>OX421885.1:33910396-43910396 GCA_949128085.1 Cetonia aurata
ATTGAACTTCGCAGACCATGCTTTTCCTCCATTAGCAGTTCGGGCACCACAATCCGTTATGTTAGACAAGGAAATTAGATCAGTGTTTATGCGGACTTTTTCGCAATTATTACAAGGCTATCGTAGTTGTTTAACTTTAATAAGGATACATCCAAAACCAGTAATAACTTTTCATAAAGCAGCATTTCTTGGCGAAAGGAATTTAACAGATTGTGATTTTACTACGAGAGTGTTGGACAGCATGTTTTTTACTAGTTTTGTTGCGGAGCGTGGCTCACCTTGGAGACCTTGTGATGTTTGGGACGAATTGTATAGTAACCTATGTGAGCTGCTGAAAAGCGAAAATCAGGATCCTCGAGTATTGTTGACACATATACAAGAACTAGCACAACAGCTGTACACAAATGAAAATCCTAATCCGCAGTCGTACGCGCAAAAAATTCCAGTACCACCAGAGGGCGCCTTTGCTCGAATACACCAACCCGCACTGCCTCTAATTGATGCGCTACAAGTGCAGTGTATCATTGATGAAGGACTATCGAGGAATAATCTCAAAAACAGGTGGGATATGTTTATAATAGCAATTTTAAAATCAAAATTCAAGTGACCTTAATTTCCAGTTATTAATATTAGCATTGTGTGAGTTATAATTCTGTCAGGATTAGGAGTAGATTTACATACCTTGACATTAATATTATACAGAGTATCCACTTAGAGTACTCACGATTGGGATCTCGTAAACAAAATCGGTTAAATGAGACACAATATATATGACTTTAAGACCTAACCTAAGCAAAAGAAAAATATTAAAGAATTAAAGGAAATATACGATAAATAAATAAATAAAAATTTCTAGTTTATTTCGTATAAAAGATATTGAAATATTCTGTAACATTGTGAAGGCACATTTTTACTTAGAATTCAAATATTGTCGTGGAACTTCGGTAGCATCTACGCGTTTCATGTGTATTTTTTATGCAAACTTCCTTATCGTCAATATCAATCGTAGGTGACTTTAACTGTCTGAGAAAGAGTAAATTTGCGAGATTTAATGTATGGAGCAGCACTATCACTGGTAGAATACTTGAGCCTATAATTTTTCAATCTATGTAAGAATTAGACCACTAAACGCTATATTTAAATTTACTTCAATGTGATTTTGAGGATCTAGAGAATATTTAGCTCAACTTAACCGCACATATGTGGTTCCTACAAGATGGAGCGTAGTTAGTATTTATCTTTTTTGAGACTACATCAAATACAGGGTGGACAAAAGATAATTCACTAATGCGGAAGAATTAACAGCTGGCATATAAAGGGATAAAATTATGTATTCAACAGTAAAAAGAGCTCACTGATGTTTTGTTAAAATGTAAACATTTTTGAGCATGTGTAATTTGCTTTAGAAGTGGTAAATATCTATGAACAATTGTTTCAGTTACCATTTACTCGTTGTTTTTCCTCCAAGATGATGTAAAACACCAATTATCCTAATAATTTTGTCATTTCCAGAACTAAACGTCGTACATCATTTTGGATACTGTGTAATAGTATGCTTTCACATTGTTAAAGTGTTACTTGGTATTTCTTATATTTAAAAAAAAGAAATATTTTCCCGAATTTCAATTTCTTTTCTACAGCGCACATGTTCATGTAAATAGACTTTGACATCATGTAGATTTTGTCTCATTTAATTGATTATATCTGTCACCGCTTATAAGATTTCAATGGTGAGTGCGTTAATTGGAACAGCCTGTAGATTTTTTTGTTTTTCAGTTGTATAAAATTTATAGTATTGAAGTCATAAGCTAGTATCTGCTATATGATCGAATATTATTACTTTCTAAAAGTTTCTCTGTGGGAAATTCTGTCCGATAATTTAATAAATTATATTCTCATCATCATACTTAACACTTTTGGTGCCATTGTCATTTAGGAAGTACAATCTTAATAAACGGATAAATAAAAAAGATAACTACCGAAAGGTTTAACCATCTGAAAAATAAGGAAATGTAAACAAAAATTGCACATACAATACTAATCGAAGTTTACTTTTATTTGTTTTCTCATATTTCTGCATGATGAAAATTAAGGAAGTAAATTTTATTTTTATGCACCCGTAGTGGAGAACACAGTTGGTGAGATTTATGTTGTGTAGTTATTGTAATTTGTTTCCTCTGAATACTAAATATTTATTTCCTATGTAAATAGTTTGTTGTATTAATGTGATTTATATTTTACACGACCATTAATCAATTTTAGTGATAATATTTTACGTATTAGGCTTCAGTCATTAAGACCAATCCAACCTAGAATAGTACCAATGGGACCTCATATATCAAATCTCAGTGAAAACAAAAACATAGTCAGTAACTCAGCTAGAAAATTAGAGGTGAAATCCAGTTCTCCAGTGTAAGGTGCATTAATGGGACGCACGTTTTCATTATAGGTATTAAGAAATTGCATAAATTGTATATTCGAAAACAAGATATCAGATGCCAGGAAAACGTTTCCGGCCGTTTTACGGGCGCTACAATCGAAACAGGCCCGCCTTGCTCTTTGTAACGAGCTCTCTCAGCACGTAATCGGAAATAAAGCTATGTTGGAGCATCAACAATTCGATTTAGTTATTAGATTGATGAATTGCGCGTTACAGGACGACTCGACGATGGACGAGTATGGTGTAGCATACGCACTGCTACCTTTAGCGACTGCATTTTGTCGTAAATTATGTACTGGCGTGATACAGTTCGCTTACACATGTATACAAGTAGGTAAAGTTAGTAACATTTATAACGTTGAAGAAAATGGTAAAAAAACTCAGGATTGTGTTAATTTATTATATGCTTACAAGAAATTTTGCAGGGATTTTACAATAAAATTACCACAAGTTTATTTAAAATTGCATATTTTATTTTTTAACACTTCACTATGGTTTCAACAGTAAAGTGTTTTTGTTTAATTTGATATTACGGCCTAATAGTTACTTTTTTCTGTAAATATTATCCATAACAGTAATCCTTTGGAACTATAACGTACAATGTACTTTCAAAAAGGATTTTTTTCACTTACGATGTTGTACATAGTGTTTCTTAATTATAAATTTTTACGGCTTACATAAGTCACTAAACTTATTTCAATGGCAGGTGGTAAATGAAAAATCAACAAAGAACGTTTTATATGAAACTTAAATTTGAGTTTTTCTATTAAAATGATGAAAAATAATATGAAATAATAACCGAAACGTGTATATCTGAAGTGTTGTTACCATTGAAGCGACCTGGAAACCAATAAAATACGAAAAAAGAATGTTAGTAATCGCTCACAGGTTTCGCCAAATGTTTCACCACTTTATATGACAAAAATAACAAACGGAGGTAACAATTTTTTATGGGGAAAAAGTGGGCAAGCAGAAAGAATGGTAATCATTCAAACCATCAAAATGTAAAGTAAACAAACAAGTGTGTATGTCTCTCTACACGAATTTATAACCACGTTGTTATAACACTGTTTCAGTTAATATTCATCAAATCTAGTATTTTGTTTAATCAATTTTTGTTGTGCTGCATTTACCTTTGACTCTTATTTATATTTTAAATATATAATAAAAATAAATTATAAATTTGAATTAAACACTGTTTTTGCAGAGTTTTAACAAGGTTTCATCTTGTTTAACTAAAATTTCAGTTAATATGTCAAGATTTTTCTATAATAATTACCACTTGCACTGGTAAAATTCCTGAAATTTCTTGGAGTATAGGCAGAACTGTCCATAACAATAAAAACATGTTTACGTTTTTCATATTTTGCTAAATATCACAAATATAATTTTACCTTTTTTTCAACATCTTGGATATTTATCAAATATCCAGATACTGTCTCAGTGAGCTTTATTACAATTATCTAATAATCGAAGGATCACGCTGTTTGGAAAAACCAACAGTTTTGGGAATCTGCATTCTATCAAGATGTTCAGAAAGACATTAAAGCTCTGTATCTACCACGTGCAGAGAATTTGGCACCTCGGATAACCTCAGATCACGTACTGAGTCCTACTTCGCCTCGTGAGAACAAGGATTACAGTTGGCAGAATAGAAGATCCGTCTTAAGTAGAGTCCAAGAACCTAGTGCTTTGGAAATTGCCGCCGAACAAATGAGAATTTGGATTTCTATTGATTTGGAAAAACAAAAAGAATTGATTGCCAGCGAAGAGAGCACAATGTATAGTCAGGCGATTCATTATGCAAATAGGATGGTTTCGTTACTCGTTCCCCTCGATGTCGGAAATAAATCGAGTAAACAAGATCATTTATTCGACGACGAGCGTGCTAGTAACAGTATTACAAACAGGTACAAACAGACTTTAAAATATATATGTATATATTTTCGGTTTTATGAAAGTAATATTTACCCGATTTAATGTTCAGCGTAGCAGAGAGTGATAGCGTAGATGCTGAGTCTGGATTTGAGGACCAAGATTCGGGCGAAACCGGAGCATCTGTAATCCGGTTAGTGTCGAGATTCATAGACAAGGTTTGTAACGAAGGAGGAGTTAGTCGGGAACATATACGAAATCTTCATCAAATGGTACCGTGTGTCGTGCACATACACATAGAAACTTTAGAAGCTGTATACCGAGAATCCAAACGGCTACCACCCATACAAAAACCGAAGATATTAACACCGAATTTGTTAGTTGGAGAAGAATTAATTATGGACGGGTTGAGAGTTTATCTACTACCAGACGGTAGGGAAGAAAGCTCAACTATAAACCTTGGCGGTCCAATTCTTTTACCAGCAGAGGGCGCCATATTTTTAACCAACTACAGGATTATATTTAAGGGGATTCCATGTGATTCGTTTGGTATGTATGTATATTGAGATCGATGATCATTTTATTGTAATATGATATTCTTTAACGCAGCTTGTGAGCAAATAGTTGTCAGATCGTTTCCTGTGACATCGTTGACTAAGGAAAAAAAGGTTAGAGAGCAATATTTGAGCCACCTTAATCAGTGGTTACAAGAAGGCCTTCAAATACGTTCTTGTACCTTCCAATTACTGAAATTAGCGTTTGATGACGAGGTTACACCGGAAAACGTTGACGCATTTCGAAAATTGATACATAAAATTAGACATCCGCCAGATGTTTTTCATCATTTTGCTTTTTGCGGCCAGGTAGTCGTTTCACAAACACCTTTGCACAAAGGAAAAGAAAAGAATGCGACGCTTAAGTGAGTTTTAATTTTTCTTAGGGCTTTAATAATTTCATATGACTATTTTAGAAGTTTCGCTAAGAAAACCCTGCTGAAAACAGCTCGGAAAGCGGGCTTTAAACAAAAAGCAACTTCCAAACGGCAAAAATATGTTCTTCCAAATATGAATATGAACAGTAGTTCTAAATATATGACTTCCCCTGGTAGAATGAGTTTACCGCCTCCAGACGATTATAATCAAGATGATGATATGTCTGTTGATGACTACGAATCTGGTCCGCTTTCGAATATTATAACACCCCCGGCGACGGATGCAAAAACTTTAGAAAGGTTGGTGGAAAGGAGTTACGTTCGCGACTGGCAAAGATTAGGTCTATGCAATACGAATACCTCTCCAACAACCAAGCAGACCACTGAACAATTTAAATTAACAACTGTAAACTCTATGTATATGATGTGCAGAAGTTACCCGGCACTCTTAATCACTCCATCTTCAGTTACGGATGAATCCATAAGAAAATTCTGTAGATGTTATAGGCAAGGTCGTATACCAACTATAACATGGAGGCACCCGAGAACTAAAGCTTTATTATTAAGGGGAGCTGGTTATCATGGTAAAAGTGTAATGGGCATGTTAAAAAGCCATCCAAGTACTACTACTTCAACTGATACTACTTCATCATGTGAGCAGGTTTGAAAGTGCACAGTTTGTTTTTATCTTTTCTTCACCTTACTTATTTAGGAAAAGTACATATCGGCTCTAGTGTCATCTACTCCCGTTTTTGCGCTTAGACAAGGAGGTGGATGGGCGATGTCAGACAGCAGCCTTAGCATAAACTCTTTGCTCTTAGCAGCTGAGGATCCGCTTTCGGTTTTGACTTTAACGCCTGAAATGGCTAGAAGACCAAATCCATTTAATAAGGCAATGGGCACGTTAGGGTAAGTAAGGCATTTTGTAATGTTTTTTTTTTTAACGATGTAGAAGAAGCTTGTTAGGCACCTCCACAGGGCCAAATCTCCCTCCTAATCATCATTAAAATTCATTGATGTAAATGTTATAATGTCAAGTTGAATGAATTAAGAGTGATACACACTTTGCTTATGATAGTTACCGACCTGAATCTAGAATTTATCGAACGTTCACTCGCCATCAGTCGACTGGTTCCACCGTTCCGTAGTGCGTAGCGTAACTTACAAAAGCAAAGTGAGGTGAGATCTCAGATAAATGGAAAGCAGCAATAAGCTTCTCACAACTTTTTCATGGTTAAAGAGAGATATCTTTTATCGGTAACTTGGATAAAATAAAATTCTTTTGGTAAGGGCATTAAATAAATTTAAAAAATTAAAATTTGGCAGTGTAATTTACATGATCAAAGATCCTGTTATGACAAGCCAGAATTTACGGCTTATTATAAGTGTTTTAAATGGTGTCTTGCTTTAATATACCAACTTTTAAAACATATTTTTTTAAGAGTATCAATTCGATAACATCTGAATTTTCTTAATGAATCGTTAGATTGTGGTTATACTTTATTTTGTCAAACATAATGTCTCATGATGAACTGCAGTGAGCGATATTTGAAAAACTATTCACCGGAAATATTTGAAAATTTAGTAGTATACTAACAGCAATTTGACCTATTCAATCAAAATATACTTAACCCCCAAGTACTTCCGGTTACACAGGGTGTTGACATCAACTTCCTTATTTTCAATAGAACTTCCTGTGTATTTTTGAATTGCCCTTAAAATTTCAGTTAAAATGTATGTAGCCATTAAATGAATTTAGGTATAGACCTAAATTTATTTGTTTTCAAGATATTTCGTTTTTTTTTTGTGAAAAAGTGACATTTGGAAAGCCTTAAATAAATGCTATTATCTCATGTGCGCTTCCGAATGTCTTAAATCTATTAGGGATGCTTGCAGATTGAAGGTAAATGCATCAAGCTGGTGCATAATAATTAATGTATCTTCTACAGGATGTGCATGAAAATTGATAAAAGTTTAGTTTAAAAAAATGTAAAAGAGTAAAAAATTGCAAATCGTATCCCCTATTTTTTCTTTCTTGTTATCTTCAACGCTAAAAATAAGGACGATTTACTATAAAGTAAAGATAAATATTTTCGAGTTATTTGAAAGAAAAGTATTTTCTTACATTGTAAAAATGTGTCAAGTTAACCATCGTCCAGGTGCAAAAACAATTACACTAGAACTATCAATAAACAAACGATTCGTTGTTACTGAACAGAGATATTGGTGTGGTGGAGCGCTGTATAGCTAAACAACGAATCCAACAATAATTGTGATTCATACCTGGGCTAGCTCATTACTAAGTTGATAATATTTCCTATTTTTTCTCATTGATTCCACAAATTGAAATCCCATAACTCATTTTCTTTTCGCATAATTTTCATTAAAGTAAAACATAATATTTTAGAGTTTTCCCTAGATCTAGTGGTGGAAAGGGCCCAAAAAATTTCGGAAGGTGGGGATCACTTAAAGACCGACGACAAAGTTCCCAAGCTTCCCTAAATAATGTACAGCAAAATAGAGCAAACGTTAGACATTCCACCGATATTGATTCTTCCACAGATGGGGTGCATACTTTCCAGAAGGCAGCACTTTATATTTTGGGTAAATCGGTGAATGTGCATTAAAAAGATTTACTTTAAGCGTTTATACTCCATAGGTGAAAAAGCACAAATGAAAGGCGCAAAAATCGAGTGTTCCTCAATGACAGATTTTATACCCGTGGAATATTATGATGTGAGGCACACAAAGACTGCTTTTAAGAAGTTGATGCGAGCTTGTGTACCCAGTTCTCATACTGTCGAACCTGAACAAAGCTTTTACAGGTATGAAAAACAAAGTTCTTAAGTATTTAGAAGTATCTTTAATGCTACAATGTTTACTTATAGACTTATTGAAAACTCTGAATGGTTGCAACAGTTGCAGAATATTATGCAGCTTAGTGGTGCTGTTGTCGACTTGTTAGACTTACAAGGTAGTACAGTAGCAATTTGCTTAGAAGATGGTTGGGATGTTACCGCACAAGTAGTGTCTGTTGCTCAACTGTGTTTGGATCCACATTATAGAACCTTGGAAGGATTCAGAGTCTTAGTTGAAAAAGAATGGATTGGGTTTGGACACAGATTTAGTTATCGGAGTAATTTAAATGCCAATTCGCAAGCTAGTGGTTTTGCCCCCACGTTTTTACAATTTTTAGATGTAGTACATCAGGTATGTAAATAGAAAA
This sequence comes from Cetonia aurata, assembly GCA_949128085.1. Classification (NCBI taxonomy): domain Eukaryota; kingdom Metazoa; phylum Arthropoda; class Insecta; order Coleoptera; family Scarabaeidae; genus Cetonia; species Cetonia aurata. The sequence goes on from OX421885.1 coordinate 33,918,869, forward strand.
CCAGGCATTCTTCTAAATAAGCGGATCATTCCTTTTAGATGCAAAAACAATTTCCTATGGCATTCGAATTTAATGATTATTATCTTCGCTTCTTGGCTTACCATTCGGTATCCTGCCGTTTTCGCACATTTTTATTTGATTGCGAATTAGAAAGGGTGGAATGTGGAGTTGCAGCAGTTGAAGACAAGAGAGGTTCTTTAACGTCTCATCATAAAAGTGTCGATACATGTTCTGACGATGAGGGGGTATATCCGGGAGGCAGAATGGTTGGAGTCACCTCGGGTACTAATCTGGGTCAAAGCGTTTTTGACTACATAGAAAAGCAGCACGCTAGAAATCCGATATTTTTTAATTTTATGTATACTCCGGATTTTGAACATCCTGTACGTACTTACCTTCACTGTTTAAGTATTTTTATTGAGGATTGCTTTTTAAATAGGTTTTGCGACCTCAGTCGCACCTGGCATGCTTGGAAGTGTGGCAGTATTACTTGGATGAAGAACTCTCACACGAACCTAGTTATGATCCGGAGATTGTTTTGATGGATACTCAACAAGAAGAAGAAGCAGAGGCTGCTGATGGTGTTACTAATAAATCTAGCAGAAAAATAGTTACTATGGGGTAAGTGTCTACAAATTTAGATACAGTTGCGGTCAAATCTTTTAGGCACCATAGATGTGCGAATACTCAAAAGTGAAATGAATAAAAAATAAAATGTACTTCACAAACAGTAGTTTATCAAACGATCTTGATAATTTGTTGCATTATACAGTGCTTTTATTACAGCAGTAATATTTTTTTTTTCATGATGAAGAAACATATATCACAAAACATAAAAATTCATAAAGAAATTATAGATTATAAATACATCTTATTCTACAATCATGATTGCATAAATATTTAACATATTTCCTACAGAATTAGTTCCAATAACATAAAATCTACTGCATTTACCAGGGGTGCCAAAAACATTTGTCCGAGATAGTTAAGAATTGTATGTTATCTTAAATTTACAGTTATTCCTGTATATTTTCACTGCCAGTTTCGAAAATATACAGGAAAATTATAATTTTTATTATTATATAATTATATATTGGACCTAAACTGATTATGTGCTGTTGTTTGGATTAGTTATGATAACGTCAGCAAAAATGTACCAGATGCGTTTACCCACCTTCTCGAAGAAATTCACAGATTAGAAACAGAGATGGGTCACCTACCGCAAAAATGGAAAATTTTATGGGAAAAATTAGAGATACCATCTTCCGATTCTTTAACGGTATGTCATACCTTTGTGCGAATATTTTTATACATATATTATGGATGTTTTCGCAGAGACACGCGTCGTTTAGTACAGCGTTAGTTCGATCCCACGGAAGATTAGTACATAAAAGATCTACATTGGAAATACTAATGCGTGGTAAGATGGTGGGCGCTGCAGAAGCTGCTTTGGTTTATTCCCATCCTCACCGATTTGAAAAATACAATTATACAACTCTAACATACTGTGACCATTGCTCCAGCGTATTGTGGGGACCAGTAAAAGTAAGATATTAATCTTAATATTATGTGTGCCCGTACACGTACTTTATTACTTGTAGACTGGAATGAGATGTATGGATTGCGGATATAGTTGCCACGAAAAATGTATAGAAAGAGTCCCAAAAAACTGCACTAAATATAAATCTGTAACTGATAGCAACATTAATCAAACCATATCAGGAAGTGGAGGAGATAATGGATCTGTTAGTTCTGGTGATGCTAAAGTAACGAATTTGCTTCATAATATAATTTCACCTTTATTTAATTTATAGGAAGCGCAAGGCAAACTTCGAGTCAACAGTTTTACGACCAATTTTCTTCGAACGTAGCGGAAAATCGTACTCATGAAGGTTTCTTGTACAAGAGGGGAGCTCTGCTCAAAGGTTGGAAGCAACGCTGGTTTGTTTTAGACACAATAAAGCATCAACTGAGATATTATGACAGTATGACCGATTCCCACTGTAAAGGTTATATAGGTAAGGTTGGAATAGAATTACAGAAATAATCGATTTATTAAATGTTTTATCAGATCTAGCTGAAGTGATGTCAGTAACTCCGGCTCAACCAGCACCAGGACCTCCTAAAAAAACCGATGACAAGTCATTCTTTGACGTGAGTACTTAATTTTAAGTAAAAACGGTAAAAATATGAAATTATAATCTTTTTATATATAGTTACGGACAAGTAGAAGAACGTACAACTTTTGTGCTGTGGATGCAGCAACTGCCCAAGAATGGATTGAGAAATTGCAAGCTTGTCTACAGTAATTATCGTTTTTATCCAAAGTTTGTTTAGTCATTTGAAGTTAATTATCATAGAGGAATAAAAAAGAATGCTGTTAAAACAGAACAGTTATTTATATTTTTGTATTGTTTAAAGTAACGTATTTTATTATACATATTTATGCACATTTTTTTTATTTTTTATTATAATTTTGTATACTTTATTGGCAGTTTTGTAACAGCTTTTTGTACCGTGCGTCATGTACATTAAACAAAATCACTAATGTATAACAAATAAGGTCATGCTCAATGTGTTTCTCGTAACATTTAACTGATAAGTATGGATCTTAATGCCATGCGCTATTTGCTTTGATATTTTAACTTTGTGATAGTGTTATCTTCCTCATGTATTCGCTCGTATTAGTCGCTATCCAGATCGGAATCTCAAAATGTCTCAAATTTAGCCAGTATGAAAGTAAAGAGAGATATTTATTGTTATTTCAGATCTCTGTCAAGTTCGATGTAATATATGTAAACCGAATCACTAATTTTTATCTCCAGTTGTGTTTATGTGATTTTAATGTATGTTTATTATTTTATTATGTAAATTAAATATTAGCAATAACAATTTAATATTAAAACTGTTAAAGATATGTAATATTTGTAATCGTCAGTCAAGCGTATATTTATTCTAAATGTAAATGTCCACCGTATGCTCTCTATTTCCGCCGTACATATTTCTCATTCATATCAACGTTTAAAAAAAGTTAAAATAAACCACGTTGGTGAGAGTATACCAAAAAAAAAACATGTAATATTTGAATCTCATTATCACACGTAAATTCATAAAGTTGAGGCAGTTATTCCTTATTTATCATCTAGTGCAATACTGATGCTTTCGCCTATGTACTTTTTTTTTGAAACACTTGTTTGAACCATTCATAAAACGCTCCATTCAAAACATGAATAGTATTTTGTTTTGCTGTCTGTACAAGTCCAATTAAAATGTTTACATTTCCATTCGCATTAAATTACAGTTTAGAAAAAGCTTTTATTAATTGTTTTGCGTTTTATAAGCATTATCACAACTTTTTATGCTACTTTATTAGTTGACTAGGTATTTGAATAATACTCAAATTTTTATAATCTTACTTTTTTTCCACTCAAAATTTATGCATTTTTATTTTACATTCCTGATATATAGCATACTCTTTGATTTTGGACCTCTAACTTTCGACTTTAGTTTTATGATGAATGGAAACTATAAAATCATCAAATCGAAAGTTACAAAAGGAGTAACATTATTTTGAATTGTCATTCTTATATTTGTGATATTCTTGTTAGATGATATGGGTTCCTTATTTTAATTATTAACCTACTTTATGCTATTACTATGTGGGTTAACTGCCAAAGTTTAAATAATAAATGGTTCTTTACATGAGTTTTTTTTTTTTTTTAATTTACTACACCGGTTGTACATTCACTTTTATTAATAATTGGTTGGAATCTATGAAATCTTGTTCAATTATATCTTCTAATGAGGCAAATTCGGTGTAGCCAAATCCTTTGGCGTTTAAATCTTGGATTGGTCGCTTAAATGCGTCTAATTCTGGACGAGTCATCATTGTCTCTTTTATCGTTCGGAATGCTTGCCTGTAACACATTAAAAATACAAAATCAGGAAAAAAGTGTTATAAACGGACTATTCCAAATGTAGGCACAATTTGTTACCTACTTCATTGTTTACATTAAAGTAGGTACTATACAGAATATATTAAAATACTTGAAAAGTAGATGTGAAAACACGTCAAAATAAATAGAAAAACAAAAAATATCACTTACGTTGGATGGATAATAGACACGGTAATCCTACCACTAAATGGCCAATCTAAAGTATGATCATGTTCCGTTTTCATCATGTGTATCAAAATAGCTACGTAACTGGGGTTCCTGATAGATAAATTAAATCGTATGCATAATCTACAACTAAAAAATAAACAAAAACATTTCCTTTTTATGCAGATACTTACTTATAACCATTTGGTGAAGTATAAAAAGCCGGGCTATAGTACATGATATGTTGATTATTTCTCATAGTACTTATTTTGTTTTTGATGTCAAGTATATACCACAAATAGCAACCGTTGCAGTATCGCAATGCTAATTTCGACATTGTACGATTAGTTGCAGCTATTTGGTTAGACATATTTGCTATTATTATTTCCTGCTCTCGGCTCTTTTGTTCCAAAATGACAATTTTTTCATACAATGTCCTATAAACGTAATATTACTAAGTGCTCCTTAGAGACACGTTATGCTTACTTTAAAAGATTGTCAGTTGCGTCATCAGATGTACAAGTAGAATTATGCTCATCTTTTGAAGGAGGATCCCAGAAATTAGCTTGTTGTGCAATAGAAGAGGCTGATGCATGTGTTGGATCACTTATTACTATACTGTTCAACTTTTGGGAGAGCAGCTATAATTAATATTAAACGTTATTTACATAGAAATTGATATAAAGGGTTTGTATTTCTACAAATTATGCAATTAAAAAAGATAAATAAATAAGTCCCGTAATTTTCTAACAATAAAATGGTTTACTATTAGTGTAGCATATCTTCAATACATGGAAGAAACAAAATTTCCGTAGGAATGGTGTGTCTTTCAAGAAAGCAAAAGATATTAAGTTATCTGCGCAAGGATCGCCAGTAAACAAATCTGTTTTCCAGTGGCAATTGCCGACGACGAGGAAGTGATGAAACGCAGGAATGAAAGTGTAAAGTGTGAGGAAGCTAAGTCCGTTTCATTATAGTGTAAAGTGTAAAGAATATATGGGTAGTGTCACCAGGTTTTCGTCATATAATACTATAAGAAAACCTTATTAGAACAGATTCTTATTCTGATTAGACAATCCAAAAATGCCATAATGTGCAAGCTATTCCATTTAAAAAACAAATTTTATACTTTTACGCCTTTTGGAACAGTAACAAAATTAATTTTAAAAAGCTACCATGAAGCACCCCTGTATATCCCAAAAGTAAAACTATTCGAACGTTATTAATAATTAAATCGAAATTATAACGTTTTGACTACATGCATGTACTACAATCATTCTTCATTATCTCCGATATTATCAAGAGAAAGAACTTCAATCATAAAATATTTTCTTATCAGGCACATACGAATACATTATACTCACTTGAAGTTAATCTGAACAATATATAGAAAATATTTATATTCTAAAAAAAAGCGTCCATTTTCAAGGAGGTATAAACTTCCAATTTTCTATTCTAGGTAAGTAACAGCTGTGCAGCAAAAAGTATATTTTTTAAATAAAAACAACTAGCGACTCGGTGCTCCTTCCACATTCTCGCAATATCTATTTCATAAAATCGAAATATTACACCTTTGGTTTATGCAGCCCGCGTGATTTGGCCAATGTTGCTACAGTGAGCTATCTGTTTACTTATCTATGCTATCACTTTACCATGCAGAATTTGGCGGTTGAATTAAGCATTCGTCGTGTTTGGTCGCGCACCCTAACTAAATACACAAAAACGTACTCTATTTAACAATTACAGAGAATTGAGAATAAATTCAACAAAGGACGCTGTGGATTACTTGAATAATGCAGTTGACTGTCCTTATCTGTTACATTCATGAAATAAAATGATGAGCCCAAATTTTGTTTCCTTCTCCAGCAATAAAAGATAGTCAAATTAATATATGGTCTTTATCTACATGACACATCAATGGCATAGGGTTAAAACTATTAAAATATGCAGAGTGTAATGTTTAATATTTGATTTTTAAACAACAAATGTCACTGAAAATACTACCAAATTATCCTCAATTTGATAGTTGCTGTCATGACAACTTAATAAGAGATGGTAGTGTATGACTCATAATCATAAACAATAGAAATATAAAATAGTTACTATTCTGGAAAAAATATAACATCACAAACGATAGAGAATAATGGATTTATAAAAATCCAAAGAGATTTGAAGAATAACTCAATAAGAGCTTGTACTGACTTGGGAAATCTGAATGACATAATTAATATACACACCGTCAAGTGCAGCTGCATGTCCTTCTCTAAATGTCTTTGTTTTTCGGGTTCATCTTCAAATTTAACCTCACACCCATAATCAACAAATGTGCATCTTAATTTCTCATTATCTGGTAATTCTGGAGGTTTAAATTTACAAGTCAATAAATGTACTTCGACATCAAGAGGCGAAAGTTCCTCATAGCATCCCCTAACAATGTTTGGACATTTAGTTCTATGTTGGGATATCTCCCTCCGTGTGAAATTGTCAGGAAATATATCATTTTTCTCTAACTTAAAGTTATCTAAAGGACAAATTGGGTTCTCTTTCCTACAAAATAAAATAAGAAAACTGCAGTCACAGTAAATAAATTTGTCACACTTACTTCAGCCACGACTGAATACACGACCTACAAAATCTGTGTCCACAAGAAGTTACGACGGGATCTCTTAACCAACTTAAGCATATTGGACACTCAAATCTTGCCTCGGGAGCTGATATTGCATCAGCTATTGAACTTTCCTGAGCAAACATTGCATCGGTCTTTGTGGAATTTATATTGCTTGCAGCCATTATACTAAAGTACAATGGACAATTAACAACTCACACTTATTATATAGTAAATATTATATATTAAAGTATGATTCATGTAATCACTAACCTGCATTTTTAATCAGTAAAGTTGGAAGGCGAACTAAAAACCTTCCACTGCTGCGACGTGCTTTAACTTTTGATGTATGAGATGTAGTTATATACCTAGGTCTATCTCATGTTCCCTCACAAACAAGATTTGAATTTTAAATTTCGATATAAGACTAATTTTTATTCAAGGTTATTTACCAAGCACTTCAGAACTTAGGATAGGAAGATGTCATTGTGTTCGATGTGAAGTTGTTCAACTTACCTGTCATCTCGTCAACGGTAAACATAGCATTACCTGTCAACCAATGCAACGGTACGTTAATTTTACCACCCTAGGGCAGTAACATTTCGATCGCCTGTGATGACACGCACTACATTTTTTCTCATTTCACAAAATATGCATAATTTCCTTTAATTTAATTTAAAAAAAACACATTTGCAACCACAGAATAGTATTATCCGGTAGTCTCAACCAATCTCAACGACCGGAATTTTTGTATCACTTTTTAAAAGCGCATGTGCTGCGCGCGGCACTCCATAATGAATGCGCCGTAAATATTTGCGACAATATGCCGTAATTCGTATTTATTAATAAATATATATGATTAATAACAGTTATATGTGAAATGTTACATATTTCTATAACTTCATTGATGATATTTAATGAAGATTTACAATTATCCTTGATGTTTTCTTTATGACGTTTATAATAAGTTAATATTTTTATTACATAAATAAACTCGTTTATTGACTGAACGTAATATACGTATTAAGCCTGTATGACACGATCAAAGTACCTAAATTTTTGGTGTCAAAGTTGTTCAAATTCACTTCAAACTCGTCGTGTAAATGGCAACTTTGATAGACTTTGATGACGTCACATCAAATTTTACTTTGACATAAAAAATTGTTGTTGCAACAAATTTTATTATCAAAGCCGGTCAAAGTTGTGGTGTGCGCGTGCGCAAGCATTGCGGCCAACACAAATTATTTCGTACGAAATAGAAGAGGTTATGAATGGATAATGACTTTCTGTGCCTATAGTGTTTACGTACAGTAAAAATGAATAATAACACTACCGTTTTTAACAGAGAAAATACTCTATTATTGGTAAATTTGTACGAGCTACAACCTACGCTTTATTGTGTATCTTCGCCACTATATAAAGATAAAAATGCCAGAGATATAGCAATGAAAACTATTGCGGAACAACTTTTTATAAAAACTAAAATAAAAGTTTCCGTAAGCGAGATAAAAGATAAAATTAATAATCTTCGTACACAATTTAATGAACACTACAGAAAATATGAAGCAGCTATTCACTCCGGTATGGGTGCAGAAGAATTAGAAGCTGCTAAACCAAAGTGGTGGTTGTGGGAATATATGCAATTTGTCCTTTGTTTATTTATCCTATTTTCTTTTTCCAGCAACATGTTGCACACTATTAATTTTAAAACCATTTTTTGGGACTGTAAAACCTCCATAAATTAACACAAACACTTCGCTGTTCTGCAACTTCTAACGTCCTTCTCCAAAACAATCTTAATCTAACCTCAAACCAACCGTGAAATGAGTATGTTGGCTGCCCTGAATTATCTCACTAAATCTTTGACTGTCAAAGTTAAACTTTGTAATGCAACTTTGATAACAAAGTTTCGGCATTTCTTAAAAAACTTTGATACACTTTGATCGTGTCATACAGGCTTTAAGGTAGTATATATGCAATGCATGTTTCTTTTTCTTTCATCATTACGTTAATATAAATAAGCTCGTAGTCTCGTTGAACAGAACAATAATTCTAGTTTTTGAATTTTCCAATAATTTCAAATTCTAATTAGTACATAATTTTAAAAATATTTATATGTACATAAAGCGCTTATTGCTGTTTCCTTTTTTTAAATACGATATTTTAGTTCGATTCGGCTTATTTATGCACAATTATTTAAAAAAATAAAAATTCAGGTAATGATAAAACAATATTTCACCAAATTATTTTATTAAAAAGACATTTTTTAGAAATCTACTTACCTATAAAATTGAAAAACGTTTTTCATATTTGACCAAAAAGTCAAATCAACACTATTGATTTGTGACGCAAACAGCTATTCACGTCATGAATTACTGCAATTATGGGAATTACTCAAATTAAAAACAACAAACACAGGATATTCCTTCTCATCACAGGCAAATAGAACACATGACACATGATTTCTACTGCACATATTCCTGCTTTTTGCGTTGTAATGCAAAAGAACAGAGAGAACAAACCTATGTTTAGTATTAATTTTTCCAGATGTACGCAAGTACTACATTCGACTCTGCAATTTATATACTAGAATACTTAAATAAAAACGTATATAGATCTATAACATATATTTTAATTGTATAATATTATAAGATTACAATAAACATGTCTTTGAAAAATAACAAATACATATTATATATTATATTTATATATATACATACACAAATATTTTTAGCATTTACAAAATAATCTCAAAAATACAAAAATCTCGTCTATTGAAACTTTAGTGAACTCAATAAATATTATGTGCATAGAAATCATTTATACAATGTATAAGACGCTGTATTCACATACCACTAACTCATAGTAAAACCAAGAATTTTAATCATTGTTAGTTTATTTTCTTTTTACTGTAATATTTTGTTTGTTTTTTACTTTTACTCTATTTGCGTTAAATGTTAATGAAATTTAATCAAAGAAGAATTGAATCTAAGTACTGTTAACTATTATTTTCGCAGTGTTTATTGAACGAGCTAGTAAACTAGCAAACAATATTGTTCTATCAAAGGAGTAGGATATCTACAAGTGCTGCCACTGCGTTGGTACAAGATTACTAATGGCAGCTGATTCGATGGACCTAGCTATTTCTTCATGAATACCATGACTTAGCCACATTGTTTGCAATTTTTTATAGAGAGCGATACATAATCGTAATGGATTGCCACGTTTCAAACCTTGATCTGTTTCACCATAGTCATCTAAGTAAGGTGGCGATAAGAAACATCCTCTGTGTGGACTTGCCAAGAAGAGGATTTCGCAATCTCTAACTCTTAAAAATACACCAATACCGGATCCACATTTGTAAGCGTGGAAATTACAGGCTCCTACTATAATTTTATTCAATTCAGTCTGACAACAATAGCTTTGAGAACATAATATTTCTCCACACACCAAACACATGGTTGGATTCCTAGAGTCGTCATGGTCGCTATTTGGGCACGTAAATGACGAAACAGTATTAATTAATTCGCTATAATCTGTTGGTAAATCAACCAGTTTATTTACAGGCAATGGTTCTATTCCAATTAACATGGGTTTTCCATCTAAATATGATAAAACTTCGGGGTGATTCGACCAAGTCGTTACAAGTTTCATAATTTCTGGATGATCAAATAGCGCTTTTGGAGACGCTGGTAAACCCAAGTACATACACATATTCATGAAAGTATCACCACCAACCTCTAGCAATGTGGTTGGCGCCGGAACATCAGTTAAATAGTGATAAAATAACACACAGCATCTAAGAAATGGTATGCACGCATCCTGTACGTAATTCCACACAGCTTGACTATCCGTTCCTTCTTTATATCTGTTCATGGTCTTTAATACTTCAGTTAGGAAGTTGTCTTCAGTTGAATCTACTTCCATAAAATCTGCTACTTCTAACTCCGTCATTGTTATTAAAATTTTAACAATATGTGTCAGGAAAACCAATTGGAGTAAGTGTAATTCCTGTTGTTCTCCAGTTGGTATTGAATAAGACTTGTCGTTTGGAAATAAACTTGGTAAAGAAAATGTTAATGGTATTAAAAAGCCCAATGAATCCCATTGTAAAATGGATGGACCTTCCGGTGAGTTTTCAATTATAAGTGACAATAATCGCATTGCATGTGATCCTATTACAATGTTCTGTGTTAAGGTATTTCCTAACACGCCCATTATGCGAACCAATGATTCTATACAATCACGTTGTCTGCTGGTAAGGTTCCCCAATAATGGCTTGTTACTGTCTCTTAATAATACCTCTATAGCATGAATAGTATAAGAACAAGATTTCCAAGCAATAGGTGCTATTCTGCGATCTGTTGGGTGTGGGCTGACATTTAAGCCGCGGGTGTAGGTTGCTTGTGCATAAAAATTTACCATTTCACTTAAATCCTTGTTCACTTGAAGATCGTAATTCCTAAATAAGGATTTAAACGATTCAGCACGATCCCCTAATTCTGGTAAAATTTGTTCTATTGGCCTGGAATATAGCACTTGATGCATTTGTAAGTTACAACTAGAACTACATTCAGGATTCTCTGGTTCTGTATAACCGGAATTTTCACACGCAGTGCAGTGAAGATCCGAACATGTTTCTGTACATTTAAAGACGCCGTGACAAATTCGCATCTTTTTCTCTAAAACGACTTCAATAGATGATAGCCAATCCGTAAAAGATATATAATCCCCTCTTGCTTTGGATTGTACCAGGCTTAAAGGTGGCAATAATGGCAATACGGTGTTACTTAAACATTCGCATAATGGGCATAAAAACTCCTGTTTCTCAATATCAAAACTTGCTGGATGTCTTAATCTATAGGGTCGCCTATTTTCTTTCAACATTACGTTTTCAAAATATTTCTGCCAGCATAGATGGTGCATGACGTGACCGCATGTGCTAGTATGCGGCGCTGGTCCTAAATTAGAATTTAAGTAAAGTGGGTCTTGGCTCGCAATATCCATAAAATCTTCACAATTACGATGTTGACATAACACAGTCGCCTGTTGTACAAAGGCTGCTAAAACAAGGGGCGGACCATCAATGGTAACTTTCTGCTCTTCTTGGCACAGTATACAGACATATTGTTTTTCGACGTTCGATTTTGAAGTTTGTCTATATCCCAAAGCTACGGGACATTCGTCATTATCTGAAATTTCCATATCGCAATCTTTCTCGGCAGGTTTATTTGGCAATTCAGAACTCGTTTCTTGGAATAATTTAGCATTTTCTTTTATAAATGAATTTTGCATGGCTGCCATTTGTGCCATTATTTTCTCCCTTCTTTGTGCTGCTAACTTTGCTCGCCTCTCCTTTTCGCTATCGCCTTTACCTTCAGTCTCTTGAGCGATGATGTTACTAGTGCAGGGATTTGATTGAGATTCCTCGGGTTTCGAAAGGACTTGTTTATATAAATTTAGTACCCATTTGATTAGATCTTTATGTGCTTCCACTCGTGGACTATTCAGTAGTTCCTCTATTAGAACAGGTATCTTCATCTTAGATGATCTTTCACTAAACCGTAAGAATACGTAATGATTTGACTGTTCCTCTTGCAACGCATAACCAACCAAATGCAAAACTTTATGCAACTGCAGTTCAGAATAACTTCTTGCTTTTAAATCTATGCATCTTTCTAAAACTGTTCGCATAACGTGTAACATTACATCACATTGGAGCAAGTCTACGATCATGCTAAACCTTCCCTTCAGCTTAGGCAATTTCGGTGGGGGGCAACATTCCAATAATTTGACGTTACGCCGGCGAGTTATTTGAGCTTCTTCAGATTTTGAAAGCTCCTCTCTAGTGTAGTGGTAAAAGAAGATATTATATTCATCATATAATTCATCTTTGAGTTCATATACTCCTTGCCCAGTACCTTGAGCAGGTTTCTTGAATGTTGCTAGATCGTGGATAATCTCGTCTAATCCTGTTTCGTGGATCAGATCATCAGGAATAATTTTATTTAATTCAGAGTGAAGCAGAGGTTTAATGCAGAGATGTTGCATTATTTCCTTTTTAATACGATTCTGAGAACTCACTTCGCTAATACCGGGGATATGTCTTTCTCCTACAATAACAATTAGCAATTGCAGAAATTCCTCAACTAAAGTTATTGTTTGTCTAACTGTATCTTCTTCATTATCTTTCGGGGAATTTATTTCATAAAATAGGCCGGCCCAGTTTAATAAATTAAATTTGTTTAAAAGGTGAATTAAAAATTCGTTGCTTTCGATGAGAGAAGCACCAACCTGAAGGAGGATAATATCTCTATCGAGCATTTCAGTTCGGCACTTGACATTGTGATAAAAATATAACTGATTCAGTAGTGCATAACCATTTCTTCTCCACATGCCGGCATGAACTTGCGCTATCATTACTTGCGTGCGTAGCACAGGCTCAATTATCTGAACTAACGTTGGTTTATTAATCAGAAAACCCGGCCCATCAAATTCTAAGCCATATTTCTCTAAGTGTAAATGTAAACCTGCCAAAAACCTAGAGAGCGGTAGGTGAATTGACACAGGTTTCGTGGCAACATCATAGGGAAGGCAAGTTACACTATGATCGGCCAATTCTTTTACTTCACCAGGTTCATTTGGGTCATAATATGGGCATTCGGAAAGTTTCAGCAAGGTTGCCCTATAAGCTTTCACCAAAACGACTTTATCAGTTCCACACCACTGTAAGATGAGTGAAATACAATATGCCAGTTTAATATGCAAATTGAATGCGGTTTCCCATTCAGGTTCATATTCCATATGTGCTCCCACTTGCCTCGTGACTGCATCCATTCCTTGCATCTTTTTTAATAAATCAAGTAGTATAGCCAGCCCTTGTAAGAAACTTCTACGTAGGTCATCCGTCCAGGATGTCGGCACAGCACTTAACAAATATCTCAAATCGTATAACATATACTGCGCACGTTTAAATGTCTGACTGGAGTGATTTCGTTCGAATTCTAATTTCCCAGCTTTGTTGCATTTTCGTGAACATTCGGACAAAAATGTATTTAGTAGTATGAAAAGAGCATCGTCATGTGCAATTAAGTGATGAGCTAAAGTAGGTACAGTAAATACCTGGACTGATAGCGAAGAAACGGAGAACGTATGTTCGTGATCGTCCTTAATAAAGTCCTTCACAACGCTACCGTAATTTTTCATAAAAACTTTAGCAAAAGATTTCTTATTTTCATATTCCAATAACATTCCAGATATTACAAGTCGATGCCAATGCGTACGTGCACTTTTCCATAGTTGCGAATCACGGAGTAAAATACCTTTTATTATGCAAGGGTCAGATTGGTGAGGCTTTAGAACTACCTCTGAAAAAATTGAGCGAAATCCCTCACCGTTTCCCAAGAATACTTGTAACCATGAAAGTAATTTCATAGCAAAGATTTGGTATGCGACAATATGAGCGTGCACTACTAAGACTCTTAATGGTTTATTGCCGTGACGGGATGTATATCTTTCTATTTCTGTTTTCAGATCGCTACAATGCTGAAAGCTGGAGCACTTTACAACTGCCCTTCCTTCTCGATCGATATTTGTGACATATTCAATAGCCGTCCGTTGTGAGCACTTAATAACACGATTCAACGTACTAATTACTTGTTCGAAAGTGTGACTTTCGTCATTATAAAGTACTGTACAAAATGTATCAAATGAATCTTCTTCGCTAGTTTTAAGGCTAATATGTTCTAATGTTAAATAATTGTATGCATACCACAACACAGCATCATATACAATTCGAGTCCGTTCAGCTAAGTCTTCAGGCAAATTGTTTAATTTATCTTCCGTATGAGTTCCAGCGAGATGTGTTTCACAGAATGGTGCTTTTTTCCAAGCCTCTACATCTCCACAATCACAACAGCCTCCACCAGACGATGTTCCCATTTTATATTTATGATGTCTGTGTTCAGATTTTTTAAAACAATCAACACATAATACACAAGTATTATCCATACCACACTCCCTACAGCTGTATGTCGGCTCCCCCATTTTAAAAACCTTCCCGCAAACAGTTTGAGGCTTGTCGTATTGGCTCAACTCGTGCAGAACCATAGATGGATCCCCATTACAAATGAATTCTTCCAACGGATTTAGAAGTATTCGTGTTGCTTCATCTTCGTTAAAATTGAAATTTAAGCAGTTATCATTAATTTTTGGACTGTAGTACTTTGGGACCCATGTGTGCCAATAATTATCAAAATGTGAACTGGATAAAATACCCTTTGATAACTTATCCATCCAGGTTTTCACTATTTCTTTGGTATCAATCACACGTGGAGCTGGAGCCATTTCAACATCTACTATTCCATCATCCATATTGAACAATTTGTGCTGAGAACATAAAGAAAATGTATTAAGAGAGTTTCAAAACACTAAGTAGGTGCATAAAGAAAAATAATCACAAAAAAAATATAGAGGTATATATATATATATTACTAGTATACCTTGACTCCAAAACAAAAAATATTTGCCACGAGAACGTAGAGTTAAAAGTATACTTAACAATGAGCAAGGGATGACTAGGAGAATGTTATAGAAAATAAGAAATTATTTTGTCTACATACCTGTCACTGCAGAGGTTAATGTCCACACGTAATACAAAAGCACACTACAAAATAATTTCGATCTATTTATATTAAACTCGAAGATTTTCTACACTTTAGTTCCTGCTTTTTTTATATATATTTTTTTGTTTAGTTCCTTATTTCACATCTAAGACGCATTTTGACATTTATTTACCCTGCTACACATATGTACACGGTTTGGTTACTAAAAAGTAGCACATTAAACACCGTGATTTAATAAAGACTGTTGTTGGTACCGTTTAATATATATCACTTTCTTTTAAGAAATTATTTACCACACCTTATTACTTTAACGTGTTATGCAGTTACCAAACACATAATGGAACGTGACAACGAGTGTCACCTTTAACTTGAACGTCTACGCAAATATACATATTAGGTAGCTCGGTACCTCATCCTAAAATAAAGCTTTGGAATTAATTGCATACGCCAAATGGACAAGGCAAGAAATGTACATTATGCAAACTTTAAATATAAAACAAATATTTTTTGCATTCCAATTACTTAAAATTTGACATCAGTGCATATTGTTTCCGTGTGTATACAGATATCTACAATGATTGAAACATTTTATTAAAATTTATTACTTAACTATTTATATATAAAATTCTATATTTCATATTTATTTGTACTATAATGGAACTGGAATTTTTAATTCCCTATTTATCTATAAAACTATATTTTATTCTAACATTTTACATAAATTTCTATAATCGACATCTGCTACCTTTGGTACATTTCGGTTTCTAAGATAAAGATGTCACTACCATTACGATTAAATCCAATTTTAGTAAAAAGAAATCTTGATTCATTTTTGAGGTTGTTTTTATATATTACGTACAAAAATAAATTATGTTGCTGGTGGAAATTGTGATTTTAAAATTCGAATTCGAATTTTTATTATATCAATCTAAACATTTTTGGTTATCTAACTCGTAATTTTTGCAATAGATTTTTCCTACTACTGCTATTTGTTTTTGTTACGAAGTTTTATTGGTGAATATTATCATTTAAATTTATCTCTCTTATATATCCTAAAATTCGTTTGTGTATCTTTGACACAGACTGGGCGGCGCATCGTGAGCTTAATGACGCCGACGCCGACGCAACAATACGGACGCCGCGACCCATAAAGCTGCTTCAGAGTGGAATCATAGTGCGGCGAACCTGAATTCGGAACGGTCGCGTGTATTTATTCGACTGTGCATATTTTACGAAGACGTGTTAAGCGTGAAGGTTATTTTTAGTTTCAAGACTTAAATACTTTCTTCCACGTTAACGGCTCGGTATAGAAAACATAACACGTGAAGTTAGGAGTGTTTGCGGTTGGTAGCGATTCGCTTTTGAAAGTTTTGCGGACACTGCGATCGTAAAAACTTGTTTAACTAATTGCAAAATATTTTCTTTTTACAACAAGGACTTATGTTGCTAAGATAACAGTGTGATCAGCTTTAAGTATGAGGTGATAGTTATAATGAAGCGCAAGCAGCACTTCCTATCATAATGAACCCGTGGGATGGCGGTGGGCCCTCTCCTGTTACTATTTGTGGCTTTGGCCTTCGCGGCCCCAGATTGGACAGATTGCCCTACGCCGTGCCGTTGCAAATGGTCGTCCGGAAAGAAGACTGCTTCTTGTAGGAATGCGTCGTTTACTTCTCTCCCATCAAACCTGCATTCAGAAATTCAAATTTTGGATCTGTCGGGGAATTCCATACCTCGGTTAGGGGTGGACGCTTTTAAATCAGCTGGTTTAATGAACCTACAGAAAATCTTTATAAAAAATTGCAGACTGCGGGAAATTCATAGAGAAGCATTTCGCGACTTGATAATATTAGTAGAAGTGGATTTATCTGAAAATGAAATTAGAACTATCGATCCGAATACTTTTCATGGTAACGAGCGACTACGGCACGTTTATTTAAATGGAAATCCCATTCGTAGACTAGATAAATATCAGTTTCCAAATTTACCAAATTTAAGAACATTGCAATTAACAGAATGTCTCCTGGAATATATAGATGAGGACGCATTTCGCAATCTACCTAATTTGGAATCGATCAATTTGATATCTAACCGTTTACAAAATCTAACAGAGAAATCTTTTAGGATTCTTTCTTCTTTAAAATCCCTGGCGCTGGACGGAAATCCTTGGACGTGCGACTGTAATCTGAGAGGATTTCGCGATTGGTATTTGGCGAATAATCTCCGATCGATTTCGCTTACTTGCTCCCAGCCTGAAAAATACTACGGACGGCTATGGGAGACCGTACCGTCAGAGGATTTTGCCTGTCCGCCGCAAATAAATATAAGTCCGCAATCTCACGTTCAGGCGGAAGCTGGAGGAAATGTATCATTCGGCTGTCACGTTAAAGGTGATCCAGAACCAGAAGTGTCATGGCTGTTGGAAGGGCAAGCGATTAACCACCCGTGGGTGTTATTGGAATCGGACGAAGGGTCTGCATTGAATAAATGGTTGAACGTTACCATTTCTAACGTGAGCGATGTGGACGTTGGTGTTTATACTTGCGTAGCGAACAATTCTTTGGACACAGTGAGCGCAAACATGACTTTAGTTCTGCCGGAAATTGTAACTGCCACAACGCTGAGTAAATCAGAGAGCGTAATAATCTGGTGGATAGTAGTGTTCGTGGGAATACTTTTAATAATTCTTGTGATTCTGGCGATGGTGACGGTGTTATGTGTGAAAGTGAGAGGTCGCAATAGACGACGGAACATGAAAGCGAGTGTCAGCTTCACCGATCAAGAGAAGAAATTGCTGGACGTTAGCATAGCGACAACGACCGATCGCGGCACAGGCAGTTGCGAGGCTCTCGCCGTCGGCGAAATGGAAATGATGGATCCCCCTGTACATATAACGATAGAGAGTGAGCCATTGCCGCTGGCGGTCTTTCCGCCGCCTCCGGAGTTTTCGACGAGCGCTCTGCCGGCAGGTGCGTTCGGCAATATATTCATATCGGTATCAGTCAGTCGCGATCCCAGCACGATCGATACGTCTAGATGCCCGGACCTGTTGGACTTACCCCACAGAGCCAAACCCGTTTATCATGGAATGGCCACACTACCCAGGAGGCCGTATGCCGTGCCTCAGTACGACAACATGGGGCCTCGTGTGACAGCGGGCGGTAGCTCCACATTATCTCTACCGGACTCATCCGTTGAGCTTCCGCCGCCGCCACTGCCTCCCACCTGCACTCCTCTACCTACCCCCGAGTTTGTCTCTCTCTAACCTCCCTGTGGTTCGTCTTCAATTAGTGCCTTGCTCAAATTGATTTCCAATCTCTATTCTGATTTGATATCATTGTTTTATCTTTTTTTACTTATATACATATGCATAATACATGTTTACATCCATGGTATGCATATGTATGTTAGATTGGTCGGATCAAAACATAACAGGAGCCAATTTGTACCTACACAGAAATATCCAATTCCATTAAAATTGAAGTTCTTTTCTTTAATTTTCATTCACTCAAAACGATTTACTATTGTACATATGAAACCTATGCATGAAATGAAGGCATGTTGTGTTTTGCTTCCTCCAATCTGCGTTTGTCCTAGTTCCGTTATATTCGGTAATGTCATCCAATTATTGTATAAACTTGTGTGTGTAAAATATCCTAATGTTACGATATACATACAGACATACATAATTATCCGTTTTTTACTTGTATCATAAATCTTCCTATCGTCATAGGATTCTAAAGTATTACCTAAAAGAAAAACAATTTTTAGCCATACACTCTTACTATGACTGGTACGTATTTTTGTTAATATGCCTATTGTTGATCTGTTAGATAATATTAATAAATGAAATCTTTGTAATTAATTATCTTGTTTAATTTAACACTAAATTACTGCGCAAGAATAAAATTGCAATTGAGTTCCTGACAACTTTCCAACATGTGTTTTCGAAGATTCACTCGCTAAGGGTGTGTGCACAGTTCTGTGACAGGAATTTCAAACATGTATATTCTGTTTTATATTATATTTAGGGCCCGTATTTCAATCTCCTAATAAGAGTACTTATCTAATAACAATTCAGCTAATAAGTATAGGAAAAATGCAAGGTTATTTTAATTATTCAGCTTTTATTAGGAACTTTATTAGTAGATTGAGATACGGGCCCTTAGAATAATAAACTAAATATCCGAGACGTACCTACAGTAGTGTAGGGTTGATTGCCAAGAAAATTAAAAACAAAATTTGTCCACCATATGTTTAGTTATTTACGTTTGTAACATTTTATTAACTAAAATAGCCAACTTAACTTTAATCAAGAGCCTGGTCAGAATAAATCGCCGCACAGTGGAATGGTGAGCAAAATATTTTTTTCTAATTTTCCTGTTTTTTTCCCCTATATTTCTTCTTAATCATTATCTATATTAATGCGCTTCATAAATGTTTTATTTGTTGTTTTTCATTTACATGGTCAAGATTTCACGAGATGTATCGCACAATACAATATGGGTGTCTTGAATTTCCGTTACAAAACTGTGAACGAAACCTCAAGCAGCTACATCCAATAATAATGACCCCAAACTGAAATTCGCATTTAATTCCCGTGAGTAGTGAGTCAACGTTCTATATTTGCTGTTCATGCTTAATAATGCTTTTAACGAGTGATGTTTCATAAAGAATAAACATATTTGCTGTAAAATAGTATACTCGCATAGAGAAAATATTCATATTTAACTTTCTTAAGTGTGACATATAACTTTTGACTATTAACAAATATAATTTACATTGCTCTCTTGTAGGGAACCAAACCGTGTTACTTACGGCTAAAGACGGAAGAACATACGTGCTGGATATAAAAGTTAAATATAGATTGCACTAAAATAGCAAAATAAATATAAACTTCCCCCCTATGTTTACAAATTTCTTTTATTTAAAGTTAGCAACCGACGTAGGGTCTATCCTAAAAGTAATCTGACATAATTTCTTTCAGTACGGCAAGTTTATACGTACATTGACGGCATCGTTTCAACATCGAAAAATTAAAGATTTTCAGAACGCAATCAGTAAGTATAAAGCTTTATAAAATTATAATATCTATTGGAATTGCATAAATATAATATTTGTATAGTACATAGCCTTGATTGCTCTTATTTTTTATATTAGAGGAAGTTTATGAGCTGTGATATAGGAAATTTTAGCTATACTTTAGAAGTTTCATAATGAAATTACTACTTGCCGAAGTACCTACCTTATATTATTGGACATAAAACCATCAGTAGATTTCAACTTAATTAGGAGTTACTCAATCAATGTTGATACTGGAAAAAGCAATTCAATTTAAAGCTTGTTTTCATAATCTGAAGGATCTAATTTATGTCTTTATTTACAATTCATTAAATACTCTTGTATGTTCACCTGGTTTTCATTAATTTTATTTTCAGTTATGTGAATTCAGTGTCAGACATTTTATTAAAATATTTCTTTAAAAAAATGTAAAATATCAGGTTTTTTCTTTATTGATTTATCAATGTGTCAAATTTTACAGCCTAGAAGTTTTTCTTTAATTTCTTGTTTTGACACAGGTTTGAATTATTCTACTTAACGCAAATTAGAATAAATTTGACGTATCTAATTGCGTAATAATAATAAAAAAAGTGATAAAGTAAATTTTTTTTTTAATTAGCTGTAAAAATTGAATTAATTTTAGTGATTACATACACTGAGTTCCTCTTTGGTTATATCGTTAAATCCTTCTCCATCTATTTTCTGCGCTATGTTAAATATCGTTGTTAGATGTGAATTAATATCATGTGTGTCTTCAGAACTATCGTAAGAACGATGTCATTCCACAGATTTTTCCAACATGCTATTATCGTTTCTGACTTTAATTTCTCCATCGCTCCTTTGATAAATAGAATTGCGTCAGCAATTGTAAATGACTTCCAGCATTCCATATGATATCGGGCTATATCAGACCATTTGTTAGCCATTGTATACAGCATTTCGAAAACCTGTCGAATATATATGGCTTTAAAGCATCTAATGGCATCTTGATCAAGGGGCTGAAGCAATGAGGTCGTGTTAGGTGGTAAAAAAACCACTTCAACTTTTTTATTTTCTGTGCCTAGTGACACAGGATGCCCAGGAGCATTGTCTAGTATCAGCAGCACTTTAAATGGTAATTCTTCCTTTTCCAAATATCTTTCCACTTCCGCAATAAAGCATTGATGAAACCATTGTGTAAATAGAACAGCCGTAACCCACGCCTTTCGATTTGATTGCCAAAACACAGACAGGCAAGCTTTATCTTTGTATTTAAGAGCACGTGGATTCTGTAATCGGTAAACAAGTCCAGGTTTAATCATATGACCAGCTGCATTTGTACAAAATATCAAGGTAAGTCTATCCTTAATTGCTTTAAAGCCTGGTGCACTCTTTGCAGTCTTATGAGTATAAGTCCGTTAAGGGATTTTTTCCACATAAGACCAGTCTCATCGCAGTTAAAACTTGCTTAGGATGATAATTCTTTTCTGCAGTAATTTGTTTAAATTTTTCTGGAAACAGGGCAGCAGCTACATGATCAGCCGACGCAGATTCCCCTGTCATTTTTATATTTTTTAGATTAAACCGAGTTTTAAATCTATGCAGCCACCCTCTACTTGCTGTGAATGATTTTCCTTCCTCTTCAGTATAATCTTGGGTCTGCATATCTTCATATAAAACCAACGCCTTTTGTTGTAGCACTTTGCCATTGATAGGAATATGTTTTCTTGTCATATCTTCCACCCATAAATTTAAGGCATTTTCTACCTTAAGTAACACTTTATTACGTATTGTGGTTGCAACTTTGGCAGTTTGAGGTGCACTAGAAAAACTAGCTCGAATCTTATTGTTTAATATCTTTGTTTTTTAACACTTCCCGTATCGAAGATTCGTTTTTATTGTATATTTTAGCAACAGTTGCAATAGATTTTTTTTCTATTTCAATCATATTAATGATTTTTATTTTTTCACTAATAGTGAGCATTTCACGTTTTCTTTTTGGTTTAGAGGCCATTTTAAAATGATTTTCAAATTTACTTGCTTTATTTAAAAACTATTGCTAGCACTGTCTTGTCTGACAATTCGAATAGTACTAAACTCATAGTTAACAGTTAACATTAGTAAACAGGCGTTTATATGTACAAGTAAAAGTGAGTGACACCTTAAGCACGTTCCAACTTGTTTAACTTATCATAAGACATAAGAGAGCGCTGAATTCAGGGGATGACTCATATAGACGACGATATATCGACAAATGCTCCTATAACTTTTAATAAGGCTCGAATGTCTTTATTTGTTTCTGTATTTATTGATATAACGCGTTTTCTGCTCATCATAGGTAAATCGCGGATGACTGAAACCGCGGATACGGAGTCAGCAGATAACGGGGTACTACTGTATTATTTTCCATTTTACATTAAGTGTTTGTTCAGTTTATATGTATGATTTTTTTAATTTTATACTTTTAGTGTGTCAAGTGCTTCATATAAACATTTAAAAAGGAACCAGACATTTTTCTATTTTAATCGTTAAGCCTGGCGTAAACCAAGCGTCACCATAGCCGCATTGACTTGCGCAGGCCTTTATATTAAATTAAATTTTAAAGTTTCAAAATATTATTAATACTGTATCAAACTAAAATAAAAAAAAAATTGGCAATTTCTTTCCACAGTTGTTCACATTGTTCAATTAGCACATTCATTGATCATAAAAAAATCCAGTTAAGCCTTTGATCAAGCCTCATGATTGACACTCAAGTCAACTCCAACTCTTCTTATACACCGTAACTAAAACGATGACACATCTCACTCTGGATAATTTGTAGCGAGTTTCAAAGAATTACGTTATACATACATAACAGATGACATAATAAATATACCGGTAGGTATATTGGCACAAGTTCATCGCGAAAACACCGCTTGTGAAATA
Source organism: Cetonia aurata (assembly GCA_949128085.1). Taxonomy (NCBI): domain Eukaryota; kingdom Metazoa; phylum Arthropoda; class Insecta; order Coleoptera; family Scarabaeidae; genus Cetonia; species Cetonia aurata. The sequence continues at coordinate 33,942,166 of OX421885.1, forward strand.
TTTACTTGTTGGCTTTTATCTGTCGTCCTTAGTACCAGCGAGGTGGCAATGAGACGAGCTTTTAAGGTTTTATGGAATCCGTATGAAGGTCACATACAAACATAGATTTTATCGAGTCCACGCTGACGTCCTCGTTTGTCGACTTTAATAAAAGCGCCTGGATAACGTAATATAAATGTTGTTTTGTTACGGGAACGCTTCAGAATTTTTATTTTCTTTCGCTACTTTTATCTGTCTAGATAAAAGCACAGCATACATGTGCATCTGTGTCTATGTTATGGGGCAAAGTGAATAAGGATATCGACCAGCCAGAGAGAATACTTACTATGTAACTACTGATAGTGTTTGCAAGCAGAAATTGCCTGAACCAATATGAATGGAAAATCTATATTCATCTTTTTCTAATATGTCTTGATTAATGCATATAATCAAACGAGTCATGGGCAACGGCCATAATACAAAAGATTATACTTTCTCGCCAAACGTTGCTAAAAGCATCTAATCTTTGAAAAATATATTTTTATCGAATCATGAATATACCTGAAAATAGCAATTTTACACAGTCACCCTATTAATTTAGATGTAGATTTTTCACTGCTCCTGTTCCTGATAAACCTGTATTGACTGCATTATTTTCACGCAATCTCTTTGCTATTGTTATTACATATTATTGGGCTAAAATTTGGTGGAGGTGCATTAAATACGTTCAATTTTTGGTGTTCTAATGATTGTTTCTTTTGCAAGTTAAATTATGAAAGCAATGTCTAAATTAGTGCATTGCTATAAATGTATTTTGCCAACTCAGCAACTTGAAATCTGATCTAAGGATTTTAGTTGTTCTGCAAGTACTTGCTTTTGGTTTTCCCACAAATACCTTGAAATTTAAAGAAGCTATGGAGCCATTTTGAAATTGTATGGTATATGGTTGGTATTATATGCGTTCTAGTGTACCTAAAATTATCGTGCATAGAGCGGCTACTATCGAAAATTTCAATCGAAAAACTATCTGAAGAGGCCGCCGAATCTAGGAACAAAGATTTCCGGCGATGTTACCGCAGCCATTCCCGAAAAGTTTGTAGAAGGGCCACGAACGAAGACATCTTAAATAATTTATTACTTAGTTCGGATCCATTTAAATCAATGAAACGTCCCAGATTATTCAGAAGGCACAAAACTTTGACTAAAGAAGCCAGAGGTTTATTAAATTTAACTGATAATTACAACGACATCGAAACACATAACTTAGAGTTTGTAGATATTGCCTCTGAATACGAGAATGATGATGATTAAACAATTGAAATTTTAATTAAAAAGTATTTGTTTACTTTGCGCCTAATCTACATTATATAGATTAAAAGAAAACTACTGTACCCGTATATTGAGCAGTAATGACTAAATTTCTATTATATTCAACATGAATTAGGAATACCACTGCAGAAAAATGCATATTTTACCCAAATGCTGGTAAGTATAATGTTATTTCTCTCTTTGTCATCTTACCTATTGGGATAACATTGGAATAAAATTTTTATTAAAATAAAAGTTCAAATGTTAACTTGACCAATTTTCGAGGCAGATCGAAGCATGGGGCATAGCTCATCTTAAAGCTAATCATGCTAGCTATGCCATCTCCTAAATTATATTCTTAGGAAATGTGATGTTTTTGAGTTATATAATTTGCACTATTTTTCCATATAAAAGAACTTCCAAACGTCATAACTTTCTAAATACTGTTTTTATCACAAACAAAATTACATGGCATTAGTTTTTCCTAAATTCCCATTTTAAGATTTCAGCCCATTGTGTGGCACTGTGTTTTTAAAATAAATCATGTTATTAAGAAGAAAAGTACTCCACCATGGTGGAATAGTGAATGTACAGATATTGTTCGTAAAAGAAAAGGCCCTTCAATAGACTTACATTTATAAAAAAGAATTAACTAATCATAGCAAGTATAAAGAACTAATGTCTTATTCTAAGCGGCTACTTAAATATAAAAAAGGAAGGCTGGAAGAAACTATGCAGTAGTATTACAAAAGATGAGCCTATTACGAAGTTCTAGATGCGATGATAGTAAGAAGTTTGAGAGAAATTCGGCAACAGAAGAAGATACGTTAAATGGAATATTACACAATATAACCCCAGTTTTCGCCAGTTACAACTTAGTCGATCATACGCCATCTAATAGAGACCATTTTATTTTATAACCTTTTACCTTAACAGACTGTATACAGTTTAAGGTGATACAGAAAACTCTGCTCTGGGATTCGATGATTATTAGCTATCCTTTGTTAGATTATTTACCTTAAGTTCAAAGAACATTGTTAGAAATATATGATTATATATGGCTTAAGGGAGAACAAATAGAGCTACTAAATAAGGTGGTAGTGGTCCCTGTAGCTTTTATGCCTTACATAGTTAAAGTATACAAACGTATCTTTAAAAATAGTATTGAAATGGTGGCTAGAACCTTCAAACATTTTTCTAAGTGGCCGGATAACGATACATGTTCAGATATAACATTTTTCTGTAATTTATTCGGTCTTCCATGGAACATGGATATCCACGCATTTCCGAAACACTTCGAGTTTGTTATTTTTTATAATTTTGAATTGTTAGGAAAAGGAAATACTTTTTTTTTTCACAAAAATACAGAATCTCACGAACAAATATATAAGTTTGGCACGGTGCATATGCACGTCCCTTTGTATTATATACACAACAAACACAACAACAATTTCTGCAAATTCTACAAATTAACTTAGCATAAAATAAAGAAAAGGTGGAATTGAAAAAGTTTATCTGCTTCATGGATTAATTCTAATTACGTAGTTAGTAGAAGCTTTGTGTATGCATAATAGGTGAAGCATTAATGGCCCAAGTTTTCTCGGAATTGCACTATTGAAGTAACTAGTTAACAAACCGCAACTATGCTGGTTGGGCGCCGTTTCGTGGTGTGTGCACAAAGCCACACAATAACTTGTAACAGAACGAGTCGTCCTCTTTTCATATCCTCGTATTCCTAGTATTTATTGCCTTTTAGTCGGTTATTTATTCAGAAAAAAATAACCTGTTTATTATTTGGTTTATTTACAGCATGAAATATTACATTTCTCCATGGGTATATAAAATGCATTTTACGCTTTGAATTTTGCGGTAATATTTTTAGGAAATCACAACGAAGTATGTAACTCTGATTTACTATCTTTTGGGTTATATCATTAAATTCTATTATTTAAATTTATCTTTTATTGTTCGTGTGTACAAGATTTTTTTATCAAATACTTTGAGCGAACACAAAGCCCTTTCTAAGTATACCAAATATTTTATGAAGCTGCGAAGGCATTTGCGAAACAAGCATTCATCTAACAATAAGTGGGAGTCAATACTACGTATAACCCCATATGAATACTTTATTACGACTTCATCTTGTACGCTTGTGTTATACCGCAAGCCATTACTGTATGTTTGAATTTGGAAACTTGGTAGTAGGTGATGTTTTTCGACAGAGGGTGTTTTGGTGTAATGATTCTGCTTAGCACGTAAGTCTTGTATTTACATGCATATTGACGGCGATAGTAAAATTAGGTGGCATAATTTTCTTGTGAATACCATATATTCTGTTTTTGCTTCGTTAATTGTAATTAAGTTGTTATGATATTTTTTTCTTTTCTTTGGGTCTTCCGGTTTAGTTAATAATACAATTGCTTTTTACGTTTCGGAAATTATATTTTTTCTTTTTTCATACTCCATCCAGTGGCGGCTTCTCAATAAGTGCACATGTGCACGTGTACCCCCAACTAATATCTTCATCTAAAGGAATTTACTTTTGTGTTTGACGTAAACCTAACGTTTTCTATTGGGTATTTAATTTTATTTTTCGTTTCCAATGTTCGGTTCAGATTCCAGGCGCGAACATGCATAATGCGGCTAGTACACTGCTCTCTCGAACTGGCCCGTGATTGGAGCAGCAGCTACCCCTCGCACACTCACACCTCCCGTAATAGTCCTCAGTACTTAGCTACCATATGTACACATTTAGTTTGTGTACGGTCGTCGGGCGCGGTCGTCTGTTAGTGTGGTGTTGTATACCGGGAACCGGGAAATTACTTTTGTTGTATTCGCGCGCAATTATGGCGGATAATTTGGAGAATCCGATTTGCACTAGCCTACAATATTTAAAAACAATTCGTTTTTCTTCGCTGACTTTAGAAGAAAAACAAAAAATCAAAAGTGCCGGTCGTCCAAAACCGAATTTATCGATCACGCATGTAACAAAATGTAAAACACGCGATTATAAAAGAACCTTTAAGATAGACACTTATGAAAAAGCCGCCTGGTTATGTGGTTGTGAAATTAGTAACAGTCTTTATTGTGTTCCGTGTTTATTATTTGCTGGTGATGTTCAAACAGAATGGACCACATCCGGTGTCAAGGATTTAATCCATTTAAAAGAAAAAATTAAAAAACATCAAAGTTCCAAGACATACCTCTCTGCTAAATTAGGTTTTAATTTATTAGGTAAACAAGATATTCGACAACAAGAGAAAGAACAGGCGACTTGAATTACAATACAAAACGTGTGTGTGAAAATTAGTATTAAGTGTTTGTGTTAGTCAGTAAGTTATCAGTTACCTTATTAGTTAGACAATAAAAGCAACAAGACAATACGTGAAACTTGATCAAGAAGATGTGCTGTCTGGTAAAAACTAGGTAGGATTTTTCAAACAATTTTTAGTTTAAGTCATTTTTGTTCGTTTATGATGTGACTGTTCTGTATAAAAAGAAGAACTAACAATTTCGGATTTTTGCGCTAAGCCCTTTTCTGAATATAAGGCGAAAGAACGTCACAAACTGCTCTAAAATGCGAGTTTTGAAGGTTAATTTTCAAAGCCGGACTCCCTGGTACCTACCCACATGTGCACTCCCAAAATAAAAGTCCACGCGCTGCTCCATCATTTAATTATTTCCAATTTTTTCACCTTTGCGGTGTTGTCAAAGAAATTTTTTTACTAACATTTAGAATTCAATTCAGTATATGTTTGTTTGTCGATTTGTAATATGTATTAATGTGTCTTTTACAATTTTAAAATTTTGAATTCTAAATGTTAGTAAAAAAATTACTTTGACAACACTGCAAAGGTGAAAAAATTGGAAATAATTAAATGATGGAGTATGAAAAAGGAAAAAATATAATTTCCGAAACGTAAAAAAGCAATTGTATTATTAACTAAACCGGAAGACCCAAAGAAAAGGAAAAAAATACCATAAGAAATACACACCGGTTAAATAATCTCGAAGAAATTTATTAAGTTGTTATGGCACTATTGTTAAATTTTCAGCATATTTTCGTCTATATTTCTCTGGATCTGTTGATTATTTTTACCTGTGTATATGATACAAGTATCATCCGTCTAAGCATATATGTCCAGATGCATTTTTCATTTTAACATATCGTTAGTGCACATAACGTACAATGTTTTAGGTAGATTTCCACGTTGTGGTACTCTATATTCAGTTATTGATTTTTCGCTTTCAGTATTATTTACAATCGTCGTTTGTGTTCTATTTAATAAATACGTTTTTATTAGATTTAATTCGTTACCTGTTACACTGAAGTTTTGTAGTCTTTCTACTAATTTGATCTTTGATATCGTAACAAATGCTTTTTTCATATGTATGAAGATGGCCACTACTATATTTTTACCTTCAAAATTCTGCTTGATATTATTTAATAAATCAGTAACTGCTGTCATCGTTCCACATTGCTTCTGGAATGCATGTGTTGTCTTTTGCTTAATAAGTTTTTTTCTTTCAACACCAAAGACTCCTTGTCTACTTCTATATACATATAGGTAAACTGGTTTCTATATAGACATACATATGTATGTTTTTCTCTGTCAAGATTTGCGGTTAATTGTTGATCTACATATTTTCTGTCTTTGGTTGTAATTTATTAGTAGAGTAATATTGCTTTCATCTCTGACATGTAACAATATAGGGTAGACAGTAAAAAATATGAAAGCATAGCTGTCACGAATTGCGCTTACTATTGCTATATATATATATATATATATATATATGTAGCTATATATTTCAGTCTCACTTAACTCTCTTGTTGAATGAGCTTTAAAAATAATAAACGTCAAAAGTAAATTATTGCTTGTTATGCATAAATAGCTTTGCATAATATAATTGCAAAGAAATATCTTCGGTGTTCGTTCTGAGAATTTAAAATATTGAATATTCCGCATTGTGATTCGTTCGCGCATCCCTTGAAGGCTTTCTTTGAAGTTAAAGAAAAACACAAAAACGAATAAGTCAATTGCGTAAACATTGGATGGAGAAACATTTCGTTTGAGGAAATGCAAAAGTGAAATACAAAGAGTGGACGTATCGGCGTCAAAGGATCGCGTGCTGAGAAAGGAATACCGTTCTTTAATTTGAAAAGATCGTATTTCATCGAAAACTGTGACGGGGTGTCGCCAGAAAAATATATTACGATCTAAAAGGATGACGGGTGACGAATCTGCCCAATAAATATAAGGAATATATACTGCCTTAGTAGTTTCCTTAACCCGTGAGTACATTCTATAACTTTATTCATTTACTAAAAGATATAATGTCCAATCTGTACAAGTAAGTAAAATACTTCGTCAATTTCTCAAACTAGGTAACTTAAGTTACATAATTTTACGAAGAAGAAGGCTTATGTGGAATCGGATTCAAGACGATATGAAGACGAGGTGGTGAGTCATTTCGGGGTACACTGAATCAAAAATGGGCTCAGAAACAATGAACAGATTCATTGTTCACAGCAAATAGCGCATTGATATTGGTTCGAAGAACGAGTTCATCAAATCAATGAGAAAGGTTTTATTAAATAACGAAGATTTTTATTGGGTAATAAACTATTGTATTAATGGAACCAAAGTCATTGAAAATAAAATGGTGGTTTGATAGTTCAATGAGCGTCTTCATTCAACCTACATTCAGAAAACGACGAACCATATTTTGGTCTCGTTAACAATATTGCGAAGTTAAATACTGTCAAACTATCAAGTTTTGTTACTGTAATAAAAATACGTTTGTTACCATTTTATGGATAGATTAACTAAACATTTTAAGTTAAAATGAACAAATGTTATCTGTAATTTCAACTATATATTGATAAAGTGCTGATTGCATTGCCCATAATTAGTTTCCCAGAAGAACTAAATTTCATAGCAATACCTCGGATATTGTTGAAGATATTATATAATTTTCGTTCTACGATATAATTTCAAATATAAATAATAATAAACTACACACCATTACATATATGAACATTAAGCTGTGTTTTCATATTTCGCAGAATGTAAATAACCCTAGAGATATATCTCGACAGCTCATTCTCGCAGATCCAAATAGATCCCTTGATTCGTTTGAACAAGCGAGTGAGGGGCTGTAATTGTTTGTTTAAAGGTTGTTTATGTGTGCCGAGATAATAATAACTCCCGAATTAATTATAACTGTCAATATATGATATGAAATAACAGGCGGGCGGTGTCTAGATTTATTATATCGTGAATCAAACAGAATAAACAACATCTGGCAAAACTAGAACTTTGATTCAGTTTTTTTCTTTTCTAGCATTCAAATGCAGTAACATATAAAAAAGGAACAATTTTATGGTCAGTTTTAACCAATTTCTTGGTTCTAACTTCAGACGCGATTTAAGGAAAAAAGTACACTTCCCTGCGAGTTAGAAATACTGGATTCTAGACTGTTTAATGCGAGATTGGTGGATGGACAGCTTTGTATACATATTGGTTAACGTGAAGGGCTTATCTAGAAAAGTTACTTCTCTGATGTCACTGTACGCACTCCTAGTACATTGTGTGATATATCTACTTGTGTTTATGTATTTACAAAGATTTACTATGTTTACGATTTAAAACTTACTTACGGTAGCTTTATTATATGTTGTAATCTGTTTATTCCTTGAGCTAAGAAATACTCACATATTACTCCGTGTAAAGAATAATTTAGTAGAAGCTCCTCAAATATTGAAAGGTTTCCCCGAATTTTATGATAGACATGCACAGGCACATCTGGTGTTCAATACATCATCTAAGAGATTTTACATGGCTGATAAAATCGTTCACGGAAATAATATAATAAAGCTGTAGGGGGACACATTTGGTTCCTAAGTCGTTTTAATGTTATACTGCTATACTTGCTATTTTGAATTTTATTAGGTAGATATGTAACTATGCATATTTTGTGTTGACAACAAATTGCTTTTACCTGAATTTTAAAATACGAGATAGTTCTGTACAGCTTCTAGCCTATTCGTATGCATGCCAGCGTAATACCTTGGAAGCTAGTTTTTGTAACATTGGGTGAACACTTTTTTGTGGTATAGTCATATGAATAACTGCCATGCGATTATGGCGAATTATGTAGTTTGTATGAACGAGTTCCTTTCAACATTTTCAATATTTATCACGTTCTTGTTCTACTCACCAATGCTCTGCCGGCAGTACGGCTTAATAGTACGTTGCATCATTGTCAGTTTTGTGCGTCAAACAGCAATATGCATAACAAGTTGTTGGATGGGTGACCATTTCAATAAAAACTTCTGCCTAAGCGGCTCGGTGTGTCCGGCACCCTGGGGAGGTAGCACAATGGGCCCCGTAAGAGTGGCCTAAGTGCATGTGTTCTCACCACCTTCCCCGACCAGAACTTTACCTTTTTTCACCAATGCTCTATGGATACCTAATTCTGTACAGCGGGAGACTAACTCAAAAGAATTATCTTATGGTACAATTTGCTGTCGCAATGTGGCTTCCTCTTTCAGCATTCTTGAGATCCTTTATTTCTTGATTTCTTTTAGCTAATAAGTGTATATATTTGGAGTATTTTATTGCAGCATTTACTAAAGTTTATCTAACATTATCTTAAATTTAAAAAAGAGAAAATACTTATAAATTGTGTAATATGAAAGTCGTAAATGCAGCTTAAGTAAACTATGTTGCATAATGCAGCCATTTATTCGTTTAAAGCAAAAATGACATACATTCATAATATCTTCGTTAATGCTGTTGCATTCTTCCTGTGCTCCACCTCGAGATTAATTTAAAATGCTAAACTCTTTTCGCATCCTCAAGGAGTCTCTGGATGTCTCTGCGACGCCCTTATCGAGTAGCAACGTAGAACGCTGTAGTGTAATTACAATAAATCTTATTATAATTACCTACTTAGAGGCTTTGAATTTGTTTCGCCGCGCACCACAGCAACGTTTATAATAAATTTTGCGCTATCTCGTAAATTGTAGCTAGCTTATTTTCGTATTAAGTGTACCTATGTATCCAGAAGCGGCTGCTAGCGCAATGAAAATTTACATTAATGCAGTGTTGTATTTTATACCTCTACACATATTCCTAATTAGTAAAGAATATAAATTACGAAGTTCAATGGTGGTAGTGATTACAGCAACTTTGTATAATAATAACCAAAAATGCAGTTTCTATACATTATGGCAAATAATATTTGAGCGAAAATTTTAACGTAAGGCATGATCCACATACTTATTTTAAATATAAAATGTTTTGGCGGTTTTTACACAACAAAAATATGTGTGTGTACAGTCAGGGACTTTAGCAATGACCGTCTGCAACCGTGGGCTATGTATAGTATATGCGACGAGTTCAGCACTGTCTTGCACACAACAATCTAGACCAGCGGTTGGCAACCTTTTAGATCTCACATGATATCACTAATCTAGATGGTCATTCCTGAATTTGCGACTGTACATACTTGCAAAGACTTCTTACCACTTGAAATTCTATTTTAAAGTCCAAAGTTTCGCCTCTTAGCTTTGTCAAAAAGAAAGTAATGACCGCAGGAAGTAAGAAAGTAACTATGCGATGTTTGAAATAAGTTTAGCCTTCTGAAGTTTTGCGGAAAAAAATAGATTGAAGCATATTTTGAGAAATTAGGTTATTTTATTTCGTGTTCTTGTAATTAGTTCGGCGTAGCTGCACAAAGATTCAACTTATACACCTGAAATAATGTACAAAATCAAATGGTAATGTAATTATTATCAATGTTGCTAACTTATCAAGCTAAGCCCACATTTTGAGAACCACCGAAACATCTACAACAGCTGATCGAAGTCGGGGGCGCTCGTCCTGATAAGGAGCGCCAATATTTATGCGATAAGCACGTTTTCGATAAACACATAAAGTAGCCCCTATGTTTTGATTGCTCTTTCGCTATATCCCACGCACTTTTTTTTTACATTTATGGATCTACTTTGCGTATTCCAGTGAACATTAAACAATCTTGAGCTACATAGGGATTATCCTTTCCTCTAAATCTTAAGCATATTTTTTGGTGTAAATTGTATGAAGATGTGGTGCCTATATTTGCAATAAAATGATTAACTTGGGTATAATGCAGTTGTTGTTACTGGGATTATACGCATCACTGAAAAATAAAAGACCATTCGTGTTCAAACGGTTTTGCGTTTAGAAAGGTAATTTTTCATGTCCATTTCTTTAAAATATTATAAATTTTAGGGGGCAAAGAAAAGTATACTAATGATTAAATGAGAAGAAAAAATAGTACACTAAAACGGACTATTCCTGTTTCCACAAATAGTAAGAAAAGAGGTAGTTTCCTCGTATAAACAAAGAATATTGGCCTTGTTAAATTGAATAATCTAAACAGCAAAAGTTTTATATCACTTTTATTACTACTAATCCTTTTAATAATTTAATACAAATGAAAACGAACGATATATTGAAAGATAGATGGGAATCCGTAAACAGAGAAGCAGTACTACAAACCTTCAAAAACCTTACCACAACTTTCAGTACCTACACTGGACGCAAGTTTCAATAGCACATTTCGAAACCGAAACGTCAATCAATATAAATGTAATATAAGACAAGTCTTGTATCATTTAAAAATGCCGCCATACTCAAAAAGCAAAGTAGATGAATATCTATTTAACAAAAAAATAAGGATAAAAGATAGAAGAACTGATTACACAAGAACTAACCTTATTCGTTATAATATAATCAATGTAAGGCTGTAGTGGTTTCGTATCTACTATTTATGACCAGCGTTCGTGTTTTCGTTTTATTAATTATCGAAGCATCCAATTAACTTGGACTATGCATACCAATTTGCGGTTACATGAATAACTACACCAACATGGAGTGAAATAATATTGTCTATAGGTACCTTCTAATCAAGTTAGTTACTAAACTAGTACCTACATATATGCATGGCTACACATATTATAAACAGCTGTTTATGACACTCTGTAAATAAGTAAACTATTTCTTTTCATGTATGTACAAATAGCTTCCGCTTAATAACTCACAATCAGATGTGTTATACCTGATGATCGAATACGAATGGTCGCTCAGCGATTGCCGTTTCCTTCAAAAGTATAATTTAGGGGATTTAGAACTTTGCGAGGCGAATCGGTCGTTAAGTGAGGCGAAATTTAACCGGATCAGATGTTTTATTGTTTTCACTTTAAATTGTAAGGAGTCATGCGATATCCAGGTTTCAAATTATTCAACGCTGCATGAACACATTAAGGTACCCACTAACAAAGAAAAGTAAGAGTTCAGTTACTGCTACAGATACCTGCTGTTTCAGATATTTCATTTATTTTACATAAATAATTTGATATCGAATATATTTGTATGGCTCTTGCATTATTATGTTTTATAAAACTAGAAATATCATAGAAACTATTGTTACCAATATGAAAGGCGGAGATATATAACCTTATCAACATAAAAACAAACAATAAACTTAATAGGTGCATAGTTATTGATAAAAAAGAACGTACAACTATTATAAGCAAATTTCACAATATTTCGGCGTTGTAAAACCAACTTAGAATAAGTAGGTACTTAAGCGTATTTCATAACCTTGTTTACAACTTTGTAACTGGGTGATATCACAATTGACAATTGAAGGGTTGTTTGTAGAAGATGGTAATTCAAAATTGTGTTACCTACATGCACGAAGGCTAAAACCCTGGAGAATATTATTGCTTTCATCATATGTGTAGCGCTACTGGTAATGACAAAGAAGAATTGCATTTGAGATCGGGTTTATACTAAAAGCTACTTAAAGTTTAACATTTCAGTATTATTTATTTTGCAGTATAAGCAATAAGGTATTTATTGACTGCACCATCTGCTCACATTACTAATTGTAAATTTCATCTTGTTATTTAACAATAAGAGTGGGTTAAAGTATAAAACAATTCGTTACTGTCAAAATAGTTTTAAATCAACAAACTTTTCAAACGTAGATGGCGCAGTCTGTTCTTAAATGCCAGAAAATATAAAATAAAACTTAAAAAGTAAATTCATGTAAAATAGCGCGTCACGTGGTGAATCACACAACGCAGAGTTTCAGTTCAAGCGAACGACAACTTTTGTGGCTTTTATCTCCCTGTTAGTTGTTTTGGCGTTTGAGGAGAAGTGAGGTGTTATAGGATTATATAGTGTGTTAGTGCTTTTGCAGTTTAGCCAAATTCTCGGGCTAAAATGCAATTATGTTATTATCTCGAGCATCATCGGAAACGTTCGATCGATGTCAACCAAAGTTTTGCTCTAATCGGCGTTTAGTTTTAGTAACTGGATGGTTTTTTTTTTCTTGTTGTAGGGGAGGTCTGATGTAAAGTCTCTGGAAACACTACGGCCTCTTAAAAAAGACAAAAATCAAAAATTTATAATCAAATCTTGAATCAAAAAGTAAATGTTTCCAATAAACCAATTTTTTATTTTAAAAAACGTAGAAGCCTACTACAACATATTACAAAAATAAATTTGTAAAAAACATTCATAACAAATTTTATATTAGTTTAATATTTCTGTGCCACTTAGGAAGTATAGATTTCCCATATAATTGACATAACCATTGACCTTTGTAACGATTAGCGGAGTATAAGAAGCTATTATTGCTGGTCAACTTCGCGAATTCTTAGATATACCATAGTTTCTATAAAATTGGTCCACTGGTTCGATTCCCGATCTTATATTGTTTTTTTTTTCATTCGTTTACCCAATTATATTATTATGACATCATTCACAGCATCAAATCAATTTTGCTACAATTGGCTGCATAGGAAAGATAGTTTTGTTCTTATCAAATGCAATTATCGTTGGTCACAAAAAGTGTCGCTTCATTATAGTGAAAGTCGGAAGGTTTTCTCTTACAATCAGCGTTTCTACCATGGTCAGACTTAATTCAAGATGACTGAAACTAGAAAACTAATATTATGGAATGGATATTTCTTCCAGTTGCATAAATTATTTGTGCAAGTTTCATTACAATATACAAACTATAGTTTATGTAGCGAAATAAGTGAGGGAATTAAAAATAATAAAAATCGTTTATTTATTGAGCACAGTGTAAGTGAACGCCTGATTTCTATCAAATATTGTAAACGGGCCTATTGCAAAGAAAACACTTCAATGGAGTTTCAAGTAGGATTACAAAAGGAAAACGTATAACAAAGAAAAGGAAAGGGTGGAGGATAATAAATTACAAAACCTAAGAAGACTATGGTGAGCATAAATAAAATTTGTGGCGACAAAGAACAGGGTGCAGTAAAGGGTTGAATGCGAATATGTCTATTTGATCATCAGTTGAATCTAAAGAATTTAATTCAGAAAACAACATTTTCCTGGTTAAAGTAAACTTTTGTGTTTATATAAATTGCTCCAACGATGAATTCACTGGGAGAAATATTTGCTTTGAATAAATACGTCTGTTTTACCTCGAGGCAACGGTAGTTTTAGCATTCCCAAAAAGAAATCTTATTTTCAATTATGCATATATTTTTTTTTTGACAATATTAAATTAATTTGAAGTATTCTCTTTCTTGATGTGAGAAAACTTAAGTGCTCAAGTTCTCTTAGTCTGAGAAAGAGTTTATACCTCTGATTGCCGACGTGAGATCCCTGTTGTATGCACTAAGGGCATCCATACACTGCAATTTTAGGCTTGGTGCACTGATGGCGTCTGGCGTCATGGTTATGTGTGTCTCTTCTTTTAATTACCTTTTGGTTTGTCCATTTTCTTTAGATAGGATTTGACTCATGTGCCAACTTTGATTTCTCTGTTTCTCCTTTCCTGCAGATCTTCTTGTCTTCTTCTACTCTTGTTTTGAGCTCTACTTATTGTGGGAAGTCTGCTTGCTTCACTGATGTATGAGGGCCTACATTCACATTGAATGCTGTACACACAGTCTTTGGTTCGTTGGTTTATGTTGGCCGGTTTTATTCTAGTTAAGTGTGACCTTGTTCTATTAGAGTTTCTTATCGTTTCTGATAGTATTCGATGTAATTTTAGGTTTTCGTTTGTAGTATTTTATTATGGGTCATTTAATTATGAGTTAAGCTATTTAAGGTATTTCATATTAATGCAGTTTTCATGGAATTACGGACTTAACTTACAATAGCAGAATGCAATGAAGACACATTAAATTCTCCGATTCATGGTCATTTAAATTATTGCATTTTCATAATTCTGCTTAATTATCAGTTTCAGAAACTGCATATATTCGTTCAGTTAAGATGAAAGAACACGAGGGTTCATTTGCACGCGGGCACAAAGTGAAATAGGTTAGCTTATGATCCCTTGTTTATCTAACATGATAATTTACATCAAAACTGAAATAGTTCCCTGACAGGGGCTACTTCAACATAATTAACATTTTAGTTTCCTGTTGTTAATTAATGAATTATTTCGATTCAAACGGTACGAATACAGGTAACTACCCAAAATGCCCTACGTTTTACGCACATTTAGCAGAACGGGATCCGACTAACCGCTACTATATCAATGCAGCATATAGCAACCAAATTGAAATGGTCGAAACAAAAATCAATAGTAACAGTGTGCTTCAGTCTCGGTAAATTTGTTTTCGACTGATCACTCGATTCTAGGTAGGTATCTAATATAATACGAGAAATAAGTCTCTTGAGTGTATTTTATTTGATCAACTCACCGAGCGGAGAGCAGTGTATTGAATTTTATATTTCACTGCATTGAGAATTCGAACGAAAATAAACATTTTATCTATATGTATTTACGAGTTCGATAAAGATTGGTCTCTATAGAAAGGACGACTGTACTCGACGAGCCGAAAAAATGATATGTTATCGGCTAGAATTTGAATTTTGAATATTCGTAAAAGCTCGGTGAAATACTTTTATGGTAAAAATAAAAAACTCTCTCTACGTGATAAAGTAGTTAGTTTATAGGTAGATAATAATTTGCGGTTATTAACAAAGGCCGTTACAGACATACATTTGACATGTTGCACAACGACAAATGCCGTTGGAGTTAGGTCTCCGTCTTGGATTTATTTAGGTAGGTAGGTATATGCTGTCTTTTTTAACCGTGTGCAATTTTCTTGGGCTTATTGCAAGAAAAGGTCAAAACAATGGAAAAATCATCGTAGCGATTCCACAACACGAATTATTAAATTCTTCTTACTTTTAAACGTATCCAAGAGGTATTTGTTTTTAATGAAACCATTATAACAAAAATCCAAGAGAAAAAGTGAAAAAATCCCTTACCACAAAAATTAAAGATAACAAATCTAAATACGTATTTCGGCAACTAAGTTGCCATCTTCAGTAGAAAACAAGTGAAGAGCAGTGTTAAACTTAGTGTTTTCGGCTGAGGTAAACCTTGGAAGATATGCTCTTCACCAAATCACTAGTGGAATAACACTAGTGGAATAACACTAGTACATATCTTCCAAGGTTTACCTTAGCCGAAAACACTAAGTTTAACACTGCTCTTCACTTGTTTTCTACTGAAGATGGCAACTTAGTTGCCGAAATACGTATTTAGATTTGTTATCTTTAATTTTTGTGGTAAGGGATTTTTTTAACTTTTTCTCTTGGATTTTTGTTATAGTTTTCAAGCCACAGTCTCCACCCATCACAGGATGAAACCATTAATTTTATATCCTAAATCGACGATTATTTTCCTTAATGTGTCCTTAATAAATTTAAATAATCTCGAAACCCTTTTTATAGTTTGTAATTATTATGATAATATAAAAGAATCAACTAGCACTTGTTGTTAATGACAGATCTATGCGACATTTTTGCTTTATGGCCAGACCATCTCCAGTATTCACTGCACTCCATCGGTGTTATAAATAAATAATGTATAATATGCATTGATTCTTTTATTATTTGACTCTTTAAAATGTAAATTTACATGAACAATACCATATTATTATGTATGTATTATGTAACGAATACGTAAATTGGAATGTATAATCATGTTTCGTGTGATTGCGGAATAGAGCGGATCTGAATGCCAATTTTGATTCGTTCTAATTTATTCATGTTGTAGTCGAATGTCCACCCGACTATAAAACTAGAACCAATGTTGCTTAATTAAACTATCTAAAAGGCATTTGGAGAGCTATGAACTATCTACAGGTAAATAATTAAATTATTACGCCCGTGTATAATATGTTCAGAGTAAATGTAAATTCACTACACACATAAAAAAAATTTTTAATTCAAAGAAATTTTACTTGAGTTGAGAATATCATTGTTTCATATATACGCAAATAAATATATTCTTGGATCAAAAATAATATTTATTTAATTTTCAAGAAAAGAATGTCTTACTACAAGAAAATCGTTCATTGAATCAAATCATAACATAATATCAATAAGAATTCCAATCTCAGCCTAAGTAAATAGATATTCTTAGTAAAAGAATATTTATAATTGAATAAAACCTTTAAATTTTTGATTGAAGAGATTGACTTTGCTTGGTAAAAGAAGGCATTTTACTTGAACGAAATGTTTGTTATTTTGAAAGAAGATTGTGTATTTATTCACAAGGAGCCAGTTTTATTTTTTCCTGAAATGTGTTTTTTTTATAAGAAAACCTACCACAAGCGTCATGATCATCATCCTCTGGTTGATGCCTCTCCGTTGATATATATATGAACGGAAATATTACGATGGGAAAATAAACAGTGCCTCCGATGTCGTTATACTGGCGCCCTACTGGTGCTTTAGTATGATACTGACCATAAGTTGACTTTCCAAAATATTCTTTCCTTTCTTTGCTTTTAATATTTTAAATTTTTTTAAGAAAAGAGCCAGATGTTTACTGTCGGAAAATGTAATGTTTCTTTTGATATATATATAGATGTACAAAGGCGCATTCTATTTAAATACTTTTATACAGCAAACAGCATTATTGCTTGGATTATCTTATCTATATCACTACCCTTACAACATCCTTCATATTTGAGTAAAACCAAAAAAATAATTTTGAACATAATTTATTTTTTCTTTTTTTGTAAATCTAACAATATAATTACACATATTAATCTATACTTGCATTCGATTTGTTGATGATTCATTATAGAGTTTATCAAAATCAAGTTCGACCTAAAAAATATATGCATTCTCAGATGCCAATGAAACTCAAGAAAAAACAAAAGCTTACCAAACTAATACCTCTTTGGTGTTTAAATATAGATCCTCGCGGAGAAATTCAGTAACAGTTTTTGCTTTATCGTTGCTTCTTAAACGGTATGTTTGCGTCCATTTTTCCACGACCTCTTCCCATGGCTCTCTTCTTTCTCTCAACCAAATTTTAGATCTCTGCAATTGTTCATCCTCTGCAACGCAGGAAATCTTCCATGATTAAATGAAAGTCTTAAAATTTGCGACAGCATATTCTTTGTAACTCTAGTTTTATCATACCAACGAGCAGTTCTAAAATTTGGAAAGAGCATAAAATAATTGGTTGTTGGGGATTGAAGAAAACCGGAGAGCATGACATAGTAACAGTTATCTAAGGATTTCAAGGTGCCACTTTTTTCGTAAAAAGTTGAAAAATCTCGAAAACAACTTTAAGGGCAATTCAAATAAAACAATTCGATTTACAAGTTGTGTATTCAATCAATACCTGCTAGCCGACGTAGACCGTACATAAATTTTGTCTCGTTTAACTAAGTTTCTACCGTTTACGAAATTCGAAAGGTGAACACGTTAATTGGGTCAACATAGGAAAGCAAATACTAGGCGAGAATTATCAGAAACAAAGGTTGATCCCTTAGTTAAGCTTATCGTAAGCAATCATTTATCTTGACAGCGTAAAGTGAGCAAATATATGTTCGTTAACATATTTGATATGTTCTCTACGTGAAATTTCCATCGTTGTTATGTCCAGCTTTGCAAATTCGATAGTGGAAAGGTTAACCATCTATTAGAAGTATTTACACAGGGCAACGCCTATAGTTATCTTTAAATTCGTTTTATTCAATGCATAGACACCTCTCTCGCATCTATATGATCTTAAGATCATTATTTTAGCGAAGATATTTGCTAATCTGTCAATTTGTATAATTTTTTCTGCATTCTATCTGCATATTATCAATTAATATAGGATTAAGTAAGTGATTTGTTTCGCTAACTTATTATGCCTGTTAAGATTAATGAGTATGCTGATTTGATAAATACCTACTCGGATTTGCATAACCCTGTAATTTTTTTGGTCAATTTATGAACACCCCAAATACTTTTGCAAGTACCAAATCGCGTCCAAAGTATATTTCCGTTCATTTCCGTTATGGCAACGTTTACATTTACAACTCGGAATCATTTCGAAGAGTATTTAAACGATTTGAAAGCCACAGAGCTCGTATATCAAATGTATAGCGTTCTTTTTTATGTATACATTTTACGTTCGCGTTGGGCTTATTTCACGGCGCAAAAGAATGTGTGATATCCCGTGTAATATCTTATGTTTTATTCAAATCTCGTTTCAACTGTATATATGAGGGCACATAACGAAAGTCTGACGTAATTTAAATAATACTTTTTCGGGCTCCCATGATCCGCGACATTAAACTTAACCTGATCCGCGAATTTCACAATAATCTACGCAAACATCACGGGGTCGTGTGATAAAACCAGGTGGATTCCCTCCAGGCTAAACAGAGATCGAACAGATTAATTGCGAACGCTGAATACGCAAGAACAATAGGAGATAGGACCGGACACCTACAATCTACAATGCGATACAGATTGACATGAATATGATTAGTTGTTACGTTTTGCGTCTATCTGTCTACCAAATGTGGGTTAAACTGCCCGTACTAATCATTAATCAATAAACACGCAAATAATTAGTAAACTGCATATACCCTAATGTTTTGGTTGGGTTTGCCACAATTATCTCTCGACGATGTAACCAGTTTGGAAGGAATTTGCACTGCAGATTTATTGCTAGAACAAGGATTAAAAAGTGTGCTACCTAAACTAAAATTTGTCATTGTTTGTATACATGGTCAGCTTCTTTTTACTATTGATGCCTGCGGTGACAAAATTTTTATTTTTCATGAAAAAATACACACTTTAAGTGATTAGAGTTTTTCTAATAAATTTTAATTATAAGATTCGCTGACAATTTAGATGCAATAGCCAGCAAATAATAGTAAACTAATGCAGCCGCTGAAGAAACCATCCTAAACAAACCTTTCCTGAATATTTATATCACGGTCGAGGCAAAAATGGGACATACCAATTGAAATATAATCGACAGTTGAGAATCTAGAAATGGGTAGCGACACAATCACGCCCAAACTTTTCTCTGTGCTCTGTGCCTTTTCGCGCGCTCTTCATTGGGTCAATCATTGTGCTTTGTTGTGCGGAGCAATTTTTTGTAGCTATCTTTTTTAATAGACTTATAAAAATACTTAAATAAGTGCGTTTGTACTGCAAGAAGCATTTAGTGGATTAAAGATAGTTATATTAGGTAAATAATAATTAATATGACAATTTGCGGTTATTTGAATATATAATTTATGGACGTTATCAACCACCACTTAATTCTCTGCATTATCATTTTTCTTTTTTTACAAAGGCATAAAAATGCACACTTTATAAGACTTAAGATACCCATTTATTAAAAGAAAACTCGACACTGAACTTGAATTCGTGCTCTAAAACGTGTCTTATGAAACCAATTGTTTGTTTGTTTCACTTTGTTTTGGAACATATGTGAAACAATTAATCCTTAGTTAAACATATTTACCAGGCGTTTTCATTTCTACAGCTACTTCCTGTCACAAAATTCTTTGAACATCACAGAGATAATAATGACGCAGCTCCATTGTGATCCCACAAACATTTTCGACTTAATTCTTGGATATTCATATTTCTTTCTGTTTCACTACCGAATGGCATGCGGAAATGTGTCCAAAATCCCAGCCTGATCCGAATATTAAGTCGCACAAACACGCATACAATGTATGAGCGGCTTTAATTCGCATGAAATTATAGAAAGTAATTAACTCGTCGGAAAAAAATTACTTGAAACTTCGATAAAATCTATTAAATTTCAATTAAGTATGCCTTGCTGGCAAGGTGGCAAACCTACAGTTTGGATCGGACTTTCATGCTAAAGCGTACACGATTACGCGTTTGTGTATACTACCTCGCTCAATACACACGGCAACTGCACCTCATAAAAAAACTAAATATTTACTGGTTTTAATTAACAGCCCAGTAAAATGTTACATTTTATACGGCTTACTTTGACTTCGGAAATGGTTGCAATTAATTCTTTTATATTTTCGAGGCATAAATAATTATTAAACACAAAAATCTTTTGGGTGGTATAATTTTATTTTTGAATTTCATAACTGAAATGTAAATAACTTTTAGAAAATCAAATTTTTATAAATCAATGTTTCTACTTCTTTACTGGAATCTTTCTTGCAAAAGTAACAATAAAATAAATATATGAGTACATATATTATGAGTTGTTATCATCAATTTAAGTTAAAACAAATACATATAGCATATAGAAATCGACGAATTGGCAAGGGAAAGGATTTGAGCACTGGATTCAATAGTTTTTTTAATGAATATTTTTATATTTTAGATCACAATAAACCTCTGTGTAGTGCGACGTGTGCGCTGGGCGCGTTTCAACATGATTTGACAAATTAGATTCTCGACCTGAGTAAACATGCGCACACACCTTTCGGTTACTTAATACGAGAAGCCTACAAAGGTATTTATTCTGTCACAAATACTTATACGTCCTCGTCTGCTTTTAACAAATTGAGCGTTAATGGCTGGGGTGCTAAGTAGTAAATCTGTTACCTTATTATTTATGATAATAACATACATACATACAATAATTGTTATTGACGATATTGACATCAATGTTTTGCTGGCAGCTCTTGGAATAAGACACTCTAACCTTTATTTGGTGAAACCTATAGTTATTTTGTTAGTATTATGGAGAACAAACTAAATAATCTTATTTAGATAAGATTTCTGAACAATTTATTTTCTTATTAGGTAATAACAATAATAATAATTTTTTTTTTGACGGGAGGTGAAAATGCCTTTACGCATTCAGTGCCGGACTCTTTCAAAAGAAAACTACCGGCTAAAAACACCTTTCTCTTAGACACCAGCCCGGCACCGTTTAACACATTTCATCGGGCTGGGTCTATTTTGTTTTAGGCTGTATAAGGGCCACGCTCCGTTTCAGGTTCAAAAGGGGGAACCACCGCACAATCACAGCCTTCGATCTAAGTCGCTCTTCTTTGTGCGTAGTACGTGGTGGACGTACCGCGACATACTATTCCACAGCAACTCTCCCTCTCCACCATTTTCTGTGTTATGGTATCCGGAGAGAGTTCGCCAATCTCCACCTGGAGTCTCCTTCGTTCTTCGGCCCATCTCCCACACAAAAAGAATGTATGATGAGCGTCATCCTATTCGCCGGGGCAATAAAGGCATATTTCAGAGTCCGTCTTTCCCATACGGTGCCGATAGGACCTGAAATTGCCGTGACCAGTGAGGAGCTGGGTGATATAGTAATCCACCTCCCCATGTCCCCTCTTGACCCAGGGGCGAAGGTGCGGGATCAGCCTCGCAGTCCATCGTCCTCTGTCATTCGTTCAAAGAACATCGACATTGTCAATAGGTATAAATATAAATGTGAGGACAAACATAAGATCCACGCAAAATTAGATGAATTTGCAATAAATACAAGCACAAAGACACGCAGCGTAGCAGACAAACAAAAATTCAGTATTATATACTAAAATACTCATGCATACTGTAAAATGCGTTGACCAGCAAAAAACAAACCACTGCCTTCCTAAATGGCACGAGTGCAGATATTCCTTTAATTTGCTTCGGTAGTTGATTAAAACACAAAGGAGAATTTTCAAATAATTTTGTGTTGTGCGCAGGCACGCTCAAGTCATGCCGGAACCTAGTGCACATACCACCATAATTGTCTGTTCTGATAAAGTCACATTCGTTCTTTTTAAAATAGGTTAATAATTCATATATATACATAACTAAGGTAACGTTAATATACGAACTTCTGTAAAGACATTCCGACACGACTCTCGCGCGACCATGCCAACCATACATCTCAGGATACGTTTCTGACTACGTTTCTGAACAGCTGATAAGTATATGATGAACAGCCCCAGAAAATGACGCAGTAACGCAGCCGGGCCTCAACGTAAGCGTAATAGAACAATTTTAAGACATTGATGTCACAGCAACGCCGAACATTACCAACAGCATACACCGCGCTGTTCAGCCTAGCGTTCAAACCAGAGCAATGCTGTTCCCACCTCAAATCGCAGTCAAGCAGAAGTCCCAGAAACTTACTACAAGAATTCTGAAGTATTGATTTGCCATTGCATTTAATATATGGGCTAACAGGATTACCAGACTGCCCAGCCTTAAAGTATAATAACTCGGTTTTTTCTGCACTTATGGTAAGTCCCTGATCCCCGCACCACGTTATCATTTCTTTAATTGTATCGTTAGCTGTATTTACGATATCTTCAAATGGACCTACTATAATGCAGTTGGTATCATTGGCATACTGCGACAACAAACAATTACTAAGGCTTAAGCAGAGATCATTCACATACACTTTAAATAAAATTGACGCAAGAACTTTTCACTTTAAGCTTTTTTCTTTTGTGAACGTCGAATCTTAGACCAAGCGACGAAACTGTTTCTAAGCTGCCCTTTCGCATACCTCAGTAGTGCTGTATGTATGTCAGTGACCAGCAACCGTGTAGTCTTGAGTAAATTACATTTCATTATACACGAACAGAAAAATAGTACGGTTAAACTTATTGTAGTGCCCTACATAATCTTTAAAAAATTATGACATTATATAGAAAAGTTCCGTATAGCTGTTAACGAAAGTCTGGAAATAGTTCACATCAAGTTTAGCTTAACAGTCGTTAAAATGGTTAAATAACACAATTTAACTTAAATAAAAAAAAACAGTTATTATACTCGAGAGGAAAATGCCAAATGGAAAATTGTATTTAGTTTATATATAAAAATCAGAATTGAAAAGTTATAATAAACTCTGTTGGCAGATACAATTTCAGTTACCAATCGAAACTAAAATCAAAAACTTCCGACGAGAGTGTGCATTTCTATTGAATTTTGCACGAAAATGGAGAAGCGTCATAATATAGACGATGAACACTGAAATTCCAATTAAACTAACAATCGCACCTGTCTCTCTCATCTCGTACTCTACCTACAATGTATTTTATTTTCCAAAGCGTGGAAGACAATTATTCGGAGCTTACTGCAACTTACAAGTGTATGTCAATTGGGTACTTTACGTAAAAATTCTATTTCGAAACCGACACTAGTTAAAAGGGGAAAACTAAATAGCTGCAGCGTGGCATGTCTGATTTAACGACCTGCTCGATTTATAGCAGTATTTACTGCAATGTAATGATGATCCTTTTAATAAATCTGTGAAATTGCTTTACTTTTTATGATTTTTTTTGCGTTAACCCGGACTCGTCTGATTCATGATCTCCGAGAGGTACGTCGGCCTATCCCCTATTGTTCTGTTTTCTTATTTTATACAAGTCGCTCTACTAATTTGTACAGGTCCTTCACCTCGCTGGTGTGGTACATCTTTACATCCTCTGTCGGCTCCCCAAATAAACCTAATCTTCTGTGCTGTAATGCTTCGCAGTTTCATAGTATATACTTGACTTTTCTGGTTCTCTCCTACAGAGTCTGCAGTTCGAGTCCCCATTATACATTCCAATTTTGCACAGGTGCTCCATCACCGGAGCATGTTCGGTCATCCGATTTGTAATGATGCTGAGCTGTTTCCTGTTCATCTGTAGCAGTTCTCTAGCCCGCTTTTTCCATGGTTTTTGAATAAAGGTTTTATCATGTACTTTACCTGGGGTATTCATTCAGTGTTGTTTAATCCAAACCCAGTTTTTATTTTGTTCGGTTCTCGTTCGTGCATTTTTGTCTTTGACCTTTTCTTTGGCGAGTTTGTCAACTTTTCAATTGCCTTCAGTTTCCTGATGCCCTGACGTCGGTGTACCAGATCAGGTCGTGTCCTTTGACGTCCGGTATGCTTATAGCAAATCTCCGCAAATCTGGTATTAAACCCGTATACGGACTCTGATATCAATGTTGTATCGGCGTGTAATCGGTCCGCATCTCCAGGATGTGCTCTCTCACATGCTCCGTTACCGACATATGTCCTGTTCTAACTCTCTTTATGGTCTCTACGTTCTGCAGCCTGTATATACCTATCCTCGTCTTCCCTTATATCACTAGGTGCAAAGATGGCAAGTGTAAAAGTGCTTCCAGAGCTGCCGTGGATGTGCTACGTATGGCATCAGTTATATCTAAACAGGCAAGCTTTTGCACCTTGCTTAGCTTTTGGACAATACTTTTTTCTTTGTCCACCCTACCAAGGTAGCGTAAGTAAGCGCCGGCTTTACCACCATATTGTATATTTTTGCGCATATCTGCGTCTGGCTGTGTCAATGCTACCACCGCATTCCAGGTAATTCTAGCCCCTTGTCGATTCCAGGTAGGAGTAACCCTACGATATTTTACCCCTTTCACTGTCCTCATTACCAATCCCCTCAGCGTCAGTGTCCTTAAGCCCTCTAATTTCTTCCGGCAAGTAAATGCCATGATGTTGGTTTTGTCAGCCCTGATACTCACTCCTAGCAATTCCGTCCATCTGGCTACTATGTATTAACAAAATTCTACTTATTTCCACAAACCTCGTCTATGGTGCAGTGTGCTAAATCAAATATTATTGTATGTTACTTCAACATAAAATATTTCTAACTTTAACAAATTTTCACTTAACAACAAAATTTTTCTTACAACCAATAATATAATGCATTTCCCTGTTGTTTGAATCTCGCATATAAGAAATTGCCTCTGATGTCAAGGTTTTACCGTTAACAATAAGAAAAACTTAGGATACCTTCTATGTTTGAGAAGCGGACTGTGCATGTGGTCTGCGGGGAAAACTACTGAGCCCGCTGTCGCACCTTGTTTGTTTCTTTTAGAATTTTAACTTTTTACTTCTGTATGAGGGTCGAGGCTTAGATATCGATTTGCCATTCGTTCTTATGAGATTCGTAGATGTAGCAATATTAATCTTCTGAAACCG
Organism: Cetonia aurata; assembly: GCA_949128085.1. NCBI lineage: Eukaryota > Metazoa > Arthropoda > Insecta > Coleoptera > Scarabaeidae > Cetonia > Cetonia aurata. Next base: position 33,967,708 of record OX421885.1, read on the forward strand.
GAGATCTTTCTTTTGAAAAATGTTTCTGTTGTATGGGTTTCCTGTTCTATATTCTCTGGATTTAAATATATGTATGTTATCGTAAACTGAAGTCTGTGCTATCTGAATAGGAGTATTATTTGATATATAAGATTAATTACGAATTCCAAGTTGTGTACACTACATTTAATTCTGATGGTGGGACACACGATGTTGATATTATATATTCGAGAAACTAAGAAAAAAAATGTATGATCTGTACGTATTCACGTATTTACTTCAAGAATTTCGTACAATGAGGTAGCGAATTTCTCCAAGAACGTAATGTAGAAAACTAATTCCGGTGCTAGCGTGCAATGCGTCTATAACAATAGATTTTATTCGCTTCCATTGCCGTTGGCAAAGGAACATTATAATGCATCAAAATTATTTGGATTACTATGTTCTCGTTTTAATGTCACTGTGCAAACGGTATGCGTTTCCCTCTAGACGACGACGTTGCTAATTGCATGGAAACTTCAACTCTCGGTAATTACATCAAACTTCGTGCTTTGTTTTAAGACCGCGGTATGTATATTTTTATTGGACTTCTAAAGTAATTAGGCTGTTCCTTTTGGCCATTATGTCGTCTGAGAACTAGCGATAATTAGTATATTTTAGCAATTCTTGGTGTAATAGTGCTCGTCGTCGCATGATAGCCTAACATTGAGACCGCTTTCTTATAATTAAGTTTCCTAAAATTTCGGTGCACTCTAATTACGTTCGATAATTTTAAGATGATATCGCTAAAAAGGTACCGTTGAAATTAATTGAAACATTTTCACTAGCACAAGTCATCTTGTTCAATATTGTTCGCGACACTGCCCTGCATTTTCGCCAAAATCTCGACCATCTCCACTCATCTTCGATTGAAATTAGAATCACAAGCGCCAACCTTAGATTAGATTAGATTAGATCTAATTAGGGTAACCTTGTAAGCTGCTAGGATCAACCTTACGACATGAGAATTATTAGGAATAAAACTCTGTGTACATCAGTGAGCTTTGCCGACGCGACAGCAGAGCGAAGAAGGTTAGTGGAATGCTTGCGCATAGCCGGGAGAAAATGCTAGGGTTACGTCAGAAGCTGTGCCGACGCTAACACTTATCGTTAAACGCGCGATGTATGTAGCGTGTGTGAGCGGACGTACCATCTGCAGAGACAATACTCACGTCGTAAACAAGAATAAATAAATTAAAAGTTAATTAAACAAGATATCATGCGGTACTAACGCTACCCACTATGCGAAAATCAATGAAAAGAAAAGGAATTAATGATTAGTTCATGACAAACTCATTTTACACTAAAATAGATTTTCTCAGAGAACGACACGTGTAAACTGTTTTCTGACAATTGACTAACATCATCAACTGTCTTCATTATTGCATTATCTCAATTTTTCTCCTTATCTTGAGATTTCTTTTACTTTTTAGTTAAGCTTCTTCGCAAAAAAATTCTATTTCTGTAAATTGTAGCTTATTTTTATAGTATTTATAGAGGTTCTAGATCCTTATTCCCTACAATGTGGCATTTTAAAAAAATAATCCGCGCAGATTCCTTTTCGTTGATTTTCTTATGTTTTTGCCAATGACTGACTTTTCACTACTCTCTGTTGAATTTCTCCTTTTAATAATATTCCTCCCAGATATTTGTATTGGTCAACTTCTTTTACCTCTCTAGATTCAAAGGATGTTGCCCTCGGATATGTATTCTCATTTTGAGGTGTTTCGTAAGGCATGTGTTCGACATCTTAATTCTTGCGCTAAAACAACAACAAGTTGCATTTTCATCATTCTTTCAAAAATGAATGGTAGGTACCGTGAAAGAATTAGACAATTACAGCAAATGAAAAGAAATGCAATAAAAATCGGCCCTTGCTTTGAATGTGCCCTACCAAGTGGTTACTATATCTTAACAAAATTCAGACAACATATTGCTGTGTACTGAAGGTACCAACAAAAATGAAAAATGAAATTAAAAATGAAACATTAAATTAGCTAGCTCAAAGGATAAAAATTTAAAAGGGCGCAAAAGAACAATTAAACTCAGGGTTACTCTCACAATTAAACTTATCATGAAAAGTAATATGTGGGTGAAAGAAATCTGATTTCCTTTGATACTCCAAAAATTTAAAAGGATTAATCAAAAATAAAAGAACAGTATTTTTAATGACGTAAATAATCAATAATTTTATTATTTAAAAAAAAAACCCGAGGTGATTAATTATTAAATAGAAAACAGTAAACTAGAAAACGGAAAATTTAAACTCTAAAACATTAATATACCTTCCTGCACGAAAAATAATAACAGATCTTACATCTAAATTGTGTACACAAGAATACAATATCAATTATTATAACATGAGTTCGGTGATGGACGAAATAAAATCAAAAACGTGAATTCAAATCATGAAATCAAAAATCACAAAATGGCAGCAAAGAAATACAATTTTACATATACTTACAAGCTCGTGTCTATAACGTAAAACTGATCTTACAAAGTTAAACAATCGTATACATATCAAATAACAGCTGCGTGCGCTACGCCTAACGCACAGATCATAGAAGACAAACTTCTAAGAAGGACATAAGGTACATGAGAAAATGATAAGAAATTAAAAGTGAAATTAATTGAAACAAACTGAACATTTAAATAAATAAATTAAACAATCCAAAACATTAACTAAATCTTATATAAAAATAAAACAATTTGAAATTTCTCACAACATTGACAAAGGTTTATCGGAATGAACAAGAAAAAAACTGAAATTACAAAAACCGGGGTGCCAGACCACAGCAATATGTATGTTCTTGACATGTGCCCATACTTTTGTGTTAGTACGCACTAAACCATCCAGTGTTTTAGGGAAAAACTATAGAGATAAATTAGAAAAGTATGGAGTTATATTTCATGGTACTCGCATAATTGATATTTGTTGTATAAAAATTTCATAGTCAATAAAATTAATCATAAAATTCATAAAACCGCATTTCTGTTTGTTAAGTGTTAATTAAATAAATCTACATCAGCATGGTTGTTCATCTACCAGAATTATGAGGAAGAAATTTCCCTTACTTTTTAACACGGTTATGAAATAATAAATCTCGGCAAATGACGGTAAAAAACGTAAGTGGGGATAATACGTTGGATACATATATATATATATGTTAGAGAAGATTTTATCCCCAAATAATTTTCACTCGACTTATTAAATTCATTTGCTCTTATAACGTTGAGCCGCGCTTATGACGAGAGGACATGGCCGTAAACTTAAAAGCACTCGCTTTTTTATTTATATATGTGTATACGACAGCGGAAACCCTCTTATTTATGTTACACCGCTATACAGTAATTTATTTGAATTACATAGAACATGGTAAATAAATACTGGTATTTATATACACTGTAAAAAGTCTAAAAGGATTGACACACAATCTTATGTAAAAATACATTGTAAATATTATTTAGCAAGATTGCTACAGATGATCAAATAAAAATGAGCTTCTTTTTTTAAAATGTGGATATATTACTTGTAGAAGTGTAATGAGTTTTTTAATACTATGTCACCCCATAAATGCTAAATAAATAAATAAGTAAGTTTCACCTTTTCTAAAAATCCACATTATTTGCGAGAAATAAACTTCAAAGAAAATGAAGTACAGATGTCTGGATCCTACACCAGGCATTTATACTTCATTGGGAGTCTAGCTTGTCGGTTCATATTTTTTGTAATGGTATTTTAACCAGACCCCAAAATGTTCAACAATTTCCTCTTTTACTCAATCTGAACTTACCGTAAATCACCTTGTTTCAACAAAATGTTGCGCTTGCTCATAAAGTTATTACCAATCGGCGTAATTTTACTTTGCGATTTAATGTGTTTGGGTTTATATTTTTGTTTTGGTGTGACTCTCTTTAGAAAATATAAATTGTTTTATCAATCTGATGTAAGATTTATGAATTTATCCAGGTTAATTCGAGTTTAACAAGCGGATAAAAATTATGTATCAAAATTAGTCTTAGATTTGGAAAAATCACCATTATCTCAAAAAGTAAACCTATAGATAAGTTTGTACCAGTTATTGCAAATGAGTTTTAGATTCTAAAAACCAAATAAAAGGATGGTAATCCATTAAAAAAAGATATATATAAATAGCTATATAGATAGCTCCAAAAATACTCTCTAGTGCTAATGCATTCGGTTTTAAAACCAGTTAATACCACATAATGAGCTGGAAGGGAAGCATTATAAAATGCATTTATTGATATATCGTGCAATTCAACTCTTCGCTGAAACACAATATGGTTAATAAATAATTCCATTTGTTTAGGGATTTCCCAGAAACACTGTGGAAATATTTATATTATTCATAAATAAATTAATAATGCAAGAAAACTGCCCTCAGGGGAAGTTATATCAAACAAATCCGTATTATGCAAGTTATTATAACTAACCATAATTTTAATTACAGGTGGATAGCATAACGAGGAATTAATAACAGTGAATCCAACCTCGATTTGATTCTAGACACATTTAATTGAATTCGCAACAACTGTAACTCATCAACATTGTGTAATAAATTATAAAGGAATATTAAATTTGCGGTTCTTCTCCGAACTCCTAGTGGCATTTCAAATTCACACAAGTATTAGTGAGTCTACGAAATTTCCCGTTAAGATAATAGGCGCATTGTCGAAAATGCTTGAGAATTAAGCCTAATTATTTATTAAATCTCAACTTGTTGATATCGGACCAATGAATCTTTGAGTGTACTATTGTAGAAAATAATATTTACTTAGAGCACTCAGAACAACTATATTTTTCGTGTTGAAGATTAGATATATAAAGCTGTAAATGCATGGTTCAAAATCATTTGCGAATGGTAATTATAAAATTGCTTTTTATAATGACAATACCTTAGAGAGGGTTAATGTTTTGAATGACCTTCAAGGTAACCAATAAAAATTGGATATCGGAAATGTAAAATGTAAGATCAAATATAAATGTTATATTGGACAACAACAAGAAAAACGTATCCAACGACATAAATATGAAGTATCAAATAAAAATTGTAATAGGTTTATTTTAGTTCTTCTATAAGGATGGATATGATTTTGATTTTGCCAACCTGTATATCAGACACTAAAAATAATTTCAAACAGGGCTTACTTCTGAAACTAGATTTATACATATAAATAATAAATTTTGTAATTTCAATATTGACGCTATATTTCCCAGCGACTTCATTATTTTATTTTATCATAACAATCCGATTTGACTGATGTGTTTTGGGGTAGCATATTTAGTATGCAATTATTTGTTTTAATGATGACAGTTTAATATTTAGGGTTTCAATTTGTACTTCTAATTTTGATTTATATTTTATTATTATACCACCTTGTTAATCGGTTTAAAGAATTTACAGGATGTTTTACTTAAAAAATTATTTATCACATAAGTTTGGATTTCAATTAAAAATTGACATTTTACTTACTTTTCGTTTAGAATCGGGTTACTGCCTATTCCAAGCCTTAAATACCATATTTTAAAACAGTGTATTTGTCTGCAACTTTTTGCAATATTTTACTTTGCATAATCTTGGTAAATACTGACTTATACTACAGGTATCTAATTGTATCCACAATTCCTTCTATTATTATATTCGTACCTTGCCCAATTACTATAATTAAATTATTAGTCTAAAGAAGGTAATTTGTAATTACTCGCAGTGTTGTGTTGTTTAATAGCATTTCTAGTACCTAATACAATAATTGCTTAATCAAGCCGTTGTTTTATTTCTGCTTTTTTTTTTTTAACTAATTTAAGGAATAACTCAGCGATCATGCGGAAGGCAAATTAAGACTTTTCTTTGCCGAACAGATTCGCCTCTTTGCCATTTTTTCTCAAGTTGCAAGATGAAACAGGCAATTAGAGGCTAATTAGCGACGCTAAACAGGAATGACCTCATTGTCTTCGATTTTATTGACTCGACTGACAATTTCGGATTTTATACAGCAATAAGTAACTGCATGATAGACATGAAGGATTATAGACCGGTGAGTTTTTTTTTTATCTTGAGACACCGTCATATCTCGGAAGTTACGCATCGGTTCAAAAATCTTTGTGAATATAATTTATTCAGCTCAAAGCGGTCTACTCATTAATATTAATCTTGACCGCTCAGCTCTACTTACGGTAGGTGAGGGTGGGGGACACTTTGAAGTCTCAAATTAGAACCCTCATTTATTGCCATGGATTTGGATTCTGTGAGAAAAATAGGTAGGACCCTCAAATATTTTATCAAAACAATAATAACTGCACAAGCTATAAACAGTTTTATGTATCATAAATTTGAGGTATGTTCACTGTGTTCCAGTTTCATAACAATAGTTTATTTTTTATCTTCCATGAATTTTACTAAATAACTAATTCAAATTTACGATACATAAAACTGTTTATAACTTGTGGAAGTATTATTCTTCTGATAAAATATTTGACATACATACATACGTATTTTTCCGCAGAATCCAAATCTGTGACAAACAATTTCTATTCAGTAGCTCCCTTCCAAGTGAATAGACTCCACTAACAAAGTAAACTTAATCCGATGCGTATAGTTTTCTAAATATAGCGTTGTGTCAAGATAAAAAATCTATGGTACATTCTGTTCATAACTTACCCAATTATTATTCTTTTGACGGAATCTTTAGCAAAATCCAAATCTGTGGCAAGGTTCCTATTTGATATTTGAAAGTTACTCTCATCTTCACCTACAGTAGGTGGGATTTGGCGGTCGATATTGATATTACTGACCTGAATAAATTATATTCACAAAGATTTTTGATCCGATGCGTAACTTCCGAGATATGCCGTTGCCTCAAAATGGAAACTCACCCAGTATATATGCAGGATACGTACAAGAGAGTTTTCATAAATGAACATACTTTCACAGCTGTTCCGGTCAATTTAAAGGACACAAAAAATGCTGGGTTTAAGCAACGCTTTCCTAATTAGATTAAGCGATCCCAACTGTCCATTATAATTAAAGTTTGCTGCCGCTAAATAATTTAACTTTGCAGAACAAATTTAGGATAACAATAACGGTGGCTTGTGAAAGAGGACAGCTTCCGTTTTCAATTTATACATTATTCAATTTACCCAAAAATAATTGCAAATTATTGATAATGAGCCTTCGAGTATATGCAAGGTTCTGAACGGCAATATGCAGTTTGCCGATTTTTTTTTGTTATTCTTTTTCGTTTGATAGTATACATTGTTCTCTTTTGTAGTTTTTTTATATTTCCTGTGATTTTGATTGGCACAGCAATATACTACGCTATTCTCGGGTGTAGGAAGATTGTGACAATACTTTGTATCATGCTAGGTTTTTACAGTTGAATCTTTTTTTGTTGTAAAATACTCAGCCCAAAACTCGTTGTTGAAACTTTCGCTGGGATTTTGTATTTGGCCAAGAAGATACTTTTCTAAAAGTCAGAATAGGTTAATTGTAAAAAAATGAACTTGAGTTCAGTCAAATTTCCTTAGATCAAGATGTTTGCAATCATCAATCATTCCTATTTCGATTTTAGACACTTACTTACTACTAAGTTCATATGCAGGTCATGGTTATGGGAATCGTTGCAAAACCGGATGTCGAAAAAGGATACTCAAATTGTTTATTTTTATATCGTTTATTAATAAGGGAAGCTCGTGCAGATCCTAAGATAAGATAAGATAATTCTTTATTTGCCCAACAGTAAAACCATTTGCAGGACAATATTAGGTAAAACGAATTTAGTATGAGGTGTAAAAAAAAAATATATATCTTACAATTCGATACACAAAAAAATACAGATATAAATAAATCAAAACTAATGGAGTTTACAGCATAACAGTAGTACATAGAATATATAGTAGAGCAAGCAAGCAGAATCAGCAAATGGAATTAAATAAGAGTCAGCAACCAGTATCGTTACAGAACTTATTAAAGTTTTTACACATATGGTACACTGGGGACTTAATTATTACATTTGTTCTAGCACCAGGAGTCCTTAATGCTGTAGTAGACCGTGTGTAAGTGAATGGTACGTTAAAATTAATCTGAGCGAGAAGCAAAGGACAATCAATCCTGTTAATTAGCAAACTCATTAAAAATTTAGCACTGTAACTACTCCTACGATCAGATAGGCTATGGATATTGTGTGCCTCCAATAAAGCGCTGTAAAGTCAGTGTTACGCTCCGGATAAACACCACTCGTTCTAAAAGTTAGATATTTCAGAAATCGCTTTTAATTTTTTTCTACAGCCACGTTAAGGTAAGTATAGTATGGATACCATATTAGCGACCCATATTCCAGACGACTTCTCATATGTGCATAATATAATGTTTTAATAGTGCGCGGATCATGAAAATGCTTTGATGATCTAATTATGAAGCCCAAACTTCTAGATGCCACCAAACACATCGAAGAAATAACGTATGTCACATAAGTTTTGGGAAAAATAATTAAATTCTTTAAAGTAAGTGTAACGTCATTTATTCAAATGACCACTTTACCAATATTTTACCTTATATTTAAATTAATTAAAACTAAAATTAAAATAATGACAAAGGGCCATGGTCCTCAATGGCAGGCAGTTTTTGTCTAACGTGTCCCATCATGTTTTGGACGATGTTTATATCAATTTCTCTTATCTTTTGGTATATTCTTCGCCTTAGTTGAGCTTCATTTTGACCTTCCCACCCATTATCATATACTTTTCTGGTCAATATTCCCCAAAAATCGATGGGTCGAGCTTGTGGCACATTTGGCGGATTGTCTGCTCTTGGCACAAAGGGTATGTTGTGACCTTCTAACCATGTTCTAGTCGTTCTTGCATAATGGCAACTTGCTAAGTCCGGCCAAAACATTATTTCTTCACGTGGATGAGTCGTAGTAATAAACTGTAGCAACTTCGGTAGGCATCTTTCGGTATAAATGTTGGCATTAACTGCCTCACCCCTCACATGCCCAACATAAGGTCGTGAAACTCCTCTCTCCGATATGGCACACCAAACTAGAATTTTATCTTCAAATTTTTTTTTTGGTTTTGTATTTAACATTATCTGCACAATTTTCTATATTATCGGTATAAAAACCATCATTGCCTTTCATTTCTGAGTGAGAGAACGTAAAATATTTTTCATCGTCCATGATGATCACTTTATTGTTTGCAAAATGAGTTCGGCGTAATCTACGACAACATATTGGAATTCTTCGTAACTGGTCCTCTGTATAACGTGGACATTTACGTCTTTTACGAAACTTTAGGCCTTTTTTTTTCAATACCCTTCTTACAGTTTCATGAGAAACATTAAATCTTCTGGATAACTTTCGGCATGACGTTCCAACGCGGTCTTTTGCACTTTTACAGATTAGGTTGGCGCGATTTTCGGTCAACATTCCGGGACGTCCGCTTTTTGGTAAATTGAGGCATGGTATACCTTGTTCACATTCTGCAATTGTTCTATAAATGGTTGTCTTTGAAATATTTTGATTCCAAAATATGTTTATAATTTCTTGCTTGGGTACATGTCCAACCAGGCTGTAAATGCTTTTCCGTATTTCAAGTTTGTACGACATAATTGGACAAATTATTTGACATCTATGAAATGTCATAACAAGTTTGAGTATTAATGAACATATGTTTATCATGGTTACTAGATTGCAAGTTATTTACAGTTATTTTTACGCCGACGAAAATTTTCCCAAAACTTATGTGACATACGTTATGTTCACTAAAGGTAAGTTGCGCATCAAACAAGATGCCTAAGTCCTTCGCTCTATCGTTCCTTGGCACACGTGCAGTATCAATGGTGTAATTGTAATGCAAGGGAATAATTTGTTTAGTGAAAGATACAATTACACACTTCGCATTATTTAAAAAGATCTTATCATTATTATTATTATAAGGAAACTTTGCCAGTTTGTAGGCCCCATGGGGTGCTACTCAAGGACACTCTCTGTTGCGTCAAATTTCGTTTAACCAAAATAAACTTTTAAACGATGAAAGATAGAAAAAGAGTTTCAAGGGTGGACTTGGACCATTTAGACAGGCCTTTCGACTAGTTCGGCTGTTTATATACAGGGTGTTACAATAAGCATAGAACGATATATCTTATGCTTATTTGATCGAATTTCAGAAAATGGTTATAATCACTCTATTTGAATGAAGAATGTCCACAAAATTATGAATTTTTATAGACTTACATATTCTTATATGATTGATTATATGTTCACAACCGGTATAAAATTATATCAGGCGTTAAATGCCTATACATGGTTATTTATTATTAGAACCTACTTTAATAATATAAGAAATCTCGCCAACTCAATCCCTTCCTTTTTCCGAAGGCTTTGTAATATATGTACGCACTCTGGTGTTAATTTCAAGCACACAAATGAAACCAGCTTAAAGTCCGCTAAAATCTATTTGCTTTCAGTTTACGGTAGGCGAGGTATCAGCGCGATGTTCCAGTTGTCCAAAACAAACTTTGAAACAAACAAGCAAACAAACAAATGAATATATATCCCGTTCGATAACTCTCTTGCTCACTCCCTCTTCTATCTCGCTCGTTCCCTGGGAAGATGTTCAATATTTGAATTTCATCTCCTCAAGTATTCTACAAATAAGGTTTCTCAAAAAATCTCTAACTTCTCTTTCCCTCGGCGTCAATGTTTAAGCTTCCGATAAAAGCGAAAATTAACATTCAGCATTTCGCAAGTTTGAGTTAAATTGATGTTAATATCTTAAGCGCAGTCCTTATATAACGCAAATACCTCTCTAGAGTTAAGGAAAGAGTGTCTCGCGGTTGATAACAAAAAAGAAATTCGACGAAAATAAAAATTTTACGACGCCACGGCGGAGAGGTCAACAAATCGCCCTTAAATTAAATAATGTAATTTTTCATTTTTTAAATTAAATTTTATCTTAAGTACCTCGGTACACAAACGGTGAAATGTAAACACATTTAACGTTCTACAACCGTCGTCTTTCTCGTTGTTAAGAAATTAAATAAATAAAACCGGCACGGAGAGGAAAAAATGAAATAATAAATAAACAAATAAGAATAAGGGAAAAACGTAAAATACAGCGCCCCATATCATTTAAATGTAAATGAGGACGCTACTCTGCGTATGAAAAGCGTAAGAGACGATATCTTCATCTATCGCGTTACGCTGAAAACATTTAGAGGATTATTCTGTTTTCTTTTTTTTTTAAAGCATTGGTAGATACGGATGATATATTGTCGCACGTCTTCAGTAAGTATTTTCTTTCACCTAACCAGCTAGAGCGATGCTATTTATAAGTTTCTTTTTGATTTTATTTTCGTTGCATTTCGGGAGCTGTTACTGTCGGCGATGCTGCCTGGAGAAATAAATTAGTACCTAGGTACGTAGTTGTATGGCGACTCCATGAAGTTGCCTGTATTGATTACACAAGCGGGGATCCCACTTTTATTTGCTCAAGTAAAGATTGATTCCTCGCGCTACTGAACTAACAACAATCAAACAAAATTTTCGATACTCAGAAAATATCGTCTCATATTGTAATTTTAGAAGCGAGAGAAATTATTTACCCTACTCATGAAAATTAAAATCACACTATATTCAAGATCACTTCGACAAACTACGCATCTAATTTTCACAAAGATGTGAAGTACGAGTGCAAATAGAATGTAGGTATATGAAATATCTCCCGATTTAATGTTTTGCTCTTTGAAGCTGCATTGATTCATTAATTTTGTTGTTTTTGGGGAGTAACGTAATACGCTGATTTAAAATTTTATTTGGTTTGTTTTATTTCTTTTAACGAATAGGGGAATATAATGAGAATAAATATTTGAGCTTTCGTTTAATATTCTAGTGAGTTGATATAGAAGCAAAGGCAACTTCGCATTTGAAAGATTTGATATGTGACTGCATATCTATTAGTAATTCATAACTTAATTGATAAATCCTGCATTATTTTTCGCTTTTAGAATTGAAAAACTAATTGCAGAACACAAACAATAAAATTAATAGTAAAAAAGAGAAGCCATTAGCCAATGATAACGGCCAATATTCTTAACAAAATTGCATTTTATTTAACTTTTGTAATAAACGAAAATGGAGATAACATTAGGTAGTTAGTTGATAATTCTGAAATTTTATATTATATTTGTATTTACCAACCATTAAAAGTAAAAGTTGCAATAGAAATTGCTAAACATTCTTTCTTTATCTAAAAAGGTTTTCTCAATTTAATATTAAATATACAGACCTCTGTAATTATTGGAATTTAACGTTTCTATGCTTCTATGGAGTATGTGGAATGCAACACAGAAAAAAACGGAATATTCTTTAAACGTCTATGAAACAATTTTGAATAAACGCTGTAGCTATCCTATTTACAATTAGTTTGTACAAAATTTTATTGCCACAGGAGAAATAATTCTAATCGCAATTAGTAGGAATATAAACTGTTTTCCAACTACTCTAAAATTGTAATTTGTAATTTTAATGAAAATTATGTACGCCAAGTGGTCTCTCCCTCGGCATCTCTCCAACATTTATCCTAGTTATTAGGGTCCAGATTAGAAATTTTAATTGTCTGAAAAGGTTTAGTATTAATTAAGTCAACTTTAATATCCCATATTCGGATAATGTAAGCAAAATGACTTCATGGATGTAGGACAAGCTATATGGAAAGCTTTGCGAAAACCGAAACTAGTTCTAGGTAGGTAAGTTAATGTCGACAGTTTATGTGTCAAGTATCCTTAGTTAATATCGCAACATTAACACAAGTGAGACCGGTTATAAATTTCTGAGATTATAGCGATTAAAACTTCCCGTAGCCGTAGGATTTAACTTCTTTTCCTTAGAATTCCTTTTTTTCAGTTTTTATAGAGAAAAAAATATGTAAACAGTTGTATAGTTCAGAATTTCTTCTTCGAGCAGGTGCGTCATTTTTATGTACGCAATTAAAGCACATTCGACACAGAACCATAAATGTTCAAGCACTTTAATTTTATTGAACAAGTTTTGGGCAGTACATAAACCTAATTTTCACAATAAGAATAAAATAATCCTTTTAGAAAGTAAATTTATTCTTTCTTACAAGATACAAACGGTGTAATAAGAGAAAACAATAAAAATTAAAAAAAAAAAATATTTAAAACAATAAAATCGTTCTAAGAGGAATAAAAACAAAATACAGTTAAATGTCTTTTATTGTTAACCAAACACTGTTGTATCATGAAATGAGTATAGCTATCACCGTTTCATATTAATCCGTTTCAACCTATAGCTTCATCAATGGTGAATACATGTTGCACTTAAAAAATGTTTTCGTTCCTAACCTTTAATAATAGCTTTTTCGAAAAGGTAATAAATCGATGAAGGTATTCATATTTGCCGACAAACGTGTATTACCAATGTTAACTCTTTTTCTGGGAAAAGCTGTACCTGCATACCCGCTCTAGAATTAGTTTTTGCGATACTCATTAGCGTCTAATAAGAAACCATGCATGTCTTCAAACCTGGTTAATATAAATTAGTGATGTACCTATTCTATGATCCTTGCACACGGTAAAGATAAAAGGACGCGTATTCCAAATGTTCGTTCATATCGTTAAAGCCAGTACTCGAAATCTAGACAAATACCATTATATTCCTGCGTATGTATGTATGTACTGGAACAAGCCAATGAATAGAAACGTTCTGTACTTTGTGTACAATGAACAATTCGAATTGTGTCTGATTATGTGAATAATAGGATGGCTCCTTGTAAATCCCGTCTCTTTCATTTTGAGCACGTACAGCGTTTTGACAAATGATATGTGCTATTACCTGGTTCATTTGAAGTGTGCATCTGCTGTCTTTGAGGTTTTCACTTCAACGGTTCGGAAAGTAATTTTTATATATTTCTTCGTGCTTATATCCTTCTTGTTACAATGATTTAAGATGTGTTTTGTTTACGTAGAAAAAGTGGATTTTTGCATTTCAAATAAAAGTAGGTAAATTACTAAAAATTATTTGATTTACCAGATTATAAATTACTCCTGCTTTAAGATCCTCTAGATATATTTGGCTGCTAACATTTGGAGAAGAGATTTATATATATTGATTTTAGAGTTTTAATTTTTTTTTTGTAATATACAAATGCCCATAAGGTTTATTTTAAATTATAGTTTTTCAACACCACGGCTTTACTACGGCTTCTGTTAGGGAAAGTGGCGAAAATATGTTGCCTAGTTACTAATACAGGCCCGCGGTTTACCCTATAATTGGTGTTTATTTCAATTTGTGTCTCTGAATGTCACGTCAGTTTTTTAAACATTAAGTTTACTTTAGCTGTGAGAGCTGTAGGCGGCAATAATTCATCACGGCTCTTTAAATAGTTCACAAATCGTTGTCGTAGTTCATCTAGGGCGTCTGTCATTTCTAGACCAAGCGCTTCTAAAACAGCTTCTAGATTTGGCTATGGAAGTGACAGCCGGGCTCATAAATGCAACTCGAAGATGATCTGGGGCTGCAAGAATACTTTAAACATGCTGAGTATAGCTGAGTATAGCTGAGTATAGTAGAGTATTTTGGTTTTATATATTCTTATTTTTGTTTGTTTGCTGAGTTGTTGAAATTAGGTGTCGATGTTTCTAATCTGCTCTGTTCCATGTTTTCAATTGCTCTGTGATTTCTGTATCCTTGTCGTCCTTACCCTTTTTGTCATAGTTTTTGTTATGGTTGTTTCAACAATTGCTCTGATCACACCTTCTAGGGCTACACTGAAAGGTGTGACGACAATGCGTGTCCTTGTGTGATCCCTTCTTATGTTCTTTGTTGCACCATTGCCATTAAATATTCTTGCTGATGATCCTATCATTGTGATTTTTCGTCTTATTCGTGTATATAGTATTTTCTGCCTTGTAATAGGTATTCTCTGTGCTTTCAAATGCTTTCTTAAATTTATGAATAGGATATGTAGGTTTGTATCGTACATATAGCGTTCTTCAATTGTCTGCGTCAGCATGTAAATTTTGTCATTGGCCTTTTCTAATCTTCGTCTATTAATGATGCTAACAGCCTGTACATGGTGTTCAATAGCATGGTTTCTCTGTAATTGGGTCAATCGTCAGGTCTCATTTTTTAAAAATGATGACATTAACCCCTCCTACCAGTCTGTTGGCATTATTTTCTCTGTCCATGGTTTGGGAATAAGTTCTCTACTTCAAATCGCCTTAAAATCCACTCTTCCTTTTTCTTATGGAAAGGTTTTGCCACCTCTTTTTTATTTCTGTATTCGTTCATCTCTGTCTCTCCTCCCGTTCCTGGCTATTTATTTCATGCGTTATTTTTCCCAATTTTGCTTTTACAACCCTCACGGAACCAGTCTTTCGTTTGCTTGATAGGTTAGTTTTCCAATATTGTATATGTATTTTCGAATAGCTCTACGTCACTGTCTTATTTTTATAATATCCATCTTCCATCTTCTCCTGCAAAATGTCGTTTTGGGATTTCTGGTTATCTTCATCTTTATGTTTGCCACTATTAAGAACATTGTCTATAGGAGCAATGGAACCTATATAAGATCTCACTTCGTTGACTATCTTCTTCCATTTTCTTGCTATTAGTATATGATCAATTTAGCTTCCGTCTACTTTCTCATGCAGTAGACATACATCCAAATAAATATAATTACTAGGCATACTACACTCCGCCGAAAAAGTATCGCATAAACTAAAAAAGGGTATTTATGAACCAAGATATTTTTATACGTTCACAAAAAGTTTGCCTCGTGTATGTGAACTATAAAAACACTAACAAAATAATGGAACTTAGCGTTTTTACTTTTTTTTTTCTAAAAGAACACAATTAGAAAAATGCATATGTGTAAGGTTTGTTCAGTTGTTTATTTAAAGTCTTCCTAAACGGACAAATTTTAAAGTGCGAAGTCAGAGTTCTGTACCAACGCTTTTAAAACTAAAATGAGCAATTTAACGTCAGAATAAGTGGCTGCTATAGTTGCTTTAATCGAAGATGGACGATCTCAAGCATACGTTGCTAATTTGATGAACATCAATCAGTCAAGTGTTTCTAGAGCCGTAGCCAGATATAAGGAAACAGGCATTTACAGTAGACGACCTGTACCAGGTCGTCCAAGATGTTCTACTCGCCAAGATGACCGCTATTTACTACTACAAGCATTACGTCGAAGACATGTAACTGCGAGACAATTGCAGAACGACTTGGCTAGAGTCAGAAATACTCGTGTGAGTACTCAAACTATTCGGAATAGGTTACGACAGAGTGGATTAAGAGCTAGAGTAGCTGTAACAGCCCCTCGTCTCACTAGGAACCACCGAGTGGCTCGCTTAAGGTTTGCCAGAGAACATGTAAATTGGAACATTAATGACTGGGCCAATATACTCTTCACAGATGAGTCAAGATTTGGTCTTTACACCTCAGATAGGCGTATCTCAGTGTACAGACGAGACGGTGAGCGCCATTCGCAGTGTAATATCAGACCTAGACCTACTTTCGCTGGTGGCTCTATTATGGTTTGGGGAGGCATCTGTTTAACAGGTTGTACAGAGTTAGTACCAGTAGACAGAGGTACACTGACTGCCCACATGTATATAACGGACATTTTAGAAGAACATGTAGTACCATATGCGCCAATTATAGGAAACGAATTCATGTTAATGCACGACCGCATGTTGCAATAATCGTCCAGGAATACCTTAACGATGTTGGTATTCTAGTTTTAGATTGGCCTGCGGTAAGTCCGGACATGAACCCTATCGAGCACGTGTGGGACCTCCTTCACAGACGGATACGAACCCAAAATGTTGCCCCAGCGGACCTGCATGGACTAGCAAATGCTCTCCGTGACGAGTGGGAGAATTTGGATCAGGCTTATATACGGAGGTTAATCGAATCTCTGCCAAACCGTATGCGAGCGGTCATAAGAGCCAGAGGTGGCAATACTCAGTATTAAAAGCTACTGTTATGACATTTTTCTTTCCAAAATTATAATTTCTTGTTTTAATAAAAATCTCAAGTATGAGTTCTTGTTTTTATTTGGCCTGTATTTTATTTAAACAATCATAGAAATTATATCTTAGAGCGCATTAAAGTATATTTACAACTTTATGCTACAAACAAAGATTATGCGATACTTTTATGATTCAAAACTAAATTATGCGATACTTTTTTGGCGGAGTGTACTTTACGTAATATCTGGTTGAAATAGAATGAAAGTGTATAAATGTAAAATACACAACGAGCAATTTAGTTTCAGGGCAAATTAAAAATTAGAAGAAGTAATCTCTCAACTTCAATATATCATTCCTACATTCCTATACTTAACTGGGCTAAAATTTGTTTAAATATTTATATTAGTAACTACATGTTTACATTAGTTGTATCCCTAAACGGCGGCATTTTGTGTTTTATCTTTCTATCTTACATACGTATATGGGTTAAGCGATGACAAAAAAAAAATGGAAGTAAATGTAACAAAAGATATAAATGGTATTTTCTACCTGCGTATCTGAAAATAAGCGAAGCGTACGTCGTATTATAAGGTGTGATAGAATGTATAGATGCGACGTCAGAAAAGAGGGACGTAATACATTTTATGGTACTGCACAAGGTAAAAAATATATATTTCGCGACAGATAATCTCAATTTTCTTTATGATTATAGACTTGCTTACGTGCATTCAGAGTTATCTTTTGTGCAAAACGAATATTATAGAAAATTTTATTTACAACGCTAGAAAAGGAAGACATAATATAATTATAGTACAATACAACATAAGACATAATTATATCCTGCGACGAATAATATCCTGTATGTTTATAGTCAGTTTTCATTTTATTCGCCTTTAAAGTTATATTTTTTATTAACTAAAAATTACTTTTTAGTTATTACAAGTCTTAATGGTCTCTCACGCTTCCACTTAAACTAGATTCAAACATTATAATTGAATTTAGGCGTACTTCAATATATTTCTAATATCCAAGCAATGTTTACCCGAGATTCCGCTGCGACTAATCGGAGCTATGTGGTCTCAAAAGCTCGGTTATTGCTTTTCATTCGCGCTTTGCAATTACTTAATTTATTACTCCGGAGTATTCACCGCAGAACAAATGTTCCCGTTCGCGTATTAATGGTCGTGCTGTTACAATTTAAATAGCAGTTGCTGCTGGGGGAAATATTAATCGAATGTACCAAACTTAATACGTTGGAATGAATGAATTACAAAGTGTAGTGCTAATGGGCGTAGGGAAGGAGCGGTTCAGAATTACAATTACAATTGAAAACATACAGAGCCGAATGAGAAATAGTGCTTGTCGCAAATTTTATGGTAAGAAATTGGTAAGAGACAAATCAAAAACAACAAATTTGAGTGTCTGCATAGGTAAGGGGAGTATAAAATGGTTCTTAAGGTTAAGATTGTATTGTAAAAAAGTAGGTCGTCCGAATTTTCGTTTGTATCCACCGAACCTTGGTGATCGATTTGTGATAAGCAATCACTTTCAGATATTGATACGTCCGGAACACTTGATTTACTTCCAAACGATCTCTGCTGTGTTAAATTTATGTAGGATGTTTGAAGAGGATATTCTTATATTTAAGAGGGCGCGACGATGTCCGATATCCAAAGTGGTGGGATTGGTTTATTTTGAAAGATAAAGATATACTTATTGATTTACAGAAACGTACACCCACTGACACCCAGAATGACCGGTCAAATGCGTAGTTTGAACGCAGCGCTACTGCTGCTCAGGTGTGTTATTACTGGGTAAATTTCATTTTACTTAGTATTTTTCATACACTAGTAGTAAATTTCCTTGGTGAATTTTCACATCAAAGTAATTTTACTTGCACAAGTAAAATACTTGTACAGGAATTTTACCAAATCTTCGTTAGAGTGTAGAAGATTAATGTGCAAATTAGAAAAAATACTGTAAAAAACGTGTGCCGCAACGTGTTGCTCGTACTTTGAATCTCTTGAAACTTGTACTCGCCTTACATAAATGTCATTGTGACAGTTGTGTTTAAAATACTATTTAAGATTTATTGTATCTTGAGAAAGGTGAGTGTTGTCACCGAAACGTCGCTGTTGTAATGAAATGTTATAAGTGAATATAAGGAATTGCTCAATTAGCCGTTTTCTTCCTGTTTTTGAAACTACAAATATGTTCCGAGATATGCACTTCGTGGATTCCCAATTCATTTAAATCGTTGTGGGGCGAAGTAGTCGGATATCTTGTGTGTTTACAAATATGTTATAATTGAAAAATTTCACAAACACAATAAAGCAGAAATGTGAATCATTATTTTATAACCTGGATGTTAGAAGAAGAAAAACGTGAAGTACATCTCGGATAATGTTTTTAGTAGAAACGGCAACCAACGCAAGGAAGATACTAGATGTGAGTTTGACTACAAATCAAATATTCCCATCTAGAAAAATTACATTGAAAGCACTTCGACAGCTTTATAACACAACGACGCTTACTTATATTTATGTAGGCGTTCATATACAGCCGATTTACTCCTCGTTTAATTAAACTTAAGAGATTTATTTTACATACCATTAAACAGAATGGAAATTCTGAGAAATTGATCCTTTGTTCGTTTTTTTTCCCCCCCGGATATCGATGGTATGACGATTTCTCTCTCTAACTTATTATACTACCAATTCCGGTTTGATTACGGTATCTCTTTCAGATTCGGAGAGATTCCTTAGTGGAATTTACACTTCATTAAAATACCTCAAAATACCAGGGAAAAACGTAATTATGCGTCGACAGCAATTTGTTTTTGTAATAGAGATTTTAAAGCCTCTAACGCGTTGTCTTTGCGCAATGTTAATGAAGCCGTCCGAATTTTAGATTTATATTTTGAACAAGGAAAATTTAATCGTTGGAATTTGTAGTATCATATTATAATCTGTTACGTTGCGAAAAGTTGCTTTATTTTCAAAATGTCCAGCTGAAGAAAATACCAACTTACTGTCATTCATCGCTGATGAATGGGAAAAGTTCTGCAATTCATCAAAACTGAGGTTTCAGCTGACGTTAATCTCTTAATTTCCAGTTACAGATAAAAGTAAAGCATTTCAGAATAAATAAAAAACAGTAATCGCTTTGAGGGCGTATCGAAACCGGTTTGTATGGTTGAGATCGTTCTAGTAAACATTAACAAATAAATACTGGGAATTTTGACAATAGAAATGCGCACAGTTTCCTAAATATACACCAACGTAATTAATATTAATTAGACGCTCATTAGCTCCATTCACCACACTACGACAATATGGTGCTATTCGCGTAAATGAGGAAGTAAATAATTTCGCATTATTCGGTTACGAACCTGAATCATAATCATACGATCATTAGCGCGTCCGTAATTTTAATTTCCCGAGCTGATGGCCAGTAGGTGCATATGCACATACACTATTTATGTATATAGGTCTGTAGCTAATAGAAGTAGTAACCACCTGGAAAATAGCTTTTGTTGTGATTCTAAATGGGGCATTTGTTGGTTGTCACGGTTCCATACTTCCATAAAATCTGAGTTATTTTAATTGCCTTTATTTAATTATGTATGACAGCTAACGGCTATACTATCCTTCAAACTGTTCGAGGAATGTGCTATTATAATGGCTATTTTTTTGTAGCAACTACATAGTTGCCTAACGACAGTTACTAGGTGTAGCAGAGAAACCTGGAGCAAGATCACCTAAACGGCAATTATTTCGGAAATACATTCGCTTGTTGCTCCACATCGTTAGAAACGGCTTACATAGCCGGCGCCGACTACAAGTTACCATATATCCATACAGAGAAGAATATTTTTCTACGTAGAATAACATTTTCATGGTAACATTTACCACAATTGTAGTTCAATCTATAATGTCATGTTTTAATTTTACTAACGAAAATGAAGCGAGTACTATTTTTTTGTGGTTTTGTATTGCGGTAGATTGTATGAGTATTGCCAGTTAAAATAACAACACACAGACGTAAAATATACTACATATTTATGGTTAATATATCCTAGTAATCCATACCACAATGAATAGTTAAACACTATCCAAAACTTGTTACATCTTAAAACAATTGAAAGGAATATGCGATTTAGAAACTCTTAAAACGTTTTATCATTCTAATTTCAAGGCGTGTGTGCGTTATGGAATAATGCATTGGGTCACCTAACGCAAGTAGAGTCTTTATAATGCAAAAAAGAGATATGAGAATTATTTTTAACATGAATTACCGAGATTCATGTAGAAATACTTTTAAAAATAATTCACTTTTTCCTTTTTATGACTTATAGATTATATAAAACTTTGTGTTACGTTTTTAAGCACAAATCTGTCAAAAAAAAGCGCCCTTTACTTAGGTTGTACTTGATAACAATCTCCCAAATAACATAAAAAATGTTTCTAATTTGCATTCCTTTAAAAAATATTTACTAAATGATTTTTTTAATTTTAGGTCTTAGTTACCGATTTCTTTCTTACTTGTATCTGTCTTGTACTTTGCATTTTGTCTTCCTTTTGTGCATGTATTTGCTTTTGAAATAAATGTTATTATTATTATTATTTTGTTTTTATTATATTACAATATATACGGGACAATTATAGAAGATCTACTTAAACTCGTTATAAAAAGCATTTGGGCAGCATTTAGGACCACTAGATTATAAGCTTTAGTGTTTGTTAACTCAAGTCGGAAGTAAGAAAGCGAAAGATTAAACGGAACTGCAGATTAATAATTAACTAAGCAACGTGGCAGTTAACCAAAACTTTTCCCAAGCCGTAATCTCCTACCTATCCAATGCTCGCGCTCCCTATGGTTAAGTAAACGAATTAAATCCATACAAATATAAACAAAGATCGGCTTGGATTTCGGAGTAATTGGAAATTATTATCCCATCATAGAACCATTAACAGTAAGTAATCGAATTTAAAATACGTGGGGTATTGCTCGAGGATTTTTTATCTGTATTCATAACTGCGAGTCAGCCATCTTGTTGTATGTATGTATTTTAGAGCTAAGTGCTTGTTTTAGTATTGCGCTTGACGAACGTATGAATAATGCAAATTTGCGTTTGCATATTCCACTTTGAAGACGTATACTACTACAGTTTTTTTTTTAGTATGTGTTATTTGTGTTTACGTGCAATGCGGTATTGCATTGTAATGCGTTTTAAATTAATGAGATGCGGAATTATAATATCTTTTTATCTCCTGTTTTGTACTGGTCACCTCCACACGCTCGTTGCAGTTACAGTTGTAGGATATTCGACCGACATAAAGTGATTCAGAGATTTTGTTTCTCCTTTTGTTTTGTATTCAAAAAGCGTTCACATCCACTAAAAACTGCAGCAATAAAATGTAATATGATTTATGATTTCTTTCCTGATAGAAAGATCTGAAACAGTAAAAATGCTATATTTATTGTTACAAAAAGATCTACCAAAAGATTTAAACCTCAATACCATAAACTGGGCCGTAGATGCCGCAACTATGGCCGCATCCAAGAGAAACCCGGTACCTGAAACAGAAAATAAAATTGAGAACAGGAAAAAACAACCAGAAAAGGAAATAATATTAAAAAAATTATTCTTGGTATCAGAATGCTCATACAACTTCAGTGCATTCTGACTCAAATAAACACTTATATAACAATAATTGAATTTGTTGTTATCTAAATCAGATTACACTATAGATTTAACGTAGAGATATGAAACCCAATACAGCACCCTTAAGGTGGCGAAAACAGCGGTATTGCGGTTGAAGGAAGCACCCCTTAGCACCGACATTTCCCCGGAAAATACACACAACATCGCCTACTTGTAAGAAAAGTAGAAGGGGGTGATTGAATCTCATTGTAGTACAGCTTTTGTGATCTTGATTGCTGCTCACTCCACTCTAAACATGCCAGTTAGAGTCATTTTATAGCTTATATCGACCAGAGTTTCGACAACTTGAGTTGTCCTATTGAATTAAGTGCATTTTTATGTAACGAAAATACGAAAAACTTGAACGACCACGCTCGGCAATTAACTGTAGTTATTGTTGGCGCTTTTGTTATTTACATTGTACTAGTGGCTTCGTAATATTTTTACAATCCACGTTTAGATGGTCACATTTCCCAATTATTTTCTTTCATTTCTTTCTCCTCTAACGTTGGTTTTTTCGTAAACCACTAATGGTTTGTCTACGAACAGCAAAATATATATTACTAGGTATAAGGGATGTGGTAAATAGAAATAGAAGAATTGCACTTTGTTTTCAGTATGTTTTCAGATTACTGTAAAACAGCAAAATAATATTTATCAAAGATGAAAATGATCGAAGATAAATTAATGAACCTTCAAACAAATAATGAGTACTCCCGGGAGTGTATCCCACGGTGTGCAACTTATTTTCGTTGAATATGTAACCTGTATCTCGATTTTATTATGTCGAAATTTGGCTCACTTTGCTGGGATGGAACAAATGACTTATCGTCACGAACAATGTGGACTCCGTTTTATTGTAAACGTCTTACAATTAATAAAATTACTTTTGTACGGTATTATAATGTCAAAATCCTGTCGAAACTTATGAGCACGTTTAATACTAATACAAACTGCTAGTGTTTTGACTATAAATTGCAGAGGCAACTGATATGGTAATTGCTATGGCATGGCAGAAGCTATAGGTATATATAGATTGCGGATTGAGAGAATGTGGGACCGCGTTGATCGATCGTGTAAACAAGAAAGCACTTAGAAGAGGCTTCTGTTTTTCGTTCGCCGATTTACGTCGAGCAATATAAATACAGACAAAAAGAATCCATGCTTTGGTTGGCCATCTAACAAAAAGAAATAATAAATCAGCCTGTACAAATGTATATATTTCGTTATCTGCTGCCGTCCTATTGTCACATTGTCACGGTATTAGACAAAAACGAGATTTATTCAGCGTAAACGCATGATGATAGCTTGACAAATAAACGAGCTGGTAGGAGGAACGCTTCATCTTATATCTTGGTAATTCATGTTTAACCAGTAGGTATTATATGGAAATATTTTTATAATACCGGTATTTGAAGGTAATTATATTTTATATCAACCGATTTTTTGTAGAGAACATGAAACAATTTTTAAAGTCTTATTTATACCATTAATGTTAAGAATATTATTTATCTACAACGTATTTATATAACTCATTAATGAGAAAAGCAAGAGGGTGTGCTAAATACCAGTGACGACAAATAGTGAGTGACCTCACAAGTAAAACGGGGTGCGTGAATTAATCATAAGTATATGTGCATGAAAGGAAGATGAGAAACTCCACGTCATGTGTGCGAGTCCCTATATTTGTTATGTTAGAAAAGAGAGCAGAAATGTTGAGTTTCAGCATGTTCTACGTCCAATTACGGCGTTACATTTCAGAGTAGGTATGGACGGTATGAATTCTGCCCTCTAGAGGCCGAACATATTTAGTAGAAATATTCTCTTTTTCTGCAATTGAAATTTATGCCCTCGAAGGTGTAATAAATTCTATTTAAATAGTGAAATTTTGGTTTCGCCGCTAGCATGCGTGTGTGTACTCTCTAAACAACCTAATTTATTATCACGTGCGTGTAGCTATACGTATACAGATGCAAACACATCTGGGAAATAGGAATAAAATGGTAATTCTGGTTGTAAATATCTAGAGCCATTTATGATCCATTTATGATCGTCACGTTTAGAGTTTGTTGTGTTAGACGCTATCGAGCTTTTTTTAATAGTTTTATAACTTTTTAGAATGTTTCGTGTTTTATAAATTTTATCCTTTTTGACAAAATAATTCAAAATTTTACATTTTAACATAATTTAACTATAAATTTGATTAAATTTTAAAGAAGGAAAAAAATTATTGTTTGGAAATCATTGGTTGAATTACAAAAAAATTAATTGCGTGGTTTGGAAAAATCATTATAGAAAAGGTGAAGATGTGAGGCACATGTTTAAAATAGGTTAAATTTTTAAAAAGTAAAAGGAGATAAAATTTCTTTAAAAATTAAATGATGTAAAGAATTAAGAAAGAAAAGGACTGTTCCTTTTCTTTCTCCCTTTTACACACGCAACGGCCAGAACGAAGAAAAGTGGGTAAAATGTCTACGGTACGCTGGTGGGCTCTGCCAAGGCTACAATCAGGTCGGGGAATAATAGGCTCGATGAGTATCAGAAGCTATGCCGACACGCCAATCGGAGCGGACGGGAACGATGTCTGTATTATCTCAGTAAGCTTTGCCAACGCTACGATCAGACCGGAATTACGAAGCTCGGCGGGTGTCAAAAGCTGTGCCGACACATCGATCGTAGCGGACTGGGAGGGACTCGGGCACCGGACTGGACTCTTAGTGTTAAGCGCGCGGCTTAAATACACTTGCGGTTTCTCCCACGCGGTCGCGATGGTGGGAGTCGGACTTGCGTGAATCGGGAACCAGATATTCGCGTCGTAAACAAAATTAACTAAATAGACACTCGAAATAAAATAACATGCGGTAGCAACACTACCCCCAAAGGAAAAATCAATCAAAATAAACGGAATTAACGATTAATTCAAACTAAAATCCAAACTGGATCCTGAAATAGATTTTCCAATGTAACAGACGTTACAATATAGCTTATTCAAAGCATATTTGGCATTTATTCCATCTAGGCCGTTTGAACTATATCTAAGTTGCGAAATTGTTGTTTTGTTCTTCTACCACCACTATTTTATGTGTATAATGCAACTTCAGAAAAATTATTATTTTTGGGTGTTGATATATCACGAAAATTAAAACTTTTGTTTCAAGTATAATTAAATCCCTTAAATTAACGACCAACCGGCCGAATCTAGTACACTCTCTCCAAGTCAGAGATGCAAATGGTGCAACTAACTCTGCGGGTGTGCTCATGCATCTTAATATTGCGTATTATGGGAAATTATGCAACAGCTTACGTTGCAAATCTCCGTTGGCCTGCGGACGGTTTAAATTGTGCGGCCGTGCCCGTGATATATGCGGTATTTGCACAAACTTGCTATCATATATTACATACTTAAAGTTAATGTAAATATATGTTGTGACGTAGGTGTAATAAAAATGCCCGTAATGTAAACTAATGTTTATTTATTTATTTTTATTTAAATTTGATTTTTCTTGCAAAATAATTTCTTTTTCGTGACGAAAAATATAGTTTGAAAAATCGATTTGAAGTCAATTTAAATAATACAGAACTGCAAAATGTTTGCAAAATTGCTCAACCTAATTCATAGTCTAGAAATATTGATTTTGTTTTGTGTAGGTAGCTGTATGAAGGGTCAGCCAGGTAAATTGCGTTACCTACTTGCTTCCTATGACAATATTTATTTAGGATTGACACCTCAGATCTTAAATTTGATAAAGCAGTCATTGTACAATGAAACAGGTAAAGCGTATGAAGTAAATATAGAGGAAACTCGGGCAATACCATTGGGTTTTCAATGATATACAGATGCATCTGAATTTACAAAAAGAAGCAAATCAAGTAGATGTTAGCTACTGGTAAACTAGAAATTGAATTTGGAAAGAAATTGAATTTGAACATAAAATTATTTTGTTAGTGTTCAGGACGAAGCCTTCACCACCATACCCGGCAAATTGTTCGTATCATAATACGGCTTCAAGCAATGTATTTATTTCATTATCTGAATGATGAACATTCGTCGTGAGTGATTGCCTAAAAATGGCTTTCACGAAGCTATACGGGTAGCGTTCATCCTTTCATATGCTTGGCGACTAGTAGTGTGTTTAATTTTGAATAACCCAGTAACTTTCTTGTTCCCTAGCGAAAATTCCATTTATTTTCAAATATTGTAACGCAAGTTTCGAAATATATGCTAGGAAATACATTTATTAATAAGTTTTCGCTGATACCTTAAATGTGAGAAAAAGCCATGTTATAAGTAATACGTATGACCACGATTGTACTTACTTACACAGCTCAAAGATGATGCGCGTCTTGTTAGAGTATACCGTGACCGATCAAAAGTACCCGGGTGACTTCAAAGTACAAGTTGGTTGTGTGTCATGCCAGAGGACTTTGCCAGCGCCGAAAGTGCAGCTGGGAGATTATAGTGCGTCGTGCCAGAGAGCTTTGCTGGCACCAAAATCATAGCTCGCAGGGTAGCGCTGCGTTGTGCGACACCGAACTCATTGAGCAGGAATGACTGTGCAGTAAGAGAAGTCACTCTTCGAGTACTGGCCAGCAAGTGGTTTATAGAATCTGCGGCGGTACCCCGCGCGATCACGATGGTGAGAGTTAAGCATGCGTGAACGGACGTACCATCTGCGGAGACGATACTTGGCGTAGAAAACAACAATAAACAAAAAAGGAACTTAATTAAACAAAATATAGTGCAGCAGTAACGCTACCGAACTATGGCAAAATCGATTAAACGAAAGGAGATTAATGATAAATTAAATATCAGCTTGAAATTAATCCTGAAATTGAGTTTCCCGCAATACGGCACGTTACAATTGTTGCTATGGCATGACCAAGCAATGGGGATAGAAAAATGGCGGTTAAAGAAGGCTGGTTCCAGTAGATGAAGCCAAACAACAAAGACATCACAATAGAACGAAGATATTAGGAAAAGTGTAAAAGATATTGAAGAAATGATACATAATGCGTTTCTCCATTTTTGGGATATTTTATATTCTATTAGAGAATTTGTTTTTTTCTTCAAAATAATAAATGAAGCTAAAAAAAAAATTCATATTAAATGAGGCAACGTCTTCGGTTAGGCTTCACATATATAATGCACAGAGAGTTACCAAATTGTCTACATACACTTCATGAAATGCAGGTTTTCTCGACATCCAAACCGAAATTTACTAGCACCGTGTATGTCATAATTTGCATTTGAGTTTTACCTGACCGTTTTCTATTCGCTAGTTTAGCACCGTAGTAAATTATACCATCTGCTTGACTTCAAAGCCGACTCTTAGAGAATTGAATTAGGAATAAATTACGAAGTAATTAAGTCTTCCTTTTGTCTTCACTAGTGCTTTCATTCCGCGTACAATGTGGATGTTTAAGGAATACCTTAAGATGTATGGGAAAGTTTTATTCTGCTATCGTCAAAATCAGGAGCTAAGTGTCGAAATGCACGTAATAACGTGGATCATAGGGAACCTGATATGTATATAGTAGGGTACAGGCTACACAAAGCCTTTGTAATCTGCTTCCACTTGGCGCTCCATGCGCTGCCGTTGCGTCCTATAGTCGCTAACGGCGGGAGTTTACGTTTTTACCCTTGGGGATATTAAAATATAAATAATGTACGCTGGTTACCGCAAGGACGACGCCATTTTGAACAGTTCGACGTAAATCTTGATTATGTTGGTGGTTAATACACATTTAGATATCCTACTGCGTTCTTATTGGTTTTTCTCTATGTCAATACGCATACCCGTACATCTATGTATGGAGGCTAAATGTCGAAGAAGCTGTGTGTAGATGATAAAACCAGCATACTAGATTTAATTGAATTTGGAATTTATTCTTAGCTAAAGTTAGATTATTTGTAATCCGTGGCTTAGATATAGAGGAAACCGGGAATGGTTCGGAAATGGGGAGGCTATGAATTGGTTCAAATTTCTGCCTCAGTAGGATTTGTAATGCAAACATTTTTTTTTTAGTAATACTGTAAGGATCTTGTAAAAACATGTGAATAAGTTAGCTAATTTTCATCTAATTTGAAACTAATATTTTTTAGGAGGAATTCTACTTTTACTTATTTGCTTCATACTTTAGTATTCATAAATTTGGAAATTCGCTATATGGAAGTCCGAAGTTTGTTGTTCGGAAATAATGTTGCAAGCAATTTCCCTTCAAATGCAACGTTTGGAAAAGAAATCGTTAAATAGGGAAATCCGGTACTTGGAAGTATGCAATATGGAAGTTCACTGTATTTCCAAAATTAAATGATGTCTTTCTCTAAATCATCCGGGATAGCACAAAAAAAACTTTATTAAATAATTAATTTGTTATAATTATATAATTGTTTAATAGTTCCATGCGTTTCTAATAATTCAATTTCAAACTCATTAATATGATGTGTATTAGCAATTAATTAAATAAAACAGCCAACCAAGCCATTACAATTACCTATTTTCACTGATCTCCTAAGAAGCATTAAAACATTATGCTGGGTTCATAACTGCAATTCCAATGAACTGTAAAGTTTAAGGGCTCATGTTAAGTGTAGTAGTGGTTTGTACCTTGTATCTTGTAGTAATGACTATAATTTAAATGCAACGAACAATTACGTTCCGTATGATGTTAACTGTAATTTAAACGTTAATGGCTAACCAAAACACAAAGGTGGGAAAACATGTAAATCGTAGTGGTGTTGTTTTTCGACCCCTATCTCGCAGAGGGGAGATATGTAAGCAAATTTACCGCTCGTGACTGCACGGGTGGATACTTGTTGATCCTACCTTTTAATCTAGGATAGCGTGTAGTAACGCTCGGTCGTAAAAACCATGCCTAAACAACTAATTCACGTTGGTACTTTGATACATTATTCAAATAGCTTGCAACGTAATAAACTTGGTGATTTTTGAAAAAGGATTATGCAAAGCGGGAGCCTAAAACTACATTTTCAATGTTGGCATACCAGCATTAACATTGCTGTAAAAACATCTAATATAGTGCATCTATGCAATGAAAGATTCTAGCACATTGTCAACTGGTAGTAATTGCCGGGTATATGAAGCTCATTGTATAATTAACTATGTGATATTGTTCGTAATGAATTTCTTTCTTATTTATTTCGAGTTTAGAAAAAAAAATATCAGGCAAATTATATAAAGCAAGAGTAGCATAAATAACCATAATGTGGCGATTATACTAATCATAATGATTGAATTTATTACAACCTAGAAAAAAAAAATTAAATTTTAATCGTTTCGTGGCAGCAGGGCAGTGCCGGAAAATATGCTCTCCTATTTAATCGCCCTCCAAACGCAGCCGACATTCAAGTTTCTTCATAGAATCTTTTTTGTGTAAGCGTTTTCTGAATCTGCGGTGATCTTTGGTAACAAGTACTTGGACACGTTTACGGTCAAGTTTATGTCGATTCTTCTTTCTGACATAATGAGATGAAATGCCTCTGCCAAACCAGGAGAACGGTTACAATTTTGTAGCATTTTTTGATTTCCCGAGAGATGTATGTGCTGATGTGCATAGCTTTCTGATACATTGCGAGTTTCTCATTCCCGTCACTCCCGTCACTCCCGGCTTCTCTGTTAGCGCTTGCACAGATTTTATGATGTAACACAGGCATTTTTACCGATTTTCTCCGATGTGGCAGTCGCATTGGCACAGCTTACTGATGCGCCCAGAGTTTTATTCATAGTCATTCCCGTTCCGCAAAGTTTAGCGCCGCCACTGTACATATTCTTGTAAATGCACATACACATGTTTTGCCACTCACCTTTCTTTTTCTCGCTGCATATGTTCGATGATTTTCATACCTGTTTTACGGAAATAAATGTTTGATTTATAATACACTTTCACTGTTTAAATTGTTGCGCACTTCCAGCCGAACCCTGGGAATACCACGCCCTCACATTTACAGCTACCAGTTTCCGGTTAAAACATTAACTACGTCAAAAGGGCAACACCGTTCAAATCACTATAAGACCGTGACATTCCGTTTTGACAATTGCCCGCACAGCCAGCGCCGCCCAATGACTACGAGGCGAATCTCAGCACGCGCCGCCTTCGACTTACGAGGATCAACGTATAATAAGTTTTTTAAAAGTCAGTAAGTAATTCAAAGCACGTAAGTAAAGTAATAAGGACTAAGCAGTGAGCATCAGTAAACCGAAAGAACGTCGTTGCCAGGTGTTGTGCAGGAGAACTCCGTCATCACGGTTAAAGTTATTTGGATGCTTCTGGATTTTATTGGACTTTTGGAATTTGCGGTTATAGCAGTTGGGATTTTTGAATAGGATTTGAACAGAGTGTGGATTTGGTAGTCGGTTTTCAATCAGCGCTCACCAGGAGCAGACTCGGTTACCCATAACGTCAGAGTGCAGCTGTTATACTTTGCAACTCGTGTGTCTACCAAACGCTTTGATTCGCCAATCAAAACACTCTCACACAAACATGACATGCGGTAAACATCAGAAGCACCAAAACGATTATTACCTCTGATAGGAAAGGAATGTTTGGAAGTTAGATTTGAAAACGGTTTTGATGTTATGTTCGGTAGGATTTTTCCTATGTGGTCGGTAACACCTTGGATGTAGAGCAGACAAGCATTGAGTTTTTTAGAGGGTGGCTTGTGTTTCAGATGCATTGGATATAGGGTATTGGTGTTGATTTATAGTGCGCTGGATATGGTGTCTTGGATAGTTGTTCTTGGTTAGCACTTCGGCAGCATAGAGCGACGATTATCTAGCTAGGACATCGAGGAAGAGAACAGTACCGTCTGACTTAACTTCCATGGTGAATTTTATGGAACTGGGTTGCGAATTAAGGAATATAGGGAAAACAATCTAAGCAATCACATCCATGTGACCAGATTAGGAAGGTGTCAATGTTTAAATCAGCATTTTGGTTCCTGGAAATAGTAGATTAGGATTTGTTATTTAGATGCCTTCATAAGGATGGAGAAAGCATGGAACCCATAGCTGCGCCCGAGAGTTACACATAGTGGTAGCCGTGGAAAAAGCTGGCAGGGGTGGGGTGAGTTTCTACGAAGCTAGCCAAGTTTTCCGATTAAAGTTTGGAAACTAGGTTGTCACGGATTAACTGGATGATATTGGATATAAGAAATTTGGTAAATTAGTAACCACTATGCAAAGTCTTCCCTAGTTTGTATTAATAAATTTGGAATAGTCAATGGAGAGAGAAGTTTTACATACTGTGTCATAAAATGTGCTTCAACTTTATTAACTCAACCCATAAAATGTATACTAGTTTCCACCATTTAGTTATTCCGTGTTGGTTTTTCAATACTTTTCAGTTATTATTGGTTTGTTATTCTGTCATGGAAGATATGAAGTGCGATGATTTTGGCGTGGCAGATAGATTCCTGCATGAATAAAGGGAACGGCAAATAATAATAAACCTTTTTATGTGGGAGTAACCGTTTCTCTGAGGGCAAAATAAGAATAACAACAGAAAAAGTTATTACCCTCCGGAGGAAACTTTACGAAGGAAGTAAAATACATTGACTGTTACAGACATAAAAGTAAAAGTAATGTCCTGGGATATTAAAATTGCAGCACATCTGACGAAAATTTTCGCGATTATTTCCCTCCATGGATTAAATATGTAATGGCGGGTTGGTTAGTCTTAATGCACTATTATAGGTTGTTATGTAATGACTGACAATGTTTGAAGTAGATCTCAATACTGTAATAGGTAATTGAAATTTGAAGTTATGTAGGTAGGTCTCACACAGCGTGATGCAAAATGCTATATTCTGGTCTTACGCCGAATTAGTTTTTTAATTATATGAATCTTCCCACCACCTCTCTTCTTCTTTTCATATTCCTATAAGATATTTATAAAGTAATACTCCTACTCTACTATAAGTTCATATTTTAGTCCGCTTCTCGGAACGTTTTGTAATCTGCTTCCTGTTGTTTTGCGGTTAGATTACTTTGGGAATATGGGATTGGCGCTCGCCTCGCTAATAAAAGGATAGCACCCTCAGCGTTTGTTTTCAGATTGAACCAATTTCGAATAAAAACAAGAATGTTGCGTCGCCTGCGACCACTTTCATACACCTAGAGGTTACTGCGTACACGTATGCATATATGTACCTATGTAACTGCGGCTTTCGCATTCGTCCGTCGGTTATATAATTAAAGAGGTACGATTGCGGTTTTAATTGGAATTTACGCTTCTTCTATTGAGATTGCTAAACAAAACCGTTTACAAAAATACAATGACGCGGAAAGGGTGCACGGTCATGTTTTCTTGTTTTTAATTGCTTTCGACTGTAACCAGTAAGATATAGGCATGTTTAAATTTTAATGGGTAATTTTCTTTTAGCAGTTGGTAAAGCACTTGCATAAATAAAAACATTATATCGATATACATGTATTCATGGAATTTTCTATCAAAGTATGTATTATCCTTCTAAATATGTTTTCAACTATTTCTTAGCATTATACCGAGTGTTTGTATTAAGGAAATGGAAAATGAGTTTGATTTTCGACTCTTAAACGGAACCACCTGTATATTTTTGGATATTTTATATATATGACAGTATAACTTGACATTCTTTGTTACAGTTTTAATTTCTAGTTTTTTGACGTAGAATGTTTTAAAGAGCGTTGAATGCCCCTATGCTGTAACTTCATAAATGTGACAAAAATATTTTTTTATGCATACATACCTCTCTGTTCTCTGTGCATACGTAAAGGTAAAAAAGTAGTTACCAGAATAGGTTTCGATACGTTTAATTGGAAACAAAGTAGATTGCTGGGCCATCAAACAAAGCATTGGTTTTGCTATTTTTATGATTAAACTTTGTATAATTTAATATGCTATAAAGAAACTTTTTACAATTTGTGATGTTTGGTGCAATATGGTCGGTTTTGTTCATGCTAGCGTTTTTGGTTATCAGTTATCAGACTGACTTATTTTCAATGTTCCGGTAATTGAGTAAAATACTTATATTATAAATTATTATTATTATATATTTGGTAAAAGTTTGTGTTGTTGTTACCATGCTCTTGCGAGACGCGGTTTTAGAAATAGAATAATTAAATAGCAACAGAAGGATTTAAATGTAGTTAAAGCTGAGGAACGGAAGATGACGCACAAGGTTATACTGGTCTTATGTCGTTATTATTCTGCGCGGTATTGATTTTACGTCGTGCGGTATTATCAGCAGCATCTAAATCATCCAAAATTAACCATTTGTATGCATGAAATACCTATAGTCGATGTTATCAAAAGAAATTGTTTTTGAAAAATTGTTATTAAAGGAAAGAACTCTATTTTGCTTGTGTGGGTTGCTCGTAATCTACTTGAGCGCTTCTTATATTTTTTTCACTCATGATCCTTGTTCATTATCAGGATTAACTACGACCCCTGGTATATAGTATAAAATAAAACCACATAATTAAATATTTTCTTATAGATAACTTGAGGAATGCGCGTTTTAGGGTTGCATTAAGTGTCACAAAATGAATTGCTGTTAATTAAGTTTTTATGTGATGGATGCCCTTGTCGTCTATTGCATAAAAAATTACTTGGTAGATATAGAGAATCAGTATTTTTTATTGTTAAGCGATAAATATTCCAATAGTGTCAAAGCAGAAGAACTTATTCTGTACGAATATGTTGTGCTGAATGAGAGAGAATACTAGAAGAGAATTTAGCCTTGATGCAAAATACAGTTAAGCTGTTTCCTGGAGACTTAAATTTTAGTTTGACAGTCCGACAAATTCCTCTCGAGCGACACCTTCATAGAGCTGCCTGAAATGAAATCTCTGGAAACGTTATAGCCTTTTTAATATGAAATATATATAGAAGTAAATTTTTGAGGATTAAAGAATACGTGTGTATTCAAAGAATTTCAGTAAATATATGCCATAGGAGATAAAGTCAGGCTGCAGCGCAATCATTCGAATGAACAGATTACCAGAATTCTGATATGTCAATACCAATTTAAATAAAGCGGAAAGGCTTGCAACCACCAATTTTCAATTAACTGTGCGTTTGAAATGCTATTACTTGGAATAAATAAAACTGAAGTTAAATTGCATTTTGTGCGTTGTCATAACGCCTGTTAGCCACAGCAAACGCACGCCTATAATTTCCCCTTTTCTCCTGCTAATAACAAGTCAGTTTCAGTCGCAAGTGTCAAAACAATTTTTCCAGTCGATTAATACTGCATACATACATTTTTATTTCACCAAATACTATATCGAAGTATTTTACTGCTGGTATTGGGAAAAAATTGCTTTTTTTTAAAGTACGAATGGACAGGGAAATATGTTCATGGTTTAAAAGAAAACAGCTGAAAAAGCAAACGAAAACCAAATTGTTACTAGAAATTACAATAATAGCAATACTAACAGCAAATGTTAAGGGATTCGACGAAGGCCAACAGGTACTCATAGTTCAGCAATAACTATGTTTGAAGTAGTAAAGAAAACGCTCAGAGCAAAAAAAAAATATAAAGAAAAACAGGATAAGGATCAAGGTCAAGATAAACTTTAGCTGTGTACCTATCTGTAAATTATTACCGATTTGGCAGGTCGAAGAATTCGGGCTTCAGGTATAGCAAATTTCACATTCTTGCGAAAAAAAAAAATATAAAGTTTACAGACCTTGCACATAGGTGAAAGATAATTATATGCAAAAAAGTAATAAAATCTGTTCTTATATTTCTATGTATATTAACTTAAGCGATCTATTTTGTACCTCCTCTATCATCTTTTTACCTTCTTCTGTTACAGAGGTCCAAACCGCCGAAGTAAACTCTAATCCTGATGGCGTTATGTGATTGAATGATAGATTTTATATTCATAAAATTTTGTGTTTTCTCTAAAAATCAAAAAAAATATTTTAATGCATTATTTACCTGTTGTCTGTATTGTTTAATTTATAATTACACTCCGCCAAAAAAGTATCGCATAAACTAAAAAAGGGCATTTATGAACCAAGATATTTTTATACGTTCACAAAAAGTTTGCCTCGTGTATGTGAACTATAAAAACACTAACAAAATAATGGAACTTAGCGTTTTTACTTTTTTTTTTCCTAAAAGAACACATTTAGAAAAATTCATAAGGTTTGTTCAGTTGTTTATTGAAAGTCTTCCTATACGGACAAATTTTAAAGTGCGAAGTCAGAGTTCTGTACTAACGCTTTTAAAACTAAAATGAGCAATTTAACTTCAGAACAAGTGGCTGCTATAGTTGCTTTAATCGAAGATGGACGA
The DNA here is from genome assembly GCA_949128085.1 of Cetonia aurata. Lineage (NCBI taxonomy): Eukaryota > Metazoa > Arthropoda > Insecta > Coleoptera > Scarabaeidae > Cetonia > Cetonia aurata. The sequence continues at coordinate 34,003,757 of OX421885.1, forward strand.
TCTCAAGCATACGTTGCTAATTTGATGAACATCAATCAGTCAAGTGTTTCTAGAGCCGTAGCCAGATATAGGGAAACAGGCATTTACAGTAGAAGACCTGTACCAGGTCGTCCAAGATGTTCTACTCGCCAAGATGACCGCTATTTACTACTACAAGCATTACGTCGAAGACATGTAACTGCGAGACAATTGCAGAACGACTTGGCTAGAGTCAGAAATACTCGTGTGAGTACTCAAACTATTCGGAATAGGTTACGACAGAGTGGATTAAGAGCTAGAGTAGCTGTAACAGCCCCTCGTCTCACTAGGAACCACCGAGTGGCTCGCTTAAGGTTTGCCAGAGAACATGTAAATTGGAACATTAATGACTGGGCCAATATACTCTTCACAGATGAGTCAAGATTTGGTCTTTACACCTCAGATAGGCGTATCTCAGTGTACAGACGAGACGGTGAGCGCTATTCGCAGTGTAATATCAGACCTAGACCTAATTTCGCTGGTGGCTCTATTATGGTTTGGGGAGGCATCTGTTTAACAGGTCGTACAGAGTTAGTACCAGTAGACAGAGGTACACTGACTGCCCACAGGTATATAACGGACATTTTAGAAGAACATGTAGTACCATATGCGCCAATTATAGGAAACGAATTCATGTTAATGCACGATAATGCACGACCGCATGTTGCAATAATCGTCCAGGAATACCTTAACGATGTTGGTATTCCAGTTTTAGATTGGCCTGCGGTAAGTCCGGACATGAACCCTATCGAGCACGTGTGGGACCTCCTTCACAGACGGATACGAACCCAAAATGTTGCCCCAGCGGACCTGCATGGACTAGCAAATGCTCTCCGTGACGAGTGGGAGAATTTGGATCAGGCTTATATACGGAGGTTAATCGAATCTCTGCCAAACCGTATGCGAGCGGTCATAAGAGCCAGAGGTGGCAATACTCAGTATTAGAAGCTACTGTTATGACATTTTTCTTTTCAAAATTATAATTTCTTGTTTTAATAAAAATCTCAAGTATGAGTTCTTGTTTTTATTTGGCCTGTATTTTATTTAAACAATCATAGAAATTATATCTTAGAGCGCATTAAAGTATATTTACAACTTTATGCTACAAACAAAGATTATGCGATACTTTTATGATTCAAAACTAAATTATGCGATACTTTTTTGGCGGAGTGTATATTTTTCTTTTCACTCGCAACACATTTTTCTATATTAATAATCTATTTACTGACATCAAACATATATCTAATCTATCTAATCTTGTAAAGCCAATGAATTATCAATGGAATTAGTTTTAATATAAATTTTGCAAACATCAGCATGAGAGGCATTTAGAAATCTTTAGTAACTCATTTATGGATATCAAGAATAATTAAGGCCTTCAATTAAACCTTCAGAAAGGTGGATGTTACTAAAAGAGCCTTTAAATATCTGTTATAAAACATTATTTCTCCCCTAAAGCACGGAATAAAAAAAATAATTAATTGACAAGAAAAATCAGATCTATGTGATTTATGCAAAAGCACTTGATTTATTTTAACAAAAATATTATGACCATCTAATTATACATAATTGGCTCATTGTTACTGAAGCGACACGTGAAAACACTAAGAGATTTATTTATCTCTTTCTATAAACTCCATGTTGACAATCGCCTAACTTAAATTTTACCTGATTATATATTTTAGAATGTGATATGTTCAAAAGACTTAACAATTGACAAATAGTTTAAATGCGGATCTGCTCAAAGAGGGTCTGCAAACGTGTAAACTATCACCCCTTTCCTTTTTCTGTGGATAATTTTCTTGCTATCCACGGACATGAGATATAATTTCCGGAGACGGTAGGTACAGGTTTTTTAAATCGATTTCGAGAACAGCGGCGACCGACGTGGTGATATTGCGAAAATTGCCTATTAACGTCTAATAAATTTAGCTGTAATATCGATAAGAAACTCGTTATAATTAATTTTCGTCCGAAGGGACGCTGTCGATGGCGAGGAAACGCCGATTTCGCCAAAATTTTCACGTTCAACATTCCGTTCCCTGTACCGATTAATTGTTAATTAAATTCTGAAATCCCGTTCCCTATAACGTTCAGTTCTTTATTTAGATTCTTGCGATAAGATGTGAGCGACTTGTACGGCAAAGATTATTGTTAATACGTAAGCACTTAAACAATTTTACGATTTTCCTACTTCCTCTCTACACTTTGAGATCCAACTATTAGTTACATTTTTCTGTTAATTATAGTATTTACAAGTTCAGTATCAGCAATTCTTGAATTGAGATTTGGTAATTAAGTGTGAAAGTAATTCGCTGAAGGTGCAAACTAAATTACTTTGGAAATTTCTATGTGTGAATTTGTTATACCTACATGTCTCAAATAAATGACGGGAATATTAAACCCGACATTTATCTTTGTCGGTGCTACGGCATCATTCCAAAATATCGATCACGTCAATCTATAATAAATAACGGCTATAATGATGTTGTGATAAAGCACACCGTGAAAATTGGACAGCTTCATTAATTTCCTCTGTATGCTCCTCATCATTTCATCAAAATAAAATAATTAATGGCGCTGATCTTTGTTGTGTGTATATCCATTCAATATTATATAGCATGTATAATTATACAAATTATAACATTTCTGCATTAGACAAAGTGTGGTTGGGTATATCGCGGAAAACGTTGAGACGGAAACACTTATGTAAAAGCGTCATACATATCGAATGCCGCTAATTCAATAACTAAGCGCGATTTTTATACAGAAAGCTGAATATGGGATTATATTAGTGTTGTCATAAACGTAGCTCTCATTTGCTGGGATACATATTGCGATCTAATTATCTCACAGATCATTAGTAATACAAGACACAAAATTAAATACAACATTTATCTAAGAAACTACAAATATGTTAGTAATTTTAAAATCAGAATCAAAGTCATAATTTCAAAATCAAGCAGAATTGTGAATCTTTATTTTATTGTAGCAAGTTGCAGGTTATATTTTAGTTTTCTTTCTAATCAGATACAAAAATTAAAATATTCAAGAATTAAAAGTTTAATTTAAAACATATCAGCTGTCAAATTGCTGACATCTACCGGGGAAACAGAAAAGTTAACTCTATCATTTATTATAGAAACCTGTAAGTTGAATTGTCAAACAAAATACTGTAATTATTTGCTGCTTAACACTTATGATGTAAAATTAGGCTAAAAGGAACAATAGTTGAACGAAATGAATAGTTTAAATGTGTTACGTTAAATCGAAAGATTCTTCGAAGTACCTGTGTGAAGTCCGATCATCGTCGGAGTTTCGAACGCAATCCATTGGCATACTGGAGGATTTTTTGAGATCCAGTAGAACAGACAACATTTTCTAGAGTTCTTTCAAGACATTACAGAATTCAGATACCGAGATAACTGCCGACTCCTATAGAGAACAGATTTTTACCTTGAAGGACGTAGAAATATTATTGTTTCTTGCAGTAGATATTATATTAGCTATATAAGATAATCTCTTCCGTGTTAAGCCAAGTTACGTGTCGTATCTTGTTGAAACCACCATTTAAGGACATTGATTTTCTTGTTCTCATTTGATTAGAACCAAAAAATATTTAAAAAGGTTAACCAACTTATCTTTTTACATAGTTTTACAATTAAGCATAGCTCGCATGCAATTATAGTTTACGACCTTTGATTCGTTGTTAAAATAGTTGATTTTATTGTTGCGAATCACGACTGGCATCTCTACTTATGTATTATATCTGAAGAATTCTTATTTTAATATAAGCTGTTTAATTTACCTGATTATATTTGTGGTTTCCTTGAAAATATCTATCACTTTAATATATATCTCACCGATTTTCTGTGAATCATAAGATTTGACGGCAAACAATTCCTTATCAATCGTGACCAACGTATGAAGATTCCCAATGAGACGGTGAATAAGCTGTTTTTAAATTTATTCAACCCAAAGGCAAACAGAAATGTATATCTGAACTTCAATTTTTTCGTTCACGTAAACATTTTTGTGTGCTGACAATCAAAGCTCAATACCAAAGAAAAAGTACTGGTTAGAATCGAGAAGTTTTTGAAGGGGTTCGAGGAACCGAACGATGGAAAATGTTGTTGGTAGGGGTTGTAAAGAAAGAAAGAAGAGAAAAATGTTCAATCGTTGAAGGTGCATATGTCCAGCGGTTGTTAATCTTCTTCTTTAACAGCGTTTGTATTGCAATGTTTGTTTTGTTAATTACTGGTTCTAATTTTAAAATAAATGTTTTTGGAAAAGCATTGTCAATGTAACTGTGAAAATATCATATTATGTATGCAGCACAACTTTGACTACGCATATCTGTACAACAGTGAAGAATTCGACCAATGATTATCAGAAATTCCTTTTTCTTGTTTTTGACCAAGGAATCGCTATACAAAGGCCTCGTACTTCCTTACAAGCCTGCACATAGGAAAATACATTAAATAATATATTCTAACATGATGTATGGTCTAGTTACAGGAATTATGAATGCTTATTTTCATGTTTCACTAGTTGTTTTCATAATTATGATGAGATGGTAACGTGATTACGTTATCTTAGGGTTTAATATTTTATGAGGTCGTTGTTAATAAAAAACATCGTTGATAAAACTACAGAAAGGCTAGTAAGCTGCATTAAAGATTTGCAAATAGAGGGGATATGAAAATTGCAGTATTATCTGAAATTGACGGAGTAAGTAGAAACAAGTAAGCGGTTTACATATATTTCGACCAATGTAAGTTAAATCGGGAGATTATGTGGAAAATCGTTCCATACGCAGAGTACTGTTTGTATTTGAGTTTCAACTTAGCATTCGTTTTTAGGAGTAGTCTTTAAAAAAGGGGCTCACGAGCGTTCGTTATCCAGGGACAAAAGCATTATTACCACAACTAATTCAGGAGAACTCTGGCGTCGCTTGAGAACTAGGAATTGAGGATTGTATTGCGGAAATCTCAGCGCAAGTATCTCATACCTCATTTCATTGTGTAAAAAGTACATTGAAAAAGTCCTCGCAAAATCAAAAGAACTTTACAACCTGTGCAAAAGTTGAATCTACAGTTCTTTTGCGTTTTAAAAATACAGGTAATTCAAAACTAAAAATTAAAAACGGATCAAAAATTTGAGGAGTATAATATATTTTCAGATTGTTTACGAGTATATTTCATTAAGCTCGTTTAAGGTATCTACGTATGCATCGAAGCACATTACTGTATGTGCACATGTTCGATGTGAAGTTGACAGGGAAATATGTGGATGTGCAAGCTTACCCGTCGATACGCACATAAATCAATGATATGTTAAGCGGATAATCCTGCAACTAATTATCAGCGCATACATTTTAGGTTTCACGTGGTTGTCACACCAACATAGATTACCGAACCGTTAGGATTTATGTTTTCCAATCGGTAATTAACAGGTAAGTTGTGTTATTGTTGCTAATTACGGTACCTATATTTTCTTTTCGTCAACAGTGCTGTTGCAACTGCTAGAAAATATTGTTTATTTCGAAAATACAACTGATACTGGGTAGAAGTATCGACTGTACTCGTTAGAGTTTTAAATGTATGATTAGGCATGCAGCCACAGAATATAGAGTTTCTCTTTTAAACGTCTAAGCTGTTGTAGCTAACATTGTTCCTGACTAATAATTTAACTTTATTAAAATCAATTATTTGATATTTTCGATTCGGCATTTTAAAGTTGTTTAGTCAATTGTTATTAAGATGGTACGGAAACTTATAGATTTTATAAATTTAGGATTATCAATTTTTAAATTGAAACCTTTAAGGTTATGTCTGCCAATTGAATAGGTTTCAGTCGTTTCTATTATTTGCTTAATGCAAGAAATTTCGTAATTTTGTAATGTTTGATTCAGCATTAGTGAGTTCCTTATCCGTGACTGAAGATCGAGCAAAATTCTCTTTATTAAACAACTGATGTTGATCAACCTGTTGATGAGTCACCTTTTCAATTTTAGATACCTTGCTTAAAAAAATCTGGGTCCTACGTTTGAGAAATGCTCTCCCAGGATTGTTGAGTTATAATGTACGATGTTTCAAGCAAAAGGGTCTACACCAAGTGGTTGAAGTTTATGTGGAAAAAGAGGAAGCAAATAAATGAAATTTTCTTTACAATAATCAATTGTTTTGAGTGAGCAAGGGGAAATATGGTCATCAAGCATACAGCAAAGCTGAATTGTTTACAGTTGGTTGTACAGTTTGTTTAAAATGGTAAATCCATGAGAGAAAATGGTGAACATTGACAAATCCAGTATAGTTCTACGTTATTATTTATCTAAAAGTCTCCAGCCTCTTGCTTTTTTATTCATGTATGATTTATTTCAAGTTTGAATGTGATTTATTAACACTAAAGATATTCTGGGAGAGCTAATACATTGCACGTGAAAAACAAAGGATGACGTTTGCAGTAACAGCGCTGTAAACATGCTTGCATCTGAGGCCAACGTGCAATTTGAAAACGAGCTTCAAGATGGAAACTGGCAAATACGGCGCACTGTTTGATGTATAACGATAGGCAGACGAAACTTTCGGTATTAGTTACAGTTTAAGAGTTTCGTTAGGCCACTAAGCACTTCATGTGTTAAACATGTGTTTATAGCGCCCTAAAACTGTGACTCCCGAAGTACTTAACTTTATTTTCTGAAGTTACGTGTTTATGTAAGCAGGTACTTATCTAGGCGTCTTTACAACATTTTGATGGTTGGAATAAAAGAAACCTATTTCAATTTTCTCCAATAAACAGGTACATGGCGCTATAAACTTTTACAGTATCATTACACACACGTCCAGTAAATCTCAAATGCGCACAACGTCTTATTAAATTACTGCATTTATATTGGGCAATAATACTTGCTATAATACTTGCAAACAACACCATTATGTGAGATTTTTAGAGGAGAATATATCAAATGTCTGCATATTTATGAGATAATATAATAATATAATCTTATAAAATCTTTATCAACTAATAAAATTATTCAATTATAGGGTAAGTAACTATAACAAAATATAGAATTAAAAATATATTAAAAATCTTTGCTTCTGTGTACAAGTTGAGTACGTAGTATTTTGACCTTTGGCAATCACGTAAATACTTTTTAAATGCTTTGCCGTTTTCATTGATTAACGTGCAATCATTATTTAGATAAACGCATTTTGCGTCAATCAGCGCGAAGAAGAAATAATATATGTCACTCGGAGCAGAAATGTTTTTCTTGTGCATCGTTCAGATTGCGTGGCCTTGCTAATGCCACAGCCGCAACCTTCTGTGCTCAGCACAAAAAGTGCATTTTCTACGCCTAGTAACATAATATACTATTCACCAAATCCAAAACATACGATTGAAATTTTCAAGCGCTTTTCCGACAATGTAGCTAAAGTCCATATTCCATATTAGACACCAACTTATAGGTAATACCTTTTAACCTTACAATAATTTATGAGTGTACCGTTTCGTGTAAAAATTATGCACTTGAATTTGAAGTGTGTGCTGTCTCACATAATGCATAGTATGAAAAACAATCGGGAGAGAGCATTATGTCAGTAGAAAAGTGAACTAAAAAAGTGCCATTGTTCCGAGTTGACAGCACGAAGAAGAAAGCTTTATGAATAGCAGAAACATATTTCTAATGAAGAAAATGACGGAATAATGAAAATCTCAGCAAATATATGAGAAAGAAATAAAACTCTCCGAAATAAAAAAAAATTACGCTACTACGTATACGTTACAGTTTTCACAATTTTTAAAAATATGAAGAAATTTTCACTCTGTAACGTGCCGTTTCATGCGAAAATCTATTTCAGTATCCAGTTTTGATTTTAGTTTGAATTAATCGAACCGCAAGTGTATTTAAGCCGCGCGCTTAACGCAAGAGTCCAGTCCGGTCCCCGAGTGCCTGCCAGTCCGCTCCGATTGGCATGTCGGCATAGCTTCTGATACCCATCGAGTTTTCTATTCCCGGTCTGATCGTAGCGTTGGCAAGGCTACTGACGTCTCACCGACATCTTTCCCGTCTGCTCCGATTAGCGTGTCGGCATAGCTTCTGATACCCATCGAGCTTCTTATTCCCGGCCTGATTGTAGCGCTGGCAGAGCCCACTGGCGTAACGCAGGCATTTTACCGACCTTTCACCGCTCTGGTCGTCGTGCTGGCATTGTTTCTGGCGCTCCCAGAGCGCTAATTCACAGAAATTACCGTACCGCCGAGTTCAGCACCGTTTAAAGTTCATCACGGTACAAACCCGGAAAGCAACCAACAAAACAAACGTCGTCGTCGTTACAATCCAAGTAACTAATTTTATAATATTATGGTTTCAAAGTGCCTTATTAATAGTGCGAAAGCATATATACGCTTTGAGCGTAAAATTACAAATGTGAGTGACACTGACGAGCTGTGCTATAGCGAAACATTCATGTCTGTCAATAACGATATTTCTATAAATTTTTCTGCATTCTGTCTGCATATTACACTGGTCAACAGTGAAATTGCTTCTTAGGTGAAAGTACCCAATCCTGAATGAATTCAACGTGCTGAACAGGAATATCACATTGAAAAAAGTTGATTGGCTCACGTTCCAGAGATATTGACGTTTTGTCCATTGTATAGATGCTATTGCATAATATTGTTGGACAATCAGTAGAGATGCTCATACCCCCGGCACTCTCTTTACCGCCAACAATTGAATTGGTGCTGCGATCTAACCGTCTTGAGACGAACTATATGTTTTGATTGAGGCCTGCTGCGATGGCGCTGAACACAATACAAAAATATTGTTTTTCGACCGGTCAATGTCAATACGTCATAACGCGTCATCAGCACGTGATACCGAGGTGCCCATGCGTCATGCTTTTGTGTTGATGGTTATGATGGTTATTTGAGATTTATATTTTGAGAAATTTAGTTTGACTATTTCACAATTGTGTGATTTTCGGTTTAAAGTATATTGTTGCTACGATGTGCTACGATAGTCCATTTATTCTCAAAACATTGGGCTACCATGTTACATTTGTACATTCCTGCGATGCGGTTACATCTACTACAATATTATTTACAATGTCAACAATTTAGGTAAATATATATGCATTCCAGTGATATACAACATAAAACTTTAAGATATGTATTGAAATGTTATGCCCATTTGCGACAAGTTAATTTTGGTTTAATTTTAATTCACACATGGGATGTATACATAAATGTCACAATTCTAAATGTTAATTAAAATTAATCCAAAATTAACGTGTTGCTGCAAACGGCATAAAATGTCAATACATATCTTAAAGTTTTATGTTGTATATTACTGGAATGCATATATATTTACCTAAATTGTTGACATTGTAAATAATATTGTAGTAGATGTAACCGCATCGCAGGAATGTCTTTTACTAAAATAATTTCCAATTTAAATATGCCGCTTACTATCCTAGTTCTGCTTTTACAGAAATCTTTTTTCTCGGCATTAGTTAGGTATATAGTTTCTCTCAAGACGTCTAGATGGCTGCAAGAAGCAAGTTTTTAAAAAATTTCTGAGTGGCTATTCTCTTCTCTGGAGATGCTCCACAAGTTCACTACAAACGGCAGGCCAAAAGAAGTCGAAAGCCAGAAGCAGACTAATGTTTTCATACCATGTATTATAATATTGACATAAGTACACTTTTTCTGAAATATGCGTAAATGTTTTCTTACCATGTATTATAATATTGACATAAGTACACTTTTTCTGAAATATGCGTACATATTACAGAAAACCCGTAGCCAATTCAGCTTTTTCTTAGTCATTTTCGTGTTCAGCACATTGAATTCATTAAGAAATGACTATTTTCAGCTTGGAAGCATGAACTTTTCGAAAATTTGTTGCCCAGTGTTATCAATTAATATGGCGTTTAACTCTAAACGCCTGGCCGTAGGCGTAGGTTTGCTAGCACGGTACATTGAATACCTTAAGCCAGAAACACACTATTCTGATGTGTTTGTACTGTATTGTATTGTAATACTGCACGAGTTTATGTAAGCCATACAGTGTATTTCTCGTGTATTTAAATTAGTTGTAGCGCTACACTCTTCTCATGCTACTCTTTCTGAAGTATTGCGTCATGGTAAAATACGGATCGAAAGAGATCTTCGTCAGATACAAGCATCAGAACGTTCTGGTAAAAATTATGCTGATCTTATCCGCTAATGATCATCTGCATTTGTTTATTTTGTGCTTTAAAATTTAATGTTTCTTAGGCAATGTAAAACAAATAATAGCCAGGGCACATATTTATAATATATATTTTCGAACTAATGCATCAGACAAAGGAGGCATTAAACTTAAAATACATCGCAGCATTTAGTATTTTAACATTTAGGAACAATGTATACCAAGCTTTATCGTACGTGCGCCAACCGAGCCGAACGATGACTGTTCTATTTAATACTCCCAGCGAGTCACATTAAATTTATCTTGGGATAACCGCATAACTTTATTAAAGTTTCTAGTTCACATATGTTCTATGTTCCGATCGCGGTTGCAGAGTTGCAGGTTTCCGACAATATTAGAATCTTACAGCGACGTACCGAATAGGCGACATATCAATTCTGTGAAATGAAATTGCTTATTACATACGAACATGTATTTGTATGTGTGCTATTATTTAATCATCTATTACATAAGAACGTAATGAACTGTTCTACAATTAAAACAAGCCGTTAAGGCAATCCTAGTGGAATACAGTGTAATAATTCACGTACTAAATTACTTCCAGTAAGAACATCTAGAGGAACAGTTTCAATAATTTTAGTGGGTATGTTTGATTGGGTAAGTATATTGCAGAATGATCTAGCAAGGGTTTGCAGGAATATTCCAGGAAAAAAATATAAAGATAGTAGATTGAAGTTTATTTGTCTCTACAGAGTAAAAATATATGTGCTCTAAATTTGTAGTACGTTATTTCCTACTGTATTCAAGAAAATATAACGATATGTTAGGTTATGTTTCATAAACATAAGTGAGATTAGGGGCACAGATTGCTAAATCTCAATATCCTGCTCCAGAATGTTTCACAACAGTGTACAAATTTCCTTTAAGCTCTGCATCCCATATTTAAACCTGAACGCGATATAACACCAATGGTAAACACAAACGAGCTACCTTGAACAAACTTCATGTCGTGTGTACACATAAGATACATTTACACGTATATAGGTATGTAGTTAAAATATGTAGTCTGGAGTTTAACTGTGCTCTATACATTTTGATATTTCGCATTTCGAATGAAATAGAATAACATTAAATAATGTAATGATACATATTAGTTTCAGCAGTGGGAGAAGTAGGTATATGGAACGCTCACAGAATTTACCCAAAGCTCCGCAGTTGTGATGTTGACTTATTGTATAGTTCAATTATTCACGGATGCATGTAGAGGTTATAAATGCGCAAGTTTTCGCATTGAACGTTTCCATTGGGTAAATGATTGCCGGCAATACCGTGTAGGTATTGGTCGTGACATTATGGTCCGTTTCCGTATTTCCGTGCGACATATATACTTCTCTAAATAAGTAATTGGAATACATTAGTGCAATGTTGGAACTCTAATTTTAATTCCTCATTAATCTAACATATTCATGAGATCTTATTTACGTAAGCTGTAGTTTATTTGGAAGTTTGTTTAGATGATTTAATTCGTATGTTGGTAGTATAGGAACAAACCAAAACACTCGGTGGGTATAGGCATGTAAGATTTATGCTCATCAAAGTAACTAATCAAAGCGATTTATTTTTATTTATTTTATTCTATTTTACTTTTATTATTTCTTTAATATTTTATCAAATTGTAAAACTAATAGCATTCTGGTTAGTCAACACCCTTCAAGTTAAATTATTTTTGCTAGTTATTTATTATAACCATAAAAGCTCACAGCGGCGCTGGCTGTGCAAGTCGGTTGCTAAACAAAATGCCGCGCCTAGAATCGATCAGTGGATGCGGTTGTTTGTCGTTACGATAGCTTTTTACTCCAGAATGGTAGCTGTTTTGTGTGAGTGCGGGGTATCCAGGGTTCTGATCAAGCTGTACGCAGCAATTAAAAAGGGTAAAACGTGTTTTTAATTAAGAATTTATATCTATAAAATGGATGCACCCAGAATTATACAACAACAGCAAAAAAAAAACAACAATATCTACAATTGAAAATGTAAACAAATTATTGGCCGTATATTGGAGTGCTTTTAAATTTTGTGGCGAAATATTAATTATCCAACTTCCACATATAATGAAACGAATAAAATCTATATACCGAGCCAGGTCAAAAATACGCGAGCGGCTTTAAAGTACAAGCTGGTGCTGTGTGGTGCCAGAGAGCTTTACCGACTCCGAAAACAGCTCAATGAATGTTCGCGTTGTGCTAGAATATATCGGGTCCGGTCAAAAGTACGTGCGCGGTTTTAAAGTACAAATTTGTGCTGTGCCGCACCAGATAACTTTGTTGGCGTCGAAGGCACAGCTCGGAGGGTAGCGCTGCGTCGTGCCAGAGAGCTTTGTCAGTACCGAAATCACAGCTCGGATGGTCGAGACAGTCTGTCAAGATATGCGCTGCAGACAATTAGCTCTATGCGACTGTTTTGCTACTACCCGTCAAATTTGATTGTACTTCTTTGCTACTACTAGAAATTTTATCTTTGTAGTCGATACTACCATGTTTTAAGTTTCTGCTGTTGTGTAAAATCGAGGAGTCAAGGAGTCTGTGTAGTTGTCTTCTAAATTGGCTATTAATAACACTTTTTCGGCATATAATCTGGCTGCCTGATTTTTGTGACGCACTTTTTGATTCTCCATTTTTTTTGGCACTGCTGATTAGCGATTTATTCATTGTAAAACTAACAGACCCTCAAAGAACCACAAACAATCGCTGCAATGGATTGCAGTTTATATTCCGTATTTAGTTGATATTGGTCAAATTTTTTAGTCAGCTTGCTAAAGCAAATGCACTAAAGTACTAAAAATATGATTATATTTTAGGTAGGTATTTCCTTATTTTGTGTATGTACAAATGCGCCCATGTATAACTTGGACAGACTGAGCTTTTTATTAGTGTGCATGTGTAATCTCTAATTTATGCGTATGAGTATGCACAGTTCATTTATCAAACGTTTAATACGACCATTATCGCACATATAAATACGCTAATAATACAGAGAGTAAGTTAATTAAATTTGAATGTCGACACATTGTATAAAATATGTATAAACAAATTAAATTAAACCGAATCCCATTTTAATTTACTTTAATTTAGAGAGTTTGTGTGTACTCGTATGTTAGGTAAACGTATATACGTATACCTACCGGTTGTTGAATACACAAATAGCGCTCGTATTCGGAACCGGGTTAAAACGATATATCTCTTTAACGGTTATGACGCGTTAAGTTTACAAGTCAAGCTGTGTGTTGAACCCGCAGAATTTTCCAATCACCTCTTACCGTTGGAACCTTTACCCAACATCTCTATTTATAAAATATTTGTTTACATGTCGTCGGATCATTGGTAAAGGCGTTTACTGTAATGACTCGGATGCACTCTCCTTGATTTATAAAGCCATCCGTTCTGGTTAGGAGAACGCGATGCAGCGTAAAACTATTAAATAATTGGGGCAATTTTGAAATTCACAAAGACAATTATGTACACCGAGTTGTTATACTTAAAATTTCTAAAGTATTCGTCACCGGTTTAATCGAAAATGAATTGGTTTTTTTTTTCTTAAATGGAACTATATTTTTCTTTATTCTGATTCAAGATACAATTCCAAATGCACCTATTTCGGATTTGTAATTTTTTGACATGCATGAATCTACCTCTGTTTTTATTATTATTATTTTTTTAGTGGCTGGGATTTTTTAAAATGCTCAGTGGGTACTTTAAAAATATAATGCAAATATAAATTTTTGTTTATACTGTATCCATATATTTTTACGTGCATTTAAAAATAAGAAAGTAATTTTCAGATTTTGAAAGAAGTAAACCTTAATAAATGTTATTAAAGGACAAATTGTAAGATTATGTAACAAACTAACACGTAAATTGTAACTAACGACACTCTCTCTTTTATAAGAAGTTTAATACAACTTAAAGGGAATTCCTATGCTTCAAAGAGCGATAGAGGCCATGCGATTACGATTTAAAAAATAAAAATTGGCTCTAACTACAGGAAAGAGGGAATAAAAACATTCGGCAGGTGTGCTAGCATGCCTTGAAATCAACTAGAGCACTTTTATACTTTATAATTTTTTAGAATTCGTCAATTACAAAGCTCTAGGAATTGGGATTTGTATTTAGGACAAGCTGTGTATGTATTTGTGCTTCCATACGACTAGTACTATATTTATCAGCATTTGGGATGTGTTTGTATCTTGAAGTGTTATTTTTGTACTGTATTTTATGATTCCAGCTTAAAAGCATCTTTTGTAAATATTTATCGGTATATTTCTAGCAAGTCAATTTTGCGATGTTGCTGTTAATCTATTTTAGTATACATTTACGTTATATTGTTGTCATAGCTATTTTTGTAATTCAGCATCATACCCGTAGAAGTAAATTCACTTATAATAATTTACTATATTAACATTTTACGCAATTTTGCCTTGTAATCTAGAAAGAACGTGTCGTTTTGTTTTGGGAGGTTTAAGTTGCAAATTGTCAAGGTAAATTTAAGAAGGCAGTTTTACATGAAAGCGAAAATATGTTCCTAATAAATTTTAACGAATATCGTATCATGTTTTGTTGTAATAATCGATATGTGGAGACAACTGTTATTTTCCTGCTGCAATTCCTCCTCATACAATTATTTTCCATCTACTTTGTACTGCACGTATTGCTACAGATCTAAGGTTGTGTTATGCATAAACGTGAACGTTTTTTCTGTCCGATACACCACTACTCTGTAAACTAGCTTCCATCCATCACTCACAAAATCTTATTCTCCTTCCGCAATCATCATCTGTAGGCCGCTGATAGATGGATGCGTGATAAGGGTGATATTTTTGTTTTCGTAAAATTCTTTGAACAGTACTTTTATACACACTTCAGCGTTTCTGCTGATGTGCCTCGTACTCACACTTGACTGTTCAACCACAGAAGCAAAAGCATTGAACTCATTATCTTCAGTAATATGATGATAACGTTTATTAAACAGCACAGGTTCTTTCTTTGCTTAACATTAAAAAACTCCATTCTTGGACACTCTGTATAGTTAAAAATATCTTTAGGTGATGCAGCATTAGATTCCATAACCTTCTTGTAGAAAAGATTTCTTTCTAAAATGGCAAATAGAGTTGCAATCAAAGACTCAGTCTTCGGTGGGATACCTGTACATGCATAATTTGCAGAAGTTAGTTGAATTAAAATAAGTATATCGAAATAACTTCATCTACGCATAGGAGTCGGTATAACAAACCACATACCTAACATTGTAACTGCTTTAGTAAACGGAAAGTTGTGATTTGATGTTCGTATGCACAAAACTAATTTTGTAATCCAATTTTCCAGAACCTTATAAGTCGTGTTTTCGCAATCACCCACGCTTAAAAGACATACCTAACCTTCTTTAATAGAAAGTCGTTATATGCATTATAAGACACCCCAGCGTATAATAACATTTTGTAGGTGTACAAACATATATAGAGCTGCTCCTATATTAAAGTCGTTTCTCTTCACACAGTATCCTGTAACACCTTTTAAAAATACTTTTTTCATTTCGTAATTTGCGGTAAAGACGATATCCGCATACGAAAAACATATTAAAATTTGTTTAATAATAAGAGCCTTGCTTTCTGTTGATCTAATAGGTGGATAGATATAGTTTGATACCTGGACCTGTAAATATTATACTTACTTATATTACAATCATGTTAGATGGTATAGCTCTTCCAATAAACAGTAATGTATTGCCAATTCAGTGCTAAGCAAGAAACGTAGGAAGCAGCTATAAAGAGGAATATAAGAAAGCATGTCATATCAAGTGAGAACTATATTTATCATGTGTTTTTACAAAAGAAACATTTCTGCATGAATAAATTTTATTTATGCCACTGACTTGGAATTAGTAGGTGAAAAAAATACCTGTAGAAATAAATAACATATCAAATTGATAGCTTTTATCATGTAGAAACAGCAAAAATATACATTTTATTATTCCAAACAGGTATTTCCATAGATATTTAGGTTTTTTAGCATATTTAGGTGACTCTAAAAAAACAGAGCGAATGAATCCGATACAACTATATAAATGAAAGTTTTATTAGTTATTAGTAATATCAGTAAAAGGTGGGTTAAAAATTTACAAGGTTAGGTTCATCTACTAAGCATGAGATTATCTTATTGTTTGGGAAAGACTTAAGCTACATGGAAAATAAAATTTAAATTATTTTGTTCCAGAATCAAATACATGACAAAACAAGTGCAAGGTTACGTCTAGATGTAACTCGTAGCGATGCGAGATTCCGAAGGTGGCGAGAAAAGCATATGAGCTAGTTTCATTAGTTCAAAAATTCCAGAATAAATATAAGAATTCGTGGTACGACGTAAAATTGTGTGGCCAATAAGATACTGAGAGAAACAGGAGAAAAAAAAGTTAGGCATTTCTTTAGAATACCTAATAAGCTTCTGGTAAATATTTCTTCAATGAAGGCGGAATTAATATTTTCGAATCTGACAGGCGCAATTTTATTTTAAGTTATGAGGGTACTGCAGAATTTAGCGGATCAATTGCAAACGATTGGATCTTAGATGCTGAAACATATAATTTAAGAGCAAGTACGAAAAGTAGATCGACAATCCTTACTTGACCAAATAAAACAACGATCTAAAACATGTATAAAACACAGGGTATAGTATGTACTTAGCTATAGTTAACATTCATCTGTCACTAACAACCTAATGGCGGCATTGGGAAGCATATACAAAAGCTTTTTAGTGAAATTAATTGAAGAAAAAATATAAATAACAAAACAAAATTCAGTCAGCACAACAATAAACACAATTGAACTCAGTAATTTCACGAAAATTGATTGAAAATGCTATTAGTTAAAACTAAGTTCACGTACTGTAGTTGTCCTAAGATAAAACTTTTGAAGAAGATGGAATTTTATTAGCCCTGCGAAAAGTTAAGTATAATTAGAATCTGACAATGTACTAGAACATTATTAAAAATTGTATTTAGGTTACTACCTCAAGAAATTTTAAAAATAAGATATCCGGATTCTGATTGAGCACTTACTCAAATAGCACCAAACATACCTTTTTTTTATCTTAAGTATATATTATACTATAATGATATTCAATCGTTTCCTTAGATATATATTAACACCAGGAGCAGTAGTTGCATTTTATGTTATATACTATATCTACGATTTTTAGCTTTATGTGTACATATCTTAATGTGTGATTTTACGTACTCTCAAATCATGCGTTAAATTCTAGTCGTTTTCCCTCGGTTCTCGATTGACTGAAGTCAGCCTTTATGCTTGACTAAAGCGGCGTAAATAAACCTGTTGCCGTGGACTAGAAAAGGTTGGAAAGGTCAATTGAATTCGCTACACAAAATTCTACTTTAATATATAAGAAAACCTTCGAGGCACGAAGGTCCCAATGGAAATGAAACCTCCTGGAGGAAAAATGAAAGGGTGTAGAGTGGGTACACCGAAAAAGTTTACACTAGTGTCTCTCAGGATTGATTATCTATCTAACACGAACGCGTCTCTTTTCACCTATACATTGTTTGGCACTTCTCCGTAAATCTATTTATTTTTTAATTTAAAGTGGAGTAAAAGCTTTCCATTCATATTCCAATGAAGCTTAATGTTTGAAGATTTTGTGTGTGTGGTTGATAGACTTTATCGCCTCAATAATAGCAACATTATTAATGCTGGCCCATAAACACTTATATGTTGGGATATCACCTATCAAAGCACTTTACCAGGTTTATAGCAAATGGTGCAGTTCATAGCTATAGATTTCGTGCTACGCGAAATCTGCATAGCTAAGCTGATAATGCTCCTATATAAAATCACGCTATGTTAGTCGCCGGCGAATACAACGTCTTTAAATGATAAACATGGAGACATGAGCAGCATCACACTTACGATCGCGATGCATCGACAATACTGAAGCGGTGCGACACCTATACGTCCCCTTACTTAGCGCACTTACCGTTATGCAATTTGGACCGATAAGCTTCATATAACTACCATATACGTCGTCTCTACCAACTTCATAAAGTGTATCGTCCGCTTAAATTGATTTTCAGAGACATTGAATCCGACGAACGGGAGCACGATAAACTTAAAACACTTTCTCCGATGTGATTACGGAGTTATTTCGAACTGGATGAAAAGTTAAATGACAATGTGCTATTAAATATACGGCCTGGAGGGAGTTTACGTACAAAACTTATGTTTCAAAAACTTGTTTCTAAACGAGGCGCGAAGGTGAACTCCGGTTGGAAAATGTGATGGACAATTTTTAGTCCTAAGGGGATGTTCGCGACTTCCTACCGTCACTGTTTTAAATAGTATCAACAACTTAATGACGTACTGCGTGACTCTAAATTTAACAGGAAAAAGTTTTTTGTATTTTTGAAATAGGATGCTAAATTTTAACACAAACTCGAATGTATACTACGAAACACATCATCACTACAAAGTAATACATATTAAAAGCATTAATATTAAAACAATATTCATATCCACCAGAAATCAAAGTGTTTTTACTAAATTGCTTTTATCTGTTTTTTCTTCAATTTTCACTTTGAATGCTTTCTTTCTTTCTCAGTGAAATTATGATTTAGTGCTACAATGAAACCCATCTTAATGGAAGACACATTTATCTTTCCTGAACGGACAATTCCTAAAAAGTTAAAAATAAAGCTTTGCTATTTCTGGACTAGAGAGTTTACTTCATTCTTCTTTTTTTTCTATATTAATGTATAGTAATTATGTACACAAGTTTAGTGAACCAAACTGAACTCGTATTTATACATTGTGAGGGTTGTGCTGTTAGGACTTAAAGTCGACCCTGTTAGCAAATTACATCGAAATGATGATAGACGACTTCAAAGCAAATAAATGCCCCATCTGTTTGTTAATAATTGTGCACGTGTCAAAAACGTAGACACGAGAACTCAGTTTATTCAGCATATAGAATGTAATTGTCTTGAGTTCCATCTCCTTTTAATAAACGGCTTTGAAGTAAAAAATAAGAATATCTGAAAATACGTGAGAGTATATTCCATTAAATTATAATAAGAACCAAACAAGTGACTGAAAGCAAGTTGTTTCCTTTACTTGTCGTCCTTTTATTTGATCATGAATCTAATCAGTACTCTGAGTAAATTCAGTACTGAAAGATGTTCTTTTCAACTGTTGAAACCTGTGTTTTATTAAATCATATATGAGGAAAAACACACTTTTTATCTATCTTTCTACAAAAATTTACCATAAATAGAACTTCGTTACGTATACCTGATAGCATGGTTCGGAAAGGTAAAGATTTGTATAAATCGGAAAGCATTCTACAGGCAACATTTCAAAATAGATCGCAGAACATGGATTTTGAACCCACATTTAGCATTGTTATTTTTTTTTAATGAGGCGGATAAAGCCTGGGCAGTAGATGCTTGTCAGATACCCCTGCAGAGCCCTCCTAATCGATCACGGAAAAGACCGATTATCGTAATTCACTAGAGTGAGATTTCAACCTGCGGCCTCATGACTGATACATAGATAGCTAAGCGTGCTGTAATGTTTTTCATATCGATAACTTTTTTAAGATTGAAGTAGTAAATAGTATTAGACAAGTGCAGTTAATAAATAAGAACTATATTGTGTATATTTTATATTCCTGTAGTAAACATAATACAATGCCTTCAATTAAATTATTATTTAAAGTAGCCTATAAGAGTAGTATTAATGGTAATTTTTAGGAAAAATTATACAATTAATTTTCCTCAATGTTTCCAAATTTATATTGGTATCTACGACCACTTTAAATAAAAATTTAATTTAGGATATTTCCTTAGCATGTTTACCTGCATTCCATGTAGAAATACATTTGAAAATTCCTTGACTGCTTGGTAAATACTCAATTTATATATCTATCTCATATGAATTTTACAAACCGATGTTTGAAAAATACATCGACGAATCAAATTTTAATCACCTGTAAAATCGCAGGCAACTTTGTTACCATATATTTTACATGTAACTTTAATAAAAACGAAATTTCGCAGTACATTTTCGATTTACTTCACCAATCGAAGGATGTATTAATTGATGCTATATAATGAGTTTTTAATAATCTTTTCTAGTTGGTTTTTTAAGTTTGTTTTCGAGGACGCTGTTTGTGTTAGTAAGCATTTCTCAGTTCTCTGGGGTTGTACATCTTTTGCTGATAAATTTTCACAAAACCTTTACAATTCCCCAGTTTAATTTATTTTACTCTATTTGAAACGGGAAGAAATATAGCACCGACCGCCCAAAAACGTGAGTTACTTAAAAATTTCTCTAAATTCGAAAAGCAACGTGTGCAGTTTGTAGTTTACGAAGACGGCGAATTATTTGTTCTGCATCGTAAGTAGTGAGTTCGTGGTTGCTTGCGTATACATGAACGAATGTTGCAAACACGGCTTGGGTTTAACAATCTTCAACAAACCGTACTGCAGCAAGAAGAAGAATGCATCGCTTTAAAATTAAGCAGGGGTAACACAGTTTCTCGGCTCTCCACGATAAAAGTTGTACAATTCATCAACGTTGACCAACTATTTAAGACGCACGTTTACGAAGTGTAATGTGTTATGTATCGTGCGAACATAAATTAATGTAAGTACATATTTTAGTTTAAATTGCTATATTCAATTGCTATATGCAAATTTTTACAGTAAAAGATTGTCTCTCAACATATCAAATATCTAATAAGAAAAAAGAAAATATTGCAAGTAAGAAAATTCTTATTTTATACAATTGTGATTCTCGTGTTAATACAGCGTTATAAACATTGGCAGTATTAATTCAGCTTTTCAATAACAGCGGAGGGTGTTTTGAAATCGCTTGATATTAATAATAAAATCTTCAAAAATATATTTAAAGGTCGTAGCTGGGAAATTTTGACTGAAAATCGAGGCATATATTTGCTAACTCTAGAAGTGGCCTACAGCCAAATTCTCAGCTCTGAATATTGAATGATCTACGTGTAAAAAAATTATGAAAACCAATTTTGCTTTGAAAATTTGTATCTCACGATTGTATTGTCCGATCGGAACGCAAAAAAAAACATCCAGTCTTTTGGTGGCCATCCAAGAAAAAAAAAATAATTCGGTTTACGTGGATCACGTGCTTAAAATTTAATAAGAAAATAAAGAAGACTTTTAACATACAGGTTCTGGCTAATGATGGCGATATGACGACACGAATATCAGAACATTTAAAACATATAAGGATTTATTCTTTCCACTGATTTTAATAATAATAATAATAATCCTTTATTTCCCAGAAAGAAGTTTACAAAACTTATGGAATAAAGTCAAAAATAAGAAAATAATTATAATTTAAAACTAACTAAATGACTATTACTAATAAACTAATGTATTATTAAAGTACTCTTCCAGGCTATAGTATGGTGTATTTATCAAATATCTTTTAAAAATGAAGTAAGTCGTGCCAATATAGCATACTCCAAGATTTTGCTGACAGATGAAGTCAGAGAAATAGGTCTGTAATTTGACATCTGACTTGCATCGCCTTTTTTGTAGATAGGAACAACGACTGACGTTTTAAAACAGGAAGGAAAAATGCCTGCTTCAAAGGAGCTGTTTATCAAATGTGTTCATCATGAAATGCACTAAAATCTAATTTTCGATTTCTTTTTACTTACCGTTTTTCCCATAGACGGTTACGAAAGAAATGCTTTTAAGTATTTTGTATATGTTGTAAGAAATGACACGAAGAGCAGATGATCACTTTTCCATCGAATTATGCCGTCCAACTGGGTGATTTGTTACAGATACGTTCGCGTTCCGCAAGCTCGCTATCAAGGGGACGTTATCTCGCGCGTGGCTGGCATTCATATTTAATCGGATTAAATTGAAGCAATCTAAGGCTCCCTATCCCTTACGTAACTGCCAGGCGGCTGTACCGTCAGCTTCGCAGAATCTTCTCCGATACTGCGACTATAATTTACGGCCCGCGTTCGCGTCAAGGATTTTAAAATGCGTGGAATATCACAGATGCTGGGGTTTGCCTTGAATTTATTGTGAACCAAAACGTTGAGTCGGAGTTCACCGATTGCAAGGAAACTTCAAAGTAACACTAACTCGGTTAGTGGAAACGAGCGGAAACTTCTTTAGGATAATTGTTTTCTTAATTAATTAAGAAAATGAAACGTTACTCGAAGTGTTTTCTTAATGGTAAAGAAAGTTTTTTTTTCTTATTAACTGCCTGTATAATTGCAGAACTTTTAATAATAGTTATACTAATAATAAGATGTAACCATACATCCAAATTGATAAAAAAAAGTATTATATTTAACCTTACTAAAAAACACTTCGCTAAAATTTGTACTGGTATTGTTACTGACATTTTCTTTGAAAATAGCGGTGATGTTCGTTTGAAATAATTGGATAATTATGTGATAATTATAAGAATTTTCAAGATGGTCGCCACACGCTAATATTTCATCAGTAAGAAAATTTAGCAAATCGTATATGTGTATGCTGAACAGGAAATGCTTTAAACAAAATATCTGCGAAAAATATCAAGGAGAAATCATAGACAATACACCTTTTCTTCAAAGATAAGAAGGGGCATATCATATGATCATAAATTATTTACTCCAATTAGAGAAAACATCTAGGTTATGGTGTTTTAGTAGAAACCTTTTTGTAGGTAGACTGGAAATAAAATAATAATAACAAGAGGGACACTCAGACTGTCACTCATTCATCTGAAAGAAACTCGTCAAATTTGTAGTAGGTTCATACTCATTGAGTGTTGTTAATATACTGCTACGAAACTTGTAGATAAATCTTTATACTTTTTATTACATTTTTAAATTAATTCAACACTTTAATTCTCATTTCATACAATCAGCGTCATTTATTAAATATCATTTACTCCACAGATATGCTACGCCCCATTTGTAAGATGACACTACAGTACACAGGTACATGAAATTTACCCCTCCACAGTGTTTTGGGTACACCGCAAACCAATTGGATGACCAATCGGATACTTATCTTTAGTCAACCTCGAGACTTGGAGAGGTCACGTCTCACCAATGAACCATCGTTTATTATCTTTATATACCTGATATACACTTTAATATCTTTACTGTAACTGTATTAGTTATTCGTTCGTGATGCTCTTATACTATAGTGAATAAAAGCAATGTTATAATAGTAAAATTTATTTATTTCGAGTTAAATAAATGTGACGAACAAAGAAATGAATCTTCTAATGATTCCTTCAGGGTAAGTAAGTTCTTTACTATTTAAATTGTACAAAAATAAGATTTCTAGAATCTTAATCCAAACTAATAACTCATATATCTCGTTTTAAAATCAAAATAGAAATTCAAATCTCCCGCTAAATTCCCGTCATTCCCTATTTCCCTAAAATCCATCGTAACCTGCCCTTTTTGAATTGGATACGAAATAAGTAAGTTTTTAGTTTAAATTTTAACAGATGTTTAGAAAATAAATAGTTCAAAATACATTTACATAAATAATTTTATAGTTAGCGTTTGATCCTGTAGGCTGTAGGTTATGTATAGCATGATATATCATAGCAATACATATATATATAAAATTTTATCGATTTTTACTTTTTTATATTTTTTTAAAATTCCAATTATTGAAATGTGCAAATAATAGCTAGCGTTTCTTTTTCTGATACACCATATTTCAGTTCATAACGCAGAGACTTATTCCCAGACATTAAGGTCGATGTTGGCACAGCTTTCTGACATAACATCGTATAATTTGTACGTTAAAGCCATCCGCGTGTTTTGACCTGGTCCCGGTATATAGATTTTCAATTCGCGTTATTATCAGAATTAAACCGTTAGAATTTCGCGTCTAAATTTAAAAGAAAGCACGGCGAATATTTGTTTATATTTACGGTTGTACATACATATATTTTTGTCACTTACAGGTTTTGGTGTCATCGTAGATACTTGGTGTCTTTCACACTTATTTTGTGGTAATAAATTCTTGTTAGAGCACGCTTTCTCTGTTCGAATTGTTGCGCACCCCAATCGTAACCCTGAATACCTCGGTCTCACACCAACAGCTACCACTCTGCGGTTGAAACATTATTGTAACGACAAATCGAGACGCAACACCCGTCGGTCAAGTCTGCACGCGACATACAGAGGTCAACGTAAAAGTAATAAGCTATAAGCTTGAGGAAAGCACGCAAGTAAGAGAGAAACCACTTCTGTATATACATTTAGAACTACGAGCAAGTTTGAAATATTTGCACGTGTCGGAGCGTGCAAGTGTCTAGCAATCACTTTTTTCAGCGTATGATAGCAGTTGGCAAGTATGCGGTATTCTACATTTTAACAAAACAGTCGTTATCGCAGCTATTAAAAACATTTTTAGAGCCTATCAAACATATTCCGGAGATAACATCGCCGGCGAACGTTTTAACCCATTTATCCGTGCACGCATACGAATTGTTAAAACCGCCGTAAAGACGTTTGTCAATCTTTATATGCGCCCTATCATGTGGAATCTGCACGTAGTAGCTTCCGCGTAGGTGCTTCCGTCATTAAGCACCCGAGATGACGCAGTTTCCCTCGTTTTATTACTTTATTTTTGTAAAATACGCGCGCGAAGAGATTTCGTTTCAAAGTCGCACCGGAAATTGCGGCAAGACTCCTACGGCCGTTTATGAAAATTTTTATCACCCGGCCACGCTAAATAATGCGATATAAATAAGGATAATGGCGTTTTAAGGGCAACTTTCATAAATCAACAGCGAGTTAGATAATTTTTATGTCGTATAGGGAGCAATATTCAGCCTCCGAGCAGAAAACATACGGTGCTGCTGTCGTCGTGTTCGGAATAACATTTTTATTGACCGGTTGAACTAAACTAACTTTAGTTTAGGAACTTTGTTTCATGAAAATTTTAGTAACTTCCTATAACCCCCGTCTTTGAAAGATATACCGTAAAAGGAAAATTTATGAAACTTATGTACTCAAGGTTTTTTTATGAATAAAAGGGGAAAGAGAACAAAATATTTACACACATGCTTACTGGTAATTTTATTATAACGTATGTCACATAAGTTTTGGGAAAATTTTCGTCGGCGTAAAAATAACTGTAAATAACTTGCAATCTAGTAACCATGATAAACATATGTTCATTAATACTCAAACTTGTTATGACATTTCATAGATGTCAAATAATTTGTCCAATTATGTCGTACAAACTTGAAATACGGAAAAGCATTTACAGCCTGGTTGATCATGTACCCAAGCAAGAAATTGTAACATATTTTGGAATCAAAATATTTGAAAGACAACCATTTATAGAACAATTGCAGAATGTGAACAAGGTATACCATGCCTCAATTTACAAAAAAAGCGGACGTCCCGGAATGTTGACCGAAAATCGCGCCAACCTAATCTGTGAAAGTGCAAAAGACCGCGTTGGAACGTCATGCCGAAAGTTATCCAGAAGATTTAATGTTTCTCATGAAACTGTACGAAGGGTATTGAAAAAAAAGGCCTAAAGTTTCGTAAAAGACGTAAATGTCCACGTTATACAGAGGACCAGTTACGAAGAATTCCAATGTGTTGTCGTAGATTACGCGGAACTCATTTTGCAAACAATAAAGTGATCATCATGGACGATGAAAAATATTTTACGTTCTCTCACTCAGAAATGAAAGGCAATGATGGTTTTTATACCGATAATATAGAAAATTGTGCAGATAATGTTAAATACAAAACCAAAAAAAAAATTTGAAGATAAAATTCTAGTTTGGTGTGCCATATCGGAGAGAGGAGTTTCACGACCTTGTTGGGCATGTGAGGGGTGAGGCAATTACTGCCAACATTTATACCGAAAGATGCCTACCGAAGTTGCTACAGTTTATTACTACGACTCATCCACGTGAAGAAATAATGTTTTGGCCGGACTTAGCAAGTTGCCATTATGCAAGAACGACTAGAACATGGTTAGACGCTCACAACATACCCTTTGTGCCAAGAGCAGATAATCCGCCAAATGTGCCACAAGCTCGACCCATCGAAGATTTTTGGGGAATATTGACCAGACAAGTATATAATGGGTGGGAAGCTCAAAATGAAGCTCAACTAAGGCGAAGAATATATCAAAAGATAAGAGAAATTGATATAAACATCGTCCACAACATGATGGGACAAGTTAGAGAAAAACTGCGTGGCATTGAGGACCATGGCCCTTTGTCATTATTTTAATTGTAGTTTTAATTAATTTAAATATAAGGTAAAATGTTGGTAAAGTGGTCATTTGAATAAATTACGTTACACTTACTTTAAAGAATTTAATTATTTTTCCCAAAACATACGTTACTGCACACGCGGAGTTTTTATGAAAATGTTAGAGTCAAAGTTGAATAATATACAGAACATATCAGAACTTGCATGTATGTATACATGCAGATTATTCTCAAAGAAAAGTTTTCATGATATTATCCCCTTTTGCTTGGCGATAATATTATTTGCACCGATTGTAGAAACTCCTCCGACAATATCTGGTAAAACTACACCGGTGGGAACTAAAAAGCGCCAAACCTTACTTTTATTTTTCTTTGTTACTTGCGATTTATTCCTTAGTTATGACCGAACTCTTTATAGCTCTGTCAAACCACCGTAGATGCGATTTCTTTGACCCCGTTATAGGGGACTTCTACCCCTCGCCGAAAATAATCCTCTAGAAAAATCGTTTATCACTATATACCGTACGGCATTAGGAAAAGTGAGGATACCACGCACAACATAGGTACTATTCGTCCAATGGTTCTTTACCCATGACATCATAAATTTTGTACATCTGAATCAAGTCAGTACTTTATACTCAAGTTAAGTACTACATTACACTACACCATCATATGGGTGATATTTCTAACCTATTGACAATTGTAAATGTCAAAACATTTTGTTTACATGAACTTTATAAAACTATAATGCAGCACATGTTCTTACCAAGTTCAATTTAGAGATATTTGTTCGAGAGCACGAATGAATACCACAAAAATTAGTATAGAACTGTGAGTGGAAATATAATGTTCTGATTGTAATGCCTACTACCGTATTGAAAAGTGCAAAACGACAATAATAAAACCACACAATAAATTTAACGTCAAAAAGCTGAATGACAGATCCATAGACAAAACTTTGGCAGAACAATGCAAAATGATGTACTGATTTGGATTAGCGCCGTACAAGTGCAGCACGTTTAAGAATAGATTATTTGGCTGTAGTCTATCTCTTTTCTATTTGAATAACGCGCAATATTAGTACTTCGATTACTTGAACCAACGGCTAGAAGACAAACGTTTCAAGTTGAATTTGCTTTCTCTTTCTTGTATCAAACGGAAATTGTACGAAATGCTTTGAATAACATATGAGTATTATTGCTATATAAATCAATTACGCATGGGTAAAGATCCGTTGGACGAATATGTGGTGTTTATATTTTACGATAGCACCGTGCTTGTCTTACTGGCAAGCGCAATTTTCAACTAAATAACAAAGAAATATACATGTGCAAGAAAGATTGAATGAAAAAGCTCTTCTCTCGACTCACTGGAGGCGTAAAATTTTACGAATCTGATTATGAGCATTATTGCAATGTTTCTCGCAGTATCACATTCTTAACGTGCTCCAAAATGTTGCCATTGTTTAAAAAACGTTTTTTTGTTAGGTATTTTGTTTACACAAGGAAGCAGGAATATTTAAAAATCTCCTTTAAATAATATACGCACAGAAAAGATTTTTTTAGAATATTTATTTTAGTTAGAATGTCTGAAGTGTGTTCTTTAAGTTTAGTATCGCCTGCTTTTAGTAATCACAACATTATTTAAGTGGTTAATGAAATCAGAGATATTTAATCTTCCACTATGTAATAATGAACACTACCGTATCGCAGCGTTGACAGCATGTTGACTACATCTCGAGGCCATGCCTTCTCTGTGACTGATCAACCTCTGCCACACCCTGAGATTTTGCCCATCCAGTTAAGAGGTGGGAATGTTATACATACATCCGTATTATCTTTGCTTCTACGTTATTCAAGAACCGTGCTATCAGTTAACAAATACACTTATGTATGTACAAGTATATGGTAGTACGTAATCCTCACTTTTCAAAACGCCCATTCGGTATATTAGATAGAAGTATCGTCAGAAGTGTTATACATATGTGAGATTTATAGTATACGGTTTTAAAATGTTATTAAATTTTTCTACTAAAGAATTGACATATGGTATTGAACAATATTTAATGTTATTTATACGTATGACTTTGTTAGAAAGTTAATTTTGATTATGTTCGCTCTACAACCTGTGTAATCTTTGTTTGATAATTTTGTTAATAAATTGGAGAGGGTATTGGTTTGCTGTAAGTGTATTTATAATTTTTTTATAGACCAATAATTTTTTGCTTTTAATGCTTCATTATATTTTCTAAATTGATTTGTTACTTCAGGCGTTTGAACATTGATTACAATTACATCGCTAGATTTCGAGGAACTAGATTGTGAACGGAATATTTTATATTGCCATTTTAATGTAAAAGCGAAATTCCCAGTACTATGTACTTCATGCAAGTGCTTCAGAGAATACCAGATATCCCACATTCACTTTAATTCTGCAATATCGTTTCGCAGAAATCATATAATTTATGTTTATATTTTCCGGAATCTAACTAGTCGAATCTCGTTAAACTCGTCCGCCATGTTAGAGGGAAAAATATATTCTACCTCTTTATTATCTGGATGAAGTTTGTTTAGACAGTAACAATAGTATTTGAAAATTTACCTTTTTCTTGTTGTTTTCCTATAACACGTATGATCAAAATAAATTTATTATTCGTTGCTATCATCTTTGTTATAGTCATAATTGAGAAAATACATTTTTATAAAATAAAAGCTGTACCGTGTCATTCGTGAGAATACTTGCTTAATGCATATTTGCGTCCTTTACTACGCTAATAGGAAAGAGGAGAGTGGTAGTCGTTGTATGTATGAACCGTGTTTGAGTACCCAGTCCTCCAGAAACAGTTGCATTCTCCGTTCACGAGCGGTTTTCCTAATTGTCCTTAATGGGCGTCCGTTTCCAAATACGATAAGTACCGAGTTTCCTGATAAAGAAAGTAACTCGATGACATCTTAGTGAAATTTAATTTTCATGTTACGAACGTGTTAGTTAATAGTTGGTATTTTATCAATACTATAGAATTTTACCTGCTTTTCTCGAGGAAGTTTTCCATGGATTATTGGTATCATATTATTAATCAATAATTGTTGCTTATCAGATGGAACTTTCTAATTTCTGTTGCTGTTCTACGTTGTTAGGGTCAGTACCAGTAGTGTGACACCAAATTTGCAGCTCCAAATGACTAGGTGCATAATGTTTGAAAAACTGTAAAGTTTTCGAATTATCTTGAGTTCTTACCCAGTAATTGCTAAAGTACGCACTCTTGGGAAAAGTTTTATATGTTTCTTTAAGTAGATTAAATTTGCCACGTTTTCCAAAAGGTAATAATTTAGGTTGAATTAAATGGCGGGACAAGTACAAGAAAGATCGAATTTGTAGCACATTTATTATATATATATATATTTATTATATAACCCCTGCCACACGCTGAGATTTTGCCCATCCAGTAAAGAGGTGCGAATGTTATACATACATCCGTATTATCTTTGCTTCTACGTTATTCAAGAACCGCGCTATCATTTAACAAATACACTTATGTATGCACAAGTATATGGTTGTACGTAATCCAAAGAAACAAGAACAAAAATAGGGTAGCAACAATTGTATTTTGATGGAAATAGGTCTAACCACTTCTTATGACAACTATGGGAAGAACTAAGGAAGCTTCCGAGGATGCAGGCTTGGCGAAGACTGTATTTTGCACGTGATGATAATTGATGAGCACGTGGACCTACTGGTTGTTCTTCATGGTTTACCTTCAACAATCGACAGAGCTTATCCAGACTTGTGGTAAAGTTAGGTAGTGCGTAGCCTTAAATAGTGAAGAACTCTCCTGAATTTCTTCTAGCTACAAGGATCAACACCTGGTGAACCTAGCTATTGTTTCTGCTGCCAAATTACTATTACGAGGCCTAAGTTGGAGAGATATGTCTCGTAGGTCTTTATGTAGAAGATT
This sequence comes from Cetonia aurata, assembly GCA_949128085.1. Lineage (NCBI taxonomy): Eukaryota > Metazoa > Arthropoda > Insecta > Coleoptera > Scarabaeidae > Cetonia > Cetonia aurata. Next base: position 34,034,240 of record OX421885.1, read on the forward strand.
ACAATAATGTCTCTCTACACGATCTACGACATCAACTCTTTCTGATAGCTAATGCGATGTCTAACTTTCCTCCAAGTGGCAGAAATTGCCAGATGTTATGCCTACTACCAGGTGCAAAAACTCTTGGGGTGAAGAAAGAAATGGCTGATTGGGGTTAGATGAAAAATTAACCGGAGTTAGAGAACTCTAATCATTATTAAAAACAAAACCAACTTCAGAAATCCTCCTTAAATCTTATAAGTGTGAGACAGGGTTTACTTATGTGCCACTAAAGCAAGGCCTAAGTACTCTAGTTTCTGCCAATTCCGTGCCGGCAAAAAACGGCAATTTCGACAATCTATTATCTGGGGAAATGTGGGCACCTTTTTGCGGGATAAGTAGCAGTATAACCTGAAGAAACTCAAAAGTGAAGTAGAGCAGAGAAGATTCAAATAGGTTGGAAGAATGAAGCAAGCTAAAACTCTTCTGGGATTCTATAACTAGAAGAGACCTATAGAATGCATCAACCTAAGTAATAATATTTGGATATTGACCGGGATACTATCGGACCATTCTAAGCTGAAAGCATGTCCGAGTAGGCTTGACATAGTAGAGGAAGTCGAATGTAGATTTTGTGGGAAAGAGGGTGTGCTGCACTGTGCAACTCCAGGGCCTTGCACCTGGGAGCATGTGAAATTGAATTACCTAATCTGGGGCATTGTCACATTCTGCACAAGAATCAGATTGGACGGCCAGCCGTAAATACACCAAGAATAGGGAACACAATAGGTCATTCAGGTAGCAGTGTATTATCACCCTTGCCTCACATACGCATAGATAAGAGCGGAAAATTAGACGGCTTTTAGGATGAAGAGGATCACAATAGATTTGAAATAAATTACGGTGAAGTATGCCACGACCAAAATATTTCCTGTATTAAACTTAGTTTCGTTTATCTTACCATTTCAGTTTTATTTACTAAATCTACTTAAATATTGCTTTTCAGAAGCTATATCAGAGTATCTTTCAATTAAAAACGTTATCATCGTGTTTATTTTGTTTTAATCTGTTGTGCAGAAACCAAACACTCGCTCGCTAGTTTCTCGTTCATTACATGACAATATTTTGTTAAAATTAATGGTTATAGTGCACCACTGTAATCTTATATGTCATTTTTAACTCCCAAGCTGGCAGGTTCCCACAATTTATTTCACATATTTCATTCCCTGGATCGACAGTTAATTAAGAAGGAACGAATTATGGTCTAAATTTATTGGTTTATATTATTAAATGAGCGAAACCTTATCAACACTATTCGTTATAAATCGAACGAAATATTTGTAATACATAACGAACGGTTTATACATACATATATAACCTATATTTTTGTTTCGTAATCCCATCGCATAAAACGAATAAATCGTCTCTATATTTTTTGCATCGATTTGCCCTCAAAGCTTTTAAAAAGTTATTCGCAAATTTAATACCAATATTTTTCCTCACTTTTCGTATTACAAATTATACACGAATAGATAATAACGAAAATAAATGAAAAATGAAACGCTTTATTGATCGAGCGTGACTAGACTAGAAAATTATTTCTTTGTGTGAACTGATTCATTAAATTCACGCTTCCGCTATCGGGTACTGGCTGGAGATTTAGTTTCAGAGGATAGAGGTCGCTTTATGTAATATCTAATATAGCCATGGAGGTCCTTTGCGGGCGTATTTCAAATTCCCTTTGCCATTTTTTTTTACTTCGGTCATGTAATCTTTAACTTTGTGAGATTTTCCTTATGGGCAATGTTTTTCGTTCGACAGAAATGATAAAACATGTAGAAAAGAGAAATGTAATGGCACTCTGACTGATATAGAAACTTCCAATCACTTTCAGTTCTTCATGCAAAGCTAAGTTTATTCGGGAAAGCTGGGATGTGACTACTTTTTCGAAATCAATTCTTAGGTTAGTACAAATAGTGGACAGTGATATGAAGCTACAAACCTCGTAGTTCATGTACAATATACTGTAAATTATTATCATACGTTTTTTATTGTACGTGTTTTGCTCAAACATTATTTTGTTTGTAAATTACAGATACGCGATGATAATAAATTTTTTTGCAGTATGTAAACCATTTTTTTTGTTGAAAAATTGTTTGAAGTGTCTTCACGAAGGATTTTTGCACATTATGTAAAATACCCAGAAGGCTCAGAGTGTTACTGACAAATGAGAAGGCGGAAGAAGATCATGCAATGATAAATAAACTAGTAATGTGAAAGAATTTGTTGGAAGTGCTTGGTGAACTTTGTGGACGTATGTGGCGCCCCTTCCATAGTAAAAGTTTCATCTGCGGTTTCGTTCGCCACCTAGCAGACATGCTGCCTTCATTAACATACTTAAATGGCTACATGAGATGCACTTTAGATCACAAGGACATACATTGTTATTTAATGCCAAGTGTTACTACAGGATTTAAAAAGAGAAAAAAGAATATACTTCCATAAAAATAAATATGAAGCGACGAGTGCAATATTAATAATGTGTTGTAGTGCAATTGTAAGACGAAAGCAGTGCTTTCTATGTATTGACAATACCAACTGCGATCTGCCAAATGAGGACAATAAACGTCAAATTTTCAGTCTCAAAAGTGATATTCATTTCGTCCACCTTTGGAAGAAATGCAAATTTCTTCTGGTTTCATAACAAACTAGTATAGTGAGGTTATCTATTTCACTACTAGTTGAGTGCTTATTTTACAACCTTTCATGTCATTTTTACTCTATTATAATAAACAAGTTATGGTCATTTCATTTAATAATGTGCAATAGTAAAAAATTACGAAACCTGTGAATTAACTCACTTGGAACTTAATATTCCTCTTTCTTACTTAAGAACAACTTTAATAATTAATAATTAGCGCAGTTGATTACGTAATATTATTTAACATAATATGCCTGGTTTAGTAGCTATGCTGATCGGTGAAACGAAAATGTAAAAAAGTATGAAAATCTTTCAAAAAGAGCTTTCATTAGTTACATATATGGTGCAGATAACTTCGGGCGATGTATGGTTTACTTAAGTTCCGAACATGCGGAAGATGTTCCGAGTGCGCGTTCGATGTCGCGGTTTCTGTCGATGCCACGCTGTTCCCACACTCTATAAGTTGAAATGAGAGAGGATATGCCGAAGATGTTGCTAACTCTCTAGGCTCGCTGCTTACAACAATACTTGTAGCCGTGTTTAATGTGGCTATAATATGCAAAGCATTGTAGTAACCGGTTCCTTATTGGTTTCTTGTCCATACTAACCTATTACCTTGGCATAGAACATGAATTGGAGCTTTATTTCTACGAAGAATCTGCAAATAACATCATCTGCCAGGACTGTGGTATACATACGCTCATTTGGTCTACATAGAAAATCTATAGTTGTACTAACATTTTCAGAATCTTCTTGTTTTGCTGACTAGCTCCTTTCCTTTTTGTTTTACCTTTTTTTGCCCTGTTAACTTGTGCTACCAGCGCTTGAATTTGTTATCTATCTTCTCGTTAATTAATATAGGCCTATATTACCGCTATAGTGACAATATATTTTCACGAAATATTAAATAGAAAAAGTCACAGTTTCGGCAAAAAAATAAATTCCTTGACAGTTATTTTTCTTCTACATTATTTTTTCCACACATCAAACAGATCCGCGGAAGGCTTTGAACCTTTTTGGTATGTTCTCAAAATATCGGTGCAACCTGTGATCTTCACTACGCCTGCGATCACGCATATGCAGACGTCTTCGGTATATTCGCACTCGTAAAGTTTAATTAAGTTCTTTCGGAAAACCTAACCCATAGAATCGATAAACTCCGACAGGACCGATTAAAAGCGTTATTAAGAAACTGTTCGACCTGCAAATCTTAATCCACACTTCAATTGTGAGAATCTGTTACATTGAATTGAACCAGGAGATTCTGTGCTTAAAAAAATCCAATTAGAAGATATTTTAGTTTTTCCATTTCCCGTTTCAACGAACGACTAGATTTTCTTTCATTTTGATTTCTATTAACTTTCTGTTAATTAAAATTGGATGGCATCATTTGATAAATTCCTAATTTAATAGAATATTTGTTAGCATTTTTTTTATACCACGAATTTATCTTTCCCCTCTATCGCATATTACGTCGCTCAGTGTATTTTTGTGTCGTATAGTAGCAGCTATAAGACGTTTTTATGGCAAAATTTCAAAGTATGTAACGTAAGCATTACTTGTTGCGCCATGAAAGGGACATATAATATTACCATACAAGGTAGCGTATAAATATGGAAAAAACAATCTTTTTCAATGAAGTTTATTGGTTGTATACTCGTTCTTTTCGTTGTTTCTTCTACAGCCTATGCGTGGGTACTGGTATACATATGTATATATGCTGTAGTATTATTCAAATAAGACACTTTGCTCAGAAAATGGGTTCTTAATTTTTTTGTTTACTATATTAACAGTATAACATAAGAAACATAATGTGAAACCACAGATATGATATTAATATTGGGTTATACATGTTCGCCGTTATTTCTATTATATGTAGGTAAATGATGGATAAGTACCTACTGGAGCTGAACGTTATTTTGAAAGAATAGAAATTTTAATGCTTTAATTTTTATAATATATTAGAAATTATAAAACTTCAGATCTATCGGTCAATGGAAATTCGTACCGCATCGACCCTGAAGTTTGCAAAAACATTGCAAGATTGAATTTTTTCATTGATGTACAGAAACAAAGTGAAAGAGCTTCTTAAATTGTCGAAGTCTAAGCAACCTTTAGTACATAACTTGTACGAACAAAATACTTATTATTAATTTTAATTCTTTTTTGTTTTCCAAAGAGCTTTTATATGTAAACCCAAGAACATTAGTTGAAAAGCATTGATCTCAAAGTATAAGAAAAAATCTATTATTAAAAGTTTCTATACGTTATCTTTTAGATGCAGATTGTTTTAGAATAGAAAATTAAATAATGTAAATAATTTCAAAATAAAGCACCTTATTTACACCCTTATATTTCATTTATTCTCAAATCTTTAATAAAAACAACGATATTTCATAAAGTAGATTTTATTTTAGGCAAGTAAATATGGCAATTTTGTTAGTTTAAACTAAACAAACTGTAAATGTAAATAGAAACTAAATATGATATATTGAAAATGTTTCGAAAGTGTTGCTTTAGTAATATTGCTATATGTTTTTGAATAATTTACACTTACTGATAAAATATTGATACATAATAAACAAGAAAGCTATGCCTTCATTTTTATCTATATAGGTAACACATATTGTGTCTGTTTCTCATCTTTAATACTCGTATCCTAGAATCCATTATACCTAAGCTTAGCACCTTGTAGTGCAGTGTCACCAATCTATTAAGTTTTCAAGAAGCAAATATTAGATTTAGTTTAATGATTTGCTACTAAGTACACGTTGGTGCTGTGTCGTGCTAGAGGGTCTCGCCGGGGCCGAAACACAGCTCAGAGACGGTTCGCGTCGTACTGGAATATGCCGCGTCAGGTCAAAGGTATGCATGCGTGTGGTTTTAAAGTACAAGTACGAACTGGCACAATATTTTTGTAATTGCAAAAAACAGAACACATGAAATTCAATATCAACGAGAAAATATCAGTATGACATTTGTTAATGCGACAATGCGACTAGTAAATATAATTATAAATATGAATTTACTTACCTACATAATGCTGACGATCCATTAATTTCTTTGAAATGAATCAACAATACAGTGAACTAACAAAAATTAATTTTAGTTGCATATATGGACAGTTACGTTTTCAATTCCATTTTTTTCGGAGTTCTTTTTTTCTTTTATTAATCTCGCGTACGTCGGGTATTAAAACTGACAAGGCCTGATGGGCATTATCATAGTTCATTCGCTCGAGAATATTGCAGTCGATATGATTGGATCCTGTATGAGAAGTTAGTTGTTAAAAAAAATACCACAGGACGGAATAGGTGCCTTTTATTGTTTAAAAAAAGGGGCCAAGCACATATGATATTCAAGATTAAACAAAATTTAAGTTTAACAGCCTAAATGTAGTGGCAATTTCTACGAAAAGTTCATTTATTTAATGTGCACGTACACAAAATCATATATCTGTCTACGCATGCATACCTTGAAGCATTAATTTCTCAACCTATGCTCATTTAAGACTTGCTCTTGTCTTTACGTGCATCATATGCTCATACAGCGAGTTAAAATTCATCGAAGCTATTGCAGGAAAACAGATGATTTTGTGATTAGTTATGGTTAAATGGAGGGAGATTCATTTTTTCCGCGTTTAGTTAATTCTGTTTACTATTGGGTAAAGTTTGATGTGTTTAGCAATAGAGTTTGCTTATTGAATATTTGAATTTTATTTTCAAATCGAGGAATATGCATAATCGTCATCGTATCATCTCCAATGTTTTATAATTCAAGGATTCAGTAGCATACATTATGTGCGGGCATTCACATGTGTCGCATATCAAACCAGTTCAGTAGTGGGCATTATTCATAGGACCACATGAAATTAAGTCAGCGATATACATTCACAGCGTCCTTATTTGCATGATAAAGCCGACTAGTTCACGGTCTATTTAATCTCACCCCAGGGTTTCTAGATAGTCGAAATTATAACAATACCTGTCACGTCGAGTAAAGGAATAAAAACAAACAAAACTAAATGCAGCGTCCTCGTCGTCAATTTAGACCTCTCGCAAAAGGTATCCGTGCACACAGGGGTATATATGGATATATGCATGTACATGGCAATCTTTATTACTCCTTCCGGTAACTGTTAATCACGTAAAGGATTTCGAACACCTCAGTGCACAAACATTGAGTAAAGATACGATTTCCATCCCTAGCAAATATTCTCCATAGCTGTTGTAGTAGTTTGAAGTAAGTATGTGTAGTTTGTTTGTCCTGCAACAGGCTGAGTTAGCGGTGCCGCGGGAGGAGGTCGAAGAATAGACGTATGTATACGTTGACGAGTTCTAGCTTGGGTAATCCTCGGAGGAGTGTGGGTAAGCAACGCCGCAATGCGGAAATTTTCCGAACGAATCCTCGTCCAATAATGTACGTGGTCGTTAGGAGGATCTGCTATGAATTGCGTAGATCGTAGTTAAATTTAGTTGAAATTCATAGATACGTAAATAGTGACTTTAATCCGATATACACTATTTCAGTATATGAAATAAATATCTCAGTGCTTTTTTTTTTTTTTTTTAGAAACTTATAGTGCATTTTATTTATGTACAGATTTCCCAGTGAAGTCGAAATACTTGATTATATTTTAGAAAAACAAAACTTCTAAAACTTGGTTGGTGCTAGGAGGACGGGCGCGGTGCCATTCGATTCGCCGCGAAAAGGCGCTTCTTTCGATGTATAATATGTCGCGATTATCTCAATTTTTAGAGGATTTTTTTTTGAATTTTTGCAAAATTTTCGACGAAATTTAACGAAATTCGATAATATTTCCCAAACCGTGCCCGATAGCCGAACGCCGACTTCAGATTCGGAATATACGTCGAAAAGTACATCTGACAGTGCACGATACATCGGGGTATCGACCATAGCTGGCCGCTCATAGCAGAGATTTGTATGAAAAAATAAGGAAAAAAGACGAAAAAACACCATCTTTTTTAGTTTTATTACCATAACTCCGGAACGGCTAGAGCTACACGGTCGCACTTTGCTTCATACGATTCGAAGCGACCAGGGGAACATTTTATGCTACAGTAGAATAAAATCTTTTTTGTACTCGCTTATCAAAACCTGTCATTTCACGATTCAATTTGCGTGCGTAAAAAGTCACTTTAAACACGAGTGCGTAAAAGTAAAGTTGGTACTTCCTGGAACTTGAGTTACGAATTTAGTATATGTTTTTGTATACGTTTTTTGATTTTATGGGTAATAAATTATCCACTGCAATATTGGCAGCTTCGCGAATGTCAGGCGGTGTACATTGCATTTCATTATCAGAATTCATGTTGTTGGTGAGGCTTTTATTTTGTATGAAATTTTTTGAATTTGACAATTTTAAATTAAATGTCACTTCAAATAATCAATACTGCCAACTCAATTTTTTTAATTAATATCAAGAGATTAGTAGTGTGTCATAAACAATAACGTATTTAACAATATGTATTATTATTATAGTTCTCGTACAAAAAATATTGTACAAACTTCGTGCGTGAAACATTTCGCGAATTCGTGTCCATAAAGCGCTCGCCTACGGCTCGCGCTTTAAACTGGTCACTCATTCGCGAAATATGATTTCACGCACTTGGTTCGTAAATAACTATTTTAGTTTTAAACTTCCAAAAAGTTTCAGAAAATTGAATGTTGCGTAATCTAAAAACTAGTTTAACTTTATAGTGTCCAAACTTGCTCCATTATTTTGGACGAAGCACCTATATATTACTAAATTTGAGAATTCCATGTAAAAAAATTACATAGTCTTAAATAAATTATTATATGCCTATGGTTAATGTTATTATTAACCATATGCATATAATAATTAAAGTAATGACAACGTTATTGTTGTCATTAGGTTTTTACGAATGTAATTGTATATAGCTGTTCATGATATTAAAATTAGAAATGATTGTCTGCAGCAGTATGTCATAGTTCTCATTAACACGATATTTTAAAAACTGGGTTTTATATAAATATTATGGGGTGTAAAATATGTTTAATTAATGTATTTAAACTTTGTAAGTAGATTTCTAAAAAGTATTGTTGTGTTTAATACTACTAAATCTCTCTAGCTCAAACTGGACGGGGTGTTCTTTCTTTTGGTGTACCAATTTTTATAGATGTACCTACACCTTATGCGCTGTATAGTCAGATGATTCTTAATGATACTTTTCATTTTTAATCTCTTACACCCTGTATTTACCTAACCTCAAGTTTAGTATCTATCATCGCGGTTTACTGTTGGTATTTCCTCTGTACGTTGTCCCGTCACTTATTAGTTTTACTGTATCTTTGTACGATTTCATCTCATTCTCAATACGTACATATTTGGCGTTGAAAGTCATTTATAGGTCACCGGAAAACGTTTTCTTCTGTTTTCACCCCGCTCTAGGTTCTGTTATTCTTTTCAATTTGTTTTTTTTCCCCTCAAATTGAAGCTTGCACCAAACGACGCAACGTTTTCTGTTGACCCAATTGCTTTTTCTTAAAAGACGGTATTCCTAGGACTACTTAACCGGTGGTTATTACTTCAGATAAAATATTATATCTTTATAGGATTCAAATTTTAATTATCCAATGAAATAATTCAATTGGCAATTGGTTATTTCTCTTTTTCAATACCAATTAAAAAGAATTGAAAATGGAAGTTAGAGGGCCGCTGGATACGTACAAAATAATTATTAATTCGCCGGCATTAACGGGACTTTCAAAAATGCAGATAACCTCGCTCATATTTCAATATCTATTAAATTGCATACTTTAGCCAGACTTCAAGTACCCGCTTGTTATCCGACGGTCGATTTTTCGCCGACGCTGGGATAACAAGATCGATCATCCACCTCCTTCTCGTGGTGGAAATGAAGGCAGTCAAGTTTCGTGCGCTAAAATTACCCCTCTAGAATTCTTCAGGGCTGTAGCCGCACTTCAATATTTTTCACTTTTTTGGTAGGGAGAGCGCAGTGCCGATGTCGGTAAAATATTCCTATAATGTCGATGCACGGCGAGGCGGAGTTCCCGTGGAATTTTCGAATAATAATTCGCGAAACGTTTCAAATAGGACGGAGCCGGTTAATTGCGTTTGACGACCGAACAGAGTTAATGACAAATGTGGGGGTGGAGGCGAAGGTGATATTCGCCTGCTAAATTGCGGAAGATCAATTCATTTCGATTGTGACGCATATAGTCACGTACCAAATGTAGATTTTTGCTAGGTGCTTTAGAACTTATATTCTTTAACATTTTCTTTTTTTTCTGGGTAGCATCACACCGGTATTGAATACCTATGCTAAGAAAAATCTGTTTGTAGCATGGCATTATGTAGAATCCATTTTGAGCTTATCGTTAATTAATCATTAATTCGTTTTCTTTTACTTTACTTTACTACCGCATGATATTTTGTTTAATTAAATTTTTATTTATTCTTGGTTATGACGCGAGTATCGTCTTCGTAGACGGTACGTCCGTTCACGTCCGCCCAATTCTCACCATCGTGGTGGAGGATCGCTGTAGTGTATATAAACTACGCGTTTGACGAGTACTTTATTACGAGAGTTATTCCTGATCTGGCAGTTGGCGTCGACACAGCTTCTGACACAATGCAGGCATTCTACCAGCCTTCCTCGCTTTGTTAGTTGTGTCGGCGCAGCTTTCTGATGCACGCAGAGATTCATTTCTAGTCATTCTAGTTTTGTAAGGTCGATGCCGGCACAATTTTCTGACCCAACATAGCACCGAACTTGTACGTTGAAACCATAATTGGCTAGTAGTATTATTGTAATTAGTTTTACAAATTGGAGCTCTTGTCCACTTTACCAATATCCTTCAATTCAAATTGAAATACAAGATATATTGTTTTTATTTCTCCTTTTATAGTTGTTTCTTTGGTCGCGTAAAATAATATGATTTATTACTAAAGAACGCTGAAATAACAAAACATATTACTAATGTTTTATGCTCAAAATTATTTATCTATGTTTATCCGTCGCAACTTTTTGTGTAATAAAATACGACGTGTTAAAAATGCTTAAACAACAAAGCACATTAGTGTAATGGAACGGGCTCTCAAAAATCCCAATCTAAACAACACGTTGTTGACTTTAAATTAACAGCGGAGATTTCAGAATAACCACCTAACCCCTGACAGCGGGCCGAGCACCGACATCTCAAGGAAGTGCTGATAAAACGCGCCTGCCGTCCGCCTTGCTTCTTTCTGGCGAAGGTTGTGCCAGTTGAACCTTTAATTTTCGCTATCTGACAGGCGGATCAAACAGCGACCGGACAATTTAAATACGTAAATGTCGACTAACCCTCGACAATGGCATAAGGGCGTCGATTGTTACGTTTTGATGCGAGATTCCGCTTAGGCATCCAATTAAAGGGAATATCAGTCGGGTTATCTAATCGACGTCAAAGCCTTTGTATTCCTTAAGCGGGAAACGGAAACCCTACGTACTAGTTACATATGTTTTAGTATGCCAATTGCAGTAGTTAAACATCTTGACGTTAACATTGCGTCGCTTCCGATAACGTACTTGAATCTTTTGAGGCAGAAGTCGACAAATTAGTACAATTTGACTATGAAGCATCTCTGTATTTGAACAAAAGAGGGTTACTGGTGCTAGGCTATATGTCGTTGGTTAAACTTGCTTCTAGGAAGAAATATGTTTATGGTTTCTTCTATAGAATAAGCAAGGAATTAAATGCCTTTTTTGATTTTCTTTCCACGCATGTATTATCTTTTATTAAAAGAAAACTATATAATGAGCCATTACTTAGGAGAAACTTCCAAACAGTGGACAATCTCCAGTTCCTCACAACTTAAATAAAAGCTGCATTTAGTCTTAGGTTGCTGTTCTGAGCAAGGTAAAGTTTATTTAGGTGAGACCTTTTATTATCCCAAAAAATGTATCAATGTTCTTAATGGAATTTTTGTTGTGTATTTTTTAAGGTAGGTAGACATTCGTTTAATCAACTTTTTTTAAAAAGCTTTTTATTAATGCCTTTTATTTGTACCAGCGGACATTTGTCATAAAAAGCACAGGGATTGCGATAAATGCTTCGTGTTGCGTTAAACCGTCAAAGGACAAAAAACCGAGAGATAAATCTTTCACAGGCGACTCGAATCAGAACCGAAAATTAGCATGTCCAGCGAGCGGTATTCCGGCACGTAATGAGTTCTCTCCTACAAGGTAGGTAAATACTTGACCCTAAAAAAGGTTGTGCGAAATAAATTCTGACCGCGCTACCGTTAACCGACCCGTATCTAATTCAAGATATCATTAATATTGTTCACCCAAATTTCAAACGACGTTTACTTTAATAATTGCGCACCCTTGTCACGCCCTAGCCTAGGTAATACGTAGGAATGCGTCCATCTTTGTCTGAAATTAATTCCGATGTTATCTGAACACACTCACCCCCTGCAAGCCGGAAGCGTTTATTTTGCGGTCAAAGCTAATGCTGTCGGCTATTTAACGAGACTGAGGGCTATAATTTAGTGTCAGTATTCGTCTTATGTCAAGATCAATTGTTGTGAAGATATCATCTCGTAAAATGCACGATGTAAATACACGATAGCGATTGCATTGATTGTACCCTGCTGTGTTAAAAGGTTGCTTGTTTATTTTTTCCCATTCTGGTGATATATCCAAACTATATTAACCGTTATGCTTCGATACCAGGTTATTTCGCACTCTATTACGGTTTAGAATTTCCTCTAGAGTACTTCATTTCTGTGACTTGATATCTGCTTTCTATTCGTTTGTTGGGCGCTCAACTTTCAGAATAATATGCTGGGCTTAATACATACATTGGATGTATCAAGAAAATTGAAGGTGAAGATATATAAAACGGTAGTAAGACCAGTAGTTTTGTATGCTAGTGAGACTTGGACTCCAAACAAGGTGGACCAAGCAAGGCTGGCGGTATGGGAGCGGAAAGTTTTGTGAAAAATATTTGGGGGGAAGAGGGAGGGAGAGATATGGGTGAGAAGAACAAACCAAGAGCTGAATGAACTTTATTGAGAAGCAAATATAGTGGGAGTGGTGCAGGCACAGAGGCTGAGATGGATGGGACATATGGAAAGGATGGTGGACTCGAGAAACCAAAAATGATAATGGCAAGGACAGTTGGGGGAAAGAGGAGAAGAGGAAGGCCAAGGGGAAGGTGGAGGACAGAAGTGGAAAAGGATATAAACACATTAAGGGTAGCAGGATGGGAAGAACTAGCGAAGGATAGAAACCGATGGAAGAAAATTACCAGTGAAGCCATGAGCCTCCTAGGCGGGCAGTGCTAATATATACATATATATATAATACAGGGTGCGGTAAAACACAGTGCAGTTTTAAAGGGTTATTAAAAGAAAACGGCGCAAATTAGAGAAATGGGGTTTATTTTATTATGCATCAAGTCCTGAAGATAACACCAGAAAGATGTTGGCGCTCAGCAGCGATACATGCATGTAGGCGATTTCTGAAGGTCCACTTTCTTTTGTGGGGTGGTGAATAAACAAAATTGTCGGTACTGGGCTGAAAATAATCCACGGCAACTTCACGAGAAACCTCTTCACTTCCCAAAAGTACACGGTCAGGGGTGGTGCGATTTCCAAATTTGGGGTGATTGGGCGTTATTTTTTTTTGAGGAGAATGGACGAACTGTAATTGTCACCGCTCAACGTTATGTTTTGATGTTGGAACTTTTTTTTGAACCTCAATTGGAAGCTTTGAGGGAGGAAATAGATCTGGGAGACACCTGGTTTCAGCAGGATGGGGCTACGATCCATACTGCTCAAGTTTAAATGAGAAAACTGCGACGGATGTTTCCTGCGCGCCTCGTCTCTCTGAGACGCGATCTGTGGTGGGCCGCGCGCTTACCTGATTTAAGCATTTGTGACTTCTTCCTGTGGAGCTGCATGAAGGAAAAAATTGTTAAACATCGGCCTCACAACTTGGAAAAACTCAAGTATCGGATTCGGGAGGAAATCGCCGCTAAACCCGTCGAAATGTGCCAAAATGCGGTTGAAAACTTTAGAAATCGACATGCATGTATCGCTGCTGGAGGCAAGCATCTTTCTGTTGTCACATTCAGGACTTGATATATAAAACGGCATGATTTACCGAGTAAAATAAAATAAACCCCATTTCTCTAATTCGCGTCGCTTTCTTTTAATAACCGTTTAAAGCTGCACTCTCTGTTTTGCCGCACCCTGTATATATGTATAGTGTTGTATACTATATACACTGTATCTATGTTTTCTTTGATAACTCCTTCTTTCTTGTAAAGGAATTATTTAATCCATAATACATTTTATTGCATTTTCTGTTTATGTATTTATTTCAACATCAAGCTCAACGTCTTTATTTATCCACACTTCGAAATATTAAAAAATTTTGTTTATTATATTTTTATTTCGTCTAGTATTATTGAGATATTACCTATCTTACCTATTGTTATTTTCTCTTTTCTAAGCATATTTCTACATCTTCAAACTTCTTCGCAAGTTCTTGTTTGCTGTTAGCATATACAATTAGATTGTCCGTAAATACATTTTTCCCGTTCCATGGTTTATAGCCAAATTGTAATTCTCTTGTTTGTATCTCTTTTGCTATCTCATCCAGTATAACATTAAAAAGATTGGCCATTATGTTGTTTCTTGTTTTTTGTTGGAAATTCGTCTGAATGTCAATTCTTCTATTTTAACATAATACCCTGTAATATTGTATCGGCTTAATGTTTCTCTGGTTGATTATTTACATTTCCTAATCAAACTCTCCCACATTATTTGTCGCGAAACTATGTAAAAGTTTTTCGACATCAATAATCGCAGCAAATATATGTTTGTAACCGCTAATTGCTTTATTGTAAATATATCTATTTATTCTACCTTAAAATATACACAGTAAAAATTATATGATAGGTATCAAATACTATATAGTAAATTCTTTTTAATACAACATTTAATTTATGATTTTAATTAAATGGCAGAGTAGTATTGTGCTTGTTTCTGAAGAATCTTTTACGAGTCGTGGGGTGGTTACTATAAATACACCGGCTGTAGCAGTATCAATTGGCCAAATTTACTCTAGATGCAGCTGATGTTACTCTGAATGAAATATCTTTCATTTTGATGTTTATTTACAAAGTTACAGTTCGGTTTCCGTTACTGACGTATAATATAATATCATGAACATATAATGATGATTCTTCTAAATAAATGTCTATATGTATTTATAGAACGTGTGTTCCAATAAACAGTAATACACGAGTAGACAAACTAGGTTAAATAATGTGCGTGTTTATGCATGTTTTGGATTTTAATGAGACATTATGCGTACGATATAATTAGGTTAATTAATCCTTTTTAAATGCAGGAACTGGAGTTTATCAGTCCATCAGCACGTGATTTGTATGGAAGAATTATTAATCAAATCGCCGACATTTATATCACTTATGTATACCAGTGAGGAAAATTACTTTCAGAAAAGAACATGTGAATTTACTTGTTTAACCAAACTCATTGAAAATATAACAAGTTATTTGAGGTGGATATATAGATAAATAAGAGATCCAATAGTATTTCAATGTTAATCAGTTAGCACCATTTGTTGAGGGAGAGGACATAATAAGGACTGTGAAAAGAAGCGCATCAGAATTAATGCAGTCAGTTAGACGAGTCTGAGGTTATTAGGCAATTCCAAAGCAAAATCAAGAGTAGTTTGGGATACATACGAAAACTGAAGAAATTGGCTGACCACAATAAAGTAACCAGAATACAGTTCAATGAATTTTTGAATCAATAAAGTGTTTACAATAATTTTCTTAGTGTTTTTAGGCCATGTGCCTAATTAATACATTTGTTCGTCACCTTTAAGGTTAAACTAATCAGTTTTTAGTTTTATTACCATAACTCCGGAACGGCTAGAGCTACGGGGTCGCGCTTTGTCTCAGACGATTCGCAGCGACCAGGGGAACACTTTGCGAGACAGTAGAATCAAATCGTAGCGGTAGTTCGTCCACAAAGTAAGCAGTTATTCCCCGTGCGAATGCGCGTCGGATAAGCTATGCTAGAACGCTCTAACGTTAAAAGAAAATTATCGAAACTTTAAACGTTCATATCTTGGAAACGGTTAGAGGTATCGGTAAAAGCTTAACGTCATTGGATACCCCGTTTGACTGCGCTTCTAAAGGACCCCCAGGAAATGACCGAGCGTGGATTTAATTTTCGAAACTTTAAACGCTCATATATTTCCGGAACGGTTCGTGCTAGGAGGACGGGTGCGGTACCGTTCGATTCGCCGCGAAAAGGCGCTTCTTTTGATGTATAATACTTCGGGTTTAACTCAATTTTTAAACGATTTATTTTGAATTTTTGCAAAATTTTTGACAAAATTTAAGGGAATTCGATAATATTTCTGAAACCGTAACAGATAGCCGAACGCCGACTCTAGATTTGGAATCCTCGTCGAAAAGTACGTCCGACATGTGATATATCGGTGTATCGACCATAGCTGGCCGCTCATAGCAGAGATTTTTATGAAAAAATAAGGAAGAATGACGAAAAAACACGATCTTCTTACCATAGTTCCGGAACGGCTAGAGCTACAGGGCAGCGCTTTATCTTAGAGGATTCGGAGCGACTAGGGGAACATTTTGCGGTACAGTAGAATAAAATAGGAACGGTAGTTCATCCACAAACTAAGCAGGTATATGTAGAAAATAGCGATTTTTAACGAATTTCGGTATAATTTTGCAAACATCTCATAAACGGTTGGAAATATCGACGTTTGCTCGCCGACGTGCGATTCCCCGCGCGAATCCGCGTCGGATAGGCTATGCTAGAATGCTCTAGCGTTAAAAAGATTTATCATAAATTGTGTTGCAAAGTTTCTACTTATATATGTATATACTATTTATTTGGCATGGTAACCGCAAATTCGAGGTTTATTATTAAATTTCAAAGATATTGGAAATTATCCGCTTTCCAAGTTTGGTAGCAAAATTTACTATCTGCATAGAACTCATATTCGCAACTTCTAAACCTTTCAATGCCATACAGACGGTTATGACTACATTTTTGGTTTGAGGTACATTGACAAGCAAAATCGTTTGTTGAACTAAGTTATTCAAGGATTGATTTAATAACTTTAGGGCATTAATTAAACAGTCGATTCTGCTTTATATAATATAGTATATACACAATCAAAATATATATATTATAAGATTATCGAAAACAAAGCAAATCACTAATAAATTAAAATGTTTAAATGTAGAAGAGAATACGTACTGAATAATAATATTGAGGAGTGTATGTGCATATATTTATTGTTCTGGTGAGGTATTTTAAATGCATATGTAAAACGTTTCAATTTATATGTATCATATTTGTGTACGTTCGTGTAAACACGTATGATTGAAAATGTTTAAATATACATAAATACAAATTTTAATTAGGAAAAATTGAAATGTGGAAATTCTATAATAAATTCAAAATGAAATACCTATGTTAATGGAGTGGGAGTTAGAAATTGTTATTTAAAAATGTGAACAGTATTATTGTATTATAATCTAATTTTTCATTTAAAATTATTACGTTATTCCAATCTCATATGCTTTCAGCAATTGTAATTTATCCCTTTTGCCATATTTGGAAGTTATTTTATGTTTTTATTGCAATTACTTTTATGTTCTGTGAATATTAAATGTTGATAAAACATGGACTTTATGTCTTTTCTATCTTCCCCGATTTGTATTTCTGGTTTCCTGTCCGTTCTCCTTCATATTATTTCAAAACCATTCTTCGGACAACATTAATTGAATTCGATTTTGTAGTCGGTCTTAGGGCTATGTCCACAAAATGCAGACTCAGGGGCAACGTCCGACTACGAGGTTTATGTTTTGAAACACGGAACGCATTTTGTTTCGCAACGTATCACTACCGCATGAACATGGAATTCGAGGAACATTCAGGAATCTGAAATTTTGGAATTAAAAGCAGTTTAGGTGTTACCTTTGGACAGGATTTCCTTAGATGTTTGGTAAATCTATGAATGTAGCGCGGATATATATATATATATATTATAGTACGCTGAATATGGTATTTGTGCTTATTTAGCAAAACCTCTACATCTAATACCATTCGGTTAATCCGTGAAAGCCTGACTTACAATCTTCAACCAAAAGGCAACTAACTGGCCTTGTTAGCAACTTGCCTCAGCTCTTTTTATTTTTAGTTCCATAACTGCTATTGCGAATAAGTTGTAGGTGCAATTATGGATTTCACACTTCTCCTGTTGTCGCCAACACTTTTACAGAGAAATTCGAGCAAAAATCCTAATCTCCTATAACAGAAACAGAAATGCTGGGGAATATACTGACGACATATCCCTAATCTGGCTGCATGACCGTGATGCTTTCCTCATTTTTTTTTTCAATTAATTCCATTTATAACCTTTTTTGATGCGATATAGAGAATAGTTCTGACAATTGATACACTTACATAAGTATTGTTATCCTGTAAAACGGACCCTGTGTTTGGTAATAAAGATATATTATTTAAAACTTAAAAAAACACAAGAATGTTAAGGAGTAAAAAAATATATTGAAATAGTAGTCCACTACAATATTGTTTCACCACACAGTGGCATCATCAGGTGGATGAAATTAACTAATTAACTAATTTCATCCACCTGATGAAGCCACTGTGTGGTGAAACAATATTGTGGTGGACTACTATTTCAATATATTTTTTTACTCCTTAACATTCTTGTGTTTTTTTACGTTTTGAAGATGGAGTTTACGTGTTTAAACTCGTATCCTCCCATTCGATTAATTATTTGATATATTATTTTGTGATAAAAAAAGGGCAATACATTGAGGACATTGGCATAGTCATTATATAAAGTATACAACAGTTGGTAAATATACACTGTATCAGGACTTTTCACAGGGTTATTCCTCATACGTCCGCTATGTCAGCAGATAATACTCACCTTATCTCACGTTAGAAAATCACTTCAGAACTTGTCGTCAGGTCATTTATCATCCCTCTTCGGCAGAAGAAACCCCTTTAAACCTCAACAGTAGGGTGAACATCCATTTACTAACCCTAGCTTAATACTTAGATGTCTCAAGCAATTGCATATTATTATACATCCCTTTTGTTCTAACATTTATAGGCATATTTATGAATTTAACAATTTGTTGAAGCGGATTAACCGCATTTCCGTCCAAGGTTTTAAGAAATTAAATATTACGAATGTCGGGATGCTAATTTAATTTTCGCAATTCATCCCAAAAATTCCCAACAGTACCGCAAGAACGCCTGCGGATATTAACATCATTAAATGGAAACTTCCAGCGTATATACGTATATAACATCCCATTATAAAATATCAAACCATTTTGCCTGCAACAGCTAAATAATCCCAATCCTTACATTAAAATAACTGGATCATTTATTAAATTTGTTAAGTGAATTGTTAAATTCAGCAAGGTTACCTGCCCTAAGGAGCCCTGTTATAGGTATTGTATCATTTCCTTCAATTTTCGGGAAAATATAAGATAATTAATTGGAAAATTAGTATTTTTTATGTGATCCCTTCAACTCTATGCGGACGAAATTAAAAAAGATATTTTTTATACCATGGTTTGGTTCGTATAAAAGCTAGCTCCTACGTCATTGCTGGTTTAAATAGATGTACTTATACAGATTGTTTATTTTCGAACAATCAGAAGCGCAAATGTTGTTTAATGTTATTATGGATACGATGCACTAGCTGCATCCATTCTTTTTAATTTAGGTTGGACAACAATTCGTTCACAAGAATTCGTATTTTATGGCTTTGCATTTATTTAATTGTGGCAAGGTTTTGCGTTTTTTTTCCACATTATATTTGTATGGTGAAGAACAAAACGTGAAGAAAGTTAACGTGCCAAATAATTATTCAATGCACCCTTAGTACTTACTTTGAAATAAACATACATATGTGGCATTAGTTTGCCCTTTTTATTTTAAAAATAAAGTAATTTTACAAGTTTAACGGCAACTTAATTTAGTTGTTTATCTCATGTTGCGTAACTGGGCCAATAAAAAGTAATGTGAAATAAAAATATCTCTTCTGGATTCTGGATTTTAGGTCGGGGAAGGTGGTGGACACATGCACTTAGGCCACTCTTATCGGACCCATTGTGCTACCTCCCCTAGGTGGCATCGCTCGCCCACAGCCTACTCGAGCCAGCCCAAACTGAGCGTGAGCTCGAGCAGAGCAGCAGGCAAGGCGCCACCAAAATCGGCCATACTGGGCCAGTACTCCCCCAGTATGGAACCTCTAAGTTAGACAAGCGCTGGGCAATCACATAAAATGTGTTGCGGCGTCTCGTCTTCTTGGTAGCATGCCCGACACAGTGGGCTGGTAGCCAAA
Source organism: Cetonia aurata (assembly GCA_949128085.1). Classification (NCBI taxonomy): domain Eukaryota; kingdom Metazoa; phylum Arthropoda; class Insecta; order Coleoptera; family Scarabaeidae; genus Cetonia; species Cetonia aurata. The sequence goes on from OX421885.1 coordinate 34,054,379, forward strand.
CCCATGCGGTGCATGTGTTTGTTTAACTTGCAGTGGCCGGTCAAAAGCCCCACAAGTTGATGTAAGTTACTGCGCGAAAGCTGCAGGCAGTATTTTGCTGTCTTCGGTGACGGCCTGGGGATGACCTCACGCGCTTGACGGCAGGTGGTTATGGATTTCCATCTATTCTCATGAAGAGTGGCAGTCCATTGCGTTATCATGGTGTTGAGTGTAGCCGACGAAATAGGGAGAGCTGGTTCCGGCCCCACAAAGTGAGAGCGCGAGCCCCGCCCCGCCAGCCTATCAGCAGCCTCATTACCTCGGTTTCCTTTATGGCCTTTAACCCACTTGAGTGTCAGGGCATTATCGATAGCGACCGCTTCTTGGGCATTGTGACACTGAAGTACTAAGCCCGAAGCGATCCTATGATTATTAAGAGCCTTAAGGGCAGCCTGACTGTCGCTATAAAGGACAATACGCCGTCCCCTAATGCCCTTTGCTAAAATTTCTTCGGCGCCGTGCAGGATCGCTAACACCTCGGCTTGAAAAACCGTGGCAAACCTGCCCAGCGCCAGTTCTAGATTGAGGTCAAGGTCCGAGGAGAAAACTCCGGCCCCTGTCCCCTTTTTCGTTTTCGATCCATCTGTAAAGATGGCGATCAAAGATTGCAGTTCGATCTCAGGGTCAATAAGGACATGGTAGTGCCTGTTAAAGGCAAACACAGGAGGCACAGTATCCTTTGCGGCACCAAGGAGAGGCACCTTGGCGGCGGGCTCATAAATGATGCTCGCGTGGCCGCGTCCTCCACCCGCCACGTCCAGAAGACCCCGGGATCTCAATCTTATAGCCGCCCTAAGCGCCGCCTCCTCCACAAACAAGTCCAGAGGGGGAACACATAGGAGTGCTTCCATTGCCGCCGTTGGCGTTGACAGTTCGTTCCTGGCGACCACTCTTTTCGAATATAGTTAATTAACCAAGAACGAACGAAAATATTTTTAAAAATTTCCAATATAACCATTAGAAAGAAACACTTTTTTTCTGAATTCAAACAAATATCAAAACAAAATGAACTGATCTCATTAATTAAGAATAATTCAGCCATTAAATAAACAGTTAGGTAGTTTTAATGAGGTTCGGGTTTGAAACGTTAACCTTAAACGGTAGCAAACATTCCTCTGGACTTTCCATAGGAGTTATTTCATTTACACATTTAGTAATTTTGTTCTCAATTTTTATAAATTACTTATTATAGCTTCTTGAAAAACATATAAGTATTTTGGATTTTACATATGCTTAGAAGAAAAATATTAGGAGCTAATCTGGCGATCTAAATTGCTAGGATATTATACTTCAATTAGTTAAGAGCCTATTATTAAAAAGATCATTTAAACATAGCCGTCTACTCCTTATTTTTTGGACATATTTTCGTTTTACGTAAATGTATCTTCAACAAGACTTCCATGGCCCATGTCGCCTGGATGTGCGAACTCTTACTGATCAAAAACTCCTCTTTGGCAGTACGTAGATTTTTCTCTCGGAACTGTTGTAGCATCACATCAAAAGGACACTGTCTCTGGTCGTTTCGGCTCTTTCTACCGTAAAACAGAGTTTCCTAACTAATATTTGTTAAGAAGCTTTCAAAATTTGTGGCTGAATATTCTATATATGTATTAATTTGGTTACAGCGCGTGAAAATATCTTTGAATATACATATAACGCGTTATAACAAGTGTTCACTGTGCCTCGAGAGTGTAAATTAATCGAAAAATTGAATGGTTTGCCGATGAATGGTAAATGACAAATAAAGGGACACCACTCTGTGAGCGATATCTGCTTTATTTACCTTACTGATGGCTGTTTTGTTTACAGCTTTTTTTCTTTCGGATTCTGTTGATTGATAAAGGAGAATCTGTGGAAGTGGTCGGGCACGTGGAAATTGGTAATTACAGAGCAGCAATTTAATCGAGCAGTCTTTGTTAATATGTTTTTATTCCAAACAACCCTGTGTTTCTGTAAACTTCTAATGTGTACGCGTGCTGCCCCAATGTTTGATGAATGAAACTGAACTGTGACGCTTAGGAGGCAACTCCAAAACCCTGTTTGTTTGGTCTATTACATCATATATTGTGATGTAATAGACCAAACAAACAGGGTTTTGGAGTTGCCTCCTAAGCGTCACAGTTCAGTTTCATTCATCAAACATTGGGGCAGCACGCGTACACATTAGAAGTTTACAGAAACAAGAAAAATTCAAGATGCCATTCAGTTAAAGTTACAAAGTAATTTTATTCAAAGGTCTTAAAAATAACTAACAGCAAATTAATTAAATTTATGTTTTATTTGCGAAAGATCAACAATTTACAACTGTTGTCGCAACAAATTTGTTTTTCGTTTATTTTATCGAAGATTGCTTTACATTACATGCTGTATAATTATCTGCAATGTTAATATTATATGTATAGGGTTAAAAAGAACTCGTATTACATAGAGTCATATGATTTAACACGCATCAGTTTTCCTATTACGACAAGAAGCTATTAGAGAGGCTGTCATAGTGATGAAAATTAATTTTGTTTTCGTGCTTTAGACCTAAGGTTAGCTGATTCCTGGATCCAACACGACTGTGCTGGGGCCGTGTCCTTACCTAATGCATGAAGACGTAACATGTACATTAGAAACCGTAGCATGTGGTTGATTTATGCGTGAAGATGAGATAGGAGGAATTGTGTTTACGAAGGGTACACACATATAAACTGGTCGCGCACTTTAGTTTAGAAGTTTAGAAGTGACATTACTCAACTGTATCTATATGTGTTTATATACGGTTTGCGTCGAACTAGAAACTTATTAATATACTTTATTTCATATAAAACGCTTTCCACCGTCTTTCCTAGCCACGCTCTTTGCATTTATCGTTCTAGATAAACCAATAGAAAGTTAAAAAAAACATCAGTAAAAAAAACTTTTTTCTTTAAAATGGAAAATAGATTTACAATCAAAAGCGCAGTTTCTGATACAACATTTAATAAATAATCTTCCAGAGGGAATCTCTTTTATCTGTTACGCTAAAGAAACTTTGCATGATAATATGGTTGTTGTTTCGGTAACCGCAACGCCAACATTAGCGATTTGTTACGTAATTAAATTTAATGTAATGCTAACTGACTCGGTATAATAACTTCGTTAGCTAAATGAGAACGAAACACTGGATAAGCCGCTTTGTGAGACATGTGTGAATGTCGTACGTACAAGCATAGAAGTATGTGTATGTGCCGTCGGTTATTTGTTTTGCGTTTTCAGGCGAAGTAAGAAACTTAAATATTTGAGCGCGACCTGTGCCGCAGGTCGGGTTGTACGCGTGGATAACGGGGATAATAGCTGAAAAGTGGCGATGATGGCGACGCACGGAGAGGGAGAGATAATGCGGTCGAAATTCCTGTGCAATTTGCGTAAATGTATACACAAGGTTAAAAGTAGCGTCGGCGCCAATGTTCGCACAGTACCATTAAACTAGACATTAAGGTTTTCCAGTTAGCTTGGTAAAGTAATAAAAAGCGTTGAGAGCTATACCATTCCCGACTGTTCTCGCCATATATGGCTGTTGTTACTGGTTTACACAGGTAGCTATGTGAAGTTCGTAGCGAAAATATTCGAATAGGAAGTAGCAAAAGTTTTTTGTGTTCTAAATATTTGTATATAAATATACATGTGTTCATATAAGTATAACGCAAAAAGGAAAAGGTTTTTATTATCGACTTCACCTCTGCAGTTACCGGTATATATATTGCAGTATTTCGGAAATTTCTTTATTGGAAATAGTAACACAAAAAAAACAAATCAACTTCTTTGTAAGAACCCTATCGATGATGATCTCATCGTAGGATAGTGCATTTTCTTTGTTCGAGCTTATGACTCACGCGCTCTCCAATATACCTGCCCGTACGGTTTACCTAACAGTGTTAGTTTTTAGTTAGTTATTCGTCGATGTTCTTAGTAGGAAGATCGTGTTAATAAAACTGCGTTATTGGAAATTGTATTTTTAATTCCACAAGCCCTAATAACCAACATTCTTCATTAGTAAAATTTGAATTCTTTTTTTGGGAGATAAAAGATATGAGAGGTATTGGATGTGAACTAATTTATAATAGAGCTTCCAAAGTACCAAAAACGGCATTTTCCTTAAAAAAAAAACGCTAAATACTGCCTTTAACTTACTTTTGCTACCCGGACGGGATAAGCTGTAATCAAGCAGGGTAACAAGCGGATCTGTATTACAATAGATAGCCAGGCGACACTGAGGGCATAGTGAACCCTAGCACACAATAGAAAATGGTTTAAAAATATATTTAACAACTGAAAAGCCTGGCAGACCAAAATAAAGTTCCTTTACTGTGAGTAGTCCGACATTCGGGAATCGAGGGAAACAACATGGTGGTAAATTAGCAAGAGAAGCATCATCGTCTTTATATGTTGGCTCAGAACCTGTTCTAGGAGTGTCCAGGAATATACCATGGGAGCAGGTAAGAAGTTGGGTCCAAAGGAAATACAAAGGATATTCGAACAATACATCCAGACAAATCAAGGAACCATCAAAGAAGAAGAGTGAAGAATTCCGAAAGATGAGAAAAAAGCCTTCAGAAAATGCGGATCAACACCATATATACCAACTGCAGACCGCAATAGAATAACGCACACTCCATACTACTTTCTCTGCGAATGCACGGACGCAAAAAGGCGAGAAATTATTTTCAAGCCGAAACTGAACACAGAGGATTATTTTGATCAACCAACCACATACTAATCTACATAGGGTCTTCTCCATGTCACTCGGATATTGAAATGCCTGACATAGTTTAATGGATAAAGGATTTATAATACAAAATCTAGGAGACTGTAATGTTTCCAGAGAATTCATGTCAAACGGCTCCTACGAAAAAAAGTTGGCCATTATATCAGTGGACATGGGACTTATACAATAAATTTTGTAACCACTGATATATAAAATTTAAGTTGATACTTATTGATTATGATGTGGTCAGATATTGATATACTACGATTAAAACAGAAATTGTCTTTGGTTTTAACTACTAAAATAGTTTCTAAATTTAAACCATTGGTATGTTTCTTTAAAAATCAGAAAATATATTTGATTCAAAACAGTTTTTGGTTTAGCAACACTTTTATTAATTCAGCACGTGTACTGTTTTTATTGGTGGGATTGATTCTCTTTATGTGCTGCGTTTATTTTAATGAATTATTGTAAAACCTTTTTTTAGCTCTGATGATGCTATTGAAGATTAGCGAATTATTAGCAATTTATTAAAAAAATGTACAACTTATGAACGACTGACAATCTTTGTTAGCTGAGTGGAGTCTAACCTGCCCGTCTCTTTATTTGTTGCTCTACTTTTATTAATGTTTGTGGTAGATATGTTTTGATCAGACAGCCAGCTAACTTATTGTTCTAACTGTTATAGTATCCAAGTGTTGTCTACCAAACTGTGGCAAACAGGTTTAAAATCGAATTCAAGTCTTGCTCTATTGATATAACCTTCTTAGCAGGTTGTAAGAACCCCAGCTCATAAGACCTAGGCTATAACATCTTCATTTGTAGGCACGTAACTTTAAATATAATGTGATATGTGCTGAACACGTGCAGTTACGTAGCATATATTCTTATTTTATTACTTCTGCTTTTAAATAACTAGAGTTATAGGTCTTTCAAACTGCTAAGTGACTTACGCCATTGTTACTTAATGGCATTTGTATTTTTAAGTTTTGGCAGGTCCAGGTCACACAGAATCATCTGATATTGATTAGCCATATTATATTTGCCATCTATCAAAGTGAATGTGCATCGCTTGGTCAGTTATAAACATCTGTAGACTCACGCAATGTTCTCAATTGTTTTAAAAATTAACATAGGACCTGAATGTAAAATACCACGGTATATGGCCGTGATAACATTTCCATTGTGATTTTCTCAAAATAAACTTATTTCTTAAGAGCGCGGAGCTGAGTGGCAGCGGAAAGTACAGTTAAGGGAATTTCTATCAACAGTGACAGATGCTCCAACCTCTGCTGAGCGTCTGGAACGCTTTACCACGAGAGTTTTAAATTATCCCCATAAATCCCTGATACATACATACATACATCTATTTTATTTACCTCCTTTTAAACGGACACGATTAAATAGAGGGTTTGAACGTATACCGTAGTATATGGTTGTACAAAAAGTTTTCCACCGGTGTGAGATAAGAGTAGTGAATTCAGTCACATTATTCGATCTAAACTACCGGAGCGGATTACGTCTTTTTTTAGGTAGATATGCTATTGTTAGCTTATTTTTGGAACTGAAACTGTATTTGTTTCCACTGTGTTTGCTTACTGTACTGTAGAAACTAAAAAATATATCGCAGTGCTTTTATTTGTTTTATAGAACGTAACAAGGGGAATATAATTTGTACAATACAAATATACAGGCTATCTAGTAATTCATAATCACATTAATCATTCTTCTTTAAAAATTATGATTGCTTCAAGGAAACAAATGCATTTACGTAATTCCCTTATATACGATTTTAAGCGCAACACCCAATATAATAACCCCAAACTGAAAAGTATTCAGCATAATTTTGTTTTTTTTTTGTTTCGGTAAATTTTAAATGAGTAATGAAAGGAGCCCGTGCATTTCAAGTGCTTTCAAACCGTTTTCTCATTTTTGTTATGCAGTGCGATAGTGCAAGTGCCTATAAACAAACAAGGGATATACAATGCACCGTAATTTGTTCTAATAATAATGTTGAATCCGTGATTGAAATTCAAATACTTGTTGCTATACTACTTTAGGCTTAGGAATTTAATTTCACTTCTCTGTACATCTTTTCTTCTTGTATTTTATTAAAGACTAAAGTTTGGGACAGTGTTTTACGATCGACAAGCCTTCAGCTCTTAAAATATCTCTCCATAGTTAAAAAAAAATGTCTGCTGAGTGCACTGTACATTTTATTTCTGGAGTAAAATATAGCTACCAATTATCACATGTTCATACTGACATGTACACTACATATATGATAACTCAGTTAATATAACTTAAGGCTATTATACAATATTTTATCTGTATATTGTGTGGATTTTAACTAGTCATGTTCTAATGTCTGGTTTAATAATAATTGCTTTTTGCGGATGCACGTTTATACATGGAAGATTCGACAGTGAATAGAATTAAAAGTTGCGAGTATGACTTTGCAAGGGAGTTCAGCTGAGGTCCCCATTAGTCGACTTTTGTGCGAAACTTCTTAACAGTACGAAATTTGAGGAAAGTTCTTGGAAATACGTGAGAAAGGGAATAATTCCTACTCTTAGAAACTTTCAGCGAAAAATATCAAGACGAATTCACATACATTTACTTGAAAATGTTCGACAATAACTTTTTATCCGTAAACGACAGCGGTAGCTTCCTTTATATCTAGTCACAGATCGGAAAGTTTGACGCAAAATTTCCGGATCACATAATAAAATGTAAATGGATTTTCTAAACGGGTATAATTATCCTGTAATTACATAAATTTTCCGGAGTATTTTATCGTTCCTTTGGATAGAAATTCAATTCAATCGATGGAGAGGAGCTACCACTACGTAATATCTTGTGCCTAGGTTTTTGTTTGATCTTATACGCTTTTATAAGCTTAGGTGAACTATAATATAAAAAAAAAGAACATAAATAACAAAACATCAAAGAATGTTCGAGTAGCGTGGTGGTTTCTGCATCGGATTAAAAATTTAATATTAAGGAAATGGAAAGCACCCTAGCTACTACGGAATTACATTTGTAGTTCATATCCTCACAACGAGGGTGCGTTTGCTCTGCGGGAAATGTACACCGTGGTGGAGGTGGATGTTAATCCCTCGCCGTCTGACCTCTCTCTCATCCTTCGCCAATCCGTTCTCTTTTCCGTTCTGTAAATGTACGTCAAAAATTTGCGTCTGCAAGCAGGAAAAGGCCTTACGTAATGATGAATGTTTGTGTGTGTTATAAAACAAGGAAATGTCGCCTTTCGTATCTGCAATAAAACGAACCGCCGGAAGGGATCGTAAATTCCGTGTTTTCTGGAGGATTTTGCTTTCTGCATTAATTCTATTAGAAAAGAATATATTCGATGAAATATACTTTGTATCATCTGCAGTAAAAACTGTATGCAACCAGCAGCTGCTCTTTGGTTTAGTATAAACATCCAGGTAAAATCGCTTTGTTTAATATATATTGTGATATTATTATCACAGGTTATTACAAATGCAAAACGAATAATTACTTTTCAAAATTAAATGCAAATATTTATCTATTAACAAATATGTTAGTCATTTAAAAAGAGGTAAGTAACTTTCGTTTTGGCGCGCATATACATACACAACAATGTGGGAATAATATTAATAAAGGTTGAAATATTTATAATTCTTGTAGAGCAGTATTGCTCTATAAAGGATTATAGAAACTTCGATAAGTTAAACGACATACGTAAACTATAAATTCATACAGTAATAATTTGCCAGCGAGAATTTATATCCTAATACTTTACTTAACCAGAAAGTTGATAAATCAATTCATATCAAATCCAGTGTATACCTGTGTTCATATGAGCATATACATGCTAATAATACACGACGTGTTATAAGTTTCCGGCGTATATGTAATTGCGAAAGTAGCAATTTAAATCCACAAGGGAAACTTCGTGGAAATGGTAGATATGAACAAAAATCCTTTCGACTGTATGACTGGTATGCTGGGTGCTACGGTATTATTTTTACGTACGTATCCACAGGATTACGCTGACTGTACGCCCAACCCGTGGAGCTTTTGCAAATTATTTATGCATGAAGTTTTGCATATTAAAAGTAGGAGTTTTGTGTGCATTCTCGTGATAACTTGTTATGTGTGGTAGTTACTTTACTCTCACTGGAAAACTACATTTTTTGGCCTTAGGCATTAATTAGGAATTATTCATAATTGAAGTTATGAGGTGCAGCAAAATATAGTATTAACAAAAGTAGATGGGTATATTGGGGTACTCTTGCTAGCGTTGCCATTATTAAAACTACAAATTCATTTAAATTAGTTAAGAGTTAGTGTTTCCAGGATTGATTAAAGTACAATTTAAAAAAAAAACAGTAACTGAATGAAGCGTTTTTTAAATAACCCAAAATTTAGTAGAGTAGTTTTTTTTTTAAGTAGAACATTTTTCAATATTTAGGACTGCTCTGTAATCCATTGGGACACAATAATATTGTCCACCATGTGGAAGGCCATCTTATTGGGAATAAGGTCAGACCACATAATGTCAATATCTATTTAGCATGGTGAATGTTGTATTTTAATGCCCATTCCCCAAGAAAATTAGCTGCATTCTTGTTTTCCTTTTTTTATGACGAGATTTACTCCAGCTACTGTGCGATGCACATAAACATTTACCTGAGCGACTATCAGTTTTATGTTGAACTACTCGACTTTTTAATACTGTTCCAAGACAGCGAAACTTTTGGCGAAATCACGAAAACCATGTTATGTATAACATTACTTTGATCTAGAAGTGGGGTCTTAATTTTTGTAAGGATGGTTTTAATGGTTACTATGTTGTGTTTTGCAATTTTGATTTTATAACTATTAAAATGTTGAATTGCGTTATTTCCTGAATGTATATATATATGTACATATTGCTACGAAGCTTGTAGATAATTCTTTATAATTTTTATTAAATTTTTAAATTAATTCAACACTGTTTTATTAACATTTCATACAGTCAGCGTCATCCATTAAATATCATTTACTCCACAGATATGCTACGCCCCAATTGTAAGATGACACTACAGTACACAGGTACACGAAATTTACCCCTCCACAGTGTTTTGGGTACACCGCAAACCAATTGGATGACCAATCGGATACTTATTACCTTCAGTCAACCTCGAGACTTGCAGAGGTGACGTCTCACCAATGAACCATCGTTTATTATCTTTATATACCTGATTTACACTGAAATATCTTTACTGTAACTGTACTAGTTATTCGTTCGTGATGTTCTTATACTATAGTGAACAAAAGCAATGTTATTTCAAAAAAATTTATTTATTTCGAGTTAAGTAAATGTGATGAACAAAGAAATGAATCTTCTAATGATTCCCTCAGGGTAAGTAGGTTCTTTACTATTTAAATTGTAAAAAAATAAGATTTCTAGAATCTTAATCCAAACTAATAACTCATATATCACGTTTTAATATCAATATAGAAATTCAAATCTCCCGCTAAATTCCCGTCAGAAAATCAAGTACTATCAAATAATGCCAACTTAAACTGCTTGTGCATTTAAACCAACAGCATCAAACGTTTTGCTTACACACAAAATCTACTAGAATCACTGTTATCATACGATAATATAACCTAACATTCCCTTTACGCTTTTAACGCCAGTTATAAATTCATAAGATGATAAATCGCTTACTTCAAGTACGAAAAACTGCTCTCATGTACTCCAAATACTAATTCCAACTCCACAACAATCATTTCAGCTCCCAATTAGTATTACAATGATGTCACAGCAAATAGGCTCGAGCGAGCTTCTTCAATCGGCCTCAGGATTAGAAATACGACACCCCAAATTCTCGAAATCACTGGATTTCCATCATCTTGGCACTACATACGCAATACTCTCATTCTTGTAAGTAAATTTTAAACTTAATGACTCTTATTGTGATAGCAATTTAAAAATTTCTAGATAATTATTCGAAATGCAACTACACTTAGGAAAAACCGAAAAAGAAATTCTTCACATTTGTATTCAACAACTTGATATCTCATAGGCAAAAAGGATTCAAGCAACGATGATAGATATCGTTTCCAACGATACGATACAGCATAATCACCCCACATTCGAACAATCTGTGAAGGAACTTATTTCCTTAAAATCCATGGTAACCTGCCCTTTTTGAATTAGATACGAAATAAGTAAGTGTTTACTTTACATTTTAACAATATGTTTACAAAATAAATAAATAAATAGTTCAAAATACATTTACTTAAATAATTTTATAGTTAACGTTGCTGTCGGCTGTAGGTTGTAGGTTATGTATAGCATGATATATTATAGCAATATATATATTATGTCTAATATACTTGAATAGAGGTGTCGCCAGATTGCTTCGGACTCGCTCATTCACTCCAGCCTCACGTTTCATGTAATGGCGCCGTTAAACACAAGCACTTATACGGTAAGTAGGTACATTGCCGTAGCGTGTGAACGAAAATAACAGCTAGCACGTGTGAAATCTTAAGTATTATGACTATTAGGAGGATATTACTTTACCATTTCAGCACAAGCATGGCAAAAATGGGCGGTATCTATCACGGTGACATGTTCATGGCTACCTAACTATTATTAAATAACCTGGAACGACGAATTCACAAGGATCGTTATGCTCACTTTATTGATGCTCTTTATAAATTATGTATTATTATTATTATCGACCCGATATTCGTTGAAACGCAATCGGGTGAAAAAGGCAGCGTCGCATAACGGCATACTGCACTGACACACGAAACTGCCGCTTTTGAACCCAACCCACCACTAGTCTTGATTTATGGTACTGAAATTTCGTACAGAGCACTGAAAATCGGCATACCTATTTGTATGTACAAGATAATGCTAGGCTTCGTGCACACTCTGCATTTCCTGATCGAAAACAATGCATTGCATCTTTCCTAGCCCACGCAATCACATAATCTTTCACAAATCGAATATGTGTGGTATAATATAATATATATGTATATAAGGAAAACTTCTTCCAGCGACAAAACATATATTTAAAAGAGAAATACCAGTAATTAAATTAATGATTAGTGAACCTACACATGGTTAGTATAAAGGTCTAATCTTACTGTTTCCCTTTATTTCGTAAAGCAGAAAATGGAAATATTTACATGTTCGGAACTAAACTGGTATTAATATACATACTTATGCTAAAGGAGAGGTCTTGTTGATTTTGCATAATATAATACGCAAATTAATAGGTAGCTGTGAAAGTTCACAAACACCAAATGAGTATTAAAACGTCTGATAAACGTAGGTAGATTTATTACGTTATTTACATAATTTCATATTTCCAATCACTCTGCGCAACAATGACAGACTATAAAGTAATTAACTTTGGTATTTTGTTCAGTACATTTTAGCATATTGCTACGTATCTTTATTAAACCGCATTTTGAAAAAGATAGATATTTGCATTTTTACAAAGTAAGGTAGATTAGAGTTGGGGTGTCTATACTGACCTATTTCACCATGACCTCTGCATATCGATTGTAATTCACGCACGCTCAACTCCCACCATCGCGACCGCGTGTAGCGGGAACCGCAAGTGTATTTATTAAAACCGCGCGCTTAGCACAAGCGGAGAGAGAGAGAGCGAGTGCCCGAAACCTCCGAGCTATGGCTGTTGTGTCGGCAAAGCTTCTGATACACGTCGAGCTTCTTATTCCCGATCTGATCATAGCGCCGGCAAAGCTTACTGGTGTAACACAAGCAGTTTCCCCGTCCGCTTTGACTGATGTATCGGCAAGGCTTCTGATACACGTCGAGCTTCTTATTTCTGGTCTGATTGTAGCGCTGGCAAAGCTTACTGGCGTAACATAGGCATTTTACTGATTCTTTCCGCTCCGGTCGTTGCGTTGACAACGACTTCCTTAATAATATATAGTGATCAAGTTTGTCAAATGCCTTTTGAAAATCTGTATATATTACAAGCCTTTTTACATACATCATTTAGGTGATCGTAGATTTTATGTAGTATTATATCTATCTCAGCTCACATTGTCAGTGAAGCTTCTATTTATATTTATGATAGTTTTCCTTTTATGATATAATATTTTCAACAGCAAATATAGTCCGCACGTTATTCTTAATTTATAAAATTACTCCCCATAGCGGATGATTTTGTTTTTTCGCCTTCCATATTATTATTATCATTATTGAAAAGTTCTCCAAGTTCATTAAATGGACGTCTACTAATTCAAGTGCTTGAAATGTGGACTACTCAAAAACGAAAAAAGCAACTATGCTTGCGAGCTTAGAAATAAATTTCTAGTTTTATTTACATTCTATTCTTTTCGAAGCACGAACCAGATTACGCTTACCTACAATAAACGTAAATTATAGCCAATGAAGGGAAAAAATGAAACTCCATGGCAAACCTAGGAGACCAATAAATAATTGTTAAACTTTGGACGTGGGTGAAAAGATCCCCGACGGTCTCGGTTACCTACCTGACGTAGGTAGTCTAGGGGTTCCAAACCTGTGAAGTTTTTAACTCCTCCCAACTGCGCTGCTGGTCACGAGGTTATTTTCTAAACACAATCTACTTTGACAGTGCGAACGTGCCGGTATTTTCAATTTATCTCTACAATATTAACTTGATGCGAAATCGATATCGGTAACCCGATGCTCCAAATGTTACGCTCAGCATAGACCGACAAACCGCGGACGTTGCGCTCGGTTTCGCCCGCCCGGTGTTCCTATAACGATAAATTCTCGTCAATTAATTTTAGCAAAATAAAGTTAACAGTGCCAGACTGGATTATGGGTAATGTATTATTCTAATTTCTGTTCATAATGTTCCTGTAACTATGATTTATATATCAATACCATTGTCAGTACAAGCAACATGAAAAATAAATTAATCGATTAAATTTGATAGCCCTTTCAGTATGCGTTTCATACCAAATATATATAAAAAAAACTGTTCTCTCTTGTTTCAATAATTATACCAAAATAGTCGTTAGTATGTTAACAGTAAACATTGGGAAAGTTATATAAAGAAATGCCCATAAACGTGCATCCACTTGCATATAATCAACTTATAATTTGCTCACCATATTTTAGGCCGACAGTAGTATAAGAGGACTATTTAGAGAACGTTTTGTATTTCGGTGCTACTATCTAGCAGTTTCGCAATTGAATATTCAGTATCTTCAGATCATGAGTATCTGTTTATGGTTCAGGTTGATCTAATTGTGCCGCTGTCTCCGTCATTGTCAGAGCCACCTGACATACTACACCGCTGTTGGTTTTATTCACTTCAGAATTGTGATGTTTGTAATTAAAACCGATAAAAAATAAATTTCTTTTTATTAACTGTTCTAAAAAGAGATAATACATAGATAGATGTCCAATAGAGGTACACTTAAATTGTCTCCCGAGATAAAGGTCAACTATTAATAATAGTTAATTGGCTGTTTAAACGGTGTTGCGTCTTATTCACGTCGTTACAATAAGGTTTCAACCCGAAAGTGATAGCTATGAGTCTAAGTGCGGGATTCAGGGTTCTAGACTGATTACGTAACAAAACAGTGAAAGTGTATCATAAATCAAATGTAAATTTATGTACAACAGGTGTAAGAGACATCGAACATATCAGCAAAAAAAGGGTAAGTTTCAAAACATGTATAACCGTGAGCATAGATAAATGTGTACAATGACGAACTTTAAATACTAACTAACGGAATCAATCTTTATTGGTTCGATGGAAAAAGCAAAGGACGACATATACTTAATGAATGCTGTTAACTTTTGGTGTTGTCGGTTTCGGCTCACACGTTGCATAAAACATGAGCGAAAATTAGAATAATTCAATAACACGCATACACAAACATACAACACACATACACCTGCACACAACCCTCGGTTTAGCGTCGAACCGCTTCATTTTAATACTCTCTGGCACGTACTCCCTACATGCCGCACCGTGGAAGATGATGGCCGTATATAGAAGTTTACTTCAAGGTTGCGAGTTGCGTGCTGCTGCGCGCGAGGTGCGGCTTTATTAATTTCAATCGGCGAAATCGTTTCAGCTAATGGAATTGTGTCCTCCTGGAGTTCGTGGTACAACGAATGACTTATCCAATAAGGGTCACTGTCCCTTGGGTTCCCCTAATGGAAGGCAATTTACTTATTGATAGGGTTTTGTTGTTCTAGTTTTTAATAACTCTGCAGTGCATTCTTATTTCACTAATTTAATAAAAATACTTTTATTTTTAGTATCCGTTTAATAACTGCTATGTATAGATGTAGGATGCTCGTAGGTAAATTGATAAACAAAAAAAAACGGCGAACAAACTGGAGTAGAAAATGTTTTAATACATACCCAAGAGTTTTTAACTAAAAAGTTGGTCTTCAAAACTTTTGAGTATGTACTAAAACATTCTTTGTTCGAGTTCGTTCGCCGATTTTTTTTTATCAATAACTGCGTATGTACAATATAATGAGTTTTAAATGTTTACGCTGGGAAAATGAATGCCCCCAGGTATGTTTAGATACATCCATCTTTAGGTTTATTTGTTTAGTCTAGCACACGATTTGGGGTGCCAGATTGGGTTGTCGTCTACGATTGCTTAATGTAAAATTCGAAATACAAACTCAGATAGTAACAATGAAATAATTTTAAAACTTACAAGGAGAAATTACCAGAAGTTAAACACAGTTTTAATTCCGGCTTTGCCAGTTGGTAGTATTTCTATATAATATTGGTGAAAGAAGACCAGCCGTTGATTTTTTACGATTTTTTAAAGCCAGAAGTCGTTAAGAGTCTCGTTTATGATAAGGGCGATAGTACACTGCGACGTGAAATACCTATTGTGTCTTCTATTCTTGCTGTATTTACATCTGGCCGTACATACAGATTCCTTTAAAAAAGTGCAAGACATCAGGAGGTTCCAGTTTAGGTAACTCTCCCTCTTCAATTTAATACTGCCATAATCACATGCTAACAGTTATAGGATCCTTGCGTTGCACGGTGCAACGCAATTTGAAAGCAGGTGAATGGATTTTTTATGCTGTTCTCTACAAAATCTGCATTCGACTTCCTTTGTTATTCCAAGCCAGCTCTGATGTCTTTTCACTATACAATCACCTGATATGATTCTTGTCAGTATGAAAGTTATTTTATATTTAACTAAACGGTATTGTGAAACAATGTCACACATAGACTTCTGCGATTGTTGTCTATGCTAGACACTGCTAGGTTGGATTGAAACCGCATCCTAGTACTGCCTTTGGGCGATGTTTCGTCTTCACTTTTATAAGACCTACTCATGGCTGCTACTTTTGTTGCTGTTGTCCTGAAACTGCCTATTAATACACTTTAAAAAATATTTGACAGGACAGGCAAGATTGCAATTGGTTTAGGTGCTGTATATTACTAATAAGTAACAAACGAAGAAAAAGATGGAAGATAGAGAAATAGCATGATTTAAAGGTCCACGGCTTCACGTGTGTTTCATTAAATTTACTGCTTAAATGGGTTTTCTTTTTTACAAAAATGTTGTAAGTTGCTTATTGGTGTTGTGAATATCAACACAGGAAACTATTATCTACAACAAATCCTTAATTAATTGGGACAAGTCATGCATATCCCGTTACATACATAAGTAATTAGGAAGTCCAAAAAGTTTTAAGTAGTTCTATCCACCCCAGCATTTGCATATAAATTGTTTTAATGTGCAATACAGCGGTAGCGGCGAACAGGTATGCCGGAAATGGGAATACTTATTCCTGCTGAACCTGCCTTATTTATTTTATGCTACATATTAATGGAAGGCAAACTTGATTTCGCAGTCGTTATAAACGAGGTGACGCAGATTTCAGATATTTGCGTTTCGTTTCCGCTACGTCTACGCGGTAGGTAAATAAAATTCAAATTCTGGAACCGATGTTAATGGTAGAGGGACTTCGCTCGTCCGAAAGAAACCTTTGTTCGCCGAATTAATTTTACCGGCACTGAATAATTAAGTAGGAGGAATCGTTGAATGTGTTTTAGACCGACTGCCAGGAATCCGCTTTTATTTTCTTTTCCGATTGAGCAGGTTTGATTTGAAGAGATGAAATCGTCGGCGGCTAGCTTGTTATTTCAACTTAATGTTGTACCTATTATTGCGAGAATCCCTTAGTTATTACGTAATAGTTCTTATGTGTACATACAGTAATGCATCAATGTCCGTTGTGTAAGAACGTACCTATAATAAATATGTGATAACACATAGTTAACCTACAAGCAGCTTATGGTACAAATAAAGCTATTGAATTAAAGCTTGCACCTTTAACAAGTTTAACGGAATATTTATTTGAAACGATTTTAAAAACGATATTCTACCGACATCGCATTTAGTTCGCAGAATATTTTCCGAGAATCTACTGTGAAATCAATTATTGATCGGCATTCGGGACGTGATTGAACTCTAGAAACATCTGCAAAGTAAAGTGATTAATTGGTGTGAAATGTAGGGTATTGATACTTTCTTGTGATGGACAGACGATTATTTATTTAAATGAAGATGTTGTTTAAAAAAAAATGGAATATTACTATTACCTATATCAGCATGTGTGTTTTCACATACCATAACAAATAAAATATAAATTTATTACAGAAATCGTTGCCACCTTGGGAACTATGTGGATAAAATTATATTAAGAATTGCTGTTATTCAAGTAAATTAGGATGTGAATAGAATTTTGTTGCATTTCTGTTAATTAAATATCCAACTGCGTTCTGTAAATAGAAGAACAAGTTATAGTATACTTTAGGAAACTAGTTTCAGCTACAAGACGAAAACACACACGGGAAAAAGTTGCGACAAATTTTACTATAAAGTCATAAAATTTTACTATCTCTTGTAAAACTCGGTTATATAAGTACATTGTAACTACTTATATATTGCTCTAGTTATGAATCCTTCGATATCTGTGCTGGTAGAATATCTTTAAGAAATTTGAGATGGTTATACAAATATATTTAAACAATGTTTAGTAGAGGCTAAAAGTAATAAAAAATAATTATGGTAATGATCGAATTTGTGTGGACTGTACGTATTTGATAATGATTTGATAGTCACAACAGGTACCTTATTTTCCATTTTCTACACCACTTATCCAATCTTTTTGGAACTTTATATTCACACAAGTTCACCTTAAGTTGTATGTACTTGAAGTCGAATTAAATTTAGGGAAATTTAGTTTAGAAAAAGAAACAAAACTGCAAATGTTTCTGTATACCTAAAGTTTTACAAAATTGAAAATATTTTCCTAAAATTTTGAACAATTATAATGAACGATGGGCCATCTGTATACCGTTGATGAAATTATGTATACAAGTTGCCTTTAAAAATCATTTTGTTAATAAACTTTAATTTATTGTGTTTCATTACATCAAAGAAGGAAGATCATTAAGCAGAAATTCCCTTTAGACGTTGGTGGATGTTACGTAACTCCTCCACCCCCTAATTAGAGTTTCGAATATCTTTGGCGAAGCTTTGGATGTATCCTACGCAGATGCGGGGACTATTCTAACCCAAAACTACTTTAACTGGTTTTGTTGTGCCTCAAATGATACGGAAGATAGTGGTGTAACACAGATTCGCTCTTAGTTTGCCTAGTTATTCATCTATTGTTTTTTTCTTCATTATATAGTCAACCTGTCAATAATTGTTATATATTGAACCTATCAATTACATTATTTACTTATTATTAATCCAATATATGTACATTTTAATATTTATAAATTTTGCTAGGTTACTATCGTATTTTGCACTTGTTTTTGTTTGTGCAAGCTTATATGAAAAATATGTGTCGTCATATTTTCTAATTTGAATATCATTTACAATGTTGTCGTATTATCTGCCGAATTTGAATTGTTGATATCGTTTGGTGACAAACTTATCGATAATATGCTGCAATATGTCACAACTTACTGATTATTCTATGGTAAAACAACCATATTTTACGGTTTCAAGAAGGCAAAACTAATATCTAATTTTGAGGAACATAAGTCAAATTGTTCGTTTCTTTATTTATTAAAGTGTTTCTGAATTATCATTACGGCATCTATTAAAAAAAAATGATGTTGTCTTCAAAATGAGCATGTTATGTTTATTGTCTTGGATTTTGTGATGTTAACGAAAACAAAATTAATCAAGAAAGATGCATTACCCTTGTGTATAGGAGTCATACAGAGTCATTTTGAGACTGGCGCCCCAATGTCTTCCACGCAACCTCCTGCACCAGCCCAGAACAATAGTGGCTTTGTTGGTTGTTTTTTTGGATGTGTGACTTACTTTTTATGAAAGCGTCGAGTTCTGCTGGCGTAGTCAGGTTGATCGGGGTTCCGGGCATTTTAGAAAGCCGGGTCAACGAATCGTTCGCTACGAAAGTCCTCCGCGTCATCTCGATGACCTTCGGCGTCAGAGCCAGACTCTGAAACGCCGACGGGTTCGACTCACCAAAAGACTTGTTGAAGAAAGTCTGCGTGCACCTCAACTTTCTCTTCGATCGGAACGACTGAATCGTTTGTGCCGTGAAGATGCCGGTTCTTAATTGCTCTCCCGCCAGGGTTTCGAAGCTCTTTCGCCAGCTTCCATACGGAGCAGGTTTCTAATGCTGGGCGCGCTCAAAGATGACTGTCCTAGTTCAGAAGGCAAAGCTAGAGGGCGCCTTCCAGAACAAAGGGAATCAGATCTGGGAAAGTCGCGGTAAAATAGATCGTAAACCCACCCCAATCCTAATCTGATCTGATCTAACAATGCGCGTTCCCATGAAATCCATAATATACAAGATTATAAAAATCGTATGTGTCGTTTTCAAAAATCGTCCAAACTGCAGAGGTGGTTTTCACCCCTTAAACGTGAGCGTCGGCCAGAATTAAAAGAAGCAATTTACAACACTCAAAAGGTGCTATAAATGTGGAAACTTGGAAACATTGTCGGTGTAAGTTTTCTGATATCGTAACCAGATCATAAGAAATAAAATAGTGAAGCAGTAGCATGAAAGAACCTCTAGCATCGTAATCTATACATAACTAATTTATTACGTTTTTATTTTTATTCATTAATATGTGCTTTACGCTCCTAGAGTTCGAATAAGGTAATACGGCATAACTTGTGCCCATACTCTCCTAATCTTTGCTTTACTCCTTTTTTGTTAAATTTGGAGACATTTATTTAAATTGCTTCCTTTTTGGGGATACGTAAGTATTACCATCACGGTTTGTTAAGTTATGTCGCCACTGCGTACTTATTTCAAATCTATTTCTTAAGCAAATGAAAATAAGGCAACGACTATAGTCTAGCCCGACGTATCTGTCATTTATCGTTAAAATAAAACGAACAGAAAGACGTTTTTAATTTCCTTCAGGAAAACAATTCCTGACATCCCTATAACGTTTCACTGAATTTTAATTTCTGGAGTTGAAGTATTTCCGTCCAACATCCAATGTCGCGCCGGTTTCTTGTTTCCGTTTTTCTCGTGATATATAGGTACCCTCCAGTTTAAATACTGGTCCTATAACCCGTTTGTACTTAAATAGCAATAAAGAAAGCATTCTTTCCTGGAAATCCGTGTTCTACGACCTTGCTTTCCCGTTGCGTATTCAAACACATATCTATACGTCAATACATTCACGCTTGTTTGTGACACGCAACGACAAGTAATTTATTCAAAGTAATAATATGCTAATGGTAATAGAATCAGTTTTGCATATGCAAACTGCTGAACAATTTAAACCCTAACGGCCAGAACTGATGGACTGGTCATACCAGAATAATTTAATATAATTAGAATTTAGTTGCGTGTCTACTACAATAGCGGGCGTGTTTGCATTAATAAATAGTCACTTTCAACTGATTTAGTGCCGGGATTTCGTGCGTTAAATCTACATGCGACATGCATCATCGGAATTTAGTGCGTAGAAATAGCACAGTCCACATATTTATTGGAGAGCGTCTTCTTATTTGGAAAGTGAAGATTTCGCCGACAATAAATCTTATGCACGTATGATAATATGTATACCATGTGTTCCTATTCCTCTACATCTCTGATGATCCTGCATCAATGTCCTCCATCTAGTTGTCCATCTTATTTTCAGTCTGCTTCTTGTCCATCTCCTGTCCATATTCCACTCGATCTGGTGGTAAAAAATTGTCTACTACTTCGTGGACATATCCACACAAAAAGAGAAACAAAATAACACTTTTAAACTCATTTTAATTTCAACACATTTAACTACCATAAAATAGGTACAAAACGGTAGACACCATGTTTTTTCTCAATCTCTACAATTTCTACTTTTTTCTTCTTAAAAAATACATAAGGAAAAGCACAGCGCAAGCGTATATCTGTACGAGACCTGTCGGTAATGTAGCTATGCCAGCTTCGTAGTTTTAATGGAGTCAATATAGATGTCGCGCCAAGTTGTAATTTAAAATAAAAATAATAAATAACAATGATTTCAAAACACGATGATCTGCTCCTGTTTTATTTTTCTGTATGTATGTCCCAACCATATTAATATTTGGAATTTTTATATATCCTAATACATTTATTTATCTGCGTACGTTATTATTTGCTCTCCTCGGTTTCATATATTTCCTTTATTTTATGTATTCTATTGCAAGATTAAATAACGTAGCAGTGTTTTGTTTCACTACTTTATTAATTCGGAATTCCTCTATTTCGCCCGTACTGGTAATTCCGTATTAGGTTTTTAATGTTTACTAGCCTTCTTTGAATCGCGAAAGTAGATGCTTTACGCCCATATATTTTATACAAACGGGTATTAACATAGGAGGTAACTGCGTAGGATTAATTCGCTTCATGACTTCTAAAATTTCCTCTAAACCTGTGGGAAGGGTGCGTGAGACTGCGACGAGCTAATTTTACTTTCACGGGGGCGTATCGTCCATTTCCTATGCAAATTAAATTATGTGTCGCTAAACTTCGTTAATAATATTGTAGAGAGAGGTGGAATTCTGTGTTTGTAGCGTGCAGATTGCTGTGGCTTAGCTATTAACATATTTCGCAGCTAAACTGTGGAACGAGATTTTGTTAAAGATTTATTCCGTTTGGAAGTATTAAACTAGCCGGTATTAATTCCTTTTATAAATAATAATAATAATAATAATAATAATAATAATAATAATATATTCATCTTTGGACATAAGTACAAAGATAATGTCATACACACAAAACTAATGAAGTTGCACTCTACATCTTAAAATCATCCACACGATAGTAGCACTCCCCCAGCAAATGGTCCCTCAAAAAAGATTTAAACCTCAACAGTGAAAGCTCACGTACCGAGGCTGGCAATCTATTGTACAGTCTATAACTGACATGCATCTTGCTCGAAAGCGCATATTGCGTTTACTCATCCGAATGCATGTTTTAGAAAAGTGAGTTATTAATTAATTATAATCACTTACAACTTTTAGAGGTTGTAACGTGTTATAAGTAGGTACACCGTGTGTTAGAGTGAGCTTCCGAACTACCTAACTCGCTTAACCCTCCGGTTGACGGGCTGGGTCTGTGAGGCCCAAGGAAATCTTTTTTTTGTTGTATTTTTTAAAATATTTTTTTTAATTTCTTTAGCTCTTTGGTACCTTCCTAACTTTAATAAAGACATGTTTTCCTTAATTTGTCTTAATTTTATCATCTGTCGTTTGGCTGCCAGAAGGGCTTTAGGCCTGTCAGACCCAACCCGTCGTGTAAGTTTTTTTCCTACAATTTATTTTTTCGTATTTCGTAAAGGGACTAATTTTATGTCGTTTTTAAGCATAAAACATTCTTAGGGCCTTCCCCTGGTTTCTAAGTATTCACTCAGAATCTTTTGCATACAAATATGGGATCAAAGTGTTTTCTACAGTGGATGCGAAAACATTTTACACGTCGCATTTGGAGATATATGCTGGAAGCCAACCTGAAGGTTCCTTTCAGATAGACAATTCTGTAACAGCTATCATTCTCAGAATGACGAACCACATCTCAGGAACTGGAAGGAATGTTACCATGGGTCTATGGTTTACTAGCGTGGAAGCTGTAAGTCGTTTGTTGCATGATCACCGCCTAACTGTGGTTAGCACAATACAATCCAGTCGACAGTCTTTGCCGAAAGAAGTTAAAAATGTTAAAGATAGACCTGTAAAGTCTTCATTTTTTGCATTCCATGCCGATATGACACTTACTTCATATGTCCCAAAAAAGTCAAAGAATGTATTACTTGTATCGACAAAGCACTACGATGATAGAATGGACGAAAATACATACCTGAAACTGGGCGTATATTAATGTATTATGGGAAAAAAAGTAAAACACAGTTTGGGTCTGAGAGACCCAACCCGTCGAATGGTGTGATTCTGAATCCACCCGTCAACCGGAGGGTTAAATGCACTCCCGTATGCGCGTTGAAGGAGGTGGACGCAGGTAACCGACCATTATCTTCCACATTTATTAATAAATTCTAAATTCGATAAAAAGCCATTAGAGAAATGCTGCCAACTCAGATTCTTTAAACTCACACAAATAAGAAGGCAAAATTGATCGTAATAACTGGTAACATATTTGATGGTATTATTATTAAAAGTATTTGTTTCGTGAATAACTGTTTTGTTTTTTCTCTTCAATCACTAGTCGTTTCTTACTTTGGTTTTCATATTAATACTTTTTTTGGTCTAAAATGGAAGGTAGAATTCAATTCAACCAAAAGGTAAACTTGTTTGGCATTTATTTCTCTATATAAATTTTTGGAATAACTTACTAAATGTTGTTTACCGTCAACTTCTTTGTTTTGCGATTACTGACGTTTCTCGCTTTATCAAATAAAACTTTAAAATCATTAAAAAATGCCATTAATTTGTCTTGGCCATTTTATTTAAGGCCGATGAATGATAGTGAACAAAAAATTGTATTTGTTCACTATCATTCATTTTTATTTCCTAAGTTGCCTCTAATATCAGCAATAACTCTCGATTTGAATAGGTTAGGAGCAAAAACCACTTAACGAAAGCACTTGCTTTCTACTAGCGTTTCCACCTTAAATATTCACTATATAGAAAATATTCCGAAGTATTTGTTATTACTTAAAGCATAGGCTAATACTTTGTTTCTTATTTACACGCCCATTGCTTTCATAATAGTGGTAATTATATGTCCCCTTCATCTTTTCGAACTAACCGTTGCCGTTGGCAAATAGCATAATATAAAAGTCGGGATAAAGCGGAGAATTAATCTAATACTTTTAAAAGGGTTTTGAAACATGCAACACGTTAAAACACACTAGCCCGTAGCGATACCGTGCGCGAAGTTCCTTATTGCGAGGCTTTTAGCATAGCGTCCAATAAAGGTGCGGTGATCCTATATCCAAGCTACGTATGCATATCATATTTAAGTAACATTAACTAATGTACTGCGGTACTTCTAGATTACCAACTTAGAGAGCTGTTTTTCATTAAAGTATACACAGTGCAATGCGATACTTAATTAGCGAATATAAGGAGAGTTAATATAATAAAACACGAGCATCTATACGTCAAGTATTGCTCCGTATTTTTTGTATTTTCATATATCCAGCGAAATATTTTCCCAACGGGCAAAATTATCGCGTAACCCTGGGGTATTTTCACCATAAATTTCACTCAAATAAATTCAGTCCTCATATTTTATTTAGACGATCTCGGATGGAAGGCCGCCTCTTCTGTTAAACGATTTAGGTTCTCTTTAATGTTGCACCCATTAACTTACGTCTGGAAATAGCGAGGGGTGTAGATTTATTGTGACACTTTCAAAAGACATTTTTTCACGAGCTCTACAAGTGACGTGCCGATAAATCGAGTTACGCGCCTTCGGAGAAAAGATGTTTCCTGATAGTTATTATTTTTCTTATTCTCAAAGTTTTTCCAATCGAATTATCTCACACTGCTGGTTAAATTAACCGGCAAATGAAGGAAATATATCTGTAAGAAAAATTGTATTCCACATAAGAGCATAACATGGGAAGTTTAGAGAGAACAAATATAATAGGTCTAGCTACAATCATTTTGCAGGAATTCACAAAATTATTTCAGTATCAACCATATTTAGAGGATATCACGTCATCTAACCTTACCAAGCAAAATTAGAGGTCACATGCGGAGTACCGCAGGGGTCGGTAATGGGACCCACTTTGTGGAACATCTATTACGACGGAGTTCTGTGGCTACCGGTCAGAGACGGAGTGAGACTGATAGCGTATGCCGACGACCTAGCAATCGTGGTCAGCCAGAAAACGGTGAACAGCATGGAGCAGGTAGCAAACAGAACCATCATGGATGTAACCAAGTGGCTAAGGGGAAAATAGCTCAACATAGCGCCTGAGAAGACTGAGGCCATGCTTTTAGTGAAAGGGAGGAAAGTGTCCGGTTTTAAAATTAAGGTGGGGGACATTAGTGTCACAAGTCAAGCCTCAATTAAATATCTAGGAGTCCACTTTGATGAAGAGATGAGGATGGGTACACACGTTCGAAAGACTGCAGAAAAAGCCACCAGAGCACTGGCAAACCTGGACAGCATCATGCCCAGGTTGGGTGGACCACGTGAGGGGAATCGTCGGCTGCTGGCGTCGGTAGCCCAATCGATCATCTTGTATGGGGCATCGGTGTGGGCGCACGCCCTGGAAAAACAAGTTCACAGAACTACTTTGCTTGCGGTTCAAGGGAAAGCGGCTATCAAGGTAACTGGAGCCTACAGAACTATGTCGACTCAGGCCTTACTAATAATTGGTAGTATAGATCAACTACTTTTTTTTAATAAAGTAAGCAAAAGCTAAATAAATCAGATGCCAATGTATATATTATTATAAGTTTAATCGTTCATTTTATATACTGCATGTGATGTTTGAATTTTTTCAATTTCTGATCGAATTTTGTGTAGATTTGTTTTTTATTATATTGTTAAAGAAACAAACACTTCTAAACTAAATTAAATTCTAATTTTCTTAAATTTTGGTATTATACGTTTTTTCAGGTAAAAAGAAATAACAACACAGTGAAATAATTAAACATAATGTATTTTAAACATTATAACTAATAGAGGACAAATATTATTAAATAAAGTGCAGTGATACTTCCTAAGTGATTTATTTATCATGTATTCTAAAAAATTATTGTGCTACCGGTTTCGGCGTTATTCAGCCTTCTTCAGATAATTTACAAAAACTGTGCAGCGGCATACCTTCTCCGGCACTGCATTAATAGGTAAACAGGAATACACTTACTAGTACAAAGTGTAAATCACCTGAAGAAGGCTGAATAAAGCCGAAACCGGTAGTGCAATGATTTTGTAGCACATGAAAAATAAATTGGGAAGTACAACTACTAACTACTACTACTGGGAAATCTTTGTAGCATACGTCAACTGTGCCTAATATATTTTTAAAGTTATACATAATTCCTCCAAAATACGCGAATGTTTCAGTTATTAGTGGGATTTTGTTTCTACCTACTAACATAAATGGCTGGATGTTTTCTTGCCTGTTAGAAAGGAAATTCAGGTGATGTTTTGTGCTTTGGGTTGACGTTTCCCCATATAAAGAGTTAAATTTTATAGTTGTGCAACTTCCGTTGAGACCCCTTTTCACTATTTTATTAGTAGGAACTAAAAATAGCCATGCTGACTAAGTAATAGATCTGCAATCTTGCCATCGAAAACAGACAATAATTATGCAACAATCTGCAGTAAGATTATCGAATTTCATGAATTTCACAATAATTTCTGTATCTTTTTTGGGTACTAAAAAATGATACTGCAAACTGTACTTTAAAATTATTAAAAAGGTTGTATATACCAGCTTCATGTTTGACTAACACATTCAAATTAGTCTACTGATTTTTACATAAAAACACAACATTGTTTAGATAAAAAGTAAGGTTAGGAATTGTAACTTAGGGGGTTTTGTAAGACCATCTTACGACACGTAATTCAACTATACGACACTGAAAAGATATATGTTGATTGTATATTAGATACATTAATATTATTACTACCGTAAACCACTTTATTAACGGAACACCGAACTACATAAACACGTATTGCACGATAGCACGTAAAATGCTGTAGGCTGTAGGAACCAAACCCGTGTATCTTTACTATTTGGCGGGTAGCCCCAATTTTAATAAAATCATACATTGCTTTAGGGAAGATATTCATAAATACAATGCACCAGAAACTTAATATAAAATTAATAAACTTAGTTTATTAATTTTATATTTTCAGTGTACGTAATTCTTAGCATCAATAATAAACAATATGCATTTTATTAGTCAACTCTCAATTCTAGGATAATACTTGCGGAATAATACATAAAATTACATTAGATTAGTAGAGAGAGAATAAAATAAAAAGTATATAATTAGTTACTGGTGTGTAAATAATATACTGAAACTGGGAATTACCAGGAATAAACCTATTTAAGATTGTTTTTCTACTATATTTTGCCTAAAAGCTTTACGCAAGGTAACTTCGGAGATAAATAGCTTTGCTTAGGTTACCCATCTAGAATTTCAGAGCTCTCATGCTAGTCAAGTAAATTATCAACCCAGAACTCAGGGCAATAAATCTGCGAAAAGATAATTATTATTAATTTATAATAAGTACGATAAATAATTCCGTGTGAAGATGAGAATTTATGTGTTAAATTTAGCACAAACAAGTATGAGGAAGACAGGATACACCTAGCGAAGTAAATGGAATTCCGGTAGGTGAAATAAAATTTATCAGTTAGCGAGAGGGAATACACGAAACGAACATCAGGTATAGTATATACTCGCGGAGTTAATTAATTAAGACGGAACGACTGCGTTGTCGGTTAAAACGTTGAAATAAGAAGGAATCTTCTACCGGCGGTAAAGTGGAATTAAACTTTTAATGCTCTAATTTAAGTTCCCGAAAATGAAGAGAAATTACTGCGAATAGTGCGGCGTAATTATGCGTGCCGGGACGCGCGTGATGTGCGAAATTACGGGACTCTTACTAGGTAGTTACCTGAGTAGGGAACGGCGGGAAGGGCGGATGCGTGCCAGGAGTGGCTGTCGCTTGGCGGATGCCAGTTTCTACGATTATATATCCTTCGGCGCGAGGAATTAGCTCCTTAATGAAAAATAAATTATCCAGCGGAAATGTGCCGTGCGCGAAAAACTGGAAAATTTACAAGAGTCTAAATGGCTGACGTCCGAGCAAGTACCAGGTAATTTATGTAGTCGCCTTCATTTCTTCGAATAATTTATCAGCCAATTAAAACAAAAAGTTAGTTGACATACTTTTTTTTTTATCGATTTCGTTAAAAAAGCAACCCTTTCAAGCAACGCATTAGTTTTTTACCTGGATTTGATAATTGCGGTTGTGTCGCTCAGTGGAGTATTTGACGAATCTGCTTGACCAAAATTTAATTTTAAAAACTTTAACGATACTTTGTCTACCAATCTTCTTGAGCTTCTTTGGAACTGAAGTGTGTTTTGTGGTTTTATTTTGACAGTGTCAAGGTATTAATTTTGTTGAAGCTGGTAAGCAGTGTTGAATGTGATTGAATAATTTAATATTTCTTATTCAATATTAGCTGGAATAAACTTAAAGAAATTATTTGAATAATATGATTCTTACACGAAATAGATCGTTATTTAAACAATTTACTTTTGAATATTTGCTTGAATAGACTCTATTCCGAGGTATGCATATACACTCACCAACAGAATTGATACTAAGCGATTTTTAATTAAACTATAAATTTTACTCATACTTATTTAATGATATACAAAATCATATGATATTCTAGCAGATCAAATAGCTAAACATAAATGACATCCAAAAACATACTAATATTATAAAGCAAATAATGAATAATGAAATATAATACTGTGTCCACTGAATTCTGTCAGTGACTGTATGTATTTACATACACTCCTCGTATTAGTTTAACGAAAGAGCCAAACAGAAATTTATGGGTTATAAAAATGAGTAATAACGTAGTGAAATATTTTCTTATTCCTTGATGCCATGCGAACATTAATTTCATAATTTATGTGTTAATATTTTCTTGGTGTTCTGGTTATAAATTATAATTTATACGTTCAAGTTCTTACTGAACTTGTTATATTGCATTGCGTATAAAATTTTAAAAATATGTTTGACAAGTTTTTGTTTTATTGATAAAATCAGAATTAGAATAAAAATTGCTTCGTAAGCTTTGTGTTAATTTTACGTTTATGGTTGAATTTGAAAAACGTTGTTATTTCAGAGAAAATATAATTTTAAAAAAATATATATTTTTACTTTGTCTAGTTAATTATTATAGAATTAAGTTATACAGTTTAGTGAAATGTTGTGTATTAGCTTTGTTGTTAATTGACATTTTATGTACACAGGATATTCCAAGTAAGCGGTTCATTAAAAGTTTAGGTTATGCTACTATTTACTAGGGCTATTATTTGGATCGGGATAATTTTGGATGCCGATAATTTACTATCCCGATATTCGAATCTAGGTGCTATCCGGATCCGCTATCAGAAACCTCAGCTCCAGATTCTCTATCCGAAATCTCGGATTCGGATTCGCTCTCCGAAGCCTCGGATCCGGAGGATTAGTTGGTCCAATGCCGACCATAGAGAAGATAATATGGAGGTGTTTCTCTCGTGGTGGGGGTAGGTCGTTAGTAAACAGCGCCGCAGTGGCAAGTGTCCTGAACGAAAATTGAAAAGGCTGGGGCCCTCTAATTGTTGCTGAAAAATGTCTTTTAAAAAAGGTAGAAGAACTCTTTTGAAGTACATATAACAGTTTTAAATAAACAATAAAAGATTATGTTAAATATCAGAAATTTTCTTGTCAATGTAGGCATAAATATTTTTGATTTCAACGAAATCTAAATCTAATTAGGATCAGCAATTATAAGCGAGATCTTACAGTGACCACATGGAAGTTTTGGAAATAATTTGAAGCATATGTATCTGCAAAAATATGCTAAAACTGAAATCTCTTCAGCAGATATTACTACTTTCGAACATTTGTTATTAAATTCGTTTAGATTAGAAATTATATTATAAAAAAATATGATATTGTAACTACAATTACTTATAAAGAAAAAAAACGGATCAGAACTCTAGATAAAATAAAATACGTTCAAGTATTATAAAAAACTCGTGTACTCCGAAAAGCTGCCTACTCCCACTCCATGTTATAGGCCTGTATCTCTAGTGGTCGTTGGTTGGTTGCACCTATTTTTAGTTAGTCCAGAGACAATATTCTAAAGGTGGGTAAGTTTAATGGGCCAAACTGTTAACAAAAATTTGTGGTGACAAGGAACATTTGTAGATGGCGCTATAAGTCAAAATTGGGCACAAAATGACAAAAATTCAGTTGCAAAAAATTTATAACAAATTCAATTTTATGCTACTCTTGAGAGACCTACCAAACATCATGATGTATATATATTTTTAATTTGTGGGTCATTATAGATTATACGGATTACGATTATTAAAAAAAAGATACACACTACAAAATATTACACTTTTCCTACGGAAAATTCCTGTAATTTTACCCTATACATTACATGAATTTTCCGTAGGAAAAGTGTAATTTCTTTTAGTGTGTACACTGTATACAAATGTGTTAAGTTAAAATCCGATCTGTGAGTGTCATTTCGTATTCCCTTGTTAGTGAGTGAAATTATCTTATAGACCTGCAACACCTACATATTTTTTCGTCATATACACATTTAAGATGCTTTATGTAAGGTAAGAAAGAAAGAAATAAGTTAAGTTTATATCTTTTTCTAATTTGAAAGTTGTAAATTATTATTTTGGACAGCCAATTGTAGATTTATTCAGTTAACTGAAATAGACACCTTAAGTCATTAAGCAACGAGAATTAAGCACTTTGCAAGTCAAAACATAAAGGCAGCAGAAACGTTCATTAATTTACATGAAATAATTAATCAACCAGAAAGTATTATATAAGAAAAATATAAAATTTAATTAAATGGAAATGTAATTACACTTTTTAATCAAAGGGGATTGATTAATATATTAACAGCCCAATGATTAAAGAGATGGTGACTTTATATAGGTTATAGTGATAACAACAACACATTCCGTACATCCCGTCTTAGGAAATATAGATAATCTAGATAATAAATATAGCAAGAAAGATGTAGTATTTCATATTACCCAACTTAGTAACAAGTACTATAGAAATATAGTATCCGATAATAACTCCGGCGACTATAATTAACAGTAAATATTGCAATAGTTTGTATTAACGGTTTTATCTTTCATTTGTATTATACTGCGTATATTATCTTTTTACTAAAGGATATATACAAGATATCGTATTATATCATACCATCTTGTCAATATAAAGGCATTATATCTCCAAATGTACAAACATTTGGGGAAATTTGGCACTTGATACGTACTCACTTTTAATTCGATCTGAACCGTGTGCCAGCTAAAGTTCTGGTAGTTGGGTGTACTTTCATGGCCTTAATTAATACACGAGCTTTGAAGTTTATTTAGTTAGGCATCGCTGATCAGACGAACTGGATTCTAAAATTGCTGTACGCTTGGCCTTAAGTTAATTTAGTATTACCTCAAACTCCTTCACCTTCCGTATATCGATGTTAAACACATGGCACTTCTACTAATTGCTAGCACACTCAAGCGATATACGCTTTAGATATTTATCTGGATATTACGTTTTAGATATTCCTTCAATAAAAGGACGAGTTCTACTGTGCATAGTTAAATAAAAACAGGTTGATTAGTATTTATTCTTATACAGGGTGTTTTGAAACATCGTTTAAAGATTTTAAGGGCATGTAGTACGATCGAAAATAAGGTTAAAAGTCATAATAAACATATGTTCACAAATCAACCGTTTACGAGATAACAGCGAGTGATCCAGTAGTACATGGATATAACATATCCCAGTAAACAGGTGCTTATCAGCTATTGTTTTATGACAGTTTAATTTGATGTTTTGTGCAATTTGTAGCAATTACAATGGTTGCGTATTCTAATGCTGAAATGAGCGATATGGTGTTCATGTACGGTCGTGCTAATGGGAATTCTTGACAAGCACGTCGCGTCTACGCTGAAACGTTTCCTGATCGCCAACTGCCTTCGCATGTGATGTTTCAGACGGTGTTTCAACGACTAAGAGAAACTGGTTCGTTTGAGAAGCGGTCTTCTGATACTGGACGGCAGAGATTAGATTATGTACTCCACAGATAGAAGATCGAATTTTGAATATTATTGATGAAAATCCCGAAACTAGTGTTAGAAGAATTTCGACCCAAGTGGGTGTAAGCAGCAATCTTGTTTGGAGAACTCTTCATGAGCAACTCCTATACCCCTACCATATCCAACGGGTACAAGCCCTTACTGCTCCGGATTATCAAGCGAGGAGGGCTTTCTGTGAGTGGTTTTTGCGAACAGCTGCTGATCGGCCAGATTTCGCTGATAACATCCTTTTCACTGATGAAGCTGGTTTTACTAAAAATGGAATATTTAATTTCCACAACAATCACGTTTGGTGTGACGAGAATCATCATGGTACCGTTGAAGCTCGGCACCAGCAACGTTTCTCTCTAAACATCTGGTTAGGCATGATAGGGGAACGGTTGTTAGGACCGATTGTTTTGCCACAACACTTAACAGGTCCTGCATACCTCGAGTTCTTGGAAAATACTTTACCTGAACTTTTGGAAGATTTACCTATAAATCTAAGACTGAACCTCTGGTTTATGCAAGATAGAGCTCCACCGCACTTTACGCGTGCTGTTAGGGAACATCTTAACAATGAATTTCCTGGGAGATGGATAGGGCGAGCAGGTCCCATTGCTTGGCCTCCAAGGTCTCCCGATCTAAACCCGTTGGACTTTAGTATCTGGGGTTATTTGAAAAGTTTAGTGTACGCAACACCGGTAAACGATCTTCCAGAGTTGCGCCAACGAATAGAACACTGTTGCCAGATAATACGAGAAAAACCCTTGTTTTTTTGAAAGAGTGCGCGCTTCCTTTGAAAGCAGATGTAAATCCTGTGTCAAAATGGGAGGACGTCATTTTGAACATCTTCTTTAGTTACAATCTATTTTATGTTAAAATACAATAACATCTTAATAAAAACCGCTAAAGCAAACTTATTCTGCATTTGCGATAAAATCGCTGTTATCTCGTAAACAGTTAATTTGTGGACATATGTTTATTATGACTTTTAACCTTATTTTCGATCGTACTACATGCCCTTAAAATCTTTAAACGATGTTTCAAAACACCCTGTATATAGGTGTCCTATGACGATTTGGATACAAAATATCTATGCAACGAATTGTATTATAAAAGCCTAATTTGACGGGTAGATATTGCATGGAATGTCACATAATTTTCATTCATTTTTTATTCATATAATATATAAATATTCGAATAACAGGACTGTTGCACCTTGAACAGGATTTAGTATCCAATTTTGCGCTTTAGAACTGTTTGTGACATAGATATAAACATGAATTTGAACGATTAGATTGTGAATTAGTGACATCGATACATGAAGGAACACTTGACCCGTTGGTTGCAAATTTAATTTTCATTTATTTGACATATTCTTTAGAAGCGAATTTTTCGTGGTTCGCTGATGGTGTCGGCTGCGATTGTCGGCGAAACGTTAGGAAGATATTCCAATATAGCACGACCCTTAAGCCCGGGAAGATTGCCGTTATTAATTTAGAGGGTATTGAGGAATTTTCAAAGCTTAAGCAAGTTACATTAAGGCTGGAAACTTCTATCTAGCCAATTCCGTTGAAAATCCTGTATATCATAGAGAAACTAGAGCACTACACCTTAATTAGATACATGCCGAAAGAAATTGGCTTGAGCCATTACTGTTATAAAATTAGCAGCGTTATTCCAGCGTTCTTTGAAGTTTATATACGAGTAAATATATATTATTCCTTTAACCATCTCTCCGATAAAGTACTGTGTGTAATTTAAGGTTACTTTAAAAGATTGCTTTTACAATTAATTCGGTTACTATAGTTTCCAGAACGCAATATTATTATGAACGATATTTATTAGATGTTGATTTAATTACTTTTTCTAGGCGAAAACCCAGTCAAACTAAATGAAATTCCAACACGATTTATGAACACCTCGATGAAAGGCTAGCATATATAAAAAGCCGGTAATAAACCGATTTAATTTTGCATGGAAAAGTTCTTGGTCGATATCGTCAAACTCTCCGATGTGCATCTTATATACAGAGCTCGTTAAAAGTCGGCGGTACTTATCCAACTAAGTGTTTTGGATGGGATAGTCCCCTTTATAATTTCTCTAACTATAAAAGTGCTTTGGTATTCCAGTATAAGTGCGATGTATTTTACATGCTTTAAGGATAATAAAGTACAAACGCGAACAAAAAAACTCCGATTCCCTGCAATCCATGTTTATTTCTTATTAATGCGCCAATGAAAACGATTAATTGCCATTAATAGATGATTTAAGAGAATTATAGATCAATTGACGTTGATTAAACGAGCATTATGTTCCCTACTGGGAATTAGCACTTGATACATCAAAGTTATCAAATCGGAGGAACTGCTAAGTATTAATTGTAGCAAACGTAAGCTCTACATGTTACATACATTCCTTTTTATTTACTAAACTCTTTATTAATTAATTAAAAGAGCCTATATTTTGTTTCGTATTTGTGTAATCACCTAATTTTATAGCAGGAGTTATCAGTTTACCGAGCACTAAATAAGATAACACTGAATCTGTGATATTGCTGGACAAGACAGTAGGAAACACTCTCGCCAGAGTCGTGAAAACTGTTGCTCGACAGTCTCAAACATAAGTTTAAATTTTAATTTATATTTTCTACTCGAATAGATGGATGTGTTGCTACAAAACTCCTAGATAATGTTTCTTAATTTTAATTATATACTTCAGGATTTAAATACCTGTTTAATTCAAGAATGATCTGTGATACTCTTTAACAAATTCACTTTTAAATCAGACCGCTATTTACAGGTGGCCCTGGGTGTAAATTACCCCTCTCCTGACGATTGATTTTGTCTTGCTGCTAACAAATAGGCTAACTTAGTAGCAGCCCTGTTAATGTTATATAGCGAAACAGTAGTCATGTTACTTTGATACATAGTTCGGACGGACAAACGCTTTGACGCTAAAGTCGCCGTCGTGCAGGGTGTACAAAAAAATTATATTAACCATGGTAATACGGGTAACCACAAGAACCACAGTGATTGAAAATTATTGTTGTCAAGTGGTTGAGTAATTGGGGGTCAACACGGTGTCAAGCTGTTGTAGAAATGCTCCAATAAATGTAAGGATGGAAGCAAAGACGACTGATTGAGTAAAATTGTAATTTATACAAGGTATTCCAATTTTTCTCGATTAGTCATATTTACTTTTATTTGAATAGGCATATTTTAAAATTTATATTTGAACCGCACTCCCGCTCGTAAGTTTTAGTTCGAGCGGACTAACGCTATGGCGCTGCCTAAAAAATAGAACGAAAGAGTCTTTTTTTTCAATTTACAATTCAGTTCTATCTCAAAATATGAAGAAGATATATCCATACAATAGAAGGATTTATGACAAAGTGCCGCATTTGAATAAACCGTCTGCGATAAGTTTTTAATTGTAGGTGTAGTTTCCACCGTTATATTTTACTACGAGTATATTTTACCATCCGTATGGCTTGAATTAATTGTATTGATCGAGTGCGATAACCAAATGTTGGAATTCCTGCTTTAGCAAGCAAAACTATTTTAATAAATGGTTTTCGTGATACTATCTTTATACACGGTAGGAAGTTAAGTCAAATATGTTGCTTTTACACTCGTACATGTGTGGAATGTCGCTCTACGGCGCGAAATAATACATGTTTCAACGCAGCTAGTAAATTCTTGCATTAAAGTGTACTCATTACGCTATAGATAAATAGCACGATCCACAACAAGCTAGGTATGTGATACTTCGGTATAACATGGTTATAACACATGTCGCTGAATTTGAAGAATTTTTAGAATTTTTTGTTTTGCGTGTACTAAGTAATACACGAGAACTAATCCAGTAATGCTTTTAAAGCATTGCTTGTTTGATTTTAATCAACAACAAATCAACAGTTTTTTGTGATTGCGAACTTTAATATTGAAAACAATAAGAGTTTAAGTATTGAAATTTTATTATAGCGCTAATGGTTGTTATGTTGAATATACATATTTATGTACACATAGATCAAAAGCATTCCCTTACAAATAAAATCTGCTCCTTTACAGTCCTTCGTTCTTATGTGGCTGATGGTCCAGTGACTTGCGCGCTTAGCTATCAGTCACGGGGTCCGGGGTTCGAATCCCAGGGCCTACTCTCAGAGTGAGGTTTTCGTGGTTTTCCTCACTCCTTGGCAAATGCTGAGAGACAAACACCTTAAGTCGCTCCACGGGCGCAGGCGTAATAATAACTCATGGCCAGCCGATGCCCCCTGTAATTGGCGGAAGCTGTTGGAGGATGTAAAGGTATGAATTATTATTATAAGTTGTGTGTTTTTGTTGTAGTGGACAGTGTGTTCCGTACTCTTCTACTTTAGTATTTCTTTACTCTTTTTCTGTAATTTCTTATGCCTACCATCAAATACCTGGTCGAGGTGTCTCATCCGCTTATGCGTCTTCCGGTCATTTTGTCGCTGGTATCCAAGTAATTACTCTTTCTTATTAGTTAGTTGTCCACTCTTAACATGTCGAAACCAGTACAGTCTCTGTACATTGATAAACCATATTATATTTTTGCTCCAGCAAATCCTTAATCTCGCCATTTGTAAGCCGTTTGTAAATATTCTCTGTCTGGAGTTTTGCATCGCAATCTGGATTAACCTAATTAGTTTAGATTGTGTCCTTAGGTTTCTTATCTGCTCTACTAGTCATCTTCTTTTGATTCTATCGAGAGTTTGCTTAAACTTCTTGAATAGTATGTAAGTACAGATCCACAGCACGATATTTAATAATTTTATTATTAAGTCTTTTTTTTTTTAATCTGAATTTTATTTTTATAAAAGATACTTTCTAAACTCTGAGTCGTAAGAGATGAGCTATGCGTCATAATTTGCTGCGTCTAGTAACGAGAAGTTGCGCGCAATAATATAGTATGTCTCCGGATTGACTTTAAAAGAGTTTTTTATTTTTTATTTCTCAGAAAATTTCACTCTTGATGATTTACTCTGCTTGTTTTCAAACCCCTAAAACACAAATCACTTTTTATTTAACTCGAACGGTTCTCGAGATAATATCATTTTTCTTCAAAATTTCGACTTTTATTGTAATTTTTAGAAGTAGCTCTAGTAGGCGGATTTCATTGAAAAATACAACTGACAGCAGTTGACAAATCTAATAAGTTAGTAGAACTGCAAATTAAATCTTCGGTAACTTGAACAGTACTTATCAATTAAATAAATAAACAATTTATCTAATTCAATGTTACGGAACTGGGGAAGAGTGCTACCGAGTTGTTATCAGAAAATTCAACCAAAAATACCCGGGAGTTACCATTTCAAATTCCGGAGCAAAAAACTCGGTGACCAAATTCCTGAAAACAGGCTCGGTTTTAAACATTAAGAAGTCAAAGAAGTTGTTCGACGAAGACGATGCTGCTTCAGTTCTCGCCGTTCATTCCTCAATAGAAGCTCCAAAGTTGTCTTTAAGAAGGAGGGCAATACTAACTGAAATAAGTAAATCTCATTTACATAGAATATTTAAAGAGAACAAAATTTTACCAATTAAACCACAATTTCGGCAAACTTGAGAAAATGGTGATGAAGCCAAACGTATGGATTTTTGTTTAGAAATGGGCTAAAGAGTTTTGGAAGACTCAAATCTTCATAAACGAATTATGTTCTCCGATGAATCAAGCTTTACAACTAACGGAGTCGTTTCGTCTCAACATTGCCGGTACTGGAGTTAGACGAATCCAAACTTCAGAATTTCTTGTCGCAGACAATATTTTAAGAAAGTTAATGTGTGGTGTACGGTTTCGGTGTCCGATGGCGTTATAGGCCCATATTTTTTGATCAAAATTTAAACTGTAATTCATATTTGGAAATGCTGCAATTTTTTTAACTGATGAACTGGATGAATTGCCGTTAAACTACCGAATGGAAATGTTTTACCAGCACGATGGGTGCCCTGCTCATTATGCCGGCATTGTTCGCCAGTGGCTCAATACAGAGTTCCATCATAACTGGATAGGAAGAGATGGTCCCATTTTATGGCCACCGAGAAGTCCTGATCTTACAATATTGCACTTTTATCTGTGGGGTCGTTTAAAACAAATTGTGTACAGTGAGCCACTAGACAATGACGAGCACCTATAGTCGTAAAGATGTCAATCAATGTTGTTGTTTGAACTATGATGTTATCACTGGCTTTTATACTGCAGCAACCCTTTTTCCGACAAAAATAACTTTCTTGCCCTCTTCCTAGACAATGCCTCAGACTATGGGTCATTTTCATACTGTCCAGAAGACACAGAATGTTTTCTGAAAAGAAATATTACCCGAAGCCAACCATATATATTTTTGACAGAAACAATTTTTAGATCAAAACCGGAGGGAATAATACGTTTGGCAATTGTTTAAAGTATTTTCCGCCTAATCGGAAAATCGCGTCTATTGTTTTGTTTTTTCGGAACCCATGTTTCTGTCTTAGCTTTTTTTCCATGTGCGCTGTCAATCACATTCTAATCAGGATAACCGTGGTCCGTAGGACATGTTTAGAATCATGATTCTTTTACAATTGGTGCAATTTGACGAATCTTTTGTATTTGTAGGTAGGTGTTATTAGCTCACTTCTTTCCTCTGTTGTCATTTTTGCTCCTCTCTATACCTACCTTGTTAGTTGTAGAAGCCTCTCTAATAACTTTTTTCCACTGGCCTATGAGTTATGATTGCCTCTAATGTTGTTAGTTAATAGCTGTCATAAATT
The DNA here is from genome assembly GCA_949128085.1 of Cetonia aurata. Classification (NCBI taxonomy): domain Eukaryota; kingdom Metazoa; phylum Arthropoda; class Insecta; order Coleoptera; family Scarabaeidae; genus Cetonia; species Cetonia aurata. The sequence continues at coordinate 34,093,232 of OX421885.1, forward strand.
CTTCAAATCTTGATGCTACTTCATCGGCTACTTTAGTTCCTAGTTGGGATTTCTTTGTGGGTTTTGATCGAAACATTTTATGTATCGAAATAGTTTGTTATTGTCTATATACTTTTGGTACCTGCTACTTTCATTATTTCATCAACCTGATAATAACCATGTTCTTTTCTTTATGTTGTTGCTTCTTTTGACTGTCCCCTCACCTTCTGTATCTGATTATTCCATCTTTTTCTTTTTGTTTTTTCATTGTTCTAGTTACCTATTCGCTGCAAAGTTGATATTATTTCTTGAGCTTGTCTATTACTTGTTCCATTTCTTTTTAAGGAAACAAGTTTGACATTGTTTGATAGGCAAAGAGACTTAATAAATAAAACCTAAATTTCATTATCCATAATATCTAAGCAAGTTATAAAAAACTGAGAGGCTTTTCATCTTTAAATTCTCAGAAGCGAAATGCCGCGACCCTCGATGAGTAAAATCTATTTATTCTATAATAGAAACAACGGAATTTCCATATCTTTCAGAATCTAACAAAATTAATCTGGATTAGCATATTTATCGTACTCCAGATAAGCATTGAAAAATGGAAATTGTGAACTGATGAAGTCTGGAAACGACATTAACTTCGGCTAAAGGCTTCCAATATAATTTGCTTCACAAATGTTCTGATATGCGGCGCTACCTGGGTAATGCAAGGTTATAGCCCAGGCCGTTCCGCATTTACAGAAAGCCACATCGCCCTCGCGGGGTTGATCCTTCGAGTATACGTTTTTACGCCCGAGTTCTCTAACGTGTAGTGTTCACGATCGGCTCTCCCTAATTCCGCGACTGCGGGAATCATTTGGTAGTAAAATTTATTTCCCGATGCTTCTTTACGCTTTTCCACGTAAACGGTCGACGTTGAGAGCTCGAGGCTGTCCGCGAAAATGGGAAAGGAACGTGGTACGTTCCGGACGAGCTACGCGATGATAATGCGACACATGAAAGTTTAACGGCAGGTCATAAACCTGAAATGAAATTGCCACGTTGGTGTGTCTGTATTGCTCGCATGTGTTAGGATCCCACTTCAAGATATCACCATTTGAGAATATTGAAGGACCTATTTTATCGGTGGACAACGACGCAATCAAAACGGACACAAGTGCATCCAATTGACTCTTTTCCAAGTAATAATAATGGTCCCAGCTGTGATCGCATACTTTTATCAGATATAGTAGTGTAAGAAAAACCTTTGTTTTGTTTTCAATGGTTAATTAATTTAAATCTGCAGCAATCGTTGCTTTTAGGCATTTTTTCTTTGATGTTGTATTGCAAAGAGGCCCCACCCCAAAATTATTATTGGGCAGCTGTTTTACGTGCAACTATTAATCACTGATAAGAAATTTCGAAGTGTTTTTTTTTTTTCATTTTCGTTGTAGACGCGCCAACAATAAGCAGGATATTTATATATTTCTTCTTCATGAAAAGAAATGAAACTGATTCGAAATGGACCAGTTAAACAAAACCAAACCATAATTTTACGTAAAATACTCGCCATTAGAGAAGAGAGCAAATCTTATAACGACCTGGAAAATAAATTCACCCAGTTTAAACGAACAAGGAATTGTTGGCGCAGCTATGATTTATAAAAGAAGACTGGAACCGGTCGCCGTTGGATACGTGAGGAAATTTTAGATCACCGCGGTGGTCAGGAAATATTATCTTTCCTAAGCGAGTGCCTTTTACTATAAACGACTTGTTAGTAATATTACGTGCTGGTTTCCCGGCGATAATTGAAGCGCTCTTCGGGAGCGAAGCGCCGGTAGCCACACGTGCGAGTAGAAGATGAGAAAAGAAATTTAAGCAATTTCACGGACCCTGCAGTATCACAAATTCGCTCCGTTCGCGGATAATTCGTTTATGATTGAATAGGATTTGCTGAATGAGAAAGAATGTTATTAATGCGCATAAAATATTTTGTAATGTGCATAATTTCCATTTATTGTGGGTGCTAAAATATTATACGCAACACTGACATTGACAGTTTTTTCATAAACTGATATTTTTGAATGAAATCTCATGGGTTCTCTACCTTAATGTAAAAACCAATATTTCAATAATACTAAATCGGGCATTTCAGCCAAAAGTTATTTCTCTGTGTAAAATTTTACGTTGGCCATCACGACAATTATATGTTCCCTCGTCTAAATTTCTTGCGATTAGAATATCTACGTTTAAATTTCTTTTATAACCGTGAAAATAACTTAATATTATTAAATGATCAGGTTATAAAAAAGCACTTCACCATATTTACGTTTGATCTAGTATGAATTATTAAATAACAACAATTAAACCTTATACTTTGAATTTTGCCGAAGTAGATATGAATAATTACTATGTTAAGTACTGTGTTTGTCATTCTATGGTCCAGCATGATAACGTTCAGACATAAACTACGACCGCTGTAACTAATACCAGCTATTGTTGGTAAGTAAGTTGGACTAAGGATATGATTATAAGGGAACAGATGCGCCAGGAAGGAATTCATTGATTGTCTGCTTAGTATTAGAGCTCTTAATTGGATTATATCTGCAAGAGAAACAACAAAGACGAAATTTCGTCTTTTATGCTACGCTACGTTGTCGCCTAAAGGAAGGAACGCGATGAAAGGGCTTTCTTTACCAACGATTGCAAAGGATTAAACCTAGAGTTTAATTTTAATCACGTTGAAAGCCCTTTTTGCCGTATAAGTTAAACTGTATTTAAATTATTTCGGAAATGTTTCCCAACGTGTTTTTTTGCCTGACTTTTGAATAGATGTTTCTAATGTCGCCCCTTTATTTATTACACTAATAAATAGGGATATGACAAACAAAATTATCATGTACTGAATCGGTTATATTACTAGATACTGACACTAAAAATCTGCCTCAATAGTAAATGACACCATAATTAACATAGAATCATGGATATATTATAACCACTCTCAATTAATTATTAATTTTTTTTAAGAATTTTAAATAATAGGCTGGTAAGTTTAAGGTACAAAGATAGAGTATGGAATATGAATTATCTGCATTAGATTTCTTCATTGGCTTTGAAAATTACCATCATGACGATATGACAGCAAATATCTCAAGGCAGCTTATTAGATAAATTAGGCTCAGTATACAGGCTGATTCATTTTCGATCCTCACCATTGAGATCTTGCTTATTATTAAAGATAGACAATAGGTTCAAACATGTCGCCATTTTTATTAATGCACCATTACGCACGTTTTCGAGCTGTTTGAACTGCTCTTTGTATGGTTCTCCTAGGAATTGCATTGAAGGCATTTTCTAGTCTAACTCGAAGTTCTTCAATATTATGTGGAAGGTCACCTTTATAAACGTTATTTTTAATAGCTCAAAAACTTTTGTCAACATGTTACACATGGTTGAAATCAGAAAAAAAGACTCTTTCTAACGGTGTCAAAATTCAATATGGTGCCCATAAGAAATAAGAAAGTTGATGATGACCAGAAGAAAACGAAACGTCGTATAACAATTTCAAGCACAACATTACTTAGAACATTAAAAGTGGCCTTGAGAACGTGTCTTTAGTTTTTCTCTGCAAGGCCAAATAAAAGTGCTAGAGGCAAAATAAGAAAATAAGATTTTTCCGTTTTTTTTTTTAAATCTCAAACGTCATTTGTTCTAAGTCAACTTTCTTTGCGGGATCATAATAACCACAAAATTTAGCAACTTTGCCAAATTTAAACCTATCGTCTGTCGATAATAATAATCGAGATCTCAATGGGGGGGATCGAAAATGAATCAGCCTGTATACTGAGCCTAATTTATCTAATAAGCTGCCTTGAGATATTTGCTGTCATATCGTCATGATGGTTATATATAGGGGTATATAAAAAAACCTAAATTTCCACTGACATTGGAGTTATATTTTATAAAAGAAGTGACTTTTGTCGTAGAAATACATTTTCAAATGTAAGAGTCATTACGTTCTTTTTTTTGCCTAGTTAGATTAGCGATTTCAATCACTCTAACTTGTTTAATCTTTTCTTGTTCCCTTTTCCACGTTGGGAACAGATCCTATGTTAAGAATTCCAGAATAATTGAAATTCCATTAATGTTTAATTATCTGCAGAGAATTCATCAAGACAAAACAGTTTCATTAAGAAACTAAGCGTAGTAATGTTTTTAATGAAGCTGTACATCTTTCTGTTTACCTTAGATATTCCATTACTGAATTACTTCATTTTAAATTCTCTCGTGGGTGTTATATAATAAAAAAGCGGACCCATAATTCGTACTCCGTGAAACCTATAAATCCATTTATGAGTATTCATACCTTTACTACAACAGAAAAATCATCGTAGTTAGGTCTTTCGAAATCAGTGACCCTTTTTTGCCAGAGAATAATAAGTAATTCATTGATTAATTTTTTACTTTCTTTTACAATTTACAACTTTTACTTTTTATACTTCTGGAATAATAGGAGATTTGAGTGCACTATATAGGGCCGCATTCAGGAAGAAGAGGAAATTTAGAAGGATTGTTATAAATACAATACATTGTTATAAATTTATAATAAATAAAACATTTTTGTTCAACAGAAAAAGATTATTCGTTGCATGTTGTGTGTGTCACCGCTTGAGTCATGCCGTCCATTATTTGAGCAATTATATAAGAAAAATATGAAAGGGTGCTACGATTTGATATCCTCGCTACGATGTGGCCCCCTAGGGGCGTCTGGGGGCCACCTATGCCGTTTTGGAGTCGATATTCGTACTCTACGGGGTCGATATAGGGGGTATAGAACTTTTCAGGCGAATCGGTCTATGTGAAGGCATTGAAATATAAAGCAAAAGAAAAAAAAATCGCTTTTCCTTGGGGTGGTACGTCTTTTTGCAAATAACATGGGTAAAAGGCTCATCTGGAATACTGCAGGAGAACACTATTGCGTTAAAAGTGAATAACTGTATGATAGATCATCAGGTGTAAATAGCTTCTTAGTTCGGTACCAAGAAGTCTAAGTTGTCAGAATACACCTAGGAAGATAACATCTAGCCCTCTACTAAATTTGTTTTTCAATGCAACCGTGGCCGAAGGAATCGAAGGAGTCCTTTAAAAAATATAGCTTGGTATTGGGAAAAAGGGCATCCGCGTGGTTCGACTAATTGTTATGTGATGTTATCTTTAAAGTTGATCCAATAAATGCAGGCTCTTAACGTAGCCCAGAATATTTTTGAATTAGGTCTTTCTTAGGTCTTCTAGAACATTTTCAATGATCGTATTCCTGATTCTCGTAGCGGTGGAGCAGTGGCAGAATATGTCCTAGCTGTCTCTTCGTCTTATCCCAAACACAGTCTTATCAGAGAGCCCGACTCTGTGCATGCGCTTTCTGAGTTTGCAATGACCTGTAAAAATAGAAACAATCACTTTGACATTTTTACGCTCAAGTTCGAATTCCTTACTTTTAACAGGATTACGTGAAATGCACACCCTCGTATGTACTGAACAAGGACAGTTGTTCCAATATTGGAGCACTTTCTGATTTTCCTAGACAGTGATTTGCTATTTAGCTGCCGTAGGTGCTATACCGATGGCAGGTTTTGGCATCTGAAAATTTATTTGCTGATTAGCTACTGCAGGTCCTATACCAATGCTATGTTCTGGTTCTGTTTCTGGTTTTCCAAGAGTGTCTACTTAGATATTTCTGAGAATGAGTGAGTGCCCAGATACCCAGATTATGGATAAGTTATAAGCCGCCCTCACTATATTTAGAGTGTCTCCAAATCAGTTTCGAATTGCATTTATTCATCTATAGTACTTTTAGCACCATCTGACGGTCACTGAAAATTTTTATTGATTTGTGATTATATTTCATTATTCTGTGTTTAAAATAAAATTCTGTGTATAATATGAAAATCAGAGACCTTTTTATAATTACTAGTTATTACTGTGATAGCATGGTAAGGATTATTCTTATTTGTAAGTCTAGATATTCTTCTAAACCTGGGCGAGTGTATAACATGTTTCATTTAGAAAAAAACTATTATTATTAATGGAGAGCTTGTGTAGAGCGGTATATATTTTATGGAGGAGACATTTTTTTCTTAACACGGCAGAACGAACTGTTATCGCTTTTTAATAGATTATTTCATGGTATTCGATATTAATGGATAAGCTGTGTAATGCGATTAAATCTCCGCTGTAAAGAGTTTAGCACCGGAACATTATCAGAGGTCATGGTTCGTAGGTACCTTTCCTCTGGCTATCGACCCCTAAAGGGCAATTATAATCAAACAGCCGCACGTATTTTAGCGAAATTAGTGGTATTACGGAAGAAATCTTTCGATATAAATTTGGTAGTCTTCCTCATTCGGTTGGGCTGATCGTTTATGAACCATAATTGCGTTCTAGCTAATTTAATGTTTTTATATCTGGATTTAATTATAGTTGAGATAAAGGTTTACATTAGTCCGTATTATTAGATAACTCATAAACGTTTTCAGACTATTATTTATTTTTTTTTAAATATATCGAAATGTAATATAGGAATATAATTAAATATAAGAATAAATGTTGTTTTAGCGTAAAGAATAAGTATTTAAAAATCGTTTCCATCAGTCTAGTAGGAAGTATGATGGATAATTGTAATAGTACAGGTAACTGTCTTAGGTATCCTGTGAGAATCCAATTCAATTAATTGTGTTTGTCTTTACAGGTCACTGCAAACTCAGAAAGCACCTACACAAAAATAAACTCTGTGGTTGAAGGACGAAACCGCGACAACAATCACGCATGACATCTTTGATAAGGCTACCGTTTTCCAAGAAGACCTGAAAAAGACTTCATTCAAAAAAATTCTGAGCTACTTCAAGGGCCTCAACATATTGAATAAACTTTAAAGATAACATCAGATCTGCAATAGACTATGGTGGCCGCGGTGAAGGAGACAATTGGTCGAACCATCTCAATACTCAATAATATTGTTGGAACAGCGAATTGGAAGGCACTGCCCATGCTGATGCCGTGTTATTCGTTCACTGGAGGTTGCGCACAAAATAAGACAGTTGGTGTTAATTGCTTTCTGTTAATTTTGAATTTAACGCATAATGCATTATTATTGTTTTTTATTTGCCTCAAACGAAAAAGAGCTCTGACACATTTACCATTATGTTTCCAACGAATCCGACAATTTCAGAAGCGAAAGGAGAATCAAAGAATGATCAAAACGTAATTATCGCAAGATTGTAAACACGATAAATTTAACAGCGTATGCAAATGGAGGTGTAACGGGCGCGCGATTTATCGACGGCGATAAATTCCAGAACACGTATGAGTTGTCAACTATGCAAGACATAAATTAAGTCTTCGGTTTACCGCCATTAACGTAATTTTCCTCAAGCGTCTGTCAATTAACTAAAAGGGAATTACATTACTTGAATAACGAACCTACTACGTATTCAAACGCCTAAGTTAGGACTGATGTATGTATTTCGGGACCCAACCCTTGCACTTCCCTATTTCCTGACTAACAATTGACTTTCCTGCAGATTTCAACCTACTTTCGAGGCAATTTAAACCATTGAATATCTCTTGGGAATTGAAATACATTGGTCTCTCAATGCTGATCATCTTAATTACAAAAACTTTTACTTTAACAAGCTTTAATACAATTACGATATGAGCTGAAAGATCTCAAGAGAACAGATTAAATAAATCTGTTAGAAAAATTGCAAGAAACAGACAATGACAACACTGATTTATATATATAAATCTTTAGGCATAGCATAAGAATCCCTGCAGTTCAAACTTTTCCGCAAACTCTTTTGATATTCTTTTCTCTTTTTAAGTCTCCGCCGGGGACAATCCATCCCTCAAGCGAATGCATTTATTTTTGTTTTATAGCTTAGATTTCATAGAATTTGACATCGCTCAGTTTTATATATCTACGCATTATGATAACTAAACGTATTGATACTAAGTGGTATCAGTATTTTATTTCGATTTGTGGATATTAGGCGCAGTGCACCAGATTATGTAACTTTAGGAAGTCTACTCGAACAACCACTTTATTGGGAAAATTAGTCATCGAGTGGAAAAAATTGCTAAAACTATTTTTTGAGAAACGACTTATTTATCTGACGGAAAGGCATATTGATTCAAGGTTGTTTCCGAGATGACAATTGTCAATTACTGTTATCCGTAATTCTGACGTTGCGTAGATGTAACTACCGCTGAGTTTCTTCGTGGTCTGCGGTTGCGTATTAAAATTTGTTCTTACTGCCCTTAGTGGTTTTCTATCTTGGGTTCCTGCTTTGTTGCCTTAGAGGTCTGGCTTCCGTCTTAAATGTTTTGAAGTCACGGTGACGTGGTCTCCACTCGACCTACGTACCGTTATCAATTTTTCTTTACCTTCTCAGTTTGCTGAGGTGGGTGCCAAATAGTTTTTTTATGTTGGTTCAGCTCGAGTTGTGATAATGCAACAATATTACTATCCAAAAGTCGAAATCAAAGAGGTTTCCATTGCCCTCTCCTGATGGCTCCGTTCTGGTTTCTTCTGGTGTTTTCCTCTAGTCCACATGCTTCCTACGAATAGGAGGAAAAAACACACAACTGCAGTGCCCTCTGCACAAGCGTAAGGGTGGTAACTCTGTGCGGTCGCCCAGTTTCCCAGAGATTCCATTCGTGACACCTTTTGCCCTCAGAGCCATTCATCTCTGGGTACGAGCCGGAGAGATGAAAAACGTTGCTGGATTAAGCAAGTAATTAGCCGTTGAATCAACTGGTAGGCCAGCAAAGAAAAGACAGAAGAACCTGGCAGAACACGTCTGCCTAAAATTTCAAGAAAATCGAAACGGTGTTATTTGTGTAAATAAAATGTCTCCCCCAAACATTTAATTAAAAGCCTGATTCGTATATATTGACGTCCATACGCTGTATAATATCAATAAATATACTATTTGCTTTATTTTAATCGAAAATTGAGTTTTTTAGAAGTAAGTTTGAGGTTTAGGAGATGTTAAGAGTTACAGTGCGCTCTAATAACGCAGTCGTGCTTATGATTTTATATATAAAAATAATACGCTTTGCTATCTGGTGCTAATATGAACATATGAACACTTGTGAGTTTCAAATTTCCAAATCATTTAGTATCCTTCGCTAACAATAAGTACGAAAGATCTTTTTCTGAGGTTCCCAGAGGCAATTGTAATAAGATTGAGTTATAGAAGGAGCTTGCAAGTCGTTTCTTTTCCGCTGGTCCTTTCACGTTTACGAGTGGGGTATTTCCTTGTTTCGTGACATTTGATTTAGTGCTTTAATTATATTACCGCTTTCGTCAAGCCTTCTTGTCACACGACTTCTATGCGGGCGACGACGGAAAAACAAACTGAAATGAAAGAAGCGGAAATGGTTATTTTAATATCGTCTTGATTTATTGTGTACGTTATTAAAATCGTCGTGACGCAATGACGGTGAAACAGTGGAAATGGTGAAATGAAATTGACAACACCTTTCCGGTTATAAATGTACCTTAGGACGAAATTCTCTAATTTATTGTGGTTTTTTATTAGTGATAATGAATTAATTTGACAAACTAGTGGATAGGATATCGAAATGATATTTCATTAAGCTTTTTCTTTATGAAATTTTTGTAAAAATGGGTCTTATTAATAGGCATTATTTGGTTATGCATTTGTAATATTACATTACCAGTCCAATCAAATTCGAAACTAACAACAAAGAAGCCAACAGGCATATTTTTCCATTACTATTATTACCGTCTATCGAAACTCCGGCACTTACCTAATGACGGGATTTGGGAACCTTCGTGACCGAGGGCTTCGGAATTGGGTAGTTAATCGAGGTGTTCCGCTGCCCTTCTCGTCTGGCAGTAATATTTCCCCGTTATCTTTCACAGGAAATCTCAAATGAGACCCTTAAAGACAAAACCCAATGTTCGTTTCACACCTCACTTATTCTTGATTACAATGTGTGCGCAAATTCTCCAAGTTCGGATTGTAATTTACCTTTGGAAGTTACACGTTTAAACGCTTCTTAAAGGTTTAACCTTTTGAGCAATAATTTCGAATATATTCGACATACTTACATGAAATTTTCAATACCTCTACTGTTCAAGGGGTTAAACATCTATAGCGCTCATCCAATTTTGCAGGAACATTATTAGAATATACAACAAAATTCAAGAGGAATATACATTTAATAACGCAAATACAATGTCAAAAATACAAATGTATAAGTAACATTTTATTATTTGCAGTGTTAAATTGACCAAAAATACATTCTTTTCATTTTTTTATTACTCTATATTATTATAACCGCAACAAACAAATTAAGTAATAATAGGAAGGGGAAAGGTAGTTATTAACTAACACGTTGCAGATCGGAATTGAACATCCATACACTAATATTCATATGATTCGTCTTCGTCTGAGTGATCGTTTCTAAGAAGATATTTCCAAGTTTTATAAACAGCGAGATTACAGTACAAGTATTGGATATAAAAGAAGCTGTAACAAAAGGAGAAGTGGAAAAAGCAATAAGGAGTTCGGTGGGAAGTAGAAATGCACATAGGATTGGGATTAGTTCAATGAAACCGAGCAACGATCGCAAGCAAATTGCTGCTGCCCAGATCAGTAAATCTACTGGTAGCATGCTGGCGTAGCTCGGTAGAATCAACTGGGATCGGATTGGCTGCAGAGGGGTCAAAGTAGGATCGAAGTAATGAGGCGTTTCAAATGTCTGGAATTTTTGTACAGGAAACAAGAGTCTAAAGGACAAGATCGGTCAAACATCTGTCTGAAATATAACCAGCCAGGATCGTAAGGCTCAAGATTGCACAGCTAGGCTGTCAAACATGTACCTACAGGGCATTGAACGGATTCGATTAAATGCCCGAGGTTTTAGAGAATAGCTGAAAACCAAACTTACCTTGAGAAGAACTCGACAAAGCTCAGACGAGGGCCAGAACTGCCAAGAGAGGAACATTTTACTTGTTGTAGTTTACCGTATTGGCGCGTAAGGTGTGCCTTAGTATTTAACTTTTTTTTTTATATCCGAAGACGCTTTTAACTGCTTAAAGTGATTTAAATGATGAATCTTCGCTGGTGGAAATTATAGGAAGCGTGAGCTAAGTAACAGGGCTAAAGTATTTGCTTCATTAGTTGACAATAAATTTAAATAGCTATGTGGGAAACTACCGCCCAGCACTGTCGGAAAATCAAATTTATACAAGTGTAAATTTCACTCGCATTTCCAGTGTAGGTTAATGTATCTGCGAGTAATTAGCTTCTTAATTTAATTAAATATCTTCTTACCCATATTTTCCTTCCTCGACACGATTTTCTGATGTTGGAAACAATTAAATTGAAGTAACTACCTTTAAGTGTTTGTTTTCATTTGTTGTCACATTGATGTAGCACTGCATTGATTTATTAATTTCATGGTATTTTCTTCTATGAGCAGATATTTTTTAATGTTATTTGAGATACAGTATTTATTATAAAAGTAAGTTTTAATTCATTTTCATTTAATTAATCATCGGTTCCATCGTTCTAACACTTTTCCCGTGTGTCGTATATTTGTTTGCTAGCATTGAAGTGCCTTTGTCCGTTGTTAAGAAATCTATTTAGTTTACTTTCGAAACTTGCCTCTTTTGTCGAGCGGGTTGCGAAATAATAGAGCTGGAGCAACACACTATTTTAATTAACGTCGTAAATCAGCAGTAGCGTATGCCCCGTCCTTCGACCGAAACAATTTAGTGAGTTAATCACAATAAATGTGTGTACCGCTCTTCTTTTTTTATTTCACATCCATGGTGACGTATTCTGATACCTTTCCACGTTTGCAACTACTATATTATTTAACTAAACGATTTCATTCCACGTCACACCGCTAGTACCTCAGTCATGTTTTAATTATGAAACCTAATGTCGATAAAGGTTGGAATTTATGAAGCTGTGATCTCTATAGCATGTAGTTATGCATATATTACTATATTAGAAATTACCATTAGAGATTCATTTCAATTCGTTTTAAAATTCGTAAGAATTACAAATAAACTAGCTTCCAGTATAAATATTAGTATCACACGTCTTAATATGCAGTTTATCTTTCTCTATACATTCTAACATCATTCCAAACTACATTAATGGGACTGTTATGATGTCTGTGATTGCTTCCTATCAGCGAACTACGATCTTAGATCTTACTGCTGACATAGCGAACTTTCCATGAACTGCTTGCGATCGGTGTATTTACAATGTAAACATCGCCATCGTATCAACGTCACTCTTTGGAAAAAACAAATTATTCACAGAAGATCAACACAGTCGCATAAAATACAACACATATGAAGAGAGTAATAGTACACAAACTCAAATTTAACCATAGAAAAAGGTAGTTTATAGAATGGGATACATTGTGACAATGGATGTAAAAGACATTACGAGACGATTCTAAGATAAATCTAGGTAAGTACGTGACAACGATGGAATAAATATTTCATAACGCGTATTTCTCAAAACGTAAAACTAGTAGGAGAGAAATCCGTACGGGTTTGTTACTTTACTAGTCTCAGTATGTATCTACGAGGCAGTTCTGACAAGTTTATTATTATGTTACATCGTTGGCATATTGAGTGCAAAAAATACGTTCGCTTGATTTATTCCATAAATCGGAAATATGTCACACCGACCTTGATATAGAAACGACCATTGTCCATCTGTTGGTTTATAATAATAATAATAATAAGAAGAATAATTGGAAGGGAGGTACTCGATCGCATAACGTAGGAAACGAAAGCTTAAATTATTCAGATATGCAGCCCATATTGTTTCAATCAATTAATGACTTTTTAATCTCCATATTTCGCAAATTAATTGTTTGTTTCTTCGGAAAAGAGTAAATTAAAGTGAAAATAGGCCATTCAATATGGTAAAAGCAAGAGGAAGCACTCACTGTTTGTGTCTGTCTATTTTTATCATGTTACTATTAACTTACGTTTCCAAAATTTTAAATTATTTGTTTTGTTTTTGGTTCTTTACCAATTTTAGTTAAAAGAATATGCTTTTATTGTTTGATGTTGAAGTTCGCGATTCACCAATCGATTCCTCGTTGAACACACACGATAGACTTTATTTTACGGTGTGTAGTTTCAAAACTTTAAGCTGAAATGTCTCCGGAAATATCGACTCGTGCTTTTCATCATTCGCTTCCTCGTTGAAAGATGCTTCTAGTAGTCTTTGTGGCGAATTTTATTTCGAAATTTTAAATATAAATATCTTGTAAACGACTGGTGCTAGGAAAACGGTCATAGAGCTGTTTGATTCTCCGCGAGAGAGTCGCTTCTTCTAGGGTTGTCTCAATATCTCGTTCTTTTTTTTATGTGGAATTTTTGGATCAGAATTAATTAAATTTGACAATGTCTTCATTTTTTCTCGAAGGGAACAAACCAGCGCACGAGGAGACTTCTTTCTTTTAGAATGCGAGTGATAACAAATTAATGTTATCGTAGGAAGATTTATAAAAAGCAATGAGAGGTAAAGAAAAAGAAAATGTGTGTACCTATAAAAAAAAATGCTGAAATTTTCAATTAATTGTTTGGCATAAAGTATTATCAAGTCCAAAATTTTGAAAAACTCTTTTGGGAGATCTCTCATTAGCTACTTAGGCTAAACACAGTAGAAATAATTTATTATATTATTGCATAGTAGAAAACTATTTATTAGTTCCTGAGAAAAAAAAGAAGAAAAGGATGAGATTATTGCAGAGAGTGATAGCGGCAGCAAATTATTTGGGCCTTTACGCTTCCAAATGAATTTTTTTGAAGTATAACATGTATAAATCAAATTAGTAAGAAAACTATTGTGAACAAAGTGATGATAATTTCAAGTCATTGGATTAGTGCTCTTTAAATTATCAAGGAAGAAAAAGAAGACACTAAAAAGGTATCGTCGGAAGTGACCAAATCCTCGAAGTGTAAAGAATTGCCGAATGCAGTCACTTGTCGAGTTTTAAATTTGGTTAAAGCTTTAACACGTTACACTACAAAATTAGCAGTAAAGAATGGAACACACCAATTTCCTTCGTAAATTAACGAACCAAAATTAACGAAATACCAGGTGGATCTATAAAGATAAATGTTTGCTTTTCGTTCTGGGCCACTAACATCAAGAATTGTTTTATTTATTAACATAAATGCTCTGCGTACAAAACGAAAGTTGTCGACCTTGAGCAAAGATTCGGTGAACGCTTTTACTGCGTGTGAACGCCAAATATTGCAATGTCTTCTCACCTGCTCGTATGTACTAACGATAGCAAAACCATTTGCTAAATTCCCATTTCGCATGGCTAACTTTAATTGTATCGTGACTGTACACACATTCAATTGCAATTAATTTACTAATACTAGCACAAGAAAGCTACGTTAACAGGTACATTGTCAGTGAAGGGTTCAGAAGACTCCCCTGAACCTCCAAATTGTTGAATTTTAAAAGCACCTGTTCCTTAAGGCAAGAAAAGAAAAGAAACTTTCAGTTTCGTTTAGGTTTCCACTCTCACTTTCCGTCCCACTTTCCTCGAACTTGAACAGCCTGCTAAATTTATAAATATATGAAGACTTCGTGTTCAATCACAGAACTACTTAAGTATTGCTAAACTTTGTCCCCCATCTACATATAAGGAACATAATAGCGCCTCAGGTGTAAACTACCGATGGCAGAACATGCAGGCTATTGCCAGAAACGACAATCCATCAGTTTGCCCCAAATATGCTTCACGCCTTAGGAGAGGTGACATGGTATCTTGTGAGTAATGTACTTCAACGGTACACGTCTATATCAACGACCGAGAGGTAAATGATTGTACCAGTATAATAAATAGTTGGGAACGAATGACAAAATGTAGTAATCCGCAGCAATTTCGATGTTAGACAAATAGCTCTTCGTATTCTATTTTGGATAACAAGCAGAAGTGTAATAACCATATATACACCGTACTGGTGAACACGCGTCTTGAGTCAGGTTTGTGCCCATGAATGTAATACTCGATCGATGTGCGCGGCAATTAACGTTTATTTGTTTTAAAGAAAAAAATTGGGTAAAGTGGTAGATGGAATAGGCAAACATTTGTTTGTGCGGAACACCGAGATCACAATAGTAGGAACGAACTCCGCAATAAAGAAGCCAAAAAAAAAGTAGAGCACCGGGAATAGAAAATACTAAAGCGGAACTGTTGAAATGCTTGTGGAATAACAGAAAAATCCTACTACAAAGGCTGGCTTGGCCCCCAAGTGTGAGTAGTAAAATATATGGAATTATCGCAGAAACTAAGAAATATAACAAAAATTAATTTAGACGAAAATCAAAGTGAATTTAGACGTAACAGACGAGAGATGGATTATATTTTTTCTAGCTTACGATAAATGAGGAGGAAGATATCCAAACAGAAAACATTCTATACCTGAGCTGTTTTGACTTAGTAATAGCTTTTGAGGGTACGCCAAGGAAACTGATATGGGATATATTAAAATAGACCCAAATAGGAAATAAATTATTGTTAGCAGTTAAAAGTAACTGTACATGTACTAGAAATCTGATAAGATCCAAAAATATACCCATTAAAGTCTTCAGTAACAATAATATGTATTTTGTGATAATACATTGCGGAAAACTGTCAAATTGTAGTTATATATAGATGTACAACCACTACCTTTGTCTATGAAGGTAAGAATATTATTAAACATACTATATTTAAATAAAATAAGTTATTTAGAGATAAAATATAATGCATAAGAAATACTGTAATAAATAAGCAGAAAATAACTAATTTCCTTTTATTTTAAGCATATGTGTCGAATCCAGTTCTGGCCACAATTGCTACTCTGCATGGAAGTCAGTCTTAAGAAATGTACTTACAAAATTAAAATAAAATAAAATTCAGGAATGTTGTAGATTCATTTGGTAGATACTTGGAGCCTAAGTGGAAATAGAGCACCGTGAAGCCGCTAGTTTTACCAAACCCTGGAAAACAGGTCTACTTAGCAAAATGGCCGAAGAACACGTAAGCGTTAGAAAATGGCCAGTTATCTCTAAGGTTTCTCGTTCTAGGAGCCCTTGAATTACACAACCTATAGGAAATAATTTTGATGATGAAATAAAACACAGGGGAATATTATTACCGAGTGTATATTGGATGTGACTGCTCTATCAATGATTATGCACAAACATGGGGAACATAAACTAAATTCTGGATTTCCAAGCATTTGTATAACATAAATGTACTATAAATATGTATCCCTGTTTTATTAAATTATTCTACCACAAAATTTCGGAAGGCATAAGCAATATTTTTAAAAAGCACAGCATGAACAAATGGTTTACTTCGCGAAATACAATACGAAACGTTTGAGGTAATCCGAAAGATAAACCGACCGACCATGAAAGATCTATAGGTATCTATAAACTAGGATAGGGGCTGCAATAAGTTCATGATGGGAGAATCGATTCTTCTAGCATTCACGACATACTAACGATAAAATTAACATCGAGAACATTGAACTATTGAAAAATGTAACAGGGGATTTAGACCCTTACGAAACCATGTATATGAGAAAAAGCGCTAACAATTTATTGAATCGGAAACATGCCCCTCTACACGTTTTTTCCTGTTTTTTTTACACACTTTTCTCTGGGTTTTCTCAGGTCAAGTAGGCCTAGAAAAAACACTTGTAGATACTATGTAGGTTTTAGAGCGGCGAAACATGTTTAGATATCATAACTTTTTCTTAATTCATTCGACCTTTGTTGAAAATGAAAATCCACGGATTTCCGAAACAATTGTCCCAAGTTATTGAATCGTGTACCGCAGGGTGTTGGGATATTTGTTTTATACCAAGTTAATTAATTTCCTTTTTTTATTAATATTATTTTGATTTTGTACATTTTATGATCCTTTTCTCGCTACATATTGGGGTTTCATACATTTGAATTTTTAATGGTGAATATTAAATTAATGTTCATGAATAATAAAAATCAATTTACATTTGTTTGCAGAAGTAACGTAGCAATACATTCTTATTTAAGAATGCTAGTAATTTGTGGTGGTATACATGGCATCTCTTTTTGCATATAATTTTGTCTTCTACGACGATAGGGAGCACCTATTACAATTCGAGTTTATTTCTTGCAGTAAGTGTAATTACACAGGAAATGCTATGTGAAAAAATCATTTCAATAATTTATGCAAATACGAATCCCCCAATTCGCGAACATAAAGCCCTCCTTATATCCGTGTGCGAGAAGACGCTATATTAGAAATAGAAAGCCTTTGCGAATTCCAAGTTCACTTCAAGGCCCGTTTCTGCGTTCCAAGGCAATAATTTATAATTAAGATCAAGTGAGGTGTAAAGCGAACACTGAGTTTGATCCTCGAGGATTTCATTTCGGCTCTTACATAAAAGGGAAAGAACGTCCTGAGCCGCCATGATCAAGACCCGCTTAAATCGACCATAAATTTAAATATTTTTCCGTACACCTACCCGCCTATTACTTACAGCTAACTGAAAACTTAGGGCAAGAAGTTCGGGTCTTCCCCAATATCGGAGACATTCATTCAATATTAAAAGTTAATAACCATATTTATGGTCTAATTAATGTAGTAAATGACTGAGGGAAACGTTTATTTTCTATTACGGAACCTTGTCAGTGCAGATTATATAGCACGTATAATTAATGTTTAAAGTGTCGTACCCCGTTAGAGCTGAAGCTTAAATTCCTTGTTTAATGTTTTTCAAAGATCCTATAATTTATGACTGCATACAATCTCTTTTTTTTAACGAAAAAACGAAATTTAACACGTTAGAACTCAAACATTTTGTTCAATCCAGAATTTCCACCTCGATATTTAAGCATGGGAGGTCAGATTTAACGCTATTGCGACATCTGGGAGGTTTCATCGTTTTAAGCTTGCTATAAATTGGCTAGGTGTCGCGTCGTTGAGTCTCCCAAATCCCGGCGTTCCACCATTAACGACCTTACGTTCCTACTTGCAGTATTCACTTCGAGTTCAGTCAGTCACGTTCAATACATCACCAGCTAACTCCCTTCTCGATTGCGATAATTTGAAAATCGGCAACACGGAACGTTCGATGTCTTAATTTAAGTGTGCCTGCCATTGCTTTAAAGTCAGCTTCGAATTGCGACTTCCGGTGTAATTTTTGCTCTAGTATATCTTGATCCGTGTAATTTTAAGGCTTGTTAACTACCATCGAGAAATCAACACGTTGTGGTGTCTGGGCTTAACATATTCCCTGGAGAACTTACGGTTCTTGTTAACGCTTCGTTTTTTATTTAGTTTGCGTCGCTGAATTAAGAAACACGGTTGTAACTAACGTTGCATGTTTTATTCAGCTTTACGTTAACTAGCGAAAAGCCGTCGCATCTGACACCTTTATCCTCATAAATAGGGAAGATCAAACCTTTACCTCGTCTTTAATGCAGTATTACACGCAGAACTGTGCGTTTTGATGGTATAAATAACGTGCTTCTAAACGTAGCCGGCTTTAACATTCTTAATAGTGTACTTCCATGCATAACTCAGTGTAATAGACATAAGTATACACATATTCCAACGAGGACATAGGGATTTTCTTTTCTCTGTAAAAAGGCGCGTTCGAAGAGAAACGAAATATTAAAAAAAAAATTAAAAAATCAAGAAAATTGCAATTTTTTTTAACGTGGCGTGTAACGACAGCGAGACGCGCTCCGTCGATCCTTTTTTAAAGAGAGGCAACAAAAAGGAGAATTAAGAAATTGCAAATTGGTTTTAACTTGACGCATACGGTCGAGTGTGACAACAGCGAGACGCGCAGTTTCGAGTCTGCTTTACAGAGAGGCGTGTTTAAAAAAAAAAAAAGAAAAATTTAAAAATTAAATAATTGCAAATTTTTTTAACGTGACGCGTTACGTCCAGTGTAACGACAGCGAGACGCACTGTGTCGATCCTTTTTTAAAGAGAGGCGCGTTTGAGAAAAAAAGAAGAATTAAGAAATTGCATTTTTTTTTAACTTGACGCGTAACGTCTAGTGTAACAACAGCGAGACGCGCAGCGTCGAGTCTGCTTTACAGGGAGGCGTGTTTGAAAAAAAAAACAAAAATTAAGAAAAAATTTAAAAATTAAGAAATTGCAAATTTTTTTAACTTGACGCATAACGTCTAGTGTACCGACAGCGAGACGCCCAGCGTTGAGCCTTTTTTAAAGTGAACGCATTTGAAAAAAAAAAAAGAATTAAGAAAAGTGAATCTACAGTGTGTATCGACGATCCCAAACCAGTCACAGGTGTAGACGGGAGGGCGATTGGTGCGGTATAGCCGGTCTGCAGGTTGGGGTGTAATCCGTAATTCAACGACAGATTAACTGGCTGGGTGAACGGTCTGGTTCTTGTTAACATTTCTAATGATGTACTTTCATACATATACATATATTCCAACGAGGATATAGGGATTTTCTTTTCTCTGTTTAGTACATCCATGAGAGCTTTTTTATTTATATAATAGGAGGTAGTATTTTTCATTATGGAAATGAATACAGCGAAATATCCTCCATCGATTGGTATTACGGATTGGTATACTTATTGCTGCTTTTTGAAATATCATAAAACTGCCAGAAATATGCCAAATCTCCTAGTTTTAAGCAAGTAAAACTGATCCTTTTCATTCAGAACACTCTCTATAGTATGGGGGTATTTATCGTTAAATACTTGACAAATACAAAGACATTTTTATTGACTTTCTTTTCTACATAGAATTAGTAGTTTAAGTGCAAAGCGCGTCTTTATTGTTTTAACCTGGAAATTAATCTGTTATTTGCTTTTGTTTAATATAAAGCTACTTTTAGAATTACAACGCATAGTTTTACCGTAGACTTCCCTTTTGAATTTTATACCTGAATAAGGGATGCATGGTGCTTGTTATATCGTTTTTTAAATCAAAAAGGTTAAAAATTGCCTTAGTTGATTTCAATAAAAATAAGAAATTTTAAATTCCAGGAAACATATATTTTATTAATCTCATTTTTTAGATAGTCCTTGATCGTCATAAAAGTTACTTTATACCCTTTATAAAGAAGGACACGTCGGCGAATAACCAAATCTCCAATTCGCGAAAGCTGAAGCATTTTCCATTTTTATATCCGCAAATAATCGAATTCACGAATATTGAAGAGTTATTGTTCTATGTAAAAGGTAAAGCAAGCACGAAGAATAATTAGAATGACGGCAGCACAAAATGAATTTCTCTTCAAACTTGCCATTACATAAATTCCATTTCCTATTAAACTTAAAACCAGTTTCCGCTATTTCCGTGCATCAAACTGCGGCATGTATTTCAGCAAGTTTCTTATTTTACGTAGATGGAAAAATTTCGATAACGGAATTAAAGAAACGATAACGATTTGTCCGCAAAGCGTAGCTCCCTCTAATTAAAAAGTTATACAAACTTTTCCAATTCGTCCTCCAGCAACCTTTCAGCGGCGTGTCGGTCGTTCTCGATTGTTTCATCGAATGGCTTGCGAAGTGTTGGCCGCTCTCGATTTAATTCCGGAATTCCTTTATCAAATCAATTCCCTGGGAGCGCTGCTGACGTCGCGCGATGTTATTCACAAGTAACCCCGTCTTGCCTAACACAATGAATAAGCATTATCATGCTCCATTCAAGAGATTCCCGCGTACCGCCTGAACTTGTTAGGTGCGGGCGGATATTCGCAAGGGTAGGGCTATTGAATGTCCGAGACGGTAGCTGGTCGGGATCCTTCTTGGCTTATCCGCCACTGTGAAAAATATGATGGCGTAGCATGCGCCACCGTATTCAAACGCGGATGCGCTTAGAAACTTCTATAAAGATTTTAATAACGGTACATTAGAGATGAATGTAACCATTTCCATCAAACGTTTCAACGGGCATCGAATACTTATGTACTTCTTTTGTTAGTACCGCCACTGCTATTGCTGCTGCAAAAGATTTACCTTTTGCATTATCATTTATCATATTTAGAATAAGTATATGTGTATACTTTGCGCTTGATGCATTCTTAAAGGGCTGAATATAAAATACAAGACCATAATGTGAACCCAGTCACTTCAAATCAAGTAATGTTATACTTTATACCTATTAAAGAGTCTAGCCGAATAAGCACTGTCTCCCAGAACGGATTTTTGAATAAAGTTATGCATGGGCACTGACAAGTCATAAGAAGGTAATATAGACTGACTCCCCACTGACCTTGAAATAATCAGAAAAATGTGCCTCAAACTTTAACTTTTATTTCCTAGAAAACTATTCCTTTTAGAATTATATTTTTTAAACAAATTAAATAACTGTTTAATTCAATTAAATACCAATCAGAGTCATCTGTGGTACCCTTTAACAAATTCACAAATGAACCAGACCTCAATTTGCAGGTGGCTCTCGCTGTAAATCTTCCCTTTCTCGATTGATTTTGCTCTCCTACATACGAAAAGGCAGCTAGGCTTTATTAAATCAGTTACGCATAGGGTGTGGGAGGAAAATGTATCACGGTGAAACCATTAGCATACAATGAAATTATACTGTGATTGTATAGTTATCGTTAAGTGATGTATTCCTATACGTTTATCAAATAAAAAATAAGATTTAACAACAATTACAAATTTATTAGTGTTAATGTATCTATTACCAATGGAAACGTGACAGAGAAATATTTTTTAACAAACGGTCTCAGGTGAGTAAGTTCATTTATTATATATAAAAAAAAAACAATAATAAAATTTTCTTTTACCTTAACTCAGACTAAGAACTCAATTCAGTCGTTTCAAATTATATTAAATAATTTAAATTTCCTACTAAAATCTTAAAGAACGGCCTTTCATAAGTTGATGCGCGAACGCATGAAAATGAAATATACTGATAGGTTAAACATACATAAATTATACCAAAGAATTGCTACCAAACATAAATATACAAATACTTAAAATTTACTACACAATTTGACAGATAATCAACAAATATTTTACCTTGTACATATTTTGATTAAAATAGTTCAAAAAAATTATAATTTCGCTTACAGCAGATACATATAACAATTATGTAACAAACGTTCCTAATTCCTGGAGTCATTTCAACGCTCGTGAAGTGTTTCAAACACCGCCAGACGATTACTAGTAAATTACCTCGAACGTTAGATACAACAAAACAGCAGTATAAACGCAGAGAAAATTCCAGATCATCCAAATAACTGGTTTCATAAAAATTGTGCACCAAACAGGAGGTTTTACCATTGAAAATATGTGTAATAAACTATTCTTGCGATTCCATGAAAATTAATGCATACGTAAGAAAACATAACACAAACTAACATATAAGGAAACAACAAAAATACAAGGCAAACGAAACGTAGATGTCGTCGCTTGATTACATGAGTAGTTGGCCAGGAACTCTTCATGTGAGTAACCCTGGAAGATAGTAGACTTTTTATGCAAGCTGATACACGATTATACTGTTTCGCTTCCCAGTAATTTATAGATCTTTGCGAGAAAATTAATCGCCAAGTTACGACAGTTTTACGTCATCTTGTCTTAAAAAAACCTTTCTTTGTTTTCATGCACATTGATAACTATACTCTGAATGTGTACCAATGGAAAATTAATTACATTTGTACTCTTAAAATAAGTTCCGCAACTTTGATTGAATTCTACATCTCCTAAGGGCCTTATTGTACCCTTTTGTAGAGAAAATGTTCTCTGTACATCTCCTGAAGTTTCCTAAAATAGTATTCTGTCGCACAGGGGGATTCATTTAAAATACACCTTTTTGGTATATATAGCTATAAATAAAAGCCCATTGCAACATTGTTCAAACCTAACAATTTCCTTAATAACTTTGTGTAAATGTCACATCCTATATATATTACGACTATCTTCTACTTTTCATTCTTTCCAACTATATGTTTATATACTAATTAAAAGTCATGTCATCTTGGTCTTTCGAACATACGAACTTTCTTTCTTTTAGGCGTAACACCTAATTCAAATATCTTTTCTGTTACAGTAAAAACTTCAAATTTTTCAAGATATTTTTAAAAAATTAAAGCAAATTTGTGAAAAACTGCAATAAATACTTTCCAGAAATTACATACCATCAAGACATCTTGCTTATATCTTGGGAAAGAGCTGAATTGTAAAAGGTAACTTTACTTATATTTTTCAATATGTATCCCAAGTTTGTAAACAATATTGTGGTTCTCGTGCTGCATTTTTTAACCAGAGGAAAAACAAAATTTGGGCCTGATGTATTACAAAAAATATTTGAAGCAGTATAATACTTTAAGTTTGCTCAAATATTCGATCGTTCGAGCGAAGGAAGATACATATATCTGCGATTCTACTGTATACTTATAGATACTATCCATTGTCTACGAAATCGATAAATTCAGTTGTATGGTCAAACAATAAACTTTTGAAATATACTTTCATAGCGGAATGCCGGTCTCCCGTGCTTTGTACAGGTGTTGATCACCAAACTTTGGCGAAAGCGAGATTCGCAAACGTAAATTATATTTATTGGCAGAGATATTGATTACAAAGCGAAGACCAAATTGATAATATATATCTTATATTGGATCTACTGTTCTGGTCATTGTTACGTGTATCAATATTAAATAAAAAATGTACGTTCCGAACACTATACCGAATGTTATAAGTTGGTAGTAAGTTAACCTAGGTATCGTATCAAAACCGCACCAAAACTAATCATGAACAAAACAGGTGAGGTAAAACGTGTTTGACCTATTAGAAAGCAAAAGATAAAATATGTGACACCTTTCTAGGGAATTTCTGGAGTTAGTCTCAATAAAAAAAAAAAGAAAAATTATTTTTCTGTAGATTTGGTCGATGCGGCGGTTACAATAATATTTTAATCGCAGAGTAGTAGCTGTTGGTGTGAGTGTAGGGTATCTAGGGTGATAATCGAGATGTGCACAACAATTTAAACAATGAAAGCATGTTTTTAATCAAGAATTTACTACCATAAAATAGATGCGAAACACATCAAATATGTACAATTACAAAAACAGGTGATTGACAAAAAAAACATGAATATATCCAACTGTAAATATACACAAATATTCGTCGTGCGTCGGAGTGCTTTTAAATTTAGACGAGGAATTGTAACTATTTAATTCTGGTGATAATATGAAACAAAAATACGCAGACGGTTTTAACGTATGAGATGCCGCTACGTCGGGCCAAAAAGGTGTGCCTGCACCGACCTTAGTAAACAACAATGATTAGAAATAAATCTCTGCGTATATCGGAAGCTTTGCCGACACCAACTTCCAGGGCGAAGGTGGCTGGAAATATCTCCGCATGTGTCAGAAGCTTTTCGTCACCAACTGCCAGAGCGTCGATGGCTGGGAATATCCCTGCGTGTGTCAGAAACTCTGCCGACACCAACTGAAAGTTGAGTGCGAAAGTGATAATTACAATAACTATGGAATTATTTTTTTACTACCACTCTTCTTACAGCTTTTTCTAACAGTTGCATATTATTTAAAGAAATGAAAGTAATGCAATGCGATTAACTTACAAATCTTGTAATTGTTAAATAGTTTTTATTAATGGAAAGTATATCCTCTAAAATTAGGCACGTATAGCGGACTAAATCAATACTACAGAACCGGAAAAGTTATTTTGGGAATGAAGTAACTTAGTTACCGGACGTAATGTTTAATTGTTCATTGTGGTATGAAAATTATTTGTTCTGTTTATACCGCAGTCAGACAATTATTACAATGGAACGTGGATATAACAGTATACTTCACGACCGAATTTTGAAGTTTGATGAATGATATCTGAAGGTCTGTAATATGTTTAGACTAGATCTATTAATGTGCCATTGTTTGCTATGCATACATATGTAGTCAGATAAATAACTACTTTATTTTAAAAATAGGTTCTAAATCACTGTTTTATAATAATAATATTAGGTGTTCTTTGTATGAACCATTATGGTTCAGTGAGTAAATATAGTAAATATAGTAAGTATATTTGAAAATTTTATATTAGTTTTGAACATAGCATGTAAATTATTAAAAATATAAAAGTGCAAAGCTTTTAAAAAAATGCTTTGTTTAATTTTTCTATACCATTATCTGTTTATCCAACGTAATAAATCTAAACCTGTCCTGTAAGGTAAATATGGATTTTAAATAAATAAAGATTAATGACCATGTACCTGTATTTTACACGACTAGAGTAGATGGAGGACACCGATAAATTTTTGTTTAATTTTTAATTGATGGTACTAAAGCTAAAATTATTATCACATTAAGCAAAACATTTACTTGTAGCTAACTATAAGGTTAAATTCGAAAAATTTGCTTTTCTATATCATTTTAAGTGCACTATAATCGTGAAATATTCAGATTTCATGTGTTCACCAATCGTCTAGGCTTGATTTTAATTTAAAGTTTAATGTTTGTAAAATAATATTCATACACACTGCAAATAAGATACATAGTTTATACACAGGAAGCTTATTACCGATTCTGACGGCTTTTGTTTTGGAATATCCATCAGGTGTGGTAAAGGGTAGCGTTCTGAATGTGTTCAGTATCGGAAATCCGTTTATTCAGTACGCTAAAAGAGCTGGTTTTAATTCTAAGCACCCGGTATAAATATAGACTACTTTGCCTGGTTTTTGACAGAAGATGCTTTAAAATGGAGCGATGAAGTTAGAGAAATTATTTCTTTATTATTACTTCTTTTGTCTGGATAACAAGCTCCAAGAGATTGATAGTGTCAGCAGCACAGCATGCTTTTAAAAACGTAGACGTTTTGGCATTAAAACCCAATTCGTGAACTTCCCAGTTTTATCAACCGCCAGCGCTTAAATGAGTAGCAATTTAGAGCAATAACAAATGGTTAGTGTAAGACATTCTAAGCTTTGGTAAACCACACAATTCGAATATAAATGGATGCAGCATCTGCGTTGAAATTTAAACTGTTTGAGCGATGAAAAGAGCACTATTTTTACCGTACTTTACATTGCATTATATTTTGCTGTCGGTTAGAAGCTTTGTAATATTTTTAAATACTTTTAAAAGCAGCTCCGATAAGAAATTTTCCGCATCCGAAGCTAAGTTTAATATACTTTTTTTTAGGACAATTTGAATTGGTTTATAAAAAGCTACTTTCGCTTGAGATCATTTTCGTATTTAGTTAACTATCCAGAACAATAAAAAAATGCGTAAATCAGCTTATAGCTTACATGTAAACAATTGAAAATCATAAATGTTACTCAGGTTACCTTATTATCCTTCTAATCGTTAAAGAGGATTATAATAAATCTGAACAGGTTTCGGTGAAAATAATCTATAATAACAGGTAAATTAGAAAAAAAGCCATGTTTTCTATAACGTTTACTATTGCTTTTCTTATGTGAAATATATTGAACATGTGTACCTTTCTTGTCGCCAAACATCAATTTTTATTTTCCAAGCATAATTCCATTTTAATTCTAGAAATTACCTTCACAAAAGCGATTCCCTTTTGTCAAATTTTAAGCTTATCAATGGGACATGAAAGAGCTCATCCCCAACGATTGTTCGCCTAGAAGCCAGTTGGTTTCCAACTTTCATACAAAGTAGAGCTAACGACCATGAAAATTAACTAACAGATACAGACTACCCCATTTTTCGTTATTTACTTTTCGCTAACAATGCCCTGAATTATCCCTATTAGCAGGCCACTTGAAAAGCCTGCTGAAAGAGACACGTTATTGCGATTAGCGTTCCAAACGTGACAATCTGATAACTCTGCGTTTGTTTCCCAGCATTTACACAAATGGTTTCGTTCGGTTTGTACCACAGATATCGACACAAAAGAGATTGTATTTCCTAGCATTTGATTTATTGGTTGTTAGTCAGTATAACAATCATTTGATTCTTTACTCCATTCAATTTGCTGGATTAATAATAAATATGAATCTAATAGTTCACACAGTGCTGACGAATTTTCTAGTTATGAATCGAGCAATAAAAAAGAATTTTGATCATAAATTTTACAAGAAATAAGGAAAACGTATTTTTCTGACCTGATGCAGATGATGCAGTACAGGACAAGATGCATAACGCTCTCAAATAAGTTATATAATAAGACAATCACCATTTTCTTTTTTATAAAATAGATATCTTCGGATGTAAAAAAATAGTTAGCAATTTGATCAAAAAATTAGAAAGTGTAGTGGCATATAGTGCGTAACACGTATTTTCAGTCAGAGTAGAAAATAATTTGCCAATCAAATCCATAGAGTGCTATCTTTCAGTTCATGCAAGAATATCAGATGTAGCACGTGCGTACCTAACATTCTTCAACGGAATTAAAAAGAATCATGTGTTCAGAGTACGTAATCGTTGCTAAAGGATCCCATGTGTACGATTTCACGTTTATTTGCACAAGTTATCTTAACTCGGTGTCTTCAAATTAATCATAGTAATTAATGTGTTGAAAAGTTAAACGAAAGAGTATATTCAAAGGACTACGTATACGGTACTTTGCTTTCCCAACTTACGTATTCGTTTGTTGCTCTTTCAGGCGCAGCAGAATGCAGTTGGGAAGAGTTTGAGATTTGTCCTTTTCTCGAAGAAAAGTATATTCGTTAAAACTAAGCGAACTTTAACGAAGATAAATTAGGACGTTCAGCGCTAGCGGGTTCCGCTGATTACGGGCGCTAAATACACTGGTGTATTTATCGTACGATGAATGTGCATGCAACATGCAACGTGCTCCTCATATTTTTTTTTAAACTAATTGTTAATTAAAAACTAACAAAAACTAGAGGAATTGAGGGAATATTTTGATTTACATTTATCGACGGTTTTCGTTAGATTATAAACAAATTCTGGAGAAATTCCTTACGTCAGTCAGTGTAAGGCGGCTATAGTTAATCTATTACTCCAATGGTATACTATGATATTGTAGTTATAGGTGTAAATGTGTGTAAAAGCTCTAGCATAGCGTAATAGGATCAACCCGATATATTATCAGCTGGGAAGTTATCGAGGGGGACAGCTTTAACTACCATCAATATACAATAAATTTATAGAAACCACCCAAAAACTTCCATAAAGCTTAAAGGACGAACACACAGTGGGTAATTGAACAGGCAAGAACACATAATTCTAGGAGTTCTGCCACTTAAAACACAAGGAAAAATGCAATTAAAGCGCAGATTTTCTAATCCTAAAATCAAAAAGTAGACAATAAACTAAGAAAAGTAAAGGCAGAGGTAATAAAATCTAGTGGTTAAGCAAATTAGAGTCAAGATAACTACGAGAATAAGATTTTTTAATGACACGTTTAGAGGATCTAGGCCAGTGGTTCTCAACCTTTTTTCGCCTAGCGCCCACTTACTGGATTTTGTATAGATCCCAGCGCTCATTGGTGGGCGCTACCGCCCAAGTTGAAAACCACTGATCTAGGCAAAGGAAACCCTGGGAGTTATTGGTGAAACCAATGATAAAGACTACGAAGGAGGAGGTGTTGAGCATTTGCTAGAAATCATAACGATATTTATATTCACAATGTCTATACCTGTTGGCAAACAATATAGCGGTGTAATAATGTTACTCCTTATTAATAAATGTTTCTTTGCATACCTACTGCAACATCAACAGAGGAGATATGAAATTAGTATTACCTATTATACCATAAGCATTGTACCATTACTGTTAAAATACCTGTTTATTGCTAAAAATAAATCGAAATATAAGTACATCGATCAATGAGCGTTGCCGTACGTATTGGGTTACTGCTTTGCGGCATTTGTCCTTTAGTTTTCGCCAATCTGCGATACGATTTTAGATTCATTTTATCTTCCCCATATGTACCCTTTCACTAGAAACACTTGTACCCAGACTTATAATTTCCGTCGATATCTTTTATTCTAAGAAGTCGTTTCTTAAGTGAGATAAACAAATCCCTCTGATGATTACTAAAGGCAAGGTCACCGACAGTAAATTTCTTGATGTGTAGCACGTGGAGTGACCGCACGAAACGGAATGATTGCTCCATCTGGAAGTTAAGAAGGACACCAGAAAGAGGTCGACATGAAAAGCGGGATCCAAATCCCCAGGAGGATAATTCCCTTTTCAAGGAAAGTGCGGTTACCAAATTAAGCGCCCAGCTTCTCTGTCTGTACACGAGTGTTTCTTTTGCTGCGTAGAGTTAAAAAGGAACGGCTGCCAAACACGAAATTGACCCTTTTAATTGCAATCAGTACATTGTTCCTAATACTGAGTAGTAACTATATTATGATTGACTACTTTCACCTGCTTAATGAACTGAGAGTTTAGAATATACATAAACTAGAAGAGCAGAAAGTCATATTTATAAATTAACTTATTCTAACGTTAGAAAGAAGCTAATATTTACGAAAGAAGTTATGGTACCTGATAAATTAGGTACTTCAGAATATATCTTTACTTCTACCCTATTATAACATGTAATCTCACTCGAAGGGTGATGAATTAATTTATTGGAGGCGCTTTGAAATGTTGGTAAACTAGTACCATCAATTTCTTACGTCATTAGTATCCACCGAACTCGGGAACACGTATTATATGTTCGGTTTGCATAGCATTATGGTGTCGATATATTATACTGCGTACTACGTATATATAGAGTCGGCAATTGTGGTTTGCAATGTAATGCATCGTATAGAGAGCTGACTATATTTGCGAAAAGACTCTTGCAATTAGCATACAACGCTGGTCGCTTTATAATGCGCCCATTTGCAATACACGTTCAGCAGAAAGCGTGGAATATTAAAACAAATCTCAAAGGAATTGTTCATCAAACCCGAAAATTACTAGCATAGAGTAAACGCCAGAAATCTTACAAAAGCAGAAAAACAGACTTTAGTGTTTGTAAGATGTACACTCACGGACACCCAAAATGTCCGGTCTAAGCCACAGTGTAAGCGCAATGGTCCGTTCGGATATACTCGGGAGCAAAGCACCCGCCCCGTCACTCTCTTTCCCAACGCCGCGGCAGCCGGTTATTCGGTTATGCGAATTTTAGTAGGCTCCCGGAAGGAAAGTAGATGTGTTGAGGGGAACTACGTATTCTCTTGGTGAAAATGTGATGTATGATTATGTTTTTAAGGATGATAAACGTTTAGTCACTTATCTTTTATCTTGTTTAGCATTCAGACGTTCTTTTCATTATAGTTCAGCAGAATTATTAAGGTTATTTTAATAATTCAAATTTTAAAATTTATTATTGAAATAAAAAATGTATAATTGTTTCTGATTTGAATTGGGCTCTTTGTTTTCAGTAATATTACGGAAATTATAATTAAACTTGAATCAGTTGTAAAGCATTCTGGTATAGAAAAATATTGAAACTTTCTGCAAAATATTAATTAGAGGGCAAAAAGGAACGTGTTGGTGTATTACAGATTTTAACGGATTTTATTTCTTAAGAAATTCAAGGTGAATAAAAATAAGTCAAACTAATAATGAAATAAAGTATATTTTACATTAAAATACAATAAAAATAATAAATAATAGGTCCGCTGGGCCTATAGGGGTAAACGCGTAAATCTTTTCCCAAATTTCGATTTTTCACGATTTTCGGTAACGAAGCGACAATTCCCAATGCCGATGCCCGCGCGCCGGCGAGATGGATTATGTAATATTGCAGGTAGTCCTGCACCGAACATCAAAACATCGAAACCTTGAACGATGACGAATTTGATGTGAAATAAGCGAAAAACCCTATTGATAGGTTTCAGCAAGGACATGACGGTATTGCAGGCTGAAGTTGCTGCAATGCATCGCTGTGTCGGAGAAGTGGAAAGATGGACCGAATTAGGTAGGTAAAGGGGTCGCGATCAGTTTCGTAAGTGTTGACTTACGCAGCGACGTAAATGCAGTGGGCAACCAAAGGAAGCTAACATTGGCGGGTTCTCAGCTACATGGTCGTGAAGGGAAATCAGGTGGCAGACTACCTGGCCAGACGAGGTTCGTCAAGTTCATTCTTTGGAGCTGCCTCCTCTTTTGGCATTATTCACCCATTCAATGCATTACTAGTTTGATGAATTAATAGTGGCCACGGCATTATGCCATATGACATCAACCCTGTTAAATGGATTAAGATATTCGGACTATTACAGAATATATAAAAAACCCTATATATCAAACATTTATCTGAAAAAATAAATCAAATTTTCGAATCTCATAACTTCAAAATAGCGAATTAATATAACAACAAACTACAAAACCAAGTCTATATAAAATTAAAATCAAAAATTAAAAAACAAAATTAAATATGTCATATACATACATACGTATATAGAATATAAAATACACTGTCAAATATATCGGCAATATTTAGCAAATAGAACAAAAGGACATAAATAAAAAAAATAATACAATATTAAACATTTGATTTTAACAATACGTCCATTTTAAATAAAGAACAATTTAAAAACAGGCATTATGCTTGGAATAATTTAAATTTATAAACATAGAATTTCAATTAACGACAAAATAGACACATAACATTTCACTGAACTTTATAATTTAATTTTATAATAGTAAAATTTAATATTGTTAATTACAATTTTATCAGAAATCGTGTAATTCTATGAAGTTTTGTGTTTAATATAACGCATTTACAAACCTCACAAATCTCGACAAAAAAGGAAACTGAAATATTCTCACATGGTAGCGCCCGTAGCATCCTACAACACCCTTTCTAAAGTTCGGTTTCTAACAAAGACTGCATCTCTCATATTTATAATATTAAAAAAATTATATAAATTTTTTTGTTACATCAACTCTGATGACTATTGCACTGATATAATAATTATGTTATTAATTGCATTATAATTAACGGATCAGGAGCGCTTTGAATTCGTATCAATAACAATCGTAAATTTTGGGTTTACGAATAGTCCAATTTTAGCCGACTATATTTCATTTAAAATTCATGGTAACCAGAGATTTATTTTTCCTTTCAGGTAGATTAACTAGATTTAACTGTCCAATGAGATTACAAATGTCATCGGGCTCAATACTTTCCCAAAATGTTTTTTTTTTCCACACCTGAACCACTGCGCGCCGCACACAGCTATGCAGAAAAGAAATATGCCCCACGAAATGTAAAATTTCAGTTGAGTATTATTAACATATCACATGTCATCACTATTTTTTTATATCTTTGCATATAATAATATATTTCTATTTATTTTAAAATAACTGTGTTATAACCACAGTTGTTTATTATGTGGGTGTTTGGCAATGATTAATCTATCGTATTTTAATATAAAATATTAAGCGAATATTAACCGACATGTAATATAGAATGGCCGTTTATATACCGCTGCTATTTGCCAAAACATTAAGTATAAGCTGTAATTTACTATCGCTCCCCTAAAACGTCCAAATGTAATTACTTGGCTGCTTTTAGGTAATTTTTCTTTTTCCGAAAACAGGTATAGAGAGACGTAGGTATTTTGGTTTCGTTCCGACACACTAAAAGCGAATAGAAATACAGCACTGCGGTGCTAGGTAGCTGGTAAAAAAAACAACCATTCATTATCGGTTTCTTGTTACCACAAGACTAACGTAAGACCATATATTTTTTGCGATGAAAATACAAAACAGATGTTCTTTTTCCCTGGTAATATTTTAACCTGCCCTATGTATACAAAGACTTATCGTTTTCTAGTAATCGTTATTAATGCAATCAGCGTTGATTTCACTTCCGTTTTCCGCAATTCTGTTAAACCACGCCGTTATACTAGCGAACAACTTGTACGTATAGACAATAGTCGTTTACTGCAATAACACAAAACACCGGTATTCTTGGGGAATGATTGGAACGTGTAGCAGTGCGCTCGGGGTGACAAGAATCCACCGTCTATTGCGGACAGTAAGTGGCGATGTGCTTTGGATGATGGCTATTGGCAATTTCGGCCAGGAATGTCGGACATTCAACAACAAAACAAAGCTCTAATGAAAGCTACATATCTCCAGAGAGCACTTCCTTTGACATACAGCAGCAACTAATCGTTTTTAATATCTAGAAAATTTGACAGGAACTTTTTCCGAAGTAAACTTATTATTGTTCTTGAGATTTTCTTTGTGTTCTTAATATTACCTTAACGAAATTATTATCTTTTTGTGTGTTTCATAACTTGTGTTTATTCAATCGATTGATTAAAGTTTATTGCATTATTTTAACGTTTCCATGCACCTGAATGCTACGGTAAGATGTTACACCATGCAGCTAAGGTTCAAAGTAAACGACCAGTCATTTATCAACCAGTAGGTCCCGCTAGGTCTTTTTATCAACTCTGTGTATACCGCCATCATTTATTATAGCTCTCTTGGGACGAGTCATGCTGTGATTACCCCCGCACGAAATACTCTGCTGTTCGCAAAATATCGTTTTCCAATACTTAGTGTTATTATTAAATATGAATTTACCAGACTGCAACATGTGCATGCTGTATTTCAATATTAGCAAGTTTATTACAAAACAATGCATGCGAAAATTATTTATTACTCCTATTATCGATGTACATACATAGACATCAAGTTTCATAGAAATATGTATGTTTACAAAATTGGTAAGGTAATACATAAAGTGACAAATATATACTTTATTGGATTATGTATATATTACACACGCTAATTTCTTTTATCCAAACTTGCTTTAGCACCCATTTTTGGTTCAGTGTACAGTAAAATGTCTACTGTCAAGTAAATTTCTTACACTGATGTATTTTTCAAACATTGGCTTATAAAATTCAATGTAACAGTCTAGTAATTTGCAAATGTACTTTTACAAGTAAGCTAAGTAAAAGCACTAAGCAAGTTAATACATAAATTATATGATATGGTAAAATGTGGTGGAGTCTTCTTGACTGGTTAGTAAACGCCTTCTTTAAATAAGTGTAGTGGTTGAGGAGACTTTTATGAACTATTATTAATAAGGATATTACATTAATATATTAATATTTGGCTTGTGCCATCAAGCTGAGGTCTATGCATTTGACACATCCGTCTGAAAAACAAACTTTCAAAGATACTCTGCATTATAAATATAGTACTCACCGAATATTCCCAACCAAGTAAATATTCGCTACCTTTAGCGGATATTTGTTGCAAAATGCTTTCTTTTACACTGTTCATAAGAATTATCTACTACTTATTACGTATTTTATAACGTATAAGTAATATGTGCCCATTATTTCACTAACTAGTGATGGGCAATAACTATATATAATTTTTTAACGATTCTGTGCTCCATTGACAACAAGAAAGTAATTAGATGTTTTAATTTTTTATGCTCGCTTAGAGACCAACATGATTGTTCTATTAAATATATTCATGACAAGGACAAACAACACATAAGAACTACCACTGGATGCAGAGACGTTAACATATTATTCATAAAAATAAAATAATAAAATATTCTAAGATAAAATATCTATCAATAAAAGCTTTAATATTGTTTATGTTTTTATGCAAGAGCATCATATATGTGACCGAGTTTGAAAGGCAACACTAGTCTAGAAAATTGTGTTTTCCGTATTGTTGCATTAAATTCTAGTAGCACAGTATATTAAATTTTGTTTGTTGTCAGTACATGTAATTAAAAATATTATACCTGTATCATAGTTTCTCCTGTGTAAATGTACTATAATACATCACGACATAATATGACATCACGACATAATATGACATAATAATTTTATCTGCATAATAGTATTAGATATTCTTGGTACATAATTAGAGCTTTATTTAATTTAAGATTTGCAGAAGGGAATGAGTTTGTTCTAAGCTCAATATCTTATGCAGAGCGATGCTAATACATATCCTAATTCAATTATTAGTCGCAAATAGAGAACCAATAAGTTAATCCGATGTGAGAGTGTACGTTTGAAGGTCGGTTTAGAATCGTTTGTCATCGTGAAGCGTATGTTTGAGTAGCTTCATCGGCATCGGTTTTATTGCAATCAGTGTACGCGGAAATCTGGATTTGAGAGAAGGTCGCCCCTTTGGCGCTCTTGGCTTAATTACCGCTTTGCCGTCATGATACTAGCCGAGGTATGGAGCTAGACTGTAATTTCCATAACGCGCGGAATAAATTCCAAATGCGAACAAGTATGCTTATCTACCTTAGCGCAAATGTACCTATTGGTTTGGATATCTTATGTTTCCGGTATTTTCTTGTTATCCAACAAGGCTGGAAATAAATCGATTAAGCTTATTTCCTGTTTTGAATTATTACAAAATAAGAACGAAAAAAATTAAATGATGGAGTAAAATGCCTTGTATTTTCTTATTTCAATTCTACTTTTCCTTATTTTCCTCATATATATAGTTAAAAATTAAGTGATATTTAACGTAGCCCTTATTTCATAAACATCTCTTCAATTATAAGTAGAGTTTACGCAACCATGAGGTAGAAATTTGGAGAGTTTCAGCTTTTCACTCTAATGACAACGCCTTCCCTTGTGTCTATCTTGGGCACAGTCTTCATCAACTATGACTTCGACATTTCATTGCCACATGGGAAGTACATTACTCCTCTTTCAGCGTAACTGTCTCGAAATTGGGGTGGTGTACTTGGCTCACATTCCCAGATCACCCCCATGACAATCATATGTATCTTCTTGGACTACTTCTCGGAAAGTCTCTCCTCCGTCGAGAACTACAGCCATCCTTATAGCTGTTAGAGCTTGAGTAAAAGTCTCCTCAGCAACACCTAGTCAAGACGTTTTAGTTTTGCTTTTGTCGACTCGTCACTGTCAGATTTCTGCACCTTTAAGGGTTAGCTTGCAATCGGAGACGGTGTGCTTCCCTTAAATCTTACTTTTTCTATTTTTGGGTCTTATAGGTTCCTCAGCAGCTAATATGACAATACAGCCGAGTTATCCTCTTTCTTGCTTCAAAAGATCGCGCAACGAAAAACTGAAAATATCGATATCATTGCTAACTCGATTATCAGCGCTACGCATGCTGTAAACAGCTAACCTCACCAAGGCACTCGACTTGGGGCAATCAATATGAGAGGTAGATAAAGATCTGGTGCACTGTTCAGGGACAAGAAAATATTTCTGTAGCAAATATGACAAATCCATCTGTAAAATTTGTGATTATTGCCATAACACCCATGTTCTTGTAGTAGTAGTATAGTAAAATGCATTCAAATATTGTAAATGAGGAGAGCACAACGCCATCTATCCGTGAAGGTCAGATGTCCGGTGGCCTCCACATCAGTAATAGCAAAGCTACTAACCAGTAGTGGAGTACAGACACAGCCATCGCCCAACAGATTGCACCATACACATTAAATAATAAAAATAATAATTGAAAATGGAAAGAAGGTAGGAATGAATGCTGAATGTGCTACGCGAGACATGGGCAGTAAAATGTTTCGAAAATATTAGTTTTCTTCAACGTTCCACAGGCGGAACACAAACAACAACATTCCACCAGGTAGCTAAGTGCGCTGCTGGCTAAAAGATAAAAATGAAAAGAGTAAAACGCCATCTACCCGTGAAGGTAAGATGTCTTGCGGTCAAAGTATTTGAAAATTGAAATCTGACCGTAAATGATGCGAGTTCACTAGATTGATCAGTGAAAGTTGATGACAATAACATGTATACCTAAGATGCTCTAAAGTTAAAAATATTTCTCACACTTATCATTGTTGGTTATGACTATTTTGCCAGTTGCAAATTCATATTTCCAGTAGAAATTCGAGAAATTGAGATAATTCGGTGGGATACTGTTTATACTTCTTATAGTAACTTATTTATTGTGGAATGATGTCACAAATTTCGATACAAATATCATTTTCTTATAAACTGTTTGATTAAAGCTAAGATAATTTAGAAGAAATATAAATAACATCATTTAGTATTATACCACAACACAACCTTTATATATTTTTGCGTGCTTGCTTGTTTTTTGTGCGTGCCGACCAGTGTTGAGATAATGGTAGGATAAGATGTCCTAAATGGTGCGGTAAAAGCCCTTTCAAACGTATTTACAACGTCCATTTTGTGGCAGATTTAGAAATAAGTAACATAAACCGATTATGTGTTCATCTAAATTACACAGATGGTCAGGGACATCGCATACGGTGAAATGATATATTTTTTCTGTAATGCCCATATATTTTGTAAATTTATGTTCGTACGTAAGATTTTTATCACTGAGGAGAGCCACAACAGACAAACTATGAGGAATGAAGTAAAATATATTGTGATGAGCTTATAAACGCAATCCAATAATGCGGCAACATCTCACTTTTGTAAATTTAGGATCGCTATCTTGATTTTATTCATATTTCAGCCTGTGATGTCTTTAACAACGTTTAAAATTGGGTGTAATAATTATATTATTATCAAACTTGCGAACAGCATCAAACAGACTTCTTCTCAATTCTTGAGTTTTTCTGATGTTAGAACATCAAAACAATGTAAACAAATCCTCCAACGTGTTAAAAAAAACAGTTAAAGTTAATTACATCTCAATATATTCTACTTTACGATATGACATAAGAGTTCTCATAAAAGTATAGCTTAGTATATTAAGTATGTAGTTTAAATTTTATGTATAGCTGTGGAAGATGCAAATATATCTTAAACTTTCCTTATCCTATTGATTGTTAGATGTGGTTGTTCCTAAACTACTGATTAGAATTTCTAATAGTAAATGTCAAGTTATACTGACAGAGCACTTGAATATTGTATAGTTCCTCAATTTGGCGCTCCGCTGGAACTGACAAGAGGAAATCCTTCCATTAGCATTTCCATATTGTAAGCGGTGCAAGTAATCAGCCTTCAGGCGTTTACGGGAGGTTTTCAATGTCTACAGAGATATGTTAATTAAAATGTATTTAAATTTTAACGTGTACTAATTAATAACTTTTGTAATTATTTTTGTCAAATTTTTTCTCGCTAGAGCTTCGTCGTTTTCAATAATGCTGTCTTTAGTGTGTAACTTCTTGCACATATACTATGACAAATGAAAATAACGGAAAGATCATTTATAAAAGAGCGCGCTGGTCACGATGTAAACGATCGTGGGCGCTGGGCCGATCATCAATTATCGAAATTGAATTTATACTAACCCGGCGACAAGAAAACTCGTTTGGAAGACACAAAAATGAAAAAGAAAAACGAGAATAAAAATGAGAACGTACAAGGTCGGGAATAAATCACTTTTGTGTATATTGCTAACAAAATCTGCGTGCATATCTACCTATTGTGTATTTTAAATCTGAAGGCGTTCGCTCTCGAACTAAACAATGCGCCGCCGGAGACAGAAATCAAAATCAAATAATGTTAATTTGTTTTTTCCATCTTACATTATAGACTATATGATTATTCCTGCGTTTTGGCAATCACTTTACTACGACTACCATGATCGCCACAAGCGACCTTTTACGCCCACATCTCCGGAACGGTTGCCGCTAGGAGGACGGGCGTGATGCCGTTCGATTCGCCGCGAAAAGGCACTTCTTTTGATGTATAATACGTCGGGTTTATCTAGTTTTTGGACGATTTTCTTTGAATTTTTGCAAAATTTTTGACGAAATTTAAGGATATTCGACGATATCTCTCAAACCGTAACCGAGAACCGAACGCTGGCGTCAGATACGGAATCCTCGTTGAAAAGTACGTCCGACAGTGTGATATATCGGGGTATCGACCATAGCTGGCCGCTCATAGCAGAGATTTGAATGAAAAAATAAGGAAAAATTACGAAAAAACACGATCTTTTTTAGTTTTTTTACCATAACTCCGAAACGGCTAGAGCTACAGGGTCGAGCTTTGTCTCAGACGATTCGGAGCGACTAGGGAAATATGTTGAGCCGCAGTAAAATAAAATCGGAGCGGTAGTTCGTCCACAAAGTAAGCAGTTAGGGGGAGAAAATAGCGGTTTTTAAAGAATTTCGGCACATTTTTGCAAATATCTCGTAAACGGTTGGAAATATCGATGTTTGCTCGCTGGTGTACGATTCCCCGTGCGATTGCGCGTCGGATAGACTATGCTAGAGAAAATTTCAAAACTTTAAACGCTCATATCTCGAAAACCATTAGAGATATCGACAAAAACTCGACGGCATTCGATTCCCCGTGTGAAGGCGCTTCTGATAGGGTATATCAGAGTGCTCTAGAAATTAATTTTTCAAATCTTTAAACCCGAATATCTCGAAAACCGTTAGAGATATCGGCAAAAGCTTGAAGCCATTGGCTTAGGACACTTACACGCGAATTATTAAGCGTTAACTAGCAGTAAGACCGTTATATGTATTCGACGCGAGGGTTCCTAAACAAAACATCACGCTAACAATTAAGCCGCAGGACGAAAGACGAACATCCATTAGCTTTATTTTGGAGTGTTATTCGTTAAAACATGTTGAAGTCGTTAAAGAGAGTACGGTCGTATGAGAGTGTTAATGTGTATGTTATCGTCGCCCGGGACGTATGAGGTTTAACGGTGAACTTCTGACAGTGGGACAGCCTTTCGCGTTAAAGCTCGGCAAACTTTTTAGGTTGAACACCTATTCAATGAACTTTTCAAGTCGTGACGTTTATGAAATTACTTATACGGTTATTATGTCACAAGAAGCTTTATAAATATAAATAACCCTTTGAAGGTTTACGGATTTATATCCAGAATGATTTTCAAAGGGTTAATTTCATGATAAACCTTGAGACTAGTTACAGTTGTTAATGGCACTGAGATCATGGCGGCCAAGATTGTCGGTACCCTTACCCAATGCTTGGTTAATCAATTTTCAAATTAGTTTTATATCCCGTTTGCAATTTTGAAATACCATGATAGTATTTTTGCTTCTCAGATCTTGGCATTTTTGCAACCATATTCTTTGCAGCTCTATTGATGTTGTAGCCTTAGCAGCAACACCACTATATTTCCAGCGTCTAAATAACTCATCCCTCCTTATCATTTGCGATTTAAGTTGGGTTGAGATCCAAGGTATTTTATTTCTTCTCGAAATAGATTTCTCATTAATTCTGCTGTAAACACTAAAACAAACAAAAGAAACCATAAAATTTAAAGAATAACAAGAAAGAGATGCGTAAGCAATATATGACAGGTCCTTTAAAGTATTTTATTATTACTCATTATGTAATAGTTTGCCTATATAAATATACACCATGTGCTTGGTTTTTGAAGATGATATTAGCTAGCAGCCCTATGTAAATATTTTCCCACTAAAACGTGTATGTACATTACTTAGTATATGCGTAAACGCTGGCGAGGTAACGTGATAACTAAGCGGGTGGTACCGGGAACCGCCTATTGTGGATGTGCCAAGGGTCTTTGTCGTGAATTACGATCGACTAGAGACCGTGGACGACATGTACCGCATTACGTAGAGAGCGCTTCGCGACAGGCCTCGTCCTGTCATCAAACACCGATCGTCCGGGGACTCCACCGGAGGCAGCTGCGTTCAGGGAACCACGAGAGCGGGTGTGGCGGTGATAACGAGACTAGCGAAGCTAAGGGGTAACGCTAATCCAACTTCTTCTCCAGCTCGACATCCGACATGCTAAGCTTTCTGGCATAATAATGCGGTCTCGCGGGCGCTAAAACTCGCAACAACAGCAACCATACACAGTGGTATTTGACACGACGACTACAATCTGATATGCGTAATTAAGTCGGGTGGCACACAATGGTGTGGGTCGTACTG
This sequence comes from Cetonia aurata, assembly GCA_949128085.1. NCBI lineage: Eukaryota > Metazoa > Arthropoda > Insecta > Coleoptera > Scarabaeidae > Cetonia > Cetonia aurata. The sequence continues at coordinate 34,134,027 of OX421885.1, forward strand.
TTCGTTATTAGAAATTTTGGGTGTTGTAATAATACGTCAGGGAACGCAGGTATTAAAAGAAGAAAATTTATCAGCATGCTGTTACTTTATTAAAAACAACATAAACTTTAGTGTTGTGGTTGGAATGTTGTTCATTGGAGACGAATGACTTTTTTTTGTAGAACTCATATAGACAGTTTTGGTATATGATTTAATAATTCAGCTGAAATTTGAAATTATATACGTGGAAGCATAAGCATCTGTTGTTTGAGTCATATAATTTGGAAAAACATGTTTATGGATTATCCAGAGTCTACTATCTACTATCAGGGTTCCTAGTTTCCAAAGTTTGAAGCCATTCACTTGGGGGCAAAGCAAATTGTTCACTTTTGCTGGATCGTTTAATATTTGGCGCAACCTGCCTGAAGATTTTGAGTATAATCCGTGCAGTAAACGTTTCACCCAATTTCAACATTAGTTAAACAAATTAAATTAAAATTACTCAAAAAAGGTTTAATATTTAAAGGTTACTTCTGCTTTGAATCAGCTAGTTGAATTATACAGGAGACGTAAATATTTATTCGAGGCAAATGAGAGAAGTACCTCCTAATTATTTGTAAAATTTCATTTACTGCAAATTATTAAGTACCTAGCTATATTTGAGGGATATTTGACTGAATTTTTTTTTAATTGATATTATAAAATAAAGGAATTTAAAGTGGAGTACTGGGGTATAAATTGTATATATTTAGACTTCTGGAACTTCTGGGACTTCTTGTCCGTTGAATCAGTATATTTTCGTTGTCTGCATGATCTCGCTTGGTGTCTCGGTGAAATTTTCTGCGTGAATATCTGCTGCTCTGGATCTTAACAACTTATACAGTATTTTCTTGGATAAGCTGGGCTTCGGGTTCAACACCAACACATTTAAGGTAAATTGCCTCTTTTAGATTTGAAATTATGATAATGTAGTTTTTCCCGGGATGATATTTTTAACCTTTTTTCAACTCACAATCTCAATAGTATCCTTTCTACTCCCGCTATATTCCCTCTCTATGTACTTAAATTTTTCAACAAACTACATTTCTTTTTTCCCATAGATAACTTGGACCTATGCAAAAACAATATGCAGTTGAAATCCGTTCGGAACTCGTCAGTTCAACCGACTTCATACCGTATCTTCGGAGAAGTTTCCGGTTGAATGTAACACCATAAAACGATACATTTTGTTCAATTATTGAATCATTTCAATTAATGTAGTACATTAATTTCTCTTAATAGAAAATTAAATGACAGATTCGCTTGACAACTAGATTACAGTTTTCTACATCTGATGGTAAGAATGAATTTTTCTGTTTTTCCCGCTAGATGTCAGCAACATGACAGATATTAATTTAAAAGATAAAGAAAATTTTGAATACAATTAAATTTAGATTAAAATATTGAAAGAAACTAAAATGTAACTTCAACATGCTTTAATAAATAATGTTTCACAATTTTGCATGGCTGTGTTTATTAAATTATGATACCTAAATGCTGATATAAAAAAATTAACAAATTTGTGATATGTTAAGTAATGTCGTATTTATTTTTGAAAATCAAATTGTTTTGTGTTTGTAATTGTACCGTATGATTGGTTATATCAGAATGTATACGTGCCAATTTTCGTTTCCTTGCCTACATGTGCAATGTATGTCAAAGAGTGATGTATATAAAGATATAATAAGGACTGTAGCGTCTAACAGATATACAAAATATTGGATTACTCCGCGCTTAATCTATTCATTCGGCGCAATAAATTAATATAGTGTAGTGTTATGAGGTTCCATATCTTTCGTCTCAGAAGATCTCACCAATTAGCCTGTTAAATATAAAGTGTTTAACATGGAAAGTCTATGTATTCAACCACATTACATTTTAAGGGAAACTAAACTGTTTATCTCTCAAATGGTTCAAACGGATTTTCATAATGGTACGGTCACGATTAAGGCTCAAAAAGCGACACCGTCCTTAATAAATTTCGACGGCGAGTAAACAGAAACATCCCCGCAGTTAAGCGCCCCTAATGCGTAACACGAGAGGGAGCCTATATAAACTTTGCCGTGTAAACTTTGAAGCTGTTCATAAAAAATGTATGGCCTGAAACATCAATATACACGTTTAAACATACTCGGCTCATAACCGGGGAAGAAGTGATCAGCTTGTTTTTGCGAAGTGAAATATTTAGGTAGGCTCCTAAGATATACGGATATCGAACGCACCTCGTCATAAAAAGATCATATTTTGCAGTTTTTCTGTGGATATACATCTAGAAACAATTGCGAAATTTTGGCTAATAACATGCCACGCTTTATTCATTTCTTAATTGTTTTAATAATAGTAATTTAAAGGAAAATACTGACTGTACAGGATAGGGAAAGAAACGTTATAATTTATCACGGGATCGCATACCTGATTAATTATCACGTTTCCTTTAGTAATAATAATAAGAAACAGTGCTAACATCAAAATAAGGATGATATTAAATACAAAAAAATCAAAAAAAGGTACATGCACACACTAATAATTAAATTTGGTATCTGTTATCATATCAACATCAAGGTGGCGACATAAGAGACAAAATTCTAATTCAACCTGCAAGTTAAAAAGTAAATTTTCTGTCATTTAAATTACAAAAAGGTATTTAAGATTTTTGTTTTTGTCTTTTCTTTTCATCAGTTTCTTTGCTGCAGCTTAAATTAAATTAAATTATCTTCAAATTATTTTTACATTGTAAATATTCTGTTTTATTGTTTGTTTTAATACATAAAATTTATCTTATATTTTTTTTGTTAATTTCACTGCTGTAATTTAGTTTATTTTTGGTTTAAGAGGAAGAGCAGCTGCTTTATAGCAGCTGATCTTAAACCTTTTGAGATTATAAGTGAGACTCTGTATTTTGATTAAGTTAAGTTATACAATATGATGTAAGTTTAGTGTGTTCTTGCTTATTTCTCAATAAATATGCTATTATTATTATTATTATTATCAACTAAGGCCCCCATGGTACAACAAAAAATATCACATGCATAATCAATATTATTATAAGTTTTGCAAATACATTTCACAGGGAACATAACATTGAAAACTAAATATTGAGACATTGTAATTGAGACATTTCAAATTGTGATAGATCCGTTAGCTCATTTGGTAGAGTCGCCCGCCCGGTGTGATAAATTTTTGTATAAACAATCTAAAGTACATTTACCTGCAACTGGAAAAAGCGGGAGGTGCCTGGTTCAAATCCGACACGAGGATCTGGATGATGGTCTCGGAAAAAAGGAAATGAAGTTGCTGAAGTATTTGAGGGCAGTAAATATGTCCATGAACTACTATAAATATGGATAGATATGGAAGCTGCAGAGAATTTCTGATTCATGTAATTTCTGGTTAAATAATGAAAATAGCTCCAGTTTTATTTTTAAAGAGAAAGGTAACTCTGCTTTCAATTTAATAACAGCATAATATTATAATTCAGTTTTCAAAATTATAAAAGATACTAAATTGATAAGAGGCTTTCAAACAAACATTAAACCAAAATAGAATATGGATCATAAAAACACAACGGGAGCTGCACATGCATATGCACATAAAATTATGAAATCTTGTTACCAGTGTATTTATTATCGCAGCAACGGTTCCTATCCGTCTATTGTAATATATATTCAGGGGTCGTAAAAATAAAAATTCTGCACTAGCGTGAACATATGAATATTTTTTTGATTGTCAGAAACCCTCGCCTAGACCCTAGTCATTAACTTCTCCGAAAAATATAAAAATCCAGATAACCTGATCGGCCAGACGGAGATTGGATGTTAGAATCGGACAGGACACAGCCGAGATCATAAACTAGGCAATGATGACTTTCTTACGATCAGTTTTTTACGCACGGATTCTTGAGGTTTTTTTTTTGTAGGGACGATATTTTATTGTACGTGCATGCTTTTAAAGGAGAGAAGACGTTGAAGACACGAAAATATCTTATTTGAAACCGTACATTACATCGCTTAATAATGATAATGCTGCGATTCATCCAGAAAATATATGCTACAAGTAATAGTACTAGTAGCAATAGTAGTATTTATTCAGTACATAGTTGTAACATCTACATTACACATGTATAAACTTATATTTATCTATGTGCACTTGTTACAGTGTGAAATTATTAAAAGGAAGTAATGCTTTTTCTGCTGTCATTGTAAGTATATTAAGAGGCAATTTTTAAATGAAAAATTTTACCTCGTGTGGGATTTGAACCCACTATTTGTTTTATTTTTTTCTGATTGTAAATATCATTGTACTTAGTTTTGGAGCAATCGATGAGATACACTCTAAGCAAGTGAGTTCTCCGTTGACCGTAATCCCCAGAAGCGCACCGCATGATTCCGAGTGGCTGCTGAAAAGATAAGTGCTCTTGTTTCTTTTTATTAATTTTTAATTGATTGGCATCACTCGCGGTTTTGGTGTCCGACAAAATGATTTCTCTAATACGGTCTCTCAAACTGTAACTGTCAGTTCTCACTACAAAGGAGGTATCGTCAGCATAATCATGCTTGCAAGGAGATTGTTGATGTGTTGTTATAAAGAATATTCGGCCTAGGATTGATCCTTGAGCGATTCTACTCGTGACTGTGCTGCTGGATTGCTGAAATATAGAACGGAAAAACAACAAATCAATGTCTGGGCATATAAGAAAATGCTTCAACATTAGAGCAACTATCCTGGTTTGGTACATTCGAAAGAGTGCATTTCACCTTATCATGTCAGAACGAAGGAACTACTTGACCGTAAAGATGTCAAAATAATGGTTGCTGTCTTTACAGGTTACTGCAAACTCAGAAAGCACTTATACAGAACCAGACTCTATGATGAGACTGAATACCGGCTGTATTTGGAGGACGAAGAAACAGCTAAGTATATCTCCTCCCACTGCTCTATGGCGAATCATGTATGCAATTTTTGGGAAGCTTGAATTTTTTGTAGAAGCCTTAAAAAGGACTTTAAAGATAACATTCGCTCTACAATAGAGACTAGTAGCCGCAGTGGATGCGACTATTAGTCGACTAATACTCAATGCTCAACACTCAATTTTCGGTACTGTAAAGTGGAAATCAAGGACGTTCCAATATATAGATATTATATGCACAGTAGAGCTACACGTATGCTAACAAGAAAGCTTAGTAAACTGTTTGTGGATTGCAATAATGACCATTTGCTGCCTGCGGCATATAGGCTTGGTTTATGTATGTACGCAGAATCAATATTTTGATAATAATTAGATACTTATGTTCTGGCTACGCTTCCATTGTAGGTGGATTTTATTAACTTACGGAATTTACGTGGTGTTCAATACCTTCACCGCTAAATATTTGCCGGAAATGTATTACAAGTACACATTCAAAGCCAAATCAATTAAACTCATCAACGTTATTTTGCTACCTCAGTAGATAAATTTTAAACCGTTTATAAAGGAAAGAAAATTAGGCAGAACATAGAACATATGGTAAAAGTAAAAATTATACGTCATGATATGCTACCATCATTAATTGTGAGCAAAGCTTCAAACCTGATTCTAAATTATTCCATATAAAGGAGCACAAGGTTGCATCATAAATTTTGGTATAACACACAGACAAATGAGTATTTATTCCTGGAGAAAAATTAGATTCAAACTGAAATTAATAAAGTATAGAATTTAAATTAAATTTTGTATTTTGATTAGTGGTTTTGTTTCTCGAAATAGTATTTAAGAATTTTAGTAGAGAGAGTAGCAAGCCGCAATTACTTTAATTGCTTGAAAAGTCGCATCAGCTTAATGGAAACCCTAAAACGTTCATCATGGTTTTGTCGTATTTCAAAGGGAATAAACCATTCCCGGAGAAAAGGTCCATAATAGAAATTAAAGTGCTTTTATTATTGATTAATTAATTAAAGTCTTGCTAAATGAAAATATACCCATTTTTTTTTAAACATTTTTAATACATCAGCTTCACAAGCTGACACCGCTGTTTTAATTTATTTCAAATTGAAATAACTGTTATTGGTTTAAGTGCAACACTACATTAAGCAGCTTACAAGCTATTGAAATTATTATTAGTAGGTCGAGTATATTTGAAAAAGGACACAACAAATATAAAGTGAAGTCTGTTCGATTGTAACATATAGATCAGAATAATATTTTTGTTAAGATGAGTTTTGTTCTCCTCTTTGATTTTTACGTTTAAATGCACTTAAATAACAATCCTGCACATAAATAAAGCTTCATTATTATTATTATTTATTCGTCCACTGCTGGCGCTGCTAGTTCTGATTGTTCTCCAACACGTACCAAATTTTCTTTTTCAACTTTATAAAGACATATAAAATATTGCCATTTGAGAGGTAAAGATATCGATCTCCCGACGACGTCTCCGCGCTAACGCAGAGTGGCGACTTGCAAACCCTTCAAAGTATACACATTCTCGACCATATCTTTGACAATATTCAATCCCAGTAATATCTCGGTATATTTTGTATTGGTGCGCGACACAATGAAAGTTGCCGACCTGAAACTAGAATTTGCTTTTACTGTTGTTTGCACATACACACAACTGCGAGGAATTTGGAATGTTTGGCGTAGTAACAAGAAGCTCAAAGAAAATATGTATTTATTTATAGTAGAATGCTTTTTTACCCGACATATTTAATATTTTCTTATCAAAGAAAAAAATTTGCTATTCCCTGGAAGGTATCACGTATTATAGCACCGGTTTCTAAAACGAAACAGTAGAAGTAGTGTTGGAAAATATCGCTCAGTTTCCATTTAATAAAATTTTTCTAGAGTTTGAGAATGTATATTATGGAAACCATTTTATGCTATGTGTGGTAACTAATTGGGTTTATTAAAGGTAGATCGACCGCCATATCTTTTTATGTTCTATTGTGCATCATATTTCTGAAGCTTTGGATGGACATCATCAGGTTAATGTAGTGTTTACCGACTTCGCTAAAGCATTCGACCGAGTACAACACCTACTGATTTTAGCGAAACTTCGGAATTGCTGATAATGTCATCGACTTGCTCCGGTGTTATTTAGATGGCGTATCAACTACCTCGAATATTTGAGCTTCAATATGTAAGTATTCACAGCTTGTCAAGTACTGAATAAATACAGTTTTGTATCGAAGTGAAGGGGCACAGTTTCGAACAGATGGCTTTTGAAATGTTATTTAATGTTAAAATAAAAAAAACAAAATTATGTTTGCTTGCTTCTCTTTTTTGTGTATTTTTTCTGGACGTTCACAATCATGTTGTTAGCGATTACTGTTACAAATCGAAAAAAAGTTTCAAACAAAAACTATATACTTGATGGCGTAGAATCCGAACTCCTCTATACAAAATGGAGGTTCCCATTTAAGATTTCAAAGTTATCCCCCCTCCCACTCTGGGGGGGGGGGGGGAATCGAGTTTGGCACCATTCAGTAAGCCCGCTATATTATAACAAATCTTATAAAGATCTTTTTTTGATTTGATGCAGTGTTTTAGAGATATTCCGTTGTCTCAAGATAAAAAACTCACCCAGTGTACTAGATTTCGAGGCTTAATCTGGCCACCTTCTCATAAGATGGCTATCTTTACAAGGTCTTTTTCCTTTATTATTTATTTGAAATATAACAAAGTACCGGACAGCATAACGAGTTGAATAGAAAATAGAAGTGGAAGCACAGTAGATATAGTCAAATATTTGCTGTTTTTCTTTTTAGGAGTTAGATCATATATATTTATCCTTTTTTTTTGTAGTGAAGTTAATCTGAACCTCGCCTTGTGGTTGTATGGATCGCTGGTTTAAGTTTAATATAAATTTAATTTAGAATTCAGGTTCAAATATGAATTTAAGTTAATTGCATTTGAGTTCACTATTTACATTTATTTCAGATATTTTTGTCAATGAAACTATGCTTTAAACTTGTTTTCACTTATACATTTACTGTTACCTCCGAATTATACAATAAAGACTATTATCATTATTACAAACCCCTTATATAATATTTCCCAAGTTTTTTCAAATTAAATTTTGGCACTCATTAAAAAAAAAATCAAAACTATTACATATTTTAAGATACGTTATCTAACATTTCATTTAACTAAATTAAAATGCCTAATGTGGTTGATTTGAACAACATAATCATGTTGGCTTTCGAAACTTTCGAACTTATCGGATCATACCGACAAAATTGCTTATGTTTCAATCAAGTTTCCAGATGTTACTTCAATTGACAAGAAAAACAACAAAAGTTAAAAAATGAAAGGATCCTGAAACATTGAAAGAAAAAAATATATAAAGTTTAAAACTGCTTAAAACTTAAGTTTAAACATCTAACAAAATAATGCATTCGTATCCGTCTATCCTTATCCTCGATACATCACTTAAACCTTTTACTTTTCATATTGCAAAAAATTTAACATCTCTTCACCAGATGTGGTTTTAGATATACAATCGCAGTATGTAGGCTCTTTTTAAAGGTAATTCTGCCAAATATAAATTTATGGGGTAATAGCGCGTATATTGTATAAATTGAAGAGCCATAAAAGATAGAAATGAAGATAATGGCATATGTTTTAAACGAATAAGGAAAGGCAATAATACCATTCAAGAGTGTTATAATAATTCATCTTCAGTCATATAGTAATATTGTAAATCTTTAAATTTATGTTATTCTTTCACTGAAAGAATAAGACTATCGATAAGGACTAATTCCCTCTAATAAATTAGCAAAAAATACCGGTTTTGTTAGAAAGCCGCTCTGACAGGTTTGGAAAGGTGCGGCAAATTCCAGCCTTACGTCCTTAACTTTATTATGTTAGGATTAGATACGCAATCTAAATTTTATACGTACTAAAAACTCCTTTTCTCTCCGTGAGTGTGAAAGTTTGAAATAAGCAATTATTAAGGAGAAAACACCTCCATGAAAATGGATTAATTATAACTGCAATTTTGATGTGGGTTCTTCGTACCTTAAAACCGTACCCTATCAATGTCGTACATATTAGTAAAATTGTCTGAGCCGTTTCATATTTATAAAAATAAAACAATCTTGTGCAAAGCGTATTTAATATATTCGCAAATACGCTTTTAATAGGGAAGAACATTCTTAGAAAATGAAAATAAAAGATTTCGTGGATTTTTATATTAGAATAATGGAAATGCAGTTTTAGAATTAATTCAACAAAGACGTTTAGGACAACGTACTGATTACTTTATAATATCAACTAACAGACTCATCACATATATGAGCAAGATATACGAATGTCGATAAATATAAAATTCGAAAAAGCAAACAAACCTTATGCAGAGTATAATAATAAGAGTAGTTGCCGAGATGCGTCCTCTCTATATACACGGAGACACGGAAGATAAACGTTTTTATTTCTGTTTTGTTTGCCGTGTTGACTTTAGTACTACTACATATACACACGCATACTTGAGCGCGATATACTCAGCTCCGTCGCGGTTTCCTGATATCCTAGGAAAATATAAACTTTTTTCTTCTTTCGTTGGCGTACGTATGTACGTACGATGCTGCCGCTTGAGTTGAGGGAAGCGTGTTTACTCTCACGAGCCGGTGCTCTTGGTGCCCCGGGCGGAGTTTCGCCCAGTCTTTGCGTTCACTCTTTTTCCCTTAATATTATCGCACACGTACACAGAAGATTCACGCGCACGTTTCATAAGAAGCTGCGCGTCGCTTCGGATGGAGAGGCCGTTGAATAGGAGATGCTAATGGTCGCTCATTGTGGCCATGTTTTCTGGCTACTTGAATAGCTTACGACGATGTCAGCGCTTTCTCCGTCTACCTACTTCAAAAGACTGATTCGATAAAGGCGTTTACGATTTAAGCCGAAAGTGTAGCTACGGTTCGTTGTCGATGTCTCCGATGTTTTTAAAAAAAAACGGAAGGAAACTTTATCTTTCTTTATTCTTAAAACAATACTATCGTAGCTGCACATACTCGTACATAAATATCAGAGATGCAATACCTAATAGCATTTGCGCATACTTCCGCATATCAGTCGTCTAATCATTCGCTTGCATTTCGTTGTTACGCATCCTCTAATTGGCTGTTACTATCATTATCTTAGGAGGGTGGTTGGTCCCGAGAGTCTATATAAGGAAGGGACAGTTCTCCCGTGTCAGTTATTTCACCCCTGACGCCATTGACGTTCAAACGTGACATGATCAAGCGTCCATACGTTTGGTCATCGACGAACAGGTTATGTGCTAAATAAAAACATGATTGATTAATTTAACTACTATTCGTCCAATGGTTCTTTACTCATGACATCATAAATTTTGTACATCTGAATCAAGTCAGTACTTTATACTCAAGTTAAGTACTACACTACACCATCATATGGGTGATATTTCTTACCTATTGACAATTGTAAATGTCAAAACAGCTTAATTAATGGATCTAAACTAAAAAGTATTCAAGAAATAATTTGCCCTCACTTACCCAACAAAATTGTTCTTAAAGAACAGTTTTTCGAAAATAGAGAAAAACGACAATAATAAAACTACACAATAAATCTAACGTCAAAAAGCATAATGACAGATCTATAGACAAAACTTTGGCAGAACAATGCAAAATGGTGTACTGATTTTGATTAGCGCCGTACAAGTGCAGCACGTTTAAGAATAGATTATTTGGCTGTATTCTATCTCTTTTCTATTTGAATAACGCGCAATATTAGTACTGCGATTGCTTGAACCAACGGCTAGAAGACAAACGTTTCAAGTTGAATTTGCTTTCTCTTTCTTGTATCAAACGGAAATTGTACGAAATGCACTGAATAACATATGAGTATTATTGCTATATAAATCAATTACGCATGGGTAAAGATCCGTTGGACGCATAGTAGGTTCCTTTTTTGTATGTAGCATTTCTTTTTTTTATATTAAGTAAGGTGAGTTGGGGTAACATCGAACGTAATTTTGATTAGTTTGACATTATTACAAAATATCGTACACAAATAACAACTGAATTTCACGACACTTCAGAAATAACATTATTAACATGTAAATTACATACTTACGGTAATGCCATTAGGTTTAAATGTAATTAACCCTACCTAAAAAAAATATTTATAAACGTAATACACGTTTCCGAACTTGCCCCAGTAGCGGGGTAACATCGAATAAAGTTGTAGAATTTCCTATAACTACTTTATAAGTAGATGCGGTGCTAGATCGAATTCGAGATAAACCCCTAATCAATTTGGAATCCTTTCTATGAAAAAAAAAAAAACCGTACCTTTGCACTTGTTTTTTATATGAAGGTATTCGAACTTGCCCCACATATTGAAAATTAACAGGAAAATTCACAAATACGAGGAATAATTAATTTTATTCTTAAACTTTGAATTAAAATTAACATACGTAAGTAACAAATATTTATATTATATTTTTCTACTATAAAAATAAGTTAGAAATAACTGGCAAAAATGTTGATCGATCTTTCCCCGTGCCAAAATGTGAGGGGTAAGATCGAACATAACAATAAACTGAACTAACTTTTGAGGTTAGGAGTCCATACACCTAAGTATGGATACAGTTTTATTCAGATATCTTGATATAAAACAGAACATATTGTTTAGATACCGTTTAGTATAAAATTATATAATCGGGGCAAGTCCGAATCCACTTAAACAATGTGAAAACAGCAAACAATAAATTTATCGTATTGTAGACGTTTTAAGGTCTTGCCGATTAGCTTAACGCACGCGCAAATGAGCTCTCTTGAAAGCTATATGACGACAACAACGTCAAGGCGCGTGCGCAGTTGCTACAAGCCTCGTTCGACCTTACCCCGCATTCGATCTTACCCCAACTCACCTTAACACATAATATTTAATATAATAAATCTTTCTAAATTATATATTTGAAATCCTTTTTATTTTTTTTTATCATTTCAATAGTAATTGCAAGTGCCATCGCCCTCTCGTTTTCCTATTTGTTATTCTGGGTTATAACAAAAACCAGCCCACACTGACATGTAAGGTAAAGCGAAATTAATCCAATGTTGCCAAGAGAACATCTGTAGCGGAGGTACTTGATCTCGAGCTCTTCAACGCCTTCCCGTGTGAGTTTTACAGTCAATCGCACCGACTAATAAATGATAAAAAGTATGTTATTTATCCCCTCCCCCACCTCTCCTGGAACATTGCTTGTAGTATTTTCATGATTTTTTCTTGTTTTCTTTGTAATTTACAAATTTAAAAGAACAATTAGTCACTTTTTTTTTAAAAAAATCGTAATTATCAAAATAAATTCATATTTTTTTTGTCTCTAGCTCGAAATAAGCTAAAAACCATTCTCTCAGTATATTCTACAACATATTTTTTGACATATGAACTTTGAATTCTATAGAACGTTTGAAAGATTTCTTTTTCAATCATTAAAAGTAATATTTTTTGACGGGAAATAATTGCTGTTGGATTGATTATCAAAATAACGTAGCCTGTATAACTTCTTGTTAGTATTTTTATCATAAAACATACTAGATATTTAATTGCTGGAAATCCTGTGATATTCTTAAAATTGCACAATGGCGCACACATTTTTTTTTACAAAACTCAGTATTATTTATGTACCAACATTGTTATTGTATGTAATAATATTAGTATGTAATCTATAGGGATTGTATAGATATTGTTGTTTCCTCTTGTGTGCAACCGACGCGAAACAAAATTTACCTTAATTTATAGTACATTGTACTATAAATACGAAACAATACACGAATGCAAGCAATATAAATTGAATGCTACTAGTTGAAATAAATCGGAAATTTGCATACACAGGCGAAATAATCTTCAGTGGCTCGATGCAACATCTCTGTTACGTGCACAGTGGACGGGCATATATCGTAGGAGCTTTCCAATACACAAAACACCACACGTTTTACGATAAAAGTTTGCCCGAACCAGGATATAAGAGGTTGGTGTACGTATAAGGGCAGCGCAATTTGGCGACGTAAAACGGAAACGGCGCCAGGTACTACTTTACTACCAGCGACACATTCTTTATGAGAAAACCGTCTCCGGGGTCACATGCATTACTATCCGACGGTTCGGATCTCGGAAAGCTTACACGTTCCGCATAAAAACTAATTTATTATCGTTACGCGATAAAATCGATATCTATAACGCATTTTATTGTCCATACATGCGACCCGTGATGCACGTAAGCTTTATCCGCAGTTGCAAATGCATTATGATGCCGTGAAACTGAATGCGTACAAGAGGAAACAATTTACTTTAACGGTCAGACAAATTACACAAGACACTACCTCACTTACGTTCTGAAAAACGAAAGGGGATGTTTTCTTAATCTTCCGCATGTTCTGCATTCACCTTTACCGCTCAGCAAGGGTTCTTCGCCGCAATCCGTTTCCAGTACCTTCGCAAAAGTTTTAAAATATAATTTCCTGTTTTTGTTTGTGCGAGGCTTCGCCTGAGTTTAACTTGGGATCGTCTGCCGAGTCGAGCACGATTACCTTGTTTTTGCATCAACTATATCCGCTACGTAGCTTGCCTAAACATATTTTACACCGTGGAAGTATAAACTTTCGTTCATATTTGAAAATATGTGCTTTTCACTCTGAGAGGCTTTTATGTACAATCAATTCAAGAGATTATGACATAGGTAAGTGAAAGGAGTATTCTAATACATTTACTTTACGGAAATAAACATCACAGATGTACAAAAAATGTTAAATGGATTACTAGACCGAAACAGACACATTTGCAGTTTGCAAAGCCGAATGTTTACCTGGAAATGAATTTGTAAAAGTTCAGATATTCCTATATTATGTTTCCCATATATTAATAGCGCTATTATTATTTGCGGATTATAGTAATAAAGTAATAAAGAACAAACCCTAAAAAATTTCGCGCAGTAACTTACATCAACTTGTGGGGCTTTTGACCGGCCACTGCAAGCTAAACAAACACATGCACCGCATGGGTTTGGCTACCAGCCCACTGTGTCGGGCATGCTACCAAGAAGACGAGAGGCCGCAACACATTTTATGTGATTGCCCAGCGCTTGTCCAACTTAGAGGTTCCATACTCTGTAGAGTACTGGCCCAGTATGGCCGATTTTGGTGGCGCCTTGCCTGCTGCTCTGCTCGAGCTCACGCTCAGTTTGGGCTGGCTCGAATAGGCTGTGGGCGAGCGATGCCACCTAGGGGAGGTAGCATAATGGGTCCGATAAGAGTGGCCTAAGTGCATGTGTTCACCACCTTCCCCGACCTAAAATCCAGAATCCAGAAACCCTAAAATAGTTACGATGTAAATTGCTTCAGTATACAAGATATTAATTTTTTTTAATCAAAGAGCTGTTTACAGAAGTGATTATTTATTTTTGTAGGTAGTTTTACGTTCAATGGTTTTTATTTCAATATATTAGTCATATTAGGGTGTATAACATATAACTTATTGTTACACCAATAAATAAATGTCAATAATCCTCATATTTCTTTTTTACCTCTACAAATATTTATTCCAGTTTACTCGCATGGTTATTTAGGATGTAATGTTAAAAGTGAGAATATTGCAAGACAAGCGGTGGCTTATTTCTCATTTAGTTGCGAGGGCAAGTCTTTAATATGAAAATCGCTGAGAGAATAAAATAATCATAACAAAATATTTTTTTTTATAATAGTAGTTTTACAAAAACATTTTCACGTATAATTACTTTTTTCTTGTTAATATTTTTACTATTTACCATTAAGTATATAAGTTGATTTTTAAAACAGTAAAGTCATCAACATGGCTAATCCATGTTTCTTTCAGAAATTCCGGAAAATGTAATTCATCATTCATCATCATAGAAAGAAATAAAACAAAACAAAAAATAACTAAAATGTTCTTTTTAAATAAGAGTAAGAAATCTTTGGAAAAAATCGCACGGATAATCTTTCACAAATTTTCTTTAAGTGACTGACGCTGGCAACTGACATTAACAGTTACTTGTCGATCGCTTCCTAGGGCGTGTTTGATATGGCCTGTTTGTTTATGAAATCGAGTAATATCATTGCTCTAAATCGCTGTGTAACTGTTCATTTGCACATTCTAGATTGTCTTGGTATAATTTAGCTTTCTTGACAAGTTGCGGTATCACTGAGCCCAATTTTTCACCACAAGTGAGTTGTTTCCATGCAGAAAATTTAGTACCTACTTCAATTAGAATCTTGGAATGCATGCAACTTATTTTTTTTGAGTCTTTTTTTTCGACAATTCTTCTATAGACCTTGCATGTGCAGATTGGTAAGTTTCTCTCTGCGTTAAAGTTTCGATAAAAGCAACAAATTCCTTGATAGGGTTTCCAATCGTACTTGAATACCTGTGTAAAAATATTATGTAGAACGGATTCTTTTCGCTTATCATTGCCCAGACTGTCGTTGCTATGCTCGTATAGCGTGCACTCCTTGAAATGCAGTGGCGCGGTCTTTATTTTATAAATATTTTTGCTATTTTGTTTCACGTCTGCGAGAGAATTTGCGCAAAATATTTATTTATATACGTCTAATACGTCTTTCCATTTTTCATATTCTGTGCGGTTCTTTCGAAGACATCCATATATTAGTTTAATAGATTTTATCTGAAACCTCAGATTTATTATTTCTTGTATATTTACCTAGATTGACTTACCGTACACTTTAGTTATTAAATTGATGCTTGAAATTGTTGGGAGTTATCTTATTGTTTGCTTAACTTAGGCTTCGTTTACGTGGACCATAGCTGGTGTGTTCTGCGTAATTAAAACTCTTCAGAGACAATGCTTCTAGCGCGGTTGAATTCGTCTCAAACATAGCTCCTTAATTCCACATCGTCCAAGTTTTACAATAAGGGGTTTGAATTCATTGAATCAAACGTAATTTCAACGCTAAATTAACATCTCTCAAATAATAAAAGTCGGTAAAAGTAATCATATGTATCAATCAGAGCACCTACACTGAGAGAAAAATATGGTTTATCAGTTAACTAAATGCATATCTCTTTTTAAATACGAACAATGCGTTTTAATGTTAAATTTACACCTAAAATGTTAATTTAATCTTAAAAGTATTTGGTTTAACACACCTTCGCATTCATTTGACTATTTAACGATTAGATGAATGCTTAATACTTAGGACTACAAACACTATTGAAATAACCGTTTCATTTCTCATAGTGCAGATTAATTCTTCAAATACTTTTGGAAATATTAACATAACTAATAAAAGATGATAAAGTGCGATATTTTTTCGAATATCTTCTCAGCATACTACCTACTTTAGCTGACGTAAGATAAATTAGTATTTTGTTTAACGAAAGCTATCTTAATAGGAAAATCATTTTCCATTTTGAGCATAATAATATCTAAAGCTACTTGACAAACTCATGTGTTATTATTCATACTAGATGTGCCGGTTTCGTATGCGGAATCGCTTTAAATAATCAATAGTTGCAGTTTACACCAGGAAACACCAGACCGCTCGTTTAAGTAATTATTAGGAAAGTTTCGCCAAGTTTCCTCTGACAAATTCGGTTGCTTGTCATGTATACACATAGTTATATGTGCATATGTCTCCTTTGATGTGGTTTATGTAATTAGAGGCAACAGCAACAGAGTTAATTGCTAGTTAAAACAAGTAATTTGCGAACGCGCATTTGTTAGAATCCTACAAAAACTCTACACTGATTTATAGGGAATAAATACTGTAAATTTTTTCTAAATAAAGGCAGTGAGGTACGCAGGAATCCGGGTCAACTTAAAACTTTATTATTTAATCAAACGAAAGAAATGTTTCTTGTCAGTTAACTTCCGTTGACAAAAGCACGTAAAAGAACGGGACGATTCTATTATTCCTTTTCGCTCTACAGCTCTTTCAATCTTACATGCGTCGATGGTAGGCGACGTGTTCTCATGTGTTAACCTAATATATTGCCGCTACATGCGCGACTCGCAGAGATTGCCCATTTCCGAGGTTGACGTGGAACGATTGTAAAATAAGATCCGGCACGGGACGGACGCGCGCACAGCACTCTCGAAAACAGCGAAATAGCGAAGCAATCTCCGTTGTTACTTGCTTAAAGCTTTCGTTTAAATGTTCGATTCGTGGCTTCTTCAGTTTCCTGCTGGCTAATGTATTTTTCCATATCGGGACTGGGGAAGATTCAATTTTCAGATTTAGTTATCAAAAGTATCCAAAGGGGTCCCACAACCCCAAGAGGCTGTAAGGATACTAAATTTGTGTTTTCTATCTGAGTGGTACACCAGCCTATAAGGCAAACGTTCAAGATACGTAAATATCATAAATACTATTTGAGGTTTTGCACATTGTTTTTGTTTTTAAGTGAAAATGTTGAAATGCTAACGAAAATCAGTTTCTAAGTTACTTTTAATATAAAATTATGTTCTGAATTTGTTTTAGAGATTAAGAAATAAGAATTATAATAGGTAAAAGAAGTTTGGAACATGGTCGTCTCACGTCACCAATACGAGGAAATAATAGTAGTAGTACTATTTATTTAATTGCAATAACAGATATAATAAAACTTGTAAGGAAAAATAGAAAATCATTAGATATTTTTGTTGCCTGTACTCTATAATAGGGTATTTTTAGATGTGGTGAGGTGACAAAGTGTACCAGAGATAACCTATGTGTACTTGCTTAAATCTACCACATATTAACATTGTTTCACCAAGTTAAGTACGAATCATATACGTATTGCTGTGGTCTGGCAACCCGGTTTGCGTAAATTCAGTTTCTTTTTCTCGTTAATTCCGTTAAGAGTTTTTCAATGTTGCGAGAAATTTCAAATTGTTTTATTTTTGTATAAAAGAGTTAATGTTTTAGATTGTTTAATTTGTTTATTTTATTGTTCAGTTGTTTATTTTAATTTCATTCATTTGTACATTTTGTTTTCACGGGTATTGTACATATTGTTTTGTTTTTGCGAGTTGGATGTTTACGGACAGCTCTTGGTGCATTGTTTCGCACGCACCCGGAGAAGTTGATACTTATACGGTTGTTTTAACCGTGTGCGAGCAGTTCCCTGATAACACGTGTAAGTAGAGTTATATATAAATTTGTATTTCATTTCTGCCATTTTGAGATTTTCACTTTCAAGCATTGAATTTACATTTTTGAATTAATATCGTTAATCATGGAACTCATTTAATAATAATTGATATTGTATTTTTGTGTACACAATTTAGATATAAGATCTGTTATTATTTTTACGTGCAGGAAGATAGTTTAAGTTTAAAAGAGTAATTATTTTTAGTTCGTTGTTAATTTTTCTGTTTTGTAATTATTTATTAATCACCGCGGGTTGGGTGAATAATAGCATTGTGCTTGCTTTTAATTTTCATTTATTTAAATTACTGGAATTTTCCACGTGTAATTTAGTTGTTTTAATTTTGAGACCACGTGGATTGATTTGCAGAAATTTATTATCTTCCTGAACTTTTTGGTTTCTTTTGCTTAGTAAAAGGATTTTGAATTGTCCGTTTGTAATTTAAAGCCAGCAGTTTTATTTCGACCAGGATCTTACATCCAAGGTTTTTTTCTGCAAAGTTTGTATTTAACATTTTTTTTTTCTTTTTTTTATATAATAAATTTATAGAATTTTATATCATTCAAAATTACTGGTCTTTTATTTTTAATTAAACCTTTTAAATTGTTTTTTTGGAGTATTAATGAAAGTCAGTTTTCTTTTAACCCACAATTTTCTTTTTCAAATCGAAACCCTGAGTTTAATTGTTCTTTTGCGCCTTAATAAAATTGTTATCATTTGAGCTAGCTAAATTTTAATTTTTCATAAAAAAAATTTCATTTTTACATTTTTTGTTGGTACTTTCAGTACACAGCAGTATTTATAAAACCGTTAGCTAGTTTTGTGTTATAGCAATGGTGCTAATACATTGGAGATTGTACCACTAAGTAATCTATTGAACAATGGATTTCTCTTTTCAATGGGCGATATTAACAAAGTTGTGCTTCATATATCCATGGACCTCATTTGCTTAGATTTCTGAATTGGGTAAAACTATGTTTAATGATAACGTCCAAAAACCGTACAATGCAGAATGGAAGCGTCTAAAATTGAAACGTATAAGTACTCTTTCTGGATCCAATGGTATCCATTTTAACTTAGTTTGACTTTATCAAATGACATCCTGCCTTAAAGAAATTGAATGAATGCTGTTAGTTTCGCTTATCCAAATCGAAAAATAAAACATCAGGTCATTGATTTGTTTTAAGACATTGTATGGAACTACCTATATACAATACACCAGCTACATATATTTCTATGGTACAAAATTTTAAAACCCTTTAATTTATATACATACGTATATATATACCACTTTATGAGAAACCGTTCTAAATTAGTTACTGAAGTTTCTTGTTAGTTAACTGTTATATTAAGTTTTTATATAGAAATGCCGCAACATACTACACTCCAAATTAAACTTGACTATCAAAAATATATTGTGCTGGAAAGGCGAAGCAAATTACATAATCCAGAGCTCCTAACTGCAGTTTTGTCATGCAGATACCCGCCGACTGCAGTGCAGGCGGTTGTAAGTTCATTGTAAGAAGCAGCCTTCAAGCAAAACCCACATCCGTTTAATTCGAACTGTGTTCTGTCAACCGTATTTCCTAACAACTGTGAATTTTGCACATGCCAGAAACAGGTAAAGGATACAGATACAAAGACAAGTCATAAATTTTCTATTATTGTTAAACAGAAATATCAGAACACATCAGTATTTAAGTCAGAAAGATCATAATTCGTCGAAAGCATTCGTCGAAAAAAAAAACGTAGGTTAATCCCCTAACACCCCCAGTGCAACTTGTCAAGTAACACCGAAAAATGATATCACGTCCAATGCCCTGGTCATATCGAAGAATAAATTACCAACACTACTTTCTGCATCCAACTCAGCGTGTATCCGATCCATAGACAAAGCAGACTTCTGCAACTTTCTGTACCATTTTATAAAAACTATACTTGCAATGCAAATATTCTTCTACTGTTTTTCTTTTATAACATACGAAATATCATGCATCTATATTCTAAGAAGTTAAATGTAAAAAAAATATTCTTAAATATCTTCGCTTGAAGTTAATTATATGCAAGAAGTTCAGGTATATTCGTTTAAACGAATCAGGTTGTACAGTTTCAAGTTGAATGTCTGTAACGTAATAAAGCTTGTGTTTCGCGTAAAACTTGATTTTTTTTGAGTTACCCATAAAAAGACGGAATAGCTGAAATTAAAAGATTGATCACCTCGCCTTTTTGTCTAAATTGCGTTTTCACTGAAATTGCTTTCTGACGGTGAAAGTAAAAACACCTCGTCGAAGAAGTACTTCAAAACTTTTTCGTTAGACTAAGTGGACGTTCCCTTAAACAATTCTCGGATAAATTTTCGACGGATACTTCTACAAAACTCGTTAAGTGTGAAATTGCTTTGCGCGACTGCGACCTGCTATGCTATGGGGTAGTACGGACAGACTGTGAGTGGTTTCTTCTTGAAGGACAATCCAGCACCCACAATATTTACCGATATGGGACAATATTCTCGAAAAAACTTACACTTTCGTTATTTAGATTGGCTTCAACTACCACTTCCCTTTTTGTTCGAGCAGGGTTGGTTCTACATTTTTTATATAGCTGTCATTAGCAGATATCGTAAGGATGTCTATAAAATGTACGTTGAAGCTAACTATTACATAATATAATAGCCATAATGTTTCGTTGGAATTTCCACCTTTTTGTAACTCCGTTTGTACAATTTCGGACTTTTCATTAAATAATTTGAGCGTTACATAATTTCTATTTCTAAAAACATTACCTCTTTACACAACTATCTACAAGGTATATGGAGAAAACTAAGACGAATTCAGAAATTGACAACCTTTAATAAGAAATCAGGGTTTTGGAGTGGAAAAGTGGGTTTTTGTGGAGACAGGCGAAATATGCACATATTCAACTAGCACTTCAGCCCGAATGGTTCATCGAAGAAAAAAAGAAAACTAAAATAATAACATAAAGGTTATTTACAAAAAAACGGGATACTTTCCTAGTTACAAGTGAAACAAAAACCGTAAAGAAATGAAATTTCTAATTTTTTTTTCCAATGTTGCATCACGAAATTAGTAATCTTCAGATTCGGTTTCAGCATTCCAAAAAAATAAATAGAATAGAAGAAATCAAAACGAACTCACAACTTTTTCGCTAGAGCCTCTTTTGAACAGAAATTGACTGTATCTAATAGCCAATAGCCCGTTGGGTATTTAAACACCTAAAGCTGTTTATACTGTTTATTTTTACCGATACCTCATAAATTGCTTGTCTCTTCTAGGACTATAACGCTATAAAACTCAAGCAAGAATTTTTAGTAGAAATCAAAAATTGTACTTTTTATTGAAAATCCTTGAAGAACATGTTAGAAACACAATTTGAACATTTTTTTTTAGCCATATCGATATTTGGGGAAATATTAACCCCAGACATCAAATTAGAATTGTCAAAATTGTCAAATTTAGTCAAAGCAAATACTAGATGTGGATGGAAAATTCAATTTGTTTTAAAAATATTTTTATTTAAAGTTATGTACGTATGTAGGTAATTTTCAGTCCTCGGCCAACGTCTGGGATGCAAACTATATGGTGCACGACGTCACCATAAAAGCTTCATTACGCCCTTAATAAATATAACTATTAAATTTTTGCCATAAAAATGAGTAACAGAACAAACATCAATTTAAATTGCTCATCTCATTCGTTATTAGAAAATAAATTTGGACTATTTTATCTATACGTCATACACAAAAAACATGGTATCAAGTAGCTATCGGGCACCCTCCCCCATCCCCTGTGCTGCATTGCGGTGTTTTGCAGTATTATAGTTTCGCCATTGACTTTTGTACGCTTTTATAGCCGTGCGTCGGATACTAAGGCGATAATATTTACTCACGTCCGTGCTAGAATATCATTTCTATTCACAGAAAAGCATGTCAGTGAAAAGAAAAAGGTTTTTCTGCCATCAATCTGTATTAAGAAAAATACAAACTTGCTTTCAGCATCAACAAAGTGGGAGTCAGGAAAAAATAAAGGCGTAACATGAGTGCTACACTCCAAATACATCGGGTTAATTCTATCTGTTTGTAAAAACAAAAATATCCAATAGAAATCTTTGCGCAATCGAATTATCGGGTAGTCGATTTTGAAATCTCCCATGACGGGCTTTGTTGCGCCTAATGCCAAATAATGATACAAAATAATTAATTTTTGATATGTTTTGCAAATATTGCTACATCGTAACGCTTTTTCAATCGATAAGTATATGTTAATTATGTATTATTGTTATCACATTTATTGCATAAGATGACCTTGCATATTATTGTGAATCATCGATCCAAAGGTATATCACGCGAGACCCAAATTCTACCTGCGTATTGTTAACAAAGAATATGAATCATAACTAGATGTAAAGAAATTGTAGAGTAGTTTGAATATAGTTCTTGAGCAGACTGGTCGTGTGATTATTTTACATATATTATATTGCGGATAAAGTTATTAAAACCATTGTTATTTATCATAGACAAGGATAGTATATAGAAATACCATAAGCATGCACAGAAGATTTCTCAGCGCAAAATGATACGTAATATATCCGGGCTTCTTTTTCACCTCGTATGGTGTACGGAAATGGCCCTCTAAAACTATATTATATGTACTATACTATTTATTGACAATATTACAAGCCAGTAATAATATCTACATTGTCAAAAGGACTGCATCACCTATGGGTGTTCTTCCTGTAGTCCTGGTGTTTCGACTGGTCTTCACTCTTCGTGGTCATTATAAGGTGTTAGAGGCTTGAGTCGTTCCCATTTTATAATTTATATTTCAGACCAAATTACATAATATTTCTTACTAACAATTTTGACGACACATGAGTGACAGTTAATATCGTCAATTTATATGTCTTGATTCAACCCTATCTTTGAAATGGGTAATCATACAAAAGCTCTTTCCATAAACCACTCAAGGTTGTTTTTGACTGGGATAACTGGAGAGCAAAACAGAAACCCGGAATTCGAAATTAAATCTGGTATATACATATAGCGAAACCCTGAATCATAAAGATTATATGACAGGGCAATATGTCGCTGTATACCAGAGAAGCAACTAAAGGGTTAGCTAACTCATATCTTCTGGAAGTTTCTAAAGTGTCATTGGTATCTGAATTTTCGGGTTGCTGGTATTCCCTTATTAGTCTAATTTGCCTTTTTTGCGAAAAACTGTTTATTGACAACGCATCCACCTACGTATATATCCAAAAAGCAGAATAAAATAACCTTAAGCGAAAACCAAATCATTAGCTGCGCGTGACGGATTTCCCTAATTTAGTAAGGTAAGGTTGTTTCTTCGACTAATTAAATCCGTATTTCACGGTTTTAAATGTTACTAGCCTGGGAGATGTAATGTAAGGACTGTCTGTGTCGCAATTAGTAACATAGTTAAGTAAGTTCTTGCAACGTTTGCGGTTCTTAAAGAGGATGTAGGCGACTTGATTTATTAACTTTTATTTGTATGTTTCATTTTAATACGTACCGGTGCGTTTATAGTTAGTGTAAATACACATATAGCTGAATATCTGTACATTGCAGCAATTTGTGGAGAGTTCGTGAAAGAATTAAAGTGGTTTCAAGTACTTTTAAAATGTAGCATAAATGTATGTGTCTATTTATGTTTAACTATTATAATGCGTTGTGTCATTTTGGAAACGTATCCATGTTTTTATTTTTTGATCTTAGGACTCAGTCGTTCAAATCCTTTACATATCTTGACAGCTCTACGTAACATACGCATATATATCCTTAGATTTCGGAAGAAGGCAGGTTGTCTGGGGGAGAATCAAATACTTATTTTTTTTTTCGTTGGCAAATAATAGAATTGGTTTCGATTTGATATAAGATTCACTTTTGCGAACATTTCAAGTTTTCAATCCCCAAGCTTTAGATATTTTACGTAGGATTTGTCAATAGTGAGGAATAAAGAGGTAGTAGAAAAAAAGAACGTATACATGCAGGCAGGTCTTACCGAGAACTGGATTTTAGAAAAAAATGCTTTTTACAATTACACAATTCAGATATACTTTCAGCTATACAGGCTGCTCCAAATGCCCAAAATATAGCAGAACGTGCTCGGCAGAATATACTCGGTTATTTTAAATATAGTATAGTGTATATTATGTTATTTTTTAATTTTGCGTTAAAGTATAACTTTATTTCGAATGTCCTGAAAATGAAATTTGTACTGTTTTTCCTAGGACACAACTAAACTGTAAAAGGTAATCTCTTTTCGATTTTTACTAGAAAGCCGGGTCCGTTCACCAAGCCAACTAATTAGTCGTTTAATAACCGCTTACTCCCCAACTCGACAGAGAGCAATAAGCTGGCGTTACACCTGGAACGCACCCTATTGAAAAAGTTGGTACGCCTAGCCCGCGATCCACCATGGCCCGCGCTCACTATAGAAGATAAAATATCCCTTAAGTAGCAGCCCGCCCTTTAATCGCATAATTTATTATCTGTAAATTTTCTTTAATTTTTTAATGTTTTCAAATGTTTGATTTCCAAATTTTTGAATTTTCAATTTTTTTGAGCGTGTCTCTTCGGAAAACTCGACGCTGTGCAGTTTGAGTTTGAAAACTCGCTGGAAATCAATTTCAATTTTCTTTTTCAAATGCCTTTCACTTTCAAAAAGACCCAAAAAAGTGTCTCGCTGAAGAGAACTCTCGTTGAAAAAAAATATGAATTTCTTAATTTTTGAATTGTTCATTGAAATTCTAGGCCTTTCACCCACCCAGATAATATGTATGAATTACGTCCCAACTCAGCAGACCCGCTATGCCGCAGCAGTTTCGAATTTCCTAATTTTTAAATTTTTCCTAATTTTTAAATATTTCTTTTTTTTCTCTTTAAAAAGTCTCGCTGTCTTTACAACATTTTCCAATATTTTTAAATTTTTCAATTTTTCGATTTTTCAATTTTTCAATTTTTCAATTTTTCGATTTTTCAATTTTTCAATTTTCCAATTTTTCAATTTTTCAATTTTTCCGCTAAATCTAGCAAAAATTGGAAAGATTGTTGTTGAAAACCCATTTTGGATTTTTTCAAATGAGTTCACAAAGATTAAAATTAAAGATGAGTCCAGAAAATTGTGATTATCTCCTGGAGGATGTATATATATCTTCTCAGAAATCTTAAAAGGGATTAAAACTGCTTTTGATGAGTTTTTTTAAGGTAAGTAGAACAACTATAAACAATTTATTAAGATCTTACCCTTTTTAATTTTTGTCTTACATGTATTTCATAAAAAAAGCTATGACAACTATGGCAACTTCTTTGTCTAAAATTGTTTAGGACTGTACATGCAATACCTTTCTCCCTGGGCACGATGTAAATGGAGAAATCCACCTTTAAACTAAAAAAAAAAAACAACATAAAAACACGTGGTATAAATATTTCGCATTAAGTTATACGTTACTAAATATCATTGTAAAAATGAAGTAACCGCTAAATTGAACAATTAGGTTGTAAGTCAAACAAATTTTAACGTTTCTTTGTCTTGCTGTGTATATGTCTCTATAGACGAACCTTGCACAAAAGAACAAGCTGTTGTTTTATTAAATTCTTATTATTACAGTCGGGTGCGTTCGTTGATTCTGAAAGAAGTACTGCGGGATCCGACACAATGGTTGACAAAGTACTAATTGGGGATAAACTCGGGATCTACATGTTTATTCATTAGTGATAAAACCAGCGCGTATCTGCTGAGTTTTTTTTTTAAGTAGCGCTCTTTCCGTTGAAATTATTCAAAATCAAGAGGCTCTCTGTAAATATAATTATACTTGCTTCTTATTAGTAGCAAAGATTCTAGATTCCGTGTAATAGGAAATAAAAAGTGAACAAATCTGCAACTGATTTAATGGCGCATGCAGAAAATGATTGGGATTTTTTCCAAGGACAGATCACTAATGTATTTACGACAAAATTGGGTGGTCGATTTGGTTAGTAATCAATAATTACATTATCTAATTTTATTTATACAAGTAACAATTATCTGTAGATGAAAAAAATTTAAAAAAATTTACTTCATATAATTGCCATTTTTTTCTTTGTCGTTGCTTCCCTTTTATTCCTGCGTTCCTTTTAGCGTTCTGAAAGTATGCTGCTAAATATTGGAATAGTTTTAATATGATGATATTAATGACAATATTTGAAATAGCCAAATATTGTAATATTTGAGTTCAGTAACTCTCGTAAATTCTACTTGTAATTTTGTAGTAATGAATAACAGATATTCAGTTGACATAATTTTGTTTTTACTTATTATATTCAGAAATCAATTTTATAGTATTCATAGTAAGTTGAAGTAATTCAAAGACAACAAATTACAAATTAAAAATTGAAAGAATCTGTCTGGGGATTATAAACTAAAACTGCAATAAATATAATTTCCTGTAAATTCCCTGAAAATTATATTAGGTGCTAGTAATATCTTTTAATGTCATGATAGGACTTTTTTGTTTTTAAGAAAGGACGATCTTTTATCCGTATTTCATATCGATACAAAAGTGTTACATAAATGAGAAACAAATATATACAACAAAAATAGATCTCAACAAGCAGTAACAAGATTAGGCATAAATATAAATTTGAATTGAAGAGAAAAACATACTAAACTAAATTTGGGATGATAGCTAAGGGATTAATATATGCAAGTGTTTCATATGTACGTTTCCTTTATCCCTTCAATATGTTAAGAAAATATATAACTCGCTGAATAACCATAATGCCCTCCTCTGCTTTCTTCTACCTATGTGTCCAAGTACATTGCTTTGGCATGCAGAAGATAGTATCGATATTTGGTCGCCCAAAAGCAATGTCTCCCATTAGATCCAGAGGGCAGTGTACATGCACTATATATTCCCTACTGATAATGAGACCACACGTGCGCATTCGTTTAATTAAATTGTGTAGTTTTCGCCGTATTCCTATAGGAATTTCTTCATAAATATCCTACTGTGCAACTGAACAGTGTATGAATTATTTTAATAAAGTGAAATTGCTCAGATACCGACCAAATTATATTTTGAAACAATAACTAGCTTATACATTTTCTTTTCCAAATTAAATACCTGCAGATCTTTATTTTTTTGTGATAGCAGGTATTAGATATCTGCCAATGAAATGATTCACGCAGTTCTCTGTAAAATTTAGGTTATTCGTAAATCGTTTTGTAGTAATTTTTTATATAAACCGCACCTTTTTAGGTACAAGAGGCCGACCTTTTCAAAAAAAAAGTATAATCTTGTATATAGCACGCAAGTTGTATGGGCGCAGATACGATACTTAATAGTATAAAGTTTGAATTTTTAGCAAAAAATGCGGCTTTTTATATGGCCTTTTTTTTCAAGTAAAAGGTTCTTGATACAAAGCTATCCCTCAGGTAACACGGGTATCGTATAATAATCTTATCTAATCTGACAGCTCCTTTATGTAAAGTTAACACTTTGGCTTTTCTTTCTTTCCCGCAAATCCCTTGCCCTTCTATTTTTACACCTTGTCGGTACACAAAATTCACGTTATGTCAAATTAATAATTAATTTTTTCTGTTGCCTTTTATGTTAACGCTTAAAATGTTTGCTTTTAAGGTTATTTTCAAGATACTTGAAACTGTTTATTAATGAATTTCTATCTGGATGTGAATGAAAGAAAAATACAATTCTTGATAGTATTATCAGGATATCAAATTTCACATGCTGAACAATAGTGTTTTCGATTAGGGCGCACTGAAAGTATCTCCATCTTATGTCAATATATAAGATTGAAGTAGGAGATACATTCAGTGCGCCCTAGTGCGTTGTTTACACTGCTGCGTAACTTTTATTTTTTATTAATTCAAAAATATTAACAATTAAGACATGCCAGGCTACACTTATTAAGTACTCCTTTACTGTTGCTGCCCACATTAGTACTAATAGACTTGTAAGAAAAAAAAAATTCCATTCATTTTTTTTAATGTAAAATTAACTACGCCGAGTTTCGCTGTATCTCGGTACACAACATTCCTAGCGCAGAGCGCGATATCCGAGATACTCTTCGTTCTCAACATTCTCTTTCCTCCGAGCATTTTCTGCGCGTATCTCCCACCGCTGCCGTTAAAATTAAGTGTTAATCCCAAAGATCCTTCTTTATGAAAATAAGTTTACAGTTTCAATTTCACGTTGGACGTTTTTATGCAGTACAGTTGCTAGTTAAGCGAAATGAAGGTATTTATTTCGAGATGTAATATTTGAAATGATTTGTCAGGTCAAATTATCAAGCTCCCCGCTTTAATTTAATCGCCTCTCGCTATATCTCGATGGAATTTCGTATAATTTTTCTTGCTGAATTAACAGAGAGAAAGGGAAACGCCATGACAAGAAGCACCCTATTTTGGGCGCTCTTCCCGAAGCCTAATTAGGTTCAATTTGTTTAATCTAATACGTTGCCGCTTGTTGTTAATTGGGTGCCAATTTTATGCTCCCATGCTTGTCATTATCTTTCGTAGAGAATAAACCAGGCCATGTGTAAAATTATGACTAATATTAAATAAAACCTTTTCACATATCTTTTATTTTCACTTTTAAAATACAAAACTTATACAAAAATAAATACATTTAAATAACTCTCGACACTACTTGTGCTCTCTTTCGAACATCCATCTCATCATAGTGCCAACCTAAACATATAAACAACAAAAATATAAACAGCGAAGTAGGCAACGCAAAATATTCCTACAAATGAGCTTCAATTCAATGTAAAATGACGAACCGAAAAGAGTACTTAACTAAAGGTCATTCAGCCTTTGTTATACTCCATATTAACAAGCACTCAAGCGCTTTACATTTTTCTCAAATGCTAGAAACGCCGAACGGTGTACTGAAAGAAGTACGAGTACTTCCAAAAACTTTTCCTCAATTAGCAGGTAGTTTCTACAGCTGCTGATATGCATTTTTGTTTTTACTTGTTTTGTGCACTAATAAACACAGGAAACTTTTAAAAATACTTTTAAAACAATGGTATTAGGGTAAGAAGTGTGTAGGAAAACGGAAAATATTTAGATTAAAGAGAAAAAGTAAAAAGTGAGCGCACCAGTTCGTAGACAAGGTATTCTTTGAAGATTTATCTACAACTATCATAAAAAGAAGAAAACCAAACAATACGGAAAATAAAAAGAACAGAAGACTGCCCCTGGATTGATGAAGAAGTGATAAAGCAAATCAAAAAAAGAAACAAAATGTATTTTTTGCTTTTAAAGCATGCACAAAATGAAAACTGCAAGAAGATATATCATCAAGAAAAACTAAGTACCTTGTATATGATGAGAAAAGCTAAGAAAGATTACTTCACTGGGAAATTTGAAAGGTATAAACAAGACACTTCAAAAACATGGAACCTAATAACCACAGAGTTAAATAATAGAAAAAAGGATAACAAAGAAATAATGGAAATAGAAAAAAAGACTCGACAGGGGCAACAGATTCTAGAAAAATTGCAGACGAAATAAAGAATATCCAAAAATTTTAAAGAGGACAATAATAAAGCTAATATACAAAAAAAGGTAACAAAACAAAATCAGAAAATTATCGACCTATAAGCTTATTATCCGTCTTGAACAAAATCCTAGAAAAAACTCTACACCTGCAAATAAGCGAATACATAGAGAAGAATGAAATAATCCATAAAAGACAATATACGCATTTCAAAAAAACTCAGAAACAACATCAGCTGTTAATGATCTATTAAATGATATAAAAACGAAAGTTGCCCAGAACAATACATTAGTAGTTGTACTTTTTATCGATATGAAGAAGGCTTTCGATACCATTTCTAAAGAAAAACTAATAGAAAAATTAGACCACCTAGGCATAAAAGGAACATAAAAAAACCTGAATGATGAAGAAAAATTACAAATTGCTGGAAGATCAAGGAGGCCGATATCCAACACTTGACATTACAAATAGTAATTCGGTGCTTCAGAGTCCGTGAAAATTGAACACTAAAAAGTTTAATTGTATATTAATTCCGAATCTTTGCTTTTTTAACCGAATTTGTAGCTTTAATAATAACAAAGTTAGAAATAGTGCCCTAATATCGTTGAACAAAACATCATTTCAGTAAAGAGAAATTGACTTTCTTATTGTTAGGTTGATTACCTAGAAACGGACACACATCTTCCTTTATATTAAAATTTAGAGGTGATTTAGCTAGATAGGAAATCTAACATATTTGAAAATTTTCTACTATTTGACAATTTGACGTCTGTTACCATCCTTCTTCGATAGAACATGGTTCATTATTTAAAGATATCCTTGGTGGCAGTGTCATGTTGATGCAATCACACGCATAACAAGCTGACTTGATGAAAAGTCAGCACTTCAGTTATAATTATCTCCCCATTCGGACAGGGGCTTCTTATCGGCATCGCTTGATCAGATAGGGCGAAAGAGACCTCATCCACTGTACGGCATCGCGGCCACTTGCGTCGGTCCTACTGGGGTAGTTCGAGTGCCACTATACCGCGCACCGCTGCTGCCGAAGCGATATTTCACCAAGAGATGATAATATCCGCATCAAGAATGCTGATCGGGCATCGCAAACTTGATGGCGCTCCCCTATTTAAATATTTAACGACCAGTGAAACTGACAGAATATATATGTAAAGTCGATGCAAATTTAATATCGTTCTAACGAGAATTTACTGCCTATATATCAAGAATTTTTATTCTAATTTTGCTCATTTCTCTCTCACGGGAGAAATTTCCATTAGATGCTCGTTTTTTAAGAACTAAAATATGTTTCAAATTATTAAGGCGTAAAAACTCTTGTCATAAGAAATAACATAGTACACTGTAAAAAAATTTCTAGTAAAATTACATGTAAAATCGTTGGTAACAAAGTTGCCTACGATATTACAGGTAAATTTACTTCATCCAGTAAAATTGCTATCTACCAGTAAATTTCATACACTGATGTATTTTTCAGTTGTTCTGTAAAATTCATATGTAATATTTATGTAAATTGTATATTTACCGAACAGTCAAGTAATTTTGGCATGTAATTTTATAACGAAGGCAGGTAAAAATACTAAGAAGGTGAATATTACAGGTGTAAATATACATTGCACAGAAAATTCCCTTGCATGTGTGATTTTGATTACAACCTTATTACTTTTTACAGCGTACTGTAACTCGAATTAAATTCCTGTTTAGAGTGCCGATGATTCCAATATAAATTTGGTAACATTGAGGAATATAAATTGTATAATTTTACTTAGACATCACCATTAATATTCCGTAATGTTATCAAAAACACATATGGATATCACAGGCTAGTATAAATAGTAATTTAATTAAAGGCAAAGTATCATTACTATAGGATTATAAAACATCATAAGTACTAAAACAATAAAATTCTTAGTTATTAGACAATTTTGTTGCAGCTTCAGAACTTGCAAAACGTCAATGTTGTTGAGTTATAGGAATAAAACTAATAGTGTTTTCGACTTATTGCACTTTACGCGTGGAGTATATCTATCTCCCTTATTAATATTATGTATTAAAATAAGATGGAAATACAATCAGTGGATAAAAGTGCAGTAAGTCGAAAACGCTATAAGAATAAGCAAATACATATTTTATTAATCTTCAGTAGAATAAAAAATATAAATTTCCTTTATCTGACATTTAATGGCTATTTCCGAACCAAATGCTATCAAATTCATTGAATTTTGCTCTGAAACAAAAAAAGAGAAACAAATGTTACTTCCATTATATTATTATATGTATATATCAGTAAATAGATCAAATGAAATTAATGTAAATAGGTACCTACAGCTTGTGCACGAATAAATATTCCACTACAAGAAGGAAAAGATAAATATAATTTTTACTTATCGCAACACCCAATTGATGAATAATCATTAAAAACGACTACTGAATTATTACAGCCAAGTTATCTTTAAAAAGTCTCTTATACATTATACAAAAACGAATACAAATTGCATCATAGGTTTTCACAGTTCTCTACACCGGGAGCAAGATCCTGAGATGCAATTACTGTAAATATAAATGCATTATTTCTTTACAAAAGTAATGTATTGAAGGTTTTGTTTTAAGTAAATAAGCTATAACAGTTTAGCATTCGTTTTAATTTTAACAGTGAATCGTGAATAATAGTGAAATTTTTAATCAATTTGTGTTTATATTCATGGAGCAATAAATAATTTATGAAAACATTAGGTTATGTTTAATATTGGCGTGTGTTCCATCATGAATCAGAATACCCTCCAAAGTATTAACAATAAGTAAAATCGGTGAAATATTTAAAGCAAAAAAGAATTGCTGTATTAACCACATGTGAAAATATATTAAAATGAGTATTTTTATAAAAGCATCTTACCTAATTCTTTTGCAATGCTTGAGGCAGCACACAAACAGGAACAATCACCCCAACTTGCGATTGTTTATGCGTCACCATAACTGACTAGAATTACCTACGCGCACAGGCAAATAAACCAATAACCAATCACATTGCGGCGTATGAATTTTGTGCATTTGAAGGTAATTTTACCCAAATATTCCAGTAAATTTTAGTAGCAATCGCAAAATATTACATGTTTTTTACGGTATTTTTTCTTTTCATTTTTATTACATCTTAAAAGTACATGAAATAACTGTAAATTTTACCGAAACTTCTCTTTCCATCTCAAATATCCTGGAAAAAACAGGTAAAATAAGGTTTACATGATTTATCGTAGTAAATTCACAACGTTATTTCATGTAATATTTCCGATTTACTATAGTAAAATTACTGTAATTTTTTGCAGTGTAGCCTCTTTTTCACACGTAAGATTCGTGTAGCAAAATAAAAGCAAAGTAATTTAAAATTCATATATATACGCTATCTTAGCTTTAGGACGAAGCCAAATGCAACACTTTCTTTGTAATCCGTAACATCACTGCGTAGCTACAAATGCTACTAAAATATGCTTTAAATTTCTGCTAACTTTTAAGTGTTAGAACCAAATACATTTGATTCATTATATCATTTAATCACTGACAAAGTGATTAAACACAGAAAATTGATAAAAGTGAAACTTTGTGGATTTATAGAGTAATAATGTAAGAACACCATTAATATTTTTATTTGCCTAATTCCCCGTTTTCGTAGGTGAAGCGTTCCAACAAAAGCATTATTGTTCACTGTGTATTTTAAAACATGTATATCAACAGAAAGTTAAACCACATAGTACTTCATTATTTTAGTTTGGTTTGCATGTTTACTTTACGTGTTCTGTTTTAAAAACAGAATAAATTTATTTACACACTTTGTTTAGGTTTTTTTATTATATGTATTTTAATATCTCGCATAAATAGAGCCGTGTAGCAATTTTATTAATACAATTAACATGCAAATATTGGAACTTGAACCATTGGTT
Organism: Cetonia aurata; assembly: GCA_949128085.1. NCBI lineage: Eukaryota > Metazoa > Arthropoda > Insecta > Coleoptera > Scarabaeidae > Cetonia > Cetonia aurata. The sequence continues at coordinate 34,167,636 of OX421885.1, forward strand.
GGAACAATCTAACGTTATGGCGCTATAACGCTGAAATTAACCAAACTTCAATTATGGCATTTGAATACACGTGTTGTACTATCCAATTTACTTTATACTTAATACCTTAATTAATGTTATATATGTGCATTATTGCACCTGCATTATATTACGAATATCTATACATACAAGCAAGCGTGTATACTCATTGTATTGTTGCATGATACGTTATAACATAGGCATTATTACTTCCTATATAATGCTCCTGCTTGCACTATGGTTTAATGTTTAATCAACTATTTTCTAGCATCGATACAGATAGTGGAAACAATAACCTGTGCACATATTCTTTTATTATCTCACAAAATGATTTAAAAACACTTTTATCATTTCCGTACGCAGCCATATGTGCGAGAGGGATGGTGTTTAGGTGCCATTCTTTAAGGATTTAAGAATGTTATAATGCAAGGAAGTACTTGGAAGTCTGTTCCATTATAATGGGTAAAGTTTAATGCTTCTCCAGTGTTCATGTAACCCTCCATTATTGGCTATTAGAACTTCAATGCTTGAGTTGGATGTTGAAATTGAGAAAATTTAAATTCTATTTCTTTGTATTGTTAGAAAATTTACAATATACCTGGGTACATGGATAAAAGTTTAAAATTCTGAAGGTTTCTAAGTGTTTGTTTTACTTGACTGTAGGTATAATTATTATTTTGACCGGACAACATGTTCCAGCTCAGCCTCTCCAGAACATGGCACAGTAGTCAATCTGTGGCGGGTTGCAGATGAAGGTACCTACAGAAATAACTACGCATTTAAAAAGATCTTATTTCACAATTTTAATTTTATTTGTATTGTCAAAGTGACGTACTATAGCAGTATGTGCATGGTCTAGATCAGTCTATATATAGATTTGTATATACTGTGTTATGCAACTACTTTCACTGTGCACAATTTTAATGGAGGAGATTTATTATTACGGTCAGATAAGCGGTATTTTTTTTAAAGTTATGCCTTTCTTGCAGCTCTCAATGATTACGTCTCCTGGGTGTAATAAATATTGACTAATACCCGTTCAGTTAATAGGGAAATTATTTCCATAAAGAGCTAACGGCTCGGTTAATTGTCGAGGGACTAATAGTCTATTACGGGTTATGTAGTCTATAATTCATGTTCGGCTACGTTGCAGTAAGCAACAACCGCTACATACATATGTGTCGTTGACCAGGGCCAGTTAATAAATTTACTGAATAGCGTGGAGAACAATTCGGAAGAAAATGAATATTGTGGAAATTTTGCCTTTAAAAAAAATGAAGATACAATTTCAATTTTTCCGTTTTGTTATGTGTACAATAGCGTGATTTCTAAAATCAAAACAGGACATGCTCCTTACAGAAGAAAATAGGTATTACTAAATAGTAGATATATGATACCCGGTATTATTTCAGTGATGGCGTAATATAATTATAGAACTAGCTGATGTAAAATTTGCTGTAACAATATACCTATTTTCTACTTCAATTTCAGAAAAAGAAGTTGTTATTTTTTGTTTTCTTATTTCAAACCTTTCTTGCTTATTTTGTGAACTTACAAAAAACAACTTGTAGGTGTGCTTCGACGTACTACTAATACATAACTAATAAATAATATATTATAAATCCAAATATATAAAAATTAAACAGGTGTTCCAAATTTCAATTTAATCATACTTTTTTTTGGTAAACACAGAAGTAACAAAAATTAAAAGCTAAAAAATTGCGAATGAACAAGAAATGCTACATTCTGAATGTGATTAAAACCCTCTATAAATAAAAAATTTGGGTCGGCACACATAAGCTAGGACATCCGGTATACAGGCTTTCGCACTATGTTTTATCCATGTGGTTATGATATGATTAATTATAATCTATTCGTTTACAAGACAATCCCGCAAGTAATCTCCAACAAATTATTAATTCAAATGTATTAATTTATCTAATTATGCAGGGTATAAAGGTTCGGATTTAGAAGAAAATCCCGAACAACGGAACCTGCAGGGTGAACCACAGCAAAGCAAAATGATGATGTACGACCCTGTTGCTTTTGTCCGCCAGGACGTTGTAATTAGTTGTTATTCATAACAAGGATTTGCTTTGAGCATTTCAATATTATAATCAGTCTCATTTCCATAAAGAAAATTTATGATAAATGTATTATTACCTGAGAGGAAGATATCGTATTGCACTAGAGGGGTTAATTTTTTAATTTTTATTTAGTGAAATTGGGATGTCACATTCTCTAGAAAATTCCATCCGGACATTTAAATGGAATAAAGCAGGCACTAAGAAAAATCGCTTGTACTAAACGCAATAAAAATAAATATATAAAAATAAATGCATTCAAATTTATGTTTTCATTTGCAGGAAATATGAAGATATATAAGGGCCACACACAAAAATTATTAAACAAACAAACAAGCGTTTCACTGTTTGAATAATACTCCAAAAGAGATGGCAATCATGATTTTGTACACATTTGCAGAGTTTCATACGCAAATTATCGGTGTGGCTGTTGCAATATCCGATACCATCTAGTTGATCTATGAAATCTCATTTTCTATCCTTCAACATGAAGACTTAGTTGATTTCGTGGAGATCTGTCTTAGCTCTAGCAATTTTCAGTTTCACGGCTGCTATTATGCACAAGGTTTAGGTGCAGCTATGAATTCCCCATTTTTTGCTGTTGTAGCTAAAATTATTTGGAGATATCTGAGTAACAAATCTTAATCTCCTACTTCTTGATTTCTGGCCATATGGATGTGATCCTTTAGATACTTTATAAATTTATTAATTAATAATTTACGGTTGTATTAAATTCACGCTAGGTGGCACTTTTCCTTTCCTAGATGCCGTGTTGAATCGTAGCTCTGATAGCTGGTTGGGAATCCGCGTTTTGGTTCGCAAACCAAACGCCTTAATACAAAGAGCTATTGATATATCAGAACTAAACTCCTTATGTTTTGAATTAAATACTGAACTTTAAGAGTCTATCACCACACTCTCTTCTTTCACCTCCGCTCTTTCTATTCGTTAAGAGTGGACGTTGAGCCGTTGGAGTAGGGTAGAATTACCAATCATTGCCCTCTATCATTTGAGATCTGGTTTATCTCTGAAGTGGTTGAGAGCATTACAGATGACAATTGTTTACTTAATAAAATTTAATTTAGAATTTAAAAGATTTATCTACAAGTGGCAATTACTAAACACCTGCGTCTTTCAATAAAGAAAGGTCTTAATTTGAAATATTATTCACCTGCAAGTGTAATTTTTAAGAGTTTCAATTGATGGCAAGCAAATGGACAAACTAATGTAAAAATCTTCTTTTTTAAGTGCTGACTGTGTAAACAGTAGAAGATAAATTGCGTTCAATGGGTCCAAGTTTATTTTAGTAGATTCTTGCAATATTACAAGTCTTCTAAAGTCCATAATAAAAGAAAATCTCATATCCGGACTTTAGGCATGGCACTGTATAAAATAATGGTAAAGAGAGTTGGAAGATTATCGTATGACTCATTTTTTCCAAAGAATACTTACCCTGTAGAAATATTACAAAATTCATATCATATCTGCACGTACGCGTAGGTATATATCAATAGGCCCTATACTATAATATTGTTAGTGAACGATGCCGTTTCCAACAGGTCAAAGAAAAAAGAATGCGGGCTACAGGAAACGAAAGAAGAAGACGAAGAAAAAGTAGAAGAAGTACCACCACCTATATTCCAGAACCGTTAAAGCGGTTAAGCCCGTGTCAGAGCATAAGCATGTTTTTTATCTCTATCAGTTTTCCGGGCCCCACTGAAGACTGAATACGTGTAGGGACCTCGCTATCGATCACGCAGCTTTACTGTCGGACGTGTTATAACCTCGGGCACTTTGTCTGAGAGCGAACCCTCAGTATAAATAATCTATATAACTCTTGGTTCATGAAACATTTTCGGGTTTTCTTTGCATGACTTGTTAGGTCTAGAGGCTACGTCGAAATCACTTTCGAACGTCTATCGCGTAATACTTTAGGTGCCTGCGGTGTATTTGCTGTATTGTTAGTGCAACTGGGAAACAGTTTTTCTTCAAAATTGATTACATGAATTTAACAAATCGATATAAAAGGGTGTTTTGTTGTTTAACTTGCTTTCTTTCCAGACATTTCTGCATTTGCGGGTTCATATATTTGAATTGAATTGACATGAATCTTTTTAGCCTCCGTGAAGGCGTGAAGACTTGATGATCCATTAATATTGTAAATATTGGGCACTATCTTGTTTGTGAGTTTCCGTTAAGGTCCTAAGTGGGAGATTATATTTTCACATGTTGCTTGTCAGTTAACTTAAAATTTATCACTTCCGCTACATGTCAAAAAGTTTTCCCTCGATAACTTTCGATACAATTTCGAAAGAGTGGATACTCAAATTTCATTTAATAACATAGTTATAGTTGATTGAATGGAGCAGTATCTATCTTGGGTTTCCTTCAGGTTCTAAAACATATTAAATCATATATCCATAAGTTAGTCATGTGGTTTTGCACACCATCTGAAAATTTTACAGGTTATTGTTTAATGATGCAAGAAGTGTCCGTGAGAACTTGTACATTATTGAGATTAAAATGTCTATTTATTTCCTTTACTATTGATCTAGTCCAATAGTTTTCTCTGACACTAATTGTATTTATCAAATTCTTAAACAAAATGTATATTTAATTCTTTCAGTCCTAATATGAAGATACAATTTACAAACGGGTAGCTGCCAGTATAAGATTTTAACTAACCCTACTGAAATTTTGTCAAACCCATCGGTGTTGTAACCTCCAGTATGGATCCTTTACGTACTAAACATCGAAGTGAGACGAACTTCATTTTTATCCACAATTACAAACTAAACTGTTTCGGCCGGTAGTCGAAACCCTGCGCGTTTGTGTGAACTACGCACGTCAGCATGGGTTTAACAGATACTACAGCTGTTGTATTCGACACAAGCTAGCTAAAAGCTAAGGATATTTGTCAAAATTGTCTGTAATTTCATTTTAATATTATATTGTATAGTGAATGTATGCTGAAGTACACATATCATTGGAAAGGTACCCACGAACACGGTCAATCAAAACAAGTTTCCATATCCTATTAGGTCAAACTTCCGTGGAAGATGGCCAGTTGATCAACTTAATTGGGTTAGATAGGTAGGTATACACCGAGTTATACCAGGGATCGTTACAGCCGATTAAGCGATTAAATGGTAGCCTAACTGGTTGTAGATTTACTGGATTAAATATTTTTTTTTTGTTTTTGTTTCTTGGTTCTTCAACTTAATTTGACAATTATTAAAGTTAGTTTTAAATTAATTAAGGTGAACTTGAACAGAAGCTAAGACAATGTGCATCTACGAGAATAATCAAAGTCGAATTGCGTATTTAGCACGTTTGTATACAACACGTTTGCATGTAGCCTCGTAAAACGTTGGAGATTCCTGTTTCGCGAAACCGGAGGCAGAGCATTCCATTTCCGCTGCCGAAATAGTTAGTAGGTCGCGTTGTATTCAATATTGCTCATATCAATGCGTTATCAAACACATTTGCGTCAAGTTTATTGGTTGGGCGTATTTTACAGCGTGTCATAGCGACAGCACGTCCGCTAAAATGCGAGGAAATAAATCAAAATAACCATTTCAATAATCCTATAACGTTTTGAAATAATCACGCTATCGAAAACTATACAAGTGTAGGGCTCCTCTCGACAGAATATTCGATTGACTTAGACCAAAACATCAAAAATTACTTTGTAGATCGCTACTGCATGTCACAAGAAATTGGTTCTTACATATTTTGTAGTTTAGATAAAAAAAATTGCAGAAATTCGTAACCACGGGTTTGGTTATTAACATTAAGAGAAGAAAACGTGATACAATGAGAATGAAGCTCCAACTGAATTACATCTATAGAGAGTCCTCAAGGATGACAAAAGTGCGGCTTTCAAACTATAGTTTAAATTAAGTCTGGAATTAAATGATGTGATTGTATTTTCAGTAGAATCTACGTTTCTACAAGTCGTATTGTGGTATATCATATAGAGGTTCCCTAATCTGTCTCGGCTTTATTTTGTACATATGTATGTAGAAACATACATACATACGAAGAATCTAACTTCAATCGAAATCAGATTTTCACACATCAGAGTCAATGTCGATTGTGTCCTGCCAGGTACGGACAGCGCTGTTTCGTGCTTATTAGCAACTCATCAGCGTACCATAGGCAAGGCACAATCGACATCTCTCCCGTGCTGCGGTATATGCACCGTTAGCAAGCTAAACATACACTTGTTGTATAGATGTCGTTGTAGTCATGTCATTCTTTTAACATACATACATTTTTTTGTTCTGATATCTACAGTCAGCAAATTTTGTTATTATATTATATATTACATTATTATTATTGAATTAATATTCAATCTGTTCACTTGCTTGATATCACGAAGTAAGACAGGTCTGCAGTTTCGGTCGAAGTCTGCAGTGGGATCTAAATACGTTTGTTCTTTGGAAATTTGAACGTTACATTGTGAAATAATAACAAAAATTAAACTAGCAATAAAACTGAAGAGGACTGAACATAATTGCTCTCTTTATTTAATTTCAATATTAATAAAAATAGATATTTGGCATACATAAAGCGATTTCAAGAGATCTACCGGTACAAACCAGCAACTTTAACAAAAATAACTATTGAAAAGGATATTTACTAGGTAGATACGTAAATCAAATATCTACCCAGTACTTATAGGTGTAATTTTTTGTAGTGGAAAATGCGCGATAGCAAGAGGGTGCGCTCAATGAAGTGAGGCACACTCGAATAAAAATAGAGAAATCTTATAACTCGCACATTATAACATGAACAGCGCTAGTATCTTCGCGATTCGTTCAAAAATAGTGATTCAGTATGTATTGCAGTATTGCGTGTGCGTGGAGAAGACCTTTCGCCGTTGCAAAATGTATCTTCTGTCCATATTTGTAATTTTACTGCTAAAGAGAAAAAAGAAACAGATAATGCAAAATGGAAAAAAAATAAAAAAAGGAAAATATCATACCTCCTACATTGTTTATACGAATGAATCAATTGAAAATATTATACATTCATTTTTCGCCCAACATAAAATTATCACTACATCTTTTTATTATTGTGTGCTTTTAATCTTATTATTTAGAATAATGATTCAACTTGCAGTAACCCTAAAATATTTCGCTGCCATCCAAAAATGATTCAAACCACTCATTCGATATTATTCACGTAAAATTATGTTTAGTTTCTGCTTCGGCGTATAATAATCTACTTTTAAATTAGCAAATACCGTTAACTATACAGAATCTGGTTTATTAAGGATTGTTTGGTAAAAATGTAATGACAGCGTTCTGTTGTTATTGCAGCTGCAGTCCGCATAAATGTTTGTGATCCACCCTCGAACGTCACCGTGTTAGGGAATCTAATATAAGATTTCCTATAAAAGGGTGTGTAAGCCAAAGACGCAACAAGTCAAAGAATTCGTCGCACTGGTAAAGAAGAATAATACGTATATTCTTTTCTTTTTCAAACAAACGGAAACCATCTAGCCTTTCTTACGCTTTCATCTTACCAATGTTCACATGGTATGATTTATGCCGGACATTCAATGTAAAATTTTATTGCTGCTCTGTAATACAATTCAGAGAGTTATAGTTTAGTTGTATTAATGCTGAATCTTCACACAATTTTGAACATTTATAACAATTTATTACAGCTTTTAATAGTGTGTTTATAATCCTACAGGCGCTATTGCGTTAATAAGTTTAACGGAAAATTCGGTGGCTTTAAGATGGTTAAATTAGAAAAATAAGTATTAGCATTTGACAATATCATTCATTTTATTTCTCTATTCCTGTAGTTTTGTTATAAAGTTTAACTCGGAACATTCTAGTTGCTATTTAATATTTACATTTTCACCTGCATATGTCAAAGGTATCAATCAGGCTTATGTTTGTAGTATTAATAATATATAAAAAGTGAAGCAAAACAAAGATCGCGTTTCACAACAGTAAACTTGCTGCGGAATGTCTGCATTTTAGTAAACTTGCGTTTGTGTTCAACCATTCTAGGATATTTCCTCTGCGGTTTAGTTTCCTTAGTTGGGAAAGCTTCCAGTATAGGTATTATTTCAGTAAATCCCCTTCTTAGGAATTACCGTATTAAGATGCCCTAAGGAGGTATAAAAACAGTATTACAACGTGCCGTAGCAAAGTTCATAAAAGCATGCGATATGTCTATTGCAACGATCTAATTTTCTTCTTTGAAATTTATAACTTAAGTAGTTAAGGATCGCGGTTATAAAGCACAAAGGTGTAATCATCTACATTTTCGAATCACTTCTACGAATTTAATTTCAACGCGCTTAACTTAACCGTTTGAGAATTCCTTATATGCGCCTTTTCCCCTTATAAGAGATTACGCTTAGCACTCAAAGAAAGGCGGCTATAAAATAAAAAAACAGCATTTAATAAATTTAACAACAGCTTCGCAAGAAGAGTGTCTTCGCGACAGTAATACGTTTAATCTGGAAGCCAACAGCTTGAATTTTAAAGGGACATTATTCTAAAGGTCAAGATAAATTAATAAAATTTGCAAAGTTAAGCACTTCAATGTATCTTGTGACGGCGCTATGTATTCCCGGGCGCGTACGCTCACTTTGAGGATTAAATTCGAAAAGCCCGTAATTAAGAAGTTCTTGGTTATATACGAGAAAAAGCGTGTAATTTTCTTCAGCTCCGCGCCTCAATGTCGTGTACAGCAGTTTTCGCATTAAAAGCCGAGCCGGCCAGAAGCGAAATTACCGAAAAATAAACTAAAGATAATTACGGCGGTTTTGCCGTGAATGTTAACTTGAGACCGACGCAATGTCATTTTGATTTCCGAGTAATTTATTATTAATAGCTAGGTAATCAAAAGAAAACCGTAATCCATTTTGTATTTTAAAAAGACACAGAAATAAAATCATAATTGAAACTTTCAAGCATCCACTTATTAAACTTTATATGAAAGAGACAACTTTCTCCAAAATTATGAGCAGGATTCATTTCTCAAAAATAAAAATTGATAGATAGATAGATAATTTTATTTCAAACGGCCACAAAAGCATAAGTGGGTTGAAACAAGTCAAAAAACAATTTACAAGTCAGAAAAAAGTGACGAATTGAAATGTACCTATTATGTATTAATTTAAGAAAGCGAAGCATTACCAAAATTTTTTCTGAATAAAACCTATATGATTACTAAAAGTTAACTATTAAGCTACAATACAACCAGAGGTAAATATATCTCTTAGCAGCAAACTCAGAAACTACATCTTGAAGTAATCCTCAAATTCATAAGGTTCCAAGTTAATTAGCAAATTAAAAGTGTCTTTCTTGAATAATTTCAAATTATTTATATTTTTAATTCGTTGGGGAAGTTTGTTGAAAAAATTTATACTTGAGTAGCAAGGACCTTTTCAAAATAAAGCCATGGTGTGCAACGGGTAATTATAATTTTTTTGAAATCTTGTATTATGACAATGGTCTGGCAGAAGATGTTCGTATTTTTCTTTATATTTGAAATTAAAAATTAAGCACTCATAAATATACAGCGCAACAACTGTAAGTAACCTATTAGTTTTGAATTTCCCAGGACACGATTCCCTCAAAGGAAGGCCAAAAATTGTACGTAACACTTGTTTTTGAATTCGAAACACTCTAATAATACCTGAAGCATTGCCCCATAAAAGAATAGCAAATTTCAGTCTTGATATAAAAACTCTGTAGTATATTAATACATGTTTTTCACAATATTTACTTAGAATTCTTATGCAATAGCTGAGTTGATTTAATTTTTTTACCAATATGTCCAGATAGGAGCTCCAATTTAGGTTTTCATCCATAGTGAGACCCAAAAAGGTTACTGACTTACTTAGAGATAAATTGTCATATATCTTAAAACTGTGAATTTCTATATTAGATTTTTTTGTATGAAATATTATAATTCTAGTCTTGGTCATTTTCAAAACTCCATTGACTTATTCTATGCAATATTTGTTCTGCTTGAGCTTTTAAAGTAATTAAATCTTAAATATTATATAATAGAGGACCTAATACGCTACCCTGTGGCAAACCTCTTTCAACTAACTTTGGAACGTACTTGACTATATTTCCATCTAAGTTTACTTTTACAAATTGCTTTCTACCCTTCAAGTATGATTCCATCTATTTCAAAGTTATGTCTCTTACACCATAGCTTTTTGATTTAAGTAATAACTTATCATGACTTATGCAATCATAAGCTCTCGAGAAGTCCAGGAAAACCCCTAGGGGAATGCTACCATCCTCCAGAGCCTGATAATTTGCGTCCAGGTAGTCAAAAAGGGCGGTTTCAATAGATCTACCCTTCATAAAACCATGGTGGTTTGCATAGAATAAATTTTTTTCATTGAAAAAGGCAATAATGCGATGGCTTATAATTTTTTCGAAAATTTTTTAGAAACAAGAGAGAATGCTGATTGGCCTGTAGTTCTCTATCAAACGGTCATCACCCTCTTTGAAAATTGGAACAACTACTGCAACTTTCAAACGTTCCGGAAATATTCCGAAGACTAGCGAATTATTAATTATCTTTACCAAAGGCTTTACTATTACATGTATGCTAGATTCCTATCTAAACATTCTCCTATCTTAAAATTTTTTCTTATTCGCCGTAATTTGCCTAATGTAAAAGCTGTTTATTCTGTTTTTATAGAAAATTCTATTAAGCCGATTTTTGGCGAGCTACAATCATTTCTGAATCATTTTTTGCCGTTTTGTTTTTGATCCGTCAAAGATTTCTCACTTAGTTTCATTACCTTCTTCAGTGCTGCTGATGGTATATGCAGTTGTTGCATTGTCTTATTCCTCAGTTTGGCATACATCTCGTCAGAGTATCGGTGGCGAGCAGTACCTATTACTTGCAGTAAATGAACAAAGTATTTGTTTTACAGATTTGCGAATATCCAATGCGGCCATTCTGCACCAATTTTCCCTAAGCAGAAACTTATATTTTCCATTTTAGCAGCTATGTTTTGCCATAGAGCGTTCTTAATCATGATCTTACTACGTACTCTGCTAGGCTCGCTCCATGGGAACCATTGCACGATTCGAGACTGGGCATCCGAAAACAAGTATTTGAATGAATCCTAATCCTAAAGTATTCTATTCTTAAAAGTATTCGATTAGGCCCATTAGTAGTAAATAGTACGTATGGAATTTACAAACTGTATAAAGTAAAGGCCTAACAAGTTTGGAACAACTGTACTGAGTGTTGAGGAATAGATCTCTGATCAATCAACACATTAATCACATTGTTCAATTCACATATCCCCCAAAGCTAGCTTGTAGTTATCTACATACACTGTATAACGTAATCATGTATGCTCTGTTTTCCATTTCTCTATCGCTGTGTGTGTATTTGTTTGCTATATTTCTTTTTCATTGTGATGGAATTGTTCAATGTAGCTTAAATTATCGATGCCAGGTAAATCACTTTTTTTTCTGCCCCTATATGCATGTAGATAGGCGCCGCGGTAAAATTTTGTACTTGATTCACGTACCCTATCAATCACTCCTCTAGTATAAATTGTGGTATCAATTACGCGGCGACAAGTAACGAAAGCGGTCCAGGCGATATCCAAGTGCGCACATGTGCGTACGACATGTGCATACCTATGCATAAATTTTCCTAATCATCTATAACGGATAAGTGAACTGGTTGCGGTATAAATATAAAATACACGCGTCCAGTGCCATCGACATTACCGCCTACGTGTGCGGTCAGGGATCGACCGTGGACCGGAGATGGTGTTATTTAGTAACCTAACCCAATTTCCGGAACGTGATGACCGGAACAACATTCGCTCTGCTTCTCTTAGCGATCGTCGATCATTTGCGATAGAATGACGATTGTACCTAAATACATGTGTATATTGAAGAGTACCGGAAATCGTCGAATGTAGGAAGAGGAGGAAAATAAGAAACGCGATGATAGCTCAAGAGATTTTTCGCGTGGTTACACATATACGGACTGCCAAAATTGCTAACACTGTTGCGATGATGCATTGTACATTTATATATGTGATTCTATATATAGTGAGGTCCACTAAGTATGTAACAAATAGGAACTTTCTTTATTGGTTGCGCAATTTTAAAATAAATATTGTGCAAACCCTGGTGCATGCTTGACATCTAGACTGGCCACACTTAGATTGTCTTAAAGTCAATTAGCTTATAGGACAGACCAAGAAATATGAAAATCGTTTAGGGGTTGTAACGATACTTTCAAAACGTTACTTACTTTTGAGCTGCAGTATATACGCTTGCTTATCCTCTAGTGTTATTCAGAGTCCCCGTGCTTGCTTTTGCTTAGAGTCCTCCTCCTCGAATTACACGAGTGCGTCTTGCTTTCGATCTTCTTGATTCTATTCGCTTCAGAGGCTTCGGAAGATTTTGTAAGACGCATTGGGAAGTATGGGTCGATTACTTATTGAAGAAGCCATACACACTTTTAGTCCTAAGTTATATTGATGAATCGTTGTTCATGTTTAGAGATTAAGTTTACGTTTGAATCACGTAGCGAGGAGATTGAGCTCACGCAATGGTTGAAGCGTTTATTATGTATATTCATTTAGTAAAGTGCTACGTTTTGGAAGATAGAGTATAATCCTTTGTCCTATAATTGTTCTTTTCTACTATTGCTACACTTGAATTTGGACATGGATTATTCCCCGCACACCTACATAGATTAGGAATGAGAGAGTTCAGTGCATGTTCCTGTGACTATGAAAAAGGGAACCTATATCACTTTTTCTTTAATGTGCATTACATTATAATGTTTAGAGAACCATACTTATGAAAGATCTGATAGTACTGCAGATTTTGCTACCTACGACAGTTGTACATGTTCTGAGATGGAACAACTTCAAAATATTCTAAACGGTAATAAAATTTATGAAGGCATCTAACATTGTGATATAGCAAGTCGTTCCTATTGTTGTATTTATATATGGGTTATTCCTATTTTCCGTTGGCCTGTTTATATTTGTATTCTTTTAAGTTCTTTCGACGAGCTCCGCAAAGTGGAAAATTGTCCTGCGTCTTACTAGACCAAAAAGTTGTTAGGATAGGTGGCTGATGGGCAAGTTGTCCGAAATGCTAAACAAACAAATACTTTCAAAATACTTATTTCTGAAGTCGAAAAGAAGTTCATAATGAAGGACACATCAGATAATCGGTACAAATACAGACACAGAAAAAATGCAGCATGGATTCAAATGTGTTTATGTTTAGCGGATGAACTTGTGGTGGGTTTATCTGCGTGGCGTCTCTGCTTTCTTTTCTTTTGTCTTCTAAGCGTTTCATTAGCAAGTACGACAAAATGCAACCTCAATTGGTTCCATGTTTGTACTGAACTAACTATATGATGTACGATTTTTTAAATGAATATAAATAAATAAATACGAATAAATAAAACGAACTAAAATTTATAAAAATAATTTTTCAACTTAAAAGATATACTAAAATAGATTTTCTTATTAAGAACACATTACAACAAAAATTCATTAACATATACAGTATATTATGCTAAATGCCATTACAACTCTCTGTGCATTCAAAATACCAACTTTTCTGCTACAAAGGGAAAAAAAGAACACGGTAATAGAAGTCTATCTAGACTTTCCTTTTCTGTAAAACGTATGCTAATCATAAATTCATATATGCAACAAGGGACGGTAGCACATTTCCATTTACGTGTCTGCTACCTTCATTTTGCATTTAAAATAACAGTCGCCCCAACTAAATTACTTGGTTTTCGAGGAAAAAGCTGTAGCCAAAGCCAATTACTGGGTAGAAAATTTTATTTCAAATCAATAAAAAGTTATTGATAAACGCTCTAACGATCATATTTTCGTATACACAGCTTAACCTATTTTTATTTATCTCTTTCTACGCCTTGATATATTATTCATGGTATCCACGGAGGGGAGCGTTATAAATATATGTAGGTATTGCATATATATATACGTACAACATGCAACTTGAATATATAGGCATCTTTGCGTTCGGTTATATGCAAATTATTGCTTCTGTAATACGCTTGAAGGGGAACTAATGGCAATTTACTAAAAAGCTTTTGGGCTTTTAAGTAAAATGAGATCGGCTCTTTTTCGGGAAGTAAAAACTGTTGGTGGTAGTGAGATTTAGATCTATTAGATGGATTTTCCAAGAAGGCGACATTATACCATAATAAGATTATTTATATCAAACAGCCACAAGAGTAAAGGACATCACAATATGCTGAAACAGGTTAGGGTAAAATGAGCATGTGATAACGAATTTATAATAAGCATATTAATAGTTATATTCACGGTAAAATTGATTATTTAATTTTATCTATTTCATATGTAATAGGTTAATATTTCTTACAACTGATATGTCATATTATACATATCTGCATGGTAGTTGAAATTAAAATATTTTACAATAAAAATAAATATTAGAATAGTTAAATTACAAGTTAAGTTTTCAAGTGCTAAAAACATGAGGAGTTTATCTTAGCAATTTGTTTAATGGTTAATTCAATTTTTAGTACCTAGCAAAATAAAATTAAATTAGCAAGCATAAAAACTAAGTTAGTAAAAAACCTAGAAAGGAATCACAAAGTCGATTATATGCCACAAATATATTATTATAGAGTTGCAAATTTTCAGTCTCAGGGATTGCATTGGGGTAAATATAAATTGTTTAAAATATGGTTGTATTGAAGGTAATAAATTCTGGATCGCCTGATGTGCTGTTTCGCTGCAATTATCATATATACTCTGGTCATACACAGATTTATATACGTCCGCTTTACCATCAGAATGGAGAATGGCTGAGTAGTGCATTAATATGGCGCTTGAGAGTATTAGACAGTTTTCCACCATGCATTGTCTGGGTAAATTGACCGCTATGCGACGCCCGAAACCTGCCTGTGCGCCCCGTCATTGAGGATGCCAGCTAGAATACAGAGGAGACAATGTGGGTGAATAACAGATGGAACAAGGCGCCACCCGTTTAAAAGTGAACCCTCTCTAGGGATATTTCTCCTAAACTGGAAGATTCGGGGATCTAGAGGAAATGCGTTACCGTGGTACACAAGACAAATAACGGCAGCATCATTTCACGGGTCTCTTGGCCGCGGTGACGACTATCCAGAAATCTCGGTAGTGGTTTGGTAGGGCCGGGTCTTTCTCTTGAAAATGCATTGACTAATTGCAGCTCCGCTACCAAAGAAACTGGCACGTAGTTATAGAAAGCAACCTGAATCTAGGAGTCTAGAGTGTGGTTTACCAACAAACAAAAAACTACTTCCCAAAGGCACTCTAAATTCAGAATTGAAACCTAAAATAAATCAAATGGGAAATGGAGTATAACGTCAGCCAAAGAAATACACACCTAACACTTCGGCTAAAACTAAACAAAAGATCAGAAATATACGAAAAACTAAAAGAACAAAAGCTGAAAATGATAAAAGAGTAGAAAAGAAATTATTAAAATGATAGTGTTACAGAAACTACGATTAAAAAAAATTCACCGCAACATCTAAGAACAAAAAGGTTGCCTAAACCTTTTTGGGTTAGCGCATCCTTAACTTGGAATAAACTAGTACGATAGAGGCGGAAATTAGCGCACATACAGAATCGGCGAAAAGTTGCGTACGGACGCAAAAAGGCAAAATAACTTTGGCTACTTCCACAACTTAGGTAGGTATATGTCTATAAATTTTTGAGTACAACTAAGAATAGCTACAGAAATGCAAGTTTTACGTAGAGGTCCAGGTGTTATTGATTAACAAGTCCTAATGTAGTGGGCATTGAAGGAAATGTTGTTGACTCGTTCAGAAAATTTATTTTAGATTCAGATTACATGTTTTGATCAAGTGTTGGCTATCTTCAGATCTACGGCAAAGTTTCGTAATTTGTCAATATTTCCTATACAACCTAACATGTCCTAATATGTTTTAAGGTACACACTAAAAAAATTACACTTTTCCCACGGAAAATTCCTGTAACGTATAGGGTAAAATTACCAAAAATTGGGAACTTTCCTAAAGTTTTACAGTAAATTTCTCAATTTTTGGTAAATTTGCCATATACATTACAGGAATTTTCTCTAGGAAAAGTGTAATTTTTTTAGTGTGTAGTTCTGAATTAAATAAGACATATTTGCCGTTTTGATTGTCAACCGCAAACAAACTTGCAATAGCGTTTCGTCACATATACACACTATATAAATAATGTGACCCGTCTGATAAGCAAAACCAAATTCTTAGATAAATTTTCTAAAGTAGTAGACAGATGCGTAGGTATGTACTTATTCAATGAGGTGTACTGTCATCTATACCAAATATATGCACTTATATACGTTCAAAAAACGAAACGAATGGCTGTAATTTTCTACCGGTAACGACACCAGTAAATTCTCGTTAGTGTTAACGATTCGCGGAGATAACCGAGACACTCAGTCACTTAATTTCGACCCGCAGGCCGTTGCAATCGCTTCATTATTTCGGTTACGATAACGTGCCCTGCCCGCTTCAATTTTATAACGTTCGGTGAAAAGTAGGGCGCATTCACTCCAACACGAATGTTTCCTATGTAATACTTGTGTGTACATTTAACGTATGTACGTAAGTACATACTACGTACTGAGGTGGGCCGCTCGGCCGTCCGCGAAACGCTTTTAATGGTGATTGCGACGAGAAAAGACCATCACCGAACGTAGCGAATCCGGACGGAGGAGTTCGACTTCCAAGCTATTATTATGTTTCATGTACATAGAGATACATATGTATCGGACATTTTTCATGGACGTTGAACGGTTTCGTGCACCTATCTCGCTTTTTGTGGGTTATATACGAGGAAAGAACGTGGTGCTTAAAATCCTATTAAGGTAATGTTACGTAGTCCACGTATATTTCGTATAGAGGGTATATTTCTTGATTACGACGTAGGCAGTTTCGCCCACTGAGTGCTTCATCTAGTGACTCATCTGCGGAGCGTAATTACGTTGTGCAATTTCCCTTTTTCTCCTTAATAACCAGAGAACATTTAGTATAAAAAGTAAAACAGAAAAGTATATAATAATTAAATCTACGATTTGATATTTATCATCCTCTCAACGAAATCCTTAAAGTTTTTCTGTGTCTATATGAATGAAATGGAAAATGGAAAATGTATGTCACACGTCTTGTAGGATTTATATTTTGTTTTGTTTATGCAGGCTACTCAAGAAAGTGTCGAAAGGCTCCATGGATGATTACGCAAAAATGTTATAGAAAATATTATTCCTTCACTTTGCTCATTATGTCAATAGGTAGTGCACGTTCTCTTTATATTATCAACTAGCAGATGCCCACGGCATCGTCACTTATAATAATAATTTTGATTTAGTACAAAAAGAGATAATTATTAAGCAATGCTAAGGAAACAAAATTCGAGAAGAATATGTATTAATTATCGAAATAAAGAATCGTCATATGAATGATAAATACTGATTTTAAGAGTAATTATTTTTGAAAATTAATATCGCTAATGGGAGCAATTGCATCAGGAACAGAACTGCACCGCATACGCTCGCGCAAAAAATGCATGGATGTTGTTTATTGCTTACTTTACATTGAAAAAGAAAGTATTTCGCCTCCCGTTGCATCATTCCTATTATTACGCTGACTCACCAGCACTATAGCAATAGGGATACACCTTACTGGTGGGAGTAACGGGGAAACAACAATTTTCTCCTTTTATTTTATATTTGAGTGACTTGCTTGAACATTTTGACGTTAAACCTAGCTCAAAATAATCAATGAACTGTTACAAATAGACTGAAAAAATATCCCAACAAAGCCCAACAGCATTTTATGGATATAACGATCGCGAAATGGAATAAATGTATGCGATAAAACCAATTAGCGAAAAAGTAAACCAAATTATATATTACAAGCCAGTAGTCAAGAGCAGGCTAAATCCAACGTGATTGCTAGATGATAAGAACTCGACTAAACGGCGTGTGACAATGGGAATCGTGCTGTGAAGAGCGCTAAAAGTGATGTTGTCTGTTGCATTGATGTTTTAAGCCAATTAAGTAATTTTTTTAGGCAGAATCTGGCAATATATGTTTCCTGATTAATGAAAAAAGGTGCCAGGAGTATGCTACAGTCTACTAACGTCATAATATAACGAAGTACTGAACCGGATAACGACGTCAAAACTAACATTCTTGTAAGTGCTATTAAGGCAAACAAGATCAAGACTTTAATCCGTTTTAGGTGTTAATGATAATTTTCTATGATAATATATAAATTAACAATCAAAACGGCGTAAAAATAGACGTAGTACAACACGTGTCTTGTTGTGACGTTCGCAACAAACAAATATTTTGTCTACAACTTCATGTCACTCTCAGGTGATATCCTTCTCGTTTTGCGTACGTCATAGCTGGACATATAGTTGTACTCGAACGATGCGTGCATTGGTACGTCCTTTTTATATAATCATTATATATATATATATAGTCTGTAGGAATCGTAGTGGGTTGCACGTAGTGGGTCCTACAGACTAACATTAGCCAGTCGCAAAAATATCAATCAAGACTATATATATATATAAATATAAACTATATGATGCAAAATTTATTAACACCTAAAAGGAATTGAAACCCTTGCCTACATTAATAGCACGGCAGTGGAGCATTACCGCGTCTCCCTGAACCACGTCGCCGGTCTATAACAAAATAAGTCGACTGTCAAGGTTGTACCTGAAATCATATTTAAATAACCAAAAGAAAAGTGTATATTGGCAAAATTGCAGGGCGTATCGTTGGCGTTTTGTTGTAAATGCTACTCTATCTTTCATACATACATAACCGACTTTCCAAGAAATATAGCAAACGGTAATGTTAATTTGCAGATGATATATTCACCCTCATAAAAGCTTAGAAAAAAGAAATACAGTATTTACTTAAACGAAAACGCACATCGATCAGCTTAGTTTGTTAGTTAGTTCCGTATCAGTTTAAAAGCAAACTCCAACTGGACAAAAGCAAAGTACAGTGTTGAAATCTATAGAACAGCTACATCAATACACTGTACCGAGACTCAAGCAATTTGTACGATAAAGCTATAATGAAAACTATTAATGATCTGGCAAGGAAACGCGCTTACTATAGTTATTAATTAATAATTTCTATAGTATACCTCCTCATGAAATTATGGTTTGAGGTGCCTCTGGATTTGTAGATTTACAACAAAACCGTTCTAGATAATAAAGCTCAGATAATGCTTTACAGTAAACGTTATGTTGACTCCTATAGAGAAGCTCTTGAAACACAAAAAAAAATTATTATTATTATTATTGTCTAGATTTTTAACTGCATTAAATTCTACTGCATTGTAATAAATCACGTTTTATGCAAAATCCAGTCATGTATGTATATGATACGCAAAACTGAGAGAGCTTTGTCATGCTCTGTTACCATTTAAACCCGACGCAACGAGGTGTGAACCATTGGGATGTAAAAAAATACAATAACTTACTGGAAGAATGTAAATACATTAAATTAAAAACATTTTGAAATGAAAATAAATAAAGTATTTTATATAAAAATTACCGATTACATATAAGAACAATATTTATACAAATATTAGGAGCTGACATTTTATTAAAATATAAACAGTTCTGTAATTTGGGTTGCCTCACACTATAGCATAATTAGAATTAAATAAAGTTGTTGTTTTAATAGAAATAACAGATTTATGCTTCTTCTTTAAATAAACAATCACATCTTAAACAAACTAAACTTCTCACAACGGACAATTTAATAATGAATGACGAATTACAGAGTTCTGTAGTTTTATCATTCTTCCTCTAACTAACTAACCTATTGCTACTCACTATCTACTATTCAAATGAAAAATAGTTGACGGTATTATAGTAAACAACCAAAAACTTCGGTGATATCAAATTGTTTGTGATTTATAAATCGGAGGAGATTGCATTATTTAATTTAGTTTTTAAATTTATATTTCCTCAAAATAGTGATCAAATAATCTATGGTGCTTGCGTGTGAATGAACCATTATTAGAATGGAAATAAATAATGACCTTTTCTCGCAAATTCTTTAAAGAGAATTAAGTGCGACCTGTTTCGTGCATAAAACGCACATCTTCAGGCAAGACTATAAAAGGGTAGTAAAAACTTGTAGGTGATAATGTCAAATAAATGGTACAAATTCACTTTTAGAATTTAAGCACTTGTAACCCAACTTTTCACTGCTTTTCTATATTCTGGCATGTGAATAAGCGTTTGATGCACGAAAACACTTAATTTTTTTTTAAAGAATCTCTGAGAAAAAGACCAATTTATTTCTACACTAGCAAAAATAGTGAATATTTCCGAATATATACTGACAACAGATTCTGAAGTATTTCTAGAGTTTACGGGTTTCGTGCTGGATTCAATAGGATAAAGGATTTCTATTTACATATGGGAGAAATTTACAGAAACTTCAGAAAGTCAGGGACCATTGAAAATATGAGGGGTCTTGAAATTTTGTTATCTAAAAAACAATCGGGTTTTAGATATCAGGAAGTTCCTAGAACATAGTACGGGACCTTTCTTTGGGTTTACTAATTTAAAAATTTAAACTTCTTTCACTCAAAAAGTTTAAAACATGTCCCCATGCATTTCCTGTAAATTCTTTTCTTAAAAAAGAAAACTACGAAATTTGCTAAGGAAAACATGCTTACTTCACAGCATCTACTGAATCTTCTAATTGACGATTCTGTTTCCGACACTTAATGAAGGTAGATATGAAAATTAGTGTACGTTCAGTAGCCCTTCTAGTGAAGAATTGCTTTCCATAAAAGTCGCAAGAAATATTAACAAGAAGTCAGGAGGAATATAATTCCCGAATAAATAAAAGTAAGTAGTAGGAAAGAGGACGCCAAGATTTCTTATTAGGTGAAACGTGTGAGAAACGGAATGGTATCACGTGCTAGTTCCGGCTTGGACAACAAAATTTAACGGCGCGTAGCTAATTTGCATCCAGAGCGGCTGAACGGTGCGGCAATACCTCCCAAGAACGAGAATAGTTGGGACGGGTAAGCGGAGAAGTGAAGCATGAGCCGTATAATAGCGGTTTAATCTTCAGAAACCCCACATAAATTTACTAAAACCTATTAAATAAAACAGCCGGACAATATCCGACGGTGTTTCATATTAAACGACCATGGCGCTAAGTTAGCGACAGAACGCCAGTAGGACTTATGGTAGGGCTGTGCATTTTAACCGGTTAACCGGTTAACCGGTTACAGACGAAACTCGGTTATAACTTATGCGTAAAATAATGACCGGTTAACCGGTCAAGTCGGTTAACCGGTCAACTCGGCTAACCGGTCAACTCGGCTAACCGGTCAACTCGGTTAACCGGTCAACTCGGCTAACCGGTCAACTCGGTTAACCGGTCAACTCGGTTAACCGGTCACGACTTTTAACGAGACATGACGATTATTCGGACACGGCAGTTAGCTGATCACGAAATAAAGAATAATAGAATTATAAAAGATTTATAGACATGTTCGCTTGCAAATAATTTAAAATGTTGATATAAACTTTGCTGCAGGCTGTTTTATTTGTTCATGATGTATGCTATCAAATACTTGTCTTATTCGTTGCTTTAGTTCTCTTTTTATACTTTATGTTTTTACTTATGGAGATATGATCAATATATCAATTTTATAAGATATCCACAGCGCTAGACATACATTAAAAATCTTCTAATCTCAGTATTCACTATAGGTAATTAAATACATATAAATAAAATACCAGTTTCAAAATAAATAATAACTACGCTGCGGCGTGGCCGGTGCGAGTTTAGCAAGAGCTGTCGGATATGAAGTGTAAACAGTTTTGGTAAATTTGAAAAAACAATGCTTTTATTTCACGTATACCACGTTAATATGAAAATTAAATTAATTCCAATAAAAAATAGCACACTCTACTACTAGTAATTAATAATAATATAATCATAAGTAACTTAATTTGTATTGTGCGATGGTATTCACATGTATGTAGTTCATATTACATTTTTTTCTTCATCAAAACGTTAAATAACGCATGTCTGACTAACATTTTACATTTAAAAACAAACCGAATACAAACAACGTACCGTAAAACGGGGTGAATAGTAGGGCTGTGCATTTTAACCGGTTAACCGGTTACAGATGAAACTCGGTTATAACTTATGCGTAAAATAATGACCGGTTAACCGGTCAACTCGGTTAACCGATCAATTCGGTTAACCGGTCAACTCGGTCAACCGATAAAATGCTTACGGTTAACCGGTCACGAAATCTGCTCGGTTGCACAGCACTAACTTATGGCCCTATATCTTTTCTACCTTACTTTTCGATATAAAACGTACTTGCAGTAAATAGTATGCTTAGCACGTAATGTAAATGTTTTGAAAGTTAATTCTGATTTGTTCTTTATCTTTCTCTTGTTCAAATGATAGAGAATAGAATTTCTTTATTCATTTTATAATACAATGTGTATGAAACATGTTAAGAGAAAAGCAAAACAAATTGTATATGAAAAAATTAATTTCGTGTTTTGGCATTACATCTGTGGCAGTTAATTTAAGTGTTTAGGTATTCGTGTTTATCATTGTTTCAACAGTTTTTATAGATACTTTTCCTAGATCTATTAAATTTTTATGCATGTTCACGTTTCTGAGACGTCAGTTTTTTACGCACTGAAAAAAGTATTGCGACTGCATTGAAATCTGACAGATATGCAACAAATTATTAAGATTCTGTATTGAAATACTATTTATAACGCATTTAAATTAAGAGTTTTATTTTGAACTCGCCTTCTTATTTTGATTATTCACAAAAAATATAGGTGTCTAATACATCTGGGCATATCTGTATGTTAACAAAGTGGTTTATTATTTCAAGTAGGTCATTTCTATATAAAATGAAATGAAATGCTCCTAATATCGAGCTGTGAGGAACTTCTCCTTCATTTTGCGTGATTTTACTGCTTCACCATTGATATTTAGGTCCATGCTCTGCCTGCGTCCTGTTAAATACGATTTTAATAAGTAATGTGTTACTCCCATATAACCCATTATTTCTATTTTTTTTAACAGAATTGATTTACGCTATCAGTGGCTTCGATAACCCAACCAGTTTCTTCCTTTCAGTAATAATAATAAACGTGTACACGGCTCTTATGAACTTTCTTCTTTTTATGTATGCATTTTCCGCATAATTACGAAAATCTATTCAATCTCATTAGAATTGCCTTTTCCGTTATTTTTGCAATTGCTGAAGGTATTGCAATAGGCATATACTTTTTAATATTTAATTCATCACCACCTTTATAAATGGGTTTGATGATCGACAATTTCAGTAAATCAGGAAAGATTCCTGCAACAAATGAGACGATAATCATATTTGCAATTAGTTGGTTTACACACAATATACCTCCGCAATTTTTTATTAATTTTGTCGGCAGTCTATCAAGACCCAGAGCTGGCGTTTCTTTTAAGGAACGAATTATATTGAGTATCTCAATAGGTTCAACATCATACAAGAACATCTTTGATTTACGCGAATGAGTTCCAGGTTTCCAGGGCTTTGAGTAATTTGCTGGCCCATGTTTACATAAAATGGGTTAAAATCATTCACTATTTTGATTTTGTCACATATTTCTCTAACTCCACGTTTATTCCTTTTTTTTCTGTTTGGATTTGTGATGTTATTGACTGCATTCCATGTAGTCATATTCCATGATGTTCCTTTAACTACAATATGCACAATACTTTCAATAAAGATCATTTGTGATTCTTTCGCATAACATTACTTCATATAATTGGCGCTTAACGCGTCATTTTTTTTATAAGTAGAGATATTTACATGCACAGTTACATTCAAATTTTGTTGCGTTTAAGCTAGACCGTAATTTATAGTCATACTCTTAGAATTTGCTCTGGTTGAAAGACGTCGGTGGTATAAGAAGTATGAAGTAACGCCTTGTAACAATAGACGATACGGTGCTAAGAAACAAGTATATCTCAATTACTTTGAAAGCATTAAAGAACCGTTGAAAACACTCGTGTTTCCGAGATACAAAGTTTTTGCACTTTTCTCTCCGAGTCAGCGATTTTAAAGTGTAGAATATTGCTCGCTATAATCGTAATACCGGAATGAGGCCGACGACAGTAAACGCGGCAAGGAATTGGGGTGAGGAAACCTAGACGAGTGGGTATTGTTATTAACGGAGCGCCGGGATTTAGGTGGCCGTTTCGCCTACCGTTCCGCTGGTCGGTCGACCGGGCATGTTGCCAATTCGAAAGATCACTAATGCCGAGTGCATTAATGGATAAATTAGGTATTGGTAGTAATTTACGAGCAACGTACAGTGTATACATTCGCACATGTTTAACTACACGTCGCGAGGCGCATGTGGATCGCTGCCAATAGCTTCACTAGTATAAATTTTTTACCAACATGCAAACTCGGTTTGCTAAAAATTTTGCAATACAATTTTAAAGTGCAAAAATGTCCGCTTCCTTTCGAACGTAAATAAAAAGCAGCCTCTTACGCAACACATCCTAGAAGTGCTTAACGATTTCGAAGAAAAAATCAAAATAAGCAAACGAATTTGCTTGAGTGTAGATGTATCAAGGTTGTTGACGCGTAAACGGATAAAGAACAAAAGACAATCCAAAGGTTGATAAAGATTAGCATACGAAAATCGCGACTACAAAGGCAAGCAAGGAAATGGCGACAGACACCCCGCGTCAAATTACATTACATGAAATCACAGCAGCTGGATAAAGCAGCAAAGGAAAAGGCGATACATTGACGGGAAATAGGCGATGTCTTGCTTTACTTCGCAAACGAGTAACCGGGAGATGCGTATATTAAATTTGGGACCAAAATAAGTAACTACATGCAAATAGGGCATAAGAAACGGTGCCTTATGTATTTACACTAAAGACTTTGTTATTCCATTTTTGCTTTGTACAATACATACATATCTACAATAAAATTTATCAAGGATGCAACCACTTATAGCCCGCAGGCCCAATCTTAAGATGAATGAAAACTAACCATGGAATTGGAAAATAGGTTTTCGTTAGATGGGATTGTTTTCTTAATATATCTACTTCGTGTTAATAATACAACACAACAACAAATACGTTTCCTTAGCTAGAACAAGAAAAGAGTATACGCAATCCTTTAGTTTGCTATTGCGCTAGCAGAAGTATTAGCAGATATCGCTATATTCCCTACTATCTTTGTCAGAAAAGTTAGATTGCTTAAGTTACTGACGATCGCGGGAAAGTTTTTAATATCCGTGCTAAATGCAACTGCAATAGCAACACAGTGTTGCTGTCGCATTCCTACACTTGACATTGCAGTGCCATTGTAATCAATGACGGTATGGACTATCATATATAAGTAGCGGATATAAGTACCGCTACCTTTTCGACTTGCGCATTTGATCTATGTAGTTGCCGCCAAAGAATTGTATGTGAGAATAATGTTTAGAATTTGGACATGCACAATTTGGGGCAGATTTCTTTATTGATATAGTACATTTCAAGACGCAATCATTTAGAACAGTTTGCTGGTGGATTCAGATAAGAGTGTTTGCAAAATCAAATATGTGCGATAATGACTAAGACCGTGCCCAGACAGTGTTGTCTTTTGAGTTTCATGCACACAATCAAGTGTATGCTGTCTATGCTATTACTCAAATATTGGCCTTTTTCCCCGATATAGGTCTTACCATAATCAATACAAGGAATCGAGTGAACCACACTAGAATTGAGCAGCAAATGTATCTTGGATTTGCCTTTTGAGAAACAGTTGTCAATAGTCATTATATTGTAGGGAGCCATCTTTATAGCAAATTCTTTAAATAAGGAAATTTGTAATAACAATATCTTTCGTTTGTTTTATCGTTCAGAGTTTTCTATTACGCTTGTATTTTCTGCGAGCTTGAGTTCCATTTATTTTCAGAAAAGGAAAGAAGTTTGTATAACTACGCAAATTCTACATGAACCTGACGGCAGAACCGTATTGTAAGTTACTCGCAAGTAGCTACACATACGCACTACCACAACAGTTGTGTACGATATAACTTTAGAAACTCCACTGTATGTACCTGCCTAAACAATAAATCAAGCATTTGCTACAATATCTTTCCTTCATTTTACTAACTTGGCACTGATAATAAGTAAATTACAAACTTTGAGAAGATTAACCCGGTGCCTCCACCAAATATATCGAAAGAACAATGCCAAGTTAGAATTTGAACTTTCAGTTAGATAAACATTAAAAGCGGTTATCGTGATACAAGTATATATATGTTGTAACTTCTATTTAACGGATACCTGTGGCGATCTTAGTACTCGTCAGAAGAACTGTCATCTTTTTTTAGTACATTTCAAGACGCAATCATTTAGAACAGTTTGCTGGTGGATTCAGATAAGAGTGTTTGCAAAATCAAATATGTGCGATAATGACTAAGACCGTGCCCAGACAGTGTTGTCTTTTGAGTTTCATGCACACAATCAAGTGTATGCTGTCTATGCTATTACTCAAATATTGGCCTTTTTCCCCGATATAGGTCTTACCATAATCAATACAAGGAATCGAGTGAACCACACTAGAATTGAGCAGCAAATGTATCTTGGATTTGCCTTTTGAGAAACAGTTGTCAATAGTCATTATATTGTAGGGAGCCATCTTTATAGCAAATTCTTTAAATAAGGAAATTTGTAATAACAATATCTTTCGTTTGTTTTATCGTTCAGAGTTTTCTATTACGCTTGTATTTTCTGCGAGCTTGAGTTCCATTTATTTTCAGAAAAGGAAAGAAGTTTGTATAACTACGCAAATTCTACATGAACCTGACGGCAGAACCGTATTGTAAGTTACTCGCAAGTAGCTACACATACGCACTACCACAACAGTTGTGTACGATATAACTTTAGAAACTCCACTGTATGTACCTGCCTAAACAATAAATCAAGCATTTGCTACAATATCTTTCCTTCATTTTACTAACTTGGCACTGATAATAAGTAAATTACAAACTTTGAGAAGATTAACCCGGTGCCTCCACCAAATATATCGAAAGAACAATGCCAAGTTAGAATTTGAACTTTCAGTTAGATAAACATTAAAAGCGGTTATCGTGATACAAGTATATATATGTTGTAACTTCTATTTAACGGATACCTGTGGCGATCTTAGTACTCGTCAGAAGAACTGTCATCTTTTTTTCGACCTTTGAAAAAAAAATTGTTACAGAACCTTATCTAAAAAAATTAATCAGAAATTTAGTTATTAACGTATAGAATCACAAGTAAAAACATATTTACTTGCGTTGAATGCTAAATCCTTCTGCTTTGCTCACAATTTGAAAGAAACCTGTTTATTTGGATGGTCCTAGACCTTTTGTACATTATTCCGGTTTCCTGGTCGTTGTTTCCAACGTTCGAGACGACAGCTGAAATTCATCTGGGGGCCAGAAGACCTTTCACGACTTCTACTTGACGGTCTGATATTTAAAGCATATCTTTTGGAGGTGTTTTATGATTCTACAGTAAGAAAAACGTTTAAATTTTATCAAATATTTAAATTAAAATACGTACAGTGTATTTGAAGGTTAATTTTTGTTTGCTGTGTGTCAAAATTGTATAGTGAACTGTAGAAACATGAATATTTATGTCGAATTAAGTAATTTTTTGTATAAGTTTTGTTCCATCGTGCTCGCAAACTGTCGCATTGAGTAAATACATTGCAATAAACACCTTTATGTTTAGAAAATTAAGTAACGCGCATCCGCCTGACGTTCATCTGACAGTTTGCGAGTTCAGACGGAACCTGGACGGAACATGGACGAAACAAAGCTATAATTTGACAGAAGGATGCACGCTTTTTGAGCATATTGTAATTTGAATTTTTTATACGTTGACGTACTGAACTATGAAAGGCCTTTACGATATTGGTGGAAAATTTAAATTGATTAATATAAATTTCAATGGATTAAATTGAATATTAGTTTAATTTATTTAGGAGAAGTGTTTGCAATTAGTTAATTACATAGTATTTAAACTTACTCACTTAAGATTAATTGTGAATTTATTTATCGTTTGTATTTTTTTTGAAATTTTGTGAAATAAGAAATTATATGTTGCGATAAATTCCTTTCTATTCGATGAAAAGTACGTACTTAAAAATAACAGAGCTATCACAGTACATTTTTATTGAATATTAAAAGGTATTATCTGAATTTATGGGGAACAGGATCGACAACGACACACACTTTATCCTGCTGTAATCAGTACTAAATAATATATCTATCGGTAGTAGTAATAGGATTAAATTGAGATTAAAATTCTGAAATATATTTGAAATAAAGGAACATTGTGTAGGATCAACGGTAATTACAAAATTTAAGTTAAGGAAAGTTCATTATTTTAGTATTTTAATCTTAAAGTTACCGATAAAACAACATTTTTTTTTAATAAAAAGTTCCATCATATTTCTATAAAGGTTCATATTAAACTTCTAATCTAACAGATAGGCAACAGATATTAAATTCCTAAAACCGATAAGCGGCTACATTTGCAAAGATGGAGGGAGTTATATTTGAAAATAAATTACTCAAGATCCCAAAATATTTTGTAATATTTAAGTTATCGATTATTAAATATATACTGAAGCATGTAAAGGATCTTGCTTGTAATTTAAGTAATTTGGGCGTGTTACTGTAGTTTTCCTTTTTTGAATTCATTACCAAACGGACATAAACTCTTATCGTGTACTTACAATTACCGTAGACACCATCTTGCATTATATCTTTTTTATATTTACTTTTGATATAATTTTCCTTTCAGATAAATTTAACGCTAACTAACTCTTCATAATTTAGTTACATTTAGGTGGTTCAAATTAAATTCAGGCGAAATTTTCTAGACTTGAAAATTGTCCTTAGATCCACTCACAGGGAGTGTAGAAGGAGGTCGTGATTGGATTCATTGCATTGACTCCCTAGACACAAACAAGTTTCGTCCATAACGTTTGATTCGAGGTCACGGGAGATTGCGTTGTCTCGAGATAAAAAAGTTTACCTGCGTAATACATTTTAGCAAAAGTTCCAAAATGGATCCTTGTGGAGACTTTAATAAATAATTTAATCTATTTTATGTGTGACTTATTTATATTTACGCTGTAGTTTTCCTTTCTTACGGTCTTTTCTCTAATAAATTGAAATGGCTTTAAACTTGAATTGCACAAAAATCAATTTCTTGCTTCATGTATTGTATATTGATTAAATAGGTTATCTGCAGGAATGATTGATTAACTGAGCAAACGAGGCCCAATGGTCATCTCGATGGATCAAAACCCGCTGTGAGTGTTTTTGAAACTCAGATTAAAGGTAAGCTCTAACAATGGAGCATAAGAGAGCGATATCCCTATGGAGACAAACCTTTGGATAACTCGTAGCTAAAAGGTTGGTCAACTTTTTGCTATATACTAATAAAAACCTATACAGACTCCACAAGCCGCAACAGAGGCTACCTGCTGGTCTAGCTTACCCGACAAATCGAGATTGTGGATCACATACTCTGCTACTGCTTGCAGGTTTGGCACCGCAAAGGCTGCTATATTACAAGCAGGAGACAACAGCTTTTGAATTGATTAAAATGGCAGCATCAAAAGAAACTCTCAGATTTGCCTTAAGCACAGGGATTGATTAGTAAATTTAGATCAGGGTCCTTCACGGTAGATCGCTTTGGTCACGGTGAGCAGATGTCTCTGGGCCTCAACCCTGCTAAAATACACTACACTATCTACAAGAATCAATCTGTATAGACCAAAACTATTTCATTCAAGCTACTTGGTTTTAAACCGAATCAATAATTGAAATAGAAATTTTCTGTTTTCACTTTACTAGCCTTGGTTTATAACTAATAGAGAACCGAGAATATCGATGGTCAAAACACGGAACTTTATTAGATATTAAAGAAATAGTAACCTTTTAACATACTATGAGTTCGTCTGTTTCCCGTCTTTGATGTTTGTATGCTTGAAGCGGCGCCCGAAGCTTTCGCATAGCGTACCTTAGATGCGAAAGAAAAAATAATTAAAAAATAGAAAAAGTTCTACTTGTTTTGATGTACTTACATGATTGCAGTTCCCGATCAGCGATATATTGTGCAGTCTATATTCAAAGGTAAAGTACATGTATATAAACGTGGTGCTATTTGTTGCAGCATGTTATATCTAGTTCATACATATGCCCTGCAGTCATAATCAATACAGCTTGCCAGTCACGACTACTAACTGTACCTGGCAGATAATTCAATAAAATATTTTGTTTTCTGAACAAAACAGTATTATAACTTAATCTTGAAATCAACTTTTCTGTGCTTGCTTTTCTGGAGATTCCAAATCTACTATAAAATTTTAGCATTCCTCGAAATACTTATTACGTATATATTTTTTAAAAATACGAACGTATAGAGTCTATACTCATATCATTACATTTATTAGTACATGTATATAAGTAGCTATGTTTATTTAGCGTGTTTATTTAATTAAGTAAAAAACTGTTATTGCACTTTCACAATTTGTAAAAGATAACATATAATCGAAACGTCGCTATTGCCTAAATTCTAACTTTATTTCATATACGATGCTACGTTATGATCCCGTTTTGCTAGCCAGTGGGCTTACCATTGGATTTCGTGCACCTTATTGCTACGAACTAATAGGATTGTGAATTAGCAGGACATATCAGTTCCAATATACTAGCAGGACTGTGGATCTTCCCTATCGCACAACTCATAGCTGACATTGAGAAGCCTTCAGATATAATTGCGCCAGGGACGAACGCCTGTCTCTTTGACAACAGCTATCATAATTGAATATCCAAAATATCTGATATGCAACACAACTGCATATCAGAACTATTTAATCTAATCGTCTAGCCAGCCTGACGTAGCCGTACAGTTGCAGAATATTAAAGCATTATCCGCGATTCCTGTATTTAGTATGAATTTCAATAATATTATAATGAAGTTTGTTATAATTAAGAGATTAATTAACTTGATTTACAGATAAAAGAAAACGGTTTGATACTATATGCGCATACTTGTGAATACGGCTTGCTGTTATTGGACATCGCTCGCCTTTGAGAATGGTTTGGTATACGCTTACATTGTATACCAAACAATTCACAAAGGCTCTTATTATTTTATTATTGTTATAAATTTAGATATCCACTTATTGTTAATGGGTAGGTACTGTAGTTACTGTTCTGTACTGTTAGGTATTAATTATATTATTATAATTGTCGCCTATCTATTATATATATTCTATCTTTTTCATCTAAAATGCGCTAATATCTTTGAGACGTTTAGCTGGTAATATGACAACATCATAAAGATAACATTTTTTGTTTGTCTCCGGGCTTAACCAGTTTCATGAATATTTTATTTCCACAAATCTTAAACAGTTCAATCAAATCCTCTCGTAAGAATAAATGCATACCTAAAGCACTCTTCGTACTATTCGAGTGAATTAAAATTACCCCTGTCCGTAATTAACTGAACATTATTCGACAATCGCAGACGTGAATACGAAGCAAAGAAGAACGCTCAAAATTTCGAAACCTTCACGTTTCTCTTTTTCTGTTTTTTTTTTTCTGCTACAACCGAATCCAAGGAACTTTCCGCCGCAATTTTCCCGTAATTAATTTACCAATTAGAGTTCAGAAGCGGAAAAAGCAACACGCAAAAA
Source organism: Cetonia aurata (assembly GCA_949128085.1). NCBI lineage: Eukaryota > Metazoa > Arthropoda > Insecta > Coleoptera > Scarabaeidae > Cetonia > Cetonia aurata. The sequence continues at coordinate 34,199,597 of OX421885.1, forward strand.
TGTTGGTGCAGCATCTCGAGTTCTCGCTGCTACTTCTTTTGGTCATTTTCGAAAGTAACTAACGAGCACGTATAAATTATAACGCTAAATATCCCATGCGAGTTTTACTTAACTGAATGAAAGAATATTTCGTAGTTAAGTTGTCCGATGCGGTGATATAATATAAAACGTTCTGCTATTTTTCTACGAATCTTTGACGTACATTTTGTCGTTCCGGGATATGCTACTAAATATCCATCCTCTTATTGAAAATTTCTTTTACAATGTAATATGGATCTGAAAAAGATATAGCTACTTCAGAAAGCTCAAGTGGCAGCAAATTCAATAAAACTAATAAAAAAAAATGGTGGATTTGATTTGGTGTGTAAGTATTTCCTTTAACTTTTTAAATGAGCCTTGTTTCATTTCTAAATCGAACATAGCTTCCAATAAAAAAAACTCTTGTACAACTCAGTTCCTCTCCCAATCTGTAAATAGAGAGGAAGGAGACCTTTGGGAGTTTTAATTTAGTTAGCTGTCGTGTGTGAGCTTGTAAAAGTTTCTGCGACGCTGCCTGTTGAGATAAGACGAACGAATTTTTGAATCTTGAAAAAGTTTCTACACACTTTTTTTTATAGGGTAGGAAACATCATGATTTTTCTTTTTTAGTATAAATTCAAGGTATAATACTACTACCATTAAGAAATTACAATTGTTAATAAATAAATGTATGCAGTAAACCCACATAACGGTTGATTTGGGCGTACTAGCAGCTGTAACGGTTGTATTCATAATGATGCCACTACAAAATGCGATATAATTTGTTCTATACAGTGGATCACAGCTTATTTAATACAGTGTCTGTTTCAAAATGTGGATCGCTGTAAATACAAAACTAAGAAAGATATCAACAAAATTTCTTGATGCATGTTCAATAAATATATTGCGCAAAACAGAACTCACGAAAGTATATCTCCCCATCCAGCAAGAACGGAATACCAAATACGCGACAAAATTGGAGCTCACAACTTGTTTGATACAGATACTTAATAATATTGTCGCATCTCCCCGCTTGATCGTCTTTTGTTACTGAATCCGAAGTTATCTGCTCCAAAACCGACGACAAAGTTGCAGCAAGAATTAGGGAAGTCGTGCAGTGTTGAAACTGTCCGTCTTCATCGGCAAACGACACCAACTTTGCCGACTTACCTTTGCAAATGAGCATTTTTCGAATAGTCCTGAGTTCTAGAATGTAGTCATATTTGCAGATGAATCCAAATACAATATTTTTGGCTCTGATGGTTTATCCTATGTTTGGCGCAAACCAAATACAGAACTCAAAAAGGAAAATTTAAAAGTGATTGTGAAGCATGGTGGTAGCGTTATGATTTGGGTTGGTATATTCTCAGCTGGGGTTGAAAATTTGGAATTCATCGAAGGAAATGTGGACAAAAATATGTGCTTTGATATATTGAAGAGGAATTTACTCGAAAGCGCCGAAAATGTTGACATACGAAAGAGTTTTTGATTCTATCAGGAAAACGATCCGTCCGGAATAGTGCGGCCATGGTTTATATGGGATTTGTCCTCAGATAATGGCACCACCGGCGCAATCATTGGATATGAACCCGATCGATAATCTTTGGGCAGTAGGTAAACGTAAAATATCCAACAAAGAGGAGCTAAAAAGACGCTGCTGGAAGAATGGCAGAAAATGAGTCCACAATTCACAAAAAATCTTGTAAATTCGATGCTAAATTGACTCAAGGTTATCCAGGCTAAGGGCTACCATACAAAATACTAATCTTATAAAAAAAAAACGTTTGTTTTATCATTTAGTTAAGTCGAATTTAACTGTATCAAATAAGCTGTGAGACATAAAATTTAGCATTATTTTTAGTTTTTAGTTCCTACGTTGTTAAACAAAAATTAAAGCACAAAGAACTACCGAAAGCAACGTAGCTCAAGATAAATTAGCTGCCAAAGGAATACGAAAGATTCTTGAAGAATTAATTCATGCATCGAAAGCACCGAATCTTCACTGGTAATTTTTGCTTCATCAGAACGCAGTAATGTTGAAATAATAAGTCTTTATGGATGTAAAACAATAAATTGTTAAAGTGTATGAAAAAGCACTAATTGTTAATGCAATATGAAACGCATATTTTGAGCGAGAATTCGGTGTTTTATACACTTAACCCTGCCATAGCTTCCTGGAGTCTTTTTTCTCGAAAAAGTTTTGTTAGTTTAAAGTTATGCATATTGGAGATGCGTTTTTGAATAGGGTGTATATCTATCTTCGATATCTAGAATATTGATATATGTAACACTGAATATCTAAGCTCTGAAACTTTCACTGATATTAGTGTAAAATACTTGACTTTCTCATAAGTTGATTTAATTCTAAAGAGTGCAAGTCAATAAAATTGTAGATATTTAAAAAACGGTTGAGTGTAGGTATGGAAAGCCCTATACGAGCTGGTTATAAATGATACAGTAAACTCCTACCTGTATACCTAAAGTACCATGCCTTAAAGGCACCCTATATAGTATCTTTTATTCTATATTCGGTATATGTCTTTTATATTTGGGTGTTCATTTTTGACATACACTTATGTACACATATGATGGTTATATCTTATTATAGCAATTCTTCGTAGAAAATAATTTTACATATCTTATCAAAGCAGTAGTCGCGGTTGCGTTTCAGTAAACGACAAACCGAAATGCATAAATAATTTATTATGCGGACAGTATGAGGCAGAACAGGGAATTAAATTCCGAGCGGCCTTTTAATGCGAAATTTCAACGAATTTCGCAAGTGCACCGACATACCACATTCAGGTATGTACAAAATCTACAGTCCTACGTTTCATATCATATAACGCAGCAGACTGGAAGCTCCCTGCTCTATATGCAGAAGCAATTGCAGTCTGTGGATTTCCGCGACATGGTAAATGCGTCAGAAATGTGGAATGTTTCTCATAGTCGTCCACGATTGTTTATAAGTTAATCATATGCACATGTACGGAAAGACCCTCAGCTGCACATATTTATGTGCATTGCTATGGATTCTAATTAGGTGGGATCTCCCAAGCGGCAAATACCATGTCGAAATCGCAGGTACATGGTTTTAATATGCAGGTGCGATGCATTGCAGATACTCATATGTGTACACCCGGGATGTAATGAATGTTACGGGCCTGAAGCGAAAATTCGACGCATGCTTTTGTTAGTATAGGCGAAAAACTGTGAGGATGGCGGAATGTTTGGCATAGAAGCATTTCTGCACCAGCACAACTCTCTGTTAAGTTAAATGTTGACATTATCACCTTCATAAATGTATTACACTTTTATAAAATGGAGACGTCATTAGTTGGTTTTTAGATCAAGTGGTTGCAGTGGACGAGACGATTAATCGAACTATGCGTTCGGTGTCTTTTTCTCTCAATAGTTACAATGAAGTGGTTTTGCGTTCTGTTAAAAAGATTCCATTTTAGGACTAAGTGAATGAATAGCAATATATAGAATTTAGCTAGTATTTCATGGAAAAACGTATTTTAAAAATTCGTAAAACATTATTTCTTCTAGTCTACAATAAAGACCTAAAAAATTTCATCATTAAAAAAAGAAAGAAGAAAAATTCAGCACTCTAGGTGTTAGAATTCATTTTGTGTATTTCTGTAGATGATTAATATCCCAGGAGTTATTTTATCTAATGCTTTGTACAAACCTTTGCATTAATATCGCTTCATTTTGACGCCACGCGAGGTTGATATCGAGATAATTAACATGTCTACATCCCAAAGCTTTACCTTCAAGCTCAAGCTATGCTTACAGACTAATGTAGATAGGTACATATGATTAGTATACAGCTAACAGGTCTCGTTTCGCCTTATTTTCTATACGCGCGATTGGCAAATATGTATTCAAACTCTCAGCATAATTCTTAAGTAATTAGAAGGAGCTGTTGGTCGATCTCTCTCTCTCTGCACTTGAGCAACGGAATATGTAATGAAGTTCCTTTCGTCGTTCGGTTACATATTTACACATTGAGCACTGAATTTATACAGTGATCGGCATAGGTATTGCAATATAAGGCAGACTTTTAGATTAATATAATAAAATCTTCTTTGGGAGGGAACACCATCGTTCACAAACCCCACAATTTATTTTGAGGCACGTCACCCAACCACTAGTGTGGCGGTAAATACTAGAAGTATAAATCGGCAAGTTTCTCTTTTGTTGTTGTGGCCGCCTAACATGGAAACGTGGGAAACACTGAAACCTCTTGGCTTTTCGAATTTAATCTCTCAAGTCGTTTACACATTAAATCATACCAACCACTCCGACATTCTGGTACTTTTTATTAACACAGGCTGTTGTATAATCATACCAACCACTCCGACATTCTGGTACTCTTTACTAACACAGGATGTTGTATAGGACCTCTGTTATCCTATTATATGGTCTGCAGTGGGTACCTCTACGGTACTGATTCACATTTTCTGTAGGTGTCCTTTTAGTGGCCGTCTTGTATTTCACCTTCTCGGACAACTTTGTTGCTTCAGTTTATTTAACATCGCTCTCGGATAACGATAACTTCAATTGGAAACGCTTTGGTGTTCATCAACGGTTTAACTAAGGAATAGAGTTAAGGTGACACCAAAATGTGAATTAGTAAACCATTATTGAGACTTTATTCTCGTGTACTGATAACAGTATCTCAAGCCTAAACCAACTCCAAAACAGAATAATTGCAACTCCTACTACTAACTCGGCACAGGAATTGCATTGTGAAAGTAACATTTTACTCTTTAACATGAGTACAATGAGTATTAAATTAAAATTTAATTTATTTTAGACGTAACCGAAATTACCGATGGTACTTTCCTCACGTGCAGATCCAACATGGTATTTTTTTATGTGTAAATGGGCAGTGATGAAAACCTAACAAGAAAGCTTATACATTCAATCAAGTTATGCGCAGATTTATTATAAAAGGTGATGATAAGAAACAATCAATTTTGTTTCAAAAACCAGAAAATTAAGAAATGTCATAATTCGTTTAAGCAAAAGCTATACTGCTTTAGTAAAAGACATTTGAAACGTCTTGTTTCTAGAAAATCAGCCACAAAAAGAAAACAGCAGCATTAAAAATAAACTACCAATACTACCATAGATAAGTAGGAAAGGACTTCTCCCTGAAAAGTATTCCACTTTAAAAGTTTACGGCGTAGCAGAAGAGATTATCGAGAATTTCAAGGTAAGTTCAGCAACATGTGGCATATTCAAAGTCATACATTTCAAAATAATAGTAGATATTGCATGTTCATTTAAAACAATCTTAGGTATATTCAGTTTATTTAGCAAAAATTGCATGAATTATTGAAAATGTTCGACACCATGGGTTTTGAGATTTCCAGCAACATTGCCCAACAACACTGGATTAGCATTCATTTAAAATTTCTGTCCAATTCTTTGCTGCAAGACTGATAAATTCAACACTGTTGATAATGTTATTAACTACCCAGTTACAAAATTTCTCCTACATCCTCAATTCTTGTACCGCGATGACATGGTAAGGATAAATAAATCCAAATCGTTGTGTAAAAATTTATGAGTGGTTGCGATGGAGAGATGCCTTGTTGACTCAATTTTATTCATTATATATTGAACAACTTCTTCTAAAGTGTTTTCTTCTATTTTAACTGCATCTAGCAGAAAATATAATAGTTGCAAGGCTGCACCAAGTACAATGCCTTGTTTTATAAAACCAGTTGATTTTCACGAAATGGGTTAAAAAGCCAATAAAGTTAAAGAATTAGCGAAATTGAAATAAACATACTTGAAATGCTAAAGCATTTGCTTGACAAGCAAAGTAACTTTGTTTCTCAAAACATGAATTATTTTGACAATTATCAAGCGTACGTTTACAAGAACTAGGTAGGACTTCCCTTTTTCACTCTTATTCTGATACGAAAAAATTACTGGTAACTTGAAGTTTTTAAATGAACACGCGTTACTATAATACAGATAATCGAGATGCGTGAAACACATTAAATTAAAATCAATATTCCAATACGGAACGTAATTACAACAATTCTAAACGCGAACAAGCTTTACGAATAGGTAATTCTGGCGCCTCCGCCAAAATGGAAAGTAGAGATTTACAACACTATGGCGGCTACAAATGTGACAAGTTTCAATCCGTTCAGTGAGTGCCACCGTGCAACATCCCCTTGTTAGTTGGAGAATGATTCTGTTGTTTGAACAAAGTGTTACTCTGTTTACTTCAACCTCATACGGAATGCTCACAGCTGCTTGCTTAAACATCTTCACTTTAGCAAGTTTAATGTCTATTCATGTCGGGGGTTTAATCACAAGAATCTATTAGAACTTTTCAGTACATACACATCTTCTTTGAAGCCACATTGCCGTCAGCCCGAGAATTCCTACACTCTCACCACAAACCTTTTTTGTCAACTGAATTTCAATGTGCTCGATACTTCAGCCATCATTTTAGTTAAAACAAATATCAGCATTTTCTTGGTATTTGATTTACCCGCAATAGCGGTCTAAGATTTGATTTTATTTTAAGATTATCAATTGGCTTCTTGTTAAGATGTTTTTCTTTACCTGTTTCTTTTTTTTATTATTTACGAGGTAAATTTGTAGGATAGATAAAGTTTTATAATTTTGTAACAAGCTGTTTTCCCTGTTGATTTAATTAAGACTAATATAATTATTAACTGCGGCATGGCTGATAAAGAAAATTGTGGAGAACAACTTTTGATATCCCGGGGCGGCATTTTACTATATCTCAAGAGATGGTAATACTTCTAAAACTTTTCAGTAAAAATAGGTATGTAAAGTTCCATCGCCAGAAAAAAAAGTTTGAAACTTGAAGCATCTTTACGACTTACTGCAAAACTTTTCCAATATAACGTTAGGGGAAATTGCATATAATTTTATTGATTCCTAAACTAACGGAATGAAAAGTACAAATGGCCACGTTATTTTCAAACAATAACTATGTTACCGTGTTTTAAAAAAATCTTCTTCAGGTACCTATTTTAAACCTCATGTTTAATTTGATCTCAAAATGATTATTTTTTTTCTCTCAATGATTGTTAAAATTTAATTCAAAGTCGTTAAAGGAGTTCGAATTGAACGTTACACAAATACTGCTACGGACCTTTAGTAAATTGTTTTAATTTTTTTTTAATTTGCCGCCTTTCTGAGGACACTTTTTTTATGTTGGCTCACGTGCAATGTACAGATTGCAATCGAATTGCAACTTAACCTAACAATACTGTAATTCTACTGCCAAAACTTGATATGGTGTTCTTCTGTGAGTTGTGTGATGAAATTGTGTCGGATATTTTTAATAAAAAAACACAAATATTCAGGTAAATTAAAATTAAATTTGCATGTCTCAATATCAAAATTCATATGTGAAGTAACAGAAAAACTAACCTGTAATAATTTTCCGATAAGTTAACTTAAAATAAATAGTCCTGTCTCGAACTTGCGAACTATTTTCAGATTTTCTAGCAATATACGAAGTGATTTTCCGGATGTAATATTAATTGTTTATTTCGCACAAATAGCCTTCTTTTGCCTTAATTCGATGTAACATATAATAATAAAACATTAATTCATTTTAGTTTTAGATTTAGCTAGCTCACAACCATCTCACAACTAGATTCCAGGAATCTATATCAACTGTCAAATTCTTAATTTTCTGTTCCGTCACTAGATGACTCTAGCTTGACAGTTATTTTTAAATTGTAATTATTATTAATGCTTGAGTTGTGTTTGAAATCAAATTAAATAACTCAAATTCTGAATGATATTTAACAATTTCAAACTACATTGCAGTTTCATTGAATTTTATTAAATTTTAAATTAAAATCGACTTTCGTTAAATAACATGAATATTTATGTTTCTCTGATTTGAATTTGCATTGTTTGTAGTTTATATTAGTGGGTATTGTGATGATATTGTGTGATATATTTTATATCAGACTATGCTCGTATGCCGTAAAACTTTGTATTTCCTCTTTCTCGATCCACTGTTTCCAATTGATTAAATGCGCATTACTGGAATAGCAATCAAACTTCCGCTTCGGAATGAATGTGCAAACATATGTATGTATCTATTACCTAATATCTATGCATATGTAGCGAGCCACAATCGAAACGTCGAGAATATATGCGCATAAAACGAAATTACCGTTGAGAGTTCACGTTTGAGCGAACTAAGTAGCGACGAATAGAAAACTGACGCGAAACCGCTGCAAGGTGTATTGTCGTCGAATTCGCATATATTTTTTTTTAATGCGAAAGCTTTTCCAGACACCTCCGGCGCTTGGCGATAAGAGAACAATGAAAATTTACTTAGCTGAAGCGAAGTTTTTGGTTGATCGATATTTCGTGCGTATTTGAAAGGTTTTTTTACGAATGTTTCCTTTTGTAGTCGGAGACTACTCAAGTCTGAGTTTCCTTTTAGACGAAAACCCAAATAAACTAAAAATGAGTGAGAAAATCTTTGGCCCTGTGATTCAGATATTCTTGTCGCATTATAAAGGATATTGGAATTTGTAAGTGAACTATAGTTATATTCAGGTAAATTTAAAGTAGTTGAAGACTGTTAGTATATGCTGTTAAATTATTTATTAAATGCTGCTGCTGGTTAATAACTGCTCTATTAAATGTGTATAAAGCATAGTATTGATTTCTGAACAACACGCAATAATTTACTATTTTGTATTCAATCGTTCACAGATTACGTGATTACAACTTTGTAATTGAACATGTATGAATAATATTTATTTATATTTTAAGGAGAAAACGTACCGTTTCGGGTTTCCCACAAAAATTGGGTAGAAACTTGTTAAAGTCTGCTAATTAAGTTATCACCAGAGTGGATTTTAATTTTAAATAGTGATATTATCGTGTTAGACCTGGAAATAAGTTTTAATTAAAATAAACACACATATAAACTTCTTTGTGAATGAATAAACGAGTCTGTCGCGGATCGTGTGGATTACATGGGAAAAACAAAAACTAAATTAGATTTTGATGGCGAGGTTCGCTAACAGAGCTGAAGTTAAATTAGTTCAGCCCGTAAAAGCGTGCAGCCTTTCCGGTTTTACACATGGAGAAATTAAAACCTTTAGACAGTTTCTAGTTCTGCAGAAAGAGCTGTACATCATAAAGTAGATATGGTATGCGAAAAAAAAATACACCACGCCTTAAAAAAGTCAAAATTTAAAGCCGTAGACGAGAAAATCATTACGTATTTTCCGCCTCCACATGTAATTTATGTGATATTGATGCTAGAGGTGGGGCGGCTTTCACGCTAGACTTTGTACTTTGCGGCAGGTGTTGCAACACAAATTTATCTGATTTAATGACGTTTGCATCCGCGGGCGTGCTTCGCCTGAGCCGGCTGGAATTATAAAATACTCAATTATTAAACGCGATTACCGTGCTTCATTTGCATCTTCACGGCCTGATTCGCGAAGGCGCTGGAGATTACTCAGCAAAATGTAGCTTGCGGCAAACTAAAGAGTTTTCGGTATATGCGAGGAAATATTGCGTGTACGGATAAATTTTTAAGAGGGGCCCACTACTTAGATTGTTGAGGAGAAGTGGGTACTTTATTATATTCATCGTACGTTATTCACATAAATTAGTAATAAATATCTTACAAAACGCTGAATTTTAGTTTAAGTATTATTCTAAAATTAGTAGAAATATGGTACTAATGTATTAGTCGATGAAACAACAACTAAGAACAGAAAATATGGCATAAGTTAAACATGTAGCCTATAGTGTTATATCAAAGAACCATCACAATGAACTATCGACTCATTTTAGAAACAAAATTCAGGAATGATATTATCCCTTTTATTCCTTCTAATTGAAGCCAGTTACAAGCAATTTATCGTCATCATTTATAATATCTCATAATCAGGGATGTGAATTGTGTCCACATGGAACATTCGGTATTGGAAATATTATTGCTCGGAGTGTCCTTCCATACAGCGTCTGGCGTTCCCACTAGTCTAGTCGCATCGGCAAATTGGTGGAGGCGCAAGAGAGTGTACAAAGGGACAGTGCGAGTAATAAAATTTCGAACGCCGAGTGTTCGAAGTGGGCTCAATTCACATCCCTGTTTATAACCAACTACTGTTGATCAGATAGTCCTCTGAGGCATATGCACAAGTAAGCGATGTGTTTTGTGCAGCCAATTTTGACCTACTATTTTGTATCTGTGAGCTCTTGAAATATTTTATTTTACGCTTCAATAGCTCATACAGCCGACTAAACAAATTCTATAAAGTAAAGCCGAAATCGACAAGAATACAGTTCAAAAAGTGGGGGAACAGTGAAGATTGGTATACCGAAACACGGTTCGGCTAGTGTGCACCAAGTGCGCTACAAATTGAGAAAATGATATAACTAAGAAATAAAGAGATCAAATGTTGACCGCCCAAATTATTTTGAGCAAGTAGGTATAGATATTTGTAATACATATTTTTGATTTGCGTAATATATGCTTTTCATCCGGTTTAATTTTCTACAATGATTTCGTTTGCCTACCGTTCATTTACCAACTGCAGCAGGTTTATGAAGGGAAGCAAGATTTGCTTAAAGCAAAGTATGGTATGCGCAAACTAAAATATATCGATGACCTTGTCTTATATCATATTCATGATCGAATGGGACGAAATATATTATTATTATTTGTCGCGCTATAATAATTTGATGCAGCTGATAGAAAAAGAATACAGGTTCTTCTTGAGTTACACAAGCAAAAAAATGTGTTTGCCTCTTTCTTGGAAAGATATTTTTTTGTGTTAATACACTTGTCCCTTAAGGGGAAGGTACTTACCTGACTATTATTTTTCAAACTTTGAACGAGAACGTTAATTCCATTGTGTGCACTATAGAGCAGTCTTTTTTTTTTTAACTCAAATCGTTCTCTTCTGCCAGCTATTTAAACTCTCGCCTCACGGCCAGGCAAAAATCCCAGTGCTGAAGTTCGTTCGAACTTCTAACTCTGCCTTAACATTGTATTCATGCTCGGGGAGGGCTTTTCACTGTCTTTGCTCTTTTAATCGTTGTTTAATACGTTGTTAGAAAGATCAAAAGATTTCTATTTTTCTATTTTGTGTGTGTTAACAACGAAAAAGCGAATCTTCTGAACCTATCTGCCGGTGGCTGGCGAAAAGTAATAACTGCCTATGTCTGGAGAGCTCAGTAACTGCAATCCCGGAAGCGAATGTATATTGCTACAAAACTCTAGATATAATTGGCCGTACTGTATTCTAGGTTCATACATTATATAAAACAATTTATAACAAACATTTCTTTTATCTTTATCCGAACTAGTACTCAATTTAATCGATTCAAATTTATGCTAATCAATTTAAATTTTCCACCAATATCTTCACGGCCTTTCATAATGCAATACCCCAACATATAAAAATTCAAATCACTAATACAAAGGACTCCGTTAAATCATACCAAGAAAATTGCTAGCAACTCTCATCAAATTATTATCAAATTATATATTTTTCTAAATTTCACCCTATACCAATACCTTGTACATATTTTAATTTAAATATTTGAAAACATTTAAACGTTTCGCTTACAATACGTTTACAAAACACCTCTAAATGATCCGTTCCAAATACCCGATGTTATATTAGCAGTAGTGAACGATCCCTCGGTCCCCAGATGAATATCAGGTAACACCTTCGAACGTTGGATAGACACCACACTCTTCCCAGTTTTTCTAAATTCTGCAAAAACAACTTTAACAATGTTATAACTACCTTAATACATGCACAGGCAAAACTACAATTATCATGCTTTAAACCTAACAGTATTATTCTCCACAAAGCAGTGCACTTTTATTAATTCTTTGCTACTTATATTACAATCGCTTTGAGTGGGATTTTTATAATTATCGTATATATTTCCTTTTTTCTATGCATTGTAGTATTTGCAAAACCAATTTATATTATCCTGCGGGCAATGAATGTTGATCGTATTGGTAACCCCTATAGAAATGCTAAACCGTTGAACAACAACCGATATCTCATTTGTGGGCATAAATCCGTAACATACGCGCGCGTTTACCTACCATACATACATACATTAATCCTTTCAATTTCCTAGATGGCTTTAATAAAGATATCAGCATTAGTGAAACTACACGACAATACCCCACAAGGAAATATTATCGCCTATTTGGTGGGACGTCGATGGTCGCTCTGCAGGGAAGCTGAAGGGCGAGAAGCTATCGTAGTTTACCAGGGCCACGAAGCTTTCAGTGATTTGAGAACTATGGAATTGTTAGCATCGAGCATATTCTCCCATTCTCGGCATTATATTAGTTCGCTTCCAATCATTTTAGCGTAAACTTCATGCTGCTGCATTCAATATTAGTTATAACAGCAATAAGTCATACGTAATTACTAACATAGTTTAGGTCAGGATCCCGTGTAATGTGCAAAGTGGGATTATGTTCTAATCAAAATTGGAAGCTCTTCGCTCTATCCTATTATGCCGATATTCTATTATTCCTTTCAAAATAATAACAAATATTTATATGGATTGTGATAAAAAATAGTGTCCCAGAGTTTTAGTATGAAAATTTTTTCAAGGAGCAATAGTTTCAATGGGGGGAAATACTAAGGCAAGTTGGCCATATTATTAGCCATTTACATTTTTGCAGGGTTATTTTCGAACCTCAATCATAAGGCAATGCAATAGTCACATCCATGCTCGATTTTTCTTAGTTTTTTAGTGATTAATATCTATAATAATAACAATAATAGCATTTTGTTCCACTGTACAACGCTACGAAATTATTTATCGTTTGTGTCTATACATTTAGAAAACAAAATTAAAGCTGAACTAAAAAATAAAAAGTGGCTATGTGTAGACGAAACAACATACTGTAAAAACAATTCTGTATGGTTCATGTATGTATGTATACATGAAATAAGAACTGTTTTTTGTTTAATGCCGATTTTTTTTTATTATTGTGCTTTGCACTTCGCACGTGGTCTTGACAAAGTGTTTTTGACCAAACCGTTACAAATATACCGCAAACTAAACACTTAATTTTGGCGCTATCATAAGTTAACTCTGGGAAATCTCTAATAAACTTATTCATCGCGTCTGATAATGGTCTTCTTCTCAATCAACGTATCTGCGACATTACATTTATAACATGCAACGTAGATACAGCACTTCGAACATACTGGCTGCGCTACTAAAGCCGGCCGGAAATTTCGAATAACTCGCAGCCGAAATACTCCTTCCTTATCTCCGCCTGCGAAGCGCATGGAAAGTTGCCCGCTTTAATTACACTGGGCAACAAATTTTCGAAAAGTTCATTCTTCCAAGCTGAAAATAGTCATTTCTTAATGAATTCAATGTGCTGAACACGAAAATGATTAAGAAAAAGCTGAATTGGCTACGGGTTTTCTGTAATATGTACGCATATTTCAGAAAAAGTGTACTTATGTCAATATTATAATACATGGTAAGAAAACATTTACGCATATTTCAGAAAAAGTGTACTTATGTCAATATTATAATACATGGTAAGAAAACATTAGTCTGCTTCTGGCTTTCGACTTCTTTTGGCCTGCCGTTTGTAGTGGACTTGTGGAGCATCTCTACTGATTGTCCAACAATAGTCAGCTAGCATTGACGTAGACCATTTGCCTTGGTACCGTTGCTCCATGGTGGCAATGTCCTGATGAAAGCGTTCGCCGTGCTCATCGCTGACCTGCCCGCAGTTATCAGGAAAGAAATCTAAGTGGGAATCAAAAAAGTGGATCTTTAAGGACATATTGCAGCCGAATTCATGAAACAAAGCCAACATATCCTCAACCAGACGCAAAATTTCGTAATTTCTCACTAAATTGCATTACATTATGCAATAGCATCTATACAATGGACAAAACGTCAATATCTCTGGAACGTGAGCCAATCAACTTTTTTCAATGTGATATTCGTGTTCAGCACGTTGAATTCATTCAGGATTGGGTACTTTCACCTAAGAAGCAATTTCACTGTTGAGCAGTGTTATTAAGCATAATGACTTGACTAAATTAGGATGTGTTTCCCATTGGCTGCGAAAAATCAAAACTTCCTTAGGTACAGTGATGTCTACTGCTGGCACTTAACCCTCCATTAGGCGCGTCTGCTTGCGACATATAAGAAATGCACAAGCATAGGTCCGCTGGGCCTATGCGCGACTAATGAAGGATTAATAGTGTAAAAAAGAAGATAGTTTTTGTGAATTCTTATAACCATTGTTCCATTTTCATTATTTCTTAGTTTTCCATTAGCCTTAATACCTACCATTTCTGTCTTGAATTCATCTTTTTAGTGGTAATATATGTGCAATAAAAATTACGTGCCCATTACAGGTTGAACTGCTTCCTTGGTGGCAGCTTCATAAAGTGTGTATATGTCCCTCAAAGGTCCATAGCACGTTACCTGTAGTGACACAAATAAACTTCCATTTTCCATTTCAATTCCTTTGCCTCCTTTTATAATACACGCTACAATAACCTCGCTCGAAGCAACTGCTTTCACGTCTCCTTATAAAAGGATACTGCCTGAAGTATCAACATCAAAAGTAAAACAAATACTAACCGTGATATTTTGTACGTGCTATAACCTGTAAAGCATATGTTTCTTAAAATATAATTTTCGTAAATATTCATAAAAATTTCATTACCATTTCTAGTTTATATTTCAAATGCTAATACTTAAATGATGATAGATGATATGAAATTTTCAGAAATTTGCATTGGAATTTCTATAACTGCTTGCCAATATATTATTATTGTAGCAACATATTACAAATTAGGATTTTGCTTATAGTTTTCCAGGGTATAATTATAAGACGGCGAGTGGATTCAAAGTTTTTTAAATCTTAAAATTTACTATCCACTATTGTTCCAACAGATTACCCTCTCTTAAAAACATAATCATTTAAAAAAAATGTTTGCCCCTTTATCTGGTATTAATAATTTAATTTTGTCTTAGGAAAGCACCCGTTCGACGTTAAAAAAAAATAATTTCATCATTGAAAATACCAGAGATTCCCCTTGCTTCCTCATGATGTTAAAATCAATAACTTTCAGCATTCAAAACATTTTTCATTCCTTTCCCAGTCTGGTGTTCTAGAAGAATTAATTTCATAATTAAAAAAAAAATCAACTTCCTCTATCTACTCGCTCCTAAAAAACAATTAATTTCGCCGTTTGAAACATTTTTGATTATCTTTCCATCTCAACTTTGTCAAAAAATGAATTTCATTACTAAAAAATACCGTTCTCCGTGTTATATATATAAAATAAAAATTATCTTTTTAAACATTATTAATCCTTCTCCCTGCCCTATCGGAATTCTTTCCACTACGGCGCACAGTGGATCGAAGTTGGTTAAAAATCTGACATAGCGTAAAAAAGCCAATCTTCCAGAATTATAGTAAAATGTGTATAAGTGTGTAGTAAAATAAGCATTAGATATGGAAATCATAGTACAAACAAGTAGATTGACGGAATATCGAACAGAAGCAGGTTTGAAAGTACATGTTCGGAGATGTTACGCTAAGAGTGTATTTCGACCGTCCTCTTCAACTACTAAAATCTTCGGAATTAGAAACGATACCAAACTGCAATTTGCTCAGAATATACACTAACTATGTGTAATTCAACCTGCAAAGTATTAGCAAATCATATTTGTAACTAACTATACAATTACCATTTCTTGAAGATGATGTTCTATGACTCTAAATTTTAACTTCTATTAGCTTTTTAAAAAAATGCCCAAATTTGCCCAAAAAAAGGAAAACTGTTTTGTCATCTAGGATCCTTCCAGTACTTGCTCCACCGATTTCAGGTGCTACTTCGTGCAACTTTTTGAAAAAAGACGTTTTGTTTATCACATTACCGTTTCTAGCATTTTCATAAATCCATGTTAATTAATATTTCTATAAAAAAAAACAGTGGCCAGTATACTCTTGTGGGTTGTCTAGATTTTGAAATGTGGCAATTTGTTTAGGCATATTGCCCAGTTTATTTATCCTAATTACTTGTCGTGTACGTTTACTTTTTGGAAATTAATAAGAAAATTGCCAGAAGGAGGATTACAAAGTCTTAGAGCCCAGTATATCTTTACAATATTATAAAAATCTCTTTTAATTGTAAACGCTCGCTCGTTTCTTAGTTTTTGTATTAGAAATTGCATTTTAAAAAGGTATGGAAAGGGTGTTATATTTTCTTTAAAGATATTTTCTTACACTACTAAATATCAACGACGGACAAAGGCAAGTTTAGTCACCGAATCCCTTTCGTGTTCTTTATTAATTACCTGCTCAGCGTCTATCAACTATTTTTACGGACTAAGATCCTGTCAGATGGCCCCGATCCTGTCCTCGGCTTTCCACATCGTTTCTCGCCTCCGCTTTTCATATTCAATGGACGAAGACGAGATGATGGTGTCTTATTTCAACGAAATTTGGTTTCGTCAAGAACCATTTAGCATACAAGCGTTGGAGGCGTCGGGAGCTGTCACGTTGATGAAAATTGATTTCATCCTCTATGACATAATCTAGGGTTATCGTTCGTCTGTGTACCAACCCGCTGAGTCGTCAATCCTCACTGCACTGCGTCGCACTAACTAAAAGACCATCGTTTATTCTGCCTTCCTGACGCGTCGAATAATTAAATCACGAAAGGTTCCGCTGCGAATCGGACAGATAGAATAGGTAATAATGGTTATCAACTCATGCGATTTTAATGTTCCACAAGCTGGGTAATTTCTGTAATGCATAACCATTTTGCGCATTTAGTATACTAAAATTAAATATTGTAATTTTTCCAATTCTTTCATTGATCATTCTGCTATTTACAACGGACAATAAGATATCCTCTTATTTAAAAAATTGTGCAATTTATCTCAATATCTAGCAATTTCTTATTTGCAGTTTGTGTGTAAAATTCTTAGCATTATACTTTAGTATTTCAAGGAATCGATATTTCGCTGTACGAGTGTGTATGCACGTAGTCACTGGAGAAGTGTGTTCAGAAATACCTAGGTCGCTATCTGATGAGAATACCAAGAAACTTGACGCAACACGATTTTAAAACGACATCTTAATGCAATTAGAAATACTATTTACAGAATGGAAACTCTACTAAAATGATTAATAAATAAATTACATATAAACTAACGCAAAGTACCAATATTTCGATAATTCTAATTTCATTATCAGTTTTGTACATTTTTTAACAAAATTTATAAGAAATTTCCAAATCAATTTAAGCTCGAGGCAGTACGGGTATCGGCTGCCTTTTATCTCGACTGCAAAGAATTGTTTTGTAAGATATCGAAGAAAAAAGTGACAACGCTCAAAATCTTGCTGCATCTGACAACAAATAAGAAGAAATATCTAAAGGCTTAAAAAAAATATCTGTTCATGCGCGGGTTTTATTAATAGGATAAAATATTGCGTGACGATTCGATCATCTTGTCGCGATCTTCTTCAGAAGTGAAATGACTAGTTTATCCTGATCCTGGGTTTATATATCGTCGTGTGGAACAGTTACACGACGACGAGGACACACGACGATATATAAACCCCGTATTAGAATAAGCTAGTCACTTCACTTCTGAAGAAGATCACGACAAAACGATCAAAACGTCAAGCAATTCAAACTTTCTACGCGGCGGAGAACCTGAGAACCGAATAGCAGCCATGTCAATTACTTGGCTGGAAAGATATCTTCCTTCAACTATGCCCTGCGCGTAATATCGACTTCCGTGAACATCAGTTATAGCCTTTCTGCGTACTTCTCGTATGTACCCTTACGCCTTCGATATGGGATTATTTGTTGGGGGTCTTCGGTTAAGGCATCTCGCATATTACTTGATAACGTAGTGCCGCACTTTTCCGTACGGTATTTAAAATGAGCAGTGATAGAGAATAACAATTACCTAAGATAGCTAAATACTGATTAGAGTAGAATTAACTTATATCAAATCAATAATAAAAAATATACATGTAGGGATGATAACCCGAAAATTAATTTAACAAAACTTTTAATAACACACAAAAAGCACATCTAAACTTATCTCAAAGTGAAATTGGAAATTAATTAAATCAACTTTCCCCTTTTTGTAATAAAATCAAGCCCAAGGATTTATAGTCAACGGAATTTACCACCAGAGTAAAACCAAGAGAATTTTAAAGGATCCTCATTCACCGCGTTTTAAGTATTTTATGAACTAAACGAATTGCTATTGCAAACAATGTTCAGATCTCACAGACGTATGAGGACTGTAAGCAACAGTGGCTCTAAGGAGATACAATATTTGCGTTGCTCTTGGATTTTGCGTACGTTCTCCATTCCTTATTACCTAACCGGAGCATGATGCACATTTGGATGATTAATTGTTTACTTATACCTCGCACCTGTGTTCAGTGAGAGCGAATCGTTTTTCTTCACTGATATGTTAAAAGGCATATAACTATAAACAAAATAGTTGTAAAATATTTTACTGCGGTCTACAAGAACTTCCCGATATAAACAAGTGTAAATATTAAAATATTCTTTGCAGAATACTGCAAATGCAAAAAGAAATGTAAATTTCACATTTTAGTCGTTAAAATACAGCTTTTATTAAAAACGTTTAGAAAAGTTTACAAGATGCAACAATCATATATTTTACTTCACTTTTACTAAAAAATTTATATGATTTTATAGTTGCAATTCTGTTTTTATGTATATATTTCAAAATATTCTAGTCTTTCTAGTTCTTAGCTTTGCAGTCAGCACCTGAGAGTGGACGTCTAATATTATCTCACTATTAATATTAAAACAAGTCATATATTAAGAAGCACTAAGCAAATTTAACAATAAAATTCAAATTATAAATAGCAAGAAACTGCAAACAACTAGGGAAGAACTTGAAATCCCGAAAGAAATACTTCAAAATTAATAAATTCCAACAAACACACTGAATGGTGTCTCTTTCGAAATATTCTCAAACTTCTACGTTAGAATTACGCTTGCAAACTAATTATATGCTCGGAACACTGGAATTTCCCTATCTGATGACAGTCGATGGAAGCAAAAAAGCGGACTGGGGTAGCATTGCACACAAAGTGCAAAAATAGCAGACCCAAACGCGGTTCGGAATCGTTCCGGAATGCTTGATTTATTTTATATAACCGCAAAGTAATTTCGTGCCATTTATAATCAAATAACCCGAACAAATGGCGTTCGTCAATTGTTCTTTGGTAGTGTAGTGTATTCCATACAATTTCGTCCGTTGAATAAATAAAGGCTATACGAATGGAAACGGAATTCAATTGACATGTGGGAATCAGGCCATTATTCCACATTTTCTATTCAAATTGCTTCTACCCAATATCGTAACCGTACATTGTATACGGATACCACATAGGTATACGACACATAGCCGGAAGAAATATTTCGCTAACAGATATAGAACGCAGCAAGTGCGAGGGGCCCATGCTTCTTTTTTGTGGTTTCTCCTTGGCGCGGGATTATAATAACTACTGCGCGGATGCGTACATAGGGATGAAAGACCTATCTTCGAACTTATATAAACTCAACGTGCTAGCTTAAGGTTGAGTTACGGCTCACGTTTTCGGTACCGAATTGATTTGCATTTGTAAATTTAGATACACATAAAACAAAAAGCTCATCTTCTGCTTTAAGACGTTTGCATGATGCAGATAACATTCTTAAAACACTATTTTGCATTTAATCTTCAACGTCATTGTCTCCTTTACATTTGAAAGAATTAAAGATATGTCGAAGAATTATAACAACTTTACTATTGTGTACTTTCCAATTTATAAAAAGTCACACGCATAAGTACGTTGGTTCCCAGTACAAATTTAGATATCTATATTTTATCATTTATAATTTATTTCGAAACACGGTTCTCATTTGTTTTCAGTTCCTGTAATTCACAAAACAATACCTTTTCTTTTGTTTATAGGGGTACTAAATAGTTCTATCGTTGCCAATATAATCGAATATGTAGCTTTAATAATAATAAAGTTAGTAATGGTGCGTCGAGTTAACTTATATACTTTGAATTAACTCTAGGTATTAAAATTCGGTAGCAATAAACTGTGTTGACTTTCGTTTTAGTCTTAACTAATCAACAGCGTAACATGACACAACTTTGCAAAATTTGAGTATTCCTTCCATGCATCAAAAATGCACTATTTTTTCATGTAATTTTCAATAATTCCTGTCAACACCACAAAACGTCTACCGACTACCACTAATTTAAGTTTTAGTACCATTAATTACGAGTAGTTTAAACAGGGTAGATGTTGTAAATGAGAAATGCGTTGAGATAGGAGGCAATAGTTTCATATTTGTGTATAGCTGTTAAGTATAAACAACTTTTCTCTATAACATTTTCTTTTTTGGAAAATAAACCCTTTTATTTTTTAGGTGCTCACTGTGTATATAGTAGAAGATAAATTCCGTTGAAGAGGTCTCAAGTTGGTTTTAAAAGCTGCACAAACGTTCTACATTACAAGTTTCCAAAACTCCATAATAAAACCAAAATCCCATATGGTGCGGATTTCATGTGTAATATTGGATACATATTTTTGCTGTCCCAGCTAATTCGTTCCAATCCATAACTTTTTCATTTGCAGATATTTTATTATAATATTTTGATTATTCAAACTGTATTTTAAGTAAGTTTTAATCACTAACGCTTTTATCGCAAATACCGATAAATTTAAAATTTTAAATAGATCACCCTGTATATCTTTGCATATTCGGATTCAGCTTAATATTCTCAGCTTGAAAACATGTTAGTTTTCGTTTCCTTGGTTCCCAAAATTTTAAATTTTTGTGTTTCAATCTAGATTGCAACGAGAACGCTAGAAATCTTCCTAACTGTCAACATAATTCTTACAAACCACAAATATTACACTCTTTTGTTTTACATGCTTAAACTAGAACGTGACAAAGTACGCTGTGACAGTTTTCTCATAAAAAGTGATTTTTTTTTAAATGCAACCTCAAGGGTCTTTAACCATAATTCGAAATAGAAATTCTTTGTGAATCCATCCACATCCAATCGATATATGTAAAATTATATTGAGTTACATACAAAAGTAGGCCATTGCTAGTTTATGTCATGAACAGGATGGAAAAAATTTTGAGTACTTATAACTTTGTCAAAGATAATTTAATTAATACTTATATTTTTATAGTTGTATTATCTGCAGAGACTGGTACTGAATTAGCTTTTGTACACTAGCAACGCTCTAAAGCAAAGAAATTCAATTTTAACGCTTAAGGACCTCTGCACAGTATACCGCATCGACATAGGAATGCAACCGGACCATTTCTAGCGTTTATTTGATATGCTTGCTTGGTAGTTGCTATGACGACCTTGAGTCGGGAACGATTAGGTTTCTTTTACAATACGATCTAATATACGGAGATTTTTTTAACTTTCCAGATATTTACAACATTTTTAATCTACAGAGAAATAACATTGAATTTGAATACCAAGTATTTGATATTATTGGAAAGATTTCTCTTTCAAATTAAGGCTGAGTACCTAGCATTAAAAAAGTACCACATATACTGCAAAAACTGTAAAATAGAAGAATGTAACATTTTGTGCAAGAGTTAAGTTGATAGTTAGGCAGATTTTTAGTGTATTTACAGCATTTGAGATTGCGACGTAATAATTCTAAATTTTAGTAACTGACAAACGGAAACTAACAAAACATACATTTTCATAAGTAATAAAAGATTACAATATAGGCTGACTAATTGGAAATTTATATATATAAATAAAACAGTTATGTGTCCGAACCGATGAGTTTGAACACCCGGTATATTTACATATATTTGCAGAATTATATATATAATATAATTCATTCGGCTGAAATAAATCGTTAAATTGATTTATACATTCACCAGTTTCAGTCATACTGCCGAGAAAAAGAATGAGGGCGAGGTTTATTAGGAAGCAGAATACATATCAACTAGCCATCGCTTTTGATTGCGATAGTAGGCTTCCTCTATAATTACTGGCGAACCCAATAATGAAACGACGTTTTGATGGCTTTTGTCCGGATCCCTTAATACATAGCCGCTAAAGCTATCCAAATCATTTAATTTATTACGCTATTCCACTTTTGATGTATGAATCTATGAATAATTACGTGATATAGCTATAATAGGTATTATGAAGCTGCATGATATTTAGTGTATTTTTTTATTCACTGTTTTTGCTGTGGTCGAAGTTGTTTATTTAGTTTATTTAAAAGTAATATCAATAACATTCTGAAATGTTTAGCATGGGAATGGTCGGCTTTAACTACGTATGAACCTACTACAACTATGACTTAAGTAAATTCCCATTTAAAAGGTAACCAATAGACTCATAAAAATACACGTAATGTTGGTAGATCGTTAATAAACAGGAGAAATAATAAAGGCCCCAATATCGAACCCTGTGGTACAACTGAAAGTATCGGTAGTTCTTCTGATTTAGATTATAGTGGTGGCAGGTTTAGAATTACTTCCATTGTGGCGGGAGGAGTCGATTTCCTCGCCACCATAGTATTGCTTCGTGTGTTATCATAGGCCTAATTACCCCTGTGTATAACCACAGAGTCATTTTGGGGCTGAGGCCCCGACTTATACCTTACTGTATCACTACATGCGTGCTTTGTATTTATAGTTCGGGGAAAGTTGTAAATACCCACTAAAATTTTGTCAAAATGGAAGAAGTTCTAACCTCCGGCAGATACCCTTCACATGCTAAATACTGAATTAATACAGGATTTAAGTTTTTATTCCCAATCCGATTTTTATCCACAATTAAAAATCGAACCCTCTCGACTGGGAATTGAACCCGCGTCATTCCGATGAAAGGTGAACATGCCAAACGTTCGACCACTGACACAATTGCATACTTGCCATATACTCGAGTAACATATAGACATCGTTTAGTCGTCTCAGTCTACAAACGAAAGATGCTGAATGTTCTGGTTAATTAGAGGCGACTACCTCTCACAGTTTAATTGTATCTCAAAAATCAAGGAAAATTAAAGGCGGGCTAGTGAGATATCCTTATTTGGGCAAATAAGCAACATTTCAGTAACTTTTGCAGCTATTACGAATCACGAGTAAAACACCAGCTGTGTTAATTAAAACGGACTAATTAAAAGTAAATCCTGGTTAGAGTTAGTGAAACATTACGCATGCACATCACGCGTTTGCATGTATCTACGTGTGGCAGCAGCACGGAAGCACCCGCGTTTTTGTCAGGTCGTTCAATCGGAAATGGCAATACATCATCTGTCCGCACAAAATACAAAAAATAACTTTTAATTTCCGCCATCAATTAAAGTTTTCGGTCGTAATCGTTGTTTAAAAACGCCACCGTAAATTCTAGGTGCGTGGCAAGTGATTTTAATTTCGCCCATTGATTTATCGGCCGGGTGTTTCCAAATGGAAAAATTAGTTTAAACGTAATGGAAGGCGCGGGGATGAGCACGATGCGCGAGTTCCGTTATTAAATTGGATTTGAATTTTGTAATATTATTATTAAGTGATAGACAGATAGATAGATAGATAATTTTATTGTCAGAGATCTTACGATATTGACATTGTCATGGTTACAACAAAGGTTATATAAAAGTAGTAATTTTTGTGATAATAATGATAGGAACAATACAAACAAAACTATGGAAATAATGAAACAATACGACATAATAATAGACATTCAACAAATTGAAAGCCGATTGATGGTCCCAGTGACTGAGGGAAATGCAGTATGTTCTGGTGAGCGTTAGTTTAAATTATTTGTTAAAAATTACAAGAAATTCAATAATGGAGTACACGCAGATAATAATAATGAAAACAATAGTCGTAGTGAAAAATGACAATATTTAACAAATCGATTAGTGAGCACCAAGTCTAGATTGTTTCTCAAAGATTACAGAAAATTCATCAATGGAATACACGCAGTGGTCCAGAAGAAGCCTACGCACTCTTTTTTTAAAAAGTTTAGGATTTTGAATAGCCTTCAAATCGCTCGAAAGCACATTGAACAGCCGGGTACCCATTGCCAGATGGCCACGCTGAGTCAAAGACAGTTTATTGCAAGAAGTCCTAAGCAGCTCGTTATACCCAGTATTGTATGTATGGTAGTCTGAATTTTTTGGGATCTTATACTGGATTGAGTGAATATACGAGAGGAGCTCCAGAATGTAAATAAGACTCGGTAGAATTTATATTAGCAATACAGCGAATGATGCGTTTTTGGCTGATAAATACTCTGAAAGAGAAACTCGAGGAGCCTCAGAATATGATACCATAAGAAAGTCTGGAATGAGCTTCGGCGTAATAGAAAGACAAGACATGTTCAATACCCAGAATGCATTTTAAATTTCTAATTTGAAAACATATTTGATTGAGTCTAGATACAAGGTGATTACAATGCTTTACCCAACTTAACTTTTCGTCGACATGCACGCCCAGAAAGCACAGAGACGACTTCTGAGCAACCTGTATGCCATTAACATCAGCATCAAAAGCCTCCATCCTCGATCGAGCAGCGCGAAATACTGTAAAGCCCGTCTTGGCAATATTCATATGAAGCCCATTGCACCCGAACCACTGATCTAACAGGCCCAACAGGGAGTCGACTCTCGCCCGCAATGTCTCAGTACGACAATCAGAAAGGACGGCCGAAGTATCATCCGCGTAAATGATTAGTGAGTCAATAAAATTAGTTATATCATTTATAAATAATAAGAAAAGAACAGGGCCAAGGATCGATCCCTGCGGAACCCCCATCTTGGCAGGCAAACAGGTTGAATGAAATGATTTAATATTTTGGTGGTTGCTTTACTGCAATTTGTATTTTTTAAAAGCAACATACTTTACCATACTTTATATTAAAAAAAAAACTTCTTCATACATTTAGAGAATTATATTCACTACAAGCATTTTTTTATGAAATTTTTATCTATACAGTTGCGGATATTTAATTTTTTTAATTGTTTCTAGGTTAAATTGCCTACTAAAATTTTTTTAATAAAAACTTTGTTTATTTTACTATTAGATAGAGCATTTTTCTTCTTTATAGCAACATCTTTAATTTGTTTTTAAATTTACTCTAATAATATTTTTTTTATAAGAAAACGCCGGTTCAAATATTTAATAATAGGTGCTTTGCAAACAGACCAAATTATCTGCAACAAAGTTCTGAGTTATTATATTTGATCGTTAAAAGCAAATTAAAGCTCCTAAATGTTGAAATTTACCTCCATTATTAATTGGACAATAACGCAATTAATTTAGAAACTCCCCAAGAGAATACCATAAAAATTCTCAGAGAATTTTCGGCTTCATCGGGCTCATTGTTATAAGTTTTGTTTTCCACGCACTCCCCAGGTAATAATCTAAATGGCTAAATAATCTACATTTCTTGAGTAAAATTTTCATTGACAGAACGAAATATTTCATTCTCATGATAAAATATTATTTACAATCTTTGATTAAGTAACAACAAGATTTATTAGTGAAATAAATACGTTTCATTATTATAACAAATCATCAGTACTCCAAAGATAATATTTGCTACAGTAACTATTTTTTCATAGCTTCAGTAAATGATTTTATTGATAATATGAATACGCATTATTATTTTTAACGTACACTTTCCCTAAAATTATCACGATATGAACACAATAAACTATTAAATGATATCCTGTACATTGTCTTAAAGACTTGCAATTTATTGCAAGAACGAACAGGTGAACCTTAATAGAAAGTAAACTTTATGATAGCTAACGGATTCACTAAATGTATAAAAGAACACTGCCCTAAAGAATAGAAATCATGGAAATGCGGTTATTAACATCTCTGTAATAATCTATATCTGCTACTTTTCAAAGTGTTCAAAATTTTACCAACGGATTTACATCAGCTGGTTGGATTTCTATTTGAATCTATTTTATTAAATAAATTACACACGTCTTGTAAACTTCTGTGTCTCTCTAATATCCTAAACCAGTCTCGTTATTTCAATTTTTCATGTCCTCTTAACTTCCTAATTTCACAATTCAAATGTTTATATCAAATGCCTAATGTACACCATGACCATTGACAATATTGCTTACCATTTAGTTTTTGTCCATCTACAATGCACCTAACACTCATTAGCTGCTTTTAGCGACGTTTTATTATCTAACGAAATCCGAAAGAAAGAAGAATGCTGTATTCAAGGCTAGAGTAAAATGAAAAAAAAAAAATAATACGCCGGCAAATGACCATTGACAATTTTGCTTACCATTTAGTTTTTGTCCATCTACAATGCACCTAACACTCATTAGCTGCTTTTAGCGACGTTTTATTATCTAACGAAATCCGAAAGAAAGAAGAATGCTGTATTCAAGGCTAGAGTAAAATGAAAAAAAAAATAATACGCCGGCAAATGTAACTTAAAAATAATTGAAGAAAACGAACTAAGAAGTATTCTCAAGTGTAGATAAAGATTTTCTATAGAACATAATTTCCTAAAAGGAATATCCTCTATAGATTAGATAGTAATTTTTTCCATAATAATTTCGATAAAATTTTAAATTGCCGAGATGTCACAAGGGTTTTGTATACCGAGGCTTAGCTATGCACGGTATACGCGAAGAATAAGTAGCTGCATAATATGATTAAGGCAGTGTCATTAAAAGTTTTAGAGCTACGTCTCGTAACTCCAAAGCACTGAATGCAGTTATCCCGTTAATGTGTACATACCAGAGTAATGTGGATATCTCATCCAAGAGGAATAGCTCGCACGAAAGTTTTGATGACTTATATTAAAGGCTGATTTCTCAAACAAGGAAAATACTACACATGTCTGAAATGCGATGGAGTTTAAGCACCCAATTATGGAACTGCAGAAGAAAAAGTATTCGTGTATTTTCTTTATGGCGTTGTTATACTCCTGCATTTCTAATTCTAGTAAGTACTGACGGGCTGGTATTAAGCAGCTTTGCAGACAGACGCAAACGGCTTAGTTGGCTAACTTTATCAAACTTAAACAATCAAATCAGATAAGGATTTAATTACTCAATAAAGAGGGATTTAACACAACTAATTAAACAATAAACTTCCCTAGACCTATTGTCATTCATTTGATTGTATATCAAACCTCTGAGTACGTACCGGAAGTTAAAGAAATAAATATTAGGTTGCATAAATTTTAATTTTAATCGGTCACACAAAGAGAATCGGATTCGATAACCACAGAATTTATATTTTAAGGGTCTGGTGATTGGGCGATCTGAGAAACGGCACACCAGCGCCGTGAACGGGAATAGTGTGAACTAAAAACAAAGAGCGGGCGGAAGAGACCCAGTGAAACGGGCATGGAATACACGTTGATATTTCAGGTCATTGATATTTATCGGTATTGGTAAAATCTCCACTAAAATTTTGTGAACCCGAAGTAGTAGAAATATTTTGCGTGCCAAACCTAACATTATTTCTTCCCTGAGCGGAAGACACGTTCTGATTTTTTCCATAATTAAAAGCCAACCCGTCTAGTGTCTGAATCGAGCAGCTATCGAGTGAAAGGCAAACCTCCAAGCCGTTCAATCACCATGATAAAACATGAAAAAAAAATCAAGATTTTGACAAAATAGCAAATGTTTCAAGAACTACTAGGTTTACGGTTAGGAAATATTCAAACAAACTGATCATAAATGATCCAAGAAATACACTAGGTTCGTAAAAGTTACACCATTGAAAATAAGGAAGTTGATGTTGACATCCTGTATACCTGCTGGATTATAAAGCTGAAAATACTTTCTTTAAATAGATCATAGCCGGCCAAGACTACCCTCCAAGTTTCAAAATCAATTCCCTACTGGAAGTCCAACAAATTTGAATCAGTCAGTCCGGACAACCTGTATATTATATAACTTTGTGAAATTTAAATATATTCTCTACCTCCAATACGAAGCAAAATATGACAGCTCGTACACATATGCAAATATTCCACTTATATGAAGAAGAAAGAATTTATAAATTCACAGATTATACGTTCTAAATTATTTGTTTGCACGAATTTGCTTCATTCCACGCAATTTTCATTATAACACAGGCACAATTTGGAATAGTCTAGTCAGTCAAGTATATTATACGTCTGTGCACATTTATAACATTCACACATTTTGAGCATAACAAAATGGGAATTTTAATTGTGTCCTATTCATGGATTCGGTGTTGTAGGGAATTCCATTTACATTTTCCGGCAACCCGTGCCCATATACCGAAAACATTTCTACGGTTGAATTTACACATTTACGTTTGTACATACAACGTATAGCATGCATTCTTGGCTGAGAACGATTTCATAATTTACACAAGAGACGAGGGCTCACTTACGTATAATGTGAACGTACATAGGTGGATACGAATAACCCATTTATTTGGTACACGTTCATAATAAAATTCATCTTGCTTTCGCTTCCAAGGAATTAACTTTTACCAATGCATCGGACGCGGTGGGAATGGAGGATGATTTACGCGCGATACCGCATAAAATACATTTTATAAAATGCAGCGTTTCTATAATCTTGTCGCAACGTATTACACACAAAGCAGAAATGAGTGATTTATGTTGCCTGCTGAATGCCGGCGGGCCGTCATTGTTTTGTTGGTTAATTCCGAAACGAGTTGCCCTAGCTGCCCTGTTCCGGACGCTGTAGCACGATCGCGGGGCCTCGCAATACATTACCAGGACGAAGCGACAGCGGGGATTAAAAATTTTGCGCGCAGGTTTGTCTTTTATTAGCGGATTGTTTATGGTGGATTCAGCGTTCCACGTAAGTTCCATTAATTGCGCTATTCTAAACAGGGACCGTCACGTCTGCTCCACAACGACATTGACAAATCAGCGACGCCCTATAAACATCCGATTTCGAAATAAAATTAGAGGAACAGTAAGTGAAGAAAGAGTGAACATAGGAGAGAGGATAATTGCGAGAAGCGAACGAAATCTAATTAACTACTTCTGTGTAGAACGCCTCGTATTTTCCAAATTGAAAATTAGTATTGCGTCCTATATTTTGCCGAATATACCAATGGCATCGTGATTCACATGTTTGTTATTTAATGTCAGGCAAGGCGATACGTTTCCAGTGTAAATCAAACTAGCACTGATGCGTTAACTCGATCTAATTGCAATCATTCAGGTCGATTAGCGAATATCGAGCCACTGCATTATAGGTGCAGCGTGTTTCAGATCAACGAAGGATGTTTTGATGTACTAAATACTACTATTAATTTTGCAATCACGTGTTTGTGCAGTTAGGTGAATATCCCTGGGGCATATTAATCTTAGCTTTTGTAGTTATGATACTGCAGCTTTGTGTTTTCAGCAATTTACGAGTACTTGGCACCTCTAGGAGCAAATTGCGATAACATTGTCCGCCTTTTATATATTTAACGCGTCTTCGCAGTTTGGTATTCTAACGTACATTTAAATTCATTTGTTTTTTATTATAATAAAGACATCTTGGCACTTCACCAGCATCTATTTTCTCTCATATTTTAGGTAAGATAAGGCATGGCAAGTGCAAAATTTATAATGTTCGGATTTTCTTGTGCCGTAACACTCTTAATGTAGCTATTGGAAGCAAAATATTAATATTAAAATTGACGGATGGTGATTATCGCAAAAGTAACCTTATAAGATTTTTCAGTTTTGAAAAGAAAAATATATAAAGAAATAGGGTACCTTGACAATTATTTTTCATACTTTGGAGAAAACGGTAATTCTAATATGGTCGAAGTGACAAAATAAATGCTCTTAACAGACTTGGGTAAATTTGGAACTTAAGATTTAGCGTCTAGTAGCTGTATTTCACTAAGAGATTTTATGATTGCTTTACTTCGACACAACAGTTAAGAGACTGAAAAGATAATTGCAGGAATTCGCCAATTCTTGCTTGACACTTTCATTTCTTATGCAACTTGCCTACGCTTTCGGCACAATAAAGCCAGTTTTGTGACTAATAAGGTCACGAAGAACAACGTATTTTTATTATACACTTTTTTTTTTGAAAGCTAGAGCAAATGCTTAATAATCGTTAATCCCCGGCCAAAGTAATGTGCTTCAAGTTATTTTAATATTAAGGAATACGGAAATAATAATTTGAGTTATATAGTCCCGGTCCAACACAAGAGAGCAACCTTAGAGATCGCTTATACCGTCATAGACGATTTTAGCCCCATTCCCATTCAGAATTCTTGGTCGATACGTGCAAGGTAAGGAATCTGGAATATCAGGTGTGAACTGATTTAAAGAGAAAACCTACAAACTACAAAAAAATACCCAGCAGCACTGCCCTAAACAAATTTGTGCTCGCCAACAAAATTACGCCATCAAACAAGGACACGTCAAAGGGTTTAATTATTTATTATTAGTGTATCTACCTAATAATCACCTTGACTTGTCACTGACCAAGGACCGACTGAGGAACTTATATTTAAAAACCGAATCAGCCTTCGGTCTAAAAGAAAGAAAACATGTGAGGATTATGTATAAAATGCCAATGCCAATTTGACTCCATGTCAAAAGATTCCTACAAAAAAAGGATATTAACACATTTCTAAAAACACGGCAAATAGATTTATTTTTATACACTTAAACTAAAATTCAGAATATTCAAGAAAATAAATCAAGATTAGGGTATTATTTTCCAACATAAAGTTAATCTATATTTAACAGCTAAATTTACGAATTAGTCATATTCTCAAAATTTTGAGATTTTTGTAGAATTGCATTGTTTGTTGAGATAAGCAATAAGGCAAGCCTATTGTGATTGTGATAGATAATATTTATTACAAAATACCGTAACCTTGTTGTTGATATATTTAAGACTTTTATATCACAAATTATATTTTGCTCAAAATAATAACAAACATATAGAACGTTCAATTTGTAATTATCACAATTATTTGATTGTTTTATTCAGTTGTCTTCTTCTATTTAATTGTATCTTCATCCATGGTACCATGTACTAGTCTGTACAGGTCTCCGGATGGTCGATCTTTTGATTGATCGTAATCATCGGGGTTCATTTTTGGCTTGCTAAAAATTGTCTTTTTGCGTCAAGAGCCTCACATTCGCGCAAGATGTGACAAGCGGTCTCCGTTATTATATTACGCAGAATGCTGTGAGCATCTGCGGTGTTTATCCCTATTTTTTGTAGATGTCCTTTCAGGGTATGATGTCTTTTTAGGAGACCTACTACTATGCGAAGATGATTCTTACTACGAGTTAGTAGGTAGTTCTTTACTCTTCTTCTTTGATGGTCCCTTGATAATAGTCTTACCAGCATATTTCCAGTGAATTTGTAGTTTTGATAATAATAAAGTTAGCAATAGCACGCTGAAACCTTTGAAGAAACTGTATACATATTTTTATTATTACGTTAATTAAACGTAATAATTGCATATCCCTCGTTTTGTTTATATCTGTTATAAAAGACCTTAGATTTCTATTATTTTTTTTTTTAAATTAAGGGATAGAATTATTTAGAGACGCTGATTTATTTTTTGTATATTACCTGCGAAAGCTGATCCTACACAAAGATAATAACACTAACTTGGTAATATATTGCTTGAGAAATCATATTTTTCTTCGGTTGTGCTAATCAATTCCAAGAGATGTCTTATTTTTACCATTATAGGCCATTAAAGAACATTTAAGATTTCCAGGCGAGCATACCGATTTGACTGGTGGCATCGCCGTTAATTGTGACCTCAATTCGGAGGCATTATCAATTATCTCATTAAAATTAATGTCTCGCGTTGCCCCTGGAATAGGGAATAAAGACTGCCGACCAGATGTCTCAAATACAGATCTTAAGGGAAGCCGGCAGTACGGCATATATGCAAAGTGCAATTTTTCTTACAGTGTGAAATCATTTAATAAATGCTTTTCTGCTTTAACTGTAATTTTTAATATGAGGAAATTTTCTATATTAAAAATTTTACCTCGTGTCGGACTTGAACCAGGCACCTCCCATTCGAATTCGAATCGCATTGGAACCAGTGCCTCGTTAGCTCAATTGGTAGAGCCCCGTCCGGCAAACGGGAGGTGCCTGGTTCAAGTCCGACACGAGGTAAAATTTTTAATATAGAAAATTTCCTGATATTAAAAATTACAGTTAAAGCAGAAAAGCATTTATTAAATGATTTCACACTGTAAGAAAAATTGCACTTTGCACATTCATTATTTTCCCTTCGTAGCGTTGTTAGTAATTTAAATATTAAAACATAAATTTGATTTTTGTAGATTTTAATATGCAACTTTTTTTTTGCTGAAAATTGATGCGCATGAAGTTGTGCAAGTTTTTCTGTTGATGCTAGCTGTCTGCTTGTGATTAGTATTCTGTGATAATTAATGACACCGCACTGGCGAACCTGCAGCAGTATTCCTCAGTTATGGGATGCAGAAAAGAATACTAGGTTACTATTCTGAACCATACAAATTTAAGTTTTACGCGGAAAGTATTCCTTGCAGCGGCTTTATACAGGTTATTCTTTGATTCGTTGTAAAAGTACCAATAAGACAATTATTTCTTTTTCTCTGAAAAACGGTGTTTGACTCTATGAAGCAAATCCTTCTAACAGCGTAATTCTTAGTACTGGGTGTTTTATGCTAATAAAATTGGTTATTTAGAACATAAGCGAGAAAGTAATTTATTAAATGGAGGTAAATTTTCACTGGAGGAAATACACAGCACCGAAGCACTTTCATATTCGATTTCGTCCATATATAACGGACAGGATGTGAACATCGACGGGTGACCCGTTGAACTGCTCTTCTGTCTAAGCGGAAACAGTATCCGATTCACACCAAAACTTTTACACAAAAATCCTAAAAGAGATCAATTCCACAGCTATCCAGTAGCCCTTTAGATAATTTTCAGATTAACCGGTCGCAGTTCGATTAAATCCAATGGTTATACGGAACTCCAGTTCAACTAATTAGAAATAGCGGCGGTAATATGGCACCGTTATCGTGGGAAATTCGCCGTTTTCGCTAACCATAGTAACTCCGGGGTTTCAACTTTTGCACACCATGTAACTTACGCCGTATAATCGGCCGGATCGCATAGTTTGGGTCAATGATGTTATGTGTTACGAAACTCTTAATGCCTCCTGTAAATTTTAGATCAGCAAGCAGCGGCCCGCCCCGTAAATATGCACAAAAGCTTTCCTTTAACGACATAGCAGTAACGGAAAGGATTTAATAATAATAATATAAAGTTATATTTATGGAACAGTCCTATTACACGACAATAACATTTTATGAGTAAATTAAACAATACAATAAATAAAATGAAAAAATAAGAAATAAAAGGAACACAATTAGCTAAGGTATAACTAATGAATTATCTAATAATAATAACATAACATACACAGTAAAAAATTGCGTGTAGAAATTAACACTAAAAGTGGTCTATATAAGTCCACACTATTTTTGGTAAATTTTACACTGTAAAATTTACCAAAACGATTTGGTAAATCCTACACTTTAAAACGTGCAGTGTAAGACACTTGCCAGTGTAAACTACCAAGAGATGATGTACACCTTTGGGTGTTAGTGTAAAAGCTACACCCATGTAGTGTACCATGGGTGTAGCTTTTACACTGAATAACGTAAGTGTGCTTTTAGCTGTAAATGTATATCGTACAGTATATATACGCTAAGCACTCTAACAAACCTAACGTGGTGAAGTGATTCAAAAGAAGCTTCAATTTGCTAATAAAAATTTATTTGCCTATATCTTTCTGTATAAACAGAATTTAAACATTTGCTTTCTCGCAAAACGCAAAATGTACAGCACAACGTTTAAACGACATGCACTATAATATATGTAAACGAATACGAACACTAATGATTAAATAAAAATATGCTTTGGAACAATATATTAATAATATTACTAATAATAATTAAGGTTAAATAAACAAGCAATAAAAGGAAAACCATTGCACAACACGGCAATATTATAGTACAGTTAATATTAACAAATATATATATATATATATTAAATTTCAAACTTCTCGCTACCAGTTAGGTTAAAGAATATGGAGTTAACCACCGGAATGGAGGGAATAGACTAAACAGGGAAGTACATCCTACACGATTAGTCATATATACATAACCTACAATATGTCATAAAAATCTTTTAGAACTGACAAATATTTTACGAAATACAGCAACAAAGAATATAGGTTGTAAACGATACGTATTATGTACCTACCTACATATCTAACTATTGTTCAAAATGGTGTAATTGGTTACTTACTGTTTGATATGCAATGTTTATATCGACGGGATAGGCGAATCACTAATACTCAGCCATTTAATCATACTTTTGCATTTAATTCATATTAACATCATGGTTGCAAACCACATAAAATATGTACGTATAAACTATAAACATCTTAAAAGCAGAGGCACAGGATTCATGTTTCAATACAAATCCGATTACGTGTCAATGGTCCGTTAGTAGTCTGTAAGTTTATCTCTCTTTATTACATGTACCTGATAGAAATTGTTCATGCGCAGGTCTACATATGTACGCCCCTTTCTTTTCGAAGTCAACTTTTTACACTCCCAGGTGTAGATATTTCAAGTATTGGGCAAAGATGTCTTTACCTATTTGATTTTAACCAATTTAGTAACTTTAACCAAATTAGATGTTAATTTTAACACGCAAACTTTTTACCACTTACTTTTTGAGCTTTACACGCAGAAATTTTTTACTGTGTATATAAGAAAGCGAAAAAATGCTGAATATGAAAAATGATTCAAACGTTCACCTATAACTAAAGCATCCAATCCTCTGTGCGCTACGCAGGCGAAGATATGAAAAGGCTATCTACGGTGTATGCAATAATGTACGTAGATCGAGAAGCCGACCAATGCATTGTCAGATGCAGTGAATAAGTTTATTAAAGATTTTCCGAATTTAACGGACGATAGCACAAAGATCAAACATTTATTTTGCGATATATTTCTAATGTGTTAGTCAAAAATACATTGTCAAGACTACGTGCCAAGTGCAAACCATAATAATAAAAAAAGAAGCCGACAATAAAGACAACGTTGCAGGAGTAGAGACAATGGTACAGGAAGACATCTGTTTTTACATGTAAGATACATAAGTCGTTCGTAACATCTCTTTTATTATATACTTATGCAATATTATTTTAAGCGTATTGTTAAAGAATAAGTAAAGCTTTGCGTAATTTTGTGTGACCACATTTAAATCCAGAAATGTATTCCTCCCAACAGAGTAGAGACGCAGTGGGATTTCTGTATTTGTCGGGCTGTCGATTATTCGAATTGATGAGATATCAATACCAAATATATTACAAATGTTCATTTGCTTAGGTATATTCGTGGCATCGCTCCTTTCCATTGCGCTCCATTACTGAAACAGCGTGCACGACAGGATGAATTCGAATATAGACTGCGTTACCCCGTCCTCTAACCAAGCCAGATCGAAACGGGACACACATGATTGCTTTGTGGAAATTGTGTGTTTATCCGTTCGAAACCTAGATGTGTATTATAGATAATGCTTCTGGCAAAACAAACTGCGTTACAACAGAATCGAACTATACTGATGCACGGATTCTGCGTAACAAATTCACGTCAAGTTCCGCCAATAGCTGTAGCATCCCCGATTTCCTGGAGATGGAATCAAATGAAGAAAATAGTAAAAAATAATATACGCTTAAACCGAAACTAAAATAGCTAGAGCTGCAATTTTTGAATATGTGCAACAAATATACTGATTATAATGAATTCATAAAAATGCCTCCTGCTTTAGTGCCACGTGGCATTTTTTATTGAATTAGTAGACAATACTGCTACTACTTAATTAATGTTAGACCTAATATTTTATAAATGCTTAGAGTTTTTACAAGTAAACGTCCACAGAGATGGGGCATTAAGGAATTGATTCATCAGATATTAGCCTATAGAACTTATACTGGAACACTACTTTTGTGATTTACCAAGAACATTTGATAATGTGCTTATAAAAATAATTCCTTAAGTACATTTTGTAATTTAGAATAGCGTTGCTTATACTCAAAAATGGACATTTATCATGCAAGGCACTTTTGTTTTCGATTATTACTACAGATGAGGCTCAAAAAGTTTCAAAAGAAACCCATAATTTCTTTAAACGCAATTTATAATTTATTTAAACGCAACAGAAAAACCAGATATTATTCTTTTTGTAAGATATAATATTTTATTGCATTTTTTATCCAAATTAATAAGTTAAAATAACATACTCTGATTGATTTTACAATTGGACTGAGCTGAAAACTGTTTCTCATGATATTCTTAACGCTGAGTTAGAGAAATATGAGTTGGTGTTTGGACTGTTTCTATCACCCAATGGATTATTGAAATCCAAAGTGTCGCCACTGGTTCCACCTCCACCGTCAGGGCAGCCCCTACAAGGACTGCGACTTACTAATTCCATAGTTGCCTATGGAAGTATGTCGGTTTCTGCATTATATAGTGTACACTGACGGACACCCAAAATGTCCGGTCTAATGCGTACTCTAAACGCCGCGTGCAACTCGGGTGCATGGAACGTTGCGCTCACACTGTGACTTAGACCGGACATTTTGGGTGTCTGTGGGTGTACACACTACCGTATACTCTCCGGAGTAGCCAATATATGATTGCATGTCAAGTGGCTCCGAGGTTGTGCTGAGGTGAGTAGAGGCAGGCCACGGTAATAGTATCCGCGAGGAGAACATCCACGTTAGCTTGTGTAGAACTTTAAACTAAGGTGTGGGAGGAGCAGACTACGGGAACGACATCCAGAGAAAGTAAGTTGGTAAGAGCACTCAACTGATGACCTGTGATGATAGCCGTACGGAGTTGTATGAAGGCGCGGGTATAGTGCAGGTTGGGTCTTGCTAAGTGTTATTACGATATCCTTGGTCGGTATGATTTTTAAAGTGCACAGTTACAGGTGTCCTCCTATGTATGGATTTTACTCTTTGTCAGCAGCTTCTATTCTAGTTATAGATGAAATTGCAATTGTGAGGCGCTGGATCATAAGAGGCATCAACTGTTTGACCAAGACAAAATTGAACCAAAGAGATACAGACTACTCCATGCTAGGGACCAGTACAGTCTGTTACAGGGCACCAGTACACTGGAGTAGTTCCTGTAACAAGAACAGGTAGAGCACACTAAGCCCTTAGGCTACGACGTTATACGAAGATCATGGTCAGACTTGCCTGTGAATAGGGGAGTAGAAATGTGTTCTGCGCTTACCCTTCTGTCATAATTTTAAATTAAATTCTCAAGCATACAGTAAAGCAATATCCCAATCGCGTCTGTATGAACAGATAAATTCCCTTAATGTGGGTTTGTGCAAAACCGAAGCAATCTTTCAATCCACTACGTTCCCGTCTTCTATAACAAATCTCGAATATGTAGAGTCCAAAATTTGTGCGACGTTTGTTTGCGTTTGTTTAAAACTTCTCACCGGAATAAATCCAAGCTTCCCAATGGCTCCTCAATACTCTTTACTATAGTCTTCGAGTACAGAGAATTTATAGGTGTGGATGTTCAGTTAACAACATCCAACGTAGTAACTGACTTTGACAGGTGATAGGAGCCGTCTGCTGCTTAAACTAACTATGAGAAATTGCATTAGTAAGTGGCTACAATAAATTTTAATTATGCAGGTGAGACCTTCACCCACCGTCTGTGTAATCCTGGGAGTATTTGATGAATATCCAATTATGTTTAACGAGGAAATGTGTGGACGTTAAAGTGGGATATCAAACAAGACTAATGAAAGGGAGATGACAAATACAATTCAGTGTATCTGTATAAATTCATTTTTTTTAAGGAATGCGGTTCACAAGTGATACTAATAGCTGAAGGCTTTTGTGTTTCACCGTCCATGCTATCACTGAAATATATTGTCAACAATAGTTTTCAGCACGCAATATAGGTGTTTATAATTTTGGTCCTAAAAAGACATACTCGACGACCCTTTTTGAGTTAATAAGGCAAGTTTTTCACCAATCGGTAGCCTTCTTCTTATATTTTTGGTATAGTGCGAACCTAATTCCATTTTTGCTTGTTTTAAAATTGTATAGCTACTCAAATGGCGATGAGGAGACACCGCTTTCTCTTTTATGTATATATATTACTTCTGAGTATATAAGAAGAACAGGTTTGCTATTTTGAGCACATGTGGTATATTCTATGTTTTCCAACATTTTTGTGGTTTCATTCTTTACATACTCTATATTCTAAATTGCTAAACTTGTTGGAAATAAACAATTATTATTACTATTATTACCTATTAAAATCCATTTATATTTCATATAGCGGGAATCCAATAAATCATATCCTTCATATAAATTCTATAATCGCTTTGAATTTTCGTGCACATCCTAAAATAAACTACTGCAAGTTTATGACGACGTAAGTTATTCTGTATACGCAGAATCCAGCACAATGCAAGGTTTTAGGGTAGGTCACGTTTGTCTTTACATTTTCCCTGAACACACAATATTTGTGACTCGGTAAATATATCTAGGACACTTTATTGTCTATACAAATATTAGGTTATGAAATTGAGGGTATCCGGGTATGCAGTATAAGCAGCTGTATGAAACAAAGTGGACGGTTTTCTTGCGTGTGAATTCTGTAACATGTTCCTTTAGAAATTTGGGCACATGCGCTTTACACACACAAAATATTAAAGCATATTATACTTGTGTTTCCACCGATAGACGTCGCTTTCGATTAGTTTATAAATAGGTAATTTTAATGAACATGACAGTGGAAATGCAATGTTTTCTCAATGACCAAAATCAGAAATTCATATTGTTTTTTATAAAGCTCGCATAGCCGTCACATTGGTATAATTCGAATTGTTGGAAATTTGTTTTTTGTTTAGATTAAAAATTATTGTTTGAATACGATTATTCATGTCGATAAAGTAACATACCATCTTCCTGAACTTTTTAAACTAATTCAACATTAAGTTGAAGAAATCGATCCAGAACTAATTTGCACATTTAATCGAAAATGTGGAGGTGAGATTTTTCGAACATTCACAAAAATACTTGCATCTGGTTCTTAAAATTTATGAAAATAGATCGATTGTTAATATGTAGATTTTTTAAAGCATAATAAGTCCTAGTTTTTTTTAATATTCTATAATTTTTGAGCTCATAATAAGTAAATAAATAATTGACCGTTAAATGAATAGCTCCCTCAGATATAAATACTGTGACGGCCTTAAGGCCGTGAAGGAGCAAACATTGGGTAACGTTATAATGTAGGTACTGTAAGAACGCGCGTCCTATGATCACACCTAGGGTAATCGGCAATCTTCGAAATGCGAGAGCAAAGCCGTGCTTGCAACGCTAGTATATTTTTGCGCCTGTTGCTATTATAGGTGTATAAGACCACATTTATAATTGATAAAGATAAATGTACACCCCGTTATTGAAAACCGGTTTCTACCAAATAAATTACGAAGTCAAATTTCATTTATTAATTCTTACGTTACGATGAGTTGAGGATGATAAGTTAGGTAAACCAATCAAAATTATAAGTGGTTTTCCTGGCTACAAAAATTCCTGCGAAGCTCATTCAGATTAATTTAATAAAAATTTAGCCAATATCTTTTTAAACTAGAACGAGGGCAGCTTTTTAGATTTAGGGTCGGTATTCAAACTCTTAATAAAGTTCCTAATAAAAGTTATTAGCTGAATAACTCAAATAACTGTGTATTATCCCTACATTTTCCGCGCTTTGTATGATACTTTCATACAATGAAAGCTAAATCAAGGTATATTGATGCAAATAAGAATTATTGGTTCTGTAAATATGAGGTACTAGCAATATAATATGAATTAATTTTTAATTTTAATCAATGTGCATATGACCGCAGGAATTCATTTAGAATGTGATAAACAATTCCTAGCAAGTATTGTTTAAAGCCGATTTAGAATTTAAAACTGTTAGATTTCTCTCTAGTTGATACAATTTTATTGCTATGCAATTAAGACTGCGATAGATGTTAAGGCCAGTAGAAAAGGTTTTACTATTTACTTTGCTAAGTAACTTTTTGTCAACTGTTTTGATAAATGAATATAAAACGCAATAGAATAAAACCTCGACCCTCTTAGCGCAATTAAAGATTCATGTGTGAACTACCTGATTGATGCCAATCCCTTATAAATTATTTCATTACTTTGATTAAATTTTAAAGCAATTTCTTTATCCTCTTCTCACGACGACAAATGAAAATGGAAGGCAAGAAAAAAAATCGAGAACTTCGTCTGCTTTTCGGTCGATTAGGGTTTCGTATGTGAGATCCCTAGTGCGGTGTGACAACCCATTCCATTGAGAAGAAATTTCAGCCCGTTCTATTCAGTCGACCCAGGCAAAGTGAGCGTCTGCTTTTGGTGTTCAGAGGCTCTGAATGTGGCGGGCTTTACGGTTTAGCTCTGCAGATCCCGGACACCACGGTTAAGACGTGATTGTTCTGTTTGCACGGCTTCTAGCTGTTGCTGTGAAATATGTCGTATCCTTTCCTCAACGGATTTCCACGTGGCAAGGACTACTTACCCGAATTAGATAGCACAGTGATACAAGATGTGTGTGAGTTTGTGTCGGCAGTTTATGTATTGAGTACTACAGTACGATAGAACTATTTTTTCTACTTTTATCTCATACATATGACAAATTTTCTTTTTAATATTATTAAAATTTGGGTTTCTCTAGTTATAATCGATATCTTCGGAAGCGGCTATTAGCTCAAAATATTTCCATGGTGTTTGCCTTAGACTATCAGCACGTATTACTCACAGGATAATTTTGAATCGCTTGCTAGAACGTTCACATTATCGTGCCAAGAAAATATGTGGAAAGTATAAAAACAGATTTCGAAAATTTAACAATTAGAGAAACAAGTTCTGAGTCTTCAATAAGTTATATATTAACAATAGCGTAACAACTTTTTTTAATATTTGCAGTAGAACTGACATCAAGTTAATTGGACGAAAGAAACTAGGAGAGGGTTCCGATTTTGGGAATATGCACCACTCTCGCCTTCATCCACCTTGTTGGTATATAGTTCCAAGCGAGATCAGCTCTGAAGAGTCTAACCAGGTGAAGAACTAGTATCGTGCCTCCTTTTGCAAGAGTGCCGGAAATACAGCGTCCTCACCCGGCGTTTTGTCTGGTTTGAGCGATTTAATTGCCCAGCTAACCGCACGGATTGTTATTACTTTCCTCGCTGTTTGCCAATCAATCGACATATTACGTTGGTGCTGCGGGTTGTAGTGTCCACTGAGAGGTTATTCAACATCTGACACCCTGGGAAGTGATTCTGTGCTAGAAGCTCTAACATTACCTTTCTCAAATCCGTAAACATGTCTTCCGTCTTAGCGAACCTAATGTTTGCACCCGATCTGTTCAGAGTGCTTTGTGGAACCTTGTTGGGTCAGATATATTTGACAATCTATGACAGAGCTTCCTCCATGACTCTCTCTTCGCTTTTTATATTTATATTATACTCCGTTAGAGCTCGAAGGTATTGGTCCCAGCTACCAGATGTTTTAGCGCGGTTGAATAGTGTTCGGACATTTTTCTACGGAGACTGAGGTTATGGTTCCACCAAGGTATGTCTCCATTATCTCTTTTCACCGTTAGTGGACAATTCTTTTGATATGCAGAGATCAGGGCGTTATGGATCTGTTTTCCTCTTTGATTGTTCCTGATAATTCCTCTTGATAATTAAGCTGGCTTTCGGCTTATCATCCATTGCCAGGACTGTTGCAAAATATCATTTAATTCGGAATAAACAAATGGGATTCTCTAGATAAACAAATTACTGGAGTAGATATTCTAACTCAGAAATGTAGTGTTATTTACCCTAAATACTTAATATTAAATATCTGTGCCGTCTTTAAGTATAATTGTCACTTGCGAGAACTGAAGATCCACTTGCCAGCACTATTATTTTTTTTCTCATTGTACATGTATGTAAAAGAAGGTCGACGTTACCTGGTAGGTAGGTCGTACCACTTTTAATTTTATTCGAAGTTATCGCAAAGTACCGTGCATCCATATCGTATGTCCGTACAACAACACCTGTACGAATAAAAAAGGCTACGTAAAACCTACATATGTGGACATCAGATATTTATTGTAAGCGTTGTATTCAATTGTATAGTTAGGTAGATACATAAGAATAGTGTAAATAATATCTTTTAATGTCGTTTCTTTTGTTTATAGGTAAGTTTGTAAATAAGATTCTATAATGTAGATTTATGTTAATAATTAAAATGTCTTTTGTTTATAGAGAAACCCAGTATAGTTATTATTTCCACACTACCTAAGTTTACGTATAAAAAAATACATTATATGTATAAGAAAATATTAAAGATAATAAAATTATTTTATTGTTTTTAATAGAGATAAAGATAAAGATGATAAGTACAAATAATTGGCCTGCAAGTAATTAAACAAAAACTACGTCCTTATATAAATTTTCCGCAGTTCGAATAAACGAATTTTTTGTCACTCAATCATGTCAGTGTAGATAAATGAACGAGGTATGAATAATTAAATCTTAGCTACTTTCGAAGTAAGAACTCCTTTCTAAAGTTCTACCCAACTGCTTAAATGAAACAGCAGAAACGTAGCATTTCGAAAGTAGGGCATAAAATTATCACTTGCCTTTGTAAATATTAAGCATGTTTAGGATGAACGTAACAAGTGAACTCATTATGCATGGAACAGTTTTATATACTTTTATAATGGAGAAATTGTTCGCTCTTTCGTATCCCCGTCCTTATTATTACTATTATTCATGCAAATTTGATGCAACGAAGTTCCTTTAGATCTCAAGATATTATTATTGTTATGGCTTTCTTCGAGAAGGAAGGTAAGACTATATTGCGAAAGGTTTGTATTTAGAAAAGAAACGTCTACGAGCAGTATTTCTTCTCTGTCTGGGATCATTATCTTTTTCTTTTTTAAACGTCACATTTTACAACATTCTCAACTTTGCGAGAATTTTCTCATCGAGATTTAAAATAACAGGGGTTGTGCGTCACCCTAAGGGCAGGGAGGAACCCTTTACCTGCCGTCCCAAAGGAACAAAATTAGTTAATTCCTAATTAAGAAAGAAGCCAATATAAATTTTATTGGAAGGGAATTCGAAACAAAGGAGCGGTAAGTTTCCCTCGCCAACCTTTCTCTCTTGCTTTCACGTATAGATAGCATCTTTCAATCTTTTTATGCTCGAACTAGCTAACGAATTAAATGGCAAACGTCGAGAGTACGACGTTCATTTTCTTAATTTTGTCAATCTTATTACTACACTCTCGGCGGGTTGGAAGAAAAATATGTTCTTTGACAGGAGTTTCATTGTGATCTAATTATTGTTTTAGATTTTCTTAATTGTTCGTATCTGCTTTAATTAAGATCTTATTGTTCATCAATTAAGTAACAGTAATTTACTAACGATCAATTAAAATCGAAAAGATGCTTGATATTCATCTTTTGAGCTGTGCTAATTTACCATCTATCCTTATTTATAACTAAATTCATTAAACAAAAGCAATACAGAACAATGCGTTACTCTGAACAAACTTTAGATTAACAGAAAGCTTTAATAACTACATATTTATTAATTCTATTCATCAGATTTTCCTTGTGTTTTTCTAAGGGTCTGAAGAACATAGCTCCCAAAAATCACATTTTTATTATTCGTGTGCGAATTACTATCAGAGAGAGCATATACTGCTATAACTGAATAATGCTTTGTTAAATTTTATAAATAGAAGACATTGAAAGCGTCGTCGCACGCTTTCAATGCTTACTAGCTTCGACATTTAAGGTCATCGATATCCCTACAGTAAATGTATCGTATAAATGGTGCGGTCTATCTGCCTCAACAGATTATCGGAGATTTCTGCGGTTGGGACTTTTATAAAATAGGATCACCTTTACAGTTTTTCGTTTATAATTATACCCACAATTGTTTTTGTCTTTATGATTCCAATATTTTATTTATGTGCCCTTCAAAGAAAGTGACGTGTGCAATTATGCAGTTTTTCTAGAAGTGATTTTTACGAATAGTAGGAAAATTCCATTTTAAATGTT
Organism: Cetonia aurata; assembly: GCA_949128085.1. Taxonomy (NCBI): domain Eukaryota; kingdom Metazoa; phylum Arthropoda; class Insecta; order Coleoptera; family Scarabaeidae; genus Cetonia; species Cetonia aurata. Next base: position 34,243,928 of record OX421885.1, read on the forward strand.
AATGCAGAATCTAAGCAGCCAGTTGCAACAGCAATATAATGCCTCACTGAATATCTCTTAGAAGTATTTGCTTTTACACTCTAACTTGTAACAAATGTTCGAAATGTTTACCATTGCTGTTAATACATGCCTGTGTGCGATGAATTAGATTACCTTGCACACGCAATAGTAGCTCGCTCTTCTGTCGAAGTTGGTATCGTCGTATTATTAACTCCTTCTGCTAAACCTGCAATATTATCTACCAGTTGCTTCATAAAACCCAACAGAAAAAAAAATATTTGGATTTAGATTAGGCGATCGCGGTGGCCATATAACTGGTCCAGTGCGTCCAATCTATCTACAACAGTGATTTAACCAATCTGTTAAATTAAAATAATCATTCATAGACAGTGAATCTAGAAGGCAAAACGTATGGTCCGACTAAAGTATCACCTATAATACCGGTCGAAACGTTGTGAATCTTCGCTAGAAGTTAAGAGTCTCTAATGGATTTTCATCGACATACAGATCAGAATTTTGCACAACAAAAGTATCTTCTCTGGGAAACAATGACTTGTCTGTAGTGAGCCATACATTGAGAAAGCCAGCAGTCACTGACAAAGTAAAAGTTCGAGCATGGGATATCTGACGATTTGGGCAACGGCCTCGGTACAACCGACGAACTGCTCCGGCACTCTTTCTCGCTTTAGTATACATTAATACCATATCAGTTGATTCGGTACTTGTGTACCGTGGCATTTTGATAAAAGAAAAGCAGATGAAACTAAGAGAAAAGTACCACACACCGTTGCGTTACACGTAAAATAGCACCACAAGCACCATAGGTATAGTTCCAATCACGCTGTTGCATTCGTTAATCAAACAAGACTAAAGCATTTCTCCGTCCTCTTCGAACGGCTGAGCCAAGCCCTTGACCGTATCTTATTAACGTGCATGCTGACATCCACATAACGTATTTACATTTAAGGCGAAAGTGTTTCACTTGCTAGATGTGACTACAATCCAGCAGTTCTCAAACAAAAAGAAGCCTTTTTTTTTAAATAAATAATATTTTGTAAACCACTTTTTCAGGGTTAGTAACATGTGTTTTAGCTGTGTTTTCAATTTCTGCGAATATTTTTTAATCAAATGGTATTGACAGGTGAGTACAGAACGTGCATTTATATCATACATAATAAAATAGAATACAAATACATTCTATTGCTGATATATTACATATTCATATTATAATTTTATCCGGTATGATTTAAAATAGGTAACTCGCTACTTGTCACATGAAACATCACAGCGATATATATCGCAAATAAGCCAAGGGAACGGTCTAAACTGTAGCCACAGCGGCGACTGTGCGATCAATAAATGGAAGTGCAACAAGCGCTCGGCTCTGCAGATCAAGTGACCGTAATATGGTCTGTCGACGTGATTCCCGGGTAGCAGTCACTTATTTTCTCGCTTATAACCGCTAACTGCCGTCTATTCCTAAACGTAATACCTCATCGTCCAAGCTATTACACTTATAACATCCACTAGACTACAGCTATATATATCGAATGGAGACTTGTTCTTCGCGGTATATTGGGCACCCAAATTGCAGCAAAAGGATACGATCACCGCATAGGTACACGTACGTACCCACTTCAAAACACACATCTTCCGGAACAGCGAGATTCTCTAAATTTCGCTATTGCTCGCAGAATAACAATCAGATCACTCCGAAGACTTTATCCATCCAAAAGAAATATGTTCTGGCATGAAGTAGGTATATCATTGGATATAAATCATATTCGGACGGTTCTACGAAACCATTTGCCATTGTATTTCAGTGTACACGGAAACCATGAAATAGATGTGATTTGGGTTTTCTTTTCTCGCAGTAAATGTATGTAATTTCAGCGTCGACACCAGAAGACAAAGCGAGTACACGCAATGCGGAATTCTACAGCGTGGTGCACATTGTTTTAAAAAACTAACAGTTACTATTTTAGTTGAGTATAAATAAAGGTCTACCTTATAACGGCTGTTTTTTTTAAGCCCGATAGAACTTTAAATTGTAAAAAATAACACCAAAAAATTAAATTTTAATCAAAACAATTTTTTTAATCGAAAAATCAATACATGGCATTAATCCTGACATGCAACGAATAACACGAACAATGTTGGCCTCCAAGGCGTCAATTGTTGCTGGTTTATCAGCATAAACTAGTGACTTCACGTGGCCCCACAGGAAATAATCGAGAAGTATTACATCGCACGATCTTAGAGGGCAATTGACAGGTCCATTTCTCGAAATAACCTTATCGCCAAATTTTGTTTTCAATAAGTCGATGGTTGCGGTCGCCGTATGGCACGTAGCGCCATCCTGTTGAAACCACATCTCGCCCGGATCAATGTCATCCATATTTTCTAACAAAAAATCCTTGATCATGGTGCGGTAAAGATCTCCATTGACCGTAACGCGAGCTCGGGCTTCATTTTTGAAGAAATAAGGTCTAATGATGCCACCAGCGTGTAAACCGCACCAAACGATGCATTTTTCTGGATGTAATGTAGTCTGTAGGGTCTGTTGTGGATTGATTTCACTCCATATGCGGCAATTTTGTTTATTAACAAACCCGTTAAGCCAAAAATCAACCTCATCGCTGGACACACTTTTGCGATAAAACATCGGATCAGTTTTCTAGAGTCCAATCGGCGAAAGAACGACGCATCTGATAGTGTCGTGGTTTTAATTCCTGCACCAGCTGGATCTTAAACGGGTGTAAGCCAAGATCTTTGCGCAACATTTTCAACGTAGTGGACGGACAGAGGCCCAATTCTTGCGACCGACGACGAATCGATAAATTTGGATCTTCTTCCACACTTTCGTTTACAGCGGCGATATTCTCTTCAATACGTACATTCCTTCGAGGTGTTCGTGTGATTGCATCATTTAGAGAGTATGTGGTACGAAATCTATCCACAGTTCAATGGATGGCTTGCTCAGATGGACGATAATGTGCGCCATAAAAGTCGTCTATAAGTTGTGCGAATTGATGACTGATTTCACTGATTGACAAAAATGAACTTTTAATTTGTCACATGAACTTTTTTGGTCTTTTTTACTTTATTTTGACTTCCTAAGGTGGAAAACAGAGTTAGAAAAAGTTTGACACCCATAGTTTTTTTTTTGACAGGAATTTTATGTTTCATAAAAAATACTGGATACTTTACATACAATTATACTTGATAATATGTTTTTTAAAACTAAAAGCTATGATTTTCTGGAGTATTTGACCTGAGGCTGGTCTCTTGCAAGTGTCCAACAATAATCTGCCAACATTCGAGGACTCCATTTGCCCTGGTATCGTTTTTCCATGCTGGAAATATCCTGATGGAACCTTTCGCCGTGTTCGTCGCTAACGGCTCCTAGGTTCTCGGGAAAGAAATCGAGGTGGGAGTGTAGAAAGTGTATTTTGAGTGACATATTACAACCCAATGCTTGATACGTCGAAAGTAGTTCTCCTATCAGATCTTTGTAGCAACCACAAAGCAAGTTGTGGTTGCAAAAAAAATTTTGTGCGACATTTTTAAAACTTTTCCAAGCCGATTTCTCTAACAAACTTTTCTTCGAATATGTTATCCTTTAACAATTCCTTGATCTGAGGTCCGACGAAAATTCCTTCCTTTATTTTTGCGTCACTAACTTTAGGAAACTTTTCTCTCAAGTACGTAAAACCTGGGCCGTTGCGATCCATGGCTTTGACAAAAATTTTTATCAAACCTAGTTTAATATGTGGTGGTGGTAAAAGTACTCTGGTGGGCTCGACAAGAGGGGGGTGTAAAACATTTTTTTTCCCCAGGAGTGAGGCCCTCGCGCTTTGGCCAGTCTTTTTTGTGGTAGCGATTGTTTCGATCTCTACTGTCCCACTCACATAAAAAGCAACAATACTTTGTAAAACCTAGCTGCAATCCAAGAAGTAAAGCAATGACTTTTAAGTCCCCACATAGTTTAAATGAAAATTTATTATACTGGATTTTTTCTAGAACCAATTTCATGTTTCTGTAAGTTTCTTTCATACCTTTCATTGCACGTGTTGGTTAATCAACGAGATAGTCTCTCTATAAAAAGGTGTTGACAGATTTCATACTGCAGTTAGAAATTAAAACTCCTCCTGTTATAAGTATGTTATGGTTAAATACTTTACCTCTTCTTTTTTTTTAATAAAGCTTTCTTCATGATTAACTCAGTAATTAATTTCAAACAATCGATCCGTCCAATTGAGTCAAATATTAAACTGTAAAGTGGACACTCCAACCCTTTAAGTATTTACAATTACCATTTTGATGTTTTTAGGCAATGCTTTTAAGATGTTACTTCAATCATTTCTACCTTCCCAGATGACAGAAGTTAGCTTAACTTTTTTGATGAATATCTGATAATTACCTTGTCGGCCGAATCTACATAGGTTAAATTTAAACAGAAAATATGAAAGAACAGTTAAAATTGAAAATTTTTTAATTCGTTAATTAGTATGAGTATTGAATAATTCATATAAATAATGTTGTATATTTCTGAAATGCGCGCCAATACCTAACAGCCTCCTTTTTCTCAAAGCTAAGTTCTTTCTGGCGGACAATACAAAAACTCAAATTTAACCACCCCATGCAAGTTTCATTCTTGAATTTCTAAAGAGAACCTTTCGAACTCGACAAATCTATGTATCAATACATGCAAGCATGCCTATTTGTTAATCGATAAAATAGTTTGGCGATAAATGCATGAGAAGAGACGTGTTGAAACAAACCTAAGTCGTAATTACAGCCGACTCCTCACAAATCTAAACGTGTAAACTCGTACAATTTGAGTAGCTGCTTATACGTTGTAAGTCGCACTTGTACCTGCAGCGGTATAATACGTACTTTAGCTTCGAGGCTTCTGTAATGAATCATTTAAGCGAAACGAGAACTCCTTTAAGAGTAAATTTAATTTAGATTTTCTACACAATGCAATATTTTCTCTATTGTTCATGTGTGGGAAACAATAATTCCTATATACCTGACTGCCCGCATTCCCTCTAGTCACTAGACGCTTTCAAGGAATTTTGAGCACGCGTCGATGGTTTCACAAAATCGATAAGACTTAAACCCCCGTGTTAAACTTACCTCCGTCGTCACTATCTGCATAATGTTTGCCGAAATACATTTATTCCAGCGAAAACTAAACACCTGCGGGTTTAGAATATTAAGTTAATTTCTACGGAGACGTATTCTATTAGATTATAAATACTGTATTGAAATATCTACGTAGCTTTGGAACTCTTCTGGAAAAGTTTTTAAGAAATTGGTCTATTTTTATGTATGAAATAGAAAGTGCCATAGTATCTGGTTTCTCGGGTCATTTCCATTGGTTTACGATTTTATACTTTTATTATATTAAGTCTGGTTTCATTCAGAGACATCTTTTTTATTTATAATAAAGCTGTTTATCCTATTTCTTTTATGAGCGTTTTTTTTTCGTTCTGGCGACGGAGTTATTCTTTTTAAATATTTTCTGCCTATTGCGGTACGTGAAAGCGCTATACACTTGCATCCCACGACCAAGAACGACTGAACAAGGAGGCTGTGTGCTATGGTGGGTGGCGCCCTCCAGTCTGCGATCACTTACCGCGAGTTAATGATAATAATTTGCTTACGTTTACTCAAGTATGATGTGAAAATGTCTAATAATACTCCCCGTATGCCGTACTGATGGTTAACTATGATATCATGATATCTGATAGTAATCTGTTATATAGAATTTTATCAAAAATTTTGGAGAAAGAAATCATGATGAAATATATCATTATTGACAGATGTCAGTACAATTGACACTACCTGGATTTATTATTACACTCTGGTCAATTTTTTGCACTTTTGTTAATGTATGTTGCCCCGGTTCGCAACGTTCAAATAATTTGCTTTTTTTCTCATTATAGATCAATTATTACCTAGCAGAGTGCAAAGTATAAACATTATGGAAATGATTGCACTTGCTTCCTAAGTTTTAAACGTTTACATAAAATTACACACCTTTCCATTAAGCGCACCTGTATACGTAGCGTATATTTTTCTTATACAACATAGGGGCATTAGGACGTTACGCGAATGGTTACATATTTCTGATCGTCGACTCTTGAATTAGAAGACTTAATTTTTAAACCAAATTGGCTTAAAGTTTGAAAACAAATCTTTCTTTAATTTAATATCTTCCTCTTAAGTACCATAATAACTCCTAATGCAAATAATTTATTGACAATTTTGCATTATCGCAATAGTCTTTGCTTGAAACGACATTTCCGCCATTGTATCTGTAATATTTCACTCTATGGATCTCGGATTTTTAAATTTCCGGGGACAATGCGGAAGCTGCGCGATATTCAATTTCTTCTCCCATCGAATTTTATAAAATCCTATTGGAATGAAAGCGCATTAGATAAGAAAGCTACTTTCTGACGCTATATCGAATACCATTTTTATACGTTAAGGCTATTGATGGTCCGTTATTCTAGCGCAATACGGATAAAACACTTGAAATATATGGAAAGAACTGCATACATTTTTATTGTTTTAAATGTACGTAGTAACCTATCCTGTAAGCACACCAATTATCATAATTTGGCACTCTAGCTGCATTACACGAGCTTTCGCTATTCGTTGATAATGCAGAGATATTCGAATGTGCTGAAAATCTACTACTTAGTAAAATAAAAAATAAAGTGTCAGTATCTTCTGATAAACGTCGAAAGCTTTTATGTTGATATTTTCAAAATTTATTGATACCGATTACCAAAATTATGAATTATTTGGTAAGAAAAGGATCTGTTATATGAAATCAATATTGTGAACGATTATAATATGCTCTTTACTACACAACTGTTTCTTTTTTATACATAAAGGAGGTAAATCTTTGAAAATAATTCTACTATATTGATGAAATGGTAATGACTACAAAAAAAAGAAAACATAACGGTGCAAGATCATATTTCCAAGCTTCTATATATAAATAGAAAAGTGGATATCAGTTTATTCAATGGGCTAATACTTATATGATAAGCAAGGATATTAAAGTACTCAGAACAAGCAGAAGGTGAAATTAGATAAGAAGTTGATAAAAGCGAATATTCCGACTTAAATCTACATTTGATTATGTTAGAAGTTAGAAGACAATATTTGCCTTTTAGTTACCTACAAGTACTGAATTTCGAAGTAAGATCTGCATTGTTATTGTATAGATACATAAATACGCGCAAACTTTTTCTCATAACAGTATGTTTCTATATTATTTATGTTTCATCCACGATGCACTACACTACTAATCCGTTATTCGATATCCCACAGTCTTTTCCATTAATGTAATGTTTTCTTTTTATATTTTTGACTTTGTTTCCAGCTTTATGTGTTTATTCATGTTATGATTTCTCCATGTGGTGTGCTTCAAGCATTCCGCTATTTTATTGAGTTTATCTGCTTGGCTTTACGCTTCTTTTTGGCACCATTTAAGTAACTTGATAAAATACCCCATTTCCATAATTTTCCATGTGATTGTACCGTTGAATTTCTTTTATCGATTACCAATCATTTTCTTCATACGGTTTATAGATTTTAAACCTTTTTCTTACGTTCAATTTGTGAAGGAACCCTCATAAATTGTCTTTGAGTTATTATCGGTGTTATCTGCATATCGGTATATATTTTTTCTGAATTAATATTTTTATTGTTTCACCTATTATTTAGTTGAATAAGAAGACACTTCGGCAATCTCCATCTCTCATATCTGTTATGTCTTTTCGCGTTGTTGGCCGTGTTTGTACTTTTTATTACATCTATCTGATGGAAGCCGTAGTTGAAATATAGGGGGAATCAGCCATCGAGATTAATTCTTTCTCCGTCCATCTCTTTCATCTTGGAGCGTTTTAAAGATATAAATTAATTTCATCCTTTGTTTCGAAAAATTAGAAAAATACGTTCTGAAAAAGAGCTAAAGGTAATTTAATCCTTCTCAGTTTTCATTAATTTCTGTCTACTGAAATATATTTAAGATTGCGATTAAAAGACATTGTAGTTGTAATTAATTAATTAAAGAAATTGCCACAAGTTTTAACAAAATATTAGTTTCGTCGGCACTAAATTTTTCGTAAAATATGCACAATTTCCTTTAATTTAGTTAAAAATAACACATTTACCGGTATTTTACTTATTGTTATTTCAATTCTTGTTATTGAGAAACCTTTTACATAGCATATGCTTGAATCAAATTGTCAAAATGCAGTGGTACTAATTCATATTTACCGACTGTTATATTGGCATACTTTTCTTTAAAAAAAAATTTTTTGGCAACCAAAAAAATCTAATACGAATATCATGCGTCAATGTATGTTTAAAATATAAAAAAAAGAACGTCCAGTTCAAGCAAATCTATATCGCTTAATCAAGAAATACAAATAATCAATTTTATTTAAAAACCATTCACTTTTGAAATAGGATTGTTGGAAGGGGGATATATTGCTCTATCGCTAAGATTACTTGATATATAATTTTGTACAGCAGTAGCCCATATTTATATGAATATTTCGACCTAAATAAATTTTTGCTATGACAAATCCCGTTCGTGATAGGTCGCCAGCTCAGATTTTTTAATTAGTCGAGTTTACATACTCGCAAAGTTCATTTTTTTCTCTGTACAAAAATATTAATCAGGTTTATTTTAAAAATATTTACAGAAAAACTAAAATTTTATTTCAATTTTGCGAACCCGAAATTTTCATGTTATCAATTTTTTCTTTGTATTAATAATAATAATAATAACGTTTATTGATGTCCAACAGGTACAGACCTAAAAGAGGACACAAAATACAGTAATGTATTGCAAGTGTTATATAAATATTAATATTGAAATATAATAATGAATAATAGTAATAAGCTGTAGTAAAATCATCACTGAAATAGGTGAACGTTTCATTATGTTTGTCCTGGCTTGAGGTGGCCTAAAGGTGCATTCGCTCCTAGAGGTGCATTAAGCAAAGGATCACGAGATATCTCATAATTCAAAAATAATTTCAACAATACAGGTTAGTACGCTTCTTCATTTTCAATATGACGCTCGCCATATTATATCATCTTCGATTTTTCATATCGCTGTTTTCAACAGTACTGCTGTAATTTAATTTGCCGTAACTAAAATCTAAACTTTTAATTGACATGACGTTGTCGTGGGGCAATATCATTATAACAAAAGTTTCTTTATTGCTGATGTCACCGAATTTATCAAGAGATGTTTCCTATAATGTGTTTCAATCAGCTCAGCCCAGCGAAAATCAGCACAGCATTATGTGACAAGGGATGATCCCGAACTCGGAAATTCGAATAATTATGAAACTTTCGGGATATGTAGATTACATGTTGGTATGTACGGTATGTTCCTACCATCCATTTTTTTTGTGCGGAAAAACACTCTGTGTGGGTGAAATGACCTTTTAATCATAAAAAATTGCCTCATATTGGAGGATATTTTTATTGTTAAATTTCAATTGTTCATTTCTATGGATTGTACACTGATTTGATTTTTGTTTAAAACATCTGTGATTAAAAATTTAATGTTTTTTTTTGTCTGAATGTTGAAATATTCTGTTGAAATTTATTGTTTAAATTGTTTTTGGTGAATTATATACTATGATATTCTGAAATTTCTAAATTTGGGGAATAAATATATTTCTGAAAGTCCTTTTTCTGCTCAAGAAAACCTCAAGCTAACTCTCTATGCATTTCAATTTAACCCCAAAAAACTATCTTCTCAAGAATTTATCATATCCCAATGCCTGTTGCCCCAATGATTTTTAGCTGCTTTTTAGCTGATTGTTTGAAAATTGTTCTTTGCTTATTTATTTTTTATTTGACGCAGCTTATAAACATTCAGCAATGACACATTTTGATACCATTTTCCTAATGTGTTGCACGTACTGCTCACTTCCTAGAGTGCTAATTATAAAATATGGAAGAATATAGTAGATTATTATGAATTTACTGATTATGTTCTGCACAAAATATCAGAAGAGCTAGGCAATCTAAAAAGTACTCAAACAGTTACCATTATCAAACGTCGACTTGTTTGTTGGAAGCATGTTTTAAAGGATTCTTTCACTTTTATAAAGCTACATTAATCAAAATAGACGTAAACCATGTTTTATTTTAAAATATTTTAGATTATATAAGATATTCAAATATTGGTACATAAATGCGAACAAAAAAACGGCTATATTGGCTGCCTTTTATATATCAAATATGTGCTATTCGCTGCGTCGCCTCACTATCATCTGTCATCATCAAATAAAAATCCATACTGGCGAAGCCGTGGGTGACAGCAAAGTTAGAGTTCAAAGAGCAAAGACGCGACACCGATGATCGTGTTTTATCCATATTTTAAATATAATTAATTAATATTGTAGTTATAAAGGGAGTGTAGCCTGGTTTTTGTCTCCAAAATAAACTCTAAAGCGGCTAAACTGATTTCAAACATTCTTTCACTTTTTTAAAAGTGGAGAGGTGATTTCCAAAGGCTATAAATAATAATTTTTTTTGTTTTCTTTCTCAAAACCAAAGAGGGTGTCGAATTTATTTTGTTTGCAACAGCAGAAGGTAAAAGAGCTTGTTAGAGCGTGTCTGATTAAAAATTTAATATTTCTTGTAGCATCAGCGTACAGTGGAACGAAACGGTGCCTCCTTAGCCATAAATTACTTTTCCCAAAGTACCTACATACTTTTACTCAATATTTGTTGTTTCAAATCCTAAAATGATACTAAAATTTTTAGCTACCAAGCTTATTAAAGTAAATGCAGTTATGAGGTTGTTGGTAAATAGCCTTCAAAGTTAGATATAGGTTGTTGATTGTCGTATGTTCTATCCGCAAAGTTGGGATGAGGCTGACACCGAACCTATTGAAGCTAATTATCTGATTTTTCACGTATTCTTATTGATTTCTCAAATAGAATCCTGAAGCATATATATTTTAATGTATACTTTTCTGCGACATTTTTAAAATATAAAGAATTGTAAATTATGAGAAAATTGAAATTGTACTTTCCCATGTTAGCCATGTTTATTTTTAGATTGAATTTTGGCTCATAAAAATAAAAATATGAAAATTTTATGTCCATACTTTCATTTCCAGAAAAAAGCGCGCTTTTCATACTCGCTACATTATATTAGATCAAACATTTCTCTGTCAGTAGGTTTAATGCTGCACCGCGCGGGTATTTTGTCGCTACGTAACAGTACGCAGAGCGGTGTTTGGAACGCACTAGACTGTATTTAATATTTATGTATTTTTACGTGTGTCACAAAGATAGCAATGTTTTTCTGGACGTGCTGCTCACATCAACTTCTTTCTGGTTCGCGATAATTGGACAGAAAACGTTTTATATATTTTGTAAGTTGCCATTGTGTACTGTATCTAATTTCAAGAATTCCCTGTATCAACTCAATTGCTAAACTGCTGAGGAATTTCTTCCGATCAAATTCTGAATCTGAATTGTCGACCAGAAATAGGTACATTGTAAACGCAAAGAAAGTGCGCAAAAAGAAATCATAAACGTCCACCATCTTGTTTTCCTTGACGTGGAATGGATTGAGCACATTTGTTCAGCGGAATCCGCGCCACCTTTCGTCTTATTACAGTCTTCCTTATTATGGTATAATTATGGGTTTCTTAGCTTTTGGGTCTATCTTGTCTGAATCATGCTTTGCTGTCAAGAGGATATTAGCGTTTTACTTTGTCATTAGGAGAGAGAGAGTAAGGTCATGTCACATGGAAAATCGAAAAGGTTCGATCCTGTTGTTCGAGATCCATCCATCTAAAAGTTATTTAACCTTTATTGACTGGCCTTGGGTTGTATGTACCCAAAAGTTAAACGAGTAACGTTTGAGTTTGAGTAACGACTGAGCAAGAGGCTAGTTGCTAGTTAGTTATTCTAGAGATGATAACCAACAAAGACATTAGTGATTAGTTTTAGAAATGTATCTTCGAGTTTTTCGGTATTATGTGTTTGATACACAAATAAAGTCTGGGTAATATTTGTTTGTGTTGCCTTGATTCGAGAACAAATTAAGCACACTAGATATGAAGTTAACAGCCAGAAACGGTCAAGTAACTTAAAATCGAGCTTACCACTCGCGGCAAGTGATTGCAGACTGACATGAGTGGAGGTAGCCACCTACTACAGTACACAGTCACCTTCCTCTTGGTCGTGGGACCCAAGATAAAATTGCTGCGACGTACCAGGGTGCGCAAAATTAAATACGGAAACCCCTCTTCAGAAGAAGAAAACACTCAAGAAATTCAAAGCAGGTAAACAGGGTTTTATTATGAATAAAAAAAGGTGAAATGAAAATGCCAAACGCAAGGTTGCTTGGACAAGATAAAATATAAAAAATAAACACTTTTTTCTAGTCTAAACTAGACAACGATAGATAGTTGATATTATGCCATCTTACAATATGTAACTACAATGATATAAATCACAGATTATTTAATTATAGTGCTATAGCTAGAGTTTAATCTGCTTAATATGGTACTGAATCTCAATTTATTTATCTACAGTCTATAAAGGAACAAACATAGTGCATAATTTATTGCAAGTGATAAATTAAGGTACACTAAATCAGCTGGAACCTGAGTAAAATATAGAGCAATCAATTACACTACTTTAAGTCCACTTAATTTGTTTTGGAGGTCGAAGGAAAACAAAATTCTAGTGTCTGATATGTTCGGTATCGATTAGCAATTAAGCTATATGTTCCAGTTATATTTTACAGCGACATGCATGCACTTTCCGTAACCTAATTTCTTTAATCCTCTGTGATACGTAACAAAATAATTGCGTGCACTAGCACAAATGTATGTAGGGCTTCTGTGCTTTCTTGGCTAACATTTAAATAGCATAGGAAACGTTACATCATACAAATTACTGTTTATCTAAAAATCGTTACAGCTCACCTTGTCAGAATGAAAATGCTTATTAATTATGTTTGCTGTGTTTCGAAGTAAACACCTAAATATTATTAATCTTCGCTTTATAAACGCAGTGGTGAATGTATCCACGGAGTTAATGATTATTAATGGTGTCTTAGCAGTATAGGAACAATATATTCTTTATATAATAAGATAAGCAATTGAAAAATGCTCCCGCATATATAAAGTTGAAATGAGCCCATAAGTTGTTCTTTATCACCATTATGAGTTGCGCGATGCCTCAGTTCTGTGCTACTTCTATATTTTATCTTCTTTTATATTTACACAGGTAATTTTCTGGGATGGTACCTATCTCTAATTAAAAAAAAAAAACAGGTTTTTTACCACTTTAACTCTATAGGTAATTCGTCCTTCCTTTTCTAACTAAATCACCTTTTCTAATTTTGTTGTTTAAAGCTTTAAAGAGGTCATTTACCCTAAACTTAAGTAAAATGAATAAAAGCTAAATATTCTTAAAACCCAAATCAAAATGAAAATTAACGATTACATAATAAGCGTTTGTCAGAAAAAAATTTACTACTATAAAAATCACGTCCTTCAATGTAGTCCTGTAAATTTAGGTTTCCCAAAAACTGCCTCCAATACATATAAACTAATTTTGAAATGGTCGCTCGAAAATTTAGATCCTACATAATTTTTTTGAAGATTTTATTCTTCAACGTAAATGCTTCGTAGAAAGACATGCCAAGAAGGTTCTGTTCAAAAGTTGGGCAATATGCAAACACTGCCTCGACGAATTGGTATTATACCTCGCTATAATGTTATAATAATCAACGGCTTAACTAAATGATATTTTTTAATATCCGAAACAGAAATTACCCTTAAGTATAGGTACAGCAAAGACAACAAGATACGTGTCCGTTCAAACTTGAAATGATGATACGAGTAATGTCTACGCATACATGTAACATATATGCTCTAAACTAACTAATTATATCTGAACGTTTTACTGCTTTTACGAAAAAAAGATATATATGCACTGCGCACACAATGAAACATTAATTAAACCGCTATGTTATATTTCGTAAATTAATCTGCTATTGTGACCAAGATATTATCTGTCAAAATAAACAAAACAAATTAATATGTCGTTTGAACGCCTGTACCTAGAGTGGACACCAAATCTAATAGTACTTACCTACATGTGAATTGGGATATTTTCCTGCATACCAGTAGACCAGATTTAGTAGACCTAACGGCACTAATAATATGGATGCAGGACACCATTTGGTGATGGGATTCACATGCTACTGCGCAAAAATTGCAATGACTCATTACCCAATTTTTTGTGGGTATTGCATCATGACTTCACTGGGCAATGTTGCCACAAGGTCAAGAACTTATGTTATAAACGGATCTATCTAAAAGAAGAAGTTTTTCTTCGCTATTTAGCAAAGAAAGTGTGTTCGGAAACTCTATCAGATGCTTCCATAAAAAAGGCCATCGTTGATATGTCGCCGATGTAATTTGAAATTCTAGTGACTTTGAATACTGTGAACCAGACTTGCAACTAGTCATTCTAATTGTTTTTTTTTCTTCTTATTTTGGGCTAAATTCTATAGAGTGGTTAAAGACGGCTAGTCGCGTTTGAGGATTGCTGTTACACAAACATTTTTGGCAATGTATCCAATGCTCTTCTACATTTAAATTAAAACTTTGTAATTTCTTCCTTTTCCTTTTTCTAAAAGATACACTTAATGACGAGGTATCCCAAACAAATGACTACAGATCTGCTGTCGTCGCTTACAGTTTTGATTTATCTTAGAAAGGAGTATAATCGCAGTCATACGTAATTATAGCGTGGAACAATGTTTTTACTTTGTAGTAAAATTTTATCATAGTCTAATATTCCGATATTGCGACGTATGCGGTATTGCATACTAGCGAGGTTTACTATTCTCCGATATGCTACATTTCGTTTTATGTGCGCTTTTAGTGATATGCATATACATGCATATTTTGTGTCTAAACTACGTGTTCATGCCTTAGTATTTGTGTTTGTCTAAATATGTATTTTACATTGACTCTACATTATTTCATATTAAATATTAACATTCATACTGGTGATATACCTAAATAGCTTGCAAAATTATATTTAAGGTAACTGAAGAACCTGGTTTAAAGATTAATTTAAATAAACATATTCAAAGATATGCAAGGACTGTAGTGTAATAATAGTCACAGAAGATATCCTCCCCCTAATAAATCAATTAACACCGAATGGTGTAGAGGGTCATGTTCCCGATTCCATAAATTCTTATGTATAACTAAAGTTAACTCTTACGAACGTTTGCATAAAATATCCATATCTCTGTGACGGCCAGAGCTACGAATTGCTGACTTGCAACCTAATCGTGTACTCCTGGTAAAGAGTAATCTGTGTGCAGGTATGTGGTATTTTCGCAGAAATGCCGATTTACATAAAGGGTTTCGACGGACATGTCGACTATGCGGTCGGGGGATTTGTCTTAAACTTGAGATGGCGACACACTAGATTGCACATTCGCAGCTGTCACAACTTTAAAGCTAGAAACTGCTGCTCTCGAAGTTCTTAGGAAATTTTGCGTAAAGTGTCCGGATCCCATATTTGTCTGGTTGTATCTGCTTGTCAGAAAAATTCGACTGCTTTGGTTTTTTCCACGTAAAAGAATGAGTTGTGAGATATATAAGTAAACAATGAGGTTACTACTTATAGGTATGAGGTTGTTGTTACTTAATAAGGTTGATGTTATAGAATTTTTGGAAAATCTTTGCCAATGTTGTCTATACATACACATCTTACAATATGGAAGTATATTTATAATTAACATATAGTGCCGATCAAAACACACCTTCATCAAACCAAATCTGGGAGATTCCTATGGTACAAATATTAGTTAGCTTAGTACAACGAGCTATTTTCATACCCGAACCTAACTCCTTATCCCAAGAACTGTGACATGCTACCGAAACACTAATTACAACCCTAACTATAACAATTATCCTAGACACTACACCATAAAGCGATACCTAATACATTGTCCATGCAACATCTCAAACACACCAACCGTTCTTTACCAATCTAATGTCTATCCTACAACATAAAAACCGTTTTTAAATCTACCTGTAAACTTTCAGATTCCTTATGCAACAAAAATCATAATCTTCTCGTAGCTCCTGTGTTTACCGAATTTTATGTTCCTGTTGCAGCGTTTACATAGGCTAACTAGGTTTGCACTTACTAGCCAAAGGGTGTAGATCCGCCACCAAAACCAATTCAACTCTGCCCTAGTTCTATCCTGAAATCTCCACTGTTACAACCTCAAAATCCGAAAATCTGTTGAACTCCATAAACATCTCAATAACCAACCTATAACTATGAGCTTTGTCAGTTTCAGATCAACAGCGGTTGAAGGAGGTAGTCTTGAAGGTGTCCCATACAAGGGTGGACGAAACGTCAACTAGAAGAAGTTCCAATGCGCGGTTTTACCCCGAGAACCAAGCAGTGTATTGTCAAGAACTGCATGAAAAACTTAATTTTCATAGTCCCTGCAATAGACCCGAGTCACTCAACGCCAAGTTCATATTAAAACTGATAAATAATGATCAATATATATGAACCCAATATCTTAGTTTAAGTGAAAGTCACAGTGCCAAAGTACGATACTCGCTTTACCGAGACCTCTCTACCTCTTGATACTTATATCCCGAATAAATATCTTAATGAAGACTCCTTTGACTGGCACGGTAAAAGGAGCCACCGTCCTAGGCTTAAAAAGGCAAATAAAGAAACTTAATGGAACGATAAGTTTTTTTATTTGCATTTTTAAGCCTATTTTTGCATTTTATGTTTATTTTGTGTTATTTCCCGATCCTTATTAATTAGTTCGCCGTACCCCTTGTATTATATTGTCCTATTTGTGAATCATTCTGTTGGGCAATCTATTATATTCAACCACGCTGATCTTCCCTTTATAATAAATTGTTTCCTTGAATCAACCAAATTGCTTTTATACAGTGTTTTTTGCACATATATTTTTGTTTCTCTAATCATACTGTTCATTACAAAACAAACGTAAACATTTCTCACTGGTTCGCATGTAATGAAGTAGAAGTTTTTTAACCCTCCGGTTGACGGATGGATTCAGAATCTCTCCACGGGTTGGGTCTCTCAGACCCAAACTGTGTTTTATTTTTTTTTCTCCTAATACATTAATATACGCCCAGTTTCAGGTATGCATTTGTTAATCTGGTCTATTTTGCACTGCTAAGAGTAAAAATTATTGTGAAAAAAACATTAACTTGGGAGTTCCCATTTATTAAAAAGTTACATGTAATGCAAGTTTTCAAAAGAAATTATAAATGGAAAAAACGGAAAAGACAATATAACATATAAGTGTAAAAAAAATATAAAATGAGTGTACATAAATTTGACACACAAAATATTGAATGGAAAATCTTGTTAGTCAAATTTGGCCGCACAGTCGGCACAACATGGTATTGTGTGTTCCAAACAAATACAGGAACGACAAATCTTGCACGAATGTCTTGATTTTCGGTCCTTGCAGAATTTGCACCTTCTGCGAGCAGTTGAAGTCGTCGGTCGGGGCTCTTCTGTGACTGAGACACCTGAGAATTTAGCCGCTGATAGCTTTACCGTCCGTGCTAGATTTTCCATATTCGCTCGCAGTTTCATGTTTTCTATCACTAAATCTTTGCCCAAATTTTCCAAAAATAGTTGTCTGCTTTTTGAAGATTCTTCATCTGGATTGTTCGTTTTAGTTATTATGGATGATTGCTCCTACGTTGAGCATGCCGAAAAAAACCACATGTGTTTCGGGTTACAAGATGTAACCAACATGTCCGCTACATCGACATCGCTCTTTGTGGATTTTTAGAATGTTACTAACTCTGGTTTTTTATCATCTCCAGTATTTTCGTCCATTTTATCATCATAGTACATTGACGATACAAGTAATACATTCTTTGATTTTTTTGGGACATATGAAGTAAGTGTCATATCGGCATGGAATGCAAAAAGTGAAGACTTTACAGGTGTATCTTTAACATTTTTAACTTCTTTCGGCAACGACTTTCGACTGGATTGTATTGTGCTAACCACAGTTAGGCGGCGATCATGCAACAAACGACTTACAGCTTCCACGCTAGTAAACCATCGATCCATGGTAACATTCTTTCCAGTTCCTGAGATGTGGTTCGTCATTCTGAGAATGATAGCCGTTACAGAATTGTCTATCTGAAAGGGACCTTCAGGTTGGCTTCCAGCATAGATCTCCAAATGCGACGTGTAAAATGTTTTTGCATCCAGTGTAGAAAACACTTTGATCCCATATTTGTATGCAAAAGATTCTGCGGAATACTTAGAAACCAGGGGAAGACGTTAAGAATGTTTTAAGCTTAAACACGACACAAAATTAGTCCCTTTACGAAATACGAAAAAATAAATTATAGAAGAAAAACTTACACGAATACACGGGTTGGGTATGACAGGCCCAAAGCCCTTCTGGCAGCCAAACTGCAGATGATAAAATTAAGACAAATTAAGGAAAACATGTCTTTATTAAAGTTAGGAAGGTACCAAAGAGCTAAAGAAATTAAAAAAATTATTTTAAAAAATACAACAAAAAAAAAAGATTTGTTTGGGTCTCACAGACTCAGCCAGTCAACCGGAGAGTTAGTGAAGTATGCGTTCCTTTTTCACGTAGGAAGGTACGACATCTGCTTCTTAGCTTTTCTGTGATAGTGTGTTGAACGCAATTCACAGGACGCTAAACTTTGAACATGTTGCTTTGGTTGCTTCTAGATCTTCCACGACCTCCTCACCTGGTGATATACTATTTTATTCTGCAAAGATACATAAAAGGGAGCGTTCCCTAGCGAGATATACACCTTTGTGTCATCCTGTATAAGCACGCAAATATCAGAGAATTCAAAAAAGTACGCAGATAACAGACAAGAGATAGGGAATATTCCAAAAATAAAATAAGTCTCAGCGTGCGGTGCGGATACGACCACATAAAATATAGGAACAAATCTATAAGTTTCCGTTTGCGTGAGATAAGTGTGTTTTACGAGCATACCGCCTGGTCTATAGTTATTTTTCAGAAGCATCTGGCAAAATAATGGGAAAGCACTTACCGCGACGTTCCCCCACCCTTATTCTTTATGGCGTTCAGGCAAGATTGGATGATGCGTATCTCACTATCGACCCCTTTCCTTTTATTCAGGTAGAGGCTAAGCGGTTCTTCCTCCTTTTTTTCTGCCCTATTTTGCCCCTCCATTACGGCAGGTATTCCGGAAAGCGAGGCGGTAATTTGTATCGCATAATTGCTCCTTCTTCTCCGTCCTTTAGTATGTCACGCCAAACATGTTTTCATGATTTTATTACCGTAAAATATTATTGATATCGAAATCTCAAAAGCGACACGCTTGAGGTATGGAGTATCATCTCTCAGTATTCATTTTATATTTCCACGATAAGTTAGGAGGTTGCATTCATATATCCGGCTTCTTTAATAATATTACGAAGCAGCGTCGTTCAATTATTTTCTCGAAACTTATTTCCGCTGAGTTCTGCATGCTCCGCTGAAATTTTCAATTCCTGATTTATATTCGCCGAATTGGATATGTGCATGTGGAAGGTATGTGCATATGCAGATGAGTAAAAGGAACATGTGCCCAGACACTGATAAAATAGGTACAGTGTGAAATATTGAACACGTCTAGTGCTAGACGTCAGTAGATACATTTGTGAAATTAATTTTGAAATGAAATATTGGAAAGAAATATGAATAACTCTATTTGGTGCCTTTCCGTGGATCTACGGCATATATATGACGAAGATGTATCCGTATTTTAACATTTTATTAATGGTTATTAAGATCTGTGTCAAATAATCTAGACAACACTGGAAATTTACAAAGAAATTGACGGAATAGTTATGTTTATGTACTACAGTTTGGTACTGAAAAACGGTCAATGCAGTCCTGCGATACATTTTCGGAGAACGCTCAAGGAAACATTATTACTTTGTCCATATGTCCTAAATTGTTTGGATTTGGAATACAATTCAAAGTGAGACCATTTGTCGTATTATTTTTGAACTTAGACCCAAACAAGTTGCGCGATAAAACTAGATAGGCGCTAGTTTGCATTTGGCAGATACAATCGCTATGTCTGAATACCACTTATGGATAACCATTTGGAAAAGTACCATTTATTATAATTTAAGAAACAAGAGTACATCTAAAAACCAAAGAACATCCTATTATATATAAACTGGCAAAAAAATATATATTAAAAATTACAGCCGATTTATGTCAAAAATATTTTTGGATAAATATTATTTAAATTATCAAACTTGTGACTGACAACTATTAACTATGAACTTAAAATGCAAATTCCCTGCTTTTCTAGACTTTTATATTAATAAGCAGACAAACTCATTAAATGGGACGTTATACTTTAAAAATTAAAGTTTTGAATATTCCCCGCTTGCAATCTGTACTGCTGTGGTCTGTGGCGTATGAAAAAGGCAAGGCTCTGTTGAAAAGTCGTTCACTTAGTAAGTAGATACTATATTTCCTTGCTCTGAAAGATATAAGATCATTCCTTGGTTTATTGTCATTCCACTACATTATGGTATCTACATTATTCACCACAAGTTTTACAGGGTAAGTATTCTGCAATACTGCCTCGATACAAATGTCAAGAATGTTGGCGTTTTGATTCAAAATAAACCATATCAAATCAGATAAAACAAGGGGCGCCAACGCATTTCATTCAGAATTTATAAGAGCGCGCAATAGCTATAATTCTAACTTCATAAATACTTGAGATACATTTGCAGCATCCATCAATGTAGGATCTAAGGAATTTTCTGCCAAGAAATGTTTGACCGCAAACAGGATCTTCGTGGGATTTAAGTGACCCGAGGTAATCACAGGTAGGTTTATTTAGTATGTTTATTAGTTCAAATTCAGGTAAAATAGTATGAAATGTTTGAGGATACATCGTTGGACTAGATAATTTAAGATTGACTCCGACAGAAACACGTCTGTCTTGTTCGGTGGTCTGAGGAAGAATAAAGCCTCGCCTCGATTGAAAAATAACTGCCTTTCTTTATGGCAAAACAGCTCAGAGATATGCTCGATTGATTTTTTTTTAACTGTGAAAAAGAGAACGCCCTTAAGACAATATGATAGCCAACTGGTATAGACAACAGACAATCATATGGATTAAAATATGCACACATTCATACGATATGAAGCGAAAACGTACATACGACACGGAGCAATATTAAAACCTAAAATTGAGAATCTAGAATAAATATTAGTGCTTTTTATCTGAAATTACTTATTTCAATTTAAAATAAATGCAAAATTTGTTAAATGGAGCACGCGATCCAAAATACACGGTTTTAAAGCAGCTAGATACTGCAACGCAACCAACTCGTTTATATCCGTATGACTTTCTAAATAAGAAAAAAATTTAATCACTTTAAAAATATTATATACAGAGCTTTAGATCCAGTAAACATAATTGATAAATAAATTAAATGATTAACATAACAGACTGAAGTAATTTTAGGTTATTAACATAATGAAAGCATTTCAGATACATTTCCGAAGATCTTAATGCTACTGACTGTCTGATTGAATGTGACATAAAGACAATTTGATGAGAAAAAAAAACTTAAAGAAGCCTTGATGTATGTAGTCTGCAGTTCCAGTTCTGACTATTTTTATCCAGTGCTTTAGACAAATCTTTCTTCCTAGTGTGATGGCCTAAAAATAAGACGATTTTTGGGAATTCTTTTGGAAAAAACGACTCTGCATATCAATTTGAAACTTTGGAAATTTGTTTAGCTATATTTGAGGAATATCCAGCTTTTTTTTAGGTAAAAATATCGATTTTATTAGACGTTACAGCAGTTGTATGGAAGGGTCTAGCAAAAAATGTCCTTGAATGGCTGCCATAAAATCAGCTGTCCAGGTTGTCTGAAATAAAAAATTAAAGAAGATTCTTAATCTGTGTAAATGTGACTACAGCCCGAACTAGAATAAATGAAAAAAATTGAAAAATAACAAAATGACGGCTTTTCAAAAAAAAAAGTTTCGATTTTCCCCCCACAAAAATTGCTTAATTTTTAAGTCGTATATTGTGAATTTTGTGACTATCGACTTGATTCTAGTTCGGGCGAGAATGACACGTCTACTGAATATATCTGCAAAATTTCAAGTAAATTGGTCGATTGGTTCTTGAGATATCGTGGCAGCCATTTCAAAAAATGTCATTTTGAGAAAAACGCGTTTAAAGTTTCGCGTACTAATCAAAGGTACATGATTTCTACCTACGCGCCGCTCCGCTTCAAAGCCTATAACTTTTCCAATTTTTCGAATCTGGCTAAATCCCTTTGGGATTTTGTTTTCAAGATGTTAAACTATAAGAAAATGCCTATATGATAGCTATCTGCTCTGAGATTCTCAATAGTAGGAACATTGTCCTCCCCAAACCATAGCATTTTCACTTATGCTTTAATAGTCTCTTCAATTGGCATTTTCTACCAAGTATACATACCTGTTTGTGTCCCAGTTCCAGGACAAGGTAACTCACTAGAGGCAGTTTTTTCTACGCAGTGTATAATAGTGACCCCTAATAATCCACTCCTGAATAGTTTATTCTTTATAAATATAGAGATATGTTGGTATTTGTTGAAAACAATGGTCACCATAAATTAACTTGGTGCTATGTTGTATTCCTCATAAAAAATAAAAATGTACTTATATAAGTATCTTTCAATAGTAAATAAATAGCTACTTATACCTAGAGAAGTCATAACAAATCATTCAATAAATGCATCACTGACTAAACTATATACAATACAAGATCTGAGACAGATACCTTCAGAAGCATATTACCTTCGTTGTACAGAGGGCATATCTGGGATCCTAATTTATTTTTATTGTGGCGGTAAATGCTCGAACGATTAAACAGTAAAATTTCTTCCTGTTTCGCTTTGCGTTTCTACCGCAGCAAATAGGTTTAAATGTGCGTTGCTGGCGCCTGTAATATCGCGACCGTAACGCTCTGAATCACTTTTACCTGCTTTAAAACGGTACATTTAACTCAAATATATTCGTATTGTGGATGTTCCTTACTCTATAAGGTTTTAGTGCTTAATTTGTTAGAGCGAGCCGAGGAATTTAGAAAATGAATATTTAGGCTCACTCAAAATTTTAAATTGTTATGCTGTGTTATAACATTTTATTATTGTTTTTCGATTTTTATTTCATTATGCAATATGTACCATAATACATAGTTTTCAGTATCCATACAATATGTAAATAATATTGGACATAAAATTAATATATTTAGAGTAGGAATAATGAAGCATGGTTAGATCTCTTTCTAAATTCATTCAGCCTTCATTTGAAGATGGGAATCCACGAAACAATTGTCTAGCGCGCAGTCATCGCACATCTTGTGTCTCTTTAGTAATTTGAAAGATTACTTAACATATGAGTAATTAATAAAAAGCGACCGTAACAAATGCGCGCGAGAGAAATCAATAGCACCTTAAAATTGAACTGTCGAATCTCCATATGACTAGCTAATTTTACTTGGTCTAATATCTATCTTTGTTCACGCAGCTAACAATCTATATTCGGCCTAACATTCTTTGTCTCTGCTACTTTGTATTGGGGAGGCAAGAATGAAACCCAATTGGTACGTGGTAAACGCTTTTTCTATTCTACTGAAACTCTAAGTTGAACACGAACATTCTAAAGGGAGTGCTTCCTTGTCACATGGTTTCCAGGAAAGATGATGTAACTACATTTCTGTAGGGGTATTTAAAGCAGCATATATTAGAAGATTTAAAGCCAATTATTGGATGTCATGTGCTGTTGAATTTCGGATCTCAAATAAATAAATGTAGAATGCAATTGAATCCAATTTAAATACAAATTCAGGTTGTCTCAGTATATAATGAAGATCAGGTTTCTTTTCAAATTCCATATTCTATGTATTAGCTACCAATCAGAATCAATAAATGAAAATCTGAGAATGAACAGTCGGCAAAAACAATTTTTTGTTAAGGCAATTCGACATATCACCATTTATCGTTTAGTATGAGAATCAGGCATATCCAGTACTTTGTTCTGATGCTAGGTAATTAAAGAAGTGTCGATATCTGTATAACCTATATGTTACATTAAATTTAATTCATATTAATGATTAAACGGCTAACAAAATACTCAGAATATATATCAAACATAAAT
The DNA here is from genome assembly GCA_949128085.1 of Cetonia aurata. NCBI lineage: Eukaryota > Metazoa > Arthropoda > Insecta > Coleoptera > Scarabaeidae > Cetonia > Cetonia aurata. The sequence continues at coordinate 34,268,253 of OX421885.1, forward strand.
ATAACATAGCGCTGCTTCTTAGCCCTTTATTATTTATTGTATACTCCTATGAAACCCTGTCAACTGTTTGTACGCTAACGATATGTCTCTGTCGGTATAAAAGTCAACACCGTCCACAGTAGGAGAAGTGATAAGAAGCACCTACAACTAACGTACGACTGGTTTGCGAAGAAATTGAAAGTTAATATTGATGAAATAGAAACTTTTATTTGCAACACGTTCTTGTCCATTTTTCAAGGTAAAATTCCCTTATTCAAAGCTACGTCGACGAACAAAAACTTCAAAATATAAAGAACAAAAGGTTCCGCAGAATACCCTTTGAAGAATCCTTCGTTTTTTATATTCTTGAAACGTGTCCGTCTAATGCCGCCACTTAACACTTATAAAAAGGTTTTTTCAACTTGCCGTCAGCAGACTGAAGCATATAGTTACTTATATCATCCCAAGTGCCGCTTATTTCTCTTATTTTCATTGCCTCTATGCTCTGAAATAGTCTTTTGAGGGATTTCGACGGAAAAGTAAAGGACGTTTTTTTCCACAAAAGCGAGCGGTGCAAATCCTATGTAATCTAAGATTATATCAAAGCTATTGTACAGGAAGTATACATACTGTAATACATAGAATCACATTAGCAAAGTATTTTTTGCATAACAAGAAAATAGACGTAAGATCAAAAACGAAATTATTTAAGAGAGATGTTTCACATTTCAAATTAAAATTGAAATGGGCAAAATATTTTTTAAAAGGAAGAGAATGCTAATAACGTGTCATTGTAATATTGAAACCATGATATTTTGTATGTTTTGTATGCTCGTTAATTAACGGGAGCAGAAGTCTTGCAGAAAGCCTTGAATCTGTTTCGATCTTCCGTTTTCCCGACAGAAATCACGGTCAAGGCCAAACGTCACTTACGTAGCCAGTTTATACCTGACGAGGCCTAAAAAAACATAATTATTAATTCGAATTTTAGGCGAGTTAATTTCTATCATATAAAGGTATAAGTTGTTAGGTAGGTATTCCCTCGTAAGGAGCTGAAAAAGAAAATTGTTGTGTTTGTGTTAAGTAAACGGTTAATCAAAAAATATTTAAATAATGGATTATGTATCCATATCTACGGCATTTGATTCTTTTCGCGTTACCAAAATCAGAGTATCTAATTGCTAGTGGTTTTATAAATCACGTATATATAAATTATAAAAAGCTCAGCTTAATATATAAAGAACCATAAAACATGTTCTTATATTGACGGGCTTAAGTCGCCCATTAAAGGAGGCACAAAGTCTAGCAAGTAAAATCTTTACAGCGGTCAGAACCAGATGGGCTTTAATGTTTATACCCACGGGGGTAGGGCGTTAATCCGCAGAGCCTAAAGCGTATAGGCCCATTAGTCTCCCGTCATTCCTTCTCAAAGGAATGGTAAAAGTGGTAGATCAATACCTTAGGAATGAAGTATTGGCAACAAACTCGGTTCATCCTAACCAACATGCCTATCAGAAGGCAAAATCAACGATATCAGCCCTAAATTGCAGGAGTCACTCATGGCAAAGGAAATAGCCGTCTGGGCTTTCTCAGATATAGAGGGTGCTTTCAACAACACCTTTCAAAAACATGCTATATCAAGTGGCCTACCTCTCAGCAGACTTAAGGGATTAAAGCCTGGGGACACTAAAGGCCATCTTAAAATCCTTGAAGATCCCAACATTAACTATCTGTTTCACATTGGAAAGGACGTGATCCTTATGTGATATAATTTTGACCGTATAATTATAACAGTTTGCTAAATAATTTATGGTTACTGTATGTTTTTTGTATTAGGTAACAACAAGAACTAGTAATAGCCGCTTGTATGACTCCATGAATTATGCTTTGAAATCTCTTCTATCATCAGACAAATTCACTTCTTGGTCTACGATAAACTGTGTTGAATGAGAAAGTTTCCAACTTACTGTTCCAGGTATAAACCAATATTCAATTGCTTTGTGAACTATAAATGGTTAATCAAAGTTCATGTTTTGGATGGTTGCCCAGCGGCTTCGTCATAACTAAATAAGTTACACATCTCTAAACATACTCATATCTTGCGTTTTAGACAGTTTCTTGTAGTACATATATATGTATATTCTAGTTTTGACGACTGACTCGTCGCTGAAATAGTTTTTCTACCCGTAAACAGAAAGAAATTGATTAGCGCTTGTAAACAACGTTATAAATTCGAAGAACAAAACTTTAGTTCACGATTGCGCATTTATATATGAAATTCTAAGTAAAGTGATGTATAAATTCACGTGCAGCGTACATAATGCACATATTCGTGCAGTTGTCTGACCGCAATGTATAGTCCCATCTCCAGGGAATGTGCAGTATCAAAGTTTGACCGACATTTACTAAGTGTAGCATGTAACAGAATTTGCGCTTGTAATACATACTCAAGCGGGATTGTATATACATATATATAAATATATGTCAATTCTGAGAAAGACAGAAGTGTACAAACTTTATACATATGTGATTCCTTGTACGTATGTTCCATTTGCAATACGCCTGGTGACGTAGAGAGCATATTTAACTACTAGCTAGGGTTACGGTTACGATATGACGCCTACAGGTATACATAGATTTCAAAATGCTTACAGACAGGCAATATAAAGTTGGGGATGTACTGTATATTGCTTTCATGTTTCTACGCGAAAGATTTCACTCATTGTGACAGATTGTGTTATATTCGGTTTACATATGGATTCTACATTACTTGTAGGATATCATGCAGTCGTAAATTCACTCCGCTATTCGACATGTTTGCTCTTTACACTGAAATTTGCAGAAATCGCTGTCTCTCGCTACAATACAGATGCAAGTATTATCTTGTCGGTATTATCTAGTGCCCAAATGTTACGGCAAGCCACAGCTAGAAGCTCTGTGAACGATGTTAGCGTAACTGATGGGTAGCGTTTGTAGGTCTTTTTTACTCACACCACAATCATATACAAGTGAAGCAATATTTATCTTATTTGAATAAAAGTCGTTTAAATTTGTTAACATTTATCTTGAGAGATTTTTATTTTTAAATGCCTTTTTAACTAATTCCTTGGCTTACAGTATTTTCTTTTGCAACTTCCATTTTCGAAGAATTCTTGTATTCCTTTTCATTGTTGTCTTATAAAGTTTCAAGCGATTTGTTCTGGGTTAATGTGCATTTGTGGATTTACTACTTTGACAATACGCTCATAAAACTTCCTGAAGCTATCTTACTTGGCTTTGTGAGAGAGCTTTCGTGTATGGGATCTTAACATTGGCAGATGATCGTTCTACTACATTCTAAGGTGCGTCCTTAGAATGTTTATTCTGTTGAATAATACAACTCGATTCGTATGCACCCAGCATTCACTTCTTTAAGATCATTTCCCAAATCCAGGTGATGCCTAGCCCTTGAGGGTTCGCACTATCTTTATTTCTTAAAAAAAAGCAAGCCTATTGTTTCTGTTTTATTTATATGACCTCAAGGCTAGAGATGATTTTACTAATATTTGAAAGCAAAAATTGCCTAAATAAATTGCCTCCTGGTTAGATTATGTACGTTTACGCAATGTTGTATTTGTGTCTGAAAATTAAATTAAAGCTTGTGATGTGTGTAAAAATTTATGTCGTCTTCACAACTATGCATGTGTGATTAATTTCTACCCTCATACATAATTCAAATCAAATTTCATTTGTGAGTATTTCTTACAATTAGTAAACTATTAGACCCACGCCTTTGAGATTCGCATTGCCAATCAACTTGTTTTATTTCGGTTAAAGTGCGATATACACAATACCCTCGAAGTGAAGAAAATGGAGCTCATATTCTGCGCCTTTATATTGGGACAGCAGTGCGCGTTGTAAAATTTCGTAACAGCTCGCAATGTAGGGCAGCGGGTTCTCTATGCGGCGGTAAAAACATAAAATAAAAGCCACGCATGGGACCACAAGGACTTTTAAGGAATGACTTTCGATATATAAAGCGGACGCGTGAGATTGACTTACGGTGCGGAAGATCGTAGGTTCCCCTTGTGCAGACTCGAGGTAAACGTTATCTGCTTATTTTTCGCTTAGGTAGTAGTGGTGGCTTGGGGAGTACACAATCTTTAGTTTATTTCGATAAGGCGTGTATTAAATTTTCTCTTATTTTTTTTTTGCTGGGATGCTTCTAAATTCTGTGAATTTGATCTCTTATAGGGGCATACCGACTATATATACTGCTATGATATCAAATTACCTAACCTACCTAAAATCAACAGCATACAGCAACAAACGTTTGTTATTGAAATAAAATGTATTTTTAATTTATGTATGTAACTATTTTGTAAATTTATTGTAAAAATTCAAACTAAACACTCACTATATCGCATATAATTTTAAAAAGAGCACGAGATATGAATGTTTGTTTAAAACAATTGTAACGGACTTCTTTTTCGATATTTTCCTGAGTTGGTTGTATTTTCAAAAACATCTAGAAATTTCAAAATTTAAATAAATATAAGAGTCATTTAACTAAAGATTTACTTGCCAAGGATGAAGTGTTGTGTGTGTTGTGTAAAAATGATGGTAATCCATTAATTTCAAAGAATTGGGAAACGTATTTTCTATTCCTGGAGCCACAATCGAGGGACTGAGATACAACTTTCGTGGCTGAGACATCGATAACGCAGGTTGGGAGCTGAAAGATTGTTGCAGAACTGGAATCAGTATTTAGAATATCAAGGAGCTGTTTATCGTACTTCAAAGTAAGCGTTTATTCATCTTTCGAACTTATAACCGGGGTTCAGAACGTAAATAAATTCTGAGGTTAGAATGTTTTGATAACAGTGATTTCTAGGGAGTTTTAATTGTAAACAAACGTTTGCTGTTGTAGTAAGGTATTTGACAATATGCGATTGTACGACGGGAGGTTAGCGGGAGTTTTGAATTCAATTTTGATATTTAAACAAGATATTTTGAGATTAGTTTGGATCTTATTTTTGTATAATTTAAATAGTAATTGAACTTACTTACCCTGAGAGAGAGAGAATCCTTCATCTTAATTGTTATTCAATTTTTATTAACTCAAAATAAACAAAATTATGTATAAAAAAATTGTTTTATTCACTATAACATAATAACATCACAACTAAATAACTAAAATAGCACTTATTAAAGAAACAAGGATTATAACAAGTCATTTAAGCTATAATATTACTTCTTTGTCGAGAATACTACACCCCCCCGCGCCCCAGGAGTTACTGAGGAATATATACACGATTGGTATGCGGTGTGCTCTAAACAGGGAGAGGGAATAGTATTCATTCACTTGTGTGCTATAGTGGCATCTAGGTATTGATGCATAGCTTATCTGTGGAGTCTTTTATCTTAAATAGAGGACGCTGCATGTCCGAATGTTAATAAAACAGTGTTGAGTTAATTTAAAATCAATTTAATAAAATTTAAATAAAATATCTACAGTTTCGTAGTAATACATATGTATATAAAAACAATGATATATGCCAATTATACGCAATTTGTATTTTTAATATAGGATATTTTAACTAAAGTAACGAAACGATTAAGTTGTTCGCTACAGTATTACCTAAATTACGTATGTAAATATCATTTGCCGTTTAAAAAAAGAAAACAAATACACTCTTAACGATCTCATAAATACTACTTGTCAGTAAAATGTTAAAATGTCTACACGTGTGTGTCCCTGAAAATAAAATTTCAATTTAGGCAGAAAAAACATCAATAACCGCAGAAATCCTTCGACAAATAACAGCATCCAAACCTTAGTCTCCTAAAATGGGATATTACTGAGTCAGGTTCGTTTTTTTTTTATGTTGGAAAGCATAGATCGCGAGAATAACTCCTGAAGCCCGCTTTAAATCCGGTAACATTTTATTATATGGATAAAAGTGGCACTGAAGTTAGGTGCGTATTTGTTAAGTTTTCGAGAAGAATTTCCAAGAGCGCCCGCATAGCTCTCCTCATCGGCATCGACTCCGAAATCCAGAATAGCAGATTTATTTCTCGTTCGCTAGCTCTAACCAGGCGAGTAGAGGACTTTCTGTCGCCCTGGATATCTTCTTTTATTTACATTCGAGAATGCTTCCATTCCGTTTCTATACTGCCACGTATATCGGTTTTCGGCGAACGACTTGTTGAAGCCACCCCCCGACGAACGTTAAATTTACATATTCGCCCTTGTGGGTGTTTACGCGCGACTAAAGTACCGTATTCAAAGTGCGACCTCCGAACGACATTTTATTTTCAATTGCACAGAGATGACAGCTGAGTTTTTAATTCAAAATAAATTGTAACACATATAAAGCATTAGCAAATTAATCGTAGTGGAAGAGATTTTAAGACGGTTTTGATATTGCTAAAGAAACGTCTAGTGTTCCCTTGTAGTTTTTCTATCAAATCGTGGTCCATTGAGTACTTCAATCTTTTGCGCACAAGGACGACGTATATGTGCGCCACTAGGCATATTTTGATAAGCTAAATAGAAAACCCGTGTACGGCAACAACATCCCTTACATATTCTCTCTGCAGAATATCTAACAAGCAGTTAGATATTAAACCTCGACACTCAAATGGCCTGCGACCAAATAAATAAAGGGAAAAGCGATTCTGAACTCATTTGATACAAACGGTAGTGCTTCTATTACTTCTCACTATGTGTTCATACATCAACTTCGGTTATTGAATTACCAGTTTGTAGCACAAAAGAAAGCGAAAGATCGAGCAACATTGTGGGAATCTTGTTGAAGTAAGGTAGGACAAGAACGTTGGCTGGAAGGACGTTATTAAATTTTTTAGCAATGCATATTGAACTGGCAACAAAGTTTACTGTCTAGTAATTCATTCAAGCTTTTTCCTATTAAGTGTATGAAAACTAGGTCGTTTTCTTATTAGTGCAATTACATAAAATCTTGAAGCGCAACTTAGATGGAGTGTAAGAGGTATTAGGACAAAACATCATAACAATGCCAAGATTCTCTATCCGGGTGATCCCTTTGATATTTTAAGCTATGTGACCGTCGGACTCTTATAGGTTGTTACTGAAGTTTTAGCGAGGTATATTGAATTACCAACAAAGTTAACTGCTTAGTAACTCTTTTAAGCTTTTACTTATGCAATGTTTGAAATCCAAGACGACTTCGTCTTGTCTTCATTTAATACAATTACATAAAATCTTAAAGTGCAACTTAAATGGAGTTAAGAATTATTGGTACGAAACATTTTAATAGTATAAAATTTTCCTCTCCGGGTGATCCCTTTGATGTTTTGATCTACATCTTGTGACCGCAAACCCCGATAGGATGTGTGTTAAGCAAATCATTAAGTTCTTTTTAACAAACCATTTATAAACCGAATGGTTATGCTAAGTGACAATTTTTTTTCTTCATAATCTACAATATTTATCCAAATCAAAGTAAGTTTTATAGGGCGAAGACCCAAATAGTAGATGGGTTTAAAGTTTATAATATACAGTTTATTTCTGAGCATTCCTCAGCAGATTTACTGCGGCTGTATAGTTTTGTGCGTCATACAGCAATATGCTTAAGAAATCGTTGAATAGGTGACCGTTTCAATAAACTTCTGCCTTTAGGCGGCCCGTTGCGTTCGGTCGCTTGCTTTTATACTGACGGTCAAGATCAGTTAGTAATACTCGCGAGATAATACAAATATAAATAAAAAATAAGTAAATAAAATGAATAAATAAATAAAGAGATAACGGAACACGACAAGATGGAGATTAAAATGTGAAAACTTTTTGCAGATACTATTTTCCCTTACTAAGAAACATAATTTTTGGGGTTGCTGCAATCAAAAAATTTAAAAAAACGTGTTCACCTCTATAGCTAAGGACCACTCCATCTTGTAGCTATAGATATGCACAACAATTTTTAATTATCATTCCTGGTACAGTATAAATTTTAATGAATATTTTTGCGGTGTGCACTTCCTACACCGCGAAAAGTACAAAATTGCTTGAATAGCCCTTTCAAGCCATTTAACCCCGAAGGGCAAATGAGAAAACGATTGCAAAACTTTATGTGATCTCGTCTCTTCGATCGATGAATAAATTCAGTCTTAAGAAACAACTATAATCCAACGGGCGCAAAAAGAAAGGATTCATTTGCATCGGATTGGAAACGGTGGATAAGCTTGTGATTAAAAACGAAAAGGACAGCACTACCCTGCTATTCGTCTGGCTCCTCTTTCCTTCAACAATTTCCGACGAGAAGGAAAAAAAAAATTCTCGGCACCGCTGAATACTAAATTTATGAAAACCAAAAAAGATTATCAAGGTAGACAAAATCATTTACCCCGAGAGGGAAAATCTCATTTATTTTGCGGTTCGACTTTAAAACTAATTTTCCTTCATTTCTTTTTGGACGTTGGAAGCAGGATATGTCATTATAGATTTTATCTGCCGGCGAAATCGTCAGTGGTGGAGGACTGCAAGTAACCGCAGCGGTGTTACACGATCGGAATCATTTATTACAGCCGTACTCAATTTAGTAAGGCCAACGTTGCCGGAGGATGCCTAAGATCCTCTGGAGAAATAGCCTCAAGGTACCGTAAAAATCAGATAAATCAAGACGATGTAATTTATAACAAGCAGTGGTATGCTTAGAATTTAATAAATGTTTGTCCAGTCTAATTAGTGCCAACTGCGTAGCTGTTCTTTAGTGGAAGAGAGGGATCGTGATTCTAGAGTCGTGAGTTCGACTCATGTGAATCTACTCTTAAGAAACTACACGTGTTTGTATGAACATAGAGAAAGCTACTCAAGCGTGAACTCCTTATCAGATTTAGACACTGGGAACTGCTGAAAATAATTTTTTTTTTTACTTTTCTGACTTAGTGATATCTTAGGTTTACAGAAAAGGATACTTTTTAAAGAAAATTTCTTGCAACTTGATGTTAGGTTGTGGTCAAAAGCATCCACACATATTTAAATTAAAAATAGGGAAAGTCCTATTTTATTCCTACAAAATTCAATTAATATGCTCTAAGGATAGTATAGCCATATATGTATTTTCGGTGCGAAAAACGGAATAGCTACGCTTTTTTAATTTATTATACAAGGAAATTCCTATTAGCAGATCTATATTTCCAAATCCACATACATACATCCCAACGAAGAAAAGGTCCCGCTAGTATTCTGGGTTCTCGGTTATTTCGTGAAACGTCAGTTTCTCAATGTTTAGTCTAGATTTATTGATCGCATTGTCCTGGTGCGTCTTATACAACATCGGAGAAGATGAAAGTGCGTAGGCGGGATAACCGCTTTCAGGTTATTGCGATTTCCAAATTGCATTGAAATATTTGTCAATTGTTTCCGAGTTTTTACCGCATAAAATGAAAGCTTTTCCTTAAATTTCCTTAAATTCAAATATTTCACCGCAAAATTATTTAGTTCTTCGGAGCTAGAACAGACCTTGAGGAAAGAAACAGAGCAACTAAAAACTATTGAACTAAATAGTGTAAAATACGGAATAATTAGTAGTCTTTTGACAAAGCTTATTATATTTGGATTAAATCCATCTTTCATTGCTTTGATAAAGTCTTATCTTTCCGATACATCTAATTACATCTTCTATAATGATTCCAGACACATCAGCATTCGTTGATGATCTAAATATTTAATCATCTGTCGCCAGTCCTTATGATAGTGCTTAGCTTCAACATACCTTATTATGCCTTCATTGTTAGTTCTTTTGAATATCCTTCTGTAGTATGGTATCCTTACTATGTATTGCACCAATTATCACTAGAGCGTTTACAATGTCGGTATTTAAAGTTTCTCTCCTTCAAAATGGACTCGCTGTATCCACCTAGAGGAATTGTCTGCCGACATGTGCTAGAACGCTAAAACATACAATCTTTAACTGTTCATAGGGAGCTTCATAGCAGCAGATTCATTTGGAGGTTAGTTAATGGTGTTATCGACTGCCCCCAGCTCCTTGGTGATGTTAATTTCCATGTGCCCCGCAGCTCAACACGTTCCACGCCTACATTTGCTCTTGCTGTTGCAACAATCAATTTGCTGAGGCAATCACCGTTACATACCATGTATAAGAATGCAGATACCTATTATTTTGACACTTACATTGTTAAAAATCTACAGATATAAATTAAAACTTCAGTAAAATGCAAGAGTTCAAAAATTACAAACTATACCTGAGAGCAGGTGATCTTTCTTTTTCCATTTGTGGCATTCATCGCTGACTGCAATTTTACATATTTACATTTATGAAACACGTACAGCTTACAATTAGTGTTGATACTAGCACAAAGTTTTAATTAATTAAAAGTGTACCCACTGCGAATGTACCTATATATTATCCTATTTAAAGTACTGTCGAAATCGTAACAAACAGCCTCTAGCAATAACACGGAACAAGTAGTTCATCCACCGGTGAGCTTCCGACAGCTAGTTAAAAATAAATCGCTGAAAGTTTACGCAGTAGGCACCTGAAGTTGTGTTAACCGTCAGTTGCGCTGTTTCGCAATTAAAACTAGCACTTTTTTAATACAGAAAAAGTAATTGAACATATCTCGCTGCACGTACTTTATTTAAATTATCATGAGAAGCACCAGTAAATTTTTAATGGAAGTATTTTATTAATTTGAAATAGGTTTTAAACAAAAGCTCTAGAATAACAGAATGTGACCTAAATACTTTTGTGGTTTAGATATATCGCAGTCATTACGTTAAGTTCTAGGTACAAGAACGCCTTTTTACAAGTATCCCAAGAGCCAACCTTCGTCATTATTCTAATTGCTCTGTTTCGTAAACTATGAACACGCTTCTTAAGCCTTGTACCTTAAAGATGATACCTTGAAGTTTTGCTGCAACGTTTTTCATTCCACACTCTAAGGGCCGCCACTATTCATTAATCTTGATGTAAACTTTGAAGTAAAATATCACCAAAACCAAAAATATATATTAAATTGACACAGCGGAACAATACAATGAACAAATATTAACACTATCATTGTCTTTTTTGGATTTTTGTTGGTTTTTAGGTCGCTTCAATGATAATAACACAGATAAAAATCAAATCGACGGGTTAGGTAATAAGCGGTTTTCAAAAAATCACTTAGCAACGTAGACTATTAATAATAATAATACGGAATATTTTGCGTTACTTTATCGATATGCTCTATATTTGTTTTGGCAACCGAATGACGCAGTTGCCGTTATAATACGCTTTCAGCGGGCATTCATTAATCGCATTAGTATTTGATGGTTTCAAACAATATGCTAACATGCAATATTTGCTCATTCACTTTAAATTCAGGGCTGTATAAAAATTCGCCAATACCCTAATCGATTTAGCGTCGACCGTTTTCACAAAATATCAGGCACAAAGACGGATTGACGTTATCCCGTAAAAGATCAAACTTTCTCCAAACTTTTAATTTCGAAACTCAACAATAGGACGTGCTTCCGAAATTCCTTCAAATCATTTATTATATCTGTCACGCGGAAATATTATATATTTTTGTGATATAAAAATTTATAAATACGTCCGCGGGTTTCATAAAATACCATTTGCCGGAAGCCTCATCCGTATCATCAATTACTGTCAACTAGTACGCGTACATTTTTAAGCGATTCGGTAACGAGCAGGGCTACATTAGTTGCAGATTAGGTATCTTCAGAATGATTCGTGAATCAATTATTTATAAAAGTATGTATTCAGCTCTACACGAATGGATGTATTGCACGGTAAGGGTATTTGTAATTTTATATCTATGAATAGATATGTGCCAATAATTTTACTGTAAGCCATGAAATTTCAGCATCATTCGCAACGTCAAATATTAGGCGCAGGTTTAACCATGTAAAATAGTCAAATGAACGTGTATAAATGTTAAACTAAATACACTTAAGACTAGAGTAATATTTTAGGAGCAAATTAAATTTAAAATAATAATAATAATAGTCTTTATTTCTTTTTATCTTAATTACATTTACAATAAGAAAATAATACAGATTGTAAAGAGAAATAAATGCAGCGAATAGAATGAAAAATATAAATAAAAAGAAATCACAAGGCGAGGAATTCAGATAGGCAGCAAATAGCGCTGCCCCCTGTTCTACCACCTAACCTTTGAATCACAGAAATAAAGAAAAATAAAGAAATGCTTAATGTCTAAATCCTACATCTAACTTAACCTAATTCTCCAATAAACCGCGCTAATGCACGCAGTATATCAACATCTCAAAAATATATACAGGATGTTCCTAAATATCATGTACATAAGGAAGGGGGTAATTATTTGGTTTATTTTGTGCCTAAAATTTCATATAAACATAGGTCTGCAAACGCTTCGTTACCAATCTGCAGGGTGTTGAAATTTCAAGATTTTTTCACTTTTTACTGTATAGCTCCTACAGTTTTTGAGATATTTTGCTCAAATTTGGAAGGTAGGTTACGCTACAAGGCCTGCATCATTGGCCATGCCAAATGATGATGTAAATCTACAGGGTAATAATTTTTTCGGGATCATACCCTCTTTTCCCACCCTGAACTTTTTTGCGATGCGCCACTGCTAGATTCTAAAATACGCAATAAATTTTCTGTCTTGTTTAGAAACTTCTTGATCTCTTGTAGTTTTTTCTTATCTCTGACCGTTATCGAGAAAAAAAAAATAGAAAACAATTTTCTGTAATTCGCCAGAGAAAATTAAATTTTTTAAAATAGTCTAGCAGGCTCTGGCTTTATTCACACGTCAAAGTCCGCGCACTATTAGAAGCAGGCTGCAACATATCAATATTCAAATCACCGGCGAAAATCACCCCATCAAAATTTAAACTGCAGTGAATTAATTGATTTTCCAATTCATTAATAAAGCCAGTACAGTTAGAATTAGGCGGTCTGTACATGCAACCAACGGCATATTGTTTTGAATGAAAGTTTACAATGATCCAAAGTTGCTCCATGTTAGCTGAGGAAATCATTGATTTGCAAGTAATACTATCACGGACATAAATGAGTAATAAAATCTATGAAACCCTGTATTTAAATGGATATGTGCATTCAGTTGCCTGATAGATCTTTAACTCAGTCTACAAGCACCGCGATAATCAATACCGCATTTTAAATGAGTTTGCAACGGCGCCGTAAATTTAAGCCGAATCATTTACTGCGGCTTGGGTATTCTTAGTTCAGGATTTCGCACATAAGGTGCAATTGCCCTAAATTATTAGAAACCAAGTCTCAGTCAGCCATCAGGTGTTAAAGTGGAAGGTCCATTTATGCGATATTCCGTACCGTACGCGTGTTATAATGTTAGTACCAACACATATCATTATTTACTTGATTTTTCTTTGAAAATTAAAAAAAAAGTTGTGCTATATTATGTTCTATTTCATCGTGTCGTGCTTCAATTTTTACGTTTTCTGTTCTAAATTGACAATTACTGTAATTAGATGTATATTAGTAGAAAATGATTAGAAGATGAAGTTAATTTCCAAGAATATTCGTTGAAACTCAATAGATAAGAGTTTCATTACTGATTTTTTATCCTTCACAACAAGGATGTTTAACACAATTTAGTTTCTCACTTATTTATTTACCTACATACACAAAGAATTATTTAGTTAACCAAATATTGTATTTTCCTTCTGTATATCCGGTTAGCGTGCGAGCGGGCAATTCACTCTAAGTTGTACAAATTGGTGACTATGAAAAGATACTTCAAGAACTGTCAGAACAGGAAATAAAGCGAGGTCAGGATGAACAGGAAAGGAACCCGTAGGATTTTACAGATGACAGTGAAGGTTAGGAAGAAAGGATTGATAGCATCCTATGCTCCAAAATTGAATAAAGGAGTTATTCTTATTTTTACTATGCATGACGTTGGAGATATTGACTCAGAAACAGAAAAACCGATCATCATCCTGGACTACAACTGTACAACGGGAGTTGTTGATTCTGTTGACAAAAAATGTGCAAATTATTCAACTAAAAGAAGAACTCGAAGGTGGCCTCTTACGATGTTTTTCCGTTTTCTTGATATGGTGAGGGTAAATGCTCATATAATCTATGTTCGTATAACATAAATAATGTCCATGAAAAACCAAACCCACGTATGAATTTTCTTGAGGCTTTAGCTTTCCATATCCTGTAAAATCGCTTAAAGGATCGGGCCAAAATGAGAAACCTTCCGCAGGATATACAAGCATTCCTCAGTAAATACAGAGAAGCACCGCCTGAAACTTTGGATCCGGAGCAAAAAAACGCGTGGGCTTTGTCACGAATAGGGAAAACGCAAAAACAATACCACAACCGTGCGTTGCTCCGAATGTACGCGATTTGTGTACAAGAGGCACTCCAAACAGGTCACAAGTGCACTGTCGAATACTCAGAGGGAGATGAATAAATACTCATGCCTTTGCGTACCTTATGATACTTACATTGGAATTTAATATTCATTTTTTTCCTATTGAGTTTCTAGTTTTGTTCTGAATAGCTATTTTGTTGTATGTTTACTGTGGTCGGAGATTATACAGCTTTAAATAAAAATATATTCTTCTGGAAAGCTAACAGCTGAATCTAAATATTCCATATTTACCGAATATACCCCAATATATCAATCACAAATAAACTGTAATATAATTTTCTAGTTGTATTGTTGTAATCCTTACCTTTCCTTAATAAACCGATTCGTCAAATTCGGTTTTTTGGGAGAGTAACCGGTTAAAAATTATAGAAATTAAATTGCGGTACCGAGTACCACACGCGTGTACTACTGTTACAATTTAAGACGCGTGTAGCTAAGGGTGTAAACATAACATGTATCTGTTACTTTTGAAACATCTATTCACAATAGTTACAATTTTTACGACAAATACTTAGTTATAAACGTGCACATATTCGCATACGCACCAATATGAACCGAGATATTTTTGCAGCAGCTAATCATGCGGATCACCGAGTTGCATTTTGGACATAATCGAAAGAACAAAGCATTCCAGCAAACGCCATCCCCGGCTGCCGAATTCATGTTGGCGGTCGGCTGAATTGACGGCGCTTCGTGCATTGGGTTGTAGTGGGAGGCGTTTCCGCAGTGCAGACGCTTTAGGAAATTTAGTGTAGGAGGAAGCTAAAACTGCATTTAATCTGTAGACGAAGTTAGAAGAGCGAGATTACCACATGTACAAGCTATATATATATATATATATAACGTTTACTAACTATGTCTGCGCACGTATCTACATTGTATGGGATTTTAAGCACTTTATTATAGTTTTTATTACATAATTATCAACGAATCACCCACAGTTTCCGTTCATGCTTGAATGCGTGTATATTTATTCGAAAAAGTTTTGTTCTGTGTTGGGAGATTAGTTCGTTGGCAGGATTAAAATTAATGATTAAAACCATGAATTTTGCAGTTCCATTCGCTAGAGAAAACTTAGTTTGTATTTATTTCATTCCATTCCTCTACGCTTTTCGTTTATATCACGCTTTTTCCTAACTTAATTTTCACCAACACTCCAATGTAATCAAATATGCGGCTACATTTTTAATAATCTCTCATTTATTCATTATGATAATTTCAGTTTTTTCAAACAAATAGGTGCTACTTTTTACATAAGAAGACAGGTAATATAGATAAGAAAACATATTTAAACACAGCAGTTTTGGATTTATAATAAATTAGATCTTTTTAAAAAATATGGCGAACATGCATCAAATACCATACTTTCGTCAACTCTTTTACTCACAGGAAGCTAAGAGACTTCTTAAATAAGGAACATATATAAAGACGCAAAAGCTTATGAAATATTTCGGAACAAAGTGGTTTTTCCGGCTTGAGACCAGTAATTTCATAACCGATGTAAACGTGTCCCCTTGCGTTTGGCGGGATACCACTATGAGCTTTCACTCAAAAGAAATTAATAGATATGGACCTGCAACCAAACTTATCATATTTTCTTAGGATCTTCCATATCAGGTACTAGAATCGTACATGATTGTAGAATTTTGGATATTATGACGGTCTATATAAATTAATACTTCTAATATAGCCCTGACATCTGCTCAGAATAGTTAGTCCACCGTTCAGCTTAAACTACCGATGAACATTGCGGGTCACATCCAAAAAAAGCACATCCACAGCCCTCTTTCAACTTAAATGCGTCACTATATATCAGCGAAGTTGTCGCTAAACATTCAATTAATTACCGGTGAATGATCTTATTCTCCGATGGTATATCGCCATAACTGGGAAAACCAATAGGCATGCTCCGGAAATTTTGATAATAGACTTCTGATAAACAAAGATTTGGTGTGGATGGCCTGAAAGGCAAGATATACTTTAGTGCCTCTATCAACAACGGGGTTCTTCTATTAGACCAGTAACTTGACGACCCAAGCAGTACTGCCAATCTTCTAATGTTCAGCAGTAAGTGGCTGATATTGCCAGCCAGCAGTTTCAAGATATGCTTCGAAGCCAAAAAATGATATTTTAAAATTAAAGGACGCTCCTCCGCCTCGACCGGTGTAGACCTCATAGCCCAAACACATATGCGAAGAGCAAAGCTACTGCGTTTTGAACAGTTTGTTTAGATAGCGGTATACATGACAATTGGTAACTTATTTCTACGATTAGGTAGGTGTCCCTCTGAGAAGCTGTGTATTATCAACTGAACTTGAAGGTTTATAGGTTTAAACGGATTTACAGCTTGTAGTGTATTTTACTATGAGCGGCACTCACTGAATGCTTACCTATATTACGGTCTATACCCTCCTTGAAACCATCATAGCTATTGCAATTTATTAAAGTTCTTAGACTGGATGGGGAGCTGTAAGTGCGGGCAAACCCTAGCAGCTTACAGCTGATGTAGGGGGGCACAACAGATCGACAGGTCGCGGTGCAATGTTACCCAAATTAGATCTAATCTAATCTAAATTACAGTCTAATTCTAATGAATCCAAGAATGATCGTGAGTATTAGTGTATATTTTATACTAATACTGTATACTTTTCCTGATACGTGCATACGTGTGGAAACTCTTAAATTAATCATTGATGGTATGGTGCATTATTTACCAATAAAATTTTCAACTAATAATTTTTTTGAAGCAATAGGTATAAATTCGTATTTTCTATTATTATTCTATTGATCCTACTTAGCAGTTACAAAGAAATTGAAGAAGGATATAAAAATATATATAAACAGGAGGATTTGTTAAGCGTTGGGTACTGGATGTCTATCATTCAGATAAATGCTTTAGTGGAAGTAACAATACAAAATAATAGCTACCATAGCAATAATTCAGTTTTCACATTCACTAAAAAATTACGTTAAATGATACTTTTAGAAGCGCAATAACTACTTACTATAACATTACATTACAAAGCACGTTTGCCCGTATTTATTACATACATAATCTAATTTAACGCATAATCTTTTTTGCATGCTAGAGGACTGCCTGGTAGTTGCTACAAAAAATAGCAGTTTTTTTGCTATATTGATTAACTATTACGACTTACTAACTCGACCAGGTCGAGAGAGCTAAAACATCATGGGGTACCATAGATCTTCTGGCCGGCTTGCCTTATGGGATAAACCCGCCCATGAAAGTTAAAAAAAAAAAAATGACGTTAGCAGTTACACTACTGGTTGCTTACTAGCAACACATAACTAGTGCTTGTAGCTACATTGACGATGTCTGTAGTTAAGTAATATTTGTTCATGTAGCATGCGGCTTAGTTAAAACACTGCCTCTTCTATCTCGCGTATGTATTCATATGCTTCCGATTTTTACATACCACGGTTATCTTCACTTTATCGATCAACTAGTGCCGTAACTGCAAACATTCACAATTTATATTGTCGCCTTTTTACAGCTGGGTTAGCGTAGCCAAGTTTCTGATCATTAATAATAGTACTATTATAAAATTTGTAGCAAAACATTTACCAAAAAAATATTTTTTCTTGTAATATGCAATGTCCACAAAAAAAAAAAAACGTTTTTCTGCAATTCCTTGAACACATCAATTGTTATTTCAAATAAAAGCACGTCGTAAAAAGTGCAAACAAACAATTTTGTGCGTGTTCTGTAAAATTTGCTGAAAAGAGTTATGTGATTTTAGAATTATGGTGATTCATATGTATATTGAATGTAATATCATTGGCCGGTCTTTAAGCTATCCTGAAATAACCCTATAAGTATACCTTCTTTTTGCTCTTATTTGAATGTTCAACTCTTGATTGTAAGTAAATATTACGGTATGCAATAATATACTTACTCTAGATAAAAATAAAAAATATTGTGCACTTGCATTCTCAAAAGCTGGGTATTTCTTAACAATATCTCCACAGGAAGCGAGATTAAGAAAAAACTTATTACTTTGCATGTGCAATATATATTTTACACTTAGATCCTGACAAAAATTGCTCTTTATATACAAACTTCTTCCTAGCGGAGTAAACGACAGCTTATGGAATTCAATTTTCGCATTGGGGTTATCGATTTTACAGGGATGAGTTGACCTTATTTTCTTTAGAGCAGTCAAAAATGTGCAGCGATACGATTTTGGGACGACGTCGATGTGAAACTTTCAAATTTTCGCGATGGAAACTTTACCCGTCATCAAGTAACTTAAATTACTGTTGTAAACGAGCAAATCAAGAGGTTAACTAGCACCGAGGTTGCTCTGTATATACGAGTGAAAAAGCAGGACGAAGGAGAATTCAATAAAACGGGAAACGTTTCTGCAAAAAGGTCGAATTCCTCTACATATCGTTTCACTTTGCTTTGTACTAAATAACTTACATTTCTAAGCAGTGAAGGGTGTCGGTCCTGCGTATTCAAATCACGTTAAAATATTTACCAGAAACACAATATTATTCGGAAGGTAACCCAAGCACTAGCACGCGGAGCTACTTCACGCAAATATTTCAAACAACTCTGTCTGACTACAGAGAAAAAAGGTTCACAAAGATAGTACGATATTTTCTTCAACGTGATCTCGGTCTTCGTAAAATATTTTCACTACTTTTACGGAGCTGGCATTCGCACTGCATGCCTTATCTTCAATACATTCGATGTGCCCTAGTTTTAGTGGAACCGTTGCCGCCGATAATAGCTACGGAACGTAATTAGGAAATAATGTTTCCTTAAGTAATATACGTCCCTTGGTCGGCCCTAGGTGAAAGCTTCGAACAATGCAGCTTTCGTATATATAGCAAAGTCTTGATCTTGCGAATCTACTACACGCCAAAGTTTAATCATTAATCAATGTTTTGGAAGGGGAAGCGGTAGATTTAATTAATAGCCTAATCTAAGATATTCTTCTTTGTAATTATTACATAAAGGGATTGTAATTGTTGCCGATATATTTTTAATTACACCTGGAGCCTTGTGTTTAATATAATAATAATTTCTTTTATGCCACCCCTAAAAGACTTATGATATTAACCTAATTATACTTTCTAATGGTTTGAAAAACTTGTACTTAATTATGTCACGAAGCACATGCTACACAGATTTAAGCAAAGCTGTAAAATCTGCAATGAAAAGAACGGTGCAATTATCACGAATTAGCGATACTTGCGTGACTACGGAAATAACGTGACACTTGTAATTCAACGTATATATATATATACAAGGCTATACATTCGTAACGGAATTGTAGCCGCTCACGGGAGCTCCTCTGACCGATTTGGTTACTTGGTGGATGGTCACTCCACCTAATTCCTTCTTGGTAAGGTCACATCTTAGCACTTCTTTTTGCCTCATCACATATTCTTCTCCACAGTTGCCTGTCTTTCATTTTCCTTCTCCAATCCTTTATTCCTAAAGTCTTCATGTTTTCGATTATTTGATCTTCCCACCTTGATTTGGGCCTTCCTCTTGGTCTATTTCCCATGGGCTTCCAACTCGTTACTTTCCTTAGCAGTGATTGTTCTCCCTTTCGATTAATATGGCCGTACCACTTCAGACGTTGCGCCTTGATTACTCTAACAATATTTTCTCCTCCCAGGATTTTGTCGACTTCGAAATTCATTAGTCCTCTGTATTCCCCGTCAATATCTCTTACTGCTCCGTATATTTTCCTTATGATTTTCCTTTCGAATACCCTTAATTTGTTTTCATCTTTGCCCGTTAGGGACATGGTTTCCGCCGCATACGTAGGTTACTGGTCTTATTGCACTTTTGTATAATTTCAGTTTTGTGCTTTTACTGATTCTTTTATTCATAATAAGTTGTTTAAACTTATAGAATGCGCTGTATCCCGCTTGTATTCTGTGCTCGATCTCGGTGCTTCTTTCATTTCTGTTATTCACCATAACGCCGAGGTATTTAAAGTTCTTTACCCTTTCAAATGTGTATTCTCCCACTGTGGTGTCCGTTTTGCCATCTAACTGTTTCTTTCTAGATATTTCCATTAATTTTGATTTTTGCTGGTTTATTTCCAGTCCGCGCTTCCGTGCTTTTGTACTGATGTTGATTAAGGCTTCCTCCAGGGCTCTCTTATCTCTTGCGACAATTGCCAGGTCATCCGCGAATGCCACGACTTGTACTGATTTATTGCTAATTGTTCCGGTCAATCCACATGCCCTTATTACTCCCTCCACGGCTATATTAAATAAGGAGGTTGAGAGTCCATCGCCTTGTCGTACACCCCTGAAGATTCAACGTATACAAAATGTATATATTTACTACAGTAAATCCCATACCATAAACCTTAAACTATTTTTACAAAGCCAACGTCCAAGGCTTTAGAGAAGTAAAGCCAAAGAAGTGGCCAAGCTAGAGGCACTATTAAGCCGAAAAGTGTCGTCTTAATTGGTGCTAGAATGCTTCGACGAACTGATAGAACTATATGATTGGAATAGTGCTAGTCTGATCTGGGTACCAGGACATCAGAAAATTGAGGGCAATGAAAAAGCTAACGAAGTCGCCAAGAAAGGGTAAGAGACAAAAAAGTGCGTACCAGAACCGTTTTCTGGAATAATGGCTAGACAACGTAGGAGATTAGTGTTCGAATAAAACAAGATGAAGCCTGGACGAACGCTCAAGGTAAAATATATGGTAAAACCTATGGGGAACCTTTGCGGAAAGCAGGCCAGAACACCATTACAAATGAGCACGAAACAGCTCAGCATCATCACAAATCTGATAACCGGACATGTTCCTGCCAGAAACCTCTGTGTAAAATTGGAGTGTATAATGGAGATTCAAACTACATAGGAGAGAACCAGAAGCAGCCAAGCATAAGTGACCACGAAGGATTAGAGTGCAGGAGACAAAGTTTATTTGGGGAACTGAGAATGACCCAGAGATATACCACACTAGTTGGATGAATGACCTGTACAAATCAGTAAAGGGGATCACCATTTTGGCGTGGGTTCTATGAAATAAGGACATTGCACAATAATCATGTGACTGTCGTACCTTTCGGGGGACCATGGGTCGAACGAGTCCGGGTTACGGAATAAAACAAAAGTTTGTTCAGTTAGGCTGTAACGACTACTACCTTTATGCTTACTGATTTTTGTTTAATTCGATTTTACTTTACTGATTTGTTTGATGCTTCGCTAATGCCTACTGCTTAACCTCTTTACTTGTCGGTACAGCGGCGCTGGTTGTACGCGTCAGCTATCCAAATAAAATGCCGTACGTGGAATCGGCTGATGGTTTCTCTGTTTGTCGTTGCAATAAAAATATTTTACCTCAGAGTGGTAGCTGTCTGTGTGGGTGCTGGGTATCCAAGGTTCTGAGCGTGGTGAACGCAACAATTAAAAGAGTTAAATCGTGCTTTTTAATCAGAAATCTATTTTAACAAAATAGATCCAAATAACACCAAGAACTATACAAGGACAACAAAAAACAAATGAGTGTCAATAAACATATATATATAACTGTAAATATAATCAGACATTAGGCGTAACGATATGTACATCGGAGTGCTTTTAAATTTGGAAGCAAACCGTTTCCTATTTAATTTAGATAATGACCCAAAGCGAGTAACATCTATATACCGGGCGGATCAGAAGTACGTGGACGGTTTTATGGTGCGAGTTACCACGGGGCGGTCTGTGTCGTGTCAGGGGCTCTGCCGACGCCGAAATGACAGCACGGAGCGAAGCAAAACAATGTAAATAAATTTGTTATGCAAATATATGATACAGCCACCAAATTTAATGAAATTGTTGTTGGAGCCGATAGCGAAAGAAGCATTATGTTGTCTTCAAATAGAACTGTGGTTCAGTTTGATCTATAGATAGGTATGTGGTTAATAAATACTAATGATAATTTAATAAATTTATACATATTCTATACATGAATGTAAATGTAATTCAGATCCCTATATTTATATACCACGTATTAGGTATGGCGTGCAAATGGGTAGAATGCGATCATACATAAGAGTCACTACGCTGAAGCAATACATTCACCACTTAGAAAAGTTGCCGCAATATTACGATCCTCTGCTGCTTCTATATTATAACTAAATCCCACGTTAAAAAGATGTATACGTTTGAATAATATATAAAAGTATGCGGAATGTTTTATTTGCTCTCGCTATTTCGTCATTCCATGTATTAATTCGCCCGTAAACATTTGTCTCAGCGTTCATGATAAGAAAGGAGTATACACTGAAGGCTGCGTGAGAATCTATATGAAATTTTTATAAGAATATAAATGAGCTCCTTTCTCTTTATTGTCAATAGGCGGCGTTAGCGCTGTCGATATGAAAAATTCGGAAAAAAAGTTTCCTACGGTTTTCGCGTTTATATAAGCAATATGTATTAGTATTGCGCGCGTTTCACGTAAATATAAATTTCCTATTTTATATTCATAGCCAAGAAGTAATTTGAGTAAAATTTATAACGAACACTTATGTAAATTGGGTTGGAACCGGGCGCTGGGAAAAGAAATGTAGCTTTAAGCTGCTTTATGCCAAGCTTCCATTTAAAGAAAATGTTCGTATTTTAGATAGTTTCGGAGTTGAACCTATTGCCGTTACTAGCGTTATATATTGTTTAAAACAGCTCGATGCAGGAATTAAGCATTTAGTTAATCTAAGAGCAAGAAAAAATAAAGAAGGAAGGTATCCTTGAGTATTAACGAGAAGTTGTATTTCTACAAAAACGACAAGAGGGAATTTCCGAAGGCAACCTCGGTATCGAGGTCTTGATTCATTAACTTAGTTGTTTTCAAGCAGAATCTTTTCGAATACGTCAAAATATTCTTCAGCAACAAGTTTATTCATACCACGAACCGCGTTCTTCAAGATTCCATAGTCTCGTAAATTCGAGTCCTTAGCTGCTCCCAAACCAGCCCAAACTCCATATGATCCACACAGTTGCTAACCTCTCCAAACAATCTCTATCTACTAACGAGATTGCTATCCTATACAAACGTTTCAATTTTGCACCTGCATCTAAGCATTAGTCCTTTCCCACCGAAGACATCATCCATGACATAGAAGCAGCTCTTATCAAAATCTCTTACGATATCGCCGATCCCATTCGATATGAAACCTCCGAGCTTCTTACTAATACCAAACCTCCTAAATCTAACATTCCAAAATCCGAGATATTTGCACTTAAGCAACTAAAATCCGATCCTCAAATTGTTGTACTCGAAACGGATAACTGAAACGCCATGGTGGCACTGGACAGTGAAGAATACGAACTGAAAATTCTATACTTACCCCAAGATGTCTCCTACAGACTCTTAAGACGTGATCCTACCGCATGCTTTGAAGGTTCCATCATCAAATCCATAAAATCCTCATCTATTTCTCCTGAATTGCACAAATCCTTATTACCTAGCGACTTCCTATAAACGCAATGCCTATTTCTTCTACACCCAAAGAGTTAGCGACCATAAATATGTACGTCTAAATTTAACATAAAATTTTTTTTGAACTTAACTCCAAACGTTCAGATTCCTTCTGAAGGCAGTATTGGTGAAAAAAGCATTCGGTCGGCACTGGTGTTGCAGAGCATGAATACTGTACTCGGGCGTTGCGCGTAATTGGGTCTGCACTTGCTGAGTGTAGGCTGGAGACCTACCACCAACTCCATTTCAACTCTATTCCCGAAATCCTGACTCCTTCGCAAAATCTGAGAATCCATTTAAATCCATAAACATCCCAATAACCTAACAAGAATATAGCGTAGATGTACGATTTTACCTCAAATGGGACAGTAGCTGCCCGTAACTTAGCAACTAGATCCCAGGATTCAATGTAAGTTCACTTTCAAGTTGTTCTGCTAATTTGGTTAAGGTGGTTGTTTGGTTGCTTTGCCGCTGAATATGCTTCCCAAATGATAATACCAAACTATGCAAGCTAACATAACATAATTTTGCCCCTTTGCATGTAGAAGCGTTTTTTATCATTATTATTTTGCGTATGGTAGGTACAATTAGACGGGCACAAATTCCGTGGTAATTCCATTGGAGGCATGAGCTAAGATTTAGTTCATGTCTCTCATCATCAGGATTGGTGCGTTTTTGGAATCAAGGAAAAACTGTGACTGACGCGTTAAATATTACTTAAAATAATTTTAGAAGACTTCAATCATTTGTCGTTTATTTACAGGAGACATTTAAGTGTTGAATAGTTCATTAATATTAAAATAATTCTATCAATATATTTTTGTCTGTAAATTAGAATAATTTAGATTTGACACGATGTAATTGTACGCTCATTATGTTTATCTCTCTTCAAATTACAAAACAATAAAACATATCTGACTAGTAAGCTGCATATATTTATTTTCAATACGGGCAAACAGGCATTAGAGTATTATTAATTTATTATACAGAAGTGTCAGCGCTTCTACACATTATATAATATCAGTGGAGTTAGAAGGTTTCATCCTGCAACTAATACCGTTTAATCTATTTATCGTCTTAGAATTAAAGGAAAAGTACGTTTATCTTTGACAAAGAATATTACTTACGCAAGCATGCATACCTACTTACTGCTGTGTACTGAATGGTACCAACAGAAATGCAAAATGAAATTGAAAATGAAAAATTAAATTAGCTAGCTCACAAGATAAAAATTTTAAAGGGCGCAAAAGAACAATTAAACTCAGGGTTACTCTCACAATTAAACTTATCATGAAAAGTAATATGTGGGTGAAAGAAATCTGACTGTCTTTAATACTCCAAAAATTTTAAAGGTTTTATCTCAAATAAAAGAACAGTATTTTGAATGACGTAAATAATCAATAAATTTTATTAGACTCTAAATAAAACAAAACAAACACTTTCGTGTCTATAACGGAACTGAACTTACAAGGTTAAACAAACGTATTCGTATCAAACAACAGCTGCGTGCGTTGCAACGCACAAAGATCTCTCCGCCAACGGACGAAAAATCAAAACAAAACAAGAATATACAATACAAGTGAACGCAAAATGTACAACTGAATGAAATTAAAATAAACAACTGAACAATTAAATAAATAACTTAAACAATCCAAAACATTAACTAAATCTTATTTAAAAATAAAACAATTTGAAATTTCTCGCAACATTGACAAAGGCTTCTTGGAATGAACAAGAAAAAGAAACCTGAATTTACAAAAACCGAGGAGACAGGCCACAGCATTACGTATGCTATAACTACTTGGAAATTATGGTCGTGAATACAAATAAACACTCACGGTCAGTTTGAAAGTTATAAATTAATGTTTAAGTCTAGTTCCGGCAAAGTTACCTACGTGACAATTGTTCAATCCAAAGAAGTTTTAAAATATCCGAAGCTTCCCTGAACACTAACGTCGTCCATCCTGCAACTTTCGGAAACGATATTTGTTGCCAGTTTTGCTCCCGTATTTGGTTTCTAAGCTGTACGTGGCGCTCGAGGATTTGTCGGTTTCAGTAACGTAAATATTTGAAATTTCAAAACAAAGCAGACATGGGAGTAGACGAATTATTTGCCTTTACTTTACAATAATTGTAATAAGTCTTTCCAATACTTTGTTGAGTTTTTTGAAGTGCTGAGGTTGTCTTGGAAGGGCTATAAGAAAAAAAATACTTAATGCAATATTTCATATTCTTTGTACAATAATTAGACGATTATCTGGAATCAGTTATCAGGTAAATACTCTTTTGTTAGTTATTATCATTACATTTTCCACTAAAGCATGCTTCGGTTACGTAATGAGTGATATTAATTGAATAAAACCGTTTTCTAAAAAATTGCATATACTCCAAAATATACAATATATGTGCTACATGCTAATTTATTTTCCAGAAAAGAATTATTCTCATAAAAAGCATGAAGAAAAAATACAAATGA
Source organism: Cetonia aurata (assembly GCA_949128085.1). Taxonomy (NCBI): domain Eukaryota; kingdom Metazoa; phylum Arthropoda; class Insecta; order Coleoptera; family Scarabaeidae; genus Cetonia; species Cetonia aurata. The sequence goes on from OX421885.1 coordinate 34,294,574, forward strand.
GAATTCTTTCCATTTAGTGCGTTTCTTTTTACGATTACTGTATTACCATACAATGTTTTATTCTACACCATAGCAAGTGCGAACACATGAATACAAATGCTCAATTTTGTAAATATTGTAAGTTAGTATACTGTACTGAATTTCAATAGCTGTGAGGTTATCGTTATTACCAAACGAACCTAAAACCGAAGCCGAGATACTGCAGACATCACAGTGGCAGAAACTTATTATACCGAAGATGAAAATGCATATTTTAGAACTCGTTGATTAAATATTTAACCGCGGTTTCTTTCCAGCAAATAACAGCGTAAAATAAGGCGTCTTTACTCATCAAAGTAAAGAGGCAACAACGTTGAAATCAGGACAAGATTATCAATTATTTAGTATTTATGGACCACACAGTTTCTACAAAGTACATAGATAAAATTGAAACGATGTGATATATTCCCAACCTAAAAGATTCTGCATTATACTATGCCATTTTGCAGAAGCTATCACAGCTTATCTTATTGACAGGATATATTGAGGTGAATCTGTATTTGCGACAAAATATCTAAATGGTTTTGTTGATCGTTACTAACTCTCCAAAAATTTATATACGAAACAAATATTTTCTCACAGGTTATTATTATTGAACGAGTTATATTATCAGAATATTTTATGACAATACCATACTGTTTTGTAATTTTTACCTGATTATGTGCCCAGGAAGAAGTCGGTGCTCAGCAATCTGTAAAAATAACTTAAATTCAAATGATATCTGAGAAAATAGATGAAGTACACACATTAAATAATTACTCCCTTGTTAAAATCGAAACAATACTGTGACGTAGTTAACACAAAAGGCGACGGCAACGCGAGCATTAGATTACATATTTTCCAACAAAAACGCCTCAACAATAGTGGATCATTAAATGGAAAATTTAGCAAAACATGGTTTACTCCGCCGTATCCATGTATGTACAAATACATTGCGAGAACTAAATTGGATCTATTGTAACTTCTGAATACGTCATTATTTGCAATGCAAAACTCATAATTAAGCAGGCTACATGTGAGTTGATGTACCCGTTATTATGTATGCAGCAATAACACATTTAATAACCCTTTTAAATGGAATATTTAAATTCTTTACACATTATCGAACATATAACCTATCAGTCTGAATTTGGAACAACAGTATCGCTGTTGTTGCCGAATGAAAGGAAAATAGAAATGACTATAAGGATAACAATAAAAGAAAATATGATTAAGTATATGTAAATTACTTAACACTGTTAAACGTTACAAATTTTTAATCACAATGGATGTTAGAATACTGTGAAAAAATATCGGAAAAAATGATTATAGATGATACTGTGAACACAAAATCGAATGGTAGAGCCATAGTTAACAATAGAAAAACCGCTGGTAATATTTTTGAAGTAACTAGAGGGTTACGGCAAGACGACGCTTTCGCAGTACTAATATTTATTATTTATTTAGATAGAATTATAAATGAAGTAGGAGGATAAGAAGCAGTGAAAGATAAGTCAATATAAATAATTGCAGATGATCTAGTCATGGCAACGAGAAACAAAAATGATTTATTGTTAGAAAAAGCTATTACAGCAATTAGAAGAAAGGCAAAAGGAAGAAGTTTAACGATAAATAAAATATAAACAAAATATATGTTCTGCAGCAAAGAAGAAAAATTACAACGATTACAAAGTCGAACGCATATAAGTTTAAAGAAGTAGAATCTGTCAAATATCTAGGAGCACACAGAAAGAAGAATACACCTAACTCCGACTTGCAAGAAACTGAGAACTTAATTTATAACCTGCCGTTCCATAGGAAAATATATTTTTATTTATCTTAAGTTGGAAATTTATGTAGCGTAAGTTTTATTTTCATTTAGTTGATTTTCCTGTGCAATTACTGTCGTTTTCCGGTATTTTTTTTTTGCTGCCACATGCTAAATTTTAAATTCGTTTGCTGCGGCTTGTTCGAATGACCACCAACCTCACATCCTGTATGTTCGGCTTATGCATACCTGACAAATCCCAAATCACATTCATCCAATCACTTCAAAGTCGGCCTTCGGGACTGACCCGATGTAGCTTCCCCTTTCTGTTCGAGAATGATCAGGTCTGACTCCCGCTATTCGTTTGTTGTACTTCATTATCGACTTTTCAGATAAACCTGTGTAACATTCACTTTCTACACCTCCAAAATCAGCAATTTGTGTTCGATACTTAATTTAATTCGGAATATTTTATATAATCATTTATTTTCAATATACTCTCCATACAAGTACAACCCTTGTTTTCTATAAACCATCAAATGATCATTTGGTTCAGGTTGAATATCTGTTGTATATCAAATTGATGTTTATTTAACTGCAAATACAGTACTTATCTATGATTTTCACTGGATATTATCTCTTTTATTGTCCAGCTATTGTTTTATGAAATGAACATCCCTAGAATTAAACATTTATTGCTTTACGATTCGCTCGTTGCATATATTTGTATTATGGCCATGAGCACAGCCAGGCACTCACACTGCCTGATTACGGTCGATTTTGATCATCAGTATGCGACGAAAAAAATACGGAATAAGCACAACACTAATTGTAAGATCGCTTAAGCGGCGACACCACGATTCCACAGTTGTCACCCAACTCAGTTTGCATGTGAATAAAAATAAATATAAAAGGCGATATCTAATCATACTAAATCATTAATTGGGCTACAAGTCACTAAAACAAATAATTTTTGAGAGAAAACACCTCGCAAACTCACAATCAGTAAAAATAACAACAGTTTGAAGTAAGAGCTGGAAAAAGTAAATTCGAAAACTTAACAGAATCTACTGTAAACCTGTAATCAGTTATGTGCTTGACTCTCTCCTAAGAAAAAAGAACATCGTGCGACTAATAAAAGCCTAGACACTAAAAATATACCGTCATAGGATCAAAATAGATATAAAGTACATTTAATAAGAAGCATAGGAGGGATCGATATTGAAAAATAGTGGTATTGTGTCAACAGTTTCTGCACCAACGTCGGGTGTGCCACAGTGTTCGAACTTGGGCCCTATTTCCGATACTTTGCTAACACGTGAGAATGTCTTGTTTGTGATACGAAAATCTATTCAAAGACCGATTGGGTGGACTAACTGCTACAAAGGTAGTGTGAATAGGTGTCGTCATGTAGATAAGTTAGATTTCTCAAAGAACAAGGTTATGATATATACCAGAAAATTGTTCCCCTAAAAATGTTACTATCCTGCGGGTGCTACAGTTGCGAATGCTATCTTGTAGAGAATCTAGAAATACCTTTCAAGCCTAGACTTGCATTTTCTGAACACATTTATGATATTGCCACTGATTGTAAGCCTTATGTGTTTAAAAGATGTTTTGTAACCTGCAATTCAATTAATTTTGCAGAACTTATTTCAAAAACGAACACATGCTTACCTTCGTCTCACAATCAGTATAAATAACAACGGCAGTATATTCTGTGTGCTGTTGTCTGTGTGCATTAAGAAGGGCAAATGTTTGCTTTCACTGTTATCGTGATGGCGTAAGACCGCCGAAATTAGCTTGCTCACTAAAATCTATGAATTACTTGGATACTCCTGCACAATCACGTACGACATAAAACTAAAGTAGACGTTAACGTGCCAGACTCAAAAAGCAAATTGAGACAATTTTATATTATTTCTAGCACAATACACAAAAAAGAAATAGGTTTAAATTAAATAGAGAACTGTTATAAGAAATGAAGCAAGAAAGAACATATATACTAATTTGTTATGGTAAGCTGTAGAGAACATAGCCGTAGAATTAGTATGCCAGTTATGCTGTGCCACACTTGGGCAGATAACACGTTTTATCAACTTTCTTAGATCAAATAATAATTAAATGCTTTGTCGCTTTCACACTTTAACGTAAAAATTGTTACACTAATCCAAAATGCAAATCTTTCATAGATTTCTAGTATAAAGAATTTCGTTTGTGGCTGATGAAAATCAACTAAAGATTTATGCTGACCGACAGCAAATACCTCTACAGTTGAAATATACTGACATAATCTGCTCTCTCGGTGTATTTCTTCTAATTTATAAATTCCTGTGTCATTTGTATGTGACACTCGCACTCGCTCAAGTCCCCTTTTTGCAATTTTAAATGACAGACGTCGGCTCTGGTACTTAGCATCAAGCATTTTCATTTCTTTTAATTAAACGCGTAATGTCGTTACAACATTTCCACAAAGAGAAATATTGTTTAAGGCCACTATACGCATGAACGCAGAGTTGTAGAGTATATTCCCAGAACCTTAAATATATTCTTTTGCTTTTGGTAGGTAACTTATAACTAGAGCTAGCACTAATTTTAGTAATTCCAGCATGGCCGTATTTGTCGGTTATGTAATATGTTTGTTGCTTTCAAAGAATCTGCAAAGTGTGGTCAGAATCTAATAGAATAGTAGTAGACCAATCCTCAAATAAATCTATAACCAGCAACAAACAAAATACTCAGGAAGCATTAACAAAGATTAATTTCACACCTTAAAATCGTTTGCCAGCAGAAAGCGGAAACCGCTTCCTATAGAAGATCTGTAAACGATCCAGATTTCATTAAATTATGAAAGTGTAGGTAATTTTCCTTGTTTGTAGAAATATAACAAAAGAACGTGGCGTTGCAAAAACCGGAAAAAACATTTACGGTTGCAAACCTCTATGAAAAAGTTATACCGGTAAGTCAATTAGGAACCATTAGTCGAAGTAAACACGTTTTTCCTATGAGGATAAGCGCGTGCGATGACCTGCTTGAACTGTTAATCGACGATACCTAATCGTATTAGTAGGTATTAAGAGAATATAATTTTCGAACGATGATGACCTGAGCGAGTAAAAGAGACGATATCGGTCTCTTTCCGTTACCAGGAAATGATATCCTCGCTCTTGCTCACAACAGTAGAAACTGTATCGTCCTTATAAAAGCCAGTAACCCTACTTCCTGTTTTTCTTATTTCTAAATTCACATGTCTACCAGATCTGTCTTGAAACCGAGTCTTTATATTTTCAATAATGGCCGAAATGTTGGGTTTCCATATAATATTTTTAAAATGTCATAGCACACATAGGACTTTTTCGGGACATCTATCGTGTTCGTGGCATGCTAAAAATCTATTAAAAAGTTAAAACACAATGTCTTGCTTAATATTCAAACTAAACATAGGGTGTTGTATATTTTAGTAAAGTCCGCAGAATTTGTCATTTGATTATAACATAACCTAGTATGGTTTCCAATAAAAACATAATAAAAAATGGAGTTTGTTTCTAGATCCTTAAGAAAAAAAACCACACCAAAAATATATAAGCAATTTTACTGCACTTTGAACAGTATATAAGAACTTGATAACACATACAAATAGAAATTGAATCATTTCTTTTTAAATATCTTAAAACAAATAGAATAAATTTAAAATTTGATTTTCCCCATGGTTTTATTTCGAAAAGGTAAGCCCTGGACCGTTATTTTTTCCTATCTCTGCTGCAAAGTTGATTTAGTTATTATGCATATAGAATTTCGTTTAAATGGTACATAAATCGAAGTCCAAGTCTGTGCACAGCGTTGCAATTTAAAGCCTTAACTTCTAAGATTATTTTGTAAAATTATTTTTGTCTTTTGTATTATTTTACACATTTTAAACTAAAAGATAATTTTACAAGGTGTTTTCACTATCTGTTGTGTAAAAGAAATCGATATTGCATTTCACAATACCTAGCATTCTTTTTAATAAACTTAATGGGTTTTTTAAAATCAGAATCGTCTTTAAAACATCAATCCCAATGCGGCGTAAAAGCCAGTAACAATATCTCACAGGGATACTTACCTTCATCGAATCGTCCTACACAATCAGATTATATCGACGTGAGAGTAAATTGGATCGAGAATTCAAGCCAACAAGACACGAGACGCTACTTCCGGTTTCACGATCATGCACCCGCAAGAAGAGTAACATCGTTACATCTCTTACAATTACGATTTTCTTCATGAGAGGAATAGTTCTAAAGAAGGAAGCGAAGCAACAAAGCAGAAGTTTAATTTAAAGGAGGTCAGTATCCGCAACAAGCGTAAATTATATCCCTTAAGTTATGAAATGGGAGAAAATTAATGTTTGATGGTCCTGCTGTTAGAGCTCTCGCTAAAATCGCACTGATTACGGTACAATATACGTCAAAAATTTATGAGGTTGAAATGTGTGCAGACCGCAAGCTTTTAGAACGATAAAATCTTCTAGCTCCGAAACTATTAATCCCAGGCAAAGAACAGTTATCGTAAACACTTGAAAATGATACCATTTGTTTCGGTAAGAATAGTTTTCAAAAACGCTTACTGGAAATTCTTTGAGATATTTATAGCACGTTATTGGTGGTGGCAATACACAATAAAAAAAACTGAGTGCTTGTACAGGAGCTGTTGAAATCAATGAATTGTTTTATTTCTTCTGAATGACCTACAGTTGAATTAATCTTATTTGTGTTGGAACCGATATTTCAAACTCCTAATAAAGTTCCTAATAAAAGTTATTTGTTGAATAACTGAAATAACTGTAGATATATTTTTCTTATATGTATTACCAAAATTTTTATTAAATACCCTTATTAGCAGATTGAAATACCGGCCCTTATCTAAATACAGTGGTTGATAGACATAGTCAGAATGCAAAGTAAATAAATGATAAGCGTCGTGAAACGCAAACTAAATAAATGACTTACAGGAATTAGTTTAATGGCCATTCACAACATAGTAATTTATTGGTATCCCAAAAACTCAATTTCTATCTATTATCTGTGGGATTAAACATTAGAATAGGAAAGCCAATTTATCATGCAGGGAGTGCTCGATATACGTGCTTGAAATACAAGTTATTTTCTGCTGTTATCCATATTACCTTACTACCAACCAAAGGTTTATACGCGCATTTAGACCGCGTCAATGGTGTGTGGTAGGTCAGTAGCTGGATGACAACAATTTTTTTTTTGCATAGAGTTTATATATTAGGACGATCGTTGTTAAATATTTTGCTTCATTTGTACATATTTAGTGTTTTTGGAGGTGTGTATTATGTATTTACGTTATTTTTACTTGTGTTGCACTACTTCTTGTTTGCTGTCTTTCTATTGTTGCCATGTAATCGTGAGAATAAAGAAGACATAACCTATAACCTCATTGCACACACGTGGTGATGATCAGTTTATTTTGGCTTTACATTACAGAAAATGGAGACAGCAAGTACCATTAAGCTTTCTTTGATTTAATTTTAGGAAATCGAAAGAAAGAACACTTATTTGCCATGTTATTGTGACTGCAAGCCGGGGCCCAACAATATATAGGCATGCTGACTGTCACTTCTAACCTATAAATCGCGTTGTTTTACTTCATTTACAGGGAACCACTGCATTTAAAACTTTCAACGGCTACTTATAATTATACTTACACCTGCAGTATAGTAGATGGCTTAGGTAAAATTGTTCATATAATAAAAATATAAAGGAATGAAATTTCGAGATAGGAATTTACAATGCTAAGTGAATAATGTTTTCATCCAGAACACTGACCACCATAGATAATGGTATTATAGATGGGTATGTTCCATATACTGTTTTGAGGCCGTAATGAGCCATCTATAGATGTGTTATGAAAGCTTATGAAGAACCGCGGGCTTCTTAAACGGTATACTAGAGCATACTAAAGTTTAAAATTGTAATTATCAGTGAATCTACGTTGAGTGCGGTTTCCCATATTAGGTATATGGGAAACTGCACGCAACGTAGACTCCCCGATGACGAAGGCAAAGAGAATCGATTTACCGCTTACACTATTGGAAGAAGTTGGAGTTTGTTTTCTGTATACTTTGAAGAGTAATATACTCTTGTATATGTTTGTTTAAAAAAAATTACTTTGACAACACCGCAAAGGTGAAAAAATGGAAATAATTAAATGATGGAGTATGAAAAAGGAAAAAATATAATTTCCGAAACGTAAAAGAACATTTGTATTATTAACTAAACCGGAAGACCCAAAGAAAAGAAAAAATATTATTTATAGACATTATTTAAACTATTTTCTGTTTTTATACTCCCTTCGTTTGTTCGCATAAATTCTGGCTTGTTGAAATATAACATCGTTTCTGTTTTGCCTGTCATCCTGTCCTCGCAGTACTCTATATAAACCTACGCACCAATTGTGGCACACAAACTTAATAAAATAATTTAGTATGATGTTTTTAATGTCTGCGCGGTGACCACATGAATTGCTGTAAGGATAACACATATGTTCATCAATAAAAGATATAAAGTGCAATGCCTTAGCTTGGCAAACTACGTGTGGTAAAAGGGCCCCAGTAAAATTATAAAGTTTGCACATGTACTGCATAAATATTGGCGTGCAATATTTCATTTTCATTGGAATGCCATTTGAAGATTCCTTTTCTACAACAAGATCACGCCATTCAAAAATTTTATCTTTACAAAATATTTGACTTTTACAATCTTCACACTGCGATAATTTCTTTATATTTCTGGTTATAAATCCACTCACATAACCGATGCTAAAACTTTATCAATATAAGATTTGTTGTCACTTACAAAAATACTTCTGTTTACAAATGATAAATGCAACCATACAACGAATTGCCTATACACACGCTAAATGCAAAGTAACCGTCGATAAGATTGACCACCTTTCTTACCCGCGACGCGCGTCATGATCTCAGTCGTCATCTATTGATGCGTTATAGAACTAAAAACCCGGTTTCAGTAGCTGCCATTTAACATAACCACCCATGCTGACCACCTTAACAAAATGGCGGGGATGACGTTTTCACTAAATGCGCGTATTAGAACGTTATCAGCTACACAGTGATTGTTAGTTTTCATAACACACAAAATAAGTTTCAATTACACCATTTTTATTGTATTTAATTTGGGAAGCAACTCTAGCAATAAAAAGATTATTCGAAAAGTAACTATACTTACAAATAGCTCTCTCGATAGCTCAAATATATCACGAGCTCTTAGATTCTTTTGTATTGCGATATCACATTCTTGCTGACAAACATCTTAGTGGCGTTATTTTCAGGTTATCTTTACCTGGCAACGTTGCAGATAAAAAAAAATGACATTCGGTTTACATATGTCGTTTAAATGTTACAGTTGGAGATTTAAGTTTTCGAACAATACGCGATGAGACAAGCGAGACAGAAAATATCGATACTTATCTCCGTAATTCCTCCCCCTTTAGAGCTTTTCCATAGCGGCGATGGCTGTTCGCTTACACATCTAATACGGATATTCGGCAAATTCGCATTAGAGTTTAGCGGAAGTTAGCTGCCGAGCTACTCCACACATTTCAATGGTTCGATACTGCTTCAATCGAGGCTTTGTGCTTTAATAATTTAATACGGTTTTTGTAAGTTCGTCAATGTAAAAGCACATACATTTATTTAGCATGTTGGTGGTCAGATGTTCTCGTACCTTCTCAAACTGTTGTTAAATCTTACATTTAGATAGTGAAGCAGTAGAGGAGACTGGGGTCAGTTGATACAATTTTCAGTTCTTCTTTTTATCGTAGTGACTTTGTTTTTGTCTTTAAAGAATTAATATTAGTATAATCAATTTGGTATGTACTTGCTGCAGTGAATCGCGCCTCCTTGCGAAAAGGGACAAAAAACGTAAGCTTAAAAATGAAAGCAACTTTAAATCTCACTTTTTGCTTATGTGTTTTGCATGTAGTTAACTACAACAAATATGTTTCTTATATTTAGCAAGTAAATTAGTAAAATTAATGACAATACTAAGTAAATTTCTAGAAGTATTTTGCTAAATTGTAATAAATCTAACAAAACATTTCTTATAGTGTAGAATCGTTTGCGTTGCAAGAACTATTGCGGTTATTAGATCAGTACCGACTGCAAGTATGTAGCAATCGTACAATTTCGGTAAGTTTATGATGTTTGTGAACATGACTACCTATACTTCTATGGTACATACAGAAGGTGCTATAATTTTAGCGAGTTTCTCGAAATGGACAATAAAAACAGCTAGTTTCATCGGAGACGACAGTAATTTATTGCGTTGTTTGGGATAAGATATGTTAGGCGCAGTGCTGTGGTAATTGGTTCTTGTGGTCTCCGCCAATGAAATTGTGGGTCTCGAATGGCTTTTACGTAGTTCATATTTTCAGATGGCGCTAGCGGTACTCGAAAGCACAAACAAACAAGCGTATAAGTAACAGGATTGCGAAGAGAACACGAAATTTACAATGACTCCAAGAAATGGAGTGGTTTCTGTTTAAATAATAATATAAAGTTAAACCTCTAATATACTGTTTGGCTGATTTTAGTTTTTAAATATTTTTAGATAGGTTACATATTACACATAATTAAATTCTAAGTAATTCCTTTGGATATCAAGTCATGTAACTTAACGTTTGGCAAAAAGGTGAGTGTTAAAATATATTTTGGAGTTGAACATAGCCGCTAAAAAAATAACTATGTCTTAATTTTGTATACATTGCGACATTTATGCTAATCACTCTGTATTAAGGATTACAAACATTAGAAGAACATTAAAAAAACAATGAATGAATAATGAACAAACAGTAACCCTTTGCGGTAAACGGCAAAAGGTCAGACGTACTGCACGCAGGTGCAAAGTCTGTTTTTCATTCCTGCCGCAATAACTACAGCTAAAGAAGAAAAACTATGCAGTCAGAACATATAGAAAGCAAGCTTCACATTACTAAGCATCATCATACAAGTAAATGAATAGATATGTACAAGAACTAAATTAAACTACATTGTAAATTTAAGTCATTGAATCAAGAATCATACGTTTTACATGACGTTTAAAAGAAGGAACAGATACGTTTTTTTAAATAATCCGGTAGACCGTTGTATATTCGCGCAATATTAAATAAAAATGATCTCTCAAAAAGAGTTGTCCTATGAGCAGGAGGTGTGATGCAATGGGGAAATCTACCTAATATTAATATTATGCACATCTGTTCTAAATGTCAATCTAAGGAAGAGGTATGACGGAATCCTTTTTGTCACAATTTTGAGATAGAAACAGCACTGATGCAGGCGTCGACGAGAACGCATGTTCAACCAGCGAAGTTCTGCAAGTTTATGAGAAACATGTTCGCGCCTTCTTAAACCGAATATAAAGCGAATACAGCAATTTTGAAGTGTTTGTACTCTTTGTGCAGTAACACTATCAAGGCAAAATTGAAATGCTAAAGTTTAAAATATCAGGAGGCGAAAATTTAGAAAAATGGAAATATACTCGTGTTTGTAAATATTAAATAACTCTTCTTTTGCCAGTTATTATACTAATAATAAAGCTACAATGGTCCATGGATAACGTGAGTATGCATGTTTTTATGTACCGGCGGTGAAATACCACGGCGTACGCAATCTCCTCAAGCCCGAGTATGTAATTGTAACTGAGCTTCCGCAGATGTTAATACTTCATCAAAACAGGTTCATCTTTGACTACATCCTCCGTTCGCATAACCAACCCCGGCAACTCATGTATACGTAAAATGGAATTCCGACCCGTTCTCGAGGATTTTGTAATTTCACATCACAATATTATTTTGACGTTGTGTACGGTTGCGTGTCGTTCCGCACATAACGTAGATCGGCGTGGCTCAACGATGAAGTCGACTGTAACGTATATGAAATATGTATTAGTTTGGGATTTGTATGTATGTGTACCTAAAATAAGGGGAATACATTTGCGAGTCTCACCTCTGTACTGTACCCGGTGCCATATACATAGGTATATTCCACTCCGTAACTTTTTTATTTACAGATATCTCTTTATAAAATTCGGACTGTACTATTGAGATATATATATATAAAATAATCAAATAGCTGGAAATTCGGCACAGCTAAACTTGAACAGAAGCAGAAGCTATTGAATTACTAGTGAAATTTTAAATTGAAAACCATATTTTATTACTTTGGAAAAAGAGATGCGAAAAAAGAACATGCTCGCAGATCTCAAGGTAAGGAGCAGCAGAGAGTGTTTGTTGAATAACACTTTATGGAGTCTGCAATTTACAGTTCGTAAGCTTGCGTAGTTAAATTTAAATTCAGAAAATTTAACTATCATTTTCAATAAGATTGAGAGCGATTAAAATGTCCAACGATAATAACTTTATCATTATGGTTCATGTTAAGTTGCTCTACCTGAGGTGAAATATAAACAGCAAACAATTCAAATTAAGTTCACATCCAATAACATCTATGTGCAGTAAATTATCCACAGTGTGAAATAAATCTAATTATTTGACATAATAATGCGATTTATATGCAAATAAAACTCCGCCAGCCCATTTCTTATTAAGAATATCAAGTTACCTATCTTGTCTAACAACAGTAAAGCCTGCAGGAAAAGTTCGTTGGTATTAACGGAGTGACACAGCCAAGTTACAGCGCACACAGAATCAATACCAGACGTACACACATTAATATAAGACAAATTGTTAGTTCTAAGTCCACGAACATTTTGGGAAGAGAAACTCGCCTTATTGGCACTATCATTAACGAATTCGCTGTTGGTTAGTTTAAAGAAGTTGTTGCTAAGACAATGGTTGCAGTCCTCCCTGGTGTTTGATCTTGAGATCAGTTCCCCACTAGTAATACAAACTTGCTGATTAGATTCAGTACAAAATTTGGCGTATTCAATGAAGTGAAAAACATGTTAGAGAAGGATAAGCAGTGACTTGTTTGCCATCCTTACTTTGCTTACTTTGCTAGGTAGACATTAAAACTAAAAGAGAACTAATAAAGGAATTGGGGGGGTAATGATTTACATACACCTAAAGTAATTTTCTCTGAAGCATTTCTTTAGAATATTCATAACGTTAACAGCGCACTTTTTCTAGAAACGACTTGTTACTAATTGTGTTAGAGTGAGTGCAGTCAACAATTTTAAGTGGTGCAGAGCCATAGAGAAAAGCAAGGAACGACAAGCAAGATGAGGACTTCACTAAGGTTACCTACAATTTGTTTTCACGCCTAAAATATTTCTTATGGAACGTGTTAGAGTGCTATCGCGATTCGGTAAATAAAAACATCTGGGAGGATCTATAAGAAATATTAATTGGAGAAGTAACTAATTAATAAAAGCGGAAAGCATAGTTTTTGTTCGCGGAAACGGCCATTATACTTGCTCGTGTAAGCGAACTTACTGAAAGAAAAGCGGCAATGTATGCATATTTCTACCAGGAAAGTTGTTGTAACTACTACAACTTTCAGCCTGTTAATTTGGTGAAATTGCAAACGGTATGTTAGCGCAATTTTTTTGCACCCTCTTGACGGGACAATTTTCCACCCTGAAAGTGTCTTCTAATTGGATTTCCTGTCCGCGTCGCAGTAATGCCGCCGAGTGCTGTTGGTACTACCTGCAAGAGCACTTTTTCTCCGCAAAGCGACATCTCCGAACGTCAACTATCTACTCGTTCGAAGTTGCTCTTAGTAGATAGCGGCCGTAAAGCTAAACGGCATTCTTAAACGGTTTAACGTCAGCGAATTTTAAAATGAAGGTTACTGAGTCTATGCTCCATTTGCCTATGTATAGGTAAACACACATACATATGTGCGCAGTGAGGAAACTTAATCTTTGGAATAGAAGTAGTGGACCTAAACAGAGTAATTTAGTTTTGGCGATAACATCAAATCGAAGCTAAAATATTTATACCGATATACTACTACTCATACTACAAAATTTTTTTTAATTTCTTTGGGATAACTTTTTATGCCACAAGCAGTGCCGTAACTAGGCAGGTGCAACAAGTGCACCGTCACAGAACCGCTGTTCACAAGAAGTTGTATATATTTTTTTAGTTTTAAGATTTTCTGCCGTTTTACTGCGTGGTTTGGCCATTAGATTTTTCCTTACTTAGATCCTAGATGCCTCTGCTCACACACATGAATGAACATGAACAAACATGAACATTCGAATGGATGGCATTTGACTGATATTTTCTGCGTGCATAGGTAACTTGTCTATAGCTTGGGTTAGGTTACAGTTAGTGATGCGACAAGCCCGTGATTTTCAGAAGCGAATAAATCGTACTCGTTTGGTAAAAGAATCGAGTCCATAGATTCGATCCCAGTATTCGAGTTCCCAGATTCTATTCTTCTACTCGATTTCCCAGGCTCGATTCTAGTACTCGAGTTCCCAGTTCAATATTCGAGTTGCCAGATTCGATTATGCTTCTCCAGTTCCCAGGCTTGATTCTAATAGTTGAGAATAGTTGAGTTCCCAGATTTGATTGCGTTACTTGAGTTGCCAGACTCGATTTTAATAGGCAAGGTTTTAGATGTAGAAATAGAAATAAATCTTATTAAAAATCCAGTGTAATGTATTTATTGTATTAATTTCCCAAATCTAATTAATTAGGGAACTCATATGCAAATCCTTGCACAGGAGACAAGAATAGTCTAGCTACGGCATTGGCTACAAGCCACAAGCGGGCGTAGAATCGTGAAGGATAACGAAGAAAGGAACACATTGTTTGCGTGAGTTGTAAACATCATTTTCTGGCGCATTATGTTAAAAATATACATTTGAGCTAAAATTTAGCGCACCGTATTGTTTGCATCTCCTTTCATTATGACATCAAGCTCGTTAGACAAAATTGAAGAAGTATTGTCACTGCTATTTATGCTACATTAAGCAAGAAAAGAAATTTGAGGACACGAAGTTAACGAAAATATAGAATCTTTCGTCAAATATCATACGTTGGTTAGTAATCTAGTTTAAATGGAATAAAAAATAATAATACACGCTTTTGCAGAGCGTTTTGTACAAGGGACACATTTGGTGTATCTTCACGGTAAATAATTTTTATTTCTAAATAAGTGTTTACAGTAATATTTTGTATAATAGAAGATATGCAAAATATTATTTTCATTATGCTGTGAAGAGTAACAAGTAAACTTTGCTGGTGGTTAAGTTGGAAGATCAGTTGGACTTTGCGAAGGAGTGGATGCAAATGATCAACGACTGTCTGCTTCTCTTGAGAAGTTTACCGTAGAATAATTGTTTATATGGTATAGATGTTCTTCAGCAGGGAGCAGCCAGGTTTCTGTAAGCGCTATTATTTCGGGGTGGTTGTATGTATTCGGAATCAGTTCTATTTCTGCGAATTTGTTTCTTATGCTTCTTATATTATGCATGTAGATCTTGAATGTTTATGGTAACATGTACATTTGTTTGTTGCTGTGTTGTTTGCTTGAGATACCATGCGGCATAACTTCATTCTAATATATGCTACAACTCTTGTTTTGGCTATATACCTAGATGAAAAAATTACTATTTCGTCCACATAGTGGAAATAGAATTTGAAGTTAACAAAAATGGCAATGACGCCTTTTCCATTCCTGCCGCTGCTGTTTACTCTGACATTTGTGACGGTTACTGACGCAAGTTCAGAGAGGTCGGTATTTAATATGGTACAATAAGTCAGAATAGATCACAAGGCAGTAGCACCAAATGAAAGCAGATGCCGCTCATTTAAATACATGAGAGGAAGGCTATATAATTTATGGAAAGTTACTTTGCTTTTGAAAAGTCCGCGTTTTTTTATGGTAATTTTAGAATCATATGCAGAAGCAGAAAGTATCCGTGACAAAACAATTTTAAAGTGGAAACTTCCCGGAAATATTTAGAGATGTACAGTTAACTATCCCAATAGTACACAAGTACTATCCGTAATACGGTCTTTAGAAACAACATTTTCTTTTTCGTAAATGTTAAAAACAGAATTATTCTGGATAAGTATATAAGGGATAAATCAAATATTAAATATAGTTTTATAGAATTAAATCCCACTATGTCATCAAGGTACTCGGGAATTTGACATCGAATTTTGTGCAATAATGATCAGTAAATATCGAAACAATGAATTCTTCATTAATAACGCCCTGTTTACAGACAAAAAGGATTTGAGGTGCGTGGGCATTATAACAACTCAATTTGTCGGTAATCGTGGCGCAGAAATCTACATTTGTATGTATAAACCCACAGCATCCACAGAAAGTAAACGTATGAGGGCAATTTAATCGAGAATAGATATTTGGAATTACTAGAAAATAATATTATTTCTGCTGTATGGATTTAATATCAATAACATTTGTTTTCACCAGAATGGTTATCCTGCGGATAATACGCGTAATGTTACAAGCTTTTTTGATATGGTTTTTGTAGATAAATGGGTAGGTAATTCGGGTTCGAATAAATAGCCAGCGCGATTTCCGATTTAGCCCGAAACGATTTCCTTTTATAGTCTTTTCCACATAATTCCATATATGAATACGGCGACCAATGTCAATCAAATGAGAGAAATTGCAAGGGAAATTATTAATGAAGTTCGCAATATACTGTTACCCTGAATACTTTAATAAATGTCAATTTCAATCGATTTACTATTTATATCAAGAAGAATATTTATTTGAAAATTTGATGAATAATTAATTTAATTTCTTTCAAAATAAACTATTTAAAAAGTACGTTATTTGAGCTTAGATTATTTTACTGTACCTAGATTTTTTCATTGTAAACAAATTGCCAAAACCAATTTCTCAGCACTTTAGCAATTGGGTTGATCCAAAGAAATTTGAAAATCAGAACAGTGCATTGGCAACCGAAAGATATATATACGGCAAAAATAAATACACATGAATTTTAAATAAAATTTTGCGTAGTTCAAACACTGCTATGCGTACTGCTGTGTAGCGACAAAACATACGCGCGCTATGCAGGGTTAAATTTACTACAGTAACTAAAGCCACTGTTTATATGATAGAATTTAAAAACATTCACGCAGATACCTATATATTTATACATACTTACTCTAAAATTCCATAATACAACAAAGCAAGAAGAAATATGAGCATACTTGGTTCATCGATTTTACATAAATTCCGGATCATTTCCTTGCATTTGGTAGGTAAGCGGTAAGCGTATATGCAGATGATGTATGTTTAATGTGGATGAACGGAGGAAATTCCTGAGTAAGGGTAACTTCACAAAAACGAAGAAAATCTTCCAGCTAATAAATTACAATTTTATGTTACGGTATTTATCACAGAAAGCTTTTATTTTGGCGATTAAGTTACTATTCCTCATTTAGGGTAGTTTAGTTTCTTAGAAAGTTAGGAGAAACTACTAATGGAGTAATAATGTAACTCTAAGAAGAAGCGCTTCACGTAAACAGAATAGATGAGAATGGACAAACTGTTCATCGTTTTAAAATAAATTCTTATTACTAGCCAGTTTGACTTATAATTTAAGTTTAGTTTAAACGGCTTTTCAGAAAAGTTAGTACGTTATTTAAGCATAATGGATTTGTGTACATATGTGGCGCTGTCTATTGAACATTAGTTCAACAGGAGGAATTTTCTTTTGAATTTCAGAAACTGTCCGCTAGGTGACGTTGAAGGAGTTATTATAATCAATAGGCTTGTTTATTTTGGCAGAAGCATTGCGCGGCCAAATTCAATACTTCTCTGGTCGATCCTGCGCTTCTCCGGGTATTTCACAGCATTATGATAGTGCTATAACGACAAAATCCTATTAAACTAGAAAATATTGATATTGTCATCCTTACTATACTTGCAAATATTTTTACAATTCATTCTACGACAGGAGTAATTTTCAACCCTCAATAGCTGGCTAAATGAGGATAATGTACGCGATGCCAAGGCCTGCTTTTCTAAGAACACGTGAAAAAACTAAAAAAAGGGAACGCATTTCTAATCTGGCTTATTTCATAAAAAATGTACTCAAAAACGCACCACCCACCTTGATACAATATAATATCAGGAAATCGGAAATGCTCTAATCAGGAGTGCAAGTTTCACTATTGGATAACAGAGGACCCTTGAATATCCTTAGCATAAACTTCCTCTTCCTAACCGTTTTAAAAGCTTGACATCAGCAATATTTTGGTGAGGTGTGATATTCAATTGATGTTTTATAATCCAGTATTAGTCATTTTATTAAAAAAAATTGTTTGGGCTCTGTTCCATGTAACAGGGTCCAAAAATAATCACTCATCATACCTTCGTCCTGCAATTCGCCTTGCTCATCATTAGTTTCAGAAATTTTCCGGGAAGAAACTGGGAATGGAGAAAATATTTTTTTTAACGAAATACACACAGCAATCCTTTCGTAATTTTGCAATAGATCTGCAACAATTTTCTTGTACCTTCTACTTTTGTGGTTATCAAGAAAATTACGAACGATGTTTTTGAATGACTACTCATTGCGTGAATTTGTCGTCATTCATCAATTCTTAGTATTGGGCCCTACAAAAATTCTTTCTTTCCTTATTTTGGCAGTAGAATTCCAAACTTTTTAGTCCACCCGAAGAATTAAAACACCCGTTTAATAAAAAAAAATGTGATACCAAAACACGTCAATTGGATCAACTACTAGATTAATAGACATTTTGGCTTTCTGGTAAATACTGCTCTCGAAGTGGGCAATTCTTTTTCTTATAATGCAGTTGTAAGACTATTTCACAAACACAAGAAGAAAAAATACTTTGCAAAACCAGACTGCACACTTAGTTCATTACCTAAAATACATATGCTAATCTGTTAATTAATGGGCGATATTGATTAGAGCAGCATTTCACAAAATTCTCTTTAACATAAAACTACTACCACAATTTAAATTCAGTACATTTTGACACACAATTTGACCTAATACTAACGGAGAAATTATTTGTCCAAAAAAATTATATTGGTAGTAACAAATAATAAGTGTCATCTAAATTAATTGGCACTAACAGGACCTACTAAGGAAAGGCCCGAAAATACGGAAGCTTATTTTTTACATTTTATTATCGTTACAGGTAGTGTACAGATATCATTAAACTTTTTAGTTGCAATTACACGTGTTTATTTCTCATTTTATAACCTTAGTTATTACAGGTGTTTGATTAGCTTATGCTATCAGCTTCTGCTGGAAGAAAAAAATGCTTGTTAGGTTACAGATTAGATTAGGTTACTATAGGGTAGTGTTCTCGGTTTGTTATTGTTCGTAATTTACTTGAACGATATCTTCACTATTAAGACCGACGAAAACCAAGAAATAGTTAGCTTTGCAGATGATACTAATGTTTTACTTAAAGATAAAGATTTTGTATCTCTGTCACAAAGGGGTACAGTAATGCTGCAAAATTTAAAACAATGGTTTGAGAACAATAATTTAATACTAAATTCTAAAAAGAAAAAAACCACATTTTTACTCTTTAAAATGCATGAAAATATTGTAGCTGCAGTAAATATCCGATTAGGTAATGAAGTACTACAATTTAAAAAACAATGTAAAGTGCTTGGTTTATACATGGACGACAAGCTAAGGTGGACTGAACACACCCAACAACTCTGTAATATAATAGGCTTAGTAGTGTATGTTACGGCCTTAAAGCCTTGAGTACTGTTAGAAATCATTTCGCAGTTTGGTCATCATGCACATATAATGTCAATTATGCGGTACGCTATTTTAATCTGGGGTTCTTCCACTGATGTCAATAAAATTTTTGTCTTACGGAAACGAGCCGTCAGAATACTGCTAGGCCTAAGTGCAAGAGCATCTTTAAGGAACACTTTCAAGGCAAACAATCTGTTAACTGTGTACGGACTCTATGTCCACGAATGCTTATTATTTATATACAAACAGAAGCAATATTTGAAGTGGGCGAAGAACACCATAACTACCAAACGAGGCTTAAAAGTGACTATAACGTACCATACTATAGGTTAGCACAAAAAGTAATAACGTACAACAGCTTAAAATTCCCAATGAATTTAAAATAAAGAAGTGATTTAATAAATTCAAAAGCGAAACTTACAGGCTTCTGTGTGAGAGAGAAGAATATTTAAATTACACTTTATAATCATTGTGAATAGTATTGACTAAGTTAATATATTTAATATTCTGTTTAAATGTTGTTGTTGCTGTTAAATACTCACTTACTTTATATTTACAACAGAAATAAAGATGCACTATGTATCTATCTATTATCTCTTTTATTTTTGCTGTTAAACAACTATTACATATAAGAAAAATAAAAAGCAGATCTTTTATAGTTACAGTTTCTTTATTACAAACACACATTTTACAACAGGTTCCATTAGGAGTAATATATTTTATTCTTTTATCAATCATATTATCGTTTCTAAATAGGTTTGCGGCTGTTCCTAATTCAATTCACTTGAAGTGTTTCATCTTATTTTTGTGTAACAGTCGTTAATAGAAATAATCAAGTCTTTTGTCTTTCTGATTTGGATAAGGATTGTCGAATCAAGTATACGTATTATTGAATTAATACACAATAATTAATTTATATATATATATATATAGTATATATATATCTATGTTGGAGTACAAAATAGATATTATAATTGTCGTTCACAATATTGTTGAATTGTAGAACTACTAGTTCCTAGTGTATCGTAACAGAAGGATGTATACGATCTAATATCTTCGTTTTTACATAAGTTCATTAAGTTGGAATTCAAATACAATTAACAGGTGATTCGGTGAATAAAACGATGTAGTACTTTCAATGGAAGTCAAACTAAGAAAAAAAGAAGAAGAAACGACCGGGGATTTTACTAATTCAGTAATAAGGTAAGTACCGTTACTCGAGCTACGCACAGATGTCTAGAAAGGGAACACTAAGTACACAAGCAAGGTAGCGCTTACGAAATACAATTTGTTCGTATCAGAGAATATAAGTGGCTTATAAATAAGTACATATCGGTCTGTTATAAAAATACATCGTCGGTATAAAATATTTTAAGATTATCACATAACTTAATTAAAGTATTTTTAAGTATTTCTATGAAAATAAAAATAAAATATACTTTGCAGATATATTAACAATAATTTAGAAAACTTAGCACATATTATTAGAAATTTATATAGGTCAGTATGGCATAGAGATACATATATAATTTGTGTTGCATATACATATTTTAACATTAAATTGTTACATAGAATTACTTTATCTTTAACTATAATATGAACAGTTTGACAACATAGAAAAATATTCATTATTATTACACTATATGTTACAAAAACTCATTTTTGCCTTAATTAACTTTTTTTTTTTCGTTCAAGGCACCTTCACAAAATACAAAACCTATTATATTTTCATGAATAATCCACGATAGCTGTGTTCTCGTTTTAAACGTAGTTTAATAATATAATTATATAAATAGTTTTTGAGTTTAATGTTTCTATATATTTCTTTTATCTCTTATATCATTATTTCTCGGAAACAATCTAAAAATGCTACCGTTAATTAAGGTCTAAAGTATATATTTAAGATTTGGCCACGTGGATATTTGAATCTAGAAACTAATGGCTAACAAGCCAAACATCAAGACATTTACCTCCTTGTTTATATTTTCAGTATAACATACTTACACGTTATCAATTTTTTAAATACATTACACTTATATATGCCACGCAAATAAAACTACAAAACATAAACTTATGCATAAAATATTTTCACAAAAAGTGGCAAGATATTTTACAAACGTGTGAAATTTATAAGGATGTATAGTATTGATTCAGTTAATTGAGATGTCGGCCAACATAATCTAGTAGGCGATGTAAAGAATATCGACTAATATATCTTAAAAGTAAGCTTAATATAATCACAATTTTTCAAAATTAACTAAAATGAGTAAAATAAATACATGTACGGTATGTAGAAGTACTTTCGTTTCCTATAAACTTTTATAGATTGAAAATAAAACATAAACTTTGGTTTAATATTATCTGATTAGCAAAAGTTAGTTAGGCAGTGGTCAGTGTAAGATAACTATGACATTTTATAATCGTTATTCTTAATTATAATAATTACGTATCTTTTTTTGAAGATGGAAAGGCTTGTGTAGATTCTTTTGTTATTACTGTGACGTTTCATTACGCTCAGGCAAATATTCATAATTTTTGTAACCACAAGTTTGAAATTAAGTGTGAAACGTAGTAACATTGAAATTAGTTCAAAAAATTTAATTTAGAAAATATAAATGCAATTTGAAGATGTGACCTTAGTTCGCATTTCTCAAACCTCAAATATATGTTGTTGTACAGTATGGTTCTTTATCTAAACAACAATATTTGCCATCATGTTTAAATAAAATTAAAAAAACAGTGCATACCAACACTAGATTTATGTTTTAAAAACGCCATTGGAAAAAATTAACAATTAAAACTATCCAACAAAGGCAGAAAAATGTCTGAATTACTATTTGTAATTAAGAAATGAATGGCAGCAGTATCAACAATTTGACAAAGGTAGCAACCTTTTATTGCAGTCTACGTACAAAAATAAAACGTAAAAAAAAACTCAACGTCGATTGACCTACAAACCAAATTATCAAATATCATTTTATTCGAATTGTACCTATATATGTATTTTATTTATTTAAGGTTTATGTGATATTCTCTCTAGGAAGGGAAACGAAAATACATTCATAAGTAAAACTATATCTACATGATAATAGAGTAATATACAAGTAGCACCAAATATTTATAAAATATTTATTAGTAATTTTTATATTTGCAAAGTATTTGACGCTATTTGGCTATACTTTTAATAAGAAAAAAACATAAGATTATTCTGAGTATCACAGAATGAATGTCATCTACATCTAATGGCTCGTATAAAAAGTTCTTTTTTTTTTCTTTTAAGATAGAAATATATTTTATATATGTATAAATATGTTTTTATCAATATTATTTTTATTATTATATATTCACAGTGCGTGTTGTGTACTGTGTGTTTAAAAATCGGCTAACTAATCAATTACATTTGAACTGTTTCTATCCTAAAGCGTAAATACAAATTTAAAATGAGTAACTTCAAGCAATTTAGAATATAAAAAAAAAATCTGCTTCTTCTTCATTGTTCACCAGTGTGCAATAACTTAAACTATTTTATTGTCTGGGAATTTTAAAAATTTGAGGTAAAATCACATTCGGTGAGTATACAGGTAAACATGGGTTTTCCAAATATGAGTATATTAATTCCGTTATAACTTGATACCACTTCTTTTCGAAGTGGTAAAGGAAAAGGAGTTAGTAGCTGATTTTACAAAAGCATTGATCATTATTGAGAAGTTTTTTAGGACTAGCTTAGAGTCTTCACTAAGGTCGATCAAGGTAAAGTTACTATCTTACTATTTGCCGTAACTGGTATTGTGTTTGAAGACGTAATAGTGGAAGTATCTTCATAAATTTAGGTTGGAAAGTAAAATGGAATAAACAACGGTATAAAAAGGAATTAAACATTTGCTTGTCACTGCTCGAATAAGCTCTCTAAAAGCAAGTCCTAATACTTTTTTTTTAATACTTACAATTAGTGAAAACGCAATATCTGAGCATACAGTACACGCTTGATATGAAAATGTACTGCGCAGGATATTCTCAAAATCAATTCGCAAACATAATTAGTTAATCGATTTTTATTACCGCATATCTTAACTAGATTATACCTTAATGAAAATAGGAAAACAACGTTTTCTCTGTGAAAAAGTCTTAAAATCTGTACAGTACGAACAGTAGTGGATAATTTAGTTTATCATATTATCCGCTACTACTAAGACATACTTGAAGATGGATCATCTCTATCGCTCTGCTTTCGATGGGATTTACTTTTCGGTATCAACCTGCTGTGAATATCTTCGTCGTCATCAGTGGGGTCGTCTTGGTTATGAATATTCTCGATGAAATCTATATCGGAGTTTTCGACGTGTTTTACGAATAACGGTTCGGTATTCACGACGCGACTACTGTACCTCTGCTCTTCTGTATCGGTCGCCACGACGGGTTGTGTTTTCCGTTCCGATTCATCGATGCTTTTGTTAGATATTACTTTACTTTTATTGTTGTAGTCTTCGCCTTCATCTGTCTTTTTATTTGAATTCAATTTCATTTTGGTGATCCTGTTTTGCACTATTTGCAAATGTTTCACGATGTAATCTTCTTTGGGAGCCAGCTTATGTGCTTTCTCTAAACAAGTGTACGCCTCTAGTAGCTTGCCTCGTTCAACGTGAACAACACACAAGTTATGCAGCCCTTGGATGTTGTCAGGTTCTAATTCTATTATTCTTCTGTAGCACTGAAAATAAATATTATTGTTTAATAACCATAAACAGATGCTCAAAGGTAGAGAAATATATCAGTAATTATTTATTTAAAAAAGCATAGCATTTGAAAAAATTAAAACACGTCAAAAAATAATTATTGTATAAAATGTAAATTTAACAAAGTTTGTAATCTATAACCGGTTATAAAATTATACAAAAAATTTTCAATGCAGTGTATGTAGAGGCCTGAGCTTTCAAAAATAAGAAAAAATATGAAATAAATAAAACACGTTGTAGCAGATATTCTTGTTGTCCTTGCAGGTGTTTTTCGTTATAAACATCATACAATACTCTTTTTACCCAAATAATCCAATAAAATGTGTTTACTTTCTTGGAATTCTTTGCCGTCATCATTCAAATTTGTTATTTTTTTTATAGAATTCTTAAAAATAGTTGCATTTTACAGATTATTTTTCTATTTTAGAAAAAACTAAATTTAAAAAATTGACCATTATTTTTTTTGTGGAATATTACATTACACAGTATCTGTAGGATATGTAAAGATATATAGTTCATAGTAAAATATAGATTTCAACAGACGTGCTTGTTAACGAACACTACACAGTGGCGGCTTCTCAATAAGTGCACAAGTGCACGTGTACCCCTAACTAATATCTTCATCTAAAGGAATTTACTTTTGTGTTTGACGTAAACCTAACGTTTTCTATTGGGTATTTAATCTTATTTTATTTATATTGTGTTCGGTTCAGACTCCAGGCGCGAACATGCGTAATGCGGCTAGTACACTGCTTTCTCGAACTGGCCCGTGATTGGAGCAGCAGCTACCCCTCGCACACCCACACCTCCCGTAATAGTCCTCAGTACTTAGCTACCATATGTACACATTTAGTTTGTGTACGGTCGTCTGTTAGTGTGGTGTTGTATACCGAGAACCGGGAAATTACTTTTGTTGTATTCGCGCGCAATTATGGCGGATAAGTTGGAGAATCCGATTTGCACTAGCGTACAATATTTAAAAACAATTCGTTTTTCTTCGCTGACATTAGAAGAAAAACAAAAAATCAAAAGTGCCGGTCGTCCAAAACCGAATTTATCGATCACGCATGTAACAAAATGTAAAACACGCGATTATAAAAGAACCTTTAAGATAGACACTTATGAAAAAGCCGCCTGGTTATGTGGTTGTGAAATTAGTAACAGTCTTTATTGTTTTCCGTGTTTATTATTTGCTGGTGATGTTCAAACAGAATGGACCACATCCGGTGTCAAGGATTTAATCCATTTAAAAGAAAAAATTCAAAAACATCAAAGTTCCAAGACACACCTCTCTGCTAAATTAGGTTTTAATTTATTAGGTAAACAAGATATTCGACAACAAGAGAAAGAACAGGCGACTTGAATTACAATACAGAACGTGTGTGTGAAAATTAGTACTAAGTGTTTGTGTTAGTTAGTAAGTTATCAGTTACCTTATTAGTTAGACAATAAAAGCAACAAGACAACACGTGAAACTTGATCAAGAAGATGTGCTGTCTGGTAAAAACTAGGTAGGATTTTTCAAACAATTTTTAGTTTAAGTCATTTTTGTTCGTTTATGATGTGACTGTTCTGTATAAAAAGAAGAACTAACAATTTCGGATTTTTGCGCTAAGCCCTTTTCTGAATATTATCCTAAGATAAGGGGAAGGAACGTCACAAACTGCTCTAAAATGCGAGTTTTGATGGTTAATTTTCAAAGCCGGACTCCCTGGTACCTACCCACATGTGCACTCCCAAAATAAAAGTCCACGCGCCGCCACTGACACTACACTGTACTGAAAATATTATCTGGACTGACAAATAGTAGGTACTTGCAGGGCCGTGTACATTGGTAACCATATTTGAGGCAAGTTCAGAGGGATGAGTATTGTAGATAGAATATCCATTAATTAAAATACATCGTATAGCCATTAGATGTATTACATAGTATATCCATTAAATGCATACATAACTAATCCTTGGGATGTAATACATGGATACCCATTAGTTGGATGTCCTGTGCGCGTACATTTGGAAATATAACGAAACATCCATAGAATATCTTATTGCGTTTAATAAATATTATGCATGTAAATAATTAACATCTAATGGAGGTGTGGCAGAAATTTTGTGATAAATTGGGATTCGTTAAGTGTTGAAAACTATTGGGTTTCTCGTACACGTATCGCATTTTCTCTTTTAGGTTCTCGTTGGTGTTTGCTGCGAATTACATTTTCCAGTGAATAAATCCGCAGAGCGTACATGCAAGAAAATAGAAATAATAAAACGCCTTTAAAATTTCTACATTCTACGTCTCCTTTAACTGGTTGAAAGCATAACTTGTCTTAGCCTTGTTGACAAAAACCAAATGTAATGTGGTTTGATACGTTGACATTACAGGCAACTTAAATAATATTGACCCCTTAAACTGATTTTATTTTATTATAAAAGCAAATGAATTTCCCTTTTTCCTTATTTATGATAGAATGGTTGTGTGAATGACTTTCACGTTTTGGAATAATTCCGATGCATTATAAGAAATCATGATCATGTTAGTGTCCTCTGCATACATATCTATAAGTGTTCAATTTCAATGAAGTGTAAATGGAATGCTGCAGCTCTTTTAATTTATACAGAAAAGTATCGACATAAGAATAAATAACAGCCCTTTTCGAAAATAAATTAGAACAATTGTATTTTTACTAGAAAATAGTACTTACATTTTCTGCCGCATCCAAATCTTTAATATTGTTAATGTAAATATCACCCAATAATATCAGACCCTTTATATGATCTGGGTGATATTTAACTAGCTGATTCAAGAAAGGCGCAGCTTCTAATGGCCGTCGATCATCAGCTAGAAGTAATGCCAGATTAAATAGTGCACTCCTAAAATCGGTTTTCAAATGAATTGCTCTTCTAAACCAGTGTTCTGCTTCTTCGATATTTTTGTCGTCCATAGCTAGCATGCCTGGAATATTAGAAAAAAGAATTAGCCATACAGTAAAATAAATTACATTACAAGTCCGAGGTCTTACAGATAAAACTTAAACAAACAAAGAATTCTGTACGACATACCTAAGTTGAAATGGACTTTCTCATTGTTAGTATCTTTTGCCAATAACTTCAGTAGACGTTCACGGGCTACCTTCCTTAAGTCGTCTCGATTCAGTTCCTGCAGTACTATGGCCGAATTAAGTAAAGCTTGCTCGTGTTCGGGGTCGAATTCCAACGCCTTGTCTAAATATGCCAGTGCTTGGGATCCTTTTCCTTGTTCAAGAAAAACTACTCCGAGCTACAGGAGGAAAAGGGTACAATTAATCTTATGAAGATCGAAGTAAGATTAAGTACCATGTATAAAAAATAGCAAATTTTATTTCCCTATACTCAGTTACAGAAACCACTAGCAATAAAGTATGTAAATTCACTAATTAATAACGTTTCTCTGAGTAGAGTTATAAATATCCAACACTAACTACGAATTAGTCATATTTATTGTTAAATAGCTAGTTTTCCTTGGAACTAGATGTTAAATTTTAAGTCTATTAATCTTTGATCGATAACGTTGTTAATCGAAGCAATGTGAAAGCACGGACAATTTTCCGGTTGACTTCTAAATAATTGATTTGACGTGCAGTTACAAATCTGTGTTTGCAATGTCATTTTGCATTGTATTTGTAATATCCTTTAATTAAATTATGATGCTAGTTGAATTAAATTAATTATTCTTTGTGTGCACTCTATATAAATATTCGAAGAAAGCAACACGATCCACAATTTATAGGGTGTTAATAAAAAAACGCAGGTGCAGTAATCGGTGGTTGTCAAAATAGAGAATAGTGAAATTTTGGATTACATCTTTAACTTTCACATTTGTTTCCATATGTTAAAATCATTAACAAAGTTTCCGCTTTGCGTTATCCCCTCGTTGTTATCCACAGCGACTTTTAAATTACTATTTAAATCAAGCTTAATTTTTCAACCACTTCTTTGGAGTACGCGATGTGCAAATGGGTTATAGAACTAGACCAATTTACATAAAAGAAGTCCGGCTGACACATGATGGGATTCTCAATTTTCTTAATCTGCACAAGTTAACAGATGAACATTAAGCACTCAGTTTAAGTTAGATCTGATCAATTTGGGCTTCCCAGATACGACTAGGTAGACATTTTGGATGATTGTTTTATTGGTTCAATTTGCTTGACGAATAAGTTGAATGGTGAAACTTACCGAAACTTTGTAACAAGTAGTATTTTACTGTGTTATTAGAAGATGTATCATTGGATATTATTGGAAACATGTGCTTAACGCTGGACAGGTAAGGCTCCAGTCATTTATTCACTTATTGTTAGAAACTATTTAAAATGAAGTATTCGGCTACAGATTGGTCGAGATGGTTCATCCACATGGTTAGCAAAGTCCAAAGACAACATTCTTCGGGATAAGTAAACAAACGACACAACAAACTGTTTCTAAACTTGCTAAGGCTACAAACCGCATAAAGTAACAAAGATCTAGTGATTTTAGTGCTAATTAAAATTTAATTAAGAAAATTATGTAAAACTATCGAAATCCCAGGTCTTGGGTTTACTATAGTTCGTCTCAATCTTAAGATGCAGTATGGGATATAATAGCCACTGTGCATCTCTTACTATCCCTAGTTGCTGTCACTAACGTTATCTTCACTTCCGATTTATATGTTGCCACTTATGTACATATGTCGGTGTCGGCACCAATACCTATCTGTCATCTGTATATTAGCATCAACTGTTGTCAATCGTCATCATCGTAGTTTTAAAACAGTTAAGTTCCACGTTAATTAGTTTATATATAGCACATCCTTTTCAAGCGCGCACAAGGTAATATGGGTATTTTTCGTGATTTTTATAAATTATATAACCTATACATTTAATTACAGTTTTCACTGCATGAATGGAAGGTGTAGGGAGAAAACGGTGTAAGGGAGAACAATTTAGCCTGAAGGAGAAGTGTATGATTGCAAATGTTTTTAATTATTTTAATAAATCTATGAATGTGAGTGCTGCTGTTCAAGAAGCAAGCAAAGCTTTGGGTTGTTCAGAACGTACAATATATAGTATAAAGAAGGAGCAACACACTGGTTCGTTATCAACTCCAAAAATACCCAAAAAAAGGAAAGGCATACAAGTAAACGACCAATTACAAACATATGACGAGAACACGCAAGCATCTATACGATGTAAAGTGCATGGATTTTTTATACAGAATATGCCACCTACATTAAATGCAATTCTTGCTGCTGTCAATGCTGATGATGATCTTCCTAACTTCAGTCGAGCAACCTTACATAGGTTATTACATGATATGGGTTTTGAATTTAAAAAAGTAGGACGAAAAAGTATACTCATCGAACGAGATGACATTATTCGGTGGAGACATAAATACTTACGAGAGATCAAGAAATTTAGAGAAGAAGGTACAGTGTAGTTTTTGCTATTTGACATGCATATAACTTTATATTATTTTAGGTCGAACCATAATATATACCGATGAATCATGGGTAAATACAGGGCATGCAGTAAATAAAACTTGGACAGATACCACTATTCAAAATAGTCGGCAAGCTTTTATACAAGGATTAAGTACGGGCTTGAAATCACCCACGCCGCTCGGACCTCGTTTTGCATTAGTTCATGCTGGTGATGATAATGGATTTGTTCCTGGTGCTGAATATACATTTCTCTGCAAGAAAAACACTGCTGATGTTCATCATGAGATGGACTCAGAAACATACGAGGATTGGTTTATTAAGAAATTACTTCCAAACATACCGCAGATGTCAATTATTGTTCTTGACAATGCTTCGTATCACTGCAGAAAATTAGAAAAAATTCCAACGGCAGCATGGAGAAAAACTGATATCATAGATTGGCTCCGTGAGAAACAAATTCTAACAACTGACGATATGTTAAAAATGGACTTGCTGTTTTGCGTGTCACAAATTAAACCGCAGTATGATGAAAGCAGGATTGATGAACTTGCTAAAGAAAACGGTCATTATGTTCTGCGATTACCACCTTACCATTGCGAGTTAAATCCCATTGAAATGGTATGGGCACAAGTAAAAAACTGCATAAAAATGAACAATACCACATTTAAGGTAAAAGACATGGAGGAACTAATTCAAAGAGCGTATAGCACTGTAACTGTTGCTAATTAGCAAAACTACATTAAACATGTAAAAAATATTGAAAAGGAAATGTGGATAGTGGATAATTTGCAAGATGACATTGAAGAATTCATTATTCGTGTAACAGATTCATCATCCGAAGATCAAACTGATTCGTCGACCGACTAAAAAATTTAGATAAGACGTGTGTAATTACTATTCTTTTCATAAATATTATTGTATTATGTGGGCATTTGTATGATTCCAGGTATTTTGTTACAAACGAGGAAACTATAGTTAATTAAAGGATTGTATCTATTTCTTTGAATTTAATAAATTGTATCATACCCCATATACAATAAATAACTGTTCGAAATGTAAATTACGTTAATGAGTAATAATAAATAAAGTCATAACCTCAAATAATGCAACCGGAAGTAGCAATGTGCAGCTGATGCGACGATTTGGCAATCGCGAATCGAATTCCCATAAGACGTATACTGCATCTTAAGGTTGAGACGAACTAGAGCTTCTTTTGTCTTATTTCCATCTATTTTATCACCTCCCAACATCTGTAATTTTTATTAGCCCATAGAGTCTAAAAGTTATTTGGTTTAATGGGTAACAAGATGTATTTTGAGCCTATATTATTTTGATTGAACGCTGAAATTCATAGTAAGTTTAATTTTACTTACGTTATTGATTCTTACTTTATTTAATTATACTCTAAAGTAGTTGTAATATATTTCGATATATTATTAAAATGCACGTACGTTGTAATAGATGTCCGGATTGTTGCTATCATAAAGCAGAGCCCGTTCGTACACTTCCTGTGCTTCTTTCGTGCGGTTCAGCTTAATCAAGATATCCCCTCGATTGATGTAGGCCTGCGTGTAATCCGCCCTCATACTAATAGCTTGCCGATACAGCATATCCGCTTCCTCCAACCGTGTGGAATTCTTCGATATCAAATTGGCGAGATTGAGGAAAACGTTCAAATGATTGGGCGCGATCCGCGCCTGATAAGATTCTCCAGGCTTGGCTTTCGGTAGCAGCGATTTCGCCTTTAAGTAAGCCTCCTCGGCTTCCTTAAACATTTTCAGGTGATTGTAAGTACGGCCGACATTTATATGAGCGCCCACGTCATCTTCCTGCACACTTACGGCCGTCTGGAAATATTTGAGAGCGTCTTCGTACCTTCCCTGGCTCTCGAGCGCGTGGCCGACGTTATTGAATAGCTTCGCGTTCCTTTGATTCACCCGCAATCCAGACATAAAGATCGAATATTCGCTCTCCCAATCCCAGTTACGCAAATAGGTCTTCGTTCCGTGTGCCGCTAGCAGGAGGGTGACGATGAGCCAAGCCAATCTTTTGCTCTTCTTTTCGGCGATGATCGTCCAGCCGTAACCCACCAGCAGGCAAAATCCCATCGATGGCATGTAGAGGACGCGTTCTGCGATTACAAAGCCGACGGGGAAAAATAAATTCGACGCCGGAAGGAAAGGCAATATGAGAAATGCCAAGCTCTGTGGAATAAGAGAAAATAAAATGGATTAGTATCATAGATCAATGTGTGTAGGCGCACACGTAAGAGAAGAATATAAATAGGAAATGTGAGTCGAATGTCAATACACGTATAATATGTGTAGAGGTAACGCACAAAGTCCTCGAATGCTCAAAAGCGCGTGCAATTCATATCGTCCTAACGCAATGATACTTTTCCATGAGGATCACACGGTAAGTGTGTCTTACACCAAAAATAATTTATTTATTAAACCTAAACAAGTGGTACACAAGGCAAATCATACAGTGTAAATAAATAATACTGAGAATGCAAAATTGATGTGGAATTGAAACTATCGTTTTGCACTATTGATAGTATATTTAAACCACTGTTGCAATTAAACTTCTACAGGCTGTTCAAAGATGGTGACACACCACTGTTAACCGTGTTACTATTAAAGCTGCAAATTGGTTAAACTAGCAAAGATTCGGTGTTTCTAGTGCTGATTACAACTCAATTAAGATAATAATAATTGAATGAACCATTTTTGACATAATTATTATAACACAGCGGTAATGGGTTTACATTTTTGAGCAACCTGTACACTTATATGAATATATAGTACAATGCAAATACTGGATCGTCTTCGGTTTGTGTCTTGAAGTGTTTTCTTTTTCAAATGTCAGGCGAAAAAGTTTTACACCTGTGTGAAAACATTTTGACTACCGTTCTTTGCTGCAATTGGGCAACAAGCATTGTGTTCACTAAGAAAATAAAAAATATACAGGCTGTTCAATTTAATCATTTACTTTGTGCACTTACATAAACAAATAAATTTTATTCCATAGGTGGTTATCTACCACAGTGTATATGATGCTTACATTATTCAAATAAATAAAACATCCAATAAACTTGCATTTTCAGCTTATTGGGAGTTTTATTTAGCAATCGGTATTTATGTAAATATGCACTACGTAACCAATTAGTTATCCATTTACTTTTTATGTTGAAAAATATATGAATAAACATTTTTCATGCATGAAGCGTATTTAAATATTAATCAAATAAAATATGCATATAGTGGGTAAAACTATATTTATTTTTCAATTTTGCAGTCTGATGAATATTTCTCGTGTTTACTTTTAAAGATAGTTTATGTACATAGATGTGCGCGAAGGATTTTTACCGTTCGCAATTATTGATTTTATTATAAAATGACGAAATAAGTTAATGGGACGCACAGTTTACATAAATCACATGAAAATGTTGACTATCTTTCACGGATATCATTCGAAAATCAACTACCTACTAATCATGGATCCGAGATCGTTTGCAACCTACCACTGACTGGCTAGACGCCAAGTTTATGGATCTCCGGTAGAAAAATGGTGTTTAGTGATAATTGCCTGAGACCAATTTTCAAGAGTCATTGGATTTATTTTATAGCTTTCAAGATTTAAATGGATTTGTAGAAATTTATTCGAATGTATGATGGATTTAATTAATTTAATATTTTACTACAAAGAAAGAGTTCTTATGATCTTAAACGCAATTAATATAGGTACTAAAAAAATATCTAATTTGTAATTATATATATTTTCTTTGTTTCGGTAAGCTGTTTGTTATTCATGCTACATTATTACATTCAAAAGCAATTGTCTGAAACATACTGTAAAGAAGATTACTATGCATATTTACGCGCAAAAATATAGATGGCAGCACAGAATACTTATAATAAATAACTTGGAGTTTTTATATATATTGGACGATGAAATTAATATTCTGTTTGTGGTGAGGACACCGCGATTAGCAAGGCAACTTCGCAAGTTCAATGCGGAATAATCCCAATCAGTGTAATAATAAATATTTAAGACGGATAATAACGCACTACAAAATGTTGTTTCTCTTATTTAAAAAATTTAATTTAATTTCATCAGTTTTAAGATAAGTGAATTATCGTTTTTCTTGTAGCACCTAATGTAAAATCTTCTTTACTCTAAGGTTATTATTTTTTCTTAATAAAGAGATTTGGGTGTAAAGCATTTCTTTACAAGAAATTTATTATTCTTTGATTAAAAAAAAAAATTTAATGTAGTAATAAGAGGAACATTTCTTTGTACGGTAAAAATATTTGTTTGATTCAATGGAACACTATCATTTCTTATTATTTTCTTATTTTTTAATTTATCGCTGCCACCATCTCACCAGGCGGTTAATGCGTATGTTGAAATAATAATGAGAACTTTACGATACTTGTCATTTGACAATAAACGTTTTAATTCTTTGACAACTAGTAAATATGAAAAAAAAATGGATTTGCAAAATCCGCTCTTCAAATACTGCCATCTGTAAGCACGTAGGTTTAATTTTGGAATATCTGCAGTTTCATATAATTAGCATAGATGTGCAGCAAATGTTCTATAAATAATAATAAATAAATGTATATGATGTGGCGGTATAATATTCTATTTTACGACAGCAAATTTAACTCTGCTTTGATACATAGGTGTGCAAATATGGCGACCGTTGATGCATCGAACGTGACAAATATCACGTTTCAACACAGTACTCCCAAAATTGACGTGCTTTGAAATTTGTAATAATGCAGAAAATCAGTTTATTTAGATACTGTTGCATATTCCGTATTTACCTTTGCATTC
Organism: Cetonia aurata; assembly: GCA_949128085.1. Taxonomy (NCBI): domain Eukaryota; kingdom Metazoa; phylum Arthropoda; class Insecta; order Coleoptera; family Scarabaeidae; genus Cetonia; species Cetonia aurata. The sequence continues at coordinate 34,329,122 of OX421885.1, forward strand.
AATTTTTAATTAAAAATATACAGTTGCGTGATGTTATTGTCCCATTGAATTGGGCTGCTTACGGTATTTTGTAGTCTGATAGAAATTGAACTGGTAGCCGTAAATGAATTGTAAAATCACACAGGATTACTCAAACGCATAGAGATGGGAATTTATTGTCGTTAATATTCGTTTTAGGAAATTATATTCCATATACAGGTTTATTGTGAAATTTTTCGCTACATTTGAGAACATCCTTTAAATTATGTGTGTTTACTACTATTGCACATTATCAAAGATAAAAGATACCACTGCATTAATAAACAGCAGATTAGTAGCAATAAACACTTAGATAGTTGTTAGTTGCATGCGCAGAGCTTTCTGTGCAAAGAAAATAGTTTTAATTGCTTGAAATTAAAGTTCTGACATATTTTAGGTAATGTTATGTAAAAGTGCTAGTATTTTAAGCATTGTCAAGCATGACTACACCAGATCCTAATATCAATTGACGTAGAATTTAGCTTCGCATTCGTACTGTAAAAGAATATAATAATAATTTTTATTAAGCTCTAAATATATAGCTCTAAATCAAATAACGAAACATTTATGTAAGCCGCGCTCAAACGTATTTCATAAATTATGTTATGTAAACAGATATCAAATATTTACATAAACAAAACCTAGTGGTAATTAAACTTATAAAGTGTATCAAATTTTAGAATTTAATTAAGGAACTAAATCAATAAATGTTTGGTTATTTTGATATGACCCAGATTAGATGACGCGCTAATATTTGCATGTTATTGGATTACCGCAACTGTGTTAAATTAATCGCTGCAGTTTTAGAACTTCGCTATACTAACCATTAGAATAAGTACACCTTGCTGACGGTTCTCAGTAAAAAAGGCGGCTATCACCAGCAGCATTAAAAATGTATACGCTGTTAACGTCGACAAGTTTCTGGCATCTAAGAAGGATTCGACGAGAGGGATCGTTCCCATGGTCCAGTCGCAACACAGATCGCACGGGAAAAGTAACAACCACAAATTGACACTTATTAAATAATGGTAAGTAAGTTGTCTGGTAGGTGTTAGTGCGACGGACGCGGGATTATCAAATCTCGTGAAAACCGGCAACTGAGATCCCATTATTTGTAATCTCGCCAAAAGAAGACATATTGTGGTCGCCGCTAGTACGGTAAGTCGTTTTGTGGCTTCTCCTGACCAGGATACTTCATTCGTCGACTTCACCATTATAGCGGACTTGATTAGGTATTTAAATTCACCCAGGCGTACCTGCAATAGGAGAAAATAATATTGTGTTAAATCTGCGGTTATACGACAACAAACTATAAAATTTAATCAATAGATGCGGGTAAATTATGAACAGTTTTTTGTTTCTTCTTTCTCCGTCGTCTCTATAAAGTGCATTAGTTCCCCAACCAATTAATTTTATAATAGTGAGATATTAGATGAGACATCTCATCTAATATCTATAAGATATTTAGTTATTATTATACACAATAAAAAAAGAAATAAAGTTTACAAAAGAAACACATGTCGCGTGAATGAAGTTTTACAAGTTAGAGGTATGTCTTCTTATTTCACATAGTACCTACAAAATAATAAAAATAATTATATTATGTGAAAATATGAAAATATACAGAAATTTAATACGACTTTTACTATATTTCCATAAAATCACATAATTTTACGTTGGTTTCCTTAAGATCACATAATTACGGTAAACTTAGGGCACCATTTATGTAGTTGCGCGCAGTTTTTGTCGTGCGCATGCACAGTGCATCAAGAGACTCATTATGTCTTTGAAGCGTCGCCGTGGTATATGTCGTTAATGTTAATACGTGAATTCAAAGTGTAGTTTAAATAAAAAAAAGGGTTTTGGTCAGAGTAAAATATGGCAATGCAACGTTTGTTTTAGTTTTTGATGCTAAATGTCGTCCCATAGTCCGTGTCCGCGAATTTCGTAACCTCTGTATAGGTATATAATACAGGGTGCGGCAGGGAAACTTGCTGATTTGAAAAGTCAATAAAAGAAAAAGTACTTCAAATATCGACTTAATTCTTTTTGTATCGTATAGTACACATTCTGAATTTTTGTTTTAAGTGGTTTTAAAAATGACATCGGGCAAATGGCGGCCCTCATTCGTGATACACTGATCAACCCTAGATTTAAAGTTGCGCTCCACTCTTTCGAGCATATCGACGGGAATGTTGGCGATGGCTTGGCGGATGTTGTCCTTCAGGTGTTGCAGGGTCCGGGGTTTGTCGTTGTAAACGATGCATTTAAGATATCCCCATAAAAAAAAATCGCAAGGTGCCAAATCGGGGGAGCGCGGCGGCCACGGTACGTCACCCCTCAAGGATATCAGGCGCTCGTGAAAGTGTTCCCTCAAAAGCTCCATCGAAGTTCTCGCTGTGTGCGCCGTGGCTCCGTCCTGTTGGAACCATACGTCCCCAAGATCCATTTCTTCAAGTTGTGGAAGAAAAAATGTCTCAATCATTTCTCTGTAGCGAACTGCATTCACAGTAACAGCGCGTTCATCTTCCTCGAAAAAATGAGGCCCTATTATTGCAACTCTCGACAATGTACACCACACAGTAACACGTTCACAATGAAGTGGAATGTCATGAAGTTCGCGAGGATTGACATTACTCCAATACCGCATGTTTTGTTTGTTAACACAGCCGGAAATGTGAAAGTGGGCCTCATCACTAAAAAACACGAGAGCGTCGTCTGGCAAGTTACTGAGCGCTTCACATGCAGTTTGGCGAGAAGCGAAATCGCGTTCACTCAACTTTTGGACCACAGCCAGTTTGTAGGGATGAAACTGGAGTTCCTTGTGAAGAATTCGTCTCACTGTGCGATCAGAAATTCCCAGAGCAGCAGCGTGTTTACGCGCCGAACGCCGGGGAGAGCGCAAAAACGACTCCCTTACCCTTTCGACGTTTTCTGGAGTTCTGGATGTCCGTTGACCTCCTGGGCCTTTTTTTTCAACACTCCCACTTTCCCTAAATGTGTTCACCCACGAAACAAGCGATTGCCGGCCAGGAACGGGACCCGCGGGATGAATATCGAACCGAGTTCGGAAGGCAAGTTGGGTGGCGACCACCGAATGACCGTTGGAAAAATAGGCTTCGACGGCGAACGCACGCTGTTCCTTTGTCCAACGCATGATGACAAATGTCATTTGGGGTAACAAAACTTCAAAACCCCCTCTTGCTGATGAGACCCTCCCCACCCCTTTCTGACCACGCCTCGCTCATTGGCGTCCAATTCAAATCAGCAAGTTTCCCTGCCGCACCCTGTATCTATACGACACATGATGACAAAGAGAGAACATGGAAGGTATAAAAACATGAATTTATTATTCTGGGGGGCTAAATTACATTTTCGCGCCCTATATATTTGTTTTATTTCCAAACACCAAAAATAATAGCCCATTATTTTTATAATAATCTCTACAAAAATCCCTACATCCCAAATTGAACACTATTCTTCTTAATGTTCGTTTTTTCATGATAAGCTCTTTCTAATTGTGAAAAAAGCTTCCAATGGATGATGCCGTAACGCATACAAGACATGAAGTTTGAAAAATAAAATGTACGTACAGTAATCAAGCTTTATAAATAATATTTATTAATAGCCTAATAGGTATATTAATTATTCGTTTTGAAATTTAGTAGTGGACCAAACACTTTTAAGCTAAAAGTACTGCATTCAAGCCCTTCATAGTAGAAAATATCACAGCAATGTAGAGTAAACCTTACATAAAGATAATATAAAACCTATATACTTTAACGCGAATTATAATACATTAATCTCGGCACTGGCTCAGCGAATAAAATTTTATTGCACAATTTACTTCCAAGTGTAGTTAAAAATTACATTTACTGCATAGGTTGGTTCCATTTCCATACCCACATAGATTGTGTGGATTTATGAGGCGTTATTGAACGCATATTGTATTATAATTTATTAACAGGAATTTATCATAGAATTTTATTATCAAAAAAAAAAAAAAAAAAAAAAATCGTATCGGTGAAGAAATATTTTGCTTTTCGAATACCTAACATATTTGTTACTATTTGTATAATTTGCGAAATATAGGCCATGTAATCTTGGATGCTCGATGATATCAATATAACATTATTTGTACGTGCATCGTAAGACAACGCACTCCAGCGAAATGCACAAAATGCTTAAAAAATATAGTATTCATTTCTGGTGAGTTGCATCTATAGTATAATAAAATGTTTTAAAGTGCATCTTCATTAAGTAATATCATTTTAGTTTGTGAGTACATATTTTATCCCGGGAGTTTAGATCAATATCGGAGCGTTTCGTTGCTTAGCTGCAGTCATAGCTGCCCACGCGGTTTGCCAAAATGCTGATATATGGAAGCAACCAACCCGATACTTGCATCTGTGGGTTTGCACATGTCACATGATCTCAAAGTTTCTCTTCACTATCTCTAATTATCACCGTTGAATCTGCTGACAATCTTTAATTAACAAAGCATGTTTTTATGTTTATACGTTAATATTATACTGAACTGTTGTGAATGCATTCTCTCATGCATCTAAAATGCAGTTTTCTTAATCAAATGAACAGTTTCATTAATAGAAATATATCCTAACAAATAAGAATAAGAGTATAGTTGGAGCTCTTGTAACGTATTGATCATGTGTGAATGAAAGCAATACATGTTAAGTATATATTAATTTCTGTTAACTATTTATTGAGTACCTATTATAATATCGCTTTAGGTAAGCATACTAATTAACCGCTTTGAAATGTAGCACAATAAAGGCAGTTAAATTTTTAGTATTGCATTGAAATGCTCTAGAGTAAATTTTGCGCTACAGTGCGCGCAAAACCTATAGAGAGAGGAACACAAAATATACATAGGTACTCTAATGCGATTTATTAACTAAACCGGGCGTTGGCTTAATGAATACAATGTTATTAGCTAGGCAATTTACTTCAAAGTGAAACTAAAAATTACATTTACTGTAATGTGAATGAGTTGGTTCTATACCAGTACATATATGTATGCGCATTATATACATTTGTTAGGGATTATTGAAAACAAATTGCTATTTTATCGCTTTTTTATTTTATGAACACAACAACAGCGAGACTCGCAGAGCGGAATCTTTTTTAAAGTGGCGCGTTTGAAAAAAGAAAGAAAAATTTAAAAATTATGAAATTGCAAGTTATTTTAAAGTGACGGGCAAAATTATAAAAAAAAAGCAAAAAATTAAGAAATTACAAATTTTTTAAACGTGACGTGAAACGTCGAGGTAACGACAGCGAGACGCGCACCGTCCTGTCTTTTTAAATAGGTACGTAAGCAGATCATCTGCTGCCTCATTTCCTACCACACCCATGTGGCCGTGAACCTAAACCAATGTTAATTTGCTTTGGATGTAGTACTACAGTATTACTGCGAATACTCCTCTTATCAATAAAATATTAGTATTAATGTTAAGAAATTCTAAAATGCATCTACACGGAAAAAAATACCTTGGGATAATATACGACAATATTGTAGCGAAAATATTGTGGCTGTAATTTGCACAATTTTGTTACCTTATCGTAGATTTTTGCTAATTATTACATGTTGTCAGAAATAATACTTTAAAATTGTAGTTAAACTTTTGTTTTATAATTTCACACAAATGTGACAATTTTTCCGACAATGTTTGTGTCGAGACGTACACGACAAGATTGTGGCAATTTTTGACACAAAACTTCCTATTTTTTCGATACATTTGTTTCTAAATAAGTGGTCTAATTCAAACACACCAATGGCAAATTAAAGGGGTAAAAACTAACAATGCAGTCGTCAGATGGCGGTATTCGAGTACAGCGCCATCAACTTTCTTAACGGATAGGCAATTTATATCATAGTTTACACGGCCATTCGAGTATTTCAACGTAGACGTGATTTGTATGTGTATAAAATTATTAAATATAAATACTTAGCGATGGACGAGTTTGTTATGAACAAACTCCAGGAATGGGATTTAGAGAAATTACTAAATGTGTTTAGAGGTAAGACAATTTGAAAGTTTAATATTATAGCATAGCATAGGTAGGGACACAAATCGGCAATATAGGTATGTAACGGCATTCAACACAGATATGGCCGCGTTCAGTACGCGTAACAGCTACATAGATAGAGGAAGTTTACCGATTTTTGGAATACTAGAACAAATTTTTATTGACAGTGAAGATAATATTTACTTTCTGTATTCAGAATTGAAAACTAACAATTTCAATGAACATATTTTTGCCTACGAAATCGAGCACCAGACGATTTCAAAAGTTATCTCGTATGATATGTTACACGATCAAGTTCCTTGTTTATTAAAATATTTAGCTGGCAAGAATTTTGTTGCGACAAAATATACCTGTTGAAACTTTTGTTTTTCTTTTGCATGTGTAAAAAACGTTCATTTATATAGGTTTATGTAAGTTTATTACATTGTTATATTTGAATATTATAATAAAATTAATATACGAATAAAGCTTTGCATTTAAATGTTTTATTATTAATATAATAAACACCTAGTACTCCTTACCACAAAATTGTAGTGTTTTCTGAAACAAAAATATTTGAATTTACCTTAAAATGATATGGTAGTTATACATACAATTGTAGTAATCGTTAGAATAATATAGTTGTATTTTTTCACACAGAAGTGTAGTAAATAGTAAGAAAATTTATATTAAATTTTACTTCCTAATAAGGTGATTTTTCGTACAATGTATGTAGCTAAAATTTATACACTATTGTGTCAACTCTTGGAATAGATTTTTCAGTAATTTTTACAACAATATTGTATTTAATAGAAATACAATCCGTTAACTACAATCCTGTAGTAGAAATTTAGATAAGTTGTAGCCAGTCGTATTCCCACCACAAATTGTAGTTAACTGTTCTACAATTGTTGGTTTTTTGACAACAAATTTTTTTCCGTGTACTCCTTATCTTTTGACCGAGTAAATTAATAGTTATAATTTTGTACATATACCCTATACGTATTAATATTTTCACCATTTTAATAAAAGTCGAAACGACCAAAATAGACGGCTAAGTCAAAATCATTCTTCCAACCTAAAGTGTTCGAGGGAAATTTTCCAATCGCTAGCATTTTACTACAGTCTACGTTGTGAAGTGCTGTATACTGTAAGCGAATAATGTAGCACTCAAAACTTTCATATATTTTGTGAGGCCCCGTATTTCAATTTTGCGTTTCTTTGTAATAATTAATTCATAACGAAACTTCTCCGACAATATCCGAAATTATATTTTAGTGTTAATCACTAAGCGAAGTAGAACAGACGCTGATGTTTTCCATGAGAGTCCGGAGAAATAATTACAAAAGACGGTTATAATAAAATTATAAGTTGAAATTTCCTTCCATTTCCCGAGTTCACGAAATATTCCCAGACAATTTCTTATTACTGCAGATTATATTTCCTAATGAAATTACTTACCCGCTGAGAGACGAATATTTCGTAAGCAGCGCAAACTCCTGCAACGGTTATACCTTGTTCTTTGCATAGCATCGCCGTCGCAATGGATAACATAGATAGAAACAGATACTTCCAACCTGTAACAAAATTATTTATTAGTGAGTTGCATCTACAACCCTATAGTGCAGATTTGAGCGTTTATAGTTTATTGCTTGCGAAGATGAAACATTCAAGCGGCAAATAAAATAGTCGTTGGTTTTTTACAGAACCGTTATTACAATTTGTCTAACCTGTAAAGTCTGAACTACAATGTATATTTCGTATTTGTTGTCATTTCTCGAGTACTTATTTGGTTATATTAAAAGATATTCGCACAGACTATAAAGATAATCTATATTGAAAACCCTGGAAAAGTGCAATAAATTATTAAGGTTCTTTAATAAAGTATTGTTTATGGTCTTAATCTTTTACTCATTTCAATTTGATTATTCGCAGAACATCTAGGACGTCTAATATATTAATTTGAGCATAACTCTATGATGCCACATCATTTTTGGATTTTATAAATATTAATAGTCATTTCATTATTACATCAGTGACAAATATTTTTTAACAGAAAGATTTTAAACTAACATAGTGTAGAGCCGATTGAAAAGAGTGATGTGCAAAATTAAACATGGCGAAGAGGAAATAGTTCTAGATCTTTCTAATTTGCTCACATGAACGACAACAATGGTCTATCAGCTGGAGCTAAAGCTGTTTCTAGTTGTGGTGTGAATATGGCTTACGAAAGCAATAACACACCAAAAAAAGTTACCATTGAAAGAATGACAAAGAACTTCAAAGAAAGAAAGTAATCTGCTAAAATTGCTGGAGCGCACAAGTTTTGCTTATAACAAAATCGCGAAGAAAAACAATTTAACTGATTGAGGTCATATGATAGTATGGCTTTTTCCGTGGCTTACATACTAAAACTATCTAAAATTGAATTTGTTAATATTTTTATCGATCAATTGTAAAAGATCCTGGTATAGATTTACGAATCAATATATGTGCTTAAAGCAAATCTAAAGGCTCTTTTTGGTACTAACATTTTGATCGTTTCGGGGGATATTGTCTCCTGTTCGTAATGTAGCAGCCTTTGCGGTACCAGATCTGTGCTCACACCACATGATTTCGACATATCTATTCAACAAAGATTTAGAGATCGAATAAGCTGGATTCAATCCAACTACAGAGGCTCAGTGAACTAATTTGGTTTACAGCCGGATCAAAAGCCAAGAATGGGATTTACAGTGAAGTGAGAAATACAACGATACCTACAGGGAATGGAGATCAACATCACAAACACTCAATGCAGACTGTGGAAAAGAATGACATGGACCGCATATCACATCCTATATGGTAAATACGAGGATCTGCACGCAAAAAGACAGGAATTCTGCTCCTTTCATCGCTAAGCACAGTTAAGTACTGATAAGCAAAAAGCTATAAGAGGAATTAAGAGAAATTCCTCAAGCAGAAGAAGAAACTAGAGCATTTCTTCTTCTTGGAGTCCACGTTCGGTGTCGGTGCAATGGCAAAGGCAAGGTTTTTACTACTGGACTTGGAGATCTTCAGCGTAGATATCCACGAAAAAGTTGCTGCTCTCAAGAACGATATATCTATTTTCGAAGGCAAAATCACAAAATTAGAGAGCATCTACGAGAATAAAGAGTGCGTAATGGACCTGAAAGTATCATGGCGTAATAGGCTTTTGTGTCCTTCCCCCCAGAGATTGTACCATCATCCAGACTCGTAAATGACTTTTACGTTTGACCGTTAAGCTTTCCGTTCTACATCACTTTCCGTTTCAATCTTCGTTTACTCAAATATACGGACCTAGAAATGGAAAAACACAAACTAAGGTGTTATGATTGCACCTGAAAGGTTTCACGAGTTTTATTTTTCTTGTGAATATACCGCCAGTGAGCAGTATAGCATCATTGATCGTTCATATCTGCCCTCAAGTCAAAGCGAGCTTGCTTTTATTGTTTCATGCCGCAGGAAATTCACATTTATAAAGTTAATCCTCTGATGTTTGCACAACGAATGTAAAAAATGTACGGCCAATTTCATAATCAAAATTAAGCGTTCGTTAAACTGTAAAGAAGGCTGCTACGAGAGAGCAAATAGTATGGTTACATTAAGGTAAAACTTTTTTATCCATACTCATACTAATACTATTAACAAATCATGTTTAATTAGAAGTAGGGATTTCGCAAAAAGTTTTTTAATATCTAACTCAAACAGTTTGCTTTCGGGTGCCTCGGGGGTTTTAGACGTCGTTTCCCTTTACGCTACATTCTAATGTAATTATCGTGCACCTGAAAAATGCATTTTTCAATTTAAATCGTATAACTTCGTCCGTACTTCTAATAGTAACATTGCATGCATTTGTTACTGCAGTAGATTGTTATTAATGTGTTTAAAGAAGAGGTATATAAACTCCTCCCGGAGTAAATATCTATATATTGAGTATATGTGCGTTTTGGGGCTGAATATATATTGAAGAACAAATCACCAATTAGTGATCTATGTTACCCTTAAATTTTGTCCCGTCATTTAGGAAACGTCTTGTATAGTTATGCTAAAAACTAAGAGCCCTCCACGTATAATTATCACGAGCCGCACTGGCTGTAAAACAAGTGAACAAAGATCAAAGTAATTTTTAATCAGTATAAATAAATATAAATAAAATATGGGTATGTTAGCATCACCACAAATGGGATGATATAGCAGCAGTTAGCTTTCCAGCTACATTTTGAAGACTAAATTATCCCGTTTCTCTGGAGATAAAATAAAATCCGGAAATTCGCCGGAGTTTTCAAAGAAATACAAAGGTAACGTGGTAGAAATGTCAAGTATTTCCAACACAGAAAACATTTCCCCCTATCTTTCGTACAAAAAGGAAAATCCTTTTTGTTCCATTCCCTTCTTTTTCATTTAGTGCATTTTCTAGATTATATTTGTTGTGCGCAAAAGGAAGAGTGTACGTCTAAGCGTATCATCCCCTCCAGTAGTATCCTCTCTTAGCACGCATTTCCTGATCAATAAATTGTGTCCACTACTTCGTGTTATTGTTTTTTTTTTTTATCAGTAGTGAATGTGGACATGTCTTATCGTGCAATGATAAAATTCAAAAGAGAACCCTTCCAATTTGTTTAGATGTTCCAAACAGTTTTTTTTTAACTTTATACATGGTAACTTTAATACTGACTAATAGTACTACTGAGTTTAATATAAGCTTCAAATACATAACAGTAAGGGATCCTACCTACCTATTTAAGTTTATTGTTACAGAACAATTCAAAAAGATGTTGTACACTATGATATCAGAAACGGCATTAACTGCTGGTTTCATTGACGCACAATGCTAAGTTTATTTTCAGAAATAATAAAGTTTATACTTGCAGCAAACCTGTAAAAAAAGAATAGAATATATCGGATGGGTCAAAAGTACGCGGGTGATTTTAAAGGGCAAGGTGGTGCTGTGTCGTGCCAGAGAGCTTTGCCGGCACCGAAATCAAAGTACGGAGAGTAGTACTGCGACGTGCCAGAGGGCTTTGCCGGCACGGAGATCACAGCTCGGGAAGATTGGGACAGTCTGAGTCGTGCCAGTAGCTTTGCCGACACCGAACTCACAGCTCGGAGGGTCGGGATATTCTGCGTCGTGCCAATGGCTTTGCTAGCACTGAACTCACGGAGCAGGAATGTCCGTGAAGTAACCAAAGTCACTCCTCATGTAGTGATTCGCCACACAGTAAGGATGGTGGAAGTTAAACGTATGTGTATAGACGTACCGTCTCCGGAAACGATACTTTGCGTAGTAAACAAGAACAAGTGAAAAAAGCGGCCGTAAAGCTAGCGAACTATGGGAAAATCGTTTGAATAAAAAGAGGTTAATGATAAATTAATTATCAGCTTGAAATTAACACTAAAATGGATTTTCCTACAGAACGGCACCTTAAAGTATATAAAAAAACCATATTTTGTTATATAAATTGTGGGGAAAGAAAATTAAATGAAGTTTTATATATTGCTTGAAGTTATAATCAAAACAACGAAACGATCGTAGCAATAAAAAAAAATTATTATTTAATTGTATATAAATTTGTTGAGCACATAACCCAAAAAAAAAACCAAACTAATTTAATGTTGAGGTCCAAATAAAACTAAATTACACAATAGGTTGATTTTCTATACACACCGGTTTTTCATGTTTCCGTCTCTCATTTTCTGGGCTGAGACATCTAAGAATGGGGCGGTATTCTTCATTTCCAATTTCATGATGAACTAGAGTGGAAGCTGTTAAGGTATTCCGCCAGAGTTCAAGTCATCAGTTGACATTTGTTAATAAAAACCATTTATAGCACCTTGTCTGTCTCCTTCAACTTTTTTTAAATAAATATGATTATGTCGTAGCAGGTGTAACATATATGTATAAATGCTACTACCCCCGTGAACTTTTGTGGTATTATATAGAAATTCTGACATTTGTGGACAAAACAAGGGCGAGGGCTGTAAAGGCATTTATTACAGAGAAAATATTTACGCAATACGGTACACACCGAAAAATATTTGCAATTGCTACAGAGAATTCCAGTAAGGTATATGGTAAAATTGCCAAAATTGGGAAATTCAATAGAAAACTTTAGGTATATTTTCTAATTTTTGGTAAATTTACCCTAGACATTATTGGAATTTTCCGCGTTCTAGATGTGCTCGAATAAATTAAGTTTTGATTAACTGAATTTCGTATAAATTAAGTTTTTTTTGTTAATACATCAACAATACATATAGTTTATATGGAACACACATTTTGTAATTTCTTTATTACAATATACTTTTCACAAACCGGCCTGTATAATTTATTACAAGGCTTCAAATATGCCGCCGTACAGTTTTTCGCGTCTCCACCAATTTGCCGATGCCACTAGGCTGGAGGAGACCCAAGAGACTAACTATTACTATTTGTAGTTGTATTTTCAGTGTCGAGTTAAAGGTTATTTATTATCTTTTGTTACTTTCTACTCTTTGCACCAATATACTATTGTCTTCTGCCGTTCAACTGAATGATTCTTTTGTAACTTTTCATCATTCACAATCAGTGAAATTTTCTAAAGCAAAATAGAGTAGAGAAGGTGGTAGTTATCTACGATGTAATATTTGGCCTAAATCAGATTTTTTGAAACTTTATGACTTAATGTTGTGTTGAAATGTTAAATTACACGATGCATATTGTCATGAACTATTTTCTCTAATTAAATGTGCATCTATAAATGGCACTGTGGAATAGCTGGAACAAAATAGTGAAAATGGTATTATTTGCTTTTTACGTTTCCAAACACCAGAAGCATAAATTATCAATTAAAGCAGGAAACAAAAGCGACGTATTTTTTTTTTTTTTGTAGAACTAAATATCGAATGTTATGGATGGCAGTAATACATATAAATGGTATCGGTTCAGATACCTATCTCATTATACGTGTGGGTAGAACCACACGCACTGTGGGTGCAAACATGCAAACAGAAATAAAATATTTCCGTGAGTTCGGAAAAACGGCATTTTATTATTACTAAGCGTGTTAAAATTGCTATTTTATTAAAATTCCCGATTGTATTTCGTTTCGGATTCGAGAACATATTCGACATGGTACGTTGCAAATCAGCATTACACGCATGAGCGCTGCCCTTTACACGCACGGCCCCTTTTGGAAATAACCAAAGCGCAATTATGCAGAATGCATGTACATCGATGTCCTGCCGTAATTTTGTTTCCACCAGTGGATGGTATGAATGTCACGTTCGATAACAAATGTTGCATTAAAATTATTTTATTCCATGCAGTGGAAACTAGACGTGAAAGGAGATTCTAATTGGATGATTGTGTTGGCTGACGCGTGATGGTTCAGTGGTCCAATCTTATCCAATATTTATTCGAATTGTAATGGGTAGCTTCATTATTTCCGCAAATAATATTTGTACCCTAAATAGGAAATAGGTACTAAAATCCTGGTATTTTAAAGAGCAAGTTTAAATATAAATAAAAGTCAAAATAATATTGGATAATAATTTATTTTAACCGACACTAACTTATATTTGAGTCGATATTTTACGTGATTAGTAATTTTTTTAACATAACTTTTGACATAAAAGAAGGCAATGATACACGGAGAAAAATTTATTGTTAAGGTGGCACCAATTGACGCACATTGAACAACAATTTGTGGGTAAATATATGACAACAACAACCATTATTCAATACAACCTAAAACTTGTTGTCGAAAAACTTTGTTAGAACTGCCACAAAATTTAGAAGGATATTTTCCCAAAACATGTTACATCAACCAGTTGCTTGTTGTTTAACGAATCACAAAAATATGGTGTTTTCAACAAAATTGTGTGAAATACAGTATTAAAAATTGTTTATCACTACCAAAGCAATTTGAAACTTCAACAGCAAGTTGTGGATATTTAACAAACAATTGATTTTCAGTCATCATTTTCTACGTTTATATTGTCACTTGATTTTGATGTTTGTAATCGCAATTTCTGTTCAAAGCGAACAATATTTTAGTAGATTCACACACAAATTCGGTGCTGCCTTAAATGTAAGCTGTGGAGGGTTTAAATAAAATATCAGTATAGGATAACACAATTTTTTATTAATAAATAACAAAAAAAAATAAACAAGATAAATTCTAAAACTGGGAAACACTAAAAATAAAGATTAAAACTTCAAATGTATCTAAGTCTTATTTTACAAATGTCTCAAGGCAACGTATATTCTAGATCGTTTTGCAACTTTTAAACAGGGGAAAACACTAGGTAATTTATCGAAAGGTTTAATGTACTCATCATTAGCAATCTGTACTTCGTACGCATAATATTCCATTCAGCTAGCTTCTCTGTAACAAAATTAGCCATATCTAAGAGTCAGTAGACGTCAGAAGTGAGCCAGTTTTCTTCAATTTTAATACACTGTCGTTCTTTTACACAAAACTAATAAGCTAACACAACGTCACAACCGAAACTAAATGGCGTCGTCTACCTCGCCTGGTAACAAGTTTGTTTCTTCAAGGCTATGTAAGACCAATGAAACACGCGGTTAGAATCACGTGATACTACTGTCCATGCCGGGACTTCCCGCATCACAAATTGTAATATCGACAACGTAGGCGCCCTGTTGCGTCAACTACAATTGTGTGTAATGTAAATATTTCTTGACTGTACTGGTTTGAAAAATTGTGTTTACATCTACTTCACTGCATCGCACACCTTGTTCTGTATTTTAGATCTGAAATAACTACAACTATAATGTTATCGCTAAAGCGATTATTTGTACCGTAACATATTTTAACACCAACAAAAGTGTTGTTGGTGGAACAAAACAAAAGTTTTGGAATATACTTACAAAACTTAACTGCAATACCAATTTATTTTTGAACCGATTGCAACGTAAGGACAATACTTTTTTTGTTGGATTTGCAATGTCATTTTTCTCCGTGTAAGTATAAATACATATATAAACTCCAATATTTAACTACCATAGGGGCAATAACTGCAAGACACCTGTCCGTAACGGGGAATGCAAGAGGAATACCCTTAATTAGGTATATGAAAGGACCATCAAGAATGCAATGTATAAAAAGGAATGCAAAAACGGCCACTAATAGGCGACTTCGTATGATGTAATATAGCCAAGTGTAACCGATACCGAAGATAATACTCAGAAGAGTAGATCGCCTAATATTAAGCTGAGTTTTGATTATATTTTCTAATTTATTCTCTATCTAAAATAGATGGCCAGACGCTTATTTTCTCACGATTCCTTAAAGTTTACAGTGGTTGATAGTCTCGCTTTGTACACTCGAATACGAGATATGTTTGCAAGGCACTAGCGGAGTAGTGGTAAAGCACAGTATTAGCATGCGGTAGGGCCATAGTTCGAATCGGCACGGAGCCGGTGTTTTTTTATGCTTTCATATATTTTTTGTTTTAATCGTTTCAAGTTAAATATTATAATGATAATGAAGGTGCAAAAATACTTTGCATTTACTTAGACTCAATGACTCAAGTTTACTAAAACTTACTCAAATGCGAAAATTATATACAATATGCAATGTACACCCACGGACACACAAAATGTGCGATCTAATGTGTAGTGTAAACGCCGAGTGTACAATATACAAATATTCACATTATGGATCTGAATCTATATGAAACGGCTTACACATTTTTTTAAATCATCCAAACATTGTCAAAATAATTTTTATCTCACAAATCAAGTTTTTCTCGGAGATGCAATTTTGTTGTGCTCCGGATGCAATTTATTGTCAAACTCTCTATGTGCCTATTCTGGGAGGTAATTTCAACTGACCGTTAATAAGAGTTTTATCTAATCTGCTGGGATTTTAAAAAGTTTAATTAACTAATTAGCGTTTGTTCATGCTATTCCCGTACTCACTATCGTTTAGTTAGAAATCCGTTCTCCTTTAGTTTACCTGCCACTTCTTGTTCTTAGCAGCCAATAAAGTTTGCAACTTGATTGTCACAACTTGGGTAAAATCAATATTATGATATATTCATGCAAGAGGGAATTACTAAATAAAGTGCTGTCGCCTTAATATACAAAACTGAAAATCAATACAATATCTAGCTGCAATTTAGATGAATAAACACAAGGCGACAATTTGAACTTTTGTCAGTATAGTATCGTTTGAAAGCGTTTAAGTTATGATACTGCACATTATACAATTTAACTTAACACCACGAACTCAACTGCAGGTGTCATACACATGTTGGCTTTCTATGTGTAAACTTGACGTGGATACATATGCTATGTGGTTATACTAAATGTGAACCTGTATACAACGGTGTTAGCCTATTTGGAGTAATACGCAGTACCTACAATTATGTAGCAAAATTAAATTGTATACTATAATATGATAAATCAAACGATATATTTGCAATGCCTTTTTGTTTACTAGAAAATAACATGATGTTAAAACAATATTAATTAAATGTTAGTAAATTTCGATAGCTAAACTATAGTTGTTAATTTGATTGCTACAGATTACAGAAACTTGTGACAATTCTATAACTAAGTCGATGTCAAAGTAATCACGAAACGGTAGCAGCAGTACATAAAAACACAATGTAATGCATCTAATGATAAAACAGAAATCATAAATTAATTAATCCTATTAACAGTACAGATGGCAAACTATGTAAGTATACTTATGCGCAAAGTTTCTGATAATAATCAGGAAAGCGCTAATCAGTATTAGCATTCAGCCAATTCAAACTGAAGTAAAATACTCCTGGGCAACACATTCAGATTCTAATGCTGTACTGCAAATGGGAAATGCAGATTGTTCGCGTATCACAATGTCTATTCATTTCGCACTGCGTTATGCAAATTTGTTTCCAATAGCCCTCGGCTAACAATTATTCTACTAATGGAACTCCTCTTCTGGCATTATTTCTATCAACTTTGATCATCGAAATTTAATTCCGCCGATATCATTTTTATTTTATTTTGTTTTTATATTTATCATACCATCTGAATGTATTCAAATTCTAAGCATTTATGAGTGAGGATTATGGCATTAAAATCATCAATTTGCTCTCAAAATTGCTTATAAATCAGTAAAATCCTTAAAAATTGGGATATCCTAAAGATTATATAGATAAAATGTAAAGTATCATCTAGGAAGTTTGGCAAAGTATATATTGAGCAAGTTAAAATATTGACAACTTACGATTTCTTTCTATGGGGTACTTGAAGGAAAATGTATACGCAAACTAATCAAGCACAACTCTCAGATGCTAAAGAACAACATTCGAAACGATATTGCTGAAATGGCACCTGTAGCCTGCGGAATTGTTGTTAAAAATGTATTTGAAGGAAATCGGCTTTGCGTCACGACCAGACACAACCATTTGATCGACATCATATTCCATACATAATGTTAAAGAACATACATACAGTCAAACAATAAAAGTGTATTTCATTAAAAGTTATTAAAACGAAACATTAACCTGGAACATAGAACGCACCCTGCATTTGTATTTGTTTTACGACAACAGTCGTATCAAATTGTAAATCTTTTTTTAGAATGCTTTTTGTTACTCTGATAGTATGCGTTATTTTACTTTACTTTTCGCACCTACCGTAAATATAAGAACATGCTACAGTTGGAGGTATAAAGATTTCGATAAGGATTTCAGCAAATAGCCGGTTTGCACTTCGCTCAGTTATTCCAAAATATTTTGCAAACAGTAGTAGTGATTGAACTTCCGCTGTAGTTCCTATTTGGTACATATAAATTGGATGATTTGAATATTACCGTGTGTCGGTAGCGTCAGCAAGAGGCTATATATTACTTGATTCGCGTCCTCTCAATTCGGCGTGCTGGTAGATAAGTTACATGCATGTACCCGTGGTATGGTGTTCGAAATAAGGTGCTATCAGGCGAAGAAATACAAATTTTGTGTGAAATATGGTCGGATTTTTCCCCGTTACACCGGTATTGGGGAGAACACCAACCCGCTGAACAACAAACTCATTGTTCACGTCGTCATATTCGGCCTTAAAGTCTTCTAACGCAAGCGCGCTTCGCCGTATGTGGGAGATACGGGTAAAATATGTGGCGCCTCTATTGTGGTTTGTTATTTTCTCCGCTTCATGCGCTTTGAGTTCGATCCGTAACGCTAATAATACGGTTGGGGGAAAACTATGTTTACTTTTCCGACTTATTTTGTAAGTTACGTCACATTATAATGTATGAACAACAGAATATTTTGTTAAAGATATATTAATTTATTGCTAGATATTAGGAAAGAAAATATTCTGTTTGTTCTGTTGCGTATTGTAACATAATATTTACAGCTTACACACTTATTTTGCACAATTGCTTTGTATTGCATTTTCTAGTGTTAGTTTGTATGTATTCATATGTACCTAATTGCATTCCTGTACTCAAAGTAATGGGCGGTAACTCCTTTGAATAAAATAAAGAACTTATAATCAGAAAGCTGTTTATTTGAAAACATAAATCGCTACCCATTTGAAATTGTTATTGGTGTTGAAAACCCAGGGCTTTACTTATTAGTACTAAAAGAATTGGATTTTGTATTATTATCCATTAATCATAATATTGTGTGATTTTATTGGTGCTAGAAGCTTGTGCTTTATACAGTTAGTAATATTTGTCGAGAGCCATGTGCAAGGTTCATTTTTTAATGTAACACACATATAAGACAAAGTTACTTCATATTTTATTAAAATAAGTTTTTTTTTTCTCTATACGCAAGTAATATGCTGTCAAGGTTTCTTTTTTTACTATTAATAATCCTCAATCGCTAAACTACCAAAATTCCCCGTTATTTGAATTATTATACCGGGTATGATGCATCGCCATCAAATTGAAGCCAATAAAATTAAAGCAATTATTCTGAAGGGATCAGGAAGGAAGCAGGGAATCAATTTTTCCATTCAATGGAGGCAAATAAACCCCAAGGAACAAGAAAAAAATACCTAGAATTTATGCTACAGTGAAAACTAACATTCGGAAACTATGTCAACCGTGTAAAGAAGGGAACCGAAGTTACCCTGCCAACGTTATTAAAGTTAATGTCGAATGTGGGTGAATCCATCATCGGGAACCGGGAGCCCTTTTATGGTATTACCCAGAGCCAGATTTTGTATGTAGGTACTTTGAGCCTAGGTGAAGAAAAATCTTGCTGAAGGTGGTTTGTGGGTATAGAACAATGTTTACTAGTGCAACCCAAGTCCTAGCGGGTCTTCTTCCGATTATCTGCGGCGAGTGTTTGGTACAAACGCCATAGGTAACGGAAGAGACCCTAAAAGCTTCGTAAACCAGAGGAGAACGGGATGGACAAACATCAGATTGGAAAACGACTCTTGTACTGGACATCAGAGATTAAGTATAATGTAAGTATAGAAAGAGTGTCATGTCAGCTGACGATGGATTGCCTCGATGAACTGGTAGAACTGTCTGATCTAAACAGTGACGGTCGGTTTTGGATATCAGGGCATCAGGATATTTAGGGAAATGAAAAGGTTGACGTAGACGCCAAGATAGGGAACCGTTTCTTGGGATAACAAAACAAAAGGTCCGAAAATATATAGGAAATGGGGATCGGAAGAAACAACCGAACACTGAAGGGATACCCCATATAAAGTACAAGGTAAAACCTTTACGGGGAATCAAGAAACAGCTCGGAATCATTACAAGTCTCAGCGCAACTTTCGAAAATACCACAAACATGACAACAATATGCATTCCTTTGTCGATCATGTATTCTCTTAACTTAAGTACTGTATAATGCCATATATCGCAGTTGATGATGAATCACTTTTCTTGGCCTCGGGTAGCAACCATTCCCACCAGTCACTAGTGCCGCACTAAATAATAATAGACACACAAACAGAAGATCATTTTAAGTCTGCAATTAATGGTTTTGAAAATTTAAGACATTAATTTTATCAATTAGAACAGGAAAACAGCAACCAGTCATACACTATAGGTCACTCTTAACCACAACAGACGACGCTAAAAAAAGAATTTACAAACCCTTGATGTATGTATATAGTTTCAGCACATGGAAAGATTTTGTATGAAAATTTGCCAATTTTATATTATTGTGTGGTTATAATATTATGTTACATGAACAATATAATACAATAATAATATATATATCATAATGCGTTTAATTCATAATACCCGTATAAAAGTGGATGGATTGCTTAAAACCAAATTTTATTAATTTTACAGAATTTTAATCAGCGTTTGCTTATTAATTGAAAGAGTGACACAATGCAAGCACCCATGGTAGATGTTTATTTAATTAAATCACTGGAAAAGTACTTCTAGCGTTCCCTATAGATGTTGCAATAGTTGCAATATTTCTGATATAAGACAAAAGGTAACTGAAAGCAATTCAAAGATTTTGCATATGCTAAACTTCACAAATAAGCGTTTTCAACTTGTTAATTGTTAGTCGACTACACTGTGCGATATTATAACGCCGCATCGTGGGTAATTAAAACTATTTACACATCAAATTTGAAAGCAGTAGGAAATACTTTTTGCATACAATAGCTGAAGGACGTCTATCAAAATATAACTCACGGGAATTGCAAATACAATGAGGTCTAAAATTCCTGCTTTTGACAAAATATTCTCAAGCAATAAAATAATGATACCGTAGTTTTTGCGCGCCCGAACATTAGCGCTCCTAATATATTACAGAGCAGGCGCGTGTGACATCAAGTGGGCAATTTGTGTCCGGACATTTAGCGCTCCCGGACAGATTTTTTTTTTTTCGCCCTCTATCCCTATGGGGTGCGCATTTGCAATTTGGAGAATTATGTAATTACCGCAGAAAGTTAATTTTAGTCAAGTCGGATTTAGTTAACTACTCGAATGTGTCAAGTTACGTTTTTCCCTCATTTCTAACGACTTATGCGGTGACCCCTTCTTTGTGGTAATAAAAAAATTCTGTGTAATAGGAAGGTAGTAAAAAAGTAGAAGTAAATTATGATATAACTTTCTGGTTGATCTTTTCCGTAATAAGGTTAATGAGTGGGTATTACTCAACTTTTTTATTTTTATTTTCCGGGATTTCTCGGCGAGATTACACATGTTTACTCAAAGAAACTTTAATCAAAAAATCTTTTATGATCAGCCATGATAAATCAGACACAAAATGTGTTAAATTCGTGTGAATTAAATGAATTTGTAATCTTTTAGTGCAGATTTAGCTTAGTTGTCCAGATTGTAGTAGAATCTTAGTTATATTCAACATAAGCATTTGATTTTCACAGTGGTACCAATCAACCACTGCACCGGATCGTTCTCCCTTTCCTAACAACCACTTCTGTTCCCTCTTAGTCGGATAGTTTTCTTGTAAACAGTTATATTGTAATCTTTACGTATCTTTATGGAAGTTTCTGCCAGTAAAAATCTAGTAAATCATTAAATCAAATAATCAATAAATAATCAATTAAATATTATGACAAAGAAAAACACGTGACTTATATCTATCAAAGTGATTTTTGCACCAAACAAATATTACGTATTACACACCTATACCGCCTTACATAATCTAAAAGTTCCATAATTTCTTAAATATCCATGTAAGAAGAGATATGAAAGTATTTTATAACCAAATCCAAAGAGGAGCCGTTATTTACTCAACATGCGCATACATGCACATGTATATAAAAGTCTAATAAACATAAACATTTGTAGACGTCAAAATAAATCACTTTTAGATTTATGCTCCCCGTTAAACACTGTCCAGTATACCAACGTAACCAATTTCATTACATGTTCAGCATTATTATTCGAGTATAAATAGAATTTATTGAGATGCTGTAATGGGAAACCGGGCAGATATACTCTTGTGTACAAGGGTGTGTTTTATTTTATGTGTCTTGCTTCGTTTCTCGCGAAAATTAGTGTTTCCAGAACGGCGAAACAACGTTAACGAAAGTAGTATCGTTCCGGTTTTTATGCTATACTCTAAATGTACTACGGTTGGCGTAAAAATGTACATTTATCCGTCCAGCACCTGACACAATAAGTAATTCGTAATCACCAAATAAAATTTGCATAAGACGTCCTTACGTATACCAACTGCTTTTTGGTATCATGACGAAAATATCAGACCACAGATATCGTTGAAGGAATGAATATGGAGGATATTATGAGTGCATGGAAACTAGGTAGATGATATCGTTATGTTATTATTTCTCTCTTCGGTTTTGCGCAAATAAGAGTATAATGGTAGGTACTAAATTTTTAGTATCGATGGATATTGCTTTTGTATAGAGAGACGTTCCATTTTCCATTTCTTCTTCGTAACCTTTATTTTATGGTAAGTATATTTTTTTTTCATACATCCAATCGAAGTACCACGATCAAAATTTGAAAGGTAGTATTTGAGCCTACATAATTGGCATAAATGGTTATTTCCACTCTTTATCGATAGTTGACGGATATCTAAAGCAGATAAGAATTTTGTGTTTTCTTCGATTGTTTTAGTTTTACAACGGAAAATAATGATGATACAGTATGTGTACTTTCTAATTAAGAAAAATGAATATACAGGGTGTACCGACGATCCCAAACCACAGGTGTGTACGAGGGTTAGTGGAGGGTGGTACCGTTTAGCCGGTCCGCTGTCTTGGGACGTAATCCGTCATCAAACGACTATTTAATTGGCTGGGTGAAAGGTCCAGAATTTACTAGTAATATATATATATAATAACAGTGATAAAAATTAAATAAATTGCTCATTCATGTGTTGTGCTTCTATTATTATTTAGCAAACATAAAGTACTTCCTAGCATTTGGCAATTCCAGTATACGTTCCACTATATATACTAATATTATTTAGTAAAGTTAAACACCTACCAGGTAGGATATGCACGATCGAAGCTACGCCTATGGCGTTGATAATATATGGCTGGGAACTGCCGGAACAGGGTTGGCAGAGGTGTTAATTTACATGTCCGATTTGGGGTGGTTGTTGTCAGTCGATAATACTTCAAATTTATGCGACCGTAACCGCTCGCCACACCGAGACAACTTAATTGTAATTAATGACAATCTAAACGCGAAGCAGTTTAAAATGTTAAGGATAATTGGGAGGGCGAAGGAGGCGAATACGGCGCCGGCAATAACGCCCGGACATCGTGTAATAAATTTTGAACGTTAATAAGGCCCTCCGAGGTACTAAAATTCGACGTAACGTCGCGGACGCGGAAAGGTCCTTTAATGGGGATGAAATATAAGCTGTATATTATGGCTTTAGGAGAAACGCTCACGGAATGGTATAAGCACGGTATATAGATTGCTATTATCGGCGCCGGGATAATACTTTTATCGATAGTTGTAGACAGATAGTGGCAATTAATTAAAAAGTAATCGAATAGGGAATAATGGTTCTTTCATGCCGCGAGACAATAAATTGTTGATTTAGAGGTGCCATACCGGAGCGTTCCTGTAACGAAAAATAAAAGATAACGTTAGAAAAAGCAAGATGTATTTCACGCGATAAAAATGTATACACGAAAAGAAAAATTATGTAGAAGCTTTAGACGAAGCAAATTTTATATTAAAAGTTATAGTCACAGATCAATTACACAGAACCGCGATGATAAAATTGTTTCAAAAATTTTGAGTGATTCTTATGGTTCCTTTTGCGCTGATTACAGAAAAAAGCCTTAGCAGTACCCCTTTCTCTCTTCCTGCTCCCCCTACACTCACTGTCTGCTCGCCAGTCTCCACTGCAAGGTCAAGTTACTGTCTGTAGTCAGTGTGGGTATAACCACCCTGCTGAGCACCCTTTCACTATGATCTTGTTTTTTGTACTAATATTCCTGGGTTAATGGAGACATTCAATATAAAATACGACCCCGGAGAATTGAGACTTTTTATTGATTCCTCTAAAAGAAGGTTGAAAGCTGTTCTTCTTCACAATGGCAACCAATATACATCTGTGCCAGTAGCACATTCAGTTCATTTGAAAGGTTGTTATGAGAACCTCGAATTTGTACTTAACAAGCTTAAGTACTCTGGCCATAAGTGGACTGGATTTGAAAGTGATCTCTATGTTACTAGGCCAGCAGAGTGGCTACACAAAGTTCCCCTGCTTCCTCTGTGAATGGGATAGTTTGGTTCCTGGAGTTAAGAACGTTGAGAAAGAGAATCTAGTGGATCCTAAAAAAGATCTACTTCCGTTACTTCACATCAAGTTGGGACTGATGAAATAATTCGTTAAAGCATTGCCTAAAGAAGGAGAGTGTTTCAGATACCTCTGTGAGCAGTTTACTGGTCTCTCTGAAGCAGAACTTAAAGAAGGGGTATTTATTGGTCCTGATATAAGGAAATTTATGAAAGATTAATACTTCTAGTTGAAAATGGAAGACTAGACAAGGAAAGCATGGAGGTCTTTTAAACAAGTGGTAACTGCCTTCCTAGGAGATAAAAAAGACCCAAACTACAAGAATATTGCTGCCAATCTGTTAAATAACTACAAACTGTTGGGCTGCAACATAAATATTAAAATTCATTTACTTCATCCTCATTTGGACTATTTTCCGAAAAATCTTGGACCATTAAGTGAGGAACAAGGAGAACGGTTCCACCAAGATATAAAAGAAATGGAACGCAGATATCAAGAGCGCTGGAATGTTATTATGATGGCTGACTACTGGTGAATATTAAAAAGGGAAAATCCTCAACCCCAGAGGAGGAAAAGTACCAAACGCAGTTTTGAAGAAAAAAGAAATCGTTACTACAAAGACTTGTAAAGGTGTAATAAAGCCTTATTAACTTTTCTTCCTCTATTTTTAAGATTTACCGTTGTATAAAGTAATTTTAATAACATGTACATACAAAGTTTTACCTCATTTTGCAGACAAACCTTACGTGATAGAAAAAAACCAATATTATTTCTGAAATCAGCACCAAAAAACTACATAAAAATCAGCTGTTAAAAACAATTTTAAAAAATATTTTGTTTGCAGGTCTGTGTTATAGATTAAAGAAAAAAACATATTCCTTTTTGTAATTCATTCCGAATTTCTTCTTTCGTATTAATTAAGATCACCTCCATCTTATGTTTCTTTGTCATTTTACTTTATACTTACAAAAATGGAATCTTGGTCAATAAATGTTTTATTTTCATACCTTGCCGTTTAAATTACTAATCCTATCACTATTATTAGTATAGTTAGTATAGTTACTAGTATAGTTACCATTTTAGTTATTCACACCTATCTTGGTGTATCATTAACTTATGTTTTATATGTCTGTTGAGAAAATAAATATCTGTTTGCAAATGATCTACCGATTTTCGTTGCCTTTATAATCAATAAACAATATTATTTTTTTTGTTGTACTTACTTATTTCCATTCAGATACCAACTTTAAATTAAAAAATAAGAAGCAAATTATAAATAAATTTCCTGATTTCTTTTTAATGTAAACATAATCAAACGGCAAATATCTACAAAACAGGCTGAGAAAATTAATTGCAAAGAATTCTATCATTGGTAGTGAAT
This sequence comes from Cetonia aurata, assembly GCA_949128085.1. Taxonomy (NCBI): domain Eukaryota; kingdom Metazoa; phylum Arthropoda; class Insecta; order Coleoptera; family Scarabaeidae; genus Cetonia; species Cetonia aurata. The sequence continues at coordinate 34,354,755 of OX421885.1, forward strand.
TGTGTTCTAGGTGTGGTAAAATATTACTTCTGATGGAGCCATTAAAACATAATTTTAAAATCGAAGACCCAATTTTCTACTTTTCACCTTAAAAGAATTTGTTCGGAATCTATGATTACTCGGAAGAGTCTCTGGAAACAAGTATTTTTATATTAAATTCGTATAATATTCAGCATTATTCTTTTTGTAACGAAAAGTATAACTCCTGCACGTAAAAATATCTAAAACATTTAGCTTTACGTATTCAATCGGACTTGAACTATACACTTAGGTACGTTGAAGCGAGTGTAGCATTTCTAACCGATTATTCATGCTCCCTTAATATTGTATTTAGAAGTTATGTGTTCGCAACATATAGACTGGTCGTCACTGAAGTTTCGTTAACTTTGTACTTAAACTTTTATTGCGGAAACTTCCGAGATATTACCGCGCGGGAACTGCAAGCTCTTAAGACAAAACAATTAATTACAGCGAACCCAGAAGAGGGAGCGGATCTCCCACAACTCCCGGTCGTTAATGCATGCAAGTCCTTCGAAATTAACGTTCCCAGTACGCGCTGCAGCCTGAACAACAGTTCGGTCTTCCGTGACCGGGTTTTCCTCTTAGACGAGTTAAGTAAGATGAATGCGGACCAGATTATTGAATAGTCGCCTTTCCGTCGACGCGACGGTTCGCAATGGTTAAAAATTCGATAATGGAGTCCAAGCGCAGTACTTAGCGAACTACTATCGGCAAAAATAAGAAGAGAAAGATTATATAGGCCGATCCCACTAACGGTAATGCATGAAAGTACATCGTTAGTCACCTAAACCCTTATTTTTGTTCTTCCTTCTTCCAGGGTATAATGGAGTTTTAATGCAGAATAAATTCTTGTATGCTGTAGTAATGGGCTTGTGCTAGAATCGTATGCAATATTTAAAACACGACTATAAAACAAGTAAAACGATGTTAAGCGATTACTCAGCTAAAAAGTTCTACTTTGTTCAACGGATTTTATGAGCTCTTCAGCATAAACTAACGTAAAATAATTTATAGGTTATTAGAAAATGGAATCAATTTGTTCTTAGGCTAAGTATATTCATGAAATATGTAAAACTGAGGTAATAGGTACTGAAGTATACATTACCGTTTTTGTATGTACATCCTTTTTTCGATTAGCCCAAAACAAGAAACTAGTCACAGTTACTTGTCGCAAATCACCGAAACATTATTCTATGTATTACTTTTAATATACGGCCCACGAGATATAACTACGGTTAGTTTATAATACACGAATTCAACGCAATATTCTAGGACTCTGGAGCACGAGAAATTGTGTGAAAGTAGGCTTTTGGACCCGCAAAAATTGGTGTCATTTTAATGTAAAATTTAGATTCTACCAGGGTGCTTCCATTTCAAACAGGTCACATTGTATACGATACATATCCCTCATATATGGTATATCTACATTTAAGTTTATATAAATGAACTTTAACAGTTTAATTTTGATCAATTAACTATAATAATAACTTAATATTTGTTGAAATGGATAACACAGCAGTAAGTTCATATAATACAGCACTTGCTTTGCAGGTGGGAGTAAAGCAATATTGTTTGTATTTAGCTAACATAAAACACAATTCGTCTTCTAATATAAATATTGTAAGTAAGTTTTGCTAAAACTTTTTTTACAACAAGAAATCGCGCAACTAATGCAGCATAAAACTGATATTATCAAAAATAAATGAGGAATGCAACACTTTAACTCACCTGTGACTTTCCTAGCTGCTTTGCAGTATAACATAAACGCCGCCAAGAAGAACACGGAGGACAGAGTTTCGGCTCTACCAACTACTCCGGTAACCTGAAAAGTAGTTAATACTTTAAAATTTGGTTAATTAAATGCACGAAACAAACAGCTGTTCCTTTATTACAGGTAATTTGAATATTCGTTTTCCTTGCTTTTTTCTCATGTTGAAGAGAAGCAAAAGAAATTGGCCTTTCCGAAATTTGTATTTACTAAAATTAGCAGAACTTGATCTTCTATGATAGTGTGTCCTCATCAATAGATACCACTATTTAGTGGACACTATATAACAACTGTACAGAGCAAATTTGTCACAAACTACTAGTTAGTTGCTTAGAATTAAATGAAGTATAGACAAAGCATTTTAAAATTAAACTAAACGAAAACTTGAAGGATTCGTTATCCGTTTATATTATTTTTTTAAGGGCAGGACGGCAAATATACAATTAGTGCACTTCTTACAGTGTGAAATCATTACATACATTTCTTTATATTATCTTTATTTAATGATTTCACACTGTAAGAAGTGCACTAATTGCATATTTTCCGTCCTGCCGGAGTTCTAAGATCTGTATTTGAGACAATTCAAATTGTGAGGACCCGAACACCTCGTTAGCTCAACTGGTAGAGCGTCTGTCCGGCAAGTGGAAGGTGTCGGGTTCAAATCCTACACTAGGCAAAATTTTTAATATAAAAATTGCCTCATATTAAATTACAGTGATAGCAGAAAAGCATTTCTTTAATGTCTTCAATCCTAATTTGACATTTTTTTATGTTGACGCTTTATTTTTTATCATACTAAAATATTACCGAAACAACAACGCTAAGCGAGCTGTTTTTGAGGAAGAAAACTAATGCAAAGAAAGGGTATAAGAAGAGTTTTTGAAAATGCGAACAATATAACAAAACCGACGATTGAACTCAAACAAAAATAAAAACGCTAAGGAAAACATTCAATGAACGATTTTAACCGATTATTCAAAGCAGAGTGAGAACGAAAGCAAGTGAAGTGTGCTTCTAATTTACATATGCAAGTTACGAGGACATGGAGAGTTCCAAAAATACACAGAGAAACCCAAACCGCCCTTATTGGAAATTATCGCTTGGGATTTCGATGACGAAAGTCGTGCATGAAATAGCGACGGAGGATCCTGAAAATCGGAACACCGAAATTCCTCTAGCCGGGCGTGAAGCGTGAATAAATGAAAACCGGCCTCCCCACCGAATTCTCCCAAAATTATGTCTACGTGAAACGAGATTTCCGGCTTTAAAATTTCATTCGTTCGTTTGCGGAGAAAGTAAACCGACCCCTCAGGTGCGTTCAGTTCCGCCGCCAGTCTTAATTATACATGGAGGTGTGCTCCGCTCCCAGAAGTTATCGGCGTTGCAAAATTTCACTAGCCGAACGAGTTGTTTTCGCGCGCCTTTGTTTACGTTGGTGGTGTTATTGTTGACATTGTTGAGTTAGCAAACTGTTGTCGCTCTTGCTCTTTCTATCTGGAAGGTATCTGTTAAATCCTCAAATGTAGCGAGAGTGTGTTTAAAGGTAATTTAAGCTCTATATTATCACATCTATAGGTACTTTATGATATAACGCTTTCGTTGTAAAATTAACATTATTCACGTCTAGGGAATTCGTTTGAGTCCCCTAGTAGACATCATAGGGTAAATTATTTATTCACTTAAGTAAGGTGTGCCAACCGCAGCTGGGATATTTACGGGAACAAATTAACACAGTTCAACAAGGAAATCTGCAAGGTCAGGAGGGAGTCCACACAATTCTGCCTAAGAGCGGTTATGCTGCAACGGGGGTTGGTTTCATTAGGAAAAGCGACAAAACATATACAGGTACTCATAACGGGAGCTTTGTGGATTCTTCGACCACTTCACTTTTGCGTTCAACCCTGTATGTTTAAATTTTCCCGCGCGGCCTTGCCTCGTGCCCGCACAGCGGCGCTGGCTGTTCAAGTCAGCTGTCAAACAAAATGCCGCGCATAGAACCGGTCAGTGGTTGCGCATGTTCGTCGTTACAATAATATTTTACCTCAGAATGGTAGCTGTTTGTGTGAGTGCGGGGTATCCAGGGCTTTGATTATGGCGTGAGCAAAAATTTGAAATATGGTTTTAATTGTGAATTTGTTTCTATAAAATAGGTGTAACGAAAATTACACAGCCAGAAAAAATACAACAATTAAGTGACAAAAATTAACAAATATATACAATTGAAAAAGTAAACAAATTATTTGCCGTCTATTCAATACGGATTTCTTCCAAACGATCAATGAAGACTGCGATGCTGTGGTTTATAAACCTGTTGTATATTAAAATCAATAAAGTACAAAAATATGCTGGAGTTTTTATAATCCTAAACAAAACGTACGATCTAGTTGATCATAACATGTGGTTGGTTAGTTTTTAGACTATGTTATAATATTCGTATATTTGTTTTTTATAAATTATATTAGATATAATAGCCAGAAATGTTAGTTAAACTATAAACTTGCTACATAGAATGAAAATTAGAATTTGTAGCGTATATTAACAAATACAATGGGTACTCTGTAAACTAATCAGAAACCCTGGCGAATTTATAAACTCAATGTGTTTTAATTATAGAGTAAAGTAAACCTAGTCAGTTCTAAAATATTTGCTATTATTTAGTTAAATAACTTGAATTATGGCATTTGCTATAGTTCGTGTATCCAATCGACATACATTTGCATTGTTTTATAATACAACGTTTTGTGCATTGATACCTTGGGTGTTATTTGAAACACCATATCTTTCAAATGCACTTTTTAATGTGATCTAAAAAAAATATTTTTACATCATTTATGAATCAAAATTATTTGTACAGATCTCAAATTGATTTCTGGAATACAATTGTTTTAATATTCCGTGCACAGTTTGCATCCTATACATAAACTAATGTAAAGTTAGCCTGGCTTTTTATTAAAATTTACTTTGTGTTTATCTTGAATAATGATTATACAAAGTTAGAATTCACCTCCATCAAATCGCTCGACATTTTTATTAAAACACACAAACAATTTTAGTTTTATTCAAAACACATTTCTAAGATAAACACGACCTCAAACAAGGCTGAAATAAGGAAAGTTTACAAACTAGCCAATATGATGGTTATTTTATCTGACCAGAACATTTTCTATACAATTTAGTCGGAATTTACTTTGCCGTGACAAATAAATATAAAATAAAAGGAAAATATTATTTACTGGGTGGAAATTAAATTTCCCACAGCGAATCCTAACCTGTTGCTCTGATCTGACTAATTTCTTCGCAGGTTATAGAGGGAATGTGACTATCACAGTCCCAAAATAAACGCGGCACAGATTTAAATGCATATGATTACCTCAACTCCCTACAACTAGTACCATGTCTTTTTTAAGTATAAAGTTCAGTGTTACTGCTGATGTGATGTGCCTCCAGTGCAGTGAAGTTTGTGGTAAGGTGTTTTAAAGCGTGTAGTGTTGTCAGTGCCACAGTTTTGAATATTTTTGTCATTTAACTTAGGAATAATGATCAAAGATGCAGAATGTTTCTACTGGAAATAAATTTAAGGAAATATCAAGCAAATTTTATGTATATGCCTCATTTATTTGTTAAATTAATATCATATCATCCTAAGTGGTATTTTAAAGCAAACAAGCAGTTCGAAAATGTAACAAATTAATGTTAATAAATTACTCTCTAAATCACCAGGTTGTGATATGGGCTTAAAGGGATTGTACTGTTTATTAATCTCGTACATAAATTATACCTCTTCTACCAAAGAGCGAATTACGATGCTCACGTTAATTGGTAGGTTTTTGCGGTAATCAGATCGCGAAAGTTACAATTGTTAGCTGAAGTTTGAAGTATAGTTTAATTGGTGGTTGTTTGCGTGATGAATAATCTGGTAACTTAGTATTACCTGGATGGTAATTTTCATTGAAACTTTCTAAAATGTTTTACATGCGAAAATAATTCCTAACGTAGATATTTGCAGCCAGTACCTTTATGATATACGATAAGTACTTATTTCAAACACACCCTCTCGTTTCTACACTGGAGTAAAGCGTTTGTTGTTCAGAATGCAACGAACACATTTTCTTGTATTACACAATAGAACTACATTCTTTGAGTTGTCAATAGATGCACTGCCGTTTTTTGTAGACCAGTGATTGCCAAAGCTATATAGAATCCTCGTCGAAAAGTACGTCCAATAGTGTTTGTTATATCGGTTTATCGACGATAGCTGGCCGCTCATAGTAGAGATTTGTATGAAAAAATAAGGAAAAATGACGAAAAAAAACATGATTGTTTTTTGTTTTCTTACCACAACTCCGGAACGGCTAGAGCTACAGGGTCGCGCTTGATCTCAAACGACTCGGAGCTACCAGGGGAATATTTTGCGCCACAGTAGAATAAAATCGGAAGGATAATTTGTCTACAAAGTAAGTAGTTATGGGTAGAAAATAGCGACTTTTAACGAATTTCGGCACATTTTTACGAATACCGAATAAACGGTTGGAAATATCGATGTTTGCTGGCCGGCGATCGATTCCCCGTACGAATACGCATCGGATAGGATATGCTAGAACCCTATAGCGTAAAAAAAAAATTTCAAAATTTAAAACGCTCATATCTCGGAAACGGTTAGAGATACCGACAAAAACTCGACAGCAATCGATTCCCCGTTAGAATTGTTGTGAAAATTGAGTTATAATAAGAGCATTGAAAAATAAGATACAGGCGATAGAAATGAAACATTGCAGAAGATTGAGAGGAGTAACAAAAAAAGGGATACCTAAAACAACCGCTACTATGTTCGGGGGTACACCTATAAAAAATTAACAGTAACAACATGTTTTAGGAGTACCTGTCCAAACGCGTCCAAACCGTGAGTTGTTTTGATAATCACTAGGCTATAGAGGGCGGACATTAGATCTATAGCATTGTTAACATTGATGTATTATACATAAATATGTTGCGCATTGCAAACTGTGTATATATGTTTCGTAATATTTCTTTACTCGGCATATTTACAAGCAGCTATTCCGAACATATCCATAACAATGAAGATGTATCCCCGAGAAGATCGTTATAAACCTTAAAAGGATCCTCGCCGAAAGGAGAAGAGAAAACATTTTTACATATCTCATTCCGAGCTTTACGCTAGCATATATTAAAATATTCTCAGCCTGTATCGATCGCTTTAGGAAATTTATATGAAGTGGGCTGGAATACCCTTCCTCAAAGCGTTTAGTACAGAAGTATAAGGTTTTCATACATCTTCGTTGTGTTTCGCACTGATAGCAACCAACCCATTTTCTGCCCTTCTCCGGCAACAAATTACATACAAGATAAATATACCGTTATTTCTGTAGCCAAAAGCATTAGCATGAATAATGTATTCAGAAAATGTGAAAGCTTGAAATAAATTGTTCCTCCTATGTTACAGCATTGATGTAATGTGCAGATAATCAAAGGTATGGTTAAAGTTTAAGTAGTTATATACAACACTTACCGCTTCAGTGTGGATGGGATGAACTGCGAATAGCATGGCAGCCACAAAACTTGATAATTCCGGGAGGAACATGGAACACATCCTGAAAATTGAGGAACATTCATGTCATTATAGTTTCTAAGTATAGAAGCGTAAGTAGTTTGGCAAGTTTCTAGTTTGATTAATTAAATAAAACGCCAACGGCTACGATTACAATATAAATCCATTATACGAAGAAGATACCGGCGCTATTAATCACCCACAGTAAAAATCCATTATGTTCAATTTTTATTGTTTATTTTTAAATTAAGATTTAACTGTAAAACAATACCTCATCCTTCTTCAAGGAAATAATTAATTAACTAGTAATTCGGTCTGTTATTGACATTAGAGACCATTGTTTATATGAAACTCAATATTTCGTCCAATGACTTTACTACACGATCAAGAGATACAGGTAGAGTTACATGCATAGAAAGTTTGTGATTTAAAAAAAGTATTTATAAAGAGTTTTTGTCCTTCTATTTGTTTCCGTAAGGGAACTAGCAACAACTAAGGCACTTAGAGTTGCAGAGCGTTCCTTTGTTTTGGCATAAACACCTTTTGGAGATGCATGCTTTCTTGCAAATACAACGTGCGAAGCCCTGCGGTGCTAACGCTGCATTCCTGGTCGCCATTTTAAAGACATATTTGTTATCTAGAACTTCTCCTTAGAAACATCAAATTCTAATCTACAAAAAAAAAATTTTTTTTCGTAAACAGCTTGTGAGCACTCTTAATATTTTAGTTGTAAAATGGGATTTTAATTTTCATAAAATATTTAACTGAGACCGAGGTAAAACTTTCATGCAATATAATTTATTGAGCTTTCCATCCTTCATTCCAATCTTGTGCTTTTTCTAGGACGACTTGTACTCGATTTCTAAAATCTGTTTTAGCTCAGTTCACATCTGGAAGGGGGGTTATAACATTATCTCCACCATTAACTGAGCGATAGGGTAGGTCTTCGTCTTCACTCTATTGCAATTAATGTCCTCGTTGGAATTCTGAAGATCTTCCTTCAGTCCGGAATATGTTTGAATGGCAAAACTGAACTATTGAAATCTACTCTCGGCTCAGTCCTAAACATAGCTCTATAAGGTTACTTGATACATGAATGAAGTGCCAGATTTTTCATGAATTGAACAAATAGTAATCCGTTTGACCATTATATTGTGTTGTTATCTTGCATCCGCGAGGATATCTTAATTGGCTTGCTCTACCAATCCTTCGTTTTGACTGTGCCTTGCCTCCAAACAAAGAATTTTTTCGAAGTAACTATCTTTGCGCATTTTTGCGTTATTCAGTTCCATTTACTCTTCACTACTCATGATAGAAGTAACACGCGCAAACCAATGAAATCAGCGAGAACACAATAAAAGGATAAGGGCTACGTGCAGTAAGCCCGCATCAATACTTTTTGCGGACTTAATGTTTGGATTGGAATAATTGGCAATTTTATTGTTGGTCCTGTTATTTTTCCACAAAGATTAACGGGACACATCTACTTGCAATTTTTACAAAATACATTGCCATTGTTCGAAATATACTACATCAAGTATACCCAAACAAATGGATAGGTAGAGGTAATGACGCTCCTGTAAATTGGTCACTACAACATCTTAAGTCCATGGTTTACAAGACACCTGTGGCTAATGAAGCACAAGTATGGCAACGTATTCAACATGCAATAAATGACCTTAGAGGTGATGGAGAAATTTTGCAGAAAGGACAGTTTAATTTCCTTCGTCGTATAAATCTTTGTATGCGTGTAAATGGAGAACACTTTCAACAGTTTTTGTGACATATTTATTATTTGTGTTCATGTTTCAGTTATTTAATTTTTTTAATAATTTTTGTGTAAAATAACCTAATGCGAATTATTAAAATATAAATTTCGCAAAAACCATTAGAGTAATCAATTCTTATAAAGAGTGCCGTTTTTGTAGTAAATAAGTTACCCAGAATCTCCGAAACCGTGAACTTTTACTAAGCCTATTCGTTTACCTGTAGTCTTTATTTGAGCAGTAGATTTAGCCATGCGAAATTCATTTGTTTATGATAGAAATCATAGGCGACTGGATTACTTTTTGCTTTTTTCGAACGCACGACCATAAGCACTTTTTTTTCTCGAAAACGAATACAAATAAGAAAATTTTACAAGAGACATAATTTGATCGCTTTTGAATACTCTATCGAATAAAAATTATTTCGTGTATCTACTATAGACAGCAAAAAAAAAAATATGTTAATGTTCATAATGGTCATGCGTATTTCATTCACTTCCGGTGTTAGTATTTTCTTGAAATTTTCTCAAAACATTCGTCCAATAATACTAACTGTCCATACCAAATCTTATTAGAGTCGCATGAGCCGTTTTGAATTTATAATAAAAAAAACGATTTCAAAATTTTAACTTCAAGGCCGCATAGCGCCCAAACTAAGCGACTTTGAACTAAAGTAAGTTTACTTAAATCGGCTTATTTTGGTCTAAGGAATATGTGGTAGGCATGTGTAAAGACCTTTTACATACACATTGAGCAACCGTCGCAGAGTGGGGCCAAATCTCAAAAAAATCTAAAAATCTAAAATCTCGTTATCCAATTCGCGTGATATTGGGGGCGTTCTTGATGTGTTGATTACGAATCAAAAGTCAAAGCAAAAGCAACTTCTACAGAACACATTATTTTAAATATTCTAAATAAGAATGAAAGAGAGCAAAATTATAATACTGCCAAATTTTAATATCTGACTATAAGTTTGTTATTTTTATCTATCTATCTGCTATCTATTTCCTTTTCAACAGTCCCCTCCTAAAGCAATTTACATATCTTCTCCAAATAAGGAGGTCCCCGAATAATATTTTCACTGCTCAGCAAACAATGTATACATAATTGAGACGTAGACGGTAATTTGCTCGGCTTGTGAGAATATCTTTTTTTTTCCACTTGAAATTCCGAGATAGATCTTTTTATTAGTCTTCCACCTTCTCTCGGCGAAGTGTATTTAGAGTACGTGAATGTTCCAAGAGCTTACAAAGTTGGTCAGTTATATCCTATTCTCCGTCGCTTCAGTTGTCCGTAATAGTTTAATAACTAGGTGGGGCATCTTCGCATCAAAGCAACTCAAACGTAACTTTTAATAGTCGTGGGATTTGCCGTATTTGCGCTAGCAGCAATTACATTATAATATTCGCTTTTCGGAAATCTGTCGAACGTTCGTTAGTGGCGGATTTACGCTAAAGTTTTCGGAAGTTTCTGTCTGCGATCGCATTTTATTAAATTCGAGTTTCACCAAAAGCTGCAGTAAATCTTGGTCTACCCAAACTGCGTATCAAATTTATTTATTTTATTTCTTATTACACTGGTTTTAAAAGTTTATTAATGATACTTTTAATAGCTGGGTGGTGATTATAATGAATACTAGATGTAGGTTAGTATTTCGCAACAAGCGTCGCTTGGTTACCTAATATTTAATAATATACTCGTACGCTTGGAGAAAATTAATTAATAATAAAATTACTAGAAAACTGGTTTCATTCAAGTTCAAAGGCATTTTGTTTTGAGATTATATGTAAATGTGATGCTTCTTCTGGAGGTTTATAGGTAAATGATTTTTGTAGGCTCTTTAATATTACATAAGATAGTGATTATTATATACGTTGCAACAATTCGTGAAAGTTTTTGCTCTATTTTACAAGAATTTTTGATTTTAATTGCAGCTGGTGACACCACCAAGATGTATGCCGCATTGCAGGCTCTAATGGAATTATTTCCGAATTTTCCGGCAAATCTGATTCAGCTTAAAAATCGAATATAGGAAGAGACTAAAGCCAATAAATACAAGTACTAAGTTCTGAAACACAGTTAGTTAGGAAAACTGATAATAACTGAGAAAAATTAGTAAAAACTCTCTGAAATACCTGGTGTCTAATTACGTAGAAGCAAACCTTGTTTTCCCAGACTCTGCTAGCCGGGCAAAAGAGAAATACACAAAAGTTCCGTCGCAATTTTTGGTGGCTTCCAGTCTAGGTTTTTGAAAACAGTGTTTGATTTGTTGCAGCGCACACGGTGCATAGTGGATTGGGAAAACTGCGTGGTATAATAAATCAGAGTAAAATATGAAATTACAAGCCTGAAATACTACTGCAACTCATGTAATTTATGTACTTCCGTTGTTTTCGTACAAGATTTACTGCGTTTCGTAATTGCGGCATATATACCTACATACATACATATATATCTTTGTACATATGTATTAATTTGTATAGGGAATGTGTCGGTGGGTACATTTTCAGTACATACATATTGGTTTTAGCGCTTTTTCCTTCTGTTCTTAATTACACTCTCGATCAATAGGTACTAGTATTAACTAAATGAATTCCTTCACACCTCGAATGTAATATTTTATTTTCTTTTTAAGATGTATGTGTGTTAATTTCTACAAATGAACATTATTATTGAATTTAATACTTCTAGGTGTTAGCTAAGTAATTATTGTTTGCCATAGGAAGGGCGTTATATCTATCAGTGATTCTAAATGAGCATCCATTTCATTTTACTTTGTGGTTTAAGTCCAAGGTATGTGAGTTTCTTTACTTCATTTAATTTTGTTAGAGAATTATTTGTATGCACGTTTCTTGTGTGCGAAGATCATGAACTTCGTCTTTATTTAATTTATACTAAGCACATTAACCATTATTCCAGAAGTTTTAAATCTATTATTATGTAACCCACAATTTGTTTTATATTACTTTGAAGAAGTAAATTTGCTGGGTATGCAGTCAAACAAAACCGCCATCTAGATTCACCAATATGATTACTAACTTTCCCAGAAATAATAAAAAAAATTCACCCATTATCAGATATTTGCAATAACAATTCGATAATTCAAAGAACTATCTGGGATCTTTAGAGAAAGGTAATGACAATGAGCCTCTGTTAATTATGCCAGCCGGCGAGGGTAAAATAGCCATGACTATCAATAAGTCACAATACATATCTAAAATCAGTGTATCCTTCAAAGACAATTAATTGTACCAGCCTTTATTTTAAAAAAAATCCATCCAACGGAAAAACAATACCTTTGTCAGGGAATTGCAACGTAAAATTTATATTCATGACATTTCTCACAAAAAGAGAACCTGTTATAATGACACTTTTACTAAATTGTACTCTTAGTTCACAAAACTGGCGTTCCAGATTGTTTCCTTTGTGGGTTCATCGGGTCTCTCCAAATAAGCATACGATAGATATGTAAAAAAAAATCTTTCCAAAATTTTTTTTACACAATATTTGAATCGCCAATACATTAAATAAATGCTTTTCTGCTTTAACTGTAATTTTTAATATGAGGAAATTTTCTATATTAAGAATTTTACCTCGTGTCGGACTTGAACCAGGCACCTCCCGTTCGAATTCGAATCGCATTGGAGCCAGTGCCTCGTTAGCTCAATTGGTAGAGCCCCGTCCGGCAAACGGGAGGTGCCTGGTTCAAGTCCGACACGAGGTAAAATTTTTAATATAGAAAATTTCCTCATATTAAAAATTACAGTTAAAGCAGAAATGCATTTATTAAATGATTTCACACTGTAAGAAAAACTGCACTTTACATATATGCCGTACTGCCGGCTTCCCTTAAGATCTGTATTTGAGACATTTCGAATCGCATTGGAACCAGTGCCTCGTTAGCTCAATTGGTAGAGCCCCGTCCGACAAACGGGAGGTGCCTGGTTCAAGTCCGACACGAGGTAACATTTTTAATATAGAAAATTTCCTCATATTAAAAAAAAAAGCATTTATTTAATGATTTCACACTGTAAGAAAAATTGTACTTTGCAAAAAAGTACATGTTGGTGCAAAGAATATATGAATGAATTACTTTTTTAAACTTTGAGAGCGTAAATTAGACTTAATTTAGTGACTAAAAAAAACAAAAGTGGCAGGATAATTTTGTATAGCTTTAGATTTATGTGAGTAAATTGTTGATAACAAAAAGTATTGTCACCTTCTAGAAACATTTCGTTATATCGGAATTCGATAATAAGGTGTTTACTTCCATTGCAATGTATGCAATTTGACGAACAATTTATGAACAAAATTTTACACGTCCGACACTTTTTGTTGTCCCATAAAGAATCATATCAGTATCTCCGATGGCTTATAAAACAAGATACACTGTCGAAGAAAATGGAAATGTAAGATTTTACTAATCATGAACATCTCAAAAACCGTTGAATTTAAAGAAAACCTGAAGGAGCCTTACTTTTTACGATATACACAGTGGCTTAAATTCGGCCCTTCTATGTTGATCAATCTGCAAAAAACAAACAAGTAATTCTTAAGGATTTTTCTAGGCTAAGATCTTTTGCATCCGCTCAATAGGAAAGAACCTCCGCCCCCCAGAACCACACGCTTCGAAAAAATTATAAAGTATTTCTGGGCCATAACAAAAAGAAAAAATAATTACACCATTTTGCGCAGAGAGAGATTTATTTCCACAAAAAAAAATAATTCATTTATGGGTACATGTTTTGTTACACCTAACGTTCGTCCTTAAAAATTTAGAACGTATTAAACAGTCGGTTTTTGCATTGCACCAGTTGCAAACTGCTAAATATTCATACGCCATGTAGGAACATCGCAGTAAACTAATGTAAAAGTCGTTAGGTTCGTTTCGCCGATCGCATCAATGTAGATGCAAACCACATTTGTTCCCTATATCACTATATTCATATTGGCACGTATTTGAACTAGTTTAACGTTCGTCTCCTCGTCTCGTTTTCTAGATAGTGGCAGTTTTAGTCATCAATGCGAAAGAATTTTACGAAACGTTACGTCTTGGTTAGATATATCTGCAGTTATGATGAGAAATCACTGAGAGTCATATACGGTTGCAAATCTGAGAATATGCCAAAAACATTAAGGAGAAAATTAAAATATTTGTTTCTAAATAATAAATCGCTAATCTAATTAAAAAAAAAAAGGCAACTGTGCATTAATCCAGCAGCACGACAATGATATTAGGGAATAGATATAATCAAATATAGTCGATAACCTGCACATTATCAGTAAATTCCACTGCGCGGTGGTGTAATTACTACTACTTCAATTAACAGTTGTATACTGATCCCCAGCGATTTTCATATGTATCCCTAATCTCTGGAACTACTATTAATTTGTTATCCATACTCTACTGCTCGATATGAATGCAATTATCAGTACTACCACTTCACGTATCAAGGAATGATTTAGTTTGGAATCGACTTCGTTTACGTGGTATGATAGTGTAGTGCTTTCCAGTACAATGCTGTCATCCTCACTGTGGTGTATTGTTATTGTATTGTGATGTTTATGTAACAGAAGGCTATTTAGTTTTTAAGATTTAGTTTAGTTTCCTCGGAAGATGTTCACCATAGCTGTGAATGAAACGTACGGAATTAATTCCTTTAGATCACAGCCTAACAGCCCGAAATCTCTTAGTGCATTTTTTACCAAGCCTATATTTGTTGATTTAAACATTTGCTTAATATAATTAAATCCCTTGATAATAAAATACTTTATAAGCTCTGAATCTGGTATATAATTTACTTCAGTAAGCGAATTTCATTATTACTATACCTGGCCTTTTATTTCTTGACCCTCCATTAGGCGCGTGTGCTTTGGACATATAAGAAATGCACAGGCATAGGTCCGCTGGGCCTATGCGCGACTAATGAAGGGTTAAACAATAGCCGTTCTCAACTCAAAGATTTAAGCGGGTTAGAATTCTAACAGATACATTTTAATATCTTACTCGGAAGTCTTCTTTTTTACTAATCAAATTATATTACGAATTTATGATCCAATTTAGCTAGAATTTTCCGGCTTGCGCACATATACTTAAAGTCCTAAATAAATACACGAAGGTCTGATTTATTGCGCGGCGCGCGGCCTTTCTGTTTACTTGTTTGACATCGTGTCTGTAATTATTTAGCCTTGATTGGAAAAGTTAATATTATCCGAAATGAATTAGATTTTCGCCGTTCTAAAATTTAATTCTCGCCCCTCTTCTGTACGTGTCACGTTAAGTATTTATTAAGCCGTCGGAATCATAGGCGACGCTCGCTCGGCCTTTTTTGGATTCATCCGCATAATTTTGGCCATCTTAATTACCTGGCTGAATTCTCGCGACAACAGAGTAAACACCATTTTCTGCGGAATGGGGTTCCATAATTAAAATACGTCTTCTCGGGGGTAATCTGCGCGGTCTTTGCGGAGACCGTCGCAATAAATTGTTGAAATGTAATTAAATTCCGACTGAACAAGCAAATCCCTAATTGATACCGTCTAATCGACGATTCGATTAAAGGGTAATGAAAGAAAAGAATGTCCTTGCCTTTGGTCCCAAATGCGACATTAATTAATTAGTAGACATAGAAACGAGGAATCCCATTCGAGGATTCACGTGATTATTTTATTTAAAAGAGGTCACACAGGATACCAAAAAAAAAAGGAATTAAAGGATGGACTCAAATTAATATTAATGCCTTTTTCCGTCCGTTGCGTGACTTATCTTCTTAGTTTGTCCAAGCAGGAAAGAAGCTACCACGACATTAAATTGCTCCTGTAATAATGCAAGGGCTAACGTTGGAGGCGGTACATTACTTACGCTAATACGTAACGTAAGACGCCATGAGTTTAGAATATACACGCAACATAAAAAGTTTTGTCGAAGGCTACCCCTAACCAACAAATTGCGATTTAAAGTTAAATGTAGCAACTGAGGAGAACATTTTAATTCAAATCTGTTTCTACATCATCTTGTATTGCACAAGGATTGATGAATTTAGGGTAGTATAGAAAGTAAAACGGTTAGAACCGTATTTCGCAGACTCTACGTTGTAATGTACACTCGAGAGCAGATAAATCGACACCTGACAAACAATTTGGACCACATATAAAGAAATTACCTTTAAAATAAAATTATCAGCTATCAAGACGCCTTCAACTTTCGTCATATGTGTCTGCTTCTTAGTTTTCATCTATTCCGTACATTAGAAAAACTGCCAACCAACCATTATTAATACACGCAACGAAAGGTCAACCGCGTGCACTCTGTATACTATCTTGTAGATATTACCTTCTGTTGACCTTCTGTTTGGTGTTGTGGTTCTCTGTAACACGGTTGGATGAGATAGATATTTCAGCTTTTTCAAAGTATCTTTTCAATGTTATCACCTAAAATCTGCAGCAAATAAAGCCATATCCCTTTATCGATATTATATAAGCGATATTGTATACCAACATTATAGCATAAATATATTTTATACTATGCCTCATATAAAATATGAATCAACATCGAAATTTACATCTTTTCAAATTGAAATAAATTAAATTGGAATAAATCACTAAAAGCAAATTGCAGTTTATTTATTATTAATTTTAAAGCAAGGAAATTAATCTGCATCGCTCTCATGACCTGGAAGACACCTTCTGAAACCCTAACGTCGCATATTTCACATCCATAAATAATCAATGATTCTTTTCTGTTATTCCTCCAAAACTAGTTTATACTTTTGTAATAAAACTTTCAATTCTCTAGGCAACTTTATAATTTAAGCTCTACACTTCAGTCGCTTTTCCAGTATCTCCAGAGCTAACGTTTTCAGAAGGATATGCGGTTATATCCTAAAAATATAAATCTTACGTTGATACCAACAACATTCATTAAATGGTAAATAAATATCATTGGCCATCTTCTTCTTCATGGCCAACGTGGTACGGAATGTAAAGTTTATCTACATCCACGCCCCACTTGGTATCGTTATAAAATATTTTATTGCTAGTGTTTCCTCTAGAACATGTCGTTAAAACGTACATGCAGACTAGATAAAAACATGGTGTTTCTCTTTTTTAATAATATGAAACGAGTGTTTCATTTTTAGTCTAACTAAAAGTACTTCCAAAGTAAATCCGATTTTTGAGTGATGCAAAGTCTTACTGTAATGTTTTTCTGTTGTTTCTGCGTATTGTGTCAACATAAGATAATTTCCTTTTTCCCAGATCTCGTAGCAGTTTTAGACCTGTAAAATAATTTCAGCAGTATTACTTTCAGTTTATTGAACAAATTAAGCTAATCTCATCTGCTGAATTTGATATCAAGAATCGACCTTCTGGCTGTTGCCTATATACAGTAGCTTTCCATGTTTGCTGTATTAAATAATTTGACATTTGCCAAGCAAAACAACTTTGCTCGTATTTGTAGAGTTTTGTTAAGGTGTAGTGCTTGACGTTGCATTTTATCAACACTGAATATCAAAATGTGAAAATTTTTGTAAGCAGTCTAACGTTAAGAACAGAATGCAACCTTTCTAACTTCTCAAAACCTCACAATCCTGGTTATCTTGATAGATCACACATCAAACTGGCGACATCTTTACGATCCGAAGGCTTGCAGAAACGCAATGACCTAACTACCAA
Source organism: Cetonia aurata (assembly GCA_949128085.1). Lineage (NCBI taxonomy): Eukaryota > Metazoa > Arthropoda > Insecta > Coleoptera > Scarabaeidae > Cetonia > Cetonia aurata. The sequence goes on from OX421885.1 coordinate 34,372,549, forward strand.
ATAGGATAAATACTATTTGTCTATTGACAAGGTATAACTAATGTTTGTTCCCCTATATTAATTTTTCCATTTTATGACTGATTTGTGTTGGTATCAGAAAAATAATCCAACATTGGATAAACTTGAGAAAGTTAGAATTTTTGAGTAACATATTTGCTACATTTCGTCTTCTTATCTCACATCGGCATTCCAACGCTATCCGCACACAATTGGAATCGAACATCCGCGGGAAAATATTTACTTCTCCCGTCTCTGTACTTACACGTGAATATTTACATATGTTTGCCGGTTGTACTCTACCTATTTATTTGTAATCAATGCTCGGAGTCGCATTCAAAAACACGCTCGTTGAATGTGAATTCCGTCGGAGGTACTAAAGTATACGAAGCTCCAGCAGAGTCGAGCAATTCCTGAAGCAATTTTCATCGCACGGTTGAGAACGCCTTATCTAATTTGCGTATCGCGGCAACAGGATTCCGGAATGTATTTCACTTTCTTTTAGGAAATATACAAAAATTGTGACGGTCGATCGATATGCAGAAGGCATCTTTTTAATACCATGAAAATATGCTGATAGTAATAGAGAAGATGTAGCTATCATACATATATACCCAACAATTGTATTTCTTAAACAAATATAGAAATCTGAACTTACATTGTAATAAGCATTTGGTGTTCCGGTGATTGAAATTAATATGAAAACTTGAAGATATGAACCTATTCATGAACGTTTATACACAAAAATATTCGCAGTTCACAAGACAACTTAAAGGTGAGACTCCCAGTATTAAAAGCAAATAAACCGTTTTACTTTTGCGGTTTACATTATCTTGACATTTGCCGTAAAGTTCAGCTTTACATAAACCGTATAAACTACACCATAGTTTATTCTTACTAAAGGAAATATTAAGGCATTTTATGAGTTTGAATTAAATAATACATAGGTGAATTGTGCTTTCAAACATTTCCTTAAACGTCCAAGTTCCATTCCGAAAATGCATCTACATTACCATACGTATAAAGCACTTGCGTGACTGGTAAAACTATCGCAGTGAAATGATTACAACTTACTGTACAAACACAAAACCTTATCACTATTTTTATCACACTGCATATTGATATAGGGATGTTGATGTAGGGCATGCATATTAAATTGCGATTAGTAGATTTACTGCTAGTATCATTTACAGTTTTTTACAATTTTGTAGTTGTGCAAGTTAGGAATATGGACAAATGTCGTTTCGAACTTTCACGGTCTTCAGTTAACACTGTAGTGGTTCTCAGTTTCTACCGTTTCGAAATTTCGTTAATATTTGAATTTAAAATATCACCTGACGTTTCGTCAACTTCTATGGTTGATATTTTCAAAGGATATATATTGGGTGTATGTAGGTTATTGGCCCACTCATGTACTTACCGAACTCACAGAGCTAGATTCGTTGAAACAAAAGTTTTAGCAACCACGAAGAGCTATTACTGTCGGTTGAATAGGGAATCAATAGGAACTTACAAAAATAAAAGGGATGAGGAGGCAAAGTTGAACCATGGAAACAGTGTTTGAGAATCCTAGTAGCTACGATGTCGAAATGCAATTATTGAATGCACCTCGTACATTTGGATAACTATATAGAGTGAGCGAATAACCTGTCATTTATACATCCTTTGAAAATGTTAAACATAGCAGTTAGCGGAACGTCAGCTATTATTTTAAATTTAAATATTAACGATATTTATTCCTGTTTAGTTTACTCGAGGTAATTTCGCATACCGCGCAGGATAGAATCTTGGCACCTCTGTTCAGTCATAGTCTTAAGAAATTAGGTTTGATTAAGTTAAGATTAGGGTTGGCCAAGAGGGCTATATTCACCTCCACCTTTTCTTATCTATTTGCAATACGCTTTTTCATAGTTCTCTAATTTTGTCTTCTGAATTAGAAGTTTAGATAATGAGAGACACCATCAGTAGTAGAATCTGTGTCCTTGCCGTGCCATTGAAATTAGGTACAGAACATGCACTGTTTTTTTATCTTCATCTAGGCAAAATCAACACCAAACATTTTCTCTTGAATGCTCTTATTGTCTGCAGTGACTAGTTAGCGATTCTACCGTAATTTTAAGAGTTTTCCTGTTCTCGCTATCTCTTGTATATTCTGTTCATTGCCCTGGTGTCTCTTATGTTTAACAATTGTGAATTGAATCGGTTTGAGTATTGACTAGCTATTGCTTCGTTTTTGTAATCCTCTGACGTAATGATACAGAGCGGCAACCAAAGCTTGGAACACTGTTGTGTCTTTAATGAAGCTAACTGAGACACCTATTTTAATATAAGTTTTCTTCATCGTCATTGCTATTAACCAATAAGTTTTCGTGGTGTGCTTACTTCCTCCAATACTTTTATTACCTATTGTCTGTTAATTGAATCAAATTCTTTCTAGAAATGTAGGAACAATATCTCTAATCTGGTTTCAAATTCACTTGTCCCTTATGGAGCATTGAACGGATTTGCCCCTCCCCCTTCTGCCTGATTTTTCCTATTTCTTATTTTCTTCGACCTGTTTTTACACTGTTTGTATTCGGCATTTTTTATTATTGCGATGATACCCGCAATAATGTTTTGTGACAGTCCTTGCATTGCTATATTTTTAGTATCTCTTATCGGGATCTTTCGTCGTTTTGTCCGCAATACATGATCGATTTGGTTTACATTATAATTGCCAAGTGCTCTGAGATAATTTTCACTTATAAAGGACTAACTCTTGTCCTCATTGTCATTTGTTCTTCTTATGGTGAATCTTCTGACCATTGCTCTTCAGTTCTACCCCCCAGCGGCAGTACTCTATTTCTTTTTTCTGTCCTTCGAAATTTCTATGTATTTTTATGTATTACCTATTATCTCTCTTACTTCATCATTTCCCATATTCTGTGCTGTTTCGTCACCATTTACTATCTCATCACTGTTCCTTCGTATTCTTCTTGGTTTCCTGCATCTCCTTCATTACTTTATTCCGCCTTTCTATTCGTATTTTCTAACTTCCTTGAATACCCCGTCTCCCCTTGGTCATATCATTATTCATATCTTTTCTAACTATTAATTTGCTTTTATTTTCCATTACCGTAATTTTCTCATCTACACTATTTAGCTTGACTAAACAGATTCTATTACCGATTTGCTTCGCTGTGCTCGCTACAAAAGCACAGCAAAAGAAATGGGAATAATAGATCTGTAGCATGATGATAGTTGCAGATTTATATATATATATTATTTATTATATATTCTAGGTTGGCAACTACATATACTTTTTACGTTAGACGCCTGCGTCAACATGTATTTAAATGTACTGTTAGTTCTTGAATTAGTACGCTTCCCAAATTAACAGTCAAAGATCTCTGCCACTTATTACCTGCAAACATCACAACATCTATTTATATTTTCTTCTTAGTAAAAGCATTTATCATATTTCGTAAAGGTTCCTAGGAACTTGTATTCAAATGCAGTCCCTGTACCATAATCTCCATTTCTTTTTTCCTTCCTTCAAGCTGTTCAATCAGTTTATGTTTCTACCAAGCCTGCCACCAATTTTTTCATTGCTTTCCCTCTAATTATCTCCTTTTTTTTCTAATTCCATCATTATTTTTATCTCTTCTGCTTTTAGTTTTTTGATTTCCTGTACCATACTGGTAAAGCCGTTGGCAAGGTTTCTATAAAAATGAGAAAAGAAAGTGCGGGCTGAGTGTAGAGGCTGAAGCCACTTTCGTAACCTATATCAATTTTAAATACCAGATGATAAAAGTAAATATCATGTAAAATCAAAACTTGTTAAATTACTTTTAATTGCCCGGACATTCAGGGATCGAAGGAAACGAAAAAGTCAACGAGTTGGCAAGGACACGATCGGGAACAGTTTAGAAGTTAAGTTTAAACAGAAACATAAACAATATTGGGACAACATAACCAGGCAACCTCATGGAAAAACCTTTATCAGTGGATCATCAAAGAAAGCAATCATCTTCGCTAGTAGCAGGTTTCCTAACGGGACATTTTACACTGAAAGGACACCTACAGAAAATGGGAATCAACACCGCAGATACCCAATGCAGACTGTTTAATAGAATGACAGAAACCGCTTGCCACATCCTACGTGAATACTAGCCTCTGGACACCAAAAGCCAGGCAATTTTTGGCAAGCCAAACAGGGTCCGAGAGGATTATTTTGCAGACTACTACTTGATCGGTAAAGGAAATGGGAGATATAATACAAAAAACCAAGAACCTGCAATTACCGGAGACTTTCTCAGACGGCCATCACAACAACAAAAATATATACATTTATATATATATGTTTACTTATATTATTATATAAGTAGTTCACCAGAAATATATTTTAAATAACAATAAAAAAAAGTTGATATCTGTTAGTAATTATCATATAAATGTTCCGTCTGTAACAATGGTATTATCCCAGTCCGTTTCCTGAAAGCATATGTAGGTTCATTTGAATAATGCTGTATAAAAACGTAATTACAGTCTTTTATAGGGCTACTGATATTTTAATATGCAATAAAGTAAACAAACTCAGTTTTCTTTATTAAGCAATTTTTACGTTATAAAACCGCAACAATATTTTATAATGAACCGTCATTAAACAGTCCGCAGTAGAAATGATGCTCCGTATTAGGGATTCTAGCGCCCAGTAAAATTTAATAACTATTAACATCGCGTCCTAAATTACCATGCAGATATTAACCGGCTTACGGTGCCATAAACGTCAGACGCCTAAGTTTATTTTAAGCGCCGTAAGAAATTGGAAGGGTATGTTTCTTGAAACAACCAACCCTCTCGCAAGGCGAACCGGTGTTCCCATACCTACGTGGAATTTTCTTATATAAAACATTTTATCTACCGCTCGCCGGGTGCCGTAATTTTGCGCTATGTTGCTTTTATTTTGGTAAGCAAGGAACTGTTTGTTTCCCCCCAGGAATAATAATAGGCTAAGCACAGGCGGGCGGAGAGGAAAAGAGCAGAAAAAAAAATGAGCAAAAAACAAATTAACGAAGTTTATTTCATCGTTTTATTATGTACCTAGTTGTTTTTCTCCTCTTCCTGTTTTGACATATACGCAACGGTACAATTTCCGTACCAACTCTGATATGCAAATTTAATATTTCTCCGTTATTAAAACAATGCATTAAGCGTAATTAAGTTTTTGTTATGCACGCTCGCCCTGCGAATATTATTAATGGCATGGTGTTAATATGTAAACTAAGCTGAATATTTGATACGTTTGATATCAGCAAAAATTACGTTAAGATGAATGGAAAGCCGAGTATATCTATATAACCATGTTACACAAAGGTGATTGGGTCAAGTTGGCGTAGGGGGTAAGTTGATCATGTGCGTTTAAGTTTGCCTGCATTTAGCTTCAGTGTTTATTCGTAAAGCCTGTTTTACACGTCCCGATTTATTGACCAACAAGTTGACCTTCGATTTTATTGTAACGTGTAAAACAGCAAATAATGTACTATTGAGCAATTTATTGTCAAAAAATCGTACGATAAATTGAATTGAATAGAACATGTTCTATTTTTGCCAGGATTTTCCGACGATTTTTCCCTAACTTGGTGTTTTAATACCAACCCAGTAAAAGAAAAGTATCAATTTATTGTTTTTAAACTAAAGTGTACTTGTTTTAACAGCACCTATCTACCACAACTGAACCTGCCTATGTATATATTCAACCTAATCCCGTTTAACCCGCCAACAGGTTTTCTACGGGCTAGCATAGCGGACAAGACGAAAAGGCAAAATAGCCAATCTAATTTTATAAGTATGACAATTCCCTAATTCTTCTTTAATTATTAACGAAATTAACCGAGTAAGCACGATTGTTTAAAAATTGTGCAATTTATTGTATTCATGTAAAACAGCATAGTTTTACCGATTTCTTGGTGAAGAAAAAAATAGAACCCAAATTTTCGGTTCTTATTCAGAAGCTATTGTTTCCCCTGAGTTAAGTTGCATGGTAATAGCAAATTTTGAAGAAAACATCTAGATATCCCGCTTCATCGGATTAATCGGACACAAAGGAGCATAAACTCCGCAGTAGTAAAACTGTGTAACACGTTACCAAAGCGAGTGAAGAACTTGGACCGAAGGCGCTTCAAAACAACAATATAGGAATTCCTCCTATCCCACAGTATTTACACGTGCAAGGAGTTCCTTGAGCAAATTTCTAGCCTTGTGTAGCCACTTCCAGCACACTGTGTATTCTATTATTGTTTGTTATCTTACTTTTATCTATACAAGTTTTTTTTTATCCAAACATAATTTATATTTACTTCTTTTTATTTACGCCTGCCTTTATTTATACTTGTTTTTATTGATACCTGTACATATTTATGTTTTAATCTATATGTTAACGTGTGTTTTCTACTAATTCTGCTATTGTAATTTTGATTTTGACTAAAAAGCTGTACCTACGTACCTTCTGAGAGCGATCATTTTCTTAAAATGAGAAATAGATGTAATCGAAGATCCAGTCCTGGGTAAAACACTCAGTAAAATTACAGAATTGTTGAATTAGTAATACGCAATTTAGGATGTTCAAGTATAACGGCTTAAAGAATACGAAGGGTGTAATTTGAGTTATTCCTGTTTTAACGTCAAGTTATTGAATTTAGTAAATATACTTTGTCACGCAAGTACATATGAATAAATGGGTTCCAAAATTACGTATCTATTGACATTAACACGAATGGTAATTGCACGTTAATTTTCATTGACAGTTAAGTATTAGGTAGCACGTAATTCATGTCAACATTAACAGATAAATAATGTAAAGAATAATTAAATAGAGCTCTTATTTTTTTAAACAAATTGGGAACGTTAGATTATTTAGTCGTTAGTCGTATGATAATCATGTAATTTTATATTACACACAAGCAAACTTTGTGGTGATCTTATAATTCTTTAGGAGGAACTCGTATACTACCCTTAAGTCACAATTATCAATGTGATTTAATTTAGGACTATCACAGAGCGCAAACGAGAGTCGTTACAAACAGGCGTGAATACTAAAAAGAAATAATAAAACCCCTTTTGTTAAATATAATAATAGGAAGGATATAATTATATCCTTCGATAATGTTCACATGAAAGCAAACAAAATGTTGGTTCAAGGCAACTTTTCGAAATGATGTGGTTATTCCACGAAATCAGTAGCTTGAAATAAAACGGTAACTATGGATTTAGACCTTTTCTTTTCTATTAATTATATATCTACACTATGTTCTCGTCGAAGAATTAAAAATAAAATTACCTATTTATATACAGTATGTCCCCGGATGGACTGAACAAGAAATAAAAATAATTATTTGTAGCTTAACGAAAAAATGTCATTCTTTATAAAATTTTTTGCTTGTCTCAAAACCACCAATTCTGAAAGAAATATCTAAATATTTTTTTAGCAGCTGAGAAAATTACAAAACACACGAAAACTTAAGCAAAAACGTTTCTAAGTTTTTGATTAAATAAAAAAAAATTGTTCTCAAGATCTCTCATCTTAATAGCAGAATAACACAAAAGCTTTATAAGTTAAAACTAAATTTTAACATTAAATAAATTGTTTTCAGTATTTATACATTTATTTAATTCAATTTGCACAGTTAATTTTTGGTTCAGCGATATTCGAAGGTTGTGAAATACCGTCTATGGTTCAACATTTTTTATTGCAACCGGATTTCATGATTTTCACGTAATTATTGGAACAACTTTTCTCCATATTTATTATGTACATACATTAAAATTATTATTCGTGAACACCATGGATAAGTACCTTAATATTGTGCATTCGAAAATATTTTGAATGATTTGAATTTGATTGAATATCTTAACAAGCAGGATTTTTTATTTAATAAAAATACGTTATTTAATATTTTCAACCCTGGAGTCTGGCCAAGTATACACACTAAAAAATATTTGCAATTCCTACGGAAAATTCCAGTAATGTATAGGGTAAATTTACGAAAAATTAGAAAATATACCTAAAGTTTTCTAGTAAATTTCACAATTTTTGGTAATTTTACCTTATATATTACTGGAATTTTCCATAGGAATTGCATATATTTTTTAATGTGTATACAGAGGAAGGCGAATACTTTGCTCGGAGGCAAATATAAACACTGACAGTGCTAAATTTTATCGCTCTTACAAAATTAAAAGAAATGACCATCAATTACGATACTGAACGAAAGTATTGTCTCATATTCAAATTTCATTTGTTTACACAAGGAGTTTTAAATAATTTTGTCATATACGTATACAGACTTACCTGAAATACATCAGGCACACCACCGAATGAAGTAGCATGTTCACCAAATGGTATCCCATGGGTTCCAGTTGACATAGTAAATAATTCCAGCGGAACGTGAGGACACAAAGAGGTCGATATGACTTATGGCTCTGCTCCTAAATAACAAAGAGAAATTCTCGTTAATTCCTGACAACGAAATTACTATATGGCATTAGTACTAGTAATAGGCGCCGTTCCGTTATGCCGCGAGATTCGCGTAAAGCACGATCCGATAGCGGAACTATTCATGTTCCGGGTCCCATTAGTTATCCTGTTTGTTTTGACGAATGATCGCTAATTTATCCGGATTTGATCCTTTTATTACTAGTAACGCGGTGGGTATCGGAAAGCCGTAGCGACGCGAGAGTTGTATGCTAGGCAACACTGTATAATTAAACTCTAACCGGAGGAAGGGGTAAAAGTTGTTCATTACTGAGTTACAAAGGTATCAACGGTTGCTCTGTGTGTATCAGAGGTATGGATATTCAACCAATACAACCACGAAGCTCGGTTAACATGCCCGGAATGTCCGATTTCTCGTACAGATTGGCGGGTGTGATGTTATTTATTACCCCGGCAAAAATTGTTAAACTGCAAAATTTCACATTTTCTATGATGATATAGTATAATATATAGGGTGTAACGTATGGGTTAAAAAATCGCAGCAATACGTTTCCAAAACACACACATGGCTTATGTTCACTGGCTAAACGATGATATATTTGTAGCTCATATTTAGGTGGAACGTAACCTAACAGACTTTTACAGTCGATGCGTCTTGACAACATTGCTTAAATATAAATGGACTAATACCAGGCAAAGCTTACGGTATAAACAAGTGTGCAAAATTCTAGCATTGCTAAAACAAGCGAAAACGTAGTTATTTGTTTAGTCTATTAGAGAACAGGAAGTGCAGACCATATTCTAAATTATTGAAATATTCTAACGATAGAGTACCCCCCTGTCCTGAGGTAAGATGCGCAGGAGTGCTGGGTATCACTTAATTTTTTATTCAAATAATTATTTGCATTATGTTTTTGGCTGTTATACGTTATTCAGTATTAGGTTATTGTTGAAGGAAGTGATTGGAAATATACTTTAGCTCAAGGACATCGTCTCTTACTTTACCTAAGATATTATCGGTAGGTGTTATTTCACTGTCCATGATATACAGTGGCCGATCACTGGCGATGATGTACACTTGTAAGCATCGGCTACAAATTTCTATTTTTTACCTTTATTGTAATTTTGTCATTATTTTCTTAATTGTGCTACTACGCCTAACTTAAGTTCAGCCTGTTTTTTTTTTTTTTTGCTATTTGGGTGAATTGAGCTATACAGCGGCGGACTTGCCCAACCGTGCTTTTGAATGTAAATCTCTCTACCTTAAGTAGCTCATAATTTCAGAGCCCACTTTGACCGCGGTAAGTTTGTTCGACGTATAAATTATGTAAATTGAAATACAAACCGCTTGGATTTCTTTTAGGAAGATCGTAAGAACACAGAAAACACAGTAATGAACTAACTTTGCATTTTTTGCCGAATAGGTTAGCATAATTTGGGATCAGATTTACATACCATACTCAGATAACTTGGAGTAAACTCAAAGTAAATTTTTAAAATTTTAATAATATGAAATTATCCTTGAACCGAGCTGGTATCATAACGGTATCGTTAAATATCATTTGATCAAAAAATACTTGCGGAAACTGAAAACAACTAAAAAACATGTTACCAACCTCGATAAATAATATTATTAAATAAGTGGTTTACATAATATTACTTATTGTTAGTTGATATATTTATAAAGTGCTTTACGTATAGTTAGCAAAAATCCACTTGTTCTGGTTAAATTCTCATGAAACATGAGATGTATTCCCTTGTTTATTCTATAAATTATAATACACTCCATTTACTCTGTTGGCGAAGAGATAAATAATAAATGAAACCGAAATTAAGAACATTTACCGCAGAAAACGTAAATATTATTGCATATCTAATTGTACATTTATTTCTGTTTATCAAAAGCAGTAATAATTCAGAAAAATAAACCGTTGGTCGTATACAACAAATTTATTTATACTACTAAAAGATCTTTCGATATTCCTATCTCTCTCGCACACGTACGGCTATCGAGCTATATTGTCTAATGATAATAACAAAGAAGATCAACGATCCTTTGTGAACACAGAGAACTGGAAGAGACTTTGCCCGTCGACCCTTCTTTCTTTTCGTTTTCCATCCGAACAAAACGACGACGAATATCCCCCAAGTACCATTTGCAAAGACGACGTCAGAAGCAATAAAATCAAAGTTTTCGCGAGAGGAAAACTTTCCGCGAACTCATTCGAATAGCGGAAATGGGGTTTTCATATTCACAGAGCTATAAGACAAAGCGTACACACGTACGAGAAATATATAAGGGTTTTCTTTTCCTCGCTTTTTACGTTTTTTTTTTCTTCTTTTTTGCTATAGGAATTATCATACATTTTTAAAAACGTAGACAGCGGAAAAAGATGGATAGCTGGCAACATATACGTGAAAATGGTGAAAGGCGAATATCTTCAACATTTATAATGGTACGTATAGTCCCTTTGGTACGAACGATATCATCTATTATGCTCTTTGCTTATTCCAAAAAGTTAGTTCTACAAAAGAGGATTTCCAAGATAGGGGCAAGGTAATCCGGTCAAATGAAAATTTGGACTAACGAAATAAATTGCATTCTCACTGTAATTTATATCTCAAGAGTATAAGATGGAGTTATTGATAGCTTTTTAGGATGGCTCCAAAAATTAATCCGGAGCCACCCATGCACTACAGAATTCGATATTTCTTACAATTATATATTTAAACGCAAATGTGCATTTCTACGATTCTGTGAACAGTACGTATATGCTATTTATTAATTTTTCAGAAATAACAATGGTAAATCCGTACATATGTCGCTATAACTGAATATATGTCATTTTACATTATACATACACGTATATGATGTATAGATACCTGTATGAATTTGAGTACATGCAAGTATGTACGCACCTACTACATACGTGTGTATGTTGAGTCGCTGTTTGCAGATTAGCGAAGATAATTAGCGAACCAACCATCCATACCTTGCCTGTGTAAATATTAGATTTCGCCTTATACCACGGCATCTGTCTGCAGCGAGAGACATTATAGTTTATGTGCTATCATAAATTTGCTACGCCCCAGCAAGGGATCTGCAATCGATTACGAATGTTTGCTTGCAAATGATTGCATTATAACCGCTCAAAGATGTAGTGATTAGCTATCGTATAACCCGAAACTGTGTCTCTATGTTTTATTGTTTTTCTACCGTTAAATATAATTTACTCCTTATGCTTTTACTTCCCTTCTAGTAACTTGATTATTATTAGAAAATAAAAAGTAGCGACTTTGTCACGTAAAAACTACAATTGCTAAAAAAAAACCCTTCGAAAGTTTTGAAAATAGATAGACTCAAAAATGAGGGCTGTTGTTATGGAAATAAATATTAAATACCTTGGTTTTTAAGGGATATGTATGAAGCAGATAAAGCAAATGAAATTTCGAAACGAGTTCAGATAAATATAATTACTGTAGCATATTCCATCAATATCAGATTGGTAAAATGTGAAAAAATAACGCTGCAAAATGACAAAGTAGTTTTATACCTCAGGCAAAAATAAAAACCATGAATGTGAGGCAGGGAAGGTACATAGGTGTACTATAACAGAACGAAAGAATAGGGCAAAATAATTGTATCCTGATTAAAATGAATTTTTAAAATACATATAGCTCTCCTACTATTATGCATGCTTCCAATCTAGCGTGGTGCCTGGAATTTCTTATTGGGGGTGTTCTAGAATATCTTGTCGCCTTTTTTCTTGCCATAGACTATGCATTATTGAGGAAAATAGTAACAAACCTCGTATATAACAACTTTAACCATTCTTATTTCATCAGTCATGGCACCTTTGTGATTTTTAACCTACTAGAGTGTCGAGGCATTATCAATAGCGACCGTTCCTAGGATATTGTGGCACTGAAGTACTAAACCTGAAGTGATTCTTAATAATTATGTTATTTTTACATATATTATTATTAAGCACCCTAAAACAGTCTATCAGTACAAAGTATGCCGTTCTCTAATGCCTCTTGCTAACAATTTTCCGGCACCATGCAGGATTCCTAATTCCTCGCCAGAGAAAAATTATCCATCTCTAAACTGAGTTTAAGAACCGGAGAGATGCCTCGTGCACCCATTCCTGTTTTCATTTTCGAGCCATCTAAATATATAGATAGTCATCGAAGCTAGTAGTTAAATTTTGAAGTAAATAAGAACGCAGTTGTATCTGTAGAAGACAAACATGGAGTGCGCAGCGTCCTTCGCTACATCAAGGAGAGACGCCTTATTTATTTATTTATTTATATCACGGTTACTCCATGCTACTTGATTAACATTTGAGTCACAGCACATGACTAGGTGTCCATTTGATATTTGCATACCGTGCAGGTCGCACGTTAATTGCATGGTTATTACATCACCAGCATAGTAGTTTGGTAGGATGGGCTTTGCTATACTTTGGGACATAGATGCACGTCATAGGTGTGCCTTTAATGCCGCAGAAAACAACAGCCCGAACCGAAAATTGGCCGGAAAGTAGGAGAAAAAGAAAACAAATCATAACAACGAAACAAACAAATCTGGCTGAAGATGCCACCAGAGCATCTATTATTAGCTATTATGAAGAGTTGTTTATTTGGCTTTATATAAGAAATGTGTTATTCCTCCCTGCTGTTGGGTGTTGTCCAGTTGAGGGTTATGCAGGAATGTATCTCATAAGGCGTTTCTTCCCTCTTTCAACCAATGTATGTACTTCCAAATTTCGCTCTTTTCAAAGCTCTTGTACAAGGAGAATATTCTTGACACCTGCTCACTAGAGGGATCTAGCCTAACTAAATTGATTTAATTTTGTATAGCCAACCCATTTCTTCCAGCACGCCATTCCCAAAGAGGTTATCATATAGAATAAAGTATAGGTTGAACAATGATGTTTAATAATTATCTATCGAAATTGCTTTCTATTGTCATATCCTCATCCAAGGTTATTTATATCTTTTATTATTGGTTCTGGGTAGATACCCTTGACTGAAGATCTAGGATTTCCATTAACCCAGACTTATAACCCCGCACAAGCGTTCACGGTATTACGAGTAAAATTTAATTTTTTGGACGACTGCCACTGGTCATCGAATTCAACTTAAAGCGCACTCATGTTAACACCGGGTCGACCGAAATCAAAAAGAACACAAATCGAGAGCCAAAAGCGGAAAACTGTCAGAAACAGCTGGCCGGACCGCTCCTAAAGTCGTTGATAATTATCCCTGCCCCGCTTAGTTACTCAACGTTTGTATACAAATAACATTACGGCGTTGGCGGCAGCGGCGGTTTCGCCAATTGATAAGGGTCGACAACTTAAATTAATTGTGACTGTGAATCCGCCATTTGACAAAGGGAGACGTTCCTCTATCCTAATGCGGAGAGTAATCTACCACGCACGCAACCTTTTGCCACGCCCTACTTTCGTCATTATACCTAAAATCTGATACATTCTATATCTTACGAGTTTTACAAGTTTCTTCGGAATACCTTCTTCTTTGTTTCAACGATACTTTGTCTCAAGTTGCGATTCTCTTCTCAAAGCATGCATATGGAAACGTTGTTATAGGTGTTTTTGAACTGACAAACGTTTCGCCATGTAGGAACTTCCCTTGAGTTCTTGTCTTAGTTTATTACACCTGCAACTCCATAACGAAATGATTTAAATACAATGTTAGAAGTTTGGCATAGTCATTTCAGCTTCGTTCGTGGTGCATTATTTGCTGCATGCGAAGCTTCGGCTAGCGTTTGTGTTTGCTTAGGGTCAAATTCAAAGCCGAAATATTAATAATGTTGATTTTGAATTAAATAACCGAAGTTGACCGCTCTAAACCCTCGAAAAATCTTACTGAATATATATAAATCCTATATATGGATACTGCGCAACTTAATACAAATCAACAATTTCGGGATTCGCGTTTATTTTCTCCAAAGTCCACTTTCATGTATTATTGGATTTATGGATCTTGTTCGTTGCGTCATTAAAGTACGTAGTCAAGCAAAGATATACGCAAAATGTCCGCAACTGAAATTTAAATCGGTTTAGAGAAAGATGCCAATAGACACTTAAGTCTAGCTTTAAGCAGACAAACCCATAGGTATGTTCATTTCTGTTATACTGAAGTGCGACAAGGATATAATAGCAAAAAGTAAGTAGTACATAATTCATACTGATATGTCAAATCGATCGGTCAGTAAAGAATATCAACTGTTATAGGTTTATATCATTCACCGACTTCTTTCAAGATTTATTAGTAGATTTGGAGCATTTATTGAATGTGAGTAATTAGTTTATTAGTAATTATATGGGGTGATGTACAACCCTATTATAATAAACATGTTGGACACAATCGTTATGGAGATGCGGCAATATTAAGTTTATGGCAAGAAGCACTGGACCAGTGTGGCAAGGATAAGTGGAGAAACTGTATTCCTCACACAAATGCGCTTATCCAAGAATGGTATCAACGGGAACGATTTCTGGAAAATGTTCAATCTCTAATAATATCGGTGAACCAGGATGAGGTTACTGACAGCGACAGTGACTGATACCTTGTTGCTGTTTTATTTCTTGTTACAAATTTAGTTACAGTTTGTATTGAGTGTGTAAAAAATAAAATTCATAAAACACTTTGTCAGTATGATTTAGGCGTGGTTGTTATACATAACCTTAAACTATCCGAAACCCGCAGCTGCCACGTTTTTTAGGACAAGTAAAACTAATTTCGAAGAAGTATGCATCCACCTTAATACCAAACACGTTTCTGAATTTATTTGCAGGTGTTAGTTTTAATGATTGAAGATAGATGGCGGCACATCTTCACGATTTGATTCATATGGATTTTATTAATGACGTAACGGACAAGATCTAAAAATCCAATAGTAGATTCCAAATTTGCTGCCAGTTGCGTGCGAAGTTATTCTTTTTATTCCTTATACAAACACTACACAACGCATATTTCCAATTTCTAGCTAGCTAAGTTATATACACACAGTCCTATCACAATTTAGGTGAGTTACATACCTCCTCGGCATGTACTCCCGTCGGTCGTTCATTATTATTTTGTAGTCGATGGTTCATTTAACAATGGATATTTTACTGTCATTGCTTCTTCATAGTTTCAATAATTTGACTATAGTGGGTCCTAAGACAGCTGTAGCTCTATACACTTATAACCTTATGATAACGTGTAATACTTGTTCTTCTATGCCTAGTTACAACTCCTAATGTAATTTCAATTTCAATTGTAGATTTTTGACACAAATACAATTACTTACCTATATTATATTGCTTGTTATGCATAGTGATAGCAAGGAAATACGAATCTGATAGACACATGTTACAAAGAAATAATTCAACAATTTTATAGTCTATAGTAATAGTAATTAAAAAATATTATAAATTACATGAAAAAAACCCAAAAACTGCAAAAGCGATACATAGAACATATAATAGCTGTGATTCAAATTCCGCTGTATTGTAGAAACACCGATTTATAAAAAATTCCAGAGCGTCAGGTAAGGATTCTGTACCGTCTTTCCTCCTAGAAATAATGTAATTATTTACTGAATCTAATCATTAACCTATCTGTGGATCGTTCTGCATTATTGATATAATTAAATTTAGTTCTTTCCATCAGATGTAGATCCGAGCAATTCCTACACAAGAAAGGAAGGTTTATGTAAGCAAGCACCTGAATCAATTGGCACAACAAATTATAGCTGTACTATATATGTTATATATATGGAATACATTTTTCTTTTCTATACTCGTGTTTTAAAAGGCACAACGTATTTTAATAGCATTTTGGGATTCAATCGCCCACCTACTAGTTACTAGTTACTTTAACTGCCCAGCCAAGAAAAATATTTCCTTCCAGAAACAAACGAATTCTTTTTCTTTCTCCTTAAAGTTATATGTATGTGTGTAGCTCGACTTCGTGCTGATATCACGCAGGAGAAACCCGCGTAATAAGTTTTATTCTCCCGGGTCTACTTGCGGAAAATTTGTGTGCTTTCCGCCATAAGATAATGTTCCATGGGAGGATAAAATTCGTCCGCGGAATGTCTGTATTACCGAGGCACGTTCGAAGTTTTAAAATAACGTAAACGATGCAAAACTTTATTCTCGCGCTGATGCTAAAGATAAATTTATTTATACTGTACATCAGTGAAAACTTACTTTAGATATATATGTGTAGTTGCTAGTTTAAAATATTTTTTTTTAATTGTTGGCGTTTAAGGGATCATAGCCCATCAGCCACATTAACTAACAAAATATGACATTAACACCAAGACTTAAAATTAAATTTTCACTTCAATATCATTGCATTGCAGAATAGATATTACAGCTGTTGGAAAAATTATGTTTTAGTAAACCGGAATCAGCTCACGTCGTTCTAACTCATATTTTGGGCATCCGAGGAACAAATGGTTCAAGTCAGCTAATTCGTACCTACACGAGCAAGCAGGCAAATCAATTATCTTTAATCTATAGAGGTGTGCTGGAAAACAACCGTGCCCAAATTTCATCCTAGCGATCGTGGAAGAAAAATAGCGAGAAACCACGCGACCACTATGCCAATGGGAGTAGAAAACAGATGGGTGAATGTTGGTGTACAGTGTGGGTTTTTCTTTGCATATTGTTTGCCATCTCTCCTCCCATTTTTCCCGAAGGAAATGACATCGAATTTTAGCACTAACCTCCCTCATGTAAACAGGTTTATGTATAGCTTCGCCGTTGCCTACTGACATCCGAGCCAAACAATCCACCTCCTCATTAGAAATTATACCAGCGTGAGCTTCCACACAAAAGAACTTAACTGTCCTGTGTTGCCCCTCCAATTCAGCACAGCTCAATAGAACATCCAACACCAATGGGTGCAGTTTTGAAAAGCAGTTCCTCTTTCGTAAGGCTTGTAAAAAACTCAGAGAGTCCGTCATAATAGTTTTTCGACATCCAGGTGCTTTACATATTCAAGAGCCTCCACATATACATATGACAATATTCGTCAACGAATTAAGACGAAAAGATCTATTAACACTTGAACTATAGTCAAGAAACGCGCAGCCGCATCTATCCGATGTTTTGGAAGCATCCGTATAAATAAGAGTGTAACCAGTGAGATTGTTAACAGTCTCCTATGTCTATAACGGCTTGGCTGGTATATCTCGGAATGAAGTTTCGGGTTGGTTTAGTGAATTGGTGAAAATCTAATTTTGACTGGACTGTGTACCGGATAGAAAGTCCTAACGTTGTAATATAACGGTAGGCAGACGTAAGTAAAAGACTTCTGAACTTGAGAAGGTATGTATTAGCAAGATATTCCTGCCGAAGTTGTATGGGCGGTTCTCCTGCCTCCACATATAATGCTTCTTGCGGTGTGGATCTCATTGCACCCGTACAGATGCGAAGGGTCTTATTTTGTACTACTTCTATACGACTCATCTGCTTCTCATTAGATGAACTGAAAAGAATGCATCCATAATCCAAGTGAGAACGAATACTTGGTTGGTAGAATTTCATTGCTATCATACTGCTGGCACCCCACCTTATTTTCACAAGCATCCTATTTACAATCCTATTTACGTGATATGACCACTATAATTTGTTATCCAAAACAAATCCTAAGTACTTCACTACCTCCACAACACTCAGTACATCCTTATTCAGTGTTATACGATTCATCGATGGTAGTTTATAGCGAGAAAAAAAAATACTTTAGGCTTTAAACAAAGCGAACCCTAAGAATTACAACACAAGTCTTATTTAATTATTGATTTTGCATTAAAGACCAAACGTAGAACTTAGTCCTCATACTACAGTACTAAATTTAGGGAAGATATATTTCACGCTATATATTTTCCCGTTTTGTCCCTGGAAAAGCACCATACACGTCCCAAATTGTATCCTCTCTGTACTTTAAATGATAAACGTTTCTGGCGATTTTCTGTTTACGCATTAAAAACGCATTTGTTACGAGCCCACGAGTACCGAACGGAGACGCGGAGGTTGATCCTGGAACATCGGATAGGACATTCCCGAGGAATAAGCGAGATCTCAGGAAAACGAGAACGGTGGGGAAAGTGGAATGAAAAGCAACACATTCGAGTATACGTTGCGGATCGATAATAAAGCGTGTTCGGCGGCCATAAATTGTAAAATAATATGGGAAACCTCCTGCTCGAAAAAGTCTTATAATAATGTAGATTTAGCGAAACGGACAGACGCCTGGCTCATTCTAGCGGGAATACATTTAGGGAGGTAAAAGGATGTGCTGAGACTGAAAAGTATGTGTATGTGTACATAGCGACGTCGTAACGCACGTATTCTTCTGGAAACGACGTCCCAGAAAGCCCTCCGGCTACCTTATACCGCGAAGAATACTTTTACGTCCTCGTGTATTTCGCACGACAACATAAATATCCCGAATTATGGTAATGCGAGACATAAATTCGTGTCGTTTATATGTCCTTATACTTAACTTCCCCTTTTTTATTGTTTCCGGTGGGTTGCTTATCGAAACTTAATACTCTTTTTATGATACCAGATATACACAACTGTGCCTAAAGCGTTAGACATCCGTTCGAAAACACCAATAGCTTAAAACGAGTTCAGCTACTTCTCTCTACTGTTATTTCCAAAAGATATTGCAGTCTCCTCCTATATAAGACTTACTCGTCTACACCCGTCTGCACCTGTTAAGTGAAAATAACACTTATTTCCTTCGTACTATTTTCTTTCAAGAGTTCGGGTTCGAGAGTTTGTTCTACTCTAATTATCCATCGAACCTGGTACAAATTTCATTTACTGGTCCTAGTAGAACCGTAATTACATTGTTTATGAAATCTTAACAACATATTGCTGTCCTTAAAGGAACATAAACCAGTTGAAAATACATACCTATGATCCTAGATCATCTTCTGGCAATATCAAATTTATCTCACAATATTCAAATTATTTATGGAAACATAAGCTAGCAGTTATTAACGTTTTGATGGATTGTGTACTTATTTTTTTTTTATTTACAGAATAGTATAATTACTCAAAAAGTTTTAAAAACTTTTTTTTTAATTTTCTATTTGAACTTTATTGATTTTTTGTAAAAGGTGCCAATTGGATTGACGATATAGGCCAATAATATTGACAGACACGATATATTTTCCTGCTTTCATTGTGTTTTATTGAGTTATTATGTTTCGTTAGCAATTAATAGCCAACATTTTCCAGCTGTTCGTTACCTTACTTCATTTTTAGTTACATTATTTATTACACGTCAAGTATTAGCCTGTTTTTGTCATCGATTTTGCTTTACTAATTAATTGGCGACAAACTTAAATAAACACTGTAATAGTTTGTAGTAATGTACTTGCGGCAGTGCATCATGGTTGGGGTGCTAGCGGGTAGTTGCATGTAATTGTAAGTTTTAAAGTATAAGTTATACTGACATGTTATAGAGAAGATAAAGATAAATATTGCATTAGAAAAGTGTGTTGTTGTATTTCTTAAATTAAATTAATAAAAAAATATGTATCTTTATTTACAAAGGTTTGAAATATTGTAAAACACTTAATATATCTTCTAATTCCATTCAAATGGATTTCCTCAAGTTCAGTTCCGATAAAACGTGAAAGACAAAAAACCAGTGTGGGTCTATATACAAGAAAAGTAGAAGCAGCAAGAAGAAGAAGTCTACGCCACCAAAACTTATGCTGCTTCATTGTTTCTGGACAAATAGATAATATTTCTTCTATTTAACCAACAAAAAATAAGAAAATTATGCTGGTGAATAACATACCTACACTGAGAAAAATAGATAGTAACAATGGGGACAACTAACTTTATAGTTGGTTGTATTATAATTATATTAGAGCGTACCATCTTCCTAATAAACAGTAATACATGGATGAATACTGGGTACTAGATAACGTATTGTTGTCCTTGAGTTAATATCATTCATTATATTTATAATACGTGGTAACATCTTTTTTTCTCCATGTATGTATTTCCTGAAGTGTATAGTAAATATTTGTCAGTTACATATAACATTAAGAAAAAAGGTAGATTTCAGTAAGCTAGTTTCAAGCCAGAGTTCTTGAATTAGCATTTCGTTCATTAAACATACTGTTACAAACTTTCCTAATCGAGAAATCTATATTTTGGGGTAACATTTCGTGGAGTGTTGGAATTGCGTGATTCGTCGATGTTTATTTAGGTATATCCATCACTGCCATGTTAAGGAGTGCAAGTAATCTACAAAAAATAGTAATAAAAAAGGTTTGCCTTAATAGTGTACCGAGAATTTTGCAAATATGAATATTAGGGAGGTATAGGCAAGTGAATTAGTTTTTACAGTAATGGCACGAGAATATGTTATCGTAAATGAGAATGTGTGTGTTACTACAAGAGTTTATAAATGCATGTTCGTGATATACAAAAAATGGCCACGTTGCTTTTGGGCTACTACATAATTCACAACCTTACTTGTTCATGGTTTCATGTGCAGGTTAGTCGATCAGGTGGTGGTGTGTATTGAAAATTCATTAGTTGTATATTGATATTACTGAGAGAGTGGTCACAAAGTATAGGTAAACCAAGTAGCGCCACTAACGCTTTTATAAATGGGTTTTTACGGAGAGTTTTCGGTGACCTTCTACCATTTTGTGCGCGAAATTTAAAAATGTATATTCAATAGGATAGTGATATGTATAAAAACAAATTAAAACGTGTTTTTTGCGTTATAACAAATTCGTTATTTAAATGTTAAATTATTTACAAATGTAAAAGATTTATTAATTTTCTATTTTGTCAGGGCTTTGTTTTCAACAATCTATTATAAAATTTTAACCAATAAAAAAAATTTCGTTCTAACAAATACTTTTATTAAATATTCCACTGGGAAATCTGCACAGGAAAGAGGCCAATTGATGTTTTTCATGAACCTAACTAATTCAAGTTCACCATTTTTTTTTTTTGAAAATACGTGTTGGAAAATATTAATTAAATATCCTCCGATGTAGGTACGAACATTTTCTTCGGATATATCTATGTGTCGATAATCAACTGGAATGTCGGAAAAATTATTAATTTTATTTGACTGTCGTTTCTCAGATTCTCTAATATTCGCTGTATCTCCCATTTCCGTTAATATTTTGATGAAGTCATCACGTATTCTGCGAACTTTGGTAGAACATAAAATTAGTAATAAATAGTTTTTTGAAAGCTCTGCAAAACTGTATCTGGGTCGCGTTTAGACAGTTCCCTCCTTGTTGTCGCACTGTTTCGAAGAAATTTTCCAGGCAATCTTGATTTATTCTTCTGGTGTATATATATTCCACTCCTTCTTGACTTAATTCCTCATACAGCTAACGTAGAGAAGATATACTTTCAAGCGACCACAATTTCCCATCTCTAAAATTTCTCTCCGGTCAGTAAGTAATGCCCACGATGACATTCTAAAAGATATGTATATTATTTACCATGTACAGATTGAATGTCCAACAATAACCTCATAGCATCTTTTGTAAATCCAAAGAAATGAAGGAATTCCCCGAGGAATCAATATAATTGCTCGTACAATTTCTCACTGCACAGTGATGTGGTATTTTTCTTTAAACTTGGATAACAGTTCAAACTTATTCCAAATCATAATAAATACAATGCACAAACGTTTGTTTACAATAACCATTCACACGCGACATAAATCATATGGGATAAAACAAAATGGCGGCGCAATTTTCTTTTACCAAGAGAGTGACACTACTTGGTATTCCTATACTTTGTCTATACTAACGGGCGATTCAGTCTAGCTGTCCCACAATTCCCACAGATTCACCACACACATATGTTATGTCATAAAAGTAATAGAATAAATCTAATTTATTATATTAAAGGCGAATTTCGTTGAATCGGATGCAGAAAAAACTCTCTTGATATCTAGGGAGGTTTAGCAATGAACAAGACAATAACAAACAGTTATTTGAAACATGTTATAAGTTGAATTCTCTTTTATATCTCTTAGCTGGACGAAAAAAGGAACACAAATACTTAAATATTTGATTGTTCCCAATAAATGTTATAAAATGTTTAAGACGCCGATCGAATCGAGAGATTGAACCAGCTCCTGGAAGTTATTTGAAATATTAAGCACTTCGAGAACGTTCAATAATACATTACAGTAAGTACCTACAACCTAAGCCAAATAGACAAATGCAAAAGTTCACGTCGATGAAAGCTCGACTACGAGATTACGCCAACGTAAGCATAAACATGCTCTGATCTAAAATTTATGGCCGCCTGGCGTTATTAAACGTAGTAATTACATCGGTAATACTACGGTACCTTGCAGAGGATCATTACTACACACACATATACAACACAAATTCTCATATAACACAAGAAACCACCAAGATCTATGCCGTACCTGTAAATATGACGCTTAATGAACTCACAGAATTTCAACCATCTTATGAATTCCGGACTTCAAGCCCAAGATAAACGTCGTATACAAACTCACCGGAAACTTCACTGTGTAAAATATGCGCATTAAACGTTATAAATAAGTTATTAATTATATATGCAGGGGTACATATACGTTACTAATTGTAAACACGATTCATTTTCGGATGCTCTTAATTAATTACTAATGAAATTTTGCGTAGCTAAACGTATATTCTTTCTTTATCGTTTCTGAATTTTTCTTGTGAATACATAACAAATTTAATCGTGTAATTTATACTAAAATATTCAGTGTGAAATGCTGCACCATTACGATTAATCAATGTTTTAACTGTTTTTCTAATTTTGATTAAATGCGTTGGGGGTTGATGAAGTTGGGGATGGTGTTCAAGTGAGAAGATAGTATTGATAGGATACAAAGAGGAATACCCATTTGCAAAAGCATCCACAGTAAGTTTGGGGGGCGTCAACTAAACCATTTTCTAAGAAGACTTACTTGGGATACAAATTGTACCTACCATTTCTAGCGTACATAAATTAAAAAAAAAATATTTGGATTAGATACACCAAATACACTCTTTTAATTTGATCGTGCACAAAGGATGTACTCACTAGTACGCTGCCGCTGTATAAATTTACTAAAGGGTAAACGTTATAAAAGCAATAACTACTCCACATTTTATGCCCTGACATTTACACGTTTCGGTGTATTCTTCACTCGAACTTTCTACAAAAATCAAATAGGTATGCTATTAATTCGCACGTAAATAGTTAACTTCATTACTGACTCGCTTAAAAGGTGGAAAAATTAACTAGCAAGTCGGTAGGTAAGAAGCAAGCAAAGGTTCTCAAAGGATGGCGTGTAAATAATTTCCGTCCTCCACAAAGATAAATATCATTTCCGTACAATATTCATACACGAATTTTCCACGTCGCCGTCGATAAAAACCGTTTATACCTACTATTAAACCTAACATCGTATTAGATACATGTAAAATATAGGTAGGTAAATAATTATATTTACATAAGTAATATATGCAGCTATAAGTAATAAATAGACGTATTTACAATATTACATAATATACTTATATGTATGTGTACTCTATCAGCAATATATGCGCGAAGGACGTAGTTTGTATATATACAAATACAGGTACATAAAACCCAAGCTTGTATACATGCTTGTACATTCATGTCGGGCCTTTGACAGCTCTTGTGTAATAAATTCAGCGAGGTGTATGAATAGGGCAATAGCACTGCTATTGGCATCAGTGGTCGGTCGAAAATCATTGCAAAACATACAGAAGCCTGCAATTTTATGCATATGTGGAATGACTATAAAAGCAAAGCTATTTAATTGTTCTCCGAGCGCTTTGCTTCTCACCAAGAACATAGTATTTGGATATTTGTTAATTCATATGTGGAGGAACTACCGGTCACTGAGCATAACGCTATTTGAGTTTGTTCAATTATGAATTGGAGCACAATGCGCACATACAATTCGCCAAAGGCAAATCGTAAAAAGAGTTCCATTGCCCGTCGGACGGTAAAATACAGATAAATTCGGAAAAAAGCTCCGAACATTTTTTCAAAGTATACGCTATAAATGATATTAATTTTTATTTAGTTTTTTTTTGCTTCTAAACCAAATTTACTTGCTCCAAGTTGACTTCTATATAAATAAACATGTATGTAACTCCTGTGTGTTAAAGCATTACGCAAAAGTTGCTAAAGATATCGAAATGCGGCTTTTTAAATTTTAAAATATTTTTTTTCTTTAAATATATATATGATATGTTGACAAACTTTATACGAGTCAACTCCTGGAACCAGAATAAATTTGCAGGTAAATTTTCTTCTTCTTAACTTATGCAGCGTATTTGTTCTTTAGCATCCTTACCAAAACAGCAGGTGGTGTATAAAGTTGCTCAAAGTTTCAACAAAGTTATATGAACCTGTGCAGATGAAGAAGATAGTTTCCATCGCATATCTAATTAGGGTGCTAATAATGTACTTTTACTACTACATTTTAAGAAGCCTACAGTCGCTCAAAAAATGCCATTAATTCTAAAATACCTATTTGATATAATAATAATACTTTTCTAAAGCACATCTGTCCCAATGGCGGCCTTCTGTCTTCCGAAAGCCTTGATCGGGTTAAGTATATAATAATCACAAAATGCTTTATAACTGCTATTTCGCTTCCTTCTCACGAAAGGGAGGAGTTATTGATTTCCATTTAACTCAAAGACGGAAGGTTGCTGAAATATAATATCGACTTCCGGATATACTGCGCCGTGCCGTTCCTTTTTTTCTTTTTCGGGGTTTGGAACGTATTTTCTAAATTATTACCTTCGGCAATTCAATTACACAAAGAAAGTAACAAAACGCTTAAACCCATAATTTTATCAGATGCTCAGGACTCGGGCTAAGTTGGTTTAGAGTCAATTTTTCAGGTTAAAAAATGAAACAATTAAAGTTTTTGTTTGTATCTTAATTCTCATTGATACATTTCAGAATAAAATGGTGTGTACCTTATGTGAAAATGCGCTCAGAGCGTGGAAACTGTGATATTCACTGGGACAGCGTATTTATTTCATACTCACCGTTACAAATCTACTTCAACAAATCCTGTCTTATATATAAAGTTTTTAGAGTATGTATACATAAAATAAATTGGAATAAGCAGGTACACTTATACTTTTTCTATCATCGTTTTTATAATTATACATAATTACTTTAGCTAACTCTATAGAACTAAAAAAAAATTAATTATAGAGAACCAAAAGAAGTCCAGGGGGTTTTGTGAAACGTACGAAAACAAACACAGATGTGGAAACAAAACATACGGGTGACTATGTTAAGTGTAGATTTAAAATGATCTTTTAGTATATCTATCTAAGTTATCCCAACTTAGAGCTAAACACAAAACCAAAGGTAACAAAAACGATATTTAGGTACCTAAACTGTTGCTTCTGTATACAACACCTTTTCATAAATACAATCCCGCTGTTTTGGTAAAAAGAAAAAAAATGGGAGACATTCCATTCAATTGATAATCAAGCTAAGACCTCAAGAAGAAGAGTTTTCAGTGCACAGCAGGATGCAACATTGACACAGTTTTATGCTGAATATCATGGCGGCAACTGAACTTGTTATTACTGAGTTATAACCACAGCCAGAAAAAGGTTGAGAGAAGGTGTGACTAAGATGTCCTTGCCCCCAAAATTTATCTCTCCGGAGTTAATCTTCAAGAATGGCTTAACTTTGCTGGGCTTGACTTTTGGAAAACAGTTTTCATTTATTCAACGGTTATGTTCAAACTTATTCGTCTGTATTTTGTAATGTATTTAGTTAATTAGTTCTTTTTTTTTTTTGAATTAAGGCTGGAGAAACCAAATAGTTAAATTATATAAGACGTTTCGACTTTATTAATAGTCGTTTCCATCAAACAATAATTTCAATAATTGAAGTAAGCTGTAATAATAATCCATAACACACAGGCATTGTCACATAAATGTTTACAGATTAAAATCTTGTAAATGGGACGAATACAACAAACACGAAGACACTTAAATTAAAGAATAAAATCTATTGAGAAATATGCTTGCGAGTTCGCGAGTCCATAATTTGAAACAGTTGAAAAGCATCTAGATAGTGGCTTAAACCATAGATATAACTTAAACGTTCTCACAAAATACTATATGAGAATCCGCTTAGATCGAATCTAGAGAAAACTTAGATATGTGCATTTCATCCAAGAAATAAAGACGTCAGCAGAGCACTGAGTCATGTGGAAGGGCAGAGACCTGGAACAGTGTTGCAACTCTAAAAAAATTGGGCTCGTAGATACTTTGGTTTTTAAAAAATATTGTGTTAGCACCAAACGAAAATATCGGACCGCAACGATATTATATTGCAAAATCACAGATAAGTACGAAGTGCTCATCGCATTGTACTTATATTACTTAATAGATATAATCGATAGCTAGAGTATTACAGATAACTATTGTAAGTTGTGATTATTAGCGCACAACACTTCAATCGATTTCTTTAAATAAAGATCAGATGTGTACAAAGAAGCCGTGGCTATATATAACATAAAATACTTATAGAATGTAAATCTTAAATAGCGTTATAAGTGCCCACTTAAAAAGTTTGATAACTCAAAAGGATGCGTTTTAATCAAATAATAAATTTTGTAGCGTCTGTACAGCATTTTATCACAATTTATCATTCTCTCTCACTTATTTCATTATATTCTTATTAAGAAAAAGATGTATCTTTTTATTAAAAATGAAGGAAGTACACCTATTGACTTATCCATTATTTTAAAACGAAAACTTCTTGAGCCTATCTAAAAATTGTATTATAAGGAAACTTATTACTTGAATTTAACCGATTTCTTTATCTTTTATACCGATAAAAATAACCCAGAATTAGATAGTTTTTATACTTTAAATAACTGTTTAATTCTACTGAATATCATTCACAATCATCTGTGATACTCTTTACAAATTCAGAAAAAAACCAAACCCCAATTTGCAGGTGGCCCTAACTGTAAATTCTTCCCTCACTCAAGCGGTTTCGCTACCCTCTAAACAAATAGGAAGACTAAATTATTCAGTACCTCATTGGACGTGGGGGGACTATATCGCTGTGACCAAAGCTCTTTATAACAATACTTAACAATATTGTAATGATGTCCTCGTTGGTAAAAGTTACTTTTAATTACAACTATTCAATGTAATATGCATTATTGTTTTCATTCATACAGAATTTATTGATTGTATATTTGTTTTTTTACAGAATTCCGGTTCTCTCGGTTGTAAATTACTATGATATTGACTTTTCTTTGTGCACCCACCTTTGTTTCATCAGTAAATGTGGAGGATTTTGTGATGGCCAATTTAGAAGCGACATACAACGAAAAAATAACATCATCATTCGACTACACTGGAGAATGCCGTACACGGCGTACACACACCAGGCGAAATTATCGCAACCTGCGGGTATAAAAGATAAATTCTACGCCGGATGTGCGCTGGAAAATGTCGTACCCGACTATAAAGTGATTCTGGGATCGCGAAAAATAGACTGTCACGATGTATTGCATTAAATACCTCAAACATGCAGTACAGCTAGTTGGAAACTAACACAAAATATGTAGGGACATTCATCGATATGATCCGCGAAAACACGTTGATTGCACCAAAATTGTCGACTGCTTTGATATTACCCATGACATTATACCAGCTGAATATCATCCTGGAATTGCTTTTTTTATGTAGCAACGTCATATAGCCCAGTAGATATTTCAATTTATAGAACTACATACCTACCTACATCTGCTTTTTTGAGACCTTCCCAATTTAGTTATTTTGTGTCTTTAATGTGATTGTTTAGTGTTCATTTAGCGATGTTTTTTTATACGTTACAATGAATAAAAAAAAACTATTTCACAAATGGTATTCAATTTATTTGTGTTAGTGTCAAAAATGTGACAAAGAAATAAGCCTTCTATAGATACTCTCAAGTAAGTAGGTTCATTTACTATATAAACGTATAAATTATTCTGCAAATGGTTTATTCCACTAATTGGTTAAGTAAGCTTTTTTTCGTGAACCAAACAGTGCACACCCATGCATCATATCGTCCATACCTTCTTCACGAAAACAACGAATTAATGGTTCTGATAAGTTAGATATAGAAGATTCCTGGCGAGAAAATATTTTGATCAATATTAAGCCTCACACTCAGGTTGCAATATTACAACATATCATCATGATCATCCACATTTTTTGTGAAGGGTATCTGAGGATGTAGTTTAAATAGAAAATATTTATTAAATTCTCTCAATGTATTTATGACAATATTTTATTCAGAATATCCAATTGATCTTTTCTTTTTTACAAAACGGGAATCATCTAAAGTTAATAAGGATATTAAATTGAATTTATCTTCCATCAGTTAATCCGGTTAAAAGACAAAATAATCCGCAGTATACGACAGCAGAAGTAAATGTAGGTAAACTAATTAAACGAAGCAACAAACCTATCTCCATCCGCTCAGGGCTTTACCCTTCGCTAATATAATTTCCCATGCTTGCCTTTCGAAATTACGATGTCGCTTAGTAACGAGTCAAAATCCTAGGATTGATATATACATCAAAACAAATTCCTCAGCTCCCGGGCAACCTGCAGGTGGCGCAACTTGCTGTGAATAGAAATTATATTGGATATTCGTTTGGGCTGGGAAATTGTTTTCGGCACATTTAGCACGGGCAATAGCCACAGCTAAAGTAGTTTCAAGTGCAGCTAGGATTTATAGAAAGGTCGCTTAATAGCGTTTGAAGCATTCATCCACTTGCGGAATTTAGTTCTACGCATACTTATTTAAACAAAATTCATATTATAGGACACAAATGACCCAAAGAATTTAAATAAATTTATGGTATTTGGTGCAGTCTTTAAAGAACTACATAACAGCACGAGGAAGACAGGATGATATGGATCGGAAAAGAAGGTGCATACAAGTTGTATTTGAATAACGTGTACAATCGGTTAAGGTTTCCAATTAAAATAAGGAAGATGAAAATATTTTTAAGTAGAAGTTCAAATGCTTGTTTTGTAATCAATGCATTTGTAGCAATAAATCACGAGAAAAGGTATTGGGCCAGTAATTTGAAACGCTGTATTGCCCGGTTACATCGACTTCTATAAAGCAATACTGGCCAACCTCTATTAGCAAATCCTTAATTAAGTAAATATTCGTTACACCAACAGCAAGTTACCTAACCCTGCTTACGTGATTCGTGTTCGGACCTAGATTAAAGTCTCTGTTGGCTTCCCTCTGTGGAGTTATGCCCACTTGCGCTTTAACTTGCGAGATCATTGTTTCTAGAATTATATTTATAGTAAAAAATAAACTAATTGTATAGTTTATTTTTTAATACAATAAATATATGTCAAATAATAGAAAAAAAGGCACAAATAACTTTCTTAGTTTTAATAATTTTCATTTTAGTGTTTCTGGCGAAGAATTAATGCAATTACTTAATACAGAATTGTGACGCTTTTTTCAAATATTAAAACGTTCTCGGGGTTTAAAGGAACAACACAAGCGATTTATTATTGAATGTTGAATTCATCTATTTCCTACGACTATTTCAAAATTAAATAAAATGAAAGAAAACTAAATAAACAAATTAATCACTAATTATTGATAGAACATATCAATAACTATTCACTTATTTAAGTTCATTAATTATTTCTACTAAGTTAAGTAAAGTAAAATATATATATTTTAAGGAAAAACTTCATTCGTATAAATTTTAGAAGAAATAACTGACAAAAATTCAAGTGCGTCTAATAGTATGGCCACGGATTGTACTTTGTTTAAAAGGATCGTGGTTAATTAAGGCTACACTTGAAGCCTTTCTAGAAGTTTAGAAATTTCTAATGAGCCTGTCCGGCAGCACATTCTGTATCTTTATTATATTTGCACCGCGGTATAGAAACGGTCTTCATTCGTTTAAGAGCAATAAAAACATAAACTGGACATTTAATACATTAATATGTAGCACCCCTTATTCAAACAAAGCCCTCCGGTTGCTCTATACCCGAAACTCACCCTTGTTTTCATTATGGTTATGTAAATATTTAAATAATAATGTAAGGGAAGAAAAGGTTGTTCATACATTTCCTAATAATAATGTACAATTCCCGACATTATTATTTAGCTCCACGCGCGCGGTGGGCGGTCGGCATGTAACACAAAGCAACACGCCTTATGTGAAGTTAAAAAACAAAATAAATAAGAATGCTTTCAAGAGTTGTTTTTTTATTAAAATGCGGCCACACCACCAAATCAATTTATGCATTTCCAAAAATAAACCTATCTAGGTTTCAAATATTTTATATTTTTCCCTTAAAATTTAAAATTCATTTACTGAACAAATTGCCAGGTGTGTGTGCAGTTGTTAAGATAGGAGTGCGAACATTTTCAAGTAGTAAAATTACAATAATGGTTGGACGAAGAGTAGGACAGCAAGACTGCACAATGGTTACGAGAGGTATTATAATACGAATGTTTGAATCTGGCCATGGGAAATTGCTGAACGAGTTAATTTATCCGTAAGGGATTAAATATTTAAATACGGAAGTGAAGTAATTAGTCCAATCCACAAATATTTCTTTTATTTCAAAAACCGGCTTCGCGTAAACAGCTGCCCATGCTCATGTTTGAGATTTGAAGCGTTCCAATTAACTTCAATTAAACAAGCTTTTTTTAATTAATAGAGAATTAGAGGGTGTAAACGAATACGAATAAATTATCGTTGGGTAGTAACTACACGACACGTGAAGCAAATTTTAATATTAATAAATAAAAAGGAAGAAAAATTTAGAGCCGAAAATTATTTAGTACGGGTCTGATCCAAGGAAACTTTGAGATCTGCATGTCAAATGTGACCAATATTAGGTATAAATCCATTATTATTCTGTATGCCGTATCTACGAGTTCATCGAACTTGAATTTGAATAAATCAAGGTCAATGGGAGAGTGTGTTCGGTTACAGATAGCCATATCTAAGGCATTTCTTTTTGTAAAATAAAGATTCCTTATTTTGAGAATGTTGTTTAAAGTAAATACTGTTTTTTATCTCGATAAAACGTTGTTTCAAAGAACATGCGACTTGAATAGTTATAAAAAAGGTAAATATCTTTCTTTTGCTTTCGTTGGATCCAGAGTGATAATGGCTGAATGCTAGGGATACACGCGGCGCGTTGGGGCAGCGGGCACAGACCCGGCGCTAGTTCATTATTTACAATTTTTTTTCATTAATGGTGACAGACAACATTAGGACTGTTCGATAGTAAATTATTACAGCTATTATATATTAATTTATTTATTCGTATTTCGTTTACACCCTGTATATAAAATTTATATTATGTAATATAAAGAATTGTTATAGTTAGTAGTAGTTATGTAATGTATCATATTGTTTAAGACGTTATGATTTTAATTAATTGTAATTAGAACAATGAAATAAGTCAGAAATCAATTATAAAGTTCCATTACCTATTAGCTGGACACGTTAAACTAACACAAACAACTACAACGTACTACAACCTAAATTGCATCAAAAAGATATGATCCGTACAAGGAAGACATTTTTCTTTGTTACTAGGTAAACCTATTAATTAATATTTAATTTATTTTTTTTACAGATTAATATTACAGATTTTCTTGTACCTATTCACCTCTTCAAAACAATCGAAAACACGTGCCTAAGTTACGTTTTTGTTTACTGCTAAACTTCGTACATTATGCAATACGCAAAATAATACACGCAAATGAATGATCTTTCCTTTGATTTTATTATGATATTATATATTTATAATATCCTGTCATAGAATCCAAATTGCCAAAATTTCACGCTATTGTTTTCTACAGAAGGCAACTGTGAGGTATTTAATTTTGAATGGATTTTATTTTGATATTAAATTATTTCAGTAAACCCATCCATTTGTTTATTTTAGACGTAAATCTTGAATCCTATTTATTATTAAGTTAGTTCGTGCATTACTGATCTATTATCAAATTACATCATTTTTAAATTATTTTTTTTTATAACTATTATACCTAGAGGACTTTTAATTTCAGTAACTAAATAGCAAATGTGCTAGTATCAATAGATCATACATATACAATAATCAATTTATTTATTACATATTTCATATACAATAGTATATATTCAAAGTTTTAAGACGATATATGTATAAAAACTTTTTTATGTCTAAAGCCACCTGCAAACTATCTACGGTTAGGCACGCCCGCGTCCAGTTGTGTTTTGATGGTGCTAAATATTAATTCGGAAATTGTACATACATATACGAACCGTCCAGAAGACCTAGATAAAATAAATAATAACGTTTACTAGTGCAATTGCGCTTGTAATATAAATACATCAGGAAATGAATAGAAAAACTTGAAATTCGTGATGTTTCCAGCAGTAGGCAACTTTAGACACGATTGATTTATCTGATAATCCGTCTACCGCATAGACGAAACAAAACTGCGCCGACCGCGAATATCGTGGAAAAATCCTACTTTTAACTCGCTGAAAAGCATTTTCATTGTACGGGCGACTTCGACGACAATAAATGCGAAAGAGAAATAAAAAAAAATCTCATTGTGATTTCTCCCTTCACTGCGGAAAGCTTACGTAGAAAATTCGGAATGGAATATACAAAAGACCGTTCCAGGCCAACACTAAGATTACCCGGCACAAAAGCGAAATCACTGAAAATCTCTTTTGGATTCGAGATGAACGCATGTCAATAACTTTTTTTCTCTCTAATGTCAATGACTTGTTCAGAATTTATATTCCGGTGAATAACGCAAATGGGAATTCTGAGTATGGAGGATTATGATAAAGGATTGGCGTTATGTCAAGATTTGCTGTAAGATAATGAATTTCTGGACAGCGATATAAAGTAAGCTTTTGCTTTAATTGGTTAGGTCTCCATTACCTTTCATCTTTGTTTTCATTTATTTTATCACCACGTTTAAATTAGAGGAATCTATTGCAACGAATTTTGGCGTTTTATTTTTCTGCGAACATTCTACAGGGACTATGATTTACATACTATACAGGTATGTAAATCGTTTGATTATTAAAAACCAAGAATTAGTATCAGGATATACACGTAAAGATAACCTGTACTGTAACTTCATATCTGGATTGGGTGATGTGTGTAAAGAAACTGATATTGCGCGATTTTAAATTTTTCTTTTCTAACACAAGACATTTAGCAGCTAGATTAATACTTTGGTCTTGCTGTGAAAGCAGTCTTACATGGAGTCTTTGGAAACATTGCTGTCCCTCTTTGTACGTAATATGCCATTTCTTTTATCTATCAAATCAGCATTTAGAGGACATTTTGTCAGTTATTAATATATTTATCTAATTGTGTGCCACAATGACTTGTAATGCTCGTACTTTGAAACTTGTACTCGCATTACATAAACGTCATTGTGACACTTGTGTTTTAAAATACTATTACGTTTTTTCCTAGATTAATAATAAATAGCTTTGTATTAATGTGCTCTTTTTATAGATTTTATTATTTTATTTTAAGCAGTCAAATGACAATATTACAAAACTTTTCTTTAGTGCATCGAAGAACCGACACAGTTTGTTATGAGACACGTATTAGAAGAAATTCTATTCTTGTCACTGCTTGGCATAATCAGCTGAGAAGCCCGAGCAGAACTTGGATTTAAAATAGAAGAAGAAATGAAAGGAACCAATGATTTTCTATAGATATATAAAAATTCGAATGAGAGTCTACAAGATGTGAAAATTCATTATTTTGCGAAGAATTTGTTAAATTGTCGATTTAAACCTACAAATATGTTCTAAAACAGAACTAGTGTTCTAATGTAGATCAATGCAAGCCACTAAATTGCGCATTTGCACTAATTAATTATTTAAACCATGAAAAGTATGCAATAAGTCGCTATTAGTAAACACGTGTTTCGCCTTATCAAGGCTCGCCAGTGCTAAAAAATATATATATTCAGTGCTCATTGTAATTTTTGGGTATAAATAATGATTAGATAATAGAATAGAATAATTTCTGTTATCTAGTGACTATAGAACCGAAAAAAATTAAAATAATATCTTAACACATTATACTTATTTGAAAAGAAATGTGCGCTCGATTACCGATAAGTGAACAATTGAATATTTCTTCTGTTATTGCTAGTGTATATATTATAATAGTCAAGTAACAAAATATAGCAGAATCTCAAAATAACAAAGAAAGAGTACGTTTACGACTCGAAACTTATACAGTCGAAAACATCTACAGTTAAATCTAATACGTTCTATAAAACCTTTGTGAAAAATATTTCGTTAGATTTTCCATTAAGACCTTCCTGGCACCCGCCGATAATTTATACATGTTTTTACGCACTTAATCACACAATCCAATAACAATAGCTCAACCCAGGAGTATTATATTCTATTATACTCCCCCATTGATAAATGATTTTGATGACATTCGGTATAGTGAGGGTGATGCAGCAACCCTACGCATTTATCTCGGGCACACTCGTCCTACCAGTCAACGCTTAAATTTCGCATAAATATTCCGGTGCGTTCTAGTATATTAACCCCGGTTTGTGGCTGACGTGGTACTGAAAGGTTGTACACCGTCCCATTTAGATGGGCATCCATATGTATGCGTGCATCTACATACATACATTTTGAAACTATGCGGGAATATGGAAAATCTCGTAATTTGACACAGAAGCAATGTGGTTCTGGCATGATAATACATTATTCTATTTACTTAGCGTTAGATCTGTCAGGTTGTCATACTTTATCGACCACTGCAGATGCAGTTTTCTGTAGTATTTACATCTAAATATATACTATTGCAAAAGCGAGTAATAAGTATTTCCTCTTTGAATAGAAAAACGCCCCTACGTGAATACGTTTTCTTATTAAATGTTAGAAACATTTAATCTGAAACAAAAAGTAACAATCCCAACCAGAGTCACTGTATCTAGCAGTACATTGATCGATCATGTATACACTAATCTTAATACATTTGTAGGTACACATGTAGGTGATTTTGTATTTTCCGACCACAGAGTAATCTGTGTAAATACTGGTATTTCAAGCACACCCGGGCAGCCTGTTTGTGTTCGTAAGCGAATATTTAACGACATAAATAGAAGCAATTTTAAGTCAGTCTTGCTAAATGAGAATTGGTCGGCTATGTATATGGCCAATACCCTGAATAATAAATTCAATGCTTTTCATAGCGTGTTTATGTATCATTTTAATACTTACTTTTTAATTAAAAATGTTAAAATAAATAACCGTAATATGAAAAATTGGATGTCTGACAATGTTAAAACTTCTAGCAATAATGTAAAAAATTTATTTCATTTAAAAAAGAAATATCCTGAACTTAATATAATCTACAAAAATGCTTTATATAATCATAAGCAGTTGCTAAAAGAATCTAAAAAAACGTATTATTCTGAAAGAATTAGAACCTCTATAAACCCGAATCGATCTGCTTGGCAAATTATTAACGAGTTGAGTGGTAGGAGTAGTTCGCCTGTTTCAAATGTTGTCGTTGCTGTCAATAACGAAGAAGTTGATAATCCGCTCGATGTTGCAAATATATTTAACAAATATTTCCAATCAGAACCGCTCAATATTATAGGCAAAATTGTAAAACTTCCTACGGTTAAGAACTTGGTGTCTGATTTTCTCCCTAATACAATGTTCATTAAACCATTCTCAGAGTGTGAGGTAAGATCGATCATTTTGAGATTACAGAATAAGTGGTCCAGTGGTCCTGATGGGGTGCCTGCTGCAATCATTCGGGAGTGTGTGGATGGTTTGGTTGCTCCTTTGACTTACTTGATAAATGCTTCTATGGCGGAAGGAAAATTTCCCGCAATTTTGAAAACTACATGTGTAAAACCATTACATAAAAAGGGCTGTAGGTTGGACGTCTCAAATTATAGGCCTATTGCTCTGGCTTCGTCTTTTTCTAAAGTTTTTGAGTATGCGATGCTTGACCGCCTTAGTGATTTTTTAAATAGTAATAGGATTTTAAATGATTCTCAACATGGTTTTAGAAAGAATCGCTCTACCATTACCGCTTTGCATGCCTTTTATGAGAAATTAATAAATCACCTTGAAGACTCCAAGCACGCTATTGGTATTTTCTGCGATCTTAGCCGCGCGTTTGATTGCGTGCAACATAACATACTCATGGATAGATTGCATAGGTATGGTGTGAGGGGTGTTGCGGCAGACTGGTTCGCGTCGTACTTGACTGATAGGTCGCAGTTTGTTGAGATCACTTATCGCTCCAGTTCCATTAGGACTTATCGATCGGCAAAGCTTCCAGTGGCTGTTGGTGTTCCACAGGGATCCATTTTGGGACCTGTTTTGTTTATATTGTTTATTAACGATATTGTCGGGTTTTTAGGTGATTTCCAAATTCTCATGTATGCTGATGATGCTTGTAGCTTGATTGCGGATAATGATCTTACGGCATCCGCAGTTGCTTGCAATAATTTTTTAAATGATGCTGCAACTTGGCTTTCCAATAATGGTTTATATTTGAACAGTTCCAAAACTAATTATATTCATTTTAGGAATATTCATAATAAGAACGATCATGATTTTAATTTATCCATATTGGGTGAGAATATATTGAAGGCAGATTCCACTAAATTTTTAGGTTTAAAAGTAGACAAATATCTTTCATGGGAGAGTCATTGTATTAGTATGATTTCATGTTTGAATACTGCATGTTTTCAAATGCGAAGTATGCGTGAAGCGATTGGGCGAGAGTCTATGCTCAAATTCTATTACGCTGTTGTCCATTCACGTTTGTTGTATGGTATTTGTCTGTGGGGTTCGTCTGTTCACGTTGGTGATGTTTTTTTAGCGCAGAAGAGGTTAGTACGTTGCATGGCAGGCGTTAGGCAGGATGTTTCTTGTAGACGGTTGTTTCGGGAGTTTGGATTGCTCACTTTGCAAGGCATTTTTATTCTGGAGCTTTTGCGGTATATTCATGCAAATAGATCCAAATTTAAAACGCACTGTGGCATACACTCTCACTATACACGAAACAGAAATAATTATTGTATTCCTCTTGCAAAATACCGGGTGGCATCAGTTTCTCCTGACTGCTTGGGTTTGAGACTCTACAATGCTCTGTCGGAGGAGTATAAAGCATGTCAGACGGCTCGCTTATTCAAATCCAGGGTGAAGAAACTCCTTTTAGATAATGTTGTGTACTCCATTGACGAGTTTTTCGCCTTATTTGAGTGACGTTGGCTTACCTGCAAATATATATATGTATTTTTAATGTATCATTCTTTTAATGTGTTCAATTTTTTTCCTTTTTCTGTTTTTATCTATCTTATAATGTTATGACGTATCCAATGTAATATTTTATATTGCCTAATGGATCTAATAAATACATACATACATACATATATTATTTTTGTTTGTAAAAATGCAATAATACTATTGTATAACTTATAAAAGGGAAATCTTTAGCAGAAATTATATTTAAGAAAAATTCCTTCAGAAATAACATACACTTAGTTAAATGTCGTCTCCAAACTATATTTTTAAAAATATATTTTACAGAGCTGCATGTTTCGGCCTCTTAGGGCCATCCTCAGGCATCTTTAACACAACCTTTGACTAATTTTGTTTTATATACATATCCATCCATTTGTGTAGAAAATATCAATCCCTAAGAAATGGTTTAACTTAAGACACTTAAGAAACACTGTTTTTGCTGTTTTATAGTTTTTCGACAGTCGCACTGATTATAATTGTGGAATGTCTACTATTTTCTTTGTTCGAGCTTATGACTCACGCGCTCTCCAAAATACCTGCCCGTACGGTTTACCTAAGAGAGTTAGTTTTTTTAGTTACTTATTCGTCGATGTTTTTAGTAGTAAGATCGTGTCAATAAAACTGCGTTATTGGAAATTGTATTTTTAATTCCACAAGGCCTAATAACCAACATTCTTACTTCTATATAAATTATTCATCTAAACTGTATTTGGTTTCCACTTTCTTTTTTTCCTTATGTCGCTTTAATATTTTTCCGATCGCGATATTGGCTATAGATAACATTTTCATTAAACAAATAAAACAACAGAATGAACGACCGTCTAATACTACATCTGCATAACAGCCTTTCCTTCCCAGATCACACTTTTGTTTGATCTTTTTACCTTTATCGACAGCCAATGGAATAAAATAAAAAAAAAAAACATTCGTTTGCATTGCTAACTATTCGCAGGTCAATTATTGCATTGCCAATGTACTTCTACACTTCTACACTTAAACACGCATGGAAGAAATTCGTTTGCTAAACGAGCAAGGTATCCCCGATTCAAGACTATAACCAGGAAAGCTATATTTCAACTGCATAGTTATAGTAAGATACTTTGTTTGCATGCATTTTAACAGAAATAGAACTCGTTATGCAGGCCAATGTATACTAAATGTCATGGTCAGCAAACTTGTTTTAATAAAACGCAGGTATACAACGTATCACGTAAGTATGAGACAAATGGGAAAACTTTATTATTAAATTGACCGAAAGACGCTAGCGTAGATAAGCACTGTAGTAAACTCTTTCAGGAGGTTAAATCCCTGCATGTTGTCTAGAGGCACCTGCAGATGATTGAGGAATATGTCCAATATCTCCTTTCTGGTCATTCTATGTGTGGTCCTTTTCGCTAAAATCTCCACCAAAATATGCAGAGGAGTAAGGTTTAATACACTTCACCCACTGCCGTCGTTAGGAATATTCTTATTGCACGGATATGCATACACAGAGTCACTTTTGCACTTTAGAAACCTTAGTTCTCGCCGTAGGCAGATTAGTTTTTGTTTGTTGCAAATCACTGGCTCACAAATGATGATTAGTTTTACTGCTGCATCCAAAGCAGTATTTTCGCGATGCATCATCCATTTTTTTCTAGAAAGCTGCTGCAGACCATTACGATAAAAAAAGCAAAAAATGTTTTATGTATAAACTACGCTTATTTTCGAAGATACAGACAAATTTCATTAGGAAAAAGGAACGTTTGAAATGGGTCGAATTACTGGAAATCTATTTAGTACGCTTTACATAATAATTATATAAGTATTTGATGATGGAATTGGTTATGAGAAGCACTAGCCGTAACTGAAATATAATTTATGTCCCTGGTAATAAGTCATAAGGTGTTTGAGTATGCCAACGCATTATGGCGATAAGATTATTAGTGCCTGAAAGCGAGACAGTAAACTGTCAATTAATATCTTTACAAGGAATTTCTAGCAAGGTTATGGAAACGGACTACTCAAGTGTGGTGAAGGATGGGGGGTATGTATTATGCAAGTCAATTTTTGTGAATGTTATTTTCGGATAGCTCCAGTGGAAAATAATCTCGAAAACGTGATGAAGAATTGTTTGTTTTCGAAGTATTCTTTGCTGTTGTTGTCAATTAACTAAAAACTATGCACTGTTATAAGAACTTGTGGCCATTTATTAAATTGCGATATGAATTTTGATACTTCCAGACCGTGATATCCATACTTCTTCTGAAAGCTACAAGGAAAAGTGAATGCCAAAAGGAAGTCCATAATATGCATCGCCTTCAAATAATAATACTCCATTTTATAGTTTGCAAAGTAGTAGGTACTGTGATGTGCTAAACATTAGAAATTGATGCCGAAGGTTAAAACTGTAAATATTTGTATCCAAATAAAGAAACAATGATAGTGATGCAATTTTTAGATTGGCCTGGTTTAAAAAGTATATATTTTATTTATATTTTAAATATAAAAATGTGAGGAATATGGGATACCCGCCCGTTTTTTCGTTATCTTTTTCTCAAATAAGTTACACTGCGTGATTCACTTTATTGTTGCGGAAATGTAAAAAAATGTGAGGCAGGTGATACACGGTCCCCGTCATCATTGATACTATGTAATATATGATATTATAAGACGATTGGGTTGTGGTTTAACCAGCTCCTTTTTTTCAAAAAATATTTATTTCGTCCTTGAAAGATCTGCTTTAAATTATCTTCTAAGAAAAAGACAATATCTGCTTAGTTTCCGTGATATTTACAAAAACTTAGTTAAATCCGGCGATAGGGTCCGAATTTGCGAATCCCCTGTATGATAAATTCTCTTTCAATTTCCATAGTTTCCTCTAGTGCTATCTTTATGATTTTAGATAATTTAAACCGCAAAGCTGGAATTTCATTTGGTAATACAATCAGCACAATCAACATAATGAACAAAGTTCATCTCAGCATCAGAGATGAAAGAAATAATTAAAACCTTTACCCAATAACGCGAACAAGGATATTTAATTTACTTTGAGACTTTCTGGGTAATTGATTAATTTTTTACGCTCTTTCAGTTTCAGCGTCACCGGGAAAAAAGTTCTATCTATATGCAAAATAAGGCCATAATTCCTTTATATCCGTCGGGATAGAAAATTTACTAGACCATAAAGCTAGCCATTTTAACGACAATTGCTTCGGCTGTAAAAGAATATTTTGTACTGAATTTAGAGCGTTAACACATCACTATGTTTACTGATCAAATGCAAATGTAAAACTCTAATAGGGTAGGTACTTTATACAGGCCCACAGGTGCGTCACAATTCTGAACGCTTTTTTTTTATGCGAAATTAAGTCCGCATGTATTTCCTCACTAATTAAGCAACGTTCTTTAAATACGTGAAAAAACTAAAAGAATTTTATTTGTATTATGGTATTATATTATATTACGGTAACATCAATAACTGTGAAGTCATAGTTAGGAGATATAAAATACTTTTGGGTGTAAAGTTTTATGGTCAACCTGTAAGCTCCTACGCGAAATAAAACGTTATCGTAACGCCGTTAACTGGCACAGCCTGCTCGGAAAAGATGGAACAGTACAAAGCTGTCAAAATGTTGATGTGCGTATATAAAATATTGGACCCCAGTGCTATTAAGTTTATCTCTCACGCGAATTAAAGGCGAAGTTGGATCGCCGCAAGTGTCCCGTGAACCGACGGCATCGTAAATCATCTTCCAACGGCAAGTGGCTAGCATAGCAATGTAGCTTTTCTCCTGGGTTTACACAACCTATTCGTAATAATTTTTATATAGAAGATATTTAGCCCTTTAATATTAAGATCACAAATGACCGTTAAGCTGCACAGGGGAAATGTTAGAGATCCAAATTGGACGCACCCCGCAAGAGACTAACAAAATATACAAACGTTACTTTATTTATCTAAACATACTTCGTTATCAGCTTACAAGTGCTTCTTTTATTTTACCGCCCACTTTGACCTGCTAGAATTATGTGAATTCTGAATTTACACAAAATGTTACTGCGAAAGAAATGTGCTTTTACTCTAATAAATCCACCAGCACCGAATGGTACAGCGAGGCCTGTTCCCGATTCAATAATTTTTTATTTATAGATTCTCTTTTAATATAAATACTTTCAAACGCGCTTAATTCTCTCAGGTGTTATAGTTTTTAATAGCTCGAGGTTCTCGATGCTGATCTTAGGACCTGATAAGTGCATTTTAGTTCCTGCCAAAAAGAATTTCAAACAATGGTTTGACTGTTATAAGAAAATGTTACAACAGCAAAACGGCTAAAGTTAGAGGAATGCCATGTTACATAAAGAAATACCTCTTTCCAAAGCTGCAATAAAATATAGAGTATCCCATTTAACATAAGTGTGATAAGCCGCTGGAATACGTTACGCCACTGAAGACCAGAAATATTTTAAGAAGATGGCGATAGTAATTATGCACAACTTTGCCATTGAAAAAAACTGAAGTTAAGAATTTGGTTGCCTCCACTACGTCTAAGTATTATTTCTGATATAGACAGAACCAATAGAACAGGGCATTCAGGTGCGGCAAGTGTAGAGCGGTGCCAACATAAATTTTATGTTACCAACATCTGAACAGTTACTCCCATCATTATTTCTGTGAAGCATGTACGTTTATCTTCATGATTGAAATGGTTTTTACTGTATACCTACGTATACTCAGAATAATATATGAGCTCTAGGCACAAAATTACGGTTTGGCATAAAGATTGTATTATCAAAATGCCTTATTTCATCTAAAACGATAGAAAATTAAGATTTAATCTGCCAATTTCAAGCAAAACCTTGCCGGAAATGTACTTACATATATATATTGTAACTAAAATTGAATT
Source organism: Cetonia aurata (assembly GCA_949128085.1). Lineage (NCBI taxonomy): Eukaryota > Metazoa > Arthropoda > Insecta > Coleoptera > Scarabaeidae > Cetonia > Cetonia aurata. Next base: position 34,415,323 of record OX421885.1, read on the forward strand.
AACCACAAATACAGGAAATGTCTTGCCTGGAGTTAATTCGCCGGATCGATGTTTACACGTGCCAACAGTAAATAGGACAAAAAAACATAAACTGAGGAAGAGGTTGAGAAAACTAAAATTGCTAGAAATAGCGGTTTCACTAGAAGAGGTTGACATAAAATATATTTCGGTACGATATAGAAAGATCCTTTCAAGAAAAAAATTGTATGTGTGACCTTTACGATGAAGTAATAAAACAAAAAAAAAAGGATAGCTGGAACTTTATTGTCTCAAACGATGTCCTTTCAACCGCACATGAAGTACGAATTGTGGGTGCAACATTTATTCTCTGGACTTTCGCTGTTTCACACGTCTACGCTCAGGTAGAAAATCACTTTTCTGTTCAACGGAAAATATATCTAGTAGTCATATAAAAACAAGGAAGCTATATATTGTTAAAACATACATAAAAAGTCATTTAAGGCATTTATATGGCATTTATATAGGCATAGGAAGTAGTGCTGGTAAAACATATAGAAGCAAACGACGTCATTCAAATCTTATTAAATTGTAAATACATGTTCATGGTAAATGCACCTATTACCTATAATTTTCCAGGTTTCGGTAGAACAAACGCTATTACATTCAATTGTTATGGTAAGTACTTAATTCCGATACCTCAATACAAGAACATAACCGCATTAAGAATTAAAATGTAAACAAATCATTCAGAGTAATAAAATCTTATGCCCTAGAAACTCCTTTTCAAATACGTTTGCTATTTCGATACACGTACAGCTACGGTATGAAATATTAGGACACGCATCGAGGCAAACTTTCTCGTAGCTATTGCTATCTCTTCCTCCCGTTTTACCCCGCAAATTTTGCCGCAGGCGCTATACTACTACCTGCTCGTTCTCATAATCACAAATTTATTATATGTTGAACTTGAACCATTTATAGAAAACGGGAAACAGTAGCGATAGGATTTATGAAGGCATAATGCAGTACAGATTGTGCGTTCGGAAGCTTACCCGTTCCAAAGTTAGCATTGAAATACAATATTTATAATCATAACTATTCATAACATAATGCAATTAATATAACAACGTTCGGTAGCTTAAAGAGATAAGTTTTGTATGTATAAAGTAACATTTAAAAATATGTAATTAATTCTGTAGCTATTATTAAAATCACCGTTTGAAAACAATTTTAGTATTTTTTAAAAACGATATATCTATTTAAAAGTATTAACCGTGTCCTTAATTTCTTATTGTAAAAGTAAGGTATAATTGCATAATATGAAGAGGTGATATAAACTAATGATGACAATTAATCTTGTTTTAGTTATAATGTCTTGCGGTACTTATTCAACATTTAATAAACAACGGACTATAAATTTTAATTGAAAAAAAAAGTTTCCCAAAATTAATGGAATGTAACTTTAGATATTCAAGAAAAAATTGCGGCAGGTCTTGCAATTCTTGTAAGGGCCCATCGAACTGGAACATTTTGTTCTATCTGATATTAAATAAATAATTTTTTGGTTTTTGTTTTTTTCTCTTGATTTAGCGGCTTGGTTTTTAAATTTAATGAATTATTCAAAAAAACTCTTCATGACGTTTCGACAATCTTATTTTTTATTGTTGTCTTCCTCAGATTATTTTATATAATTCACAAAATTTTGTCTAGAAATTATGAATGGATTATGTTATTAACATTTTTACAACTTTTTTATGCGTTTTATACTTACAAAATTAAAGACATTCACACAACATTTTAAAATAGTATTCAACATTTTTTTATCTTTTCATTTTTCTTAAACATATACTAACTGTTAATTGTCATTTAAAATTATTATGCATGGCGAAACATTTTGTGTGAACACTGGAGAACTACATTTAAAATTTTAACACACATTCAATTTTAATAATACAAGTATTTTAAATAAAGAAAGAAATTATAAAGCGCGATGTATATTAGAAATGATCCAAATAAAAAAACAAAATAACGCAGTAAACGACAAAACAGAAATAGAAAACTTATCAAAAATTTATGCACCAATCATTTCAACATACTTTTCGTCAGTAATATATATATAGGTAAATTTACAAATAAACAATTTTTAGTACAACAATTTAGGAGAAAAACGCCCATAGCTGAGAGTGCCTTTCGGTTTATTTTAAATGTAGTTCTCCAGTGTTCACACAAAATGTTTCGCCATGCATAATAATTTTAAATGACAATTAACAGTTAGTATATGTTTAAGAAAAATGAAAAGATAAAAAAAATGTTTAATACTATTTTAAAATGTTGTGTGAATGTCTTTAATTTTGTAAGTATAAAACGCATAAAAAAGTTGTAAAAATGTTAATAACATAATCCATTCATAATTTCTAGACAAAATTTCGGGAATTATATAAAATAATCTGAGGAAGACAACAATGAAAAATAAGATTGTCGAAACGTCATGAAGAGTTTTATTGAATAATTCATTAAATTTAAAAACCAAGCCGCTAAATCAAGAGAAAAAAACAAAAACCAAAAAATTTAATAATAATAATAATAATAATAATAATAATAATATATTTCATTCCATAGATACAAAAGTGTGTGGAACAAGTCAATGTCAATTGGACTTAAAAGAAATACACATATACACACATACACAATATACATCACATTACGATAACAAATAATGTAAAACTTGAGTGTTTGCTAACGTATTTCTATTGCAAAAAAATCTTCAATTTTATATAAAATATTTGATTTAAGAATTTTCTTTAATTTGTTTTTGAAAGTTATGAAAGGCAGGATTTTTAAAGTATTTGGCAAATGATTATAAATACGTATGCATTGGAACAATGCAGTTTTCTGTAATTTAGTCAAGTGCGTATAAGGTGGCACCAAGAAACCATTTAATGTATTTCTGGTGCCATGACTATGTGCAAGTTCAAATTTTTTAAAAAAATCATTATAATTACTTTTGACAAACAAGGCGCACTCAAGTATATAAATAGCCGGAACGGTAAGTACACTAAAGTCTCTAAAAATGTCTTTACACGTGTCACGCCTTCGTATGCCAAAAATTGATCGTAGACACGTTTTCTGCAGGATGAAGACTCGCCCCACGTCGATGGAATTTCCCCAGAAGACAATCCCATATCTCAATCGAGAGTAGACATTGGCATAATATACTGAAAGAGCTGATTCAATGCTCACATTTTGTGCAATAACTTTGAGCGCATAACAAGCACTGCTCAATTTGCCCGATATACACTCATTTACAAGCACGGCTAAGAAAAGATCCCCATCAATTAAATAAATGATGGCGTAGTGTTGCTACATATTTAAACTGTAATTAATTATTCTACGTTTCGGATTTGTCTTTGAACGTAGAATAATAAATTACAGTTAAACATATGTAAAATTTTATTGAATTATATCTACCGTATACCCAAAAAAGGAAAAATAACACTTTAAAATATTACTATTAAAGGATAAACGGTAGAAGAAAAATATCGATGAAGAAGAACATCTCTCGCATAAGTTAAAGAAATTATAAATAGGCAAAATATCTATTATCCTACAGATACTGGATCTTTTTTGTACTTGCGCTAAAAAGCGATGGGACAATAGTCATTGAAGGCGAATAGCTCCAATATCGTTTCATTAGTGTATTTCTTATATAGTTATAGGTTGAAAACAAGGTAAAAAAAAAATAATTAAATTTAAAACAGAGTTTAATAATTGCGCCCGCGCAGCGTCTTTAATATGTTCGCTCTCAGCATTCGCCTAGGAGTGAGGAAAAGCACGGTAAAACCTACACTCTGAGAGTTGTCACCACTAAAAATACATGTCTGAAATTACAAAAAAAAAAAAAAAACGTTTTTCAAAACGATCAAGCAAGAAAACATGCATGAACAGTAAAAGAAAAAAATAATAACTATAAAACTTATAACAACAATAAAATTAAAAAAATTCTAAAAACTACAAAAACACAACTTAAATCATAACTAAGATGGGTAAACAGTGAGAATATCACTTTTGTCAAACTTCCTCAAAAAAAAAAACAAAAATATAAAAAAAAAAAATCCTCTTCTAAAAAAACAATTAAATATAAAAAATTTAAAAAAAAACAAATAAAAAAATTATTAATAACGCGTCCAGTACCCGTTCCGATCTATAACCTCCTCCAATCGTCCACGCATGGACGCCACGAGATTCGAACAAGTTTCCCTTCCTCTAAAGCGTTCCCACACCTCGGTAACGTGTTGGTGAAGTTCTACTTGATTTCGCGGAACTGGTGCATCGCGTAGATCCCACATTCTTCCCATAGCCGCCCACAAGTTTTCAATGGGGTTTAGATCAGGGGACTTTGCTGGCCAGGGAAGGACTTCTATTTCATTGCGATGTTCCGCAAACCAATCCCTCACGATCCGAGCTGAATGGACTGCAGAATTATCTTGCACCAGTGTAATCCGATGAGGTGCAGGGTATATAATTCGGACACTGGGAAGCAACACTTCTTCCAGGACACGAATGTATTGGATGGCGTCCATGCGTGCTTCAATCCGGGTCAATTCTCCAGGTCCGGCACTGGACATCCAACCCCAATACGCCAAGTTAATTCGGCTACTTTGCCGAATTCTGACAACATTGCTTTCTTCGAATCTAGTGTTGTTAGGGCGCCATACCAGTTTTCTCGCATCCTGAGAGGTTGAAAATACTTTCTCATCGGAAAATATAACCACATCCCAGTTGCGGTTTAAATTTGCTTGCGCAAAGTTTAGTCGACTCACAATATGGCGCTCCAAGAAATCTACCTTCTTCGCCGGACGCCGACAGTGAATCCCACTTTTGTGAAGAAAGTTTCTCACAAGACGGGCACTGCAATTTAAATGCAGTGCTTCAACTATCCCCACAGATGTACAGATTGGATGTTGTCCTACGTACTCCAGGATTGTATTTCCGACGTCAGGGGTAATTTTCCGTGGATGCCCAGGCCTTGGCCTAGTTCTCAGCGCTACATTTTCGTTTTCAGTTCGCCATCGATGCACCCAATAATGAACGAGTGACTTCTGTAATAAACCAGCAGTATATTAAATAACGTTCACGTGGTGTATAATCAGAAAAAAAACAACTTTTTTTCGTTTCATTTAAACCGAAACGATGTTTGTAAATTAAGGATATGTAAAGAGAATACTTACTGATGAACCTACTTCCGCAGCAATTTGCCTATAAGACAAACCACGCTCCCAAAGGGTAACCACCTTTGCCCTTATTTCTATGCTTGTCTCCGGACCGCGCATGTTAACTACAGTACCACTGACCTCTAACTAACTTGGAAACCTTAGCTGAAAGGCTTATATTTTGTAAGATTTTCAGAAAAAAAAGAATTTAGCAATTCTTAAATATACAATAATCTCTATAATTCCCCAGTCACAATTCTAAAGTATTTATGCATACAAAGAAATTTAATCCTAATATTATTTTAATTGCATTACAGAGTAATTACTGAATAATTGCTCTTGGATATATTTATTGCAGTCCGGGGTTAATTTAGAATACCTAAATAATACATAAATACACACATTAATTAAAAAAGTAATCAATGTAAGGGCATGGGTAATTTACACACTTTGGTATTAGGTATTATTAGCCCCTTTAATTCTGGAGGTATAATTCACACTTCCTATTGGCAAACAACAATTGCTCCACTAATCCTACTATAAAAGTTAAAATAAAAGAGAAAGGAATTTTATATTATAATTAAGAACAATTACCCTACAGGAAATAGTACCAATAATTAAAGTCGGTGCAAAGTTTGTAACCGGCAAGGAAATAATGACCACTTACATTTTTTTAAATATATTACATATTTTTGCCAACGTATTTTTTTTAATGCCTATGAATCCACACTTTGCAATTTTAAATAAAATTAATTTCATTAAATGTACTTTGTTTATTTATAAAATTTACAATATAGTTATATTTGTTGTGGAAATCAGCTGTGGGACTAGTTTCTTTTTTATATACATATTTTTTAAAGTAGGAGAAATTTCCTATCGTCATACCAGTTCATTAATAATCCAATACATAGCTTGCCCCTTATTGTTCTTCGGTTCTTTTTTTTTTATTTTGTTTAAAGAGGTTTGATCCATCATCGTTAAAATGCTACATCAAACTTTAATACGGTCCTACAGCAGATTAGTGCAAGTGTTTATTATTGCCATCCCGAGACCCCTTACAATCCAATAATATATTGCAGTCATTTTATAAATTACTTTTCTCAAAATAGTCATATTCCTACTATAAATGTATATGCTGCAGAAACTACCTCGACTCCAAACGGAAGCGCGCGCTTCATACATAACTCTGTGCATAAGTTTTTGTAGTTTGTGCGGTATATTTTGTATTTTATTCACATTACACCTACAAGCAATTATAAAGAGGTAAACACAAAACCATAAACCCTAGCATTGACGGCTACCTGCCGACTGAGAGCGCTTTATCAAGGTCGACCATTGTATCAGAACTTAGGCGAGGGGGAATGAGAGAGACAACTATAGCTACGAAAAGATTCGGTGCTCGATGCGTGTCCAAAAATTTCTTACCATGATTGTACAACCAATTTCGCTAATCCTAAAACCGGTTCCGTTGCTGCGCCGTGCTTTTAATGACCGATTCCTTTAGGTAAGAGCTGATCGATAACAATTATGGGTCTTCAATAATACATACTTTCGCTTGCTTGTGTCAATTAGATAAGTAGAACAAGATTTAATTGATTTTATGTTAGACTCATTTCCCTTTCGAGTAGCTGGATATTATGAAATAAGATTGCACCGCCATAAAACTGTTGGCTTATTTCTACCGTTTTATTTTATTATAATAATCAAGTGAAGAAGACATAAACTGTCGAAACGTCTCGAGATTAATCAAATAAATTAGTTACAATGAAGAACCCTAATTTCCACGATTTCAAATTTTTATTTTGTATTACATCTAATAGAAAAATAAAACAAATTTTTCACGTTCCGAATAGAATGTTTTATTTTTAAACGCTTCTATTTGTTTTTTAGCAATCCATCTAATAAAAAAATATTTCTAAATAAAGTAGCTCTAGTAATATTCTTTACTTTATGAATTAAATATTTACTAACAATAATGCATCCATGAGCTAACTGGGTTACAAATATATCCGTCAAAATAAGCTATTTTCTAAAGAAAAACTTGCTTAAGCTTGTTTAGTAAGAATGTATAAAATGAAAATAAAATATTTTACTTTTTTCACTAAATCATATACAAACACCGTGGGCTTCCTACAGAACAGTTTCGTCATTTTTTTTACATATTTTGTGTGTTAAAATCAGTTTAGTTAAAATTAGACACGATACTTAGGAAAGCGTTCGGTTAAATACTGATTCAAATCATTTTTACACTGTATTTGTGTTTATTGACATTGATACACAATTTTAACTAGATTTAATATAAAATTTTCATGTGCCTAATACTTAAATAAAAACAGAGAAAGAAGATAAGTTAAATGTTGCATAACACTTCCCAAATGATGCTAAAGATACGCATAAATATCATGTTCTCTGTTGGGATTTCCTAGAGATGTTGAAAACGATTTCATTGGGTGCCTAGGACAACCTAGTATGGGCTGCATGGAAATTTGATGACAAATTACTGAACGTGTTAAATAACGGAAAGAGTTAGTTATAGGAGGTTCGTAGCATGATGCAATACCTCATCCAGTAGCACTGATGAGCCTTGGTAAGGCGAAACGCGTCTGGTAATAACGACTGTTGTTTATCTAATTTTATGAAAAATAACGGGGTAAATGTGAACGCAACTTATGCGTCAACATGGTATTTTTTCATTGTTTATTTAATAAATTTGTACAATTGCATGTCTTATTTTACTGTACTTAAATTGAACTGACGGATTTAAACTGCAATTGTTAGATTTTTCTTTAGTTGTCCTAATATACCAAGCACCAACATGTTTTGAAAATTTTGACAGTTTGTCAAGCATCAAAACAGCCAACTAATCCGTGAAATTAAGTGAAATCCTAAAAATGTATCCCTATAAAGTCTAACTGCTTTTTTAATTAAAACATGGAGATTTATACCTACAGGAAATCATCATACCTATCAGGTATGATTTTTCTTTGCGAATATTTGCTCAGATGGAAATTAAACCCGAATGGTTGTCCCGTAGTTTATGGACAGACGACGCCTATTTCTCTCTAAATGGTGGAATTAATACTCAAAACTGTTCAATATTGTTGACAGATAATGCATATGAAATCGTTCAGGAAGGTATTCATGGTAAGAAAGTCACCGTTTGGTGCGGTTTCACTGTTAATTTTATCTTTCATCACAAATCAATTTTCTTCCTTTCACAAGGTAAAATTAGTGATCTAGGGCATAGCTATACTTCAGTGCGTAATGAATAACCTGCAGTTATTTCTAGAGTGGACATATAAACTGTACCAATTCAATACATAGGCTGGGCCACCTCATACGACGCGAGATCTATATGAAAAAGCATAGGATTTTTTTAAATTCTTTTCATTTAGTTGAATGCCAACTGATTTTAAATAAATTGTATTAAATGTGGTCTTCGGAAAAATGAAATGCTAACCACGAGAAAACTATTCATGTTAGGTATAGGGCACCTTGATATATTTTGAAAGGGAATTCAATTCTACGTTGGATCAGGGATAGGGTGCTTTATAAGATAAGAAAATTAATTTACTGCAAAGGTCACCAAACTTAAACAAGCGTTTATTAACACTCAGTATAACTGTGTGACTAAATTTCACTTCATTCCATCGCCTAGCCTCTTAGCTAAATGATGAATGTAGTTAAGTATGTTCAACGTTGAATTACACAATAAAAGTTAAACCTAAATTTTGTGTTGCAATTTCATAAATTTTGTGCTGCAATTTCATAAATTTTAAAATATCTGAAAAACCAAATTAGGGAAAGTTTATGTAATACTCCATATACCTAAATCTATATATGGAGTATTACATAAACTTGCCCTAATTTGGTTATTAAATTCCAAATATGTCATTATATACAGGATGTTCCATTTAGAAAAGGTAACTTTGTTATGGATCTTTTTTCTCGAACATCCTGTATAATTTAAAATAATTTTAAATTGTACATACAAAGGTCCAGCACTCAACTAAATAAAAAGGATTTCAAAAAATCCTATGCTTTTCCGTAAAAAGCCCTGTAGATGTATGCAGGTACTTATTATATTGGGTACTACTTCAAAATCAAGCTCCAATTTTTAATTCTGTTAATTTTAGTCGCGCATTGTAAATATACTTATTATGCGTGAAGAAATGTATGTAAAACGCTAAGACATTACTATTATGGATTCCTCATACTGTGTATGTTATACATGTAGAACACATACCATTGACCTGCTTCTCATCATTGTTGAAAATACTAACTAGCAGAGTTGCCGGGCATGAAGATGATCTCAAGAGATCAAATCAAATTCACTTTCAATTTAAGATTGCAAATTTCAATCAAAAGCTGAGTAAGGTCTAAATCATGGCGTTCCATTTTTACATTCTAACTAGTTGTAAAAAAATAATCATTGAAACATGGATGGTTATCAAGATTAGAAAATGTGTCCGCAAATATTAATTAAAAGAATATGGTAAAACTGATTCGCTTGTTTCCTATAACCCGTTTCTTCTATAAACACAAATGTATTTACATTCTAGGTGTAGGTGTTGTAATATAGGGAAATGTATGATTTTGAATGGTCAATTTGGTTTGGATACCGTTGACCTACTTCTAAACTTCAAACTTCCAGTGGGTAGTCAGTTCTTCACCAATGTAGTATTCCAATTTCTATTAGGGAAGATGAGTTTTATACACGTAGTAAAACAAAAGATAAAGACGTTATTGCCATAAAAATAATAATGCTATAAATTAAACGGAATGTCAAAAAAAAAAAAAACGGGAAACCGGGAACCATAAGAAAATATTCGAGGGAAATAAAAAGATATATTCAGCGAACACACATTTCACGGATGTAGGCTAGGGTATGTGTATGTATAATATACAAAAAGGAGACCCTCCATATATTCTGTCCGTATCTCGCTTCTATATCATCCAAACGGGTAGCATTTGCATAAAAATTAGGGTCTGGCACAACACACTACGGCAACCGCCGCCCCCGTAGCGAGGTTATAAATTAGATTGATTATTACCTTGTGCATCGGCGTGCCCCAGAAGTCATTGAAAAATACATTCACCAGCGGCGTATGCGGTCGCAAATCTCTGTTATCTTTAATCGCACTGATGTCGTCAAAGACGAAGCCGCAATAACAACTGTTATGGTAACAAATTACACAAGTCAATGCAACGACGGTGCCCAAAACGTGTTTGAGTGCCATATCTTACGAGGATTTATAATTACACCCCTCAAGAGCATCTACATATTTAAACACGAGTACACGGAAAGGTTAAGAGATTATTATTAAATTCGACACTCCCATCTATAAGTTGCTGGTAGTTCTTTTTTAATTCGCGCGGCAACGCCGTTTAAGAAATTTACGTTCAGCAGCAAATGTTCGAATATTATGTTAAGAATCGCGGGAGAACTGCCGCAAGTTAACCGTTTAAAGCAGACACCCTGTTTGGCCTCCTTTTGAGGTCCATACCACTTCTGTTGAGAAAAGGACAAGTATTAACAGTTTAACCACTGACACTGTTTCATAAATAATCAATGTTCACGATATCGTTAGGTATTTTTCATTTATATTGGAACGTTTTCCGTACGCATACGGCAAATATAGAGTGCGAACTTTATTTTAAACGTGCTCATTTATGTGTGTTACGAATAAACACAGTGCAAGTATATGGAATCAGTTGGAGTCGATCAAAACGCACATCCACCTCTGACGAACTCTGCTTGCATACTGGAACGTCGCCCGTAGACTAACCGGTTCGCTGCCATACTGCGTCGATGCGTCACGTGACCGAGTTTGCTGGTAGCTGAGATCAGGCGCAGAACGACGAATCCGCCAACAGAGCGGTTCCCTTTCAGCTGGTCTCCAGCGTATCTACTTTATAACTTGCGGAATTGTTGATATTGTCTCTTCTCTTGTCTCCTGTATATTCGTCTGCGTATTATCATATCCTGCGAATGAGGCGCGTTATTGCCATGGAAATCTGCGTATATCTGTAAGTAGGTCTGTGCCTGTCTTAATTTAACCTCAGCGAACAATTTTTTGCATCTAAATTTATAGTATACTGGGGAAAGGAAGGTGCTTTCTACAACAAAATCATATTTCTTGTCCCTCTCTCAAATTGTTTTTCTACTGCTAACAAAGCTTTAGATAACTATCATAAAAAGTAAAATTACTTCCGAATATCGAGCTCTATTGTGCTTTCTAAATTTTTACCAATTTGCAAGGCGAAGTGGATGTTTCCATACAAATCTACATACAGCAGTATCTCGATTATCTAAAATAATATCTACCAAACTAATTTTTGATAAACTAAATTTCGGCTAAAACAAATTTTGATAAAATAGTAAGATATATCTCGTTTGATTAAAAAATACTTGGAGTGGGATTTGTAAACAGCTAAAGCACGTGCTACTGACCTCGAAAAGGAAGACTGCATTCCTCCAGAGTAAGTGGTTTAGAAAATACACAGCAGGGGCTTAACCCATATCATATTCAACGCGTCCAAGCCTTGCATCCTGAAGATTCACCACGAAGAGTGAAATTTTGTCAGTGGCTGCACACAAAAGTTAATAAAGAACCTGGCTTCCATAATGTGTTGATCACTACAAACTAGTCTCCGTTTACCAGAGAAGATACTTTTAGTGTGCACAATTCTCAAATGTCGGTCGATGATTTAAAATGGAATTTGCTTAGTATTTGCAAAACCCACTTCTAAATATTGTTGTACGCTCTCAATACTTACTATCGAGTCGACGTTTAAGGTCATCGATATCCTGATAGTAAAAAAAGGAAATGTATTGTATAAGTGGTGCGGTCTATCTGCGTATGCTTACGTATCGTAAACAGAAGACAACAGACCTACCTCAACACATTACGGCAGTTCTCAACAGTTGGGACCTTTTTAAAATAAAATCATTTTTTTTGTTCATAATTATAAACACACCCACAGTCTCCGACTTCATGATTTCAATATTTTTGTTTCCATGTGTACTTTAAAATCAGGCTGTATTGTTACACAATCAAAATGGAAAACAGCATTAATTTAAACAAAAAAAGAAAAAAACTGATACAAATGAAAATGACATACATACCTAATAATAATAAGTATCTAGTTATATATCTTTATAGATTGCTATTTCTCCAATAAATGTTTGTATTTTAGTTTTTAATCAACATTAATATTTCGTTGTAATTTTTAAATAGATAATAATTTTTTTTATTTTACAATGACAAATAAACTTTAGTATTAATTTATTCGCTTTTATCTCCCAGAAATATCTCTTTTATCTTTATGAAGTTATACGCAGCAAATCGATCTCGATAAGTGGATGAACATCATAAATATAGACATACGTTTCATCACTCTTAATTGTCTGCCGATCACAATTTCACTAGGAAAATATGCCAGTGTCTTTCAAGCAGAGACCTACACAATACAGACACCTCGGCGATACTGAGGCCATTAGAGAATCCTAGGATACAATTAAAACTGGTTTAGGAATGCATTCGAGAACTAGCTTGGCAGATCGCAATAAAGCATTGTGGTTGCCCTGACATTCGGGAATCGAATTAAACGAAAACGCCGACCAAGAAAGAGACCGTCAGCCACATTTATAGTTCCGGAACCTGTTCTATGACTGTCCAATAAACACAGTAGGGAAGCAAGTAAGGAATTGAGTCGAACATGAGGAGATTGATTCTCTAAGTGTGATTGTATAAATGATATTGTAATGTGCCAATAATATAATAACAGAATTGTCACATATTTGAAACTATATATTATAAATAAACAGTATAACTGTTTACACAAGTCACTTATAGTTGTAGTTTGCCATTTAGTCTTTTAATTGTAAGTAAAATTTCTTCAACTCTATTTAGTTAATAAGGTCACCATTAGACCAAGGAGGAAAGCAGCTACAGAAACATCGCAGGGAGATATACTGCATGCAAACAGAATTCCATAAAACGTAGTGCAACATTAACATCAGCAAAGGCATTAACAAGGAACCGATCAATTCATTTATTGGCCCAGAATCTGTTCTAGCAGTGTCCGAGGACACAGACGAGAACAGGTAAGGAGTTGAGTCCAAGAGACACATAAACAGCACTGGGACAACACAACCCGGCAAAGTAATGGAAAAACCTTTTCAAGGGACCATCAAAGAAAAAGTGTGTAGAACTACTAAACATCTTTGCATAGTAGCAGGTTTCCTAACAGGATATTGTGAACTGAAAGGACACCTACAGAATATGAGGATCAATATCGCAAATACCCAATGAAAACTGTGTAATAACAGAAACCGCATACCACATCCTGTGTGAACGCGAGGCTCTGAACGCAAAAAGCAGACAATTTTCGGTAAACCAAACATAAACTCAGAGAATTATTTCGGCCGACCAGCCAGAGATCCGTACAAACTAGTAGAGGGTACCAGGATATTAAGACTGACTGGCATAATTTGATAGATAAAGAAAATGGGAGATATAATACAAAAATCCAAGAGGCTGCCGTGTTACCGGAGAGTTTGTCAGACGATTCCCAAAACATTTGTTCCTAAATATTTATATGTGGTGCAGCACTTTACTACACTTCCGTCTTCCATTTCTAGATCTTTTCCTGTGCCTCCGACATCCACATACTCGATTTTATGAAAATTTAATTGTAAACTCCTTTTCCCAAAGTTTTCTTTCAATTTTCCTAGCATGTGCAGCATGCGTGGTCTTCATCTTCGGCGAATATGACTTTTTAAGTGCCTCATTCAAATATATCGGAGAGGACTGAAACAGCACCTACCCTTTCTTTAGAAAGGGTGGGTGGGTTTTCGTGGAATCCTGATGACACTAAGTCTCCAACTTTGACGCTACTTAAAATTCCTGCATAAAAAATGTTATGGCGTTCTCTTAATTTGCTGATTTTCCATTGGCCACTACAATTTTGATAAAGGAACGCTGTCATACACTATCCGTAGATCTATGTAGATAAGATGGGTTTCCAGGTTATGTGCCAATCTAATCCAAGATATTGCCAGATTGATTTAAGTCTTTCCACGATTTTAATGCTACCAAACAAGCAAGAGGAACTCTTATTTATTATTCGTGACTTTTACAGCATCACGGAATTCCTAAATGCAGATATTAGTTGATAAATACTTTCTTTTACCTTTTTTTAAGATATTCACCTTGTTATTGGATGTTTGTTAGTCTTTTCTGTGTTCTGTACTGTTTTGAATTAATCTTGACGTTCCGTGTAATGACATAATTACATTGAATAAGGGAATTATGAGTTATGAATTATCCTTAATAACGGCAACGTTATTAGGTCTTTAAGGAAATGCCACTGGCGTTAACCTTTAATTACCATTTCGTGATCGAATACTGCGAACAAACATTTAGTCAGATGTATAGAACAATGGAACCTTCAAAGATGCATACCAGCTATAATGCTGAATTGCTACTTGATATTAACGAAGTTCAGGGTGAATTTTAATTATTTAGTACAATATTTTTATATAAATAAAATGAGTTATCATTATTGTTCAACACCTTATTGTATCTATTTAAAGCTTTTCTTTTTTTAAAACAGAAAATACGTTTCAAATTAATTATTTGAATATCGAACCATAAAATTAGTTTATGAAGCTCTATTAATACTGTGGCTCAAACCGATCGCAAAAATAATTTTAGTAAGCCCATTGACATTCGATCGAAATTATTCATGAAAATTCTCCCCTTTCCGGGGCGCGAAATTAAGAGCTTCCACTTATCCTGCGAAGAACGCGATTGTAGTTAAAACTGTTTGTTCGCTCGTATCACGCAAAACCAAAGCGTATCGAATAGAATTTAATATCAGTATTATAGGGAACGATTCCGATGTAGCGCGGAATTACTTTAAAGTTAAAGGACCTTAAAGGGAGGCAATAACGGGTGTAATTTAAACTTTGAAACACGTAAACATTCAAGTCTAGGGCAGAGGAACTAATAATAATATAGATAAAACCCTACTATAATTATACTGAGTGTTTCCTTATAACTTATCTCGCCGAAGTTTTTGGGGTTAATTCCACCTCGCTACGAGAATGGTTCTCAAGGAAGTTTGCGTAACGATCAAGATTTTCGGATACGATTAGAGATAATTTTAATTTAAGAATAAATTGTTTGATGAATTTGCGAAACGAGACTTCAAGTAATAGAAGCAACATAAGATTAGGCGATTATTCTCATCTACGCATATAATATACAGTATGTAAAGTATGTCAAATTACACTGATAAAATACTGGTAGTAATAATCAATAACTTAGGTACATTGAGTGAATTTTTATTGATAGAACGAAATGTTTTATTTTTATGATAAAATGTTACTTATAATCTTTGAAGGTTCGTTAGTGAAATAAATACGGTATCATTGTTGTAACAAATCATTTTACTTTATTCCGTGGATAATATTTGTTATTGTGACTATTTTCTTCATATGTTCCATAAATAATTTTGTTCATAATATGAATATGAAATGGACATGCATTATTATTTTTTACGTGCAATTTTCGTAAGATTATTCACCATATGAAGGCAATAAAGTACTAAATGATAAATATTAATTGTCCGTTGTTTTAATGGCTTAAAGAACGAACACATACCCATGGTATGTGTTCGTTATATATAAGCATATCATCCAGAATGCTTAAAAATAAAGGTAAAATTTGCAGCTTCACTTATGGTGTGGGGCACAATGTTTGCAAAAGATGTCGAAAAATTACACTTTATTTACAAAATCATCAATCATAAATATAATCACTATTATTGGATATTTTACATTTCTTTATACGTTTGTTTACGGTCTTGGTGACACTGCAGTGTCTCTTATAGCTTCCTATCTATCTGAACGTTCACAACAAGTTCTGCTGGGTTCTCAATACTCATCTTCTTTACGAATAAGCCATGGTGTGCCACAGGGAGCAGTACTGAGCCCGCTGCTCTCTTCTCTTTACTTCGGGGTTGCCTGTCGAAATTCAGTATTGCCGGTATCATTTATACGCGGATGACAAAGAAATTTACTGCTCTACACGTGTTACCTATGAGTTGCCTAGAAACCATCGAGTTTCCCATGTTTATAAAAACCTACAAATCCTAGACATGCAGAGTAGGCACCTATTACAGCTGAGTATTTATTATATCAACATCATCCACCTTATCTTTACAATAAAGTTCAGTACAGATATCAAGCGCACAATGTAAACATACGTGCTAAAAATTATTTAACTATTCGGCCTTGGACGTCGTCACCTCCGGTCGGATACAGCGAGTACAGAATTGTTGCATTAGACTGATATATGGTATAAGGAAGTTTGATTCTGTAACTCATAAGTTGGAGGAGCTTCACTGGTTGTCTATGAAAAATCGGAGAAAAGTGCAATCTCTGGTGTTTTTTCATAAAATAATTAAAAGCAGAACACCGCATTATCTTTACAATAAAATAACATTTCGGAAAGATTTGCATTGTTTAAATACGCGTCACAGATTATTAATCTCTGCACCAAAACATAGAACTTCTTTTTATGAGAGGAGCTTCTCCTACCATATATTTAAGTCGTACAATGGGCTCCCTCAGGAGTACTTTTCCCTGGAAACTTCAGCTTTTAAAAGAAAACTAGCTCAGTATACTTTTCAAAACCAGTGCTATGAACATCGTACACGATACATGTAGTTTAGATAACAGTATCGCCATGCTCAGGTAGTAATCTTCATTTATACTTTGTGGTGGGGCGCATCGCAGTAATCTAGATTAAGGTAGTTAAGCTTTAGAATGTAGGCACGAAATTGAATTCTTTTTTTTTCTTTTTTTACAAGCAAGGTTGGGTGGCAGAGCAGGGACCTGCTTCACGCTGGTTACCTGAACCCCGCCTTGAGATTGTTGTAGAGGGATAGATCATTTCAATGTAATGTATATGCATTGTTATTTTGTGTTGTAGATCTTCTCTTAACATGCAATAAAGACATTTATTATTATTATTATTATTATTATTATTCCCAAATATCGACATGAACAATTTAAGAACAGCTTTACATATAATATTGCCAAAACCATTAACGGCCTATTACTTATTATTGACATTTACACTATTCCGACTTCCATCATTAGATCCCGATTACGACAAGACCTTCTCGATTTAAAATAACCGTGATAATGTTTTCTTCAATTACATCTCTTTTGTTATTGTTATTTTTATTATTGCTATTTGTGCTTGATATTGTTCTTGTTATGATTGTTATATAGTTATTGTTGAGATTGCTATTACTTTTGTTATAGTCGTTATTAGCGGTAATTGTTGTTGTTCTAAATCTCTCTTTTAATTAATAAATGTTACCGTTACACCTAATTCATGGTCAACCTTGTATACAGCCTGTTAAAAAAAGGTTGTCGGATATTTTACCCAATTATAGTACTGGTGGAAATAAACAAAAAAGTCTTGGTCAACATGGGTCCGCAATTCAACTGTTTTTGACATATAGTCGATTGCATATTTTAAAATAAAAAAAAAACATTTTTCTGTTTTGAGAATAGTTCCCTTTGTCAAACAACTGATTGTGACTTAAAATTAGTTCTGTCAGACATCTGTCATCAGATTATTTATCATTTGCGTCAATTTCTTTTTGTTCTCAAATTATGCATAAGTACACAAATGCAGAAATGGCCGATATGCATTTTATGTACCGTCGTGCGAATGGTAATGCCACTGAAGCACGGCGTATGTATGCCGAAGAATTTCCAAATCGGTTGTTACCGAGTGATAAGATTTTCTCAAGACTTCATATACGGGTGTCCGAAACTGGTTCATTTAAAATTAATGGTGGTTCTGGTAGACCTAGATCAGTTTCTTCTCCCGCAGTGGAATTAGATATTTTGAGACGGGTAGAAGACAACCCAAATATTAGCACCCGAAGACTTGCCGCAGAACTGAACTTCAGTCATCCTCTCATTTGGAGAATTCTGCGGGAACAGCAGCTCTATCCCTACCATATTCAACGCGTGCAAGTTCTTGCTCCTCTCGATTATGATGCACGTAGAGTTTTTTGTCATTGGGTTTTACGAAAGCTGGCAGAAACTCCTAATTTTGCGACTCAGATTTTATTTAGTGACGAGGCTGGGTTTACAAGAGACGGAATATTCAATTTTCATAACAATCACGTCTGGGCAGATGAAAATCCACATGCTGTTGTTGAACTGCATCACCAAAACCGTTTATCGCTAAATGTTTGGCTTGCTATTTTTTGAGACTGTTTAATTGGTCCAGTATTTCTCCCTAATCGTTTAACGGGACAAGTATACTTGGGTTTTTTAAGAAATGAATTACCCGTCTTGTTGGAAGACGCGCCACTTTTTAACAGATTAAATATGTGGTTTATGCACGATGGAGCTCCTGCGCATTTTTCCATCGTAGTTAGAAATTTCTTAAATCAAGATTAAAACGAGAGATGGATAGGACGGGGTGGACTAACTGCATGGCCTCCTAGGTCCCCTGACCTGACACCTCTAGACTTCTATGTTTGGGGGCATCTAAAACAATTAGTGTACGCACGATCTGTAAACAATTTGGAAGAACTCAGGCAACGAATCGTAAATTGTTGCGAGGAAATTCGGAGGACTCCAGGAATTTTCGAAAGATTGCGTCGATCTTTCATAAGAAGGTGTGAAGCGTGCTTAGAAATGAACGGTGGACATGTAAAACAATTTCTTTAGTTTTACTTTAAATGAACATTTGTTTAATTTACATTGCGATCAGAATTTCTTTGAAAATTTTTATCCTACTAAAACAATATGCAATCGACTATATGTCAAAAACAGTTGAATTGCGGACCCATGTTGACTAAGACTTTTTTGTTTATTTCCACCAGTACTACAATTGGGTAAAATATCCGACAACCTTTTTTTTGACACACTGTATAATGAAAAGAAGTATAATTACTGGCAGTTATGTATGTACCTAATTCTAGGTCGATATGAATTATTTTTACTAATACAACTTTTTAAGGAAATCCAATATAAAATGTAATCAAAAACACGGACAAAAGTAATTGAATTCGTTTAACTAAAAAAAGCAATTACTTTCCATAGGCGCTTGGTAGTTGAAACACGAAAAAGTTACAAAAACAGAGAATACCTAATTCATAATTATAGTTTCGGACTGCACTTGAATTGATCATGCGATTATTTCAATGAGTAATTGTGATAATCACCAATTATATACTATTTACGGGCGGTACACCAACTACACGTCGCATTTCTGCAGTCTATGAGAGCAATATGACGATTCATTCCCGTTAATTGCAAAGTCCGATGGCCTTGCCGCAGTTCGGTGGTTTTGCGCGATTTTTTGCTAGCGCGGATTCGGGTTTTCGCGGTTTCCGCGCCGAAAAGCAATTCCACGCAAGTGAGAAACTCCAGTTTGTCATTACACAACTCGAAACAAGAACTCCGTGGCGACGGCGGCAGCCTCATAATGCCTGACTGTCGATGTTCAACATTAACTAAGTTTCAGAAAGTTGCTAAGCTGCCGAGGCATAGTGGTGACGGGGTATGCGCGGGTGGCCAGGGAGTGGATAAATAGGGGAGCAATTAAAGTAGGTAACACTTGCGTCTGTCGGTCTCCTCTGCGCCGCACTACTATAACAGCTGCCTTATTTATGGCCGTAATATAATTACGAGTGAAATTTATACCTCGATCATACAACGTGATGCGATTATTTATCTCAACATATACGCATATAAGTTATAATCAACTTAACACCCTTGCATTCATGAATAAAGTTAATTGACGGTAATTGACATTTGTGACGTAGAAATATTTTCTTTGCCTTAAAAATGCATACATTGTAAAATTGTGACAGGATAGGTGTAAAAGGAACAACTTTTCTATTTCAATCCTTTGAATAGAATACAAATTTTTCGCCTTTGGTAGTTCGACTGACGTTAAATCACTAAATTTATTTGATATTCAAAACAGTTTTGTCAATTCTTGCATAACTGAAAAAGCTAAAACTAAAAAGTAGGATTTTAATATGATACTATTGCAAGTTTTTGTATCTACATACATAATAAATAAATTATACGAATTCTTACAATAGCCTACTATATAAAATATTATTCGACGACTTGAAAAAATTAATATTTTAAGGAAAACTATTGAAGATAGGTATAGGGAATACCACAGAAAGTGGATGTAGAATTTAATTCTACATCACACAATGTTAAAACATGCCTGATGTTATATTTGAAAAAAATTAGTTTTACAACTTTAAAGTTTCTTTGATACATATATCACTAACCCTGTATAATTAATGAAGCAAAAATTGCACTGCATTTTGATGAAACAACGTTAGTATATGCGGTAGTTTTAAAATGCGGGATCTCTAGTACATAAAACAAGTGAAAAGTAATCAATTACATGTCACGATCTAAATTTTAACATTTTCACAAAAAAAACGAAATATCTTAGAAACAGTTGAAGATAGGTACCCATAGGGAACCCTAGTTGCAATGGTCATAGAATTTTATGGTAAATTCACAAATGTAATACTGTACAGAATGTTCCATTAAATATAACAAAGTTCATGGTGACTTCTGGTTAACAGAAACAAAGTAAGTATCAAACTATTGTGAACCCCAAATTCTTAAAGCTGAAGAGTTTGGCCAAGGAGTCCAGCAGTGGTCAGCCGGCAGATTTTCCTTCCATTTTCCATACTTTTTCGTTTATTTCAGCAATGTCTTGGTGAAATCGCTCTCCATGTTCATCGGATACATGTCCTAGTTTTGCAGAAAAAAAATTCCAACGACAATGCAAACAGTGAAGTTTTAGTGATATATCGCAATTTAAGTTTCTGTAAGATGCACGATTTCTTGATAATATTCTGCGCATAACTTTTCTAAAACATTTTTGCAAATAATAACGAATGCCATGCTTTCCTTTTTCAAGATTTAGTTCCGTCTTAAAAGCAACATCTTTTAAAGTTATCTGTGGACCAACAAAAACCCCTCCTTTATCTTAACGTAACTAAGATTAATAGTAATAGTAATAGTAGTTTAATAGTTCATAATGAAAATTACATTGAACACGTCAACAAAAGAAAAAAAAAGATTAAAATAATTGTAACAATACAGAGGTACAGCAATACATTTTAAAATCTATCATTATAAAAATCTTCAACACTATAATACACCTTAGCTGTTAGAATGTTTTTTAATGCCTTAAGAAATTGTTTACCTGGCATTTTCTTAATGTTCTCAGGCAAATGATTATATATTTTAATGCACTGGTAGATAGAACCTTTCTGGAGCTTCGTGAGGTCTGTCCGTGGCGGCACTAAATGATTGTTAGCAATTCCGCGCGTCCCGTAGTTGTGTTCAAGTTCAAACTTTTTGAAAAAATCATTGTAGTGCTCTTTCACAAACCTGGCGCATTCGAGTATAAAGATGGATGGAAGGGTAAGTATCTTATACTGGAGAAACACTGGCTTACATGATTGTCTTCGATTTAAATTAAACATTGCCCTCAGACAAGCTTTTTGTAGTATAAATATGCGATTTGATGTTGTAGAGCTTGCCCAAAAAATGACACCATATCTTAGCCTGGAAAAGACGGAGGCGTAGTAGGAAACGTTTGTTTTGAATAGGTGAATCTTTTTTCATTTTTGTTGGCTTTGGTATAATTGTTCATTAGGCCAAGCTTTTATGTGAAGTGGAGGCACAAGGCCTGTATTTTGTACTTTGGAATGTGCTCTCTTTACAAAAACTTCCTATAATGATCTTTTTAAAAAATATGAACTTTTACATGATTATAACACCAGAGGCACAGAAAATAATTTTCTATCACCACCCGCGACACATTTGGCGAAAGTTCAAAGATCAGCACTATACCAGTGTATAAGAGTCTATAATTATATACCCACCTACATAAAAAACTTACCCTTTAGACAATTTAAACGCAAATTGAAAACTCACTTATCGCAGATCACTTTGTATAGAGCTGAGGATTTTTTCACAATTAAAATGACTTAATGTGGTGATGTTTTTAATATGTTGTAAATGTCTTGTTTGTCATATATATTTACACGTTTTTTTTTGACTTGTTCTACACTTTTGTATAACTATAGAACGCAAATATATTACTATTACTTACTATTACTATTACTATTTTTATATATTCATATTTTCGGTACGGGCATGCCAATCGGTTACTATATAATCACTGCTCCTTACTTGAGTATCCCACTCATATTTAAAACAATAAAACTTTGTGTATCCCCTGGGAGACCACTACTTTCCAGTCGACACAACTATACCACTTATGTTCCTCATACTTGATTTTCTCTAGCATGAGCTTGATGTTTGTGTAAGTATCCTTCATGTGTACAGCATGAGCCAGCGGTACGAATCGATACTTCTTACTATTATGCAATAAAACAGCTTTTAAACGAAATTTTGATGAATCTCCATTCTGAAGGATCTCTCTGAATATTTAGGGCTTCAAGCAAGGGATCACGTTCCAAAACATCTTATAGCATAACTTTTGCACATATGAAATAGGAGAAAAATAGATTAAGAAAGGGCATTAAATTGTAATTTACCGAAGAACTGTGGGTGGCAGAGATATTTTGACCCGATACTCAGTTCAGCTCAACAAAAACTTAAGAAACATGAATTCTTTTTCGCGGGACGATTTTGATATCTACCAGTGTTATTTTTGATGATTATTTGAACAGTATTTGAACTTTTTTAAGATTACAAGTTAAATCCTATTTTTTTTAATGATCCTTACCTTGAATTCTAGGACATCGTTTATATTCACCTCAAGCTCCCATAGTGATCTTAATATAAATAGTTCTACTAAATATTTCGCATTTTTTTTTTTCAAAGGATCTGGACATACGAATAAGGCTTATATTTACGGAAGTGCGCTCTTCAGATCCCAATTAATGCCCACGCAAAGGAATCGTATAGACAAATATTTAAAACATTCGGGATTTTGATGTGCATGAGAAATACATCTATGGTAAGAATAATTTTTTTACGGTTGTTCAACTAAAAATTTGAACCTTTCAGAGCCAATTCAAAAAAAAAAAAAATGTATTAGCCCCCTAATGAGTAGAGAAATTTAACACATGATGACTATGAAGTAAAAGGATTTCTGAAGACAAGGACTTTTTATGATCTTCAGGAGTTTATTGGCTGCGCAACATGTTAATTGTGTGTATTTTGTTAATTTGTTTTAGAATAACAAGTTCATACAACTATTATAAATTGTTGTCTCATTCCAATAAATATTATGTATAAAATTTGATATAATTATTAAAATAGATAAAATGAATTGTGAAGACATACGTCAAAACACAAAGAACGATGAATTTTACTCTTTAAAATAAATAGGAGACATCGCTGAAAACTCATAATTTCGCATCTTCATTTAAATTTCGTAAGCAAATCCGAGTTTCTCTATTTTCCCCTCTTGCTTCCTGGTTGTTCTGTATTTTTATTAAAGTGGTAATGGAATTTCCATAATACAAAGGCATTCCGATCCGGCTAAAACTTAGGAGCGAGTTATTTTTCGTTTAACCGTCAAAAAGATTTTTCCGCGAAGATGTCAATTCCCCAGTTTTTACACGGAACGAGCGATCACGTCCCTAAGTAGGAACAAGAAGAGGAAGGTACGGCGCTAATGCATTTTCAGCTTATCGTGGAAAAGATTAAACAAAGGACTTCGCCCGCATACTGGTGGTACTCACTGTGAGATGAATTTTGCATAATATGACGGATTATAAGTACATTTCAAAAAATCCGGCCATAAGCGTTCCTAGCAGAATTCATTTTGCATAAGCACACATAACGGTAACCTCTTCTTCGCCTTCTGTACTTCCTGTCGGCGTGCAGGCGAAGGATAAGTATAAGATCTGAAGGTATGCGCGATCGTCAGTCCTTGAAGTTATGTAAAGCGCTCTCCTTCTTGACTATAAAATTTAGAATAAGAGCATAGTAAATCTAGCGATCGCAAATTGTCGTTTCTTGATTTAGAATACACGTTGTCGTTCTTGTAATCGATGCAGATAGGTGTAAAAATGAAAACGTAGTAAACCTACAAGAATGCATACCTTAGATGCATTCTACGATACAACGGAGTAAAATATGTGACTAAAATTTTATCATATATGATCACTATCACACTGACAAAAGTCAATGCTAGGTTTTTCCACTATCACCAAACAACAATGCACAATCTCTCGACGCGCGTTTCGCTAACCAAGTTAGTATCATCAGGAGATGATTAATAGTGACGTCGAGAGATTGTGCATTGTTGTTTGGTGATAGTGGAAAAACCTAGCATTGACTTTTGTCAGTGTGATAGTTATTGTTACACCAAAGGTTTCAAAACCCAATTACTGGATATATGATCAAATAGTGTTGCTCCAGCTTTATTACTGATAATGATAGCTCAACTATTAAAAGGCACATTCAATACAGTACACGGTAGTTATGGTTTCAAAATATTTGTTTGAAAATGTAGAATAAATAAAAAACACGGTGAACCAATTAAAAACTACTCTATAGCCACCATGACTACTTCTGGCACCGAGATAATTGCTTCTGGCTATCAAAAGAGCTAAATTTCCTGGAATAGAAGATAGGCATTTATAGTATTAGAGTTACTTTATTCCAATATTTTTAATATAATAACGAAGAAAACTGTAAAAATGGAAATTTTAATTGGAAAAACAACTAATTTGGTATAAATTAAAAGAAAACAACAGCCGCATTGCACTAGATTCTTTTATACTATTTAGTTCAGATGATATGTGAAACCATACGGACATAGAAAGAATACATTTCACACAAAAACAATTCTTGGTGCACAGGTCAATCTAGTGTAAGTCGTCCTAAAAGTTGAATATATTCTTGTAAACCCCAATGAAATCGAGGAATTCCAAACTGTAATGCAGTGTGATTGATAAGAAGGTTATCTTTATTTCACTTCAATTAGAGCAACCAAATGAGAAAAAATATCTCACCACTCAAAATACCGACGCATAACCAAACGAAACTAAAACACCTATTTTGAGTAACTAACACTAGGAAATCAATAGCGTACGTTGTCGTCTCTAGAAAGTCTAAATAATTGAAATCAAAGCAAGTTACTGATTTCTAGCAATTAAATCATCCGATGCTTTCCAACGAAGCATATAAACATTATACAAACAACAGTAAAGTACGCGTGGTCGTATCGACATAAAAGAAAAGTCCGCAGCTGACAATTTGGTAATTAAAAGTTCGGAATCCTTGATGGCGAAGTACTGGTGTATTCGAAACAAACACAAGGCAACAGGTACATTAAATGTTTGGAAAATTCAGATAAATGTTATATTTAGAGTATGTCTGAAGATATTCATTTATAATTATTGAAGCTATTGACCTAATATGAAATTGGAATTCAATTAATTAGTAGACTGAGTATTAGCAGAAATTCTCATTCCAAATACAACTAAGCATTCCAGAAATTAATTAACGTTGATATACTTGTCGGTGAGCATGAGTAATGTAAAGCATTCCAAACAGTTAACGTAAAAATACTACTCAACTATAACAAATCTAGTTTATTCTACAGATTAATAGTTTGATGGGTTCACGGAAACGCTCTCAAGAATAATTATATACGTGCATATTTTCTAAATTGAATCTTATTAAGATATCTAAAACTCTTACTATTTTCGGCAGGTTTCTATCCAGCGAGTGTTTTCAAGAGAACATTTGAAGTATTTCCAATAGAAGAACAACACTTGGGAATTAAGTATACAGCATAAATTCAGATCTTTTGATATTATCATTAAATTCTTATCAGCTCTGATTTAATTAGAAATGAATTCGTCTTCTCATTCTTCAATAGAACCATCTGTATATTATTTGGTATTTTATTATTTCTAAGTATAAATGCCTTGTTTCTTTGACATGTATGGATATATATTGCTGGGCGAGAGCTTCCGATTGTGGAATATGCATGCACTATTATTATTTTCGCACAAATTCCAAATTGTAAAATACTTATCGTAAAAATCAATATCTACGAAACAGAAATTAGTAGCGAAAAATGTTAAATTTTAAATAAAACAACAGCCAAACAAATTCTTGCGCACTACTATATGGTGATAAAGCACGTGCCCGGCACAAGGTTAAGAACTGCAAAAATAAAAACTAAAAAAAAAAAAGAACGACTAATATGCTGCTACTGCCTTGAATTAAAATGTGAACTTATACTAGCCTCATTTAAAAATTTAATTTAGAAGTGACAAACATTTATTATGTATACCAAAAAATGTCAATTTCCAACCCATATATATATATTTCCAATTGTTGTTCTTCAGTTGTACATAATTTAGAAGTTTTAGCGACGAACATTTTCTAGAAATACCCGATTTGTAGTAACACTTTTTTAGTCGTTCAGAACGTTCAAAATGTTTCAAATATCTAGTATGTACTTACGTTGTTACCAAGTTTATGCCGAAATATGCGATATTGGCAATTGTGTATGCCCTTACCTAATACTGTGTCCACCTTTTGAACTTTATAAGCTCAATTGTCTCTAGTACTGAAAGAAAATATATTTTTGAAGCTAAATGGAGCATGACCGTAAGCGCAGATAAAATGCTACATTACAGCGCAACCTTATACTATCAAAACCCATCATAGAGGTAATTCTCTTCGAAATATTGTACCGTAAAGCATATTACGAAAGGTGGTCTGTAGGAAAAAGGTTTCACACACCAGAAGTCAAACAATAACCGCAAGCGCTGCTCGTGGCGGTACTACTACTACACTAAATTTTGGTGAAAGCTACTTAAGAAAGGCGAGCTTTGTAAACGACGGACAAAAACCGAATAATATACCAGCGAGATATAATGCCGTGGTCTTAAAAAGGCTAATTTAAAGTTGCACTACCACTCGTGGAATTGTAGATTATCGGCGAGGATAAAGTTTTCTAAACGGGCGTACTTATTTTGTTGCGTCCATGCGGGTTGTGCGTTATTGCACGAAGCATTACAGGAATTTACATACTACGCGAAGTTCGGAAAAATTTAGTGGACATGCAGGATATTTGGTGAATAAATCTCACATTTCTTACACGAATGCATACGCTTTAAATTTTAAAAGAAACAATTCATCATGTACTGCTGTGGATTCAGCACATATGCCCGGGGTAATTAAAATTTAAAATTTTATTTGAATAATAGTTAATTCTTAAGCGTCTTTAAACCTTTCTATATTTAATGTATACTCCGTTACACCCCCAAGTGTTACACCCAGAAGGAATAATTGCTTCAACTTGATTTTTAGGCAATGTAGTGGTCTTACATCGAAAATTAAACGATAGCATTTGCAAGAAATTTTATTAACATGTAATCCAAACACACGTGTACACTCCTGTACTCCTGTCGTCCTGCCTCGAATAAAGATAACGTGGTGATCGGCTACCATGGGCAATAGCCTCCCAAACCATTACTCTAACAGTCCTGTGTACATGTATCTCAACAGTAAACTCAATATCACGTCAGAGGGTCTCTTTATATGAATGATTTATGCCATTTCCACATTTTTTGCATTAAAAAGAATTTAATGAGAAGATAGGGTAATATAAGAGGTTATTTCGATAGACCTTCTTTTATAAAGTCTCTATTTTTTTTACAACGTTTCCTAAAGGCGACAACGTTTTCATATTTGGTACCTAGTGATTATACATACCTAGAATCAGATTGATATCTATTATACTAGACTATAGCGCAATAAAAAAAAAATAAAAACAACTCGTGGACTGTTCCTGAAATGTGTTCAATAGGCAAGACTCAAAACTGAATTGAGGCTATTTAAGATTGTTAATAATAATAGTTAAAAACACGTGCATTGCATCACTAGCTCCTTCTAGACAACGTATCTATTAGCAAAATAAGAATATAAATACTCGAAATAATTCAGGCAATCCGTGTTAATATAAACTATAATCCAGGCTTAGATATGCACCTGACTAAAATCACTTTCACGCTTAACAGGAGAGTTACACACTCGCATAGTATGACCAAAATAAACCAGCTTTGTATCAGTTGAAATGCTCGGTAAAGAGACTCTATTTGATAAATGTTGGAGTCAGCATGGGTGGGAAAACGCTGTCACCTGTTAATGCGTGAAATTAGATTTTATACGGGGCGAGAACATTCTGTGAACAGAGGAAATTTTCCGTAACATTAACTATTCAACAAGATGCACGCACATGTGATCTATATGCGGAATATAAATAAAACTGTAATTTACAAACAAAGTTAATAGCTGCTGTGTGTTATTTTACAATTCGGTTTAATGATATTATAGAAGCACTGGATTAAACGGTTATTGGGTACGTAGTACGGTTATTGGGTAACTAAGAGTTTTACTTATAATTCCTTTCAGGACCGCGTCTGGGCAAAAATTTCAGGGACGGTTTGACTAGATGCAATCTATCTGAGGGCAATTCCTGGTGCGCAGGGGGTTGAACCCCAAAAACCCCTCCGAGATACGCCCCCGATTTCTTGGATGTTGTTCTTTTCCAGTTGTAGGTTATAATTGTCTTAGATTATTTTGGTGTTAGCGGAAAATAAATAAAATTATAAAAAAAATATTTTGGTAATATCTGTAAATTTGTAATCCGTTGCCTAAAACAGACCAGCAGGATCTTAAACTGGACCATGATCAAAAAGCGATATTGATATCTTCTATTAAACAGTTACCAGGCTTGAAGGGCAATTATAGATTAGGACTAGGAATTAGGACTGACATTTATTATGAACTTGTTCGATGCACTTTAAGATAATGTGCGCTTTACAATTCTTTTTTAATAAATGGCTACATTGCAAAAACTAGCACACCGAATTTTATGTTCCATGCACATAGTTTTTTTGCAACACTAATTCATAAACTTGCTTCGAGTGTGTAACTGATTAATCAGTTCTTGAAATGTTATCATAAGTGTACATGTCTGTGCTAGTTTTCCTTCATGACCAAGGGAAAACGAAAACTCTATTTCGCTGGTGAATATTCGATATCGGAGACTCTTTCTAAAGTAATGGAAAGGGTTCAGCATACTTAATTCTCGGAAATAAAGTCTTCCTCTTCTTTTATATAACTTTTATTAGTTGTTAGAAGCCAATCTTTCTACAGTTTTTTGAATATCTTACCATTTTTGTGAGTCAGTCGTTATTTATTGGGTCAGCATGGTCACTTCATTTTTTCTACGCCTTCCCACCATTTCTTCTATGTCGCTTATATTGTATTGGTTTTTTATATCACTATTTCCTGCATAACCTCTCATCAACTGTTACTCTAAGTGTGTTCGCACTTACTGTTCTTACTATTTGTTTTGTTTTACTTGTGCAGGTCATTGCTCTCATATCTCAGCATTGATCTTGGCATTGACTTCAATATTTTACCTTATATATTTTAGTTTCGGGATAAAAGTATTTGTTCTTTCAAGTTTAGTCTCATAAACTTATGGAATTCGTTTTTACTTCCTCATGTGTTTATATATCTAGTTGTGTTGATTTTATGAATGCATATTCTGCTGGGTATTTTTGGAGAGCATAGATACATGATTGATTTTCGTTATGAACGTATGAACATTATGAATATCATACACTGATCTTTCGTGTTATTTTTGTTTTGATTATTGCTACAAGTGCGAAAAGTATTTGAAAGGAATTAATTATTATACGACAAATGTCTCTCACAAGTAGCTTTAGCATTCAGCATTTGGGAACACCAGAGGTACCTGTAAACGCGTTTTCCTCATTATCGAGGTAAATAAATTTAAAAACAAAATTAAAACTTTTTACAGCCAAGGCGAGTTAAATTATATTCGTACGGATTCAAATCATTTCCATACTGCGTACATCATCTCCGTATTACGTTTTTTTGAATTTCACTGGCATTATGGCAATGGATTTAACTTTGAAGCAGAAATTCACTGTATGAATGGTCGCAAGGAAATGCCGCAAAGAAGTCAAAATAGAGTTAAATTTATCTCCGTATTTTTATCTGCGTATACTTGTATGGTACGGTAAATAATTCCTTTCCTTTGTTAACCCTTGTCAAATTTTTTAACGCAGTTTATTTTTGTAGTACCTTCTGCGTAGTATTTTCTTCTTGCAAATGATGCTAAACGCAATATTTTAAGCCGTGCGTCGTACTGTTAAATGAAGTTTCTCCGGCACCCAATTTCACCGTAGCTGTGTAATTTTAGTCCCAAGTTTCAACACTTAATCCCGCCGTTAAGCGCTTCATTTATTTAAACACCCTCATTTCGAATGGACAAAAATACTAACAATAACAATTACTGTGCGACAAGAATAACGCCACCTGCTATCGACCAATTGGTGGCACTGTGACGGTTTCCAGCGCGGCGCTACAGAGACTAGTCGCACAGTTTACTCCTAAGGTATTTGATGCGGAAAGCTATATTAAAAGTTATCACAGTTTCGGATTAAAGTTATTGCATCGGAAAGTTTGCGTTTCAAATGGTAATAAAAAGCCGCGATCTAAATTCCCGTTGACTTTTATTTCACCTCCGGGTGCGCATAATTCACCCTACCCTGTCTAGAGATATATCTTTCCTTTTGTACACTACACGTATACGCGAGACAATCCAAGTTACATCAGGTAAACTATCGACTTGAGTGTGGAAGGTACGGAGGGGAATCGCTTTGAGCGTAACGCCCGAGGAGATATTTCTAATTATAGTCGATATTGTGTAGCCTGCGTTCACCAGGTTTAGTGATAAACATTTCCAAGGGTGTTTTGTATACAGAGCGCGTATCAAGCGCTGCGCCAAGTAGAATAACGTGTAGATGGTGTTTGCACAGTTGGATTGCATGCTTGTAGCGTTAGATTGGTTATTACAATTCACTTTTTGAAATAAGTTAATGGAATTAATCTGATTTAAGTCCTATTCGTCCTCAAAATACAGCCGGCATTCAGTTTCTTCAGAGGATCCGATTCTGTCTAGATGCTTTCTAGGTTTTTCAGTGACAGAAACCATTATATTGACATTTTTATGGTCAAGCTCAAGAAGCTTCTTAATTCTAACATGATTAGACGATATACACTTTTCCCCATTTACCAAACCAAGACAGAGTTGTTCCAATGTTGAAGCAAGCACTTTCTGATTTGTCCATACATTTGCTGTTTAGCTGCGGTAGGTGCTATTATATTAGCAGGTTCTGGTCCCTCGAAATTCTCTGCAGTACCCTTCTGCGCAAGTGTGTCTGCTTCCTCTATGCCATGAGGGAGTGAGTGCCTAGGTGCGATTAACTTCGACGACACCACAAGTGTTTTGTTTATTGTATAGTCCGAACGTTAGACTCGCACAGTTCACTTATGGTATATACCCTTCCCTCTCTATCTTTACCTCCGACTCAACCTGAGTCGCTACTTCTGAAAGGCATAGTACATCGAACTCGTGCAAAAACATAATCTTGCAAGAATCGTTGACAGTCCAACTTATTGGTTGTCGAGGTGGTGTAAGTTTAAAAGTTAATAGCTCCTACCCCATAGTTAACGCGATAGCGCCCACTAGCACGCTATATATCCATTTATGTCTCTCCAGGGCTTGATTTAAAATTGGAACCGCCGCACGACCATAAATAACCTGCCGTTTGGGTTAACATGAAGGCACCTACCAAGAAGTGTAGCTTTAAAAGTCGCCCTGATAATTCCATCGCGGGCGTGTCCTTATCAACGCGATAGCTACGCGGTCGGCAACGTACCTACTAAAGGTTTCTTTGTTCCTCTCTCTTCGCGCTTCCAAATGTCGAACCCTATATGCAAAGCGGTCGAAAATGCAAAGCAGCTCACTAGTTTCGCACGCGATTTTGATGAAATGAAACAGATAATTTCCGTTAAAACGGTATCTTCGTAGAGAATGCTCTAATTACAGTTACGTCAATTTCGATGTTGATTTAATTTTGGTGTTGGGTTAAAAATATTTAGTGCAGCTCCACTAATTAAATAAAGTGTTTAGCCTGAAATATTAGACTAAAAGCATGATTAAAAATAAAATATTATGATAACAGTATGTAATTAAATCCCAGCACAAAAAGACGCATTACACGACTCAATACTAACTTTTTGAAAGCAGAGTACTAGTGCATGATATTACACCACAGGAAATGTTTATATTGGATTTGCTGGAGTTGCACAGCAGTAATATCACTTCGTCCAAACTATGTTCATTTTTCTGAATACTGTGATGAAAAACAAAGTATATAAATCCAGTTCTTTAAAAATGGACTATATTATTTCGGAGAAGTCGTAGGAGCTTAACTAATTTTTAAACATTATAATATTGTACCTGAGTATTTATTATTATAATCCTATGTTGATGTTACTTTAGCTAATAAAATGTTATCATAAAATCAACATACTATAATAAACTGGTAAACATACTTTTAAACATATTTCTCCATAATTTAATGGAGGATTAATTACATCGGCCTTGATTTAAATAAGATTTCCTTATATTTTAAAGCTTATTTGAATATATTTCACTATTTAATGGTTACATGAATATTCTATATTTAATACCGCACATCACAGTTAAATAAAATACATTTATGTATACTCCTATATGTAAATTTAATAAAATGTGGGATATGATAATGGATAGTTATTCTGCAGTTCAGAAGCACCTACAGGTGTTTATGTTATTTTCCAACTTTGGAGAAATATTTTCCTAATAAATTTACTGTTGGTCTACTTTTGAGGTTTTCTATCCTATATGCTGTGAAGTTGCCAGATGTTAGTTCATATAACAATAAACAACAATTAAAGAGTTCAAATTGTGAAAGATATTGCGTCATTAGGTATTCTATTAAAGATAAAATCTTTAATTCTCCATTAAGGTACGAATTTTCCAACTGTAAATATTAAAAAACCAGAGCTAATATATTTATATTTTTTTTTATTTTCTGCATCCTAGAACTTCATTATAAAATATCTCCAAAGAAATGTACTACGAGATATATAAAATTACCTGGCACAATAACTAGAAACAAACTTTTTCAGTTAAATTTTAACAGCTGGTTATGTTTTAGCGCTACTTAAGCAAATAATAAACTTCCATTCTTGGGGATGGCATCAATCTACGCTAACTTTTTCACTCTTGATTTCCTCGTTGCCCTCTCTACTCCCTTTGAGCTGATTTACGTCTTTCACTGTCAATCGGTTGTCGTTAAAATTGCCTCTCAAGCATCAGCATTTATTGGGATTTCAATTCTGAGCTAAATATCTAAAAACATCGCTTTTACCAAGACACGGAGTTTTCTTATATAATGTCAAGTCGTTATTCCTGTATATATATATATATACAGTGTGTTAAAAAAAGGTTGTCGGATATTTTACCCAATTGTAGTACTGGTGGAAATAAACAAAAAAGTCTTAGTCAACATGGGTCCGCAATTCAACTGTTTTCTCATATAGTCGATTGCATATTGTTTTAGTAGGATAAAAATTTTCAAAGAAATTCTGATCGCAATGTAAATTAAACAAATGTTTATTTAAAGTAAAACTAAAGAAATTGTTCTACATGTCCACCGTTCATTTCTAAGCACGCTTCACACCTTCTTATGAAAGATCGACGCAATCTTTCGAAAATTCCTGGAGTCCTCCGAATTTCCTCGCAACAATTTACGATTCGTTGCCTGAGTTCTTCCAAATTGTTTACAGATTGTGCGTACACTAATTGTTTTAGATGCCCCCAAACATAGAAGTCTAGAGGTGTCAGGTCAGGGGACCTAGGAGGCCATGCAGTTGGTCCACCCCGTCCTATCCATCTCTCGTTGTAATCTTGATTTAAGAAATTTCTAACTACGATGGAAAAATGCGCAGGAGCTCCATCGTGCATAAACCACATATTTAATCTGTTAAAAAGTGGCACGTCTTCCAACAAAACGGGTAATTCATTTCTTAAAAAATCCAAGTATACTTGTCCCGTTAAACGATTAGGGAGAAATACTGGACCAATTAAACAGTCTCCAAAAATAGCAAGCCAAACATTTAGCGAAAAACGGTTTTGGTGATGCAGTTCAACAACAGCATGGGGATTTTCATCTGCCCAGACGTGATTGTTATGAAAATTGAATATTCCGTCTCTTGTAAACCCAGCCTCGTCACTAAATAAAACCTGAGTCGCAAAATTAGGAGTTTCTGCCAGCTTTCGTAAAACCCAATGACAAAAAACTCTACGTGCATCATAATAGAGAGGAGCAAGAACATTATTTAAGAGATCTATGAATGAAAAAGTACGATATCTCATTAACAAATTATGAAATTCTGAAAACTTTATGGTGGTTTATATGTCCCTTAGATTATTTTTTTGTAAATAGAGTTCTCTTAAATACCACTACTAGAGCGAAATGAATATACTTATAGCACGATATATCAAGCCGCTCATCACAGATTGGGTCGCTGCTTTGCTTGTAAATACGTTTGCATTAATAATCTGATACAAAAAAAAAATAATCAGGTTGATGTTGGAAAAGAGTGTCAACAGGAAGAGGATTTATTCGACTGCTATCACTGAGGTGCTTGAAACTCAGGTGCAAGCATACGCGAATGATATAGTTTATGTAACAAACGTATTAGATGACTAGGAATTTTTTTTTTATTCGTGATATTTATAACTAGTACAGCAAGGGAACCTTGACCATGAACTAGGACGAAACCACGATAATATGTGCATAAGAGTATTATCTTTCCCTAGGCACGCATTTTCAAGTGGAGGAATGCGATAACAACACTATGTTCCTATTGCACTCACAGATGTTCGTATAGTATATATGTAAGTATATATTTAAGTAATAATAAATTTACTTATTTAAAAATTAATATATTAAATATACCTACTTTTTTGTCATTACATACTTTATCATATTTTTGCAGCAATTTAAAAAGACAAAAATAAAATATGTCGAAAAAAAAGACACATACATAATACTCACATCATTAGCTAAACAAGGAACAATATCAACGCATTACATAAAAATTGTAGCAACGTGTTTAGACAGTGTAGATTTTCTAAAGTGTTTTTAGTTTTGTAATGAATCGAAAGTACTATCGAATCAAGACCAGTCAATTACAATCACCTTTTTTGATCAAATGGTTTCAGTTTATTACAAATAATTCAATAACTTCTTTTTCGTATATTTTAAAATTAAAAACAGCGTCTGTTTCATTTCCATCAGCACACTTGACACTATACGGCGCCATTTACAACGACCTACCCCAATCACGAAAGAAATTATATGATTTTGTTCATGGATATAACTCCACAGTGACTGCAATGGTAACCTGCGTCTCTGTTCTTACCCCCTTTTGCGGTGCAAGTTTTTGAATGTCTCCTAGATTGTATTATATATTGTATGTTGTATACTAGTGGTAATCTCACGTAGTTCTATATACATATACTTATGAATATTTTAGAGGCTATATAGGATTCTGGCTCCGTCAACGCCGGTAATTTGATTTACAGTAGCTAAATTCCCGTTAATACGTCCTATTATTGAATACGCCATACCATTTCTCTTTGCTATCAACCAACCAACCATGCCTGAGTAATACACCTATGTGTATGAATACCTATGTAGAATGTATGTAGTTAATGGATATCTTGCGTCGTCACTGATATACATACGTATATATGTAGATACAAATATATATAGAGATGCCTGTTTGACTGAGGGAGGAGTAAATCGATATGCAAAATGAATTCCGAATGACGAGCCCTTCTAATAGACCAGTTGATCAATCTAGCTCCGTTTCCATTATGCCTATTCCAATCTATTTTCGTTCGAAACGAATGTGAGCACGTTTGTACGAACGATCCGATTGATCTATCGCCACTGCACTATTGCACGTGATACTTCTCCAAACTAATGGTGAACCAGGAAGACTAACAAGCTAAGTATGCGAACGCAATATGCTAACACATCGGCAGTATTAATTAGTTCAATTCATATACTAATTGTACCTAATTGATGCTTAGATATGTTTAATATCACATGGATGTTAGGTAAATAGCCATCAGGCATACAATATTTGTTGACATAACTTAACTGGAAGTATTAAATTGCTCCATGCTATACATTCTCCAATGAATGTAACCATGATATAGTGACGCATACTTACTCAAAGTGAAACATTTTAAACTGTAATTAAGGCTAATTGAAATTTGTGGTATTTGATTTTCTTGCTTTTGTCTATAATATGACATTGAAAGTTCAATTCAATCGTTTATTGTTGAAATTCAAGCGCCATTTTCTAGTGTTTTGAGTTTTTGCAAGAAGTTTGCTTTACTCCCCTATTCCCATAGTGTGATGTTGAAAGGATGCAAACGCCTCAAATGTCGCTTTCCGCCTTTCAACAATAAACGATTCAATTACTTCTTTACCTAATCATGGCGCGTGGTAAATTCCACCGTGGTCCAATATTTTTTTCGATACGATATTTGATATTGAAGCAATATCGAAAACACTTTACCGATGCTGCGATAATATTGAAAAGAAAATATTGCTACCATGAGTATTGTTCAAAATCGATATGTTTCATTTACATGTTTCTGACTTAAATAGTTTTTTTAAATTAGTAAAACCTTGTTTAAAATAATGCTGCTCATTTCTCGATAGGATTTCCTTTTGTAATTAGGATATTATCTGAAACTATTTTAGAAGTGACACTCTATATAAGGCAATATTTAAAACTAAAACCCTTTCTTGGTTGAAGGAGTTAAGTTTTTGGAAATAACAGCTATATCGCTCATTATGTTCGGTAAATACTTTTTTTAAATTAGTAAAACGGGATTTGTAAACAGATACTATTAAATAACTAATAGCGTTTTCAGCTTACTGCACTACACGCGTGGAGTATATCTAGCTCCCTTACTAATATTATGTATTAAAATAAGATGGATATACATTCAGTGCATAAAAGTGCAGTAAAGTGCAGTAAGCTGAAAACGCTATAAGTCTTTTCCCGAAAAACAAATTTGCAGTGTGAAATATTATTTACGCTCCAGTGTAATTTTTAGTTGAACAAAATCCATCATCTATCATAAAAAAAAAACTTAAAAAAGAGCATTGGGCATGCTAGCCGGTATCGCACCGCAGAAACGGTCGTTGTGAGAACGCTATAACTAATGTGAACTCAGACTTGAATGAGATTAGTAACGATTTGATGGACCGTTTCCATGCATATGATCAAAGAATATAAACCAATACCACATTTTTTTCGGACTGCAATTTTCGTTTCTGCATTGTTACTACTGTTGATCATTAAGTTTCCCAAACATTATATTAGTTAGTTGCATGTCTCACGAAACATGTTAGTTTGGTGTGAAACCCCCTTAAAATGTATGATCCTTCCAATGAAGCTACACTTAAAACACACATTTTTTATAATTAATAAAATATTTATTGCACCATATTTCATTATGCACATAGTAAGCGTTTCTATCTTACATTAGATATAATATATAAATAGATTCCACATCCCCTAATTATACAAAAAATATGCGATGTTAATTGAAGTCGTTGAATTCAATTTTTCCGTCGATAACATTATCGTCGGATTATGATGAACTGGCAAATTTTTTTTTTTAAATGTATATTTAGAATTCAATAACTACTGAAGTACCTACTAAATTGCTGATTCAGGGAACAACTATATAATTCGAATGAAGAAGAGAGAGATGAAGCGGCATAACACGAGCAGTGTATTTTCTCTAGCAAAGTACCTATACATAAGTGAGAAGTTTCCTACAAAGTTCGATTTTTCTTCCTCCCGTTCCGAGGCAAAGTTCGAGTCGATTTAGTGCGGGAGGTGCTTAAGGTACATATAATTAGATAATAGGGGCACAAATGCATGCACCTGTCGCATTGTATTGAATTTCCAAGGCTTAAGCACAGTATATACTCATACAGGAGGTCGACTCCTCCCATTTCTTTTGTTATTTTGCTTTTTTGTAATTACATGTAAATACATTAGCTCTCAAAAAGTATAGCTATCATTTATTGACTTAAAAAGTTGTGTGCAGTAAATTGTATGGTTTTATCAACATTGTAAGAATATCACCGCACGATTGTAAACAGCGATAACATTTTAAATTTAATTGGAAATATAAGAGCAAAAATGATATATGTAGCGTTTACAAAAAACTTAACTATATTAGAATTTAAAATATCATAAAGTATTTTAAGAATATGTTTTAATTAAAAATCACAAGTACTATTAATCGCTTTGTCTTTTGCATACAACCACCACGAATTTAAAGATCAAACGACGAAATAGTCATGGCTAGGTTATCCATGCGCACAAACATAATTTTACGGCCTGCGATTCGACGTGGCGTTTTTTCCCGTGTATTCTGAAAAAGTGGGAAAGGTTGGCTAGCATGTGTTTTGTAAACTGTGGCACAAGTGCTTGAAGCAGTTATGATTCCTGCATACGGGGAAACGTAGTGGGGATGTAAGCCGATATCATCTCTCTTGCTCGCCTCACCTCATTTCGTGCAAATAATAAATTCCACAAGTGTACTCAACATAGCCAGTATAAGATACATCTACATGATACATCAATCTAATTGTGTACCTATATTGCGTGCTATTTCTTCTCTTGTCTAGCATAGGCGTTGTGACAAAATATTAATTACCGTTTAGCATGTTACTCTACCATTAACGATATTATCAACTGCTGGAATTTCAAAGTAGGCACCCAAGGTT
Source organism: Cetonia aurata (assembly GCA_949128085.1). Classification (NCBI taxonomy): domain Eukaryota; kingdom Metazoa; phylum Arthropoda; class Insecta; order Coleoptera; family Scarabaeidae; genus Cetonia; species Cetonia aurata. The sequence continues at coordinate 34,454,358 of OX421885.1, forward strand.
TTATTCGTTGAATGAGATAGCGTGATGTGTATCTTGATTTATACAAGTAAATTTCATACCAAATGACGTCAAATAGTTTTTAGTCTTGCGCATATTGTATTTATATCCGTAGGAGTTCCACCAGTATAAAGATTAATTATTTATTTAAAATACAGTATAACCTCCTTTGAATGATATTCCTATTTATGTGACATTTTCATCTAGTGGATAAGGGTGTATTATATTAGCAATCTCTGTTTTATCTATCTTTAGTGAACACTACTTATATTATGAATTGGAGATGTCACAAATTGTAAAAATACATAAGAACTCGCTTCTTGTCAATCGAAAAATCTGTTTACCTTCTTTTTAAGTAAACCGTAATAATTTGTGCGGCCATAAATACACACACAATACGTGGTTTTTTATACGACAAAGAAAGAAATCTTCATAGAGACTAATAAGTAGTTTATTGCAATTTGCAAATAAATTAGCATTGCGTTTCAATTTTTAAGCGATTTATCAAATAACAAAACTGTTTCACATCCAAAACGAATATTCTTTTTCTTTACTATCCTGTATGCACAAATGCAGCTGTATGCAAGGTTATGTTTGGCAAAAGAAGCAAAATGAACGGGCATATTGTATTGTAAGTAAAATAACTTTTAAGCTATATCCCAACGTATTTTTAACTCATTAGAATTCTAGAAAAAACTAGTAGCTTTGATTAGTAATATACAATGTATAGAAACAATAATTGAATCTAAATCTGTATTTTAGATGTTTGTTTGTGTGATCCAATAAAATCCTTAACATTAGTTCTATAATGTGTATTATTGCTATATCGAACCGCCAAATCTAGTTTAACTAAAGTTTCTAACGTAATTTCAATAGAATATCTTTTGCGGTATAACTTGTATTTGTAACTTAAAAATGTCATGGTTTCAGTAGCCTCAGTCACTAGATCTATATTAAATTTATTTGAGACGCACTCAAATAAGAGTGGGCAGTACAGTATAACTGTGCATTGTATATATTACCAATTGTATTGAATCGTTATGGTCAGAGTACAAAAAGCCCTCGGCTGCAAATTCTACTCACGTTCATCCATGTTATAAATATTATTCGCACACTACATTTTAGTGTTCACTTACCGATACTCAAAATGTCCGGTCTAAGTCGCAGAATGACATCAATCAACATTACTCACACACTGATTGATGAGAAACTGATCAGTTTTTAAATTCAACAGTTATCACCAAGGAACTTCGGCTCTAACAACGAAAATTCAGTTGCTGTCAATCGATGCAGATGAAGTTATTTATCTAGGAATATATTCACTTATCCAAATTGAGGAAATATTATTAACAAGAAACGTATGAAAATACAGAGGTAGCCTAGAGAGTGATATCTCCGATTATACTCAAACATGATAATAATAATCGAGTGAGATCTGGATTTATACTAAATTAACGGATACATAAATTAAAGCATGATATCGATTTGGTTGGTTTAAAACATTTATTGGTATCAGATACATTTTATATTTGATATGTAGAGTAGACAATCAGTTGTTCACGAAATATAAGTTAGGCGACATATAACTTAATTTCTTTTACATATACAGGCGCAGTGTAAATCGCAAAATACCAAAAATTCTATAAACTTCGAGTGGAAATTTTACCCCCTAAATGTAAGGTTCTGCAAATACGAAAAGCGGCGATCGACAACACTAAACGGATCTTACAAATATGTCCAGCTTTCTTCAACACGATGGGTGATAGTCTGAATGTTTCCCCTGAAGTTAAACATTGGAAAATCCGTACAATGAATTTTGCAGTTTATTTCTTCTTCATTAATTTGATTTATGTCCAATTTAAAAATTTATATTCAAATTACTGACGCGTCATATGAAGCAAATAAAGGAGGTTAAGGAAAATTGGGTTAAACAAAAACAGGTTATAAATCTAAAAACAAGTCAACCCGGTCTACACTTGAATATACTTAAACGTAATTAAATCTCTAACGATTACAAAGAACGGGAGGAAGAGAGAAAGTGAGAGCGGGTAAAAAGTGTTGCCTTAAATAGCGGCAGTTCGCGAATAGATTTTCGACGAGATCATTTCTCACCAGACGAGACTGTAAAAAAGTCGCCTTAGACTTAATAACTTCTTAACCATCACATAAAGTTCGTGAATAATTTAATCTTAATTAAACTGAACATCGTATTAGGCAAAGGAAATGTGCTGCTCGGACGGTCGAGCACCCATCACAGTCCACCTAATTTATAACCGGCGGTGGGGGTCTTAAACACCTCGTAAGCAGGACGTTAATCCTTTAAAAGTGACGTATCTGGAACACAATGATAATTTTTAATAGGGTCTCCCAAGAAGGCTGAATAAGCTATTGCGACAGAAAAGAGGAAAAAATAAATCACTCTGAAAGTTATGTTAATTTTAGGAACAGAGGTCAGGACGTCATTTTTAAATAATACATCTGACATATCAATAGTGAAACGGGCTAATAAATTGAGCGTATTAACGTTGAAACATTCAGTATAAAGAAATTCCCAACAATTAATTGAACCATTTGAAGCATAGTGATATAGCTCCTTAATATACACGTGGAAATAAAAATATTGAGATCATAGGGACAATAGCAATTGTATGTACAATTATGAACGAAAAACTGTAAAGGCGATCTTAATTTTAAAAAGTTCCAACTGCTGAGAATTGCGAGAATGTGTTGAGGTATACGGTATATTCCGTTTGCCTGTTATAAGAATATCGATGACCTAAAGCGTCGAAGCTAGTAAACACTGAGTGCAACGATATTTATGAGTATCTGTGCCCTTCAAAGAAAGAGATATAATGTAATGTATGTAACTTTGTAGGTTTTCTGAAGAATCGTGTTTGCTGCATTATTAAGCGTCGTTCTATTCAGTCTACAACATTATCTACCGGTTCATTATACACTTGTCGCGTCATAAAACCCCACATAAGAAAATCCCATGGATTCAAATCAGGCGATCGTGGTGGTCCATTACGTCCAACCCATCTACGAAAGTTTTGACTTAACCAATCTGTTAAATTAAGATAATCATTCCTAGTTAATCTAGAAGGTATGGAGAAGAACGTATGGTTCTTCTAAAGTATCACCTATTATATGATCCAAACATTGAGAAATCTTTGTTGGAAATCACAATATGTAAAGTTGGCCGAAGAAATGCTTAGTCTTGGCATTTTTTCGGCCTTTTCAAACGGATGACCCAAACTTCTGACCGTATCTTATTAGCGAGCATGCTGACATATACATCACCTGTTTACGTTTAAGGCGAGAATGTGACTGCAATTCAGCAGTTACGGGTATAACATATGGCAACAAATTAGCTATTGCAAATAATAATGAATTTAAGTAGTTAACAAAGTTAAACATAGTTAAATTTAAAGTATCGTTAAAACGATTTTTAGTTGACAAGTGTTACTACACTGTCTCCGAGTTTTTGACTGAGTCGATTCGTGATTATTGAGTGTTTTCTTGTCGGTTATATTGTGCTTTGTATCTTCTATAAGTATTCTCATTTATATTTATGTTTTTTTAGTATGTACATATGTTTGACAAAGCCTATATCCTATGGATCTACTGACTAATAAAGAACAATACAATACAATACAATAAGCACAATTGAGAATACAAACGTTGCAAAACACCAAAAAGAATGCAGCATAAAATATTAGGAAAAAGAAAGATAGGAAGAGAATACGATACAAGAACTGGAAACACAGTTAAAAAGTAACAAAATAAACGACGATATACAGATAAAATTGAATAACATAAAAACTTAAATATCTGAAGAAAAACAAGTGTAATACAGAGATAAATGATTTGCGAAGCAATCATAAACTTTAATGCGTATTGACATTACTTTGCAGATTCAAATCTCTAAGCTTCTAAAAGTCCTCGGAATAACATTTGCATGTAATATTTTACCCTTAAATAACTAACTTTACTTTTCATTTAAATAATTTCGCATGTTTCCAGTTTTTTTTATTACCTGTCATTACCTGCTCTGTAGCTAAAACGCTTTCCAAAATAAACGAAACTATGCATGAGGAATATATAGTTCCAAATTCAAAAGCAACCCTCCATTTTAATAAAATTAATCAGGTAAATGTAAAATTTCAGTGTTCTTTAAATGGAAGTAGTTACTGCAAATAACTAAATCCTCTTTGAAATAGATATCCATTCTTTCTAACTGGTATCGACTGATACACTTGGCAATCGCAAATGCTCCGAATAAATCAGTGTTGGGTAAACCAGAAGCAATTGAACACAAAAACAGAATAAGTGATGAGATCGAAGTGGGTAAAGTGCTATCCTTTTTACGGGATACGTCTAGGCAATTTTATTATTTAATATATATTTAAGGTCGCCTACACCATTTTCTTTCTCTGTTTCTCCTTCTATATTTAGCTCCGGAAACTCGACAAAACACGTTCCTTCTGGAGCGCCACAATTTCAAATAGTTTAACGGACCCTTCGCTAAAATGCCTAGCACAAGAGAACCGAGCGTGAATTGTACGCTTGTGTACCGGCATTGCCACCATCAAGGCACCCTCGAATGCTAAAGCTCGCGTCCTGAAATAGTAGCGCCGGAATCAATGGAGAAAATCTCGACGTAATGTGACAGCGATATATGTGGAACTAGCCCTTTTCTTGTATAAAAAACCGCTCCAATTGCGACCGTTCCTTCACAACTTCTCTGCTACATTATGTTGTAAAAGAAATCGACTTTTTATGTGCACACTTGAAGACCGCCTCCGAGCAATACAAATTGCAGTGAAAATGTTTTTCAAATACAAAGTGGGCACACCGAATTGTGATGCAAATATAGAAAGGTAGGAGAGAAATCGTTTCGTGCTATAGCTCAACGTCAAAGTGTATAGATCGCAGAGAAAAAAGTCTTTAAATACGTTTTGAGAATTTTTAGATGCATTTATAAGAAAAGATTCTTTTGATTATTCAACTGGCAAAGATCCAATAGCAATGGAAGTGAAAACGAACTTTACATAACTTGATACACTAAAATATTAATGGCGAATATGTCTTTTACAGCAATATCTCAGTATCACCATGTACAGGATAAATACGAAAAAGTATACTCATTTTAGAATGAACAGAACAAATTGAAACTTTATAATACTCATAAGTAATGATTATTTATTTTCTTACAGAACTCTTTTCGGATTTATTGTGCAAAATGCTGGTTAAAAAAAAAACCGAAAAAATCGAAAATACTTCTGTAGCAAGAAACTATGATTCCTTTGCAACGTATACATTAAAAAGAAAAATGAGTTATTTGTCAATTTAAATTACCGTTTTACCGCTTTCTTGAATCGAACCACATCCATCAAGCGTATTGATTGAGGTAGTTTATTAAATACTTTAATGCAACTTCGTTCATAACGACTTGATCTATGAGCCGGTATCGAATAATTATATTTACCACGGGTGTTATGAGCTTTATTAAAGTAATTGTTGCACATAAAGTATTTATTGTGCTTACTGACATATATGGCACACTCATATAAAAATAAAGCGGGAAGGGTCAAAATATTTCTTAAAAATAGGCCGACAAGAATTGGTCCTTCGCAGCGACAACATTGTCCTCAACAGACGCTTCTGCATGACAAAACAGCGATTAAAATCAGAAGACTGGCCCCAGAATATAATTCCGTAACGCAAACCGGATGTAATGTGAGCATGATAAAATAGCAGTAGTGCATCAGTGCTCGCACAATCCCTAAGCTTATATAAAGCGAAATTCAGCGAGCACATCTTAGAACATAGCACAGATATATGGTGATTCCATGAAAGCAGAGAATCCACATGGCAGCCCAAGAATTTTGTAGCCGCTACCATGGACACATGGTCACACTTTGGTTGCGAATAAGTGGTGAGGCATCCAGAACACGTCTAATTGAATTGAAATTTACAAATGATGTTTTACTTTGATTAAGAACTAATTTATTATTTCTACACCACAAAGCATCAATAAACGCCCCACCAACTGAAGAAATTTCACTATCGTCGCCACTCGAAACAACGACAGTGGTGTCATCAGCAAATTGACAAAGAACTGTCTCAGGAAAGAGATTATTTAGATCATTAACAAATAAAATGAACAAAAGCGGCCCCAAAACAGATCTCTGAGGTACCCCCCGCAACACTCGTGAGGGAGGAGAGCAATAATCGCGATCACCCGCGCAAATCATGACAAACTGTTTACGGCCATTCAAATAAGAAGCAATCCACTGACTACAGCGTCTCCTTAAACCATAATGAGATAGCTTGTGCAACAAGAGATTATGATCCACACTATCGAAAGCCTGAGTCAAGTCAAAAAACAAACCACCCACTCTGGCACCGGTCTCCAGAAGTTCGTAGATAAGATCAAGAGTTTGAAAAAGTGCACTCTGACTTGAACGTGATCTAAGAAAACCAAACTGACTAGGCGATAAAATATTAAATTTATTTATAAATGACAACATACGCGAAAAGACTAATACCGAGACCGAATATCACCCTATTGCTACCTATTGTATATGTAAAAGTGTTCCTGCATATATACTAGTCCGTAAATCTTTTAGACTTTCCTAGATACCAGCTATCTACCCGTTTAGTTTTCCAGCTGTCCTAATTCAAGGATTTTGCTGGGTTGAACTTTGAAGGGTTTGTAATTGCAAAGTATTCTGGGTTCTCCAATTTCCACTACATTTCAGTTTATGCGTTCCTACATTGCCTGTCCCTTAATATAAACCTGCAGCTGGGATAGGTTTAGCAACGTTTCCACAGCTATTGATGAGATTTTTCCCGTTCCAGTGATACAGGTACAGCAAAGTAAACCTCCGAATCCTTTTGATTTTTTGATAATTTTTGCATGCCAGTTATTCTTTATGTATTCATTAATTAATAATAGCTATAGCAACGTTCAGCATATTGTATGTTTATAATTTTGTAAACTTATGCATTAGACTACCCAATAATTTGCCTATACTGGCAAAAGTTTAGTATACTCCTGTCTGTTACATTACATTTACTTTAATAATTAAAACTGAGTTAGCGTCCCAGCAATTCGCCGTACATTTTCTTGGGAACCGCTAACCAATTCATAAAATTGAATATTCTAACGAATTTATATACATCCAACTGCTGAAGGTTTATAATTGCCAGGGAAATTCTATATTTCGCGCTCGCTATCGAGACGGCGAAGCACTCGCACGGAACGTGAATTAAGTCCAACGAATTTAGCTAGTACGTTGTACAAAGAATCAAACTTATTAATAAAACTTGGAGAATTCAATTAACCTAGTCAAAAATATTAAGCAATTTCCAACCGACATCTCTACAATCTTATTAATTTAGTGTTCGAGTTTCTTTTATTACGCACTGAGCATACAAAAGTAATGAAATATTATTCGAAGAAGCAGAGGAAGGAAGCAGCGGTGGAGAACTGGAGGGTGGATCGGCAGCCTCGATGAAAACATTGCGGACTTAACTTGAGCACTGGAACAATAGGGAAGTATTTTCGTTGCGTTAACCGCCTAATTAGAAATAATTGTCCGCGAACAGGGAGAGGAAGTTGTTAAATACATGCCTTTGTTCGAATATAAATAAAATTTAGTAAAGCATTAAAATCACAATATGTACCACTTAGACCGTAACTCTTTTTATTAGTAATCTTGAAAAAGAAAAGTAAATTTTGCCATGAATGCTTCCAAAAAAAACTTCCATAACAAACATTTCTACCGTTGGCATATTATTTCATGTAAATTAGAACAATTTTAATAAGCAAATAACTACTCTTTAACATTTGAAACACAATAGTTGATATATACTGCACATAATTATTTCCCTTTAATTTCAGGATAATATTATCATAACTATAGAAGCAAAACTGAAATATTTTGCCCTATATGTGCATGTAAACACGTGTAAACCCGTTTGATATACCACTTCATTAAAATTGCTTTGTTCCTTTATAATAATAGATGAACAGTATTTGATTGGGGTTGGTGTGAATACAAGCGAGTTACTGTAACATTAAATTCAAAAGTTATTTGATAATCGATTGGAAAAAAGATACATACAGTAGTTAATTCGGTAGTGTGCCAAAATTGCTTGCATTGTTGGCGGTAATATAAACAGGTCGCTAATGAATTTAACATTGAATGAAATTTCTTTGTTGGATTTGGTTTTGATATTGACCAGGCAATGGAGTTGAAGTGGTTAAACGATTTTACACGCATTATATTCGAGTTGCATTATACAAAGTAAAAGTGCCGGTTACCGCTTGAAAACTACTTGAAGATACATTATTACTTCTAAAAAGAAAACAATTAAAAATACTATTATGAATAAATAAATAAATACATAAATATTATGTACTTTGTGAAGGCGCAACCATAAGTGTATTTGCTGACAGTCAGGCAGCGTTGAAAGCTGTTAGAACCTGCACATACGATTCTGGTCTGTTGCACGAATGTGTATGTAATTTAAGGCAACTGGGACACAACAACCACGTTATTCTTCAGTGGGTCCCAAATCACCAAGTGATTGAAGGGAACGAAAAGGCAGATAAGCTTGCCAAAGAAGCAGAGAAAATGCCTTTCATCGGACCTGATCCCTATTGTTGTCTGCAAAAGAGCCACCTAAAACAAACAATTAAAAAATGGAAGGATAACAGAAAGATCTCCCACTGGAAGAACAGGCTAGGATCAAATCAGGCGAAGGCACTCTTATCAGGGCTGCCAAAGTTAGCAAAGATGGTGCTAAGATCATTCAGCAAAGAGGACCTTGGACTACTGGCAGGATTTTTGACAGGTCATGTAGTCTTAAACTACCATTTATACAAACTGGAAAAAACTGAAGACCAAATCTGCCGTCTATGTCTAGAAGATCTAGAGACGGCAGAACTCATTTTGTGTGAATGTGTTGCTGTCAGTCGTCCTCGACATCAACACTTCAGAAGACCGTTTCTCACGCCTACTGAAATCCAAGAAGTAAATTCTAAATTAACTTTAAGGTTTATTAAAATCCTCCAATTATTCTAACACTCAGAAGGGCAATGTTACAATAGACTTATTCAAGGTCGCAACAATGCCAGGGCGCATAAATCTAATTATAATATACTTGAATATATGAATATGGTTATTTCTATTGCTTTCTGAATATACTTCTTTGACATTTCAATATATCTTTTTGTTGCAATTGTACGGTATACAAGCCCGATTTGTTGTATATTTAGTTTTCTTTCTTGCTCTCTGGGCTAACAATCGACACCGCACCGATAAACCGAGCACCAAACTCACTTCGTTCCGTTAGTGATGTTCTTATCACTCGCACTCTAGTGAAACGAACTGCTTGGGAGTTAAGAGCCCAACTTAGAATCTTCGCATGCTTATTTCGGCCAGAATTGGAATTACATACTTGATTAAACGAATACTCGCAGATTGATTTGTTTGTGGCAACTCACAATCAGCTGTCTGCAATTAGATAAGTATCTTCTCCGCTTTTGTCTCCTGGTATCTTAACATAAGCTAATTTATACGTGGTAGCAAGAACACTTGGACACTTGGCACTAAGATCCCATCTTATTGAATTTTTTATGGCAATATATCTGGGACAATTCAGAAAAGGCTGATTTACCTTAGTCTTCACATGCTGTAATGGGTAGACTTATTCTTGCTTGATGAAAGAACTTTCTACGACGTTAACGTTCGTAAACTGATATGGTAACTTTTTCTTTACGATTTGCATTATTCAATGTTCAAACACGTTGTTTTTTATAAATTATGCCAAACACATGGATGTTTTGTTCAGCATATTTAATTTCTTATTACAAAATTTATAACAATAAATTACACGGGCAAAATTAAAATTTACAGAAACTTGCTATTGTACGTTGCTCGTTCATTCAAGCAATACCTGTGTTTTAAACACTTTTATACTGACTAGTATTGTTCGTTTAGTTTTGTAATCACAACATAATAAGTACAGGGTGCGGCAGGGAAACTTGCTGATTTAAAAAGTCAATAAAAGAAAAAGTACTTCAAATATCGATTTAATTCTTTTTGTATCGTATAGTACACATTCTGAATTTTTGTTTTAAGTGGTTTTAAAAATGACATCAGGCAAATGGCGGCCCTCATTCGTGATACACTGATCAACCCTAGATTTAAAGTTGCGCTCCACTCTTTCGAGCATATCGACGGGAATGTTGGCGATGGTTTGGCGGATGTTGTCCTTCAGGTGTTGCAGGGTCCGGGGTTTGTCGTTGTAAACGATGGATTTAAGATATCCCCATAAAAAAAAATCGCAAGGTGCCAAATCGGGGGAGCGCGGCGGCCACGGTACGTCACCCCTCAAGGATATCAGGCGCTCGTGAAAGTGTTCCCTCAAAAGCTCCATCGAAGTTCTCGCTGTGTGCGCCGTGGCTCCGTCCTGTTGGAACCATACGTCCCCAAGATCCATTTCTTCAAGTTGTGGAAGAAAAAATGTCTCAATCATTTCTCTGTAGCGAACTGCATTCACAGTAACAGCGCGTTCATCTTCATCGAAAAAATGAGGCCCTATTATTGCAACTCTCGACAATGCACACCACACAGTAACACGTTCACAATGAAGTGAAATGTCATGAAGTTCGCGAGGATTGACATTACTCCAGTACCGCATGTTTTGTTTGTTAACACAGCCGGAAATGTGAAAGTGGGCCTCATGACTAAAAAACACGAGAGCGTCGTCTGGCAAGTTACTGAGCGCTTCACATGCAGTTTGGCGAGAAGCGAAATCGCGTTCACTTAACTTTTGGACCACAGCCAGTTTGTAGGGATGAAACTGGAGTTCCTTGTGAAGAATTCGTCTCACTGTGCGATCAAAAATCCCCAGTGCAGCAACGTGTTTACGCGCCGAACGCCGGGGAGAGCGCAAAAACGACTCCCTTACCCTTTCGACGTTTTCTGGAGTTCTGGATGTCCGTTGACCTCCTGGGCCTTTTTTTTCAACACTCCCACTTTCCCTAAATGTGTTCACCCACGAAACAAGCGATTGCCGGCCAGGAACGGGACCCGCGGGATGAATATCGAACCGAGTTCGGAAGGCACGTTGGGTGGCGACCACCGAATGACCGTTGGAAAAATAGGCCTCGACGGCGAACGCACGCTGTTCCTTTGTCCAACGCATGATGACAAATTAATGTCATTTGGGGTAACAAAACTTCAAAACCCCCTCTTTCTGATGAGACCCTCCCCACCCCTTTCTGACCACGCCTCGCTCATTGGCGTCCAATTCAAATCAGCAAGTTTCCCTGCCGCACCCTGTATATAGTGTAATGAATGTTTCATGAGCAGCTATTATAATCTCGGAGGAGCACGGTATTGTTCTTAAATTTTCAAAGACCGCTGTGGTTTTGTTTGGAAGTAGGCATGTGTGCGGCAAGTGTAGAGTAGCAATGTAAACACTAAGGCCCAGCGCATCCGCTCTAACTCACTGACACAAAGTATATGTACGTGCGAGCAGTGCACGACCAAATCAATGTCAAACGCACAGGCGGACGTAGTTTCTCCATAGACATGATAGACTGCTGATATTGAACTCAAAACTGCCATCAATTGAAATGCGCCATATTGGAATACAGGCGTCATCAATGACGTCGGTACCATGGCGGATATTCAAATAAATAAAGTTAAGGATATCAATAAATTTTAATATCACTTGGAATTTGTAATAATTAGTAGCATATGTTAGATTTTATCCTATGTATTTTATATGGCATTGTTTTTTTTATTAAAGTTGTGGACAACTTAGACCTATAAACAGTTTCTAAACTTACGATCAACTGGTAACATATACTTCATTCGATTGTCAGGTTTAATAAGAGAGAAAAGAAAAAATTTCTTTCAACGCCATATAAAAATACGTAGGAAAAATCTAATACAAGTTTCATAAGATCTTCACGACTTGTCATAACAATCCAACATTGTATGTTGTCTTTAAGAGTAAATAATATACTGCGGTAGTTGTTGTATAATTTATTGATGATTAAATAATATTAGTTTACTTAATTCCTTCCTTATTGATTTACCTTGTATTTTTTCTGTAAACTTCTTGGCTAAATTATGAAATCTAATTTTGCTATAAGACGATATTATGGTTTTACTTAAAATTGAAACACGAGTTTCTTCCAGAGGTGACATATCTAACAAATGATGGGATAAACTAGAAAAAATGTTTTGGGGAATGTGAGTTGATAGTAAATAAACAAAAGTCGTTAGGAAATTTTCTTCTTGTGGAATCTTGTTTCCTGTCAAGACCATTACTTTCCGAATTGGTTTTTCGGTGAACTGGCAAATATATCATACCTCCTTTGATGGGCAGATTAGATTTACCTAAGAAATAGTGCAGAAAATTTAAAGAAATATATATGTTATACATCATTTATTTACCTCTACCCTTTGTTTTCAGGAATATCAAGTGATTCTAAATAAAAATATACTTTTTTAGATTTTCTTTGTCTGAATTCAATGTTGGAATAACTCCCTCTTTAATTCGCACAATCTGTCCCGCTCTATAAGAATCCTTTTCGAGGAAATGTAATGAACAAACATATGCACGCTTACTTTTGCTGGGATTTATGGTAGTCCCTGTAACAGTAATCCACACAACAATGTTTGGGCATTCTATAAAAAATTATTTCACATAGAAACACCAAGTATTATCATAATTTCAGAATATATTTAAGCTATGGCATTATTCTGCAACTTACATATGAAAAGTTAGTTCTCCGTCATCTTTGTAACTATTGCTTTTGCAGGATTTTACACGACACGATGGCATCACTTTTTTCAGGAAAAACTACCTGGATTAATTATCACATAAGCCCAATTATTAATGCTATAATATGCATACTTACAAATAAATCAAAAATATTCGGTGAATCATTTATAATATTAAGAAATAGTCCGGGAAATAATAACACAAAGAGAGTAAATAAAACAATCGATCTACAAGGTTAGGTAATACCAGTAAGACTTGTCAACTTGCATAAAACTTAACGTGGCTAAACACAAAAACTTCCTATAGAAAACTAACGTAAGCATGACGCTACATGAATCGTGACGCAAGTAATGACGCCTGTATTCCAAGATGTCCTGTCGATTTTTGATGGTGCGCCGTAGCGATGCGCATACGGTTCATTGGCAGTCTATCAGGTCTGTGAGTTTCTCACAGTCATCTACTGTCCGCAACGAAATTCGACGCGCGAATACTTGCGAGTGTACACTCTTGAGCGCTGGGCTCAAGCGTATGAGAATCCCTTTTCGGTTAGAAGCTAAGAACTTGGATATGATCTTTGATAGTGTACTTAGGTTCAGATAATACGTTAATACTTTAATTAGTCGGGCCTAGTTTAATCTCAAAATTTTATATACGTTTCAAAATAAATTTAGTGTCAAATTGAGAGCTCTATATAAGACAATTGTATTATCTGTGCAAATCAAATATTGTGCACGGGTTTATACTGTCTGCTTGCTTCTTCTTGATTCTCAACGGATACAAGTGGTTTAAAATACCTTCGTACGCTTTATATTTGGTTTAAAAGGAAGACCATGTTCCACATAAACTTTTTTGGCTTGATGAAATAAGCATCATAGGTTGCTTCAGTGCCTGCGCCGTTGCCTCCAGGGTTATCAGAAATGATCAATTTCAATACAGTAATAAATACAGTAAATAAATAATAATTAATAAAATTCTGGAGAAATAAAACTAAAGGATTCTTGAATAATAAAAAAAATAATCTATTGGCGTTTTTGGAGTTCCATTGAACGATACAAGATTGCTCTACTTACCTTGAAATAAAATTTTAAATCTAGCTTATTTGCTGTCTTATTTGGAAACTTTTTACGTTGGACACAATGAAACATTACGGCTAAATTTAAAAGAACTTGTTTGTAACGAATTATTGCCGTCAAATCTTGTATTGCCCGGGAAATCAGTGAGATGTGCAATCAGAGTGATCGATATTTTCAAGGAAACCACAAATATATTCAGGTAAGTTAAACAGTTTATATTAAAATAAGAATTCTGCACAGTTAATACATAATAGTATTTTAAAACACAAGTGTCACAATGACGTTTATGTAATGCGAGTACAAGTTTGAATCTCAAGCCGCGTAGCGGCGAGAGATTCAAAGTACGAGCAGTACATTGTGGCACACGTTTTTTACAGTATTTTTTTCTAATTTGCACATTAATCGCCTATATTACGTTCCGGCAAGAGTCCCTCCCACCACGTTAATATCTCATTACAGCACAGTATGCTGTAATAGCCATATCAGCACTACGTCGTCTTTTGTTTCAGCTTTATTACAACATCCAATTAGAAAAACATATTTTTCTAATTGGATGTTGTAATAAAGCTAAAACAAAAGGCGACGCAGTGCTGAAATGGCTATTACAGCATACTGTGCTGTAATGAGATATTAACGTGGTGGGGGTACTCTTGCCGGAACGTAATATAGGCCATTAATGTGCAAATTAGAAAAAATACTGTAAAAAACGTGTGCCACAATGACATGTAATGCTCGTACTTTGAATCTCTCGCCGCTACGCGGCTCGAGATTCAAACTTGTACTCGCATTACATAAACGTCATTGTGACACTTGTGTTTTAAAATACTATTGTAAGTCACTTTCGGGTGAGGTACCTTTACTAAATGATTTACTTGTAGATAATAGACTCTTTCTTGGTAATACATTTTTCTTAACTTTTATTAACCAAAATTTTTAACGCGTCTATCTACCCATGTTATATTTTCACCTTTTTTTCATTTTTTTTTTCAAACAACGCTCTACTCTTTCCTATATATTGCTAGGACTTACATTCCTAATTATGGCGTTGTATTGCGTTCGAAACTGGATCAGTGCAGGTCCTTCGGAGAATCATAAGTATATTTTGAACTTGAAACATCTTAAAATTTCAATCAATCGTAATTACCCGAATTAGTATTATCACTAGCATGTCGACGTAAAACATTAAACACTAAAACCATTTTCCTCTTAATATTAGACGAATTTCGCATAACTAACGCGCGCGAATGAACGTTTACGCGTATACGATCGATACCGTGAGCGTGAAGATTATACCACTAATAGACGTGGGTAATTGTTTTATCCGTCAACGTTGGCGTCAATCTCATAAGAAGTGTATTTAGCGTAAGCAAATCCGATATATACAGCGATTTAAATAAATAATTACTGCGTCTTTGGTTTCCTTAGGCGACGTGATTTCCTTATCCTTCTAGTACTGAACGGAAATTAAATTTTCAAGAGCATTTAAAGCGTTGTGCTAATGTATTAGACGAACGCGGGAATCTCTTGTACCGACTGGCGGCGGCGGCGAATACAATCACCAATTCCCGACTCTCATCCGGTTTTCCTAATCGTGCAACGTCATTTAGGAATTGGAAGAAGTTTTCACATAAATGTCATCACTAAGGCGTGCACTGAATAACAATACAAAATGCACGATTAAATTAGGATACACCTGCTTCGAAGCAAAATCGAATTAGATTAGTAGTAGATCGCGTATAAATAGGTAATTGTAATCTATCGCCGAGTTATTTAAACAGAAGCGAGAGAGTCAACAGAATGGCGTACACACCGGCGCGCAAATACACACAGTAGGGGCCGTTCCCATTTCCGGATTGTTGATTGAAACTTGAACGGTACATTTGGCACATATATTGCTCATTGCGTTAAGTAAACTGGTCCCGTTCACGTTATAGAGGCAATTTAACGGCTTCTGTCCCGTTTTTATAGGTGATATTTACTAGAAAACTGCTTCTTTAAGCGGTTCTTTTCCCTACTCACGCACGAAAATGCTTACAGGGGCCAATATCAAATTTCCCAGGGAACATATAGATTAAGATCCCTCTGAAAATTTATTAGTGGGAAGTGAAATTTAACGAAATTGGTACGAAAGTTAATTGAATGTAAGTACTTTTGTTAGGCTTACGATTATGTAACGCGCAGAGTGATACTTACTTATCATATATTTGCATAAGCCTCTCCAATTATCTTTGCTGCTGCTCATTAACTTTTATTATGACCTCAAAACTTCTATAATAATTATCAATATAAAAAAAAAACTGTAATGAACAATACAATCCGCACACATATTTCAATGCTATCTTATTTTATATAAATTATGAAATCCAAAGAATTGTTGACTATTTAAATTGAGTACCATTTGTTAGACAGTTTTTTTATTCAATATAACGTATAGTAAAACAAAATCACTAAATGATAACTAAACAATCACATTAAAGATTCATTGATGTGAAATAGTATATTGAGAACTACAACGAGCTTTGGTCACAGCGATATAGTCCCCCCACGTCCCGTGAAGTACTGAGTCTTTAGTCTTCCTATTTGTTTAGAGTGGAGCGAAACTGCTCGAGTGAGGGAGGAATTTACAGTTAGGGCCACCTGCAAATTGGGGTTTGGTTTATTTCTGAATTTGTAAAGGGTATCACAGATGATTGTGAATGGTGTTCAGCAGAATTAAACAGTTATTTAATATATAAAAAAATATGTCATTCTGAGATTTTCTGATAAATAAATCAAGGTTAAATTCAAGTAATAAGTTCCCTGATAATACAATTAATAATAAGGAGCGTTGGTCACAGTGATATATTTTCCCCCACGCCCCATGGGGCACTGAATAATTTCTTCCTATTTGTTAAGAGGGGGGCGAAACCGTTTGAGTGGGGAAAATTTTACAGCTAGGGCCACCTGCAAACTGAGATCTTATTTCTGATTTTATAGAGAGTATCACAGATGACTCTGGATGGTATTCAGTATAATTAAATTAGTTATTTAATTTATAAAAATATAATTTAAAAGTTAAAATATTGTCTACAAGTTTCGTAGCAATATATAAGCTTACAAAGGGCCTAGGTGGTACTGGTTTAGATAAAGCAAAAGCATTATAAGATATACCTTTTTCCAAGTGTTGACTTGAAACTTGCTTCTACTAACAATTGTCAAGCAAAGGCTTTTCCAAGGTACCTGGATAGCTTACCCCGCTCCCCCGTTGTTTCTTTTCCGAAAATAATTTGCGTCATCTTTGACTATGTAATATATTTAAAATTATCGTTATATTAAAAAAAAAACTAATAACTTGCCAGACATAGAGTACCCTGTTCCTTCGTTACTACTTTTTTTCGAAAATAATTTGTGTCGTCCATACCTATTTTAACCAACAGGAAATAAATACCTTTTATAGTTCCCGAAATATTTATAAAAATTTAAACATTGTGTACATATTTGGAGGGGGTCAATGGGTGGCTAAGAAAGTTATTGCATGATACTCTTTCATTTTACAGAGTTTCATGGAAATCTGAATTTTCGGGTTGCCCGTGTTCCTTTCTTAGATTTTAGTTTAAGTCGCACATTATTACGACAAAAGGGATATTTTATACCATACTTGAGGGTAAAATCTGAACAGATTCACACATTAGTTGGTAATCAAGCAGACACTTAGATAAATTTTCTCCGCTGACTCTACAGAATGGTGATAATGATTAGGACGCGGAAATTTTAATAAAGATAAGGAGTAAAGGACATTAAGTGAAACAACGCTCCGGAATTTCCATTTTTCGAGTGTTTATCGTCGGCCTCGGTAAGGAAGCAATAACGATAAATACTCGTCAACCCGAAGAAATCAGATTATTTCCGAGACTCCGCCGTTGGTGCGGCTTTACATTCATATCGCAAATTTTTGGAACGTTAGGAAAAATCTGGAGAAATTAAAGCGACGTGCTGGGTAACGGGACGCGCGGTAGGAGGGTGAGCCGGACGAACGATAAAACGCGCGCTGCACAAGCTTATCCAGTTGAATATTTCATTTTCTTAGAGTCGGGGGGTTTCTGTTTCTCCAAACAAAAGTACATTTGTAATCCAATTACACCCGCTTTGCGAATATTAAAGTTTCCTCTGTTATATACCTATTATTACAGTGCGCACTTGTTGAGCTGGTCGCTCACTGCGTCTGCATTAGCAGATTATTTATTTTAATATCCCAGCAGAACATACGGCAGTACTCCAATCTCTAACAAACGCGGTGAGTACTCGCGGAATTTTTAATTACATCCAGAATGTGGTCGTTATGACCATGACGAAACCAAATGCTACTGTTAAAACCATTATGGTAATGTTCTCTATAATGATACAACTCAGGAAAGTTTTAAAATAGATTTAGATGATATGCGACATCATATAAAACTTTATAGATTTCAAAGAATCAAAGCTTATATAATATCGAATATGATGTATTATTTTTGTGCTAGTTACATAGCCAATCTAATACAAACAAAGTGATTAAAATACAAAAAGCACAGTGTATATGTCAAAAACTTGTAAATGTATTACAAACAACAACAACATGCCCTCTATATAACACGGTAGCCTAAAGGCTTATGATGGTCTACCTGTTCTTGTTACAGAAACCACCCCAGTATCCTAGTGCCCTATACAGACTGTACCAGCGCTTTCGTTAAATGATTTTTACCCTTAGGTGGTAGCTGTTCATGTGAGTGTGGGGTACCCAGGGTTCTGAAAGTGGTGTGCACAACAATTGAGCAAGAGAGCTAGAACGTGTTTTTAATCAGAATTTTATTTCAACCAACAGATGCAAATGTCAACGTGAACTGTACAACAAATAACAGGCGATTATAACAAAAAAAAACACTTTTAATTACGGACGTGAAACGTTGAACATTTAAATTTTGACATTGGGTTCAACGTAGGTAAAATCTACATACCTGGCCGGGTCGAAAGTACGCGAGCGGTTTACGAGTTGCTGCGGAGCGGTCCGTCTCGCGCCATATACTTTGCCGGCTTCGAAATCACAGTTAAGAGGCGGACTGTGTCGTGCCAGTAACTTTGCCTGCACCAAAATCGCAGCCAAACGGGCGGATAGCATCGTGCCAGTAGCTTTGTCGGCACTGATATCACAGCTAGGTGCGGGCTGGGTAGTGCCAGTGACTTTGTAGGCACCGAAATCGCAGGGCAGGAGTGTGTGACATTAATGTGAAGTCACTCTACCAGTACTGCCAAGAGCGCGGTTTATATATCTTGCTGCGATTCCCCACGCGGTTACGATAGTGGGAGACTGGCGTGCGCGAACGGACGTGCCGTATGCGAAGACGAGACTTCCTGCGATAATACATGAACAAATAAAAAAAAAAGCTTATTTAAAAAAAATGCAATGTTATCGAAGTGTGAGAACATCGATTAAATAAAAGAAAATTAATTGTAAATTAGTGAACGACTTGAAATTTAAACTAAAATAGATTTTCCCACAGAATAGCGCGTTGGCATTGTCAAACTGAGCTAGAAGCGTTTAATCGTATAATAAAAGATCCTCCCATACTTTCTTGGACCTAAGAAATACACTCAAACCACCAATATTTGCATCAATATGTTAAGCTTCGTTTAGTATTAACTGCCAATTAAACTGTGACACTTGCTGTATGTATTAGAAATGAAGTATTACTTTCAAAGTATGAGCGTTAAGAAGACAATTAAACAGATCAAGAGGTAAAAACGGTTACATGTTACTATTTACCTGAACACCATTTTCTTTCTAAAAACAAGCATATAGTGGGCAAGTCAGCATTAGAGGGATTCTTAACATTTTGGTGCTTGTTCATTAAATGATGTGCAATAAAGAAGTTGTTCACGATAGGTTAAGGTACGAGTCGGTGTTTGCGGAATTTCTATCGTCTATGGGATTGTTCGTTTGATTCGGATTAGTATTGGTTTGTTAATCATTGCATTAATTCCATTATATTCAATAGCAATTTCAAAGCATAAATATTTGGCACGACAAAAATTGCTGAAGTAATGCTTTCAGTTCCCTGAACGTATTACAGAAAATAACTTATCAACTTTATAGAAAGAAATGCCTTAAAATCAGCACTATCCATTCATTTTTCAGTCGCTGAAGAGTGCTCCCGCGGTATTTTGCGAGAGACAGTGGCGACAAACTGGTAATATGTTACGAATATTTTCATCGTAATAAATGATATTTCTTGCAAACTCTGCCGGCGCGCCGGCTACGTGCAAAAACTCCGCCAAGTTTCTGAGAGACAATATTTTATAACAGAGAAAATTACGGTGCAGTAAATTTATCATAATAAATTGTACGAAAAAGCGAAAGCGAAAGTTTACCAAGCAGGGGGGCAATAAAAAGGTCCGGACGGTGAAGAAAGTTTCCAAAGGCACTGAAGACTTTTTCCCCCACACAGTTCGACTAGAACGCCACTTCTCGTCTAGTATGACACACTTTTAGGAACTACAGTTAATAATAAGGCACCATAATGAAGTCGCTGGGAACGGATTCCAAGGCCGTACATCAAGCCGACGTTTACGGCAATGCGAAAAAGACTGAAATTACATGAGAAATAAACCTAATATTATAATACACCCTCATTACCCGCGTCCATTAAATCTAGTATGATAACGATGCTAGAAGCGTAGTCGTTGTTTTCTTTGCCCTCGGAAACTTCGGCCATTGTAGCCGAGTGATAAGAAGTATAGAGGTCGGGTCGGGCCACCAACAATGTTGTGCATACACCGATAACGTCGTCAAGCGGCAATTCTTACTCACCGAGTGAGATTGACGCCTGGAAGCGTTGCGACTTGTTACATAATGCACAGTCTCGTTTACCATCTGGATGGTAACATGCACGCTGAAATATATAACGTTGTGATGTGTTTACGTCTTCATTAACTTACTATGAACGTCAACCATAACCTAATTTATTAAAGAGATGACTATATCATCTTAACCATATGAGAAAATCTCCAAGGCACTTCTCTGCAATTACTTAACTCCTATTTTTAACGTATTGTTCAGAATTGAAGCAATACATTCGTTAAAAATAACGTCCACGATTGTTGCATTCCTTATGGTGATCAGAAAGGGATGTGCTCAAAAGGTTTAACAAAACTCCAGGAAAAGATGATTTACCCAAAAATATTGTTTTTTTTTAGCAAAATGGAAGTATTGATTTGCGTGTTAGAGACATTTTAGGTAAAAACATCTAAAACAAATCAATAAAAATATGCAGCAACAGTGACGCGGTGCTGAAAGTACTAGAATAAATGTAACTCAATGCTGATCTGGAGTTGAAAGAATACCTTAAATACAGTGGGGATGACTAATAATTTATCCCTAATCTGGTACCTGAGCACTCACTCACTCATGGCAATAAGGGAGCAGATATTCTTGCAAACAAGAGTGTTGCGGTGGATTTCCAGGGACTAGAACCTTCCACTAGCACCTACGATAGCTAAACAGCAAATCAGTGTATGGGCAAATCAGAAAGGGCTCCAATATTGGAACAGCTGTCCTGGTTTGGTACATGCGTAAAAGTGAATTATGTCAGAGCTGAGGACATAATAATGCACAGAATCGATGTCTCTGAAGAGACTGAATGCCGGCTGTGTTTAGAGGACGAAAAGACAGTTGAGCATGTCTTCTGCCACTGGCCCGGTGCAACGAGAAATAAGTATGACATCTTTGGGAAGGTTGACCTTTCTCTAGAAAACCTGAAAAAGACCTCAATAAGGGCGTGAACTTGTTGGATGAACTTTAAAGTTAAGAGCTTTGCAATCGTTTTACTTTGAAGTGCTTTGTTTCTGAATCCGTTTATATCTAGTTAGTTGAACACAATAGATAGGGAATACCCTCGGAATGTTTGCGATATCGTCTCATGCAAGCATAAGAAAGCCCAGATACAGATATTCAGAACAACTACTGCCGCTTTTGATTATTTTATTAAGGCATTTGTTGTTTTAGCTTTATAGGTATTTTAGTATTACTGTGAAGATATTTTTTCGATTAAAGAAGACTTAACAAATGCTTACGTGGCAAAACGCAGGATAGCAACAGTAGTTATAATATCGTAATATGATAAGGGTTTTCTAAGTCAGTATTTCTTAATTATGACTCCAAAAATGATTTTGCGATAGGAGCTTCCGGAAAGTATGAACCGTGGTAACCGAACTGCTCATCGAAGATTACTCGAAATTCTACGCTGCAAAAGTTTAGCCGGCCAAGAACGAAGAAATCGATTCTGCTATTTTCGAAATATTTGTGCGCGCGAATAGCGCGTCTTCAAACGGGTACGCTGGTAGTCAGCGAGAAGCAGTCGTCGCATGTGCTATACCTGTAGAATTTACCGACTACAGTTCCTGGAAGTAGCACTAAATTAAAGGAGTGGGAAAGAAGCTGAGGTTGGAACAGTATTTCGTGTCCGTTCGGTACTTACTGCGTATTTATCAACGTGCGCAATCAGCCAACGTCGAATACTACGTTATACATATATCACACGGCAAGTCGTACTATGATCATTTAAATATACGCATATACACAATCATTCTGAAAAGCACTGAATCAAATGCTATGATGAAGTATATTCAATGTACGAAAAATGTAATACTGCCAATGTTGTTTTATACATATTTGCATGGAAATATAGAGAGATGAATATGTATTCCTATGTTATTCAGACCAATAAATTAATATAAACAAAATATCCATATCAGATCATATAAAAATATAAAATGTGTAATTTAGATAATGTAATTTAGTTGTAAAGTATTTGTATTTTATTATTCTACAATACCGGGTGGTTCAGTTTGGTGTTCGCCCACCTGTAATTTCTTTAATTTTGGGAAAAAGTACAACAAACCATATACATGCAATTCGTTTGTTAATATAACTAGTATGTATTTTAATTTAATTATTAAATATATTTTTTTTATTTCTATTTTGATTTCACTTCCTAGCATTTACCATCGCTTTGAGATTTTTCTTTATGTTTTCATGGAAAATATAAGCTGGCCACCTCAAACGATTCCTAGAGATTTTAATATTTATACCGTTTGTCATCTACTCACCTACCTATATTTATTAATTTATTTATTCTTTTTCTAAAAACAATATTTTAGTTTCGTAAAAATAATGCACGCTTTTAGGTAACTTATGTGTTAAGGAGGTAACGCTTTTATAACTTTACGTCTGAGACGGTAATCATGCCACTCCATACAAGAACAGTTTTTATTTAGAATATATAAAAATACAGATATGGTCACAAGTACTACAATCTACTACTACACATTAAAAACTAAAGTATAAACTTGTCATAGAATGATACATCAACAAATTCTCTAATTAAAGACAAGTTGAAAATATTTTACAATTAATAGCGGTTAAAGGATTAACTCGCACAATTATTTTTATGTTTAAAATTGAATTATGGACATAACAATTATCAAAGTATGCTAACGTTAGAACTAGATTTTTAAATTAAAATTATTTATATTCAACGAATTTCATTTAAAAGACACACATATATATATATATATTTTGTTTAAAACTAAAATATATCTATATTTAAATACTAAAGTGGACTATAAATTAATAGTGATAAAAAGGAAAGTAAGAGGTACATTGTCGAATGAAAGTTGTTACGGATTTAAAGTACCGTTTTTCTTAACGCCTGTATGCATCTGATTCATTTTCTTCTTTCCTCAAGGCCTGGACTAGTACGAAGCACAGTACAGCATTGATAATCTGCAACAAAAACGAAAATAGTAATTTTGGTTTATTATAGCAGTTTACTTAGTTGCAAAATAGTATATTCTAATTATAGGACAACATCACATTGTAAACATATATATTTTCTTTAATCTTAAACAGATATGTTGCTTATTATTCATAACCATTGGTGACGTCTCTACTATAATGATAAAAACCCCGGAAAGATAAATTTATACACAATATAGAATATTTTAATACCTAATTTTGGGTATGAGCATAAATGTCTACCCTCAAACTGTTTTTTTCGGTTAACATTACTTTTGCGCAGTACCGACCATAATAATGGGATGGCATTTGTCAAAGTCCGATTGGTTTTCCGATAGAGAGAGATAGTGGCGACATTCCGTTCAGGCGACAATTCAATTTCGATTAACAAATGAGAACTATCAAACATTGGCATTGTAGCGAATCAATATACAGTTTATCTCTGGGAGACCAAACGCTTGTCAACCGATTCTGCACAGTTGGCTAATGATAGTCATTTATGGATTTTTGATTTGTTTCTCTATAGAGTCTCAAGCTTCAGATTATGTATAATATATGTATATCCTTTAGAAGAACTGTTAAATGTTTAAAATATATACATTTAGTTTTAAATACAGAAATTTATATTTACACCAAATGGTAGTTTATCGGATTGAGGAAGTTGTTTTATCTTGAAGACCTGACGACAGATATTCTCGGTATTTTTACCATTTACCCTTGACAAGCTCTGGTTGATTAGCCCTATCAATATTCCTCTGAACAAATTATTACAAAACGGTCAATCAATTATGGTTTGTTGAAAACACATAATAGTAATAATACTATGACCACTACAGAGAGCCTAAAAAGGATTAATGTACACATAGAACCAAGTTGGGCTCTAAATAATGTAATAATGTATGAGAGTTATACGATTTTAAACTCCTTATTTTAGCGAAGATATTTGCTAATATGTCAATTTAGATTTATAAATATGTTCAGATCCGAACATAAGTTTGAAATCATATTGACTGAAGCCGCGAAATTAGCGTTAAACGCCATATACAGCGAAACATGCATGTCTGTCAATAACGACATTGGAATACATTTTTCTGAATTTTATTAAATAATGTAATCATTAATTATGGCCTCATAGATGAGATAATATTCGATGACAATGGCAGTCATTCCTTACTCTTTTTACAAAATTGAAATTGACTCGTATTTATTTGTCGTAGCCTCTCTATCACAAACGTGTAATATTGTTCCAGGATTATTCCTGTTACATAGTCCTAAGCGTTTATTTTCATATGAAATATAACCTGCGCCTTTTCATTCTTTCATGCGCAGTAAAGTGCACAGTATATTGAGTTACTATTTTCAGATTGCGTATTGAGTGTAGAAAAGAGGAAGTTGATTGCAACCAATCAAATCGCGATTGCTTCGTTCGTTTCTATGAAACTGCATCTTGCGTTTCCAAACGCGATACTGTAGAATTCGTCGACAATATATTTCAAATGCACTACCGTATCGAGAAATTTCGTATTCTCAATGTACTTACCAGTAGGTAGGTACTTTATGCTCACAGGTACAGTTTACGCTAGACGGTTCTTCAATTTGCCGAATCGGTAATGCGGTCGCCTTCATAATCTTTGGGAAGTAATACGGACCGGTACCACGTACTTTTTTGCACGCGTCCTCTACCGTTACAAGCGGTGCACTCCACTTCAAATATTTGTAGGGCATAGGAAACCAGTTTACTTGATTACATTGTTAGATGGAACCGTTTGGGGAAAAAACCCCTGTGCGTCTGTGTGCGAGTTGTCCCGGTAATGTATATCGTTTACGTGCTTTAATCAAGGGAATCCGGGAACGGATAGCGGATATTACTTGACGATATTGTCTATGCCAAAGGCGGAGCATGCTGAATCGATGCAGAGAATTTATGAAACAATTCGCCTATGAAGCACATCTCGGAAACTCGTGCTATTACAGCTTTACGGTTCGTCTGGATAAACGTTTAGAGATCGCTTTAAATGCCGGTCGAGATTACTTTCTAACTAACTTCGCGTCAACTATTAACACATATTTTCATATAAAAGGAAGCATCCCTTTATTTTTGTAGCTCGTTTAACTATACGTGAATGCGAAAAATAGAAACTGGTGACAATTGTGAGTGATTGAGAGAATGCAAACAATTGCGCTATTATTCCTTGTTAAGTGTACACTACATTGTGTTTACGCTAAAATGCTAACAAAGTTATTTAAATTTTCTTGTAGGTTCTACACATCCGTGTTGGAGGAGATTTCAATAAATAATTTAACTTCATCGACGAATGCCAAAACTGGACAAGTTTGTAACAGTTGATCTATAAAAATATTGAATGATAGCGGACCCAAATTTGAGCCTTGTAGGACACCTACACATCAATATGAACTCAACAGAGTCATGTCCATTGTAATATACATAAAATCTTCGGTCGCTAAGATAAGATTTCATGAATTTGGTAGCTGCAGGAGTAAAGCCAAAAGATGGAAATTTGGAGAAAAGTAAATCATAATCTAATCAAATTCTTTAGGTATCTGTATATATAACATCTACTTCTCCACGTTTATCCATAACCTTACTGATGAATTGAGTAAAACTTGTTTGGTTGGTTTGTGTAGGTCGTCCAGCAATGAATCCATGTTGATGGTGAGATAGGAAAGAACGGATATATACTGGGCAGAGTTACTGCGTACGTATAACTGAAGAAGACACCACAAACAACGCTAGTGGTCACTAACTCATTAGGAATGCATTTGATTTAATTTGTTATTGGTCTTTTTATCATCCCCTTAATACCGCGACTTGAGGCCTATTATTTTTTCCATACCTACACGGAGAAAAAAAGATGTTACCACGTATTATAAATATAGTGAATGATATTAACTCAAGGACAACAATATGTTATCTAGTACCCAGTATTCATCCATGTATTACTGTTTATCAGGAAGATGGTACGCTCTAATATAATTATAATACAACCAACTATAAAGTTAGTTGTCCCTATTGTTACTATCTATTTTTCTCAGTGTACTGATTTGTTTTTACATAAACAGGTTAATCCTTTCAACTAGGTTTAGTAGCTTTCTTTCCGACAGATCTATCAGTGGATTGGTTGTTTCCCCTCCATAATTGTATAATCCATTGATGGGCTTATGTCTAAAGATGCCAATTTTATGTAGGTATTTCCTTCGACAGCTGTGTCCTGTTACAAGACACGTCACTGTTAAGTGACTGCAGATATAGGGGATATATAGTTGAGAAAAGAATTCTTTCATTCACTTTTTCAAAGTTTGAGACGATAGTTACAGGACTGTAGTTAGATCTTGACGCAGAATTTTCCTTTTTATGTATAGAAGAAATTTGAGAATGTTAAGAGTATAGACAACTTCCGAAATAAGCTATAATATACAAAATTAATTGAACAATTGGTAAATCAATAAAAGATATAGTATATATAACTATAACGTAATGTAAGCCATGATCAATATGACAAAACGGCCGTAGCATAACAAACAATGAAAAACACGTTCCAAATTAAAACAATGGTCAAATGAAAAAACCAAATAGGTTAAAAAACAAAATGATTTGTGAATATTTTTGCTGCTATTCTACAACTATATAAGCCAAGAAACCACTGTTCATGTTCTGATCATAAACGTTACGATTGAAGGAACATTACAGACGTTTATTTTTGATCTCTTCTTCTCAAAGCTGATATCCTTCAAAACGGCTTTCTTTTTCCAAAAACTGAACTCAACTATTTGTAACCGTAAACTGGATATGCATATTATTTAATTTATTTAATTTTAAGTAAAGGCATCCTCTGTGACTATAAATTATCATTTGAAGTGAGATGCAAAGCAAGTATGCGTACTTGTTGTGGCTGTTCTTAAAAAATACCATAATGTGTAGTGGCGTTTTCAACTATTGTTTGTGTTCTGTCCTTTTAATTATTTTGGTATTTCTTTTTATAGCATAGTAGCTATAAATCGTATTATAACGGCATAAGTTAGTAAATGGTAGTTTATTGTCCAGTGTAGGTTTAAAGCAAATTTTTGCTTTCAAATCCAGTGAAAATGATCAAATCTGAACATAAAGGCGTATAAATAATTTTGCACAGAGAAATGCAAATAATTGTGTACATATGTACATGATTATGCATCGTGTCAAGCGAACCTAACTTCTATATATCTCAAATAAGTTGAGCTGGAAAAAATGACCTTTAAAGTTGAGAGTTATATGTCATCAGATAAGTACCTATAAAATGCTAGCGTGCAACTGCACTCTAAGGACGCTCAGATATGATCAACGTAGTTCTTAAGTTGAAAATTTTGTACACATTTTCCGGTGATTAATTGCCCGGATTAGGAATTGCCAGGAAACTATTTCAAATATCCCGAACAAAGATGAACTTCCCCAGAATTCCAAATTATATTCTTCGGTGGAACATAAAATTTTCCGCCGAAAGAACTCTCGCCATTGAATTATGTCCTTCGTTTTCCTTGGTTCCCCGGTTTCAGAGAAAAAGAAAGGGACATATACGCCTTGGACAAAGGGGAAAGAAAAAGGGAGATGTACTTATTACTTTTCGACCTCTGTGGTCGTTATACCAACAGTCGTCTTTTTCGTGTTCGGAATTCAACTTTAATGGAGCTCGTGCAATTTATACTAACAATCAGAAAGCACTCGTATCTGATTTGATCCGCACGTAATAATAGGCCTATCGAATATTTGTCCCTCCTATATAATAACAATGATAATTTCGATACAAGCACAATAACGAAAGAAGAAAGCTTCTTTTTATTGTTTCGCAGTTGCCCCGAATATTTTCTACACCTCTATATAATGCTTTATTTATAAAGGAATATTTGCCTTGGTAAATTCTAAGAGGTTGTCGCCCTGATGCGTATGATGCAAATAAATTAACTATTAAAAGTGAAAACATAGCTCATTAAAAATTGCGATTACTTACGTGTATCATTGCGCATGTCATAGCAAGCGCAGCGATCCAAGCACATTTTTCTTCGAAAAACCATGTCATCTCTTCAACGCAGCCATGGAAGAAAGCGTTTCCGGTTACTGTATCTCTGCACTGATTAGGTAGTGGTTGACGCAATTGAATGTAGTCGATAGCTCCATCAGCACCGCAGCAGCCAATCTGCAAATTAAAGAGGTTAAATTAAGAAGATGTTGGTTAATAATGCTTACACACATAATAAATAAACACAATAAACTCTCCATTTCATACATTTGTTATAAGTTAGTGTTAGTGTGTAAAAAGTAAGTACTTTTAAGGAATATCCAGTGAGGCAAAACATTGTTATTGTAACGCCCTGTGTACATTATCAATTAATATTTAAAATGGAATTTGCCTACTATTGCAAAATTCACTAGAAAAACTACAAAGTCCCCTTATTTAAAGGGCACAAATATTTGTAGACATCGTTGCAAGTTCTCAATGCCTACTAGCTTCGACGTTTTAGGTCATCGATATTCTTATAGTAAACGAACGAAATGTATCGTACACGTGGTGCGGTCTATCCTAGTATCGTTAGCAGAAACGGATCCACCTCAACACATTACCGCAGTTCTTATCAGTTGGAGCTTTTTAAAACTAAGATCACCTTTACACTTTTCCGTTCATAATAATTATACACACAATTGCTTTCGTCTAATTTCAATATTTTTGTTCCCACATGTATTTTAAAATCAGCCTGTATACAGGAAAAGTCATTTATGAACAAACTACAATTTCTTTTGGATAGTCATTCTTTCCTGCCTAAGATCCTGCCAAGGCTTCGGAAGAATTATACTAGTGAAAATGTACTACGTGATACTACAGATAATATTCTGCCCTCAGGGTAAGAGAATGGTTTTCATTCCATATTACCCTGCGCTATTTTTCACAGTTCTAATGTATATAGCTACCTCAATTTGGATTGTGTCAATTTATAAGTTTACAAAATGTGTTCTTAGGCTAAATTCTTACTAGTATATATAGCAGAAAAGCCTTCAAATCAATTGATTTCGGTATTTGGCAATGTAGATGACTTTTTTTTAAGATGTCGGTGTTTGAGTGTATCATACACATAGACATATCTATACATAGAATATCAGAAAAATTTCACCTCTCATTATAAGAGGATTATCAATGGAACATAACATTTCGGAGATTGTTATTGATCGTGACATTTTTGTAACAGCTAAACGTACACTTGTAGGGGGAAAATAAAAATTTCATTTAGAAAAGCCGTCTAAAAGCGTTGCGGGAAAGCCGCGGGAAGCGATCCTGACGGGACGTAGTTCATTTTAATGTTACATTAAATTTGGAAGCATAAGATAAGGAGACGACGCTCCGGGAAGGCGAGAAATCGTTAGGATAGGGGAGAAAAAAATGCGAAAAAAACTGGGGAGCGGCATCGAGCAATATATACGAGCAAAAAGGGAATAAAGTGATTGAGACTTTGTGGAGTTAGATCTTCCAATTCGATTTCGGAAATGTCACCGACATATTTATTTATGAACGGAAAACTTTCCGCTCTCGCACGCACACACTAAACGTAAAGCGATAATGCATTTTTCAGACGATTTCAGTATTAACATTTAAATAGAGGATTCTTATGGTTTTTGACATCTACGGATATAAATCGGAATGGCTTGTTAATGTACATAGAAAAGATCGTTTAATACCATCTATATATACTTAATACTGGTTATATAATAAGTTTCACTAGTAATCGTTGATTCCATTAAACTGTATTTCTGCTACAATACATATATACGATCAACGGAAATATCGAAATGATGGTGCTATTTCTTATTTCACAATTTATGCGATACATATTTTATATAAATATTGAAGAGTATCTACATATCGGTTAATATAGTTCTCAATGACGCGCGACATCTCCAGGACGTCATCCTCAACGAAACTAATGAAAAAATCAAGCAATCACAAATACGTTATAAGACTTCGAAGATGAACATGTCGGTATATGCAAGCAGCAACGAAGATTTATAAATGAACTTAATTATTTGGGAAACAACTTAACAATAAGGCGGATGAAAGTAAAGTAATGACAGTAGGTAGACTATAAAAGAATAAAATCATTATAGATGGTATTCCCATCTTTGAGCAACAAGGAATATTTGAAAATGAACACACATAAATAGGAAGCGGCAATCAACAAGAGAATTAAACATTACGTTATGCAATTTATAACAATATTATAAGAAAGAATCCAGAATATTTATTCAAGTCTATACCAGCATATGGTTGTGAGAACTGCGTCTTAAACAAGCGATAAAAAGAGAATGGCTGGCAAAACCAAGATAAAAACAGAAGAGAGGCAGATCGAGGCGAACATGGGATATCACGATAAAAACAAGTTTCAGGAAGCGAGAGACATCTTGGAATGAAGCCCAAGAAATGGAAAACACAATAAAAATTATGATCATCGTTTAAAAAAAAGGGATAAAATGTAATGCTTTACCGTTTAGTGTTGAGAACGAATCATTCATCGCAAATTGTTCGTATCATAATAAGTCTGCAAGCAGTGTATTTCTTTTATTACCCAAATGATAAACACTTATCGTGACTTAGTGGCTACTGCTATCTTGCAGTTTTAACTTGGAGATAGCGCTCACCGAGGGTAGATAAATAATATTCTACTTTTACTTGCCGGTTAAATATTTAAGCAGTAGTTACGGCGTACCTTATAGTTATTTACGTATGAAGGTTGGAAAGTTACGTTTTGTCGAACGCAGTTGGAGATTGCGAGCAGAGGCGAGCAACCAAACGAGTTGGATAAGACACTTTCAAGCCGTGGTGCGTACAATATTTTTTCGGCTACCACATAATTACCACTTACTAGAACCAATTCACTTGCATTTGTAGTATCTAGAATACGGATCACCCATATTTGAATAATAGATTGTTTGACAACTGAACCCAGAAAAATGTCTAAATCTTCATAGAAGGGTACGGTAAAATAACTGAAATGACGGTAGTTCAATTCCGGTATGTACTTATCGTACTCTAACGTTCATTGACGGTAAACTAGCGGAAGTCGCGCGTTAATCATTCAATTCATAGTTTAATTCAGCAATATTCAGATTTGTTATCGTAGTCAACATATTATATTGCATACAATGGTGAACACATAGAAAACAGGGAAATTGGTTGACTTGGACACAATTTTCGCAATGACTAATCCTTTTCACTGTTAGTTACATTTGAATATTCATCTAGTAAGTAGACTAAATAGGTGTTCTGATAGTCGGTCAGTTTTCATCATTGTTGATGCCTTAATAGTTTGCGCCAAAATTCTACATTGTCAAATACTGATAATATCAAATTTATAAGGCTTAACAAACTATTGTTTCACGACAGTAATGTATAAAAGTTTATAAAAATAAAAACAACATCACCACAATGTATTTAGTCTAGTTAGAAGAGAAAAAATACTATTTAAAGAACCGATGTCGCTTGTGAATGTCTAACACACAGTATACATACCTGCATACATTTCTGTAAAGGAAATAACAAGCCAATTTCATGTTTGTACGAAAAGGGGAACGTCTTTACACTATTATACCAGTTTGATATCCGTGTTCGATTGTTTGCTCAACATTCATTATACGATATGCCAGTAGAATATAACGTACACAGGAGCCTTATAGAGGAGCCTCATTATATCTGACATAATATACGTATATATTACATGTGAGAGTTACGTCCCAATTTAGAAGAAGAATCGTTGATGCGTTAATGTGAAAATATTCTGACATGACGTTAAAATACTGTTGCAATAGATATAAGAAAAAAAAAAAAAGGAAATTTTTTATTGTGCTTAGCTGAAGCTCTTAAGCAACTTAGTTTACTTTAAATCAGGAAGAAAAGTGCAAAACAGGAAGGTGTAGTTATATTAATAATGAAACTCTCAATCGATATAATAAAAAATTTCCTAAAATATAAATTTATTTCCCATCTTCAAAATTTCATTCCCCGATTGTTCTTAATTCAGAAGTAATAAGAACGAACTAAGAGCAAGGCCCAATATATTAATCCGTGTACTCCACTTGAGTAAATATTATTTAAAGTCATACCCTTAAAAGCATCCCGTTCGTGGAAAATGACTTATTTATGCCCATACTGTGGGGGAGACTGTAATATTATTATTCCTAAATCGTTTGTCGCGGTTCCGCTGACAATCTATGTAAATATTTAACCACCTGATAAATATCTTAGTGCTTCTTGAGCGGAATTACTATGTTTGAGGTAAAGATGTAGGTGAACCGCTACGATGCCCGCATATTCCGCAGAGAATTAAATCCCATTAGCTCCTGTTTGGTTACTGTGTTTACGAAATAACTATGTGCAATTATGCTAGGGAATGTGTGCGTTGTGTATACACATACGTATGGTAGCGGAGGGTTTGCTGAAGGGAAATTTTCTCATGAGGCTTCGCAGCATTAGGCCCACATAATTTAGTGTGTTACACACGTAGGATGAGAGAAACAGAAAGAGCTGTTAAATAAGAAAAACTAGATTTGCAGCTTTAATAACTACTAAGGACGGTTATGGGGGTAGATTAGATAAATTTACTAGTAACATGTGTAGAATTTCTTTTTCTTTTTTTGAAGTCCTACATCTTACATGTATGTAACATAATCATGTTCTAATAGTTTGCATTCAAATTGTTAACTAGGGCAGAAATTTTAGGATACTACTGATCACAACAGCCATAACAGGTTATGAAACACAAACACTCTATTCACTCAAAAATATCCCTATAGAGCTAAATTTAAGGCGAATGTGCACTTATACTGTCATACTGAACAATTATTTATTTAAACAAACACAAACTATACAGTTTACAAAATGTTTGTATATACACAGAAAGGAATTGCAACATGCACTGTTTTTCCGCCTTCATTCTTCATCCGAGCATCCGAGATGGTGCACTCTTCTCGAACTAACGGTATCGAAGGCGTCGTTGGTTTGGTCGTTTGGTCCTTCTTACATATTGTACCGCCGGTATACCTCCATCCTTATCTTGCTTTTAAATTTAACGTGTTTTAGTGTCTTTGTGTGTTTTGGTAGTTTATTGTATGTTTTGATCGCATCAGGTGTTGGAAATTTTTCATATTTGTGACTTGTGTTTTTTTCTGTTCTTAGGTGTGAATGTCTTCTTATTTTGTGTGTGTGTATTTCTGTATTAGGTGTGAATTTACAATCAGTTTTCATTAATTTGTTGTCGATTTTGTGTATTGTAAGGAGATTTCTGAATGTTATTAATTGTTGTAAAATTAGTTCTTGCGTTTTCTCGTAAACATCCTTTGATGGTGTCCATTTGTCCATGTTATACAATGTCTTTAGTATCTTGTTCTGCTGTCTTTGTAGTTCGTTTAAATTTTGTTTAGTTGTATGGCTCCATATGTTTATTAGATAACTAATATGGGACGTAAATATGCTGTGACATACCTACAGACTTCTTCAGATATTCTGGTACTATGTCTTTAATTTTCTGCATTCCTGCTATAATCATGGTGTTTCTTTTTATCAAATTTTTTACGTGGGTATCCCATTTTAGGTTATTTTGTATGGTTAATCCTAGATATTTTATTTGGAAGGTTTGAGTGATGGTTTGTGTGTTAATCTTGATGTTAAAAGTGGGTTTATATATTTTTTTTTTTTGTAAATACCATGTACTCTGTTTTGTTCTCATTGATCGTTATTAGATTATTATAGCATCAATCTTCTATTTTTTCCACATCTTCTATAATGTGTTGCTGCAACTGTTCGTCGTTCTTGCTTGAGCAAACGATGCATACATCATCTGCGTATGCATATATTTCTCCGTGGATCTTCAAATTCAAGATGTCATTTGTATAGGCTATGTACAATATCAGTGGTATATTCCCTCCTTGGGGGATTCCATATTCTGCTTGTAGATGTATATTCCGTAAGTGCAAAGAATTAGCAGAATGTATACCATGCGATTCAAGATTACTCAAGATTATTCTCTTTTCTGGGAAACTACTTATGCTATCGTATTTAAAAACGGTAATTAGGTAACTATAGGTTACAGCAATGTGATATAGAAAAATCAGAAACTAATTCCGTGTGTTAATATATGATTAATTGGGGAATATTGGTAACAATGGTCCTCTCCGTTGGGCATTGCTCACAATCACTGCTTTCCCACTTTGTCCGTAACGTATAATCATGACTGTTATGCGTTTTGATTTTCTGATATACAGAGCGAGTTAATATTCACACCTACACCAATATTAACATATGCTGCACAATATGCTAAAACCCCGAACACGAAGATGTTTACAGGTAAAATTTAAATTAAAAACTAAATACCTTAAAATTTTTCTCTATTCTTAAACAATCTAAATACAATGAAAATGTAACAGCGAACCTATAAAGACGAACCCTTAAAATCCTTAGCATTGTCGTTAATACACGTACATAACCTATCGCTGAAGTTCCTAACAACAGAACTGAAATTATTCTTATTTGTTTCTGCTATTCCTTAATTAATCTGCAAAATAACTCCGGTCCACTGCAGCAGACCCAGTAAAATAAACCCTTATGTATCTTCACAGCAAGAAAAATCCATTGTGACCAGTGGTTCTATTTTTTCGTACTTGTACAGGTATTCCAACGTGTTCAAAGAAGCATTGTTGCATGTTATTGTAAATGATTATCCTCTAGCAGATGTGGTGAAGTCATCTGGCAAAGATTACATTGCAATCTTTCTCATTAATTTATTTTTTTTTTTTTGAAAAGAAAACATGAACCTATGATTCTTTTACTTAAAATACTTATCCAAACATTCGCAGATCAACGACTCTGTTGATTCCGAGATTCTCACAGTGCCAAAAATGAAAGTTGTGACACGGAGAAAAAAAGATGTTACCACGTATTATAAATATAATGAATGATATTAACTCAAGGACAACAATACGTTATCTAGTAGCCAGTATTCATCCATGTATTACTGTTTATTAGGAAGATGGTACGCGCTAATATAATTATAATACAACCAACTATAAAGTTAGTTGTCCCTATTGTTACTATCTATTTTTCTCAGTGGATGATTGAAAACTCCTTTTTAGTATAAACCGGCTTCATTGATAAATAAAACATTATGAAAAAGGTCAGGTTGCGCTGAATTTGTTGTAATGTTCATGTGCGATAGGTCATCTCTAGGATGCAGCATTTGCAAACAATTATTCCTGGTACTATCATTTAAGTTTACGAGATTGACCTCCACGCAAAAAACATTTTCCAGCGATACAAGCTCTCGGCAAAACCAGCGTAATCATTAAAAACGCCTGCAACTTTTATCATATAGAAGAATTCTTTGCTTACATACCAAGCCTTTTCAATTGAGAAACACGTTTAGACCTTCTCATGGTCAATTACTGTTAAAACTCAAATAAATACATGCACATAGTAACGTCAAAGTCAAATAAATCTAGAAACTTTCGTTCGTATGCGCCATATGTATCTACAGAAATAGACTGAATTTTCTCTTTCGTGGACCTTTTTATCAATATTATTAGCGATAGTTTCTTTTTTACACTAGTATCCTCAACGAAACCACATTTCCATTACAGTAATTTGTACCTTACATATATCACACAACATGACCTTTTGAAATACCTGACGAATTATTTTTATTTTCTTCATGTCCGCTCTTTTATCTAGTACAGACGATCCTATATCCAATACCAACCCGATATTAAACCTTTGATGCTTTCCTTCCTCCTGCGTATTTCTGTACGTACGTAATCCTTCAATTGAGATCCTATTTCAATTTATATATTGGCATCGATTTTTTGGAGTCCACTTTCTGTTGAAACGAATTTGTTCCTATACTTGTTATTTTAAGGACAGACAGTCGTGCGGATTTCATTAATGTGAGTGGTAATATCCAATTCTGAAAATGCTTTTCAAAGTAATAGCTATACTCTGATAGTGTTTAAGCAGCACTGATGTAGCATGAATGATATCTATCTATCTAACACCTGTAGGTAGGTAAGTTTTTTTTTGTTTAGATTGGCTTCCATTAGTCGAAAAAGAAATATTTGCATTAATGAGACGCTACTAATAAAGTGCATCAGCTGCGAGCAGATATTGTAAGTAAGTCGTAACAAATGCATACTACGGTGCAACAAACACCTTTTTATATCTTACCGGACATTTTAAAAATGTTCCGACCTAGAGATATATGAAATCAATGTGATGTTTAGGAATGCATTAGGAGAACAAACATTCAAATTTTTTGTTTCTTATTATATACATTTTCCGTCCAAATCATGTGATTGTTCTTGCTCTACGTGCATGAAATCATACGAATTTTCAATAGAACACTTGTACAATGCCGTTCCGTGGAAAAATCCATTTCAGTATTAATTTCAAAGTGATAATGAATTTATCATTAATTTTCGATTCTTCCATAGCTCGGTAGTGTTACAGCCGCATTAAGTTTTGTTTGACTTAGTTTATTTTTTCATTTATTCTTTTTTTATTACGCGAAGTATTGTCTCCGTTCGCGCACGCCCGACTCCCACTATCGTGATCGCGTCGGGGACCGCTGCAGTGTATACTGACTTCGGTCGCTTCACAGACATTTCCACTCTGAGCTCGGTGTCGACAAAGCTCCTTGGCACAACGCAGCGCTATCCTCCGTGCTGAGATATCGGTACTGGCAACACTCTCTGACACGATACAGCACCACTCTTTCAAGCAAAGCTCTCTGGCTCGACGTAGCGCTACCTTCTGAGTTGCGATTTCGGTGTCGGCAAAGCTCTCTGGCAGGACCCACCGCTACCCTGCGAGCTGTGATTTCGGTGCCGGCGAAGCTTTATGGCACGACGCAGTACAGTCTCTGACCTGTGTTTTTGACGCCGGCGCAACATCAACCTGTACTTTAAAACCGGCCGCCTACTTTTGACCCATCTCGGTATATGCTAGCACGACGGGAACCGTCCATGAGCTGTCCTTTTCAACGCCGATAAAGCCCTGTGGCACGACACAGCACCAATCGCCCGCGTATTTTTGACTCGTTTTGGTATGTAGACCTCATTCGTTTTATTCTAATATCCAAATTACGTAATTAACATTTCTTTAAATTTTATTAAATTTGGATACTGATCAAATGAAGGAACACTTCGAAAATAGATATGTCACTATGATTTCCATTAGTACTCTTAATTACATAGTGTAGAATAGAAAAGTGATAAATAAGAAATCGTTTGATTTCCACAAAAGCTAAATCTTAAGGAAAAATTTCTTCATCAGTAATTATAATCACCGATATTCAATTTCGAATTATTACTTAAATAAACAACAAATGAGAAAATAATCACTACATTTGTGTCCATAAGAAATTGAAAATTCCATAGTTGCTATTTGAGAAGTTTTACTAAAAGAAATATATTCGAACTCTCAATATAATTTAGTTTATTTAATTATCATATTTTAGTTAGTATATCAAAAATATATCTTTTAATAACAAAGAGAAAAAAGGTGTTGACTTACATTTTCTTGGATCATGGCTAAAACTTCTTGCCCCCTCTGGTAGTGTTTGTTTATTATCAGTCGACGCATGCTTTCCCTAATTAGCGGCTGCAACTCAGAGTTCTTGGTGGTAAAATTTAACAGCAATGCGGATCCTGCGACATATCCAATGAAGGTCAGAATTTGAGTTCCGATAAACTGCAAGCAAAGTAAATAGTGAGCGATATTACGTTCTGCTAGGACACACAGTTAGAACAAACAAAGAGAATATTACAGAGAAACGCGTCGCGTAAGGAACGAATGTCTATTTCTCGGAGGCTTAAATAAACAGAAAAAGATATTTGCATTACAGTGCATTGTATTTTTGACTTTGCTCCGTAATGTCCTGCAGCTCTTATGAAGTAGCTCCCGTGCAAAATTTATCTAGATTGGTGAACGGTACTAGCAAACTAGAACTATTTTAATTTCGTTCTACTACTGCAAACACACTTAACTAAATATAAAATTTAGTATCCGTATTTACTTTACAAAATTATGTTTTTCTTAATTAATCTAAGGCTCCCTAATAACAAAATTAATTACTACAATTAGGTCAACAGATCTCTTTTGTGTTAAATAAGAATGTCTGGGTACATACTTATATTTATTAATGTGTTTTATTGGAACTTATTTGCATGATAAAGCAGGTTGCTACTACATGAGCAGTTGCTGCTACTTAATTTAAATTTCAAAACATTTATTCTCTCATTCTATTACATTTCGTACACCGTCATACAAGGTTTGTTTGTCTACATCTTTATTGCAGGATTGTAACTTATCCAATCGAGATAAACTACGTTCTGTTTCAGACTGGGAAAGCCACAATGGAGTAGTATATCGTTGCTAGGAAGGATTTGGTTTCGGATGCATTAAAATTTACTATTTTACTACGTTGGTAGCTTTCAACAGGAATAAACCCAGTGTGTGTGTGTAACTGCAACTCGACGTATATATAAGGAGCTAAAATAATATTTTTCTCTAGGTATTTCGAATCTCTTACTTGAAGCAAATATTCAATACAATTTAAAAATACACTGTTTTAAGAAGTATGGAGTTTAGTGTTTATTAGAATTGAACGTTAAAACCAGAAAAATTACTGGAAAATCGGATGCAAAATCGCTTTGAATATAATGCATTCTTCAAATTATGGGATATTTGCAATTTCAATATATTTTTCCTTATTTCGGATAGTTAGACCTACCATCTGCCTTAAGGAAAAAACATACACGACTTTCTTCGTATAATGCATAAATCACCTAGCCAGCACTGATGAGCCTTGGTAAAGCGAAACGCGGCGTATGCTAATAATGAGAGATTACTAAAGGTGATTTAACATTTTATTATGTTTTAAATACTATGTGCCTCTCTATATACATTAACTTATTCCAATGTTATAGTATTTGCTAAAATTCTAACTTTTACAGTTGATGAAATTAATAGTGTCACGCAGGAGCTTTAACGCTTCTTACATGCATGCACACCATTAAATATGTGTCCCGGCTTTGTGGAACATCTTCTGTTGAATCCTGTCAGATGATGTTTAGTTGTTTACTTCTGTAAGCTTCCTGGAATATTACATAAAGCTTCAGTATATCTCCGAAGTGGTATTTCTCCAAGTATAATTAAGGTCACATACGTATACTGAAGCTTGAATAACTATACAAATAAAATAGTTCCAATATTTCATCAAATAATCTACTTATGTAGGTACTTCCAGCGTTATTGTTAAATTATAATAGTTGAACTTTGGTATAATGAAACTGAAAATTAGCTTAGAACTAAAATCTAGAATGCCTGGAATATAGAGGTGAAACGTATCCGTTTGATTCGTATCTTCAGTACGAATCTTACTTGGGAGTCAGATGGTACAAATACCAACTTATAAAAGCCTATTCCTTCCTATTTCGTACCGACCTGCTCGTATCTGCTTTTTATTGTAATAACAGGTTTTTGTCGGAATTCCGCAAATGCTGAGCACCTGATTGTGAGTCATGATAGTTTTGTATATCGAATAGATATTCTGTAATCTGTATGGGCTTTATTTTATACATATATATGTAAGAACGTAATTTTTTTTGTTCTGACATTTGCCGTCGGCAATTTTTGTCCAATATGTTATTATTATAGTATTAATATTCAATCAATTAACTTGCCTAATATTATGTAGTAAAACATAGGCCTGCAGTTTCGGTCAAAGCTTGCTGTAGAATCTAAATGTGTTTGTTCTTTGGTAATTTGAACGTCATAGGGTGACATAACAAAAATAATACTGTGAATCAAATTGGAAGGGCGGCAACATAATTGATTTCTTTATTAAATTTCAACATTCACAAAACCTTGTTGGTATACATAAAGCGATTTCAGGAGATCTACCGGTACAAGCCAGCAAGCTAATAAAAATAACTATTGAAAAGAATATTTACTAGGCATATATGTAAACAATATACCTACCTACACATCTGAAATCTTAGTACTAAAGAGAAACAATAAAAAGATAATGCAAAATTGAGATGAATTAAAAAAGAAAAATGCCATACCTTTTACAACGTCTATACAAATGAATCTGTGAAAATATTTTATTCAAATGACAAAAAAAAAAACAGAAAACAGCATTTACATTATTTAATAGTATAAGGTCAAAAAGAATTGGTACAAATGATACGAATCCTTGAATCTTTTCTATAAATGTGATAATCTGCGTGATACTAATGGTGATTTCCAGGAGTGCGGTACATATAGCTAGCCCAAAAAGTTTTGTTTTCATAGTCATTGAATCTCATGGATACGCATCGTTGTTGCTTCTCGTGAGCTAGTGCTCCTAGTTGTGTGTATCCTTTCCATCTGTCCCACCTTTTCTTGTCTGCTCTATGCACCAGAATTTTTTTTTGTTCCTTTTAGAATATCTCCGATCTACGCTGTGTATTTCGAATATCAAGGTACTTCTGCTTAACAGATTTTTTCTTCTATTTTCAATTTAAGAGATATATTCAATTGTGAAATGTTTTTTTTTTTTTCGTTGCGTTTCGATTACTTGTTCTAATTTTTCTGCTCTTTGTTTCTAAAAAGTAAACAATTTTTACGAAAGCTTAGACATTGAAAAGGAAAATTTTAGTTTTATTTGGCTTCCTCTCGACAACCCATGCATCTGAAATGTATATCTTTTGCGTACTTTGGATAACAAGGCAATTTAACATATTTTTTGCTTTTTTTGTATATTTAGCATGTAAGAATATATGTATAAACAAGAAATATTTCCTTTTAATTATTTGGGTGCTTGCTTGAAAAAACATTCAAGTGGTATGTAATCAACACGATTTAAATACCATACCAAATATGCATAATATAACGTCAGCTTTCTCGCCATAAACCCAAATACTACATTGTAAATGTAGTAGTAACTGCAGTACCATTTCTCAATGTCCGTCTTCTCCCCTTTTTCCATCCTTAAATTCAGCACCTCGCCGCTGAAAAACGAACATTTCAATCATTAAATTCTTATACGTATGGGTGAGAAAGAACAGAGCTCGCTCGGACGTTT
Organism: Cetonia aurata; assembly: GCA_949128085.1. NCBI lineage: Eukaryota > Metazoa > Arthropoda > Insecta > Coleoptera > Scarabaeidae > Cetonia > Cetonia aurata. Next base: position 34,496,199 of record OX421885.1, read on the forward strand.
CGAAACAAACGCCCTCTCGAAGGAAGAGAGTTGTGCCGGCGGCGGGCATAGCACCGCTTATCCTACTCTCTTCAGCGCCTGGAATGCGGCGCTCCCTCTTGCAATACGATTAATGTAGCGACAATTCGCCGTATAATATATTCCGATCCTTGGAATAGGCGGCCAATTTATCACTGAAACGTGAAGCTGGGCCACCGACACCGTACTACCGTGCTAACTCGTAAATTTCACTGATAATTTCTTTGGTAATAGGATCAATTCTTAAATTCGATATGGTCACTTCTACTTTAAGATATTTCGCGACACCTGATCTCCCGACTAAAACAGGGTCTGCCCCTGATAATATCCGACATGCCGCTATGTATGGGGAGCGTAGTGAGTTTTCGTCTCAGAATGTCATTCCCGGGTATCGCGAGCCGCTAGATCTCGTGGTATGTAGAGAACCCCGCGCACTCGACCCGTCCACAGGGTCATGTCAGTTACCCAGACAACATAACTTCATGTGAAAATGTAGAATATTTTGAGAGATATATGAGCGACAAGGCATATCTGTTGTACATACCAGGAGGATTCATCTAGACGTTTAGTAAACGCATATGGATAGGTATGCATAAGGGGCAGGTTTCTGAGAGCAGGATTATGTATCCGCTTACTATTGCCTAAATAGCAAACAGCCGCGAATTTATCACTCTTCTAAGATCTATAATAACTTTAATCTGAAAATGATACACAGAGAGAAATAATTGTTAGGAAATATTAAGGAAGCAATTGAAAAGTTATTGATAATCGAAGAATTACTAAATAGTGGTATCAAAATATAAAATATTGTTAAGAATTCGGTTGAAACTTAGAACCAAAAATTCGAAATTATGGAATGTGGGGACGCTATTTCATCAGAACGGTCACAACCGGACTGTTTATTGCAGTGGTCGAAAGGAAAGTGATCAATTTGTAAATTCAGCATCAATAGCCAAGGAACTTTAGCCGTAACTACCATGTTCGATTGTTTACTCAACAAAAAGATAGTTACTGGAACCGAATTCGTTTATATCATATAATTTGGGAGAAATACTACACTCCGCCAAAAAAGTATCGCATAATTTAATTTTGAATCATAAAAGTATCGCATAATCTTTGTTTGTAGCATAAAGTTGTAAATATACTCTAATGCGCTCTAAGATATAATTTCTATGATTGTTTAAATAAAATACAGACCAAATAAAAACAAGAACTCATACTTGAGATTTTTATTAAAACAAGAAATTATAATTTTGGAAAGAAAAATGTCATAACAGTAGCTTTTAATACTGAGTATTGCCACCTCTGGCTCTTATGACCGCTCGCATACGGTTTGGCAGAGATTCGATTAACCTCCGTATATAAGCCTGATCCAAATTCTCCCACTCGTCACGGAGAGCATTTGCTAGTCCATGCAGGTCCGCTGGGGCAACATTTTGGGTTCGTATCCGTTTGTGAAGGAGGTCCCACACGTGCTCGATAGGGTTCATGTCCGGACTTACCGCAGGCCAATCTAAAACTGGAATACCAACATCGTTAAGGTATTCCTGGACGATTATTGCAACATGCGGTCGTGCATTATCGTGCATTAACATGAATTCGTTTCCTATAATTGGCGCATATGGTACTACATGTTCTTCTAAAATGTCCGTTATATACCTGTGGGCAGTCAGTGTACCTCTGTCTACTGGTACTAACTCTGTACGACCTGTTAAACAGATGCCTCCCCAAACCATAATAGAGCCACCAGCGAAATTAGGTCTAGGTCTGATATTACACTGCGAATAGCGCTCACCGTCTCGTCTGTACACTGAGATACGCCTATCTGAGGTGTAAAGACCAAATCTTGACTCATCTGTGAAGAGTATATTGGCCCAGTCATTAATGTTCCAATTTACATGTTCTCTGGCAAACCTTAAGCGAGCCACTCGGTGGTTCCTAGTGAGACGAGGGGCTGTTACAGCTACTCTAGCTCTTAATCCACTCTGTCGTAACCTATTCCGAATAGTTTGAGTACTCACACGAGTATTTCTGACTCTAGCCAAGTCGTTCTGCAATTGTCTCGCAGTTACATGTCTTCGACGTAATGCTTGTAGTAGTAAATAGCGGTCATCTTGGCGAGTAGCACATCTTGGACGACCTGGTACAGGTCTTCTACTGTAAATGCCTGTTTCCCTATATCTGGCTACGGCTCTAGAAACACTAGACCGATTGATGTTCATCAAATTAGCAACGTATGCTTGAGATCGTCCATCTTCGATTAAAGCAACTATAGCAGCCACTTGTTCTGAAGTTAAATTGCTCATTTTAGTTTTAAAAGCGTTGGTACAGAACTCTGACTTCGCACTTTAAAATTTGTCCGTATAGGAAGACTTTCAATAAACAACTGAGCAAACCTTACACATATGCATTTTTCTAAATGTGTTCTTTTAGGAAAAAAATAAAGTAAAAACGCTAAGTTCCATTATTTTATTAGTGTTTTCATAGTTCACATACACGAGGCAAACTTTTTGTGAACGTATAAAAATATCTTGGTTCATAAATGCCCTTTTTTAGTTTATGCGATACTTTTTTGGCGGAGTGTATTAACAAATAAAAATTGCATGAAGACAGAAGTGATCTAAAGAACAATACCTACTTTCCTAGGTATAAAATATTCAATTGCTTTCTGGGTTTACAATAAATTAATAACATACAGGTACATACTTGAATTGTGTTTTATGAATAGTATTTTGATTTGGTGATTTAGAATATTAATTTACTTTATTATTAGTATTTATCATGATCCAATGTATTACTTGTATAAGTTAGAAGCTTAAACATAGTTTCTTCCTTCGTAAACTAAAAATACAAAGAATATAAGTGCCAAATATATTACCACACCTAGGTGGGCAACCCATTTATCCGCTTTTATATCATTTCCCTTTCGTGCGAATTTATTGTTTTTTTTTTTTAACAGCTCGGCTAGAAAGAAGAATAGAAAAAAGGTATCCAAAAACTAGGAGATATTTTCCGGTTATCACGGTACGGGATTTTCTACGTAATCCTCGGGGAAATGTCAACATCTTTTAGTGCAATTGGATGGCGGCCCGTTGTGGTCGCGTTATTACCTTAAGGTACTGAGAACTCATTTGGAATATAGCATCTGCGGCGGCTCCTTCTTTGCGAGCCACTCGCTCGTGTGCACGTGCGCGATCTCTGTCCTTCCCGAAATCCCCAGGTTCTTATTCCCGTGGGTACAGAGCCGATTTTCCGGAGAATTTCTACTTTCGTAACGGCTTACCTGTTGTGTTAGTCGCGTTCGATGTCTTTTCGTTGTGGGAGTACTGCGAGGCGTTTTATTACTTGCTCAAAGGACAGCGGCGGAAGAAGAATGGAAGAATGGGGACAACATGTCCTTTATTGAAATCTAAAATGTATGAAAACGCGGCGTACGAATTAAGAATGGGCGTTATATCCACTAGGAATATTAAACTAATTTGTTATGTCGTATAAGTTAGCTAATAACTCTGAGATGTTACACAATTGGAAAGGCTTTCACAGTACATCTCGCTCCCAAGAATAATTTCAGCATGTAGGCATATATGTTAATTGAAAAAAGGCGACTATACAAAAATCACAGCACCAAATTGTAATTTTGAAATGGAAATCTCTGCAGTGCAAGAATATTAATTAAATATGGCATCATAGGTATCATGAAGTCAGATAAGGATAGGATAGAGAGCACAATATAAAATATATTTATAACACATGAGTTTTGTTTTTCTCCTTAAATATTTCCGTTCGAGATGCTTTACATCATACATTTTCCAGCAACTATTAGATAGACATCACGCATTATTGTCCAGGGCTTTATAAAACTAAAGCTAAATTTTCTGCATTTGGAACGACAATGGACTACAAAATCAATAATACCTAAGTAAAAGCAAAGTGACATTGTGAATTGTATACTACATAAACTGGTAAATTCCTTTTACATATGAATGCTAAATCAAAGATTTTTTAACGTGACAAAGTTCTGATTTCAGGAGCAACTTTACTTTTGAGCTTTTGATGTCAAAGTGTGTATTTGGAAGTGTTCCACTTACGGTAGAAAACAAATATGCAAGATTTACTTGTGCTCTAGGTTCCAGGATATGGACGGTAAACTTTAAAAATGAGCACTAGATGTCCTAAAGATGAAATTATATCTATATGTGACATTATTGAATGGTGTGGAAATATTTTCCCCACGAAACAAGATCGCAACAAGACGAGAACACGAATAAACGCACAACATCAACCAATGATCCCGTTTTTTCTTTCCGTATGTCCGTGATACTTAATAATTACATGTCTAACTTACATATAATTCTGCACTTCATCTGTTTTATTACATTGTACTGGTGGGTGTAGTTGTACTCGATACGCCCCTGATCCGCGGGAAGGCATCCCATCTCTTTTGGTCAGATTTTTTTATAAGTTTCTTTATCTTATGATTCAACTATGGGCTTGATAAATGCCGGAACTGTTTGTACATACGCGTAATATGTCAATATCAATATTCGAGGATTTGTCCCTGTGATTTGTCTTTCGAGTCGGTAAAACATTAAAAATCTAGTGTTATAAAATACTTTTGATATTTTAACATAGATTTAATATTAAGAAATCAAATAAAGTATTGTACTACAGAACTTTAATAGGGTAACTTAAACAAGAATTTGAATTAAAAATTACACTGTAAATAGAAAAATTAATTAATTAAGGATTAATTATAAGCATAGCATTTACGGCGCCAGAAATAAGTGCAGAGAAGCTTTCAATTTATTAAAATGTACTAAACGCTTCCCTAACTCCATGGAAATTAAATTATTTAACTTACTCTCTGATAGTTTCAAAAGTTTAGCAGCCATGAAAATAGCTTCAATTGTAGATCAGAAGCTCTTCTGTTTGCGCATTGTACTTTCTCCGGTGGGAAATTTATTAATTTTATGTCCAACTTTATTTAATTATTTAAATTAAAAAAATGTAGTAATGTGCTTTCTGTCCTAATATTAGCACGTGGCATACATACATGTCTCTATCGATTATGATGTACTGTTTATATTGAAATTTAGCGACCCATGTTTTATCATGTTTTTCATAAAATGCACGTAAAATTTTATATTTTCAAGCAACTCCAGCATGCAGTCAGATTTAAATAATATATATAACTTTCCGGACCTTTTCTGCCGAAACTTGTTTTTATGAAGTATAACAGGCACCCAAGGTAATTATAGAACAAAAAAATACGGATTTGTGCGCAAATGTATTTTTCAATCATTCTCTTAAAATGAAAAACATAGAGGTAGACACATTTATGCGTTTGAACAAACCTTTTTTATCACTTAATTCACTTGGCTGAGAGCATTCGCTTTTTTGCACTTCCAATACTGCAATCCCAGTGCTTATATACGGGATTTTCGTTTTCCATTTCGAACAACGGTTCCAACGCCGACGCATTCATACGTTGTCGCTGTGAGTCGAGCTCTATTTGTATTAAATTCCCAAATAGGTTTTGCACGAGTACTTTAACAACAATTTTCTGTATGGGCTCGGAGAAATCCAATAAAATTAAACGGATTTATTATAAAACCGTCACCTTTATCGGAAACTGCGCACAAGAAACGCAAGAATAGAATAAAATAGGAGTGCTTCGAAGTTAGTCTACCGTTTTCCGAGGCACTATAAAGTAAACCCTTTTAAAATAAATGGATATAGCCATTTCCGTAAAGCTTTAATATTGCATTTCTCTTACAGACATAAGCTGCTGGTTAAAGATATTCCTAGTATTTAAATAAAATATTTCGAGCAAGAAATGCGTTGTTAATTATGAAATAAAAAGCCAGAGTTAAATACGGCAGTTTTTGCTTTTTTTCATTTTCAAAGATTAAGTGTACTTTTTTATCATTATATTGTGAAATGTATACATTGGTAAAGATATGATCTGTATAGTTATAGAATACGAAACAATGTTCTCCTTCTAATGTTTCTGCTTCTTAATGATGCAGACGTCTTTCGTCCGCGCAATATTTTTGTTCAATAAAATAAAACATTAGTGATTTGAAAAATATATGTTAGGACTTCACAAAGGTGATGCTATTTTTTATTAAGTATTATTATTGATGATTGAGCTTGTATCCTCTTAACAAGTGTTATTTTTCTTGGCTGAGTTTTTGAAAGGCCACTCTCATGTCATCTTGAACATCCGGTGATTCTTGGCTTTGGTCTTCAAATGGTAGTAATATAAGGAGGGTAGAAACTTTCCTCCTTCCTGAAATATATCACGCTCTGAAGAATCTTTTTGTTGCTTCAAAAATTCATTCACTTTGTTAGGAATATTGGCAACATTCAAAGATATATGACATGGGTTTCATACTAATGCAGTTTGAAAATAGTTATAAATTTCCTCTCTTAGATTATCCACTATTCCCGTATCCGATTCTACAATCTTTGTGCACAGGTGTTCAAATATTATAAACTTTCCGAGATTTGCTTTGCAGCACCAGTTTTGTAGTTTTACCACGAATGTCTGGATGTTATTTCTGAAGTGACTAATGTGCCTTTCTTTACCCTGTAGTTTTAAATGTAGCTACAGATAAATAAGCCATTTTCTTGGAACCAGATCTCATCTATAAGCCTGTCATGAACTCATGTTTTATGTCGTTTCAATGCAAAGACCTACTACATTTCCTTTTGATAGCCAACGAAGAACAGCGTTGAAATTCGTAATCACAGTTCATGTTTTTGCATAGTTCCTTGCAAAAGTCTAGGTAGCAACGGCAAATCGGTGAATCATTACCTTTTGACCCCCTCAGTACATTCTAGGCAAGCTAAATGTAAGCTGTTAGTTTCAAAGGAAAGATTTATTGTCTCCATGAGGTCTTCACCTTTCGTGGTTGTTCTTAGTGTTCTACAAAACAGAAACCTCTTCCTTGATGTCCTCGATGTGAACATATCTCACGGAAACAAGTAACTAGGAACATGAACTAACATCGGTGGACTCGGCAAGTTGAAAGGAGAGGACAGTAGGTGCTTTTATTTCATATAAAATTGCTTCCACCACGTCTTTGGACATATCTGAAATGTGTCTCAGTTCCTTTACTTCACTCACGCTCTGCGATTTCGGCGCCGACAAAACTTCTGGCACGACGCAGATCGCTAGGCGCTAATTGCAGATTTCGCCAACAGCAAGAAGAAACTCCAGTCTACATTATGTGCAAATGCGATTGCCTGGCAAGGGGAAAGTTTCTACTACTGGGACTGATAGCCAAGTAAAAGAGCCGCTTTCAAAGATGGTATGCGTAATTTTAGGAGGCGGAATTAGAGAACGTGTTTTAAAATAAAGGGAATTAGAGTAGAACTGAAAAGATCGCAGTAAAATAAGTCCTTGCGGTCCATATCAATGCATAAACATTTTCATTGATGTATAGCAGGTACACACATAAACTGTTTATGGGCCGTATTTTTTGTATCCCTTATAAATCTGCAAGTCCCTTTAAAGAAAGATAAATTTCCTTTACTTCTAAATCAGTAAAAAAAAAAATGCTGTCAGATCAGCAATCTTATTGTTTAAAATCGAACCGTTTTCCCAGTACGTTAGTGATTACGATTTTATCTCACGCTATAAAAGCACTTCTTTCCTACGTTTCCTATTCCTTTATATAAGTGGGGCATCTGTATGTATTTACTTTCATATTGGCCGCTTGGTAAGCAGAAACTTCGGGAGTTGCCGAAAACAAAATAAACGAGGAGTAGTAAATAAACATATACGTCCTGTTCCGTCGGGTTGGTAGCTTACAAAAACAATATAAAACAAATCTAAAGGTTTACTCCTCGAAAGATTTATGAGCAAATTTTATTACATGTGAGGAACTGAACTGATTACAATTAGTAAATGGAATGTCTTCTTAAGAGTTTTAGTCATAAACTACACTGCTGTATATACTATTCATTCATTTGGAAATCATGATCTTGTTTGGTATTGAATCCAAGATTATGAATGAGGAAATCTCATTACTGACTACATTTGGAGCAAATTTGTTGCAAAAAAGGAACATGTTTGTATTCTTAATATTCTACAATATGCAACGGTTGCCATCTATAAATAAAACACCGCTGGCGTTCAAGAAGCTGTCAAGGAAAGTCAAACGAATTCTGCATATCCACACGATAAAACCTAGGTACAAATTTTGTTAACTCTGGGTTATATAGAAACGGCGTTGTGCAGATATTTAGGTATAGGCATTATGAACGTTAGCCAATAAACCTGCTGCATAATATCATAAATAACATGTAATTAACGCATGCGGTTTCGCACAGCGTATTTGCTAAATTCTAGTTTATACATCGTGCATTTAGTTACACACAGCTATTTTATAAATAAATGGCATATTAAAGCAGCTGTGCTTTGTGTTCAGGAAGTTAATTAAAAGAGGTTAACAACGTTTTATAATAGAAACCTTTTCTGTCTTTCTCTCTCTCTCTCTCTCGCTTTGCGCCGTTATATTTGTGAAAAAATATACTTGGTATTAATGCAGGAATAAATAGAATCGTTATGGTTACGAACTTTATTTCCCAAGAAAAATAACAGACAACAACACATCTTAATATTCAGTACAGCGGTGAGACGCGAAAGTCTAAACATTAAATACCGAGGCCAAAATAATAATAATAATAAGTCTAAACATTAGTTATGATAGAAATAGATGGATGATGCGTATTATAGACGTTAAAACCGTAGAATAGGTGAATAGGTATTTAATACTAACCAAATTCGCACGTTGCTTCAGCAATTTTATAGTTTTTCGTTACATAGAATGCGCGAACATGGTCTTCACATAAACAAGGCAGAAAATTTGGCTCACCAGGTAAAATCACCGAAACATATCATAATTCCTAAAATATCGTTCCCATTGCATGACATCACTTGAAGCCAGCCGCCAGAAATAATAATAAAAAAAAAAAACTTGAGGAAAGTTACTGTAAAATTGTTGGTCGAAGAAGCAAGAAAGTCTGTGAAAATAAAAACAGCTTTCAAGAACACGGAAATATATTGGTAAAACTTTAAAAGTAAGAAATACAATATAAAGCTTTGTAAAAAACGAAACGAAGAAAGAAGATGTTTAAGATGATACAGGTATATATAGGATTTAGGTAACCACAACTTATGCCATGAAAGTTTTAATATAAAGAAGATAAAAACAATTGACCACATAGAGAACAAGATACATAGGTAACGTCAGGAGAAAAAAAAAACAGCCAGAATGGCGAAGGAATAGCGTTTGTTGGATTATGGAAATCCGACGTTTCGGCAGTGGTTTTACTTCCACCATCAGGATAGCCATGAGTTTCAAGAGATCTGTTTTCAACACCAGAAGGAAGATGTTTGAGAACTCAAGAAAAATTAAAAACTGTAATTAAGAGCAAAAAGGAAACAGAAGGAGAAACCTGTCTAGTAAAAGCTGTTACACTTGTCCTGTGATTTGAGAAAGGGAAAAAACATTATCTGACTGAATTCTAAAAAGAAGGTTAGACATAATTTCTGAAAGCCGATGTGACACAACTAACTAAGAAAATTTCTAAGTAAAACAGTTGCGAACAAGATGATGCGGTAAAAGTCTCAAAATAGAAATGGTTTTCTTTCCTTATAACTGCATGCAGAACATTAAAAATGTTCATACAACATGCTTTAAGTATTTGAGATTGTATTTATCAACACGTCAACAAAATCAGCCATGACTCTGTTATGCTGTTTTGTGCACTTATATAAATAGTTTCGGACTTTTGTGCTAATTTTGGAATAGTTATTAATTTTCATCACTTACTCGTTAGCTTTTAATTGAAAATATCTTCCCATTCCCAATTATTGGACAGCTGAAAATAATGTACCACATAGGACACATTAATAAATTCAAAACGAAAGAAATATGTTGTTATATTGTTAGATAATATCCCAATAGTTATTAGTTAATCGTCAGTAATGACTTTAATAAGTAAACTAACTAACGACTAACAAATGCTTTTTCCTTCTTTTAAAATGTATATCTTACCTCCTTCCACGAATATACTTAAGAGATAAGCACACCAATGGAGATATATCGTTAGTGCATGAGTGTGCGTATATACAATATCCAACCGACCTTTTTCAGTCTTCGTCAATGCAGCAAAGGATGCGAAGCTCCAGGAACTCCATTCAGTGGCCAAAACAGTAAAAAGTAACTTCATACTCGAGCTAATACTGCGGATTACGAGAAAGAGATAATACGCCCGAGTAAGTCGTGAGGGCAATAGAGCACTATTTCTAATAACAGGGCCGGCTTAAGTTACAGGTGCATCATATAAAGATAAAATAAAACTTAGGCAAAAATGCGATATTCAAATTAAATACATTCTGTGCTATTTGCACCAGCAGAGGTTATAAAAAATCGATGTATATTTGAAGATGATGATATACATTAGGTCAGAAATGGAATCAGAATCACAAACAATTTTTCTTTTAATCATAATTTACATTTTGTAGTAGTTCCAGATTAGAATAAATGTCTAAATTGATGTAGCTAGGTTGCTTTTCCTTATTACTATTTACTGTTTGGCACTTATTCCGGCTCTGACTTTCCTAGACGTAGTGAAGGACGAAATGTGGAAACCGTGCGCAAGATATGCCATAGGAGAAGCCACCTCTCGGACCCGCTCATGTGGAAAATGACGCCTTAAAATGGGTAGGTGCTACTTTAGTAGTGGCACGTACGCTGCCAGCGCACACAGTCTGATTATGGTAGGTTAAACAGGAGAGAGAGAGGAAAACGGTAACCGAGCCGCGTATTGCACACATAAGGGAAGGCACTTTGTCTTGATTACCGGCATAAAACGGAAAGTTACATAGCGAAGCTTATTAGTCAATAAAATAATGGAATAACTCCTTCGGGTAAAAATACGAACGAGCAATTTAACACTCAGCACCGACCTAAACCGGCTGGCCTTCCTACATAATCGTAAAAAGTGGAAGTGCGCTAACTAGTCTTGTGTGACTGACTTGCGGGGTTAGACATCGGGTGCAGTAGTAAACGTGAGACGAATACTTCGTACAAGCTGTCCTGAAAGTCATCCACTTTGCTACGGTCGCCCAGTATACCTAACAGCAATATAATAGGGCAAAGTACGCACAGAATCACTTTATATGTAGTGTTTCCCACTGATATAAGCCCAGTCAAAGAACATAATTAGGTGGGCTTAAACACGAAATTTAATTTCAACTACTACTCCTAAAAGTAAGCGTGGTAGCTGTAGAAATTAAAAGAAATATCCTCCCAGGACGCATCTTCAATAGCTACAAGAAACTAATGAAGAAAAATGAAATCAAAGTTAAACCACATGCAAGAACAAATTCCGATAGACACATAATCACAATAAAGTCAATTCATAGCAAGAGAAGGCAACTGCACTTGAAGAACATTTCTAAAATCTGTTGCTACGTCGCTCTTTGAAAAGCCATGTTATGAACTTCCTGAAGATCTTCGGCGCTACACTTCAAATACTTTACAGAAGAAAATCGACAAAGCGAATATGCATTAAAGTTATGTAAGAAATGGAACATGAATTTCGCTGGATATTAAATTCTTAATAACTTTCAGAATATTTCATCGATTTATCAGGAGCAACAGTTATACAATATGATTCTGTCCAAGTTGTTTTTACTATGTCAAAACGTATATAAACCATAAGATAATTTTAAACAAATACTTCGCTATAAAAGGAACGAGTTTTCTTGCAAAACGTATATGCCTATACAGGATGTAAATGTTGCAATATGCATAGGCTAAATTCTAGTAGAAATATTGGTTTCTAACATTTATATGACAACAGCTATTCCCTAACTGGAACTATTGAGTATGGAGAAACGTCAAGGGTTCCCTTATGGAATGCAGAATGCTAGCAGAAGATCGTTTGATTGCAAAAGTAGTAAACAGCAAAAAAGTTATTACCTAACTAAATAGATGGATAACAAAGTGGTGACATGGATAAACAATTATGATACTGTAGGGGGAGATATTTGTAGTTGATCCAGAGAGGGAAAACAAAAAAATGCAATTAAATAATAAAAGAAAATTGCCAACTATAATAAAAATATATACTTGAGTCGTTGATAAAATCGTATTGCTGTTTGTCGAACTAAAATAAAGCAGAAAGGATTTTGGTGACCTATATTTGTTTATTAATTGGATCTAGCCGTAGTAAACGTTTGGATTTTTATAGAAAAACGATTGTGGGCCACCGTATCTACTAAACTTCCGGAGAAGATTTACTTTGACTTTTCAATAAAGCCATGCAATAGAGGAAAAGTCGCAATACTTACAGACTAATTGCGTATCAATAGAAAGATTATGCCACAACTAATTTCAACTATACCAAGTGTCAAGTCGGGCTACAGACTAAGAGTTCTAAGGTTTATCATGTTTGCTAAGGAATTCAGCTTTAAATAATTTGTTATAGGAGATGTGCCATATTTCAGTTTGCACGCATTGTTTTGACAATGTCTTTTATTGTTTGTGCTTTGAAATGAAATCTACCGAAACTAATTTATTTCTATGCACTAATTGGTTAAGTAAATTTATAAAAAAGCTGTATGGAGTAATTGTCATAAGTTAATAAGGAGCTACATCTGCCCCATATAGTAGTATATTAACTTAAAATTGCTTCCTCGTGTAAAAGGTAATGGCAAACATTTGTTGGCTATTTCATTTCTATGTTATGAACCAACTAGAAATATTAAATACAAAAATTAGTTTAATTTATATACAGTAAATTCATTGAATTGGCTTACAACAACCTTTACGTAAACGCTGAAAACGTTCTCGCATACCACACCATCAGTTTAATTAAAGTTTCCGTTAAAAAAAGCAATTGGACAAAAATAGTCAAATTACGCGATAAAATGCGTATAATTTACCACCGCTCCCAGCTATGAAGGTGCGGTAAAACTCACCCTTGCGTTTGTACCTGAGTTCTTTCTTTAATTAACATAAAAATCTTATTTCAAATTTCATTATCGGAGGGCGACGATATACTCTGGCGTGTCTGTCGTAAATCTGCATTAATAAGTGCAATTAAGTTTAGTTATCTTGCACCACGGCACACCGAGAGGTAGCGGCGAGCCCAGAGAGCACCCGCGGCGAATTTCTATAAATTCTCGTTGCTTTACGTCCACAGGGTTTATTTCGTTAATCAGAGGAAAATGCAACCGCATATAAAACGTAGCGCTAATTAAATGGGAATTTTAATTAAAATTTTGAAAATTCTCTTAATGCCTATACACCGCTTTTTTTTCACGTATTATAAAAGAAAATTTGTTGTGAAAAACGCTGTATCAATTAAATGTTGTTTATTATAAGCAGTGCCATGAGCGTCAAGACAAATTTAACTACTTAATTTAGAATCAAAACAGTTAGTTTTAATATTATATTTAACTCAGTAAAAATTCTGTACTAGATACCCACTGAACCAACAAAATATTCGACATTTGTGAAGCACCTGTAGGCCAAACCAATGCGCCAATATCACCCAAGTCAATACTCATTGGATTAACTTGATGTGGCTGTGGTCTGATGCAAGTCACGTCATGATAATTTGCACATGTTTCGCTTTTTGCGTCATGTCACAGTCAGATTGGGGCAGCCAATTATTTTCTATTCGTCGGCACAACTGAAACTCGCGTGCAATTTTCAAATTGTCGATTTTTCTTATCGCTGAATCTGAATAATAAGATATTGCCTCGTTGCTCCTTCATTCGTTGATTGTTGACATATTGATTCATTATGTTATGTGAATGCATATCAACGTGGTAAAGATCTAACATGGTCACTGCAGACATGAATCATTTTTCAGTAGAGCTACTTTTTAGAGACTGATTTAATAATGTCATCTGTTTATTTGAGGATATGACAACTTATTTACAATACCCAAGTATCCGATCATTCCGCGCTACGCAATTTTATTAATTCGGAACAATTGTTTCGGAAATTCTTGGATCCCCCCTGTCCCCACACTGAAAGCAAAAAGTAGTAGTTCGGTTGACCATTTATCAGTTAAATAAATGCTTTTTAATATTAAATTTATTCTTAAAATGTTGTTTTATATCTTAGACAGCTTTAATTTAACATTTATTTGCACTCATTTTACAATTTACTTGGAATTAATGAATACTTAATACTGCAAAACATGTTGAAATAACGTTTTTGATAGTCTACTGGCCTGTACACTCGGTCGTAATGATGATTAGGAGGGATATTTGGCTCTGCAGGGGTGCCTGATAACATACTGATGCAATCGAGTTTTTGTATGAAAAAGGAAATCCACAAATTTCCGAAACGATTCTCCCGAATTAATAAAGTTGTGTGGTATGGAGTGATCGAATATCTTGTGTGTTTATTACTACGCTACAGTACTTGCATATTTTTTAATTTTTGAGCAGAACAACGTATTTACCGGCAACATATAACTCATAATGTATAGTGACACAACACCTAATAAGGTTTAGATGGTTTTAAGTCAGGCAAATAATAATATTATCTATTTTTCTCAGTGTAACAATGCATTGTACAGTAAAGCGTTTGTCGTCAATTAATGAAGCAATAAACGTTTACTGCATTGCTTGACCTCACAGAAACATATTGTTACACAATGCTATTACAGCGACAATGTCGCCCTTCAAAAATAATATAAATATCCAAAAGAAAAGAATCTGGAAAGTGAGGCACTTTTTTTTATTAGCACCCCCCTTTATCAATTTAAATTTAGCGTTCATTGCAAAATTTAATCCAGTTTTTTATGTTCGTACAACGAAACTAATATCGTATTTTGCTGCGAATACAATTTACGATTCGGACACAATGAAATATGATCTCAAACACTTCCAGTAGGGTACAATTTCTACATCAAATAAATTCTCTGGCACTTATATTGATTTATCGCAGCTTCCGATTCTGCCCGAAGCCGTATCTGTGGCGGTTGTAAAATGTACGTTTAAATTAGGGGGGCATTAAAAGTTCGATCGTTAATTCGCCGAAATTTAAGCGTCCGTTTATATGTATATGTCTGATGTCGGCCCGTACATTGTCGATGTGCCCTCATAAATTCCCGACAGAACTATCAAAAGTCAATTACATAAACTGCCATATAAATAGACTATTGTTAGTTGATTTTGTACGCAGTGCAGTATGGTCGTTCTAACAATATTTCGTATTACTCGTTTGATTTATCCCTTTTAAAACAAGCGATTATATTACGTATATAATGCGTGTAGACAGACTACACTACATTGCAATGTATTTGTTGCAATATTCAGCAGTCTTTGTACGTATCATAGTATGCTCTATTATGTTTTATCAATGTAATTAATGCATCAGAACTACTATCTTTCTCGTTACGTAATATATTGTAAATATGCATGAGAAATGAAATATTACGAATACGTTTTTCTACGGTTAGTTGTTGTCATTTATATACGCAAAAGAATTTCTTATTTAGTTTTTAGCCGGAGGCGGGCCAACGAAATTAGATTTGCTCTCCCCAAACACAAAACCGATTTATATTGCATGCTGCTTGTCTATGGAGGATGCATGGAATGAAAAAAAGCAATCCTACATACATTATAAGTTTTATCTCTCGAGTAACTGTTCTTCTTGTTACGTAATTATGGAAAAGTAGAAGATTAAGTATAAGCGCCTTAAAGTTTGAACTTTAATATTTACATATAATACTTATTTGTTTCTTCTCCGCTGAGTTTGGGATTATTTTTTTTGAATTACTACTTTGTTGAATTGGAAAAGTTTCCATTAGTAGTCTCAAAACTTGAAAACTGTATTAATGAAGTTGTAATGAAGCATAGGAAAGTTCAAATAAGTGTATAAAGTGGTATAAAGTAATCTTCTCCAATTGAAACCCTAACATATTCAGATTAATGTAGCAATTACTGAACCTAATTATATCAATAAAGACAAAATTCAGTGTGAATACTACGAAATATTTCAAACTGTATTCAAGTGATATCTCGGCAGTACCAGAGGCCAGCTTCTTATTGGTAGATATAAAAGTAACTTGATAAAGGATTTTTCGCTCTATCGAACAAGTTGAAGCTAGTGCAGGTTTATTATGCGCATACATTAGCGTTGGTTTATATACGCGTATTTTACTTTGGGTAGAGCCTCGACTCTACGCTCTATGTCTTTTGTTAACTTCGACATCATTGGTATAATACTTCTGTTCAATTGCTTAATTTGTCCATTCGCTCTAGGAACACCTGCTTGCAATATTTACATAGTTAGTTTTATTCTCTGCTGTAAAAATTTCAAATGATATTGATGTGAATTCCGATTGTCTGTCTGAAATTATCTGCGTGAGCTTTTCATGCGCCCAGAAATATTGATTAGATGTTTAATAGCTTCGTCAAAAGTGATGGTCTTGCATGGGTATAATCTGATAAATTTTATGAACCTGTCAGCAATAGCTAAAATGTATTTTTTACTGCATTTAATATTCTCAAGTGGGACACGATGGTCGAAATGTATCGTATTGAACAATAATTGTTCCTTAGGTATATTATTCAGAAAACCGGGTTGCTTTCCAAAGTTCAGATTAAATAGTTTGCAATGTGATTTTTAACCTTATCTTGCATGCTCGGAAATTAGTGTAGTCTGCGTAATTGCCCAAGTTTTATCCTCTCCTGCATTGCCTGTTTCTATGGCTACTTCTAAGAATGTTCTACGCCATTATATTTTTTTAGATGCATGCCGACTTTTAGTATGATCTGAAACAGAGCTGAAGAAAGCTTTCGGATTGTTAGAGAAGAAAGCAATGGATCATGGATTAAAACTCAACGAACAAAAGTCCAAATACGTGAAGATGGAAGAGGATACCACAAATGAAAATATCACCTTTAAGAGTAAAAGCAAAATTATATACTTTTGAAAAGGTACAACAGTGCGAATACCTCGGAGTTACCATTACTGAGGAAGAACTTCTTGCTGAGGAAGAACTTCCTACTAAGGAAGAACTTCCTACTAAGGAAGAACTTCCTACTAAGGAAGAACTTCCTACTAAGGAAGAAACGAAAGTAGACGAATGTTTTGCGAAAGTTTGCAAAGCAATCAGCTTCATTCAGAAGATCTTGAGAGCAAAAAACTTATCGAGCAGAGCGGGAATAAGACTGTATAAAACGGCAATTACACCAGCAGTATTGTACGGATGTGAGACCTGAATTATGAAAAAAACTAAAAGTAAGCTAATGGGAATGAAAAGTATTAAGAAGAATATATGGAGCTGTACGGGAAAACGGTGAATGGAGGCGTAGAACAAACAGCGAACTGAAACAACTGTACGAGATGCATCAGATTGTTCGAGTTCAAAGGGCAACTTCTCTGGGTCATCTAGACCGAATGGCTAGAAGTCGCTGGGCCAAAAGAGTGTTGTAGGAAATTGTAGGAACCAACAAAGGTAAAGCCAGACCGAGAAGAAAGTGGATCGAAGCGGTTACGGAGGATCTGGTTAATATAGGCGTTATGGACTGGAGGCAGAAATCTAAGAACCGCCAGGAATGGAGAGCCAGAATCAAGAATCGGGAAGAGAGAAACCACAAGGCTTGGCCGACAGTGCCTGGAATTGTATATTATATATGATTAATATTGTTTATTTATCACAACATCAATGATATTTGTATGTGAAGTAGACGATTTCAATAATAAAAAATTCAATCAGGTTAATCTGTTAATAATATAATTTACGATTAAAACTAGCTTAAAAATTCCTTAAGGATAATAACATAGCAATCTAGTTACTATGTTTATATTTTTCATCTGCCTGTTTTGCAGGTGGTTCCAAAATATTCTTGCCTCATTGGCAGTCGGAATCGGCTCCTCAGAAAAAATATTAATAATAAAGAAAATAAAAAAATATATATTTCTGACATTAATAACGAACGCAATCCTCGAAACTTATTCGTTCTCGCACTAGACACCACATTAGTCGTTCACTTCAAAGTTAAGTATAACGTTTATACGAAATGGAATTTAAATTTAAATTTTATGCTAATGCACGACCGGCATAGAGATGTGAGATACGAGGGAAAAAGTTATATTTCATCTGTCAATGTTTTGAGCACAGCACGAAGCATCAATGTATTGCGAATGTAAGCACAGATGCGTAGCTCTTCTATATATCTTTTTCTTTATACCTCCGGAAAATAAAGTCCTTTTTTATATCCTGCTTCTGAATGTAACTATCTTTATATGCTTTCACATATACTCGCGCATATATCCACATCAGACTAGAGAAATTTATGGTCAGGTATTTTTCTTTTTATATTCCAGATATTCCAGTTTCTTCATCGCATTTTTTTGAAATCGTCGAAGTCTAGGTACCATATTAAGCGAGGTAGGAATAATATTTTATTTCCTTTCCTTATTTAGCGGAGACACGCTTAGCGCTTTCAGCGATTCAATTTGTTTTCTTTACCCTTTCGAGGAAATCACCGTCGCTTACGCTCGAAACAGCCTGAAAATATTTGTACGGAGTTAAGAATGTTGACGTTTAGTCTAAATGTGTTTTCAAAGTCCTCTTAAGGCGAACGAGGGAAAAAAAACACTTAAACTTTTATTATTTCAGTGGGTCCTTTATCGCACGAAAGTAAACCTCTGCCATTATACACAATTTGGTTGGAATAATTCTTGAGGTGGCGTGGCTTGCACACTGATTGCTACCGGCTCCATTTTCGGAAAGCTAAACACACGATTGTGAATTACTCTCACGTACGACCTTGTCGTAAGGTATCTCCGCAGGTGTTATTTATATAGTACACCTAATTTAATTAAATTTTCGAGGAAGCTATTTGTGTTTCAAGCACGAAACTGTTTTAGAAGTAACTGTTAATGTACGCAATGGAATTTCCGGATATTACCACATGTGAAAAAAAATTATAATAATAAGAAAACACATACATTACATGTTTTCAGTTTCCATGAAGATTAATAAATGAGTTTAGTATGTATTGTTAATCACCGGAAATGTTTGTATACAAGCTCCATCTCGTTTCGTTTATTCAATTAAGCTTTTGAGAATTTGGTGTCTAGGGAACACAAATGTTTATTATTATTATTATTAACAGCAGACTTTATAATTGGGTTATAATTGTATTAAGCCGTATAACTCTTCCAATAAATGGGCTGGAAAGTCAATTTTATACCAAAAAAGTCCAGAAGAATACCACACACCTGAAATTTCAAAAATTGATAGAGCTTAACGTCATTCTTTCCGAAAATGATGGAAAAACCAGTAGATAATTATATCAGAACAAATATCCTGGACTGGGTGCCGTTGCACCCCTATCAAATGGGCAAATACACGGAGACAACTGACAGATCAAATCCACCATGCACTGACGGACAAATAAACTACAGTGTGCGCCTCTCTAGATATACAGGGCGCGTTTGAAAACCCTCCGCGCCAGGCAGTCTATTAGTGGAAACGGAGGTGGAAAATAAGAATGTCTCGATCAGTACAGTCGGAGAATGTCCACAAGAGGGAGTTATTTGCGCGATTACGTGTAGCTTAACAGTAATTGAACTCCTATGCGGTTTGACTGATCCAGGCATATCATGTCAAGGATGTATTGATAGTCGTATATGCAAGAAGAAAAATGCTCTCTGTGACATGGTTGAAAGAGGATCAATCTCATCAAAAGGTGGTGTCAATCAGTAGGACGTAGTATCAACCCCACTAAGGCTACTTTGGAGAGCATTGACAAATAGACCACGCGCAAAATGACCGGGGAAGAAATAGTGAGGCACAGATCTCCTGAAGGTGATCAAACCTGGGCCATGCTCCAAGACGATATGCCAAAAAACATCAGCTTTCTGAAAAAAATTACCACAAAGTTTAACAGCAAAAGCGATGGGATAAAGACAGCATCCTGAAACTAAATAGAAATGCTATCAAATGGTAAACGGATGGCTCCAAAATGGCAGAGGGAACTGGAATAGTAATATATGGGCCTAGAAGTATTTCGAAACCATGGACTTATGCTCGAGTATTTTCCAGGCAGAAACGTGCAATATTCAAAGATGCGTCCAGTTCAACATTGACAAAATCTATCAAAAGTAAGAGATTATCTTGATGTCTGAAAGTTAAACAGCCATCAGTGCGCTGAGCTCAAATATAATCAGCTCTGAGATGGCTTGGGAGTGTCTATAAATACTAAGCGAGGCAAGAGGAACGAGGTAATTCTTCTGTGGGTTCTAAAGAACCAAAAAAATGGAACAAAGTTTTACATAAATGATAAATAAATTACATCAACCAATTATTGATGTAAAATACCTGAATATGTTATCTGGGTACATCATGAGATATATACAGTATTTATATTCTTTAGGAGATCTTAGTATGTACTTTTATTCGTTATACTTTAATTGTATATAAAGTGATATAAGTTTAGTTATCATTTCAACAAAAGAGGCGGCTGATAAGCACGACCAAATCCCGAATCTTCACTAAGATGAAAGAGGACAGACGTAGGAACAGTAGTGGGACAACAACTAAGACTTTGACAGGTGGTTTCAGGGTAGTATAGTGCGGTTCAATGAGGCCACTTATCTGGTATTTGTACCGGCTACGCCTTGGAAAAAAGAAAACAGAAATGCTTTTCATGAAGACCAATCGAGCCATTTGAAAAAGAAAAGAAAATTGAACAGAAGTAGAAACAAAGTATCTCTACATAATTTTAAATGCATTTAAAAGTATATGTACGCAGCAAAAACAAAAAAGAAACCTTTTTAATTTTTTTTTACACTAACCCGAAATTTTAAGCATTTCAAAGGAAAGGTTAGTTCCTTTGCTATGTCGGATGCGAAAGTTGTAAAATTTCCAAAAATACAAAGGTGGGCCTATTTAAGGATCGAAAATAGTTATATTCGGTTAAGCCGGAGATGGCAAAAGTTTATTGACTATGTGAAAAAAAATATTATTTATGTTCCATAGTCAATTTCTACATTGCAAATATTTTAAAAATTCATAGGAGCGATCCACTTTCAGAAACACCCAGTACATTGGTAGTGCATTTCGAATACTATGGGTTTCAATGTACGGTTCTTTTCTTTAAAAAATTTACCAGCTGTTGTAGTTTATGTAGATAAAATAAAGAAAATTGCAGTTCCAATAAATCTTCAAAATCAAATTCAACAAGTGCAACTAAATTCCTCATGTCGAACGTAGCGGATACATTTAATTAAATAAATCCGAACTAAGAGGAAGTTGCAGTGAATCGCACTAATTCCTAGCAGGCTCATATGCTTCGTGGTCGATCCGAGCGCGAGCACGTATCTAGCTGAACAGACACGCGTTCAAAGAACGCCCTCCACACATGGACGCGACGCGGATGTAAGGGAATAATGGCAGAACAAGGCGTAAGAAAGGCTTTCAGCGTCGGTTAAGTGGCAAGGCGTCAGTAGAATCGATTAAACTGAAATGTTTTTCACTTTGAAGTTTGATACGCTTTGAGGAAGGCGGCTGCAATTAAATGCTTGCTGCTAAGATCTAGTTGGTATGGAATGGGTCTCGAGAAGCGCTCGTCTCTCTTCTGTTGGTGGCGGCGGAATTGCTTTTACAACCCGCAGGACAATCAGTAAGCCTGATGGCGATATATTCAGTATAAAGATAATTGCGAACTAGTAACAAGATCAATAAATGATACGAAATACAAAATTCTATTACAGACAATAGATTTGCGAAGATTGCTGGGAACGTTATACGACCAGTGCATTTCAGTGACGATAAGTAACAGGCAGTCACACTACTATAATTAGTATGTACATCTTAAACATTTATTTACCTATAAAGATGTGAGTATAGGATTAATTAGTAAGAGGTTCGCTTGAGTTTAGGAACAATTTGGCTGAACAATGGAAATAGTTGTCGTAATTTTCAGTCTTTCCGTAACGTCTGAACGAAGAACAATTTGCTGTTCACGTTCACTTTCTTATTGCATAAATTAAATTGCGTTGGGATTCGTGGCGTTGCATATAGTTGGTTTTAATCATAACTTGTTAGATACAGAGAAGGACATAGAAATTCAGAGATAATTGAAATGATGCTTAAATGTTTTCTTTATCTTATAAATTATATCCCCTCGTCAAAAGCTACGTCGCTGTCCCATATAAAATGCATTCCCACTTCAACATAGAAGTACAAAGCGCTCTATTTCCTCACAATTCCAACGCAATATATTCAACAGCAAAACGAGTTGATGTTTTGGAAAACGTCGTTAAAAACTTTTCAACCTTATGGCGGACAGCGCATGATAACGACACAAGCGCGACAAGCGAGAATCTCACAAATTCAGTAAGAAGTTCCGGTGACGCTTGCATACAAGGGCCCTCCCCTTGACGAGTTGCGAACTTCAAGCAGTGTATGCTAAACGCACGCGTTCCGGTTTCTAGTAGCCGTCGCCGCCATCGCGGCAGCAACATCGGCAAAATAATAAAACATCCAAGCGAACTGCTGTTCTGGCAGCATAATTTGGTGAAGAAAACAACCGCTTTCGCTGCAAACGGCAGCCGCGGGCCATCCTCTTGCCCGTCCGCCGA
This sequence comes from Cetonia aurata, assembly GCA_949128085.1. Lineage (NCBI taxonomy): Eukaryota > Metazoa > Arthropoda > Insecta > Coleoptera > Scarabaeidae > Cetonia > Cetonia aurata. The sequence goes on from OX421885.1 coordinate 34,518,863, forward strand.
CTTGCCCGTCCACGAGGATCGTCGGAAGAGATTCAAAAAGACGCTTTTCTTCCTACGGCTCGACGTCTGTAGCTGGAAACTATAGTAAATTGCACAGAATGCTTATCTTAACGAAACAATCCCCGCGCAAACAAACAAGATTGGAAATGGAATAGGAAGTAAGAGAAAAAGCAAAAGAAAAAGAAGAAGAAAAAGATATAAGAAAGAGAAAGAAGGAACGTAGATGGATTGTGATTGTGTTGCACACATTCACATACAGAGCGTTGCGTGTATAAGAAATTCTTCTCGTAAAGATAAAACAAGGCAAAGATCTTAGTTTGGCGTCAGTGCCACCCTTTACGGCAGGGATATTTCGCCTCGCCGGAATATATTTATTATACGAATTTGCTCGTTTCGACGATAGTTATCTAGAAAGGTTTTTTTCGTTCCGTGGGCGCTTTTAATGTAATTCAATTAGAATAAAAACAGTCTACTTCCATAGTACCACATAGAAGGTATTTGCACAAACAAAAATCTAGTGTTTACTGCAGCTTTATTATTGATTTAATGCTAAAAATTACTGTCTTCAGTAACCTGGAATACATGGTTAATTATTTTAGCAATTTTATATCTTAGTCTGTCAGAAAACTATAAGATAAGATAACACATAATATGCAGAACTTCTTTATTGAGTGACTTTTTGAGAAACGCTGAAATAGCACGATTTTATTTATATAAAACTTACTAGTTGGTGAATATTACTTTTTCATTTTCTAGCTATGACGTGATAACTTATTTTCTTATATGGGAAGGCACTTTTTTCCACCAACAAAAAAATTGAATAGGTATATATATTATTTTCAGTGATACAAACAACTTTTTAAAAGCTAAAGTGGAATGCTTTCTTGGATAACCATCGTCAACTATTTTCAAGAAAGCAGCGAAATAAATAATTAAATTGTATATTAAAGTTTACAAAACTATTAAACGATTAAACTATTAAAACCAATGTTATGTAGCTTTAAGTTATTAGAAAATTTTCCTTATGGAGAAGAGTTTGTAGTGTCAAAGAGTTACATACTAATGGGAGAGCTTTTCAACAATGCATTTCATAACTAATTTTTTGATTAGAGCCAAATTTTTTACTTTTATTTATATTGCAATAGGTATTTGATAGTATACCTAATACAGCTTTATTTTGCACCAAATTTTATATTTCTCCTTTGGAAAAGTAAAATATATTTCGTGAGTGATTTTTTTAATAGTGTATTAATTTCTACTAATAAGTATTATTTTCGTGATATAAATCCGCCTCCACCCATTTACCACATGACGTGTATTAAAATAAATTTTGGTATTGACAGACCTATACTACCGTATTTTAGTAACAATAATATCCTATGAGTTTTAGTATTCGTGCCGGCCCCTGTTTAAAAAACCAAAAATTATGAGAAACCTCACTGTATATTTTTGTGGTAAGCGATTTTTTCACTTTTTCTTTTGGATTTTTGTTATAGTTTTCAAGCCACAGTCTCCACCCATCACAGGACTCACTGTATAAAATAATTTTGTTTTTTATGTTCGCTTGTGTTTCTTATAAATTAACCGTAAAAGCTAAGTGTCTTAAAAGCAGGACCGCGCGAATTAAATTAACTGCAATCGACGTATCTTTTAGCAGGTGATAACGGAGTGTTGGCGTTAAAAAGTATTACGGTTTCGGAAACGCCGACGCTATTACGAAAATTGCCGGAAAGCAGAACAAAACCATTCCGACCGAGCATCAGCCACCGTTCCTGTGCGAAACGATCCATAAAATATGCAAAGCTTAGCTTACGATAAATATGAGGAGGGAGTTCTCTTGCAGGGCGCTAAGGCATCCGAGGAAACTGACTACCATAACGATAACCGATACGATGAGCAATACGTAGGGACCGATGTACACAATCTGGATTTCCAGCACTTCTATCCATTCCTGGAATCCGGGCTCGAAGCGTAGCCAGATGCAGAGGGCGAATATCGCGGCCGCGATCATCTGAAACAAAAAGATATTACAGTTTACAGTGCAAGGTAGAAATGCTTAACGAGCATACGAGATAGTCCCCAAGTCAAATAGCGCGATTGTCTTGTCTTGTTCGTTTATTCGTTCTATAATATCGAGATAAGAATATGCAGTTTCATGAAGTCACCCTGAAAGGGAGATAGGGAACTAACTGCTTATTCTCAGATACCTTTGCTAAGTAAAGTTAGCAGTAAATGATTGTCGATTTGTCTTTACACATAAAATGAAGAAACCTTAAAAAGATATTCAAGATAAAAAAAGTCAATTGTTAATTTTAACAAAGACTATTTAAAACAAACATGTGATAAGTACGCAAGTATTTTGAAATGAAAATAAAATTAACCTAAATTATAAATTCAATGTTTTATACCCTATATAAAAATTTTTGGTTGTAGAGACTGTCCGATATATTGACAAATGCATACGTAAGTACTTCGTTATTTTAAAGGGAATTCCACACAATTTACTCCAGTTTATAATTCTACATAAAAACAAATAAATATATTTCTATATTCGAAAATAAAATTCGTATTTACTCTTCCTTAATGAATTACCCCCAAACAAATCATCATCATTATAAGTGTTAAATGCAGTGATCGTCTTTTAAGTTTGTTTTAAGTATCCATACTCTAAATACTGTAAACGTGCACATAGTCTAATCTCTAATGCATCAATGACTAATGGCGATTGAGAGGCGAAAAGTATATGATCGCATGGTATGTACATCTCTAGAGGCTAAACGTAAAACACTAGAAAGTTGGCAGGAGAGGTGGACAAACAACACACAAAAGGGGCAGTGGACCAAAAGGCTGGTGCCGGATCTGCAGAAGTGGGTGACATGCACGCATCGAAGGCTTGACTATTACCTCAGCCAAGGACTGACTGACCATGGAGTTTTCGCAGTATACCAAAAGCGAATAGGCAAGACGGAGAGCGACAAGTGCCTGTACTGCGAGGAGACGGACACGGCTGAGCATACACTTTTTTACTGTATCCGGTGGGAAGAAGAAAGAACGAGGGCAAAGGAGAGGCTGGGAAGAGAGATTACACCAGAAAACATGGCAAACATCATGATGGAATCTGAAGGAAACTGGAAAGTGATCGAGGGTATGGTCAGAGATATCATGAAAGCTAAAGAAATAGAGGACAGGGAAAGAACGCGTTAGGTGCCCGGTGTTCTCACGATGTGATATTCTACAAGGATGGTGCCGTGACAATCACATAGCGAAGAAAATGGGTGGTTTTTAGTGAGTATACCTGGACGATGAAAGGGACTCTCACACTATCATGCTGCAAGAGAGAAGCACATGATGTCCATAAAGAATTTTCCACCGACAAAAAAAAATGCATCAATGACATTGTAATCGACATAATTGTATAGAAATGTCAATGATGCGAGGAAAATTAGCTTAACTTGAACGAGAGGCAACCTATTTTTTTTTTAAATAGCACCTTATATTTTTGCCTTTTTTAAACCTCCTTGACTATTTCATAATCTGATCTAATAAAATCACGAATAAGTACACATTTTCTTCTACTTTTGGATATATCATTGCAAGCCGAACTTGCTACTTCTGCTTCTCCAATAAAGTCATTTTACTTATTATTATAAGAAAGCAAAAAAAAGAAATGAAATAAGGAGCAAAGCAGCACATGTAATTGTGGTTGGTTTTTGCTTTTCCCAAAAATGATATTACTTCCCAGTCACAAATAGCAAGCTCTTCCATTAGCTTATACTTCAGTTGCTTTCCTCTAGCCCATCGAACATTCACTCCATGTGAAAATAGAAGTCTTCAATCTCATATGGTCCTTGCATTCAGATTCAGAAAAACATTTGTCTTTATTTGGCTTTCTGGTACACACACACAACTTTCTTTTATTATTAAATATCTTGATGTATTGTAGTTTTGACGTGCGATTTTTCAACCACACAATTCTTCTATTCTTGCTAGAGCTTCTTGTGCTGATTACTTTTCAACTATTAATCAACAATAGGAACGGGTATTAGAACCCATTTTTTTTCTGCCCCACAAACACTAAACTAAGTACAATTCAATTATAACTGATATGCTAGTAGAATTATAATTAACGTTGACTATACGCAGAATAATAGTTAAGCATGTAGTAGTAGCACCTTTGAACAATTACAGAACTTGTAAATATACAAAAAAAAAAGCTGTTCAAACCATTGCAGATCAGTTGCTTCTAGCTAAAGCAGCGTTGACGTATTTTATGTGTAGGCTTACCAACACTAACACTTTCTTTAACAAAAGAAGTCGAAATCTATTGTACAGAAGCTATGGCTACACAATGATCCGTACAATCCTATATATTCTCTTATAGAACTTTTTGTGCCTTTTCAAGAAAATTGTATTAACATTTTTCGCCAGAAATGACAGTATATGTCTCCGGAATTATTACGTACTGCGGGGAAGGAAAATCGTTTTCCATGTGACACCGATTTTTTCCCCATGTCAGTATATTTCACGGCTGCCGGGGCCATATCTCCCCCTTGTATGTACGTACTTGTATTGTAGGTGTGCGTCTTTCTTCGAATATACACTGGCTCGCTATAATAGCCTTTCCGCGTGCTCGAAAGCAACAATTTGTAACTTTCTGATAGCACGTCAATCCGGTATGTGAAAGCCCAGCTGGGCTCGCCACTCAGCGCCGCGCGACCTCTAACGGCCAGACTGGAATACGCCGTATACCTACACGTACAAAAAGAAGTGGGTCGCCCACTGCGGGTCCTACAGTCGTCGTTTCCACGACGAAATCGGGAACGGATCTCTTAAACGTGCGGCTATTTTCGAAGAGCGAGGGTGGAAAGTACCGAAGCGACGACAATCAGTCTAACCTTATCAGCTAGACGTTTAACGATGCCTGCTACGACATCGCTGGCGTCGAACGGTTTTTCCGGGAAAATCTTGGGTAAACCTCAATCCGTGGCTGAGCGAATATTCGGCAATTTAATTGTAGGAGACTCATGCAAAAATACATACAAAAAAAGTAATGAAAGCAATAAAGACGGCTGAATATTTTCTTTAATTGATTGAAGGATATGTATATATATATATATAACCTACATATCTAGGTGAGTATAAAGAAAGACTTATTAAAGAAGAGGGTGCAAAGCGTAAAAGAGGAGCAAAATAGAGTTGCTGTTTTTATACGAACTGAGGAATTGCTGAACACCTACGTCTTAATAAAGAAAATGACTACCAATTCCGAAAATCTTCAGAGAACGAGCATATACGACCTATTATCCGCTGGATAAAATTGTAACCCCATGGGATTTCAGAATTCCGATCAAGATATCGCAATCTATTTTAAGTATTCAACGTGCCAACCCATATGGAATGATCTTTTTTTGAATAAACGATAATACGAGCTTAAAGCCAAATCGCAGGATTTGAAGGGAAAACATTTATATATGTACAGCCATGAAACCTCTGCTAAATTTGTCCATACTTATATTATTAATATTGTATACAATATTTCTTTAACTTGAACATATTTCAGAACTTAAATATCAATTTAATTCAATTAAACACCTCCCAGTATTACCAGTAATACTCTTAGATAAATATATAAATGAGATCCATTTTTATAGATGGCACGATACGTGAATATCCCCAATAAATAATTCGCATTATATTCCTACTAACGAAAAGGTAGTAAAAGGAGTAGTAGAGGGTGTATTGCTGTCAATTATGCTCCTCACTGATGAAATATAATACCTGTGAGTATTCAATTTAAATGTGTTTATTTTGTTATTCTTAAGTGATATATTTTTATCAAATAAAGAAGTGTCTTTCACAACTTATAGATTTATTATTTCATTAAGTTCCAAGAAAAATGGGAATATCTACGTTGATCAAATAATGTCAGGTGAGTAGGTTCAAATACTAATTTAAATATTTCATATAATAGAAACATCCCTAAGACGTATGTTCCAAACATTAGATGACAAAACAGACGTTACTAATGGTTCTGACCACCAAAGAAATTCAGCTGAGGCCGTAAACGTTGGATACCCGGTTTCCTAGTGGCTGATATGTACAGCAGATTCGGGTTTGTCCATTTAACAAATATCCTTCAAATTGTAGGGCAAACAAAAGAATTTTCCCATTTGATGTGAGTAAAAATAGTTTTACTTGCGAGTCCATATGTGAATGACTAAAGTTCTAATTCAATTTTTCATATTATACTACGAAACATTTTCTTATCAAAAATCGAAAAAAGAAGAAAACTTTCTTTCTTTAAATTAAAAATAACCATTCCCATAGAGGCTCTTCAACAACCCTTATCAATATAATCTTCCAACGACAAGGTGAAACTTTACACTTATTTAACTAATCTAGTTAAAAAGAATTGCAGTTTAAAACACGAACTGTCCTGCTACCGAACACGTACCTATATGGTATATTTAATTAAAGATTATAAGATGTAGTTAGGCAGGCATGTTTAATATGTAACCTAAATTATGGCACATTATTGCTTATTGTCTGTAATAGGTTTAAATTTTTGAAGATGTAGCACAGTCACCCCAGAAGTTGACACTAATCAATACATATATAACTCCTGTTTAGAGCAAGAGATGTGTTATACCATGAAATTTTGTGGTACTTCTGAGACTAGATTAAAAAATACAAAACGTAGACGCTTTTTTTTACTACATGAAAAATACGCCCAAAAATTGTTCTTGTGAAACCGGCAGGCTTGATTAACTAACCTATATCACTTCGTGTAGACATAAAATGTGTTTTTTTTTATTTTCCCGCAAACTGATTAGGTAGCAATTTTCTCGAAGCATCCAGTTAATTTGATGCGACAGTTAGATAGTCAGAACGTATTTCTTTCAGAACGTCTGCCAACTCGGTAAAGATAAGAGTGGAGCTTATCTTCAGAGAAGGACGGGACGGACGTCCTTCGATACTCGTTTGTTCCCAAACGACTGAAACTTTCTTGATTCAATTTCGTTATGTTTCCCGCTTCACGAAGTCAGACCTAGTGTGACTGCGGAATTAAAGTTGAGCGTTTATATGCAGCTCTGGGGACTTTACCTCAACAAAAAGGATTTGTGTTGATAACTACGGAATACAGGAAGGAAAATCAGAATTATAATACGCATACAAAGTATTTCGCACTATCCATTCACTGTCTTTAGGTCGTGATTCCTTGCAGGTAGATTAATGCGACAAAAAAATTTGTAATGAAACCCTACTTGATCAACTATTTAAAATATTTTAATTAATCAAAAATGCAGCTGTATCTCGGATCAGCTCTTGACAGTAGCGACTTCATTATTTCAAATGGAAAAATAATAATATTTTTCTTATCTTAACCTTCTAGGAATGAATATTTCTTTTGCTTTCCGATTTGCGTACTAATTACGGCATTATCATTATTTTTTTTGTTGTGTAATTTTTCAACGCTCCAAATTGGGGAATTCGCTGTATAGTAATGAAAATGCAACCACAGTCGTATTCGAAATGAATTTCACCGCAATATATTTGAGCATAGTATTGGTCTATATGAGTATAGTAAGCCAATTTCTGTTACCCCAAGAGCATCTGAATATATTATATGGTGAACAAAAATGTGTGTTACAAACGAGCTGGGGGAGTGCGATAAGGATTGATGTGTAAAAGCAAACAAAAAAAAATAGGATAGCCTGTGGTGTTGTTCAGAAATGAACGAAAGATATGGAATGAGCATTGGTGTTATTTAGAATCGAGCAGAATAAAGGAGCATTGATACTGAGAAGAAGAAATGACATGAGTATTGGTGTTGTTCGCAATTTGCTCATTTTTTTTTTTTTCAGAAACGCGCAAAAGAAAGAAATGATGGAATGAGCATTGGTGTTGTTCGAAAAGCGTCGATGTTTTTACTCAAGAAACCAGAAAGCAATTATTTTACTTTAACCGAAATTAGAGCATGTTTGCTAAATACATAGTGTAGCTGAAATGTAATTCTGATAACACTAGGACTAGTAATGGTACGTGCTTTTTTGTAAAGATGACTTTTTAGGGTGAGTGGAAAATATAATAGGAAATGTGGATAAGAAAGAATTGGTGAAGCGATTCGTAAAATCAGTTATGTGTTACGTGTCTGGGTAAACTCCTACTAAAACATAACATTGAGATCATGTATATAACAGAACAGAAAGTGGGTATGTCCTCCCGTAACTAAAAAGATAGAAACGAAATTCCATGCAGAGATTGTGAACAAATCCATATCGGACAAACCAACAGACAAATAGAAATACGGAGAGACCAGCATAAACTAGCAGTTAAAAACAGATAACACACTTCTTCCTTAGCACAACATGTAACAATGACGGGACACTCAATTTTGACAACACTAAGACCTTAGATAGATGCTCCAACCTTCAAACTCGGATTATAAGCTACAAAAACAGACAAACGTCCATAAACATGAATAAAAGGGACGATACGCAACGTCTCTCCTCAACGTGGAAATCGACCTTGTTTGAACACCGCATCATTAAACCTGATCCGACATTCAGAAGAAAGAAAAAACACCCGACGTGACTTCCACTGACCAAAAACAAAACTATCGCCCGCCGGACCAATCACTCGAAGCCGATCGAAACGACAGACAGGTCCTCCTCTGTACCGAAGGTAAAAAATACAGACGTCAATACAACCACAGCACACTTCTTTCTATCATTCTCTGGCAAAAGTCACCAACATAGGTGTGTGTGTCACTTATGGCTCTATGCGCTCCAGAAGAAGATGAAAAAGACTTTATCGAAACTTTGAGCTACCACAGGTATTTTTGTGAACCAGCTACTTCGCGGATGAGCAACCGGAAGAACTGCAGTTCATATTAAAGTATATATGCATATACCTATTACATGTAAAAAAAAAATAAATCAGAAAGACTACTGTAATAAATAGCTACGAGGGTAGCACCGATAATTTCTGCAAACTGGTAGATCAAGTGGCCGTAAAGAATCAAACGAGCTGCTAAACAATTGCCTATGATTTTGTAGTTTGGCATTTCAAAGTTGGTTGCGATAACTGCAGTAGCTACTTTTCAGTATGTTTTCAAAGTAATTGAAGCGTGTGAAAAATGCTTTTAACAAGAGAACATTTTGGAGCTATGATTTATTACGATTATAAAAGCTCGCTATCTCCGGAACAAAGCGGAAGACGGAAGACCAGTTTGTGCAGTTACTGATGAAAACATAGCTGTCGTTCGAACAATGATTGAAGAAGACAACCGAATCACCTACAGAATTATTAGAAACAACTTGGGTGTTTGGATGACTGCAATTAAAAACATTCTGCATGATTACTTGAAAGTAAGGAGGGTGTGTCGTCATTGGATACGTCACAATTTAACAGATGCTCAAAAAGTCAAGCTTGTTGAAGGGTGCAAAGCTTTAAAGAAATACAACGACGGTAAGTCAAAAGCAGTTTACAAACTCTACAATATTATTACTGGCGACGAAAGTTGGATTTATGCATTTCAACCTGAATCGAAACGGCCATCGGCGCAATCCTACTGACCCTAATTCACTCAAAATCAAGCAGTTTCGAAGTGTAGGAAAGAAAATGATAGCAACTGTTTTCACGATATCTGGACCAGTTGCAACTATTGCTCTTGAAGACAGACACACGGTGACTGCAGAATGGTATACAACATTGCCTGCCAAATGTACTTGAAAACTTTGACCTTCTGCGTCCTAATTGTGTAATTGTTCTGCATCAAGCAATACTGCCCGACAAACGAAGGAATTTTTGGAGGTCTCTAAGGTGAACTTAATGCAACATCATTGTAAACATTATTTTAATAATATCTTTTATAACGACACAATTAATTTTACTTATTTAAATAACTCACATTCTATGAAATAGTGCGTTCGTAGAGAAGGTGGGCATGCTACCACACACTCTATAGAATCGTGCGTTCCAGGTAGAATGCTGGCTCGCTAGTTTATAATTGCTATTTACTGAGAAGCATATGAACTGTGTATAACTTTAAAAATAGTAATTGTATTTCTGCTTCGATCATTTTTACTAAGGTTTCTTTATCTCTTGTCAACATAACAATTATATTTGCTTGCAATAGGATCCAGTTTGATCTTTGAAGTTTTTAGGAATTAGTGGTCTTAATTAATATTTAAAAAAATTTAATTTCATTTTTCCCGCATAGGTACAATTCCTTCTCTCCTGCAACATTAAGTACACCTATGTATTTCAACTGCAAGACGCTATCTCGCTCCCTGTAACCGAGAACTCCGCGTACTGATATTCTGCGCAAGTTCTGATTGCCGCGGAAGGTGTGCGTGCTAACACGAAATTAACCCCCATATTATCGAGGTATGTTCGCGCTTTCGGTGCCGAGGCGGAAGTAGGCGACAGAATGGGGCATTATTTCGTGAAATGGACGGGAGGGAAGTTGTTAAAATTTCACGCGATAAATACTGTTTATTGCATGCGCTTCTTCCACATCTATTAAGCCGAGCTAATATTAATCCGTCGAAACAAAGTTGTTTGTTTATTCAAGGCAAATATTTATTATTGACTCCAGTGATTTAGATGAAACTTTAACGTGCTGTTTTCCAAAATTAAATATCCAATGTATTGTTTTCCTTGCGGCGTTAACTTAGGATATTCCACAAGCTCATTTTAATTAAATTAGGTTCGGCGTTTGCTGTTCGAATAGTTGTTATAGATCAATTCCACCTTCCAATTATATCTTACACATTTTAATGAGATTATCCGGGAATATTTTATACTAACAATCATCGCGATCATTCACTCATATACTGATCATACATTTTATTATCAAATTTCGCCTCAACGATTTACCAGCGGCGCGGGACCAAACCGTACTTTTTCGCTGTAAATTTTTAATTGCCCTACTTTTCCGTAACGGCAGCCATTAGCACGAAACAACAAAGATATACCAAAGCATCGCTCTGACCGATCTCACTTTGATGTTCGCGCTGATGTTTAGCCGCATTTATTATTTACGGGAGAGCCGAAAACGAGTTAGTTAAATATGCATCAACTTCAGCGTCTTCTTAAAAACGCTGTATTATCTTTTTATTTATGTTTGTCGGCGCTAACGAAACGGAATTTTCAACAACACGATCATCACTGCTGTGGCATCCCATGTACTCCCGGATGGAGGAATTTATTCATATTTATGCTTTGACGCTTAAGTACTTAAATTCACTGCACCTACTTGAATTGCTTATGGTTCTCCATTTATTTGTATCATTTTAGTTATTTTATACATATATATCTATACTTTATTAATATAATTGAATTTGCAGTTACATTGCAGACAAATTCATGTATCGAATGCGGTCTTTAAGTCTAAAGCAGGCAAGTGTTATTCCTAGCCCCTATTCTATCATATTTCTAAAGGTATTTATGCTGTTCATCCAATAATTGTCTGAATGGAATGAATGACTTTATTGTATATTTTATATTATTTATATGTTCTTCTTCTCTGTCTTGTGGAGTGGTTTAAGTTTCCCACACTTAATTTTTTTTAATAATCATATCTTTCCAGTGGTTCATAAGATTTTGATCAATTTTGGACCAATTTCGTCTAATCCTCTGACACTATCTGTCGTTATTTTCTTTAACGCGTCTTGCAGTTTTTGCATAGTAACACCTCATATCATTTTATTTGTTTTTTGTTTTTGTCATCTTGAATATTCTGCTCATTTCTGTTGTTGCTTTCAGTTAACTACTTTTATTCTTGGTAGTTCTAACTGATATCTTTCCACTTTCTTCAACTTTCTTACTTCTTTCAAATTTTCTGTTGTATATATTTGTTTATTTTTGTTTTGTCAATGTACAATCCTCGTTGCATCTATTTTATAGAAATAAATTAAAAACACGTTTTAACTCTTTTAATTGTTGCGCGCACCTTGATCAGAACCCTGGATACGCCGCACCCACTCAAACAGCTACCATTCTAACACATTCATACACATATATTATTGTAACGACAAACAAGCGCAACCACTGGCCCATTCTAGGCGCGGCATTTTTGTTTGACAGCTGACTTACACAACCAGCGCCGCTGTGCGGACACGAGACGAGACCACGCATGAAAATTTCAACATACTGGGATCAACGTGCAAGTAAAAAGGTTAAAAGCTAATAATAAGTAGTAAAAGATTTAAAACTTTTTACATTTGCTTAGAGCATATCTTGCTAAAAATTTTACAACCATCGCTGCGCGCGTGAATATTTTGGATGAATTATTAATTTATTTCCAATGTGTTTGGGGTTGCTCGAGGTCATTTATTTATGGTCTTATAGAAAAACCTAGTGATACCAGGTGATGCATCTGGCAATTCGATTATTTCTCGTCGCTGTACACATCTATCAGGGAAACATTTGTAAGAAATATTCCGATATTCCCGCAAAAGTGAGAAGAGGGTCTGTTTCACGGGAACAAGTTTGTGGACGAGACGCATCTTCTCGTGCAGCTGATATAAGTGTTTTGGATATTTTGTGGCATTATTTGCTCATGAGGTTCTATTTTAACAGACCAAATAATTTAAATGATGTATTACATTAAGATCAAAACGGAATAGAAAATATCAGCCCGAAACAATGAATTCAAACTGCTAGCCTACCAATTTTTTAAGGGCTACATTTTAAACAATTGCAAGATGCGATGTTACATTCGCTTTGGATCTTAATATTATTCCATTTAAAAATAATCGCCACATCCGTAAAATACACTCCGCCAAAAAAGTATCGCATAAACTAAAAAAGGGCATTTATGAACCAAGATATTTTTATACGTACACAAAAAGTTTGCCTCGTGTATGTGAACTATAAAAACACTAACAAAATAATGGAACTTAGCGTTTTTACTTTATTTTTTTCCTAAAAGAACACATTTAGAAAAATGCATATGTGTAAGGTTTGCTCAGTTGTTTATTGAAAGTCTTCCTATACGGACAAATTTTAAAGTGCGAAGTCAGAGTTCTGTACCAACGCTTTTAAAACTAAAATGAGCAATTTAACTTCAGAACAAGTGGCTGCTATAGTTGCTTTAATCGAAGATGGACGATCTCAAGCATACGTTGCTAATTTGATGAACATCAATCAGTCAAGTGTTTCTAGAGCCGTAGCCAGGTATAGGGAAACAGGCATTTACAGTAGAAGACCTGTACCAGGTCGTCCAAGATGTTCTACTCGCCAATGACCGCTATTTACTACTACAAGCATTACGTCGAAGACATGTAACTGCGAGACAATTGCAGAACGACTTGACTAGAGTCAGAAATACTCGTGTGAGTTCTCAAACTATTCGGAATAGGTTACGACAGAGTGGATTAAGAGCTAGAGTAGCTGTAACAGCCCCTCGTCTCACTAGGAACCACCGAGTGGCTCGCTTAAGGTTTGCCAGAGAACATGTAAATTGGAACATTAATGACTGGGCCAATATACTCTTCACAGATGAGTCAAGATTTGGTCTTTACACCTCAGATAGGCGTATCTCAGTGTACAGACGAGACGGTGAGCGCTATTCGCAGTGTAATATCAGACCTAGACCTAATTTCGCTGGTGGCTCTATTATGGTTTGGGGAGGCATCTGTTTAACAGGTCGTACAGAGTTAGTACCAGTAGACAGAGGTATACTGACTGCCCACATTTTAGAAGAACATGTAGTACCATATGCGCCAATTATAGGAAACGAATTCATGTTAATGCACGATAATGCACGACCGCATGTTGCAATAATCGTCCAGGAATACCTTAACGATGTTGGTATTCCAGTTTTAGATTGGCCTACGGTAAGTCCGGACATGAACCCTATCGAGCACGTGTGGGACCTCCTTCACAGACGGATACGAACCCAAAATGTTGCCCCAGCGGACCTGCATGGACTAGCAAATGCTCTCCGTGACGAGTGTGAGAATTTGGATCAGGCTTATATACGGAGGTTAATCGAATCTCTGCCAAACCGTATGCGAGCGGTCATAAGAGCCAGAGGTGGCAATACTCAGTATTAAAAGCTACTGTTATGACATTTTTCTTTCCAAAATTATAATTTCTTGTTTTAATAAAAATCTCAAGTATGAGTTCTTGTTTTTATTTGGCCTGTATTTTATTTAAACAATCATAGAAATTATATCTTAGAGCGCATTAAAGTATATTTACAACTTTATGCTACAAACAAAGATTATGCGATACTTTTATGATTCAAAACTAAATTATGCGATACTTTTTTGGCGGAGTGTATTTCTTAAAATAGTTTGTCTCTCCGTCATTGTGTCCCTCTCGAAATAAAAATTACTTTTTTCAGCGCTTTCTAAGAAATCACTTTACCATGAATGTATGAATATTATGTGTTGCTCAATCGCACCGTCTGCATTATTAATCTAATAGCTTTATTCATATGCGTATAAAATACAGATAATAGAGTGATTATTCAAATAAAAAAAATATCTTGATATGTAATAGCGTTGCACGAATGTATTATAGAAAGAAACAAAGACGTAGAGAGAGATGGATAGGTAAGGGCTCCAGTACAACACTGGCTTGATGTAGAATTTTAATACCCTCAGGTACACGCTACTCGAAAGAATTACAACTGAGGGAAGCTAAATTGCTTGCTGTATACACTCGAATAATTTTCTCTTAACCTAAATTACACCTCTGTAAATGATTGCAAGCGTATTTCATGATTATTTGGTCAATTTACCAGGCTACTGATGTGGTGGGCTTTGGGAATATTCCTTACTGTACTCTTTTTACACTTGCACTCAGAAGCGCGGCGGGCGTATTATAGTGATCGAATTTCTTCGTCTAACTTTTATGCGTAACATAGAAACATATGTTATAGCCCACCCTGTGATTTTAAGTCCATGCGGTAGCATGTGCGCCTTGCCGTTTCACGAACAAGAAGTCTTAAACTTATTCAATCAAATCAAAAATAAAAATAGTTCGGGGCCGGATGAGATACCTAGTAGCTTATTAATACGGATTTCTCCCTAAATCGTTGAACCGCTGACCAAGCTTATTAATTTATCTCTGGAGAGTGGTGTGTATCCCGATCTACTTAAAATTTCGACAGTCTATCCTATACACAAAAAAGATTCAGTCTCTAGTATATCGAATTATCGCCCCAGTTCAAGCCTTTCCAAGGTTTTTGAGTATGCAATGTTGAACAGGTTGCTTAGTCACCTGGAAAAGAACAATATCATTACAAATAGACATCATGGTTTTAGAAAACAATTTTCCACAATATCAGCTATTCTTCAATTTACAAACGACGTGTATAAATCTCTAGATAGGGGTGAATATCCGGCCGGAGTCTTTTGCGATCTATCTCGTGCCTTTGACTGTGTTGATCACGATATCTTAATACGTAAACTTAATCTTTACGGCATTCGTGGAGCAATTGCAGATTGGTTTTTATCATATCTGTCAAACAGATTTCAATATGTAAAAATATCCTTTAAGGACGGACATGGTTCAATTAGGGATGTTGTGTCTACTCAGTTACCTATTGCAATGGGGGTGCCCCAAGGCTCAATCTTGGGTCCAATTCTCTTCATCCTGTTTATCAACGATATTGTTAACTTTGTGCATTATACTTTGATCATTTACGCAGACACCTCTGCTGTGGTAACCGGTGCGGATACTAGGGACGTATGTAAAAGGGCAGAGAGACTCCTGGATGACCTGGGTCGGTGGTTTAACATCAATAAACTATGCATGAACCTATCTAAAACCAATTATATGCGTTTCCGTCCTTCTAACTCTAAAAATAAGTCAGTTTCTAATGATAATGTACAGATTAATGGTTTTGATTTGGAACGAAAAACTTCCGTAAAATTTTTGGGCTTAAATATTGATGAAAATTAGAGTTGGAAAAATCATTGTCTCGCTTTAGTTAAGAAAATCAATTCGGCATGTTTCCAAATTAGAAATTTAAAACATATAATAGATTTTCATTACTTACTTAGCTTTTATTATGGTCGGGTGCACAGTGTTATCCAGTACGGGATTGTATTCTGGGGCGCGGCAGTTTCATCAAACGAAGTCTTTCTGGCTCAGAAGCGTGTTATTCGGTGCATGGCAAATATTAAAAGTACAGACTCTTGTCGGCCATATTTCATCAAATTTAATATCTTGCCCTTGCCTAGTGTGTATATACTAGAACTTTTGATGTACATTTTCACAAATAAGGAGGCCTTTGTCAGGAATGGTGACTTACATTCATATGATACGAGACAAAAAAGCAAATATAGTATACCCTTCAATAGGCTCAACGTGACAAAAAGATCCCCAACCTCAGCTGGGTTGACACTTTTCAATTTACTACCACCCGAAATAGTGTCCGTGAATAATGAAAAACTCTTTAAGAGACGAGTGCGCTCCTTGTTGTTTCGGCGCTGCGTCTACTGCGTGGAAGAGTTTGTCGCACTTTTTAAATAATTGTTTTCTTTTTTTTTGGAACTATTGTATTTTAGATATATATATATTTTTATTTTCTTTTTCTTGACTTGTCCTATACACTTTTTGTGTCGCTTGGATGAAAAAATTCTATCTATCTATCTATGCACGGATCACGGCTGCTTGCACATGCATACAGATATTAAAATCCTTGAATAATATTCTGGACGTTAAAATTATTTTAATGCGTTTGTGATAGCTGATCAATTTAAATAACAATAAATAATATTCCAAACAATTTTTTAGTGAAAAGTGGGCTCGATATTTTTTGGTTAAAACACGTGGGAACTTACAATAAGCGACGCGCGGAAATATTTACCGGTTTATAAAATGGCGACTGAATGCGCCACCGAGACCTGCGCAGTACTTCTCTCCATTACGAGTTTCTCTTATTGTATTATGTGTTTAAACGTAAGATTCGTAAATGTTATACAGCTGTTAAGAAAAAATAAATTTATAATAGATAAAATAAAAGCGTTGAAAACAACTTCTATTTACAACGAAATATTTTATCGGAAAACAGTTAGTTCAAAGCTAGTTCTATAAATATCCGAGTAAATACTTGTTCTAAAGTGTTTTTAACTGGTCGCAAGGGCAGATCATAATTTGTAACAGCTGCTGCTAATCGCAAGCTGCAGCGTGGTGTATACTCAAGGAAAAGTATGGAATAACGTAATTGCAAAAGGAGAGAACAGAGTAATTTGTTTCGACGCATAGTGGGTTTCATTGAGAACACGCGTTCTTCCTCCCACAGCCATTAACAGAATCCCCTTACCTCATTGGCCGTGCATGCTCGGGCCTCACCCTGTGCCGGCAGGGAAACGTTCCGTTATCCGGATTCGAACGATTACTTCAGTAATTACTGTTCGCCGTAATAAAGTGTGGTCATCGGGAGTAAATGAGGCGCGCTATCGCGACATCAACCGTTACGTACCCGTCCCGGACCGCAATATCTATCAGGGTGGGAAGGGCAACATGGACGTTCATGTCACGCCACGGTTTCTGACCTCCAAATTCAAAGTTCATACCGAACGAAACAGACCTGAACAGTTGAAAGTTGCCAGCGTCTCACAGCGGGCGTCAAATGTTTAAATCCTCCGCCGACGACCGGAGCAGAGGACGCTGCATCAAACCTAAACTCCTCGGAATTAATCCCATAAATGCTAATGCCTTATGTACCTACATCAGACGAGGATGGCGTCTCGCTTGGATGTAAATACTTAATCCGCACACGAACGGGATTTAATCGGTCTATCCGAGGACAGGGTTTTCTAATTAATTGTTATAAATTTCTAACTAGAGCGCGAACGACCTCCAAATAGAAGAGCCAAAACTCCCAGTGAAATGACATTTGTGTTAAGTCATAGAAATAATACCTTTGCAAAACAATGTCTCATGTATTGATAAATTATTATTAATTGTAAATCCATATTGTAATGTATTCATTGGATACCACCTACAAACTATTTGTGAAATTACTCAATTTTTTTGAATTATGAAATGCTCGGAATTATGGTATAAAAAAATACAACAAGGACTAGGCGTTTCGTTAAAAAGTATTCAATCTTCTACGTTCTCCTAACCTTTCATCCAAACATTCGTTTACACTGACCAACCCTAGTTTTCTGTTAGAAAGTAAAGCAATAACAATTGCTCCAGTTTTAACAAATTTTGTGCGGTAAGCCATTGATAGATAATTGTATAAATCGTGATATTCTTTTTCGTAATTTAATATAGAACAAAGCGAGCAGAGATCTTGGAGACATGCACTGAAACAAGAAAACTATGATTCAAGGAAATAATAGATAAAAGTATTGTAACAATGTTAAAATACAGGAGGAGGAATTTATGCCTTTTTAAAAAAGTGATTTTGTGCTAAAAACCAACTTGGACAGTTTCGGTGAGTAGTTGCGCCAAGTTATAACTTATATTCAAGAATAGTTTTCACCTTTTATAGATAATTAATTTGGTTTCTAACCACCAATCTATCTGTAAGTTTATGAACCCTAATTAAATCAAATGCTCCATAAGGCCGAACACGAACAAAAATAAGAAAGAAATAACAACGAAGTTTCATAACAAGCAAAGATTTCAAATATATACACAAAAGTTGATCAAAGCATTCTAAAACCTATCCAATCGAAGATCTTCGCCCGTGTTATTTCCTTGCGTATTCCGGTGTAGGGTGAAATCAGCAATCTCGGCGAGGAAAATGAGGTGTAAAATCAAATGTTCCTGCATTCGTCATATTTTCCGCTCTATTCGCTGGAATCTGACAAATTGTCGTAGAATATTCGAGGATGAGAGCTAGAGAGGACCTCGAAGTCAGATCTGTTATCTCCGTGAGTTGACGATCGGCATCTGAACATGCTGCAGCATGCATAATGTGCAAAGAGCGTTACCAAATGATGACTGACACTTTCGCAGAATTTTACAAAATATTGCTTCGATTAGTTTCAAGGAAAACGTTTCATTTAATAGCACACCATTATTTTCATATTACTTTCCACATTATCTCTCAGATAATTAGTTATTAAACTTCGCATTACATTTAAAATAGTGAGAGAAGGAATCGCATGAAATATATGGTCATTGGCGTGACTATGACGGAAAAATTATTACGGGAATTACGTATCTACTTTGCGTTTCGAATATAAATAACTTGCCCTCCCAAGAGCATTATGTGGTTACTCTTATATATAAATAGTCAAAAGCTTAATTTTCGTAATTATAAAGCGGGATTGCGATATAAAAATATCGTAAGTAGTTTTTAGCAAATACTTAAGTAGATAGATAATTACTTAGAAACGAAACTTGATAACGCTCATACCAGATAACAATATCAGCAAATAATTACAAAAATATAAATTTGATCAATACTACATACCTTTTAGGATAAGCAATATATCGGTATTTGTTTATTAAAAACAAACCAGAAAATTATATTTCATATGTAATACTTTAAGTTTCTTGTGGGTACATTTCTGTTGTGGTGCATTCATACATGTTGTTTGCGGAAAATGAAAAAGTTCGCCGTAATTCCTATATCAACCAACAAACAGTATGTAAAATATATTAGCATTACACTAACTGCTGTACTTCTAGTGGCAGTATAGTCTACACGAACTCTGACAAAATGACCCTTTCGGGAAACGTCATAAACGCACTATTTTCACGTTATTATATTGCAGATGAGCCACCTATGATATGCAAAGATATACAAAGACTGTAGCGTAGTAAAAGACGAAACTGGTAGCGTAGCTTTCAAACTGTCAAAGCTGGGGGTGTGTGACTCAGCTGGCAAACAAAATATGGCGCGTAGAATCGGTCGGTGGTTGTGCTCGTTGTCGTTACAATAAAAGTATTTTACCTCAGAGTGGTAGCTGTTTATGTTAGTGCGGGGTGCTCATGGTTCTGAACGTGGTGTGCGCAACAATTTAAAGAGTTAGAACGTGCTCTTAACCCGAAATTTGTTTCAACAAAAGAGATGCGTCAACTGTATAACAAAATAATAATAAGGTGAATGTAACAACAAAAGAACATTTATATAGATATGCACGCGTAAACAAAATACTAGCCTGAATGATATGTACGCTGGAGCGCCTATAATTTCGAACGTGAAACGTTGAATATTTAATTTCGACAATAATTTGAAGCCAGCAACATTCATATACCGGATCGGGTCAAAAAGTACGCGGGTGCTTCAAAATACGGATGTGAGGGGCGCTCTGTGTTGTGTCAGTAAGTATTTCTGCGCCAATATCGCTACTAAAAGGGCGGTATGAATCGTGTCAGTAACTTTTTCGGCGCCCAAATCACAGCTAGAAGGGTGGTCTGTGTCGTATCAGTAACTTTGCCGGCGCCGAAATCGCAGAGCGGGAGTGTTCGAATATTGCGCAAGCGCGCGCTTTATATAACCTGCAGTGGTTCCCACATAGCGCTACGTTAAAACTTCAAATTCTTCAAGGCCAAAACAGGCAAGCATGAACAAATCAATGCTGATTTGCTTTCTATTGATATCGAGGAAGTCGTTTACAAGGGATTTGCCTGCGCAAGGCAGTTGCTTTGAAGGAAACGATGTTGAATGATGTAAAGCAGTTGTGAAACATCAGTGTCATTACTTAATTTACACATCTTGTATTTTATGATTATAATATATTTTCATTCATATTGTGTGTAAGACCATATAAAGGCATTATTTTTTTAGATAAACGTATTTTTGTAACAATGAGTAATGTTTATTTCCACAAAATTATTTGTAGGTACTAAACAACCGCTTATCGCTCTGTACTATTTGCCCATGTATTTACATAGATTACAAGATAGGACTACGAATTATCTTATCTTTTATTGCGGTCAAATAAATAGATATCTCACTGAATGCTGTATTTTTTATGATATACTTCTCATACCAGTTACAGTATTGGCATAAAAGTTTTATGAATAAAAGCTGGTATTATTTAATCCTGTCGGATAATAAATAAAAATCGACTTGACTGGTCCTTTGAAAGGAACAAGTAACTTATCTCGTCGGATCTAAAACTGGAAACTTAATTCGAAAAGACCGGAGGAGGAAATCTCAAATATTTGAATTTCAACTTTATATTAAAATATATTGCAGTCTGGAAAAGTACTTAATAAGGAAAGGGGGTTTGCGTCTACTCGCGAAGCTAAAAAAAAAGTTATTTTTTTTCTGCTATAAAATTGATTGAAAAATATTTAATAAGAAAATATCCCCTTCTCCCTGTTCCCTATCAAACCGGACGGCTCCTTCTTTCACGTTACGATTGCCAACACGAATGCTGGTATATAAGAATTGTATGCGTGATGGAGG
The DNA here is from genome assembly GCA_949128085.1 of Cetonia aurata. Taxonomy (NCBI): domain Eukaryota; kingdom Metazoa; phylum Arthropoda; class Insecta; order Coleoptera; family Scarabaeidae; genus Cetonia; species Cetonia aurata. The sequence continues at coordinate 34,540,212 of OX421885.1, forward strand.
AACAGAGACGAAAAGAAGAGGAAAAGAGAAAGAAAGTCGGAAGAATTTTAAGTAAATTAAGAAAAGCAGATAACCGTAAACATTTGTGTTCCAAGATGGGCGTCGCTATGGAGACGCGTCGAAGCCGGGAGACGAGCAGATACAGCGTCCGGTTTCTACTGGAAATCCTTCGTCTCTAACGCGATAAGAAAAAGCGATGCAAAACACAAAGCTGACACGCAACCTATTAACGTTTCGTTCACTAACGCGCCTTGCCGTCGGCGGATCTTAATTTAAAAGTTTAAAAAGATTCAGGCGATCCCAATGGAATGCCTATTCTTATCGAGATTTTCCACAAATACCGAAGTATTTATTTTGCGTTTCTTGATTTTTATGGAAGACAAGTCTCAACTACTACAAAGGAAATGACATTAAATACTGAAATGACTCTTTATCAATGGCATACATATTCGGAATTAGAAATAAAATACCTTTCGAATACTGCAAAAAAATATACAGGGCTTTATTTGAAAAAATAGTTGACAGTCACCGTTTTGACAGATGTCATCGCACAGATAAATTAATGATCCCGTCTAATAGGTTTTGTCATGGTATTTACGAATATACAGGGTGTCTCCTCGTTGAGTTGCATAACTTCATAGAGTTATTTCTTGTATCAAAATTAGCAAAACACTTCCAGTCAGCATAGGTCCAATTCTCAACCGTTTTCGAGATATGGGTGGTCAAAAGCGTTGAAAATCACTAGTTACGGTAACTAATTTAGATGAATCGTGGACGCATTTGGCTCGACTGGTAACTTAGATCCAATGCAACTTTTGACAGTTGTCATGTAAGCAGTTTTGTTGTATTTTTGACAGTTTGGGAATTCGCTCGCAAAACATTTAAAAATGCCTCTTTTTACGAAGGAAGAGTACGCCGACATGATATTTTTGTATGGCTATTGTGACACAGAACGCTACCCGAACCGAAGACATCCTTGTCGGACAACCATCACAAACTGTTTCATATCGCTCCGGCAAACGGGATCCTCCCCGAAAAAGACTAATGAGCGAGAGCCTGCGCGAAGAAACCACACTAACGCTGTTCTTCATGAAGTTTCTGAGAATCGGAGAACCAGCATAAGAAGAATTGCTGCCACCACATGACAGAAAAGAACGTCGATTCACAGGACTTTACGTGAAAATGGGGTACATCCATATCACGTACAACAAGTACAAAATCTCTTACCTGCCGACTATGCAAAACGGGAAGAATTTTGCTCGTGGATCCTGGAGAACCAGGATCTCCTCCCAATTGCTTTGTTCGCTGATGAGTCCACCTTCACTCGTGATGGGATTAACAACTCACATAACGAGCACATCTGGAGCGACGAAAATCCCCATACTTTGTCAGAAAGTAGATTTCAGCACCGATTTTCGGTTAATGCGTGGGGAGAAATCATCGGAAATGATCACTCGTAGGCCAAAACAAAAAATGGTTGCTTAGATTTCATATTAGAACTATTTTCCTTTTCGAAATTATAATAATTTAAAAGCTACTTTGTGCTATGCGGCCAGATAAAAAAAATACAAATAATCCCACATAAATAGTCGGGAAATGCCATCGCAACCAAACAAAATGGAAAAAAAATACCCTTTTTCGCACATTTTTTAAGCATCCACGCGACTCGTTATTATTGAAAAAAAAAACGACTTAGGTATCGTAAAAGGGTCCCAATTTCACACCTATATAACCTCGTCGTCATCGAAAATGTCGCGTCCTTTCACTTTTCACGGTTCCACAGAAGCGGTTAGCATAAGGTCATCACTTTCCGCAATCGAGCAGACAGTCTGTCAACTCCCCCGAGTGAAATAGACAGAAGATGAATCGCGTGTGTCGTCGTTGACGTATGACAATGCCACCAGGCCGTCCGTAGCAGCGTGGCTTCTCATCATCTCTTGCCCCGAGTTCCCTTCCAAAATACGTGCAGATGGCCGCCGCATCGCTACGTCCGCGTTTATCATTGGAACTGGTCTAATATTTATCTGCTAAAGACGCTTTCCGAAAAAAACAACGCCGAAATCCAGCGGGCTTAATCATTTTGACGAATCGGAGTCACGAACGCCAGCTTAGGCTTTTACTTTGATGGAATTAATTTATTTAAAGGGGAAGTACTGTATATGATATAATAACAGTGTTAGAGAAAAAAATTATTACCTCTACCTGATTAATAATCAGTTATATTTTAATTAATCTCTCAAAGATATGTCAACAAATAATTAAAAACGAAATCCATACACAGAGGTAACTAATTATTGATCACATTCCAGAATATTCATGTAAAAAAATGCTACTGTTACCTTTATAATGATCACATCGGAAAATCTAATTGAAATCGATAACAGCTAAAATTTATTGCATTTGAAAAACGTCATGGGGTTTGTTAAATTTCATATTGGTATTCAGAATGTTTCGAACACACCGCAGATTATACAAATGAAAAAAATTTGCAAATACAGTGCGCAGATTTAAATTTAAACACCATAGCTACATATCTACGTTAAACAAATTAAACTCCCGCGTTTGAAAAAAAAGCCAACGTTTACCGTTTTGTTTTTACAATTCATTTCTGTGTTGTGCTTGTAATCTAATATTATCATTTCTGTGTATAATAAATATTGGATCCAAGTGACACGCGCATCACACCAGTCATAATTATGAATATTAGTTAGGTAATTATGTAGTTAGGTAGTGCAATACAGTGGAGCACCAATATTAAGAAGCTTGACGAAATATGAAAGTGAAGAGTGTTTTCTTTTAATCTGATTTCAATTAGTTGCGTATGTGTATCACTTACATGCAGGCTGTTTTTTCTAATGTCACAAATTTTAAAAATAGAAGGATCATTGGGAAATTATGCAATCATCTCCAGTAGGACCATTGCAATTGAATATCTTCAAAACCGATAAAAATGTTTTAAAATTTAAATTTTTTTTTTTTTCTTGAAGCATGCAATATATATTTTTAGCCCTTAAAAATGAACTTATTAATTAAAAAATACCATAAATTATTTTTTCGAAACATTCTCATAATTCCTTTTCGCAAATGCAAAGCAACAACTTGTCCTTCATAAGGCAATAGATGACATGAACGACTGCTTTCAGAATATAATGCTCTTGTATATTTTACCGTGAGGGCGCGTTAATAGCCTGCCAAATCCAGAGAGATTTGTTGCCACGGTCCAGCTCCTCTCAGTTCGAACGTCGATGAAAAAGAGGATACACATTTCCGAACAACGTTAAAGCGTTTTCGGTCTGCGTGATGCGTTTTCGAACACAAACATACGCCCGCACACACAATTGGAAATGGCAACGCGGAGTAGTAAAATTTAATTACGGCACGTCGTTTAGCGATCGGGAGGGCAACCGGAACTTTGTCGTTAACGAGGAACGTTAATTTCTAATTTGGGACGCGTTAGATAATTCGCCGGCTTAGTGCGGAGTTTGTTAAAGCGTTAGGATTACTTTTTTTTGGGTAAATATATCTGTGAATCCTGGGGAAATATCTGTACCTAAAGTTAAATCTCCTATTGTTGGTTAGCTTTGCTTTGTATAATGGAGGGTCTTTAGGAGAAAAAAGCTTTATTTTCCACACAAATAGGATATTAATATCCCGTGCTACTGAGCATTGGAATGCTAATACTAAGATATTAAGTTCTCGTAGAAATACTTATCACACCCCATACATATTAGTATTGTTTCTTACAAATAATTGAACTGTATATATCATATTCATATTTAATAAATTACTCCTGAAATATTGAACTGTCAGAACGCAGTAGAGAAGTAGATTGGCAATTGAATGTTTTCGGATTAACAAAGAATATTGTGAATATAAGGGCGTACAGTTCAGTCTCCGATTCCAGCTAACAATTGGCGCAATAAATGTTCAATATATGTTTTTATGCCGTCTGCCGAAGCTGCTATCACAATATCGTGTCGAATGAACTCGTGAGAACGATATTTCGTCCTACAATCCCCAAGCCTTTATATACCTACAGTGTCGTGAATATATTATTAGCCAATTCTTTAAGATAAGTTTATTGTTGAGATGATGCTAAGATATTAGTAGTTTGTTGCGACAATACTTAGAAATTTTATGCCGAAAAGCTACCTGCCACCAACTAATTAATAGTGGCTTCACATTTGTAATTTATCACAATTTAGTATAACTCATTCTGTTGGCACTAACAAGGGTTTGTACGGAAGCATCTTTTAATTTAGTTTTATACACAAAGGCTTCTAGAAAATGTTTTTTATTTATTCATATTAATAGTGGCGAATAAAATACGCGCAGTGTTGTACAGATACAATGGTTAGATACATCAAACAGATACAGTAAGGGTCACGCAGATGTGCGAAATATAGTAATAGAGTTTATTGTAATATCCGAGGGCCAATAAGAGTGATGACACTTTGCTACCCAATATAATAAGAACTAATAAATAGGAAGGAAACCTGAAGTTATTGAAGATATAACTACAAAATAAAGCCACTAACAACAAATTTCGTAATAAAATAAAAACAACAGCAAGTTTTACTGTTATTATTTTTAATGATTTGTAGCTAAGCTAACGTGCGAGATTATGGGAGCATTGCTTGGTAATACCAATGGAAATCTACATTATAAACATAATAACCCGAAAATAAAAAAAAAGTACTGTAGATTCAGAAATATTACAAAAAAGAAATAAATGGGGTAGATATTGCTCATAAGCTGAATTACACTTATCAACTGGCAACAAATTTTGACACCATTTATGTTTTTTTTCTATGCTACCTGACTTGCATCTATTAATGTCAATTGCTAACTCTTCTCATAGAAATATTCTTTAAATCAAAGAAACAAATTTTTCTAAGCTCGACCCCTAACCTGCAATATTAATTAATGTCGCCCAAATATACCATCTCTTTAGGTATAATATTGTGATGTTATGAAGTATAAATATTTTTCTTTTCCTTAATAAACACAATTGAAATTTAAATCTCGCCCGCAGAATTATTCGAAATCTTGCAACCATAAGTTACCTGTATAATAATAATATGCATCCAGGGGAAATGTTCTCCACAATGAATAATTTAAAGCGTCGAGTAAAAGCAATAAGATGTTTGTAACATCCGCCGAATAACATGGAAAATGGCTATTCCTTTAAATGAGGGAGTTGGTGCTGCACAAAATTAAAAAGCGTAAACATAAACGACGCAATAATGCAGCACACAACAACAACAAGCATGCAAGTGTTATTCGACCCAAGTGAACGAGCTGTCAACATCGTTATCAAAATTATGATTGTAACTCTCGCGTTTGTTTCCCCTCACTTGCCCTGAATGTAATTTACCGCCGCGATATTAAGAAAATGAAAAATCAGTTGCAGGCTAGCCGGTTTCCTACTTGTGTTTAATTGGCCTTGGGGTTTTCCCATCTGAAAATTCAACTTTCACGTACAGAGTTTGTAGTGATATATGCATTTTGAATGTCTGGTTTTTCCCAGCGGTAAATTTACGTGATATATTGTAGGATGCTATTCCAAATTATAAATAATATGGACTGTGTTAACATCGTATTGTGGTTACGCGCAATTGCGCAGGGATTTATTGTGTTGTTTGCTACGATTACTTGTAATTTATATAAAATGTAACAATGTACTCCAAAAAGAGAAAGTATAATTCCTTCAAGAATGCCACAGCTTAAAATATTTACACTACCTCAGACTAATAAAAGTTTCTCCTATTTCTCTAAACTGTTAGTATCCTTAATATGTAGCCTTGAATGCATTGATACAAACAAGTAATCTTGAAATGCTACATTAATAAAATTTCATTTAAATCTAATGTTGTGATCATGGAAATTACTGTTTCAGAAGAATGTATTTTATATATGTAATGTAAAAACTCATATACACATTGTCACAACGACAATCCTTCCTTTCCGGCTCTGTGGTTCGGTGCTGATGGTATTTATCGCTTATTCTTTAATGCCTTGCTTATGGTCTTTCGATTACTTACTTGCTCTTAAAATGCGTATTACTTATGCGTTGCTCCTCGTAAGCCGAAAGAGAAGGTTCGCCTCAAGTTTGTTTAACGACGCTGATCGCCAGTTGTCAAACGGTGAATTTCAATCTCGTGATGGTTTGAATAGTGTTCCGTCTTAATCACGGCGTTAGAATGAAGTTTTAACCCCAAAGTGGTAGCAATGAGTCGGAAATTTCAGGGTTCTGATTACGTGACGAAACAGTGAAAGTGTATCATAAACCAAATGTTTATTTCTATACAATAGGTGTAGAAGACACGGAATATATACAGCAAAAAAAATACTTACCGTTTACAAATGCATGTACACTCGCAAACCTACATAAATACGAACAGTGGTGAGCAGTAAAGCATTCGCTGAGCTTCGGTAACGCTTTTGAAATCTAAACACGGATTTAATGATCTTGTTTCGGTTAATGGCATGAAACGACAATCTATATATGGGAGTTGGTTGATAAATACCCAAACGGTTTTAGCGGCCTATGACGGCGCCAAACTCTGCGGTACAGTAAATAAAACACTGGGAGCGTCAGAGGCTGTGCCGACGCAACGGGCAGAGCGAAGACAAAATTGGTAAAATGCCTGTGTTACGCCTATGAGCTTTGCCAGCGCTACAATCAGATCGGGAATGAGAAACTCGACGTGTATCAAAAGCTTCGCCGACACAATAGTCAGAGCGGATGGGAAAAATGTCGGTGTTACGTCAGTGAGCTTTGCCAGCGCCACAATCAGACCGAGAATAAGAAACTCGACGTGTATCAGAGGCTTTGCCGACACAACATTACAGCGGACGGGAAAAATGTCTATGTTACACCAGTGAGCTTTGGCAGTGCTACAATCAGAGTGGGAATAAGAAACTCATACACCCGCTTTTTAGAAATTTTAGTTATAGACACAACTAAGCATTTACTTTAACATATCTTAATATATGTGAAAAAAGTGCTGGTTTGTTGTGAGATCTTTACACAAGCACAAAAACCTTTCTAGCCAGCATTTACAAAATTATCATATTGTTAATATTTTAATTGAAATTTCTGAAGTCTGAGAACACAAGTAATTTAAAACGAAAAAAAAAAAATGAAACAGTATTGCGGCTTTAAGAGAAATATACCAGTAAAATTAGAATCTTGCGGTTGTTAAATCACGGAATTGTCATTTTTTAAGGTCTTGTCCACCGGGATCTGCGGGTTTCGTAATTCTGTAACGGGACAAAAAGCAGGCAGACTGGAAATTAATTTATAAGCCGGCTCAGCTTCTCCGGATGGGTCAGACACGTAGACAGTATATAAAGTCGGGTGTAATTTAACTTAAAGTGCCACGTCAACGTTTTCCCGAGCGACAGACCGTCCGGCCGACGTCGAATAGTATAATCGCGACGTAACCTTTTACTTACCAAATGAAATCTTTTATGATTGATGGAAGAAATCGGAGTCGCGACGTCTGGCTATTGGTTAACCGTTGGCGTTCGCGGAGGCAGTCTTCGTATGCTCTCGCGTTATTACTACCTACCTAGTTTATTACCTTCCATTTTCTTTTAACGGTTTCGGACGGTCGTCGGTAGGATACTTCCGACCCGTCTAATGTTCCATTATTATGCTTGAAATGCCGTAAACGGTAGCTATCTAACTTTTTTATGGCTTATGTACCTAATATATCTTAATTATATAAGAGAAACGATTTCATATTAAGTGTTACATATTACGTCATAAGTAATTTTAGTAATTAATATTGGTAGTTTAATGACGGCACTAATTTCTTTACGTCTAGAGTTTAGAGTCTGCCAATAACAGGGTCGGAAGTTTAAACGGTCACCTTAGAAATTTGTTTAAAATTTTACACCTTTCTATGACAATCGTGATCATTGAGGTTTAGCATCATCAGCATTCAGAGATACGCGATTCAACAAAGCTTGGACATCTTAAAACACAATCAACCACATCTCAGCACACATCAAAGTGCGACAAACGTAACTTGCGTACGGTCAATATAATCCACCATAGAATGCACCATTCTTCGACTTTGATAATTTTAACATCTTTACTATTAGTTTTAATAATCGTCAAAATAATACAGCAAACTGTTATTATATGAAAAAATAAATTAATAAAAATTTATTTGGGAGTTATGGTCGTGAGAAAAATAGCGTACATAACTCGTTGGAAAGTGTCTACCGCACTCGTGGGTTTCCTGTACTCAGCTAACGCCTCTTGTATAAAACTTTCCACTCGTGCGTTATTTGTCGCTTTCTCTACTCGTTATTTAATATACTATTCCATTAAAGTGTGGTAGGTGTTATTTACAGGGCGATAATTCAGTTTCAGATGTTTTAGTTTCTGATGAGTTCGTTCTATAGATTATCTAACCGTTGATGTAAATAATAGTTATGTTCTTTCGCACTGTTAAAGTGGGTCCGAACACTTTCGATTGTGTTAGCTTGTGATACAGGGTTTTACTCAAACTAATCATGATTGGTAATCCTATATCACCCCTATTTTCTCATCTATAAATCACTGGATATAGGTGAAAAAGTGGTTAGAGTTAGGTCTCGAGAGTTTATTCAACACAAACGAAGAAAAAGAATCAAATTGAATGATTTTTTTAAAATATAAATATCGTTAAGTTAAAAATTTTAATGTGCAATAAGGAAATAGTGGTTATCACGTGTATCATCTTTTAAAGCTCCATATGTAAGCTTTAGAAGCAGAATGCAGTCTTGTCAGACGCAAAACGCGTAAAGAACATGTTCATTCACTTCCTCGCGCAGAAGTACAACAGAGTGAAAGAACCGTCGAATAATTAACAACATTTCTTTCAAACGCCCCAACTGCGACAGAAACAGTTGACCGCTTTATTTAATAGACGCTTCCGCCAAAGCGCAATGAAAACTTTAAATTCACGACAGAAAAAGGGGGAACTAAGGAAAAAGAAGAGGTATATCCTGTAAGCAAACGCTTTTACAAAGGCCTTTAATTTCGCTCTAATTTAAGGAGACAGTCGCGACTACCGTAATTTGAAAGTAAAATTTAAATTTCTTCTCCGTAATCCAAACGCGCTGGATAGATTTAAAAGAGTAAAAGACCTTAAAAGTAGTCCTGTCACGGCAAATATTGTTATTTATAGTTGTTGATAAGTTAATAATTAGTGAGAAGTGTTATATCTGAAATAATATTAGGGGAAATCATAAAAAGTATTTTTACTAAAAAGCAACAAACAGCGGCCACTGGGTATAAGACTTGTTTTAAAAGGATATTCAACTGGACTCTTTCTTATATAAGCTTTGGTGAACTGTATACTAACTACGAAGTTCAAAATCTTACAAAAAGTTTCGTTATTTTTTTGTTATTTGAATTATTGTTTAGGAAAGTTAAAAGGCTAACTTTCTAGTAAAAAAAAAACACAAAGTTTAAAATATCTCAAAAGTTTGGCACTATGCGCTATCATATCTTCTTAACGTCAAAGGAATATATTCGCTTACTAGCTACCTTGTATATTCTTTAGTAGAACTTTTAAGTATCAATCGTTATTTTTTTTGTCACTTCGAAGACGAGCGTTTTTTATATTGTTTCGAGCTAAAAATCAGGAATATTTAATACTGCCTCAATTTTTGTATTTATTTAAATATTTTACAGCTTATTGCAAAGTTTTTTTTAATAAGTTAAATAAGTTTTTAAAGTTCAGATTCAGTGAAAGAAGATTCATAAATATTGGCCTATGCAGCTGAGAACTTACGTAAATTGCTAAAGTAGTGAAAATCTTTGTTGTGTTTGGTTTGTCAATATACTAAAAAGTTGAATATACCTACATGAAGTTTACTAGTATCAAGGATATCAAAAGATGTGTAAAGCAATTATTTATAGAACTGCTCTTCATATGTTGCATTACTATAGCATTCGAATACTATACTTTTAAGCAGGAAGAAGTTTTATTTTGGATGCATTTTATGTTATGATCAACGTTTGCACATATAGTTATATAATAGGCTCAAATTAATTCAAGCCAAATAATTTTGCGATTTTATGCGTGGTGATATGTGAGCTGTGTAAATTGAAAAATAACCCTGACATTTAAATTGTAAAATAATTTTTGCTAAAGTTGTAAATTCCAGTTTTTCCAGATTTCGTTTTTTTTAATCGCAGGGAATTTCTAGTTCAGTGAAGATAAGGCGTGATATAGGAGAGCTGATTCTGCATCACGCAATGATACCACCGCAGCTCAGTTACGTAATATGCAGTTCACATGCAAACGTTTGTAAATTATTTATAGTGCAGTTGGAAATGCAATTATTCATGAGCGATTGCCAGGCTTAATAGTTCGAAAAGAACTGGTGGGTACAGCGCGACAAGTATTTCAATAATAAATCCCACACGGCAGTAATTTATATTTATGCATATAAGTGAGCATGCACGTATACATGTAAACATATCTGTGGGTGTCATTACGGGGTAATTTACAAAAAAGAGGACTGATGCCGTAGTAATTCATCGTTGTAACGCTATGTGAGGTGAGCCGAGGAGCTTCGGCATAAAACAGACAGGATATAGAAGTACCAACTTCAATTATAAGATTTAGGCGAGTATGACAGCTATGTATTGCTGAGTTGAAATTAATCACCTGATATGGTCGAGAGAAATTGGCATTTTCCACAAGTTTCATGATTTAAGACGGAAATAAAACATTTCCTTCAGATCTATGAAATATCGTCCTTAAAACGAAAAGTCACCTGCGTCTGTAATAAATTCTGTACGATTGCAATTAATCAGTTAATATTAAATTATGGATTGTCGTTCGTAAATCAGAGATAAATAGGATGAACAGGGACCGAGGTGTGATTGGGTTATTTAACAGAAACTTGAGTTGTGTTTGTGACTTCTTTAAAAATAAAATTTTTATTGATTTGCTGGAACGAATCAAATTACACGACAAGAGAGTGGAATTAACATTCTCTCCATATTGGTAGCTTTAGTCTACGCGATGCGTGCACTGAATTCCATGCATCCAGATAACTCTCTTCCAAATTCGTCTTTAAGCTGCAATTTAGAAAAACTGAGAGCAACGGATAGTGCGTGCCAAAGTATTCTATTCTTTATACCGTGTGTAATCCTGAAATAGCGGGTTTAACAAGAATAGATATATAAGATTTTTTATTGAGAATCTTGAGATTTTCCAAATTATGTTAAAAAGATATAGTGCCATTTACAAAAACACCTGTTTAGTAACCACCTGGTTATTTGGCAGCACTGCAATGAAGTTATTTGTCTTAGCTAAGTAATTCGCTACAATTTTGCTTTTGGAAATACTAGTCTATCCCTTCAAGAAGTTGGCCTATGTCAGTTTTAGAAAACTTACACTGTATAGTGTCTCCTGATGAGGCAACAGATTCATGATAAAGAACGTTGTATTATACTTGTAGTAATTGAAATTTTGCATCGAATAATACACTGCTAGACTTAGCTAATTGTCATTACTGGTTCTGTGCCGGCAGAAGTCAACGCGAAAGTTTGACAGTTTAAGTCAAACTGTTTAGCGCATACAATTACGAGAGAATTCCGTTATTCACAAATTATGCTGTCCTATATGATAGAAAGAGGTCAGTTATTGAAGAACATTACTCAAATATGCTACATGCTTGTGCAACTCACGCTTTACATCGCAAATCTGAATCTATTGGGAATAATTTTGTAGATGTAGACACTCTTATTAATACAACAAAAACGTTGTTTTAAAACCTTTACCACATAATTCAGTAATCAATCAAATACATCATTTTCAATGTAGGAGTCGACTTACAGACGATACGTTTTGTAGAACAATGATTAGTACTGTAGTAATTAAAATGATTAAGCTGTATATATTTTGTAGTAGGTACCTACAAAAAATTGCGCGGTATGTGGGACATTTTAGAATGTTTACTAAGTATTCCGAATTTGGTGGTAGGTAAATTGAAATAGAAAATCGACAAAGTGGCAAAATCTTACGACAGAACATTTAAAAATATTATCGATTTTCAAATACTTCCACTTCCCACTTTGTTGCCGGTACCCTCACTAAATACATTCATTGCGTTGGCTACCTGCACATATAAGAAGATAAATGAAGGTTATTTTTTATTATTGTAAAAAGTAAATTGAAGTGTAAAAAAATGCTTAAAAATTTATTATCGTTTTCCATTTTAGTGTTTTATTTGCTATGCATGGCTATTATTTATGGAAATGCAAAAAATATTAATTTTGCAATAATATTTTTGATATTTTGATTATAATTTTGTTCTTGAATTTAATATACTGACATTTACTTTTATCATTATATTCTACAACCCGAAACTTCACCCAGCAATAAACAAACAAAAAACAAACAACTTTGAAATATTTGACAGTTTGACATTTCAATGCGATATCGCTATTCTTCAAATTTGTTCCTCGCCTATTAAAATTGAATATGAAACATTCTTGTGGAGATCTTACGCATGGCCGATATCCGAAGAAAAGTTTCTTTCCAGCGGTATGCAAAATCAACATGGCGTCCATATGAAAGCAGAGCGTGGAAGATGGTCGCAAAGAAACATAAAAATATGACGTATGCAATACAGAAAATCGAAATTGTTCTTGGGAATGTGATTTTTTTTTGCTCAAGATCAAATAAAGGTCCCAGAGGTGACATAAGAAAACTTTTTTTGCTTTTAAGAAAAAAATCGATCCTAGAAATTAGCCAAATTTATAGCTATCCCCAATAATAACTGGGATCCCTATGGGAAGTGTAGAAAATAAATCCAGCTGCGCAACATTTTTCATTATTAAAGTTTAATATAAATATAAAATTTATTATAATGTACCCTGCGTACATTAAAAAATAAACCTGACGTTTCTCATTGGAAAATCTATTATATCTATGTAAACTCTAGAGAAAATCGAATGACCTAGAACTTGTAAATCACAGGATTGGTTGAATAGTAGCGGAATCATGACTGCGTCATTATTATCGAAGGATAGCATCGTAGGGAAACTCTTTCTTTTGTAACCAATAGTCCGAGGTTTCTCCCTTGAGCTATAGCCCTTCGACGATGTTCACTTCTCCCGGGCACGAATAAATGAGGTCCGTGATTGAATTACCATGTTATTAGTGAGTCCTTCGTTTATAGCACAGACATCATTAGCGCCGCTAGACTTCCCCTGATCGTACTTTAATTACCGAAGATAAGGGCGCGGAGTGTCGGGTAAAACATTAATGGTCTGGCGTCCTTTCTAACGCCCGGTCGGTCGCTTCTTTAGCTCGTTTCCGAACAAAACTTTAGCCGCGCCTTAGTAGCCGAACTTAAAATGGCGAGGACGAACAACGACACCATTTCTATCCATCGACGAAATGACAAATATTTAGTTAATCAATACGCCTGTGCATTTCGCATAGCCCTTCCGTATTAATTCTTCAGCAGCTCTGGCGACACTGATATTACTAATTCTAATGGGTTTAATTCTTTGAATTCTTAAGCTACTATGAGCACCGCACGCTAACGCAAAGGATATGTTGCTTTAATACAATGTAGCAGCGCTTGCGTCGGTGCAAGTAGATTTTGCAAGACCCGGTTTCGGGTTGTCTCTATGTAATCTGGCAGCAACTCCTATGCAAATTCACCTAGCCTCCTCGCAAACCTGAGGAAGCTCGTCGCATGTTGGTATTAATGTGACATTTTATTCGGGATGCAAAATGGGGGTAATTTAATACTCTAGTTTACATACCGGATGTGAATCGCTGATGGAACAGTATCTCTCTCTCGGCATTTAAAACGGAAATTTATAATCCACGTACGGCAAAATATTTGACGAGGGTGAACCTTCGCTATCGAAGTTTTTGTTGCTTGCCACAAACTGCATAATTGTGAGGTAAGATATTGTTTTGTGATATCAGCCAGTAAATATTCAGGTAAAAGCGAGGATAATATCGATTACTGTAGTTTTCAACAGGATTTTATGGTAATAAATACCTCCTAAATACCAGGCCAAAGAACCTGTTCATCGCGTCTGATAAAATAAAAAATGTATAAACCTGACTGCTTTGATACCAAAAGAAAATTTCTTGGAATCAATTAATCCATTACGTTATATATCAAATTTAATTTTTTTTTCTGCAGACATCAAATGCATTAATCCAAATTCTCGGATTTAGTTTTGTATACCCGATTCTTTTAGATAACCCAAAACAAATCAAGGGAAATCAAATCTGGCACTCAATCGCACCTCTGTGTCCTATCCAACGATGAGGAAGAACTTTATCTAGGAGAATTTCGTCCGTAATGTGGTGCAGCATCATCTTGTTGAAACTAAATATGTTCCACGTTATCGCCAGCAGTTTCTGTTATTACTGGATCTATTTCATCTCGAAGCATGTATACATATCATTCACCATTGAGATTTCCATTTATGAAAAATCACCCTATCGGATGATTATTTGGTATTCCAGCCCAAACGTTGAATTTATGAGGACTGTTTGCTACTCTCTCGCAGACAGAAAGGATTTATATCGGCACAATACCTACAATTGTACCAACCCATTACTCCGTTTAGTTGGAATGATACTTCGTCTGAAAAGGCAATGTTAAAAGATCAGGATCTTCATCTGTGCAATTCATCATATCCTCACAAAATTCTAAACGTCGATTAGATCTTCGCGTATCTCATGAAGAAGTTCCATTTTGTGGAGATGTAATTTAATGCTTTTCAATATTGCACGAATGGACGATTTACTAGAACTATGGAATGCAGCAGATCTCCGAAGAGTATTGTGAGGATCTTCTGTGAATGATAATAATACATCCAACGAATGCTTTTCATTTGTGTCTGTAATAGGTCTGGTCTTCCTGATCTCCGCAGATCTCCAAACTTATTAATATCTTTCTACTGATGACTTCAAGATTCCAATTATCCTAGCTCTAAAGTGTTCGTTGAAAGGATCTCTTATATCCTGGTACGTTCTCCTCCTTTCACTCCAACCAGGCATCTTTAAATGAGAAATCCTTTCTCGTTCAGTAAGTGTTGCCATTCAAGTAAATTATAAGGACTATTAAATAATGAGTGTAAAAAATAACAAAAAAAGGTGTGTCCGCTTCAAGAGGCAGACTGTATGCGATTATACTCAAAGGCCCTGAAGTATACCACAATGAATAAGGTGTGTCTGCATCAAAATTCTGCAAAATTCACAAAAATTATCTCTTGCAAATTTCAGCGCCATCTATCGAGAATCGAGAAAAAAAATGTTTGAGACAAAACTATCGTATTTTGATATGTAGAATCCGAATCTGCAATAAAGAATGGGGTTTTCATTTAAGATGTTCGTGTTTGGTGTCCTTGGATAGATTTTTGATTATTAAAGGCGTGTTCATTTTTTGTTTTTCCATTCAATGTATATTTTTCAAGATATTGGACCGTACCGGAACTTTTGCGACACCCGGTATATCTCTTTAAAATACTAATGTAAATTTACCTCCCTAATTGACTTCACAATTATGTTCACCTTACATTGCTGGCGTCCCAATTAGGACGTAATTACGACGTCGATTGATGCACAAACATGTTTCCCTCCAGCTTCCATTGTTATTTCTGTCTAACTCGGTGTTTCTAGTTCATTCACTTCTGTTTATGAAATTATGCTTTGCAGAAGACGATGATCGCTCATATTATTCCAGACATCATGGACGGCACCGAATCGAGGTATACATAGACCGCTGGTAGGAAGTCTATGATCGATCAAGAATCGTCTGGGGTTTCCGAGGGATCGACAAACGTAGGTCTTGCTCGTCTCTCTCATTGCTCACTTCGTTACGTTCCCGTACAGTCTAGTGCACCGATCACCACAGAGCGTTTGAGGACTTTCAGTCGAATTAACGCCACCATCTTGACGTATTTTATTAAGCGGTGTATTAGACTGCATCACGTCAATGGGTGATAATCGATGCACTAGTATATTGACCTTTATTTAAAATAAAAACAGCGATAATAGGTTTAGTCAGGGATGGTTCAACTACTGATCAATTTATTTACTTGCAACAACAGACCGTTCTTAGTGAAATACCTTTCTCCTATTTGTGGTTTAAAAGCTGCAATTGTGTACCTACATTAAAACCATGTTTTGATTTTTCTATCTCATTTTTCTATAAATGAACGTTCTATATTATTTTTTCATAATAGTTATTCAATAACCAAAAGGATATTGCAATTCGTCGATTTTGAAAAATTCTGATAGAGTCTGTGATTACAAAATTAAAGCATAATTCACAAACTTCACAGACGATTTTGATATAATTGGATATCTGGATATCACATTCACAAAACTACGTTGTTTAAATTGATGCAGATTTGTTGGTACTAAATTACTTCCACCAACGAAATAAATTTATTTTTACACAGGCGAAGCTATTAGTGCGTATGTTTTACACTGCGATGCAATTTATATTAGCAATACCCTTTTGACTACTAATCTTGCTGAAATGGTACCGGATTATAATTCAGTCAATATTAATCTAATTTATAAAAATCATACATTCTAACCGGTTTAATCAATTTTACTTCAGAAGAATTTAAATTGGATCATTATTACTTTTCAACAAAATAAAGTTGTTGATAGCCTTTTATTTGGATGTAAGAAAGATTTCTCCAAAAGGTGATTGAAATAAACCGATATTGTGCAAAAAAATCGAATTAGCATATAAGTATTAATGAAAATAGAAGAACTTCAAAATGCTTTAAAAATAATTTTTGAATCCACAAAAACTCCAAGAATTGTTTGGGAAATATAGGAGTAAAAAGGGAATAGCATATACTTAAGAGAAGCTAAAACAAACTTAACTTAATTAATGAAGAACTTAAATGTAAACATTATTATAGAAAACTCGTAGTAATAACTCCAAAAGAATTTTATTTCTTCTCGTATGCCTAAAGTAATTTTAAAAACTAATATAAACTCACGTTCAAACTATTTCCTAAAGAGACCAGAAAAATAGCAGCAAACACCCTTTTATTTAGAATACACCTCGGAAACTGAAGCATTTATGCCGACTATGAATCTACTGTAAATACACACGGTATGATGACATCCATTTTAAAACGAGAATACTTTTTATTTCTGAAACTTATATAGACTTGCAATGTGTATTTCTGTGATATCGCCTATTGAATAAAAAAATAGCTAAATTTATATCAACTGAAAAATTGGTTTTTAAACGCAGCAAGAAATATTTCTTCGTATTAAAGAATCTTCTTTTACCCATGAAGACGGGGTGCATGGTACTAAAGAATATAAACTTCTGTAAATATGGTAATAACATAATTATTTTATATTAAATTGCAACATGACCATCTTGAAGAGAAAATATGAGTTCAGTGGAAGTATATAGGCCTTTAATAAAAAGAAGTACGAAAAATATGAAGCTAAATGAGAGCCTCATTCAAAAAAATGCTTCCCCGGTTAATTAGTTGAACATAATTCATGCTCTCGAGCATAAATTTCGTTGGAGAATTAATTTTCATGTAATTAACCGACGATAACTTAAGAATATCCTCAGCGACTAGACAGAATTACGAGTGTAAAAAGAAAAGTATGCAAGAACCGAGCTAGTCCGTGGTGCTTTCAAGTAGCCTACTTCTTACGGGACAACAAGCGAATTCTTCAGAAAGAGATATTGAAATACTAAAACCTAATGGTAATGCTACCATTTATAGCGAATATCTGCTAGTTTCTGTACGACTTTAATGAAATGTCCGCCTCTTTTGAATTTCCGGTTCAATATACATATCTTGAATATGTAACTTCCTATTAAAATATTTTTATTTCGATCATAGGTTTGCGGTAAATTATAAAAGCTCCAAGTTATGTAGTTACTTTACTTCTCAAATTGAATAAGTTTCCTTCTTTCCTCAACTTTTGTTTTGCAATACCTCCTTCTGTAACTGCAGTTTCAAAACTGTATCCCAGAGTGAAGTTTCGCAATGATATTTTTATTGATGTACGAGAAAACTAGAAAAATTTTCTTAAATTAAGTGCTTTTTTCATACATTACGTTCTAGAGTAAATCCAGTGCGTTTATAAGATAACGCAATTGACGGAAAGAAATTATATCAGAGCAGTGTTGGAATAATATATGTGTAATAATATTATATCACCTTTTACCTTTTCTTGTTTTTATGCCTCTTCTGCAATTAGAGTAAATTTGTATTACTAATGTAGTTCGTAGTGCGTTAATTTAAAATTTAATGAAGTTTCAGACTGAATTACTTCTGTTGTGGAGAATTCATAACCATCCGCTCTACCAATATTTATAATAATTCTGCTTGGAACATCGCGAAATTAAGTTAACATACAGTAGGCTCAATACTCTTGCTCCAGCAAAATAGCAACTGAGAGCTTCTGAAAAGTATCATCTACTAGAGAGAGAAAATGTTACAATGTAAATGTTTATTTAGTTTTAACTAATTAGTTGACTTCAAACTTAAGGTTTATTGAAGCGATTTGAGTTAAACATTGCATATTTGTTTGAAAAATAGGTAATGACGGTGCACGGTAAAAAGAATAATGAAAATACGATTAGCTCGGAAGTGAACTGTATTCATAACAATTTTCGATTCTCGGTGAAATGTAAATTTTGCTCAGGAATGAATCGTAAAATACTGGGAGTTGAAAATATTTATCACTCACGAATAAATTGTATTTTGGATAGCTCCGAAATGGGACTTAAATACATGTGCATTGGCTATCTATAACCAACAAGAAAAAATAACGGAATCGCGATTCACTTATGAGCTTAACTAATATTATTAAAAACTAACTGTTTATCAGTTAGTTTGACAATATTGATTTATTACTAGTTATCAAATCAATGTTTGTGCGATGTAGGAATGAAAGAATTAGTGACGTTGTTATAGCAAAGTGTTCTTTTTATTATTTTTACAAAATTAAGATTTGTCGGCGCAAAAAAATAGTGTGTAGCACATGGCTAAAAACACTTTTGCGAGTATTCAACAACAGATACACAACCGCGCTCATGTTCGTAAAGCTGTAGTTTCTGACATAATGATACAAATTAAATTTGTAAAATTATTATTTATTCATGTTTGGTTTTTTAATTGTGGTGTTCACATCGTAATGGAAGCAAGTTTTTTTTGATTTAACTACATAATTGCATTTTCCCATTATTTATATCACTTCTTTCAAAGACAACCTGTGTAAATAGGTAAGATTTTAATATTGATATAACTTTTTGGGGAAAATTAAGAGTCCAGAGAATAAAAAGAAATGTGATTACTATAAGTTTAAAAATTTGCTTGTTGGTTTCCATATTTACAATACGTAAATATTGAGAAACGAAGAAGCAACATATTAATTTTGCTATCATCAAATCGATGCATTTCTTAAGGGAAAATTCATATTGGGCCAAAATTGAAACGATTTAGGCAATGTATTTGTAAAATATGTCTATTAGAATTAAGAATAACTGGAGAATATTGCCATTACAATGATTATTTGATTACTACGTATGTGTTTAGTCATAGTGACGCTTAATACTTCTTCTTTGTTACCAGCTATTAATTTTATCACACTAAGTATGTAGATATATCTATATCCGGCCTGTAACGAACACATTTTGTCACATTTCATTCTGTTATTTACCCGTCTTAAATCTTAAACCAAAACACCGCGTTTACAACTGTATCCGAGCCTCCACGAAAATTAAAAATTTAATTTAATACTTTTATAAAAAACGCCAATGGGATGATTTACGCATGGGTGACTCGCCCAACGCTGTTACTGGTAGGCATATTAAACATTCGTCAGGAATGAAATGAAACCCTCTTTTTTAATCGTTTCAGCAAGTCTCCCATGAATGAGAATATTACAAAATACAATTTATTCTCGATGGAAATATATATATAATATCCGATGGGGCATTTTAATTTCCGTTGAAGAAAGGATTGATTACAATGATTTGTAAGCGATATATTTCAAACTTTTAATAAAGTGATTATTTTTCGTAAGTGTTAATTTGGTTCCTAACAAGAAGAATGAAAAAATATGAAAATGACGTTTCTTTTTCCATAATGCAATACTACTATCAATATATGTTTCGTTTTATTCAAACTTTGGGAGATCAGAGTAGATTTGCGAAGTAACCAAAAACTACAATAGTGATAGATCAGTTGTGTTTTATAACAAAATGTAGAATAATTTAAAATCGCTAGTCTACTATATTTCTTCCGCGATCTTTTCAAGTTACATTAATGCGACAAAAACTGTGATAATACAACCCCGTCCAAAGGATTATTTTAAAATATGTAACAATTTGTGTTAATTGTAACTGAAAGTCTATGATGTAAGTTAAATTTCAATTATAAGAGAAAAACAAGAATTAACATACGAATTTAATTAAATTTGTGTTAAGGTTCTCTATCTCTCTAGGGATATTTGCGATTTTGTCAAAGTTTTGATATTCTCTTTCAAAAACATACCATATTTTATAAGGCATCAGAGATAATGTGTTGCACCAAACAAGGTGGAATGTGTAAAATTTTCTCAAAAAAGAAAATAAAAAAAATTTGTATATATTGTTCATAAATTGAACCGCAAATACTTATAAAAACAATATTATTTTATTATATACTTCCGGTGTGATGCAACGTTTCTGAAAGTTGTTTGTCACATTATTCTAGCTGCGCTTGATCACGAAAAAGATACAGTTGGTGAATGATCTGAAACAATCTGTATCTTCGTATATCTAACCGTATTGATCTACCACTTTCGCTATTTTTAGGTATTAAATGACGTCTACTTTATGTTCTCAAAGCTTGAATCAGATGTTACGGTATACCTTGCATAATCTGAAGCACATGGCTGCTCTTCGGTTCTCGGGTTCTCTGCCGTGTCTTCTGAAGAAGATCACGACAAGATGATCGAAACGTCAAGTAATTTAAACTTTCTATACGGCAGAGAACCCGAGAACCGAAGAGCAGCCAGCAACGACGGCCGTGAAAGCCTAAAGACTACTTTATCTGAAGCACATGCTAACGGTTGTCTTCTTGACGAAAAGTGACTCTCTACGTAACCAACTTAAACTGACAATGAGTAATGCTTGCATAAAAGTAATAATATCAACGAAGTTAACCTTTCACTATTATTTAAAATATGTGCTCCCTGACGGCATAAATGGCGCCCTGGAGTAAGTCCGTTTGCAAATTGGGATGAGGACACTTAATCCCGCAAACACTAACACTTTAAATTTAAAAAAAATACTTAATTATGTATAATCCACAAAACGTCTTATAACCTAATCTAATTCTATATTCAGTGATGTTTCGGTATGTCTAAAGCATTAGAACTTCACATAAAGGTTAGTAGTAATAGTTAGTTTAGGTACGAAAATTAAAGGAATTAGGAAAAATATGTGTTGTAGTATACCACAGTACATTTGGTACAAATTACACAATTTATATGAAATAATATTAATTCCAAAAAAGATAATAATATTTCTGGAATCCAAAATAGGTTTATAAGAATCTTGGCTCGGCCTTACAAACAAATATGTGAGTGTTTACAAAAACACTAAGTGTATTATTAGTCATTAAAAATGAGTCAGTGTTTTATTTCTTACAATTACTATTGCACCGAATCAGAGAATTTCTGTGATTAGCATGTACTGATATAATGAATAATGAATTGGTCCGTTATAATCAGGAATCCGATCCATTAACGCAAAATTATCGAACAGACAAGAAGAATCCTCAAGCACACTGTCAAATAGTTTAACTTGGCTACAAATCAACCAAGTTATATAAATCAGCACTTCATTCATTTGTTTTCTGTAGTAATTAAGCCGAGTAATAAGAATTTGTGTGAAATATATTTTTCATTGTGTAAAAATTTGCTGACATACATGGTATAACGTATTTTCGAAACCGATTCCAAGCATTATCAGTTTATCTCTCTTTATCATTAAATAAATAACTCATAACGTGTTAACCTCGCACTTTTCGAATGCATATTACGTTTTAAATATAAATAGCAGTATAAATATTAAGAAAATGCTCTATTTAGGTTATCTATTTTTCATATATATAACGCTGAATGCATTGCGAAAATGTTCAGCACGTGCGCGGAATATTATTTTGGATTGGGGACGTCACTCATCACTAACAGAATTGTAACTAATTATGCCTGTTTTTATCGAATTTCACTTACCCATACTATAACGTTCATAAACAGCAGCATGTACTTCAATACAGCAATTTGGTTATCCAACCGGCTAACAGTTCCTTCACCTTTCCCAACCATTTTCCAAATTTCTTTGTTCTCGATTATATAAACACACTAAAACTTACTATACGTAATGTTCACTAGCGAACTCGCGTTACACCTAACACTATATGATTCAGATAAAATTTCTGTATTAATCGCAGGTTTTATCTAGCGCCTACATGCGATTAGATTAGATATGCTAAAGTGAAACTGATTCACCTGTTACAATATTTTACGAGATAAACACGAGTAAATATGGCACGAATTGCCCTATTTAATACCCTTGCAGCCGATGCAATCACCTTTATATTTGCTAGAAATTTACTGACGAAAGTCGATTATCGATTACCATTTCAGCGACATATTTGTTATTCTAGTGCAGCTCTACCGCCACTATAACTCGGGGAGAATAACGTTCCATTGGTTTCTTTAAAAATACGATCTCCGGTAATTGAAAACTGTGGGACGGAACATAACGTCTCCGAACAATTGCAGGAAATTGGTCCTTAACTACACACTCTGCCCCATTGGAAATATATTTATACTACGGCTGCTACTAGACGAGCAGTTTCACGGTGTAAAAAAATAGCTTAAGATAACCCTATAGCATTTTCTTATTGCTGCTTGTTTTCTGATTTCATGCGTAAAGCGAAATTTTTGAACATCATGGTCTCATTTTGCTATAACTTGAAATGTCTTACCTTATTAACATGTTTGTTTTCATATTACGTTGGTATCTACTGAGTCGTCAATAAATGGATGAAATGAATAGAGCTATTTTACCTTTCTTCTGATAGTTTTGCTTTTTGACACTTCATGCTCCTAAATCATTTACTCATAGTTATATATTATTATTATATATTATATTATGCGCATCATTTCGGGGTTATCTATTCGACAGAGTTGCAGACAGGTTTTTATACAGTACGGTGTTTTGACGTTGACTTGCGCGTTTATTTTAAACGTGTTAATCTATATATTTCAGAACAAAAATAAATTTGCTAAAGTAAACGATACACACGCAATCCCTACTAGGCGACATAACGATTTCTATATTCCCTTTTGTAAATATAATGTAACATTGAAGTCTCCCCATTGCATGGGGCTTAAAATTTTTAACGCGCTTCCAGACAATTTGAAGATTATTGACGATTTTGTTCGATTTAAACGTTCATTAAAAACATATTTGTTGGGTAAGGCGTTCTATAGTTTAGATGAATATTTCAATTGTTAATTTTATTTCATTTTAATTTATAAGGGCTCATTCTCCCCCTCCCCCCCCATTTTTGACAATCCCTATACATATATATACATTTGTAATGTAATACAGGGAAATAAATATATTATTATTATTAAAAAATATATTATTATTATTATATATATTCTTTCTCGAACCCTTTTTCGGCAAATTACTTGTGCAAGAAGTATACTCATAACTTATAGAGAAAATCTTGGTTCCTTACAATGATCAATCAATCAATTCAATTTTTACATTTCTTTTTTCCTCGGGAAAATGAGATAATAGATTATGAATGTAGTTCGTATCTTTTTCGCAACCGTTTTCAACCAAATAGGTTTCATCTTACCCAAGGTAAAATTTGCTTGGCGATAGATGTAAGGGTACTACTGATTTGTAGACTGATGCGCCGGTAAGAGAACACAAAGACTAGGTTGTTGTCAAATCGTTTATTTTACACTAAAAGTACATTATTATATACAAATTATACATGTACGTGATATTCTTTCGCAACGTAAACAATATGTAATTCAACATTCGGTTTTTCGTATATCAAATATATGTTATACAGTATTTGCTACACAATGTCGCTCAGTAGGGTATTATATTGCATGTGTGTGTACACCCACGGACACCCAAAACGTCCGGTCTAATGCGTAGTCTATAAACGGCGCGTGCAACTCGGTTGCATGGAACGTTGCACTCACACTGTGACAGACCGGACATGTTGGGTGTCCGTGGGTGTACATTTAAATGCATATATATCACGGTCCACTCGTTAGTTGCTGGAACTAGTAAGCCGACGTTGACTAGCCGCGACCGTTGAACATAACGCAATAAGCGCACAACAGTCACCGACTACCATTCCAGCGCGGAGAACCTAACCCTCTGGTACGGGGAGCCAGCCACGGTCTGTCGTTAGTGCGCTGTCCACGCGTGGCATGGGCAGCAACCATCTCTCGCTGCTCCCGGCTAACACCGCAGGTCGTCGTTGCAGCGCTGTCCGCCGTCCGTCGCGCGCACCTCTCTGCCCGAGCTCCGTGCAACTTCCTGGCGCCGTACTTACGCGTAGCTGTTAGGTCGCGCGCTCTTAGGTTTTCGCAGTTGCGTTACAGCGCGCACAAAATGATAAAAATAAAATAAAATGTCCTTTAATATGTTCTTAACATAACCGCCCCCCTTGAAGGGACAGCCTTCAATACTACAAACTCGTCGTACGCACAAGTAGTTTGTTCGAACACGAGAAAAAATAACACGGAATATGTAAAAAATTAAAAACATCTCTAAACCTTAAACGGATTACAATTGTCCATGGGTAATGCGCACAACTTTACCGAAGGTCTCCTCATTACGCCTTGGAAAGTTGTCACGGTAGCAGCTCAAACGATGCCATCAGGTCCTGGGACCACCTCGACGATTCTTCCCGTTCACCATCTACTGGGTGGATATGAACTTCTCGCACGATCACCAATTGACCACGAACAAGCCCGCTTCCATTTGTTCGTTGCCACTTGTTCGCTGTTGAAATTCGTTGCGATATTCTTGTTGCCATCTCTTCCAGAAATGGTCTCGCATGAACTGGATTTGTTACCATCGTGATAAGAAATTTATTTTAAGATGGGTTAAGGTAGGTTCTGGAATTGTTTCTGGACTATATCCCATTACAAGATGTGAAGGAGTAGGAAAATTTGATAGTGGGGCCAGAAGTCTGGAATTGACAATACCTTGTATTTGAAGTAGAAGGGTATACATTTCTTCTATAGCAGGTAAACAGTTATTTGAAGTGCCTCCTTTTAATTGAAATAATATAACTTTATTATCAATCCAAATAAAGGACAAAAATACAGATATATTGTGCAGCAAAAAATATAATACCTAACAAAAACAAACCAAAAAAAACTTGTTAACTCACTTACACAAAAGAAAAACAAACCAAAATTATTTTAAATATATTTTACAAGCATGTATTATATCAAATAACGAACTGTAGCTTATATCACAGTGGTGCGAAATAATATTAAAGTTACGCGTCATAACTAGTAACGGAGAATGAAATGCAGAGTTAATTGTTACGGTTGGTATATAAAATGTGGAATCTAGTCGCGCAGAAGTTCTTGGAATCAAGAAGTTTAGCTGTGATAACAGGTAAGCACTGTCAATATTATTGTCTAGAAGATTGTATAAACATTTTATGCTAATAATTTTTCGTCCCATTTCTAGAGATTCAAAGCCAGTGATGGTAGACATTCCGAACATTTATAATTAAAATTTTAGTTGGATATTTTCTTTTTGCTGTTATTATTCTCCCTAATAATTTATTTCATTCATTTGACTATATTTAGCAGATATAAGCATTAAACAATCTGATAGAATTTCATAGTTTCCATGGAAACCATCCGTCGCGTCGCCTACTTGCAAGGCCGCAGTTAATTTTTGTTACAAATTTCATTCTTTTGAAGATAAATGGAGAACGGATAGAGATATTAAGATGCGGTTTTCACTGAAATTTCAACAATTCAATTTAGCTTGCGACACTGGTAATTATATAGCACGGTTACATTTATTTTCTTCTTGATATTTACCGAAATATATAATCACTACAGAAAACCCCCTCTAGTTTACCTATTTCAAACTAAATGCTAGAACGACAACTTTTCTAGAAAAAACCCATGAAATGCTCCATCGAATGAGCGCAAAAATTTTCAGATTGGTTGAACGGTTCGGGAGATATTAAAATTTACATATCGAACAATTGATTGGCTTCCCAGCTCCTTATTATGGCAGATACGAAAAAACGTCATTATAAAAAATAATGGGACATCAACTCAGCTTTCGAACGGTCTATTCAAAATTATAGCTCAACCTGCAATTTTCTGAGATAATTTCAATCTCTGCTATTTTCAATCATTTTATGATTGAACATAGCAGGTACGCCCCCTAGCAGTGAAATTTCGAACATAATAATAATTTTTTTTTTATTATTTTTTTTCCCGAAGCTCTAGGCATATCAGTTTCCGAGATACAGCCGGTCGCCACCCTTACTGAATCACCCGGTACATTACATCCTGCGTAAGTGTGTTATTGTTTAATAATGTCTACACCCGAGTTGAAATGACGTTGTACCTTTGTACAAAGGGGAAGCATGTAACTTTAGGTACAGCGCGGTCAATTATAAATTTCCAGTTGTTCTAATTCTCCCATCACCAACAACAACGCGCCAATTAATGTTTACTAACGAACACAATCATAGAGGGCGAGGAAATCCTTCCGTGAGTTGTTAACAAGATCGAAATATTAAAGGATTTAATTTGCGCCCTCGCCGGTAAGCTTTTTTTACATCATTATTCTACATAATAAACAAACTTTCCTTCCTTCTGCCTACCTTCCATTTCACCCGGCTTCCGTTTACAAAAGGTGGTCTGTAAACAAGAGCCTTGTCTGATGTTTCCCTCCCGCCGAGGGTGCCCAATTTTCTTTTGTACCTTTCTGGAATAAGACAGAGTGCCGCGCTGTTAGGTCCTGATTAGAAGTAATTACGGAATGATCGTGGCGGGTGCAAATATTTATCGTAAATGTAAGATACATCATTATAATGAAAATTATCGGAATTAACTGGAATATCAAATAATGCTAGCAAATAAAGACATTTCAGTACTGACATAATTAACGGTAAGGTAAAAGCAGGAAAATTAATTCACAAAGCTTAGGTATAACGTGGTATTTCGCATTTTACATCGTTAGTTCTTCCAAATCTATCAATCGTTGCTTGCAACGATCGTGAAAAATTGACTCTACCGGGAAGTAAATGCTTCAGGAAAACGCCAGTTGCAGTTCTTTGGTTTCCCATCTTATTTGATAAATTGATGGGAAATACATTAAGAGCCATAGTCGGCGCTGGAAATTACTAAATTATTTGCATTGAAATCAATCAATGCTGAAATAAATTACTGGCGTAAGCTAGTAAAAAGCGATAAATTTTGCGGGGTAAAATATATCTCGTTCAATTTAAAACAGCTCTGTTCAGCGCACGGGTGTTGGTATTATTTTGCCGTGCGTTTTGATTTATTATTTGTTTCTTATGCTTGATATATGCCACCAATTAAATCTTTATTGAGAACTGGCTGCTTCTCGCTATATTTAATTAGCTGATACGAAACATTGACAAGTATTTTTTAGCAGAAAATACTTGTACTGTCAGTAATTTTTATTGTAAGCACTAATCCAAGCGCATTTAATAAAAATAGGGACACCTGTTCTTCTTATATGCATACATAAATATTTTTACTTGCAAAAAATATCTGTGACATGTCAGAGCCCTCATAAAATGAAAGGTACACGCGTTAAAACGCATCGCATAAAACTGCCTATACAAAAAACCGTTCTATTTTGGTTCACTTTCCTCGATAGTTTTTTTTTACATCAAACGAACATTTCCAAGATGGATACGTTAATAGTTACTATTGAACACCAATTTTCGTTTATATGAGTTAATTGCTTTTAAGCTCACTTACTAATGTGTAAAATAGGTACATAAGTATTGGTTTTTTTTTTATATAAAATAACAACTCTAAATTAGAAAACATCTTTCCGTTAAAGTGATTAAGGGAAAAATAGAGGCTCTATTCGTTATAGGTGTATATGCTTTTAATTCTGTAAAGAAGGCACAACTAACAATTTTGATATGTTTTAAGATTATGTAAATGTCTAACATAATAAGTATTTCAGTCCTTAGTAACATAAATAAGAGACGCCCAGTTGTGGATCTCCTTTCTCGTGTTTTCCGCAGGTGCCTTTAGTTAATCAACACAACATTTAGCTATGTACACTCACGTACACCCAAAATGTCCGGTCTAATGCGTAGTCTAAACGCCGCGTGCAACTCGGGTGCATGGAACGTTGCGTTCACACTGTGACTTAGACCGGACATTTTGGGTGTCCGTGGATGACATACCTTCCTTGGATACGCTGGTTTATTTGTGTCTAACTCACACAGTTCCTATATCCTTATTGGTAATTTATAATTACTTAAATCCACATGAATATTATAAAAGCTTAAGAAATAATGACACAACAAATATATTAATTAAAAATTATTTACGGAAGTACGGGTAGTTTCAGTTGCAAAATGATCAACCATTTGCGGAACTTGGATTCATTTTTAATTTACAAAAGCTGTTACAAATTATATGCCTGAAATAGATTTGAAATATTTACACAAGAAATAAACATAGTGTAGTCAACATATACTTTTATTGAATTTATGTATATTATGTCAAATACAAATAATATCGGTACAATCCTAATACACAATGCATTAATTAAAACGCTGAACGCGAGGAGAATTTTAAGAAACCAAACATAAAAAAAGTACTGTTCAATCTACGGAAAATAAGTCTATTACGAAACGTAAAGACATTCATAGAATTTCTGATAGCAGTTGTGAAGAAATTCCCGTGCCCTTTTGTGGCACTTCTGGAAGTGATAAAAATGATAAAGAGCTTGTAAAAGAGTGGTTGCAATGTGTAATTTGTCTGCTCTGGGTGCATGAAGATTGCACGAAGTTTGAAGACATGTGTTCCAACTGCAGAAATAAACAGAAGGAGTTCCGAGGTGCAAATGGTAACGGAATAGGAAGAAACGCACGTCTTCCCCCAATTCCTATTGCCATCACTCCCGGACATCCCGGGTGAAATGGCCAAACGTCTTTTTCTTTATTGATTGATATGACTTATTTTTTTTTTATTTTTGTACTGGATTATATTAAAATTTGTTAAGTACGATAATTAAAGTTTTGTTTAATATTTCAATCGTTGCTTTATTCTTCATGGTCTGTCGACAATAGGTTCTGAAAGTTAGTAAGGCCATCTCCCTCTATATATTACAAATTTAATCATATAATGTACGCGTTTGTAAATAGCAGTTTTATGTCCACCTTCTTGTTACCTCAAAGAAGTAAATTAAATAAATCTTCATGCTAATTTTTATTTTCATTGGGTGTTTGAGCCCCAATTTCTGATTATAAAGAAGAGATATTTTCGTTTCAATGTAAAATTTAAATTATTCAGAATCCTTGATTTTTATTTCTTTTGCACAAGCCTCGAAACGCTTTTCATCGTTAGCTGTTTGATACTGAAGAGCGACAAACGAGAAAGCAAATCGAAGTAAAGGAAACGACAGGAATAACACCAATTTAATAACTCGTCCTACTGTATTTTCTGTGTGCGTCTTGCGCCTTTAGTGTATATACGGGAGAATTTGTAGTAAGTTGCTAATCATGTCGACTCATGCGCTATGAATTTCGCTCGTTATACCCGCGAAATGCAATTAAGAAAATGGAGTCTGGCTTTCTCGAGCAGGTAGACTTGTTCGAACGTGGTTTGCATGTTATCGCCGGCAACGATTGCTTTTTCATCTTCCCTCCTCGTTTCCGTCGCTTCCATTTGCCGTCCGTAAAGAAGATTCTACATTCGCCTCGTCAAAGCAGGGTAGATAGCGAGGGTATAATAATAGTAAATAAAGTAAAAGGAGGAGTTAGGGGATGAGTGGGGAACGGGATGCGTATTTCTGCCTTTCCGCGTTTTAATGATGACAGGAAATTAGCAAAAGTAAAAAAAAAATAATTATAGTTACGGTGAAAATAAATATTTATATGTTTCGTGTTGGAATTATATTTTATATTATTTTTAAAATTGATTTTTTTTTGATTCAGTAAAAGCTGGCTGCGTTTCGTATTTAGAATAAGAAGTTTATTGTTTCCCCTTATCAAATTATAAGCTATTGACAAAAGTGCTAAATTCCTATTGACAGACTGCACTGATGAGGTGTCCAGGTGGAATGCGCTTCCCCACTCAGATTTCCGCATATAACGAAGCAGTTCCGCTATTTTTTCTTCAGTCAACCTTGAGACGTAGGAGAATATTACAATTGATTCAGTGTTTCATTAAAATACTTGTTCTCATATAGTCCGTTCGCGATACCAAGACGTGCACGCTATTAATAGAATTTTCGGAATGAGCAGCACAAACACAATAAAATATTTATCGAAGAATAATATTCAACATCACTACGAATGTCTTTTTATGTTGGCTGCTCTTCGGTTCTCGGGTTCTCTGCCGTGTAGAAAGTTTAAATTACTTGACGTTTCGATCATCTTGTCGTGATCTTCTTCAGAAGTGAAGTGACTAGTTTGTCCTGATCCGGAGTTAATAAATGCAGGAAACTAGCAACGGAACCACATTACTGGAGAAGATTGTACAGAGAAGCTATTGAATTACAGAAAAATCCGAACAATATCAACAGAGAAGACGGACTACAATTACCAAGTATCTGGAAATCATTCTTCACAGCCCAACGGAGAGCAACGGACACGCCTCAACAGAGCGGAATGATTACGCACCAACGGACACAGGACCATATATTAACCCCGGATCAGGACAAACTAGTCACTTCACTTCTGAAGAAGATCACGACAAGATGATCGAAACGTCAAGTAATTTAAACTTTCTACACGGCAGAGAACCCGAGAACCGAAGAGCAGCCAGCAACGACGGCCGTGAAAGCCTAAAGACGTCTTTTTATGTTGGTGCGAATGTACACTGTTGACACATACCGCTGTCATTTGAGATTTTTAAGGTTATTGCCTAAATATTGTACGTTACTTACGTACCTAAAACATTTTATAGTAAGTTTTAATTATAAGGACTACTAAATAAAGTGAAAATTCTCGTGGATGGATGAATATCTCATTTACATCAGGTCAGGATCAAAGAATAGGGCCCCAAATGAACAGGGACAGGTTTTGGGGAGGTGGGGGTATTTCTTCGCAACAGGACCTCAGGCACTCATTTTATGTAGCTGACATCAAAATTAACTCAAATAAATATCGGAATATTTGAGGACAAAAGTTAGATTACCAAAGTTAAAAAAAGCGATTTAAACACTTCAAAAAAATAATCTTTCTGACTGTTATGTTATAAATTCGGGTATCATTTCAATTTTATATGAAATTAGGGTATCTGTAAATGTAGACGTCTAAAAGAAACACAAGCAATGAAAACGCACACACAAATTTAATTGGCACATTGTTTACTTTACATTGCGATTCGTTAAACTCAGCCCGGCGTGTAAGCATTACTATGGAAATATTGGCAGTAAGGAATTAATTTGTTTTTACAAAAATAGCAAATGCGCAATAAGAACTTATATACAATAATATGCTCCCTTGGCAAATATTACAGAAGTAATATTGAAGAAGGGTTTAAGGGTTGCTTTCGTACTTAATGGGAAAGCGATAAACAAAGAAAATATTCGTGTCTTCCTAAAAGGGTCTCACACTCAGCTGCGCATAACCCCTCCCGGAAGATTTTTCAGATGGTGGACCTCAAATAAAAATCAATACAGGAATCTTCGTTATCGAGATCCGAGATAAAAGACGGAAGAGAGTTTTCGACTGAAATCAAGAACACGACGGCCTAGTAGTTCGTTTCATCCAGTAATGGCCCTGTTCACATTACGACGAAGCGATCCCGACGGCAGCGCCAATCAATACCAAGTTTCTCTCTCTTTCCGTCTCTTTTTCCCTGTCTCTCGGCGCTGATAAACAAATATAAAAGTTTTCCCTAGGGTCGCAATTATCCACTTCGCTTAGCATGTCATGTACGTCCGGATCAATGAGAAGCTTTAATTTTCCTAGATTTATGAGGCCGACTGGTTCCCAGGCCGATCCTCGTGCCCTTGATCCTCGCAGTTCTACTCGTCAATCGCTCCCATCGGTTTCCTATATAGTCGCTCCCTTCGTACATATATATATATATATAATCGTAGTGAGAACTATTCACGTTACAGCGGAAGGGGAATCCCTACGTATGGATCTGAAGTACCCTTCTGTATATAGCGGCTGTTAAATCTAATTCCGTATGATCGAAACGATGAATAGCATTCGATGACGGTAAAAATTGAGTATGTATGAATTATGAGCTGATATTCTGGAATACATCAAACGTTTTGAGATTTCAATTTCCTCACTACATCAATTTCAGTAGTAATGTTCTCCATCCTTCAATAATATCAATACCTACCTGCATAACTTAAAAAGGTAGCACTCTAGTTACTTCTTTCGAAGTTATGCTATTTGGTATGTGTTGGATGGATTTTCCTTTCCATCGAATATAAAAATAGGTAGATACGTACAGCAGAAGAAATAATAGTTCTTATGTTTTCTGCATGCGACATAAGATATCGAAAATTATCGTCCATTCACTATTACCTTCGTTCTCGAAAATCTTTGACAAAATTTTATAGAACAGATTACTAGCCTTTTATCAGAAATATAATATCATAGTTAACAACCAATATGGTTTTTTTACCGAATAAATCTCGTGAAGATGCGGTCTGTGATTCGTTATCTCTCATATTATACAATCTCGATAAAGGATACTGTGTTTCCACACTTTTGATGTAATAAATCATGATTTGCTGCTGGATAAGTTGGAATTGTATGGCGTACGGGGAATATCTGTAAAAGAAGGTCGACGTTACCTGGTAGGTAGGTCGTACCACTTTTAATTTTATTCGAAGTTATCGCAAAGTACCGTGCATCCATATCGTATGTCCGTACAACAACACCTGTACGAATAAAAAAGGCTACGTAAAACCTGCATATGTGGACATCAGATATTTATTGTAAGCGTTGTATTCAATTGTATAGTTATAGGTAGATACATAAGAATAGTGTAAATAATATCTTTTAATGTCGTTTCTTTTGTTTATAGGTAAGTTTGTAAATAAGATTCTATAATGTAGATTTATGTTAATAATTAAAATTACTTTTGTTTATAGAGAAACCCAGTATAGTTATTATTTCCACACTACCTAAGTTTACGTATAAAAAAACACATTATAAAACGACATTAAGAGATATTATTTACACTATTCTTATGTATCTACCTATAACCACACTATAACTATACAATTGAATACAACGATTACCAACGATTTTATATGTACTTTTAATAGAATTTTTTTTAATGTACTAACGGATCTTTGTGGACTATATAATTAGGAAGGCAAACAATATATCTGAGAAAACTGTTATTCCCATTTCAGTCCTAGTCCAGGTTGGTAGACTTTAGGTTTATATTAATTAAGGCGGTACTTCAACCAAACCGAAATTCTATCGTTGACTGCGAAACGAAAGTTCTAACAGGGATGGTAAATGTGTTCCGCTTCAGCCGACGTAGTAAACAAAATTTTAGCCGATGACGATTAGAACTCCCAGTTTGGATAGATACCTTACTGTTTTTATGCGTTGTACACCGTTATAAGTTATCAGGGCTATACGTCAGAGGTCTATTTAGGTACTGAATATGAAATACGCGTTATTGAAATTTGAGTATTGGCATTGTTAGTGTTACGTCCACATATTTAGGTTAAAAGTAGTTCCAAGATGTTACGTCTTGAAGGCATCTTTCCTTTTTTCTATTCTTCTGACAGTCAGCCTCTTCATTCATTATTTATGGCCACTACAGTCCTTTTGTATACCCCACATGCAATTACTTTTGTAACCCCACTAACGGAAAAAATAGTCAGTGTACAAGGGATTAGTAGTTTAAACCATATTATATAAATAGTTCTTGTCCGACCATCTAGCTAATCTATGCTAAAGAATGACTGATATATTATAATGTATGGATCTTGAACGGAGGATACTTACCGTTGAGTTACAATACCTTCCTCAAATACTGCAAGAAAATTGTTTTTCAGAAAATTCCATACCTTATATAAGGTGAAAAGAGGGAACTATTGATTTTTATCAATTTTATATTTCTATTTAATTATATGGGTATATTGGGGCTTATTGCTGGTTTTTGTTTTAAAGCAACACAGAAAATTTAGCGAACAATGACATTTAGGTTTCCCATAAATTATTTTTACAATAAATATAATATATAAATTACTATAATAATACCAGCAAAACCAAATTAAATTCTAACTTGATTTATTTGTTAACTATTATTGCATACTTTTATCAAGTTTTAAACACAGAAATTTCTGTAAATTGCAAAATAAATAAATAAAGTATTACTCAACGTCATTAATGCCACATAAAGAACCCAATAATTAGTATTAATTGATCCTTTTCAACTTTTTCATTAATTTTCGCTTTTTGATATTACTAAATTTATGAACTAATTCTCTGACGTTTGAGCTTTTAATTGGCTTGATTAAATATTAGATTCCAATTCCATGTTAAATTAATTTATTATCAATACGTATTGTACAGAAGAGCATTAATTTACATCACACACAAAATACACGCAATTAGAGAATTTAATCTCTAATTAT
The DNA here is from genome assembly GCA_949128085.1 of Cetonia aurata. Classification (NCBI taxonomy): domain Eukaryota; kingdom Metazoa; phylum Arthropoda; class Insecta; order Coleoptera; family Scarabaeidae; genus Cetonia; species Cetonia aurata. The sequence continues at coordinate 34,575,129 of OX421885.1, forward strand.
TACAACTAATGTAGTAATGATGAATAACGGTCGGTATTTACAAATGTCTGTACGAAGAGAAAATTATAGTTTGTACGTCGTTCACTGGTACAGAAAATAGTTTATCATGTTACAGTCACACACACTAAAATCTTATACAATTTATATAAATAGACGTCTTTTTGTAATTGCGAACACTTCCTAGCCTTAAGCGTTCTAAATAAGTCTTTTGTTATTATCTAACATTATCCGACGTATGGGAATGGCGGATAGGGAGCAGGAAAGTACCCTGGAAAAGCAGCTGTCGCATGCACCGGCACCGAACCTGTCATATATGTCGTCAGCACAGTTGGTATTACTTTCGTTGAGAATATAGTCGTGTAAGCTGTCTTCGCGCCGAAAGTTAACTTCAATACTTTACTCTCGGTTTCCGTGACGACCGTGTTTTGCACTATCGGCGATGACGTCACCGCAAACTGCGCCTGTTGTTGAGGGAGATACGGGGGATTCACTTGTGGTATGGGCAAGTTCGGTATAGCAGCTAAAATACTAGTACCGTACTCGTAATCTGTCTTCGTGACCGTTCCCAAAGATTTTGAGATGGTGCTTAATTTCGTGTTGCCGCCGTTGACCACAGGTATGACCAGCGACTCGTACAGAGTTTCTATCCTAAGTACCGGCTTCGATGTAGTTATTACTTGTCCCTGTCCCACTGGATTTAATGCGGCCGCGCCAGGATTTAAGAGGCGCAAGAAAGCTAGTTGCTGCAGCTGCTCTGGACTTAATGCGGGCGCCTGTTCCGACATAAGTGGCTTTGGAGACGTCGTAGATTGCTGCTGCTCTTTCTTAGACCGCAGGTGACTTTCCAGCAACCTAGCTTTGTCCACTTCGGGTAGGTCAGATATATCGGAGCCGATATTAGACAGATCTAGATCTTTAGGAAATACTCTCTTCGGTCGCCTTTCGTCGTCTTGATCGTTCTCGTCGCCGAATTCCAACTCCAAATGCAATTCCGAACCGGCTTCGTCTAAGTGGCTGTTGAATTCGTTCAAAGTCTTGCTCGGTATGAAGTGGTACGCCTCCATCGGCGGTAAAGTTTTCGTAGCAGTGACGAGCCTCGAAACTAGGTAAGTTTGAACGAGCGTATAGCTGGAAGTTTCGTTCGCGCTCCTTATTACAGGTAGAATGTGCGTCTTCAGCATAGTTTGGCTCGTACTAAACGTCTCCGTTAAGGTCTCTAACGGGGGAGTTTCCACGTCGGAGGCTAAATATAGGTGGGGCAACGTCGCTATACTCGAATCCAGGTAGTTATTGTCTTTCGCGTAATTGCTTGTGGTGGCGAGGATGTTCTCCGTTAATGGCTCCGTCGCTGTGGGCGCGATCGTCGACTCCGCATGATCGAAGACTTTCTCAAAGGTGGAAGTCACCGTTATGTATCGAGTATTCTTCACGCTGCCCACCTAAACAATAAATATTAATATCATATTAGTAATAATACACATAGTCTGTGTCTAAGATAAAAGTACTTGTATATTTTTGAATCGGGCTTATTTTGTTACCTACAAATCATTGCTCTAAGCAGTTTTATCTTAAACACGGTGTTACAAGCACATGAAACCACTGTCAACAATTTGAACAATGTTTATCGAAAGAATACTACTGTTCTGCATAATTGGTCGCATGGCACTAACCGCGACAAAAAGGTGTAATCATTTGCGTAAAGATATAATACAGAAATTGCTTTTTTAGGCCTCCGTCCAGAAACATTTTGCATTACTTTAAATTGTCTGGAAACATATCATTGGTTGTGTAATTTCAGACACCACCCCTGTAAAATCTTCCGAAAATTGAATTGGCAAGAAATTGAATTAATTAAGGAATTGTGTAACGAAAATTCTGTCATCTATCATCGAATCTACAATTAATCAAAGAAATGTCAGTAATTCGAATATAGTGATGCCAACTTTTAGTGATTTTTTCGGACGATTTCAAATAATGCGAAATCAGTGTTTCTGGATGGAGGCGCAAATAGTATATTAAAACACAAGTATCACAATGACGTTTATTGTAATACGAGTACAAGTTTGAATTTAATGTACGAACATTACAAGCCATTGTGGCACGAGTTTCTTATAGTATTTTTTTTCTAATTTGCACATTCATCGCCCATATTACATTCCGGCAAGAATCTCACCACTGCGTTAATACTAGAGTGCACGCTATAAGCTTTGTGCATATGGTTACTCAATTTATACACGTGTTCATAAAGCGCACATCTAGGTAGGCTACTTTTTCTTTATGCCATCACTTAAAGATGAATTTGGATTCCAGTATTAGAACTTCAGGCAAATACCCTTTTCTTGTTGTTGGCTCTCGGTCTATAAATTACTGTTACGAAAGAGATTGTTAAATGCAACGCCGGAAAAGTGCCGCAGCACTGCATCAAAAAAGAATTGCAACTTTATCTTCTTTGCAGACAGGTAATATGTTGTATTATTAAATAATAGCAATTATAATTTAAAATGCGATTTGTCATTATTCTCTGAAAATAACTGGAAAACTAGAAAAATCGTTTACTAACCAAGAAGGAACTGATTGCGATTGGAGAAAAACGGTTTTAGACAGTAAACATTTTCGAGACGAGTAATTTTGAATGAATATTGCTAGTTCAAAACACATATATTATGCATCTATTGCTTACTGTATCTTTTTTTTTCGCTATGTTTAGTACAACTAATGCTGTCTAATGCTTTTCAAGTTTGTGGGTTTATACAAATGTATCAGTTTCTTACGTAATAAATCAATAATTTCTAATCCACTTCTGTAATAGTAATCCAATGTTTTCTATCTTGTATAAAATGGCTTTACCTTGTGCATTTTAAGGAAAATTGAACGAACCTATACTTTGGTAGTCAATTTAATTTGAGAAAGAATACTTGTAGAAAAACAAACTTCTTTGCTTATTGAGAGAATAAAATATCTAGGAAAGGAAAAATAAAACTACTGTAGATGTTACGACTTCTGTACACAATTCCATCGACCTCTGAAACCTATCAGATCTAATCACTTAGATTCCTTAAATTGACTTTTGGCAAGGAACGGACGTCATTTATGTAAACGGCTTGGAATTGCTCCATCGTCGAAGTTTAGGCATAAAGAAACGAAAGAGCAAGTATGATTGACAAACTGGAAGTCGTTGGAATATCCCTAGAGACGTTCAGGTGGCCGGAAAAGGACGGCAAAACTTACAGGGTATAGCAGAAGTTCGGAATTAATCATAACATATGGAGAAAAGTTTGCGAAAAGAAGTTGGATGTTCAGATCAGCATAAGAGTTTTCTAGGCTTATTTGTATACTCTTTGAGTTTTGCAATTTTCTGCTGTATAAGTATATGATGTAATTGGTAATACACATAATATGTTTGTGCCTTGTTTAATTTACAAATGGAGTGAATAGTAAATAATGAAATTTTTCTTTTAAAGCAAGGTGACTTTACATCAATGGCATTAGCGTACTGTTACTATATTTGTTATGTGTCTTACTTAGTGTGCAAAATAGGGAAACGTGGTACTTTTTGCCAGCTCTAATATAGCGTTCTTTTCAAGCTACCCATGCGAACCTGGTAATAATAAACAGGATTCGCACATCACGATTCCTGATTTACAGGCAGCCGACATAAAAGCTAAACTTGTCCAAAAACAAAACGGTTTGTTTGAATGTTTCTTAAATGAAATATTACAAACACTATATATAGTCATAAGTAGGTATTAAAAACATTATAAAGAGTCTAGCCGAATAAGCATGGTGAACTGGCCCCCAGAACGGATTTTTGAAAAAAGTTATGCATGGGCACTGACAAGTTATAAGAAGGTAATATCGAGGTATTTTACGCCCTGACTCCCCACTGACCTTGAAATAATCACAAAAATATACCCCAAACAGACCTATCTTTAACTTTTTTTTCCTAGAAAACTATTCTCTTTAGAAAAACGGCGCTGCCGCCATCCATTAGATATTGAACCATAGTATATTATATATTTCTTCGAAAAATTTTCATTCATAAAATACAAAAAAAAAATATTTTGAAATATTTGAAATGATGCATTTTATGATTATTTCAGAGTGACAATTACCGAAAAAAATACAAAACATTGCTAATTATATCACTGCTTGGCAAATGCTGAGAGACAAACACCTTAAGTCGCTCCACGGATGCAGACGTAATAATAACTCATGGTCGGCCAATGCCTCCTGTGATTGGCGAAAGCTGTTGGGGGATGTGAAGCCATGGATTATTATTTTTTTTTTTATACAATACAGATGGGCATAACTGGAATTTTGTTGCACCCATTATTTTTTAATGGAACTTATAGGAGTTTTAGTATATATAATTAGTAATATTTTGTATTTTTTTGGTGATTGTCACTCTTAAGGAACCATAAAATGCATAATTTCAAATATTTCAAAATAATTTTTTGTTTGGATTTTATCAATGAAAATTTTTCGAAAAAATATATAATAAACTATGGTTTAATGTCTAATACATGCCGGCAGCGGTGTTTTTGTAAAAGAGAATAGTTTTCTAGGAAAAAAAAAGTTAAAGATAGGTCTGTTTGGGGCACATTTTTCTGATTATTTCAAGGTCAGTGGGGAGTCAGGTCGTAAAATACACCTATATTACCTTCTTATGACTTGTCAGTACCCATGCATAACTTTTTTCAAAAATCCGTTCTGGGGGCCTGTTCACCATGCTTATTCGGCTAGACTCTTTGGCATAAGGTTTTTTGACCACACGTTTTTCAATTATGGTATGTACCATTGAGATACTGTAACCATTTCTGAGTTAGTTTAGTGGAGTTCATGTGACATCCGGTGACCATAGAACGAGAACTCGTGCTGTATATTGAGATATATCTTCGAATATTAATCATCAAGCACTAATTTTAGATATATGTATTAATTAAAAATGTAAGTATTTAAGATTATGTGCTTCATTGCACCGTTAACTCCATTATGTCAATTTTTTGTATTGAAAAAGAATATAAAATTGATTTTTTGAAGATTCATTATCAACATTTTCCCACTGATAAAAAGTTTAACGGCAAACTAGTAATTTAAAATCACCTCGCATAATTTTCAATTAACAATTTCTCTCAACCTCCAAATTAAACATTCATATGGACATGTATGTTTTTGAACAAATACTCTCCGTATAACGGATAATATTTATCTATTGCGCATTTCAAATTCAACAAAACACAGGAAAATGCGGGAAAAGATAGCATGTTTCCGATTTTAAATAGAACTTGACATGTTTGAATAGCGGTTTATTTTACGCTGTTATTTGTATGAATACATCACATGCGTTTTCGTATCAGCCATTCGCATTTTATTCAAACAAAGATCAAATATTCTTGGGCTACTCTTTTAATAACATCCACATATAATTTTCATTAATTCGTAAAAATTCAAAAAAATATAAATGGATTAAAGAATGCCAGTATGATGAACTTGATTAATATCTAGTATTTTTATTTTGTCAATTTGAATGAATTATATATTTAATAGGCTGGAAAGCAAATACCTTTCATATAAATATTTACTGTTTACTAAACAAATAATTGAAGAAATAGTAGGTAGCTTGCATACTTTTCAAAAATTCTTATAATAAATAATCAACGCTAACAGTGTTATATTGAGATACAACCTGCATTTACTTACAATACCTTTCTATAGTAATGAAATTTATTACCTGGAAAGTATAGGGCGACTTGATAGTTGCAATTTCGTAATAAATATCCTTGAAATCTGGCGGTGTCGAAATTTCTACCTTGATAGTCTCCAGAGGGAACGCGTTATCTAATTTATTATCTGAAGCACTTTCGTCGTCGACTATAGAAGCTATGGACTCGGATCCAACAAGTCCCTCGCTCTCCTCCGATCGAGCTTGGGGTGTCACTACATCTTTACCACCAGACGCCGTCGAATCCTGCTGCATATTTTGTGTCGCTCCGTCATTGTGATCCTCGTCGTTCTGTTTTCGGATCGTCACCCGCGGTTTAGCCGTGGTCTTGTACTGCCACCTGCCGGGCGACCTGTTCAATTTAAACTTGTACAGGCTCGTGGTGCCCGCGTTCGCTTCAACCGGAGTAGCTTGGATCTGTTTCGGTTTGTAACCTTTCCTTGCGTAACTGCTCGTTTCCTGAGTTGTCGGTGCGTTGGTGGTGGTGGTGGTGGTTCTGTGTTTGTTCTTTCTGGAATTGTATCGTTTCCCGGATGATGGCTGTGAAGCGGTGGTTGTCTGCTCACTGTACACAGAGACAGATGCAGATTTCGAGCTACTGCGACCGTATTTTTGGTTTCTTTGTGTCGTGTGCTGTCTGTTATATTTACAAGTGTTAGTAAGAGAGTAGACAAAAAGTAATCATTCAGATTAGGTTTAATATACACGTACAGAATGCCCTTGGATTGAGTTCAGTATGACAATCGACAAAAAATATAAATTTCATTTTGATGTTTTGAGATTCCGCATATCTGCTATGCTTAATAAATGTTTTAAAAAGATTTGTATTCTTTAGACGTTAAAATGGACATGCAAAATATTGAGAAAAAAAAATATTTACAGCCCAGATAAAACACCTTTTCGAAGATTAAACAACAGATTGTTTCGTAAAAAACAATTTTATCGGACGAATCAACGACTGCAACTAAAGGCACCAGGTCTGCACGAAATTATCAGTGTAGACATCACGAAATCAACGTTTTCGCATGGTAGCTAACATCCAACTGTATAAGATATTGATGTATGTTGTGCAGTAGGATATGCAAAATTAGCCTTTATGTTTTTAAGATTAATATAAATCAACATTCACAACTGAATGTACTCGATAACTGGATACACAGAATCTTTATTTTTAATGAGACAAGGTATCCAGCTCATTCAATCAGTGTGCTAACCAATTATTTTGAACCTTTACTTTTGTGAAAGGTAGATTGGATGAGATGCTATATATACATTGGGTTGAGAAATCGACGGATTTTACTCCTGCAGATTTCTACTTATGGGGTATTTAAAGCAAAGTGTTCCTGCAATCATTGTGATAACATGATTGCAAGATTATTTAAAAATAAATTGGGCATGCGTAATTAGAACGGAAAAAAGCAGATTGTGGAGGAAGCCAAATAAAGTAATTAATTCACTTCATCGTCTAAATAATTCTTTCTTGGATAATGCAAGCCAACAATTTGCTCTAATACAACGCGAGTTTAATGAAACTGATTTGTATGAAATTTTGCATATAGATCTAGTTTAGAATATAACTAAACACCTTTGCATATCCTTTCACATATCTTAAAAAGAACTTAAGGTGTTTACCCGATTAAGTAGCTCAAAATTAAAAAAAAAATTAAAATTCAATCCTAATATTTTTTGTCAATTGTACTTATAACGAATTCAATCACGGGGCACAAAGTACATATATTTATCTGTATTTACTTGTTGCTTCAAGCATTACATTAATAAAAAGGAGGTGACCACGAATTGTAAATCCGCAAAATAAAGATTTCAGTAACTTCTTTTAAATCATTGATAAATTAGAAAGTTTAATTAATATCTGAATGATTAGCAGGAGAAGAAGAGAACATGCTTTACAGTAAAGTATACTAAGTACCTGTAGAGGACCCATTCCTTCCGACTACTGTAGCCATATATTACAAAACCTGACCATTACTTTATTCTGCATCTACGAATACTTATTCCACCATACTGTACATATACTATTTGCGGCAAACAATATCTGTAGGACTTTAAAAAAAGGCTTCAAATTTGTTAACATAACTCAGAAAAACTAAAATGATTATATTATGTATTTAAATGAAGTAAAGGAAGTTATTATCTCCTTCGTAATGCCGTTTCTAAATTTTAGGAATGAGACGCCTTTTGAGTAATAACCTATAGATATACGGTCCTTCGCAATTTTACCTAGAGTACTTACTTTCAAGATTGATATTGGAATTTAAAAAGAAATTCGTTTAAAGCTTATTGGTCGTTTTACGCATGACAGCGGTCATTATAACAAATCATGAAATCTAACATATCTCTGAGATAATATTTAATAGTATTCCAATGCTAAAAAACACCCAGCAAAAATAACTGGGAATATTAAAGATATAACCATTAGAATATGCACCAAATAAATACCAACATGTAACAAATATCGAAAAAAGATAGATACAGAAAACCATATCAGGAAAAACTTCTTATGCTAGCACTAGAACGGAAAACATAGAAGCGAGAAAAAGAAACCATAATTGAAGAGAAGTCAATGAAAAGAATTATGAAAAATATACTCTAAAGAACACTCGACTTCTTACAGCTGTAAACGGCAAACGTGATATAACGATTAAGTAGAGTAAAAAAAAACAACGTATTGGAATAACCGATGCATTTTTTGGCCACTGGATATCGGCTATGGCCTTTATTCCTCTTTAAAACAGGCCTGCAATGAGAATTAGATTATAAATAATTGATTGCTTTTTACGAGAAAGGCGATTAAATAAATTCAGAAATAGCACCAGGATAATAATTTTTGCGATTACAAAGTTAATAACTTTCGTACAAGATTCTTAAATAGGTCTTAAAGTCGGAATAAGTTTTAAATTTTCTAAGAGTACTGTATCTTCCTAATTTATAGCATTTCTTTTTCTAAATGGTATTCGGAATCTTTTTCTGCGTCTCGGATGAAATAAAACTTCGTGAAACTTATTTTTTTCATTCGAAGCACTTGAGGGCACAGAAATTTTCCAAGACGTTTTAGACGACTGTGGTATATGCCACTGCGTAGATTATTAAAAATGCATAATGTATACTCGTTCGACAGAAGTTCTTAAAACTTATATACCCAGTTGTAGTTGGTTTTCAGTTAATTTAGTTAGGACGGTGATATAAATACCCAGTAGTTAAAATGGGATTAAAGTGGTTGTTTTTAATTCAGATAACTGGATCTTATATATAATAAAAAAAAGACTTTTATTTTTTTTTTAAATTAAGATTTACTTGTACAGAGATTCTAAAAATATATTCATGTTATTTTAACAATCAAACAAATGCTATTGAAAAGCAAGACTAGATTTGACGTAATTTTAGCTGGAACCTTAAGGCCAGTGGGTGAATTTATTACAGCCTGATATCTAATTTTAAAATTGTTTCTAAGTAATTTAACTTAATAAACCTTCCTACAGCTATACCACCGTCATTATGAAATACTACACATACGTAACTTTTCGCGTAATATAACCGCAAAAGAAATACTTCCCGGTTTTCGCTTACATATGCCTTTATATCTTCTATAAAGAGTTATGCTTCGGGCATAACGACTGAATTTCTTTCTAAATTCCAATTCAACCGTCGCATTCCGCTCTCAAAAACTCCGCAAGCCGCATTCAATACGTACTTTCGCGATGATTGTTGCTGAGCCGATCTGTGCTTGGAATTCCTCTTATTGCTATTCGCGTGGCTCTCGTGCTCCTGAGCCTCGTTGTCTTCGATCTCCTGTTCCCGTTGTCTGTTCTTAAATCTCTTGAACGATCCCCCTCCGTTACCGTTGCCGCTCTGCTTCCTACTTCCGCTTTGCTTAATGCTGTTCTGCGAATTGAAGAGCGCTTCCACTGGTAACGCGGTCTCGTCGTTTATGGACCCCGCCGGGGTTGGCTCCAAGTGTCTGTTGTGCTTACTGGCCTTGCCTAACGAGGGCGCGGCCGTTTTTAAAATCCTCAACGTACCGGAGGGGTTGATTTTCGCCTGCTTCGGGCCGTGGTGATGATGCTTGTTGTTGTTACTGCTGTAAACTTGCGACGTGCTCTGCAGTACTTGAGCGTACTTGCCTGAAATGTATGTCCCTATGACGCTGGTTTCGTGTACGGTAGTGGTACCGTCTTTCACGACTGTTCCGCCTAATTTAGTTACTAGGCCGGTGGGGTGATGTAACGAACTCGGCCGCTTCGATTGAGTCGGTCGCGGTTTTAGTCGGAATTTCGAACTCGGCTTTAAATTCACTACCTTGTACGTTTCTTCTACCACTTCAGAAGGTTGCCTAGATAAGAAATCGTATTCCGGTTCTCCGATGTTATTTCCGACGATTACCGCGGGCTCTTCATCAGCGTGAACCTCGACTACGCTTTTAACAATAGTTGGAGGTGAGGTAACGACGCTCACTGGTTTCGGCTCTTGACGCACCTCGACGTGACTAGATATTACGGGCTGTTGCACTTTCGTAACATGATTAGCTACCACCTCTACCTTTGATATAATGTTTTTCGTTGCTTGCTTACTTTCCTGTGCTGCAACGACTTGAATTTTACTCGAAGGAACAGCGATATTAACAACACTATTGACAGCTTCTACTACGTTCACTTTGGTACCAATTACTGGTTTGATTTCGACTTTGCTTGACTGGACAATGGTCTTGGCGGCCTGGCTCTTTACAGCTGGCACAGCATTTTTGGTACCTTTGTTGTTTTCATCTTTCGATGTTGTTGTCTTGCTTGGGTTTATTATCACTTCTTTAACTGTACTTATTACAGGATTTGTGTTTATGACAGGGGCCGCAACCGACGCTGTTTCTTTAGGAACTGAAACAATAAAAAGAAACATATTCTAGGAAATAAAAATAAAACTGTGAACCAGGTAAATTAAATATACTTTTGATAGTGTTGCACGCAGTCTAAAAGTTTGCAGTTTAAAATAAAAATCGCGTATGGCAAGTAGATCCCATAGCGTTGTAACAAACATTAAAATAAATTGTCTCCGGTCTGAATTTATTTTATTTTACTAGAACACACTCTACTTCCAAAGATACCGGGTGTCCAACCTAAAATGTAACGGTTCCTAGCCAATTTATTATTGTCTTTTTGAAAAAATGTTTCAAATAAATGTTGCCTCGAATTACATTCTACACATGTTAAAATTAGTTTCAATAATGGCGGACTTCCGGTTGTACCGGAACTAGATACTAACTTTATTATTTTAAATGGAACAACTTGTATATTATTGCACACGACAGAAATGCTCTCCTATCTGGATGCCTTCTACATGGGTAATACTGTGCGTAAACTCTTGACTCTAACAAAGCGTTTCTGTTACATTCACCGAGAACGAAAACCATATCTACTAATTCTTCTCGAGTAAGCGACATCTTTAATTGTTATGTTACCAAACAGTACTCTGAACGTCAGTTCTGACACTTGCAACATTAATAACGGTTAGATACCTAGTTTGTTTTTCAAGATGCCGCTTTAAACATCTCAAGTATCTTTTAGACAATTTTGTTTGTTTCAAATGGTTATATTGTGTTTTGTTGGCCACTTTATAAGCATGCCAGTATTATTGCTGCCAGTCCCGAACCTGGTGAAATGCGAGGGGAAGGTGGCCGGCGGCGGCGCGGCGCTTCGCAATAAGTATCTATCGTGAGAAACTGCAAAATCGCGAATATCTCCAAAACCGTTGGAGATAGACACAATGATACTCATGTTAAATTGAAAGAAAATTCAATTTTACATCCATTTATGTAAAAATTGCTATACCGTTCAATTTAAAAAAATCAAGTTATCCATGATTTTAGAGTTCGAAAATCACAGATCCCTATTTAATAATGCTGTAATTTAAACGCAACAATTTTAAAATAAAAGACGTGTGCTGTTTCATGGTTAAGCGAAAATTGAAAACCGCATCTTTCTAACTTTCGTATTTCCTGAGGTCTTTCCAAACACAGAAGACACTGTAAATGTCATTTTTTTTTTCGAGAAACGTCATGTAATTCGGAAACGGTAGAACTTAGCCCCAATGTATCCCTAACGTATTGTTATTTGAACTTAACAGGGAATCCAAAAGTGCAATAATATACGGGGTGTTCCATTTAAAATAATAAAGTTAGTATCTACTTCCGGTACAACCGGAAGTCCGCCATTATTGAAACTAATTTTAACATGTGTAGAATATAATTCGAGGCAACATTTATTTGAAACATTTTTTCAAAAACACAATAATAAATTGGCTAGGAACCGTTGCATCTTAGATTGGGCACCCGGTATATGCTTTAAAATTAACCCTTCAGCAGTTGCGTAAGGGAACAGAGATATATTTTGAAATTGTTCACATATTCATCATTATATCGAATAACGTCCCGAGATTGGAAAAAAAAGTTTCAGCATAATCAGGGATATTGAATCTGCTTATGTCAACTGTTAATTTTGAATAAAGTTCGTTTTATTGTAATAGATTTTGTATGACATGCTGCATTATCTCACGAAACAATAATGGGGATCTAAGGACGGCAGCATGACTGCTCGAGTGAAAATAAAAGGCGCGTTTGCCACAGGATTAAGATTACAAATATATTTCCCTAAAAAAATTGAGATTTCATTCAAAGCTTAAGCAAAATATATTTCTTCGACGCAGATACATTCAATCTCTCTACAAAATACATACATTACATAGTTTAGAGAACACTATTTTCAATTTAAGGATACGAATTAGAGAAAAATTAATTTTTTGGCCGAAATATGCATGTACAGGGTGCGGCAGGGAAACTTGCTGATTTGAATTGGACGCCAAATGAGCGAGGCGTGGTCAGAAAGGGGTGGGGAGGGTCTCATCAGAAAGAGGGGGTTTTGAAGTTTTGTTACCCCAAATGACATTTGTCATCATGCGTTGGACAAAGGAACAGCGTGCGTTCGCCGTCGAGGCCTATTTTTCCAACAGTCATTCGGTGGTCGCCACCCAACGTGCCTTCCGAACTCGGTTCGATATTCATCCCGCAGGTCCCGTTCCTGGCCGGCAATCGCTTGTTTCGTGGGTGAACACATTTAGGGAAAGTGGGAGTGTTGAAAAAAAAGGCCCAGGAGGTAAACGGACATCCAGAACTCCAGAAAACGTCGAAAGGATAAGGGAGTCGTTTTTGCGCTCTCCCCGGCGTTCGGCGCGTAAACACGCTGCTGCTCTGGGGATTTCTGATCGCACAGTGAGACGAATTCTTCACAAGGAACTCCAGTTTCATCCCTACAAACTGGCTGTGGTCCAAAAGTTGAGTGAACGCGATTTCGCTTCTCGCCAAACTGCATGTGAAGCGCTCAGTAACTTGCCAGACGACGCTCTCGTGTTTTTTAGTGATGAGGCCCACTTTCACATTTCCGGCTGTGTTAACAAACAAAACATGCGGTATTGGAGTAATGTCAATCCTCGCGAACTTCATGACATTCCACTTCATTGTGAACGTGTTACTGTGTGGTGTGCATTGTCGAGAGTTGCAATAATAGGGCCTCATTTTTTCGAGGAAGATGAACGCGCTGTTACTGTGAATGCAGTTCGCTACAGAGAAATGATTGAGACATTTTTTCTTCCACAACTTGAAGAAATGGATCTTGGGGACATATGGTTCCAACAGGACGGAGCCACGGCGCACACAGCGAGAACTTCGATGGAGCTTTTGAGGGAACACTTTCACGAGCGCCTGATATCCTTGAGGGGTGACGTAACGTGGCCGCCGCGCTCCCCCGATTTGGCACCTTGCGATTTTTTTTATGGGGATATCTTAAATCCATCGCTTACAACGACAAACCCCGGACCCTGCAACACCTGAAGGACAACATCCGCCAAGCCATCGCCAACATTCCCGTCGATATGCTCGAAAGAGTGGAGCGCAACTTTAAATCTAGGGTTGATCAGTGTATCACGAATGAGGGCCGCCATTTGCCCGATGTCATTTTTAAAACCACTTAAAACAAAAATTCAGAATGTGTACTATACGATACAAAAAGAATTAAATCGATATTTGAAGTACTTTTTCTTTTATTGACTTTTCAAATCAGCAAGTTTCCCTGCCGCAGCCTGTATATTGGTTTGCTCATATTCTTTTTTATATATATTTCTTCCACTGAAAACATATTTTTTTACTAAAGAAATGTATCTATGTATTAGTCTTAAAAAGAGTCCCCTTTGCCGTCAGCTACAGTGGTTATCTTTTGTTATAGTACGAAATTTCTACTAAATTACTACATTCTGAAAGCAAATCTTCATATATGTATTCCAAACATGATTTCTTTGGAGAGAAACATGCGATACGTTAAAGGGAAAGGGAGAGTGCTTTTAGCAGGCAATTAGCCCCCTCCGTCACGTACCCTTTAATATAAAAAGTCATCTTGGCGAATGTTTTACGTATTCTCGGTACAGACGTGCTTAAGTAAATATATAGGCGTGCTCCTCCTGTACGGATGAACTGTTCTTCTTATGCTATTCGAATAATTTGTATTCATGTAGATCCGCTGTAAAAACACAAAGTTCCCTGTGCCACCGCCGCGGTAATTCTATTATTATTTTTTTTTTGCTTTGCCGGGAGAGCTGCCATTCGCCAGTGGAATTTTCGCGTTGTTTGTATTCAAATTTATTCAAAACGGCATTGCCTTTTTTATGTTAAATTATAATAAATATACCACACAAGGTTCAGACACGCGTACCGCTGCAACGGCACTTACCAGCATGCTAGGACTATAAAATCCCTGTTAGATGTTGTATAGTTAATTAGTTTAGCCTAGGTTTCTAGCGAGAAACGAAGCGGAAGCTCACAGCTTTAAATAATAGGAACAAAAAGTGTAACTTACCCACGGCCGCGCTCTGCGGTGAAAATATCATAACCGTGTTACCAATGGTCGTGGTAAAATCCAGGAAGCCATAAACGGTCTGTGTAACTAAAGATCCTTCAGGTGCTTGTGCGCTCACAAAGGCAGGTCCTCCAAAACCGGGAATTAGTCCCACTATAAAGAAAAGTGAAAAAATGTTATATTGCAAATGTAAAGGAGACCTGAAAAATGCTTAACTTTATCATTGTTGCACTACATAGCTTTATCTTATTCGCGAAATGGTTTCGTTTATAAAAAGATTTTTAAAAAAAAAGGTTCTCAATAATAATGATAGCAAAGAATTGACCAGACGCAGATTAATTCTCCCTTCCCTCATATACGCATCGGGCTGCATATGGGTTGCAATATTCCCTCCCTTAATATTATCCGTATTAATAATTTTTAATTTTCTTTGAAGTATAGGTAAATCAACCGTTATAAAATGTTATATAAACTGTATTATTTTCTTCAGCAAATAAATTAAAAATATTTTTATTGTGCCAGCGTCACATTCCTTGCTCTTATCAAATTACAAGTAATCATATAGATCCCCACTAACAGAGGGGTCTGACTATCGAGAACGTTCCCAGGATGCGATCATCTTGCCCCACATAGATTTCTACAGGAATCGCGGTAGGACCTAAATTTGGCACCTAGACGTGCAGATACGATTGCATCATTTGTTTCAACTAATACCTGCCCCTTTTCAAATCATAAACGTCGGATATGAACCAAAAATGAGAAAGTCAATTGTAAACGCTAATAAATGGAAACGTATCGTGCTCTTGTTGATATTGGCCTTGTGTAGAAAGATATTCCATATAATCAACTTACACAAATCGATAATTATAAACACCAAACCAAATTTATGAAATTGTCATGTGTAAAACGCTGACCTGGCAGAAATAAAAACTTGCGGCCTCTTACATTGTCTAGGATAGCAAAAACAAAAACAAGATAACGAAATCGTGGTTACACTGTGTACAAAACCGAGTAGCTTGATACAGGAAAATGAAATTTTAATCAAATTAAACGAGAAGCGCACCTAAACTGAGATAAAATTTTAAAGCGAGCGATGCACTTGCGGACTAAACAAAATCCGAGCTAAATTTAAAAGAACGAAGAGCGACGTGACTGCGTCCTATATTGTCACTTTGTGTCGCATAAAGAAAGTGCATTATCAAACTTTAACTATAGAATAGGTAAACTTTACAAATTGATGTTCGTGGATATCCTATCAGTATATATTTGGAAATAAAAATGAGATCATGGACCACTGAAAAGAGTATTTTTAGGAATCATTGAATGTAAATACTTACATAAAACAAAAACTTGGGAACGAAGTCAGTACAAAGATTGATGAAAAGAAAAGCAGTGGGAGATCATCAAATAAATTCGCATACCTAGGAGGAGTAAGGTAAAAGATATTAACGAAGTTATTCAATAGAATACGCAACAGAAATTCCCGGAAAGCTAGAAAGTTGTGCCAATTGTGCCAATCCATTAAAAATTGAGAATACGAATAGAAGAACAACTGAAGGAGGTACAGAGTGGGATTTGATCGGACAGAAACAAGCAAGACTTTGCATTGGTAACTGATCGGAAAAGCAACGAACAGAGGAATCGATATGGCATTTCTGCACTGAAAAAATGGATCAGATAACTGTTTACCAAACAATGAAAATGTAGAATTTAGTAAAATATTTTTTTTGCATTGAGTTGTCCATTTAATGGTTAGATCAACGCCTAGCATTTAACATTACAAAACTAATATATTTTTTCTGGTTGTCTCAGTAGTTCTGTTAATACTTTTATTAGCCATGTGTTTTCTATTATTCAGAAACGACTCAAAATATGATTTGTTCGCGAGGGTAAACGTTTTTAGTTCTCAATAGTTTACTAATCATAAGCGAGATTAATGTTTTACGGAAAATCGAAAATAGGATTCGTTAAAATTCTTTAGTTTTGATTTGTAAGCATATCAAAAATTCTATTATTTTCATTCGGTCTTCAGATAAAAATGGAAATCGTCAGTTTCCCAATCAATGTTTCGCGAATTAATAAAATCATGTGCCATGGGGTAATCCGATATTTTGTGTGCCCAAAATGCTTTTACGTCAAATTCATGTATGGGCAAATCATGTTTTTACCATACTTTGTAATTTGCTAACCTGAAAGTCTCTGCAAAATTGTCAATTTATTTTATTTTTTTCTATTAAAGTACTACTAAATCAATTATAGGTTGCTAATGAGTGTAAGAGAAAAATGCTCCATTAAACTTATGGTCGAAATTACGAGTTACATTTGCGCAACAGATAGAAATGATTATTACTGAGAAGAGGGTGCGATATTACAGAAAACGTTCCCCGAACTTTTTGATATACTAGGTGCTTTAAAGTTTCATCGTTCCAGTACTCCATTGCCGTTTAAAGAAGTTTGCCTTTTACAGAGAATGCTCGTGCGCAAGAACAATAAAAGTTCGCCAGGTAAGCGAGTGAGTATGGTGCTTCAATGAATCATTCCCAGGCGTAAAACTTTCCTAATTATTTTTATCGACTGCCACAACGTAATTACCTTACGTCACATTAAATAAGAAGAGAATCGAAACACCCTGCCGCAATCCACACTGATTCGGCGAATGAGTTTCTAGATATAATCCGAATGTGCAAATATATCGCTGCAATATTTGCGAAAGCGTGCCCATACGTATGTATTTGCACAGTCGATGTGATTATCTCTTACTGCATGGATGTGTACAATTCCAATGGGAGAGATTGGTTTGCGCGTCAGCTAAACAATAGCCCTTGTGATTGGAAGCACCCTACGAATATGCTTTTATCCTTACGAATGCATTATGATTTCATAATTCAACACATATTTCACGATTTACTGTTCCAGTCGATAATCCTAAGTATTGTAGGAAACCGCATTTTAAACCAATTCTTTTCATTCTGGATTATAGCATCATATTATCGGAATTAAGTGTGATCTCGAATACTAATTGTACTGGTCACCGACTACGTTTAGGTACATGTCCGGGCAAAATTATATATTTTGTATAATAATTTGTGAGCCAAATAGCTTCGAAAGGAGTGTTGGTAGGTCCCACAGCTCGTCAAAATCCTTTCCTAAAAGTGAGTACTCTATGAGCTATGTCGCAGCGGAATTTCGAAGTTTCTCTTTTGTAAATATGACTATATTGTCGCGTATTCCTGATAGACTTTGAACTCTCAGATAGGCAGTTAGTTCACCTACCTCCCCACCACATAAGCGGGTACGCAACTCTCTTATGGCCATCTTTTGCTTATACTAACCATAAACTATGGTCTTTTGTACAACCCCCGCTTCCGCAAATCTGGTAAAAAGCAGTTACGATGTCCATTGCTAGGTGACTCCGTCGAAACTCTATTATTTAGTGCTTTTTTGACATTAGAGGTGTCTTTCCCATGCCCAGAGAGTCAAAACATAAAGAATACAGCCAAGATTTCTTTTCTTAAATTACTTTCGACGAACGATAAGTTCAGCCACATGATATTTTAAAAATTTTCTATCCAGCCTATAAAAATGTTTTAATTAATATTATGTAGTATTGAATAAAACTAATTTTTTTATCGTAATCTGACTAGTTTTAGTCACCAAGAGGTAGGTCTCTTTCCTCACTACATGCTATTTATTTTTCCTGACTACATGCTATTTATTTGTACGTCAATATTCCTGCAGATTCCAAATCTTTAGACCGATCAATCGATGCCTTGACTAAAAGTGAAATCGAAATACTGATTTAACGTCATTTTTATACATCCTTGAGAACTGACACACACATGAACACGTATTTGGAATATTAAACGAGCGTTCGGCAGTTGGATCGGTTCTGGAAAACCTATAATACGTTATTTTTCTTTCCCCCTACTCGTACGTTTCATACGTGTATTAATATTTGTCTGACCATTGAACTGTATTAAACATTATTTTGGATAACGTGCTTTACATTTTTTAAAGAGGTTACAGATATAATAATATCAAATCCATTTATTCCATAGTGCATCAAAAGCATAGAATATGATGTCAGTTATAAAAGTGATACGAAACGCAAACATTAGAGACATTAATAAAAACAAAAAAGTATTAATAAAATCAAAAAGGAAAACGAATTAAAAAGTGTAGAATTTATTTACAGAATAAAATGGTTGCCAAAGCAGACTTTTTTTTTTAAACTTGCTTTAAATTGCTTGAATAGCATATGGTTTAAATCCTGCGACAAATGGTTATAAATTTTAATACATTATCACAGTAGTTGTTCTTGCACTTTCGTCAAATAGGTCTGAAGCGGGAGTAACTTACAATTACTTTTTGTTTGCGTACAGTACATTCTAAAATACATAGCGATGCTAAAGTAAATATTATATCCATTAAAAACTACCCTATACGAGTCTCCTTGATTTTAATTGAAATACTGCTCTGATAAAATCATGTTGAGAAAAGAAAGATTCTGTAGACTTCCACAGAGTTACCGCAATGATTCAATACTGGAGACGGGACTGGACATAGGGGCGGGGTATAAAATAGATTTCTGGGAGTTTTCAATAATTTGATTTATTAAAAGATATAGGATATAAAGCTTTCATCTTTAATCGTATAGAGAGGATGTTATAAATTTGATGATATTTGATGTACACCGGAGATGTAAATAGGTATGGAATAAGTAACAAAATTAATGCTCAGAGAAAGTCAACTGTCAACAGTTATTTCCGGAATTTTTATATTACCCCTTGTAGTCAGATAATAACGGTTAATCTGTCAATAATTTTTGTTAATATCTTAAATTCTTATCTTAATTTACGGTTGGCATGTGTTGTCGAACAGTACGGTCAGATTATAAATCGCTCTTAGAAAAAACCTTTAATACGTAGAAAGGAACGGAATAATTTCGGTAGTGATTAGCACCAAGATATACAGAAACAAAAACGCAATAGAAATATTATAATTGTGGCTAAACATAGATTTTATTTCCGTGGGAGAAAGTGTTTTTAACAACTATATTCCGCAAGCCGGAGATTCAATTCCTGTTTTTATTATTTCTCTTCTTTTTGCAAGTTGTTTATCCTCTATAAACGTACATACACACAACTAACGGAAAAAAAACTATGTGATAATAAACATACAATTACAAGTAACATATACACTACATCTCTATTGTCTATCCCTGTCCGAAGTCCGACCTTTCTGTCCGTTAGACACTGCGAAGGACCCCGCTGGTGTGAAAAGTATTATTCCTGCGCCTGTCCTAAATATACTACTGAATAATAATGACTAAAACTAGAAAGAAGAAAAGTAATAACACAAATAAAGACTGTGAAAACGATAGCATTGAAGATGAAGTATCGAACAATAAAATATACAAAATGCTGCAAGAAATGCAAAAATCAATAGATTTCATGGCTGAAAAATTTGATATAATACAAAAAGAAAATATAGAAAAAAAAAATATTAAAAAAGAATGAAGAGGAAAAAGAAAAACTAGTGGAAAGAGTAAAATACTTAGAAAATATTACAGATGAAAATAAAAAAAAAAACATTGTAATAAATGGAATAGAGCACCGCGTTTCTCTATTCCATTTATTTAAAAGGAGGACGTGGAAGAAATAGTGAATAAGATTATGGAACACCTAGACATAAAAACAGAAAACGACATTATCAAGTGCTATCGCAAAAGAACCGACAAGGGACATAGCTCAATAGTTGTGGAACTAAGGACAATGGAATTAAAGAATTAAATATTAAAAGTGAGGAAAGATAAAGGTGTAATAACAGTGCAAGAATGCCGAATATAGGGAAAAAACAATAATATCCTTATAAATGAACAACTAACAGATATGTCAAAAATGATATTTTATAATGCCAGAGAACTGAAGAAAGAAAAAAAAAAGTAAAGTATGCATGGACGAGAGACGGACATATATATGTTAGTTTTTTATAATATCCATCAGATTCGTAGAAAGGGCCATATTCTTCTGCAGATCTAAAGAGCAAAAGCATCAGAAGAGAGTTTAGTACTACTGCCCTACCTAAAATTTGATGTATCTATTGCTTTGAAAGGGCATTGCTGCTATTTATTGCCAATGATATTTATTGCCAGTGCCCATACACATTGAAATAATTATGACTCTGTAGAAATATGTAGCAATTATTGCGCGAACTAAACAATATAGGACATTCGATCACATCAACAGACAGCAATTTGCAGCTAATGGACGATGTGTATAACTTGCTTGGACATAAACATATACGTAGATTACGCACTCAGATATTACGCTGAGCACTTACTCGTATTGCACTGTACATACGTCCAATGTTGGTTATGCTATAAATCCCATGAATGCAAGTCGGTATGCGGGGATCAATACACCGGAATAGTTGTTCAATCAGCTTAATATATTGTTTCTAATATCAGGTACGAGGTGATACTTGTTTACATGGATGTATATGTTGGTTAATATGACAAGGATAGAGATTCAAGGTGAAGGTAAACATGCGAGGATCATCACATCTGCAAGGAAAGATTTATTGGCCTTTGTATGTTTGAAAAATCACCGATAATTTAATAACTGTTAGTGGGAGCGCCTCAGATTTGATATATGTAATAGGTATCTCACTTTGCAAAACGATTGCGAAACTAAATATACCTAGAATATATACATTAAACAAAGAAATGTTGTCCGTGATGGATAAAACACATCATTTTTGATACGCAAATTTAATAAGCCTTGAACACCCTCTTGGTAGTATCGTACAATTTTAAACATGTACATAGGTGGAAATCACGTATGACCTTATTCAAAATGAGTTAGGTTTACAGCAGCAAATTTACATACACCCATCTGCAATTAAACTCGATAATTCTGCTAAATCACATTTTAAGTTGGGTACGTGCTTGTAGAAATTTCGTACTAAGGGAATTTATGCAATAATTTTGTTTTGCATACTACCGTCCATAGAAGTCTCGCCAAGGAAACAGGTTTTACAAAATCTTAATCTAATAAGTTTTATTACATTTAACGATAGTTATATTCATATTTATATGTAATACTCTCAGTATTTATATAAAAAGAAATAAGTCAAATTCATCGCAAAATGGTAGGTAGGTTTCGTTTCAACAATGGTAGGTATCGGAATTCTGCTGTTTTTTGTATTACCTTCATACAGAAAGCAACAATTTTAGACCAATAGCCGCAAACTTAAATGGACTCACAGCTTAGAAAAATAGCTAGTTGTAAAATTCGGTCATACTCAATTAAGAACTAGCATGTTCATAAGGAGTTCTTACTACATAAGTAGGTAGTTAATAAGCTCTAACTGTTGCCCACAAAACCAACGGATTACTTGATTTTCTTTGATGATGTCAATGTTGTGAATATCATACTTCTTTTAGTCCTCACTCGTAGGCTCAAAACTCTCGAAAATGAGGTAATGATACAAAATAAGTGCTGTAGGCTTGGAATAATAGAGAAAGTCGAATGTGGATTTTGTAGGGACCAGGATGAAACAACAACAATTCAAAGGCGTTGTACCTCAGAGTATGTGCAATAGATTGGGGATATTTACCTAACCTGAAACTTTCTGAGAACCTGCGCTTACAGACGAACATAATTGATGAAATGAAATGAATCTCTCGAGAAGACTGACGACTGGATGAAGGGGAAGGTTGACACTTCTAAAGCCGAGGCAGTGGTAATGAAATGTGTTCCTAGGAAGTGGAAATTCTGTTTCTATATATCTGGCACTCATATACTCATGAAGCGGAAGATCAAATCAAATACCTGGGGTAATCATAAATCACCGTATGATGGCTGGGCCGCAGATCCCACGCATTTCTGAATAGGGGAAAGCCACACTTGCGGCCCCTCCCCCCCTCCCTCCCACCTGAAAGTCATGCCTTTTTTTCTCTGGGTATGATCATTTTAATACGTACTTAAAAAGATTTTAGTTATCAGAGAATGAGTTCCGCGGGCACTGTGGTGTCAGAGATACTCCTCTCAGGCTCTGAGAAGCTGGAGCTGTAAGAACACATTGAATCCCCGATTAACATTAAGACGGTGGTGAATTTAAAGATCGAAAGTGCGAGGAATTGGAACACTATCAGAAGTTTTAATCGCCTGAGATATGGCGTAGAGGAAGCAAGACGAAAGAGACCGACAAAGACCAGCTTGAAGTACTAATGTTCAATCGACGATTCCGGAGTTCTAGAGAAGGCTTAAAAGGGGTTTTAGCCAGAGTGACGCCCGACACTTCCATGGCACTGTGACCCCTCACTAAATAAAAAAAAAGACGAATAAAATTAGATGGACAGCTCTAAATACAAAAGAATCAGTCAGAAGATCAGTTTATTATGATCTTCACATACATATCATCAAAATAATATTGAAGTTTGAATCAAACTATCTAAGTAATTTATAATTGAAAGTACTTTTCGCGAATAACTTTTGGTACATTTATTACGTATATATATCATTATTAAAAAGGAAAAGAATATCTGAAGTCAATGTACTCGATAACACGCAGGTTTAATAATTGATGTATCCTACCGTTATCTTGTGTTATCGATCATATTATTAACCGGAATAATAACCTATTATACCTTCCTGCAATTAACGTCCCAAATGAATCTAATTAAATGTTTATTATGTGAATTCTACCGATAGCATATTGTTCTTGCAATACCTACAAAGATGTATTCGGTACTTTAGAATATCCTTTGAGATTTATATGTGGCTGAAGTCATTTTAAGATTGTTACGAAAACAATTGCTCTTTAAACATTTATTGATATGCTGGTGACATCAGAAGATAAGTTGGAAATTAGCGAACATTAATTTTTATAATGCTTTATTAGGATTCATATAAAGACACCAAGTCATTTTTTACCACAACTAAGTTCGTTATAAAGTATATTTATGAAGCGTAATATAGCTGTTTTAGTTGAGAGATGTTTAATAAAACTCTTAAAGTTTCATGATAATCCAAAAACGATATCATTTTATTGCATATAATTTTTCCATAACTTTAGATAATATAGATAAAAGCGAAATTGGTCTTTAATGTTTTAAACTTATTTTGTCACTCTTCTTATATACAGGAGCAGTTTTTGCAGTTTTTTAAGAATTCCGGAAATATTCAATCATGAGAGGAACTATTAATCAAGGCACTAAGGAGCTGACAAACAAACGCTAAACTTCTTTTTAATATATTGCTTGTGATTAAACCTAAACCAGAAGTATTTGAGGATTTTAGGCGCGTTATTATAAAGGCGGCTTCAATTTCAGATACTATGTCCATAAAATATTCTAAAATCGTTATTCTTTAATCTCGAACTATATCAAACACTCTGGTTTCTCAGTCAAATACAAATTCATTACCAGTATTCTTAAAGAAATTATTATTAATAGAAACGCAACCAAAGTACGATTTGGAAAGACGTGTGTATTTTTAGGGCTTTTCTTTTATAATAAAAGCTTGTACACAAAAAAAAAAACCGTACAAAAAATAACACACAATCCAAATGCAAACAATCACACCAAATTACACTATCGGTACAGTGAGGCATGTCGGAACATTGACAAGCAAAATAATACTCTATGACATCAGCCGGCTTGGTGCGCTTTAATGGTCGTAAATGCTTTCGAAACGCGAGAAACTTTAATCATTTTTTAGTTATTATTGGTTTTTAAGGAATATTACTTGAGGAACATACTTTTTAGGCACAACAAAATGATATTATTGACACAAAATTTTTTGGAAGGTTTCCTATTCTGTATGAATATGTTCAGAAATTCATTGTGGGCACTTTCAGTGTTCGAGGCTAACTTCATTAGGTATAGAACTAGTTTAAGAACAATATTATTATTTTTTTTTTCTTAAACTAGTTCAATACCTAATAAATAAAAAAAAATAGAAGATATAAATTAAAAATTGTTTTTTCTTTTGCCAAAATACGGTTTGTGTCACATTACGCCACCGCATTCTTCATTTAATCACATACAGTTAATAAACAACATAGGTACTAAAAAATCTATAATTTCGAATTTGCCGTACGATTAAAAAAACATAAGACAAAACACAATCCCACGCTCGAATCAATAAATACAGATATTCCGGAGAAGTTCTAGGGGCGAGCTTACCTATACTTTTCCCTTCCCTGTAAATAATTGAGTATCCGAACGCCAACAACCTCAAACCGTCGTCGTCCCGGTGAATTTTTCACGGCGCGGCCCGTCTCAAATTAACATTCTCTATGTATTGCTTTTTCTACTCCCGTCCGGCCGGCCTGTACAGGGGCGTATTTAATGTGAAACCACGCGCTGAAAAATTTATGGACGATATGTCACGGAGCGCGAGGTCGCCGGATACTCTCACGGAGTGGTCTGACCGCCCGCAGAAGAGGGTATGAGCTAAGAATTAAAAATGTGATGTCCGCCGAAATTCGCAACGGTGGTGTTTTATTGACTGCGATTTCGGACCTGACACACGTCTGCCGATGGAATAAACCGATTAGGTTACGTATTTTTAGATCGATCGGGAAAAGGTTGCTAAAACCTTCGTTTACTTTATAAAATATTTAACAGAGTTTCGGATTCGAAATACGCCGGTTTTGTTTTAAATATGAAGTGCGAGTTATAAATATGTGTTTTACGCACGCACTACGTTAACGTAAACAATCTAACTTAAGGTTTATTAAATATTAAACGGTGAGGTACAATTTATATAAACTGAGGTCGGAGGTGGTGATATCATTTCCGAGAACCAATTGGACACTTATTATTCCAATTTTCGGCACATTATAAGAAAGTCGAAGATACTAATTCACATTTCTTGAAACTCATGAATAGATAAATTGATTTTAAGTATCTTTACCAAGCTAAAATAAATCGTAATTAATTAATTGTCACATTTCTTATTTAAGCTTCTATCAGTGTGACTATAAAATAAACCTCTAACTATTTACAGTAATGTAATGATCAGGCTTGAATTTTCAGTCGCGTTCAGTCACCCGCCGTACGAAATTTCGTTACTCGAAATGTCCCGCCATATATTCTCTCGCCTCCCTATTAATTTGTGTATGGCACAATATACGAAAGCCGAAGATACTAATTCTAATTTCTTGAAACTCAAGAATAGATAAATTGATTTTAAATATCTTTACCAAGCTGAAATAAATCGTAATTAATTAATTGTCATATTTTTTATTTAGGTTTCTATTCAGTGTGACTGTAAGATAAACATATAACTATTTACAGTAATGTAATGATCAGGCTTGAATTTTCAGTCGCATTCAGTCATCCGGCGTACGAAATTTCATTACTCGAAATGTGCAGCCTTATAATCTTTCGCGTCCACACTAATTTGTGTATGGCGCGGATAATCGAATGTGAGTGAAATCTGTAGACTGATAATGACAATGACATAGTTATCCGCTAATATTTCTTAAGTTTAGTAACTAGGTATGTTTATAAATACAGTAAGCAATGCAACTCGTTAGCATTAAAAATAGTATTATGAATGAACAAACCAAAGTTTCTGTGGCATAGAGCAATAAATTTATAAAGTATTATCCTGGTTATTTCTGATTACACCCAAACTTCTCAGCAATGCCACATTGAGACAGAGAGACATTGGTTTACAATCCACAAAAATCTAACTGCTAAATTCAGTAACAGTAACTATAAAAATATTGGAATGCACAGTTTTTCATTTTATCGTAAATATGTCAAGCTTATAATGCAGTGCCGGCGCTGCTGCCAGAAGATATTTTGTGTGACAAAGTTGGATAGATGGAAAAACAGAGGATTGGCACGAAATGGATCGCCAAGTTTGTTACAGTTGAGTACATAATGCAACCAATTAGATTTAATAATAATCCACGTTTGCATGCGCCTAGCGTTTTTTAAGAAATGAGAAAAAACTGTAGAAACCTCACTCTAAGATGGTTTCGACCTCTGTAAAGAGAGTGCCAAGAGCGTTATTCAAATGTTTAGCCTGCTCCTTTGTAAAAGTTATGAGCTGAGTTAGTTAGATTATTCTTTTTAGAAGAATAAACTGTTTTCTGATTCGCTTACTCTTCTTCCAATTTTTCGCCATATTTCCTTTCCATTTTTAAGTTGGAAATTATCTTGCAAACATTTTAATGTCCTCTATACTGCACCAGACGTTGTTTGATTTTAAAATAAGTTTTTAATGAAAACGCTTAAGCCAATCCCGCTTGTTTGGATTTTATATGACAAAAATAGAATCTTTATCATCCTCTTTCTAAGAATCTGTTCGGTTTAGAGAGTTAAAATTCTTATCATATCCCAAAAACTACTTACAATAAACTTTAAAGCGGATAGTTTGTTATAATCGTGTTAGTTAATTTTTACAAACTTTCAACTTGTTTTTATATTGAGATTTGTATTTAACGTTTTATTCAATCGTTTGTTTTATTTAAATTTCATGTTGAAATTAATTTCAACAATGGTGAATTCATTAAAGAAAAGAGACGATAAATACAATTCAAATACCATTATTTCAATCAATTTTAGGTATAGATCGTGTTGGCATGTGTTTGTGTGTATAAAGTTTTGTTATTAATTGTCCATTAAGGGCATGTGACGATTCAAAATGGTTTTTAATATGGAATTAGTTCTTGCCGCAAATGGAAATATTGTCTGGTTTTTCACAATCAAAAACTAAGAAGAAAATACTTCTACATAACAGAACGTAAAGAAAATGTACACTATTCAGAACTGCACGTAGTATTTTACTTTACACAAACCAAAAAACCATATTTTTCAAAAGTCATTGGTTATATACGTATAATTTATACGTTGGTATAAAGTATTCATAAAACATATTATCCTATACATATTTCTATGTAATAAAACCATTTTCTTAACATACTTGAATATACACTCAATCGATATTGAATATCTACCCACGCCAATGCAAATCGTTCATCCTAATATTCAGGTAAAGATGTAAGCAATGATGCTTGTTATCATAATGTTGTACGTTGTACATCTAGCACACACTTACGGGTTATTTACCGATGAGAGCCTTTATCGCAAAAACCGAATGAAGATGCTCAAGAACCGCCTTGTCATTGGAAAATGCACGATTCACAGGTATGAATACATTAAATACGTGGGACAGGCGCAAATACTTACAGCATCGCGACGATTTATCACAGATGAGAATTCCCCCGTTTTCGTCGTGAATATCATTTGAACACGTTTAAATTGCGTTCGAATATCTACCGTTAAAAGTTATAAGGGAATATCTTCCCGTACATTAGGCGGCAAATGACGCTTAAACGGTTTGACGCGTTTATGCACATTGAAGTTGCAGGTCTGTATTTGTGTGTAAGATACAATTGTAGTTGCAGTTGCTTAAAAAATGTGGGGGTTGCAATTTTGTACTAATACCTTTTATAGTAGGGGACTATGTATGCTGTTACCTGCAAAAACTCCAGAGGTATTGTCCGGAAGGTATCTCAAAACCGGGGTGCCAGACCACAGCAGTATGTTTAGTTTTAGTTTATTGTATATTTTCTGACGAAGCCGTTGTACGGCGAAACAGCTGTTATTTTAACATTTAACAAATAAAGTGTAAATCTCACAACTATTTGTGTCTATTAATTAAAATGGATTTACATCAAGTAAACGCTGAATCTATTCAAAAATCTTTTTCATTCATTTGATAAATTCGTTTTTCGGATCAATTTTAATGCACTATTTCGTGTGAACAATGAATTTTTCATTGTTTCAGGACACATTGTTGGTTGAGTGTGTTCTGGATATGTTACCTCCCATAACAGCATTTTGCTAACTAAAGCATTTCGCCTTCGTCGCTAATGCGGTATCATATTTAACCGGCATAAACGCTGTCGTGTACAATATTTCACTTGAACGTTTAATAATTCGAAATTCGCCCCCTCCTGTATGGCGGCGAATATTATATTCTATCGGGGCCGTGTTGTTTCATGGCTTGTATTTTACCAGGAGTACGACAACGAGCGGTTCGGAGCGCATTTGTTTTCCTTTGAGATATGAATTATAAATCTAGCCGAAGTATCGCCATTTTCCGTCGCAATAACAGGAACCGCGTAATTAATTTCCGATGTACACACACGTTGCCGTTGTCCCCGTTATTGGGGGGTGCGGAAACCGTCCGGAACGGGTCGTAACCCCCGTTGCGACATACTGTTATTGTCATTTTATTGGAGTACGCAGCGGACGTGTGCGCCGTTAAAATTCGTACGTTTTCCTCTCTCAAATCTCATTATGTTCACACTAATTGCATCAAGCAGACGCGAAATTTTGTCACAACAGCTTAGTCTACTGGTCTGGCGAACGATCCGGTTGACGGTCGATGTCCTATTAGCAGGAGCAAATAAATTACTCGGACGATGCCAATTAAATTATCTAGTTCATGTCTGGCTGCATTGGAATTCTGTTTAGAGTGCGCATAGTTTGAATAATGTAGGCGGTGGGAGTTGTCATGACTATTATATATTGCTACGAAACTTGTAGATATTTCTTTATAATTTTATTAAATTTTTTTAAATTAATTCAACATTGTTTTATTAACATTTCACACAGTCAGCGTCATCTATTAAATATCATTTACTCCGCAGATATACTATGCCCCAATTGTAAGATGCCACTATAGTACACAAGTACATGAAATCTACCCGTCCACCTGTTTTTGGGTACACCGCAAACCAATCGGATGATTGATGAATACTTATTATTTTCAGTCCACCCCGAGACATGGCGAGGTCACGTCTAACCACTGAACCATCATTTATTATCTTTATATACGTGATATACACTTTAATATCTTTACTGAAACTGTATTAGTTATTCGTTCGTGATGTTCTTATACTATAGTGAATAAACAAGACGTTATTTCAAAGAAATTTATTTATTTCGGGTTAAATAAAAGCGATGAACAAAGAAATGAATCTTCTAATGATTCTCTCAGGGTAAGTAAGTTCTTTACTATTTAAATTGTACAAAAATACACACCCATATTCCAAAATGATGTGAGCAGCTACATTTGACAATAGAATGGAAACTCAAATATCAAGAAAATTTATTTCCAGATCCAAAAATTAGGGTACAAAAATTACATTACAAAAATGTACCTTAAATTTAGTATAAATATATGTGCTTTTTATCTGGCACAGTTTGCTACTTCAAACTCAATATTTTTCGATTTTAATAGTTATAAAGAATATGTAGCCGAATATACACGGATGAAACTAAGATGTACATCTGGCTGTATATCTATCCGGATGAGTTTTTAAATAAAAACATTTTAACGATTCTGAATTTACTAATACAGTAATAAAATCCTAGAAGAACTGATTCATATATAATCAAATATAATTTTGCACATTTAATAAAGTAAAATCCAAATCATTTCATTCTAGTCGTATTTTATGACACAAGTTACAAACTATGGACTTTTTGCTTACCAATTTAAAAAAATTAGTTTTGGATACATGTTGCCGTAAAGAGAATTAAGAGACCTTTCGAATGTGTGGTGCCCCTTGATATGACAATTGACTGCATGTCAAATTATTTGCAATAAATAGGTACATACTTTCATTTTTTCTCTATACAATTTCTTTTATAACCTGGGTTATTGCAACATATTCAACAAACTGTAAATGCATGATTATTTCTCAAATTACATGCGACGTTTTTCCGTCATGGTCCTCAATTTACATATGTCATGGTCCTCAATTTACATATGAAAAGTGACCGCCTTTTACAATATACATCCGCCCTATTCATTAACAAGTAAGAAGTTAATATAACCTATACGAAACGGATAAACTTCAAAGACAATACGATGCACAGATGTCGTTTGGACCATTATCATTCTGCATACCTACATGCGTAAATTAATTCTAGATTACTGCAATGTTACAGACGAGGGGGACGTCGGTTCATGAAACAATTACTGGAGAGAACACTGGTTCTACATCGTTCGTTCTGTCCAGACGAATCATTCCGATCGACTGACACGGTGGAATCGAGTTTAATTTTTGCCCGGGCAAATAGCTGTGGGATTGTTCTGTCACGGGAAATTTCGGATTAATATTCAACCGCGATGTCGTCTCTCATCTCCATAGGGACCGCGTCTCATTACGTTGAGCCAATATGTGATCCGGATTTCAGGCGCCGGCTGTCACGAGTCGCCAGAAAACATGACCTGTCCCGCACCAGCTACAAGACCCTCCGCCGTCTGTATTTAATTTATCGTGGCAAACGCCACCTACAACCCTATCGGGAAAATTACAGCCATTTCCGACGACCACGTTCGGGATACGCGGTGTGATCCGCGACCACTATACATGCCGGGCTCTAGGTAATGTGTTTTGATTTTGTCATTATCCGATTTGAAAGTGCGCCAAGCGGATATATATATAGGTACGGAAAATTGATAAATCTGCAGTGACCGATTCGCATGAATAAAAAGACTTAATGTTATTAGTTACCCCACATATTCATATTTAATATTTTTGTTTAAGAACCAAAACAAATTAGCAATAGCTTTTCCAGGAGCACAGTTCACGCTGTTTACTGCCGTGAAAATCACCACTGCTAAGAACGCTTTGCACATACATGGGTAAGAGTAATTTCGACAGTCAAGTTAATGCGGTCGCTTTGAATGAATAAATGAATAAATTAAGCGGAAATGCCGCTAGTCTTGATGTAAATGCCGCTATAGTACACTGTCTATATATAGAACACGTTTCCATGAATTAATTACTGTCTACTATATTGTGCATTTGGGTGTTAAATGTAGTTTGCTGACAATGCTAGTAAGAACGTAAGCGCTAATACTAATATAAAGTAATATAAACAATACCAACATTAAAAGCACCGTCCTAGAAATAGAGGGAGCATTTGATTATGCTTCCCCAGCACCAATCTCCAAAGCATGGGGGAACAGAAAGATCGATGAAACGAGTTGCAGGTGGATAGACTGCATGCTTAAAGGGGAGATCAATTTGCACGACCATCATGGGAGAAATATTGGTGTGTCGAATCCGAAGGGTGGGGTGTTCTCCCCTCTGCTGATCGTGGACGAGTTCCTAGTAAGACTGGACAATGAGAGGCACAAAATTTTGGGATACGCAGATGATATTATCTTTCTGACCCAACGTAGTACGCGACAAAATGCAGACCGCACTACAAGTTGTACAAGAATGGACCGAAGAGGAGGACTTAAATATCAACCACGGCAAAACGACAACAACAGCATTCACGAAAAGCAAGGAGTTACATGGCTTAGGACCGCTAAAACTTCATAGTGAAGAAATAAAGCTGTCCGAGGAAGTGAAATACCTTGCGGTCATTATTGAATCCAAGCCTATTTGGAATCGACAGTTTTAAAGAATTAAAGTCAGAGTCGAAACAACAACTCATGCTGGCTGGAAGAACCCATGGGAAAACGTGAAAGTTAAGACTAAATATTATGTATTGGATATATATTACCATGACCACTTATGCATTTCTGGCATAGTTGACAAAGATGCAGCAGCAAACTGCTATAATTGAGTTCACCAAGATACACAGGTTTGCGTCTTTAGGAATAACAGAAGCAATCAGGACTGCTGCTATAGCAGCATTGGAATGCCACCGAGAAATTCTGGGTCCCGTTTCTCAGGAGGTCTGGGTCTGTATATCTATTAGGTAGGCAAATACAGAAGTGGAAATGAATTTAGATATTACAAAAGTTTATAGTAAGTTGTAAAATATGCAGTAATTTAAATGCTAACTAAGATAACTAAACTTTAACCTTCTTTATTGAAGCAACACGCATGGCTAAATGTATGTACACTCTTTAGAAGAGACGTGTTTAATTAAAAACTACTTCAACTACTGAAGTTTGGGAACTCAAACAGCTACTATCTGGTTTTACTAGGTATGTTTCTACATTCTGTCAACTTATGTTAAATATAAGCAAAGGCTAAAATTCTCACTAATAGTAATTAAGTTTTGAACTAACTGAATTACAATTTCTAATAATTGCGCTACCCTAGCGGCACAGCTAGTTTCCGACCGTAACTACCTCAATTATCCGAGAAGTAATTAATTAAACCGGCAGGTCCTTGCCAATATAATACCGACCTTTGACGCTTTGGCCGATAAAGGTTTGTAGTACCGCATAACTTTCCATCTATATTATACGTCTGCGTTCCGCAGATGTGGTTCTAGAGCCTGTTACATACATCCAATACATCATTTTAAAAGAGACGTCTATTCCATTGTTGTTAACATAAGATTTCAATACTCACAGGATAGCCAGAAAATATTCGTTGCTGGTTTCATTAATTGAAATCCCGAATTTTACTGTAGGGAGCGGATGGAGAGGAGGTGGACGGGCGAGGCCAGAATTGTGTGGTAGTTCAGTAGTTAAGGATTAGTAATCAGCGGCTAAGTAATCAATATCAACCAGCGCAAGCAATTTATTGGTGTCTGCTACATCAAAGACTCTCCCTAAAGATCAGGGCGTTACCCCGCATGATGAATGCCTCGGTTTTCAATACCAACATTAGGAATCGCAACTGCAAGCTATGGCCCGTTACACAGGTAATGATGAATTTTCAATCAACCAACGGTGATTTCCACCTCATTCAATATATCTTGGAACTCATCAATCGAGAATACTCCGTTGCCCACCAAAATTTTCCTGATGATATTTTTAAATTTATTAAAATTACCTAATCTTAGTAGTGCTTGAAACATCTTAGACAGCCTTGTTTTCATTAAAACTGTTACCTACTATTCTGGTTAATAGCAATAGACATTAAGAATTATTATAATTTTTACCTCTAACATCATAACTGCGAACTTTACTGTTTCTTAAAAGCTTTCATTGTTATCCGCGTTGATAATTGAAAATAAAACAAAGGATGTTTAACATATAGATACTACCATGCAGTAGAATTTTAAATTGCGTGGGAGACATGGCTTCACCAGGCATGCGATGCCCAAAACTCGCTTTTGTGAAATAACATGTTTTTTTTTGTTTTTTTCTTTTTGTTTTGCACCCCAACGTCAAATTTCTCTGTCGATAATTTCTGCCCCAATATCCATTTACGTCTTCAGATTGCCTGAAGCTAGATATGTATTTATACCCCA
This sequence comes from Cetonia aurata, assembly GCA_949128085.1. NCBI lineage: Eukaryota > Metazoa > Arthropoda > Insecta > Coleoptera > Scarabaeidae > Cetonia > Cetonia aurata. Next base: position 34,608,970 of record OX421885.1, read on the forward strand.
TGAATGATGCTGCTGCAAAGCTTTGTTTATCTTTTCTAGGAACAGCTCTGCCAAAAGACTCAACTGGCAAGGTAGTTTTTATAAATAAACGAAGCCACAACTTGTTGAAATCTTTTATATCTTTGGTCTGCACAATTTTCAGGGTAATGTTCGATTTGGCATTGGCTATCAGCTCAACATAGTGCATTAGGTGATATATAAGTTTGACTTTTATGCATTGCCTAAAGAGACCAAAAGACCTATCATAATCCAAAAACAAATGTTCACGTATAGGAAATCTTTAGATGATACTATCAAAACTCTTTGATTCTACCAAGGCCATGCAGGTACGTATGTATGTTCCTATTTTGGCCAGGGCTTGAATCGGAGAAATATAAGGTTTTTTGCAGCTTGGGGACACAGACATTAAGATCGTATTGAAAGAAAAAAAAACATTTTTGCCGTTTCTTTAGGATACAAGAACATCATGGAGGAATAGTTATCTACTAGATTTGTCATACAAAATGCATATATCCAAATTTGACCAATGTAGAGGATTCCCTACACTGGCATATGTGGTAGAGGAAGGTTCTGCATATAGTCATATACAAGGCCACAGACCGTATCGTCAGACCTACAGAGGTCTCTGGTTTCTTTAATCTCATTATATTTTTTTTGCTTCGTCTCTTGTGAATTTGAAGTTCACCTTGTAAAGCTAACTTTGGATTCTGCGCTAAGTGCGAATTCTTTAGGTTAATCTTTAATTCTTCGCAAATAAAGCAGACATCTATTTGAGGCTGACCAAACCTCAACTTAACATTTTCGTTGAAATATTTGACATCAAGCTCATGTTTAGCTTTGGTTTCTGGATATTGTATTTTAAACAAATTATAGATTGTTTTGAGATTTTGGTACTACCGTAATGAGTAGTTTTAGTTGGAAAAGACAATATGATCATAAATACTTTTACATGTTTCACCAGATATAACATGAGAGTTAACGCCATGCAGGTTTACAAAAGCATTTCGACATATTCTAGTTCTATTCTAGTACTTATAATTTTTTACACTGGAGATCACTTCAATAATTTGCAGCTGCAAAGTAAATAATGACACTTAAGAAACTAATCAGTTAGTGATACAATTACCTGCAAATAGGAGTTACAATAAATGTCTTTGGGATAGTTTTTCGTTTCACAATTGTGTACCGTTCTCCTTTGAGCTTTTTTGCTTGCCGGACGTTTCACTTCGACTTATCCGAATTTCTAGCTCGCTTTCTCCCTTTTGCAATGCTCTCGACATAATCTTCGTCAATTTCCATAATGATACATTTAATAATTATCAACAGAAAGCTACTAAACTACAGCACAAACCGTTAACAAAATCAATGATATTTTAGGTTAGAGTATATAATGAGCATCACAGTAAATCGGTATTAAAAGGAATCAACTCCGTCGCTTGTTTCCTTTCTTCGCCAAACAAGGTGGCATTCTGACCTAACCGCGCATATAAGTTAGTTATTTTTATCACCAAACAACTGAAAATACATTCAACAGACCACTGCAGAGAAATGTAATTTTTTGAAATTTTGGCAGTTAGTTGCTTTGAATTCGCACCGACTCAAGTAACTACAGATCTTCGCTTTTTCTTGTTTAGTGTATGTTATTTTTAATGCGGTTAGCTACTGCGCTAACCATTGAAAAAATATTAAAAGATACATTAATTAATAAAATTTTCAATAGTTTTGATGGGACCTTGAACAATAGTTCCATCTACTCCAACATTAACATTACCTAGTGTTGTTTGTAGTTGTGCAAAATCCAAAATAAAATTATTTTCTGATAGAAAGCTTGAGTGTTTGAAACTCAGAGATTATAATTGTTATTTTGAAATGACGGACAAGGAATTGATCGACACTAGGGTGTAACAGCAATCGAGGAAATATTACAGTCTCGTGAGCACCACTCAGATAGTATTCACCGCATCCCTACAAACACGTTGCCTGTGTTTGTGTACGAATGTATGTGGCTGACCCTTCTGCTTCTTCAAGCATCTTATCAGTAAGCACTGCGGATTAAACAGATATGTCCGTCTCCGGCAGATGCGTCGGCTACATTTTATCAGTAACTTTAGATTGCCCTTTTGTAAACTTGAACGGTTGAATGAAACCGCTTGAAAGTATATCATGTGAGCTCTTGCAAGACCGATTTTTCGAACGAGCGAGTCCACGACGATGTCTGCTACAAATAAAAACGTTTAGCAAAGTTCCTCGTATTTTTCTTTATAGGGCACTGTAGTCGTGGTGTCATTCGCATGCGACATACAACGTTGCCGTTTGACAATTACAAACTGTCGTGCAATTAGTTTTCCAGGCGGCAAAGCATTTGCTTGTAGATCTTGACAAGACGGATAAAATGTCTGTATCTAGACGCTATTCATTGCCTCAAGCATGGAACAAAAACTTAGATACGTTCTTGATTACTTTATTAGCTTATTTCTTGCATGGGATCACTATGACAGTTCTTTCGGTAAAACGTGCTCAAATAAAACGAATTGGAAAAGCAGTTATTATTGATTTTGGTTGGTGTTTGTTTAGAAATACTTTATTTTGAAATTGTTTTAAAAGGCCTGATTTAGTTCTAGGTTAAGACAGAAATACATAACAACCCAATCTTTAAAATTAAAAAAAGAAAAAGTAATTGGAATTATACGTACTGCTGTGGTCTTGGTTTGCATACCAATACCACCCGTTTGACGGATATGCCGGCTGGGTTGCATATGGCATTTTTTATGTCAGTACGGCGTATTTCAATGTATCGAAGAGTTTTTAGCATAGGAATTGACTTTATTATATTAGTTTTCTAGAGTTTAGAATAATATTTAATCTATTCAATACGTCTATTGTACGCCAGTTTGTTGTAATGCGTTATTAAGTAATGTTATTGTATAAATCAGCTCTAGGGTTGCGTAGGAAATTTGAGGCGGGATTTTTGTTTGCGAACGGATTGTAGAGATTTGTATAAAGGCAGTTCCCTGATCAACTATTAATGTAAATAAACGCTTTTCATAAATAATTTTTGTATTGTAGACGAAAATATTTTTTTGTTGGAAATGTGGCTGGTGATTAAATAAAAGATTTACATTTTTAACGTTTCGGCTTCTTTATTTATGTAAGCCTTCATCAGAAAACTGATTGTCGTCACAATTTAAATACAAATAATAACAAACAATTTACACGTTAAAAGCGTTGTAAAAGACAATAAAATTACAAAACATTAAGGAGAACGAACAAACGTAAAATATTACAAACGTATGTTTGTAATATTTTACGTTTGTTCGTTCTCCTTAATGTTTTGTAATTTTATTGTCTTTTACAACGCTTTTAACGTGTAAATTTTTTGTTATTATTTGTATTTAAATTGTGACGACAATCAGTTTTCTGATGAAGGCTTACATAAATAAAGAAGCCGAAACGTTAAAAATGTAAATCTTTTATTTAATCACCAGCCACATTTCCAACAAAAAAATATTTTCGTCTACAATACACTACTTCCTGGCTAAATAAAATTTCCTACTGTATAAATAATTTTGGCATTTTGTTATTTCATTTTGTGTGTTGTAAGATTTAAACATTTTTAATTTAGATATGGTCAATCAGGGAATCATTATCTTTGCAATTGACATTGTATTTATTCGGGCAGATCAAATTGTTTAGGAAGATTCATTTTAGTTACTTTGCACTTTGATATTTTTTTAAGAGTTAATTTTTCAGTTTATTCTTCCTGCAGTATAATTTTTGTTTTCTATCACCTCGTTTGGGTGAATAGAAGAATTTTTATTATTAGCATTTTCATTTTTCCTAAAATTCGTAAATTTGTCCACGCTAAAGGTACTTTAAATTATTAAACCACGTGGATACTAATTTAAAGGTTATGTTTAAGTTTTAATAAGAAAAATCTTCCTGAACAAATAAAACCTTTTTGAAATGGGTAATAAAATCTGGTTTTTGTTTTTTTTTTAATTTTAGATATTGGTATTTACAGCCTACATAAAATCGGTTATGTAAGCTCATCTTTTCAAAACCGGTTTCTAAAACTAAGGTTAAAACCATCAAGGATTTTTTGTTTGTACAGCAGGTTTTCTCTATATTCATATATATGAAGATACGTTTATTACTAGTTTATTATTACTAGTAGTAGTTTGCAACTATAATAGCTTACTGTGTGTAAGTGCTATTTTTCGCTGAAACGGTTAAATAAAGTAGAATTAGTTATATCCTAATTACGAGTTAATTATTTATTATTTTTCAAGAACATCGTGGTTTTTATTTTTTGTAAAATTCTATATTTGTTATTGAATAAACTTGTTGGTATCATTATTCCGTTATTCCTAATAACGAGCATATCATGAACGTTGGTAATCGTCTATAATTTGACAAGTAATTTTCTTCTATAAAGGATGGGTCTTGCAAAAGCTGGAGCTGCCAATTTACAATAATCCTTGGGATTTTTATAGAATGTATTATTGTCAATAGGACCCCACGGGGTGGCTACAATCCCGACAGGGATGTACAGCCATATATATATATATATATATATTATTGAGATTCATGTTGGTTTCTAATATTTGGAGGTACGCAAGAAACCAAAATTAGATATCTCAAATTGCAAAAAATATAATGTAGTATTTATTTGGAAAATTTGGAAAAAATAATATTGTCTACCGTCTGGTAAGCAACTTCTGAAAATGAGATCAAACCACATAGTTTCGACATTCTTATTAGCAGAAATTTTGGGGTGAACATCACAGATTTTATAGGCTGGAATTAACGCAACTGCAGAGGCAGGCTCAGTGGAAGAAGGGACTACTTTACCGTGGGTACTGGGATATTTGAAAGTTGGAGGAAACGAGAAACATATGAGAGAGGAATGATTGGCCTAGAACCTGTTCTAGGAATATCAAAATCCACAGTATGAAACCACGTAAATGGGAGGAATACAAACAACAGTGGAACAATACAACAAAGCAAATCCATGGGAAGATCTTGATTAGTACACTATTAAAAAAAGAAGACTCCTGAACCGCTAAAGCTTAGTAGGATTCATCCTCACACAGTAGCAGATTTCCTAACAGGATATTTTGCATTGAAAGAATATCTACAGATGATTTGGATCAAATAATCGCTATAGACCCTGTAATAAGATGACAGAGACGGTATACCACGTCCTGTATAAACGCAAGGCTCTGGATCGAGAAGGACAGGCATTTTTTAGTACACCAGAAATGATCCCAGAGAATTATTTTGATCCATCAACCTAGGGCCAGTTAGATAAATACAGAGTATCAAATGTAAAATCATGGCTACAACAGCGTTGTTTTTACACAATTAATGAGTTTTTTGCATGTAATATTGAACCGTAGATTTATCTCTTTATGGCTTGTTTAAATTAGATGTTAGATTGTTAACCAATGTATTTTTTTTTTCTTTCTTTTGTTCATATTAGCTAATACATTAAATTTTATGTTATTTGTTTGTACTCCTTTGTGACGCATTTTATACTTTGGTCGTTAAATAAAGTTCCATTATTATTATTATATCAGAATGGCTAGTATGATTTAATTATTAGTGAATAAAATAGAAAATTAAATACAAGCAGATAAGAAGATGCAGTGTTCCCAAAGACAAGCATGTCAAACGGCTCCCACAAAAAAAATTATACTTGGCTGTATACAAAATACATTGTTCTGAAATATCGATCACTGTTACATATAAACGCATAACAAACGATCTTCAAAAAGATTTATCGGATGTAAATCGACGGGGTCACATCACGTGGAACAGGCTAGTTACGCCGGCTTCATCCATTTTATATAAATCAGTCTGTGATAGATTACTCGGGCCGTACATCAGTCGCATAAATTGGAACGGCAAATTCTAACTATGACCTACGAACGGCAATTGCGAAATTTATCTCTTCGTTTATGTATTATTGTTCAGTCTGTTGCTGAGGGCAGTAGCAGCTAGCCTCTGATATAATGTTTGGTTGTCCATAGTACTAAAATCAATGAATTAATTTAGGCGTTCGTACTTTTGGCGGCAACATAAACGAATTTATCCGATACAATATCAGAATGCATTTTCAAATTATTCATTTTGAAATAATATTGAAGGGATTTTCGAATCTACATTCGAATAGTCTGTAACTAGTTTTCATGAAAGTCATATTTTAATGCACGTAAAAGTTTTAGGATGGCAGATATTCACCACTGCGTTAATATGAATTTTAAAACTTCAACAGAGAATTAATGCAAATAAGGACAAATAGCAAAAACAAAAGGCATTCAGAGCTTACATAATAACTGATGAATTAAAGAAAGAACAACAGAGTGTGAAGGCATTGCACTGATTAATATGTTTAATGCCACTAGACAGTAAAGAAATATGAAATGACTGTTATCAGAAGTAAAAGCAATAGCAATAAGAAACTGTAGATAAACAATACTCAAGAAGATAAGTGATTCATTGCCATAGCAGGAGGTGATAAAAATCTTTTCGAGAGTGACTCAAAATGTCAACTAATAATTACAGTAAATGTAATTCTAGATTTTGCAGTAGGAAATTTTATTTAGCCAGGAGTAGTGTATTGTAGACGAAAATATTTTTTTGTTGGAAATGTGGCTGGTGATTGAATAAAAGATTTACATTTTTAACGTTTCGGCTTCTTTATTTATGTAAGCCTTCATCAGAAAACTGATTGTCGTCAAAGTTTAAATACAAATAATAACAAACAATTTACATGTTAAAAGCGTTGTAAAAGACAATAAAATTACAAAACATTATGGAGAACGAACAAACGTGAAATATTACAAAGGTATGATAATTACGTAATTAATACGTAGAAGCCGAAACGTTAAAAATGTAAATCTTTTATTCAATCACCAGCCACATTTCCAACAAAAAAATATTTTCGTCTACAATTCTAGATTTTTACCCACAACATATTTAGGTAACTCTTAAAGTATGAGATAAAATTCAGCTTAGCAAAGATAAACTACTCTATTGTTTCTCTTTTTATCAATTACTGAATATTTTCCAAAAATCCAAAATGAAGATAAACACATTTACTTGATTAAAGTCCAAATACATAAATCCTAATAAATTGATCCCATTCAGATCCTAATTGAATTCTTTTCACAGGAAACTAACGAGACCGATTTTCAGGTGGTTCTAAAGGAAGGTTTCCTGAACCACATAAACTTTTAAATTGTACGAGCTTGTGAAGATATTAATTATCCTGTCCGCAGACATCGAGGTGGAGTGATGTTCTCTTCGTTATTACATGTAGTAGCTGCATGCGTCGTTATTTTGATTGTTATATTCACTGTATAACAAGAAAATAATGCAACCCTCACGTGTCCTAAGATATTACTTCCGTTGCACTTCTGTCAACTTTAGTTTACTTTACTTAAAGTGCAGGTTCTAAAAATTGTTTCTTTATCCGGTAATTCAGTCATGAGTCCAACATCTGCAGTATAGTTTTTATTCACACAGAAAAAAAAAGCAATGAATGTAAATTAATTTTGCATAAATATTTTTTGGGCAGGATATACATTTTTTGCGGATCCTTCTCTCGTCTCTGGAAAATGCAGCCTCCCAATTTTTACTAATATAATACGCGGTACAACTTCTGCTTATCTTTTTCACACACTGGTTATGGGTACCGAGAGTTTGTATACACTGAAAATATCTTGTGTAACCGATCGATGTCAAATAAACGTGTGCCAATAACAATAAAAACGAAATTTCTCAACCAATTGCTTTGCTACTTCACATACATACTACTAATTGATTATATATCATACATATCGTATTAGTTAATTCAGTGGCACATAAATCAAATGCTGTGCAGTTTATTTATTGCATTGTTTCATATTCACCTTGTTTACCCATTACAATTCAATTTAATAGCAAAATTAAACCGGTATTCGAAATTAGCATCATGTTTACATTAATTCAATTATTATACTCAAAACTATGATAATGTATGATCGATGTTCCTATCTACTCTCGTGATTTGCATAAAAAGACTATACGTTAGTAGAGATTAATACAAATCACAGGAGCTAATTTAAAAACAGCATAATCAAATTTTCTTCAAAATTTAAAGGCTCATTGAAAACCCACGAGGTAACTCCAAGTAAATTGCGGTATACCATGTCTAAAAGCTCTTTAGGGAAAGCTGTATATCGCCGATAACTCACAGAAAAACGTAGCATCCAATTAAATTAAATTGAAAAACGTCCATTACTCCAAGCTTACTTTACAAGTGTGCAAGCCTTAATGTTATGATCGACGTTCGAATCTTCGTGTTCGTAACCGGCAGGAATGTAGCATTACGCCCTCTGTTACAGAATTAAATGAAATAGTTACAAATCATTCGTGCGAATACGAACTCTTAACGTTAGATCAGTATCAAGTGCAAATTAATTGATATTTCCAAGGATCATAACATAAATCCGCATATATCTATATACGTATGTATCTGTTAATGGTTCATGAGCGTAATAGCTTCAATTTAAGCGAATTCCTTTATTTCTAATGGTCTTGCTGTGATAATTAACCTTGACAATACATGCAGTCACCCATTAAGAGTATTGATGACATTCTTCAGATGACATTGTATAAGTACATTTAGCGTACTTTTTTTCCCATGAATTATACCTGAATAACCTGCGTTCTGGAAATAGGGTTTTCGATTTTTGGAAATGCTTGCTAACCAAATACTAAACAGAAAAGTATTTTGAAGATTCACCTTGAGAAGCCCAGAGGAAACGCAATTAGAATCAACCTTTCAACCATTGTAGAATAGACTGTACAACGAGTTTTAGTTCCTATAAGTTCGCCAATAATTTTCAGGTGCAATTAGTCGTGTTTGACTAAACGTCGAATCTTATGGTCGATATTTTGATTTAATGAAACCCAACCGCGAAGCTGAGCGTACGTGCAACATCGAGGGCGTCTTCTCCAAGTCATTATTCAATATATCAAACAGCGAGGTCGTCAAAGCGAAGAGAAAGAGGAAGAAGGAATTCTATAATAGTAACAATAATCCAGATTCCAGACTTCTTGTTGTGCTTACACTTATGTTTTTAAAAATAAATACGTAAATCATGAAATTGAAAAGGAAACTATTATCCCAAAATCGACAGTTGAACATTTTTTTTAAAAAACAGTTCCACTTCATACATACCACGTTGTATTGATTCACTCGCTAATGGTTAAGGGCTTCGTGAGCAGACTGAACAACTGCAACTAATTCCAACAAAACTATGCAAAATAAGATGAAAGCAGCAAATCCAGTAGGAACTTGGAAGATGCTAACATACACTACTACCATTATTGGAATAGCATAAATATTCATTGGATACGTACAGCCGATCATTAAAACCATTCAAGCGTTAATATTTGGTGTGGGTGACAAACTTAAACTTTGTAGTTTCTATTTCACACATCTGTGAGAAATATCTAAGATTAGCTACCCCACAACCTAGAAACCTACATTCACCTTTCCTCAGGAGGATCTCCCAAAAGGATAGTAGTGTGGCAGAAAGTTACCAGCAAGATATTAACTATTAGGCCTGAGAAGGAAGCATTGGAGAAATTGCATAATGAAAAATTACGCAAGAATAAATTAGCGAAGAATAAACAGAAAAAGGAAACACTTGTTAGAAAAGCTCTTGAATCTAGCAGCTCATCATCTACAGAAGAAATTAATATTTCCTTAAATGATAGCGATATTAAAGAAGACTCTGAGAGCTTCTTAGCTGAAACCAACTTAGAAGATCATGACATAGAACTACGACCTTTAGAAGTTGGAGAATATACACTAGTGAAAGTTACAGGAAAGAAACAGATATATTACCATATTGCTGAGATTATGAAGCTAACACATGGTACCCAAGTTAGTTACCTGAAAAGGTTCCTGGGGACGAATAAAATTTATTAAGGAAAATGATAAGATCTACTGCATTGAAAAAGAAGATATAATTATGAAGCTGCCATAACCGGAATCAACTGGTTCTTCCAAAAGGCAAAAAGGAATGTTAGAGTTTGGAGTCAATTTTTCGTTTTATCTAAGTTTTATATAGCTGATAATGTTTGAGCTTTTTTTTGTACCAACAGATTTATTAATCAAAGTATGAAAGCGTTTAATGCTCGGATTAATGTGTTTTGTATCTCAAAAGGATAATATTCATTAGTGGCTCAAGGTACAATGTACCCCGGCCCAAGGTACAAGGTGTAATTGTACCATGGGCAACGCCTGTACAAAAATCATAAGTACTTTTTCTCATAGCAATTAATGATTATCTCAAACTTCATAAAAATATGTACACAGTACCAGTAGCTCGACATGTTTCTAAATTTTCGTATCTTCATTCGCAAGGCCACTTGGTTTTAATTTTTTTCAAAAAATTTTGGCGCAAGGTACAAGCCCCTCCCTTAATTTCTTTCAGCAATTACAGCGTCGTCTACGAAGTGAACAAGTTTATGTTTCCGACAAAAGTTATACACGCTTTGGCATAGAATTGTAATATTTAATAAATAATAAGGGTTTATACATATATTTAATAAAGCTGTTCTATTTCCACCGGTAAAACTAAAATGGCCCCCGAAGAGACGGAAATACAATGAACACAACTACTTCCCAGGATTCTTATTGTGATATGATTAAAATATAGAAAGCATAAGTAAACAATGAAAATACTATAAAAACATTACAAAACTTTCGGAAGGTAATTATAAAATATATTCTTACACATGACTACGTTCTGAGGAGCGGCGTCAAAAGCAGGGCTATACTATAAAGGACACCGAAATCGGGTATCGAGGTAGGAATTTTAATAAACCCCTCTACAAAGGAATTCCGTGAATGCGAAATCACTTGATCGCGAACTTTATTGTTAATCGTAAAAGACCTACGGAGAGAATTTATATTTTGAACCGGCGCTTCTACCTACAACACACACATATATGCAGATTAACGTCATGAAAACTTCATTCGTTTTACTTCAGCGAGAATCGTATACGTAATATAATATGCAAATTCGCGATAAAGCAATACACAGCGAGTAGTTACTTTGAATGTCGTAAACGCTACAGGAAAATGTATCAAAGCCTGTATAATATCAAATACTAAATGAAATTTTTGAATTTATAGGTGCCGGCTCATGACTTTTTTTATTTATGAATATTTTTTAATAAAATTAGAAATATATATTAGTTGCTGTAAATTTGCATTTTTTTTTAATATCAAAAATTTAAAAATAATTGGGTAAACTTCAAACGATATTTCTTGCTTGTGTATTAAATTCTGTAAAACATTTTCCAGTTAACCATTGCTTTGTCTTCTAATAACTGAGATCCAATGGTAAGCATCGAAAAGTAGACACACTGTATTATAGCTAAATTGTTATTAGATACCTTTATTAGCTGATAGACCTACAAACATATGTAGTTATTAAATTCAATTGAAAATGTGATAAACTGGTAACAACTATCCTTACTTACCTGTAAAGAGACTGCAGTAAAATAAAGGGAATACTAACGCAGGAAACATAGCTACGCGTGTCTCTTCGCTAACTTGAGAGCATTCTAGGCGGTCCTCTTCGCGTAAGCCGTTATTGAGGAATTTCCAGCTACCTGAAAATGATTACATATCGAATTAAATATTAAATTGACACAGTTAACGCTACAAGAATATTGTGTCGGTAAGCGACAATTGAGGAACTAGCACATATGCATAGCTCAAACAGGTGGTTTAATAAGATATAATTGCATATTCTGATATATTATTTAAATATAGTAACTAATACTACGACACGAAGACAGTAATTGCTACTTTTAACGGTTATTTTTCACCGTAAAAGTAGGAAATCTACCTTTTGAATTATACACAAGTGTTGATGTCATTGGAAGGGAATCTATCTTTGTCGGAAAGGGGATTACCGACTTGACGGTTGTAGGCCGATCCGAAACCCGAGGAAGCGCCATAAAAAATGGAAAAGCCATTCAGATCTTTCCGCCTATTCTGCGTAAGGGTCAACCATCTATTTGATTATTTAGAGGCACTATCAACTAACAAAGCTTGTTTGCGTAGCAACTAATCTTCGGTTTAGAAGATTACCCATAATCTTCTATCATAATGAAAATATCTAAATATACATGTAGGTATGTAGGCGTTGATAGAGCTTGAAATTTCACAGGTATAACAATAATAATAGAAAAGATTAAACTACGTTTAGAGTAAGATGTTAAAACTAATTTGAATTTTCAATTTGAATTTGCTTTCTCTCTCTTGTATTAAACGAAAATTGTACGAAATGCATTGAATAACATATGAGTATTAATGCTATATAAATCAATTACGCGTTGGTAAAGATCCGTTGGACTAATAGTACTGTACAAATTGACGTTTTCCTAACTAATGTTGTTCATAATTAAACTTGATTAGGTGGTCCAATTAATAAAAATTACTGCTCTCGTTTACTTAATGCATATGTTGAGTTAAACGTTAAACCTATTTCCCCAATCCTTCCTTCCGAATTTGAGTACTGATGAGCACCTTGAAATTTACCTGTCAGTCGCATATTTTGAGATAAAGCCAGTATTGAATTTCCTAATGCGAATACCGTTAAATCAAAATGAACTGTGAAATCGATATTTATGTCGTGCAAAGGGTATTAAGTCTAATATAATGCCGAATATTGAAATATTAAGCCGCTGCCTACTCTTCGAAAAATCTATTAATACGCACGGAAAATTATTTCTGAAGTTTCCATCGCTTGAATATTATATCTATGTACACAAACTTATCTGTAAGGTTTTATACCTGTAAAAGGAAAAAGAAATTCGCAGACGCCATAGACAGGTAATATTTTATCGGCTTATAGGAGTACAAAGCGGTTTTATTTTTACATAAGCCGCAGACAGAAAAGAGGCGACGCTCCAAGGCTTTGCAAATTTCCGTTAAAAACCAAGCCCTTCCACTTAAACGTCTTTCTCTTCAGGGATTTTTTCTCTTCGCCGTAACTAAGCCCCCGTACAGTTTGAAAAACCCTTTCTCTTTCTTTCCTCATTAGATTTCCAATGGTTGGTCTTAAGCTTTATTACCGACAATTAAAAGCAATTTTCTATGGTTAGGAGTGAAATTGTCGAGTTTCTCTGAGAGTTAGGTATATTTATTTTCTTTTGCAATACGATAGAGCTTCGAAAGATGCATAATCGCTTCAACACGTTCTGAAGTCACGAATATTCATCCGATGCCAATGCAATTTCTACGGTTTTGTAGGAAATAAAATGTTAGGAGTATAGTCAAATAGGACACATTAGAATCGCTTTCATATATGGTATTGCATTTTATTGCATACGTATAGTAATGCAGTTTACACAAGGATTTCTAAATTAGTTCCGTATTGAATGGAAATCGGAAATTATTAGTAATTGCTAGATGACTGTAAAGTGGCCAATATGGTCGTGACCATGGGTTACTTAACGAACCACTAAGTTCTGAATTCTAGAGGAAACGGAAGTAAGATGTTGGTTTTAGTATTTTAATATATGTACATTATGTGGTAGTATGACTTAATTTCACCTGCAATCACCTTGTTTTAACCTTTTCAATACTTCAGGCAATATATAAGAATATGTATACAGGCAAACCTTTGGTTTGCACAGATGCCCCAACCAGGATCTAATCTTTGATTATAGCTCTGTTTTTTTGGGTTTTTAAACAAAATTTTATAGAATTTAATGCTGCATAACTTAAGAAATATTTACTAAATAGAGTGTACCAAATGTGTTACTTCATTTTTAAATTTTACGTAGAAAAAATAGCATGAAATATTACCTACTATTTTTCTTTGTGAAAAACCATTATGTGGAGTTCTTCTGTAAATATGAACTAAGCCATGGGCGTGACACTAGGGAAAAAATAAACAATAGAATAAAATAGATAGATAAAACAAACCAAATGCCATTCCGTAAATTGGATATTCAGTTAGAAAGACTAGAAACCCCAAATAAATACGTCAATTACACAATGAACAAATAATTAACAGCGTCAATTTTGTACAGCTGTTGATGGAAACCATTCTCTAATGAATTGCAACACAGCTCTCCCATTTCCGGAACAAAAGTTCCTCCCCAAGAGAGAGTAAATCCCTAAGTTATTGTATTGCCCTGTTTATATTTAGATCTACCTGATCGTGCGCAGAGAAAGCTTTCGTTCACATATCTCGTTCCAGTAGCAGTTCTGAAGCATTAGTCTGATTGATGTGCGTCCACATTGAGACTCTCTGCGATCGGTTCCGACCGCTCTCAGAGAAAAAGTGGAAGAAATATTATTAAATCATTCTATTGGTTCTTACTGAAATAAACACAAATCTATATCTAAGAGGCTGGTAGTAAGAACTACCTAATTCAATAACTGTAAAAAGCAAGAACAAAGATGTATAGAGGAAGCAATGGCAGAAAATATGTGACGATAACAAATGTAAGACAATTATCATAATTAATAATAAAAACAAATGAATTACAAACAATGTTGCACGTTCACTCAATTAAATACAATTAATTAAAGCAAATTAAACGGAAAATTATTATACTTGCGTGAATTTAGTAAATCTATAACTTAAAAATTCCCCACAGGAAGCAATACCATGACCAAAGAATGTCATTTAAATGTTTAGAAATTTTATTATAAATTCAGTCGCCAGTAAATAGTGTTATTTATTTATTAAATTTCTTGAACTACCACATGATTATCATTTACTGACACCAATTTACTTGCATTAGTAATATTCAGAATACAGATGACTAATTTTTGAATGACTGATTGTTTGACAGCTAGCAACTTCAGATTCCTCATAGAAGAGTACGGTAAAGTAACAGAAGTGATGCGTTTACCATTCAATTCTTAGTTCCTAAACGAATAAACAATAATTTTAATTTAAAGTCTAGAGTAGTAGTGCCTCTTCTGGGTACCTATAACCAGAAGAGATCTGCAGAATGCATCAACCTGAGTAAAAATAATATTCGGATATTGACAGGGATCCTTACAGGCCATTGTAAACTGAACGGACATCTAAGCAGGCTTGGAATAGCGAAGGGAGCCGAATGTAGATTTTGTGGGGAACAGGACGAAACGTCCATCCATCTACTCACAAACTGTGTTGCACTGTGCAACTCAAGGGCGCTGCACCTGGGAGCATGTGAAATCGAAGAGGGAGAGTTACCTAATCTGGGACCTTCGGACATTCTGCACTTCTTAAAAGGAATCGGATTGGACGGCCAGCTGTAAATACAGCGAGATGAGGGGGCACAATAGATCTTTTAGGTCGCAGTGTACTATCACCCTAATATCACACATACCATTCAATTCTTAGTTCCTAAACGAATAAACAATAATTTTAATTTAAACTCTAGAGTAGTAGTGCCTCTTAAAAAATCTAATTTATTTTATTGTTAACACTTGGACTTGCTTATAATTTAAAATACCAGAACTGGAGGTTCGAACAAAGCCGTTATAATTTCCTCGCAACGCAAATCTAACCGGACCAAAATTAATGGATAAATTAATGAAATGCCGACGAGTAATACCCGTTGGTTATCGCCTCAGGTGCAGTCTGAGAGCATTACCGTCATTCACAGAACAGCCTTCATTAAATATTCAGGATTTCTCTTCTCGGAGTTTTCCGTGTTGTCGTTTCGCGGCGCGCCCGCGATTCTTTTCTTCCATCTGCCCTAGTTTGTTTATTTCACAGAACTATTCCGAAGTAGATTTTTTACGCTGATGAATTATGAAAAGAAAACTGTAACGATATGGGACCGAGTATCACCTGCAAGAACTGCCTGGGGCTTCCAAAGAAGTTTTCCATTTAAAGGTAATTGCCGTAAGAAGGATTTACTTTGACCTTCCACCCTTCTATTAAACATACACTTACTGTAATTGTAGAAAAACGTGATAGCTAAATAATTGAGATGAAACGAATGCGGAAGCTCTAAGAAACCTTTGAGCACAATTATTTTGATGTTTTCTGTTGACAAATTATTTATAATTTTCTTTATAAACAGACTTTCCGTTATGGGCTGTATTCAGAAAAGAGAGGATTATTCGGGATTTAGGCTTTGATTTTGTTGAACTCGTTTACAACACTGTTCCATGTATATTGACATATTGCCATCTTCTCATGTTATTTCCTCCACAGTTGTTGATTACTTTGTTGATTATTAAATCTGACGATCTGGCCAGACGAGACTCGTGAAGATCGTTCGTTGGATGTAGCGCTCCCTTGGAAATTACCAAATCGCAAACCATTCACCAATAAACGGATACAGATCAAGTCCAAGGAATGGTGGCAAAAATCACCGTGACAAAGGCAGGCAAAAGAGTTTTTAAGGAAAAAAAAGGCCTGAGTTTACTAAAGACCTATTGAGTAAAGACAGGAAAACTAATATAAATATAGCAGATCTGTTGACTGGTCATTGTAGACTAAATAAGCATATAGATAACATAGGCTTGGCAGAGGACGCAGGAGCGGATTTCAAAGATGATAGGCTTAAGCAAGGAGGCAAAATTAGAGGGTGCCTTCTAAGACAAAGGGGATCACAATAAATTTTAAAAAAGTCGGGATGAAATAGGCTAGAAGGCCATCCCAAAATCTAATCTACCAACGAAGAGCCTATGAAGTTTGCAAGAACGAATCGTATTTTTACCCAAAAATCCTAAATCTTGCTCTCCACTAGTGATTAAAGAACACGACATATATCGTAACGACATATCTCAACATCACGCAACAGCGAAACCGAAGTTGTTATAAATTGCATTCAAAATCGTTAAATATATTTGCACTATCATGGGTGAGTCTGACTTAATATTTAAAATCTAATCGAATGATCAAGAATATTCTACAGTGAAGGGGTTGCGCAGACTGTAGTGCGGTGAAGAATTCCGATTCGCCCATATGGTGCCCAATACGTACTACGCATTCCATTAGTGGCGACCAAAATCCTGACTAACACCTACTTATTGTTAGAAAGCGTGTATGCACCAGCAAAGTATACTTTGGAGGTGTGTATACGCAAGCAAAGTATATATGGAAATGCATTAATAGAAAGAGCCATCAAAATTTGTGTAATACAAAATACTTAATATGTATTTTAACCATTGGATATATGAATTAAACAAATTGTATTATATTTAGATTATAGTGTTATTTTTCACGTACTCTTGATTGTATTAGATAGTTTTTTTTTTTTTGTATATATGCTTCAATAGGGTTTATGGAAGATACACTTCACTAAAGAAAACTAACTACAAGTTTTACAACTAATCCTAAGTTAGGTATTTATTTGCCGATTTTAGAATTTCCGCTCAATAACTCACATTGTACGCCTACGGTGAATAACTTACGATCAAAGCTGATTTATTACGTACGCCCTGATGAAAATTTTCTTTATAAGGGAGCAGCGGCCTCAAACTGCTACATACTTCAAGGACTAGCGGAATAGCCTTTACTTTGACCCACGGAATCGATATGTCCTTTAGAAAATAACTCGAGTGTAACACAAAAGCAAACGTCTGAATACTAGCCTGTCAGAAATACATTCACACAGAGACCAATCTTTTTCGCTTGATTAGGCAAAGATTTCAGATCTATGTTTCGAACGGTTAAACAGATACAAGGAAATATGATAGATTGAAATACTGTCAAGTGGAAATTAGTCTAAAGTAGATATATTACATAAATTTATATTTGGGCAAATAACTTCTCCAATCATGGGTGCCAGTACTTGCTTACTATACAAGGTGCTTCTAAAGTTTGTACCAAACTTCATCTAGTTGTATTTTTAAAGAAAAGAATATATTGTTTTAATACTGTAACAAATACTGAGGATACTTTGAGTGTTCAACACCATGTCGACATATGTTGCATTAGAATCGATATAGTAACTTTAGAATGAGTTTTATGTGCTGCATTATGCACATCAAAGCTTTTGTGCCTCTTCTACCGAATATTTTCGATGATATGCATTAGGGCAAAGGTTAATTTTATTTCCGTAGGCATGCCACATAAAGCGTGGAAAGAGTTCAATTATCTCTCGATGTATATGCTGCAACATACGCTGCTACATTAAACATTTCAGAATTTCGTTTTTAATTATTGAAACAATTGTAATGCGTATGTAATTCTGTATTTACAAACGGTATAGCAATGAGGCCGAATAAAGATTGCTGAAACACCAACTACATAAATTACAATGTTTGGGTGCCTCACAATAAGTAGAATATCCACTATATGGCAATATTCCGTAGATAACCTTATCGTTCATATTCTTTATAATCTTACAATTTCATGAAATATTTTATGTATTAGTTTGATGATAATGAAAATGCCTACGTTACACTTGCTGCAATTCTCGATATTAGGGAACTAAACATCAGGAAATAATTGTTAACCATGGGTATTGTATCATTACTGCAGCTGCAGGAATTGCTAAGTGTTGTCGTCACTGTGCGTTGTCCTTGAAACGGAAACCGGGGATTTTACGTGAAAACCGTGCATGTTTTATCGGAGCAATGCCGTAAACAAAGCTGAGCTTACAATCGGAGCCTTTTGTTAACTGCTTTCCGACATTTTCTTTCATACATAATAACGGAGGTATTTTCAGGACTAATAGTTTGAAACTGTAGTAAAAGCACTGACGTAGTAATCGATTCTAAAGTAATCTTTTGTTTCCATTGTACTTTGCTTCCGTAGGAGTATGTACTTAAGTATATGTATACGTTTATATGGCACAAAGCAAGGCATAACATCTGAAAAACTCCATTGTTCCAGTATATTCTACCGGCTGCGATTACTTCACGCAAACTCATTACAGAAGCAAGACATTTGTATATCAATAGGATTGCGTATATCTATCCTATATTTGAGTAATTATCACTGTTGTGCATATTTTATCACCTAACCATTATATTATTAACATAAAAATTGCATGAGCGTTTATAGCCGCCAAAAGATAAATGTATGTACAAAGGCGAAGTTTACGCTCACAGAGAGCACTCTGAGATTGTGACACAGACCACTTATAGTTATTGCAAAATTTTGAGCGCGGAGTTCCCACAACAGGCCGGACTTAATCTTAACACCAAGAAAACGTCATCTATCAACAACTGGTAAGTCAGTATTTCATTATTATGTTCGATAGTTAGATCTCCCGAAGGCGGTCCAAATGGAAGAATTTTTGTTTTCTTAGGGTTTAGCGTAATATTCAGAGATCGTAGGTCGATCTCCAACTTTCACTTTAACTCTCCACCGGTTTGTTTCTCCAACATCTCCCGGAATATCATTGATGTATAGTTGGAAAAGGTGCGGCCCCAGAACCGATCCTGGTGGAACACCATGAGCATTCGCACGCCAGGGCGATGTGATCGCGCTACCACTCAATCCAGTAGCTGCCACACACTGTTTTCTGTTGGTCAAATAGGATGTAACTGGATCTAGAGCTACGCATCTAAAACTCATTTCTTGCAGTGTAAGAAGCAGCATTTCGTGGTGCAAGATGCATTGAAGGCCTTTTATATAGGCATAAGTAAGCCGCCAGATGTTAAGCTCAGGTTTGATCCCGGCTTTGCCAATTGCCACTATAGGGACTCCTGGGAGTACTTTTGTAAAGTATTAGCCATAGATGGCCAGTGCTGATATTAGAGGTTAAGATCCATATTAGTCCAAATACTGATATTACAGACAATCTGTGTAAATTAAGCGTATTTTTGCACTGAAATAAATATTGACTCCAAATAAAACAAAACAATTGGAACAAATAATGTTATTTATTTCCCAGGAAAACTAAACTTATTTGTTCTTAATTATTGTTGATAGAAATATAGCTTGTATCGCTATAGCAGTTTGAACATTTGTCACATACATAAACATTTTTTTTTTTTGTTACCGATACTAAATTTTCACCGTAGTTAATAAAAATTTTGCTCACAATCAGTGTAATTTTGTAAACATCTCTTGCAGAGAAAATTAAAGCAGCTATTAGCAATTTTGAACGTGAACAAACAGTAGTATAAGCAATATAATATAGTACAGATATCCTTCAAATATACAAAAAAATCTTCTGATAAATAAACATAAACCGGAACTATTTGAATAACAAATTGAAATAGACAGAGCAAAAAATATATACCGGGTTTGGAAGGCAAAGAAAAACAACAGAATTTATATATTGTTTACCCGCTTCTTATTTATATTCCAAATGATAACAATAGAATTAGCTCGCCGGTTTTATTGCGAAAAAATCATAAAATTTTATCTCTTAATTGTTGATTTAATAAATGCTTCTTTCGTATCTCCCGACCTCCAATGAATAACTCTTCTTTTATTGTCTTGTTTACCAAGCGCCAAGCATGCAGGTTAAGATATATTTGTTTTTATTCAGATTTTCTTATCCGCTTTACGGCTTCTATATTCCCCTATCTCGCTTTTGTTTTACGATTCTCACACGAAGTCCCGTATATCAAAATTTTCTCCATAAATTTTGATAATCAATAGCGCTCAAGGAGATCGCCCATATACAAGTATAAGCGTACGCAGGGCCGGCATCCGTACTACCTAAGTGAATTTGTGTATACGTGTCTCTACACCATAACGGCGTAAATCATGCAGCAAAATCTTATAGATGTGATTTTCGGCGCTTCAATTTCGGGTTTTTGTTCGTCCTTCCATCTGCCGCGTTCGGTATCCACGGGTGAGGCATTGACGTCACACTATACTAGTCCCATAGCGCCCTCTTGTATTGGAATTGGGAATGACCGGGCCAGATCTTAACGCTCCTACGTGCCATGGATTACTGGGTTGATATTTTAAACTGTGTGTCAATAAAACCGAATGGGACGATAATAAATATAAAGTGAAATTGTTATTGGAATTTTCTACGGGAAAACTCTACGTTTCCCCCTTAGTTTTTTCTGTCCTCTTTTTTTTTACTAGTGTCCCGTTTCGTTTGTCTTCTTTGGATATATGTGCCAGGGCCAGATGTGTGCGGATCTGGTGCACTCTATGAATTAATAATGTCGGTCAGTTGAAAGTAAATTTAAAAATACAAATGGAATCAGGAGATATTGTGCTATGGTTTATTTACGTTAATAAACGGGGTACTATGTTGCCTAAAACGTTTTGACGTCACGATCATGGGTCAAATTTTCTAATTGCCTGATGTACTTAAGCTAATTATTATCGTTAGTGAGTATATCAAACAACAGCAATAGATGATTCTTGAATGAAATGCGAGGAATATTGAAATTACCAAAGCTGGAAAAAGTGAGTCAATTTTGTAAATAGAAAAGTAACATCAGGCTGCGAACATCGGAATTCCAAAGAAAACGACACGTTTCCAAAAGGATATTATGGCTAAGGAGAGATAATGCACTCTCTTTTGACACGATTACGCGAAATTCTTATAACAATACCTAACAATTTAAGTGCATCATCGTCATAAGTTCTAATAATGTGATCCATGAAGGAAAGATTGGAATTAAAAGTACACCCAAATTCTTAAGCAAAGAGGCGCGGTCCAGTAAAGTGTTGTCAATCTATAAACATGAATAATAGGTTTAATTCTTCGCGTGAAACTTACAACCTTACATTTAGAAGTTTATTATTGACACACCAGTCGCGAATAACATCAATTTGATTTTGAAGAGACCTATAATCGTCGGTGTTTTTACCAGTAGAATATATTTTCAAATCGTATGCAAACATCAGTCTAGCGGAAGATAGGGACTCACAAAGGTCATTAACAAAGATAAGAAACAGAAGAGGCCTTAAATTAGTCCCTTGCGGTACACCTGAAGTAGTAAAAAGAACTCAGATTGATGATCAGAATAATTGACATAATGTATCTTTTCGTAAGATAAAATGAAAATAAAGATATACGAATAGGATGCGAGGAGAAATCAATGTTGTCAAGCTTAAGTAACAACATACGGTGATCAACAAAGTCAAAAGCCTTCGAAAAATCGGTAAAAATAACGTCGACTTGTACGGTAGCATACAATTTACTAGTGAGATATCGAGTAAATTCAATAAGATACTGACAAAATCGTGTTGATGAGGAGAAATTAATTGGTGAATTTACGGATATACCTGATCATAAAGGCATTCTTCGGAACTCCCCTAAGCCGAGTAGTCTTCCAAACATTAAGGGAGGTACCACCACTGATAGTAATACCAATAGTAGTACCAATAAATACTAGGATGAAGTAGCAAAGGCCCTAGCGCAATCCTTTAAAATGAAGGTTGGTATTTTGTCTAACCTCTTGGTGAAATTTTCCTTCAGTACTTTAGAAGTCGAAAGTTTCCTATTTTCAGTAATGGGAACGATATTAGTAGGCAAACTGAGGTGTTGTTGGGACTATCATTTATCATATATTTAACTAATAGAATTTGTTAACAATACTCAGTCTTCTTTTCAAGCTGTTAACATTGCATTGGAGACCGGTGATTTAGTTTGAATTGCGCAATTTGTGAAGCTGTTAGGTTCTTCCACTGTTTACACAATGGCTGTGGCGTGTATTAGTTGTAATAACAACTGATTTTGACAGATATATTAAGCATAAACGCAAATTTTCACACATTACCGAAAATTGATGGCAAACAGTGACAAGTATGCAATTTCAACGACAGTATGTACCGACATCTTTAATTGAATACTTCAAGCAAGCTCATGTGCTGTACAATAAGCAGTGGAATGTCCGCTACATAATTGTTGGATAACCGTCTATGATTTCAAAATAGTTAAATAAATGTTTAATCTTTGTTTATATTGAAACGTTAAAACAAGATTATCATAATTATATCAATTCTTAGGATATGATGAACTGTATTTCAGTGGGATGATTTTACGTGAATTATACCCGGTTATTAACCCGTCCCGCAAAGCGTATTTCGTTCAGATATTCTCTTAGATTCATATTTATTTCACGAAAAAAAAATGTTGATTCATTTGTATCAGAAAACATTATGAATTTTTTTTTTAGATTTAATATCAATCTTCAATTTCTTAAAGAAGATGCTGCTAATTGGAAATCCAATATCCACCACATTCGTGTTAAAATTGTAAATCCTTTGAATGTACTAAAATGCCCAAAATGAATTTCTTATGCGTTACGTCGCACAGTGGGGTCGCTGTGGAAAAAACCTCGAAACTGAAAATTCGAATATCCAAGAAATATTATCCGTACACCCTAGCAGATAATCTGTAGAATAAAGGTACGTAAGCCATTCAGCAAAAAAAAAATTCTTACGGATCAATAACTATTACTATTAGGGTATTGTTAAATGGTTCGAAATTGACGGTTTTCAACCTAAACTTCTTTTTTTCCTTGTCCCTTTATTTTTGCAGATAAAATTGTATAAATTGCAGGAGTTTTGTATTATTAATGCTTTATTAAGAATATGATTTCAAATATTACCTATTACTTTAAAAGTGGAGCAAAATCAATCGAAAAATGGCGACGCTTCAGAATTTCAATTTCTCAAATTAACAAGACTTACAAAAAAAGCTCCGCCTTCCTCCGGTCTGAAATGTCTTTTTTCTGATAGGTATAATCCTTGTGACGATGGTGTATACATATCTTTCCCATATTCCACCGTATGTGGATTCTATTCCACATTAATTTTCAAGTCATGATATTAACGGTTATGTCCACATCAAATAAATGGCTGATCAAATGAATGACATTTTGTCACTAAAATGACATTCCAAATATTGACATTTGTTAGTATAGAAAAGCTACCTAAGCAACCTAAGTATTATGAAATACAAAGTGCCATTGAGTAAGTGTGCATTTACAGTATTTAAAATATGAATGCCCAAAACAAATGCAAACGTCAATCACGCTTGCCACCGTAGATGAAGCTTTGCTTTTTGGGGCACTTTTTGTAAAGAAAATTAAATAACAATTATCATATTTAAAGATCGACATACAACAGTTATATGTATAAAGTCACATATTTTTTTGCGTAGAACTTAAATATAGAAAAATGTATAAGGCGTTCCGTTTAAAGTAGCGAAGTAAATAAACTTTTGCTTACTTTTTGGTCAGTTTGTATAGTCAAGAATATATTTACGATATAATAATTTGGGAAAGGAATTAAATTAATTTTATAAAAGTTTTGTAGTTTCCAAAATAAAAGAGATAAATAAAGCTCTTATTAAAGATCCACTTTTTGCTAGGACACCTGTATTTACTAATTATTGACCTCCTTGTCCTCTTATGACTCTAGCTCACAACATGGATAATTTTTCGATTATTATTAGTACACACTTGGTCATCTAAAAAATTTTGACCGTACAAGTTACAATTTTATATAAAAATTTACAAAACCTGGATTTTTTTTATTAATGTGGCGAAACTGACTGAAGGCTTGATTTGCAACCCCATGTTCATAGGAACTTTTTTGTTCAGCATAAAATTTCCTATCAGAATCCGTACTTAACGATAGTTTTTTTCCCAAAAACGTTATTTTGGCCCCACTGTGCGTCGTAAGAACACCGTTATTTCGAAAATTGGACAAGGAAACCTTGAAAAGGCTTTGTTAGTATATAGTATTTATAAATACCTCTAATACTTTATTCAAATAATATATTTTTTTGTTTCGAACTTTAAGCTATCTCCGGCAAGGGTAAATATTCTTGGATAATTCTAAAATTACGTATGGAGTTACGATATGGTCAAAGGAAACGAATGAGGGGTGTACGGTTAAAAAAAGAAACGCCGATATAAGGGAGACCCTAAGCGACACACTAGCTGGTTACTTTAATAAGTGCTATGCAGTATTAGATATTGTTTCTATATGTCCCGAAATTGCAATTAAACACGTACTTTATCTGCTAACGTAACATTGGAGTCCTCTACGGAAAATATGCTACGTTCCCTCGTCTTTTTCTCGGCTTTTTTTTTTCACTAGTGTCCCTTTTCTTCTTTGTGAGTGTATGTTAGAGTGGAATGTGTACGGATCCGGTGCACCCTATGAATAATAATCTCGTCGAATTGAAAGGGAATTTAAAAGTAAAATTAGAATCAGTATCACCGTATCACCCGCGCCGCCCCCGTAAGATCATTCCTAACTGACTTCATTAAAATCGCTTCAAGTTTTCGCGCTTTTTTTCCTTTATTTTCGTTTTCCTGTGACAGATGGCGCGCAAGCCATCTATCGCAGACGAGTTTCGGGAATATCTCCCTATTACGTGTTCGGCGTGTTATTAGGTGGAGGTGCCGGAACGGTTATTGGCTCCCAGTGAATATGTAATGACTTCAAAGTGAGGACCGTTTAATTGCTTCCAGAATTCGTGGGAGTCGCAGTCTCTCCGGGTTTTACCAACTTCATTTGTATGCGCCCCGACGACGAGAGAATGAAGTAAAGGGAAAATAAGCGACCGTTTTATTTTGATTTTCTAGTTTACGTATTGCGCCCTTTACCAGCTATTTTCGCCCGACTTCTCGCACCACCGTTTCGAGAGAGTCAAATTAGGTGGCGTATTGGTCTTGTTGTCGATCCGTTTATTTTCAATACTAATGCAATAAAAGCTGTTGGAGCGAGGAAAAAATTAAGGGCCATTAAATTTTGTCGTTGCTTTTCTAATAAAATTACAGTAGAATAGGTAGTAGAATTTTCTAATAGGTTTAAGTTTTAAACATAGTTTACCAAAACAATGTCGACAAATATCCAGCACGTTTAGTTGCTGGCAACTTAAAGTTGTTCAAAAAAATTAATTTTGCGACATATTACACATTTTAAAAATAAAAAAAAAGCGTCTTATTAAAGAATTGATAACGATGGCAAAAGATTAATTTAGAACATACCACTATATGTATATTATACAGCCCTTCGCCGTGCTACCCTGATGATAACAGTAGAACCACTGTCGAAACGTCAGATTTAAAAAAATCTTACAGACTATGGAAATTTCTAAATCTAATCTACATAGCCAGATTGTAGCAAAGGATTTTATTGATATAATTATACATACCTGTTAGTAAACAATTAGCAATACTGACGTAATATTTCAAAAATTAAAAGATATAAAACGAGCAAGATGTTCACGTTTCAATTGCTTCGTTGATTTTTTCCTTTTCGTTCTTTTCACACCTCGCATCGCTACATCTAGACAGAAAATAATCATGTAGCGCTAACTGCTATTTAAAAAGCAATTAGGAAGAGGAGACGCAAGCAAACAGGAAACAGGATCGATCCGATCGCAAACAACTGAATTGGCTTGTTATCTCCCGGCCACAAGGTTGCATGAACACGGCGCTTTTTAGCGATCATAATATACCTACGTACCTACATAGTTTAATGCTAGTTATTCAACGTTAATTGGATACACATGTCATAATAGGAAACGAATTTATTTATAATTTAATTAACTCCAGACCTCGCAGCTTCGGGATGGTCCTCCTATACCAGGCGAGCCTTCCAAATAGACAAAATATTTCAGACGTTGGGGCTGCGAGATTGTATAGGCACCTAGGTTCGCGTTAATTCCCAATTTCTCACTGAAATGTTCCCTCTCTCACTCTTTCTCCGTCTCTCTGCTTCTGTTCCTTACCACACTGAGTATTCCCTTTTGTTTTGCGAGGTGGTACGTCAAGCAGATATTGCCGGATTGTTGTTGGACTAGAAATCCATTTATATTTGCTCGCGGATTTTGTTCGAACGCCGTCTATTGTCTACGGTACAACGTTGCGCACAATAGTTTCAATTTAAACTTGACTGTTGTTTAGTAAATTTTGAGTTACCCGTCTCGTACGTACGCACTAATACAAACACAAGAACTAAAATGGAAAATGTAGGAACTTCCGAATACTCCTTAACCAGTATTTACCCCAAACATATAGCTAATTTTAAAATTATTTAACTGTAACAGCTTTAATGCAACACCGGGTGTTCATAACCAACTTTGAAGTTAATTTTGGCGCTCCAAATAAAGTTAATTTTACTAATTAATTTACTTACTGCTATATAATTAATTATTCTTTAGAGCAGACGCGGAACAGTGGATATCTACGAATAACTTCATTGTTGAAACTATAAAAAAAAAATAAGAAATCAAAAAGATGACTTATGCGCTGCAAAGCATAGTGTTTGATGTTTCAAAAGACCGAGAGTAACTAACGTTTTAGCAAAATGATATTAAACCATATATAATTTGCAATTATATGAAATGGGTAGACGAGGTCTTTCCCATGTCCTCTGATAGCCAGTCAAAACTTAATTCCGAAAATGTTGACTCCAAACTGATTTGAGACTGCAAAAGTATTTTAAGCAAAATGTGCATGTACAGAAAAATAATATTGGATTGGCTGAAAACTGGTGCTTCCTTCAGCAATTGTCAAACCACAAGTAACATCAAATTCACCAACAAATGAATAAAAAATAGGTTCAAAGAGTGGTGGCAAAAGTCACCAAGCTAGAAACAGAGGAATAGGTGAGAGAAACCTAAATTTACAAAGAACCTACAGGGTAAAAACACAACGGCTCCTAACATGATAGCGGATTGGCAACTGAATAGGCGGTTTTCCAGATGGTGCTGTGGATTCTCTTCAGATGGTGGATAAATCCCAGTCTATGTTCTGTATAAATACGATGCTTCAACAAGGACAAGTTATTTACTACAGAACCTTGAGAACCGTAGAACACGCGTAGACCCCGCTCTTGGAGACGATAGGGCACATAAAAAAGTTAAATTATAGAACGCCTTCTATAGTAAAAGGGGTCACTGCAAATCTAACAAGACCAAGGCAAAATAGGCTTATTTGGCCATCCCAATCCTAATCCAATCCAGTCTAATCTAATCCCACAAAATATTTCGTCACAAGAATCGCATACGTATGAAGCAGCTGAACATAAAACAAATCGTTGGCTCATTCCAGTTCTGGTTCTCTTCTGTAGATCAGTCAAATGATATTTCAAATATCCATAGAGTTAATTTGAGAATATTCTAAACAATGGCTCTAACTGAACAAGACCGGGACGCCGTCCATACAATGTTCAATTTTGGAGATTCCGTTATGTTTGAGAAGTTTGTCATTTTATTTAACGTAGCGTGCTATAGATATTTGTCCGGTTGTAAATAAAATTTACAATAAATTTGGCGAAACGCATCGTAACAGCGAGTAATCAACTTCAGGGTGATACTCCTTTGATCAGCAAAGACACTCCAATCAGTGCGTTGTTGATTGAGATTTCTACCACATAGTAGTATCAAAAATTACAATAAGCACTATTCTTTGAAAGGCACGTGTCATTGAAGCTTATTAAGAACAAATAAAGTCGATGTGAGGTAACAACCGAAATTTTATTTTGTTTCTGACGAAGTTACTTTACACCACTGTATATAAACAAAATTGTCTTGTACTTGAACGCCCTGTAGAATACTTTACAACGTGGAATATCGCATTCAGTCAGCCAAAGAATCTACTATTTATGGTTTTTGTTTTACTCTTCTAAAT
This sequence comes from Cetonia aurata, assembly GCA_949128085.1. Taxonomy (NCBI): domain Eukaryota; kingdom Metazoa; phylum Arthropoda; class Insecta; order Coleoptera; family Scarabaeidae; genus Cetonia; species Cetonia aurata. The sequence goes on from OX421885.1 coordinate 34,637,531, forward strand.
TAAGTCGTTTTCGAGATCTTAAGCTTCTCTTGCAACATTGAATTTTCAAAAACATTGAAATATCTCATAAACTATAAAGATTAGGCATAGGGAATTTTGAATAAAATTGATCAAGTTTTTAGAGTACAATTCTAAACTACCATAAAATATAGGATGTTCCATTAAAACCACCTCGTATGTGGTGTATTATTTTCAAATTGTATCTAATCCGTATGTATGTATATATCCCAATATATCACCTTTAAAAACCATTTACTCTTGTTACACCCTGTATTGCCGCGTATCAATATTGAAATATCATCAATGCAAGAACCCACATATGCATCATGGGCGTTTGAGGTAGGTGCACTTGTAGAATATTGGGCCGATCATAGAACCTCAAGGAACACCCTATCTAAATCTACGTTTCAAGAGGTAATTTGAATTCTATAGAACAGGTATTAGTTTAGCAGTTTGTTTAATGCTTCTCCTTGCTATCCTTTGATATAACTACACGGAGAAAAAAAGATGTTACCACGTATTATAAATATAATGAATGATATTAACTCAAGGACAACAATACGTTATATAGTACCCAGTATTCATCCATGTATTACTGTTTATTAGGAAGATGGTACGCTCTAATATAATTATAATACAACCAACTATAAAGTTAGTTGTCCCTATTCTTACTATCTCAGTGATAGGGGTTACGTTATAACAAACGCAAGGCGCCATCTTCCTCTTTAAAATAAAGAATGTATTGAGAAACGAGCGTTCTTACATTTCATTAATTTACGCTGTATATATAAGTAACTGAAATTAGCTTAATATTTTTTCTTTAAGACGCATTTGAACTGCAAATGCACTTCAGGTATTACCGTTTAAAATTATTTTAACTTTTTGTATACGTGTAAATTTGTACCTACTTGAATTGGCACAGTCATTGTATAGTACAAGATTAATGCTACTGCATTTGACATATTAAATGTTTAGGAAATACAAGGGAAACCAGACTTAAATTAAAATATTCTAAGCTTATGTCAAGTGGCAGCAGGCAGAATCAGTGTCCTCTCTAACCGTGTGTACTAACAGCCTTTCATTACCGGCAAAATGGGAATTTAAATGAGGATGAATACGTTTTAATAATAGAGGTGTTTTGCATATATGTAATATTCACCGGCCATTCTCCCTATTTATAAAGTAATCTCGAGCTGTGTACCAGTGAATGTTTAACATCTGCATGCCAAAATATACCAAATTTAATGTAACGTGATAGTCGCTGGCTGTATTATATTGTAATTTCTAGCACTCGGTTCCTCGCAGCGTTGCTGTTTCTATGTTTCATATAAACTAGGCGAGCAGATGCGGACTACTAGTTTGCTCATTACAGCCAGTCCGGGCGTTCAGGCCCGGACATAATGAAAAGAAATATTAGTCATTATTTACGAAATAATTGCCATTGTAACGCAATTATTGCGCGCAGATGATGATTATTACTGCGGCAGAATGTTTCCCAGGCATTACATAAAAAATAATGCTGGGATCATCTTACGAAATTTAAATTATGAGAATATTCCCATTCAAGAGAATATAATATTAATTTAAGCATGGTTACCGGAAGTTATGTATATATAAAAAACGCAGAACATAATCTACATGCAGGTGAGATGCTCAACGAATCAAATCTTAATTTGATCCAGAGTTATCGTAACAAGGACAGAATTGACGTGCACCCCCTCTGTATTTATGGGGTGTACACTCACGGACACCCAAAATGTCCGGTCTAATGCGTAGTCTAAACGCAGCGAGCTGTTCGGGTGCGTTCGGAAGTTTACCAGCACCCGCGCCTCCCCTTGCCTTGCGACTATTCCGTTCTTCTGTGAATTACCCATATTTATGTATTATATTTGCTTCGTAGTGGTTTAGAAAGATATGCGGGTGAAGTTCATTGCGCTATTTCGCATACAACTTTAGCACAATTTATACTTTTTCCTTGTTTTAATAGTCATGGGCAGAAGGTTAGGACAAAGTGATTCAAAAGTTGAAAGGCGAAAAGTGATTGTGAGTTTGGCAAATACGGATATGTCAGTTAGAAATAGCTAATGTTTATTTATTGCATTCGTTTAAAACTTGGTTAATTGTTGTTTACTTCTGCGGTGGTATAATTCTTATAATGTTTATGAAATCCCAATAAATTGTTTAAGTAGTATTACATTTAAGCAATATGATTAGGGGTTGCAATACCGACCTGCTTTACCCACAGACTGTATTGTCAATAACCCAATTAAATTAATCATCTAACTTTATTTCCAATTTGTGATCGCAAATTGTGTAAGTTTATTACTACGTAAACAATCAATTTTTTTTTTTTAAAGAGGAAAGTTATAATAATTTAAAACGAGTTTCTTCCGCTGTAATAGATGATTGCGAATTCGGCTAGAATCATTAAAAGTTTACAACTATCACCTACAGAACTACCGCTGCATCGTACTTATAAGTTCGCAGGGTGCAAAAGCAACTTCGACGTCTGAAACGAGAAGGAAGGAATAATCGATCGATAAGACCATTAATGAAACTCGCGGAAATAAGACAGGAGCGGTAAGAGAAACTACGGAAGCACTAGAGGCGAGAATATAATGTACGTAAAGGCAAACGAATGGGTACACCGAACGATTTCGTATTAAATTTAACTTATGGATATTGAAATGACCGAAAATATTCGAATTCACTTCGTGATGTGTGCACTAGCAGCGAAGTTATTACGCGAAAGTTCATTCTGCGTATACCACTTTTCATCGTATTACGGCTTGGATGGATATTCTCCGATGTTTATGGCGCGCAAGTTTCCTCTTCTCTTCTTTTTTTTTGCTTTCCTCGACGAAAAAAAATCCTTTATATACATTCTATGCTTGTTCATGTTTAGCAAATTAATTATTACTTTGGACGTGGACGTCCCTCGCATAGAAATGTAAATAATGGATGCTTTAGTGAATCCGCTTTCAACGGAGAATACCAACAGAAAAATAATAAAAGAATAGACCGAGTGGTATTCCATTCAGAGGTATCATTAGTCTATTGTTTATGACAGTAACATCAATACTGTATATCTGTTGGGATTCCAAGACTTAAAAATACTGCACTTCCAATGTTTTTTTAACTCTTGTTTAACAATACCTAGCTGGAAGGTACGAGCTACAACCTCATTAGTAATAAAACTTTTACCTTAGTGATTAAATCAAATTAGATGGATGAAACATATAAATAATGCTACAAGTAATTTGTGTTATACCTTTAATTTCAATACTCTGTCGTTTAACCCTGTATGCATAATGGCATAGTTTCAGTTTTTTATTGGCTACATAGAAGAATAAGAACTGAAGCTATGAAGGAACGTAACATTTCCTTCGCTCTATCCGAGAGTGGCCTCAACCTTCCTCCACCTTTTCACTAGAGAAACAATGGTTGTGTTTATCGTTTGACGATGTAGATTTTTTTGTACCTAATGGAAGTCGAGTGTTCTTGTGTTTGCTGAAGACTACTTGCGACGTTCATGCCCCATCGCTTGTCTAACGGCTTGACAAACGTAACACCGAGAATCCTGTCTCGCTCCAGCAACACGGCGGAAAGGGAGATATAAACCGAGATAATTACGTTACATTCCGCAGTACCTATGAACATTTTGCCGCGTTAAAACGACTAGTCGTAAGTTCAGACATGGGTATGACATAATTCGTAACTTAGGCCTATTCATGTATATTAGATAAGTTAATAACTTAGTTTAATGGAATTTATATTTTCTCGATAGGATAGGTAAGTTAAAGCTATCCTATAAGCTCGAGCATTTAGATTTAGCTTGATGAATATGTCTGAAGCGTGTAATGAAATCGAAGGTATGGAACTAATTGCATTGTTAATGTCTCCAGCGTGGTTAAACTAAAACCTTTTACGCTTAGATGGATACGTAAAATGCCATATCAGATACAACCAAATGGTTTACGAATATACACTCCGCCAAAAAAGTATCGCATAATTTAGTTTTGAATCATAAAAGTATCGCATAATCTTTGTTTGTAGCATAAAGCTGTAAATATACTTTAATGCGCTCTAAGATATAATTTCTATGATTGTTTAAATAAAATACAGGCCAAATAAAAACAAGAACTCATACTTGAGATTTTTATTAAAACAAGAAATTATAATTTTGGAAAGAAAAATGTCATAACAGTAGCTTTTAATACTTAGTATTGCCACCTCTGGCTCTTATGACCGCTCGCATACGGTTTGGCAGAGATTCCATTAACCTCCGTATATAAGCCTGATCCAAATTCTCCCACTCGTCACGGAGAGCATTTGCAAGTCCATGCAGGTCCGCTGGGGCAACATTTTGGGTTCGTATCCGTCTGTGAAGGAGGTCCCACACGTGCTCGATAGGGTTCATGTCCGGACTTACCGCAGGCCAATCTAAAACTGGAATACCAACATCGTTAAGGTATTCCTGGACGATTATTGCAACATGCGGTCGTGCATTATCGTGCATTAACATGAATTCGTTTCCTATAATTGGCGCATATGGTACTACATGTTCTTCTAAAATGTCCGTTATATACCTGTGGGCAGTCAGTGTACCTCTGTCTACTGGTACTAACTCTGTACGACCTGTTAAACAGATGCCTCCCCAAACCATAATAGAGCCACCAGCGAAATTAGGTCTAGGTCTGATATTACACTGCGAATAGCGCTCACCGTCTCGTCTGTACACTGAGATACGCCTATCTGAGGTGTAAAGACCAAATCTTGACTCATCTGTGAAGAGTATATTGGCCCAGTCATTAATGTTCCAATTTACATGTTCTCTGGCAAACCTTAAGCGAGCCACTCGGTGGTTACTAGTGAGACGAGGGGCTGTTACAGCTACTCTAGCTCTTAATCCACTCTGTCGTAACCTATTCCAAATAGTTTGAGTACTCACACGAGTATTTCTGACTCTAGCCAAGTCGTTCTGCAATTGTCTCGCAGTTACATGTCTTCGACATAATGCTTGTAGTAGTAAATAGCGGTCATCTTGGCGAGTAGAACATCTTGGACGACCTGGTACAGGTCTTCTACTGTAAATGCCTGTTTCCCTATATCTGACTACGGCTCTAGAAACACTTGACTGATTGATGTTCATCAAATTAGCAACGTATGCTTGAGATCGTCCATCTTCGATTAAAGCAACTATAGCAGCCACTTGTTCTGAAGTTAAATTGCTCATTTTAGTTTTAAAAGTGTTGGTACAGAACTCTGACTTCGCACTTTAAAATTTGTCCGTATAGAAAGACTTTCAATAAACAACTGAACAAACCTTACACATATACATTTTTCTAAATGTGTTCTTTTAGAAAAAAAAAAAAGTAAGAACGCTAAGTTCCATTATTTTGTTAGTGTTTTTATAGTTCACATACACGAGGCAAACTTTTTGTGAACGTATAAAAATATCTTGGTTCATAAATGCCCTTTTTTAGTTTATACGATACTTTTTTGGCGGAGTGTACTTATAGTATAAGTATATTATAGAATAAGAAAAGATATAATTATAAATACAAAGCAATAGGATTTATCGCTGAATATACAGAGATAGCAGGTAACCATGTCGTAACAATGTTAATCTAATATGCCTATATGCCAATTGACAAATACATATACATATTTATATATGCTCCATGCAACTACAAACAGAACGTAGCGCAAATGGTTACTGTAACAATATGTTACGCACAGTGTACAGTGTACACACAAGATTTATGTACCCATCTGATTGCGTGTTACATCTACAGCACCTAACAAGCGTGCTCTTGTATACAAGGCGTACATAATTCTTGATCAGTTTACAGGACTGTGTTACTAGCTACGGAGTAAGTAATGCGGGCGTATACAATACATGCGTACACAAATACCGCGTTGATTTCTTTTTAGCATCTCGTTCTACCAATAAAGTATAGCTGCTATCGAACGCAATGTACTGTCAAACTATCAAGCGACACTTTATACTAATCATTTTTGTGCTGAACAGTTTCCAGATGTATGTCAATTATTAGTAACGTTTTAGGGTGAAAAAAACAAGAAGCAGTCTCACATTGAAGAGGCATCCATGTGAGACTGCTTTTTGTTATATTTTGCTAGTTGCTCGAAAATTGCAAATATTTTGCCTTTACACAAAGAAGTTGATGTGAATTAAAAAAAATTATACCTTCACGAATTTGAAAGGAGATTTCTGTCTTTAATTCTCATACGTACTCTCACCTGTAAGCTTATAAATACCTATTCTTTTGACTCGTAGAGAGATCTGAAATCTACCAGGAAGACAATAGGTGTTTGCATTGGCAAGAAAGGATGACGTCTTCTCTGGTCTCTGTAATTAGTCATTTCCAGTTTAACTGGTTACCCAACATCAAGATGCACTGCCACCTTGTCACTGTATTTTGCACTAAATCGATGTATGATTTCTTTGATGGACTCCAGGGGTATATCGTGTTGAATTATCCCATTGGAGTCCCAGTAAGGTGCATCTACGATGGCTGTCAAGACTTTATTTTGAAACCTCGGCAGTATTCCTATGTTGTAAATTCTGGCGATGTCCGACAATTCTATAACATATGTCCATATAAGGTTAGTATGACTTTATAGAGCAGCATTTTGTTATCCAGTGTAACCTTCGATGTACGACCAATAAGCCAGCAGATTTGCCTTAACTTAGGACCAAGTTGTTTGCGCTTGGCAAATATATGTTGTTTCCTTGTTAGGCGTCGATCTAGATTTATGCCAAGACATTTGACATCCACAGCTTGAAGGAGTTGACTGTTGTTAATGCTTACTGGAGTACATGTATTTCTGCGTAATGGAAATGTTAAATGGGTAGATTCTGTTTCACTGATTTTAATTCGTCAAGTTTTAACCGAACTTGGGTTTTGGTTACATTGTTTCGTAAGTTTCTTGAGGGCGATGCCGAGTCTGTGTATGTATCAACATAAGTGGCACTATGATAGTTCTTGCTGTTGGTAGATCTGCAGTATATATGACGTATAATATCGATCCAATTGCGCTTGCCTATAGGGAACCCCTGAGTGAATGGGACATAAGTCTGGGTATCTGCTTCACTACGTAGTGTTTCTCTGTTAAGATACCACGCAAAGCTGCAGAGCAGTATCTTTTGACATTAAATCCTTAATTTAATTTAATTAACTAGTCTGGCCCTAACTTACTGGCCCTATTATTTCGTGTTTATTGCGGAGGTCAAACTCTGTTGTTATTGCAATGAGTTTTTTTAACATACAACTTCTCAAAGACTTTGGAAAGCTTCCGCAATAAGTTTATGGACTTACAGGAAGAGACAACTTCTGGCCTTTTCTCGCTTTTAAGGAATAATGATTTGTGCAACTTTGCAAGTGCTTGGAAGTAGTTTGATCTCAGTACTGCATAGACTATAAACGTTATTAATTTGTAGCATTTTTCAGACAATGTTTGCAATATCTTACCAGAAATGACATCGGAATGCCTTTTTGATGTTTATTTCTTTCATTAGAACCTGTTTTTATTTCTTTACCTTTGAATTTGTGAACAAGCAATTCCATTTGAAATGGGACATCTAGGAAATCCATTATCTTGTTTACCTCCTCGTTGGATAGTGCAGAAACGAAGAGTTTTAAATACATTTTCTAGATGTTTCGAAAAGTCTTCAGCTTCCCCTTTATCGCTTCTGGCCCAGGTACTGTCTTTATTTTTTTATTGGAAGTTTGTATTGTTGGAGTCTTTGTAGTGTCTTCTTGTGGCTTTCCAGAGTGAGCACTCCGTGGCTTCACTTGGCGTAAAACTTTCTAGGTATTCTTTAACATCTTGTATAATGGGGGACTCAAACTGCAGACTTTGTTGCAAAGAACTAGAAATAGTCAAGCATATACTATGTGATTGCAAAGCATTTTGGCGCTGGAGGCAAGGTTTATTTATGGCAGCGAAAGGGGAACCAGAGAAGCACCGTACCCGCTCTGTGAAGGAGTGATAAATCAGTATTGAGTACCACCATTTTGGGGTGAGTTGCATGATATGCTTTTCCGAGACCATGAGTCGGACGTGCTCGGGTTAAAGGAAAAAAATATTCCACACTAAATTCTTCGTTTAAATACGGAGAGCAAACCCACTTGCCTCATTGGTTTCCGTATTTAATCTTGTGAAGTATTCAGCAAGTAGCAAGTGCTGTGTATTACTTAATAGTCTGTGGACTATAATACATATTTTTATATCTTAAATACAAATACTATATTTTGTTTGCACTTTAACTAAATTACTCGTAATATTAACTAAAACAATACTTAAAATTTAGAACCATTTAGAAAAGAAAAAATAGTATACTACAAGTATGATATAATAAATTCAATAAATAAAATTATAAGGAAGTAAAATTATGCTTTTATTCAGTGATAAAGTTGATCGGCAAGAGTATTGCCGAATGTTTCTATTATGTGAAGAACAAGCTCAATTAAAAAGACTAGTGCCATCTAATAAAATACCAATCTTGTTTTAAACAGAATTAAATTTTCTTGCTCGGTTCCCCAACGTGACCGTTTACTTACGAAACAACGTCGTCCAGAAACAAACTTTCAACAAGTTTCCACCCTCGCCTTGCTGTTGTCCCGCTCCTGTATATAAATTTATTCAGTAATGTCATTAATAGTCGCGAGAACTTCTTTTGTCTCACGCTCTTTTCGTTCCAGCGCCCTTTCCTCCTCTTTCCGTATAATCGAACAGGAACAAAGTTTCGCGATTAATAAATCTTTCTAAGGAAACTCGCAGAAAATAACTGTTTAAAAATAGAAGAGCTCCGAATCTTCGGGAAACTCCCAAGGTAATCAATAGGCGGGAGGCACACCCTGACTTAATAAGGGCAGGTTTACACGGAATCAGATAATGGTAAGGATTGCGGTCGGGTGTAAACTACCGCTTTCAGTGTGTACATCCGCTAGGAATCTTCTGTGTTCGAGACTAGATATCTACACCACTACGTATTACACCCAAGCGCCATTAGCTGTGCTTGCATGATGATGTCACCCGATCAGATATGCGACGGACGAGCTATACGTCGAATTTGGTTACATTTGCCAGAAGATGCCATCAACAACTTCCTGCTAAATGTAATGTAATTTTACTTTAGGGTGACGTTCATGTGCTGAGTATTAATTATGACTCCAAATGTTATGCAGACAGAGTACATAGGATGAGCAAACGAGCGGGTTCATGAAAGGTTGTATTTTATTCAGAAACAAACTTACTATATAAGTATTTAAAGAAAGAAAAAATTATTTGGAGTAAAGAACAAGGTTTTATAAACCTAGAAAACCTCGTCGATCAACATGAAAACCTACCATCTCTCAGAACGTACTTCTGATGATCTATGCTCTCAAATTTTCTCAAAACGGAGGGAAAGATATAAGCAATAAATCATTCCTAACATATTTTTCTCGGTGGTAGGTCAAGTTTAACTGCTCTATCTAATAGATGCGGTTACGTACATTACTGATGAATTTGAGATTAATAATTCAGTTATAGAGTGCGGTTTGTATCTGACCAAGATATCTGACTATATTTCTTATACTTTTATCTATATAGCTATATTGGTCACGTAACTGTCACTCATCAATTGTTAAAATTGTAAAAACGTAATAATTAAGAAATTTACATTTAACGTGAGGCGTAATGTCGAGTGTAACGACAGCGAGACGCGCAGCGTCCAGTCTTTTTTAAAAAGAGGCGCGTTTGAAAAAGAAAAAAAGAAATTAAAAAAAACAAAAATTAAGAAGAATTTAAAAATTAAGTAATTGCAATTTTTTTAACGTGACGCTTAACGTCGAGTGTAACGACAGCGAGACGCGCAGCGTCGAGTCATTTTTAAAGAGAGGCGCGTTTGAAAAAGAAAAAAGAGAAATTAAAAAAAAAAACAAAAATTGAGAAAAATTACAAAATTAAGTAATTGCATTTTTTTTTAAGGTGACGCGTGACGTCGAGTGTAACGACAGCTTGACACGCAATGTCGAGTCTACTTTAAAGAGAGGCGGGTTTGGAAAAAATAGCAAAATTAAGAAAAATTTTAAAATTGCAAATTTTTCGAAAGTGCAGGTTAACGTCGAGTCTAATGTCAGCGAGACGCACAGCGTCAAGTCTTTTTTAAAGAGGCGCGTTCGAAAGAAAAAGAAAAAATTAATCGAATGGGAGGATACGTGTTTAAACTCTATCTTCAAAACGTAAATAAAACAAAAACGTTAAGGAGTAAAAATATATTGAAATAAGTAGGTAAGTATAATCAGGTGGATCCACCTGATAAAGCCACTGTGTGGTGAAACAATATTGTTGTGGACTACTTATTTCAATATATGGGCCTTCTGGAGAATTCTCTGTTAATGTTTTTTTAACGGTTTTTTTAACACACACAACTGATTCTAAATTTTTGTGGTTTTAAATTAAAAATATAAAACTCAAAACTCTGATTTTAAATTTTATATTTAAGGTTTAAATTAGAGCAGCATTTGTTATTTGAAGTGATAAATAATAACAGCTTCCACAGACAGTTAAGACTTAATTGAGAAATTCCCCAAATTCCTTTGGGGAAAGAAGTAGTGCTATCAAAATTTCAGTAAATTTATTTGGAAGAATCAATGTTCCACGTTTATCCGTTATATAATTTTCCAATTTTTAATCAGCGGAAATTTACTTTCAAATTTAATAAAAACTAGGATTCAAAATTAAGAAGGAAAAACTTATTTTAACATCAAATTCCACGTTTCATCCTGGAATCTTTTATTAAAAAAAAATATCATAAACAAAATTTCGGATAAAAGGTTATCGAGAAAATTCATTCCCTCTACAATTCTTCTTATAAGAGAAAGTACTCTGGTAGGGTTCGAGACGGTAGGTATTAAACGATATAGTCGAATATGAAGAAAAAGTAAATAATAAAGAAGGGAACAAAGAATTAATAATACTGTAGTCCATACATCCGAGTGGGGTCGCTCGTTTGAAGAAAAATCCCCTAAGTTAAACAGAACTCACTTCAGCAAGATATTAAATTTTTCGTCTTCGTCAGCTAGATACCTACATATCGTGTAGTAGTAGATTCGCATCGTCGGATCCGTTGGTGACGTCTGTCCGTGTTCTCACATGATAGAAGTTGTAACTGTACGTATTCCCAGAAAACTACATACCTGTAAAAACTTTCGTTCGACCTTTTTTTTTTTCGTTTTTTCTCTTACTTGCTTAGTTCAAGACAACTTTGATAGAGGGAAATACGGAATGTCCGCTTCAAATACATTTTGTTCCAGATATGTGTTATATCAAGCGAAAGCAGGAGCTATTTCCTCGATTTTGAATAAAATCTCTACTGTAAAATCAAAATGCTGCGTTTTACCGCGGTTCATAAGGAAGAAATTATATCCTATTGTTTTCCTGATGATACACCATTGTACTTAATTTTTAATATTGCATTTTCTAATAGTTTAACACTAAGTAGTGAGTGGATACCTTCGAAAAAGAATATAATATATATGAATTTTATTTTGGGCTATTCTACTCAATGGTAGCAACACATTAATTTGAGGTGCAAATATATTTTTACCTGAGCAAAAACGTTATTGTTTCATGAACAAACAATTGTTCGAAAATCAACTTTCATTTTACCGCAAAAAAACCTTCCCTAAATTAACGTTTTATTTAGAAGTTAATACGGGACCAACGTCATTCCAAACATGCAAATTGAATCTATTTTCGCGCAAATCCGAATATTTTGTTCGCGTTTCTGTACACATTCGCGTATAAATTTAACGTTTCACTTGTTATCCGTTTATCGTTTTAACGTCTATCGCTGATGACGGTAATAATTCGCCAGCTGAATATAGCCGACCCTGCATAGTGCTGCGTATCAGCCAGACACTCGCGGATTCAGTTTGGACCGGCAATAATCTCTTCATTATCGGACGCATTGTGCGCCACGTCGACGGTTATTAAGAGGGAGTAGAGAAGAGGAGCGCCTATTGTATAAAAAAAAAGCTCAATGTTCTGTTTTGTTGTTTTTATATCCGCATGCTGTGGAACTTCTATTCACCTTCAAAAAAGCATGTATTCAAGCTGGATAGAATTTCACTGTGTAATAAACAGTAATAATTTGAAAAAAGCACGAACTCAAAGTTCGTGCAAAATGCACGTACAGATGGAAGAATATTTAACACGTTTTTTGTTTGTTTTCCTAGAATCCTATTTATTAAATAATAGCAAAAGCGGTCAATATGGTTTTAGGTTTTCGTGGTTTTCCTCACTCCTGGGCAAATTCTGAGAGACATTAGAAGTTGTCCCTCTTGATGACATGACAATTGGCAGGTTTCGAAATTTTATGTAAATCACAGCAGGTCAAAAATTATTTGAGGTGGCTCGCTTAAATTGAAATGGCTTGTATCATAAAGTATAAGAAATCGAAAATACATCGTAATACCTCAAAAACTAAAAAAAAAAAAACAAAGTTAAAGCATGGATGAAATAAAAATGCAAAGAAAGTAATCATTAAATATAATTACTAACACAAACGTAGCCCTCAATAAAATGTGATTGCAATCCATGCTATTAAAAACGACATAAATTATGTTTATCACTAAAATTTACATCTACTAATTAAAGACGTCTAAGAGAAAGAACTTTTGAGGCATCCCGAATCGCTGTCACGATCTTTGATGCACAAAAGTTAGATATATTATAGAAATGAGTGTGGTAGAAATAACTATCCCATATAATATAGGAAACAGACAGAAATTTTCATGGTAGAGTAGCAAAGAAAAGGCAAATGATATCATTAAGAAATGCAAAGAAACGATTGGCATTTGCAAATCTACACGCAAGTAAGGCCGCAGCATTTTGGGAGACAGTCATTTTTAGTGACGAATCGAAATTTGAATTACGGTCACAAAAGCGACGAACATTGGTATGGCGACAACCCGGCCAAGTACTGAAAAAAAAATCGTCAAAAGTACTGTGAAACGTGGTGGAGGGGCTGTCCTAGTATGGGGATGTTTTAGTGCACGAGGGGTGGTAAATTTAGTGTTTATTGATGGAATTTTAAATGCAAACCGTTATGTCAACATTCTTGAAGAAAATTTGTTTGAATCTGCTGAGAAAGTGGGTCTAGCAGAAACGTTTGTGTTCCAGCACGACAATGATCCCAAACACACAGCGACGGTAACAAAGAATGTTCTTCAAGAACGTAGGATTAATGTGTTGGACTGGCCACCGCAAAGTCCGGACATTAATCCAATTGAACATTTATGGGACGAATTAGACAGAAGAATTCCAGAAGACGAAAAACAAAATAAAAATACTTTTAAGACTGCCCTTTTACGAGCATGGAATAACATCCCTCTGGATACTATCTCCAAATTAATAGAAAGTATACCACGACGCCTTAAAGCTATTCGTGAAAGCAAAGGCATACACGATAATGATTTGAAACTATTTATTGTTATTCGTTCGCCTTCAGTCAATTCTCTCCTCTTCGGCATATTGTGTTGCACAATGTTCTTTTTTCGTAGCACAGATGGACGGCACTATCGTTTTACACGTGTCAAACACTGAAATAATAATTTGAACTACCACATAATGCACGATTTATTTATCCACATCAAAGAATAAACTTACTTTCCGCGTTTATTTAAATAATGTAGTAGGGGTATATCACATCCTGTATTGTTATTTTTGCGTTTTATCTATTAAATTAATGTTTATATTTTCAATCATCTTTGTAGTTCAGTCATTTCCCCTTATGAACCTAATAAGTTACTTTTTCCCCGAATTTTTATTATTTTTATAGGAATAAACTTACTTTCCGGCGCGAGTGTAGGTGCAATGTAAACAACAGTTTTCAGAAAGGTACGAAATCCCACAGGCTGCTCGAAGAAAATCATTTTCTCTGAATATATATGTCATACCTTTCAAATCGCACAATCTCTATACAAATATTCTACCCAAACGAGAAATAGAAATTAGTTTTATAAACCAATATTTACTTTTACTTACGATATCGCTGAAGAACAAACACCGAGAAACAAAGCGCTCTCAAACTGAACTGCCTAGGATCGCCCGAGTAACAAAATAGCTTTTTCTCTTTAACTAAACAATGGAACGGTTTCGCAAACAAGAAACTTATGCGAATTAATAAATTGGGAATGTATCTTCGTTAACCTTAAGTAGGCTGCATACGTCACATCTTACATAGCGTTCTGTTGTTTCCGAAGACAAAATTCGTACGCGACGTCATTGAATACATCAGAATTTTCAAAGCCGCATATAACGTAGTACGATTTGTTCAGATGTATAATAGCGCAAATGTAATTAGGCGAACAAAGAAAATGCTTTGCGGCGCTTCTAATAAGAAACAGAGACCTGTAATGCTAGACTAAACGAACCTTCACCACTAAAAGGAGCACGTTAATAATTTAAGAAAATACACCGCTGTGGTTCCTTTGAGTGAACTTATTTGTGTTCTCTTGGTTGTCGTGTCGAGTGCTGAAAAACACCATAATCACGTTTTCTTCCAACATGTAAAAGCTTTTCACTTTTCCTCCGGCTGGTAAGCAGAAGTGCTCGAATGTGTTCCTTGCAAATGGCATATAAAATTCTAATCACACGTTGTGCGAAAGGTACAGCTCGTAGTTTCGCAGTGGCGAGGTGAATTCGAACTCGGAGTTTTTGCCGTCAGCGTCGGCATTGTATACACTTCATTATTCAACTTTTCCGTGACGTTTATGTAGTGCAGGGGTCGTTATAACATTGAGAATTGAAAACGGAATTTCTTGGCGCAACGTTTATTTCTTTTTGTTTGTATAAAACAGTGCTGCACATTCTTACGAAATAAGGCTTAGGTAAATTAAATATCTACATCAATCACGCACTAGAATATCTTTCCTAATCACGCATAATTGCATAATTACAAAGGGTATCTATGGAAGGAAAAAGCTGAAATAGGCACTCAATACTAACATGACTGTTTAGGAGAAAAATTCAATGACATTGGTTGATAACAAAGAGCATGGTGACGAGCGACAGGCCATGTATCACTAAATTTTATTAGCAGAGCCGTATGATAAGATTGTGTGATAAGATTATGACTACCTGGCAGTACTGTGGCTTATAGGCAATAGGGAAAGTCTACAGAAAACAATTAAGCTCAATAACAGCAGATTTAAAAATTATGAGCGAACAATATTACACTCTCTCGTAGAAATTCTTGTGTATACAAAGCCCACCGAATCCAAAAAATAACAATGGACTAGCAGTTTTGTTGAAATTGGACATCCATCCTGCATCTATCCAGGTTTGATATTGAGTTATTATTATTCCCCTCTAAGTTAAAGAAGAACCTTGTTCCTTGGATGTCCGTGCCAACAGAAAAATTTCTGTGTGTAACATCCTAGTTTAATAGAAAAATATTGGAAGAAGTGTGCGGCTGTTTAATGGAATATTGGTTTCAGAATATCTTCTTTTGTTTCCAAACTTTCCTCTTCGTTGCTAGACACTATCGTATTGTCTATCTAGCAACGAAGAGGAAATTCCTTCATATTTTACTCACGAATTTTAAATATATAACGACTCACTGAACTTATCTCTATATACTTTGGGATTAATGTATGGAATATTAAAAAAAAGCAAACGCAATGGGTTTTTCTAAAAATGCTGAAATACGTCGGATTTAATTTTTACAAATAAGCATTGGTGCGTGCGATTGACTTTTCCGTGCGCTCTGCAGGCGGAGATACGGAGGGGGTATCTACGTTGTATGTAATAATAACGCAGATATGTAGATTGAGAAGACGGCCATTGCCCGATACAGTGAATAAGTTTATTAAAGATTTTCCGAATTTAACTTACAATGTCACAAAAATATTATTTTTGGGATATACTTCCAATGTGTTTGTCCAAAAAAGATATTGTCAAGAGCATGTGCGAAGTGCAAACCACAATAATAAAGAAAGCGGCATAAACAAAAAAAAACAGTTCTTATTTGATTTATATGCAACTATAATTGTGTGTAATCTACCGTTTACGCAGCAGTTCGAATATACTGGCTATGCTACTAAAGCGGGTCCGAAATTTCGAATAACTCGCAGCCGAAATACTCCTTCCGTATCTCCGCCTGCGTAGCGCACGGAAAGTTGCCTGCTTTAGTAATGGGAGTATCTAATCATTATATTACAGTTTTTTGTAATTTTTCCGGGATTTTAAGAAAATGTTTAAATTGCTTTGAACATTTGATCAGTTCAAGATATACTAGGTGGCGCTAAAGATGTCACTCTATGTTCTTTGACTGTATTTTTTTTTTTTAATAAACGAAAAACTTTAATTTTGTTTTTGGGGTTTATTTGATTCTAAACTTTTTTTTTTTCATTAAGTAGAGAAAATGATATCGGCAAAGTAGCCGCCACCAGAATTGATGACTATACGGGCCCGAGCATTTTCCATCACTCTTGCCTGCAGAACTTCTGGCGATAGATTCCTGCGCTGCTGACGGATTTTCTCTTTGAGGGTTTCAAGAGTCTGAGCCTTGTTGTCATAGACTCGTGACTTCAAGAAAACCCACAAAAGAAGTCTAGAGCGGTTAAATCGGGTGATCTTGCTGGCCAGTGCAAATCACCAAAACGAGAGGTTAGGCGATCCGGAAATGCAGCCCTCAGAATTTCGGTTGTGGCTCGTGCAGTATGCGCCGTTGCTCCATCCTGTTGTAACCACATGTTCTCCAGTTCCAATTCGTCCAGTCGATGAAGCAGAAAGTCGTTGAGCATGGCTCTATAGTGCTCGCCGTTCGCAGAAGTCGTTTGGCCCGCAGCGTTTTCGAAAAAATAAGGCCCGATGACGCCTCCAGCGTAAACACCACACCATACAGTAACTTTGAGGTGGTGTAATGGCTCTTCCTGTGTAATACGTGGATTTTCGGTGCTCCAGAAGCGATAACTCTGCTTATTCACGTATCCACAGAGATGGAAATGGGCCTCGTCGTTCATGATGATTTTCCATGAAAAGTTGTCTTCCTCGTGGTCGTCATTCAGGATTCAGGCTGGCTTGGGCGTAAATTACACGCGCTTGGCGGTCAACGGCTAGCAGCTGATGCACTGTCTGCACTTTCTAAGGGAACATCTTCAAGTCTTTCACCAACATTCTCTGTAAAGACCGCCGATTGATGCCCAATTGTGTGGCACGTCGTCTGGTCGATATTCCTGGGTCTTCTGCGGCATCTTCAGCAACAGCCGCGATATACTCATCAGAACCGCTGCTATGGGGCCGCCCAGATGCGACAGCATCTCGTGTTGTCCCATACTCTTCTAGGCGAGGAGCTAAACGCCGTAGTGTTTGCCCAGTTGGTGTCGGACGACCGGGAAATCTACGTCTAAATTCACGCTGCGCCAACACCACTGATGAATAATTACGCAAACAAATTGAAACAATTATTCCACGTTCTTGAGGAGTATAGCAATTCATGTCTTTTCGACGTGTATTTTGTATCTGTCAAAGCAGAACTGACATTTACCGCCATTTGCAAAAAGAAACCAAACAACGGGTCCTCCTTCGTCAATCCCCTTCCCTTACCACATTTCCTAAGTTCGGAGACCTTCATTAATCCCTTAATCAGTCCGAAAGTCAATTATTGCCGCCTCGACATTTCCGTCAACGTCTTCATTGACTAGACTACGTACATTAAATTATGCATATAGAAATGCAAGCTTAAAATTTCTATAACCTTATTTGATACCATCCAATTTCACTAAAACGAGATAGTAATAACAACTCTATTACTAGTGGAAACGAACCGGGACTGCCAAAATACGTTCTTCCATTACCCTGTCACTTATGTCTCACATTTTTGTTTCGGAGAGGTTTATTTTCACGTATAGAGACGTGATGAAAAGCGACACACCCTAGAAGCGATTCGTGGTTTATGCCGACGGAAGCCGTGAACCGCGTCAACGGCCCTCTCTTCTCTACATTCTGGCGTTGGCGTGCGACGTTCTCATGCAGATCGCGCAAAACAATCAAAGCGTTTACGTCACAAAATCACTTATGCCGGTGACATTTCGAATCAGTGACGCCGTTAGATGTAATTTGCTTCTTTACGTACGACTGAATTCGGAACCCTAATAGGATTATTTCGATCTCCGAACGAAGGATGCCCCGTGTGGTACGTGAGAGCGGCGTGTGCGAGGTCGTTTCGTCGTTTACTATACTCGCTCCTCCTTTTCGGCGGCTACGGTAATATAATAAACTAATCTAAATTAGAAGCCGTCGTCTATTTAGGGTGCACCAATTCTCAGATTGGATTTCTGACCTAACTCTTGGGAAATACGTATGCTATCATCCTCGTTCTCTCACTTGTCCTCATTTTCTTACTTGATTACTTATTTGTTTTGAGATAAGCAGAATTCTCCTTAATGTGGTTATAAATGGTGCTGTAAGCTAACTGTTCAGATGTATTATTAAGATACGGAACGTCTTATCTCATAATGTAAGCCTCTTATAACGTATTCCTCTAATTCAGAAGCTTTAGTTGCAGCACTTGTATCTTAAACAAGGTAGCACACCAAACTAAATAATAAATGTATTACCAGTTAATGTAGAAATATTTAGTAACTGACGCGTACAATTAATTCAAAGATTTCGCCACGCAATTCCTAAATTTGTTATTATTAAAGCTATAAATCCATTTACATTAGTAAAGATTTAATGTTTATAGTGCTGATCAATATGTAATTAAGGAAAATATTTTTGATAATGTGCACCCGGAAGTCAATAAACCATACTTCATACGTGATTGCACATATTCAAAATAGAGGGTTCGCAATACTGACAAGCCCACAGCATTTCTGAGTTAATATATTGCATAGAAGGCACTACTTAATTTATTTGACAATTTCTCGATATGCTGTCCCCTATTTAAATAATTATCAATAGTTATTCCCAAGAAATCCACGTTGGAAGATTGTGGAAGAGACTTACTTAGAGTCTTAATAAGTAATGACTTCTTGTAGTCGTATGTCTGATAAACTAGAAATTTAGTTTTATTTAAATTTATGTTAAGAAAATTTCCCTCACACCAAGTAATCATATCATGTACCACTTTATTTACTTTTATCGACTACTATCCAAAGAGTCACCCACCACGACGCACGAGCTATCATCGGCATACTGATATAGCTAGCCCGTATCTAATGAGAGATGCAGAGCATTTACAAATGTAAGAAATAATAATGGACCAAGTATGGACCCCTGTGGGACATTTTTACATTCGCTACTAATTTAATATGAATATTATTAACGATAGCAGGAACTTGAACAATTTGTTTACGATTAGTCAGATAAGATCTGAAAATATTTAATGATACTCCCCGTACGCCATACAATTCCAACTTCTCCAGCAGCAAATCATGATTTATTACATCAAAAGCCTTAGTAAGGTCAAAATATACGCTGCAAATACAATGTCCTTTATCGAGATTGTCCAATATGACAGAAAACGAATCACAGACCGCATCTTCACAAGATTTATTCGATAGAAAACCATATTGGATGTTAACTATGATATTATATTTCTGATTTTCTGTTATATAACATTTTTTCAAAGATTTTCGAGAACGAAGGTAATAGTGAAATTGGACGATAATTTTCGATATCTTGGGTGTTTCCTTTCTTGTGAATAGAATGAATTTTAGCTATCTTTAAAGAATCAGGGAAAACACCTGTGCTAAACATAGAATTAATTATATTACTCAAGGGCAAAGAAATGTGTTTGGATGACCGAAGAAGTATGGAGACGACCGCGTTTGAAAGTTGGCAGGCAAGGTCAGAGATAAATACTGGCAAAGCCAACATCTACATGGCAAACTTGATCGACATCATGACCAGTTCTGAGAGGGCTATTTCCTCTCAGAATAGAGTAGCAATTTATAAGCCCGAATAATGAAAACAAAGGAGGCTGAAGAGCACACCACACAGGCAATGGTGGAATAATCACTGAATGAAATAGCATACATGCGCTGACTGACGGAGAAGCAATGGCGGTTGCGGCAGCGCTTCTTATGAGACAAAGATTGGGGGATTTTAGTGAGTAGCCATAGCCTGGAGCGCCACACTGGCCATAGGGCATAAAACATATTTTCCCGACAAAAGATAATAAGAGTTGCATAAAGCATGTTAGTCTCTAAGAGTTTCAATTAGAAGGAATGTGAGAGATTACCAGGAAGAACATGTTTCCTGTATCGCGCAGACCCATTTATTTTATATGTCGACAGAAATGTAAATTCCAGCGCCCAGTCCTGTGCTAGCTAACACAATAAAGAGGAAGAGAGAAACAGTAAATTTCCCCTCACATCAACCTTGTCTCTTAGACGTATCTGTTACTGAGACGTAAAATCAATAACTTCCGTTTTCGTCGGATCCTACCTATTATAACCATTTAATTGTTTAGCGTTACGGTCTAATGGATGAGAGCCTTCAATGATTTGTTCGCTCTAACCTTCAGCTTTTCTCGTCTAATTGCTGATGTAGCGAAGAAACCTTTCTGCCGTTTTCTTCGTAGGCGTATTGCCATGTAAATGGAAATGACGTAAGAAGGAAGGAGATATAATAAAGGGCTTTTGCTGCAAATTGCAGTTTGGTTGACAAATTGCTCCTGCGAATATAAAAATACGTACAATATACATATAAACTCAGATAGCCATACCAAAACAGAACATTACTGTATGATCGATAAACAGTTTTATCACTTTACAACATTAAAATAGTTACCTACCCTACTGTTATAGTTGCAGGTCCATAAATGCGCACATGTGCATTATTATAGTACTGGCTTGCACGTGCAGATTATGAAGGTGCTACAATATGTGATAATTAGTACATGCTGCTGTTGTCGCGCTAACAACAGATGTCAAACTTGCACGATATATCGCAAATAATTACAGGCATTTTGTATTTGTGCAAAGTTTCAGGATTAAGAAAGGGATATGCCTATTAGGTGTATGACTACATACGTATGCACTGCTTTTATGACCCATTCTACTTTCATTCTAATTCTTCATCAATTATGAAGACTTCCTAGCAATTAACTAGGTACCCTTTGTAGTAAATTAAGAAAATATATATTTTGCTTTAATTTGCTTTAATTGTCATTTCCTTTCTAACCGATGGAACTGTGACTATTTTTAATTATGAACCAAAGATGGTGCACCAGATAGAAGGGATAGAATCTTTGTGACAGTTCTCTGGTGGGGCTGCTGATGAGGGCTGGTTTAGCTAAAAAGGTTTATTGCTATCACAGGTGGACAACATGTCAATAATGAGCCTTACTGGGGTATTTTAATAATTACAAAGGTACAATCTAAATAGAAACACTGATTTAAGGCAGTTGTCTAACAATATGTTTATAAAGATTTTTGAAATCCTAGAATATAACTAGAAAAATATAATAGATATAATAACTCCACAGAATTTGGAAAGTAAGCGCGTTTTATTTAATAATACAGACAAGTAAACTAACCAATCATTAAATTACTTCATATGCAATTTTTTTTAATTTTCACAAAATAATAAATGAAATAGTTGAAACGAAAATTCAAAATTACCACCTTATTATGTGGTTAATCAAATATTTTAGACCACACTAAGCACCAAGGTATAGTAATAAAGTCGCTCTTACTTAAGCCAACAATAAAATTACAATTTTTATGAGTTTTGCTCCAAAATATTAATTCAGAATTCGTTTTTTTTGTAAGATAAATCTTAATAACGAAATACCTCCAGAATTTTACAAAGAACGAACTTACAACAATGCATACATACAAAAACAGAAAACAAACAAGGCTTCACGGTATCATATGTCGTGGTGCTGATGTAGAAATCTTAGAAAAACATATGAATTCAGCTGTGCGTATTTGCCTGGGTTAAAATACAATTCAATTATGGCATTCCTCTATATCTGAAATGTTAGCAACCAGCTACATATTTATTCAAATTCTGCAGGTGAATTTGTATCTTTATAATGAAATTCTTATAAACCTCAACATGGGTGAATTTAATAAACATATAATAAAAACAGCTTAGAATAATGTATGTAAACAACACAGCGATGCGCACACAACAATCGTTACCAATAAAGGTAATGGGAGGATGTTTTACTTACAATGAACAAAGCTCAATAACACACGTACGCGTACTAATGAAACCGTCTATGTTTTAATGATTTCACTTTTCTTAAATGAAAGATAGCTGGGACAAAATATATACATTTTGTAAGTTGTTTTTTTTTGCCAACTGTAATAGATCATGTCACAATTGTAATGCGGATATTCGAAAATCAGTTCCATGATATCTCTTTACTATAGAAAAAACCAGAAAATTCCTTTAGGGCAAACAAATATATACTACTTCGGGTTCTGGGACGAATTACGCTGACTAAATAATAAACTGAATTAATCGTGTTTGAATCGGTCAATTATTGGAAATTTGCCGCCATTGCCCGGCGCATCCGCCAAAACTGTAGTTCCCCGTTAAATCCGCTCTTATGAAAGGATATTTAGGTAATTCAATTTATTTTAGGGATACAGATTTCACATTAGTTGTATATACCACACCATGCATACTGCGGCTTTGTTATTTCAATACCCGAGGTATAACAAAGAAACCGTTAATGGAACGTGTTGCAACATTATGCCTGCTTTCGGCGAAACTAAAAGCGCATTTAATGCGTTGGAAGTAGTGATGCGTGAATGGTATTAACGTTAACTAAATTATACAAATTCTAAATTTCAAAGGGGTAATATAAATTTAATAAATTATAAAACGCCAAACGACATGCGGATAATTTATAAGGCATATCAAAAATATGATTAAATACGAAATGTTTTTGTTTCACTTTTAAAAGCGTTTTTACCACGTGAGTTACGTGCATTAATATGCGAAAAATATTCACATATTTCTTCACTAGGTAGAGCGCGTACAAAAAGGAGACCGGACGCGGTCTTCTCCTCTACAAGTAGTAGTTAGTCAATTTGTAATTGAAGTAAATACGACCTAATTTGAAAAGACAAATTCAAAGCAGACTGACCTAATACGCGTCGAATACTATTTAGCAGTGAATACACAATACATTTTCCTCTGATCTTTACAAGTGTAACATGCAATGAATAAATACACGAACGAATGAGCGCCGTGCTACGTAACGTTGTCGGAGCGCTGTTGGTTCTCTTTTCTCTCGCCGGCTGCCCTCGAGCATTCAGGAATGAACATGTACAAAAGATTTATAGGCCGTGAATCAAACGCTGCAAGCGGGTACGTTTTATTTTCTCCTAGGACCGTTCGCGCACGTTAGATAGGGTCGTTAGGTCTCTTCGACTGGTAGAAAAAATTCTGTTTCTTTCAAAATTTTATAAGGTATAAGGGGAATGTAACGGTTTAGTTATCCTGCGTATTTCGCAGAATAAGAAATGACCCTAGTTGTGCCTAGAGTACAGTAGTGTAATATCTTACTGGCCCCATCGAATATATTTGAGTAGGCTTTAAAATCAAAAAAATAATGAACAGTGAATAATGCAAAAATAGAAATTGCATAAACGTAGGTTATCTTAAGAATCTATTTTTAAAGTTTCAATTACTACGTGTTCATTATTATTACTTATTGTTTATTTAAATGTCTTTAATTCATAGCTAATTAAATTTAAGGATTTGTTGTATATTTTTTAGTTTTAGCAATGTTAGTTATGCAAGAAAGACGAAATTGTGTGACTATCAACTGAGATTTTCTTTGTGTTAGACTACTAAAAATAAAACAATAAGAATACGTAAATATTTCTAAAAATTATGATTCTTAATTTTTTTTCGAATATGTTCAATTTGCACATAGTCCCAACATTAAATTCTGTGCACCTTTTTTTACATAATTTCATTGAATAACATGTCATCTTACCATACCCATCCTAAATGTATCTTCCCAAGAAATTTACCACATTTCAACAACGAGAACACTTCCCATATGTTGCAACGTTTGTGCAAGTCATTGTATATGAATAACTTCACTTGATTCTGGTGAGATCGGGGTCATTATTAATACGTAATATATATTTTAACTCGGTAAAGTAGTAAGCAGTCGATAAGCAATAAACAAAACGGTTGTTATCTAAATCCAAAGATACCTTGCAAATTATGCAATGCAGACAATGTTAATAAAAAGCGATTATGCAATAGAATTTTTATTACACTCAATTAACTTCGTCATTATAATGTGTAAAATTATGTGTAAATATCTGGAATGCACTTACCCAAAGTTATGCGATCTGAAACAGAAAAATATCGTTTTAGTTTTGTATTTAGGAAAACTACATATTAATAAGTATTCGCTTGAGCATTATTCTTCCATTAAATAAGATAATGAATACGCGGAAGCTTCTTTATTTTCCTTAGAATTATAAATTTGCTAAAAATAGAATATTTAGGATCATCATAGTAAATCCGCTGCCAGGGAATTCGTGCGACATCCATAACTGAAGCAAATGCTGTTTGCTAATCAAGTTAAACCTTACCTCGGGGTAGCTATTGTGAATGTTTAATGCTTGGGACAGGTCAGCTATTGATTTAATTCGAACCGGGGCTAAAAGGTGTCTGAATATTGATGATGTACCTTCGACAGATGGTAGAGGTTGAAACAAAGAACGACATCTAAATCGCATTTGGGCAATGAGCCGAAAGGATTTTGACGATAATTTATTTTCCTCTTTGTTTAAATCTGGCAAAGAAGATTCTTGGAGGCTAATGCATGCAAGCACAAACAATTTTTATATTCATTCAGTATTAGTTTGATGATAGACACCGACTTGTATATTTTCTTCGAATATATCCATCGATCCATTGCAAATTATTTGGGCTACCCGAACGCTGCGATTGAAATTGTAATGGCTTATCGAGTGTTGATGACAAAACTAGATTTATAAGTTGAGCAATCGGATAACACGACACGCTTAATAGCAGTTGTAAATTAAGCAATCAATTGATCAACTGACAGATATTCGGCAATAAAGCTGGAGCACTACGCGAAACCACAGAACATAAATTTGTAAGCGAAGAGAGTGTCGAATTTGGGAAAGCGCCTAGTTCCCGAGACAGTTCTCGTATAAACTGGAGCTCATATTTTATGGAAGGAGCAAGTTCATCTCGATGTTAGACGGATGCAGGAAGGTATGCGTGTGAATTCAGGTCGCGTATTATTATAGACAGGTGACACACATATCATTCGTTGCAGTTGATGTTTACTTCGTACGGAAGTTGACGTTACGAGTTTTCCATCAGCTGTGAGTTACGATGTATGTTTAGTTTATTTGTGACAAGCAAATGCGCTTCGCCGTGTCAATAAATATTCAAGGTTGAAATAAAATTGATTGAAAGGAAAAACTACAAATATTTAGCATCGTCTCATGCGACGATTTATTAAGCATATAAACAATACAGAGTTAAAAAAGATGAAATAAGGATAAATAATGAAGTAGTGAAGACGATAGCATCATTAGAAGACAACAGAAAAGTATTTAAACAAATTTAAAAGCTATGTGCCCTATGGAGGTTCACAATAGAAATATAGAACAAAGTTTGGAAAACGTACTTCGCGAGATTCTAACGAAGAAAGTATAAAGATACTTTAACTTCTACGAGAAAGTAGCAAGTATTTACGATAGTTGTTGATAAACTTATATAAAGTAAATGTTATTACTACTAAATGATAACAATAATAATAGTTTAACTTGTTTCTTTTTTAGTAATTAAAAGTATGAATATTAAATGCAGACGCAATATTTGTCAAATAATTTCTGTTTTATTACACGGCCTATTAACTGTTGTATATAGAGATAAGTCTTAGGACACCACTTGATGTAAATCTGTGTAAATCTATTGCTGTCTCTCTCATATCGTCTCGTGATAGTAAGAGATAATAATAGGTATGAGGAAGGGTCAACGTTATGGCGTGTCCTAGGATTCGCCGCCGCTGGTGTACATGCTAAAATTGTGGTTACTTTTCTCTGACCTTTCAGCCACGATTCTCTCTATTCAATTATGATTTTTACACGTCTCAGTTATCATCTATTTTTTCTCTAATGCAAATTGGCTTCCTATACACATATTTATCACCGGTGTATTGTATTCTCATCACGTATCCTAGTCAATTCAGTTATTTTCCTCCACACATTCCGGGTATTCCGAGTATTCCAACTATATTCCGAATGAAAGTCAATCGAGCTCTACTGAATTTGAAATTCAATTAAGTAAAACTTAAAGAACAAACCATAACTTTGACATGAAGTATGTATCCCACAAAATTTTAATGCAATATTGAAATATATATAATCAAATCGTCATCCGTGACAATTTGTATGTCACGTTCAGCGAAATGTTTCCATCGGCGATATATGAGGCGAGCAACCAGCAAAAATCGGAAACAGGTCAAATTATAAATGCAAGTGACATCTCTGATTTAAATTTTGTAATGTATTCACGCGCTCATCGCATCGAAATTGCACCAAATGTAATTTATTTCAAGCTTGCTTTCTGGATATTCCATTTTCCAGTTGCATAAATGTAATTTTGGAGGTACGATAACACAGCACGAACCCAGACCGAAAATCAATTTTACGGAACGATGACAGTATTAAGTTTATTCTGAAACAAAATGAAACCGAGCGCTTTTCTATTTGTTCTTAATTTTTCCTTATCTCGAGGAAATAAAAGCTGCTACATAAAAAGCGAAATAAATAAGAAAAATAATGTCTTTGTAGTGCTTGTTTACGTCGCGACGGCGTTAAGCTAAAAAAGAAAATAACAGCTAAAAATTCATAAAAGTTTCTCCTCGAAAGGGTCTATATTCACTTTTATACCTTTGCGCAGAGGAAGTATATTTAATTCCTGAATCAGCTCGATCTTGCAAATTTCTTTTTCACTTCATTTCCCTCTTAGCTTCTTTCGCCGGTAATTTAATATTTTTGCACTTCGTAAAAGTTTTGGATACCTAAACCCCGACGAAAAGAGAACTCTCCCCTTTATCGTTCGTTGCGAGAGCAAGGAATATTAGGAGAAAACTGCAAGGATTTTAAATTAGCGTGGGTGCGGGAATTGCTTCGAACGAATAAAATTTTAAATAATCCTACATTAGTTTGTTATGAAATAAACAATGAATGGGTATAAAGGGTTTGCCAAGACTCGATAAAAAGAGTCTTAATCAAATTTATTGATTTGTTTATTATTGGTTTGAAAAAAATTGATTTCCCTTTGTCCATGGGCCCAGAGTCAGACATTACTAGACGACGGTTTCAGCCAAGCAAAATTATCGCTCCCAAGATTATCTGTGGGACACCGCAAAACCCAGATTAACTTTCACTAGGAAATAGCTACACTGGCAAATTGGAGATTGACAGAAGGTACTCTTTATGAATGAATACAGATCAGGATAAAACATTCGGCAAATAGCATTATTTGGGGAAGGTTCAGTAATGGCAGGGGTGGTATATTTCTAAGGGCACGTGCATTGTTGAGGGTTGTCGTTTAACTGCTGCACGATACATTACTGATATTCTAGAACCATATGTCATGTGTAATCCCTTTTGCGCTTTATATCAGAGAGAAGTTCCTTTTAATGCATGCTAATACTAGACCACATTCTGCACCCATAGTAACTGATTATTTGCAAGACGTAGGTATCCGAGCTATGGACTAGCCAGCATTTAGTGCAGATATGAATCAAATCGAGACAGCAGCATACATCACCAACAGACCTGAATAATCTCCGATAGCCCGATGTGTATATGGGATGAAATTCCTCCAACACTCACTGGATTAATTACGAGTATGTAAAGACGTTGTAATGCTGTAGTTAGGAGCAGAGGTGGAAATACACCCTACTAAATAAAATTCTACAATGTAAAAATTGAATAGAATTACCTATGCAACAGTAAATGGTGTGGTTTTTTATTTAAGTTAAATTGATAATAGAAATAAAGATATTTTTACTTGCCATCTCATTTCAAAAAATAACGGTTACTCTGGTTGGTCTTTAAAAAAAATTTTGAATTTGCAATTGGTGCATTAATTTTGCGGGTCAGTGTATATACTTTAATATTACCCTAATGAACCGACAGATTACCACTCCACACGAGGATAGATAGGAATCCACAACGATCTGCTATCAAGCACGTAAAGTTATCCCTAGGTTATTGATGGGAACAATAAGATATTGCCTGAAGCTCTCTAGCAGCAACTTCGTCAAGTTGTGGGGCTATTGACTGGCTCCTGTAAGCTTAAT
This sequence comes from Cetonia aurata, assembly GCA_949128085.1. Taxonomy (NCBI): domain Eukaryota; kingdom Metazoa; phylum Arthropoda; class Insecta; order Coleoptera; family Scarabaeidae; genus Cetonia; species Cetonia aurata. The sequence continues at coordinate 34,665,894 of OX421885.1, forward strand.
AAATACATGCACAGCACGTTGGTTTGGGGGTGCATTCTGCCGTGCACGTTACCTAGGGAACGAGACTTCCACACACATTTTATGTAATTGTGCGGCGCTTGTCCAACTTGGAGGTTCCACTCTAGGGAAGTTCTAGTCTAATGTGGCTAGTATTGACGATGCCTGTACTGCTTGAATATATACGCAGTTTGCGTTAACTCCGGTACACTGTAAGTGCGTGATGCTACTCAGGGGAGATAGCACAAATGACGCGCGGTGCAATAAGGGTGGCTTATATGCGCGTGACTGGCTTCTCCTCCCACCCTACAAACCAGAATACAACTATTCAAGTACTGTACCTTATCAAATAACTTCTCGTAGAAGAGTTTTTATTAAAATCGGAATTAGAAGATCCATATGATTGCAATATACTTTCCAAGAGGGAAAAACTTAGCAGTAAGAACAAAATTTAAAAACTTTTCAATTAGCATATAAAGCCACAGTAATTCGTTCTTCGGAAAAATAATAAATACCCAGTAGAATTAAACGAGCTCCCAAAACTCCATTTTCAAAGCATCTACAATTAAAAAAAAAAATTCGAGATAATGACTGCGGGTGCTGTATTTGAGGAAACAGTGGGTTCACCTATAAATATTTAGATATACTGGTACATTCTCCCTTTAGTTAATGCCCGTAGTAATAATTTTTAATTGTTCTTACAAATATAGTTAAATTTAACGTAAAGAAATCTTACACAAAAAACGTGTAAAATATAATTAATTAAACAAGTTTTTAATACCCCAGCGTTTTCTTCTTTGTCTTTGTTAAATTACAAGTAATCAAGTAGATCCCCACTAAGATAGGCGTCGGACTCTCCAGAACGTCCCCAGGATACGATAAGATTGCTCCATATGACAAGGAATCGAATAAATTCTATCTAACTTTAGCACCAAGACGATGCCGGCTAGGAGTGTCGTGCTCGATTTATTGTTCCATTAAGTTATACGCATAAGGGAACAACTAAATACAGAGTTATAAACCTAATGAAAGTAATTAATAAAAAAAATTAGATAAATAACATAACAATACATATACATATTTACACATACTGAAGGCTAGAGATAAATAAGCTCCTATAAATAAAAGTGTAGCTTGTTCTTTATGTAAATATGAAAGGAATTTCTTATTCATATCAGAAATTCCTTGTAGATATATACTTCTAGAAATGGTTTAATGAAACAACATTCTAAGAACGTTATTGTACTTAGATTAATAGTAATTTTATCAAATTAATCTTACCACGACCTTGTAAACAAATTTTAATTTGAAATAATTGCGAGATCTTTGAAGACTTTAAAGTAAATCAAGACAAACCTATTATCTTATAATCCTATAGGTTAAACCTTATTGGAAAGTGGATATAATACCTCACCTAGGATCCGATTTAACATTTACAATTATAAATAGATGATTTGGTAACCTTTTAGCGATCCGATATTCATATCTTTAGCAAGTGTTACGTTGTGTGCTGATTTCCATGCTGCACACGAAGGCAAATACCATTCGCATCGCTCTTGGGTTGGGCATCCACCACTGCGGTTTCAACAGAGTACGTTACCGCTTAAAGCACGAATTATTTGCCTCTTCCCCTGCGTGGTCGTCTTATACACGATATTTCTTAGAGGCAAATAATGCAAGAGCTTCGGCTTCACGATTGCGACCGCTGTATAATGCGAAATTTAGTAAGAAGCTGTACCATACAATTAACAAGAAAGCTGAAGTTATTTCTACGTAATGTAACCTCAGTATTGTAATTGATGTGCAATTACATTTGAGATGACGCCTTCTTGTACATGCTTTAGGCTCAGGCTCATTTTCTAGTTTGAAATATATTTACCCATATAATTGCATCTCCACTGATATTTAGCTAGATACACATAAATTAGGTACAGCAGAATATGATCTAAAAATGACTTAGCTGTTTCTTGCAAAAATCAATTTAAAGTAACCATAGTAAAAGAAACATGCTGTGCACTGATTTCTAGTAGTTTTCTACTTGCATAGGTGTGTGCGTATATACACCGTTTAAAGTCTACAAAAGATAAGCATCGATCTATCACCTAGTACATATGCTAAAATCGCATGACTTCATGTATACCAAATTCGAAAAGAACATACATCACAACGGATCACTCCCGTGTCCACCGCAGGAAGCCATCTCATTTACATATGCACCCTGCATTTACATTATTCATAAAAAGCTCCTATGGCGCTACTCTTACCCTAGCGGCTGCTTATTGAATTTCAATCAGGGCCTAACAACGGTTACATTTAAAATCGCTGGTCATCTCTATTAATCAATCCTGAATGACAAACCAAAGTATTGGAATTAATTCGGATAAAAATGTAAAAACAGAAGTGGGAAAACGTGTAAAATGTTTCTTGGTAAATAATTGATTGTTGTAGTTAAAACAGAAAGCAAACATACCTCAATACAGAATTTTAAATAACATTATAAGCAAAGTTGAACAACTCTTGCAATTTCTAATATTATTTTCTTTCTACAACGTTAGTTTGTAGAGCCTGATAATTCAGACAAGATTTGGGCCTAATTTGTACCTCCAAAGAAATTAATAAAATACTTTGCAGACACGGTGAAGAGTCTATTGTAAAATTTCGAATTTAGTAGGTGAATCTGAGTAACTGTCAAAACAACAGTTCAATCAGATTGGTCATCTTGAAGTAGGTATACTAAATAACTTTATCCGTTAATTTTTATCCATGGAACTAACAAACTAATTTTGGTCTATATGAATGCCATAGTGAGTACAGCCATCTCGTTGGTATCTAGAATAAGGGAGCAAATGTATTGGCTAAACGAGGATCATCAAACCTGCTCATTAGGGTCGATCTTTCCTTTGGTGTTGAACGAATGAGTAATAATATAAAAAGTGGTGGCAAAAGTCACCAGTGCAAAGACAGACAAAACAGTTCTTAGAGGAAGAAAGACTTGGATTTATAAAAGATATTCTGAATAGGATAAAGAGACCGCTGAAATAATAACTAACTGGTCCTTGTACACCAAATTGTATTATGCACACCATAAACCTGACGCAGGTTGGTATTTGTAAATTTGTAGATTCTACTAAGATGAAGAAGAACCTCAACTCGTATTTTGCACTAGTGCAGTGGTTATCAAAGACCAAGTTTCTACTACTGGTCTTGGAGGATACCAAAGGAAATAGCTACACGAAGGAGTTACTCTCAAAGTTGATAGGACTAATTAAAAAAAGCGAAATAAGAGAGGTCTGCTAGGAAAAGGCGATCACAATAAATCAGAAGCGGTCGCACTTAAACATGGCCCAATGGCTATTCTGTAATACTCATTTCTACAAACAATTGACACAATTTTCTGTGACTTCTCACCATAAAGGATGTCTGGTGCTTACGATACTATAATTTGTAGAGACAGAACAGAACAGAATTGTAACAAAATTTGCTAAAGTTTATTGTTTCATCTATTAACAGATCCTTTAGGGTACAAAATCTACGAGCGGCACAATCCATGTGCTTGGCAAATTGCATACGACACCGGCACATTAAAGGCCTTTACAAAAGTTAGGCGGTAGTGCAGACAACGACGAACTCAAGCCGAAGATTCATGAGCGACTAAACTAATTGTTTGTGCAGGCACGAATGACCCAAGCACCAACGCAAGTACAAGTGCGACCACGAGTAGTTTACAAATAATTTTAAATTTATGCTGAACTTCTATGATCGAATTTAAGGCCAGAAACTGTTAGCTCATCTCAGCGATTCAAACAAATTGAGATTTGTTATCCAATTTTATCAGTTTTAGTGCAGGAAATTAAGCGGATACCCTCTATCCATTTCTATCTGTTTTAATGAAACTCCGGTGTGCATACAAACAGGAATGAAAGACATCATGGATGAGCACAGGTCCGGCGGCTTTATTCTCCATTTCAGCAACTGTTGGATGCGCTTAATGGCAGCTTCTGCGGTTACAGAGTACGTGTTATTGCCACGTAGTTATATTTTCACGTACTAGCTGATAATGTACTCCAAACTACGAACAACATGCATGTAAGTGTATGTGTAATGGAGCTACATAGGTGAATGTAGGTATCATTAATTTATAGCGGTAGGCAAGTTCATTTACCGGATAAAATTATTACGACGCGCGCCCGCAATGTTATTAGTTTGTTCCTAAATATTGCAGCGACTCCAGCTTTACTGTTATACACCAAAATATCGTAATTTCAATCAAAACTTTACAGCGAACGTGATCCGAACTTTAGGATGGTTATAAGAAGTATGAAACACAATATCGGCATTACGTCAATGCTCATCTGCATTCATTTTTCGATATATAATGCGAAATGTGATCTATCAAGGCAAATTTCATTTGCAACTACCTTAAAATCTAGAGGTTACAGATACACCCACGCCATCGCAAAGTTTCCGCGCTATGTATCGCCGCAAGACACAGATACATATAGCAGTATCACAGTATATATCACAGTATAATCTCGTCAACGAGCTCCAAACTTTGCCACTGGTTCTAGTACGCTCACATTTCACAAACTTTGCATTATAATTAATTTGATTTCATCCAGGCCGCCATGTATATTTGCGAATAACCAGGGTTAATGCATCTTGCCGTAATTCTATTAAAGTTACTTTACTACGAGCTGAACAGCCAGAAGAACACCCGGCAACAAACACAACAGCAGTAGCGACTACTCAGACGCCAAGACGCCGCTTCGCTACTTCACTGTTGCTTCTAATTGTTAGTAATATTCATGAATCGCAGAGCAAGCTGGATGTTTACGTTTACCAGCCACTTCGACGTCAGAAAAGAGGTAACAAAAAACTGTAATAATTTAATTTATTCCTCCAATGTACGGAAGTTTAGTTTGGTAAACTTAATCTGATGTTTATTATTTTAGCACAAGGAGAAAACTGCGTAATCGGGGATATTAGAAATATAATATAAACCTCATACTATGTGTTTTATTATGTATAGTGACTGCAAACAAAAATTAAAATAATAAAACACGCAGTGTTACATACTGCTAGAAACATTGTTTCTTAATTGTTGCGGCATAAATAGAACACAACGGATGTCATTACGTCAAAGTAATAGTTTGTGTAAAGAATAAGTCATTTTTGAAGAAGAACATAAGAAGCAAACACCTAAATAAAACGGGAAGAATTACCTACATCTGGGGACAAAAATCGAGTCCGTTTAAATATTACCTGCGCAAATATTGTCCTACTGCATTTATAAATTAAAGCAAGTCAAAGTCAAATAAACTAAACTGTAGTTGGAAAGACAAGGTAGGCATGGAATAAGTTAAATAAAGTACATATATTGCAAATTAACTAAAGTGAAGGAACTAGAAGTTGGTATTGATCTTGCACCCGCAATTTCTACAAATTATTTGCATTCTAAGTTGAAACATTAAATATCTTACGTTTTAAGGTCAGGGAGAAAATACTTAGAGGTACTTCTCACAACCTACTTAATAACTACCAAAGGTATTACACAGAATATAGTTGCAATTATAAAAAGTGCTTTTACGTCATTGCATAGGTAAATTATGTGGAGAAACAAAGTTAAGTACTTCCACTAGACATTGTGACTTAAAGTTATGGAGCTAAACTCCCCTATTTCTTGTTTCATTGCAAACTTTAAATAGTTAATTTACCTTTTCTAATGCTTCAGTTAAGAAGTAAATAAAACACAAAAACGTTAAGGAGTAAAAATATATTGAAATAGTCCACTACAATATTGTTTCACCACACAGTGGCTTCATCAGGTGGATGAAATTAACTAAACAGAATATAAAATTACACACTATTTATACTTTTAAACCTAGGAGTGGGGAATAATTAAAATCCTTTTGTTCATTGAGCGCTAAACCTAACTTACTATATCTATTAATTTCTAAACATTCAAATAAGTCTAATTTCTTACTTTTCTTATGAACATGCAAAATATCAAAATTATTATTAAAATTATGGTTAAGTTCTAAACAATGATTAGCAAAAGTAGAATCTGTCTTCTTATCTCTGTAACTTTTAGTATGTTCGGAAATACGTGTAATGAAAGATCTACCTGTCTGTTATATGTACACCTTACCACACTCACAAGTCAATCTATAGACCCCAGAGTTACACTTTCTATCTGTTTTGTCCTTGTTATTCTTTAAATACGAGCTAATGTTATTATTAGTTTTATGTGAAACATAGCTATTATTAGTACGTTTGATAAATTTACCGATAACCTCTGATGTTTTTCCAAAATAAGTAATAGAAGTATAGTTAACTGGTTCTTTGTTAAAAATTTTAGGGTATATTAAAGCAAGCGTATGAGACTTTTGTTTATTCGCTAAAATGTTATTAATAAAATCCACTGAGTAACCATTATTTAAAGCTATTTTGTAAATTCTGTTAAGTTCTAATTCAAAGTTTGTTTTATTCATAGGTACCTTAACTAATCTATGAATCATACTCTGATATGCAGACAATTTATGGCTAAAGGGGTGATGTGATGAATTATGAATAGTAGTATCAGTATGTATCGGTTTATGGAATATTGAAAATTCATGTTTATTGTTAATACGCGTAATAGTTAAGTCTAAGAAATTAATTGAGTTATTGACTTCTTGTTCTAGGGTAAATTTAATATTAGGATGAACATTGTTGATATATTTATAAAATAAACTAAGCTGTCTATCGGTACCATTAAAGCATAATAAAATATCGTCTACATATCTATACCAATAAATACATTTACTGCTTCAGTTAAGATCAAAATTTAAATTAGTGACAATAAATTCATTAACATACCTTATCGATTTAACTGTTTTTTATAATCAAATAAATGTAGACCGTAAAAATGCATCAAATGATTTTCAACGATTTACGCAAATTTCTCTTAAAATGTAAACATTTTGAAGATTTTACTGGAAGTAAAAAATCCATGTCGCTGCTTGGTTATTTTCCACAAATAATAGTAATATTATTTGTGGAAAATAATATTACTATTAGTTGTTATTGCAAATGAACTAAACGAAAATAAATTTTCATATACGAAAATGAAGTCAAGAACGGATGATCACTTAGTGACAATGAACAAAAACATAGAATGTTCAACATAACATATAAAAAATAAGGATAATGTTCGTAATACAAAGAAAATATAATATAAAGTATTTCTTTTTTCATCGAATAAATTTTCCTTTTAACAACGCATGCCTAGCACAACGCAACTGTTTTAAAAAAAACTCGTTTGGCATAGGCCCACTTCTCTTCTAGTATATTCCACAAATTTAATGCTAACGTAGAAGCGACATCTCGCACCCTTCTGTTCCGTTCGTCCCATAGAAGTTAGATCGAGGTTAAGTCTGGCGACCGCGGTAGCCATGTCGTATTTTGCAGCACACTATTTCCATTATGCTGGTTCAAAATTTGCTGGCTATTTTTACCGTATCAAGCAAAAATACGAAGGCCTCTCCAATCAAACGGCCCCCAGACGTGACTGCAATATTTGCAAATAATTCTGTTTCCTCTATACTAATCTCCAGCAGCTTATTCTTTGGTTTACGGTCGATTTTCTAATAAATGCTTGCCCAAATACTTGGAACTGTGATTTGCCCATTTTGAGGACTTTTCTACTATCCAACTTCTGTGAGCGTCTGCCAACTGGTTTTAACTTTTACCTCGTCCATTTTCTTACCGCAACATGACAACGAAAACCTGCAGCTTTCAAATACCATTTTACTGTACTCGCAGGTGTATTTCACATCCTCATTTATTTCTGCAGAAATTTCAGGTGTTTTTAACATTCTGGTACGTTCCCATAACAATCTAATTCGTCCATTCCCTCATCAGTTTGCAACTCGCAATTCACCTGGACGTGGTTCGGTCCTGCAAGGTATTCGTTTCTTCATGTCGTTTTATTATATCACCTATAGAATACTGTTCATGGTGATGTGCAAAAATAACTGCACGTTTTTTCTTGACACGTTGACTTTCCCCTTTCCATTTTAACTACTTTAGCTATAAACTTTTAATTTAAACATGAGAATGTTGACACAATTTTTACTCAGTAGTTACACGCAAAGTAATAGGCATGTGCAAACTGAAGGGTTTGTTAAAATATAGAGGAAAAGTATAGTCAGAGCAGGCAGTATTCTTAACTCTATTACACTGAAGGAATAACCACTAATAAATCACTGTAGAGCTATTATCGTTACTGCCGACGGCCATTATAACATGTAATAAAAAATAATTGCTGTGTATTTTACACTCCACACAAAGCTGGACACTTGTTCTAAAGCAAATAATGTCTTACACATTGCGTAGGAAATGCAATATTTTTATTTCATTGATATCTACAAACTAACACATTTTTTTTAATAATCGAAAGTGCAAAAAATGAAATGAGTTTTATTTTATAATATTTTTACAGTAACAAATGAGCTCTTTGAAATGCCAAAGCATTCTAGGTAAAATGACAAAATTAAACCACAAAAGTTTTTTATGATTAATTCCAAGTGCTATTTAGAATCTTCAGGGCTAAAATATCAAAAAATTTGCTCTTTTAAGAATCGGAGAACTAAATTATCTCCGGTTAATCCGGACGTGAATAATCTATTGACTGTCCTGAAAATTTCGGATTGAGTTTACTTAATTTTTGCTATAATCATAGGCGATGTTTTTCAACCTCATTACTCTGTTTGAAGCAGCAGTCACAAGCAATTCGTTGTATTCCAAGTATTTATACGTCAAACATGAACTGGTTGTTCCGCAGTATTAACGGGACACCGTTCCCCGTTTTATTCCTTTTTACTTGCTGGAAAAGGGAAATGACAAAGTAAAGTAAAAATTGTCTATATCATTCGAACGCTGGTCCCCCCTGGTCGATGCTAATATTCGGGCGACAGATGTTTCAGCACTTCGACACAAGCAATCATGTTAATTCTTTGCTCGCCCCGAACTCTCATTAAGATTATAGCGAGCGCGGCCTGCACGGACGTAGGGAAAGAGGGAAGAACCTCTGGCTGACGCCTAGCGACCGTTGCGTCATTCTAAAAAATCCAGACATCACGAACCGGCTTGTATAAATTTCGAAATAAGTAGACTTTGATGTTCCCCTTGTTTTTTCTTCGTTTTACAAAGCGGACGATTTTTCTTCTGCAAACTTTTCTCCGGTTTTCTTCTTTTTTTTTCAGTAAATTAAGCAGGTACTGAATTAATTTACTTGATTAAGTATACTTAAGCGTTAATTGCCTATTCCAATAAATGCTAGATTTAATGAGGACTAATTTGATCGCCAATTTCACTCTGATGCCGTAATTTGTGAAATATCTGCTGGTACAATTTCTATTGCGGTTATATTTAACGTGTGCCCCTATGGAATTGATAAGACCAAGGTGTTATTATTAATTTTACTACAAAAAAATTATTCTTTATAAAACAGTCCACTTTTTAAAGACATTAGCTCACGGTGACAATGCATAACTTAATACCTAATAATATACATTTTATACGTTGCACCTAATAGTTAACAATCCAAGAAATAATTTACATAACAATATATAAAAGTAAACGAAAAAAATATGGGAAAGCACATAGAGCAGTAAAGTTTTACCATTATATATTAGAATGGTTTACGTCGTAGTATAAAAGTTATTCTGAAAATGAATAAACGTATAAACTTTTTACATATCACCACCAATCATGATGGAGAGTCCCTCGGTTTTGACATTTTTCGGAAGCCCTAGCACACGGGCATCGCTATAGAGAATTCTTCTAATCATCCAATATGTCATAGATCTGCTGCGTTCTATAGTTATATTTATAGATTATCGAATACATCATTGTACTAACATGGGAATTGGCGGCTGTTGAACAAATAGCTTCCTTAAATAGTTATTCGACTTCCATTGTAGACACTATATTATAAAAATTGACTAAGAAGCGTGCTCAGTCTCCGATTTACTCTGAGGCAATGGTCCTGTCCACGTATATGACAGGATTCTCTTGGCAGTACTTATTAAAAAAAAGCCTTTCCTCTTTCCATATTTTCAGCTGATTATCTTGGAAGAGTTTCTTGTTCCCTGTTAGGAATTCTTTCACCATGTCCATGTTGGTTGATTTCCCAAAGCGGCGAGGCGCCAAAGCTACTAGCACTGTATCATTTGCTTCTAGAAAGGCTTTAATAAACAATCTCTTATCCACAAATGCAACAAACTCTACGATTTCAATAAATGATTGTGTAGACAAATTACATACTTTCTTTGGTGATGTGCTCCGCAAAGATGAAAACTTATATCACATAACCATGCAAGAACAGGAATGCTACATAAACACGTATGAGACTACATTTATTAAACTTGCCTTTCTGTGTACCTCATTTGCACTTCCTCCTTCCACTCTTGCTCGTCTTTGATAACTCATCACCTTGAAATAACAAGAATAATGTAAAACAATCTGGAGACCTAAACATAATACAAAAAATGTATTATTTTTTTAATACCTAGGCACAAGGTCAGGGAAGTATGAAATGAAATAAAATGAACATTTATTAATGTCATGCCATAAATGGCTTACCTAAGTCCCAATATAAACTACATAGTGTATGTGTATACATAACAATAGATAAAGCTATTGGAAATATACAGTACTGTCGCGATAATCCGGATCAATTAAAACCAGACCCTATATTTCTTGATAATTATGACACAAATAGAACATGTTTAGGTTACGTTAAAATTTTAATAGTAATCTCTAAATGAAAATCCATTCTGGAATGTTCAGATATTTTAGTAGACTTTGAACAATTAGATATACCTTCTTTATGTGCGGATAATAATATTGAATAGAATTAGGGTATGCAGAATTTATTTGGGAATAATGTTCAAGGCCTTTGGCATGCGCCACTTGGGTTGATCCAGAAATGAAAATATATTTTTGGGGTGTCTAAAAACAAGGGAATTTGTAAAGATTTTTCCTGTTTTTAAGGTTATTTTGTATAATTTAGGTGATTTTTAACTGTTTTTTCATGTGCCCAATTTTTAGTGGTCTGCAAATATTTGGATATTTTGAGGTGAATAAAAATTCGTGATTTTTTGAAGGATTTTTTTGTCTTCTTAAGTCATTTCCATTTGGTTTCGTGACCGTTTTTATGGATATTTTCCGTGCCAATTGATATGGTCCAGAAGTAACATTTTACACTCTACTATTATTAATAAAGATTATTTACTTATTGTCAACTCAATTCGTACTGTATACAAAGGCAGAGAGGCGGAATCCTGCTTGCATACCTGCATATATACATAACCTAATTAGAAGTTTTGGTCACTTGGTAATGACGCGAATGGTCACGTTTAGATTGGGAATGTGCCACCTTTGATGTAGAAGGTGGAATTACTAACTAACCGTTTGTGATTGGATGATTTCTACGGTTTCGGTTTGCATTAGTAATTTGCCGCTGTTGGTGGATGGTCTGTCGACCTCCCAGTGAGTGCCACTTTGATTAAGTTATTATATTGATTGCTTTCTCTTTAATAGAAATTCATATGAAATAAAAATTAAACCATAAGTATGTGTTGAAGATCGGTGTAAACGATGACATATTATGTCGTAAAACTGTAATATTTATTTTAATTCTTCCTACTTGCTTATCTTTATATCTTCATGAGCTTTCAGCAGATTGCGTGGATCCGCCGGTGTATAGTAACATAAATACATACCTAGTGCTCTCATCAGCGTAACGCATTAGTATATTGCGGCAATAACAAACTTGCCTGTACAGAAAACGACAACTTGTAAAATATGAAGACATTTATTTTCTTATCCCCGTCGCGCAGTGGAAGGTGAGCGCACGACAACGTGCATAATATACTAGCGCAAACACCATTTGGCGTTGTTATTACTATTATGTTTATAGGTACTCTCACAAACCGTGAAATAGGTCAATGGTTAACATTACACGCATTAATGTCGTCGTGCTCTAAACCTTGATATCATGTGCAATAAATATGCACGTTCTTACGACTTATTTTGCGCATGATTGACTTCATCAGATAAAATAACACCGTCGGCTTCGTCTAAACTCTCTGTATTGTTAATTGGAAACCGTAACGCTCATAAACCATGAATTAATTATCAGAGATATCTAGTAAATAGTATATCTAATAATACAGGTGTAGGATTTCACTAACCGGCAATAAAAGATGAAATACAACCTCATCAAAAAAGAGCGTTAGAAAACCCGATATTCTCGCAACTCATTTGTAATTAATTACGGTTACTATTTCTAACTGAAATAATTTTTATTTTATTGAAAGTAACTTGTGAAAGGGCATAATACGTATTATAAATCATGATAACATCTACGTTCTTATATTCAGTACAAAGTTTCCATGGACTTCCTTTAGATTTCTAAAGCTTTATGTTTCAATGTTTGGTAACAATAAAATAGCTCATGAAGGGCTACTCAGGAATTAAATACGCATATATCCCTATATTTAATCCATTACGCTAAAAATGGCAACCGCCATCAATGCTTCCCAACTTTATTTTAAAAATACTTCAAAGCTTAGCAACTATCGATCTGTAAATGCTTTGTAAAAAACGTTTCTAATAAAAAAAATCGAAAGAAAAAAGCAAGTACATTGATGTCTACCGCTTCCATTATATCAGAGACAAATCGTAGAGCAGATGATTTTTATACAAACTGGAATTTAGATAATGCTAATAAGCACAAACAGTACAGCAATACACCCACATAAAATGTCACAAAGACCCGGTTGGAAGGTTACAGAGCAGTAATTCTGCTTAGTGTGGACCTATCATTGCAGCTACGAGTCCAAAAAACATACACAAAATACTTACACGATTTTTTCAGATTTGATAACTTTTAAATGAGAACTAATTATGACCTCACTGTAAATTTCTAAATCTCCAGTTCCATTCTTGGTTCTTATCCCGTCTGTAAATCGAATAGGTTGCCTCCAATGTGAATGACAATATTTTGTTGTGTCGCACTACTGCACATCTGCACTTGTTTTTCTTTTTTTGCAATCTAAGGTGCCCCACTTTTGCCTCCCCCATCATCACCAAATGTCCAATACATCATATTTTGCCTCAACCCACATGTTCTTCAATGCCTTCTTCTAGCCAACATAAGTGCTGCCTCCGCCTCGGTTTTAATTCTCTGAAGCTGTCGATTCCAAGTAAGCTTGCGGTCAAGATATTTGGTTTCTTCGGACACTTTTATTTCTTCACTTCGAAAATTTAGTGCTGTTAGACCATCTAACTTCTTCCGACTCGTGAATGCTATTTTGGTCGTTTTAGAAGGACTAATATTTAGTCCCTCGGTTCATTCTTGTACAACTTCTAGAGCGTTCTGCATTTTGTCCCTGTCGCGTTGTTGAATCAACCGTGTCAGAACGACAAAATATCCTCTGCGTATCCCAAAGAGTTCTGCTCTTCATTGTCTTACCGGTAGCTAGATTCCACTGCAGTGGGGATGAAACTCCACTCTGAGGACTACACTCTTTCAAACCGAGCCATCGGTGTTTCTCCCATGATAAACGTACAAGCCAATCTCTCTTTAAGCATGCAGTCTATCCATTTTATCGATCTCTTTCCTCAATGGTTTTGAGATTAATGCTGGGAAAATATTATCGAATGCTTCCTATATATCTAGGAATGTGCACAGAAGCACGTCCTTGATTTGCAAAGCATGCGCAGCCCTCTGTACGAACTGATATACCACGGTCTTTGTGGGTTTTCCTACTTGATACGTGTACTGGCCTTGATATAGTGACCGATGTGATAATACAACATCCCTTATGTGCCTGTCTAGCAGTTTCCCGCATAAATAACATCAGACATATTTGTCTCAGGAACTTTGCTCCACCCTGTCTTGTTTTGCCAGGTTTTGGAATAAAAGTCCCTCTGATCAGCTTCCAGGCAGTTGGCATATGACCCAGTGCAAGACTTTTCCTGAGTAACATATTAAGTTTTTGCAACAAAAGTTCCGGACACTTTTGTACAAACATAATTGGATAAATACCATCCGATCCTGAAATGAATGTGTTGATTACACACTCACATTTATCACTTTCCTTGCTACCTGCGAGTGCTCCCTGAATCCCTGCCTCGCGAGTTCCAATTCAGCCTTAGATTAGATTAGCTTAGGATTGGGGTGGCCTATCGACCTATTTCACCGCGACCTTTTCAGATCTATTGTGATCCCCTTTTTTCCTAGAGGACGCTCTCTAATTTTGCCCTTTTAATTAGGCCTATCATCTCTGAGAGCGGCTTCTTTATGTAGCTACTAGCTGTGGGGTTCACCTCCCCCATTACTAGAAACCTTGTCCTCGCCAGGCCTTCACATTGGCACAGCACATGAACTGGTGTTTCTTCCTCCTCTTGGCAGTATCTGCAGGTTGCATCATCTGCCAGGCCTATGTTTCATCATAATTCAGCCTTATTATACTCTACACACTAACAAATTTTAGTAAATTTACCAGGATTCCTGCTAAAAATTCCAGTAACATTTGAGGGAAAATCACCAAAAACTGGTTAGTTTTACGTTTTTTAACAAAATTATCTATAATTTTGGAAATTTCCCACATATCGACCAGTATTTTTCAATTGTAGATAAACGTAATATTACTCAAATTTGTATGCTTTCCTAGGGATTCTTATTAAATTAATTCGTGATTTTATCCACAGTTAGGAAATTTACGCAGGAAACCAAATACATACTTACAATGCGCGCCATTTTGGCAAACAATTTTCATAGGTATGGATTTTCCTAGTTATAAACTGCAGTAGTATCGGAAAAATACCTACACGTAGTAAACTTCATCGGTAAATTACAAATTTTAGGGATATTCCTATAACAAATTCCTTTATGTATGTTTAAGAATTTTCCGAAATACATAGTAAAGCTCCATATGAAATTTCCATGCTAAATGATTTTTACTAGAGACCTTTTTTTATCGTAAAAAATTTACGTAGTAAATTTCATTTTATTTAGTATTTTTCGTACACTAGTAGTAAATTTCCTTGGTGTATTTTTACATCAAAGTAATTTTACTCGCACAAGTAAAATACCTGCACGGTTTCTGGGTAATATAATTGCCCCGAAACCATGCAGGAATTTTACCAAATCTTCGCTAGAGTGTAGTGGTGATGAGTAGATGATTCTAGATCCTGGACAGGACACAATGAAAAAATCTCTTTATTGCTATTTTAATTAGCTGTTTACTGTTGTATAGCATGTGTGATTACATTCAATGTATTTGCCGTTTTCCTTAACTCACCAGGGGTTCTATATTTAAATGGCAAAGAACAAGTTGTTTAATTCCCGCAATGGGCTCGTTAAAACGTATCTTATACATACCGGGTGATTCAGTAAGGGTGGCAACCGGCTGTATCTCGGAAACTGCTATGCCTAGAGCTTCGGGACAAAAAAAATCATAACCAATGTGGCCACCAGAAATATCCGAAAATTATTTTCATGTTCGAAAGTTTACCACTAGGGGGCGTATCTGCTATGTTCAATCATAAAATCAGTATTATCTCAGAAAATTGCAGGTTGAGCTATAGTTTTGAATGGACCGTTCGAAAGCTGAGTTGATGTCGCATTATTTTGTTTAATGACTTTTTTTCATATCTGCCATAATAACGAGCGGGGAAGCCAATCAATTGTTCAATATGTAAATTTTAATATCTCCTGAACCATTCAACCAATCTGAAAATTTTTGGACTCGTTCGATTGAGCATTTCATGGGTTTTTTCTAGAAAAATTGTCGTTCTAGCATTTAGTTTGAAATAGGTAAACTACAGGGTGTTTTCTGTAGTGATAACATATTTTGGTGAATTTCAAGAAAAAATTAAATGTAACCGTGCTATATAATTACCAGTGTCGCAAGCTAAATTAAATTGTTGAAATTTCAGTGAAAACCGCATCTTAATATCTCTATCCGTTCTCGATTTATCGCCAACAGAATGAAATTTGTAACAAAAATCAACTGCGGCCATGAAAGTAGGCGATGCGACGGATGGTTTCCATGGAAACTACGAAACTATCAGATTGTTTATTGCTTATATCAGCTAAAAATAGTCAAAACTGAATGGAATAAATTATTAACGAGAATAATAACAGCAAAAAGAAAATATCTAACCAACAATTTTAATTATAAATGTTCGGAATGTTTACCATCACTGGCCACCCACAAATTGAGTCTGTTACTATCGGTATCGTAAGTTTCATCCTTACCATGTCATCTTACATCAAGAATTAAAGGATGGCGATTTTGACCATGCAGCATGCGCTATTGGTCAGAAAGCAATCCTCACTGGTTACGTGAAGTTCAATTTCAAAATCGTTGGCGTGTTAATGTTTGGTGTGAATTTTTGGGGGAAAATTATTGGCCCTTACTTTTTTGAACAGCGTTTAAATGGTGTGCCTATTTTTTGGAAAATATATTGCCTTTATTATTCGAAGATAGTTCCCTGGAGACAAGAATGGATATGTGGATTCAGCAGGATGGTTTCTCGGCGCATTATGCGCGAAGTGTCCAGGAATTTTTAAATAACCGGTTCCCAAATGAATGTATAGACTGGGGAAGCATTTTTTCTTGGCCGCCGATGTCCCTCGATCTCACAGTAATTGATTTTTATACATGGAGTAGACTTAAAGATATAGTATATAAAGACCGCCCAACAACACCTGATAATGTGAAACAAAGAATTCGAGAAGCCGTCAGAAATATTTCCATTGCCGAGGTAGACGCGAGTGTATTATCCACAAGTAACAGACTCAATTTGTGGGTTGCCAGTGATGATAGACATTCCGAACATTTATAATTAAAATTTTTGGTTAGATATTTTCTTTTTGCTGTTATTATATTCGTTAATAATTTATTCCATTCAGTTTTGACTATTTTTAGCTGATATAAGCAATAAACAATCTGATAGTTTCGTAGTTTCCATGGAGACCATCCGTCGCATCGCCTACTTTCATGGCCGCAGTTGATTTTTGTTACAAATTTCATTCTTTTGGCGATAAATCGAGAACGGATAGAGATATTAAGATGCGGTTTTCACTGAAATTTCAACAATTTAATTTAGCTTGCGACACTGGCAATTATATAGCATGGTTACATTTAATTTTTTCTTGAAATTCATCAAAATATGTTATCACTACAGAAAACACCCTGTAGTTTACCTATTTCAAACTAAATGCTAGAACGACAATTTTTCTAGAAAAAACCCAGGAAATGCTCAACCGAACGAGTCTAAAAATTTTCAGATTGGTTGAATGGTTCAGGAGATATTAAAATTTACATATTGAACAATTGATTGGCTTCCTCGCTCCTTATTATGGCAGATACGAAAAAAAGTCATTAAACAAAATAATGGGACATCAACTCAGCTTTCGAACGGTCCATTCAAAACTATAGCTCAATCTGCAATTTTCTGAGATAATACTGATTTTATGATTGAACATAGCAGATACGCCCCCTAGCGGTAAAATTTCGAACATGAAAATAATTTTCGGATATTGCTGGTGGCCACATTGGTTATGAATTTTTTTGTCCCGAAGCTCTAGGCATAGCAGTTTCCGAGATACAGCCGGTCGCCACCCTTACTGAATCACCCGGTACATATGTATTAGCACGTAACATGCAACTGACGGTTTCTGAAAGTAATATATGTACATAGTTAACACTTGTGAAGAAAATAGAAAACTCCAGCTTTCATATTCATTTATTTATAGGTATATTTTGAGTGAAAAAGTGCAGTGTCACGCTACAGAATGGGACGAAAGTAATATATATCCGTAGGTGGTGCATGATACTCGAAATTATACTTTTCGTCGTCTTCTTCCTCTGCATCTCGTCGCCCTCCTTTCAAGACGACGTGACTCCTTGTCGACGGCGAACTCTCTATATGTGTGAGCGGTAGGAAATATGCAAATTAGTTTCAGAACACGCCAACATTTTAAAGGAGACCGACCGAACTTGCAAAGCGCGCCTTCGTAGGGGAAAACTCGCGATACACCGCCTGTCGGACATTGAACAGAGAGGGCGTTTTTCAATAAATGCATATTAGCGCAAGGCGTATTACATTATAATATATTACGATTAAAGTTGGAGGTCTTTTTTTACCGTAAAAGCTGACGTGTACGTAATCAATGGCTCTGCCTTATTGTGGGGGCTCGCTTGCGTCATAGCTCTTCGATGTGGGGTGAATCATAAATCACGTATTTTTTCTGAAAACGGAGCTGAAAGGGTTTTGGTATGAGAGATAAAAATTAGAGGTTATCGCTTGTAATACTGGACCCTGCTTTTTGTTTGCTATAGTTCTACAATTACGCAGGTTTATAAATTTAAAACAAGAAATTAATAATCATTAAGGAATCGCCTTCATCTCATAATTTAATTCAAGTTAAGTCATCGTAGATGAAGGAACTCATGTGAGATTATCAATAAGTGATATGCCCATGTTCCCTAGTGCATATATTTCGAATATCTTTTATTCCTATTTTTGTATAGGTATATCAAATTATCAAAACCTCTTCAAATTCACAAGCAATATTATCTCATGCATTTTAGGTGATGTGG
This sequence comes from Cetonia aurata, assembly GCA_949128085.1. Lineage (NCBI taxonomy): Eukaryota > Metazoa > Arthropoda > Insecta > Coleoptera > Scarabaeidae > Cetonia > Cetonia aurata. The sequence goes on from OX421885.1 coordinate 34,684,556, forward strand.
TGTACATATTTCCTCGCCGAGAGTAATTTCCCAACTGGAGGTGTATTTTCTTGTAGTGGCGAATACGCGATAGCAAGAGGGCATGCTCAATGAACATAGAAATAGAGAAATAGATGAATCTTTGTATTTATCTGCTGGCTATCATAAAGTATGCGTGTAGCCAAGGTGTAGATGCGCTATGCGATTGATCCTCAATTACTAAAGGTACACCGCAAGGTTCGATTATTGGACCGTTACTTTTCCTAGTCTACGTGGATGATCTAAGAGGTCCTCTCAATTAGGGTAGGCGACGCCATCCTTCTGTATTTACAATATATTATTATTATATATCAAAAACTGTTTGTCCGCAATTGCGAAATTAATAAATTTGGAATGAGGAGTTCTAAATATTGCTGAGTGTTTTGCAGCTCAAAACAACATGTTTGGAAAGAAGTCTCACGTATGAATTTTCGAGTATGTATATGATTTTTCGAACCTATATTGCCGAAAAAGTTCTGACGTATTGATAATGTAAAACGTTATAACGCTTAAGAAAAAATTAGTTAAATTTCCTTGGTTGTTCTAGGTACACAATAAAGACGCGTTTAAGTACTTTTCTGAGACGATTCAGAATACAATTCATTCGCGGGATAAATAATTTTAGTTCCCAGTATTTTACGATTCATTTGCCAGCGGGGATTATACACTCCGCCAAAAAAGTATCGCATAAACTAAAAAATGGCATTTATGAACCAAGATATTTTTATACGTTCACAAAAAGTTTGCCTCGTGTATGTGAACTATAAAAACACTAACAAAATAATGGAACTTAGCGTTTTTACTTTTTTTTTCTAAAAGAACACATTTAGAAAAATGCATATGTGTAAGGTTTGTTCAGTTGTTTATTGAAAGTCTTCCTATACGGACAAATTTTAAAGTGCGAAGTCAGAGTTCTGTACCAATGCTTTTAAAACTAAAATGAGCAATTTAACTTCAGAACAAGTGGCTGCTATAGTTGCTTTAATCGAAGATGGACGATCTCAAGCATACGTTGCTAATTTGATGAACATCAATCAGTCAAGTGTTTCTAGAGCCGTAGCCAGATATAGGGAAACAGGTATTTACAGTAGAAGACCTGTACCAGGTCGTCCAAGATGTTCTACTCGCCAAGATGACCGCTATTTACTACTACAAGCATTACGTCGAAGACATGTAACTGCGAGACAATTGCAGAACGACTTGGCTAGAGTCAGAAATACTCGTGTGAGTACTCAAACTATTCGGAATAGGTTACGACAGAGTGGATTAAGAGCTAGAGTAGCTGTAACAGCCCCTCGTCTCACTAGGAACCACCGAGTGGCTCGCTTAAGGTTTGCCAAAGAACATGTAAATTGGAACATTAATGACTGGGCCAATATACTCTTCACAGATGAGTCAAGATTTGGTCTTTACACCTCAGATAGGCGTATCTCAGTGTACAGACGAGACGGTGAGCGCTATTCGCAGTGTAATATCAGACCTAGACCTAATTTCGCTGGTGGCTCTATTATGGTTTGAGGAGGCATCTGTTTAACAGGTCGTACAGAGTTAGTACCAGTAGACAGAGGTACACTGACTGCCCACAGGTATATAACGGACATTTTAGAAGAACATGTAGTACCATATGCGCCAATTATAGGAAACGAATTCATGTTAATGCACGATAATGCACGACCGCATGTTGCAATAATCGTCCAGGAATACCTTAACGATGTTGGTATTCCAGTTTTAGATTGGCCTGCGGTAAGTCCGGACATGAACCCTATCGAGCACGTGTGGGACCTCCTTCACAGACGGATACGAACCCAAAATGTTGCCCCAGCGGACCTGCATGGACTAGCAAATGCTCTCCGTGACGAGTGGGAGAATTTGGATCAGGCTTATATACGGAGGTTAATCGAATCTCTGCCAAACCGTATGCGAGCGGTCATAAGAGCCAGAGGTGGCAATACTCAGTATTAAAAGCTACTATTATGAGATTTCTCTTTCCAAAATTATAATTTCTTGTTTTAATAAAAATCTCAAGTATGAGTTCTTGTTTTTATTTGGCCTGTATTTTATTTAAACAATCATAGAAATTATATCTTAGAGCGCACTAAAGTATATTTACAACTTTATGCTACAAACAAAGATTATGCGATACTTTTATGATTCGAAACTAAATTATGCGATACTTTTTTGGCGGAGTGTATTTTACCGCGAATTGAAAGTCAGATTCTCTTACGAACTTCTTTTACAAAAAAATTTACTTAAGAGATAATACGTATTTTCATCATTCCGTTAAAAATGGTTTTTAGTTTGTTAACTTAATTTCCAAACTGCGCTAAATTAAAGTGCATCTGCCCGAGTAGAGAGTATACTACCTACGTACTTTTCTATAGAGTTCCCGCTGGCAAACTCATCAGTCTGCTGTTCGTTCCATAATCTATTAAACCATGCGCTTGAATCAAAATTGATTGCACGCAGGTGCTTATAGGTACGTATTAATCCCGTTTGTGATGGCTAGTTGGCGATCCATGAATAGGGATGCGCGCAATTGATAGATATTAACAGCAATTTAACAACATACATTAACACCGCAGCAATGTTTATAATAGGTAATACCGTAAGCCTGTATGAATATTTGCAGCGGTTGGGTTAGCGGCTGCGTGTCCTTGTGCGCTTTGTACCGATCTCGTTCACGGGTCCGTTCGGAATTTAATTAAGTTAATGACTGTGAACTTCAAAATGCGTACATGTTGTAGGTTCGCGCATATCATTAAAGTACCGTTTCGCTTCGGTCGCGCGCCGCGATCTCGAGAGCAAGGTCAATAAAATTTCTCATTCCCGTTTAGATTCGGAATCCGTTGGACCGTTCCTTATATATGTATTACGTAAAATCGCTTACAAAGTTGAAGGAACTTAAAATAACATTACCGTTGTTGTATATCTATACTTACACCTTGAACACATTGCACGTATGCAAGACAGTTGCATAATAATATGTAAAACTCAGGATACAGTTTATTCTATGCTGTACAAAATGAGAAATGATGGTCTTGCATGTGGAGATGCACAAAAGGAATGGACTGTTAAGTAATGAAAAATTATAAACTCGATACAACCTTCTTATATTTTGCAAGAAAATACAATGTGGAATCCTTCTGAGGTAAGAAAAAATATTCATATCGACGAAAATAAGATATACTTTGCAACGGCGCATATTAACAATAATGTAGCGTTGTAACATTTATTTATAAATGCGAACAGAGGCCGAAGAAGCACCCAAATCGATTATTGCCAAATCGTTGTAGCTATAACTGACAGCATATCATACATTTTCAGCCGAGAGCAAATGACTCAAATGCAGGAGTACGCAAACAAGTTAGTGTTTGATCACCCATCGTGATTTGAAGTTGTAACGGGGGTATAGTTGTGATGCCAAAGAAACGTCACATCAATAGTTCTTAGCACGTTCACTCAACGAAAAAGGTACGTAATATCTATGAAAATGTTAATTCAGACAATAAAAGTGATAATCAAAATTTGTCCAATTATTGGCTTTATTGGGACAACGAAACGATGTTCAACAATTCATTATTTCGAGTAATGGATCCGATGTATTATATTTATTGATACCAAGAACACTGTTCATTGAAACACTCACCCATGTTAATTGATCGAAAATTCAAATTTACCCATGTTATAAAGACCGTACGTTGTGTCAATAACTGCGTTATTCTTCCTAACGTATAGGATTTCATGCATTCAATCAATTCCGTTCATTTTTACAATGAATGTATTTCATGTTATTAATTATTGCATTTATTAGCTCAAAGTATGATATTAATGGATTGATAATGAATTTGTAACTCCCCGCCGCTCCCCTCCAACCCCTTTATTTACACATTATTGCCAAATATAATGACTACACTGTGATATCTCATATGATTTACCTCATGATTTTTCGTAACCATAGTGATTAATTGTTGTGCCTACAATCAATTATTATAGAAACAAAAAATCATAAGGATATCACATAGTGTCAAGTGCACATTAGTCAACACTAGAGAAATGCAGGAATTCAAACAACGGATAGAAACAAAAATATAGTACCTATAATATTTTATTTTAACTTTTACTTTGTTCTTTATCTAATACATTATTTAAGTAATCTGACAAAATATGCACTTTTGACGTAATATATTTTGACTTAAAATTATAAAAGAAACTCTCAATAAAGCTATAAAATGTTAGACATGCTGGAGGAAATTCCAAATCGAATAAATAAATGATTTTATAACAAATATCAACTGCTCTAACAAAAATTTTAAAACTGTACCTATCTGATATCATCAAAATATACAAATATATTGCTAATATTTAAAATGTCTTCACCAACGCAACATATAAACGGCTGTATAGAAGTATTCATGCTCTTTATGTGAAGAAGATGGTCTTCTACTTTTTGCTGCGATTTTCCTACAAATACAAAGGATTCTTGGGCGTCCTTAATTGTATATTTGGTGTTCGTTTTTTTGCCATCCTTCTTTACGGCAACCAATTTTGTTGGGACAAAGTAGCCATGTAATGCCCAAAAAATTGCTGCATTTTTTCCATCTGAAAAAGTAAATTTTGTTCGGTTTCAAGGTCAACAATAGCAAATAGAAATGGGTAGAAAGCTCGATGGCAAGTTAAAACTAGATTACATAAAAAAAGGATTAACGGATATTTAAAAAAATATATATTTAGATAGACTAAAACGTTACGTAAAAGACTCCCTTTCTGATAAATCAGGTATTTTCCTCACATTCTCAACCATTCCTTTAATTCTCTTACATTTTATGTGCCCGTCGCTTGATAAAAACTTAATAATGGTATCAAAATAAGTATTCCAATTTAAAATAAGACCAAATAATAATAAATAGTGATTCGGTAAAACCTCAAGTTTTAACCTCAAAATGCAAACGAAAGTTATATTTTCTGGGTTTTGCGGTAATAATCCCATTTACAATTTATACTCTATCATGTTAAAGCATAATAAATAATGAAGTCGGCTGTAAAAACATATTTACTTACCTTATTTAATACACGAAAACATTCGTTGACGGCACAAACCCTTCGGAAGTCGAATGGCGAATTGCAAATCGGATCGGAATCGGCTAGACCCGTAGTAACATGATACCCAAAAAGCCGTTATATTTCAAATTTCCAAGCGGCATCATTATTGTCTTATAACAACTGCGGTTATCAATCTACGAAAGCGTTTATTGTTACCACGAATGCGTTCATTGGTACTACTAAACGCATTAGTAGATTAATTAATGTGTTTATTGATATAACAAATACTTTACATCAATGTAATAACCAGATTTATCTTTATATTAACAACTTTTTTTGGTTGTTTTAATGAAACATACATTGTCGTGATTAAATCTGTTCGTTGGTACAATAAACCAAGTTAATTGTTAATAATGTATTCATTCAATAACGAGAATTAACGTTCTTATTAAATATACGAAACCAATTTATTGGCTGAACGAATTGTCCCTTATTAATTAATGCATTCTAGTTATTTTCACAAATAGTATTAAATTATTGTTCCGATAACCAAGTACATTGAACAATGTAAAAAAATTGGTTTTAATAATAAATTAAATCATTGCCACAACGAAATACTATTCCATAATCACTGTTCATCAATATTACGAAGTGAATTTTTTCGAGTGTGTCCTGCAACTGTACAATTACACTTTAAAAAAATTGTGTGTCCCGGTGATTTGATGGGTTCAATTTGATATATTCAATACATCAATATTTCATTTTAGAAAGAGTAGAATATACCTCATTTAGTCCTCGCATTTTAACTGCACATTAATCTTGCGTAATATAACAGAAGCATGTTCATATAAAAGCTCGAGGTTATGTAGTTCGCGAGGGTGGTCGTGTTGTATGTGCCAGATACATGTGACTGAACGGCTGTCAGCTGTTCACATAATTTACTTATTAATTACATACGTACAAGTTTTACACGCGCACCTCTACGTAGTGGGTTAAATATGTGTGTAACAATAACCTCCAACTACAACACTAACGATGCCGTGACCATATTACGAACCTGATAGGTAGATGGGAGCTATCAACTGGATGTTCACATCGAAGTGTGAAGTAACGAGGCTGAAATAAAAACATATAGTTACGGTAATTGTGCCGGTCGCGGCAGTCAAAAGACTATCGCTCAGCTTCGTGCATAATTGATGTCCCACGCTCCTAAGACAATGGGATTCGTACGTACACTTTTATGCAGCATCGTTGGCTGAGATAATTGCAGGTTGTGGAAACTGTTAGTCCTTCAGTTTTAAAGCTCAACAATTTCTACCTACTTGATTAGAAATTGCGTTTGCGACGTGATAATTACATTGAGAAGTCATGTCGGGTGTAATTGATATAATTGGTATTGCTGGAAATAATAAAGTTGTTACTAGCCATTCACAAAAAAAATCCAAAACTGATAATTACGTAGATTAAAATTATACAGTTGTAATTAAGAGCTTGAAGGACTTTTATAGGCGGAGAAGAAATAAATAACTTTATTACAAAGATGCTATAATTTATTAATGTAAATAAGTACATTATAATTTGTTTCTCATTTTACCATTCGAAAGTTTCTGAAGTCATTTCTTTGTTAATCAGAATCATGTATTATAGTTTGGAATGCCATATTCACCCTTAAGAGTAGGAAGAAAGAACTTAAAATCTCTGCGCTGATATCGGTTGTTGCAAGTATAGATTTTTTGTGAGAGAAACATTCTTTAATTTGTATTTTACACACAGAAATATCTAAAAGCTATCCTGCATCCGTACTTAAAAGTCGAGAGAATCTATTGCCCTCTTTTTTTCCGGGCACTTTGCATTCCACCCTTTTGGGTATTGTAATATAATCCTCCGCGTTTCGTTCGTTAAGTTTTATTCTCTTTAATGAAAGATAAATATAAGCATTATTCATAGTCAAGCAAGTATTATTTATGGTCAAATAATGGGAAAATAAATTGTTAAACTAACAATTTTAATGTTAGATATTTCGTTTCCAAACTAAACAGAGAGCAATAATCCATATACAAAAAAATTTAGATATATAAATTTTTTTATAAGTCAGAAGTTACGTTCTTGATTCTAGGGTCTTTTCTTAAAGGTTCCGTGAAAAAATGAAAAACATGTATTGCAAACAATAAATATTTATGGTAATAAAAATCTTCCTGCAAAAGACAAAAACTCTTTTCTGAGAGAATTCAGTTTGGCTGTTGTTTCTTAGTTTTATTCTTTTCGATTGAAGCAGAATAGGCATCTACTATTAATTAGATATATTATATCAGCGAGTGTGAGCTCCGGTGCACCGGTGGTTTTTCTGTCCCTGCCTTCATCCATACAGTAAATGCAGACAGAAAGTTACATACCAAATAATTTATCAAACATAACTGTAGGAGGCTTTCGAATTTTGTTTAACTGTTCTTAATCTATCCGTTATAAAACGGCTTCCTTGTACTAAAATTCTTCCTAAAAAACATGTGTGAAAAGAATATAGAAGAATTAAGTTATATTTCACTTAGTTTTAGTAAAGATATTACATCAATTAGATGCTATTGTTTTGCTCGAGGTTACATACTCGGGATGATCTTATTGTTAGTCAAATATTGACTAGTTTACATAAAAAATCAATATTATGTTTAGCAAATAGTTTACATAACACTGTGACAAACTTATCTACAATATATAGACAGCAGATCCGATGTGACTGATCCCGGGCTGAACCAATCGCAAATAAAAGCATAAAAGAGTAAAATGCGCACGATGTAAGGCACAACAAGAACGTTTATTAGAATTAAATAATTCCATCTTAGATTCTAAGAGGATACGAACCTTAACGTATCAATTCCTTTCATGTCTAAAGTTTTTTTTTTCCCCAATGCTTAACAAAATAACTGGTAGCGCACATAGTTATTGGAGCACCCACAGTCCGAGTTTCACAGAAGGAAACGGGGGTGTTCAATTTTAAAATTAACTATATTTGATATTGATCTCAAAAGCATGCAATTAAGCTTTCATAAATAGATACTTTCTGCCTTTAACTCTGCGATGACAAAATTTTCAAGTAAAGAATGTTAGTAATAACACGCTAAGCTGACTAAGGCAATATTTGTGCTAATACCAAGCAATTTCGAACAGCCCACTGCTGATATATTTGATAATATTTAGCAAATTGTTTTATAAAAAGAATAAGTGACAAATTTATCTAGCCCTAATAAACCTAATACATCTAGATGTAGACAAAAACGTGACATTAGAATAGTAATCGCGCCTTCAATGGGCGTGTATTCAACAATAACACTTTAATCTGGGTTAAACGCCTCAGGTGGAAAGGAGACACCTCTGTGAGGAATTCACCTCCTAGTCGATGGATAATCGAATAGAAATAGTCTTTAAAAAATTATACCTCGCCTTTTCCAGTTGTTCTTCGCCGAGGAACTTCTAACTCAATTAAAGTGTCAAGTTTGAAAATTCGTGACTACGAACTGTAGCAAATGACGTGTCAGAAAATAATTGAAGCCTATTGATTTAACGTGCTCGTATTCTTAATTTACAGTCGGTAGCCTCGCTGCTGCACTGATTGACATAATGAGTTTACTGCCCCCAAACCTCCAGCGAATGTCAATTCTTTCATTTCATTTTGTTGCACGATATCCATACTTTTTTGAGTTGGAGTTAATTATAAATATAAAACAGTATAATACTAGTATTTACAAGATTTTACGAAATATCTTTTCTGCTACCATTATTCTAAACCATTAACTTCATACCTCACTTACTGAATAAATAATCCTAGCGGGGGTGCCTGATAAGCACAAGATGCTTAAGCCTTGACACCCCCTTAAAAAAAAACAAAAAAAAAAATCAACGCTAATTGAAAGTGTGAATGAAAGCAGCCTAAATGCAGTTTTGCAAACATTGGAATTTATCGGAAAATTATTGGTAACGCTAAACCCGTAAATCATCGCGGTGAAACTGAATCAAAAGATACGATATTTTTGCATACAAATGCGAACATTTAGTTGTTTCAGTTCTGCTGTGTTATCGCATATTCTGTGATATACCACTACAGAATTAAAATGAACTGCTAAAAATCTAAATGAGTTTTGCCACGTCGCTGTGGGAGATTGGACATTGATTGAATAGTTTTATACTTCTTCGTATGATGAGGGCAAAATATTCATCCAGAAATATAGTTACATCGTATAGTAAATAAAGTTTATTTTTAGCAATAAAATATATCCCATGTGCAAATGATAAACTGCACAGGCACAAATAAATATCTTTATAGGACAGCATATGCAATGAATGTTTTTCATTGTCCGATTTCCCTGTTTTTAAATAAATACTTTCTACGCCATCAAAGCTTTGAGAATGCAATTACTTACACTAAGGACTCCAAATGCGTTGAGGAAGACTGCTTCTAGCTACAAATTTATTACCGATACAAGTGCCAAAGGAATGTTAGAATAGGCAATGCTGCCCCAATTCGAATAAACCGATTTGCGTTAGAGAATCGCAACTAAACATAATAAATATAACTTTTTAAAAAGGATGTGTGTAAGTGTTAATATCTCAGGCGTCATCCTATATTAGCGACATTAATGATAAAATCAATAGTAGCTATTACCAAAAGTAAAAACATACTGGATTAATTTAAATAAATATGGGGGTCACTGCAGATATAAGTCCGACTGAATTCCAAAATCATCTGAGGTGATTCCTCTGTTACCGACACAGGGTTTCATAAAGGTAGCAACCTGTTTATAGAGCGTGTGAAAAAAGATATATCTAAATCACTTGGGCCAAATTATAACTATAACGAATTATTTACCGAAAACACTTGATGTATTCAGTATGCGTAAAGTTTCAGAAGAACAAAGTATGTATCTATCTCTTCTATAAATCCTATTTCGTCGTTTTGGAAAAAAGAAACAACATAGAACGAAAGCAAAAATTCACACAACACTCATATTTTGTATGTCAGCACTATCTTTATTATGCAATTCTTCGACATCGTTTTAAGATCGAAATTACCACAGTTTATTTGTAGAAACATGCATAGATTTTGAATTGCGCTACTATTATAAGGCAAAAATGTCATTCATTAAAAAAGAAGGGTTAAAAAAGTATTTTTATTCCCCAATCTTTAAGATTTCTATTTTTTTTTTTTTTTTAGTATGTCTTAAACTTAATTTTAAGCAATCTCTCAAATAACTTTGTTACCTAACATAATACCTAGGCTTTCTTTCTGTTGATTTAAAGAATGGCTTTTAAAGTCGCCATGCCGATGGTTGATTAAAATATTTTTTTCAGTCATGTCCGGCTACTGAAAGATTATTCATGGTATTTTAATAATAAAAATATCACGTATATTACGATTGTAACTATATAAAATTTATTCGGAATATTAACTAAACTGAAGGCGGAAAACGTATGTTCGATAAATTAAAAGAAAACTGAACTTACATTTCTATGTATTTTATTTATACTTGAAGTTTAATGTTATTTAAGAGCAAATTCTACAGTCAAGAGACAATGATATTAGCCGGCGATAAAAAAAAAAAATTTAATTTCACTCCCATTGCGGTAGACTTAAAAAAGTAATTCGCTTGAATTATTGTGAATACTTCTTCTGGTGTTACAAAAGAACAGGCAATCTTAGGACGAGATTCAGTTCATAACTACCTTGTCTGACTCTATGTAAAAATATAAATGTATTTAAGAAAGATAGTGCTAGCCATCGTAAAAACCACGTGGTGATGATTAGGCGGGAGATTTATCACCGGGATAGTGGTCGATGAACATACACGGTTGGTCATTAGTGCGTCAAAGTCCAATATAGTCTTTAAAATATAAAACTGAAGGAATTTATTTTATGAAAAGTGGTGCAGTAACCAAAAACGTACATTTTAAAAATAAGTTGAAGTATACATGGTGATGCCCTAAAACAAAAAAAAAATTTAAACGAAACGCCCTTTGTCTTTTGTGTTTTCTTATGTGCTTTAAATTGTGTTTTCAACGATCCCTGGGTTTTTGGTTTTGAGTGACGCATTGTTGAGTTATTAACGAAAATTAAAAACAAAATGCTCGTGACAAGGTTTACCATACTAATTTCATGCGACAATATTACGATTAGCTAGTAAGTATGCAGCGAAGGGATGTCTTGAACGTACAAAATGATTAAACATTAATTTTATTATACAGGACAGGGTATTTGTTACGATACAGTCAATTTGGCAATTGTCAAAGAGCGTTTCCTGAATTTTTTTCAAATGGAACATCCCGTATATTATTAAATTTTTGGAATGGCCCGTTAATTGCCCGTAATTTTTGTTAAAAATGTCCTATACCCAAACCGAATAATTTCAAAGTTGTTTTCATTTTTTCATTACAAACCGCTAATTATTTGTTTTCGATTCGATCATGCACCGAGCAAACGCTTCGGCAAACAAAAACAAATAAACGACAAAAAGTATCAAACTGTAATTTCGTTAAAGGTAATATTTACAATAAATTCTCAAAGTGACCTTCATTTTGATTAGAACATTTGCAACCTTGACAGAAAGGACCTATCTGCGTATTGTACCATCTCAATGGAAACTGTTTCAAAAGCATGTATTATACGTTGCCTCATATCGTCTGCTGTAGTTGGAGGTGTCTGGTATCCAATATCTTTTATGTATCCCCATAGAAATCTCAATCTAGGTGGCCAACTAATAGGATCACCGCGGCCTATCCATCTATCTTCGAATACTTGATTCAAATGTTGTCGGACATCTAGTGCAAAATGTGCTGGAGCACCGTCGTGCTGGAACCACATATTTTCCCTTAGAACTGGAGGAACGTCTTGCAGAAGCTGACGCAAGTCATATTGCCAGAAATTTTTGTACGTTCAACACATCCCTTGGCTGCATACTTACTAAATAATTTTGTCTTAGCTAATCGTAATATCGTCGCTTGGAATTAGTATGGTAAACCTTGTCACGACCATTTTTTTTTTTTAATTTTCGTTAATAACTCAACAATGCGTCACTCAAAACCAAAAACCCAGGGATCGTTGAAAACACAATTTAAAGGACATAAGAAAACACAAAAGATATACAAGGCGTTTCGTTAAAAAAAAAAATTTTTTAAGGTGCCCCGCTTTAGGGTATCACCCTGTATTATGTAAATTATTTTTACAATGTGCGCTTTTGGTTACTGTACCACTTTTCATAAAATAAATTCCTTCAGTTTTACTTTTTAAAGACTATATTGGACTTTGAGGCACTAATGAGCAGCCCTGTATATATAACTGCTGGGGCTTTATCAAAACCTATTGAAAGAAACAATAATAATGTGGGCTTTTTTTATAGTATAATCGGAGTCAACTCTGTGTGAGTACATTATACCACGCGGAGTTCAAATTAAGAAGAAGAATTGTGGTCGAACAAACACTCACAATCAATGAAAGATGAGAACCTTTCCTACTAGCAAAATCAATTTCGTTTTTAAATCAACCTTTCTAATGTTTAAGACAGTATGTTTTCTATTTGATTGGAAACGTCTTGAAAATTAACGCATATAATAACGTGCTTTAAAATCCATTAACTTAAACATTAATATTCAGACGGAAGCAGGAAGATCCGGTAGGCACACAAACCAAAAGTATACAAATACACATGTATTTAGGATTTCCATTTATACATTCGTGTGGAAATATTTACATTGCATATTTGTCAAACGTAAACACCTATAGGGATTTCTATTTATATCTAGTGTAAATGTATAGTTGGAGATTTCCGTTCTGCCATCATTATTATACCTGGATTTATATACGAGTGCGTACATATATCGAAATGCTCTCCATGTGTATCCTATCAAGTATATCGTAACATCGTGTACAGTTATACAATCCATTGTTGTTTTGATAGTAGTAGTAGTAGTACACGTGCACTGCGGGTTTATGGGATCACAGCAACCGCTGCTCAAGCCTAATGCACGCAGGCAATATTTGCTATATTAAATTACTCTATGCCCACACTTTCTAACAATTACGTGAAACAAAGGAGCAACGGAGGACGTCTCTACTATTCACTGATCCGGTAAAATTGGGAGCATTACGACGAAATGAATCGCTACCGTTCGCCGGACGTACGTAATTGCACGGTGGAAAATAGGAATCCACAGAATGTCAACAACCCAATTAGAGATGTAATATGGTATACCGAGACAGGTAGGTATATTGTGTTGAATTAACATTGTCCTAAGGAATATGGGTATACACATACCTTTCAGCGGATGAAGATTAATGTGCGTGAATGCTCTCAATTCATCCCAAAAAGAAAACTGTTTTGTTCCCGAGTCCCTTTACACCCGCGTATAGTATGCTTGCTACCCGTTCATTACGTTGCTAATCATGGAACCAACGAAGAAGGTAAACTAGGGTTACTGTACACACAAATTAGTTTCAGTTACTAATTTAGACTTAAGGAAAATTATATTCATCTTTTGGGTATTATTGTTTAGTGTGTAAATTTATATAGAACGTTAATATTGTTTTACTTTTAATATGTACACTTTACTTACAATTAGCTTGTCACATCAGCCAATTACTCCATTTGAAGGCGATATTATTTTACCGAATTTATTCGAGTAGACAGGTTTTTATCATTACCTTTTGTATAGGTTTTAGTTCAGATATGCCATTTCAGTGTGAAAGAGATACCTGTTTCGATATATATTAAAAGTTTAAGTTATATTTTAATGTTTTTAGGCCTAGATAAAGTTTAAAAATTGGATTACGATTACCTCTCACTGCCAATCCAAAATTACCAACTCACAGTAGTTCAAAGCAGGCAAAAACTTATTCAAAAAGGTCGAGTTTTGATCAAAATTTAATTTTCATATATTCTTTTATGTGTATCTTAGTGTTCGGATGTGATATTTGATTAACTTCTCAAAATCATCATCGCTAAATTACTTTTGTCCTTTGTTGGTATACATCTAAAAGTTTTGTGGCCCTATAGTCGCTTCATGCACCTTTGAAATATAAAATATAGTCTTAATTCCAAGAATTTCTTGTAATTCGAAAAATCCATTTAATAAAATTAATCCAAATCTGTTAGCTGAAATTGTTCTTTTACTTTAAGCTTTAACTATTCTCCAAGTAATTTATGAATGTGGAAATTGAGCATGGAAGTTAATTATTCAACAAGTGTTTGGTAATTTTCTTAAGTAAACGCGCTCTGGGTTTGTTGTTGTAGTTGTAATTTAAAAATATATTGTGTTCTGCGTTAGTTAAGATATTGTAAATTTATTATTTTGTAACAATCAAAGCATAATTGAAATATATAAATGAAAAAAGTGTTAGATGGAAGTCTTTAGTAGAGCAACGTAATGTTCTAAACTTTTCAAAGCAGATATGTCAGCCATATCATGGAAGAACTTTGAATTAGTCTTCAGCAAATGCTTCTTATATCGAAACTTAGTTTAGAATTAGCGAAAATTCTTCTAACCGTGTTTATGTTGTTCGAAGATACAAAATCTTGCAAAAAATAAAAGTTCAGACATGTGTCTTGCGCAAACTCCTTTATCAAACACATCCTTTAACGTTTTGGATAATTTTCTGAGAAATACCATACGTTAGTAAACGACACCTTCTAGGCAAGAGTTGGCAAAAAATTATCGTAATTCGCTTTATTATGAGCCAACAAACAATTTAAGATCAGCACCCTCGAAACTGTTTTAGTGTCTTGGATGAAGCACTATTGAAAATAAAAATACTATTTTTTAATCAAATCAACAGAGGTTCGCATACTATTTGCACGTCTTAGACGGCGTAGAAAATCGTGTTATATCTGCTTGTTTATTACATGTGTGTTCTTAAAATATATAGGTTGAAATTTTTATTGAATCTATGTGTGAAATGCAAGTAAATGAATGACTTTTTTTTTCATCTTTGTCCTTTTATCGGCGCCCTGTGTGACGAGTCACGGACACTAACCACAGACCAATCAAATCTGTGATAAGTGATTAGAAATAATCCTCTCGATATCAGTAGATTTACAAACATATACAAAGAATTGGAAATATTTTCTACACCTACACTTGCACGATAAATTTATAGTTGGGGGAATACTTGAAATGCCCTGTCTCCAATACCTACTTGTTTTTAAGCGAAAGGCTAATCGATTCAGCCGTACATCCGAGCAACAACTGAGGACATTTTAACGTTAGGCGTTAACAATTTAGGAATGCTTTTACAGAAACACGCTGCTCGGCTAATCCGCGGAGCGTCTGATTCGCCCTCCGAGTTGGCATGAACAGTAAAACTTTTTAATTTAAAGTTACGACACACATATACACATGCACATTCTGTAAACGTATATACGCAGACGTGTTTAGCAAGCGAATAATAATCTGTGTAGATGATGGTTGGCGCAGAGGCTTTATACGAGTTGAATTTTCTGGAATGAGAATCGATTGTCTGGAAAGAAATGGGATTTTAGTGTACTTGTCAGCTCCATATATTGCTAATGGCGCACCTATGACTGTTATATTTAGAGCTATTCAAAGTAAGCGAAAAGAAAGGTCGATTTTTTCTCACAATTAGTTATTATAATTAGTATTGTATTGTCGTTATTGCTATAATAAAAAAAGAATATTGGCAATCGACAAAACTCTGATTACGTTTCAGGTTTTTTCAAAGTAGTCAACATATTCACATTACTATAAATGGAATATTCATATGTAACTAAAGTTACAATCCTATCTGGCCAATCGCTTCGCTTTTATGCATGTTTTGTAACAATCCCAATGTAGATATAAATATGTCGCCTGTTAATAAGTAAATGTATGATGCATCGAGTAAAAAGTTGAATTATTGTTTGTGATAAACATCGATTTGCACGAGTACAGCTCGTTCTGTTATTTGTCACTTTAATTAACTTTGTTCCTGCTGCGAACGCTTTCATTGCTAATGGAGGCCTATCTCCACAAATCGCTTCACATGACATAATTACACGCTTTTGTGTAACTACTGCACGTCTATTACAGGTCCTATGTTGTACGGGCTCTACGTTGTTGTAGGTTCGAATGACGGCATGCGCTAAGTTGAGTTTGTTTATTACACGTCACAATAGTGTAAACGTGATAACTACAATCCAGATATGTATATCAAGAGTTTGAAATACCAATATTTGCTTGCACGATCGTATGAGACTCTGCGTTATACTTTCCTTTTTAGTCCCTACAAACTATATTTGATTTGTAAGTGTGAATCGTCAAACCACACGGAGAAAAATTTATTGTTAAGGTGGCACCAATTGACGCACATTGAACAACAATTTGTGGGTAAATATATGACAACAACAACCATTATTCAATACAACCTAAAACTTGTTGTCGAAAAACTTTGTTAGAACTGCCACAAAATTGGGAAGGATATAATCCCAAAACATGTTACAATCAACCAGTTGCTTGTTGTTTAACGAATCACAAAAATATGGTGTTTTCAACAATTGTGTGAAATACAGTATTAAAAATTGTTTATTACTACCAAAGCAATTTGAAACTTCAACAGCAAGTTGTGGATATTTAACAAACAATTGATCTTCCGTCATCATTTTCTACGTTTATAGTGTCACTTGATTTTGATTTTTGTAATCGCAATTTCTGTTCAAAGCGAACAATATTTTAGTAGATTCACACACAAATTCGGTGCTGTCTTAAATGGAAGCTGTGGAGGGTTTAAGTAAAATATCAGTATAGGATAACACATTTTTTTATTAATAATTAACACAAAAATTAAACAAGATAAATTCTAAAACTGGGAAACACTAAAAATGAAGATTAAAATTTCAAATGTATCTAAGTCTTATTTTACAAATGTCTCAAGGCAACGTATATTCTAGATCGTTTTGCAACTTTTAAACAGGGGAAAACACTAGGTAATTTATCGGAAGGTTTAATGTACTCATCATTAGCAATCTGTACTTCGTACGCATAATATTCCATTCAGCTAGCTTCTCTGTAACAAAATTATCCATATCTAAGAGTCAGTAGACGTCAGAAGTGAGCCAGTTTTCTTCAATTTTAATACACTGTCGTTCTTTTACACAAAACTAATAAGCTAACACAACGTCACAACCGAAAATATATGGCGTGGTCTACTCCGCCTGGTAACTAGCAGACTAGTATGTTTCTTCAAGGCTATGTAAGACCAATGAAACACGCGGTTAGAATCACGTGATACTACTGTCCATGCCGGGACTTCCCGAATCACAAGTTGTAATATCGACAACGTAGGCGTCCTGTTGCGTCAACTACAATTGTGTGTAATGTAAATATTTCTTGACTGTACTGGTTTGAAAAATTGTGTTTACATCTACTTCACTTCATCGCACACGTTGTTCTGTATTTTAGATCTGAAATAACTACAACTATAATGTTATCGCCACAGCGATTATTTGTACCGTAAAATATTTTAACACCAACAAAAGTGTTGTTGGTGGAACAAAACAAAAGTTTTGGAATATACTTACAAAACTTTACTGCAATACCAATTTATTTTTGAATCGATTGCAATGTAAGGACAATACTTGTTTTGTTGGATTTGCAATGTCATTTTTCTCCGTGCATGCAGATGCTATTTGAAAAATGAGGCGACAAAATCTGTGTATGTATAAAACATGCATTTATAAGAAAAAAATATATTTCCATTTTTAGATAACAGGATACAACTAATATTTGTAATGAACATTAAATATTTTCCGTTTTTCCATCATTTCACTAATAATAAGTTTGGAAACGAAATCTGTGATTTCTGAAAAGAAAAAATAGCAGCTTGAATAAAAGGAAAATAAAATTTACTATTCAATGCATATTTTCATTTGAAAGCCGTGAAATCTTGATTTTGCTCTGGGCGTAGATCTTATCGAAGGAGAAATTCTCGTTGGTACTACAAGCAACCTAATTTATACACAAACACTGCTTGATTATCGTAATCGAGCATCCAATCCCCTGTGTCTGCTCCGATATCGTTCCTGCTATTTCGCTGGTAGCAGAAAACGATTCAAAATTACGCCAGATAGCGTCGGGGGGCGGTTAAATAAATCTCTCGAGATTTATTTTTATTGGTATCAGACGACTGGATGCCGCGGCGCGACCGCCGGATGCTCTAGCTGGAATCCATTCCGCCGTCGGATTGGGTCGATCCCGTGAATCGTGCGCCTAAATCAATTAAAACAATTACAACGACAAACAGGCAGACGTAGAATATAGAGGCCGAAGTGAAATGAGACCTCGCTCACCCTTCGCTCGGTCGGGAGCGCCGTTGTATCGATTTCGAAAAGGAATACTCCCACGGAAAGATTCTTGGTTTAAGGAGGATTACGTAATACGGTACGTGAAATGTAATGACAATTCCTATGCGGCAGCGTATCCCCCAGGAAACTTTGTAACCGCCTTTCTGCGCACACGAGCGTCTACATAATTCAGATTCTATCTTATGCTTCTATTTCCTAAAACGGCGATTCGGAAATTTAGATACGAACGGGCAGAGGTCGAGAAGCGCGTTTTTATTGTTATTGTGCTCTTTACGCGATTCCACTTCGGTAGAAAGCGAACAACAGAACCAGCACGTGCTCTGAAAATGCTGACTTATTTCCGTTCATCTAGATACCACCCCTGTTAGTTATGGTAATGGTGCAATTAAAAAAAGTGGACAAAACCACTAGGAGAACAGAAGATCTGCCATTTAGAACCCGAATAGAGGTAAAATTTACAACATCTTGAACGTTTTCTATCTTTAAAACAACGGAGAGGTTTCGTACTTCGTTTAAATTAGTGTGCCCGGTTTATTATTACGGCTATGTCTTGCCACAAAATGTAATGTTCTAATACAAGCCATATTAACATGCATTCCCGAAATTTAATTATAATTAGTGCAGTTGTAACTTATTACCATTGCTAGTGCCAACTTTCATTATATAATCTTTCTGTTCATGTAATTAACTTGATTTTGTTACTATACGCCGTACTATACTGATAAAAAGGGTTGCTTAAACGAAAAATAAATCAACTACACACAGAAAAATGCATTCTGAGTTCAAACTAACATATTGTTTTAACACAATTCTCTTAAAAAGAAAATGAAATAATTTTGTTTTAAGTAAATCTTTTACCACTAAGAAAATTGAAAGTTTCAATTCAGGAAAGCTGTTGTTTCGATGAATTTTCTTAACTAGAGAATATATTTGCTTAATGCAAGTAGATAGACATGAATTTCCGAGCTTAGATCTGTGACTGCATTACCGGCTTACGTTGGGGCCCTACTCCTTGATTGAGAGTTTGCTCTGTCCCGTAGATGAAGACAATCTAAACCCTTATTTCCATAGTAGAGAAAATCGCAGATATAACTTGAGAATATAGCGATGAAAGTGGGTTTGCACTCGGAATGACGTTGATGATATCTAGTAAGCAGAAACTCGAGTCCGTCTCTAAGTGCTTATTTTCCCCCTTTTCATTGCTTTTCCTGCTATGACGATTCCAATAATAGACCATGAGCCGCCCGCCTGGTGGCGCTTTTTCTGTTCTAATGGTGTTTCGCATTTTCTCTTTGATTTGTATAAAGCGTTATGATTTTAAGGTAAGCATTACTATTCTTAAAATGATATGGAAAGTGATTTAATTCAAGAATTGTAACATTTTGCTCCAAGACTAACGCTTTTAATGCAAGTAAACGATATTCTTAAGTGGAGACTAAAAGTAGATTCATTGAAGACTGTTAACCTTTGTCGTCAAGATTATGCTGTTACGACAATTTTTTTCTTGCCTAAAGCAGTTTTTGTCTTATTCAAAACCTTATTTTTATTTAGTCCATAAGCATGCATTTTTCTGTGTGTACAACAGTGGTACCATCACATATAGTATTTCCTCGTATTGAAGTTAAAATGCAAATCGGGCTCATTTCCATCAAATTTAAAACATTCATGTAACACCAGTGAGAACAAAAGAAATGCCAATAAATAAACTGGCTTATCTTTGATTGCATCCACATATTTCGCATAGAACTGTAGCAGAAGATATTGGAATAAGCCAATCAACAGTACTAAGGTCATCACAAAAATCATACTTTTAAAATTTAATTATATATATATATATAAAACGGAGACTAAAATGTATCCCTGTAATGCAAGTACTGTTAAGTGATAATCCCAATATTACTAATAACATTTTGTGGATCTACGAGGCGTGCTGTCTTAACAATAGTTTGGTAATTCACCGCAACTGCTGTTACTGGGCTCCAAACAATTCTCAATGGATAGGTGAAGGTTCAGATAATATGGAGAGTCACGTTTGGTGCGGATCATTTAATGGGCGTATCATTGGTCCATACATTTTAGAAGGAACTTTGATAGGGCAACGTTATTTACATTTTTTTTTTTTACAAAATGGCCTTCCCCTGGTAATGAAAGATGTACCATTAGCAGAGCGCAAAGATTTGTGGTGGCAATAGGATGGCGCTCCACCTCCGAGTTGGCTGCATCCAAATAGATGGATTGGTACTAACGATCCCATTCAATGCCCAGATCGCTCGCTAGATTTAAGCCCTCTGGGACTTCTTTTTGTGGGGATATTTGAAAAAAATATGTATTCTACTCCGTCTACGATCTTAAACGATTTAAAGCTTAAGATCCGACTTAAACATACCTAATTCCGTTACAATGAATATGATTACAGCAACACCTTCCAGGGAAATTAATTGGTCGATTTCAAGGGTGTGCTGCGTCGAATGGTGGTCCTCTTGAACAATATGTTTAAGTGCTGAATTTTATGAATTATTAAAATATTTCATATTTATTCAACTTTTTTATCTATCTGTTTATATATATTATTGATATGATCATTTTGTATTAAATATTCCTAGAATGCAATTTTCATTTATATCATTGTATTCCAAACTCTTGGTACCTCGATTGTAGCCGGCAGTACAGCTTAATGGTACGTTGCATCATTGTCAGTTTTGTGCGTCAAACAGCAATATGCACAACAAGTTGTTGGATGGGTGACCATTTCAATAAAAACTTCTGCCTAAGCGGCTCGGTGTGTCCGGCACTCTGGGGAGGTAGCACAATGGGCCCGGTAAGAGTGGCCTAAGTGCATGTGTTCTCACCACCTTCCCCGACCAGAACTTTACCTTTTACCTCGATTGTAATGCCAAAAAGATAAAGGATGCAATTAAAAAAAAAAAACGTGTTTAGTGTAGGCTTTTTAGAGCGTGGTTTGAAAAGTATACCGTTTAGGATTCCACAATGCATTTTGAAAGACACCTTGCTGGATCTTATATCTCTGAGAACAAAGTCGCTTATGATATTGGATCTGGGACACCCGGTATATGTATTTTTACACAGTAATATACTTGAGGACAAATGTGTATATACTGTAATTTTTCTTGTAGTTATCATTCTTTATTTGTAAGTCAAAGTTTTACAAATTCTTCGGTAATTTATTTGATTTCTTGTGATTTATATTACTAAATTGAATAGACACCACCTACGATACCAAGGTAATCAACATTGCTTAACTTTTAAAATAATCCCGAATACTTTGGAAGGTGATTGTTTGGAATAATAAAACAACCGTTTCTAAAGTTACATGTTCAGCGCTTTAATAGATTTTCATTAACGTAGTAGACGTTTCCTAGAACATTTTCAAACAAATCGACATTGCTTTTAGAACGGTCTCCAGTAACTTCGAAACCACACATTTCACATATATTAGTTAGTTCGTTCACCGTACCGTAAAAATCCCAATATCTGGAATGGAGCATTTAAATTGCGGCAAAAAAAAATTGCAAGAATTGACAAACAATCTTTAGTTCGATGTCGATATTAACCTATTTTTTACGGTGGCTGAGCTGATCGAACGTGAGGTAAAATGAATTCGCTCTGGATTATATAACGCAAAAATAGCAATTCGAGATAAGTGAAGCGTTTTTGAGGTACGAACATACACAAGTACCTATACTGCAATGCGACTGGTAGAAACGAAAGTCAAGAATTTTAAAAATATGTTCCAATCGCTGTATCCAAATCGTTATGTCACATAACCCAGCCAACTCTTTGCGCAATAATACCGACGCACTATACATTTAAGTTCCTTTATTTGGAAACAAATTATTTAATTGAACCCGGTGAGAATGAGTGAAGTAGGTTCGCAATATAAAGATATCCGTTTTAGTGGATATTCACTTACAATCAGATCTTTTACTTGTGGCAGTTCTGTAATGCGGATATGGCGGTGATGTTAAAATTACCGGTATTTTATTACGATTTACGTTTGTCACACGATCAAAGTGTTTGTGGTGGTGGTTTAAGATGTTGAGAAATGGTTTATGCTACCAAACGTCTGCAACACTCTGAACTGAGAGAGTATATGAGAGTGTGACGGAACGTCTTATATAATTGAATCAAGCGCCACAAGGAAAAAGATTATAGAAGTTGGGCGCCACCAAAAAATGGAATAAAATAACAACTACTATATTTTGAATTTAATTGAAATAAATTGTAGATTAATAACTGTTTAATAATTGTTTAAATTTTCTCTTTAATCAATAAAAAAAAATGCGAGGAATAAATTGCACGAGCTCTCTTACTTTTCTCCAGGCGTGCGGTTGACAAGGGGTAAGTGTGATTTAAATATTTCAAAAAAACAGCTACACGTCCAGGATTGACAATAGTTTCACAAATTTTATTTACACAACTTTAAGAAACCAATAAAAAAAAAAAAACAAAGGAACATTACTAGATTGGTCTAAAATAACTGATTTCTCTTGGGAATTGCTGGCCAGCCAAAACAATTATAACAAACTTCGACATTTACAAGTTAATTTAGATAATACGTAATGCGGTTGGGACTCTTTCTTCTTTCATCAAGGTGTAGCTCTCTCAAAGTCATTTTCAGGTGCGGAAACCTGCGGAATGCCTTCTCAGTTTACATCTTTTGGCAAGATAAATCTCAGTGACGCACAAATTCAATTTGTTATGAATAGCATCTCTTCACGTAAAATATACTTAAGAAATACTTATTTAGAATTACAGACTTTGTTTCTAATCCATTTAGCCTTAAACTTTTTATAATAAAAAATATGTTTTTGCAAAAAAATTAACTATAGTTATAGTATTCCTTTACTTTTCAATCGGGAAACATGTTCTATTTTTAATAAATTCACAATGAGTGTTTCTAATATTTCTCACCAGGAACTAGTAAACGTTTTATTAGAATATGACCGTAATGTAGAAAAATGTTTAGAATCCATTTTTGCCAATAATCTTTACTTAACACCAGCCGACTTGGATTGCATTCCAGAGGACCTGACCAAAACGTTTATACCACATTTTAATAAAAAGCAGAAAGCTGACCGGAATGAAATAGGGTTTTTCATAAAAAAAATAAAGACTGGCTTGAAAAATCATACTTTATATCTCGTTTGGATGCCGAAGAACATCAACCATGTTCATCGACAACACATTCCAAAATAGGTGGTCGTTCCTGAAAAGTAGTTTGGAGATTCCTGCGAGAAGGCTAAACGTTATAAAGTCAAACAACTAAATAAACAATATTCAGAACAGCTAATTAATTTAGCTGCAAAAAATTCCATGGGCCTGACATAAAACCACCCCGTTTTAGTCCGACAACAGCTTTGTCTTTGAGATTGGATGTTTCACTAAGACATCACTAGGCATCGGATTTATGTTTAGTTAACTTTTAAAAAAATATATGTTGTAACATTATAGGAATGCTGCGTGAAGAAGCGCAAGAAGCTCGTAACAAGGATTATCATTGCTACCGACTTTCTCATTCTAGGAAGTGCAGCAGAGTGGATACCAATAAGGATTTTATGCATATATTGCTGCTAACTCCTGATCCGTATATTGACAAATTTCCTGTGAAACAAAAATCAAATGCGCTCGATTTACACGAATATGTTAAAAACTTTATTAGTTATTTGTCGATTTAAGTAGTAAATGTATTAATTTTAATTATTTATTTTTCTTAATGAAGTGTCCTTTTCAATTTAATTAATGACCAAAAATCATCTTGACTGTTTCTTAATCAAAACTGGTTTGCTGCATATCACTCGTATTGAGAAATTTTCTAAAATATATTCAAATATATTGAGAAATTTGGTAATATGTATGTCTATATACATCCTATAAACGTATGAAAGCACAAAATATCGAAATTTGTTGTAGTTTTTTCCGCATTTGCCGAGTTCCGGACCAGAGTGCGCCATATTTTATATTTAATTCTTTTCTCTTTTATGTAATCCAAATCCTTTATATTTAATCTCATTACACTGAAAAAATCATTTAAAAATTCCAATTGTATAAAAAGTTACAGATTTTTTTCCGTTTCTAGACCACTATGCGTCGCACCGAATTACCAGTTTTGGGAAAACACCAATGTTCATTACCTGTTCCTATAGAAAATTTTGTGCTGAATAAAAAAGTTCTTATCAGCAAGGGGTCACAAATAAAGTCTTCATTGGGTTTTATCGAATTAACCCACACATTTTAGCTATAATCTTCATAGAAGAATTTAGTTTAACCGGTTAAAATTTTATAAACGACCAAGTATAATAATTGATTTCCATTTTTCTGTTACAGTGTAACCTTTACTTAAAGGACTTAAAGGAAAATTACAAATTGTTAACCATTTAAAATGTCCTATGTAAGAGAACTCCCGTAAGCAAAGTTTCAAAGTAACATTCTTTTGGTATTTAGTTTTCTTCTTAAGATATTAAACCTTTTCTTTGCATTTCAAATAAAAACGTGTTTTGGATCGTAGGATAATCTGATACGTTTTAGCTTATAAATTTTGTTTTTAACTCAATTACCATCATAAACGTATAATACCAAAAAGTACAATATAACAAAGAACGTCAAAATTTAAAAAAAAAAAAAAAACGTATTTGAAATAAATTTGGCAATAGGAAAATATATAAAAAAATTTATCATCGAATCACGCCGTATATTTAACTGCTATATCAAAAAATGTAAAATTGAAAACAGAAATTTACGTATTTTTTTAGATTTCCCCAATATTTATATCGAATGTATGATATATCGTATATATTTGTATATCAAACTTTAGTACCCCAGCACTTTAACACTGCAATACGTCCAAAACTGGTTATGAAGAAATCTAATAGGAAATATTTTAAACTATTAATTCCGCTTTTTAAATGTGCTTAATTCGCCAACAGTATTGTGATAATTATTGCAATTACACGCGATCGATTAAAGCATTCAAACATTGAGCAATTAATATTGTCCGAACTAATTTTACAAACGTCAAACCTGAACGCGAAACGGATAACATTTTCAACGTTGTTCTCTTGCCGTGACATTTATTGTGGTGGGAACTGTTGGAAACACCATTTTGCGGAGAGCTCTGACGGAGGCATAATCTTTTATTTCCAGAATACGTGATTCATACAATTAAATGCTTTTATGCGTCAATAGTGAGGATCACGCAATCTTTCTTTCCTACGTTTCATAGACGTTAATGAATAATGAATTTATTACAGGGAATGTATTCTTACATCTATATGTGAGCATATACTGCGGATACAGACAGACGGTCTATAGACCTTTAGAATGTAACATTTAGGTGCTATTACACGGGTGATTTTGTAGCAATTAATCGCCAAGCGACAGATGTCAGACGTAATAGAGCGATTAAAGAAATAATATGAAGCAACTTCTTGCAAATTTCAGCGATGATTTGCTTATTGTTCCACATTGCCAGATATTCCTTGCTTGTCATAAAAATCAAGAAATGCGCAGTTTCCGTTATGTTTTGACACTTGTTTATTAACATGGTAAGCAGAAACGATATAATTATTCTTATGTAACGTTTTTACTAATCAGTTTAGTCGAAAAAACTCTCAATGTTAAAGTTATTATTATGGTTCATTTAGCCCACTATTTCAAATTTTTTTCTTGTTAATGAAAGGAAACGCATATATTTCTCACCCAACTTTTTCTCTTAAAGTATTGATTGAAAGACAAAGTCAAAGCCAAGGACATTAAATTATACTTATATATAAAGGAACACACAGACATTTTGCGTATTATAGCCTCTAAAAATAATAATGTACCCTTGTAAGATAATTGCAGGTAATTCAATGTAATAGGTGTGTAGGAGATAAAATTCATAACTCATGCTGTAAGCATGACGAATAACGCATTACATTAACCTACCTTTCCAAGGTTTGTAGCTTTACAAACTTGGTTGTGAGAATTCCTAATAAAAATATAATTACTTCACAGCGCGTATCTCTACATAAACATGAAGCCTTTGTAACTTTTGAACATTGTGTAATTACAGCCTTTATTTATTCAAAACAAACAGACGCGTTTAGCGTTTCGCGATCTTTTGTTTCGTTTTCCAACTAAAGTTAATTGATAAAGTTTTTATCTTTGTAAATGCGTTTAAAGCCAGCGCGTCCCATTTCCGAGTTCACGTTTAATAATTTTCTGGAAAATTTCAGCACACAATTAAAATTATATACGGGTGCACTTCCTAATGTAAAGTTAACTGCATTTTGACAAAGGGGAGTGTCAACACAAGTTTTAGATAAAAATACTACAAAATCTGGGGTGCTCCAACTAGCGCTATTGAAAAACTAATTTGTAACCTTATTTTTAATTTTAGAAAAGATAATTTTCACAACCATTCTATAAAACTCAATTAAAAAGTACTTCCGACAATGCTAAATAAACCGAACATGGGCAAACAAAGTCTTATTTAATTATTTTAAAAGGAGAGAATATTCCTCCATTTTATTATTTTTCACTAAAAAAATTACATGACAAATATTTGATTAAAAAGGCATTTGTTTTGTAGGTATATCTATTTCAATTGTCTCACACAACAGTGGAACTTCCGTTGATATAATTGAAGTTGTTTGTTTCCATAGAGAAGACTGTACAATACGGAATACTAGAAACGTAACCGGTACTACATTTTTTACTTCGTATACTGACAGCAAAGAAATTGCACAATAGCAATCGCAAAGCTATCAAGCAGTAGTGGAATACAGATACAGCCATCGGCCACCAGAGTGCACGACACGCATTAAATAATGCTGCTTGATATCTTTGCTATTTCTGTTGTGAAGACTACCAGACATCTTACTTTCACGGATAGATGGCGTTGCACTTTTTTCATTTACAACAGATATTAATTGCCAAGTTTACGTCACAGAAACAAATTTATCTAATCAGTGAATATATAACGATTTGTAGTGGACAATACAAGCAAGTCTTCTAAACAAATATTCTCATTTTAACAATTTAGTCATTTCAAACATTTGGAAACTAACTCCTAAGCAAACTCTCTCTTCCAGGTACCAGAGTTGAGATTTTCCACAATATTAAATTCTTACGTGAAACCTCAAACTAAACTTCTAAATACATGGTAATGCCTGAAGTACGAAAACATGATATGTTCTATTAGCTGCAATTAGCATGACGTCAAAATTGGAGTAGGAGGGGGCAGGATTAGTTCCAGACAAAATATTTCTTCCTTTTGGTACACAAAAGACGGCAATGTTGAGAAAATTGCTTCATTGGTCGCTCTAGTACATAAATAACCCGAGCCAGGGCAATGTGTTACTACAAAAATTGCCCAGGTTGCAACACCTTAACCTAGCGTAATGTAGTTTGGGTTTCCATTAGAAAACCATAAAAAAAAATTAATGAATAATAGCATGTAGATTCTTGGTTTCAATAGTTTTTATTAAATTTATAAATGTAATTTTACAATTAATTATATTAATGTCATGCTTCAAATACAACAATAAATAGAAGAAGTCAAATCCAAATTTTTCGTTTTCTACACGGAGAAAAAAAGATGTTACCACGTATTATAAATATAGTGAATGATATTAACTCAAGGACAACAATACGTTATCTAGTACCCAGTATTCATCCATGTATTACTGTTTATTAGGAAGATGGTACGCTCTAATATAATTATAATACAACCAACTATAAAGTTAGTTGTCCCTATTGTTACTATCTATTTTTCTCAGTGTAGCAACATATGTTAGTTTCATTTTGAAGTCTACTATACTTAGATATATATATATATACCTTTGCATCCGGTTGCAACTGACGCTCACGGATGTACTAGACGACGACATTGTCTAGCAATCCCGGAAATTGGAAACGTGAACTTCGAAATAGATCCGGTACAACAAGTAATTATAATGCCGTTATTAAAACCTAAAGTTACGCCTGTTAAACAAGTATCGGCGCTGAAGTTGTTACTAAAGTTAAATATGCATCAGGACGTTGTGAAGAGTGAAATACAACATCCTCTAATGCTCATTACTCGACATCGCATCGTTGTCAGAACATAGTTCGAAATTCCAAAAAGCAGTTTCCATATATTAAAATTCCTACAATATGTATAAGAGAAAAAGTGGACTTAATAAATTTTTAGTAGAATTTACGAACGATATAAAATTTCAGAATTCCTCGTATAAAGCAGTAACCTTCCGTTTCCGTCGTAATTTCCGATAAAAATTTTGCACGCTCTGTTATTCGCATTGGTGCATTTCCGAAAAGTATATAGACCTCCATATTTAATATAGTAGAATTTCCGCTCAACATGTTTTAATAAAGAAAATGTAAGTTGCAAAGATGACTGCAGCGTAAATTATGCCACTCATTAACAGAAATCGGCCTCATGATGCAAGGACGATTTGGATTTCTTTTTCATTATTGAACACCAAAAGATTCGAACTTTAATTCACGAGATATTCAATAATGAACTTTCCGATACGTATTCTATTGTAGGTATTTTTGTATTACTGTATTTGATGTTGCTAGATATTTGATTTACTCACTATTAAGAAGAGTTTGTTGCTTTACAGCTTTTAAATGTGTAATATTTGCTTTGAAATTGAAATCGCTTTTATCTTTTTAACTGTTGATGTTTGATGTATGATTTATATTCTTTTCTCTAGTAGGTGCGACATGTTCTAATAAGGTATGTAAGATCTTTATCTATCACATCGGTTTAAGTTGTCCGTTTTCAAAAACTGTTAAATTTATGTCCTTCTACGCAAAATATAAACCAGGTTAATGTGTAATGTGCTTATTTTTTACTATAATTGCTTCTTTCGTAATTACTGTAATATACACAATAAGAATGTTTTGTTAGTTTTATTAGAATTTAATAGAAAGCTTATAGTAACTTACTTAGTAACATTGATAAGACGTATGTGTGTAGATCTTCTTGGTTTTTAAAGTCATATAGTTAAACAACTATTAGATTGAGTAAGAAGTTTCGGTTTATTTATAAAACCTTAATCATTTACATTTTTAAAAATTAATAATGTAAAAAATAAAATAATCCAAATTTATAAACATAATAATTCCATAAATGATAAAACTGACACACAATTTTTCACTAAACTTTATAACTTAATTCTATAAATGAAATTTTAATAAAAATGTAGTAACGTTTTTCATATTTAACCATAACCTACCATAACTAATACAACTGACACAATTCACAAAACAATCTTTATATAAAACATTTCAAAACTCTTTCAAATTAAAACAAAAAACAAACTGATTTTATCAATAAAACAAAAAATGTTATATATTTTTATATATCAAAATTTTATTTTCTACATTATTAATTTTTAAAAACGTAAATGATTAAGGTTTTATAAATAAACCGAAACGTCTTACTCAATCTAATAGTTGTTTAACTATATGACTTTAAAAACCAAGAAGATCTACACATATATATATTAAAAAGTCAAGAAAATTTGGAAGAATTGATAAGACGTTTTTCTGTTAAACCTCTTATATCGTATTTTCCCTATAATCCAGTTGATATTAACTAAAATTTGTTCTTATTTTGACCTTGTACAACCCCCATCATACACCACTGATCTCCAATTAAATCAAAATGTTCAAATTATCAAGAAGAACACCAGTTGGGTCACTGTGCTTGTAAGTGCTAGAAGAACTTACAGAAGATGTTTTGAACCACTCGATACCAGCCCCATATATCTTACATTTGCAAAAGATAAGTTAAAAGCCGAATCACTCCAAATCTAGATCCAAGAAATCCGAAGCACTGTCCAGCAGTTCTTACAAAGAAAGAGGTGAAAGAACTAGCTGCAACAAAAAAAAAACTTAAAGACGAAAAGAAGAAAAGCAAAATGTAGATTTGTAGCTAAAAGAGAACGACCTAGCACTTCGTGGAATCAAACGAAAGGAAAGGAAAGCATAGAGCAGTGGTTCTCAACCTTTTTTCGCCTAGCGCCCACTTACTGGATTTTGTATAGATCCCAGCGCCCACTGGTGGGCGCTACCGCCCACGTTGAGAACCACTGGCATAGACCATGAAGGGGATGTGAGTTGTCCTGGATGTGGAGGTCTATATTCTTAAACTACAGAAGATTGGATAATGTGTTCTCAGTGGAATAACTGGCGGCACGAATTTTATACAACTCATGTGATAGGAATGTTTATTGTTTCAACTGTGACCAGTAATATATTTTACAATCACTTTCCATAAGCGTACTCTTATACACATGTGTATTATACAGAGCGTATTTACAAAGTTACATCAAAAATTAAATATCTGTAAAACAATATATAACTAAAATCCTTAAAAATATACTTTGGAACAACCGCTTTTAATAAATAAAGTTCTTTATTTATTTTACCACTTTATTCTATTTACCGTATGTACTGAAATTGAGAGCATATTAATTATTAATTCAATCGTTCAATATCATGTTTGTTTATAAATTAAAACGCTGGAGTGTTGGTCCGATTTTGAACCAGATCCTTGAACCTGTCCTCTGTATAAACAAACAGACAGGTAAACCGAAAGAATATGTTACCAGGGTTTGTTCGGCTGAGCCGCGGCAGTGGCCGGCTTTAATAACTTTCTCCACTGTCACGGTCCACCGTGGAAATTGCAAACTGGTTTCTCGTTGGAGTGCTGTTTTATCGTTACGGTGCCGCGTGTCCTCAGCCGTGACCTCCAGCTATGCAAGAGGAACACCTGTGCGCGGTCATAAACGCTTGCGAAGTTTCGCTTCGCGAGAATTCTTCTTAAATACGCTATCGGTTAAATGGCACGCTTTAGTGTACATCGTGATTCACGTTTGTTCCTTTAATATGCTTGAGTTTGGTATTATTGCTTATACATACAAGTGACGATCCCACATCTCATACACAATACCGACGCGTGTTTTGATTTAGCATTTCTAATAATAACTTCTTTGAGATATTAGTCAAACAGCATTCCGCATTATTGATTGATGGAAATCATAATTATCTGTGTTGCGATTCTTATTAGAAAATTTCCTTTTGCATTCAATGACACATTCATCCGTAGCAAACACTAGCTAAGAATAATTGAATGATATCTAATCACCTATCTGATCTTCATGAGTTCCAGCAACTACAGCTAAAGTAATTTATCTGTCAGTGCGTCAAGGAATGGGTACCTAACATACAAAGTCATTCTCGCCTTGGCATGTATTCATTCTTCTTGGGAAAAACACCGGAGAAAGCAAAACAGTTCCGATAGGAGATAAGACCTAATTTACAAAAAAAAAAGTATTTATAAGAAAACTGTTAAAATGACAGTAAATTGCTGTAGGCTAAGCAAACCTACATGGACTGCCAGCCACAGAGGGTGGCACATTTTGTCAAAACGGATAAGAATCCATATTGTATGCCAATGCGGTTACGAGAGATCAGAAAAACAAGGACAAAATGTATCAATGGATTTGAAGGACCTCTCATTAAGCTATTAGGTGCAGAAGGCACCTACATACAAAGTCATTCTCGCCTTGGCATGTATTCATTCTTCTTGGGAAAAACACCGGAGAAAGCAAAACAGTTCTGATAGGAGATAAGACCTAATTTACAAAAAAAGTATTTATAAGAAAACTGTTAAAATGACAGTAAATTACTGTAGGCTAAGCAAACCTACATGGACTGCCAGCCACAGAGGGTGGCACATTTTGTCAAAACGGATAAGAATCCATATTGTATGCCAATGCGGTTACGAGAGATCAGAAAAACAAGGGCAAAATGTATCAATGGATTTGAAGGACCTCTCATTAAGCTATTAGGTGCAGAAGGCACTCTCTAAGGTGATAAGCATAATTAAGGAAGCAAAATTAAGGAACAGCTTCTATTGTAAACGGTATCGTCATAGATACGAAAAGACGGTAAGAATATGATCACTCTACCTTCATCTAAATCCAGTATATCCTCCATTAGCAAGTGAACCTATAGATTTTTACTTTCAATAAAAAGGTAATGGTTTAGTAAACACACGTCTGGCCATATCGGTAGTTCAACGATTTGGACGTTCTCCTTTCACCCCACGGTTTCGATTTTTGGCCGAGGCGGTTTGATTTTTAATTGTAGACAAAAATCAAATGTCTTCTAGGAAGTAACATCTTATATTGCCTGTCAATACGATGTTAGGCCCACAAAGAATTCGTACAAAAATTTAGCAAAATTTCAATGGAGATTAATATTATACATAGTGCCTAGAAGTATCAAGGAGCGTTCCACAAATCAAAGTTTCATCTACCGCACAGACAAACAAACATGCGTATGTATTTAAAAATCGGGTGCATCCTGAACTTATTGTTTTATAAATAAAATATTTGAAGCTCATCTGCTCAGCTTAAAATATATCTTTTTTTATAATTTCGTTAAGTAATTTAATCAACTAATGTAGCCTTGAATTCCAACTAGGTAGGATGTCCTATTACATGATATCTATTTTTTACAAAGATATGTTTGCTTATGGTTTTTCACACTGACGTAAAGTATCAATTTAAATATTTATCTGAAAGAAATGGGTCAACAAACAAAGGTAGCAAAAAAATAGTACCTAACGAGAACATCAAACTAGGCTCGAATAAAAGTTGTTGTACTTACAATGCTATGCAGGAAATCTTCTGGGAACTGCTTACAAGTAATTGAAAACAATGATGGGAAACCTGAAAGTAATAATAATTGTTGTAATGCCTCATATAATTGTTGTAATGCTTTATATATATGCTTGAACTGACTATAGACATTTCCATATATTAGAAAAAGGATAAATTTGTATTTTGTCTAAGAATTCATTCAGTAGATAAAATGCCAATGTATATGACAATCTAGATAGAAAAAATACCTTTTAACCTATAAATTCGTTAAAATGTAGATATTTAATTTTGTGTCTAGGTCAGTTAATTAGAATAAAATAAAGGTGCTTCTTTTTTTCTTTCTTTTGCTAGTTCTTTTTTTCTGCTACGTTTCCTTACTTGGTTTTTGCAATATTTTCAAGATTTTACTTGACTTTGTTTAAAATACATCTTTTGGTTTTTTTTTTCTACAAATTTTTAACATTCAATAGAATATATTTATATATTTAATATAACAATGAAGTAGACTCACCTTTTAGTTATATTTTTCTTAAAAGATAAACCAGTGAAAGAAGAAAAAACAGGAGTACCTTTATTTCATTCTAATTAACCGATCTAACAACCCAATTAAATATCTACATTTTTCCATGGATTTTCCAAAAATTTTCTCTCATACAAACCTTGTCCTTAGAATTACGAACACAAACAAGACAAAATCAACCAAATTGGTCGAGCAGTTCTCAATTGATGCTCCGTCATAGATGTGGCAATTGATTTTTATTTATATAGATTATGAATTTATATTCGCTTAGCGTCACTGAAATGCTATTTGTCCAATGCTCGAATTGTCAACTTATAGATAGTATAAAACTACTAGGGATTTGTATAATAACAAATAACATAATCTTTTGCATTAAAAAAATAAGTTACAAGGATTAAATTAGCATTCAAACACCAGAATCCTATTAATCTTTAATCCTCATAGAATGCTGATACATTTTATATTATCAAAGCCATCCCTAGCCCTTCTAAATATTAGACATTATTAATTCTATGGATATCATGAAAATTTACTCTGAAGTATTTGAATGAAATATTCGGAACTAAAAAACCAAATTAATTTATATATATTTTGTTTTAGCATCTCCATTTAGACCGATTCCATTGATGTTTCTTTTTTCTGTCATCCTGTATCATCTCTAAATCCACAATAGGAACTAAGATCTCGATTACAGCAAAAAATTAATATAAAGTTGCTCGAAAGCAACACCAAATTAAAAAACTTAATTAGTCACAAACGCAGCTGGAAAAGAAAATATTAAATTAATATTCTCTCGGGCCCCGGTATTAAACGAAATCTTCTATTTTTGTCTTTCGACCCTTCTCATGCCGAAAGCAAATTTCTCCAATTTCAATATTCTATTTTCCTTTCCCCTCTCAAATGCGATCGGAAATTTATTATTTATAGGAGGGTGGTTTGGTAATTCGATGCGTAAAATAAAAATTAATCAGATGTGCAGCATAATTAATTTAAATCCGTGGGTATAAGTTTTCAAACTCTCTCCGTGTACCTTCAAACCCATTACATAATTGAGCTTTGCACGTATTATGGAAAAGGGGACGCCTGGGAAAGAAGGAGAGCTTTTTAAATTAAGTAATTAATTATTGATGGCCGAAGTAAACGAAAGACTTAGTAAGTATTCTAATCTTCGAAGGGGAAGCCAAATGCAGCGCGACAGTCCCATTGCCTTA
Organism: Cetonia aurata; assembly: GCA_949128085.1. Classification (NCBI taxonomy): domain Eukaryota; kingdom Metazoa; phylum Arthropoda; class Insecta; order Coleoptera; family Scarabaeidae; genus Cetonia; species Cetonia aurata. Next base: position 34,719,360 of record OX421885.1, read on the forward strand.
CAAGCAATATCAGTTATCAGCGTGCTGTGAATCCCTTGGGCTTCGGTTTTCTTCAGTAATGACAGATTAATGCCCCTTTAGTTCAATGATATAGCTATAAGTGGAAGTAAGGTAGGATCTACCTACTCGGGGAATTGAATAATTACGGTTTAACTCTAATGTATTCAACCCGGGAACGGACCCGTGCCAATTTTAGCTCCAATATTGTTCTCTCCCTTGATTTATATGCACGATATAAGAATGTTAAGTGTGAGACAGTAGAACTGTGTGTCAATAAATACCCTTCAAACCAGACCTATTTCAAAACGTTTCGAAAGCACAAGCTGCTTCAAACACTAATTCACCAATTATTTGCAGAAAACTATGGAATTTCATCTTGGATATTGGTTTTGGTTGCATAGTTAGTAATGTATTGTTATCTTTTTATTTATATTATAATAAGAAAATGTATTTTTTTTTATTTTTATGTAACTCGGATTCTTGATTGGGAACGTTGGCAAGTTTACTTAATCTGCGCACAACAGAGTGGGCTGATAACCTGTCCTATGTGGTGTGTGTGCTAATTAAGCTTATAGTGACCAGCTAATAGCCCTGCAATCTGACGTACACACATATATTTCTGCGGGAGAGTTGTAGGCAATAAATTGCTGTTCTGGACGATAGCCTTACGTATTGTTCTGGCTCTAGCAAGTAGTTGTAGTTTCCCATCTAGTTTTGTGTATGGTGGTGAGCTCGCCAGGATATTGTCGTGATAAAGTAGGAGAAACAGCTACCGCTTTTGTACCTGGATTGCCTTTATGACCTTTAACCCATCGGCGTGTGGAGTCGTTCCTTGAGTTGAGATATTATGTCCGCGCACCAGGATGGAAACAAGGCGAGTGTGCGAACAACCTTGGGATGCATGCGTTACTTATATGAGTTGTAATGCATACTATTTGGAAATAGGTAATGGATCTATACTTTTTTCAAAACACATATATTTTATGTCACTTGTTGAACATAACAGTGAGTTTACATCGTTCACAATTTTCATTAGCTCCACTAACGACAACCCAGTGTTTTGAAATTTTTCAATTGTGTCAAACAAACCTTTATTATCGATTTCAACGGACTACCCTTTAAATCTTCTCTGGTTTTCTTTAATTGCTACACGTTCATTAGGTTCGGGTCGTAGAATCACAGATTTTATTTTTTGGATATTCAATAATAGGAACCCACATTCAACTATGTTCCCCAACATGTTCTCAAATGGCTCTGGTGGCTTAGGAATACCCGAGCATAATCTATGGAATTTCTGAATTTGTTTGGGCGATTTCATAAAGCACGTTTTTGGTATTTGGACATGAATAACTTTGTTAAATACTTTGTGCTATAAAGTGCAAAGCATAGCTTTAAACGCCACATTTAAAAGTTCACACATGTTTATAAGGGAGCGGCCGATATTACACATCGGCGGCGCCATCACTTACAAACATTAACAGTTTATCAGTTGAAAATTGAAAGATTCTAGCGTATCCAGTACTACCTTCATAATTCCATCGCCAGTGCACTTTTCTAATCTTTTGCTAGCTAGAAAAAAAAAGTCAGTTTAACAGAATCTGGGACAGTTTTTTTTTTTTAATCTGTAGTTTTACCGACACATAACCATAGTTATTTATCCTTCACTACAATCTTAATTATGTATTCGATGTCCTTACGTTTTAAGTTAGTATATGGTTATGGTACCTTCTAGTTGAGGTTGTATTTGTTCCAGAAATCATGAAATGCTAGTTTATGAAATAAATGAGGTCTCAAATCACAGGCGATTATCACAAACAGTAATTCAAACAAACTGGGTTTATGGTGGCACGGTATTTTCTTATTTTTGTGTCGTACACTTTATATGTTTCTTATAGTCACGTTTGTAGCACACCAACAATTTATGACAATATGAATTGAGAAATGCATTAATTATCTTTCGCACTGCATTAACCAACCGTCACGTTTTTTCTATCGCTCTTCCGAATAGATATATAATTTTCAGGAATGCAATTGTTTGCCTAGAAGACTAATTAGAAGGTCTCATTGAAGAAGATATTGAACTAAATGGTTTGGTGAACTCAGTGATAACAATCGCCATGTGCAAGGCCGCTGCGACCTCCCCAAAACTCATTTCTGCTTTTGCTACTTATCAAATACAACTTCTGGACAATGACGTGACATTAGATATTGACAATCCTTTGCCCTTTTAGTTACCTTGAATAAGTAACCCCCATTTATTTTAAATATCATCTCTCCTTTAAATTGTTGGATGGCTGACAAGAAAAACGCCTACAACTGTTTTAAGAAAAACATCCATATAGGTAATTTCATTATATAAAAAATTAGGTTATTCAGGTTTTAAAAACACGTTTTCATGATGGTGGTCGTAATATCAATATTACTAAAATTTGCTAGTTAAGTTTAGTTAGCGCAAACGTGCATGTATTCAGGATCTTGATTCAAGTGTCAATGCACTTAGGATAGATATGCGCAGGTATATATTATTATTAATGACAAACGATAGTAAAATAGTAATGCGTGTAACAGTGGATAGATTGCGAGACAATGCCCAAGGACACTATATAGCCACGCATTAACGTGAATACGTTATAATTAATAATATAGCGAGTACAAAAGTGGGGACAGAAAATATGTTTTCAACAAAACTGCAATAAGGCACGACACTTCGGCCTTGTGCCTTTTTTATCCGCTTTCACATGCGATTCTCAAATAAATTGCAGTCCTTGTGGCGATGAAACACAAAGCATCTAGCAAACTAAGGTATGCAATTTGAATAATTACGCACTAGTTTGCTTATAACATAAAGAATGGCGCTCAAAATCAGAGTAAAATATTGTTTCAAAGAAAAAAAAATTAATTTAAAGAGTTGTGTATTAAACGATGTCCTTGTCATTGGGATATTTAAATATTTTTAGCCAAAGCATAAACGGATTAGCTCTGAAGATAAATGCCAAAATCCTCCAGATACATCACCCTCGCAAGAAAATCAGATAACAGACGGTCAGTACAACAAAAGGGTCGCACTTGCAATAAATATAACCTTCTGAAATACTATTTGCCCCTCCTTCTGTTGTGGGAAGTGAGTTTTGTAAGCAGAAATAGACGAAAGGAAAAGTCCCGAAGAGTCACAGCATATCCTTTTAGAGCGGCCTTCAGATCATTCATCTATTCTTGGGCAATGTACATTTTAGGAAAAAAAGAAAAACACGAATTAAGCAAGTGAAAGTGCATCAGTTTCGACAAATGAGGGACTTTTGACCATTTATATAAGCAATTATAAGAAAAGTATATGATTGTCAGTTGTTCGGGAGGATTAAAACCTGAGTAACAATAAACATCTTTGTGTTTTATAAAGTGCAAGTAAAATATAAAAGTATAGCCAGTGAATGAAGGATTACTTTGATGGTTTGAACATGTTAAACAAATAGGCATCAATCTAACAAGGGGGGTATTTGGAACAAGAAGTATGAGAAGGAAACCAAGAAATGACCCAAGAGAGAAAGAGGCCGGGAATTGTCAAACAAGCTTTAGACAGACAAGAAGGAAAGTGGTAAGAGACAAGGAATGTGTTGCGGAACAGAAATTAATGTAGATTATGGAGGATTCCTACAAGATTCTACGCAACGCTTTCCTCCCATAGATGGAAGATATCGATTAAGTGAACTATTTCATTTCAGAAGCATACACAGAATTATTAATTATATCATAGATCGGCGCTTGCAGGTTCTTCACTTCCAACATACGCCCACCACATCCGTTCCTGGTCATGCATTTACTGGCTGTAACCTCAGTGTATACATATGCCATCTTTCCAAGGTACAAGAAGACATGACTGAAAATTGTTTCACATTCTAGAGCTATTTTGTCCAGCCTTCGATTATCATACTTCGTTATAATAATAAAAATAAAATAAACGGTATCTTTGTTTCTTCACTTTCGAACATTACTCAAATGTGCCGCACAGATGACCTAAAAGTGAAGCTATATCTGGAGAAAACCAAGATTCTTGGTTCAGGGTCACAGGGAAAATTATAGGAACTTTTGAGTATTGAAAGGAAGATTATGCTTTTGAATGAGGTCTTTTTCATGTCTCCTAGGGAAAGGCCAACCATCCCGAAGATATCATACAGGATTCTCGTCGCAGCGAGACAGGGGCAGAAGATATGCCCAACTGTCTTTTCGTCCTTCAAACACCGCCAGCATTCAGTCTCTTCAGAGAGTCCGATTCTGTGTGGGTACCTTCTCAGTTTGCAGTAACCTATAAAGGCAGAAACTACTACTTTGACATTTTTACGGTCAAATTCAAGCATTCCCTTGATTCTGACATGATTAAATTAAATACTCTTTTTCCCTTGAACTAAACCAGGACAATTGTTCCGATGTTAGCGCACTTTCTGGTTAGCCCATACATGGCTTTGCTGTTTAGCGTTAGGTGCTGTACCAATGACAGGTTCTGGTTCCTGGAAACGTTCCGCAACAGCTTTTTTCATGGGGAGCATTAGCCGAGGGAAACAAACTAAGAGTGTTTTAAATAATTAACTTTATTTTTTTTTGTGACATAGGGCACAGAGGTCAGACAAACAATATTGTGAGTTTTGTTTAAGGACTTAAAATTACATCTCTATAATTTGAAGTATTTGCCCTAATTAACTAACAAACTAATAAGATGAAGGAGAGCTAAAATACTGATAGCATTATGATTCAAACTTGTGGCTATCTACAGAATTTGAATACAGTATATTTGTAGTGCTGTATATGAGGTAAAAAGATGTTTAGTATTCATAGGTAATTTCTAACTTATAAAACCATTATAAATGACTAATGTAATATAAAGAAAAACAAAATAAACAATGAAATATAATAATAGACGTTTATTAGTCTAGCGAGCATGATAGAAAGAGCTAACCTATCATTATCTCTTTGTGTCTGAATGTACACAATACACAGAACCATAAAAACTATCAAGGTTGATTTAAGATACCTCCATCAATCCTCTTGTTTCTCAAGTTCAATTAAAAAAACGCCATGACAGAAGCGTGTAGAATCCATTCCAATTTTCTAAAAATAGTACTTTGGACTGACGTAATGATGAATAAATAATTGCAGAGGTATTGTAAACAAGATCGGTTATTAACAAAAATTCCCGGCCTCCTGTACACGGACAACTCAACTTTATTTTTAATTTCTGATGCATAAGTTTTTTTTAATAAATCTTCGGATCCCTTAGACGTCACATCACGCAAAGATCCTTTATCGTAAATACGCAATTGTGTTAAGGCTAAAGCACACCCAAGTACATCTCTGTAATTTACGGTCAAATTATACTGATGTGGTCATTTATTTTGACAACGTTCCCAACTTTATTTGAAAATAATGAAGTGAAATATTATTTGATGAAAATATCAAGAATAATTTATTAAAGATTTTTGATCAATTTTAAAATTCCTTTCAGATAAGAGTGATTTAAATTTAAAAGAGATTTATTCCAGATTTATTAAGACAGAGCATAGTACAAAAACGTTTTGTCGTCGCTCTAATGAAAGGAGGTATTTTTTTGTACATAGCGTTCAAGTCCTGCTAACAGGACAGCGCCTATTAAGGCAGTAAAATTTAAATTTTCTCCAGTTATTTTTAGTAACTTAAGTATTGAAGCATAAAATTACCGATCACTTTCTGTAGTATTTATAGATACTTAAGCATTCTTTTATAGTAGTTTAGACAATAACAAATATTAAAGTGTTTATACACCTATCCATAAAGCATTTCATTCATATATAATATCGGTTAAAAACAATACACATCGACATTTAACTCTAGACGCAAGCACCTGTAAGGAAGCGAGCACTTCTTAATGGAACATTCATTTATTTTGCCAAGGCGGAGGCGTCTGGTGACTTGTGACTGCACAGTGTCGGGAATTTCACCTCTCCCCCATAAATACGCGCGCAAACACACATAGACCATTGTGTCGGACCTCTTAATGAAATTTTAATGAAAATATTGCCGGGATTATTAACTCGTCGGTTTTCGAAGTGGGCGCCGCGTTCCAATTTACTTCGTGTTGCCTCCTGGATTAACGTTGATAAATGCATATGACAACCTGATTTATTCGGGCGGTAGCACGTTAAAATTCCGATTGAAATATCACGGAGTCATTAATCCGTGAGTAATCGCTTTGTGTAGTTATTTAACAGATACCTGTCACATTAATTATATGTATATTATCTACCTTATGAACCTTATCCAAAACAGAAAACGTTGGTTGTACATGTGTACTCGCTGACAAACATAATGGGTGATAGTAATGGAAGTTTATTTAGTTCCTACTTTTTCTAACTGCCCAAAGAAAACTGTATAATACGGACTATTAGAAATACAACACTCGGTGTTATACTTTTTATTACGCACAGTAACAGCAACAAAAATTTAAATAATTTAATTAATATGTGGGAACCTCGGGGGATATCCCCAAAGCTAATTCTTTGCCTTCATGTGATGGTACGTGTTCAACCATAACCTGCAGCAAAGACACGACGGTGTTCCAAGCTGAGCTTGCTGCAATTCATCACTGCGTCCGAGAGATAGAAAGATGTACCGAACCGGGTAAAAGCGTCGCTATCTTCTCTGACAGTCAGTCCACACTTAAAGCGATTAGCTCCGCAAGCGTGGACTCTAAGCTGATTTGGGACTGTGTAAGCGCCCTAAATGAGGTGGGCACCCAAAGGAAAGTAACCCTAGCCTGGGTCCCTAGCCACTCGGGCGTGAGAGGAAACGAGGCGGCGGACGAGCTAGCCAGGCGAGGTTCGTCAAGGCCATTCGTTGGAGCCGACCCCTCTTTCGGCACTACCAAATCGCAAATTAAAAAATCCATCAATGAATGGATATACAAACAGTCCAGAGAGTGGTGGCAAAAATCACCGGGACAATGGCAGGCAAAAGAGTTCCTAAAGGAGCAAAGGCCTGAACTTACGAGAGATCTACTGAATAAAGACAGGAAGACTGTCAAAATGATTATAGGTCTGCTGACTGGTCACTGTAGACTGAATAGGCATATGTACAACATAGGCCTGGCAGATGATGCAACCTGCAGATACTGCCAAGAGGAGGAAGAAACACCAGTTCATGTGCTGTGTCAATGTGAAGGCCTGGCGAGGACAAGGTTTCTAGTAATGGGGGAGGTGAATCCCACAGCTAGCAGCTACATAAAGAAGCCGCTCTCAAAGATGATAGGCCTAATTAAGAGGGCAAAATTAGAGAGCGTCCTCTAGGAAAAAAGGGGATCACAATAGATCTGAAAAGGTCGCGGTGAAATAGGTCGATAGGCCACCCCAATCCTAATCTAATCTAATCTAACCATAACCTATCAAGCGATAGCATGATGGCAGAAAACTATGCAAGCCAGAGCCATAGCAAAACTTGCATCCATACAAAAGATTGCAAGCATGGCAATCACGAGAACAATGCCTTCTTCCCCGTCATTCGCATTAGAAATTCTTCTGGATGTACCACCCTTGCATATTGTTGAGGAAAAGGAGGATAGATTAACTACATTCAGCCTATAGCACATTGCCAATCAATCGCAACATACTAATGTCTGTGTGGCTAACAAGCTGTTGGAATTGGTAACTTCTTTGGTTTGGATGATCGTCTATGTTCGAAAAATTGAAATTAATGAATAATTTCGTCTCATTTGGTGAGAAAAGAAAGCGGTCGTTAGAGAACTAGACGTTAGCTGCTTCAAATGAAACCAGCTAGACATCCGACTCGAGCGAGAGGAGGTGGACGATCCTGAGGGACGACGACCGCCTGAACAGAGGGGTTTTCGCTGTCTTGGGCTCGCGCCCAGGCAGTGGTTAGAGTCTGCTTCAGAAAATCACGAAGGAGTGGAATTTGCAGATCGCGATGAATCTGCGCGTTCCGAACGAACCAAGGGGCTGTCAAGATTAGCCTGAGTGTCCTGCTTTGAAGTGACTCGAGGGACTTCACATAGTGTGTACTCGACCAATGATCGATACATACTTCAACACAGAGTGGAATGGAGATATAACGATAAAACACTGACGCAAGCAGACACCTGCTGGTTTACGGACGATTTGAAAATACCAAGGCATTGGCGCAAGAATATTTTGTCGTAATCACTGCAACCTTGGACAACACACAACGATTTTTCAGGCTGTAATCTATGCCATTGAGATGTTTATTATATATGGTTTATTTATTTACAAATATCATTAGAGTTTATATCTAGTATTATACTTGTATACTGCTTGTTATTGGATTTGATAATACAAAACTAACATTTATTTTGCTGTATTTTTTATTATTCCACATTAATCTGAAATATATGGAAAAAAAACGAAGTATTTAATATGGCCTAACCGCGAGTTTTATCCTAATGACTCATGCCGATTACCCCCGTGCGTCCAATGTAATTGTGGAGATCAGACTGGCCGGTATACTGCGGTATACCGCTGAGGAATGAATCCCATGATTTGTAACGTTAGATTGCACTGTTTGCACTTTTTGGTTTTGTGGAGACTCTAAAAAAACCTTCATTCATTAAATTATATCAATTTTATTTTAACACTTTAAAAGTTTAAACTTCACTAGAGTACTAGAGAGTTACAGAAGCTACGCTCAATCTGAATAGCCAAACACTCTCTACGTAGAAATATTAGCTTTAAATTCTTGTGTGGCCGTCTAATACAATTATTTAATACATATGTTGGATCAAGAACCACGCCTAAGCTTCTTGCCTTAGTACCTGTACTGGTAAAGTTACACCATCTATCTGACAGCTGGTTGTGCCCACACAACCTTAAATTTTTGCTTATGCGAGTTAATGAGAAATGCTAACGTGAGAACTTCATAATGAAAAATTCCTTTCCAGTGAATTCTTGGAAAATTTCTATATATCCAAGTTAGTCATGTAGACGAAGGAGTTAAAAATACCTTTCAAAATAACTACGCGCTTCGCTGGTAAATCAACATACAAAAATATTTATAAAGAATGCAATGAAATATTAATCTAATTATATCATATTTTTAGATAGGTGGCTAAATCGAGTTAAGGGTTGAAACCCAAAATTTTAATTAAAGGTGAATCCTGTTCTGAGACGTAGGTATTTCTGCAGTTGACATTCTCTGAATTATGTAAGGATATTAGAAAATATTTGAAGTCACACGAATGCTTAATTCGCATATTTTATTAAGAGAGCAAGAGAGTTGAAGAAATTCCTCGCGCTGTGCTATGTATTTTATTGTCAATACTATAGCAACAGCTAGCAATAAGCGATTTTAATAAAGTTGCGCAGATTCAAATCGTTCAAAGAATACATATTAAGGTTTTAAAGTTGCCGAGATGACTGAGACGAATCGATAAAAAGATTGTGTACTTACACGATAGCTCTTGAAAAGGTAATGTTGTAAATTGGTTGCTAATAAGTTAAGATGATTCGTTAGTGTCTGGGAAATTTAAAAATTTACTTAAGGAATAATAATAGATGGTTCTAGAATAATATGCCATACTCCTCTGATAAATCCAGCTATTACAAAACATGTAAGCAAAAGAAACTGACAGAAACCATGTAGGCTGATATAGTGCTGGTCTCCCATTCTCTATACCTGCAATATATTCAGCTTTTTGCGAATTATTTTAAGATCTATTTTAAATTAAATTCCTTTCATCCCTTGCAATTGCAGCCAGATTATTTACCCCAAAACTATATTAAACAACGTCGTTGACAATCTAGAGGAAATATGTAGGTACAAAATTGGAAAAGTGATCTATCTAATACAACTCCAAGTTTCAATTCATTCAGCTCTAGTAAATTATTATTCTACTAAACTTAACGCATTCATATTATAGCCACCAAAATTTTTGGGTGATTACAAAACTGCGGTGGAAATATAAAACGACATATTGCTACTCCACACCTTGGGATAAAGCTAATTCAAGTTCTCCAAACTCGTGTACAAATACTCTCCAGCCTGCCTCGCAAGAACTACGCTATGGACTTGATGGAATCATAGTTCATAAAAATATTTTTATTTCCAATTTATAACTGCCATCAAATAAGTAAGAGGGCAATAAAATTATATAGTCATATGCAACCATCGAATGATTTTTCATTGCGAAAGCATATATATTTTATAATCCTATATAATTTCTTAGAGTACCTGCATATGAGGGCAAGCACTCATGCATTTAATTGAACGATTTTTTTCTTAAGTTTTTACTAACTTAGATCGCTTACTTTGTAGTATGCAACAGAGGGGTATAATGGCAAAAAACAATCATCTGGTATGAAATAGCAACACGTGTATGCGATAAATAGTGCAATTCGACACGGTTACTAAATAAAAATTGAAATTCAAAATAATTAATCCTGGATTTACATAAACACAGTTAGATGAATTACATTTTTTAATTTTTTGTTTAAAACTAGTATAAATATTACTGCCTTTTTTATGTGATATGGGTTATGTTAATTAACAGTTAGAGCAGGCTTACAAAACGTCTCTAAAGTATGCAATTAAACTATATCCATATGCATTTTTTTCGCGAATGTTTATTCCAATCCACACGTCCAATGTATAAAGAACTTACGAATATAACTCCGTTGTTTAATGCCTTTATTGGCGATCATTTGCAAGTATCTTCGTGTTTCGACTCATGAAAATTGATAGCGAAGAACACTTCCCTCCCTTCCCTGGAGGATTTACCAGTAGCCCTACTGGTGATGCCAAATGAGGATGAACCTTCATAGCTGGTGCCAGCAGTCGTATATATTTGATGCGCTTTCCCCTTACCGACACCCGCACATGTGACCCAACAAACGGAAGATATAAATGACGTGTCGGAATCAGTTCCCTCTGTTACAACTCACCCCCGCTAGGGGTCGCAGAAGTCTCTGTCACTTCCGTTCATAACGTTTATCGCACTAACAAAATAAAACTGCCTGGACACGGACGCTCCTTTCCTCATTCTCAGGTTCTTTTTCCTTGCCTCCCCGATACAGGCGGCCGTACACAATATGGTGCCTACTAGACGGTGTATTTTCGCACGGGTTTACCCTCTTTCTCGCAATTTCCTCTATTTTTCTAGTTCCGTTGTACGCATACGCGCGTCCGCATATACCCGACTTCTATACGATTCTTCCCGCTGGTGCTCTTTATAAAGACCAATTGGATATATAAAAAGTGAAACCGGTGTTACAAACCAACGGAGAAAAAGCTATTCGTTCCGGAATATTACCGGCATCCTTCAAGTCTGCCGTAGTAATAATGAAGAAAAAAGACCGAACTGGTTAGGAAAAAGAATGCCATAATAACTGTTAAGTTAATGGAAAGTGTTGCAATAATTTCCGAAAGCGACAGGGAAGATTATTGAAGGGCCTAAACATTTGGGGCAGTAACTCTCAAGCAAGTTGCGTTTTTCGCCCGCAATACAAATTATACATATTCAGTCATTAGTCATACTATGTAGCGGTGTCCCAAGATGGATGGCCTATTAGAAATATACGGAGAACCATCATTAGAATTAATTAAAATTTTGTGATTGTAAGTTATTCGAGATGAACTACGTTTCTAAAATATTTTCATCCAGGCCGCTTCTACTTAAATCCGGTAACAACTTTTTTAATGCAAATTCCAATAAAAAAAGAAGAACAGAATCTGGTATTTGGCTCTGCATCCTAGATTTGTATATGATTTAGATTTGAACATGATATTAAATGCTGAATTAGCTGCGTATAGTGACATACAGATGTGCAGCAACCTTCAACATGTTGTCTGTAAACAAACTCCATTTAGTAGACAATTTATAGGTAGAAGAATTCTTAATCCTTTATTGATATCGGACGCAGTTGCCGGCAAAGCTTTAGTAAAAAGTTTCCAAGGTAGTACACGGTTCTTACGCTCACCAATGGTACAATCCTTAATTCTCTCATTATTTGCAAAATAAAATCAAAACAAAAAAAATTAGAAATCTGTGTTTTGTAAAAATCTAGACAATTCCTACCGTGACTTTTGCTAGTTGAAACAACAAATAATGAAATATTTTTATTAAATTGAGTATCTTGTTCAAGACCAATAAAATATTGACGTTGCCATCAATTTATGTTTACCGTTGTGCTATATTTGCGAAGAGGAATTCCAACTTATTTAAGAAATTTTTGCCTGAACATACATATTCAACCAGAAATTGGGAAAAGCCAGCGGAATCACCGCTTGGTAGACGTGTAAAGCGTTCCAGTTTTCAGAATTTGTTTTTCACTAATACCAATAATTTTTTTTTTTTTTTTTTGCTTTCATGGGCAGGTTTAACCCCGTGAGGCAGCTCGGCCTTAAGACCTATTGTGCCCCCATGATGTCTTAACCCTCTCGACCAATAATAATATACCTTTTACTTTTATTTACCATATAAACTACAAAAACCATAAATGTATAAAACACTTCAACAGAACACAAAGTATATATCTTATTTCAAGCTAAAAATACACTAAAAATTAATAATTAAGTTAATCATCTGTAGAGAGCAGTTTGAATTTAGGAGCCTTGCAGGTCATATAATTAAACATTTTTTTATAAATCATAATGGTATAATTGCTTAGAAAAAGATAATACATATGTCTAGCATTTAAACGATTCGGTATATTGTTTTTAAAAAAAATTTGGAGCACGTTATTTTTATTCGTTACTTTGGATATCGTTCGTGGCCATGTTCAATTTTTTTTTTTTTTAGATGGTAGTAAAAACACTAATAGTTCCTGGTAAAAATTAATAATACCAACACTCGAAAACACTAGTTGAAAAAAATGAGGTTAAACGTAACTCTAAAGGTATAAATTTCTAAGTGAATTTGGCTAATATACGGTCCAATTCATTCTACTTGTGTTTTAGGAATTTCATTTGGCAAGCGACACTTTTAAGGTAAAATATTCATTGTAATTGGTATATTTCCCATGTATTTTAGCCATTAGCTGTATACTATATTTGGAGGCATAGAACAAATAACTACAACGCAATAAAGAAAGAATTTCAATTTAGTATATGGATCACGCAAGCAGAGCGTCACACCCACAATTTAGGTATGTGAACCACCCGTTCTGTTACGATTTCATAACAAGTTTTTTTTTTTTTGTGGCACGCTTAATCATCGTAATAATACTTTCGTGGCATGTTTGTCATCCGAGACATTACGCAAGCCCTGGAATTAACGCACCCTTGTAAATTACACGTACAGTCCAAGATTATCTTATGCAATTAAATACGTTATCCGAGCGAACAATAAAAGCATAATCCCAAACGCCTTATTTATTTGATGACGGCATTCGGCCAAAATCGCATTTCTCATGCGGTTGAAAGTGCGAAAACTCGCGGCACGAGAATTATAATCGCTTTACTTCCTGCAAAGTTTATTCTGCTAATCTGTTTTTAGACTTGGCAACCTCCTTTCGCGCACGAGTTGTTCCGTACGAAGATTCTAATATATTTATGAGAACCTCCGAATGCGAATGAAAATTCGTCTAGGGTGCGGGAAAATTTTGCACTCTTAAACTTGTAACTTTGTTCAATAAGTAATCGTTACACCTTCTACCGAATTATGAATTATACTGAAGTATTTTTACTCCAGGCAAATAAGCTTTAAAATCTAGAGAGATTTTAAACCGTAAATAAGAGGATTATAAAATGAAATTAATAATATCATTCACCTACTAAATATCTTTTCCCCTATTGCCATTTTAATTAATTCGGCAAGTTATTCACAAACGCTGTTTTTATCATTAACAAAGGCGAGCGATGTTCAGGGAATTAAGCAAGAAAAGTGCCTTGTTTTTGTTGTAGACGATTTGTTTGCAAGTCACGAGATGCGACAAGAGCGGGAATAATTTAAATATAGCCTAGGGCTAACAGAAAGAACATTTGGTATACGTACGTAGGCAGAGCAAAAAATATTTTATTATATCACTGCAATTTATAAAATACTTACAATTCCCAGCAACATATTTTCTTAGTAACGTTAACGAAATGGTGTCTAATAAATTTTTATTATCCTTAGAACTATAGAGAAGTGAGGTTATTTCTTTTCTTCTTATGCTTCTCTGAAAAACGATTGAAGAATTCTTTTTAGTTCCTATGATCAAAACGTATTTAAAATTATGCATATAAAAAAAATGAAAGTGTGGATGCAATTATCTAGATAGGAACATCAAGAAAATCCCCACATATTCTGAAACAAAGTATTTCTTTCTTTTAACTTATTAGTTTTAGGAAAAACCCCAATCATACGACGCAATATTACTGGATGTTTAAAATAAAAACAAAGAAACATTAAGTTAGCTAAAGTAATTTTAGAGAAAAGTCACACAAAATTTGAAAAGGTTTTTTTTAATAACAGAGCTTTCTGTTATTAAAGCGGCTTTGTTTGTTCACATTGCATCCGATAGTCGCTGAATCGATTCCAGGTGGACACGACCATTTTTAATTGTAGATAAGAATTAGAACATGCCTTTTTCTAGGATAAGAAGCAAAGCCGTAGGTCCCGTGTCACTGCGATATTTGCAGGTAAAGAATCTATATTTTGAAAGTGATAGTGTTCGTAATATGGTGGGCAATAAGTCTAACTTCCTAGCTAATTTTTAAAAGGAATTATTGTGTTTTAAAGAAGTAAATTAATCGTAATCCTATTATTAACCAATGCAAAACCGAAATATATTTATATAATGATGATTGAAACGATTAAAACAAAAAAAGGAAAGGAAAAAATAAAAAAAAAACACCTCCTTTCCAGTTCCGATTCGAACCGATGTCCTACAACATACTATGCCGTCGCTTTATCAACTCATCCTCTAATACCTTACGATCATATCTGGTATTCGAGTTTACTTAAGCGAGACTATCAACTTCTGTAAACTTTAAAAAAACGTGAAATAAAAATATCTCGCCCCCTATAGCTAATATTTTACAAAAGTACTCTAAGAGGTCCCCACTACCAACTGACGAAGCCGTGATAAAAATTGGGATTAACATTCGGCGATCTCCCTTTGTTAGACACAAGATATTATATATATCTTTATCTAAAACTTATATAAACAAATATTTTAAATAAAGTAACATACCTATATAGTAAGTTTCATGTTGCACTTAGCATAGTGGTTTGGTGTGACTCTTAAGTTAAGTATAACGGAGTATTTTGTGGAGAAAAAGCAACAGTAATTTTTTCGAATCGTCAGTAAAATCAATCTCTGCGTTTGAATCGAGATTTTGCAGGAATTTTAGGAAACTACATCTTGGGAAGAAGATACTGAACGTCTCTGTTGTAAAACTCGGTGTAAACCCAACTATGTTTCCAATAGAATATAACATTGAACTTCATGATAATAAAAATGCTATTTGCTACTACTCTTTCAAAATCACAGAAAAATACTAGAAAGTAAAATTGGTCAATAGTTCTCGGTATTTCTTTGATTACCCTTCTTATCTCATCTGACAAAGGTAAAGATAAAATATTCTTATTAAATAATCTTATTGTTATTAAGTAGATATAATTTTTTTTAACACTGAAGGTTTTCAGAAAATTTACACGAAATTTGTTAATAAATTATGACATAACCTGTATCTATTCATCCAGAGATTGTTTTGAATGTCTTCTAAAATAAGAGTTGGGGGTAGTTTATAAAAGAAATATTTTATTTTGTGTTTTCGGGATATCAAGTCTGATTTTGTTGAGGTATTTCATTTTGCACCTATTCATAAACGAGTTTCCGATGTATACATAATTTCATACATGAAATTTCTAACTTTTAAGTTAAGATTCTCATTTACTAAATGTAATAGATTCCTTATAATTGATTGTTTTTAATAACGCAATAATTTTTCTCCGTTGTAGAGTAACGGAGGAATCGCACTCTTTTGTGATGTGCTCGTGCATCATTGATTTGTTTTACTTGCATCTCCATACTGTATAGATTTAGGCGTAGATTTTATGAAGATCAACACATACGAGAAACTACTCCTATTTATAGAAAATCTACGATATCAATACCTACAATGCCGTAGCCTCATGTAGTATATAAGTACACACAATTGCAAAAAAGTAAAGGGGAGTTTCCACAATCGTAATCCGAAGAAAGCAAATCAAAAATCCCCACGGCACAACAATCCGTAAAAGGGAACCATCCTGTTTATGTAAGTCGCAAAATAGCAAATTTAATACGGAAATGATCTCAACCGGTGAAGTATACGCGTCTCGATGAGCTTTGTGCTTTTCTCAGCAGATTCGCGTCCACCGGATCTTGAGTTACTTCCTCGACCGTTATATGTATCTCCTCAAGTGGCGTATCGCGGGAAGATGGACCCTTTCAAATTCTCTCAAGCACGAATTATACACGTGCGGACCTAGCGCGTTTCAAAAAGAAACCGAATATCTTCGCACGAGCTTCGGAATTCCCAGCCTTGAATAATGGGCGCCCATACATATTTATTTCTTTCTTGTGAGACATTCGTGACTGGCGGCTTATAAGAGGTACATGTATCGCCAGAATAAGAATCAAATTTCGATGTAAATTATAATCTGAAGCGTTGTAAATTTCCATATTCCTCAATAAAGATCAAAGCTGCCAACGGCAATGAACTTGTATAGGGAGTGTAGGCTTCTGATGCTTCTGTGTGGTAGAATTTACTTTTCGATGCTGGCAATACAGTTGTATTTCCATGCATAAATATACCCTACAGAAAAGAATTTGGATGAAATATTGATTATTTATAAATACAACATACGTATTCAGTTCCACTGGAATTTTTAAGCGGACACTTTCTTCCTTAATGTAGTGACAACTATGAACTTATCTGGAAATCTGGAAGTTATGTTGAAGCTTACGACCATTGGTTTAATGAAATCGAACCTCTTCATTGAAGCTCTTTAAAATAAGTATGTGCATTTACCTTTGAAAAACAGCAAGTCAATGTATGAGCGCAGCAGAAAGTGCTCGAACATTGGAACAATTGTCCTGGTATGGTACATGCGAAAAAGTGCATTTCGCTTAATCATGTCAGAACCCGGGAACTACTAGAATTTGACCGTAAAAATGTCAAAGTAATAACTTCTGTCTTTACAGGTCACTGCAAACTCAGAAATCACCTACACAGAATCGGACTCTCTGAAGAGACTGAATGCCGGCTGTGTTTGGAGAGTGACCAGACAGTTGAGCCATTGAATTAAACTCAGTATGCTTTGCATAACTTTCATCTATTTGTATCTTTTCTGTTATTGTTAGTAGTGTTTGAGGACTTTATCCTTTTTTTAAGAAAAGAATGTATAATAAATGTGGGAGTAGCCAGATGGTATACTAGTAACAACATTAAGGCTATAATCCGTTGTAAATGCGCGCACGTCGTTAACTTTTTTCCTGGTAATGACTGTATCTGTCACTATTAAGTGATGGACTTTGTGTTTGTTATTTGGTTTTGCCAAAACAAAAGCGTGGATACTTCCCCTATGGCTAGTTCACCTGCCATCTCATTTTCACGCCCGTGTGGCTGGGAATCGAAGTCAATACTATTTTCCTTTAGCTGCCAACCTCGTTAAGGACGCTGACGTGACCACATACCAATTTGAGGTCAACATTTGTGATGTTAATTAGAGGCTTTAAGTATTGACTGACCTCCAACGACGGTAACTTCAGCCCAGAATACTGTAGTGTCTTCGCTGATGCTAACTCAGATACCTCTTTTGGGTTTTCTTCCATATATTCCTCTTCTTACTTTACTTTTTATCAAGATTATATTTCTAAACTATGAACCTTAGCATTTATCATTTAACTTCATGGGTAACTTGATTTCTTTTAAATTGCTGCTTTAAAATTAACAACGGTTAACACTTAACCTTGCATTTTTGCACACTGTGCAAGTCAAAATGTTTTATTTTGTAGTTACATATTTAAGTATAGCTTGTCTAAGAAATATGTAGCTCTGGGCATCATATACTGCCAGCACGAATTAACCATAATTATATTCAATAAGAAGGAAACCTTTACTGAATTCATTATTCAGATACGACTATATACTTAAAACGTAATTTAGTATTGTTGTATGGAAATTACTAAGTGCATTAGGAATGTAAATGCCTCAAAAGAATATATTTTCCTTTAATATAATTCCCACCTTTCTAAACCTGAAAGAACGTGGCAAATAGAACGTTAATAGATTCTGCAACAATCCACAATCCCTATAATTCTTCGCGATTCAAACGTCACCTTGAGAATAATAATTACTTTCTTTGCAGCAAAAGTGTAGTTGTGTGCACGTTCAACACGCCATTGTATAAAGTTCACGTGAGTGCGCACAATGCTTTTACGATTTCTTTGCAATTCATTGAGGACATATATCCTCATACGACTATAAAGATATAAATATCCCTAACTGACAAATAATTAATTACGTATAGGATTATTGACTTGAAGTTTGTAGTGGAAATAAATCCTCTACAGTCATTTCGTGTTTGTAAAAGATTGAACAAACAATGCAACATAGAAAAATGTGCTCTATTTATGTCAGGCCTTGTTTAGTTCGTTTAATATGACGACCTTGCTAGACTTTATATGCCTTAAGTGGTTATTTATGCAACAAATTTTGTTCTACATTATACATGTATGCGTACGGTTGAGATTTCACTCACTAGGTTGTGTCATAATCGAATGTGCACCTAATTATTAGAATGCTGTACATAAACAATATGCTCTCCTTTGCCAGCAACGTACGTACATATGAAAAATTTTATTACTCTTCCAATTCGCGTTTTCACAGAAGAAATAGTGCGCGCGATTTTCGAGTTTACATCATATATAATAGATCAATAAACTAGCTGCATTAAATTTGCTAATATATTGTCGTAAAGTGACACTAACGATCAATTTAATAGGTTATAATGTGGGGTAATTGTTGCATTTACTCAATAGGCTTCCTCGTTCGCATATTTTTCGATTATTTTTTTCTTTAACTTTCTTTCCTTTCACTGTTTATAAGAATACAGATTGGCAATAGACTGCGGACATTAATTTTAATAGGTGATACTAGTTATTAAATATGAGCGTTTGATAAAAAAAAATGCCATAGATTTTAAATTAAATGTTTCAATGCGTATAGATTTTTAATTTCTTTCATATAGCAAAATTAAGTTCAATGAAGTTTTACAACGAAATACCTGGCTAATCAAATGTTTCAAAATCATAATAATTATTTGAACACCTAATGAAACCTTATAAAAACAACACGAAATTACTGGCAATCCGTATGAAAGAGCCATCAATCACAGATTGAGAATTAAAATTTAATCCACGCTCTCGCCAGCGGGTATTTATTTCTAAAAGTATTTCACTTGACTGCTACAATAAAGCAGGGTTATTCGTATTATCGGCGAGTTTGCTGATTTGCTTTGTAATTGAATATCCCAAGTCAATTTGATTCAAAAGGACGATCAATCACAATAAAAAACACATAGATTATTTTGGTATGAAATCTTGTTGGTTTATAACTTATAATGAAAGTTATCAGGGATGTGAATTGCGGACACTTCGAACACTTGGCCACAGAATAAAGATTATACAGAAGTTTCACTTCAATGTTATTTTCCCTATGGTCACGATTTTATTTTTTATCTATAATTTTACTTTGTCTATTAGACTCCGCGATTCTGCGCACAAACACGTTATAGATGGGCAATGGTTCAAAGGGGATGCCAGGATTTGATTAAAAAAAGGTAGATATATGTCTATTTAATCACCGGAGCGAAACTTCTGTATAATCTCTATTCTGTGACTCGGCGTTTGAAGTGTTATTGCTCGAAGTACAGTTTTTCGCATCCCCACTAATTTGTCGATGCGTCTAGACTGGTGGGAACACCAGAGGCTGTATGAAGGGACACTCCGAGTAATAAAATTTCGAGCGCTGGGTTCAATTCACATCCCTGCTTATAATTTATTAATCCTACACGGAGAAAAAAAGATGTTACCACGTATTATAAATATAATGAATGATATTAACTCAAGGACAACAATATGTTATCTAGTACCCAGTATTCATCCATGTATTACTGTTTATTAGGAAGATGGTACGCTCTAATATAATTATAATACAACCAACTATAAAGTTAGTTGTCCCTATTGTTACTATCTATTTTTCTCAGTGTACCTAATTTTCAGAATCTTAATATCAGCTTACCGTTTTAAATGTTTATAGTAATTACTAATTGCAAACAATTAAGCTAAAGGTTAAACGTGACTAACTACTCTTTAGAGTTATATTGTTGATAATAAGGATGTGGATGCGTAACTTTACTAAGAAAAAGGTTGTTTTGTATATTTTTATATGTGAGTACAGGAAACTAGTTTGGAAGAACAATAGGACACCGTTACAATGTACTTCATGACCTCCAGAAACGATTTTGGAATTAATCCTGAATATAGTCGACTACTGAGAACAACAGGCAAACATTATTTACCGATGTGACACTTGACATTTTCTTTATATAAGTTGGCAATGCCGCTACTTGTTTGGCGCTATTGATCATCATGGTAGCAGCATAAGACGCAGTACTATACTGTGGTACTATATTGGTTATTATGCCTTGAATGAATGGTCTCACTTACATACTAAAAATGTCTTTAACAACTGACAACAACTATTGAATGTTTTAAGCTTAACTCAATAAACATGTCGTATGATATCATGAACTGTTTTTGTGGTGCCAACTGTTTCCGAACCGCGTTGACCTTTACCGCTGCTAATACACTGGCTGATGTAAAAATACATTTACTCCACTGTTTAATATCTTTCTTAAGGTTTGCTAGGCGATTTTTATAATAATAATATATTTTTTTGAAGCAAGGGTACTCTCACGCACCTTTTCTTCGAAGCCTACGGGTGAATGCAAAAACAGCCTGCAGATAAGATTTCTAGCTCTCTTCATTCTAATAGTTGACAGCATGTTCCTTAATAAACTGACTAAATACCTACATAATATCTAAAGATCCTATATAATATAAACTATGAAGAAGCAAACACTTACTGAAATTTTATTGTATTTATGCAATTAACGGTGTCACTTTATACGTTTATCATTATTTTAAAATAAATATTTCAATCATTGAAAACCTTGTAAAAGTAATTAATTCAGCATATGTGAATAAGTATAATGCATTAGTTTATTTTATGGTTGAATTCATAGCACCTCACACCTAATTTATTTAATACAATATTGGTAGCAGGTGACTATGGGTTCTGGGATAATGAAAGACAATTCCTACAATACGTATGTGAAGATCCCACCCAAAAAAATAAGTCACAAAATACGACGGTATTGTAACGTCACGTGTCAGCACGTCCCGTATAAAGAAGTTATGACGGAGTAATACGAAGCTAAGCCGACGACAGATGGGACGCGGATAGAAAGTAGACCGTGACCGGAATGAAGCTCACAGTTTCTTTGCATTCGCTGCCCGTCAATAGCAACGGACGGCGGAAACGAATAGGCCCGGAATTGATTGCGGCACTTTCTTCTTTCTTTCGGTTTAGAATCGGAAGAAAAATGTGCGACCGCAAATAATAACCAAGTGCACGCAGCCAGCGTCAGATAAAGTGTCTCGAAGCGGCCGTATACGTACGTTCAGGGTCATTTCGAAGAAAAACCCGTCGAGTTAGAGAAATTTGTTAACCTTATTTATAACGAGAAATTAATAGTATAAGATTATATTGAAGAAGTGACATTGCGCTAGTGTTAAACGCAAAAAAAAATGTGAAGTTTATTTACAAAAAAAAAAAAAAAAATAGGGTGGTTATACCAGTTGAACAAGTTCATTTATTTATAGATATTTATTAACAAATTGATCGGAATGTCGATCTTTCTACAATGTGTTAAAAAGTAGCAATCTGCTTATAGCTCGTTAAATACAAATTGCGTGGAAAAATATCCCTTATAAAAGATATTTAGTAACTTATTTCGTCTGTCTTATTACTGTCTTACTTCCAATGTTTTGGTTGCTATAGGAACCAACTTCTTTTTTAATGGCAATTCATTTTTCTTTTCTTTACATTCTATCAGAGGATTGTTTTCTATCACGTGAGTAACATATAGGTTACAGCAAAATACAAATTCTGGTAGGCATTGTTATTTTATACTGACTTCAATAATCACCTCTCAAAAATATTATTAGTCAGTTTCAACTGCTATAAATTTACTTAACACGTTCGCACCATATCACCTTTAGCATGATATGGTGCGTTTATTCACATGCGGCAAGATGCTACCTGCATGTTTATGCTTTTAAATTTGTTTTTGTTGTTTTTTTTTATTCAAGTATAGATATAACAGACTACCTTTAGAAATAAATAAATTCACAGGAGTATACTGTTGGCATATGCAATCATATTTTTGCTCCCTGTGCCAACTATGAGATAATTCGTACTTATATAAATAATACTCATCAGCATTGCGCAAGTGCGCAAGATGAATTCATTCCATCAAATAACGAATCCAGTGAATCAATCTCCGGTAATAATATAGACGTACCAGTACATGGTGGTAGTGATGAATATGAAGATACGCCAGTGCTGCACATGGATGATGACTGGACTGACATAGAAAACGGTCCGCCTTATTTTGAATTCAATCAAAACACAGGTTGGAATATCGAGGACACTGCTATAGAAAAATTGGAAAACCTG
Organism: Cetonia aurata; assembly: GCA_949128085.1. Taxonomy (NCBI): domain Eukaryota; kingdom Metazoa; phylum Arthropoda; class Insecta; order Coleoptera; family Scarabaeidae; genus Cetonia; species Cetonia aurata. The sequence goes on from OX421885.1 coordinate 34,742,124, forward strand.
TTTTTTTCTGAAGAATTATTGACGTTTATTAGTAGAGCAAACCAATCTGTATGTCTCACAAGAAATCGGCAAGCAAAGACCATTTCTAAGGTCAAGCCGTGTTTCCACTTGGAGCGATACGGATGTATGGGAACGAAAGTTTTTCTTGAATTACTGCTGCAAGTGGATCCGTGTAATCTTACAACCATAGAGCATTATTGGAAGACAAGTGAGTTTTACAATTTTCCATTTTGGCGGTCTTTCGTGAGCCGGAACAGGTTTGAATTGATTCTACGATATCTGCATTTTGCAGACACTGTAGAAACTGATGATAGATTGTACGAAATCAGGCCTATTTTGAATCACTTCAACGAAATTATGAAAGCCAATTAAGTACCAAACCGTGCCGTTGTTTGAGCTGAGGTTAGTGGGTTAATTATGACAAGATTATAAGAAGCTACTTCTTCACATAAATTTACTCGGTAAACTCTATTACAAACAATTAACTAAAAGAGCAATGAACAAGCGCCAAAAGAATTTAAAATAAGTTAGTAGTAAGTAGAGTAAGTTAAACAAAAACAACCATTCACGAATCTTTTTGTTAGAACCGCCAAAGTAGGAGCAAAATTATCTGAACTAGATTCAACCCTATAATTCGCATAATTTTGTTACTAAACAAAATATACTACGCATTCTGAATATAATGAGTCATTTCTCGCAGTAGCTTTAAGTTGAGTTATATATATATATATCGCGATTTTAGTTCAATGTAGCATTGATCTCGTATGCTGATGAAGTAACGGAATAAAAACAGTTGACAGTTAACGAATGAATAATGAATGGATTACGTTTTATTATTATTTTTTCGTAATTAAACTGTAGCGACTATTAATTCTACGTTATTTTCTATACGCGATTGGAAGTGCCTCGCAACAAGCCAAACGGATTTATTTTATAACGCCTTCCCATGTAAATTAGTTGTACTTTTTTGTATGTATATTTATCCATTACCTAACTATTTATACGATACAAAAATGTATTTATATTAAAGGTTACGATTTTACTATAGATAAATCTTATATTACATATAACTTTTCGTTAATTTACTGAACGTTTAATTAACGTATGTATATAACCGTTATAAAGCACTATGGCGGCCTGCATAATACTGCTCTAATCTCATCTGCCTCCATAAATCCACTTTTACATATAATTTGTAAAGAGTTCATACGGATTCTAATTGGAAATATATAGTAGTATATGGCCAAACAGCTGCTGTAATTATACCTTGGTTTGATCATTAATAATTTCAGGGGACCTTAATCAAACTGAAATTGTAGAAGTTATTTTGTTGCGATACACGTATTTAGTATTTGCCAACAAATAAGACCAATTTGAAAACAGCAAGCGGAACAAGCGAATATACCAATTACAGAAAATTTCTCGGATTTCCCAACAATTGGGCAACTATGCTGTAGGAGATAGTTATCACAACTGCAATAAATTATTTGGTATTGCATGGATGTTATAGCAAATCACGTTTCAACTATCACAAAAAGTTATCTTAATCGAAGTGAACGCTAGAAATTGCTTGCAGATATTTAGTATGGCACGCACACAGATCCATTTATTTGTTCTTTTCTCTTAATTAGCCCGCACAACTACTAACAGCAAATGAAATATGGAAGCATATATCATCGGTATCGTATCAAATCAATATTTAACAAATGCAGAAAAACTCGTCAGTTATAATAATATTGTTTACTTGATATGTGTTGAAAAATAAGTGAATTTGACACATCCAAAACGCTCTTACTCATAATATATGTAATTAATACAATATAAACACAGTTTTAAAAAAGAGTGACAGTTTCTTTAATCTTATTCGTCGATTCATCAACAAGAAAACGCAAAAACAAATAGAAATATCTCCTAAAAATACAATTTACATTATCCGAGCGTATTCTGTGTGACGTCAGTAGATATATATGATTAAATAATTAACATTCAGACAGATATTCTTAATTTACTTGAGCTTATTTATTTCCACTTAAACTTGCGGAAGCTGTAGTTTTAATTTAAATATTCAAATCTACTCGAAAATGCGACGTATGTGTTTGTTCAGGAAAATTTATTCTAATTTATATACGCTGGAATTTTGTATCAATAAGAAATCATTAGCATGAACATAATTTTTGTGTTAATACATCGGTATCTTCGCAAATTAAAGAAGAACAAACGGAGAAATCGGACAGGCTTAATTAAAGTAAATTATTGGCATTTTCAATGTTAAAAACCAACGCGCATTTTTTAAGAGGTACCGTTGCACAACCGCACAACAACGGTCACTAAATTCTTGAAGAGTTAGTGTTCAATAATACATGAAAGGTATTCATGGTGTTACTACACTCGAACATAATGCTAATCGACTGAATTATAACTGTCAGAAACTTAATTTCTCATTGCTATGGATTTCAAGCACTATTTCATGGAATGATAATAATTTATCACAATTAATTTCATCGATCCAAATCGGCTCTTGTAATTAAAATGCCTAGAGATGCAAAACATAACGATTTACATTCTACAATAACACTTCAATAACTGTCAGTATAATTGATCAAAATGTATGTTAATTACAATACAAGTCGTGATTATGTGTACACAGTAAAATTCAATTTAAACAATCATTACTGATACTGCTTGGCAGTTCTTGATTAACTAATTCTAAATAGTTAGAAACTAAACTTCAATTTGCGTGTGCTGACACAAGTGGATATTATGCGAAATTATTTAAAAATATATTTTTCGTTGTCCATCTTCTCTGCAATATTACAGTTGATAAATCTCAATACAACTTATAGACTTCCATCACTTAAACGGTCGTCTAGAATTGCATAATTGTCTGATATAGCTACGCAAATATTTCACTTGCTAATTTTTGCAATAGCTAAGAGTTTTTTAAGGGACTACGTAGAAGAGTTTAGAACATCTTTAATCTTAGATTGATTCCTTTTTTTGTAACTCTTGATTGTTATAGCCTTATCACCCAGAGATCAAAGATTTGTAATTAGATAAATCAAACATAATTCTCATTGACACATATATAGATGTGATCGCTGGGGTCATGCCGGTGGACTTGCAGACTGGTGTTTTGCGACAATATTCCGATTAGCTAAGATAAAATTATTTAATAAATATGCAGCCAAGGGATGTGTTAAACGTAGAAAATGATTAAACATTAATTTTATTATACAGCGTATTTGTTTACGGCGAAGTCAATTTGACGGTTGTCAAAGAGCGTTCACTGAATTTTTTCAAATGGAACACCCCATGAATTATTAAATTTTTGGAATGACCCGTTACTTTCGCTTAATTTTTGTCAATAATAATACCCAAACCCAATAATTTCAAAGTTATTTTCAATTTTTGTTTACAAACCGCTAAATTATTTCTTTTCGATTCGATCATGTACCGAGCAAACGCTTTGACAAACAAAAACAAATAAACGACAAAAAGTATCAATCTGTAATTTCGTTAAAGGTAATATTTACAATAAATTCTCAAAGTGACGTCAATTTTGATTAGAACACATTTGCAGCGTTGACAGAAAGGACCTATTTACGTGTTGTAACAACTCAATGGAAACTGTTTCAAAAGCATGTATTATACGTTGCCTCATATCGTCTGCTGTAGTTGGAGGTGTCTGGTATACAATATCTTTTATGTACCCCCATGGAAAAAAATCAAGTTTCGTCAAATCTGGCGACCTAGGTGGCCAACTAATAGGACCACCGCGGCCGATCCATCTATCTTCGAATGCTTGATTCAAATATTTCTTGCAATATGACTGAGGCAGTTCAAATATTATACACCATTCAGACGTCAATTAAAGAAATGTGGTCCAATTATAAAGTTACCAATAATACCACCCCAAACGTTTGCAGTCCATCGTCTCTGCTTATCAACCGGTCTTAATATTTTTGGGTTTTCTGTTGCATAAGTATGAAGATTATGACGATCTGACAGGAAATATGAGTTATGAAAAGTGTGAAAGGAAAAAAGGGCAAGTGACGAAGGTAAATTGAATGTCTTCTTATCAGTAATTGAGAAGCCCTATACTAGTTGGACTAAAATACCAACAGAAACTAATGGTGGTTTCAGCACATTTTCCACTAGATGTCCGACAATATTGAATCGAAAACAAATAATTTAGCAGTTTGTAATCAAAAATTGAAAATAACTTCGAAATTATTGGGTTTGGGTATAGGACATTATTGACCAAAATTAAGCGAAATTAACGGGTCATTCCAGAAATTTAATAATACATGGGGTATTCCATTTGAAAAAATTCAGTAAACGCTCTTTGACAACCGCCAAATTGACTGCATCGTAACAAATGCGCTGTATAATAAAGTTAATGTATAATCATTTTTTACGTTTAACACATCCCTTGGCTACATACTTACTAAATAATTTTGTCTTAGCTAATCGGAATATTGTCGCATGGAATTAGTATGGTAAACCTTATCACGACCATTTTTTTTTTAAATTTTCGTTAATAACTCAACAATGCGTCATTCAAAACCAAAAACCCAAGGATAGTTGAAAACACAATTTAAAGCAGATAAGAAAACGTGAAAGAGATAGAGAGCGTTTCGTTTTAAAAAAAAAAATGTTTAATGTGCCCCGCTTTAGGGCATCACCTTGTATACTTCAAATTATTTTTAAAATGTGCGTTTTTGGTTACTGTACCACTTTTCATAAAATAAATTCCTTCAGTTTTATTTTTTAAAGACTATATGGGACTTTGACGCACTAATGAGGATTATTGTATATATGACTTATAAATAGTGCTTTGACTTTGATTTATTAATTTAATAGTTCATTGGTAACCTTGCTGGATGGATGTAAATGAATTATTGTTACATCTAGATAAAATGTTGTGGACACAAAGATTCGAGCTGCACTTTAAATATCATAATGAAGTCAAGCTACTCATCAGCTGAAACACGTCGTAAACACTAACTTAATTATTCATTCATACGCATTCAAGCCAGGTATTTGTACGTAAAGGATGGACGCATATCTATTTTTCGTTTGTTCTTCCTTTTCCTTTCCTTAATCCATATATCTACATATATATATTGCTTGTATATGAACATCGAGAAACAATATTTGTTTTTATTTATTTATTATTATTAAGTAGTTACAAATAATGGAATAGCTCCACATTCCAAAATTTTACAACAATAAAAGAAAACATATCCCGCTAAAAATTCCACGTGCATAAAACAAACATAAAATTTTGAATTTATGTTGAATTTAATTTAAAGTTAAAAATCACCGCACGTAGAATTGATGCGTCTATAAATAATTCATAAACACTAAACGAGTTATTTGCAAAAAAAAAATAAACTTGTCTATGCATAAGTAGCAGCGCATCGTCATGCAAGTAGTCATAAATTATAAATATGTATTAGAATCTATTCTCCTACTACCTATTCCGCGATAGTACTAACCACTTTCAATCGCATGAAAGTATCTTCCGTAACGACCTTTGTCCTCTCCCATCCGGAGAGGGTTCGGCTACTAATCGCCTATTGAAGTCTCCACAAATATATCATCGATGGTAGTATTGATGACGCCGTACCGAGCCGAATGTCACCGATGACACGATTGAGGGTGTATACAATCACGAATCGAAGAGGTAACACGGAGAAAGCGTAAGTTAAACGGCACAGCAGGGGATCGAAGAAACGAAAAAAAAAACAGGATATGAGACTCACCGTTTGATGATCGTGTCGGCGAAAAGTGCGGGGAAGTGCCGGCGATCGGTCAATCTCTTATGGTTGGGAGTAGCGGCCGGATTGAAGTCTACCAGACGACTGAGCACTCAACGCCTTCCAAAGCACAGACCAAGAGGCAGCGAACTATAGAAGCGGTCCTCCGCTCTAGGTCACCAAGTACACCGCGTTGTAGTAGTAAAATATCTTACGCTGTTATTGTCTTTACGTGTTCTTAACTCTTACTTATTCCATTTTTTTTTTTTACAAAACAACATATTAAATTACGCTCCGTATGAGATTATCATTACGAAGAGCATGGCAGCATGCAGCAGTCACCTACAATTGAGAGACGCTGAGATGCTTCTAGCGAATCGACGCATTCGGAAGTCGACTTCGACTCTGGAAATCAGGAAGGAAGAGATTTCTCCAGCGACATCTGGTCGGCGATCATCCGACCGATTTTACCTACATATACATCGAGCATCTATTTGTTTATTTACACTTTCGGATTTCTTCGCCACCAGAAGTAAAACTGGTTTTCACCGTCGCTGGTCATCGGACGAAGAGTACCGCGCGCGAAACGAGAAATCGGTGTTAAGAACCGGAGTGCGTAACGGCGTTAACGGTGATTCGGCGATCGAAAATGAAAGTTTACGATAAAAAGTTACGACAATGCACATACGCGTAGTTACGAAACTGTTCGGACACACTCTTTACGCAAAGATGATGACCTGCATATGCATCACACGCGCGTTCTTTTTTACAGTTAAGTGCAGTGAAGTGTCGGTATTATGTATTAGGCATGCGGTTAACGATCAATTAAAACCAAGATAAATAGGAGAGTGTTTCTATCTGTGTCGGTTTTCTAGCTAACTAGTGAAAATGAAAGCGGAACTAATAATAGACTGATAATGATTTTAACACGCGATGTGAGAATAATGAGGGTGCTTAGTACAATAAAATTACTATAAAAAGATGTGTTCATTATTTTATTGATAATTTTTTTACTATGCATATTATCAATGCACAAAATATAACAGCTCCCTTTTAAAAACACTCTCAAGTTTTATGCTAATTATCTAGCTTTTAAGAAAGGAATACTTCTAATTCCGGATTTGGTACATTCTCTTTTTGGAATAATTTAAAGCAGTTAGGGTAATATAGAAATTCAATTTTAAAATAACCAACAGAATAATGAAATTTCCATCAAAGTAAACAAAAGGAAAAATTGAAAGTGCTGTCTGCGTACGCACTCTACAAAGATATGCAGTGTTATAGATTAGTAATAGATACACAAGATATCCGATCCGCAGAGTGATCGGATATCAAACAAGAAAAACATAAGACTAAATATTATTAACGACAAAAAGAAATAGAAAATGTTGTTCGATATATGTTTCGCGAGTTTTTTATTACAATAACTTAAAGAGATGCAAAGTGAGTTTTACCATTTTTCAGATATTGAGAAAGCGGTGGTTTGAATAATAAAATAGGATTAATTTTGCAAGAAATTAAAAAAATAGAAAAAAGGAATCAAAACTTATCCAATTAACTAATGCTCTCTTAATTGTGATGTAAATATTTAATTATAGTAATACAATTTTTTCGGCTTAGAACACATCATGGCTTCATCAATATTTCAGCACTAAATTGAAACACGATTTGTAGCAAATATTCTAGAATACAAATATGCAAGTATAGTTTCTTCTAACTTAAAAGGTTGAACTGAATATACTTGACTTTATTCCCTTTATATTTTGGCTCGAGGTGTATGTATATAAGCATTAGAAATGGTCTTTCAAAATGTAACTAATTTGCATGGACGCACCTTTCATTTTTCAGTTCATCAACATTAGATATTGTTCCAATAGTATACAGGTAGGACCTATAACTTTTCTATGCAAGAAAACAAAGATATATTAAACTCTTATTGGAAACAAATTAATTATTTAAAAACAAATAGTTTCCAACCGCGATTTAATCAAAATGGTAAGCTATACAATTAGTTGCTAATACTTGCAATCTAAGTCGTCACATACCTTAACATAAAAAATAGTAAACAGCTTTGTACAGTAGGCACTGTGTACAGAGGTTTGTTTTTATTCAAATTTCTTTTTAATAAATACAATTTCGATAATTAACAATAATTCAATGAAAAAAGAAATAGTTTTAACAGAATCGTGGAAATAATTGAATTTGAATATTGCAAATAAAAAAAAAACTAGAAAGTACTATGTAAGCAATATGTAATATTGAATATTGGATTATAATGATATAAATATTTGCAGAAACATTTTTCTTATAATTATTCACTTTATGTACAAAAAAAATATTCAAATTATCATAAACACATTATTTTTAGATATTCCAAAACTTATAAATATCTTTAAACTAAATATATAATTTATTCTCTCAAGTCAATAAACTATGTTCTCTCGTAAAAATACAATTTATTAATAGAATACTTTATTTTTATAGTATTCTTGCCTACTTTTTTTCCACATGAATGTAACATCTTGCATCTCTTACTTATTTATATAAGAGACAATTGTGAAGACGAAATTGACAGCATTAAAGTTTAAGATGTATTACAAAAGTATATATATGGACGATTCTTTTAAAGTGATACAAAGGCCTGATTTATTCTCCATTATTTGCAATATCCTTTCGTAATATTATGTATGTTGTGAACCATTTTATCTAAAATACAAGTGCTAGAGGTATGTTGCAGATGTTTGATGATCATTTTTTTCTATGATTAATTACTGTAATATACTGAAGTCATTAGCTACATTCTATTTCCATTCTTTTCTGATTATGTAATTTTTGTAATTGTTTTAATTTTAGGGAATTAGTAATCATTATTTTAATAACAGTATCTAACAGTCTTTGTGAAAGCCAATAGTTGATTGCTCAGATAATTGCTTAATTTAGAGGTAAAGATACAACATACCCAAGTCTTTATCTTTTGATAGACGTGGAAAATGTGTAATTGCAATAAATATTGGCTTTTAAAGAGAAAAAATATGGGGAAGTCGAATTAGTACAATTATTTCCGTATAGATTTAGAATGTAATTATATTAATAAATTTAGCAATTCGTACGACATAAATTGCTTAGAAATTTCGATTTCTTGTAAATTGTGTGAAACATAAAGAAAACTAATTACAAAAAACGTTCTGATGAGTATAATAACAGTTTTTGTAGCAAATGTGGCTCTATTTTTACCTAAATTTGTTTTTATTAATATTAATAGCACGGAATATAGTCGAGTTTGGAAAATCAAAATAAACTATTAGATACTACATATGTATGTATACACGGAAAGTATTAGTATATGCTTATAATTCAAATATTCTCTACGGTGAAAGCAATTATTTTTATTTATTCATAAGAACCGCATATATGCCACCAATTACCCCACCATTTTGTATAATAAGTGACAAGGTTGTATTTTCTGCATCAAATTAGATACACATACATACTTATATATATTAAAGCGTCCACATGCCTTCTAGGACTATAGCTGGGTAATGCGTTTCAATTCTTGTCTGCCCTTCGCCCTTATATTCCAGTTTTCAACTCCCATTTCGCTCAAATCTCCAAGAACTAAAGTTAACCAGCCTTTATCTCAAGATTACCTACCAGGAAAATCTCAAACCTTAGAAGAAATAGATATTATTAAATTTATACCAGAAGCAGATAATAAAATATATTTGGCAATGAAAGTATAAGTGTATTTTTCACATCTCTCTCAGCTTTGCATATAATGGCATTAATTTGTAGCTTATAGTCTTGACGATAGGTTACGGACCTTGTAGACGAGAAGAGCTAACCAATGTCTGTAGACGACATTGAGTACGAGTCTGACACCATCATTATTTCTGTACCTAAAACAAAAAAGATAATATTCCGAGAATCTTTGCAATTACAAATACAATGTGGATCGATTTAATTAAAAAATATTATAACTTAACTCAATGGTGAGTGTTTTAATAGTCAAATGGATATTAATATTATGAACAAAAGTCCGAAGGAGATTGCAAATATTTTGTAATTGCCATACCTAGGACTGTTTACAGTGCACTGTTTTAGGAGATCTAGTGTGACACATTTTGTAAATCGTGGTGGTGATTCGTTGACCTTAAAGAAATCATAGGGCTTGGATGTCTTCAGCTGTGGCTGAGGGTTATATTGAATCCTCCTTCAACAAAAGAGTTTAAAATATCTCATATTCTCGGATCTCAAACTAATACAAACATTCCGAGATGTTCAAACGAAACCAATACAATTGATGAAAAGCATATAATTCAAAATAAAATATTTGATTAGATTCTTGTTGAAGAATGGATTTATATTTCCAAAACTTGCAAAAAATTTTTTTTTTTTATCAACACCGTTCGCATAAATTATTATAAATAGTTGTAAAATATTTTAGTTCGTTTCATTTTCATACATATTCTACATATTGAATATTGAAGGCTCGATTTTGATTTTTTAACATTAGAATTACAAATTACAAATATCACCCTCCAAAAGCTAAATTGAACTAGATAATTATATATATATAAACGCATAATTTTCCATACGGTAATAGTGCTATTATGGCATCAGATTAGAAAAATATATTAGTAAAAACCATTCACTTAACTTTGAACAAACTACAATATTAAACAGAGTCAAAAACAATAAAGCGAAATGTTTTCTTGAACTTATCCAAATTAAAAGCCGTGAACGATCGTGAGGATGTTCCAAATCCGTCCAGCAGTTATTTCATAATTATATAACGTAAAATTTTAAAATTAAAATTTGTCACGTCCTTAGTATCCTTCACAATCTTCACAAAATCTGCAAATAGATAAAAATTATTTAACCCTTTTAGTGTAGATTTACTTGTTAATGGCATATTTATAAAATATACACTAGTGACTAGTGTATAAACTATGATTAGGTAGAGGTAATATCAATTTAAATATGTGAAACATCAAATGTTATAATTAGCAAGCGTTTAATGTATCTAAATAAAAAAAGAGGAAACATTATCACACACATCGATTTTATCTCAACACCAGGGCGCTGTTTAAAAACACCACAATCAAATACATTGTCGGTTATTTGTTGATTTTACCCGAACAGTACAATTCGAGAGGGAGAAAAACAAGACCAGGCAGATATTCTACACACGAGTGAAAAAAAGCGGAAGTATATAAGCCCGTTTTAGATTGTATATCATAACTGTCAACAATTACTTAAGCGGTATTAATTTTATTATAAATCTTTCCCTATATAGTAGCGAGCGCCATATACTTTTTTCTTCCTATATGATCAACTTATCTAGATCCAATTCTATTGTCGAGGAAAAGACACATAGGTTAAGGACATTCGTTTCAGTCACCTGACCACTCCTTGACCATTATCTAGAGTTGAATGTTTTCTATTCTCTGTACATAAGGTCAAATGAACAAAAGCATTTCATTGCGTTGACTGGCATTTCGCAAGTGACAAATGATTTCATAATTCGTAGTTCCTATATGCCCACGAATACGCCATTGATATTAATGTATTTTAACTACAACGACAACAAAAAAATGATGAACGAAAATTTCGTTTTTCACCGAATAATAAGCTCGTGCTACACCTGCCATCGTTTTTGTTTAATACGCGTTACGCAAGGAAAAATTAAATTTTACGGTGCGGTAACACGCATTCTAAAACAATAAATTTTTTCTCGTTCTTGAATGTTTACTTGGATAGCTTTCGAAGTGTAAATTAATATGCAAACCCGTCGTCGCGTTGGGAAATAGGGCATTAACTGAAAGTCACGCTTTGTTGTTGTTGTGACTACTGTATGAGTTGTATATTTTTTCCTCCTGTAAAACAACGGGCTCTTTCTCTAAAACAAATAACTGCTGTTACGTTGGAATTCTGTCGAAATACAGAAGCGTATATGCCATTTGCTTCTGAATTTCGTAAAAAAATAACCGATAGTTGTTTTGTTGTATTAAGAAATGCTGTAATTGCGATTGCGACTGTTGTTTCAATAGATATGTATGTATATAAAACATGCAATGCTTAGGTATTCACTTTTTAAGTGGCCAAGTTTATTGAAATTACGCCTGCTCAATTGAGCATTGCAATTATTGGGCTTATTGATATTACTGGTAGAGAAATTTAAATAATAGGAATTTGACTACCAAAAACCTGGTTACATATTTGTAGATTTGAACTGGCGTAAAAGTATATTATTACTTTTTTTGCTCTGTCTTTTTTCCGTATCTTACCAGTCTTATAAATCAACAAATATGTAAATTTATTATATAATAACTGTCGGCAAAACTGACTTTGGTACATAATAGCATTCAAATATTAACAATTGATAACAATTAAATATTAGTATTGCCCTGAAGAAATCATGATTCAGATATACCGTGTGTCCACACTTAAGTGTGCACTATTGATAACTTTGCTATCTTTGTAGGTACAGAATCGGTCAAATGGACAAAGTAGTACTATTTGTTATGGCGGTCACAATTGTGAAAACAGAAAAACAATTGAGCGTCGCGTTCTCTAGATATTCGTCCAAAATTATTTTTTTTAATCGAAATATCGAATATATTTTTTTTTGCAATGTAAAAGAAAATTCCAAACTAAACACAAAAGTCTTAGTACACTATTATAAAAAAATGTTAAATAAAGTAGTTACTGAGAAATCTTTATCTTTGCTTTGTTGGCATGAAATTAATATACCTTTGGAAAATTAAAGCGTCACATTCATTAAAGCGTTTAATTTAATAAATAAATAAAAATAAATACAAAAATAGTCACGAAAATTACTCAAATTAAATGTTCAAAGACACCTCCTTCGATTTCAATATTTCAATACATTTTATCAATCTTCTGTGAACATTACGAGTAGCTCCTAAAATTGTCCTACCGTCGATGTCGTCAATGATGTTGGAAATTCTTTCCTGAAGCTCATCCACTGTTGTATATCTATATTTGTACACTTGATGTTTTACTGCTCCCCACAAGAAGAAATCTAATGGCGTCATGTCAGGTGAACGCGCGGGCCACTGAATAGGACCATTTGTGCCAATCCATCTATTTCCAAATAATCTTTCTAATAACTCACTTGTGTCACGGTGATTATGTGCGGGCGCTCCATCTTGTTGAAAGTAAATAATCTGTCTACCAAATTTAATTCATCCAGAATATTTTCTAAAATTTCTGTCAATAATGCCACATATCTTTCTCCTGTTAAAGAACCCCGATAGAAAATGGTCCAACACTTAGGGGATCCGATTATACCACACCAAACATTTAAACTAAATCGGTGTTGGGGATTACAAGGATAAACAGCAAATTGGTTTTCACGACTCCAGTAATGATTATTTCTTTTATTGAACATCCCGCGATTAGAAAAGTTAGATTCATCGCTCCATAAAATGTGTCTAAAGAAATTGTGATTTTCTTCAAAAGCATTGATAAACCATTGAGCAAAAGTTAATCGTCTTTGATAATCGCCCAAAAGTAGAGTTTGAACAGGCTGATATTTAAAGGGAACATATTTATATTTTTTCAGAATTTTATGGATCGTGCTACGAGAAATACCTGATTCTCTGGACAAAGCCCTTACAGAATTATTTGGATGTACCTGAAAATATGCCAACACATTTATTTCTATCTCTTGTGATAATATAAAATCATTTTTTTCCTCTTCTTTATAAAAATTGTTTCGTTGCTTCTTAATCTTCGATAAAGTTTTAAAAAATAGCGACGGTCTGGTACATCACGGTCAGGAAATTGCTGAATGTAACGTTCTAGCGCTCTATCTGAATTTTTGTTAAACAGCAGGTACAACTCCAACATATCACACTTTTCCAAATGAGTAAATGCCATTGTTACGGTTGAAAAAATTGTAAAAACAGTACTTTTTCCGCACAGTAACTTTAACAACAACAAATATAAATAATTTGACAGCTACTAAACAATGTCACGCTTTAATTTTCCATGGGTATATCGATTTCATGCAAACAAAACAAAGATAAAGATTTGTCAATAACTATTTTATTTGATATTTTCTTATAATAGTGTACTTAAACTTTTTTGTTCAGTTTGGAATTTTCTTTTAAATTGCAAAAAAATATACAGGGCGTTCCATTAAAAAAAAATAATTTTGGACGAATATCTAGAGAACGCGACGCTCAATTGTTTTTCTGTTTTCACAATTGTTAGCGCCATAAAAAATACTACTACTTTGTCCATTTGACCGATTCTGTACCTCCAAAGATAACAAAGTTAGCAATAGTGCACACTTAAGTGTGGACACCCGGTATGTATAAAGAAACTTCCAAATATAAAAAAAATATATAAAATGTTTTGAAGACGCATTTTATTAAAACTCCGTTACACCACGAGTACACGACATACATATATTCATATTACATCATTGTTATTTTACTTCACGTTATAATAATGGAAGAAAATGGTACAGGCTTCTGGTTAAACGTGTGTACATGCACCCATACGTTTGAAACATTTTTTCTTCAATTTAGAGGTAAGTTAATGATGGTTCTAGTAACATCAATCAATGCAAAAATATCACTTTGTTAATACTTTAGTTATTAATAAGTAAACTAAGAAAATTTGTGCAATCAAACACTTGAAACCGAAATTGTGAAACCGACATTCAAGTTTGTCAGAGATTAAAGGGGTAGATTAACGTAATCTCTAAACGTATACACTGAGAGGATCGTAGCAATAATTCTAGAAGAGGCACGTCCTTCCTTCGCGTTAGCTACTCAACACTGCACCAAGCTGACAAAAGAAATACCTACTCGCTCTGGAGCTTCCACGTCTCGAAGTTGCGCAAAAGCTATCCGGGAACGTTGCATTTATTTGAATCATAATAACGTCCAAGGAATCCTGCATACGTACATACATTGAGAACCAAATAATTGTTGCCGCTCTGTTACCCGCCAATCCAATGCTTTTTATTGTAATGCAAATCGGATATTCCAATTTCGCTACCGTATTCATTCGGACACCATGCATTCAAGAAAAGGTGAATAAACTCATCGTTGGCGCGCCTTTCGAACGTCCGAAATGTTATTATGAATTCGTTTAAGTCACCTATGTATGCATATATTTTATCGCCTACTCACGCTTTTCGAATTCCCGTAATCGAATCCGTAGGTATGTATTCGTTTGTCGTTCGCATTACTGTAGTATGCAGAAACAATACTAGACGCATCTAAACTTTAAATAACATTTCTTTTTTTTTATTTTATCACACAGTATTAATACTGTTATTTGTTAACGAACTATATTTTGCAAGTGAAGTCGCAAACGGCAAAAAATAAAAGTTTTGTAATATTTTTACAAATTAACTCACTTTAAACCTTTAAAGTAGCTATAAATTAAAGTTCAGGTAAGGAATACGTAAACTTTAGTCAAACTGCTGAAGTGACATTTATAATATAATAACTAACCATGCCAGAAAAACCATTGCACATAACTATGGAGTTTTTCTAGTTCTATAAATAATGTGAATATCTAGGTAACTTTACTACAAAATTAATAAGAAAAAATTAGATAGTTAGGAATTTTGACCTTCTTGCTACTTTCTATATCCCAGCATTAGACTGACAGATTTGTGCTACTCATCGCACCACTACAACTCAATGAAAATCATAACTACACTGACAAGAAAGCATCGACAAAGAACAAATTTAAATATCGTTAAAACTGTACAGATTGAAGACCTATCTTTCTCTAGAAAGAAGAAACTGTAACAGATATTTTGTTTACTTAAAGATAATTTGAAGTATGCTTCATAGCCTCAACGACAATGTAATACACATTATGTTTAGAGTTGTATTAAAACAATAATACTATTAAGTCGGGTCATTTAAAAACGCCGGCGCCGTAGAGTTTTATTTTGCAAAAGATTCCCTTGCACAGCATTTGTAAGAAACCTGCTCATGGTGCAAGCATTACCTGTCCTTTCAACACTTTCATAGTGACTACCATTATTGAAAGCTCCTTATGCGCATTTCAATAATAGTATTCACGATTTTTTGTTGTGGGAGCCGTCTAAAAAAGGGTAACGCTGCAGCTTCTATATACTTGTTGTATTATATCTCACATTTCCTTTGCCCAACAAATTATGCAAGCCAGTCCAATGTCCTGGTGTCCTGTACTAGTCTGTATAGGTCTCAGGCTGGTCCGTCTAAATAATCCTTTCGGTTCATGTTTGGCTTGCCAAAGATTCCCTGTCTTTTTACGTCACATAGGATGCGGTGGCATGCGGTCTCTGTTATGCTATTACAGTCCGCATTGGATACCTGCGGTGTTGATCCCCATAGGTGTCCTTCAATGCATAATGTCCTGCTAGCAAATCTCCTACTATGTGAAGATGATTCCTATTAAGCTTTAGTAGTTCTTCACTCTTCTTCTTTGATGACTCCCTGATAAACGTCTATCCAGGGGTTTGCCTGGTTGTGTTGTGCCAATGTTCTTTGTGTTCCTCTTGGACCCAAATCCTTACCTGCTCCCATACTATGTTTTTGGACACTCCTATAACAGGTTCTGATCCTATAAATGAAGCCGATGATCCCTTCCTTGCTAACTAGTTGCTTTTTCATTTCTTTCGCTTTCTGAATATCCGGGCACCCACTGCAAAGTAACTTTATTGTGGTCTGCCAGGTAATTCAGTTCTCGAATGCATTCCTAAACTAGCCTTGATTGTATCCTGCGGTTCATTAATGCCCTCAGTATCACCTGGCTCTTTGTTGCAATGCAGATTTATTGATCTTTATAAACCCTCTGATTGATTTCTATTGCCCATTGCTTTTAGCTGTTAAAAATAGTTTAGTTTCAGCATGTTTTGCGAAATAAGTTATGCGCTCATAGTTCGGTAGTGGATTACTGAACAAAATATTGGGTTCACAATGAGCCCTGTCTTAGACCCTACTGGAACTTTATGGGGGTATTTAAAAAGGATAAGTTAAACGAAAGGTTTGCTGAAAGCTCATGTAACCCGGCTGAGCTGTTTCGACAAATAGAAAGGACATGGGAAATGTTAACAGCAAAGTACTGTCATGTAATAAAATCTATACCAGAGTGGCAGAGTGTTTGGACAGCAAGGAAGTTGGACCCTCAGGATGAGGAAGGAACAAAAAATAAGGTTAAATAAATAAAAGGTATTCAACAAAATTATTTGAAATTAAATTTTAGGGCATCAAAATCGACCAAAAAAATAAAATCTGATTTTAATTCCCTTTTATTTATTTATGTATATTGATGTATGTATTTTTTTAGTTTCTTAACTAAAGAAAAATCTCTAAATGTCTCCGTTAATGTTGAAATAATCCTGGTGGTTTTCCAAACCTTTAAGTTAAGCTTACTTGGTTTTTGCTTCAAATGAGTTACTAAAAAAAAAAAAAACCAAAGAATAACAAATATGTCCTTTATTTAAAGAAAGATTTCATAATATGTTATCATTTTTTATGCCTTTTTATTGCTTGAATATCTTAAAATTCAATATATGCAATTATTTCAAATAACTTAGTACGTATGACTTACACTTAAAAAAGAATTAAGCGGCCCTCTTCCACCAAAAATAATTCTTCCGTCTCTACAAACCCGTTTTCCCTTCACCAATCGATCATTTCAAAAAGTTTCAATTTTGTCTTTCTCTATCGATCCTTCGTCTTAAGCCAAATAGAAATCATAGCGCGAATATCGTAGACAGTAGCATATCTTAGCAATAGTAGAATTCTAGGTAGCGAACCAGGAAAATTGCCTCTACTTATATTGAAGAACTTTTTGGTTGGTTCGGAAATCGATTTATTCTTTAACGTGCAATATATGGTGTGTCAATAGTAAATTCTCATCACTTAAACAGCTGCGAAATAATGCTGCAAAAGAGGAAGCTGCGGAGCCATAAACGAAAAAGTCAACTAAATAAAACCAAATCCATGTTCAGCCAGGAAATTTTAATTCTTTGCAATAACATAATATGTCTATATCAGCAATCAGAAGACCTTCCTAAGTAACCCATTATCGGTATCATGAAAATAAAATCCATTCAGAAGGTATTTCAAAAGTTTTTCTACGGCTCAATCACAGGGATTTCATTGGTAAGCTTTTCAATAATTTTTGTGAAGCAGAACACCATAATCCCTTATATAGCGCGTTATATATAACTTCAAACGGTAAAATTAGTTGCCTTGTTTCATTAATGTGATCGTTTTAAAGAGAATGGCTTGTAAATTACTTTAATTTAAATGTATTTCCCTTCCACGTTTGCAGTTTTTAAATAGTATATAAATGTTTATGACAATATTTTACATTT
This sequence comes from Cetonia aurata, assembly GCA_949128085.1. Classification (NCBI taxonomy): domain Eukaryota; kingdom Metazoa; phylum Arthropoda; class Insecta; order Coleoptera; family Scarabaeidae; genus Cetonia; species Cetonia aurata. Next base: position 34,760,250 of record OX421885.1, read on the forward strand.
GATACCTAGTTTTTTTAGATTAATTACGTGTCCGTTGTAAAACAACTTCACAATTTCCTTTCACATATTTAAAAAGCTTATATAATTACTTCCTCCAGAGGCTTCTTCCTCAATGTTTTAGACATGTGTATGCACGTACAGGTATTTAAGATAGTAATGCAACTTTTATACTTGTCGGAAGTATTAAAATGTATAATTAGCTAAATATTACTCAATTAAATGATTCAATATCACCTCTATATCTATAATTCCAAATGCATTTGCACCATTAAAATGTTTCCTGACACTCGTCCGTTGTAAAATATAAATTATTAACCTATCATAATTGGTAATACATTATTAATTCAGTATTAGCAAATAAACAGAGTTACCAGCACTATCACGTTCACCCACCAAGCTTTATTAAACTTTTAAATGGATAGCAATTGCGATAATGATTTCAAATTAGTAATATAATTGAAATCGCACGTTCTAATGTCATGTAATTAATGTATTTTATGTGCTTACACGATGAGAATGCGCAGGTTTGTCAACGATTGGTTAGCAGTATAATTATTGGGAATGCCGCAAATGACATCCAAATAATTTATTACTAATTCGAAAATTAGTCAATTAATGTGCTTACATATGCATACATAGATAGCTATTACTGTGCTACAATATTCGATGGGTACATTCCCATGATCCGCATTAAATTAACTGTGGTATAGAAATGTTCGTATCGAATAAGGGAACACGCTGAGGTATCGCTGATCGGAATGAAAGTTGCACCAACTACAAACGCATCATTTGTGGAATTTATCGAGTGTTGTAGAATTTATCAAGTGTTGTGAATCGCCGCTTTCAGTTTTTGCGGAATCTCACGTTTTTAGGGCGTAAAAGCTATCCAAATTTTGACAATTTTCGAACTTTTGCAATTTATGCTGTTATTAGGAGTAAATACCATAGAATGAAATTAGATACCCCGTGATATCTATTGCTTATTTTACTATACACTTATACACATTTTATTATGATACTAGAAGATTGGCTTTTTTACGCTATGTCAGATTTTTAACCAACTTCGATCCACTGTGCGGCGGTTGCACTATATCAATATTTTCTTGGTAATGGTCAGAGTATGTGTAGGTTCTTCGCTGTAGGTATCGTTATTTGGTCCAAAACACACATGCGTAAAGCGTTCCCTAGTAATTCGCTTAACGTAGATGCGTCAATCTTAGCATTTAATACCTAACAAATATAAATTATTGTGGTTGAAAAGTTTGAAAGATATTGGAATGAAATAAGTTGATCCATGCTATTCAATCAGTACCTTTATGTCGAATGTAGCTACTCTAAAAAGTACCACGAATTTAATCATCAGTAAAACCTGCTACTACAGTATTTGTAAAAACGTGATGATAATCGGTCTTTATAATATTCCATAGAGAGTGCGTAAATAGTCGAAATTTCAGGGAGAGCTTTTACCCTCTAAATGTGAGGTTCCATAAAAACAGAGAGCTGTAATTAACAACAATCTATAAACTCGTTATGTTTCATTCTGATCAGAGATTGTTACCTCAAGGTACTCCCTTGTAAGTTATGTTAATTCGATGATTGTTCGATGTGTTGTATAATTCGTAAAATGAAATACTAATGTTATTCTAACAAGTAGATTACCAAATGCCTTAAGGGGTTTGCGTTTTATATTATGTAGTGAGACCTTATTAGCACACCTACTCCAACATTATAAACTCTCCTTACATGCTCTATTTAAGTAGCAGATCTTAAGTGAAGAAAAAGAACGATTTAAATTAATTGACAACTCATACGTGGTAAACAATATATAAAAAAAGGATTTATTATTATAACACAGATACAAAACAGCTCCATATATATCTCTCTACAATGACAACAAGAATCAGATATGGAAATGTGGATTACTGAGGAGGATTACTCCATTCATCTCGAAGGAGTGTATCACGTCTTCAATGGCAAAAACATTCCTGTATACGATTCACGTTATCGTGCTGCAAGTAAACGATACGTTTGAATGTTACAATTGACATTTAACATGAAAGGAATGTGTACCGATAATTGATATTCCTATTGTAGTAAGATTTTTTTTTTGTGAACGTGATAATACAATAATATTTTTAGAATGTGCTTCAAAACGGCCGCACCAACAAAATATCAACACTGAAATGTCATTACTAATTCTGTTGTTTTTTACTTGATCTTTCATGTCTGCCAGGCAAACAATCGCATTATTAACAGACCTTGAAGTGTATACATGCTGCTAGTTGAATAAGTTTTAATTATAATGTACTGTTTCATAGTATTTCAGCTGTTAGTAAGCCTGGATATTAAAATCGTTGTATCTTACAATATTTATTTATACATTTACCTTTCACGCTATACATGTTCAGTGAAGTAGATATCCGTGATTCTCTTTTACATGAATAGTTGCTCTTAAATTCAGGTAGGTGAATAAGTTTAGTTATTTTGCGAAACAAATAATTGTTTTTGTTATTTTTTTTTTGATTAGACGGTGTTCGTGGACATCCCACTTGTTTTAACATTTCATTAGTGGGCCCTTGCTGGTAACAATTATAGATAACAAAATAATTATCGATTTCTTTTTCATAATGTCGAGAATTATCGGCATTCTTAAAATCGTGAAAGGTGTTTCTGGAATCAGTACATACACAATCGCGCGTTCTCGTTTTACACGAGGTATCTAGCGGGACTGCCAATCCATGAATTGTCCGAGCTAGATCCGACTCCATCACCAGCTTACGTTGGGGTCGTCTTCTGAATTGAGAGTTTGGCTTGTGTTTCCTAGGGAGCGTACTTCTAAACTATTGATTCCTTAACAAGCGATGGTGTAAAAAGCTTGACACGCGATACGATGAATATAAGTTTGCACTCGGAGTGATGATGATGACGCCTGATAGGTAGAAACTTGAGTGCGTTTCTAGTGCTGGTATAACGATTTCATCAAAGATCCATGAGCCCCACCATGGTGGCATTTTTCAGTTCTAGTTGTATTTAGGCATTTTTTCTTTGATGTCCCATTTATTTTAAATGACACATATGTAAAAGTCCAAATTATGGAAACATAAACACATTGTTAGTGTTTTTCGTTTTATAATATTGTTTAGTACTTTATTAAATAATTTGTAAACGCCTTTTTATTATCCTGCTCTACTTTATATCCGAACCCCGTTCATTATTTTTCTTTTGCTTGAGATATGATTTCTTTTAACAATAGTTGTCTATTCCCTGTTATTTTATCCCGTAACTCAAACAGGCTGTTTAGTTATTATTACTTGCCGTTTCGCATTCTTCACATACTTTTTAGAACTTGCAATAATAATTTGTGCAGATCTATTCCGCAGTTGCTGGCCGCTGCATATTCCAATTTTCAATTTCACTGTTAGCAATTCCTAATTCAGCTACTAAATAAACGGCTATGGTTTTCTTCTTTTAATATGTTCACCAAAATTTGCATACGTTCCAGAATTAAATTCCCAATATTTCTTTCAAATAATTCTTTTCGATGGCACGTCATCCAACCTCAGTTTTTATTGATTTAAAACATTAAATATGCCAAACTAGCTGCATAATGTGTGCACATGTTTCGACAATATTCAATTAGCAAACTATTTTACGTAATGGAGCTTCTTTAATAAACCTATTACTGCATTTCACACTACATAAATGACCATCATTTCTTCGTTCTTTGCTAACATGAAAGCAGGTAAGTAATGAAACATTACAACATAACGTGAAGAGAATGATGTTTTTTAATTAGTTACATTATATCAACCAACAAACAAACCTTTCCCACATAATATGTTTATTTAATTTTTTTTTATTATACTACTTATAGCAATAATTATGTTCATAACAATGCTATTAAAAAAAAAAGATACTGATTCATTAAGTAAATACCAAATATATTATTACGTAATTGCATCACAAAGTTCTTTACATCGCAGTCATCATGTCTTGTTGTTCAGATCAAACAAAAATAATTTACCAATGGCCTTCCCGCTAAAAATAACATCATTGACTAATTTATACTTATTTCCGCATTAATATTCAAATGTAAAGCTACACCTACAAATATTTTTCTATGAATAGAACAAACATTTTTCGTATTCCATTTTTTCTTTTTTTTTTTTTTGATGGAGCTCGCGATATTCGAGCAACTTATTAACATATTATATTGCGTCTTCACGCCCAAAATTTACAATTCTTTTTCGCCTACCCGTTTGGAAATATTCGCATCAAGAGATATTTTTAGATGGGCTACCCGGTCTTGTCACGACTCACGAGAGAAAAAAAAACCAACAACTGCGTCGAAGTATTATAGTTTCAAGTTTAGCAATCGGTTTACAACTTTCCTGCCGCGCTAGGATAGCTGGAACTAAAGATTCTGCGCAACATTGATTTGAAAATTTACATCACACGCATACTAGTAGAGGTTTTGTGCTCGCTTTGCGATCTTAATGCCAGGCGATAAAAGTCATTGCAATTTGCATATATTAGAAAACGCACATGTGTAGAAGTAAAAGCAGCTACTGGCTCGGAAATAATTAATACTCACGCTGATACGGATATTTGCAATAAAGAAAAGAAAAATTGCAACATCTTCCTGTTACGTTTACGTCTATAAAAGCAATTCCGTTGCTAAATATTGTTGTAATAAAGAATAATAATTCTTTTAGAAAATATATTCGCTTATGTAAAATATTATTAATAAAATTCTGTTGATTCAATTTTTTCATAATATGGAATGTTATTACTATATGAAGTGGCTTAATAAATATACAGAGTGTGGTGTCTAAACCTTCGGTTACGGAAATATTGAGAATTATTACTAGTTAAACACTCAACATTTGTCTTTCGGGGTTTTGTTTTTTTTTTTTTTGTAGTGATCCTTCAAATAAAAGTATTGGCAACACTGAACTACTTCCAGCTATACCGGAAACGAATATCAACTTGCTAAGAAAAATCGAGATCGGAGAGAGAGAGAGGTTTAAAGAAATAACGTGTGGTGTGCCACAGGGCTCGGTGATGGGTCCCGCTCTATGGAACCTGTGCTACGACGACCTGCTGAATATTCCAACAAGGGATGGTGTACGTCTTGTGGGGTACGCGGACGACCTGACAGTGGTGGTGTGCGCGAGAACCACCAAGGAAATTGAGGTCCTGGCAAACGCTGCCATCAGGGATGTAATGGCATGGCTCCGTACCAAGAAATTAGAGATTGCCCCTTGTCCTTTTAGTCCGTGGCCGAAAAGCGAAGGGCATCAAATCTGAAAATGTTCGTCCATGTAAAGAAGGCAGCGGAGAAACGCACGAAGGTCTTGGCAAAAGTTGGTAGCCTCATGCCTAATATAGATGGACCCCGGGAGGGGAAGCGCAGAGTGCTAGCGTCGGTGGTACAGTCGACCCTGCTGTATGCAGTACCGATCAGGGAAAAGGTCCTTCAGAAGAAGTAGCAGAAGGACAATGCTGAGTATGTAGAGAAAGGTGGCACAGATAGTAACGGGCGCATATAGAAAAACGTCAACTAAAGCGCTTTTAGTGCTGGCCACAACGCCGCTTGTAGATTTGCTTGTCAAACATGTGGAAGAAGTGGCTGGAGGAAAACAGAAGGCCACTGCCGATGACCGACGGCAAAAAGCTTGGGACCAAGATGACGGGACTGCTGAGTGGACGAAACACTTGATTGAAAATCTAAGACGCTGGGTACAAAGGAAATACGGCGAAATGAATTATTATTTGACCCAGTTGCTGTCGGGACATGGCTGTGTTCAAGCTTTTCTGAAAAGATTCCGACGAAGTGAAGTGGAAGACTGCCGCTACTGCGGACAGAGGGACATCGCAGAGGATACGTTCTTTGAATATAAAAAAATGGGAGATGCTAAGAACAGAGGCAGAGGACACAGCAGGCACCTTACCCTCGAAGAAATTAATAGGACGGATGCTGATATCCCAGAGATGTTGGAGTGGGGTAGATCAGCTAGCGGCGAGCATACTGAGGACAAAGGAGCTAGACGAGAGGAGACTCAAATGAAGTGTTCGTAGAAGAGAGCCCGACGAACTTTAGGCAGACTCCCCGTGAAGTAATGCCACAGCAGTTCCAGGGGAAGCCTTTCTACATATTGCCAGAGGGCGACACGGGCCGCCGGAAGTCTAATATAAGATTTTTCCCCCTTCGCGTAAAAAAAAAGTAGAATACCCTGTATATTATCTCATTTTCTGATAGCACACATTATCATAAATAAGTTAAGGCCTCTTTGTACCTGTTTTTTGGTAAAAATTTATTTTTAATTAATTTTAACGTTTTATCAATGGAATAAAAAATCAATAACAGAAGGTGGTAATGGTTATAAAAAGAGTGAAAATCCAATTAAACACTTGCGATGTATGGTATAGAGGTGCTTTTAGTTTAATGCATGTACATACAATGTAATCATACCCCATTTATCCGTAATTGTTGTAGCATTGCTTCGTAAGTTGTTATTCTATCGCGCATCAACATGTCTATTTCAGTGAAAGTTATTCCTGGTAATATAGTTACATACATGCACTATTATATCATTGATACCTGAAGACGGATTCATTTAAGAAAACATCTCACGTATACGTACCACAACACTCATACACCAGCAAACTCGTATGTACAGCAACGTTCATAAATAATATCGCCGACCAGAATACTGATCGAATATCTTCGGGTGTACCAATTTAATGACGTCACTTCAACCCGCAACGCAATCTCGAAAGTGTGTTCTGATTGCCGAAACACCTTCGAAATGTAAGATCGTAAGATAGCTATAAGAATAAGAACTCTGAGAATGCGTGTCAAAAAAATTATTTCGGAATATTTCCGCGTTCTATGTTATTCCTCGTCCTGATGCTTGATGAACGCATCGATTTTCATCCGGGAAATAAAAAAAAAAATACACGCGGGGCGCGGAACAAAAAGGAACGAGGGAAAGCGGTAAAATTAGTTTAGATCAGATCCGCGAGAGCGACGGGCGGCCGTTTAAAATTTTTGTTTTGCTTCCCGGCCGATAAATTTATTTAGCGTTCGGTTTGTTTTCGCTATATCTGTAGGGCTTCGTTTAATCTTCCACTCGAAGCATGCATTTATCTAGAAAAAACCTTTCCTCTCCCTCTCCGCTTGGTTATCTTTTTAATGTGGATGCGAAGAAATAATATTTACGATGCCGGTAATAATAATCATTTTTTCCTTCTTTTCGCCTTTGGGAGAAATATTAGGGGTGGATATTTTTAAAGCGTTTAACCGCTTTTACAAGCGATAAGATAAAAAGCTTTTGTAAAAAAATAGACCTTACAAATGCTTCTACTGAGTGCGCAAATGTTTTCATATTTTTGTATTATTTTTAACGTTACCAGTTATGAAATACACGCAACAAGTGTGTAAATACTCCTAAAACCCTGCAGCTATATGAAAATAAATTTAGTGAAGACCTAATACTTGTAGAGCGTTTTGATCAAGAAGCGTTATATGACAAACAGTCGCTTGTCACTTAACGAGTCGTATTTACAAAGTATATTTTTTTACCATCCATTTAGTTTAAATAAAGTTGTAGTGGTTACTTGTTTTAATACTTTGAGTAACAAAATTTATAACATAAAATGAATAAATATGGTCCTTTTGGCTTTTAATATTGTCAATACATAGTATAGTATGATAACTAGAAAATGTTATATGTTAAAATTTTTACCTAAATTATTTTAATTGTAAGTTGTGACCCTGATATAAAATATATTCATATTCTTCTTTAACTATGTTTAATTATCATTTTTAAAATAATATTCTTGTTTCTATCAATAATGAAATATATATCTGGTAAATATGTTAAATTACCCACACTGTACTTTATGAATAAATAAAGAAACTTGCTGGTTTATGTGTTTTATTATTAATAGCTTTTTTGTCTTCAATGTATTACGTTATTAAGTAAGAGTCAAAATTTGGACACTTCTCTTAAATCTTCAATTAGATTAACCTCGTAAGGCACAATATACGATAATTCCAAAACACATTTTAATAAATAAATCCTATATATTATCAAAATTATTCACTTATCTATTCTTGAACAAACAAAATCCTTTTTAAAAATGAATTTATAACTTCAACATCCATATTTCAGTGTTTTTTCAATTTTTAAAATATAGCATTTTTCCATTTCTTCTATCTTTACTATTGTTGACGTCGCCATCTTATTAAGATCTACCTAACTTCACTATCAAGTTGAAGGTCACTGAAAACTTTTCATAAAACATCATAGATGGCGACATAAATGCCCTTACTGGTTGTAGTGTGCAACATCTCGTCTATTCTGATGATATTCACATTTTAGTGAAATTCCTCACCCTGCACCAAGGTTTTTCAGAGAGCTTGTGAGATGGCTATGCCTAAAATCTACCCGATGCTGGCGTTTGCAACCACGAATTTCAATGCTCTCCAAAAGTTGCTCTACAAGTCCAGTGTAGTTCTATGCTCGTATGTTTCCAAGAGTGTTTGACAAGGTTCTTGAATGCCAATCAAGCATTCTTTTGGAGTATTGTTCCTATCATTGTTCATTGTTCCGATGACATATTCACCTTTACCTGCTACCGAATCTGTGACCATCAAATACATTAGCTTTTATCTTTTCAAAAGACAGGCGATATATAATACGATACTTAAAGTAGTTTTTTTCAGTTGGCAAAACTTCTACAAATCGCTTAATGAGACTCAATTTTGTATGCAAAGGAAGAAAAATAATGTTCTTTTTGTTGATAAGTGGCTGAAAAAGAATGTTTGCCTCCTAAAGGGTTATTTACCTCTATTCAAACAAGGGTGGCGACGTGATAGAAGAAAACTAATAAAAGTTTTGAAATCGGCATGCCTATTTAACTTTAAAACAGCTGAAAAAATAAACTCAACAGAAATTACGTAAAAAATTGTTCCTCAGTGTTATATTTATGAAATTTCTTTTTCAATTCTTCAATTCTCCTCATAAATAATTTGGGATTATTGATATTATCATATAAAAAATATTCCGATAATATTTAATAATTATAAGTAAAATATATATGCAAATATTCATGACCTGCCAAATTCTAGACATATAATCCAAAATCTCTTTCCTTCAGTTCTTTTTCCTCTAAACTTCAACAGCTAACTTCTGTTTACATGTTGATTAAACCGAGTTATAAAGTTTCGCGAAAACGCGATTCTGAAGCAGTGGGAGCCACCCTCCTCATACATGAAAGTCGACTTATATATATCGAACTTCTAAGCTTTTACGTTATATCTACTACTATACGAAACTATTGATAATATTATTCATTTCTAATGCCAATTACGCAATTATTGCCAGCTTTAACCAATATAACACATGAAACTGCAATGTATCCCTTAATTAAGAACAGGTGCAACACAATCTACCTACATAACTCCTAATTAAAGAACGCATTTCCTGACGACGTAATGCTTCCTTATAAGAAACTTTCAGCAAACAACTTCCTAGGAACTTCTCGCATTCGAAGAAAATTATTCTCTATACTACAAAGCGAAAGTTCCTCTCTATTGGTGTAACTTCTCGCCGGGTGCATATTGCGAATTCATGGCCCGACACCTGCAACACTAAAGGCATCGATGCTCCTACAACTACTATCGATATGTGCACGTCGTTATTACGATTGACGCACGGTTCGACTGTTCGACTTTAGTAATCGCTACGATCGTTAGATAAATTAAGATTGATTGATATATTGCCCCGTAATTTCTCTGATCGACTTACAGAACATATTTAACGAAATGATTTATGGGACGGATCCGACATGGTTTTCTCATCTGAGCGATTTAATTCCCACGCTAAGTAAACACATATCTCATATTTTGATTATAAATCCTTCCCTGTGCATTCTGAAGTAGAACAAGTATGATTTAAGAGTACTTTTACTGTACCTTACTATTGTTAGAATCCATTTATAGAGCGCTTGAGCGTAAAACTGAAATAAAGTGCATTTATAAAATCTAACGAAGAAAATGTTTTAAAATAATAAGCAGTAAATATAGAGCATGGAGTGCTCGGGTATGTAACAATCTTAAAATTAACCAAATGTCATCTGCTTCAAAAGTAACAAATTTCAAACTTTCCCGAAAGCTGTAATAACTGCGAGTATCCTGTCCGCACTTGCGTTAAGCTGCTGGATCTCACAATCGATGAAACCTTAAAATGGAAAGATCACGTTAATGTGCTTTGCAAAAAAACTTATAGTTAATGGTTCGCGATTCATCGACTTAGAGATATGGTAAGTTGGCATATGCTACGTGCGTATATATTGGGGTTGCTGCTACTCAGACATAAAATATGGGATCGTGGTTTAGGGTAGCGGTAGTGATCGGTATGGCGTTCTTTTTGGTACAGAAAAAGATTTTATGAGCGATTAATAAACTCGAGCACAATCAGTCTTGCAGAGGATTCTTCAAATTAAATAATATTTTAACTGTATATTGCTGATCTTCTTACTTCAAAACAGACACTTACTCGAAGATAATGAATTACAACACGAATATTCTACAAGGTTTAAAACAGATTACCACTACCCTAAGCATCGACTTACCCTAAGTGAGAACAATTTAGAATATAATTACCTGAGGTTCTATAATAAACTTCCATCACATATTAAAACTGTAAAGAAATTGTCAATGTTTAAAAAATATATATACAGATTATTACTAGAAATTGAGTCATACAATACAGAAGAATTTCTAACCTCAAATTATACGTTTGCATTTTTTGTATTTGTTTTTATATTGGATTATTGCAACAATAAAACTATTCTATTCTATTCTACGTATTTACAAATTGTCACGTCCACCAACATAAGGTGTGTCGAAAAACCGGGACAAAAGAAAATAAATGAAAAAATAAAAAAGAAAGCATCCGCTCTGTCATGATTCGAACCATTGTCCTACCGCATACTATCACTGGGCTTTACTACTAAGCCACTAGAACTTGTAAACCTATGTCGTATTCTAGTGTGCTTAAGCGACAGAAGTACTCACTACCAATTGATAACGCCGGGATCAAAACTGGGGTTAAAATCTGGCAAAAGGGGAGGTCAGTTGTTAGTAATTTTCGATAGGAAGGATTGTATGTTGTATTGATAGTACTTAAATACGAATTTATATTTAAGCAAAAAGTAAAAATATCTTTTCCGGCAACGTGCCAGAAAATCCTGGTTTGTCCATCCCTTAGGTCTCGTGTTAGACGTCTACTTTATTTCCTTCAGTAACAGCTCTCATCTAGTGCTATGATGACCGCCCTGACTCACACCAAACCCGAGTAGGTATTTTTCGTTCACCCAAATCTCTGTAGGGTAATTTATTTTACTTTTTTCACAATCTACCCTATGCTTTAATGGCGCTGTTCGTTTTATCAGAAATGAAAGAATAAAGGACATCAGATTCCCACCTTAGTTGAGGTGTTCGTTCCAATGCCATCAAAATTCCGAAATACCTAGAAATAAATTGATTTTGCGGTAAGTATAAGAGTAAAAACTGTATTAGACTGCTATTACTACTCAGGTTTAGGTCTATAATTTGTTCTGTATCTATTATTTTGCATACTTTTGTATATACGGGAAGCCTAAGGTTCCTGCGATTTAGAAAAAAAAAAGTGTGTTAAATGTGTGCTATAAGTCAATCACGTTTCCAGGTGCCTCTTCCTGTTATGACACTCATTCGTGGGGATTATACTCGTATGAGTAAATAAGGTAACAGTAAATGTAGACAGTAAAACATCAATAAAAAAAATAATATGTTAATGTAAGTCCTACATTAAAATAACGAAAAATATACAGCTTCCCAATTAAACGTTAAATGTGTGAGTCATTTCTAATTTCAATAAAGGTCGTCAAAAAACGAATTGCTATTGCCAAGTAATGTGAATCAATATCTTACGCACAATCCAAAGTTTCGTTTTCCTAATGCATACAAAGCACCTGCCACGAATGCTCAATGTTAATAGGTGGAACCTTCTCTCCTTTTTTAATCATTATTGCGTATACTCGCCAAAAGTTTATTTTCCCAATAGCACAGTAAACACAATTTTCATAATTTCACATTTTCTCTAAAGATAGGAAGTGCCGGTCCGATTAACGGCAGTCAAAAGTTAAGATTGAAAAAACAAACAATTGCGGTATATATTTCAATCGAAAAATAAAAAAAAAGACGTATTCAAACATCAAGCTCTATTACATGCGAAAAGTTTAACTAGACTTCTATCAGGGTACTGACCGACAAGAATTGCAGTGACAAAAGTGAAAGTGTCACGTCTAGTTCGATTTAAAGCAAAAAGTACTTATATCATTCATTAAAATCATTCTACTTTTATGTGCAGTCGAACACATTAAAGATTTTAGCAATTAAGTGTTAATTTTTAATTATGCAAGCTGTGCAAGCTAATGTCAGAAAATTATGCAAATCGAGTAGGTAATAAATGTATTTTCACACATTCAACAAAAAGCAATTGTTTCACATTGTAAAAGGTTTTTGTATATTACGAAATAAAATGTAGAGTTACAAATTCATGCAGAGCGAAGCTCCATTGTACGAGTATATTTCGTTATAGTTGGTAATCCTAGCACAGTGCTCATTGCAGTTGCCGCAAACGTATTATATTGCGCACAATATCTCGGGAATTAACAATATCCCTCGCAAAGTACTAAGACGCCAGGATATAACACCGTGCCACCGTGAAAAAAGCGTTTAATTTTTTATATTGTACAAAAGGGGAATTACCCGTGTATATGGATTTATGGCGGCTGCGATATTATTAAAAGCGGAGAAGCGGAATATTTTATCCAAGACCGAGGGCATAAATTTACTTAATAGTCACGCCACAAAGCACAATTTCTCACCTCCAGAGAAAAATGTATCAAGAACTAGGATAAAATGAATTCGTACTGCATATAGATTTGTGCAAAAGACAGAGATAAATCCAGCTTTCTGCTCTGGTCGTGTAATATACCTGCTTCATACCGACGAACACTCGGGGGGAAAACTCTAATAAAATAGTTTCACGCGAAGGGAATTTTGTAGATGAACGATTACTGTGGATAATTTACAGAAATTTGTTTCAGTTTTAATATAGTGTACCTATTCATACATACTTGAAATGTTCCTGCAGCTAAAATATAATAGTAATATGTTATTATGTATTACCTTCAATTAACGGCCAAAAAATTCTTTATACATAGTGGTTTATATAATCCAACAGAAAGCATGCTAATTAGAACACAATAAAATTAAACAAACCCGTTAACATTGAAATAACTAACGAAATAGTATTTATGTTACTAATCTAACAAGAAAAAGTAATTTGAAGAAAATAACCAAATAGTGATTACATAGATGCCTATATGACAATGTGTGTCCGACAACATTCCTATCACTTCTTCTACTGTTCGATGATACCCAGACAGTAAATAACTTACTATGGAACATGCCTGGTTTTCCAGCAATAAGCTGTGTCTAAGCCTAAAAATAAACAAATTTCTTACATTTACATACCATGCAAAGAAACATTCAATTGCAAACATTAATGTATATATGAAACTCCACCGAACTGATCGAGTATTGTAAAGTTTCTGGGAATGATCCTGCAGGACGATATGCTTTGGAGAGCACATTACCATATTTCTTCGTTTTCCTGTGAAATGTTAAATTTTGCCAAAGCACACTCATTCTAAATTCAAATTGATTTACCCTAATCGACATTTATTATCAACGCAAATTAAGACATCTGTCGGTAATTCACTGGTTTCATCCAAACTTACTTATTGTGATGAACTTTATGGTCCACGTCCTACAGTTAGTGGTAAGCTATGAACATAACGTGTACAAAACTCCGGCCTGGGACTAACCTTTGGAATTAGAATGTATGAGAGGGTATCGTATAGGCCAAAAGATATTAACTGCGTGAATATGCAATTAATTAAATTAATGCTGCTGTCTTTTATCACAAAATTATTATCAACAAGCGACCTCAGGACTTGACTAATAGTATTAAATACAGAACAAACGTACTTGCGCTTAATCTGCGGTTTAGGGGTTTGCTGACTCCAACCCTTCGTCGTACTGAACCATATAAACGTTCATTTAGTCATCAAATTACCTTCACATATAACAATATACATTCCACTTCAAAGAATTTGAATATATGTACATAACTTCGAAGTTATACTACAAAATATCATAAAGCAAGAACAGAACCATCACTGGGTTAAATATATACATGTAGATGTAAGCTATCGTGTAATAGATAACACTTACGAAAAAGGTTCAACAATTTTATTTACTCTTCAAAATTCTCTTGACTTCTCATAAATATATAAACGTAGATTCCCTTTTTAAAGTCGTATAATTAAACAACTATTAGTAGGGAGTAAAACGTTTCGCTTTAATAATCAAACCTTAGTCATTTACATTTTAAAAATTAATAATGTACAAAATAAAATATTGATGTATAAAAATATATAATCAAATATCTTTACATTTATTATTATCATCCAACAACACTGTAAACTTATGTTCATATAGTTATGCAGTTATTTGCAACAACAGCGAATCAGTAGCAAACATCCTTGGATCGAAAGAACTCGAACAACTGAAAATTTATGGTCGTAAAAGTAAGACCAGGTTTTATCTAAGATATTATCTAATGGCATAATTGTTACAATTTATGGATATAAATTAGTATAATGGTGTTCGCGCCATACGTTCTCCTTTTATAAGGAAACGTCATAAATATATAGTGTAATACGCGAAGCGTGCACAGAATAGGTTATTACAAGAGTTAGTGTAAATCGTAGGTTACTCTTTGTTTCTTTTGTTTTAAGAGGATGCTTCGTTATTTACTGCAATGATCTAAATATTGCAACGTTAAAAAGTATTCTTTACGCTCTCTTTCTAGAGTATTGCAAAACACGTATTAATAATTTCAAAGTGTCAATATAACTGGGTATACGAGGACGACATCAAAAATATTATCTCAACGAAGTAATAATAAAGCTTTTACAGACTTGAATGTGCCGTTGTCTACATACAACAATTATTAATTTAATAAATAACATCTTTTATTTCTTTCCTGTCCCCACTCTTTAAAGTTCCTAAGTGATTAATCAACCTTATTAAACCTGTCCCTTTAAGCCAAAACAAACATTTTACTGCTTTAAGACTTCTGCTAGGATTTTGTTGATAGTGTTTACGAAGACGTTTCCTAATGTAAACTACTGCTTGTATACCAAAACATTAATATCCAGAGCACATTATCTTCGAGATTTTCCCTTTGAAAAGTGACATTGTTTTGTTTACAGCTGTGAGACTTTGTTTTCACCATTTTAGAAACTCACAATTGAATATTTTCTTATTAGCCTGGTATAAGAAATTTCAATATAAAGAAACTATTTCTCAAAATATCTGCGCAAATAATATAATTAGTAGACGGAGAGATGAAACCGGTTCAGTTTACCCGTTTATCATTTAACTGGGCACTATTCTGCCTTTACACAGTAATTTATATAAACAAATAGAATTAATTAAAGCAATTTTTCATTTTATAAGTAAAATAGTAGTCCTTCAGCTCTCCTCTGGCATGAGTTACGTATAAATTACTTCTCATGCTCATGCCTGGATGTTTCTCAGTGCTTACTATGCTTCCCATGCTATTGTATATTTCAAAGGCGGTTCTGCTCCTCAAGCCTCATATTTTGATCCTCCTGTGTCTCATTTTTCACGGTTAGGAGTTAGCATTTTAAATGGTTGCTTAAAGTTTAGTGTGACGAGCATGACGTGGTAACGATTGTCGATAGTGTGACACGTATCTGTTACGTTTTCTGTTATCTGTGATCTGTCATTTGGCATATGCGATCTGTCATCTGCCATCTGTTATTTGTCATCTGCCATTTGTCATTTTGTTATGTTTTCTGTCATCGATCATCTGTTATCTGTCATCTGCCTTCTGGTACCTGTCATCTGTCATCTGTTATGTTATCTGTTATCTCTCACTTGTCATCTGTCATCTGTCACCCTGCATCCGTTACACACGCTTAACACGTTACGTGATCTGCTATCTGACATCTGTCATGTGTTATGTCATCCGTCATCTGTCAGCTGTCATTCATGATACACCCTTAACACGTTATGTGATCTGTTATTTGACATCTGTCATCTGTTATGTCATCTGTCACCTGCCATCCGCCATCTGTCATCTGTTATCTGTCATCTGTCATCCGTTACACATGCTTAACACGTTATGTAATCTGTTATCTGCCATCTGTCACCTGTTATCCCTGACACACTTAATACGTTATGTGATCTGTTATCTGACATCTGTCATATGTTATATTATCTGTCATCTGTCACTTGTCATCCGTGACACACGCTTAACGCGTTATGTGATCTGTTATCCGACATCTGTCATGTGTTATGTCATCTGTCACCTGTCATCCGCTATATGTCGTCTGTCATCTGTCATCTGATATCTGTCATCTGTCACCTGTCATCCTTGACACACGCTTAACACGTTATGTGATGTGTTATCTGACATATGTCATGTGTTATGTCATCTGTCACCTGTCATCCGTCACACGCTTAACACGTTATGTGATCTGTTATTTGACATCTGTCATCTTTCATCTGCTATCTGTCATCTGTCACATACATGCATACATAAACTTGCAAATTCTTATGCAAGGTATACGAATGACTAGTCACGGCACTAAATATACTGATGTGAAATCAGCACTGGAAAGCATGTTGGTGTTCTCCAAAAGCAACTTTATATTGGTATCCGCAGAACATACCCCCACCGAATGCATTTCACAAAAGCTACATACCTAGCAAACGAATTATTCAAATATAATTCATGCTTTATGACTTGCTAATAAGGTATTTTGAAGTTATTATGTAATTGTTTGCCACATATTTCTAACATTGTGATATCTCTTGAAAGACTAATTCAGGTATTAATTCACGTACAAGTTGCATACATCCAAGGGCTTTGCAGAAATGTATAATCAATAATTTGGAAATAGATATTAATTTTAATAATGCAATTTATCTCCTGTTTGTATTAAATTATTTGAGTTTCAATGAACGTTGAGCCTGATACCTAATACATATCCCAATTCGCTTTATTCCCGTGTGTATTTCAATACCCGTCATTTAGAATTCTAGGAGCACTGGACGCGGGTACGGTATAATGAGCGTAACTACATACACATTTACGTGCGAAACACTACCACACGCCGAATACTCCAGGCGGACGTCGAAATGGTAATACAATTGGATTATTTTATTACGCTACATTACACAGAGCGGAACATCCGAAGCGCGGAACGCTAAGAGTATTTATAACGGCGAGCCGTCAGAGGCTATTCATCACCGAAAGGGGCTATAAAAACAAGCTCAACCCTTACAACAGAAGCGGGAATCCAAACAAAACGTTCGATCCTCGTTCGACATTTAATTGTTCCAATTATTCGGAGGATTTAGTGGATAAGGCAGTTCTTTTATATAGAAAGAAGAAGTCTTGTTTTTGTTGTCATATTCACACATTCCAAATAAAGCAGAAAGACATAATCATATTGACAATACTAATAATGTTTTGATTACCAAGAGAAATTATAACATAAATAATGTTTACATGAATAAATGAAATAAAAATTATTACAAAGCAAAAGCATGCGCGTCGTGTAAAAACTATATCAGGACATTATTCCCGCGAGCGACTTAATGCTGTGCAGTTCTGTTTCACATCGCAGTTTAAATATAAGAAGAAAGAATAAATAGAAAGAGAAACTTTAAGCTTCGCTGTAAACGAACAGTCTTAAACCATAGTTTAATTAATTCTATAGAAAGACAATCGTTTAGAAAGTTGTTATAATTTCATAAAACGTATTTATTTGGGTTTGAGAAGTTATCAGATTATTTATTTATTTTATCGCAAATAATTTACAGACACTAATTATTTCCTTGAACATTAATTATGGCAGCTTTTATATTCATGTCAATTTCGTTTTAATATATTTTTCAATATCATTAATGGTTTCTATTCAAAAACGATATTAACGGTTAATGTTTGACCAGCTTCCCTCGAAAGCGCATCAAGTCACTGGAGTTTGCAAGAAAGGGTTAGTCATTTTAGTAACGTTCGACCTTCTCTGACGAGGTCGCCTAATGGTTTGTACAGCTTCAGGCAACAACCCTTTGCTACTTTAGCTCAGCAAGCTTTCATGTTCAGAAAGCGAGTTCACGTTCGATAATATCACCCTGAAAGGGATTTTTAATGGTTTCGGCAACGTACAGCCTAAAATATAGCATAATAGATGAGCAAAGTATATATGCATAGGAACACAAAGAGAGAACATTAACATAATTTATGTATGACGTAATACAATATATGTTTAAAGTGGAAATTTATTTTTTCTTCGCGGATACGTATTTATATATATATTAAACACTGCCTGCTTTTCTTATACAACACTTCGTTATCAGATTTATGAACTCAGAAGGAGCAATACGAATATAGTTCTGGGATATCTCTCCTAATCAAAATGTGGCAATCTATATCGCAATTTCCCCAATGTACATTATTTTATTTTTTTATTTATAGTGAGTTTCCTTCTTCTCCTAACTGAAAACTTTGATCTAATCTTGCTGTTATTGCGCCATTTCAAATATTTGCAATATTTTTAATTCACGGATTAATAATTTTATATCCTGTAACAGGTGATAGATTTTTTTCTTTATTACTTCATCAAAGATATGCAAAACGGACAATTAAAAGGCAATGGTGAGCAGCCAAACCCAAAGCTCGGGGATAAACAATTCAAGCAAGGGTAGACATGTTCCAGAACGTCGGTAAAAGCAACATAACCAACTCAGTTAAGATCAGGTAAAGGCAATAATCATTCGAATGCGACCAGTAGTTTATATGTCAAAAAATAACAAACACCATTCGTTTTTTTAAATGAGGTTTATTCCCAATACAGGATTATGGTCGTTAGTAGGGTAATGATCTTAAAGGATAAAGTATCTAGTTGCAAAAAAGAAGAAATAAGAGAAGAAGAATTAATAATTTAAAGCTAAGGTCAACAGATTTAAAATTATATATTTTACCTTAAATTTATTTTCAGTAACCGTCATTCAAATATAAAATAACCTACACACAGCAAAAGTTAAAAGGCCCCGAGGTATGAAAGGTCTACAAAGTATCCTTTGATAAAAACATGAACAAAAATGCAAAAATCTCTGGTACATAAAATCTTATTGGTTTTTATTAAAGATAAAGGGATCTTAACATATTTTTTTATTAAAGCCGTGTTTTTCTCTAAAGCAGAGACGTATGAAAATAAAAGTTGTTATTGCAAGTAAAATGGAAAATAGAAGCTATTTATTGTTGGCTTCTACCACAACTTTTGTTATTTCTGTATGCATGAAATCTAAACAAACGTGTATAATCCAAGTGCGTGCGTTATTATCCTGTAACCAAATACACGGTCGCCTGTATTAGTGTATTCATTTTAGTAGTGTTGCGCATAATATTCTATTCCGTTGCAAAAACACACTCCTACCTCAAACCAAACACTGTCATTGCCACATAGAATTCATTCCGTTTGGAATTTGTATTACACGGCGCAAACATAATTACGTAGGATTAAATTTAATTGAAACAATTACACTACAATGGGTGTATTCGTTAAAATATTTTAAGAGCACTAGCAGTAACCACGACCTCGTTAATCCAATGAGCGAATTTTAATAGTGAAATTATGGAATAATCCAAGCGATGGCTTTGAATTTCGAATATGCGACATCTACTGAGTGTACAGCGCCATGCGATTTATAGTGTCAACGAAATATATTTATATTTACTCTTATTGAAAGGAGCCCTGCTTTACCGACAAAATATATGAGAAAATAATAATTGTATAAATATGAGGATTGAGAAATTTGTTTCAATTGATACTTATTTTATACAAGTTTTAAGGTAATGTAAATACTAGCACTAAAGTGTCTGACGGCACAATTTTGTTTATTTTTATTATATCCTTCAGGTTTTATAACGCTTTATTTAAATGTTATTTCCGTTTTTAAGGACAAGAACCAAAAAGAGAAACCAAAAGAAAATATTTCGTATTTCCCTTTACAATTCGTAACACATTCTCTTCAAAAATTAAACTTACAAGTTGCTCTCTTAAATTTTTTAAGTTGTCAATTCGGTTCTACAAATCATCAGTGGAATGGGATTACTCCCAAATAAAAATTGCAGCAATAAATAGTAAATAAGAATATGATAATGTAAATTCTAAATAATAATAGCGTAAGTACAATAAAATAAAACAAATAGCATTTTATAATCGGACATTGCACAATAAATCTACACAAAGTTTCAAGTATGGAATATTATACAACTCCTCCTAAAACATTTTACATAAAAGATCTACAGCAGTTTAGTTTTTAAGCTCTGATGAATCCTATTTTGATATAATATCTGAGCCATCCACCCGCTGCTCTTGCTGACATCCATCTCCTATTGGGCTATATGATTTATAGTCTAACTGAGTCAATCAACACGGATTATAAACTCGAGCAATAAAGTGCTCGAGGCGCCACCAATACTGGCCAATCTGAACCCCCGGAAGATGGACCATCAGGATGGGATATACGCCGTGCAATGGCGTAAAATGTGATCGCGAGTCTCACCCTTTAGATAGTTTGAATAATACGCACCGCAGAGTGGGCTATCAACCAGTTCTATATGGCGCATGTGTTTATTTCTTCTTCTTCTTCTTCTTATGGCACCGTGACCTGGATAAAAGGTCCACTCAGCCAGTCACAAATGTTAGAGATTGATCCAAAAAGCCCGCCTGGAACAGATCCATATCTCCAACTTCATAAACATGACAAAACACTACTATACAGGCAAAGCTATTATAAACAAGCAAAGTCTCAAATAAGCAACAAGCAAGCACTAGATGTGAGAGTAAGCTACAGGGCAATATGGAGAGGTAAGACTCTTCGCGGTCCGGGGTCGGCGAAGCAATGCACAGATCGTGGAAAGAGGACGACATCGGATAGGTAAGGGGTAATTAGTGGTTTAAAAGAGTTAAACATGAAGCTAAAGCATAATATCATTCGATTTTATAAACTTAAAAATCAGATTAAAAATTTTAACGTTTTCAAAAGCTAAAAGAGTGTTGATGTTAAACGGAGGCGACATTCCAAGTTGTATAAGATTTTGAATTAATTCATTGGTTTGAATAGATTTTCTGGGACATCCAAAGAAAATATGATTGTTATCCTCAACATCTCCGCATTCACAATTTGGATCACCCACTATATTCAACCGGAATAAATAAGATCTACACTGGGTGTGATTAAAGCTAAGTCTGCATAGAGTTGTAATGAAGTCCATTCCTCTATATTTTATTCCGACGAACCAAGGTTTGGATGATAGACCTTTTGAAGATAGCTTGTATCTCTGCGCCAGATCAGAAGTTCCAAATTCTTCTCTCCATCTATCCCTTATGAGTTCTGAACCAACATGTGTTTATTTAAGTGGCCAGCACACAGCCACACAACTTGACAAAAGTTACTGCGAAGAAAGTCGACATAGTTTAACTTTAGAGGGGCGCGCTTTTAAAAGAGAAACAGACATATTTTCAAGGTCTTTTTATGCATAGTATAAGATCCCTACACTAAAGTTAAATTATGTCGACTACGGTATAAGCAAATATAGTACATACTAATCATACCAGAAAATCCAAGAAATAGTTAAAGTTGACAAGTTTAAAGATTCTTCATAAATTCTAGGTTTTTAGAGAATTCGTATTAGGTATAATTTTGTCTTTTGTAAAGGAAAATAGTAATATTCCTATAAATATAGAACTGAATATTCATATCGCCACATTGAGTCGAATTAATTAATTCATGTTGGTTAAATTCCACATGCTTATGTAGGATTGAAATTAATTAGAACGACTATGTTGTAATTAAACTGTTCGTTAAAAGCTTGGTATTAAAAGCACTCCTAATGACCGCGATCGAATTAATCCAACTGAAATGAATTTAGTAGCAAGATTACAGAATGTAGAGAACAATTTTCTTAAAACGTGAAATACCTAAAATAAGCTAGTTTCACCCAAACTAACGAACACAGCAAATTGAAAGCTATGTATATTATTATTCAGAACATGCTTGTTGTGTATCAAAAGTTGCTGTGAATGATGCCCGAAACAAACCTGGTCATCACACAGCTACAGTAAACACCAGCAATTTACTACGATGAAGAAATTACCTAAAAATATACATAAATGGACGTGTAATGCCAAAGAAATTATTAATGTATTTAACGGAAACACTTCGCTGTGGATAACTTCCAAACGACCAAATGTTTTGCTAGAATACTTAAGTAATAAACTAATTTTTTTGTTAAGATATCAAATGGTAAAATACTTGGTTTTCTCAGGACGCGAACCAATTTAAATAAAAAAAAAAAAAAAAAACAAGCGCTGGTAGCACCCAAACTGAAAAGCAAAACTTGATTTTATTTTGAAATAACATGTTTCTGCGAGTCATGTTTTTCGTGAATGAATGCTTTAAAAACAATGAAAAATCACCTGGACCTTGGAAAAGATTCGCAAATTGTTTACTGCAAAAACAAGCTTTTTAAACGGAATATGGTACATATTTTTTTATTTCGTATTTCGCCTTATACAGGGTGTTTTGAAACATCGTTTAAAGATTTTAAGGGCATGTAGTACGATCGAAAATAAGGTTAAAAGTCATAATAAACATATGTTCACAAATCAACCGTTTACGAGATAACATTTTTATTGCGTATTTTGCCTTATACATAGGTATAAAGTGTTTAATGCTTTTGGTCGGTATTATGCTCATTAGCTGTGGCCAATATAAAGAACTGATTTTATTTCTACTCCAATATACAGTAATGATACGGATCTTTGTTCGTGATTGCATCCTTGGACTCAACGGAAGCATAATGACGCGTTACTAATTTAAATTAAAACGGACCCGAATAAGCGTTTTACATCTCTAACGACTCTCAGGGTAAAGCGCTTAGAACCTGCAGGCCTGGCGATAATACGTAAAAACTTTCGATTTTATACTTGTCGTGGTAATAAATTCAATAACCCGCTGATCGAACTCGGCAGTCTAAGAAAGGGGGCGAAATTTTATGGTCGACGAGTATCTGATAGGAGAAGGTAAATTGATTTTTACGGTGATGCATAATTTTTATTTGGACGGTTGTTTGTTTTATGTAAGGATACGATTTTACGACGCCTTTAAAACTTTAGGGTGTCGTAAAGAATATATTTGAAGGTAAGATTTGTCTGGTGGTGCATACTAATTTGCTTGGATAGTTCCTGTCAATACGGGAAATGAATAAAAAGAAACTTGACAATTTAAATCAAGTTAATCAAATAGAATAGATAAAAATACCAAATTATTCTCGATCAAATTTTAGCGACAATTTTAATATAGATAATAAAACACAATTACAACGCAGAATATGTAAATTTTCTCGTTGTAATGTTGTTGACATGTTAAACATATTTTAAAAGTTTTATATGTTAACTATTTAATTTTTATATTTTATCAATTATACATTTTATGTAAATGACTGAGGTTTGTAATAAACCGAAACGTTTTACTTAAATATATGTGAAATGCCCTGTACACAGTTAGTCATTTTTATTGAATGCAAACATGGAAACTGATGAGCATGATTTTATATGAATAAAATGTTCTATATCATAATAATCGACAACCATATAAATACAGAAACAAATTGTAGCTTTCAATAAAAGATATAAATCCGTGGTGGAGTTGAATCCTTGTTTATTGCTAACTCCTTCTCTTTGTGTCATTGTTTCGTAAACTAAGGACGTTATAAAGTCACCAAAGCTTTATTAATTACGCTGAACTGACAAAAGTTAATTAACTTGTTCCATCCTCACCCAGTTGACACTCAAATGAGTACTAGCAAATATTTACACACCTTTACGGCTTCTAATGTTTACTTCTAAACCAAGATCCGGTCCACATAGTCGCATAACCGCTTCGCCCACGGTATACTGCACTGCACCGCTTCGAAAACACGACGCGACGCGACGCCCTCTAATCGCTCTCCTGAAAAATCTCCGTGGAATTTCGTAGACCGCTATCTTCGCAAATGGCCACATTTCCATTGACCTAAAACATTTGTTTGTCCTCTAAAGAAACGAAGCAATATTTTGCCGCTAATTGAGCGAGCGCTCCGTGTACTTCGCCGTTATTGTCGTCTCGACTATTTTCCAGCGTATGTACTTAAC
Organism: Cetonia aurata; assembly: GCA_949128085.1. Taxonomy (NCBI): domain Eukaryota; kingdom Metazoa; phylum Arthropoda; class Insecta; order Coleoptera; family Scarabaeidae; genus Cetonia; species Cetonia aurata. The sequence goes on from OX421885.1 coordinate 34,784,676, forward strand.
AATTTTAAATTCAAATCGATGCCGTTAACGAATCCGTACAACTGATCCGAATGTCGATCGAAGTGGGGTCGAAGTCCATAAATCAGGACTTCCCTATTATAGGCATTCCTTTGTAATCGTCTAAATTCGTTTTATGGAGTAATAAATTATTGATAATTGGGTAATAAAAGTGAAGAAGACCTCTGCTTATGTAAGTCGCCAACCACTTAGGGTATCCTACCGTAGCATGTCTTACTTTGACTTGAAATTTAAGTAGGTAGGAAGGTTATGAATTTTAAAAGGAACATGCTTAAGTAATTGAGCATTGCTAGTAAAAACCTCATTTTCATTAAATAATAGCAAGTAAGGAATATTGTTGCTCTATTTTCATGTTATTTTTCTTCGTAGAATTGAAAAATAAAATAATATATATAGGCTGTTTCATTTAATTAACGGAGGAGGTATGCGTTTGCCTACTTCTGGAACACTCTATATAGTCACAAGTATTTTTAGGTTGTGCAGCATTGGATTCTATAAAATGTTTGTAGAAAAAGTTTCTTTCTAAAATGACAAATAGAGCTGTAATCATAGAGCAAGTCTTCGGTGGGGCGCCTGTACAAGACGAAGTCCGCAAAGAACGAAGGCCACGAAACACGAAATATCAACGCTGAAAGCTTAGTCCAGATTATGCTAGAAGGTGAGATAAAATGGAGATTGTGTATTATTAGCAGCACCTGTCAAAGTTATCACAAATTCTTTAATGTTCACTATGATAGTGACAGTCTTCACTACATTACAATATGTAAGGATAGATTTAAACCTTAATTCATCTTACACAATTTCAAAAACCTTACCACAAACTTCACTATTCTGGACATACGTTTTCATAGCAACGCTATCATTATCAGTAATAAAACCGAATTGAATTGAAACTAAAATGTTGGTCCATTGCAGTGAAGTTTGTGGTATTTCTTGTCATAATTCATTTTATTCTTAAAAACACTTTTTAAAAAAGGAAAGCTCACCCCCGTGAAATTGCTCTGTTTGCGGAATATGTAAAGCGGAAATATTTCCAAAGTAAATTCTAAAGGGATGGAAGATCTCAAACCAAATATCACTTTTTTTACCCTGAACCTAAAAATGGTTATTCAAGCAGTTGCAGCAGGGATATAAATTTAATTGCTATGTGTTATGGTAAAGCTACACGCAAAGAAATACACAAGCCAACCTTTTCGAAAAATGAAGTTGAATTAAGAGAAAAAAAGCACATATTGTAAAACAATACGAGAACGAATAATCATATTACTAATATCCCCAGGGAAATTATAGCATACTAACGTACCCGCAAATCAACATGGAATACCTGCAGCAAAATACTCTTTTTACTGTTTGTGTTATGAATAAATTTATACATTCTCAGAATAGTAGGAATATATATTAATTGTATCAATAGTGATAATATGGTTAAGTTATCCGCATAATTAGATTAATTAATTCATATTAAGAATGGTATGCGTTACCAACGGTTATTTGCAACACATGAAATCTATAAAGGGTTTATATTCGGTATGCTCGCTAAACTAGACTTTTCTCACTTCGGCTACTCTAGCTAAGTATTTAAACCATCTCAGTTTTTATCTCCTATTATATATATGGCCACAGTTTTAGTTCTCTCCTAATTAAATTTTTCCTATCTATTTTTTTATCCTTACAATATTTTCTTGTCTGTATTATGTGTTCCTATTCAGTTTCTACCCAGTTCTTTCGGTGCGACAATACTGCTACATTGTTCCATTTACCATTAACTTAGTTGTTCCTAAATTTTTCATGTGCCCTAAATATGTGTTTCTTCTATATTACGCGGCTGATTTTAAGCGCTATTGACTTCTTCGTACAAATTACCTTTTCTGTTAGATTATTCTCAGTTACGCTATTCACTTCCTCTCTGTTTTCTTCACTATTTAACCTCTCCAAATCCTGCTTATTGATTCGAGTCATGCCTATGCATTGGTAATATGGCTCTATTTTTTCACAGTCGTAAATATTCCACAAAGCAAGCGCCAGCGGTAAATTAACTTTCAACAGGTGATTTTGTTTAGATGGCCACGTATTGATTTTATTGGCAAGCAATACTATAAGTAATTGCTACATAGTAACTAATGTAAATATTACTTGGATAGATTATTTTATTAAATACTAATTGCAGCCAATGTACTAAAGAAGATAAAATGATTTAAATATATAATTGTTAAATGAATAACCACGCCACCTTTGAAAGAGGGGCAGACCAATAACAACATGGGACGACACTATCAACAAAGTTTTGAAACGTATGGGAGTTGATAGGCAGGAAGCAAGGAAGTTGGCTAACGATAAGAGAAAATGAAGGACGTTTATCTATGAAATCTGGGTAGAAGGGCATACGGATTATATATATTGTCTATGCAGAATACACATTCATCAAAAATAGATTAACAATAAGCCTTATAATTACTTTCTTATACAAATATAAAGTATAAGGTCGAGCTCCTTATATCACCACGGTTAAGGTGAATATGTATATAGTCTTCCTGCGGCCTACCGCTCCGTAATGATGAAACGCCAATCGATAGGAAGTTAACTGCGGAAGATGGTGTGTATGTTATTGACACTACCCGGATTAAGGCCGCCGCCAGTCGCAGATGCAACCAAGAATTGGTGGCTGCGCCGGTGACGAGAACGATCGACCAACGGCGGGATCGTGAAGATTGACGAGAATGATTCTATTCGGGTGAATGATTAGACGCTCTCTTTAAATGTGAAATCGTGGACTGGTGATTAAATGCAGAATCGTCGAAGAACGTCATGGGAACGGGGGAGACGAATCGAAGGGGAATATTAATGACTGCGTATCGCAAACCCTCGCCCTGCCCTTGCTGTCCAGTACGAACACGTACGTGCGTACAGAAGGCGATGAGTGATGGAGCATCGGTTCGGGCGGACGTCAGAAATTAGCGTGATATAATAATTAATGGACTGTGGCTGTCGGTTAGACGGAACGCGACATAACCTCGCATTATCAGCGTTGGTCGCTCGGCAGGAATGGATGGCCGACGGACCCCCCTAACTACTTCCAGGCTTATCGCGATTGTGGAATAATCCTGTATGCATGTAAAGAAAAGTAGATGATGCTAATTATTATACATATGCAATGCATACATGTCCAAGGAATGTCAAATAACCCTACATGTAGGTAAAAACTACAAATCTGCTTCTTTCTAAAATTTAGAATCCAACTAAAGTTGTTTCCTCGCCAAGTATTTCCTTATTACTAGAGTGATCGCCTTACATTTATCCAGGATTTTTACGTGCCACTGCATGATATTCGAACCCCTTATGCACAGATATGATAGCGTAAAACTTCAAACTTTTAAACTCGTGTTCTACTGAAATTTTCCGCAACAATAAAGCCGTCTTTCGGAAACGGCGCCATAAAATTTGAGTACGTCGTAGTTTTGGGTAGGTAATAAAAGTTATTAAACGGACGAAATTCAGGTAGACGTTCAAACTCCGGAAAGAAAACAAGCGAAAAGAGCAGCACCTCCGCCATACTCCAGAAACACACGCGACACATTCAGTTCCCCCTACTCGAGGAAAGAAAATACTCGCAGAATCAACCGCGTGATAATCCTCGTCACCTGCGTATTACCGCCGAAGTTCGGGAAAGAAAGCACTTAATGTAAATTGAAAACTCTCGCGATTTACATGTGCGTCGGCTCGCGTCAAAGACACAGAAATTGTATGTGGGATAGGAGTTCGTAACTCTCGAAAACCCGGTCCCATTCCGCCGTTTCCCCGTCAGAATGTGCGTGTCAGTTGAGTTTCGTGCGTGTGCGAAAGGGAATTCGAAATTCAAAATCTTCCGTCGGCGTGAGAACATGTACTATTAAATTCGCTTTATATCTTTTCGCATTTCCATCGATTTCTCGGTGCGAGAGAAACAACGGCGAAAAAACAAGCAAGTAAAAGGGAACAAACACCCGACCCTCTTTAAAAATTCAGGTAGCTATGGGCATAAATCAGAGTTTAATTCGCAAAGCGTGATAAGAATGCGCCGATATTACGAACTTTTGACATCTGGGATAATTCGGAAAGAAGCGTAGTAGGCGGCGGAAGAGAAGCAACCGCCGAACGAGACGGCCAGAGAAAGAGACGCCTACATAATACAACCAAGTAGCGACGCCACAGAAATCAATATATTTGGCAGTACGTGGGGGAGGTCGACCTCCGGTTTTGTTACAATAATACACTGAAAGTATACTAGAAACGGTGAACATATACAGTAGAAGCAATGCACTTTCAAAGTGTAACGAACCTCAATCAAACACCTCGCTTAGATTAAAAGTATCAGCTAGCATTTACAATGCAACCACTACCATTGTATTGCGTTTATGATATTATTAATTTGACAATTTTGTCTCAATGTATGCAGTAAAGATGGTTACAATACATATATTGAAATACAACACTACAGTACATACGGAAAAAGCATAAAGATTTCTCATTTTTAAAATTTCTTGTATCACATCCCTGATATTAACAACAGACAATTAACTGCCGCAACATTTTGCGTCCTGTCTAAAGTACTTGATTGCGTTCACCATTGCCTCCTACTTTGAAGCTACCAATTGATTCCAGTCGTATTTGGTTAATCGCCGTTAATATCTATGTACTGAAACCGACCTTATTTCTGATTTTTTAGTTACTTTCTTTATTTCGCCGTACAGTGTATAATTTTTTCTAGAAGTTTTTATTTGGAAGTATGACTTATAATTAAAAGCAATTGATAATGATAGCAAACGCTACTGAGGCGTTTTGGTATGGGCGTACCTGAGAGCGTCAGAAGCTGTTTGCAAACGCCAGAGCGGAGAAAATCGGTAAATTGCCTGTTTTGTACCAGAGAGCTTTGCCAACGCTACAATGAGACCGAGAATAAGAAGCTCGGTGTGTATCAGAAGCTTTGCCGACATATCAGCCAGAGCGGACGGGGAAAATGCCTGTGTTACACCCAGAAAGCTATACCAGCGCTACAATTAGAGCGGGAATAAGAAGCTCGGTGTGTATCAGAAGCTTTGCCGATACATCAACCAGAGCGTATGGGGAAAATGCCTGTGTTACACCAGTAAGCTATATCAGCGCTACAATCAGACCGGGAATAAGAAGCTCGGCGTGTACCAGAAGCTTTGCCGACTTTAATATTATTGTATTCGTATTCATATTCATATTCATAATTACAGTTTCGCATCTTATCTATCTAATAGGTACCGAATTTATATTAAAGTAATGAGGTCAAAAGTATATCATCAAAAATCAGCCAAGTATAAGACAATGCTTTGGTTAGTGAATGCGCTACTGTAGTGACAAGATCAGGATGATCGACAATTGCAACCTCAAAAAGAAAAACAACTAACTTAATCCAAATTGCAGACTTTGTCCATCTCAGAATACAGATTGCCTAATAAAGGAGAATCGATTTTCTATGGTAGTTCTTCGTTTTACAACACAATATAAGATACTAAATGCCGTTTTATCCCACTTCTGTCATTATTATATTTTCAACGTTTTAATATTACTGTTTTATATCACTGGCTCTACTAAAAAACAATTTTCCTGCTCGTTGTTTGAGCGACAAACTCGTTTTCAAAAGAAGACTATACAAAGGCACTCATTAATCTGGTAAATGGAATGCCTACCGTGTCTGGAAATTAATTCAGGTTCGACGAGAAACTGAAAACGAGTCTTCGCCGCTATAAATTGATATGGAAAAAGGGATTGTCATTTACAGGAACAAAGGTTTTAATGTAGGTATCTCTCATAAAGACGTACGGTCAGTCACGGCAGTAAGAAAAAACAGAACTCATTCCAATTGATAAATTTGCGGATTTAGATCAAAACTAAATTGTCGTTTTCGATCATCAGTCACTTTTTTAAATTAATAAGTCCGTCAAAGCCTCGAAGAGCAGTTAATTAAATTGATGACAGATTGCATACTTGTCGGTTATCTACTGATTAAAAATTCCCTTAGTTCTCTCCAAGTTGTCACATATCCACAGTATTTTCTATTTACACTTTTTTTACTGGCTATATTTGAAATGATGAATATTACATTACTTTATGTGCTGGGGACATCAAAGAAAAAACAATCCTCGCTTGAAATAAAATATGCCAGAAATGTTTCTAGTGGTTGCTCAACAGACATAAAAAAAGATGCTTTCGTATGCAATCTGCCTATTAAATGGAAAGCAGTGTTTTGTCGGTTGATGTCCGCTCACGCTTTTACTCATCTCACTAACAAAGTGCATTTTACAGATGAAAGAATTAAACCACACACCCAACTCCTTAATAATAAATAATAACATCAAAGAGCAGCTTCTACGGGTTTGGTTGACGGTTGGTGACGATGACGTAGGTATACATATATCTAAAGTGGCAGTTTATTCTCGAAATGTGTTTGTTAATACCATAGGTAGGTGCCACGCTAACAATAAATGAAATGAACGGCAAGAGGAATTCAGTTAAAACATGTCTAGTTTCCATCAAAAATAGAATTTCAATTAAGATTCGCGTTAGGGTATGAAATTTCTCAGAATAACAAGTAGACACTTACAATTAATCTCTTTTCTGCGACAGAGCAGATCATGCGTATGGGATAAAAGTTAATTAAAGTAGTCAATACAGTAATTACGTACCTTGTGTAAGTTTTCGAAGGGTAGAACTCAGGGATACTTTATCTACACACTTATTTAAAATTGTACATTGGAGAATTGAAGCTGTTCTACATTCTATCACAATAAACATGATTATCATATTCACAAATAAATCAATCGCATTGTTGTATGTATTTATGGCATTATGACCTAACCAATAATCCACTAATTGATAATCTTCAATGCCTAGATCTTTGCACATTAGCTGTTCCGTCCTTATGGAAACGTACTGCTGTCATACCGATTTTTAGGAGTGGTAATATGACCTCAGTTAGTTTAATTCTTTGAATGGATTACCTACAATTTACTTTTTGATGAAGTTAACAATCATTTAAAAAGCATTTTATTTCAAAAATCAAAAAAGAAATTTTAATGATGCTAAGGTTGAATGATGACAGGCTGTTTGATGAGAGCTGTCTCATACCTTTCCCTACAATTTACTCATATTCCTCAAGTTCTAGTCTAAATTTAGTTAATCCTGATGATAGTTTAACAATTACAAACGAACACACTAACTGTCACAGAAACGGCCTAAGGTGTTTTATTGCCCATACAATGGACAAAAGTCATTTTAATCTTATGGGATATCAAATTTCGACTTGATTTGATGTACGGCTTGTATATGCAACTGATATACCGTTTGAATTTGAAAGAACTGCTCCAAGTTGAAAATTAGATGCATCTGTCGTAAGAATAACCTACTTTAATTCGAAAAAATAAAATGGATATTTAAAATCTGGTGCTAACGTGATTTTAACGTGCTATGTCGAGCCAGAAAGCTGTGCCGGTGCCAACTGCCAGAGCGGGGGTAACTGGAAGTGCCTGTGTTACGTCAGAAGCTATGTCGACGCCACTGAGAGACCGGAAATAACTGCAAGGTTACCTTGAAATCGTCGTAAACATTTTCTCTTGCCCCGTAAACTGTTAAAATAAAATACATTTGAGGGTGAAGGTCTGTTTCTCTTTGCATCTATGGCAAATATTGATAGCTCCTTTTAAATTTCCGTAATTGCTTGGTTTAAAGATGGCTCTTAATTGTTGATTTCTTATTATTGTGGAAGACAGCATTTTGAGAATGAGATCACTTGACTTCGACACATCAACTTAAGAGAAAATTCGAGATGGAAATCACCGATCGGATAAACTGGAATCGTTCCAACCACAAAAACAGACTCGGTGAACTCATCTGGTTTGTAGATAGATCAAAAACCGAGAATAGGACTCTAGCTGAAATCTAAAGTGAGGTGGAAAGTACAATGATCGCAAACTTTACTTTAGATCCCCTGACATTCCGAAATCGAAGGAAACGATAAATTGGCTGCATTGATAGGCCCAGATCTGTTCTAGGAGTGTCCAAAAACACAGCACGGGAGCAGGTAAGGAGTTGGGTGTAAGAGAAACACAAAAAACTCTTGAGCAATACAACCCGGCAAATGGAAAGATCTTTATCAAGGGACCATCAAACGATAAGAATGAATGTTTACACAGGAATAGTGGCAGGTCTCCCAAGAGAACATTGTGCACTGAAAGGACACCTACAAAAAATGAAGACTAACGCCGCAGATACTTAATGCAGACTGTGTGATAGAGTAACAGTGACTGCATACCACATTCTATCTCTGGACGCAAGAAGATAGATAATTTTTGACAAGCCAAACATTCACCCATAAGATTATTTCGATCGACCAGAAAGAGACCTGTGCAGACCAGTAAAGGGCACCAGAATATTGAAATGGTTGAGATAATTTAATGGGTAAAGGGAATGGGAGATATAATACAGAAAGACAAGAGGCTGTAGTGTTTCCATCTTATCAGACGGCTCCCACAACAAAAAAATATGCTACTAATTCTGCTGTGCATTACTAGCCGTGTATTTAATTTGTATGCTCTTTTGGTTCGTCCCATTGTTTTACTCGTCTAAATAAATAAATAAACCAAGCCCATGGGAAAATATTGAAACATCAATGTCCTAGCTCGCTTGTTAGTTTCAAATTACGCATATTTCTTAATTTAATTTGTATTCTTTCTTTATGCGAATCCCTTTGTCGATATACTCAGCGCGTACTATTGTAAGCTTATTTATAGCTTAATTAGTCGATGCGTGAGTAAATTAATATCCTACCAATTATAACACACATTACTTGCGGAAGCACAATTTAGCAAAATTATGAGTGGGTAGAGCAATCTACATGTTACAGGCGCGTACCCACACCTACACGAAGATCCAGGACGTCCAACATCGATCGCGGACGACAACGACACCGACCCCTGTGCAACGCGCTACCACTAATGCCTTGCCTAGCTAGCGCTAGCTAGACGGGTTACTGAAGTTGTAGCTAGCCCGATCTAACTAGCCGAATAGGCAATGATTCGATAACGTCAATACCGAGGCAAAATGGATAGGGTACCTAAGTAGCGAAACGGGGAATACGGCCGTTGGTTACCAACGGCGTGATTGAGTTAGCGATCGCATTGAAATCGTTTATGTATTGATGCATTTTTGCATCCGTAATATCGGCGAACTGTGATAGCGTTCTCTTGCCCTTTCGCCATATAACGTTTCCTACCAGAAACTGTACGTACGTGCACGCATTAACAAATACGACTTTAAAAGAAGTAATTTATCATTTTTGAGGTGTACAAGAAAAACAAAGGTTTATAATACTCTAAATAATAATTGACTTTTGCAGTAGTTATGAAACATTTACCCAAAGAGCTCAATCATCTTTATATGGACTAATTTTCCTCATTTCCCACACTTGATTATGCAAGAATAATTAAATAAGCTCTTGTCCCAAGAAATAATATAATAGTCAAAGAAGAAGAAGATAAACAGAAGTATTGCCAGATGAACGAAAGAATTCAAGTTATAACCGTCGATTACCAAGAATAAACGATCTTTTTGTTTAAGCAAACAATAATTTTATGTACTAACTTGGATTTGTAATGCCAAGAAACTGGTTTACCAATTTATCTTTAAAATGCCAAGTATGTCGAAACTTTATCAGCAAATTATTTTCTTTTGCCGCCAAAATTTAGCAAAACAGTTTGCTAATAGGAAAGATCTCCTTATATTTTAACACTTTTGATGTAGATGTCATTAAAGAACAAAATGTAAGTCTGGAAATTCAAAAAATTATGGAAAGATTTGTAGCGAGCAACTTTTCTTTGCTGTGGAAATTTCCTTTGAAACAGTGATGTATCCCTTCGGAATTGGCGAATTACAACAGATATGTAAATTGTGTCCTCACTGTTGTACTCCGCCAATGTAAAATTCGTTTCGATAGTCAAGAATACATTACGTCCTTAAACCTGCGCGAAGCGTGAGTTCAGCACTCATAATCAGGCTGCAATTGGTTGTTGTCCAGCAACGCCGACCCATTACCAATATTCGCATATTCAATACTATATTACCAATATTCATTGCGCATATGATATGTACTCTTGACTATTAAAATTGGCTCTACGTACAAAAAATCAAATGCGTATTGTACACCTCCATATATACATATAACCAGAGTGGTCAACTTTCGTCTGCGGAGCAGGCCAGTACTACGTTTCATATGCGTGACAGTGCAGTATCGGAAAAGAGCAAAGCTAATTTATTTATGTAACTATAAATATTATGTATAAGCCACTTCCCTTATTTAAGCAGTAGAAATGCTATAGGATCGCAAGGCGTTACCGACCGTATAGGAAGAATCCTATCCAAAAACAACATAAAAACCGTTTTTAAACCTAATTCAAAACTTTCAGATTCTTTTCTTATGAAAGGTCGTAATTCTCTCGAAGCCCCTGGTGCTTATCAAGTGTCCGTGCGGCAGTGTTTACATTGGTGAAACAAAGCGTTCAGTGGGCACTCGTGACATGAGCGTTGTACTGAGTTTCCACTTGCTCCGCATAAGCTGGAGACCGTCCAACAAATTCGTTTCAACTCCATCCAAATCCTATCCCGAAATCCTCACTAGCATAACCGCAAAATTCGATAATCCATTAAAATGCATAAACATGCAACCTTAACCTAGAAATACCTCGTTTGGAAACAGTCCAACCGTAACCGTCACATCCTACTGAACCGTAACCATTACCCGCTCACAAACCCATTCCCATATGTCAGTTTTTCAGTTTCTGGTCAACAGGAACAAAAGAAGCAGCCCTAAGGGTGTCCCGTATAAGTGTAGATGAAACGTCGACAAGAAGAAGCACTACAGTATTTCCTCTGGTTGAAACCAAGAAGTGTATACCATGGACAATGACAGCCGAAGTCTGCAAGGAATACAAAATACAAAATTTTATTTTCTGTGCACTATCAATTGCCGTGCAAATCACAAAAAACTTAAGTAAGATACTACAATGTTATCAAATATATGACCTTATGGGGAACATACATATATAAAAAATTCTTCTGCCAATTCATACACACCTCTGTATCACGATCACAAGTTGTATCCTAACAATTTTAAAAAATATATTTGCACAAAAATTGCTTCTGATGCCATATAATTTTTTATTGTTTGCCATAACCGCGAGCAGATGCTATTCACTTTTACATTAAACAGTTCTAGACGTCATACGTGACAAAATTCTTAACCATAGTATTCTAAGGTAGTAGCGCTCACAATTAAAAATACGACATATTCCGTTGCCTTTTATGCGCTCAACGAGACAGCCACTACTGTGAAATGTAGCCACCCGTGTATCACTATAGATGTGTAATAATTCCAGTCACCTAAGTAGATAGAGCTGAAGATCCCAGGACACCGTTATGATTACATTTACATTTTAGCCGGGACCCATCGGAGGCTGAAAACTGCGATATATTTTATTTAACTTTTAATTAAATGTGGCCCAAAAGCTTCGAACCGACAGTCGTTTGCTGCGGCTACTGGCGGCATTGCATTACCGGATACATCACTTCTATGGTAATACCCACCTCTGTGGTAGCTATATTTCTGCAAATCTCTTTTTCGTTTTTCATTAAGGACCCTGTAGGATAGGCATTGATGCTGATGGTTCCTCGTTGGCTCTGGAGCGTGTAATGCTATTATTGGGCGAAAGTAATGTGGTCTCCAAAAGCGTTCCCCTGAAAGCTCCAGGGTAATGATAATATTCCTTAAAAACAGCAGAGCATTAGGGTGTTTGTTTTCAGAATACACCCTTTTATAATAATAAATCATTTTGACTTGTACAAAAAAAAACACCTACACACATAAAATTACATTAAATATAGAAGCTATATTACTCATCCCAAAGGTTTTATTTAACATAGCTTACTTACTATACATTCATAATTATGGTTTATTTAGTTAACGTTAACTTTCCACTGCACTTTCTTCTTCGTCTTTCGTCTTTACTCTTTTTTAACTAGTGCAAGTAACTTTGGCATTTGTATGCCACCTCTTTTTTGTTCTCATTCATAATAAAGCACGTAAATTGCTTTCAAAATAACGTTTATATCGTTAATGTTAAAGAATATGTCACCTGAAACGCTTAACAAATACACTAACAAGTACATCGCACATATGTCCCAAAATCGACCTCGAAATATTCTACTTTCAATTCCAAAATCAATTTCAATTTAAGTGATAATTAGTGATATCTCGCTAGTACCTATGTATGTATGTCTGTATGTTTTGTGCAGTGCGACGGTGGCATGTACACATTACAACAATTCGACCACGCCCATTTGACATTTGCTTGTTGGAACAGTTGAATACATCATTGATTGGTACTGGAACGTGATGTTAATGCAGGTGCGGTGTACCGTCTCGATTAAATCCCCCTTAATCGCCCGACGATCATGTTCGAATTCGTAATATACCTTGTTAAAGAAATAAGTTGTGATGTTCCCGCCTTTTAGGTATAATACATTTTCTAGTTCACGCTATGTGTGAAATGATTTACAAATCTGTCAATGCAGTAAATTACTGAGTCATTATTATTGTTTTTTGTTATGCAATAAGAACAACAAGCTTCAAGAGCAACAAACTACAGTAGAATTAACCAAAGTTGGCAAAAAAACCCGCCTTTAAGCGCAGTATACGTCGCGAACTCGAAGAGACGGGCGAATCCTAGTGGACAGACGGAGTACAATAGATGCAAATTACGATTTTTTAACAAATTGAACTTCGCGTGCGAATTATAACAATTCTCCGGATTCCTTCTTGTATGCCTCTTTCCATTAAGCTCTCTTGCTTTCTGCATTCGTCAACGCAGGTTATTTCTACTTTATCAATAGAACTGTGAAAATTATTTAAGGAGTTCGTCATATACCCGGCGAAACTGTTGTGTGTGGTACGTAGTATGGACAGTAATAAACACAACGGGATTTATAGTCACATACAAGTAAGGAAAGAGAGTTGGAAAAGATTTATAGTAAACAGAATCGATGAAAATTACAAGGAATAAGGGAAAGTGTTGAAAGCAAAGGGAAGTAGTTGGATACAGTTGGATACAGAGTTTGAAATTAGGTTGTGTCAGTGCCCACACCAGTTGAATCAGACTCTCATGAGAATGCCGGCTGTGTTTAGAGGACGAAGAGACAGTTGAGCATATGTTTTGTCACTGCCCCGCCACCACAAGAATCAGGTATGATATCTTTGGGAAAGTTAACCTTTCCCTAGAAGACCTGAAAAAGACCTCATTCAAAAAGATTCTGAGTTACCTTAGGGGCCTAAACCTTTTGGATGCACTTTAAAGATAACATCCGCTCTACAATACGCTCTAACGACCACGAGGACAGCAGGGATAATCGAACTATGCGGATTCTATCATCTCTCAGTACTCAATACTGAGTAGAAAGAATAGATAAAAATTTATTTGAAACTATTTCAAGGTTTATTTATTCAAAGAAAACTTGCATAAACTATGGTCTTGTGCAGGTTATACCATCTTGTTCTATTATGCTTGTTCTCCATTATCTAATGCTTTTCTTTCCAAAAACTAAGTGCCCTATGCTTGCAAATTTTAGATTACCCTTATTTCTATCCTAAATTATAACATTTTATTTCATTATAGACGGCGTAACTCAGAATTAAGTCGATATATGTATTTACATACATATATCTTAAGTACGTTAAAAACAATTAGAACTTAATATCTATGTCATCCTTCCATCAGATCCTCCATTCAAGTCTATATAAGCATGCACTTAGCAGTTTCAATCTTCATGAACTTCTTATTAGTTTAAAGACTTAAAACACCCCCGCACGTCGCCTAACAGAGGGTCCTTCTCGGTTGATTTAGGGTGCTTATGGTAGCTTAAAACTCTAACGCGATTATGTGACCCGGACTCCGTCTGTAGTGGGGTAAATATCGATCATCACGAGTTTGACCACGGAACAATTTATCACGGAGACCGCCGGTGATTCAGATAACATTTTCGGAGAGCCAGCGGCGCTAGTTCGTCCCTGTCACGCAAAAAATACCGCCGGAACTAGCGTGCGCGAGAAACCGAAGGGTTGTGTGACGTAGACCCGGGAAGAGTTACGGTTCGGAAGACTTCTTGTCTGATTTATGTACACCCATTTCGAAACGGCACAGAGTTAATGCTATGATCGCACAAAAATTTTACATCACTAAAGCTGTTTATTTTAATCTTTCGGTATCGATTTGTTAAACGTCTAAATGATTTAGCAGAGAAATGCAATGAGCTTTATTTTATGTTTCCTATTATCTGAATTAAAATTGGAAAACAAAAAATGCAAAAAGAGGTAGGGGGACCGAAGAGGAAAAATTAGGTCGTACAACTTTTGAAAAGTTCTCGGCACGTGTGTGTTCCTCGCCTCTCGGAAAGTTACCCAAAAATCCTTTGACAGGCTTTTAAAGAAAGTCTAAACAGATACCAAAATGAAAGTAACTTGCATCTAATAAATGATATTGATGCTACCAATTCACAATATTGAAACCCAAAAATTGTTATTTGAACTACATTATCGGTGATAGTCATTATCGGCCAAAATCGCTGACAGTATTTTTCTTTTGATTTTCCTCTTTTGTCAAATGTATTGCACCATTTCTCAAAACCATTTAACATTTTAATTAAAGAGGCTGCTGTGCATGCCAAATTATTTGTCAAAACTATTTCCTTAATTGTCAAAACTATATCACATTGTTATTATATACGGCTACAAGGTGCATATTTTGTCATGGTCAACGTTTGATTTTATAGAACGCATAAAATTCAACAACTGGTCAAAGCACAAGGACATGTACCAGTACTTTCTGCCAACATACAGTCCATTTTTAAAGAAAAAATACTTGCAATGACATGAAAGAGTTTTGATAAATAATGAGTTTGATTCCATATATTAATGCCAAAATGAGGTAGGTGAGAAATAGTAGAAAACCAAAAGAACACTATAGGTTTGTCTATCCCCAGCCGTTCATAACAATTAAGGATCGCACAGACAAACTTTCTTCACATTGTGCATAAACATCTACATGATTATAAAATGCAGCTGATCATGAACGATACCAAACTTTTGTTGATTGTGTGCTAAAAATGCTGTCACATAATCCTCATTTTTTTTTTTTTTAGAAAAATCATTTTAACGACGAAGCCATGTTCCATTTCAGGGGAAGGATTCAATTTTTTCTCGCTCTTACTGTTCGCATATGTTTTGGAATGAGAGGGTATAATTTAATATTTGAGTATAGCTGTTAATTCTGAACAGTTTTTCTGGGCATCATTTTTTCCTCTCTTTTATCAATTTTAAGTGCTTCCTCCCAGTATACGATAGCCGATAAATTCCTTTCAATGGGTCTCAAGGTAATTTTAAAATGATCTCAAATTTTACACATTACTTACCACAATTTCATAAATGTTCATAACACAAGGAATTCCATTTCAATCTCTGAAGATGTATATCTGATAGATGACGGCGTAGTTACTGTTAGCTTAGTTTCGACATGTGACAAAGAAGATAGACGTTAGAGATACCTACGTGCAATGCAAACAGTAACTAACCGTACCGACATCCAGGGGTCAGAATCGGAGCACACCAATCAGTTGACCAGACATCTTGTCTAGTCAAGTGTCAATCACTAGCCGATCGTCGGTTTCAACCGTAATGGGGATCCAACCGAATTATGCTCCAGAGAGGGACTACAAACTGCCTAGCATCTCACATATTGTTAGTGATTACAACAAGTTTACTGATCTACCTTTTTCGCAGTCAACGCATTCGATTTTCCCTCCGACAAACCCTTTTCTCTCCGTAACTGTAGCCAGGCACCGAACAGTGACTGTTTCAAACATCGGTGTCGGAAACGTGGAGTTCCGTTTTGGTTCGCAGGAATTACATAAAAACGCTTTGCAACTTTTCACATCAATATTTGAAAAGAAAATGTAATATTAAAGTTTTTGAAAAACAAACATATCAAAAGTCCCTGACCGTGGGTGGGTGGCCATTCCCGGTAATATGAGATTGGGAGGGTCGCCCAACTTTGTCGGGTAGGAGCGAGTGAACGGTGGAATGAGATCGCTATTCTTGCGTACGTTAGCTATAAGGTATTTGACTTCTAGGTCGAAGAATGGGAAAAAAGGGAATATAAAAATTCTGGGATATAAACTTTTGCTCATACTTAAAAAAAAAATTGGAAAACAATTGTTTTAAATTATACTTTATTTCGTTCGCTTTTCTTCGACTCCATACGAACCATTTTCATCGCACTGATAATAATATGAAATTATATATTTTTTTGTCATTGTTTCTTCTAGTTGAGTTTCGTCTCATTTCTAGAGATTCAAAGTTGAATGTTTGAAGCAGCACATCATAATCAAATCCCCTAGGAGGGTAAATGCCCTCACATCGGTAAAACAAGTATTTGAGGAATTTTAGCTGAATTTTTTCTATTAATATAGTATGGGTCTTATAAAATGGATTCCAAACTAAGCTCGCATATTCTAACTTACTTCTCACGTAAGTATAAAATAAAGCTATGCCGGTACCGGTTTGAAACATTTGCGAGTTACGTATTACAAAGCCAAGCGTTTTCAGGGCTGACGATATTATATAATTCGTGTGAGGTGCACAGCTGAGGGAAAGATCAAAATGCACTCCCAGGTCTTTAACAGCAGAACTGCGAGCAATTGGGCAATCATCCAAAACATAATTGCACCTAATTGGATTCCTCTTCCTAGTGTACGACATTACAGTACATTTCGAGATATATTTTCTTGAAATATTTTTAGGTCCTCAGCGAAAATACATTTACCACAATCAATACGTTCAAGGAGGTCATTAATAAAGACAATAAAGAGCAGGGGCCCTAAGTTCGATCCTTGAGGTATTCCAGATGTTGCTGTATAACATTTCGACGAAAATCCGTTGTAAGTAACGTACTGCGTTCGATCACGAAGGTAAGAAGCAAAAAACTGTCTTAGGTGTTCACTAAAGCCAAAACTTTGCATTTTTTTTATTAATATGGTGTGGTTTATCTTGTCAAATGCCATTGCGATGTCAATGTAAACAGTATCAACTTGACCACGTGCATTTAAAATATCTGAAATGGATTGGGTGAAATATGTCAAGTTTGTTACGGTTGATCTTTTTTCCATGAAGCCATGTTGGTCTGGTGAAATAAATTTTTTAACACGAAGATATATGCAAGAATACAATACTATCTCAAAAGCCTTCGCAAAGTTACTTAGGTGTTACTTAGGGATACAGGTCGGTAGTTGGTGGTATCCGTCGACGAACCTGACTTCAGTATTGGACACACTTTGGCAACTTTCCAGAATCTTGGGAAACTAGCAGTCCTTATTGCGATATTAAAGATCATTGACAAAGGCTGTGCTAAAACGACACCACAATCAAAAAATGGGGCACTTTGCTATAAAATGTAACCTTGGGGCAACATCTCGTAAAAGCTGCTGCTTTGATGTACTACTGATGCTACCACAGCAAAGATTACATCAATGGAGTGACTTCAGATGTTCAGCCCTAAGTATTTGCTAGCCACGATATTTTCGTGGCTAGCAAATACCAAGGAGAACCATGAAAATATAACAATCGGAGTACCGCAGAGAGCAGATACTACGATTCAAATCCCAGACTGCATGACTCATAGCTCATTAGCTATACTGATATAATACAATAAAATCAAATTGCGTATATAAGAAAGCCAAATCAGAAACAAAAATTGCGATGGGGCTTTGCTTTTTTTATTATGAGGGCCGTCTGATGAAGGCTTCGGATCTGCATCTTTCTAAAATTTGGAAAGAGTCTTTACACTCACATCCATCAAGAAACTAAACATTGCGGAGTACCTTATGTGGGTACATTGTACATACATTGGGGTCTTGTGTTGGGTTGTGATTAAATCTATATACATTTTTGTGTATACATGTGTATACACATCTAAAGAATGTTAAATTTTAATTAAAATCTCCGCAACACTGCAAGTGACTGGATGTAATTAAAGTGTTGTCAAATGGAAGCCCCGCGCGAGCCCGATATTATACCCGCCGACCGACGCTATCTCCCCTTCTGTATGTGTACGATGGTAGCGGCAGCGACACGGCGACTCGATCCAATGCTAAGCCAAAGTTAATATAATAATTAAACCGGGAGCCTAATCCCATCAGCAGTTTATTTCGTAGGAAAATCATGTAGATCCGTGAATGGCACAATAATGAAAGGCGGTATAAAATTACCGAGCGCTCTCGGTAAGCTGATTAGGGCATAGTCTGGCGAATAAATAGCCGGTAATTTTCGAACTCGTAAAGTTTAACAAGCCGCGATATAATTTTATTGTCATTCAAAGTGCGCCATGTTACAATAGCCGCGGAATGATTCCTATCTTTCATCGCTCCTAGTCCATTATTCTTTCTTTCGCTTTTCAGAACACTGTTGAGGTAATCTGATGAAAGGTAGGCTTATTGCATTATCCTTTTTATACAAATAATTGAAAAGAATTCATGCGTGCTTTGGAATCGGATACGAGCGCATATTTGTGTATAGACGATAGTATTAGAAATCTGTTATCTATTCTTTCCAAGAGTCAAATAATAATCTTTAAACTACATGCAGACGAAAAAATAGTATTTGACTATAATAACCATAATTTCACCAACTCAAAACTAAGTCTAAGTAGTCTAAAAAACAACTAAAGAAGAATATGTATTTACAGTTAATATAACCACTAATAAATTCACAAAAATTATCTTTGAAACGTCAACAGATATCAATTTGCGATTTTGACAGGTCAAAGTGTCATTGCGTGCTCATTTTTCTAGACTGATTACAGTGATATGGAATGGTACAATGTGTTTCAAAAAGATCTTCATCTCAGTAGGTGCTGAGTAACTAATAGTTCCAAATTATTATAAGCCACTTACCTTTTATTTATATAAAAACTATTTATCTAGTGTCGTTTTGACATTTGTCATTGTGTGACAGCAATATAATTTTTTCCTGGCAAATAAGTTCTTTTCTTAAACAATACAATAATGTACACATTGCAAGAAAATATTTTTATTATTGAAGCATATTTTCGAAGTGCACAATTTCTTAATGGGGAATGGCAACATTCTTACGGAGAATGTAAGCGACAGTTTTACTTGCAGTTTCCTAATAGAGTTGTGGATAATATCGCTTTACATCATCACATTCGTCTAGTCGTGGAGAAATTTTGGGCTAGGGGATCTGTATTGAAAGGCAAAAGTTCTGGTAGACCACGGACACAGCAAAATATTGTTGAGAACGTAGAAAACCTTGTTGAAGAAAACCCACAGACCTCAGTTCGTCGTTTAGCAGCTCTAACAGCAGCTAACGTATCTTCTAGTAGTATTTTAAAGCGTCGCGTCGTTTGCATATGCATGCATACAAAGTATCGGTTGTTCAACAGATCTTACCTAGAGATCACGTTACTAGAGTTAATTATTGCAACTTCTTTCAAGAAAATTTAAATAACGACGAAATTCTTGATCTCAGTTTTTTTACTGACGAAGCATGGTTTCATTTAAGCGAGTATGTAAATAAACAAAATTACAGAACATGGTCTGTAAACAATCCAAACAATCGCATCGAAGTTCCTTTACATCCTGTTAAAGTTGGAGTATGGTTAGCTGTATCTCGTCGTAGAATAGTCGGACCAATATTTTTTCACAATACCATTAATGGCCAACGATACCGAGAGCAGTTATTAACACCATTTTTAAATCAATTGCAACAGGACGAACTCAATGGGGGTTACTTCCAGCAAGATGGGGCTACTGCACATACAACTCGCGAAAATTTAGAGTTTTTAGAACATTACTTCCCTCATCGAATTATAAGCAGAGGTGTTTGGCCAGCAGGATCACCAGACCTTACTCCGTTAGATTTTTCTATTTTCGGAATGCTAAAAAATGAAGTATATAAAACCAGAATTAATAACTTAAATGACCTGATGAATACAATTGCAATTAAATGTAATGAAATCACACCAAATGTATTGCAGAATATTTTTAACAACATGAAACGTCGTATTGCATTATGTATTCAACAGAATGGTGACCACTTTGAACATTTGTTATAAATTATAATTAATTAAAATTTTTACAAAGTTATTTACCTTAGTTGTTTGATTATCTTATTAAATAAATTAATAATTAATTGTACTAGTTTTCCGTTCATTACCATATCGCTCGATGATAAATTTTGACAGTGACACTTGGATAACCTTTATCCCGTTGAATCTATATCCGCATTTCGAGAAAGCGGCAAACCATAATTTATAGGCTACATTCATAGGCAACTAGATAAAGTTCTTTTTGATACAATCATAAATGAGATACGAGTATCATGGCGATGAGGATTTATCACTACGAGATAAACCCTATTTTTGACTTATTCATCAAGCATACTATATAAGATTTCCAGATTAATGTAGAAATACATAATATAAAGAGCAAATCTCCTCCAATGCTTCTTCCGCACTATTTGTAAAATTAATCACAATCACAATTTGCCTCTGTTTTTGCGCCACATCTCCGAAACCAATAGATATATTTTTCTTCACCAAGAGAAACAAAAGAAAAAAGTCAACACGATAAAATATTTATCAATCTAATGGTGCGAACAAAGTCCTACATTCAATAAATATTGATATATTATTCCCTAGCGAACCGCAAAAAGAGGATACAGTTATATCAATTTTTGGGATTTCTTGGAAATCTTAGTTCAAATTATTACCTACTATATCTAGTTCCTGCCAATTATTTCGAGGAGGGTAATAAATCCTGCCAGCGCACGGTGACGCTGCTGGCGCCATTAATATTACATACAGTTGTCGATAGGGGGCGTATTTACGGCACCGAGAGCAACAAATTTCTCCCGGAAGGAGCTGCTGGATGTCCGCCTCCAACTATCGCTGAAATGAACTCGGAGAGCGGCCGTAGTGATGATGGCGAGTGCATCCGCAATTACGCGCTGAATCTACTTTGTTCGCTTCTTATTAGAGTTCTTATTACTTTTCGGCCAATATAACATACATCCATCCGTTCTCCCAATATATTTGGGCGGGAAGAGACAAAGGCCTTCGGATGCCGGGTCGCAGATTGCAGACATCAAAGCGCCGCCACAGACTTTATGAAATCTTTGTTTTTATGTAGTCGACCCTCTCTCTTTCGTCTTGCCTCGTGCGCTGGGGTTGCGGTCGCCGTCCCTTTCGAAGGCCCTCTTCCTTTCTCCGAGATTTTCTCTCGATCTAGCGCTGATGGATTGGGGTTTTGTTCTTATTTCCCACTAGACGCTACATCGTCGAAAATCCTTACTCAGTCTGGCGACATCAAAGCGCCTCAAACGCCATGCATATTGACCGGAGAATCAATTACGACAACGGGGAGAAAATATTCATCCAACTCGACTGTCAGAACGAAGTTCGAGATATATAAGGATGCTAATATGGGGTAACCCGAAACCTGAAAATTTATTAGACACTTTGCGCTATACCATTTTACTTTTAAATTAAAGAAAAAATGTTTTAGAATTTATGGTTTGGCTTCCCTTAATTGGCGAAAAAAAGGAATGAGCAAACAAAATATAGGGCGTTTAATTTATTTATTGCGTGACACATCTGCCCAAAAAATGCGAAATAAATGAATGATCCAAGCATAAAGAATCTATAACCAAAGATTTTACAATTTATACAGTGCAATTTAATTGTGTACATGTAGCAATTTTTTTTAAAGCAAAATGCAGTAAATACTCTTAAAAGAATTGCAACATGCAATAACCAGTGAAACTAACAGCAAAGCATTGCTTATCGAAATTATGCACAACTTAAGTGCTTTGTACTATGCAATTCAAACAATACTAAATTACAGTACGTTATATAGAAGATACATCTATAAATAGTCATTTTTCCATAACAATCTGATTTAGCTGTGGAAAGAAATTAATACAGAAATTTTGAGGTTAACAGAAGCAACAGCAACAAATAAAAAAACAGCACGACGAGGATATTAATATAAACCAGAAAGGCAACAATATTAAGTTTAAACAACAGTAAATGCAAGATCAACATAAATCATGGGAAGACAAGCCATCATTACGATATGGGTAACAAATCTAATTTTAGTTCCCTTTTCAACAATGACAGTGACGACACTGAACGCAACCGCAAAGGTAAACTAACTAAAGTACTGCCACTCGCGCACAGCATTTTCCGTATTTATTGTTCTATCTAGGCATCTACAAATCACCGCACTCCAACGCCTTGGTTAAATATTCAGCAGACACTCCGAATAGACAACACCGTGCGCTCTTTGTTCCAGCTAATCCCGCTAGGTCTAATTGTGGAAATACTTTTTAAGAACGGTCTTTGCACAGAATCCAGTTTATTAATTAAGTACTATGATTCACATTCATACACAAGAATACCATATGACAGAATGGATTGCACAAGAGAGTAACAAAGGACGGTCATTGCATGTAGCGACAGGAAATATAACAGGTAATAGCACCTATGACCAAATCTCTGACATAGAAAAGTAATATGCGGCCTCCATAGGAAACTGGAATCAATGATGAATCCTAGGTATTCATAATTCCCCATGATCACAGGAACCATCCGCGAAATGCGATGTGTGGAAGAAGTCTTGCTTTTGATGCACCAAATTAAGAATGTAGTCAATTCTCATATGCGACAATTTTATATGCATCATGTTGGTCTTGTAATTAATTATTAATTTCTTGTTGTGGGCACTGGCATGCCCCCACCTTGTTGCAATGGTTAAACAGTACAGGGCCTAGTATACTACCTTGACGAACTGCGTAATGTAAGTTAATGGTGGCAGACTTTTAGAACCAATTACCACTCTCATATACCTTTGGGATAGACAATCCTTGATCCACCTCCACACCTGCGAACTAACCCCGTACTTCTCCAGCATGTTCAACGAGAAGGTATGATCAATAGTATCGGATACCTATGCACATAAGTATACTGCCGCTTGTCCAAATTAACATAATTTTGTATATAGCTTTTGAAGCATATGGTAGTTCAAAGACATAGAAATGACTTCAACTCTTTCCCTGTTATAAACTTTGGCACAATATTTATGTAGTCAGAGTAGTGAGGGTACTGACAACAAATGCATGGCAGACGGATGATATGAGGTGACTGTAAAATAGTGGAAGATATATGTGCAAAGTCGAAGGATTTACAATAAAAATCGTTAATGTTCATAAAACTTTACTGCTTTAATTTTATTAATAAGGGTATCTCATTCGAAAAATTGTCCCTAATAAATTCAAATATACGATGCTAAGCCTGAGCTATCTACTGCTACGAAACTTATAGATAATATTTTATAAATTTTAATTACCTATATTTTTTTTACGAATTAATAACCGTTAAATTCGATTAAATACCAATACCATGTTTAACTATACGGAGACATTATTACCGAAGACGCTAGTCCACCAATCCACATTTTTGGTGAACAAGTCGTTGTTAGAACACACTATAATGTAAATATAAAAGCAATAACTGCTTCCCGATAAAAATCTTAAACTCTAAAGAAAACAAAGATTTAGAAAATAAAGCCACATTTTAAGAGATTTATTAAAAAAGCAACAAGGATAAGTTTGCTCTCGAAATAGATCTTAATAAATTTAAATGATTATTATTCAAATAAAGATAAGTATTGCTCTGTCTGTTTTCCAAATAAAACCCTACGTGTCGAACGCCGAAATAGCACTGCTCAACAAGCGAATCAAAGCGGTACGCAAGGATAAAGTGGGAGTAAAAAACCTACAAGCGCCGGTTTCTATTTCTTCTCTACTCTTTTTATCAGACTAGCTGGATATGAAGATTTAAAATAACAAAAATGCTATATTTTCTTGAGTAATAGAAATCGTAGGGTTACAAAGATACTTGGTAATATATTTCTAACGTAACAAATTGTCAGATTACATTTCAATCCCTCTCTGTGCACACACATCCTAGTAAAGTCAACAAATATTTCTATAAAAATCCTTTATAATTTATATATTATTACAAGCAATTACAAAAGTTTCAAGGTAGAAAGTCGTTACCACAACCTCCTCAGCTGCGTGATAATGACCTACCTTACTTACGATAATTACTTGGTTTTAATGGATAATTCATGGGTAAATAGGATATCGACTTTTTCTCCACTAGTAAATGTTACCGTGAAATAATAAAACGTGTTATTTTTTGCCGAACACTAAGAATGTATACACGTTAGGCGTGTAATTGTTGGGACGTCAAATTTTACGCTAGGGATACCGTGAATAGAATTTTAACGGGTAATTATTTATAATTTGCAGGCTAGTTATAGTTAGCTGGCGCACCTTTTTAAAACTGCTCCTTGTTTAATCTGTTTGGAAGTAGTAACTGACTGTGAAAGAAAAGAAACATAGTATTTAGTCGTTATTTACTGTAGAAAAAGAATTACTAATTAAAGCCGCATAGAGTTTATTTCAGGAAAGAAGTGTATTAAAGCAGTTTTTTTTTCTCTAACAATGTCCAACGCTTTTCTAACACACACGATTGTTTTTCTGTTCGCTAGGGTATATGTACGTAACTAATCGTGACTGAGGAACTACTAAAGCTTAGTAGAAGTCATCGTATATTGCCAATTTTGGCCATTTAAATTCTTTAGAATTTAAAACACATTCTTCAGAAGTGGTTTAGACAATTACTAGTACACAGATTTCAGATGTACTAAAAAAAATTGTAAAAAAATATCAAATTGCATGTGTAATTTTCATTCTCTTTCGCTCTAATAATTTTCTAACTAAACCTGATGAATTGTCTCCTAAATAATTAAAACTGGATATTCGGGCCCGTTCACCCGGCCTATAGTCGTTTGATGACCGCTTACCGTCCCAACTCTGTAGAAAGCACAAAAATCCGCGGTCCACCTAGAACGCCCCAATTCGGCAGAAAGTCTGCGCTCCACCTAGAACGCACCACTTACGTCCCAACTCGGCAGACCACTCAAACCGCACTAACTAACTCCCGTCTACACCTGTGACTGGTTTGGGATCGTCGGTACACCCTGTATATTCCTTTTTTTTTAATTCTTGCGTCTCACTTGTAAAAAGACTCAGTCTCGCAGTCTTTTGTTCGCGTGATTGGTTTGGGATCATCGGTAGAGCCTGTATATTCCTTTTTCTTACTTCATGCCTCTCACTTGTAAAAAGACTCGACGCTTCGCGTCTCGCAGTGGTTTATTTGTGTGATTGGTTTGGGATTGATTAATTAGTCGTTCGATGACCGCCTACGCATACATATTTTATTTTATGTATAATATCATATATTTTATTGAAACTTAAAACCAGTTGGTGTATAGTTGCAATACGACTGTTCACACTGTGTAATTATTTTATTCTCTCTCGATACTGTCATTAGCTACCCTATTGAAAGGCATTTTAATCCTACCGAAATATTAAATGGTATTTAGCTGCTTTATTTGAATTATAATAACATATTACAACATATTCGAGCTGAAAACCGGTCCCATTTATAATAATGTGTGCAACAACTACCACATTCAAAGTTCCTATATTTTAATTGTTTTATATTTATGATGTATCAGTTTATTTATGTTTAAATAGTTGTAGTCATCAAGAGTAATTAATTATAGTATTGAACGTATCACGCTGCGCTAATGGCGCGCATAGATATTTCAATTTCGTTAAATTAATTATATGTTCGCACAGATCTATCTCATAAAAAAGAAACGTATTTGTTAAACGTATCCTTAATTTTAATTGCCAAGTATCAAGTATTGCCCTTGTTATATTTATTGCTCCAAAAGAATGCAATATATTAGAGGTCGTAATGTTTGAGATATTTTTTCATTAGGTAGCAACTCTTTAATCGTATAGGACTAAATAAATAAATGGAACTAGTCATTGTATCTATTACATATTGCAATAATTTTTTTCTGAAACTATCCTATTAATTATAAATAAGATAATAGATACCGCTTTGCCTGGTGTCTTTGTTGGGTTGCCTTAACGAACTTCGACATAGGATACAACGAGGCATTCTAGAAAGGTGATAATAATAATAAATAGAATATAAAAAAGAAAACAATAATAAAAATAAACTAGTAATTGTAGCAACCGGAAGGCGAATTTCAGTAAAAACAACTGCTGTATTAACCTTCCTTATAAAAATAATAGTGTAAAAGAAAATGGGATGCCTACCCTAAAATCGATAATGTAGATGCTGTAGACACATAAGTCACGCACAAAATTAAGACAAATTTAGTACATTGCCATATGTTGCAGTATATAATGTAACTATCGACGTGCATCAATAGTCATATCACTCATCAAACTTTGTTTAATTCTGTGCCTAAATGTTGTAAGGCCCAAAGATTTAAGATCATGTGGAACTTGATTACATTTTAAATAAAATGTATAAGTAAACGATCCCTGACCCAAAGCGGATCTGGCAAGTGGCGGAGATATCAGACCTCGAAACCGGGTCATAAGATTATGGACATCACACCTAAATCTTATTTTGTTATAGAGATATGGTGTTGATTTATACCTCATGATTTTATAGAAGAGACACATCATAAAAAATTCCCTACGATAGTACATGTTCAGCCATTCGGCCTCAGGTAATCTATGAGACACATGATCGAACCTACGCAGACCGAAAACAAACCTCAGATATGCATTCTGCACTTTCTGGATTCTACTCGCAGTAAAGCTATCCAACGCACTATGGAAAACTGAAGAACAGTAGTTAAAATGTGACAAAACAAAAACATCGCATAGGTTCCTGTTTATGGTAGAATTCAAGACAAATCTTAGAGGATATAATCTCTTCAAGTTCATATATGCAATCTGTATATACTTACATATTTGATCTCTATATCGAAAGGAATTATCCAGATAAACCCCTAAATTTTTAACTCTGTCAACAATAGGTAGACGCAAATTGTGAACCCTAATATCTAATACATTGCTTAAATTACGACACCTTTTTTTTTGTCCAAACAACGTTACTTGGGATTTAATAGGATTTATCTGTTCAACAGAAGCAGTGTATAAACGAGCAAGGTCATCATTGATATTATTCACAGCAGTTCTCCAATTCGATGGTAAAAAAGAACAATATAACTGTGTATCGTCCGCATAGACATGATATTGACAGTTCTTCACACAGGACAACAATTTATGAGTATATACCGTAAATAAAATGGGTCCCAAAATTGATCCCTGAGGAACTCCCTGCGAGAGTGTGAGGCAACTAGAAGTAACACCGTTAAGCCTCACCATTTGTCTGCGATTATTAAGATAACTATCAAGAAGTGACACCGCACCACCAGACAAGCCAATATGCTTTAGCACAGATGAAAGAATACCAAGGTTAATTGTGTCAAATGCTTTCGTGTAATCCAATAATATAAGACATGACACAAGGCCCTGGTCCGTAGCAGATATTAGGTCATCCGTAACAGACAATAAAGTCTCACAGCTGTAACCCCTGCGAAATCCAGACTGAGTAAAGGGTAAAACATTAACACTATTAAGGAAATATTTAAGTTGATATGCAATTACTTTCTCAAAAATGTTTGACATCACAGGCAAGAGACTAATAGGCCCCAAGTCCTTCAACTGCGTAGGATGCCCACCTTTATGCAAGGGACACACCACAGCAGACCATATTTTTAAACGAGTTGTCGACTGGCGTTTTGTTATCAAAATTTTTGTCGTAATAATCTAGCCGCAAAAGATCACGAGAAAAAGATAATAATCTGAAACATTCTATTTCTAGTTGATCTACCATTTTTGTTCTCTTCAGTAATTAAGTTAAGTTGTGTTTTATATCTCGTATGCTGATTTAATTTCTTGAACTATAAATAGAGTTTTAAAAGTCCAATATACAAATAATCATAGGAACATTTCATTTGGTGACTGAAAAATCAAAGATAATAATTCAAGCGCAAAATTAAAACTAAGCCAAACAAAAAAGTTTTATTTTGAGTGCTACACGCGGAGACATTTCTCATTGGAGCGAGAGTATTGACATCTGAATGGCATTAGATTTAATTTCCATTTCGTTCACGAGAAACAGCAAACGTAAGCAGTTAGTATATTGATTTATATGTTAAACTTTGACGCAAATATAAAGTCTGTCACTTCGATTTCACAGTTCACTGAATTAAATATAAGGAGCACTTCTAGAATAACAGCGCCGTCCTATTATTGATATCTGAAAACAAAATGAAAAATCGAGACCTTAAAAATAAGTTACAAACAAAAAACAAACTAAATCCATTACGATCTAAATTATTATTTCTTTATTATACAACGCAAATGTTAAAACTGACGATGTACATGAAATGGTCTTAAAAAGTGAGCTAAAGCCACTGCAGAAGTGAAAAATGCTATATTAAATATATGGTAAATAATTACACGATATCTATCATGTTTTTATTTTGAAGTAAGTTTTCCCCTTGGTGACAATAAGTTAGTTAACTACGTAAACAAAAATTCTTTTATCATTTCTCTTTATTTCTTGATTTTAGCAATAAATCCATCCACTAGTAAGATTATACTGACTTAATTTTCACACTGAATTTTAGCAGAATGGCGATTTCATAACAAGTATCAAGAGCGCTACGCATAACAGAATAATCCATCAGGTGACACACCTCAGTTCAAATACAATGTTACAGTGGCGCTGCGATGAAAATACCTCTCAAAAAGACGCTGCCTCGGTGTCAACCTGTCTCATCTGTAAGAGTTACATGCTTAATATTCAAGTCATACATCTTATTAAGATAGAAACCAGATAGAAGGACAAAATAACGCGTCTTCTCTCAGAATATAAGGCATACCAACATGAATATTGATCAGTCTCTTAAGGAAAAACATAATAACTTTCACATAATATATGTATGCAGGGGTGTGGATATAAACTTGAGCGTGGATAAAAAAATCCTGTGGGATAATAGGACGAAATTTGAAAATACGGCGTAAGCTCACCGTGTGCATTGCTAGGCGAATATATCTGTTTAATACGCATCCATCTGAAAAATAAATGCATTACCTCTAATGAAAACGAATAACCAGGAAAGTATTTCTTAATCCTCATGAGCACGAACAATCTTGAAATTTTCAAATGTGTCTAAAGAAAAAATACATATATGATCTCCACTCCTCAGAATAACACTTTGTACATGAAGGGACCCGGACCTTTTTCCTATAAATGATTTAATTGGTTGTTTTTTATGGCATAGTACAATATTATGATATGCGATTTTAGCGCTAATGCCTCAATTAATTGATAATTTATATGATTTCAAATTTGTGTTCGAATTTGGATGTATATATAAATCTAAATTGACAAATTAGCAAATATCTTCGCTAAAATAATGAGTTTAAGATCGTATAACTCTCATACATTACTATTCATAGTGCGAAAGCATATATACGCTTTGACCGTAAAATTACAAATGTCGTCGAGTGGCACTGACGAGCTGTGATACAGCGAAACATGCATGTCGTCAATATGCTACGTACCTCAGGGCGTGTACTAAAATTTCATAAAAACGTAGCTATCCCCGAGCATGATACTATTTCTTATCAAAAAGAAAAAAAAAAGTGACTGTTACTTTTGAATTAATAAAAGCAAACAAAATATAAAACAGAAATCAATCAAGCAATGTACCAGGAGAGGTGGGAGAAGGGATAAATACAACACTTTTAAATTTTAT
The DNA here is from genome assembly GCA_949128085.1 of Cetonia aurata. Lineage (NCBI taxonomy): Eukaryota > Metazoa > Arthropoda > Insecta > Coleoptera > Scarabaeidae > Cetonia > Cetonia aurata. The sequence goes on from OX421885.1 coordinate 34,814,604, forward strand.
TTATTGTTCGGTGAAACCCACTAAGTAAGGCGTTGCTGAGCTCGGGTTAGTACCTCCGCTACCGATGTTGTTTGGGCGCCACTGGATTATTTATGTGCCTCTTACCTGTAGATGTCGCCTGGTTTTGCTATATCCCAGAATTACAAATTGGGGAAAAGAAGGGATGGTACTTGCCGTTACTTTTGCTGAATGATAATAAAAATAATAAAAGAAAAACAATAGAAATATATATAATTTAGAGAAATTTATTAAATATTAGATTCTGAATAATGACGATACACAAAAGAAAAAAAAATGAGCAAGTTGGTTAAAAGTAAATATTCGAGTTAAACTAATGTTGAAACAAGGAGGTAAATTTTGAAAGTTGGCGCAATTTCTTAGTATACTATGAAAACAAACAAGAAAACTACTTACTCGATCGAGCATGCATTAATTCTACGAACTGTAATTTTAGATTTACTAATTAAATATGAATTGACACACGATACAAAATTGCCAACGATGGGCTTGAATTAAACGGTAAAACAAACAGAGGAAAAAAAAGAAAACAACTAATTTAAAGTTCATTATAAATATCTACATAAAAAAAAAACTTAAACTAACTTACATACATACAAAACAAAACTGAACTGACGGGAAGAATTTCCCTTTAGAGGGCGAGGTTTTCAGGAATGACGTCGATCAGGGCCGGAGAAAAAAAAATACAACGTGTAGATCCGTATTCAAATACGTTTTTCTTCCATCGGAACTTCAAAATCACCACAACAAAACAAAACGAGGGATGAAACCCTCTTTCTACGCTCCCAAAATCAGCCCAGGTCTTATGCAATATCAACGGTGGTGTAGAAAAAAATCGTTGTTCTTTTTTTCCTATCGATGATCAACGTCGACCTGACGGCGGGTATGATAAAACTTTTTCGCGGGAGAACTGCACGTTCCTTATATAACCTCGGTGCGTCAACAAGTCCCCCTTAAATAACGTGACGTCGAACGCCCAATCAGAGGGTGCGTGGCAACTGAATGCAAGCGAGTCATTGGTTGACGAATGAGGGACTGATATGCGGAAGAATGCGCAGATGCTATTTTTAGAATCGGAAATAATACCATATGACAACTATACACGGGGATAAAAAAGAATGGGTACAAATATAAAATATTGCGTTTTTGAAGTGTAACAAATAACGACATTTGTCTAAATTTTTCTGCATTCTTTGCATATTATAAATATTATCTATGCTTTTCTGCACATTGTGGTGTCAATAGAGCGGAATTTTGCGTATTCCTTTTACGTTTTGAAGTTTATAATAGCACTAGCTGAAGGAATACTCTTGCAGGTGAGAGTTTAATCAAAAGAGTAAATTCATGGAAACAATTCGAAGAAATATATCAAGCACACCTTGCACCTCTGTCTAAGCAAGTATAATACTTTGACATAATGGAAGCATCGCCAATTTTCCTCTACACTTGTTGTAGTTACGATGCCAATCAAGAAAACATATTAACTATTCTGCCCATATTCCGTTCAAGGTTATTCCTAGCTGCCTATCTTCAATATCCACTATGGTTTCTTTGATAGCATCCTGCACATATTGGTTACTATCTTTCTTTCAAGAATGAGGAAGAACCCTAGTATGTGGACGTTTTTTTTTTGGATGGGTGGTACATGAATGCACGCAGCCTCTAAGATACTCTAAGTTTTTTTTTTTTCGATGATACATGATTATTCAATGCACCTTCTTTCCGTCTTTTATGTAGTGTTATTAAATTGACTCTCGACAACATAAAGGTCTGATCAAATCCCATTTCAGCATATACCCTATATCAACCATAAACAGTAAAAACTCTTTCTTCAGCAAAAACAATATTTATAGTATCTCAGAAACTGTTAGATTCGGCATAAAGGATATAATGATTGAATCTGGTACAAATGCGGTGTAGTTTCTTTTTCCTCATGTCCTGTCGCGGCGAATTATCTTCTCTTAAGAGTCGCCCTGTATATTCGTTCAAGTTTGCAATCAATACTCGAAAATTGATTTACGAAATACTCAAGAAGAAAACCATTTATTTAGAAAATGAATTATTATCATTGGATTTAGCAGAATACTAGCCGATCCAATTTATCCACATATAACAAATATATTTCATTTATCTCAGACTGTGGATATTTGGTATGTGAGGACGTACATATGCAATTGTCATCTCTATCTGTCTTGGGAAGAAAAAAACGACAAACACGAACTGCCGAGACCGTTCCAAGATATCTCCTGGCATCGAGGGAAACGAAAGCCAGACTTAGTGCTGCGCGGCCGGTCGTGTTCGCAGATAAATTTAATGTTATTAAGCTCATGTCATCACAATAGCCGCGAGTTCACCTAAAAGAAAGAAAACAAGGAGTAAGAGAGACGGCGAATCGTTGTGTTCTGCGCTGTGTTTATCCAGAAACTAACGTAATCCATTTCTCATTTAATAAAAAGAATAAGCAGCCTGCGACGGCTTCGACAACAACAATAGCAGAAGATGGAGTCTTGTAAGCGCGAGATTTTAAAGGAAAACAATGATGGCCGTCGAGCAACACAGCAAAATATTTCTTTGAGAAACTAAATCTTAAATCTACTGCTGTTTGCGCGATTTTTTTAAGTATATATGTGAGTAGTAAATCCACAGGGAGAAAAATGTAGGAAATTTTACTACATTTATCAGCATTTAAACGTACGTAAACAAGTACAATTTGTAGCAATGTTTACCATCAAATTGTAGCACTAAGTTTGTAGTATTAATTCTAACAATTTGTATGAAAAACAAGAATGAACAGTTAGTTTTCTTTCAACAACGTTGTAAGATAAAGTAGTATTTATTGTAGTAAAATTGTATACAATTTTGTGTGACTTTTCTATATACTAGTGAGCATAAATTAACACCTGTTATAGTAATATTTATTCCACTCATTATTTTAAATTATTATAATTTTATAATAAATTTTACTTACCTTTATTGAAACATCCACAAAAGATAATATAACTTAATACCACATTGTTGTTTAGATAAGTTTCAACTTGTGTATCAATATATGTAGTATATACTTATGCAAATTACTATATATTTACAAGAATTTGTACTAATTCTTATTGTGAATTTTATCTAATGTAGTATGTAAAATGTCTACCTTACAGTGCCTGTAGCACTTCTAATATTTTTATCATTAATTCCATAATTTATCGTTTAAGTTTCATTTCATTGTTAAAAGGATCAATGTAGGTAGTAAAGATACACTATGTTAACATACTAGAAACGTATATTCTTAAACTATGCAAATTCACAAATAACAGACTTTCATAACATAACACAATTTTTCAAAACAAAACAGCAGTCTTCTGTAGTACTTCCTAATTTATTTATTATAATTTTAGTACACTACTACGACACCGAATCGCGGGCGTACCCTCTCAGAAGCTGCAATCGACAATTGTATTCTACTTTCGGTAATTTTCACATTTTTTTCCATTGACAATTGACTATTAGTACTATTACATCACTAGGTAAGTGCCTGAAGACGGTTTATTAACTGAAACTGCCACAGTAATATAGTAAGATTGTAATAAATAAATTGGGAAGTATATATGTTAAAACATCAAGAGAGCACTATTCTCCACAACCGCACCTAACACAGGTGAAACCAAAAGGGAGGACAATTGCAGTGAACGACACATGTGCATTTCAGTGTCGCGTGATCGAGAACGCTAATCGTCGATGAGCATGTCAATGCAAATTGACGCGTTATGTAAATGTAATTGGGGATGCTCAAAACAGCGCTATTGTGCAATGGTAGATATCAGAGTAAGGTACTAGTAAAAATATATACAGACATTGTGAAATAATTACAGAATGTGTGCTAAGTTTTCCCACAATAGAGTATCAATTTTTGCTACTTCCAAATATGTACAAATTTTAACAAAATTGTGTTACTATTTCGAACAAAATTGATCCTACAAACAGCTGTGAACTATTCCTACAACGGCCTATATTAAATGATAAACGTGTCCGTTAGAGCCCACTTATTTATTTATTATTTATTTCTACAAAATCGTTAGTACTGCGCCATGTAAGTTTTTACTACAAGGATTTCTCTGAGTGCATAAGAAGCTTTATCATAGAATACTAAAGCTTAGTAGGAATCATCTTCGCATAGTAGCAGGTTTTCTAACAGGACATTGTACACTAAAAGGACACCTACAGAAAATGGAAATCAATATTGCAGATACCTAATTCATACTGTATAATAGAATGCCAAAGACCGCATCCACATCCTAGGTGAATGTGAAGCTCTGACAGAAATGAGACAAAGATAAACCTGATTAGTAACGTACTTATTTTTCTTATGTGATCGTATTACAGTGTATGTTATGTATAGGTACCTACATGACTTTCTACGAAATAGTTTAATCTCTTAACGAAACTTAGGTAAGTTTTATTACTGCAAACGTGTCGCATTAATCTGAACAATAGACATTGTGGTTAATTGGTATTAAAGAACGCGTTCCTCAAAAATTAAATCGAATACCATATAAATTGAATTCAATAGGGTTAAAGCCGCTACAACGATAGAACGTACTACGAAATCTACGGCCGGCCGGCGTACTATTCAGGAAAAAATAAAATGAATTCATTCCATTAGAGCGTATAGGCCGAACAGTGAATAATAGAACTAAATGAACAGCCGGAAATGGCGCAAATGTTATTTGCCTCCAGCTCTGGTGCTCACTAATTGAACGGAAATCACGGTTTTCATGGATTTCGCTAAAATGTAGCTTTTGCCTGTATGCCGGCGTATATGTATTTATGTTCATGCATACATATATCCACAATATGCAGTTTTTCGCGCTCAATAGACGTCATTCAAATAATACTCCATCGGTACTAATTAGGGAACCAATGCTATAATTGAAAAACGCGCATTGGTCTAGCTTGGTTTTCAAACATGCGGAATGAGAATTAAGTGGCATCAAATTATACAAAATACTGACGTAAATGAATTCGTTACTGCAACAGAATTTGCGAAGTTCTGCAAAAAATTCAATAAATCAAATATGCATTTCAATTTAATTTTTTTTTTTTGAATATGAATATAAATATTGCACATTGTTTTTTATCAAAATTCTCAAGTGCAAGAACATGATTGACAATACTTTAAAAACAAATAGACGGGAGTCTATTCGCCATTGAACGAGTTAAACAGCCAGATACAGACGACAAAAGTTAGGAATTTGAATGTTTGTACCTCATTTCATATTTCCGCGCAATCCTCTCCATTTTTGTTTTAAAGTTGCAAAAACTAATCATAATAAGTGAAAAGAAATACAATTGGTCCTATGAAATTCTTCCCAAAGGAAAAAAAAATGTGAGAAGTGTGAGACTGGTTAGAGGAGCAATTTAACGTTTTGGATAGCCGATCGGTGAACTCATTACCACACTAACTAAACACAAAAAAAAAATGTTGTAAATTTTAAAACAATTGTGAAGTTTTGTACAATAAATTGTAGAACATATAGGGGCGAGCACAACTTCAATTAAAATTGCCAACAAAATTCTAGTCTTCCGAAAAAAGCTTGTTGATAATCCTTTTTTCTCCTAATATCACTCTAAAATGTTTTTATAGAAGTTTATGAATCTATTATGAAAAAAAATAATTAAAATTGGAAGTTTTGAAAAAGATACAAGTTTCTTATAATTTTTAACCTTCAGTTTACTAATACCTACAAATAAAACTAATTTTAGCGTTAAAATTACTTTTCAAACATCTCTCTATCTCTAGGCTCTCACTCGCAACAAAAGCTTTTAATAATACCAAGAATTTAAACTCGAAGTATGAAAAAGCAATAAATTAGTATTTGGGCATAACGAAATTCCTCTTCATCCTGTTCTTTACAAGATTTTAATTTCTTCCGTTGTCATTTTTAATCTCACTTGTCCATTGACCCCGGCTTTGAATTTTTTCATTGTAGACCAGAATTAGTAACTTCTCAAACAAAAATTATCGAGAGAACTCTAGTCTAAGGAGCTGTGGGTTCCTACACCGGATTTCATCAATTACTTTCACAGCCAGCTACTTTTTCAACGAATTTTAACTAGTTCTTGCCTCGTTACTAACTATTAGGTATATAGAGAGCCATACCTAACTATTAGGTTAGGCTCTACAATAACCGCTCTCAGTCTAGCATTATTACACACATACGCGAAGACCCTCGTGATTGTGAATAACACCCTCTTAACGATAGAGTGCGTGCGATAATGAAAGACTGCGGGCAATTTATTGTAATCGTTACCTAGAGGGAAGTTTTATTTTACAAGTGGATAGCGTAGGGTATTATTATCGCGTTTCAGATAATTGCGTTTTATCTTTCCCGTACTATAAACTCGGGAAATATGTATGATATCCGACTGTTATGGACGCGATCTATATCTGACCCCACGTATTACGCTCTCCTCTTTAATATAATATGTTTCTGCATGTACTATAGTCCTGTAGATATTCACGTAACATGTACCTGCATGTCAAGATTACAAATAATCGCTTTTATCCTATGATGTACGGGCAAGTACCTACATATTTGAACATGCACATCTGCCATTAATATGAAAATGTATGGCTTTGTGCAAAAGTATAACATTTTTTATTGCAAGCTTATGCTTAAGCAAGACGTGAATAAATTTACTGCAGGAGATGGTTACATATCATCCAGTTTAATAAACAACTGCCGTACAGTTTTTGCCCTCTATCTAGGTAGAAAACGTTCAACAGAGTCACAGAATAGAGATTATACAGAAGTTTCACTCCAGTGATTAAAAAGACATATATCTATCTTTTTTTAATCAAATATTGGCGTCCCGTTTGAACCATTGCCCATCTATAACGTGTTTGTGCGCAGAATCGCGGAGTCTAATAGACAAAGTAAAATTATAGATAAAACATAAAATCGTGACCATAGGGAATAACATTGAAGTGAAACTACTGTGTAATCTCTATTCTGTGACAGAGTCACCTAATGTCATAGAATAACCTGCCTAATGTCAAAAGAAAAGACATAGCACCTCGGTTAAAGTCCATCATACAGTTTTTGAGTCCAGGAGTTATGAGAACTGCACTAAAATTTGGAATTGATAATGAACAAATTAGATTTTGCGATAATGATGCTTTGTTTTACATACTAATTATTAGAATATGTAACAAAATCAATATTTATTTATGATAATTTTTAGATATAAGAAATAATTTTTTTTATATGATGATTACATATGATAACTAGCTTTAAAAACACATTAAATCATAAGAGTACGCTTATTTTATAACAATTTAAAACTGACATTTGAAATTACAGATCTCATTAATTTTCTGTGTTTTGTTGTTCCGCCGCTAGATGACTCTGGCTTGACAAGTGAGAATTTTAAATGTTAAATCAATTAATTAAAATATGGTCTCTAACGCAAATAAACTCAAATTTTCTCTTAAAATAAAATTAATATCTAAATATTTTGTATTTTTCTTGTTTGTTCTGTGTTCCGAGTTTGTAATGTTAAATTTCATGGGTATGATAGGTATGTTTTTATATCACAATACGTCACATTACTGATTTGTCAATGTGTTTACAATTTAACCTTAAAACAAGAGACGTGACCTATTTTTACTTTCAAGAATAAATTGCTTTTCAGATCACATTTAAAACACAAATACTTTGGTAAATATTTTCAGATAACAGAACGTAAACAATAACCAGAATAGTAAACAGTAAAACAAAAAATACACTTTTTATATGTTGCATTAGGAGCATTTTCAAGCTTTCCTTATTTTCTTGGTAGCATTTCAGAATAAATTCATAAATATTAATAGTCAAAGTAGTGTGTTTTTGTTAAGTTGTTTGCGTGCTATACTTAAAGTAATATATATTAAGGACAAATGGGAATTTTACTAAATGCTTTAAAACTGCATTTCATATATTTCTTGAATCTATACGTAACATGTATCTACCTACATAGGAAAAGCTACGCTACCATATGAAATTTAATTGGGCTGCAATTAAAAGTACATGCACAACATTTATTTTATAATTAATTTTTACTCAATAGAAATAAAAAGCAGCCAGTTGGCACAGTAAATATTATAATGAAAATTATTTTTTTCAAATTGCTTTCAATTTAGGCTTTTAACATCGACAGTTTCTATATTTAATATTGGAAAAACAGACTGCGTGGAAAATAGTTTTTAATGATGACAAATGAACAGGAATATTTGCTTATTCGTTAAAGTGGGCAGAAGGTTACCTACATACATCGGTGACAATGACTCAAACGTTTTTACTTTATGCATGAATTAACACGCATCTTCTGTTTCTATTTTTAACTTCACTCCGACATATTTACATAATTTATACACCAATAGAATTTGTAAACATAAAAAACTATTCCGGCGTTAAAAATAGCCAAGATCGTTTTACTATCTAATTAATGATCCGTACGTATTAGATAGATTGTCATAAACAAGTGTTGAAGATTAATAGATATGGAAATTAGAAGCACTAATTTGAATAAAAGCCACGCATTAACAAATATCCTTAACATTATAGGCAGCAAATATGTATGTGCGGATTAAAGGAAAAAGATTGCTATATTGGCTCTACTTTATGAGATATAAAGAACATGCAACAGTTTATTTGTGGAGTTTTAATTAAGTACTTTTCGTATTGATGTAGCGAGAAAACAAAATGTAAGCGTGAATTTACAAGAATTGAAAAAGTGCTAGGCGGTCGATCTTCGAGTTTGGATTTAGAAAATCGAGCTTCTCTAAAATTTAATATCTAAATCTTTGCTAATTTAACCGAGTTTGCCGCTTTAATAGTAATAGTGCGCCGATATCTTTGCTCAGGCTGAATAATTCTAACGTACTTTTTAAGTTGTCTTCGCTTATTAGGTTCAATACAAGTGGCAATAAAACCTAAACACATTTTCAATAATTTGGTGCTTCTTATAATCCGCAATTGATACAGCCAGCCCCTGTGGCCTAATGGATAAGGCATCGGCCTCCTAAGCCGGGGACTGTGGGTTCGAGTCCCACCAGGGGTAAATTAGATTTTTTATTATTTTTGCTGTCACCGTAAGAATTTTAAGGTTTGATAGGTAAATGTATATTTAACAAAATCCTAATAGCGGAAAAACTAATCGTTAGTACGTTTTCATTTTCTTTAAAAAAAGACTACCAAAGATAAGTTAAAAATTCACAGATTATATACGCATCAAATATTTTTTTGTATGTTTGAGTAATTAATATCAAAATTACAAATTTGAAAGCAATACAATATACTATAGTGGTGTCACTGCAACGAAGTTAGGAATACTTTGTTAATAACTACTGTTGTCATTCGACGCTGCATGTTCACTTAATGTAATTACTGAGATTAAAAGGCACAATATAACTAGATAGCTCCCAGATATAGGGCGAGACTGCAGTTATCGCGGGAGAGCATAATATTACCATGAAATATTACACCGGACCCATCACGGAAAATGATTATAACTCATATTAATTTTTAATTTGCAATTTTCCCGCGTAACAGAGACTTTTGTAATTTACGTTATCGGCGAAGTTAATAACATGGTTGTCGAAGAGTTTAAACGTTCGCAATCTTACTTCCAATTTATCCAACTAAAACACTCGCCAGCACACCACCTCACATAATTGCTTTGTGATAGATTATTCCTGAACGTGTACGAAGTATTTTTCTGCTTTATATTTTTGATATCTTGGAGATTACACCAGGAATATTTGTAAAATTAAAAAATTAAAAAAACTTAGAGGATACTGAAGCGGTCTTAGAATGAAAGGGTGTAATATAGTGGTTTTGAAGAAGCCAGATTATTTCGCATGCGTCAATAATTTAATCTCTTCTGGATCTTATAAGCTTTTACAAAAAATCTTGTGATATCCATTCCAATATCCTGGCGCCCTGTGCTAGTCTGTAACAGGTTTCTAGGTGGTCGATCGCAATAATTCGTTGGGTTCCTTTATGGTTTGCAAAAAATTGCTTGTACTTTTGCGTAATTCAGATTTGTTCCTTTGAAGTAGGATCAAGAATTCGCACACTTCTGTCAATCTCATCCCAGAACAGCTTAATAAGATTGAGGAAAACAAAATGAGCGAATATTTGTGAGCGAATCTTTGCTAATATTTCGCGATATAGTGCTCTTCGATTCACAAAGGATGTGGTATGAAGTATCTGTCATTCTATTGCGCCGTCTGCACTGGGTAACTACAGCCTTGATCCCTATTTTCTGTGGGTATTCTTCAGAGTACAATGTACTGTTAAAAAGATCTGCTACTATACGCGGATAGTTCTTACTACTTGTAAGCATAGAAACCAGACCATCTAATTCTTTCTTTCTCGTGAATGTTATTGTGGTCACTTTGGGGGCACTAATATTTAGGCCCCTGTAGAGTATTCTGTATTTTGTCCTGCACTATGTTGTAGAATTTACCTTGGGTCAGGATGACAATATCATCTGTGTATCCCAATGTTTTATGCGCTTCATTGTCCAGCCTTACCAGTAGCTCGCCATCGACCAGATTCTATGGCAGAGGGGATAAATCACATCCTCTTTAGGCCCGAATCAACAGTGTTTGTCTCATGATATCTCTTTAAGGATAGTTTGTGGGCAGTCAATTAGGGAGTTTTGGCGAGCTAACTTTCACATACTTGAACATACCACAGAGTATGTTTTAGTTTCTTACCCCACCACAACTTTTATGAAGCTAATGCGCGAATATTAGGAAGTTTTGGCGAGAGTCAAAAATGCTTAAGAACATAAAAGTGAGGTTAAATGCTTTGTTTACTTTTACGTTTGTTCTAAGAAGAAATGAATATGTTTGAATTTATTGTAATAGATAATTTGTTTTTTGATACAAATATGGAATATTTGACAGTGAGTCCAAGAATAGCATCCTACTTATGCAACATTATAGTCATAATTATCAAAAGAAAGCAATATAAGTAGAAGACTGGTTAATAAAATATACTGATTTAAGTTTTATGAGATTTTTCGTTTGACAAAAGAAAACTTTGTGAAACTATTCGATATCTACTTGCAGGAATAAGTCTTTGCCCTTATAATTGATATTTATATCAACCAAATCAATATTTTCAGTATTATCCGCCATTTCGCACAACCTGGTACAATCAATTCAAATAATTGACAAAACCACGATACAACGGACACAACTGACATAACCTGTAATCTCAACATACTAGAACTAACTACCTAGGGAACTTGGTATATTTTGGTGACGTCATATGTATTCCTCTCTTAAACAATTTGCTCGTGAAAACACAAAAGTATGTTTTGGTATGCCACAGATCATACTAAAGTTACTCGCCAAAACTCCCTTATAGAACTTAAGTAGATTACCTAATATCCAGAGATATCGCTAGCATTCCAAGGTTAATGACGCATTCTATTCTATCTATAAGCTACTAATGCATTTGTTACTTCGACCGTACATGCAAATTCAAAATTTATCACCTCATATAAAATGTTCTCAACTTTTCGTCTTTGGTTTCCTGATCGTACTACAAATGTATTTATATATTCGAGTTCTTTGAATTGTTGGGCTGTAGGAATAGACAATATCTATCTTCCTTCCGATTTCTATATCTACCAGAATAATAGGATCTTAGTCCAGCATATACTGAAAATTAAAGTAAATAAAATCAAATCTTAAACTAGTGTTATCAAAGGATTGGTTTGATAACTTTCGCGTATTAAAATGACTTTTGAATTTTTGAAGCAAACACTTTCCTTTAAAAATCATGCATCGTTGAACCGTTAAAATAACAGTACGAACACCTGTAACAATTGCTTTTCGTTATAAATTCAATATTGTACTAGTTGAATCAACTAAAGGCATATACGACTTCAATACTTATTTTTATGGGGTTAATCTTAATAATCCCTTACGCTTTAAAATAACGTATTTATATCTAAATAAATGTTCACACTGTAATTATATTGCTCATTTTAATATGCTCTTTTTCTCTGGAGGTACACATTTACTGACTATTATAGATTCACAATATTTAATGCTTTCAGTTTCAATACAAACTTAACTAGCAATCGAGTGCCACAGCTATTCTTATGTTTTTTTGTGGTGGGTTTTCTTAAATTACATCGTTTGTGTTTGATTTTAAATCTTTAGTTTGTTCCAATTTCAATTTCAATTGGTTTGAAGGAATATTCTCTATCCATTCGATAAATGAAAAAGTAATTAAAAAATCACAAACTTTGTTCGGTGCTACTAACTTCCTGTCTGAAGGAGCTTAATTTAATGTAATAACTTTTCATAACTTTTTTAATTATTACGTAGTAAGTAAAATGTGCTGCCTAACTTCTTTTTAAGAATTTTCAAAATCCTGTAAACTAATGCTAAAAGACACGATTAAATTTTAATGCAGAATCATAGTTCTCTCTATTTTGGGAATGTAGTATGAAGGAAATCAAATGTTTATGTGTCAAGCTTTCAATAATAAAACTCTCTTTTATACATTTTTTTTTTTGTAAGAATTAGTTAAAATCTTACTGTATCTACAATAATATAGATTAAACAAACAGAGTTTCAGTCAATTCCTTTGTTAACGTTTAGTTTTCGGTGAAATTTTGTATAACATATTAGGAATAACAAGCAATTGTTTTACTGGTGCTATTGTCCTTATTCAAACAATACGTCGGTAAACATATACCATAAATATATTGTAAAAGTTTTTTCTAACTCTGGCAACATGATTTGGTGAATATAACTTGCCATAAATTAAAATTAATTAATAATATTGTGTACACTATTCGTAAGGTTTTAATTAATTGATTACCAGAGTATAACGTTCAGGTTTTCAATTAAATCCATGTACAATATATCAAATTTGTGTTATATTCGCTGAAAAATAACAACATTTACGCACGAACATTAAACTAATCGGTTCACCACAAAACCTAGCCCAGTAATAAACCATCATCAGGACTAAATTAATACAAACATCCTGCTTGCAGTCCGCTTGTCCTTGCACGAACGCGAGTGCTAATATGAAATTATGGTCATGAGGTGATATAGAGTGGCTTGTTCTGTTTTAGTATTTATGAACGGGCATACATCCCCGGGGTTGCGTAAAATCGTTTGCCTACATTTGTTATCATGCACTTTGCGTCTTGCCGTCGGGGCTTCAGTGCCCGGAGGGACCACATTTCGAGAGCCGCTTTGAATGTTTTATAACGTTGACCGAGAATAATTCTCCCATGTACTGATTGAAACAATAATATGGGATTGATAATTGTTAGCTTGAATGTTTTATCCAAAGATATACAGAAACTGTAGCATACTAATAGATACACAAGATATTCGATCACTCAGCTCTGCACATTTTTATTAATTTGTGGGTTTCCATTTTCAACCTAAGGTCGAATAAATTAAGAAAAAGATATAATATAATATATATACCTATGCTCCTTTATTCCCACTCTAAACCTTTACTTACCAGTGTCTTTTTCTACGCCTACTTTACCCTAATAAAATACCAAGACGTCAAAGATGTACGTAACTGAGAAAAAATCTGTGCACTCCATTAAACCAATCAATACGGAATAGTAGAAAGGTGCATGTTCCCGATTCAATAAATCGTTAGAGTATTTCCCCGTGTACATGGTTTTGTAAAGGTCTAATTCCTTCGCAAAGGTTACATTTTCCAATAGTTTAAGGTTCTCAATGTTAATTTAATGTCCGGTTTCATGTATATGTTGTGCAACACTAGATGATTCAAGCCTCCCATAGCGATAATGTGCTATGTTCTCTTTAAATCGGGTTTCGATTGCACGTTTTGTCTGTCCAATATAAACTTTATTGCAGTTCCGAAACCATTTCTGTAAATATCCAAGCCTCCGTAATTACGTTTCCATAAAATTTTGAAAGGCATGCTCGGTATTTAAAAGAGCACAATATGAACACGATAACGGGCATTAACAAAATTAGCAATAAAGTTTATGTTTGACAGAAAAAACACGCAATCGAAACCAGATTTAAGGAATGCATATTCGCTAAAAAAAGAAAACACTTGAATCATCCATTGCTGCACAAAATATAAATGAAATCGGACATAAAATTAACAGTCGGAACTTTGAATATTGAAAAGTGTAGTTTCTTCGGAGCAATTAGACCTTCACGAAACCATGTATATGAGAAAAAACTAACAATTTATTGAATACACCATAAACATACCCCTGTGCACCACTGGTGTTGATTTATTGGGGTAAACAGATTTCTTTGCCAGTTACATACATATATACATCTTTAATTCTTTGATATTTTAGTCGAAGGAAGCGCAGAAAATAAATCCACGAATATTCGAAAAAAATAGTCCCGAATTTATAAAATTGTGTATTTTGGGTGTAGAATATATACACACATTTCCACTTCTCACTGTGAAAATACCAATACCGCAATAACTGTTATTAAAGATTAAACACAATTCATATCAAAAATGTGTTTATATTAAAATTGCTGTTTTGAATATAATGGAATGTGATTAATTACATTGTATATGAATTCAAACCGGAATAAAAACAAAATCTCATAATATCCCATATTTTTTTTTTTGTGTAATATTATTTTATTTTATTAATTCTGCATAACTGTAATCAAATAGGGAATTCAACTAAATTTGAAGTTTTGATTCTGACAGAAGAATAATTAAAATGCTTTACTGCAAACGTGAGATATACCCATATTTGATTGTAGTCATAATAAATACATTTTAAACAGTATCTTACTTCACAATTTTAAATATTCTTAAATATATGTCTCTATGCTTTATATTACGCCTTTCTGGTAGCTCCTCTTTTCTTTAGAATAACTTGGACAATACTGATTCAATAGTCTTAAAGTTGTTACTATTTTTTGGAACATCTCTTTTTAATATTTTGATATACATAAGGCATTTTAAGGAGAATTCATACTTTAACGCTGTTGGTTTAACTTTTAACTTATTTGAAGTTCAGAAATGCGACTGCATGAACTGAAAATATTGCAAATTCCACCTTCGGTTGCGCTAGCAACATTGAGATATGTATGTATGTGTATGTCCCTATTGGCACCCGAAAAAAGACAATGAAGAACTAATAATAAAATAGCGGAAGGGTGATTCACAAGAAACAAATTAAAAATCAATCAATCAACTACTATTTCACCGGTAAACTGCTAGTCAATCTGTGTGCCTTTTGCGAATGTCAACTGTTGCTATTCCTTTGTATCCCTTTTTCTTGAGCAAACAAATAGTACATTGAACCCTAATCATAACAGCCGACCGACTAAGCGAAGAATTTAAAACAAACACTTTGTGCGGGGAAGCGAATGATTTCAAAGGCTGACACGGCCAATCTTGACCACAGCTTCGTTGTCGAAGCTCGCCTTTACCTCCAAGTTTTTGCACGTTCAGTGAGTTGACCTAATCAATTTCATTTCGACTATATCATTCTTTGACAGTTTGTAACTTACAAACGTAAAGATCTGGTCTTTCCTCTATTCCTGACGCACAGCTCTCAACATTAGCGTAGGAATGTGTAAAACGTAAAATCAACATATTTAGTTTGACATGCAGTTAAACCAGAGTCCAGTTATCAATTCATTCAATCCCAAACAATTCTGTGAGATAATTATATATATAATTATATTATGCGAAATTCCCTGATGGGGATGGTCAATTTTTACTTTTATGCAAATACAATATTAATGCTTCAATGTTGTAGTGGATTTATTTGGATGTTGCTATTTATGTAACAACACAAATGGTCCCAATTCCTTTCCACTTGTCCAAACAGGTGGTCTCATCAAAACATAATTACAACAAAGTATCCATATAGGCTATATTGTATTCAGAAATTGTCATGTACGTTTCTAAAATAATGCCTTCTCTCATAGGAAGTAAAATTCTAGGTACCATCACAATGCGATGTTTAGCACTTAAAAAAACCCTTACTGGAGATTAGAACACCTACGGGTTCAAAATTTCAGTAGTGATAATACACTACGTCATGTCAGTGCCTAGAAGTGCGAAGATGAACTCCCCCACTGGAAACCACACCCAGAAACACGTGCTTACATACATCCTGTATAATTAAGAATCATTGGAATTTTTCTTTTGCAAATATATGTTCTATCCGCCTATCTAGTAACAGCCAACATGAATCCCAATGTACAATTTTTGTATTACAGTAAGGATCGTGGTTTTACGTATTTGCACAAGGTAAACCTTTACAGTTTATTACTTAAGGCTTAGGTACCATATAGATTGTTATATTTTTATAAACTATCCGCGAAGACTTCCTAGCGAATAAGAGGCTTTTCCGATCAAACTCACATCGGCAAAACGAACTTGCTACAAGCGGAGAAAAACGTAATTTTGTCTGAATGGTCAAAGTTAGATAGCTTGCGATTCCGCTCCGTGAATGTCGATCACAATGTCGAGCCGGGGCATCAAAGTTCATAGTAAAAGTCTCCTCCATGGCATCAATGAAATTACACGCTGATTTCACGCCAACTATTTTCTCGTTTCTGAACAATTTGGTTAGATGAAAGTGGCGCCCTAGGAACTTAAAATTTACTGACTCGGATCGAATGTGACCCTTCCACTTTCTCGTCTCGGGACGTAATGATCTTCCAATATCAGTTCACCGGTTCTTTTAAATTTACTTTTAACAAGCAACACTTTTTAAATGAAACTTGTCCAGATGCACGTAAAAATTTTCTGAGTGTATTGTATCAGAAAATCTTATACTTTACCAAAGCTAACATGTTATGATTACATTTTGAATACCTCTGTCGTTTTTGTTCAGCTTACTTGTATCAATAATATCCATATCACGTAGGATATTAAATAGGACAAAACTTTCAGAAAATTACCGAGACAGAACTGCTCCCTTAATATTAAATACAATCTGGAGCAGCACCATACAGAAATCTCAAATAAAACTGATGATTACAAACTGGAATTTTTGTTCGCAAATTAAATTTGTACATAAGGTCATCAGTTTGTAGTTGGTACAACTTTGTTTTTGCAACTGCGGACTAGCGAACCGTAAACCGCTGCCGCTGTCAGTTCCCTTAGTATATAAGTTGCGGCGTAGTATTCTGATTGTGACGCTGCAAACGTATCCGCTTTGTTCAACTTATGTGTTGTTTGGCTAGTACCCGCAATAAACTTTCCGAGTAGCATGTAATGCTTTGATGACTGTAATACTTTTTTGCTTTTAACTCGCATGGGTGGATATCCGCACCTCAGAGAGGAATTGTAATAAGTCACATAACGAGAATTTATGGAATCGGCGCGACAATTAAAGAATTAGGATAATGAAGACGAGCCGATAAGCTCGAAACCGGTAGCAATTTACCAAATAAAGAGAGAATTATTATTATAATAATGAAGACCAGCGGCATTCATGTTGTATTGCACTATATGCACTAACCGTGCAGGTTTCTGTCTGCAATATTTCTAAACACTATTTGTTAACTTTTATACTAGAAACCTATGATAGATAGGTAAATAGATAGATAGATAAGTTTATTGTTCATAATAATAATAATAGGATTTGAACTGTAAAGTTTTTAGACATCATATTGCGTTTGTATGTCCCTAACCGCACGTCTATTCAATCCTCGGGCAGCGTCCAAATTATTTTCATAGTAGCACATAAATTAAACAAATACTGTCCGTCTATTTCTCACCCTGTTGTGGAAAAACTATTTCTTCTAAAAAGCGTATGTTAACAGTAATTCATCTTATTCAAGACTGCTCTAAATTACACGCTTTAAAAACCCTCTAACCACAAACTTAGGAGTGTTTTTAAATTTATAGTATTATCTATGCCATACTTTTGAGTATTTTTTTAATGGACTACTCCAAACATAGGCCTAAACCATAAGCCTAAACCAAAAAACAGCAATTTCAAATGTTCTAAAAAAAAAGGTGCTATTATATATATATAATATATATATAATAATTATATATAAGAGTGTCGTAAAAATTCGTTGACGTTTTATACTAACTCGAAGTAACGTGGCAAATTCAAAAAATCAAAGGCGTAATGATTAGAAAATAATCAAAATCGTGTAATATACGGTCAATAGTGATTTTAGTAAAACATTATTGTACATTATTTTTTCTTAGCGTTAGTCACTACACATGAAAGATTGCGTTGTAGCTAATTGGGCGGTCTGTCTTATGTTACACAATATATCCCTGCACGTGGCCATGCCCAAATACTTTTCAATACGATAAACTGCTCTTGTTCTCAATACAAGGACACGCTTTTTCTATGTAACACAGAAATACCTATCATATACGTTGTACACATATGCAAGTCCATTATAACCGTTAAAACTACTTGGCTATTCACCATAAGATATGACTGCCCAATATACTTGAAATATAATTGCAAAATCATTTATATCGGTACATACCTGCATGATACCTGTAGAATGCATAAACAATGTCACTTTATACCAATGAAGCATGATTACCTACACATACACAGAGTTATAATAAAGTCTGTAACATTGCCCTAACGCTCTGATAGCATCTACAATTTTCAAATCCCATACAATAAAAGTTTTTTTTTTTTTGAAGTTCCAGCATCATTAAATGTTCTATTGAACAGATCCCGTTCGCTTTTTGCAAAAAGTATAGATGCTTTTGAAGGCATAACGTCAAAGAGCACTCATCATTATTTGAAAGAGGATTCCTGCAGGCGCGGCTCGTGGTACATTGCTCATGGGCTAGTACTCCTAACTCCAAAAAGTAATAAATGAATGTACCACATATTAGAATATATAATATACATAAGTAAAGGCATCTTTCCATTATTAACGTATTGACTTTACATATCACATATATGACATACAAATTATTGCTATGATAACAGGTATTTTAATGAAACACTGAATCAAGTGTAACATCCCCCCTCACATCCCGAGGTTGACTAAAGAAACATTAGGGTAACTATCTCGTTAGAAGCAGGAATCTGAGTGGGAAGATGCTTTCTATCTAAACAGCTATCAGTGTATTCAATTCCATCTGTCAATGGAGATTTAGTACTTTTGCAGATAACTTATAGGGAATTCGATAAGGTGACTCTGGGGGTATGAAAAATGTAATCTATTTGAAATTATTTATTGCTAAAAATAAAAAAGAATGCATGTTATATAATACTTATTAAGAGTTCTTTCTTTCTTTCTTATATTCTTATATTTACGATGTGGTTTCAAAATATTTAAAATGTTAGTGAAATATTTCCGTCAAACTTTGGAGTTATTCAATTTGTTTGTCGTACAAATTCAATAACTTCTTTTACATAACTTTAGAACAAATTGAAATTGCTGACACACAAATATACCCACATGCAGGCTGCATATTTGCACTCGCAGACGCATACATTTCTAATTAAAATTGAATTTTCCCTGGAAGCAATTTCCGGTTGCATTTGTCGACAAAGAATTTAAATCAAGATGTTACGAAATTACTTAGAAATACTTGGCGTTTCCGTAAAACTAACACACATCACTCATCAACAATTGAAACAGGAACGACTCCAAGTGTGTATACAGAGAATAGATGGATTGGCACGCTTGGAGAAAATTTAATCCGACGAGCAAAAGAAAAGATCGGCTCCCATCCCCACTAGGCCTCCCTCTCTAGACGTCTACCTGAGCAGTAGCACAGTATATGATTAAGCAGTAGTTTCACTCCAGGTAATACTAGTTCCATAATTCGCTATGTTCCAAGGCAGCCCGATCTTGATGCGCAATGGTTCCTTTGTTTACGCCAGGCAGTTCATTGGTTAAGTATTGTCTATACTAAAACATTTTTAATAATGCTTCGTGCATGTTGCTATGGATACCGAACCAAATTCATGCCACGGCCAACTCCTGGGCAGCCTGCGTGCAAACAACTATGAGACACGTACACTCACGGACCCCAAAATGTCCGTTCTAAGCCACAGTCTGAGCGCAACGTTCCACACACCAAAGTTGCTCGCAGCGTTTAGACTACGCATTAAACCGGACATTGTGGGGTCCGTAAGTGTAAGGTGCAGACACTGAGTGAAACTACTGCTACTGCTGCACCGTATTGGGATTTAAAGCACGCATCATAGATAATACTACCTACGGATAGCATGTAAACTCCCTAAGTAACAAGCGAAATCAGTACGTCAGAGCCATCTAACGGGTACGGAGAACTTTTAGCGCGAAAATTCAAAATGGTTTGAGTGGTTTTGAATTACTCGAAGTTGAAGGAGCAACTGTGGCTGTATTCTGAAATACGCATTCTATGGGATTTGCCCATAAAATGCCTTTTTCAGAATACTGCCACAGTTGCTCGATTAAGTAGCAGTTATAGTTTCTTCTCTTAGAATATATATCTGTAAATTGATCATTATGGTAACATACAACACCTATCACAATAAAAATAAATTATAAGTTAATGGAAAAAAGGCAACAGACATAATTATTAAATTTTGATGTACGGAATAACAAACACAGGAAGTTGAAAAATTCGTATTTCTTCAGAATTTGCAGGTGTCTTTTTATGTTTATTCTGCAAAAACCAATTATTACATATACACATCTGCTCTAAGATATAAAAAAAAAACTTACTCTATTACGAGTGATAAATCTTTTCAAGTTAAGCAAAATATCACAACCATTTTCTTCACAGTTTGCCCCTATGGAGTGTTTACTAATACAGGTTCCTTCCTTATCACATGTTACTGCGCCATCTTACGACCATGGAGAACTCTGAAATCAGTCGCCATGACAGTTTCTATTGTCGTATTTCACTTTACATAGTATGGCACGCATGTTTCAATGGCAAAGCTATCATCATCAGTACTGAACTTGAATTTTACTGCTGATGATTACAGCTTTGCTATGGGATCGTGCGTCCTTTTTAGTGAAATTTGTTTTTTTAGTTTGAAAGTGCGTAGTGTTATTAGTGCCACAGTTTTGGGTATTTGTGTCACATTAATACAACAAATAATATGTCTTACTCAACAACGGTCTATTTGGATGTATCTTTAACTTTACGAATTAGCATTCGGATATTCGGCAATAACTTAACAGAACTCCTGAAGTTATAAATTATGTTTACATAATATTTGAATGTGACATGCATGCATGCTAATCCTGAAGCACCCACCCAAGTTTTGAGAAATTAAACTCAGATACCCTTCTAAATATGTACGTAATGCGTCGCATACATTTATACGCTATAAATAGGGTTTCAACAGATTCTAGCAGTTAGTCTGTTAACCACTGCAATTAAACTTATGTTGTACAACACTTAATTATTGATTTTCAGCGTTAAATCCATCAAAAACATGCACATCACTGCGATAAATTTATTTGCCAGGTTAAACGACCTAAATGAAACCCGAAAATCAAATGCGGATTTCATATTTCGGAAAGAAACGACTACGATACCTATACAGTCAGGATAGTGTAACTTATAGCTTGCACTTAGGTATTGCAGAGATCCTTTGTAAGTTTCAGACAATAACACTCTTGCTACAGCAAATATTAAATAATTCTTATGTATACTACGCAAAATGATTAGACGAAGAATGGAAATAAATAGAAGAAAAAAATAGCTATTATTGGTATCAAATCCGTGGCGGTATTTTTTGTTTATAAAATCCTTTATATGTCTACGCGTCATTGAGTAAATTTTATATTTTTAATTGACTGTTGGAAGTTAATTTGAATCTCATAATTGTCAATTAGCGAAGGCAAATTGTGCGTAATTAATTTTCATTCAGGTATTTGGCGCGCTGTTGAAATTATTGCGAGCAATTAATTTCTCTTTTTATTTTGACATAGCCGTGACAACCAATCCTAAATCTACAGAATCAATTCATCATCAATATTAAGAAATTTCTTTTAAGGAAATTCTATCAAAAAAGTTAAGAAATTATTATGAGTTGTATGGTGTTTCTCCATGCTCAGTATTCTTGTTTTCTTGTCGTAACATCTTCATTCCCTTTACTACTTCTCCTAGTTAGTTGAATAAATTTCCTTCTAGCCTCAATGCATTGACTTTTATTATTTTTTTTTTATATAAATTTCATATATTTCGTTTGTATTATACTAAATTCTACACAATTTTTTATAAAAGATGTTAATTCCGAAACCCTTATATGAGGAATTGAAACAATTTAACCAGTTTGGAAACGAAAAACATCCTCAAGGAAGAATCGCCTAAATAAAAACTTAAAGATAAGCGCAAATAAATTCCAGGAAACAGTAAACCTGGGTTTCCGCATCTTCCATCTCCGCATTCGTCCCCGATACAATTCCGAACTTAATAATCCTAAGCAATTTTACATTTCATTTAGGGGCGGCGTAATGGGGATCCTACAAGGCAATTTGTATGCAAATTGCAAGGCGAACCCGTGAAGTGGAGTATAGTGTTCCGCTCCGAATTGCGTGAGAGAGCACAATGCAATTTTTCAATTATATTCAAATTTCAACTATGTTTTATTCGCCCCGTTTATTGTACGCCGGTTATTCGGGCAGCCTCACTGGCCGTGCACTGGAAAAAATTACCAACATTAATTTCGTCATGTTTTACATAAAAATTTAATAAATCAGCCGCAAACAGGGCACTTGCGTTGCTTGTTTGCTCCTTTCTCGTGCTTCGTTTATTTTCGTGTACGTTTCTGTTTTTTGCAAGTTAAAACATAAAAATTTTAATAAAGGGGAAACTGTTTTTATTAATACGTTCATATGGCCTTTACGGCTTGGTCGTGCAGGGATGTAGCGCAACCAAATACTACATTTTATCCATTTTTGCACTGTAATTAAATGTTGAATACGAGAAGTATTGCGCCTGTAGATTTTCTCTGTTAATTTCAAACAGAATTGTAAGTTGAGAAATATAATAGGTGGATTCTAGGTCATTTAGATCTTACAAAGATAGAGAAACAGTGGAATACCTTCTTCAGCGTACGGTTTTACAATATTCAACTATTGTTACTATTATATATGTATAATAATACTGTCACCGACTTAGTAAAAAAAACTTTTCACGTTTTTTTTTATTTTATTGTTACATATTTAAATAATTTATGTAACAGAAACATTCCAAAACCAATACCAATAATAAAAATGAATAAAATACTTGAAATATCATGAATCATGAAACGGTGAATTTTTTTCCAATCCCAAATTTATTTGCAATGTATTTATTTTTTTTTCTTTTACAATGTTAAGTGTATTTTTTAAGGAAGTAGATAAAGCTTAAGCTCGATTTGTAGTCACAGTTTTGTATAAAATTCTGGGTATATAATGAAAAAAAAAAATGTAAAAACGTATACTGCTTCATATTAGGTTATTTATTGCTTCGTATTATTCAATTTTCTCTAGGCAGTACCGTATTTGCAATCTCATCACAAAACATACGAAGGATTTCATTTAACATGCCCCAGTTGGTCGATGTAATATCTTCAAATTACTACGGAAATTCAGTGACAATAACAGGTCTGATTTATAGTATCTCGCTGTAAGAAAATAACAACGGAAAAAATGTACCTAACAAGGACACTGAAGAGAAAAAACATAATACACGTGACAACCGGGAACGCTTAACGAGAAAAACGGGCATAAACAGTATTATCCTGGAAACTCCTGGAAAAGTGATATTGATATTTTGCACTCTCTCAATGCGATATATAGAATAGAATAAAATATACCGTTATTCATACATCTCTGGATTAGCATTTCTTTTAAACATTTCTTAATTCTTTTGTCTGGAAGGCTTTAATTCATATGGTACATTGTTATACACTTTTAAGACTTGAGTCACTACACTTTTATGTATTCGTGTGTATGTTATTTGAGGCACACGAAGGGTCGCTTTTTGGCATTCCCGTGTGTTATAATTGTGACTTGTTCCACATTCAGCAAGCAGTTCTTTATAATACTTTTTCGCGAAACATGCGCATTCATAGATATATAATGCTTGCAAGATAAGTATACTGTCCTCTGTAAACACAGTCCTACATGATTCCCTTTTTTTCAGGTTAAAGACGCTTCTCAGACAGGATTTCTGATAAAAAATGGTATTTAATCAGCATTTTTCACCTTTATGTAACAAGTTGTAGGAAAGAATCTAGACTCCGTTGCTGGGCCAGGCAAGATTATATTTCGAAATATATTACTAACTTGAAGTTTTTCATAAATCTGTTTGTTGATAAAAATTTGCATTGATACACGTTGAAATGTTTTTATTTTAAGAAAACACATACATAAACAAAGTAGCAAGTCATAGTTTATTTTAAATTATTGTTGGTGCTTGAAATTTGTTATTTTATATAAAACTATTCCCTATAGAGTATACAAAGGAAACTAGGTATTAACCGAAAGGAGAACACTTCAGCAAAAACCTAAACCATAAGGTCGATGGGATGCGTGGCTGGATGAAAGATCAGTGTCTACTAGTTCAACGTTAGGGCACCGGGCACACCCAATTGTATCTAGACTTATACCTGAATGCGGCTCTCTACATGGGTAGACTGTGTGACCAACATGGAGAAATAAAATTCGAATGCAACTAAGCGGGACAACATCGCTAGCAAACAAAAAGCAGCACGGCATCCATAAGGAGCATCCGAGGCGAAAAAACCTCATAAGGAAGAAACAAAGAGAGAACCGAAAGCAACTCATCTTCGGCTCTTTAAAACGGCACCACTTCCTGTTCTACAGAAGGCAGCTGTCATGAGACTGGCGAAAATTGCCATCCTGAGGCTACTCTCAATGCAGACAAAAGAGGCAGATGTATAGAAATGTACGATGGATGGGAGCATAAGATCCAATTCACAGGCAGCCACTTTAGACCGGGGCTGATCCTGGTTCAATGCAAATCACCACATTCGGCAGAATGGCTTTGCCTAAAAGTACCCAAGCTAAGGAATTAGAAAGGAGTAGAGTTAATGATGTGCTCGGCACACGATATTCCAAATTCATGACATGCCCCTGAACCATATGCAGAAAAGTAGTCGGCTTTGTGAAAGAACTTACCCCAGAGCTTAGCAGCAAAAGCAAATAGAATAAAGACACCATCTTAGCATTTAACAAAAGTGCGATCACTTGGTACACAAATGGCTCCAAGACGGCTGAGGGAAGGATATGTGGTCGTAGAGCCAAATATTTCCAAAACCTGGGCACATTATTTTGATTATCTTCCAAGCGGAAACATTTAAAAGATGCATCCAGTTCAGCATTGGCTGAAATTAAGGAAAACAAGAGATTACCATAATGTCTGATAATTAAGCAGCTGAGCTGAAATATAATTAGCTCTAAGACGATGTAGCAGTGTCTAGAAAAAATAAACGAGTATACGAAAGAAGCAAAGCAACCCTTCCGTGGATTCCGAGACACAAAGAAATAAAATGAATGAATGAATTAAATAAAATAGCAGAAAATCTGGGGCTGAAATATCATTTTTAGGACCCGAACCCATTTGCGGGATAGATAGCTGTTAGCAGTACAATACTGGACAAACTTAAAACTGAAATAGAGCAGAGAAAAACCAAATATTGAGAAAATTTCCAGGGAATGAGGCAAGCCAAAAACTTTTCTGGGAACCTATACCGGAAGAGATCTAGAGGATGTATCAATCTAAGTCAAAATAAAATTTGCATATTGACAGAGACTCTATCAGTCCACCATAAACTAACATTTGAGTAGGCTTTGATTAGAAGAAGTTTAAATATTGTGGAGAATAGGATAAAACATTCACCCACTTCCTCGCAAATTGCACTGGACTGTGCACCTGGGAGCATATGAAATTTTAAAGGGAGAGTTATACGTAACCTGGGCCCTTCTGATATCGTGCACTTCATAAAAGAAATCAGATTGAACGGACATCTGTAAGTACAGCAAGAATAGGGGACACAATGGATGTTTTAGCTCGCAGTGTGTGATCACCTTTATCTTACACAAATACAAGACTAGATAGATGAACAGGAACTTGCAGTGCAGATACAAATTTCCACGCGCACTTAGGAAAATATTCTTAGGAAACTGCTCAGAGTAAATACGTAACATACGTACAATCAACAAAATGATAACCACGTCATGTTGAACTTTCCAATATATGCGCATTTCTGAATAGGAACAAGTTTATGACTAGAGTAACTCTCACCTATTACCCCATCTTTGTCTATCCTCTTCGACGAAGTAAGCCCGCCTTCTCAATAATGCATCGAACAATACTCGTCTTGATCTATAATTTAAATAATTACCACCGGAGCGTGTGTAATCACCGTGGAAAGTTTGAATTATTATGTCACTCGAGTAAGCCGTATAATGAGCGCTGACAGTTTTATGAATCCTAACGCCGCGGCACTCCGGTATTAAATTCTCTAGGTGATGTATGAGGATAATTACATTCTATACGCACTTATTAGACATCCAGCGGCACAATAGATAACTTTGAAAGGGACGTCCCGCCGCAAACGAGGAACGGGCAAAAAAATACCTCACCGAAGTATGTACTGCAATATCGCAAACCAGCCGCCTGCCGGAGCCGGCGGTCTGAAAGTTATTGGTGGCTCCGGTGATTTATGTTTCGTTATGCATGCCTATATCCCGAGTAAACTTGTATTACGTCGAATACAAAGCGTAAGGCTACATATTTAAATTATTTGGTCAGTAACATCCAGTAAAATATTCATACGCTATATATATATTGTTAATGCATCTAGTGGTGAAATTCCATTCCTAAAAGTTTAACTCATTCTCAGACACAATTAAAGGAAAGAAATAAATAATTTAAAATTTGATAAGGGTTTAATATATTAGAGCAACATATTTTCTTTTTTCATTGACAATTTTTTGTTTGTGGGAGCCATCTGACAAAGTCTCCGGTAACACTACAGCCTCTTGGCAATCCCCAAGAGGTTGCCTTCTACATGGTGCATCCCAATCCTGCGTATTTCTTGCAATCTTAGATGCCTCATTCTTGCCTCCCCCATTATCACTAAATTTAGAGGTGGGAGGTCTAGTAGGCATTCCATTGCTGATGTTATTCCTAAACACGCAAGTCTCTGTATCCTGCTAACTTTAGTTATTGCACATCTTTATCCGGCATACCAGAGATGCATGTGATTATGGGTCTGACCACCATAATTTATGTTTAATACATCATATTTGCTCTTTACCCCGTGTTTTTCCATCGGCTCTTCTAGCCAACATAAGTATTATCCCCGCCCTGGTTTTCATTATCTGAAGTGGTCGATTCCAAGTCAGCTTGGAGTCAAGAATGACCTCAAGATATTGCACTTCCTCAGACAACTTTATTGCTTCACTCCAGAGCTTTAGTGGTGCCAGATCACCTAACTTCCCCCTTCTAATCAATGCAATTGTTATCGTGTTAGAGGGACCAATGTTTAGGCCCTCCTTCTCAGTCCATCTTGGGACAACATGTAGAGTTCTGTATTTTGACCCGCACTATGTTGTTTAATTTACCCTGGGTCAGAATCACTATATCATCTACGTATCCCAAACTGTTATGCCCTTAATTGTCCAATGGTGGCGCTTTTTATTGGCATCTGATTAGGAGACCTGCTCAGACCACAGGCACGTAAATTTAAATATAGGGGGTTATGAACCTGTCAATGAAGTTTATTGCAATCCCCGATGAATTGACTGGGAAGCTTATTCAGCAGAACTAGATTTCAGTTTAAAAGGGATTAAGCGAAAGATAAGCAATGCAAGCGGCCTGGAATTTGTAGCAGAGCAAATGCAAGACGCTGCTATATCAGCGTATAATAGTAACAGCCCCATAATAACCAAGAGAGTCTCCTGGTGGAAGAGCAACCTTGAAAACATAAGAAAGGAAACACCATTAATTCACGAGCGGCAGCTTAAGATAGCCTGAATGCAGATCTTATAGCTTCTACTGGGTTGTGAATTGTCAAAGTATGTGTGTAGCAATGATTTTCTGACGAACCTTCAGAAATAATCCAGAGATGTTTTGATGACGGCGCAGGATTACGTTGTAACGTTACTACCAAATTCCGAGCATTCACGAGGGTAGTTAATCGTGAGCAGGATCTTTTTATAATTAAGGGTGTCTTTTAAATTTAAAAAGCCTACACAAGTCCACAATTAGTTTGGCGATGTTAGAATCAGAGACCAGAACTATGAACGTTTAGCTCATTTTGCTTAATCACAGTACCCTAAAAGTGGTTGGATTTCATATGAATGTTAAGATTCTCTGTTCATCCAACTACTGTTTCGAGAATTAGATATTTTATAACCTGTAATTTTATTTCATTTAATATTATTTATATCAAGACTGGTAGTAGTATTCCATTTACATTTATTAACCACAATTTGATAAGAATTTGGGTATACAAAAAGTTGTTAAGTACTTTTTACAAAGCAATTATTCCAATCTAGTTTTTAATATTTCTCTGCAAATGAAAAACTTCATCACTTTTACATGATTCCCTTTGATTTCCACACCATTGTTGGCACAGAATTAATACACGGTCGTAAACTTAGTTACAAATGAGTTTAACATTTCTCTATTGTTATCTAGCATCTAAAATAAATGGAAAAATTCTGTTATTGCGACGATAATAACACATTATTAGGTGAACATCATTTACGAGGATTTCAACAACATGGCATACTTTGCACAAACAATACGTGTAGTATACTAGTACCTATCACTATAGAAGTTAATTATATGTACCCACATCGTACGGCAGAAATGGCATAAATTCCATATACCGGGTGTCCCAGGACGAGTGGAAGCTGGAGATATCTTGGAAACTACAATAGCTGTTGTGATGGGCAAAAAACTCATAATTATAGTGGTTAAAGGAAGATTAATTAAAGTATTTTTAAATTCCAAACGTGGCCGCTAAGGGACACAGTTACCAGGGTCAAAAATTTTAAATTAACTGGGGAAAGTTCCAGAATAATTTTAATTGCTTTATTAAAAATCAT
This sequence comes from Cetonia aurata, assembly GCA_949128085.1. Classification (NCBI taxonomy): domain Eukaryota; kingdom Metazoa; phylum Arthropoda; class Insecta; order Coleoptera; family Scarabaeidae; genus Cetonia; species Cetonia aurata. The sequence continues at coordinate 34,843,693 of OX421885.1, forward strand.
AGTTAATTACGCACGGTTTTGGTTAAAGAATTGTTGTCATATTGTGAATTAAAAGTGCAGAAGACGTTGCCGAACTTTGAAAAAGAAAATCTGTTAGATCTTAGATTTTTTACCCTAATTTAAAAAACTTGGGCTTGTTTGAAATTGCACTGCTTTAAACGTCACAATTTGTACTAACACTTAGTTTTCAATAAAAGTACCAGTGAGGACTGTATGAGTTTTTCTGAATTATCCCCAAAAAATTAAATGTAACAACATGCCTTTTTTACGTTGTCATTGACCAGATTTGAAGGAGCAAAGTTTTGGCGAAAACCGCGTGTTGATATCTTTCTCCGTTTTCCAGATAATAGCGAAAACAGTCCATTATTAGTAATCATTTCTTATTAGTTAAAAATACCTACTTAATAATATCAAACCTATGTTACAATTAGTTGGCTATCAAGCAAAAGAAGACTTTTAGCCTTCAGCGCATAAATTATGTCGGTTTTCGCTTAATATGACTATTTATTTTTTTTAAAGTAACGACATCTAGTATGATGTGGATACAATAGCAAGGTTTAGCATGCTACCTAAACAATTGTTTATTTGACAGTTGTCAAATTGTGACATAAGTGTAGATTTAATTTTACTACGCACTGACCTTCGAAGATTGCTGTTCAAACGCTGCTAACACAATATAAAAAATCTAATCTAGTGAATACATACCTACGTTTGGAAACAGTAATTTTTTTATTGCCGCTACAAATCGTTAGACTTTCCCACCACCTCAAAACAACTGTTATTTTTATCATCTGTAATAACGGTGGAAGCTCACAAATACCAGTTAATTTCAACATTTAAAAGTTTTTACCACAATAAAGCTGCAAAGAAAAATTCTTCTAACACATGCAACCATATAAAGTTTTTATGACCGTAAAACAGTACAACCTAGTTTTTAACTTAAATAGCTGTCGTTAATATTTTTACGTTTGCTAATAAAAGAAATCCAACTATTCGAGTTACGCCTCCACATTTAGAATTCCATGGTAAACACATCTACTTAAAAAATTATATATTTAGCACGGCAAATTTGAATTTAAAATCACGTAGTTATAAATAACTCGTCAATGCTATAAATGGAGAAAGAGGAATTTAAACTTGCGGCGACAATAAAGAATTTTAAACATCTCACGAGAACCAGGTAAAATTAGTGGATTGGCTTTAAGTAGGCGTATGGATAATTCCAATAATTCACGACAATTTTTTCGATCATATTATTTCATGGTATTTTATCTGGATAATTACTAGCAAAATCATAAAATTTACTTCGCTCTATCTCTATAAAAGCTAATATAACGAAATTAGATTAGATTAAATATTGCTTTGTAAATAATTTAGTCATATAAAAAAATAATCAGAATCGACAAGTTTACACTTATGTATTTCAGTGTAAAATGATTCATTTTTAAATTGATCACATATGATATTTAATTCGTACTATAACACTATAAAAAAACTATAGAAAAAAAACAGATTCGAACGAAAGGCAAATATTTCTGGCGTGCACTAGAATTCTTTATTATTAAATCATACTTCCAGTTGCATCCACCGCTATATCTTATTGATATAACCAAATAAAAGAAATTTTGCAACTGTTAATATATACCAGCTTCTAATGGCTAAATGGCACGTCAATTTATTTCATTTAATTATGATTACCCATAGCGTTCTATTAATATTTACTAATTCAATATAATTTTTATAGAAAAGAAATATGTAAAACGCGAACAAATGCTTTGTAACTGTCTAACCTTGGAAATTGCCTCTCTTACTCGTTCTGTTAATTGTTTACTTCAGGCACTCCTTGCTATTACTATTATTGCTCTAACAGATGCAGAAAATTTATTAGATATGGGTAAAAGATCTTTTTTAAACGGAACAACTTTCACTTCAGTGTTTCTTACGGACATAAAATTAATTAATTCACGATATTTAATATTAAAGGCTATGTAGTACGCCTATGGTTATACAGTGGATATAAAAAGTATTGGCCACCTTTAATATTTCCATAAAGATACTCGAACTAGCCCCATTTGTTTTCATTTTAGTTCGATAACCTTCAAAATTGTTTTCCAAAGCTGCAGAAACTTATTAACTAGAACCCTTTTGTGGGTTAACATATACAAAAACAAGAATACAGGAAATGACTTAAATTAACCCGAAAAGAATTTTACCTCAAATAATTGTGTGTGCAAAAACGAAAGAAAAAAAGGAGCTTTGAACGTAATCATATTAAAATTATATATTTAATATCCTTATCACAATTATTAATTGGTGATATTTGAGCTAGCAGCGTAGTTTCTGCAGAAAAACGGAACTTGACTTGCTATGAATATCTGTAATGAGATGTTACATAAAAATAGGATTGTTCAAACTAAAGATGTGGTGAAGTGAAAAAATGGTGAATAACCTATTTAAATTATTAAACAGGTAAACGTTGTTTAATGTCGTAGTTACACTGCACGATAAAGGTTGTCAAGCAGCAAAACTTATAACAATAGACTAGATATGTACCGACAGTTGTCTTTCAGATCTGGTTCGATGTACTGATATTTATCGCTTACTATTTAATGCCTTGCTTATGGGCTGCCGATTACCTACTTACTTTTAAAATGCTTATTACTTATGCATAGATCCTCGTAAGTCGAAAGAGAAGATTCGCCCCAAGTTCATTCGGCAGCGCTGATCGACGACCATTTGTCAAACGGTGAATTACAACCTCGTATCGTTACAATAAAGTTTTAACCCCAAAATGGTAGCTATGAGTCTAGGTGCGGGGGAATGTTCAGGGTTCTAGACTGATTACGCAACGAAAGTGAACCATAAATGAAACGTCTGTTTCTATACAGCAGGTGTAAAAGACATCGAACATATACAGCAAAAAAAGGTAAGTAACAAAACAAAGGCATGTACAGTCGCAAGAATACATATATATCCACAGTGATGAACATTAAAACATGCGCGGGGCTTCGGTAACACTTTTGAAACCTAAACGCGGAAACTAATGGCTTTGTTACGGTTACTAACATGAAACGTTAATCTGTATACGGGAGTAGGTCGAAAAGTGCTTGGACGGTTTTCACGGGGAGCGAAGAAAATCGATAAAATGCCTGTGTTACACCAGAAAGTTCTGCCAACTCTACAATCAGATCGGCAATAAGAAGCTCGATGTGTATCACAAGCTTTGCCGATACATCAGCCAGAGCGAACTGGGAGGTACCTAGGAGCTAAATGTGTGCCATTTTGTAAAGAATGGTGTATGTAAATGCAGATATTGAAACCTATTTAGGATGTTTTTGTCTATTTATGTTTTTATTTTAAAAGATATTGCGGCATGGCAAACAAGTTATGTATCCCATAACTATATATCCTGTTTGGCCATAACTTGCGCTAGTAAATTATTTTCGTGTTGATTTCTACAATTTTGCTAGACAAAACGACTATATGTGTTTACTAGAACAGAGATTACTAGATCTTGGTGTAAATTTTTTGTTCAGATGTTAATATTTATTATTTTTCTAGACAATCGAATTTGTAGGAGGTGCTTGCCAATCAAAATTGTTCCTTTCGATCAAATGAGCCGCGCGCTTGTCTGTTTTCGCCTAACAACTTATATAGCTACACGAGAGAGATTTCTAAATGTACCTGATTGGTTTGTTAAGAAATGCTATTAGTAAAGAGAAATAAATTGTAATTGCTTATTAAAATTAAGATTTTTATATGCAATTGCAAAAACTGTTTTTACTGCTTTACTTAGAGAACGCTCTCTCAAAATATTAATGCTATAAGTGCTATTTATTGTCCTCTTCCATTCAAAGGGTTTATTTTTGTTTCGAGTTTATAAAGCAATTTCTAAGAATTCTCATAAAAAAGGTGTATTTATCAATCACATACGAATTGAAATGTACCGTCGCTAGAAACCAGTGTTTTTACACATAATTAATGCAGTTTAACTTAGCGAACTCCAGCTAGAAATTGCTTTTCAGAATGCGGTAACAAGATTCATTATATTAGGTTTCGTAAAACTTTATAGCACCTTTGATAGTTAAATTAACAACATATTGAATAATTTCGCTAGTACGAAACTGTCAATATTGATTTGCCGCAGGCATACAACACAAGTTAGTTTCACAAGTCTTTTACAACCCGTTTAATGCGTCTTGGTACTTTAATGCATAACCGATAATTTCGTCTCTATGTAAGGGACCCGACATTTCCAACTTCTCTGCAATTTCTAATAAACATTACCATCCAAAACTGAAGATAGGCACCTATACCCACTACGACCTTCGGGCAAATATACACTTACGGAAGAGGGTAGGCGACATATGGATAGGTATTCCCTAAGTTTGAAGCTTCACCGCCGCTGCTCGGATTTACATTTATACAGGCTCTACCCGTCAACTGATGGTATAATTTCCATGTAATGGCGGCCCCACTATTACCGTCTCCAATTCTAGACCCTCTATGTTATTATTATTAGTTGACTGTCTTAATTGCTACCGATGTTGGCTACGCTGATATCAAAGTTTAATTTGGTTGTAAACTCTATTGGAGTATGTTACTATAAACTCAAAAATATATAATTTTAATTAAAATTAACAGTAATAGTTCGACGAAAGTTCATCCATAGTGGAAGCGCAAGCCCACCATTTTCACTGCGCACATACGGAAACCCGCGGCGTCAAAGCGAGAGTAGTTTCCCCTGTTTGACCGTTCCCTGGTTTTTAACGGTTTGGGTGGCGATGGCAAAGGACGCCGTAATTGCGCAAAAACCGCAATTTTCACATTTCACAATTAATTTAAAATTAATTACGCCTCGTCGAATCGCTTTGTTATCTTTTTCTGTACCTTGATTTTACCGCTACCACAGCATGCAATATTTCCTTACGGTTCGACTTCGAAAGTAGGAAGCGCTTTTATTAGGTATTACTTATAGGGGCAGCTATTTAATTATTACTAATTAGTGACCCAAACGAAAATAATTGGCTCGGGTAAAAACAGTCGAGGCAGAAACGGAAAGAAATTATGGCCACCTGTACATAATTTTAAATGCAAATGTAAACGGAAATTTGCGAAAACAGACGTAAAATTATTAAGTGCTTCTGTGAAAGAAAGAACTAATTAATGGCTGATAAAACCCGACTATACAACAAACAATAGAAACTTCATTTTCGAATCAGTAACTTCTTTTAACACTCACTTGATTAATAATAAATAATAAAGTGGATTTTTTGCATCAAAGTATTTCGATTTTAATCTCCACAATAGCTTCGCTATTACCATCTCTTTGAAATATACTTTTTACCCAATTTCTCGGGATTATTTCTTAGCAATTGCAATTTTACCTCAATTCTTGCCTCTTGCAAAGTCCTATACGTTGAAGTACTTACTCAAAAGATTCTGGCATACATTCCGGTTTTTCAAAAACTCCTATAAAATTTTAAAATTTTTTAGCAATATTATAATAAATAAAAAAGATTACCAAAGCTGAAAGAAAGCAGTAATAGTAAATATATAGTGCCATAAAAACCACATAAAATACGAAAGCAGGTTTTGAAATTACACGAAGCACACTTACTAATTGTTTGACATTTGCAAATGGCCTTTTTCACAGTTACTATGATTATATAATCATAAAAATTAATTGCCAATTTTTTTAACGTGACGCGTAACGTCGAATGTAACGACAGCGAGACGCGCAGCGTCTCGCTGTCATTACAGAGAGACGTATTTGAGGAGAGAAGCGTTAAACAGAGACGCATTTGAAAAAAAAATTATCAAACATGAATCTACAGGGTGCACCGACGATCGCAAACCAGTCACAGGTATAAACGGGAGTTAGCGGAGAGTGGTGCCGTTTAGCCGGTCCATTATTTGGGACGTAATCTGGCATCAAACGACTATTTAATTGGCCGGGTGAACGGTTCGGAATTTCTAGTTCCCTACTAACTCACTAGTTACAAAACAATACCTGATCTTGTATACGACAACTCCTACGTTTCCTAACTTAAACAAAAATAAAGTAGAATTAGTCTTAAAAATTTACTGATGAAAAATAACATACCAATGCATATATTAAAGTAAACTAATATAAAACGATTTATTAAATTCAACTGCCACACTTAAAATTCCCAAACTTCAGTTGCCTTTAATTTGTGTTTAATAATTTTAACGAGAAAATATGGCCCCAATGAATCGGCAAGCATTCTTATAGAAAAAATTGGTCAAGAAGTGTCACTAACAATAGGCTAAAATACAATTCCAATAACTTCTCTCCCAATGTGAACCGCAATGCGTGTATATTTATTTTACTCCTATATTGTATATAACATTCAAGATTATCGAACGCTCTTTTGTTTCCCCATTTTCTTTTAATATGTAAATCTATGTAGTATCACCCCTTAGAGGATATATCTTTTATTCTCATTAAATTTAATTTAAAAAAGTTTTAGCCAACTTATAAGTTAAATTGCTTCGTTAAGACTCGCCAATCAAGGAACGGATTCTTATTAGAATGCAAATGAGTTTACTAAAAGAATTTTTAATCGAATTTCCTGCAACCCTATATCGACATTCATTCAAAATCCATAATGTTTCTCATGTTTGTGTATGGTATACTAAAATCTGAGATAGGAATACAGGCTCAACGTTAATTTTCGCTGGGGAGATTAAAAATATATGTTATACACTTAAATTGTTCTTATTTTTGATGTTGTTGTTTTTCTTTCTGTGTATGCGCTTCATAAGTTAAGCTTCGAATATCTTTTTCTATATCATAAACGTTGTTTTATCATCTGCTGAGTGTAATTTATTACACTTTCTATTATAATAATGCAGTACTACAAGGTATGCAGATTAATTAAGGTCAATAGTAGTGCGTTGAGATCGATAATACGCTCCAGGAAACACATTTTTATTAAAACCATAGTTTTCCATAGAACAAGGAGGTGTAAACAGATATTGATTAGAATTTCCTCTCTATTCAATCTTTATATGGTATTGGAATCTATAAGTATATTAACGATTTTGCTCACCAAATATATCAGACGACATTTAATTGCGGCAATGCATGAATTGATATTTACGTCCGCGCATTGCTCATTACATACAATCGAGATGAATAATTCAATAATTATAATTGATATTAGAATTGCTCTGACATCGTGGTGACAGATGTGCGAGGTAATATATAAATACCGCGGTACAACCTTTAATGCCTTGGACCAAAATCAACCCACATACAGTGCCCTGTCTTTCGAAAAAGAAAAACAAAAATCTTAGGATTTGCGCACCTGTATATGCATCTAAAATTTATCCACCGAGGTCGCAATATAACGTCGTTAAACTTAATTGATTTGGCTTTGAATGTGTTTCTAATTGTAATACATTACCGGCAGATATTGAGCGGCGACGGCATTGTACACCACGCAGATTCCGTAAGTGAATACAATTGAACAGTACCGGCAACATAAGTATCCCAGTCGTATGGTAAAATAATCATTCTGCTTACATACATACATAAACCAAGCCCATATGCTCCAGGCAGCAAAAGGTAATTACTGCGATCCACATACGGTTCATTAAGGTTTCTTGTTAATATATGTGTAGCTGTACTGTGCAGTAAATATTAGAACATCTTTGATTTCAATTAGGCTCATTATATTTACAATATACGAAATAATTAAAGCTGACAGTTCGAAAAATATCTGTAGGACAGGAGAAACAGCAATTTTGGAATATGTATTAAGTTTGTTGTGAAAATAAAGGCGTTTATAGAATATTAATGAATACCCTTGAAATAAAAATTAAATTGGAGTTGCATTATTTTGAGCCAACTTCAGTGCAGTACTAAACAGCAGTGTCAAACCCAATGAAATAAGGTTGAAACTTACGCATTCGTGAATGCGTGGTCACTAAATAAGGCCAGAACAAACATCTACAGTGTGCAAATCCGAGCGCCCATAAATACACTGAGCCTCGAATGAAAGAGCCTCTGAACTCAAAAAACGCTGGTGCATTCTCGCCCCAACCAATTTCAACTCTTTCTTTTTAACTTTTTTATTGTGGAAGCCGTCTCATTAGTTACCGGAAACATTGCAGCCGTTTGGCTTTTTTTTGTATTATATCTACCATTCCTTCACCCAAAAAATTGCACCAGCCATTCTAATATTCTAGTAGCCTGTACTAGTCTACGCAAGTCTCGCTGGTCGATCGAAATAATCCTCTGAGTTCATGTTTGTGTGGCCAAAAATTGCCTGTCGTTTTGCATCCAAGCCTCCAAAGCTTTAGTAGTTCTTTACCCTTCTTCTTTGATGGTCCCTTGATAAAGGTTTTTCCATCAGTTTGCTTGGTTGTGTTATTCCAGTATCCTTTGTGTTTCCCTTGGACTCAATTCCTTGCCTGCTCCCGTACTGTATTTTTGGACACTCCTAACACAGGCTCTTGGCCTATAAATAAAGCCGATGATGCCTTTCTTGTCAACTCGTTGGCGTTTTCGTTTCCTTCGAAACCCAAACGTCCGGGTATCCACAGTAATATCATTTTATTGCGGTCTACCAGTCTACTTGAATGCATTCCTCAATCAGCTTTGATTGCATCCTGAGGTTCAATAATGCTCTCAGTATAGCCTAGCTGTGCGTTGTAATTTTTATAATCCCAATGACTAATATCTGTTGCACATTGCAATACCTCTGTTCGAAAGACATCGGCACTGGTTATACAGCAAGAAAAACAAGGGAGTATTTGGAAGAGCTCTTCGGCAGTAGATCCATGGAATTTGAACGTTTTGTTTTTATTTGGTCATGTATAGAAATATTATGTAGCGATTAAAAAAAGGTCAGGCAAGAAAACTAGAAAAATGCAGTAAAGTTTGTGCCCTAAAACACTAAGCTTGACGAATGGTTGCAATCCCGACTTACATTGTCGTCAACGTTTTTTCCTTTGTAGAAAATTTAGAATAAATCCAGAGGTTTTCACACACAAACGAGATAGTTCGATCACCAGACATAACACGGTTGTACTTCTTTTCATGAGGATACGTGAAACATGAGATCCACAAGACACAATATGGAACGCTAAATAGTATCAGAAATATTGATTACACATAAATTATTTTAAAGGCAACTCACAGCGTTTAAATATAGAAGAGCAGTTACCTATGTGTGTTGAGCAGAGGGCAATATTCTTGAACAATTATTATAATATGAACTTATAACTTCTTTTTTTTTTATTTTTTTTTTTTTTTTGTAATGTTGTATTAAAACTATTTTGTTCACCATTAACTTTTCAATCAAAATGAATTAAATTTACAGCATGTTTCATATAAAAAAAGAGTGTTTTAGTGAATATCTTGAAAACGCGATGCTCAATTGTTTTTCTGTTTTCACTACTGCATAAAATCCAAGAAATATGTCCATTTAATCGACTTCATAGCTCCAATAATGACGAAATTAGCAATGGTGCTGACTTAGAAGAACCTGTATACCTATTTATTGTTCTCAACATTGTTTAATTTTATTATTATTCCAAATGTTACTATTATTACTATACAATACGGAACCCACAAGCGTTATTGACGCGTGCTTTGTATGCAGTCTACACTCTGCAATACTGCCTCTTATAATATATCTTGTTACGTATGCATGAATTTACTATCTATATCCGTCACGTGACAGTTTTCCAATCTATCGTAATTTATGGTTGCTGGATTTTGTGTATCTTTGTATATACATATTTATTCTGCGTGATACATGACCGCATCTTAAATAGCTAGTCATAATAGGATATCTATATGTATACCCACACATTTGCGAACAAAACTAAATAAACAAGCTATGTAATATATATACATATATGTATATAAGAATTATTATCAAAAGTGGATTTTAGATTAAAATTTGACCTCCACTGTACCACACTGTCGCGTAAGTTGGCTACTGCTCTCGATGGACTGCGATGTCTTAGGGATGCTGTGAGCATTGATTCGCTTAGAATTTTTTATTTCGCGTATGTGGAGTCACGATTGCGGTATGGCATTATGTTCTGGGGCGCCACACCTAGTCTTAGAAAAATTTTTACTTTGCAAAAAATGTGTATATCCTTTGACGTTTCTTGTCGTTCTTTATTTAGGCAACTGAATATTCTCATCGTGGCGTGTTTGTATATCCATGAAATTAAAAAAAAAAAGTATACCTATACATAGTACGAAAGCATTTGAATTTAGCCCAGCATACAAAGGAATAATATTCTTCAATAAACTACCAGAAGATATAAAAACTTGTAGTAACAAATTCCGTTTCAAAACTAAATTAAAAACTTTTTTGTATGAACATAGATTCTATTCTATTGAAGAATATTTAACATGTACCTATTAGTAATGAAGTGCCCTGTAGATTATTATATTAATGTGATGGACAATGTCTATGTTCTTTTAACAGAACGATAACAATAAAATATATTCTATTCTATTCTATTCTAATTTTCCGTAGGAATTGCATATATTTTTTAGTGTGCGGGTTTCATCTTGCCTGTAGACGTACTTTCTTCCTTCAAAATTCTTATATTCACTCTATCAAAAAGGTATATACGTAAATCTAATAAAAGAAAAGTAGGTCAATGTAATGAATTTTTTATTCAAATTGATCCAACGTATGCACTTATTATAATAATGAAACACCGTTCATTATAATAATGAACAGGTGTGCTCATATACGTAGCACCATATTAATATGATGAGTTAATATGATTAATATGTGGTAGCTCTGTTCGTTATATTAATATTATCAATTATCAATACAATAACAAAAAATAATAAATTAATAAACTTCCTTGAAGTAATAATAGATAAATCGGATCCCCACAATTTGGAATTATGGTTATTAGGTAATAAAGAATTAATTTATCCTGACTGACGTATCAACCACGTCACACTGGATACAGAAGCCATCTTCTTCTATTTTGTACCTTTTGAGGTATGATCGGTAGCGCCCGTGGCTGGACAAACACAAAGTCAGGTGGTAGCCAACTCTCCCACCACACCCAGGCAGCTATGTTTGCAGTTTTTATTTCAGCCCATGTCGTTTTCCACTAACGAATTATCACTTGTCTTTCCCTTATCTTTCTCGTTTTAGGTTATCCGTCTTTAGAAGGGAATACTCTGGCGTATTTTTCTGCCAACAGCGAAATCGGTGGTATGCTAGCCATCACCTGCGCCACTTCGGTGGATACCGTACAATACCCGTTGATTACTCTTATTAATAGTACTCGTCTCTGCAGCTTGTCCAGTGTGCCTCTGTTTACCTTTGTCTCGGTATTCAGGCAGGAACCTTACACCCCTTAAATATTATAACTTCTTTTTTAGATCTTCTCCATTCCGTTATTATTTTACTCCAAGAGACTGAATTGAAGGCATGTTTGTTGTCTAAGGCCACAAGCGCTACCCTACTTCTCTTCATATCATCTTCATTTTTGTTAGCCTCTCTCAGAAAATGTATGTAACTACAACGTATTCAATTTTACATCTTTGCTGTCTTTTTTATTCCTCTATTAGAAGAAAGAAAAAAAATTAGTTTCCTTATGAAATATTGAAGGAGTTATCGTTCCAACATCCGTGTTCTGTACATTAAAACTAAATATATTAAATTCCTTATAAATTGAAAATTCCAGGTGAACAGACTTAACAATGTAAAAGCTCAGATATATACGTGCATATTCGCTACAACGCATTCGGTGTACTTACGTATTTATAATTATTCTATGCTACGGTAAAGAAAATGATCGTAGACTACCTCAACAAGCTGTATATGTATACACTAATGCTCCTCTAAAGCACGGTTGGCTGCCTGCTTCAAAGTATTTGCAAGGAATTTCGCGATATTCAAATTAAACCATCTACCCACTATCTTACTATAACCTAAAAGCTTGAAAGCGGAGAAATTCGCAATTCCCGTTTCGTCTAATCCGGATTTATATTCGGCTCGTCTGCTCACGTTTAAGATTTCAAATCTGATAACGTACTTTGCCATAATTTACTTCTTCTACGTCAGCACGTATTATAATAGAATTTATATAGCGAAACGCTTATTCCCCATTCCAAATCCAAGACGAATAAATCAAAACGCTTGTTTGTTGGTATTGTATTTGTTTATTTCACAGAAAGATTCGCATATTATAAAAAGATTTTCACCATTACTTCGAACTTGATTTTATTCAGGTCAAATTCGATATACTTAACGTGGAAATACACATTGCAATGAACAGATGACAAAATAAAATCTTAACTTTATCTTACCGTTTTCAAGATATCTAAAGCTACCACTTATAATTTAGGTGCGATATGACATTAGAAACAACTTGATCTAAGAGAATAGACGATAAATAATTGACTAATGTTGTTGTCATGTTTGTGCTATTTTCAAAAGGTGTATTAAATGGATATACACATATACACATATATGGCTGCAGATAAATACTGCAATGTGTTGATTTATTAAATTTTATCGTCTGTGTACTCTGAATAGGAATAATTTAATGATAAAGTTTCCATATCGGAGGATCTGCCAACCAGTGGTGGCTCGTCAGAGGAGGCTCAGGAGGCTAAACCTCTCCTATTATTTGTAATAAAATAAATGGTGTTTATCATGTATTAAACCAATATTTAAGCACTGGTTTTATACTAAAATAAAGCAATTTTTGCAAATAATATATAAAAAATAGTAAATTTATTAATTACTAGCTTTTCGGGGACACAATGAGACTTCAGATTCTGTTAATCGTGAAAATTATAAAGAATTAATCGAACTCTTTAACAAATATGAACCTAGTTTTAATAGGTTCGTTAGTAGTAATATTTTTTCCTGTACATCTAAATCTATTCAAAATGTTTTAATAGATTGTGTGTCTTTTGTATTAAAACAGGAAATAGATAGAGGAATTAAAGAAGCTTCGTAATTTTATAGGTCTCCCAGCTGTCGACTAATCAGGTGATGTCATTCACTCTTAAAAGCACAGCATTAAATGTTTCTGTTATATTCTGTTCCCATTATTTTATATAAAGTGTTGACACACCTCTCGGTGTCCAGTGGACAAGCCTACCCAAGCAATACCAAAAATATTGGATAAACTTTTAATTTTGACTTATGTCAATAATATAATAACCTGGAAAATCAAGCATAGATTAATTAAATAAACGTTTCATGCTGGTTTAGTTATGTACAATTGTACAAAAACGCAAAAATATGCTGTTCAAATTAGTGTTGGGCAAGGTAGGGCAAAGTATATAATTATCGTTAGTGAGGACTACACAGGCTCGTGTTTATTCGTCTCGGGAGAAGGGATTCGTGTTGCCTACCGGCTTTCCTGAGAATCGACTAAACACGAGTTAATTTCCCCTAGCTCGCCCAGCACTTGTTCAAATATAGTTCATCATACAGCTATAACTAATTAGTTGTATTTCAAAGCTTTATGCCATGGATATTATACCGTTGATTATATTAGGAAGCAATCAAGATTAAACGATTATTCAATGCTTATGGCACCGACATTCGACTGTTTATTATACGACACACAATGCGGCTTGAACGTATGCATTTTAGTACATGTGTAAAACCATTACACCAATTATAAAAGTACTGTAAGAAAAACAATGCTGCTAACTGAATTGGAAACGTGACTATTTATACTAAGGCAAAGGGATCTTTTTTACTGTTCGCATGCAGCAGCGCGAAAATGAGCCAAAACGAAACAAAGAAGAAAAAAAACGTGTTTAACAAAATACACAAAGAGAGGGATAAAAAGATCTGAGCTGTTTCTTCGGGATTTACATCACGTACCCAATCTAAATAATTGGACACGCTCTTGATCGATTAGGTTCTTTCACGGGTTCTGTGTGTTGTATCGACGAACTAGTATTCCTGCTAGTATAATCAACGAAATTAAGTTTGCATACAGTAGTGTACGTGATTTTTTTCCGGAGAGGCCTCTTCGTTTATCCGCTTGATTTATTTACGTACATTTTAATCTGGCTCCTAACGGCGAGCGAGGCGCTTCCGTTGAATTTCTCAGCGAATTGGAACGATGCAAATAGTAAATAACAGTAACCGGGTGGAACTTGAAAATTACGAGCAAGGCCACCGACAACATGGGCGTTGTTCAATAAATCTAATGCTTGCATTCAATTTATTTTAAACTCACCAATACACATATAAGTATAGCACATAGTTAATGACTTGCAAACTCTATTTTTTTACTTCCTTTCATTATCTTCGGAATCCAGTATAGATTTTATCACAATACATACCAGAGGTGTGACTGACACTGATTGTTTCTAACAGTTAAATCCACTATTTACTATCATATAGGGCAACAACATGATCGACATTTTTTTTCTACATATGTATTTGTGGGCGTTCTTCAATTTATAATCGTATGCATACGTACTATACATAGTATTTATGAGTAAATAGTACATACTTTTAACAACATGAGCATGTGTCATATGGACTCAAGGTCTGTAGAAATAAAGCGTTTAATAGAAATAAAATGCAATATACGATACTGCCCAGGTGAAAATGTCTACATTGTGTCCTTCTAGTTCTTACGCAAAGAGTTCAATTTCAAAATCGTTGGAGTGTTAATGTTTGGTGCTGAATTTTGTGGTAGGAAATTATTGGTCCTTACTTTTTTGAACAGCGTTTAAATAGTGTGGCTTATTTACATTTTTTGGAAAATGAATTACCTTTATTGTTGGAAGATATTCCCCAGAATGGGTATGTGGATTCAGCAGGATGGTTGACCGGTGCATTACGCGCGAAGAGTCCAGGAATTTTTAGATAACCGGTTCCAAAATAAATGGATAGACTGGGATAGCATTTTTGCTTGGCCACCGAGGTCCCCCGATCTCACAGTAATTGATTTTGATTTATGGGGTAGACTTAAAGATGTATAGTATATAAAAAACCGCCCAACAACACCTGACAATATGAAACAACGCATTCAAAAAGCCGTCAGAAATATTTCCATTGCCGAGGTAGAAGCGAGTGTATTACCCACAAGTAACAGAGTCAATATGTGTGTGGCCAGCGATGGAAGACATTTCGAACATTTATAATTTTAGTTGGATACTTTCTTTTTGCAGTTATTATTCTCGTTAATAACTTATTTCATTCAGTTTTGACTATATTTAGCCGCTATAAGCAATAAACAATCTGATAGAATGTTGTAGTTTCCATGGAAACCATCCATCGCGTCGTCTACTTGCAAGGCTGCAGTTAATTATTGTTACAAATTCCATTCTTTTGGAGATAAATCGAGAACGGATAGAGATATGAAGATGCGGTTTTCACTGCAATTTCAACCATTTAATTTAGCTTGCGACACTGGTAATTATATAGCACAGTTATATTTAATTTTTTTTTGAAATTCACCAAAGTATGTAATCACCACAGCAAACCCCCTCTAGTTTACCTATTTCAAACTAAATGTTAGAACATACATTAATGGAAGCTGTAGATTTATCTTCAAACTTCGAAAGTGTAACCATCTCAATTTCTCCACACACGTGCTGAAACTGTATTTCGAGGATAAATCGGTTTGCATTACGCTGATTAAATCAAAACCAGTAGTGGAAGTATGCTGTCGCATTTTACGCGAGGATTACAATATTAATAAATTTGAGTGCCCATTTATGTCTACGCCACGTCATCGAATTAACTTACGTCGTAGACGAGGTACGGGGAGTTCACGAGTTATCGCGGCGAAAAGCCCTGCTAACAGCGTTCGTACTCTGAATTGCGTCGCTGTCGGTGGAATCGAATAATTTGTTTGTACACGGAATGGATTTTCCGGCGTGCTCGGGGATGCTCTGTAGTTGATACAGCTTCCACAGCTAGTAATAGTAGAGATACCTTTACATAGACGTTATGACGACTGTACATACATGATACAGTATAACATCGAGGTATGTTGAACGCAAATAGAATATTATGAGAGGAGATACGTTATATTGATATCGTTGCTTTGTACTCTGCTTTACATAGTTATAGTCGTGCGGTGCTATTGTTACAAACGCTAGATGCATTTGTAAGCAGAGAACACAATGCTTTATTGAAACGATCTGAAGCAATTAGGTGCACAGATATGGTATTAGTGAATACGAAAAAGACACGAAAATTGCTACTAAAATTTGTTTAAGCTCTGCAGCCTCGCAGAAACGTCTGACTTTAAAGAGAAAAGATAATATAACATAATTGCTGTATTTCGTTTATAAAATGTATACTCTCTCTATTTCCAAAATGGCTTTATTAAAAAATTAGAAGCAACTCGATTTTAATTTAAATATTATAGATAGTCTTGATGTTCGTAAATGTATTACACAATCCAATATTTTAAAATTATAATTGGTCATTGCCATATAACACACCTCTTTAGGCGTAGCCGTTCAACACAAAGCGAACTAAAATACAGCATTGCTTATTGTTAGTTTACAGCTGGACTACATAGATTAAGACAAGTTTATGTGGAATCGCTCACTACCTGCAAAACCTAGCTTCGTTTTGTTAAGTTTAGTTTCGCGTTCAGTAATCGGTTGCTTTGTTTTGGGAAACGACCAGAGGCGAAACTCACTAACCCTATATCACGCATATTAGGTTTGCTATATTATCTCTATATTGCGTGGTATTAACTCTGCTATATATATATTTTTCATAAGTAACCACAGAGATATAACGCTACAATTCTGATATACTGAGAAAATTATAGTTCACGTCAATACTGATTTTGCTGAGTATCCCTCAATACGTCATATGGTTAGCCATATAAATTTTACTATACAAACTGAATTTTGCATAGATATAATTAAGAACCGGCAAAAAGAGACTGGGATAAGTTGTTAGCTGCTGGACTTGTTGATTGTTTGGTCTGAAACCTGTCAAAATCAAATGAGCAGCAAAGAGAGTTTTTGCTCTTCAAATTTGCGGACAGAGATGGATTAGTTGCGATTTAATGCCATACCATAGAGGCACACTCTGGTGGGACCATAACCTCCGCCTCTGTCGAAAAGAAGTCCGAACCCTATTCCACCGGGCTAGAACATCTGATAACTGAGACCAATACCGTCAAGCTCTAATGAAGTATAATAAGAAAATTAGAAGGCCCAAGAGAGAGTTATGGAGGAAGTTCTGCCAGAGATTGTCAAATACACTTGACACAGCAAGGATCCACGAGGTACTCTCAAGAGATCCGGTGCAACTGCTGGTACGTTTACGGACTTGCAACGTTAGAATCACTTCCCAGGATGTCAAATAATGAAAAACCCCTCAGAAGACACTAGAACCAGCAGTTTCCGACATCCTAAGTCACCTGATTTGCAAATAGCAAGAAAAGTAGTAACATTTAATGCAATTAGCTGGGTTATTAAATCGTTCCAACCAAACAAAACGCAGGCACTCTTGCAAAAGGGAAGTACGATACTAGTCTCTCACCTGGCTAGACTCTTCAAAGCTATATACCAACAAAGGTGGATGGAGGCGAAAGTGTTGTATATTCTAAAATGGGAAAGTCGGAACCCTCACCCAATCCCTGTCGTCCAATTAGCTGGTGTGCCCACAGGGAGGATTTTATCCCCACTACTGTGGTTTCTACTAACGGACGATCCGCTGGTTATGATTAAGCGCTCGGAGCAGAGGTACAAGCATATGCGGAAGATATTGTAATTCTTTTAAGAGAATCAGTAGAAAAAAAGTGTTTTCCACTCGTGCAAGGGCAACGATATAGAACTAGTTGTTATATTTTGAACGACACTATACCTGCACATGGACATCGACGCAAGGCGGTGTAGAATTCGCGAAGTCATCTTTTTACACACAGCGAAGAAGTGAGCGAGTTACAAGAAACAGATTACGATTAGGTTTCATACATAACAGTTAGAGCTAAGATTAGATGTAATTTTTTTGAACAAAAAGTTTAAGTTTTTTTAAAAAAGCAGTAATTTATTTCAAATAAGAAAATTTAGTAACTATTTTTGTACAATATTTTTCCTTTTCCAGTTTTTATTCTACTTTAAACGGCTATTTTTTCTTTTTGGTTATTTATATACTTATAGGTCTGCAAGTCCTTCAATTTTTGTAGTGTTCTAATCTCACATAATCGCAATTCTTTCGAATATTGTTTTGCTCACCTTGTCCTTGACTTACTAATACCATTTTACACACTCCTAAGAATAAACGTTCTTGTTGTTCGCTCAATTAATTTAAACGAAATAGGAAGTAGATTGTGTATGTCAGTGATCTATAAACTCCGCAATGTCAAACTTTGATTACTAACATTAGGTACTGCTAATCCATTCTTTTCTTGAATAACTTATAGTCGTAAGCGTAATTATTCAACGATATAAGTTTATAACGGCTTTAGGAATGTAACTCACGGACAGCAATTAATAAACAAGAACAGGGAACTTAAAATTTAATAAACACATAATTTAATACCGCAATTTGCCCGTTGATTTTGCAACATTCTACGTTTTAATGATACAAACATAATAATTTTTTTAAATGAGAAATAATATATCACTCTTATACGACAGATCCAAAATCAAACATTATCATCAATCATGTTATGTTTAATAAATAAATAAGAAATATTATCAGACAAGAATTAGTTTTACACGTATCTAGCATAATAATATTTTGTAGTTCCGCATATTTAGGCAATCGCCTAATAATCTAAAAATAATCTTCTAGTCATAGTATGTGTCAATGTATTCCAACGAATGCTGGATTTTTGTTTATATCTTTATTTTTCATTTTGAAAAAAAAACTTTTTCTACAAAAATTTTATAAAATACGCTGCTGTATCAAAATATTTTTACTATAAAAGTGCCCCAATGGTAGGTAAACACATAGGTATCTATTATTTTAAATAGAACAACGATTCATATGTAACCGTCTTAAAATTGGCCGTACTTATATTTTTCACTTCTTTAATACACAATGTATTGCTATAACTGAATAATCTTTTGTTAACTTTCTTATACATAAAAGAATGTTTTGAACAATCAAATAATGTTATTTATTAAAATCTCAAAGAAGAAATTCAACACTTAGATATTCAAGTTATATAACCCACTAAGTGGAGAACAAAAAAAAAAATAATTAAAAAAAAATTAATTCCCAACATGTAACAGGTTTAAGCTTTGCATTAAAAAAAATGTTAATTTGGAACACTGTCAAAGGAACATCACGGTCGTTTAAACCCGAATATCCTATTGAAGTTTTAATCTCTGCATCGAATGAATTTGGGATTTGAAGCACTGCCTGGGAAACATTATAACTGATTATATTTACATTATGCATATATTGAAAATTCTGTTGTACTTACATGTAGTTGTGTGAATAATTTATCTAGAAACTCGAATTTTTTGTGTATAAGTAAATTAAATTGTAATAATATATTTTAATTCTAGCATATTACGAATTTGGTATATAATACTCACTTCATTGCCTCTGATAAATACTTAAGTTTTGACGGATCTATTTGAATATAGGTAGTCAATTTAAATTACAGAGAATATAATTTTCTTTAGTCATTTGCTTATAAATAAATAAACATTCTAGAAATTAGTTGAATGCTTATTGTAAGTACCTACATCCAGCCTTCAATTCCCCATAGAAGTAGTTTGTCTTCCAATAGAAGAAGGTTTATTTATATGAAAAACTAAACCACCTTAGAAATAAACACTAATTTTGTTATTAAGACATTTATATAATCTACAAAGGAGGATTTCACACGTATAAGAAAATAATCCTTGTCACTGCAGCTATATACAGTAATAAAATTTTAATATTTAATTATTCCCACAAATATGAAAAGCGTTTAGCAACAAGAAAATGTTAAAATTTCGTTATTCGACTTACTTCCTTATAGACTTATGTATGTATCTATACGAAAAACTGTGAGTAATTCATTTAGTGTTAATTCTGTTATAAAACTTATAAATATACTTGGCCTTGTAGATTGTATTTATGTAAGCAATATCCAGTTATGGCAGTTTTGGTATATAAAAAAACAATAAGTATTGTTGAAATTTTGTATATAGCACCGAAAAGATCCTAGGATAAAATTATGTAAAATAAATGAAATTTCTACAACTTTTTGTCGTTGCGCTTCAGTGATTATCCAAAACTCTTGTAACTGATAAGCTTAAGTAACAATAAAAAGCAATATATCAATACAATATTACTAAGAACGTAATAATATAGTCTTCTTATGTGATCAAACAAGAGAAACTAAACTAAACTAAACCATTTTTTAATTTATAGTTCCACTATCAGCCTTAAGTGACATTTCCTGATTTTTTGATACATTGATACATAAGTATAACACAATTTCGATAAAGAATGGCAAGAGCATTGTTTTATTACGTCACTTGAACACTTTCTCCATATATTATCTAGTACACTTAAAAAATAGCCAAACACTAGATCGATGTTCCTGATCTGTTGAAAATAAATTTGCTGTAAGAACGAACAACAGAAATACATTAAAGAACTATTCAATCTATTCTTTTTTAAGATGATCTCTTCTTTCTTCCTTATCTCTGGGTTATGAATATTTCAAGACTCCCTATTTAATCAAATAATATATATTTCAGTTTAAAAATATTTGTGATCATAGTTAATTCCAGAAATTAAAGCCGAAAGAAAGAAACTGAAATATCTGGTAGTGGTTTTTATAAGTGTAAATACCTCCCTTTCTTAAAAATTATACACAGTGCGTGTAGAATTTTGTGGCTGGAGTTTACTTTTCTTTATATGAATGAAGATATCGATGAATCACTTTATGTTGATACTACCTATTTGCTTAAGTTGGTTCATTTTTTTCATTAGGAACCAATTGTAAGTGAACGCATATTTTTAAGTTCTAAACCATACAAAAGCCTCTATTTCCGAAATTGCCATTAATATTAAATTACCATAAAATATAAACTACCACACATCAGTTTGCAAAAGAACGTGCACTTATTTCACTCCTTCATCGTTTACTCATATTATTTGTGCCTATCTATTTCATAGGGTTTCACGACAATCTAATTAATCTTTCTCCGTCATACCAATCTTCTATAAGCATAGCGGGTTAATCAAAATTTAAAGAAAGGAATAATCAAACACAAATGATAATTTAACAATAATAAAAGTTTATTGTTAAATTTTTATTGAATTGAACAAAATTTCCGACAATAAATCGTCCTGTGCATAATTTTGACCAACTCTCCTGTCTATTCATTTGTAAACTGTACCTTCATTAGTGCTATCACATTAAGATGGAGAACCAAACTTTGAATTAAGTATATCCGAAAATTTATTTTACAATCTTCCGAAAAGCACTTTGTGTTTTAAAAATATTAGTGGGTGTCCCAGAATTGTCTGGCCAAAATGGTATCACGGTATTCCTTGGATGAAAATATGAAGATTTGGTACGACAACCATTATGAAAAAGTGTCTGGTTTGACCGTTGTTGATGGTCAAAACTCTTAGAAAATTAAATGTTTTTTGCAATATCTTGAAAACGGCTGGATGTATTTAAATAAAACCGGATGTGCATTTTTTCAACATTGCAAGGCTTGTTTAGATGAAACGTTCATGTCCATCCGCAAGAGGTAAGTGGTAATTTCTTATCCATCATGGTACAAAAATGTGCAGAAAAATTTAATGACGGGGCAAAATAAAACGATTTTTTTTCTGGTGATGCGCTGATTATTTCCGAACATTTTCGATCTCTTTGTAAAGTTTCGCCCGATGCGCCGTTTAGGCAGAAAAAATGTTCTCCTATCTCGGGAAAAGTACCAATCTTCCATTACTGTGACAAGTATTCAAGCTATGACATCAATGTCATAAAAAATAATAGTTGACGTTTTTAGCTTGACGTTTACTTGAAATTTTAAGAATGGCTTTCTCCAACGAAGAAATGACCGATATGGTCAAAGTTATGGGTTTTTGTCGCGATAAACTTCGAGCCTGTGTCCGAGAGTACGCTGAGCGCTATCCGAACCGTCGTACACCTAACCGACAAACTTTTGCGAGGGTGGAAAGAACTCCCCGTGAAACTGGCAGGTTTGTTCCTTTAGGTGCGAATCGTGGCCCTCATCGTGTCCTGAACGCAGAGATGGAAGAACAAATTCTCGATAGAGTAGCTGAAGATCCGAACATTAGTACTCGACGACTGGCATTGGAATTGAACGTGTCGAAAAGTGGTGTCAATCGTGTGTTGAGGGAACAACAGCTTTACCCGTACCATGCGACTAAAGTTCATGAGATCCTACCGACTGACTACGATCGGAGACTTAATTTCTGCAATTTTATTCAGAACAAAAGAGTTGAGGACCAGAATTTTCACCACAAAATTTTATTTACTGACGAAGCTGGATTCACGCGTACTGGAATTTTCAATTCTCACAACTTCCATGTTTACGCGGAAGAAAATCCTCATGCGATGGTCGTCAAGCATTTCCAGACAGAATTTCGCGTGAACGTTTGGGCTGGAATTATCAACAATTTTATTCTAGGCCCATTTTTCTTGCCACGCCGACTGAACGGAGAAAATTATTTGGCTTTCCTACGTGAGGATCTGCCCGAACTAATAGATGATGTACCACTTCTTGTTAGGGCTCACATGTGGTTCATGCACGATGGTGCTCCACCACATTACACCCTCGACGTACAGCAATTCCTGCATAATACGTTTCCTCAAAGGTGGATTGGGAGAAGAGGGCGGGGTGTGCCAGTGGAATGGCCGGCAAGATCTCCTGATCTTAATCCTCTGGATTATTTCTTGTGGGGGGCAGTGAAAAATAAAGTGTATGCGACTCCTGTGGGTAGTGAACAAGAACTAATTCTTCGCATTCAACAAGAGTTCAACATCTTGAAGAATGATCAAGAGATGTTGAGGAGGACTCAATTCAACTTTCTCCGGAGAGTGCAGTTATGCATTCGTGAGAATGGTGGTCACTTCGAGAACCTTCTCTAATTCTTATTACGCAATTCTCCACAAATTCACATCTTTACTATTTACTTTTACTTTACTTTTTCGTTTACTCTTCACATCTTTATTAATAAAAAAAAACTAAAACAAAAGTGGTTCTTTCATTCACGTTTTTGACTAATTTTTGGCCAAGAGATTTTGACTTATTAAGACATTTTTTATGACATTGATGTCATAGCTTGAATACTTGTCACAGTAATGGAAGATTGGTACTTTTCCCGAGATAGGAGAACATTTTTTCTGCCTAAACGGCGCATCGGGCGAAACTTTACAAAGAGATCGAAAATAATCAGCGCGTCACCAGAAAAAAAATCGTTTTATTTTGCCCCGTCATTAAATTTTTCTGCACATTTTTGTACCATGATGGATAAGAAATTACCACTTACCTCTTGCGGATGGACATGAACGTTTCATCTAAACAAGCCTTGCAATGTTGAAAAAATGCACATCCGGTTTTATTTAAATACATCCAGCCGTTTTCAAGATATTGCAAAAAACATTTAATTTTCTAAGAGTTTTGACCATCAACAGCGGTCAAACCAGACACTTTTTCATAATGGTTGTCGTACCAAATCTTCATATTTTCATCCAAGGAATACCGTGATACCATTTTGGCCAGATAATTCTGGGACACTTTGTATATATGAGGCGTTAATGTACTAATTACCGGAGAGTTTTCTACTACATTTAAATGTATATTTTAATCATGATGTTCTCAGTATGTAGACGAATTAAGCTGGCAAATGTTTAAAATATAATTAAAAGCTCTTCGCTCGGGCTGGAAAAGTTATCGCCGTAATTAATTCTGCTAAACAAACAAACCCGTAGGGATAACATGTTTTTGTTTTATTTCTACAAGTTAGTTTTAAAAAGGAGAAAATATGATTATCGTGCAATAATTACGCCGCAGATCACAAAAGTCGCTTGTTAGGTAGCTTCTCTTCGCTTTCCCTTAACGTGGAAAGAAGCACAAAAGCACAAATACTAATTGGAGAACGCGAAATTCGCCCGACGGCCGTAGTGCTGAAAAGTGGCGGAACCCGGCAATTCATCTAGTTTCAAATAATAGTTGGATGGTCGACGGCACGTTTTTCCGTTTGTCGACTGTAAATGCTTTGATGCCATTTTACGTTCGTTGCAGAAGTAATATGCAGTTACGTTTTTGATAATGAATCACGATCATTGGCGTGCAAATTTTCAATGATAAGCCACTATTTATTATTCCGTCAGCATTGTTGCATGTTTCTACTAACAATTACAATTGAACAAAAAGGCAGCTGTATTTCCGCCATTCCGTGTTTTGTAAAAATATCTAATTACTTCTACGAAACAGAAAAACATGCGAAGGCGAATTGCTAAATGTAATACAGGGATGCCACCTTCAACATTAAAAAGGTAGCACCAACGGGAACCATTTTCATATCTACCAATATATATTTGTCTGTATATTCCTTTTAACTTGAATTAAGGGCCACTAAACTCAGCAAGTAATTAAATGATCTATAAAGTTTTGCATTGCTTTCGTAAAAATCCGTTAACGCAACTTTATTACATTTTAAAGCATCATTTTGATTTTGATAATGTAAAAATTTTAAAGAGTAAAACTTCTTGTTCTTAATCGTTTGCCATCTACTGTTAGGTGTAGGTGCAAATGGTGTAAATAAATAATAACACTAATTAACAAAAAAGAATTTTAAAGGAAATGTCTTATATAATAAAGAAATAAAAAGGCAATTAATCACTCAGTGGATAAAGATATTAATCCTTTGAATGTAGCATACCATAATCTAATTCAATAATCCGACTGCCTAGCATATTACCATTGTAACGCTTGTCATTTTGTTTGTTGAGCGCTTGTGTCCCATAGAGAGCGCACATCTAAACTCTTGATTCTCTAACAGGTGTTGGCAGATAATACTGGAAATCCGATAGCGATGAAACAGGCTTTGCATTGGGAATGACGGCCGGTAAGCAGTATCGAGTCGGTTTCTGGTACTATTCCCGTTTCACTGCTTATGGTGATTTCAACATAGACCATGAGCCCCCGATATGGCGGCATTTTTCGGTTCTAATTGTATTTAAGCATTTTTTCTTTGATACCAAAGAAAAAGGCAAACAATTATTTAACTGCACAAAAAATTAGGAGGTACAAATTTCCCGAAGCAATAAAATATTTTATTGCTAACAATATCAGTCTACCATAAATGTAAACAACTGCGTCACGCATAATGAGCGACGCGCGGCGCACAGTGGTCTGCTACTACATTTATAACAAAAACATATCAAATTTTGCTATACATGATTTACAATCAGAGAAATAATGTCGATAATTGATGGGTCTAGTAACACTTATAATGGCCTTATGTCGCTATTTACTGCACAAAATTTAATATAAATTTGTTTATTTATGTTTATATTCAATAGTATTCCCGTTGAATGGAGTCGCTCACCCCCTCATTATAATTAACAAATGAAAATCTTGGAAGAAGATACAAAATTAGCTTTTAAAATTTAAATAGGGCACAACTTTTGTGCGCCATTGAGCGCCGTGTCGGGAATGGTTTTGAAATATCCTGTAGACTTCTAACTAGAGATTAAAGTCATTTTCAGGTGCTGAAACCCGCGGAATGCCTTCTTAGTTTACATTTTTTGGTAAGATAAATCTCAGTGACGCACAAATTTAATTTGTTATGAATAGCATCTCTTCACGTAGGGACATACAGTTTCTTGTGAACTCGGATTTCCATGAACAAAAAATTTAACAAATACAGGCATATATATGCCACGTTTTTTTAAAGAAATATACTTAAGGAATACTTATTTAGAATTACAGACAAATTTTGTGTGAAACAAAAACCAAAAGCGCTCGATTTACAGGAAGATGTTAAAAAACTATTACTTTAAGTTATTTTTCGATTTAAGTAGTAAATTTATTAATTTTAATATGAATACTTACATATATAATAAAACGAGTTTAGTTCTGTCAAATCTACATTTATTTACTTAATATTCTTTTGCGAAATGTTTTACTCGTTAATCGAGCATCTTCAGGCAAAAAACATCAATGATTGGAATTCACAAAAATGATAAAATGTCAAAACGTGTAAAATGATGTATGATAAAAAATTTTGTAATACTGAACGAAATATAAAATATGATGATTTATACATTCATGTTATCTATATTTCAAAATTATATGTATTATTTTTCTTAATGAAGTGTCCTTTTACATTTAATTAATGACCAAAAATTATCTTGACTGTTTCTTAATCAAAACGGGTTTGCTGCATATCACTCCTATTGAGAAATTTTCTAAAATATATTCAAATATTTTGAGAAATTTGGTTTCTTTCGCATTCGCCGAGTTCCGGACCAGTGCGCGACGTATTTTACATTTAATCTTTTTCTCTTTTATATAATCCCTATCCCTTATATTTAATCTCATTACACTGAAAAAATCATTTAAAAATTCCAATTCTATAAAAAGTTAGAGACTTTTTTCCGCAAGAGCGCATTTTTAAACCACTGTGCGGCGGTGCCAAGCAGTTAAAAGCGCCCGTGGAGTTGTTACATATGCTTGTTTGCCACCCGTTTTATATTCATACGATACGTTTTTCCTATGATAGACTAAAAATTATCCTTGCTTATTGAATTTAATACTCACATTAAATCCGCCTTTCGAACTTATGTGTTATTACGTAAAACTACACGTTAGTAAAATTATAAGTATAGGTGATATAGTAATCGGGAAACAACAAAATATTTAATCCACTAAAACCGTTTTACCAATGCTGAGATTGGTTTTCCGGATATACAAAGTGCCGCAAATTAACTTGAATACACAAACGCCCTTGTTGCGGTCAGAGATAACGCAAACACACGTACATGTATTAGGTATCAGTGCGTTTCCGTTCTGGTAGCATTTGTAATGCTCACTCAATAGCTTGGTATACACATATCATGAAAGCTGGTATCGGGAAAAATAATTGATGCTTATATTTCTTTTTATTTGTTGAGTAGGATAGTTATACGTCTCTATTAGTAAAGTAAATTCACATTGAAGTTATAAAATGATTTTCTGAAAAGTACATTAATAAATGTCAATTTTAGTTGTTCTCTTGTTGATACAATAAAAATTTGTTTTTATTCCCTCTCCTTCCACCTCTTCTAATCTTTAATTGTACACTGAAAGTTTCATTATATGAGTCCTTTTCTTTTTTTTTCTAACTGGTTCTTTTCCTTACTTTTTTTACTTATTATTAGGATATGTCAGTTTTATTTTATTTTTAATTTCAAACAAAAATCGTATTTAGGTTTTATATAATCCGTATAACAAGTGCCGTCAATAAAATGTCTTTTTGAAAACGGAATAAGAAATAAATTTCGAATATAAAGAGGATTTTTATTTTAAATTAAAGAAACACAACACCAGCACACCCAAGTACTAATTAATTAAATAGTACACCAAATAAAATATGCTTGTGAAACATAATTTGTGCACAAAAATAGATAAGAGCGACCGCGGCAGGTTTCTTAAAGTGTTATAAATAAGTTTAGAACTTTAAGTAACCTTCACTAAAGTATAGCTTTTAACTAGCAATTGCCCGTTTTTTCAAATTTAAAGTTATTTAGCACATGCACAAAACAAAATAGCAAATTTCAAAAAACAAACTAAGCGAGTTCAAATAAATGTATTTTATCTCAAAAAGTTTCTGCGAACCCATATTGTCAACATACTAATTCTAAGCATATGTCGTCTCAGGACCGATTTTTGGTTCAGTGTAAGTTAAAATTTGTGTCACTAGAGTTGCATCTATGGTTTCATTGTCAACAATTAAGGTTATATCGTCGCTAACATGTGATCTAACTTTCGAGATAATAATATTCCAGGCACGTTTTGATTTATTTAGCAAATTATTATACTACCTTTCTCTAATCTCAAAAGTAATTTGTTACAGTTGTTTTAGTATTGTACTGATTCTAAGAAATTTTATTATGTTTATACCTATTAAGTATGAGCATGACGTATCTTCCCAGATGACGTAAGTCTATGATATAACCCAGAATTAATTGTTTTGATGCAAACTACATTTTATTGCTCAAAGTAATAGAAAAAAAATATTATAAAAATATTCAAAAGGTTGTTCGAATGATTAATAACCATTATCAGTTAGAATTTCTGACGAGAAATCACTGACAAATCGCAGAATATTAACATAACAGCTTTTATAAACCTCATACTCTCAGTACACATAGCAACTATCTCCAGTAGTGAATAATAAATACTACACTACTCTGCTACTTATATGCTAATAGTATTGATTATTACTATTTTGGAATTATTTTCTCGCCTTGTTACTAACGAACATGCACAAGTATAATTACTACAAAATTAAATTGAGCCGTATTTAGCTTTTGCCATACAGACTAGTAAATACGCCAACTACAACAACACTATTTAGTTGTTACAGTCACAAATACACTGAAAATAATAAAGCGCAACTTCGAAAGTCACAATATCAAATACACACATCTCGGATTCGTACAAAACAAATATATGCATCTCAAGGAATATACGCTGGTACATAAGGCAAAAGCGTACGATTAAGTATTTATTTGCAACGCTGGAAACGCTGTTTCTACATTCCATTGACAAAACTATGAGCGAACTTCCGTAACGGAGTTAACTACTATTTCCTGTTGAGATTCATTTGTCTTGAAAATAAATGAAATTGACAGACTTCAGAAGCGAAATGTAGTTTCAGCGAACGTCTCATGATTTCACATTACTGCGCGAACTCGCCAAATTAATTAATATTGATGCGTCCAACGCTGTGTAACGTGAAACGTCCAAGTCGTATTCGACCCACTTACACTGAGAGGATCGAAAAAAAGTTGGAAAACATTTCTTCTCACATCCAACTCCAACATTTTAATACCTCATACCCGACTTTTCTTATTGTGGTCGCCTGCTCCAATTAATAAGCGGTCGAGACGAAGGAGAAAAAAAAACAAAAGAAAAACAGAGCGAATTAGGAATCGTGCGGTCGCATTAAAAAAAAGGACGTAATTCCATTACAGCCACTTCACAATGAAATTCAATTTGCACTCTAAATGACAGTAAATAATCAAATCGGTTCTTTCCTTGCTTGGACGAGCAATTACTTATTTGCTGTTTTGCGGAGATTAAATATATTAGTGGAGCTGCTCGTCGACTCTGCTTCGTGCTGAGAACAAAAAACAAAAGGAAAGGAGAGGCGAGGGCGATAATTTAACTTGGTTATGATATTCCGTCACGAGCAATCGAAGGTCGGTGCAGAACAACGCTATGAAAAGCTCTGTGGTCTTGCTTACTACCTATAGATAAATAAAAATGTACTGATTGTGAGTGCATTCTTTGATTTCTAACCTACTTGTACTGGTTACTGAAAATAGTTTATCTTATAGTACTTGCAACTAATTTACCGTCAGTGTATAAAGTTTATTATAAAGATGCAACAGTTAAGGCTATACATTTATCTTGTGTGTAACTTCAAGAATCGTTTTACTGGAAATAGAACTTTTGGTGAAGTAAACAGAAAATAAGAGTATACAGGGTTTTCCACGGTAGCCGTTCGTTAGAAGTTTCCGAGGTTAGAAAAAACCTGGAACTCTGAATTTTTGGAATCCGGGGCTATTCAAGATTCTCTTTCATTTTAAAATATCTTCAGGGTCTTACCACTTTCGGTTATACCGGAAGTCGCCATAAACTTTCTTATTTTAAATGGAACACTCTGTATATTATTTCATTTTTAAATTCCTGAGAAAATTTTATGATGAGTTCTAATAGGTTTCCCTATACCTATTTTCAACTGCTACTTAGATATCTTGATTTTTTTGAAAATTTTGAAAGATGTAGCGTTATTTAAAACACAGTATCTTTTGCCCATTTTCGACTGGTAATAAACACTTCTAGGGTAGATGGAAGCACAAGAATGACACTTTCGAAATCCACATTGACAATTGATTTGTCGCATACAGGCTGTCCAAAACTGCATGACCAATTACAAAATCTTCAAAGTTGAAAAAGTTCTTTTTTTCAAATGGAACACCCTATATATTATTGGATGATCAGATGCAGAATTTCATTCTGCATCGATTCGCTATGACTTTCCCTATACCTATTTACAACGGTTTTCTCGTTATGTCAATATTTTCTGTTTTAATGTGATTTTTTACAGAAACTGAAACATCGTATGTGTTTCATTTTAATTAGAAAATGGAAACAAAATAAATAAGAAAATTTGAAACGTAGTGACAAATGAAAAACAAAAAAATTAGGAACATAATGACAAGAAAAAATAAAATAAATTGAACGAAATAACTACAATAATTCTATGTGACCACCATTTTGGTTCAAACACTGAATCACTCTATCATGTACTCCTCGCGAAACCGATCTCCGAAGTTCGTCTGGGGTTATATTGGTGAACGCATCGTGAACACGGTTCAATAGTTCCTCTCTCGTTAATACAGGTGTAGAGTACACTTGCTCTTTTATACCACCCCACAGGTAAAAGTCCAAGGGCGTCAAATACTCTAAGCATCTCTAGATATCTAGCCCCATTTAAACTTTCATCGTAGACTTGATATGCTACGTGCTACGCTATTGCCCATAACCAGACAAAAAACATTAAAGCTAAACCGGTCCTGGTGATTATTCTCCCTTAAGACGTGTGGATTATCTTGTGCCCAGTAGTGAATATTTTGACGATTTATAATTCCTTGCCTGCTGAATTTTCATTCGTCAGTCCAGATAATTTTATAAGGGAATCTTGGATCTTCTGTCATTTTTTTGCACATGAACTCGCTAAAGGCGACGCGTCTTGCCTCATCACCAAGGCGTAAGCCTTGTACAGTTATTTCACAAAAAGGATGCATTTTGTGTTTTTTTAATATCCTATGAATTGAAGTTATTGATATGCCCAATTCTAGCGCTGCTGCTGGAATTGAACTCCGTGGATACCTAAGCTTGAAAATAAGCCAAAACATTCACCTCGTTAGCCTCATTATCTATTACTGGCTTTCGGTGATTACGAGTTGCCTTTACACTCCCAGTTTCCAAAAACCGAGCTTCAATTCTTGCAAATTTTCCAGGAGTCATTCCTGGTAAGTCCGGATATCGCTCGTTAAATAATTTACATGTGCGTCTGACAATTCGTTCACATTCACCGTGCGTATAAAACAAATTTAGCAGATCATTATTCGAATATTTTTCAATATTCTCCATTATTAACTGTATTTCATAAATTAGCAAAATAGAATTGTACTACTTTGACATAAAATCAACAACTGTCAAGTCACTTGTTCTAATTCCTCTTATAATCAATGCTTACTGGATACGATTTTGTAGTTTTATTAGATTTTAGTAAAAAATATGGAATAACAAGAAAACCGTTGTAAATAGGTATAAGGAAAGTCATAGCGAATCGATGCAGAATGAAATTCTGCATCTGATCATCCAATAATATACAGGATGTTCCATTTGAAAAAAAGAACTTTTTCAACTTTGCAGATTTTATAATTGGTCATGCAGTTTTGGACACCCTGTATGCGACAAATCAATTGTCAACGTGAATTTCGAAAGTGTCATTCTTGTGCTTCCGTCTACCCTAGAAGTGTTTATTACCAGTCGAAAATGGGCAAAAGATACTGTGTTGCAAATAACGCTACATCTTTCAAAATTTTCAAAAAAATCAAGATATCTAAGTAGCAGTTGAAAATAGGTATAGGGAAACCTATTAGAACTCATCATAAAATTTTCTCGGGAATTTAAAAATGAAATAAGATACATTTAAAATAAGAAAGTTTATGGCGACTTCCGGCATAACCGGAATTGGTAAGACCCTGAAAATATTTTAAAATGAAAGAAAATCTTGAATAGCCCCGGATTCCAAAAATTCACAGTTCCAGGTTTTTTCTAACCTCGGAAACTTCTAACGAACGGCTACCGTGAAAAATCCTGTATATGCTGGTAGTGGGTTAACGCCTACAAACACTATCTACACGAACCGTAACACAAATTATTTGAAAAGCGGTTCTTCTTTATTTCTTAATACATCTTGGATTCATCAAAACTTTTACATTACTTATGCATGGGCGAGAGCCACAAATTTTATAGAAAGAAACAAAACCACTAGACATGCTAATTAGTAATTAGTAAGTCCGGGGGGTAATTTGCATCCCTCTGCTGGTACTTCGGCCTTGAAATCTATAGTACTAGAAGTAATCAAGGTGTAGCTAGGGATGAGTAAACCACAAGATATGGCAATGCACGAAAGCTTAAGCCTTGGATTTTATTTAATCACTTTTATTGGGTATTAAAGTTTTAAAATTATTAATCCCTAACGCTTTCCAAATTTAATTTTCAATTCTAACATTAATGAAGCTAGGGTAAATTGGGACACGTACTAAAGCATCTATACGTACGTAATTTGAAAGAAGCATCCCGTACCTTAATGCTTTTCTGAATGCGAGGTGTCCATTAGGTCTTAGAGATTACAAATTATACAATTAAATATATTTGCATCGTTTAAATTTACTATAAGGTTAATGAAAGGTCCTGCCATTAACCCGATACCCTTCGCCGACCTATTAGCGTACTAGCACCGACAATACCGGATAAATAATGGCCACGAAAGGTAATCTTAGAACCTATTTAATCTCGATAAGTAAAACCGGAGAGATTAATTAAGGATAAATTGCTTTTGTAACTTAGCGAATAGCATGAAAATTTGGCATTCGTGCGAATTTATAGAAACATCAACCGATTCAGATTTATGTATTATATACGTTCGTTCGTAGGTAGCTGTGCGGGAATGAAAAATTCTGTTTGGAACAGTTCCTATTGACCTAAATCTAAACGATTTATGTCCGTCTTTATGAGAACCAATGGCTTTAAAGAAATATACGATTTTAGGCAAAAATCAATTAGGATAATGTACGTTTATAATCAGTCAAATGTATTCTTGCTATTTTTCATCCCTTAAAATACTCTCTAAAATAAAAATGAAAAGTTTTATTTTCGGTTGAAGTTATAAACAATTTATTATGTTGAAGTTCGCATTTTGTATTCTTCGTATATTTTAATAAATTTTCATATGTAGGAAAAGCGAAACTTTACAAAAAGAAACTAATACTGCAAAAACTGAATAGTGCATCTTGTGGTGCAAAACAAATTATTGGTTTTTAATAAAATTATTTTCAAATTAATTGTATAAAAGAAAATACACTTCTTCGTCGTTAGTTGTTTAGATTAATTATAAATAACTGCGAATCAGTAATTATTAATTTAATCCAAGCAATCACCTATATTAATAAGATGAGGCCACAGTTTATATTCCCTTCTTACGTATCTAAATCCACTTACTGTGCCACCTGATGAGTCAACACCTCTTTCGCACATTTCCTACGTCGCCACGTCCTTATTAAAACTCCCTGCTCCTTCTGGGCAGATCGGTTTAACGTGCCGCGTCAGCGTCTTAGACGCTCCGATTATATCTTCGCTCCAACGCAAGCAAAAGCGAAATTATATTATTTAGTAAACTTCTACGAATTTAACTGTTCCCATTCAAGTTTAAATGAGATTTAAATTTATCACTGAGCGCGATGACAAAAGGATTATACTTCGGTGAGACCGCCATCGTTACCGGGTCCTTTCCGCCACCACCGTCACCACCACCGCTACCCCTATATAAATATGTCTTCTTCGCATTTGCAATTCTAATGCCGGTCGTCTCATTCCGCTATTCTCCGAGCACGCATATTGTCAGATCCGCTGGGTGCTTTTAAAATCTTACGCCACCGCCACGGGCGTCATTGCCGCCACGTCATTCGGATATTTTTCATATCTGCTTGGCAGTCAAATCGCAATGGTCATTACCCGGAACTGTATTTTCTACTTTCCACCAATATAAAATTCAATTCATCGGACAAATCGGTGTTTCCTTTTAGTGATAGTCTAGAATTCCTATTGCTTAAATACTTTTTCTATAAATTATATTGAGTTGTACAAGAAAAATTAATTAAAAGCATAAGTAATAATGTAATAATATTCGGCTATCTGTAAAATTAATACCTTGTTTATAACTTTACAAATTTAACTTACAGGTTGATTTCAAAACACTTAAAAATGTTTTGAAGAATAATGTTCTAAACAAATAAAAGGACCAGCTAATAATGGGAGACTTCAACATAAATATCGTAACAACACTACTGAAGAATATTATGCCCTATACAGCGAAAGAAACTACAAACTGTTGAATAGGCGATCGACTCGGTACTATACAAGAATAAATCCAGTTGGTAATAACTCTACTCTAGACCACCTAGCCACAAACATAAAAAGAATAGACAAAATAACAATAAACAAAACAAATATATCTGACCACAACGCCATAATAATCGAAATTAAAACAAATATATTACAAGAACAATATAATGACAGTGGCATAAACATCGATATAAATAAAATAACAATGGGCATAACTTCTGGCAGCCCTATTACCACAACTGTAAGAATATTTTCTATTTTCCACAAACATACAATCCCATCATAAATCGCACTTAATTTTTTGTGGTAATATAAAATTATCTATTAATTTCTATTCAGTTATACTCTAGAAATTAATCAAAAGCATACCACATACATAATAATGTAATATACCTCGGCTACCTGTAATTAATACCTAGTTTGTAACTTTACGGATCCCATCTAATAAAAGCTGCTCATCCCTGCCGCTTCCACAGTTTCGTTCCCCCAAAGCTGTCTCTCAGCTGCGCATCACAGGATCGGTGGGTATCGTATAAGTTCGTTATGATAGCGTGCTGCGTTCGGCATTTTATAGCGGAGATCCCAGCAATTCTTCATAGTAAGATCATGTAATATCGCCTGAAAAATTTATGACATTACACAATATCGTATATCTTTGAGGAATATTTTTTGCCTGTCTGACGCCTACATAGACATATTTTTATTTATTTATCTGGAAGTTTAACAGAATATATATAGTAGACGCGTGTTTGTTCCATCAAAGTATCCACATCCACATATTTATGTATGTATCAACGAAAGAGAATGAAAGCTGACACAGTTGGCATCCAGCAATCCGTCGAAAAAAAGGGCCCATTATGTCAATTATATTATACCCCCATTTACTATATGTTCCTTGGTATTTTCTTTTTCTCATTTTACAACGTTTATTTATCTTGTTATATTTCTGCATTTAGTTCAATTTGTAACACACAAGGTTATCAAAAAGGTGTTCCAATTTTGTAACGATTTGATAAGTGGAGTGCTTTGCCTTTTTGTATGTCTTTTACTGTCTACCTGTTTATAATTATATGTCTAGGAATATTGAATAAGATCAAGAGGACTTCAGGGTAAAGCAAAATGGTTTTTCTTTAATATTCTCTTATTGAAGTATAGCTCTTCCTGAATATAGTAATTTAATTCCGGCATTTTTTACACAGCGAATGGTGCCCTGGCCAATTTTTTAAAATAGCGAATGTATTGCTACAAATAAGCAAAATAGTGACCAGGAATACTTCATGCGTGGTGTTAAGAGCAATGCATGAGTGCGAGATGATATTAACAGTTTTATGTTACTGTTATTGCGTCCCGATTGTCTTTCTTTTTTCACTCATTCAATAAATTTCTGCATTTTGAAAGGTGTGCTCCCTTGGGCCTAGAAAACATTTGTTGTTCTTCCTTTACCGAAGAGAAATAAAGCGTCTTCATTTAATGATGTCCATCCAATCAGCCTACTAGCCATTCTAAGGATGGTTATAGAAAAAAATACATAATCAAATTAATGCACATCTGTTTTTTTTTTTTTTTTTTTCGTAATACTTTACCTGATTGTACGGTCGGTACTCAAGTGGAATCGCAGCTGCACGACTACATTGTTGAGAGTCACTGCCATGGATAGGGAAGATCTTTCGTCATATTGGCTTCAGTGTTCCTGCTTTAAATTTTATGTTCTCGTATCTGGTGGATATGTATGTATGTGTGATATAAGGGTGATAGTACACTGCGACCTAAAAGATCTATTATGTCCCCTCTTCTCGCTGTATTTACAGCTGGCCGTCCAGTCTGATTCCTTTTAAGAAGTGCAGAATGTCCGAAGGCCCCAGATTAGGTAACTCTCCCTCTTCGATTTCACATGCTCCCAGGTGCAGCGCCCTTGTGTTGCACAGTGCAACACAGTTTGTGAGTAGATGGATTGACGTTTCGTCCTGTTCCCCACAAAATCTACATTCGGCTTCCTTCGCTATTCCAAGCCTGCTTAGATGTCCGTTCAGTTTACAATGGCCTGTAAGGATCCCTGTCAATATCCGAATATTATTTTTACTCAGGTTATTGCATTCTGCAGATCTCTTCTGGTTATAGGTACCCAGAAGAGTTTTAGCTTGCCTCATTCCCTGGAGATTCTCCCAGTATTTGGATTTTCTCTGCTCTACTTCATTTTTCTCCAGTGTTATGCTGCTACTTATCCCACAAAAAGGTTCTGGCCCTACAAAAGGTGTTCTAGCCCTTCTCTTAGCGAGATTATCTGTTATTTCGTTTCCTTCCACTCCCGTGTGTCCCGGAACCCACAATAGGGTTACCTTGCTCTTTTTGCCTAGCTCGTTTAGTTTTTGTAGACACTCCCAAACCATTTTGGAGCTGATTATGTTTGACCTCAGCGCCCTAATGGCTGCTTGACTATCAGATATTATGATAATCTCCTGCTTTTCATAGCTCTGACAATGTTGACCTGGACACATCTTTCAATAGCGTGTATTTCCGCCTGGAAGATACTTGGGTACATCCCGAAGCTTACGAATTTAATGGCGTTTCTATTGAGTTTCGAAATGGTATCTCTATCCCATTCACTCTTAGTGCTAAGCTTTGTGGTAAAATCTTTCACAAAGTTGAACTTCCTTGGCATGTCATCTCGGGGCATGTCCCAGATTTGGTCATCTGTAGGAGGCTGAGGCCTATGCCTAGCCGTTCCTTCCCTGATCATCCTACTGGTGGATAAGTTTTGGATGGTAAATTTAGGCACACATCCATCCCCTAAAGGAAGTACCATAATAGTTAGGATGGCTTAATTTGGAATGTGTTAATTCTAATGTAGCGATGTAAACAAGCTGACGCGACCATACAGCGCTTTTTGTTGGTTTGTTTTTGCGATCAGTTTTAATCTTTTTGTCTATTGTCCCCTCTAGAGATAGAGGTCAGCCATGATTTTATTCTAACAACTACAGCTATAAAACTAAGGACTGAAACTCTTTTTACACAATTAATTCGCAATTTCTGTCAGATAATGACAAGTTAATGACAATAATTATGTAACCCGCTATTGTTAAGTCAAGCGCGGGAATTAACAGTTTACATTTGCGTTATATTAGTGTAATTAGCTAAACCACAATACTAATTGATTGTATAGTTACAAAGAACGGAAAAAAAGGAAAAGCCCTATTAGAGGAAATGGAAAAATTCTCAGAAACGTCAATATATTTAAAACTCTTTGTCCCACCCAGACTCTTCATTAATTCCGAGCAGTAAATGTTTTTAGGTCGATCCCATTAAAAGTGAGACATTTTTCACTCTTCGTCTCTTTGTCCGGAATCACTGGGACAAATTAAATTTGCTCTTTTTTCTCCCTCCCTACACAACCACCCCGGAATTTACATCGGATACTAACTCCTCGAAACTGCATCCCTGAAGTGTGTCCCCGTTGAGCGACGACGGCGGTAATGAGATAAATCCATTTAAATTAATGGATAACCTTTTTTTAAGCATGCCGACGCTCTTTTTGTGCGAGAAAAAAAAAAGACAAAAGGAAAAAAGGAAATCGGCGGGAAGGAGGCGGGTATTCCGCGAGAAGGCTATCCCATTATAATTCTTCCAGTTTCGTTTATGAGGATTGAATGGAAATCTTGAGAATGATAAGTGCAAATTTTAATTGAATTTACGAAGAGAAAAAGTGCGAAAACCAATATCTTTAATGGAACCGTAATGAATTTGGTTTTCTGGTTAGTTGAAGTGGGAAGTAGGTTAAGGAATTTAGCAAAAAAGATATATTCGGTAGATTTCAAATTTTTACATAGAAAAACTTTTCTTATTTTTCTATTATATAGTAATATAATTGTAAATACATTATTAGAGATCATATATATTAGAGATATGCCAAATGTGCTTTCAGGGCAAACAATAGTCACCATATCAAATGATAAAATGAAACATTGCAAATACACTCTTAAAAAAAACAGCTTAAAAACTTAAAAAATTAGACACTTGAAAACTTGATAACATTAAAAAATAAAAAAAAATACTGAAATACTATTTGTAGAGTAGAGCAGAGAAAAACCAAATACGGGAAGAATTTCCAGGGAATGAGGCAAACTAAAATTCTTCTGGGAACCTATAACGATGTAGCGTATTGTTCTGTGCAAAAATCTACTTCGTGTTTGGCAGTACTCAGTCACTTCACTCCTGCTATGCGATTTCCGCGGCGCCAAAGCTGACACAACACAGATCGCCTCCCCAGTAGCTGTGCCTTTACTCTGCCATTTCGGCGCCGGCAAAGCTGGGCACGACGCTGGCACGACGCAAACCGTCCCCCAGCTATGATATCGTCGCCGGCAAAACTTCTGACACGACGTAGATCACTTCTAAGCTATTTTTTCAGCGCCAGCAAAGCTTCTGGCTCGAATCAGAACCGTCTCGTCATAACCCGTATCTTAAACCGCTCGCGTACTTTCAGACCCGACCCGGTATATATATTTTTTCTCGCTTTAAATAACTGTCAAAATTAAATATTCAACGTTTCATGTCCGAATTTAAGAGTCGTCCGTCGTATGTGTCAACGAATATTGGCCGTGACTTGTTTATGTTTCCTGATTAAAACACGTTTTAACTGTTTAAATTGTTGCGCATACCATGATCGGAACTCTAGGTACCCTACGCTCACACAAACAGCTACTTCACTAGGGTTAAAAGTATTTTATTATAATGGTGAAAACGCAACGACCCACCGATTCTACCCGCGAAATCTTGATTAACAACCAGTGCCACCACACTAACATAAGACGGAGCGGCGCATAAAATTTAAATATACATGGCTCAACGTAAAATTAATGAGTCTAAAGAATAACTAACTAATAACAGTCGTCACAACTGGAATAGATCTAAAGAATGTATCAATTTAAGTAAAAAATAATATTCGCATATTATTTGGAACAGGATGAAACATACATCCACCTACTGTTAAATTGCGCTGCACTGTACAACTCAAGGACTGTGCACCTGGAAGCATGCGAAATTGAAAAAGGCGAGTTATCTAACCTGGAACCTTCTGACATTCTGCACTTTTTAAAAAGAATCGGACTGGACCGTAAATACAGCTAGAAAAAGAGACACAACAGATCTTGCAGGTCGCTGTGTACAACCACCGTTATTTTACAATTAAATACAGTTGCCTTTACGTCTATATCTCTTCCAAAAATTATTAGCTGTACGTGGGATCCAAAATAAGTGAGCGGCTCAAGGAAAATTTATATTTTCCAAATCTATGTTAGTTCTTTCAACTGCTTTCTGAACTGAATATATATCAATTATTACCCTTAATTACAAATTACTAACTTCTAATTACCTTGAATCAAACATATGTTAAAATAGTTGCAACCTAGAATATTATGAATTATGAATAAATCATCTACATATCATAGTTTCAATAAAGTGTTAAAAAAGCGAGCAGCGGGAAAATTATCTGCGGTAACTTTAACATTCGCACTTTATAATTACAACGTCCGTTAACCGCTGAAACTATCCAGAACTCGAAGTACCAAGTTTTAACAAAAACATTAACTCAAATAGGTAAATTAAAACTTTCTCTTCCGGAAGTTGCCATAGAAACTGTACAGATCTAACGAAAACAATTTATTACTATTCGCAAGGTGAGAATGGCAATATAAATTAAGTGTAGATAATCCTCACGAAATATTCCACCTTTATTTAATGTTAATTAGAGCAAAGTAGTACTGCGCTTCATAAATCGTTGAACCCTTTTATTTTTGCAGGTGTATAAGTTGCCCTTACATATTGTTTTTTAATTAAAAAAGCTAGTAATTGCATTGTTAGTAATAAAACCTTTGGTATTTCTCCACCTCGCCAACATTCGGTGTAATATACTAGATATTTAGATTCTGAATTAATATTTAAAATCGAAATTACTTACTATTTGTAAAATTCACTCGTAGAAATACTACAAAGTTATATACATTACTTTATGACTCCTTCTTTGAAGGGCAGCAATACTTGTAAATATCGTTGCACGCTCTCAATGCTTACTAAGCTTCGATGTTTTAGGTCATCGATATCCGTATAGTAAGCAAGTTTTGCAGAAGCATATGTTTTCAGTTTGATTTGTATTGCTGATTTTACTCAGTTTTCTGAATTTTAACATTTATTAAGTCGCAAGAGCTAAGCATCTGAAAATATCTGTTTGTTTACTAGCCCTGCAATATCTACGGACAGAGGCCATACTGGCAGAATCTCTTGTTTTTCTAGAAATTAAACACCTTGGAGTTATTGCTGTATGACAAATATAAAGTTTCATGCATATGTCATTAATTATTGTCGTCAACTCGCATTTACTAAGGAATTATCCTAAGAGGTGGAAAAGACATACGGGACTAACAGATGAAGACGCTGGATGTGTTGTAACATATACATATCCTCATGCGATCATATTCTACCGGTTTATTCGGTTCATTACTTTAATCCTTTGTGTATTCATGTATCCCATTTGTTCTGCTCCGCGACTAATACGATCTGACAAGTTTATGTCGCGCATTTGTTATAAGTAACGAGTTACGATCCGCGTCGCGATGCTCACAAGCATTTGCTAGATCTCATTAGCGCGGAAAATTCCCAGTGATATTTTGTTTACGACTTGCAATAACCGCTCCTAGTACTGTCGCGTATTTTCACTTACCGTTAACTATTTATATACGTGCATGTATCCGTAGTTATGTCTACTTAAATTAGTGTCATCCTATTCCTAACTTAATTAATCATTCAACAAATTGAATACGTTTGTCTAATAATCACATCGTTCGAATTAACTAGGGCTTCTGCGCTAAAACCGCGAAATTAAATTAATCTTGGCGTAAATTAATTTAGGTACGCTTGTGCATAACAACCTGTCCTCATTTTAGAGTAATATTTCAGGTAGCAATTTGAGATAATTGAAATTGAATGTAATTTACTATCTGATTTTGTCGTCTGTAGTTAATGAAACTCTGTCTTTTTTGCTATACTTTTTTCTCATCTTGTGAATGCTAACGCTGCACGCGTACCTAATTTTGTGCCATAGCAAAATTACGTCATGATATCAATAGCTAATAAAATATATTATAGTATTATGGAAGTAAATACAAATATCAAAATATTGACA
Organism: Cetonia aurata; assembly: GCA_949128085.1. Lineage (NCBI taxonomy): Eukaryota > Metazoa > Arthropoda > Insecta > Coleoptera > Scarabaeidae > Cetonia > Cetonia aurata. The sequence continues at coordinate 34,885,251 of OX421885.1, forward strand.
AATTCTCAGTATCTCACAAACAATTGAATATACGATAGAAAAGCAGGTATGTACACTTTGCAAAAGATTTAGATCTAGAGCGTTCAACTCCTTGAACATTAATGCCCGTTTGCACCGACACGTTAAGCTTGGTTTAACTTTGAACACTTTGAATGTGATATTTTATATTTAAAACATACAGCGAGTGTCACATTCTAAGTATGATTTAAAGTTAAACCCAGCTTAACGTGTCGGTGCAAACGGCCATAAGAGTCACTTTCACAATTGTAATTTAAAAAATCATAAATAAAAATTAAAATGATACTGTTATAGCATTATCTAAATACAGTGCTACAGTATATTGTCGTATTCATATTACATTACTCTTAATATCTAAGTACAATTCTTTGTCCAATGTTTATTACAATTTCAGTTTACAATCTTTAGCTTATTTTTCTGCTTATTGCATCAGTTGTATAATTTCTTGTTTACAACCCTTTGTTAAGTTCAACATCTATTTCATTAACTATCACACTGACAAAAGTCAATGCTAGGTTTTTCCACTATCACCAAACAACAATGCACAATCTCTCGACGCGCGTTTCGCTAACCAAGTTAGCATCATCAGGAGATGATTAATAGTAAAGTAAAATTATTAAAACTACGATAATATATACAACAACGTTCCTGTACAGGCGCATTTTTAACGGGGAGGGGATGAGTGTGCCAACCCTCCGTTAAAAATTCGTCGGTTCCAAGAGTTACTCTAATTACCGATGTCGTAAAAGTATACGATCTTTAGACAGGTCGGTAGAATGACTATATAGGAAACATCTGTGCAAACAAGTGTTATACTAGGCACTTACCCGTCTAGTAATCTATACAATACACTTTCTGGAATTGGCCCATTGTCGGCATTCATATTGACCTTGCGTTTGGCGATTTCTACACTTTCATACGCATCTAATTTATAACTCTTGTTTACATTCTTTAGTAATTTCAAATTTTCTACGCTAATTCTATGATTATTGTTGAAAGCGTGGTGGGCAACGCTTGATTTTTCTAAACGTCCATATTTTAAATGTGCCATGTGTTCTTTAAATCTCGTTAAAATTGATCGTTTTGTTTGCCCAACATATTCTAAATTACAATCTTTACAACTAATAGCATATATCCCTGATTTTTCTAATGTTTCTATAGTATCCTTAGGGTTCCCAAGAATTCTTTGCAGTTTGGTTCCTGAATTATACACTAAACTGATGTTAACCTTTTTAAAAATCTTACTTAAACCGCGCGTAATTCTTGGTTCATACGGTATAGATAACATTTTAGGTTTCTCTACCTCGGTCGCTAAACAACTTGTGTCCTGAATTAATTTTTTAAATTTAATTTTATTAATTAACTTATCTACTAGCTGCGCATCGTAACCATTGACACTAGCTATCTCCTTAATCACTCTCTTCTCCTTTTCAAACCGTTCTGTACTTAAAGGGAAATTTAATAATCTGTTTACTAAGAAATTAAAACTGGCTGTTTTATGTTGAGGACAATGGTGAGAGTCGTTATGGATATACCTATACGTTGCCGTTGGTTTTCTATACACGTCGAATTCTAAGCCATGCGTTCCGTTTCTCAACACTAACACATCCAGGAACGGGAGTGACTTATTATTCTCCAGCTCGGAGGTTGGCACACTCATCCCCTCCCCGTTAAAAATGCGCCTGTACAGGAACGTTGTTGTATATATTATCGTAGTTTTAATAATTTTACTTTACTATTAATCATCTCCTGATGATGCTAACTTGGTTAGCGAAACGCGCGTCGAGAGATTGTGCATTGTTGTTTGGTGATAGTGGAAAAACCTAGCATTGACTTTTGTCAGTGTGATAGTTATTGTTACACCAAAGGTTCCAAAACCCAATTACTGGATCTATTTCATTACTTGAAAATCTTTGTTGTGTTTTGTATTCATTTTAGAAACATATTACATCAAGTATGCCGACGTTCTGGATCCCTCAGAAATGTACTACTTATATTACTTTTGTACCAATGTTGCGAGTTATGCTATTTTCCAAATCGGCACGTACATTTTCCGTTGCCTTGCCGCCACATCCAATTTTACCATGCCGACTCGCTTTTCTGTTTCTTTACAATAAGCCATATTACAACGAAAGATCACCCACAAATAGTCGAACATAACCTATCTTCGCTATCCCGGCGTTTCAATGTTATAAATATACCTTCCAAGGGAAGTTATAGTAACAATCATTCTGTTGTCCGACGTTACGGGTTGTACTTCTTTATAACGCGCCGTTCCATGGAAAAATCTTTTTTTTTGTTGTCAAGTTTTAATTTTACTTTGAATTAATTAAATTCTGTTCTTTTAATTGATTTTCCCATGGGTGGTAGCGTTGCTACCGCATGTTATTTTCTTTCGTTAAGTTTTTATTTGTTAATATTGTTTATTACGCAAGTATCCTCATCGCAAATGGTGCCCGACTCACGCGCACTCAATTCCCACCATGGCGACCTCGTAGGGGGAACGGCAAGTGTATTTAAACCGCGCGCTTGGCAAGAGTCCCTAGGTACTTCCCAGTCCGCTCTGGCTGATGTGTCGGCAAAGCTTCTAATACACGCCGAGCTTCTTATTCTCGATCTGATTGTAGCACTGGCAAAGCTTTCTGGTGTAACACAGGCATTTCGCCGATTTTCTCCGCTCTGACCGTTGCATTGGCACAGCTTCTGACGCTCCCAGGGTTTTACAATCATTCCCGTCCCGCAAAGTTTAGCGCCGCCACCGATATCTAACCCGATACTCGTATACAGATTATCGTTTCATGTTAATAATCGAAACAAAACCATTAGTTTCCGCGTTTAGATTTCAAAAGCGTTACCGAAGCCCCGCGAATGTTCGTTGCTGTATATATTTATGCATGCTTGCCACTGTACATGCATTTATTTTGATACTTATCCTTACACCTGTTGTATAGCAATAAACGTTTGATTTATGATACACTTTTACTGTTTCGTTTTACCGTGCCGTGTCGTGTAGCATTCCTCGCAGGTACTTTCATCGCATTCACGTCATCACCTCTGTGTTTATGTAGGAAGGTTCTTTAATGGATCTGGAGATCTGTACGGACCATCATCGTGAAATAAAAAAAAATAAAAAATAATAATTTACAAAATATAGGGTATCTCGCTTCCCCGTTGTTTATATTTTTCGAAAATAATTTGTCTATTTAATATGCTTTAAACTATCTTAACAATAAAAAGTAAAAATAATAATAGTTTGGGGATATAGGGTAGCGCACTTCCACGTTTTTAATTTTTTTTTTTTTTTCGAAAATACTTTGGGTCATTCTTTGCTGTATAATATACTTGAAGTTATATTTTAACCAAAAACAATATCTGTTATAGTTTCTGAAAAATTTACAGAAATCTAAAAATTCTGTAGATCTTTGGAGGGTGCTGTACCCGAAAATCTGTTGCTGGTGTTTCCTTGTGAAACAGAAAATTTAAACCTAGATTAGATTAGATTAGATTAGGATTGAGGTGGCCTATCGACCTATTTCACCGCGACCTTTTCAGATCTATTGTGATCCCCTTTTTTCCTAGAGGACGCTCTCTAATTTTGCCCTCTTAATTAGGCCTATCATCTTTGAGAGCGGCTCCTTTATGTAGCTACTAGCTGTGGGGTTCACCTCCCCCATTACTAGAAACCTTGTCCTCGCCAGGCCTTCACATTGACACAGCACATGAACTGGTGTTTCTTCCTCCTCTTGGCAGTATCTAAATTTAAACCTATCAATTAGCCCAAAACATTACCACAATTTGCATAACTAATAGAAAATAGAGGATGTATATCAACGACACTTATACCAAATTTCCCCGTCTCTTATTTGTTTAAGTTGATAGGTAAACATTAGTTTGCGTAAAGCAACAACAATCAAGTTATGTTTAATGTGTACTAGAGATACATACACTTTACTTACCATTCAACACTAGCCGTAACCAATCCGTACATCGATCTCAGTTTTGTAATCACTACTCATCAACAGCGCAACGTTGATCGTTAATTTCAGTATACAGTCAACGTAGCTCAATCTGCACTAATTAGTTCTCGTACGCGATTCTAAAGCTTTCGGAAAAAAATCGAGGCAGTCGTAATGTACACACACTCTCACACGTATTAATCTACTTTTAATTGCGAGTTGTGCGGCGAACCAGTTCGATAATGTCAGTACAAGAAATTAATAACGGAGCTCTTTCTATTGATTCGTCCATCAACTGCACAAGCTGCGGCCCTTTTATTTGATGACGGGACCAGAAGATATTGCCGACGCGCCGTAGTGTACAAGCATCTTGTTCAGTGGTGTAATATCGTGTAACTGCGTTTTCATTGGCTTATATTAAATGTTCGTTCGATGAAATCTGAACAACCCTCGTGGATCCTTGTAAGATGCTTTGGCAGCTGTCGTATCCGAGGGCTTTTTTTTTCTTTTCTGTGCATGAGGAAAGGTATAGTTTCATTTTCGTAATTGTAAATGATGATAGATGATGGTTTTAATTTGCAGAAACAAAATGTATTGACAGAATTAGTTTGTTATTAGTGAAGTTTTATTCAATATAAGAGTTTTTTTTTTTGCTTGCAAAAAAGAATAAGAGAAACGGAAAAAGACTGCATGGCCTTTGTAGAATTAGAAAACGCGTTTGATTCAATATCAAGAAAAATGATAATGGATAGTTTAAAACAAAGGAAAATAAATAGTCAAGTGCAACGAAGTATAATAGACATATATAGTGTAAAGACATTATCTAAAACCATAAATTGAAAAGTTTGGTACAAATGCACGTTTAGACGAATTAAACACATCGCCTAAGAAAAGGTGGGCGATGAAGTAGTTTGCCAAATCATTTGCCAAATCACTTGCTAAACCGATTGCCAAATCATTTGCCCAACCGTTTGCATTTCTTGGGAGAGAAAGTACCGGAGGTTCTTAGTGGGTAGCCTGGAATCCCATACTGGTCATGTATGATTCCCGCATGGTCGTGCATAAAGCAATTTTCCCCGACAAAAAACAAAAATCAAGTTAGTCCTTAAACAAACTGCTGAACTTATGGATACGATATACCAGCCAAAGAAGTCCCGCATAATTTCATTTATTCACGCCTTAAAAGTAAATCTTACCTGTCAACCTGTTTATCATATATAAATATATGTTACAGTTTGTCTATATAAAAAATATTGTAACGAATTTTTTAGAAAAATATGTTTTAATGGAATAACTTATTGATATAATTACAGGGCATATACAATTCTGGAAGGAAATCAAAATGTGGCTATGTCAAAATAGCCACATGTATTTTTCCAGAATCTTCAATACTTCAAACTAGTTGTTAGGGAGAAAATATTTTAACGAAAATCCTTTTATCTTTAAAACTTCACATCGGTCATAATAATGCACACGTGATTATTTTTTCAGAGACACGACTTAGACACGTTATTGGGTAAATGTTCTTTTGCGTGGCGCACGTTTAATGTTATTTTGGTTCACGCGAATAAAAGAAAAAGCCATTTGAAATTCTAATTGCGGTATTTCTTTTTCGTTATCAGCCAACCTTATTAATCGTGGTTGTCCGTTTTCTTACCGACGTATCGTATGCATCTAGACGCCTTATTCCGAGTTTATTTTAAAATTCTTTTCAAATTTTAATACGTTTTCTGTCTTATCGTCCACGCAACGCTTTACTTATCTGAAATTTATTCAACGTCGAGCGAGCGGTCGCCGGGTCGACCTATAAAACTAGAAACTTGCGCCCGTAAAGCAAAAGTGACATAAATATCGTTTAATAGGATTCATAAAACGCCGGCGCGTAACTTCGTTATCAATTTATGTAGGGGCGCCCGGAGAACGCGGCAAAAAGGTCATTGGCGATAAATGATTGCCCGCATTTACTTAGGGTCGTCGTGGGCCAGTGTGCTGTGGCCGTAATTTTGCAAAAGCGGAAATTTTACTAATTGTTTTGATTCGAGTAATTTTCGTTTCGGCCCGGTGGCGATGGTAGCGATGCATTGCGCCTTGAAAAGGTCGTACAGCCGCGCCGTCGCCATGTTGCCTTGGAATTATAGCGAGACCCTTGCCCTTGCATCGAAACTTATTGCCCAGCGTAATTGAGTTTTTAATTAAATGCTAAATAAAGAGTTGGGCAATATTTTAGACGCGATGTTCGTGACTAAAAACACGTTATTATTTAATTGCAAAAACTGGAAATGTATAAAACCACGTAGTCTAGAATCAAATGCAAATACTTGAGATGCAAAATGATTTCTGTTTATTTATCTAGTAATATCCAACTAGGTAATCAGCAACCACTTGTTGATGTTACCTGTAAATTCAAAATACTGCATAACTGCTAATCTTAATCTCAATGCGTACCGCGCAACAGCAAGTTGTCTTTCGTTACACAGACTCTGCTGGAATACGGATTGCCAGCAACTAATAAGTAAACTAAACAGGTAGAGTTTTAATTCGAACGTCATCTCACATATGGAATTCTTCTATGGGGTTCTTCGTCCGCAGCGGTGATAGTTTTCCTTAAACAGAAGTCGGCCGTTAGATGCATTGCAGGAGATATCAAATCCTTGAAAATTTTAACTCTTTCTGAATTGTATATATTGGAATGCAGACTATATATTTATAAGCATAAACATATTTTTATGAACAAATATAATAACTTACATAGTTACAACATCAGAGATTCACAAATACATTTAATGAGACATAATTTAAACTTAACCGCCAAAAGTGTAGATATCTTACGTATTAAAATATATAACCACTCACATCAATCATTGTGCAATGATTGGAAAATTTTACCATTAAGAAAATTCAATCAAAATGTTACAACATGGCTGCAAACAAAATGTTTTTATTCTTTAGCTGAATTTTTTTATTGTAATCTAGTTTCATAATGTAATTTCATAACCTAAGTGTATTTTACTTTTTATTTTATACTTCCGTCTTTAAAATAAGTTTCTACTTTTCTTTAAAATTTCATATTTTGATGATATGATATGATGTTAGTTATTAGACATTTTCAAAATATATATCTCTATATACTAGAAAGTCTTATAAAAAAGGTGTCACAGTAAAATTTACCTTTCTTTAAAGAAATAATAACTGTAGTAATGGAACCACACTTCATTTGCCTCAGATATTTGAAAATAACTTGTTTTATAGTTTCCGTAGTATGATAGCTTAAGTGAAAAAAAAATATATATTGAATCATGAAACTAATTGTTTTCAAATTATTAAGGTGAAAGAAGCACGATAAATGAACCACCCACTGTATAAAAAAAGGGAAAAGACAAGTTTATTTCAACTTTAGACATCTAATTTCAAATTAAAACAGACGAAATAAAAACGCTGAAATAGAGTTTATACCACAAAGTTAACAGAAGTTACTAAAGAATCCGAATATCTTAGATCTCTGTCTTCTAAAATTAGAACAAAAGCGAGTTCAAGTGTCCCGCTAATAGAAATAAAATCGGTCCATGCTATGAAAGGTATTATAAAATTAACTCATTTATTTTTGACGTAAACGAAATATGTATGGATGTATGCTAACGGATATTGTAAATGGATTTGCTGAAGTACTTAAATTCGAGGACAGTGTCATCAAGAAAGGCATTTCCTTTTATTATTAGATTACTTTCAACTACTACTTGCGTTTAATGGCAGTTGAAACATTCTGTCTCCTAAAATTCGTTATACGTCTGCCCCCATCTCCATTCATCCGTTTATCCATCCACCTCTTCAATATTCGTTCATTACTGTCGGTTGGAACGCGATTAAGGGATTCATTAGTCACCGGCGACGTGCAGGAAACGTATTAGGCGCGTCGTCTTCTCAACATTTTCGCCTCGAAATTATTACCGTTTTACTGTTGCTGAAGTTTCCTTTCCGTTTACAGGTTTCCTCGACCTCGTTCCTGCGATTCAGCTTCCCCCAACCGACAATTGTTATTGCGTAAAAATAAATGTATTCCCGGACAAGCTCAAGTTCCCTTCGCTTCGCCAACTCTTCATTCGTTTCGGTAAACCGCCTCCTTACGATTATAGTAGCTTTCTCTTTCCGGTTCTCCTCACCTCTCCGTTCTTGGCAATTGGGCGTTATAACGTCCTCGATTGCGAAATCGGTAATTTTAATATTTTACTCGGCGCCGGTTTCCGTGGTTAAATTTCCTTGAATTTCGTTCGAGCATTTTGAACAGCGCGAGGAAGTAGATAACGGAAAATACAATTTACTGGAAGAAATTATCCGATGGTTTCATTTCTTTTCCATTAATTTAAAAGCGTCTTGTGAAGAAAATTATATATTATGATATAACCGAGTTGGCAATTGAAATTAATCACATTCTTTTGAAAGTAATTCCAAACAGAGTTAAAGATTTTACTTTTGTTGTATTAACAATTTACTGAATTACTCCGTACTAAACGAATAAAAGCGATTTTTGTATCCTTATATTATTACAACTACAATACATTTAGTATTTATTTTTCTTTAAATTGAAAGAAGCCAATTCGCCTTTAGTAGCATTAATTTAGTGTAATTTTTCAACGAGTAAGAAGTCTTCTAAGACTTGTAAAAAATTTCGTAGAAGCTTGTATAGAAATAAACTTCCAGGTCTTCCTTTGCAACCGTCTCCTGTTATCACTCGGTGGAGAACGTGGGTGGAAGCTACCCAAATTTATAGTAACAACTTCAATGTTCTCAAAGATTTTATTGAGCAGTTGCCCAATGACGCTAGCAGCATTGTTAAATGTAAATTAACTTTACAAACAAACAGCTTACTAAACGAATTGCAATTTATAAATAACTATTTTGCAAGCGTGGTAACAACGACAAAATATTTTGAGAACAGAAAAACACAACTTGTGAAAGGTCTAAATCACTTAAATAATACAAAAAGATATAGGGGCGAACCACTTTCTAACAACGGCCAACACTACATTTTATATTATGTATTATTAAGAAAAGTAATGTTAGCTTATCATGCAGCCTAATCCAAAAAAAAAATAGAACATCGTCATTACCTACTTATTTGTTTTTTTGCAAACACCAACCACGTTCCAAACATGCGATGCAATTTTCCTAACCCTGTATTATACTTACTTTTTAAACTAATATAGCAGTATGTACCACATTTCTGACTAATCCATAATGTAACACATTACAACACAGTAGTATTCAAACAAACCTATTGCACGTCAGTACAAAATTACTTGAAGTAGTTATCTCAATTAGTAGCAATTACATTTTACAAGTATATAATTGCAATACAGCATTTAAAATAATTGTTTTGGTGTGAACGAAAGGTTTCTGAATCGGTAGTTAGTAAATTCGTCGACATAAAAGGATTATATTTGCACGTAAACATTCTTCAATGATGAAATAAACGATGCAGCGATATATTTTCTCAGTTCGAGATTTTACAATATAATAGCGGAATTTCTTGAATTTTATTCAATGCAATTGCATGACCCTCATAATAATGAAATGGATTCAGAAGACGAAAGAGACTTGTCCCTACATCATAACTTTTCCCATGGATACTGATATTTGTAAATACGTTTAAGTAGCTCTTGTGCATTGTATTATATTATTGGTTAATATTTCTATTATGCTAACAGAAAAATCTACTAAGTTCTGCGTCTTTTTCTATATTTCTTTAATGTTACAAACAACAACAATATTAAACACTACTTAAGTGTTGACTATAAAACTACTCCTGAAAATTATATAAGATTTGTAGGTTTTTTTTTATTTCAAATTTCACATGAAATGTACTAATTGAAATAAAAATTAAGAATGCTTATACAAAATTGCCCACGGATCTGTCCTAAAAGGAATTTCAGTGTATCAGCGGATAAATTCTTCTTTGAGTGAACTTAACCGTATACAAAATCAAATCTTACTTTCCAATTTAGATATTAATGTAGAATCCTCAATTGCTTCTAAGATCTTAACGTCACTATACTAAGGTACCAATTCTCCTTCAATGCGCAAGCTTTTTGATGCTAATTTATAGATAAAACATTTTAAATTTTTCGAAGCTAGATTTTTCTCCATTTTTGACAAGGCTGTCATTCTTGTACCATCGACACATCTCAGATGCAATTGAATTGATTAGGACGTACACATAGGTCCTCATAAATATAGTGCATAATCAGCGTAATGTGTTAACATGCCCAATGACAAACGGAAACAAAGCTAATGAATTAATAAAATTAATGGCATATACACAGATGGATTTTATGTTGGATTCCGTAGAGTTTATGGCCTGTATCAAAGGTCCTTTCTCATAATTAAATACTATTTAGCAAACACAGATCGTGTAGTAAATTCATTATCTTGATTATTTTACTAATCATTCTGCATATAAATTTTAAAAGTACAAACTGGCTTTAAAAAAAAAGTAGTCAATAAAATACTTAATCAAACTTTCTATAGTTAGAGTTGAAATGAATTAATCAACTAAATTTATTACCTATGTGGGTACTCATACAAAACAGATATAAAAAAATCGTTTGCAAACAAGTAGGATTATCGACTATCTCAGGATTTTTATACTCGTACTTCAGCTACTTATACATTAAAGGACTTCATGATGTTATTGAAGCAAGGCAAAGCGTATCGCAAACAAAAAACAAAACGTGATAGGTAATCGGCGCATATGAGAAGGACGTTTATGTGAAAATATGAAGCGGTAAAATGGCCAATTGAGCAAATAAAAGATAATTAATGGAAATAAGCGAGATTCGAAATAAAAAAGAAATTAAATCAAGCGACTCTTCAGTTTCCAGCGATTCTCGCAGCTCAGGCTTGTCAACGTGTCTGTGACTTTATTAAATTTCCTGATTTAATAACGACGCCACCCATTTTATATATATTAGCGTAAATATCCAGGTCAAATATGAAACGCAATTGAAAATGTCAAAGCGAGAATACGTTATGAATGGCCATTTCATTAACTCTAGTGTAATCAATAATTTATTTTTGGTATACTACGAGATATGAAAATTCAAAATTACAAAAATCAATAAATAGGTAACTCAATCTGGGCAAAACCATGAATAACCAATATGTTCCTAATGTACAATTTCCTATTTGTTAGGATGATAAAAATGTACAGTTATATAAAAATTTAATAGAACAATTTAATAAACAAAACAGCATAACAAACCTATCTTTGCAATAACATGATTTTGCAGCAAGCTTTGAAGGTGGCTTCGTCTTTCAAGGCATTAGGGAAGATTCCTAGTAAATTATGAGTGTAATCCATCACATGTAGTATATAATATTTTAGTTCGTTCAAAGTATTTATATGTAAGTTATTATAGCCTACTAAATATATTTTTTACGTTTCTTAACAAATCAATGTAATCATTAACCATTCTTTCTACAAATAAGCTACTCCCATTGTAAACTATTTGAAAATATAACTCAGCAAGTCACGAGAGAAAATATAGTTGGGTCCATTGTTCCTTTTTGGCATAAAGAAATATATTTTCTTTTGCGCTCAACTCATTAGCAATTTATCCCGTTAAAAGGGAATGACATGACTACAACGACATCTATACAACAAGTGTATAGATGCCCAGCATCCCCCACAGGTCTATGCACAGCATACAGAACACTGCAAGAGTAGGCTTACACAGTAAGCCAATGACCGCTAGGGTGCAGCAATTACACGAAAGGCGTGTAACCTAAAATATACGAAGAATCTAATTTCAAACGAAATCAGATTTTCACACATCAGAGTCAATGTCGATTGTGTCCCGCCAGGTACGGACAGCGCTGTTTCGTGCTTATTAGCAACTCATCAGCGTACCATAGGCAAGGCACAATCGACATCTCTCCCGTGCTGCGGTATATGCACCGTATGCAAGCTAAAGAGAATGACATTACTACAACGACATCTATACAACAAGTGTATAGATGCCCAGCGTCCCCCACAGATCTATGCACAGCATACAGAACACTGCAAGAGTAGGCTTACACAGTAAGCCAATGACCGCTAGGGTGCAGCAATTACACGAAAGGCGTGTAACCTAAAATATACGAAGAATCTAATTTCAAACGAAATCAGATTTTCACACATCAGAGTCAATGTCGATTGTGTCCCGCCAGGTACGGACAGCGCTGTTTCGTGCTTATTAGCAACTCATCAGCTGCATACGGTGCATATACCGCAGCACGGGAGAGATGTCGATTGTGCCTTGCCTATGGTACGCTGATGAGTTGCTAATAAGCACGAAACAGCGCTGTCCGTACCTGGCGGGACACAATCGACATTGACTCTGATGTGTGAAAATCTGATTTCGTTTGAAATTAGATTCTTCGTATATTTATCCCGTTACTATTTTAATAAATTTTTTCGAAAACTAGTCCTTTAAGTTAACAAACGAAGCATTATTATATGAGAATTTTTCGAACATTATTTTTCCATCTTTCGTATCTATTCAGTTATTATTTAAACTTCATAAATCTCTAGACCCAAGTTATATCAATCAATGTCACGCTCCAACAACAGTCTGCAGCGTCAAAGATCAAATTCAGATTATCTAATCAATAACCGCACAATAATTCCCGAGAAAGAAAGCCGATGGTCAAACTATATTAACTTCTCTTTTCCGCAGTATCTCATGCGTTTGACACCATCGAAGATAGTAATTATTATCTATGCTCTTTATTGTTCAATTTTAGTTACATTAAATAAACCGTTTATTATAAAAGAAAAATATCTAAAGTTAATCACAAATCAAAATATTCAAAATAATTTTAGACGTGTGAGCGGCGCTCTGACGTTGTTCACAAAGCTTAAAAGGTCCCAAACATATGACGTAACACTTTTCTGAAAACATACCCTTCGTTACTGCTATATAAAAAGATTAATTTTAAAAATTTATTTGTCGCTCGTAAAACCAAAATGCTTATCGAACGCGCCCCTACGAAATATATAAAAGGTCGAGAATGTAGCCATTGTGATGCTGAGGTTGTAAAGCGTCCGCATTTTCTCCGTGAAAAATAATAAAACTTGGGTGGAAGTGAAAGAGCGGGCATGCACATCGCATGAATGGGGGGAACAGTGTCCCGCATCGTTCGTTTACGACAAAATTTTTGGTAAACAAAACTTATTAGATAAACGATATACATCATAAAATACGAACATGCACGATTCGCAAACGTACAACGTCATTGTCCTTGATCAATATGTATGCATATATACGATATTGCAATGAAAATCAAACATCTCATGCCGGTGCTATGGATCGCGGGTCGATGAGGTAGTTGCAAGCGCGTGCTTTATCTTCGCTAAAATTTATTATTTCTTTGACAGGGACGACGCTCGTAAATTTTCTCCGAACATGTCGCTTTAAGTTACATATCTCATTCATACATATGTATACACATACATACATCTATGCATACATCCATAAAGTTTGCAGAAACTGTAAATTTGCAATTCTTGCGTCTTCTTCTTTATTTTATTCATATATTTTTCTGTCTCGCCTTGAAGGATACTTTAGGTACATCCACTTATAAATATACTGCGATATTTCCCCTTTATTAATAATAATAATAATAATAATAATAGCGGTTTATTGGCATTAAACGTAGTATGAAAATAAGTAAATGCTAAAATTCAACCAACATGCTAAAAGGTGCAAGATCAGCTGCTTAAAGCATAAGCCGCTGTTCTTCCTCCAGCACCATTAATAACATTAACCCAATAAATAAAAAATCGCAAGCAAAAAGTAATAATAATTCAAGTCTATGCGCAAAAAGCATAAAGAGAAAAGTAATGGAAAGTTATAAAGGAAAATGAAAATATATTTACTTGTTAAAGAAAGCACTCCTTCTCAAGTGAGCGGACTCAAACAACGCATTCCTAGTGAAATTTTGTCCCAAAGTCTAACAATATTATAAGTATGAAAAATCTCTGAGTGCATCAGTGAGCTGTGCCGATACGTCCGTCAGAGCGAGCATGACTGGTGAGAGAATGGCTGTGTTACGTCAGAAGCAATGCCGTCGCCAACGAATAAATTGGGAATAAATGGAAGTGTCTGTGTTACATCAGAAGCTATGCTGACGCCAACCAACAGACCGGGCTGGGAGGAACTAATGTACACTATAGCGGTCGCACACGCGGTCGTGATGATGGGACTTGAGCGTGCGTGAACGGACATACCGTCTGCGAAGACGATCCTCGCGTCGTAACCAAGAATAAATAAATAAAAACTTAATGAAACAAAATAAGAAAATTAAACAAAAGAAGAACGAATTTACGAGAAACTCAAAACTTCTAAAACTAAAATGAATTTTCCCACAGAGCGGACCCATCTATTCCCACCCAATACGGACCCCAAGTCTATTCCCCCCAATACGGAACTCCAAGTCTATTCCCACCCAATACGGACCCCTAGTCTATTCCCGCCCAATACGGAACTCCAAGTCTATTCCCACCCAATACGGACCCCAAGTCTATTCCCGCCCAATACGGAACTCCAAGTCTATTCCCACCCAATACGGACCCCAAGTCTATTCCCGCCCAATACGGAACTCCAAGTCTATTCCCACCCAATACGGACCCCAAGTCTATTCCCGCCCAATACGGACCCCAAGTCTATTCCCACCCAATACGGACCCCAAGTCTATTCCCGCCCAATACGGACCCCTAGTCTATTCCCACCCAATACGGACCCCAAGTCTATCATCACAACACATCCCAAATAATTTTAATAGTGTCCTGTGTGGACTTGAAAGACAGATATCAACAAAATATCGACTATTTCCTACAATGCTATATGGTAAAGTAACAAACACGCCTTCGAGTTCGACTTGTCCAATATGTGTCGCTAAACCAAGTGAGATAAATGAGTTAGAATGTATTAAATGCAAAGTAAAACGAGAAGAGGTATCTAAATTTGGGCTTCCCACATTGCTCGCGGGGATTCGCTCTATGGAGATGATTCTTCGTATTTATTTCTTACAATTTATTCTATAAAACATGGTTTGCAATGACAGAAGAACAGAAGCGAGGGAAACAAATGAAGACGCTAACTCACTGCGAAACTTTTCCTGGTCTAGTAGGAAAAGTTTGGTTGTGAGTTAGATCTAATTATAGATAGACCTAAGGTGGGCGAAATAGCAATAACATTGGAATATTACAAGTGCTTCCAATAAAGTTTTTAGTGTGATCATTAGAGTAGATCACTTTCCTTGCGCGCCATGTGCGCCGGTATAGGAGTGTAATTCGTAATATACTAGAATGTGCGATAGAATAGGGACGCAACATGAGCTTGTTACCGATATAAGTATAGAATGCTTACACTTACATGCAGTGTAAGTGGGTACCAAACACATACTGACTGCTTTTTATTAGTTCTGATGCAATACAGTCATCCCCACATCGACGCACATGGCGCGCACGGAAAGTGGTCTGCTCTAGTGACCATCAAATGATCTGGTAGTGGTTTCTATCCCAACTTTTTTATAGGCAAAATAGCTTTACTCGTTCTTTAGATTAGTTTAGATAATCAATCTACTCAACGAATTCCAAATTATTTAAACCTCCAGCTAATCTTAAATGTAAATCGTAAGCTTCCAAATCTAATTTTTGTTGTACCTTAAATAGTACGTTACGTAGTTGTGTAAACGTTTTATTTCATTTGTATTTAATTTAAGCATTCATTGGCATTGGCAGCAACCTTAAATACTTAACAGTTTCATTTGAATGTAAATGTGTAACTTAATAGCATCACGTGGCCTTTTTTCTTTTCATTTCATTGCAGCAAATATAAAGTAATTTATACTCACAACTGTCCATTATACGATAGGCAATTCTATTTATACTATATAATTATTCACTTCAACTGAACCTACCTACAACGCTATTATAAATAGTTGGAAAACGGAAAACGCAAGCTGTAAGCACATAATGAATACCCATAGATGTATTCATGGTGTATATCTAAGCATACTTATTCGGAATTTTCTTCAAGTCACGATTTAAATTGCGAAATTTAATAGAAAATATCAGAAAAAGAAAAACAAAATGATTGCAATTGCAGACGTGATTTATTTAGGGAAAATAATTCTCTATAGAATCTATGCCTGAAATCTTACAGCAGTTGAACTAGTGTTTTAATGATATCCGACAGAAACACAAAAGGTAAACGCGTTCCTTTTTACATTTAAATAAATTGCGCTCGTATAAAGAAGTGAGAGATATAGAATACCATAAATTACGGTAATTGTTTGAAAAGTAAAGAAAGCGTACTCAAATACGCTGAAAACCCACCCGCTAGCAAAGAAAGAACTCGACCGCAAAAAGCAGCGACACCGTAAATGAAATGACTCCGAGAAAGACAGTATCTCAATATGATACGTCGAGGGCGGTGTAGGAGAACTGCAGAATGAGAAAAAATAAACGAGAAATGTTTTGAAATATTCGCATACACCGCAGCGATATATACAGAAAATGATTTATAAAGTTTACGTAACCCAGGTACATTAATGCTAAAATAAATGTTTTATGAGATTTTTTCACAGTCGGGTTGATGTATTAAATTATTTAAAGGGAATTTTCCCGAAACCAAGTGGTAATTTATATTTAATACGCTCGGTTTAGAGTGCAAGACTCCGAAAGTCTTTCATCTTTTGAAAATATCCGCAAAGTTTAAGCTGATTTGATGTCCGGAAAATGGAGCAGTTGCGAACGCATTCACTAACTTCACTCTCGGAAAACACACACATTATTCATAGAGACCGGTAACTTGATTGATCTGCGCAGCTGTTTACATATGAAAATCGTTTTTGCGCAATCTTTTGAAAGTATTGAAATCATAACCACAGTTATAAGGGAATAACGTATTTCTATAGCATATACGCAATTACTGATTTTGACTGGGATTTAACTTAACAATTTCTTATCTATCATTTTTAGAATAATATTCATGATACCATACAATGAACGAGAACAAGGAAAGACTTAATAGAGAATGAAAACAAATGTGATGTACCTGATATACCTAATGACCACAGTAAAAACCTTAAACTAAACTTACTTGTAACAAATAACCAGAAAAAATTTATACAAATGTCGTTATTGACAGACATGCATGTTTCGCTGTATTTACAGCTCTTCAGTGTCACTGAAAAAAATTACGCCTTGAGCGTAATTTACAAATGTCGTCGAGTGACACTGAAGAGCTGTAAATACAGCGAAACATGCATGTCTGTCAATAACGACATTTGTATAAAATTTTTCTGAATTTATCAATTAATATAGCGTTTAACGCAAAATTTAGTGGCTTACGGCAATTGATTTCAAATTGGTGTTTCGAATTGAACATATTTGTAAATCGAAATTGACAAATTAGCAAATATCTTCACTAAAATAATGAGTTTAAAATCGTATAACTCTCATACATTACTATATATTGCTACGAAACTTGTAGATATTTTATTTAAATTTTATTAAATTGATTTTAAATTAACTCAACACTGTTTTATTAACATTCAGACATGCAGCGTCCTCTATTTAAGATAAAAAGACTCCACAGATAAGCTATGCATCAATATCTAGATGCCACTATAGCACACAAGTGAATGAATACCTTTCCCTCTCCCTGTTTTGAGCACACCGCATACCAATCGTGTGATATACTATATATTCTTCAGTAACTCCTGGGGCGTGGCAGGGTAAAAAATTATTTAGAAGTTAAAACTTAACGCATTTCTATTGTAATGAATGCCTATTATGTAGATACTATTAAGCGCACTTACTTTTGAACTCACATTAAATACATTACCTCGCACCTACAAATAACGACAAATAGATTAGTATTACAATATTAAACGTTTCCTTTAAAAAGAAACAATCTTGGTTGGATATATTCTATGCGGCGAAAGACCTTCAACTTTACACAATAAGTAGGCTAAAGAAATAAATATTAAAGAGCGACAATAGGGATAAACTAAGGTTGGATATCATTGCACGCATATGCAATATAATACGGCCTCGCGGCGCCGTGCCTTGTCGCACCTTTCGGTGAATACCGCGCACAATCCAGCGAAGTCCTTGATAGGTTAACCATCTTTATCCGACAGCAAAGTCCTGCCATTCTTAAGAAACAAATGTCTTTACATGGACACATTTTACGAGGTGATTCCATATCGAAGGCATATCAACAGATGCTCCGAGCAACATTCCTATATACATCAATGAATCTTGTCGTAATCCGCAAACGCAACATCTTAACGATGCATTCATAACACTCTCGGCGCAGAATTTAAAAGATGCTATCGCGTAAGTCGTTAATTTCACTAGTTTTGAAGTGACAGGAAAGTATTTGAATTACGACGAAGTCATTCGCTAACGAGAAAATCCCTCGATTGTTCCGAAATGAATGTTTACATTCGAACTTGAAAGAGAGAAAGTTCAAAAACGGTGCTCGAATTGTAAGTAAAATATTCCGCCCGGACGGGAAAAAAGTTCCGCATTCGTTTCAGGGCGTCCCTCGTTCCGGCGACAGGAGCAAATCCTAATGAACGAACATCTTTGACCGACGGGATAACAATGTCCGTGTTTCCTTGCGCTAACAAGAACGATGGAACAAAGGCAATTCAACAAGTGAACCGTGGCGAGAGGCATTATGGAACCGTTTCCGTCCAGACGCTACCTCGTCGACTAGGCAACCTGAAAATAATCAACTCTGCCTTCCATTCGCGTTCCCTTTTACTCTCACTCCATCTGGCTCCGATACGTGGTGCAGAACAACCGCCCACACTTCCCTCTTCGATTATGACATCCCCTATTTGATTTTTCCAAGTTTGGTGTGGAACGATATCCCTTTTGCGCACTTTTCATTCAAAGCTTTCGGCTATATCCGAGGTGAAGTATTTGCACATGTTCATTTAAGCTAATCTCATTAAAACAAGAATTTATTTTATTTCACTTTTATCCACACTTCTTCAATGATTAATAATTAATAATAGGTACCTGTTTAAATCTCGCTTACAAGTTTCATTACAATATGGTTTAGATTTACTGTTTCGACAGAAAAGGACCAACTAGTGACAAAACAGGTGTTTCAAACGACGACAAAATGTACGATCTAAAAATCTTTTACACGACAAACAAAAATTATGGCCATCAAGAAAGGTTATCCACACGACAAAAGTTTATAGAGTAATAATTTTTTTTTTATATTTACAATATATTATAATTTTTATACATGTACTTGATAAAGGTTATAATACTTACCGAAACGTTTTATGTATGAAGTGTTGTTATCATTGCACGACCTAAAAACCAAAAGAAAATCCCAAACACTCGCCTATCTCAGGAAATTTTTCCGAGCGATTTGAAACATACGAAAACAATATTTATACACAAGAAAAATGATCCTACCGATATTAATCATTATCGTCCGATAGGTTTACCATCTGTTCTCGTTAAAATATATGAAGAAGTTATTAATAATCGACTAGTAAAGTACTTTAACCACTATAACTTGATATCATCAACCCAGTTTGGTTTTACCGCGTTTAAAGTCCACTAACGAGCTTTGGATCAAGTATATCACGAGTTGGACGCCAGACAGAACGTTAGTTGCTTGTTTTTCGATATGTCCAAAGCATTCGATGTAATTTCTCAGTCGATTCTTCTTAATAAATTATCATGTGTCGGTATTCGAGGTGTCGCACACGATCTCTTCAAACAATATCTGTCGGACAGCAAAACAACGATTTGTTTAAGAGATGATGCGCACAGCACTTTAAAGCCATCCTTCTCGAGGGTGATTAGTGTTACAACCGGCGTTCCTCAAGGATCGGTGTTGGGACCGACGACTTTTCTTATATTTATTTCAACGATCTTTTTGCTGCTGTAACACCGAGTATTTTGTCCCAATTCGCGGACGATACAAGTTGCGTAGTCGCTGATTCGTTCATCTCGACTTACGCTCCTAAGCTAAGTGATTTTATTTATATATAACTTCTGTATTTATATCTTTATTTATTATTTTTTCGATAACAATATATTATATATTTCTTCTTGTATATTTATGATAATGTCCATGTTCTCGCAGAATTCACAACAATAAACTAATGTCTATATTTATAATTTATAAGAGCTTTCTCCATGCGCATTATACAGCAAATACATGATCGAACTTGTTTAAATAGTACAAAACGAATAGCTTCACCATTATTCCTAGGATTATATTTCATAGCGCTGTCTATTTATTGCTACTATTAGCGACTGTACCGTAATAACTGCAGGGCTATTTTAACTGCTATATCTGGCAGAATTTACATGAGCAACAACAGAAATTGCAATCGCAATAGTGTGTTTGTGTATTACAGAAATTGCAATTACAGTGAATGCATAACTTTAACGAGAAACAATACTCATTACTTCTAAAGTAGAAAAATATCCGGTATTCCTATTCCCATGATGAAAAAAGTACCGATATCTCTCTTTCAAAACTAGCACTTAAAATTTATGTTGATGGAAATTTCCTATTTGACTGAAGTGCGCATTGCGTACTGCAATCCTGAATTTTTCTCTTTTAATACAGATAAATTTTAACGTTATAAATGTTACATCAAATGTAGTTTTATTTTATAAATAATTTATATAAATAACAACAATAGGTATATAAACTTATTCTACTAATTCTAAGAAAGTCGTTCCGTATTTTATTTTTATTTTTATTCCCTTTTTTTATTTAAAAGTTATAGCGGATTACTAATTGTTATGTAGAAGACGACGCATAGCAATCGATGACTGGAACACTGATTCACTTTATTAAATGTTCGAAATATTGACTATACAGGGTGAATCTCAATATATTATCTATGCGACAAAATTTAAGAGCTGATTCCTGAGGTTATTTTGATCATTAAAGTTGATACGAGTATATGTCCAAAACGGTTTGGTTTAAAAGTTATTGAATGTTTAATAATAAATTATGAACTATGACTAACACGATATAATATCACAGTTGGTTCTTCAAAATCAATTGTGTTGAGAGGGAATTGTTTGTCATGGCAATATTTGACAGTAGTTGTCAGAGTATTCATTCAGTTTATTGTGAGTTTCCGTTTTCTAAAATGAATTACACGAATGCCGAGATGGGTGATATGCATTTTGTTTGCGGTCTTGCCAATGGAAATTCGCGTGCTGCTAGACGTCTTTATGAAGAACGATACCCGAACCGTATCATAACGTATCATTCAATATTTGCCCGTCTTCACCAACGTCTTAGTGAAATGGGAAGTTTTAAAAAACAGACGACTGATAACGGGCACCCATTTACAGTGAGAACTCCACAAGTTGAAGAAATGGTACTAAATGAAATTGAAGAACATCCTCAGAAAAATTGCGTTTGCTTTAAACATTAGTCAGGCCACAGTTTGGAGAATATTGAAAGATCAACTGTTGTATCCAAATCACACTCAACGGGTGCAGGCACTTTTGTTAGCAGATTTTCCGCTAAGAGTGGTTTTTTTGTCAATGGGTGCAACACAAAATCGCACAAATTCCTGACTATTTGGCTCAAATATTCTTCACCGACGAGGTTACTTTCTCTAGAAACGCGATTATTACTTTTCATAATAATCACATATGGACCGAAGAAAATCCGCACGAAATAGTGAATGCCCGTTATCAACATTAATCCTCTGTCAATGTGTGGGCCGGAATTGTTGGAGATCTTCTTCAAGAGGAGCTACCACTACTGCTGCAAGAAGTTCCCTTACAATTAAGATTAAGAATGTATTTTACGCATGACGGTGCTCCAGCGCATTTTAGTTTAGTTGCTCGCGAGTTTTTGAACAATACGTATCCAAATCGGTGGATAGGACGGTGAGGTCCACAATCGTGGCCTCCTCGGTCTCCAGACTTAAATAGTTTGGACTTTCTTCTCTGGGGTCACCTTAAATTTTTAGTTTATACGACTCCCATTGAAAATGTCGATGAACTGCGAAATCGTATTATCGCAGCTTTTCAAACAATTCGAAATATTCCTGGTATTTTCCTGGAAATCCTTTATGGACGGTGTGTGGGACTCCAGTATGGTTGGTGCAATATACTGTTTACCCACTAAAACCTCCTGCTCGTCTCAGTAACTTAGACGCACCTGGAACCGTCAAGGACATAACATCAGGCGCGAACAAGGGGCTGTCTCCCTTTATGTAGCAACTCCTGCCTGTCTGGCTCTCTCGTCTGCCTCCTTATGTCTCATGATATTGATTATCAGACCGTGTATTGCATGCCAACTGGATTTTGTCCTGACCATTTCGGGTACAAGCGTGTCCGGGGTTAACGATGTTCCAAGTTGATTATAGGTAACCTCCCTAATTTCCTTCCATCTACCGCATTCAAAGATAGTGTGCTATCGGTGCGGTATCCACACTCCCACAGTCTATACAGTCATCACTGTGGTCTTTCTGAATTCGCTTAACGAAGGACCTATATACTCCGTGCGCCGTCAGAGCCTGCGTCATATAATAATCAAGTTTTCTGTGGCCGCAGTTATCCCACAAGATCACGTTTGGTATAAGCCTCTTGGTCCACTGGGCTTTATCGTTCGATAGAATGAGAACGCCCATCTACTCTGCCAGGCGTTTAGGGTAGCCTCTCTCGCACCTCTCTTTATGGATTTTAGGTCTGGGTCTTTCTTGAACTTGTGCAGATAGCACCTCTCCACTACCATAAGGTCTATAGGTACTGTACCGGTTACAACTTGTAACGCTGCCGCAGACACTGTTCTAAATGCTAACGCCACGCGTAACAGCATCCCTCTTTGTAGTTTCTGGAGGAGTCCATTGTACTTATGAAGCCTCATTGTCTCACCCCAAACCGGAGCTCCATAGAGAACCATGTTGTGCATGGCACTACACAGCACAGATCGCTTACAACTTCCTTAATAAATTGATGTTATTATTATTATTATTATAAACCTCGAAATTAATTTAAAGATGGATAATATTACAGAAATAATTTAGTTTCTCAAAATGTACACGTGATGCAATTACCACTCTGAAAAATTGATAGAATCTAAAGTGGCGATGAATTATATCGTAGGATTTATTCAAACCACAACCTTCCCAGCGGTAAAATGATTTTAAAAGAACGAAAATTAACGCCGAGATTGATAAAGCCCCCTCATTATGCATTCCGAAGATGTGCGTCTCATATCCACAGCATCGTTCAGGACGTCGACGTCGTCGGCTGATAAAAGGAACGCGGTAAGACGTAAAAATCGTGCCTACTACTACAGAATCACCTCGGCGTCGTCAGTCCTACAGCTGTGCGAAGAGAATGACTGCTGGGAACACAGTGGCGGCGTAATCATTGCGGACGCCTCCTAATGTAGTCATCGTTAGTTGTCTCGAGCGGTTGCACACTTATAATGAGAGTCAGAAGAATAGAGAATTATCGCGCATGAATCGTACGCTATACAGCGGCAAGCCCGCCGTGGATAGGGATATATACTACGCCGTTGCCATTTACATAATGTCTTTTATGTAGAGCATCGTTTCTCTGTAGGATTTACATACGCGGGGCTAGGAGGCAGATAAAATAATTCTAGTGGAACGCTTGAAATCACGCGCGATCCAGCTTCCCAGATAACTGAAGGGATGGGGGATATCGAATTATTCCGCACAAATTTGCCCAATTTGAATGTAATACCTTAGATATTTAATACATTTAATGAGTCATCTATGACAAACGGTCCAAACACGAGATTATCAAATCGATTACAACTAGAAAATTAATGCTTACGTACGCGAATTCTACGACAGACGTTCGCTCGTCTATATTAATTACCTCCGTAATTAATTAATTAAGTAATTAATACATTAAAGCAAATCTCTCGTTTAGCCGGCTCATTATTCTAAGGTAATAATGAATGGTAAAACCCGAGACCTGCGACCTGAACCCTATCACCTTCATCTACCTTCCCGTTTGTCGGCGAGCGACACATTCACACCGTCAACTGTTGCGTTCTTGTCATCTTAGATTAATGAAATAATTAATTTATATTTCATGGGGACGATGAAACCTAGACGAGGCGACCTAACCTGGATTAAATTGAAATGGGATTAAAGTTTTGAAGTTACGTGCCGCTATGTTATTGGCGGACATATTACTTTACCTTAGTGTACATTAATAACAATTTAATATATGTTCTTTGGGTAATTAAATTATGTTGGTAGCAGGCTTGGGTCCACCACTAGCTTTGTTTATATATTATTATAGTTGTTCAACCTGGTGCTGGCACCTGGTGAGTAAGTTAGGTACAACAATTTTTTGAAGGAAATTTATTTATGAATTCTAAAATATTGGAAGTCCCCAAATGTAATTATTGTGGGATTAGAATTTATTACTGTTTACTATAACTTTATTCCCGCCATAATATATTCAATTTTATGAATGAGCAGACTTTATGCCCTACGCCATCTGTCAACCATGCATTGTACCTACACATGGTTGTATAACTATAGTATATACAGGGTGTCCCTGAAATAAGAGTACAACGTATTAAAAATGGGAAGCCCTAATTTTATTACACCTTTTATCTAAATTAATTTTTCCAAAATTCCCACGCATACGTGAGGAAAAAAATGGCAAAGATATTTATTAAATATCCGTCACGCCACTGGTATTTGAGACACTACACTTCTAACCAACGAAGGTAGGGCAGGCAACACGCGACGTATAACTACGCTCTGAGTCTCAGTCTGTCTGGATCCTTACGCATAAACACATCGGATATGGGTTTTACCACACGCGAGTTGTTCGATATGATTTATGTCTACGGCGAAGCAGGAGGAAGTTGTCGAAGAACTCTACGTATCTACCGGCAGCGATACCCCAATCGTAGAACCCCGTCTTACACGTGTATAAAGGATACCGTGTTTAGATTAAGAGAAACTGGTCGATTGCTACCAAATTACGAAGGTCTCGGACGTGAAAGACCACGTCGAATTTTACGAGCCGAAGAAGAATTGCTGGATATTGTGAACAGAAATGCAGGTGTAACAAGTGATGTGTAACAATTGATGTGTAACAATTGATTATGAAAGAGAAAAAAAGAAATAATTACGCATATTACCTTCGTCACATCAAATATCAACTTTTAACAATGATGTTTATTTCAGACAGCTGTCATTGATCAGATTACGCACAAGTGAATAGAGTTATTCATTAATAGATTCCACATTTTACTTTCAATATCTTCTTTGAAATTTGCT
Source organism: Cetonia aurata (assembly GCA_949128085.1). Taxonomy (NCBI): domain Eukaryota; kingdom Metazoa; phylum Arthropoda; class Insecta; order Coleoptera; family Scarabaeidae; genus Cetonia; species Cetonia aurata. The sequence goes on from OX421885.1 coordinate 34,910,570, forward strand.
TTAAATTTCGCGTACGTAATAATATTGGAGTCGTTGACTCGTATCAGGTGCATACAATGATTATCTGTATATCACAGCTGTATTTACAAATGACCTTAAGATATAGTATAAACACAGATAGTGGATCCATGGGCGGCACATTCGTGACGTTTCAATGAGTTTTTAATTGTATATTCGATATTGCAATTGGCGTACGAATTTTTGGATACTTATTCAGTATAATTTGGGTTTCCCATTTTTAATATTTTGTACTCTTATTTCAGAGACACCCTGTATAAACAAGAGTAACAGCAATATATTTCTATTTCTAATAAAAGTCCGTACAGGGGTTGTCACAATAGTATTAGCGTCTATTATAATAGAGTACCTATCTATATTAATAAAAATCTCAACTCCAACATGTATGACAGAACATCACTTAAGAACGGCTCCATCGATTTGACTAATTCTTTTTCTGTTCGTAATTGTCAGGACAAGGTTTGTTTGAAAGAAAGTTTTTGGAAAATGCAGGAAAAAAATCGGAAATTTGGACCGTATCCTTAAAAAAAATTAATCGAATGAGAGGATACGTGTTTAAACTCCATCTTCAAAACGTAAAAAAAAAAAAACACAAGAATGTTAAGGAGTAAAAAATATATTGAAATAGTAGTCCACTACAAAGTGTAGTGGACTACTACAAAGTCCACTACAAAGTGTAGTGGACTACTATTTCATGTTAAATTTTCATGTTAAATTTTGATGTTTTGCGAGACGCGTGTCGAAAGTTAGACGTTTTTTAGAAAAAAAAAAATTTCAACGAATTTTTTTAAAGTGAGATGCGTTTGAAAAAGAAATTAAAATTTAAAAAAAAACGAAAAATTAAGAAAAATTCTAAAATTGTAATTTCTTAAAATTGTGAAAATTTTAATTTGACGTTTTGACGAGAGGCGCACTGTCGAGTCTTTTTTTGAAATCAGACGCGTTTGAAAGAAAAAGAAAACTTCTAGTATGCCGATGGAATAACGCCGAATGGTCGTAAACTCGTTATTGAAGATTTTTTTGAAAAATTTTGAAACATGAATTTTATTTTTAACGAAAAAATTACTTTGTTTCATTTTCTATTTCCTTCTCGGCTCGTTATGAGTAAAATGTATAGGCATATACATACCATAAGCCTAAAAGAGGATGCGACTTGCATATTAAGCCACAATTCATTTTCGGTGACAATACCATGATGGATAAGGTTTCTACTACTGGACTCGGTGCAACGCAGAGCGAACAGCTAAATAAGGAAATTGGTGATAGGTGTAATTAAAAAAGCAAAACAAAAAAGATAAATTTTAGTTATAGAGCACCCATACCATTTTTGGAGGGTTTTTTTACACCCATTTTCATCGCAAAGAGCGTCAAAAGTCATTCTTACACACACACACAGAGTATTTTGGTCTTAGTCCGGCATGTTTGTACTATTATTTTACCAAGCAAATACTGCAAAATAAATGCAATTTTTTCCTATTATATCTTTTAATGTTAACCAGAACAAACAAAGAAAATAATCTTTTTGATAAAATTTCTAAATAATATCTTTTTGTATATTACCTTGCCTCATAACCTTCTTTTGTGTGAAGTGAAGGTCCAATTCTTGGCAAAAAGAAACCGTTTATGAAGTGCACCTATGTATAGCACCAATGGTGTAGCATATGCGTATCAGCAGTCCCCAAACTTCGAAGTTTCCAAAATGAAATTACATTTTATTAGCAAAAAAAAAATCAACATCATCCTGAATTAATACATTCTTAAAATGAAACGTTGATGCATGCAAAATGACATATTATGAAGTTATGAAACAAATTCAAATTTTCTCAAAAAAAAAAAGCTCTGTACGTATATTGGCTTCCTTTATCACCTTTTGATTTACGGATTTTCTAGGCAATCATAAATTTCTTTTTTTTTAAACAAATACATATTTATGTTATATACGAGTACTTGATAAACTAGACGTGAACTCGCCGGTACGTCATTAAAAAAAAAAAGAGAGACAAGGAAAAAGTGATCAAAGCGGAAGAGGCGTTATCTAAAAGCCGTATAAATTATTAATGTAAACATGAAACGGAAAAAATTAAACGGCTCTGCTTTAAAAGGGGATATATCAAAGCGATAAAAAAATTGTATTATCTTATTTTGTTATTCATGGTCGTTCTTCCGTTCATTGAAGTTACACTCTCCTGCGCACAGTTGCAAAATTAAAAGCATAATATGAGGATCAAACCGGCAGAGCTTGTCCCCAACCTACCTGCTGCTTTTGTCTGCCGTAAATCTGAAAATTGCCATGCGAACAATGCTTAAAGATACGTGTAGCTCGTATTTTAATACAAAGCAAAATCTTGCTTCTTAAAGTGACTCAATATATCAGAGAGAGAATTCCGCTGCATCATCCATTTGGGTATGTAATTCTTAGAGATGTGTTTAACTATAACATAAATAGGAAAAGAAATGAATAGAGGCTGCATCGGCTGCTCAGGCTTGCATCGTTCGGATACTTTTTCTTTCCAATCTCGTACCTCCTATTGGAGTACTGCGCATTATATATGGTGCGCTTGGTTCTGACTTGTATCAAATGATGAAGCGGCAGCTTCTTTTAATGCTTCAATAATAAAATAAATAATTGACATATGTATGTAGGTACTAAACCTAAATTCTTAATTATAGTTATAAAGTTAATAACAAGACACAATATATAAGATAATATAAATTTAGTACATAATTTGGCGTAGTGTAGCCATAACCAAAATCAGAATTAACAGCATTGACGCCTTGAATAACATATTCCCGTTACATGGTCTCTCCCCAGGTACAGATTCGCATATACAAACTTCTACTAATTGTCCGTCCACGGTCTGGGAAAAGCAACCACTACTCTCCGAACCTTCACCAACGGCATAGGCTTGTGTACACATATAAGTGATATTTTGAACTGAAATAAAAACACAAACATAAGCATTTATAGCAAGATCATTAGATACAGTAACGCCTAAAACGCAGAACAATCGAACATTATTCTTAATTTTTGCATCACTTTGTTTGTATATATTTTCTACTTTTATTTCTTAGTGGTTATACTGAGAGAATGCCAATAAATATTATATTATTATTATTAATTGGAATTAAATTATTTCTAAAAAGAAATTGTAGTTTAAAAAGAAAGAATCGTAACTCTAATCCTTAGAATATCGTCAAAGAGGAGAGGACAAATGATTCTATTGTGAAATAGCTGCTGCACTAGTCTAGTGAAGATTCTCTAGACTCTGTTGCTTGTTGATTTGCTGTTCGTTTTACGAACTTTAAATCATTTTTAATTGACAATTCTGTTATTTGAAGGAGTAAAATTTTGATGGTATTATTTAGAGAATTAAACGATCTAAAAAATAGGAGGCTTCATTTAACAAATTTTCAATGACAATTATTCCTTGAAAACAAGCAGTGATTCTGATGCAACATTTAGAATTTATTCCATACCTTTACCTTTGATTATAGCACATATTCATACCCAGGCTTTGTAGCAAATATAATCCAAATGATTAAAAACAAGACTATACCTACCAACACCGTTAAAGCTGTAGCTGAATTTGGCACACACGCTGCCTTGAGCTCTCCTACAAGTCACTTGATTGGTATAGTTTGCGTACAGGACATCGATGTCAGGAGGCGTCGCATCATCTGCAATAGCATGATTTATTTTCATTCCCATTTAATGCAATTAGGTAATACATAAGATATACTCTTAAAAAATATTATGCAATATTTTTAAAGAGAAGCTGAACAGTTCTCAGATAAAGCCAGCTATCCGAGACTTGAGTTTTGTTACTCCTTTCTCACAATCAGTTTAAAGCTATTTATGCTACCGTTCTGATTTTTTTTCTTTTTGGCTATTCTACGAATATTTTAATTGGGGGTAAAATCCAAATAAAATTTTTATTTTTTTGAATTATTTTTTAAATAAGCTCAAGCGAGGTGCATATTGTTATAAAAGGAACAAATAAGCCTTAGGAATATAGTTCGACCAATAATACTGTTTAAAAAATCCAAGATGGCAGTCTAGTGTCACCGTACAAAAATCAAAGTTGTAGATCAAGTTACATCAGCGCTAGAGGAATGTGTCCGGACTTTATGACAATTTTATATGTACGCACTTTTAGTGCTTAGATAAGCATGAGTCCAACGTCGCTATAGGTATGTAGAATTAGTTAGAAATTCAGGAAAAAAAGGTATAAAAGAAGAATTGGTTGATAACAATTCCTTTACAAGAAAAAAGTCACAGTCAAATCTGGACCTTGGCGTCACGTGAAATACTAAAATTTATTGCATCCGATCCCGCAACAGATTTTCCCTATTTTTTAAAATTATTTAACTGTCCAATTATAAAATATTCTTGCTTAGAATTTATTATTATAAATCAACATTAAGCACGACACGAAGAAAAATCTTTCGTCGCGTGGAACGCTTTACTGATTTAATTATGTCAATAAATAGCACGAAAACGGAATTATTGATATTCCGGTAGAATGAGCTCCTAGAGATCGCCAGGTATGTTTGGAGTGTAATCATCAGCTCATAAAAATGTATTTATTCCTCCCAATCAACAAACATACCACGAAAACAAATAAAAATGGCAAACGGAAGATCAATACGAAAACAGAACCATCAACACGCGTCGGTATTATGCTGCACACGTCATTTGTGTCCATTCTCTAATACGGGTAGCAGTAAGTGGTACACATTTACTATGTTCTGTTATTTCCAGAAAATTGAAAGGGGATAATACGTGTATGGATTTTTTCCGCTTGATTCTTTAATAAAAAGAAAAGATAACCATGGTACGTGACTTCATCTTTTCTTTGCATTTCATCTATGTATGTTAGCGATGGAATTCTCGAATAGAAAACGTATTCAATAAGGTTAAATGAATAAATATTGTAATAAGTTGCGAACTGAGTTCTTTTTCATAAGAGAGTTCTCCATTTCAAGAAATTTAGGGTGAGAAGTTCTCAAATGAACCCCCGGTCTGTGGGTTCATTTGAGAACTTCTCACCCTAAATTTTTTGAAATCTGGAAATTTAGGAAATATTTCTTGAAACACGTAAGATGTGTTATCGAGAGGGACAACTATTGATGCAAAAATTGACTTAGCCACTTTAAGCCTTTGCCCCGGGAGCTATCCCCTCAAAAATCTTAAATGAAAAAGGTTATCTAGCAGTACCTCATTTTAATGGTGCATTTTGGCGTGTACTTTTTTTAAATTGATCGATTTGTTTTCGAACTGTTTAAGAAAATCTTTTGGTTAGAAACACACTTTATCTGCTTAAAATGTTTTTTTTTTCAAAGTTATTTAGGAATTCAAATATTTTTTGCAGAAAAAAATCAACACTACGAACATGTGTTCCATTCAAATTAGAAAAAATTATAAAATTAACTCTTTTAACATACGATGGTCGTCTTTAGCTATGATTATTTCCCAGAGCTCTGTTTCAGAATGTAAAACTAAGTCAATTTAAGGCAATTGACCTATTTTAACTTCTAGGTTTTGAATTAAATGAATTTAAGTAAATTGTGAATACTTTAACGGGTGGAATCTACAAGATTCGAGGAATAAATTTGATAAAACATGAAATTCTACTAAACTTATTACTACAAATGTGGCTACGTTTGCTTGTGTATTCGTTTGGCAGGAAAAAGTTTTACTTACATGTAATAACAAACGGTGTTCTACACGGTACCCCTATATTCCGAATATCATTCAAATGCTCTGAGCAGGTCATGTTTTTCATTGTGCTATTTTGATCATGTTGTGGACCCAACCATGTAAATCTAAAGCAATATGACGAAGAAACATCCGTCTGAGCGGAAACATATTTCCCTAAAAATATTTTTTTATAATAATGGACGCACTTTTGTTTTCATAGCAACTTACCTAAAATTATGAAGGACAAAGAAATAAAACTCACCAACATATATCTTAGTTTCATTTTGGTAAACGTTGTTGTCTCAAAAACTGTGTGACATCGTTAAAGGAAACGATAAGATAAATATCATTGATAGATACAGTAACAATTATTTTCTAATTGATCACATTATTAATCTTATCTTTTGAAATTTAAAAATGCAATAGATAAGTCAAGATACCTAGTTCTAGGTAATAGATAATCAAATTTTCGGTGTGGAAATGCAAATAGTTCAAATTAGATAAAAAGAAGTGTGAAAACTAACTATAGGTATGATGAATCTCCTTCCAAAAACGTATCCAAAGAAAACAATTTTGTAACATTGTAAATTAGTCTAAAAATGTGTATCCTAAGCATTTGCTAGGATCCTATCATCGGTGTAATATGAATTAAAAGATGTAATAACTCAGTGATGCTAAACGAATATTTAGTTGTTATGATAATAAACATCGGCACAATCCGAACCTTAAGACGTTTTTAAATAAATATTGAATTCTTACTTTATAATTTTTATTTTTAATATATATATTTATGAAATAATTCTAAAAATTGGAAAAAGAGTAAGAATGCAGAAGACAAGATAATATATGCACATATGTAACACTACATGACAGAATAAAACGGAGCCGTAGCATAGCCGGGTAGCGAAAAGTTTGCAGGAGACTGAAAGTGTAATATAAACAAATCAGGTCGCTGCTGACATCTGTATTCGAAAAGCTACACCAATATCATTCCATTTACTGCTACCAATTTATAGTTTTCTATTAAACATGCTGATGTGTCATTCGATTCACATTTCATATGCACAGAACAGAACCTAGCATAACCTGACGTGTACAATTGAACGTCTACGAAAATCATTGATAGGGTACCAAAAAAAAATATACCAATTCTTTCCTAATATATGACGTCTACGGCTTGAATTTTTGCAGGCGAGCGTTTAATTGCTCGCCAAAATGATTTTCAGTCCTTAGTTTCAACTAATCAATTGTGGAATTCTCTATAGCAATATTTTTTTCTCTGTTCTAGAAATGTGTGGCACTTATGTTTTAAGTGGAGATATTCTTCTTAGGCAATTTATTTGTGTTTCTAATTTCTCAAAAATTTTCTCTGTTCACACCTCATTTGTCGGCAGCTTTTATCGTATACTGGAGAAAATAATATCTTAACGATGCCAGTCAGCGCAAGTAAGAAAGGAGGCATTGTTTTCTCTTCGATTACCATGGGCACTGATATCTATCCTCATCGCTCAGGCTTGCATCGTTCGGATACTTTTTCTTTCTAATCGCGTAACGTCCTATTGGAGTACTACGCCTTATTTATGGTGCGCTTGGTTCTGACTTGTATCAAGTGATGAAGCCACAGCTTCTTTTAATGCGTCAATAAGGTTAGCATTGACATATGTATGTAGGTACTAAACCTAAGTTCTTAATTATAGTTATCAAGTTAATAACAAGACACAATATCTAAGATAATATAAATTTAGTACATAATTTGGCGTAGTGTAGCCATAACCAAAATCAGAATTAATAGCATTGACGACTTGAATAACATATTCCCGTTGCATGGTCTCTCCCCAGGTACAGATTCGCATAAACAAACTTCTACTAATTGTCCGTCCACGGTCTGGGAAAAACAACCACGTGTTACCGCACTTTCGCCAATGGCATAGGCTTGTGTACACATATAAGTAATATTTTGCACTGAAATAAAAACACAAACATAAGCATTTATAGCAAGATCATTAGATACAGTAACACCTAAAACGCAGAACAATCGAACATTATTGCTAATTTTTGCATCACTTTGTTTGTATGTATTTTCTACTTTTATTTCTTAGTGGTTATACTGAATATCTACCAATAAATATTATATTATTATTATTAATTAATTAGTATTAAATTATTTCTAAAAAAAAATTGTAGTTTAAAAAGAAAGAATTGTAACTCCAATCCTTAGAATATCATCAAAGAGGAGAAGACAAATTATTGTGAAATATCTGCTGCAGTAGTCCAGTGAAGATTCTCTAGACTCTGTTGCTTGTTGATTTGCTGATCATTTTACGAACTTTAAATGACTTTTAATTGACAATTTTGTTATGTGAAAGAGTAACAATTTGATGGTACTATTAGAGAATTTAGAGAATATAACGATCTAAAGAAAAAGTAATCAAAAATAGGAGGCTTCATTTAAGAAATTATCAATGACAATTATTGCTTGAAAACAAATAGTGATCCTGATGCAAAATTTAGAATTTATTCCATACCTTTACCTTTGATTATAGCACATATTCATACACAGACTTTGTAGCAAATACAATCCATATGATTAAAAAGAAGGCTATACCTACCGACACTGTTAAAGCTGTAGCTGAATTTGGCACACACGCTGCCTTGAGCTCTCCTACAAGTCACTTCATTGGAATGATTTGCGTATAGGATATCCATGTCAGGAAGCGTCGCATCATCTGCAATAGCATGATTTACTTTCACTCCTATTTAATGCAATTAGGTAATACATAAGATATACTCTTAAAAAATATTATGCAATATTTTTAAAGTCACTTTAAAGCTATTTATGCTACCGTTCTGATTTTTTTTCTTTTTGGCTATTCTATGAACATTTTAATTGGGGGTAAAATCCAAATAAAATTTTAATTTTTTTGAATTATTTTTTAAATAAGCTCAAGTGAGGTGCATATTGTTATAAAAAGAACAAATAAGCCTTAGGAATATAGTTCGACCAATAATATTGTTTAAAAAATCCAAGATGGCAGTAGTGTCAGCGTACAAAAATCAAAGTTGTAGATCAAGTTACATCAGCGCTAGAGGAATGTGTCCAGACTTTATGACAACTTTATATGTAGGAACTTTTAGTGCTCAGATAAGCATGAGTCTAACGTCGGTATATGTAGAACTAGTTAGAAATTCAGGAAAAAAAAAGGTATAAAAGGTTGCTAAAAATGTTAGCCTACCAACATTGTTAACAACAACATATCAAGTCCTACCAATTCAGGTAGCACAGTCGCGATAAGGAGCGAAGATTCTCTAGGTGAAGTATGAGATTTAGTACTGCCATCCGAGGAAATTGAGAAAAAAACCAAGGTTAATGAATGAAAGAAAATACGATACAAAAAGAAATAGTGAATTTGTTAATGTATGTATTTTATGCATACATAAGTTTTGACCGTGTCTTAACTCTACGCTTGTATAGGCGAATTAGAAAAGTACATGAGACGTAATCCAGAGGAAAAATGTGTTTTGGCAAGTATTAGACGCCAACTGAATGAATATATCAGAGCAAAGCTTTCAAAAATAATAATTGACTATTTACTCCAGAAATACGATACAAGGCATGGAATAGCATTTCTCAGGTGATAAAAATATTAAAGATAATAAATTTCGGAATTCCGCAATCTGCTTTTATTAGCATCAGCGAAGAAATAGAACAAGTTTTTCAACGCGAAGATAAATATACCTATTTCGTGCCATATAAATCGAAGACAACAACTTCTCCTAGAATTTTGTCAAGTGGAAAATTATGGGCGAAATACACTAACTCCAAGAGAAGCTTACTCAAATGTGTAGGTAAGTATAATTTCGCATGTTTTAATACCGCAATCCTTTAGATACAAGTCTGTTTCTATTTGTAAGTTTTTCAACAGAGTTATCAAACAGTAATGATGAAGATGTGTCAGTGGAACCCGAGTTGAAAGAACATATTTCATTCGTCGAACACAATCTTGAACCACTGGATCAGATTCGTTGTTCATGAAGAAAAAACATATGCATACAGGAAAATAGAATTAAATAAACTGGACACATACCACTATTTCCAAATATACCCAATATTGAGACAACCTTCTGGATATTTGTTATTACTTGAAGATTTTGACGAAATTCACCCACATCGGGAAACAAAATTTTTAGACTCATGGCCGGAATTATCTTGCAAAATTCTCGATGCATTGAAGAAAAAGAAAATAGGCATTAGCATCCCAGAATTTGATGTCGCAGACATTTTTCAAAAGCGTAAGCAATTTGTTTGTTTTTAAAACACTACACACATTTTTATTCTATTGCAGAAGTGTATGCTATAAAATATTTTAACTTTTTATTTCCACCGGTTATCAACGTTATTTAAGAAACTGGCCCCCAACAAAAGTGGAGCTCCAGAAAAGTTTCTGTTTGCACGTTGAGGTAAATGACATCGTTTTATTGTGTTGTTAGCTGTATTCACTTTCAGAATTATGGAGATTTAGTGAAATTAATTGAAGAACGTCAAACAACACTACAAAAGAATAGAGAAACGATGCAGCCATTTGTCGCTTTAGAAGGAAATATAAATGAAAATATTAGATGTTACATATACATACAATTGTAAATGACACAAGATATGAAGTAGGTAACCCCTTGCAAGCTGTAGATAGGTACCTGTTTTAAACTTTTCTTTGCTCTAAACGTTAAATATCCATCAGAAAGTGAACATATCTGGACATACATACAACGAACAATTTTTGACATATATACTCGCAATGATAAATATATATATATATCAGCTGTTACATCCGATTTGTTAGTCTAATCTAAAAAAAATGCCAATTTGTTATTTATGTACCAGATATTTTATCGGCTTAAAAAGCTTAATATCGCATTTGCGATTCTACCATCAGCTACATGACAATATAAGGTATTGTATAGAAGGAGAATATTTTCGAAAATTTTGTAGTCTTAATTCATATCGGCGTCACATGAAATCTCACAGATAATTCCATTAAAATTTTTGTATATACATATCTTAATCCCGATTGTGAACTAGAAGTAACGCACGACGCTAAGTTGGACGAATCACTCCATAATAGCAGTAATACTGATACATGTTTGAAAGAATCATTTGCCGAAGCACTGCAAAATAATCTTGTATCTGCAATCTCTACCTTATATAGCAAAATGGGGCTTCCTCGAAAACACGTGCAATTTTTTTTAAAACAACATCATATTGTAATAAAGCAACCTTTAGAATTATTACAACAAAAGATAATAACGCTTTTACAGGCAAATGCCACTGGCGTTCTTGTTACAAATAAAATTTCTGCATTATTTAATCAATTCTCTGAAGAATATTCCAAATTCAACTCCGAATATTTAAGGCTCAAACATTTTAAGGAAACAGGAACTTTTATACCACCTGAGAAAATAGCAATAGGACAAAAAATAGTATGTCACAGGGGGATTTCCCGTAATAAAGTCGTTCATGCCGGCAGGAAAAAGTTTTACTTACATGTAATAACAAATGGTGTTCTACACGGTACCCCTATATTCCGAATATCACTCAAATGCTGTGAGCAGTTCATGTTTTTCATTGTGCTATTCTGATCATGTTGTGGACCCAACCATGTAAATCTAAAGCAATATGACGAAGAAACATCCGCCTGAGCGGAAACATATTTTCCTAAAAATATTTTTTTATAATAATGGACGCAATTTTGTTTTTAAAGCAACTTACCTAAAATTATGAAGGACAAAGAAATAAAACTCACCAACATATACCTTAGTTTCATTTTGGTAAGGGTTGTTGTCTCAAAAACTGTGTGACATCGTTAAAGGAAATGATAAGATCAATTTCATTGATAGAGTCACTAACAATTATTTTCTGATTAATCTTATCTTTTGAAAATGCAATAGATAAGTAAAGATACTAGGGATACTAGGGGATAGATTTAGGTAATAGATAATCAAATTTTCGGTGTGGAAATGCAAATGCTTCAAATTAGATAAAAGGAAGCGTGGAAACTAACTATAGGTACCTATATGAATCTCCTCCCAAAAACGTCTCCAAAGAAAACCATTTTGTAACATTGGAAATTAGTCTAAAAATTTGTATTCTAAGCATTTGCTAGGATCCTATCATCGGTGTAATATGAATTAAAAGATGTAACTCAATGATGCTAAACGAATATTTAGTTGTTATGATAATAAACATGGGCACAATCGGAACCTTGACAACGCCATGCACAAGCGGGAGAAAAGGGTTCCGATCGGATTGGATTTTCGTTGGGGCAGTAATGGGTGTGCTATTATGCTTGTGTTGATAATAATTTATTTCTGTCAGATTTGTAATGGCGTATCATCAACTTATGAAGCAGTTTTTACCTTTGTTGCAAAAGTTATAAAAACTTTATTAATTAAGAAATCGCTTTTCTTCACTGAAAATAGTAAATAAAGCGTTTTATAACATACGATTTATAGAGCCTGCATATACTGCATACCTTAAAAATTTGTTTTGTATTTTAAAGCATTTTTAAATAAATATTCAATTCTTACTTTATAATTTTTATATTTTAGTTATACATAGTCGTATGTTGTTAAATTCTTCACAGTAATAATTTTTATTTTTAAAAAATGTGGATATTTATGAAATAATTCTAAAAATTGGAAAAAAGAGTAAGAATGCAGAAGACAAGATAATATATGCACATATGTAACACTACATGACAGAATAAAACGGAGCCGAAGCATAGCCGGAGCGTAGCGAAAAGTTTGCAGGAGACTGAAAGTGTAATATAAACAAATCAGGTCGCTGCTGACATCTGTATTCGAAAAGCTACACCAATATCATTCCATTTACTGTTACCAATTTATAGTTTTCTATTAAACATAGTGATATGTCATTCGATTCACATTTCTTATGCACAGACATGCACAGAACAGAACCTAGCATAACCTGACGTGTACAATTGAACGTCTACGAAAATCTGTTTATTTAAAAAATTTAAATTAAAACTAAAATGCACTCAGTGCTACAAAGAGGCAATGCTATATTGGCATATACGCTTAGTGTTCTGGCTTGTTTAACGTTTTTTTGTTTCGCTTCCACGGTATTCCTTAATTACCGCACGCATACAGAATTAAACACCGTTAAAGTTGTAGTGTATGTTTCATAACATTTACAAATGAAGTAATTCTAAATTATTTTTATTTGCAGAAAGAATGTACCAGACTACAGTGCATCGAGAGAGAAAAATGATTTAGGATTCTTAACATTCGATTTACACACAGATTTATCACATTTATTTAATTGGAATGTGAAACAGCTTTTTCTGTATCTTACTGCAGAATATGAAACATCAAATAATAAATTAAATCAAGTAAGTTACAAATAATTTATGAGCAATTAAGTTATAACTAAACATTTCGCTAATAGGTAGTATTATGGGATAAAATTATATTACGTGGAGAAAACGCTGTGTTGGATTTCAAGAACATGAATACCAAATATTACTTTTGGGATGATGGAAATGGTCTCAAGTAAGTATTATGCTTTGAAATAGCAATAAATAATTTACTTACACATGTTTTAGGGGCAATAATAATATTACGCTTACTTTATCTTGGAACATTATACCAAATGCAGGCCTTCTACCAAATATATTTGCTCATGGGAGTCATTCATTTCAATTTCCAGTAGATTATACAACTTCCAGAATGTAATTATCATTTTTTATACATGTTATTTATGTATGCATATATTAGTTGAAATAAAAACTTTGACTTACATATTTTAATAAATATATTTTCTTTTTTTTGCTTAATGAATATACAATTTTAAAAGTTGCGTAACATTAATTGACTGATTATAAACAATGAGGTAAAACTAAGACGATTAAAAGATGTTGAATTAAATAAATTAGTAGATGTAATAAATATAAATTAATCAGGCACAGTATAAAATATATACTTAAATTAATCATGTATTACATAAGTCTGTTTGTATAATTTTATCTTCTGTATTTGGTGAATGTATTGGCCTACCATATGATCCATATTGACAGGAAATTTCCAGCATTTCCCTTAATCCCTATAATTTTTAATATTAAATTATCCACATTCTTAATTTATTAAATATGTATATTTCAATACCTTATTCTCTGATTTTAATCGAGATAGCACCTCTTCATCTTTATGAGATTTGTCTTCCTCTATGTGAGCTGCTGTGTCCATAACGGCTGCCATTTCTTGTATTTTTTCTGCTTGTTCCGTTATGACTTTTTTATATCGCTCATCTTGAAATGCTGAGAAATTTATATGAGATTTATATATTTGCTGACTAGTATGTTGCCTGTACTTTGACATTATGTGTTCTAAAGCAGTTTGGTGTTCTTCCAATGCAGCTCGTAATTCCCTATTCTCTTGCTGAATTTCACGTAAGTGCCGGTTCTCCTTCTGTATATTAGCTATTAACTGTGAATGTGGTTTCTGGTGTGCTACTTCATTCAGCTGTTCAACTTCCTCCTGGTACTAGAAAAAAAGACTTAAATTTTGGGTTATATATTAAACTTTTAATTTACCTGTTTCATTGCATCTATTTTCTTATTAATCGCATGCGTTTCATTAAGAAGAACATCTGCTACACTGTCACGTTCTTTCAATCGACCGGCTAAACGTTTTGCATCAGTAATTATTTGTTGGATTGTGATAGACATGTTTATTAGGATAACTGTTTTGGTTCTTGAAAACGCACGATTTTGATCCGATATATTCACCCTAAACTTAACACGAACATTAAAAGCAATATTTGTGTACCTTCCAGTTGAAGAATTATCAATTTCTATTGATTTACGATGCTATTTTAAAAACATGTTGACATTTAACATTTACACCAGCTGTCACGTTTCTAACCACACAGAAACGACAGAAACGAAGTAAGCCGAAGTAAAGCGCTGCGAAAACATATAGCCAACTTATTTGTATTTTAATCATTTTTTTAACTATCACAGAAAAGCGAATATCTTCAATAATTTTAGAAATGTCTAAAATACAAGCGTATTTGCAATATATAGGTATATTATAATTCATAAAATTTCAATATAGATTTTTATCGTAATAAAATGGTTGTAAGAAAACTATTGGCGTAGGCAAAAAACATACAGTCAGCGACAAAATTAAATGGACATTTATTTTACGATTTATAGAATAACTTTACCTAAGTAATAGCATAAAACAAAATATTTCTAGAAATACGGATTAGATACGGTAGCTTGTCCAGCAAAGAAACGAGCAATACGCCTTTATGAGTACGTATATACGTTCAAAGTACAATTTTAGCGGGAAAAATTACTACACTTATGTACCGTGGCTGTAGAAAAAGTGCGTATATATATTTATGGAAAACTATTCACGATAAAATTCTGAAAATTTCAGTGTATACTAATATGGATTTGGCCTAATCGAACAAAATATACTCAACTCTCTAGCATTTTCGGTTATATAGAATGTTGCCATTCACTTTCTTATTTTAAATGCAAAACCCTGTATATTTTCATATTTTTTAATTGCCCTCGAAATTCTAGTTAAAATTTATGTAGGGGTCCCTATACCTAAATTCATTTATTTACGAGATATTTCGATTCTTTCCTGAAAAGACGTTAGTATCTCATTTGTGCTTCCGATTTTCTTAAATCCATTTGGCATACTTATGAACTGAAGGCAAATGCATCAAGATGACGCATAAAAGTTATTATATATATCTTAAGTCCCGGAGAGGATTCTCTCATTACATATTGCAACATGGCGTGACGTAGGTTAATTTATAGCGTTTTCGACTTATTGCACTTTACGCGTGGAGCATATCTATCTCCCTTACTAATATTATGTATTAAAATAAGATAGAAATACAATCAGTGGATAAAAGTGCAGTAAGTCGAAAATGCTATTAGAAACTGGGTTGAAGTGCAAAATTAAAATAACTAAATGTATGTCACATTTACATTTGTACTTTATTTTGATTTGCAAACTATCACAAAAAATACATATTGCAATTCTATCTAATTGTCGTATTGGAACAGAAATGCAGATGGTGTTCGTATAGGAACAAGCTTCGAATTTCCATCAATAGTTTTAACAACCCAATAATCTCTTCCGTTCACAGTTCTCATCCTAGTATCCTCTGAATTGGGAAAGGGTGGTTTGAAAATAGTGTGATAAGGTGGAGGAGGCGGAAATAGGTAATTATCATTTAATTTATTTCCATTCGTATTCTTGTTTATAACGAACAGAACATCCGGTCCTCGCTGATCGTTGGATTTAAGACTTCCGCTGCATCTAGTATATAACAATTCACAGAGAAAAGCAATGGTTGATACAATGAATCCTCCTACTACTATGTAGTAGGTCATTATCAAATCAGTGTTTTGCAATTGCCTTTCTTTACTGCCCAAATCAAGAGGACATATTTGTGTATCTGGTAAACCTTCTCGTAGACTGTACATTACAATCCCGGATTCCACTAGATGTTCTAATCTAAAAAAAAAAGAAACGACTAATTAATATTGTAAGAGACACAACTTTTTATTTGTTTATTATTGCAATACTCACATATTATCGAAAAGATCAACGAAAGGAAAATTTGGTGAATAACCAAAAGATCTTAAGTTGTTCGTAATCGTCCAAGTGGTTATCACAAATGTGCACCGGTCAGCTTCCGGTGTATTTATTTTACTCAAGTAATCTCTGTACATCAGATGGTCCACAATCGGTTTCTCGCCGATATACATGTAGTCATGACGTTTCACCCAGTTTTCTAATATATTAGTGGCGTCTTCTTCCAAGAATTCCCAATGTGAACCCTTTAAGCTGGATTTAAAATTGACATCCTGTTTTGTAAATTTAAAACCATGAAGTTGGAAGAAATAGATTGTTTATTTTCAGGTGATCGAACAATATAGTTGCCTGATTTGTTTCGAAATTAACAGATTTACGTTAAAACACAAATATCTTTTTTTAAAGACTTATTGCAAATAGCCTATATATAACTAAATACACTGGTCATAACAACAATGATGGCAAATACAAATCAGATTTTGCTTGTTTAATCAGCAATTACTTACATTTTCCAATGCGGATTCTATTGCACTGCCTTTGTGCGATACCCATGAATATTTCTTAGTGCCAATATCTGATACGCTTGCGATAGGTAAAGTGAATCTCGACAACGTTAAAAATGCTGTTAAATTTGCTGTATAAAACGCCGTTAAGATAGTTATGAATATCCACCACGTTGCGAACAGTATTCTTGAAGAATCTAAAAAAAAACTCCTTAAATAACGAATTTCTAGAAATTCAATTAGCTTTATCTCTATATTACCCGTTTGAGGTGATAAAGTACTTCCTTGCTTCAACAGGGCTCCGTAAACGAACCAAACACAAGAAGGCAATGGATAAACTATATTATCATTATCTTTACAGAGACGACATTGCAAAATGATTAACATATAAATAATGGGCCCAACAGCAAACAAGGATACTAAGATCAAGAGCCATACTTCTACGGTGAATGGTGCTAAAAGTCCTGATCCGGTTGCTGAAACTGGCGGTCTCTTCATTAATACAACCCACTCGGCTTTACTTAGGCTCACGGAAAATCGTATATAGTTTGATATGTATGAGAACGTAGGTAAGAATGCTGCTCCAATGTCAACTTCCTGGGAAATAAATAAAAGTTAAAATTAAGTACAGTCGCCTGTTTCCAAAAACAAATCGTTATCACAAATTTTAATAAGAAAGAAACAAGATTTTTATGGTCTAGGAACTGGCTACACTCATATCAATGTGACCCATTGCCATCGCAGTCATAAAACATTATTCATCCATATCTTTGTTGTTAACTTTAGCTTTTCCATTAGAGGCAGGATGATACGATAGTGTAAATATGTTTTGCGTTATTAAATTGAGAAAAGTCGTGACTTGTAAATGCTGTAGTATTGATTGGCACTAATGAACACTTTATTGGTATACTAGGTGTAGAAAATATCTTTCTCATGATTTTAATGGCTACAGTACCAGTACTTAAGTTATTGACGTGCATTTCTACCCAATTGGCGCATCCACCAAAATAAGAATTATGTACCTACTTGACAATGCCAATATCTGTGTGCAAATTCAAAGGCAATAAATTGTTATTATTGTTAATAAAAAAGGTTATTAATGTACACTAATTACTGTTGACAGACATTGTTTTCGCCTAATTATATTAGGAAGAGAGAAAAGAATCTAGGCTTGAGGGCGTTGTGATCGCACACCCATGCATATGTACGCCAGCTAAAGAGCTTACTTTTAGGGGAAGCTTTTGTCGTTTATAGAAAAAAGAGACTATTCAAAATATAATTTGGTGCATCTTCAGCAGTTAATAAAAAGAAAGTTGGTATTTTTAATACTTGACATTAAAGTTGTCGGTTATACGGTATAACTTAAATTCTTATTACAGCTGCAGGAAAGAGTTTACGAGAAGAAGCTAAGAAAGACGGATCTATTAGGTATAATTTGTGGTCACATCGCACAAAGTTCTAAATGGCTATTGTTTAATCCATTCCAAGTTGCTCACGATCGAATAGAGCATTCACTTGCTTTTTGTTATATTATTTAACAATTCCGTTTTAAAATTGGATTTGAAAACGATGCGCCTACCATTACTGCACGTAAACTATCTTGAGAGGGTTGCATGCGGTGAGAACTGTGCCTTCATTTTGTTTTTACCTTTCTTTCGAGTGTCTACATCATCATTTCGTACGCAAAGTTACCATATGTAACTGCGTTGGTATTGCTGGTATTAATAGGGACATTATTAAGGATGAATCGATGGGAACAGCACAAAATGATGAATAACATTACACGTTTGATTATCATTTATATATAAATTATTCCTACACTAGCACACAGACGTAGATACATACATGCCTACATCATTATGTCCTCTGTAATACGTCTAAATTACATTGTTGGCGCTAGCGAGGCTGCTTCGGAGTTCTAGCTTCGTTCAATTATTCGTGCTAGAAATTGAATATTCAATCGAGTACAAAATGAAGGATAATTTATGATGACTTATAAAGACATTTTTTGAACCAAGGTTAACAATAAAAATTAGAATAGTATATAGAATAATTTGTCGGCAGTACTTTTTTGACGTTATTATTGGAAATTAGTTCTTTGCAATCATAATCAGTATACATAAAACAATAAATTTACAGTACGTAGATAAACAGTATTCCTCAAGCAAATAAGCGTTTTATTTAGCTAAAATTCTGACAACACAACAATACTATTGGCAGAAAATTTCATCCTATCGATATCTTTTGCTTCTGCAAATAAAAATGCCAAACTTTTGTTATACAAAATAGGCAGAAATGCACAAAATATATTGAACTTCTTTCTACGGGAAATATTCCTTATGTAATTTTCAAAGACTTAACGTGACTGGAAATATTTTGTAGTTTGTTCTATGCCTAGGAATCCTCTCTAAATTTGTATTGGTGAAGTTGACACCCACATACTTGAGCAGCGATATGAACAGAGCGGAAATGACAAAAAACCGAATCCAATACTAATGCAAACAAAGAGTAGTCGAAGCACAAAAATCAAAATATACAAAAGCTAATAAGACCGGTAGTGACGTATATATGTGAAATAATGTGCTAATCAAGCCATGAGTAGGAAAAGCTTCGAATATTCGAAAGGAAAGTGTTAAGAACCATCCTAGAGCCGAAAACGGAAAATGATATGATGCGTAGAAGAATGAACCACGAACTAGTACATGAAACAAAAGATGAGGATATAGTCAAACTTATAAAAGGTCATCGACTGAGGTGGTTGGGGCACGTTCAACGATGAGATAAATACAAAGTAACAAAAGCCATCATGAAATGCAGACCACTTAGTAAAAGACCGAAGGAACAAGTGATGGAGGACCTTGAAAATATGAACGTCAAGAACTGGAGGCAGAAAGTATAGAATCGAATAAAATGGAGAAAAACCGCGAGGGTAGCCCGAATCACTGCATAACGATGGGAGACGCAGGGAGTAATCCTCCCTTAACCGCATTAGATTTTGAATGCTTCGAGAAGCAACGAAATTCCTACGGGAATATTTTAGTTTTATATATATTCAATATCATACTAAGTGTTCCATTAAAAAAAGTTGTCTAGTTAACATTTTAAGAATGACTCAATTTGTGAAAGAAGACTTCTAGGTAACCCAAAACTATTTTCTTGTGTTTTAAAGAACATAAGAGAGATTGGGTATCAACTTATTTGTATATTGTACACAGCCTGTAAAGAAAACAAATAAGCAAATATTCGAGCTCCGCAAAATTTTACAGAAAAGATGATGTCGACCTCAAAATACGTTTTTGTGGGGCCGTGCAACGAATTACTAAAGTAGCTATAATAATTTTCTATTTTACTAATTTTTAAGATTTTGTTTTATATAGGATGTGATAACACTATCTTGTATTGATATAATACAAGTACCATTAAAATTATATATAATAAAAGTCAGAAGCCCATGATTCATCGAACGTGACAACTTGATGTGAATTTCGGCCATTATTGACTAACAGCTATAGAAAATTACTACTATAATAACAGAAAAACTGCCAGCACTATATAATTTCCTATAAATAAACCTTGACCGTTTGTGTCTATCGTTTCAATCACCCATGGCAATTTGGAAACAATTTTCTGAGCTATTTCGTCAATCGCCTACGATTTTTTTAAATAATTTTCTGAAAATTGCCTTCGTTTGGTTTCATATGTCATTTTTATAGAATACGATAAAGCTTCAATTTATAATTCATACACATCAAGGATATCACAAATATCTAATAATACTTAATGCTGGTAGCAAACTCTTGTCAAAAATCAGAATTTATTGGGAATGGATCAAAAATATTTCAAGTTACGTGAAGTATACAACATACAATGAAGAATACCTACGCAATTTTTAGAACTTTAATAATATTGTAAGATAAAATCACGGATTTCGTTAACTTATGTAAATATCATTATTTCTTGATAATTATTGTGTGGCGTTTTAGATCTAGAACCTAGAAATAATAATATTAAATAATTTTCTTTAATTTCATGTAATTTCAGGAATATATATATAATGGTATTCTGTTTATGGTAATATGACAATTAATTAAATGACAAACTTAGAACTCATGCATTTTCAGCTGGCGAATGTGCGAAGCAAGAGGGCATGCTCAATGGAGTAAGACACACCCGAAGAAATATAGAGAAAGTACAAAATACAAAATTCAGTTCTGATTGTAATATGTATCTGCAGTAGTGTACGCAGTTCGTTTAGTTACCTCCGCCTGCCTCTTCGAGCTAGTGACGCAAGATGCGCGTGATGGCAGTGTTTCCGCCAACAGAAAATACATGCATGGTGCTATACCACTTCAAATTGACACTATATGAAACCAACACTTACATTTCTGGATAACATCCCCACAATACCATTATCTTGAGGATCCAAGCTGTCTTCCGGAGGCTTTATAATCTCATAATTGAACCCAAATTTTTCCTTCAAGATTTCTATATAATCGAATGCTATACCGCCAATTTTCCATTTATCGTCCACTTTTTCAATGCTGCTAAGCGGTGGATTCTAAAATACGCTAATATTCAGTTCCGATCTAAAATTTTTAGTAAAAACTACATACGTGCAGTGTTGCGATTTTTAATGTGTAGTTTTTTAATAATCGAGCTTGCTTGTGCAAAATGCTTTCATGATCCGAACGAATACCTATAACAATCATACTAAATTACACGCGAAATACCTATATGTTGGTTTATAAAACTGTTTTCATATGTTAGACATTTAGCAAGAGTACGATTACCTTCTTCTCATTGCAGAACCTAAACAAGACAAGCGTTAAAGAAAAAAATATTTTTATATTATTTCCTGCATTTCAAAATATTTCTATACAATAATTTGGAAAGAATATCATTGCAAAACGAACCGCTAAATTTACAGCGGACATCAGGGTGTTGATGTCAACTTTCTTATATT
Organism: Cetonia aurata; assembly: GCA_949128085.1. Taxonomy (NCBI): domain Eukaryota; kingdom Metazoa; phylum Arthropoda; class Insecta; order Coleoptera; family Scarabaeidae; genus Cetonia; species Cetonia aurata. The sequence goes on from OX421885.1 coordinate 34,932,393, forward strand.
TAACAAAACGTAACAATTTTTATCGATTTAATGAAGTTCGTTTGCTATGAAAATTTTGTGAACGCAACATTGAAAAGAAGAAAAAATCTCATTTTTTTGGCAGCAACTCGGAAGCTATCCACTTTTCATAAAAACATCTTTATGCTTAAAATGAAAATACATAAAATTTCCAACAAATTTTACTATTTAAGATTTTTTGTCTGACGAACCGGTCGGGCTCAAATGTTATTTAAAAATAGGCCGACTTCGACTATCTCCGCAAAAAGCTACATTTTGCACTCCAAAACTCTAATTTATTATTAAATTTCATTTCATTTGGTAAATATCTTTTAGTTTTAGGTTTAGTACATAGCATTATACACCCGACGGATACAACACCTTTCACGTCATGGGCATCTGTCTATTTTAAAAAGACAAAACCTGAAGATTTAGCTGAATTCAGAAGAAATTATATACAAAAAAACTGCAACTGTAATTCTATCTGTGCCTGATTTCTGGTCTGTCCGAACAAAATGATTTTTAGTAGATTGTATATAAACTGCACGTAAGAGATACCGTGCTGACTGAATAGCCACTCACATCAGTGATAGGCAGTATGCCTATCTATTGGGAAAATCTGCGGAAGTCGCATTGGACAATTTCAACAGGCTAATATTGAAGTCAATAGAAGGCAATAAGATAGCTATAACGACTTTCCTAGATATTGAGGGAGCATTTAACAATGCTACTACAAATTCAATTATTGAGGCCTTGCGGAGAAAAGGCGTTTCATCGAAGCTTCTGTAGTTGATAAAAGCCAGCTTGAAAGAAGGATAATTACATCCACAATCAGCGAGGCTATTATCCAAGCGGAGGGGGGTGCCCGCAGGGTGGAGTTGCCATACTGTGGGCTATCCTAGTGGACGATCTAATCCGGAAACCGACCAGAAAAGGCTTCCAATGTCTAGGGTATGCTGACAACATTAAAATAGTCTTTAAAGAACGGTTTCCAAAAGTTTTGGTAGAACGTGTGCAAACCGCACTAAATACTGTCGAGAACTGGTGTAAACAAGAGCGACTATCAGTAAATGCTCATAAAACACAAGTTGTCACGTTCATGAGAAAAACAAAGTTAGAAGGTTTACAATCAGTAGTGTTAGGTGGTAAAAGAATTCCATATGTCAAAGAAGCAAAATACGTGGGGGTATGGTTTGATCAAAGACTACACATATCCAGAAAACAGCCAACAAAATTACCCTATAGACAGATGACGCTATCTGCAGATTCTGTCAAGAGGATGAGAAACACCAATTCATGTGCTGTGTCACTGCGATGGCCTGGCAAGGATAAGGCAAAATAAGAGGACTCCTTCTAAGACAAAGGGGATCACAATAGATTTGAAAAGGCCGCGGTGGAATAAATCAAAACGACACCGCAATACGAATCTAATCTGATCTACTTTTGTTCCAATTTGTCAATGTTGCGCCACGAAATTGCACAACTTTCCCGCTAGGAGCCCTTTTGAACACAAATTGACTGTACCTATTTTAAATGAAATGACTGAAATTTGATAAATTGTTTAAGAAACTGAAGTATTTTTTAGGTATTGCATATTTTACAATTTTAACTCAAAATTAGCTAATTACTGAATTTTTCAGGTAAAACCTATTATTATAAATTTTAATCAACCATCTTTGATGATACTAATTACTGAAGTACAAATCCTCAATAGTATTATTGAATACATCACGAAGGTAAAGAAGCAATACCTAATTATGCCAATTGTAATAATAGAAATTTGATGAAAGTACTGTTTACAAAAGTGGAAAATCAGTTCAGTTCACATTTCGTACGAGCACATGCATATTAAATTACACTTCATTATTACATCATTTAAATTCTTAGTAGGTTTCTTTAAAAAAAAAAGCAATAAAGGGGACTGTAAATTATCTATATAGGTATCTATATGTCTTTTATATGATAATAATAATTATAATAATGATAGACACATGAATGCATTAGATAGGTACATGTATATGTGCCTTAAAAGCATTTTTATTGGTATGAACCGCAAAAAACAATAAATGTAAGACAGTAATGCATTTGTAGATATAAGTGTGATAATGAGCAAGTTGTACAGAGGACATCAAAACTTAGATTGCCTCGTATATATATTTCAGGTGTAATTCAGAAACTGTGCATGGTTGCTTATTGAAACCCTAAATATTTGTTTGTGCCTTCAAACAAAATTATGTTATACAATTTTAAAGAGTTATGTGAAATGTTGGACTAGAGATTCATCATTTTGCAGTATATATTTAGTGTCTACCAAAGCAGTAATAGGCAATATTATCAACAAGTAATCCTCCATAATGATAAAATAATTAAAATGTTAATAAAAAGATCATCAATATATGAATACCGTTTTAACCTTGTTAACCGACTAAAACGCTACAAATCTGTTGTCAATCAAACCTTTTTTCTACTAAAAAAAAGAAGATTCTGAAGTTTAAAAACGAAAAATAAAGTTTATTTAAAATGTACTCGGAAGTTAACATTAACTTACCATCAATTTTTTCGTCAAGACATGTTAAATTTGCACATAAACTAATTAAAACATAATCAGCTAAACCCATACTTCTTTAAATTTAAATTCAGGGATCACATCTTTAGCTAAAATTATATTTTATGAATTATAGATCTAGAGCTGAGTGCGCACGTATATATGCAGTTGCTTTACCTTCCTCGATAAAACAACAAAACTAATAAGCTCAAGTTCATATTGCCCGTGCAAAGCGTTTTGGGTTGCGCTTGCGTGCCCTCTTTATTTCAACCTCAACTTCGTTCTGAAAAGTAATAAGACACCCCATTTATTTAATGTCACGCTGGTGTTTTATTAATGACGCCTTTTTAATCTAAACGGAACTATCTTCGACAAGACAACCTAACGACAACTTTTCGTTAATCGATGGACGCTTCACGTGTATGTTGTAGATATTAACTGTTCGTGATGTTACGCTTTTATGCACGAAAGGGGAATAAATAGTTATATTTATCTGGTGAAAACACTTTTGTGTTCTCTAATATCAAAACTTTGATGCTTAATAGCGCGTTAAAGTAGTCATTATAATTCAGCATTAATACCAAGCTATATAATCGTTCTACGTTAACGGTTACTACCATTTTTTCCCTTATAAACATATTATACAATGCTAGGATTTTAAAGTTTGCTATATCATGTGGACTGCTTAGCTCATAATGTTTTATTACCTAACTAAATCAGAGTGGAACGTAAGGTAGATCTATTGTATAAACCATCTCTGAAGAATAGAAGTCGATTTGTTTTTATTCGACATCAAAATAATACTAACGGAAAACAGTATGGTTGGAGGTATATCTACCAATTTAAATATTGAAAGCCGGGTTCTTCAAGGCAGGGTTTTCGGTCCTGCACTGAGAGAAATAGATAGTACTCTTTAACATAAATATAGTATACTTTAATATATTTTATAGCTCCTATAGGGACAATCATATTTTATATTACCGATGACAATATCTGTATAGTAAATATCTGTGAATACTTTTTATTAACGCGTATGGTAAAGTGTACTATATTTGTATTATTAATTTGAGCATACATGTTAGTAAATGTGAAAAAAATGTCTAGTAGCGCTGACTATATTTGATAATAACTGTTAACAATGAAAACTATAATAAATATAGTTTAATAATTTTTAATTATAATTAATTAATATAATTTGATTAGCCGGTGACAGCCGGGCGAATTGCCGTCGTATCGGGCAGGATTGCGGGAATCAGACCGGCCCGTGTACTGTAGAGTACTACCGGTAGTGAAGCGTCTCGTAATTCTCGTCTGTGGGCGATTGTCCACAGTACTTTTTACACGACGTTAACCATGTATAAGCATCATATAGATATTACGCAGCCACATTTACCGATCACAATTTACATTGAGTACGAATTTCAAAGATTATGAAACAAGCGTAGCGCCATCTTTACGACAAAAGCTGTAGTATCACATATTTATGTAGCTAAACCAATTATGAGTATTATGATATTCCTACTATAATATTTTTAAACAATTTTATTGCTTTTTTTGTAACCGTGATATAGGAAAATGCAACGCCGTTGTTCTAAAATTTTGCACAATAGTAGGAATTCTTACTACAATTTCCGTCAAACAGTGAAGTGTAAATATTACAACATGGATTTTTCTCTGTGCAGCCACAAACATGCACCGACACGAATACGTACACCTGTATCACACGTACATAACACGTGTGAGTGGCAATACAGCTTATTGGTCGATTTCTTCGGTAAAGATCGACAATGAATAGAGCAAGGGGTGGGAAGAGCGTTACGAACATTTATGTTAGAAATTGAATATGCATCGAATACCTGGTAACATCCAGATTTTACCTCTTACTATAAGCATGGTAACATCTGGTTATTTTACTCTTAATACCCCACATATTGTCGTTTTGACAATAATTATGTTACTAATTAACATAAAGAGATTTACTATCTAATTTCTACAATCCATTTTTCTCAGTGTGTACATTTTTCAATCTTTATTAATGATGTCACAGACACAATTTTTTTTATCAGGTTACAGCTTGCTTATGCGTAGAAATTTTAACGATGTTGCTGCCTTTAATAAGCTTAAACTTGCCACTTGTACAATTCGTCAACAGCTGTTTCAATACTAGATAAACCAATATAATCAAGAAAATTTAACAACAGCGGTTAAATGTCACAATACAAAACTAGTGCTGTCATTTCGAAATTTCATTTGGGAATTACAATAAATTTTTGTGGAAAATCGAGAGCAAAGTTATAACATATTTTTTCTAATATTTTATTTTATAATTTGCTAAAGATACAATCTTATTTAATTACTTATTCTTTTATCTAAAAGCATTTTATAGATTGAAATCTTATTACAGGAACAAGCTTTCAAGTTATAATGACCGAAAATATAAGCTGTAAAATATGTAACAAACGCAAAATTATAAATTGTATTCGAGATATCTTTGAGATATTTTATTAAAAAAAAAAAAACTGAGATGATAATTACAAAATCATAACCGATGTTCAACTGTCTAGAACGGAAAAGTGTCAGGGTCGTTTGAGAATCATCCATTGTCCTCATACCTTATTTTATAAGAGTAAAATGAAATGTTGGATTCAGACGTCGCAACATAATATGCTGTAGAATAATTGGGGAAGCTTTTCTTTGGGAATAAACTAATGTAAATCAACTTCAAGCAGCACCGAGCTGCTACCTATATATATGTTTAAGGAAGCCATTGTCACTAGCGAAATATTTTCGAAATTCTGCATCTGACAAAAGTATAACTAACAATAAATGTTATTCTTAACAATTAGAACAAGCAAGTAAACTAGAATAACCACCCACCACTACTATATAATTAATCCGATGGAAATACCTTCAGGATAAATGTGGTTGATTTGGTACACCAAAACGTTCGTCCAAAATATAATTGATTGTTTAATAACCCGACGTAAACTTAATCAGTTTTAAGCAGTCTCTCGCGAAGCTGTTTAAGATTATCACATTTAGGAAAAAGAAATAGGTCTAATGTTCACTGAACCAAAAATGTCTCCTGAAACAATGAAAAACAAAAAACAATTGTTCGCACGAAATAGTACATTAAAATTTGTCCGAACGAGTTCATCAAATTAATGAAGAAAATTTTATTAAATGACAAAGGAATTTATTGGGTAACAAACTATTCGTTATATTAATGAAATTGAAGTCGTTGAAAATGAAAGTATGTTATAAAGAACACCAGTTTTATAATAAACGTTTTCATTCAACCTATAAATATAGATTATTATAGACATTTAAATACCTAACTGCATTTCAATCAATTCTATGAATTGAAGCCGTGTTCTTTATCTATTTAATCAATGGGTGAGCTCTCATAACGTTGTTGCTGGGCGTAGCTTCGAGTTGTGGAATACACCTTGACACTTCTAGGTACTGACATCTATTTGACGTATGGTACTGATATTTTGCCGAACCCAAAGGAGCTCCAACGTCCGGTAGAGATTTTTTACGTGTGGCGTATACTTTTCATCAAGGTATGTTATCTGTTCGTCTTTGCAAGAAATTGCAAGCCATTAAAACAACGGACATGATATCATTAAATACTTTATTGGGTTTTGGGTTCATATATGGTGAATAAATTTAGGAAAACTGATGTACGTAAAAAATAAGATGCATATTCATATTATCAACAATAGTTATTTGTTATAATTATAACAATGATAACGTATTTATTTCACTAATGAATCTTGTTATTACTTAATCAGAGATTGTAAATTATATTTATCATAAGGATGAAGTATTTCGTTATGTCAATGAAGGCAATGAACATTCACTCAATAAATGTAGATTATTGATATAGCGACCAGTATTTTAATAATAATCATATATAACCCCTACAACTAAAAACATAATGTTGATGTTGACATATCTATTTTCTACTAAGCTAGTGCTTTTGTGGAAATACTAAACAAACAAAATTCAACCTTGGTTTGCTTGTTCAACCAATTTTTTCGTCAGTAAAGGCTATAATTATCAATTTAATTATAATGTATTTTACAACACGGTTCCTATAAATATCGCGTGAATCTTTAGAGAAGAACAATGTCAACAATACCAATTATATCGAATTATTGTTACTTATTATTAACTTTTTGAATCCATTTCGCTATTGATGCAAGATAACAAGCAAGAAATATTTTCCTCTATGCGTCCGCTTGTTAAGAGCAGCTCGGTAAACAAGCAATAAAAGCGCCTTATTGAATTGTTTATGCAATCGATTAGAAGGGCTTTCGTGCTGACAAGCTTCCATAATTCTCGAAAAAAAGTTGATGTATACATTATTCTTTGTCGATCCAACAATAACGAAACAATGATATGTAATTGGTAACTATAGTAACAGAAACGAAATCTTTATTAAACAGTAAAGTTTACATCGATTTAATTAATTAATCTACTAAAAAATATATTCTACAGGTAACAAAGTACATTTCATGATGTATGAAATATTAGGAACAGTTCCGAAATAATCCATAATCATTGTTGTAATCTTTAAAATTCCTATTATTACAAGCATTATACATATACCAAAAGCAAACGGTATCAGCTTTGCGCACATTACATACGCAGTGCTGAGAAGAGAAATGTATAAGAAAATAAGAAATACCGACTTCACAACAAAACATTTATGTGCTAGAAAGGAACAACACGTAGAAAAATCTGGGGAAAAATAGAAAATTATCTTTCCTTATTCCTGGCGAAGTATTTTGTGTATAATATTGATTTCTTTTTTAATGAGACCTCTTTGATATCGATGTTTTATCAAAAATATTAATCTTTTCTGAACAAACGTTTCAAAGAGAAAAACAAGATGCAGACTAGCAGCAAGTGCTAACAATTGTAAAAATTATCCTGTTGAATTTAAATTCGTCTGCTTTATTTTTTGGGTATGACGGTACTTTTAAATGATACATGACTTGTCTTATATTACATTTATATTTTGGTTGACGATTCGGTCCTTGTGAGAACCATTTTCAAAACCTTGTTGTTCTTTAAATTAAAAAAATAATATAATAACAATAAATACTTCATTTTTTGTCTAGAACTTGCTTTCTGTGCATATACAAACTGTATATTTTGATTGCGTATTCCAATTCTAGTAGCTCATCCTTACTACACCGAGTAACAAAACCAAAACATGCAATGACATTTCAGGATTAACCAGGCTACCATAGATAGATATGTATAAGATTGGTTGCCTAGATTGAAGGTGCATATGAACTGTAAAATTGCTGAAACCCATTTTAACCGTAGGATATAAAACAAAAGAAATTTTTGACCTATTTTGACTTTCCCAATTTACCACAAAGCACTAGAATTTATTTGCCAAACGTAGATACTTAAAATCAGTAGGATTATATATATTATGTTAGTTGCGTAATGATTGAACTAAATTACAAAATAAAAATGATTTTGTTTATTAGTACATTTCTTTTTGTATATACGTAGGATTAAGATACATATATCACAATTGCATTCCCAATCATACTTAAGTTATGTTGTAGTCGGTTGATTCAGTTATAAAGGTAAGTGTGTCTAACTTCCACATTTTAGTTTCAATAATGCTATACTATTCGTTGCAACCTTTTATAATTCGTGTGAATCTTAAGACATATAATATTCCCACGTTCTAAAATCAACACACTAAATAAAATTAATAATTAAATTTTGGCGGCATTTGAATTGTGTTTTCTTGCAATAGTGATTGGTTAATGTATTTTTGCCAGTAGAGGCGCAATGTGCACCCAGTATGTTTGTAAACTGGGGTTTTCTATAATTTTGGAAAAATATCAAATATCTGGGTGGAAATAGTAACAATACTAAGAAAACATAATATAATACGAATCTAATTTACAAATAATATATTACTTAATAAATGTGACGTGATTGTTTGTTATTATTTTGTGTCTGACAACAGGGGTTAGGATTCACCCTTGCGGCCTTATGGACATCTGTATGATTGCGAATATGTTTACGATACATGAGTGTAAAACATGTTTTTAAAAAATCATAGACAAGCTGTTACAGTGAGTATTTTTATTTTCTACTTTATTTAATGACCTACAAAACGTTTTAGCATAAAGGGTTGATAAACAATCTGAATTACATTTATCAATCCACTTGTCAGAGTCTCAATTTAAGTTGTTTTGATTCCAAGTTATAGTTGTCTATTTCACATACATTCAAAGCATTTAATTGTTGCACTATATGTCTTATAATATTTACCGAGATTAATTTTAGTATTTCTCAGTACCATCCCTTAGTTATGCATATGAAGCAATTTGTGGTTAGCTGAATGTTGATACACAGATTCGATAACGATGCAAAGCCTGGAGGCGGCATGTGAGGAAGGTGAAGTAAGTTCAGTTACATGCTGTCAATGTAATCAAAAAGGTACCGCCACAAACATTAAATCAAACATGGTGTGTACACATTCAGTAAGTTTTTTTTATATTTTCACTTGTCTCATCAGAATATATGAAACAATTTTTTTTGAAGCGTGCTTTTAAGAAAGCTAAAACTGGACGTTCTTCCTTACCTCTGCAGCCTAACCAGGACTCTGTGCCAAGTGAAATTCACACACCCAAGCCTCCTTTCTGTATACACACAAAACTCAAAGAGTTATATTTGGAAGAATGCGTAAAATATCCTAGTTTACAGTCTACGGTAAATTATTCAGTTACATTTTTGCATATAAATTTGCCAAATAACATTATTTTTTTCTAGGGTTTAAAATCTAACTCACACCTATTAGAAAAGTTGGTAGCACAAGAAAGACTGAACACATTAATATTAACCCTATATGCTGGGAATAAGGGTTACTCTTTATCTTTTCCGATAGCCCCGAATAGTGACCTGTGTACATACGACACTGCCGACATGATTGAAACTAAACAGTGGCCTTATGAAGAGGAGAAACTGCTTAGATATATTGACAATGAAGAGCTACCTGCTTTCTTTGTGGATATTCTAGAACCACGATATAGTTTTCTTTTTTACAGTGGATGTATTATTGCTGAAGTACGGGACTATAGACAAGCATATCCACATACAAAATGTGATATCCACCATGTCTTACTTAAACCCACATTGCAAGTAAGTAACTTATGAATCTAAATAGAATGTGGTTTGTCCTTAAAGAATGCATGTGTTAATACAATAACATAATTTTATACAATTATTCAACATCCCTAAAATACAATATTTTTATTCTCCTGCCTTCCTAGTTCAATTAAATTCAATAGTCAAAGAACTTTTGCGTTTTTATATAGATTACAAAAGTTAATGAATTTCACTTTTTTGCTAGTAGGCTTAAACTGAAATATATATTTTGCAAGAAAGTAGCCACAGATGATACAGGCTGTTCAACCAGTTCTTCAAAGTACACTCTGATAGTTTTTTCATAAAAAGTGATTTTTTTTAATGCAATTTTATGTGTCCTCAGCCTCAATTTGAAAAAAAATCTTGCCGATTTCAATTATGCGAAATACTTGGTATTCGAATTAATTTATTTCTCGGTAGATTCAATGAAACTGAATACAATTATTAACGTATAATTCAAAATTTTTGTAACCAAAGAAACGAAAAATAATAAACCATATATTTTTAGAGACATAAATATCACTTTATCACAAATCAATGCACGCTGAATCTTAACCAATTTAACCAATCGAATTTGTAGCACTGGTGATAAAGTTAGCAATAGTGCGCTGAAACCGTTAAATACCCTGTATAAGAAATTGTTTAGAAGCCTTTGTTAGAGTCATTTTATTTAGTACAACAATGTTAGCTATGTTCGGTTTATGTGGTAAAATAAAGTCCATTCTTATCAAAGTTTACATTCCTGTTACAATTGTAATCAAATATCTAATACCTAAGCTTTTAATAAGCTATGTATGTATTATATTGGCTGTCCCACCGAACTGGCTGATTAGAATTTTTAGAACTTTCTATTAAGAAATTGATTTTCAAATTCGCATAAACTAAAATCTGTTTGAAAACACTTTTGGTGTTGATATTAACGATTTTGAAGAAACTATTGAATTTACTTCATCATTTGCGATCAGTTCATAGTAAGATAATCTATTGCTAAATTCAGCAGCTTTTTTTATTGAATTTTTTACGTTTGCCCTCTTGCTGGAACGTAATATAGGCGATTAATGTGCAAATTAGAAAAAAATACTGTAAAAAACGTGTGCCACAATGACTTGTAATGCTCGTACTTTGAAACTTGTACTCGCATTACATAAACGTCATTGTGACACTTGTGTTTTAAACTACTATTAAACAAGGCCTATGGGTAAGACAAGTATTCTGTTCGCTCCTAAAATTCGAAATCGAGTTTTCAACGGAAATACATGTTTGAGGTTGATTGAACCTTCCACGTGCGGATTACTGTGACATCGTCTGGACTTGGCACCCCCCGTCGTTCGCAGTTAATTCAGAACACTTGTTTGAGATTTATCAATAATATAAGAAAATATCAGCATATATTTACGTCACTGTGTTTGTCTGACTGGCTAAACATGGATTCGTGAAGAAAGTTGCATGAGGCAGCATTTTGGAAAAGTCACCACCGTATTTATACAGGATGATTTATTTTCGATCCTCACCATTGAGATCTCGCTTATTATTGATGATAGACAATAGGTTTAAATTTGGCAAAGTTGCTAAATTTTGTGGTTATTATCATCCCGCAAAGGAAGTAGACTTAGAAGAAATGACGTTTGAGATTTTTTTAAAAAACGGAAAACTCTCATTTTCTTGTTTTGCCTCTAGCACTTTTATTTGGCCTTGCAGAGAAAAACTAAAGACAAGTTCTCAAGGCCACTTTTAATGTTCTAAGTAATGTTGTGCTTGAAATTTTTATACGACGTTTCATTTTCTTCTGGTCATCATCAACTTTCTTATTTCTTATGGGCGCCATATTGAATTTTGACACCGTTAGAAAAAATGAACTTTGCGAAAACGCACATTTAATTTACCATTTGTAAAATATCCCGTTGATTTCTATCCAAATTTCGATTACCGTAATCATTACGCGGCTTGGTAAACGATCCATACTCGACTAACTTTCTATCCAAATCTAGGAAAATGGTTGTCGTCGTTCAGGATGCAATTGTAAATATCGTGTACTAGCTATTGTTGCATTTCGATTCGATGATTAAAGAATATATAACATATCTCGTTTCTCTTCGTTGGTATACAACATTTTTCCATTACTAATACAACGACAAGTGATTGGTAGTTCGAAATTTCATGTCTATCTTATTTAATCTTAAATTGAATTCTTCGTCAGTTAAAGCATATTATCAAAAACTTTTGTCAACATGTTGCACATGGTTGAAATCAGAAATAAAGACTCTTTCTAACGGTGTTAAAATTGAATATGGAGCCAATAAGAAAGTTGATGATGACCAGAAACGCCGTATAAAAATTTCAAGCACAGCATTGCATAGAACATTAAAAGTGGCCTTGAGAACGTATGTTTAGTTTTTCTATGCAAGGCCAAATAAAAGTGCTAGACGCAAAATAAGAAGATGAGATTTTTCCGTTTTTTTAGAAAAATCTCAAACGTCATTTGTTCTAAGTCTACTTTCTTTTCGGGATCATAATAATCACAAAATTTAGCAACTTTGCCAAATTTAAACCTATCGTCTATCTTCAATAATAAGCAAGATCTCAATGGTGAGTATCGAAAATGAATCAGCCTGTATAGTGAAATTTCACACAGAACTGACGTTCACAATATTAATCTACGATATAAGCACTATAATTGTATAAGAAATTCAATTTAGAGCTTCACAGAAGATATTTCTTGTATAATATAAAATGATACAGCTGGAATTCCGGCAACTCTCTCCTCTTAGCTTTAGGAAGAAAATTAAAATGGATCTTGTGTTATCCGAACATTATTATTTATGCGATAACATGTATTTTTTTGTTTTGTTTTTCTTGTAATTAACTATAAGATATGCATTCTCATTGTTTTGTTTTTAGTTTATTTTGGAGAGAATTGAAAACCAGTCGACAGCATCATGCTGAAGACGACATTCTCTATCATTTGATCCTCAACTATTGTGTAACTATACTTCTTTTTCTTTATTATTGTATTACTTTTTATCTTTTGTTGGGATCAATAAACCGATACTTATTCACTTATTTAGCTTATATCCAATCAAAATCGATTTATTTTATTTTTGATCGACCTTAAACTTATTAGATACATAAGTTAAAACTTAGTATGTGCTGGTTATTTTCAATTTTCTTTCTGGAATAGAAATGCGAATGTCAATCTTAAGATATTTGTTTCTGATTATATGAAATCGGAACTTCTTTATATATCGTGTTTCTGTTTTCAGAGTATGTTAGCGGATGTGAACGTCATGTTGGACGAAAAAATGGAATGGGGTACTGAAGAAAAGCAACAATTAGAAAGCCAAATTATACTCGCAAACAATCCAAAATTATATCTAGAACCTAAAAACTCCATCAGCGCTGAGGCGAGTCGCATATACCACAACAGGCAGTTACTGAATACTCACCGACTTCGAAGAACGGCACGCAAATATTCACAAGTATCTGTAAATAGGAAACGGAAATTGGATCAATTCACCTATAGACCCGGCCTAGAACTATATGACTATCTAACGAAAGCGCGAAAAGGAACGACGGGCGCGAAAATCTTAAAAAAGACTCACGATGATATCAAACCAATACCGGTGCCCTCATTAGAACCTCCGCCCATTGGCCCGCCTTCGCTAGGTGTCAGCATCAACGAATTTAAAGCGTACCAGCGACCTAGAGAGACCAGCGACTGCTTGCCCCAACTAATAGAGGAGTGCGTCCTAGAAACGGACATGCCATCAAAAGAAAAAGGAAAACCCAGGGTTTACCACGTCAAATTGTCAATCCTACAGCGGCCGTCCAATTCGGAATATTTAGGCGAATTATATCTTGATCGGGACCACAAGAAAAACGAAAGGAACGGAGTGGCTTGCAGATTTTCATTAGGCTCCAGAGCGCATGCGAATAAATATAAAGAACAATTTACGGAAATATTTACAGAAGGTGGTAGAAAACCTGTAAGGATCAATTACGGTGCCGGATTAAAGGAAAGAGTCGCTCAAGTCCGCGCTGCTCAGGTAATTATATGTAGGACTATGCAAACAGGGGGCGCTGGTTAGTTATTTGGCTATTTGCTAATTATATGAAAGTTATTATGATCTCACGCAGATGGCTGCTCACCATAGATAACTTTAACTTTTAATTTTGCTCACTTGGGATTACATTTTTTATGCACGATTATGTCATAAATTAACATTTATAACACCATGTTGCTTGTGTGTATAAACGTCTTTTTAGAGCCGGTAGGGAATAAATAGCGTTTTTATCTCTCTAGGGGTATAATGAAACGTCAAACAATGATATTATACTTAAGTAGAACATTACACCTAATAGAATACCGTTACAAAATGAAAAGTTTTTGTTAGAAATAAAAAATTCTGAGGTATAACCACTCCACTGGAATTACACATCAAATTGGAATTGTCAAAGTGGTCAAATTTATCCTGTGATGGGTGGAGACTGTGGCTTGAAAACTATAACAAAAATCCCAAAAGAAAGGTGAAAAATCCCTTACCACAAAATTAGATAACAAATCTAAATACGTATTTCGGCAACTAAGTTGCCATCTTCAGTAAAAACAAGTGGAAATACACTGGAGTGTTATTCCACTAGTGATTTGGTGAAGAGCATATCTTCCAAGGTTTACCTTAGCCGAAAACACTATGTTTAACACTGCTCTTCACTTGTTTCTACTGAAGATGGCAACTTAGTTGCCGAAATACGTATTTAGATTTGTTATCTAATTTTGTGGTAAGGGATTTTTCACCTTTCTTTTGGGATTTTTGTTATGGTCAAATTTAGTCAGAGCAACGTTAGACGTCAGTGGAAAATTCAATTTATTTTAGAATTGTGTAGAAGGAAAATAACGTCTCGGGCCATAAAAACTTCATTACGCTCTTGATACATAAATAACTATTAAAGCAGGAGGTGCTACTTTCATTAGTTTTCCAAACCCGTTTTGTTATTTTGGAATAGTTACATTTAATGTGAATTTGAAATGCGTTATTAGAGTCAAGCACCTTATTTGAAAGAACATTTTAAATAACTGGAGGTATAAAATATTGATATACATCAGAATGAACAAGGAAATGTCAACAAGAGCGGAGATCTGGCAAATTTTTAGTCAATACCAAGTCAATGACTTTGAGACGATTTATCAAACTTTTACTGCACGCTATCGCCACTGTTTGGGAGTTTGTTCTAGTCTAGTCGATGGCAGTTACAGACTAAAGGAGACGAATTTTTGCCACTTCAGATTAAATGATCGACGATGTTTTTCCATTCTTGTTAACATATAAAAATATACCAAATGCACAAGGCGGTTTTGGCAACTGTATGTTAGTAATTTTAAGCAGAAGATATCACTTTTTTTAAAACATAGAAAAGCGTTTTGATTTTCTGACAGCTTTATATTATCACTTGAATATTTATTTGGATTGTATCGTAATTTGCAGCTGCAGTTACAACAAACGGCGCAAGCAAACCTTGCACAGCAACAACTAAGCCAATTCAATCAAAACGTGCAGAATCAATCCGCTGTTCCACTGATGAATGGGGCCGTCGGATCTAATGTTGCAATACTGCATCAAAACCAGAGTCTTCAAAACGCTTCTACGGTTCCTATTTTGGTAATGTAGTAATTTTGGCGGCAAGAATTTTTGTGACTGCGAGTGGTATATTTTGCAGCAAACGCAATTGCAGGGTAATAGTTCACATAAAACGGCCGCGCAGACCAAGCAAGAGTTAGAGATTAACGCGCTGGCGACTACACTAATGAATTCGGCGCAACAATATCAGGCTGCAGGTATGTTTCTGATTTTTAATAAGATTAGGTTTAATATGCGAAAATGAGAACCTCTAATGGTCGAACAAACATAAAAGATGTTAATACAGGTGTTTTATTTTGACCTTGAATGTTTTGAAACTTATATTATTACATTTTTCAAATTTCGAATTTCATCATTTTTTATATCACCACGCCAATATTCATTGGTACCTACGCACCGTGTGGAAATGGATTTGTATTGCGTTTCAAATACCAAGAATATCTAATATTACCTATTTAATAGCGATTTTTAACACACAATCGTTAAAGGTCATGAAATACGGTTGACAAATCAACTAGCGAAAGTGACCGCTTTATCCAATTCGTTAGCAGCTTGGCTAAAGCGGAATCCTTTTTTTAAAGAAGCCAGCTCAGATATCCGAGGTTCTACTACAATAGATAAATCGGGTTGTCCTGTAACTTTGAAGCTGGACTTTTGGGCTGGAATTTGAACAGAAAATAAAAAAAATGAAAGCAATTTTTATGAACTCGAAATTTGCTTATATCCCTCATTTATTTAAGATTGGCATAAATTGGGAATTAAAATTCTTTAACACAGTTTTTAGTTTTAGTTTATTTATTTTAGGGCCTCTATTTCAATCTCCTAATAAGAGTACCTAATAACGATTCAGCCAATATGTATAGGAAAAATGTAAGGTTATTTCAGTTATTCAGCTAATAACTTTTATTAGGAGATTGAAATACCGGGCCTTAGTCTATTAGTTATAATAATAATTGCATAAATGGCACATACAAGATTATTAGAAAGCTTGAAGATTACTTGATCTACAATTGTACATCTCGTTTGGCTGGCAGAAAATGTACCACTTCCAAACATAATATCATTGTTTTTCAGAAAAACGAGATTAATAAGTACTTCCCAATTGAAAAATTTAATTTATTTTACTATAATTTTGATTTTGCGACCGGTTCCAGATAAAAACCTTGCGCAGCCATTACTCAAAAATATAATAGTCAAAAATATAAAATCCGTAGAAGGAGAAAATCAAAGTCTGCGTGTGTGACAACACGGGCAAACCTTTTCCGATGTCACACTGAGTGTGTAATAATAAATAAATTCTATAATAATAAATTGTCGTATGAGCGAATATTAAGAAAAAAAAAATTTAAAGATAGTCTTTAAATTAATGCTTTTCTGCTATAACTGTAATTTTAATATGAGGAAATTTTCTATATCAATAATTTTACCTCGTGTCGGATTTGAACCAGGAACCTTCCACTTGCTGGGCGGACACTACCAGTTGAGCTAACGAGGTGTTTGGTTTATCACAATTTGACAGATCTTAGGAAGCCGACAGGACGGCAAATATGCAATGGTGCACTATTGCGTAAAGATAGTCTTTTTTCTTAACATTCGATTCATACATTTCATTACGAAGTTCTAAACATGAACGAGTTTGATATATAAAAATTAAAAATGTAAACCCAACGGATATTTTATTACGAATAATGAAATAAGAAATTCATTCAAAATAAACAAAAAATATCTTCTTAAACTAAAAACAAATAAATTGTATAAGCCTTTCTGAAGCTTGTTCAAAAGAAGGAAAATGGAAAATCCTTATTGATTGAAAGATCTTTTGCAGAGTCCTCAGATGTGACTGTCTCTCTCCTTTACAAGGGCTTTCAAAATACAAAATTAATAATATACAAAATTACTGTACAATCTTCACGATTGTTTGTATTTTAACTTTTAATATTTAAGTCACTAATTTTCAAAACCAGTTTTAAATTTAAAGTAAGCTTAATGAAAAATTAGAATGATCTTAGTTGGTTTTTATAATTGAAAGAGCTTAGCTTGTCTATAAAATGAAAATATCGACACTTTTTGTATAAACTATGTATTTGAGTTATATGCGATTGGTTTTGGAAATCAGCTGCTGGTATTTAATAATATGTTTTTTTTTTTTAGCTAATGCTAAACAACAGCAACAAAAGCTTGCATCTACCAGCAATGCTGCAATCATCAATCTTCTAAATAGTTCTCCGGCGAATAATATCAATAGTGACGCGAGTGCCGCCGTTGTGAATGCAATAAACAATACAACACCGTTGTCGCAACAAGTGCAGACGATTAATCAAAAACTTTTAGGACGAAAAAACGCATTACCTACTAATGCTCGGGTTATAAACCACGGTAATCTTATCGCGGTCAATAATAGGATAAACCTTTCGGATCTCAGCACGCACGTTACGCAGTCGCAACAGCCACAGACGATCACCCTAACATCTATGGACAGTCGAAATTTCTTACACGGGAATTACACACTTCTAAGCGCGGGTTCGACTGACAGTAACAAATCCACGCTCTCGGCATTGCTAGTGGGAACGCCGGCCGCCGACAGACCCGATATAGTTGGACCGAATACGAACTCTTTATTGCTAGAGAAGTTAGCTAGTGCTTCGGTAACGAATTCTAATCCCACGCCCAGTCCTACGCATTTTATACAGAGTCCAAAACAGCCGCAAACTCAATATACGGTACAATCTCCGAAAAATAATCGAATTATGTCTCCTTTGTCCGGCATACAGAATTTGACTGGTTTGCAGGTTCAGCTGCCCGGCTTTTCGCAACCTATATCATTATCACTGAACGTGTCTTCGACTGGTGCTTTACAAGGACATTCTGCCGGCCTTATAGTGTCCCTACCTGTGACGTCGGCGACTACCACATGTACAACAGTAACGCAACAGACGAGTAGTACGGCAGTTACTGCCGGTAACAGTATTAACGTTGGTACACCGACTGTGGTGTTGACCAGTGCGGCGAATAGTAACCTAGGTAATGTCATTTTAATTATACCGTTAATTTAACACTAAAATAGTATTGAGTAAAATAAGGAAATGGTTAACTTATGCTGTAGTTTGGAATAGGCTTGACATTAGTGTTTTAATATGTCGATCAGAGTGAAATCTCAGGCAGTATTTGCAGTATATCATCCAACACTAGTGGAGTTGATGGGTTTACTAATTTATTAGGATGTGTTGTCCGTGTATCTTACCAATTATCACACATATCATTAATTTTTGTCTATTAGAAGGTGTCTTGCCAAGGTGTTGGAAAACGGCATTAATTGTACCAATACCAAAAACTGGCAATGTTGCGGAATATAATTATTTGCGTCCTATTAGCATTCTGCCTACTTTTTCTAAAATACTTGAGCGGGTTGTTGAAAGACAGTTGAACTCATACTTAGACATTAATAATATCTTGCCTACTTTTCAATTCGGATTTCGATCTAATCACAGTTGTGTTACAGCTTTGACTAACGTAGTTGATGATATATCAGAAACTGATAAAGGAAAAATTACTTAATAACGATGTGTTGCATGTTGTTGATGAAGTTAAAAATCTTGGACTGTATTTGGATTCACAACTACGCTTTAGAACCCACATTTCTAAATGTGCCCAGCGCTTGTATTCTGCCTTAAGACTTTTGTATCCTCATAAATCGGTTATTGATAAGAAAACTAAAATATTATTATGTGATGCCTTGGTATTATCGCAGTTCAATTATTGCATTCCTTTAATATTTCCTTGTCTTGATGTTGCTACTAAGCAACGTGTACAAAAAATTCAAAACTCTTGTTTACGATTTATCTATGATCTGCCTAAGTGGAGTCATATTTCTTATAAACTGCGCGAAACTGGTTGGTTAAATATGGAAGGACGATTTAGGTTGGAAACTGCTGTCTTCTATCATAAAATCTTGATTACTCACACACCGCCATATCTATAATAAAATCAGGTATCGAACGGATGCCCATAACATTAATATAAGGTTTCGGCACTTAATAGCAATTCCTCGTCATAAGACAAGTTTGTTCAAGCGAAGTTTTTCTTATAACATCTGCTATGTTTAGAATTCTATTGATGGTCATATTACCAAAATGTCAATTCCGTCTTTCAAATTTCACTTTAAGAGGGATGTGCGTAGTGTTGCGAGCAGGTTATTACATTTGAAAAAGGAGCATGCTTTAGGTCATTATCTTTTCCCAGTACTAGAGTTATTGGTGTATCAAAAATGCCCTTAAATATTTTTGTGTAATGTTTGATACTGAACGATCTGCATAGCCAGGTTTTCTTTTTCTTTTCTTATGTCTATTTCGGAATCCTACATATCAATGAATGAAGTGTCGATTACATAAAGAATGCATATACGTACTTTGATGATCAGTTTGATCGTATATTAAAACTTCCATTATATATTATTTTATACATTTCTATATTCTCAGCTCATCTAGTATCGTCCAGTATGAAGGGTCTAAATCAACAGAACCTGCGGGCAGCGACACCTACGGGAGTAACGCTGTCGCAAGGCGGTCCACCGTTCCAGCTGGTCACACAGTTGCAAAGGCCCCGTATGCAGCAGACGGCCGTACAGCAGAATCTAACAGCGGCGGGAATTCAAAGAACCCCTATAACAATTCAAATGACCGCTTCTGCCAACTCAAGTCAGTTAACTGATCTGCAATTAAATTTTGATAGAAAATGATCCTTATAGTTGTTAAATTTGCAAGTAATTATCCAATCATTTTCATATGCCTAGATACAATATGTATTCGTTATTTAATTCGAAATTAGATCTTACAATCAAGTCATGCATGTTTTGTATTTATTAATTTTTTATTGATTAATTTTCTAAATAGCCAATTTTCTGTGATCATATTTTATAAGAAATAAATTATACTTATGCGTTAATTCGGTCTTCAGATGCTGGGCAAATGACAGTATCGGAAAGCAACACTTCCATCAATCAACTCTTACTACAAAAGCAAGCTCACGTTCAGTATCAACCGGTATCCTTTAATAATCAACAAACGAAAAACGTATCACCGAATCTTCCGTCGAAACCCAGAAGACGATCCAACCTCTCCGAGCAACAGTAATTATAGTTTTATTTTAATAGGTTTCCGTTTGTTTTTAATAGTAGACATTTTATTATTTTATCAAAACTAGTCTTTATTTATCTAATTTTTCAATGCAAGGTGTGTAAGGATGTGAAATAAACTGCCTCCGTAGATTTGTATAGTAAACGTTTTTACATCAGCTATGCATATTTTGCTTTATTTAATAATTTTAATTGGCATTGTTATAAGATAGATATATAGAAGGTATAACTCAACGAAATTATTTCATTATAATTATACTAACTTCTATTTCTTTCGGTTACTCCGACGTTATATCAGTGCGCATTTGATTGACATCAGAATTGAGGGGGAAAAAATTTATTGAGATTTTTCAAGTGGTGAAAACGAAGCAAGTATATCCCCAAGTCTGAGTTTGGGCCTAAAGACACATTACTATGCGATCCCAGAGCATGTCAGATCTTTGCCACCGGCGCTAATTGGGTCTTACAGAGATCGGACGTTCTAAAATCGTAACAGATTCAGTGTGTCTTGGCTTTTAAGACGGATATTCCAGATAGTACAATTTTTAGTTACATTATGAATCCATAGTAAAACATGGAAATAACTACTGTTTGTAAATAGAAAAATTAATTATTAACAATTCAACTCCGAGTCAATATAAATGTCTTATAACTTTGTCACTTCGAGACTTTGATCTCATCTGCGAATTGTCAGTACACATAAAAATATGTATGATTGTTAACTTTTAGTAAATTGTTTATGTAAATATATATATATACTGACTTGTTACTAACTGTATTGTTCAGGTTCATTGACATGTAGGGAGTGAGAGAGAGATAAAGCGCGAGAGAGGGCCTAAAACGAACTACTTTTCTTTTTTTCCACTAAACGTTTGTTTTTCCATAAATATTAAATAATGTATATTGAACAGAGTACAAAGTTCTCAGACTACTACTATTATTATATTTATCCTTGTTGCAATATAATAATAATAATAAAAACGGTTATTTAGTAATGTGTAACGTGACAAAGCAGTGTAAAATATAATATATTCTTTCAAATAAAACACATTTTGTATGTACAATATGGCGTAGCGATAATTTATTTAACATTTCTTTTTCATATGGATAAATTAAATCTAATAGTAAATAAATAATCTCATTGCGTAATTGGCCCACAAAATAAGGAAAAAGACTAAAAAAGAGGACAATTGCTTACATGATGCTTTCGTGATTTACATTTTCTGTAATATAGTTAAAAATTTCATATTAAAGGGCTTTTTATTATGTTATAAAAAATACGAAACGGATTTTGTAAACATTCTAACTGAATTAATGATATATTGTACATATATATTTTAATATTAAAATTTATTTATAATATTCTTAAGTGAGCTTATATTTTTATAAAGCGAATTGATTATTTTGGTTGCGTATTATTGTAAACGTGATTATTTTTCTTAATGATGAATTCTTTTTAAATAAAAGGAAAAAAATATACAGATCTTGACATGCGTATGACGAGAAAGATTTTAACGATTTAGAAGTCAAATATGTAAGCACAGCAACTACTGACTTGTTACTTTCTTCCGTATGTTTTCATTGTAGGTAAATTTGCCAAATAATCCTTTCATTCTTGTACTTCACAAAACAAAGAAAATGAAAACTTTTAAACAGGTGTACAGTGTTTGATCAAATTTTAGGTAAACTGCACATGTAATATCATTGTATGTTTTTAATATATTTTTTTTCTATATAAGGCAATTAGTTCAAAACAAAAACTGTAAATTGTATACAAATATTTCCTATGATGTATCGTAATATACTTATATAAAAGAAAACTGTACAATATATGTAAAAAATGTTAGTGTTCTACGATAGTATTTTAAATTTTGTATAAATACAAAAGTGGTGCATTGTAGTATTTTGTAATATTATTACAAATTAATATGTTCAAGCATTTAATGTACATAGATATATTCATTCTGTTTGGCAATACTACTCATGTATACTCGTTAATAAAAAAAAGTGATATGGCATTGTTTCAATATTTACCCTAATCAAATCATATTGACATTTCAATTTACTTTCTGCTATTAAAATAATAATGATAAATCAGTATCTTAACACATTCAGAGTTCAAAAGCCGCGAAGACAAAATCAATATATTATTATAATTACTACTAAATTTATTTTCAGATGAATACTGTACAATATTTAACAGAAATTAATTATATTAATAAAAATGTAATAATTTATAAAAATATCAATGAAATCTCAAATTATAATCCAGTTGAATATTTTAGTTAACATATTTACGCGTGGACCCCAATATTTGACGATATGTTCGATCTTTTTTGTTGTAACGGCTAGACTCCCAACTATAGCCCGCCGATTAGGCGTTATATATGCGTATTAACGGATAGAGCATCTCTCCCTAAAAATACTAAAAACGGTGTTTGAAAAGTGCTATTTCCAAGTTATATTCGACGTGATTTTGAGGGAGATGTAGAAGTGGTTGCATAAATTAGGGTGCTGGGTTAGCCAAGTTACACACTATCGCAGTTTAGCGAAATAAATGTAGATGGCAGGTGGGTAAATTACTGCACCCCTTCCCTCTTCATATATCGACGAAACATATTGTATGCAATATGTTTCACGATGGTTTGAAACCGTACTAATTTAAAATAGCAATAGTGTGGCGCATCCTGTTCTGCCATCTACATTTTCTTCGCTGAACTGCGATAGTGTATAACTTGGCTAACCCAGCCCCCTAATTTATGCAACCATTTCTACATCTTCGTCAAAATTGGGTCGAATATAACCTGGAAATAGCACTTTTCAAACACCATTTTTAGTACTTTTTTTCATTTAATTAAACAATTTATGCCCATTTTATTAAATAAATTCAGTTTTATATGTAATTTTAGCTTGTGAACGAGCAATTGTAATTTTATAAACAAAAATTGGTATAAATGTTTACAAATAGCTATTTTTATGCATTTTCAAGGGAATTACTGAGGTTTTAAGGTGAATTTTGTACCGTTTATGGACTGTTAAATTTTTAAGCTATACAAGTAGTTTTGACCTCTAAAAAGGGTAAATAAAGCTAAATATGATTATTCATAAATTGGGGGTCCAGAACCGGCATATATTAGACTACTAAATGTTAGAACAATCAAAGCGATAAGAATAAAATAGGTACCAAAAATTAATTTATTTTATCAATATAAAAATTATTATAAGCCCATACAATACAGAAGAAAATACACAACATTAATCTTCATCATTCGAGTCCTGTACAGCATTATTAACTAATTTCGCTATTAAATTACCTCTTTCAATACTTTTAGATATACATGTCAATAAATCTTCTTCACTAACTGGTGACCCTCCAGGTTTTAAGACAGAACAGATTTCCTCATCTTTAACAACAATTGTAATAATACCAGCACATAAACTTTCTTCTTCATATGTTGGATCAGTGAGAATATCTGAACTAAAATATAAATAATTCAAGATATAAAAGAAAATATAAGCATTATATTCTCAAATCATACTCATCAAATATGGCAAATGTTGTGGATGCAGGAATGTTATACAGTTTTAGTGGTTTCAATTCATTGATATTAACTAGCTGATTATCAATAGCTGGGTCGTAGTGTACATTTGGCAACTTAACTAATCAGAAAGAAATGCTTTATAATTACATGTAAACCAATGCTGAAAATACTTATACCTGTATGCATCGCAGTGGTTAACGCAACTAAACATGCATCTATTATTGATCCATCATAATCTATGCACACCATATCCACATACAAACACCATGCTAATTTATCTTTAGCTATGCATAGATCCTTCAAATTAATACATCCAGAATTCTCAATTATATCTGCTACAATCTTAGTAGTAACTTGAGCTTGATCGCTTGGTGGACCTGGTTTAAACTGTTGTGAACATAGTGGCGGCAATTCCACATTCGGTATAATAAAACCTTGATCAGGTGTTTCTGCCTTTGGCCGGGCTAGTTCCTAAAATAAAATTAGCATTTTAGCAATGTGTATATAAATTATTCTGGATATTTACAGCCTTAATGCCACAGACAACTGTAGTCTTTCCTACTTTTGCAATGGCTGAACCATCTGATGTAGAGATTGAACCAGCATTTACAACTATAGGACGAAATTTGTTAAGTTCTCTGCCATCGGGTCTAATACCATGTGCTAAGTAATCTCTGTAGAACTTTAATGGATGCAAAGATCTGAAATCGTGAAAAACGAAAATTATTTAAGGAAAATTAATTATATTATGTATTGTTAAAATTTACTTATATTGTTTTGCCATCCTTTCTCACTTGAATTTTGAACATAATTTTGACATAACCAAAAAACACGCTTATTGTGTTTGATTTGACGTAAATATGACGGTTTCTATTGGTTACTGTCAAACTGGCCATCAACTGTCAAGTTCAAAGGTGATTCCAGGTTAGTGAGCATTTTGTCAGTGTCATAAATTATGCATAAACCAACAACTTCAACAGATATTTATGTGTAACAAACATTGCTAACAGAAAGATATGTTTATCAATTTAAAATGTTAAAAAAAAAGCTACGAGTCAAGATAGAAATTGATCAAATGTTATAACAAACGCAACTTATAAATAAACTATATAAACCAAAACAACAAACAAACTGAAATAATATAAATTGGAAGAATAAGACAGTTTAATTCAAATACTTGTTATTCAAAGATATTCTGTGGTATTATAGTACTATATAATGTAATTATGATTTTATTATATTGTAAGCGGAAGTTCAGATGTTTGTAGGTATTTCATTTTATTGCAAATATATTTATTATAGTTAAATAGTGGCGCGTAGAAAAGAGTAGGTTCTATTTCATCCATCCCAATAAGGTTTTCTGTTTAACTTAACTATAATTTCCAATTCATAACTGTGAGTTATTAAACAAAAATAAATTATGGCAACATATAGGAATATTCAAATATTAATATTTGTATAGGAATTGTGGGAAAATGCTGTCACGTGACTGAAATGCGGTGCGGTAATTGGAGAACTTGTGTTGAATTGTTATTTATATGCTCCCCCTGCAACGGTTCCTCAGCTGTTCGTTTTGCTTCCATGAACACAAACCGTTGTAGTTTGTATCGGTTTGTTTCTATGTAAACCGAAAAGTTGAGTAACTTTTTGTATACAAAGCTCAACTTTTCAATTATACTCTATTTTATTTTATTAAGCCAGTGTTAATTAAAGCTTTAATAATCGAAAATCATGGCTTCTTTTGATATTCACGATCAAGAGAACCTTGCTCCGACAATGCGCCAAAAACCGCTTCATGTTTTACCGCATGGTCAGAAGAAAAGATCTGTATTGGGTGCCATTGATAATCAACCTGAACGAATACTAAAGGGAAAACAGGTATAATTCACTTTTATCATTACCAGATAATTTTATGAATAATTATTACCAAATAGGCTCTAGCGTCAGTAACCGCTGAATCTCGCGATGAAAATGTCTTTGCCAAAAAACTATCCAACAAACCAACTCCAGTGGTTCCTGTTGCACAATTTGAAGCTTTCAAAGTTTACGAAGACACCATGGAGGAGAAAATTGATCAACAGCTCCGTGATCTACAGAGAAGACGCAAGGACAAGGATCCCTTTGCTCATGTCTATAAAGGTACAGAGGAAGATCGCCTCATAACTAAGAAAGAAGCTAAAGAGATGATGAACGAAAAGCGTGAGGTTGGAGGTGTCGTAACCGTAGCGTCAAGTGCTCCCGATGTCGAAACAATTTTTGGTTCTCCGATGAGTGTAGAAAAAATAAATGACGAGAATGATGCTCGAAATGCTACTGTTAAGTGTAAGACTAACAAAGATTTGTTTTTCGAATTGGAAGATTATCGGAATGATATAGTGTTATATTTACGTGAACATGAGGTAATTTCAATTATTCTCTTATTCTTGTTTTCAATGTCCTATTTATATACATCACTGCGATATTCTTCTTGGTATTTTATTTTTCTCTCATCTTAATCTAAGGTTTTAGTAATGTAAACTTCTTTTTCTTTACCTAATTGTTTGTTTGTTCTTCTTCCATAAAGTGCGAGATATCTTCATTTTTTACTGTTCTTGGTGATCAAATTTGCAGTATTTTTTCTAAACACATTTTTTTCTTCATAAGCAGAAGGGATATTACCACGAAATTAAATATTGTTTCTATTTGCTTCCTTAAATTATTTGGTCTCCATATTTTAATGACATAAGTTCACTTTCGGCTTTATTTATTTTGTTATTTACATTTCAGTTTCTCCTGCTATGCCATCTCCTAGGTGGTTACACACTCTTACTTTTGTCCCATTTCCCTTTTAATTTGATCTGTCAACTTCTTTTTGTGCCTGCATATTATTTTTGTGTTTTTCAAGTCTGACTTTTTGCCACATTTATTCAGGCTATTTTCATTGTAACTGTTGTATATTAGACGTGCACATTTCCTTACAAAATTTAAATTTTACTGCCTTTCCATTATTTTCTATTGCTATATATGACTTTGTCTAATAATGTGGATAGGGAAGGTATGA
This sequence comes from Cetonia aurata, assembly GCA_949128085.1. Taxonomy (NCBI): domain Eukaryota; kingdom Metazoa; phylum Arthropoda; class Insecta; order Coleoptera; family Scarabaeidae; genus Cetonia; species Cetonia aurata. Next base: position 34,959,472 of record OX421885.1, read on the forward strand.
GTACTGGATCATTGATTACAGTGCTGTTCTTCATTTCAAAAAAGAATCTTTTCTATAAAAGTTGTATAGAATGCAATGCTGCATAACTGAAAAGTAATTTTGAATATACACACTCTAAAAGTAGGTGAACGCATACTTATTCCGTTATTTTAAACGGATATAGATCATTCTATTCTGGCATATACAAAAATATGATTATATAAATTACTGTGTCTATTTTTAATAAAAAAGGCCCTAATGCAAATCTTCCTCAGCATTACCGTAGTCGGCATTTGCATCTGTTTTGGCTACCCATATTTTTAATTCAGTAAAGATACACTTAGACCCATTTTACACGTACGAGGATTCTTATGCAAATTGCAACGAAAATTATGCCGAAAATTTTTGTGTGCATTCTTGTAATGTTTTTCGTGTAACGAAATGTATTAGTGAACATTTCCGTAATATATTTTGGAGTAAAAATATTGTTTTACCCGACTAAACTTCATTTTAAAGAATTTTCACGAAAATTTTCGGCATAATTTGCGTAAGAATTATCGTAGGTGTAAAATGGGTCTTAGATCAATGAAATAATGACATTGTAATTATCTACAGCTGTTCATGATAGAAATGAACATTTTCTTAATTTTACGGTAAGGTAGCTTCATTTTCTTAAACGATATAATCCCGTTTTGCTTATGCCAAATTATTCCTCACGTAAACATCTTTCGGTCCATATGACGATGATGTTTCATATATTATGAATAATTCAATGATTCTGTATAAATTTAAGGTATTTTATTTTAATTTCTAAATAGTCCTCGATGTGTGAAATTCAAACAAATTAATATAGTTCCAAATTATTACAAAGAAATGTTAACAAAATGAAATCAATACAATTTTGCTGCAACCTTTTCCTTATTACATATCTAAAGTTACAATTTTTTGAATGTAATAGTGTAAGATAGTTAAGCTTTCACATAGCGGTTGACAAATATTTAATAAAATAATCAGCCAATACACAAGTAAAAATAAATGACTTTGTATAAACCATATTCTAAAAATTAACATTCTTTTAAATACATGTTAGTGAAGTGAAACTGCCTTATTGTCTGCTATCTTCAATTATTGACTTTTTTTTTTTGTGGCAGCCGTTTGGCATGTAGTTTCCGGGATCCCTACTGCGTCGTTAGTCCCTTACAAAACTAAACAAATTGTTCTAGTAAAAATTCAACATACCGAAAATTAAGCGTTTTCAAGTCCAAGAAATATTGTTAAACAAAAACAACTTTTACAGGAATGTATATACTAAAGTACTTTCTACGAAAAAGCCAAAGCGGAGATATTTTAACTCGGTGCTCCTCATTTGTGACGTTTGTTTTTTTTGTCTCTGTTGCACAATGCAATATTGCGTATGAATGTATGTACTTGGAAAACCGTGGCATATTTTCCTAGTGGAAGAGTGATCATTGTATATCTCTCCTCACTATATATTCCAACCCCAGTCCTGTTTCTTGTTTTTGATCCGTCTGTAAACCAAAAGAATTCACCAAGCCTGCCTCTAATCGTATTGATTCCATCCAAAATTTGCTGTTAAACAGATATGTTTTCTGCAGTGCTTCATCCATTACCACTCGATGGTGAGGAAAGAGATCCTAGGAGGCATTTTACTACTATAACATTAGTCATCATTATATCTGTTTTATTCCTAAATATGCAAGCGTTTGTATCCTGCTGGGTTCAATCATAGCAGTTTGCTGTTGCATCTTTGTCCACCGCATCGGAGATGCCTAAGTGCCTCCTAATTTCTTTCATCTTATAAATACTATTGTGGTCGTCTTAGAGCGACTAATAATTAAACCTTTATCGGTTCATTCTTGTGAAACTTATACCGCGTTCTGCATTTTATTTTGCCCGATCGTGATGCTATTCCAATATCCAGTTTTCGTATTTTACCTTTCTGGGTTTTCGCTATTTCTTTTCCTTACATATTTTGATTTGCTCTGTCTCTTTAGTAATATTATTTCTTGTTATCTAATTTTCTATTTAAAAAAAAAATAGGTAAATGCTTGATATGAAATTTAACTTCCATGTTTATAGAAACAAAATCGTCCCAAACCAGGATATATGAGGAAACAACCTGACATCACTCACAATATGCGGTCAGTTCTAGTTGATTGGCTAGTAGAAGTGGCCGAAGAATATGAACTTCACACAGAAACTTTGTATCTAGCCGTCAATTACATTGATCGTTTTCTCAGTTACATGTCTGTGGTTAGAGCCAAGTTACAATTGGTAGGGACCGCCGCTATGTTTATTGCAGCGTAAGTCAATCATTGTCTGTTTTCTTTCTGTTTAATTTAAACTTAATTTGAGCAGCAAGTATGAAGAAATACATCCTCCTAGTGTTCGGGAATTTGTTTATATCACCGACGATACGTATAATAGACGTCAAGTCACACGAATGGAGATGTTAATTTTAAGAATTCTTGACTTTGATCTATCAGTGCCTACGCCATATACTTTTATAACAGCCATCTGTATTTGTAATAAATTATCAGAGAAAATAATGTTCTTAGCAATGGTAAGTGTAGACGTTAAGCTAAGTTAAGAACATTAAATTGCATACGCACGATGTCCATACCAGAGGATTTTCTATAGAATAATTAAAATTTGCCAAAAGAGTTTAACCTGCATAATAGAATAACGTTAATGTATTATAAATATCAAAATATTTATAATTCACTTAATAAACAGAATAAAGTAATATGTATTTCTAACATGACAATCAGTTGAATACAGGCTGAATATATCGGTCCAAATATTGCCTACAATGATTAATTATTATTTCAGTACTTCTGGGATTAATTACTTTTTATGGCAATGTCATCTGGAGATGATTCTATTTTTTCGAGGGGTTTTAAACCTTATTTTTTTGTTTTATTAATCTGTATTGGGTATGATACTTTATTCCATACCATGATTGTATGTTTATTTATAATTTTAAAATTTATTTACTTTAGTAAAATTATACTGGGGACAGAGTAAACTTTATGCTGCCTCTACTTTCAATATTTAATATCGACGCACGTAACTGATCGGAAATGATGTCCAGATACTGGACCGTTGTTAAATAATCCTAGTAATACTTTAGTTAGGTAACATTACGAAAGAAATCATCTTTATTTTTTTTACATCAGGTTTCATATGTAAAAAAGATGTTGCTCATATTTCAGGTATCTGTGTTACAATCTCTGATTCTAATAATGATAGAAACATACACATTAACAAGGTAGTTGGATACTAACAATTAACAGAGAAGTCGTTTTACGATAATTGATAATAAGGCGCTTTGAATAATTAATCAGTGTAAGGGATTTGTGGAAAACTGGTAAAAGCTATCACTGTTCATAAGTTTAATTAGAGATTACAACTCAATTAACATATGTTTAAAAAAAATCATAAATTTGCATTCTACAGTTGATAATGCAGCGGTCATAAAAACGTCATAGATCCCGTGCATCGATTTTTATCCTGCTTCTACTTTATATATGTATAAATTTGTTTTTTTTTTATGGAAAATCCCAAATGGCTAGCGTATGGAATATAATGTTCGTAACTGTAATAATAACAGAACGATAATGCCAGGATTTTCGACTATTACAAATATTGTTTTTGTAGTACATAAGCGAATTGTCACTTTTGGAGGCTGAACCAACTTTAGGAATCTTACCATCAGAAATATCCGCAGCTTGCATCGTTATAGCACAATATAACCTTGAAGAAGAACCATGGTCTCCGGAACTGACAGAAATTACTGGTTATACACTTAAAGAATTAGAGAAAACTATTGATTTTTTGAATCTCCTCTACACAAAAGCGTCTGGATTTGCTCAGCAAGCTATTCAAGAAAAGTATAAACACGGAAAATATCTTCACGTTGCCACATTAACACCTAAAAATCTAGAGATAAAATTTGAATGAGGTCAGTTGAATGTAATTTTAGGGAAAATGAGTGGTTCTGGAGGAAGAACTTGACGACATATCATTACGATGTTTGTTATACTTTTGAATATTAATAAGTCACTATTTATAAACCAAGTGCCATTATTTGTTGGCCATTTTATATTTATATACATTTTTATATTCTATTGTCTCTGAAAATGCATGCATCTTACACCTACAATTGAAACCCGTATTAATAACAGAATCTTCAATCATTTTGATATAGATCTACTAAAATATAAAAAGTACAAATTCAATAATACGATAATATATGTTTATACATGTTACTGCAACTATAGTAATTTTACAAAACAGATATACAAATACACAATATAATAACTTGAATTATTAGTTCAAAGGTACCCTATTGCAATGTATGTACAGTAATTTATTATTAGTTTAAAATAGTTAAGGCACTTTTTTATACATTCATATAAATTTGAAGAGGAAAATGAGAAATATAACATGAGAAATGCCTTTAATGTTATGTAATTATCTCTGAGTATCTAATTATACACTTGAATATCTATTTAATTTTAAATTTGAACGAATTTGATTTTTACACTTGAATTTTGAATGCCATTTTATAGTGTTGCGTTACAAGCAATAAACAACTATTCAATGTACACTGTTTTAAATTAATTCATTTTATCCTTACAACCTTTTGATATTATTAAATTTACTTCTAATAATGATTAAAAATTGAGATTGTTCAAAGCAACAATCTATTATTGTCTCAGTCGGTGGGTATATTTATTTAATTTTTTCCTAATTTCATAATAAGGGCGAGGCATTCCACTGTCCATTCCATTCACGTTTTTTTTTAAAATACAGCAATGTATACTTTAACAATTATACTCGCTTTTTATTCAGTTTATATAGTTCGACTCTTGTTGACACTAAAACTTCTTACAACTATTTCATTTATATACATATTTTGTTTTCTAATATCAGCAAAGAAAGACTCGCCCTCACATAGAAATTGCCAACATCGAGCGCCGTTTAAGTAAATAATTAATCATCCATGGCTCGCTTTGTTTATAATACAACTATATTTTTTAAATCAAGCAATGTTTGCTTCATGTACTGTTTATTTCTCTACCTGACCTGTCTGCAAAATGTGTACACACACAATAACCGCCAGCGACATTCAACAATATCGCTCTAAACCTGACTTTTGTTTCTCTAGCGGGTCTCTTTTTACTTGTCAGCAGCTTCGTATTTTTTTGCTGAAATTGCTAATCTTCAGCTTTTGGAATAGGTACATCTACACACTTCTAGGCATTGACGTCTGTAACGGGCTACACTAATAATATTTTACGGGGCGATCGCCATTTTGTTTAGCGGAAGTTGAACCACTTTTCTTGACCTCTAACACCAACTATTCCAGCCAGTCATTGCCGTACCACCAAAAGACCGCAAGCACACAATAAGGACATTATACTAATCTACAATTAATGTCGTAAAGAGAATCTACGAAAAGTTTAACACTTCATATCCAGATCTGCAAGAATCGTAGATAAGCCAAATAGGGAGAAAAGTCCTCGTCCTTATCAATCTCAAATGTAAAGACTCTCCCGAGACGAATAAACACGAGTCTGTCTAGTCCTCGCTGACGATAGTTATTTTTCCCCATCTTGCCCAACATTAGTTAAAACGTACCCTGTGATATGTTATATATATACTGATCGAATGTTTATTAAGTATTTTTGGATAAACACGTTGCTACCATAAACTGCCACCAACACAATGCCAGTGTAGCATCTTTTTCTATCTTTTAATATATTCGATAAGGTGTCCTTGTCTTCTTTTGGTGAGACATGTCAATTAATGAGCGAAACAAAAAATTGGATGGTGACGTGCCAAAATGCAAGTTGCCTTGATATCAACCTCGCATCTCATAAAAGGTCACCGTACTTAATTACACAAACTTGTGACACTGTTTTTCGGAAAAAACGGTCACAAAATACGCATTGTATATGCAAAATATATTTACACATGATTCTTCAGGTTGAGTGGTGTTATCAAAATTGTTGTCGTCTATTTAAGCAATTCCGATAAATCCAGAGAAAAATACGTAGAGTAAGTAATAGAAGTGCTTCGAAGCGACCTATAGGCATATAATGTATATACAGCGAAACCCCTTGACAGCAGACACTCCCGGGGCCGACCGATTTGTCAGTTGCAGAGGGGTGTTCGCTGAGGAGAGGTACACAAAAAAGTTTAATAAACAGTTAATATGCACATTTATGTATATCAAGAGAACTAGCAGGTATGTATGCACATCAAAAAGAAAAAAAAACATTCAATGTTTTCTGTATTTTCCATATCCTTTGCTAATCTTTTAGCTTCCGCCTACCTATAAAAAAAACAAAATAAAATCTTTAAAATCCGCTTTTTTTATACTTTATAATATACTTATAATCATACTTTACTATTCCAAACATAAAATTCTACGTTTTAAATGTATCCGTTCAGGAGAGATGGGTAAATCTATATCTTGGTGACGCGAGTTAGGTTGTCTGCTTCCGTTGGAGAAGTATTTGTTGCGAGGAGGTCTAAATACATGGGTTTTTCATATTTTCGGGCCGGAAAATTTTAAAATTATCCGTTAGAAGGCGTTTCCGTTAGGAGAGGTTTTACTGTATAAAAATTTTGAAACAGCTCGTAGCGACTTCCTACCTATTCCTTGAAATATTTTAATGCATTCTTTCATGGATAGATAAAAAAGCCGAAAAAAGCGCTTTTGTAAGTTAACTTTCTCTCTTGCGAAATTGAACAATTCCACAGAGTAAATGTAGATTGTTTGCTAAATATATTTCACTTTATTAAATAAAATTGAAGGTACTTTTTTGTTGAATTGAAAGTTTGTTTTTTTGTGCGAATTTCAAAGAAAACCAGTTTTATTTGTAGATCATGTAGTGCGGGGTAAACACATATTAAATTTGTTTTTCAAAGTAAGATAATTGTGAAACAAATTTAGTATTTATGTTACGTGTTACGTTTTCCTAACGTTGTATACTTTTCCCGTGGAAAAGTAATAATAATGAATGATATGTAAATGTTTATGTGCTTCAAGGAGGTTAGGTGCCTGATGTGTGCCTGTTATCAGCATTTTCCTGCAGCTGGTAGCGTACCCACGGTAAAAAATCCACAGTGTAGAAAATGAATGAGCCACGAGCACATTGAAGGATGAAAAGAAATATCAGAAGTTTGCTTAAAACGCTTTTATTGGCTTTCATCACTGTGATATGCACAGTAGTGATATTTCGTTTGTTTAGAGGTATCAATCGTTTGGAACGCGTAAAACACGATGGCCTTTCGTATGATGTTTTTGAACAGGTAAGAATTTATAGGCCATAGGAAACAATTGAGATTTAACCCCAGAATTTGAAGATATCCAATGAAAAGGTCGATTGGCATGAGTACGAACATATAGAGAAAGATCGGCTTAGAACAGGCATTGGTGAACAAGGAAAGCCTGCTCACTTAACAGCAAGTGAGTCAAGTACATATGATGAATTATTTAAAGTCAATGGATTTAATGCCGCATTAAGTGATAAAATAGCATTAGATAGAGCTCTACCTGATATCAGGCATAATGGGTAAGTACTTTATTTTAATAATACTGATAACAGACCAGGTGCATATATTTTTTTAGTTGTAAGACTAAGAAATATTTAAAAAGATTACCAACCGTTAGTGTTATTGTTCCTTTCCATAATGAACACTGGACAACCTTATTAAGAACTGCTTATAGTGTAGTTAATCGATCCCCAGCTCATTTATTAAAAGAAGTGATATTAGTTGATGATTGTAGTACAAAAGGTTGTTTTATATATTATACATTGAATACTGTACTAAAAAATGGATTTTAGAGTTTAGTAAAAAGCAATTAGATGAATATTTAGCCACTAATCTTAGTAAAGTGAGAACTATACATTTGCCAGAAAGAAGTGGTTTGATTAGGGCACGCTTAGCAGGAGCGAAAGAAGCAGTTGGAGAAGTCTTGATATTTTTAGATTCACATACTGAAGCAAATGTGAACTGGTTGCCACCTTTATTAGGTAAGTTTTGAGCTCTATTTGTACTATTTTTATTAGTTTTAACTGATATTTTTGAAATATATTACATATGGAAATATTTGTGTGTATATTTTGATGTATTTACCATTATGCTTTGTTATCGTGGAATATTTTATATTTGCTATCTTTTATCTTTTCACATAATCATATAAAAAGTAATTAATTTTCCATAAAAAGCATTTCATTGTAATTTTAAATTGTTATATATTATATAAACCATGTAAATAGGTTGTTTTAAGGGGGTCAGGAACTAAAAATTTAGAGGTAATCATCTTTTCAAGCTGTATAGTATATCGCTATTTCTCTTACTTTTTTTTTATGAAGCAGAATTATTTGCAGATAGATTGAAGAAGAATAGGAAAGGAAAGTAAAAAAATTAACACCTTTTCTGTCATATTAAAAATATTCAATTTTGTATTATGCGAAACCGGTCATTCAGTAATCCTATACAACTCTAATGAAAATTTCCATGAAATTTCTTTAAAATCGAACTTAGGATTTTTAAGAAATACGTATTCAAAAATATTATATTGTATATTATACACACAAACTGTAACCGCGCGACATCGAAGTGAAATAAAATGTTTCCCCTTCCACTTGTTCAAAAATCATGTTTACTATGATATTAAGTTAATTAACATGTTCAGAAGTGTTCAACTGGGCAAAGAGTATTCACAGAAATGTAATTAATTAAAGTAGGACTCGGTCGATTTTTAAGTTTTGACCTTAAACGGTTTGCCTTTTTTTAGCTTTGTTTTTATTCCATTTTACATCACCACGAGATCATCATTGCTGATTTGCTTAATTCCTTAACAGTACTTTCCTAGATAGTAATATCTAAGGTACATTAAAATAAAAGATAGCAATTTCATTTTCCAAAAGTGCCTCTTTAAGATAACACTCCATGGAATTTTAAAATATACATGAGATTCATAGCAAGTTAATCCTTTTACTAGCTTTATTTATTAATTCATTCATTTCATCATTTGCTTGAAAAAAGCGTTGTTTTTCAACAATTACAAGAGATTGCGAATGATAAGCAGAATTACGCAAAATGCCGAGTAAAAAAATATCGATAACTATGCAAATAAAAGCACTTAATTAGTTCAAGTTTTACCTGAATTTGCAACAATTAAGAGATCTGAAAAACAATTTCTCTTCTATAGACATTGCTCAATATCTTCAAATCTTTTATCTTTATCTTTTATTTCTTCTTCTATTTTTTATTTTAACTATTAGCGTGGTGATATAACATTTAATGAGGTAATCCATGCATAAGACGCCAACGATTTTTGCGAAATGTGATTTCAATTCTTTATTGGATAATTTGAGGGGTAATTTGTTTTAGATATATAAATTGAAATCAAATGTCATAAAAGCTAAATTTGTGATCTCGCAAATAACTGTAGCTTGAGTCTTTTCCATTTTTGTTTTAAAATTTGACATTAAACAAGGTTTCATTTCACAGACCTTTATTTTTTAGAAGTAGCAGATGTAGTTTGTGAAATTGGAAAATACTCCTAAACAGAACAGAATAGAACATTAATTACTGAGATAAACATCAATCAACGTTAGGATTGGGCAATGTTCTCATATTTTTCATAAAATATTTATTTAATGGCTGTGAGTGGTATCAATGCCGAAATAATATACAACTTATACATCCATATCATATTTATCTATCTTACTTATCTATATTTTATCTTATGAATATAGCTTTCATTTATGATTATTATTTCTAATAAATAAAACCTTTATTTTTCACTAGTTTTCCAATTCTAACATAAAAAAAATTAAATAATCTCATTTCTTTAATTATTTGCCATTAGATGAGCTAATTTCTTCATTTTTTACACACAAATTAATTGCTGATAATGGGTGGAAAGAAAAGTATTTGTACAGTTACTGCTGCGACACGTAGAGACGAATTCTTTACGAAAAATTAGCGGTCTTATCAAAAGACCAGTATACTGGGTGTCCCAGCTCATAGGCCCCAGTTTTATACATATTTTTTTTTATAAAAAATGCGGAATGTACAATTTACTGTAAATTTGCAATTATTCAACTTATAATATAAGTTTTTATCACTTTCGGTTTTATCGGTAATAAGAATCGATTTAAAATTTTAAATGGAACAGCCTGTATCTTTTTGCATATTCGGATTTTGCGTAATTTTCTAAGTCTGAAAAGAGATGATTTGTTAGTTTTCGTTTTCTTTGTTACTGAAATTTGTAATATTTATGTATGTATTTATGAATTTAGAGTGCTGCGAAATCGCTAAAAATCTCTTTTATTTTATTAAAATCAGAATTTGATAGACCGTCATGTATAATTTTACATTTTAAAACTTCCAACAATATAGTAATTTGGTTCATGATAATATTCATGATTTATGTTTAATTGCCTTTTTTTCGCAATATTTGAAAATATCCAGGTGTTCCCACTGTCAGATATAGCTTTAGAATACCTTAGATAACAATATTTTCAAATTTCCAGAACCAATTGCTCAAAACTACAAAACTTGTGTATGCCCATTCATTGACGTGATACAATATGAAACTTTTGAATACCGTGCCCAAGATGAAGGGGCCAGAGGTGCCTTTGACTGGGAACTGTATTATAAAAGGCTTCCATTATTGCCTGAAGACTTAGAACATCCAACTGAACCTTTCAAGTACGTCCATTAATACAAAATAACTTTAAGAGGTAAACATTTTTCCTTGCACTTTGTATTCATTGTAGGAGCCCGGTTATGGCGGGAGGACTGTTTGCTATTAGTCAGAAATTCTTTTGGGAGCTCGGCGGTTACGATGAAGGATTGGATATTTGGGGTGGTGAACAATACGAGCTGAGTTTTAAAATCTGGATGTGTGGAGGTCAAATGTACGACGCGCCATGCTCTAGGGTTGGTCATATATACAGAAAATTTGCGCCGTTTCCTAACCCTGGAAAAGGAGATTTTGTGGGTCGAGTAAGTTGAAAGGGGGGAAAATAAATCTAATGATATAATAATATGTACATTCATTTTCTAGAACTACAAGAGAGTGGCTGAGGTGTGGATGGATGAATACGCTGAGTACATCTATAAAAGAAGACCGCAATATCGCAGTCTGGATCCGGGCGACTTATCAGTTGGAAGACATATCCGCGATAAACTGAAGTGTAAGACATTCAAATGGTTCATGGAGACAATAGCATTTGATCTCACTTTGAAATATCCGCCGATAGAGCCTGATGATTTTGCATTTGGAGAGGTAGAGCTATATTTCAGGGTACAATTACTAATCTCACCTTTTATCTTTTATTTAGATAAGGAATTTGGCCGCACCGGAACTGTGCGTCGATAGTGACTTTAAACAACGCGACCAGGAAATAGGTTTGAAAAATTGCATAACTGACAACAAGCAGAACGGGGAACAGAATTTCACTTTGACATGGCACAAAGATATCAGGCCGAAGGGTAGGACCTTATGTTGGGATGTATCAGATTACAGTGATAGAGGTAAAGTTGTTTTGTATCCATGCCATGGAGGCAAAGGGAATCAATATTGGAGATACGATAGCGTACGTACACTAGTTTTAATTGCAATTGCCTTTAACGTACAAAAAAACGTGTTTTATTAGGAAAAGCAATGGCTCATACATGGCAGCAATCCAAGGTGTTTAGATTGCGATCCCGGTCAAATGAAGATGTTCGTGAGCAAATGCGACGTAAATTCGAAAACGCAGAAGTGGAGATTCCAGTACGTGGATTTAAAACTGTTATCAAATTGGGAGAATATAGGACCACCGTAATGCAAACGGAGACGAACTCTTTGAGTACTTAACATTTTATATGCGCCTTGTTTTGTATTACTATAAGTTAAAAATGTAATCATTACTCAAATGTCGCTATACTGTGATAATAGCATTTTTTTTTAATATCATTCCGAAAAAACGAAATTTAATACGGTTTACAATGTAAATTATAAATTAATAAATAAGTAAGATAAAATATACAACCAATTATCTTGTTTATTTGGTAATGAAATTCTCTGAGCTTTAAGTCCCCATATATACCTGTTTTTTTTTTTATTTAGAAAACGAGTCAGGAAAGGTGATTGATTGATTTTCCCCAGGCTATCACACAACGATATGAGAGAGACAGCAATAAGTGCGGGCAGGTTGACATAAGAGTGCTGTCCTAAGACTTAATGCCGTCGAGTGTACGTATGTACAGTGGAGAATTCGATAATTTTAATAGGGAACTTATATTTCTAAAGGAATTAGACAAAAACTGCCCTATGCTTTTGGAGCTCGACTGAAAGATAAATCGATTGGTCCAACAGTAACAAAATACTTATTATAGGATAAATCTTATACATACTATAAACACAAAAAAAGGAGAAACACGAAAATATGCTAATATTTGTTAAATAGCTAACATAATTAATTAAATTTGGCTAACAGTAACGTTCTTAAGGAGTTTAAACTAACATTACAAATATCTATATCATTACAAAAATTATTAACACTGCAACACATTGACAGTACCGGCGACTGAGAGTAATGACGCGTACCACAGCAGGGAAGGTAAAAGGTAGCACTATTACGGCTAAGTGATCTGGAGACGTATACGTTCAGTAAGCTCAATAAATCCGGAGCACAGCTGCTTCCCGTAATCAATTTAAAAACAAAAATCATAATCATATGATCATAATCCTACGGTTGCGCAGAGAAACAAATCCAAATTCTTTAAGCAGATCCTCATTTCGCTGGATTCCTTGTACCATATTGACATAATATAAATATCCAGGATTCCACACAATTGCTCGCCGTATTCTAACTTAAGACGAACAAACGCATTATAAGTTGAAACTAGAGCAGAACTGCTCAATTGTCTGGTATTCCTAGTTATAAAGCTGAGCGCTTTAGTTGCTTGCATACATATTTCCAATACGTGGTCATTAAATGTAAGTTTCGCATCCAAAAGAATACGTCTTTAAAATGTTTACACTGTTCAATAGCGGTTCCATTTATCTTGTAAGGAAATGTAATTACAGTTTACCTGCTACTGAAAATCATGGCCTTGCATTTGTTAATATTCAGCGACAAATAGTTAGGATCACTCCATCCGCAAAGCGCTGTTAAATCATTCTGTAGCGCATTGCAGTCAGCTAAGGTGTCGACATGCCGAAAGATTTTCAAATCATCAGCGTACAGTAATATCTTCCTTGGTATAAGAAAGCGTCTTCTTAAAATATGCAATTCTTAACAACCGTAGTAACTTTTTATTTGCGAATCTGCTTGATTTATATAAAATCTTTATTCAGACGCTTTTTGAGGCAAAGAATTCTAAGCTCCGATTTTTTTTAAACTAGCATTTTTTCAGATAATATCAAAACTTGTGTTTTTTTTATATGCAACACCGTATATGTTTTTACGTTATGTATTGAAAAGCATATAAAATTACGTTTAGAATGATATTCACACACATTTTATTTATAGATCGTTCTTTTTGCAATTAAATAATATTTTAATTAGTCATGGGCAAGGTAGGAGAAAATAACGATCGTTAGCGAAGACTAGGCAGACATTAAAGTTAAAATAATTTGAAAACTAGTACTCCGGTAAGAAAAGGCATTGCTGGTGTTATTGAATGCATTGCTATACATATATTATATGCTGCAAAACTTTGGGATACACATTAGTTATTCATATAGAAATAAAAATTTTCAGATTTTTAATCTTATCTACATAACTAAATAATACACACGCGGAATTTCGAATTCACTGCTTAAAATACAAAAGTTTTATCTAAATTTCAAATAAAGCGGCTCGTTACTAGAACAGATGGCGCTCGCTTTGTTGTGCAACCGATTGTATATAAGTGCATGATATGGTGTTTTACCTTAAATCCACGCGATTAACAGTATTCTTACGCAACCAGTGTCAAGGTTTCGTGTCAAAAAGTTCGTTATCCTCAATTCGTCTGGTGAGTCGTAATATTAGTGTTTCAACTCCAACATCGAAAATGGACGAATTAAGTTTATCATTAATGTCAAGACAATTGGCGCCCCCTCTTGAAGAAGGCCGACATAAAGGGCAAGCCGGTAGGATAGGAATTTTCGGCGGATCTTTAGAGTATACGGGAGCGCCCTATTTTGCCGCCATTTCCGCGTTAAAAGTGGGCGCTGATTTGGTTCACGTATTTTGTAGTAGAGATGCCGCCACTGTTATCAAATCGTACAGTCCGGAATTGATCGTTCATCCCTTATTGGACGTGGAAGATGCTGTGGATAAGATAGAGCCGTGGTTGGAACGACTTCATTTGTTGATCATAGGACCAGGATTGGGAAGGGAACCTGCCACTTTACGCGTGATCGAGGGGATTATAGATATAGGAAAACGGAAGCAGAAACCGTTCGTAATCGACGCCGATGGATTATATTTAATATCCGAAAAACCGGATATTTTAAACGATTTTCCTGAACCAGGCATTATAATAACTCCTAATGTAATGGAATATGGACGAATATTCGGGTTTGATTCCAAACCTCGTGCAGACGATCCAAGCGTGAAGAATACATTTGAAAAATGGGGAAACCACGTGACTGTGTTGTGCAAAGGAACAAACGATATCGTTCTGGATTATGCCAAACAAATTTGCCTAGCTTTAGGCGGTTCTGGTAGAAGATGCGGCGGTCAAGGTGACATACTTTCGGGTGCTTTGGGTATATTTTTTGCGTGGGCTTTGTTACATAAATTGGATGTGTGCGTACAACACGATGACAGGGCCATGTTAGCATGTTACGCGGCTTGTAAATTAACAAGGGAATGTAATACGAAAGCGTTCGCGAGATTAGGAAGGAGCATGACAGCGTCAGATATGATTCAAGAAATACACGGTGTGTTTGAGAAGTATTTCGAACTGAAATAAATGTTATTACCAGTCGATAAAAATGCTTTCATTTAATTTACGCGCAACTAGAAATGGGGCAATTCTAGGTTTTCCGCTCATACAGGTTTATAAACATCTTTAGCTGTAACTAATATTTTTTACTGTTATTGTTTAATCATAGATCTGATAATTTTCTTGTAGCACTTTGAATATTTATTCCAATGCTAAAATATAAATAAGTACAGTAGAAATGTATACACTTCATAAACCTTTTTATATAAGCTTTACTTATTGAAATATTTTTGTGGAATAACATTTTTAATAAAAAAAAATCAGAAAATTTGTTTTTATTCAAACTCGATCTGCGAATATTGTGTGGTGTTAGTAGATTATAGGGAAATAAGTACAGTAATGTTTGGATAATCCGAACAGAAAGTTGCCAGACCGTATTAGGATTAACAAAACGTTCGGACTATGGAATTCATAAACACAGTATCTATAACCCGAAATACGGGTGGATTATACGCAATGATTGCAAAAAACTGTTTTTTTTATAAAACATAAATTCTTAGTACAAAAAATATAGAAAATAAGAACAACAGAAGGAAAGAACACATATAAAATATAAAGATAAAAAAAAAGCCCATCGCTGAGCTTGCCTTTCGGGTTATTTTAAATGTAATTCTTCGGCAGTTTGCATTAAATTGTTTCGCCATGCATAGTTAATTTTAAATGACTCTTAACATTTTTTATATTTTTAGGAAAATGTAAAAAAAATTTTAAAATACGTTTTTAAAATGTTTTGTGATTGTCCTTAAATTTATAAAAAAATTTTTTGAATTATATAAATTTGTTCTGAAGAAGACAACAATAAAATTAGATTGTCGAAACGTTAAATGAAGAGTTTTATTAATTAATTCTTATATTAAAATTAAGCCGGTAACTCAAATAAAAAAAAAAAAAAAAGAAAAAACAAAAAAATTACAGTAACGGCTACGAAAAAATCCCCATCAAATATAAAATATATATATATTTTATATTTTTATATTTGATAATATATAATAAAAATTAAAAATGTATTACAAAAATTCTTACATATACATATGTGTATATTATTTCTCTTAAGGCAAAAGAAATTTTATCGCCTTTAAGACATCCAGTGGAACTAGCTCCCAACCTCTTCGGGAATTAATTTGTGTAAATAATGAACTCAAACTCTTTTTTCTACAAGCGGGAAGAGGGCATATTAAAAAGTCTGCGGACTGTGGAGTTTCCTCATACACGGATCCACTATATAGTCAATTTTCATTATAGATATACAGGACGTCTCATTAATTAAAAAAATAAATTCAACTTCATACCACTGATACACAGGGCGCCAATAGCAGCCTTCTTATTTTAAATAGAATGGCGTCATGCATTTAAGCTTTCATTTTTTATCAGTTTGCAGTAGGATTTTCTAGCTCTAAACTAAACTGTTTTTGAAATAATTGCAATTTTGTTGCATTTTAGACCTTGGGATTTCACCAAATTAAATACTCCATAACGTGTAATAATGTGTGATGTTCCACTGATGTGGATGTTAATGCAGTCACGTTGTGTTTTAGGAATCATCGTAACCCTATAAAACATGTTATTTAACTAATTCCCAGGAAGTATGGATGCTTTTAGCCTATTTTACAAATTGAGCATGTTTCATATAGTATATTAAATGTAGCGCAAAATTCTATACTGTTCTTGGGAGATATTTAGACACGAAATGTTTCAAAATTGAGCCACTCCATTTAACCCGGAAATATATGATGCTCTCTAGGAGTTTCTAATATTTTAATTAATTGTTATCGTATATATATCTTTAATAGTAGTATGTGTTAACAAGGGAATGCTATGCGGTGATACTCACCGATCAGATTGAAATTTGGCACATCTGTAGCACCCATCGAGTTTTTTAAATTGCTGTTTTTCATTTTGGCGATAGCTCATATTTAACGGATGAATGTTTCCTCTGAAAATTCGACGTTTTTCGGATTTTTGCGATTTACACTGATATAGGGAATTAAAAAATATTAAAATATATAAGCATCTCTAATGCGCCTTATTTGTCTATTAAACTACAGCGGATCAGATTTTCTTGTCCTCGTCTTTTAATTGATATCTTTTAGGGGGCTGATAGATGTTAATGTAATTCACGAAACCGATCGCAATTTTAATATTAAACGAATTTGTGAAGTACAGTACCTAGTCTGTTTTCATCATCCTAAAAAAAACATTTTTTTATATCAAAAAGACTGTGTATTTTACTACAATTACCACAATTTCCTCGAGGTAAGTAGTATACCAGCACTAATTGATTAAATGTGAGGTAAATATTTTCTTCTGTCTGCTGCTTTCTGCCTTACGCTTATGCAGACTGTTTTTGTGAGTGAAATGTTATATCAGTATTAAATAAACAATACAGAGAAAAATTAATGCAGAAATAACAAACTATACCGTTAAAACAAGGACGTAAACAGAGATAGCGGTAATCTTTCCCTGTGGACTTCACTTAAAAATTCTTGATAAAAAAAAATTATTATGAATGGCAAGATAACCGTTTGTGTGATAATTTTTTTATAAAATATATTTACGCTGTCGCGATTTGCAGATTTGCACAACCACGAAAAATAATGGTTATATACAGGGTTATTATTGTACAGTACGAAATCAAAAAAGGGGTGAAAGATATACATGAGCAATTGCGTTTCTAAGTGCACGTATAGTACCGGTAAAATGATTTTTCTTTATTCGAGTCCGGCTCTGACTCATTTAGCATACCGGTTTAGTAACGCAACAACAGAGTACTGCGTATATGTTCTAACCATTGTCTTTGTTGTGAATATATTACTAAAATGGTATAAAACAAGTTCTTGAATTAGGAGTGTGATCCAAAGTAAATATTAGCCTGGTGAAATGTACTTACAACTTAACCCAAGCATGAAAAGTTGATGTAATGTATTTATTACTTGCTATTAAAATTGTACTACGAATGAATAATCAGAAGAGAACTGTAGTTAGTTTCCCATATCCCATTAATAGCCCATCAGTAAATTCTTTTTGAATCCCGCTTACCGATAAATTCGCTGTGAAGTTCATACTGCGATTTACGTTTGCTACATTAAATTTGGAAACTTTTCACGTCGCCGCATTTAAAGGGAAAGCTAATGATATTTTTATTGTGTATATAGCGGAGCTGTTGCTGAATTTTTAAAAATGGAGATTTACGTATCTGAAACGGTCCTACGACTAATGTTCGTTTTTTCAACGTATTTATAATTTTAATACCACCACCTGGACAGCGAAAAGTCATTTACAAATTTATGTGTTCCCATAAGAGTTGATATTGCAATATCAATATTTATCAGCACAATCTGGAGGTAAATATTCCAAAAGTTTAAATATATAGAGGGTTTATTGTTCCCTCTCTTTTATACATTTTTAAATTTATTATCTCCTAACAAAGATAAACAACTACGCAAAAAAAAATCGTATGCTACGGGTTATTAGAAATATAGATGTATTTTATATTAGGTATACAGTGACAGCAGAGATTTAATAATGCGCATTATTTTACGAGTTTAGTGCGTAACTTTTAATGTTAATTGTAAAATATAAACTGCACGTCGTCCTTTGTGTTGCGTAAATTTTGAAACGTTTGAGTAAGTGCCTTATTTTATCTGTTGTATTATTAATGAATTGTAGGTATGCTGTATCTAATATATCCATTTTCTTGTCGTGCTACCCTACTCTCTGCCGTGATTTTTTTCTCAATTTCACGATTGATAGTCCTAGTAGAGTAACCATCACACTGTAGCACCAATTCATAATATAGATATTCTTCGCTACATACTTTTAAAATCAAATGTATTGCAGTCTGCGATATGCTAAGAGATGTCTCTATCTCACTGTAAGTCACATGCCGAGCGTGTTCTATCATTTTCCGCACACCATCGATGTTTTCTGGAATCACAACAGTTTTTGGTCGACCGTTACGTGATTCATCACTCACTGAGGTACGACCACGACGAAATTCTGCAAACCAATTATAAACTGTCTTCTGTGATGGTACGTATCATTACCAAAAGTTGACCGAAGCGATATAATGCATTCTTGTGGAGTTAGACCTTCTTTATAATCGTAAAAAATCGTCCAACGAAAACCTTCACGAGTAATCTCCATTATTTTACAAACTCAACAAATTACTCACTTGATTTCTCAATGACAAATGTCAAATTTTAAGAATATAGTGATTACATATAAGTATGTCAAAAGCACCATCTAGTGGTCCATTGTAAAAATATAATGTCCCTCGTAAAATCTATTTTAAATATTATTAGAGTGCAGAGGTTTTACCTCAGATAGTTAAATGGCTAATATTATACATTTTCCTACAGGTTAGACGGAAAGTAATTATTTATAGTACACTATTTGTTTTAATACGCTCTTGTAATGTCGGAACATTGAAATAAAAATGTTTTTTTAAAACTTTAATCGTCAACTCTAACTTTGCGGTAAAACTAGAGAAAATTGATATATATTGTTTCAGTATACAGTCGCAAGTTTGTCTTGTTCGTGGTAAATAACAGTAAAGAAATTAAACTGGAACACCACCGCATAGTACACTGGCACGTTGGAATTAAAAATACGGAACTTGTAGCGTACCCGCAATACGTCATCCAATTTGACCTATCTCGTTGTTGGGGAGCTCGTGGAATTAAAACATTTTTCCTCCTTTCTAACTCGTTTTATGTGCGGCGAGCGAAAGCTATTCGACATTAATTATACCTTGTATAGGGAGTGCGCTAGGAATCTTACGCAAAAACAAATCCGGTAAAGATGGGCTAAAGTTCCTCTCTACTTGCTTTTTCTTCCTGGTTAAATTGAAAAGGTTGTGTTCTTTATAAACTAATTCAGAATTTCCTGTATATCAAGGAAGACAAAAGAGACGCCCAAAAACTTTTATGCAGCACCCACGGGAAGATGCAAACTTTTAATATGTTCCGTTTATAAGATTTACACGCACTCTTACCGTCAAGACAAAGAAGTTTACGTCCCTTTGTGCGGTGAACTAGGATTTTTGTTGTCATAGTTTTTGGTTGTAAGATTAATTTTAAAGTTTCGCATGGAGATTTATTGAGCTTTGTGTAGTTGAAAAGCGTTGCAAAACAGCACGTTTAATTTATTTATTAATTTTTATGGCAGTCGTAATTCAAATTTTTAATTATATGTCCTGAAGAATGACGCGGTGCGAATCCATGTATACTAACAATGGAATTAAATTGAAACAAAATCTGCTCCATAATTACCATATGTTTCAAATTGCATTCTGACATATATATGGTACTAATTGTGGAGTAGACTTTATCTTAATTTATTCCCATTGCTTTTAATTATAATTTTTTAAATGCTTAGTGCAATTACCTAAAATAACTTTTATTTAAGTTTTAATTTTAATAAAATGTGTGGTGATTGCAAATGGGCAGTAGGTGTGCTGTGAGTATGTACTTATGAAGTGGACTTAAACACTTTAATTACGGTAAAATTGACAACGTCTATTTCAAACATTAGGATTTAGTACATACGTGCTTAAATCACTACGGGAAATATCATAGATAAAGCATATTTTACCTCTGTTGGGATGTGCCAAATTTATTAGTTTAAAATTTAACTGCTTTTCCAGAATAGAGTAATTGTAGATAAATGAAGTGACACGGTTGATGACGTTGAGCGGCGAAAACCTGAAGTAATAGCGCTGATAGTAGCGTCCTTAATCAGGTAGTCAGTCCTGCGCGTCGCGCTTTCAATATTCCTCGTTGCGTATATGTTTCGCCGTGACAAATAATTATTTAAAATTAACCCTAACGAGGTAGCAACAATGTCGGAGTGAAATCAGGGTTCTTACTTACTTTATACGCAACTTTCGGTGATACAGTGGAATAATAAGTGCTTTACATACAAGAATGTTTATTTCGCAAAACAACTGGTTGGACAAAAAAAGAGATACACAGATGTAAACAGGTGAGTTCTATATTTACATATAAATATACAAATAAAACTGCATGTACACTCGTGTAAATAATAATAATAATAATAGTGCAACATACGTGCCATCAACAAAATAACAGTATGAAATTAGCTATTCGTCGCTGACGAGTTTAAACGCTTAAGTACGGAATAAACAAATAGCAGTAACCGATCTAATAGGTTCGCGCTTTCAAAAATAATTAAAACGGTAAACTCGCGGTCTACAACTATCGGAGGATAACTAGTGTGACTTGTGTAGTGACTTTTAATTCGGAAAAAGCGGTAATTAAAAGTGACAATTCGCGTTACAAATTAACACAGGAATTGTACCCACAAGAACCGAAATTACATGAGATCAGCAACACTCTAATGTAACATACGGAAACGGACGAATATTACGTGAGGCACACTCCGAAGAACGGCGCTCGAACGTATTTTACGGAAACGGGCGGTGATTACGTGAGGGACACTCCGAAGAACGGCGTTCGAACGTAATTTACGGAAACGGGCGGTAATTACGTGAGGTACACTCCGAAGAACGACACTCGCAACGTAATACCTGGAAACGGACGGATACTATGCGAGATCAGCTGTCAGCCGACACTCAGCCTAGTGGAGGGAACGGACTTTTCTCTCCTCGGGTTCGTGTTCCGCGGCGGCTTTTATAGCCCTCGGACTATCCCCGCTACGCGGTCGCGAGTGGGAGTCGGATTCTGCGTAAACCGACCTTGTAAGTGTGTGAGGACGATGCTTCGTGGACGGCGCGCGATGAGGGGAATCTCAAACTAATCATGTCACAAAAACGGAAATTACAATTACACTATGTACAATTACTGAGACAATTAATTGAAAATGCCAAATTAATAATTTATAATTCATAAATTTAACTTAAAAATAACGCAAATTAATTGACTCTTAAAACGGCACGTGACATGGTTTCATTAGTACAATGAATAGTTTATTATCAAATAAATTCCTTTGTCATTTAATAAATTCTTTTTCGTTGATTTGATGAAGTTGTTCTTCGCGCTAATTTTACTGCAATCTTTCGCGAGAACAATTAATTTTTCATTGTTTCTGGAGCTATTCTTAGTTTAGTGTACACAAGCTTAGTTAATAGCTGTTCAGAAATTTATTCGACATAATGCAATACCAAACAAGAAAAGAGCAATTAAATAAGAGAGTGATGGGGTTGAGGGATTTTGGATAATGATCCCTAAAATATAATGTGTGAGATGTGGCGGTTAGGGATCTGTAGCGCATAAATTAGTTCTTAATATTAGGCTTTTAACACCTTGCTATAGGAGAGCATAAGGCATATGGCTTCCCTGATCGATTTAATAGGAGCCCATCATCAGAAATATTACATCGGGGGTATATGCTGAACGCTACCCGCTTACTTATACCGACATCCCTAAAATGTGTGTAACATCGATCGTTGTCAGAAATCGGCTCCTAATCGAAAATAAAATAAAGTGGATGACGACTTCCACGCTATTTAAATTGAAAGAACGTCGCCCGAAGAATGCAATTTATGTCTATCGGCCGCGAATCTCCTACCCGATAAGATCCCCCATTACCGTACCAGAATAGGAATTAGGTACTAAAACTTACCGCAGCAGGTCGGGTTCTCGTGCCTCCTTCTCGGCGATTATTAAGCCGCGCTAGGGTACAGATATGAGACGTGTTCGCGGTCGCCTTTTCGAAAACCGAAGCCGAAAGTGATGTTCGGTCATGTTCAGGCATTATCCTGTAATGTAATATTAATTGCCCCGGAGTTACGTTATTCTCGTCGTATATGCTGTTTATTCTAGAAAGGAACGGTCATAATTTAATTCGTGGTCGGAATAATTAATCGCAGACGTCTCCCTGTTTGTTTTCTTGATGAATTAATTTCGTATCGCGGAGACTTGTGAAAATACATTACAGACATGTATTAACAATTAATAATGGATCATCTATATGCGTGGTGACGACGATATCAATTCAGGCTGTACCGATGTCACTTGGCTGAACTGGGACAGAGAGACTTGATACTCTCCTGAACATGATATCCTAAAGAAGCTTGGTTCGGAAACTGATTATGGAGATATCAACGCCCGCTAAAACTTAAACGTACGCAGCATATGGGATTTGTCTTTGTGATGGACTTTTCAAAAATTGTAATAACCCATAAACTTCGAGTACTTTTCAAAGGCAAGTTGAGCACCATCAAACGCAATTTATCTTCTACTGTTGTTCATAACAAAGAAAAATCTAGACGGTGCATATTCTTTTTATATATTCAATATTAATGACAGTATTATTTTAACAGTTGTTAAAACTGACAGTAAAAATAAAAGCTGTTTCGGTAATGTTTGAGTGCGTGTATACAAAAGGTAAAGCTGGTGAAAAGATAAGACAAGAAGGGTTGCTTTCTGTCGGCGCCTTTGATGTTTGTGTCGCTGAAAACTGACCAACTGCGGTAATAAATTATTTTAACACCAGATTCCTCAGCTTTCATTTTTAATTTACACCAATCATAAAGAACGTTTGTCAGATAAGCAACTAAATTCAAAATGGTGTTAGTTTTTCTCGTTTGACGACGAATAATTTCCAACTAGAGAACAATTCGATTCTAGCATCTTGTATGAACTGTAATTAAAACTAAATTGTAACTAAATTTATATTCATTTAACGGCTAGTTGCGCTGGTTTTCCTTAGTAATAAACTTAAGGCGAACCTTAAGGTTAAGACGCGTAATCAAAGCAACAGCAACACTATTCTTGCTGAAAATTTGGATTATTTAAATAAAACATAATAAACTGTATGAGGTTTTCCTATATCCATATTTCTAGTGATTTTGTCAAAGCTGATAAGAGAGAAATGGGCACATAGTATATTTATCGATATTGATAAATAAATCACTCAGAAGTACAATACTATTAACAATACTACAAAGAATTGCTCGATAGCGAGTTACTTCGTCACAAATGAAAACATTCACCTTACATTAGTGCAATACTCGTATTTCTTCTTTGTTTCATTTCTCCTCACCAACTGTTCCACTGTCTACAACCACTTGATTAAAGCTTTATAATTCATGATATCATTTCGTTGTGACGTTTGTAGAAATCCTATCGGGCCGCTGAAATATCGCAGCCGAAAAACTAATTCTCTTTCTGGTCGTTAGCCTATCAAAGAAAATTTGAACGTCACTCAATAAATTGATTAATTGAAAATTTCTTAAACGCCATGCCAGGATTATTTTCCCAACCTAGGACCTACTGTATTTACTTTAGAAGTTCCGCAATTTTACTGGAGTACTACGCGAGCGGTTAAATTAAATTGATACACGCTTGAAAGCAGAGCGTGCTGATGAGATTCATTAAAAGTTGTAACACAAGATGTTTTATTTTCTTATTTAGAGATATGTAGGTACCTTGAAATTTAAAGGTTTAAATATTTATACACTGATGTGAGGGAAAAAAAAGTATTTTTAGTGAAACATAGAACTGCAATATCAACGCCTTTTTAGTTTTAAATACGAACAATGAGTTTGTAGTATTCACTGATAGCTTAAAAATGTTAAATTCTTATGTTTAAATCAATCAAGTAGATGTTGAAATATATTTGTATATTATAGTTGATTCAACTAGCACGAAACATTAAATTGATCACGGTAAGTTATTGTTACATGGTGTTGTTTTAACAGTTCATGTCGGATTAACAGAGAAAAGTAAATGCTGCAATAGTCCTTATAGGACACCTTGCAGTCTTACACGACCTCAAATCAGAGGTAAGGTAAGCTTTAGGTACTATTAAAAGTACTGATTCCAAGTCGAGAAGAAAGTTGGTCAAAATTTGAAAGAAGATCCCTGGTTTGGTACACAGCCGGATCCAAGATAGGATAATGGATGGGGGTCAGAGTTGGTGGGCTGAACTTCCATCTCCCGCTAGCTTTAGGGCAAGCTAACATCTAAATATCCACTGATAACACTGGACCACAGATAAAACCAGATCGACGAAATGTTACTAGTTTCGGTGTGCTAAAACCCAAAAATAAGCTTATCTTTTTAATATTAGTTTTAGAGATACGTGATGTTATGTGTAACACTGTAACCGCATGTCTACCTCGTACTGAACAGCCCCTGTATACAAGCAAATGATAAACGCCACTATCGAAGATCTTGGAATTAAATAGAAAATTCTCGAATCTTCTCAAAAAATCTAGAAAACGTGTTTGGATACTATTTAATAATAATAATTCATGCCTTTACATCCCCCAACAGCTTTCGCCAATTACAGGGGGCATCGGCCGGCCATGAGTTATTATTACGCCTGCGCCCGTGGAGCGACTTAAGGTCTTTGTCTCTCAGCATTTGCCAAGGAGTGAGGAAGACCACGAAAACCTCACTCTGAGAGCAGGCCCTGGGATTCGAACCCCGGACCCTGTGATTGTCACTGGAGCATCAGCCACATTTAGAAGTTAGTGAGTCGAACCGAAGAGTTGGCATTGTAAGATGTCTCGAAAGTGTGTAAACAATCTAAAGGTCTGGAGAAATCTTGCAAATCATGTAAATGATTGCTATTTCTGCATGATATCTCGTTTTGGGCAAGGCTCAGGTATATCCAAGAAGAAAAATCGGTTATAAGCTATCTAAATAGTATAGCATCTTCCATGAGACCTGTACCCCATGGTGACGAACTTCCTATTCCAGAACCCCCAGAAACATTCACTCACGAATCAGATAATAACGGACAGCAATTTGTCAAGAAGAAGATATACAATCAACTTCAAGAGGTCCTGATTTCACACCAAGCACGTCGTGCCGCCAATCGCACAAAATAACAGTCAGATTTAAACAATCTCGTGAGAGATTTAAATCTTCCAAAAAGTAAGGTTACAAGGGGATCAACGCTACAGCAGTAGAAGACGATGTTTCGTAAATGCCTTAAAGGTCAAGTACCATTTTTTGATATGGAAAATAACTTGGTTTTCTGCAATAACATTAGCGGTTTATTGGCGGCTTTAAATATAAAATACAAGCCAGAGGAGTGAAGATTATAGACCGTTCAACATTGAGTTTAAAGGCCGTCTATTCCTGTTGGATATGAGGTTCGCATGAAAGAATCATACAAAAATATGGAGTATCTACTGACAAGCACAAATACGATGAGCGTCAATGGTAAATGTGTGGTGGGTTAAAGGTTGTTGCACTTTTACTTGGGTTGCAGCTAGACCATATCAAGTTTTGCTGTTTCTTTTTTTTTGTGTGAATGGCACAATCGAGCAAAGGCACTTCATTCCAAGAGACAAAACTGGCATATTCGACAATCATTAGAGCCAGACCAAAAGAATGTACAACATATCCAACCATTGCACATCAAATTGGGCCTAATGAAAAACTTTGTTAAAGTACTGAATAGATGGGTTGGCTTTTCAGAACCTGCGTCAGAAATTTCTAAGGCTAAGTGAAGCAAAAATTATTATTCTCAGCACATATGGAAAACAAGAAAATGTTTGGAATGGCTTTCGCCTTGTGATCACTAATTTCTTTGGAAATAAAAAAGCTGTAAGTGATGAGCTTCCATCAGGACATATCAAAAATGGAGAAAAGGTACCAGAAAGTGGAATGTTCCATGCTCGCCGATTACTGTCGGACTCTTGTTACATATGCTCCAGAAACATTTTACAAAAGAATAGCAAAATCTGCCGCCTACATTTAGTGATTTAAAAATGTAAAAGTACCTGTTTTTTTATTTTTTTGTTTAATATAAAATAAAAAACTTGTTCTTGAAAACTGCAACTAAGTTTTTAATATCACTGTCATTTTTGTAGTCAGCGGCCCAAAATTTACAAAAAAATGTACTTTTCAAACAAGATATAATAAATAAGCGATCTAGCCAAACTAGGGGCCAGCGGTGATCTCTATGGACTAAAACCTACTGTAAGTGTTTTCAAAGCATAAGCTCTAGCAAAAATAAAGCATAATAAAGCGAATAATTAAGGAATATCAAAAACTTTTTGAGAAAGAAGTAAAGGTCGACAGTCTGCTCTGATAGTTGTAAAAAACAGACGTGTCCAAAGGAAACTTTTTGTAGGAGAATATAGGGAGTTATATCATTAACAAAGATTTGTAATTATGAGTTTTATTTCTACAACCTGAAAATTAAAAAGGTGTTGCAAAAACTTATTATCAAGGCCGTATATTTGTGGAAAACGATGCTAGAAATCAAAGTTCATTAATATACCTTGTACATTTTAATTTTAAACGTGTGCCATCTTCGACATTACAAATTATATTTTTCAGTTATATGGTTCCTCATTGTGATAAGAAGTCTAACTTTTGAATTTTTTCCAACCAAACACAAATATCTGGCAAAATACGCAAATACGTATTACATTGGCACCGTTCTACCACCACGAAACTCCTACATATTTCATATTAGATAGATTGCCCACTATCCTTTTACTAGCATTCTGTGGTCCCTTTTGTATCCTCGTGCATTTTCGCATACTATCGTGCGCTCCCTCTGTCGGATCTCTATAGCGTTACACGGTGCCGCTCGGTGCTGTCGACTATTTTGCTTCCAGTTGACGGACGCGCGCGTTACAAAGGTCCTTGGATGATAAGGGCGCCAACTTTGTACAGCGCTAAAACGGCCGCTCTTCCAATTCGTGTTGGGAACATCCTATCTCGACTATAATTTTCTCCGTTTTTGTTGTTGCCGTTGTTATCCTCGTCATCGTTGTTCTAGGAATGCCTGTCGTCTAGTTTTTATTTACAGACACAAAATATACTCGAACGTCACGCTGAGCGAACTCTCCTATCGTACTTTTCTTATTTCGTCCTTAAGACGTTGCACCGTTAACAAAGATAATTTAGTGTACATTAATCCAATAAAGTGAACAGCGTTTTACGGTTGTGCGCGATAGTAAAGATAATGAAATAAATCGTGCTTCACAGTGAACGGTTTACTGGATAACTAATCTTTAAGAGCTTTACGGTACTTTAATAGTGCGCAATAAACTTGATTTGTATTACCTTCGTAGAAGTTGGAGGGATGCTCAAAGGTCTGTAAATTTGTTATAATTTCAACTTCAAACGTTGCTTGCACTAACTTTATTTTCTTCACTTTTGGCGGAGGCGCAGGTTACTAGATATAAACCTAAATCTAGTCAGTTTCAATAAATAAACTGCGGATAGAAACCAGAATTATAAATCATGATATAATCATGAACTTGTTCATTAATTAATGAATATTAAGAATACACATTCCGAGCCATTGCGATAGAATTCTTACAAGGTTGGTGTGCACCCTACTATTCAGTCTAATCGCTCGTTAAGAGTAAAAAAGCAAATAAAACGATAATAATCGCTTATAATTTCAAGAATATACATTCGTAATTCATTTGTAATAAATTCAACTAACATAAACCGATCAAACCGAATTATTTCTGATATGTCTTAATAATATGTTTTTACTGAAAAATGTCGGTTAGCTATATCGTGCGTTTAAATTTTCGCGCGTTGAATTTCGAAGTTCTTTGGAAGTAGCCCTATACTTTCAAACAGGTGGATCGATAACACGTCCTGGCAGAAGTACTAATCTCACACTACTGAAAAGAAATCGTATATCATTTAGTATAAGCTCTATTAAGAATTTATTAATGGAATAGAAAAGAAAATGCACAGTACCTCTTAGAAAGAATTTTCTAATAAGATAAAAACGATAAAACGATATATTTATTGACGATTTAATACATTATTTTTTTTTATGTGAATACATCAGCGCTGGTTTACAAAAGGAATAACGGAAAGTATTTCCTCATATGAGTGCCCTACATTCCCAAATGAACAGAATTGATAATGTGAGCAGAGAAACCTTTTGAAACGTTTGCTTCATTTAAACAAAATGCTGTAGTGAAATTCTTTGTACATATGTTTTGCAAGTTGGCGTGGCAATTTGCAGACTTTAATATATTAAAATGTTGTTATGCTACATGCTGTACAATATAAAACATTGCAGAGATACCTACGATGATTATATTTTAATTAGCTTTTATAAAGTTTTAATAAACAGTCATTGCAATTAAAACTATTCAGTAACATATAACATGCAAATAGATATTTATATCAGTTACCAATGCTGTAGAAACTACTAAATTACATAATAGGTAATTATTTATTAATTGTAAGATAGAGGTGTACATACAAGTATGCATATTTATAAATGTTCGTGTATACGCGCAATTTAACGGTTGTGTAAAACAGATATTTTCCATTTTTACTACTATGATAATATATACACACATCGTCGTCGTTGCATTCCATAACGACTATGTGTCGCACTAACGTGTCGCATTTACATCTGCACCTCTTATCGTCTCTTATCGCCAACATTGTAGGTTTATGTTCGCTGGTAAGTCTACATTTGAAAAACTAGTTCATATTGGCTGCGGAGCACGTAATGTATACGGATCTCATAAATGAAAAGTGCGGGAGGAACAGTCTCAATCGCTTCTGTTTAGTAGCTGCTGTTTCTAGAAACTAGAGATGGCTGCAAAATTGCAGACCTAATATTTTGACCTGATTCGAAGCTCGAAGCAGACGGAGTTGTCCATCTAATCTGCTCCTGCTCTATACCAGTGGCGGCTCGTGACGTTCTGTTCAAGGGAGGCTACTGTAGCCTAAGTAACCCTTCTCAGTCAATAAATTATATTTTTATAGTTATTATTGTAGCTTTGTAAGTGTAGAATAAAAATTGAAAAAAAAATAGATTAAAATAAAATATAAATTATTGTCTAGCAAGAACCACGTAGAGGAGAGTGAAATCTTGCCTGGATAGGAAATTGGATGAGGTGATAGGTGAAAAGGTAATAAAAACGTAAAAATAAACTCTTGATAAATGTAATAATAAACCAAAAATAAACTCTAAAAACAATAATAACTAAATTAGAAAAGAAAATTGTAGATTCTTTGTTTATATTACAAGCTTTACTCAAAACTAAATTTAAGGCATGAGCATGACAATGTACAAAAAGAGCATGAGGTGCAATTGTTTTTTTTTTTTTACTTTGTAAACCATTTAAATGCCTTGCCATAACAGATGCACCATCATATGTTTGAGCCGCTATTTTTATTTTATTTGGTATTTGATTTGAAAGGTTAAATAAATCTTCATCTGTTCGACCGAATGATACGTCAAAAAACTCCAAAAATCTTTCAATAACTTCACCGCTCTTGACATAACGTAATATGATTGATAATTGAGACTTACAGTAAATATCTGTGTTTTTATCTAGTTGCCAAGAAAAAAAACGGAGCTTCTTTAATTTCTGTATCTATTTCTTGTTTTAATACAAAAGAAATACAATCTATTAAATCATTTTGTATAGATTTAGATGTACCCGAAAAAATATTACTACTAACAAATTTATTAAAACTAAGTTCATATTTACTAAAGAGTTCGAGTAATTCTTTATAATTTCCACGATTAAAAGAACCTGAAGTCTCATTGTGTCCCCGAACAAAATAATCTTTCCCGTTCAATTGAACCAGTTAACAACCAACCACATTTAGTGTACCATAATAAACTAAAACCACGATTTTGCCGGTTGCCGTCGTTAAATACTACAGATAAATTAGGCCGTGGTTTCTCAATGTTTTGTAGGATGTGTAATTTATGCTAAGTTTATTACACTTCTGATTTGAATTTTGCGTGCTTTGACATAAGGCAAAAATGCTCATTTTATTTGCAGAGAATTTTAAAATATTGGTTTCTTTATCTTTGGGAGTTTATATACAACTGCAATGCGTTCTGATGATGTTACAATAGCGGATTGAACAAGATAAAACTTTTCTTTTCTTTTTTCTTAAATGACATATTTCCGCATAGCATCAGTAAATACTCCATTTGCCCAGTCCCATTATCTACCTACCTATGCATAGAATAGACTTCGATCGAGCAGTCATTGCGCGCATCAATCCCGGAGGGGTCGATTTTTCGAGGAAATGGAACTTCAACTATCAGACGATCGCCGATCTTCGACTGTTTCTATCTTCACTCGTCTTCGCCATAATTACAATCCTGGGAATCGATTTCTCTGCAGCTTCCGGCGCCAGGACTATATATCGTCTGTGTTATTACATCTTCTTTATTTCATGTTTGCTCTGATTGTATAAATTGAACATTGCTGGTATCAAATAGCAACGTTCTGTATGGTTATAACTGTAACCTGATATTACTATCGATAATTGAATCCTACACTGAGAGAAAAATATGATTTACTTAACCATTTATCAGTTAATTAAATGCATATTTCTTTTTAAATACGAGCAATGCAACACACCTAAAACGTTATTTTAATCTTAAAAGTACTTGGGCATGGGACCCAAAATCGAACCCTGCGTGACTCCCCTAAGCACCCTCAATCGACCCGAAACGCCAGAAGCAAGTTTAACGTATTGGAACCTATCCGTCTGGTACGAAGACATTCAGTCTAAAGCAGGAAAGCTGAAGCCGATACGGCGAAGAATACCCAGAAGAATCCCGTGGTCAATAGTGTCGAACGCGCGACTGAAATCTAACAGTACCGATAAAGTCAACTCGCCCTTATCCCTGGCGATAATTACGTCATCTGTGACCCTCAACAATGTAGTTGCGCAGTTGTGATTTCACCTGAACGTGATTGTCAGTCAAATCAGGTAAGATATTATAAAGCGACACACACTCGCAATAATCCACTCTGCGTAAAATTGGATGTGCGGTGCCCCTACCTAAATATTCTTGATATGAAACATGAAACAATTAAAAGTTTTGTTTTTTAAAGCGTTGAAAGGTAACAAACAAATATACGAACAATTTAACCTATTTTTTTAGAACATTACTTCTTTTGTGCAACTTCATTAGGATTCCTTTTTGTTTAGTGGTAAAAATCTTTGATAAATATCAAAGTTAGTCGGTAAAAAAGAACGTGAAAAAGATATTTGCAATAAAAAATTCTAATAAATCACGTTCTCCCTAAAAAAGAGAACCATAAAAGAATACAAAACAAATATTTAAATATCTATTGTATTCCCTGTCGATTTAGGTCGTATTTTATAATTCTTTTAGGAAGATATGATAAAAAGATATACGGAATTGTGGAAGGTTTCAGTATTTAACTCGCGAAATTCCGCGACATAAAAGAAATTTATTTCCATTTTCACTGGAAATATTTACGTTCCCATCTTGGAGCGATTATATTAACGTCCCCCTTGAGAGTACTTTGGATAAAAATTCTTTATCGGTTCCGTCGATAATTTTAAGAGATTTATTGGCCCGGAAATATTTAGGTTAGATTTATTCCAAACTCTTTACCTTTAGGTAATATAATTTAAGGGCCAGGTCAATAACCGTTTCGCTTATGCTGCGGGCGCATTTTATCTTCGATTGCATATTTTATTATGTTTATTATTCTCGCTTTTCTCATCAGAGGAGGGAGTGGGTGCGTAAAATCAGCAATTCCTGTAGCGAAACAAAACCACGTAAGTAACGAGGCAAGTAAACAACAAGGGGAAAGTAATTTAAGGGCAAGCGGCGATAAAATTTGCTTTGTAAATTGCTCTATGGTGCGGAACAGACGATAATAGATGGAGTATCCTTTTTCAGCGCCGCCGTAAGAGGTCGCTAATTGGTAAGTGACATTAAATGCGTTGCCTATTTTGTTGTTCAGTTTAAACTGGGTAAAGGGTAATAAATCCTTGCTATTGCTATTTATTTAAAATTTTAAAACTGAGGGGATGATATATGAGGTATATTTCACTTGTAGTACACATACAGTTCATACGCAAACAGTTTTAAGATGCGTTAAGGGTAAATAAGATTAAATTTATTTTAGAATATTACAGCGATGAATACAATTACATATAAGTAGAGTTTTCTTTTTATTAAACACATACATTTTGATCCACTTCTATTTATAATTTAATTAATTGCTAATACAAGTCTGCTAAATGTGTTTTTGGGTAATCAACCCGATCGATGTTAAAAACGCGTAAGTTTGTTAAACCTGGTTAACATTGGAGTGTATGTAATCAGGAGGAGAGTCTAGGGAATTTTTAGAATAGCTTCTGATGATTTTTAACTTGAAACTACTGACACTGTTTGTACTAGACGCACGCTTCAATAATAATCTATCATCATCGGCAATAAAACTGAAGTATTTTGTGTTTTATATGGCTTTACAAATGATATTACGCAGTTTTATAAAATAATTATCTATCAAATTAGAATTGTTTTGGAATATTGGACATTGCGAGTTAATCTAAGTATTGAAAACGTGAGCATAACGACTAAATACTGGCGCTCTGAGATTACATGAGATGTACATACTGATTTACAAGCACTGCACTGTCAAAACATTATTGTTTGATTGATTTGATAATGTATTGCGTTATACTCTACTTTAGATTTGCTGTAATCTAAATTTGTGCCGTTGTTATTGTTTCACCTCTACTTCTTTGTTCACGTGAAAAATACTATGTGTGTTACTTTAATAGTTAACTGAATTTACTGTACAGCTTGCTTAATAACTAGCACACCAGTAAGAAATAATATCCGTATGATTTGTTTAGTCGGTCCTTGCTCTGTGGCCACTAGAGCCTATTGCAGAGCGTATGATATTCTAGAGTTTATCATGCAAATTCAGACCTTTAATGTAGTACAGAACCTTTTTCAGTCTTCTACGTAAAAGTCAGCGTTTCCAAAGGTCATATACCTGATTTCTGTGAAGGCTGGGCTGTGGCGGATGACATCGTCCTAATTTTGTTGTTTTGACGGTCAAGTGCAATTCCTTTATTTTGACATGATTAGGTAAAACACACTCTCTTACATCAATCAAACCAGGACAATTATTTCAGTACTGAAGTGCTTCCTGATTTGTCCAAATAGCGCAGCAGCGCCTTCTTTTTTAAGCGATAATGTGCTTAGTTATTCATTCCATTCATTTCCAATGTACTTAAATTGCGTAAATTTCGTAGCTCCTGGTTAGCTTCGAAATGCGACTGCGCACTTCTAGTGTTTTCAACATCACTAAAAATATTAATTAATGTCTTTATTCAAAAGCTTTCTATCATACGATCCCATAAATGCTGTCCCAAAAAATACCGTGCTGTCCAAGGCTCTAATATTTTCAGACGCTTGGATTGCGGCAGGTTATTCTTGCATCCACACACTGAAAGCTTACGTAAACCAGCACATATTTGCCTGTGTCAGTGTGGTTTCATTGCGTTTTCAATCCTCTATGGTTAGCAAGAAAGCAGTGAAGATTATATCGATCATGGGTTGAGTACACATCATGTCCGATGATGCTGCCAGATATAATCGCTTCCAACACCAACGTGCATGGATGTTTTTAAAGGAGAGTTTTTAATGTCGATAACGGAGAAGATGCTATGACTCTTCTAACTGCCATGCTTGTAGCAAAATGTACGGATGTACACTTTTTTGTCATTCTGTCCTATTGTGCTTTCTGTCATCACACTATCCCTGCTTAAATAGTGGTTGTATGTACTGCCGTCAAATAAAGGCGATGGATTATTTTTGTGGATAGTTCCTAAGTTTTCCACATATTCCTTGATAAATCTAAAGAAAAAGGAAAGCATTGCATTCTCTTTCTGGAGAACTGTGTTAAGAATGACTAACAACAAAGTGCTTATTGAAGAAATTGTGGTCATTTGTAGAAATTCGGTTGAGGTTGTATGAGTTTATGGTTTATGAGGTTTATATGAGTGTATTGACTTTTCGTATAAACCAGATGATGGAGCTTAGTCTACTTGTAATTGTACACGTTTATCTTTCCACATCGGCAATACTCGATAAATTTCCCTACAGTACAATAGACAATTCCAAATACGGTAGTATTTGGCAGAGTCAATTCGAAATGAAACGAAACTGCATCAATATCCACGCAAATAGAATAATGTAGAATTGTTTGTAAGTGCATGTTTTTAAAAGCTTTTAAAAAATCTACATAGTTTACGATACCTTTAAGTTGAATATTCTGCATAGGCTTCGGAGGTTTACCGCAGCGTGCTGAACGACAGATTTGTTGAAAATACCACGCATTTTTCAATCCGACCCTTACAAAACCGGAGTGACAGTTTCCCTTAAATCGCTACTAAGATTAATTCGACGGGAAGTTCATGTAAGAGGATGTTTGGCTGAGTTTCCTTAAGTGATCGTGGGAATCATATCCGAAGATGGGATTATAGGGTAAATTTTTTTTATATATTGTTAAATTTTTTACACATTGCTACTTTATAGGTTTATTTAGTTCAATCTAATAAAAAATGAAGATATAATTGGGTTATATATGCCGACAATTATCTATACTTTTAATAAAAGGAGCAGTTATTTGTCATAATTCAAGAGAAGCAATTTTCATTGAAGTATAATTGTTTTTCACTTGCTAGTAGACAAGTTCCAATCTTTGGTCAAAATATAAATGAAAGTCATAAAGTAATTCACTATATTGAGCAAACATGTACATTATTTTGTACATAATTCTTCAAGAAGCAACATTTCCACTAGTCGCTA
Source organism: Cetonia aurata (assembly GCA_949128085.1). Lineage (NCBI taxonomy): Eukaryota > Metazoa > Arthropoda > Insecta > Coleoptera > Scarabaeidae > Cetonia > Cetonia aurata. The sequence continues at coordinate 34,995,046 of OX421885.1, forward strand.
GTTGTTATCAAGATACAATGATTAAAAATTCATTTAGATATCATTGATTTAATTAAAGTTAAATCTACATCTCGGTTCATCACGAGAAGGTTAAATTTAGAGCATATCGCTAACAACATTTCACAGAGCTGATTAAAATTTAAAAAGTGTTACAAATAGGAGTAGTGAAAAGATCAATTGAAGAATGAAGTATAAATTTTCGAAATGAGATCTTTAAAAAATTAAGTGCGGTGTAAAGTTTTGAAACCTATGTACAATTTTCTGGTTTAGATGATCAGGAGTGTATTAAATAAAAAGAGGACAATTACAATGGTCAAAGGTTACCCTTTTTTTTTTTAAGAAAACTTATACAATGAAATCATTGTGATATGAACTAGCCATATGAATCTTCCCAGTTCGTGGAATGATCATCAAAAGATTTTCCCAAAACAATTATATCATCGGGGTATACCAAGGATGTTTCCCGGCATAGTTTTCGGAGAATGTCTTCCATGAGCCATTGAAACATTGCGGGAGCGTTACATAGCATACATAGCATAAGCAAGTGGACGTCATATATACTGACCTATCAAGTGCTTTCGACACAATTGATCACATGTGACTGCTGTATAGATTGGCTGCATTTGGTATGAGTCCTGGTTTCAGCCGCTTGCTATCATCGTATTTAGCTGATAGAACCAATTACGTATACTTCAATGGATGTAGGTCTGAAGAATTTGCTTCTCGTTCGGGAGTTCCTCAAGGGTCTAACCTTGGTCCCTTACTTTTTGTTGCCTACATTAATAATCTCTTATGCAGATGATATTAAAATTTATAGAGTTATTGATTCTGCAGGGGATCCTAACTTATTGCAGTATGATTTGGATGATCTGATCGGTTAGTGTTCCGCTAGTTCGCTGAGGATTAATGTCAATAAATGCTATGTGGTTTCTTATTGTTTCTTATATTAACAACATCACCTTTGAGAAACTTAATCAGGTCAAAGATTTCGGTATATTATTTTACGCTTCTCTGTCCTTTTCACCTCATATTGATAACCTTTGTGCACACTCCTTGAGAAGTCTTGGCTTTATTTTGCGATCGTCACGTTATTTCACCAATTGCTCTACACTTAAAGCACTGTATTTCTCTTTTGTTGTTAGTTCCCTTGAGTATGCCTGCATTGTTTGGTCGCCCTATTATGTTTGCCATGAATTGGCGATTGAGACGGTACAGCGCAAGTTGTTCAAATTTCTATCATTTAAAATTGATGGTGTGAATCCTCCTAGAGGTAACGATTACCTTCACCTTCTGAACAGACATAATATGCAGTCTCTTGCTGAACGTCGTAAAATTCACAGCGCGCGATTTGTGCGTAAAGTGGTTAATGGCTTGGTTGACTCACCTCATCTTTTATCACGTTTTGATTTTCATATTTCACGTGCAGCTGCTCGTTTCAATAACCTTTGCCCTTCCTACAGCTACAACAAACATTTACAGTTACTCCCCTATTAATCGGATGCTCCTATTTCCCAGATATTTTTTATTAGGTTTCATATTTCTTCATCCTTGTTTGAATACTTTAATGTTTTGTATTATTACTTATTACTATTTATATTATTAGTTGTAAGAGTACAGTCTAAGACATGCTGTAATTACTTTCAAGTTTTTGCCCTGTAATTGTGTATCGTTGGGTAAATATACGCTATTATATAACACAAATGGCGTCACGTTAAATTGCCACAACCCTGTCCGATTGTAAATGTGGTCTTCTGTTTATGCTTTGCGTCCACCTCGATTTGTCAATATGACTACGCTTCAAGTCAAGGGTCAAGGTGTCATTAATTCCGGGCAAAAGGTAACAAAAGAACCGTCCTTATTTTTTATCAGCACAACTGGAGAGGCCCATGGACTATCCTATGGTTAAATTAAGCTATACTTAAAAAATACACTTACATATACTTGTGTACAAACACAACACGTCAGAACAATGTATTCCTGGCTTAAAAATACGTTACAAATTACACTATAAAAGATTTCCACTGTCCATAGAAGGTTAAGGTTTGTGGTTGATAGGTCTAACCTAATTCACAGTAAACAACTAAGGAAATATTATAGCATAGTTTAGACTCTAACCAACTACTGCTTTTTAATTATACAAACTAGCACGCATTACGTTTTAACCGTAATGTATGAGTATACACCTACTAATTGTAAAGTGCAAACCACAATAAAAAAGTAATGCTATTGGCAATGATGTTACGTGTTTTAAGCAGGTTAAAACGGCCTACAAATAATTTAATAAAGGTTCAGCAGATTTTCCAGTCTATATTCCACCCGCTGTTAATTTGGTTTTATTCCATGCCATGTGAATTTTAATAATTTCCCTTGTTTGTTTTTCTTTTTCCATCCGACCTTTCCCCTAATATCCCAAATATCAATTTCGGTGGCCCCGTTAATAAAAAAGAACATATTCTATAAGGGACGGAGAAATTCAGAAATGCGTTGGATTTCCTACGGAGAAGACACATACACACGTATACACGCGCGCGTCCGCAGTTTCCGACGGTCGCAATTAAAATCCGGAAGTATCCTCGAGCTTTGGGGATCTTGGCTCGCAGCCAGCGCGCGCCATCTTTTAATTCCTCTCAAAATTAATCTGTCGCAATTAGTTTGAATAAGCAGAAGGAATAAATTTGTAAACCCGACGTGTGTGTGTGTGCACGCGCCTGGCTGTATATATCAGAGTGACTTTTGTGTTCGGCGAATTTAATTGAAATGAATAATGCTTCGCTTTTAACTTAACGGCGCCGCATTATTCGGACCGGCCATAAGCACCCAAGAGATAACAATCGTATTGATTTATGGCTAGTGTTGAGCGAGAGCCTCGTATTCGCATAATCCGGCCAATTTCGTGGACACGGATTGTTCTGAAGTTATGAAAGTAGGATTAGACACATTAATATTAAGATAAAGAGAATAATTTGTTGCTGTCAATGCTTTTTTCTTTTCTGTGTTTCTTCTTTTATATGTATCGCAGAGCTTACGCGGGTTTATGTATTTCTGTAACGAGATCATGTATTTTATATTTATCCACACCTGGCTAGCACTTTATGCTTTAGTATTTTTTAAATAGACATAAATCCATAAATGCAATCAAAGATAAGCACACCAATCATGAATTTTGACACACAAATTTTATGGCAGAATACATCGTATGCCCGGAGATGTAGTATATGATTTTGTGTTGCATTGAAATCATATTGAAGTTGTTACAAAGTGTATATGTGTATTTTTATGCAGTAAGATGACATATAAAACTTATTTATAAATGAAAGGGAGGTTTTAACTAACAAAATGTGCTATTTATTGAGATTGTTTCAAGAGACATTGATTTATACTCAAAATTAGTTATGTATACTTACTTATCAATATCTTCGCAAATAATGATACTGCATAACAAAATTTTATTAAAAGGCATTTCATTTACATGTTAGATAGCTATACTATACGTATACATATTTTCTGTCTGCTTATATTTGATAGTAGTTTTTGTGAATACTTACGTATTGATTTGTGCCATACTTTTAGTAATTATTAATTAATTATACAATACTTTATTAGGATGGGCCTCAGCACAAGAAATTAGGTGCAGTATAGAAAGTGCATTCATATACATATATTTGATTTCGAGTTCTGGAATCCTCTGTGTTCCCTGTCGTATTATGGGGAACATAAATCTGGAAGCTAACCGAGGCTGCATGTAAACGTGTGGGTCTTTGAATTATGGTACTACGGACACTGACATATGCTTAGGATCTCATGCATACATCATATAAAATGACATGATAGTGCTACGTATCTACAAAGATAAAGATCTCTTAACAGCAGTTAAACCTAAAAAAAATCGAATGCTTTGAACACATCAGACGCAATCAGAAATGATGCTTCTCGCAACTTGCATTATAGGAGTAAGATGTTTTGCTAAACACTATATATGATAGTTTGCAAATCCCTTAAAGCTTTGTTGTAATCAATAAGAGACTTTTTATATTCATCCCAAACCGATGTTTTCTTAGCTCTATTAACTTTTTTATGACCTTCCTTCTCATGCTTTGAAGGTTGCTGTTCCACCAGGGTACATTCCTGGAAAACCCTTGTTTACCAAGGGGTAGGATTCAAAGCATTGCTCTGAGTAGAGTATTTGCTGAAAAGATTTCTTTGGTACATGGTACTTTTATTACTTAGTGTATGTGAAAACCTGTTTCACAGTGATGGATCGAAAAATGAAAACATCATATGTATGCAGACGATACTCAAATTTACTTATTAATAATAATAATAATAATCTTTATTGTCCAACAGACAACGCCATTTACAGGACAATGTAGATAGAAAAATACAGTGCATGAACTAACAAAATGTAAGGAGGTACAGACAAATATGAAAAAAAAAAATATATACATATATCTTATCTTACGAAAATTAATAATTCTTCAGGTATTCAAGATGAAGGAGAAAGAGGAAGATAAAAAGGATCAGGATAAAGCTTATTGGCATTCCTGCTCATGTGCACTATAGGCGATTTACTTAACACGTTTGTTCTGGCTTTAGGTATAAAAAAGGTGTCCGTCGATCGAGTTCCATATCTAGGTATAATTATATTTACAAAAGATAATAATTCTGGTGCATCAATTTTGTTATTTACCAGCATTGTCATGTATTTTGCACTGATAACTTCCCTTCTGCTAGAGAGAGAGGAAAAATCATGTTCTGTGAGAAGAATATTGTAATCTGTTCCCCGCGGAGGATAGATGTTGGTGGTTTTAAAGATCATATATTTTAAAAATCTTTCCTGAACCCTTTCTAGCTGTAACGATTGATATATATATATCGGATACCAGATTATAGAAGCGTATTCCAGTTTAAGCCGAAGAAAAGCGTAGTACAACATTTTCATAGTATTGATATTTGCAAATCCTCTACAAGATCGAATAATGAAGCTTAGCGATTGCTAGGAGGCTGATGCACAGATGGTAGAAATATGAGGAGAAAATTGCAACCGCTGATCAAAGATAACACCCAAATCTTTAATTTCAGTTTGTCGTCGAATGGTAATATTACTCAAACTATATTGATAGATTAATGGATCATTTAATGTAGTATAGGATACCACAGCACACTTATCAATACTAAGATTTATCACATTCTCCTTACACCAGTTGTTGATAATGTGTAGATCTCGTTGCAAAGATTCACAGTCTTTCACCATTTCTTAAGTTCTCAGAATATTTACGGTCCTAGTTACATATTAACAGAATCTCTAACAGGGTGTCTAATCTAATCTAGTCAGGTAAATCTTACATCAGTTTTCATGCATAAACCTAGTTTAATGTAAGTTTGGTATTCAATTGTATTATTAAATTCTTTCACTCTTGTTGGAATATCTCCTAAAACACCTTCATAATTAATAAAAGCACATTTCTTTTTAAAAAAAGTCGCAATCTCTTTTTATTTTGATTAGATATACTTGACGTAAATGTAATTTAAAGCCGTCACATAAACAATATATGTAAAAGCACATCTGTTTAATTGTATAAATTTAAGGGGTAGTATAACCATGATATACGACCAGGACATTTGGTCTCTTCCATCGAATATTTATTGCGTTTATAAATTATCCAATCATCCGTTAAAAATATAGAATATTTCGTTTCCGGGTAAACGCCGGCGCGGTTTCTACGCGAACGCTGTCCTGATATATCACAGACTCTGCAGGGAAGATTCTTATAGTCGACCGCTACGTTTGGATATATGTTTCCGAATCGTGTTGGGAATATATTTTTCTCTTTCCCGGTTTATTTCACATGATTCCACTTAGTCAGCGCGTCGTTGTGGGGTTGAATATTGGCGAAATTCGAATTTTGCTCCTCACATACTATTGGGGTCGTTTACTCAATTCCGCATTGGAAAAGAGGAGGATTACTGTAAGTATTTAACTGTAGAATTGTAGATATCTTGTGCTATATAATCTTGTGAAAGCTAGTTTCGAGGTTATATACATTCCTTTGAAATATTATTAAAGTTTTATAGGAAATTGAGGTATATATTCTTTTTATGCCCCATATTTTGTCATTCAAGAGTTACTCCAACCTCTTCTTTTTTATTTCTACATATGTGGACAACATTTTAGTAAAGTGAAATTTCAAAAAATGTAGTATAAAAGAATTAGAGTCCGTATAGAGACATTTCTGTTTTTAACTCTAATATTTTCTTTTTCTCTTATACCGTTCAATTTTTATTATCGGATTGAACATTTTTCATTTTAAATTTCATTGCGATCTGTAAGTTTGTATGCCACCTTTTTTTTCTTCCCTTCTGGAGAGGGTGTTGCGTATTTAATTTTGCGCATCTTGGCACGTCGAAGCGATTTTATCTTGGGTCCCACGGCCAAGGGATACTATAAGGTCACTGGTGTGTACTGTAGTGGGTGGCGCCCTCCACTCAGTTTACGATCATTTGCCACGAGTGGTAAGCTCGATTTGAAGTTACTTTACTTGAACGACCGTCTCTGGCTGAGCATAGTGACTACAATTATCCTTTCTCTATCACCTTCGACATTCTGCGTACGATAGGATACGCTTGATTTGTGTACAGATAGGTCTACGCTGAGGATTTGTGAGCTCCCCCCCACATACTTGTAGTCCCTGTATATTGTACGTTTAAATCCCATTGACTGGAGGTATCAATATGGCTAAATAAAGAAACTAATTCAAGATTAATATGGACTGAGCTTGGGTTTTATCACTTGGACTCGCGTAGATTGCCTCCACATTGAATGGAATTACGGAGATTAGACTAGCCGTTATACTAATAATAATTCTTTATTTTCCACAAGTATAAACCCAAGCACAGAAAATATAAAACATTTAGTAAATACAAATGTACAATTCATTAAAAAATACCTTATTAAACGCCGAAAAATATTACATTTATATTTCTAGAATATAGTCGTAATATTATTTGATACTTAGACAGCTCAAAACTAAATAAAGTTATGTATTTTTCGAAAGTATTGTTTATTAACTGACTTAACTATACACCTACAAAAGTTTGTAAAAAGCACTTTACAGACGTACAACAGGCGTGCAAAGAATAGTACGAAATCAATTCTAGGTATAGTAGAAGAGAAACAGCTGTCTCAATTTGCTCGAGGCTATAATGGGCATTAGCGGCGTTTCACGGCTGAAACGCTTTGAGCAATTTACAGGACATTTGAATAATTTGCACCCGTTGGTCTCAACGCTCCATTGGTTTCAGCCCGGATAAAGAGACGAGCATTATAGGTATACTCTTTACCCCGATAAAATCTGCAAGTTTCCAGTGACATCGAAGTCGTTCCAATTTCTTCTGTACCTCTTCTTAGAGATGGTAATTCAGGCGCATTAATTTCTAAATTTGCATAGAAACTTGGACAACGCTCTGAGATAAATTAACTTTTTACATTTAATATTAAGAGTATATAATTTAAAATTCTAGAAACCGGCAGTTTTTCTTCATTTCGTGTTTTAAATCAACATTAAGTTCCGCAATGCAGTGTACATTTATTATGAAAGCAAATACTTACGTTAATTAACAACTTAAACTCCAGAGCTAACAGGATCAGCTTTCTAAATGAAGAGGTGTCTTCCAAGAAGGTCGTAATATTTCACATTTTTAATCCAAACAATTTTTAATAATTTTAACTACGATTTGTAGTAGCCTTTTATTAGAAAGATTACTGCCGTTCCTAATTTAATTGTATTGTTTTAAATAGCGTTGAGGTAGTTAATCAACGGATGCTGAAATTTGGTACATGGAAAATCAAAAAAGTAAAGTAATGAAATAGAAATCCAAAGTGAGCAGGAATGATATATATTTCATATACTTCTGAATTATAGTTTTGGTTTGTGACCATGTTGCTTTTCGAATTTTGGTTTTGAATTGTATCAAGGAGTAAAACACAAAGGCTTATATCGTGTAGCATAAGTATGGCCACAATTGAGACTCATTTTTCATTATTAAACCATTTGGATTAAGTTGGGATTGGGCCATTTGGCTCTATTTAAATCCCCATATGCTAGGATCCATTGTGATTTCCTTTTCCCTTGAATAAGCTTCCTAAATTTGCTTCCTTAATTAGGCCTATCATGTTTGATGTTCATGTTTTCGATTCTCCAAACACCACAGGGCTCGGAATCTTGTCCTTGCTAAGCTATAGCATTGGTACAGACCATGGATTCGTCTGTTTCAACTTATTGTGTAGCAATTCAAGATACGCGACGAAACCTTTTAGGTAACCCCAAAGATAAACCGACAACAAGATTATTTATATCATATTTATTTTGATTGCAATAAAATTTTTGTTGGACAAACAAAGCGTGTACTCAGAACCAAATTGGAGAATATATTCTCGCTATAAGAAGCTCGACTCATCTAGCAGTGCATAACATTAATGATACAGAACACAAAATTAACAATGAGAACCTTGAATTATCTTCCAGGGAAATTAGACGCTTACGAAACCATGCATATTAGGAAAGACTCAACAATTTATTGAATCGGGAACATGCTCCTCTGCACTATTCGATGTTGATGGATTTATTGGAGTAAACACAAGTTTCTGTTACACACTTCTCTCTGAGTTCTTGAAGTTTTGCATTTGTAGATATAGGTTTTAGAGTAGGAATAACAATTTATTGAACGGGGAATATGCCCCTCTACAACATTCGGTGTTGATTGATTTATTGCAGTAAACATATTTCCTTGTTAGTTACATATTTCTCTCTGAGTCTTAGAATTTTGTAGGTTGAGTAGGCGTAAAAAAAGCCCTTGTAGATATAGGTTTTAGAGTAGGGATAACAAAGCATGTTTATTTATTATAATTTTTTCTTAATTGATTCGGTTGTCGGTTTGAAAACGGAAATGTACAAGTTTCCGAAACAATTGTCCCGAATTAATAAAATCATATAGTGAAACTTTGTGTGTCTATTACCACGCTGCAATTCTTACATATCTTTGAAGAAACCGCTTACATAATTAAGAGTACGCAACGTCACACAAAAAGCTGAAATGATTAGAAATAAAATTGGCAAATGTGGCCATAAAAACAACAGTTTGGCAAATAACCTGCGAGACGTGAAAGAAGATAAAAAAAGGTAAGAAAAATTAAATCAGACAAAACTCATTTTTGAGGGGCATTTTTAACACCTCTAAAAAATATACCTCTCCTATAGAACGAATAACAACCAGGCATAAAACAAACAATGAATTTATGTCACCACACGCACATCTGCTTATTTGAACAGCTAATCTAATAAATTACTTCAAATCCCAAATTTATTCATTTGCTTATGAATAATTTAGGGCTTTACGTGTGCACATGTAGGGATTTATGTAATTAGTTTCAGGTACACATTAGGATGGCGTGGCGTACGGAAAGAGTGAAGATTATTGATTGCAACAATAAACTTTCAAATGCACCAAATATGTCAAGCTAAAATAAAGGAAAATGTGAAATTATAATATGCCCTGAAAAATTTTTTATATAAATTTACTATACTGATTTAGTTAGTTCCTTGACACCATAAAGAATCATGTAAACACACACAGAAAATGTAAGTTGACAATGTGATATGTCAAGTAACAAGTAACCAACGATCAAAAATGTTTACCAGTGTGGATTCTCACCTTTGGGGCATTCTGAGTAATCAGCAATATATTTTTCTTTAGAAATTTTTGAAAAATAGTATGTATGTACATGCATTGTATTTATAACAACTGTTTTTTTATATCATTTTATACATCTCTAATCACAACAACTGACCCTTTCGCATTTTCTTTCTGCGAACAATGATAGCATTTCATTATCGTCTTGCTCAACGGTGGATTAAGTGTAAAAACTTACGTGAATATGCATTAGGACAGCATAAACAAAGATATTATTTAATTTGAATTGATAGAAAGCAAGTTCGCAGCGCACGTACGCAGAGCATAAGTTATAAAGGGCGTGGCAATCAACACATCGTCTCTTCTTCAGATCGCCTTAAAAGAAATAGGAACGCCCGAAGTAAGGCGCCAAATCCAATTAAGGTCGGATTTAGAGCGATTTACTTTCCGGGGTAGGTCAATTAGAGGTGCGTTAAATAAAGAAAGGGAGATTTATGAAGGAAGGACGTGGTGCTGTTCGATAGGAGCGAGCTCGAAATGAAACTTTAATACCACCCTCTCAGCCCCTGAGTAGAATTTAACGAGCAAATGCTTTATAAGGGACGCTCTTTACTGGCTCATCTCGCATTTAAAGGCAGATGTTGCACAAGTCCGAGGCGCGATTGATTAGTTAATACAAACGAAAGCTAAATTACTTAGTTGAAATTTGATTGGTTATGCAATTTTGAAATTGGTGTTTGTTACACAAATATATACTACATAATGACAAAAAAATATGTTTAACAGCCGACGAGTGATAGCATTGCAATAAAAAAAATTTTCGAGTAAAATTCTAGCATGTTTGTTTTTGTTAAAAGTCTCTGTTGCATTTTAGCTTTAGACACACCCTCATGAAGGAAAAGTACAGCGTAGTTACCAAAGTATGTAGTTAGCAAAAACTTTATTCTTCTCTTATTAATTTTAACCACAATTCAACACCGAACTTCATTATAAGTTTCGTAATAGTTTTAGGTACACATCAGTGGTTAAATACCTTAGTTTGTTAAGCGCGTTTGTTCATGCTTTCATTCACCTTTTCTACGCGAACAGATTGTTCCCAAATTGAATGCTTCCGCTCCCCAATCGACACATGTGTGTGTGCAAGGCTATTCCGTATCATTATTTCCGTCCAACTCTAGCTTGGAGCTTATCTTTATGTTGCCCGCGAGAGAGCTTTAGGTCTAGTATTATGAGTAAATTTTAGAAAAATCAAATGATTATATTGAGCAAAACTTTTCGGGAAAACCGATGAATCTAATGTATAATACGTTGTACTTAAAACTTTATTCAGGTTTATGTATATAATCCAAATTCAAAATATCATTTATTTGTTTTGCTATATTTGTGTCATTATTTCTTAAAATTTGCGTCACGTTTACTATTTACAGAAATACTATTTCTTGGAAAGCATGGTCAGGAGAAATGGTGGTAGTGGAGGTAATGATAAAGGACGAGAAAAACACAATAGTAGTATATGGACCTAATGAAAATGAAAGAAAGGAAATAAAAGATAGATTTTGGAATGACTTGACAGCGATTACTGAATCTAGTGATTTTATGTAGCAGGAGATTTCAATAGCAGAGTTGGCGTTAGAAGAACTGCCTTAAAGGACTAGTGATTAGTTAAACATGATGGCAGGAAACCATGACCATGATCACTATACCATGTCTTTTTTAGGTGTACATTAGGATAGTTTTAGTGTAGTTATTCAGTTCAGTTTTACTGCTGAAGATGGTAGCTTTGCTATTGAAACATACAGTGTAGTGAAGGTTTGAGTGTTTTGCTACATATACAGGAATCTTATTTATTGTTGTTTTTTTTTACTGAAATTACTTTTCAAAGTTATTCAATCAAAAAAAATATTAAAATCCCTTAATTCAACTTCATAATAGATGAGAAGTTTATCTAAATTTCCTGCTATACGTATCATCCCAATTAGGAATTTACCAGGAAATATTGCAAGATCTCTGAAACGCGTAGAAATCTCGTTCGGCAAATAAAGCTATGTATTAAACTAACAAAAAGTACAGCTAATATCTGGTAATAGTGGAAGCTGGCAATTTTACGGGCATAATTTCATGTATCACGGAGATAAAGATTATATTGCCGATGCAGGTGCTGGCGCTAAAACACGAGTTATTGGACTCTGGAGCGTAATTCGTTTTGCCCGGTTCCGGAGCGGCTTACGCCACCGACCATGGCGTGAGTAATATTGCTTTCTCCAACGGCATTTAAATTTATATTTATTGGAGAAATTTATCATGCAATTATGCTAAACTGAGAATTGTACCGAGGGCAATAATCGAATAATCAATGCGCCTTTTAGGGTTGCATATATCACCGCGCCTGAGGGACGCTGTCGGCGGACCATTTGAATAAGAATAATTTACAGTGAAATTCAAGACGGTTTAATGTAAATTTACGGCGCAGCTGAAACTTGAGAGTTGAAACCCTACGCTCGGGCAGGCACTAAAAGGAAATAACGAATACTGTGGATGCGGTTTTGATATGGTTGCACGAACTGCAGGAAAAATTGGAACGTTACTACCGTAGTAGGTATTTTGGCTTAGCAGCAATTTAATTTTTGTAATTCGGCCCGTCACTGAAAAAGTTTGCCCATGCATGGCTTAAAAAGAAATATTGAGTGGTTATCATCTGAAACACTAAATATATCGAAAAATTTATCTACCGGTGTATTTTCCGATTGAAGGTGATCTTCGCCCTGTTAGCATTTTGCCTGTCTTCAGCAAAGTATTAGAATAAATCATGAATATCCAGATTACAGAACATCTGAATACGTGCAACATTCTTCCGAAAAATCAATCAGGTTTTCGTAGAGGGTACAGCTGTACTACCGCACTGCTGAAGGTAACGGATGACATCATTCAAGCACGGGATGAGGGCCAACTTGCGGTCCTGGTGCTTTTGGATTTCAGTAAGGCGTTCGACACGCTAAATCATAACTTAATATTATCTATATTGCATTACGTTGGTTTCGATGCTGTGTCGATTGAGTTGATGAGATCCTATTTGTCGGGCAGAAGGCAGTGTGTCCTCTTAAATAACCAGTTTTAGCGATTTCTTGGTGCGGGTAGGGGCGTCCCTCACGGCTCTGTCTTAGGGCCATTACTTTTTTCGGTATACACTTGCCTGCTGCCAAATTCAGTAAAAAGTTCAAATGTTATAATGTATGCTGACGACACTCAGGTTTGTAAAACTTTTTTTCCGCATGAACTTAATAATGCGGTAATGGAAATCCAGGAAGACTTGGATGGCATTGCTGAGTTTGCGGAGCGGCATGCTTTGGCGTTAAACCCTTCGAAGAGTGTTGCTATTTTGTTTGGTGGTAGGCAGGTGTGTGGTCAGTACCAGAATAAGATTGCCATCAGTATTAAAGGTGTGCGCATTCCTTTTCGATCAGAAGTAAATAATTTAGGTGTGATCATCAATAATGAACTTAGGTTTAGACAATTTATTAATGAACTGATCAAGCGAGCTTATTCTAACCTCAACATTTTATATTCCTTTAGACATGTCTTCAGTATTAGATTAAAAACCATTCTCTGCGAGACAATGGTTGCTATCCGTGTTTAATTATTGCGCGCCGGTGTATGGCCCATGCCTGGACTCTGTTGATGTTCAACGGGTACAAAAGGTTCAAAATACCTGCTTGCGTTATATATTTGGTCTTAGAAAATACGACCATATTTCATAAAAACTTCGAGACCTGCATTGGTTGAACATGAAGCACCGCAGATTACTTCAGTGTCTGTGCTTGTATTATAATATGATATCCCATAAATCGCCACCGTATCTGTACGACAGAATCACCTTTAGGACGGATGTACATAATATCAATGTCAGAAACAAAAATTTAATTACACCACCCGTTCACAACTCTGCTCTCTATGAAAGATCATTCACTTTCTGTATGTACAAACTATTTAATCTCTTACCTTCATACTTGAAGCAGAGTCCTATTGGTGTGTTCAGGCGCGCGATCCGCGAATTACTTTTTGATGGCCAGTGATTGAGAATTCAAAATTTATTTATATATATATTTTTGAGATGTTGATATACTGCGTGCATTAGCGCGGTTCATTGCAGAATTAGGTTAAGTTAGATGTAGGATTTAGACATTAAGCATTTCTTTATTTTTCTCTATTTCTGTGATTCAAAGGTTAAGTGGTAGAACAGGGGGCAGCGCTATTTGCTGCCTATCTGAATTCCTCGCCTTGTGATTTCTTTTTATTTATATTTTTCTTTTTATTCGCTGCATTTATTTCTCTTTACAATCTGTATTATTTTCTTATTGTAAATGTAATTAAGATAAAAGGAAATAAACACTATTATTATTATTATTACTATTATTATTCATACCTAGCATGTATTGGATCACTGTGATTTTTCTTTTTTGAAATAAGCTAAATTGCGAAGGCGGCAATAAACAATTAATTAGAGATCAATATCATTTAAAATACAGGCGCCAAATTGGTATATAAATGCAGAGAAGAACTCCACCAATGTACTTATGTTAATCGGAAATTACCGTCGGCATGCATAGCAACTATGCTGCGTCTTACGTATTCTGTGCGGAAACCGGTAATAGCAAATCTCATTAATATGCAACGGTTAATTATGACAGGTCAGCAACTTAGTCAGCCGCAGTATAATAACCACGCTAAATATACGGTCCATTAGATATTCTCCATACTCCAGTTTGATTTAACTGTCTACTAAACCCGAGTTAAGTGTTCTCTCGCAAGCCAAACAAACATAATCTGCTTAATTAATAAATCCTAGTCGCAAGAAAGTTCACGAGGTGCTATAAATTTTCTTCGTGTGCACGTAACACAAGCGGGTTTCTATTAATTAAAATTGAACTATTGCAACTAATGTTTATTTCCCGTGGCTTAATATTGCCTGAAGGCAGTTTAAACAATATTTTTTATTAATCTCCAGTAATAGAATATTGTTTTATCACAACAGTTGATTCCTGATTCCTCTCTTGTTTGGGACTGCAGAAGTTCCCCACACAACAATAATGTTGCCCTAGGTACCACGGCATACAGACGTGGAGGGGAACCAGGTAGCAGATAAATTGGTCAGATGAGGATCGTCAAGGGTTTTCTTTAGGTCTGACCCTTCCTTCAGCATTACAGATCATAAGTAACAAAGTTTAACAAGGAATTGCTTCGTAAGCGTCTAATTCCCTGGATGCACACATGCATTATCGCTAGAAGAGGCTCGAATCATTTAGCATTACACAACATATTTATGATACCGGCCACAAAATTAACGTTGAGATCCTTGAACTATTGAAAAATGTAACATCTTCCAGGGAATTAGATGGTTATGAAACCATATACATGAGGAGAGACTCTAACAATTTATTAAATCGGGAACATGCTCCTCTGCATCATTGTGATAGATTTATTGTTTGAGAAGAGATATTAGACATTTAATTAAATAATCACCAATTAACGCATAGATAGATTGAGCGATTATATTAATAAAAAAATACTAAATTCATGTGTTGTAAGAAACATTATACCTAATATTACTTTTGTAGTTGGCGAATACTGGCTATATATTATGTGGTGCTGCGATTAAAAAAAGTGATTTTTCAACTTTTGCTTTTTATTATTTATTTCCGCACGATTTTGAAGCGCACAGCGCAGAAGAAATTTTTACCAACTGGGTAATATTCTGGTAATTTATGTGTAAATGTACGTATACATATATAACAAAAGTCACCGGTAACCTTTTTTCCTTGGAAACGATTTTCATTCTGTTTTGCCATGTTTCTTCGCGAAATGCCTCTCGAAAAAGTCAGCCACATAGCGTTTTTCGTTACTGCTAACCATTAATCTTTCCGGAAATGCATTGAGAAATGTACCCCATTTATAACCAAATCTCGAACTAAACGCCCGACAATAAAATAAGGGGATGGGAATTGCGATTTAACAAATTAAAGCGTCTCGCATTACATTCTTCCATGTTTACAAAGCAACGCATTAAATCGTTGAGCCTCCTTTTCGCGTAATTTTAATGGAAGTGCCGCTGATATGTTTCATTCTGATGTTTACAACTTTGCAGTGAGAATTATGTTCACAATAACATTATTCTCCCTTTTATTTTCAATGGCTTGATTCTGCTTGGAATAAAAACAGATAGATTAATGTGCTCATACAAATTTTATGTGTACCAGTTTAAATGTCTGGGAATAACGAATTTGCATTTTATTCAATGTTTTCCCAATTTTCTTATTCGTTAGTACCACGCCAGTTGATTACAAAACGAAGAGAATCAAAATGCTTTCCATGCGCACCGTAAAGTTTGCTTTTTCGGGTATTGTTTAAGTTGCAGATTTCTTATAGAAGTCCGCCACAATTAAAGCTGTGGGAGCAAACTGAAGCAGCAAAAGTGGTTGATCAATTTTGTTGTGTTGCGAAATTACAGGATGTTTCTGATTATTCGTACAGAGGGAGTTGGAGAGTTGCAAAGAGCTTTTCTTATAACTTTGCGAATGTTTTTCAATCTTCAACCACACTTTCCTGTCTTGATGTATTTGCCCCTCATACTACTGTGAGTGAAGTATCTCATGATGATGTCGTTAGGGCGACAAGGACATTGTGCTGGGGCAGCTTGACCTATGGTCCCCCAAAATCATGTTCTGTGTCATTGGGATGTCTTGGCAAGGACAACGTTTCTACTATTGTGCTTGAAGAATCTCAGAGCAGGTAAATATATTACATTTCTACAAATAGAAAAAAAAACGTTGAATTGTGTATTTGTAGGCGCTATCAAGCATTTTATTTCAATTCTTGAGGCATATTTATATGAACTGTTCATGGTAAATTAAAGATGGTTTCAAACTCTCTCGAGTTTGAAGATATTTGTTGAGATAACCAGATGTCGACCTGTTATTTTAGAAAGATACTCGACTCTGTTGCAATAAATTCCATTTCCTTAGATTAGACGGGATCTCTCGGAAAAACTCAAAAGCATTACGGTTATTACGAATTCTTTAGCATGTTATTCTCATTCTGAACGACTCAACGTATTATTTGGAGCAATTCTTTTATCCCACTACGACGTATAGAACTTCCGAGCGACACAAAAAGCATATATTTCAATTAGGTGCCCATATCATTAAGAAAATCCTTCTATTTTTGTAATGGAAACTAACGTTGCATTTGTCTGAAACGATTACGTTTTATGGCTTTAATGGGATATGTGAGCGAACACTGAACCAGACGGGAATGTTCGTTCGTTCCTCCTATATGCAAATGTTTATCGACTTTTCCAGGAGAGATTATAATTTTACAAATTGAAGCGAAGGAAAATGGAGTAGCGCATTTTTTTAAGTAAGTATAAAGGGAAAGAATACACAATCGGAAGGAGAAAAAGTGGAGAAACTGGTGGTAACCGTAACATATCTTTATGAAGCTGAATTGCCTTTCCTATGTAATGAAAATGTCTGTAAATTGTGCGAGTAAATATTTTAAAAATAATGAAAATGCTTTTCTTTTTAAACCGTGCGTGAATTTTTTACTGGAAATAGCTTACTTACGTGATTAATCTTATATACGCAGATGAATGTTACTTATGTATAGATACCTTGATGCTTCGCTCAATGTATTATTTTCACATCGATTTTGTATACTTATTTGCCACTATTCAAGGGCAATATAAGAGTCCAACTTCCTCCATTTTAGACGTATTATGTGTTAGGCTAGTATTATTACAGGCGGGTTGTATTTTTTTGCAGGTGCAGATAATAGGAAGCATCGAAATGGACGATCACAAAGAAGTTCATTTCCTTTGAAGTTGTATAAATGGGTGTTGATTTATTAGCAGGCAATATATAAAAGATTGGTTTTTAATCCATGTTATCAATACGTAAATTGGTTCCCAAACTCTCAAGGGGTGTTGTTAAATTGATTTCCATCAATATAACTATAAGGTATTTACATCTCTTTGAAAACTAAATTTTGATATGTCGTTTAATTTTATATTGTTTGTAATACATGTCATGTTCATAGTACTCATGTATGTTTATTTTGTATATATATTGGTTTTTGTATTGGTTTTATTTAATAATATTTAGATTTAATAATGCAAAATTAAAAATAAATAATATAGATTGAATAATTCTGTTTTAGATAAATATAAAGATCAGGTAAACTAAATATGACGGAAAGTTTACGTATTGTATTTTATCCTCATTAGCTTGGGAACCAATTTACCTATAAATATATATGTACTTCGTTGGAAATTCACAATACTGGCGTGCAAATATTTTGTAATAATGAGAGATATGCCACCTAAATTTTAAAATTTCAATATTGGCTGCATGTATCAAAGTGGTTAGCCTAATAAAAGGATTTTATTGTATTTATTTATAAATTCAGGGAAATACGTTGTAAGTTAATTAACAAGTATCCAAATTAAAGTTGCATTTCTGCTTTTGTTTGGAATAAGTTTCTCTAGAAAACATTTATTAATTCCTACACAACTTCTTTTTTCATTAGAAGTAGTGCTAAAAATGGAGATTTTTAGCTTCCATATAGACATCGATTCTACGTTTCATATTTTCGAGCATATTATTTAGCACTGCTTCTGATGTGTGTATGTATCTTCTACAGCAACAATAATTGCTTAGGAATTACTTTTCCAATACCCAAATAAAGAAAATCCAATTGTATCAAATCTTGGTGGTCTTGGACACAAGGGCTCCGTTTGGAAAAATATCCCTGCAAAAATAACAATTTAAGGCCTATCTATCTGCGCAAGGGCACTATTGTGTTGAAAGTAAACTAGGTATCATCCATTTGTTCAACAAATTTCGATAAAAACGCTTGATAACTGTAGTGAATACAGTCTTATAAAACGTATAATCTAAACTCAGTACATAAATAGTTAAGATACGCCATTTAGCTGAATTAACCTACGTAAAAGTCGCGGGTCTTTAGAAAAGCAATTTCTAAATATTACTGACAACACCCTAAGTTACTAAGTTTGCGTCTATACAATTAAGATAAAAAAAAATCAATTACGTTGGTAATGGAGTTGTTTCCAAAGTTTTTTCTTTTTTCAGATAGATGCGATCAACCAATCAAATATAGATACGTCATAGCTGAGACACTATTTAAGCTATTAAGGAATGATACAATATTGGTTTATCAAAATCACTTCAAGCAATAGTATATTCACCTTTAAAATGTGAAAAAAATAACCTGGTACTTCATTAGGGATGCATTTCATAAAGATCTTTACCAAGAGATTTATTTCCAATTCTATGCATATGTATGCTAACTCTATTAAAAAGAATTTTGCAATTGTGAGTCAAAAATTAACTCAGACAGCTATTTTGGTCGACCAGCTAGAGAGCTATACCTTCTAGTCCAGGGCACCAGGGCATTGAGATGACTGGCATAATTTAATGGGTAAAGGAAATGGAAGATGCAATACAAAAGGGTGAGAGGTTGCTTTCGGAAGCTTCCAGTCGAATGGCTCCCATAACAAAAAAAAAAACAGTTATGATTATATGTATAAAACATATTAAATATTATTATAACCACTAACATGGTTTCAAAATTATCAATTTGCTCTAGAAGATAAGCAAATTAAAATGATCTTAAAAAGATAGTTAATTCAGATTGCAAACATCCGATTTTAAAGTGTGAGAAAAGTCCAAAAAAAAATCGAAGATAGTATCTAGGTAGTTATTAATTCAATTGAAAGCAACATAAAGCTTAAGTATTACACATGTATGTTCTGCTACAATTACGTGGTCCACTGCCATTGCCGTTCCCAATAGTCAGATATGTAAGGGCGTTAACAGTCCTCGAGAACACGAGGATACGACTCTTTGCCGCGGGCTGTGTGCTAGAGTGTGGTCAAGTGCTAGTTAACGGGCTTCTAGGAACACGAAGATTATTTGCATGTTTCCGTCGTTACACAGAACGGAAGACCTTGCCCTAGTCCCGGTCCTTGTAATTTGTCTATGAACTCCTCGACCAGCAGGTTAAGATTAATACCTTGGCAAACAATAGTTGGAGTTGAGATCCACTCGTAGCGAACTGATTGGAAATACGAAATTCGGCGGAATTAAATTTGGGGAGAAGTTGTTAATTGTTTTATTAATTAATTGTCCGAATAGCTTTCTAAGTAACAACAATTCAACTTCTCCATGAATTATGTAATGATTTCTTTTCAATATATTCTATTTAAATTTTTATGTTTACAAAAAAGTTACCATCAAATCTGTTTTAATACTGATCATTTTTGTGGGTAAATTTAACATTAAAACGCATTGTTCGTATTTGCAAAGAAATATGCATTTTGTTCGCTGATAAATGGTTAAGTAAACCATATTTTTCTCTCGGTGTGCCTTTTACTTAAATAAGCTATAATATCCTTACTTAAGCCTTTTAGTTTTACGGCAGTTGGTGCCTAAAACTGTCTAATAATCTTTTTGAAAGGGGATTGAAATTTAATATATGGCATCCAGTTCTGGGGAGCGGCATTGGAAGCTGAGCGGGTGTTCGTCCTTCAGAAGCGTGCGATGAGGAGCTTTTGTGATCTAAGTAGTAGGGAATCCTGTAGAGAAGCATTCAGGCAGCAGCGTGTACTTACTTTGTCCGCAGTGTATATACTTACCATCATCAAGTACCTACATATATTCTAACCAAGCTTACTTCAGTAAAAACTGTGACACACACAACTACAATACCCGCGGCAAAGAATATTTTAAAGCACCGTATCATCGCATTAATGCTACACAGAAAAGTGCAGAGTACTGGGGCATAAAAGTGTTTAATAAGTTGGCGGAGAGTATAAAGTACCTTCCTAGTGATAAGTTTGTACAGTCATTAAAGACTTATTTATTGAATAATGTAATTTACACTGTCGACGAATTTCTCAATTGTGAAAAAAGAACTCTCTGATATTCGTTACATAATATATGTCTTTGTTTTTTATTTTATATGTTTGCTTGTTTTGTTTTTTAATGAATTTTGTTTTATATACACATAGACTTATTATGATAATTGTTATATACACTGAGAAAAATGGATTGTAGAAATTAGATAGTAAATCTCTTTATGTTAATTAGTAACATAATTATTGTCAAAACGACAATATGTGGGGTATTAAGAGTAAAATAACCAGATGTTACCATGCTTATAGTAAGAGGTAAAATCTGGATGTTACCAGGTATTCGATGCATATTCAATTTCTAACATAAATGTTCGTAACGCTCTTCCCACCCCTTGCTCTATTCATTGTCGATCTTTACCGAAGAAATCGACCAATAAGCTGTATTGCCACTCACACGTGTTATGTACATGTGATACAGGTGTACGTATTCGTGTCGGTGCATGTTTGTGTCTGCACAGAGAAAAATCCATGTTGTAATATTTACACTTCACTGTTTGACGGAAATTGTACTAAGAATTCCTACTATTGTGCAAAATTTTAGAACAACGGCGTTGCATTTTCCTATATCACGGTTACAAAAAAAGCAATAAAATTGTTTAAAAATATTGTGTGACAATCTTCTACAAAATATAGTGAAATGTTTTACAATATTTTACAACAAGTGAATATAATAAATTGCATATAATGTAGTGAAGACAGTTATAATAACAGGTGTAGCAAATTTACTGTGTTGTGTTTATTTAGGTTAGGTTAGGTGCTTGCAACAGTCACCTTACTTTGATTATTGAAAACGGCATTAATAATGAGATGGAATGAAATGAATGCTGTATAGTTTTATATCTATATAGTAGGAATATCATAATACTCATAATTGGCTTAGCTACATATATATGTGATACTACAGCTTTTGTCGTAAAGATGGCGCTACGCTTGTTTCATAATCTTTGAAATTCGTACTCGATGTAAATTGTGATCGGTAAATGTGGCTGCGTAATATCTATATGATGCTTATACATGGTTAACGTCGTGTAAAAAGTACTGTGGACAATCGCCCACAGACGAGAATTACGAGGCGCTTCAATACCGGGAGTACTCTACAGTACACGGGCCGGTCTGATTCCCGCAATCCTGCCCGATACGACGGCAATTCGCCCGGCTGTCACCGGCTAATCAAATTATATTAATTAATTATAATTAAAAATTATTAAACTATATTTATTATAGTTTTCATCGTTAACAGTTATTATCAAATATAGTCAGCGCTACTAGACATTTTTTTCACATTTACTAACATGTATGCTCAAATTAATAATACAAATATAGTACACTTTACCATACGAGTTAATAAAAAGTATTCACAGATATTTACTATACAGATATTGTCACCGGTAATATAAAATATGATTGTCCCTATAGGAGCTATAAAATATATTAAAGTATACTATATTTATGTTAAAGAGTACTATCTATTTCTCTCAGTGTAGTAATACAATAAAATGATAATGTAAACTATAAGACACACTTAGACAAACAATGCCTACTAGAATTTGTACTTTGCTGTAACCTACATGGATGAATTTACTTAGCCAATTTCTCGTAAATTTGTTGAATAAATGATATTGAAAAAAATCATGGCTGCATAGAAGATATTATCCTCTTTCTGAATGTAAAGAAAAAAAATTAATTGCCATTTAGTATTCCTTTAATACTACAAATTAATTTTTTAACCTACATAGAATAATATATCCCTACACCGAGAGGTATCTTGGGATTACGATTATATATATAATAATAATTTTTAAACCAAGTTTGTATAACAAATAAACATTTTCTTTAATACTACAAACTTGGTGTTAAAGAGTTATTAAATTTTGTTTTTTGATTTAACAAACCCTAATAAATTCTGAACAGCGCAAGTGTTCTTCGAAATAAATAGATGCTACTGTGTGTATTGCAGTTGACCAATCATGGACGAAAATGCATGATGAATATTAAACGAGAATGTACACTTATAATTAATTAGTAAGTTCTCCCAAAACGCTTTTGTTGTCAGTGAAACAGCCACAAAACATTATGCGTACATACGTCTAGATTATAGCTGTGTATCCTGTCGGGATCTGACGTAGTCGCATAAACAGAACAGTTTTCGGGGGCGCATAAATAATTTATAACTCATTTAGGGCGGAACCAAAATGAAAAAAGTTTTAATGGCACCCCTCGTAAAAGTTCCGGTTTCACTGATGCACGACATGTAAAAGTACTAAACACACAAAAACTTATTTAGTGGCGTTACTTTATTAGATGTTCGCTTTCGGGAATATCCTTCGGATTCGACCGGTAGCTGACCGCTAAATTGAAATTAACGACCCTAATAAAATCAATTACGATGTAATCAAGTGCGAATGTTCCTGTCCGTTTCATTTAAGTAATACTTACACAAAAATATTTTAAATATATCTGGAAACGGCGATATTATTCTTTAAAATTTTATCTAGGTGTAAAAAAAAACATTATCGAGAATTTTAGAAAAGGTTATAGATTCGAAATCAAAACTTCGCTGGAGCTAATTAAGGAATGTTAAAAAGGAGAAAGAAAACCTTTATAACTTATGGTATTGACGACATTTCTTATTTCCAATTAGGAATTAAGATCCACCAATAAAATTTTCTGTATATACTGGACTGAAAGACCAGTGGTAACTTTCGCGTTCTATCTAGATTTTAAGAAATACGCTGGAAATGCAACTTTAATTGGAAATATTGCTACAATCGAAAAGTATTATATTCAGTTTGATTTATTGCAACAATATATATTATTTATGACACTAATTTATGAATGTTTTTGCCTGTTCCTCAAAACCATGTTAAGTTCAACATGGTTTTGAGGATGGCTATTTAGCCGACACTTATTTGATTGAGTGTTTCACCAGTCTTTCATTATTCTATACACTAATTTATGTTCCCCCTACCTGAAAATAAGCAATACTACACGTGTTGTTGTTAAAAAGAATAAGAAGTACTACTTGATGCATGAAGTAGTACTTCTGCCACCGCATTGTAGACTAAAGTTAATCTACAATACCATGCCAAGGTTCATGTGTACCGAGAAAGCAGTTTATGCCGTAACAAAGAGAAAATCCTGGTCCATGTTTCGTGCAATTGTAAAAGCCTAGAATTCTATTAATGGACTCGTTGAACCAAAGAATAGAAGGCTACGTAGCGGAGTCCCTTTTAATGATGATTGGTGTAATAAGAAGGCAACCTTGAGCTACAGGTCATATACCCAGTGACAGAAAACGTGCTCAACAGTCTCTTCGTCCTTCAAGCACAGCTAGTATTCAGCTTTCTCATGGTGTTCGATTCTGTGTAGGTGCTTTCTGCATTTGCTGTGACATATAAAAACAGAAACAATTACTTTGAGTCGAGTTCAAGTTGTTTCTTGGTTTGTTGGTTGAGTTGGGGGAATCCATCTTTGCATGCACCAAACAAGGAGAATAGTGTTTTGTGCATGATAGCATTAGTTTTGAGAAAGGTTTAGCGCCATTCGGTGCACCTAGATTAAGGATAGATTATTAGCCGCTTTAAATGGTGTTTTTTTTTTTATTCCAGATGAGCTTAGAGTTGCATTTATATCTTTTAGTGCATTCAGCACAGCCTGGTCCTTACTGAATTTTGTTATTGATTTGTATCCGATACTTTCAAATAAATCCTTCTAGTAGACATCTCAACGGTACATATATATATATATATATATATATATATATAGGCTGTAGTAAACCTAGTGGGCCATAGCCCATCCAAAGGATGTTTACAATCCATTTTATAGGGGATCAGTCCTTTTTTCTACAACTTTGCTTCCTGTACCACTGCAGTCCACAATTGTCTATCTCTGCATCGGCGATTCCAGTTTTCTACTCCCATCTGGTTTGCAATTATTTCCTGTCGCCAAGTGTTTCTGGGTCTGCCTCTATATCTTTGTAAGGATGGTATCCAATTTGTAATTTTTTTTATTGTTTTTAGTTCGTGGCTTCTCTCGACATGTCCAAACCATTTTAATGCTTCAATGCTTCTTCCACTTCCTTCCTTGTTCTTTTTCGGAAGCTGTTGTCGTCATCTCTTGTTGGACCCATGATTTTTCTTATTATTTTCCTCTCAAATCTCCTTAGTTCTTCCATCTCCCTTTTGTTCATTGTTAGTGTTTGTATGTCATACGTCACCACCGGCCTAATCAGAGTTTTATAAATTGCTATTTTAGTTTTTATCGTTAATGCGTTGTTACTTATCAGATTTCTGTGCATATTAAATACTTTATATCTCCTTATAATTTTTCCTTCAATCACAGAGCCTTTGTCCGTAAAACCATGCACGGTCACACCGAGGAATCTAAAGTTATCCACTTCTTCAAAATTGCTTCCAGCCAACGGTACATATTTCAGCCAAAAGAAACCATTGTGTGTTGTCCAGGGTTGTAATAATTTGTAACCCTTGGACTGTGGCAAAATATTCCTGCACCCATAAACTGTTCTGCTTTTTCCAGCAAACCAGCAACCCGGCAGCGTTTTTTCGTAGCATATGCATTTTGCTTTGTTTAGCAAGAAGTTCGTGAAGAATACATCGATCACTGGTTGTGTACACAAAATGTCTTCCGGTAAACATGGAGAATAAAGAACAATATTTATGGTTTATACAGTTTCGGTGAGGCACTTCAGAGTGAAAGGAAAAAGAAATATTTCAAGGTGTTATTTTTTATTTATAAAGAAACCCTAGGAGGAGCCCATATAGCCTTTAAATTGTGCTGAAAACTCTTGTAGTAAATATCTTCCTCTAAAATGAAAAAAAAAAAGTTGATGGGCATACTACGACTCACCATGCCAAATTAGCTATGTATAAGATGCCGGTATTGCTTCCACTCTCTATGAATGTTTAATTATGTGTTTGCTATCGTGAAGTTGGGAACGTTCCTACATACATTACATTACTGACGTATGTAAATACATAGGTACGTTCGTTGATTCTAGAGAGATACATCCATCGGGAGTTCTTGTTTTACGTTGGCGATACGCCGGATACAACGGTTTTATATATTTGCAACATGTTGAGCTTGGGGGGAACGCAAGAGAACGCAGCAATGGGAGCGTCGGCTCTCGCCTATAGACTCGTATAATTCCAAAGTGTAATAAAGCCAGGAAGTTCGGTTGGAGATTTTCGGTTATATTGCACATTGTTTCGAACGGAAACAGGCGCTAAAACAATATCCTTAAAGTTCCTTTACGGCCTGTCCCATATAATTTTACAACTGGAGAAAAAGAAAAAACAATTTTCTCTTACCGAGCATCAACTAGTAGAGTCGTTTCTTTATCAAGTAAACAGGGAAGTTTCGTCGCAACAGAACAAATAGCCATCACGACATTTGGCTGAGTCATGAACAATATTTGTATACGAGCTCTTGTAACCGAAACTTGCATACCAACGTGAGTTACAAATGCTTTCTCGGGCACATTCACGCAGGTTTTCACTATACATAGAGGAAAGTTGCCCAAATCGTGCCACTTTGAACATTTTATTTCTTTATTGCTCAAAATAAATTTATTGTTCATTGGGAGCATTATCATTACCTACTACAACTCTTTGTTTGCAAATAATAATATTTAAAACTATAAATCTGTGCTAAGACAATTTGTTTAAGGTGATGCAAAAAGCACGATTTAGGTAACCAGTGTCTTACTGTCTATACTCTTTCTCTAGCTATTTCAAGGTTGTTTTTGTACGGACTACTTGTTAAAACTACAGCCTTTTCGAGTTTTCCAAACAGCCCTCTGAACTTTAGGCTTTGGAATTGGTGTAACTTCTTCAATTGACACATTTAGTTTTGGATTTGCGTTTTTTGACTAGAAAGGAAAATATTTTGTAGTCTTACCATTTTTCTCTAGTTCCTGATTTAAACTTGTCGAAGATTCAGGCAGAATTATTGGCGTCCAGCTTAAAGAGTTGGAAACTCCGTGAGAAGGGAACTACAATTTATAAAAGCTGCAAGGTCTTTTAAAAAGCTGTAACAAAATTTCTTGACAATAGAAATATAAAGAACCATTTTTAGAAGTACTTCAAAATTATAAAGCTCTGGGATGTATTCTGTCCTTAGAAATACATTTTTTGGATTCACACTCAAACTTTTTTTCTGAAAACCTTGGCGCTGTGTCCGACGAAAACGGGAAGCGATTCCACCAAGATATTTCCACAATGGGAAAATGTTGTCAGGGAAAATTTACTATTTGATGAGGCTTGTGGGTGAATGCGTCAACGCAAGAGCGCATTTTTACTGGCATGGACGTTGATATTATCTACACCAGTCCCATTAGATGGTTGTAAACCACAAATTACGCTATATACAGATTCCGGCGTAGCGGAATCGACATATGTACATTGTACATCCATTGTATAATGCACTTCAAAGCGAAGGTGTTGCTAGATACGTTTGCGGTATTGTTACTACAAACACTAACAAAGTGCACGTTACATGCTTGTGCAATCTAAGCGCCATCCTCGATGCTAGTGTCTTCATAAAATATGGAAATTAGGTCTAATTGAGTAATGCTAGTGACAATAATTCTCCAAACAGCTTGCGACATCTTGCTTGATAGTTTTATTACTCTATCATTACGTAACGTCTTAGCAGTTAAAATAACTTTCTTATAGGTAAATAAATCAATAAATAATAATTTATTTCGTCCAACAGCAAACGTGCCATTTACAGTATGGTAACTAAATGATATTAAGGTAACTAACAACGTAAAAGAAAGTAATACTTGAACTAGCAATCCAAAAAAGAAGTCTAACATAGCAAGAAGTGATGGCCAATCCACTATTACTCACGTAAATTCATGAACAATTAGTAAGATTTTGTGGTCGGTGTTATGTTCCAGGTAAGATCCGTACTTAAGGAAACGATTTTGGATTTTTCCAATTGCTAACTGTTCAAGAGTGTAGTGAGGATACCATACAATGGACCAATATTCAACACGACAGCAAAGACATTTACGTTTCCTGAACTTTCAGTTTTTAATATTTTTACTGGAAATAAAAATGCCATTAGATATATGGATTTAATATTTATTTACACTTATTATACCATATTTGATGATTCATATCAATATTACAATGATACGCGCGATGTACATTTTGCAAACTATTTGTATTATTATTTATTGATAATCTCTCCTACATAAGTCTTATTAATTTTCGTGTATAAATAATTAACTGTTAGTTAACTAACTAGAGTTTTTCGATCGATGAATCCATGGAAGTTTTACCATTTACACAATGTAAATTACATAGCGTGCATCGATGCAAATTTTGTGTTATGCCCCCAAGTAAACAGGATCCTACTCTCTAATTACAGGAAACATTATTAATGTACCTTGCCAGATAGTTACCATTTCCGACTCGGTAACTATTAGTGCAGTAATAATAACAAAGTGTCACACTGCATGAGGGCATAGATTCAACTTCGCCTTTATCGTGCAAGTTAGTGGATGCATTTTACAGTTCGCTGGCATCAATTCCTTCTCCTTAACGATATTTCGATTTTATCATATTGTGTGAAACAAAGTGTCCTGTGTTTGACTGTATTTTGCGTAATTATAATATGCACATGTACATAAAGGTGCACAGATATGTATAATAAAGGTACATTTTCTAGAAAGAAAATTACGCTGAAGACGCATTCTATCGAGTAGCGTGGTAACTTTATTAAAATGTACACAGGTGGCCGATTTGCGTAGAGAAACTGTTTACTGTAGCTTGATTGTGTTTATTAGTCGCTTGAGTAAACTCTTCCAACGAGTGCAGTTAGTAACATAGTTCTAAATATGCAGTTTTCCGAGTAACGTGAAAGGTAAATTAATTTCACATCTAAATTCCAAACACTGATTAATTAATGTACTATTTTCAGATACAGACTCGGTGTTGTCCCTTTTTCTAGTAATATAGGTAGACTGATAGTATATTGTTGTATGCCCAATATAATGTTAAAAATTCGAAACAGTCTCATGTATTGAATCAGAAACTGTTGTAGCTAAATCAAAAAATAGTTTGTGAAAGCATCACACGCACATCACATGCTTGTTCTAGTTCTACGTCTACATATATGTCTATATACCTAGTACTACACATATATATACCGCTATCTACGCCCACTTTTCGAGTAAAGAGGAAATATTATGAAAACTTAACTCCTGACAGACTCTCAAAGACATAAATTTAGGAGATATACGGTTGCGGAATAGCTAAGTGACACTCCCTCTAAAAATACTACTGGCCGAGGTAGTAAATAAAAAAGTGAGCAGATCTCTTTTCTAAAGGTTCTTCTTTTTTTTTCGTCGCGATTCACATAACTAAATCCTTCATTTCTTATGTCTTGCTTTGTTTGCAAGTACTCATAGGAAGCGGAAATTTTATGCTATATGTAGTAATTTAAATGATGTATGTACATAAGTAAAAACTGAAAGTTTCGAATATGTAATTAAAGCGTTGTAACGTGGCGTGCAATGGGAAAATCTACTTCAGTATCCAATTATGATTTTAGTTTGAATCAATCGTTAATTCCTTTTATTTTGATTGATTTTTCCATAGGCGGTAGCGTTGCTACCGCATGTTATTTTATTTAGAGTTTTTATTTAGTAAATATTGTTTACGATGCGAATGTCGTCCCCGCCCACGGTGTCCGATTCATCCAAGTCCGACTCCCACCCGTCCGCTCCGATTAGCGTGTCGGCATAGCTTCTGATACCCGTCGAGCTTCTTATTCCCGGTCTGGTTGTAGCGTTGGCAAAGCTCACTGACGTAACACATACATCTTTCCCATCCGCTCGGACTGGCGTGTCGGCATAGCTTCTGATACCCGTCGAGTTTCCTAATCCCGGTCTGATTGTAGCGCTGGCAGAGCCCACTGGCGTAACGCAGGCATTTTACCGATCTCTTCTCTGCTCAGGCCGTTGCGCCGGCATTGTTTCAGGCGCTCCCAGAGTGTTATTTACAATCATTACCGTGCCCCCGAATTTAGCACCGTCATCTAACCGTCGTAACCCGCGAAAACGATCGCTTATACTTATCGACCGATCCCCGTACATAGATTTTCGCTCTACGTTATTAACCCAAACATAGCTATTAGATTCCGCGTTTAGCCTTCAAAAGCGTTACCAAAGCCCTGTAAATATTTCAAAATTCACCACAGTACATGCATACGATTGTAGATATTGTTGTTTACTCACCCTTTTTTGCTGTATATATATATATTCCATGTCTTTTACGCTTGTTATTTAGAAATAAACGTTTGATTTATGATGCACTTTCACTGTTTCGTTGCGTAGTACGAACCTTGAACTTTCTTCGTCTCGTTGCTACCATTTTAGGGTTTAGACTTTATTATAATGACATAGATATTACGCAATATCACTCATGATCGAAACGGTTTGATTGTATTTGTTATGATTTTTTCAATTAACATTATTTCTTTTTTTTCAGAATCTTCCGGCTTTCGTAAGATACACCGCTATATTTTAATAAACTGCTTACCCCTATAAAAATCGATCTCCATGTCTTAATTCTTCAGTTTTAGGCAATAGTTACAGAAGAAGTTCCACGCAAGTGAGAAAAGACGTTGGGTGTGAGTAATTTTAGCGTGCGGTTTTAAACCGGAAACGTGAGTTTCAGATAAATAATGTCAGTTGAAGTGAATATTACTTTGAATTGGATATCTTCCGGTATAGACGTATAGCTGCTGGTTTGAATTAATGAATAGAGTTGATAACATCATATACACTCCTAACTTCTGCCTGATCTTTCGGAAGCAATAATGATGTGATACCTTTAGCATATTGAGAGAATTTCTCATTTTACGCTGTTAGGAGTCTCATCGGAATATGTAAGCGGCACAGAGGAAATAATGAGGCACTTAATTTATTCCGGGTGAAGATAATGAAATACACTATAGGTAATAAACTTTCCAATGATTAAAATAATTAGAAAACAGTGAAGATCTTTGAGTAAAAGATAAATGTGTAGGGTAAACCATATTAGGTTTTCGGGTATGTAATCCCGCCGTTTATTTTCATCTTGTCTTGAAACTTGTTCTTTTTACGTGGTAGCGACGACACACGCATAACCCTATATTTTTCTCGGGTTTTTTCCTCCGTGTCGTTCCTGCCAAGCGAACAATCGTCACAGATCTTCGTTGTCGACTTACGGAATCGATCTCCTTGTCTGTGCCTTTTGCTTCGGCGAGTAAATTCACCCAGATGGCTCTGTGGGCGATCGTTCGGACGTTAATCTCGCCGCAGAGTCCCCATCAAAACACGTTACTTAAGGTACCGATAAATGTAAAGAAGGAGGGGTCCTAACGGGAATTGCCGCCGAACCCGTGAACGACCTATAGACTGCTTTATCTTACGTTTTATGTGACACCGCGTATTGCTCCAGTGACCTCCCAATTATAGTGGTGAAGTGAGCACGGAAAAAGCCGACGGACGCGTTGACGTTTACCATCGAAATAAGTAAAAAATATCTCAACGAAATTTTGCTGCTATTTCGGGGAAGTAATGGTTTGCAAACAGTGTTATGGTGGTAATTTTCCTTGGGATGAATTTCATCCTACATTTTCCCAAATCTTTATGATCGTCTTATCTTAAGGTATAAATTCCTATTATGTTTGACACAATTTTTCATGTACGATATAACTGTGATATAGTTTGCACGCGAGAGGCAGGTAGATGCTAGGAAAATAGAGCAACAAAAAACCTCTGCGCAACACAATGGAGAGCACTATTAACACACAGTAAATGAAGCTGAAATATCAACATGAACAACACAGTGCTGGCGCTGCACAGTAGTTCTAAATACTGAAAATGTTGCCAAAAGCCCAACACCTGATTTACTCAACATCTCAATAAACTATGTCCAAGAGTTATCTGGTAAAATCCATTAGTTAGTATTCTGAAGTATGGCTTATTTAGTTATGCCTAATAGGGGTTTGGTTGCCCTATTACGAAGTCGTCGTCCATTCGAATGTAATTTCAAATATTTTAGGTAGCAGGACTTCCAGGATAATTTTCTTGAGGGTAAACACATATCTCGCATGTCTGCATTTGAAAAACATGACGTAGAACTTACACCACAAGGCTATTTGTAATGGAAATCATCTGTCTTTTAGTGATAATTTAGTGTTGGTTTGATCTTTGCAACCGTTGTAATTGTGAAACCTATTCAGTCATAATCATTTTTACATAAAAGATACTGCATCTAGATTACGAGAAATATTTAATCTACCTCCGTGTTTTAGGTTAATTCGTGATATTTTAGGTCAAGAATTTTCGTCTTTCTATGAATAATAAAATAGTCTCTATTCACATATTTATCTCACTCCACTAACATTCCAAAGACTTCGTTTCGACTAAAAGCAGCGCTTTGTTCAAAAGTATGCCCTAACAACTCGCAAACAGACTCAATACAACTGTCTGGAGACACTTGAATGTAGGGTAAACATGTTGTCAGTTTGCTGAAGGCTCCTCACCTACTCATCTATGCAAATAGTCTGCTTGTGATCGCGATCCATCCAAATAAGTGTCATTTCAGTTATATTAAATGTTTTCTTTTAATTGTTTAAATGTTTATTTTATGTTGTAATACTTTAAATAATATACAAGCATTGAAATGTGTCAGTTATGTTTTTGAATATCGATTGTGTTAGTTTGGAAGGACGGAAGAGAGGGTAGAGATGAGGGGTGCAGAAGAGCCCTCAAAGAAAGAAATAAAGCGAAAAGGGAAAATGGTAGAAACGAAAAAAAAAAATTACGAACAGTAGAGGAGAAGGAAAGAAAATTTGTAAAACAAAAGAGACGGAGCAACTTGAGAATTGATTAGAAAGAAAAATAGAAAACCATTATGCTAATAAAGAAATAAAAAAAAAGATTAAGTACGAACATCTGAACTATTTACTATAGAAATGATGAAGGCCTACCAGTAGGAGATACGAAGGAGCAGTTTGAGATATGGCCAAAACACCGTAATAACTTCTTAAAAAAATCAGAAGAACAGCAACGAGTAGAGATGCAGAAACACTGACCATGAACAAGCAGAAGAGCATACAGAACAAGAAATAGCTATATGAATTTACAAAAAATTTAAAGGACAATAAAAGTGAAATTCCTGTAGAAGCAATAAAACAAAAAGTGCGGAAAAAAAATGATGCCCAAAGATTGGAGTAGCGCTCTTATTTGTCCAATTTACAAGAAAGGTGATAATGCAATTAAAAATTGTAGGATAACTGCACTTTTGCCCATAGTATACAAAATCGTTGCCATACCAATAAGGAAAAGGTTGGAGAAACACTAGAATAAGGAGATTTCAGACATTGGAGGTCGACAGTGGATCACATTAAAACAAATACAATGTAACAGCTACGACACTTGGGCTTGCATATGCTCTTTATTGACTTCAAACAGGCATATGACTTAATCTCCAGAGAAAGATGATAATTTATGAAGCACTGGCAAGATTAGAAATTCCAAAGAAAATAATAAACCTTGAAAAAATGACACCAAGAGACTCAAGAAATAAAATTATGAAAAGTTGTTGCTATTCAGAGCAATTTAAAGTTGGAAAATGTTTAAGACAAACCTATTTAATCTAGTATTGGAAGAGATGGTAAGATCCAAACAACAGATTCAATATACCATCATAAACTATAGTGCGTTGCATATGCAGAGGAAGTGGTCCTCTTAACAAGATCCAAGAAAGAACTCGAGAAGGCTTTCAAGAACTTGGAAGAGGAAGCAGACAAATTTGGACTTATTTGTTTAGACCAGGTATGGGCAACCTTTGCTTAGCTGAGGGCGTAATTTCGGGACTTAATCAGGTCGCGGGCCGTAGGCAAGAAATAAGTAGGTAGTAGTGAATAAAGAAGCAACATTTTGTTTTGAATTGATATCGTTATTTCAATTTTCTGAATCTCTCGCGTGCCGGATTGAAACTGGTGGAGGGCCAGATCCGGCCCGGGGGCCGGGGGTTGCCCATATATGGTTTAGACGTTATTTGGACATCATTTGGTAAACAATGACAAAACAAAATACATTGAAATGAAAGTATAACTAACGGATTAAAATAAATATGCCAAGTTCAACACAACAGAAAAGGTGTACGAATTCGAATATCTAGGAGAAACCATAACATTGAAAAACGAAGAAGATTCGGAAGTAGACACGAGAATCCTGAAGGGAAACAAAGCGTCCCTACTGCTTTGTTTCCCTTATCAAGAATTTTAAGGATGAAAAACCTGAAAGACCAATTGTGCTGTACGCTGGCGAATCATGGGTAATAACAAAGAAAGACGAACAAAAATTGGAAAGTTGAGAAGAAAAATTATTTAGGAAAATATTGGAGGTATATGAACAATAGAAGGCAAATTACAAGAAAGCAAAAACAACGCAAAAGGTGCGAGTTAGGTCATATTACTCGAATGCCGGAGCAAAGAATTGTTAAAAAGTTTTATATGAAGTACAAAGTGCAAGAAGGAGAAGACGAAGACCAAATAAAAAGTGGCTTGAGGAAGTGAAAGAGGATGTAAGTGCGATAAACATAAAGAAGTGGCAAGATACAGCAAAGGATAGGAAAAAGTGGAAGCAAATAGCGTTGAAAACAGTAGTCAAGGACTTTCAAAGCTCGTAACGCTAAAATATACAGGAATATCTACATTCATATATCAATATCAAGAAAATAAAGTCAGAATTGTTTGAAGTTCTGTTCTAATTAAAGTTTATTGTATTGGGATGATTCCTTTAATTAATGCTAGGTTTTATTTTTTTGTTATTTGATCCCTTTTTTTCATGAATGGAATATGTTGAATAGAATCCATTGAACAGAAAAATCTGATTTATTAGAATCTTCGCTACCCAGAAAAATACATTTTCATTTCTTTAGCGTGTGTCAATATTAATCTACACCCTTCGCTTTACAAAAATATATTTACGACCCCACTGGGCTGTTGCATAAGTGGATTCCTTGTTTGAATGGGCTATATACCTATAGAAAAAGTATCTTTGAATAAGTAATATAGGAACGGCGTGGAAAAGAAACGCAAAATTTATTTGCGAATATGTCGGTGACACATAGAGTGTCTTGGGGATGTAACTTCGTAGGCGGAGGTTGGAATAGTATGGGCGCTATAGGGGCTACGGTGAAGATAAAGTAAAATTATTCAAGTTGAACGAACAGAGATATCCGGAACTCGATGTTTGACCGATCGTTTTGAACGAGAACGGTAGCGGAAATCGCCCACGAGATTACCAGGTGCGTGCCTGTTAGTCATTTCCCGTTTTAGGATCTATCAAACGTGTTGGCGGTCAAGCGGTATTTTGTTAAAGTGAATAGATGTTAGCAGGTCGTTCCAATCAAGGTATTACTGTCGCTCAATCTACCACGTTCTGTTGCGAATGGGGTTCCAATAGTGGTTAGGTTTTGAGTTTCAAATTTTGGTTTTGTTTATTATACATCTTAGAGTTTACAAGTTGAAATACTTGGTTTTACTAAATATGTAGCTATCATATCCAACTGACAAAAGGTTCAAGTTTCAAACATACTTTTTAAAATACTCTCTCAGGGATAATTTGTCTGTTATCTATTTATTTGTTTTCATATACAATGTGTAAAACTTGCTTTGCAATTCATGTAAGTACAAATCTTTTATCAATAATCATATAGTGTGATTAATTTCTAAGACTAATGTTAGTTTAATATACTTAGTTATTATTGGCGTCATTCTTTTCTATTTTTGGTCTTTATTCGCATTCGTTCTAGAGTCTTATCTTATCGTATCTTTCCTTGCTTCCATATTATTAGGCTTCTGTTTGTCTTCACTATACATACTATTATGGTATTTTATTGCACTTGTTCCCTTTTTATTTAATCATTATCGATTCCTGTTTTATTGTTTGATGTCTTCGTTTTAAATCGTTTTGTATTTTATTTGGGGAAATCCATAAGTATCCACTAAATGCAAGTTGCTGGAAGAAGAAATTGCTGTCTAAATTTATTCTTACTAACAAATCTCTTTTATTCTTTTTTGTATCAATATTCTTTTATCGATAAATACGTCAACCAACAAATTACAATAAATCTTGTAATACCCCAAAACATTATATATGATAAACCTGTCAACCCAACGATTTTCATCCATGGACCTAAACTCATTGTCATTGCTTGCAGTGCGTGTTTTTGCTGTGCTACGTATTTCGCGTTCGGGGAAGTAGATAGGACCTGTACCTCTACATCGCACCGTGGAGTAATTATATATCATCCCACCACTGGAATACGAGCATCTGCCGCTGACATCTGTCTATTTATTATCTAATTAAAATAGTGGTAGGCTGACT
This sequence comes from Cetonia aurata, assembly GCA_949128085.1. NCBI lineage: Eukaryota > Metazoa > Arthropoda > Insecta > Coleoptera > Scarabaeidae > Cetonia > Cetonia aurata. The sequence continues at coordinate 35,031,138 of OX421885.1, forward strand.
TACCTTTTCCGTCGAGGAAATTAATTAATGACAGCGTCGCGCTGTCTGTGGGGGATATTAGCATTAGTACCTAGAGGGATGCAGGTACAGCAGCCTCTCAGAACAGCTATATCTACTGCGATATAAAGGAAAGTTGTTGGGTCACAATGACTTTATTAACTGAGTGTGTTCAACCCAATATAATGTTATAATGTCTACATTATAATTACGTGTAAATTAGACCATTCGTCCACTGCTGTAAATCAACCGATGGAGTCATAATAACATTACATCATCGGTGAAACAGTTTGGTTCAATTACATATATAGTAAACAAAACGAAAGGTAAGAGTGATTGCTTGCTTGGAACTTATTAGTTCTCATAAGCATGCCACAGGCACAATCAACAACACTTCACCAGGTAGCTAAATACACTGCTGTCAAATATGTAAATGAAAAAAGTGCAACGCCATCTTGGCTTCGCGGGTAGATGACGTTGCACTTATTTCATGGTAGGTCTTTCACGTAATAATACGGTTTCAAGCAGCAAACTTCATTCAGTATCAAGTGACGCGCTTGTGCAATCAAGAACATTTATTTGTTTGTTATTAAAAAGAAGGGATCTGCTGGGTTTCAAATAAGTTATGTATTTATTTATCAAGTGAAATAGTTTTAATCAAAACTCTAACTTTCACTTATTTACAAGTATTTTAACATGAATTTTAAAATAAAAGAAAAAATAGATCATATCATCAGTTTCTGTCATGTTGCATACCTTGGCGGTTTTACAATCGTACATTTTGAGTTGCATACTTTAACTGTCATAGTTTTTATTATTTTTTATTAAGATAAATCACATAAGGTAAAAAGCACTAAGCTTTATACTAGATTTAAGATAAAATAGTACAATGTATTTTAAGTACCTTAATGCGTAAATCTGGGAATTAATTCTTGCACAACTACGCACTGTTGAAACTACTTTACATTACTTTTGTTGTCAGTAAACTAGAATACGCATCGCAAGTCTGGTCTCCTCAGTATGTTTACTTACAATTGTCAATAGAAAAAGTGCTACGTCGATTTTTGAAGTTCCTATCGTCCAAAACAACAGGTGTTTACCCAGAGCGCTGTTTCGACTACAGTACCTTGCTGCAGAACCATAACTTTTTTTCGCTGAATCATCGGCGTGAAGTGCATGGAGCTAAATTTGTATGGAAGCTGACCAATGGTTGGATTGACTGCCCTTACCTTCTCTCATCTTTATCTTTCCTTGTTCCTAGATCCTCCTCGCGTACCTGTCCCACCCTCTTTTTACCATTTTGTAGGACCAATATACTACAGGGTTCTCCAATGGTATCAATGTGCCGAGCCGCGAATGTTCTCTATGATGATATTTTCTTCAATGAATTAAATCATAGCAATTCACTTTCGGGATGACATATTTTGATGTATGTATGTATCTATGTATTATATATTTTGTATTATTTTGTTTTTTGTCCTATTATTGGATCACTCCGTTGGACAATAAATAGTATTATTATTATTAAGTATTGTAATGAAACCTTAAAGCAGGAGTAACACTCTCCCCACATCCCAAGTTGAATAAAGTAAATAAGATTGTAATTTGGTAAACTTAAAAAAGGTGGCGCTGGGATAATAAAATACGTCTCATTTTATGAGAAGGTTTGTTTGTTGCTGAAAGCAAAATTACCTATTAAATAATATTTATAATATTAAATTTAGCTATATTATAAGAGAAAAATGAAAATTTGTTAGCACAAGCAAAATTTTTTATAAATAATGGTTAAGTTAATTGTATATGTTTAGGTAAAACCAATAAAAATGATAGTACACTTGACAAAAATTGTGTGTATTTAAATTAAAGTTATTCCATTTACTCTGTGTTATAAAATAGTTTGGATTTGGCTAGTCGCCAAAGTAATTACCTACCAATACCAAAAGCAAACTTTGAAAAGAATCTCGAAGTTGCAATTCTATTTGCAACCGGATTTAGGGCAAACTCCGCGTTCTAATTATACGCGAAATACATCAACATCAGTCGGCCAGTTCTAGAAAGTCAATCGCCTAACTAATTAAGTATTTATTCATTATTAATCAACAATTAAGTTCCGGCAAGAAAAACAAGGCGCACGGAAAGAAATAAGCGGGTAATGTCAATCTCCAGGCAGTTTAATTAACGCCAGCCTTGTTGTACCTAGGAGGAAGAGAATCGGACGTTCTCATTGTTAAGTTTTAATGAAATAGTAATTACGCACCAGGTAAAGCAAACGTAAACGTAAACAGAGGACGAGGGATGGAAATAAATTCGCGTTAACGTCGTTGGCGTTTTATTGATTTATTTAATTGGAGTATAACGAGTGGGTACTCCAGAGAGGAAGACAGGTTGAAGTTTTAGTTTTGATGTCAAAGTAAAAGTACTTAGTATAAGAGTTGCTGAATTCCTTCACAATATTTTAATTTAGCACCACAATTTAAGAGCTTGTAAACGCATGCATATTTTTTAGTTTTCTAGGTATTTACTCACTAAAATCTATCCTATATGTAATACTAAAAATTGAAATACTTGAAGCGGAGAACAAGAAAAATTACTAACATACCATTTCAACTTAGAGCTCTTATCTACTTATTATTGATAAGAAATAGGATTATCCCCCAATATTCAGGTGATAATTTCTAGCTAATTAATTTCTTTATATATTTATTCCCGAATAAATAGAAATGGAATACTTTTACTATAGCAACACTAAAAATATTTATACCCAATATGCCATGAAATTTATGAGTGAAGAAGCAATATGCAATATGTGGGGTAGCCAGCGGTTCTTATAGTTCGAGACAGGATATGCAGTTCGTCTCCGTTTATACAGTGTTTACGAAATATAACGATATTAACTCATTGGCAACCAATTTTTTTTATTCTAAGCGAGATTTTGTATTTGAACGATATTTTATTACTAGAGGTAACTAAAACTATTGGAAGGTCATACTGTAGCAGAAGCTGCGCAGCAGAAACATATTGGCAAAGAAGTTTTAAATAACTGTAACGTGTTTTGTAGTGTTATACAAGTTCTTGTGCATTGTCTATATTTTATGTTGTTTGAAATTTTAATTATTAATGTACACCTCTAAAAATCCATATGACGTAGCACCTAATTCCTTTTAGACATACTGTGTATCCAGATGATGGCAAAAGGCCGAAACCGGTAGGCACAGCGAATTTTAAAATAAATAGTGATTGGACAGAACATTTAATTTATTATTACCATATTGGCAAACGTTTAACGTTCTATTATTTTGAATGATTGATATACATTGAAGTCAATGGTTCTTGGCAAATACATAAAATTGATTATGCAGTATTATTTATGGGTAATTTTAGTAAATAGGGAATTTCCGTAGTCATTTAAAATGAGGAAAAACTGATATTGTTTTGAAACCTTGATTAATTGAAAATTCTGAATTGAAAAAAAGAGCATAACAAAATAAATTTAGCATGGTGTGTTTTAAATTTTTAACTGGCTATAAAACTATAGAAAAAAAATATCTTTTGGCGTTTTTATTTATAAATTTCGAGAGCCTATACAATGCTTTTATTTTGGATACGCTAATAAAACACGTTGTAGTACATATTTTTACTACAATTGCCTAGTTTGTCTCCTCTACATCTGGCTTTCATAATAAACTACATACAATACTTGTTTTATATATACAGTTCAATAAAATTTATCTACCTACGTAAAATCCTTGTTTTGATCCTTCAAATATTCGTCATTCGGAATGCGGCATATTTATAACGAACACAATACAAAAACTGGTAATATTTTGAAAATTGGATTAATTGAAAATTTGAAATTAAAAAAAGCACTTTCCAAAATAAATTTCTAGAGCGTATATACACAATGCTTTTAGTTTGGATAAGTTAAATAAAACACGTGGTAGTTGTACATATTGTGACTACAACTGCCTAGTTTGTCTCTCTTTGCAGCTGGCTTTCTTTATAAATTCATTTAATATTTAATAAAATTTATCTGCCTACATTCTTTGATAACTCAAATATATTTCTTTCTAGATTAAACTACATATTAGATATTCTATTTACTTCAGAGATTATATTTCTATACATTGAAATTAAAATATAAATTTTATCCAATTTTTCTTGAATTCTAAAACTCATTTTGTAATATTTGCAAATCAATGAAATGAACAAATGAAAATCAATTTATCATAATGAAGAAGTGATGGCATGTAGGTACACGATTACTGAGGACGAATGTTCATTCGGGTGATGAAGGAAATACACTGCTTAAAGCCATGTTATGATAGAAATAATGGCGAAGTCTTCATTCTCAACTCTTGCTCTTCAAATGTACGCTCGGAATTCACAATAGTTCCGAAAAACCTAAGACTGCAGGTAAAACAGATGTCTGGGACAGATAACAGAACTCCATTATGCACATAGCTGTCTCAGTTTTATTAACTTTTAAAATTAGTCTATTTCCTGCATGCCATGCCTAGAATTTCATTTCAGATTTACTTTAGCTTCTCCTGTTGGTTGCTAGGGGTATGGGGCAGCAAGGTGCCACCAGCATACATAATCAGAAGCGCCGTTCTTGATTGAGATTTGAGGATATTTGTAAATAAGATAAAAAAAAAGTGGTCGTGTCGGAGTTGACTATTGATTTATAAACACTCTGTATAAAATATAGTGGTTTCTATGATAATATTTGGTATGCACGATTATTTTATCGTTTTCTCCAATGGTTTATAAAATACCGAATACTATAGAAGGAGATGCAAATTTGGCGATAGTGAACTTTTTGTTAAAATTATTTTCAAATAAGGTGTATAATTCATTGAAGTAAGAAAAAACATATGATTCCATTTAAAATAAGAAGATTACTATCGATTTTCGGTGTAATGGAACGAAGTTGAAAATATTTTCAGAGGATTCTTCAGGTACGGTTTTGTTATTAATTTTTTTTTTTGTTACATGAGTCTAGCTACCATAGATCGCGAGAAAAAGATAGTGGACGAGTGATCTGAAACACACTGTGTATTTCTTATGTTTTAAAATGAATTCGTGCATAATTGAGGGAATTTTCTAACTATTCATATATCAGATGTATGAGAGACGAAAACTGAAATTTCCTAGAAGCTGTTTTAGAAAATAATATTATAAATAATCATTACATGGTTTCTCTGTACAGCACAGTCTAATTACTAAATTCATTGAAGGCCATTTTAATTCATCATTCACCATTATTCAAAAAAAAAAAACTGAACCAATCTCCTACGCCCACAGTCGCATGAAATAAATTAAAAGATTTAATGTTGAAACGTATCCGATTATATCTATAGACGCGAACTAGGTAATGACGTCAACAGTGTGTGAATTTTTGGCGATGCCAGCGGCGCTTTGAAATCTGCTTTTAATTAAACTGGCGTTAATTGATTTCGTTCGAATAGTGGGCTATAATAAATAGGGCATTTTACCGGGACGAATATCCAGCGAAATGGTTGCATACTGTGGTACATGGAAGTTGCGACTTCGTTACGCATCCAAATCGGTTCACAGTGCAAAATACTGTCATTGTTCAAACGTGCGTATCAGATAAGGAAGGGTTATAAAATATAATTGGAAATTTTTGTGCTTTTAATGTGTACAGGGTAATTACGCTCACTAAGGGATGGTTTTTTCCTAGATTTAGTAATGGCGGATGCGCCGGATTTATATATATTAGTTTTGCTTATAAATGGAATCCGGATTTTTAAGCACTAGAAAAATCAAACTATATAAAGTTAATTTAAAAAAAACACTTTCAAGGCAACCTACAGTAAAAAAAAAATGTAAAAAGGGAAAACAAACAATATAAATTTCTAATTTCTTAGGTATTATCTTAATATAGTGTAGTAATAATAATGATTGGTTCATAAATGTCCCGTAATTACTTCCGCATTTCTGGACAAATAAAATATAAAAATGTTGCTACTAAAATAGAGAATACTTTCTTGGTAAAATTGGTAAATAACAAATAACCTTAAAATACGAAAAACTATTATTAAAAAGTCACTTTTAAAAAACTCAAAAAAAGGAATATTTGGAACCCAGAAATATACTACCTGATCAATAAAACAATGATAAACCCAAAATTTTGACGTTACGACTATCTCATCACAAAAAATAAAATATAGCGTCTATAGTAATATCTGGGGTCCAAAGAAATTGCTTCAACTCTTCCTCTCGCTCCAAAGTTTCACATATTTCGTTTGTTTATTCAGATAGTTAAAATATACTTCGAAGATATACCTACATATTTAATATTTATATCTTTTACAAATATAAATATATGTATATCATGCAAATCTCATTAGGTACGGAGTAGAAAATGCAAGTTTAATTTTACCATCAACATACACCTTCTGCACCGCCTTCGTAATGGCGGACACACTTCCGGTATTCAGATCCGGCATTTGGTAATCTACGGATCTTTACGAGTTGAGTTTTATGGTGTCGAAATTTCAGTGGGGAGTTTTCAGATTTGCCTCCATCATTCCCAGGACGATTCGCTTTCTCATCTCGACGTCACCTATTCGAGAGACGCGCGATTGCTGGGCGCCATCTACGTAGTAATGAAGTAACCGTTCCAGGGGTACCGGAGAAGGGAGATAAACTGAGCGTTTGACGTTAAATATAACATTTATATTTGCATACCGACAATATGTTTTAAGGGAATCTCCGGAGCGTCGAGCCATAGGGGCCCAGCACACCGGGGGAAATGCGGGCGCAAATTGAATGAAACATTTTAGAGCGAAACTCAGACGAAATCGCCTTGTTGTATCTATGCATGTAATACGTGCGAGGGGCGATTATGTACGGGTCAGATTGTGCGGGAAACCCCGATAAAGTTGTTTAAATTGCCCACTTGTGTTTAATTCCGCGTCTCGATGTGATATCTCCTTTATCGCTTCCTTGTTTTATTTACTTAGCAGCAGTTAACCTAACCAAATTATGTGCAGGACAGTTTGGAAACTTTAGTTTCAACGGAGATAAAATGAATATGTACGAGTGCGATTGTGGAATTAAGAGCCGAAAACACTGGCCAGTGCAATAAAGTAACAATTATAAAAAAGTGTTTCAAATTTATAAAAGATACTAGATTGTTTTAAGGATTTCCAACAGGGATTGGAATTAAAGATAAGGCAGTAAAGAATCACAAGATCCCCGCAGAATTAAATAGCATAAAGATGATTTCTCGGTGCCGTATTAAAGGCATTAAAAAATCCTAATTCTTCTGCTTTTCCATAAACAGTCAAGACGTATTTAATGAGGGGTCATGTACCTCTAGCACGACCTAAAGGTGGACCGATGTAGCCTATAGGTTGACGTCCGCTATCACCTTCGATACAAAAGCTATCAATCTTCCAGCGTTAATAACGGTATCGATCATATGTCGCGCTGGGCCAATTTTCACCGTCCGCGATAATATGAGAGCAGAGACTTGGTTTTAGGACGGTTACGAGCCCTGTAGCGTTTGCAGATATTATTATAAACATGCGGTAGTGATTAATGATGTTCTGTGGTTAGATACAGCAAGCATAATCTTATTTGTAAAGGTACATGTTTTGTATCCTTCCGAATTACAAATAGCTGATTTGGTTTTGTTATCTAGATTAAAGTAAGGTCAAAAAAGCAATTTTGTTTTTACATAAGTAAACCAATTTAAACCAGGTAAAGCTTTCGACATGTGAAATTATTTACTTTATTGTTAAGAAGTAATGCAATGCAATAGATTCTTGTTCAATCACATATATAATTCTTTAATTTATCAATGAAAACGTTCACCATCCCACAACTACGGAAATTGGGAAGAATTACTCCAGTATTCAAGAAAGGAGATACTGCCAATATTTAAAATTATCTACCAATATGCATAGATTTTCTAATTTTGCTAAAATTTATGAATATCGTTTATATACGCATATTTTTAGAAATGTAAAATCTTTAATATCTTAAAATCAACATGGCTTTATGATGGGCAGAATTGACGAAAACTAACTCAATCCACATCAGTCAATATATCAGTGAAAAATTAGATAACAGAGGTCAAGTTGATTTCATTTATATGGACTTGTCGAAACCATTAAAACGTTTAGGATTCTTGCTGCAGTTTTTATAACGTTCAAACAATGGAAACACTATACTGCAGATTGGTAAGAGCCAAGCTGGAATATTCATCAGTAATCTGGTATCTAATATATGCTTGTGTCTAGAACACATACAAAAGCGCTTTTTGAAATATTTGTAAAACAAAGGAGGGTAGTGCCTCGTTTGCATTAACATATTGCAACTCAGAATTGACTCAGCTGGGCTGTTATCATAGTCATATTTCGTAACTCTCAGCTATAACACTGGCTGTACTGAAACGTTGCTAATAACTAAACTTGACAACATAATTAGCATTTTATTTTACGGTTGCTTACAGGGTTTCCGCTAGCTAGGCGGATTACTGCACTGTTTAAATCTATGTATGTATTTACTGTAACGGAGGAGATCACTTAATGTTTTTCTTTCGGCTTTGTTACTGGCACGTAATTAAAATACGCTAGAGTGTCTTCATTTTTATATTAAATGGGTTTTAATTTAACTTTTCATATAATATTTTTAAGAAATAATTTTAATGTTTTAAATACCCGAGATATTGTAACACTTACTATTGATATAACACACTGTAATGGCTTTGCCATTTGTGAAATGAATTCAGCAAAACAGCGGGATAGTATTTCGTGGTAAATACCAAGCGAGTAGCTTGAAATGGTAACGAATACAAATGAAGAAGTCATGACAGAATAAATGTATTTTAAGTGAACACCTAATGACAATGTTACTTTGGCTTGTCGTCGCGAAAGTTATGAGCTGTTGATTTCTAACACACAAAGGCGACGAAAGTGTATATTTGAAAAGATCGCCGGAGGTTTGAATACAAGCCACTGAAAGGCCCACTCATTAGGAACTTTTTAATCATTGTCGCATTCAAGTAGTATATTATTCAACTTGTTGATTTTCAGATTAGCATATTTGAGGAAAGAAGTGAAATTCGGGACACTACCCTGCTCTTTGTTATCGTTTCAGAAAAAAGAATTCGGGATTATTTCTAACTGAAACGTGCCTAGCGTAGAGTAGCGAGCTCTCTGATGTTTTGTTGTTGCTTATCGATCGGCTCGCAACAAATTATACATTCAGGTCAAGGGATACTGTCGTATACGGAATGCGTGTTCAACGTTTTGCTCGTTCTTGTGTTCGACGCTCTCGTTGCGGTAGGAGCCATGCTTATATTGCAGTTCTTTATTAATCTCTGTTTCAACCGTGGTTCGCCGGACGTCATTTGCAAAATTCTAGTGTTATTTCAGTAAGATAAAGTATTAAGGTTCACTTGAGAACTACAACACTGATTAAAGAGCTTGCTTATTAATATAGTCTCGAAACATCATTAAATAAATGCTGAAATAATCCTTATCTCGCCTATATCAACTTGCCTAATAAGAAAAAATAAAAATCATTTTAGGTATTAAATTAATTGTTTGTTGTTATTTTGGAAGCGCATTTTGTTATATGCGTTCTAAACAAGGCGTTTGTTAATATAAAATATACAATCTCTATTTCAGCTTCAAACGCAGAAGTGAAATTAGTTTAGACGGTGTTGAATGAACAATAAATTATATTATTTGATCTAAGTTTTGGAATTGCTTTTAAACAATCATGGGTCGTAACTGTTTAGTTTTGTTGCACTTTCAAGTTACGGGTGTGTTAAAGATGTAATAAGAAAGGAAACTGTTACGTTTTGCAATATTTATTGCAATTTTAAAAGGTTGGATGCTCAATGAAGGTTCAAATGTAATGTAAAAAAAAACAAATATGTGCCACAGATGAGATATTTTCTTATTTTTAAGTGTGGTTAAATTATTTTTTAGGAATGGGTTTAGCAGCAAGGGTAACAATCGCAAAATTTATTTTTGCACACGTCATGTTATCATCAGTATCCGGATAAAATAAAGAATATGACATGAATCGGCAAAATGTGAGGTGAGATGATGTTATACTTAAAAATGTTGTTTAAGAAAATATCTCTAAATATCTCGAATATCATAGATCGTCTAGTTTTCTTTGGATCGACTGCTTATATCCTGTGCTGTATACATACTATTCTACTGACTAGATGAAAAGTATAGTCATTTCACACTCGATCATAATTGTCGTCGAAAGGTCCTGAGGTCGTAAATTATGCATTATCGATGGATATAAATTATTCGTGCCGTGCTGTCCCATCCGTTCCAAATGCTTTGTTCGTGTTCTGGTTAAAAATCCACCTCTTAAAATTGTAGCCTGCCACGCAAAAGTACCCTACTATTCATTCCACAGTTATCACGCACCTCTGGCGTTAAGTGGTCGCCATCCATGTTTATCTATGTATGTGTGCAGGGGGTTAGTTTGAAAGTAAACAGAGATCGTCGAAAAGTACGGATCCAAACGAAAAAAAAACCATTTCTTTCACAATTTTCAACAAAAGTTTCTATAGAGTTAGATCAACTACACAGTATTATTTATGAACAAAAATGTTTTATCCTCTGTAGGTTATGAACTTCTTTTTTCTTATCCTTACTAGCGCAATGTGGAATACATGGTAGAAAAAGATATAGTATAAAAAAGCTCCGCATACTACGGTATAAGGATTTTGAGAGCTAATGTATGACTGGATTCACTACAGATATTTTATTTTTCCTTTGTTGAGTCTCGTTTGAGGTACGGAATCATCTTTTGGGGGTCGCACAGTGGATCAAATCGATCAATCGATTTCTTCGATTTATGCAGTCTCAAATACTATATAATTTTAGCTTCATTTTCATAAACAAGTAGTGACGGTACAACAATATTTTTTTTTACTCGATGTAATATACAACCTTACCTATTCGCCAAATTTTCTTTCGCTGATCAACATTAATTTTTAAGCAAGTTATTACCATTTCAGTCAATGTCCGCTTTTTACCGCCTTTCGATCTATTGTGGGTCGACGAGCTGTGCATGTGAGCTATTTGCCTACCAAAAGAAAATAATAAGGTGCATAGTAGGCACATCGAGGACATAAAGGACGACACAAAGCCCTTTATTAAATCAGTTAAAGATCATGCCTCTTTGGTAATTGTATTTATATGAAATATTGCTATTTTATACACAAAATTAACAACAATTTATTAAAAATAGAGATATCTAAGCCACTATGACAACGCGTTCGTGCAACTGTTTGAGTGTGCCTGCTCACAGAACAACGTTTTATGAGCGCTGCCTATACTATGGCTGCATATCATATTATAATGTTTTACTTTCGCGTATCAGAACGACTTCTTCATTGTTAATTTATAAAAGAAAGTTAAACTCGTTTATAACATTGTTACTATTGCGTTGATGAGTGTCTGGCATGCGAACAATAGTGATTTATTTCTTTTGCCTCTTGGTTTGTGTGTCGTTCTTTGTTTTTAATTTGTAATTATTGTATCTTAATATTATGACAATTGAATGTTACAAACGTAACTCACCACAATAAACTATATTATTATGTAGCAGTAGTAGTAATCAAAATATTTGATTTCAGTAAAGAAAGTAAATTAGGTAGAAATCATTAAATAAATGCTTTTCTGCTTAAACTGTAAATTTTAGTATGAGGAAATTTTCTATGTTAAAAAATTTGACCACATGTCGGATTTGAATTAGTAAAAAAAAAAATTGCACATTGCAGATTAGGTATATAGAAGGTAATTAAAAAGGCCAACTGAGCGGTAAGCGTTTCTTAATGTTTTTTTTTTTTTGATTGTACTTCTGTTAATTTTTAATTAACTGCGCTGTATTCAAAACGTTTGTGATGGACTAATTAGAAGCCGTAAAAAATAAAGTCAATTAATTGAGACATAAACTGCGCAAACAACTTTATTTATATACCCATCAGACAAAATATGCACCCTTTTTCCCATTTAATCGATTTTGCCTTTTTTGTATTTTGCTAAATATCAAGAGTGCTCCTTGTAATAACTTTAAGGTATTTATATGAGGAATAACACAGCTGTTTTCTAATGTAGTGTATTTAATAGTGTCGCTTCTCGTACACAAACAACAAAAAGACATATACGACAAAAAAGCAACAGGCTCTAAGAACTAACATATCTAGCATATTCATGTGTAAGAGAGAAGCCATATACAGGGGTATTCAAAAATATAAATTGGCGTTATCACACTCCTAATAAAAAGTGTCAATTTGTAATAGGAGCACATCATTTTTAAATCAATTCATCAACAATAAAACAAATCGTATCGTAATGGTATATCATATGAAGATCTTATTAAACATAAGACATAACTAAACTTTCATATGTTGATATAAATGAGTACTATAATATTGACAGTATATTGACGTTACGGTCTTTAAAACAAACCTTCATATCGGGTTCTGCTTTATACCTGCTTTTAGGGCAAAAGTAAGTGAGTAAATTATTTCAATTTCAAAAATGATTTTCTCTATCCCAGTGAGACCGTGTATCCACTGTAAGGCGGTTTGAGTTACTCGTATTATTGCTTTGGTTTATAATTTTTTTTTAAATGTTTTAGAATACAAAATTAATCTTTATGAATTTGTTGCTGGCTCAAATCATTTAAATTCATGTAAATATATTGGTTTTAAACCGTTGGGTGTGCTATGCTCTGCTGTAAAAGCACCTACATAATTAACTACACGGATTTTGCCCGAAGCACGAATTGTAGGCAGATTGCGAACGGGGTTATTTCCGGTAAAATGAAATTTAGTTTCCTAACCGAGTATGTACAACGTTCAAACAACTTGGAATCGCAACAAAACACGGTGTAGTGTGGCTTAGCTGAAACATAACGCGGGCGCTGGTGGTTCAAATGTATTAGGGTGAAATGGTCTTAGTAATTCAGAAAATTACTTTCACCTACTGCAATATAAATACCTAGTAATATTCATTGATAATAATTACATTTTTCACTTAATTCGTTTGACAGTTTTATTGCTTCTTCTTTCAGTTTGAAGACTGTTTTACTTAATTATCTAAATTGGCTTGCTATATATCTAATAAAAATTTCTAATGTGCTCAACAAAGAGGATTCCGCAAGAGGATTGTCGTTAAATGCGGTTCGCCGGGTGTCTTCTAGAGGTCCACCATATTGTTCCGACAGCCGATAAAGTTGCCGCAAGCGATGATTTCCTTCCGATTCTGGGAGCGTCGGGATTTAACGAAAATTAATTGTCAAACTTAGCTTGCAAAACTTCATTATTGAATTTCATTAACGCGTCTCTTTCGACACCACCCCGCGTCGCCCTATGAAACATTAATTTGTTGCCGCTCCTGTCGTTTTGAACGCCGCAATAAATGTTGCATTACGTAAAGCTAAGTATCGGAGAATATCGCTGAGTGTTTAATAGGAAACCGGGAAGCTCTGTGTGTGGAAGAGCGGGCAGGTTGAATTTATGTTCGCGAGTATTGATCAGGGTTTCTTGGCGTTGCCACTAAAGCTGTATTTAAAGATAATTGTAACCACGCTAACGATCAAAATTCGTTAAAAGACAGCAATATGATAGTGGTTACGGGGTCTGGCCTATTCGCAACCGAAGGTGGGGTTTTTACACGTAAATTGGATCGAAGTAATCGAAAAACGCATCAATAAACAGATACTATAGCAAAAATTCAAAAAAAAAAATGAAAAAAATCCCTTACCACAAAAATTAAAAAGATACAAATCTAAATACGTATTTCGGCAACTAAGTTGCCATCTTCAGCAGAAAACAAGTGAAGAGCAGTGTTAAACGTAGTGTTTTCGGAATCACTAGTGGAAATCACTAGTGTTATTTCTACTATGGCGGTTTGCACCGACACGTTAAGCTTGGTTTAATTTTAACTGACGTTTTGAATGTGATATTTCCTAATTAATGCGTACAGAGAATGTCATATTCTAAGTATCACTTAAAGTTAAACCAAGCTTAACGTGTCGGTGCAAACGGGCACTAGTGATTTGGTGAAGAGCATATCTTCCAAGGTTTACCTTAGCCGAAAACACTACGTTTAACACTGCTCTTCACTTGTTTTCTACTGAAGATGGCAACTTAGTTGCCGAAATACGTATTTAGATTTGTATCTTTTTAATTTTTGTGGTAAGGGATTTTTTTCATTTTTTTTTTGGATGTTTGTTATAGTTTTCAAGTCACAGTCTCCACCCATCACAGAATAAACAGATAAACAGTACATTTGAGTCAGAATAGCGTAAAGGTTATGCTTAAAAGATTACAACAGATGTTATATATAATATACGATTAGAAACCAAAAGATACGCACGTGTACTAAAATTATACTGAACTAACTTAACCAATAACGGCGCTAGCAACGTGATTTTACAAGAAAATGAAACTAAAATAAGGAACGCACATATTTTGTCGTCTTAAAGAAATTACACCGATCAGCTGGCGTCTGGCCTTGACCGTGAAACGCTGAGTTTGTTTACAGTTCCTCTACGATTACAAGAAGATAAAACAGATGTTACGGAATACAGAATTTATACGCCTTTTTCTATAGTTCAACACAAAGCACAATTAGGACAATATCTGTGAATCTACGGTTACAAAGAAAAAGATTCTACATGATTTAAATACTTAATTAGGTTTACAAATTCTAGATTTAATTAATTAAGCTCCCTTAAGAGAAAGGTACGTTACGTGAAGGCGTATAATTTAAATTGGGCGCTTTTCGCTCTTCGTCTAGCGATGAGTTGAATGTTGGGAACGCGTAGGGGTGTGGCGTACGCGCAGGAAAACACTGGTAACATGAGATCCAAAACGGGCGATAAATTAAGCGGAACGAGTCTGGTTGATGCGATGATGGACAGGAACCTGCCTTTCGGACAAGCCAACTCTGGACCATTATGTGTGTCGTAGCCAAGTAATATGCTCAGAACGATGGAGCAGTCGGAAGCGGGTACTGACGGACTCGGTGTTAGAACACTTAATCGAGATCCTATGACATGCGTTGTCTCAAATAATAAGTTAACCATTAATTTCGCTTCGCACCCTTTTTGTCACGTTCACCAGGAAAACGGCATTTATACTTTTCACCAGGAATTGATTGAAATTCAATTAGATCTACCTGACCTCATTCGTTAAAGTACTTGGAAACAATTGGGCGAACAACAACTTTTTTTTCCCATGTTTCTTTTTGTTGCATCACTTGCAGCATTAGGCGGAAGCGGGTACTGACGGACTCAGTGTTAGAAAGAGTATTAATCGTTTTCGCCCACTTAATTCAGATCCTATGAGATGCATTGTCTCAAACAATAAGCTAACCACTAATTTCGTTTCGAACCCGTTTTGTCACGTTCACCAGGAAAATGGCATTTATACTTTTCACAAGGAATTGAATGAAATTCAATTAGATCTACCTGACCTCGTGCGTTAACGTACTTGGAAAATAATTGGACGAACAACAACTTTTCTTTTTTCATCTTTCTTTTCGTTGCAAGACTTGCAGCATAAGGTGGAAGTGGGTACTGACGGACTCGGTGTTAGAAGGAGGGTAAAGTGTTTTCGCTCACTTAATTCAGATCGTATGAGATGCGTTGTCTCAAACAATAAGCTAACCACTAATTTCGCTTCGCACCCTTTTCGTCACGTTCACCGGGAAAATGGCATTTATACTTTTCACCAGGAATTGATTGAAATTCAATTAGATCTACCTGACCTCGTTCGTTAAAGTACTTGGAAACAATTGGACAAGCAACAACTTTTCTTTTTCCATGTTTCTTTTCGTTGCATGACTTGCAGCATAAGGTGGGAGTGGGTACTGACGGACTTGGTGTTAGAAGGACGGTAAAGTGTTTTCGCTCACTTAATTCAGATCCTATGAGATGCGTTGTCTCAAACAATAAGCTAACCACTAATTTCGCTTCGAACTCTTTTTGTCACGTTCACTAGGAAAATGGCATTTATATTTTATATTTTCGCTAGAAATTGACTGAAAATCAATTAGATCTACCTGACCTTGTTCGTTAAAGTATTTGGAAACAATTGGACGAGCAACAACTTTTATTTTTTCATGTTTCTTTACGTTATATGACTTAGGGGTTTATAGCGCTTGGTAGATATTTTAAAAATAGAACGTACCATGTTACTATCATACAATTAAAGCAAATTAAAGCTGCCTTGAATTACTAATTTCCTGAAAAATTTATGATACAAATAAGTTTGACATTTTCCTGGAATTGCATTGTTTGTTCTTATACTGCCAAATAATGTCAGCCTATCCCGACATTTATATCACAGATATTAGCATTACTTGAAAAATAAATATATAGGTTTACACATTGGCGATTTTTTAAGGTTATAAGAATTGGGAAACTCAAGTAATAGAACGTTTGCTGATAGTTTGGTTGTTTATGAAATATAGTATAGCCAAAAAATTACCAAAATATGGTTGAATATACATTTAATAATCGATAACTTGCGTGTAGGTTAGAGCAATCTATTCTGGGCATTTTTTTGATCATTACAAACTTGCAAGGTGTTTTTTCAATTAATCAATAAATAAAAAGTGCAAACGTATGGGTATGTCGGTACTTCACTTAATTAACATGATTCCGCTTTTGCCTACGTTCGCTTCTTTATGCACGCCCAGATCAGCTCATTTCGTTCGTTGTTCTGTAAATATGTATGTACCTACGTACGTATGAATGTTTGCCTGTCGAATTCTTTTACTGTAAAACGTTGATGTGTCAACAGAAAATCCGTTTGATTCTACTACCTCAAACAACCGGTTTTTTAATCACCACAGCTTTTAGGCGGTATACGCAGATGTATGTCGAAATGTAGATGGTACGAATGGGTAAACGTAGCATTGCGTTGCCATGCCTGCCATTGACAAGATTATACTAATTGTTCGGCCGTGTGTGTTAGGCCGTGATGTATTGCCTAAGGACTACAGTGCTCGTGACATGTAGTCTGTTCAAGCGTCGCCGTGTTATTAATATGCGTCGCTACAAGTCAGTTAATAATGTGACGTTGCAACAGCATGCCGTCTCGATGAACAATGCTAAATTAAATTGCTCTTTGCTCTCTCTAATACGTACATACCGGCTATTGAATAATCTCGGTGGTTATTACCGCACCAATGGCATATAGGACAGATTTTAATTGAATTTATAACGCGCAGTTATGAGATACTTCCAATAGTTAACCGCCGTTACATCTCGAGTATTATCGGTTGGCCTGTATTTGCACTAGTTTCATTCTAAAAGGGTCAACATCAATTTTCAGTGAATATGAGTTTTCGATACCAATATATTTTTAACAGCATATTTTGTGCAAACACAAGTCATTAGGTAACTGTTCGGTAGATTTTGATAAACCTTGAAATATAATATTTTTACTATGAAATATTTAGTTGTTCAAAATTTTGCGCTTAAGTACATACGTTGAAAGGAAAAAAGCCAAACGGCTGAATTCGGCTACTATAATTCTATTTTTGTGTTAATTTTTCACACCAATAACATTTCAACCACAGTCATATCTTTATCGAGATAAATAGTTTTTCAATTTAACAGTGGAAGGTTTAAAATACTACACTATTTAAGTTAGGTTGTCTCAAGACAAAAATTCAATCGGTATATAAGATAAGATAAGATAAGATTTATTGCGTCAGAAAAATGTGTACAACCTAAGTACTACATTGTGTGATAAGTCATTAATTAACAAACGTGTGAAAAAGAAAAACAACAACACAGAGATAAAAGCACAAGAATTAACAGAGGAAAATTGAATAGTCTATATATTTTTACAGGGTCTGAGATATTCTTCTAATCCATAGTATGGGTTGCCTTCAAAGTATTTTTTACATTTTGATTCAAAACACTTATAGTTCGTTTCTAATCTAATAGTTACTGAAAGTTTATTAAATGCTTTCGCGCACATGTAGTCTACCCAGGATTGACATACCGACAAACGTTGAAAGGCGGGTCTGATCAAATCGGCAGTTCTTGTTGGATACTCGTGATAGTTTTTATTTCGTTCCGGTTCTGATTTAAATGCGAACAATACCAGATTATATATATATATTGCTATGATATCAAATTACCTAACCTACCTAAAATCAACAGCACACAGCAACAAATGTTTGTTATTGAAATAAAATGTATTCTGATCTATGTATTTTACTACTTTGTAAATTTATTGTAAAAATTCAAACTAAATACTCACTATATCGTATATAATTTTAAAAGGGCACGTTTCCATGGATTTTTAGGTAAAGTTCCTTCGCTGATCGTACGAACGTGGGTTCATTAAAGGTTGTCGTATCGTTGGAAACGATTCTCTTTCATCGTTGATGGGATCTCAATGCCTAGGAGATGAATGTTTGTTTAAAACAATTGTAAAGGACTTCTTTTTCGATATTTTCCTAAGTTGGTTGTATTTTCAAAAACATCTAGAAATTTCAAAATTTAAATAATTATGAGTCATTTAACTAAAGATTTACTTGCCAAGAATGAAGTGTTGTGTGTGTTGTGTAAAAATGATGGTAATCCATTAATTTCGAAGAATTGGGGCACGTATTTTCTATTCCTGGAGCCAGAATCGAGGGATTGAGATATAACTTTCGTGGCTGAGACATCGATAACGCAGGTTTGGGGCTAGAAAGATTATTGCAGAACGGGAATCAGTATTTGGAGTATCAACGAGCTGTTTATCGTACTTTAAAAGTAAGCCTTTATTCATCTTTCGAACTTATAACCGGCGTTCAGAACGTAAATAAATTCTGAGGTTAGAATGATTTGATAACAGTGATTTGTTAGGGAGTTTTGATGTAAAATAAACGTTTGCTGTTGTAGAAAGGTTTTTGACAATACGCGATTGTATGAGAGAGGTTAGCGGGAGATTTAAATTCAATTTTGATTTTTAAACAAGATATATTGAGATTAGTTTGGATTAAGATTCAAGGAATCTTATTTTTGTATAATTTGAATAGTGTTTGAACTTACTACTTACCCTGAGAAAGAGAATTTTTATCTTAATTGTTATTCAATTTTTATTAACTTAAAATAAACAAAGTTATCTATTAAAAATTGTTTTTATTCACTATAACATGTTAACATCACAACTAAAGAAATAAAATAGCACTTATTAAAGAAACTAAGATCATAACAAGTCAACTTAAGGTACTAATCATAGGTTGTCTAGAGCAGTACACCCACCCATGCCCCAGGAGTTACTGAGAAATAACGATTGGTAGGCGGTGTGCTCAAAACAGGGAGAGGGAAGTTTTTCATTCACTTGTGTGCTATAGTGTCACCTAGGTATTGATGCAATACTTATCTGTGGAGGCTTTTTATCTTAAATAGAGGACGCTGCATGTCTGAATGTAAATAAAACAGTGTTGAGTTTATTTAAAAATCAATTTAATAAAATTTAAATAAAATATCTACAGTTTCATAGTAATATATATATGACGAGTATACTGTCATTATTCGATGTTCTTGAAAAGATTTCTACACGGTGCACGCCACGACGCACCATCAATCAAGCGCAAAACTTTTTTTTGGCTTTTTTAAAACTTGATACGTTCTACTATATTTTACAGATTTGCACTTGGGATCCACAGATACAGAAAGCAAAGGTTTAAAAGTACTCAAGCGTTCTACAAATCTTTCAGATTTTATTCAAATCGGCGAGTGACACTTATTATTAATATAGCTGGAAAAAATAAATTGACATTACTTTAAAAGCTACCCTTACATGATTTATATGCAATAAATCAATTTATTCCGACCATACATATATCTATTTTATATTCACCGTAAAAAAACGTCTCTGCCCACAAAATGGAAGATAGGACAAGAGTTTTATAACATACTTTCGACGCTTTACAAGCATTGTACACATTCGCCGTGCTGAGAGCTATAATTCCATAAAGTTTGTATCCGCTAACCTTTTAAGGAGAACATCGCCTTTATAGAGTCGAACGTGCGCTTATAAAGAGCGTTTTTTCAGTCACTTTTACGATCTATTACATAGACACAAAATTCCACTTTGTTAATACGTACATCAATATTTCATGGATAATTATGTTGTATTCGACAAACCCTTCTATTATGCATAAATATGTATAGCACAATATGAAATTTTTTATACTGATTCCCAATTTCTATGGGTATACTAAGTTGTGAACCGCCTAATCAGCGCATCACCCAAACGCGTTAAAAATAGAATATTAATTAGCTTTGTTAGAAGTTGGATAAAATCAACTAATTTTTATTGATTTCTGGTGGGAAATATGAATATACACTCCGCCAAAAAAGTATCGCATAATTTAGTTTTGAATCATAAAAGTATCGCATAATCTTTGTTTGTAGCATAAAGTTGTAAATATACTTTAATGCGCTCTAAGATATAATTTCTATGATTGTTTAAATAAAATACAGGCCAAATAAAAACAAGAACTCATACTTGAGATTTTTATTAAAACAAGAAATTATAATTTTGGAAAGAAAAATGTCATAACAGTAGCTTTTAATACTGAGTATTGCCACCTCTGGCTCTTATGACCGCTCGCATACGGTTTGGCAGAGATTCGATTAACCTCCGTATATAAGCCTGATCCAAATTCTCCCACTCGTCACGGAGAGCATTTGCTAGTCCATGTAGGTCCGCTGGGGCAACATTTTGGGTTCGTATCCGTCTGTGAAGGAGGTCCCACACGTGCTCGATAGGGTTCATGTCCGGTCTTACCGCAGGCCAATCTAAAACTGGAATACCAACATCGTTAAGGTATTCCTGGACGATTATTGCAACATGCGGTCGTGCATTATCGTGCATTAACATGAATTCGGTTCCTATAATTGGCGCATATGGTACTACATGTTCTTCTAAAATGTCCGTTATATACCTGTGGGCAGTCAGTGTACCTCTGTCTACTGGTACTAACTCTGTACGACCTGTTAAACAGATGCCTCCCCAAACCATAATAGAGCCACCAGCGAAATTAGGTCTAGGTCTGATATTACACTGCGAATAGCGCTCACCGTCTCGTCTGTACACTGAGATACGCCTATCTGAGGTGTAAAGACCAAATCTTGACTCATCTGTGAAGAGTATATTGCCCCAGTCATTAATGTTCCAATTTACATGTTCTCTGGCAAACCTTAAGCGAGCCACTCGGTGGTTCCTAGTGAGACGAGGGGCTGTTACAGCTACTCTAGCTCTTAATCCACTCTGTCGTAACCTATTCCGAATAGTTTGAGTACTCACACGAGTATTTCTGACTCTAGCCAAGTCGTTCTGCAATTGTCTCGCAGTTACATGTCTTCGACGTAATGCTTGTAGTAGTAAATAGCGGTCATCTTGGCGAGTAGAACATCTTGGACGACCTGGTACAGGTCTTCTACTGTAAATGCCTGTTTCCCTATATCTGGCTACGGCTCTAGAAACACTTGACTGATTGATGTTCATCAAATTAGCAACGTATGCTTGAGATCGTCCATCTTCGATTAAAGCAACTATAGCAGCCACTTGTTCTGAAGTTAAATTGCTCATTTTAGTTTTAAAAGCGTTGGTACAGAACTCTGACTTCGCACTTTAAAATTTGTCCGTGTAGGAAGACTTTCAATAAACAACTGAGCAAACCTTACACATATGCATTTTTCTAAATGTGTTCTTTTAGGAAAAAAATAAAGTAAAAACGCTAAGTTCCATTATTTTGTTAGTGTTTTTATAGTTCACATACACGAGGCAAACTTTTTGTGAACGTATAAAAATATCTTGGTTCATAAATGCCCTTTTTTAGTTTATGCGATACTTTTTTGGCGGAGTGTAGTTATATTTGTAAAACCACAGACTCAAATTCTTAGTTTGAATTGAGATAACAGAAATCTTTATTATAGTGATTTTTATACAGTAAACGATCCTACTTACTTGAGAGTATATGTGGAAAGCTTATTCTTTTTTTTTGACATTTTGGATGGAATCACACTAACACTAATAAATCAAGTACCGTTTGTTAAACAGTATTTTATCCGATATAACGTATAGGAATATAACATCACTTAATGATAACAAAATAACCACTTTATAGATTCACTGATATTAGATGGTATATTGAGAGTTGTAAATAGCTTTGATAACGGCGATATAATCCTACCACGTCCCATGAGTTACTAAATAAATTTAGTATCTGCCTATTAAGCTGCAGGGGAGCAAAATCATTTAAGAGGGAGAAAAATTTACAGCCAGGGCTACCTGCCAATTGGTGTTTGGTTGGAGTTTGTTGGAGTTTTATTATTATTCTTATAAATAAATTTAAATATTAAAAAATAAAAATAAAAAAAACATAAAGAGTATCACAGATGACTCTGAGTGGTATTCAATAGAACTAAAACCAGTTATTTAATTTATAAAAAATATTTTTAATTTAAATTTTAAAATATTGTCTATAGGTTTCGTAGCAATATACAGGATTTCATATATATGACAAGTTACAATTAATTTACTATACAAGAAATCATAATTTATGTTATCGAAAGCTGTCGATAAATCCATAAAAATTCCAATAGTTTGTTCCTCCAAATGTACTCCCTGTAAAACAGCGTTTAAGAGCTGGTAGACTGCTCTCCCCTTCATGTAGGCGGTTATTTACAAATCCATATATTCTCTTGTGACTTATTTTTTTAAATATTTTGGAAATGATAGATAGTATCTATATAGGTCGGTAATTGTTAATATCTAATATCTTTCCCTGCTTGTAAATTAGCTTTATGATCGACTTCTTGAGCTCATCGGTAAATTTTCGAGTTTCGATACTTAAATTTATTAAAATTGCTAAGGGATAAGATAACACACACAGATGCACATTTTTCTAGTATTTTGGTTGATATTCCTTCATGCCCTATTGAATTTGTGTTATTCAAACTCATCATTACGTTATATACATCTGCCGCGGAAGTAGCGAACAGAAAAATTTGTCTGCTCTCTAGAATGTTCACAACAATGCAAAGGTTCACGGCTTTGATTACTTTTACCCAGATTTAGTAAATCTTAATTTATATATTGTATAACTTTTTATGTTGAGTGGCATTCTCGTTTGGAGTTTGAATGTCACACAGATCATAAGATTCCCTTGCATCTTTACTAGTTATTATTCAAATTTGTGTCCATGTCTTTCTAACAGAACTGAATGTACGTTATATTTTTGAAAGTGTAAAATTGTATGTAGTACCTATTTATTGTGAATTCCTCATTTATGTAGGTTCTATTGATTACTCCACGAGGAATAATAAAGTAAAGCTAAGGTGATGTCAAGTAAATTGAAACTCGTGGTTACTTTACACGCTCTAGCTTAGGCAATCTCTCCAACTTTATCTCAAGGAAAAAGAGGTATTTAGTTTAAATAATGAACACCCTGCGGTTGTCTAAAATTAGCTTGTACGAACGTAACAAGTCAATTGATGTCGTTCACGTACCACGCGGGCGTGTAACAGTTGCATTCTGGTCTCGTATCTCACTGAAAAAGCAATAAATTCGAGTCTTTGTTCTAATAGCATTAAATAATTCAGTACGCGTGTTCTCCCCGTTCTCTACGGTACAAAGGGACACGGAAAGCAACCGCCGCATTGTATATACCGGGCAACCGTGCACTCACTGGTATATACGTAGTCGAACCGTACCATTACGTCCTGCAACTGTGCTTGACGAAGCTGCTCGGCAGATTATATAGTGCTACCAAGTATGCAGCAACTTTCTTGATAAGGCTAAGCGTTTTGCACGGTAAGACCGAGCGCATCAACAATTCACGAATAGAAGTCACCATACTAGAATATTCCGTGTGGCGCGATACCAACTGCCAACTAATTGTTACGAAAGGGGTTGGCATTATTAAAGGGCTCACGATGCCGGTAACGGTTTAAATATTTCAAGACACACAATCGGTTACGAAGAGCGAGGAAAAAACGGGACGAGAACTAATCCGCGGGGATTTTCCGCATCGCACTTTCGCCTGATGAATTTTAAAGTCGATTTCGGCTTTATTATTTCTCGCTTTAAATGTCAGATACCGATTTAAATATTTGTTAATCGCTGATTGTAATCTTACTATTAATGGCACCGATCAATGAACGTTACAACATTTATCTTATACAGACGTTAAAACTGTGTTTACTTTGCTTTAAGAATTTGAGTATTTCTCTTTTTATTTAGATGATCTGGAGATTGATCCAATTTTTGACCAATGGCGAGTAGCAGTTTCTGAAATCACACAATTCAATGTATACTTTGAATATTTCAGCATCATTATGGAAAATAAACTGGCATCACACTGCCAAGGAAATTGGCACCACATACGTAATACTACCTCCAGTCAATGGGAATATGAGGATATAGATATATAGGATGGAGATCGTTTCCTTTTTGTTTATGCCAATCAAATTGATCTTGCATAGTTTAAAAATGCGTGGAAGACTCTTCCACATGTTGCTAAGGTGATACCCTTCTTTGGTATTATCCTTTTCTATTTCCATTGCCTCCCTGACGAGTGGTTTTTGATGTTGGATATTATTTGTAGTTATCGATGACCATTTTATGCCCAGTCTCGTGCATATGTTCTGCCACCACTGATTACTCGATTCTCTTAAATTTTGCGTCCCTTTTTTGTTGCTTCACCGTTACTCCGATAGCTCTTCCTGTTTGCCCGACGTAGCACTTGTAGTACTTGCATGTCGCGTTTTCTCAGGATTCGTCCCTGACCTTGACTTTTAGTTAAATGCTTATTTCATCGAAAATTGTTTGGGTTTGTATTGTCTGTAATCCATTCGACTTGTTCTTTTTCAAATTGAACATAAGGAAATGCTAACATTATTCAGGGTTAGTAAAAAGTCCCGGAACGGTCGAATAACTTTGTTATTTCAAAATTATGATTTCTGAAATTTGGTATGGGGGTATAGTTAATATAAATGCATTTTATGCAATACAGTTAATATTTTTTTCACTTCCGGTTTAATCGGCAATACGTCCAATTTTTTTTTTAAATGGAACGCCCAGATTTTTTTAACACTTTTGAATGCAAAATAAAAAACTACGTTCAGGAAGTATTAAGATGTTTATTTTTATTCACAAGAAAACAGTTAAAAAATTAAAAAAGTGTCCTAATACAGAAAAATCAAGATACCTGTCTATTCAGGTTGCGATTACAATAATTGTTCAAAATGTTCTCCATTTACAATTTGACAAAAATGTAAACGGTCAGTAAAATTTCTTATTGAATTTTGTATTTGTTCTGGAGTGATGCGATTGGCTTCTTGAACTATTCTCTCTTCCAATTGTTCAAGATTATGGGGACGATTTTTGTACACTTGACATTTCATGTGACCCCAAAAGAAAAAATCTAATGGCGAGAGATCTGGCGAACGTGCTGGCCATTCGATTGCTCCTCTACGTCCGATCCAACGTCCCGGAAAAATTTCATTCAAATAATCTCGGACATTATGGGCAAAATGGGGGGGAGCTCCATCTTGTTGAAACCAAAAATGTGCATTAGGGTGATCACCTATGTTTGCATTTGAAAAAAGGGCCGCAAGTGCTGGAACAACCTCATTTCGCAATAAATTTAAGTAGACGTTGCCAGTTAAATTTCCTCTTATAAAAAATGGTCCTATGATGTTGTTTCCAACAAGACCAGCCCAGACATTCACCTTTTGAGGACGCTGTGTATGGACTTTTTCAATCCAATGCGGATTTTCAATTGACCAGTAGCGACAATTATGTCTGTTCACAGTGCCGTTGAGACAAAACGTTGCCTCATCTGAAAAAATGATGTGATCTAAAACATTAGGCTGCTGCTCGATGAATTCCGTCATTGTTTCGCAAAATTGTAGTCTACGATCTGGATCATCTTCAGTTAACTCATGGACGGGATACATTTTATAGGCTTTCATTCTTGCTGATTTAAGAATCGTATGAGCAGATTTTTGAGAGATCTCATGAATTTAACCTAATTCTGTTGTGGACACGTGATGATTTTCTTCCACTGTAAGTAACACATTCAAACTAGTTTCTTCATCTGTTGCTGTTAATGGACGTCGCCTTCTAGGTAAATCCTTCACCTGACGAAAGACTTCAAACTTTTGAATTGTTCGGCATACCGTACTTTTACTAATGTGACGATCCGGATAAACAGTATTAAACAAAATACGAACCTCTTCAAAAGAACGTTGACGATCACCGTACCCACGCATCATTAATATCTCAATTCGTTCCGATTCAGTAAGTTTTTCTGCCATTTCCAAATGTGTCAATGTTTAAAATAAGTAAATTTATAGCGATGCAAAAGTTAAAACGCTTTTAAAATTGTCAAATGTGACGGCAAAAAGAATGGAAACACTAAACAACAACTTTTTTCAAAGGTACCTTGATTTTTCTGTATTAGGACACTTTTTTAATTTTTTAACTGTTTTCTTGTGAATAAAAATAAACATCTTAATACTTCCTGAACGTAGTTTTTTATTTTGCATTCAAAAGTGTTAAAAAAATCTGCGCGTTCCATTTAAAAAAAAAAAGTTGGACGTATTGCCGATTAAACCGGAAGTGAAAAAAATATTAACTGTATTGCATAAAATGCATTTATATTAACTATACCCCCATACCAAATTTCAGAAATCATAATTTTCAAATAACAAAGTTATTCGACCGTTCCGGGACTTTTTACTAACCCTGTATATTCAGAGCAAAGAAACTCATGGTATATATGTGTACATATAGATTTTCTAGACCGAAAATCATATGCAATCCCTAAAACAATACACTATTTAAATTCAAACATTTAGGCGGGCGAGCAGATTGAGTTTCCTTAGTCCATAAAAAAGGGAACAAGAAATAAGGTTTCTGGAATGAGTTTTTTTCCTTATTCGAACGCGTACTAAACGCTTATTTGTCTGAAAAACCTATCGCTGAGAGGTACCGTCTCTCCATTCGCATTATTCCGCTCTAAATAATTTACTCAAATTTTTCATAAAAACTAATTATAATTCAGATTTCTCGGTATAGAAAATATAATTACAATTCTTCTTGGTATTACCGGACTTAAAGTAATTTAGAAATAATTTTGTAAATTTTAATTTAACCAGTCCTCTAATACCAAGAAAAATGCCAAAAAGAATTAGTAACGGACAAGACAATCCCCAAGATTATAATTACAATAATAATATAACACTAATATTGTACGCCGAGGATCCATTGCTGTATCTATGCTTTTAGGCAGATTAAGAACTTTTTAGCGGTAACAGCAGGAGCAGGGTTCATTTAAAGTTGTTAATGCGACTTCGTTTTAATATTAATTTTGTTGTACTCGCTAATTTGCATATATATATGGTCGCCCGCGTGAATAAGGGGAAGCCTTTTCCGTCTAATTAATTTAGATTTAATTTTCGCGACAAGACGAAAAAGTTTTGGACGTATTTGTCCCACCATTTTTTAATGTCGTTAGGGAAAGATGGGTTAATGCAATTTCTTTCTCAGTTTTCACTCCTTTCTAATTTTATTACGAAATAAGCCATCACCTTAACTTTGTTTCCACTAAACTTTCTAAAGCCCTTATTATCCATAATGTTAATAAACTCCCAGTCTGCGATGCTCCCTACGAATACATTTTATATATTTAATGCGTCAAACTGATAGTATGTCAATTACTAACCTCTATCTAATAAAAATGACAATTATATCATCTTACACTCATTAAATACAACATCAATTTATTAATTAATAAAATTCGAGTTGAATTTTAAATTATTTTTAAACACCTATGTATTCTTTGTTTTTTTTTTTAAGAAATATATAAATTTAATAATTTAACATGTTTCTTTTGTTCTTGGAAAACGAGAAAATGTTCCAAATATAATAAATTTAACATTTTCTGCGACTCCGTGGGAATTATATAAGAGGGCTGGGGAGCAAATAATTGACAAATATATGCACGCGTGTTCCCAGCTATATAAGATCCCTAATATTTCCATTTAGAATATTCCATTAATTAAGAAATTTTCTTCTAGGCAAGATGATTTTAACGTTGTTTTCCTTTTTTTTTTTTAAGATTTATGTACTTTTCTAACTTGAAAAAGATCAAATATATTGACGAAACGTCGCTAATTGTAGAGAGTTGTTTTTTTTTCGCTATAAGTAACACATTATCCGATGCCGACGACGCTTGTCTAACATATATATATATAATAAAATGTAAAGGTCTCAAATTAGATCCTTGCGGAATACCTGAAGATGGAATGAATCCATAAGACTTGAAACCGTTATAATGTACATAGTTAGATCTATTAGTCAAATAGGATTCTATTAATTGTAGCAAGAAAGTAGTGAAGCCAAAGCAACATAATTTCTCAAGTAAAATTCTGTAGTTAAAGCCATCAAAAGCGCTAGCACTTTAAAAAAAATTAAGAAGTTAACCCAGGTCAGCTGGCAGGGTATCAGATAAGTGTTGGTGAAAAACTTCTCCGGTCCGGTTTTAAATGTATATGTGACGTATGGGCAGTACCTGCATACCCGTTTACTCGACATAAGCGACTGCTGTACTTCGCGAAATATATTAGATTTCATGGGCAGCCGATTGAAAAGTTGCCAGTACAGTACGTATGCACCTTTGATGTACTTTTTTCTCTTTCTTTCGTTTTTATAAGTTAAATGTTTTTCCGTATTTGCTTAAAATGTGGGCTTTTTCCTGTAAGCAATTGCATTTGTGCATAGGGGCGCAAATCTTTTAGACGCTTACTGCATATCGCCCAGATTTGGTTCTGCGGCATGAAACATTGATGCACAGGTGATACTGTATCATCAAAATTGCATAAAGATAAATTGCATAGTGTTCGAAAATTGCATCACGCTTTCTATTCAAGAGACAGATTCACAAACTTACCGACAAGGATCACTAAAATAAAATAAATCAGATATTACACCGCGCCGCGCCGTCAGCATTCGAATTTCCACCGGTACACACTACACACTACACTCGTTAAGTATTAAAACGCGAAACTCGCTCCCTACGACCATTCGTCTAATGTATTATTGATTCGAGATATTTTTCCGTTGCTGTTATTGTTGTCGTACTCGGGTGGAACGTTTGGGAATTTTCGGGCTTACACTGAAGCGAGGCTGAAGAGAGAAAAAGAATAGAAGCACGCTCGATCGCGTAAGGAATGGCGGAAGTTGATAGTATAAAAACTGCATATCACGTAGTCTGGTAAAAACGAGATCGAAGTCACATAAGGTCTAAATAAACACACGCACGTAATAAACTCTGTTTTGCTTTTGTATGCTGAGAGAAATTCGCAATGGTAAACGGAAGGTTTATTCTCTCCACATGACCTTTGCTCTACTTTTATTCATTTTACGAAAGACAACATTTATTCCTGACTGTAACTTCTACTTCGTCATGCAAAAGTTTGTTTCTGCTATAAAATAAGGTGAACAAATTATTGGTATAAAATAAACTTAAAGGCAATGTGATATTTTAACCCTTAAGGTCTTGAACAAATACTGGGAAGCTTGGAAGCAGTTCAGTGTTTCTGCTGATGATGATAGCTTTGCTATTGAAACGTACGTCCAGTTTAGTGCAGTTTGTGGTGAGGGGTTTAGGAGAAGTTTGCAGCATTTCCAGTACCACAGTTTGGAGTATTTTTGTCATTGGAAGTTTTTGCTTCATTGTAATCAGACGGATATAGACGACACAACAAATTTTGACCTCAAAATTCTAGATAGTATATGCAGTCAATAGAGCGGAAATGGAAGATTGGTGGTCATTTTTAGGGATGGGTGTTCATTTAAACACATCCTCAAGTAGCGTATGAAATTTTTAAAATAATTGAGGCATATTCTAAACCTTTCATCAATCATAATGAGGAACGTCACTACTCAATATAAAAGTCATTATTCAGTTTATTTAACTGAAAATTACATCATCTATTATTATTGCGCATTGCAAAACAACTGCTTCTGTTTCTTCGGCGTTCCACTACCAGCTTTTCGTAGAAGTTTCACGAAACAATCTTACGGATCCAAGTTTTTTTGTGGTCCACCGCAAAATTTGCAAACTGTGATTGTAGTTCTTTTAAGCAATTTTTAACAGATAAAACCCGTTCTCCGTCAACACGAGTGCCATTACGAAAGTAACTTGCAAACTGTCTTTATTCTGAATTTTACTTTTCAAAGAACACACTGGGTTTCTACCGACGTGCCCCACAATAATATACCATAGCACAAAGGAAATGAAAGTCTGAAGGGAGTATTTTTGCCAAATTTCTGATATGCTGGGTGCATCTACATAACAACGCCTAAAAAGACTTCTGTTCAGGGTTGACAAGTAGATTTTGCTTTTTGCTGCGTTTCATTGATGTTAATTTGCAGTTTATTTGCTATAAATTATTGTTTAGTGTATATGAGTGCCGTCTTTTTACCTGCTGTTACATCCTAAACGGTTAATTTGCAAACATATATTTATTAAAAGATTTGCTTTATTTTGACGATATTACATGCCCTTAATTTTTTGTTTCCGAATCTATATATTGAAGCTAATATAAATAATATTCTTATGTACAATAATTGCGTATTATGTTATCAACACACGCTTCCTAAATGGTATGCATTTCTTTTAAACCACCACTAATGCAAGAAATTTAACAGCAATACTTATTACTTAAATACTTTTCAATTTACTATGGCGTTTAATATGATCTCTTCTTGACATGGACACTGAATCGAGAATAATAAATCGAGAATAGCTTAAGGTTTGATAGATTATACGCGGGCTGCTCATGCCTGAGCTATAATAAAATTTAGAAAACTACAAACTATTTGTTGATTATATACTCCCATAACAAGTTCTGTTAGAAAATCGGTATAATCTTTCAAGGTATTAAACCTTTATACTAATTCTTTAAATTTGGTTAATCAATTTAAGAACTAAACCAAACAGGGAACGGAATTACTTTATATATTATGAAGCTGCAAGGAAAAACCCACATTATTTTAAAAAACAATTTTACTAAATGAAAACGCTCAAATAACGAGACCTAGTTATTAATAAACAATAAAGCCCATGAATAAGAATGTTTTTTACTAGTAGGTACAGGTCGGAGTGTAAAAACTATCTTAAATCTAGTTAACTGTAACATACATGTTTAATTATATTGGAGCTTTTCTTTAATTTTACTTTAGTATTAAAAGCTTAAATAGTAATTGTTCTAATTTTCTTAATGGTTGTTTTATTTTGGGTTAAATATATTTAGCGAGTTGTCCTGCTTTCTTTTCGTTAAATTAAAATTTGCGTATAATCAAGGGGTGCTGCCACAAAATGTGTATTTACAAATTTTCCCATAACGTGACGGTTTAGAAGGGTTGTTTTAATTGGAGCGGGAAAGACTACTGTAATACCCGCTGTACGACAACCCTCTCTGCTTTTTAGTATAAAACAAAACAAGGCCCAAGCTGTTCAGTTGACCAAAAGTAGGACGGCATAAGATTGTAACCACTAATGGAGCTAAAGTAACTAGTCGTGCTTCGCTCAACAGGCTTCCAATGCTTAACATCGCACAGTTCCATTAAAACAACTTATATGCGAGCTATTCCTGTTATACTATATGGTGTACGAAATATAGTTGATTATAAATGAACCGGCTTTGATAGTGGAGCGGATAACTTGATCTGAAATTCTCTAAATTCCGTGTTTAATTTCCGTATACGAATGTTAACACATTTGTAGATATAATCTGGTGGTGACAGGTTTATAGGCCTGCTTATTTTATTTACCTTAAGCTAGTCTTACGTGTCTCACATGCATAATTATATAATTGCACGAAAGAGATCCTAAATTATGAAAGTGCTGTAAAGTAAAACGTATTTATATTTTGATAAAAGATGTGAAGTCTAATATAAGAAAATTTTATAATTTATAAACCAATTTAGAAGAGTAAAAACAATTGTTCTGTCAAAAAATTGATAGCTTTGTATCCATCTACGAATCTATCATCAACAAGTATTCATACATATATAGCCCTGTTCAAGGAATTCGTTGTTTTAACTAGGTGATTTTTCCAGTTCAGTTTCGTATCGAGGGTAACGCCCAGATACTTTACTTCTTTGGTTAATTGTAGCTCCTGCCCAAACAGTCTAATGCATGTCATTAAGTTTCGGCATGTTGGTGAAAGCAACCACCTTTGTTTTTTTTTTTTAGGATTAATTGAGAGTTCTTGTGAGAGGCACCATTTCTCCACCATTCGCAGTGGACTTCCAGGAACTTCCCTTTAGTCACTGTGACAATGCCATCAGCGTACCCCTGCGTCCATATTCCTTTGTCGTTTAATGACCTGATGAGATCATCCACGACTAACACAAGCAGTGGTGATAGTACTCCCCCTTGAGGGCACCCTCTAGTGATGCTCATGGCGATGTTTTCATCTAGCATTTGGGCATAGACAACTCTGCTTTTTTGCATGCGGTCAACCCATCTGCTGGTCGTGTTGCTAATATTCCAGCCCATTAAGGATCGGTTGATTGAGGACGTTGATGTATTAGCAAAGGTGCCCTCTATGTCTAAAAACACTGCAAGGGCATCTTCCTTTTGATGTGGGCTCCTTTAGAGTCTACCCACCAAACTATGTAAGGCAGCCTCTCCTGATTTTCCCATCTGGTATGCCCATTGCAGAGGATGCAGGGGAGACCTAGCAAGTGTGATGTATAATTTTTTCCGTAGTACAATATACAATACAAAGTGTATAAATATATAGAATTAATAACTTACTATTGTTAACACTTACAGTTATAAAATTTGATAAGCAACAGTCATTATTAGTAATCGCGTTTCAGCTTACCAAGGCTCATCGGTGCTACTTACAGTTATGTTATAAACTTGTCGTTTTAGATGAAGATGGCCGAAACTAGTTTTAAAATAAATTAAAACTAAGATTTAATAGGAATATAAAGAGGGATTTCAACCTATCTATCTATCTAATTAATTTATTTTTTTTTAAGTGATTATTTACCAACTGAAATATGTTTGTTTAGTTTTTTTTATATGTTGTTCGAGAATTTATTGTAATTCTCATCACTTCGATAAAAGCTTTTAATCGTTATCCCTATATTCGATTTAATATTTAATAGTACAACTTCGAAAACTCATTCGATAAGTGTTTAGAACGATCTAGCGATCTCATACAATGCGATCAGCCGGCGAAGGTATGTTATCACTTTTCCTTTCCAACTTTTGCGCCGGATGTCGTAACACCACGTGACACTAGGAAAGCGTCTACGTCTTAACGAATATATAAGTGGGAAGAAAACGGGAGATACGAACAGATACGAGGACGTCGTTTGGAAAGTTGGAGGATCGAAGTCGAGTATGTATGCATTAGGTAATGTATTTCCCTTTGGTTTTCATTTCCTCTCGTGCGGAGCAAACGCGACGGAGAAACTGCCTGCGAAAGCAGAAATAGGAAAATGAAATTGGCCTCATCTAGGTGAACTAACGAAATTCGTACGTTAAGAGGGTTGCTTTGTTCGGCGTAGTTACAATGCGGCAGATCTCCTTGTCAGGCCTCGTAGTCTACCCTGGTTTATTTCCGGGATTATGCAACGCAGGCGCTGGCAATAAACAAATTAAATTTCCCTACGTTTTGTTGTATGATACTTAATGCCCCTAGGAGTTATATTTAATTTATCAAAACAGCGGAAGGTTGAGTTTATATATAATTCACATTCATTACCTATGCCTTTGTTTATCTACATCATGGAATTGAAATTGAGAGAGATAAATTTTGTGATGGATATTAGATGACTTTTCTTTCCTTTTTGTAGAGAATTTAGTATTATTATCACAGAATATTGGAATATAAGAATGTTGTACGTATATTAGGAGTAATAAATAAGCCTACTACAAATTAATCAAATTACAACATAATTGTGAATTTTTTTATACGAAAATAAATGGAAAATGTAGACTACTAATCATAAATTGAAAAATTGCATATTCAGTGAGCTTTATGTTAGCAATTTTTGGAACTTTGCAAGATTAAAGAAGCTTATCAGCCGTTTTGACATGCAAACGTCTATAAATCGCGTTGACAATTTTATTAAAGCAGCTTCAAACAGAAATAAACACAGTGCTGCCATCTTAGTGTGGTTTGAAAAGAGAAGAATGAAAAACTGTGTGAATTGATGCTTGGGTATCTGTTCCTTCTGAACGTATCACTGACAATTGAATTGCTTTTCCGTTCATACTGGTTTTTATGTTTCTATTTTCTGGTTTCAAGATTAGGACATCTAGCATTTTCCCCCTCCATTTCCATGGTGAATCTAATAGAAGGTTCTGTGCTGTTGATGTGTATGAGTTCACAATGGAACTAGAAAGAGGAGATGCCATTCTCTTCTTAGACATCCTGGTTCAGAAACTGGCAGATGCAAACAAAACTTAACCTTTATTGAGGAGAATTTGCACTACCAATCTAACCATCCAGAGCACATAATGATATTATTTTTATTTATAGTTGATTATGTATTTACTCTTGCATACTATCCGAAGCATACTTTGATGCTAGGTGAATGTTAAAATTCCATGAAGCAAAAATTGTCGTTAATTTTATTAAATTCAAAAATTAAATTAGGAAAAATGGGATATCCACAAATGCTACCATCGTTACTTCCTTGGATTCGAGCGAGTTCGAAATTTTGGATACATCGATTTGTCTGGTTGTTTCACATATTGGTACATGTGAATTAGCCTATCTGGAAGAATTACTTTCCTGATATGACCCTCCAACACGTTTTCTAATGTTTCCAGAAAAAATGACATTGGCTAATTGGACGGAAAGGACTAGGGGAGAGTTCGTGTTTTTCCCATTTTGGGAATATACACCTTCGTCCACTTTGTTGGTATACACTTCGAAGCAGGGTTAGTCTAACCAGACTAAGGACTAATATCGTGCTTTCCTTTTGCAAGTGTGCCGGAAATATACCGTCCTCACACGGCGATTTGTCTGGTTTGAGCGATTTAATCGACCAGCTAGCCGCACTGAATGTTACAACTTTCCTCGTTATTTGCCAATCAGTCGACTCAGAACCTTGGATACTGCGGGTTATAGTGTCCTCTGAGAGGTTATTCATCTCCTGACATCCTCGGAAGTGGTTCTGTGCCAGAAGCTCTAACGTTGCCTTTCTCCAGTCCGTGATTGTACCATCGATATAGGTCTCTTGAGAGTACTTTGTGGATCTTTGCTGTGTCAGATGTATTGACAATCTCTGGCCGAACTTCCTCCAAGAGTCTCTCTTGGCCCTTCTAATATCTTTATTATATTCCGTTAGGGATTGATGATATTAACCCCAGCTGCCAGATATTTAAGCCAGATTGAACAGGGTTCGGACTTCTTTTCCATGGCGACTATGGAGATTATGGAGACTGACGTTATAGTTCCACCAAGATGTTCCTCTGTCATCTCTTTTCACTTTTAATGAGCAATTCTTGTGATATTTAAAGATTAGGGGGTTATGGATCTCCTCCGCCGCTATCTCTACAAAATAGTGTCATCAGCAATATTATTTAATTTCTAGATCTACGTCTAGCTGTATTCGTAGAGCAAAAAATTTCTCTTACGATCTTATTCACGATTAGTTTTTGGAAGATTACATCTCAGTTTATGCAGGTATAAAATCAGGAAATTGGTTTAATTTCTATCCGGTCAGCCGTAATAATTTATCCGTTTCTTAGAGCGTATTCTAAGGAAACGAGGAAAAGTCCGTAGACTATAGGCATAGCGTAAGGCGTACTTAAAATTTTTACGCCCGAACTTTGGAATATCGGAATTAAACGAGAGGACAATTAAAAAGAACAGAACGGAGAGAAAGTTTACGGTCCGCTCTCATGTAAAATTGTGATAAAATTTAAATTGCTCCCGCACAAGGAGACACCGATAAAATATATAGGTTATGTTCTTGCCGGGGACTGGAAGGAATGTAATAGAGCCATTTCGGAGTTAGTATATAAGGAGGGTTTGGGTGAGGACGGCGAGGTACGACGTTACATCATGACTCGATATTACTTTCAAAACGGTCCCCTTTGTACAAGTTTTTCGTACTAAATGATGGAGGCCTCAATATGAAGAATTATAATTTATGGGCAAAGTTTTCGAGTGCGCTTTGTTTGGCAATATGAAGACGGGCATATTTTTTCGGAGAAAAACCTCAAGCGATAATAATGTTAATTTTGGATGGAACATTGGTTTACTTTGGTCTATCTATCTGCATTTTTTAATAATTTTTACTCCTTACAAAACCGTAGTAAATAAACGCAAGATTTTGTTGTTTCAGACAAAATATGATCAATCTACATAAGTTTCGTTATGCATACAAAACTTTTATAAAGTTG
This sequence comes from Cetonia aurata, assembly GCA_949128085.1. Taxonomy (NCBI): domain Eukaryota; kingdom Metazoa; phylum Arthropoda; class Insecta; order Coleoptera; family Scarabaeidae; genus Cetonia; species Cetonia aurata. The sequence continues at coordinate 35,067,629 of OX421885.1, forward strand.
TATAACCAAAAATGAAACGTATGCTTATTGTAAAGGTCACGTATAGGAACAGTTGTTGATCTTCCTGCACCTTCGATAGCTAAACTACTTTTTCTAATTTGAACGATGCGAACGGCTTACCTTACCGTACAACAATCCAGGCAGGGGTAATAAACTAAAATAGCAAATGACTAATCAGTGATTCACATAAGTCTTTCTTTTTTAAGAAAACCTTTTAATTTCTTTATTGGTGTACAATGCTCTGAGTCGGATGTAAATACGCTGACATAACCCGGCTATGTGCTCATAAAATCTCAAAAAATCACTGTCCACAGTTACTCCTAGTACTTTTATGGTACTTGAAAAAAATATGATGTTTTGACCTATTTTGATTTTAAATCTTGGTTCGATATGTAATCTACTCCTTTTAGGGCAAAACAAAATGCTAGATGACTTGGTGGAATTTAAATGTAAATTGTGGCAAACCGCAAACTTTTTTATAAGATCCAAATCTGTGTTTATGTGTGTCGCCGCAATTTCAGCTTCAGCAGCTTGGACAAACATTTCAAAGATATCATTTTTTACTTAAAATGTTATTCAAAAGTCTGTTTGTTGGATTTGGTGGGAGTCACCCCCAAACTTGTAACCCAAAGAGAAAAAAAAACTATCACTGGGAATATTTGTATTAGATAGGTTCACAAACCATTTAGGATTAACAATAAAAGCTTTCAATATCATGTTACCAGGCCTTTTTAATTCTTTCCAATTTTATCGTAAATCTTGTGAATGTATATTCACATTTTAATTATTTCATTGCTTATTTCTCGCTTGTTTCATTATTTCATTTGTGAGTATTCCCTAGTTATAATTTGTACTTATATTTACACTTCTTTGATATTGTAGTTTGTCTCTAAATTGATTGAGAAAGCTCGCAGGGTGAAAGGAAATTTCCTTTTGATCTTATTATTTGGCTGCAACCCCAGCCAATTACCTTGTTTAAATCCTTAACAAGTACAGTCTGTAGTTCTACCTAACTTTAATTTGTAAAGATTTCGTTAAAATTCAATAACTCCATCAAGAGATGCTACCACCTACAACCAGCAAGGAATAAATAGTAACAACTTTTCTTGGCAAGAGAAAAATAACAGTTGTTTGTAATATAGGTTCCTTGTAATAGCACAGTAAACATTAAATTGAAAAGTTAAATTGTGAAACTGTAAAAATCAAATTATTAAGTTGTAGTAACTCCGGATGAATAAATTATGGAATTATAACGAAACATTCAGAATGATTAATTGAGTTTTATTTGTAAAACAGATCGCTAAGCCGAATAGCCTTTTATAGTAGCGTCGTACTCTTCCTCACTATATGTCATTGTAAACCTTTTATCTACTTTGCCCAGTCTTAGATCATCAGCCTTCATTTTATCAAAGTACCTTAGCAAATCTATTGAACTCGCGCACCGTACAAAATACATACATGCTATGGGAAGTGCTCCTAGCGTTTCGTGTACGTACTTCTCACGCTGAAGACTTAATAGATAGATATTTCGATCTTATGCGAGTTCTATAGAATCGTTCTAAAGTAGGATGAAAGTCGGTTTTCCGAAACTCGATATCATGTGAGAACGGCGCGTAACCTTTGATCCCCTGTACTTTAAACCTGGGTGCATTCTTTGTTAACGATCCTTTGAAAAATTCGTTTGTAACAGGTGTGTGTGTATATATTTTGTGTGGGTGTGTACGAAACCGAATAATTCAGAATCTAGATAATCGTAAGTGCATCGTAAAGTAAGTATGTGTTTACCATCCTTTGTTGGCGCAGATGATAAATTATTTCCGCAGTAATAAAGTATATTTTTGGTATCGAAATAAATGTGTCTATGTCCATTGAAGCTGATTTCTTACAGGATTTTGCTTTGAGTTTACAACGTGAGTGAAATATTAAGCAACAATAATCGCTGAATATAGATATCTCAGTGCTTTAGGCAGTGGAATTTAGAACTCTGTATCTATTTTGTGAATCATATGTATGAATAGTGGCACAAGTCTTAGAGCTGTTTTATGGTTTTAATTGCTACGCCTTGTTCACACGTCCTTTCAACAAGAAAGAATTCAACAAAAACAGACTGGATTATAAGGGTCAGCTACTTTCGCCTACAATAATAATTGCTTGTGCAGGTTCTGAGATTCCATAGGACAATAAACGTGTTACATGTTATGTGTCTTAGTAAATAAAAAAGACGGGATTATTTGATTCCTAATGAAATGCTTTCCCCGTCGTTGTCTATGATAATCCACTGCTTGGCTTCCAGGCTGAAACCGGATCCTGGGACTTCTCTTGGTCGACCGGACATTTCGCCAACACTTGTCTAAAAGCAGTGTATAGCATAGCTGAGATACGTTCCCTCTTTGTGAACGTTGGTGCGTTCGCCTTGCTAAATTAAGATTCCATGAAACTAATATCGAGAAATTATTATGATATTCATTTACCTGATAAGTTTTTTCCATTGTACACAGCACGTTGTTGAAAGGTAATTCCTCGTCGTCACATTTATAAATCTATATGGCGATAATAATCATCGAAAAAGTTCCTGTGACGTTGCAATTTTGTAAAACGATTATTACGTAAAATCCTTGTAAAATTTACCAAAATGGCGAAGTACAAATTTTAATTCTATCCAGCCATATACTTGAGTTTCAAAATCACTTGCATTTAATCCGAATAAACTTTGTTAAATAAAATATTACTTTCAAAACGTCGAACCGTATTACGAATAGCACTTGACCGTCGTTATTGTCCACCTGGAATGGGGATTATTAGGAAATGTGCCACGGAGAGGCGAACGACTAGACGATGTCAATTTAATTGAAATGTGCACGTTGATATGCCATAAAGAAGTAAGCGATGGTTGGCGCGATAGCTAATCTAATGTGTCGGTCAAAATTTTCCATACGTCCTCAATATGCGTGATAAAGATGTAAGAAGCTCAGAAAATCGCTAGTACAGGAAAATATGGAACTTTTCTATAGTGACTAGCTTTATTTTGTATTATTATTTTTTTGTAACTGATTACAATCCGATTTTCTAACAGGCGAGTAAGTATAATCTTAATTGACAACCTGCCTACTTATAAACTTTCTGGGGTTACTGATGTAATTAATTAATGAGACGCTCTTTCGAATCTTTTCTTCACCTACCTTCTCTTCGGGCGTGAAGATTCGACGATAGGAGTACTACGCAATAATGACCTCATTAAACGCAAAGCCCCTAACTAGCGAACTTTCCGCCGCGGTACGCCGGCAGCATTTAGTCATTTTTTATTTCCAGTGGCGCCAGGTTTCATCGCCGCTAATCACGCGAATTGATACACGCCACGGCATACCGCGACTCATTAACATTTAGGTACTTCCGGTTTAATACGTGCTTCGTCTTCCTGCCTAGGGAAAGTGTAGCGTCTCTTTTAAAAGCGGCACATTACTAGGCGAGTAAAATGTGACGCAATGGAGCGACATTAGCATAGATAAATCCTGTACAACTGTGCTATTATGGAACTGTTAAATTATTTGACAACTGCTATGCAATTCTTTCGTTCCACAGATAAGTGGGTCACATATATAGGATAATCTTTCGTAATAACATCTCGATTTGATTTAATTTGGTTAGTTTTAGAGAAACTATGTGCAAATAATAGCACCTAGGTGATTATTTAACAATGATTATTTTTCTAATTCAGATAGAAAGTGAAGCTCGGTTAAATTATTAGGTATGTTTAATTTTGCTATCCATTTGAAGACGACTAAGCAAATAAGGGTAATTAATGTGCGAATTCGAAAAGATGCCATAAACACATATGTCACAATGACTGTTGTAATACTCGTACATTAAATCACTCACATTACAATAAATGTCATTGTAACACTAGTGTTTTAATATACTATTTTCTAATCGAATGTTACAATAAAGCTAAAACAAACGACGATGCAGTGCTGAAATGGTTATTACTGCACACTGTGCTGTAATGAGATATTAACGCAATGGTGAGACCCTTACCGGAATGTAATATGGGCGATTAATGTGCAAATTAGAAAAAATACTGTGAAAAACTCGTGTCACAATGACTTTGTAATGCTCTTACGGCTCCTTATGCAAACTTGTACTCGCATTACATAAACGTCATTGTGACACTTGTGTTTTAATAGTACTTTAAAACACAAGTGTCACGATGACGTTTATTGTAATGTGAGTTATGCAATGCGAGTACAAGTTACAAAGTACGAGCATTACAAGTCATTGTGGCACACGTTTTTTACAGTATTTTTTCTAATTTGCACATTAATCGCATATATTATGTTCCGGCAAGAGTCCCACTAGTGCGTTAATATCTCATTACAGCACAGTGTATGGTAATATTCATTTCAGCACTGCGTCGTCGTTTGTTTTAGCTTTATTGCAACATCCAATTAGAAAAAATACTATTTGAACATACTTATCTATTAGATCTATTAATGTTGTGATATTGATATTTCGGGCTTATTATAATAATATTAATAATCATTAACTTTAGCTTTTTCATACCAAATATCTTTCAACAAGCGAATCTCATAGCCAATAACGCGATTAATAATCTGTACCTTTTGACTTGTGCCAAGAAATTCCGTTTGAATGAAGATAAGACTAATCTCATGCTATTATACACCTGTCAACGCACGATAAATACGCAATGCAACGTCCAAATCAATAATACTGTGATTAATCAAGCTAACAGGTCTAAATATCTTGGGGTAGACATTCAAGAGAATTTATTATGAGACCATCATAGTGACAGTTTGATCCAGTCTCGTTTATGCTATGGCCTATTGCTTTGGGGTGCTTCTCCACTAGCAAAGAAAGTTTTTATAGCCCAGAAGCAGTTTTTAAGAATCCTTGGAGGAGTTGAAATATCATTCCCCTGCAAACCATTGTTCCAGAGGTTTAGTCTATTGCCCCTTCCTTGTCTTTATATTTATGAAGCTGTGTGGTATTACTACAAAAATAGATAAAAATACAAAACTGTAAAAGATATTCGCGATTACTCCACCAGCCGTAGAAATGATTCCTTTATTCCACGACGCGACTTAAGTATTGCTGACAGAGGGGTGTCTTAAATTGGAAAGAAATTATATGATAAATTGTCTAATAACTTAAAAACTAATGTTGGATTTAGACAAAACGTAAAAGCATCTTCAGAGTAAAGCTATTACTATAGCGTTGAAGAGTTTCTTTGCTATTACTGTATACTTCTTAATTTTGTTTTCTGCTTTTTCTTTGTATCATGTTGAGTTTGTTTTTCTTGCACGGCGTCCTAATTATCGACGTATACTTAGATTAATGTTTATGTTCATTTGGCTTTCAGAATTTTATTCTACCTTTGAGTGATTCTTTTATCTTGTATGATACCATGAATCAGTAAATATCTTTCTACTGACGTATTATTAACGGCGTTTCACATTATATCCAGTATGGAATATTTCAAGCAAATTGGAAAGTCAATCGAGGTATTAAGTTTTTCAGCATGTTTACTATTTCCAAGCAACACTTGGTATGTGTTGCTTGGAAGATTTAAAATGGGCTAAAGAACTATTATTTGGTATATCCATGCATAGAAAAGTCCAGCAGTTCTTCGTATTTAAGGTTTATCCGACCGACATAAGATAGAGACAATAAAATGTCGGAATATATGTAGAAAAATGGGATGATGAAAGCTTTAACTGAGAAAAACGTATATAATCTTATAAATGCCCGCGCTAGAAGTTCAGCTACATATAAAATATATACTCTACCTACATATGCAGGTAGTACATAATATATTTATTTTTTTTAATATTAACAATGACCTTGCGGTCGTCGGGCATTCGCCTTATGCGAGATGAATTTTCCGGTAGATAGGGCGCGTACCTTCTTAACGTACGTATGCGACCGTGAGTCCCTTGGGATTCGTCCGCTTCGCATGCATAACCGAAATATTTCATGAAGTATGAGGGAATTTCTGAAGAGAGTCACTCGACTCGTTCGTTTCGATCAGCGCGTGCCGAGGGTCGCGCTAATCATGAGGAAAATTATATTATTTTATTGGGGAGAAATGGGCTCTATATGTGGAAATTGAGGATGCATATTATTTAATTAAATTTTAAATTAAGTGATTCTCCTATATGTATAATAATAGACCCTATTTTCAATATTAGGTACATGATGTCAAGAATATGACAATAAAGAGAGAAAATTACAAAAATATTAATAGGCAAAGGAAAAAAAAAACAAAAAGAAGAATTTTTTTTCGAATATACTACCACAAATCGTAGAAAATGACAATAAGATACGAACTCTGACACTGCTGCTAAAATATTAGTGACATAAATAAATTCACTTTATTAATTCGTGATTGATGATTCACGCAATCAAAAGTTTTTGACAAGTCACTGATAACACCATTTGGCAGTAGTTTACTCTCAATGTTATTTATTATAATCCTGTGTATGTCTAATAAAGTAGCATATCTTGACTTTCCGACCCTAAATCCATTTTGCGATTAATCTTCTGAAAAGCTTGTAACGGCTTCTTGTTCGGTTCCGTTCGTTGTAACGCCGTTACAATAAAGTTTCAACCCTAGAGTGATAGCTGTAAGTGTGAGTGCGTGGGTGTTCCAAGGTTCTAATTTAAAAAAAAATGCGCAACGGGTTAAACAGTGAAGGTGTATTATAAATCAAACATTTATTTCCATAGAACAGGTTGGAAATACATAGAATATATACAGCCAGAAAAGGTGAGTGGCAAAACATGTATATGTACAGTCATAAACATATATACAGTGACAAACAATCAAACATTCGCGGAGCTTCGATAACGCTTTTAATATTTAGACGCTCAATCTAATGGCTTTAATTATTTTAATAAAATAAAACGACAATCTGTATACGCGGGTAAGTCGAAGAGTACGCGGATTGTTTTCAAGTGCTGTAACGGGTTAGAAATCTGTGACGGCGCTAAACTTTGCAGGACGGAATGACCGTAATTAAAACCCTGGGTGCAACAGTACGCTGTGCCAACGCAACGGCCAGAGCCGAGAAAACCGATAAAATGCCTGTGTTACATCAGAAAAGCTTTGCTAGCATTAACAGGTAGGTCGGGAATAACTGAAATAAGAAGTTTGGCGTGTATCAGAAAGCTATGCCAACACATCAGCCAGAGCAGACTGGGAGAGACCTTGTATTAAGCATTGCTTATCCCAATACAAAATTTTGTAACTTTATGAACTTTAAACGTATTCCCGGTAGTGTATCGTCCTCTGTCGAGTGTCATTTAGAACTAAAGTATGATCAGTGGTACTTTGGAAAAAACCGTAAAAGCGATTTTTTATATGTGCTTGCATGGGTAAGATCTGTGATATGAAATTCTCCAGCCACAGTTGTGGAAGCTATTTAAATTTCTTGAATTGCATTTTAGGATGTCTCCAGTGTGATATATTGGCTTTTCGGTACCGTGATTTAAAATAACATAGAGTAAATAATGTTAATTAAACTTTCCCAGCGGTATGCAAATAGTATTTTTATCTGCGTGCTTTTGAATTAAAGTTTCGTTTTATAATTTTTCATACCAGCACAAAATAGCTCTAGGATACGGGGAAAACAAGGGACGGAGCGAAACGAGTTCAGGAAACAGCCAGATATATACAAGTGGTAGCTCGTTGAAAAATTTATTACATCTGATGTAATACACTCAGGCCATCGTCACGGGCGCCAAAGAAAAACGGGAGAGATAACGCAAACACACTCCACATCCGCTGAAGTGGAAAATTTACATTTGTACACCAACATGCATAGACACATACATCCGTACTCGTACAACGTATGTGTACATATTTTCCGAAGCGAGTTTTACGTACTATGTATGTATCCTCACGTTATTAAATATTTTTTTAACATGAGGGGAGACTCTAACAGAGGAGCGCTCGAAACCCATGCAAAATATAAAGGGAAGACCAACGTCTATGTTTCGCTGTTCAAATGTAAACCTTTGCCAAATTCTTATATTTGAATTAGATTTTAAACCTGTTATAACTTAAATCGATAGGAAATGTGCAAAGAGAATTTAGTGTTTAGTTACCATAAAATATGGTGTTTTCAAATAGGAGGTAAAGACACCAATGAATGAGCACTATTGTGTACTTGTAGCTTATTATGTATGTTGTGTTACTTCTCTATAACCCATTAGTGCTAATTTTTCAAGAGAATTACATGATACTACGATATCGAATGCCTTTGACAAACTCCATCTAGTTTCTTCCTTCCAGTCCTTTCCAGAATTGCCTGCAATATTTATACATTATATGAATAAACATGCACACGGGTCTTATAGTCAATCTTCCTCATATGTATGCATTTTGCGATGATGTTAATAAGTTGCATGACTTCGCATACCTATTTTTGCAATCACTGAACTTATTCCAATAGGCCTATAATTTTTAATCTTTAATTCATCACCATTTTTATAAATAAAATTTAATCAACCTTTTTTGTAGATCATTCCTGCTGCAAATGATCATATTTGCTATTGGTTCGCACAATATATCTGCACAATTCTTTATTAATTCTGTCGGCAGTCTATCAGGTCCCAGAGTTGGCGTTTTTTTTAAAGAATGAATTATATTGAATATCTCAATACGTTCAACGTCCTACAAGAACATTAATCTTTGATTTACGTGAATAAATTCCGTTTTTCCACAGCTTTGAGGAATTTGCTGACCCATGTTTATATAAAATGTGTTAAAATGATTTAAGATCTCGTATCTAGTTTTATTTTGATATATATTCTCCATGTTTATTCCTTTTTTTCTGTTTGGATTTGTGATGACTACATTCCACGTTGCTTTAATTCTGTTTTCTGATCTAATAATGTAATTTTTATTATAGTCTTTTTCACTTTTATTTGTGAGGGAGTCTACATATGTACAATACTTTTTATATAGATCTTTTGTGATTCTTTTGCTTAACATTGCTTTATATAACTAGGGTTTAATGCGGTATTGAGTTCTTGATTTAACGATGGCATAATAGTTTTAGTTTTATATTACAGCATATTATATTTCTCTTACAGGGCACAATACATTTTTTCTTAGATATATGCTCTGCAAAAATAGATAATCAATTTTCTTTTATGTTGGCTCATCAATTTTGAGCTTTAGTCGCTAAGATAGTGAGCTTATATTCTGACGTTCTTGTTTTCTCATAAATTATTTTGTCTCTCGTTTGTGTTTTTGTTTACAACTGAATTGAAATTACGATATAATTAATTGACGCAATATTAAATACATGTGCCACAGCTTAGCAAGCCGTTTGAATTTATAAATCATTTGTGGATAATTAAATAGGTCATCTTAATACTAATTAAATCGGTAGGAAGTAAGATTAAATGTGGAATATCTGACAAAGGCGAATAGAGTTATATTATCATGCAAGAAGCGATCCATTTTTGCAGTTGTTAATTGAAAAACGTTTACATAGAACTACATCCAAGTAGATTATCGACGTTCTATACACGACCACATAAATTTAAGTGTATTGATATACCTGACATTAACTGAAGTAGATTTTCGCTTTTTTAAATTATGAAATGCATAAAATAAAGAATGGAAGATGCACATATGCAAGTTTATGGCATTCGTTTGCAGTTATAACACCTATATGCATTTCTTGATAAATCATAAGAAATCCAATATCTTCAGGCAGAAGAGTAGCGTACCAACTCTTTTCACAAGTGCCAGCGTCGTGGCAGAGGTAAACACTGATGCAACATATCCACCTACGTATAACTGAAAACATAAATAGCAAAGTTGGAAACTAGATTTGCCGGGCTACACTTCCAATAACTTAAGTAAACACATATATTTACATGGTCCAGAAATCCTAGCTCCTACCTCTTGCTTATGAATAATATATACACTACTCTGAGATTGAAATTGTAATGAATACATGCATACAAATGCGCTTGAGGTATCCTTACCTGCTATGTCTAGGTTAAGATTAAAATTTAGGTTAAATACAGCCAGTGCTTAGCAGTAAATTGTGCTATGCGCTACATAAATTATGACGTAAGTTAGAACTATGTTAATATGATGTGCTTTACTAAAATAAAGCGCCTACATCCTTAAATTTACAATTACGATATATATGTGGCTTGTTAGAAAAATCACCTTTGGTGCGCTTATTTGGGGTAAAATTGTAGTTTGGTTTCCGTGCCGATAATAATTATATTGTATAGTAAAGTGCCGTACTGCTAGTAATAATAACTGGTAGATGACAATAGTAACCTATATATAGGATTACTGTTCGATCGAAGCTAATATTCTAATAATAATAAATGAGAGAACCTATATCTAAGTACCAACTGAATCCAACAATCATCGACCTAGTATGATAGGACTATAGCAAATCTTTAGTGTGGCTGAATATAGTATACATATTAGTAAACTTGATGCGTTGCAATTGTCCTTTACTAGGATCTAAAGGCATTTATTGTAGTCCCATTTAGATTTCCTTACTTTTGAGATTAGGAATAGCTACTGCCCAAAAACAAATTGATCGTATGATAATTTATACCTATAACCAGAAGAGATCTGCAGAATGCAATCAACCTGAGTGAAAATTATATTCGCATATTGACAGGGATCCTTACAGGCCATTGTAAACTGAACGGACATCTAAGCAGGCTTGGAGTAGTGAAGGAAGCCGAATGTAGATTTTGTGAGGAACAGAATGAAACATCCATCCATCTACTCACAAAGCAACTCAAGGGCGCTGCACCTGGGAGCATGTGAAGTCGAAGAGGGAGAGTTATCTAATCTGGGGCCTTCGGAGATTCTGCACTTTTTAAAAGGAATCCGACTGGGCGGCCAGCTGTAAATACAGCGAGAATAGGGGACACAATAGATCTTTCAGGTCGCAGTGTACTGTCACCCTAATATCACACATACATGATAATTTATATATATATAAACGGCGATTTGAACTGAACAAGTTTGCCTGCTTTTTTAATGTAAAATTTTCTAAATTTTTCTGTGTAATATTGGGGAGAGATAGTCTTCTACACTGAAACCAGACAAACACTATTTATGTTCAGCGGTGTCCGAAGAGTATCTGGCCCACTTGTTCATAATATGCATTAAATGCAAAATGATGTTAGAGATCCTGGATATACAAGAGAAAATATTAAATTGTTTGTAGCTGCAAAACCTAGACTGATAAATATATAATATCTGTAATATTTTTTTCTTGTGGAAGTGGTGTGACATAAGTCTCCGGAAACACTGTAGCCTCGTGGTTGCCCCTTAGGTTTCGTCTTCCGAGAGTTTAGACAGACTGTGGAGTGATGAAATGGGTATTTTATCAGAATATGGTATCGGTCTCTTTATAAGTCGTTTTAAGGTCTCCGATAATACCAAGCAAACCTGGTTGCCTAATTACATAATCTAATTTAAGTACTACGTTTCCTGTAAAGATGCCACTATTTCATTAAAACTAAAATCAATTTGCATATATCTTAAAAACTAGAGCCGCTACGAAAGAAAGTCCGCTATAATACATCAAATATGTACAAAATCAGTCCTCAATTTTCCGGCTCCAAAAAAGAAAATGATTTTGTTGGCTTGTATAGAGACAGTCAAGAGACAGCTACTTGCATTATGTGACCTTTCAAACGTTAGATTACCTACGTCAAAATTATCTCTCGTTAAAGCATTAGTTGTTGAGTATTTGCAATATGATATTAAACGTTCCAAAGTTGTGGTGCTGCAGTACCTGTGTAGCTAGCAGATCACTGTTTTCTCAGTACATATTTAGTAACCCTTTGGCTATAAATTTCTTGGAAAGGATCGTTGAACTTCCTTGCAAATTAGTTAAGTTATTTTAGGGGAAGGGCAAAAGTTTGGTTGAAGGTCGAACAGTTAAAATCCTTATTCGAGGCACCGAATATTGCAGAGAAATGAACCAGAACGGTGGTTCTCGCCTGTGTGGGTGTGAATGTGTGTTTATGATATAATGAAGTTCTCTATATTCTTTCGGTAGAGCCCCGTTAAGTATAACTACATCGCAAAGCCTTTCACCTCGTAAGCTACTTAGTTCTTCGATAACGATTATACCTTGTAAAACTTTTAGTACTGCGTCAATCGATTCGATAGTCTTTTGTCCTTGCTCTTTCTCCTTTGACGTCCTACGTGAAAAATGCTTTTAGTAATACGGTGATTTAATAATATTGTTCTGGAATACATGTGCCGCGATATAAAATTTTCTTTAAGTAAATGGATTAGTGTCCCGGCAACGTTCACGAATTCCCTTTGATGTTCGAATATTAGAGGAAGTTAAATGCGCAAGGCGACGCCGCCGCGGCAAGCGTCAACACGGGTATTGGAAGGTGGGCAAATTCCAATCTGAACGCATAACAAAGTATTAAAATTCGATATTCCTGTCCTTCATTTCCGTACCGGCTTTCTACTTCGCGTCACGTGACGCGAATAAATTTAATAACCACAAATTACGGAGACGACGTCGCCCGTTCCGTGTTAAAAAGCGAATAAGAACGTGACGACACCTTTGAGGTATTAATTAGATCATTTTGCGGCGCAAAATCACGGTTGAGCGAGCGGTCGCGTGAATTTTTAAATAATTCCAGAGCACTGTAACGTCAAGTTAATTAACGAGGAAGAAGTAAAAGAAAATACTTTGCAGATAAAAAGGAGATAGAACGTATTGTGACAATTGAAGACCAATAACACTTTTAAATACTACCAGTAAACTATTGGCGCGTATTATGCTTAAAAGAATGAAACATGCAATGGATGGGATATTGCGAAATAACCAAGCAGGATTCAGACCCAGAAGGGGTTGTATTGATCACATTTGCATGTTAAGAATAATCACAAAAGAAACTCTAGAATCGCAAGAAGAAGTGCAACTCGGATTTATAGTTTTTTTTTATCAAGTGTAAAATAAGAACAGGTCCAGTCTGCTCAAGAACTATATTCAAACTAAAACTCTTTACAATTTCATTACATCTAGTTATGATTCATATTCTTTGTTAACAATACGCAGGTAGAATTTGGGTCTCGCGCGATATACCTTTGGATCGATGATTCACAATAATATGCAAGGTCATCTAATATACTAGTATGCAATAAACGTAATAACAAAACCCCTTCACCACCACCCGAGAACAATACTAATTAATAACAATAATACATTATTATCAAACAATATTACATAATTAACACAAGTTATGAAGCAATTTTACAGAAACTTTGGCGCTGGAGTACTGATCGACGCACAATTATCAAGAAAAATAAATATCGAGACAGGGGTGAGACGAGGATGTATTCTATCTCTCTTGCTGTTCCTGATAATTATGGACTGAATTATGAACAAAACGGATGAAAACAAAACATGATTAACTTGGCGATTCAATTTCAAATCGGATGACTTGTAATTTGCAGATGATGTCTGTCTAATAACTCGACACGTGTATGATGTTGCTAAAATAGGACTAAAAATAAACGAGAACCAAAAAAAAAAAAAATGGAAACACTTACCATTCAAAATATGTTTTCATAACTAACTTTTCATGAGAATAAGCAAAGTTCAATCGGCGTTTAAAAAAATGAAAGGAATACGGACATCCCACAAAATATCGCGAATATAAAAAGCTTTCTTTTATATGGAAGCGAATTATGGAACAAATATAAAACAAAACTGCAATCATTCGTAAACAAATCTCTGAAAAAAATAGTAGGAATGGTTTGGCCTAATAAAATTACAAGCGTTAAGTTGTAGCAATTAACAAATGAAAAGCCACAATGATGCGAAGAATTGGTTAGGTTACACTTTGAGAAAGCCCATATCACTAGGCAAGCTTTGGAATTTAATATACGCGGGAAGAGAAGACCTTTAGCATTTCAATTCATTTTATTCACCTGTTTGTAGTAATATAATATATATTGTTCTTCCCTATACAAACACATATTTTTCTAAAAAGAAATTAACTTTATTTAAATAAATATTATATTCATACCTTCTTATTAATTAAATATGTTCATAAACATAATACAACATTACATTTTGAGTGTTTATCTTTGTGTAAAAATTCTACAACTGACATTTTTTTTCACCTGAAGGTGCTCGCTTGAGCGAACGTGTCAGAAAAATTTTCTAAAATAAAATACTAGATTGGAAGAAATCATATTACTGTCATTCACTATACATTATAACCAATCGAGGACAACAGATTCCATTATTCTTAAATTTGCTTGTTTACAGATTAAATAGCGTATTTAAAGTAATAATAAACATTGATGGTTATTTTATTATAATGAATAAAATGAACGTACGTCACTCCGAATTTTCGAAAGGACAACCAATTATAGAACAATAAGTTATTGTAATGCTGTAATGACGATTACAATGCAACAGTTTTTAAGCGATTTCCCAAACTAATCGATTCTGCAGTAATCGCGCATTCATGAATGTTATTGGCGCGATTGTCAATATATTTGCAGCAACAAACTATAAAGCATGGCAACAGCAAACTAAACATCAATCCATGCATAAATATGTAACAAGCAGCAGTAATACATCGCTCCGTTTGTTAAATGGACGTTTTAAAAATTAAAATTTACGGATGGTAACATAAAAGATTCATTCATCATGTTTAGGATTGATGTTTTTATTTAAAGTCGTGTTCGCTTACATTTCACATCTGTTAGCAGATTACTAGCAAAGTCTACAAATAAATTCTGATTTTGAGGCGTAAATTAATGTGAAAAAAATTTATATGAATATACGCATATGTATGTACAATTTCGTGTTGTTTGAATTTTTATCTAAGCTTTTTAAGGTAACAAATTCTAGCGAACATTTTCAGATTTATTGTGCGGAGAATGTCCTATTGCTTCAGAATTTTTCTGATTATACGTGTCATGTTTATGGTAACAGAATACCGGTGTAGTATTTTTTAAATAATTACATCTGGTTTAAATGCAAGGGACTTACTTTTCTTGGTATAAGATGTTCTTTAATTTTCGTGGTTTTCTTTACTCCTTAGCACGGTTTTTCACTGGCGCAAGCGTAACAATGTAACAACTGTAATTGGCAAAAGTTGTTGGAGGATACTAAGGCATGACTGTCAAAATGATTGTAGGTCTGCTGACTGGTCACTGTAGACTGAATAGGCATATGTACAACATAGGCCTAGTAGATGATGCAACCTGCAGATACTGCCAAGAGGAGGAAGAAACACCAGTTCATGTGCTGTGCAAATGTGAAGGCCTGGCGAGGACAAGGTTTCTAGTAATGGGGGAGGAGAACCCCACAGCTAGTAGTTACATAAAGAAGCCGCTGTCAAAGATGATAGGCCTAATTAAGAGGGCAAAATTAGAGAGCGTCCTCTAGGAAAAAAGGGATCACAATAGATCTGAAAAGGTCGCGGTGAAACAGGTCGATAGGCCACCCCAATCCTAATCTAATCTAATCTAATCTAAGGCATGATTTTGCTTTTGCCAAGGCGGCTGCAGCTCCTGGTTTATTTAAAAAATTGATTAAACAAATTTTAGGGTAGTAATAAGAAATATATTCAAAAGATATTTATTTAATTTTATTTCTTTGACGTAAAGTATACTTCTTTAAATGAAAAAGAAACCTCTCCGCAGTGTACAAAACAAATATCTACCAAAGCTTTTCATTAATTTGCAAAAAAAAGTTGTTTACTTGAGGTTATTTTTAGTTTCAAATATTTAAGGTTTGGAACTAGCGGTATTGATCACTAGTTTTCCAAAAGATCTCACCAGACTTTACTCTCTGTATATATATCTTCAATTTGTATTTTATTTCATTTCTAGCAAAAATCCATAAACCAAATCGAAGGAAATAAAAAGGCAACGTATCTGACGCATAAAAAACGCAAAATCTCAAATCACCTACCATATCGCGTCTGATCGTAACGAAGCCTACGTCGCTGAGCGAAAAATTTCCGTGGAATATTTGAGGTGGCGCGCTATTTGGAGGAGAGAACTCAAACCTGGTGCCGTAAAATTTTACTGCCACTTTTGATTTACTATGCTTTATAACGTCCGGCAATAAAATATTTTATTAAAACTATGGTATTTTTTTCGATGCCCACCAACGACCTCGGCAATTTGCCAGTTAATAGCCGGGTTGAATTTTGAATGCACGTTTGGGCGCTTGATACATAGACACGTGTACAGATAAATTAGTTTTATTGATCGCTTAACGGCCGGGTTATTACAATTATTATTGTTATTGGGTTTTTGTTATTGGACGAGCGTATCGTGAAATAAAACTAGAATTTAACAGTCTTATTAATTTTTTTATAGGGTAATATAGATGTCACTTAATCGATTCTGTTTCTTTCTCTGTTTAATCGTTTTCCGCCCATTATCTCTACATAGGCAACATTTCACCAATTCAATTTAATAATCAACAGTTATCAAAGTGGGAAATAAAAGAACGTCACTAGTTTTTATTATACAGCGATACGTTAAAAATGTAATTAATCGTATTGTCAGTTATCCAAGAGGAGAGAAATTCATATTAAAGTAAAACCGAAAAAGAGAAACTACGGCAGCATTTATGGTCCATTGTTGGAATCACCATATCAGCAAAAGTGATCAATGCTACTGGAAACTAGTTGACATCCCGATTTTCTAAAATATTCAACAAATCCGAACAGTCGAGGTATTGCCAGACGTATAAGTTTTTAATATCCCGGCCCAAATTAAAATCTATCTTCACTAAGGTCGCCTTTTGCTTCTGGCCATAGCGCCAAAGAGAAAATATTGCAGGAATGAACGAGAAGAGAAAGAAATATGATAGAAATAGGAAACATTTCAAGGACAAAAAACGGCGCAAATATATAGCATTCCGAAAGAAACAATGATAAATAAACTAAACAAAAAATACATTGGGAATATTAGGTTTCCCGTTTCTTTTTTCTAGAAGCCAAGAAGATTAGATATTAGAGAGAAGATATTACAAGTGAGCATATGGGGAGTTTCATTCGGCAGAGCTGATCTACAACATCCAGCTAGTGAAGTATTGAATAGGAAAGGTGTAATTATACAGTAGTTCCGTGAATGTAATATACCGACATTGAAACGGTGCTCCAACATTATAAAACGACATGACAATAAGTTGTCGGCTAGAATGTGCCAAAACTTAAAAACGTCGAAGACACGTTTATCACCTAAGAGTTACAGAAGTATTTTGATTGCTTTAAAAGTGAAATTGACTGAAAATGAAAACTGAAATGAAACTATGATGAAACTAACCTTGTAGACGACCCAGGCACTAAAAAGTATATTTTTCCGAGATTCGACTAAATCCAATGTCTCAGTTATGTTCTGTGCATGGGTCGGAAAACGGTGAAGTACCACCACTTTATGTGGTGTATAAGGGGGAAAAAATATGGCTGACCTGGATCGAAGGAGGACCAGAAAAGACACGTTACAACCATTCGGTGGTTTGTTGACTTAATTTTCAAATTAAGTTCCCCCTCTTATGTAAGATAATAACACGGTAATAATCTTTTACTGTTCTTGTCAAGTGTTCAGTAAACTGATCTTCTAAAAAGACAAATCGCAGTGAAGTGTGAAAAGCTACAAAGACCATTTTAACACGGTTTTGAACTTTACATCTTTTCACGGCTCATTTGCATGTACTCCACCTGACCTCTTTTAGAAATATAGCAAAAGAAGCATTGAATATTTTCCGATTCGCGGGAAAAAATAAAGTCCCAAAAGGAGAAAAACTAAAACTCCTCTAAATACGCCCAAAAAATTCTTATGCATTTCCATATTCGCCGGCATCCGGGGAAGAAGTTCGCAGACCCGCGTCAGGTATTTATAAAGGGTAATTTCATATCTGCCCGCGTGCCCTATAGAGCGGAAAAGGAGATATAGGACCGCCGCGAATGCCAACGTTGGCTTAGCACTACTTCAAATGAGGCGGATAGATATTTCGGGGCGTATCTTTTAGCTTTAAGGGGGGCGACCCCACGCTTTTGCATGAGAATTTTTCGCAGGTATCACGTGGTGGTTCCGATACCGCTCCCACGGTTTGCATACGATGAGAATGGGGATGAAGGGTTGCTGGCAGCAACCCTGTTGTGTCGGTAACCTACGCCGCTTTGTGTGCGAGTGTATTTGGATGTTAAAGGAAACTTTTGCAGGTGAATTTTATGGTGATATGGACGTTTTGAAAGTTTTATTCGACCTAGAGGGAAATCTAAAATATATGGATGCAAATCACGAATTTGATTCGTATGATTATTATTAGGAATTTCTTTGTATTGTATTCGTTTGATTATTATTATTATTATTAGACTGTTTTATTTTAGTTATAATACTGTCATCCAAGACACAAAGTGGCATTTTGAATGCCTGGTGTATTTTCGTTAACAGAAGGTGGGCGAAGGAACAAAAAAATGTAATTTAAAACAAGAATGCAAAATAGAATAATAGTAGCTCAAATAACTTCTAATATGGAAATCGTTGCAATAGTAAAGGAACGTATGAGTCAGAGAGTTATTCCCGGTCTGGCAGTTGGCGTCGGCATAGCTTCTGGCACAAGCAGGTATTCTACCAACCTTCCTAGCTTTGGCAGTCGTGTCGGCAAAGCTCACTGATGCACGCAGAGATTTATTCCTAGTTATTCTCGTCAACAAGCCAGGTGTGCGTCATTCATGAATACTTTTGGCCAAGGAAAAACAGGATATCCATACATGGCGGATGGTTATGGAAAAAAAGCAATTATTAACAAATTTATTAACTTGTATTTATTATTGAATTTTATGTATTTATTTATATATATTTTTGACATTATCCACACATTTTTATGTTTGTTGGATAAATTAATATTTGAAAATAAAAAATCTGAAAGAAAAAAATTATTTTCATGTTTATTAAAGCAATTAAATTTGTGTAACTTTTATAACTTTGAATTCTATTTTTCAGATATTGTTTCGTATTTATATTCAATAATTTTCTGATGGTGTAAAACTCATTTTTTCTCGCAGTGTTACGATATAGAAGTGAAGAGTTTTAGTATCTTGAAATTAAATTATCTTTCCTGTAGATTACTTTTTTTAAGTTATCAACAAGTAATTTGTGCCAAGCAATTAATCCTTCAGATCCTTGATTGACATATTTCACCTACGTAATTTCCAAAGCATTACGTCGTCTCTGCCGACCATAACTAAATTCACCACATCGATGCTAGGATCGTGCGTACGGGTATATTCTGGAATAATAGCGGCTTGCAGAGCCACGTAACATACGTGTGATCGAATCATCGTGGGCATATCGTCGTAACAAACGATGGCTTACACTCACGTGCCTTCTGTCGATAACCACTGCTTCGCTGCCTCAATATAGTGCGCGAAAATAAAATTTTTGAGTGGGGTAGCGACGCGTGACCGGCTCTCACCTAATCTTTCAGGATTTTTATGAAACATGCGTGCGGGTTGTGTGTCCTTTCTGGTTTGTGGGAAGTTGTACGTGACCTTTCTCGCAATAGTAGCGCTACCGTAATCTCGCACGCACACAATCCTCTCTGACTATAAGGATATAGACTAAGGTCAAGGACAAACCCACACACAGAAGTCGAGCCGGCGAATCAATATTCTCCATCCGCTGTGAGAGAGTAGAGGAAGTAAATGCAACGTCCTTTTCGTGAGTCGTAGTGTCGCAGAGTTAAGATAAAAGCTCTGACGCCGGACGGGAGCAGTACCAACGCCATCGAATAATGAAAAAGTTATAAACACTCGCCGCTTTTTCTAAAGAATTCTCCCGAGTTCAAAGTGCGTCACGTTATGTACCTCATTAATATTTATTTTGCGAGAAGCGGCCAGAAAAAACTCCGATTATTAAAATGAAAGTAATAAAGTATAAATGACCGAGTTTTTCCAAGAGAGTTTCTTGTTTCTTTTTTGTCCGCAAAAAACTTTATCGCTTAAGTCGTTCAGTATCGTGTTACGAATTAAAATTTTCTGGTGAAAACTTCAGTAGCCAAGATAAAATGTTGCCATAGAAATTATATTATTTTAAAATAGTTCATGTTGTTAGAGATTATATTTTTTTTTTGTTATTAAAAATTGATATCCGACTCTTCTTTTGTTTGAAAAAAGTTTCTTAGTGAATTTAATTTTAGGGTTAGTGTTAGGTATTTGTTTAATTTGTTTTCAACTTCCAAAAATTCTTCCCAACCATATCGTCCTTATGAGCTGTTTAGCGATATTCGTATTTGGTGAATTAGTATTTTTATTAAGCTATTGTCGTCCTTTTTTATTTCACGCCTGCCGGTCGATTGAAGAATCAAACGCGTTGATATAAATCGAACAGATATGTAGTTGGTATACTGTCGACCAATGTGGCAGGTTTTAATTTTATTTATGTGTTATCGTTGTTTATATGTTTTCTTGTTTAGGGCATTCCAACATTTGAGGCTTTATATTTTGCATTTCCTGTAGTACTCACGTAATCTCACGTTTACCATTTTTGGTTTTGTTGTTCACGTGCAGCAGAAGAAAGAACAACCCATCCAATTTGAGTTAGCGAGAAGATTTAGTGCTATACCCTCCGCAGCAACCCGTAAGACCGAAGAGCCCCGAGTGAATTATTTGTCCAGGAGCGAGCGAGGAGACCACACTTTGGCTGTCTAAATTACCGTAAAAAATAAATAAATAAATAAATAAATAAATGAAGTGTATATTTACTGCAATAAAAACCACAATAAAGTCAAAATTATATAATATCGTTATAATGGTATAAAAGCAGTAAAATATTTGAAAAGTATATGACAATAAACATTGTATAAACACATGAGACAAACTATCAATTGAAAGAACAATCAAAGTCTAGAAATGCCTGCACCGAATAGAAAGCACTGGCCATTAGCGTTCGTTTTAAGCTTTTTTAAGCTTCTGGGGCTAGTGCCCCAGAATTCTGGCCTCCTTTGGGTTGTCTGCGATCGATGGTATGGCAATTTTAAATCATTTCTTGACCTGGTGTTATATTCGTGTGTGTCACCATTCATACTTAAATGTTTCTTATCTCGGTGGATACTTTTGATGGTGGTAAGTATATATATATATATGCTTGGTAACGTATCTTGATCAACAAATGCTTCTTCACACGACTGCTCATTTTTCAGACCGGTTAAAGCTCTCAGTGCCTTCCTTTGTAGTCGGAAAATTCTGCCCGCCCTTGACGCCATTCCCCAGAACTGCAGACCATATGCAAGGATGCTGTGAAAATTCGCGAAATATGTTGATCTGGCAGCTTAGTTCCGTCCTTGCTTATGCAGATGATTTAAAAATTTACTCCACCATCAATACCTGGGACGACGTTAGACATTTGCAAGAAAATCTGGAATCCATTGCTGAATGGTGTTCGTCTTCCAAGCTAAAGCTAAACATTTCCAAATGTTTCCATGTGTCGTTCACGCGTAAGGCTGATTGCAACAAGGTTCAATCTGTTTATTATATTGGCGATGAAAACTTAACTAATGTGGACATTATTGAAGATCTGGGTGTGTACTTTCACAAAAGCTTTACTTTTTCCTCCCACATCACTCAGCTCTGTGCTTCAGCAGCTAAGACTTTAGGATTTGTAATGCGTTCTTGCAAATACTTTAATAATACTTCTGTTCTGAAACTGCTTTACTTTACTTTCGTCGTTAGTAAACTAGAGTACGCTTCCCAAGTTTGGTCTCCTCACTATATTTACCAACAGTTAGCTGTGGAGAAGTTACAACGTCGCTTTTTGAAATATCTTACATTCAAGTTTACTGGTATGTATCCTGAACGTGGAACTGACTACGGTACCTTATTGCAAGATCATGACTTTGTATCTCTGAGTCACCGACGTGAGGTTCTTGGTGCCAAGTTTATTTGGAAATTAACTAACGGCCGGATTGATTGCCCATACCTTCTCTCCTGCATCTCTTTTGCTGTTCCTAGATTCAGCTCGCGTTCCTGTTCCACCTTCCAATTGCCTTTTTGCAGGACCAATGTATTATATGGATCACCGTTATCTGCCATGTGTCGAGCCGCCAATTTGCACTACGATGACATTTTTTTCGACAAAATGAATGAATATTGTTAATTGTATTATTACTTTATTATTAAGTTTCTTTTCATCTATGTTTATCTATGTATGTGTACACTTTTTCTTTTGTCCTGTTATTGGAGAACCTGTTGGACAATAAAGTAGTATTATTATTATTATTATTATTATTATTATTAGTGAGTAGAAACAGCGTTAATTTTTCTTATGCTGTAAATGGCAGTGGATAGCTTTTTCCCTAGTTGTTCGATATGTGCAGACTAATTAAGTCTAGCGTCTACATTGATGCCAAGGATTTTAATGCTTGATGTCTCCTCTCTCCTACTCAAGGCCAAGTCCAGGTGTTGCGTCTTACTCACATTCAATTTCAGTTTATTTGCCTCAAACCACTGCTCTGCTTGCTGCATAACTAGCTCTGCCTTCATCGATTTATTTTCTCTCGTTTTTCTTTGATTACCAACGACGTATCGTCCGCATACAAACAGACCTTATCTGCAGACAAGTTGGCTTCTAGGTCGTTGATATACATAACAAATAGAAGAGGCCCCAACACGGACCCCTGAGGTATATCCACGGTCATCATATCTGATCTTTTTGAATTCATCTCAACATATTGTTGCCGATCCCTTAGATACGATTACAGTAAATCGTACACTAATACAGATATTGTGAATATGAAAAAAGAAACTACGCAATGCCTCTGTTAACGAGAAATGTTTTATAGTACGGATCTTTTTGCGGTATAAATTGGATTAGGATGCAACTAAAATTTGAAAGAAATTTCTTTTAATGAGATATTTGTCTAAATGTGTCAGCCTATCGTTTAACTGCAATAGATAATATAATCTGCTGCGATACTATAATTACCTTTACAAAAAAATAATGAAAAGAATTGTAATTTTGGAGGTATTGCTTAACATATATATGCATCTATAAGAAAGGAGAATATTAAATAATTTAGGTTTATATCTATATATAAACTTAATAACACATTTAATTCAAGCGGAAAACTAAAACTAAAATGCTTTCATCAGGTTAATCCCGCAATGACAGTAAATCCTTGAAATAAATCTAAACATTAGAAACTATGTTCCCAATATTCATAAAAACCGTAAGTAACTGTAATTCTTACTTAACACTTATATGTGGAATACGAAAAGATGAAACAATATCTTATAAATTAATAGATACCAGATGGTTGCCGATGTACAATCGTGCACAACTACAATCTTTAATTTTTTATCATAAAATAATACGAATAGAGCATTAATATGAACGAGTGTATTATACATTCCAAATTTACAATCGTATCCACGAATTAATATCCCCCTACACCTTCTGAGGCGCAGATTATCGCTTTTTGAAAGAAATTTCACTTAACCCCATTTCCGAACCTATAATGGTGTTCCACCAGGTTCTTCTGATTTGAGTGTCGGCACATTTAGGCGGAAATTCTTTGAGTAGATGTTCAAGCAACAGTGTTTAGGTTGAGTGCGTTGTTGTATACCGTGATTGACGCAATGTAGATTATATATGTACTATTTTATGTTGCCTCGTTATCGATTTAAGCAGATTTAGCTATTTAAAATATTTATTGCAAGGAATTAATCTTTCATCAAATTATCTTATTTATAAATCAAAATGAGTTGCCTAAGCGTTCTATATTTTAAGCTTTTCCATATAAAATTACCGTTTAATATTTAATATCTGTCTAGGCCGCGATTATTTACAGCTGTTTTTCCTTCAAATACTGCGCTTGACGGTGACAAACTGTATACTTAACTATAATGCCGTAATTCGTCCACGTCTTTCTCCAGTCATGAGATTGTTGTTCGTTCGCCTTTTCTATCGAATCTCAGCGTTCAAATACTACGTATTCGTCGTTCGGTTGAACTAAAATATTTAATTAAAAAAACAGGCATTACCATCGCCGTTGGTTCCAGATTATAAATGCATTTTAAAATTATCCATGCTCAACATTCAACGCGCCAGTGCAAACCAACGTATAAAGCAATCAACAGGTTCAGAACGGCCATTGTGAGACTTTCATTATACGCCGCTAAGCTGGCAAGCTGTTACCCTGAAAATGTTCTATAGGGGTCCTCTGTTTATGACGGTTTTAAATATGAAATTGCTTTTTTCGACCCTCTCTTTTATAATAATTTTTAACATGATGTCTATTCAGATTGATAATGGAGTTTTTTCAGGCATTAATTTAGTAACTGGCATCAAAGTTAGTTTTTGATAGATATTAATCCCGGCAGCAAAACAACAAAAAATAGCTAAAACTAGAACTAACTCTGAAAACACTTTTTGTCAGACCTATGATCGCTGTTGATACCATTATACTATATGATGTATAATCCCAGCATTTTGTGAAAAAACCGAAAGTCATACAGGATAACATAATGATTCACCGTTGCTAAAAGTAAAACAACAAAAAGTGATTTGCTCCATAGCATGCAAAAAATCGCATATTTATATTCCTAGAAGCTTCAGTAGTAAATTATTTTCCACAGCACCTGTGTTCCAAATAATATAAAACGTGAGCACATTTTTTTATTAGGAACTTACTACCGAAACACAGCATTGCAAGCAATATTTGACTTCGCAAATTCTACACCGCCTTGCGTCGATGTCCATATGCAGGTATAGTGTCGTTCAAAATATAACATGGGTATGCCTATAAATTTTATGATGATATGTTGAGAATAATCGCTATTTTACTAATAAATTTATTTTCAGTTATTTCGGAAGTAAATATCGAAGTCTTATTGACTTTTTGATTAATTTCTTAGGAGATAGTTTTATATGCTAAAGTTTGTATTTTCTAAAAAGTTAAGGTTTTTGTTTTGGTAGTTGTAAGTTATTATCTTTTCCTGCCTTACAACGTGTTCTAGCGTTTTATTCTGAAAAATGTGCATTTATGCATTAACGATTTTGACGATAATTTCTCCATCGTCAAAACAGGTTTGGTACATTGTAGTATTTACGGTGTAATTGTGCAATGTCTGTAAAAATTTCATTTAACACAACATGTCGCTACAAAGAGAACGTAACAAGTGTCGGTAACACGGAGCAATTTATAAAAGGCCTATAAAAGCGGAATTTATATGCAACACTTTTGTGCGGCAAATATTCCGCCGCAAATTCAGAACACTGCTTTACAATTTATTTTAAGAACTATTTGAGTGTTTAATTGATTAAAAAATTTAAATCAATATATAAAAATAAGCCGCTAACTCATGAAAAAAGAAAAAAACATAAAATTGCGTTAACGGCTACGAACAAATCCCCATCAAATACAATTCGGCCTGAGTGAAAAATGGTCAATAAGAATCACAGAAGTTCCTTATATACAATGATCTACAAAAAAAATATGGACGAACTGCATATCTAGCTGCCAGTACCTGGATGAAAAATTCGAAAAGCTATGCTGCCATGAAAAATAAGAAGATATTTTTACTTCAATGTAAAGATAAAAATTTGAATTATGTAAAACAATTTTCTGAGGAAGACAACAATAAATAGATTGTCGAAACGTTAATGAAGTGTTTAATTGATTCAAAAATTTAAATCATTATATAAAAATAAGCCGCTAACTCATGAAAAAAGAAAAAACATAGAAATGTATTATTTGCACTAAATCCTAATACAATTTTAAGTGCTTTTGGCAAAATAAACAACTTTATTGTGGTGAAATTTTAATTACAAAAAATAAATGTTGCTGGAATAATATTTACTATCTTTTTAACATTTTCTCTCCACAGACCCTACAAGTAAACAGAAGTTATCTCAGTGCATTGTTCAGCCGAATTTTCAACAAAAAATTAGTTTATGCTGCTATATATACAGGCCGGTTCAAACTAAGTTGTCACTATTGCTATAACCGTTAATATTGATGTTACGATGTCGGTAACTTCAATAGACTTGTGCGTTAGCTGAATGACTCAAATAATTTAGTAGTACTAATTATCAGTACCGAACATCTCTTTTATTGAGGAATGTATGTAGAAATTTTTAAAAACAGTTTCGTTTGAGATAAATATAATACTATAGTATCTAATTCAGTTTCTCGTTATGTAGTCTATCTATTTATCAATCTATCGCTGGAGTTTATCGTAAAATATTCAAATATACGCTCAATCAAGAAACAGCAAATTAATATGCTGTTATGTTATTCTATAGCAGCTTTCATAACCTGCACTTCCGATCTAAGGCTTCGGCTGGTTCATAATTTCGCTGAGTGCACACAGAAAGTCGTCGTAAGAAATAACGATAAGAAACATTAAAGCCGTCAGTCTACACCCTACGAAAACGTGAACAGAGAGGAAAGGAGCACTTAAAGTTTTGTTTTGTGGGAAAATAAAAATTTAAAAGGTACAATTTCGTTCCGAAATAAGCAATTTATTGCCTAGAGACATCTAGCTTGTATAAACGCGAGGACGAAGATACATGACCGAGAGGGATCCTCCACAAATTACCCCCGTAAATCTCTTCTATTGGCTCCGTAACAGGCTATAGATTGTCAATATATCTATATAGAAGTCGACGCTACAATACACATATCAATTTCTAAAAAGTTTTCGACGTGTATAACATGTATCGGTGAAACGTATATCCGGATATGAAAGTTTTCTATAATCCTATTTCCTTGTCAGTTTTTAATTCGTAATATTGGCGTTTTCTTTGTAAAATTTATACCTTCGATAAAAATTTTGGTGGTATTTGTAGCGATATATCTACACAAGCGGATTAATAATGACAACTACGTTGGTCAAGAAATGTTTTAATGAAAAATCTAGCTGGTCTAATAGTATTTTGAGCAGAGTTACTATTTGTGGCTTTAAAGTAATGGGCTAATAGATTTTATGTAAATCTTAGAAAATTTTATTCCAATGGCTGTTGGTTGCGCTTTTTTAAATATCTCGACAGAAATTCGTATCTAGCGAACGGTGCTTTATACATTGGTGTCTCAGCATCACTTTGCATAATTTACTGTGGAACTAACTGAAAATAACGGAAACAATAGTACAAAACCCATAGAATATCTGATATCGACCCTACATATCGTCCAGGTGTACCTTTATGCCATGGTACGTTTGTCAGAGTACGCGCAACGCACAAAATCCATCTGATAGTAAACAGCTCTTGAAAAAATAGATATATAATTTGTAAATGTTCATGGTATTAAAATCACAATTCCTTTGACAGGTTAGCGTATGTTTTGATACATACAGAGTGTTTTGAAACATCATTTAAAGATTTTAAGGGCATGTACGATCGAAAATAAGGTTAAAAGTAATAATAAACATATGTCCACAAATTAACTGTTTATGAGATAACAGCGATTTTATCGCAAATGCAGAATAATTTTGCTTTAGCGGCTTTTATTAAGATGGTATTGTATTTTAACATAAAATAGATTATAACTGAAGAAGATGTTCAAAATGACGTCCTTCCATTTCCACACAAGATCTACATCTGCTTTCAAAGGAAGCGCGCACTCTTTCAAAAAACAAGGGTTTTTCTCGTATTATCTGGCAACAGTGTTCTATTCGTTGGCGCAACTCTGGAAGAGCGTTTACCGGTGTTGCGTACACTAAACTAAAAACCCCAGATACTAAAGTCCAACGGGTTTAGATCGGGAGACCTTGGAGGCCAAGCAATGGGACCTGCTCGCCCTATCCATCTCCCAGGAAATTCATTGTTAAGATGTTCCCTAACAGCACGCGTAAAGTGCGGTGGAGCTCCATCTTGCATAAACCAGAGGTTCAGTCTTAGATTTATAGGTAAATCTTCCAAAAGTTCAGGTAAAGTATTTTCCAAGAACTCGAGGTATGCAGGACCTGTGCAGCGTTGTGGCAAAACAATCGGTCCTAACAACCGTTCCCCTATCATGCCTAACCAGATGTTTAGAGAGAAACGTTGCTGGTGCCGAGCTTCAACGGTAGCATGAGGATTCTCGTCATATCAAACGTGATTGTTGTGGAAATTAAATATTCCATTTTTAGTAAAACCAGCTTCATCAGTGAAAAGGATGTTATCAGCGAAATCTGGCCGATCAGCAGCGCAAAAACCACTCACAGAATCCGGAGCAGTAAGGGCTTGTATCCGTTGGATATGGTAGGGGTATAGGAGTTGCTCATGAAGAGTTCTCCAAATAAGATTGCTGCTTACACCTACTTGAGTCGAAATTCTTCTAACACTAGTTTCGGGATTTTCATCAATAATATTAAAAATTCGATCTTCTATCTGTGGAGTACATGCTAATCTCTGCCGTCCAGTAACAGAAGACCGCTTCTCAAACGAACCGGTTTCTCTTAGTCGTTGAAACACCGTCTGAAACATCATATGCGAAGGCAGTTGGCGATCAGGAAACGTTTCAGCATAGAAGCGACGTGCTTGTAAAGAATTCCCATTAGCACGACCGTACATGAACACCATATCGCTCATTTCAGCATTAGAATACGCAACCATTGTAATTGCTACAAATTGCACAAAACGTCAAATTAAACTGTCATAAAACAATAGCTGATAAGCACCTGTTTACTTGGATATGTTATATCCATGTACTACTAGGAACACTCGCTGTTATCTCGTAAACGATTGATTTGTGAACATATGTTTATTATGACTTTTAACCTTATTTTCGATCGTACTACATGCCCTTAAAATCTTTAAACGATGTTTCAAAACACCCTGTACATACATGGGTATAACATAGTATTAACTTTGCTTCTTTATGACATTGGTAATTACATAGAACAAGCAATCTATGTAGCTTCTAATATGAATATAAATACTAGGTATGAATGGGTAATTAACCATTTGGAATTTTTGTATGACCTAGATAGCTGGCTTACAAATCCACGTATAGATACGTTTAATTACGACTAAACCGATTATAAATAGAAGGTAGATAAATCAAATAACCATTTGCAAATATGAGGAATCGTTTATTTTTATAAATATCCCTAACATTGCAATAGTCGTATTTGAATCTATACTTAAAGAAAAGTTTCTTTCGTATAACACAATATACTTACGCCAAAAAAATGGTAGGATTCAATAGAGTCAATTAAATATTTTTTCAGAGGTCAGAAATATTATTGTTATTACTACAATAAATTGTGTTAGGATCAAAAGATCACCAATTTTGTTGTAAAGAAATGCTACCCCTGTTTTAGTAAAAATTTATCAATTTTGAAGAATGTCAAAGAAAAAATACCAAACACAATTAGAACCGAAAAATGCAATAATCGCCACTATAGCATCGTGTTTTTTGACTCTAATGAATATTGTCTTAAAACAGGGACATGCCTAAAACTTCTTTGATTTAAACGATTACAGAATCCCTCCTATCGGTGTGATTATAATATGGATGTATGCTTTTAGTAGTTTAGTAGTGAGTTTTTATGCAATATGCAGTGAAATTAAGTAAAACGAAACTGAATAACCTATAGCTAATAATACACCTATCTGTTATAGCAAGAGTGCCGTGATAATCGAGTATCAAGATATTGCTTCCGCTTAGATCGTGGAAATGGAAACCTTGGCAAGATACATCATATAGGGCGATGTATTTATATCCGGATCTCTACTTTTATATGACTACTTATATGGGGCAGGATATAATCCAGAAAAAAGACAATTCTAACAAATCCATCGTTATCATAGCCGTCTTCAAGAATACATAACAAATTCCTGATTCCTCGCTAGTATTTGACATTTAAATGAAGAATTGGAGGAGAATTTAATGATCGATTAGTCTCAGAAACTGGTTTTTAAGAGAGATGGATGTTTCCCCAATAAATCTATTTGGGGAATTTGTATCTCCTAGAGTAAAGCTCAGGACTCTTGATAGTGAAACTTGAAATAATCTCACTTCTTTCTCTGTGCCTTTCCCGCTTTCCCTCTCCTTTTCCATCTATCTCTCTTTCGTTCGCTTGCTCTCATATTCCCTCCTTCTTATAAAACCACGATTAATAAAGGAAAGTAAAACCTTTACGCCATTATAACGTGCCTGGCAGTTGACAGCTTTTCAGTGTTCAGTATTTTGCTAACTAGCGAACAAATATTCAAACTCGGTAAAGCCATAACTAACTGTATCGAAAAAAGAGGAACTTCCCCAAATGCAAATAGCCCGGAGTCGAACTCGCCAGTTCCATATTTACGAACTCGTTTCGCATTATACGACGAAAATAAGCCGGTCTATAACTTTCCCCGGCCGAAATAGGTAAACAAGGAAACTTGGAGAAAGCTTTTGACAGTTTATTTTGTTTTCTTTTTTCTTTATGTGCTTACGTGCGGACGACTCAGAGCGTTATCGTCGAAATGCAGTTCCCGATACCGGGCAACCCTGGATACTCCTTATCCTCTGGGTTCGCTACAACCTATTCGGCTCGCCCAATTCGCATGTTTATCTACACAAATCCCTAAATACCGTAGGAGGTTTTCGCAGCCCGCCCGTTTATTTCAACGCGATTTTTTTTTCGTTATGTTCTTATTGTCGTCGTCCTCTACCTATTCTTCTTTTAGTTCTGCTTAAAAGAAATATTTTTCTACGTAAATATTTGAACCCCAACATATTTCTTTTTCGGCCAATTAATTCTAAATAAGCAAACTCAACCATACTTTATTATCAAGTACTCTTTATATTTGGACAAATATTATTTAATAAATATTTATTTGAAACATTACGGAAAAGGTTATCGGAACAATAGCCATTCATGACGTTGTTCCGGAGAAGTCAATAGCTCGCCCTAAAAGTAAAATTAAACTATAAAATACGATGCCTGAAAAATACTTTTAGGATCGATATTTCAATCTCCTAATAAAGTTCCTAATAAAAGTTATTAGCTGAATAACTGAAATAATTGTCTTTTCACCAACTAATAAAATGTGCGTAGGTGCTAAACTGATTTATTCTCCTAAAATGTTATTGAAGTAGTCATCAGCACTATTAGAAGCCTAATAGCTTATCGAAAGTCTCTGAATGTCGCCGACAAAACCACGGAAATAAGGTTATGTTAGACGTTTCAAATTATTTGAAATTAATTATGAATGAGAAACATCAAACTTAACGCAGCATCAATATAATATTAGGGGGCTATCACCATTTTCCAGAGAGAGTTCGGTATCTACAATCTGTGCAACTTTATTTTTCTACGTAGAGCAGAGAGTACAACTGTCCATAAACGCGAACAAAATGCCGATGCTAGACAAACCCTAGGGATTCATCCAGGCGAGGAAAGACCCCGCAAGGCAATCTTTATGAGCTAACTAAGACTACTTACGGGAGTCTTGACTGGCCACTGCGCACTGAACAAACACTTGCACCGCACCGGACGAGTGGACTCTCCCTAGGTATTCTGGTCGAGTTGCCTTACGGCGTAAATTCACCCATGAAGGTAAAAAAGCCTTCTTTTTAGAACAAAATTTTGTGATGTCCCAGTTATTTATTCGACAAGTGGTACTTTTCTAAAGTTTCAATAATTCAATTTCTTCTCTCTAAGTCTCCACCTCTTCATTTACGTCATAGTCCCGAACATTCTTGTTGTAGTAGATATTTTTTTTACAGTTGTTTCAGGTTTCCATACGTTTTTCTTATATATATATATATATATTTTTTTTTTCTTTTTTTGCTTTGCTTTAGTACGAATGCTCATTTTGTTTGTTTTTGTTGGTTGACTTACTGTCACAATAATTTTTGAGTTACATTTATTGCGTGTAATGTCTAGTTTAAGTTCAGTTTATAACATTGTACTTTTGTTGTTTTTTTGTCCTGTTAATGGGTTTCTGTTGGACAAATAAAGATATTATTATTATTATTATTATTATTATTATTGTCTGCTTTATTGAACTCTAGGAGGCCGTTTCAGTTGTTGTAGTAGCATGGTCTCAAAAGTCACTACTTTGACAGCGAAAGTTGAACATGAATATTGCACATTTGGAGGTTGTTTATTGGCATGAGATGTAGAAGGTTCTTCATTGGCTTGTTTCATCTTTGAAATTGACGCATGATTAGATTCATTATGCGCACACTATCTGTTGTAAGCTGCTGGATCATAAAATTCTTCCGAAATGACAATTTGGCGCAACGGAAGTATGCCTGCCTTTTTGAAACCGCTCCTTGGGATTCGAGCATTCCAAATTTTTGAAATGATCGATGCAAATACGATTTTTGGCACGATTTCTCTGTAATTTTATAACCTCTTCATCACATGGCAATTTAAATGGGTTGAATACGGCGAGGTCCATCGGCTGCATCACATGTCTAGTATGTGGCGGTAGTTTCAAGATGATAAGATGCTCTTGTATCGCTCTCTCAATCAATTTTACGCTTACGTGTGAAACATGACCGTCGTACATCACAACAGCTGGTTTTCCTTCGCCAATATTCTTGAAAAAGGAGTTTACAAAGTAATTGAAACACGTTTCTATCTAACCATTCTTAGTTGCCGCATATGTAGATTTTTCAAACTCTTGTTTCTTAGGCCGAATCCAATAGTTTCACTATCCAAAAATCTAGCTGAAGTGATTACAAAAATCATAAAAACCACAATTGTTTTATTTACTGGCTACAGCAGCGGACATACACTTCAAAAATTAAGAATTCTCTAGATTATTTTGCGACTTGCAAACGATATAGAATTATTCAAAATAAAATGTATTCATTCATATGTTGCTGTTTTAAGCAGTGAGGTTGAAAAACGTTCTTTTTTTATTGCATAATCAGTGCGATAATGCTTTACGCTAAAAATGAATAAATCTTTTTTATTTTCAAAAAATCGTAAATACTTATCTAAAACTCTCCTGCTTAACGCTGTCCAATTTAAATTTTTATACGTTACGTAATTGATTTTCAACAAACAAATGTTTAATATTTATATATATCACATTGCTATACAACATACAGCACAAACAGCTTAACTTTGCTTTGCAAACATCAAAACAGTCAGTCCAGCGGCTGTTATTATACCCTACAGGTAAAGTGTATTTTTACCGTTTGAATATGTTTTATTCCTTTACAATAAAAACATTCACCACTTGTAATTCTACCCAATTCAGCGCCAATAACTTTTATCTTTATTCTGCAGGCTCCTATATTAAATGTGTGCCATACGCTTTGAGTTCCAATTGTAACATCGAGGACCTACTTTAGCACGGTTAATCTGTCGTCACTGACACTGTGAAAAGTTTTTTTTGTTCGCCTTTGTCGTCTACGCTCTTACCCTTTCTTCCTAAGCTCTCAACGTGCTCCACAATTCTGCTACTCTTTAATGTGCTAGCTAGAGAATTTCCTTGCCGGCTGCTTTTTTCCTTTTCCGCTTTTTTTTTTATCCGGATTACGAAACGAACAACTTAATATTGATGAGGGGGAAAATTGACGTTCCGACCCTTTCCTCCCAAACCAAGGTGATACACGTCGAACAACGTACATAGAAATGTTGACAGGGAGTGATATTATATTCCTCGCTTCACGTTTCAATAAGATTAACACTTCTTACAATGTTAAAGATACTCTCTCATTTGTTGATACTATTAAGAGTACTTTAAAGTTTTAATTTTGCTTCCTTGTCAACTGTGTCAACATGTCTATCTGATTAGTAATTGAAATTTTGTAACAAAATAGTTTTAGTTAAACCTTTTTGAATTTCTAAAGATAGCGTTATCCAACAATTGATGGGCTTTGTTTCGGAGAATTGTTACTTGTTGTAATGCTTTTATGGAAAATATTATCTAAAAATTTTTGCTACACTTTTATTATTTACTTGATATCTATTTGCAAATTTAATTAGACTGATGGGTTTATGTAATATACAATATCTCATATTTCATAAATTTAATTATGTGCCGCGTGTTTTATTTCTATCAATCATAGTGTTTCAGGTTATTCTAACACTTTTTTCATCACCTTCTAGGGATAATGTTATTTACAGTTTCACATTTGGACCAACTGAGATATTACAGTTTTGAAATTTCATGTTATTTGCACTTTTGTGACTGTGAAAGTTTGTAATTTTTGTACTTTCTTTCAGAAATGACTCCTATTTTCTTCAAATAAAAGAATTATTTTATTTACCCATCTCTTATTTCAAAAGCCTGATTTGGACGTCACCCTACATTTAAATTTTAAGTTCTTCTAACAACTCCATCCGAAAAGCAATTTGCACTTGGCCCCGATCAAATATCGCCGATACAAAGCGTGCAATATATTCCATATTTCCTTTAATCAAGAACAGCATCTCCAAATCAAAGCGCGAAAAAAAAAAATCGAAGGCGAGAGAGGACGATAAAGATGGAAAACCTATGGGTATTATAAGACAACCGGAGATAAAAAATGTTTTGTTCATGCGGCATCGATTTCCGCCTGCCGTTCATGTGCTGGAACATTTGCTGTCGGTGGCCTGTGACAGGCCCGTGGAACAGCCAGACAGGCGTCCCGAAGCCTACGCGTTCTGGGATTCTGTGATGATATTCGCTCATATTTATTCATGTAAATTCTGTCCGATGCAAAAATCTGAATCGACGAGTTTAAAACAATGGGATTTTAGAGTTTTCGTTTGGGTCGATCAATTGATGGCGGCGCTTACGCCGAAAAATTGGATTATTTAAATTTGTAATGGGATATTACTTGGTGCTGATAAAACTAGTTTGCATGTTAGTGATAGCGCAATTGATACGACGTCAATATAAATTTATTTAGCACAAAGGGATTATTGACATTATAAAAAGATGGGTAAAAGGTTATTCTGGTGAACTTTCTTAATAAATTTAAAAGTTTGTGAATTTAGATTCCCTTGCTTATTCATTCATATCTCTTTATTTCAAATATATTATTATATTCTTTGTAGAAATATTAAGAAATATGGTATGGCGTAAAAATGTGATTTGCAATGCAGAATATGCAAATCCATCTCAAAATAGACCTGCACGACACCCCACAGTCAACAACCAAACTGCTTGAAGCCTATCCTGTAAGAAGCAAGTAGTTGGACGAAAGTGTAGTGGCATTTTTGCCAAACCGAATGAAGTGGAACGTATACAGCAAATTTATATTATCAAAAGTTTCATAAAAATCAAGTACATAATACTAAAGCTACAACTTGTCACTTATCTAGACCCAGGAAAACATCGTCAACAACATTTGACGGGGCCGTTGCATAACCATGACCAGCTCTGAAGCCAGATTGCAAAGGTGGATAAATATTAAACACGTAAATGTAGCCTAATCTGCATATCCAATACTTTCTCCAGTATTTTGGAAACTACAGGCAATACGCTGCAGGAAAACAAAAACGGGAAATACATGAGCGGATTTCCATAATGTTGGAAAAACTGATATCATCTGCATACTTTTGAATTTGCAGTATCTAAGGACAAACGTTACATGCCCATATTATTTTTACTTTACGTTAATGGTTGATCGATTGTCAAATATGTGCCTTCTAAATATCTTTTATCTGCATCTAGCGAATGAATATGTTGTTACTCTAGAATCTTCCACAAGCACTTACTGAAGCAATGAGCAGCACCATATAATAATTGTTCTCTATCCATTTCGATAAATATGATTTCAGTGTAAGGAGTAAATCAAGATATATAAATAAATAATCAAATAACACAAATTTGAACTGTCAACGTCAACTGGTTTGCATGTTTTTTACGTTAAAATTACACGCATGCGCACGTTACGTCAAGAACAAGTAGGAGTTTCCGTTATATATCAATGCCCCTTTGATTTCGGAATTTTTTAGGATGTGTCAGCAATATAGTAGTATTACATATATGAAATAAATAATGTTGATGTAGAAATCCCCAAGACGATGGTGTCATGGACCGACATTGTCATAGCGCAATGGCCGCGATGCAATGATATTCACGTGTTCGTAATTTAACGTATTAATTTTCATCAACACGACACAACCTATTGATTTACATTTCCATGACACGCGTCGGCGTCTCCTAGGGGAAATTCAATTGACCCTTCAGTCCCATAATTTATTACCGTACCGCTATAATTATCAATTAAACATAGCGGGTGGCCAAAATTTACGTCTACTTAACAGTTTCGTTAGGCACATGTTAAATCGTCAACAAAAGCCTTCGTGTCTACAACCTCGCGCATTACTGTTTGAACAAGAAAAAACAAGAAAAATCCCACCGCGGTTAATTAATCGGGAAACTGCGCGTGATATTCGTCCGCCTTTTTCAACCGGACTCCTCGAGACGCGCCCGGTAGCGGGTGAAACGTCAAATGTTGGTCCCTTCGACGAACGCGGGTACGATTTTCTGGTAATTAACTTGGCAACGTACTCGTACGGTTCACGAATAAACACAACAAGGGCGCGAAGCACACACGGGTTCCTAATTGCCAGTCCGCAGACGCCGAAGAGGTTATGCAACCGGAATTCCGATCTATTCGTAAAACCTTCGCGGCGAATCCGTTAAAATCCGGTTAAATGTAGCGCTAACTTGCTCGATTGCCTAAACGCAATTTCCTCAATTTGGGATTATGTGGAGTCCGATATTGCTAGAAAACACGTGTTACACTCGAATTGTAAGGAGAATATATCTGTTGCTACGTTATATACAATAAAATAGGTTTTTCTCGGTGAATAATATTTATTTTTAGGAGTAGCGTTGATACTGTATTATGTTGAAAATGGTTACTTTTAGACTGGTATGTTTATGCCTCATAATTAGCGGGACATTTGGAAGCTTTGTACTCCTACTCTAAACCATCACACACCGTTTCGCGATAATTGTTTCGGATATTCGTCAATTTCCGAAACAACTGTCCGGAATTAATAAAATCATTTAGCGGGAAATGATCTCTGACTCTTCCATTGCTCAAACAAAGTAATACAGTTGAGTGAAGGAATTGTAAGGAGACACAACCATACATGCACTAGTAAAACCGAAAGAGGGTTCGGCATGTAGATGGCGCATCATGTCTACGGGGTCCGAGATCCCCGAGGATCCGACATTATAGATGGCGCATAATGTCTACAGGATCCGAGATTTACGAGATTCCGACGTATTAATGGCAATGTTGGCAGGGATGGATTAATGGCTTTACAAGAAAAGAGATATTATATTGCACATAATTATTTGTATTATATATATATATGTACACTCACGGACACCCAAAATGTCCGGTCTAATGCTTAGTCTAAACGCCGCGTGCAGCTCGAGTGCATGGAATGTTGCGCTCACACTGTGACTTAGACCGGACATTTTGGGTGTCCGTGGGTGTACATCTCAGTCGTACAATCGGGCAGCGCGTGCAATCCTTTACAAGAAAAGATGTTAACATTAGTTGTTCGAGTGCTGCTGACATGAGAAGTATCGCATGCGTAGAGTTAAAATATCTAAAATGCAGTATTGTTGCATGTCATTTCACCCGGTATACGAAACCAACATCGTTTTCTGTTGACGAACGACCAGAATCGTTTAGGATCTACTCATATTCCATTTTCAGTGTGCGCGATATAGTGCCGGTAGTTAATTCGTATTTTAGATTTTAGTGGAGATCGAATGATATAGATACGATTTCAAAAATAAGACTTTCTAAATCTTTTGTGCATTTTCAAATAATGATGATTCTTTTTAATGTCTCTAATAATTTCATTAGTATACTATATTGGAAAGTAAGATGATCGTTTTTAGTTATTTGTTAAACTTCGAAAACCTTAGAAAATAGATTTCTTCTGGATTCTGGATTCTGAATTTTAGGTCGGGGAAGGTGGTAACCACGTGCACTTAGGCCACCTTTACCGCGCCCATTGTGCTACCTCCCCTAGGTGAAGTCGCTCGCCCACAGCCTATCCGAGCCAGCCCAAACTGAGCGTGAGCTCGAGCAGAGCAGCAGGCAAAACGCTGCCTCTAAGTTTGATAAGCGCCGGCAGTCACATAAAATGTGTTACGGCGTCTCGTCTTCTTGGTAACATGCCCGGCACAGTGGGCTGTTAGCCAAGCCCATGTAGTGCATGTGTTTGTTTAGCTTGCAGTGGCCGGTCAAAAGCCCCACAACTTGACGTAGGTTACTGCGGGAAAGCTGCAGGCAATATCTTCCTGTCTTAGGTGATGGTTTGGGGATGGCTTCTCGCGCTTGACGGCAGGTGGTTATGGACTTCCATCTATTCTCGTGAAGAGTGGCGATCCATGGCGTTATTATGGTGTTGAGTATAGCCGACGAAATAGGAAAAACAGGTTCCGGCCCCACAAAGTGGGAGCGCGAACCCCGCTGCGCCAGCCCATCGGCAGCCTCGTTACCTAGATTTCCTGTATGACCTTTAACCCATTTGAGTGTCAAGGTATTATCGCTAGCGACCACTTCTAGGGCATTGTGACATTGAAGTACTAAGCCCGAAGTGATCCGATGATTCTTAAGAGCCTTAAGAGCAGCCTGACTGTCACTATAAAGGACACATAAAGAGACGGCGTTCTTAATGCCCCTTGCTAAAATTTCTCCGGCGCCGTGCAAAGATCGCCATCACCTCCGCTTGAAAAACCGTGGCAAACCTGCCCAGCGCCAGTTCTATATTGAGGTCAAGGTCAGAGGAAAAAACCCCTGCCCCCGTTCCCATCTTTATTTTCGATCCATCTGTAAAGATGGCGATCGAAGATTGTAGTTCGACCGGGGTCAAGAAGAACATGGTAGTGTCTGTATAATAGATTTCTTAGGAGAAACTTTTATAATTGTCCCATACCGACTAGAAACGAAAAATTGGACTAAAATACTTTTCGTCAAGAGCGAGATAGTAATATGCAACTAAACTGTAGATTTCATGTCATCCCAACGAGATTTAAAAACGTTTTCGTTTATTTTTAAAAACATTCAACGATCTTATCATAATGACCATGACAGTTTCACAAAATAGTTGTACCTACAATAAACGAAAAAATACCTTTGGAAATAATTTATATCATTACAAGCAGTATTTCAATGTTTTAGTTGTGTCTTACTCTTCTGTTACTATGTACTATGTATAAAACAGAATAAAAAGTATATTCAACTATTTTGTGCCTTATAAACTGTTATTCGTAGTTTGTGGCTGCTTATGTATGTAACAAAAAAATTTGTTTTAACATGCTTCTACCCATTTGAACTAATTATAAAACCTTCAGTTTTACAGAGAATCATGGTGTTTTTATAGTATTGGGTAGAGAACGTATAGGTAGTAGAAAGTAAATGATTTTGTTAGTTTGGAAGTGAATAATAAAAGAACTACATTTTGTTGCCCCATCAAAAGTACTATCAGCTCATCGTTATTCAATATTAAACTAACAATGAATACCTAACAACTTTCCCCAATTAGAGTGGAAACAATCTTATGTGTTGCCTTCTTATTATGTTGCTTTCTTATTATGTTATCGCTAATGGATTGTTATGTGGACTGAAGAGATCCCTTGTGCTCCAGTTTTGACGGCGCTCCCTGCGTCCCAGAAAGTTATGCCCACCGGCAGAATTAAGCAGGCAAAAACTAATTAGAGATTGTCGGAATGTAGATGCTCGAGCGGTTTTCGTCGACGGAATTAAGACAGGAGACGCTCCGACAAAGTTTAGCGCAGATCCTTCTTAGTGATATCGGGAATGAAAACTAAGATTTCTAGTAAAGATATTATTTTTTTGGCGCATATCCGAATTAAGTTGGCTGTTGCTTAATGATATTATGTGTGGGATAATTAAGGGAATTAATTAATATAAGATTTAACGATTTAAATAGTGTAGTTCTTTGATCTAAAACCAATTTCCGATAGTTCCTTTTCGCCAAACGCTATTCTGCCTAACGTAAGTGGGTACGTACAAAGGGCTGTGATACGAATCCTCTGCGGAGAAAGCATTCGTCTTTATACCACGCCTTTCTTCCTAATGCGAATTCGTCCGCTGACCATTTGTTTGCGATAATGTCGACCGCTGACATCCTTCTGCCGTTCGTACAAAGTGACGGCTACCCTATGCCGTCCGCAAACAAATTCATGTTTATTGCTGGTTCAACGGTTCAAGCTTATGCACCAATGTGGCCCCTGTGAGATCTTAACAGACTGAAATACTTGTGTATCGCTTGCGTCGGGATATAAATTACATTTAACTAACTCCGAGAAATCTAATGGCGTATTAACGTAATTGTTATTTCGTTAATTTGATATTAGGGTGGTTTACAGAAAGCAGCGTGAAATAACACCTATAGATTTGTTTTTCAAATTGAAGATTATTAAACTTTACCAGCCTTTTATAATGTCCCATAGCTCATAGCACAATGTTACGAAAGGAGGTATTAATGTAACAAAATATTTAATTTTAAAACTTTAACTTCCAAAGGGAAATTTCCTGCTTCCTACTTTTGAAACTGTAGTAGCTGCTGTTGGTTATTAGGGCTTGTGGAATTAAAAATACAATTTCCAATAACGCAGTTTTATTAACACCATATTACTAAGAACATCGACGAATAACTAACTAAAAACTAACACTGTTAGGTAAACCGTACGGGCAGGTATATTGGAGAGCGCGTGAGTCATAAGCTCGAACAAAGAAAATGCACTATCCTACGATGAGATCATCATCGATAGGGTTCTTACAAAGAAGTTGATTTGTTTTTTTTTTGTGTGACTATTTCCAATAGCTGCAAATGAAATTCTGATACACAGTGTACTTACTATTGTAAGATAAATAAAGGACAAAAACCACAATTCTGGTCATATTCGTTCCCTTTTGCAAAAAATCAGGAAGACCTTATAAAAATATTTCGTTTTCTTTTTATTTCTATTGACATTCATAGTGTGGACAAGATATTTTAGCCAAAACATATTCTGACATCAAAAAATTAACCATAAATATGACCATCACTGCCGCGTTAAAGTAACTTGCATTTTTCAGATTTCTTCTAATAACCTTAAGAGAATATAGTCTTGGTTTGTTAATTCACAAGTAGGTGTACGTTAACTCCTTGCTATTTCTAAATCGTTTGTCAACATCAAAAGTGGTTACATATTTTCCGGTTATTATTATCTAACTCTGATGTTAAACAAAGAGGAACATCGTTAAAAGATATATTCCGCTTTTTACAGTTGTAAATTTCTTACTACATGAGATGTGAGAAACGTTTCCGAAAAGTGTAAAATCCTTTTTTAAATATGAAAATATTTCGTTTAACATTTACCTACTTTTAATCTCTAGAATGTGTAGAAAATTAAGTAACTACTGAAATTTTAGTTGCACTATTTGTAATTAAAAAGAAATTAGACGGAATCTCTTCAGCAGTCACCCTGTGTAGTCTCTCTCGCTCATCTTTCCTTTAGCACGACGAGGATTCGAGTCTGTCTCTTTTTTGAGCAGATTGACGTAGACGTACCATCTCTCTGAATTATGCGGCTCGTTTTTTTAAAAGCTCGGCTTTGCTGTAAAGTTAAGATTCTTACATAGGGTGGCTATTACGAAAATTAAAGTCCTAATGAAGAGATACTAGTTTTTTCTAACAGATATTTAAAGGAATAGATATATGTCAAAGACCCGTTTTCACGCTGGCTGTCTACGTCTTCAGATTTCAAATAAGTCTCCTCTGTAGTGAATTCGAGCGTAAGATGTTTGCAAGGGATAAATTAGATCGCTTTGTGTATGTGATCTTTTTTGTTAGGGGTTGTCGCATTTGTCGCGTTATTAATTATTATCATAAATATCTTTGAAACTTTCAAGTCTTTTAGATTGTTCATCCAATGGTGTCAGGCAGCGTTGTCCAAGGACTATGTACCGCATTTTTGTATTTGCAAATTATGCTGTTTTCAAACCGAATGTAAAAATCTATTTAATATATTTTCGAAACATTTAAATGCTTAAACGGTGATAATCACACATATTAGGGTATGCGCACAGTAAAAGCTCATTTTCTGCTCATTGGTTGTTGGTGCAGATCTGCTAGCTGGTTTACGTTGGGAGGGTGTGTACTGTCGAAGAATTGAAAAAGCAAAATAAACAAAAATGCTTACCAGATTTATTGTAGTCAATCGTGGAATTGCTAATATTCAAACACCGACTTATTGTTCAAATGCTGCATTTTTTTGTAGCTGTAAACATTAGCTAAACTAAATTTAAATGTAGATCCAATTTTTGAATCTGGATATAAATAGAACATATTTTGCAACGATGTTTACTACTTACTACTTACTGTGTTCAGTTACTTCTTACTTACGTGATTTTCATGTACTTACTGGCGTTTATAAATCTTATTACTTGTTACTTTTACGTTGACCCCTGTATATCTAAATCTCTGCGTGTGGAGTCGCCTCGTGGCTGTGCAACGGCGCTGACTGTGCGAGCCGACTGTCAAACGGAATGTCGCGTGTTGCGTCTCAATTCGTAAATAATGTTTCTCAATCTCAATTCGTCGTTACAATAATGTTTCAACCCCCAGACTGTTTGTGTGAGAGTAGGATGTCCAAGGTTACGATCGGGCTGTGCATAACAATTTAAACAGTGAAACCGTGTTTTTTTACAAGAATTTATTACTATAGAGTGGGTGTAAAAGACATCAACCATGTACGATGACAAAAACAAGTGCTTTTTTTTGGCAAATTAAACAATTTTGTTCTCAGTCCTTATTTTCCATATTACGTCATTCGCCGGTTGAAAACTCTATTTTTTAGCTGTAAAAAATATATAATATACTATGGTTCAAGATCTAATAGATGGCGGCTGCGCCGT
Organism: Cetonia aurata; assembly: GCA_949128085.1. Classification (NCBI taxonomy): domain Eukaryota; kingdom Metazoa; phylum Arthropoda; class Insecta; order Coleoptera; family Scarabaeidae; genus Cetonia; species Cetonia aurata. The sequence goes on from OX421885.1 coordinate 35,110,477, forward strand.
TTTTCTAAAGAGAATAGTTTTCTAGGAAAAAAAAAAGTTAAAGATAGGCCTGTTTGGGGCACATTTTTCTGATTATTTCAAGGTCAGTGGGGTGTCAGGGAGTAAAATATCCCTATATTACCATCTTACGACTTGTAAGTGTCCATGCATAACTTTTTTCAAACATCCGTTCTGGGGGCCAGTTCACCATGCTTATTCGGATTGACTCTTTACAGTAAATAGCACATTCGGAATTTTATATAAAAAAAAATATGTGTCAATCAAAGAAGGTATGGGCTGGGACCTATGAGCTGACACACCCGGTATACATATGTAGGTTCAACAAGCTAATACACTTTAGTAAAAATACCATAAAATAATCGGCACTTTAGCATAATCGCTTGTTTGACTTACAGTTAGTTAAATGAAGATATATCTTTGCAGCTTCCTGTTGCAAAAATCCCAACATAAAAAGAAGCACTTGCGCACAAATAAACTTTTACTTAGAGCCACCTAACTAATCTAAAACGTATTTATTACATCGTAAATTTGTGCTTGTCATGGACGATGGGCGTAAAAAAAAACTACTAACACGGTTAGTACTTTTAGTACCGCTCGGGAGAGGTTAAGTATATTAAAAAACATGTCTTCCTCGAAATCTCTCTATCTCTGCCGTCTAATATATAATAGGTGGTGCGACGCAGACCTAGATGCGACGTGTTCGTGGGGTAATTATTAAATTTTCTTCCTTGCCGTCGGCAGTTTTTTCCGTATCCGCGCCACTAGGTCGGGATCGTGCAAGGTCGTCTGACATTCGACAGTATTCGCCGCTGCAGTACGTCCCACATCCTTCAGTACAACGCTAGTCGACTGCGTATGAACGTTATCGGTACGAGCGGTTGCCTTGACAATTCGAATTTTCCGGTTCGCGAGCGGTACATTTATATTATCTAATTCTATCTAATTATAAATAATAGTAATAACGTCTCTAAATATAAGTTATAGGTGTTAAAAATAATAAAGTAAATGTTTAAATATAGGAATATATAATAAGGATATACATGTTGCGTGTGTTTAATTGAATATGTAAATAAATCATGTACGTGAAGTACGAATAATAAATTATAACTGTAGTAGAAAAGTTACACTTGTTGCTGCAGTTAATTCCATCGCGACTGTTGAAAAAGGTCAGTTTCTAAGATGGTGCATGATCTTATATTTATGAGCAGCGCTGTATAGTGAACGTTCTGACGTTTGACTATAGATTTTTCTTCACTTTTCACCGCAATATTATCTTGCATTTTGTCTGCGAATGTTCTTTGAATATGTATAGCACCGTTTTGCAAGTGGCAAAGGAAAAAGGAATGGTAATTTTTCTCGCATGAATACGGTCTGGTTTTTTATTACAAAACTTCGTACTACTTCGCGTTAGTTCCCAACACTATTTGTTGACGTGAAAAGCGTCTCATAACAATACCATCACGGGTGTATTATATTCGTGGTCTACGGAAACTAGATTGTGTAGGTTAATGTGTATTTTATCGAAAAAGTAATTTTAACACTTTTTCATGTATTAGTTGATATTACTGTTTAACGGAAGATTGAATCGCAGTGCATCGAATAAGCTAGCTCAGGATTCTTGAGATAAATGTGTATCATAGGTAGAGTTTAGTGCGCATGGATTCGCGGGGGTTTTGACGCACTTGGCTTACTCATCGAGATTTTGATATATTGGAAAAATAATATCAAAGGACTCTAACGATCAATTTTATCTAAGTACCACTCCCTCTAATACCTTTTTGTGCTATTTTTTTCCACATTAAATTTAAAAAACTAAAAAAGTATACTTATAAAGACACATATGCAAAAATAACTTATTATTATATTCTCTATCTGTGTAAAAATATTTAGTGTTTGATTAAAAAAAAAACCATCTAATTCAGTCAAAATTACCAAAACTGGACAATGAATTTTGCACATTAAATATCATAATTGTGGGTGTGTCCGTTTTTCTTTGTTTAACTAGGTAAACATCCATCTTTTTTCATCAAAAATAGTAATTCCCATTGCATAAACATATAAAAAAAAACAAATAACAATAAATAATGATTCTCATGTGATTATGCTCCATAGTTTTTAGAATACTCGATTCAAAATTCAAAATAATTCTCAGATACGTTTTTTATACATATTTAGTTTTAACATGTGCTTACATAAGTGAAACGTCTTACTCCAATACCAAATCGTTAATTATTGCTTGTACTTGAGAAATTAGATACTGTCATCTCCTGAAGTAAGTTAGAGAAGGTTTGGCGTTCGGGGTACCACTTACAAATAGTTTGAATCCTATCTGTCAAATAGTCGATATTAAAGGTCAGTCTTCCAATCAGTTAAATCTCAAGAAAGGTGTGCCGCAGAGCTCCATCTTGGGGCCAGTACTATTTATAATTTTTATCAATGATTTTCTAATATGTTCTACCCCCACAGAATTAGTATTTTATGCGGATGGTAGTACATACGTTTGCAGTGACTCTAACAGACAGGACTTAGTAAACGATGTACAAAAGAAATTAGATACATAGAACACAAAAAAAAACCTAAATGAAATTCTTTCGAAATTCATGGTCATAACGTTATGTGAAAACATAAATATGCATCTATACTCACTTAACCGTAATAATTCTGGCATACACAAACATTGTTTGGGAAGATTAACCTTGTAGAAGGTCGACCTAGAACGCAGTGATCGAACACGTAAACAACTCCGCAATTACAGCCCCTTGCTTGTGAGAATCCATATCGAGAATCCTGAAGCACGTGCTGTGAATAAACTTATTGATTTGTGTGGTTTGAAATGTACCTTCTGCTTGTTCAATAGCGGCAATCATTACTGGCAAATGTATGGGGAGTTTGTATCAATTTTCTGAAATATTCTTACTAGGAATAAGATTTTATATGTTTTATTTATGGTTTCCGCACATACAAGTGCATTTATTTAGCAGATGCGAACTAGATCAAGCTAATGTTAGAGACAGGATTAGACTCATAAAGAATAAGGAAAACGATGCTTTTTGCAGATAATGAATACACAAGTCATAAAAAATCTCAATGTAACATACCAATTAAATATGAAAGAAAGATCATTCCAATGTACGTAGTATGTAATAAAAGGAAAACGGAGCGGACACTTTGAAACGATTCTCGTGTTGCGGATGTAGAAAATTTCCACTCATCCTTCACCGAATGCATTCCACCAAATCTCGCAGACTTGCTTCCATTAGGTAGGTATTCATACGGTTAAAACTGTGATCTATTACTGTGAGATTTTCTCCGTCAGCAGAATAGACCTGAATTACAGAATAGGATGTGAGTGTCGTTGCAGACGTATTTTAAGTGCAACGTATTTCAAGATAGTAACTTCCTGTCGTTGAATGGCAAACGCATTAATATTTAAAAAAAATGCAGTTGTAAGAAATTGACTCATATAAACGTGAACGCTTTTAAGCTTTCACAGCCTTCAATTAATAGAGTGGCGTTTGTCGAGTTTAGCCGTGTTGTATTTACGATTAAATTTATGTTCAAAGTATTACCTGACGTATTGTCAATTTCTGTGGTTGACATGTTTAAAGGATGTGAATGTGATAAGTTATTGGGCCACTTTATGCCGTGTTGGCAACCTTTCAGTTGGGTACCGATAAATCCTAATGCATTCCATTAAGTATAATTTCTGCGTTTATCAAGCGATCGAGTATAAACATACGTTCATGAATGTATATTTTGGTTACTCCCTCTACTTTATACACGTAAAGCTCAACCCAAAACTTTTTTTTCAGGACCTGTATAATAATTGCACCTACCAAGTGTGTTGTTTTTCTACTTCTGCTTCAGCTAGTAGCTTTGCTAGGATTTTCAAGCATTCTTTTCCGAATATCACTCAACCTCAATACACCATTGTCCTTAAAATTTTCGAAATTTCTATAAATTTCTATTGATCCGGTCTTTAACCGACTGAAATAAATATTAAAACCTTTTTCTCATCAAAGGCTCTATAATTACACCCGACGGGTATGTATGTTTAGCAATTGTTGATTTTTCTGATTGAGAGAACCGAACATTCTTCTAATATTTTTTAACTCTGGTGCCAATAATACGCCCTAATATTGGTATTGAAGTTTATAAGAAATATAGGATTTGCACTTTTGGATTAATCGTCTTATTCAGTACGGTCATTATAGTATAGTTAGTGCATATTATTTTAAAGGTCATCCAATAAGTTCAGGTTCTTAAGGTGGCTCAGAATATTAGGGTACTAGGGTAGGTACTTTTTATTAATACCCTTGCATTGGCTCTCTATATTTTCTCGTGCATAATACCAATATTATTCATAAGCATGAATAAAATAACTGCGTCTTTCATTTTGTTTGTTTCAAAGTAATATATATTTTATATTATGTTCTGTAAAGCTTGACGGATGCCATGTTCTCAATCTTAATAAATAAAACTTACTGCATAGTAAAATCGTTTTTCAGTTACAATTTGTTTTAGCTTCATCGTTCCCGCATGCATGTAACAATAGCTTGCACGTATTACATAGTTTACGAAGATTATTGGAAAAGTTGCACCGAAGGTGTCACATGTTGCTTCCATCCGGTGTAGTATTTTATAACAATGTAAATATTTCATATAGCGATATGTATAGTAGCGCACAACGTAAACTGATAAACTTACAAACAAACTTTAAAGCATCATGTCACTCGGTTTTCTTTTGATATGTTTGAGTCCGTCACACAAGTAAGGAAGCCTTTAGGGTTATAGATTCGCTAGGAACGCACATTGTTACAGAATGACATTAGCAAAGTATTTTATCTTATGAAGTCAAACGGAATACGTATAGTAAAATTGACTAAACTACTTAAGGAAGATACTTCATGAATAATTTACAAAATGTTGCATTAAAAATGATATGATAGGAATAAATAACAAAATATTTCAAATAGTGTGTCTAAAATCAAAGCAAAATTCTATAAAAAAAACGCAAATTAAATAAAAATGAAAGTTAAAGAAATACATCTAATAAATAGATGCTATTTTGGAGCAAAGATTTGTACCATTGAGTAATGGCGTCAAAAACAAGATAGATACGCAAATTAAAAAAAAAACAGCCATGTGACCATAATTTATTATTATTGTTTTAAGGAGAAGACAGATCATCGAATTACTAACACCTCACATAGTTTATCTATGAGAATTCACCTTTAGATGTAAGTGTTGACTCAAAGCTGGTTTGGGACTGCCAAAGGAAGCTAACACTGACCTTGGTTCCCAGCTACATGGGCATGAAGGAAAATGAGGCGACAAACTACCTGGCCAAATGAAACTGGTTAAAGTCATTCGTTGGAACCGGCCCTTTTTTTGGCATTACCAAATCGCAAATTAAAAAGTTCAGCAATTAATGAACACATAATAAGTCCAAGGAATGCTGGAAGAAATCGCCAATACAAAGACTTTAAAATGACTTCTTAAGGAAACAGAAATGCCTGAATTTACTAAACATAAACTGAGTAAAGACAGGAAGACTTTGGTTGGTTGATCGGTCATTGTATATTTAATAAGCATATGTATAAAATAGACTTGGCAGATGCCGCTCTTTTCAGATTCTGCCATGAGGAGAAAGAAACTCCAGTTCATTTATTGTGCCACTGTGATGGCCTGTCGAGGACAAGGTTTCTAGAATTGGGTGTTGAGAACCGAACAGGAACCGTCAAAGATAGTAGGTCTAATTAGGAAGGCAAAGTTAGAGAGCACCTTCTAGGACAAAGGCGATCACAATAGTTGTGACAAGGTCACGGTTTAATGAGTTACTATAGCGCCCTCCCACAACCCTAATCTAATTAACTTTCCATATTGGTTTGATAGAAATTGCAAAGTCACTCTATCGCAGCATCTGCTTGTAATAAATAATAATAAAAATTTTCATACTAACCGCCATGCCAAGTTATTTTATAGGTAACAATGATTTTTATAGTAAATTAAAGAACAAATGTATAAATAAAGTGCTGGGTACACTATTTTAGTAGAAAAAAAAAAAAAAGATGTGATTTAATATTTTGTAATGAATATTCTTCTAAAGTATGTGTAGATTCTCCTAAATATTTATAAAATCTCACGTTTATTTTATCGCCTGCATAAAGTAAAGTTTACACATCTTCTCGTAATACCAAGCGCACAAATGCATTAGCAGTGTGTAATCAAAGGATAATTTCTCTACAATTTCTCCCTGAATGTGTCACTGGAATTTCCATGTTGAACTATGGCGAGCCTTCGGTTTCCCGCCGGATTATTTATAAGCTGGATACAACGTGGCTGCTAGAACTATTTCGTTTTTCAGCATTCAGTCAGCATCTATCCCAAGCGAACATATGACGGCATGTGCGTGATTTTTTGCCGTAACCAAGTAGACTATGTGACTGCAATAAAAAAAAAGCAACGGCTGTCGACTGTCGTGATGGTCGTCGTCCGTCGGATGTGTCTATTAATAAAAAGAAATGTGGTTCCCATGCTTAACATCATACAATCTACTGATAAAGAAATTATTGCCAAAATGATGAAAATGACGCGGTGAAAGATTTGTTCCAGACAAAACCTTTTAAATCTGTTATGTCCATGCTGCATTTTCTATTGCTTACGATTTGTTTGTTGCACTTACGTGTTATTGGTCTAATTGTAAGATTGATGTGGTCACATATGATTATCGTCACCGCGATCTTTACAGATCTGTTGTAATCTTTTTAGTCCTAAAAGACGTTTATTAATTTAGCGTTTTCAATTATCTTTGTCATCCTTGATAGGAGTTCCTGTACGTAGTCATGCGCTCAGGAATTTTTCAGACCCCAGAAGTAGAAACCTGATCTTTGCCAAGCTATTGCAGTGGCACAGAACATTTCTTTTCCCCTTGACAGAATCTGTAAAAGATAACTTTTGTCAAAACTATGAGATACATATGACTTTAGTTTACAGTAACCTTCTGCTGAGTCTATTATCATACTGAAGGAAAGGTAGGTAGCTATAAGGTAGTTACTTAGGAGGAATACGAACGTGTTTCCGAGCCGAGATTATGTGAAATACAAGACCAATCTCCAGGATAAGAAATTGTACAAAATAGAAATAACATGAATGTCGAAAATACATAAAAACGAATTGCAGACAACTTTAATGCGTAGGCGGCCAAATGGTTAACACTCACAAGGGAACACCGGCGGGTGTCCCCCTCCGATTTCGATGAAACTTAACAGATCGAAAGAGTACCTCAAAAAATAAGAGACACGTATTTTTTTTTATCGGCGTATCCGCACGATTTTGGGGTACAGCCCCCTCCAAGGTTTGGACGATTTTTCAATTTTTGCAAATATTTCCTAAATTATAACAGATATTAAATTTTCTTCTTGACATAATTTGCAGCATATTGCATGGCCCTAAGGGTGGCGTCGTCCGTATTCGCAAAAAGTTAATAACGGGGGACGGGGTACCCCGTACCCCCCATTTTTTTACATTTTTTCTTTTTTTTATTCATCAAAAGAAGGCCGATTTTACATAGAATACGATGATGCATAAGAAGTTTAGAAAATTAATAATTGTAAAAATAGAAAAATAATAAAGCTTCAAAATTAATAAACTTGTCTATTGATATAAATCAAATGAACTATAACAGAAATAAGTTTTTATCCTTAACATAATTTCCAGCATAATACATGGTCTCAAGGTAGATATCTTCATAAAAAGCTAAGAACGGGGGACGGGGTACCCCATACCCCCCGCATTTTTTTAATAATAAGTGTCTCTTATTTTAAGGAACTCTTTCGATCTGTTAAGTTTCATCGAAATCGGAGGGGGAGACACGCCGGTGTTCCCTTGTCAGTATTATGCTCACCTGCCTTCATTATAAACAATCACATGAACAATTTTCACTGACCCAACCTGTGGTACCTTATTATCCGATCCACCAACAATAACAACCAGTACTTCAGAGCTTTCAGCATAAAAATAAGATACAAAAAAAAACATCTAAAAACTGCGGTAATGAATGCCAGAAAATAAACAAGATTAAGTGGCTATTAGTTAGAAGAAGAATTCGTCCCCATCATCAACTGGCCACTCATTCGCGAAATGTGTTTTCACACACTTGCTTCGTAAATAACCATTATGACTGCATGGGTTTTTAAAATGTTTTATCGTATCGAGAGAGCTAAATATGATAAGTTAGGTAAAGGTGTTGGTAAGCAATTCAATCAACTACCTTTTCCAACTGTAATAAATTTTAATAACTTTTATACAAATTCTGTTTGAATGTTAATCATTTAGTTATGAATTAAATTATTATACAATTGATTTTTTACATTAAAATGAAAAATGGGATTCCGGGGAAATGACATTTTTGGCTCACAAAAGCCAAATTGTTTTGTGTAGACTAAATTTATCATCCTTGCAATAGAGTTCTGAGCGTCATCTGTTTAATGTTAGGTACATTATATATGTGTTTGCAGATAGCTAGCTAATTTCAAGTAGGCGTAGTATTCGTGAATAATAGGATATTTTACTTTGTTAATGTTTATGTTAGGTAATTATAAATTGTTAAACCGACTGTAGAGCGTTATTTATTCAAAAGCTCTGGATACTGTTAGAAGTAAAATGTTAGGTTATTAAAGCAGGTATTATTGTTCAACATGTACTCGCCGAACAAATACAATTTCCGTGAATTATACATCGCTTTATTCGGGGTGGCTTGCGAGATTGTAATGTTAAACTTAACCTTATTTAAACTTAAACACAACAATGTTGGTGCGAAAGTTTTTGAATGAATCTATATTCTCTCATTCACCGTACTACGGGCATATATATATTTCACTTTCAATTAATGCGAGGCAATCCGTAATTGTTTAATTTGTATTAATTAATATGCATTTCTAATCTCTGATTGCATACTTTGGTAATGAACAATGTGTTCACGTGAAAACTGAGCACCCTTCATCGGCCAAATTTACAAACCAGCTTATTCATTTCTTTATTCTATTAGATGGTTGTGATAACAACTACTAAATTAAAAAAAAATAGAACATACCTTTGGTCCGATTTCTTTCCAAATAGAATGCGAAATTCAATCATATTTTATATTTAGGTTGTTGTGTCCCATGTTTTACGCCATCTTACGGGAACTTCGGAGACTTAAAAATATTTTTAAAGATATTTTCATTATTATATTTACTAAAATAATTTTTTTACCTAAGCTCTACCTAGAGAAAAATCAGTATAATAAAATTTAAACTTCCCTGTTTGATGGAAATTGTAGTAACAGTTTCCAGTATTGTACGTAATTTTACAATAGGTCATTGGAGTTTCTTATACCACAGTCACAAAAAGAGCAATCAAATGCTTATTTATGGTAAATGGTACCGTGGTTGACAATTGCCCACAGTACGAGAATTACGAGATGCTTCCACACCGCTACTCCGCAGTTAACGCCCAATGAAACGGCAATTCGCGGGCAGTCGTGGGCTAATAAAATTATACGGAACTATATTAGTTATTGCAATAGCGTAGATGACTTATATTCAAAATTTACTGCGGAAGTTTATAATATTTTAGTAGATTGGTTGCAATTTTTACCAGTAGGGCAAACGTACTATTTGGGACATATACACTTTAATCTATAAGTTATGTCAATATAAATAATTCTATAACAATATTATAATAAATATTTTTTTGCAATAATTTTCGTTAATAATTTTGTAGGAAATTTTAATAGAAGTTGTACTCGTCCCTATATGTTGTACAATTTATTGTACTAAACTTTACAATTGATATAAAATTTACCACATTTAGTGTCAAATACTCACCCTTAACGAATCATCCTGTATATCGTCTGTTGTTAATATTTAAGTGCCCTTATTATTTGAATAAATTCATTACTTAACAAAATACATTAAAACTAAATTTATTTTGGAAACTAGCTTCAGTTTTAGCCAGAAATGTTTCTAATATCTCCAATGCCACAAATTTCGTTTTCGTGAATTTCGGGTATGTATAATATATGGCCAAGACTGTGAGAATACGGTGTTCACTTACATAATTCCCTTAAATCAAGACCTTCTTTACTTGTAAAATTTCCAACGGAATAATACACGTTCTCTCCATCTCTTCTTCACTTGGAGATTTCATTAGCAATTCATTCCGTCGAGCACCTTGTTGAACGAAAATACCAGCCAAATTGGTACAGAAAGCTTTTCCCTCGACTATTCGCTCACTAAGTTACTTCAGCGTTGGCGCTATCGATAAGTGGTGGATTTAAAATTTCCCAAATTCAAATATTTAAATCGACAATCGTCCCTCGCGCGAACGAGAAGGACAAATCACAAGTAATTTTAAAGTTTGAATACATGAATAAATTAAAATTGATGCCGGAGTGGGTCTTGGGAGTCGTCGAAGGAATTGCCGGTGAGGACTGACATAAGGAGTTTTCGAAGGAAAAGCTACTACATTCGTCTGGCAAATCGATAGTGAAGTGGGGCATTATCTACCTATTTGAATGGCGGGTTTTCAACGATTTAATTGATATCCACGGAGTTTGCTTCCTTAGGATAAAACATGACCTCAATCTCTGAAAAGTGATCGTAAGGATTTTTTACGTGGTACCTGCTACCTAAGCTGCCACGTATGTAAATATTTTGTTGTACCGGGTGTCCAGCCTAAGATGCAACGGTCCCTAGCCGATTTATTATTGTCTTTTTGAAAAAATGTTTCATATAAATGTTGCCTCGAATCATATTCTACACATGCTAAAATTAGTTTCAGAAATGGCGGACTTCCGGTTGTACCGGAAGTAACTACTAATTTTATTATTTTAAATGGAACACCCTATATATTATTGCACTTTTGGGTTCCTTGTTAAATTTAAATAACAATACGTTAGGGATACATTGGGGCTAAGTTGTACCGTTTCCGAATTACATGACGTCAAAATATTCATATTGTGGAAAGTAAAATTTATGCGGAAAATGTATTAATAAAAATAATATAGATCTTTAAGTGAAAATTGAGTGAAAGATTTAATTACCTGTTAAGGCAGTTATCAAGAAGGCTGGAATGTCAACATAATTAACAAATTATACAAGCGATTCATCTCGTTGAAATCTCTAACCCCAATTGGAAGGACGGCATGTTGTTTACACAAGAAGGTTTGGAAGGAGATGCAAGGAACCTGATTCTATTTTATTTTCTGCGCCTAATTTGTGTGATCGCTCTTAATATAGTAAAAAATATAGTGAAAATAAACAAGACACTATTTGTTTACTTAATTTGAGTTGAATGGAAAATTTTGGATTATTGAAAATGGAAAAGTTATTTATTTGCAATTTCCATAGCAAGATTTTCAGTTAATTTTTGAGTTTATTGTCCACTTAGATATATAACGTTAGATTATGGCATATGCGAATGTCAAAATGTCGACGGTTATTGAATTTCCAACAATAACTCACATCCCTTCGGTCTTTGTCTCCGCGCGATCCGACCCTCATTTTCTCGTATACACGAAACACCAGCGGGTGGCGACGCCATCAGTTAACTGATGCGACGCAAATCGATTTTCAATTTTGATACCTCCAGGAGTAATAATAATCCCAGGGTCTCTCGCCGTATTAAATTAAGCGGCTATGCTGATGATTTTAATATCGGAAGCACGGCGGAGGAAGAAGCGCCAGCGACAGATCCGGCGGACTCCCAGATAACCTAATGACACTCCTCGCAGATTACCTCGGCCCCCGGACCGATCCGAGGAACGGTCTCCGCTTCCCCTGCTCCAAAAAACCCGCAGCAATTCCGAAACGATAACACACAGACCGTAATGGGTCTGACGTGCAATTTGCCGGCGTCGACAACGGTCTGCTAATACAAACGAAATATTCAGATTAGCGGGCCTTCGAGTTGTCTGGTGGGTCGGTCAGACACTAGCAGGAGGATCGGAATTTTAGAGCTTCTAGAGAGCGTGTTTTTCTTCGCCGCTGTACGTGCCGATGCAATAATTCTGGTTCTTATATAGGATTTTACATTGAGAATTGGATCTGTCGTGGCGAAAATAATATGATGCGACTGGCAGCAATTCTGGTCTCTCACCTCAAGTATATACAGGGTGTCTCTGAAATAAGAGTACAAAATATTAAAAATGGGAAACCCAAATTATACTGAATAAGTATCCAAAAATTCGTACGCCAATTGCAATATCGAATATACAATTAAAAACTCATTGAAACGTCACGAATGTGCCGCCCATGGATCCACTATCTGTGTTTATACTATATCTTAAGGTCATTTGTAAATACAGCTGTGATATACAGATAATCATTGTATGCAGCTGATACGAGTCAACGACTCTAATATTATTACGTACGCGAAATTTAAAGCAAATTTCAAAGAAGATATTGAAAGTAAAATGTGGAATCTATTAATGAATAACTCTATTCACTTGTGCGTAATCTGATCAATGACAGCTGTCTGAAATAAACATCATTGCGGTGTGCCGTACTGCGTGACACCCCCACTTGCCCTGCAGCATCACGTGTACTTACACCTGCATTTCTGTTCACAATATCCAGCAATTCTTCTTCGGCTCGTAAAATTCGACGTGGTCTTTCACGTCCGCGACCTTCGTAATTTGGTAGCAATCGACCAGTTTCTCTTAATCTAAACACGGTATCCTTTATACACGTGTAAGACGGGGTTCTACGATTGGGGTATCGCTGCCGGTAGATACGTAGAGTTCTTCGACAACTTCCTCCTGCTTCGCCGTAGACATAAATCATATCGAACAACTCGCGTGTGGTAAAAGCCATATCCGATGTGTTCATGCGTAAGGATCCAGACAGAGTGAGACTCATAGCGTTTTCAGCTTACTGCACTACACCCGTGGAGTATATCTAGCTCCCTTACTAATATTATGTATTAAAATAAGATGGATATACAATCAGTGCATAAAAGTGCAGTAAAGTGCAGTAAGCTGAAAACGCTATCAGAGCGTAGTTATACGTCGCGTGTTGCCTGCCCTACCTTCGTTGGTTAGAAGTGTAGTGTCTCAAATACCAGTGGCGTGACGGATATTTAATAAATATCTTTGCCATTTTTTTCCTCACGTATGCGTGGGAATTTTGGAAAAATTAATTTAGATAAAAGGTGTAATAAAATTAGGGCTTCCCATTTTTAATACGTTGTACTCTTATTTCAGGGACACCCTGTATATATAACACATTGTGGGTTTATTTGTACCCGATGCAAGAAAATACGGAGATCCCATCAAATTGAAAGTAATTGTTGCCCACAGCTTCGTCTGTTCTAATAAACTCACTTTTCAGAAATGTATAAAAAATCATATTCGGACTTTCTAAAAATGTAAGTGGCTACAAAACCTTACCAATCAATAATCCAAGGAATGTTTGATAAAAGAAAAGCAGTTTTTCATGTGCATCTTCTGGTGGTCTCCGCAGATGGTGTAACCAGTATTGCAAGATCTGGTGATTCTTTGTTTATTTAATTTTTTTTTCAAATATTTAATTTTTTTTATAAATTTTGAAAATCTCATCTAACAATAAATGTTCAATTTGTCATCTGTTTTTTTTTGCTGTATCTAGTTAAGAAAAGCGTTTAACGCTGCTTGTCGAGATTTATTAAAGAAACTGAAATTAAAATCGCAGAGCACAATGTGCCTACAAGTGTATCAGATCACTTAATTGAACTAATAAAATCTTTCGGTATTGAACCTCGAGAGCAGATTATTTTCACACAGATTTAACAATATTACAGTATAGTAAATCCAACCAACTTCAAGCTAGAAAATGCATTTAGTGCCGAAAGTTGCAGTTGAATATATTTATTTACATATCAAGGCTGGAAGGTGACGTTTTCTCGAACGAGTTTAGAGATTACCAGCTGCGACGCGAGCCGATGTGTTACAACAAAAACGACTTCGATAAGACACGTTCCAGCTGTGGTGCGTACAAGTTTTTCTCGGCTATCACATGATTACCATTCATTAAAATGAATTCACTTGCTTTTGTAGTGTTCGGAATACGGATGACTCATATTTGAATGACAGATTATTTTGACAGCTATTTTGACAACTGGGATCGGTTGTCAAAAACTTCAGAATCTTCACAGATTCTTCTTATTTATTGTAGTCCATATAGTAGTTCATGGACAGTAAAGTATCGGAAATGATGCGTTGACAGTTCAATTCATAGTTTAATTCGATAAAGTGGCGCTTTCTATCTTCGAATGATTGTAATAAGGTTATATTTTCGGATGTGGAACTCGAAAAATATATTGCACGTTACTAACATATTCATTTTTTTTTATAATAGAGGTAAAACACCCAGCACCAGTAAATTCATTAAAACTTTATATTATCACTAACCTCTTGTATTTCACAGTAAGGATTTCTTATTCGGTATAACATTTTTTACTACTACTTATTAGGTATATAATTTTATTGACACATATCTAAAGGAGTTTCAATTTTTTGAAAAACTAAAGTGCGTGTGTCCCATATTATTGCAATATAGCTTACAGCTAGTTAGTGTAACAACGAGCCCAGCATCTTTCCTCGTTTTGATTTTGTTTCTCTTTTTTACGATCTATGATCGGCTTACCTACATTATTGTGGTGAAAAATTTCCACTTGTCTTGGCGCAGAACTTTACAACCGAAAGTGTCTTTTCGCGTCGCGTCCACTACTCCAAGTGCCATAAATAATACAACGAAATGAACGAAATTTTATCGAGAACGGCTGCTTTCGTTTTATCTCCATTTCCTTCTCTCACACTCACTCGCGATTTATTCGGCATTGCCACGGTCGATCCGTTTTAAGGAATTTATTGGCCTTTGATAAACTTAACTTTAAAAGGGGCGTGAGAAGTGGGCCCAAATGGAGGTAATTCCCTACTGGTATTAAGGGATTCCATTTGCATTTTCATTTCCCTGCATCTGGGAGGAAACGCGCGCTTAAAAGTTTAAAACGGTTTCTTGGTTATGAATGGAAGTGTTACCCATTGGAAATCTTTTCAGCCGAGCAGTTTATGGTATAGCTTTCATGTATTGTCAAAATAACGAATATTGTGTAACATTCGCAAATTAAGGCTTTATAGAAACTGGATATCTTTTGGCAGTTCTTGTAATGACTTCGATTTTTGGGCTTATTTTTCAAAATCTTATTTATCATTATTAGCACCTCATTAACAACGTAGCTCAACATTACAATGTACTCACTATTAGAATATTAATATTAGTTAAAAATATGGAAACGTTTCACAAAATTATATCATATATATAATATCTTTTTGCTCAATTGTTTTTAAGGTACCTCTATTTTTTTTTAGGTAGGAATGTTAGTGATCTAATTTATTTATCAATTATTTTACTGGATGTATAACTCTGCATATAGATATTTCAAAATGTATTTAAGAATATTGTTTATTAAAAATCCCAGCAGATTCTTATATGATCATCTTTACAATTACGTGCTTTGAACTGCCTCAATCATCTGTCAAAATTTGAAGTATTTAAAAACTAAAATAAACCATATCGCATAAAAAAAACACTACTATTTATACTGTTTTCAGATAATTTATAAGATGTGATTTGTACCTGTATCTTTGTAAATCTGGATATTAATTTTCTTGACGTTTATAGTATTTGTGTTCGTTTCATATCAATGTTTGATTTCTATTGGGTCCTTATTACTTTCAATTATCCATTTTATTCCCCTCCATTTAGTAAGTTACCAGAGCAGTATCCGGGGCATCTAAATGTTGTGCAGTTGAAAAAACAATCCGAGGTAGCTCTTTTGAAAAGATAGTTAATTTTTCAAATAGGATGTACTGGAAATTTGGTGACTCTTCCTCGAATCGTCAGACAGAACAGACATGTTTTCAGTTCCGAATTTAGTATAGTCTGTCCATATTTCTAACGATTTGCCTTTAGAGGGATTAAGAGTATTACCTGGGACTATCCACTACCTGGTGCCGCCAAATAATGCAAATGAGGTAATGGGCCGTATTAAGAGAAATTGGATTTTTTTAAAGTAGAGAAGTAATTATGTTTCGTTTAATATAATCTACCGTTTACAATTTAATCTAATTGGCTATACTATGAATAATTAAAGTTTCTTAAGTAAATACGCAAACTCCATACCGCAATTTATAATACATGTAGATGATGTAGACGATGAAAGCAGTGATTCTGTTGACTGAAACGGTATTTAAGTTTTAAATTTAAGATAATGTACATATACATAAGGACGAGTACTTCTGAGTTGATAAGGTACAATTTACTATAGCAATTTAGTAATGATCATAGTTTCTTTGATTGTATTGTTTAACATGTATGTTATTGTTGTTGTAATTGTAATATTATAATGATGTTTCCTGTACTATGTATCAAGAAAAAAATTTAATTATTTCCCAACAATGTATGTATGTTTATATGTATATAAATAAATATATTATTTAGTCGAACATTAATCTCTTTATAATACACTTTTAGTATTATAATCTTAGTGAATACGTCCCTGTTAACCACCCGTGCTCGCAAGGGATTATAACGGTCGGTAAACATTTCTTTTGTGAAGATCGAGTGCTATTTAAAAAGGCAAATTGTTAGAAATATGGACAGACTATAACGAGTAATGGTATTGCTTCAGATCCTGACCTGAGGATGCTCAATCAAATGCGCAAAACCGGTCGTTTTTTAACTTAATAAAAGATATTTGTCGATTGGACCGATTATATTATTATTTTTAAACACGCCGCAAAGTATTTTTATACAGTTACTAAAGTTACAATCTTGCATCTTAAACAATGCGTAGACAAGTGTAATCATAGCAAATAGAAATTCAAGTATTGGTGGATCAAAAATACACAGCAAACTTTTTTGTTCTGATTATAATGAAACATAACTTTCTAAATGAATGCTGCGACAAAAATCGGCGCCTCCATACTTTTTACTAACCCTAATTTTATACTGTGTACTACACATAGTGTTGATACGAAAACGGCGAACTGACAAAATACTGAGAGACGTCACCTTCACTGCAAATTTTCGCGGTTTTCTTTGTTGTAAATATTACGAGGAGATTTTCACGACAGATAATATAGAAATACTATACACACGGATTTCTGCATGTTACAGACATCGCAGGGTAAATGAGAATGTAGTTATAATCGAATACAGAGCTCCGCACAATGAATGTGCTTAGTCTTGTGTGAATTTAGTTTAGTTCTATTATTCAAATAAACATGAATTAGTAAATATTCATAATGTACACGAAAGCTTAGAGGATCGCTATCACCCCTGTCGTCGATGAATTATTAACATATACATCTGCCTGCATAGAAATTAATATATCCATTTTAGGATGCTTTGTGTTGAATTCATTTAAAGCACTAAATTTATCTTAATGTTTGTATTTCTCACTTTAATGATGTAAATTTGTATTTTATCCGCAGATATTTTTGTTTCTTTTTATTATGTTCGCAATTTTTACTAACTTATCGTTTAATTACCAACTAAACTAGCTTTTACACTTTTAAATTTAGTTATTATATTTATTAAGTGAATTTACTTATTTGCATTCTAGCGTTTATTTTTATATTCGGCCAAATTTGCTTATTTTTTCGTTAAGATTCTAAATTTTTCATAATTCCTTCATTCAGATAAATTTTCTCCGGTATCACAGTATAACCATATAAGTTGTTTGTTGAGGAGGATAGAACTTTACTAATTGCAACGAGAACAATTGCAGGCATAACTAGATGATGTCTCTTAGTGGTGATTTTCTTCCTTATTCGACTCTGCGATTTTAGAATAAAGTACATCCGTTGCTAATGCCAAACTTCTTTTATTCCGGATGTCATTTGTGCGCGAGTAGTATGAATAACAAGAAAGAAATAAGGAAGAAGTTTTACAGTTCCCAGGACGGAAGAAAAATCGCTCGGTAAATTGAAATCGGTTGCGAAGAAAATTTCTCATGTTTGTCGACTTCTTCAAATGCAGTAATTTTAATTTGCTGTACGAGAGGAAACTTAGCGGTCCAGTGGTGGCCTTTTCGTCGTGCAACGATTCGCGAATAAAATCTGTATTGGGAAACTTCTGCTGCTAACACATACGGGAGAAATTTAAAAGTTATTCTCTTGCAATTATGCTTGTTTGAGCAAATAATGCTACTTTAGTGTTACAATTCAATTAAAGCCCAAAATAGAACACTGACTTTGTCCAGAAGGGGTGAAATAAAGGAAGCAATAAGTATTCCGTTCTCATAAAGCGGTGGATGGCTTTAGTCAATATCTGAATTAATTTTTAATAATTACTCCGGTCTTTAGAGTTCTATTTTGCGCTTTGAAGCGGCGCGTTCCATCGAATCTCCCAGAAGCGGTAATTCTCGAAATTTAATCCGGGAATAACGGATTCCATGAGAGACAAATATGAATTTCGTAGGAGGGGAGCGACAGACGGTATAAAGGCTCTCTTTCATTACGCTCGCTGTGCGCACGTAAATTGCTCGATCTACGCTAAAATACAATATCTTTGTATAAATTCCATTCACCGATAAGAAATTCAATGGGAAAGGCCTTTTGAACATTCTCTTCGCTTAAACTCTCAATTGAGATATCGCGTTTCTCACGTTTCAATGAAATGGAGTAGTGGTTAAACTGTATATTGCTTTATCAACGGTATGAAAAAGCAGGCACTTTCTATCTTTGTATTTTTCTATCACATCATACGTTATTTATTTAGCCCTTCAGAATTTACTGATCGTAAGTTCTATCATTAAGGGTATTCTTCTCTTTTTCGTTCTGGATCATAACTATTACATATTTAGTAAAAGTAAGCAATATTTAGAAACGATATAAGTACATATACTTATTACATACATGCTACAATATTCAATATATTTATTTTATTCAGTAGTAATCCTTTACGTAAGATTATCAATGAATATAGGATAACTAGTTCAGTAGAGACACATCAATAGCCAACTAAGAAAGTGGGCTAAAAGCAAATTATTTAGATATTATGCCTCATCAAACAGTAATACCTATAGTCACTTTGGGTATGTGTTCGTAATGGCATTACGATTGGATTAGCTTAGAATTAAGGTGACTATAGTAGTCTATTCCATCGCGATCTATTATGATTTCTGTCTCATTTTGTCTTTTTACCCAAACCTATCATTTTCGAGAGCGGCTTTCTTATGTAGTTACTGGCTTTGGAGTTCTGCATGTCCAGTAGTGGAAACCTTGTTCTAACCAACGCATCGTATTGTCGCAGAGCATTTTTTTCTCGGCGGGATCTGCAAGTAGTGTCCTGTGCTAGGCCTATGGCGTGCATACGTCTATTTGGTGACGTGATTAATTAGGAGATCTACTATTTTATTTCTTCCGATCTTTACTGAGTAGATCATTTGCAAATTTTGGTCTTTGCTTCTTTAAGAAGTTCTGCTCGTTATTTCTCTGATGAATTTTGCCATTACTCTCTGGACTAATTATATACCCACTTGATGATGGACTTATTTGTCTGTAATCTGTTATTTGGGATTTGGCGGAGGTAGAGCGAACAGTCTCAGCACATCTTGTTACCTCATTCTTCTTCACGCCCATGCGTCTTGGTAACCAGGCAACCCTGCAACATAATGCACTGCAGCTCTTAGAATTAACTTGATTATGTAGTATTGTTTAACAAACTGCTCTGAAATGACATGGAAAGAATAAAATTAGCAATTTAAGAATAACTTTCAATTATAATTGTCATTATACACGGAGAAAAATGACATTGCAAATCCAACAAAAAAAGTATTGTCCTTACATTGCAATCGGTTCAAAAATAAATTGGTATTGCAGTAAAGTTTTGTAAGTATATTCCAAAACTTTTGTTTTGTTCCACCAACAACACTTTTGTTGGTGTTAAAATATTTTACGGTACAAATAATCGCTGTGGCGATAACATTATAGTTGTAGTTATTTCAGATCTAAAATACAGAACAACGTGTGCGATGAAGTGAAGTAGATGTAAACACAATTTTTCAAACCAGTACAGTCAAGAAATATTTACATTACACACAATTGTAGTTGACGCAACAGGACGCCTACGTTGTCGATATTACAACTTGTGATTCGGGAAGTCCCGGCATGGACAGTAGTATCACGTGATTCTAACCGCGTGTTTCATTGGTCTTACATAGCCTTGAAGAAACATACTAGTCTGCTAGTTACCAGGCGGAGTAGACCACGCCATATATTTTCGGTTGTGACGTTGTGTTAGCTTATTAGTTTTGTGTACAAGAACGACAGTGTATTAAAATTGAAGAAAACTGGCTCACTTCTGACGTCTACTGACTCTTAGATATGGATAATTTTGTTACAGAGAAGCTAGCTGAATGGAATATTATGCGTACGAAGTACAGATTGCTAATGATGAGTACATTAAACCTTTCGATAAATTACCTAGTGTTTTCCCCTGTTTAAAAGTTGCAAAACGATCTAGAATATACGTTGCCTTGAGACATTTGTAAAATAAGACTTAGATACATTTGAAATTTTAATCTTCATTTTTAGTGTTTCCCAGTTTTAGAATTTATCTTGTTTAATTTTTGTGTTAATTATTAATAAAAAAATGTGTTATCCTATACTGATATTTTACTTAAACCCTCCACAGCTTACATTTAAGACAGCACCGAATTTGTGTGTGAATCTACTAAAATATTGTTCGCTTTGAACAGAAATTGCGATTACAAAAATCAAAATCAAGTGACACTATAAACGTAGAAAATGATGACGGAAAATCAATTGTTTGTTAAATATCCACAACTTGCTGTTGAAGTATCAAATTGCTTTGGTAGTAATAAACAATTTTTAATACTGTATTTCACACAATTTTGTTGAAAACACCATATTTTTGTGATTCGTTAAACAACAAGCAACTGGTTGATTGTAACATGTTTTGGGATTATATCCTTCCCAATTTTGTGGCAGTTCTAACAAAGTTTTTCGACAACAAGTTTTAGGTTGTATTGAATAATGGTTGTTGTTGTCATATATTTACCCACAAATTGTTGTTCAATGTGCGTCAATTGGTGCCACCTTAACAATAAATTTTTCTCCGTGTACCTTTTGATACCGTGGCAATGTAGAAGTTCTTTTAATCATCCAAATTAACACCGATATATAATGTTTGAGAAACTGTAGCTATTAATCGTGGTTTTTACTTCCTAAAGCAAATAATGTTTGCGCATAACAAATATGTATGGTCGAAAAAATGAAACGACTCACATCAAATTTTATCGACAAATACGCATTGGAAACTACTACGAGCTATTTAAATATCAAATGTGGCTATTATGCACATATTTACATTGTTTTATTTAAAGGCGTGTTTGAAAATATTCAAAACCCCAAAACACGCCATTTATGTAACTATAAGGAGTATATAGTTGTCAAAAATATATTTTTCTATTTCCTCCTTCCTAGCTGTGACGACATCAGTTTCTTTCTAAATAGCACTGGCATTTTTTAAAACAGACATATGGTCTCTATTTCTTTCCGGGTTAGTTGATGGTGCACACTGTGCGTTAGCTCATTATCTTCTACGTACCAGGGGTTTTCTGAAATAAAAAATTGCATTATATAGGCGAACTCATGGTGTAGCTATCTATCGAACTGCTACCAGTTACAGTAATAATCATTGTAGCTACCTTATAAGCGTGAGCCACAACTTTTAGTAAACAGGTCTCGAACAAGAAGCAAAGCTAAACTTGATAATCTTTATTAACAAAATTCTTGTAAAGCTTCTTAGAGGAATATCTCATGGAATTCTCTATCGGAAAGTATTCTTTGCGAGAGTCCGTAAATTAATTATATAACCTATCTTCACTCATGAAGTCCGATTTGGGACAACAAAAAAAAAAACATGTTCTTTATCAACCAGGGAATTATGAACATTGTGCGTTATTCTATCAACAATTTATATTTTAGCGGCCGCAGTCATTTCAACGGAACTGGCGATATGAAGTTGAAAGCTGGCCAGAACCTAGTAATTACAGGCAGCTTGTTATATTTAGTGCAGGTGAAACTAGATCCGAACAGGATTAAGGCAACTGCTTCCACGGTTACCTTCAGTTTAGGTACTTCAGATTTGATAAATATTAATACAATGAGGTTATCACTGTGCTTAGACCCGTAAAAGGGAAAAGCATTAAGAGTTTGGGCAGCCTTTAGCGATGCGAATGAATAGTGGCGATACCGTCAAGCTTTTGTGATTAGAGTAGGTAGGTGAGAGTAATCTAAAGGAACCTTTCGCTTTAAGTGAATAACAAGCGTATAACCAAAGCGTGTCGGGGCTTAGCAGAACTACAATTTACATACTGACGGAGCGACCATACGGTAAATTTCACAGACATTCCTTTTGTTTGCGTAAGATAAAATCTGAATATTTCCATAAAGCGTCCGCATATGCAATATTCATTTCGTTTCTGGCCAACAATTTACCTAAAAGCTTGCGGCAGCTGATTACTGCAAGGAATGTTTTTTTTTAATTTTATACCTTCCCTAAGCTGGGTTTTCTTTGCAACGCAGGGCATTCTTGCTGATTTTGCTTGCTTAGTAGTAGCTTGCCGCAGTATTATTATTTTAGTGGTTCTTTTGTATTGTGAATATGCGGCTTATTTTTTTGTTTATTTCTATTGATAAATTGGAAACGCTCTATATCCATTTAAGTGGTAAAAGCAATCACGGCTTGTTGAGCAATTATTTATTGTTTACTGTATCCTAGAACGTTTACTATTCAGCAACGTTTCGCTTTTCTTTAAGCAAAATTATAGAATATGAATACAAGATTTTTTAATGAATACAACTTCCTTATATTCAATACTTTTAATAATGCGTATGTGAAAGTTAAATTTTTAAAAACAATATTGAAATTTGCTTCGGCTCAACGATCCAACGTTCACACTAGGACTATTTTATAGGTCCCTTCTAAATATAACCTAGAATTAAAAATTGTTACCAATAGTTTGTAAGAACAATTCTTGTTTTCAGTGTAAGAAGATATAATATTATGGTACTCTACAGTAAAAAATATATGACTATTATAAAATCGTTATTAAAGGCAAATCGATTGTGAAAAATTTAATTAGAAAATATACTTGGGAAACATGTCGCTTACGCAGCCAATTTTTCGATTTTTTACTGCATCATTTACTACCACAGAAGTGGCAACGGTTTGAATTCCATGACAAATTTCCTTCCTTTGTCACGCAGCTAGCCAACCAGGAGGCGGCAATATGACGAATATGAGAGGGTCAAATTACGAACTTCTTAAGTCTGTTCGTGTATGATTTTCCTGTCAGTATATTTTATTTTCATGCGTTGGCGCATTGTCCTATGAAAGGTCGTTTAGTGGAAAATTTAAATTTACTTATGTGTCTTAGCAAGTTCTTAGTCTGAATTGAAATGACAGAAGACTTTATTATTGTGATTTTTATATAGTAAATGATCCTATTCACCTGGGTGTACATGTAGAATACTTATTTCTTTGTCACATTTTGTTTGGAGTCACACTAATTTAAATAAATTGAGAATAGTCTGTTAATCAGTGTTTTATTTGATATAACGTATAGGAAAACATCACTTAATGTTAAATAAACAGTAACATTATAAATGCATTGATATTAAATGGTATATTAAGAGTTATAAAGAGCTTTACTCACGGCGGCATAACCCTCCCACGTCCCACGTGTCATTTAGAGCGAAATCATTTGAGAGGTTGGAAAATTTACAGCCAGGACCACCTGCAAATTGGGGTCTGATTTATTTGGGAATTTGTAAAGAGTATCACAGATGACTCTGAGTGGTATTCACTAGAATTAACCAGTGATTTAATTTATAAAAACATAATTTAAATTCAAAAAAATATTGTCTACAAGTTTTGTAGCAATATATATTAATTCATGCTTATTTTAACATAAATGAAACATTGTACGTACTGATAAAAGTAATTCAACATAAAATGTGGCTAACTTTAAGTGTAAAACATTGATAGTTTTTTATATATTACTTTTTGTTTGATTCTATAGCAAGGAAAAAACATGTACAATTATGTACCTATTCATTTACCTATCATACTTATATATCTTGAGCGATGACTAGAATATTAATGCTAGAACGGCTAAAAGAAAGCGCTCATAATCAACGCCCGTGTAATTTAGAACTCTGAGCGCTATTAATCAAACACGCGTGATTATGGGAGAGTGCTCTCTTTTATGATTGACGCTTACTAATTATCGCACTTTGTTGTGAACCGTTAGCTGTATCAATTAAATTTGTTTATGCGTCGGGTGCGCTGCGCTGATTTCCTTCATGGCAGTTATTGTGTTGGAACACACCTTTAGTTGCTTTTCATTGCGGATAAATCTTTAGCATTCGTTAAGTAGTTAGCTTAATAATTCCCAACTTTGATGGATGGCTGTCATAAATTGTATACCGGAATATATCCAATTTTGAATGTAACGATAGATGGAGTTTCAGAACATCCTCATTATTAGGATGCTATCACTCTCATTTGGAAATGCCAAAGCCCTAAACAAACAAGTAAACCAAATTAAATTAATGTTAAGGTAAAATATTTAGTGTGTACATAATTTGCATCTAATTCGGTTTCTGCGCACTAATAAAAAGTAATACTATGTCGAATTACATAGAATACTGTAGAACATTAGCTTTCTAGTTTACTTACAAAGAAATTACTTATTAAGAAATTACCTATAGAAGCGGCAGAAAAAGCCGACGTTTCTGAGTGCCAAGTTGGTGTAGATTTAGTACGTCAAAATCTACACCAACACCCAAAATACACATAGAAACTATGTGGTCAGAATTATTGTATCCTGAAGACGTTCCAGCGAATCAGACTCCTTTCTTAATAGGAATCTAGGCGGTTACTTGTCCCTAGTTTATTATTAAAAAGGTGATTCTGGGGTATTAAAACGAATTTCATTTATTTAAAGTCATTTTATATAATGTTATTACGGTAAATTTACCTATATTCGAAATAAAATTAAAATTGTTAGTACGGGCAGTATGAAGGGGAAAATATAGCAATATATTGCATTAAATGAAAGAAACTTTTCACTTGGTATCTAATCAGGAAACACACATACGAAATCCAAAGTTCGCAAACAATTTCACCACAAAAGTTGTTGAATGTTAAATTCACAATTCAATAATACGTACACCAGCAATAATATATGTTCCCAAAAATGTAACATCGTTGCCCACAAACGATTCTATTACCAACCAAAATCCATTAAAAGCTGATAAATTATTGAAAATACGATGCGGACTGAAATTCGATGTGAACTAATCAGATAGTACTGCCCAGTACGTTAAATGAACATATATTTAATTGTGCGAAATGCTCTGTAATATTCTGATTATGTGTACAGATCTAACAATATAAAATATAGCTGGCAAATATGGAAAAGCAATACGTATTTACGTAACCATAAACACCACACAAAATTATACTCATAATTCTGTACAAATATTCATATTTACGTAAGTATAATTGTCGGCTATATTACATTTCTAAAGCATCTATAACGCTATTAATAACGGCCAATCGACAGTCTACAAAACGTTAATTACGTTCAACAAATATGTAATCAAGCGGACAAAAATGTGCCAATGTAATTTTCACACAAATAGCGGACTATTGTAGCCAAACAGATTTTTTTTGTATGCACAATTTATGTAACAATCAATCCATTATCCAATCAACAGTGGTATCGGTCGACCTATTTCGTCGCAAAAGAGGGTTTTGTTGTTCAAATTTAATCGATACCTATTGGCTGGAAATCCTTCCGTCGCGTCGTCAGTCTCTCTACTTTTATGTGTTATTGCTAATGACGCTGTTGTACTGATGGTTTTAATTTAAAACTCTTTCCTGTTTTGCAATTGTCACCGAGAAAAAGGGATTCGTGGTAGGCCAATATACATTATGCACCTAAATTGCAGAAGGAAATAGGATATACTGTGCGAAACACCGCAAAAAAAAGTTGTGATTTAGTCGTGTTGTCTCTCAACATTAACAGGCAATTTTTGCAATGTACGAATTGTCTCCGGAGACGGGTCGAATGGTCTCCCTTTTGATAGGAGTTATACCTGCTTATAGTGCTATTGTATTAACAAAATACCTAAACTCCTCGTAAAACCCCTTTGTCAAGATGTGTTTTTTTTTAAACTGGTTCAGTATTAAGTAATACGAAATGTTTATTCACAATTTCCAATTATCTGTTCACACGATAGCGTAGGACATATTATAACGAATATTTATATAGTCGTGTATACGTTTAAGTATTCTAAAACGTCTGAGAACTCGCGAATTGACAGTCCTATTAATTTTAAAGATATATCTTACTTTCATTGATACCAGTTGTATCTATTTGTTGTGATGACCTATGGCAAAATACGTACGCTGAAATAAGTCAATCAGTTTCATTTATATAAATGTGGAATATGTGAATTCAACAAGTGTCGGCATCCGATACCATTACAATATAATTTCTCTCTATATAAGGGAGTCCTCAAATAAAATGTTTCAATTGCCTATGGTCCCATACCTCTGAGAATTTTGCTGCTACCATCGCTTGGGAATTTCACCCTTAGGGGGAGACGTGATTTTAAACAACGGAAAACCTGAAATCGCTTTTAGTTATTTTCCACTCGTCCCGGGTACCTAGGCGACATCGTTGGCTATATAGGGACTATTGTTTTAAAAGTACGGATTCGACGGCGAAATTCCAACTCCGAAATTTTCCCGGGTCTCTCACCCTACTTTATGCTAAAAAGTCCTTTTATTTTTCATCACTGTTACGTCGCACTGTAGTAGCTTTAGTAGAGCGCTGAGCATTGAACCTCGACGTCTTTCTCTCTACCGTCTTTTCCTGACTTTTTCTTTCCGTCCCGCAGTCATGAAATTGAATTTAGCGACCGCACGTGAAGGCCTGTGAGACCGAGAGAGGACTGAGGTGATCCCCGATCCTAATACGGTGCTTAAATTTTTAATCGCGGGTAGTCGTTTAAATATTAAGATCGGTAAAGTATTGAGAAATCCCCCAACTAATCTTTAAATTGGAGCTTATTTCCATGCATTGAAGGAAATCCGTGGATTTTCTCTCCGCTGGATGGCACTCCCCGTCCAAATGTAATTAGTGTTCACTGGAAGTCGTAATGATTCTTAAGGAGCGTCAATTAAACCAATTGGATTTAAAAGAATATTTATTCTTTTCTCTTTTTCTTTTGTTTCTAGCTGAAATTATGTCTCTGCGCACCGTTTCTTGATACACCATGCAACATATGCGCTAGCTAACTCTGTTACAAAAGTGATTTGATCTGTTGGAGTGTTAAAATTCCCAACGTTGCAACAAGCGTATGGGAAGCAATTCTGTTTATGTGGAATGCCTTGAAGATTGTTGCAATATTATGAAGGGTGTTTCATTTTAACCAGCTTTTGTGGTAAGGGATTTTTCACCTTTCTTTTGGGATTTTTGTTATAGTTTTCAAGCCACAGTCTCCACCCATCACAGGTTAACCAGCCCAGGCAAATGCGATATGTCCAAAGATACGGAAAATATGATAAAATATTTCAAATGAAAGTTATATGATCTTGAAGGGCATATAATGTTGGATAATTGATTTGTCCCTGAACTGTTATTTGATGGTCATAGAAAGGTTACCTTAAATTTCTTGTCGATTATCTCAAGGGTTTTTCAAAAGATAAGAAAATGTTTCGACTTATAAGACTTGAAAGTCGCCGGCATACGTCTTGGCACTATCACTGCCGATGAAGACAAGACCGATTAAATCTATAAAAAGGTTGCATTAAAGTCATATAAGTTGTTTATTTGTATTTTACAGCTGTCCAGAGCCCGTATGTGGGATTACTAAGGATTCTGTTAAAATGGAGATCTGGACCTGGTTGGACAAAGCAAGTACAAATAAATGGAGGTCGACTGAAGGTCAACTCCAAGCCAAAGCACTAATAGGGGATGGAGATGCTAAGTTCTTTGATAACCTACTTAGACGCAACAAGAAAGAAGTTAAAACCATTACTAGGCTGGTAACTGGACACTGTCTCCTGAAAAAGTATCTATGCAACACAGGCCGAGTAAGCGAACCGTGGTGCAGAAGATGTGAGCTACAGGAGGAAACGAGTTTACATGTAATCTGCACATGTAAGGAGTTGAAAGTACTCCGGCAGAAACATTTCGGGAAGGATCTATTGGAGCCGTCGAAAGTTCTCAAGTTTCCACTGGGCAAGATACTGGACTTTATAGAGAACACGAAGTTGCTCGAGTGGAAGTAAGAGATTTAATAGGGACGGTACAATGAGCACCTAGCTCAAGTGCCTGGACTAAAGGTGTCCACCCTAATGTCATGAATGAACGAATGAATGTATTTTACGGCAAATGCTTCAATATATCATCATTCTATTAGACACATAATCACGACTGATTTTCAAAAATGCATCGCCTGTTTTCTAGGAACCTTGAGTGGAAAAGCAAGCTCATCTGATACGGTCCGTTAGGTTTTCAGTTTGGTTCAAATCCCGAACTTCTGTTGGTACTAATTACTACTTAATTTTCTTGATTTATTTCAAGTTCTGCAGTTTCAAAATTTATAATAAAGTACCTCTTTCAAATTGCCTCAAAATATTGTCCAAGTGCCAGTTGGTGGTATATATTTATGTATGGTATATATTATATATATATTATGGTATGGTGGTATACTTAAGAAATATGTTCATATATGTACAGGGCCCTTACTATATAAGTTTCTCATTAAAGGTGGTGTTTAAACATAGATGCCGATGTAGAAGAGTAATTCAGTAAATACATCTGTTATAAAAATGCGGAATGATAATGAATTCCAATTATCTCAAAAACAAAAACATTTAAAACGCTACAACACAAATTCATCATTCATATGTAAGTTGCAGATGTGCCGTGTCAGTAAATGTGGTAATTCGGACACAATTCCTTCAACATGAATCCTCTAAACCCCAAACTTAAGCGATACGGTTACATTGAACGTTTCAATCTCGAGGAAACACATTGGTCTAATTCCACGCGATGTACGAGTTTGTTTAAGTTACTTCTGGTGCAAACAGTAGCTTGCTGTCTTTCAAAACACCTGCCCTCGGTAAATTTAACGCTACGGAAGTTTAATTAATTTATTCTTAGCACGTCAGGAACGTATGGGATCTAGAGTCGCACCGAAAACGTGGAATGGATGGATCGTAAATTCATGTCAATGAAGTATTCAGCGAATGCATCATAGGCCTGAGAATAAGCTATCAGCAAAGATCTCCAAAAGTGGTTATAAGAATTTTGAGCAAATTTCTATTGAATAAATATAGATAATTACGGAAAAAAAAGAAGGAAGACAAAGTCCATTGCAGACTAGAGTCAACAAATAGAGCAGTTTTATTTATTCATATAAATTGCACTGCGCCCTGAAAGATCTATTGTGTATTGCCGTAGTATTTACAGCCGGCAGTCCAGTCTGATTTTAAAAAGTACAGAATATCAGAAGGCCACAGATTATGTAACTTTCCATCTTCAATTTCACATGCCCCCAGGTGCAGGGCCCTTGAGTTGCACGGTGCAATGCAATTTGAGAGGATGTTGCATCCTGTTCCTCACAAATTCTACATTAGGCTTCCTCCGCTATTCCAAGCCTACTTAGATGTCCGTTCAGTTTACAATGACGTGATAGGATCTCTGTCAATGTATGAATATTATTTTTACTTGGTTGATGCATTCTACATATCTCTTCTGGTTATAGGTTCCCAGAAGAGGTTTAGCTTGCCTCATTCCCTGGAGGTTCTCCCAGTATTTGGATTTTCTCTGCTCCACTTCACGTTTGAGTTTCCCTCTACTTATCCCGCAAAAAGATTCTGGCCCTACATATGGTATCTTAGCCCCTTTCTTAGCAAGGTTATCTGTTGCCTCGTGTTTGCTCACTGCTGTATGTTCCGCAACCAACAGTAGGGTTGCCTTGTTCCTTTTGCCTAGTCTCGTTTTTTCTAGATACTTCCAAACCATCTTTTAGCTTATAATATTAATAAACATTATGATAATCTCTTACTTTTAGTAGCTTCTGTCAATGTTGAACTGCACCCATCTTCCAATAGCATGCATTTTCGCATGGAGGATGCTTCAGTACATCCCCAAGCTTTCGAAATATTTGATTCTAGGCCCATATATCCCTATTCCAGTTTCTGCTGCTGTTTTCGAACCAACCGTGTTCATCTCGGGTCTATTTGAAATAAAATGAAGGTCAACAATTTTAAATTTGTCCATCTCTACTTGCGTTCTTTCCTCTTCCCATGATGTTGCAAAAGAAATTGTCGTTGATCTACCTCTATTTAAAAATAAAAAAGGATGATTTTCAATAATTTGAAGAACATTATCTTTTTTTGCTACTGGCCGCAAATACATTAGCATACACAATGTGTATGAAGTTAAGATACATCCTATTCTAGAACTAGTTGCGCAAAGCATTGCAATATTTAGTCCGTTCATGCACTGACAAATCTTTGCAAACACAATCATAAATATATAAAACTAAAGAAAAACACTTACATCCCTTCACGAACAAAAAAAAAATTCTGTGATTGCTTTCGTGTTAAGTCAGAGTTATTCCAGTCTTTATCAATATTCGTTTTTGTGAAGGTTTGCGGCAACAGAATTTCATGCTAGTACCTGTAAAACCTTCGGAGTTAAAACAATTATTTCAAATAAAATATGAAGATTGTTGAGACTTACTTAATGTGTATATTCCACTATAATCCAGTTATCAATTTTGAAAATATTAAAAGCTATAAAAGACTCATTCCGTGTATGTCAGATCCTGTTGCAAGGCAATTTAAAATGTAATTGATTGCGGATACTATCAATTTCTATTGCTATAAAAACTATGGCAAATGAAAAACGTGCTCATATAGACATCAATTCCTCAAAGTTAAAGTTGTTGACTTCCCAATTAATGTTACAGATTGCACCGTTACTAGAACCAAATTCAATTACCGTTTCCAATATTATGTAACGTATGTGCAAGGAAATTGAGTCCACTAAAGCGCAAATGTCATTTAAACGGGGATTATTAAATTAATTCACCATGGGTTGTCAAGAGAAAACTTTTGTCCCCGGAGACTCCCTTGATTCTTCAGAGCGCACCTTCGATAGCAGGCAGACAAAGGGCCTTTGTTTTGCCCAGCGTGTGTTGCAGTATATTGCGCAATTATATAACACGGTTTCACTTACATTGTTTTCCCGATATGATTTTCCATTAGGTGTATGTTGTCTCTAACTAGCCTTTATTGACAATTTAGAAAGGCCTATTGTTATATTACTCAATAAAGGCAAAGTAATAGACACGCCATGAAAAGTAGGTACTGTAACAGATAAACGGGCTTGAGAACTTTTTAAAAATTTCATCCCTATGGAATTTATCCCGGGGCGTTTGCTGTTCATAAACAAATACTTATGAACACAGTAACATTGCGTTCTTTGAATGTTTACACTTCTGTTCAAATACGATGATTTTCTTTTTATAGGTGCTGCACTAGCAAGAGTTCATTTTCTTTGGAAAAGTATTGTCGGGGATATTGTCTACAGCAGGTAAGTTAATAATAGTTTTAAGTAACAAAATTCATAAAAATCATGCCTATAAAATTATTAGTATGTTACTTCTACGAAATACAACGAATAGATTATTGCTAACCATTATTATCTACACCCCTACTACAAACAATTCACGTTTGGAGATTGTTAAATAAATCTAGCAATAATAAATGTACCTATAGCAAAAGCAATAACTGTGTACTTACGAATCGCCAACGCAGTTTTGTTTGAAATTAAATTATTTTATGTAAAACAAAGCAAAATATAAAAAGACCACTTATTCAACAAATATAATTACTACTTCAGGCAGCATAAAGTTCTTTTATGCAAATGATTTTTCGAGTCTTATAGGAGCTGCTTACAACGGAGCCCAAAAAATAATCATCAGTTTCAATGAAACTTTATTAAAATTTGAAAAGTGCGTCGGTTATATACAGGATTAGTAAAAAGTCCCGGAACGGTCGAATAACTTTGTTATTTGAAAATTATGATTTCTGAAATTTGGTATGGGAGTATAGTTGAATGTGTTACTTACAGTGGAAGAAAATCATCACGTGTCCACAACAGAATTAGGTCAAATTCATGAGATCTCTCAAAAATCTGCTCATACGATTCTTAAATCAGCAAGAATGAAAGCCTATAAAATGTATCCCGTCCACTGAAGATGATCCAGATCGTAGACTACAATTTTGCGAAACAATGACGGAATTGATCGAGCAGCAGCCTAATGTTTTAGATCACATCATTTTTTCAGATGAGGCAACGTTTTGTCTCAACGGCACTGTGAACAGACATAATTGTCGCTACTGGTCAATTGAAAATCCGCATTGGATTGAAAAAGTCCATACACAGCGTCCTCAAAAGGTGAATGTCTGGGCTGGTCTTGTTGGAAACAACATCATAGGTCCATTTTTTATAAGAGGAAATTTAACTGGCAACGTCTACTTAAATTTATTGCGAAATGAGGTTGTTCCAACACTTGCGGCCCTCTTTCCAAATGCAAACATAGGTGATCACCCTAATGCACATTTTTGGTTTCAACAAGATGGAGCTCCCCCCCATTTTGCCCATAATGTCCGCGATTATTTGAATGAAATTTTTCCGGGACGTTGGATCGGACGTAGAGGAGCAATCGAATGGCCGGCACGTTCGCCAGATCTCTCGCCATTAGATTTCTTCTTTTGGGGTCACATGAAATGTCAAGTGTACAGAAATCGTCCCCATAATCTTGAACAATTGGAAGAGAGAATAGTTCAAGAAGCCAATCGCATCACTCCAGAACAAATACAAAATTCAATAAGAAATTTTACTGACCATTTACATTTTTGTCAAATTGTAAATGGAGAGCATTTGGAACAATTATTGTAATCGCAACCTGAATAGACAGGTAACTTGATTTTTCTGTATTAGGACACTTTTTTAATTTTTTAACTGTTTTCTTGTGAATAAAAATAAACATCTTAATACATTCTGAACGTAGTTTTTTATTTTGCATTCAAAAGTGTTAAAAAAATCTGGGCGTTCCATTTAAAAAAAAAAATTGGACGTATTGCCGATTAAACCGGAAGTGAAAAAAATATTAACTGTATTGCATAAAATGCATTTATATTAACTATACCCCCATACCAAATTTCAGAAATCATAATTTTGAAATAACAAAGTTATTCGACCGTTCCGGGACTTTTTACTAACCCTGTATTTTGAAGTGATAATATATATATATATAGAAAGGAATAGAACAAAAAATTAATAACAGATTAACTTTTGAAAGTTAGGTATCTCCATAATGAAGAAAATTGCTATAATTGCTTATTTCAGATTTCCGGGCTTATCTTAATTAGCCTAAAACAATTGTTAGATAATGCAGTCATAAAAGTTTATTAAAACAAGCCAGTGAAAGGAAAAAGTAGCCCCACGAATTACACACCATCATGTTCCTTTAATGAACTGGAATGTCTATGTGATATATCGACTTCCAGGAATAGGCTATATGGCGGGATAACATGCGAACCCCTTGATTTTTTCGTTTAATTAATTGATATATACATAGCACAGTATTACACACGCAATTTCTACTTGATTATTATTCAAAACGTACTACTTAATTACACATAATGACAAAATTAAAAAGAAAAGTAATTTTGTTTATCGTTATGGTAATTATAAAACCGCTTTTGGGAAAATTCTTTTAGTATGCTTTTGTCATGTAAGTAGGTATGTGACATATCGATTGTACAAATATATTGATTTGTTGACGTATGTAGTAGTAAGTATGTAAAAAAACAAAAGAATAAATAAATATTATGTCAATGTAAAAAAGTTGAACTATTACATCTTAAAGGGTTTAACAGAAGCAGCCGGGTGCAATAACGTGGTAAAGGTTAAATTATATTTCAACTTTATTACTCCATTAAATATTTTAATAAACAAAGTGATTATTTTATTTTTTCTTGTGAGTATAATATATCAAGTAATTTACCACCAATAGTAAATAGGGCA
Source organism: Cetonia aurata (assembly GCA_949128085.1). Taxonomy (NCBI): domain Eukaryota; kingdom Metazoa; phylum Arthropoda; class Insecta; order Coleoptera; family Scarabaeidae; genus Cetonia; species Cetonia aurata. The sequence continues at coordinate 35,144,722 of OX421885.1, forward strand.
TTAATTAGGTCATATTTTATCATACATTTAGGGCAAGTTGGTACAGCCAAGTGCATGAAAGGTACACCAGAAGAAAAAACAATCCGCCCAGTTTGATTGCGAGAGAAGATGTAGTGCTTTACCCCCTCCCCATCCCGCAACAACCCGTAAAACCGAAGAGTCCCGAGTGGATTATTTGTTTAGGAATGGGCGAGGAGACCACGTCTTGGCTGGTACCTATGTAATTTTCTGTGAGAAAAGGCAACGCCCGATATTTAATTTGTAATTTATATATGCTTTAAAATAATATTTGAGAAACAAAATTTTTCATTTAAACTATATTTAAATGTTTAAGGATAGCAATAATAAAGGCCAAAACAAAACTCCATGCGCAGAAACCGTACAACCAAGTTCCTCGCAGCACAAGAAAATTGCTTACTTGCCTACATTTTTTTTTTTGCATTTACACTTAAATTCTGCAGAAGAAAACCTTCTTGAGGTGTGGTCTTTCTAACTGCGCCTGAAGCCTCCTTTGCATGTATGTTTTATCTTGATTTGCAATCTGTTGATCCAAACTCATAATACTTTCTTTACATATTATGAGGCTATAGTCGTGTCAAAGCACGTCTACCAATGAATTCTGTACCAGGTTTGCTTATCGGTACAATGTCGGGATGGCGTCCATGAATTATCGTCTGTCTAACTTCCGATAAGGTATCACTATAAGATCCAGTCGACTTTGCTTCTCTCTTGAATCTGGCCGGACGGACCTGAACTGCGGCAAATCCACATAAAACTAAACAAACGGTGGAGCGAATGGATATCGATCGAGGATGTCCTCGATCCGACCGTTTGTTTAGTTTTATGTGGATTTGCCGCAGTGCAGGTCCCTCTGGCCATTTTCCGGGCTTTCATGGGTTTCTTGCGCTGGGCTGCCGATAACCTCTTGGTTCCTAGTCCGATCCTTTGCATCCCATCAGCCAGTTGCTTATTGCTGTTCTTTCCTAGTGGAACTCCTTGATCAGAGCCTCCCTGGGGATGACCCTCAGATTGCGTCACCGTAATGACCTGTTTGATTTTGACGAAGTCAGATTCGTCCGAGTCTGAACAGCCCTCCCTTTCCTGTAACATAAAGATTTTATTACTAGTGTGCATGTTGGTTCCACGGGTAGCGAAGAAGTATACGTCGACCATGACAAAGCTAGACTGGCATCCTGGCAAGCCTAATAAAAACCAAAGGCCGGCAGATATCTGGAATTTGCTTATTACGAAGCAAGATTTTCCCACTTGCCCATGTCGCAAGGGACAAAAAGTTTTCGGCAAAGGCTGTTACACCTTAACTTTGGTTTTTTGTTTATTGTTATTGAGGTTGTCTGGTTTCGACGCGGGCGATTAAGCCATGGTCTGCCATACCTGTAAGGAGTGTATGCTATAACAGTGGTATCGTTATTGCCTGTGTAAAGTCTAAGTCACGATAAAATTAAAAATTTGTTTTAATACGCTGAGCAAAATTTAAATCTATCGCGACCCACGGAGGATTAACAGTTTATCTGAAATTAAAAAGCTGAAGCTACTAATAAATGTTAGTACCTATAGCTACCTAAATGTTAATTCTGATTTGCAAAAAAATACAAGTTATTAAGTAAAACTGCTTTTACCGTAGCGTTTAATCGAAATGTCTTGGATATAACAAAAATCCCAAAAGAAAGGTGAAAAAATCCCTTACCACAAAATTAGATAACAAATCTAAATACGTATTTCGGCAACTAAGTTGCCATCTTCAGTAGAAACAAGTGAAGAGCAGTGTTAAACTTAGTGTTTTCGGCTAAGGTAAACCTTGGAAGATATGCTCTTCACCAAATCACTAGTGGAATAACACTTAGTGCAAGCCACAGTCTCCACCCATCACAGGATGTCTTGGATATATAATAAAATAAAAAAAATATATATCAAAATGTGGGCTTCACATTAGAAAAACCACCCTCACTATATTTTCATAGCCTTAACGGTTTAATGAGATAAGTGATTCACCACGCTTGCATACAGAGCTATTATAACAGTACCGTATATTTTTAATGGACGCATACATATTAGCAAATTAAAGCGATTATGATTCTAATTTAAATTCACTTTAAGATGTTAAATAAGACGAGCTCTTGCCTGGATTCAGCTATACACCCTATCTCGATTTATAAATCTGCACAATGCATTAAGACGTAACTAGAACGTGTTATTTATTTATGAACCCGATGTTGGTCTTTCGTTTTATCTCCTCTTCTTATCTTCGAAGTATATAGCAAACGGCGAGTAGCGCTACGTTTAATGGTGCCCGCTGCGCTTTCTTAACCAGATATCCCAGCTCTTAGATATTAGCATCTCTCTTCTCTACCCTAGAGGGGAGATACGTTACGTTATCGTGTTGCAACTTAGTAAAAGTCAACTACCTCTCCGCTACATCTATTGACTGCCGTACATTGGCTCTTATTGACATAGACTGCAGCTACGTCAAGCGATATTCGTCGGTCTTGTTACATTGCGCTTATTTGACGGGCGCCCGAGAAAAACGAACCACCTTAAAACGAACCTGCTTGAATATGTATGTATAAGAATGGCCTTTCGAGTTGTAATCGACTTGCGACTTGATTTTAGCGAGCGCATCGGGCGATGGGTTTAAAATATTCTCGTGTGATGTCGCAGAAATCAATTCTGGATGCATTTTGTATACGACGTGTGTATGCAGAGTGTGGTTATGCAGTGTGAATGAGGTAGACCGAAATAATGCATCTGTTTAAATATTCATGCCGTCGAATCAATCGATACGAAAATGTAAAAGTTACTGACTTTCAAATGTGGCGCTATCTTTCTCAGTAATTCTACCAACATCTACTACCCCTTAAGATGTTTCCTATATAATATAATAATTCAACGGTTAAGTTTAAAATATTTAACCTTTATTGTAAATATATCAAGATGATTAGTCCTTTCTTTGGTAATAAGTCTAGTTAAAACAAAGCAATGATTAATAGTCGAAACGCTTTTAAAAGAAAAATTTAATTGCTTTGTTTTAACCAGCCTTATTACCCAAGAAACGACTAATCATCTTGATCTATATAATAATAATAGTAATTGTATCTTTATATCTGTAGACAATGGAGTTATATCGTTAATGTCTACCTGAAAATATCCCGATATTTATCCAATCCAGATAGCTGAAGAAACATGCGCTGCAAAATAGAAGAAGAAAGGACAAATACACTAACCTGCTAATAAGTAATTTCAATCCTATGTGCTGTCAATGAGATATATGAAATGATTCTGGAAAAGTAAGTAGATAAAGTAATCGATGATAATCAGTGTAGCTTCAGGTCGGAGCGAGGAACAACGGATTTGAATTTTAGCCTGCGGCAAACATTCGAGAAGATGCTTCCTCACAATAAAAAGTTACATGGTGATTTTCTTGCCCTAAATAAAGTCTTTGACAGTTTTCCAAAAAATAAAATCTGGCAAATACTACATAAAAGCAGATGAATCACTACAAAAACCCTATAAAGAGCTTTTATGAAACCGCCAGAACAAACAACTGTCTCTGAGAAGAATTTATCGCAACGACGGGTGTGAGACAGGGAGGAGTACCTATCCCATTTTTGTTTATCCTATTGACGGACAATATATACAGTCACCGACAGAATTGAGTGGACATAGTATTATATTTTATTATTAATGTATTTGTTTTGTAATATTTGTATGTTTTTGGATATTATTTTTGTTTAGCTATTTGATCTACTAGAATATGATATGATTTTATATATCATTAAATAAGTATGAGTAAACTATATAATTTAATTAAAAATCGCTTAGTCTCCACTCACTTCTATCGGTGACTGTACACTCAAAAAAAAAACTTGCAAATTTTGTTACAATTGTATTCCATATCCCTACAAATTACAGTAATATATGCGCCAGGCCCAATTTGTTATGAAAAGTCACACAAAATTGTGTCTAACGTGTATAAGAATGTGTATTACAATTTGTAAAAAAATTTGCGACAACAATATAGTCAGTAGGGTCATTTTATTTTTAAGAGAGCTTACTACAATATTGTAATACTTTATACAATTTCTCAAAACAAATAAGACTGAATCCACAAAGTTGTTGTAATGTTTACGCTAAACTATGCAACACTTTGTAATATGCACTCGTAAGTTGTGCTACAAATTATAACACTAAGTAAAAGAATATTTGAGAAACTCTGCACCAGAAAATGGCGATTCGTACTATATTTATTGAGAACGTTTCTACTTGTGTAATGCGAGAATTGGAGGTAAAAAGCTGTTGCGTAGTAAACAATGAAAACTATAAGTTACTAGAAATTGTAGTAATGATTATCACTATAGTATCTAACGCTTTTCACGAAATATATTACTATTTAGTAAGGAAGTGTTGTAAAAATTACTACAATTTTATATAGGTATATACTTACGCTGGTAAATACATATGTATGTACTTAGCAAAGCAATAAGGAAATAGAAATTAATAAAAACAAGAATTTTATTGAAAAATACATTTACTGGATAACATTTTCAACGTAACACATTTTTATTGAAAAAGATACTAACTTTGAACACAAACATTTTTTACTGATTTCTTCAATGAAACTGAAATGTCACCTGATCGCATTCTATCGGATACTCAGCACCCAATGCAAACATTATTTTAAAACCTGCATCCACAGCTTTTAATGGTGTATCTACTTTATATTTGATATAAAGTGCATACGTATGAGTCCGTTATGTTAAGAAGTTCTCCAACTATTATTGGTATCTCTTGTACTGGAAACTGAACTGGCGTTATTCTCTGCCCGCCACTGTAGCTCTACATCCAAGCCAGTAATATTCTGGAAATAAATACAAATTAAGTTTTGGAGATTGGGATTGTGTATTGCGATTTCAACTATATGTAACAGAAAGTTAGAAAATTGCACTGTCTGGAAATTATTACACATCAGTAAAAGGTGTAAAAGCCACCGATATATGGACAATAGAAAGAACTTGTACAGTTATGATAACAATAAACGCGCATTATTATTATTTGTTATTATGACATAATAGATTCCAGACAACCCAAGAATTACCTATTACATTTACCTTCTATAGGTAATTGTATGTATATAAACACATAGCAGCATCAGTAATAGGTAATTACACAGGTAAAGAGAAACAATTTAATGCTAAATACACACATACACGCCTATACTTTTATATTCAAGATATATGTCAATATCTTACCTTCAAAAATGCTTACCAACGGTTCTAGCCCCCAACTCAGTAAATAACTTTTCGCATCCATCGTCATTAATGTATATATTATCTAACGGACGGAATACCATAGGACACATAATTGTATTAAATTCGACTACATTATATTCGACTCTTTAATACAAGAAAGTTTGGCGTACTATTGTGAACAAAGTGTTTATACATTGTAATAGATTTTTTAATCATTTGTAGTATTTCATGCTACAGTACTTTAAAACAAAAATATATTACAAATTCATATCGTTGTACTATTAAAATATACTACACAATGTTAGACACAATAATTTAGTAAGCTGTACGAGAACGGATTAGGACTGGCTTTTACAATTGTAGTAACCATAACTACATTTTTCCAACTACAATATTATAGTAATAATTCCCTATGTATTTTTTTGAGTGTAAGATCTGTTAAGAAATATCGAAAAATAGAGTAAGTACTTACAATTTACAAATATTTCTAACAGAAATAATGTATCTACGCAGGCGACTGACTCACGTTTACAATGTCGGTATATCCAAAAGGAAAAATGTAATTATGCACTAATTATACCTAATAATCCAATGGGTACTTAGTAACTTTTTATAAAATTCATTCTTATATTTACAAAAAATCGGATATTAAATCATAATTATGTCGGGTTGATTTCTTTTGAAGCATATATCCTATCTTTCGTAATATTTCATGTGTAGTTCAAATTCCAATATGATATTCACTTTTCAATTATGATCCGTTCTGTTGGCAAATCCTACTAAATTACGAAACCGAAATGCCTTGTTATATTTACCTTGACACACGTTGTGGATATGTATATAGGTATGTACGTGAAATGTGTTGCTAATATGCTGTCTGAATGTATGGTAATATAGGTATGTAAGTACCGAAGATCTAATCAATAGTAGAGTTCTAGATACCGCTATTCGAAATAAAACTAATAGACTCAATAGGCAAATTTCTAAGCGATAGCTGAAACACATCTAAATAACATGATTACTATTAGCTCATGCATTAGCGATTAATGTAGTAAGTTTTATCTAATATGAAGCGATAGATAATTGAATTAAATTGTTCTCAAGCTTTGACACCGGTACTCATCTTGTATAGCTACGTGAAAACCTGTAAGTCACTCCAAATAACACGGACTCGGGTATAACTTTGACGTTAACTTACGTCTCTAGATAATTTCGGTTGGCAATATCGGAATTCGCTAAATGACAGTTTATAAATAGAAACTGAAACACAAAGAAATTTAATTTAAAATCCTGCAGATGTAATTTAAAAACGTCGATTAAGTCGTTGAAATTAGAATCGTGTTGAATAGAATATAATCATGATGTTTCGCATTCTTCCACCTCTGTTATCGCTTTTTTTTTTCTCGTGAAGAAAAAGAAAAACGAAGGTTGCCAAGACCTGTACGTATAAACAGTTTTATTCGACAATTGTTTGCTTGATTTTCATCGAAATAAGTAGGCGGGCCTTTGTTGAGCGTGTATTACAGGTAGGACTAGGTTGATGCAGACCCTTCCGACAGCGGCCTACGCAGCTGATTATTTTGTGTTCGGGAAAATCTGATATTTTCCAATACTGTTATGTTTGGCATGTTGTGTTTCGAAAAAATAAGTATTATGTAGGGATCAAAAAACAAGACCAGGCACGGTATAAATAGAAAATGCTTTTCGAATAGCAAATTTTCATCGATTAATGTTTCTTGAACAACGTATTTACTCAGGCTATATACTGAACACTTCACTGGAGCTATTACGCTCATTTAACTGGTTATTACGTATGAAACAATGACTGGAAAGAAAATGTTTAATAAATGTGAGAACATTACGCTTAGTTTAAATGTGCAATGCAAGAAATGCCTTTCAGAAACATTGATGTGAAATAAATTAAGCGAATCCGTTGTCAATCGAATCTTCCTTTGTTCTTTGACCAAAATGCTTCCCCTCGTACTTTTAGAGGTTTCCTTGTTCGTGTTTCGTTTTTCTATCTTTTTGATGGGATATAGTCATGCAATCTAATTTCATTTGAGCCGTTTCTAAAAAGAGTGTAGGACATGTAAATTTGGTAGTGGTCTAACGCGATATTTTACTAAACTATTAAAATCCTTTTAGAAAATTATTACCTACGACATCATCTAAAGAAGGTCAAAGAAAAATAAACCCTATTTTTCTTTGAGTTAAACAGATGCAGACTCCGCGTGAGTCTTCGGCGATTTGATTTATCTAAAGCAAAGTTTGGAAATTCCTCCCTCAAAGCTATTAATAATGCCGTTTTAATTAAATCATCTCGGGAACATATTTCCTAATAAAATACGGGAAGAGATAATCTATCTAAAATCACATCGTGAAACTCAGCAAAAGAAAATCGGCGAGCAAGCAAGAACCCTTTTACCGGTTCTACTACATTTCGCCCTCGTTTGTGACACTATTTCGGCTGAAAGCCATTCGCGCTAGAAAAGCAGCAAACGTAAGAACCGTAACTGCTCACCGAACATTTAAAATAACTCTATCAAGCTCGATTTCACTTGAAGTCGGCTCTCGTGTTCTCGGGTCAGTAGAACTTCGTACACAGTTCAACGACGATGGGAGGAGAACACGCAATGATCCCATGCACTTGTTTGTTTTCATCGGCGAGAGATGGATTCGTATGTTTTTTTTTTTTTAGAAAAGTTCTTCGACATTGCCATAGTTCGTTACGAAACTCGAGAGTCAACAGTTCAAAGTTTCTGTATTATTAGATGATTTTACTCCGATTTATCGGCTTTGAAATTTAATGTAGTTTGTGTCCATCAAAGATTTGATTAAACTACTCTATAAATATGGTAGAATCAGCTAATCCATTTTGATTTTAACAAATTCGCTCCGCCAACTAGCCAACCGTAATAAATTCGTACATCAAACTGAATACGGCATTGTTTCGTATGGATATGGGACAAGAGGTATATTGAATTCGAACTGGTATTGTTTAAGTTAAAACCATTTTAGTACATTGTCATTTTGCTCTGGATATAAATGAATTTTATGAAAGAGACATCCTTTTCAGTCTTACAATACACCAGTATAAAACGCTCTATTCATAGTTCTTCAACTTTGTAGAGTTATACGAATATCCTGTTATAGATTTACCATCTTTATTGCTATAGGCCCATCCTCTTAGAATGTAATCTGCAGTATGGAGATACGTGTGAGCAAGAAGAGGAACTATTTGTGCATCGGCTGTATCTTCTTTAAATATTAACCAAATACCAAGATGCGCTATATACCCATCACACAATTATCCACTAAAATAAATTTCAGAGCACCTCATTCAAGTTTTATGCTGGAATTAATTTTTTATTTTCGTATGAACTTACGCCTACATGTATAGATACTTGTGGACTTCAGGAATGACCGACTAAAGTTGCAGTGAGTGAGATAGCGCTACGCTCGCTGTATGCGCTAGACACAGCTCGCTGCAATTTAGACGATCATTCCCAAAGTCCAGGACTGCATGTACATACATACCTATACTAGCTAGCTCGATGCAAACTGCGACTATGCTTCATGAAATACATTAGGGTTTTCGGTACCGAAACAAAGAGTTGCCTGCGCAGTATACGTATATGCAAGTAAATACCTACAAGATCCTTTTTCACCTCTTTTAACAAATACAGACAGTGCACTAAAACGAAAAAAACAACTTCCACTGTGCGTGGTAATTGCCTTAACCTTAGCACGTATATGTACTGGTGATTCCAGCATATCTTTTTCGCTCTGTCGACTTACTGAAGGTTTAAAGAAAGAATATCCGACATTTACTGACCAGGAGCAGCAAACCAGATGGTTCTCACTGCAAAAATATATTTCTCTTAGCAAACCACAGCCGTAATCTCCAGTGAGAGCCGCGCAAAAACGTATTTGAGAGACTGACCGGTATGGATAAAACGATGCAAATGCGAATACACCAAATAAAAATATCGTGGGAGAATTTAACAACCGATACAATTTTGATTAAATAACCTGTGTAAATAGTGACCACACGTGCCTTTTATTTACAACGGGTTGGAATTGTAAAACGTAATTCCTTCAAACCAGGAGGAGTACAAACATTGATCCTTAATTACAAAACGTAATTCCTTCAAACCATAGGAGGAGTTCAAACACATGCATTTACCTGGTTGTGTTGTTCTAGTATTCTTTGTGTTTATTTTGGACCCAACTCATTAACTGCTCCCGTACTGTGTTCTTGGATATTCCTTGAACATGGTGTGTTGCCTGTTACTTCCTCGTTTCTTTACTTTTAGTTTAAGTAATGTATACTTAAATTTTACGCCTAGTTCCGCCTTGAATTTATGCAGTGGCGCCGGTTGTGCGAGTCCGTCAGTTGACAATCAACAATCGCACCGGGTAGAATCGGCCGGCTTATACGCTTTCCATGTTTTCGTCGTCAAAGTAATAGTCTTTTAACCCTACTGAAGTTGCTGTGTATGTGAGTGTGTAATTAAAATAGTGAAAAGGCGTCTTTATTCAGAAATTTATTTAAACAAAATAGGTGCAAATAACAAGGGAAACTGTGCAATGACCAATAGGTGAGTATTAAAGAAGATATTGTATATGCAAATGTAAACATAAACAAATATTAGCCGTAATGATACGTAGAACGGAGCGCTTTTAAATACTGATGTGAAACATTGAATATTTAGCTTAAGACACGGGTTATGTCAAGGTATTTCTGTGTTGCACCAGTAGCTTTGCCGGCCACGAAATTGCAGATAGGGGTGGTGCTTCGTCGCGCCAGAAGCTGTGCCGGGCATTATATCACAGATAAAGCGATTCTGTGTCGTGCAAGTGGCTTTATCGGCAACGAAATCACAGATGGGGCGGTTCTGAGTCGTATCAGTATCTTTGCCCGCTCCGAAATCACGGGTAAGAGCGATTCTGCGCCATGCCAGTTGCTTTGCCGGCTACGAAATCACAGATGGGGTGGTTCTGCGTCGTGGCGCTATTTTTGCCGACCACGAAATCACAGATGAGGCGATTATGCATGGGGCTAATACCTTTTCCGGCCACAAAATCACAACTAGGAGGGCTCTGCGTTGGTCCAGTAGCTTTGTCGGCCACGAAATCACACATAGGGCGGTTCTGCGTCGTGTTAGTGGCTTTGACAGCTACGGAATTGCAAAGCAGAAACTGCAGAGTACCGAGACAATCGGAAGAGTTCAAAGGCTTACGAAGAACTGATTTCTACCACAGAATTATCACGAAAACTTGGATGCATTTTAGAAATGAAAAAGAACTGCTCAGGAATAAAATGAAAAATACAATAAGTATTTTTCATTTTTCAACATGTCATTCTACTTTATTGTACTTTACTTCAAAATTTACTTTCATGAGTTTCCTGAGTTTTTTTTTAGTTAACTCCAAACCCTTTTCTTTGATGAAGATAATGAATTTAGCTAAAGCTCAGATTTTCAATCTCTGGTATCCTGGATCTTTTAGCCTATGCGCTTATTATAGTTTAATTAATAACATTTTTGGAAAATCAGCATTTTATATGATTATGCAATCTCCTACTGGAGTAGTACTAGTACTAAAGAATTCCTATACTCACCTTCATAGCAAACACGTTAGTACACAAGAATTAGTTTATTGCTTATATTTTCACCATAGAAATTTATTTAAAATCTCTGTGTGTATTATTCATCTTAATTTAATTAATATGTGCTAATATTTGTTCGGTAGGAACGCAAAATCATTGAAGGCCGCTGACATAGGAGTAACCTATTAGTTCTCTTACTGGAGTTCCGTAAGTTCTGACGGAATTCGAAATAGTTCTATAGTTCCCTTTGATATTGATTGATATGCTTCCTACAAAACTAACCAAACATTCGCTAGTCAAACGAGAAATACCCAGGACGACGGCTAACAAATATGTTTTCATAGAGATTTGTGGGGCGATTCCCTTAGCTTGAAAATGTATTACTGAACGTTCTTGCTACTTTTTTCCATTCTCTTTGGCGAAAAAAAAATATATTGCCAGACTATTGGACGAGAAAAGCGAAGGCAGGTCTTGACAGAGATGTTTTCGGTCGGAGAATCAGATTGACTTTATCGACGGGAGATGTCATTATCTTGCACAAATGTAAAACAGAAATGAGAAGGAAAACATTCAGGAGAAACTACGTATACGTAATATTTATATTCCTTTAGATTTCCGCCAAAAAGAAAATTCGCTGAAAAATCGACATATTTATCAGAGAGTATATACAGATATATTCGGTGATCAGCATATATATTGCATTCTTATTATTAAATTGGTGGTTTTTCTTTTTGAGAAATAGGTTCAACACGTTAAAATATATTTCGACACATGTATTTATGACCACTAAGACGGAGAGAAATTTGTAGGTATCTACCATGAATTTGCAAAGAAATGAGGTTAAATAATATCCAAAAGGGTTATATAAAAAAGTTGTTCATAATTTATTTTTAAGGATAAACATTACAATTTTTTTAAGTATCATTCTCTCTTTCTTTTTTTGCTTTTAGTAGGGTATCTGCCGTATAGTGTCTGAATTTGTTTGATACACACACAAACCATTCCAAAAAATAGGAGGAAAGCAGAATCAAAACTGTCTTTGTAGTTTATTTTGAACTAATTTTGGTATTTAGTGTTCTTATACGCTATACGCCTTAGTATACTCTATAATCAAGTAATATAGGTAAATTTGTTTTTTAAATGAATCAACAAACCAGTTTTTTTTTTAACCATACAAATAACAAAATTGACTTTACATGTAAAACGTATTCCGAGCTCGTTTCCACAAACAGCGGTAATATATTTGTTTTGATAAGGGCAATCATACTTTGGATAAAAATATACACTCCAATGCCACTAATAAAAACGATATTCTCTATGGTGCATGAATTAAAACGCATATGTTTTTTCGATTAATGTAAACGGAAAATTCAACGACAAGCATGATATAATAAATTTCAGCCGAATAAATTTATGTTGGATGTATGTATTACATATTTTCAGTAGAACACTGGAATTACGATTTTGCAGTACCTGTTATTTATTAGGCCGATATTGTGATAATTTCTAACCCATTATTGCCCTGGGGACGTCATTTCCAATAATGTTTCAAATACAGTTATAGGTATGTGGACTATATTTATTTGAAACTAAAAAAAAATTGTTTGCAGCTAGACACGTCTTGTCGTCAGCGTTCAGGTAAGCAATTTACTGTTTTTAAAGTTGTGGGCATATGTGCAATGTATAAAAATTCGAAGGATTTCCTTCACTAAGGAGTTTTAGAATTTGATATAGAATTCTTACACTTATGAGTCACTTGTATCGTAGCCTTGACAAAATTGTTACCTTGGCAGATGCAAAAGGCTACCAGACGCAATGATTTTGAAACCTATTGCTTTGGTATGAGTCTTAATACATACTCGTGAGCCTAGTAGCTAGTAGAAAAAGAGTGAAGGTACAATTTGAAAAAAAAAAATAAAGTAGCGGACTAAAAGGCTATTTATATGCGGAGTGTTATAATGACAGAATCTTTTGTAGAATGTTGTCCAAATACCGCGGAGTTTACCACAACTTATCTTCATTAGTTTCCAAGTAAATACATGAGAAAACAGATGTGAGATATCTTGCATATATTGTCGTTATTTCAGGAACAACACAACAATCGTTACTGTGACATCGTTTATTATGCTTTTGGCCTGTGATTTGCATCCTCATTCTTTATATGGTTGCAAATGTGTGCATTCTGCTTCTAGATCTGTTTACACTGTTTCGCACTGGATATATTATATTATCTAGACAATTCTAACAAAAGCAAGAGTTTATAAATCTCATTCATTAATGATATAAATTGCGGCAAAATCTCAGTCCAAACCGACTCTAAGTTAGCCAGGATACAAACACAAATATTCCCATATAGAGAACAATGCCGGGTACTTGCCCCGTGAATAAATAGCATTGTTTAAACTGGCATCCCACATCATCAATTAGGGCCTAAGATGGCCTCATAAACAGTCAAATGCGGGCAGATGCGACCGCTATTCGCGTTTGAGCGCAACACCCAGCAAAACGCGATCACAGCTCTCATCATAGGGCCGATTACCTCTTCCCGTCCCGTTCAAATTTAATTTTCGATTTTATTTTGCCCGAGCATTTGTGGTCGCTCGTTCCTGAGCGAGCGTCCGGCCAAGATTTATGTTTTTGTTTTTACAGACGTCGCATTAGTGAGCCGCGTAATTGGATTTTCCTTTCCTTTGAATTATTACCGACATTTTTCACGCGGCTGTTTCCCTGATAAGGATAGAAAAATATAGAAGCTAATTGCATGCTGTAACTTATTTCTCTACAGCGGTTTATGCAATCTCCCCGGCATAAATCGTACACTAAGTTAGGATAACTAGGTGTTAGAACCTCTCGGATAAAATTCCGGTAAACTCTCATCGCTCCGGGTCCCCTCCCGGAATATTAATCTGGGACCGATCTGGATGCATTGATCGAGGGAAACTTCATTAATCCAACTACATTTACGCGCTGAACGCGAGGGACTGTGAAATTAATGTAACTGATCAAATATCCGGGGTGAAGGTAGATTGCTCCGTACCAGCGTTAATAGGCGCAGAGCAATATGCCATAGTACCACGCAGACACGTAGCAAATTGATTTAATGACGGTAGGTAGGAGCACTACATACAGGTAAATAATTTAATTCGCTAATCTTCGGAATATTTCCGGAACGTTTAAAAGTTGCTGTAGTTGTTCCAATTTTTAAAGAGGGTGATGACCGTTTGATAGAGAACTACAGACCAATCAGCATTCTCTCTTGTTTCTAAAAAATTTTCGAAAAATTTATAAGCCATCGCATTATTGCCTTTTTCATTGAGAAAAATTTATTCTATGCAAACCAGCATGGTTTTATGAAGGGTAGATCTATTGAAACCGCCCTTTTTGACGCAACGGTATAATTAAATCAACATTACGAATTCGAGTAAGGTAAGCTCTGTGCAGAATAGCAGATATCTATCAATAGTTGATCTTAAATTGCTTAATTTTTTTTGCGAATATGTAGGGCCCAGTAATTGGGTTTTGGAACCTTTGGTGTAACACTAACTATCACACTGACAAAAGTCAATGCTAGGTTTTTCCACTATCACCAAACAACAATTGTTTGGTGATAGTGGAAAAACCTAGCATTGACTTTTGTCAGTGTGATAGTTACACCAAAGGTTCCAAAACCCAATTACTGGATTACGATGGCTTCACGGTCAACGGAACTGAATCTTGTTGTTTGGTGATAGTGGAAAAACCTAGCATTGACTTTTGTCAGTGTGATAGAATATGTAGGGAACAAAGATACTCACAAAGCTTTACTCAGTGACTAAAAACATAATGCCCTAATACATCCCAGAGTATGAGATGAGGTTTTATAAGTACTCTTACAGCGTAGATTCCACTTTTCTATACCATAATTTTCATCCACGCAGTTGTTATGAACAAAAAACATAATTGCAGAAATGGGGAACAGTGGTGGTTCTCTGTATATTTTAACGAACTTATATTTTTAAAACTGCTACTGCAGACTGCAGGTGCTGGATTCTAAGCACAACTAGACTAGTACTGCTTCAAAGCCCATTTACCAGTTGACCGCTTAAACAGTCACTTCTCGTCTGAGAGTCCGCAAAAATTTACACTGCGCGTTCGTCCGAAATTCGACGTATTGTTCCGTCACAGATAAAACACCTAGTAGCTCCGTTGGGAAATTAGAACCGCTAGAACTTTTCGAATTAATCCGGCCCATCCGGAATTAATCTAATACGGCCGGAATTGTGGCGACTATTATTTGATTTCGAATCCACCGTTGACGGATGCGCTCGATAGATGGCCCCGCGCGTTCGAGAGCTTCGCTGTACGCGTGTGCGTCTGCGATACTCCAATCGACGGCTTGACATATCATATCCCCGCATAAATGCAGGAGCAAACGCCCAACGTTTAATTTCCCTTATGAGTGAATGTATGTAGATATAGGTAGGTATTGCATTACAAACAAATGCTCGATCGTAGTACGCTTGGCTCCTATGCTAAGAGATTGTCAATTCCATATGGTGTGACTTGACGCGTTGGAGTATGCAAGCTACCTTTTTTTACAGCAGAATTATTGCAGCATCATCATTTGCAAATTATTTCTATTTAATAATAACAATAAAGTGCTCTTCAGTGGATAATTAATAAATACGACTAATTGAGCAACTGTTGAGACATTACTGTTCCTCATGATCATTCTTTCTTATCCTTGGATGGCCAGTCTTTACTAATATACCTAAAGATTTTGTTTTGAATGAGATCAGAGATGGTTGGAACATTATAAAAACTCCCACTCTTAGAAGGCATTGAACTGATTTATAATCATATCTATTATATGAGGGAGTATTTTCTGACGATTTTCTGGCGTACCTATGGGTGATCCTTGACTACCGTATTTTCACCAAAAAAACTGGCGGTAAACTATTTGGTCAGTACCAACCCGCATTTAGTTCCATTTAAAGCTGATTCTCAAGTGACCAACGTAAGTAAAAGCTAGCGAATTGAGGCGGCAAATTTGAAAGTTAATTGCAACAAGAATAAGTAGCAAGAATCTAGTATTGTCCAATACGAATCCCTTAACACCCGTATGAGATACATTTTTATATTTACTTTAAAAGAGTCATTACTATCGACGTTTTATATATTTTTTTTATATTACAATATGTATATATGGACATCACTAACAGTTGCGGAGTTGTATTACTTAGGTACACTTGTAACCATTTATCTGTAAAGTACACCAGTTTCGTTTAATCACCGTATTAGCATGGTATTATATTTGCGCTTATACATATGCACTTGAAATTACTCAATAGCACATATGCTATACAATGTGTGCTTTACTCGTGTTGCATTCGTGATTAACTTAAATGAAATAATGGCGTTACTTCCAGCATTAAGCCCAGCGGATCTAACTGAGAGCGGGTGTTGGAGTTTATCAGACACGCTGGATGAAATTTCGTAGAGAACGCTAATTATTTGAAATGCAAATTACTCCAGGAGTTGATCCACTTGTTGAAAAAGTTTATCCTCAGCAGCTGACAGCGGTGGGGAAATTAATAAAGCTCGCCTCTTGTCCGCTTCTATCAGTTGGAACTTCGGTTGAATGCCAATGAGAAATACCTTGCTATGGCGAAGTGGGCGTACAACTTATTCAACAGAATAAACCGAATCAAATTAAACAAATAAAAGCACGTTAAAAGCCTGGTTTCATTGTGATTGAACCAGCCACTTTACTGTATTTGCCAGTTGGTCTAAACTCTAAACTATTGCTAGCTAGTTGTTTAAATTAAATTCATTCGCAACTGCGGATTTGAAAAAAAAAAAGATATTTAACGCAACTATGCTAGCGAAATTATCTCCGAAACCTTTGGAGATACATATAATGATACCTCAATAATATCGAAAGAAAATTAAATTCTACATCCAGTTAAATAAACATTGTTATTCCATTATCATGATTTTAGAGCTCATTGTTAGTGCAGACAGCTAAAGGAAAAAGAGATTTGACGAGTGTTTGGCAAAATTGAAAATAAAAGCGACGTAATATTGAAGAATTCTGCTGCAATGAAGTTTTTATTTATCAAATATTGTATTTTGCACGCTGTCGGTGTCAAAAAGAAATTTCTTCCTAGCATAGGCCAATATCGATACAGGCAATGATGCGAAACACAAAGGGTACTGACGTCTAAAGTTGGACATTGATGAAGGTTGCTACGGGTTTGCTTGGCATATTTCACATGACAGTACGAAAAAAATGCAGATGCCAAAGAAATTCGAAAAAAAAATTCCTATCTTTTGGTCTTGCAGTAAACTCCATCGGATTTTCCTCAAGTCCTTGCATATGATTTTATAAAACGTGCATTTATTCTTTATTTTGATATACAATTAAGGCGAAACATGCAACAATATACGGGATACTACATAACATACAGGCATAAACAGAAATGTATATGCAGAAAACTTTTCCTAAAGGGCATTTACAGCAAAACTTACATACATACATATATGATGCCGAACATGAGAACGTCGTGTGTCAAAAAAGGCGTGATAACGATATTCCGCATTTGAAATACTCGCTCCGAAAACGTATTACGTGTTTGTAGTGGTACTTCAACAGCTAGTAGCGTTGGCTTGTACAACATGCATACATAAACTAACATAAACCAACATGATATGGTTGCGGTGGAATAATCATCCCGGAGCTTCGAGAAGTGCTTGATAATGATGCCCTGTATACAAATACACACGATTAATTTAAATATTATTTTGTGGTAGTGCATACACGACGTTACCTTGTGATAACTTCCAGCAGGACAACGTGTTTCAATATCTGTACCGAATGGAATATACGCAGGTGAATTCGCTTGTAGGCTTTCGTTGACGCAATAGGTGATGAGCTTGCATTAATGATTTGTACGACAGCAATTTTTTCCATCGATATATACTTGTAAAATTAATATGTAGGTGGCAGGAAAGCGTTTATTTAATGATTTCACACTGTAAAAAGTGCATTCGTTGCATATTTGCCGGTCTGTCGGCTTTCTAAGATCTGTATTTGCGACATTCAAATGTGTGGAGTCCGTACACACCTGGTTAGCTCAACTGGCAGAGCAACCATTCGATGAAACTGAGATATCAGGTTCAAATCCTACACGAGGTAATATTTTTAATATAAAAATTGCCTCATATTAATTACAGTGATTAGTAGCAGGAAAGCATTTATTTAATGATTTCACACTGTAAGAAGTGCATTCGGGTCAAGGTTATCATAAGATAGCTACACTGTTCAGATAATGAAATCTCTCCACATATCTTAAAGATTCATCATCTCAGAGTTGGTTAACAACGGTATTTTATGTATTTTTTTTTTGAAGCTCTATAAATTAGATCACATACGGTAATCTCAGACTCCTTACCTTGCCACTACAGGATTTTGTATGAAAGCGAAGCTGAAACACTCCAGAATGGTAACAGTGACTGCTTGAGGTCTGAGAAAACCTTTAAAATAATTGCCCTGAGCTTGAAATCCGAAGAGGAAGCCTTTAATGAAGAAGGCCAAATAGATTACATTCTTTCCTAGTTTCCTATTGAGACAGAACAGTCTACTCATACGTCTCTGCAGAACAACTTGTTTTGACCAACTCTACTGATTCCTGTTGCCCTGATATCTTAACTAACGTTTTTCGCCTTGTTGGAAGATCGTGGGATTAAACATGTGGATGATATTGGTCTGCTCTTTATTCAAAAGTCCTTCTAGAAGAAGCTAATAGGCTTTGTCTACTACCTATAGTATATCTATATCCTGACGCTGCTTCGCTGGAACACCCATTAGCTTACATGATTTACGATGTTCAAGAGTCTCTTTTTACTCGCTATACTTTTCTTAATATTCTTAGTGATCTGGTTTACGTTTTCCACCTTGATTTACTTTTCTTTTTTCTTTGCGGTCTGGTTTTCTCCTCGGCTAGATTGAAATACTTGTATCCAACAAGTTTCCATCCGGGCTGGTTGAAATCTGACTTGATGCTTTTCTCCCTTTTCCTTCATCACTCTGACTTAGTTTATATATAGGCAGAAATTTATTTTAAGAGGTTAAGAAAGAGGTACCCAATTACCTCTTTTACACGACATTGGTAGGTTTCATTTTGCATAATTTGAATGTGTAATTAAAATTAAATAAAATTGATAATAACATTAGGTAAACTAGTTTTATACATTAATCCGAAGTACCTAAATAAAATAGTTATTAAAAGAATCCTTGAAACTAATTAAAACTTTTAAATTTAATTTTACTATGGTTGGTGAAACACGAATGCCGCAGCCTACTAAATGTCTACCATATACTATGAGATTTCAAATATTGCCGCGAAAGGGAAAAGTTTTCAGAACTAAATAGTTCAGTCTCTTTATCGGTGGGATTTATGTATTTATCCTTCAATATTTCAACCTCCTTTCATGATTAAAGCTTCCGTCGACAAATTTATATCACGACGATTTTTCTTCCCTACTAGAATTTAAACACTGTTTCCGTGCATTCGCACCGTTTTCCTTCGTTTTTGCATTTTATAGGCGGGGTTATTCCCTGGAATAATTCACATATATTTCGACCGCTACGATTTCTTAATAAACGCAACACCTTGACCTGTTATTATAGCATTCAACATGGGGATTAAAGGCGAGTCCTAGGAAACGGTTTAAATATTAGCAATGGCGTTGTGAGGATTAAAAGATGGAGATTAATGCATAAAATGTGCTACACATATAGCAACACATGTTTTAGAAGTATTTTCTGGCAGGATTAGCATTTTGCTGATATGGTAAACGATATGGTAAAAACAGAGAACCTAAGCATATGAAAGAAAGATTAAAAACGTAAGTGATATAACCTATAATGCAATTGAATTGTTCAGATTTAACGAAACTTTGTGAATTTATAGCGTGATCTACTGTTATAATAGTGACATTAATCTTAGCTGTACAACTGCCCATTTCGTTTCACTGCTCTCGCAGTAACTTTTACAAAGACAAGAACTCTCAATCTTATCATTATAAAAATCGATATTGTTATAGACATATATTGGAAGATGGAGATTAAATTAATGTCTAAGCTTCATTGTAAGTAGTAAACTTCTCTGGAATAAACACGATATTTGAAGTGATTAAAGGTCAAAGACCCTAGAACAAAAACTTTGCTGGAAACTGTTGAGGATGCAAGCCAAAATATTACCTTGAGTACATACAAAAAAAGTGATGTCTATCATAACATATGAGTCAGTGGCCTGAAGCACTTGCACTAACTTTACTAAGAGAAAACTAACCTCGCCAACCTGGAGTACTCAGGACCTGCCCAAGTGATGCTAAACCTTATTCCTCTCCACATTACGCCGGATAATGTAGCTAAGACCACATGCAGATTGATTAAGGAAAGGAACTAATCAGACATGGACCTCAACCCCCAGAAAATGACTAAACCTAGAACATGCCAAAATAATTCAGCTTTGTTAAGGAATTTACCCCAAAGTTTAGTTATAAGAGCAAGTGGGATCACGGGGATATCTTGAAAGTGATTCGAAATGCAATCAAATGGTATATGGATGGTTCTACAACGGCAGAAGAAACTCGATTAGGAATTTATGAGTTACTAAGCGTTCAGCCACTTGCCGAAGCGAATTTCTTGTCTATAGCGCTCGATAAAGATAAAATAGATGACCCGATGAAATATTAAAACGAATTAAATTAGTATTAAACTGTATTTGTCCATGTAAAAAAAAGCATTATTATTTAAAAAATATAAAAACGTTCCATATTATATTAAAGTAAATAAAAAAATTGAAATATGCGTATTTTACTAGGGAAACAGCAATATATACCCAAATCTCATTTCATCAGCGGGTTGTTGTGACGTGGTCAAGTCATTTGCGGTAGTTTCCTAGACCTAAACTTTTTTTTTTAAATTTTGCGTAAATCAAGAAAAACTAAATTTTAAGGTCTGTTAAAATGGTCTTACAAATATAGCAGGTTTCATAAAATTCGGTATTTGCCACCTTGCAATGATTCATTGTTGGTTTTGACTTTAAATTATGTAAAAATTGTATTTAATTTTTACTTAATTTAGGGCTACTTGGAGATACTTGAGATTGACTGATGATACTACTTGTATGATCTTGGGAAAATCAGTTTCAGAGATCTCAATTTTGTGTAGCAGAGTCGCCAATGGCAGGACACAATGGTGCTCTCGTGATGGTCTCACTTTAAACATAAATAAGACTGGTTTAATACAGAGAGCCAAAAGCTCAATGCACGTTAAATGTGACAGCCGGTCTGTGCCTGAGAGCGACTGTTTCACATTTATGGGCATCACGGTCGATTCACGATTAAAATTTGAAAGCGCAGAGTAATGGCAAGTAGATATACCCCATTCGAATTATTTCTGTTACCTTTTATTATGATAAAGTCCTTCATTTTTCCTTTAGTAAACAAAATGATTGAATGCTACTTAAATAAGAGAGCAATTATGATATAATTATTTCGTTCAAATCGCGCTATATATCATGATTTTGTAAGCACGTCAGATGCATTAAGAAGAAAATCTGTTGTACGAACCATCTCATAAATCTAGCCGTCTAAGCGGGACGCCTGGATTCTCAAGAGTGAGATAAAAACTCGGAAACAATACAAATCTCATCGGCGCAGATGAATATATGGGAGTTAAGAGGAAGGAGTACTGGAAGTGGCGTCCGCAGCCAGCGTGAAAACAGAACTTATCCTCATGTGTACCCTAAAGAACTATCCGGACGCTTGACGCCTATGTGGAAGCTTAAGAGGCGTAAGAAAAAAAACGGTAAATCATTTGTTTTTTTTTTCTTCCTTTTCTGCTACGGTGTTGTTCTCCTGTTTGCTCTTTCGTCGAAGGGGTACATGGTTGTTGATTGGCTGTATATGTTATATGTCGGGTACCGTACCACTTTTTTTTGTCGGAAAAATGAGAAAGTTGTGCCTTCCTTAGAGAGCTATTATTTTATGTTCTGACTTTCTTACTGGAAAACGTATGATTTTAGTTTTAAATCTAAGTTAAAGTTGAATCTCTCCTAAGCTTGACGTATTAATATGAAAAGAATCATCTCGTAGACATGGTATTTGTAAGCATCTCCTTTTTCATCCTTAATTATTCAATGAATGCATATTTTTCCATATTCGATATCGTCGGAAGCTATGCATGCTTCGAACCACCCACTGCTGGTTTACTTACAAACAGTTGAAACCTTATACTGCCAGAACAGTCTCTTTCATTCAAAGAAATAAATGTCAGTTTTCAATAAATCAACTAAATATATTAACCATGCAAACGAATATTTCTCTTATTACTACATTAAAAAGAAGAGCTTACCAAATGTTAAGCTCAGTTTTAGTTCCGAACTTATGATCTGACAACATAGACACTTCAGAGCGCTTTTGTAAAATATTAGGCACAGATTAACAGACCTTTTACATTTTAGGGCCCAAAATAGTTTAGCGCCTCGCTTAATACTCCATTACAAAAAGCGTTTGGAAACTTTCATCATGATGTTTCTTATGTGAAATCATGTTTTTTTTTTACATCAGATACTATATAGTTGTTGAGTAATGCCCACATAATTTCTTAAACCGTTTTTTAAATTTGATTCTTATATAATAGCATGGTATAATTATTAACATATTTATTATTTAACAGTTCCTGAGTTATGGAACACATAAGTTAGGGAACTAAGTTCGATAATTAGATTTTCACGGCGGGGAATTATAATCCAAGAAACTTACATCTTGCTGCAGATTCCAATATCTCATCCTCAGTGATCACCCTAACTGACTCAACATCATTACATTGTTACTTTTAAAATGGACTATCAGAGCAAAATAATCTGCGTAGAATACAAACGGTGTTGACTTAAGGTACAAGGTGTGGATCGTTAACACACATAATGCAAAGAATAGCGCCCACGATTGAACCTTGTGGAACACCCATGCTGGTTGCCAACGTCTCCGAGTTAACAGTGGCATCCCTAGAACAGAGTGATACATATTAATTCTGGCCATTCAAAAACGACTTCATTCAGTATGAAGCCATACCCTTAATCCATTTTATTGCTGGTTTTTGCATTCTACTTTGTTTAATTTAGTTTACTACTTATTTTAGTTATCTATTTTTGGGTTTTTACGCTATCCTTGGTTGCCGTTACTGTAGACCGCCTTGTTGTCATATCTGTAACTTGTTGAATTATTTCAGTTCGGTGTTCCAAACCTTACCAACACGTGCTCTTGGATGAGTTGTTGTTTTTAACTTTTCGATGTAATTTCCTTACTGTTTTCTTATTTCTTAATAACATTCATTACTATTTCTAACATAGAAATCTATATTTTAGTAATTACTGCTATACTTTATATTAATTACCATAATTTTGTAGAATTATATCTCTGAAGAAGGAATCATTCTAATTTGAATAGTTTGGCTGCCTCCCCAGTAATCCATTTCAACTTTGGTCCTAAGTAATTAGTCCATACATTCATTAACTGAATATTATATATATATAAAATTAATGAATTATTTACGTATTGATGAATATTCTATTTTAACCATTCACCGACCCAGTCTCTCCATTCAGATGCGAAAATCTGGGTTAGCCGTTCTATAATTCAAGTTAAACCATTGAAATCCTTTATAATGATGGCTTGGTTGCATTTAGTACTATGTATAAAATATAATGTAGATACATAAATGTCCGTTTCATATGCAGCATTCAGCAGAATTTATAATTTAATTAGTTTAGTTAGCTACTTCATATTTATTTCTTGGTAGTAGCGGATAGGGAAAAATAATAATACTACTTTGCAATTTAATTTTGAAACATAACTGTAACGTTTCAACAGCGACTACTCATAACATGGTGGTTTGAAGAAAAAAAATTAAATTAATATTGTCATCTTTAAAATTACAAACTTCAACTTATTAAAGTTAAGTACCTACATAGTGCTGAGTAATTATAATTTAATTGCACTTAGCGAATTTCATTATGCGTCCAATTTGTGGAATAAAATGACTGTCAAAGTTTATTAAACGTTTGTTATGCCGTTGAGCTTCTCTCAGGTATAAATTAAGGTACATTTTAAAAAGAATATGCTGAATGAATAATAATAATCCTGATTAAAACGTAGGAATAGAAACCCTATCTGCACCACTCACAAAACTAGTTAATCAAATTTATACAGAATTCTCCTGAATTTTTAAAATCTATTTTGAAGGAATTGCAGTGGGACGCACCTTTGATAGGTCGAATTAAAAGAACTCGTTCTTTCAAAGTCATATTAATTTTAATACACACTATTGAAAACATTACACACCCAACGATTCATATTCGAAGATTTATTTTTAACACTTACCTATTGATGCTGTTATATTGGTAATCATTATAGTCAAGCTTTTATATATTCTAATTATTATATGATCTTTTTAAGATAATTATCATGAAATGAACGAGATAGAAACGCCGATGGTCACTGCAATCTCAATGAATGAGTTACGTCAGTGAAAAAACGCGACATAGAAATTGATAAATCGATAGAGGAAAATCTAAGATCTCATTTTTACCAACTTGTGCGCTACAGGAAAACATTTTATTTTACTTCGTATGTGCTTACCTCAGACGGAGTAGCAATACACTGAGAAACTGTATTACGCTCTTCCTTCGAGTCATTTATAAAGTGAATGAGGTCTGATAAGATCCGTTTAGTTCTATTTTTAGGTTCTTTAAAATTGTGCAATTCGAAAGTTCCCTGCAAGACAATTTTCTTGGCACAGGGATTAAAGAAAAGACTATAATTAAATATACGCTAAAATTACCGCTTTGGCTACTATCACGGGATAAAACGAAGTTTGAAGAAATTGAGAAACAACGTCTTCTTTTATCGATGTGGCTTTGGGGTCAACCTCTTTATGTTACAACTAAGAGGTAATGTAGTACGCAGCTAACCCTGTTCGTTTCATTGAATACCTACACGTAGAATTTCTTTTACCTCAGCTTGCTTTCTGAGCAGTCATTTTAGTTTTACTTACTACAAAATTTAATAAGGAAAAACAGTACACACCTGCAATAAGGCACATATTAGTAGGTTAAAATGCTTTGATAACACGATATCGCTATTGTACTTATTTTAACGATACGCAGTGGCTTTAGAAAATAGCACTATTACTACGTCGAATATTATAATAGATACGGAGTCGACCAACAAAGTCATGTGTGTATTAAAATGAATTACTAATTATTGTTCTTGTATATGTAATAACAAGAACCCTTCTTACAATATCTAGCTTTTTTATAAAAGCACTTTATTTCCTACGCCAGTATGAACAATGCAGCCTACTCCTTCTTCTGCGTTTTTTATCAGCTTTCAACAGTCGTGAAATATAGAAATTTGCACATAAAATATAGATCTGTTGCTTGAAGGGTTACTGATTCTCAGATGAACGTCAAACGTGCACTCAATACTCAAATTTTCTCTTTAAGTTATCTATTGTATTGAGTATTGAGAAGAAGAAAACATCCGCATGGTTCGAGTAACCGTCCCGTCCACCGTGAACAATAGGGCTTATGGTAGAGTGGTTGTTATCTTCAAAGTTCAACCAAAAAGTTCAGATCCTTGAGGCAGCTCAGCATCTTTTTGAATGAGGCATTTTTCAGGTCTTCTTGGGAAAGATCAACCATCCCAAAGATATTATATCTGATTCTCGTTGCGTCGGGATAGTGGCAGTTGTGCTTAATTGTCTCTTCGTCTTCCGAGCAAAGCCGCCATTCAGTCTTAACAGAGGGTCCGATTCTGTGTAGCTGCTTTCTGAGCTTGCATGACCTGTAAAGACAGAAACTATTACTTTGACATTTTTATGGTAAAATTCTAGTAGTTCTTTGCTTCTGACATGACTAGATGAAATGCGCTTTTTGACATGTATCAAATCAAGAAAATTGTTCAAATGTTGGAGCACTTCTTGATTTCCCGATACATTGATTTGCTGTTTAGCTACTGTAGATGCTATGCCAATGGCAGGTTCTGGTCCCTGTTTTGCAAAAATGTCTGCTTGCTCATTGCCATATATAAGTGAGTGCCCAGGCACATACCTAGAATAGGAATAGATAGTTAGCGACCAATTAAGTTATCTAAGATTTTTACTCTTTTTTCTCCACCCTAGAATAATATTGGTATCTAAGGTTCACACATCTCTTTTCAAGATCAGGTCGAGTTAAAATAAAAGAAAGATGTGTTCCTCATGAATTCTTTAATAGTACGCTACCATTTCAACTCCACCTGATACAATGGACTCACCCAGAGTCGACTTCGATAATATCTTTACAAGATCCCTATGAGAATTAAATTCCGGATAAATTCTTATGAACATATTCCGTTTCATCTAAAATAGTCGATTTTAATAAATATTTGATAAAATCAATTAGTAACAGTTTGTGAATAAAATATAATATAATATATAAATCAGAATTCTGTTTTCATTTGGAGTATTCCCTTCTTGCACCTCCAAGACCGAAACGTGTAACTACTCATTAAAATACATTGCACCATTGGATCCGACACTAACAACGTTATATAGAACTGTAATAAATATCTGTCCGCTCTTGCCAGACGTTTGTATAATGATATTTCGTGCTCCCTCTTAGATCTTGGGGAGAAACGTCGTATATATTCATCCTGACGTTCATTACAGAGCGCAGGGAGTACGCCTCGCGCTAAGGGATTTTTTCGTGTTTTTCTGTACAACCTCACGTCACGATGAAGATATTTCCTTGAAATATGAAAAGGAATTACCCGAAACGCATAAGATTATGTGAAGAAGGATATCTCATTACTGCAAGTAAGGTTCGAATATTACATTGGGAGTATTATTTTTTCCATATCTGAAAGTACAAGAAAATGTAATTTTTATATTTCCCTATATTTATGAAACCCACCCAAGAGTCTTTCAAAACCTATTACTTTTATGGCACTTATGAATAAGTCTAATTTCTGATGTTGCTTCTCTATACCAAAACAAAAGTAACTTAATGTTATTTTATTTCTCCAAACTAACAATAAGTCACCCATAGGATAGGTAAGTAGACACATATATGCAATGAAAAAATATAACTTATATTGGCGTTTTAAATCTTTGAAGTAAATATATTTCCGTTAAATTTCTTTTATTGACTACTCCGCCTTACGCAAGATTAATTTATTTGGGGCAATCAATTTGGAGATTTGTGTATTTCGATTTTCAATCGAAGACCGATTGAATGTCAAATTCGTGGTATCGAAATCGTTTCGAATGTGTTCCTCAACTTTGTTTGAGGTAGGTACGTAGATAACATCTTCTCGACTGAAAAACATTAAACTCAAAATTTTTAATTATTAAAACCAGAAATAGACATATATAAAAAACAAACAAATACTAATTGCTTTATAATATCGGATTGAAATTATAGGGGACAATATAAAATGGTCCACATCAGCCTTCTATTTAACATGTTAATAAAGTTCTCACTTAAAACAACTAGAGTTAACAAAGAATCGCAATTTATTAAAAGTGCAGCTACCTATATAGATGTAAATGAAAACCCAACCTAAGGACCCCAATTATTTTAATCCTTCTAATTCTTTCCCGCAAGAAAACAGAAGATACGCGCATTAGAGCGCGCGCTTCAGTAGGTTAAATAAGAGCTCATATGCTTTGTTTCATATTTTGATGTCTCATCCTCTTGTGAAAGTAATAATATAAAGTATTTTACTTGAAATAAAACGTCTGGCTTCTAGGTTTATTCTGAAATTCGACTGTATTCCAAACAAAACTAATTAGAAAGTAATATAAACGAGAGGAACTATGTTATAATAAGTTTGAAGTGTAGGTACGACAAAGCTACGGTATTGTTAATATTCCCGAAAACAATGTAGCGCGGCTACAAATGCGTTACCCTGCTGGTAATAATGAATTACATAACGGCAAGATTAATTTCGGCATCAAAATGTCGAGAAACGCAGAAAGAAAATTTAATTTTGCAAGACAAATACCAGAAATAATATTCCAAATGGCAACCATTGTAACGCTACTATGCAAAGGGTATGGAGGGCGGGTTATTTGAACTACTTCGTAAAGTAAATATTAGAACAAGAAAGCAAACGGAGGGTATGCGGGGTCTATTAAACGACCACGTATTAGAAGTATACATTTCCGAATGGCGTTCCAAAGAGTAAGTAACGATTTCCTAACAATGTTTACCCTGCCGCTAAAAGATTTACAAATTTTTTTTTTCATCTATAATATGAACTTCATAAATCAAAATAATGTACTGAATCAACATTTTAAGAATCCCTGGTATTTAGAGTAGGAAATGCGTTGGCTATATAAAACAATTTTCTACGTTTTCCGGGTTATTTGCTTCTTGTGCGTGCGGTTTTGGTGAAAAATCGACGTCACTTAGACGTTAAATATGCAATTTCTTTTTAGAAAAAGCGAGGGGGTTGAAATATTAAAGACATCAAGTGAATGATAGGCCGCCATAAAGAAAGAGTTCCAGATGGAGCCATATAAACTTTACGTTATGGTTATGGGATAATTTATGCTTTCCTTGTATGGATTTTTATGTGCGGCTTTACTGTCCTAATTATTACGAGTTCGGTTAATATCCTTATTGTTTATATCAAAAGATTTTCTTTTAGTTTCTTATCTTTCCCCAGTATAATTAATTTTTACAAGTACAAGTTTTCATAATAGATACGCGTCATAGTATAATTTTCCAGCGCAAACAGCATTAATGAACACACACGAACGTAGACTAGAGGAAAAAAAAATCCGGACACCTTAGTACGAGACATACGAGCATACCACAGACGGGTCTCGCTTTAGACGAATATTTCCGAAGTCGGAGCCTTACTGTTATTTGCATATTGTTGTTCGATGAAATTCCGTCGCACGGGGCGATATAGTTGCCTAGCTATATGCAAACGAGGGCAATAAAATTTAAGAAAGGGTTTTACCTGCATTTCGATCATTATTACTGCTATACCTGAACTTAAATGTATTATGATAAAAAGATATTTTCGTATAGATTTGCTAAAATGCGGAAAATCATGAGTAGGACACATAATTATATAGAAATAGTTATTTTTCTAATTGGATGTTATAATAAAGCTAAAACAATCGAGGCCGCAGTACGGAAATAAATTATTACCGCGCACTGTAATATAGGCGATTAATGTGCAAATTAGAAAAAATACTGGAAAAAACTTGTGCCACAACGATCTGTAATGCGCTTAGTACATTGAATACAAAACGTTACCAATACCTCCAACGGCTAGGTCAGCAGATATGGACACGATGGCAGAGAGAATATTTACACCACTTACAACAGCGATCTAAATGACAATTTCCTCAAGAGATTCCGCTACAAATGGGTTCCATTGTTATTTTAAAGGAAGACAACATTCCACCACTCCATTGGCCTCTTGGACGCATTACATGTATAGTCTGTCCATAGATATAACGATTTGACTTATTTATTAGCACCCAATTTTCAGAAAATAAATGCTACCCAACCGCTATAATACTTTTCGAGCACGGGTGGTTTACAGCGACGTATTCAGAAAGATTACTACATGCAGGCTGATAAACTGTTAAAATGCACTGACAGATTATCACAAATTTAATATACAAATAATTATCTTGTCTTCAATTTGAATTGTTTACTTTAGAATAATAAAGTTTAAATTGAAAATGGTAATTATAAATTACATAATTACTTCGCTACTTTCTCCTAATACGGCCCATTACCTCATTTACATAATCACTCGGTACCTGCGGCACCAGGTAGTGTATAATCCCCAATAATCCTTAAAAGTCAAATCGTTATACCGATGGACAGACTATACACATCCCGGAAAGGACAATACAGTGAGGGTCGTCAGTGTACAAACAAGAAATGGTGTGGTGAAGTGTGCTGTTAACAGGGTAGCATTATTACCTCTTAGCATTAGCTTAGTAAGTATTACATAAATGTCATTGTGACACTTGTGTTTTAAAATACTATTACTATAGAAATGCCGGACCGTTCACCCAACCAGTTAATATGTACCTGGACGACGGATTACGCCCCAAATCCGCAGACCGGCTAAACCGCACCAACCTCCACTAATCCCAGTCTATACCTGTGACTAGTTTGGAATCGTCGGTACACCTTGCAGATTCATTTTTCTTAATTCTTTTTTTTCAAACGCGCCCCTCTTTAAAAAAGACTCGATGCTGGTGGATAGAGCAGTACTAAATCTGATTCTAATGTGATAACCAGGGAATGAGGCAAGCTAAAACTCTTCTGGGTACCTATAACCAGAAGAGATCTGCAGAATGCAATAACCTGAGTAAAAATAATATTCGGATATTGACAGGGATCCTTACAGGCCATTGTAAACTGAACGGACATCTAAGCAGGCTTGGAATAGCGAAGGAAGCCGAATGTAGATTTTGTGGGGAACAGGACGAAACGTCCATTCATCTACTCACAACCTGTGTTGCACTGTGCAACTCAAGGGCGCTGCACCTGGGAGCATGTGAAATCGAAGAGGGAGAGTTACCTAATCTGGGGCCTTCGGACATTCTGCACTTCTTGAAAGGAATCAGACTGGACGGCCAGCTGTAAATACAGCGAGAAGAGGGGACACAATAGATCTTTTAGGTCGCAGTGTACTATCACCCTAATATCACACATACACATACACAATGTGATAACATGATGGTAACATTTTTTAGTTCTGTTTAAACACTGGTAGTTGAGGTAAAATATTTCGATAGCATTAACTCAAATACGCATCGCTAAGCATCAAAATATACAAACATACAAAAATAAATTATATATTAGGCAGTCACAAAATGGCAAGATTTATTTTGGTTTATTTATATTCAGCTGGTTGTTGCACTCCTCTCTTGCCTTCCCATTGACAAAGGTTCGTTTTCCGAAGGAATATTTTAGACTAGGAAAATATACCTACCCAATTATATAAATGACAGTCATTAGTGTAAAGCACAAATGAGATTTATCTAATTTGCTTAATGAATAATATCAAAAATCAGATTGTTCTACGTTCTTATCTCGTAAAAAGAAAGAAGGAAAGCAAAACGCCATACGACACAATAAAAATCTTTTGTGCGATTTAATTTATGCTATCTACACGTCTCGCTTTTCATCTGCGCATTACAAGGGTCGCTAGAAATCAAGGCGTCTTGTTTATCTTACAGCCTGGTGTCTCGATCCACCTCTTCTTATCCGCTCTTCAATTATTTCCGCCAGGCGGGTCGTGCCGTCTCCGTAGCGGAGAGGTAGTGCAGGAGAATTAGACGAATTTGTTTGCAGTTTGTATACTTCACTTTCCATTCTGGTCCATCCATCTTGGGCGGGCCCGCTCATTTTCTCAGTTTACATTCAACTCCGCTCTTACATATAACGCCCTAAGATATTTCATCTTACCGTTGACGTTGCCGCCGGCTCTCAACATCGATTCTTCTAGTCTTAATTGTTTTCGCTGTTTTCCCTCGTAAGATAAAGTATCAGGGTGGAGGAATCTGAACAAAAGTAGCGTAGAAATTGTGAATAATTGCCAGACGTAGCTAGGACGCGACAGGACGAAAGGAAGAGGAGATTTAGCTTTATTATGTATGCGCTGTTCTCCTTTTTCGGAAATCCCAGAGTTATTGTTGATGAAACGAGAACCCTGACGCTTATTAGCCTTCCTATGGGTCTCGATTCATAGCCGCGTTAATTGGTCTCGCTTCTTACAACTCACTTCATGAATGGCGTGGGAGACGACAGTAACAATATGAAAAAAATGTCGGTAATGGAAAAGATTGTAATAGGTTAGTTTCTAGAGAGGGCTTAAAACACCAAAGGAAAGAAGACATGCAAAAGGTAAGAAAAGAAAAATTTAATTTTAATTCTTTTATATATTATTAAAATGTGTTTCCTAACCTCAGGGGAAAAAATTTATCACTGAAATCGTTGGTATCAAGTGAGGTAAATGCACTAATTATTGCCGGTGGCTTACGGTTCATTATTAATAGTTTAGGAACACACAATTAATTTTTAATATCACTGTTGCTGTAACTGATGCTTTAAATTTTAGAAGGAAGTGAAATATCCAGCAATAAACTTCTGTTGAATAAACATGAGCATGAAGTAACCAACAAGACAAAAAGGCCCATAATGACTTGTAGAAATTTTGCCGGAAATAACTGGGAATGCAACACGAAAATACTGCACTGGATGTATACAGCAATAGTGAGACCAATAATCACTTATGGGGTAGTGCCTGGAGCAAAAGAATTAGTCTGGCTACCGCAAGAGCTAATCTCTCTATTTCAGGGAAATGGGCAAAATTGCATATTTTAAGTATCCGGAAGGTGACATAAGTAATGCTATTATTGCGGTGCATAACGCACTTGCTTTTCGGAATAAGTTCCCATAAGTCGTCTGTGAAATAACATATAAATGAAGGCCTCCTATAACCTTGGGTAAAACATGGACACTGGCTTTAAACGTACACTCGCCAGCGAATAAGTCGACACCGAATTTCACAGTCCTTGGTAAAAATCATGAAGGGACGCCGTAAACTTATACATATGGAATAAAAATCTAGTCAACCATAAATTTATATCTAGTAAACTAACGAAAACAAACGATAGTCTCTTTCATCTCTGCACCTAGACATTGTAATCACAGATAGATGCAATTATGTATATTGCAGAAACATTTACTCTATCGGAAAAATGAAATAAAAATTGCTTTAATATTAGCGAGTACAACCGTTGAAAGAACTTGCTTGCTCATCCTTCTATACTTTCCTTTCTGCAAAACAAGATAACAACAAAAAACCATTATAGAAAGAAATAAAACCTTCATGCAATTTTATTTAATAAATGTCGCTTTCAATGCGACAATTTTATCGGAGGTAATACTATAAGAGCTTGTGTTTATCCGGATAACTTTTATTTTGAACGAAAGCTTTGTTGCATGGTAACTGAAGAGAACAAATAATATGGTAAAATCGCCGCACCGAAAGTTACCTTTTGTTATTTGTTCGAAAGTATGACGTGTAGCGGCGAGTTTTACAAATACTTTTGAAAAAATTAAAAATTAAAGAATGTTTAATATAAAAAATTTAAAACAAAATAATAAAAAATGATAGAATGAGATTCCATTATATATATTCTACGCGATTTAAGACAGAGCGAGTACAAGAGGCAGCACTACCCTCTTTATAGCGTTCCCAGTGGGAAACTGGCTGTCTAGGGCCAGTTGCTGTGGCTTTACGAACTTGGCAAATTTGATGTTGAATATAAGAATGCGTCTAATAACTTCAAACAGAAATACATGGAGATTTTAAAATTAGAAAGAGGGACTTATAATACATCTCTAATAATTTAATCTAAGAATAAACTGAGAACTTTCTGGGCAATTATTATTACTTAACCGTCCTTCATCACCACGATTCCCAGATACTCGTATGTCGTTACCTTTCTCAGTGTCCTGTTTTTACATTCAATTTCGTTGCGACATCTATTATCTTATTTTGCATATCATTGCAATAATTACAAATATGAAATTGAATTATAAATTTCCTTCGGGTACTCTTTTTGCTGCAATCTAAAATTTATTACCACAAAAATATTCATTTGGGAACGTTAAATATCATCATAAACATTTGTTGTTTATCAATGCTTAGGCATAAACTTTTTTAGAAACGAAGCTAACCTCAATATCTAAAAATCGGAAATTTTTTAGTATTTTCAGTGGTAATAGAATTAGAAGACAAAATTAGAGGGCGCTTATGGAAAACAGTTGTTGATTGTGTTACACTTCTAAACAGCACAAATTATAAATACGTCATGACTGTAGAAATGAAGTTATTCACTGAAGCAACTAGGTAAGTACATTTCGCTGTAGAAAGCTCTCCAATTGCTTTCGGTCGGAAGTCATTCAGCTCAATTCTGGCACATACCGACAAACCTATTTTTCTAAAGGCAAAAGACTATCATCGGGGCTAGAGATGCACTCGTTCAAGCCAATAAGATTACATTTACATTTGTGGTAAACCAGACCATTCTAGCGATACTTATACTAACAAGAATAATAAAGGTACGAATGAATTTCAACGTTCTAAGAGCAAAGACCATTATGCAAATGGCAGTAATTTTGACAGCAATCGTCTTAATATTCATAGTTTTAATGCAAATTGTAGGTACGTCATTTAAATGTAAGGTAAACGCTGAAAATACATTTGTGTTATGTGAACAGATTCTTTTTAATATTATAAAGTGTTATATATACTAAAACCGCTTTAACCATTAAAACTTGCCAAAATTCAAATTTATTGCCATTTAAATTAAATGCATAGTGGTATGTTTAGAACTTACTCTTCTCTTTTGTACATGTTAGGTTTATGTTAGAATTTTACAAATGAAATAGAGATTGATTGAAAATTAAAATAAACTAATAATTGGATTTTAAATTTTACCTTAGTTATGAAAAGCACACATATAAATATAGGCAGACGTAAAAATCCTAACAATAAACAATTTATATTTCATTCAAATATTTCTATATCATATTTATATAATTTAATAAATTGGGACTGTGCTGCAAATTATAATTTTCTGATTTCAATTTGCAATGTGCACTTACTATATATATTTCAATTTGTCTAAGGTAGTTTACAAATAGATTTAGTTCTTTTTTTTTTTTAATTGTAATAATATTCCGCATTTTTAGCGACTAAAAATGTTCAATAAAATAAACCCCTATTCGGTTGCATGTTATTTTACGCAATTGTTAGGGTTTTATTTTATCGATCGCACCTAAAAATATAGCTTTTTCTAGCCAAATGGAGGATGAAATTTATATTTTCAGCTTAACTACGTACGGGCGTTTTACGGTTTTTCATTAAAATGTTCCATTTAGAGGGTACGTCAATGGCTTCTATATAATACAGGTGCGGTGATATTTCATGCAATGACGTTAATTAAAAGTTTTTAGCTTATTGCTACACATCTACGTATATACGTATGTACATACGTGTTTGTGTTAAATAAATCGCACAAATTATAATGTTTAAGTAGAAGAATGATAAACAGGCTAGCTTGAAATTAATTTGAACTAAAGTATTTGATTATTACCGCAATTAGTATTAATTAGGTAACAAACATCAACAAAATCACAGAATAAAGCAAAGTACAAAACTATCGACACCTTTGATGTTTCAGCGTCTGATTTTAATAACCTCAAATCACCGCCGCACAGTGGATCGAAAGGCGGTAAAAAGCGGACATTGATTGAAATGGTAATAACTTGCTTAAAAATTAATATTGATCAACGAAAGAAAATTTTGTCGAATAGATAAGGTTGTATATTATATCGAGTAAAAAAAATATTGTTGTACCGTCACTACTTGTTTGTGAAAATGAAGCTAAAAGTACATAGTATTTGAAACTGCATAAATCGAAGAAATAGCGTATTTGTTGATATAGATATAAGTTTGGTAGCTGTTTCTGTGTGATGGAACTTATAATGTAGACTACAATATTATGCAACAGGAAAATATTGTGATCACTAAATACATTCAAGATAGAAACATGGGCTTTGGTATCTTAATAGATTAAATGTGTCGACACTATTAAAGCAGAGATAAAGAGCATACATAATGTAAAATTCTGTATCTCCGTTTTAAATAGAAATTTCTTCTAAACAGTGTTGTAAACGTTTTTGTGTATAGTAAAACAATTCGCTTACTTCTCTCGATAACAGGTCGTTGATAAACAGTGGCAGTACCTACTTTTCACTTAACACAATTTTCAATTTTGCCGGTGAAGAATTAATAATTCTGCAGCTTCTGGTAATAACTTACTTCTTGTATGTTTAATTTTCGTCTTGAATGGGAAATATATGGATCGAATATGACAAGTAGTCGTTTCAAAATATCATCGTTAGTAGCTGAACGCCTACATGTTCTGGTATTTTTTTCCATGAAGTTTTTAACGTCTTTATTTCCGGCTTCAGCAGCTTCTTCTGAAAGTTTACCTATAGGAAGTAACATGTTGAATAATATCTGCGCCATGAAATAGAATTTTATGTATGCTAGCCTATAGTACAAACCATATAAATTTATAAAGTTAATTTCTTTCCCTGTAGCAATCGCTTGTAAGATTATGGCGAATTTTCTGATTACGTTTGCATCTAGGATGGCCATTGAAGCTGGATATAAACATGCTTGTATCGTTTGCCACAGTATGTATTTTTAAATGTTTGTTTATATGGATTTAGCCCAGAACTACTGTCGAATCACCATTTTGAAAGAAATGTTAATTAACTTAGACTATTTTGTATTGTTCCTCCACATATTTTTACTATGCGAGTAGATGTGTTAATTTTCTGTGATACTTTCATTACCATTAACCAGTAGGTACATTGATACATTTATGATGATGATATAGATAATCTCCCTGTTTATGTGCACCTATAGTAAAACATAAATTGTATTCATATTACCCACAATCCAACTAGAAGGAGCATAACTCTTAGAATGTGTAAGCGAACCGAAGAAGTCAAACATGCCAAGTATATAAAGAAAGATACCCCATTTTGTTTATTTTCTATTAATCGCTTATTATAAGCTAACACCGCACATTTCACAATTCTAACTTAATATTATAGCCCAATGTCAACGATACAATAAGTGCAGCGAATATTAAAGAAGTAGCATATTCGATCTCATAATGTAGGTATACGACCGATATTCATAATTATGCTAATTGGTTTAGGTATACCCTTTTTAATCCGAGAACTAAGAGATTATGAAACATATATCGAATGCTAGTCACTGAAATGGCACAACTCAACAAATTTTTGATAGAAATTCAAATTTAGAGTCATAGAACACCATCTTCAAGAAATGGTAATTGTATAGTTAGTTACAAATATGATTTACTAATATTCCGCCGGTTGAATTACACATCGTTAGTGTATATTCTGAGCAAATTGCAGTTTCGTATCGTTTCTAATTCCGATGATTTTAGTAGTTGAAGAGGATTTTATTATTTGCTTTGGTAAATTATTAATTATCATTCCTACAAACATTTAAAAAAACCGTAGGTTTCTCTGTTAAATCTAATTTTATTAGACTGAGGTCAATTTGTTACTCTTACAGTCAGTTTACACATAGTACTGAATTTGCAATCGAAATTATTTAACAATTTAATTTGAATAATACAGCGCACATACAGCGATGACTTAATGGTACAAATACATTAAAATTAATCCATAATTTAGGAGAGATCTCAAAAAGACAAAAATGATTTTATGCTTTGAACATTAATTAATTTATCTTTTCTAACAAACTAGCTAAAAATTTTTTTTTTCAACAATAAAGTCGGCGGCTAAGAAATATAAAAAAAGGATAAAAGGTTTACGACGTAGATATTCTTTCGTGGTACTAATTTTTATGAGCGAGCTATAAGAGTGAGGTATCAGGTGGAATATTACCGTACCTATACTTTTACGAACCAGAAATTTATTTTTCTAATTATAGTTTTCAATTATCTCCTCTTTTTATGCTTTGCTTGCAATATTGTAATTGTAAAAAATGTTTCAATTATCAAACATTTATTATGTATTTTTTGTAAGTGTGAAATCATCATTTCCACATAAAAATTCTAATTTAATAAGAGTTGTCTGGATATTAGAGAAGGCACATTGAATTTCATACCATACGCGTCGACTTTAGATATAAATAGATAACCGGATTTCATTTAAGTTATAAAATTAATATGCAACAATGAAAAGGAATCTTATGGTGTTTATGTGTGTACCACACAGGTGTCTTTCATGACATTACAAGATGCTGCGTATATTAACTGTTTGGGGGTTCCAAATTCGTGATTGTTTTCTTCAACTACAAGTGACACTTTCGATGCATATGACTATAAGGTTCTAATATCTGAATATACTAAACTGACGTAACCACAGATAGCAGAAGACTGTGGTATTTCTAAAAGTTCAGTGAACAAGTTAATTAAACTCTATGAAAAACTAGCTAAATTTTGCCCCAAGTGAAAAGTTATGGCCGGAAAGGGAAAAACACCAAGAAAGGAGATACTCTATTGTTGGGAAACAGTAAAATATACTTCACAAAAATAGGTGATGATTTAGAGAAGGATCTAACTCTTGTTGGAACAAGCGTGCATGTCTCAACAGTGCGCGGTGCCGTCGTTTGCTAGGAGTTGGGCGGAAAACTCGGAGACCCATTAAGAAACAACTATTGAATAAAGCAATGAAGAGGAAAAAAATGTTTTACGCAAAGAAATATAAGAGGTGGACACAAAATGACTGGAAAAACATATTTCCAGACGAAGGTTTTTGTTCAGGGCATGCGTTACCAATTCGTTCGCCAGCCTGATAGCGAATCAATTTCATCGGGTCACATTCATAAATAAATTTTACTCAATCCTAGTACAGACATACAGATAACTTTTCAGACCCTACAAATATGTATACAATCTCATCATATCAATGCGCAATGTTTGAATTGATGGCGCACTTAATATTTAAGATAAAAGCCGCAAATAATTGCACAAATTAAAATTCTCTTTACCAAAACAACGTGCTAAAATGTAATATGATGTAGTAAACCTAATTACGTGTAAGGACAATATACAAGCCGCCATTATACAGATATTAAAGACGGTTTTATGTGGTACAAAGGCTATAGGAACCAGACCACTTAAAAGCGATCAGTAGAATAATTCGAGGAGGTGCGAAAGCTCGCGGAAAGAGCATTTTATGTTTCGTATAACGATAGACAACGTCGTAAAACGGGGTCACATTAAGTGAATAAAGTGTTAATTACGAGCGTAGCATCAAAACATATTACGGGCTTAGTCTACACTACAAATAGGGCACGGTTGGTTCTTTACTACGCGCACCTTAATCTCTGCTATACATAAATTTATTTACATTCAGGTATTTCGCGCAGTGAACGCAATACTTACATTTATCTCCGTCAATTGAAATTACCATAAAAGTAAAATGTGTTGGACAAAGACTGCTTCATTTCGTGTAGCTGTGCAATTTGTATCAACCTTCAAATTACCCGTAAAAATAATTTCGTCCAAACATGTTTTGGGGTAATCAAATTTGCAAATTTTTACTTTTATAAAGGAAATTTTTCTTATATGTAAAATGTTATCAAGTTATATCTACGTTTAATAGCGCTACTTGTGTAGAGATATACCGATTAAGTAGGTTCTTTTTTTTTAACAGCGCAACCGTGCACATTTGTTTTCACTTATTACTTTTATTTTCTCTTCTATTACTGAATTTTACATAGCCTTGTTTGCGCTTTTTCTTTAAGAACCCTGTCACTTTAACTACAGATTTATTTCGGTCATTTATAGTTATTTACGTAACTATGGCTTGATAATTTCACTAATCGCTCTCCACATGTCGCACACTATCTTACCATTACATTACACAAAATCGCTAATAGTCCATAATGTCTCATGTTTGTATAACACCAGCTTAAATCACGTTCCATTGATCACAATGCTAATAGTCTTTTTACCGTACAGAAATTGGTTCCGTATCACTTATTAACAAGGCGGTTCAAGCTTTAGATCAGTGATTCCCAAAGTGGTCCAGGTAGACCCCCAGGGGTCCACGGGAGACTCGACGGGGGTCTACGTTGGCGTGACAAAAAAAATGGGGGTTCACAATTCGTAAGCGGGGGTCCACGAAAATTTATCTGGTTCCGATAGTGAAGAACTAAAATGTTGGCTTGAGTTCACCTATCAATGCAGGCAGATAATATTTTAAGAAGCCCAGGGACTGTTACTTGTAAAAACTTGCATATTCCATATTCAGTAAATTTTCCCAGTTTCCAAACTTGTCACAGGTAGAATGCCTTGATGAGGATATCCGCACATATGTTCAACATTTAATTGCCCTGCATGATGACTTTAAAATCAGATTTGAAGATATTCTGACGATGGAAATACCACCATGGATCATAAATCAACTTGATGAAACGGAAGCGAAGAAGGTGTTATTACAAGAGGAGCTATTCGAGTTTAGCACTAATGAGGACCTGAAGGTGAAATTTAAAAGAGGGTATCAAACATTTTGGCTGCAGGCAGAAATACCCAAAAAATATCCTGGACTGTGAGGAATTGCGAGAAAGCTTTTGATGGCGTTTCCCTCGTCATATCTTGTCGAGAAAAGTTTTAGTGTCGTTACAAAACTTTTAACAAAAAAAAAAAGGAGCAGATTGAATATCACAGAACAGGGAGATTTGCGGTTATTCCTAACAAAACTGAAGCCAAATATTGATAATTTGCTGTCAATTGATCAAGTACATCCCTCCCACTAAAATTATGACTATTTTGTGATTGTCATTGTAGAAGTTACGTTACGTTATTAATATTTAATTTTAATTATATTACGACTGTTATCATATTACAATGTAATATGATAACAATAATAATTAATAGTGTAATGATTACATATTTGAATAAATACAACACAAGGAAATATACTATTTTTATTTTTATTTTTACCACTCCGAATGGGGAGTTTTCTAAATAAAATATGTGAGAATTGATTGGTTTCTTGTGCTGTGAGTAGATGTCCAAGGAGTAAAGTTGGATGGAATCACTTTTTTGACTGGCTAACTTTACTTTTTTGACATCCACTCACAGCACAACCAATTAATTAATTAACCAATAACTCAGCCGCAACGCAAATTTCCATAGTTAGATCTAATCTTCACATTTTTTGTCGAGTTTTGGGAATATGATAGAAATGTAGCTGCGGGGGTCCACCGGAACAAGCAAAACTTTCAAAGTGGTCTATGAGAAAGAAAAGTTTGGGAACCTCTACTTTAGATGATCGAGCAAATGATATGTTTATCCTTATACCAAAGACGGTTCGTTCGTAAATCGCCCGCATACTTTCTCGTAGAATTATTGCACATACCTATGTCAATCATAATCCTAGTAAACGGCTGCGAACTTTTTATGATAATGTTGCCTAAAAGCGTCAAGTGCACAATAACTGATCCATTGGTGAAACTGCATGGTTTTTCTTACTTTCTTTCAATAATTATTTCTCAAAACTCAAAAGATTTAAAAGTCTTGTTACACGTCGCGTAGTTTTGATTAGGGTTTTAGTTACCAGTCACATAAGGGTTAAATGTGTTTATTGAAATTTCTTATGTGCATCTACATGTTTATTTGTGTACCGCTTTCACTGTAATGTTTATTTATACGTTTGACGCTGAATATTATATGACGATTCATATAGATTGTATGTATCAGACATGATATCGATATATTGATTATTGTTATATTGCTATATGCATATTATTATTTTGTATTTTGGTTAAATCTTTCATTAATGTAGTCACATTAGCATAGCACTAAAAGCAAAAAGGATAACCGGAAAGCTGAACTAGTTTACCAGTCTTAAAAATAATTAAACCGACATCTAATCTACTGAGCGTTCATAAAAATATCTTCTTTGGCTGTGTTACAACGCTTCCGCTGGGCTTTAATATTATAAAGCGTGTGCTTTCCTTTATTACGTAGCTATTCTCGACATTGCCAGCGGCAGTATTAGGGCACCTAGTGGGAAATACTTCAGAAGCAGGTGCGTAGTCAATATCAGCATCTCCCAATGGGACACTGTTATTCTCCAGTAGGAGCAGATGTGACCTGTCAGATAAATTAGCAACGGCATTACCCTCGGCTATTAGGAAGGTGTGCTATTCTCATTCTAGCTTTATACATGCGTATGTAACAGATTCTCTACCGCGGTATCAAATCAACTTTCGTAATTAATTCCTCAGAAATTAACTTCTAAAATTATCGTAGACACGTACGGCTCTCTATAAGTAGTAACGTGACGGACGATTTTAATTTACCTTTACTCCCACTTCATTCGCTAATACAGTGGGACCCGCCATCGCAATGAGTACATCGGGAAACTTCGCGGCGGCAGATAATTGGAAAATCCCAGCGGGCTTCGTAACCGCCCAACTTTCGGCGA
Source organism: Cetonia aurata (assembly GCA_949128085.1). NCBI lineage: Eukaryota > Metazoa > Arthropoda > Insecta > Coleoptera > Scarabaeidae > Cetonia > Cetonia aurata. The sequence continues at coordinate 35,186,760 of OX421885.1, forward strand.
GCGAACTCTTCGAAATTCCTCGCAATCGTTGGCGAAAGCCATTTGATCTTAAAAATAAACAAATCCCCGCACATTTGCATACTTCGACTTGACGTAAAGCTGGCAATCCCGAAGAACTCGGCAAATATTTGCCTAGGGATAGAAATTTGCCTGGGTACGGAGTTCCTTGGGTGGAGCTCAGTTTCTCTGTTTTCGCCCCAGTACAAAAAAAGAATTGCCGAAGGAAAAAAAAACTTCGAGGATACTGTTTCGATACCGGTTGTGAATATTGATTCATCGTACTCAAATATTTTGGGTAGGTATATTCAAATTTCGTATCTGTTTCTACTTATGCGTATATGAGCGGTATGCAGACTGATGGATGACATTATCAGAAATGATGTTTCTTCGAGACAGTCAATGAGACAGAAAATTCATTTATACTACTGACAGCACTCAATAAAAGCCTTAGAGGTTTATCAATCAAATATCATTCACTGGATATACGATAAACCAATAAATTGGATTTCTTTTTCAGAAAATGTAATTTCAGCAATATATAAATTATTTGATTATGTATACACATAACGTGTGTAAAAGTTTTATTTTTGCTAGAGTATTATTCCGATGTTGTTTTGAACAAGAAACACTGAAAATGACTCAATAATTAATAATAATTAGGAGTGAGATTTGAGTGCCTGATAAGCTTAGACTTTATCAATCCCCTTAATATAAAAATAAAAGAAAATTATGAAATTGCAAAAAATTGTTAATTTTATAGTTTACATTATCTGATGCTTTGATATAAAAATAAATCAATGCTGTACATGGCAGTTTATTGCGCTTTTTTAGTTATCAAATGAGTATTGTCTCATTACTTCCATTTTAACTAATGCAAATGTGATATGGGATTTAATATTAGTTTTACAAACTTGGTAAATCATGTTTTCAATAGCTTACTTAGATAATTGGTTATTAATTTGTTGCTCATACCGTCAATAGCGATATAAGTAAACTCTAAGGAGAAAAAGAACTTGGCGTTCATTTTACCTCGGCTACAGAGCTATGATGATTCGCCGAACGTTAACAAATTCGTATTGCGACGTTGTGCGTAGGTGCGCGTACAGCTGAAGCCCCTCCTATTTCCAGTCGCCCAGAATGTCATCCACAGCTCGCGACTTTTCTCCTGGTATAAAGCAACGCCTAACAAAAATAGATTTGAGAAATGTTGTAATAGCGGTTCTCAATTCTAAAAAAATATTAAATAAATCTTTCACGTGTTTTGATAATAATAAATATTTGGTATTATCGAAACTACAATGGAAACTTAATGAATATCTATATATTATGAAACACTATGGATAGACATGTACAGTTTCATTGCCGAAGAGAGATCTAGTGAGAAATTTTATAATAGCGATCCTCAATAATTATTGTGGAGGAAAAAGTGAAATCAAATCTTTCAAGGGCTTTCATATAGGCACTGAGAAAAATACTGGTCGTTATATCAATAACCTACACTTGATTAAGGAATAACAAGATTCATTAGTGAAATAAATACTGCTGTGTACTGAATGTACCAACAAAAATGCCAAATGAAATTAAAAATGAAAAATTAAATTAGCTAGCTCAAATGATAACAATTTCTTTAAGGCGCAAAAGAACAATTAAACTCAGGGTTACTATCATGAAAAGTAAAATGTGGGTGAAAGAAATCGGACTTTCTTTTATACTCAAAAAAATTTTTTAAAAGGTTTAATTAAAAATAAAAAAACAGTATTTTGAATGACATAAAAATTCAATAATTTTATTTTTAAAAAAAAAAAAGAAAAAGAAATTAATTACAAACTTTGCAGAAAAAAAAACCTTGGACAAAAAGGTCCTGGTCTAAATCAAAACTGCATTTGACTTTAAATTACAAAAGGACCATTCAAAATCCTTTTACAAAGCAACAGAGAACAAAAAGTTTAGGAAGATAATAATTCTTTTTTTCAATTCAATCCACGTGGTTTCAATATTTAAACAACTAAATTAAACGTGGACAATTCAAGTAATTTATATAAATGAAAAATAAAAGCAAGCACAATGCTTTTATTCACCCAACCCGAGGTGATTAATAAATAATTACAAATCAGAAAAATTAACAACGAACAAAAAAATTAACTCTTTAAACTTAAAATATCTTCCTGCACGTAAAAATAATAACAGATCTTATATCTAAATTGTGTACACAAAAATACAATATCAATTATTATTAAATGAGTTCCGTGATGAACGAAATAAAATCAGAAACGTGAATTCAAAACTTGAAATCAATAATCACAAAATGTCAGCAATGAAATACAATTTTATATATATACTTACTTTCGTATCTATCAAGGAACTGAGCTCACAAGGTTAAACAATCCTGTAAGTATAAAAATCTCCGATGCGTGCGACGCAACGCACACAGATCTGTCCGCAAACGGATGAACTCGCAAAACAAAACAATATATATACAATACCAGTGAACGCAAAATGTACACCTGACTGAAATTAATATAAACAACTGAACAAAAAATAAACAAATTAAACAATCCAAAACATTAACTAAATCTTATTTGAAAATAAAACAATTTGAAATTTCTCGCAACATTGACAAACGCTTAACGGAATGAACAAAAAAAAGAACTGAATTTACGAAAACCGGGGTGCCAGACCACAGCAATACATTCATTATTATAACAAATCATTGTGGGTTGAGAATTTGGCTTATGTCCTATAAAGAGGATGCACTATTTCATGTCGAGAATGAATTTTTTCATTGTTTTTTTTTTGTACGGTGTAATTGGTAAATAATGTTATAGAATCTACATTGGAATGTTAATGGATATTCCATATATCCTGGAACAAATGTGGAGAGGGATGTATGTTCCACAGGATGTCGTGTACTAGCTAGATACACGCAGTTAATTGCTGTGTTTAAAGATAACGACAGAAGTGAGAAAGGCAGATGTCGTCTCTCACTATAACAGAATTAGAAATCGTATCCTCGACTGTCCGACACGAGTTGAGAAAGCGCCAGCATTTGGGTGATTACAACTACTAACGTTTCCCCTTTTTCAATTATAATAGTTTCTAATACAAATATTGACGCGAAAGGTCATTTATCCTTCTGTCCCTTTCCCGCTTCCATCCTCCCATTCAATCGCCTTCGAGTGTATAGGAAGCGCAAATCCGAACGACTGTTTTTATGTATTTTCCATAAGCGGAATTTCCCGAAAAACTTTTAATTAAATTTGTTGGCGGCAAAACTTTCAAATCCGACCAAAATGATCTTGATTTATTGTGAAAACACCGCAAGCTGCTTTTGTTCTGATTCCCCGCTGAGCACCCCCGACCGCGATCCCGTTATAAGTGTCGAATTGCGTGTGCGTTTCCCATCTTCTTCTCGCGCTTTTTCCCTCGATCTAATACGTAAATACCCAGCGCGTTGTATTAATATCGTTAGCGGGCACGTTAATTGAATATGCCCGCGTTGGTTTCTCTTCCGCTCACTTAGGTTATTGATTCTCTGTCCTGGAGAATTTTGGCGATAAATCAGAATGTATATTATTTATACTTCTCCAGGGAATAGCTTATTTAAAGAAGTACTGGACAGTTCGGAATTCTTAAGTGACGTACCGTGATTTATACGGGAACTTATTAAACGTGCACCTCTTGCATATCTTAGAGTTTAATCGAAGTTTCAGAACAGGAGAATACGAAACAGCCAAAATAAAAGGTAGTCTGTCTGCAATTTCACAGAAAGTTTAATAGAATTTTCGATATACAGATTGATTCATGGAACGTGTCCATTAAAATGTTTAGAATTTGCAACGATGTTTTGATTTTAAACTTTTGCGTGAGGATATTTGTCATCATTGAGCACTCTGAAGGTTCTGCTTACATGTGGTGTTATTTTTTCTAAATACCACAGTCAAGTATACTAAACCCGAAAATCAAGCCGTCGTTGCAAATTTAAAAGCTTTTAATGAACGGGATTCGTGAATCACTCTATTATATATTCCTCGTTAATTACATAAGTTAAAAGATTTTCTCAAAACGAAAAAAGATTTGTTGTAAATATTTCTATTATTATGCATTATCACACGAAATATAATTTTCTAATAAGTTATTTATTTATTACATTCACATATGAATTGATTAAGTTCTCGTTCTTAAGGGATTATCAAGACATAACTGCACTGAACTGCTGTTAGCTTGTTTTCGAGTCCCTCCGAGATATACACTGTATTACTTTTATCTATCCCGTTGTAAATGCAAGTTTTATATTGGAGGGAATGAAACGTGGAACATGATATTTGTTCAAAACTTTTATGAACTCCTGAAGAGAAAATAGTAAAATATTTCCTTCTTGGTATATATTATATGTACCGCATGACCTCTTTCTTACAGCGAAATGTTATATTAGACGCGTTAAATCCAGGACAGTAATTTTCTATAAATTCTGAAGTAGCACTAACTTTGAACAAGATATTAATTAATATCTGCTTAGCTACTCTAAATCATAGTCCGCTTATTCAGAAAGAAAGTGATTTTTATACCTTAAACAACTAAAGTTTTGTAGCAAAATAGTAATTAAGAAGTATCTGTAATTGGCATGGGAGTAAATCACAGATAAAATGGAACAATCTTGAGAAAGAAGAAAATTGTAAAATTTTCATTTTAGCATTACTTCAAATATTATTTTAATACATACACAGTTTAACATATAAAAATCTATCTAGAAAACAGAGATTACTCTTCACAGATGTTTGTCTCTCAATATAAGGTTTCATTTTTGCTAGCTTATTGCTACTAACCAATTGAGTTTCCACAAAAATGTTAGCTTTTGAATTTATTTTCTCAATTAATAAAAGTATGTGGTAAACAATAATCATTTACGATACTGCATTTTTAAATCCTTAAACACCGATGTCCATTATTTCTATGAGTGAGTTAGTGTTAGGGGGTAAATACTTTAACTGAGTGTTTTGTAAAGAACGATATGATGCGCTGCACAATTATCTACCATAAGAACATTTTTTAATGACTTTAACCAGCCTTTAAAAATGTGAGCTGTCATCCATGTATTTTTATTAGATGCTCAGATTTTCTAAGGTATTAAAGCAATTTTTTTCTTGTTATGGCAAAACCCTAATGTGTAGAATCGAATTTAAAAGCACACGACTTTCCTCATAACTACGCATCATGTACGGTCTCTACCTCTTGCTGTCGAAACTATAACATATACGTACATAGTATTGCTTTTATGAGATTTTTTCGAAATATGTAGATCTGTAGGGACGTCATTGTTATTCATACAGGTAAACATGACCGTTATTTTTATTAAATAATGGTGAGCATATCCAAATTCTTGCATCTTCTTTTCGCCCTGCAAACGCTTTGAATGCAGTTCTTTCCGTTCACATCTCTAAGTATATGCTTTTCTCACCCGTCTGAGAATCCCGTCGTTTCATTGAATGACAGTTTAAAATTTGAAATATTAGGAATGCACTTGCCATACGTATATACCAAACATATATAACGTTGTCAACGAAGATCTATTTCGCTAAAGCAAACCGGTTTATATTCAAGGGTTTTATGAGAGGAAAATGGGACAACGCATAAATGCGCGCAGAGAAAATCCTTAAAGTGCTACTTCGTTTCACACGAGTGTTTTACTTATAGGGTACCTATGCAAAAGAAAATGTCACGATAACTTTTATTGAATGAAAGGGAGAATAAATCTTGCATTACATGCCTTTACATATAAAGTTGATAGGTATAACAACTAAACTACCCTAGCTGTGAGGACAACGGTTCCTGAAGCGATTTCAGTCACTGTGACTGAAGTATAGGTAGAAGTCATAAAAGTGTAAGTAAAAGGGGTTCGTTTTTACAAAAAACCTACATTAAGTTTTATGATAAAACCTTCTTCAGAAATATTTGTAAATTATTCAACGTTATTATTATATTATCAACGTATTTAAACTGTATTAGAGCAGTTTTCAGTGACACTCTATACAGTGAAAGTTATATATTATTAATCCTACGTCTTCATATTTCATCGTTTACTTGACGTATAAGATGATATATCGTTCAAATAATCATACATCGCCTAAGTAGATATCGATTGTTATTTACCGCCCGACTTAATTTAATAATTTGTTCCACTTTCATGGGATCAAATCGATCTTGCCTCATAAACGTATTATTTTCTTTTATGAAGGTAAAAAAGGGCCTCTCGTGCCAATAAAAAGTAAGGTTTTAGTGCGTTACGTCCATAGGAAGTCATCTAGATAAGTGGATCTCCCTCATCTCATAAAAAGTAGACACTTAAGGCTAACTTGACTCGACGAAAATATAAACCGAGAGTTTGTTAAATTGAATTGAGTTTACCTTACCTTATTTCTATGTATACCGGCAGCCTAAGATGCAACGGTCGCTAGCCTGCCTCGAATCATATTCTACATGCTAAAATTAGTTTCAGAAATGGCGGACTTCCGGTTGTACCGGAAGTAACTACTAACTTTATTATTTGAAATGGAGCACCTTTTATATTATTGAACTTTTGGATTCCTTGTTAAATTTAAATAACAATACATTTTTCGAAAAAAAATGACATTTGCAGGGTCTTCGGTGTTTGGAAATACCTCAGGAAATTCGCTTACCCATAAACAGCACACATCTTTTATTTTAAAATTGTTGCGTTTAAATTACAGCGTTATCAAATAGGGGTCTGTAATTTTCGAACTCTAAAATCATTGATCTTTTTAAATTGAACGGTATAGCAATTTTTACATAAATGGATGTAAAATTTAATTTTCTTTCGATTTTATATGGGTATCATTGTGTCTATTTCCAAAGGTTTTGGAGATATTCTCAGTTTCTCACGATAGATACGTATTGCGAAGCGCCGCCGCCGGCGCCGGCCACCTTCCACTCGCATTTCACCAGGCTTGGGACTGGCAGCAATAATACTGGGATGCTTAGAAAGCTGCCAACAGAACACAATAGGACCACTAGAAACCAGCAAACATAGCAAAGATAAAAGAAAACATAACATTACTGGAATATTAATAAATCAGCACATTTTTCAAACTACATTACTCTATCCAAAGTATGGCGTACGTACACTTCGAGCGTCTTGCTCGCAAAAGGCTACACTTTAAACGCTAGTGTTGTCATTGTACAGAGAATTTGTGCAAAACTATTATATTAAATGTTCAAAATGCTGTCCGTTTTGGGCACTACATAATCGAAATCGCTCTTGCAAACACTTTTGAGCATTTCTGAGTATTTTTGGTGTGACTCCTTGAAACGCTCTTAAAATACGATGGCGCATATCATCAGGGGTTGTTGGTGGCGTCTCATAAACCTTACTTTTAATGAAACCCCATGAGAATAAATCGCAGCTTGCAACTGATTTTCATCCGTAAGTACGGAGTTATTGCGCTTCCGTTTTGTACGTGCTACGGATCTAGTACTTACAAATCTACCCAGTAGCGACTGAAATGCCCTCCTATGCCCCTGGAAGCTTTCAACATGGGTAATACTGTGCGTAAATTCTTGACGCTAACAAAGCGTTTCTGTAACATTCACCGAGAACGAAAACCATATCTACTAATTCTTCTCGAGTAAGCGAGATCTTTAATTATTATGTTACCTAACAGTACTCTGAATGTCAGTTCTGACACTTGGAACACTAATAACGGTTAGATATCTAGTTTGTTAGAACATATCGGTTATTTCTACGAGCTACCGCGAGAGGCACACGAAATATATACAAAGAGCAATCAAAAAATTTTGCATCGTAGAACTGGGAATTGTATGTGTTGATACATGCCTTTTATAAATCCACTTTGTATTCCGGCCTTGTGCCTAAAACACGTTTCAGCTTAATTATTATATAATAATAGGTAATGAAACATACCTACAGTGTTCAAGAAACTATTGATATTAACAGATTTTGTACTGTATACAGATAGCGTTTATTTATTTAGTAGAACTTGTAGATTACCAGATTTAACTACACTGTCAAGGATGAAATGAATCGTATGAGTTAGTTTTGAAAGAGACAAAAAATACTAATAGAGTCCTAGCACTATATTATACCGTTTTCAAAATATATTATAAATTCTCTAAGGTGACACACGTCATTAAACTAAATTCAACGCTGGTATTTTTTTGTAACTGGCTAATAAAACGTAGTTGCAGTTTTGAAACTCTACAGTTTTATGGTCGCTGATACACTTACACCGATAAAAAGCAACGTTATTTATGTTCGTTGTTCGTACAGGTGCATTTTATACCTGTCAATAAAACCTATCGAAATCCAATATTAAAAATGTCGACATTCGACAGTAAAGGATACTTCATAGTAAAAATATCGACATATAACTTCATATACGTTTTAGATATTGGATTAGACTAGATTAGGGTTGGGGTCATCATGGTCTCTTCAAATCTATTGTGATCTCCTCTTTAATTTTACCTTTTTAGTTAGAACTCTCGATCTTTGAGAGCTGTGTAATTCTCTATGCTGAGTATTAGAAATCCTGTTCTCGCTAGATCATCACATCGCAGTAGCATACTTTGAAATAAACGTTATTTAATACATGTAAGATTAATAGAATGACATTCCCATACAAAAAATAAAATAAAAGAAGTTGTTAGTATAAATAAAATCCTTCCAAACTGGTATAAAAGAATTACAGAACACAGCAACGACGAAAAATTGTTTAATTTATTTCTTCGTATAATCTAATTATTAATACACCAATTTACAAAACGTAATACATCAGTTAACTATCTCTATAGAAAAGAATTCTCTTTCTGTATAGGTATTTAAATCAACTTGCCGACGTAATGCGGATAATTCCATCCTATGATCTTAAAATAGCGGCTTCTATCTGGAATTTACGATCCCCACAGAACTAAGTATTGACGTCGAAGCACTGAGTGCTTTGAGACCAGAATATTCCCATCCCGATATAGCCAATAATTGCGTATCTACTAGCTATTTCCAATCTATGAATTTTCTTGTGTCCCTATAGGTCAAATACATAAATTACGTTATTCGAAAGTTAGACATCCAGACTTGGTACGTGTATTTAGGCCAAGTCAAATTAGGTGCACATCGTTGCTATCTATCTATGTTATTAGAGATCGTAGGAAATAGACCAAATTTACAAACTTACTTCGAAAATTCGAACTTCACCATCTGTTGAAATAGTATCCATAATATACATACATAAAAGTTTTAATAGGTACTATTTCTTTAAGTTGGTCTTTAACGTCTTTTAACAGAAACTTTTTTTACTACTTCAATATCTCCAGTCGTAGTTATGTCATCCGCATTCAAAGCAATTTAATATTCTAACATTTCTGAGAATCTAAAGATATTAATTTTAACGCCGAAGTATACTCAAATGGGGTTAAAGAATTTGTCACGCAAAAGCTGAATTTGTTTTATTCAATACCAAATTTTCGCTGATATTTTTTTTTCGACTTCTTCAGGGTACTACAAAAAGCAAAAAGACCGTTAATTTAAGCCCTTCAGTAGAAAGGAGTTAAGTACCAAAATGATAAATTTTAAGATATTGGCGCAAATAGGTGCATCATGTAGAAAAGGGCTCGAAGTAGCAATAATATGTTTTAGACGTTCAGCTATCTCATAAGGGTTGTCACCACAGTTGTGCCTATATGAGTTTATGTTAAAAGGTGCAAAGTATCAGTTGGTATATAATCTTGTGGTACGCGTTAGAGAAGAGAAAAGTATTTGCACTTATGAAATCTCAAGGAGAAAATAAACGAAAGCGACGGATAATAAAGCAAGAAAAGATTCTGGGGAAAGCAAATTTCTTTAATCACTCAAATATGAGATTTTTTCTAAGATGAAAAATAGAACTGCAATGAAAGATCAAGTCTTAGCTTGGACTACTGTATATCCTATGAAGATACTTTGTTATATATTGATGATATATGACCAGAAATGTCGCTACTGGGAAATGCATTAATCTTTTGTCCGATTTTAATGTTTAAATCTTTAAATTCTAGGCACAAGATTATAAAAATTGACAAGAATGTTTTTTATTTCAGATATAAGCAAATTATCTTCCACACGCATACAGCTTAATTATTATAATCTTCTTTCAAAGATTCCCTATTTGATTGCTTCATTCTTAATTGTGTTCTCATCACAATTGGAAACACTGCATTATCGCTAATTTTGACTATCTGGTGGATTCATAAAATCTTTGATCATGTCAGTGGTTGGACGGTGTGCATGTTGTCCGTGCACTGGTTCGATTCCAGACCCAGGCAATGATTTTTAATTATGGTTAAAAATTAGAACAGATCTTTTTCTCGGATAAGAAGTAAAGTCATATATATTTGACATTTAAAAAATCCCTGCCGGAGGTTGGAACTCCTTCAGTTTTGGCAAAGTTATTACACATAATTATGTATGATGTGTTTGCAAAATATATACGTTTAGATACAAAATCGTTCTTGTAATATATCGCGTTTGGAAATGCAGGACTATTTATTTGACAATTTATTTATAAGCAGAGCGCTAGTTAAAAAATTTTGAATAGATGTAAAATTATTATTGTCGTGGATGCCATTATTTGCACAAAAGTCGATACGCCAGTTTCTGTTTGAGCCGGCCAGTCAAAAGTTTGATTAATTTGCCTAGTATTTGCTGGTAAATAAATCAAATCTCAGTGGGGCGAGTGGAAAGTAGAGCAAAGAAAGAGAACGAGGAATAACGAAACGGAGATGCAAAAATAGAAAGACCATTCCGGCAGCAATAGTTGTCGACAAGTTCCGCATTAAAAGGAAATGATAAAAAAAAAGACGCTTTCCATGCAACGCTTACTTTATTTTAACAACTTTTTAATTATTTCCGTGCGGTGAATTCTGAAAATATATTACTACTTAAGTGGTGCTGGCATACATACACACATGCATCGGTAATATACTTGCTGTACGTGCCGAGTATAAGAGTTTTATCTATCTACTGAAGTCCATTTATACACGAATTCTTAAACATTTGGAAATTTTCTGATATTAACAACCCGCAGCATAAACTTGATTAATTGCAGACTATATTGAAAAATTAATGGAAAGAAGGTTGGATGTTGTTAAACTTTATTGGAAAACTGGCGATGTGTGATATAATCAACATAATGCAACGCATCTTTCTCCGCTCATGAATAAAAATTTAAAATTTTATGAATCGCTCGTCGGAACCATGTTTATGACGTAAACTGATATTAGGCGGTAATTGAAATTTACATTTGATACTTTCGCGTCAGGTCACGTGCAAATAACCTGTAAATGCAGTTGCGAAGTACTCTTATCCTCCTCCGTATAGATGAAACTTCCTTGAAGTCGTCCATAAATGCTCCACATTAAAATGATTTCAATATTTCATATAAGTTCAAAGAGATATATTTTTGACCTATACAAAGTTTGCAAAAGTGTATTGGAAAAATGCGAATTATGATAGTTGAGAGTATGATTCAAGCCCTGAAGATTAAATATACACGACAATGTCATCCAGTACGAATACTTTTCAATTAATTTATTCATTCTTCGAACGCTTTAAAATTTGAGACGCACTATAACCTTGTATTTACTTGTGAAAATATACTAGTATTATTGTTTAGGATACAATAAAATGCTGAATGAGAAAGCCATTTAATACGCTACAGTGCGTCTAAATATCTTATTAGAAAGAAAAAAGAATCAAAAGTGCTGCGAGTCGTAAGTAGATATCGGTGAATTGTCAGTGATTTGTAAGTGATTTTCTGAACTTTTTTGCAAAATGGTTACCCTAGAGCAAAAGGTATTTGTTCTGCAGTGTTATGGTGTGGGTAAAGATATGTCCTATTGTGGAGTAGTAGAATTTTAAGAAAAGAACTACTCTTCAGCGTATTTATAAAATTAATAAAATTGCCATTAGATACAAATGAGTTATTGGACTGTACTTTTTTCGAAGGCAACATGAATTACGTTTCTTACTTTCACATGCTGAATACGTTTTTCTCGGACCATTTAGATGGACTACATGCCACTACATGACAGGCAAAGAGCTTACTTCCAGCAAGATGGACATCCAATGCACTCTACTGTAAGGATTAGACAATGATTAAATGAGCAATTTGGTGATCGGTGAATTGGAAGGTATGCCTCGAATGGTTGGCCTGCTGTACGGACTTTACTATTATGAATTTCTATTTTTGGGGCTATATTAAACAAAAAGTGCATGCACGATTTCCAGTTATTAAAAACTAGGATAAGAGACGTTATCAATCACACTCCTTTACACCAAATTAGAAACGCTTACCAGGAGTGCAAACGCTGTGTAAAATTATGTGCGAAAGATAACTGATGGTGATAACTTTAAATAAATTTCAGAATTTGCTCTAATAATTACTGATTCGATTTGTTCCTTTCTAATATTTAGACTTACTGTAGCATATTAAAGACTTTCCTACTCAGCAATTTATTTTATCCTAAAAAAATAAAGAAACTTTGTACTCGTATATTTTCACAAGTAAGTAAATATTGCACATCCTATTTATTAAATCTGAACAATTGCATACTTTTTGGCGTTTTTAACATAACCAGATGTTTTTATAAAGAATTACTTTTTGTCTTAAAATAAAAAAAAAAAAATTCCTCATCTGAAGTGAAACACAGGACGCACTGTATATATTTAACAGAAGTTTGGAGGTGAAAATCACGGATCGAATAAGCTGAAATCATTCCTACTACAGAGAGACGCTCGGTGGATTAATTTGGTTTGCTGACGGATCAAAAACCGTGAACGACATTGGAGCTCGAATATACAGTGGGGTGAGGAATACAATGATCACTCCTCCACTAGGAAAATATGCCACGCTTCTTCAAGCACAGGTTTGCAAAAATGCTCTAAGGGATCTCTACTAGAAGCTCACGAGGCTGAACCAAAAGTGAGCTGAGCATCTAACAGCCTCTCGAAAACCGTGGCTCTAACGACGAGACTTCTATACTTGTATACTGCATAACTTATATACTTATATATTTGTATACTTGTATACTTGTATACTTCTTTCAAATCAATAAGCTATAACACCAAAGTGATTCAATAATCTAAGGATATATTATGCCTTTACCGTTTGCAATCTATTTTCACACCATGTGCCCTCCAAAATTGCTATCAATACACAGACGAATAGGATGTTCTCTTGTCAGCGTATCTGCGGCTAATTAGATTAGCTTATCGCTAGGTCTCTGTGTGTAAATTAGGGCATACCAGTTAATTGCGAAATCGGGGTATCTACTAGCTGAATAAAGCTAGAATGCGTTTGACATGCTTAAAGTGTGTCGGCGTAAGATATTGTACACAGAGATAGGTATGTACGGTAGTACATATTGAAAATCCCCGGATTGCCATCCCTTCTTATTTCACGCACCAGCGCCAAAGGCTAACGTGACTTGAGCGCAGAAAGGCAGAGGTGATGGGTGAGAGGAACTCGCGCAGACAGCAGTCAATTTCCTGCTATTCGAATCGATGTTCTGCTTGTATATGGAAACGTGATAAGGTTATTTCTCTAAGGTGAAGCGATGGTAGCGATATAACTTAAGAAAGCTACTTGAGATCTCTGAGGACAAAGCCAATTGGAACAAAAGAAGTGCTACTTATACTCTCTTATCTCTCCTAATTCCATCATTTCCTTGTTATTTAGAGTTAAAAGCGATTCTATCCAATAGCGTCATATCTGTCCTTCATTGTTTATAAATGCTGGAATTAGGAAAAAGAAAATAATATATAATAATAAACCGATTTGGGGGTATTTATTATAAAATTATCATAAAATCTTAACTGACTTATTGGTTGCCTCCTCCTGCTCAATTCATCCGAGACATGCAAAATGTGAAAGGTACAACATCCTTATAATAAGGATAACCACTAAGAAATGATTCCAAAACGCATTCCTATTTCGGAATTAGTGATAGCTCTGCAAAGAAACAATAGTAGAAGTATAAGCTGCTTACAAGAATATGACTGAGGTTAGGGTATAAGTTGCTTCTTTCCAGAGGGAATCGGTACTTATATCACGAATACCTTTTATAAACATCTCTAGAATGTTTTGATCCGTCTCGTCTATCTTTTTCCTACGAATATGTGGGGCAGACTTCATGGTAACAAGGAATTAACGAACAAGGTAAAACCGACGAAACAGAAATTCTGATTTCGATAAAGTTGTGAAGAATGAAAGATTGTCTAGATATAAAAATAGAACAAGGGGCTCCGTTGATTCGGTTCCGAGTATTGTTCCTTATAAATATTTACAAGATTGTCATCCCTACTTGAAGCGTAGTTAGATATTTAATGCTTACTAGAAAATAAATATTTGAAATTACTAGACAAATTAATAAACTAATACTACTCGATTATCTTGTGTTTGTTGCTCTCAACGGCTTAACAGCTGCTACATTGCAACCAAATCGAGCCGGATATGATCATTACGACCAACTCTGTAAAATTAAATTGAGAAATATCTACTACTTAATGGTGAAATGCAAGAAAGTTTCCACTAATTGTGCATCCTATTAGTACAACAGTGCAACTACTGAACATATACGCATATTAACGAAGAATATCATAACTCCCATAAGCTAAATTAATAAAACTGCACGGTTGAAAGCTAACATCCCCTCCGGTGTAACTACTTTACGATACTCTGTTCACTGTATTAAACTTTATCGCTAAACTCGCTTCGTTAAATAATAACGCGGTTTCCATATCAGATTCGGCTTATAAACTATTCGCAACGTCGTCTTGAATGTCACATATAGGCATGTCTCGATTTCTAGTACTAGGCTGTTTAAACTGGCTTTAAAACTAACTTCCAATCCATTCGAATTCATGACACCATGACGTTGATAAGCGGTTTCATGAATTCGGAAAATCCCCTGAAGAGTTATAGGCAGGTGGATAATAGCCTATTTCAACATTACTTGAAATCCTCCAAGTACGAAAATTTTAGATTATGTCAGGTCAAACATTTATGTCGATTATTATACGAATGATATCCAATTCTGCTGTAAAACGATTTATTTTTTTGGTAATAATAATAATTTGTTGAATAAAGCCACAATAAAACCAATATAAGCTAGATTCAAAAGGCAGAGCGTCGACTAAGCCATCTTTATTTATTGCAAGCTTACTTGTCAGATTAAATTAAGTATAAAAACAAAAAAAGCAAGTACATTCTTAAACAAGCAATGGAAAAGAGTTCTGAATTACTTTGAATGGTCCACAGTTGGTGATACGGTAATTTAAAATCGTTCTTCAATCTGGTGTTATATTCCTGTATGTCGTCATTCGTACTTGAATGATTCCTGTCTCGATGAATGCATTGACAGTAGTAAATATATACATGCATGGTAACGTTAGCATACCCTCCTTAATAAATACTTCTAGTCTTGCTTCCACACTGAATCCAAAGATCTTAATGCCGGTAGCTTTCATGACAAAATCTATGTATTGGCCCTTATTGGTGTTCAGTTTTAGTCTATTGAACTCAAACCATTTCTCTGCTTGCTCAGTTCTGCCTTCATGGATTTACTTTCTTTTACTTTTTCTTTTGTTATCAAGAACATATTGTCTGCGTACAAGCAAACATTATCAGTAGAAAAGTTCGCGTCTAGGTCGCTGACATACATAAAAAAGAAAAGAGGTGCCAGCGCAGATCTGTGAGGTACACCACGTTTCACAGCCATCACTCCTGATCCCTTTGAATTCATTTCGACATGTTGCCGTCCCGCATGCTGAAGAATACTCATGTGCAAATTGAATGAGCGTATTAGGTCCAATAGGTTATAATCAATATTAATTAAATCTTATTGCAAAATTGACATTAAACTCGCCGGCCACAAATACTTTCTTATAACGCTATAAATTATTAAAAAAAACAAGTTCATGTTTCCATTGAGTGACCTGTATATATTGCAATTATTACAGAGTCTGACTCAAATATACGGCAGCAATTTCAAAATCTGAAATTTTGTTTAGCGACCTCAGAGTTCTTTTCTATATGTTGTTGTTATTCTAATTCTGCTTGTCATTATTGCAAACTCAATATACGTTTATATAGTAAATTAAAATCACTCAAGACGCGAGTATGACACACACTCTGAGCAAAAGGTAAGCTAAATCTTTTGAGCAGTTTAACAAACCAAGTGATACGTAGAGCGTAATAAATTGTGCAAAATGGGAACTGTTGAACACCGAGTGGTCAAATCGAAAAATAGATGGATTTTAGCAATCCATTTTTCGATTTTTGGGGACTAGTGAATGGGGAAGCGGTCATCTGATAATGAAAGTAAATGTAAATGAAGAGGGCAACGCTGCCATCGTTATTAAAAACCACCGGACTGCACTAAAGTGCCAGTTCCTAGTAGAATCGAATCAATCATACACGTGGGCTTCCCTTTTTGTTTTTCAAACGGCAGAATCAGATTAATTTGCAGCTTTTACAGCCGATTTACTCCGCTGATGACAAACCGCAACGGTAACATGGTGTTTGGAGTTAATTTTTCACGTTAATTTAAAAGGGAGCGAAACGTCATTCGATTTCGTCGGACCATTTATTATAATTATAATCGAGGCTTTTCCTTTGTGCGCTTTCGGCTTTCTCCTCTGCGCGGGAACAAGATAACCATACTCCGTGTATTTACTTCAAAGGTATTAATTCAAACGGATGCCGCCTATTTCGAACGTACCTCGCAGGCTGCTAGCGTTACAGTTTTAAATTTAGCACATCCCTTTTAGACAAAAGAGCTTTAGCGGAGTTCGTGAAGCGTCGTCAGGGATGAAAGTGCACGTTTCATCCGTACTTTACTGGGCCGGCGCTTCAACTAACACGACACGCCAACCTTGTACATATAAAGTTTTGTTTTTTATTCACTGATGCGTAATTGGTGGAACCTTACCGTAGTTCAATCCTCAGAGGGAATGCAACACTGGTGAGGCAGAATAAAACCGGCAGAGCTTTTAATTAGATACTTTTGCAGTCAAATTCAATAGCACCAATTGAATTGGAAAATCTTTTTTTTTTAAACTTACTGCTACATACAATGATTTATCTGAGTTCCACACCATTGGCATCTTTGTGCATACCGAATAGTGTAATGTGTATAGACGATGATAAACCCTTTGAGGTTGGACTGGAACGAGTGGAGAGAAAAACAGAAACCGGAGATTAGAACTCAATCTGGTATGGATTTCTTTTTAATGAAATAGAAAGCGTTAAGTTTATGTATTTACTATTACGTGGATATACAGGTTTTTGTATTGTCTAAGTGAATATGACATTATAAAAAACAAAAACCAAAATAATTTTTCATCTTTTTTTTAAATTGTGAAATAAATCTATTAAAGCGACAATGGATTTATCATATACCTTTTATATTTTTTATATTATAACTTTTCTTCCCTGATGAAACATTTTATTATCAAATGATGTTAATCGTACCGCCATGATTGTGCGAGTCATTCACGCCTTTTTGTTGACGCGCCAGTCGATATCAGAAAGATTTAGATTCACACTTTTGAAGCATCGAAATATTAACGCTTCTCCGATAATTAGAGGATTTTCAAAATACGCTCAAACGCTTCTTAAATATGTTCAGCAAAATTGTCAAATTTTATGTTTGTCGCGATGGCGAAAAAAAAAAATGCGACAAATGACGCTTGGGTTTTAGTTTTAAAGGAAAAAACTTAATCACTCTTTTTTATCCCCAGCACATTTATTTTACTTTGTACAGAAAAACTAAATATATCGTCATTTTCGATCCTACATCCAGTGGTGTAGCCGATTTTTTTTTTATGACATTTCGGTTAATACCTACTATAAACACTATAAACTTTCTTATTTCTTATGAAGGCCATTACCAATAGCCTCTATAACAACATTTTTCAATGCAAAATTTGGTTTGAATGAAGTCCTCTGTATTCCATAGCCCGAGTAGTTGATTCATATAATCATTAATGAATGCACAAAAGGCCCCTCTTTGTTGCTGAAGGGGCCAGATCCAGACCCTTAACTAAATTATATAGGACAACTTCAGTGGATTTATCTGTTTAGACATATTGATGGCGGTAAATGGCATTCAATTGAGATGCACACTTCTAATATAATGATCTATGATCTTTTCTATTGCCTTCAACAGAAACGACGTCAGATTGACTTATCAGTAGGGTTTTGGTTCCTTCGGAGGCCGCCAGATATAAAAACCACATTTGTGGAATGTAGCCAAGGGCATAACTGACCCTAAATAGCTTTATCGTTATTGGTGAGAGTACATCCAGCTCTTTCTGCAAAAGAACAAGGAATGTGCCATCCTCTACAGGCGATTTGTAGGGTCTGAATGAGTTAATTATCGATTTCATCCTTTCAGGATTGAAGATAATAGCCGATAGGCTTTTCTACAGACTATGATAACAAAAAAAATTCCTCAGTATTCTGGTAATGGCTCCCGTTATCTTCAAGAGGTACCGATTTAGGAAAATGTACCCAGGCCAATAGGTCCAGCCTTTCCTTTCCATTTCCAGTAAAAACGTTAGCCAGTTTCTTGATTAAGACTATGCCCTTCGAAACGATTTTCTAGAACTGTTCTGCCGGGGCTAAATCCTCTATGCTATCACTGAAACTTTTCCAACTTCTCCTGGACTTTCTAAATAATTTGTTGTAATTATTGCCTGGTTCACTTTACTTTGACAGTTTAAATGAAAAGCAAAGAACTGCAGTACAGATAATTTAAGTCCAAATTATCAGTGGCAGTATCGTCTTCCCAAAATTAATATTTTTGAATAAACCTCATATATTGCTGAACTAAATTGATATCCGATGATTAGATTTTAAGTGTTAGATCATGCAGAACTTTTTAGAGGGAATATTTTTTTTTTTCTAAAACTAATACTAATAAGAAAGTTTACCATATATTTCCTTCTTGTAGGCAGTATATTTCTCATAACGGACTAAGATTCTGCTTGGGTAGCCGTCCTGTCTAATAAAATTAAATTTTCTAGATCTCAATATTTCGTCACTTATTTAGTGACTTCGTCAGGAGGCTGCAATATTAATGGATACCTCTGCACTGTTAACTGGAATTGAAGTAATGCCACGAAATTATTATTATTAATATTTTAAGTATACTTTTAAGTAATATTGTTCAAGCTTGCTGATTTACGTCCACTCAGCGTAGTCGCTATGTTAAAAAGTTGGAAAGAATGGACGTAAATCAGAGAGGAAAACGAACAGTAATAGCGGCGAATGTGAAGCAGTTTTGCGTTCAACAACGCATCAGGGTCGATCGAGGTAGGTATCCTCCAAATTTATTTGATTTTAGTTATTCTAGCAGCATAATAATAGCGAGTTACCTTCAGTTACCCCCTAGTTACAAAGGTCATATTCAAGCTTCGTGACATAGTGGTGGAGGCGCCGGGGTATGGCCTCCCTACGCACGTTCTTTGACATTGAAACATTTATAATTGGTAAATCTATTGCTATTATTGGCAGCAGCTATATGATATTATTTTAATGCAAGATAGCTGTGGTCATAAGGTAAGGTAGAGTAATAAAAAAAAACTGTAATAATTTATTTACACCATAACCTGACTTTCATACTATGTTATCGCCCGTGCTACAACATAAACCTTTAATATTGGGTTTATACCTGGCACAATAAATAAAATCGTTTATTTAGTATGTAGCTAATTAATACTTAAAATTATCTCGCTCTGGGATATTCATCCTTCAAATAGGAATAGGTATATGTATATTTCTGACATATTCATATATAAATAATATTATTTAGGGCACCTCCGTAAAACTCCTTATCGACATTCATTTCTTTCAGTGCCCGTGTTATTGACGTCTTATCATTTCTTTCATTCGGCGTTTTATGATTCCTCTACCAATACAATTCCTTATTTTCTGTACTTGTATTACATTCACCGTTTCTGTATATCTCGGTATTTTCATTTGCTTCTACACATATCTTTCGTTTCAACATGGTAATGGAAGGCATATTTCATTTTTTCTTTCGATGACAAAAGCGTTTTCCTTAACAAAACAAAAAATCTGCCGTTCTAATCTTTTCCTCCCGCTCTCCTATTTCGACAGTTCAACACTTTCCGGTGGCAAACGTCATAAACGAAACTTATTATTTACACGTGTGTGTTCCTAAGATCGTTGATTTGCTCGAAAATAA
This sequence comes from Cetonia aurata, assembly GCA_949128085.1. Lineage (NCBI taxonomy): Eukaryota > Metazoa > Arthropoda > Insecta > Coleoptera > Scarabaeidae > Cetonia > Cetonia aurata. Next base: position 35,207,037 of record OX421885.1, read on the forward strand.
CGCGAACGCACTAAAAATAAAGGCGTGTAGATCCGATCCCTGGCGTCGAACATGCACCAAATACAAATCGCGCGCTAAATCGTTAAATCCACATTAAACCGAAATAGATTTTACGATAGCAAAAATCCATTTTCTCACGCTCGCGTTTTCCCTTTCTTTTATTGCCGGGGTGCCCTCTTTCTTTCAGATCTGCGAACCTTCAAAATCCAATTTTGCGTGTATTATCGCCGTGATACCCCAGTCGATTTATTTATTACCCGTTTTTCCTTAAAAAAAAAATGGAACGAGACGCCACAGCATCGACCGCCCTACCAGCCACAGTCGGTTCTCGTTATTTAAGCTGGCTTGTCGGCGGTATATTTCCGGAACGCCATATCAATTTTACGTAAAATAAAACGGCGTCTCTATTGCCTTTTGGACGGAAGATATGGCGCCCCCTATTTTGTTTATCTCGCATTAGGCTTCATTCACTTTTGCTGCTTTAATATAAAAAAATTATGTTTTGGTAATTTAATTAAAGGGATAAAGAGAATGTGGCTAGAAATTTTTGATGAAAATTGGAGGGATTAATACCACTTGTATGGTCTCTTAAAGCGATTATACTCTGAGCAGTTGTCTACACCGAGCGCAAGAGTAATAAATACGCAAACTTAGCGTTACACACATCAAAACTGCGAACTTCACTGTTGTGATTATTTGAAGCAATAAATTTGTTGGAGCCGTTGCTTCCACTACAAAAAACTTTTTAAGTTACATTTCTAATATTACATATTCTTAGAGGCTAGTATTGTTTGTAAACAAATTCTGTCCATTTCTTTTTATCTTTCGCCAGTGCTTTTGCTTCCGACCGCTTCTTTCCCCTTCTCTGTATTAATTCCTCTAGTATTCCATCTCATGTTTGTCTTGGCCTTCCTCTTTTCTTCCTGCGTTGTACTCTGGATTCCCACACTTGTTTAACTGGTCGTGTATCGTTCATCCTTTGGAGATGTCCCCACCAGTTTAATTGCCTGTTTTCAATCAACTCCAGTATTGGTTCTATTTCTAAATCTTCCCTAATATTTACACTTCGCAATCTATCTCTCTTTGTGACACCTTTCACTCATCTAAGATATTTCATCTCAACGGCCTGTATTTTGTTTTTCTTGGTCGGTATATAGTTTTAAACACGTTAATTTTTGTTTTCTTGGAGATCTCTTTTTTTGTTTATAAATGCCTAATACATTCAATAACAAAGTTAAGGGTTTTTTGTATCCTATAATTTATTTCCGTGTCTTGTTTTCCTTGCTCATCTATGTCTACCCCTAGCTATGTAAAACTTTTCACTTGTTCGATTTTTACGTCATCAATTTGTATATTTATCGTTTTACTTGTCTCCCCAATTACCATCACTTTAGTTTTATTTTTATTTACTCTCGTTCCATATTCCTGTGTAACTTTGTTCCATACTTCCAGATTTACTTGCAGATCTCTCTCATTTTCTGCCATAATCACCATATCGTCTGCGAAGGCTCCTTCCGAGATGACTCTTCTTAGATGTTTAGACCCCACGTGTAATTTTTTAAATTTTGCTGTACATTTTTTTTATTATTTCATCAATAAACACCGTGAACAATAGTGTTCTTACAGCTTACTTACTTACTTGTCAGCCTGTCTTAGTCCTTCCTGTGTTGAAAAAGGATCTGAGATTCTATTTCTGTGTACAACACAACTGAAACTATGCATAAACGAGAGAATTGCATCTGTGCGTTAGTAACATCATATTATATTAGATTTTATGAATAATACAAATGTTATGTTTCACGGCCGTAGTAAACTCGTATTAACAGAATAGTATTATCACAATCAATATTCCAATTAGCATTATAAAAAAAGAACATGGTTGGTTGCTTCGGCTATAATAAGTGTCAAAAGTTTATTTTTGACAATTTATAGGTATCCTTATTATAATAGCGATGTATACAACTGCTAATACGTTTTATTCATGAGCTATTACTTCGTTGCAGTCATACGTGAATATACTGCAGAGTAACTATGTGGAAGTATTAGAGCATCGTGTTAATCCGAATGCTCTAGTCTATATTGTAGCAGCGTATGATAATTTCAAATAGTCTCCACTCCGTTCGTTTGTCGTTTATATAATACACACAATACATCTTCCGTATCACATTTCAACACCTCAGTGACTCACTGTCAGCGAATCAGCGCTACATGTACTTTGAAATTTAATATAATGTTCTCTACGTAATATAACTTGCAATACCACATTATTGGATTATTACAGAATCCCATACTGTTCTACATGTTCTACATGTAAAGAACATTACGACTACAGGAACTGCGGTTGTCGTCATATTGAAATGTAATGATCAAAGATGGTTTAATGCTAATAGAAAGAGTAAATGAAAATAATTTAAAATGTATATGGGTAAAAACTTTTCATAAAAATTTTATTACAGATACTCCATTTACAAGCATTATAGCCTGCGCATTAAATTAGGTTAAATTAAAGTGGAAATACAGGTTTATTTTCACGGCGGCCTTTTCAAATCTATTGAGATCTTTATTTTGGAAAACGCTATCTAATCTTATCTTCTTATTGTTAGAAGAACTGGCATATTTGAGAGTGGTTTCTTTGCAAAATTATCTGTGGTTTCATGAGCCCAATAGTAGAAATCTCTAGGTTTTCAGTATAACTTTTTATGAGTTATATTCTATGTCTTTGTCTAAAGCGCTTTTCCACCTCTCATTAAAGATACACTGTATTAAGCCTTCAGATGCAGTGCTGGTGGTTTGGTAAGGTTCAAAGGAAGCGACACGAAAGCAAAAACTTTTTCCGATCCCCATCTGGTAAATCTATTACTTCAACGACCTCCATGCTCACAATGCCAAACTACCCAGGTCAACGTTATCTTGTTTTCGTACAGTATGAACAACTTACGTAACAGAAATACTACGATTTCTAACTATCAAAGCCAGTGGAATATGCGCTGTTGTTTAAGTGAAGAGTCGGGGAGCATGTAGATTAGAAATTACAATAAAAGTTACTAATGAAAATATATAGTAAATGCCAATGATAATATAATAATAATTAAACTATTACTATAAGAGGCAAGATCAACTCAATCGTTGGCTCAGCTGATAACCTTACAATAGTCGTTAGAGGGCGATTCCCAAAGATTCTGGTAGAATGTATCCAAATCGCTCTAAATATGGTGGACAATTGGTGCAACAAGAGCGACTATCAGTGAATGCTCAAAAAACACAAGTCGCCACGTTTACAAGAAAAATAATGCTAGAAGGTTTACAATCACTAGTGATAAGAGGTAAGAGGATTCCCTATGTCAAAGCGGCCGAATACCTTGGGATATGGTTTGATCAAAGCCTGACACGGAACTCCCATGTCCAGGAAATATATATGGTACAAAACTCCGACATAACAATGAACTATCAATTCATTATGATAATACTAAAGTGTGCAAACGTCAAAAATTCATGATTTAGTTTTAGGATAGGGAGCACACTAAAAAATTTCAGTAAATTTACCAAGCTTCCTGCTAAACATTCCAGTAACATTTGGGGAAAAATCACCAAAACCTGGGTAATTCTGTTTTCCCTATTGACTAAATAAACTAGGAATGTCTCTTTTACAAATAGTTGAACTAAAAAAACACGCTCACGTTTAAAAAGAACATGTTCCTACATGAAAATTTTTAATTAGTGTCCGTCGTAATTTAACTACAACAATCGGTTCGAATAATAAACGAGCCTACTACGCTAACAGTCACAATATGCGGAACTCAAATGCGGAACATAGCCAGAGCTAGGTGGATATAATTTACGACAGCAGCGGATGAATATGTACGAACCCAGTCGCAGATAGCCGCGGATAGCAAACGGAATGACCGCGTTATTGTCATACATCGGGTTATTATCTGGCCGTTTGTTCTGGATGCACTAAACAGAATGCCGCAGGAGAATTGCGTGACGTGGCTGAATTTCCCCGTCTGGGTTGTCATATTGTCGGAAAAAAGCTATATGATAACGTCGGCGCATGGTAAGCCGAGCCGCCTACAAATAGAGGATAAGACTATTGTTGCAGTCCATGGTAGTATAAAATTTGAAAAGAGCCAGTCCTCGTTGTGTTATTTTTTTTTAGTAGTATTCAGAGAATCTGGCACATACGTTCGTCAAAAGGGTCTATTGTATCTGTTTTATGATTATACTTCTAACAAATCTCAAGAGGTGAATACGATGACATAATGAACTTGACACCAACTCTAACACAAGAACGTATTTTTAAAAATACTGTCTAAGCATGCGAGTAGCAACGACACTTTAAGAAGGTAGTCTATTAAAATTATGATAAATTATTTAGAAAATATGTTTCGTTCTCTTTAAATTATTGACTGGAGTTTCCAATAATATTTTCTGACATGCCAGGTTTGATGAGATAAACGATGTGAAATCAGAAACAAAGAAAACGCCTTCACCTTGGTTTCGTTTATACAATAATAGTGAGTTTTTACCTTCTAAAATGGTGGACAATTGGTGCAACAAGAGCGACTATCAGTGAATGCTCAAAAAACACAAGTCGCCACGTTTACAAGAAAAATAATGCTAGAAGGTTTACAATCACTAGTGATAAGAGGTAAGAGGATTCCCTATGTCAAAGCGGCCGAATACCTTGGGATATGGTTTGATCAAAGCCTGACACGGAACTCCCATGTCCAGGAAATATATATGGTACAAAACTCCGACATAACAATGAACTATCAATTCATTATGATAATACTAAAGTGTGCAAACGTCAAAAATTCATGATTTAGTTTTAGGATAGGGAGCACACTAAAAAATTTCAATTTTCATTAAAATTAAAAAATTTACGACCAAATATTTGCAATTATTGACGGAGGATTTAAAGTGCATCAAATGAATAAAACATTGAACTAATAATTACCGAGAAATACTTGATGCAAATATACGAATACCTGTTAAAGAAAAGCGCAGAAGGTGTATTACCGACGGAACAAGGACATGTTATGCAAACATGGAAAAGATTTTTCGAATATTTGCTAAACATATATAATATAACACACCCCACAGAAACAGAAATAAAAATAACATAGAGGAATACGAATAAAGATTTATAACAATGAAAAGGTGGATGAAGCAATTAAAAAGAAGATGGCAAATCACTGGGACACGACAAAATAACTGGAGAGATGTTAAAACATCTGGGAAGTACGTGGAAAGGGGTGCTCAAGTTAAATGCTTTCACAACTAATAAATCAGATGAAATTACCTGTACTTCAGCTCCATGTCAAAAGAATCCAAAACTTTAGTTAAGAGAGACACTAAAGACGATAAAAAATTGGACCGTACTATATAAAGCCACATTAAGTAGGTGTTGAAAATGTTTGTTTACTCTTACTTCAGTTAATGCAGTTTATGTAAAACATTTCGTTGAAAGTGAGAAATTCTGAACTGCATCTCTACAATGATGTCACATTATCCATTCTCTCAGGCTTAAAATCCGATTGCAATTGCCACGCGCTCTCAATTATTCAGAGCGGCTATTGAGTGGATTTAGCCGTTAGGTACACCACCATTTCACTTCTAAATACAGCAACGTGACGTTCTCGTTCGAGAATTCAGATCACTTCTTCTTGTAGACAAAAAAAGCAGGCCCTTTAAACGAATTTTTAACTTTGTTCAAGTTATTATTGGGGGCAATCTTGAAAGTGGAAAACTTTTCCTATACGCTCTTGAAAATATTTGCGTGAATTACGGCCGAACACGAAGCGTTTAGGGCCTTGGAAGAGAAGCGCGCACAACAGAGCTAATTTAAATTTTAGGAGCTCGGAAAAAAGAGAAAACAAAATATCCCACACTATATTCAAGGACGTAAACAAGAAATTACGAAAATGGGAGTAACTTTTGGATATGAGTGAAGTATCCGCGTATACGTATGAAGTGAACAATTTTAATTTTAAAATCATAAAAAGAGAGGAATTTTCAAATTACGAACCGTGTAATATGAGAGAATGTGTTGTTCCTCTAAGTTTTTGCTTACCACACGCTTGCACGTCCGGAACATCTCTGGAAGCTATCAGCAATTCGCTATTATCGACCTCGTTTAAAAAGTTGGGGAAATATTTGCTGATGCGGTGAGAGCTAAAGCCAATACCACCATAACCGTTATCCGGGTTATTTATTTAATTATTCACACAACGTCTGCTATAAAGCGGGTGAAAATTAAAAGCTAGGTTGGCTACATGGCATTTGAAGCTAATGAATTAATTCTTTTAATGTATGCGAAAAAAGGAAAGATAAACAATGGAGCCCGTGGATTTTATCATTAAAAGGAGCAAAATCAGTGCGGCGAAAACTAAATATTCTTTTATAGCAGGGGAAAAAGAATTTCTATTTACAGTTTTAACAAGAATGTAGGGTAGAAATGCAGTTTCAAACGGCTTTCAGTTAACACTGTAGTGATATAAATCACAGGTTAATGACCCCCTCTATATAATTATCCATGTGTACCGAGTTTGTTCAGAGATTGTTTTGTAATCTATTCATGCACAATCCGTCGGCTATATAGGCTTCCCTATTAAATTTATTTATATTTTTGTTAATTTGTATCGAACCGCTATTCAACAGACAGTAATAGCTCTTCATGGTTGCTAACGCTTTTGTTTCATCGAATCTAACTCTATAACTAGCTTCGGTGAGTACTTATTCTGATTTTTCTTTTGCGTAGCCGGACATACCCGGGCACAATATGCCATAAATTCCTGGTGAAAATAATGAAAGAGGGGCCAATTTTCTACACCATGAGTTGCGGTAAAATCTATATTTTATGTTGCACAATAATTTGCTAGAAATGCTATAGGTATCTGAATTAAATGTGCAATACCTACGTTAAATGTTATTTTTTCTATATTGTCCACATTTCTTCCGATTTTGGATCATCATACTTTGGAAAAATATGTAAATGAGTTGAAGGTACGCATAACATACATAATCCTACTACATTACGTAAGTAATTCCTAAAATTACTAGAAATTTGGTAGTAATAGAAAAAACAGATGAAAAAGTGAGGTGAAAAAGTTAACTTTAAACACCAATATATATTTGAGCTGCATTTTGTAGTGCCTATTTGAAAAAAAAGAAGGTTTTGCTGCTTTCAAGGTGTTGTTACCACAGATAAGTCTTTAACATATACTACTGACATATAACTACTTAAACATATAATACATTCTTGTACATATTAATAAAAATTCTAAATGTACTCTAGTACTCTATAAATTATTTAGTTTTATTGTAAACTATGCAAACTTTAAAAATCGCGAAACAACTAAAAGACATTTGGGTTTAAAGGAACTCTCATGTACCGGGTGATTCAGTAAGGGTGGCAACCGGATATATCTCGGAAACTGCTATGCCTAGAGCTTCGGGAAAAAGAAAACATAACCAATGTCACCACCAGAAGTATCCGAAAATTATTTTAATATTCGAAATTTCACCGTTAGGGGCCGTATCTGCTATGTTCAATCATGAAATCAGTATTATCTCAGAAAATTGCAGGTTGAGCTATAGTTTTGAATAGATCGCGCAAAAGCTGAGTTGATGTTCCATCATTTTGTTTAATGACTTTTGTTCTTATCTGTCATAATAAGGAACGGAAGAGCCAATTAATTGTTCAATATGTAAATTTTAATATCTCCTGAACCGTTGAACCAATCTGAATATTTTTGGGCTCGTTGGATGGAGTATTTTATGGGTTATTTTTGAAAAATTGTCATTCTAACATTTAGTTTGAAATAGGTAAACTAGAGGGGGTTTTCTGTAGTGATTACTTATTTTGGTGAATTTCCAGAAAAAGTTAAATATAATTACCAGTGTCGCAAGCTAAATTAAATTGTTGAAAAAATCTATTTATCTCCAAAAGAATGAAATTTGGAACAAAAATTAACTACTCCCCTGCAAGTAGGCGAGGCGACGTATGGTTTCCATGGAAACTTTAGATTGTTTATTGCTTATATCGGCTAAATATAGTCAAAACTGAATGAAATAAATTATTAACGAGAGTAATAACAGCAAAAAGAAAATATCCAACTAAAATTTTAATTATAAATGTTCGAAACATCTACAATCACTGGCCACGCACAAATGTGGATAATACACCCCCTTCTACTTCGGCAATAGAGTCGGTTTCTATGTACTTTGAATTACAGATTTTGTTAAGCAACAAGGATATATTACTTTTGCTGACATTAGGATTTTCTACCATAGAGCCTGAATTTAAGATCAACAGAAGAGGAGAATCTATTTGAGAGTTTACATTCCCTTATATGCATAAGTACTGCTTTCATATTATATTAAAGAGCATTTGAATTAATTAATTCGATTGTAAGCATTCACAAAGGCAACAAAGTTTTCCTCTATTATTATAGATAGAATCCGATCGACCGACCGAAATGAAATTATCCGCCTTTCAATTATAATAAAGAAATCTCATTAAGCGTTACCCTCATTCATCATTTTCTGAGAAACTACACCGAGCTATGTATTTCCCCGTGGCAAACTTTTGAAACGCAATTAGGTGCTCGAGAATATCGAAAATCGGCCCTCCTCCTATCTTCCAACTTTCTCCCCGCACCGTCTACCGTTGAACTCTGGAACTAACGCCCACATAGGCTTATTTTTAATTGGGACGACAATTAGCCTTCCTTTATGTTCACTAATTGAGAATTATATCGCCAGGATCCGGAGGATATGAGACCAAATCGAGTTAGCTCTCCGAGCAGGATCTGTCCGAGACGACGGGCCCTTTTCGGACCACGATCTCGTCTCTTTCGCGGTCCCGAGGTATTCCCACCCCACTTTCAAATTCCCGATTAAATTATTAAATGGGGCGAATGGTAATTAAGCGAACCCTTAATGCCGAATAGTTCTCTTTCTTTCGCTAAAGAAAAGGTTTCGATTAAATGAGATTATCGCGTTTTCTAGGCAGACCGTAGAAGAGACAAAGACAATTGAACGGAGAGACATCAAACGGAAAGGCAATGTTCATTCGAGAAGGATAATCCTACCTATTATCGGTGGCTCTTTTCGTCCTGTTTCTGGGCGATTGTCGATGAAAAGGCGATTATTTCAATTTTAAGCAGGACATGCTGACCGTAAAAGCTGATTTCCTTTATTCAACAAACAAATCCTCTCCTGAGACAACAATCATGTTTCCATAACTTTAGGATTGTGCGCCTGGTATAAAGTAATTTAGTGTGTATACTGCTCAAGGTTTTTTTTTATAGCTATTATGTAAAAAAAACAATTCTTTTTTCTGAAACCAAAGTAGAATCATAGTCTCTTTGGGAAAAGTAATAACAACAGCTGTTCAAAATTCAATCCTTTTAATATATACCTTTCTTACAACCGGTTTCGGCGTATTGCCATCATCAGGTGCAAGAAAACGTCACAAGAATTACAATGCAAATCTTTAGTGTTAAAACAAAGGCATTAAACAAAACACTAAACACTTAAGTAAAAATTTATGTGAACATTCAATATCCTCCAAATTTATTACCATTGTTTTCTATGTAAAAGCGATCTTTTTTTTATGAATAATGAATAAACTTATTATTAAAAAATTGCGAGGGTATGGGGTACCCCGTCCCCCGTTATTAGCTTTTTATGAAGATATCTACCTTGAGACCATGTATTATGCTGGAAATTATGTTAAGGATAAAAACTTATTTCTGTTATAGTTCATTTGATTTATATCAATAGACAAGTTTATTAATTTTGAAGCTTTATTATTATTTTTCTATTTTTACAATTATTAATTTTCTAAACTTGTTATACATCATCGTATTCTATGTAAAATCGGCCTTCTTTTGATGAATAAAAAAAACAAAATGTAAAAAAAATGGGGGGTACGGGATACCCCGCCCCCCGTTATTAACTTTTTGCGAATCCGGACGACGCCACCCTTAGGGCCATGCAATATGCTGCAAATTATGTTAAGAAGAAAATTTAATATCTGTTATAATTTAGGAAATATTTGCAAAAATTGAAAAATCGTCCAAACTTTGGAGGGGGCTGTACCCCAAAATCGTGCGGATACGCCGATAAAAAAAAATACGTGTCCCTTATTTTAAGGTACTCTTTCGATCTGTTAAGTTTCATCGAAATGGGAGGGGGACACCCGCCGGTGTTCCCTTGTCAGCATTGTAATTCTTATGACATTTTTTCGTATTTGATAATGGCAATACCCCGAAGCCGGTTGTAAAAAATATTACATATTAAAAAAATTGTTTTTTACGCAGATTCATTCCGGAAGACATAATTAGCCTCCGTATAGACAGTTGCCAAAAAACTCGACTGTCGTATATTTCAGGTTTCGTGCACATTCGCTGGAATGTATTATGTACGAAAGTTGAGGTCTGTACTCATTTCCAGTCGGAGAGCATTACAATTTAAATGTTTATACCTTTCAATACCGAACCATTAAATCCTTATTCAATATTGTTACATGACTACGTGAGTTATATGAATTGCTTCTGTATAGATTGTTCTGTCAGGTTTATAGTGGCCGTAAAGTACGTACCTTTCGGTAAATTATACTCCTAAGTATATATTTATATCGATTACACGAAAGGATGCATTAACAAAGAGTTGCAACAGACAACCGTTTACGTTTAAATTTTTAAATCTCTTTAGAAACACCTATACATTAACTCAACAAAATTTTCATATTCTGAATTAAATAAGGTTAATACCTTCATTAAATTTTAGTTTAAATCGAAACTTCGGCAGATAATAAAAACATATTTCAGCACATACCACTAAAAACCGTATAAGCCTCTCCTATGTACACCGCTATGCACGGAAGTTTATCCAAGGAAGACAATTTTACTAGTACCTTGATCCAATGAGTTTTATTTCATTCAATCGTGATAATGTTCATATGTACCCGCCTAAAGCAGACCTGCGGCTTAATTAAACAAAGCACTAGGTGCAAACATTTTAATCAAAAACGCGAAAGCGCAATTACACCGGGTTAGCTTAATCTTTCTATTAGACACATCTTATTAGATTGAATGGCATCTTCTTTCTCTCTTGGGGCCTCATCCGTACCACGCTTGGTCATCTAGAATGTCCTATTGTGATCTTAGTTTCTGTTTGAATATAATTGTCTATTTGCGACTATCAACACCCTCGAGACCATAGGTTGTACGTGATCAATTAGTATTAATTTTCATAGACCCGGCTCTGAGAAATTAAGCGGTTCATATTATGATATAATTAGGGTACCTACTATCTCTCTGGACATGTCGCTGCCCTGATTCAATACTAAGATATCTTTATATGCCTTGGGGCACGTAAGCAGATCCATCTCAAAACACTCCTGTGTTATACTAGGGGAACAGTTTTGGGAACTATGTAGTCCTGGTACTAGCGAGAAATTTGTTTGCTTTAGGAAAATATATACCTATACATATTTCTTCTAAAATTATTATTATCGGAACACGAGGGAAAACTAAGCACTGAGTTACTAGGGAGTCAGATTTATTAGAAAACAAAACTTTAGTTTTTTCTTTTATTATAGCAAATTTTAAAGTGAAGTTGCTTCATTTACCCAAACTATTTAGTTTATTTTAAATTGCTGCAGTATTTTCGTAGGTGTGAAGTACAAAGCTACAGTTAAATGAAAAACACTGGAATTTTTTTTAATAAAATTTTTTCCTTCCATTTTTCCTTAAATAAAAGAATTGGTGAAAATTAAATTACTATTTTACGCGGTACTTAGTTTCCCCCATTTGTAATCCCGAAAAAGAAATAATGTACATCGTCCTGCTTGTGCTGGAAAAAATTAAACCGGAAAAATTTTAATTTACTTTCCAAATATGGCGACATTCTTAAAATGATTATTAGATGCGGACGTCCGCTTAAGCGGAAATTCAATGAAATTTTAAACACCTACCAGGTTTCCAGTCACGAAATTGCCTCATCACAACCTATTTTATGAACAATTTTCAAAGTTTCCTCCCTAAACTCGGTTATTATGTCGTGTAAGCAAGGTTAAAAGAGGGAGGCGTAGTGAAAGAAGAGGATATCAAAAGGAAACGAACTGAAGCGACCCGAAGTAAAAGAAACTGCGAAAGAAGGAAGGAAAATTATTATATTTCTGCGCTTTGAGCCTCCGTGCACGACTCAATTGAATACGGAAGATTGAAAAGTGCCTCCTCGCAGTGGTAAATTAAATATTGTTGCCCAACGTTGCATTGAACACAATCCTGCCGTATTAAATAAACTGTAAGGAGGTCGCTATTGTGGTGTTTATGAGACGCGTGACTGGATTGACTTATATGCGCTTATCGGTTAAGGAAGTATATGTTTTACAAATTTATCACCAGGAGAGGTTTCTATTATGAAAATACGTTTCAGAGGAAAATAAAATATAAAAAGAGAGTTACTTTTTAAGTAGGATTGATTGGTCAACCATTTTCTGTTTAAGTATTATTTTTAAGTTTTTAAAATTATATACATATATCCATACTTGAGAAAACAAAAAGGTAAAAGTAAATAAAATCCATAATTCTTGCATTAGAACCAAGGGAACGTTTTAATGGTGCACTCGTAAGGAGGAGTTTTGTACCATGTTGCTAATCCTGGGGTTCTGAAGATCAACATTCGAGACAATTCTGGCTGTACGATTCCACTAGCGTTTTGGTGCACTTCATGGGAAGTGAAATGCTTTATTGAACATGGATTTTATATTGGAAGAGCTCTTAGTACCAGTATAGTAAGCGATTATTTTACCCTTGAACTTATAATCTTTATATTACGTACAAGAGATTTCAAGGTTCGATTTCTGTTGATGTATTAAATTGTGAAACCCAGTGATTTTGAATGTGTAAAGTTGGTCATGATTTTGTGGGTTCCATTTACGTGCTACTTGTCAGTTTTGTATGTGCATTGAATTGGCGCTTTGAGTTATTTGGAAGCGATATTGATTCGGTGGGAAATTTTAATTTTACTTATGTTTATAAATCGACAAATATAAGTTCTTAATCTGCATCGACATAATTGAAATCTTTATAATAGTGTTTCTCATATAGTAAGTGAATCTACTTACCTGAGAGTATCTGTAGAAGGTTTATTTCTTTGTTACATTTTGGGCACTTATTAAAATAAATTAATTTCACTTGTGAATTGTTTATTTGTTTAATATAACGTATAGAAAAACATCACTAATTAATAACTGTACAATCACATTAAAGATACTTAAATGATAGGTGCTATATTAGGTGTTATAAGGAGTATTGGTCAGAGCGATATATGCCCTTCCCACGTCCCGAGGATTACTGAATAATTTAGTACATCTTCCCATTCGTTAAGAGTGGACGTGAAATCGTTGGAGTGGGGTAGAATTATCAATCATTGTCGTCTATCATTTGAGATCTAGTTTATCTCTGAAGTTGTTGAGAGCATTACAGATGACTCTGGATGGTGTTTAGTAAAATTAAACAGTTGTTTACTTAATAAAATTTAATTTAGAATTTAAAAGATTTATCGACAAGTTTCGTAGCAATATTTAATTATTTAAAACATCACCTGTAGCTCTTTTTAATTTTTGCGGAATACCCCCCAACTATAAACGTTTTATAACCTGTTTACCTTTTACATTTACCCTCTTTTTGTATGTTGGAAAATAATGTATTTACTATTTATCAAGTGTTTAATTACATATCCATTCTGCGTAGTGTTATATTCAATTGAAAGCCAAATCAAAATTGTACTGATGAAAAAAAAAGTATGCTCTCGCTTATCTAAAACCGTATATATTATGAAGATTTAACCCTGAGGATTACTTAGTGAGGAATTAATTTACAGAACAAGAATAGTTGATTCTCCTTATCAACAAGGTATTAAGAATTCATCAGCTGCAACAGCGGAATTAGAAGCAACAGTAAGTTTTGTCGTATAAAACAAAGCTCAAATTCAAATTAGATAAGTTCTTTTCTCCATTAGCTGCTATAGAAATGGAGGACTTTCCGTAAATTATGTCTGCGGTAATAAAAAGAGTACAACGCCACAATTCATCCACTTACTGTTGCAAACGCCATTCGATAAGTTTATTTGGAAGGATCGGCCAAGAAGTTTAATTGAAATATTTCCGTTTAAATAAAGATTAGCAAATGTTAATTACTTCTGTCGGGACTGGGTAATTCGAAACTGTTTTGCTTCTGTATAGATTAATTTGAGAAAACATTATACAAAAATACAAAGATAAACAGGCCAGTTGAAAGTTAAATGAAACGTATATTCTCGGGCGTATTTCATTTACAATTACATTTCCAATGATATTACTTAGTAGGGATTAAGTTACCGCAATACGTCTACAGGGATGAAAGTTTGTGGAAACCTGCATTATGGTATCGTTTTATAGGGTCAGGTGGATTATATTTCAATGTTAGAATTTTTAATGTACTTTTTATTATGCTTATTTTACAAGTGTAATTTAGTGGCGAAAAGTTACATTATGTTTGAAATATATTTTATGTAAAGATGTAAACTAACTATAACATATTTACCCGAAAGTTGCAAGCCCTTCAGAAATTGTTGCAGAAAAATTTATCATTAAAAGAAAAAATCTACGTTTGGAATACCGTTTGCCCTTTTTGCACGTTGCATAAAAAATTAATACTCCTCTCTGATTAATCCTCCTTCTTCCTAATATAACAGAAAAGATAATTTGATCATTTAAGGAGATAAATATTTCATTCGCCTTTACCAATGTGCGGCTACAGCTTTTTCAAATTTTGAAATTTACTTAATTTTAAACATTTAAATTTAATTTCTCTCGTAAGCAATTATTATTTTATCCAGCATCGCCGATAAAAGGTGTTTTCCTGCACCCAGCAGAAAGGATCGGCATTGTGGGAAAGCCGCTTTGATTATACTGACACTGCTAAACATGTACGGTGAATTCTAATATTAGGCCAATAATTTTCTAAATTTACTTGTGTCGCAACTATATCTAAAGCGCGTACCTATCTTTTATTATTAATATTGTATAGAATAGAGTATTACATTCAGGAATCTACACAATGTTTCGGAAAGATTAGGTGTTACACTGAAAGCAACGGCATACCCTTTATATAACGTAGCATAACTGACAACCGGCCCTATTGCTAAAGTTCCCATCCGGAGCGTGCATAATCCTCTTAAGCTATCAGACACAGAGTTTCCTAGTCAGGGAGCAATACATGCGCACATGTACCGCTGCCGCTATTATGGCATAACGAACCAGGAGGTCATCGACTACTTCGCAAATATACTCGAGAGCTTGTTCCAGTGGTTCGAACAATTGACCTCGCTAACCAATTATCTGGACGGCCAATGCACATCAAACAATCGCCGGGGGAAGCAAACGACGAACTGAGAGCGCGACTATTCCACCGAGCTTCGGTTCACGTCGTCGGCTAATACTTTCATATCCATTTACCTTAATTTACGTTAACCTCTAATGCAGTTCAGTACGTTTTATCAAACCCTGCTGGTCTTCTAGCGAATAATCTTGTTCGGTGCCGAGATGATTGGTTACGACCATGAGGTTATCGTATGCATACGGATAAGCCGTCTGAGCGTCTGCTCAAATCCTGACAAGTAAAACAACGAGAGTTACACAATTCCCGAAACGAAACTGTGTGTTAAAGCAAGCACGCCACTTCGTGTTGTTTTCAGTGATATTACAGTTAAGACTTTAAAAAACTAACAAGGAGATTACAATAAAGGTAATAACCATTCTGGACATACTGGAGGTAATTTTTACATGAGTAAATTGATGATTTGGTAACTGTAAGTTGATGATATTTCGTTATTGATTACAACCCAGTATGAAGATACTACACAGTTGGCAAACAATTTACTGGAAAGTTTGTACATGTGGTTTGCGGAAAATGATTTGGTCATGAGTCATGAGTCTTGAAAAAACAATATTTTTGGTATTTTATACTCGGCAGAGGTATATCGAAAGACAATCTTTGCAGCTGCACGATTGTTCCCTATCTTCTAGCAAAAAATATAATGCAAGCGTAATTATAATGTAAAAAAAAGTGTAAAAGAACTGTCTATTATGTGTTAGATGATTAAATGAAAGTCCTTGAGTTGAACGTCTGATAGATTATACTATACCGAATAACCCAAGATGGATAGCGTACTAGAAAAACGAAACATCAGAATTGATTAAAATTTTGTATATTATGCAAGTTATTCGAAAATATTTTTGTCTTAAAGCGCTCGATCTAAATTTCAAAATGATGTTTCTTTCTGTAAACAGTGCGTCACAAATAAACATTAAGAAGTGTAAAGTTTGACATTTTCGAAGATCAACTCTAAAGGCCAGATAGGCCAAACCGTCTATCTTGAAGAAGAGTTGACAGTTCTACTTCTAATATAAACTTTTTTATCGAATGTTAGTACTCCATCAAGTAAATACTAACAGCTTTGATACTTATGAAGTAATTGCTCAGAAAATGTATATATTTAGAAATCCACGATCGAAAATTGTATTTAGAACGCAACCAAACACAAATGCATCCGTTATGGAACTCAAACGATTTCAAACATTTAGAATTTTACTCAAATCCGGAAGGCAAACCGTTCGGACACAAACGATTTAAAAGATTACCTTATAAATTTTATGTTAGTGTATAAGTGCAACCGTCTGGAGTGCTGTAGTATAAATCACTAAGAATTACTTCGGAAACAACTTGTTTTATTAAATCCTATCACGTTCCGTGCGGCTAAAAATAAATATAAGGGGCGTTTCTATTGATTCTTTGGCGTATGCAAACCATTTTGTGAGTATTTGCTCTGTAATAGCATACTGTATTCTGAAATATGTGTATTTTATTCTATATTCAGCTATTACTTGCCAAACTTGATGAACAAAAATGATTATTTATTATTGACTAAACTAAAAGTATTATTTTGATAATAAGGAAGAGAAAGCAAACTGGTTTGCGTCTTACCTGTACGATTGCATTCAATTTGTGAGGATTAAACACATTAGGGACTCTGGGGAGTTTGAGACCGCTCGATCATATGCATTGCCGGTTATGATGGGTGTTCCACAAGGCTCCGTTTTAGGGCCTGTATTGTTTAACTTGTACATGAATGATATTGTGCTTTTTCTATCTGATATATATGTGACTATGTATGCCGATGATATGTCCGTACTAACTACCAATGATGACACTGAATTTATTACAAATACACTGTTGTGTACTCTAACGGAATGGTTTGAGACAAATAAGCTATCCCTAAGCCTAGAAAAAACGAAGTATATGTTTTTTCATACTATACACAGACGTACAGATATTACGGATATTTCTTTGAGCGGCACAACTCTGCGGGAGGAGGCTTCCGTAAAGTTCCTTGGTATAACGTTTGAGTCCAATCTGTTATGGAACGCACACTGTCAGAATTTAATTAATAGATTGTCTGGTAAATGTTATGTGTTTCGGTGTTTGAGATCGCAGGTTACAGTGCAATGTATGCTGACGTTTTACTATGCTGAAGTCTTTTCCAGGATGCAGTATGGTATTCTGCTCTGGGGTTCATCGACGGCCGCTAAGAGGGTATTTCTAGCACAAAAAGCTGTTCTAAGATCCATTGTCGGTGCTCATTTCACCCAATCTTGCAGACCTATATTTCATAATTTAAATTTATTGACTTTAATTTGTATTTATATATTGGAATTAGCTTGCTATGTGCACAAAAACAAAGATAGTTTTACCTTTAATGCCGAGTACCATGACTATCAGACTAGAGCAAGAGATTATCTGCATACTGCGGGATACACTCTAAACATTACTAGTCTAGGGGTGAAAGGTATGGGAGTCAAGGTCTACAATCATCTACCTCGTAAAATTGTCCTGTTGCAAACTTTTGCGTCCTTTCGCAATGCTTTGCAGAAGTTTCTCCTGTTGCACAGTTTTTATAATTTAGACGAGTTTTTTGCCTTGCGCAATAATTAAGTTTTTTTTTTTTTCCTTTTTGTTTTATTGTAGCCTAGATTTGAGTTATTTTTCTCACTTTAGTTGTGTTCAATCGCCGTTACTTTGTTTTAATTTTTTTTCTCTTTGTTTTGACTTGCAAGTTTTTTGAGTCTTAGTTATTTATATTTACATTTAGCCATCACTTAATTACAATTACTATTTATTTATTTTCTTTCTTTATTATTTTATTATGTATTCTTATTTATGTTGGAATATGCATAGATATTTTGTTTTTGTTTTGCTACCTTCAAGAATGATTATTCTTTTCTTTACTTTGTATGTTTTATTATTACTTTATTTTGTTTATTTTGACATTTGTTATACACTTGTGTGTCTTACAATAAAAATAAATATTATTAAATGGTCTATACTTCCACAAAATTACCTTTATTGTTTACGTTACCGGTTCCGTGTCAAAGTTTCAAGTACTTTAACATGCCAGTTAAGTTCCTTTTATTAGAATATATTCTTTGATTTTCTGTGACATCTTCTTGTTAGATACTTTAAGTTTTACAAAACACTGAATTCTCTCTTGGATAAAATTTAAAAACAAGAAACATACAATAAGAATTAAATGTATTTTTCATTATCTTACAGACTACAGCTAACGAGAAGGGTGCCTATAAAAAGGGTTTCTCTCGAAGTATCGCCCAGTATAATAAAAGCAGATTACCGCGTTATGGCGCATTAAAGCTAGAGTAAATAAGCCACCGATTTCCAAGGGAATTATGCTTGGAAAACGACGCGATCGTAACTTCACTCCGAGAAAATTATGCGGCAATGAAGCTCCGCTTCTCCGCTAACTAGTAAATCGGGTGAAACAATTGTAACAATTTAACGATTTCGATTTCTCCGTGTAAAACGGGGTAATTGCTGTTGAACGTTAAGCATCGGGAAAATACCGTATTTCTTGAAGTATATTTCACAGAATTGGTGTAGAGAATCTTTGAATAATGGTTGTTGCGAAGTACTTGAATGGCCATCCAAATTATTTAAAGTTCTTAATCGATAATTTATGGACTTACCTATATCTATTTTAAAATATTGTTTCCGTGAACTAGTTTTAGATTAGTTATGCATTGGTATTGCGAATTTCGCTGAATTTAACTTTGTGAATTACAAAAGTTGAATTTCATACTCTTAGTTCGTACATGCTTATAATAATATTATATAATCATATCTCTTTTAGATCATAGTTATATAATATACATAAGAATATATACACAAACGTATACGCTATGTACCTATAGAAACATTAAAAAGTGAGATGTTGACTAATTTTGCTTTTAAAAGTTTTGAAACTATTAATATTTATTGGAAATAGTCACATAAAAAACAAATCAACTTAAGAACCCTATCGATGATGATCTCATCGTAGGATAGTGCACTTTCTTTGTTCGAGCTTATGACTCACGCGCCCTCCAATATACCTGCCCGTACGGTTTACCTAACAGAGTTAGTTTTTTTAGTTAGTTATTCGTCGATGTTCTTAGTAGTAAGATCGTGTTAATAAAACTGCGTTATTGGAAATTGTATTTTTAATTCCACAAGCCCTAACAACCAATAATATTGAATCTAATTTACAATATGCAATCACAGCATACAAACCTGCCCTCATATAACGACAATTGGTTATCCGGGGTCCTTATATCAGCAACTTTTGTTGTCTCACCTACCATCAACAGGTCATTATAATAAAGTCAAAGGAAACGGTGATCAAGGATTAAGCCCTGAGGACCCCCCATTGAATAGGAAATAGGGATAATCATGCTTTTAATATTTCCACCACATGGCGGTCTGAGCTGCGTTCACGGCGTCGACAAAGATCTCAGACACGACTAATTTGTATTTTAAAACTGCCCGCCTATTTTTGACCAGACCCAGTAGATAGAATTTGCTGGTTTTATTTTATTGCACTCACACAAACAGCTACCATCCTGGGGTAAAATATTATTGTAACGTCAAATAAGCGCAACCACTGCCCGATTCTACGTGCGGAACTTTGTTTGACAGCTGACTTGCACAACCAACGCCGCTGTGCGGACATTGGACGAGACTGCGCGTGAAAATTTAAACATACAGGGATAAACGTAAAAGTCAAGAGGTTAAACGGTAATGATCAGTAGTAATTATTAGGAAACCATTAAATTAAAATCAGTAAGCGAATTAAAAGTAAGTAAATTATTAAAGGGGCCGGTACAACTTATTAACAGTTAAGTAACATATACAAATATTTTTCGTTAAACACGGGAGTTGGCTGGCAAATCTAGATCAAGGTCTTTCACAGAAGATCTTTTCGGTTGCGTTGAGCAGAGGCTTCTGTGCCCTAGTATAGCAGTCGCCACGAGTGATGGCGAGGAGTAGGGATGCGCTGTAGACGCTTTTAAAAGCGTGCACGCCCACTTAGCTGCAATAATACGTTCTGAGTATTTGTCAGTGGCGGCTCAAAATGTCTCTGTTAGGGGAGCATAAAGTGATTCACTCTCAAACGCGCGAAGTGGTTTTTAATGTATATAATTATTTTTTTAAAAGAAAAAGCACATCGGCAAATGTAAGTGAAATAAAACAGTTAGTGTCTGAAGCAACCGGTGTGCCAGTGCGAACAGCAAGAAACGTAACTTTTAAAATGGAAGATGTGCGTAAATTAGCAGAAGAAGAATTTCAAAAAATATTACCAGAAGATTGGCTACAACGCTGCAACCATGTTGCCAATATAGAAAATAAATATTTACAATCAGAAACTCTAGTTGACGACAGGACCGAAAATTTAATTATAAATGTAAATAATGATAGTAGTAGTGACGACAACGATTTTAGTGCGGAAGAGGTTTAACTTTATCCATTAAATTTTCAATTTGTTTAATAGGTTATAATGTTTAAATTCAATAAACCGTTTAAACAATAATCCTTTTTTGTTATTATCATCGCTGATGTTTCCTGGTAAACAATTCAGGGGATTATGTGCCCCTTAACGGTTAATCGGATTTAAATGTTTATTAGTTCATTAAGATTATATTAATATAATATTTTTGTTTTTTGTTGTGAATATACATATGTTCATATATTCCAGGAATAAATTAGTAGGTAGGCACTAGTAAATAGTAGTAATTAGTAAACAAAATACTTATATTGTCCGGAGATATCCCCTACTAATAAAACCATTTTATTAAATTTTTAATTACATTAACGTTGCATTATTCAATATTAACCTGCACGCCAATGGTATAGAGAAATTATATGCAGAGGCGATGGTAAATCCGTTGTGCCCGTCTACTGCTGCGCGAACCTACTCCCACCGCTCGCCATCACTTGTGGCGACTGCTATACACTGCAATACAATAAAGTTATAACGTTTAGGCAGGAAATAGTACCATATTTACTTTACCAAATAGATTTTATAGCCTTTATTAGAAATCTAAGCTTATAATAACTGCTGACACATTAACATACGCATTCCATTAATTTAATCCTTTAACGGCTATATCAATATATAAATAATACAACAGCAAACCCACAGACTACCAATTTTCAATGCAAATCGTAAATTGATTGTAAACTAAATTTCGTAACACGTAAGCGAGTGAGTTCAATAGGATAAACCGCGGCGTTATGCGTGGCAAGTTTTCATCTTATTGATGACCGGCTGTGGAAGGTGGATAATTCGTCTCGATTTATTACGGTCCATTACTAAACGTTTATCCCACGTTGCCGCTAGCGGGGATGAATATTAAATTAGATTCGATGTGGTACAAGGATCAATTCACGTTCGCATTCGCCGCAGACTGTAATTCCGTTCGACGTTTTCGCATTGAATTTACTTGATAGGCCATTGTAACCGTTATTGACACGCAAATACGTGCGCGCTCCACTTCAAGCGGCGCCCGCTTGTAGTCATTTACGAAGAAAGGTCCTGGGTATTACCCCGAGTATGTAGTATACGCCAACGGCGGCGCGGCGCGGCGGTCGATTGGCTTTTTTCATGTGCGTGCCAATTCCAACTGGTCCCCGCCGCACTATATGGATGTATGTACAAATGCGAGAGTGTATAATTCAAATATGATAGGCGCACGTAACCGTATCGAACGCTCGTTTTACGAAAAGTAGCCGGAGAGTACCATTCGGTGAGTTACGAGTGCTATTGCGTTTGCGGACGTGGCGGTAAATTCCCCTGTTACCGTCAAATGGGTGAACGTCAAATTTCTGTCGTTTAATTTCCAATAATTGCTGCATTACGGCCGACATAACTGGCACAGAAATACAGTCCTATTAAAATCAAACTAACATAGCTAATGTGCTTGAACGGTATACAGTGGGCGTTGGAACTGGTCGCATTTTGTTAATTAATAGCTTAGGTAATCGTATTACGCCAGTGGCCTACGTGTTTTACATCGACAACGTTAAAACCAAACATGTAACGGATCGCACTTTTAACGGTTTGCTTTGATATTTTCTATATCACAGCATGCGCGGGCAAAATTACCGATGTGCGAGTAAATAAATAAGTATCCCAAAAGAAACCCAACCAAATATGAAGCAGTGAAGACCTGATTAATAGAAAACTAATGAAAAAGATTGATGGGGATATTCGTAGAATTGAGCCACAGATTGTGAAACCCTCAACTATCGTCGTTGCAAAATTGTGGAGAAATTATATATAAATTTAAATTAATCAATCAAATTGACATATGTATGTATATGACAAAATTTTAAAGTTTAATAGTTAAGTGTAAGTAAAATGTTAATTGTGCTTGTAATTACCTTGGTTGTGATAAATATCCTTTTAGGTCTGATGAAGGAATAATAAAAATTCCGAAACGTAACCTAAAATACAAATAGTATTTATTTATTATTAAAACCCGTATTCTGTTATTATAACAGTAAATCACAGAATTGAAATTATATATATATACAGGGTGGCTCACCACAATCACCTCGGTTTATATACAAAAAGCGGTATAATATTTTCAAAATATTTTTATTAGCGATTATATAGACTCGCAAGGAGCATGTTTTAAAATTATTTCGAAATATACAGAATGACCCAAAAAAAAGTTGCACACCACTGTTATAAAAATTTAAATGGAACATCCTATATATTATGTCGTATTTTGATAGTACGGACTAAATAAAGGCAAGTTACTGTTGCGTTTCCTATACGTAACTATTCTTCAAAATGTAAACCAAAATTTAAGCGGCGTGGCTGTCTTACATATTTAAGATAGATGTTTTAAATTGGATTTATTTTTTAGCCAAAGCACTGGACTTGGCAATAAAATTAAAATGATGTTTAAAAATTATACAAGCTGATTAGAAACATACTTTTTATTTTCACTATCATTAAAGGCAAATAACTTTCTTATTTTAAACGGAACACCCTGTATTTATTATCTTATTTAGATTCTAATGTTAATGCTCTTTAAGATTGTATAAAGGTTTTCTATGCCTATCTCCTATAGTTTCTTAGTAATTTAGAATTTTCTATTTCAAATACTAATGCCTAGCCATTTATTTTTAAAAAGTGGGCTGCGGTTATTATTTATCATAAACAAAAGTTATTTGACAGTGACACAACTTGTTAGTAATAGCGCCACCGTTGTATTAGGCTGTTTAAAGCACATTTTAATTAATTACAATGAGCAATTACACTCAAAAAGAAAGAATTGACATGATTTTGGTAATTGGAGAGTGCGAAGAAAATTGTTTGCTGGCATCAAGGATTTATGCTCAGAAATATCCTAACAGACGTCATCCTGCTAAGCGTTCGTTCGAAAATTTACTGAAAATTTTCCGAAGAACAGGAAGTGTGTCCTATAAAAACACAGAGCGACAGAAACCAGTTACCGGAAATGAAGAAAATAATTTTTTAGTTATGGAATCTCTTGTAGTAAATCCGCATACAAGCCAGCGTAAAATAAGTGAGACTACAAGACTAAGCAGAGAAAGCATTGGAAGAATTTTAAAGATAAACAAATTTTATCCGTACCACATACAGCTGCATCAAGTGCTTTTGGAAACAGATTACGATCGGCGAATTGAATTTTGTTTATGGTTTCTAGAAAAGTTAGGAGATGATGAACATTTTCTGGATTATGTATTATTTTCGGATGAATCAACTTTCCATAACAACGGATTAGTTAACAGGCATAATTTTCATTATTACAGTGACGAGAATCCCAATTTCTTTAAAACCCTCGATCGTCAACATCGATGGTCTATTAATGTGTGGGGCGGAATAGTTGGAGAGTGCGTAATAGGCCCATACTTTTTTGATGGCCACTTGAACGGTGCCATGTTCCTGGAATTTATAAGAGACAATTTACCAATACTTTTGGAACTACAGATTTGAATAAGTCAAATAAATAATTAGCGGGGATCAATGAACGACATTTTCCTCCCTTTTCTTTGCAATAAATGCAAAAAATATCGCAAATTATGTAAAAAATGGATTATGCTATTTTATGGCAAGTCCAAAAAGTAAAAATAAACAACTGCAATTTTACAGATAATAATGATCACCATACAATCCGGAATTTCTATGGAGTGACGGCTATTACTTTATCCTAAGTAATAAAAAAAGGAATACTTGGGAGGACCGGTTTTTCTTTCCGGATTAATGCTCGAAAGCTGGGGTGGAAAAGTGCTGTGAAAGCTCTTTATCTAGATTTCTCTTTGATGGTATAAGTATTAGAAAAACTTTGTAAAAATACAGGCGTTACTGCAATATATCTTACAAAATAATTCTTCCCCGTTTCCTGAATATTTTGCGCCACGATTAGGTAGATAATATAAAAAAGCTTCTTCTCTTTTTTCAGATATACTGCTTTGCAAATAGAGCATATACGAGCTGTTTCCAATTTCAATTTCAATTGGAAGCAGATAAGACCCTTGTGGTATCGTGCCTTCAATAGTTCGTTAAGCAATATGATCTCAAATAAATCCATATAATCGCAAAGAGAAAATCCCACTTTTCTGCGATTAATTCTCTTTCTGTATACTCCAAGCACACTCCACACATTTCCGCCTATATAGTTCTTATCTTTAGTAGTATGTGAATGAATACACGAGGTCAGAGAGACGTGGAAAAAGAAAACCATCAAAACGTAGCGCATCCAACGCCATCAAGCGGTGACGCATTCGGAACAAACGATAAGAGCCTTACTCGTCAGCGGACGCAGTATCAGGCTAACTAGGTACCTCGAAAACGCCTCTTTCCGAGAATTGTCGGCGGGGTTAAAAAAGATAAGCTCACGCGTGATTTGCGCGCTCGTTTGGTAGATCCCCGCTTTTAGACATTATACGCTACGGCTTAGTGGCATGTCTCGCTTTAGCGAAAATTACATTGGTGAGTACAGTATTCGCCGCAGTACAACACAGAATATTTTTAAATAGAGCAATTTTTCTTTTTATGATACCCATACGGAGCACAAAAATTAGCAGTCACGACACTCTCATCAGCACATACCTATCTCTCCAACTACTATTTTTTACTCAACTCCTTCCATTTCCGACAAATAAAACAACTGACTAGCTCCTCGGTAGCGGTGCAAAAATGAATTATGATCTCGGGATTTCGCATTACAAAAGGAGGTATTACGATCTGCCTCCTTTATATTCAGAGACTGTCTGACGTGCGTGATCTATTCCTTTTCAGAAGAGAACGATTTATTATATTTAATAGGGGCGATATCTGCACAATACGTGTTTGTATATGACAAGGGAAGAGCGCTTACAAGCCGTAGGCGCTCTTCGTGAAAACAGAAAAGGAAAAATGTATGCGAATATTAAATTACACAAGTGCGGTCGAGGATATTTGATAAAATCTGTTTTTGTGAATGAAACTCCTAATGTAAGATATATAATTTTTAATACGAATAATACGAACGAACAACTGCGGGAAGTAAACTAAACAAGAACTCAAAGAAACTGTATTTGTAAGATGAACAATTAACGGAGTGTAGTCCCTGTAATTTTAGGTAATGTCAACCGATTTTCGAAAACTTGGACTTGTCATAAATAATACTGGCTGGCTTTATTGCTTTGAATAGAAACTAGATGGCGTAATCTACTAGTTTGTCATATTTATGCATTTTTGTCAAAAAAACAAAACAGGTGGAGTGGTGTGACAACAGATGGATTGACAATATATAGAGTTCTGCACCATGTATATTGAATGAGGAATTGCACTTTTTTTAAATTCTTGTTAAAATAAGGTTATTTTGTACATGACCTAAACATATATTTACACTGAAATTTTGACGGCTTTCTGTAAAGTAGTTTTTGAAATATAAATTTTTTAAGATCTTTATACGTCACAAGTACGTAGTAAAATTTTATGAATGAATGAGAATATATGGCAACATAGAAATTACTCCCCCGTAATAATCACAGATTGCTGTCATTTATTGAGAACAATGACAAATTTACCGGCTGCGAAATACGCTATTATTAATAATATTATTAATCTTGTTTTAGTTTGTGTTTAAAGTTCTCCAATTTATCGTAAAAGAACGAATTCTAAAAGATTATAACCTCCAAATCGCGTAAAATAAACACAGAATATCGTAATAATACGTTTACGCCATCTGTACGCTCAAAGCATGCGAACAGCGAACTTATTATTACTTATCTGCGATGATGATGTGAACTACGATGACTAAGAATTTATGAATGAAAGAACTTGTGACGTCAGAGCACTTTAAAAAAATTAATTATGCCTTAATGAGAAACAATTTAAAAGAAGGTTTAATGAAGGACTATATATTACAACATTCTCTATCATTCTATGACATAAAAAAAAAGTTGTGCAATTCCTCATTGCTAACTAATATTTTCAGAATTTATTTGTTAGTACCCTTTTCTATCTATGAATATATTTTGAGCAATACCAGTTAAGTAAAATAGTGATGTCTTCTGTATGTGTTCGTGCACTCCGTGATGAACAAGTTTGTTTAAAGATAAAAGTCTTAAGATTACATCTAAAAGAAAACTACTAGCAAAAAAATTAACTCTTCATATTTTCAGTACAATATTTAATTATAAGCGTATCAATTTGTTTTTCAGAAATTCGTCTAAACACTTTATTTTCAAATAAGGTAGCTAAAGTAATATTATTTACTTTTTCAATTAAATGTTTAATATGACTATACACTCAATGTTATGCAAACAGGATAATACATATGTTATGCATTATTGTATTCTCTCTTTATTAGTTTACAATTACCTTATTAATTTAAATTGTTTAACTTTTAATCAACCCTGTATAATATAATATAGCATGATGTAATTGTAAAGCAACTTCATCTGTGTTCCCACTTCACATAAGAAAATATTAAAGCTGATGCATGCGTTATCACATGCAGTTCCCGGGAAAGTAATTTAATATCCGCTTAACTAAGATACCTCTGGATAGGGTTGCTTTATGAAAAGACGCAAATATGTAATAAGAACGATTTTGTACTTCACTTGAGTTTCATGTAATTCTTCTTCAACGGTGTTACGGCAAAGGGAATAAATTGTAAATTCGTCTGAACAACACGTTTTTCTTTTCCACCAAACCTACGTGCAAAAGTCATATACTGAATCTAGGTCTTATATTTTCTATAGTATTTCGTCTTCTTGTCAATGGTAGTGGAAATTAATGTTGTAGTTTTAGTAAAAAGAATAGACACACAAGAAATTCGATGACTTGGTGCTACACAATTTTTTCAGAAATTCCTGGATTTTAACATTGAAAATCACTAATTTTGGGAGTTCTACTCTCTGGCAAAAGTTGTGCTGAGAATCTGTTATGTTGTTTTTTAATCTACATTTACTGTCCTTGCTATTTTCGGTTCTATAATTCGGTTCGGTGTACTGATGTTTACTGCTTACTATTTACTACTTTACTTACGTGCTTTGAATTACTTACTGTCTTTTATAATGAATATTACTTATTCATTGATCCCTGTAAGCCTAAAAGCTCTGCAAATTATAACTTCGTGGCTGTTTAAACCGTGTTGCGTCTTATTTACGCCGTTACCATAATGTTTCAACCCCAGAGTGATAGCTGTAAATGTGAGAGCGGGGTGTTCTCAGAGTTCTGATTGAGGTGCGCAACAATTTAAACAGTGAAAGTGTTATAAATGAAACATTTGTTGCCATAAAACAGGAGTGGAAGACATCATGAAAAAAAAAGTGAATGACAAAACATATGCATGTACAGTCGTAAACAGATATAATAATATATACAATCGTAAACAAACATTCGCGGGGCTTCGGTAACGCTTTTAAAATTTCTACGCGGAATCTAATGACTTTAATTCTGGTAACAATGTGAAATGAGAATCTATATACGGGGGTCAGTTGAAAAGTACGTGGGTGAATTTCACGTGCGATGATGGGTCATAAATCTGTGCCGTTGCTAAACTTTGCGGACTATTACAAAATACATATATTAAAAAAAGTCGCATTTCGATATTTTCAGTAATTTTTGTATGATGCGGCCAAACAGAAACGCTTTACAATTTTATCCATGTAGATATGAGTAAGGTAAGTTTTCCATTAAGATTGTGTATCTATTTGGTTAAATACTTCGATTTACTGGTGTGTCTTGTTGTAACTTTTGAACGTTTTTTTCTCGTGCTTAAATACTTTGTAGTTCACTCTGCAAAGAGTATATGATTACCAAATTCTTTGAAATTAGAATCTTGATTATTATAGGCAGCAGTATATTCTTCTCTTTTAACTAGCTATACGAAATAGTTACTACTCAAAATAAGGATAATGGTAATAGATAATTTTAAATATGTAGATGGAGCTATGTTGGTACTAGAGATAGTGAATAATATTTCAATGCCATCTAACATTAGTATTCGATTAAAGTAGCCTGCATGTCTATTCGTCACAGCACATCGTGTGATAATATAATAAGCTGCCGCTACATTGATCTAGCCTCCAGGAGTAAATGTGTTTGCACTAACTCGACTTATCAGACGCTCCACTAAACTAAACTAAATTTACAGAAAGCTTTCAAATTCCTTTGTTTTAAACATAGGTTGGTTGCTAGCAGATTCAGATCTAAGGGACCATTAACACAAATTCTATTTAATTCAGCAATTACTTTATCACAGAATTTTAATTAGCATCGCCTGAAGTATTTGCAGCGGCTGTTTTGAAGCGGTTATAGTTTCAGAACTTCCAAGCTAACATTGTATTCAAAAATACAATACAAAATCTCCAATTCCCAAAGGACCGAGTAAAAGCGACATATGTACATAAATGGAATTAGTTCAATTTAATGAAAGACTCGAGGTTGTACTGCGCACCTAGCCAGACGTGATCCGCATTATTTTCGAACCGTACACGAACATCTAATGAAGTTTCTAAATGGTTTTGTTCTATGCATATACTAACAGACATTGTCGAGGATGTATACAACTGTACCGAAACGTAAAACACCATTACTAACTATGTAGTATTTCATAAAGGATTATAAATTGTGCTTTACTCTATGAACCTTTTGTGTATTTTACAGGTAACACGATTATTTTTGCTAGTTCAACGTTTTCTTCTCTTGGAAATAGTGATAGAAATACCTGAATTCTTCTTTAATTCTGTTATCCTTTCCTTTTACTACGCTTTCGTTCGATTTAGATTAGAATATACATCATTGGTTTGGTCATACCGGGTGTCACAACTCATAGTTCAGAGCCCATAACTTTTTTATTTATAGATATTTCTTTTTATAAAACTCGGAATGTATTATTTAATGTACATTTTATTTATGGGTATGAAGCTGATCTTAAGAATATTTTAACATGTTTTTCATAGATTCAGGTTACATACTACGGCGACATTGATTTCAATACGAGGAAAAACTACATCAGTGATTTTCTTGAACAGCTAAATTCAAAATATCTCTTTACTAAACTAATCTATGAAAAGGAAACAAATAACATTATTGCTTTCATCGATCCGTTAGTAATAAGACACAGAAAAAACTTGGAAGTAGACTTGCTATACCTGAAACCTACCTCTAATATTATTTTTACCTTTGGATACTCTAATCATTAATGGAAACAAAGTAATATCTAATATCTTTTTTGTGGATTATTTACTTAATTTTAGTTTATCTAGAGAGAAATAGTATAATTGTGAGCTCAAAGATATTAATTGCGTGTTATTTATACTACCATTAGGTAACACAATAGTCCTAAAATTGTTTTCGGAAGCTCTAAAGAGCAAGTACATAACTTTGAAAAACAAGCAATTTATAAAATATAGTGTAAAGATTGTGATCAAGTACTTATTAAGCAAACTAAAAAAATATTCAGAACTACATACAAAGAGCATTTGGCCCATACAAAATTTGGAGGATTCGACAAATCAAATGTAGTCCTACATGTACTTGAAGTAAACATAAACATAAACGTATAAACATAGGACCTGTATTCGACAGTCAGTCACAACTATAATTGCAGTGTCGCGTTACTTGTAGGTATAATATTATTAGAATAGTTTGATATAGTTACATGATGCGGTTATGTCACTGATGGTGATAGCTTTGCCATTGGGACTTGCGTCCAGTACAATGAAGTTTGTGCATGTTACTGTATTTTGTTAAACTTCTGAAAGTATACGTTCCTGACGTCCGGTTAATATAGCAATTTAAGTTTAAGTCAACAAACTAATTGTGTACAAATTATTTTAGTAAGTTTTGCTAATTTATTTGCCGAATACAAGAGCATGTTGTTGTTGTATTTAGTATATACAGTTACTCGGGAACCATATCTGCTACAATTGACTTAATAAATAAAATAAAGAACGAAACAGAGAAAAACAAGACGGTAGTAGTACTTTTTTTAGATATGAAGAAAGCGTTTGATACTATC
The DNA here is from genome assembly GCA_949128085.1 of Cetonia aurata. Classification (NCBI taxonomy): domain Eukaryota; kingdom Metazoa; phylum Arthropoda; class Insecta; order Coleoptera; family Scarabaeidae; genus Cetonia; species Cetonia aurata. Next base: position 35,237,977 of record OX421885.1, read on the forward strand.
CCCAAAACGAAATTAGTCGAAAAAATCATACTCTGGGAATAAAGAACGCAAATAGAAACTTAATAAAAACATTTATCAAATAGAGAACAAACAACAATAGTCAACAAAATAGAAAGTCTACATCTACAAGCAGAATATGGAATCCCTCATGGCGGGAATATACCACCGATACTGTATATAGCCGATACAAATGACATTTTTAATTTGAACATCCACGGAGAAATATATGCATACGCAGATGATGTGTGCATCGTTCGCTCAAGCGAGAACAACGAACAGTTGCAGCAACACATTATCGAAGATGTGGACAAAAAATAGAAGATTGGTGTTATAATAATCTCATAACGATAAATGAGAACAAAACAGAGTACATCGTATTTACAAAAAAAAAATACACAAACCCACTTTTAACATCTAGATTAAAACACAATGTTACGTTTTTTTCTTCACCTACCTTGTGTAGTACTCGGCCAGTCTTTTCGACAAGCTTTTGTATTTTTTTATTTCCTTTTTCTATCTGCCTTCTAACTTCAGAGATGCTTCTATGTATTGTTTTTCCTCATCGGGTAATGTTATCGAATCATTTTGGTCCTTTCTTCCCTCTTGATTGCTAGAATTTGAGAATCTTTACTTTCAGTTACCTTTAGATTTTGTTTCACTTAAATTTCGATCCTAATTTCGTTTATTCCATTCCAGTAATTCATTTTCTATGTTTTGACAGTTGTTCAATTTTTAAGGTTAGTTCTGTTTGTATCATTCATCCGTTTATAGATTTCTAGGCTAGCTTTACGATATTCCTGAATCCAGTCGTCTGCGAATTATTTTGAGAAATTTAGCACCCTTTTATCAGAGTCAGTTGGCATTAACGGAAGTTCTGACTCTGGAGAACCTTCGTACCTTGGGTAGGTAAATGGAAGTTTACCGAAATTAATCATCGGCCGTATCTTCGCTTATGTTTGGTGTGGAATTGTGATTACCACGGCTGATGGATTCGATTAATTCGAGATAATTTGCTTCAGCACTACCGCAGCCACGACTCCCTTCTCTCTTTCTTCTCTCTCTTCTTGACCCGTTTATTTTTCTTGACTACTTTCTTTCCTTTCCTCGAACCCTTCATCTTCATTTTTATAATCTGATTGACGATCAAGCACTCGACGAACCACAACCCAGGCTCAACAAGAAACTGATCCAACTATCAACGACATAAAAAAACAAAAAGCTGCCGGGTCTCAGCGAAGGCAGGATTGGGGACAGCGCCCACAACGAACGTAATCCTAAATGCCTAAAAGAAGGAGTCAAAATCGGGAAAGATAAAAGTCAAATCCGGGTATAAGAAAAGCAAAACCTAACATGATCTAGATGTCCAAGATCCAAAAGAAATTCTGCCTAGATCATGTTAGGTTTTGCTTTTCTTATACCCGGATTTGACTTTTATCTTTCCCGATTTTGACTCCTTCTTTTAGGCATTTAGGATTACGTTCGTTGTGGGCGCTGTCCCCAATCCTGCCTTCGCTGAGACCCGGCAGCTTTTTGTTTTTTTATGTCGTTGATAGTTGGATCAGTTTCTTGTTGAGATTAGTACTACACAAGGTAGGTGAAGAAAAAAACGTAACAACAAACCATAACTCCAAATAAAATATTTAGGATTAACCATACAAAATGACCTAAAATGGGATACCCACGTAAAAAATTTGATAAAAATAAACACCATGATCATAGCAGATCAATGCAGAAAATTAAAAACATAGTACCAGACCATCTGAAAAAGTTTGTGTATTACAGCACATTTACATCCCATATTCGTTATCTAGTAAACATATGGAGCCATACAACTAAGCAAAATTTAAACAAACTGTAAAGACAGCAGAACAAGATACTAAAGACACTGTATAACATGGACAAATGGACACGTTCAAATGACGTTTACCAGAAGACGCTAGAAGTAGATTTACAACAATTAATAACATTCAGAAATCTTACAATACACAAAATCGACAACAATTTAATTAAAACTAATTGCAAATTCGCACCTAATACAGAAATACACTTGTTTGCTATACGTGTTGCAATTTCTTGTATATGTACACTCACGGAAACCCAAAATGTCCGACTAATGCGTAGTCTAAACGCCGCGTGCAACTCGGGTGCATGGAACGTTGCGCTTACACTGTGACTTATAGCATTTTCGACTTACTGCACTTTTATCCACTGATTGTATTTCAATCTTATTTTAATACACAATATTAGTAAGGGAGATAGATATACTCCACGCGTAAAGTGCAATAAGTCGAAAACGCTATTAGACTGGACATTTTTGGTGTCCGTGGGTGTACATACGTTTTGTAAACTCTATAGTTTGTATTTGTTTAAATAAATAATAATTGTTCAAAGTAATTAAATACTTTAAAAGCTGAAGTTGTGTTGATATTACTTCTTTTACTGTGTAATGTTGTATAAATAAAAGATGGGAGAGTAATAGAAGAGAAAAAAACAGTATAAATGATTATGAATGAATCATTTTAGGAATTTCATTTCAAGGAATAGGAAGTTATGCATGAATAAAATGGAGGAAATCAAGTAGAGGAACCGACAAGAGATGAGGTTGTACGGATAAGTAAGAAAAGCTAGAAATGGTAAGGCATAAATACAAGAGAAATACAAAGAAAAAAAATTATGAGATGGCTGGCGCATCGAAAGGGAAGTTAGGTCGTCATCGGTGTTGTGTTCCTTGATACTTTGGGAACAGTGTGTCAGGTAGAAGAAGATTTTAAAAGAGCAGGAGTAGTTAAATGGAAAGAGGAGAGATTCAAAAAGATATGGAGGGAGACAACGGATAAAATTGGAGATGAGGACTGATCCACCCCAAAAGAAAATGAATCTAGAAAATTCCATAGCGAGCGACGCAACTCCAAAACCATCTATATGTAATGTTGTATGCTAAGTAATCTTGAATTTAGTGTCAATATTTTCAAAAAGAAAGCAAAATACTTTTTTTCAACTAGTTTTAGTCAATAAAACGCAAGAGCATTATTCTACATTGGTAACCCGTTCGTCTTAATCATAGTTACTAATTAAGAACTTCACCTCCACTTCCGCACGAAAATTAACCGGTCGTAACAGGGCTCTCTAGAACTTTAGTGCAAAATGCTAATTGCGAATTCGACCAATCATATCCGAAGTTCCCTTATAGAGTAAGTAATTATAACTTTACTAACTCGCACATAACAACATGGACGCCGCGCCGCATTAATTCCAATACCTGAAGTTTTGTAACCTGCCCTAGTGTCCGCTTTTGGAGGGGACGCGTCTCCTTCGCGTTACTTTCTCCTTTTCCGTAAATAGTTCCCGGACGATGTTCGTATCTCAATCATAGGAACAAGCTCCGGTTTCATAAAATCAATTTAACTTCGTGAATTGTATCACCGGGAGACCAAACCATATGGAGTCACGTACACCGGTGGTTCTCCGTACGAAGGAAGCGAACACACGGGCACTCATAAAGCCGGAAATAGCGTACAACTTATACGGAGATAAAGTCCGATGACAGTGGCATGGTGGCGATCCTCTAGGGTGCGAGGTGAATGGAGTTTTCCCATATAGAAATACGTTTCGGAATGGGTTTCCCGAAGGTCCTTTCTATCGATCTCTTTCTAAAACAATCGCAGGTTCCTAACAGTAGAAGAAGAATGTTTGGAATAGGTGGTTTCAAGTGAACTTGTTTCCACAATCCTTAGTGTATGTGGTACAGCAAAACTTTAAGTGAATTTGTACAGTGCGGTATCTAAAATTCCAACCTACAAGATTGATCAAAGAATTCTAGAACGCAGGAAATAGAAGAGCAACTTGTATATCAAATACAGGCGTGTCTTCCACAAGATCTGTAGGTATTTTAAAATCCAATTTTAAGGGAAAATTATAATTTTATCTAGAACATGGCTGATAGGTACTACATTAAGTCTCATGACACGACATAACGCTTAACCTTCTTCAAAACTATTTCTATCTCTTGCTATCAAGCTGCTCAAACTGATATGAAAGAAGCAGCAATAGGTTCAGGCAGGTGACATCGAATGTTGTCCTAAGACTGACATCATTATTACTCTTTTGATTATCCGAATGCTGACAAAAATTTAATGATGCTTTAATAATTGATGAATTGGGTGCAGACTTAAACATAAATTCGCAAAACTAGATTATTCTGGGTGTTGCACTAGCCAACATCTAGTTACTTTGCCCATCTCTTGGAATACGGCTTCTTTGACAAATCTACAAAAACGGTTAGTACCTAAATGTGCATAATCGTCACTACGCTCACTACGATTCTAAACAGGAAATTTCTCTGAAAGATTCATTGTAAGAAAAATGTTTATTAATTTCCTTCATATATCAACATTTGGTGAGATGGAAGTACTAGCTGTAGAACTTTCAGGAGACAATTCGAAGGCCGCCGAAAGATCAAAACAAATTCCTTTTTATGATCTGGGCTTTCATAAATGTATTTCTTAATACCTCATCTAAAATTCTAGACCAGCCAAAAAATAACATAAAATATCCCAGGTAAAAACATGGGTGCTATTCAGAGTTACGTAGTTTTTGTAAAGTTAAAAATACTAAACAGAGTGACAATAATAAACCCCAAATGTCTCTGGTTAGGTGACCGTAAATGAAAAAACATACAGCGTAATTCAAAAGATATAGAACGGTTAATATTTAAGAGTATAAGAAAAGTAAAATTCAAGTAATAACATACAAATTGAACACTACGTGAAGAATTAATTATTAATTAGAAATTACGACTAAATTATATTTGTAAGTAAATTGATCGTTTCTTTATCATCCAAGATCTTAGATTACTGACATCTTAAAATTAACAGAGCTATTTGTCTGGATATACCTAATACGTTTCCAAAATTAAGGGTTAACATCATTTTGTTGATAACTGTATCTGTTCTTTAAAATATATACCACATATACGTAGTATAATACTTTTATATTTTTATAGTATGTAAAAAAGGGTTTAATAACTGCATTGCCTATGGTATTATTCCACATTGGGAGATTCTAAGAGTTCATTTTTAAATATGCTAATGCAAAACTCATTAAGTACTTACTACACTAAGGGAAAATAAGAAAAATTAAAAATTTTTATTGAAAATGTAGTGAACAAATAAAATTCAAAGTTACTAAATAGTTACTAGGATTATCAGCGTATACTTTTACCATTGATAAATGTATATTTGATCGCAAACTAATATTCTCAGAATTTATTCGATTAGTGTGCACCACCCTGTTTCTGTCTGCAAACATATTCTATGTAAGATTTAAGTGTAGTAGTGATACCTTATGCAGGTGGCCTCGTGCACCCAGAAATGACTATACCTCAAGAAAAGACAAACAAATAAATTTTTCACTTATTGAGTAGGATATTTAATTTGAATAGTGCGCTTAGTTTCTGTGAATTTAACAGATAAAAACTGGCAGCTTTTAAATAAAGTAATATTAAGTATTTGAGTTAAATGTTTGATATGCATTGCTGCTCCACAACTGCACAACTCCAGTATTATTTACCACATAAATACTTATTTATTAATTTTATAAACATAATCTCCCTAGAAATTTGTCTGCTTTAAATTTATAAATATTTTGGTATATTTGATAACGATAGACTGTGACCGGGTCCTGGATATACGGCTACCGACCGGACATGATGTGTGACGCTGAGGGTACCTTTACTGGCAAATTATTGCTTTGTTGGAATTAGAAGACTAAAACGATTATTTTGATGGTGGAGTATCTCATGATAGAGAATACAAAATAAGTGCATGTATTATTTAAAAGCAATCGTTGCGAATAATATCTCCGAGATACTGATCTGATTGACCATTCTATATTTTTACAAAAACGAATTTACGCCATATGTGTACTGCCAATAACTTTTCTCCGTTTACAACTTTCTTATTCCCTGAAACTCATCACATTAACAACTTATTACCTCCGAACTTATTTTATGATTGACTGTACTTTATTGCTTTAACTTTTCCACGCGCCTTTTTCTTTTTGTTTTTGTCTTTTTCGTGAAATCTCTTCGGGCTTGAAGTCGTCGTCTACGAAGCGTATTTCCAATAATCAACTGTTCTTTCCCTTGACATAATGTAAGAAAGGACTGAGCTGACTGAAACTTGTGGAATATTCAATGATGACACTCGTATTTTAAACATCATCTTTGAATGAAATGTAAAGCTGGAACGTCCAATAACCACTCGTTCTATAATACAGCTGAATTTTATTAAAATCACTAATTCATTCTGCAAGTTTCCACTTGCTAAATGAAAGACTTCTATTTGCTTCTATATTAGTGTACATTCGTGAAAATTGTAAGAATTTCGGGGTACTAATATTAATTTATGCACTTGTATTTATTATTAAGGTTGTAAATGTTTAGCGTGTATCTTGATGTGCGTATTAATATTTATTTCTTCGCACTAGTATTTCAATTAAATTAAATCGTGACAGAGGATTATACACTCCGCCAAAAAAGTATCGCATAAACTAAAAAAGGGCATTTATGAACCAATATATTTTTATACGTTCACAAAAAGTTTGCCTCGTGTATGTGAACTATAAAAACACTAACAAAATAATGGAACTTAGCGTTTTTAGTTTTTTTTTCTAAAAGAACACATTTAGAAAAATGCATATGTGTAAGGTTTGTTCAGTTGTTTATTGAAAGTCTTCCTATACGGACAAATTTTAAAGTGCGAAGTCAGAGTTCTGTACCAACGCTTTTAAAACTAAAATGAGCAATTTAACTTCAGAACAAATGGCTGCTATAGTTGCTTTAATCGAAGATGGACGATCTCAAGCATACGTTGCTAATTTGATGAACATCAATCAGTCAAGTGTTTCTAGAGCCGTATCCAGATATAGGGAAACAGGCATTTACAGTAGAAGACCTGTACCAGGTCTTCCAAGATGTTCTACTCGCCAAGATGACCGCTATTTACTACTACAAGCATTACGTCGAAGACATGTAACTGCGAGACAATTGCAGAACGACTTGGCTAGAGTCAGAAATACTCGTGTGAGTACTCAAACTATTCGGAATAGGTTACGACAGAGTGGATTAAGAGCTAGAGTAGCTGTAACAGCCCCTCGTCTCACTAGGAACCACCGAGTGGCTCGCTTAAGGTTTGCCAGAGAACATGTAAATTGGAACATTAATGACTGGGCCAATATACTCTTCACAGATGAGTCAAGATTTGGTCTTTACACCTCAGATAGGCGTATCTCAGTGTACAGACGAGACGGTGAGCGCTATTCGCAGTGTAATATCAGACCTAGACCTAATTTCGCTGGTGGCTCTATTATGGTTTGGGGAGGCATCTGTTTAACAGGTCGTACAGAGTTAGTACCAGTAGACAGAGGTACACTGACTGCCCACAGGTATATAACGGACATTTTAGAAGAACATGTAGTACCATATGCGCCAATTCTAGGAAACGAATTCATGTTAATGCACGATAATGCACGACCGCATGTTGCAATAATCGTCCAGGAATACCTTAACGAAGTTGGTATTCCAGTTTTAGATTGGCCTGCGGTAAGTCCGCACATGAACCCTATCGAGCACGTGTGGGACCTCCTTCACAGACGGATACGAACCGAAAATGTTGCCCCAGCGGACCTGCATGGACTAGCAAATGCTCACCGTGACGAGTGGGAGAATTTGGATCAGGCTTATATACGGAGGTTAATCGAATCTCTGCCAAACCGTATGCGAGCTGTCATAAGAGCCAGAGGTGGCAATACTCAGTATTAAAAGCTACTGTTATGACATTTTTCTTTCCAAAATTATAATTTCTTGTTTTAATAAAAATCTCAAGTATGAGTTCTTGTTTTTATTTGGCCTGTATTTTATTTAAACAATCATAGAAATTATATCTTAGAGTGCATTAAAGTATATTTACAACTTTATGCTACAAACAAAGATTATGCGATACTTTTATGATTCAAAACTAAATTATGCGATACTTTTTTGGCGGAGTGTATATCGGAGCATGGAAATTATTCATAAATATAGGGAATGTATTTTTCCCTTTATATATATGTTATCCTAATTGAAGCTATTCAGAAACCACGTTAGTTCAAATTTTTCAATTCTTCGCTTATTTCATTCATGTCTTTCATACGCCCCAGTTCCGTATTGCAATTTTCCGCCCGACTTGGCTCTGTCGGCGTCGGTTCTATATTAAAATTGCAAATTCACATCCAGGACACATCAAAACCGACTATCGCCAACTCGGCCAAAGCGAGGCATTCATATGCATAGACTAGAGGTGCGCGTCTCGATTTTGAATTGCATTATTCTGCGCCGTATTATTTACGATACGCGTAAGGGAGCTGAAAATTCGTGACACAGTGTACTCGGGCTACAGATAGCGCCTGCATAACTTGCGTTGGTAATGAGTGCAACAAAGCGTAGTATAATTTCCCGTATGCGGCCAAGCGTGGTGTAACTGAATTTGATAACAAAGAGAACTATTATGCTTGGATGTTACAAATTCAACAATACTTGCACTCGCAGGTGGAATGTGTGGCTCGGTTTTTGTTTCTAGTAGTTGTTTAATTTAATTTATACGTCCATGTATGCGCGAAACCCACCGACAAAATGAGAATTCATGCAATAGATTGTAAGAATCATTGCCACAGAAGAGAAGAACGCACTTTTGTCAGAAAAACTAATGGCTAGAGTTAAACCTGCACGTAGACTTCCGCGGTTGTTATTCACACGGAGAAAAATGACATTGCAAATCCAACAAAAAAAGTATTGTCCTTACGTTGCAATCGGTTCAAAAATAAATTGGTATTGCAGTAAAGTTTTGTAAGTATATTCCAAAACTTTTATTTTGTTCCACCAACAACACTTTTGTTGGTGTTAAAATATGTTACGGTACAAATAATCGCTTTAGCGATAACATTATAGTTGTAGTTATTTTAGATCCAAAATACAGAACAAGGTGTGCGATGCAGTGAAGTAGATGTAAACACAATTTTTCAAACCAGTACAGTCAAGAAATATTTACATTACACACAATTGTAGTTGACGCAACAGGGCGCCTACGTTGTCGATATTACAATTTGTGATGCGGGAAGTCCCGGCATGGACAGTAGTATCACGTGATTCTAACCGCGTGTTTCATTGGTCTTACATAGCCTTGAAGAAACAGACTTGTTACCAGGCGAGGTAGACGACGCCATTTAGTTTCGGTTGTGACGTTGTGTTAGCTTATTAGTTTTGTGTAAAAGAACGACAGTGTATTAAAATTGAAGAAAACTGGCTCACTTCTGACGTCTACTGACTCTTAGATATGGATAATTTTGTTACAGAGAAGCTAGCTGAATGGAATATTATGCGTACGAAATACAGATTGCTAATGATGAGTACATTAAACCTTTCGATAAATTACCTAGTGTTTTCCCCTGTTTAAAAGTTGCAAAACGATCTAGAATATACGTTGCCTTGAGACATTTGTAAAATAAGACTTAGATACATTTGAAATTTTAATCTTTATTTTTAGTGTTTCCCAGTTTTAGAATTTATCTTGTTTATTTTTTTTTGTTATTTATTAATAAAAAATTGTGTTATCCTATACTGATATTTTATTTAAACCGAATTTGTGTGTGAATCTACTAAAATATTGTTCGCTTTGAACAGAAATTGCGATTACAAACATCAAAATCAAGTGACAATATAAACGTAGAAAATGATGACTGAAAATCAATTGTTTGTTAAATATCCACAACTTGCTGTTGAAGTTTCAAATTGCTTTGGTAGTGATAAACAATTTTTAATACTGTATTTCACACAATTTTGTTGAAAACACCATATTTTTGTGATTCGTTAAACAACAAGCAACTGGTTGATTGTAACATGTTTTGGGATTATATCCTTCCAAATTTTGTGGCAGTTCTAACAAAGTTTTTCGACAACAAGTTTTAGGTTGTATTGAATAATGGTTGTTGTTGTCATATATTTACCCACAAATTGTTGTTCAATGTACGTCAATTGGTGCCACCTTAACAATAAATTTTTCTCCGTGCATGCTGTACATTGCTTGGTTTTCATCGTCCCACCCACACTAGCATGAGGCATCTTCAGGGCTTCTTGTTCCGTTTCTGAAACTGAAACTGAGAAAACTCGAAAACCAAGCAGTATATATGATTGCTACAGAATTTTGCGATGTAAGAAATATTTGAACCTGTGCCGGCCATGTTGTTTCGGTGGCCTCTGTCTAAACCGTTATTTATTATTCAGTTAATAATGCCAAATCACCATGGCAAGTTACACAATTGACCAGCAAGTACAAATGATAAAACTTTATTACCAAAGTGAATGTTCGTTAGTGCAAACGTTGCTCGCGTTGCGTCCATTTTACGACAGGCGCGGTGGCCTTTCAAATTCGACTGGCCAACATTTGGAGGCCAAATTCGAGACGACCGGTTCAGTAAACAAGCAGCCAATAACCGTACATCAAAGGAGCGCCAGATCGGCCGAGAACAGCGGTCCATGAAAGTGTGCAGGAGATCCCCAGACAGTCAATTCCGCGCCGAACACAAGAACTCGGCTTTTCTCGGACTTCAACTTGGCGGATTTTCCATCTGGACTTGGGCTTACACTCGTACAAGATCCAACTGACCCAAGAACTCATAATTAATGACCATAGACAACGCCGTTTGTTCGCTGACTGGGCTTCGGAGCGTTTGGAAGATGACCCCAATTTTACCCGGAAAATCATCTTTAGCGACGTGGCGCATTTTTTGCTGAATGGCTATGTTAACAAGCACAATTGCCGTATATGGGACGACACCAAGGCACACGAGGTTCACCAGGTGGCGACGCCCCCACAAGAAGTTACTGTTTGGTGCGGATTTTACTCCGACAGCATCATTGTTCCGTACTTTTTTAAAACGACGTTGGTGAGGCCATCAGCGTCAACGGCGGGCGCTGCAGAACGATGATAACCGATTTCTTTTGGCCCAAATTCAGCGATTTGGACGTAAACAGCATGTGGTTCCAGCAGAATGGCGCTACGTGTCACACAGCTGACGCCACGATTGATATTCTGCATGAACGATTTGACGGTATGGTTATCCCTCGCAGAGGTGACGTGAATTGGCCACCAAGATCGTGCGATTTGACCCCGCTAGACTTTTAACCCCGGGCCATCGCTCAAATTCAGCTGGATCTATGCGACAGAGTCATTGAAAATGAGACCATTCGGATCCGTGCCGCCGTGAGAAGCCACGGCAGTGATTTGAACGATGTTATATTCCATACACAATGGTATACATGTGCCTTCAAAGAACTGAAACCTATGAGTGACAGATTATGCTGCCTAACGATAGTAATGCCAAACTCCATAAAACCATCAATCTTCAAAGTTTAAAAACCAATTAAAGATTGCGGTTTTATGAGAAGTTATTTATTTTTAAAAAGAAAGTCCAAGTGACTTTTCTTCAGAAACATATCATGTCGATAAAAACCGTTTGATTCGATAAATAGAGCTTAGAAGGCTGGCATTACTGGTTCCCGCTTTAGAAATTTGGGGAAGAAAACTTTCAAATGGGCTTCTAAAATGGATTTCTTCTGATGTATGGTATTTCAAATGTTGACCTATAACCTAATTATCTTTAGAAATGTGCAAGAGAATCTCCACTTTTTTCAAAGTAAGTATTAGGTAAACGATATTTCAGGACGTGTGTTACTTATCACTTATCAGCGAAACTTACAGAAATACGAAAAAAAAAGCAAACACAGTGTAGAGTATATTGAACTTCCAATGTCTGCCAAGAGGAGTCGGTTAACAGAATCCCCGCTAATATTAAGAAATGCATCGGTCTGAGAGGAGTAATAATTAAATCCGGTCACATCTTCAAGATACCTCAAAATTTATGTATTTATTTTTTTATCCCTACTAAAAATGGCGAATAATTAAATAGAATCGTAATTCGAATCGCTCCTACACGTACCAAAAATTTAAGTCAAACAGTAGGGAGTCAATTCTTGATCAAATTACTGTATCTGTCTGTATGGCTAATTTTTATTTGTGTATGTTAAGTCGTGCAATAACATTAGACATCGGTGTTTCCGTAGGTAATTTGTTTATAAAATTGATTTTTATATTGGAAATATGTTGATTTTAATTTTGCTGTTAGTAAAGCAATATGGGATGTTTCTGGATAAGGGTAGCATAGCACAAATAAATGGAAGCTTTTATTTTTAAAACACAGTATCTAACCGCGCCAGATGGTCTCTCCTCTGCTGAATAAATATTTGGAATATTATTTGCCTAATATTTACGAAAACACGTACAACATAAACTTTATTAAATCGTTCGACTCGCATCCTACGAAGGCAAGTCGTAGTATTTGCTCAGGTAGCTAGTACGAAAAAGCAATAGAAAAAGGATAACATAACAGCACCGCTTCATTTAAAATTCTCCGAGCTCTAGTTTTGAGGACATGTATCCGCAGCAATACACACTAACACTAAAATGACACCGGCATGTTAAAAGGTACAATAGAGAATGCATCTAATATAATTGTACCAGAAACAATTTAACCAACAAATAACATATATTAGATGTAAATCTGTTTGCATGATAAGAATTTCCTCCATGCATAACAATTAAACTCAATAGATAAAAGATACTATGTATATACCATGCATTTTGCATTAATCCAACTATTTAATATTTCATTATTATTTGCATATTTTTCTTTATGTATATCAGGTATATGCCCGCTCTTTTTAATACTGCTTCCGATAACGTGCAGGTTTAATATAAAGTATATTATAGAAATGATTGCTTTTAGTTTACCTCTAAATTTACGAATGAAAATAGTTTTTTGCTTCAGATTAGTTAGTGATTGCAGTCATAAAGCTTGATTTAATCAGTAAAATACCTTTATATACTGAATGCAAGATTTATATATATCATTTTCTTTACTTTCAGGAAACCCATTTGGATAAACAAGGAAAAGCCATCCAGATTTGTAAGTACTTTTCTCTGTTTTTCATAGAGCTTTGCTTCGTATGTGCTCCACTTAGCAATCGTGACAGTCATAATGATGACAAGCTAAATCGACGATTGTGGATGAAGTGTTTATTTTATATATTTATCTCAAACAGTGACAGAAAGAATACTGCGAATGATATAAACATAATGCAACACGAGTTATTATATCTTCTTTTTCACATAGAACCTTCAATATGTGATTAAACACATATAGAATACATTTTATTTTTTATTCATTTCATGCTAAAATTCTATTTAATTTTTTGTATCTCGGTTGCAGTCTTTTAGATTAAATAGTTAAAGCAAAATTTTAACTATTTTCCAGGTGCGACTTTATTGTTGTATTTGTTTCTACTGATTTGTGTATTTTTTCTTTTGTTTGACCCTGACGCACAAGAATCCTGTTTTCTGCCCTTTTTTTGTAATTTTTGGTGACCCTACAAGTTTAATCAAGCTCTGATAGTTATAAAAGGCGTTTTAAACAAAGCAGCATCCTATTGAGAATATTGTTTCCTATAGAAATGGAAATTGGAAAGTTTGTAAGCAGTGTAATTATGCCTATCTTCCGCAGTAAATGAAAAAATGTTATCATATTTATACTTATTAGACCCCAACCTCCTGCTTTATATATGAAAAAATAAAGTTTTTAACATTGCCATCTTACCTTACTCGTCCTTGAATTACTTCGTGATTTGATTTAATTTGCAAGTTTTGATGTCATTTTGTTCTATTCATTTTTTTTTTTGAAATCTTGTACAATGAAACAATACACGAAGAAGTTTTACATGTATCTTTCATCCTACAACGAGCAATTAATAATTTATTAAGATAAAACAGGAAGTGTAAATATTTTTTTAGTTTGTATGCAATTTCTTAATAAATCTGTATTACATATCTTTTGAAAAAACGAACTCAGTATTCCATGGTTAAAATACAATCTCCAGAATGCGTTTATTCCAAAATGACGTTGTACATTGAGTTAGAAAGGTTATCTAAGGCAGTGGAGAGAAACATACTTCCTTATGAAAAGTGATAATTAATTTAGAAACTTCCAATTGAGTTTAGAATCGTTATTTTCAGCCAGTAATGTGGTTAACGAAAAATAAATTGACTAATGACGGACACTGCCGCTTATAAACTAGCAGAAACTCAAACAAACTATACAGCATTACCTAACAAATGCAAAATTATTTTCTATTATGACATCATAAACTCTAATACTTCATACTCCGGAGCGGAACGTAGTCAACAATGAAGGATTTAAATGTTAATTAACCTCTCCAAAGTCGAATTAATTCAGACATTCTAACCCCCGGAGCAGCCTAAAATATTTACGGCTTCCTTCATGAATTGGAATTATTCCCCGTACCCTCCAGAATATGATTAATTAATTTAATAATCTCCTGTGATCTAATTCGCTAAATTTCCCAGGTTTACAGTACGGTCACATCGAAGCGATTAACAACGGAAGTTGCCTGGACGTTTTAAATGAACTGGGCTGAACTGTTTTTTCATATTCTCTATATTAAATATACGTTTGCTCACTACTTGGGCCTTACTTCTGTTGTTCATATTACACTTCCTAAATTTTATCTAACACGAAAGAAATTTATGTGAAAATACTAATAATCATCTTGCTAAATCTTTTTGTATTTTCGCCTTATTTTCACTCTTAATAGTGTTACCCATAAACCGGTAACACTATTAAGATTACCGGTTTATGCAAGAGGATTGGTGTGAACTTGAAGTAATTTCGCACATTTAAATTGAACTATCTATGTGAAATATTGAGATATCAGACATGTAACCATATAATTGCGGTAAACAGTGAATGAGAAATCTTGTAGTTAAAAGAAACCAGCACTGGTGTCTTTAAAGTAATTTTATTTAAAATAAAATAAAACATAACGAATTAAAGAATATTCAGCAAATAACTGACTAATAGTTTGAAATTAAGGAATACTGTGCCAGATAAAAAAGTTAAATGCGACTAGACAATACAAGTGGGGATAGGATTAATTTAGAGTTAATTAATGAGCAAAAGAAAAGAAAGGAGCAATACATGTATTTGTTTACTTAGCTGGGCAACTAACAGTGCGATTGGGAGTTCTTGGCAGAAGATTTGGATGCTTCAGGCTTGCAGAAACGGATTCTAAGGGGTTATCAAGAACACAGAACTCGCCAGAACACTTGTAAGTAAGCAAAGTAAGTTGGATTGTTTGTGAAATCGACGGAGGTCAAGGAGGAACCCTTTGCTCCGTTCTAGTGTTCTATTTGAAAAAATTGTGTTTTACAATTCTAAAATTTCTTTTATATATCTGCAATTTTTAGTCAGCCTGTACAATTTAACAGGAAAATTCTACTATGTTTTGGTGAAGCCTTGTCAGTGTGTGATGGCTTTAAAATAGCGGACCTCTAGCACATAAAGCAAGTAAAAAATAATAAATTACATATCACGGGTATAAATATCAACATTTTCACAAAAATCATTATATCTCAGAAACAGATAGAGATAGGTATAGGAAACTCTAGTTGTAATTGTCACAGAATTTTATGCTGAATTCAGAAATGTAATAATATATAGGTTGTTTCATTTGAAATAACAAAATTGATGGCGACTTCCGATTAATCGGAAGTGTAAGAAACTTGGAAATATTTTAGAAAGAAAGTAAACACCAAACTATGGCAAATTTTTGAAGAGTTTCGTTAAGACCGAAAATTTCTAACAAGTCACTTACGTGGAAAAGCTTGTATAGTGTCCATAACATTTTCTTCTATTTAACTTCAACAAAATTATACTTACAATGTCAAATCATCTCCATAATGTTGAATCCTAATAACGATTAAGACCTTTAGCAGAGAGAAAAAATCTACAAAATTAGATAATAGTAAGTAGAAAATCATTTCTTTTTATATTAAAAGCAACAATATAAGGAAATAAATAAAGAAGTGCCCACACAGAGTTCAACTTTGCGGAAGATATTTTTCCACAACAGTTTATCCGAACCACCCAAAACTCGGGGAAAACGGTCTAAAAGGTGTCGTTGTTTATGGAGCTCCGAGTGCTTAGCGCTCGCATCGACCGTCCGAAATTTTCTAACCCCAAAATCACGCCATTCACTTGCTAATGCAATTACGCTAATGCAGCGGTGTCTGTTCATCCCACCTCTCAGTCCTGAGTAGACCGGCAGCGGAGGATCAATATAGGAGAATTTAGCCGGAAAATAAGGTCCAATAAAAACAAAATTGTGTTTGTGTTGAAAAAAAAAAATAATTAGATAAAACCACTTTAGGGTCAATTTTCCAGTTTTCTTTCTTTACATATTAGAGAAAGCCATTCGGAGTATGTCTTCTATCTCGGAGGTGTAGTATTAAGCCAACATATCCTAGGATTAATCTTTTTACGCGCTGTTTAATAAAACCATTACGCTGCTGCTGGTAACGTAGCGAACGCATGAAACTGTACACGTTCCATTAAGTGTCCTTACCCGCCGCGCCGGACATTTTTGCGCGCTTTTAGTGGATGAAAGAGCTTCCCATCACCAGGGAGAGGATAGGTGGAAGCTCGACCGGCTCTGGTCGTAACTACAGGCAGAGAGGTTGCCATTAAATTTTGTTACCCGCGAAAACGACCCTCACACAGCCGCAACCGAGAGAATTGTTCGTTTATATTGTACAAGGGCCCATTCGCATAAATATTAACGGTTTTATTTTTCCTCGGGTTGAAGATATATGGGAATTACAGAAACTGGAAGGGTAAAGCAGAGACACACGGATGAAAGGAACTTTATTCATCAAAATTTGTCCTAATGGAAACCTTGAAATACTCAGGTTAATTGATAAATTCTCTAACACGTTATTTCGATTTATGGTGCTAATGTACTAACAAAATACAGCGTTACTATAAAACAAATAGACACTTTTGGTGTTGTATAAAACAAAAGTTATTTGTGATATCGACATGCACTTTGCGCTGTCAGGTTCAGGAGTCACGGTTGGTAGTACTGCGCAAGCATAATAGCTACGATGGCTGTAAACTCTCCTGAGAAAGCATATTGCGTGCTTGAATTTGCCAAAACGAACTCCGTAACTGTTGTCCAACGACATTTTCGAACACGTTTTGGAAAACCACCACCTACTAGACCGTCGATCCACGATTGGTAGAATAAATTTGAAACGACCGGGTGTTTATGTAAAGGCAAACGTCCGGGAAGATCCCGTTTGTCAGAAGAAACAAGGGAACATGTTGGTGCTGTTTACCAACGAAGTCCACAAAAGTCAACAACACGTGCAAGTTTGGAACTACAAATTCCGCAACCAACTGTGTGGAAAATTTTACGTAAACGACTAAAAATGACGCCTTACAGATTGCAGTTGGTACAGCATCTACGTGAAGGTGACAAGCTTAAACGTCAAGATTTCTGCAATGAAATGCTGCAACGTAAAGAAGATGAGTTTTGCGAGCGGATAATTTTCAGTGACGAATCAACCATCCACATAAGTGGGAAGGTGAATAAACATAACGTCCGAATATGGGGGACTGAATCTCGGAGAGTGTTGGTGGAGCATTTGCGTGGTTCTCCAAAAGTGAATGTTTTCTGTGCTGTATCTCGCACAAAGGTGTATGGTCCTTTCTTTTTTGAAGAAAACACAGTAACGGGAGCTACATATAATCAAATGTTGATCAATTAGTTGATACCTCAACTGCATTAGAACGGAGGGAACTTTATCTTCCAACAGGATGGAGCACCTCCTTACTGGCACCGTGACGTTAGAAATTATCTGGACGAAACACTTCCACAGGGCTGGATAGGCCGTGCAACGGCCGACAACCGCGTTCTCGTACGTTAACGTCCCTCCGCTTCCTAATGATTTAGATGAGTTAAAACAACGCATCACGAGAGGTATGGAAAGTGTCGATGCAGATATGTTACACCGGGTTTGGAATGAACTAGACTATCGCCTTGATGTGTGCCTTGTGACAGGAGGAGCCCATAGCGAGCATCTATGAGTTCCCAAAGTAAACTTTAAGAATCACTTTATAAAATAGTTTAAACGAATTCATAATAACGTTATTAGTTTTGGATTCATAAAACATTGAAAGTGTCTATTTCTTTTGTAGTAAGTATTTATAAAGGCATAAAAGCACGACGGTCATCGTAAACGGATTATTTTTGACTTATTTTTTATTGTAAAATGGTACGGATTAATAATTCCTAATAACTGAATAAAATAACCGACACTCATAGAAAAGATTTTTTCAACCATTTAAAATTCTAAGCAACTTGTTCAAATTACTTTTTTGGATATCACGTCATTTAACCTAATTTTTTGCCGATTCATTGCACATTTTGTAAATTTCTTGTCATACCAGCGGTCACGCGTCGGGTGTCAAAATAAATTTTGGAGTTCTTAGACATGCCGACATACCGAACCCCCCAAAATAGATTTTACCATATTTTAATAATAAACAAAATCCTATATATATATACATGTTATATAAGTTTGGGTGAGTGTATTAAAGATGTTTAAACCCTTTTTTAGCGAAGTAATGGCTAATTTTGTCAATCGACGTCTACAAATATGTCCGTATTGTAATGTATTGTAATGTATGTATATGTTATATATATGTTGTTATATATATGTTGCAATATTTATGCCGGTCACTGTAGTAAACTTTACTACGCTCCTTTTCTATGTATGATGTAATTAAATAAACACAAACTAAACTAACTCTAACAGATCCTTTCCAAGGCTGAAAGTATGTTTGCTAGTATGATTAAATCATATCAATTGTTTCAGTATCTAACGATACACAAAGATAGAGACAAATACGTAACACAACACGTACAATTTCTCTTACCCACTAACCACCACTAAAACAAAAATACATATTAATTGAATTTCTGGTAAAACTACGTAAGCAGTGTCTTATATCACCAGTAAAATTACATTCATAATATCACCTAAACGTGATACGGTAGCGGTTGTATGACACATTCATTCCAGTCAGGTATAATTCGTATAACAGCGGGTTTACATTTCACGCGCAAACGGAGGGGATTCTATGAAACGCAAATAAATTCGCTTCAATTACGCCTCCGTCGTCGCTCAACGATAATCTTACCGTATTCGTTGTTTCCTTTAACAAATAGGCGAGCGGCCACTTTGATACAATATACAGAAAGAAATATTACTGCAGGGACGCGACCGCGTGTGTGCGACGCCGACGATAGCAGCGAACACCATGTGTCATATTACCAACGCCCTGAGCGTCCAATTAAACCGGTGACGTCAAGACGACGCCCATTATCCCTCGACAATGTTGGCCGCGCTCTCTAGACGTCTTGTCCTCTTAACAGCTCTTAGATGTTGTATTAACAAGCTCCCGGTGTTTCGAGGGTAATATGACACATTCCTTCGTCTTCATTTCATAATATTGGGGGCAGCGGGAAAGCGGAAAAGTCATGTGGGGCTAAAGAGTGACATATCAAACGGCTGTAATCGACTTGGATTATTGGGTGTCTTTCGATTGATATAACACTTCTAGAAATCCATTGAAGTATAAAGCACATAATAAAAAAGCAATAAAATATATCTAAACTGTTATATCAGGTAAAATAATTAAACATACAGACTCCTCCTTGGATTAGAGAAAATGTCAAGTATATGAAGTCTACCTAATAAGGCTAAAGCCTAGTATCGATGATCCGGGTTATCTGCAGATTTGATGTATTATAAGTCTTTAAGGAATCTTGCCAAAAATACAGTTAGACAAGAAAAGAAAACTTTTTTCGAGCACTAAACTCCTACAATAAATTCTCGTTTGATGTGGAGAAATCTGGAACGTTTGAGAGCGAGTGGAATCACAATGTTGCTCTCGCATCGATTCAGTCGGAGTTCAGATCTGGCTACAGTTGTGTGACTGCTCTTCTGTCAGTAAGTGGTGACCTGATGATTGCCAGGGACAGTTGACTAATCCCTTGCCTTACCTTTTTGGACCAACTAAGGCGTTCGACACCATTCATCACAACATTCTTTCTTTTATTCTTTTCTAGGATATTGGGCTGAAAAATAATGCAGTTTCATTGCTAAGTAATTATTTGACCAACGCCAAACAAGTTATCAGATGTAATGAGAATACATCTGGTTGCTTGGGTGACCTGCAAACCGTGCCACAGAGGTGTGTCATGGGACACATCTTATTCACTACTCCTTCCATCCATTTGATTGGCTCCTATCTATGACTAATACTCATTCCGACCTTCACAATACCTGTCTGAATCACTGTTTGTATAAAAATCTAGCGGAATCTCAAATAATCTTGCTAGGTTCTAACAAAACCGGTCATAGCTTACGTAACATTATGACCATTCGTATTCATTCCAAGATACCTATTGTTGATAAACATGAAACTATTGGTGTCTTCTTGGACAATACATTTCGCTAGCGTATCAAAGTAAATAAAGATCGCCTACATAAACTTACAAAAATTGTACCCGTATAAATTATTATTGACTCAAATTATTTCGACAAACTTTCTGTATAACAATTATCTACATATACTTCCCATCTGTAAATTAATTTTTGAACTAATCTCTAAAAATATTTTCACCCATGTCGGCTACAAAGAAAAGAAGCCACCGCCAATGATTGTTTCCGGAGATTAACGGACACGCTACAAAAGAATAAAATTAAACAGCCTGCGGCAATAAGGTCTACAAAGAATTTATAATTAAGAAAATAATGTACGGTACAGGGCCGTTCGCTTCTGCTGTGGACTGTATTTGTTTTCTGCTTCGTAATTAAGTAACTAATTGCGATGAGGAATAAATCGAATTTGTTATTAAAACTGCAATTTTAATACAAAACTCGTTACAAGTTTTCATTAATTTTAGCCACATTGTCTTTGTTAGCTGCAGAAAAAAGAGGTTTGTATAGAAATGCATATAGGATCGTTGACGGTAGATCTGAGCCCGGCTCTTTCGTTCATTAAATGTTTTGACTTCTTCTACATTTTCACTGAATGCATATTGTTCAAACGTGTACAATTCTTTGCAAATAAAACGCTTGATTTTGTATTTATAAAAAATATAAATAGCACTTTGACTCTACAAAATCCAATTACCGCCGTTTAATACAAATCCACAACAAATAATCATGAAATGCCCGCATTCCTGGGGTACTACAGCCGTAAAATACATGCATAGATATACTCTGATAGGGTGTCAAAACCGAGCTAACATAAACGATGTCTAGATATGGAAAGTATTTGTGCACATATGGTAAATGGTTTTCGCAAAACAGGAAATTGCTACTCGTTCACTTGAAACAGAACAGATTTTAGTCGAAATTGAAAATTTTCCAATCCAAAAAAATACATAAACCCGGTCATAGATATGAGGGAGTTTTAAATCATTAGTAAAATAATTTATACATATGTATATATATATATATATATTTAATTTATTATTGTTCGTAAACCAAACAAAAATACGGCATTGTGTTAGGACAATAGGTTTTGCTGATTCTGAAAGTGTAAGAGATACAGATCCAATTAAAATAGGACAAAAGTTGCATTGCACAACGCATTAAAACAATTAAAATGTTGTGAATGATTCCAAAAATGCGTAAAGAAGAAAATGAAACATTGAATTTCCTTTTCTCAAGACTCGCCGATTTGAATGAAATTTGATGCATTTATAGTACCTACTGAGTAAAGTCCTTTTTGTAAAACCACAGAACTATCATAGCCAATTTTTTCACATCTTTACAGTGTACCCTCGCACTTTTCCCAAAAGGAAGTTGAATCTTCGAAATAAGACAAAATATATTTGCAAAGATACTCCAGGAGACACCATTTACCACCACATTATTCTCTCTCGCCGTTTAATACTCTTAAAAACAAAAACAACTTTGGAGGACGATATGAAAGTGGGTGTTTTTTTTCTCAGTCACCAAGGAAATCTACAAAACATAAAAAGAGTAGAAAAACATATTTTACAAGATGAACGAAGTGATCTAGTTAGTGTCAATGTAGATACTTTTATACCAGGAACGTAAAAATATATGTGATATTTCGTAAAGGAAATTTGATTGTGAACTAAAGATTGTAATTTTATTATTTTATTCCTTTGGGGCAAATCGATATCTATATTACCAAGCAGAACTTGATCCGAAAACGGTTTTACAAATGTTTTCTATATATGTATGAAAGCCGTATCCGTACATTCAGCGATTGACCCATACAAGTAGTTTTCTTAGGGATTGTAAGAATATCTGTAGATTTCTCAGCAGGTACGTATCATTTACATCTTAAGCGTTATTCAGTGTAAAGATACGTCGGTAAATCATTTTGTAAATATTTTGGTTATTGATATAAAATAGAAAACATAAAGAATACAGTGCAATGCTCACAATCTCTATTAAAGGGGCTACTATGTGCTCACCATCAAGCGCAAAGTTAAATAACAAAAGAAAATATCAAAGTCAATAGACATTCAATTAGAGTTTATGAGACCGTTCTTGATCTGTCTCTTATTTTGTATCTACAATTGCTGTCGATACTGAGATGATCAATAGCTGTCAAGTTTAATATATCGCTTTCCGAGTCCATAGTGGCATCCCAAATATATTGGTAAAAATTGAAATTATAAAAGCAATAGGTGTCGAAGGATTATTTTTGACACGATTTTCTACAGTTTCAGGATCATCAATACTAAGACAGTTCATATAAACTGATGCACGATTGCTCTAAACGCTGACAGCGTTAAACTTTTGAAAATTTAAATGCAGACGACTAATCCGAAAAATGATAGAAATTCTTCCTTCGTTACCTCGCAATAGTTGGAGTGACCTAATAATGGAATGCGTTTTCGGCTTACAATTATTGTATGGGTTTATTTTACAATGTTCAGGTTTTTCTCCTTTTTTTGCTTCCACTCTGAAGTCAGGTAAGGTAAGAACTGTCTTGTGGGGTTCTTCTGTTGCGTGGTAATTATTACTTTTACTTTAAAAAGATCGATAATTTATTTATAGCAAACCTCAGAGTAGTGAAAAATAATGATACTAATCATTCCATTGGGTCAGTAAAAATTTAATTCTGTTTAAAAACTGAGTTTTATCGATCTTCCTCAGAATTACTTCTATTTTTCAGTTCTCATGCTGAATTGTGCTTGCTATCAGGTACTACATCTTCATTCACCTGACAAACTACAAACAGACAAATAACAGATACGCAGCTGAGGCGAAAGTTGTTGGGGAATGTGAAAGCATGAATAATTGATTATTATTATTAGTATATCCACATATGCCTGATGATTTGCCAGTTCAATGTTTTCAGATTTATTATAAATGTTTAAGGATTTTAAGTTTTTCATACAGATTTAGTATTATGCATTTCAGAAATTTCACGTAAATAAGAACGTTTTTTACGGCGTGCAGTAGAAGCTGTAAGATTACGCAACTGTTGTCTTTGCTTGCCTCTTCTTTTAATTCAAACATTTAGGTAACAATTTTGGACCCTTTCACGTTTTTCTGATAAAATTGGATATGTATAAGCTGCAGCATTTCTGAAAATATGGCTAGAAAAAGTTGTGGAAATAAAGTAAAATATTTGGGCTTCTAAAAATTTTATTAGAAAGGTAATATGGAAATCTTTAATTTCAGTTGAATGTGACAAGAAATATCCAGAATGCATTCAAAGTAACAAAAACTCCGGTCTAGATGTTTTAATTTAATCTCCCAGAAAAACACGATTTACGTACCCTATAACGTTGGTTAGTTGGATAGTTAGCAAACTAACTCTAACTAGTACGAGATACCAAAGATGAGTTCGTCGGTATTAAAAACCTAACACTAACCATCCTCGCACTCCTTTCCATCTATCCGTGATCCCCACCCTTCTCCCCTCCACGTCCGGCGCATAGGGGAGCGGGATCGATAATCAGGTAGTTACACAGGAAACTTAATCTCCAGAGTTTCGGTTACGGCACGTCTGCTGTGTCCGCTATCAGATTAGCGAAATTCAATTGAATATTCAACCGCAGATTACTACCGGCTACGTAATCAAAACAGGATGTCTGGCGGCCGGTTTAAACACAGCCGATATCGCGTTTAAAAGCCTATAACGGAGCGCGAAACGACTAACAGGGTACGGTTAGATGTATGTAAATACATGTAGATGTGTACCTACTCGCCGTCGTATTCCCCGAAAATGTTCTCTAAATCCTAGGCGACCGCAGTTAGGGCCTTCGTACACTAATGGAAAAGGAAATCCGAATAGTTTGAGTGCCCATATGCTCGGCTGGTGTGGTTTCCTATATTTATAGCGCTCATACAGTCCTGATATCTTTTTCAGTTACTCTACAAGTTTTATACTTTCACATATCCAATGTTGATAGCTACTACATCAATAGGTGGCGGCGCCGGGAGCCGGAAATGTTCTGACACAGAACGAACTAATAACTAACTCTGTCAGTTAATGAAATATGTGATATTTTCTATTATAAGATTTTTTCGGTGATAGATGAATATGTACCAAGCAAAAGGGTTACTAAGAAAAGATTTTTTCCTTTGTGGTTCACTTATGATATTAAAAAAGATATTAAGCGTAAAAATCACTATTTATAGCTCTATCGAAGATTTGGAAATTATTATTACAAACGCTTATTTGGGCTATATAGCTAGTGTACAAAGTAGTGGAAAGGATGATCCGAAAAGATGTTGGTCTTTTGTTAAAAATAAAAAGGGTGTGTAGGAATACCGGGAAGCATGGTACATAGTAACACATCTTTATCAACCCCTGCAGATATAGTAAATAGTTTTGCAAATTATTTTAGTAGTGTGTATTTTCGTCAAGGTCTAGAGTCCGGGTATACCTTTAGTGAAACCGCAAACACTAATCTTTTGCGTATTAATGCAATCTCGGAAACTGAAATTCAGTGTGCTGTGCATAAATTGAAAGGGAACCTCACTATGCGCCCTGACTGTATACCATTTTTAGTGAAAGATTGTATATCGTGCTTTCTCATACCATTAAAAACTTTATAGTGTGCTATTTTATCATAAAGCTTGTTTCCCGATATCTGGAAGAGAACAAAAATTGTGCCTGTTTTTAAATCTGGTGTAAAAAAATATGATAATCAATTATCGACCTATAGCTTTGTTGTGTAACTTTTCAAAAATTTTTGAAATCATTATTTGTGATTCAATCTCGTGGCATATTTACCCGCTTATTAAACAAAATCAGCATAGATTTGTTAAAGGGCGCTCTACTGTAACTAGTTTGTGCAATTTCACTCAATATACAGCTGAAAGTATGAATCACAGAAAGCGGGTAGATGTGATATATACTGATATTAGTAAAGCTTTCGATCGTGTTCAACATAATGTCAGTGCCTCCAAATTAGAAACTTTTGGATTTGACCCAAGTTTATTAGCTTTAATAAAAAACTACTTGACCGATCGTCAGCTGTACGTTGAGTATGCAGGGGTTGCATCTAGTGTTTATACTGCGTGCAGTGGAGTTCCTCAGGGATCAAACCTTGGCCCTCTTTTAATTCGTAATTTTTATAAATGATGTATGCGATCATTTCGATGTTGAATATGAACTGTATGCGGATGACCTTAAACTATTTTCTGTAGTTGATGGTATTGAGGATTGTCATACATTACAGTGTAATGTCACGAAACTTAATCAATGGTGCTCTAGTAATGGTCTTTCGCTCAATATTGAAAAATGTAAAACTATGACTTTCACGCGTAAGAGTAATGTGATTCTGTATGAATATAACATCAGAGGCACGATTATTGAGAGAGTAGATCACACAAATACTTTTGTAACTTTTTTGCATTTACTAATTACCTGATTTTAAATAAACATCATATACCTTCCGTTCCTCCAGACAATTTTGTTTCAATTAGCCAGAAGTTTGCCGCAATTTTATTCAATTTAAATGTCGCAAAAACTCCAATTACCTTAGTGTATAAAACATATGCATATTGTATTTTAGAAGTGTGCGGTAAAAACGCTGATTACAAAAGAGGAAAGCGTATTCATACTGCGGAAGGACAAAGTATTCCGTTATACACACCTCGAAATAATTTAGCTTCCGCAAACTGAAACAGTATGAAACTTTCCGCATAACAATACGAAATTCGGAATTATACATGATCGTGCTGAAAGCATGCCGCTGGTTCCTGGATTTAACTTGACGCACTTATATTCCATGCACCGGAACTACAACATACCGGCATCAATAAGGAACTATTTCAATCCCAAGTCAGGTTGTAACACATGCAAGTTATAAAGGTTTAATGTAACTATTGCCCATTCACTACGGAAACTTTCGGAGTAGTCACCAACACGTTCCTAACGGGTACATCCATTTAACTGGCCGACATGGCATGTTGTGTAATTTTCCGCAATGCAATGGATCCGCTCAAAATTTATAAAGCAGACATGCTTCGTCTTCCTACTGTTATCGAAGGCATCATGCGCATGCGTTCCCTGCATATATGCGGTTTGTAGCCTTTAGCTGTGGCGGTTTAAACTATTTCGATGGAATTTCCGAGCACCCAGATATTGTTTTACTCTCAGTTATCCGTTTGTATATGACGAACTTACTCTGAAGCAGTGTCTTCCACTCACTTCAATCATGCAATATTACCCTGAGCTTATTCAAATATCATTGTTTTGCCTTCAAATCGTTTAAATTTAAATAACAGGTAAGAGAAATGAAATGCAATTTAATATAACTTTTTTTTTTCGAAAATTAGTGGAGTTGTGCGGAAAACGATATACCGGATTGGGAAAAGATTCCCAAGATAATGTTAAATATAATAATAATATCGAGTATTATTATTGTAGAATGCAGTTTACACTTTCTTTACTTAAATGTCAAAGAAAAAATGCTCAACAAAATGAGAACCGGAAAATGCCACTAGGTGAAGCTCATGGTCTCGATTTTTTGCCTACCAGGCGTCAAAAGCGTCAATCCTAGTACAAATCCCCTTTCATCGCGAACGCATCTCAAGCTATATCTGCGATTTTCTACCATGAAAATGAGGGTTTAGATTGTCTCCATCTACGGGATACAAGCAAAACTCTCAAACCAGGAGAGGGCCACAGCGTAAGCCGGTAATGCAGTCACAGATCTAGCTCGGACAATTCATGAATTGTCAGTTCCGCTAGATGACTCGGGTAACACGAGAACACTGCGTCTGTAGTGATTCCCGAAGCGGTTTGGAATAAAATGTCAAAGAAGAAAAACCAAACACAATTAGAATAGAAAAATGCCAGCAGGTCTATTATTGGAATCACCATACCGGTAAAAGCAATGAAAGGGGAATATCACTAGAGACGGACTCAAGTTTCTGCCAGCGGAATTTTATCTTCCATTTGACGTCCGCGCTGATCTTGAGTAATTCGTGGACACCCCTTTCACGTTTACAAAGGTTTAGGGTGGCAAATAGGATTTTGCCAAGTACTTCAGACTGATACTTGCCTTCCACAGTTTAATCGCTATTCGAATTCTGTTCCGACACAAAGAAGGCATAACAGCAGATGTATAAGTTTTTAGATCTGGAACAGCAAAGTGACGAGATTGATTTTTGGTCGAAGAAATTTGTAAATGCTATGGTGTAGAAGAGCAAACGCCACATAAGCAAGAAAC
Source organism: Cetonia aurata (assembly GCA_949128085.1). Taxonomy (NCBI): domain Eukaryota; kingdom Metazoa; phylum Arthropoda; class Insecta; order Coleoptera; family Scarabaeidae; genus Cetonia; species Cetonia aurata. The sequence goes on from OX421885.1 coordinate 35,265,731, forward strand.
ATTGAAAAGAGCAACTAAACAAGTATTGAAATATAATATAGGAGGAAAATATCTATCTATAAATCTTCGCGTTTTAAGATATCCACCAAATCTGGATAAATGCGGACATATTATAAAATAAAAACCAATATTGTAGGATGCATTTTGGAAAACATACGTCGTAACAAATAATTACAAAAACCTACTCTTAATTGTTCGCAGATATGTGTAGCCATTTAATTACATATTATCAATCACTTACTGTTAATTTCAAACCCCACGCGACCGCACATATAATAATTAGCATATACACGTAATTAATTTTATTAATGTGCCGTGCATAACATTGATTAATGCACTGACGATGGCACTATAATGTACTAGTCTATTAGAGGCTATACATACATAGACCCGTAGATATATCGTACCGCATCTCTACGCGATGACAAAAGCTAATGGAATTTTCTAATCAACATCAAATTATATTATAAAAAAAATTAAACAATTTTCTGTGTAGTACGTACTAACATAATAGCAATTCTTGGGCCTGCTCGAACTAGTGATAGGATCATCGAATGAATTTTACTAGGGAATTATTCACTATCGATTGCGATCTACTATCGAATTTATCGAACGAATAAGCCGAAGTAAAGCCGTAGGTCCCGTGTCCATGTGGTGTTTGGCACGTAAAAAATCCCTACCGGCGGTTGAAATTCCTTGAGGTTCGGCAAAATTTCAGTGGGAGTTGGTACAATATGTCCAGTAGATGTCAGTGCTTAGAAGTATCAAGGTTTATCCCACAACCCAAAGCTTCGACCTGCAACAACATACATACATACTATGTTCCAACTAACTGATTGGCTCATATTATATTGTACGACATAATTGAATAAGCCAATTGCATAATCACTGCTTAATTTTGTTATTACATATTCAATACGGGAATCGAATGTCAAGTATCTCAAGAACTCTAGAAAATGCTATAAACACGGCAGAGTTCACCTTTTATTAAAGTAAATGATACCAGTATTTCAATTATTTAAAATTAGCCTATATTTAGCTGCATACGATGCTATTTCTGCTATAACCGCAAGCAGTAATTCATCGTTAGTATCAACGGAGATTGCCATTGAAGCGTCGTCCACAAACAATACCAGGGATTCATCATTAACGGCCAACAAAACCAAAACAGGACCTACAATAGAACCCTGTGGTACACCCAAATCCGTATCAAATTCATCCAAAACAACCCGAACTATTTTTGTATTACGCTGTTTGTAGCTAGTGTAGCAGGGAGAACTTGAGCTTTAACCCGAACAAAACTACGATAGTATCGTTCACCCGAAAGAGGAGATTGAAACATTTGGTACCACCCACTATCCAAGGTGTAAAACTTGATTACAGGCCATCGTGCATTGTGCCATTCTCCCATACTGCCTCCCAATGCTGCCGTTCTCTGCATCAGTTCAAACGTTAACGAGAGTGGTCCGCAATCAAAGGACGCACTAATCATGGACAGTATGAAAAAAGTCCAAAGTCTGGAATGTGACGATATAGTGTACGCATCGTAACGGGTCTACCTTCTTCTCGAAACCATTGGTCAGCAATTTGACTATCTATTCGTTAGTAGTTAGGTGAGACGTATCATTTAGTGGGGATATTGCCATCTATAAGATGGCCTTTAATTTTTATATTTACTTGGAAGTATTGCAGATGACTCTAGGAGGTCTGTAATAGAATTAAATTGATATTTTAAATTCTGAAATATATTTGAAATAAAGGAATATTGTGTAGAATTTTAAAAACATAATACGGGCAAGTTCAATAAGGGTTTCTTAGAAATGCATAAATGTCAATTCTGGACTACTATTACATTTACCACTTGCTAATAGATGTGTACTAACGCTTATACATACTTCTCTTATCTTATAACATACCTAATACATATGTACTTCCAAACCAGGCATCGTTCACTATTTTGAAAACTTTGTTAGTACTTTGTTAGCATTATATCCGCCAACAAGGTTGTTTAAACAACGTCAAAAGCATGATCCGTCAAATTGGGAGGATACAAGATTATCTCCGACGTTCTCGGCCGGTTGACAGTTTCTACAGAATATTATGTAAACGGTTTTACACGTTAAAAGAACATACCTGAGTTCCTGTCTGAACAACACGACCTACATGTTTTCTTCCCTTTATAGCTAACAGTAATTTCCGTTATTTGGACGGGTTACTGACAAGCTCATTATGTGACTGTAAGGTTAAAATATGTATAAGTAAAGCACGCTTATGGTTATTAACATGTAAAAGAATGAAGGAATGAAAGAAACGTTTAGATGTGGCACCTGAAATCCCGTTTATCTTATACACCTGATTACAAATGAAATTATTATGTATACTAACATGTATTATTTTATATACATACTTAGTAACTCTTTACGAATAATTCACTTTTAAATTTCTAGCGAATAACGTAGTGATTTCATTTTGTCGTTTTCGAATGAAAATACCCACAGATACACACTTTATGTTTTACAGATCATTGAACTGACGAATAGCCAATCCTGTAATGATTTCCTTCTCGATTCGTGCTACCATACACACATTAGTCTCCGTTTGTTTTTCCCCAGCTTTCTTCCGGATAATATAGAAAAGCGACTACCCAATTTAATGTGCCACCAGAGAGTGCTATTAATCCATCAGACATGCTATCTATAATTGGCACTAAATGTCATATATGTTCTTTATCCAACAACATCGGAATTGTTGTTATACTTCCGAGACTCAGAATTTATGGCAAGATGAAATTGGTAATAAAGTTATACTGCTGCCACCGCTAGTATGTTCCACAACAAAAGACGCAGTTGGTCAAAAAAGAGGTTGATGTATTGTATTTGTACTACAGTGACATTTAGATACACTGTTATAAACAAAAATAATTCATTTGTATCGAGAAAGGAAAGTCAGTAAGTTGGACACATGATTTTATAGCAGTGAGAATTTTGAAATCGTGATGAGCTATATCTATCACTTTCCGAACACCTCTGATATCTGATTAGAGGAAGCCATGTATAACTTTATCAGAAGCGACACGTATTACAGTTAAATTTGAAGAATTTACTAGTGTTCTTACAATCTGATACGTTGGAAACAAGAATTAATTCGATGAAGCCCATTATTCACGTTACATTGTTGTTTGTTACCGATATTTGATCTCGGAGATATCTGTACGAAGCAGATGCAGTGCAAAGGAGGTTAATTAATCCTCCGTCGGCGTCGCGCGCATTTAATCTATTAGATTACTAATTTTCTTGGTATATTTTGACGACAAAAACGGATTCAGTTCTGTGTCTCCGTGTATCCTATGGCGATATAGACCCATATCCTCAGTTGTGCTTGTGGTGCCACATAGCGCAATCATTTTCTCAGAGTGACCAGAAAAACTTCATATAATTTATTGCGCTCGTGCCTGAAACATTCTGCGAAGTTATGATAACTCTTTTTATATAATGCCCTAAGTTTTCAGTGACTTTAATATAGTAAGCTGTAAGGAACTTTGTTTTTAAAATACTTGAATTTACATTTTTGATGTGTTTAATCTAGGAGATCTCTCGCGCCTCAACATTAATAATTAATTTTCAGCTTTTACCTGCACTGAGAAATGCATAACTTTGACGAAAATTCCAACCAGATGACCCTCACAGATGGTGTGACATAAACAGCGATGATTCACATGAAGAACGAGATCAACAATCTACCACTGTTCAATAGGCTTCCTCAGAAATTGTTGAGATTGACTGAATGAATTTTATATCGACAAAAGCGTCACCAGCTGGAAGAAGACGAAATACCCACAAGCTGCTCTGTTTTCGAACCATCCGTGTACCAGTCGATGTAGTGCGTCAGTGTTTCTTCGTTGCATTTCCATTCCTCTCTGTATGGAAAGACGGTAGTGAAGTATGCATCACTCATTGATCGAGTAGACATCATGTTCTCAATCATTCCCTGCATACTGTCGGAAGTGATCGATTCCAGCAGCTTGTATTGCCACACAGTTATGAATATGTGGCCATTGATTTGCAGTGTACCACAGGCAGAATGTAGTTAATTTGGCCTCACTTGTCACAACAATATGCAAGGGTGCTACATCCAAAGGAGTTTCCAATGCCGACCACGGGGCAAAAACATTGCTGCCGTGATTAATTTACTTGCAATCCTTTGTACATGGATGTAAGTCTTAATGGAGCTCTAGCTTGCTGCGCTTTTTGGCACCATGCTATCGCTCTATAGGTTATATTTGGACGCACGTACAATCACATAAAGCCAATGGATTAGCTTTGGGGATATCTCCCAAAATATCCCACATATTCTTGGGCAAGTCCATAAGGATAACCTTGCCTTGTGAGTAACCTTTTCTACATGTAGATTCCATGTTAGTGTCTTATCAAATTGGGCACCTAGAGATTTTACATTACCCACAAATTCAAGTTTCACACCTAGCAAGTAGGAGCTACCAAATGTTCCATTCTCCTCTTCCTTGCAAACGGTACGATCGTAGTTTTGTTCAGGTTAATGCTCAGGTGTTCCCTGCTATACCAGCTGCAAGTGGCTCTAACCACCTGTTGGGGGGCTAAAGAAATTTTCTTCTCCTCCGATCCTCTTAAAAATATTACAAAATATACCTATTAGTTCGGCTACCAGATGTTATTAGCCTTATAAATCAAGCTCTCCAATGTTGGAAATGTGTTATCAGTGATGAAATGTTAGAGATATCGTTACACATATCAATAAATATATTTAGACAATCCGTTCTTAATGCGCATGTGAAAGAGGTGCTAAATACACAGCTATTGTTGAAATTAGGGCTTTTGTTGGACCCATTTATCATGGAGAAGTTTTTGACGATAATATATACCGACAGCTATGATGTGGAAGCATTTTGCCTAGTAATGATAAAAAAAGAAAATATCGCAAACTTGCTGTCATTCACGATACTCTCAATAAATTCGTAGAAAACTTCAAAACTGCTTCAGAAAATGTAGCATTTGAATTTATTCACTTAATATTGTAATTTTTCGGTAAATTTTCTTCTGGTTAGTGTTATTTTTTGTGGAAAAATATCAGCTAGACGTACATGAAAAAAAAACTGGACATTTTCCTATCGGTTTCTGTTTTTTCGTTACCCCAGAATCAGCTTAAAGATCTAATTTTTGTTGAAATCTGGAATATTTTCATCCATTTCTTTTGAATCGCTTAAACAATTAATTATATGTATTTGTTCATCACTTCAATGTGTTCTATTTAGTATCGAAGACGACCAAATCGAGTACATCTAGCTCCAGATATGGATTTTAAAGTGGAAAGAGTGCAAGAAAATGAAAAAACCAGAATACCTCAAAAACTTTTCCTTAAAAATATCTTACATTGATTTTCGGATTCGGCGGGATAAAAACCACAAAAAAATGTCGCCTACCATCAAAGTACATGAAGAAAGTTTCATTTTCTAAATTAGTGTCAATATTATTGAATTAGATGGAAGAGATCATGATTACTTGAAGAACCGGGAATTTATTTTATTCAAAATAAATAGTTCATAATACGACATTAAGTTAAAAATGTTTTTGTTGAATTGACCATTAGGAAAAAACGTAGCCCGTCATTTTAGCTCATGCTACTTGTTTCCTTTTTTTATATCACGCAGTACTTTTCAGACGGCAATAACATTCATTGTGTCAGATTTTCGTCTCCCCTCATCGTTTGTGTCTCGTTAATAGGATGAGGGTTCTTCCCCAGAGGACAGTGGATTATATATGGTATATATAAACCCAAATTCCCAGCCGGTCACTCTAACAAGTTTATAAAGTGGCAGTTGGTGGTGTAGTTGTTTTTGCAAAAGACAGAATACATCAAAGCCAATAAAAGTTTAAATTTCAGATATTTTCAGTTGAATAACGCTTGGAGGTGTATGTTTTGTGTTTATAAAATGATATGACCCTAATTTGCTGTCAAAGAGAATACTTAATTTAACGAGCAAAAAACTGTCGTGTATATATATGAAAATCTGTGCAATTACACACATCTACAGTGCTTTTTTTTTCTCTCATATTTGGCCCGCTCTCAAAGTGTTTATTCTCACGCAGCGTAGTTAACTTTCCAAACCGTATTTCTACTCAATCAAGCGAAATGACACCAGCAATTCGCGTCAACAAGTGGGTCAAAGGCGGGCGTAACGTCTGCTGGAGAACTCTCCTAGCCTTAGCGACTATGAGCACAATAATAAATCACTTAAATTTCGCAATGCTTCAGTAACCCCAAATTCGCTTTTAGCTCCGCCGTATGCGCTCCAACGCTTTCCTCGACTGGAAATGATGAAATGACTAATGAAAAGTAGTATAATTGAAGAGTGTCGTTAATTTTATATAAAGTAAATTAACAAACGAATTAAAATATGAATGCAAATAAATATTTATTCCAGTTAGTATAAACCAGAAATATGTAAACCTTGATTTTGTTTTTAGGAATATTTGTCTAGGCAAAGTAAAGTGACAAAATAAACGTTTCTCCGGCTGAAGACGCATATCTTGCTTCTTATGTACACTAAGACTTATCCATAACTCCCGTAATAAAAAGGGGTTGTGTTAATTATTATGCAGGAAAACACATATTTAATAAATTGAAATGTTAATACCTGCGTTTAGTCTTCTTTTAAATTATTTTATTAAATTATGTACAGCTGTTTACTAACTGCTGACTTTATCCTTTACGTAAGTAAATAAAATATCTTATAAATTAACTGATATCCTATAATATAATAAGGCTTATGTAATATAAATACTAACCTAGTTTAGCAATGACGATATCTCATAACAAATTCACGAAGAAGGAAGTGAAGTGAAATATAGGATACTTAAGTTTTGCTTTATGGCCTATTCGGTTGAAATATTTGCATGTTCCGGTATTCCTTCTTTATACCGGAAAATCTACAGCAGCTTTGCTATAACTTAAGCACGGCTTTTAATGGTTCCGTTAACTGTATTTATATATTTATATAAAAAAAACACTTAGAATGCTATTTTCGCACGTGCGAACTTTTAATATCTTTATATCTTGATAATTGGTCATTATTTTTTATCTTAATCAATCCAGAGAACGGTATGTATGTAATGGGTAATGAGAAGTTCTTGTACCGTAATTTTTTTTTTAATCAGATTACATGTTTCGATGTTAATACATCATCTTCAGATCGATACCGTAAACGTTCGGAATAATTGTAGAAATTTAGTTTTTGCGATTTCGACAATTTAGTTTTTATGATTTCGACAATTATTCCGAACGATGTAGATCTATATATAAAACACAGATTTTAACGATATTTTTGGAGCTAGTAGAGATATCGAACTGAACTAAAAAGGAAAATGTTCTTCTTGACAATTCGGACATTTTGATTTAATACGGAAATCCGTGGGTTCAAATAATAACAATTTTACGATTTTTGTTTCCTTTCTATCCCAAAACGAAATATTTAAGGGCATTCATATTTGATATTTGCCTTATGTACCCTTAGAAGACATAACAGTAAGGTTTTAGTTACAAAGGCCCTGGAGTTAGATGAGTTTACTCTTCCGATTTCTTAGTTTTTGATTTGGTACAAACTTCTATTTGCCTATGTCACTTTTTTCCCAAAGTTGGCCGATGAGGGTTTTACTCTTATGCTTGATACCGTTCGATGTAGCAGCATCTAGTAATGCTAACACTGAGAAAAAAAGTTTCTACGAACATTTTACGAAAGGAGTCTATTAAAAATTAGAAAGACAAAGGGGATCACAATAGATCTGAAAAGATCGCGGTGAAATAGGTTGCAAAGTCACCCCTATCTTAATCTAATCTACGCGCAATACCCGAGTACAACGCTCATGTTCTGCAACACGAGTGCACTTTGAACGCTTTATTTAACCGATGTAAACACTGCCGTACGCACATGGAATTCGGTAAATACCAGGAGCTACGACAGGATTACGATCTTTGATAGGAAAGGAATCTGAAAGTTTGAAATTAGGTTTAAAAACGGTTTCTATGTTGTATTTGCATAGGAGTCATCCCATGTGGTCGGCCAATCTTCCCTACATAAATGGTGTTAGGATGTAGGGAAGATTGGCATTGGATCGGTTTGTGGTTTGGATGTGTTGCAGAACATGAACGTTGTTTACACTTGCTAAACATAGACTGAAGACCGGCCACCAAATCAATTTCAACTCCATCGCGGAATCTTCACTAACATAATCGCAAAATCCCAGAATTTATTGAAATCTGTATACATCCTAAAGATAATACCTGAAAATCCCTGCTTTCGAAACAATTCAACCCTAACCGTGACATCCCATTGAACCGTAACTATTACCAGCTTATAAACCCATCCCCATGTGCCAGTCCTTCAGCTTCAGGTCAACAGCGACGAAAGAAGCAGCCCTGAAGATGTCTGTTGCAAGTGTGGACAAAACGTCCGGCAAAGGAAGTACTTGGTCGCGGTTTCAACCCGGAAACGGAGAAGTATATACCATTAAGTAATTTTTTGTGGATTTGTTAATTTAACATTATCTTGTCTAAGTGTATCAATCTAAAATGTTTCTCAACGTAGGAGTATTTCACACATTTCTGGTAAATGTTTATTACGCTTGGTTCCTGATATTTTTTCTCAAAAAAAATATAGAACGTCTGCTAATTAAACGATAAGAAAGTGATCCACTATGTGAAATATCATAAAATGAAGAGAAAATTTTACGCAATTTATAAAAGTGAAATTCTTATATTTCAGTATTTCTAAAAAAAGATAATTTGATAACAAAATTAAAACGCTATGCATTAGGTACTTTATTGACTCACTATACCTAGATTTATTTGCGACAAGATGATGTAACTTACAATCAGCCAGAATCATAAAGCATAAGTATTACATTTTATCTACTTAATTAATAATAAAGATGGCTAAAACTATACATTATCCAAAAATACTGTACCTACAAATTAACTGACCTAGGGCAAGGTTTTTCAACCTCCCTAGAAGTCAAGTTAAAAATGTATAAGTGAAGCCATCCTTTTTACCCTTTTTTGGGTCACCTTTTTTTGTGTTGACCTTTTCTTATGTGATTTATAAGTCTCTTTGATAAGCTCCAAGACATGAAAAGAGCGTTTCTTGTCCGCTCCAATGATTCGCATAGAATTTCCTTATATACAGGGCGTCAATCTAGGCGACTATCGATTCATAATTTTGTTATTTAGCGATTTTCTGAAAAACGCCGAATCATGTAATTTTATCATTACAGAGGAACTAGTCAACGAAAGAAAATCTACCTGAGTGAAAAATGGTCAATAATAATCACAGATGTTCCTTATATAAAATGATCTACAACACATACGGACGAACGGCATATCTAGCGGCCAGCACCTGGATGAAAAAATCAAAAAGCCATGCTGCCATGAAAAATAAGAAGATATTTTTGCTTCAATGTAAAGACAAAAGTTTGTGAATTATATAAAATAATCTGAGGAAGACAACAATAAAAAATAAGATTGTCGAAACGTCATGAAGAGTTTTATTGAAGAATTCATTAAATTTAAAAACCAAGCCGCTAAATCAAGTGAAATATATTTTTACCATGAAAATCATATCAACTAATGCAAGCTTTTAAATATTGCCCTAACATGTTGATTTAATAATAAACGAACTACCACTACAAAAGGTAGCGGAAATTTTAGGTTACCTTTATAGATATTAGTAGCATTAAACAATGGAAGCATCGCTAAAAAAAAAAAACACTGCGTTTGAAACGGTTAAAAAGCCCAGTCGTCATTCTTCTTCGCACTAGAAGTGCTGGAAAGCACTTCGAGAGTGCATACCACGTCTTGTTTGTTTTACTTTTTAATACGTCCGAATGCTTTTTTTTGCAGCCGCCCTATAATTTGGAACCCTTGTGCACGTTAGTTTGACGCGTATTGTTAGAAGAATGCGTTCACCGCTCCCATTATAGATGTAACCGAACCAACTGCAAACTCAGCAACTCCGCGCGAACACGTACAGTGTCGCAGGCGTTCGCAAAATCTGGGGGAAATCGTGCTGCCGGAATGGAGGAAAAAAAAAAAGAAAAAGTTTAGCTAGCCAGAACGAGAACCGACTAAACTGTCATTTCTGTTTCGCATAAAATCGGACAGGCGGTGCACGGGGATTTTCAGACACAATAAAGGACTTAGAGATCGTGAGTGGACAAGAGAGGCTGAGGACTTCAACAGATGTCATATTTTCCGCAGAGTTATGGAGCACTCTCTGGTCTCCTTTTTCCTGGGGATATAACGGGATTTTGCGAAAATTTGATTTATTTATACCTATATCTGCACGGGGATTTTTACGACAGTATACACCTATGCACGTAATATTCTCGTCCGGTACTTGTCAATGTCGGAGAAGCTCTTGGGTATTATACGGATTTTATGTAAGCGGAAAGGACATGACGCTACAATGATCGTTTTTTTCTTGTGTATGTCAATAAATCGATCATAAACTGCACACCACATTTTTAACAGACATTCATATCAACAAATTTATTTATTGAACGAATAAAAAAACAGTTACTATAACAAATTGTCATAAGATATTTATTTCTGTCAATAAATGTAATTATTATAATGTGAAGTGAAAACACTGATAAAGTTCTGTTTTTAATAAAATGTTACCCATTTGAGTGTCTATTAGGTAATGCGTAACCCAAATATTTTACGTATAATCTTTTTTATAATCATTTCTTGTATATATCGCTATCTCCCACCTTTTTCTAGAGCTAAGGTATGACTGCAAATATACATACACAAGTGCAAAAGAAAAGGGTCACACAAATGCACCATCAGCGAGATTTCAAAGATAGAATTGACAAGATTCGGTCCTTCTTAGGGATACTTTGAAACTGCTGTCGAAGCGTTGGATGTAAACAATCCTATAAGCAATGGAAACAACCCAAACACCAACTCTTATTACTGCTAAAATGCCAAAAGCTCAGCTTATATTGTAGGCGTAATGATCTCGTAATATGCTAAAATAGACTTCGACTCGTGTATATGCATATTGGAAGTTACGGACGATCAATACCAATAGGGTCTGTTCTTGGTTACGCAACTATTTCTGAGCGGAAATTTACAATACAAATTAAATCGCCCACGGATCGTACAAACGTATAATCCAAAATTTGTTTTGTTTGGGTGAATTAATTACCTACGTTTGCGGTTGCAGTTTCGTTCTTATAAGTTAGAAATGAATTTTATTAATTAATGTTTACACAAGCTTTAAAACATAAAATAATAAGCAGGCTTGTAAATTCCATCCTCTCTGAACATTGCGAATGTGCAAGTCGTGTAGGAATGCCAAGCATCGCATAATATAAAACATTATTTGATGTTAGACATTCTGATTTAATACATAGGTATATTTCTGCCGTATAACATGTTAAATCATATTAGAGGTAATAATATTACTACAAAATTTTACTACGATGTGGAGTTTGTACATTGTTTCAACGCATTGTTAGTAGTTCCATGAAGGTGTTGACACTCAAAGTGATTCTTGTTTTTAACTTTGGACAGTTTTTCTTTGATTATTGTTAGGGTTTTATCTGTTGGTACATTTGTAAAGAGGCTGTTAACATCGAAGCTAACCATTGTGTCATTTGATTTAATCGGAGATTCTTTATTTTTTCAACGAGGTCCTCTGTGTTCTTAACCGCGGACGCTGTAAGACCGGATAGTGGTTTTACTTTATGTAGCGGGCACTTTGCAAGAGAATGACATGGTCAATTCATAGAACTGACTATCGGCAATATCTGGTTTGTGAATTTATGATAGACCGTAGAGATGTGGAGGTTTGCTATAATGTAGTGTGGGTCTGTTCGTTAGTGAATTCATTGCCGGGTTTAGAGTGCTTTGTCTAGTCTCTATTAATGATCTTCGTTTATTTCTGTATGCCTTTCCTGCTTGTAATACATCTTGTCTTTTATTGTGGTAATCCCTAGTGTCAACTCATATTGATTTTACATGTACTAGAAATTCTTTTAAAGTGATGTGAAATGTTAGAGAGTTTAATATTTGATATATTAACTGCCTGTAAAAACATATAAAAATGTGTATTTATAAGTCACTTACAATAATACCCCAAAAATTTTACATTCTTCGATAAAGTTTAGTAGACACAAGAAATTGGATATACATCTTTAGATATTTTTTTTTTTTTTTTTTTATTTATTGACTTAACTTTATGGCATATAATACGTATATATGTACATGCATACACAGGATATGTAAAAAAAATATTCAAAATATAACACGCACACACATCGCTGCCGCTGCGTCCCTCTTCTTCACCTCGAGATTGGATATCCCGGGCTACCGGTATGGAGGGCCTCCTGGTTTTCGTCCGTCGTCTAGTCTGGTTGTGTCTTCTTACTTCGTTCTATTTCGTATAATGTCCTTCACTTTCTTTTTGAACTGTACATATCGGAGTTGTTTTATATTTTTGGGTATAGTGTTGTACATGTTAATTGTTTCGGTTGTTAATATTTGCGTATACTTTAAGCGTTTATATCTTTCTGTTCTTATATGTGATACCCTTCGTGTTCTGTAGTCGTGAATCTCTTTGTTTGTTGTTAATTTTACATTGATTTTTATTTGTTTATTTTCAATTTTATACAACAATAGTATGTTATTGAATACAATTGACTGAGTTATATTTAATTCTTCAGTTTCCCTATATATGGCTGTTGACGGTGTTCTATAATCCATATTGTATAGCATTTTTAGTACTTTATTTTGCTGCCGTTGTAGTTTCGAAATATGTTGTTTACTTGTGTTTCCCCAAATGTTGATCAGATAGCTGTTGTTTGAAGTGAACAGTGCATGATAGATAGGTTTTCTATACGCTGCTGGTAACATATGTTTGATTTTATGAATTGCTGCTATTAATTTTGCATTTTTGTCTATTAGTGATTGTATATGTATATCCCATTTTAAGTTATTCTGTATTTTCAAACCTAGGTATGTAGTATTTTGAACTTCTTTTAGTTTTTGTTTCTTTAAAATTATTTGTATATCATGTTGTAGTTTCTTATTTGTAAAGATCATAAATTCTGTTTTGGTTTCGTTAATAGTAAGAAGGTTATTATAACACCAGTTTTCCAAGAGTTCCATGTCTATATCTATATTGCTTTCTATTTGTTTTGTGCTATGTCCACTATACATTATGCATGTGTCATCAGCGTAAGCATAGGTTTGACCGTGAAGAGATTGATCTAAAAGATCATTCGTATACAAAATGTACAGGATTGGGGGAAGTGTACCTCCTTGTGGCAGACCATATTCAGCATACATAACGGTACTTTGTTCTGCGTTTATTTTTGTTACTTGCGGTCTTTCGCATAAATAAGTTTTTATCAAGCTCAGCTCCTTTTCCTGAAATCCATACCATTCCAATTTTTCGATTAATTTATCTTTAGATATGGTATCAAAAGCTTTCATCATATCGATAAAAATTGTTACCACCGTTTTATTGGCATCCAGTTCGTGTTTTATGTTATTTATTAAGTTGTACGCAGCCGATGTTGTTGAAGATGATTGTTGGAAGGCATACTGATTGGGACTTATTATGCTATATTTTTGTACATGCTCCATAATTCTCGTTTGTATAACTTTTTCCACAATTTTATTCAATGTTGTTAATAAGGAAATTGGTCTATAGTTTTCCAATTCGCATGGTCTTCCTTTTTTATATAACGGTATCACTAAAGCCATCTTAAGGTCGTCTGGATATAGACCTTCATCTAGGGTTTGATTAACTAATCTACATATCAAAGGAGCTAATATTGTTTTGCTATTTTTTATGACATTCGTAGTGATATTATCGAAACCAGGGGCTTTATTATTTTTCATGCTACCGATTATTGCCAGTATCTCGTTTTCAGATGTTTTTCCAAACTTAATAGGTGGCATTCTCGTTGTAGTAGTGGTTGTTGTTGGTCTTTTATTTCCTTGAATTTGCTTTTCTGCCAATGTTTTTCCTATAGTTGTAAAGAATTTGTTGAATTCGTTAGCCATTTCGACTGAGTTTCTAGTAAGTGTTCCATCTTCTTTAGTTATTTCTAAAATTTCTTTATTCATCCTTTGCTTGTTCTTTATCTGCTGGTTTACGAGTTTCCAGATTTTCCCTGGATCTTGATTGTGGTGTTTGAACAGTTTTATTATTTTTTTGCATTTTTCTTTCATCTCAAGCTTACATGAAAAAACTATAAATTTATCAAAGCTGCTAAAAAAAGAAATAAAACAGAGTTTAGCTAATTTACTGTAGCATATTCGCAATGTTATTAGTATTTTTTTTACAGTGCAGTTAACGAATAAATAAACAACACAAGTTAATATTACCAATATGAAACACAGCCGATTCGTCCATCTGCAATGGAAATTAAAAGTTTGTGTGGCCGGAATTTTATTCTGATGTTTAGCCCGAGGATGAAACATTTGGGGGAGGGCGTCACGAGGTCCTTTCGCGAACCCATAGCGCGCTGTTGGCACTGTGGCGGTCGGATTAATTAAAAGTGGTAGCGCAGTACACGTTCCGGAAAGCGCCGATATGCTCGCGTTAAGTAAAATAAATACATGTGAAATTTAATTATGGGCAAACAACACCCTCCGCTAATCGGGGGGCGCGAACACGTAAACGACAAAAATTTACCCCGGAATAAATTTAATTTTCGAAACTCCGCGCCCGGCGGTGTTCATTTGTTTCCGGTTCGGGGCGTGTGAAAGGTTCTTTTTTGTGTTATGCTTAATGGCGTTTTACGAGCAAAGTAGGTATTCGAGGATTTCACGGAAGAGTTGAAATAAAAAGAAAACAATTTTTTATCAACTTCCCAAGCAACATTGAGTGTCGTATAATAAACGGTCGAATGTCCTGTCCCTAAACGTTGAATAATCGTTTATAATGCTAACATAGTTA
This sequence comes from Cetonia aurata, assembly GCA_949128085.1. Classification (NCBI taxonomy): domain Eukaryota; kingdom Metazoa; phylum Arthropoda; class Insecta; order Coleoptera; family Scarabaeidae; genus Cetonia; species Cetonia aurata. The sequence continues at coordinate 35,280,735 of OX421885.1, forward strand.
ACTAAAAGTTAAAATGCAATTTATACTTAACATACAAATTAAACTATACTTCAACGAAGGTCATAGCGCCTTCTATAACCTACACCTCGCTAGTTTGGTGGCAAAAAGCCACTGGCGAGTAAACTGTATATAGTAGAACATAACTATTTGTGAGAATGTTAAATATAAATTACACCAATAAAATACCCAAAGTTTTAAATGTATAAATTTTAAAGAATTTAAACAATTTTTTTCAGACCAGAAAGAAGAATTACTTACTTACTGTTAAACAGAGGCGTAAATCACAATGAAAATATCAGAATGAAAAAGTGAATGCATTAATCAATTGTTAGCGAGCCTTCAACGCTGGGACACATTGATATGTTGTCTCCGGGATGTTAATATACAACCGCAGTTTATAATAAATCCCTCTTAACTTAAAAATATCGTACACGATTCAATATTTATTATTCATCTGTCAGTTGCACTAAACCACAACTATTACATATAAATTTGTTGCATACTATGTCTGTGCTATATTGTATATAATATTCAGATTAAAAATAGCTGGCCAAATATTCGACGGTAATATATTTTCCCCAATATTATCACAACAATTGCATTATCCTTAAAAATGCGTGACCAATAAATCATATCCTTTGACACTGTCCGGCTAAATAATTTTTCGATATATAATTTTCAACCGGTCACAAATGCGCCCGGACTTGTGAAATGTAAATTTTATTTATCGAGGACAATCCATTGCGCATACCTTTTCGCAGAATTAAATGACATATAAATTAATTTGAATTTTAATTAGATTTGTTTTTAAATCTCTACTACACATTCATTGCACATGGGGTGCACATAATATAAATAAAATAAAATGCATGCACATTATTAAACTATTGTACTGATTTGTTTTAAACATGTATGTAATTTTTTGAAAGCGGATTTCAGCAATGCAGAAACAAAATTTACAAGCGCACCTCATCGATAATTCCATAAAACAGATAGGAAAAGAAAATGCCAATTTACCATCTCAGACCTTGAAATTAGGATCTACCCTCCATTGTGCCATCCATGTCCTGAAAGTGTTGACAAATTGTACCGATACGTGGACGTGAAATGGCCAGTTTACGATTTATAGCGGTTGGTGCCATCGGGTTCATCTGTTTCTTCATGTTTCACGCGATAAAACCGGATAATGCGGGTTCTACGATCTAAATGATAAAACCCATCACCCCTCCATCTATTGGTGGGGAATTGTATTTTTAGTATTTGCCTTTCTTTAGCCGGCGCTTGTGTTTTATTGCTTAATAGGCCTATCTCAAATAGCGAAATAAAACGTAAATCTTTTATGATGTTTGGACTGATGCGCTTTCTTACTATTATGATCAAACCCGTTTTACTGTAGCTTTCTGACAACCCACAATCTTTAAAATCAGGACGTGAAAGATATGTGCACTTCAATAGGGTTATAGTTGCACCTTTACCTCTGTCAGAACAAAATGTGTTATATAACGCTGAGTATCTGCCAAGCCTAGGGATGGCAACGATATATCGATATAATATATCGATATTTTTTCAAATATATCGATAAATAAATATCGATATAATAGTTTCGATATATTATAAAATATATCGATATTTTTGTTTAAATATATCGAAAAATTAATAAGTTTGTTTACAACCAACATTTATTAAATTACTTAATAATAGTACCTCATCTAGCGTGGAGCAACGGAAGTAACTTAGTTACATTAGTTACACCACACATTCCATTATGTAAAGGCTTGTTAGGGTAAGTATATTTTTGAAATATTTTTATACACGAGTCTTTCTTTTTCAGGTGAAACATAGCTCTTATGCATGATTTTTGCATCAGTGGAAGTTCCCCAGAACACTATTCCATATCTGAGACAAGAACACACATACGCATTATAAGCTGCGAGACTGGCGTTTTCATTGACGTATTTAGATATTGTGCGTAATGCATAACATAAGTAAGCAATTTTCCCTGCTAGATAATCAATGTGGGCCTTCCAATTTAATTGTGTGTCTAGATGCAGCCTCAAAAATGTTACAGCATTTTGTGTCTCTAATTGATTAGTATTATATTCTACTGTGATTGGTTCTTTATTTGAAGTATAGCGCACGATGTTGGTTTTTCCTATGTTTAATTGTAAATTATGCTGAGTACACCATTTATCAAAGGCTGCCAACACAGACGCCGCCCCAACATACACTGTCTCCGGTCGAGTCTTCATTATAACCGTGGAATCGTCTGCATAGAGTACTGTTTTGCGTTTGGTTTGTGTAGGTAGCTCATTCAAATAGATTAAAAACAAAAGAGGTCCCAACACTGATCCTTGTAGTACTCCTCTTATTGTCGATATCCATTTTGAGACTTCGCCATTAGTATTGTTTACCAGTCTCTGTTTTCTATTTTGCAGATACGAAACTATCGATTTGAGTCCGACACCTCTTATGCCCATAGCTTCAAGTTTCGCGCACAGGATATAAATTCTTTATGTAATCATTAAACAATGCCTAAGTTTGAAAGGTGGCTATAATGTTCCAAGAAAATAATTTTAGATATATGTAGGTGTAGTAAGAAAAATATCGCATGCAAAAAAAAATGTGCGTAAAAAAAGTATAACCGGCATCGCCGAGGGCGTCTTATATAAAGCCGGTTGGTGTCCCTGCTGGCTTGACGCCGTCGTGCGCCCTTGACAGCTTAGCACCGTCGGTGTTGTCGGGTGCCTCTCTACTTCGCTCTTATGGACACGACAATTGTTTGTATTTAGGTACTTATCATTTACTCATTATTTATATTAGAAAAACTTATTCAAACTTAGGACCAAAAGTCGAAAGGTTACTGAAAAGGCAGCTAAACTGATCAAATTAAAACGATTCCTTCATATATTAATCTGAGCTTTCGTTGATTCTTTATTAGCTTCTTCAGACATACAATATTTGGAATGGAGAAAACTTTTTTATTATACACTCTCTATATATAGCTTTTAAATCAAACTAATGTGCTTATTTTTAACGTTTCCTCTAATGTTTTTATAATACCTTCCCTACAAAAAAAAAAGCATCGCTGTTGTCTGTTAGTTGTAACATTCTCCAAACAATCCGTTTACTTGAACGTGATACTGACGGTAGACGGAACGATTTAACGAAACGCGCAGTTTGCAATTTCAAATCAAAATAACTGGAATAATTGCAGCGAAGTACTTTAGTAATTGTAACGTTCCATAGCTGTTAATTTGACTGTAGTTGTTTGCACCTTGTGTCATTCGCTCGTATACGCTGCCAGCTGGGATACGGGATTACTGCCGGTTCAGCAGTATTTTCCACACCGTATAAACTTACAATAAACGTCCACAGTGCTCACGTGCCAACGGCAAATCGCAATTGCAACGATGCTCAATGGTATTAGTAAACACGGATTTGTGCTCATCCACTGCATTGTACCTAATAAGAATGATCAGAGGTGGAATTTAACTCGATTAAAATCCGTAAAAAATGAAAGGTAAACAATAGAATGCAAATGAAATGTGCATTCATTTCATTTTGTCGTACCAAAACCTAATTTTTAATTTGATTTATATAATGCATATTAGTATGATAGTAGATGTACTTATAAAGAGCCAAAAAATGGGTAATAATGGTTATTTTTGCGCCTCCGTCCAGAAACACTGATTTTGCGTTACTATAAATCGGCCGGAAACTTACCATTCTCCGGCCTAGGCCGTCAAAAAGACCACTATTGGTTGGCAACACTATATTGGAATTACTGACATTTCTGCCATTAATTATAGATTCGATGACAGATGACAGAATTCTCGTTACACAATCTCTTAATTAATTCATATTCATTCCAATTCTATTTTCGAAAGATTTAACAGGTAATAAATGGTTAATAACTTCACACACAACCTCTGTAATATGAGCTGGGGTCTCCAGTGCCCTTATTATAATTGTGTAACGAGAATTCTGTCATCTGTCATCGAATCTATAATTAATGGCAGAAATGTCAGTAATTCCAATATAGTGTTGCCAACTAATAGTGGTCTTTTTGACGGCCTAGGCCGGAGAATGGTAAGTTTCCGGCCGATTTATAGTAATGAAAAATCAGTGTTTCTGGACGGAGGCGCAAAAACGTTTTTTTTTTAATGATTACATTGAATTTTTTGGCAAAAGTATCTTTGAAATGATTGAAGTAATCCTTCATTTTGCAGGAGATAGCAGGTATTCAATTTCTTTAATATTTGGTTTGTTTTTCAGCAACATTCTCACCAGTTGAGAGGAGAGGGTAAATAAGATTACAAGACTGAATTATTATTTTATGATAATTTTTGGTAACACAATGATAAGAGTATTAATCATTTACTGCGTGAGTAGATTAAATAAAATGCTGTTTCTGCACGTGTTGCTGTTAACTTGAGTTTATGAGATGTCTTATGCAAGTGTAGACGAACTACTGTCGACCAGAGGAAGTTCCAGGGCGCGGTCCTAACCTGAAAACCGAGAAGTCTATAGTGTGGACAACGACCGCGGAAATCTACGTGTACGTTTCACAAATTTACTGTTGTATGTCTTGTGGGGGGTTTATTTATTATTATTTATTTAAGTTTGTAAATTTTCAGTTGTTGCCTCAAAATTCCATCGAACTAAATTTCGCGTCATAAATATCCAGCCTCTTTTGATCAAACGTTATCATCTCGTCCGGAGTGGACGACATTGTCAGAGAGAATCTGTCTGTAAACTTATAACAAATTTTCCCATATATAGGAGACAAAGGTTTTTGTCTTTCTCACATAAATCTGCCGAACCCTCGTGTCAGTCGCCGTCCTATCCTTCGCTCCCCTGTATATGTACACAACAGCGTCGTTGCGAAACTTTACAACGTTCGCGTTACAATGACGGGACCCGAACGCCCATAAGCCTACTACATAAATACGACGAATACGCGTCTGACCGGCGTGGAGGTTTGTAAAAGCAGATTTATCGTCCGAGGTTAATCGAGGGGAAGAACGAAGAAGAGCAGTCCCGTGCCGGGACTGATGGACGAAGGGCGCGTGCACAAAAACTCCGAGTTTAGTTGACGGGTCAGTATTCAATGTCAATGTGCTAGTCTCGATATCAGAAAAATACGAAACAAAGTTTTTCTTGGCAAAATTATTGACCGAAATTTGTTACTTACCAGTTGATATAGGACGTGTCCAAGCCGTTCGTCCATTTTCTATAATGTTTGATTGATATTTTAAATTGGGAATATAACTAATATGACATTTACTCAATTTACCAGAGGCCGATAAACTATACATGCGCTAGATCCAAGGATGTAACTTTAGCAAAACAAAGCAATCTTATTAGAAATTTGACAATTATGGGCCCTGTCAAACGGATTTTACGGAACAATACGCTGCGATATATTTAATTTTTTGCGCCTCCGTCCAGAAACACTGATTTTACATTACTATAAATCGGTCGGAAACTTACCATTCTTCGGCCTAGGCCGGCAAAAGATCACTAAAAGTTGGCAACACTGTGATTAATTGTAGATTCGATGACAGATGACAGAATTTTCGTTGCACAATCTCTTAAATAATTCAAATTCTTTCCAATTCGATTTTTGGAAGATTTTACAAGTAATAAATTGTTAATAACTTGTTGCGCAACCTGTGTAATATGAGCTGGAGTCTCCATTGCCCTTATTATTGATGAATATCAATATGTACCAAAACTAACCAAGAAAATTAAAACGTCAAAATACTAAGGTATCTTAATCCGGGTGTCAAACTCAAATGCCATATATGTAACATATATTGCCAACCTGTACTGTTAACGCGCTAGCGTCAATTTTTTTATTATTATTTTCAATGAAATTAAGATTTGTCGACGCAAAAAATAGTGTGTAACACACGGCCAGAAACTCTTTTGCGAGTATTCGCACTTGTGGGACCTCGGCTTTGCCTCTGCCCCACAAACCGTACTCACACTCGCAAAACTATAGTTTCTGGCCTAGTGATACAAATAACTATTAACCAAATGTCATCGTGTCTACCAAGAAAGTGTAGAAAAATTGAAATTCTTTTATTATCCAAAGCTTACCATAACTGCAAAAACATTTTCAGTTATTAAATTGTGATAAATGGTTTTAATAAGTATGTTTTTTAGTATTATATAGTTTTACTTAGTATTTCTTATACACTCCACATGTTTTGAAATGTCTTGTTGTATTGTAAGAAAATGCACTACTAAATATGCAACATTAACAAATACATACATACTTACTACATAATTATGGCATAATGCAGTCAACGGAGCATTTCGACTGTCATGGTCAAAATATTTGCGGGTATGTATGAGAATCACAATTGTACGTCACACCATGACTTACGACGCCAAACAATATTGCCACCTACTGCCGCCTCCTCACAGAAAGCAAAAGTTTCGGAAAAATATCCAATACCTTGTTGGTTGCAAACTTTTTAATACATTCCCCAATAACATCAAAAATTAATCAGGTAATTAAACTAGGTACTTTAAAGATGCGGTTAAAAATTTATTATTAGCTGTTAATAATTGTTATTCATTAGAAGATTTTTATAATTTTACTAAGGACTAAATAGTAATAATAAATATCTATTTATCTATTTGAAGGTATACATGAACTGGAACTTAAAATGGTTTCTTTTGGTTAGCACCAAGAAAAACCTGACTGGGAAGAATATAAAATATCTGAATTGAAATATAGATGCTGTGGAAAAATAAAGCAGTCGGTTGATACTTATCTTTTCATTAAAAACTCATTTTGTAATGTGAAGCTACCCTAACAGCATCCCTTTGGTATTAGTTAGGATAACAATTATCCACGGTTAATCAGTGTAATTAATTAATAATTATATATTACGGATTATATTCGTATATCCAGGTTATAATACCTGTCATATACAGTACGGAATTTCCCTTTACGATGTTTATTTAGCGCCAAAAACTTTTTGATACGTATAAGGAAACTATTATATGATAAAAAGAGAAGTCATTTCATGAAAATATCTTCCGTTACCCTGACGGGGACTATCAGATGTTTGACGAATGTAAATCATTCCAGTAAAATTGAAAACGGAAAAGGAAACAGAAGAGCGTCTAATTTATTTCCAACCGAACTCCGCTAACAAAGCCTTGCATTCCAATAGCACTATTGCGTGCGTAGCTGTACAGCACGCGTGCCATATTTCCACGACATTCGCCCCTCTTTTTTTTCTATTACTCGCTTCCGACGAAAATAAGAATTTCGTTTCACCATAAAAACAAATGAGATTTGTCAGTTCTGTAGCGGGAAAAAAATCTCTAATGAATTTATCGATTTTCCGCCAGAATCAATGTGTACATTGTATTCGCGGGGTAGCAATATCCGCCACTTGAACGGCGCTCGTAAATAAGAGAAACTGAGAAGGAATTGTTTTGCCTTTTCTGTGTCGATGGCTAGGGCAATCAGACGAATGCCGCCTTTGAAAGGAACGAACATATGTTTTACATAATTTCGGGTGGCTTTTGTTCGCCGCAAGCGCCTAACATTGAGAGAAGGGTGCAAACACGTGTTTTAGGAATATTTTACAGTATAATAACTTATTAATTAGTTGTTTTTTTTTTTTTACTGCGTTGGTCATGATTTTAGTGGAAGTAATGAATACTCTCTTTCCTTCCACATCCCTATGCTGCCTATATTCTTTTTGAAGTGTACCGACAATGTATCAGATTGTTTAGTAGTTGAACGAGGCAGTATGGGTATTATACTTGTAAGCTTCTGCAACAACGATTTAAAACATTGCTGTGAAAAATTTTGGTTATTCAAAAAGCCTTATATTAGCAGATATAATAAAATTATCACATAATAGCTTTAAATGTAGAAGAGCAATGTTAAAAACATTTAAAGCAAGTCTTCTTAGATTTTTAGTATCATTAATATAGTGCAAATCAAAGTTTATAAAATTTGACTTTATGGTGCTATAAAAATTTTAATGTAGCTTCTAGAAGCAACATTTTTGTGTTAGTATCAGCATATGGAGGTTCCATATCCAGCCATTGGGAAAATGTTAATCAATATCCGTGGTACGCACTCTCTCAAAAGAAAGTAACTTATTGCCCATCTGATCCATCCTATCACTCTTTTAAGTTAAAAAGCGATGATTCTAATGAGTGTACGAATAGATTGATCCCCGCCATTAATTTTATTTATGGTGATTTAATAACTATCACACTGACAAAAGTCAATGCTAGGTTTTTCCACTATCACCAAACAACAATGCACAATCTCTCGACGCGCGTTTCGCTAACCAAGTTAGCATCATCAGGAGATGATTAATAGTAAAGTAAAATTATTAAAACTACGATAATATATACAACAACGTTCCTGTACAGGCGCATTTTTAACGGGGAGGGGATGCGAGCCAACCCTCCGTTAAAAATTCGTCGGTTGCAAGAGTTACTCTAATTACCGATATCGTAAAAGTATACAATCTTTTGAAAGGTCGGTAGAATGACTATATAAGGACACATCTGTGCAAACAAGTGTTATACTAGGCACTTACCCGTCTAGTAATCTATACAATACACTTTCTGGAATTGGCCCATTGTCGGCATTCATATTGACCTTGTGTTTGGCGATTTCTACACTTTCATACGCATCTAATTTATAACTCTTGTTTACATTCTTTAGTAATTTCAAATTTTCTACGCTAATTCTATGATTGTTGTTAAAAGCATGGTGGGCAACGCTTGATTTTTCTAAACGTCCATACTTTAAATGTGCCATGTGTTCTTTAAATCTCGTTAAAATTGATCGTTTTGTTTGCCCAACATATTCTAAATTACAATCTTTACAACTAATAGCATATATCCCTGATTTTTCTAATGTTTCTATAGTATCCTTAGGGTTCCCAAGATTTAATAAAATCATGAATATGGCTGGATGTGAGCGACAAGGAGGTCAGAAGAATAAATAAAGAACGATGCAACTTATTAATGAAAATAAAGGATGTGAAAATAATTTGTCAAAAAATTATCGAAGGTTTCACACTAATTTTTCATATATTGTACTGTAAAGTTACTTTTATTTTATTTATGTTCATATGAATTGTTTATTGTAATTTATTTAATGTTTATATTGCCTTAAGTATTGAATTTGACAACTTGTAATTATTTAAATACTGGAATAAATAATATGAGTTTTGTTAAATCTTATACTGATTGTTCCTCGATGTTTTACAATACCGATAGCATATGTAGTTATTAAAGAGATCGTAAAATTAGTTTTTTAACTTTAAATAATTTAGAAACATATACTACGCATAATCAATAAAGTATTCTTGAGAGAGCTGACCTACATACTTCTGTATGTATCGTATATTCTATACGATTCAGCAAGCAACTCTCTACTGACAAAGTTAGATGCTGTCAATAATAGAACTGTAGAACTACGTTTAGGAGACACGAATTTTACGTCAATAAATCTTGCTCTCAGAAGGGGCGGTCACCAGATGTTAATCTCAGTTTTAATCCTGGCTTTGTCGGTTGGTAGTAGGGGCTCCTTGGAGTACTTTTGTAAAATATTAGCTATAACAAAATAATAAATGAAAAAATAAAAAAGGCATCGCCACCCTCCCTTATCCGAATCATCGTCCTACCGCATACTATGTTTGCGCTTTACCACTACGCCAATAGTAGCTTGCAAATCTGTGTCGAATTCGAGTGTTCTTAAGCGAGCACTCACTTCAACCACTGCAAACTTTAAAAAATCGTAAAAAGTAAACACCTCATTAATATTTTACAAAAGTACTCCAAGGAGTTCTTACTACCAACTGACAAAGCCGGGATCAAAACTGAGGTTAACATCTGGCTACCTCCTCATGACAGACGCAAATTCTTAAGCACCCCAGTTTATACAGAAAAGTAGATCGAGGGATGTGAATATCTAAATGCAATAAATTAAACATCCATAACCTCGCATGTTCATATCGGTCAAAAGAGTCCTTTACGGATTTTACGGCTTCGTAAAGTCTCAATTTTTTTATATATATATGTTGTTATTTAAATCCTTATTGCACAAACCGAACATAGTTTTCCCTATTTTCTTAAATCTTAGATGATATTCGTATGAATAAAATAGAAAATAATAACATTGCTCAAAAATGTTCATATATGTGACCGAAGATGCAACCGTTTATATTACTAAAGCAATAACGATGACAAATGCTTTGCAATAAATCTGGCAAATGAAGACGGACTCTTAATAAAATTCCAAAATTTTAGGTTTTCGTCATCGTAAATTATTAGCGATATGGTGCTAGTAAAATAAAACATGGCAAATTAGTAAAATACATATGGATTTATCATTCTCTCTCTATCAATCTCTATAATAAATAATAAAGAAGTAGTTAGTTTGGCAAAAACGGCTTGTAATGACAAAATCTCAAACAATGTTCCATTTCCACATTCCATTTTATTTTAGGTACGTTCAAAAAAGATGTAGAAAATGGCATATTCAATATTCCAACGTCTAAGAAGAAGGTCGGTGGTATGATACATTCTAAGTTACTAAGAATATGCCATCGAAGTTTTGGAGACTATCGTTCAATCATGGAAGATTTCCAGGGCATTCGTATGAAATACACTTAGAAGAAAATGCAATTTCTGTGAAATCGAGTGCGCCAATGTGAGCCATATTATCTTGGGCTGTAGCAAACACTTAGATAAAATCAATTTATCCGCGCTTGAGCTACTGGATATGGATAGATACTCAGCTTTCATTTAATGTAAACCGTTTGATAGTTTTGGACAGAAACGACGTCAATTGTGAAATGTATACCTATCTGCGAAATATATGTTTTAATATTTAGATTAATTTTTTTTATATTTCTCTGTAGGTTCTCTTATGGTTTACCTGTTTGTTTTTTTAACTTCAGGTGTAAAACGTCTTTTGCCACGTCCCCATGAACGTTAGTTCTGTCTTAAATCATCAATTATATATATGGACGTGGATAATGACAACAATTGTTACACGTTAAAATCCTAACTTAATATTTATACCGATTCTTTTTTTATCCCCCTGTATTATTTTCGATTCTAAAAATAGCATCTGGGCATCCTTCGGAATATCAGTCAATCATTCGGCAACCAATGACTCGCTTGCATTTTGTTGCTATGCACCCTCTAATTGGGCGTTCCACGTCACGTATCGTAGGGGGATTGTTGTGTTGCGACTCTATTTAAGGAAGTAGTAGTTCTCTTATGGCATAGCCTTGTGCTGATTTTTGGGCATAGATCTGTTTTATCGATCTTTTGTGTGTTATTGAAATTTCGATCGATGGAATACGTACTTATTGTTAGTATGGATATCTACTTTGATTTCTGGTCTTGATCAACGTCACCCGCCCTTGTAACAAACTGTAATTTAGTTTTTTTTTTTCTTTTACCATCAAATTGAAGCCCTTCGTTGGCAATTTTATTTCAATTCGTGTCAATTCATGTTAATTACCGAATCTATGCTTACTGTTCGTATCAATAGTATGAAATGATATCAACTTAATTATTGTAAATGTTTACCATTAAATCTTCAAATATATACCTATTCATATTAAGCAAAATAAGTTATTACAATTTTGCAAATAAGTTTGCTGGATGCGGTACAGTGGAATGATGTTTGTACATGCTCGGATGAGAAGGCAAACATAAGAGGAAAAGACAATTTCTTGTGTTTATAAGGCCATATTATGTTTACCCGTGAATTTTCCACTCCTCTAACGTTTAAATAGCAATGTTTACATGCGTCTTTTAACGTCAAAGAGCGCTTCAGCACTCAATTTATCGTAACAAAGAATTTCGGCCCTTTTTAAATGGAGCTGTTAAAGAAATTTTCCTCCTCAAAGACAAACGGGTCGCTCTATCGGATGATCTCGAAATTAGGAAACCCATCTGTGTCCCGACCGACGCAAAACAAAGGGGCCAAAGACTTCACGCGCTAGTCTTTCGGCCTTACCCTATACGCACATAAATTTTTATGGAAGATTACGTCGCCTCATCTATCTGCTTATGGCAATGATGGAACGGTGAAAATATTTGTTATTTGTGCTATTGTCCGAACTCATATCGAAAAACCCATGAAACCGCGTATATCGCGAAAAACCGGCCTTTTCGTACTTATTTATTTCATTTCTGTTGCATCAATTTGCTTTTGCACTTATCTTCTTGTAGTACAGCGTATAAGGATGGAAATATTACAGTTGCGCGTCTCTCTTCGTGCAAGATAAAGTTGTAAGAGATAAAGTTAGTTGCTAAAGTTAATACTTCAACGCAAAACGGAAGATACATGCGGAGAGTTGAACGCATATTTCTTGTTTATCTTGTAAACTAATTTGTTTCGTTTGCAGAGTATACAAAGTGCTTGTTATACAGCAGAAATACCTACTTTTGTTGTTCAGAATATTCAGTAAAACACATTTGTAAAACAGGATTACAAAAAGTTAGGGAAAATTAATGGTCATAGTTTGGGCAAAATGCAATATACTTGGACAAGAGCTCGGTGAAAGTAACGATAATATCCCTTCCTCCAAGCTCATAGCGGGCTTTAACTTTCGCATAATGTTTTGTTCGATAGTTCAGGTAGCTTTTTTGTACAATAGCCCTTTATTTTATATTATATTTATATATACATGCTTATTATTTATATTCCTTTAGTAATGGTAATAATATTTTTAGCGAACACGTCTTTAAAATCGATGTTGGATGTAAGGATATAATGCAGATTATAATAAATACACGACCAACAGATTCTGTCGACGTAATTTCAAACTGTAGTAACTCGGCTAAAAATAATTCGAGGAGAAAAAAGGAAAAATAAAAGTTGCACAAACTTGCAATTACCAGCAACAGTCATCACTTGATGTTCATAGATAACACTGGTCAACAGTGAAATTGCTTCTTAGGTGAAAGTACCCAATCCTGAATGAATTCACGTGCTGAACACGAATATCGCATTGAAAAAAGTTGATTGGCTCACGTTCCAGAGATATTGACGTTTTGTCCATTGTATAGATGCTATTGCATAATGTAATGCAATTTAGTGAGAAATTACGAAATTTTGTGTCATATTGCACACATTTCATCAGGACATTGCCACCATGGAGCAACGGTACCAAGGCAAATGGTCTACGTCAATGCTAGCTGACTATTGTTGGACAATCAGTAGAGATGCTCCACAAGTCCACTACAAAGGGCAGGCCAAAAGAAGTCGAAAGCCAGAAGCAGACTAATGTTTTCTTACCATGTATTATAATATTGACATAAGTACACTTTTTCTGAAATATGCGTAAATGTTTTCTTACCATGTATTATAATATTGACATAAGTACACTTTTTCTGAAATATGCGTACATATTACAGAAAACCCGTAGCCAATTCAGCTTTTTCTTAGTTATTTTCGTGTTCAGCACATTGAATTCATTAAGAAATGACTATTTTCAGCTTGGAAGCATGAACTTTTCGAAAATTTGTTGCCCAGTGTAATCAAATGTAAAACCGTTTTATATTTACGGCGAGTAAATTAGACATAAAAATATGCAACACGGTGTACATTTTCGTGTTATACAATGAAACTGTTGTATGTATTATCAGGTTTTTACGGAAAAAGCCATTCTACAGTGCTGTGCAATTAATCAAACTTTAGAACATGGTTTGTACATTTAGTAATTATTATAGTTTCAGTTGCTCGTGGATTTTAACAATCAGGTAATTTTGAATATATGTACAATACAGATACCTAACCTATCTGTGTGCCGCTATTCACTGCCAGCATCATAGTATCAATTAATTTACCTCTTATAGCAAGCTGTGTATTTAGGACAATTAATTATATCGATAGGTTCATAAAACCTTTACAGCATAAGTGTTGTCGGTAACCATTAACTATCCTGGTTTATTATTAGTTTCCTATAGCTATTGTTTGTTATCGAATAAATAATACTTTTGTTTTAATAATATTAAATAGTGAGGGCCTTAAATATCGTTACACCAAGAGATACTACAAAAAATTAGGCTCTATATGATCATAAAATGCCTTTTGAGAAAAACGTGGGATATTGCACAAAACATATAAATTCTACAACTCTGAGCTAAAGTTCAGAAATTAAGGAGCATCCTTAAGGCTTACCGCTACCGATGTCAAATCCTTATTTGCTAAGATTTCTATATGAGACACAGACCAAATAATTAATGCTCTTAACAAACAACTAGTTCTGCTTTACTCTCCTTTTATCTCATTGCTGTTTACTACAAGAAAATCGTGGATGCAGGCAAGATTCCTTTCCATCTCAAACTGAAGTACGTTGATGATAAATCTAGTATACAGCAAATGTCCAAAGCGTTGTTATAACAGATTCAAAACGATTTCTGGTAATAGACCCGTCAAAAAATTGGAAAAGCCAACGTATGTGGAACAACACAAATCTTTAGCTAATATATATTTGGTTGCAATCACTGAAACGTAAACTCAAAATTCAGACAACCTTCATCTCTGAGTTCTGTCAAAAAATCAAGAAATCGTTTAATGGATTTGAAGGTTCATGTTATCCAAACGCTCATCTTTCATGGAGGAAATTAGAGAATTTAAAATCATTTCTTGAGCTGCAACGTCAGGGCTACCTTGATGAAAAAACGTTACGTTTACTTAATGACCATGAAGGAATTGATGTGGCACTAAAAGCAATGCTGAAAACAGCGAATGAAAAAGTTTCCATAAGCTCTCTCTCCACATGACATTAAATAAGATAGACGAGGCTTTCTTTCACATCGGTCTCAATTATTTTACCCATCTGTGGTTGCAAGCACGACCACCTTAAACCCAAAAGTATTGCTCGAAAGCTTTTCAGAATTTCCTTTTTTCAGAGCACTTTCTCAAACTTGAATTGATTGATGGATATACTCATTTTAATCTTTCGGTCAATTAACAGCAATGAAGATCTGAATTACACAGTGAGTGTCCTGCATATCGGATATATTATTGGCAGACAAACGCTGCTTCCCAGCACCATTACAGGGCATTTGTACTCCAATCAACAGCAGTAAGTACAATGCCGTCGTAACGGATCGAGGAACGACTCGTAAGGAGTCAAATATTAAAATTTCAACAATGTTAGCATCATTTTTTTAAAATTTACTTCTGCATTGAACAAAAAAAAATTACCAAATAAAAAATTTTTGCCAAAAAAAAAAAAATATGCAAAATTTGAGTTTTTTATTTGCGAAAATTTCCTACCTTTATCTATGATTTATATTGTTACGACATAAGCAACCTACGGGGTCAAACTTTTGTGTGTATATAAGGCTTTAATTAGTTCTGACCTATAAAGCTCTAGATGATCTAAGAAACTTGACTGTTGTGTTTGCTTAGTGATTAGTAACTGATATGAAGAATCATTATAATTAGGTAAACTGGTTCATTTTCTGTTCTAAAATGGTAATTTGCTTGGGATCCACATCCTGCATTAAAAGCGATTATTTTTCTAACAGCTACAGGGTATAAAATATTCTAAGGATCACTTCGGCGCTAACCTTCGCCATCTGTAAACATACATACATTAAAATTCTTCGCCCGAGTTTTTCCTCGCCATCTCGCATTTGACGCCTTGGGCTTAGAAGCGAACGCGCGGAGGCGACGAGTAAAAATGTTTTCAATTTTGCATCATCGCGTAGGACCGCGGCTAAATACCATGAATGACTTTCCTTTTTCTCGTGCCGGAAACGAATTAGCATTTTTTCTTTTAGGTGAAAACGGCATTAGGGTTCGGGTATCAAGGAACGCAAATTTATGCCGATGCTGGTGCCGAACCTGGAAAGGGAAGAAAGACCGAAAGTGGAAGAAAGAAATAAAAACAAACAGGTGGAGAGGACGTGCCGACATCGAAGTTTGCCCCATTAAGTTATTTTTACGTATCAAAAGGGAATATTTCCTTTCTTTTATTTTGAAACTAAGAAGGCCTATAAGAAAATATTAAAACGTTTCTGCCTATAAGAATGAAATGTAGCACATTTATGTGCAGAAATATTATTTTAACTCTGCAAACAAAAGAAGTGTGCTGAATACAGCCCATTCTTAATAAAAACTTTTATTCGTAGATACACACATCAGAATTATCCTTCCTTTGTCCTGTTTTAATTGCTTCACGCATCTATGGGGACTATTAGGTCAAAGAAGTGGCAATTCCCTAGATTTGTGAATAGTCTTAGAAGAAAAATCGTTTTCTGTTTGCGATGAAAATTATATCACGAAAATTCAATGTTAGAAATACTATGAGAAGCTTTTGAGGAAAGAACATATATTGCTCAAGTACAGAAAATATATCATAAATGCTGTACACAGCGCGCGAAGAGCGGTGTGTCGCTTGCGTTTGCCTTCGACGGACGCTACCGCGTTCTTATTGACCCCAAAGTCAAACTACCATCTTCGATCACGAACAGACGGACCAAAAACCAAAACCGGAAAGGTCCTCGGAGTTTTAACTCAATTTACAACTGGAACTGTGGAGGTTACCCATAGTTTGTCAAGCCGAGGTATTGGAAGAGGCATATGCCCCTTTATAGTGACAGTCAGGTTTCTCTTAAGATCCTTAATAGTTATATGATCACTTTAGGTTTGGCATATTAGTACCACAATAATAATACCTTGACACGCAATTAAACAATCAATCAATCATATATATACCATTTGCCTAATAATTACTTTAACTTATTTCAGTTTCAACGACAAGCATTTTCCCCATTGTACAGTGTATTATAATGAGAAACGTAATTGTGTTTTAGTACAAATCTTATAATACAAGGGAGATTTACATTCTAACGCCTTTTGAAGTTACATTATTGCAAACCTATAAGACTTTACAACGGCTACAATAAACCTGTACTATCTGCACTAATTACTCTTCGATCCATTTGAAAACCCACGCTGCGTTAGTATGTACCTCGGAATTTCCCTGATTTACATTTGCTTCCTCTCCATTCACTAAAATAATTATGCTAATCGACTCAAATGGTTCTCACAACATGCTTCGTAAGAGAGGCATGAATGTATATATGTACGGTATGTTAAGAAGTAAATGCGAATCGATGTGGCGTAGGCGGCAGCTAAGCTTACAACATCATATGGTAATGATCCCTTAATAATATACTGTGTGGAATTAACAGAGCACCTTTTCACCTAGCGTATGCGTGGCTGTTACTACCATACGTTTACGAAAATAATACAATTTATACCGGAAGTCCATAGCAATTTTTTTATTTTAAATGGAACCATATGTTTTTTCTTACTTCAATGAATTCTACAGATTATTTGACTGCAATTTTTAATAAAGTTCATTATCTCTCAATTTAACCGTTTTTGACATATTTACGATTTTGGCATAAGAAAAATGGCGGTGCATAACAAATACTGTCATAGAAATCGCTACATTTTATACAGAGTGTTCATAAGTCGATGATCAACTTCGACATCCTTAACCTTAGATAATTCAATTTTTGAAACATTATATTCCTAATTATAGATTTCGATTCTAATTATAGAATATTTATATTATATTAGAATTTCAGTACATTTTTTGCAGGGGACTTTGAAAATTTGAGAATTATCGAAGCAATCACATTATTATACAGATCCAGAAGTGTCAAACTTGTGTTCGCTATAGTCAAATTTTCATCATTAATCGTTCTTCTTCTACACATTATTTTGATTTTTTTGTTGTTCAAGCTTTATAAATTATTTTCTTAATATGGAATTTTCAAATACAGAAGCATTCGACATGTTGATGATCATGGGTAAATGTCACAAAAATGTGGCGATGGCAGTGCATGCATATGCCGTGAGATATCCAGAACGTCGATGGTTTACACGTAAAGTACTCTACCTTTTGGCTCTACGCCTACAACAGAGGTGAAAGGTGCGCAAAAGCCACAACAAGAGCAGACAAATCGTTTGACATGTTAGGAATGAGAGAATAATGGATATTTTGGGAGCAGCTGAAGTTAATCCTCAAACAAGTACCAGCAATATAGCAAGAGAGTCAGGCATTAGCAGCGAAAGGAAAGTACGTCACCTGATGATGCTCGCTTGAGCAAAACATGGCGTGAGGAAAACATCCTTTTTATTTTCCTCACGACATGTTTCGCTCAAGCGAGCTTCATCAGGTGACTCTCGTTTTTCACCTGAAGAGATTGGAAAGAATCACAATTTACTGTCATCTTTATTATACATCATAACCATTCGTAGACAACAGATACTACTAGTTTTAGCTAAGTTCGACGTCAGACCCCTCTTTATTGGCTTAGACCCATGTATCTCAGATTCAGTTTTACTTTGGAACCAAAAATCTACAAACAATTAACTTTCCAATTGCAAAATATTAACTGATCTTTACTGTAGACTTATCAGTTCCACCCACATTTTAAATTACAAGTCCACCCACCTGCTATATCAAAAAATAAGCTTAATTAAAAATCAAAAACAAGAGTTCTCATCCTCTCTGGCAACGATTTTCGTAACAAAAATTCCTGCTTGTCAAAACAAGATTAATGCGCAACCAATCCTCTTCTCTGTCTCTGACCTTTTCTAATGTCAATACTCTTGAAAAATTGAGCTTACCGGGAACTTCTATTCTGTGTAGGTGCTCTCAAAACCAAAAAAAATTTCATACTTTCACAGTCAACCCCAACTAATCTAATCCCTTAATTCTGATGTAATTGGAGGCAATGCATCCTTTCGGATACACTAAGCGAGAACAATTGTTCCAATATTGGAGCACATTTTGGTTGGCTCTGGTCCCTAAAATAGTTTCTCAGCATCCTTTGTTGCATGAATGTCTACTTCATCATTTCGTCGGATCTGTTGGTGCCAAGATATTCAGATTAGGGATACATTGTTGTATTTATGCACCTCTAGTATGTTTAACACTACTTGCCTTGCACTAATAATTTGATTGACTTATGTTTGATGTTTTGATTCAAAAATTTTCTAGCGCACATCTCAATGGCGTAGATTTTAGTTTGAAAAGTCGTTCTGCGTTGCTGTAATGTTTCATAATTTTTGTATTGCGACAAAATATTCCTGCGCCCATATCCTGTCCTGCTTCACAACCGTCCATAAAAATGTCGATGGCACATACCATTGACGAAATGTGTAATGGTATAAATTAAACGGCATTAGAATGAAAATTTAGTTTTTCAATATGGCAAAATAAATGAGATTAACCATGTAAGTAGGTAGGTATGTTCCTCCTTTTGTTGCCCTTTTTTTCATTAATTTCCGCATTTCCTATTCGATTATAAAAATGAATGAGCATCCACAAAATTTGTATGCGTTTGATTTGAAAAGTCAAATTTCATTCGAAGCGTAACATCATTATTTATGCATTCGTGTTGGCAACAATTGCATGTCCGCCTGTAATAAAAAGGAGAAATAATTTATGGGATATCCTATTCCCAAAACAATATCACACTAATTATTAGTGCAACCGTTACACTCTATATATGGTAAAATTTCCTAGTGAATAATGCAACAAAACTCTATAGCACGGAAAGCAAACCCGGGCATCACAACGCAATGCACGAACCGTACGAACTAATTCATTGCCGTTTAATTCAAATAAATTCGCTTTAAAGGGCATCGTTTACTTATAGAGTATGAAGGAAACCATTTTGTAATTACATTGTATGTACATATACAATATTGTATCGTCAAATCCATTACTTCAATTATCGCTCGAGGAATACAAACGCGAGCGTATAGTCACATAACTTGCCTTGCAGTAATTGTCAAGTATAGAATAATTCAGGAAGCTGTAGTAATACGTCAATCTCAATATTTCTATTATTTTCAATGTCGGTTTCTAATCATTATTCGCTAATAAGTTTATTTATTGATTTAAAAAAGAAGCAGGCAAACAGACTTTATACTAATTAATTTTCACAATAGATCGCTTCGGTTGTGGTGGGGCGAGGCTTCTGTTCTCAGAGATTCTGCCTCAACCCTGTTACAATATACTAATTAATGAACTTGCTTTTGTGTTACATTGTAGCTATTTAACTTGAGAAATACCGTCAAAATTTCATTTTTGTGTCCTGAAATGCCGAATCTTATCAATGATTAAACAGAATACCTCTTAGAGTATCTAATCTAACAAGGATTAAAGCATTGTTGTTGAAAACGTGCTTCTCTTTAGGAGCAAGTCTTCGCTCTGTTGCGTAAACGAATGTTATTTGGTGCATCCACCAAGAACACATGTATTACATTTAGTGTTGTACTTGTGTAAATACAAAGCAACTCGATCGTAAAGGAATTGATTACCTTTGAACACCAATTCTAGATTTAATTTGTTTTTCGAACCTTTTGCAGCGTAGAGCAATTTCTGTTAGCAATTTAATCTTTAGCTTTAGCTGTAAACATGTTATTATTTCGTTTAGGTGAATAAAATTAGACTTAAGATCCTATTGTAATAATCAAGGACACAATTACATCTAGCTTGCACGTTCTAGTTTTTGTTTCCTTTAACACGGACTCGTCCGACTCATGCTCCCCGAAAATTGCTAGCTATATTGTACTATGTCCGTATTTCGTGCAACCCATTCTAAAATGGTGGTTCGCTCTACTAATTTGTACAGCGGCTTCACCAAGCGGGTACGGTACATCTCTGAGTTCCCTTTTGGTTCCCTAAATAAGCCTTGCTTCCTGCGCTCTAATGCTACGCAGTCACGTAGTACATGCTTGGCTGTTTCTGGATATCTCTCACAGAGTCTGCAGTTTGTATTGTATGTATTTTGAAGTATTCCTTCACCGTAGGGTGATCAGATCTGTGCCGAGCTATTTCCTGTTCATCTGTAGCAGTTCTCTAGCTCGCTCTCCGCATTTACCTGGAATTTTCATGTTGTTTCGTCTAAACCCAGGCTCCTATTTATTTTCGGACCATTTGATTTGTTATTTCCAAAACGGTTCTGGTCCATACCACTTTGTCTCTGACCGTCTCTTAGCGCTTTTGTCAACCTTTTCATTGCCCTCAATTTCATGATATCCTGGTACCCAGGGCAGTTCTACCACTTCGTCAAAGCAATCCATCACCAGTTGAGTTGACACTTTTTAGCTTGATAGAGCCTTTAGCCTTGGCTGTCAGACGTAATGCTTTTTAGTTTACATTTCAATCAATCAATTAAAAAAAAAAGTATTTTTTATTTTTCTTAGAATGTTATATAAATGTTCTACAATTATCAAGTTGTACTCAAAAGTTTGATTCAAAAAAGAATTCTGAAAACTACAGTAATAAATAGTAAAATAAAATTATGATAGCGTAAATATTAATATAACAATAGTGTAAATATGGCAAAGCAAAATTAAACTATCCGTAAACCCAAACAAAGCTTCAAGTATGAAGTATTGTATAGTGTATAGTATTGTATTGTCACGTTTCCTTCACTTAGAGAACATTATTCTCTGAAATTTTGTATAGATCTTCTGATAGATTGTCCAAGTCCTCATGCTTACGGATGTAATATGTATTGACTCAAATAAATGATTCGTCGACTAGCTTTTTATTGCAATCTAATGGATGAGTAGTTTGTATATGAATATTTAGAGATGTGTCGTTCCACTCGGACTCGGTACAAAGGAACTAGTCCGCACATGGAACTAAAAGGAACGAGTCCGCTATATCGTTCCGATATCGTTCCGGGTCCGGACTCAAATGTACCTATTCGGTACATCGTTCCTTTAAAACGAGTTCGATTGGAACGAAATGAATTCGGTCCACAGTCGGTGTGTTATGATTACCTACATATACAAGAAACTGTTATCGCTATTAAGCGATTTACTGGTGTTGAAAGCTTGTTTATATGACTTGACTGTAGACTGTGGACGTGTTTTTAAATAAAAATAAAGCGTTCTTTGTTTTCTTTTTGACCAGTTACTATACATATACCATAGTAAATAAAGTCTATATTGGGTTTATTATTTAATACCTAACTTATGCACATGTATAATAGATACGGTATAAGTAGATGTGCTGGCAGTACGGCTTAATGGTACGTTGCATCATTGTCAGTTTTGTGCGTCAAACAGCAATATGCATAACAAGTTGTTGGATGAGTGACCATTTCAATAAAAACTTCTGCCTAGGCGGCTCGGTGTGTCCGGCACCCTGACACTGACATCTGTCGGTAATTTGGGTTTATGATGATGATAAGTAGATGTAGATTACATTAGATGAATGCTATGTTCGTATTGCGAACTCACTCTTTATACCGATCGGAACGACATATCTCTCTGCCTGCGTGTAGCGGCGAGCTGGCGAGTGTATTGTTCGAGGAACGATACCGATACCGAATGTACCTATATTTGATTTAGTTCCAAAGGAACGAGTCCGGCGGACTCGTTCCTTTTTACAAAAAGAACGAAAGGAACTAGTCCGTAAAAGGAACGACATTTCCCAACACTAGAATATATCCACATCTATCTTATTAACCAAACATACGAGGCAATAAGCTAAAGCTATTTATATATTACAAACCACACTTACTATGTACTATATAGCGAATGGTTACTAGTTTAGAAATTCACCAACACTGTAAAAACAACTTGAAGGTTGTTTTAATTTTTAAATTTCCATAGTAGTTCAGTTTCTCTCAACTCCTGAGGCAACTTGTTATAAATTTTAACACAGCTGTAATTCGGTGATTTCTCAAAAAGTTAAAGATTGTGAATATGCAATGCTTAAAACCTGGCCACTATTATCGTATTATAAGTTGTATTATAATCCAAATTTGCGGTGAATTTCGATATATTTGATTTAGTGAATACAACACATTCGTACAGATACAATAATAATAAAATAATAATATAATAATAATAATAAAAGTGTCAATATTTTATGCTTGATGAAGTGCGGCTCACAGGTTTCAAACAACAAATGATTCGAATAACTTCTTTTTGTAAAGTAAATTGCCATGCCATAACGCCGTATCTTAAAACAGGTTCTAAACAAACTCTGTAGACACCAACAAAGCTATTGTGTCAACATTATTTTATTAAATGTTAAATATGATGTTCCCACGACAAGTACTTATCTAACGTTACTCCAAAAAATTTATTTGAAAAGTATTCAGGTATCGAAGAATTATTAATTTTTATCAAAACTGAACAATCACATCTTTTATAAACTTTATAATATCGCCTTGATTAATAAACTACCGTCTGACTGCGATTACCTAAACTAAAGAAGTTGAAATTGAGTGATAACAGTGGTTACATATTCTCAAACAGTATAATTTACTTAACAGTAATCTAAGGTTTTTGACAGGTCAAACATTAACAACCCTGCCTTAAATTTATTACCTTGCAAGTTGTGGATGTGTTTCTTTGAGTGAAAACAATGTTTGCGAACAAAGAAATATGCTCGAATTCATATTTATTTTTAGTTCAATATTTTCAATTGTAGTGTATAAAGCGTACATAACTTTAATAACTACTTTTGTTGAGTTAACCACAATAGTTTACTATATTTTCTTACGTGATCGATCACTATTACAATGCAAAGCTAAGGCTCGTATTAACATTATTGCTTTATGTTTTATTGTGATTTTATATGCATGCATCTTCCTCTTACGTCTAACTTTTATTTGTAAATTGGAAAACTATTGCAAAATAAAAGACTCTTAAGTTTTACCCCTTCAGTATTATTTTTAAAACTGATTATTAATCATATGTTGCATGTTGACCATAATAAACCAAATAAATTAATAATAAATTCATTGAAAATATTAACTATATCATTAGCAATGTCTAAGTATTTAAATTATAATGCCCTGTGGGATAACACCGCGCCGCTATAAAAACAAGCTTTAACAATAGGTTGTAATAAATGCAGAAGCCCTGTGCTCATCAAATTAGGTAGATAATAGGGCTAATGACGCCGTAGCTATTCTTTTCGAATGTCTCCAGCCCGTCCTGTCCATTTCCCTAATCATCTGGTCTTTAGGTACCTTTAATTTATAGAGAAACGTCAGGGAAATGGGAATTGCCGCCCTCTAATGTCAGCGTCGTCATATATAATTATGCAGCCATTTTGTGCTTTCGCCCTCTCCACTTGGTAAAATTAAAAGATACGTTTGCTGCATTCTGTAATTTTTCTTTTGCAGTGATGACAGAAAGAGAGCAGTGCTGCAGGATTTCATTCATTACTGGCAGCTCAGGTTTATTGTATAATTACCGTGCTAGGTGGCGATAAATCAAAGCGAACTTGCTTACCGATGTACCGAACTCCAGCAGCGTTAACCATCACCTAAAACCCGTAAACCGATCGTAATTCAGGCCGACAAATGCACGGAATGCCCATAGTTCGGTGCACTATTGCACCCTCATTAGCGTACTAATAACCCAACTGCATTGGGAGTATAAATTAAGATCTTGCTCGCGGTCGAAATTGCCCACCGTATTAAGTTCGTGCGGAAACAGAGGTCTATGTTTCGTGTAAAAATACCGCATGGTAAATCCAGTACAATTCCCAGCAAGTTATAGTAAAATATGTCGCTGTAAAATCAATTTAGTTAAATTAAAGCTTCCAAATAATTCAAATATTCTTCTCGTAATTAAAGCTGTACCTATGTAGTTAATGATTGCAAAGAGAATTGTGGCAACATTTGCATTTATATACAATCCTTATATTTCGTTATTTTCTCTGTTGCTTTGCATTGTACCCTATTTTCTCAAATTTCTGTGCATCTGCTAACTATATTTGGATTGCACACACCCTATAATGCAACATCAGCTCTCTATATACTTTTTAATATTCCAATTTTAGATTTAATTTCGGTTGAAGAACTAATCCTTTGCTATTTCTTGCTTGATCTTTACTAGATTCTTGACAGACTACTTAAGTAACTATCACACTGACAAAAGTCAATGCTAGGTTTTCCACTATCACCAAACAACATTGCATTTGACTTTTGTCAGTGTGATAGATATTGTTACACCAAAGGTTCCAAAACCCAATTACTAGACTACTTAAGGACGATGATTTGCAGTGATTTGGCTAGAAATTCTAGCCAAATCACTGCAATACTTTTCTTTGAGCTAGTGTTTGGGGTTTTTTATTGTCCTTTGGATTATTAGCAACACTTCGAACGACTTATGAGAAATTTCTCATTATCATATATAAGCACACAATAGCACAACAAAAAATATAACGGATGGATTTATACAGCTCAAGAATTTTAAAAAATTCACTTCAATTTTTTCATCAAACCTCGTACGTACTTGCACATGAAGTTATGAACCCGTTAGCGCAGAAAAGGCGTTAAACTAATTATATCGTTTATATTTTACCATCCTGTATACACAATTTTTCATTCCCGTACTAACTAGGCGTGCAAGCACGCAAATGTTTTGTTTTGCTACACGTTCCGCCATGATTGATGTGGGAAGTTGACATTATAAAGTTTAAATGCTCATTTTTCGCACACGTATCCGTTAAATACCGTATACGCCCATCCTTTTCACAACTTCTTTATGCTGCGTGGTGATGTACGTGCAGCAAAACATCCTGAGGCGACAATAAAGAAATATGAATGGTATTTTATTGCGATCTTTCATAATCCGGATGTGCGGATTCGGTTTGGGATCGTAAATTCGCCCGACAAGGAACGAATGAACGTGGATAGTAAAACAAAGAACACCAACAAACTACCGCGAAATTTTCCTTTATTTATGTACTTCGGCGTGGATATCGTTCCTTTTCTGCTCTCCCCTTTTAATAATGTAGACTGATTACGGGCTGTGGAAAATGGCGGACACGACGATAAGCTAAGTACAACTGCACAATTACAAATGTTTATGTTTTTGTTAGTCAGTTGCGAGTTCATAGCATTTCTAAATAAAATTTAATTTACATGTTATGTCAGCTAACAGGAAATAAGAAATAAAATATTCAAAACTTTTTGTGAATTTATGCGACAAAAAAACGAAAGTATAAAATATTAATTTGCACAATAAAAGCATTTTTATTTTAGACGGGCAACAATATTTCAGTATTTCGGTTAGGAGCTCTCTAATTGGAAGTTTGTCAATATAGTTGGCATTTACTTTACCTTAGTTAGTTAAAATAAAATGGCGTCAAGCTGAAAACCACTTAAAAGTTTAATGCTCTCTTTAAAAGATAGTGCAATCAATACTCTAAATGTATAAAATGCGAAATTCTCGGTGTCGAGGCATTAACGAAGAAAAACTTGCAGGTGCAAATTATATTAACGTACACAGTATTGAAAAAAGAGGATATTTTAGAATAGAAAGCAGTTTCCAATGTGTCAGCTGTTGTCATTATTTATACCTAATTTGTTGTACCATTCACTTCACGTTTGTGTGTACAAAAAGCTTCTTCCATTGTGTGAAAGTTCGCAGCACTGATGCAAAGAAGGTTGAGTCATAAGCGAGATATTTATTTGAGACACTCCAGGCGTCCCAAAGCTGATGAAACCGATGTTATTAGAAGCAGGAGACGTTAAATTAGTTTTTAAAATTGAAGAAAAGAAATGATATTTTCTGCCACAAAACGGTTGTTCCCTTGAATCGTCATACATAGAATGAGACGGCAAAAAAAAACAATTAAATACACCGTTAACGGCTGCATCATCATAGAAAAACTATTTAGATGGAATCCATGGTGCCGCTGTAGTGTTTATAGAATCATGTATTTTATATAGCACTCGATATGATAAAATAGACAGCTCAGTTATGCCTGATAATAGTAAATTAATGCGGGAGAAACCCCAAGGCTCAGTTTTGGGCCGCTTTTACTTGCTGTGTCTATCAATCATATCACTGAAAATAATTTAAAAGATTTATACCAACAAAGTATTTACAATAGTATTTACGAACGCAAGCTTTTCAGTAATCGTGCAGACATGAGTTTAAATATATATAATCGTATGATGAATAGTGGAATTGCAGTTAAATGAAATTAAATGTCTTCTACTCCAAGCTTTCGACAATTTTAATTATTGTCTTCTTCAGTATACAAATGATGAACAGTTCTACGATATTTCGTAAAATTCGCATAACAAAAATTAAAAAAAAAGTTATGAAAGGCTTTAAGAAAAAAGGATTAATTGAATTTACAAAAACTTTTGTTTTTTTTTTTTTCTTGGTTAAAAATTATGAAATGGATCGATCAGGTGCATAGTTATACAAAAATAAAGGTGTGAAGCAGATATTTTAAAAAGGCTAGGTAAAGTTACGAATGGAGAGAATTAAATATGAACATGATTAATGACGGAAAAAGAAACGGAATTTGTGTGGAATGAGATGAATAATTATTAAATATACAAATTGGCAAAAGCACTTAAAATGTTGGTAAAATGTAACATATTATACCAATAACGGTACGATGAATGATGATTTATCAAAGACAACGTCTTATACCACTGATATTTAATTATTTGCTATAACCAAGGTTTATTCAACTATTTTGGCTTTATAAACATATTACATATCATACGAATATTTATAATACACATCAGCGCTTTTAAACATAAAGCTACTAGAACTAGGACCTACTAAGAAAACGAGGAAATAAGTTCTACTAATTGTAAGTAAATTGATCTCCTGCAACGCAACCCAAAACACACAATTGCATTTCGTTGCCTATTTTATGGAGAATTTGAAGCATGAATCCCTGAGATAGCAATTTCAATTTCGGTTCTATCCTTTTTTTTTTAAGTTGCAAGTGCCCTCATCTATTTTCTAATTTATTATTGCATTTTGTCACATTTAGCAAGCTTAATTTATTAGTTCGTAGTACTACTATGTATAATGCCATTCCTTTGCAATGCTCCTCGGCTGATGTTTGTACATACATTATTGGGGATATATGTTTTATTTTTTTTTTTTTTTTTGGTATCTTGGGATCATAGCCCATGTGCCTCAATGATTTAGAATTATGTACGGTGTTAGAATCTATAGGATTTAACTAGTAATATAATAAGTAAGTTAGCATAATACTATGTTTGTTATGATGGTTAAAGTAACTAGAAGGACTAAAACGTGGTCACACACTTCACATCCCGGGGCCTATATGTTTTATTTATCGTGCTAATTCTTATTGCGGCATATGTCGAAATAGGTAAAATATTTACTGTGACACTGTGTAAAAATACGTATGCACTCTTTGTGTTATAGGCTGTCTAAACAAGAAGCGATGGAAACGGTGGTTTTCCCCTGAATCCCTTCTAGAGTTGTTCCAGATGCTTTATCCCTGCCTTTTTTTCTGTGCACGTACAAAAGCGTGTTTCTATGTACTTTCAATGTATGTCTATTAAATGGAAGTAGAATTAAATAACTTGGAAAACAGTGATATCACATCTCATCTTTGCAAAATATATAATTTTTGTACAGTGGAGCTTCGTTAAGGATTTGAATTGGTTGTAATATATTAAATTCCTCACTTGCTTGTCTTTATAGATTCATAATTTCTATATGTTCTCTTTCATTACGGTTTGATTATTGTGATAATTCCCCCGAAGGGAAAAAAATACATGGTAATTGCATATTTACCATGTTTCATTTCATATTTCACATTTAACAAATACCTTATTTTGTAAAGAAGCACCTTAAGAAAAAGACCATATTAATTTTTATCCGTTAATATTATTATAACACCCTTAGAATTGGTTTTTAACCAACAATCAAAACAACTCTGCTTGCTTTTATCTTGAGACTTCATTTTAAAAGAAAAATAGTATTTCTGTTTTTTATTCATCCTTTGCAATTATTTATTTCATTTGTTAATATCTATTTCTCCTGAGTATCATTCCCTTAGTATTTTTTAATAATCACCTCCTTCTGTACAGTATATAACTACTTATTTAATAATAATAATAATAATAATAATAATAATAATATAATATATTTGCAATAGTACCATTACAGAATGTGTCGTTGTATTTGCATACGTGTAGAGTAAATACACTTGTCAGTACTAAAATTAGATTAGAATTAAATTAAAATATAAATATAAATATAAACATAAACATAAATACAAATGTAAATATGAATATAAATATATATAACAAACAAACATAAAATAGACAAACAGTAGACAAACAAAACATTTATATAGGTGCTCAGGAACAGGAACAAATGGACAACTAGTTCGCTCTCGAGTCCAGGAATTCCTCCACACTGTAACACTCTCTTTCAATTAACAGCCTCTTCACTTGCTTTTTGAAGCTTGCCGATGGTAGTTTACTACCACAAGTACCATGGATCTATGTCTACAACACATTCCCAAACTTCATTTTATAATTGTAAAATTCTAAAAAAAATATACTTTTATAACTAGAATTTATAACAAAAAATCCATCTTTTCAGAATCACCCAGTATACTTTTCCTCACTTCTCTTTCTTTAGGCACTTATCGAACGATAAACTTGCTTATTGTCTAATATTGCGTCTATATTTGTATTTTTATCGTCTTACAGCGAATTGATCCTCTTAAAGTGATTGTATACGCATCCACACATCATCCTGAACTTTGTACTTTTCCGGACATATTTTTAGTATCTGAATGAATGGTATATTCCGTGCTTGTTATTTCATTCATGTACATTTCCGTTTGTGACGTCAAGATCAATTGGATTAAAAGAAATTGCTCGCTCCGCGTACCAGAAGGTGTTTTGCTTGTTATCTGTTAGGACTTATTTAGAAATATGAATGATGTCGTGCATTACTGTTATTATTGAGACCATGACATTCGTTCCAAATAAAGGGTTTGCAATCCCCGAGTTATACTGAAAGAAGCTTGCCTTCAGAAACATGAATTATTTATACCAGGATATTAACATATTAATAATCTGTAGAATTCACTGAAGTAAGAAAAAACATTTGATCGCATTTAAAATAAGAAAATTGCAATCGATTTCCGGTATAATGGAACGTTTCCTGAGGTGGACAAGTGGTCTGAAATACCCTGGACATATGTACAAACGTATTGATGTGGGAAAATACTCTTTAACGTATGTGTGAAAACAATGCCTTTTCTATTTATACACACATATAAAAACATGTAGAATGGACGTTGTTAGTAGCAAATTCCTCAACGTCTGCAAAACTGAAATGGGTTCTATTTTCATGTTATCGCATTTCAAGGAAGGCAATGCTATTTCCAGATATATAGATGTGTTCGAAACTGGAGTTTCTTTAAACGGGTTCTATGAATGTTATCTCGTTATTCTATTGGATATGTAGTTTATACTGACGTATACACAATTTTATACAGAGAAAAGCCTAAAACCTACAGTTGAAAGGTATCTCTGCTCATGTTTTCCATTTATTATGAATGTTCCAACCTTACACATTGCAGACAGACACATAGTACTTTTAGTACAGATTATGCTGCAATATAATAAGTGCGTTAAGACCACTGTTTCGTTACTAGGTGTAATAAAATTGATAAGAGATTCTAATTAATACAAGGAAAGGATACAGTTATTCTGTAGTACTCCCCAAGCAAAGAAAACGATAATAAGGATCAACAGGTTACAGTTCACAAGTCAAAGGGTTTTTTAGCTCCGACACGCCAACAAATAGAATTTTTGCATTAAAATATGAATATTTTTTGTGTATAAGGTGATTCGATTTATTACTATACGCAGGAGAGTTATTTTATATTTTTGCAGAATGAATAACTTGTTGGTACCAGATTTAGTGTGGAATTAAGAAACCGCACATAATTTTTTATAAAATCACAAAATAGTCCTTGTGTATCATTCCTAAAACCGCAGGCCGGATTGATGTGGTAGTAACCTCATTTTACGCGGTTTCCTTTATCGCTTTGTCATCTGGGAACATATGAGATCTGTGTATAGAATTGCAGTGGCGGCTCGTCAGGCGAGGCTACGGAGGCTAAGCCTCCTCTATTATTTTTAATAAAATAAGTAGCGTTTATTATGTATTAAAATAATGTTTAAGCATCTGTTATATACTAAAATAAAGCAATTTTGCAAAAAAATATATAATCAATAGTATATTTATTCATTACTTAATTTAAAAATGCAAACAAATTTCCGATAATGCGCGAAATTTTACTGTACGCACCATAATAGCAAGCGAGGAGGCTAGCCACAGATGTGGCTCCGCACCGATGATTAATGCCATGGCTGAAAGCAATGTGTCTCCGTAAGTGTACGTGCACTTTATACGGCGAATGGTTGGTAAGAAATTCTTTTAGTTGTTTAAACATAGAGACGAAATTACACATCGTACAAAACATTGAGAAACCACGGCCTAATTTATCTGTAGTATTTAACGACGGCAACCGGCAAAATCGTGGTTTTAGTTCATTATGGTACACTAAATGTGGTTGGTTAACTGGTTCAATTGAACGGAAAAGATTATTTTGTTGGCCATGTCTACTTTTTTGTAACCAAACCGAAACGCGGTCGAAATTAAGTTATACAGATTTAAAAAATCTACCGCGCGCTATTGAACGGCAGATCACATTTCATCGTTGTGCAAATTTAAATTATTTAGAAAACAAAATATTGCTGCTGCTGTAGACAGCGCGCGCAAAGATGCAATTATTGCCTATAATAATGAAGTTAGAGAAAACCGCAAAAATTTAAGAAAATTAATAGACGTAACAATATTTTTAGCATGACAAGATTTAGCTTTTCGGGGACACAATGAGACTTCAGATTCTTTTAATTGTGGAAATTATAAAGAATTACTCGAACTCTTTAGTAAATATGAACCTAGTTTTAATAAATTTCTTAGTAGTAATATTTTTTCGGGTACATCTAAATCTATACAAAATGAGTTAGTAAATTGTATTTCCTTTGTATTAAAACAAGAAATAGACACAGAAATTAAAGAAGCTCCGTTTTTTTCTTGGCAAGTAGATGAAACCACAGATATTTACTGTAAGTCTCAATTATCAATCATATTACGTTATGTCAAGAGCGGTGAAGTTATTGAAAGATTTGTGGAGTTTTTTGAAGTACCATCCGGTCAAACAGCTAAAGATTTATTTAACCTTTTATCAAATAACAGCGACAAATATGCTTTAAAAAAAATTAGTCGCTCAAACATATGATGGTGCATCTGCTATGGCAGGGCATTTAAATGGTTTACAAAGTAAAAAAAAAAAAACAATTTCACCTCTTTTTGTAGACTGTCATGCTCATGCCTTAAATTTAGTTTTGAGTAAAGTTTGTAATATAAACAAAGAATCTACAATTTTCTTTTTTAATTTAATTGTTATTGTTTTTAGAGTTTATTCTTAGGTTTTTATTACCTTTTTACCTATCACCTCATCCATTTTCCTATCCAGGCAAGATTTCACTCTCCTCTACATGGTTCTTGCTAGACAATAATTTATATTTTATTTTAATCCACTTTTTTTTTAATTTTTATTCTGCACTTACAATGCTACAATAATAACTATAAAAATATAATTTATTGACTGAGAAAGGTTACTTAGGCTACAGTAGCCTCCCTTGAACAAAACGTCACGAGCCGCCACTGTACAATTGTACTATTCACGCTTAGCCTTCTGCTAGAAATTAGAACAATGGTGCCAACCGTCTGTCAAAGATATTTAAATAACCTCATTACTGCACGTACAGTATACAATTTTTTTTTAAGTTTATCTAGATATATCTGTTTTTGAGAAAAAAAGAAAGAAGACAAATAGTTTCCACAGAGTTTTCAACACCCAAGCGGTTGGAAAGCGACTGCAAACGATTCTCTTCCGAATGGCGTTGGCCGCTTCGTGATATCGCAAAACTTGGCGATATTTCCTATTCGACATATTTTTAAATGCATCTACTTCCGGTTTCGTTGAGGTGCAAATGATTTGAATGGAGCTACAAACAAGTACAGGTGATACTCTTTTGAATGATAATTAACAGTTTCAGAATATCATATTACTTGCTGAGTATTTCTTTAATCGCTCCTATTTTTTACCCTTTGAGGTACACACAAGACAAAAGAAAAAATAGGTACCTCCTAACGAAGAACAATAGAGCTGTATTACGTTTTTTTTTTTATCCAGTTGCTGAATTGCCGAGGTACCAGGTGTCCCAAGGTGTATCGCTATACATATAGTTCCTGCACCGAGAAAAAAAGATGTTACCACGTATTATAAATATAATGAATGATATTAACTCAAGGACAACGATACGTTATCTAGTACCCAGTATTCATTCATGTATTACTGTTTATTAGGAAGATGGTACGCTCTAATATAATTATAATACAACCAACTATAAAGTTAGTTGTCCCTATTGTTACTATCTATTTTTATCAGTGTGCCATAATTGTTTTCAATATTCGTTTTATTAATCTTCATAATGAAATATGTAGGATATAGTACCTATTTGTTTTCATTGCATGAAAGCTATAATTATCCATCATTATTATCGCATAACAATTCCTGACAAGGTCCGCTAGGGAGTTGTTTGTGTAAAAATAGAATTAGTGAGAAATGCCGGGAAAGATACATGACGTGGGGGTGACGCGCTTGGAGGGAGAATTGCTTGTGTTAGCATTTGTTACGGATTCACCCTGGCAAAGGGGTGGCATAAAGACGGTGCCGTGAAAGTTCGCCGAGTTAGAGAGAGATGTAATATTTAGAATGGCGGCAGTATAATAACCCTTCAAATTTTAATTTAGGCATTTCCACGGGTAAATCTAGCTCGGTTCAATGCATTAAGTAGCGCTTTATGTCCCCTTGAGAGGAATTGCATGCGCTGGAAAGATTTTGGTCTAGAGTGTCTATAAAAAGGGGTGTACTTATCATAGGTTATTGCCGATGCATATTGGTTTCTATATTTTAAAAGGAGTTGTGTATCTTCGCCTACAACTCTGTTTTTGCTGATTTCCTCTACCTTTTTTTCGAATTTGTAGCTATTTTTTTTTATATATATATTTCTGTGATCTATGTATAAGTATTAAAAAAGAAATGCCGCTGACTGAATTTTGTATTGTGTGCTAAATGCTGTCTATCATCTATTAATTCATTTGGAAGTTCTCCAACATCAGGATAACCCATAGAAATAAAGTGGGGAGAACGCGCTTCAACGAGTGCGCATCCTGTTTTAGAGGATGAGAGTGGTGGCAGCCATTTTGACAAACACAACGATGATTGTGGAAGCCTTTCTACATTTTGACGAATATTTTGTTGCTTTTTCATACGTCTTATTGTTAGTATCTTTTTAAGATGTCTTGTGCAATTCCGGAACCAAAATTAGCTTCCATTAATCATTAATTCAGACTTAGATAATATAAAAAACTGATTTATGATTATTAATCCAGTGTAGTATTGCCGTTTTTTTTTTTTAGAACAATTGTACTTTTGGCATTTCTGGTACGTTAGTACGCCTTTGCTAAATTTAGTACATTTTAATATATGTTAATGAATGCCTAAATGTCAATTTTTTAATTTTTTTTTTCTTTCAATGTTTTAAAAAGTTCTATGGTGTTGCTTTACGAATTCTTCTGATTGAGGACCTTGCGGTTCCCCGTGAAATTACTGACATGACATGATTAAGGGTGTGTGCCGGAATGTGCTGAAATAGCTATTACTGCTTTAGTGTTAGCGCCAAGTATTTGTTCCGTAATACTTTAGTAAAGTAAGTTGATTACGAAATTTAGTAACATCAGTACTTTTAGCAGATTTCGGAACATACCCTAAGTAATTCCGGATTTATGACATTTACGAACATAAGAATTTTTCTTTTTTCAAAATTTTCAATTCGGTACCGTTAGGTTTTTACTAAGACTTATAGGTATATTAGGTCTTACCTATATTGTTTTTTTTTAATGTATTTGACCAGCTGTAAAAGGTATTATTTGAACATTAACATTCTATATTAAACGAGAACCCTTAAGGTGGATTCACATGTACAGTCACGGGCAGATCAGATCACGGGCAGAGACAGTACAGTCAAGATAGCTTCAATGGTTTTCTAATGAGAGCATTTCCACTCACTGGCACGGTATCGTCACGGTTAAATGTATTGGGTGCCTTTGATTGGAAAATGATTTGATCGTTTCATACCTCGTTATTTTGTGATAAACTGTTCCCAATATGACTTTACTTAGCCCTTGTGCGCACATCTCTTTTGTTTTAGAACAAAATTTTATTAATGCAAGAAATCGATATTCACAGATTTTAGAACTGTGGCGTTGGAACGCTAAAAGTATTAATATTATCAGATAAGTTTTTTTTTACCATAACTGTACATATGAACATAAACCTTGTGTGACTGTACCTAATATTCCACCCCACAATTTAGAGAGCTATTTACCTATAGCAAGGTATAAATATATATATATATACATACATAGGCAGCGAACTGCATATACGCGATGTGGCAGATGTTCATTTCTCAAAAACTGCTCCGATATCACAGCTCAGTATACGCCGAGTGTGATATATTATCTATCGATTTTATGCGGAATATTTGCAAAACCTCAAAATGGTGTGCGGGCGCGCGATCGACGTTCGAACGGAGAATTTTCCATCCACCGCTATACATATAGGAAGTCAGAAAATTGAATAACAAAATTCGAGGTAAGTGCATGAAGTTTACAAATTAAAAATTCTATAGCAGATACTGACTTTGTGCACCGAACGTGCATATTTTGACTTGTCGAGGGCGAAATTCGCTCACGCCCTGTCAGTGTGAATATTTCGCAATTATTAATACCCGTACGGTGGGCAGATGCTGTTTACGCCAGGCACGTCTTCAGCTTGCTCGATGTAGGTGTTATAATTAATCTGCAAACATTGTTTCGACGTACTGTCTAAAACGATCTACGTAGGTGTAGAATGTGCACCATCTTCGCCTATGTCTTTAGCCCACGTATGTGGCTGCCTATGTGCAGCTTATATGTAGATGCTTTAAGTAGGTATCTTCGAACTAAATTCAGTTCTCTTAAGCTAAGTTTGTATTTCACCTAGAACTCGTATATACGCGGATGTTGCTCTAATCTGATTTTGGATGAACGGATGAAGGCTTTAATATAATAGTATGCTATACCGAGGTACTATTTAATGAATGATTAACAAACAATAATTACTTGTAATAAGGAAGATACGAATACGTAGGTAGTGGGAAATTGATACTTAATGAGTCTAGTGATTACTAAATTGAAGGCAGCATTTAAAGACCGGCTAATAACTCGTATTATAAATTTAAAATAAATAATAAAAAACTATATACCCCCCACTATTCTTTCTTTATTAATCTTTACAGACATGTGGGGAAATAGAAAATACTTTTTGCTAGTAATGTGAAAAACAACCCAGTAATAATAACTGGGTTCCGTAAAATACAAGTACTTACTTGTACTAAAAATTTGTACCTATTTACATACCTAGTCCAAACACATCTAAAATTAGAATACATGTTAAAACAACTGTAGATCAAAGTATATGAGTCTTAAACAGCCGGTGCCGTCTTCAGACATTTGGCAATCCTGTCTTGTTTCCATAGAAATGTTTTACAATCTTACAAGAGGAGGTCACTAAATGTTAACCCCAGTTTTGATCCCGGCTTTGTCAGTTAGTAGTGGGGACCCGTTAAAGTAGTTTTGTAAAATATTAGCCATAGCCGACGATTTTTGACGATTTTTTAAATTTTACGGTCGTTGATAATCTCGCTTAAATACATTCAAATATTACATAGGTTTACTAGATTCTAGTGGCGTGGTAGTAAAGCCTAGTGTTAGTATGCGGAAGCACCATGGTTCGAATCCCGACTGAGTCGATGCTTTCTTTTTTATTTTTTCATTTTTCTTTTTTTTTGTAATCGTGTCAAGTTAAATATTAGAATGATAGCTAGAAATTCTGGACCGTTCACCCAGCCGGTTAATCTGTCGTTGGATGACGGATTACGCCCCAACTCAGCAGACCGGCTATACCGCACTAGTCTCACTGTAGATTCATTTTTTGTTTGTTTTTAATTTTACTTTTTTTCCAACGCACCTCTCTTTAAAAAGACTCGATTTTTTTCTATTTTTTTTTTTTTTGTTGTTCAAACGCGAATCTAAAAAAGAATCGACGTTGCGCGTCTCGCTGCCGTTACGCGTCAAGTTAAAAAAGATTGCAATGTCTTAACCTTTTTACTAATTTTTGCCTCTCTTTAAAAAAATACTCAATTTTTTTTTAATTGTTCTTTTCTTTTTCAAACGCGTCTCTCTTTAAAAAAGACTCGACGGTGCGCGTCTCGCTGTCGTTACACTAGACTTACGCGTCACTTTACGCGAACTGTCTGGGAAAATGGTTTTGATATTCTCTCGGTCATAGGGGGAGACATTCATTAGACCATCACTGTACGTATTGTAGGTATCATCACCATGACCCAACCTAAGAGTGGCACGCTTCGGGAATATCCCGGTGTTAGTACTTGAAATGGCAACTACTGTATAGATACTTTACAAACGTATTATATTATATTACAAACGCCGGAGACCTGTGGCCGCACCATATTTTCGTTTGACCAGGAATCTGAGATCTTTCAGAGTTAATTCCATTAAATTTTACAACAAAATACCAAATGACTGGAAAACTTTAGGGCACAGGGATTTCGAACGTACGGTAAAAAAATTTTTGAAGGGGCGGGTATTTTATGACATCCAAGAGTTTGTTGACTGCACTTTTTGAGTTTAAATGCTTTTATCGGTCTCTACTGTATAATGTGTGGTGCCGTGTTGTAATGTATTGTATTTGCTTGTGTACTTTAAAAATTTTCTTTGTTTACTTGTACAAAATGACGAGTGTACACACCCAATAGCTGTCACACACAATAAAATATCTATCTATCTATCTATCTATCTATTGTTTCAGTAAACTGAAATAAAACCGGCGTTTTTGTCGAATTCTACAATTAATTTTCATATACATGTAATACTTAAGAACTTAATGTCTTAAACGAGTTAAATGCCACCTTAAATTTGTCTTTATGAATGCATTATGTTCTTTTGGACGAAAATATTATCTACTTAGAATATCTTTATATCAAGATGTTGTAAGATTCTTATACTAATTCTAAGTGATTTTTGTCATCTATCATTTCTTATTTTTTATACGAGGTACAAA
The DNA here is from genome assembly GCA_949128085.1 of Cetonia aurata. NCBI lineage: Eukaryota > Metazoa > Arthropoda > Insecta > Coleoptera > Scarabaeidae > Cetonia > Cetonia aurata. Next base: position 35,318,912 of record OX421885.1, read on the forward strand.
ATAATTGACTGAAAATTTGGCAAATATTTTATATTTGCCCAAACAAGTTACTCTTACGTATGTATTTTGGTTGATAATATCCGTAGTAAGAAGAAGTAGAAGCAGTCAAATTATACTCATTTAGGAAAGATTAAGAAATAAGAATTAATTATGAAACTTGAAATCGAACTATAAAGCTTCCAAATAAATATTAAATCGAATCTTATACTATAGCATATCAATACGCTCTCCGGAAACTTCAAAGTTTTCAATTTTAGCTAAAGTGCAACCTTATAATTTCAATCGAAAATATAAACAGAACAATGCAGCGTGCATTATGCATCGGCTAACTGAACTCTGGTTCATTTCACCTCCCGCTCTGTCGTCCCGTCGAATCATAAACCGACCGAAGTTTGAACGAAGGTTAACCCAGAGATTCCTACGCGACTGGCCACCAGTTTGTTTCGAGACATCGACCGCGTGTGCTATGTGCGCGTCGTGCATGCTCAAAACTTGTTTTACAAGGTGGATTATAGCTTGCTAGTATCGTGGGTGTTTCGTAGAATATATCGCTTGCACGGTGCGTGTGTGATTCATCGTACTATCAATCGACGGATGGTGGGGAATTTTATTATTAATTGTCGAACTCGTAGATCAACAGGTGTAATAAATATAGGAGAGGCTGTACATTGATAAAAGGTAAATTTGTGTTTATCTCCCGGCGTTTTCTGTTATCTCGCTTAATCGCCACTTTTAATTTACGAAAAGCAAGATATTAATTCTATTATTTATTCTGCCGTGGACATATACCTATTTTAGTACGGTTTTGTGTTATATTTTAACTAAATTGTTCGAGTTATGCCAAAACCAAGCACGTATTTAAGTGGCTTCGCTACCTGGATTCTGTGAACACCTGTCTTATTATGCACAAAGGGATGCCGGGATTAGAACTATTCGCTTTGGCAAGTTCATATTATATTTAATATATTCTGGAATATATAAAGTACGTCTGATATTGAATAAATCATACTATAAGTTTTATAATAACAAACTTATTTAAATGATTATATACCCTATGTAAGACCAATGAATTGAAATAGGCTAAATGGATTTAAATTGAATTTATTGGCTTTAGCAGCCTCAATTCTGTGTTGGGCATGCGCAATATCCACAGCAGCACGGGGAAATAAAACACGTGCTTGTCTTCGGTACGTTGTACAACTTATTTTCTTTGCTTGTTATAATTTTAGCAATGAAAAAAAATGATCTGTATCCGCCGAACTTCAACCAACCTATTAGTCATTCATATTATCTGTTTACATATTCAAATATTTTAGGAAATTGCCAGAATTATAAAAACAAATGTTTGATGGTATTATGATTATGATTACCAGGTATTTTACTGTGAAACCCATTTTTCTTATTTCTACAATACTGACTAGGAAAACATGAATCTGTTTTAAAACCAACCAATGTTTACATATAAATTAGTCAAGTCAAAAAAACCAACTTCAGCTTTTATCTTGTTTGCATATACGGCTATAAAAGTTGTAATACATAAATCAATTGTTTTACGTAAGTACCTACACAGTTTTTGAAATACTCACTAATAACAGTAATTCGCAGAAAAACATTATTACAAATGTTTGATATGTTTGAGTGAATAAATATTTTATTTAAAGTAATTTCAATGTTATGCTAGGACAGCTAAGATATCAGATATTTCTTAACAATACACTAATGTGACAGCTAATCTCTGAATAAAGAAAGGGGGTAGTGACCGAGAAATTCCTGTTCGATTTTTCCGAAATTTAACAACAAAAACACAACTTTTATATTTCGATTAACAAATATCTTGCTTCAAGTCCAAGGTATATGTTGTATAGTAATCCAAAAAGGTCGATGATTCGATACTTTCTTCCACATGATGGCAAACCCTGCGTTTCCGTGGTTTTCGGATATCAGAATAGAAAAATAAATAAGGATTTTAGATTTCAGATATTTTAAGAAATGTCAGGAGCAAGTATAAATCGTTTTCAATATTCCTTTCTAAAACTAATAATTATTACTTTATTGTAATCTTAACTAACTTTTTAAAAAGAATAATTAGTATTACCTTTTCTTCCCAATAGCTGATGAAACTGCATACCTAAGATATGTGATAATCTTTTTAACACTGGCACAGGTCAAGACGTAACTGAACAGAAATCCTATCTTTTTTCAGATGAATCTATCTCAATGTCGAACGGAGAAGTAAATCGTCAAAACTTGTCAGCAGGGAATTCTCATTGCATTATTATGGTGTACATTATTCGGGTAGTGTGTCAAGTGTTGTAATTAAAAGCGAAGCATTCAATACAAAAGAAATTTATAAACTTGCCCAATAAACACTTCAGACGATAACGGCTTTTCCAATAAAAAGAAGCATGACTACTCGGTGAGTTTGCATCTAAAGCGTGTAAAAGCCACCACTGCAGATTATTATTACTTATTTATGGCTATAAAATGTTCATAAGCTGTGTACTGTCAAATGAAAGTGAACGAAGTATTGAATACTTAATAGTTTAAGGTTTAATAACTGACTAGCAATACGTAGGCACCTAACTATTTGGTTCTACGGGACCGGACCCAGCTTAAACTGTTTATAAAAGTGCAATTATTTAAAAAAGCCGAGATAATGTAAATGCTCCCTAAATCTTTGCTACTATCTACTGTATGCGCCTAAGTAGCTGTTTGTTTCATACCCTGAATGTGTAAGCGTAAATAACCAAGGTAGATGTTCACACTTGTATAGGTACAGCCACAATTCTTAAATGTATAGAGTTGATAACAGAGGAGTTGCTTTGCAGAATATTGCTCGCACCTAAGTGTCTTACATAGACGACGTAGCAAGCAGATACGTCACAGCTCTGAATCGATCAAGAATCTAGTGACCCGAAAAATATTTCCATCGCAACAATACTTGCCCGATTTGCAGAAAATATTGCGCATTCAGTAGTGAAATTGAATGCTTTAGCTTGGCGGTATGCACTTGCATTTACGCTCTTGCACATTATATACAGGGCGGTTAGTAAAAAGCGCCCGAATATTTTTAAGGTGCTACAACTGGTTTAATAAATTGTACATATTATATTAATGTGTTAATTTGATGATGCTTTTCCTAAATTTTACTTACTAGCCTCACTCTTTTACCGGTTTAAACTAGGATATATTGACAAATCTTTTTCAGAATTTTCAATAATTATTTTGCTTTTCATACAGTAGGAAATTGTTGGCAATATTAATAACATGTGGAAAATCAATTGTAAGGAGCAAAGGATTCATAAACTTGAGTAACAAGGAAACCTATGATATTTGATGCGAGCATTTTTATATGACATACGTACATCAAACCCAATGAGTACAAGAATGCAAAAAGTGTAAACAAAAGATAAATGCTACAGAAAATAAATAGAGAAACTAGAAGAAAGCATGTCAAGTATATAAAAAGTCCAAGAAGCAATAAATCACACAGCCGTGTAACCTCCAATCCCAGGAGAAATAACACCAGAATTAGCATGAAAGAGTAGCAAGCATCTGTTATAATAAACGGCGTTAACCCTTTCTGCATGCAAGTTGTTGACTTTGCCGTAATTCTGAAAACTAATATTGATATGATCTTTGCACACATCGAAATACTAAAAAAAAGAATTATTAATGTCTATGGAAGGTGGGAAGTAAAGAGCTTTTTTCAGTTTTTTTCCGAAACTTTATTCGTTACTCCACCAACACTAATAATTAAATGAATATTTGTTTTTATGATTATTTAAATAGCGGAGAAAAGTGTTCAGTTATTCTTGTGAATTTAAGCAACGCCTTTGACATGGTGGATCATTCTCTGCTCTTACGTAAATTGGAGTGATGTAGTGTTCGTAAAAGCAATCCTTATAAGTACTTTTTATTAACGATTTGTCAAAGGGCTTTACTTTTAGTGATGTAATACTTTATACGGATGATAGTACTTGTATTTGCAGAAGTAATAACATACAATACTTAAAGACTAACTTACAAAAGAATTTAAATAACTTTGAGTAACAAACTATATCTTTATATAAATAAGACTTTATTTATTAATTTCACACCGAGGCTTAATAAATACAAAGAAATTTATCTGCTTTAAATGAATAGTAAGTCACTTAGCAAGTTTCAAATTCAAATTTAGAGAATAGCTTGAGTTGGGAAACGCTTGTTGAATCGCTGAAAAGTTTTTGTGAGAAAGAAAATATTGTTAGGTACCCTATTATTTCTACTCACATTTTGAATGTAGACTTTTAAGTAGGAGTGTATGTTTTAGGAGCTTCAACATTTATCCATTATCCAATATTCGTGCATGCAAAAGATGGCAATAAGGAATATAGAAATCTTGCTGGAGCGTAAACCATTATATAAATCTTTAGGTATTTTAATATTACACTTCTTATGTATGTATATGTTAGACACAGATGCCGAATTCGCACAATCGTCGAAATAAATGGATAATCGCGGTTTGAGCAGAGTCATATGTTCAAATGCCGAAAATGTTTAATATATAGGCCATGGTGTAAACTGTTTCCGTACATTATCTGACTCTGTATGAACTATATCTAACTTAGGGGTTCTTACACCTCACATAATGCTTTTCCAAAACGATATTAAATGCCTACAAAATTTGGTTGATTTTAAAATCAAACTAAAATATTTCTTATTGTTAGTTGAAAATGTATTTTATTCATGTCAAGAATATTTAGATCACACTATTCTTTGAATTTGTATACAACTCATTGATTTTATGATTTATATGTGTTTATATCAATTAGCTAATGTGGTTATCTTAAATTTTTATTACATTTGCTTATTTTATTACCAATAAATCCAACATAAAACAATAAAACACAATAATTTTTCATTTATACGCAGTGTTCATTGACATAAATTGTAATTGGCGAAAGCTGTTGGGGATGTAAAGGCATGAATTATTATTATTATTATATTCCTCATCTTTATATAATAGAGAGTTATAACATAAATATTTACCAAAAGATTAGTATTAGGACGGGATTACAGTAGCAACCTTATATAAATATTTTTGTGAATATGAAAAATATCTGGTTTAACAGCAGCACATCTTTTTACGCCTAAATGAACGAAATAGCATTCCCATATAAGTTCAAACTTTGAAATTTTTTATCGTTTACCTAATGTGATAAATTACTACAGCCACTGAATATTTCGGTAATTGTGCTTTATAGCCATAACCACACTCATAGAGATATTATGATTATAAACACATACTTAAAAATTGAACTTTTTGATTTTGTGCATAAACATCAATGCCACAAAATTTCTCCTGATATCCATACTGTTTTATTGAGCCTTAACGGTCAGCGATACAACACTAACAAGTTTTGCTTTTACTTTTCGTAATTATTGTACTAATCACTATGCTATTTAGGTGCAGATTAAACAGGTTGCTTATATGTCACTTTAGAAATTTCCATTTTTAAACAAAGCTGACTCACATCGCCGATTCCATTATTGTTTTCAAGAGAAGAAGTTATTGAACTCGGCACCGACAGAAATACTTTTTGTGTATATACATTGACCGATATGATGCGTTCATTACATGCTTCTCGGTAGCACATTTTACCACCATTCGAATTGCTCTCGTGTTTATCTACCGCCGCCTAAAAACGATAATGGAACTCAAGTGCAAATACGTGCGTATTTTTGATTCTTATATCTAAAATATTTACATTGTCACTTCACCTTACATCCCGCTTTCTCTGTCTGTTTTTCTTCGTGTATATTTTCCGAATCCGAAGTAGAATTTTTACCTGACAATGTTTATTTACCTAGAAAAAATAGACGTCGTAGGCGCAAACCGTTCTTGGAGAGATAAATTCCAATTCGTTTCATAACAGTATAAACATACACACGCATAGAACTAAAAACGGAATTTTCACGGGAGTGTTTTCCTTTTTTCAACCGAAGCGGTTTGTAGAAGCGCCGTTTCTCCTATTTGATCAAAGAAGCTAACACGCCATTGCATAAGTGACTTAAACTAAGGGAAATAAAGTAGTTTTGTAATCGGCGCCGACATGCTCAATTTGCGCTAAATACCGAAACAAAACATCCCGTCTATTAAAAGCAATGCGGAAAGCGGCGTTACGTAACCATTCTGAAATTGGAACGACACACGACACAATAAATCATCCTACACGGAGTTGGTTACTCGTCACTTCTCTCTTGTGCATATCCTCGTTGAAATTCGTAAGTTTGTAGGTTTAAAGCGGGATCCTCTTGATTTTATTTTAAGTCATTCCAAATCCTAGTTTTCCCTGGCCTATAATTAGCTTAATGGAAGATTTGGGGTCCTCCGTTTAAGTGAGGGTTAACTATACGGCCGACGTTAAGGAAACTTAATTATGCGCATCTTAACACTCTATCGGCTGCAAAATCCTTGTAATGGAATATATACAGAAACGTACTAAGAACCATCTAAAAGCTAAGGAAAATTCCTTATATTCCTGTGCAGAACACGAATATATTCGATGCGGTAGTAAACATTTTATTACTGAAATATGCAATTAAAATTTTGAAATTAACAGATATAATGTTATAACAAAAATCCAAAAGAAAAATGAAAAAAATCCCTTACCACAAAAATTAAAAAGATACAAATCTAAATACGTATTTCGGCAACCAAGTTGTAGATGTGATCACTTGTTTTCTACTGAAGATGGCAACTTAATTGCCGAAATACGTATTTAGATTTGTATCATTTTAATTTTTGTGGTAAGGGATTTTTTTCATTTTTCTTTTGGATTTTTGTTATAGTTTTCAAGCCACAGTCTCCACCCATCCCTAATTTAGTGCCACCAAAGACGTCAGAAGAAACACTAAAAGAATAATAATTTAGGAATTATAGACATATCTACATGTTGAAATACTTACAATTAGTACGTATATTGCAAACTTAAACTATTCTTACAAGCAAAGTGACAGAACTGATCACCTCTGATTTTGATAAAATACTGCGGGCATATAAAGTAGTGAAAAATATCGACAAGTATTTTTTTAACTCCTAATATTTACTTATAGGAGGGGGGTCACAGACTCCTTAAGTTACACCCCTAAAACACATTTTTAACGATATTTTTGGATCTAGAAGAGATATCGAACTGAACTAAAAAGGAAAATATTCCTCTTGACCATTCCGACGATTTGGTTTAATAAAGAGAGCAATGGTGCATGATTAGGGTTGTGGTTTTAGCCTCGGGAATATTGGAAACAATCACTTTGACGACCGCGTCTTTGTTCACTAGACAGTTCTCTTGACAATGGTGGGGTTCGTTTGCTATAAACCGAACTACTAAATCCATTACTTGACCACTACCTCCTGGAAAAGTTGAGCCTGCGTTGGAAAATATGGTTAAACTCACAGCAAAAGAAATTCGCGGGAGCTGATATGAATCAGCTTCCCCTATTTTTTTTTATATTTATGCATTTGAGTATTCTAATTTATCCTGAAACAGGTAGATGTGACTCAAGAGCCACGTTTTACTGGCTATTCATGTTCTTCTAATACATAGCATTAATAATTTGTTTATAATATAAATATTAAGAAAGTTAATAATAACTTTATCTTAAGATTGGTATCACACATATTTTGCAGTAAAAATACCTTTCAATTTAACTAAAAATGAAAAAATTGTAATATCAAATAATCTGTTGGAATGCATGTACGTCAACATAATATACGAAGATGCATTTTCTTCATCAGTCACATGTCATTCTACTAATCCTTATAAAATGCGGATTAACACCTGATAAAGTACACCTGATGCATTTGTTACATAACGTAAGCTTTCAAAACTACCACAGCAGTTTTTTTTTTCTGCTATGAAACTTCTAACAATGATTAATTTTATTTCCTAACGAAGATAAATTCACGGCCAACTGTTGTCCAGAGCTTACGGGTTGATGTTACGAGACAGGTGAAAATTCATTGCGAACCCTTCTATTACGAACCGCAGTGTTTCTACATGTATGTATGTTACGTTAACACCTGATTGTTGGATATGTTGTAGCGGAAAGTGACAATGACAATAGATTGTAGCTAACTACTTTGTGAATGCAACGCGTCGAATAGCAAATATGATGAAATATATACAACGCAACAAAATTAAGGTAACGTGTCCAACTTTTCACAAATATTTCTGGAAATAAAGGAGATACGATTTATAAATAATTAGGTACCTATATTATGATGAAGGCCGTGTGTATTTATTAAATTTATTTAGTATTTGGTTATATAGAGGTGCCTGCACTGAGAGAACAAAATGTATTAAATTAACAAAAACCATTTTGTTGAAAAAATATTGTTATATCAACAACTTTTTTAATCAAATCGAGCAAAATAAAAGGTTACAACAACTGCAAAAAATGATTGATAATATTTTGTTAGCCCAACAACATACCATTTGTTAACACGAAGAGCAACAAAATATTTCGTTTCATTGAATTAAAAATATTTGGTTATATTGACCAAGTCATAATTGTTGAAGGAAAACTTTACACTAGCATATATTGACAAACATAAATATTTACTTTAACAAATTCACTTTGTTAATGTAAATGCATAGCATGATCTGTTATGTATTGTTAAACGAAACAAAATGTGCATTAACATGACAGAAAAGTATCCAAGACAACACTATGTACTTATCTCTTATTTCTACGGTAGTAACCTTAGGTTACAAACATACATATGCCTTTATGCATCCGTTTCTTTGGCAGTTTGAAGAGGTAAAAGAAATTATTAATGTAACAGTTCAAAAAAAAATCTATATAATAATCATTCCTGCGCCTAAAACACTAAACAACCTATAAAACTTGATCCTAATGGAGGTTAAAATGAAATATCCACGAATATACTTCTGTTGTCGGGCATCTTTTAATGGAAATATTTTTGAATTAAAATCTTGTAATTTATAATTTGTTCTTATCATTTAATCCAAACTTAATTCATGTTTTATCTAATAAAATAGTTGCGGAAAATCATAATGTTTTTACCTATGGCTATATATGCAAGTGTAGCTGCGCAATAAGAATTAGATGTTCTGTGTTTCGGGGTTGTTCGCGATAATAATTATGTTAGTCAGCATTACCTTTAAGGCAGTTAGAGTGTATCCTTCTCCATTTATATTTAGTGTATATGTATATATTGCAATTGTATCGGTAGATCGTTGTACAAGTCGAAGTTCATTAAGTTCAAATTTATGGTTTTGTAATACTTGAGATTAAAAATTTAAGTAATCTGCTGAATTACATTTTCGATGATAGACTTAAAATTAATAGCTAATATCACCGACATAAAAATGATTCGGCTGATCATTTGAATTTTTAAGCTAACGTATTAGGAAATTATCAATTTGAACTTGAACTTTCGCTTGAACAACCACAATATGCATCTGTATAAGTGTAACTAAATGTATAGGTACAGTATAACGCAATATACGGAGGATTATTCCATACCAAACGACTATCATTAATTTAACCAAAAAATCATATTTAAATGAATACATTTTTTTGGTTGAAGAGAGTATTTGTTTTTATAGGAACAACATTCCTATTTCGTTGATTTAACAACTGTACATATTTACTACAAACAAAAGTAAATAGTTAACCTAACAACTTCTAATTTTAATGTTAATCAATTCTTTTGGTAAACTTAACATAAAATAACTGTTTGTTTAACCCAAGGCACTTGTTGCCCGAACAATTTCAAAGATTCAGATCAAAATTACCTTGATTGTTAAGACAATGCTAAAAATATTGTCTAATCTACACAATTATAGTAACAATCACATTTTGTTACCTTGACAAAAAATTTTGTTTGACTATATTTAACCAAATGTTTTTGTTGGATAGACAATTTTTTTGTTAACTTAACACATTTTGTTCTCTCAGTGTGATAAGCACCGATGCTTAGGCCTTGTCAAACCCCTCAAGAAACAAAAAAAATGAATTGTTGCAATAATGATAACGTATTTATTTTACTAATGGATCTTGTTATTACTTCACCACAGATTGTAAATAATATTTATCATAAGAATAAAACATTTCGTGCAAGATCAACTTCAAGTCTTTTATAACGCTCCCGATAGCTTTAGAATTATGCATAGATTGTACTCGCTCCCATATTGGGGATCTCTCTCGTACGAAACTGCTAATGTTTCTATCAAAAGGTATGACTTCGTTTAAGACCATCATCTTGAGAATTTTAGCCTTAATAAGAAGGATAGATAAGATACGGTGAAGAGATGTGGAGTTTATCTATTTAATTCTAGCATATATGATTCCGACTGTGTTTGACGCAGTACATACAGAAACTTTGAAACCTGCTGGAAAAAAATGTCCTAGATGTTTACGTCTTAATTCAACAGGATTTTCCTAATTTGCCAATCACATCATTCACGATAAATATAAATTCAATCCTGACCTCAATTTCGAACTATTTTATTTTTCTAGATAAGGATTATTTTGCACAACATAAAACGGCTTGAGATTCTGAGACAGCAGACTGATAACAAATATAAGTCCATTAATCCACAAATCACTTTTGAAGCACATTTTTATATTTGTTTTCATTAACTGTCATAGTTACCCGTGATTGTTTCATTCTCCTTCTAAATTTTAATATTTCCACATTGGATTTAGGGATTACAAATTTGTAAAAGATGCTTCTCAAGTTTACATTTTTCCAATTGTTGCAATCTAGCGAAAATGCAAGACTTTTCACTAGCACTGTTGCTCGAAGCCCGATCTTGGTTATTCGATTGCGGCAAAGGCTATTTGTATAGTATGCCGACGGTGGAAATGCAATAAATGTTTAAGAGTCAGTAATTTTGGTCAATTCTAATAGAGTTTTTCATATTTACAGGTTTTTTTTGTTTATCTTTTCTGTAAAATTAACCAATTTCAATTTCTTGTCAAAATATGTGTTGTTGTCCGATCCATGTGCATCCTTTTTACCAACTTCTTATCACCATCATACAGGTTTTAGTTTGTTGTTTGTTAATTATGCAGCTTGAAAACGCATTCTTTTTAAGTCAGTAAAACAATATTGTAGATCTTCTAATTTTGCTCTGATGTGGAGGTCATTGTTAAATGAAATAAAAAATATTGCTAATTTTGGAGTGCATAATTAGGTTTTTTTAAATATAATATAAATTATCGTCCAATATTTTTTTTAAATATTCAATCTACAATATAAATTTAAATATTTTGAATTTCACTAAAGCTTTATTCACATTTTATTTTATGCTTTATTTCATTCTTTGGAAAATTACTAATAACTGCATTTTAAGTAGGTATTTTAATTGCTTCTTTACATTTTATTATTTTAAAATTTATAGATTTCTTTAGATCTAAACCTTTATGATTTGATAACGTAAAAACGATCACCTCAGTATTTAATAATAAATATTTTATTATCTATATTATTTAGTGTTCTTTAATTACACGCACAGTTCCTTTCAAATTATACGAACTAGTCTGCAAATGGTTTTATTGTACCTTGCAACTGAAGGTAATTGAATCCCGAAGATGGCTGGGCGGATCATCCTAGCCATCCTAGGAATTCAACTCGCTCATGACCTTTTTCCTTATAAGAATTATTTTAGGCAAATGAGATTCAAATCGACTACGTCTCTTATTGATATCATTTTAAAAAAATATTGTAGTACAATTTTCTAATTTTTCTTGTATTTCGATTTTAGAATTACGCCTTTTGGCATACTAGGGCTGCATCGAATAGTATTCTAGATTTCTTTCATGAAATTGTACCATAATTTCTTTTTACGATCTTGACATAATGAACAGACTATAAACAAAGTATATAAACGTCAAATTTACTACAATGAAACATGCATCATACAGATATCAAATAGATTTCCAATTTTTGTTGACACATTTAATCTGAATCCGCATATTACTAATCGGAAAAAGTGACACAATGTTTCAGTATGAATTTACTATGACAGTAGCAGCCCGAACGAAAATACCTGCGGTTTGTGGTATCTAGTATCTACATGTTATAGCTGCCAATTAAGCAAACATTAAATTTTTTCTCGAAGTGCTTGGCGTGTTTATGACTCACGGACACATTTATCGTTTTATCTCTAGAGATAAAAACAAACATATTTTGATCCAATTTGATTTCATGTAATACGTAATCAATTCATCTTGGGAATAGAATTATTCCTATGCAGTTCCGCAGAAAGAGTTTAATACATGGGCGAAGCAAACATTTTATTATTATCCAGACGACCGCGGACAAACAAAATGTTCCTGTATATTTATTTTCTTTACGGTGCGTTTAATGTTTACGCTATAAGCAGTAGTCCGTGGTGCTTTTAAAGACACATGTCCAAACAAATCCGGTACATTCAAAGAGACCACCGGGTGTTATTGCAGATACAATGATGATATAGTCACTGAGAAAACTTTATGAACAAGTCGTTATAACTCATTTAATTGATATCATTATAAGTAGGTAAATCGGTAAATCCAAAAATGTTTTACATATTAGTGAATATTGAACTACGGTTGCAGAGTCTACAATTTCTTTGTATAAAATAGAATTCTTTGGCAAAGAAGTTTCTTTTTCCTAATCATTTAATGTAATGTTATTACCTAAAATTACTTGAGCAGGCTAGTGAAATAACAATCGATGAGTCGTTGTTTCGAAGTTCTCGGTTTTCTCCGATTCTACCGCTATGTCTCTCGCTCTTCGATAAGTCTCTAATAGCTCTAACTGGTCCGAGGCTAAAAATAGTTTCGATTATACGCCAGATATAAGCGTCTCTTTCCTTCCTCGTACCAGACGATGAATTTATGGAAATCTAATGGCTACGATATCGCCAGGAGATTTACTGCTATTATGAGTTGCACAACTCGCCCTGAACCGAGGCTGAGTTTGATTCATAACCGAGAGATAAACAAAACGAAATGCTGTTCTAGCGACCAGTAAATTGGTTCTCGTCTACGCAAAGACGGCTGGCGCTTCTTCGATATGGTATAGAGTGTACAGTTTCTGACAAAACGCATGGCACGCCGGTTCCAATATACAACGATTCTCTTGTAGGAATTGCTTAAGAAAGTCATATACACAGCCAGTATATAGCTCCAAGTAATTCCATATATAAATTGAAATAAACAAAGTGATAAAAAACAAACGAGCCAGCCGTAGGAAAATTAACGAATGAAGAAAGTTTATGTAAACAACATTGAGCAATCTTGGTAACAGGGCAGTGAAATGGAAACATTTAGCGTAGAGCTTTCCAGATGAAAATTTTGAAACCAGTATTGCCCAACAGATCTACAGGAATGATAAACAAACACATTCATTATACGTGCAGTAATATGAATAAAATACCAGTGTAACATATTTACGCAATAGTCGCTTGGATATGCTGTGATGTAATTCAGTATTCTTCAACTGCACATTGTGAGAAATGGTTTAATACCATGCGCCCAGATTTGAATTATTGATTTAAATAGATACATAATTACTAAACCTTGCTTTTGGAGCAGTCAGTTACCGCACAGTGTCTGTACTTTTAATAAGTATATCAATTTAATTATACTGAGTTAAGCTAATCAGTTTTTTTTTATTATATAAATTTTTCATATGTACTGTTGTGTAGTTCAATGAAATTCGAAATTACTTGCAAATAGCATCTACCTTTCATTTTATTAGCTCATAAAGTTTTTTGAAGAGGTAATCTTTAAACTCCAACAAAAAAGTGGAGTTAATATTGAGTTATCGGGCTTTATGAGATAGCAGATGATCCCTTCTTACGGTAAATTTAATTTGGCTAATGATGCACCAAACACCTTGTATTTCGCACCAGTTTAACCGCAGTGAACTCATAATAGAAATTACAAATATGAAATCGGCTACTGTATTTGAAGATATAAAAGATTTTATATGCAAAAATAAAAACAAAAAACGTAAAGCATCTGTGCCGTTTAAAGCCCGCTGAACGTTGAGAACTATTTGAATACAATCGTTCCAGGTCTCCAAATAGCAAAAAGAACGTAATTGTAAACCACGCGGAATAATTTTCGACAAATTAAATTGCTGAAAAGAACGCCACTGTCTCTTGGGAAATTTGGCTTTAAGCAGATACAGTTAGGGAATTCGCTCAAACTATTACCCTATTACAAAAATTAGTAGCTAAAAATTCAAGTGACTTAAAAGGGTTACAGTTTTGTACATGTCTCTTTATTTTGGGTTCCGTATTAACCGAATCAATTATCGTTTCAAAACAGAAACAGAACCAGTGCCCTTTTTTATAACTATCACATATAGGCATTTAACTCCTTGTGTAATTTTACACTAGTTTTCAACGTACAAGGCAATCGCATATCTTATTAGGATAAGGAGGTATTGCAAAATATATAATTTTGTGAACTACCTGTATAATTATCTAAATCATCTTTCTGGTTAGTTATTTTGGATAACTGACCCTAAAGTTGAAATTCCGCCGCAACAGAGAGTGTCCTTGAGTACCACTCCATAGAGTTTACAAACTAACAAAGTTTCATCAGAATCTGCGATTACTTAGTGACCTTCCTTTGTTAGTCGTGCAAACTGACATCGTTGGAATTATTTTTTCTCCATCTGTACATTTCCTTTACCTATGTCTTTCTCTTATTTCTTACGATATCTAACGTGTATATTTCAGAAAAACGTGTTTTCAATTTATCTTGTAAACTGCAGCGTTATATCAACACATCGTAAAGTAATTGTTTCTCTTTCAATCGAATACATCCAATTACCATAAATGCGTACACTCGCACTCGCTCGTTTTCTAAAGCATGCTATTTCTCTCTGTACACATAGTTTCTGACAGATCTCCTTAAGCAAAATTAGAACTAATTTTAAATAATATTAAACATCGCTAATTAAAGACCAAGAATTTTAGCACGGGTGCTTGATTCATGAAATTATTAATATTAGTGGGCTGATTTCACACATTTCATCTGCAGGAATTTAATTTCCGCCTTTTGTCTTTTCCAAGGTATGTTAATCAATGTCTGCTAATTTTATTGTCGTGGTAGTGAAAGTTTTATTAAGGGTACCAACACACAATTTTATTTTTGTATGTAATTTTTATAATTACCTGTATTTCTAGATACATATGTTATATATTCGTGTTTCTCACCAAGAAAATAGTGTGTTACACTTCTTGGAGCTGCCTTTCCTGTATATTGTGTTTCGTTTTACAAAATTGTACCTTATTTATTTATTAGCACATTTGATAGTATAGCCATAATACTTTCATGATGATATTTGATTATTATAATAATTCAACACACATACAAGTGTCCCATCTAACTGGCAGAATTTTATGAATTTTTATTAGCCCAGTATATTCCTTGGATCATTTGTAATCAGTTTGTATCAATATTTCCAATGCAAACTACAGTTCATGTACTGTCAATTCAGGCCCGTGCCAACCCGGTGGTACAAGTGGTGCACGGCACCAGGGCGGCACATAGAAAAGGGCGGCAAAAAGCAACAAGTAATTACATATTTTAAATAACGTGCAATGAAATGTAAAATGTGCACTCTTAATCATGATATAAGACGACTATTCGCAAAATAATTTAATATAAACGCCGGCACTGGATCACAAACGAGCGAGTGCTTTATTTATAGTTATTGTACTTATTGTTATAAACAACGACCACGTACAAGATCGAAAAGATATCGTTCTTAATGGGTACACATCAAATCATGATACAAATCGAGAGAGAGAAACTTTTTTTAATAAGCTATAAGTTTTAGTTTATTTATTATATAATTGATATTGCCATGCCAGCAATCATTTTGATGTGTTATGTTCGTTTATATCTTTTATAATCTATTTTAAAAATATTTTTATGGAGAGTTATATAGATTCATAAGAAGCACGTTTTAAAATTGTTTCGAAATATAGAGAGCGACCTAAAAAAATACACACCAAGGTTATGAAAATGTAAATGGAACACCTTATATATTATATTATATTTTGATAGTAAAACCAAAAAGATTTCTTGATACACTTAAAAAGAAAAAGGTAATTTTTTTTAATTTAGAAAATTTAATTGATTATGAAAAATAAAAATATATAATACGTGTATAATATTTTACTTATGCACAGATATGTCAAAAATTGACAATTATACACGAATTTCTATGCCATAAAGATCTTTTTGTAACACTAGCGCACGAGGAACGTCTTTATTCCTTAGGGCTATGATGAAACGTCAAACAACGACATTACACCTGATAGAAATACTTTAAACCATTACAAAATTGAGAGGTTTCATTAGAAACCAAAAATTGTACTTTCTATTGAACATTTTTTGTAGGTAACATACATACATTATGTTAACAACACAATTCGAATATCTTATCCATATTAATATTCGCAGATACCCCCCAATGTAACTACACATCAAGTTGGAATTTTCAAATTTAGTCAAAAGCAACCTTGGAAAATTCAATGTATTTTATAAGTATTTTCATTTTAAATTTAAAAATTGGCATTTGTGCATAAAGTGATGTGTGTACCACAGCCTTAACTTGCTGTTATGGCCCTCAACGTATTTCTAAAATTTGGGTCATTAAAGCAACTTACGTTCTTAATACATAAATAACTATTATCTATATTGTTCTTTATATTGTTGACAAATGTAGGATATACTTATACTTAGAAGATAGGTAGAATTTGAATAGAAATATAGATAAATATGTTTGACATTATGACTAGCCGCCTGACAAGCAAACCAATGCTTAGACTGTATCTATCTCATTAAGAAAGAATTAACAAGTTTAGCAATATTTTATAATTCTTTTTTCTCTTTCACAAAAAATATTTCTTACATTAATTACATATAAGTTACGGGGCGGCAAATAATTGTTCGCACCAAGGCGGCGACATATTCAGAAACGGGCCTGTGTCAATTGACGAAATAGCTCGATAGCGAGGGCGGCTACGTTCTCACGAGCGAGTTCTAACATGTCTGGATATTTCTTCGGGTGTGTCTCACTCCATTGAGACGGAAAATCACTAAAATTGTAGGCAACAGCCGTACAACAGTTCAGTTTAAAATAAAAAGATGAACTAATGATTGAAGATCGAACACACGTAGAACCTATTGGAAAAAAATCCTTACCGAAAGGGACGAACGATGGAGTTCAAAGGAAATAAGCAAGGATCCGAAAAACGCTCACCCATGCTAGCGAACGAAGTGGAACAATACTTCAGGAAAGTTCATCTCTAAAATATTAGAAGAGTGTTTCGGAAAAATAAACTGCATAGACGTTTCTCTAGAAAGAAGCCGTATATGTGTACTACTTAAACACAACATTAGCAATCCTCCAATCTCCCCGTTTTACGGTTGATGTCACACTCTTTGATATTAGCTGTTCATTCGATTTAGGCCACACGTTTACTCGCCCGTCTGATCTAAACAAATTTATTTTTGTTTCATGTGTATATTTTTTCCGCAGATTGAGATATAGCTATACTCTTCTGCGAATTCAAATCTTACTTTCATATTTTTGTTACTAAACTTCTACACAAAGCACTTGTTATTAATTTTTATAATAGGATATACAATTTTTGGCAATATTTATTATATTGTATTAATATGGAGGAATACTATTATAATAATGATACCAAAAAATGGGGGTATTAATCATCACTATATTGAGTAGCCCCTGCATTGAGGTGTTTATCACAGCAGTATGTTTTCCATGCTGCGAATAAGTTATACGTGAATATGCAGTAAATATAATTGTGAAATAGAGGAGGTTTTATCATTACAACAATTCCATAATATGATAAATTTAATGCGTTTTTTACCCATAAGATATAAAGCTTTGAAACAGTTTAATGAAACTAATAAATAATATTCAATAAATTATATCACATTTGTATGATAGAGGCAATTATAATCTGTTAGTACATATTAATAAAGCTTATAGCTAGTACATATAATGTTTTGCCTATAGTCCATTGTATTAGACAATTTCTTTTGTGTAGATTAAAATAACTGCTAGTACTGATTATACTACTGTTCGATGGAACATGCCCAGGTAAAAATTGCTGATTGGGCCAACATATGAAAAAAATTCAAAGGAACTATCAATTTAGAGGTACTCTTTTGATAGCAATCACAATAAACACATTACGATATGACTGTTAGCATACGAAATATTCTAAGAAACGACATGACAGTAAATACTAGTACGTTAATCATATCAAACGATTTATTTCATTGCTGTGTACACAATTGTGCAGATAAGTAGATATAAGATAAATAATAGACAATATAAATTCTACAAACAAATCAAAATTGCAAACAGATTCTTTCTAAATAGTAGGTAATAACAAAGTTTGTTGTCATCGAGATTGAATACTTCGTGAATCAACAGTAATTTCACCTTAATGTGATTTCCCACACGCGTTTGTGCAGGTGTTTACGGGATCTGTTTCGCCAATTTTTGTTCAACAAATATTTATTGTTATCATTTTCAAATGCCGTTGGGATGATTACAAATATTACTACTTTAAATTTCACCTGTATAAGTATTTTAGTATATATTCTACTAAGAAGATATAGATTTGCTTACTTCTTTAAATTAATATTCATTGTTAATTTTTGTCTATTTATTTCCTCTTTCTATTTTTATTCATTTTTTTTTTATCATGATACTATAAAGTTGATTCAATATTCTCTTATTTTTATTACATGCATTATAATGATATCTTATTAGCTTAATTATTCAGTCGCTTATTTAATTGGTTATCTCTACATGCATATTTCTAAATGAAATAACCAATTCTTTTACTTTGTAGTCACTATGGAGTTTCTATGCTATATTGCATATAATTTCGCCGAGTTGGAATCAACTTTATTTCCCGTAATTAATCTCATTTTTCTAAAAACAAATATAGATTTTTAACAGCGTGGCACATGCGCGCCTGGACTACTATTGGTCTAGGTTGTACACAGGTGTTGCCCAATATCTAATTACTAGTTAATGTTACCGACCAGGAATCAATTCCCTGAATTAATTGAACAATAGCTGTTTTGATAAAAGCTGCACCTGCACTCAGAATCCAATAAATTGGTATATAGGTACCCAATTACAACGATCGTTTACGGAACTATAGAAACGATTGCAATTAATAATGAAATGTACCGAAAAAATATTTAATAGTATTAATATTAACAAAAAATAATAACACATCGTCCTTGTTTTTCAAATATAAAAACTTTTTTTTTCATGACCTTTAAAGAGTCGTGTTTACAATTAGTGGGAGATATTTTGGGACACACGTTCAGTAAATATGGAAAGTTAGCGTCAAACAAAGCAATTACATTTAAAATTAAAACGAGGAGATAAAACGTGAATTACACCGGCCTTTACCTTGGAGACTACAGCTTTGCTCCGTACTATCAAACGGGCGAGTAAATTTAACGTTATCGAAATGTTATTGCTCCTTTTACCACCGAGCGTTCGCTTAGTATCTGCGCTTTGGGTTCCGGTTAAACGTAGCAGAGCGCGTTCGCCTTTCTGGGACTGGTTTCGTCATAGGTCATTGCCGCCGTTACACGGCGCGCAATCGATCAGTTAGATCTCGTACGATAAATCAAGTAAGGTACCTTTGTACAATTCGCAATGGATTAGTGCGGCAGTGCGGAGAGACGCGGGCCGCACTTCTTTCTGTTAAGTTTCGTGCGCACTCCACGAAGATTAGGAGAGAGCGTTTCGCTCGAGTTACGTCCCTAGTCGTGAAATAAAATTATTCCGGGCATATTCCGGGTCTCAATTTCTAATTCACGGGCGACATTAATAAGTATACATGGAAGAGAGAACTCCCGAGTGCACGGAAAAGCTGGCTTTAAAACTTTGAACAGACTATGTCTATCTACCGGAGTTTTGTAGGAAGCATCTACTTTTGTAGATCTAAAACTTTCCTAACTAAACAGGTCAGAAACAGAAGAAAAAGGGGCAGAACTGATTCTGAACAAAAAAATTTTGCTTTTTATCGTTTGCTAGTGATATTGAACAGTAAACGCAAATTAAAATTAAATCAATTGTCTCAAATGCAAAGAGAAAATTGTTGAATTGCAATAAAAAAAAAACCGATATAATTTCAGAGTCGTTCAAAACATTCAATTAGGAACAATAACAAAGAGATTATAGGGCATCTAGGAGACTGGAAAAATACAATAAACAATTTTATATTTATTTATGCATACATTATATATGATAAAAATAAACGGTATGCTAGAGTCACACTAGATTTTGTATGTAATCCAATGAAACATTAAAGAGAAAAGTGTTCTTAATACCTTAACCTATCCTTAACACTATAGTAAGACCAAATTATTACTTTACAATCATCAAACTAACATTAATATTTTTATCAATAACAACTTCTTCTTTTGCCTTCTTCTGAAGTTAGATTTTTGGGGGTTGTTGTAGTGTTGAGATGGGCACTTGCATCAGCTGTCTATGAACGCGACCAGACCAGACACAGAAGTCAGCATACAAAGTCATGACAACAGAGGCCATTAGTGCACCAAGCCTGGAATTGCATTAGGGTATGGATGCCGTTTGTGCGTAACTGCATACAACAGGGAACACACATCGGCAATCAGACGTGTCAATACGGTATAAATTGAATTCTAGAACTACCAGAACAAGGTACCAGCAATGAAGTGTACATTCATAAGATCGACAAAAATATAATGAAACTTTCTGTAGAATCAGATCTCAAAATATCTCAACGATCAGCTTATGAGGGCCGTAAAACCACAGAGCATAATCTCATGCATAGAAATTTCAGTGTAGTTAATATAAATATAGGTTCCAAACAGTATATACCTACCCTCGGATTGCCTATGTAGTAGTTATAAAATATATTATACAATTCATTATATTTTTATCAAAGAAGACAAGGCATTTTTCTTAGTGCAGAGATAAATTTTCTCTTAATGTTGATAAAACCTTTAGTTTGCTATCGTATGTGAGATTTCTTCGCTCCACCACGTTTTAAAATGGCACTTGACAGGTTTATTTTGGTTCGCTGACTTCGCTCTTTTGCAATAGAAACTCAATTTTTATTAGTTGTTAGACACGTAGAACTTTTGAGATCAAAATAAAATGTGAGCTCTTCGCACATGGCACAAACTAAGGGTGAATATCAATTACTTTTAGAGGCAAACCGAACTGTGTGGTATTTGAAGTACCGACAGATGGCAAGGGGTGAGTATGGGTGATCAATACTATTTACACAAACGGGGAAAGTTGTCCAAAGAACATGAGAACCCGTTTAGAGTCAAGCTGTTCGCCAGTAGATATCACCTTTAGATATTACTGAGTTACTCATTAGCATTCTCATCTTTCTCCCAGGCCCTCATGATTCTCTTTATCTACTTTGACGCCTTTTAGAAAATTATTCAATTGCGTAATTCATAGCACACGATAATTTGAATTCATTTGAATGCATTCTTTGCATATAAATGCTTCTAATAACCGTGGAATTGCGTAGAGTTGGCAAATAATCATATGTATTTGCAGCACAATTCTAACATTAGCATAGTTCCACGTGTGTGTTAGAATTGATGATAGTCGAGGATTATACTAGAATTGCGTTGTTGTTTGTATACCTTTGCTGATGCAGCGTATTTTGCAATAGAAGCATTCGTTTGAACGTCACTGAATCTAATAATGTTCCTTTTTATGGAGTACGGAACAGTTGCGTGCAAATACACTTGCTGATTTGCAATTTATAATTGGTGAATTTCCGCCGGAAAACAGAACCTACATATGTACATACAAATCTTCACTTAACGTAAGTTGTGAACGGCGCCTTGCTCAATTTAGAATACCATCATTGTTTATAACCTCTCCAATAATATTTATGTAAACTAGTACTCACAGACCGTCATTAACATGCACTGGCGTCATTGTAAAGTCACCAGCTGATGGCGTATGCATGCAGGTTGAATAGTACCACATCGAACGTAGCTGGCGTTCAAAATCCATTGTTTACATTGTACGAACGAAGAGAGGCAAGGGAATTCCTACTGTAATTAGTGAAGGAAGTTTAAGAGCTGTTATATTAACTAAAATCATGATAACATGACATGTGTAAATGATTAATTCTAATTAAGATGGATACCAATCTACTCTTACATTAATTTATTATGGAAATATGTTATTAACGTGTATGCTGATGTAAAGCGGACGAGGTTTTATGTAACTTTTATAAGTAAGTGGTGGTAGAAGAATATAGACAAAAATATTCTTCTGCAATCGCTGCTATTGGAAATAGTCACACAAAAAACAAATCAACTTCTTTGTAAGAACCTGCCCGTACGGTTTACCTAACAGTGTTAGTTTTTAGTTAGTTATTCGTCGATGTTCTTAGTAGTAAGATCGTGTTAATAAAATTGCGTTATTGGACTTCTTCCTTTGGGGTTACCTCAAATCGAGGGTATTCCAGCATCGACCAAGGACCCTTCTTGCTTTACGAAGGGAAATTGCTCGGGCAATTGAAGAAATTCCTGTGGAAATGACGGTGAAAGTCATGGAAAGCTACCGCGAGCGCCTAAATCAGTGTATCCGCTCCCAAGGACGACATTTAAGTGATGTGCTTTTCAAAACTTAAATTTGAAAATGGCATAAAATTTGCGATATGTTAATAAAAAAAAATTTTTTGTCAAGTTGAGTGGTTTTAATTTTATAACGTTTTGAAATCGGATAGGTTTTTCTGCCCCACCCTGTACATACCTTGAATTAATAAAACATAGGTTGAATGCGATGAAAAACACACGCCATTATATTATATGCTACCTATAAATATCTTTTCGATTCTATAATTATACTATTATACATATGTATACCAGAATACCGATAATACATCTAATTAAAGGAAACACTTAGATTGAAATATCTTTCTTATATCCTCAAACAAACCCCATTCAAGCAGCAGCTTAGTTACCTACTTCATCATCGATATTATTAGATTTATCGCTAGATATATTTACCAATTTTTTGTCATATAATCAGACATAAGTGCATTGATGCATGTAAAATTAATAAGAATCAATTAAACAACTTCCCTAAAAGAAATTCAGGCAACGAACTGCTCTATAAGGTAAGAAATCATGACACAATTTACCGGCAATGCAGATATAGCATTTTGCTGCTGCACTCTAAACGATTCTTGCATTTATTGATGGTATATGAAACAAATCTTACATATTGCTGCGCATGTACAATAAGCTGCATTCTCTTGCATTAGCTTGCACTAAGTGAAAAAATTCTCTAGTTAAGAAAATTCATCGAAGCAATTTTCTTGAATTAAAACTTTCAATTTTCTTTGTGGTAAAAGATTTACTTACAACAAAATTATTTCATATTCTCTATAAGAAAATGGTGTTAAAACAATATTTTGTTTTGAACTCAGAATGCATTTTTCTGTATGTAGAGAGCATAATTTTTCATCAACGAAACCAAATCCTCATCAGCCACCAAGAATTCTAAGGAGAAATTATATAAAAGGTACATCTTTCACTGATTGATCATCCTTCGTTGTTATATTATACCTGAAAACATTATTTCAAAGTAGTTTGAATTGTTTTATAGGACCTATATTTGGACCATAAATTCTTGGTAGCTTTTATTTCGAATTTAAAATAAAATAGATTTCTAAATTTACTATACCAGAAACATATTTTTCACACAATGCTATTTTTGTCAATTTGAGGAGGGTAAAATTACAAACCACAAAAATGACAGGTCAGCTATAGGAGATATTACAGCCTCTGAACGTGCTTTTAATCGATAAGTAAAAATGGAGAATGAAAATATTCGCTGTATAATTGAATTCCCTTAGTAAAGTAAATGAATTCGCCGACGAGTTTGATTTTCACGTTGTCAACAACACCAGCTAAAATGGAATGAAACTTTCGTTTCTACTTGTCTATGCTATTACAGTAGCTGAACTAAGATGCTTTAAATTAGTAGCGGAACTTTGTGCAATTAATGGAACGACCAAATCACTACGCAAATTTCGGCAATGAATTCTGAAGCTTATTTACTTGTTACTCCACGTTACTAAACATTGCTGGCATGACCGACTATAAGTTGTAATATCACCACTTAAAAAAAGAAACTTACAATTAGAGAATTACATTGTTTTATAATTTTATCTGTTTTGGCAAATGCACTTTCTCGATTAACCAGAATTATAGCTGATAGTTATCAATAGCCGCTATCGATAATGCGAATGACTAATATTTTTTTTTAACCAGAGAACATTAGCCAATTTAGGAATTATAGAATATATGTATTAGAATTGCGAATAGAAATTATTAATTAAACATCAGGAAGTGAAGATGTTTTAACGCGGGATTGCAAAAAATGGAGTCGTCTCAGAGTCGCTGTACTTTACCATTGTAAATTGTTCGAGCAAGGTAGTCTTGACAATCCAGGCTTAATTTAATTATAAATAAAGCATCTCTTGATAATAAGCCTAAAATGAAGTCCAAACCGGGGCAACAGCAAAGAACGCAGTTCACTGTCCACTCGGTACATCTTCAACACCGAATACTGGGGTTTATAATTTCAGAATAATTAGCTACCAATATAGGGATTCATTTACAATTAATTTAATGTAGTAAGGGTACGGAATTTACTACCAGTTCTGTTTCCACGTCATTTATCTTTTTGTTTTACGTTTCTACTTTAATGCAGCTACGCTATTACATCATTTTCAATACTCAAAGAATAGTTTACTTCAATCTTGATCGAATAAGTCACCTCCCTACATCACCTTTTTCGCTGTAAAACATTTTCGTTATTGCGTAAACATTGAACAATTTTTCCTTTATCGCCATCAGTTTTAGGACACGAAACTTACTGCTGTACCCTTACAACGCTTTCTCCTGAGGTCGTAAACCTTCTTTGTAACCCCGTCAGCTTGTCTTTACGTCCATATTACTAACCTTATGCGTGTCCATGCATCTTTCAAACTCATTTGTGTATGTTTTTTGTGTTCTTTTTCGAGAGCGTGTCTGCATGCATATTTAAAGAACAGTTTCAGTTCTCACGTACGTATACAGTTTTTATTACCCGCGCGTGTTTTTACTGTTTTTGTTCTTTTTTTTTTATTTTAAATTTCTCTTTTTCCCTGTATTATACTTTTACGTTATATTCGTATGCATATACAAACGTGCATACCTACAGTAACAGAAGCAGGTTCTGGTTTATTTATGCACTACACGCTATTGTTCTCCCTCTTTCCATACTACGTATACATCCCGAATAATGACGCCGTTAACGTCTAGCCGGATAAATAGCAACAGTTACCATGCGTGACTGGGACGTTGCAGTTCTCTCCCCTAAAGCTTGACGATGACTCGGCTTCTCGCGTCGCACAGCATCCGTAGCTGATTCACTGCATACGTGGATCGTCAGGTTGAGTTATTTAATTAGTAATTCACACTAATTGCACCGAGAAAACGTTGAGACGCTAGCGTGGCGACAGCGTCGACGTGTAATAATGGGCCATTTCGACTAATGTCGGAAGCGCTCCTGATACGCGCGTCATGCGCTCCGCTGTTTGTCGCTAAGCGTAGAGACGGTTCGGAATTTAAACGATGACAAAAGGCGTTAAAGTCATCCTCAAACGTGAAAGTTTGACGATGCAAGATTTTTTGAAACCTAAGATAAATTTATTGGCCCAAATCCAAAATAGTACACTTCACGTAATGGCAGCCAAATTTCCTATATAATTAAGAAAATTTAATATACATTTAGTGACAAATAATATATAATCCTTTGACGAACACAACATGCGATTTCAAATTAAGTGAACACCCAAGCTTC
The DNA here is from genome assembly GCA_949128085.1 of Cetonia aurata. NCBI lineage: Eukaryota > Metazoa > Arthropoda > Insecta > Coleoptera > Scarabaeidae > Cetonia > Cetonia aurata. The sequence continues at coordinate 35,344,884 of OX421885.1, forward strand.
CGTTGCCATTGTCTATGGGAATTATGTAGTTAAATGGAGTATTTAGTGCTACAATTAATATAATGTTTAGTAATCTGTAGGCAATAACCTATATATATGTAAGCACATATAAGGTGCATCTTAATGATATCACAAATTCTAAAAATAGAAAGATAAATAAAAGATAATGCAATTTCTTCCAATAGTTAAGGTAACCGAGATGTGAATGACTCATGACTAAATTTGTAAAAATATTAGTGTAGTGGTTGTATTTTCAAAAACATCTAGAAATTTCAAAATTTAAATAATTATAAGCGTCATTTAACTAAAGATTTACTTGCCAAGAATGAAGTGTTGTGTGTGTTGTGTAAAAATGATGGTAATCCATTAATTTCGAAGAATTGGGGGACGTATTTTCTATTCCTGGAGCCACAATCGAGGGACTGAGATACAACTTTGCGTGGCTGAGACATCGATAACGCAGGTTTGGAGCTAGAAAGATTGTTGCAGAACGGGAATCAGTATTTGGAGTATCATGGAGCTGTTTATCGTACTTTAAAGTAAGCGTTTATCCATCTTTCGAACTTATAACCGGCGTTCAGAACGTAAATAAATTCTGAGGTTAGAATGATTTGATAACAGTGATTTGTTAGGGAGTTTTGATGTTAAATAAACGTTTGCTGTTGTAGAAAGGTGTTTGACAATACGCGATTATAAGACGGTAGGTTAGCGGGAGATTTAAATTCAATTTTGATATTTAAACAAGATATTTTTAGATTAGTTTGGATTAAGATTCAAGGAATCTTATTTTTGTGTAATTTAAATAGTAATTGAACTTACTACTTACCCTGAGAGAGAGATTTATTCATCTTAATTGTTATTCGATTTTTATTAACTCAAATAAACAAAGTTATGTATAAAAAAATTGTTTTATTCACTATAGCATAATAACATCACAACTAAATAACTAAAATAGCACTTATTAAAGAAACAAGGATTATAACAAGTCATTTAAGCTATAATATACTTCTTTGTTTGACGAACTACAGTCTGTCACGTCCCTAGTGTTACTGACTAAATATAACACACGATTGGTAGGCGGTGTGCTCAAAACAGGGAGAGGGAAGCTTTTCATTCACTTGTGTGCTATAGTGTCATCTAGGTATTGATGCATAGCTTATCTGTGGAGTCTTTTTATCTTAAATAGAGGACGCTGCATGTCTGAATGTTAATAAAACAGTGTTGAGTTAATTTAAAATCAATTTAATAAAATTCTAAAAAAATATCTACAGTTTCGTAGTAATATAATATAAAAATGTGTTGTTGATCCTCATAACTTATAAGAAGTGACTTCCTCACTCCCCATTTTAACAGGGAAATGTAGAATTTGATTCATTTGCTTTGAAAACGTTGTTGGTTTATTTTTCATTTTATTTATTTGACAAATCCATACCGATGAAATTACTGGGCGCACTCGAAAAATAATAATAAGCTACAAAACCAAATCTACACAAAATGAAAATAAAAAATTGAAAAAAAAATAAAACCAATAACGTTTTTTTTTTTTACATTTAACTGTAAAAATAAAAATGACATACGATTTACAAAACAATCTTCATTTAAAACGCAAAAAGTTTCAAATCAAAACAAAAACTCTTGTCAAATATTTTCTAGTTTTATACATGTCACATTGTAAACGAATAAACTAAAATTCTAATGTAAAACACGTTTCGGTTTTTAATAAGCTTTATTTGACTGCATCATGTATACCATTATAAAATAGTTATTTACGAACCAAGTGCGTGAAATCATATTTCGCGAATGAGTGACCAGTTTAAAGCGCGAGCCGTAGGCGAGCGCTTTATGGACACGAATTCGCGAAATGTTTCACGCACGAAGTTTGTACAATATTTTTTGTACGAGAACTATAATAATAATACATATTGTTAAATACGTTATTGTTTATGACACACTACTAATCTCTTGATATTAATTAAAAAAATTGAGTTGGCAGTATTGATTATTTGAAGTGACATTTAATTTAAAATTGTCAAATTCAAAATGGTAATTTATATAATATTTGTTGCTGTTCTGACATTGAATTACACACCTTCCAAATATAATAATTTCTATTTCATTTCCTTTTATTTTCATAGAAAAACAGCGAACTGGGTAGCATATTATTAAGATTAGTGATTTATGATTTTAATATGTCACTAAATTAATCAAGTTCCAGGAAGTACCAACTTTACTTTTACGCACTCGTGTTTAAAGTGACTTTTTACGCACGCAAATTGAATCGTGAAATGACAGGTTTTGATAAGCGAGTACAAAAATATATTTGACATAATTTGTTAGGAATGAAAACGCGTAAATTATAAAGATTTCTAGCGAAAGTCAATTTTGAAGTAAATGTTAACTAAACCTTAATATTTTTATTAAGATTTAGTTACCAATTCTTCTTTTTAAGTGTTGGCATCGTTGCAGACACATCGATTTTTATCGCCGTTAAGAGCATCACGGCTTTCGCCGTGCATGTTTCTTTACGCATGTTTTTTACAACGATAAAAAATTGTATGCAAGCTCCCGTTTACTTCTTCCTAACATTATAAGAACGGCTTTTTTCGTAATTGTAAAAATCGATGTGTGTACAACGGAGGTTACAGCTACACATTGAGAAAATGCTGGAGCAACAAAAAGTTTTTATATTCATTCAACCGATCTCCGTTTAAATCAACACATTGTAATATTATTCGAAAACAGTTAACTTCATGTAAGGGAAACGCATATTTTTGTTTTGAATTATACATATTTACTAATTCAAACAATTATTTGCTTTAAACGACAGTGAAACTATAAAATTAGGTGAATGCATGCGACCGATTTGTAACGACTATTTATTTTCGTTTTCGAACAAAGTTTTATAGCGTTTTCGATTTATTGCACTTTACGCGTGGAGTATATCTATCTCCCTTACTAATATTACGTATTAAAATAAGATGGAAATACAATCAGTGGATAAAAGTGCAATAAGTCGAAAACGCTATTAGTGTTGTTTCACACAAAACTAGAAATGAAAAAAAAATAATGTATGCTGATTATTAACTTAAACACTTGTAAAATATATTTCAAATACCGTTAAGTAGTCAACAAATTCAACATTTCCAGGCATTCTTTTCTGCATATGCGCAGACGCGATTCTATGTACCACCCTGAATTGCTTTATTAGCTTCATAATATTCGATATCGTTTAATATATACCAATCCGCCGATTTGGCACTCTTTGCTGCTATAAGCATATTTTGGGTAAAAAGTAAGTATTTTTTGACTAGGTGAATTTATGTGAATTAAATCAATCACACACATTTTTGACTCAATAGGATTTCTGCAGAAAACATTTCAAAGTTATTGTAATAAGTTGCTATTGTAGATTGAGTCAACAACGTTAATGCAACTGATTCTTTGTAATTGATTTACACATTTTAGTTGTTGGACCATATTTAAACACAAAAATTTGTGAAACTAGTTATTGGTTGAATCAGCAATTTTTTTTTCGCGGTATATGCCTGAGCTTCAAGTAATAATTACTATAATGAAATGGTTACAATGCATGCACAGAGATATTATGCTACATTCAATGGTCTATTGTCCATCTGTATGTGTATGCATTGATGAATATCATTAGCTATTTTACCGACTGATATTGATCTCATACGTGCGTCTTATTTCATCAATTTCCTTTCGTATAATACAGACACAACAAAGACATACGGTGCACGTATGTCGCCACTAGTGGTCATTTTCACAGCCCTATCCTTCCCATTTGCATAAAATAAACTTATTTGAATTATCTGAATGTCCATGTGGTGCTGCTAAGGGTAGCCTTATATCCACATCTTTCTTGATGTTACCGGTTGAAAGATAATATTAAACAGTGATTTATTTTTTACAGAATCCGCTCCACTGCCTGTAAATGCGACCTTTCTGTTGGCTCCAAATAATAATCAGGTATGTAACAAATTAGTTTTCTAAAATAATCAAAGGTCGATATTTGAGTAAGTAAGTATATTAAGTCGCTAATATGGTCAATAGATCGTATGAGAAGTCCACTCCTTCATCAATCAAAACCATATTTAACATGTACAGCTAGCAAATGCGTTTTATCCCGCAGGCTAGAACAAAAAAAAAATAGTCGATCAATGAAACTGAGAAATAATAGTATTGCATTTCGAGTTATTTATTTATTTTTATTGTTCTTCCTATATCCCCTATATATATATATATAAGTGTATGGATGATTTCTTGGGTAGCGGCATTGCCGCTACCCAAGAAATCATCCATACACTCATTTACCCCAACGGCAAAGACTCCTTGTCCAAATATATATATATATATATATTGTAGTCATTACAGTGCATTTTGTATAAACTCCACATTTCTCTAATTTATCTATGCTATCTTTTTTGTTTTGTAGAACATTTAGAAGGATGTTTGATTGTGTGATAGTCATTTGTATATGATAGTTTTTTTTTTAGGATTTTTGCAAATTTATAGCTTATAGAGCCTTGCTTTCATTAATGGTCTTTGCTTCCATTGTCTTCATTTTCTTACATTATTTTCTTTTTTACTTTATTTTTTTTTTTGGATTTGTTCTATTACTCTATATTCATCAGTCCCGCGATTTTGCTATGCATCTTTTTGTATTAGTTACTTTCTCAGGCACCAGCTTTAGATAAAAGTTTCTTTTTAACCCTTGAAGGCCCAAATCCAGAAGCACATTACATTCTTACGATAGTTCTGTCAAAATATATCTATCAAAGTAACCCGATGCAGGTTGACATATATTCATCTTTTATAAACACTTTATAATTTAAAAGTTAGCAGTAGTAGTAAAAGTGACGGTAACAAAACGAGTGCTTTAAAATGCACCTCTCCTAAACCCATTTCATGATAATGACAGTGGCGGAACACAAACCCCCATAAATTATTCTTGAACGTCTAATGAGATTATGTTTCTCTTGTCGCGTATGAATCTCTTCGTATATACAACTACATAGCAACATTGGCTGCCGAATTTATCAGTCGACATCCACACAGATACCTGAACAGTAGCGTCCGGTGCTTGTGTAAATTAAGCTTGTTTTTATTCCACCATAAATCTTCATGTTCTGCTCGCTCCGGAAAAACAATCGAATTTATGCTCCTTATACCGCAAGCCTGGAAAGAAATCGCCATCTGAGAGACAAACTTTGGTTTGGCTGGGTGTTTGTGTTTTACGTTTACTGCATAATAATTTCAGCATAAAGATCAATATCGGATTGGTATATGATTTAATAAAGCAATATTTTAGTAAATATCTACACCACATTTTGCATTCATTAATCGTTTTTATAATCACATAACCTCCTCTTGTGGGCTTTTTTTTTTCAATTCAAAATTAAAATTACTGTCTTTTAAGATTTACAAAAATTCTAATTTCTTTTTGGTTCCACGATAATTATATATTTTTTAATTTATTCTAAAATATATAATAAATAATAATTATCCTGTTATGTATCGTACAGAAACACGAACAGATAGACATATTCCTCTTTGAAATTAAAAGCGTAATCTTCCTGTTTTTCAGCATCCACGAATACAACGGAATTTTTGTGGGTGGGTGGTAAATGACAAAAACATTTGCCCGACCAAAATCGTTGGTGAATATTTTGTGGAATGCTAAAGCATTCTGCTGAATCTCAAATCTCAGTGATCAAAAAAAAGCGCTTTCCAATAATACCTTTTAGGGAAACGGCGAAACCGTTTGATTACGTTTTTATGTTTTGCTCTGTCATTTGTTTATCCTGAATTGGAACGTTATAGTAGCAGTTTTACAAGGGAACGAACGCTGTTGTAATAATATTTTACCTTCGGCGTCCAGTAATTTAAAATCTTGTACCTCTGTATTAATCAATACGGCATTAATAATCGAGAGGTTTTATGTAGTTCATGGTCTATAGTTAATCAATATAGATATTCCAAAAAATTGTTTCTTGCTGCTTGCTGCTGGCTCGAGTAACAGCAAATTTCAGCTCTATAAATCGTGTACATTGAGAAATATAGAATTGCTATCCATGAACAATATTTATTCGAATGTTGTATAATAAAATAGCTGTTGCCTCAATCAGTGACTACAGATCAAGCAATTTCTGGTGGCGGATGCGCGATAGCAAAAGGGTGTGCTCAATGGAGTGAGACACATCCGAAGAAATAAAGAGAAACGTTATAACTCGTCAAGCTCACAAAACCAGTGCTTCACATAGTTTAAATTTAACATCGATAGATAAGGAGGATTCATGTGGTTAAAGTTTTCTTCAGTTTATTGACATAGGCACATTAATGTAGTTATTTCGTAATTAAATCTATAAGAATTATCCATATAGATAAAGTCAAATTTCTTGCGGTTTCTATAAGTGACGACAGTAGACTACAAATCACTACGTCGAAAACTTTCTTTACAAGTTTTAAATTATCCAAGCAGTAATAGTTTAATCTGTGGAAATCTTCCTAAGAAGTTTGCAGGTCAGCATTTATGTTATGCAATGCAGGTTCACCAATTCCTTGACTGGTGCTAGTAGCATAAAATATGCATGATTTGAGGTTCAGTTTGATCATAAATAAAGGCGTATATACTAAAAATAACAGCGGCCCCAAGATGGAAAACTGCGATACCTACACCTGCAGATACACATAGGGGAAGTGACACATTATCATTTACGACGGTACGACGGTAGTTTGCCGATGATCAAAAAGATAAGTTTCTTTACTGCAGAACTTAAAGGAAGAATAATAGCGAAAAAAGAAATATAAAAACGATAGAAACAAGGAAGCAATGGAGTATTCGATATTAAATAGTTGTGAGAATTTTTAAAGAATAAAGTTAATAATTAAATTAAAATAAAATAAAAAGTGTGCTGGAAGTTGGAAACGCTAAAAATGTATTAAGAGTGTGCATTTACATTATTTATGTGTACGTAAGGTAATAAAAGTAGCCCACAAGCAAATAAATGTTTTTTGATACGACTGATTCAATTTCCTCATCGCACTTTGAAAGGAAAACGATTTCTGTGAGTGACGTTAACGAAATGCCCTGGCATAACTGTCTACATAATAACAATTACATAACATCGTGCGTTATAACTCTATAATTTGAATGTAACCGATTATTTTCATCTTAAAACTAGAGTATAAAACCTAATGGATTAATTACAGCAAATTATCTGTATCGAACGAATTGTATTATCAACTGTACCATATGGCTTTTCAACGCTTCTAAGATCGTACTGCATACATATCGAGGTCAGTGACTAGAAGAATAACAGGACCCTCGTGGATACCAAGAAATGCATTATTTTAATTGACTCAAGTGCTAGGAATCGTATCGAATTTTATATTAACAAGCCGACTTAACGACCGACATGCGTAACGCAGTCGCGGCCAAGCTGGTTCCAGTAAAAAACCGATTTGAGGCCAAGAGATGCTCGTTCGCGAGAAGGGAAAAATCGTAATTGTTATGTGAGATATGTCCGATTCCATTATAATGCAAACACGCCAAGATTTATAGCTCTATTATGGACAATGGAATGTGTTTATTTTATAAGTTATCGCCGGCCGTGGCTGCATGTATGTAAATATATGTACGTTATAAATGATTAGTGCTGTATTTATAGCGTTCATATATGTACACAAGAAGAACGTTCGGTATTTAGTATTCAGTCTGAGATACTGCAGATACCGAAGACTGCTGTGGCTAACACAATCATTTTGGAAATACAAACAGATTCCACAAAAATTTATGTATCTTTACATAAGATACATCATACATTTTATATTTATAAATAAACAGATTTGGAAATTAAATATCTAAGATTTATATGAGCACATATATATGTAAATGATAACGATAACCCGGAAGACTTTTTGGTAGAATAACTATGACAGTAGTCCACTGGTTTTGATACGATTGGATAAAATGCGCTCCTTTGCATATACCAAACCAGGAGAGTTGTTCAAATATTGGATTACTTTATGGTATACCCAAAATTTGCCTTGATTTTTAACTACTGTAGGCGCTAAACCCAAACCCTTCTTGCAGAATATCTGCTTGTTCGTGGCTTTGAATGAGTGAGCGCCCAGGTATCCAGATTAAGGATAGATTATTATTTAGTTCATAGTGTTAGGGAGCTTAGAATGTTTTTATTGGCCCAGGTCAGCTTTGCGCTGCATTTCTGCGCCTCTAGTGCTTGCAGCACCAGTCACAAATCGTGTTAATTGAAGGGCTGTGGGAATTTCCAAATGTGTTTTTGAAATTTTCAAGGAAAACCACTTTTATGAATTTAATCCTTTTATCGAAGGCGGTCTATAATATAAATAGTGTTTTACAGCCACAACCGCTGGTTAAAATTATAATTGTCCTGTTGGAATAGTGGTGGGAGAATAATTACAACGCATTACCTACATATTCAATGCCGAACACTGCTTTAAGCTGAGAAATAGCTTCATAATGATACATAATATGTATTTTAATGCCGTGATTAATCGTCTATTTAATGTTTTGACTTATTTTTCCAACTAACATCTTCATAAAAATCTATATTCTCACATAAAACATAAAAAATTAATGAGTTTTCTGTTCTACATGTACATAATACATACATATGTGGCGTTTACTAAACTGCATATGAATGTATAGCTACTAAATATGTACATAAATGGATGTTGTTTATCCAGATCAGCGAATAATGCGTCATTGAGACACAACTGTGGTATGTAATTATTCGTGACCTTGATTACAACCTGCTACTTAAAACAACTTCTGCAAATCGTAAACACCGTATCAATTACGAGAAAATACACGGTCCCACGTTTAATTATAACGCAATATCATTTATTTAGATTCAAGCTCGTTTCAGATAACTTGCAACGTTTCTCGTAAAATTCTTTTATAAAACTTTAGGCTCTTCTTCCCCGAGACTTCCCTTTAAGGATTGATTTCTGCCAATGGTACCTTAATAAGCTAACAGCAGACCGCATTTTTAATTGTAAAATCCTTTTTACCGATGAAGCGAATTTTTCAAGGACTCCAATTATGAATTTTCACAAATTTTTTGGGCAGATGAAAATCCACATGAAATTGTACAAACGCATTATTTTCAAGAACAGTTCTCATTAAATGTATGGGGTGGTATAATTGGAGATAATTTGATTGGTCCTTGTTTTTTGCCTGGGCGACTTACTGGTCAGTCATACAGGCTGTTTTTGCAGAATGAATTGCCTTTATTACTTGAAGACTTGCCCCTTTTACTTATAAATCAAATGTGGTATATGCACGATGGCGCCCCATCACATTTTTCTATTTTGGCTCGGGATTATTTAAATGAAGTATATGAGAATAGGTAGATAGAAGGAGGTGGACCTCAGCCTTGGCCCCCTAGGTCCCCTGACTTAAATAGTATAGATTTTTTCCTGTGGGGACATTTCAAATCCCTAGTGTATACAACACCTGTGAATACTGTTGATGACTTACGAAATCGAATAATCGATGGATTTGAAACGATAAGAAATACTCCAGGAGTATTTGAGAGAGTGCGAGCATCAATGAGAAGAAGAGCAGACGCCTGTATAAGGGTTGGGGGAGGACACTTTCAACAATTGTTGTAGCATAGTTTCCTTGTCATTGTTATTAATTAGGGTTTTTATTGTTATCAGTTATGTTACTTTGTATTGTAATAAAACAATGCTACGAAAACCGGGTCATCCTATTTTTGTGTTTTTCCTGTAAATTTACATCATCATTTGGCATGGCTAATGATGCAGGCCTTATAGCGTAACCTACCTTCCAAATTTGAGCAAAATATCTCAAAAACTGTAGGAGCTATACAGTAAAAAGTGAAAAAAATCTTGAAATGTCAACACCCTGCAGATTGGTAACGAAGCGTTTGCAGACCTATGTTTATATGAAATTTTAGGCACAAAATAAACCAAATAATTACCCCCTTCCTTATGTACATGATATTTAGGAACATCCTGTATAAATTCACACATTTGTAATCACTGTAATATATTATTTGCCTGTAGGATTCCTCGTTGTTATACGGTGTAATCAAATAATTGAGGCATGAAACACCTCTGCAAATAGATTGTATTATCAATACCTGGAGAGTACATTGACATTTTCAGAGAGCAAACATACTTTTGTCGCTCTCCGTAATCTCGAAGACAAAATTATCGGTTATCGGCAGTAAGTATACAAGAAATAGGTACTTTTAAACTACGTGACTACGTGACAACGTGACATGTCGAACACCCTCGTTATAGGGCATTTTACTGCTGAACATGTCTGATAAAATCTCGTACTTTAGCAGGCAATGTTGAGTTAATGAATACGTGTTGCACATCTGTAATAGGTGCTACCTACGGTGGTTTTAGTTCCTAATATGAAGTTCAAATACTTTTACCTAACATGCTATTTCATATATTAACATTATGGTAAGCGCTCTTCCAGAAATCATTTAATAACGAAGTTATAAATAGTTTTTGTTACCGTATCGACATGCTGTATAATAGCACTAATTGTAATTTTAGTACTCTACATTAAGAAACGATTTATTGTTGATGTTTTTGTATGTACAGGTATTCATTTTATGTTTTATTTTCATCCCCGCAGTTGCTTGTTTATTGGGTAATTACGAGTAATTATTTCATAAAAACTTTATCTGCCGTTTATAACTAATACATAAGTTTGTTCGTCATTCAGATAAGAGATAAGAAATAAAGAGACACACCCTAATGTCTCCTGTCATTAAAATACGCAAATTTGGTTATAAAAAAACAGAATTTGTGAAAGTAGTAATTTAATAACTAAATTGCTTGGAACAATCTTGGAAATATGTTGCCTTGAAATCCTAAAATAAAATACTCAACTTAAATGGATAGTGCTGCAACTGATTTGATATAAGATAGGCGACACAACGCCACATAAAATGAACATTGCATAATATTCATTAATGTCGTAACCATTATACCTGTAATAAGATATTTACTGACCGTGTTTTTATAGGTCCTTGAAACTATAAAGCCATCTATAAATTCACAGGTTATTGACCCATTGTTAGTGCGTACTGTGGCATATACAGTCGATGAAAATTTAATTAGGGGTATAGCGGCGGGCATTGGGATAATCCAATCTGCACAATAATGAAATTATATGGTAGGGCATATATAATCCATTATTCAGTTATATATTCGATCAGCGGATATGAAGTGCTTGATTGGCTAAGTGGGACAGATTACCTAACTAGATCGCTACGGTTACCTAGAATAGCTTTAATATCTAACATGAAATACTAGGTAAAGCCGACCTAATATAAATGAAACAACTTATATTAAATATTAATTATTGTGGAATATGGACCATTTCCATTCTGGGTACACTTAATGATACAACTTAGGAAAATCAGTTGGCGAGGTACCTACATAAACACAGTTTGCCTATGGTTAGTACAGGATTATAATATTAAGATAAGGTGCTCAAAAATACTCAAAATACAGCATCTACGGATGTCACCTCTTGCTGATAACGTGAAATAGTCTCTGTCATATTTAAATCTAGCGATATAGAAACGTTGACAGGCAAACATCATTTTAAATATAAAATTTATCTCTTCCATGGTATCGCTAAAATCCACGACTCGCATACATCATTTCCGTACAATATATAACGACCGAGAGACCCTTCTCCAATGCACACAATCAGCAGAAGGGCACTTACGACATGAGAACACCTCTAGGAACCCTCTACCCGCTAGGATAAGATCCCGAATTTCTCTTGCTTTAACAGGGCTCCGAAGACCGATAAGCATTGGCAGTTTCGATTTGGAAATAGAACCTGACGAGTAAGGTAATTATTTATTGCCGTCGTTAGGGCCTTTCGGCTTCCCCCGGACGAAGAGCCGGCCGCCAATCCGTGAAATGGCCGTCTTTTCTTAAAAATAACTACGCTCCCGACGCAACCTTGCCTTATTCGGGCATCGGGAGCGAGAAAGCCGGTCGACCTTGACTTGAAAACCGCACAAATCTTGCGTAGCACCATACCGACTGTTACATTTGTCCACGCATTTCTTGCAGTTTAACCGCTTTGTTCTAGAAACGCAACAGACTATATTGGTCGATATTGGTCATCAATATGCAGGTTGTTCTAAGATAAGTGCTCACCGTTGCTAACTTCGTTATTATTGGATCTAGGAAGTCGATTAAATAAACATATTGCTGGGATTTTATGTGGAAATTTGAGTGGTGAAAACAGAAAAAGAATTGAGCATCGCGTTTTCAAGATATTCACTAAAAGCTACCTGTATATTTTACTGCAGTTTGAATGAACATTTAATTGTGAAAAGAAAAGTTTTAAAACGAAAATACTACGAAAAAATAAAGAAGTTATTATGACATTTTACATTAACTCAGTGGCTTAGTTTAAGTAAAAACAGAGGAACGTAGTTATGAAATAACAATTCGGTTTATTTAACACATGTCAGGACTATATAAAAAAAGGTTCAGACATTAGGTGTATGACATTAGTTCTGTGAATTAAGCTAAGAACTACTTCTTACGAACAACGAAACCATTCGACTAGCTGAGTTCTACAGTATAACATTCCATCATTAACATTATCAGAAATATCGATCCACAAATTATTTTAAAGACAACTCGCAGCGTTTTTTAGAAGAGTAGTCAATATATATTTTCTGGAATATTGTACGCTTAGTATTTATTAATAACAATAAACTAAAATTATCAATAGTAGCTTGATAGAAATTATAAATGTGATGAAGTCATATTAGAATGTACCCTCTTACAACTCGTCTTCCCTTGTACGATACGGCATAGCATATAATTAAGATTTAGTGATTTATCGATGCTGGTTGTGCAAGTGACTCATGAAAAAGCCGTTGTACCTACATAGATATATGTCCGCACACTATATTAATGTATTAGTAAGCAACAGATGAACGGTGGCGCTTACACAATTTTCAATGCGAACAATAGAAAGAAATACGACATGTTTACACATCATTATCGATCCTCGTATGGATATGATTAAATTTTCCAAGAAGTCAGGGTCTATTCTGATATAATGCGTTGATTGTTTCCCGCTGGCTAGATACTGGGCTTTTTATTTATTGCACACACATAGGAAATGACTACATATAAAACGTATTCTATTAATATTTTAGACTAATGCAACGATAAATGTGGATATGATGACATTCATTCATAGATATTTATTTTAGAAATAGATTGTGGAAGAATGAGCTTAAAAGCACTTGACTACAATATGCATAACAGACAACTATTGGAAATAGAGATATTTTCCGAATCCTAAGAGAACTTATATTTATTAATCAACTCCACAACTGCGCAAGCAATTATCCGATATATATTAATAATAACGTATTTATATTTTGTTTTTAAATATTACTCCTGGCGGAAGATACTAAATCATATGTGTGTGTCTAGGAATAAACACTTACGGCCACAAAGAAAAGAACTACGGGTTTATGCTGACCCTATTCATAGTTACTAAAACTTCTTTCTATGGAAATTAATGCACACACAAATTAATTTACATATTCGCAATTAGTGGAAATACAATCCTAAAATATGTATATATCACTGTTGTCATTAGGTAAATTATGATTCATTATTTATTCCTGATAATATAAAATTTCCTGGCTTTTTTTTTCAACAAGAAATATTTTAAAAACTTATTTTTTGCACTTACAGAATCATTTTTAAATGTGATCTGTGGCAGAATCGCTAATCTTAGTTTTCCATATCGCTAATTGCCTCTAGAAATGTTCAAGTAATTACTACAATTCATTTCATCTCGCGAAATAGGTGTTAGCTTGCGTCTGATAAACTTTTACCTTAATGAGCTACATTCAGTTGTTTACAATGAACAGTTTGCTTGTTAAGATGCTGGCATATCTGAATATTATTCACCTGCTACGATCCTCCGTATAGATAGTAACTTTGTGACTGTCGCATTTACAGTAGTATATACACCGTATTGCACATGTATACATTAAGTGTTATTTGTCTTATTGTTAGTTCTTTTTATATACAATTAATCCGCTTAATCACAATTACTTTTTGCTTAAAAATTGTTGTTCTTTTTCTTACTTTATGTGTTCTATTATTTTTTTATTTTGTTTATTTTCACGTGTTTTAAACAGATAGAGAAAGAAGACAGTTGAAGTCTCGCTTCCTTGAGGCAAAGTTCCCTGACGATTGCTGTTGAATTTTCAAACTTGTTACTTGCCTGCTGTAACAAAATAGCGTACACACGCTTCATGATTTCCATTTTTGAATTCTAAGTATGAACCAAAGTCACCTACAACATTATATGATTCAATTTTATTTTAATTTGACAATTCCCACTACTTACCATTGGACGTTTATCAACAGCTGATATCCTGAATGTTTGATAAGAAACTCCTCTCGATCGAAACCAGGTATTTGAGAGATTTTATCCTAAAAGAAAACGGATAATTTAAACGCCTAGAAAATTGTATATTTATTGTTATGTTGTTATCTGTTAAATTAAAATAATTTTAGTAGCTTAGTAGTGATTTTTATGTTCTTAAAATTTAAAGTAGTATTTAATTTGGTATGGTTTACAATAGATATTTTTGACTGACAAAAGACAGAATTATGTACTCACGAAAATTTTAAAATATTTTTATATATTAAATTACTCACACATAAATTTAATTCTGGTTTTTGTTCAAATCTTTCATTTCCTAAATATCATGATCAAATTTTTGTTTGTCTCTTTACCCATTGTCCCTTAGAGTCTCAAAAAATGTACTAGAGGTATTATAGTCTCATCTTTTCTTTACCTTTAGCATTATATTTTCTCCCTCATCCTCTGCATTCTAAACATTTACCATGAAAAGTACGTCCTAAGCCTTATAAGCTAAATAAAGCTAAAACATAATTTATTTCCACTATATTGCGATGGCATTTCTCGGCAGTGTCGCAGTAATTTTGTGACGAATTTACCTCACGTTCTTTCGCTGCAGTCGGAAACATTTAAATTAATACTTTTACCTTTTACGGCGTGCTCGTATCTCTTGTACCAGCCCTGTCGCCTTTCGACCAACGAACAAGTCAGTCTGTGTTTAATAAGTCGAAACGTGTTTTCCCGTCGCCTCCCGCTGTCGTCGCCTCGACACTTTCTCTCTCTTACTCCTTAGCTTTATTAAAAGCCTTTATTAAGTCTGCAATTGTTTCTCTCCATCACACACCGCTGCGGTTCCGTTTTAACATCTCCGACATCTCCGTGCAGTTTCGAGCGGGAATCGTTGAACGTTGCCGTCATAGTAGAAAGTAAAAAAGCGGTATACGCGTCCTCGTCGGTTCGAGCACATGTCGCTTGTGACGTTACGAACCCAGGATGTCGTAAGAAGGCGATGGGAAAAGAGAGAACAAGCAAAAAAAAGTGAAAATGCCGACGCAACGGACAGGATCTCGGAAAAGTAGTTGCGTAAACATGATGCTTTCCTCAGCGGAATTTAAGTCGTATAGGAAGAGTAAATCTCTTTGTTTCCGTCAGTTATTTATGCCGAGGACGCTTCGAACTGTATGTAATTTGAACTTCTGGGTAATAATTTTGAACGGAATTATCAACGGAAGGACGAGTAAAGTTCGAAAATTATTCTCACCCAGTCTTAACACAATTATTTCCTTTGGATATATTTCAGTTGACATGGTTTCCGATATCAGATGATTGTAGATTATCAACTTAATTTAAAACCCCAACGAAAACTATTTTAGCATTACTTTTAGGAAGGAAAGTTATTACTATGAAAAGTTCTGCATAGTCTTAAACTGAAAATACGAATTATCGGTTGTAACTTTTTTTTCATATTCAATCTTTATCCAAATATTGATTAACAGCATAGTATTTTATTAATAAAAAAAGTTTTTTACAAATCTCTATCCTAAAGAATTATGTGCTCCGCAACATAATGTTTTGTAAAAACTTGACATCGATGTGAAATAATTGACGATTGATGAAATATGAACGAAAGATATCAAAATACCGAGTTGGCTTTGCAAAAGGAAGGTAATTCAATGATTTACCGTTTTACTGAAATCGATTGAAAAGCTTAAAAAAACGTACAGAAATATTGTCTATATGATAGGCTTCCTATAATATATAACAAATCCAATGTCACTAAGTCCAATGGGACTAAGAACGCGAGAGGGTAGAAATCCCATAATATGTTGTATACCCGCGAGAAAAAAATTCGCGCTGACCAAATCAAGCGTTGTCACATAAATTTGGTTAAGCAGAAATGTTGTCTGTGTGAAAATTTCACGTCAGCAGATCTTCTGGTTGGGATACTACCCACCTGATTTCCGCTATTGTCGCCTAATAAATAGCACAAACTTGTATGTTTCTTTCAGCCAATCCTAAACACCCAAATCGCGCTATACTCGGGGTATGTTGTGACAACTATGTGCCTAACGTACCCTGACAAAAAAGCCTATCATATAGACAACATTTCTGCTTAATCAAATTTGTGTGACAAAACTTAATTTGGCCAGCGCGCATTTTTACCGAAAACGTTGCTCAAACAGTTTGGTTGCCACTGGTGTCGGAAACGTTGCTGGGAAAAAGCGTTGCTAAGTTCACGCCGGTGTAATGTCCGACTTTATTGTAACTGTACGGGTTAGCTGCCATTCTTGTAGAAGTAGTTCATCCACACAGTTACTGAGATTATTCTAAAAATCCATTTAACAATCTATAATTCTTTAATTAACAATTTACAATTTTACTGTAGAAGGGAGCTAGTAACAAACAGGTAAACCTTGTAAAGTGAATAGATTTGACCATGGCACATTGGAATAGTTTTCAACTATAATAAATTTCCTTTTATAACAATTTTTAATACTATCCGAAATGTAGATACCATGACGTAAAATTTATACTTTTGGATAAATCTCGTATATTACTGAAAAAGAATTAATCTGACGATTGGTAATCTACATCTGATAAGTTCCCACATTGAATAATAATACTTCAAACGTGATTTTCTAAAATTCTGCATTACGAAGATAAATTCGGAGATTTTCGTGTTACCATTTTGAAGAGGAGTGCAAGAGTACTTACTCCAATGATACACAGTACTAACTGCGTCTTGAATCGAATTTTACGTGTATAATGCAAAAGCAAGAATTGTCACATCCTAGATACGCCTTTAGGCGTTTATATTTTATTAAGTCGCCCGATACATGCGGCAACTATGACTTCATGAAATGCATTAAATTTTCTCAGCATCTAAACTGAAATTTTGCTATAGTACTTTATGTTGTAAATAACCCGTTAAAGTTTGTAGTGGATGCGAAGATGTAGCAAGCATCTAAAGTACTTATCGAACACTTAACTAACAACTATAAACGAGAGACAAAGGACGCGCGAGTTTCTCAGCACGTTTACTGTATTAAACTTGCATTTTCTTATTTCTCTTTAATGTGAATGCAAATGTTGTAAAGTTGGGAAGCCCTAAATTGGAAATAATAATATAATGGATATCAGGTAGTAATAATCAATTATGTACTTCTACTAAGAATTCAATACTTGTACAAGAATAAAATACGTATACCTTAAATACATTGAATTATTCCTATCATAAAAATTTACTATTGATGATGAGTTTTGTCTACTAAAACACCGCGTCAAATGCAAATGGACGATTAATAGTCTATAATTTTAAATCTGAATTGCATGAACTTGCCCCTGTGTTAATTTACCTCGGTCTCCCTAATTTGATCGTTTAAGATTTTACAGTATTTTTAGCTATATTATTTTGTTTATTTGTAACTAATTAAGATCATAATATTAAGTGAAAATCTAAATGAGAAAGAAAATAAAACTGATGTCACGTAATTTAACTGCTATACACATATTCATACTTAATTATAATGGAGTAAATATTTTCTTCATTAAGGGTGATTAAAAAGCACTTCATCTTTTTTCACTTTAGATCGTGTAGATGGTATTTTGCACTAAAAACAGTAGAACTTGTATACGCATTAGCCAGATTAAAAATTCAATCTATTCTTTGAATGTGTGTTGCTTGTAGGTTATCATTAGTGTGAACACTTATATTGCGTGGATAAAGAGAACCATGTACGAATAGAGTAAAACGGAACGCTGGAGCTCTAGTAAAAAGCCTGAATATAATACGGCTAAAGCATTGCGCTCATTATAAGAGGTATACTGTGTGCGAGATTCAAGTACGGTCTTCCAATGTCGTATGAACCCACATGATAGAATACGATATAGCTTATAAATCAACGGATTTGTTTTAAATAGTGCAAGTTTATAACTGTTTCATCGTTCGATGCGTATTGTATACTACTAGGTGGGGTTATTATAACATTACCGTATGTACTTTCACACGGTATTTGACGAGATATCCCCACACTTTTGTGTGGACTTTATTATTTGTATATTGGAAACCGAGTAATGTAATTCGACCGCTTACGGTATCTCGTATTAATAATCTTCTATGTAATCCCTAATTTTATATTATGTAAACTGAGTCGTTTCTAATCCATTTTAACGATCCATTGAACGATCTCAACAGGCTGATATCAAAGTCAGTAAAAGAGATAGATATAACGAGTTTTCCTAGATATTGAGGAAGCGTTTAAAATTGCTACGACAAATTCAATCATTGGGAGCGTCACACCGAAGCTTCTGCAGTAGATAAAAGCCAGCCTGTCTATTAACAAATGGATACAGAACAGGTACAATGAATGGTGGCTCAAGTCACCAGGACAAAGACATGCAAAAGAGTTTTCAAGGGAACAGAGCGTCGAGTTTACTAAAGACCTAAGTCAAAACAGAAGGACTGTCAAAATGTTAGTAGCTATGTTGACTGCTCATTGTAGACTAAATAGGCATATGTATAACATGAGTCTGTCAGAAGACGCTATCTGCAGATTCTGACAGGGGGAAGAAACATCAGTTCATGTGGTGTGCCATTGCAAGGACAAAGTTTCTAGCGCTGGGAGTAGAGAACCCCACAGCGAATAGCTACATAAATGATAGGCCTCATTAGGAAGGCAAAGTTACAGGGCGCCGTCTAGGACAAAGGGGATCACAATCGGTCACGGTGAAATAGGAGCCACAGAAAGCCACCCCAATCCTAACCTAAGTAGGATAGCTAGATTGTTAGTTATACTTCGGAATTTAACCTTTCGCCTCTTCAAGAAAAACAAAAAAATAAAATCAATATTATCATCTGTTAAGACAAAATGATATTTACCAAATTTGTGCGCCAATGCAGCAGATCATTTCATTCGCATCTTCAGAAACTTTTAATTTTTGCTTCTTTACATTTTTATATTTATTGCAATTTCTTAAAAATAAAATACATTTTAGGCTATGAAGTTCTGATAAATTCTACATTCTTAAAGTCGGAATAAGAATAAAGCCGACATTTTTACCGTAGGTTATGTTAAGGTAACACTGCGTCTACTATTAAAGTCTTTCATCATCACTCCGCATTAAAATGTTATAATTATCCGAGCATTTATCTACCCTTGAAAATATTTTCACAGGTCTCTTGCTTCCAAGCTATACCAACATAGGTACATATACACCGCACTTTTAGCTCGGTTCTGGACAATAATTATGTAGGTATATTATACAACGCCTTTATTCTTAATTTCTACCGAGTGTTCGTTAAAAAAATGTTTATACTTCAATACCATTATCAAGCAAAATATAAAAGCAGGAAAAGAGGCACTGCTTCCGATTTGGACTGGTACGAACTTTCCTAATATTTTTTAATGAGGGTTTGCTTTAAAATATTTAACGCAAATTGCACACGGGTGAAATTTTAGGTACTCATAGTTGATACCGCCATATTTTTAAAACTCCCTGTTAGGTACACGTATTTTCTGCTAGGATCTGGGGCGACTGTGGGAAGATCTTTAGGTTTCTCGTTATCAGAGTTATCATTAAATTCCTCGCCACTATTTTGTTCTGCTAGTGCTTGAGTGTTTACAAGGCTTTCGCCGAAAACCTTTTACCAGCAACTCTTCAACGTCCTGATCATCTACATCCCGTTATATCAATTAAGCGCAGGATCAAAAGAGGATGTCTACGAACTGTGTTCTCAGCTGCTGAACCAGCGGACAACGTAACCAAATAGAATCGACTAGACGGAGCAGTTTATAAGCTGTATCATTGGCGGTTGAAGGCACAGATCTGACTGCATGGCTTCGTTGGCTGAATTGCGACGAGCTATTGTGTTGTCCGGCAAGAACGTAAACAACAAATGCTTTTATTGCATCATATAAGATCGGAATTAAATCGAAGAAAATCGATTAAATTGATTAATTAACTATTCATATACCCCAGAGTAATTCATTAGCGCTTTCCAGATGACAACATTCAATAATTTCCATACAACTGCGAAAATATTAATAACTTCAGCATTAACAAGTTATGTTTGTTAGTTTCATAGAAAGAGAAAGTTGATTTCACCAAGAAAGCTGGTTCTGGAAGACGAAGGGTAACAACCACAGCTCAGGATAATGCCTTAACTGATTATTTTGGGCAGTAGCTACTACCAGGAGAATTTACAGAATCTTGGGAAACAAACTCGTATAATTTTTGTCCCAGTTTTTTATGTACTGGTTACATATACCGTGTGCGCCATTAGTGTGTCGCAAAATTATATATATAGTTATGTGCACTTCTGACAATTGGTTTAGGCTATATTGCAAATTTTGTCATAATTTTGACAGTTGCGACTTCTGAAATTTTAAGTTTTATCTTTAAAACCGTTATAGTGTCGCGGGTTATTCTTTGGTTATCAATTTGGCGGCTAACGATTTATATGTTTCAAGGTGACGCAACGTCAAAATAAATACAGGGTGTTAAATATGTCTTAGCACATTTATCGAAATTCAAACGCGTTCCTTTTGATTTTTTTAAATGGAACTATATATATATTTTTCAATTTCAGCAGCAAATTCCTCGTAAAATTACCTTTAAAATGGTACCAATAACGTAACACTTATTTTCAGTATTTTCGAAGATATTACAAATTGAAAATATGTTGACAATATTCAATATATGGGACACCAAATATGGTTAGATAGCCATGATTTTCAAACAAAAGCTAAGAATATAACGAAACATCAAATCTCTGCTTAAATGTCCACATAATGTTGTTTTTTATAGTTTATTTTTTGTGTCATAGCGTTTTACAATGTTTTATGATTTTATTATAATATTTGAATTATTTATTTGTGATTAGGTATTACGTATTACTTTAATCTGGTTATTAATTATATCGTCTTGTTCCTGTTTTTTACCCAAATTCATTTATTAAAAATAAATTTCTCCAAGGAGGAACTCATAGACATGATATTGCTTGCAACAGAAATCCACTATCAGCATCAAGAATGTATGCAGCGGATTATCCTACCTGTAGAGCGTCAGATAGTAAGCTTTGAGAATTTGTTGGTAAGGTGTCTGACTCCCTGTGATTTTTTTCTACGACCTACTATAAAAAAACCGTCATATGCATGACACCCGATGCAACGGCAGACAACATTCACAAACGCATAAGAAATGCTTCTCTTCAGTTAAATATGGATAATATGTATATTTGAAAATATAAGGCAGCCATACACACGGAGCTGAATAGAGACATATTTGAGCATCTTTTGATTTAAAATTATTATATGTATTTAAAAGTGTAAACACGTTACGTTATAAATAATCTAAACAACTTACATAAAAAAGACAAATTGCTATTATTAAACATATTTTCCATAATATCTTCGAAAATACTGAAAATAAGTATTACGTTATTGGTACCATTTTGAAGGCAATTTTACAAGGAATTTGCTGATTATATTGGAAAATATAGGTTCCATTTAAAAAAATCGAAAGAAAAGCGTTTGAATTTTGAAAAATGTTCCGTGACATATTTAACACCCTGTATATATTTCTAAGTTATACCACCTTGAAACATGCTAACTGGTAGCCCCCAAATCCATAACAAAAGATTCACGCGCGACACTAAAACTAAAATCTCAAAAGTCGCAACTGCCAAAATTTTGACAAAATTTGCAATATGGCCTAAACTAACAGTCAGAAGCGCACATAACCATATATCACTGCAAAGGTGTTTTAGGTGGCTATCGAAATAATAACTAAAAAATATAGCAATCCATTTAAAATTGTTGAAAGTAGCTCTGGGAATTTGTAACACCCTGTATATTTAACAATAATTTTACCATATGCGCATTGATCAACTATATACATACACTAATGACGCACCCTGTATATGGCTGCCGTTTTTTGTACCAATGACATTGCTAAGGGCCGCTTTCTGCTGTCAAATGTTTCAAAAATCACCAGTGTATCCTTATAGGTCTCCAAACAATTCAAAATACATCTACGCAGCACTGACGACAAAAATCCGCCGCCACAGACGTTTCTCTTCGGACCCTATACGCTGCGCCTCTGTCGCCAGACTGGCTTTTCAACCATGAGAAACATTTTTTCTGGAGTTCACTTAATTTAAAAAAGTTGCCTCTGTCTGCATTTAATTTATTTTATTTTTGAAGGTTCTTTAGTGGTAAAAAGTAAATAGGTTATGAAAATACCTCTTATTCAAACACAGATTCAAGAACACATTTTTCTCCATTCAGAGTCTTGACAGCGACAAATTTTGTCGTCTATTTCCTTCATGTATTATGTATAAAGCTATTTATTAAACTATTTAAATATATACGATGGGATCCATATTTGCGTTGTGTTGTACGTTCCGTTTTATACCTCTTAAATTGGATTTATTTTCGGGATAGCGTGAATCTTTTTTTTTCTTCTCCCCCCGAGGTGAACCGACCCCTCCGCTTTATTGTACGCCCTGCTGGCTTGATTCTGGCGCGTCGTTCGCGTTTCCCTGTCCTCCTTTGGTATGCATATTTACCGTCAGAAGGGTCCCCCTTAATCCTAGCACGCGTTCACTCCAAATTGTGATATGTGGCATAATTTCGGGGGCGAGAAAACATCTACCGCACTTACAGCGTCATTTACAAAACGCAGTCTTATCTCTAGGCTTAACGTCGCTTTGTTATTATGTGCCAGCCTTGGCGTCGTCAAAGCGTTTTGGTGATGACGGCGTTGGTAAACTAAGGACGTTTCATTTCATTCCATTTACATGATCCCGATGTGCCAGCCGTTAAGAAAACGCAATAAAAAAAAAACATTCCGCTTGGATTTCGTACGCCGCCTCTCTCTATGTTATATCGTTATATGACCGCTAAGCACAGTGGATGCTAAATATATTATCGTAGATTTTTTTTTTGTTAATTGTGTTTAGTATTAACCCGAATAAACAGACAAATATTTGCTCAAAATATCGCAGAGAATTTTACCCTTCAGTGTAGAATGCTTACAACCGCAGAGTGTAAACACGTTGTCGTGGGTTGTGCCCTAATGCGGACCTTGTCGGCGTGCTATGGGGATCTTCTAATGCTTACACGCCGTATTAAACGCAAATAATTAACGCAGCGCGGAATATACATATATATAACAACTTAACAAACTTCCATATACATATAAGCATATGGCCTTTGTAAATAATATAAATCGGTTTTAATATTTAATGAAATGAATTAGTGCCGATTAAGTAGAGATATTATACGAAGGTACACAAGAATGCCAACAAAATGAGCTTAAAATTGTATCCGAAATTTTTTTATCACATTTTGTGCTACTGACTGTCGGGAATTTCAAAACAGGATAAACCATCTCCGATTAGTATACTAAAGGCGGCATCCTGTGTCGATTCTACATTAGGTACAAAATGGTATAATTGTACATTATAAATAAGAGATAAGCAGGGTTGTGAATTGTGTCCCATTCGATCATCCACCGTGCCAAATTTTATTACTTGAAATGTCCCTCCATGCAGTCTCTCGCGTCCCCACAAATTTGTCGATGCGACTAAGCTGGTGGGAACGTGAAAGACTGTATCGAGAGCGAGAGACATTCCGAGTAATAAAATTTCAGGCGGGGGATGATCGAATGGGAACCAATTCACAATCCTAGAAATAAGCAATACCACAAACCTTTTGTACCTTTTTCCTTACAACTATTATTTGGTTACAGGTATGCACTCCTCAAAATTCTGTCAGTCATCTAGGTAACTTCCAAAATACATTTATGGTAAGTTTGTTATTAAATAAACCAAGTGAACACACTAAGAATAGATAAAGTAAAGGCTAAATCCTAGTATACGCTTTATCGTACTGTGCCAACACTGGCGTTCTTTTTTTTGCTGTTGCATCTTTATCTTAAACGTGAATCTATCGGAAATCATGTCCAAAACATTAGATGCTCCATCGCAACAACGATTGAGGGTGGAAATCAAATATCTGCATAGTACAAGTGCAATTGTACAGTACACATCCATGTTTTATTATTTAATTAAGGTTCTATTTCAGTAAATTTCGAGTATTCATAATATTAAGAGATTTTCCATATCTTTACTTATTTGTCAAGATCAATATAATAAGCTATCCCTGCTTAGTTTTGGAAATACCAAATTAAACTGTATAGCGCATTTTATATAGGGTCATAAACTCATGTTAGTAACCGATAGCTGGCGGTAATTTTAGTTCGGGAATACCAGACCCTATTGATTGTATATCAGTTTATACACTAAAATTGATAGTATCTAGATCTACTTGTAAATTTGTAATTCCTTGTATTTTGAATGTTAAGGGAAATTCCTGGAAGATACGCAGTGGGGGAAGCGTTTATTTCTGAAATATTATTTGATTCAAAAGCTCAGTTCGGTACAACATTTCATACATACACATTGTAAGCAATCGGTTAAAGGGTTAAAATTCGTATACTATTAGTGTCTATTATTTGTGAACATTAGTTTAAACTTCCTTGTAAGTTTTAAGTGAATTAAAGTTTTAAAGGCCTGCACGTATTTTATTAATGTTCACTGGTCCTTCGAATACATACAATTAAGCAAAACAAAAACTAGTGTTGGAGTTAAATGATACAGTCCTCGTGAAGCATTCAACCACATAGCTCCAGACACATCACCTTCAACAGCAATAATAAGTATATAATACGTTACCTCCAGAGCACGGCCCAGGAAGTTAGTGGCTCAATTGCATACTTGAATTGTGTAATAGTTGTTCAATAATATAAAGAAAACTAAGAATAAGTAAACACATATTTTGTTAAGTTATTGAAATCATAACTTGAATTACTGTTAGAAGTATAAAATAAATATAAATTTTCACTGCCGAGAATTCCTATCAAATAAATAACTTATTTATACAACCTTTTAAATCCCATTACTAGGTAACCGCTTACGGTTGTAGACGACAATGAGTGACCCTTACATCCAATAAATGTTTATTAGAGATATTTTTAAATACCTGTCCGATGCCCTAGAAGTTTAAAGTAGTATTTACAGTCGACCAGCCGTGGCTACTATATTTATCGGCAGGTCGACCAGCAGGTGTATACTGTATGAGAATGGCATAACAATTACATCCCTCGTATCACATAGAATACGCTTAATTAATTTGTGTTTTAATATGTTATGAGACGTGTCTTTGAAGCTAATTACCGGAAATGTTATATTACATTTCTGGTAATTAACGGTTTTAGTGTAATTGAATTTTTTAATTATGTCAACAAACTTACGTTTTAATGACAATCGTAAATTGATGAACAGTTAATTTCACATTGTGAGTGACATTAATTTCATCCAGAAATGCGGAAGTATCGCAGTTCCTTGACGTCATATCGACAAAATATTGAACCATCTAAATCAACTTCCCTTCAACATGTAATTAACGTGCACAAAGGCAAGATATGTGGATAGGTGGCCTGAAATGAAGAAATTAGGTTACCTAATTAAATTTTTGTTGATTTAGATTGATGTTGGGCACTCTCGGTAATGAGTTCTTGAGAATTAGACTAATTCCATATCAATAACTAATAACTATCAATAGGAAATATTAACACCTTATCGACTGGTCAACCCAAACAAACATTTGAAGATTCCTTCCAACAATACCATCTTTATAAAAAATCAATGTCAACAAAGTCATTCTTAAAATTTAAGATGAATGTTTTAGAAAAAGAAACTTAAAACAGAATACATGATATACTCACTAACAATGGTTACCGTAAAGGCATCCTCAAAACAGTGGTATATAACTCTCGTGCTATCAGTATGGACAATAACTTAACGGAATCAATACGTCATGTTATACCGGATGTATCTCCGACCATCATATATCCCAAACTGTTATCATACTTGAACTCCATTAAACCCTCGTACAACAGAACACCTATTCGTAGAACACAATGTCACCATCGCAAAGTTTAACGTTAAAACTAATAAGACTCTGTTTACTAACAGCAAATATACAACTCCATCTGTTATGAAATCTAACGTAATATATTTATATTACATACCTTGTAATAACTGTGAACTCTACAGCGGCCAAACATCACAATGTCTAAAAAAAAAAATAGGTTTAAAACAACACAATCGAGATTGTATTAATAATTCAAAAGAAACACTTTTTTCGTGTTTTTTCTTGGTTTTTTAGGTCATAGATTGATAAAAATACTTTATGCGTACAACGTTTTGGTTATATTTTAACCTTTATCAAATTACATGTCAAATCGTTGGTAACAAAGCTGCCTGCGCTATTACAGGTAAATTTATCGTACAGTAAAATTTCTATCAACTAGTAAATTTCATACGCTGATGTATTTTTCAAACGTTGTTCTATAAAATTCATTTGTAATATTTATATAAATTGTATATTTACTGAACAGTCAAGTAATTTTGTCGATGCAATTTTATAAGGAAGCTAAGTAAAAATAATATGATCGTGAATATTACATGTGTAATATACATTGTACGGTAAAATTCGCTTGCATGTGTGATTGAAATTACAACCTTATTAATTTTTACACCATACTGTAACTCGAATTAAATTTCTGTTTAAACTAGCCGACAATTCCAATATAAATTTGGTAACTTGAAGAATATGAATTGTATAACTTTACTTAAAAATCACCATTAATATTCCATAATGTTAGCACATACAGATGGATATCGTAGGCTACTCTAAATAGCAATTTAATTAAAAGCAAAGTATGCTTACTACAGGATTATAAAGTAAGTATATATAATACAAAAAAAAATCATAGGTATTACAATTTTGTTCTACCTTCAGCACTTGCAAATCATCAATATTGTTGAATTATGTGAATAAAACTAAGAGCAATTAAAAAGACATTTGATTAATCTATCATCATAACTGAAATGATACTGTTCAGTAGAATAAAAAATATAAATTTAAACTAGAAGTGACGCCTAACTAAAACTAACATACATACATACAATAATTAGAATAGGAATAAGAATAATTTATTAAGTTGCCCAACAGATACAAAGCCAATTACAGGACAACAAACTATCATTATATAACGTACATATGTAAGTGACTAATACAGAAAGAAATATAAAAAAAAAACTATAAACTAACCTATAAACTAAACTACAACTATAATTACAACCAAAACCAGACCAACTACGGCGCGTAATGCTTAAAAGTAAAGCAAAACAAAAAATAAAAGTAAAAGACTAAAGTAAACTAGAAATAAGTAACACTACTACTACATGTATCCATAATAGATTTAAGTGTTGAAAAATTGATATCACCATTAGGGAGGGATAGCGTTAAATATATGACACATTCGATATATAGGGGATTTAAGAAGTAAATTAGTTCTGGGTGTAGGGTAGTAGATGGTGTCAGAGCTTCTACCAAATAGCCTAGGAACATTAAAACTAATTTGACTAAGTAAATATTGAGAATCAGTAAAATTATTCAGTAAGTTAAAGAGAAATTTAATACTAGCTTTGTTGCGTCGGAGATCCATACATAATAACAAATAAATACAATTTTTGTTATTGAATTTTCATCGCCCTGAAGATGTCAATATACATTGAAGCAAGCTTGGACAATTTACAAAGAGTGTAATTTATTTTATCCACCTGCTAGAATCTTTAGACATACAACAAATTGATATACCTATCAACCTTTATCTGGCATTTAATGGGCAACTTCTTTTTCCCTCTCAAATATCCTGAGAAAAACAGGTAAAACAAGGTTTACATGATTTATCATAGTAGTAAATTCACAACGTTATTATATGTGATATTCCCGATTTACTACAGTGAAATCACTGTAATTTTTTGCAGTGATACTTATTACGAAACTTTTTAGAATTCCCGCTAATACATTATCGACTAAGTATTTTAAAACAAACTTTTAAAAAGAATGGATGAATATGATTTTAGCTACACATTTTTTTGTGTAAAATACCGTGCTGATCGTTAGTTACTTGACGCACTTCAACAATCGCGTAAATATACATTAAGAATATAAGTTGACAATGTGTCAATAGAGTTTGAGTTTTGTAACGTCCTCAATTAATAAAAGTCAACTTTACAGTATGGATAGACCATCTCGAATATCCGTAACCATTAACGGTGGTAATAGTAAAGAGTATAAGCTGACTTATCATAATGGACCACCTCATGTAATGTTTCGTGTAATAGACCCAATAGACCCTAGGCAGGAAGAGAATTTTCCTGTTGTTTGCGCGTGAACTTGCATGCGCATCGAATTTGTTGATGAGCAAGCTGAAACTACATTTAGAAATTTTCTAGATATTGCAAGTTCCGATTCAGGACGATCGTCTTCTTGCTCTGACAAAAATGATGGTACTGAGAACATAGGAAAGAATAAAAATACTGAGGAAACAGGAAAGAATAAAAATAGAAGGGAAATTCACATAATTATTATGTGAAATAAAAAATTATTCTAAAATTCCACTATGCACCCGACCAAACTCAGTGGAGAACTGAAATTGTAGGCCAGACAACATATAAACACACACAGATCCAAATAAAAAAAGCAACCAGATAAATTATTGTAGAAATTTAGTATAAATAAGTTTTAATCAATTTAATAAATTTTAATGCGCATTTAATAAATCTTATTTTGCTAAATTTTAAAGAATTTAGTATCGACGCCGATAATACACAAAAAAATAAATTCTATAGATTACAATAAAGTTTGGAAATAGGCAGAATTTAGCGAGTCAACATGTTGGGGAACAGTTACAGATAAATCGTAATTTTTTTTGAGTATTTAACAATTAATTTAATAAAAGAACATCACCAGTTCGAGGATCCTCTTCAAAGAAATTCGTTGTAACGGTGTTGTTAGTAGATGGTCCTTTTGAAGATGGAGTCCTTTTCCCGAACAGGATTAGTGGTTGCAGCCACATGGCGAAATCTAAACGTGCTCTCGTTCCGTCTTTCAAACTCTTCCTTGGTACATACGAATGTTGATTTAGTATAAATGTATATATATCGTATTGTATACGTAAGGGCTGGTATACAATATTAAAATCCAAAAACAAAATGAGCGGTTTGAATACCAGAGTACAAATAATAGAAGCGGCAATCAGTCAAATAATCCGGATTCCTCAGTGCGTTTAAAATTAACTAGGTAAACGCCTTGTCGCTGGTGTAATTGTCTTCAAATACCAAATTCTATCGGAGAGAATACATATAACTTCCAGTAACGGAAAATTCTCTTTTATAAGACTAATTACACTTGTCAATAATGCACCTACTTCCGCGACGGACTCAAAAATACTCTCTCCTTATTCTTCGGTATCAAATCTATTCCCTCTAAAATTGCCAACTGCCTTCGTGCCCGAACATGTGTTCCACGGAAAAACAGGTAAGTTTTTGCATACTCAACATACAAGTAAACATATACACATAAACACGTATTACAATTCTAGAAATAATATATACACCAACACCCATTGAAAATCGCACATATAATCTGACCTGATACCACCTAAATTAATTAGAGAATGCTTAAACAAATTAATTAATTAATAACGATACTGTTTAAAAAAAAACGGTTACAGTTTCACGAGTTAAGTATTGTTCATGCATTAGGCGACTATTTGATAATTAGCAGCTCTTTGAGGAACAAACCTTTTAGTCGTTAATATTGAGCAAAAACTTATGAATGATGACGATGAATTGGTCTGAATTGACATAAATTAGAACAAATATTGTTTCTTACTATTTCATGAGCGGTACTAAACACAATCTCGTTTCTCATTTATAACTACAAAATGGGCTATTTACGGTCAAATGTTTCATTCAGAAATTTTTTTCAGTATTATGTCGGGTTGGACCATGTATATATTACGAAATTTTCCGTTTTGCAGACTCATTAAAATATAAAGACATTTTCTAAATCGTGCGAACGTATCGGAAGGAATTGTAACTCGACTAGATGATCTGAATGGTACGTCATAATACGAAACTTAAGCTATATGAGTGTTGCGATGTCTTTCAGTGGAGGGTTTCTTATGACAAGATTTTTTTGTTTATTAATAAATCTACAAAAAAATCTTTGTATAGAATCCAAAATAATATAAGACCGTAAGTAAGGATTATTCAAAGATAATAAGTAAGTAAGTAATTTTATTAATTTGTAGAATCAAGATTGATTATAAAATCAGTCAAAATGAAACAAAAAGAAAAAATTATTAATCTAGCAAAGCAAACATTGATAAATGAAACCAAACCACCACCAATTAGAATAGAAAGAAAAACTAGAATGAAACAGTAATCTTAAAGCTAATAACAAAAACGAAAAGTTCAACATAATAAATATTCTTGCACGCTATAAAAAGTCCTCTCGATCAGAAATCGTTTGACATTATTTTCAAAGCTCACAGTGGCAGTTTTATTACATCAGGTCACTTGTTGTACAACCTTCTACCTACTAGTTCAACACCCCCCGCTCGGTGACCTGCAACTCGCATTTCGGTATACGAAAGTCATCAAGATGTCGCGTGTTATAATCATGTATGTTTCTGTTGGTGACGTAATTACTGGTTTGCCTACGAATATAGCAGATTGCATCGAATATAAAAAGCGACGGCACTGTTAAAATACCTAGTGTAGCAAATGCATTTCTGCAAGATTCAGTTGGTTTTAACCCGCCCAGAATTCTGATAATTTGCCTTTGCGCTAGAAGTAACATGTTAGCAGAAGGCGACGAATGAATCTCAGCAAAGTAAACAGTCTTGAGGGTGTGAACTGATAAAGTATACTTAAGAGCCCGAAAAAGATATGCTTTAGTATGGATTGATTTCGTAATTGTACTGCAATGATTGTCCCACAACTGATTATCTTGTAAGCGCACGTCAAGGAATTTTGTATTCTTCTGTTGCTGCAAAGGATCACCACTTATAAGTATGCAACATTGTGTATTTTGCAGTTGCTGTCTAGTGTGAAAAAGCATAGATATCGTTTTATCTTTGTTGGCACACAGTTTGTTGCTAGAAGACCATTGATACAATCGATTGATTGCGATGTTACTGGCAATTTCTGCATCTTGTAAACTGTCCCGTGAAATAAGTATTGTGGCGTCATCAGTGTACATATATATAAGTAAATCAGAAACAAAATGAAATATGTCATTGGTGTACATGCTAAAAAGTAAAGGGCCCAGCACAGAACCTGAACTCCATGCAGTATAGGTAAGTAGCTAGATTTATAGTTCTTTACATTTATGAGCTTCGTATTTTAGTGTCACAAATTGTAAACGTCCTGCTAAGTACGAAGCAAACCAATCTGCCGCATTACCTCTGATACCATACTCATAAAGCTTTTGTAGCAATATTGAATGTTGAACGCATTCAAAAGCTTTGCTGACATCGCAAAATATAGATATTGGATACCTCTTCCTGTCAATTTCGGCCAAAATAGTATTGTGGAAAGCTATTAACGCTGTGGTAGTGGATTTATTTTTCTTGAGGATGAAATACATTATCAAAGGAAGACACCTAATTTCACAAACTTAAGTTAGTGAACTATTTATATACAAGAATTGAAGAGAAAATCGACAAATAGTAAATAATTATTGCATATATTTGAACAGCACTTAACAGTTCTTCGCCTCTTAAACATTTCGTAAATATTTTACTTAAACAAAGAAATGTGCACTTCAAATACTCCATTGTTTCTTTAGTGTAAACAGTACTGCTTTGGAACAAAGAAATATGTTCGTTGAGAAAAAATAATGATGTAAATGCGCCGCGATAAGTCGCTCTAATTACACATATTCCAACAACCATGCTACAATATACAAAACACGTACTCTACGTAGAAGCACGGTAGTTCTTCGGAGACCCGATATATTCCAACCTAGGCGCATATATGGCGCCGGCCACGACCAACCGTCGATATAAAAGCCGCAAACCATTAGTAGTCGCGTTGAATGCGACCGCAACGTTTGTCGCGACATTCCCATGTCTTAAAACTCGACTCCGATCGCAGCTTATTTAAATTCTGAATCAATATAATGTAAGCATGCAAATGGAATCGTTATCCTCTGGCTCATCGGCGGACAAGGTTAAGGTCTAGGACGCCGCGAGCCGAAATTTTAACGCCCGCCTAATCGATCGACGATGTGACTGGCACTGAACGAAAACAGGTCCCCCCCGATGATGCCTTCCACGATAGCGCTGCGGTGCAAGTTCACGTTTGGAAAAAATGAAACAAATCGAATAAGTTTGGATGTAAATATTACGTACACGCACATCACACACTGGCAACAGGAAACGTTGCTTGTTCAACTAATTAGTGGAAAACCGTTACAACAAGCAGACATACCTTTTTTTTTTATCGTAAGCACGATACAAACATCCATCACGCATGCTCATATTTACTAATTAGAATTTAAACACCATCAGTCTTTTGCTTTTAGTATGTTTATGATGCCAGGTCTGGCAAGAAATATATCTATTGGTTTCGGTTTATATTTCATTGGATATAAAAACTTCTAACGTTTGAGGAACAATGAGCTTTCTTGGTGTACGCACAATATTGTTATATAACAGCGATTGGATAAATTGCATTCATTCACCTACTAATTTACATACAGAGATTGTTATTCAACATTGATAAACAAATAGAGATAATTGACTCATTTTAAGAATCGATTAACTGTGGATGCAAGTTTACTTATGCTGTGTGTAGTCTTACTAATACACACATAAATCAAATGTTATTTAATGTCATTTATTCTATTTTGCACATCGTATATGAATATTATTTAAACAGCACTTAGTAGTTCATCGTTAACGACTACCCCAGTTACACTTTTTAAAATAAAATTCACATTAAATGAGAAATTTTGTCTAGAATTGTTAGTGTACGAAAC
Organism: Cetonia aurata; assembly: GCA_949128085.1. Taxonomy (NCBI): domain Eukaryota; kingdom Metazoa; phylum Arthropoda; class Insecta; order Coleoptera; family Scarabaeidae; genus Cetonia; species Cetonia aurata. Next base: position 35,378,334 of record OX421885.1, read on the forward strand.
TATGAATTGTACTACTTAAGTCGAGAACTCGATTCTGCAAGAATATATTCACCGTCATCTATTATCCTTTGCCGCAATTCACCTAAATTCTTCAGGTATCATTGAGAGCCTGAACACATGATCTAGTTAGTTTTTCTAATCAATGTTGCCACACTTATCTTCAGAACGTTATAAAAATCACTTGCGAATTTCAATGCCATCTATCAAGAGTTGAAAAAAATGTTGCAGGCAGAACTTTCGTACTTTGATACGTAGAATCCAAATCCGCAATAAAAAATTGTAGTTTCTATTTAAGATTTTAAAGTTGCCAACTGTCCCTTCCCCTGGGGGTGGAGGTGCAGGGTCGTGTTTTATGTCCTTAGATAGATTTTTGAATATGATGAAAGGCGTATTTTTTTGTTTTTCGATTCGATGTATATTTCTCGAGATATTTGACCGTCCCCGACTTTGGAGACACCGGTATAAAAATAAAAAGCTAAATGTATAATATCATTATTACATTTATATATTGCAATTGCAAATGGCTTGATTATTTCTTGATTAACGCAATGGACAAATTTTTATACTTATATATGTATGTATATAAATAATATAAACCCTTACATTGAATTATGTATCGCAATAAATCTCTTCGACTGCTTATAAGTGTCAACTAATGGCTAGGCAGTAAAAAATGTTCATTAAATGGATGGTAATCATTATCGCCTACCTCCGTAGTGACATACTGCCATAAAGACTAGTTACTTATATGTTAATATAAGCTATTTGAGGAAGTGAAGCGGTTGTAAGTAATGTGTCTCATATTTTTACATGCCTGACTCGTAAGCACAAACGTTCGCCCACCGTGTAGTCGCTGAAGATACATATTATTTCCAAACGATGCACAACAGATGTCAGGAACTGTTAAAAATGTTTTCGAACCGCATTCCTTGAGGGGAATTAAAAATACATTCAGTTTATTTTTTTTTTATTTGAACAGTGCACTTGATAAGAATAAGAATAAATAAAGTGTTGGAATACCTACAATGTTATTGCCCGTAACGATTAAATATCTGTGATCGCCAAACCCTTGAAACATGAAAAACGAAATAATCCATTAAAATTTACCCTTCCACAAAAATGTTTAACATGCACTTGAAACCCTCTGCATCTAAAACAAGTTGTTTACAATAGCGTTAAATGCTTCTTTGTTGTCATTTTTTAAACGGAATCATTAAATATTGACATCATACTTCTTGCATCCGAGATCCGCCGTAAAATATATAAGTCGATTCTTGCTTGCTTACTTCTTATTATCGGAATTCCCATTTTTACGTCTTTCTTTTATTGACAGAAGCAATAAGGAAATTACACTTTTACTGTTCTGCCGATATACCTGCTCAGCTGTAGTGGGCGAGTTATTTCGAGGCCCTTCCGAAAATCACAGCTCCCGACCACCAGGGCAGTAAATTTTATACTGGCTCGTGAATGTTTCAGTCCTAAAACCAAGATTGGTGCTATACGTGCAAAAGTTGGGGAATTTCATACTTACGGCAATTCAAGAAGTCAAGCTGTAACCTTTTCAAAAAAACAGAACTGTAAGTAATTACCCAATATTCCATAGAATATGTCACAGTAAGCAAGAATTGTAGTTTTCCCCCAACTGTTTTGGTTGTAGTCAATAAATAAATAAATAGTTATAATTAGAGACGGGATTATATGCATATATTTTATTTTTCCAAATCTTTAATTATACTCTATATGTCCACGTATTACAATGATTAAAGTCAATTAGCGTTAATTAGTGATTGCATAAATTGGATATTTATTCATATTTCTTGTCTATATATACATATACAGGCTGGCACCATTGTTATTAGATTACCTTTATATGTTGGTCTAAGAATATTGATTTTTATTTACAGTTGTTTTTGAGAAAAATGTTAAAACTATATATTTATACTCCGTGCAATTTATATTAATATTAATGATTAATATTATTAATCATCAAATTGTGAATACATTAAGATTAATTAATATTTTGAAAATAGATTTTTCGCAATCTTATTTCAACTAAATTTCCTTCATCACTATCCAATATATATAATAATTATCAAAGATTTTGAATTGAAAAAAAGAACAGAAAATTTGCAAAAGTGATTGAAATATTTATTTGGGCCGATAAATGAATGCCTGCAATTTACTTTTTAAGGATTATTTCGTGTAAATGTTGCCCGCGGCTACGCAGGAAATTAATTGCTCACCAAACTCGCCTCTCAATAGGTTCATGGTATCGCGTGCCATGTGGCATCGTCTTGTTGAAACCACATGTCAACCAAATCCAATTCTTCTATTTTGGGCAAAAAAAGTCGGTAATCATCGCACAGTACCTTGCTCCATTGACTGTAACGTTACGATTTTCATCGTTCTTGAAGCACTACGGTCCAATGATGATACCGACCCAGAAACCTCACCAAACAGTGCATCTTTCAGGGTGCATTGGTAGCTCTTGAACTGCCTCTGGCTGCTCTCCGCACCAAATTCGGCAATTCTGTTTGTTGACGTACCCATTGAGCCAAAAATGAGCTTCGTCGCTGAAGACGAACTTCATCCAACTTTCCTAAGGCCCATTCACCAAACAAACGACGTTGTTGTACGTCACCTTGTGGTATTTTGTATGGTTTCATACCGAGGTCCTTACGTAAAATCTTCCAGGTGGTCGAATAACACAAGCCCAATTGTTGATTACGGCGACGAATTTACATATCGCGATCTTCATTGACACTGGCCGATAATGCAGCAATATTTTCCTCGGTATGCACTCTTTGCACACGGGTTGGTAGATTAATGTCCGATAAAGTGAAACTGGTGGGAAATTTGTGTTGTGACCAAATTGCTTGAATAGCCTCTTCGGTGGGTCGATTATGACGAATTGTGGACGTAATTTAGGTTACACAGCACGAATTTTGATAATAAAATTCAATAATTTGCAAGCGTTTTTCGTTTGTTAGTCTATTCATGGTGAAATGGCAAACCTTACTGAGCATTTTTGGCATTGACGCATGTCACGAGTCCTTTTCTTTTGCACTAAAAAAATTTACTTCTAAAATTCTTTATTCACAGTTAATTTACTTAAATTTTTACATTAGGTAATGGCACTATAAGTAAAATACAATATTCAAAGTTTCAGAAAAACAAAATCGTTGGTTAGTTACTAAAAATATGTATGACCATACTTCTATAAAAAAAAAAAAAAGGAAATTACTGCGTAGTAACAAACTAAAGCAAACTTAGATATGTATTCAATGATATATTTATCGCATGAGTACCCCTTTCACCTTTTCAAACAATTTGAAAAACAAATTTCATCGTGTCCTAGATTTACGTGAAGATAACAATAACACGGTTCAACTGTCGAATTTTCCAAACGAGTTCTCCACTATTCATTTCATTGGGCGAATTTTCTGAAGCGATACGAACTTATGCCAGACGAATCAATACCAGCACGCTTACTTCATACTAACAGGAGACTGCATTATTATAAAATAATAAATGGCTGTTTCTGGAAGTCGTAATCGGGAGCATTCTTTTAAGAATCCATAGAAATCCTGAACTATATTAATAATTAATTAATCCAGCTTGCTTCTCTCGCTTGAAACGAAAACATTTTATCTCAATGCGTTGCTTTAATTAACTGTGTATTAATTAAATAGTTATATATTCTCCCCTGTTGAATGTTTGTTATTTTATGGGGTTGATATGACACCTTATGTATATATGTGCACCTGTTATCCTGCAGTGAATTCAAAAACACAATTTTCTTTGGTCAAATTGCTATTTTGTTTTTTTTTATATACCAGGATAAAATCAGTATGACACAAAAACAATAGCTATTCAATTTTCATTTGTTTGTTTGCATTGTCTGTCTCCCCGGTAATAATATAAAAACGGAAAGTTTCCTAAAACGCTCCGGACGAATATTCCGGCGAAAACAAAAATAAACAACATCAGATTTCTTTATTATCTCTGTCGGGAAATTTCGAAACGCATTCAAAATTTACGGAGAACGTTTTAATTTTGTAGAAATCGCCCTGGCGCCAGCACCGAAACACGAAGGGCTAACAGAAAAAAAGAAAGGGCGCTACATAAATAAAACAGCGTACGATAAATTTTAAATTGCACATACGTTGCTGAAACGCGCCACGCGAAGGTATAAAAACCAAAATGAAACGGCTCTGCCGCTTTCAGCGGCGTACCCGATAATATAGCGCTCGGAAGGAACCCGCGCTAAAACCGAACTATGAAAAGTATCGCTCTTGTTTTGTTTTTCGCATTGCAGCTCTACGACACAGCAATATTATTCACGGGAAGGATTAAAGCTTATTTTCCTATTTTTCGGTCGGTTCCAATTCGAAGGGAGCGTCTATAATAAAGACGCTTGTTTTCTGCCTTTTTTTCCACCGAATTTTATTATATCCACCTATCTTCACTAATAAACGTCACACAAGCGAAAAAGCGCACAAACCTGGCCAAAGTTTCAATAAAAATTTGTGAGGGGAATAAATGTATCCAACCCGGCATTCGACGTGCGCCAGGACAGTCGTAATTTCCGTAACTTTTTATCGGTTTATTGGGTGAGTGCTACTCCCTTAACACCAATGAGATAATTCGAACAATTTTCGACAGTTGGCTTTTACGAGTGCGTAGCAGCTGCACCATTTCTTGTACAAACAACGAGATAGGGCAAACACATTGGGGACAGCATTCCTTACGTACGAAGAGGTTACTGTACTCCGAATGTCTGGTTATTGTCAGAAGCGGCCAAATAAGGTAATGAATTAAATATGCGTACGTTGGTGTAAGCATAGTGGGAAAATAAGAAAGAGATGTATTTGTTAGAATGATTTAAAATTCTGTTGGATATTAACAATTGAATATTTTCCTTTGCTCAACAGAAAGAATATAAAACAATTTTGTCAAAGCGGCCTCTAAAGTATTTATCTACTACAAAAATCGATAATAAAATAGTATATACAAATGTTTAAAAAAATACATTTTGTTTATATGTACATATATACATCGATGTATCATTCTAGTTAACAATTTTGATTGCACACGACAGTGAAGATAATAAAATCCAAAATAATCACAGTAAATATATTTTGATGTATTATACTGAGCGCTCATATTGGGGAATTTAACAAAATTTCGGCAAATAGAAATAAAAGACAAATTAACAGACGATTCTAACTTTATTTATGTTAGTGTGATTCCAACGAAAATGTGAGAAAGAAATAATCTTTCTACATATAACCTCAGGTGAGTAGATTCATTTACTATATAAAAATCGCAATAATAAATATTTCTCTTACCTCAATTCAGACTAAGAACTTAATTAAGTAAATTAAAATTTTCCACCAAAATCCCAACAAACGGCCTTTCATGAGTCAATGCGCCAACGCATGAAAATGAAATATACTGACAGGAAAAACATATACAAATTAATCCAAAGAATTTCTACCAATCTCAAACATACGAATTACTAAAAGAATTCACCAAACAATTTGACAATTAATCAACAAATATTTAACCTTGAAATACCATGTACGTATTTCAATTTAAATGTTCGGAATTCCTGAAGTTATTTTAGCCTTCGTGAAGTGCCCCAAATACCAGCAGAAAACCACCAGCCAAATTACCTCGAACAGATACAGCAATACGCCAGGATTAACTCAGAGAACACACTTTCACGGACCGCGGCGATATTCTCGGCCGATCTGGCGTTCTTTTGACGTACGGGTGTTGGCTTGTTTACCGAATTCGGCCACCAAACGTTGGAGGATCGACTTTGAAGGCCACTGCGTCTGCCGTAAAATGGACGCAACATTTGTACTAACGAACGCTCATTTTGGGAATAAACTTTCATCATTTGGAAGTGCTGCTCAATCGCGTAACTTGCCATGGTGATTTGGCATCAGTGACTGATTAATAAACAATGGATTAGACAAACGTCAAAACAACATGGCCGTCTCAGGCTACCAACATCGACCCGCCCCAATTGAAAAACCCTTTATAACTGAATTGGCCCAACCGAAATGGCTACAATGAGAAAAATAATCGTGTTAAGTAACACAAAATTGGGTTGTATATAAACAACAATAAATTGTGTTAATATAACCCACAAACTGTTAGCTCAAAAATACGTAGTTTTGAAGAAACCTTTAAAAAATGTTTTTAACACTACGTTATTTTAGCCTCACACTTTATGGAGTTGTATTAGGTAAGCCACTTTATTGTTGTTTATATACAATACAATTTTGCGTTGACCTACCACAATGTTTTTTTCAGTGTAGTTGACAACGGCCAAATTCTCTACAGCCTAAATGTCGCCTCAACTTAAATGGCAAAATCAATGTTTTAAACCATGTAGGTAAACAGACGAGGTAATTTGTGAAAAGTTATAAACACCTAATAACTAACTAGCTTCGCTCCTAAAACCACGTGACCTGACAAGATATTTCGTCAGGAGTTAATTTTCGCCAAACACCCAAACCAATGTAAAAAACATAATGTGCCCCGAATTAGCGAAATTTATGCTTCAGGGAATTTAACATTGGAATCCATGGAGTTCGTATGATACTACCAGTGGATACTGTTTGAAATCATTCCATTATTAGAGCGTCATTATTTACTTGTTTAGCCTTACTATTATCTACAATTAGGGTTAAATTATTAAATTGTATATTGCGAAACTACAGCTATTCTGCAATATTCCCCCGACGGAACCGTAATTGTGTATAATACGGAATAATATTAAGCTGACATAATTTGTACCGAAAGACGTAGCAGTAGGCACATTCATATGCAAATTTCTTTCTTTACAGGTCTATATGTGCTAAAGATGTTATCTATTCGCCGACGGACGTGCTTAGAGTAACGGAGTACTACGCCGCGTCCAATTTCTTCTTGCCTACTTCCTGTGTAGATTAAACTTTGCTTTCCGGTGAGTAGAAATCTTCCCCTAAGTCTTATATCAATGGTTATGAAGTCAAGCCCAATTTATTTTTGCGATTATGAGACCGACCGAATCGGAATTAAGATATTACCCGTATAAAATTAATAGTAATAATAAGAATATCCTGAAAATTACGAGAAAGTATAAGTTTATAGAATGTATAATCTCTACCAAAAAAAAAAAACATTAACAGCCTATGCAAAAATTCATTTAGGATATGGGCACAAAAAAAATTCTTTGCTAAAAATTTGTTTAGATATACGATTTGAAGAGAAGATATAAGAGAATAACTATTGAAAAGAATATTTACCACCTAAATGTTTGTAATCTTACTACCAAAAAGAAAAAAAAAAGAAAGATATACTGCGAAATGGAAAAAAATTAAGAAAGATAAATTCCATACCGTTTACAATGTCTATACGAACAAATGGATTGAAAATATTATTCACAAAACCTAAAAAACCCAAACAAAAATTATTTATTTATTTAATAGTAAAATCAAAAAAATCTTTGAAGAGTCATACTGCCGATAACTACTATGTAGAACAGTCATTGGAGAAGAAGATTGAGGTAGCTAATTCATTACCGATGAAGGCCCCTCTACATCTAAAAAATGTCATTACACTACTGCAACAGTTCAAAAAGTGCAAACCTACCGAAATCTACTTAGTTACTTCGACGACAGCTTAGATTAGCCTGAGTTCACACATAGCGTTTTCACAATGTCCGTTTCATGCGGTGCAATACCGCTTAGAAAGCAAAACATATGCATTTAAATGGAACTATATCGGCATGTGTGAGCAGTCCCATTTAAATACATGTATTGTACTCGCTAGGCGGTATCGCACCGCATGAAACAGACGTTGTTAAAACGCTATGTGTGAACTCAGCCTAATGCTATGTTTATCTATGTTTACAGTTGACAAGGCCAAATAATATGTTTCGTTGCTATGTTTTCCTTTCCGATGATTTTAACTTATAGTTCATCATTTCATTGTCACAGGTTCATCTGTACTTAGCAGGGATCACATATAACATGCAATATATAAATAGTAATTTATTGTTCGCTGTAGTCACGGCCGATCTCTCCGGTCGCAATCCCTGACCGTTCGTTATCGTAACAGCAGCAAACATGACAAATTAAATCAAAGGACGCACGATCAGGCCACAGCGAACGCCCGACCAATCCCAGAAACAATGGGATTAAGCGACCGGAGCCGCTTACTTCGTTGCTCTTGCTGATGGCTTTCCATTTTTTGCAGGCCGATTGCTTTCTTTCTTCGGCGATTTTCTCCGGCGATATGCTTTATTAAATTCCGCTTAAGTAGTGACCGGAGTACGTATAAGAAAGCAAAAAAAAAAAAGAAAATGAGAAAGAAAAATAAATAAATCTTACGACCCTATAGAAGGGGAGATTCGGAGCTCTATCTGTTGCCGAAGAGAACGATGAGTTTGTTTTCCTCCCCGTTATTTAGAAGAATGGAGGAAGTGAAAGTAATTTTATAAAAACGAATATCTTTAATTTGAATAGATTTTCTACGGTTTATTTGTTAACGCTTCATTGATTTTGTTTATTTAAGTAAAAGTACAGGCATTTTTTATTCGTTCTGAAATACCAAATGAATTCTGTATAGAAAACGTTGTACCTACCTGGGTAGTTATTATCGGTATGATTTATAAATAGCTTGATAAGAACAGATTAGATACAATGAAACATTTTTAATGTTGATACAGAAAAAACACTGATAAAATATCACTTAGTAATTTCCCCTTTTTTGTAAATTTTAGAAGGTAAAGTAGGATATTGTAGTAAGCTTCGTTTATTTATGCCAGTCGATAACCCAAATTTCCAACATAGAAACAGATTTGAATTGTGAGGTAAGTCTTCAAACCAAAACCGTATTAAATTTTCAATTTTACAGTAAATGTATACAGTATAACTATAAACTGTTAGTGTTAACGCTGCACATGTTGCAAGGAAATAATCTTTTCAATGTCAACGCAAGATTGAAGTGGCTAAAATAACGTCCATACGAATGAATACGCTAGTTTCTTATAAAAGATGTATTATCATCTACTTCAAATATTCTATTTATTAATACTTACGTATTTCGACAGCACTTTTTTTACATAGTAAAAAGATAACTGATTATGTCAAATGTTAGGTAGAAATTCAAAACAATAAGTCAGTCAAGTAACGTATTTGTTATATCTTTTTAGTTAATGTTATTTCCTTTTCCTTCAATTACCAGCTCGGCTTTCTAGTAGTACTGCATCTTCTTTGCATTTCACTAAAATCTTGTATTTTGCTAAGTGTAAAAGAAATATCGTAAACGAATAAATTTAGTTTCAATGATTTCATTATGATACAAGAAATTTTAGTTTCTTATTCTTTGATTCAAAATGTGGGTTTATTTATCTCATATATGGCTACCTCACTGTTTGAATTATTGCTATTACACTTCGATTAATCCAAACGCACTCTATGATGATATAAAGGAAGACTATGGAAAATAACACAAATGCAATAATGCATAAATCAAAATTGCAGTTGATACATGGATTGCACGCATACAACACGTCGAAATTACATTCTAAATTTATACCGTATAGCTCCGTATATCGGCTTCCACGTGAGGGAATAATAATTTGGTCCGATGACCCGCGGGTAGTTAACGCGAAACAAATCTCACCAGCTCTGTTATCACGAATATAATTCTGCGAATCTGCCGATTAGAATATGGTTAATTACGCCGAAAACAGTTTTCCCAACGCAAAGCAAATAAAACACAGTGGAACTTCTCTTCTTCGAGGCGGATGGATCGTCACGCGACGCCCTGAATGTACATTATTCCCTATTGACTTTGGAACATTAACGCAAACTTTCACGGGATTGGTCGGCTCGAGGCTTCAGATATCTTTTTCCGGAGAACAAACAGAAGCGGCCGCAGCTTTTCGCCGACGATGCGTTGCTAAATTTGAGATATTGGGAAGGGAGCCATTATGTATTCCCTCGTTCTAGATCCTTTGATATTCTCTAGCACTGAAAGCGTGGAAATGAATCCTGTGCTAGTTAAAGCAGGATTTAAAGCGGCGAGTGTTTGCCGATGTGCGGCAGTTTTAGATTTTTCACATCTCGCACTAGAATTATACATCATAGAATGGAAAAATCACGTCGCAGTTGTGAAGATAATACATCTACCACATCAGAAACGTTTGAGATACTGTAAAATTATGAAACCATGGCAAACTAAATCAACACAAAAATAACTCATCGGGTGAACAAAATCATAAAATTCTGATATTAATTTTATCACAATACCTTGCAGGTGTAAAATTATCCACCATCAGATTGCTTACATGTTTATTGCAATAATATTCCACTTTTGCTCACCAAAAATTACATACTGCATTATATATTCTTTAATGCATTTTTTTGCCCTTTTTATAACTGAAATATAGCAAAATCTTAACAATAGTATAATAAATAAATAAAAAGTTCATTCCGTTTTAAATAATTAACAATTTTCTCCCCAAACAAAAATCTTTTTTATGAACCAAGCAAAATTTCACTCTTCGCAGATAGACACATAATCAATAGAAAATAAATAAAGAAAATCTTTGTTCCGTTAATATGTAAGAAATTAAATCTGCAAATTTCATTGCTTTGGTGGCCGATGAAACTACAGACACCTCTGATAATCAGCAAATGGTTGTTATTATTCGATGCATCTTTAATGGACACATTTTTGAACGCCTTTGGTGCAAAAAGAAAGGATTATTCGGCGTATTTTGTAAAAAGCGAAGACTTAAAACTTAACCTATAAACTAAGGTCGATAGGTAATTAAAAATTACATTTACTGGTTAGTTAAAAATATGGCGTTGTATCTAAATTAATCAAGCTATAGTCACTTAACATTTTTATTTGATTAGTTTTAATTTTTGTACAACGTGTATAGAATGGCAAGTTTATTATAATTGGATTATAAATTATGGTTTATTGTGACACTTCACTGTAAATTTCCCTTACATAACTATTTATAGGTATAAGTATTTGAATCATGCAAATTAGATTAGATTTTCACGAAATTCAAATTATTTAAAAAACCTGAAAGTCGTTATAAACCTTATTAAAACAGGCCTTGCGTAATGAAAATAATTTTAATAAATAACCATAATAGACCACCATATATTCCAAAAGTTAAACATTTTGAACGTCACGTATTTTGACCACAATATTCCGTGCCGTATCCCGTGTTATTCCCCTGCACGCTTAACAAGTTTGCTTGTAGATAATTGGCTGGTTTAAATGATTAATCTGTGTTACAAAACATTCGACAACTTATTGCAACAATGTTATATTTTGTCTATCCCCTGTTAAGTTATAATAAATAATTTTAACACTACCTTATTTTTAGTTTAATAAAGGGAAAAGAAAAATATAAAAAAAGACAATGCTCCATCGAATGGTTGAATAATAGTGACGCATATACTCTGATGTTCGTTTAGTCCTAGTATACAACCATTGAATTAATTTCGAAGTCCGATAAAGCGACATTTTAACCTTTCAAATGGATGCCATAAAGTTGTAGTTTAAACTATAGGAGTTGAAAAATAAACATACAAACAATTAAATAAGAAAAGAAATTCTTAAGTTTTCTCAAATGTAGATAAAAATTTCACAGCATACTTTTCATATGGAACATATATAATCAAATGAAATAAATATTAACGACAATAGATCACAGTCATACTTTTCGCTAGCACTGTATCTACTAGCCAGATTTGCATTATTAAAAGCTCTTGTAGAGGTTATTGCGTATACCACAACCACAGCAATCGAGTGCTAAACAAAAAACCGCACTTACAAATTGTTTACGTCATCCACAACGGTGCTACCGTTCATTTTAATCCATTCGTTCCTGCTCCCTTCCTAATGACGTTAAAAATAATTCAATTGCGAATCATCCTCCCCCAAGCGGATTAGCGCGCGACCGACATGGGATGTAACGGGAACGCTTCAGGCGCGATTTATTGACGACGCCTAGAAAAGGTGGACGTTACAATACTTCACACATCACGCATTTCACATGGAGATTTTAGCTCGGAGGGAGACAAACGAGGCATTAAAGCGGACATTCGTTACCGACCTGCATGTGTCATCGGAGTGTTGGCACCTCTTCCGCATCGGTCATTGTAGATTCTCCCGTTCTGTCGCGTCAATAATGAACTGCCCATTAGCGGTGAGTGGTTGTGAGAAAAAGTGAGCCATCATGCGAGCGTGTACTCGCATTTAGGTTAACGTACTAGCAGTATATTATGCAGCATGCGTTCGAATATATCCATCTAGGTTGCACATTTTGTTTATATTCATAATAAGTGATATTAATTGCTGCGTAAATGGAATGAATGTTAAACCCGACGACTACAGTTTATTGGAAGTGCTAATTAACGCAGTAAACTCAACCATTTAACGAACTACTAGCGAGATATAACGAAACATGTCGGCTGTTGTGAATGAAGAGAAACAACAGATTTTGCCAAGAGTTAGAGGTTTATTCAACGTTCCGCTAACTTCTAATTTAATAGTTTACATAGCCTGGAGAGTTTGGCAGCACCAAATTAAATTAAACTCGTATCACACAGCTACATCAGTATCTTTATGTTTTTTGTTTATTCCTACATGTAAGCATGAATTATTGAACGCACAAAAAATGACTTCTTTATCTCTGGAAACCTACAAAAGAAAGTTTCATTCCATTGTGCAAAACAAATACATTTGAATTTAGTCAGCACAATCTATAAAAAGAAAAAAGAAATATTCTGGTATTTTTAAAACTCTGACGAATGATTTTTTGACAAACCATCAGAATTTTGCCAGATTTTTAATCTGAACTTAAAACATCACAACAGCACAAATGACCTTTAGATTGCTAACGACATATTTAACTATTACATTGCTTGGAAATTGTTGAATGCTACATTAGTTACCTTAGATTTCATGTAATTCTCATTGTCTTCTATACTATATATGTACAGGAAACAGATAATCAATATCCAAGATAATCGCTCTCTTTGTAAACACGTCCGTATGTACTTACCAACCTTGATATTACTGTGCTGTATAACCTTCCCACATGATAGCGAACTGTATCTGATGCCTCGTACAAAGCACAAATCTTTGCAAATTAAAAAAGAAAATTTGGTAAATACAGTGCAAATGCACCGGTCTATTATATCTATATATTAGGTAGTAGAAAATACAAATATGAATTTAAGCTGAGATAACATGATTTAAATTTGAGGAAAAAATGTAATGTATATTTTTTTATTCAGTTTGCGAATATTTGATTCCTGTAATAAAAATGTCTTGTTATATTCATATCAGATTTTTTATTTATTTATTTGTTATCTGAATGAATATATGAAGCAATCGTTTTGTTAAGATAGATATTTTGAATAATTTTAAAGATACAAATTTTGAGACTTGCGCAATTTATTAAGCAAGTCAGTTCACTCCCATCTCGCTAGTTATTAAAAAGAAAATCTGCAACCAGCCTCTCGAGAGATTCCCTATTTTATCACCCAGATGTACTACTTCGAAGCGGAGACTTTTAAATCGTTGAATATAAATAAAACCTTGTTAAATGTGTTTTTTAGTATGATGTATTTTTTGCAATAGCATTTTCGGTATAATTAAATTTTCTGAATAATTTAATTCAACTTATGCTTGTACTTGGTCGCAAGTACACGTACAAAGCGACTTGCTTTTAAATTTCTTTTGTACTTTGTTTTATTATTTATTTATTTAAGCACATATATAAATTGGACCATCCACGACGGGAAATTTTAGAACACCACTCGTAACGAACCTACTCAAACCTATTGTTGCCTCTTTCCAATCTTCATGAGACAGCAAATAGCAATACCTGTAGGAAGGTTTAGCTCATTGCGGTATTCTCATACTTCCTGTCGTCAATCATATGTAGTTCACACATTCTGTTTGTTTAAATGCGTTGTATTAAACATGACATTTTAATAAACAACTGATATCCCACTGCAACGGACAAATCCGTTGGCCCCGTGACTGTCCGTTGTAGCGAGGTTTCACTGTATAAAAAAATCGCATAGGTACTAATATGTTTAATGTCGTTGTTAATAATCTATTGAATGACCAGCAGTATATACTCTATAGATAGGCTTTTATTTGTTTTTTGTGTTTGAGGAAGATATTACATCCAAAATGAATTTTGTAAATAAAAAATCCACAAATCCTTTTTTGATTATATTAGACTAGAGATTCCCCATGGTTCCACCCTTCTATTTCTTTTTTATCAGGAATTCAAGGTTACATCTCGCATAGATGTTGTAAGTAAATTACTGGTGCTTTACTGAGGCCATCAGTGAGCACTCGGTAGTGCCAATTTTGCAATCTGAATTTTATTATGAACGTAAAAAGCGGAATATTTGATTAATTAATTTCGCTTTTATCTCTCTTTTTTTATTATGCCTTTCTCCTTTTCCCTTTTTTTATGATTCGTCGAAACTCGAACGCCTGGTTGTAAATTATCGCCTGGACTTCAAAAAACAAGAAAACGATTTAGATAAAGGCTTTCTTAAGGGCACAGATAACTTCTTTTACGAGCGGAAGTATTTCCTATTCGCCATCGGACAAATTTGCGTTTACATCGGTCTATTTATTGCGATATATACCTATATAATATATACGATGCGATTTAATTTAAACTACAATTATAAAAAAAATGCAATATCTTTTTGGAGTATCTAAATAATAATAAAAGGATTACATCCTATTTCCGAGCTAGCTTTTCCAGAGCCTTGTTTAACATTAATACTTGGAACTGTTAATATCATCACATGGTATCAAACTAGAGGGTGTATTTGCATACATACAACAGGGAAGTGAATTCACAGCGGTCAGTCGATATTAAATAACAGGTTTTAGTTATCAACCACCGGAATTTATCCAAAACAAATAGGAAATGGAATATTTACAGTTCCCCTTGATGTTCACGGTTTTGTTTGCTAAACTTTGTGAGAGTGATATTAACATTTTGAAATCGATAATGTGAAATGCGCCAGGATGACGAAATACTTATGTGAACTCTAATAGAAATTTCGAAATGTTGCACTTTTTTTTTGTAAAATTCAGATTTTCTAAGCAATTTTTTTATGGAAAGCACTCACTAAATGTGATTCGTACCTGTTTTAAAACATCAATATGCTTTTGCAACATAGGAAAAGTAATTAATATCGAATGTGTCGAATAACTTTCTGCAAACATATAATATTTTAATATTAAAAATCTTCTTTTTTGACCAGTGTAAATATTTTGATGCTGGTTTTTCTTAGTTTGTGTGTCTGTCTTCATATACAGTACAGCGTCGACAATCCGTACCCCAGTAATTTTATTTTTTTATAAACTAGACTGTACAAATTGTAATAGTGTATATATTTGTGAAACTAAGCAATATTTAAAAAACAGAATGAAAGAACATAAATATAGCAAAAATTTACCGCTCTAAAAAAAAACTGAAAAGAAAAGAAATAACTCAAAGTCATTCCCAAACAAAATTTAAAAACACATAATATAGTTGAAATAAGCCAAATTTATAAACATAAAAATTCAGTTAATAATAAAACAGACACAAATATTTCACCAAACTATATAATTTAACTTTATAATTCAATACAATATTTTTTAGAAATTTACTACAACCTAAAAAATTTAAACACGTTTTTTCATATTTGAAAAAAAAAAACAGACCAACACATTTTACAAAGAAACTTTATATAAAGCCCAAATTAAAAATTTCATATTAAAAGCAATAGTGATTTTTACTTATATCATTACATCAAACGCTTTAAATCTGGATAGAAAGATATTTCATCAATAAACCACTCAATAATTAAAATTATACCTTCGAAAAATATTTTGATTGTTATTGGATAGTTTAATATTTATTATTTATATGTACTTACACCAGATTATATGGAAATCCAACTAATATTGCCGATGTATTGAACATGCTCCACGCAACTTTACCTACAGCTAAAGTAATTGGTGATACATTGACGCCAATTTTTTTAAAACACTAAAACAGGGTAATAAAATATTGCATTAAGAAATAAATTACGCAGAGGAAATAACATCCAAACTTTTTTCATTTAATGGAATTTTATTTTCACTAAACGTCGATAAATTGTCGTCGATATGCCGTTCCATCGAATGCGTGACTCCATCGTTCTGGAATCCTCAAGAGTAAACTGAAAACGCTGTTGCTTTTGATAATACGTCAAACTTCAATGATATTGTCATTTTTATTGTGTTACTAAACCTACACGTGTATACAACAAAACTTATCTATCTACAGTCAAAATAAACACCCATTTATCAAAAAATATTTGTTAGTTTAACGCGAAGTACGTGGGTAGGATAACCTCAATTTTCTTTCACGTCGCGTTTTTGTTTCTCCTCGACTCAGACAGCTTATAGATTTAACAGCCTTTGTAGGACGGACTAAATGTATAGACAAACATATTGGATGTTGACAGGAATTTTATCTAAAACTGAGTATAGACGTATGGTGGTTGACATATTCATCGCAAATATTTGTCGTTTTCTGTTCCAAACAGGGGAAATATAATGGAATGGATATTTAGATGGCGAAATTTTTATCAAGTCAATTTTATTTTATTATTTGTCATAGTAAAATCAACACATGCTTATTGCAGTAGAAAGTAACTATAGTAATACTAGGTACTCTAAGTAATAAAACACCAAGAAACGTTCCCCTCTTAAGTAAACGAAATATTCGTCAGAGAATACAGTTTGCAAATGAACATGTAGGATGGGCAAAGGAGAAATGGCGAAATATATTGTGAAGTGATGAAACCAAAGTGAATCCATTTGGCGCTGCTAAAATGTTTCAATATGTGAGACGGGTAAAAAGACAGGCATTCTCACCCCAATATACCGTGAAAACCGTAAAACATGGTGGAGACAACATAATGCTATGGGGTTGCTTTTCCTAGAATGCTGTCGGTACATCTTTCTAATTAAGATACCAATTCTCAAAAATTTTCATAACACATATCCCCGTTTGCTTTGCATAAAGTAAGAAGAATAAATATCATTTGCACTTTTAAAAGAACTACTTATTAAGCTCATATTTCATATCGATGACCAGTCCTTCGGTTACAGTACAAATTAATGACTGATTTCCTAAAGTTTTTAAATATCATTTGGCAATTGGGAAGCTTTTACCCGGAAGGATCACGTTACGAACAGTTTAACACAAGGCATGCATATTTTAATGCTATAAAAAAGTTGATTTGCTTTTCCTGGAAATGTATTTTCAATTAATACATGCAAAATTATCTTTGATTTGCATTTGAAGTGAACTGAACTGAAAACACACCACATTTATCGCAACAATAATATTGTATATATACTGTTAACTGTTTATACGTGCGTTTAACCCAAAGCAATCACAATGTTATTTTTAAAAACACTTTGTTTCAACTTTTTGTATTTAATTAACATAGTTGCAATACACGATTATATTGCAACCATATAATTTGATAAATAAATAGTAGAAAACATACATAAAGATAATTACGAAAGTACAATTATGTACACTCGTGCGCGCATGAAGCCATTTTTATATTTTTTCTCAATCGAAATGGCGATAAGCCTTAACTTAAATAAAATAAATTTGATATGTAAAAGACTTCCTACAGCATGTACAAATACCGATTATTCACTTTGTACATTCTCGTAAATTCTACGACCTGCTGCTTACATTCAGCTCACAAGAAGTAATTATTCATTTAGATCTTAAGATTAGCAGCCATTTGTACATGCATATTCTTTATTAATACTTGAGGCGTCGACGTATGCCTTCATTAACCTTTAACCCTTGACCTGCTTTACTAACTGGTACGTGGTAAGGTCTTTTTCAAGGCAAGTAGTCAATAAAGGAGACTTGTATCGCGCATAGTATGCAAGTTTTTTGTAACTATTTGTGTGTTATCGTACTGGTAAGGGAAATGGGCTTTATTATATACAACGCGTGCGGAATTGCCAAATCATACACCCGGACACTTCTGTATGTACGCTTAATACACGCGGCACTTCATGAAATGCATTCGGTTTTTCAGCACCCAATCAAAAATTCGGCAGCACGGTATATTACAATAGTACTGCTACAGAATACGATTTACAAAGAATAAAATGATTTAAAATATTGTTATTTGTTTTAATGAATCTTTATTTTAACGATTCTGCAGAAACATGATACACACTTGTGATATATTTAAAGCAATCGAAAGATAAATTATCTATATGTGTATTTTTAAGCTCTTAAATATTTAAGCACAGAATTCCGAAATCTCGATTTTTCACGATTTTCCCAAGACCGATCGCCGCGCGTCGGCGAGAAGGGCCCGATTATGTAATATTACTGATGATCAGCAGGTAGTCGTGTCCCCAATATCAAAACATCGAAACCTTGAACGACAACGAATTTGGTGTGAAATAAGCACAAAGAAATGGTAAGACATGAACATTATAATGAATGTAATAATCATTATTCAGAAGACGTCAGTTACCAAGCATGTCAATTATCGATAGTTGACAGATATCTAAAGCAGATAAGCATTTTGTGTTTTCTTCGATTGTTTTAGTATTACAACCAAAAATAATGATACAGTATGTGTAATTTCTAATTAAAAAAAATGAATATACAGGTTGACAATTTTACGTTTAATTATTACAATGTATACAGTATGTGTAATTTTTAATTAAGAAAAATGAATATACAGGGTGTACCGACGATCCCAAACCACAGGTGTGTATGAGGGTTAGTGGAGGGTGGTGCGGTTTAGCCGGTCCGCGGTGTTGGGACATAATCCGTCTTCAAACGATTATTTAATTGGCTGGATGAACGGTCCGGAGTTTAATAGTTTCCTACTAAACGAGTAAACTAAGGCGTATAAGTCTTAACGAGGTTGACTTAAAATTCGATATACTTATGAAAAATAGTATGTTTTATGTTTCCATTAAACAAGTGAGTACGATCTTGTATAAATGAAACCGAGCTCATCACTGGACTCAAAATATTTTTGGATTGTAAACCAGAAACTTCCAAATAAAAAATGTATCTTAACATTTCCTTATAAAATCAATATTAAACGTACTGTTTCAGAGAGATGGCCAAGTGGGCAACCCTGTAGATAATTTGCTGGCATTTACCTGTATATGTAATCACAAACACCGCCTCCCCACTCACTACAATCTACAGCTACTTTAAAATAAAACAAACAACAGTTGTGAACTAGGAAAATTACTCCATCGCATGGTTCCGCTTTTTATTACTAGACGTTCACTAAGAAGTCTGAAAACACGCTTCTGATCCGCAGCATTTCCATTCGAGCGTTTAATTTACTTTATTGTTCCGAATCTAAAAAGAGACCGAAAGGAAACACGCTGCTACGCTTTCCTAACGCCTGTAATAATGAAGGTAACATTATACGAATTTACAGTGCCCCTCTTTCGCCACTCTTTATAATAAATTGCAGAATGTTTCTCATTCCCCTCGAAACACGTTACACTAAATCTCGCGCACGCCGTCTCTCTCACGCTCAACACTTCGATTCATTAACGCAATTCAGGCGTAAAATTAAGTTTTTCGAGGCGACGACGAGACGAAATGCACTTTTGCGAAGATTTCGCCAGTACGGAGCGGACACCTAAGTTATGGCGCGTTTCGAGGAATTTATAACGGCGCGTTTTTCTTAGCGTTAGTAAGTCATTTTAATTAAAAACTGCCGCGACTTGTGCAATGGCTGAGTTTTCAAACAAGTTATTTGCGTCTTTCTAGCCGGAAGAAAGCGTGAAAAGAATTTTGTAGTACAAGTTAATTGTTGTTGCTATATCCAGATGGTGCAAAAAGAATAAACGTAGTTTGAATATTAGTAAATGTAAGACGGTCACCTACACTAGGAAAAAGGTCGCAATTTCATTTAATTATTCTATCGATAACATGATCCTGAATCGTGTGAGTACTATTAAAGATTTGGGGGTTTTATTTGACGCAGAACTAACGGTTGGTGATCATGTCACTTGCGTAGTATCATCAGCAATGGAAAGTTTGGGTTTCATTTTTCACAGTAAGTGATTCTTTAAGATTCGAACGTTGAATTTATTATATTTTTCCTTGGTTCTTGCAATATTTATTAATTTTATATTTTTCTTGTAAGATGCACCTGTTATAATAAAGGTTTAAGTTTTAAAATGTAGAAGCTTTCAATTATTAATATTAAACAGGACATTACAGAATTGTCGCCGAATAAAATGGATTTGTTTTTTTGAGAAATACGTCCGTTTATTTTCCATACGATGAAGGAAACCCATGAAATATTTATGCGTAGATGATCCGTCGTTTGAAATTTAGATTTCGCTTGAAAGTATAAACACTGTAAAGGTTCCCTTGCTCTTTATTCAAGGCGAATGTTCCTCCCACATTAATAATAACAACGTTTTCTAGCTTGTTTACGTTTCCAAGTAAGCACTTTACTCTTCTTTAATAAAATATATCTAGACGAATAAGCCACGGCAAGAAATGCGTGACTTTTAGTCAAATATCAGTTACTCGTGTGATACACCGCATAATCGAGGAATATGTTATAATCTTGGAGAGAGAGAGCTTTAAGCGTTTAGTAAATCGCCGTTTTAATATGTATCATTTTAACACTGAATACTTCAGTTATTTTAGAACTGCGTTTACGAGGATGTGCCTAATGAACAAAGAATTTAGTAATTGCTTTTTCTTATACAATTGAAGTAAATGTTTAAAAGCCAAGAAATAAAAACTGAAGCAATGTTTAAGAGCGCATAATTTAGCTTTTCAAAAGCTAAAGCTTTTGTTAAAAAATAGTTGCTTACATATTCTTAAAGTGTGATGAATACATTAAGGAATTCCTTAATTTATTATTTATATTTCTAGTGTGGCAATTGCTTTCAAATTTTTAAGTTATACACAGTGGTTAACAAATTATTTTTTTACTAATACTTGTGAAAGACGAGTTGCTGCAGTGGCACCTATGAATAAGATGAAAGTCTTTCTGCGGCGGTTGTCGGGTCCAGGCTTTTAAAATTCTGCAGCTGAAGTATTCGGTGTTCACCATACTACTGTCTGTACAAGACATCCACTTCATCCGCAGCTGACATTAATGATATAATACTGTCTTGCAGTAAATTTGAGAGTTACCGCAAATCTTTTTTATCAAGTATCAAAGCACACTTTGTAAATTTCCCCATCAGTGTAACATTTTTATTCTCTTTAAACAAAAAAGAAATTGTGCATGCATAGTCATTTTTTTTTCTTTAAGGAAGTGTCGTCTCAAATTATAGCGTCCTTCCTCTTGTTTATCCTTCTGTGTTAACCTTACAATACGTGATCTACTACATGTGTGTCTATTTGAAGTCGTCACGAAAGACCGCGTGAGGTGAAATGTGTGTCCCTGTTTTATCCTCATCTTCGTTTTCTTCTTCTGGTCGCGTAGGGCTTAACTGTGTGCTTATACAAGGACATAAAATATTAACAAAATTATAATTAAATACTATTTTGACGTGGTTAATGGTAATAATACCGAGGCTAAAAAAAGAAAGACACCCTCTTCCTCACTGCATGCAGCTGTGGAGAAGGCCAATATTTTCATTAAAAGTAAAGAAGGTATTAAATAGTCCGCGCAACCACAAAGAATGCACGCAGAAATCCCATCCGGGCCCGGACATTTACGAACATCCAATAGAAATCAGTTTGAATAAATTGACTTATATGATAAATTAACAGAATAAATGTTGAGGTATATTGTATATATGTGTAAGCTGTACCATCCACAAAAAAGACAGAGGAAAAATAAGCATTGAAAAGATCGCAAATTGCTTATCCACCATACGATTATACGAAATATCGAGCGCGTTCTTATTGTTAGAGTACAAAATTGTAAAAAATTAAGTAGATTTTTATAAATTTTGTATTCTGTTCTTCCCATCAGTCAATTTCCGTTTCTTGATTAATTTAGTAGGCACACATTTATGAAATAAGGAATTTAAATAGTTAAATGTGTTGTATTGCTAGGTATTAGGTAATGAATATTGTATAGTAACGAAAAATATATTTACAAAATCGAGAAAAAGTTAATATTTTTAGATTAAGCTGATAAAAATTGTGTAAATATGAACTCTTATGTGTTATATTGCAATATTGCAGTAAATTAATCTAAAACTTTAATCGACTCTATCTTTCAATAATTAATAGTTTTGTAATTAGAATGTAGCATAGAATACTACAATTGTAATAAAATCCACACAGACTAAAAACTTAATAGATACACGGAGAAAAAAAGATGTTACCACGTATTATAAATATAATGAATGATATTAACTCAAGGACAACAATACGTTATCTAGTACCCAGTATTCATCCATGTATTAGTGTTTATTAGGAAGATGGTACGCTCTAATATAATTATAATACAACCAACTATAAAGTTAGTTGTCCCTATTGTTACTATCTATTTTTCTCAGTGTACCTTCACGGAATAATATATTTGCTGCAGTATTTGTATTTCCTCGAAGCTTATAGGATTTAATCTGCTATAAAAGCTCTAGAGGCAAATGACCGTAACTTGACTACAGCATGTCCGGCCATTAAATTGCTCTCAATATATAACGGAAATTTTATTTCAAAGAAACACGCCTAAAAAGGCATTTGATTCTTAGCAGACTGATTACTGTATGGGAAAGTGAAATTCTTGGATTTCGAGTGTGTATAAAATAAAAACGTTCGGTACACAGTGCAGATTTCGCAACGATATCAGCTAAAACAGCTGAAGATAACGTTGCAAAATTAATTACAAGTGTAATTGTATAACTGCAGAGATCGGATATCTTCCAATTATGTTCGAAATTGTATTTCAAGAAATATGTCCGGCGCCTCCACCACAAGTCATGAATCTGAGAGAGCGTGTTTGATGTCAACACAGAGATAAGCACTACTTCAAATACTTAAGTTATAAATATAAAAATGTACCACTTTCTACCAGCATGACATCGTTTTCTGAAATTGCGTAGTCACACAGAAAACAGAATATGATAGTCAAATAGGAACAATTTTAGAAAATGCAGTAAAATGACTAGATTATTGTTCTCTCCAATTGATTATTTCATTTATTATTGTTTTTATTGTTTAATAATAATTTTGCAAGCATGATTTGCTCATTAATTGTGCGTCTTCAGACATACTAGAAAACAAAATTTTAATGGATAGAAAATATTATTGTCTTTATAAACCAGCATTAGGACTCCCGATATCTATCGCCATTAGTTATTTGTGTTTTGTAGGTGATCTAAATAAATTAAATTTCCACTTTGCAAACTGTTTTATACAGTATAGCTATTAGTTAGTTAATGGTTATGTATCATCACACAATGGAACTTTATAATTGTTTGCAATTGACTTTTAATATGGACGAAATATAGTTGTAGCGGTTTCAAACTCTAACTAGATTTCCAATTTAGTTAATAATTGTTTTGGGTTCATATTTCTGCTGTCAATCAATCGAACACAATCGACAACATAGGCTTTAATATCAGTACCTGGAAAAATCCTAAAATTGGTGCTTGAATTTCAATATTGCAATAACGAGTTGTTTCCTAATTAATTAAGTTTGTGTGAAACTATATTGTCACTTAAAGCTAAACTCTAAGAGTTTAAACAACAATCCTGTTTTTTTTAGAATTGCCACAATGGTCTCCATGCTCAATGCTTTCCTGTATTTTCTTTACTCTTACCTGTATACAATATAAGTTGAAAGATAAGAGTATTTACCCTATTCTTAGATAAGTTGCTTTCAAATTCAAACGTTTATTCTCCCATGCTTTCATAAACACGGTGTTTACACAACAACGTACAATATACACGCTCCTATCATTAAGTATGCATCACACGTACGGTTACTCTACAGGTGTACATATAATTATTTCGCTAGATCATTAAAGGCTACTAACGATTGCTTGTACAAAACCCCTTTCATAATTTTAACAATATGTAAATACGTTCATTTATATGTAAATGAAATATGAAAGGGATCAATATTCGCTCTAAAATTAATATGACCTCGACATAATACCCCTCTAGCCTTTTTCTACCCAACGTGCATACAATTTTGCTTCGAACTGGTGCTGGCGAGAAGCTGTATATCTGAGCGTCCGCACTATTTTTACTTTTATTAGTAGCTAACAGAGATTTTTTTCTTGGAGCAACAACGGATTCCGTTTTGAAAAGAAAGAAAAATAAGGAGAACTAATTAAAGGCAACTAGAATAAAATCCCTCGTATATATACATCGAATCCCCGCAGCTGCAAAGCTACTAACGAAAAGTAAATACGCTGATAAAACGTGGCGTATTTACTTTGCATATATATGCCTTACTTAGGCATCTAAACAAACAAGCATTTTTAATTTCTTTAGTTTTGGAATGTCAATTAAAAATAATAATCTTATACCATATATTTATATACTATTGGTAGTACTGACTATGCAATTATTTTTACCATTGAACACTTATTCTAACGGTGGCGAACAATGTTATTGCCTTTGGAATTTCGATATTTAAAGACAAAATTAAAAATTCTCTTAATAATAACAATCTTCTCAATTTCAAAATTTATTAACTGCGTATTTTTACAAACTGACAGTGAATAAAGTACATTTTGCAATATATCCACTCAATTCAAACTCTACGCAGAAATAAATCGTTGTCTGATCTATGAAGTTCACTTAAGGCAGGTTTAGATGATACCAGTGGAGAAGCGAGTGAAGTAAACAAGTAACTTGCTCTGTTTAAACATCTACATGTACCCTATTTAAAGCCAAGCAAACACGATACTCTTCTATTGAATTTCTGATAATATTTACATTTTGTTTGTTCCCGCTAGTTTTTTGCGTTACTAAAGGAATTAATGACAGCTAGTGTTTTTCTTATGGCCACCATTTAATATATAAATTTTTAACAGCAGTATAGTCTCTTGTATTTGACTTTTCATTTCTTTACTTATTTAAAGGTAATCTAAAATATCTGTACTAATTCGCCTAGTTGCGTTTTTGCTGACCTTCCTTACCTGTCTTCAACTATCTATACCCACATTTATGTAGGATGCAAGCAGTCTTTGTGATTCTCTTACGCAACCTATATTTATATAGGACTAATCTCCAGTATTGATAAGAATTTTCTGTTAACATCCTTAGAGTGCGCAATATTAGCAGACCGACTACTATGCAAAGATGATATCTAGTAAGCATCTCCAGTCTCCTGCCTTGAAGAGTATAGTTAATGAAAAGCTATCCAAGATTCCGCCTGATTATGTAGTATCTGTGCTTTTTGCTTCAAGTATTTACCTATCCTCGTACTGCATTTTTAAACATTTTTGGGACAGATACCGGTCTATATATGAAGACCATGACCAAATACCTGTTAGCATGAATCGAAGACAAAATGTATTGGTAATCAATTCGAAAAAATTCAAATGGATAAACTAAACTGTATTCACCGTGAAATGTGTGCACATCCTTTATGAAACATCCGTTTCATAAAGGATCTTCACCTTTTTCATTCTTCGTGATTAGGTTTGATATTTACTAGCATATGTCTACTACTAGTTTCTCGAATCAAGTATTCAATGACGGCAACTTTTAATATTACTTTCGAAGGGAGATTTGGCTCTGCGGGGTTGCCTAAGAGACTTTAATTGCTTGGGCTTCATCTACCCCAGTAAAAATGGAATAATACAATGTGGCAAATTCGTGAGAAAACCTTTATTAAGGGGCTATCCAAAAAAAAAGTACTGAAGAACTACTAAACCCTCCTAACAGAATAATGTGCACTGAAAGGACACCTACAAAAAATTGGTGACAAGGCTGGAGATACCAACTGCAGACTGTGTAATAAGATGACCGAGACTGCATACCATATCCTATGTGGTGACGCGAAAAGACCGGCTATTTTTGACAAGCGAAAAAGGCAGTGTTTCCGGAGACTTCATGTCAGACAGCTCCCACAACAATAACAACAAAATAATTTTTGAATTGATATAACTTCCATTAATATTCTGGTAGCTAACTAATCCAAATAATCACAGTAACCCGAACAGTTGCTTTCCAATTTTCAAAACTAACTTTAAAACTTTCAATTGCTGCGAATTTCATGAGACATTCAAGTAAATCCTAGAAGTGTTAAATTTTACTTGACTAGAGTAATGGAAATTATCTCGAAACGGTCGCACGTCCTTGGCTAATATTTATGTTACGAACTCTGGAAGATATTAACCTGGTTTTAAAAATTTGTATAATATTTTATGATGTTTTGTATTTTGTAATTCATATGTAAAATACTAGAACGTACTTTAGTAATCTTAAGAAAGGAATTGCACTTCTATAAAGTTAAGTTTATTTATACTTGCTACCTCTTATCTCCGTTCTAAACAAATATTCTGACCAATATAATATTGTATGCTTTCTACTAAATCTACTTTACGAAAGCCCTCATACTTTACTTCATTTTATTTGCGGGAAAAACTACCTTCTTTATAGTTTAATTTTGACCAGTATTTATCGCTATTCTAGAAGTATGCAGAAACATAAATATATTGGACAAGCATATTTTATAACTTTTTATAACTATTGCATGAGATATTTAAAATAATGTCATGAAACGTATAAAAGATACCACAACAAGATCCTACCTAATAAGAAAAATTCCATTTTTTTCACCCACTGTCGTAAAATATACAAATACTCCTTTCAAAATATCGAGTTAATGCTTTATTATTCACTAAAAATGATTTAATTAATAATGAAGAGGGATATAAAGTTCAATAAAACGACGGGTAATACCCTGCGAGCTACTTTTCTTTCAGCTGGATTAGACTTCATTCAAAGTGGGGAAAGGATGAGCGATACAGAAATAATAAACTTACGAGTTTATACTGAAATATTAACTTCCATAAGCCGATATGGTGCGCTAAAAGAGATGAATGCCTTTTTCTTTTACATCTCCCTTTTAGTAGTTCTACAAACGCCGCTGTTGATTGATGAAGATAAATGTATTTTATTAGAGGATACGTTCGTGTCGTGCAAAACCGACAAAAAGAAATGATGACAAGTCGAATGCGGAGCTGCCATCTCTGGTAAGCGCAAAATAATTTATCAAGAACTAGGTAATAAGCTGTCCAGCTGCTGCTCGCCTATAAACTACAAAATTGTGTTATCTATTTAAAGAAATATTGAACCGTACTGCAGTTCCTCTCTACCTTATTCGTTATTATCATCTATATATCATATACATCTCCATTTAAAATAATATATAAGTATTCTATTTCTTATTTCGCACAACTCCTGCTGTGTTTCAAACGTAAATACTCTACCCAACCGTCTCATTCACGTTGTAAGATCACCATAATTCCAACACAGTCCGGTGTAGAAGCATGATTGAGGTTACTCAATGAGTAACTAGATTACTGAATCAATGCAAACATCTTCTTCTAAGAAATTAGTATATACTGGAACAAACAAAGGTTACAATAATAAGGTTAATATAAAAAAAACATGCATAAAAACACAAACATCCAATTACTTGTTTTGCTACAGGCTATACAGTTAATACCTTATTAATCTGTTTGCGCAAACAAACTTCCCCGTATTTATTTATTTTTGTACTCGTGTTCCACTTTATTATCTGTACCTATATTTATGAGGCTATAGCGCAATGATTATTATTTGAAAAAATCACTTTCATCTTTGCAAACAGTAACAAGGTTGCGTTTATGCTCAACTGACTCAATCTATTAATTTAGGTTTAACACGAGGCACGTTTGAAGTACATGTTATAATTACTTTACTTTGTAAATAGAATTAATGATAAAAAGGTTGTGATTATGTAAACAGTTTATGTGTGTACCTAACATATTGACTAAAATACCTAAAAAACGACCCATACCAATATTTGATTTACAGATATAATGTATGTCGTGTTTCCCGTATGTGTTATTGGGTTCAATAGAAATTAAGAAAATAAAAATTTTGTGGGTGTACTAAAATATTTTTTTTTCGGTATTACAATCAACGAGACTCTCTCGTGAAACAATAAACTTTCTTCTTTACAGATTTTAACCGTTCGCCACATAAAGAGCAGTGTTGCTCGCTTAATGTCCTACTTTTGTCGTCAAACCCACGATGAAGAGTTGATCTGAATGCAAGGCTATTGTTTGGTAAGTAACCAGTGAGCATCACTAACTACTATATATTATTAAAACAAAAAAGATACTGATTTTATCAATAAAACAAAAAATTTTGTCAAATATTTTTTTAAAGTTTTACAAATCAAAGTTTTAAATGAATTTAAATGAATAAGGTTTAGGTAATAAACTCAAACGTCTTACTGGAGAATGGAGGTGTTTTATTATACAGACCTAAAAACCAAGAACATATAAATCTATTTATACGTAACAAGGTCAAGAAAATTTTAAAGAATAAACTGGATTGATGCTACTTAATATGTAAGCCCGGCAAATAAGTATGTATAACATTGAAAATAATGTGCACTTCTTGCAAGTACCTACGTTTTTGTATACCTCACAATAACCCATTTAGGTATATCTCCTCCTATTCAGAAAAAAGGATATTTTAATATTAAGGGCGTAATATAGGTATGAGTTTTTCCTTTATCAAGTACGATCAACTAGTTCACTAGGTTAATCAATAAATAGCCCGGCAATACCCATAAATAAATTTATAAATCAGCCCATGTGTTACATCAATACTTTAGCCTCATTAATATATTTTACGCATTGCCTAAATCCATTTTTCCTTTTTTTTTTTGGTATCTTGTTTGCATTTCAAAAATAATTTGGTTCCAATTAGTTGACTAGGTACTTACACATAGGAAGACATTAACAAAAGATCTCTTAATTATTACCATGTCGAGGCGTGGATTGTTTACTTTAGACGGCGCTGGTGCTCAACCGTTGCAATTTCTGTACACGGTAACGGCAAGTCATTTCTTTGCTACTAATAATTATATACAAATATATTAAATAATGATTACCCATTTATGTACTGGTTATGTAGGTCATATGTTTTATAATGCCGTATTCTGAGTAACAAGAATTGTATTTTCGTAAAACATACATATTACGATGAATGTGACGATACTGCGTCCACAGCATTGTAGATCACTTTTTCGAAATAAGAAATATGTGCGAAATGAAAGCTAGAGGCTTCGTGTACTTACACACTACAGCAAGCATCCTGTATTTTGTTTCCACGGTGAACGCTGCACAGCTGACTAATAATAAAACATATAACACCTGATTACTTTAGTAATAAGCTTTCTCTGCTTATAAAAATGATCACTTTATTTTGCAACCTTTTAATGTCGATGAATTGAGTATAGTATTAAAAGATAAGTATTAAAGATAAAACCCCAGGAATCGGTGATATTAATTATCTCATGATTAAGCATTCAGCAGTTAAGTTTAATGAATTTATAATAAGTAGTTTAAAAAAGAACATGTTGATTACTTTAAAAACGTTGTAATATGTAATAGTACCCATACTAAACCCCACTAAAAATCCTGATCGTGCAACCAAGACATAAGGACAGTTGGACGCTTAAAACCTATGAAATACTGAAGGTTAGAGGATGGCTTGAATTAAATCAATTACTGCCCGATGGCCAATATGGTTCTAGGAAAGCGTGAGGTCGCATGAAAAGGACATTTTCAAAAAAGTAGTCTGTTAAGACAATTTTAATTCAAAAATAAAAATTGAAAGGAATATATAATTTACGTGTATCAAAAGCTATTATATCACCAGTTTACATTTCAGTTTTTTTAATGTAAAAAATTAACATGAAATTAAACAAATAACGTATTATATCTTTTCCCTTATACATATAGTATATAAAATAAATTGTCAAAATTGTAATGGTGTATATATCGGTGAGACTATGCAATATTTAGAAAATAGAATAAAAGGACACAAATATTACAAAAATCTTACAGCTTTAAAAAAACATGAAATAACACAAAATCATATATATATTAGCACTGCGAGCCTAGGAGGCTCATGGCTTCACTGGTAATTTTCTTCCATCGGTTTCTATCCTTCGCTAGTTCTTTCCATCCTGCTATCCTTACTGTGTTTATATCCTTTTCCACTTCTGTCCTCCACCTTTCCCTTGGCCTTCCTCTTCCCCTCTTTCTCCCAACTGTCCTTGCCATTATCATTTTTGGTATTCTTGAGTCCACCATCCTTTCCATATGTCCCATCCATCTCAGCCTCTGTGCCTTCACCACTCCCACTATATTTGCTTCTCCATAAACTTCATTCAGCTCCTGGTTTGTTCTTCTCATCCATATCTCTCCCTCCCTCTTCCCTCCAAATATTTTTCTCAAAACTTTCCGCTCCCATACCGCCAGCCTTGCTTGCTCTACTTTGTTCAGAGTCCAAGTCTCACTAGCATACAAAACTACTGGTCTTACTACCGTTTTATATATCTTTACCTTAAATTTTCTTGATACATCTTTCTTCCTTAACATTCCATTGAGCGATGCAATACATCTATTTCCTGCCATTAATCTTGCTTGTATTTCCATTTCACAACCCGGCTTTCTAGTAATTATCGTTCCTAGGTATGTACAATTTGCCACCTCCTCCAAGAAAGAGAACAAGCTCTTTTGCTGGCATTATTCTTGGGAGGCATTGGCAACTTCATTACGATATCTTTTTTTACAACGTCTGCTATATCGGCCGGTTCAGGATATGTAATTAGTTTTGTTTGATTTTTTTTAAAGCTAGCATTAAATTCATTATTGTCTAATATTTTTTTTAACAATACCAATGACATAATTAGTTGCTCTGTTTGACGTAAACTTAACTAGCACAAAGTCATTGATATTTATATCGGTGTCTATTATATTTTTATCATCAAAGATCCCAGTGCTTACACTGTCATCACTTTCTGCATATTCTTTCTTCGCTGCTGCTAGATCCCATGAGTTTTCTTTTTACAGCAGGAATTTACTTTATATTTGACGACATCTTTGAAGCTTTCTGTATTTCTTCCTATCCTGTCGGATAGGAAGTATAGCCGTAAGTCCGGCGTCAATACAATGTTTGGCACGTAAAAAAAAACCCTACCAGAAGATCTAGGCATCTACGGGTTTGGCAAAATTTTAGTGGGGATAATTACATCAATAGATGTCAGCGCCTGGAGGTATCAAGGGCTATTCCACAACTCGAAGCTTCGCTCAGCAACAAACAAACAAATCAGAAATGTTACAGTTAGTATTTGAATATGTTTTATTTATATCGAGTATTTATAGATACCTAATCCATAGAATGAAATACTAAATTTAAAAACAAATCTTTGATAATTTATCAAGGTTACCGTTTTCCTAATTTGTATGAGTACACTACACATAACTGATGTATCCGTGAGTGATATTCCTACAAAAAGAAAACTATTTAACAACCTCTCGAGTCTTCAAGCGATATAAACGACAAGAGAAGTTTTGCTACGACGTAGCTGGGTTCTACAATATGTAGGTAAAGCACAAAGCCATTGCGTTGTTGCGAAATGGGTGACAATGACGAACGTCGCAAGAAAAGTTGTCGACAAAGCAAATCACGTTGCCTTGCAACACGTCTGATCCGCTGAAATAGCGACTAGTCTACGCATACTTCTTGGACGGTAGACGGCAGCTGCCTGTTGCAATAAACACTGCGAGAGGTTGATTGTTTTACAATTACCCGTTCATACTAAACAAACACTAACACCAGTCACCATACACAAATATCGCACAGTTTGTACAGTACGTGCGTATGCGTCGGTGTAATCATATCGACCTAAAATCTGGGGCAATGTTGAAGTAACGTTTGACGCCGTATTCTCCCTGCGTTCTATTATGGTCGAACAGTTCCTTTGTTGCAAAGCATAATAAACGTGTCTTATCTCATGTCGAAGCTGTACATGGTTGGTTGTGCTGTTATCCGGCATTGTTGCTAGCCGGGGCTAGGTCTACACAAATCATTGCACGATAAAGATTTTGTGCAAATATCAACGACCCGATATTATATACATATATTTGTGTCTGGGCGTGTTGTAATCGGTAGGGTATACAACAATAATATTCCTATGTTGTACTAGAACGGATTCCAAGTATATCTATTTTAACAAGAGAGCAAAAATAAGATTGAAATAAGTAGTCCACAACAATATTGTTTCTCCACACAGTGGCTTCATCAGGTGGATGAAATTAACTAAACAGAATATAAAATTACACACTATTTATACTTTTAAACCTAGGAGTGGGGAATAATTAAAATCCTTTTGTTCATTGAGCGCTAAACCTAACTTACTATATCTATTAATTTCTAAACATTCAAATAAGTCTAGTTTCTTACTTTTCTTATGAACATGCAAAATATCAAAATTATTATAAAAATTATGATTAAGTTCTAAACAATGATTAGCAAAAGTGTCTGTCCTATGTACACCTGATCTTTCATTACGCGTATTTCCGAACATACTAAAAGTTACAGAGATAAGACAGATTCTACTTTTGCTAATCATTGTTTAGAATTTAATCATAATTTTATAATAATTTTGATATTTTGCATGTTCATAAGAAAAGTAAGAAACTAGACTTATTTGAATGTTTAGAAATTAATAGATATAGTAAGTTAGGTTTAGCGCTCAATGAACAAAAGGATTTTAATTATTCCCCACTCCTAGGTTTAAAAGTATAAATAGTGTGTAATTTTATATTCTGTTTAGTTAATTTCATCCACCTGATGAAGCCACTGTGTGGTGAAACAATATTGTTGTGGACTACTTATTTCAATATATTTTTTACTCCTTAACGTTTTTGTGTTTTATTTACGTTTTGAAGATGGAGTTTAAACACGTATCCTCCCATTCGATTAATTTTTTAAAAATAAGATATTTTAAAACGCTATATTAAGTCATCACATTTTCATCATATTGTGTCAGAAACTGAAGTAAACCACTAAACTATAATTAAGGTGACCAACTATACTCATTTACTGAGTTTTGTACTCTTTTTTCGCAAACCGTACTCTTTTCAAATCCTGTACTCTGAAAGTACTCATTTGTATAATTTTATACTCATTTGTATTTCTAAAACATTTTTTTAGATTATTTTATTTCAATTTTATTAATTAAATATTTAAAATTATTTTGACAGTGATTTGAATTTCACGCGCGCATATTGCTTGCCGTTTCCGGCACGTCAGAGGACAGGGCGAACACCAGAAACGAGTTTGACAGTGATTTGAATTTCGCGCCATTAAAATCTGAATTGGACATTTGGAGAACCTTTCCTGCGAAACAAAGAAAAGTTCGGCCAACCATCGGATCAGTTAACTGAACGCACCCTTTTTTAAATACAAACACTGTGACTTAATCTTAGATTAACATTTAAAATACATTTAATTAGAATTTATTTGCGTTTACTTAAATATTTAATGGTTACATCAACATCTAATATTTAACACCACATAAAAGATTACATTGATTATTGCTACTGCAACCTACATATAATTATCGCAATATTGTAAAGTTACAATTAATACCATAACAGAATGCCTACAAATCTGGATTGATATTGCGCGCAGAGTAATCTATGCCACAACTAACTACATCAAATTTTGTAAAGGATGTTAATTCTCAAAGGAGATCTCATCGCTCCGGTCGTCTTTACAGTAACAAGAAGATCACTGTTTGTTCTGCATTGCAAATGTGACACCGACAATACTACCAGGTTATAAAATTTACTTTACGTGTTCCCATTGTACAGAATACGGAGAACCTTCGCCTTATCTGGGAAGGTGTCGCCGCTAATGAGTCGGAGTTAAGGTAATGCGCCACCTACCTATCTCCATGCGCTTCTAAATGAATTAAATTCCCCGCATTGTTGCTAGCATGTCATCTTATTGTCCGCCTAGGATGTGTCGGATAATATGTATACGTAGATACGTAGTGACTTTCCTGCTAGCGAAATCTGCCACGTAACTGTCTGTCTTGTGGCTCCGGGCAAAGGAATGCTAACTACACAATTCCCCATAGAATCTACCAGCGCAACGACACGAGAATAGATGGCCGCAGTACGTCGAATTTATCTGAATAACTTTAGTTGGCGTTTCCGCCGTTGTTGTTTAACCTTTCGCGGGGATTCGTTTGATGTCCACGATTATTAAGGAAAATTAAAGCGACATCCTTTCAATTACCCTAATGGCTTTTATCGGTAATGGCTTCCCCATTTGCGTTTATGACATCGGAAGACCTCCTTTTCATTCACCATTGATCCTATAGGTTAATCCACGTCCGCAGGTCGCATGAGTTCTTATCGTTTTATAAATCTAGCATTTTATTCTATTTCTCGTAGCTCCCGGTCAATAACTTCTTTATTTATAAATATATTTCAACGAAAATTGGAATGTGGTATTTACTGCATTATTTTTCAATTAACTGATACTTACTATCATAGTTTTTTACCGGACACACGATTAAATTTCAAATTTCAAATGAGGCACAATATAGGGTGCAGTAATAGTACGTCCGTCTAGCAATTTGATACTTTGGAAATCTATAATATTGAAAACAACTTTAGAATTTACACAAATCATTAACCTGTGTACATAATACGTTGTACTCGTATTCAGATAATTTCCCGTATTAAGGACATAACAGAATTTGAACCCGTCCTGTCTGGGTGAAGCGTATATAAAACGTCAAATAAGTGAAAGTATAAACAAGTTGATTACCGCACGAACAAAATGCTGTACAGCTTCATCGTACTTCCGCTAACGTTTTAACTATTCATTTAATTTCGACTACCCAGCTTTTACGTTTGTAAATATAGCATCCAATCTACAATGCGCACCGTACACAAACACACTACACAAACGAGGGAATACCAGGGCAACAACTAAATAAAAGCATTGCCCGCGAAACAATTCCACTTCTTCAGTCATTCGTAGAAACATTCCACGCTTAAATTGCTCACATACGGGAAAATGCAATCCGCTCAACGTGCCAGCTCGGTTCGGATTTATGTAAGGGGCAACATCATATTTATTACCGTAAATGCACCACAAGCGAATAAAATGGAAATGCGAATGCATTACTTCGATACACTAGTTGACGTAAGTTTTAAATATTTCGTCAATCCTTTTATTAGTTGGATTGATGAATAACGGCAAACTGTTTTCAGTGCACTTACTATTAGTTACTTCCAGAATTTCTTATTACATAACACCTACCAACATTTCGCAATTTTGTACCTACCTATGATGCCAAACTTTCGACCTGGAATGTACACATATGGTCAAATTCAATAACCAACACGCGTCCCGAATTTCTGAACTTTTGACTTTTTCCTGCTGGAGTAACGTATGCAAATAGCAGTGTAATGAGATGGAAGAATGAACAAAATAAGGTCAGGCAAATCATTTTCCGGTTCAGTAAAAGAAAAACTTTAACAGCCACCCAAAGTATAAGTAAACAAGCGCTGAAGTTTTTGTGTAGATCGAAAGCATCGTTTCGAATATTATTTGTAAATTGAGCTGCTATTATTCGTACTTTTTCTTTCGTTTTTTTTTTTGTATTAAATGTTATATGTTTCCACAATTAAGGGATCACGATGTCGGCCTAGAACCGAACCAGCGCAATTGTAGGTACTGATTTTTTGTGCCGATTTATTACCTTTCCATCAGGGAACTAGGTTATGGCCATTGTATTTTGGGATACTCGTAATATTATCTTTGTAGATTATCGCCATAAGGACAAAACAAACATAAAAGTGTTGCGTCGCTACTGAACCAGGTGAATGAGAAATTAAGGTAAAAACGTCAGCATTTGGTAAAAAAAATAGATTCTTCTTCATGCACCTTACAGACCAGATTTAGTTTCACTCGAGTTTTTCTTGTTTCCGAACATATTGGCTTGGTGGTAAGATATTTTCATCACAAACAGTTATTCTGATGCATTTGATTCGTCTTATTTTAGTGCGAATATCTTAGAGACAAGTGTACCAAGCTAAAAGGAGACTATGTCGAAAAGTAAATGTAAAGAAGTTAAAGAAATGCCTTCCTCTGTGTTAGTTACCTTGTTTTTCAAAGCGCCCTCGTACATAAATACAGACGTAGATTTAGTAGCAATAAATGATGCCTAATACCCTTATGACAGCTGCCAATTAACCAATAAACTCGACATGTGAATTAATCTATTCCATTCGGTTCCTCATTTGACATTGGAGCAAATTATTATTTATTGAATATTAACATATCTGCATCAGTGAATCGTGAATGGATCTCGAATTTACTCTCCAGTGCATTCAATTAAATTATGAATTCCAAATGTCAATTATATAAAACAAGTTTTACAATTGGATTTTTGATTTCGAATTAGAAATTAATTTTACAAAATAAATTCAACAAACATAATAAGTACTTTATTTTCCA
Source organism: Cetonia aurata (assembly GCA_949128085.1). Taxonomy (NCBI): domain Eukaryota; kingdom Metazoa; phylum Arthropoda; class Insecta; order Coleoptera; family Scarabaeidae; genus Cetonia; species Cetonia aurata. The sequence goes on from OX421885.1 coordinate 35,414,962, forward strand.
ATACTCGCCGTTTATGAAATCATATCTTTATTCTTCCGTAGTTTTGTCTGTACTATTTTCATTTGGTTGCGACCGTTACAACTAATAAAATCTTTGCGAAACAAACAATCCCATCTACTCATATACAAGAGGTTATTTCTTAATAAAGAAAACTCCGCTGAGAACTTCTAATACGTTACTTCAAAGTTCTGTAATAAAATGCAGCAAGGATAGCGTAGCTTTCGAAAAAAAGCTTCGGTATACTTTTATAAGAATCCAGTACCGACATTAAAGATCCTCCATTGCCGCAGGGTTAAGTTAACTCTGAGCGTCCGAGAAATTCTAAAATTAAATTTTCTTTTTTTGTATATAAACCGCGTAATTCAGCGAAAATTCCACTTCGGATTTCTTTATTTTGGCTTTCAGAATAGAACGCCCATATACAATTAACTCTTGGATTATAACATGCAGGAACCTGTAAAAATGATGAAGCAGAAAAAATATATAGAGAGAACAGGAAGGAAAACTCTTGGTTAGTTTACGCCTGGAAAATGAATTACGCGTAATAAAAAATGAAGCGGTGTACAAAGTTTTTTAAAATTGAAAGTTAATTGGATTGCATATATGTATGTACATTCATTCAGGCAATTTCCATCTACCATTTTTTAGGAGTAAAAAATGCGTAAAAACATGGATTTTCGTTTTAGAATTTTGAATGTTGAAGAGGACAAGGTTTTTCTAATTAAATAAGTCATATTTATTACTTTAATAAAATATTAAGGTGTTCTAGCGCCAGAGTTTCTAATTTAAAATCATAATAACTCATTATGTTGGTGATACATACAATAGCAAATTGGTTGTTTTTGTCTTACAGATCCCATCAAGTAAAAGTAATGTTTTATCTTTTACCGCACAACTCACGTTGTAACTTAGCACATATTGTTTGTTATTCTCAATACAAAGATGTAGGTTGGGTTGCATACCCATGTTTATAAGATTTTACCGCCAAAATGAGTACAGGGATGTAACCTGTAACATAATACACAACATACGTAAAACAACGAGGTAGTTAAAATAAAGTTTGAAAAATATAAGTGCAAATTTATTTATCACATCCCAACACATTTAACTAAAAAAAAATATTAGGACTCTCTTTTAAATTAAAGAAATGTTAGTAATAAAACATATTTCTTTCAATTAAATACGCGATGTTCCATTTAAAACGGATAACTTTAGTTAAATTATACATACTAAAGTCTTAGCATTCAACTAGATAAAAAGAATTTCAAAATATTCTATGCTTTTCCATACTAAGCACATATATTGTGACACCCTGCATATAGAGCAATTAAATAGTATTGTCAGAGTACGAATTCAAAATTTGAATTTGGCGCGTCGAGCGCTAGGGTGAAGTTACAGATTTAGGTATTATATGCGTTATGTATGCGTTTGATTATGTTTATGTCGTGTTGCACAAATATATGTGAAATACAGTTTTAAAACAAAGTTACGTTTATTATTGTTAAATTCAAATATTACGAGAACAGTATTTAAGAAAGGGCTTTACCTGTATTTCGATTATTGTTACGTATTTGATCATATTTACCTGAAATAAACTTACTCAAAACCATCTACATACATATCTCTGTTAGGATTAGAAAGTGGACAAATCTTGACGTCTATTGAGACAAATTCGTTGTTTGCATTTTTACGTAAGGGTATTTTAGAAATTTGTAAATTACAATTATTAATTAATGAAAAATGTATAGCAAATAAGAATAATAACAATAACAAACGTTCTAGAATTATGGTATAATCATAGCTAATGATACATTTTAGTTAATGATAAATTCTGTAACCGACTGTGATACTTTGCAAAGTGATATAGATAGAGTGGTTATGTGGTATGAGGCTAATGGATTGACGTTGGACTTTCGAAAGTGCAAGGTGATGAGTTTTTCCAAGAAGAAAGAACTCGTCGAGCACCTACATATATACGGTCTATGGAGTCGCACTCGAGAGATGTGTTCCTAACAAAGGCTTAGGTGTCACATGTGATACAAAAACTAACATTCAATAAGCATGTATTGAAGGTTTATGCAGATTGTAGGAGACAATTAGGATTTATTACAAAGAAATGCTTTTTGCTATATGCATAATCTGATATCTGTATACCATACGTCAGTAAGTATCAAAAAAAAATAATAAGTTAGACTATTGTTGTTTAGTATGGGCGCCTTGTTATTGTATATATCGATGTTATTTATTTGTAATAATAGGCGTTTTGTAAGTGTGTGTGTCATCTAAGTTGACTAATTGAGGCATCAAACTTAAATTTTAATGACTAAAACAAATCATTTCAGATACAAATGCACTAATATTTGTACTAGTTTTAAATTAATTTATAAGAGTAATTTTTGTACTTTATTTGTGAACCTGGAAATTAATTTTCTTAAAATTTGAACTTTCATGTTGTCTCCGTGTCGAATATCAATGTGTCGAATATCAGTTTATCGTATGCACGTGTGTGTATTTCATAATAGACGACTGACTTGATATTCCCCTCCAAATTTAGTAACTAGGCAATATCTTCGGTGAATTTTTACTTCTCGCATTTATAAAAAGAAAAAAACGAGGTCAGATTCCCCGAACAATTTCAGTTAATTTTCAGAAGAGGCTTCGTTTGTCTCTTCCACTTCTTATCAGCGATGAGGTCATTGGTAATACACTTCAGAATTTCATGTTTTTAATATTTAAGTCCAAACGAAATACCTAGAATATTCCATACAAATTTACATAATTTTAAATAATTCATCTACATTAAAACCTACCTTCTGAGAACCTGAATAACTTTCTATAGACAACAAGACTTTGCTGAACTTCCTCGTGTATCCAGCCAGGAGCTATCTGGTTACATGGAAATAAAATTCGGTGCACGGTCATGTCTGACGGAACATTGCCTGAAACAACCAGTTACTGGATATTTATCTTTCACAAGAATAAGAAACTTTTGTTATAAATGTATCCTGTTAAAAGCAATTTTCATTTTAAAAATATGTTTTGTTGTATTTACGGAAAGAGGGAAGGTAAAGTTAAAACTCGCTTATTCTTCTCGCATAGATGTACATATGTAATATCTGGATAAACTGGAACCTTTATCATTAATACGTTTATCTGTGGCTGAAAGTGTTAACCCTCCTGAGACAACCCATCATTCAAATGAACCTGGACACGTATTTGAAACACCGCAGGGACCAATCATGTTGTCTCTCGAGGTTAACCTTGACACACGCTTTTTGTTGATCATTAAAGATAATGTTTTACATACCTAAAATAACATTGTACCATGATATAGTACCAGTTTTGTTTGGCTGATGTTTTTCATATCGAGGCCAATAATAATAATAATAATACCAGTTTTGTTTATCTCAAACCCTAAATTCTGCTTTTATTCGAAAAAATACAAACCAGTTAGCTCATTGTTTACCGGATCATCTATATAGTACTACCTTTTTTATTTTATTGATCTGTTGATGTCGTTATGAACTTGCTACCACTACGTCATCAATACTGCTTATATGGAATCTGAAGGGACGACGTTTTATAATTGCCGCATAGAGTGTTTTTTTCTTTATATCCTTTGAGAAGCTGACACTTCCAACACCCTGATGTGTGAGATCTTTCGCTATACGTCAACATTGATATGTGCAGCGACGGTGAACGCGCGCCCAAAGACCCTTCGGCTATTTTTCATCGCGTCAAAGGAAAATCTCGAAGAAACTCACCCGTGAATTGTGTGTGGACGAAGCCCTTTGAAACTAGAACGTACGGTAGTCGGAAAAAAGCGTGTAATTAATTTACCACCTTCGGAAGAAGATCCTCACTGCCTCTTTCTCCGCATAGAGTTGCCGAGAAAGCGTAGAATTCAATTCTCTAAAGAATCTGTTCTATAACGCAACAATGAAGTAGGTATTTGCGTTACAAATAACAAGACACCTTACTATTATTCCAAGGAGAATGAGAATTTTTGATATTTTCTATATCTTTCTCTCTTTAGATGTATTGGATAGATGCACTTGTGGATGTTAATGTGTTTTGCTCTTCAAGCAAACTTCATAGAATAGTTATAAAGACAAACATTGCACAAGTGGCGTTCATTATTTGCTGCAATCCTGGAAACCCACAACATATGCCGTTGCGATATTGTCAGTGCATAGTTTGTCGATCAGAGGGGCCAACCTAATACCTAATTAACTTTGATTGAAATTACGCTGGGTATTACATGAAGAATACTAACTGCATTGACGTCATTAAAAATCAGAAAGCTTTAATCTCAATACCTATAACTGAAAGCAATATGTTTGTTTGAATCGTGTTAGTCGATTCAAACAATGTTATTTTCAATTAAACTGACCAGGCCTGAGTTGAATTGAAATAGTGCTTTATTCCTAGCTTTCTGAAAAACGCCACTATGACGGGGATTATGGTATCTATATGACAGAAGCAATCAAAGGGTAATAACATTAAATACGAACTCACTCCCAGAGTCAAACCCATTTTTATCGCTATCGCATCTCAAGCTATATCTGCGCTCGCCTACTGGGGAATTAAGAATTTAGATGTGCGCTCCCTAAGAGACACATTCAACCCACAAGACGACCACAGCGTAAACCAATAAAATTGCTTATTTGATTCTAAAAAAGAAACAGTACCATAAATTAAAATCTTCCTACATTACATAAGTCAAGGAAATACCGGCAGCAAAATTATTTATTTGAAAATATATTCAAGGTATGAGTATTCGCAATAGTAATAGGGTATCCACATTTCCACTTGGTTGGGGATCTAGGCAATTGCCTTTCCCTATGTCTATTTATAATAGTTTATCAGTTATTTCGGTTTCTTTCGTGTTAGAAATGAAACTTCTAAATAAAACAGATAAATAATTTACCTACCAGTTCTTAAACGGCACAAAACACAAATGTCAAATCAAAGACACTGAATTTTGTAATTTAAGTTCTGTGTATGCGTCTAACAACTATGTAAGCATAAGCAAATTTTAAAAGAACAGATTTTGTAAAGTACTGGCATTGATTCTAATTTATTAATAATGGCGATAGGAGCTGGCATTAATTTTTAATTAAATCCAATAGGTTTTTCGGTTATGTCCGTGACCTCGTAATATATTTGCGCGCTATTTTTATGCGTATTCTGAATTAATATGAATCTGTACAAATGTTAGTTATATTACTGTTAGTAAATACGATAGCAGAAAGTAAATGATAGAATAAATAATTGTGAAAATCACTTACCCTCTTAAGCACCTAGTATTATTTACCTAGGTATTATCGAGCATTAGATGAGGTAGAAGCGACGTTAAGACAAACTGGATATCTTGTATAAAAACTGCACTTTACAGTCACGTTTCTGCCATGAGATCAAATTCCTTTCACAAACATTACAAAAAATGTTTGCACCATCATATTATAAAATTCATTAATTGTTTCTGCAAATGGTAACGTTCCAGGTTTCCGCGCGTTCAATATATTTTATCTATATATGTATGGCCAGTATAAAATAACAGTTTAAAATATCGCGCGCACATTTTACATCTACATACATATATACTCACGGTCAGTGACTGACGCTGCTAGCTAGGAGTATGAAAAAACCGCACAGATTACGAGATCACGGTCATAGCCGATATACCTTCGATTATCTACGTCCTGCGACGCTGGTATTAGTAAAGTATAGCCAGCTTTAATTATAACTATTACATTCACATCAATTACACACGAAAGACTATTTCTACTATAAACAATTTTTCTGGCAATAGAGCAATAATTCCTGTTTCAACCACTCACTCTATTTAGACTACATTTTCAACTAATTTATTATCTCGCCCTTCGTGAGGATATCTCGTTGAAAATTAGGGAATATGAAACGCGACATTAACTGACGTAATCTGTGTTAAGTTCATATACACGTGATTACCAATTCTCTCTCCCATTTACTTGCAGTTTTTCTGCTTGGAAAAAAAAAACAAAAAACGAGGAATTCGTTGGAGAAAATGATATCTCTGAACGATACAAAATTCGCTTTAATCAACTTATAGTATTTCTCTCACAGTGGAGGTAATCAAAACGGACATATGATTTAGTGTGAAGCAGAGTTGGCGTAAACGATAAAATCGAGTGGTACGCGGAAAGAGTGTCCGACGCAAGTGCTGAAGTCTGCACACAATGAGCCACCGATGCCGTTAATTCCGCCCTGTTTTATGCTTCACACACGGCCCGAGATGACGACTCGTTTATTTTTATGTCCGCAGTGTACATGGGGATGTTGAATGTTGGCTTCGCTCGGTACTTGTCACTCCTGTTGACGCAGTTATTCTCGTTGTCACTGTTGTTATTGAAGCGTTAGCTGCCAGCGGTGGCTAGGCTGGCAACATGTGCTTCATGACTTCCGCTAATGGCATCATTATCTATTCGCGCCCGCCAAGTAATAAAAATGGGCGTCGATATGTTCGCGTCGGTATGAATACGTATCTGTATCTGTTATTGCGCATAGTACTTTTATTTACAGCAACTGAACACTTACATATGCAAGCACTATTATGGAAAAACCTTGCTCTTACCATATTAACTGTTTATTATGTAATTTACAGAATTATAATCGAAAGATTAGGGTAAAGTATTTACATAGTTATAATATTATGCAGGGCGTATATAAATTAACGCAAAAGTTACCAACAGCAACATTTTTAATTCGTCTGAATTGCAAATCTTATTATTACGATCTTGTATCATGCTTCGTATTTTTTCAGGAAACATGTGAAATAAACGTACATTTGGCAAGCGAGTGGCATCGGTCTATAATAGTAGATACTGTGGTAGAACCACACTATACTCAAAAGAAATTACATTCTATTCTAATTAGAACCGAAAAATACCACCATGGCGAGGCTCATGTTGCTCTATTGTTGGAATTACCATACCAACAAAAGCAAAGAAAGAGGAGTAGCCCTAGAAACGAACAAACGGAGTTTCTACCCACCAGACGTCATCAACGTCACTTCAATTGCAAACCCACCTTCATCGCTATTGGAACTCGAGCTTTATCGCCTATTAGGGAATCGAAAGTTTAGGCTCGCAGCGGAACATACAGTTCATGAATTATCGGCTTACTGCGGTCGTCTTGCGGGTTTGGCTTGTGTGCCCTAGAGATCGCGCATCTAAACTTTTGATTATCTGACTCTTTCATTGCTTTTGCTGGTATGGTGATCCCATGATTTTCGATTCTAATTTCTTTGATGTTTCTATTCTAATGTCAAAGCAAAATTTACAACCACTCTCAGATGAGGAATTTACGATCATACATTAAAATCATTTCCGAATGTTCAATGAAAAAGTGTAACACAAATAAATAGTAAAAAATGAAATGCTTATCTTTCCACACCACTCGTACATACCTATAAAGAGCGCTCCATGTATGTTGATACAATGTATAAGAAATAGTGCATTCTTGGCGAACTCTTACGACAAAATAGTGAATAATATAGATAGAATTCGAGACTGAATTCTCATTTCTCCCTTTATCTTTGCAGTGATTTATCATGTGTATATAAACAATCGTTAACCTATTTATAACCATGAAATTTTATGGGTACATACATCTACAGGACGCGCAGTTTTATAAGGATATAAACTATAACTAAATTTCGAAATTTAAAAAAGAATTTTATCAGTTTATTTTAGGGATCTTCCAAAGCTAAAATATAAAATTTTAACTACAGATTGTGAAACATTTTAAAGTTTTATGCCAGGGACCCAACGAATACGAAATAGACTTGCGTTAAACCACGTTCTTAGAGCGCTCATCTTACAATTTGTCGACGTTCTAAAGGTTTGTAATAATGTATTTGCCCTCCCTGATTCAACGATTGATATCACATTTATGAGAAGAAAGGAAAGAGGTCAGAGACGCGATCCTTCAATCAGCCTGTACTAAATATCATGAAATAATTATTGATTTTATAACTCCTTGCTAGGATGCCACGCACAAAGAAATACGGTGTTAGATCTGAATATGAGGAAACCACGATCCGTAGTTCTCTCAGGTCTAAATTCACAAGTAGTTAAAAGCGAGCATAGTTGTATAATTTAATACTAGCACTCATGTTTCGAAGTAAAATTTTATTCTCACAATGTAAATTTGCTCCTACGCGACGTTAGCAGTTAGAGTTGCAATTAATCTATTTTGGAGTTGGTTTTAGTTAGAGGTAGTGTTATCAGTACACTTTCCATACCTAAGATACGGTAACTTAAGTGAATTAACTTTCACTTTTTAAAATTTTAATAACAACTGTCTTACAAGCAAAGTCTCCCAACTGATCACCTCCGATTTTGATAAAATATTGCAGGCATGTAGATGAGTAAAGAATAATCGACCCGAATTTTTTTTAGTTGCTACTGTACAGATTTGAATCGACTATCTGGTGGTGACAAAGTAAATTTTCCGTACCTTGGTGCTTTTATATTCTCCCATATTATGGAAGAATACTTCTTAACTATGCGTAATCTGAGTACCTAAGTACCGAATAGCGCCACGAAACAATTTATCTCCTTTCTCTAAGCTTTGCCCGTTTCACATAATACAAGTGTTATGCGGTTAGAAAGGCAAACCCCTCGAATATTGTTGGACGTTTTGTTCCATCGCGTCGCAATATCACGGTACGTGAATTCGAGATAGCGGCGATGATACCCGCAGTTGCATGTGGCGTACCGTAATCGAGTTGCATCTTAGTTCGATCGTATAGGGTGACGTACTGGCAGCTTTCGAAAACTCCCCGTGCATTTACCCGATGCAAGGTATCGAATGTTCGCTCCCCATTATGAGGAGGAAACGTGTTCTCACATAAATCGTATTGTTGCGGCTGCACTCAACCGTGATCAGATCGGTGCTATTAGATTCACCGAAAAGACGAAATGGTAACTGCAAAATATACATAGATTGTAACGGTACTTACGATTTACTAAGTGCTAAGAATATTTGAAACGGTAATTTATTATTTGTTTCTTCTTATTGCAATTAATGTACAAGCATCCACACAACTAACTTTCAATGTCAATTAAGTATCTTCTTAAAAAGGAAACCATTGCCACTTAATTAACAGCACTGGCTGCGTCTAACCTATGCACATAGGTCTTGGTCACTCTTCCTCGAACCGCCGAACGGGACAGATGTGTCCTGTCGTTCAAAAAGTAACGTATTTTTTCCAAGTTCCAAAAATTTCAATAATGTTTTAAATTATCAAGTCTAACAAAGTATGCTAGAACATATTCCATATTAAATTACCTCATTTTGGATTCACCTACATAAAATATAGTTTCCGAGTGCCCCTGTTCTGCAGAAAAATTCCCACTCTTTAAAAAAATTGTAAGACTTTCTCAAAACCAGAGATTCATATGAAAATTTGATACATACATATATATAAGATGTACCTTCCAAATATCAAAATCTTAGTGTCATATATATTACCGACAACAATTAAAAATAAAACAGAAATTTTAAAAAAATCTCAAGAATGGGTACAGAGAATGGTAAGAAAATCAATCTCGCCAGTTCATAAAAAAGCACTTACTCAAAACTTTTAAACGTTCCGCTTCAGATATTATATAACCATCGATCTACAAAGTCGGGTCTAAGTTAAATAAAACATTAATTCTTCCTTTCCCTGCTGACTGCCTATAAAGATATCACGCAACGGGAGTAAAACTCGGATATGCGTTTTCCCTGTTTACTTATTCGAAACCGTTTTATATTAATGGAATTTATTAAGGAAAAGTCTGATCAAGAGCCTGGCTCTTTAATTAAAATCGCACAGCCGCGAAAAGCTAATGCCCTCAGACAGAAGGCAGTCCCGTGCGAGGGAAAAGAAAAACAAAGAGGAAGACAATAGGATTGTAGTTATTAGTTAAAATGGCTTAAATATTTTCCACCGCGCCCATTTGCTTGTAGCGTTAAAACGTGGAAGGGATACAGAATTTCCCATGCATAACTAATCTGGGCGCTGTAAAATATTAAACTGATCTATGTTTGCTTTCAGCGCCCTGGTTGAGATTAGATTCTAAGAAGCATCCCGACAATAATTGCTCACAAGCCGGGACTCTTAATTATAAATACCATCCCTGGGCACAATCGAGAAACCAGCTAGTTGTTAAATACTAGAAATTCAAATTGATATTGGCATTAACGTTTTACATGCTGCTACTATGGTAATATTAATACAAATGCTCTTTATTAAGGTGTTTGTGTTTATTCATAATATTGTTAATAATAACTACTGTACCTATAACAAATAATCCGGATTGTGAAAATTATGAACGGTATATATCTTGTTTGTCTTTTCGTGTAGTATGCATTTTATATAACGTGTTTTTTGCTATATGGTTTATAGAATAAACTTGATATTATTATTTAATAAAAAGTGCATAAAAATATATAGCATACACTTAGCATTATGCAAACTTTAGTTTTGTATAGTTCGTATTAAAAATAATACTTGTAAAGATAATAAATAAATAACGAACATTCATATTTTATAGCGTCAAGGTGTTCTATGCAATTTGTAGATATAATTTAGTACATGATTTTTAGCATATAATGTACCTGCACCATAACACTCTTTACATATGAAGAATGAGCATCGCAATTTATGTAAACGCTATTCCTTGTGTAATCATATCGACTACACTCAAAGCAAAATATATATCATTTATATGTTGATTACAATGAAAACACGGATCAACGTTTACCAAATGTTGTAGGAGTTTTTTGTTTAAATTTTAAAAAAAAAAAGAGGTCCCCTGGTTTTGAGAATTCCTTCTGAATTAAAAGTAACATATTGTATATGTCTATTGAATAATAATTTCCTCATAGACAAACTAAAAATTATTAACAATTAGCTGCATATTTCTGATCTACGTCATTTTTCCTTTTGTTTCAGATGAGTGTTTAACCGGCCCAAAGCAAACCATCATGACTTCCAAAGTGACGTTGGTTTTCCTAGCCTCCTTCATTGCCGTAATGGGAGAAGTGGTCGACTGGTCGGCGCAGTGCGATCGCTGCAAATGCAAGTGGTCGGGCGGTAAAAAATCGGCGGACTGCAGGAACGCCTCCTACGACGCGATACCGTCGAACTTGAGCAACGAACTTCGGGATATCGATTTCTCGAACAACCCACTGCACGAACTGAAGGCGCGCGAATTCACCAACAAGAACCTCAGCGACGTGCACAAACTGAAAATCGTGAATTGCAAGATTCGAGATGTCAACTACAAAGCATTCGAAGGCCTGAGCCTCCTCATCGAACTCGACCTTTCCGACAATAATGTCCTCAAACTGGACGCGGACGTTTTCAAGAGCAATTCGAAACTGCGCATAATTATCCTGTCGAATAATAAACTGAAGAAGCTAGAGGAGGGCCTCTTCGCGAATAAAGGCTACTTGCAGCGAGTGCATCTGAATAAAAATCTATTGGAAAGCGTCACCAGCAGCGCCTTCGGCGAAAATTGTACGGTGACGCAAATGGACTTGAGTCATAATTTGCTTAAAACGATCGACGGGCATTTTTTAGATAACTTTTTTAAGATAACTAGTTTAACTCTTGATAGTAATCCATGGGTATGTGACTGCCATCTTCAAGAATTTAGAAGCACCTCCCTCAGTAAGAATTTGATCATCAGTCATACAGAATGCGCTGAACCGCCCAGAATGAGGGGCCAGCTTTGGAATGACCATCTTTCAATATTCGCGTGCGCACCGGAAATTATAGAACCCAGCCACCATGAACCGATAGATGTTAATTCGTTAAACTATACAATCAGCTGCAAAGTCGAAGGCGTACCAACTCCGGACATAGATTGGGTTACTAATGGTAAAATAATCGACAAAGACCCGAGACAAAGTGTTCAAAAATACGTGACGACCAAAATCAAACAAGGTTCCTACGTATGGAACAACCTGACTATAATGAATTTTAATTATCGCGATAAAGGTGAATACAAGTGCGTCGCGAAAAATCCCGGTGGTGTAGCTGAGCGGAACATAACGCTTTTAATAAGTAGCAGTTTGCTAGAGGGTACCTACTATAACCCCGTCCCTTTAATTATAGGACTTATTATAGGAGCTCTGGCGCTTTTGATTATAATTTTCGTGCTAATATATTGCTGCTGTAGAAGAACCGGCCGAGATAACAGCGCGATGGCGAAAAATCGCAGCCTTAGTCAGTCGAACGAGTTTGTCAGCATGGATCATCCAAACGAAATGGGTAAAGCGTTAATTACGGAAGTGAACCCTATCATGAAGCCTCCTAGACAGCAATCAGTTCCTGCTTCTGTAATTAGTGGAGGCACAGAAGTTAGCGAAACTAAGAAAATGTTAGACGAGGATTCTATGTACGGTACGTTCATCTTTTTATACACGCTTTACGATTCTATAAAATTGCATTTACAAGTTAATAGGTGTTGACATAAATAGTTTAATTTTGCAAAAATTAAAAATAAATACACAATTAATTAATCAATACAAAACATTCGTGCAGACACCTTCCAGATTTCTGACCCTTTACTGCTAAAGTACGACCGGATTGTATTTGTAGATTAAATCCACTCTCATACACGTTGTATACGTTACTCGTGCCGAAGCTAGTGATATGGGGTTTAACTTCCTTAATAAAATTATTGCTTAATAGCCGTAGCTCTTCCTTACCAGTACGTGTAGAACGAGTAGTCATTTTATTTTGCGAGATACAATATTATGTACACTCTGTTCACTTATAATTGGCACGATCCTCGCTTATTATGAAACGTATAAACAACTTCCGCTCAAACAAATTCGACCTTAAGGCACCGAATATATTGTGAGTGTTTTATGTATGCATATTGTTTACATTGCCGGCTTATCTATCAATTCAGTTGAATTACCGTCAACTTCTTTTTGCATAAAAACAATTCTTTGATCTTTGGTTTCTACATTTATTCCATAAATATCTTAATAAAGTGGTTACTGGAAATACTTATATTAGAGAAATATTAATAAGTCTTTCAATAAACTCCGAATAAAATATATTGAAGCGTAAGTCTTGGAATTTGTTTAACTTATCTCTGAATATAGTTCCACTACTAAAGTACTGATTTTTTAATACTGGGTTAATTAATTTGCTAAACAGAATTTTATAGTGTTTCATATTATTTACTAAAAATGGTAATAATAATATCATTTATTAGTTTAAACATATTTATTAAAAAACATAAAACAACGTAAAAAAATCTACATTATTGTGATCAAACCATTTAGATTTATTACAATATATATATATATATAAATTTCTAATGAAATTAATTTTAATACCCGTGACATACCACTTTTCCACATGCCAATATTTCACCTTTTTGTGTCGCAAATGAAATTGCAAATGTATCTATTCTCACTACCTTCCCAATAGCAAATGTCTGAATAAATGCATTTACGCACTCCCAACATTTGGGTTTATAAACAATTTTAAAGAAGAATAGTATACAGTAAAAAAAATTATACATCAAAGGCTCTTTTTCAACGAAACCACAAGATATATTTAAAAACATAATATGCTCTCTCTTACACACACAGTCATGGCATTTATTGCATTAAGGTCGAATTTTGTTTGTACCACCCATTTAATACGGTTTATTTTATTGAAATATCGTGCCGATTATGAGTGAACCTATAGTACATGATACAAAGGTAAACCTGGACGATTGCTGTATAAATACCCTACATCAGGGTTGGGCATCATTCAATAATTTTTTATTCAAATAATTATTTGCATGAAATTTTCATCTGTTATTCTTTATTCCATATTAAGTTATTGGTGAATAAAACTTGAATGAAGAATTATTTCAATAAAACGTTATTTGAATAAAGCATTATTGGAATGATTCTTTCACCAAATAAATCGTTATTCAAACAATTTATTACTGAATAACACCGAAATAAATTTAGATTAGGTATATGCCTACATGTTTGTGCAGGTAATCATATATAAATTCGGTACACCCTGTATATTCCTTGTTCTTAATTCTTGCCTCTCACTTGTAAACATACATTAACACACTGTATATATTTTAAGAATGAAACGCGAAAATTATTACCCCGTGGTAACCTTTATCTGACCACTACTGTGTATATAAAATTTTATCCCGAATACAACTGACAAACACTAAATTTGGTACCTCTCTGTTATTTCTTAATAGTTGAATTAATTATTCCTCTTACTTTAAAAACTCGAATCATATACAGAAAATACAAAAATATTATTTTTTAAATGTCTCTCACTTTTAAAAGGACGCGACGCTCCGCGTCTAGCATTAGACAACTCGACGCTACGCAAAAGATATGTAATTTCTTAATTTTTGAATTGTTCATTGTTTTCTGGTTTTTTCTTTGAACGCGGTTTAACTTTGAAAAACTCGCGATAAATATATTTAATTTTTTAATTTTCCTAATTTTTTCCATTTTTTTTAATTTCAATTTTCTTTTTCAAACGCCTCACTTTTATTTCAGTTTAAAAAAGTGTAGGTAGAAATGCTAAATTGTTTGGATTTTATTGAATTAATTTTAGAAACTACTAACTTTAACCACTTTTTTTTAATTTTTAGGGGACGAAGAATCGAGATCCTTGGATTTCGATCCGAGATATCAATCAAAACCTCCAAGCAACCTGAACATGGACTACAGAGGAGGCGAAAGCCACTTTCCACCTGATCTTCTACCCTTCACGCACCGCACCATGCCGCAAGTTTCTCCAGCTGGAAGCTCAGCGTCCACCGTCGTAGCAGATGCCGCCCGTCTTCCAGCGCACCACGGGCCGCAGTCGCCAATTCAACCTCCGTTCTTTGACGCCTACAGGACGTTGCCCTATTCCAGGTCGCACTCTCCGTTCACTTCCCCCCACGCTCCGCCCATCCGGATACCCAGGCAAGGCGGTTACGTCACCGTGCCTAGAAGACCGAGGCAAAGTTGGAGCAGCGAGCCACCCACTTCTGACCTCGGCGAACCTCTGTACGATAATCTGGGCTTGAGGACGACGGCCACGGGAAGCTCCGTATTAAGTCTGAATAAATTAGGAGAAGGTACTCCGAAAACTACCAGCACGCCCAAAGCAGCAAACGTGCGTCCGAATCATCCGCTGTCACCCTGCGACCCCATAGCAGAACACGACTCACCACCTGTAGCGCAAACGTTGCCCAGAAGCATATCCGCACACCGAATGTTAAGTCCGAACGCTGACACGATGCCAGTGAGCTGGACGCGGAGTCCCGAACCAAACGATTCGAGGAGGGAGTCGACAGCGTCGCTGTTGCCAACTCCGGACGGTAAAGCCCCGAAGATCCCCCCGCGACCGCCACCTAAACCGAAGAAACGTACCTCGACAGGGCCGTTGTTCGAAGACGAGGGTGAGGACGGCACGGAGGTTTGAGAATGGCTGAAACTAGTGCTGCACGCACTGGTGATACGATAGATAAGGGTCTCGATTCGGTTTCGTGGCAGGGTTTAATAAGATATAGTGTAGGATGCGCATATGCCGACAATATATGCGCATATTGTTATTTTTTAAAACGCATGTGCCTTAAAAAGACTTTTCCAGACGTTAAATTCTGTGTGTAGAGCGCTTCTTTTTGAAATTTTCTGGTCTTCCTCAGAAGTTCGTCTACCTATGGAAAAACGGCAGCAACAAAGATTTTAGTAAAGAGTAAAACTGTTTATTTTAACGAGTTAGGTGTGTGTATTATATTAATGTATAAGTGTGCGTTGACTTTATAAATAAATGATTTTTAATAAAGTGCACACAGAGGTGCTCAAAACTAATCGATCTCTCTTAGTTTAACTTTCTAAAAAATGATTTTAACAGAATAAAAAATAAGCGTCATTCAGACTACCACGTCAGTATTATACGAACGAAGTGAATATAATAAACAAACTCCTTATCATAGTGCTTTACAAAACAATCAAGACACAGAAAAAAGATGCTAGAAGAAGAATATTCACAAAAAGAACCAAAAGACTCTTACTATGAAAATATAATTTAGTGTATTTCGGCGATGTATAGAAAATGAAAGAACAGAGCAAAACATTATCTTTTATATTTACAAGTATTAATGAAGACAAAAAGACGGAAAGTAGCTAAATATTATACAACTGCTTCTCGATGTTCGTCGCGAAAAATAAACAAAATAAAAAAGAAAGAGGATACAAAATCAAAGAGTCATTCGTGCCCCTATAATACGGTAATTCCACTGTTAGTACTAAGTTAGTAAATGCGAAATTAATATAAGTGACAGATAGAAATAAAGTATTCATTTGTGAAAATATACGCAATAATAAAATACGATTGAGAACTCCAAGTTAAAATTGGTTTAGTTTTTTTTTTTTTTAGGAGGATGGCCGTATAAATAACGATTTTTTATCCTTTTTCATAAACGAAAACTTCCTCTTTCCAAGATAGCATATGAAATTGCTTGGTGATTAAAATATTATCCAAAAATAATTAAGAAAGATACATAAATTGCAAAAGTCTTTATCTATATAAATAAATAAATAAATATATAAATATATATATACGATCTAGTAACAAATATCAAAAATTGTAAATACTTCATATTTTCTAAAATAAAACTATATATCTAATTATCTACTATAAGCTTTACTTATAGATATTGATGTATTTAAAATAAAGAAAAATACAACAAAAAGAAAATATAAATGTTTTATTCGAAATAATTAAAAACATTGTGTTATTGTTATTATTATTTAAATAAAATAAAATGCGTATACAAGAAAATTATTTATTTATAAATGGCAACCTAAAACATTTCTACGAGTTTCTAATATTGACGAAAGGAAAACAAAGTCATTATAACTATGTAAGCATAATAATGATTGGATGCTTTGATAAATAATTAAATAAATTGCATTAAACAGTAATATTACACTTTGTGTTTAACAAGGAAAGCAGTAATATTAAAAGCACGTAGTTTTGGATGCCGACTTTTTAGGAGTTTGACATGGAACCTCGGAGACGCTACAACCTCTAGGCCTTTCGCAGTAAATTATGCCATTTCTTTTCCCCTTTACACGGAAATCTGATGGTTCTACTATAGATAGTGATTCGTGGCAGATCAGGACCATCGATCATAAGATAAATATGATATGCGATCAAGGTCGGTTAACGGCACTATTTTTCGATATGTCTTTGTACTTTGAAGGTTTTACTACACATCCAACACTCTCGACTTTTTATCTCACCTCATGCTGGTTCCTATTGCTCTGGTATAGTGCCTAATATTCTTAGATTCTACCCTTTCAAATATCCGTCATGAGCGTTGAGCTTTGAGGTTTTTATATCTTCAATGTGGTATCCATGTTCTTCTTTTTACCAGAGAGCGGCGGTTTTAATCGCAAAAAAAAAAAACGTTTAGGCATCGGCCGAACTCAATTCTCGTCGGCAACACGCGGCAAGGTCATTAACAGAGTTACTAAGCTACTAGAGCAAATCAATGTTCTCTCTGATTAAAAATAATAAATCAAGTGCGTAAAAACAAGATCAGGCTCCTCACTTCAATTAGATGTAAACTTAAACTAAACAATTTAGGCAACCATTTTAACACATAAATAGAAATTTATTTAATGCAATCTAAAATTAACGTCATTACTAAATATTTTCATTATTATAATTTTTTGCTCACATTTCCTAATTAGGATTTATCAAAATTTTTTATTTGATATTTTTTCATGGTTATCCTGTTTCCAACTAAATTGGCATTGTAATGTAAAGTACCACATTGGTTTGAGGAAAAACAAAATTCAATTTATCTCGGAGCAGATAAAATAATTGTGACGTACTGTTTTGAAAAAACTCAGACCTACGTAATAGGACACCTTAATGTGGAATCAATTTTTGTATTCATCAACTAAAACAGACGCAAAATAATTACTGAACGCAGAAATGCGATACTAATGTACCGATGAGCCTAGGTCATTAGGACAGAGTACCACCAATGCTAATTGTTTCAATTATATTTCGCGTATCTTAAATATGTGTAACCTCATATAAACCCCGCAATATGTTGAATCGACAATAATTCTGAGCATCTGATTTATAAAATTTTGACGTTACGGGGTGAAGTAACAACAATGAAAAAAAAACAAAAGATAAAACTAATTATTATATTATTAGTACACATACATTAGAATAAGGCCTCTAAAAATATCATAAGCAAAAACATGTAATCCCCTAGTTTGTAGTTCACCGAAATAATGACTTATGTTTTATAAAATGTAAGTAGAACACTAAAAAAAGATTAAGAAACAAAAGGAAAAAACGGCACAGTAACAGGATTCAGCCTTGCAACTCCCTCGCTACAAATTGAGAGACCAGACAATCTCTCCGTAGAATCATCGACTTCACATGTCGTATTTTAGTACATAGGTATTCCGTTTTTATGGAATATTTTTTATAGAAAACGAATGCGTACGATACACACTAATTGTCAATGAGCGAGAGACCTACTCGACTTCATATGTAATCGTATAAATAATTTGATTAATCACTTATTTAATAAATTACTTATATTACCACTTAATATACTGCCCCATCTGTAGTGCAAGTGCGTATGTACCAACGGCACTTTGATGTAAATAACTTACCGACTTAATAGTTAACCAGTTTCTGTGCAATGAGCTTCCGTCTATCAAATTTTTAGGAAATCACGACATCTCCTCACGCACTTCTCGAGAACTAGCGATATGCCTATAAAATAGTCTCCAGAATCCCGGTCTAGCGAGCCTTTGGTGTGCGCCTTTTTTCCCTAGTACATACGGTGACAAAAGGGAACGCTACTGTGTCACGCTTTAGAATTACTAATCTAGATCGTGCGGTCCTCTCAATGGCACAGCGCATGAACTGAGGTTTCTTCCTCCTCTTGTCAGAATCTGCAAATAGCGTCCTCTGTCAAACTATGTTACACAATGCTAGTTTCCTTTGGGTGCCCACCTCATTTAAGGCGCTTACTCAGTCCAAAACCACCTTAGAGTCAACACTTGCTGAACCGATCGCTGTAAGTGTTACCTGGTTGTCGAAGAAGGCTCTTGCCTGACTGAGACCATCTTTCTAGTTCACGATAACGAATTGCGGTCACTTCCGCCTGAAACACTGTCTTATCCTTGCTGAAGCTTATCGAAAGGCCCTTTCTGGGCTTCCTTTCATATATTCCGGCTTCTACGCCATAACAGCGTCTGTATGCCAGTCCGCCATTACTGGAGACCCTTTTTGCCAGTGCTTATCTGGTATTATAACCAGGGACGTTTAACTCATTAGGCCAACTAGCCCATTAGCGTCAGGCGTCAATTTTTCAAGGGGCGCCAAAAAAACCACTGTCTACTAAATGGTAATACAATACAATGTAATTTGTTATCTTGCGCCTTTTTTTCTTAGTCAAAGTCTCTTAGTCTTTCCTCTATTTTTTTTTTTAGTCAAACATTTTAGTAAGACAAGTTAGGGGCGCCAGTTAATTTTTTGCCTGATCCAAACAGCATCAAAATAACATCCATTTTCACAGCAGAATTTTGGTTCAAGAAAGAATCGTTTGAAAAAAGTGAAATAAACGACGGCAAAAGTCCCCCATGCGCACCAGTTCGAAGCGGTAGACGGGCTTTCGTCGATGGACGACGTACTGCAATACATACTGAATACAATATTTTTGAACGAATCTCACGTGCGAGATATCTCTATTTTTATACGCGTGTGTCTCACTCCATTGAGCACGCCCTCTTGCCATCGCGCATTCACTACAAAAAAAATTCACCTGTACACGCATAAGTACAATTAGTGTGTAATGTCTGTTTTGAATGAGAGAACTCATTTTACCGAAAGAACTCGGTAGTCAAAGCCATTCGATAGTATTATTCATTTATTCGAAGGGCATGTCAGTAACTAACTAAAGTAGTTTCTGATAATAAAATTGGTAAATGTTTAACAGCACCATTCTTATTCATCATGAGATTAAATAAAGCAATTTAAGAAAGTATCCACTAAACGTGAACCAATTAGGGAAACAAGAGGAAAAAACAAAACCACCCATAAAATTTGCATAGGAAATGTCGCTGCTGTGGTAATAACCTTAGTCATATTAATTACGTCCTAAAAGATCGTTTATGCGCACTTGATAAACAATTTTGTGTACTATAACAGCATTTCACCTCATAACGATATAATAATTCGACAAAATATCCCATAAACCGTTTATATTTCCGAAACGGCTCCTACACTATATAAAGCATGGGACAATACATTTCCAGAGCTTTTAACCACACACCGCACTACTTCATTTGCTTCTCCTAGTGGCAAACGACCGTACTTACTGTTTTAGTATATCTCCAGGACATTATCTGTACATCCACGGCTAATGGCATACATAAAACAGTAACACACTCTTTATGGCCTAAAGACAATTCGTGTAGATGTGGACCGATGTATGTATACTTAAAGCTCTCTTTCTAACAGGATTGCTAAATGTAAAATAAAACGGATGTATTTTCCAGTTTTATCGATCGAATTCACGTTTTCAATTCGGCGTTATTAATTGAGACATCAATGGACATTGTTTTGAGCAATCATTTTGATACCCGATAATTGATGACGGGGCTGTCAACGAAGAAACGACGTCACCGCAAGCGCTTTCGATGATTGAAAGCAGTCTAGGGTTAAAAGTAATAAAAAGTAGGATACCCATAACGTTTATGTACATACCTACTGTTCAACTATTCAAATTCTGATGAAGATATCAACATGTAAGATGCATCAGTTTTCTTTAGATTTATTAAAACAAGCTTATTTTATTGTCGAATTTATTGTAATAGTTGTGATAAACCGCACGGAAGATGATATCCATTAAATGTTAATGGATATCTAATATACTTACTTTCATTATGGGAAAAGTACTTTTCTGATTAATTTTGACATCACTGTTCTCTGTATATAGTAAAATAATAGGGGTATTTATAGTGAACACCCCCCGGTTGTACAATCGAACGTTTAACATCGGCTTTTCTAAGCTTCGGTTCTAGGTGAGCTTGAGCTTAAGCGTCCATCAGTTGTACAACTGCTTTTCGAGTGCCGTTTAGCTAAACTGTATCTAAACAAAAACAAGTATGAGGTTGGTAATACTTATGCTTGCGCAGTGACAGCCAGGTGACAGCTGTCTATCGTTTTCAAACCGTTCGCGCTGTGAATTCCCGGTTAAGAATGTTGTATTTGCCTCCGATTGTTATGTGTAGAAGACAATAATTGAAACAATTCGTTATTATTTGCAATTTATGTTGCTGGGTAATATTTCATAATAAGTTCGATGTCACAGATGCCTACCTGCCCGTGGGATGCGATATTTCTTCGGTAATATTTTCTAGTATAAAACGAACACCATTCTTTGAAAAGCGAAACCGCTGTAAAAATTCAAAGTCGTTCAGCAGTTGGAAATAATTTTCTCGATTCCACAAAACTTTGCGTGCTCGTTGACGAGCAACAACATTAATAAGTTCTAGCATGTCTTCGTCATCAGTTAAAACTCCTAACAAATTATCCATTATTTCAAGTAATTGAATTATCCAGGCAATAACAAATCGGTTAGTAATTTTGAATTGACATAAAGTTAGTGACGTAAGAGGTTATGTATTCGTTAAGCTGCTGCTAAGCCCCCACATTTGGCGGTTTAAGTTTAAACTAGACAGAAGATCTTAAACCTTAATTGTACAACGACATTTTTGGTTGAGCTGTGGCTTAAGCGTCGCTTACGGTTAAGCCGTGTCTAAACCTTGATTGTACAACCGGCTCTAAGTGTCATTATGATGATAATTATGGTCATAATTATTATAATGGGCAACTGTAATTTTAAATATCTCTTCAAAATCTTAAATAATTACTGTTATATGAGATGTAAACATTTGTAGATAGCTACAAAAAATGTATGTAGATAGTTACAGTATTGTAACTTCACTTGTTGGTAAGTAACAGTAACTATATCACCTTAAAAAAAAACAAAAGAAAAAATGCCTAAACAATTTACCAAAAAAATGCTACGAATGCCAGCAAAAGCCATGAAATGGGAATAGCACTAGAGATAGAAACGGACGCGAGTTTCTACCTACTAGCCGTCATTGCGAGTGCAAACCCACTTTGATCGTTCAAGCTTTATCCACAAATCAAGCCGGTAATGCAGTCACGGATCTAGCTCGGACAATTCATGAATTGTCAATCAGTCCCTCTAGACAGCTCTTGTAAAACGAGTAGGTGAACACTATTAATGATTCCAGTAGTAGCTTACTTCGAGAGTGTCACAACTCGTTGCCAATTTATCAACTTGCTCTTTCTGATTTAGGAACTTTTGTCATCAAACAACTGGTGATGAAGAGAAGCTTCTCACAGTTGTTGCAACTTGAATTCCGATGCCATCGCTTGTAAAGTTCTCTTTGACATTTGTTGATTTATTTTTGTCAATGAAAAACTCGTCAACGGCTAGTACATCCATTTCAGACTCCTTTGAATAGTTTTCTAGTTCGGTAGTATAATCGTTAGTTTGTTGTTCGTTTTCTTCTTGGGAAGGTTAATTGTCACTTGAAAGACAATAGCTCTAGTTGTCTTGTTTTGGTGCGTCAAATAAATGTTAGGCAATTTCTTGCAAATCTGTAGCGACCTGCGAATCACAATGCAAAATGTCTCAAATTCAAAAATTTAAGGGGAACGATATAAATGTAAAAAAAAGTGAAAGAAAATTCACAAATCCTCCCAGAATATTTACCCAAAGAAAACAGTGCCTAATCCATTCTAAATCACTGGAATTATGCGATTAATTGCCTCTATAAAACAAATATAATCTGTTCAATACCATTGAATAAAACTGTTTGTTGGTTTTATTCAGTGACGTAAATTACAACCCCGCACGGCGAGGAAGGAGGGGGTCAGCCATCTGAGGGATCCTCAGGCAGATGAATGCATGTATAAGTTTACAATCGAGAAATATTTTCGTTGCAATAGTTTAAAAATATACGCCAGACTAAATTCTGTGACGGGGTGGTCCGATTTTGCGCTACCCCACTGGTTTTATTAAACCGTATTACAACAAATATACCCCATACAAGTTATATATTAAAATTGTCGTAAAGATGGCACCTCTCTTATTCACAGTGATATGTGTAATGATGTGCTTCGTTCGCGCAGGCACCCCCAAGCAAGCGTAATTAATACAGGCAGGATAGAGTCTCATGTGAATAACGAATTAGAAGCATATGAAGAAGCAAGCGTCGAAATTAATTTAAATTTTGTATGTGTACTTTATATAAGAATAGCACCGAAGTATGCAGAAGATTTAACGAAACTTATCCAAACTTATGGCCCGTGAACAACAAAAGATTTTCAAAATTACAAACAAGTTTTAACAACTTTGGATCATCATTAAAAGAACCCAGAAGGTGTATGTCACAATCTAAAGCTTCACCCAGCAACAAACAAACAACCAAGCTTTGGTGTACCTCTGGTCTGTTGCATCTTTTACCACCAGGCTGTCGCTAATAATAGTTGCAAATACTACCATTACATAAGGCCAACGAATCACCTTTGAGGATAAATCCGAATCCATAATTAAAGGAACTGGATCTCCATACTATGTACCGTAACACAATATTACTTAATATTGGAAAATGTTTTCTAGAGCAAAGTTTTAGAGAATACATAGTTTACGATGTTTTGTACCAAACACTGCCGAAACTATATTTTATGTATTCCTTCGTCTACTTTAACAGTATATTCATTGAGAGTTATTGTTGAATAATAATTCAACTACGCCCGACAATCTCAGCCTAATTTAATCCGCAAATATCAATTAAAAAAAACTCAACCCCAAATTAATACAGCATCAAGAATATCGAATCATAAAGTAGGCTTTGAAAATTAGTTGATTATCGTGGCGACGCCAGAGCAAAAGTATCCAGGATTATACAAGCTGGCTTATTAATGACCGAAAATTATTTTTGCGAAAATATCGGAAAATCCGGCGATTTGCTGATATGAATTAAAGTGACGCCTGTGATGGCACCATATCCGTTACGGGGCTCTCAGATTTAATTGAATTCGCGGCGCGCGTGTCGTAATGGTAGCTCCAACATTACCGGAATGAAAATTTAATTGCAGAGCTCGGCGAAGGCTGCTGAAGTATGATCTACTACTATGGAACGAATTAGATCAGATGGAAGAAGCGTCCGAGGAAAGTGAGGAAATTAAGGACACGATTGATGTTCGGATAGAAATTTATGCCGTTTTTTTAGGAGCGATAAAGCACGCAGTTGGAGGGTAGGCAAACAAAATGCGCCTTGAGTTAATAGACACTGTTTGAATGCGTCCATGAACACTCAAGACTGAATAATGAACTATGGCTTCGAATAATATTAATATATCGTTGCGCTAAAAACGTTACAAAAGATGTTCTGAAAATCTAATTGGTTGTAATTAAGATCTATTCAGATTCAGAACTGTACTGGTGAAGAGGGCCTTTTATTCAGTACAGGAATTTTTATACTGTGGTTTAACGTAAATTAAATTACTTTTAATGTGTAGTGTTAGTCCTCATATTCTTCATTTAAAAATTTAATGACGCATATTATACAGGGTGTCCCCTCGTTGGGTTGCATAACTTCATAGGGTTATTCCTTGTGTCAAAATTAACAAAATACTTCTAGTCAACATAGCTCCAATTCTCAACCGTTTTCGAGATATGGGTGGTCAAAAGCGCTGAAAGTCACTAGTTACGGTAACTAATTTAGACAAATCATAGACGCATTTGGCTCGAATTTCGGCATGAAATGGTTGCTAAGGAACGATTAACTTAAATTACAGTCTTACTTCCACAATAATGAGCAGAAATTGTTTTAATGATTTTAATAAACAAGCAATGCTGTAAACATTGAAAGCTGCTCAAAATGGCGACCCTGGACTGCCAATCACAACTCTGCTCTTTGACTCAGTCCTCCTATCCAGTTGACATTTTCCATATTTCCACGAACTTCCTGAAATGCTCGTTGGATTTTACCTATCCGTTCTTCTTTGGTAGCCGGCTTCTCTTGTCCATAAACGATGCTCTTAACATTGCCCCAGAGGGAAAAGTCGAGAGGCGTCAGGTCCGGCGAGCGCGGGGGCCATGCGACAGCTCCATTCCGCCCTATCCAGCGGTTTGGAAACGCAGTGTTCAAAAAGTCGGTTACCACTCTTCCATAGTGTGCCGGACACCCGTCATGGACAAACCACATCCTATTACGGACGTTCAAGGGAATATCTTCAAGAAGAATGAGAAGCTCTTCTTCTATGAATCTCCTGTAGATATGGCTAGTCAATGTTCCATCAAAGATTTTCGGTCCTAAGATAACATTTCCGATGATTCCTCCCCACACATTAACCGAAAATCGGTGCTGAAATCTACTTTCAGACAAAGCATGGGAATTTTCGTCGCTCCAGATGTGCTCGTTATGGGAGTTGTTAATCAGGAGTGAAGGTGGACTCATCAGCGAACAAAGCAATTGGGAGGAGATCCTGTTTCTCTAGGATCCACGAGCAAAATTCTTCCCGTTTTGCATAGTCGGCAGGTAAGAGATTTTGTACTTGTTGTACGTGGTATGAATGTAGCCCATTTTCACGTAAAGTCCTGTGAATCGACGCTCTTTTCTGTCCTGTGGTGGCAGCAATTCTTCTTATGCTGGTTCTCCGATTCTCACAAACTTCATGAAGAACAGCTTCAGTGTGGTTTCTGCGCGCAGGCTCTCGCTCATTAGTCTTTTTCGGGAAGGATCCTGTTTGCTGGAGCGATATGAAACAGTTCGTGATGGTTGTCCGACAAGGATGTCTTCGGTTCGGGTAACGTTCTGCCTACTCTCTTGCTGCTGCTGAAGCGTTTCCTCCACAATACCCATACAAAAATATCATGTCGACGTACTCTTCCTTCGTAAAAAGAGGCATTTTTAAATGTTCTGCGAGCGAAATTCCAAACTGTCAAAAATACAACAAAACTGCTTACATGACAACTGTCGAAAGGCCTACGTCAAGTGCATTGGATCTAAGTTACCAGTCGAGCCAAATGCGTCCATGATTCATCTAAATTAGTTACCGTAACTGGTGATTTTCAACGCTTTTGACCACCCATATCTCGAAAACGGTTGAGAATTGGACCTATGCTGACTGGAAGTGTTTTGCTAATTTTGATACAAGGAATAACCCTATGAAGTTATGCAACTCAACGAGGAGACACCTGTATAGTATTTTACATATGTACACATATATATATATGAATATTTAATTGTGTTTATGACACTGTAACTACAAAATTGTAATTACATTATATACAATATACAATATTTCCAGCCACACGATATGTTTTTTCAACGAAATAGCCTCCATTTCATTGAAAAAACCTATCGTTAACGCAATATTTTAATGATAATGTTTATTTTTTTTTAATGTCATTTCTTCTCATTTGTTTATGTTTTTATTCCTAAAAATAAACTTTCATTTCCTTTTTTTTTCTTTTTCCTTTTATATTATTGCTATTTTTATTGACGTTTGCAGTAATTTACTGACTGTCCTAACTTCAACCGTCAGTAGTGTATATCATATTTTTATTGAAAAATACAATCTATTTTTCTCAATGCATGATCTCATGCGTGTTTATTCTATAAATTTAGGCAATAGATACTAGACGTCATCCGGAAGTTACAATGAACACAGTGCGGGTTATTAAAGGCAGAAGACGACTTCCGCCGTAATTGTAAGATAAATATTTTATCTCTAGCAGACGATATGGTTACTATTTCAGATGCTGGCGCAGGTAGGTATACGCGCAGATACAGCAGGTAACATAACACATCCCCCAATCTTCGCCGCTGTATCCATAATTAGAGTTTGAATGTTTGAATTACGATGATAAGTTACAAGTTTATGTTTGCCAAGGAGTATTGAGTTAGAGAGCGCCTCCGCTCTGCGGAGGAACAACAGATATAACCGCGCCCCGGCAACTCGACGCTGGGAAACGGGGCCAGATATCTGCAAGAGAATCGGAGTTAACAACTACGTTGCGGGTACAAGAGACGAGATTATATGGAGCACGGAACTACGAGAAAGAGAACAGTAATTGATAATTTACAGCTAGTTTGTAGCAAGTTAAACAGGTAGGTACCAATTTAAAGTTGGCTCATTAGTAGATACGTGATTGCTATTCTGCGGGTGTTTTAATCGTATATGCAAAAGCGATTTCCAAATGTCATAGATAATAATCCATATATAAAAGAATAAATTTGCTTTTCATTAAAAAAAAAGAACAGCAAACGCTACCAGCCGGACAAGCTAGTGAAATCGGCCCGTGCACAAATTTGGCTACTTTCTTTCTAAAGTAGCGTTATATATATGTGATAATATTGAATCTTAGAAAGTTTCACTTTATAATGTTAATAGTTTTCCAGTAAATAACTGTTTAGGAAAAAAATTAGAAGAAATCTCTTTTTAACAACCTATGTGATATATTCTTTTGAGTTTGTTGTATGTTGTAGTAGTTGTCGATGTTGATTATGTATATATATGCATTAACTTTTATATTGGCTTATTATTTACGACATTTGGAAACCGCTTTTGCATATTCGATTAAAACACCCGCAGAATAGCAATCACGTATAGAACCTACAGAAAATTGGTATCAACACTGGAGATACCAACTGCAGACTGTGTAATAGGTTAAAAGAGACCGCGCATAGGATTACTTCGATCCAACAACCAGAGGGTAAAAGAAATGGGAGATTAAATATAAAAAGCCAAAAGGCTGCAGTGTTTCCGAAAACTCTAAATTTATCTACTATGAAACAAATAGTTTTTCATTGAAATGGCGACGGGACTTTCATAAAATATGGCAACCCTATCATAAAGGCCCGTGCGTGGTCGGAAATCAAATATTCGCACCTGCTTTAGAATATTTCTTTGTTGCTGATTGACTTCACTTTAGATTCATTAGCCTGATACTTATGTATTAGAACCCATGGGCGTAGCCAGAAATTTTGTTAGAGGGGGGCCCACAAGAAGTCGATTGCATGTACCTATCGAGTAACTATAAACACTCGATACTATTTTTATGATTGTGTTTATTGCATGTGAATGTTTGTTACACTCTGGGACAAGGTAAACTCAATACCTTCATCTGTGGCTGCGAACAATCTACACAGGGGGATTAGAATAAAAAGGGTATAAGCGGCAATTTTTTCATATGCCACTTATACCCTTTTGTTCTAACTTCTTCACTTGCGACTTCTGTTTTGCCGAGTTTGCAAGTACAAGTTTCTATATACGCTTATCCGCAAATCACAATTCCCAAATCCATGCATTTTGTAGCCGCAAGAAAACTTAGCTAATAATTAAAAACATTAAACATTTAATATCCATAGATTTATTTAAAAAAAAATTATTACGATATACCAACGCCAACTTTTGAAATATTACGTAAACAAAAATTATGAATTAAAACATCAATTTTCTTGGATTTTGAGCAAACTTGTCAATCACTTCCTTGATTAGTTCCTCCTTCTTTTCTGCAACTATTTTTCGATGAAGGCTCATTAAACATAGGCCGTTCAATCGATTTTCAGTCATAGTAGATCGCAGCCAGGTTTTCACTCTGCGTAAAGTACTGAATGATCGCTCGATCGTACTTGTTGAACAGGGTTGTGACAATGCGATGAGAAGTGCTTTTTTCGTATTAGGGAAAAAAGTGCTTGTCTCTCTAATCACACTGGCAATTTCCAAGTCCTTTACTTCTTGATGACTGAGATTTTTTTCTTTCCACGTATTATACCATAGTTCAGCTTCAGATTCGAAACCATCTAGTTCGTAAAATTTAATGAAACTTTTCGTTCTCTCTTTGAAGTCCTCGACGGTTAGTTGAAGCATTAAGAAAGGATGTAAATATAGCAGAGAAAATGCCGGTGTGTTGTCGTCCGAAAATCTGCTTTGCAGAGCTGGCATAATAGAGTCAAGATATGGTATAAGTATGGATCTGGTCCAGTATTCGCTAGGTGTACCTGCAGGTGGATTTGAACGATGCTGTTGACGTTCCGAGGTTCTTGGTGGTGTAAGGTCCGCCAGAGTTTCAGCTGCAATGGCATTCGCAGAAACTAAAAGTTCATTCATTACGTAATCTGCTTTTTCACGATTAGCTCTTACTATGGCCAAAATTTTCTTAATGTGGTTTGCGCACTGGATAAGATCTAAATTTTTCGATTGGAGAGTGTCACTGAGGTTATTAGTCACCTATTAGTCGGAAGAGTTATGGAAGTATAATAATAATAGTCAACGTGACCAATAAGAGAAATATCGTAAAACAATAACAAATACCATATTCCATGCGATAAAAGGAAGAAATATCTGCAAGCCCTAACAATATTCGTACATGTTTATCTATCTCTACACATTGAAACTTAATGATTCCGGCAAATGGCAACAGCATTTTCGCTCTTTTTATAAATTTATTGTTTCACTTTTTTTCTATTCCGGCAAAATTTAGGGGGGGGCCCGGGCCCCCCCCTGCCCATACCTGGCTACGCCCATGTTAGAACCAAAATGAAAATAGAGAAAGAATTGAGATAAAAAAGCAAATAATTCGAAAATCAATATTACAGTGGTATATTTCACGATTAATAATGTTTCTTGGCACATCACGGTAAAAAGTTTATGGAATCCACATGACCATAAAAATATTTCGATCATTAGATAACCTCACTTGTGTTAATCGAATTCTGTTTATGTTTATTACTAGCCAAGGCAAGGGCACGCACATATGACAAATATGAGTATGGATTCGTTGTGCGGATTGTTATCGCGTTTAGTTTTTGAAATTATTAAGATAAGTAAATTCTTTTGAATGTGTAAGTAGGTATATGTATGTACACTTTTATACACAGATACATATATATATATGTATGCAAAACCGTACATACATAAATGCGCTCGGCTCGTGTTTACATCGTATTATGGTAATTTATTTTTGTAAGTTTTTTTTCCTTATGCATGCAAATGTGATACGAACATTTATTATATACATGTGGGGTATCGCTGTAGGATATGCTAAGAGGCAAAAAATCCTGTTCTATTCTGAAGACTATTTTTAAAGATGAGAATCATTATCATGATAGACAGTCTTATTGTAATTGAAATGAGCCGTTTTATCTTATTTTTCTCGGTTTGGTTCAAAAATTACTTATTTGCATGATAAAAAAGCGGTTACGCAAATTTGCGGTGTGTCCAAAGTCTATTTATTATTATTCATTGGAGAAGCAGTTTGTATTATACTGAGTCAGAAGAATATTACTGCAAAAACCTCGAGTTAACAAAACGATTAAATTAGATTAGACTGAATTGTATGCTCCTTTTAAATTTTCAGCGATCTCACAATTGTGACGTAGTGAACTGAGATCTCACCAGGTAAAATAACGGTTTATCTCATTTAATTTTCTTATACATAAAACCTAACCTCAAATACTAAACGGTATACATTCATAGTGCAGGGTATAAGCCAACGATCGAAATCATAATCATTTAGTTATTGAGGTACATTGATTATAACGTTTTTGTACTCATATTGGATAATAGTTCACTTCATGCACCCAAAAGCGTGCGTGACAGAGTACCTACATATTTGACAGTACGTAAGTAGGCAGAATTAATCGTAATGAACGGTATTTGATAGTATTATTATTAAAGTATCTATTATTCGTACAAAATAGTTATGAGTGGCCAGTTTCATGGGCACGATTTCGCGAAATGTGTCAAACACGAGGTTTGGCACCACTTAATTTTATTCTAAAATAAAGTACTGTAGGCTCATAAAAACGTACATATTTCGTTAGGTGCATGTTCGAATCAGAGTAATCATGCAAATTATAAAATGTAAACAAACAATGCTATTTGATTAACACTGGTGTTATGTACATTACTAATTTTCTAAATTTTGCTAAATTAACAAGAGTATATTAACAAAATGCCGCATAGCAAACTTCGCTTATTGTACAGTTTGTTAATTCAACCACTATTGTATATATAATAAATAATAATTTAACAAGAAATTCCTTTTTACTGTGTAGTCTTCGTAATCTGAATTTTTAAGTTGCCGATGTTTCGTTGTAAGTAGCTGATCTGCCATTGAGGATGAGGGGTGAGCTTTCAAGAGGCTAATATATTTTACTCTTTGTATCCGAGAATTACAATCAGTATTTTAAAAGTAAATGATTTGTTTCTATAATATTTAAAATTTGTTTAAATCAGCAACATATAAACGATGAATATACAAAAAGAAAAAATAAGGAACCAATAACTGAATAAGTACACTTAAAAAGTTTACATTTCAGAAAAGTATAAATGATGTAATGTTTACATTAAAAATATTGACGGATATAGTAATATATTTTGTATACCGATTTTCTATGTTATTTGCAGTAATAATAAAGCAATTTACTTAACTTCTTTTAATAATTTAGTATAATACACCCTACACTAACCGAACAATATTTGTTGCTTTAGCTCATATGTACTAAGTCCAAGTAAAATTCGCGCTATGAAAGGTTGAAATACAGTTTATCATCTACCATCTACCAGACATAGATAAATTGTATTTCAACTGTAGGCTTTCACGGGATATACTGCCCATTTACGTAAGCACGTCCTATTTGCAGTATTTCAGCAGATAGATAGAATGTTTTACATAGGTAAGCCGTAAATTTATACTACAGAATAAACCAGGAAGGAGCTATCGGTTGTCAGAACTTTGATGATCCGATACTTGTTTTTAATACCCGCAAATCGACCCCGCTATGCTTTAGATATTTTTGGAACGAATTTCTTGATATACGTAAATATAAATTGAACTCCATACCTGCTTATAAACCACATACTAAACCTCACCACAATGATGCTGAATCTATAAACACCTCAACGATTCTATTTTTTGTTAAAATAGTAATGATAAAAATACTAATGTCAATTATTTAATTAAAATGACTAATTACAGCACAAAGATGTTAAAATATAAAGAAATAATTTAGATTACAAATATCTAATCCAAAACAATAATAAACACGGATGACCTTGGATATTCTGATTTATCCTGTAGTAGTAGTAACTATAGTAATTAATTGTAATTAGTTATACTAACTAGAAATTCGGTACCGTTCACCCATCCAATTAAATAGTCGTTCGATGACGGATTACGCCCCGACTCAACGGACCGGCTAAACCGTACCACTCTCGGCTAACCCCCGTCTACACCTGTGATTGGTTTGGGATCGTCGGTACACCCTGTAGATTCATTTTTCTTAAAACTTTAAAAAGATTTGTAGTTGCTTAATTATTAAATTTTTCTTAATTTTTGTTTTTTTTTTAATTTTCCTCTTTTTTCTTTAAAAGGCGTCTCTTTTTAAAAAAGACTCGACGTGCGTTTCGATTATTTTTGGTAAATACATTGCCAATATAGATATATTTATTATAATACCTCGTACATTAAAAAAAAAAACCGAATATAAATAGAATAAGAAAGGAAACTTGCAGAAACCTAACTATTTAGGGTTAAAATATTAAGTAGTGTAAAATGGCTATCCAGAATTTATGCTGGTACGAAATAGACAAAGGATTTTATATGCATTAAGTTTTTCAAATCTGAGACAAATTCTAAAAAACGTGTATCACAAATTTCAGAGGTAACCTAAATAAAATATATAACTTAAAAAAAAGAATAAATAATGAAAAAATAACTTTAGCTCACAACAACATCAAGACTGAAAGGTACAGAACAGTAATTTCCTACAAGGAATAAAAATTTCAAATAAAATTTTTATGCCTGCTATGCTTTGTTAGGTGTCATGCAACTTGATTAAAGATATGCGG
Organism: Cetonia aurata; assembly: GCA_949128085.1. Taxonomy (NCBI): domain Eukaryota; kingdom Metazoa; phylum Arthropoda; class Insecta; order Coleoptera; family Scarabaeidae; genus Cetonia; species Cetonia aurata. The sequence goes on from OX421885.1 coordinate 35,447,987, forward strand.
ACTGCACTGTTCCATCCTACGACTACTTTTACTACTAACATTTCCACGAAAGATTCCACTTCACTAATAGTTTTTTCAGTATTGATGTTCCTTCACAGTTACGTTCTCCTGTATTTTCCACAAGACTAAACTAATAAATGTATTTATTTTCTCGAATTTTCTAGCGTTGGACTCTTCGCGAAAATTTAAAAATAGTATTCTATCAATATTTACGCATTTCCCACAATCATCAAGATCTGGAAACTATACCTCATTGCGCGTCATATGACAGATAAAAGAGAAAATCTCACCAAACAATTTTCCTTGGCTGCTCAAATTTAAACAGCATTAAAATTAACTGCACATGGCGTCTGTGCAATGCAACCTGTTTTTGTAAAGCAAAAGAAAACATAGATGTTAGAAATTTTACTTATATCATAATATTTGCTTGCGGTTTTACCACTATTATAATTTTTGGAGATCTGCGTCTTCATACAAAACACATTGTTTGAGTCGTGAAATCCAAACAATATACTTTGCCACTATTAGTTACATCAACGTAATATAGTAGTAAGATATGCTCTATATATCAGCATATGAGAATATATTATACATACACGACTATTCAGATCCCATACGCATAGATATTTGCCTACCTATTATTAAATATCATAATTTACAAACTATCTACACAATAATTTTACTTTATGAAACTATAAACTTTAAGATTTATGTATAACACCATAAAATATCAAGTTTTATTCAGTAATAAATGCCCTCCGCTTCATACTTTGTAAGAGTAATATCTTCTTCGTATAAATGTTATTCTCATTTTTTTAATAGACCCTAAAAATACTTTTAATATGAATAATAAGATACTGGTACATTACTCCACAGCAAAAGCAAAACAAAAATTACTTTTAAAATTTATGTTTTAAATTTGTATTCACTATTAATTATTTTTTTTTTTTTATATTCTATTGTTACTTCCATACTTCATTTCCTAAATAGCTGGCAGTACAGATACTTACAATTAGATAAGTGATGAAATACGACGATCAAGTACAAACCATACTTTTTCGGCATGATTCCGGCGATTGCTTGAAGCGCTTTCCCAGAAGCTGTCCTGAAAATTAACTCCACTCTCAGCTACATTTGTGTTCTTTTTAATATGTCGCTGGTATTTCTTCTAGCCTAAGGCCTCAGACCATATGGGAGTTCCATACAGCAGTATGTTGTGCACCGCTGCGCACAGTACAGCTCTTTTGCAACTATGTGAGGCACCTACATCCGCCATTATTCTTACGATGCTTGTCAGTCTGCTTTCAGCTTTATTGACTGCCTCATTGATTGTAAGCCAAATTTCTCTCCACTATCATTGAAAACTATTCCACGGTATGTCACTGATCTTATTTATTACTTAGTTATTCTCACGTCATTCAATGTGAACCCTTCCTATATTACCTTGTGAAGGTAATATAGCCTTTCTTCCTTCTTGCTTTAACGACTTCTTCCATTCACTGACTGATCTGTTTCAAGTCTTCACATTGGTGTTATTCATTAGCGTGCTGTTGTCGCCAGCTTCCACAATTAGCGTCAGATCATCCGCGAAGCCTATCGTTGCGGCATTCACTACCAGCTCTAGTTCCAGTACTCCGTCGTATAAATTATTTCACAGGATCGACTCCCCAACTAAACCCTGCGCCCGCTATCCAGGATGACTCAACGGTCAATCTTTACTTTCCTATTTCTTAGATGGTACTAACCAGGTATTTGGAAACTCTTTTTTCCCCAGCTTCCTGATGATCAGGCTATGACTGGCGGAGTTTAAAACGTTTTTTACATCATTAGTTGTCAGGACGCAGCATCTGCCTTCAAGGTCTATGATTTTTGTTGTTTCCTCTAGTGCATGAGTGGTCGATTTGCTCTTCCGGAAGCCATACTGGTGTCCATGCAAGCTTCCTCTCTCCTCAATTTCCTTCTCCACTCTCTTCTTTATGAGTCTCTTCCAGTAACTTGTTCATAGTATTCAGCATGCACAAGGATCTGTAGAAACTCAACCCTTCTGTATGTTCACCAGTTTTCAGAATTAATATTACCCTGCACACTAAAAAAATTACACTTTTCCTATATGGAATCATAGTGGAAATATTTAAAATCCCTATATGGTTTTAATGCTCGTTCAATGCGTATCGGTAGGAGAGATAAATCACGGAAAATACTAAAGTGATCAGAAAAATTATGAATTGGTCGCACAAGAGTATTCAGGGTAATACCAGTATTGCGTATTATCATTTTACTGTTAATATTTTCTTAACTAGTTCATATTGTAATACACTCCGCCAAAAAAGTATCGCATAAACTAAAAAAGGGCATTTATGAACCAAGATATTTTTATACGTTCACAAAAAGTTTGCCTCGTGTATGTGAACTATAAAAACACTAACAAAATAATGGAACTTAGCGTTTTTACTTTATTTTTTTCCTAAAAGAACACATTTAGAAAAATGCATATGTGTAAGGTTTGCTCAGTTGTTTATTGAAAGTCTTCCTATACGGACAAATTTTAAAGTGCGAAGTCAGAGTTCTGTACCAACGCTTTTAAAACTAAAATGAGCAATTTAACTTCAGAACAAGTGGCTGCTATAGTTGCTTTAATCGAAGATGGACGATCTCAAGCATACGTTGCTAATTTGATGAACATCAATCAGTCAAGTGTTTCTAGAGCCGTAGGGAAACAGGCATTTACAGTAGAAGACCTGTACCAGGTCGTCCAAGATGTTCTACTCGCCAAGATGACCGCTATTTACTACTACAAGCATTACGTCGAAGACATGTAACTGCGAAACAATTGCAGAACGACTTGGCTAGAGTCAGAAATACTCGTGTGAGTACTCAAACTATTCGGAATAGGTTACGACAGAGTGGATTCAGAGCTAGAGTAGCTGTAACAGCCCCTCGTCTCACTAGGAACGACAGAGTGGCTCGCTTAAGGTTTGCCAGAGAACATGTAAATTGGAACATTAATGACTGGGCCAATATACTCTTCACAGATGAGTCAAGATTTGGTCTTTACACCTCAGATAGGCGTATCTCAGTGTACAGACGAGACGGTGAGCGCTATTCGCAGTGTAATATCAGACCTAGACCTAATTTCGCTGGTGGCTCTATTATGGTTTGGGGAGGCATCTGTTTAACAGGTCGTACAGAGTTAGTACCAGTAGACAGAGGTACACTGACTGCCCACAGGTATATAACGGACATTTTAGAAGAACATGTAGTACCATATGCGCCAATTATAGGAAACGAATTCATGTTAATGCACGATAATGCACGACCGCATGTTGCAATAATCGTCCAGGAATACCTTAACGATGTTGGTATTCCAGTTTTAGATTGGCCTGCGGTAAGTCCGGACATGAACCCTATCGAGCACGTGTGGGACCTCCTTCACAGACGGATACGAACCCAAAATGTTGCCCCAGCGGACCTGCATGGACTAGCAAATGCTCTCCGTGACGAGTGGGAGAATTTGGATCAGGCTTATATACGGAGGTTAATCGAATCTCTGCCAAACCGTATGCGAGCGGTCATAAGAGCCAGAGGTGGCAATACTCAGTATTAAAAGCTACTGTTATGACATTTTTCTTTCCAAAATTATAATTTCTTGTTTTAATAAAAATCTCAAGTATGAGTTCTTGTTTTTATTTGGCCTGTATTTTATTTAAACAATCATAGAAATTATATCTTAGAGCGCATTAAAGTATATTTACAACTTTATGCTACAAACAAAGATTATGCGATACTTTTATGATTCAAAACTAAATTATGCGATACTTTTTTGGCGGAGTGTATAAACTATTATATTGTTCTTTTTTTATATTTTAGTATTGGCAGAATGCTGACACAGGGTTTTTTCCTTGTCAGTGCGCTTTATTGCACTTAGCGATAGTTGCTAATATTGCAGAAAAGTACTTTGCATTTTTACCAATTTGCGTGGCATTTTCTATTAGGAGCTATGATATTATCTTATATGTACCTGTTTACTTCGATCTACGAGATTATTATAGATTATATAAGTGTGATTTGCTTTCACAAAATGAATTATTATTACGAATAGCAATATTGTCTTTTTATATGAAAAAGGGCATTTGTGTATATATGTATTAAAAGAGATGGCATAGGCAGTAGAAAATAATAAATAATATGTAATCGATTATACAACAAATTCTATGGGTATATAGTTATTTTCGTGATGAAACACTCAAGTTGGTACATTTATTTAATTATATTATGAAGCGAACGTAATAGCGGGGTATTAAATTAATTATTGGAGGAAAACTTGAATGAATAAATAATGATAATTAAATTATTAAATGAATGAAATCTTAACTGTGCACAATGTTGAAGTTGTAAATTATATATTAATTGCAATAGATTTTCACGCTTAAAGCAGCAATCATTAAGTAAATTGGCAGCAGTCTAAATTGCAATAATTGATGTTATATAGTCATTATAATAGCTGATGATATGTCAGCTATTAATTAATAAATAAACGAACAGTGCGCATTTTATTGCGTAAAATTGCCTGATTTTGAGTTTGAATTATAATTCTAACCAATAAAAGTCTGCTACTGCAATTATGCATTTAATCTTTGATACTTTCTTAACATTCTTACTTATAGGAATAACATTTCTTTTTTTTTTCTGAATAAAAAATTTTCTTATCGTCATTTCTTGGACATGAATTGTCATTTCGTTTCATTTAAATTTTAGTTTCTTTCTCTGTATTGGTGATTATAATTTTATCATAAAAATGTTCGTTTGAAAAGTACATAATTATAGTTCTGTATATTATTTTTATATAAATAGCATGAAACTTTGTATATAAAATAGCACAGAAGTTTGCTATAAAGACTACCATAATTCTAACAATAGTGAGAGATGTTAATATCTTTCCCATAAAATTTCACAGACATTCATTTTTATATCAAACAAAAATACATATGTTAATGGAAGGCAGAATTTATATTTTGTGGAATTTAGAGATATTTTAACTTAGATGTTATATATAAACATCTAAAATTATCTAAAATACGCTGTGTTTTTTTTAAGAAACATTAATTAATGTAGGATGTTTTAAATCTTTTTTTTAAATCTTGTTTTGTGTTTTTGTAAATGTAAATGTTGAAATTATGTAACAACAACATACAGGTACATTACAACAAAATATAACAATCGGGTGAAGAGATGAAGACGTTTGAATATCAACCATTGTAGGAGAACAAAATATTTACTTAGAGAAAAAACGATACCTACACTTTTTGCTAAGTTACGATATAAAATTTGAAACGAATACTATGTAATATACTTACTATTTTTAATCTATACTTTCAGTTACTATATATGTAGGTATTTCATACGCCAAACATGAAGATTAGTTTAAATTTTATCAAATTCTAAATATTTTTCAATATAAATTAAATACTACAATCATGTATGTTAAATTAAGTTTACCTTTGGTGCATGAACTATAAAGTATGAGCACTGAGAAGTGAAATAAACGGTAACCTTATTAACCGGACCGCATTTAAATGAAAACATGGAAAACCCAAGGAGAGATGAGGTGTAACTAAATATTAGCAACTTTCACGCTTGTAATTCCCTTCTTCGTTAGAATTGGAGACAGAGATCCGTTCATTACGGTTGATCAGATATATACAGCATACGTATACAAATTATATACCGTGTGCCAGATATTAGTATAGTTAGTCACACGAACCGATGCAATGGAATAGGATGTAAAACACAGATTTAGCGATGAAGTAAATAACACAGCAGGGGTTAGGAAATGCCAAAACAATCCTTGGATCCTTGGCAAATCACATTTTGCCTAAATGAAAATGTTAATTGAGAAGGTAGAAGTTTTGTTAATATAAAATTTTATATAATTCTTACGGCGAGTAGGTATTCAATAAATGTTACTTAGTTCCTCTAAGAAATAAAATATTGCACAAAATTTAGTTGTTTGATATATGCCCTCACACAGCTGCTGTTTTAAATACGACAAAAAATATCATTATATTCTATTTAACAAAAATGTATCATTAGTTCAATACACCATATTACGCTGGATTGGAACAATTAAAATTGGTTACCTACCAACCAGATTTGAAGATGAGTAAAAGTTTAAACGGCTGGGAATGGGATATTTTTTATGAGAAACGACAACGAGCCATAAACGCTAAATTGGAAAATAAAACAAGAAACTTTCATCACTTCTTCAGAAAACATCTCCTAACCATATGAACTCAGATGTCAATATCGTGAATAGGACCAACATAGGTACAATTCACAGAAGAGGAATTCGAACTACTAAATACGGGATTCAAGTTTTCAATCGAATCCAAAGAAGCGCAAATAGAAGATCTTATAAATGACTTACCGTAGTGGCAGGTTCTAATGCGTGGAAACGCTTCGCAGCACCCTTTTTTGCAAGAGTGTCTGCTTCCTCATTGCCATGAATGAGTGAGTGCCCAGGTACCCAGATTAGGAATAGATTATTAGTCGTCTCTACTGTATTTAGGTTGTTTTTACAGCTCCAGATCAGCCTCTAGTTGCATTTATGCGCCTCTAATACTTTCAGCACCGCCTGAAGCCTATTAAGCGAGTGCTGAATGTTTTAATTATTTATATAGTTAAAGGAGTAGAATTGTGAGGATTGAATAACTAAAAAAATCAATATGAAAAACTTAAATTATAAGTAATTATAAAATAAAACTCTCAAGGTGATGTATAATTGTAATATTATGACTTGTATGGCCTACCATAAATAACCGTATGTAGTTAAGTATAAATTGGCGACATTGAGTATCATTTAAATGTTAATTATATGAGGTTGCTACAATTAAATAAATTTAATTATTGGTCGCATTGAAAACTAGAGCACTTAAGTGATGATTACGATGCGATATTGTGCGCCAGGTTACATTGTCGCAGGCTTGAATTTATTTGATAGGTTTTACTACATTTTATTAGCAGCTATCCTTGTAATTTTATATTGCTACTGCAAATTCTGCTTTTTTATATTTGGCTTCATTTCATTATATGCTTAGGTACTAAATACAATATAAATGATATATTGTCATCTATGCTTTTAACCTAATTTATTTGCGATTTGAAATGCAATTACTATGCGTACGCTGCAAATAGATATTGGATTATATAAAAATTGCTGTGATATTTCATCGGGACTTCAGCGTCGCCGAATTTGTAGGAACAAGGAGAATGGTGACCGAAGGAATTTTGATTGTAGGTGTTCTTGAAGTGTTAGAGATGTACAGGATATTTGTTATAACGTTTCAAGGAGTTAATGTATTCTTATTGTATATTTATTTATTATTACCTTGCATGGGATAATAATGGCGAATAATTAGTAGTATTATACTTTATAAAATGTTAACATTTTAACATATGAGTATTAAATTCTCATCTTCTATCAAAAAGTATGACGTTTGGAACATACATCTCTAATATTTTTAATTTACAATCTTTTCCCGCAATAAAATAATATAAAGCGGGCACACGAACTATGGTGACGGTACATGAAGTGGTTAGGTGGCAAATTATGAGCTACAAAATGGAAACAAAGAATGTTGGTGCCCCAGAAAGATTTCTTGAAAGCAAGCAGAAAAGATTGCTGTTTCTTTAAAATATTTGCTGTTAAAAGCTCTTGCCGGAAAAATTACTTTGCACGAAGATATTAAAATTGAACCAATAGAGTATGTTTTTGATGTGAACAGACTTTAGAAGCTGGGATGTGATACGATCAAATCAACTAAGATTATTCAAAAATTTACTTTAAAGACGAAGCCATTGAAAGAGACAGCTCCAATGATAAATGTGAGTAAGCGAAAGCGATGATCTGCAAGATTATGACACTAAAAAAACTTGCCTTATATGGGCATTTATTTTGCATAGCTGTAAGGAGAAGAATAAAGTAAGTTTTCTATGTCAATACAGAGTAATAAGAGAAAGAAAAAAGAAGAAAAGAGCAAAACAATGTACACCTAAGCTATGATATTACATTTCATTAATCAATCAAAAAATTCAGCTAAAGAATAAAAACATTGCGAATGTAGCCACGTTCTAACACGTTTTTTCTTTTGTATTTTCTTAACAGTAAAATTTTACAATCATTAGGCAACGGTAAATACCCTGCCTAGCCTGACACTAGCGGTCCTGAATGCTCAATTAATAACTCAAGAAATACCAGATGTGTGGAAGGTGGCCACACACTAAAAAAATACACTTTTCCTACGGAAAATTCCTGTAATGTATAGGGTAAAATTACCAAAAATTGGGAAATTTACCTAAAGTTTTATAGTAAATTTCCCAGTTTTTGATAAATTTACCCTATACATTACATGCTGATCTGATCAATGTTCCTTTTCATCTTTGATGCTGAAGTTATTGATGATAAAATTAGTATCTTTAATTCGCTCCTTGTCTGCCTCCTTGACGCCCATGCTGCATACAAAACATGTAGAACTAGAATGGTTTACAAACCGTGGATTACCGATACGATCGGGGATATGCAAGAGCCGAGGCATCAAGCATTTATCAAGTACAAGCGCACGCGTAGTCTTGCTCATTTTTCATATTAAAAGTCCCTAAGAAATTTAACAAGTGCTGTATGAAGGGAAAAAATGCCTATCTTGATTATCGTGTCCGGGACGCTAATCAAAAAAACGTGTGAAAAGATCTTAGGGATTTAGACATTATGTCCGCATTTTCTAGGAATAATGTTTTACCTCCTAATCGAATTACTATTGATGCAATTAATAATTAGTTTACTTTGACTTCCTCCTCAACAGCTACTGCTGACCCTGATACTGTTAATTACTACTTAAGGGAAACGGCTGACAACTGCGTTAAGGCCCGCTTTTCCTTCAAGCCAGTGACCGAGGATTAGATGCTTAGCGTAATACATCGTATCTCATCCAAGTCAATTGGCTGTGATGGAATTAACATAGAGCATATTAAACTTTGGTGTCCCCATCTTCCTCCATTCACGGCCCACATATTTAACAATTCTATATCTTCTGGCTTCTTTCTAAGTGTTTGGAAGAAGTCGCGTATTATTCCATTGCCAAAAAATAAGAAACCCCATTCGCATTTTATGTGTTATGTACAAGATTTTTGAGAAACTATTGGAAATTCCTTCTTGCCAATCTGTGCTGCTGCATTGCCTTCTGTTGTGGATGATATCTGCGGGGCTGCTGAGTTCGGTAAAATTACAACATTGAAGTAGTCTTTAGGCTTTCACGGCCGTCGTTGCTGGCTGCTCTTCGGTTCTCGGGTTCTCTGCCGTGTAGAAAGTTTAAATTACTTGACGTTTCGATCATCTTGTCGTGATCTTCTTCAGTAGTGAAGCCACTTCACTTCTTTACACATCCAAGCTCCCTAAGTCCCTTAAGAACTGCTCGTATCACCTCTACGCAGATGATACTCAAATATATTATTCATTTCATCACGAAAATCTAGTTGCTGCTAATGCCACTATAAACTCTGACCTTGCCAACATTGTCAAAATGTCGTCCCAACATTTTCTACACGTCAATACTAAGAAAACTGCCATCATTATTTTTGGTAAGAGAGGTGACTTAGGTTACTTTGCCACACAAAAATTGCATCTTGAAATTAATAATACACCATGGAAGTGTAGCAATACTGTCAGAAACCTAGGGTTGTATATGGATTCAGAACTCCGATTAAAAGAACACGTAGGGCACTGTATCAGAAAAGCTTATTCCAATTTGAAGAAGATTAATTTTATTAATTTCTGTAACGTAGAATGTTGGTCAGTCGCAGTTGAATGTTCGACCCAAATTGACGGATTGCTTATCTGAAGTGATGACACTATTCAGTATTAACAATTGTATTTAATCAATAAATCTTAACACTTCAAATACTTTAGAATAAGTATTTTAGTTTTCTCATATTTAATATGTAGTTTTAAGATCTGAAAAGACCATAAATTTTGACACCGTTTATGTATATTTTAAACCAATATTATACAACTATAAAAACACTGTAAAAGATACAGCTGTACATTTATGACCGTTGTAGCGTTCAGTTCATATAAGCAGCAGTATACAGTATACATATATAAACACTAACAACCAAAATTGTAAACAAAGAGCAACCTCGATTAATTGATTAGCGACAAGCTTAACAACTTGAGAATCTCGTTTCACTTAAGAGAATATGAACACTACCAATTCTTATAAGCGAACGCGTGATCCGAGCGAGAAATCTGTCGTAGTGGGAGAATGAGAATCGCAGGGAACGTTTAAAAAATATAATTTGCAAGTGATTGAGTCAGTCGCGCGCGTCTAGGACTGTAATTTGTATGTGCAGTGTTGCAGATGTTTTGTTCGCCCGGAGAAAATACGTAAACCTATATTTTGGACGGACATCGTTAGATTTATGATGGACACTTGTAACGCGCGATTAGTACAACAGATTGTCACGAAAATGCCTACAGTGACAGTTGCCGAGTTAAACAACAATTCCGAACACGTGCTGGACGGTATCTACCGACCGAGGAGCGAATCCAGAGCGTCCACCATCTCCACTTGCTCCTCCAGCAATGAAACGAGCGAAGATATGGAATTACCCGAAGTATCCCAAGAACTCGGAACGGATGATCCTAACGAGGTGAACGAAATAATTAAATAGATAGTTGGGATAGTTATATAGAACCTCTGCATTCTATGGTGGAGTAGTTGCAGTTATAAAAATTAAATATTCGCTAATAGTGTTCCTATATACATATATGAGGGGATTCTGCTACTTCTGACAAGTCAATTATCTGATTAACCTTGACGATGTTATGCAGCGTTTGTTGTTTAAAAAAAACTGCAATTTGCGGCAATCTATAAATGAATTTAACTTTATGTTAACTTAAATATCAACGACATTCATTGAAGATTAACTAATTTGTAGTAAACCAGAAAAATTTGATATTTAAGATAGATATAAATTACTTGAAATTAAGGATAAATAGTAATTGCAAAAAATGTTACCAATTGAAAAATAGTTATTTCTGTGTTTTCAACTATTTTGTATTCTATTTTTCTAGAAGCAGAATTATCCTTTATTAAATGCGTTGTGCTACTTTTTGATTTTAAAAATTACTAATATTGCGAAACTGGCAAATTTTCGGAGAAGATTTTTTGTTTCTTTCACAGATTCCTCAAAATTGAAAATTGCAGGATTTAAATAATTAAATATAATGCAAAGAAATACGAGAAGGCAAGGCCACCTTCTTCAGTTGGAATCCGTCTCTATAATCTGTTGCCTGAGGTTTTAAAATCAAGTAATGAAAAAAATATTTAAAGGTTGGCTTAAACCTATATTGCAACGAAAGCACATTTATTCCATAGACGAATTTGTTGATCTATTGCTTCTATATAACAATAAAATTTTAACATGCCTAGTATACAATTGTGTATCGCCTAATCTAATATTCATCTTATTATTAATGTATAATAATGCACTTTGATCAAATTACAAAACCAAAAACGTTTTTGAAAATTCTGTTCAGCAAGATCATGATGTAAAAGAATATGGTAAGGATGCAAACAAATTTCTCGGTAATATTCGTAGAGCAGATCTTTTGTATATCTCTGTTTCACTTGTATTCGTTTCTCAGTAACTACCAACTAAATCCTTAAACCATTTTCTCCACTTCCTGTTCTTTCCCATTTCAATAAATCTCGTTTTAATGTTTCACTGTAAATCCCACTGATTAAAAAAGAATTCTTCTCAGCTTCGCCCAGTATGAAAATCATATCTACCGTATCATCCTTATTATTATCCCTCATGTGCCTTTTATACTTTAAACAACTTGCTTTATTTCTTATGAACCACCAACTTGATAAACTTTTGGTACGCTATTTTTTTGCGGGAAGAAATGCTTTATGCCCACTAAGCCTGGATCATTGGCCTGGTAGTGTATGACTCTACTCTTAACCCAATAAAAAAAAAAACCTTATCACTCCCAGTGGGTAGCATCTACGTCGGTCAGCGTCAATAGGTGTCTAGCCATTGCTACATTGTATGGGTCCACCCCTTTGTCTATCGAACGCCCCAGATTCTCTCCTGCTCATGACGTTTTCTATATGAATCAATCACCAGCTTTTCCTGGACGAAATGATATACGGAACTAAGTTATCAGGAGTCAGTGTGCCAATTTTTGCCTGCACCGTCCGTCCCAGATTCCCAATCAAGTACACTCGAAAATGATGTGTTCGGCAGTATCGATTTTGTCGCAGTATATACATGCATCACTAGCGTCTTTTCCAAAACACTTGGCGTAGGACCTGAATGAGCCGTGTCCCGTGAGGGCTTGCGTCAAGTAATACCTGCCTTCCCGATGCGTGTATTCAGTTCAGCTTTTAATTACTCTCATCAGCCGTTTAGTCTATTGCGCCTTCACTTCCTCTTTGTCCCAACGTTCCTGCCAGATCTTCTGGCGCAACTTTCTGGCCTCAATGCGTCAAAATTTTGCATAACCTATAACGTCTCTTTCATGTACCAATGAATCTATAGGGACAGTGCCAGTGACAACCTGCGATGCCCGGAGACGCATATTTCTCTGTGCTCTCACTAATCTGTATGCTTCTGAATTTTAATAGCATCAATCCAAATAGGTGTCTCATAGAGAAGTATATTGTGAAGCGCCCCACAGAGGACCGCTCTCTTCCTACTCCTTAGTCCACATTGGAATTTCTGAAGATAATTAGCGCACCGTCCAGCTTGAAGATGACATTATCCCTACTTCTTGCATCCTTCACAATCACTGCGTCAGTTTTCCCAGAAGCCAGGGTCAGTTCGGTCTCTTTCATTGACTCGCTTATCTGTTACTAACTCTATTAATAAGTTTGGAATTTTGATTATCCTAGATGATGGCAGAAATCGCAAAAAAGAACAGATATAGAGATGCTTAATACGGATTGATGTAGACTATTATTGTGCCGCACTTTCACTTGTAATATACAGAGTCTTCCATTTAACAAAATTAAGAAAAAGCAGTTTGAAATTGCTAAAATCAATACTTTCTGACGATTATCCTATACACCCAATGTACACTGACATTATCACTTAATCGCGACGAATTCACACAAAAAATGTTATTGCTAAACTTGATCGCGTTTGAAAGTAGAGAAACTGTTTCTTTCTAATATGTAATTTTTTAATTCTTTAGCGAAAACAGTTGTAACTCAAAAAATATAAAACACTTTGCAGTCATAATCTAGGGATGAATGGAGTGTGATTAAGGATCTTTAACGATGTTCCAGTGTTTTACTTAAAAAAGTGAATGTTATTGTGTCACCTTCTTTTAAAAAACTTATATCGGAATATTTTTTTTATTATTATTAAAACTTGGAGAATCGCGGTAGTTTCATACATGTTCATCAAAATAAGCAGCCTAACTAAAACCGAAATCTAAAACTAAATCTACTTTAAGGGGTGATCTGAGCAATAAGAAAAGTAAACGTGTTCAGATAAGTCTACTATAGCAAGTGCATTGTAGATTAAGGAAGGCCAGTTTAGAAAGTAATACATATCATACTACATAGATAAGCATATATAGTTTACAATTTAATTTTGTAATAATTGAAGTCTATCTCATATTTCCATCAAAGCACTACGTGTATAGACCTTTCGATTAAAAAAAATCTTGAAAATATTTTAAGGACAAATTATTTTAAGTATACATCCTTCGGAATGTTTAACGAGATAACCGATAAAAATAAGCTTTATGTTAAATGTGTATATTTTAGACGACCAAGGCCTTTGTCGTCTAAAAGAAATACGAAAAAAATTCAGGAAAAATTGTTATGATATGTGTCCGTCATCCGTCCGGGAATCTTTGATAGCATTTTATTCGACTCATAAAAATTTTGTTATGTCTAAAGTAATCTACAAAGAAAAATATTGATTATATTCTATAACAATTTTATATCATGCTTGTAAGCCTTATGTATTAAACGAATGTTGATAACTTACACAAAGCAAAAAGCAGTTTGTTAAGTCGGTGGTTTTGTTACCGGCTTTTTTCTTTAAATCACCGGCTGTTTGAATGAAATATACCTGTGCAGCGTGAAGTTTCTTTCTCTCTCGTTCTGAAGTTTCAGAGCCCCTAAGTTATGTTTTCGGGAGCATCTATGCATCTGTGTCCGACTAATTGGTGCATGAGACCGTCACTTGCATCCAAACAGTAAAACCAATTTTAAAACGTCACCCAGCTAAGTTGTTCAATCCGTATTTTTTTTTTTTTGTTGTAAAAGCCTTACGGGATCTACAATCCGTATTTACAAATATAAGACGTGTTACTCTAAGTGCACAAGTTTTGAGTACACATGTATACAAACAGTTGTTTAAAAACGCAGCTATTGTTCTGATGTTTTTCCGTCAAATTCAAACCGGTTAAATAAACTACCTAATGGCATTAATTAAGCAAATTGCTACACAATTCCATTTTCCAATGATAATAACTAATAGATGCAATATAATTAAATATTGAATAAGAATGCACGTTTTTAGACATTGAATAAGCAATAATAAGCAAAAATAAATAGGTGAAAAACAAATTTACGATTAATTATTTCGGTGCCGGGTAAACAGAATTGAAGATGAGAAATAGAGGTATTTATTACTTATACAAGGTGTGCAAAAATAAGTTTTAAGACACTTGAGAAATGAAACAGGGATCCGACATAGACATTTTTAGCTCAAGAATGATAGATCAAAAATTTAATATAATTGCTGTACTGGAAATAAAAATTATTTTAAAACTAAACTCCTCGAGTAATGTATAATTGAAAATTTGAACTGTCAAATTAATTGAAAAACGTAAAATGCATAGTTTTAATTTTACAGATAAGCATCGAATAAGTTGCCTAACACCAATTTAAAACCACTTTCATTTGCAGCAGAAAATTACTGTTTATGTATTAAATGTATCTTGTAAAACCGGTAAGTACATAAGAAGGGGCAAAAGTCAGAATATGGAAATTACTGACCCATTACTGTGGTATCAAATATCTCCAAACTACGAATAGAAGAATTTGTAAAAGGCATAATGTTTTAACAGCTTACAGAACGGCCATATAAAATATAGGTTTACCACGCGAGCAATGTTGCAATTACTGGAAGAGATTATTATAGCACTGGAGACGGATGAACAGACGGTGTATCCTTTCATGGATCGATAACAATTCAACAAGACTCATATTACGATAAACTATAATTCATTTGGAAGATATGCATTAAATACAAAAATATACACCTTCTGGCGCAGTCTAGGCGAGAGACAGAAATGGGAAAACTGGACAGGAACATCGCAAACGAGCTCCTACTCAACCGTTGGCAGCACACCTGGAATCAGGACAATGGAACCGCACTGTGGACAAAGACCCTCATCAGAGATATAAAACCATGGTACGATAGGAAACATGGAGAGGTGTCATACTATCTGACGCAGCTGTTGACTGGCCACGGCAATTTCCAGGCCTACCTGTTCCGCTTCAAAATAAGGAACACGGAGAATTGTCACTACTGTGGAGCCCGGGACACGGCGGAACACACCTCCTTTGAGTGTGCTAGATGGAGCGAAAACAGGAGAGCCGCAGAAAAATACGTGGAAACTTTGACGCCGGGAAGTCTCGTAAGCACTATGCTTGCGACAGCAGAGGCCTGGAATTACAGAAGTAACATGGTCACGAGCATACTGACGACCAAGGAGAGAGAGAAGATTTTTTCCCTCTCGCGTTAAAAAAAAAAAAGTTCACTCTAGTATCAGTTTTTGAATAAAAATAATTTTGCTGAGCAAATATTCTAAAGCATTACCATAAATCCTTACAGTTTTACTCTTCTGGACTAAACTAAACAGATTCTATGGTTATGACATAAGTTATTTAAGATATATAATAATAAAATACCTATAGATGTCATTGACTTTAGGTGTGTTTGTGTTTACTATATTGATGCCTCGACTTAACACAATATATTTTATGTAATATTGGTTCTGAAAACCTATAAGTTTGATTGAGTAATACCGCTGACAACGGAAATTGTGTTCCGAATTGGTTAATACAATCTGTGATCTGAATATTTTGGAAGTAAGACATTGATTAACGTATGCATGTGACTACCTAGACGTGGTACTGGCGTTCACAGCATTAATACGAAGTAAATCGTAAATCAGCTTTTCCAATTCTTTCATGTATAAATGAAAAAGAAGTTAAATTAATTATTCAAATTCCATAAAGTTAAAATTTGTTTTTTTTCAATTATTTTAATTATCAATTTAAAATTGTCATCACATTTAATACAAATTCACTAAAATGAGATGTTACTGCATATTTTGGTACATTTCTGTATTGTTCTGCTGTTCCTCACGAATGACACAATTCGTTTAATCGTTTCACAATTTTAACGGTTAACTCAACTGACTTTATTTGGTAGCAGCTCCAATTAATGTCACCCATCAATTGCACATCAGACTAATTCTGAACGTACAGATTAGAATGTTGGAGCAATAGTAACGATCTAAGCACAGTTCTCAATTTACCAAGACCGCAATTGCAAATGTACAATTCACTAGCTCGTTATCAATATTTATCAAGGTTTCATTAACAGATCTGGTTGAAGGTTACTGTAACATATAGCGAGATTCTTCGAAAACATTCTTATTTTTTTCGACCGTTATGTATTCATATAGAATGAGTTAATCGCTATCAAAATTCCGATAATAACTCACGGTTTAATTACGTTTAAAGTTCAAAACGAAGCGCATTTTTATACGTATCAATAAATCACTAACAGAAGTGTCGAAAAGACATCCTGTTTTTTTTACGTTTTATACGTGAACGAGCCTAAACTGGAAGGTGTATGAAATGGGGCACTAAATTTAGCCACCGTAAACATGGAGATTCCATTTTAACGCTTCCGTTCGTGCATTTGTGCTAATTGAGAGACATGTACCGGATAGTATTGCGTTCAAGCATTGATGCGGAAAGTATCTGGCGCTACAGTCGCTAAAACTAGAAATTTCACGTAGAAGATAAGCAATGCTTTATTTTAACACCGACAAAAATGATAAACCGCAGAGCACAACTCAAACGGAAACAGCGAAAGATAAAAACAAATCTGCAGTTCCTTTGTTAAAAGGTGCATGTTTTTATTATACAGGGTCGGGTAGAATAAATGCATGGATTTCGGACGGCTATTGTTTTTATATGCGTAGGAATAGAAGATTATGGTGGGGCTTTATAAATACCTTATCTCAAACTGTTTTAGTATATCATGATGGGTTGATCAGGTGAGGTGCGTGCGTTTTAATAATAACGGATCTGTCATTTTGACACAACGAGCCTTTAGATTACGTTTCAATCTTTACCCATTGGATTCAGTACCAGATAGCAATACAATTATTCGTTGGGTAGCTGCCTTACGCACAACAGGTTCAACACTAAAGAAAAAGCCTGCAGGTAGACCGAAAACCGAACACTAGAAAATGTTTAAAGATTAACCGTACAGCGATCTGTTTCACATTGAAACAAGCGGCCGATTTGCAGTTCTTAGAGCGAAATGTGAGACGAATGTTACATCAAGACCTTAAGTTCCATCCTTACAAAGTAGCTTTTATCCACACAAAGGCGATTTTCAAAAGCGTGTTACTGCGTGTCAGGCTATCCTTCAAAGCGTACCGAGAAATGCTTTACTGACCAGTGATGAAGCCCATTTCCATTTATCTGTTTTCTCATTAACAAGCAAAATTACCGTTATTGGGCAGCAGAAAATCCTCGTGAAAAACACGAAACTCATCTGCATAGTGATAGCTTTGGCGATTATGTCTGCATTTGGAGTTTGGGAACCTTACTTTTTCGAAGAGAATGGAGCTGCTGTTACAGTCATATCCGCTCGTTATGTTCACATGCTGCAGACCTTTGTGCAAACAAAATTGCAACAGCTAGATGGAGAGATATGGTTTCAACAGGACGGTAAAGATATTAATATTAAGAAATCATCACTGCGTATATTGCATTATCTTGGTGGTTAATTTTACTATACCTTTCTCCCTGTGCAGGATGTTCTATTTAAAAAAAACAAAATTCATGGCGACTTCCGGTTAACCGGAAGTGTAAGAATCTTGAAAATATTTTAGAAACAAAGCAACAACCAAATTATTGCAAAACTCAAATTTTTCAATTTGAAGAGCTTCGTTAAGCTCTAAAAATACTAAACTACTAACTTGGACACACGTGGAAACGTATGAACTTATCGTAACTTTGTTTTATAAATGTTACACCCTCTCTATTTTATAAATCAGGATTACTTAGCAACAGGTGGATATTCAGAAAATTTTACTATCATAGACCATCTCAACCTCCAAATGGGAATTCGATTCACGTTTGCCAAATTGTCTAATCAGCTGTACAGGTCCAATTATTTGGATTTATGACAGTTAAAATGCACATATCATATACCTATATATATATGTGACAAAAAGTAGTTATCGTGTAATTTTTTGTCAATGAAGCATATGCCGAACTTATTGTTATCCATTATCTCGCAAATTTTTTTGCACGGAATTTGTAAAAGCCAGTAAAATTTAAAAGACCTTATAATTTTTTATTTAAGAATTAGTGAAGATGCCTGTAGTTTTATTTATTATTACTCAATATTCACGTAATTTAGATTTCGAACATGCACATTAAAACAAATTACACTTTTCCTACGGAAAATTCCTATAATGTATAGGGTAAAATTACAGGAATTTTCCGTAGGAAAAGTGTAATTTTTTTAGTGTGTGTATTTAGAATTTGCTATATTATACATTTTACTAAATTTAAGAAGGAAAAATATAATCCTTTAACAAATAATAGTTTCTAGTTGTAACAAAAAGAGTTGAAATCAAAAATATCTATATAATACAATAATATTTAAGAAAACTATAGCAATTAGACACACATATGTCTTATGCCAATTTTTAATCAATCGATGAATGGATTTGGTCTACAGTTGATGACGAATTCGTTACATGAATAATAAATTCTTTAACGTCATCTTGCGAATTATCCACTATCCACATATCCTTTCAATATTTTTACATGATGTAGTAATTTAGTAAAATAATCAAAAAACATTCAAGACGATTCATAATCTCGAAGCTGTCTACCAGTACTTTATATTTAGGCACGTCGTAGCTTTAATTCGCTCCTTAGAAATGAGCCTCTTTGTGTATTTAGAAGTAGTTCAAACTTGCAGACGCTATTTTTAAAGGAAACTTCTCAGTACGATATTTGCACGTGAGCAAGCAATTTTCTTTTCTGCTGAAACAAACGTAAACTTCAAAAACTAGTTAAATGTGGATCTTTTGAAATCCTGACATCAAAACATTGGCATATCTGACTATGAATTTATACGTGGAAAACCTTCAAACATTTGCACGATTCATTGAAAACAAGTTTATTTAAAGAATTTATTATTCGGTTATCGTTAATATTCATGCTTTCCCACTTATTTCGAACCTTACTTTTAGTTGCTATCGTAAACTACATAGTAAGCATGCATGCACAGATATCATTGTAACCTACACACACGGTGACAGAGAGGGAAACATGATTAAATTTGCATGTGCGCGACCCAGTATTTTCCACTACTGATTTCATATGATTTCCGACGTATCGGACAATTTATACTCTTAATTATTATTAATGGATCAGACTAATAAATGGGATGCGTCCGACGTTAATTGTCAACGATAAATTGATGCCCCATTGCAGTAAAGATAGACGTAATATCATTGGATTTACGTATGTAGGTTCGGCGAACTAAAGCGATCTATATTCAAACATAAATGTAGTTTTGCATATTTTCGATGAATGCACGAAAAATTAAGATTAATTCTCTAAATCCAATAAATCTAAACATTGTAACTAATGTACCTGATGGTGGACGAAATTGTCTTTTCTGTTTCCTTTGCTGTATCTTTCCACTTGTTTATCCTTATCCTACTTATATCCGCTTTCACTTACTCAAGCTACTTTCCCTCTTCTACTTTTCACACCTTCTCCTTCATATAAAACTTTTTCGTCAATTTTTTGCTGCAGTATTGGAGTAATATAACCTAAAGAATTCGTCCTTTGTGCCTTCACTTTTGCGTTATTTTTTCGTTCTTCTATACAAGCCCATAACATCTAAAACCTTTTCTTTCCTAATTTTCCAATTTTTGTTCGTGTTTCTTTGATCTAATGATTGTCTCGTAAATTCTAATTTTTTAACTACTTTCGATAGGTTTTTCGCACTTCAAATTCTTGATAATGCCCCTACCACTTTATTTCCCTTCAGAATTCCTTTGTTTATTAACCACTTTTCTTGGTTTTTCGATGTTATGCTAGTCCTAAGTATTTGAACTGGGTAATTCTTTAGAATTTGTGTAATCTTTCTGCTGTGTTAAACCTGGCATATTTATTTTGCTCTGTTATTTATACATTTCCAGGTATTTTGTTTTTTCATTGTATATTTGAAGGCCAAATTTGTATGCTTCACCTTCAAATTTTTTGAAAGGCGTCTCAGGTTTATTTTTTTTTATCTTTAACAGAAGCACGTCTCGTCGTCTGCATATGCATTGCACTGTGCTTTAAGATAGTAAATCCAATCAGGTATTTGGACCTTACGATCTCTTGCTGTCACTTCTTGTCTTAAATCTTTCCCAACTCTAAATTGCTCTGAATAATATCGTCTATAAAAGTTTATTTCTTGTGTCTCTTAGTGTCATTTGCACAAGCTTTGCTATTTTCTTTGAAATTCCTAATTTTGCCAGAACTTAAAGCAATCTTTCTCTAGAAATTGAATCATGTACCTGTTTGATGTCAATAAATAGCACTCACAATCCTCCAGCGTAGATTACCTATATTCAAGACTAGCTAATCCTCTAGTACGCAGAAGATCGAAGGCGGAAAAGATAGGCTGCCTGTGGCCGCTATCTTCAGTCGAAGAGTCATTCAAGCGCCACGCACTACAGTACAAAGTCTCCTTGACAGACCTTCTTGGCCGTGGTACCCAAGAGAATACGGCCTAATCTAATTTTCTAGAAAGCAAAATAAGCTTCGAACAAGTTCCGTAAGCAAGAGAATGGTCCAGTATCACATTTGCGGCGTCGATAACAGAGGAATCCCTTAGAGCATATATGGGGAACCCCCGGCCCCCGGGCCCGATTTGGCCCTCCACCAGTTTCAATCCGGCCCGCGAGAGATTCAGAAAATTGAAATAACGATCAATTCAAATCAAAATGTTGCTTCTTTATTCACTACTACTTACTTATTTCTTGCCTACGGCCCGCGACCTGATTAAGTCTCGAAATTACGCCCTCAGCTAAGCAAAGGTTGCCCATATCTGCCTTAGAGCGTAGATCATTTGCTGTAACGACTGGAATCTCCGAATAAACAGAAAACGTACTTCCAACGTCTGCTCCGAAACACTCAGGCTATGTCTAGCCCTCAAAATTCAATTCATATACCAGGAATAGTCCTCTACAAGCTGGTTCGTGTGGCCACGTGCAACAGTAGGCTATGCATAGTCTCAGAACATCTAGTGGTACTAATAAAAACTCTAAAAACCAACGAAACATGGGCGTAAGCCTCGAGAAATGAGATAATCGTTAAATTCAAATACATACCTGCAAACTGTGGAGTTCCAAAATACTTCAAGGGTAAAGAAATTGCGTCTCAAAAATACCACAGGCAAAAGAAATGTCATTGCCTAACGACACAATCCATGAAGCGCTCGCCTAACGGCTCGCGCTTCAAACTGGCCACTCATTCGCGAAATGTCCACGCACTTGGTTCGTAAATAACTATTAAAACGCTACATTAAATTATAAAAAGATTTTTTGCTAATTGTTTGCTTAATTTGATAAAATAAAGCAAGGAAAACCACGCAACCAGTCATACACTATAGAATACTTTTAAAAGAGCAAACTTCACAACTGAGTGCTTTTATTATAAGTCTATTAAAAACGCTTATTACAAAAAAAAATAACCAATTAATTAGTTAGCGGCTTTTTCTCAAGACTGACGTTTTCCCAATTATATTACGTTTTCCAGTAAGTGATGAAGCTTATACTGCACGAAAACATAAATCTTAAAAAAGTAGTATTTTTACATTTAACCTTAAAAAGGCAGCTAGATCTAGATCAATATCAAATGATACGACGATATATGTATGTCCGTACGTCAAAGCAAGTAACAAACGGACAGACGTCTACTTCTGCTATTAGCAAATCTTTGGTTTACACTCGGCAAAAGTAAACTGATAGACATCACACTGAAAATCCTTTCAAAAGTATTTTCAGAATAAATTCAGTTTAAGCACGGGTGGGTTGTATTATTGACATTTATGAATCGGAATAGCGGCGTGAAACCGATTTAAATATAAATATTTGGGCTTTGCGAAATATATTTGCCAGCATTAAAGTTGAAATCAGGAGCCTCTCAGAAATCCTAAAGGAAATATTTTCCGACAAAAGATATTTTTGCGCTCATATAAATTGTACATCTCAGGCGGCCTCTGGAAATTTTTCAACACTTACCTGAGTAATTTTAAGGAATAAGTGGTATTGCGTAGCGGGGCAAAGATAATTAATGGTATACAGGAAAGCAAAGAAACGCACGTGTGAAACATAAATAAATAATATAATTCGATATTGGAGAATTTCTTCGGTACATATGTGTGTATACGTAAGCATTTATGTGCACTGTCTGACAGATCAAACCCAATGAATATCAACACAATGTACATTATGAATTAATTAGCAAGTATCTAAATTAAAATTGCATTTCTGCGTTTATCGGAGTCGATTTCATTTTAAAAACACTCTTATTCATTTTGTATAACTTGTTCTTTCACTAGAAACATTAAATTTAGTGCTGAGTTGATGACCTTCAGCTTCCATGCAGATATCAATTCTACATTTTTTCGAATACCTTGTTTGGCAGTGCTTCTGGTACAGCAACAGTGATTGCTTCTTTTAATTCGTCAACTGCGAGTAACACGTTTCTGTAAATTCTATCTTTCCAATGCCTACCCAAATAAAAACATTCAAAAGTGCCAAGTCAAATAATCTTAACAATTAACAATTCAATGACTCATTTTGGAAAAAATCGCTGGTGAAAATATGCGGACAGAGACATTATCGTTTTGAAAGTGTTCTGATGACATAACATAACACCTCATACACCAGCCCACACGGAATACCATTCAGAGCAAGACTATTCGTATTCCAAGGCGCGCTATCACCCCATACAACTCGACCTCAGGAACAGGTAATACGCTGATACTACTATAAGATTTTACATTTGATCCAGTTAGTTAGATCTAACTCCTTCAGGCACTTGCCTTTGACTCGTGCCTAAAACTGAGTTGTCGTACTGTAAATGACACTCTAATGTAAATAACTATGCCGCATATTCCACGTAAACTAGACGTGAACGTCCCAAACTGTAACCCCCTCGCACCCTTATTTAAATCTACTGGAGTTCTGATCTGATGATAAGTGAACAAATAAATCATCTTGCTGTTTTTTATGTATTTGCAATGAAATAATTTACCATATTTTATTTAAAAATTCACTTTTAAGCACTCAAAGTCAATATTCCTCTTACATAACGTTTAAATAGTTCTTAGAAAAATAATGACACATAATATAGCTAACATTATTTACAGCTGATATTTTTGCACGTAGTCCTACTACTACTAAAGTTATTGAACCTTTAGCGAGCACAGCTATTTAAATATTTGTAAACAATCTTATCCGGTGGACCTCAGTTGTTATGGATCAACTGCGGTTATTCCAGTGAATGTATTGTGTTAGATATTTTAGATTCATTAGCGGCACATAATATGATTTTTAGTGGGTTATTAATTACAGCGCATCTGCTTTCTAAATCCTCTCGCTTGAGGTGGATCAGTTGTCATCCTTCATTTAAAGTTTTTCGCCCTCCAGTATTTTGCTTCTGCTCTCTTAAAGTTCATGTCCACATCTCGTAACCATTTTCCGAATCCCCTCCTTCTTCATGGTTTCCATTGAAAGATATTAGATATGTTAACGCTTTTGCCCCTTCTCTCCATCATCCATTTATCCCGCTGTTTTCTTTATTCTTTTTATTATGTCCTCCCCTTTCGGTTCATCTGAGATTTTGTGATTCATGCTGACTCAATCATTTTCGTCGATTCTTACCAATCGTAATACCATGCTCAAAAACTCAAAAATTTGCTGTAACCCAAAAATACTGCTTTTGAAGCATAAAGCAATTGTCGCTTATGGATTAATCGATTAGTGGAATGGACCAGAGGAACTAATCTGGCCACCGCGAACACTAACCTCTCTAAATTGGAAAGGACTTATCACCCTTGCCTTGCATTATTATTATCATACATATTTACTTTTTTTTTTCTTTAAAACCTTTCTACCGTTAAAGTTGTGTAAAGTTACATATTTACTTTATATTCTTAATTATACAAATATATAACCATATGAGATTCTAATATGGTTTTGTGTGAAAGAATACAACTCAACAACTACAATAATTTCATAGTTCTTCGTTTACCATAAATTTCATTTTGTTCAAATATACACCAGTGTACGCATTATTTACGAGCAATTACCGTTGAGTAAGTTATACACAATCGTTCGACGAAAATACATTTGGATATTTACAGTAGCAGAAAGTGAAAGTAAGAACGTAGCAGCTTAGGAATGTTTGTGTTTGTTGGAGGTCGTTTTGCCTTTTCTTGTGTAATAGTAAACAATAGTACCTATAGATTTCGAAGTATGTATAACTATTACTATGTTATTTACCCGCATTAACATATAAATTGGTGTTTAAGCCATTTCCATCCTCTATAGGATTACTTCAATCAGAAGTTTTGGCAGTGGTTTTACTTACGTCATCAGAAAGGATTATGTTTTGTCAATTTCATCGCTGAAATTGACATTTTTGTGTGTGGCATTTTTATTATATACATAATTGTGTAAGTATGTTTAGTTATACAGGATTCGTGAAGAAATATATCCGAAAGATGCGATTCTAACAATGAATACATTGCTCGCGCAGGCTCGTATCGTTAAAATACTTTTTTCTCTAACTGTACACTAGCTTCATCGGAGGAAGCTACTACTTTTATTGTTATGCGTCATTAAAGTACATCTACGCTCTTAAGGTTTGAATGAAACAACATTAGGCACCTTGTATATTGGCTATTTCTGGGATATATATCTAGTATATAAGTCCTGGCTCATAAACTTTTTATTCATAAATATTGTGATATAATTAACTCACAGGTCATTGCAGATACAAAACAAATAATTAATTTTCAAAATTAAATACAAACATTTAATATTTTTATTTTATTCAAAATTTTATAAACACAATTATGCAGAAATGTGAATCATTATCTTATTGAAGCATGTTGTAAGTTAGATTTTGGTTTTTTTGCATTCACATAGCAAAATTAAAAGATTCCAGATTTTAAAATTTAATTTAAAAATATATCTGTCAAGTTGCCGACATCTAGCGAAAAAATAGAAAAGTTAGCTTGTTATTGTAAAACAACCGACATTTCAATGTTGACTTATCATTTTCAAGGTTTAACACCAATGTTGATAGTAAACCAATGTAGTACATTAAATTCTAAAATCAACCAAAGATAAAAGATAGGTAAACTTTTTTTTAACATTGTAAGTGATAATTTGAACTGTGAAATTAAAGTGTGACAGAAATGTAAAACGCAGCTACGGCGATTGTTATACAGTGTGGTAGAATAAGCAGCTTTTAGATAGAAGCAAATCTATTTCTTCGAAGCAGCCTCTAACCCAAAATTATCATTTATTTAATCAACTCTAGAAAACAATGTAGGTACATATGTATCTCTTTTAAATATAATCAAGGTTAACAAGGTTAAAGGTTTGCGGAACAGTTATCGGAGAATGTTTGTTCTAACGCTTTGGTTTCTGTTTGGTAATTCAGTTTATCATGGCTGAAGTGCGAAGGTAATCGAAAATCTCGAATCTTGGAATCTCTCGATAGAATTATTTTCTGCACGAACTCATCAGGTGATAAACATTCGTGAAAGACAACTTTCGTTGTGAACGTAGTTTTCCACAAAAACAGGAATCAAATAACAGCATACGTACGATCACACAAATATAATATAAATAATATTGTATGAAGTTTACTAAAGGTTACATAAACGAAATAATATAAAAGCTGTATAAATTGTGGCCCCATCCAATAATTATTTCATATAAAGTTATTCATAAGATTTAAATTAACATAGTTGTTAAAGATACATATGTCAAAGATGTGTATATGTTTACATCAGTTAATTAAAAGTGAGGAATATGCATACATTAGTTTCCTAATATGTACAAAAGGATAAAATCTGGAGAATTGCATTGTTTTCGCCCTGCAACTGCATATAGGATTTTACGTGCATATCCCTATCACATTTCAATTAATCAGCTTTCCGGTAACAACGAAATTCTTCGTCAGTTAGATCTCACACTTGCACGTTGATTTCCGCGATTGTCCATGCTATATACTTCTTGGTTACGGCAGTTTGAGATGGTTTAGGAAAAGCTAAGAGCTCGTTTAATAAATAAATTTAAGTTTAATTGGTTCGGCTTGTTGGGTGGTTATCCGATCTAGATGATTCCAATCGGCTTGGGAAAGGAGATTGTTAGAAATTGACTTCATATCTAGTTTGCTTAATTCGTTCCCGAATCAAGATAAACCTGGCACGCTGGTAAATACGGATAGAAAGAATCATATCCCAAGACAACATAAAAACCGTTTTTAAACCTAATGCCAAACTTTCAGATTCTTTAGCTATCAGAGATCGTAACGCTCTTGAAACTCTTCGTGTTTACCGATTTCGTGCGGCAGAACCATATTCGTGCGGCAGTGTTTACATTCGTGAAAGAAAGCCTTCGGTATGCACTCATTTTGCAGAAGATGAGGATTTCCAGTGTGTCATCTGCTCACTATACTTTCGTCTTGCACACTTTATATGCATACTGAAAACAAAGTGATAATAAAATCTCCTTGGCTCGGTAAAGTCGAAATAAGGTTTCCAGTTTTTTTTTTTTTTAACAGAAATTAACCCGAACGAGTTGAGGATTGACGAAACCATTCACTGTCCAAGGACCATATTGCAAGTACAAAATGAACCAAAATAATAATAAATAAATAAAATCAGAGGTATAAAATATGTGTTTGCGTGTTTTTATATTCAAATTAACTGCAATAAGTTGGAAGATCTGCTGTAAAGGTTTCTCGTAATTGTTTCAATAAAATAAGGGTCTTGTAATTACTTTCTTATAAAACTCTTGACCAAGAGGAACGTTTTCATTCAATAATTTCAGTTTGACAATCACAAAACTCCAGGCACGCCGCATTAAAGTATAAATCTACAAATAATCATCAAAATAGAAAGCACGGTTTTGAAATCTTCATGGCAATTTTACTAAAGTAAAAAGACCTTTAAATTTCTGTTAGTCGCACAGTCCAATTTCAAATTAGCAGAAAGGAATTATTGGGAGATTTCGTGAATCCACCAAAAGCAATTTCCGTAAATTAGCTCAGAACGTATTTTTAGAGGGATTACAAGAAAGAATCTCCTTGGTAGGCGTTTTAAATTTTGAATCTGACTTTGTTACGATTGTACACATTTCGGCCGCAGGGGTCGGCAGCTCTACGAAAACGATTTATTTGAATTTTGTGAATGGAGCGTTCAGTTCTGCGTACTACGAAAATAAATCGGGCTTATTTGGAACTTCCTCCGGCTGTTGCTTGTATATAATGATTGCCATAGCAACGTTGGCGTTAATATTCGCGCGTGGAAACCCGCACACACATTTCACAAGTGGAATGAAAATAAGCAACCGGTAATTGCCAGGTTGATGTGAATGCAAAGAAAAAAATAACTCCACCGACTGCCTATTAGGAATATGTTTGCTTCTTTGCTCTTTGAGTCGCTATTGTTGATAAATACATCGATAAATTGTGTTTACTCGAAACGAAAACTATCTTTAAATATGATTAAAATATTTCGTCACGATATTATAAAATGATATCCATTATTATAGTATTATATTATACTATTTGTCTATCCTTGGCGGGTATTCCGAAAAAATTGAAAAGGACTACAGGTAGGTGCTGTTTTAAATAATTAAATATTCATAATTAGACTTTTTATATTAAGTGTTTCGGTAAAAAATATATGGAATTTAATGTAACCAAATATAAATATATATATCTGAGTATGGGTTTAAAGGATGTATTAAAATTCTAAAGATACATACCATGTTGGCATATCCACGTCTTGGATTAGACTTTACATGTTGAAAAATTACCGACACCCTATGTATGTATGGGGAAATGAAAGATATTAAAAACTTTCCACAATAAAACCAACCAAACATAAGAAATTGGATCACATCTCTTTTAAACTTTCCATAATTTGCAAACTAAAAACACAATTTAAGTGTGTCTAATTATCGCTTCATGTAATTTCGTCTATAATTACAAGCAAGCTAAACGTAAAATAAGTGGTTTTATATAATGAATCACTTGGTAGTCTAGTAAACAGTACAATAAAAAAATACTTCATACTTAATATGGCACGCAATATTACTAGACCAGCACAAGTTCTCAGAAACATTTTAAATCAAATGTAACAACACATAACCATAAAATTTTATAAGTACCCTTACAAAGCGTTTCTCTTTCTATTCGCAAATACCAACTGATCTGTATGTGAGGGTTTATAGACTTTATAGCAGTAAACGAAAAAATTGAATTGCCCTTAATCTTAAAATAGACCTCTAATTAGCTCCGAGTTTCACTATGATATTCGTACTTGCTTATTTATCAAACGATATAATTTTATTGGCGCGTTAGAATTAACGGCTGCGTCCTAAATTTCCGACAAGTTATTCTAACAATTTAACAATTTTAATTTGTGAATGTTCGACTTCATGTTTAGATATGAAATAAGATATAAACTAGTTACTTACAGACAAAGCAAGAATGGTATTTTAATTTATTTGTTTGAAAAAAAAAAAACGCAAATTGCTATTGATTTCGTCTAAAATATACTAGGCATAGAACGTGGGCGTGCGTATTTATACTGTATGAAAAGATGCTGTTATAACAATTGGATTGGACCAGAAACATGAACTCACGTGAATTAATTTATTTAAACACATGACCCGTGTAAGCCAATGAATAGTTAGGCTGGCAACTACACAAGGTACGATAAATCGATGCTCAGAGCACAATTTTAGAAGTAGTCTTTGTTCAATTTCATTAAGACCTAGTGCTCCTTCAAATAAGGTAACATATTTGATGGTCGAAGCATTGACTGGACTATAAATTTATTTTTACTTGTGTTATACCTGACTAATATCTTTCATTGTTTCAGTCACCTGACAAGAAAAGGTTTCGGTCGATGTCAGACGGTTCACCTCCAATTCCAGTTTCCGACGAGCCATTTGAAGTCTTTCCCACCTTACCAGATTCTGTCCTAGAAAAAATGGGCCTACTTCGTGACTGTCCAAAGTAAGTAGGTATAGATCTACATCAACTACATTTCTATTCTATAACAATTAATTTTCTTAGAACAATACATATATTTTGATCTTGGCGCCTACACTCATCTTATTCAACGTCAAATTAAACTTTCATTAATGTGCTGTGTCACCTCTTTTAACAGACACCTCTATTTGACAGACACTTCAACTTTGTGTACATTTATATGCCGCTTAAAATGCAGACTAAAATATAGAATATATTTTATCTACCTCTATTTAAATATTTCAGTATTTTTCTGTTATTTTTTATTTATATATCTATATTACAATTTTTAAAAATATTATTGTTAAGTACGTAATATATTTGTAACGGGAACACTTTCATTTTACAATATCCACTAAAATATAATCCACTGATTTAGTATCGAAGCTATTACAAAAAAACAAACATCGATCTTTTCAAAGTAGCAGTAGAACTATTGACAAACTACACCAAAAGAACTGACAATCTTAGAGACCATTACAACACTATTGCAGCTGTAACAGCAACAGCAAATACAACTGATTTTCGAACTAACAGAGCAAAGAAATATTTTGATAAATTATGTCAAATTGAAAGACACAGATTCTAACCTATACATTAAAACCGTTCCTACCTATACTGTGGAACATTAGATATAATTATTAAACAACTGAGTGATAGATTTGACAGCCTGATAACTGTTGCTTGACTTTCTTTCTAATCCTTCATTGCATTCACTAAATTTTTTTGTTAGATTGACTATAATTTTGGTTAGTTCAACAATATTTGTTTGTTAATTTAATACCTGTCGTTCCCTCAGTGTATGATTACCTAATTTTTTGCTTTGAGTAAAGCAAGCTTTAAAAATTAAATGACAGAATTGGCATACGTATGCCACAATAAAACAGCTTCATGTTCAACAACGTACGTCTTGTGTTCGCAGTTGATCGTTCCACAAAAAGACAATATTAAATTAATTTTGTTGAGTTTAACAATGCCATGAGGTTAATTACAATCACTGAGGGATAGATGATAATGTCAAGATTTGCCGTGCTGAATTAAAGCATTAAATTATTAATAATGAGGACGGTATGTTCACGTTCTTAAAGAGATTAAAAGGGATCGATGTTTGCTGTGCAAGTAATACAGTTTGTAACTTCGACCACAACATCATAGTAGGCGCGTCAGTTGCGATATTACAATGGCCTTTGTTGTCAGTTCATTGCAATAGTTAATAAACAAAGGTCTCTGTGTAAAGAACAAGACTCGCACGACTAGACAACGCCGCAAAAAAAGCGTTGTTCACATATTTTTTATTTGTGCTGCGTAATTAGACAGAATGTAGAACACTGGCATCTCTGGAAATGAAATAACATAAAACTGGTTAAAAATTGTGTTATGGGCGATTGCAGTACTCCCACTACTTTTTTTTTGTTAAAAAACGCGCTTTCTAATTACACCAGAGTGACCGATCGTACCTAGAGAATTATTGTTAACATTTTTCTAAATTGATGCCCAGAGTCTACCATTAAGTACTGTTGGTGATACACATTTATCTAGTCTCTTATTAAAAACACCGATAATAATCCTTCTGCAATGTGGATATTGAGTAGACAGTCTGCGAGTAGTGGCAGGAACTTTAAAAACATTTCAACCACCGATGATAATCTTGTTATTCGGTATGCTCAGGTTATCGCTACGAGATTTAGTCATTTCTTTGTGGACAGTGTATACCTGCTATTACTTCTTACCTTCCTTTTAGTATAACCACATCTCCCCTGCGACAATTGCCACATTCAATGTTCTTCGTACCTTTTTCGGATAATGAAGTAATCACGGTTGCTAACAGATTAACAAACTCAGCATGATCTGATCATATTACATCCAATGTGATAAAAAAATGTAGTGTTTTTCTATAGCAGTCTTTGATTCATTGGATTTATCGATTAAAAAAGCAAAATCCTTCCTCGCATACAACCACTAATAATAAGGAAACTCCCTAGTATAATCATGAAATTAATAAATGCATGATATAAAGATGCATAGCAATAAAGTGCCAATTAATGTTGCGTGTTGATGTCATTAGCAACACACCATGATAACTACGTGTTAGTATAATTGCTAAAATATATCTTTTTAAATACTATATTATAACAGGCACTTACTTGTGTATTTTTAAACAAATTAGCAATCAAATCAATATATTCGTAAATACTTTTTTTTTCCAATAGGTAGCCAGGACTCAGCACTAATTATAATTACTGGAAAATATTCTACTTGTTGTTGGAGTAAACTAGGAGTGTGTGAAGTACCTACCACGCAATATTTCATGGAACTTCTTAATTATTATTGGTACTAATTATTATAAACGGAAAATAAACCAGCATGCATGCAAACTATTCATAATACTGCAGGTTTGAAATTCGCTGAATTTCTTTCTTGCAACAAAACTTACTATATTAGCGTTAGCACAAAACATATATATAAACCTCTAAATATTACAAATCCTAATTTTTATTAAAGAATACACACAGGTGTATTAACAGAAAAAAAGAAATACGAGTTTTATACCGAGCAAATTTTAGAAGATAAATTAGAGCTTTGTACTTAAGGAGGTTAATATTTCATTTCTTGTCACTTTAAGTGTTACTTGTTGTGACTAACACATTTATATTCAGCCCTTTCTGCCCTTGTGCAGCTAGAGCCGATATTCTTAAAAATTCCGATGTTTCTGTTATATACGTATATATGGTAACAATACATGCAATACTGATCAAGAAGCTAATCAAATATTTTAGCTACTACAAAATCTCAACCAAATACGGATATATCGAAAGGCTGCGGCAATGCTATTCTCCTAAATTAGATGTGTGTTTATTGTGAACCCTGCTGGTTGTTTTCAAAAGAAAGTAATGACAACTGGAGTAGTTTTTCAAAAAAGATATCTGCACATGAAAAAAAACAGACAGCATGCAATTATGTTGCATATATGGGAAACGAAACAATACTCAAATGGTTGATAAAATTTCTGAAGAGCACATTAAATACGAAACGAATTGTTGGGTACAAGTTCTGGAACGTCTGACAAATATAACTTTGTCACTGGCTAAAACTGCGTGGCTTTCCGTTGTCATCGGCATTCTACATTTTCCGTATATGTAGGTATATACATATATATTAGCTAAATTATTATTAGATATCCTTTATCAAATTAAGCAAACGATTGGCAAAAAAACCTTTTTCTTTAATGTAGTGCTTTCAAAGAAGTTAGAGCTTAGCGCATTTTTTTTTTTTTTTTGTTTTATTGGATTTCTTTGGGAAAACAAAGTTGTGATTTTTTAAATTTTTATAACAAAAAAACTGAAAATACAACAAGAAATAAACTCATAATACCAATTAATACAAATTATAGTAAAATTGACTCTAAAGTGGCGCTCCTAGTGGTAAAAGTGAACATTATCAAGGAACTCCGAGTAGCTACTCGTTTCAAAACGAAAACAAATAAGTAAAAGTCTAATTTATGAAGTACCTGCATCTTTTTATAATAGATAAGTAAGTACATATTTTATATCTCTTGTGGCTTTACTGGGATTCAAACCTTAAAGTTGAACAAATCTTGATTCGCTATTAATGGTCAGTGAAACATTCAGATTACTTATTCCTATCACGTAATCCAGCTTCTGTTTATACTGTCGGTACAGTTGAAATGTCTAAACCAGTTGTCTCACGTGCTGCCATGGAGTGATCGAGATCAAAGGAGTCAATCGGCATTAACATGGCATTGTTGTAAATACTCGCAACCCCATAGGGTGCGAACTGTGCAAAGTGTATGTGTGCAAAATGTGCGAAGCACACAAACGCCAAAGTGTTCCTGAATTATAACAAGTTTCATGTGAACATCAGAAAAGGCATCGGTTGGATTAAATTAAAAGTAATTGACTAAATCTAGAAATATGAAGTCTCTCAGGCTTAAGCGAAAACTGAAAACCGTATTCTTCTAACTTTCACAGTTTCGGAGATATTTTCAAATTTCGAAGACAGTACCGTAGAATAGCTAGGACAGTTCTCGCGCAAAATCCGATGATATGGTTTACATAGAGGGTATGAAAGTACTTTACTATTACACCCTATAATACAGGTAAAGTCGGTAGATGAATGAAATTCCTGACTTAATTCGTAAAAGATCTATGGAAGCCTGATACACTATTGCAGTCATAAATTCAATGTTGCTGTTGAGTATCTAATGTGTTTAAATGCTACGTAATAGTTAAAACTTGTAACTTGCAAAAAATTAATTAAATCAAATAAATATTACGTTTTCATCACCTAAAATTCTGATAAAATTAACTTGCTCTTATTTTATTTATCTTTTTTTCAGAGAACGTATGAACGAAGAGGAATCAGAACAAAAGTTCACAGCCCTGGCTCTAGCTTTTAGCATCGACGCCACGACCATCAACGACAGATGTCAACGGCAGAAACGATATCGCGATCAAACCGAAAAGAACCTGACGACCGAAATCGATCGGCTCGTAAGCAAAATACATCGGCTGCAGCCGCTGTGCACTGACGCTGAGAGTGCCGAAATGCTAACCGACCTTTTAACGCAAGCAGACATAGTGATGAGAGCTGCAGCGTACGCCTCCATATCAGCCGAACGTTTCGGAGCCGTCCAACATGAAGAACGCTTAGGCCAAGCTGTGGAGTTGATGATAAAACATGTTACGGTATTGAAACAACAACGGGATTCCGCTAGGAAGCATCTCCAATATACGAAGTAAGGAATTAATGAACATCCTATTCTTACAGAGTTTGCGTCAAACTTCAAGCTCTAATATCACTTTTTTTTTTTAAATCATTTGCCATTAATTATAATCAAGTCGAGGCATGGGGTGATTCATTGTTTATACTTATACCGTGCTCGGTCGCACTGTGTATAGTAAACGCGAGTTGTTTATCTTTGACAATAATATTTAAGAAAATAAAATAACAAGAATAAAATAATTGTAAGACGTTTTACCACGGTATAACCCATATTAATAAAGGCATTGACATAACTAAAGAGATCAGGAGTAGGCCTAATCCCGCCACCCCATCCCTTCGGAAAAGATTCATACTTACTTATTGGCGTAGTTCTGATCAAGCATCTACTATCCGAAACCCTGGATCCGGATCCGCTTTCCGAAACCAGAGATCCGGATCCGTGTAACATAAAAATAATTTTAGAAACAGCAACAAATTTCTGCTACTAATTTTACTGCATCAACAGCAAGCAGCAACTTGCTTTGTTTCTTTGTATTACAGATTTTGAAGTTTACCGCTCAAAATGAAAACCGATTACACTATGAAACCATTTACAGAAACCATGAGAAACATTCAGGAATTGTCTGGAACATTTTCAGAAACTGCACATTGCAAGAAACTGCAGAAGCTGCAGTTATTTTCGTGTTATATCAACTTTCTCTGTGAAATGAACTGGTCTTCTACGAACTAGTTAGAATTTGTTATCCTCTACGTGTTCCTTTATATTGTTTCCTTTCTCACCTCTTTATGCTCTATTCTTTCTTCTTATTTTATATCTCCATTTTCATTTTTTACAAGGGAGTTTTTAAGGAGTACTAAATAAAAAAAAGGTTATTTTATTTAGTACTCCTTAAAAAATAGTTTCAGATTTTCGTGTTTTCTCCATATTCCACTTTCTTATAATTTTATGTAGATACCTATTTAATTTCCTACCATTTGTTTTTATATTTATTCGCGTTCTCATTATGTCTTAATTTGAAATACTCTTTCTCGGAAATCAGCATCGTTTATTAATAAGAATATTCTTTTCTGTTACTAGGCGAATGTTACAAAACACGAACAACCTAAACGAAGTATCGGCCCTCCCTAAGACAAAAATGATGCACACAAGACGAGCCAGTATTGCCATTATTAACCAACAAGCATTGTCATCTCCTATCAACAGTGAACCTAAACGGATGACGAGAAGAACTTCCGAATTATCAATTCGAGCTACGGCATTACCTAGATCTTCGCGTCCTTCTAGATTAGAGTAAGTTTCCTTCTTTAAATCATTGTTTATAAAACAATTGGCCTGGATTTATTTACAGGTTGGGAGTTGATTTAGTAAAAATTAAAGAGGGTACCGCAGAAGAAACAACACCGACGCCACAAGACGAGACGATTTTTACTCATGCAGAAGTTACCGCAGAGGATATTAACGAAAAACTGTGTTACCAAACCGAACCAGAAGAGCCACAGTATACAGATATTAAAGAACCAACAGTTAGGTAAATACAGACAAACAATTACAATAAAATTTTAATAAACACTTTATTAATATAACCTTCTGACACTCGCGTGAGCGGCATTTACACCGCCTTTTTATTTTATTTTTTGAATTTTACCTTACGATTACGTTACTGTGAGTGACGCGACCGCCCTAAGGATAAACTAGAATGTGACATGTTCCTGTAATGATATTTTTATTGTTACAGGCAGAAAATAAAGCACAAGTTCACAAGAATGGGATGGAAAATATCCAACGCTTACAAGAGGTGGTGTGAAAATGGAAATATTCATCAATTCTTTTGCATGGCAGCGCTATTGTGCTTTTCATTGAGTATAATTAGCCTAGGTAATATCCTAATTGAACTGAATCATTTAAGAACTGGTAGAAAATACAACGACGACACGTGGAGTTTCGAATACTTTTGGACCAGTTTTTTTGTGTATGTAGGAAATGTGAACGACGATAAAACTGTAATTTCATAATGTTTGTTAGTTTTTTTTTTTTACAATAAATGTAAATACGTTATTTATTTTGTAGAAAACTAGTGTTATGTAATATTAAATTAATATGTATATAGTAGAAATATAAACCATTCATACGTTTTATTATATTTGTTTTTGAAGGAGTAAAAATTAAATTAAGTACCTAACCTAACAATGCACATACAACCTAGGTAAGCAATAATGAATCATATATATTATCATAACAGTTCCACTGAAAGGGTGCATTGGAATTTTTTAAACCTTTAGTAGAAATTTGATTGTGAAATTTGCGAAAAGACTTTCAATTTTATAACACTGCCGGTATGCAAGCATGATAGCAACTTTCTTTTCTAAGGTGAAGTAATACAAATTTTATGGATCTAGCAAATTTTCCACATCATTTGCAATTGATTTGTATTAGCGTTCCCTATTCCTAAATTCAAGCGTTTTTTTTTCTTTTGATATGTTTGCAATTTTACTGGTTTTTTAACGTTTGCTAATCATATACTTAATAGTATTAGATATATGGTTAGCTAACATAATATCGGTGGTATGAATTCAAAACTAGGTAAGCGTATTGTGAATTTGGAGATGCATTAAAAAATACGCCATTATTTTTTGTTGATTATTTTATTTGCAGTGGAATTATACTTGCGTAATTATAGTGCTGTATAATTAAAAATTGTTAATATTGCGGAAGTAATACCAAACAATAATCACGCAATCACGTCGTTGAACTTTCAGTTTGTCGCACACAATTATGAAATTTGCTGTGATTGACAATATCCGACTAAACAAAACTTTTTAGCTTTGGCGTTAAAGTCGCCTTCGTGGGACGTGTACGAAAATAGTATATTAAAACGCAAGTGTTACAATGATGTTTGTTGTAATACGAGTGATTCAATGTACCAGCATTGTGACACTTGTTTTTTATAGTATTTTTTTTTCTAATTTAAACATTAATCGCCCATATTACATTCCGGTTAAATTAAAAAAAAAAGATGTGGAATAAATACGTATATTGAATTCTGAAAATGAAATTTTTAATACAGCAAAACGCAACCCTTTGTTTTATAGGACAAAACGAAAACTGAAACGAGACAGAAAACTGAAAGAAGCTAGATAATATGATTGCATACAAGCGAAATTAAATACAAAATTCAGTATTTAAGACTACGCATAAATAAACTCGGCTTTTGTTGCTTAAAGTTAAACTAATATGAATATGTAGCTATACATTTCTAAATCTAAACCATCCATTCTATAAGCTTTTTTGCCTGGGTATTTCTTGGTTATTTTATTTGCTAATTTCTTATGATCAAAAGATACGCGCTGTCCACGTGCTTATTATAAACAAAATCAGCAAAAATGCCAATAATGGAACTAACAGCGCCATCTTTTAGTGATATCTTGAGTTCTTGAATAGACAAATAGAAGAGATCATTGTAATTAGTTGACATCCGTGAAAATAATTAAGTTTCTACATCGTTTTTCAATTAAATATGGAAAATGTTTAGTTAATTTTTATCATTATCCAAACACATTCAAAGTACATTTCAAATGTATGATTTCTTTTTCTTAGGTTGGTTGCTATGATTTTCAACTATGTTTGTCGATTAACCTCATATCTAATTCTTTACTGGTTTTCTTTTAATATTTTTGTTGGAAATAACATTTAATTTGCAAAATGGATCAAATGCTTCCAAGTCCAGGTTTTAGCATACCTAGCATAGGTAATTTATACAATTATACCGTGGAATAAATAATCATTTAACAAAATTGTTAGGTACCCCTTTACATCAGCTGGAAGAGGATCAACAGATCCTTCCAAATGCTCTACAGCAGCAACAAGTGCCTCCGTTGACGCCAGTATGTGTTGGTGGAATGACACCTACCTTAGGCCTAGGCATGGGAATGGGAATGATCCCGCCAACGAAACATACTTATGTCCCAGGATTCGC
Organism: Cetonia aurata; assembly: GCA_949128085.1. NCBI lineage: Eukaryota > Metazoa > Arthropoda > Insecta > Coleoptera > Scarabaeidae > Cetonia > Cetonia aurata. The sequence continues at coordinate 35,486,397 of OX421885.1, forward strand.
AACGCCACAGAACATAATGCAGCCGCAAACACCTGTACGATTTTGATTAAAAATATATGGCCGATATTATTTAGAATATCCTTTGTAGCAACAACCCGCGAATGCGTCGCCAATGGTAAACTTAGGAGGTTCTAGTAATTCAGTGCCACCTCCAAGCCTCGGACCTGCAACTCCCAGTCCAATGACGCCTATGACACCACACTCAGCAGATCCTGGAATTGTGCCTCAATTACAGTGGGTATCTTATTTATTTTTTTTTGTATAAAAATGACTGCATTCAGTACCTAATGGTTTTTTTTTGTATTAATCTTATTTCATCTGAATCCAGCTTCTCTTATTTTATATGAAAACTGTTTCGATACCCTGCAAAACTATTTTGTGTCATATTCCATTCGCCCCTTAATCAAAATAATTATTGATCCAATTAATTAATTTGTTATAGTCAAATAATCTAGTATTACTGCTAATAATAATTCTGAAGTGATCGTCTGAAATGCAGTAATTACGAATGTCAGGGATTTTTAGTAATTGGCTGTTGACATTTAAGAATTGATTATTTTCTTATTTAATGTTATTTATCTTCTTAAATATTGAAGGTGCACTCAAAAAACACACATAAAAAAAATCGTATAACAGCTAGACGTGATTTCATACAAAACATACTAAAATATGTGATAGCTAAAATAAAAATATTTGAATTTCTATGTGGTCATCTCACCCCCAGACTTGCTCTAGCTTTAACTGTAGTGTTTTAAGTTTACACAGCAATAATATAAAATATAAATAACATAGTAACAATAATTTTAATATATCATTTTGCATTTTAGAAATATTGTTTCTACTGTAAATTTAAATTGTAAATTGGATCTGAAGAAGATAGCACTGCATGCGAGAAATGCTGAATACAATCCAAAACGTTTTGCTGCTGTGATTATGAGGATAAGGGAACCTAGAACAACCGCCTTAATATTTTCTTCCGGTAAAATGGTATGCACAGGTGCTAAAAGTGAAGACGATTCGAGATTGGCCGCAAGAAAATACGCCAGGATTATCCAAAAACTGGGATTCCCTGCAAAGTTCTTAGACTTTAAAATACAAAACATGGTTGGAAGTTGTGACGTTAAGTTTCCCATCAGACTAGAAGGACTTGTGTTAACGCACGGTTCGTTTAGTTCTTATGAACCCGAACTATTTCCCGGTTTAATTTACCGTATGGTAAAACCCAGGATAGTACTATTAATTTTTGTGTCTGGAAAGGTAGTTCTGACTGGTGCTAAGGTGCGACAGGAAATATACGAGGCCTTTGAGAATATTTATCCTATATTGAAAAGTTTTAAGAAGCAATAGATAGATTAGTTTGTGATTATCCTTAATATACAAGTACTGTTAATAATATGCATATTAATCCTTGCTGTATACTTACTATTTCATTGACAATGTTATTAACAGGAAGGATTAATTTAGACCAGTATTAAGGATTTGTTTGTAAATATATGTAAGTTTTTATACATATAATTAAGAGGTGCACACATTACAAAGTAAGTTATTTATTTTAATGAGATTGTAATATTTTTTTTTATTAAGATCATACATGTTGTAAAATAAGTTGTTTAAGATGTTTGAAGTAAACAAGAATATAATTTTGTGCTCACTTTTAGGTTTTATATTGTTAACTGGAAGAAATTGTAATTCTTAATAAATGACTGCAATTTGGTTGTATAAGGGGTATATTGATGATTTTCAAAGCATTTTAAAAATAATATACATAACATTTTGTTAAACATACAATTTTTTCTGACAGCAGGGCAAAAACTGGAGGAACCCATATATTATAATTGTAACCATTAAAGCAAACATAATAGCACACACAATGTATTCCATTTTCAAAACTGGATGTTGAATTATTAAAACGTACAATAAACAGAGAATTGAAATAGTTGTAAGAGATATTGCCAAAAAATTAGATAATCCTGGAAATTATCCAAACAATTAAATAGAATAATTAAATGATATATTTATGTACCTGGTTTGATCGCCTTGTATTTCTGAAAGGTAAACAACTTGATGAATTCCGCAAGAATAATAACCGACAGAATCGCCCCATCTACATCTATATTTGGTGTAAAATATTTTTCACTGAAGTATTTAGCCAAAACCATTATCGTTTCGGTCACGAAAAATAGTCCGAAATAATAACAATTTAAATAAAGTAATACCTCAAAAAATAATGGCGCGTCCATATTGCCCGCTTATAAGCAAACAACTACTATGTTTATAACTATATAGTTAGATCATGAATTGTTTGCAATTAATAATCTCGAATATTTTTAGAATAGTACAAGACCGTTTTAATTGCTTTATTTATTTTCAGTGTTCTCATTTCGCGCATCCGTATAGCCATTAAAGTAGCGCAAGGTAATGAAACTACAGACAATGAATATATAAATCATTTTTTAATAAAATTCAGATTTTTTACAACACGGAAAGAATGTCAAAATACCAAATACTAATTCGGATAAATAAAGCAACATTGTAATGATTGAAATTATATATTCCATTTTTGTTGTTCCTTGCTGGAGGAAAAGCAAGTATAGTGTACAAGAAAAGGTTATTGCTATAAAAAATAGCGCTATGATTACAGCTACCACTGAAAGAAATAAAATACGTTTTCAAATTAAACGTTTTACGGTAGAGTTGAATAACTTTTATCACATGTGCATAGGTAATTTCGTCAAAATGAAAATCAAATTGTTCTTGGAATATATTTATATGTAAATATAATATTATAAAATACCACAATAGTAGGTAAGAAATCTTCACATATTTCATTTAATTTTTTTTTTTTTGTAATAATATAACCAATGAATTCACATTTTCTTAAACTCTTATGAGCAAAATAAGACGTTTTGGTAAGTAACAACATGCGAAATAAACAGCTATATCAACATCTAATTGCATATACGTACCTTTTCTATGTTCTTTTACTTTTTTGTAAATTAATATTTTCAATAGATCCGTTATGACCATCGTTACAACCACAGCTACATCGACGGTTATATACTCGGGGGTTTTGTAATTAGGACTGAAATATTTCGCGATAACCATCACCGGATGACAAATTGCCGCTAATAAGTAGTAATAACCATTTAAATACAGTAGCACATCAAACATGAGAATGGCGTCCATTTCCTTTGAAAAAAAAATAAACGAAACGATATCCTAAGCAATTTAGCAGTGCATGAGCGTAAAATATTACAGTCTACGCCGAGCATCCAGTGATTTATTTTTATTAGAGCTATTTTTAAAACGCGACTTGAATTTTGGTTGCATAAATGCTTTAAAAGTTAAAATAGACGCCCGTTTGATTCTATAATGTTTTGTCGAATGTGCCTATGCTTTCATTTTCTCCTAATATTCATTGTTTGGAAATACCCAGTAGACTTACGTGACCGCTAATCAACCCTATTAGGAATACAATACGTATCACCTATTCGAAACTCTGAAATTAAATTAATGTAATGTTCCATTTTTCTGCTTTACCTGGACAGTATAAAATAAAAATTGGTATGCAATCGTTTAAAATGCTTTATTTCATATTTTTAATAAGTATATAAAACAAGGAAAATTGCTATCATAAAATGGCGTTATAGGTTAAAGATAAATATAAAATAAACACCGATAATTCCAATGACTTTTATTTATGCCCTCATGACATAAAACAATATTATATAACAAATTAACCTTATTAGGTGGAATGAAGCTTTAATAAAGTGTCAATCACACAGCTAGAGAAAAATTAACTACGGATATATATTATGTGACACACATTTAAGTAGAAATTAAATATAAAAAAATACCACGTGCTCGTCAATAATTTTCACATTTACTACATAAATTTTCTAGTTCGATAAGAAAACGACTCGAAATAAATTAAGACGTATAATTTAATACTAAGCCAGATTTCATACATGTTCGTAAGAAATTGTGTGTTATTAAGAAAATCATTAATCGATCTAAACTAAAGCAAAATTAAAATAGGCAATTACTAATTTAATCCACGTCCATGTGAGCTTCATGTTCTTCTTGGTTGGCGTGATGGTTTTGTGGAACTTCCTGTTGATTTTGATTTTCATTGTTTTGTTTTTGGTCGACGTTCTGGGGATCGTTATTTTGTGTTTCTTTAGGGGGTGAAGGAACTTTCGGCGGGAGTTTATTTATTATAGGCTCAAGCGAAGACTGAAAGTTACTTAACTCTTTGTTTATATCAGCCACCTTAGTTGTAGGGTCTTTGTGCTTTTGTATATTTTTCAGCAAACCATAGCAACTATCAACGTATTGACGATAGTAATTTATTGTTTGTTCCACTTGATCGATATCTGCTTTTGTCAGATGAGCGTATTTTGGATCTTTATTGTTTATCAATTCTAATATTTTACTTTTCAACTGTACGATCCTATTAAAGTTGGCTATTGCCCCAGGCAGATGTTCATATTCCATTTTTCTTTCTTCTATAGGATCACCCTGCGTTTTCAATTCGGAGAAATTGTCTTTATATATTTGTTTCTTGCAATCTTCGCCCTCTTCATACAACCAGCTTTCCATATGATCTAATTTTTTAATCAAATTATCACGATCAGCTTCGGTTACGTATGATGCTAGTTCCTCTGGCGAAGACAACTTGCTTCTAAGTTCATACACATATTCCTCTAAAGCATTTCTTGCATCTATACGTTCTTTTTCTTGCTTATCAGCTGTAGTAGGAAATAACACGTAAATCAACACCAGAAAAAAATAGTGATATCAGTGAAAAAAATTTCTATGAAAATTGAATCAGAATTATAGTTTCTTTTTAAACTAGGAGGAGCTTTTCAAATACTGCGTGCTATATTGGCACGCAGTTGGCTGTTATTTTATATGGATAGAGAACCGACAAGGTTAGGGTTATATTCACCTTAAAAAAAAGCAGTGTTTTTAAATATGTATAAGCAGCTGCGAACTGATGAAGCAAATCTCATAAAAATTGCTGCTATCATTTCTAAAATTAGCAACACCCTGGGTAGATTTTGGCAGTTTGATTACGAATATTGTAACCAATTTTTTTATTTTCTGCTTTTAGTAATTGCAAAATCAACAGTGTACCGGACCATGAAGGAGTATGTTGAAACCGGCGAAATTACTCCATCAAAACACTGATGAAGCAGTTAAACAGTCTTTTAAAATTGTGCGTGCTTTCTTCTACAAAAAAAACAAATTACCTACTTTGAATAAAATGTTGATTGGAATAAAGAAACGTCCTGATGATTTAGCACAAATGTGTCGTTCTTCAGGATACAAATTGATGAAGCAAATTAACTTGAGGTACATGAAAAGGAACCGTAAAAACATTGTTATAGAACAAGACAACATCGTTGGATGGAGGCGAAAATATTTAATTTCAATTAAAGAGTTGAGCTGGCGTTCTCAGCTAATTTATTATTTGGATGAAACGTGGGTGAACAAATACAAAAGCAAAACTCTGACTAGAGTATGTTGTGTTACAATAGTGTAAAAAATCGACGTTAAGCAATCGTTGAAGAATTACAGGATTAAGAAACCCGCAAGGAAAGAGAAACAGGTGGTTTTACATGTTTGATCTAAACATAGTTTTGTTGATGGAGGATTGTTGCTTTCCGAAGGTAAGGAAACTGGAGATTATCATGAGGAGACGAATGCGGTTGTTATTGAAGAATGGTTTAACAATTTATTACCAAAATTACCTGACAATCCTGGACAAATGCTAGTCATGGACAATGCGCCATATCATAGTCGTAAACTGAAGAAAATTCCAACATCATCTAAGAAAAAATATATGCAGGAATGACTGCAAGCTAAACAGATTGAATTGAGGGACGATGTGATTCGATCTGAACTTCTCTATTTAATCAAAATTAATAAAAAAAAAACAGTACAACATGTTTGTGAATGATGAAATGGCAAATGGATTATCCCCAGCTGTCCATCTAGTATTTCTTCCACAGAAAGGAATTGTAAGTTCAGTACTTGTTATTACGTTTTCCGTCATGTAGAACTGCCTTCAAAGAACAAAATTTGTTAACTTTAATTTGTATTTACGTATAAGTTATCCTATATTTATCAAAATAAATCAAACTTTTTAACCAACAGCTTAATTCACAAACATTAAACTAGAATTAATGATGATTTTCATTTGCCTTTGTCTCTAACACAAATATCAAAACGTTCTGTGACATTTACAAGCTTAAAAATGTATCAAATATGCCGCCAGAATAATCTAGTGATTTTATCTGGTAATATTTGCAGAGTAAATGTGCATTTTTTTATTTGCTCCTCTTAGTTTAAAAACAGACCATAATGGAAGAATAGTTGGCATGTAATACTAATATAATCTCTGCAAAGTAAACAGTTAAATGCGCATGTGTATTGTCACCTGTCCATTTTTTTTTTTTGCTGTAGCGCTCATCAGACTGCGCAAGCATTTGTTTTATTACATAACTAATACGTACAGTGAAAGAAAGCAGGAGAATAAATGGCTTTCCAAAGATTACTTTGCACAGATTATATTGGTATAGATTGTTCAGCGAAGAATGGCACAGCCCGACATCTCGGGATATACAGGATGAGCCATCTCATACGGCGCTGGCGTTTTATGGAAAAGCATAGGATTTTTTGAAATCCTTTTTATTTAGTTGAATGCTAGACCATTGTATGTACAATTAAAATTATTTTGAATTATACAGGCTGTTCGAGAAAAAAGATCCATAGCAAAGTTACCTTTTTTGAAATGGAACAGCCTGTATCTAATGACATATTTGGAATCTAAAGATCAAATTAGGACAAGTTTATGTAGTCCTCAGAAAAATAGGTTAGATACGATCTACTGGCAATGATGCTTTTAACGTTAATATCTACAACATAATCTGCCCCCTTCCGGAAATTGATTGTAAAATTTTCGAATTTTTCATTAGTTCCCCGAGATATCGCGCTGCAAATATAAGTACAGTAACGACATACCTGCTATCATTTCGAGTTCCTTTTCTTTCTGTGTATTCATTTCGTGGGCTGAGAGCCCATATGTATTTGTATCTACAGTTAGGTATATTACTTTCTTTGTAACTTTCTTCTTCTTCTCTTTGTTTTCCTAATAAGATACATAAATGATAATGACGTGCGATCGCATTTGTTATTCAACAAATAACATTTATAAACTAAGCATACAACAGTACAATATAGGAAGTAGGATTAAAGATTGGAACACAAGGTATTGAACGAAGCTATAAGAGCTGGGACCAGGTATAATGCGTACCCGGTCAAACCAGTTCAAAACTTTCTTCGTCCAGCCGTTGCCTACCTCGGGTGGTGGTGATGCTGTCGAGTTCGCTTCAGCTGGAGGTTGTTGCTCGGCATTTTCTTCGCCCGGTTTATCTTCTTCCATCGGTTCGGCCTCGACAATTTCATTACTCTCAACAGAGGCTCGTTTTACGCACAATATACCATTTGTATTCATATTAAATGTCACCATTACAGTTTGTGCGCGTCCTTCTGCAGTTGGTTTTACGTCTCGTACGATCCATTTACCTAAATACCGATAAAAATTACCATCAACAAGATGTAAATGGAACTGGCAAATAACTAGTAAGGAGTAAGTGATCAACTCGAAACCAAATTGTGCACATAAGACACATTTCAAGACGAAAAGGCTTCACTTAAGAGTTGAACTCCTTGAGTATTTTATAATAACATACCTATATCTATGTCCGCAACTTCCCCAGTATAGTAAGCTCGAATTTCAAATGGTTCACTCTTCTTCAAAGTAATCTTCCTTGATAAGGGAAATTTGCAATTAATGTCGAACAAGGTAAGAGATTGGACTACATTCCCACCGATATTATCGGTTATTTCAACAGCTATCGGATAATTTACTACATCATCTACACCAAAATCTTTAACTCTGACGGCAGGTGATAGGATGGCGCATTGTAATGCGCAGCCGCGACTGACGGCTTCATCTTGATTCAAAGTTGTGCTCGGCAAAACCCCGAAAACATCTTTAATGAGATTCTTTATCGCAGGAATGCGAGTAGAACCACCTACCATCTCCACTGAATGGATCTCTTCTTTCTTCAAACCTACAACAGCGAAAGAAAACATATAAATGCAGGTAGTTCTCTATTTTCGTACATAATTCATTATTTCGAATATGTACGAAAGCTGAAATGCACGAAAATAAAGTTTCTGGCAACTATACTGCCCAGGCTAATTGTGTCTTCAGGAATGAATCGCTAATTCATCTGACCAACACAAGCTCGGCCGGTTGCAATTACTGCTTAAACGGCCAAAAAATGGCAGTAGTATACAACATCATAGATTTCTGTTGGCTTGTATGAAATTAGGAGTCGAATGTTTGAAATTTGATTTGTGGTGCAAATCATCGAGACATGCCTGTATTTAATATTTACCGCAATGAATTACAAAATTTTATACTAAATGTAACAAAACCAGCTGGACAGAGTACTTCTTAAAAAACTAAAATACAAACTAAAACTAAATGTACGTTGTGAATAGAAGTACGGTAAATTTTGGTAGTAATTTGGTTAAATATGCACCAGGCGAAAGGCGTCTAAAGAATATCCAAAATGTGTTCAACACACAATATTCAATAGAATTAGCAAATACCGTACTATAATGATTGGAGACATACATTAACTACAGTAAAATTGTAGGAATCCTTTTGCGCTGTATTAATTAAGGGAGTATTTAAACGACACAGTCTTAATCAGCGACATATATTTTTTTTTTCAAGAATTGATAAAACCTAAGCATCAAGTGCCCTAGCAATAATCGAAAATGAATGTTATCGCCAGTATTGTATTCCCAAACCTAATCCTAAACGCCACTTACATTCTAAAAATGTAATTACAAATGAACCTACCAAGAACTTTGGACATACCACCACATTGCCTTCAGCAGTCTAAAATCAACTTAAAATTAAAAAAAAAATGTATTTAGATGTAAGAAAATCTATTCTTTGGCCAAACAATAAATAACGTAAGGAAATTAGAATATAAAATCGCTGAATTAAAAAGCATACAGGGAAAAAAAATGGTTTTATGCATTTAAAACTCCCCAGGAAAAACTCTCTACGGGAACCCCAAGCAACTCCCATGTCACGAATTAAAACATTTAATAAAGTAAACGTCTATGAATTTTTTGAAAAACCTAAATCCAGGTGTAGTTGATGAACCTGTTAAAAATGCTTTGCATTCCAACACAAGCAAGCTTACTTCATCAACTGATCTTAGTCGAGGCATAACTTCCAAAGAAAATAATCTACTGCACTAAGCTGCCTTGCAATACCTAGCCCAAACAGCGGTCAGACTTTAACTTCATCGATTTGTGCTGATCACCTTCTGTCTGCCACACCAAATAAAACTCAGCGTTCCGATTAAATCTGTCACTCATATTCATATCCCATCTCCGAAAACGGAACAATCAAGAAAGGACATACGACAAGAAAGAACAACTTGCTTTTAGCTAAGTAACCACAGACTGCACAAGAAAAAGGAAAGAAAAATGAAAATGGGGCAAGTAAAAAAGATGTGCACAAAAAATACCAAAAGTAAAATAAGAAATCAAAGGGCTAAACAAGAAGTTTATGCCTGTAAAAAGGAAACTACACAACAATCTAGCAGGCCTACCGGATGTATAAACCTACAATCTCTACACAATCTGATATTGTTATTGCAATCCAACCAGATGAATGTTTTTGTTTCGTGTGGAAGAACTCCATAGAAGATTTTGTGCAGTTATTGAAGTGTAGGTCATGGGTCCATGAATCATACGCAGGAACGAAGTTGAGGCTTAAGAAGTTTGAATGTATAAAAAATTAAATACTTATAAGCCAATATCGTTTTATGTTTTTAGGATTGTCTAGTAAATAAAGAATAAAAAAATGATTGCAAACGTCAGCATGCAATTCCAATTTAAAACGCCGAATTCTGTGGCTAACAGCATTAGGTGTTGATCTTCCAAAAATTAATATAATTACTATTTATTGAAATATTGTAATAGTTACAATTTAAAATTATATAAACGAATCTGATAAAATTAAATCGAATGTCCGCATATTTTTTTTTTTTTTCGAATTTGTTGCATTAATCTGTTAATAATAATTTTTCTCGACCCCAACATATCGACGACATACCGATAGTGACTGTAGTTATAGATATTGTGGTCTCTAGTGTTATTTTAGATAAATAATTACACAAAAAAATACCGCATGATAAGTAAAATCAACATGATAATAAGGTTTTTAGTATATAAAAAAAACAAACAATACAAGTCGTGGGCATATATCACACAGGCATTTATTTAATGTTTCATTCGCTTAAGAGGAATTTCCCAAAGCTGTGTGGGAATGTTTTATTTAGTATTTCCGTCATTTAATACAGCTAGAAAGAATTTTTTAACAATCAAAAGGAATAAAAAAAAACTGATTAATCAATAATCCCGCAATGCAGGAAACATAAACTTCTTAAAAGTATATTTCATTTTTAAGGTTAATTCTGTATTTATTATATGTAATGACTATGATTAAACATTTAGCAGTTTGATCTAAATACACAATATAATGTCAAAAGTGCTTACCAGACTTTCTTAAACATTCATCAAGCGTGCGTTTCACTTTCTCAAACAACCCTTTGCACATCTCTTCCATATCAGCCCTCTTCATGTCTCCGTGAACGTCTTTATCTTCCATAAAACATTCAATATTAAGAGGCAATGTTGTTGAATTAGCAGACATTTGTTTCTTCAATTTTTCCACTTCAGCCAATAATCGAATATAGGCCCGAGGATTACGCGAAGCGTCTATCTTATATTTCTTAATAAATTCATGTTTAAAATGCTCAGCTAATATGAAATCTATATTGCGACCGCCTAAATTAGGTTCGGCCGCAGATGACAACATTGTCAACTTTCCTTTATTGAAAGCGCATGCTGATACTTGCAAAGACGATTGGCCACAATCTACAAAAACTACATTTCGAGGTTTCTCCTCAGGAAGTGGAAGATCCTGCTTGTATATGCCGTAAGCAAGAGCGGTAGCTGTTGTTTCATTTAATAAAGATAATACATTTAAATCTGAAAGAAAAAGACAAGTATAGTAACTTATGCAGGTCCCAATTTTAATATTGAATAATCAATAACGAGTAATAGCTAAAGAAAACTGTGATTAAGGAAATTGAACTAAAAATGGTTTATTTACGTTATCACTAACGGTTTGTTCGCACGCAGCGGATATTGCTAATGGATATGCGGAAGAGAATAAGTAATATTTTATGCAAAACAGTAAGGACGTGTGCATATATAAATGTTTTTCCTTTTTGAAACACTTAAAACTAAAATGTATAATAAACAGCAAAACAATTGTAAAATTAGAATATAAAAAATCAAAAGCATCCTTTCCATTCAGTTTCGTTAGTTAAGACTTTTAATACCACATATTTCGGCCTACACTATGTATGCCATCTTCAGGTATTTTAAAAAGTATAAAGATGAAAAAATTAAAACAAACTTTTTTAAAAAAAAAAAAGGTAACAAAATTTGAAGAAATAATTAATACAAAGTGTATATAAGTTTGAAAATAACAAAATAAATTAATGACACGTTATAAAGATCTTATTTGCTTTCTATCCTTCAAACAAATTTTTTGACACCTACCACCCAATAAGCCAATCTTACTTCACATCAAGAATTCATGAAACTGATTACTTTTATGGGCAACAATGACAAGTATACATAAAGTTGCTTTTCTATATGCTGATACCTACAGTAATTCCCTAATCCATACTGAATCCAACAAATAACATAATCACTAACAATGATCAAATTACAATTTTATTTACATTTTATAAAAATTGGCATTACCTGCTACAGCAGCAGCATCTAGTAGGGCCTGCCTTTCCTTAATAGTAAAATATGAAGGAACTGAAATTACACAATCTTTCACAGGTGTTTGCAAAGCAGTTACAGATGTATCTTTCAGTTTCGTAAATAACATAGCTAGACATTGTTCTGGAGAAAATATGTGCTCTGCATTTAAATAATGAACCTACAAAAGAGAAGGAAAGAATAATATACACATCACACTCCGATGACGAAAAAATATAACATACCTTTATTCCTATTGATCCATCTTTCATTTCTACCATGTCATATGGTAAATTTTTTTGCTCCAACGCAACCTGTGGATCTCTGTACTTTTTTCCCAAAAGCCTTTTAAAGCCATATATTGTGTTAGCCATATTCGTGACTTGCTGATTTTTTGCAGCCACTCCTAAGACACGATTTTTTCCGGAAAATGCTACACATGCCCTAACAAAGTAATAAAGTTAAAAGTCTAAATATTACAATCACATTGTATTCAAGGATTTGGATTAGTCATAACTAGTACTAATATGGAAAATACTACTTCATTAATATTTGAAGTGCACAAGCTTAATCTGCAAGATCAGTCTAATATTCTAAATCCTTCTAAATTTTGAAGGCATGTGTCAGTAGATATTTATACATTTCAACTAAAGAAATATATTTATATATAGCCAAATGAGAAATACTCACGGTGTCGCTCGTAAACTGTAATCGTTTGCAATGGTTTCGATTCCTCCCGCTTTGGCTACAGCAACATAACACGATTCATTGCCCAAATCTATTCCTATCACTGACATTGCAGCCATAGTTCGATAATCACCAATTGACTACAATTGCTAAACAATTATTCACGATGTGAAATAACGAAATAAATGCAGCTTGGAATGAACTCGAAAACTTTTCGTAATCTTCAAACGTTCGTACACGTTTGGACAACCGGCTAAAATATACCAATTGTAGCTATGTGAAGTTTGATACAAACCAATTCCAAGATTCCAGAATATTCGCCAGATTACTTCGATCTCTTCAAAAACGTTAAATGTTACTACATATGCTATTATCTTTATCTATTACGTGTGTTTCTATTCTACATATCTTAAAATAGTATGTTTCAATAGTATTGGTACAAAACGTTTAGAATAATAAATATATTTAAATTATTCAGTATCTTTTTCTGATTTTCTTTATTTATAGAAAGTATAAGGATTTACAATCTGTATTTGAATAAATATAGGAAGTAACTGCTTGTCCAATTTTCTAACACAAAATTAATCAAAATTCAAATTCCATGCATTTATTTTTAGTAACTTCCAGAAATTGAAGGAAAAGATCCCTTTCGTATGTCATAATAAACGTTACTAACGATAATTTAAATTTCCCGCAAGTATCATTAGTAACGTTTATTACTAATGATAATTGCGGGAAATTTAAATTTTAAATATATTGAATCAACGAATGGCAATTCACGTTATAAATCCAACCCATTTTCTGCATAGTTGATGGATGTTCAGCATATAAACACGTGGACTTGATAGTTTTAGTTGGGTTCAGTACTTCATTTAAATAATTCTTCAACTTAAAGCCAATTCAAAATTAAATGTCCGCTTATTGACGTAATTTGTTTCTTCTTGTATTTTTTGAAAATGTAGACCTTTCAGTTATTTATCTTTAACATTAAAATAACTAGTAAATTACGAAAATAAATTGTAAGATATTTAAGTAAGGTTACAGAGTGTTAATTTTTTGTATTCACCAAACGTAATTTTATAAATAAGATAGATTCAAGTAGGTTAGTTTAGATTGTTGTGAAAAAGGCACTGGTATAAGCAATATAAGATACCTTTCAGCACTTTCCTTATCTTTGATTACATACCTAATATTGTAAGGATGTAAGTTTTAGTTAAAATTCATGATTTTTTAACATTGATAAATAATAATGGCAATAGAATATAATTGTAGATGGAGTTCTCCTTAATAAATTACTTTAATTTCTTTTACAGTACAGTATAGGTACATATTGATACTAATATAGATACATATAATAGGTTTTATTTATCGTTCTCATAATCTGCTGGATTCTTACGCATATATTTCAAATGTAATTTTTCTATTTGATCATACACCAAGTATCCAAGAAGAAGAGCTGTAAAAGATTTTTGTTAGTACAACTATATTACTATATAACAAATTTTAAGAAAAATACGAACGAGGCACTACATATAGCACTGAATCTTTTGTTCGCCGCACAGTATTTGGTAAAGCATGTGTAACAAACTTTGCAAATGCTCGTTGTTCAAATGGTGATAATCTGTGTTGGATAATTCCTCTTAATTTAAAAAGTTCACCAAATCCGTGACCCATTGCTTCTCTAAAGTTAAAAGTTGTTATATAACACAAATTGGTTATATGAAACAAATATACCATAAACCAAAAATATCTCTTTATATAGTAAGAAACTTACATTTTAAAATGTACAAATTCGTACAAGACTACAATACACGAATAATTTTAAGATTTTAAAACCGAAAATTGCTCGACTTGGTCGCAACCTACATGCAACTAAAATTGCAAATGTCAAATATGAACTTATAGGTTAGGTAATATTTAAATAAAATTCACACTTGATTAAATTTTATTAGAAATAATGACATTATTATGCTAAAAATATTCAATATTGAACTTGGCGTACGAAAAATACTTTATTTATATGTATATCCTATGTGCATACAAAATGGCCTTGAAATTTCGTTACTTTTTATACTTTTGTTTTTGTCACTCCAATCCCTTTTTCTTTTTTCAAAAATTACTGTTAATAAAATCCGTCTGATCTATTTAAGATAATGATAAATATATTAAACCTTTAATGAGCAATTATAGTTTTATAACTACAGTGGCGGCTCGATGGGGACGGCCAACACCACGATCACTTAAATTTAAATGATCTGTGGTCAACACTTTTAATAAAACATTGTTAACTTTTTACTGTTTTAGGGCTTTTAGGCATAATTTCTAAATGAGAGTATTTTAACATTTTCACTCATTGCAACTAGCTGCACTATAAGTTAAAGGGATGTATACTGAAGTGTTCTCATTTTAGTACAATTTTAGCAGTACGTCGGACTCAGTACAAGTCATTGCACTACTTGTGGTGCGTTCAAAGTTAATGCAAAACGTTGTCATCCCTGACATCAAAATTATGTGGAGGTCAACTTGTGATTGGTCAGCTACTGACTATTTACGTCAAATTGACGTCACCAGGTGACCCGGCGTAGAAATCGTAAACCATAGCCTGGTAAAAGTTTGTTACTACTTTCAGAATCAACTCTATTGTGACAGGGTTGAGGCATAGAAGCCTATGCTCACCACGACATTTTATTAAAAGTAATTGAAGTGTTTTAATATTTATTTAGATAATCTGCAATGTACCATATTTTAGCTTCTTACTTAAGAAAATAGTATTTATTTCACTTTAGAACTCTATGTTAAAGGGATAATATTTATGGTCTTTAAATATGTCTAAACCACAAACCCTCTTATTGGTATTACAAGAATCTAAGTACGCAATCTCGTCCTCATCTAATTTGAAATTGAATATATCAATATTTTCTATAATCCTAGATTTCGTTACTGACTTTGGAATAGCAGTTATACCTAGTGAAATCTGAAAAATTTCAAATAAATATCTATATTTAATTGCATTATAAATTTTTAAAGTTACCAAATAATATAATACAACTTGTGCTGGTGTTTTGTTATATTTCTTAGCAATATCAATAACTTTGGGATCCTCAATTGTTGGTTGTGGAAAGCCCCTGATCTCTGCTTCTCCAGGACGTCCTAATGGACAATATGCCGTTACTACAATACCACGTTCACTACAAAATTTGATCAATTTTTTTTGGTTGAGGTTTGGATTTAATTCCACTTGATTTATAGCTGGTTTAATTTTACAATTTGCCAGTAGGCGTTCTATTTGTTCACTATTGAAATTTGAAAGTCCAATATTTTTCGCTAAACCTTGATTGACACATTCTTCCATACCTTCCCATGTTTCAAGATAATCAATATCAGAATATGCTTCAGCACCCTCAGAAATAGGCCATAAAGAACTATCTCCCTATTAAAGTAAAAAAAAATTATAACATAATTACTGCTTTCATTTCACTGCCGCTAGGAAGCTGTTATTAGCCTATTATGCGATGAAAAAAAAGCACAAAATATATGCACCTTAAAAGCAAATGGCCAATGTATTAAATACAAATCAATGTAATCAAATTTTAAATATGCTAATGTTTCCTTTAACATTGGTACCACTTTTTCTTTTTGATGAAAATTATTCCATAACTGAAAACGGAAGTTAATATAATCATTTCTTTTCTTGAAATATTATATTACCTTGCTAGTAACAAAAATATCCTCTCTTTTTATTACCCCTTTTGCAATTGCATTTTTAAAAGCTGTTCCTATTTCAGCTTCATTACCATAAAACCAGGCACAGTCAAAATGACGGTAACCAGCGTCTATTGCATCAGTAATAGCTTGTTCGACTGTCCCAGGTGATGACTAAGTTTTAAAATGAATCATTTATAATTAAGAAAATGTAATAATTTTACCTTATAAGTCCCCAAGCCAATAACTGGCATTTCATATCCATTTCTTAATTTTATAACTTTGCTTAACATTATATAATAAAAGTTGATTATTAGTATTTGATTAGGACAGAACTTGGCTTTATCTAATTTCTAGGAGATACACAATCCACGTAGATAAAAATTAAAATAAAAAAGTCACAAAAAAGTTTTACAAGAATTGGAGATTATCTGTCACTTTACAACATAGAACAACATGAAATGTTGCAAGACATGCAAATGTAACTTCACAGATATGATTACATCTGAAACAGAGGAATTGGTGATAATGCTGCGTTTCATATCTTGAAATTTCCTAAATATGCAAATTATTGTTTATTTATTACACCATTTATAAATCATCTGTTTGCTGACCTTCAAATGTGTATGATTTTTTTTGTAACGACCTTCGCGTGCCTTATGTTTACAAAAAACAGAAGAGGCATCTTTGTTCCATCTCGCAAACTGTCATATGGACGTCAGACGCATGCGCATTACCAATGCGCATTACTTTAATTTGTTAGACATCGCCTGGAATATAACCTGGAAATTGACATAACTGGACATAACATAACCTAAATATTCAGTATTTTCGTCGGGACATTTATCATAATTATGTGTGTGTGATGAATAGAAAAGCAGAAGCTAATATATCGCAATAGAAATAATTACTTATAGAAATATTTATATCTAATAATAATAATTATGTCTACTAGATGGTTTGTATTAAGGAAAATTCTATCGCAAAGAAATGAATGTGTTTTTCAGGTATCCAATATATCAAAGAGGGGGTCCACAGTTACGAGTATATTTGCCAAACTTTTGGTTAAAAGTAATAAGACCTGTTCATGAACAACCTCCTAATATAGTACAATTTGCTTGTTCAATGGAAATGACAAGATACGACATCAAAAATTACCTAGAGAAAATATACAATGTCAAAGTAGCTCATGTTAGAACAAGAATTGCATTAGGCAAGACGAAACGGGATCTCCTAAAAGGATATGTCACTAAAGAAGATGATATGAAATTGGCGTATGTTACTTTGGTGAATATAACCAATGGTTAATATATATGTTTAATTAAACAAAACTTCATTTTAGCCCAAAAATGAAACTTTTATTTTCCCGGACTGTGCCCCTGACAATCAAGATAAAACAAAGGATGAAAACCAGAAAATATTGGACCAAGCCAAGCAAGGCTATAAAGATTTTTTGAACAGAAATAAACATCGCCCTAATATGCCCGGTTGGTTTGGAGCCTGATTATAATTAGTATTATTTATACAATATAATAAGTATAGTAAGTAAATTTCACTTTAGTAATTTTGGTGCTTTTCTATCATTAAAAATAAATATAAGTTTCAAAGAAAATCTTAAGCAAAGAAAATAAAATTTAATTTAAGAATATATGACAAATTCTTACCATGGCAATCATATGTGTGGGTTGTTTGATCAATAGGTATTGCACTGTCAAAAATTTTAGTACTTTAGTTAATATTTATATATATTAATAACAATGAAAGTTACATTTTGTACAGATTTAGATAAAAGTGTGGTAGTAGCTAACTGTGAGCGAAGGGGTTGGGTGCAAGTAGGCCCTGAAGATGATTGGAATGTGTATTGGGCTGGCACATTAACCTGTCGTAGTTTGTTTAGTGTTGATAGTGGCTATCGAATGAACGATAATCAGTAAGTATGTACTGTATTTAATATATACGTATATATTTTGTAAGTATTCATTTCATATCAATTAAAATGTGAAGAACTGTATTTTGTACATTTTCAGAATAATAAATCATTTCCCTAATCATTATGAGATATCCAGAAAAGATTTATTAGTTAAAAACATAAAGCGGTACCGGCGAGATCTTGAAAAAGAGGGCAACATAATGGCTGAAAGGGGAGAATCAAAATATTTGCATTTAGATTTTATTCCTGTAACCTTTGTTTTACCAGCTGATTATAATATGTTTGTGGAAGAATATAGAAAAGCCCCGCAAAGTACATGGATAATGAAGCCGTGCGGTAGATCACAAGGATCTGGAATCTTCCTCATTAATAAATTATCAAAGTTAAAGCGATGGTCTAGGGAATCGAAGAATCCCTTTCAACCACAACTTACCAAAGAAAGTTATGTAATCTCACGGTAAATAATATTCCGTAAGATTAAATTTATGTTTCTCCCTCCCTAAAATATTTTTAATTATACATAACGTCCCAAAAGTAAGTAAACGCATACTTACTTTCTCGTTATTGCAGTTTTTTAAGCTAAAAAATAGCAAAACTATTATACATGATGATTAATTCTCGATCCTCACTATGGGGATCTCATTTATTGTTGGCAACAGAGGGTAAAAGAGGAAAAAGTGCTAAATTTTGTCTTCGTTATGAATTCGAGAAAAATGTGGATTTGTGATAAATGATTTGGATTTTCTTGAAAAACGAAAAAAACTTATCTTGCTCTTACATCCAGCACCTTTATTTGAGCTTGCAGATAAAAGCTAAATGGGTGTTCTAAATCCTTCTTTCGATCTATTATCTAATAGTTGAATTTTTTTGGCGTGACGACTATAATTTTTTTAGAATAAAAAGTTATTTCATGTGAATTTGTGTACAAGTACTATGTTTATCTATTTTTTGCGCTTTTGAAGTGTAAAACCAGAAGGACTTTTCAAATAATTTTAAATTTATTATACTATGCATTAGCATCCTCTGCGTCTTAAAAATAGTTTTTAAATCAACTAATATTTTAAGATTTTCCTTTAACTATGTTTTAGATACATTGAGAACCCACTGATAATTGGAGGAAAAAAATTTGATTTAAGACTTTATGTACTGGTGACATCTTTTAGACCACTGAAAGCATATCAATTTAAGCAT
Source organism: Cetonia aurata (assembly GCA_949128085.1). Taxonomy (NCBI): domain Eukaryota; kingdom Metazoa; phylum Arthropoda; class Insecta; order Coleoptera; family Scarabaeidae; genus Cetonia; species Cetonia aurata. The sequence goes on from OX421885.1 coordinate 35,505,853, forward strand.
GGATTTTGTAGATTTTGTACAGTAAAGTATGATTCTAGTGTCGCCGAGTTGGATAATATGTATGTGCATCTAACTAATGTTTCTGTTCAGAAACATGGGGTAAATATACGCGGCTCCTTTTATCACATTCTCGAAAATTTAATATTCTAGAGCGAATATAATACTCTACATGGTGGGAAAATGAGCGTCCAAAACTTGCGACTTTACTTAGAAAGCACTCGAGGAAAGACAGTTACAGAAACTTTATTCGACCAAATAAGTTGGCTTATTATCCATTCTCTTAAAGCTGTAGCACCAGTTATAGCTACTGATCGTCATTGTTTCGAGTGCTACGGTTACGACATTATTATAGATAATAAACTAAAACCGTGGCTTATTGAGGTAAGAATTCACGATAAATTTACATACACTTAGTAGAAAATAATTTAAATTAAATAAAGTAATGAATCCTTACTGAACGCACCAAATGCCAACATCTTTTAAACATAGTTGCTACTCGTTCTTCATTTATTTTAGGTAAACGCCTCACCTTCTTTAACATCAACCACAGCAAACGACCGAATCTTAAAACATAAACTCCTAGATAATATTTTATCCATAATTATACCACCATGCGGATATCCAGAGTATGTCAAGGCAATAACTTAAGTTTTGTGTAAAAATTTAAACTATTCTTCCAGCGTTAGATGGAATAAAATTCCGAGCAGAGAAGCTATGCGGGATTTTGATTTACTCATCGACGAAGACTTAATTCATCTTCAAGAAGAAATGGAAGCAGGTGATAAGTATGCCATCAAACAAACCATGTATAGGTGGAAATAATGCTTTGTACGAATAAAACTCATACGCGTTGCTATTATCGTTTTATTTATTTGTAAATATGTTTGTATTACGTGCCGAATAATGGATCATACAATATATTAGGTATATGAATTCTATTACATTTTAGTATGATATACTCACAATTAAAAAACACATAAAAATATTTGTTATTCCTTGAGGTAATATACATACATATACAAGAGAGTCACGATTGTGTAAAAGAGCTGCTTACAATTAATAAAATAAAAGATCGTGCTAAGTTAAAGATTTATATTTTTTATGTGGATTATTGTGGGTAAAATCTTCATTTTATATATGCTTTTTTACAACACATTTTTTTTTTTAGTATTATTTTCTATACTCTATCAATTATTAATAACTATATTCTCCCCGGAGTATAATATAAACTTCCTATAAATACATAGAAAAACTATGTCCAAACTCTTTAAGCCTTACACATCAATTTGAAATTCATAATAAGAAATAAAAAATACAACTTGGGTCGATCGATAGAATCAGTAATTAGCTTTTCATATTAATAACATGATATCCATATATAATTGTAATTATTAATTTACCATAAAATATTGTTTTTTTGGAAAGGGTTAAGTTAAACCATAGATGAATTGATGAGACGCATAGTTTTATGGAGGAGTTTTGTATCGTGTATATTTGGTTAACTAATATTTTCGGAATTTATTCGATTAGTACCTACTACCTTTTTTCTGTCTATAAACATATTCTAGCCAATAATATTTAAGTTTAGTATCGGCGGTCTTATGCCTCGTGCGCTTTTTTAAGGATTAAAATTCGTTTGAGATTACATTCAAAGGAAAAATACTAACAGTAAAACAAACATATTTTTATGTACGTCTCGCGCAGGTATATGAAAGCGATAGGTATATCTTGGATCCTTATATTAGCGCAAAGAAACCGCAATTGTAGATAAGGTAGGTTTCGCTTCGATTTACATACCACTAATTGGCGAAGTGTATTTTATATGCGCGTGGGCAGACAATAATAACTCTCCAAAATCAAGACAAAAAATAATACATTGAATAAACCATCAATTCATCTATAGTTAAATAAAGAAAATTGATATTTCTTTATCTCGTGTACCTTAATAATTAGTATTAAAAATTAAATAACATGGTACTAAACTACTAAATCATTCGGTAGGTATATGCAAAGTAACATTCTTAAATCTGTCAATAGTTCATTATGATCCTTTAACTATAATAAAATGACTGTTGTCCCCTAGATTGTTTTCCTTAAATATAAATAATGTTGGTGCGATCTTCTTTAAATAATGTAGTGTTTAACACTAGAATCGCTGCTGGGTGATTTGTATCTCAAAGGAAAGAGAAATATGTTTCTTTCCTATTTTTTTGAGAAGAATATCAAATTTGTTGCAAGAATACTTGTGTATTAGGCGTGTTTGGATATTGTATGACAGTACCACACAAGAAAATTTAACACAAAGTCTTTCTGCTACCAGTTGAGGGAATTAAAGGAATTCCCAGTGGCAGTAAAACATGCCACATACTAATTCCAAACCGATAATGTATAGATTGTAAAGAGAAAAAAGTGAAAGTAATTTAGTATTATCCCTATATACAGTAATCTGTAAATAATTCTTATCTTTAGTTATTTATATGATTTATGCCCGGTTTCTGAAACGTTCAAGAACCAGTTATCTGCTTGGTATCTGACAATTTAACGAAAACGAGTTTCTGGAACAACAAATAGTGACGTCACGGCAGATATCTACCTCGGCAAGTTATCTGCTCCACCTCCTGGGGTTACCTATAAGATATCGGAGAGTTTCGGTAACTTTGGATTGTCATGATGCTCAATATGCATCTTTTGAAATGTTGCTACATTTACTTGATTTATATCATTGCTTCCTTTTTTAATTATTTACTGTGCACTTCAACGTTTAATATAACAATATTATACAAATTTTGCGCTGTAGTATATTGGAAACATGAAGGTGAACCATCATCAATCACGAAACTATACCAAAATAAAACATTGATAATGCAGATAATTAAAACCGATAAGTAGTTACTAGATATCTAGTAGGTACTAGAAACTCTATTTTATGTGAATATTCTTCCATATTCTATAGATACCAAGACGATAACTCTGACATATATCTGCAAAATATCTCTTATGTACGAGAAACCGGGCATTATTGTAATATACATAATATAAGGTTATCCTTGTAATTATTTTTACTAGAATTCCTCTAGTAATCAAACTTTAAAAATTGAACCGGCCGAAATTTGACCCAGCAGCATTTTACAGAGTACAAAAACTTCGTCGGTTTTAGTTTAAACCCTACGTAAGGAGCCGTTAAAAATGACTCTAGTTATTATTAAGCTACATAATCTAAATATAAACTTTGCGCCCAATTTAAATTTTTCAGTCCTGATGTCTGCCTCGGCAGACAATGTTCGCCTTGTTCGGTATATGCCTGGACAGACACGAGGGCTGACAGTGTTAACTGATATTATAGCATTTAAGTGATCCATAAATAAATACAATTTTCAATAAAGAATTATTCTTAATTGCTATGAAGCGTTTTATTCAATTAGAAACAGAGCTCGACAAAGGGGATCGTAGAGGCTAAATGTTTACAATCCCCCGCCTAACCTACTAGTACTAGTGATTTAAACGTAATAGGATAGACAGATAGGTATTAATTTGCGCACGATGTTGAATTACGGTATATTCTATACTTTATTCTTATAGTCAAGAAGAGAATATTCCTAAACAATGCAAAGAAATGCCGGATACCAAAGTTCATACGCGACAACTATCAACACCAGAGGAATCGAATGTTTTTAGAACGGATAATATTTTAAAATGCGCAGTTTCTACCTGCGCAGGATATTTTTCCTGGGTTACCATTTTAGGAGGATAGATGTATTTTTCCAATAGAACAATGATTTAGAAATAACGATTTTGTGATGCACGTATTCTCAAACTAGATGCTGTATTAAGGTGGGTTCATGCATTCCGTACAACAGGTTTTTTTTAATGGAACAAACATTTTGTAGCTTTTCACGTAGTGTACGCACTCTAGAAAACGTGGAAAGTAAGAGAGGTAGTCAAATGTAGCAGCAATTCTAGTTATTTCAAGGATCCAAGAATATCGAGCATCATGACAATGCAAAATTACCAAAATTCTTCCATATCTTACAGGTAACCCCAGAAGGTGAGCAGATAACTTACAAGGATAGATATCTATAGCGTGGACATCACTATTTATTGTCCGAGAAACTGATTTTTGTTAAATTGTCAGATGACGAACAGATAACTACTGCTCTAACGTTTGAGAAACCAGGCATGATTGCCCTGGGTGTCATAGGATTCGTGAATTTTAGATCTCGTAAGATATGACGCGCCATCTACACTTTTTCGGTTTCTTTACAAATCTTTCGCCCAACACTAGAGAACTGTAAATGTCTCAACAAATCTGTTTGTCGCATTTTCTATAAAGATCTGCGGTTTGATCCATATAAGATGATGGTACAAGAACCTCAAGCACAAGATTATCGTCAAAGCATAAGGATCGGTATTGGTCTGCGGAGGCACCACTAGAAATCAACGAACTTTTGCTTCATAGTGGCCTTTTGTTGTGGAGTTTTTGGTTACGATGAATTCATAGCGTTACATCACCACGGTAAATCATTTCTTGCTAGAGGAATATCGCCATAAGGAAATCAAAATGCGGCGTATGTGGTTCCTGCAGGATGGAACAGCATTTTGAATAGTAGCAACAATGGCCGTCTCGGTGGGTGAATGGCTTGGATGCTCGCCTTTCAACCCGCGGGTGCTGGTTCGATCCCAGGCTGAGGCGGTGATTTTTAATTGTGGATAAAAATCAGAACATGCCTTCTCGGATAGGAAGTAAAGCCGTAGGTCCCGTGTCAATGCGATGTTTGGCACGTAAAAAATCCCTACCCGGAGGTTGAAACTCCTTCGGGTTCGGCAAAATTTCAGTGGGGTTGGTACAATACGTCAAATAGATGTCAGTGCTTAGAAGTGTCAAAGTGTATTCCACAACCCGAAGCTTCGCCCAGCAACAACATCTAGTAGCAACAATGGTAATGGGTCGTCGGATGTTTTCGCAACACATTAGCTTTGTTCCATCTAAACTCGCAAAGTGTTAGATGGACGTCATGCGCATTACTTAATTTGTTAGACATAAAGGTGTTTAAAGATATGCAATTGGTAAATATTTTCGAAGGAAACAATCGAGAAGTAAAAACTATCTCAAGTATACGAAATTATAGAAACTACAGCTCGATAGTATCGCTTATGATATAATCCAATAACACCAATAAAATCTAAATTGAATTTATTTATGGACTCCTTGCTGTATGTTTTAACAATTGCAAGACGCGCAAATAAATCGACAGGAAATAATAAATACTAATGAAATTACAAAAAAATATACATATATCACATTTGCTAGTTTTTGAATATTTCAAATATAGGTATACTTCATTGTGTTCTATTACAAATTTTACAAGTCGATTGTATTTCTAATAAGCGCACCACAAATTAAAATTAAAAGTTTTAACACTTATTCTTATTATCACAAAAATAAATACATTGAAGGCACATGAACGTTAGTAGTCTAGTGTAACATCATACGTTTTCTAGTTTAGAAATCTACAGATTACAATGATTGTAGATTTGACACATTTCAAGTATAGACATTTAAAAATATAGTGCGAAATGTCAGGCAATTTTTTTTTTTTTGGCTATTTTATTGACTCTTATTAGTGAATATGTAGTTTGTATGCCGGCGTGTGAATGCCGGTTTTAATTTCCAGATGGTTTTGGTGCATTTGTGTCGTATACCCGAATAACGTCTGATTGAGAAACTGAACCTCCCTCTTCTTGGGAAAAAGCATATCCATCTGGCAACACATGTGATTTAGCATAATTACATCTACTTCTACAATGGCCATAATACATTTCCTTGCTTACTTACAACTTTTATGATTGGTATATTTCATACGAATTTAAAATTACGCGCTGGTTAATTCTTTTTTATAAAAACTGGAAACTATTAAGGCCTGTAATTTTGAGGCTGCTATATAGAGACTATTATAAATGCAGAAATTTTTTTTTAACTACTTTATGCAGCTATAACAGCAATAAGTAAGTTTAGTGTCTTCTAAAAAAAAAAAGATTTTTTATCTACTTTCCAGGAGACCGGCATATTGCTCAGGAGTTTACTCGATGGGCACACTTCAATTCTTTGATGTTTTAGCCGTGTGGACATCTCAAATCTTTAATTTACATCATTTCAGCGGAAAAAATAAGAGATTGAAAAAAACCAGAAGCTGGTGGATGTGACGCAATAAGGATCACCCCTAGTATTTTTAAAGGAGTAGCAATTGATGAGAAAAGCAATAGAATTATACATCCTAGTTGGTGGTAACCACTTTCAGCAGTTCTTATATATTAATAAGAAGCTTTATAAGCAACATTTAGTAACCTTTATCGCCCTGTTTGTTTGACACATAATCCTCACAGAAGAAAATAATTCCAAAATAACCACAGCGTCTTCGTGAGTGATCCCTTAAATGATATAGTTGTAGCGTTCAAAGAAGCATCTAAACCCTGGAGTTTCAACAATATTTACTCAATAGAATAACGGAGAACCCTCAGAACAGTACGAAGATATTTTTAGAAGTAGGTGACACAGGGTCTTAGTGCAGCTGTTTTCGACTGCAAATGCTGGTTTAACTGCTTTTTACAACAGTGGATCAAGTCTAAATTTTCCATGGATGCAATTATTAATTTCTATCACAACAACAATAAGTCGAAGAAAATCACCACGAGATCAGGCAATCAAACCACTACTACGTTTTTTTTGCAACATTTGGATTGCCCTTGCAATTGCTTAAGAGAATCAATGTTTTACTACCCAGATTAAGTGAGCCAAATTACAGGGATTTCTTGGCAAATGATCTACCTATTTCACTTGAGAATGTTTCGTTGGAAACAGGCCGTAACTTATGGTTTGCGCGGTGCTCCACCACAATTTAACGTTGCTGCTAAGGAATACTTGAATTGGATTGGCAGATTTGGGCCGGTTGCGTGGCCACTGAGCTCTCCAGACTGCATTCGTTAGTTTTTGTGTGGAATATATCAATATATCAAATGGAAATAAGTGCAATACAAACATGGAAAACTACCCTAGAGTCGAAGGTCTGAATAGATCGTAAGAAATATCAGCTTTACTGGATGTTGACGGGCAAAAACACCGTAAACGGATGATGAGAAACTGTAGATATTTTGACTATCAATCGAACACAGTTTAGAACTGTAACAAGTCTGTCTTTAAAAATAGATTATGTAAAGAGGGGAAGAAACAGCCTTTCATGTTATTTCTGAATGTGCCGCATTAAACCAGCGATCATCGACACTGCTGGCGGCAGTGAAATTGTGGACAAATCCGCCGGAAAAGATTTACTGCACATTCCATTGAGCTTAGCTAAAAGGACTAACCAGTTTATTTAAAGCAAACTTACCAAGTACAGAATAATACGATAGGTATATTGGTCAATGTTAAGAGATGAATACAATCTGACTTGTGCTTGTGTAAACCTCATGGGGCCATCTAAAAACTTGGCTTACGCTACGCCGGCTCGTACTTTAAAATGCCCCTGCGATTGACTACAACATAGTTTTCGTGTAGTCCGGTATGATATAGCCCCGGAATTCTTGAGCGAATTTTACGATGCCAAGCGTGTTTGGGCGGTGAAGGAAGGCATTTCCAGCAATTACGCTAACGTCTAATTATAGCACATTTAATTAATCGTAAATGATTCTACAACGTGGATTAAATACTTTTATAGCTGATGTCTGCATTTAAAATCTAACGCCTTTCAGAACTACCGTGTTCTTCTTATCCTAAATTTATAAAAATATATATCTACCACTGCAAGTACACCGCATAACTGAAATATACCAATCTCATTTGATCTAATTAGCAATGATTGCGATATAAATACATGTTAGGTGTGTTGATGCTTGATGCAAGTACGTAGACGGTACTTCTATGTACAGGTGTCACTTTGTTTCTGATGAGCATGAAGCGTTATTAAGGCAAAAGAAGGCGTATAGCAGTTGATGTTAGATTAATGTTAACGATGTTGTGAGATACTTACGCGACATCTCTAAGTCCACTCTAGTGTTATTCCTCCTTAAGAAGACGCTGCGCACATTCTTGAGTAACCTCGCAGTTTCTGAGAGCCTAAAAGGAGTTACACTTGCTCTGGTCACTATAAATAGCTATATATTACAGCGTAAAAGTAAAGTAAAGTATAGTGCGGTGCTTCTACTGCGTGCTACTGCTGCTTGCTTGCTGGCGTAGTGTCTTTATGTTTCATTATAATTGTCTACTTTAAAATAGATATTTTATCCGCAACCAATTTCTATATACGATACTATGTTACTCACTTGAAAAAGCGACAAATAGATATATTCGTAGTAGCCACAGAAAGATGCATGAATATTAATTATTAAAATTAGGATTCAATCTTGTTAATAATTTGTTACAATAGGATTATATTAAAATAAAATTACTGTTGTAAAACAAAAATTAACACTGCATAAAATTGGCAGAATAAAGTTGTAGTGTTTTTAATACAGTGTACGCGTAAAATACGATAAATATAATTATAACAGAATAGGAGTGAAATTAATTTAATTTTCAGAAGTACGATCAAATAACTATCGTATAAAACTAATGTTTACACCGGAACATATAACTTAAAATAGCAATCGCAAACCACACAAAATGACAAATAAAATAACCTAACTTTATTAAATACGGAGAAACTTAAAACGCTAATTTAGATCTTTATTTGTCAATTTAGGAGCAACTTAACTGTACAATAATATAATTAACAATATTCATGTGTCTTTCATTTTGTTACTACGAATTGTATGTATGCCGTAATAAACAAGAGAGGGGTAACCATCTCAATAGTATCCCAATAAAGATGCATATATACAAAGGTCCTCCTTTTACCATTTACAATTTCGAGTGCAGGAAGACCGTGCTACCAAGCTGAGGTGTGTATGGTACGTGCTGATAATAGAAACGTGCGAAACCAAACATACTTACAAGTTGCGAAAATCTCCAGTGCATGCATTGGTCTTGCAAAACAATTAACATTAATTACTAACATGGAAGAAAACAGACATTAACGATTTTTTCAAACAAAATAATTCTCACATAATCTCACTAATACATATTGTCATAAACTTGCATTTTATAATCATATTTATTAACAAATAACAAAGTTGTATACAAGTGTACATTTTATAAAAATAATCAATAATTTATACCTTATTCTAAATCAGCTAGTATACACGGCAATAGTCTAATGTGCGTTTCATTTACGATACTATTATCACACTTTACGGAATAGCATATGATTAGGTGCGAAATGCATTTCTTTCGACACGATTCTTGTGACACGATTCAAATTAACAATATGTACATTTTGGTAAAAATGTAATGTACGCATTTATAACTTGTTGTCAATCACACCACAATGAATAATTATTCAATGTAACTATTCCGACATCTAAACAATATCACAAATTACTAAATTAACATGATATATTCATTGATCCTCTACCTACAGCAAAAATTCTCCATTTAAAATGAGATCATATTAGAAACACGCTATAGTAACAATATGTTAAAAGGAAGTTTTCAAACGCACATTATTTTTTCTTAGTGTGAAAGTATAATAATATATTAAGTAGATGTACAAAAAAGTGTGCAGAAAGTAAGACATGAATAAAACACATTCATGTTTGATTTGAAAAATATAGGAATCCAGAATATTTCTCGATTTATATGACATAATTAGTCAACTTAATGCTTTTTTATGTACATAATAAAGAAATTAAATTATGTTAAGGGTTTTTCTATTACAATTAAATTAAGATCTTATATTGTCAGTGCTGTTTCAAATTAATAAGAGCAAATGGAAAGAATGTGGAATTCTGGAACAACCTATAACAATACTGTTTTGATAATCTTGGAATTAACCCCTTAACAATTTGAAAGGCCTTGTTTAATATATGAATCAAATGAAAGTAAGATTTGTTATTTTATACATTGTTTGGAACTGTTCGCGATTTTTAAGCTCATTTTTTACGAATCAAATCTCTAATGGCATAAATGCACAATTTTAGCAGTCAAAAGCTTTCAATTTACTTACAAAAAAATTGCAGCAATGGAATGTTTATACATCTCGCGTAGGTTTTACACATACATATAATAAATAATTTTATTGACACAAATTTCGATAATGTCTTCTAGTATTTAGAAACGAAATAAGCATCACATCAGCAAAAGTATATTATCATAAAAGAGTTGGTAAACAACCGTAAGTATAACAGTTGGCCTTGTTAGAACAATTAAAACTAACAAAACAGTCAATATAGCTTTGTTCTTTTTGGCATTAGCGTTTTACGTTGTAACGCACGGTGATAAAAGGAAAAAAGCTAATATAGATATCAAATAGGCATCAATTTACTTTATTAAAAAGCAATAATAAAATAAAATGTCGTAGATTATTGTATTGAACCTCATAAATCTTGAATTGCTGATTGCACCATGTGAAATTTAAAAAAAAGCATAAATACAAAAAAAGCAGTTAGTATAAGTGATACAAATATCAAAAAATAATGTGCGTTTGAAACTAAGAAACGATTAGCTATACAAAATTGTTTAATATATTATTACAGTGAAGTAAGTATGTTTTAATGATAAATAAAAAAGAACTCAAAACCAGCCTATTCCTTGTTAGTTCGTAACTTTAGGCGTCATGAGCTTGTGCGTACGTTGGAAAAATAGTGTTATTTGGTCGCCACTTCAAGCCAATAATCGTGCTTCCATAGTTACTGTTAAATTAAACACTACCAATAGCTAAATATTTAAACAACAGTTTTAATAAAAACATGTAGATATAAATATACTAAACGAATACGTTTACGAGCACTATCTACAACGATCAACGATCTTTAAAAAAGCACTTTCATACTACACAATAGGACGGTGGACACAGTGGGACATTTGTATTACTTTTCGAATGACCCGTTAAATTGTTACCATATTCATTGCGCATGTGTGCAATTCACAATACTTTTTACTGCCTGTTGCGTCGTCCAGGTTGCAGAAATTTAATTATTTGCATAGGTAAAAAGTTGCTTTTTAACATTTATTCCATTTAAACAGGCGACTGTTCTTGAAAAAAGCAAATCTCTGCAGAAAAATTCCTTGTTACCTCATTTTGTTTATTTTCAATTTACAAAAAGTTTTCAAAAGTGTATCATACAACAGAATATTAGTGTTTTAACTTTTTGCCACAGTGAACGCACCCTTAATTTACTGTATATTCGGGTTTTCTTTAAATAGAGATGGACATCTAACTAGTTATTCTCAATCCGTATGCGTTTTGTTCCTACTTAAAGCAGTATATCAGGCAGTGTTTCAAGTTCACGTTTGTTAAAAAGTTCAACAAACGTTAAAAAAAAACATCATATATTGTGTAAATTTAAACATAATTCTTGAAATAGAAAAGTGCTTTTCAAAGTCGTTTTTCGTTCGTTAACGACGTAGGCTTTTCTCATCACCGTGTGTAACACCAAAACCAGAGACACCTGAAGTTTTAGTTACAATTAGTCAATTCTTTTTTATGCTGAATTTTATTTTTGCAAGTTTGCATAAACACAGACATTAAGCGTGTACCACATTATTATACTTACAAAGAACATAAAATTTTGACTATCAACCGATATTATAAATTGTTTTAAAATATGGAACAAACAATGTTACTGTGTTGTTAGCAGAGAACAGAGCGACAACAGGCTTTCTCAGCTGTGAATCACATCGAAATGGCATAGTCCTACAGAGGTACCTCTGAAGTTAATCCACTATAGACACTCAGTTGAAACTATCTATTCTGCATGAGCATATACATATAAAGCGTCAATCCCATATGAACCACGGCCAAAAGAGCCTGTCGCTGCTACGCTCCCTGGTTATTAGTAACTTAAAGTATCTCTATATTTTTATGCAGTGACAAAGGCAAATATTACAGGCACAATATTCTTATATGTCATAAGCATTTATTAGTATATTTTCTTCCGAGTTATGCCATTTACACCACATATGATTAAAACAATTGCACTTGAAGAGGAAAAACGTACAGGGATGATGCAAATAATAGATAGGCCTAAAAGCTAAAATGCTAAAGAAAAACGTTACTACCACATACGCACATAAAATAATACACTAAATACTTACGAATTTTTAGAATCTCGGCTCATATCCAACTCTGGGATTGGTTTCCGCGTGTTGTCTTGGAAACTGCGAAAATAAGTAAGTAATAAAAGAAATAGGAATAGAGATAAGTTGAGTGCCGTTTCCATACTTTAATTAATCTGAGGATATGTGCTATAGAGGAGATTTTCTTTGGAAGAAAGGATCCAGGTACGGGATAATGAGGTATTCGGTAGGGCACAACAATGCTCTCATACTTTATTTTCCATCTACAAATAGATTAATTAATTCTTTTATTTAAAAAATGATGGGTTTTTAAGAGGATGCAAAAATAAAAAAAAAATGCAATGGTTTTAAAGAATAATACATATTATGCAACAGAACACAGGTGGCTTTACGAATGCATAAACCATTTGTGCTCATTTTCGTTAAAGTACTGTACGCAATTACTTACACTCGAATTATAAAGTCTGGTATCATTGTTATTATTGGAATTAAAAACAAGCCCAACCAGAATACTACTGATGAAAATAAGATTAGGTGCATTCCTGCCATAACAGTGCCCACAGGAATTACTGGCCAAAAATTGCTGAAAAAATAATACATAATATAAAGAATAAGTATCACTATATCACCTGGCATTATTTATTATGTTGCATTTACGCAGAATGATCAGACTAACTAACCTGTAGATTAAAATAAAGAGAAACCATATTACTATTGATCCCCAAATGGCACAATGCGTGGGCCAACACCACGAAGTAGTAACCAGTCCAGCTTTCAAACAAACGGTAATTACAACGTACTGTAAATAGATTTTGTTTTCACTCTGAATGATGACACGCAACAATTATTTACTTACCGTATACACAGCGTTTCCCAGCGCTAGATACCCTCCCTCTTTACCAGACATCCACAATATATCGTGCTGACACATTAACAAAGGTAACCAAAATAACAACGCCGAATGTACCATCCCGTTAGTGACCCAATACCAAAATATTTTAATGGTGTACAATTTGCCGCTTTGCGAAGGTTTATATAATTTCGGGTAAGCCATCATAACATCTGCGTTGTACGTTCTGTCGAATAATCCGATGGCCAACGGTGGCAAGGCGGTAAACAGTACGTTGTATAGACCTATCGACCATCTTTCAAAAAGTACTTGTCCGGACCAACCGGAATATATAGCGAACCACAGTTCGATAACGTATAAGCATATATTTTTATAAAAACTGTATAGTATCAATTTACACATGCGGGTATAATTCCACGCTCCGTGCACTAATAAGAGTCGCTGTAAGAATCGAAATTGGGCGATACTGTAGTCCGAAGCACAAGCTGCCTGAAGGCCTTCCACGCCAGAGATTCCCACCCCTACGTGCGCTTTTTGTATCATTGCCACGTCATTTGCTCCATCTCCTATAGCTAACGTAACGGTTTTCGTATGCTTGGTGACGTATTCCACGACTTCGGCTTTTTGCATGGGAGAAACTCGACAACAGATTACCACTTTGCAGGAAACGCATAGTTTCAGAAATTCCAATCGCAAATCACAGCTTAAGGCGTATTTTAGCGTTTTGCCGTCAACCACTAAAGCGATATCGTTTTGTTTCTCCAAATTATCACCTAGGTCCGCATTGTGTCGAGAAATTGAATCTCTTGCGTGCTAACAACATGCATAAATAAACAAATTAGATACACTTTGAATATATAAAACAACCGACTGCAAAAATCACTTATGTGATGTTGCAACTAGAGATTCTAAAAAATTGTTCCTGTAATATACTCTCCTATAGTAAACATGTTATTCTCGACATTTATATGTCAGATGTTGTTTGTATAAATGAATTTTAATTATAATAATTTAATCCTATGTTTGTAAATTTAAATTTCCGTGTTTAACGACTTACTAATCGTTTAACTGCTTGAAAAAGTCACATGTTGGCCGTCGAAATGTTGGAGACATAAACTAAATTAGATGAACAAATCATTATTGCTTAATTTTGACCATTTAATTAATCTACAACTTCTACCCACTTAATAAGATTTGACAAAGAGTTGGAGTTCATTAAAAGGTCGTGATTTACAATGGTTACTCTTCTGCGGATGTACTTCGGCATCTAAAGAAAGTGGAATATAACTGAAACTTTCGGCAAAAGGTTTATTAAATTATCCTTCCACAAAATTTTAAAAGGCATAGGCGGTGTTTTCAAAGAGCACAATATGAACACGTGTTTCACCTCGCGAAACACACAACGAAACCTTTTAGGTTGTCCGAGAGATAAACCGAACGACAATGAAAGGCCTGGTATTTATAAAATAGCATGCGAGGACTGCAATAAAGTTTATGTTGGACAAACAAAACGTGCCATCAAAGCCAGATTTAAGGAACATAACGCTATGGGAGTCTTGAATAATCTAGCATTGCACAACATATTAATGATACAGGCCATAAAATTAACATTGAGAACTTTGAACTATTGAAAAATTCTTCGAGGGAGTTAGATGCTTACGTGACCATGTGTATGAGAAAAGACTCTAACAATTTATTGAATCGGGAATATGCACCTCTGAACCAATCGGGGTTGACTGATTTATTGGAGTAAACATATTTCCCTGTTAGTTACCCTATTGGAATTTCGCAGGTCGAGTAGGGGTAGAAAAAGCACTTGCAGATATAGGTTTTACAGTAGAGGTAACGAAGCATGTTCAGATATTGTGTAGCCCGAACAAACAAACCTCATTTTAGAAGAACAGAATTATTTGAACCTAACAATGCCAAAACAATTATTTCTGTTTTTACAGGTTTCAGCATATGTAGAAAGACATGCACAGAATCGGATTATCTGATGAGATTGAAACCCGTCTGTGTTTGAAGAATGGGCATATTATCTACCACAGTTTAGTGGCCAGAAATATTAAGTAGATCATCTTTGGAAAGATCTGAAGAAGATTTAAATGAACAAGATTATGAGCTACTGTAAGGACCTGAATTAATATCATGGATTTTAAAATAGCATCTGCTCTGTAACAGAACTTAGCAAACCGTAATAGATGGGACGAGGCATCGAACCTGCGGGTAATACCATAAATTAAATCTTGGCAAAGTGACACAAGCTATTTTCAATTAATTTAATAATGTATTTTTAAGTTATTAACTTGATTGACTTACTCAAATTTATTACACTCAATATTCTGAGAAATTACCCAAACATGTAAACGAAGAATCTCACTTGCACCATCTATAGAAATTTTGTATAAAGTTTTAAACACTTACATCTAAGCTATCCTCGTTCAATATGATCAAAGGTGTTCCATGTACTATCAATTTTGAGGAATAGCCGATATTGATAGCCGTTTCCTGTTTATCCCCAGTCAACACCCAAATATTTATATCCGCTTTTAATAAAGCTGCGATTGTTTCTGGTACTTGATCTTGAAGTTTGTCTTCAATTGCAGTAGCGCCAATTAGTATTAGATTCTTCTCAATTAAGTTTGCGGCATCGTCGATTTTCTCTGCAATAAAACTTTGTCACGTTTGCATTTAAATACTGATCAGAGAACACACCTTCTCTATCGGTAAGAGTACAACTTGCTTTATTATATGCTGCCTTCCATTGCTTGTAAAAATCTTCATCTAACTCGGCATAAGCGCAACATAGCGTCCGCAGGCCTTCAGTAGCGAAAAGTTCTAAATGGTGCAACAGCATATCCTTATATCTTTGATTGTGGTTACTCAATCTTTCGTATATAACCTACAAATATTAAATTTCAGCAATTAAGTTTTTAAGAATTTAATTTTATTACCGTGTCAGCGCCTTTGCAATACAATTTAATTTTGCCCTGTGGATTTCTTACTACGACGGACATTCTTTTTCGTGCTGATGTGAATTCGATAACATTTAATATCTCATACTTTTCCAGTTTACCAAAGGCGTTTATTTCAACGTAATCAGGAGTGCGACTTTCAAATATATAACCAAATCTACTAGCACCGTAAACTAATGCCCGTTCATCTAGAAATAATAATTAGTTTTTCACGTACTATTTTGCATGTTAAATTTAAGATTAGTCTAACCAGGAGATGCGGCATGATACAAGCATTGTCCGTCCGGTGTTTTCTCAGGTATCACGGTATGGCAGACCGATAATAAAATAAGTAATTCTTTCAGTAGATCTGCGTTTTCATTCCCTTCTTTTATGTGCTGAAATTTTCATATTGCACCAAAAATCTGAGTATTTCGAATTTTTATTATTATTATTACCTGTATTAATGTACTTTCATCTGGATCATCTGATATACTGTATACTTCAGCGCCGACAGTGCATCTTTTAAATTCCATTACATTTCTAGTCAATGTACCGGTTTTATCTGAAAATATATATTTGACCTGACCAAGTTCTTCATTTAAATTCGAAGTGCGAGCCATTGCAGGAGTGTCAGTTTCCTCATAATACATATTTCTATCCATATTAATGAAAATTGCCTTGAAGGATGAATATTAGAAATAATACGCTAGAATGAAGGGTGTTAAGGTACCTGTATAAATCTAACCACTTCTAAAGTAACTTGTAGAGAAATAGGAACCAAGTTGTTGAATAAGATTATAAACGTCAATAGATTATAAGCGACATTAAAAGATATATCGTTTAATCCAATATACCAATCGGTATCACGATGTTTATTATTCCAAAAAGTATTTCCTAACGTACATATCGTACACATTATTATCAAAATCAGAAATAATAATAATATTTGGTAATTCGTCAATTTATCTATACTGGATCGCTTGAGTGGCGCTTTCGTAGCGTTCCTCATAAGCTTAGTTTCGTGGCCCGTGTAAATAACGATTCCGTAGACCCACGCTGTATTCCTCAACATTGCACCTCTCAATAAGATTTGATCTGGACCTAGTGGTTCCGGTGATTGGTTCGTCTTCTTAAGGACGCCTGTGAATTCATAGAGGTGTCGATTTGGGGGTTCGCATTCTATATTTCCAGATAAGCTGGCTACTTCGTTCGTTGTTATAATGTTTGAAGTCGCGGGGAGAGCTTGACGAATTTTAAGATTAGTTTCGCCATCTAAATTGGCAGTTTCAATGAAACTTATGCCCCGTGGTTCACTGAAACATAACGCAACTGTTAAGGGTTTTACAGCACCCTAAAACCATATCAATAATGTGAATTCATTCGACGTTAAACCATAGATGAATTAATGATTTATACAAGCGATTTCTTTATTTACTTAAAACATAAAAGATGTGTGTTACATAAATTTACATGATTTTCCTTGGCTTATTTTTATTGACCCAGATAAAAATATTTTATCTCAGGGCAAATGCAACTTATTTTGATCAATAAAAATGCTTTTATATTCAGACGAAATAAACTACTGCTACTAATGCTACTACTGTCAAATTCCAACCAAATATGAACCATTCGTTCATCTATAATTCAACTTAATTCAAAACTGGCTCGCAATAGAATTACAGGACTATGCCTCGCTAGATTTAACTTTGCAGAAATTACCTTGATGATACTAAAACTAGATCCGCCGGAAAGAAATTATTGTTATGTACACGGACAATATCCCCTACAGCCACATGTAACCAGCGAATAAATTCCCAAGAATTATCGCGTAAGACTTCGACTTCTCGATAATTAGTGTCGTCGTCAGCTCTGTGTCGTTTCTTGGAATTTAGAAAAAAAAAAAAATTACGGCAAATAGTTTATAGATTTTTCACACTTACCACATCTTCTATAATTTCTTTTATTGCCGATACGCTTAGTATAAAGATAAGAGGCACTAATGTTGTGTAACGACCAGTTGGCGATACATCTGGTATTTGTTGCAATAGAGCGATCATTAAGAAGAATATATTCGCCCATCTTCTAAATTGTTCGAATAAAAATAACGGAATGAAACGAATTATACTGAAATGGGAAAAAGTATGAGTATCAATGGAAATAATTGAAAAAAGAGAAAAATTATAATTGAGCCTAAATATACTCCACACCTTAGAGTACACGCACAATAAATGCTATGATAAAAAAAAATCGGCACGAGTCATTATATTCATGTTTGTCTCTTCCGCACAGTGAACATCGAGTCCAGTAACTGCGGATAACTTTTTGTATATGTCTGGCCAAAATAATATTGCGATAAATGTTAAAGATGTAACTTTTTCAGTAACGTTACAAAGAAATTAACTTTTGACATTATTTCTAGTAAAATGTTGACGAAATAATAATATAGAGTATAGTTTTGTTTCTGAACTGAACAGAGCATTTTGAAATTTTGTCAAATCTCATTTATTCAAATATTTTAAACACTTCTTGAAAGTGCACACACAAGTCTTTAGCTCTCCCGTCCGCGGTGGCAGTGAGCTCAAATCTACCCCTTTGAGTTATTCTCTTAAACTCCACAATTTCAACTTATTATACAAAGTTACCTATTTATCTCGAATCAATAGGCCAATAAGTAGCCTTAGTCCGGTCTGAATAGATTTTTGTTGATGTTTAGTCTAGGGTTGACCAACCTTTTAGCTACATGTTGTCCAGAAGTTTGACTCCAGAGGGATATAGCCTTATTGCACTCCCATTGCTGGGGCTCACCTCTAATCTGAGTTTTCGAAATACCCAGAGCACCATGCAATTATTGTGTACGTATTACCTTCAAATTTTAAGGAAGTATGCGGGTAGTTGCTGTACCTACTATTAATGTCTTTATGGTATTTATCCACGGTCTATCAATTACATTACAAATTTTGTCATGATACTCAATATATTGGCAAGAAATTATCTGGGAAAGTAAACTAAACCAAATTAATAAATTCAACTACAAAAAACAAAGATTTCTGTCGAAACTGCTCTCACAAAATGACAAATGAAATTGTAAATTGTCAATATGACATGAACAGTACCGTTACAAACGGATCATACTGCCGCCGTATGTCCACAATACAAACAACAATATACGTATTCAACTAGGCAACACAGCTTGTTGATTTTATTCCCCGAACAGAATAATTTCTTGCCAATACAGTATATAGTTTGCAATAATAGTCATTAGCAAAAGCTTAAACTTTCTTGTGAAATTAAGCTTGAAACTTAAGTTTCTTATATTTATTTGTGGCATTGCCTTTTACGCTTAACTATTTTATGAGTTACTAGAGAAAATGTTATTTACTTTTGGGAGTTCCCATGGAGGATACAAACATATTCTTCAATTGCTTCTCTTATCTAGTTTTAACCTTCTTTGACAAATGTTTTGGACAAATATTAACGACAGAAATCATATTATTATAATACGTACCTATATTTAGCCGTTGATATATGATTATTAACAAACTTTGTATTCGCTGGCTGTGGTTTGTTTATAAATATTACTCGAGTTTCCGTCGCTGCTGGGGTACCACTTGCTTCCGTTTCTCTGTCGATAGCTGACGATACCGCACCATCTTCCCCAGCTGCAAGAAAAGGTTGATATGATACTTCCTTATAAAAAACTGGCATGTGTACAAGCTACGTCAATGCTTAATGTTGACATACGGTACTTCAAAATAGGATTTTTTCTTCCCTACTTGGGTTAAAATAAAATATAATCACTTATGTATTTTCCGTCTGTTGCAAGATGATGTTTTATAACGCGAATATTTATTTTATTGCCGCGATTCGTGTGTAAGTTAGCTTATTGTTAGTCGAAAGGTTTACTTTGAAGTACATTCGTAAGTAAGTTAAGGTTGTAAAAGTAATAGTAATTTGTAAATATAGATATTAATTACCAACGAATAAATTCACAATAGGCAGAATATGCAACACTAAGCTATTTCTTCGTAGATCCATGCAAGTCTGATAAGTTAAAAAGATAGAGATCATGGAATGACATGAGCACAGACATGAGATAGATTAGATGAAAGTCACAGGCTAAACATAAATTATAAATATTATACAATATGAGGAAGCTACACTTCATTGAAAATAAAATTTATATGTCTAAGGTTTCCTGCCGCTTTGTAGTTTAATATAAAAAACCTGCAAGTACAAATATACAGTTAAAGTAGCTATTTAAAATCTCGCATAATGTATATTATATTAGTTAGTTAAGCATAATTTGTCTGCTACAATCAATACTAATAGTAAAAATTTATATAAGGTACTCGTAGTTGATCGAAATATATTTGCATATTATGTAGTGTAGTGCATACATCTATACTTTTAATATCTTTGCAAACTACAGAAGATAATATTTAAAGGTACCTCCTATATGCTTTGACTTCTAAGGTATACTGTAAGGCTTTTATTACAAGCCTTAAAATTAATAACATCGAATAAGTACGCATTTGGAAACCTTATTCGTGCTTCACCACAAATCGCAATATGTCATCCAACATTGCACTAACTGAAGCTACATATACAACTTACGTCGTCGAAGTCGAAATATAATCGCATTAATAATACTTCCAATTCGATCCATTGTACTTATAAACCATCACAATTAAGATTGAAAACACTATTCAGGTACATTTTGTTTATCTACATTACGTGTTATCTTACTCTCCTTCATACTGAATGGAATATTGATTTTTTTCATAGCGCGCAAGCGGTCCTGAAGCTACATACACTTGGCTGCAAAAGTGTACGTTCGTTTGATGCCGAGAAACGAGCAAGATAAAGCAAGAATTGTCCCTTATAGCTATATATAATCAATTACATTAATATAGTATTGTAACATTAATTGTTCTATGTATTCTGAACGAGAAACCTATGACCAATTAAATTTTTTTCAATTCTCGTTAGCAGATTTTTTAAAAGTAAGAACTTTGACATTATGAAAGCATTATATTATGTGGGATAACATATATAGTTAGGTTTGATGAAAAGCAAGAAAGGTCCTTTGCAGTCATATCTGAACATGGTGGAGACTATTGAATTTGTCTCTGCGTCCACTCCATTTCTCGAAAAACGAGTAATTCGTATTCATGGCCGCTTTTGTCAATGTGAAATAGAGCACCATTTTATTGACATCAGATATATGGAAGTATTCACTGGATTGGGTATAATTTTTCTTTATTCGTGGTACAATTGGATTTTGTAGTAGTTCTGAGTTACATAATCGATAATAATGTTTCCATCACAGATGATATTGTCATTCTACCCTAGTGTAATAGACGAGGGCCAACATATTAGTTCCTCTAAAACGACCACAATAAAATATTCTCACGAGATAGAGCAAGTTAGATGATCTAGCACCACTAAAATTGCTGAAATGAAGAAATAAAGCAGTCCGAGGAAGTGAAATATCCTGGTGTCAGTCTTGTACGAACTGTTTTGGTTTAAAAGTAATAAACACATCTAACGTTTCAAAATTTCTATTTCCACCATAATAAAAATCCTTTTATTATTGTTCTTAATCCCCGTTGCGTTCGTTTAAAAGCTTAAAAGAGAGAGATGCCTCGATCACCAATCTTACAGATACGACTTTGCTCTTTTGGACTATCACCTCTTCACAGAAGTGAATGAATTTTAAAGCCCACAAGGTTTATAAGCACGCTCCACTAGTGAGCATGCAAAGCAGATGATGCAGTCAAAACTGTACAGCTAATAAAATGGATTACGTCAAAATATAGCGAAATCAAAATTTTGAAAAAATGTTAATTACTTTTAAGCTAAATAAACGACGGGTTTAACATTAAAAATAATAAGTATAAGTCATTTTCGTTCTCCAATAAAAAAAAGTGGTTATATTAACACGCGTAATTACATTTTTTATGAATAACTATATTAAAAGGAAAATTATGATTTTCTTTTAAGAAGAAACACACACACCACCTATCTATGTAGTACAAGTTAATAATTTACTTAAGCACAAACCATTAGATTTCTTAGTATATATTATACGCACATGTATGCATCGCATTAGGAGAACGTCGCACCTTAAAGTAATAATAAATACTAATCTTCTGATGAATCTGTATCTACATTCCGGCATAAATGATAGTATTATCGCCTTATCTTTAAATTACAATAAACCATACGATCAAATACTGTTACATAGTATTACCCTAACACTGAGAAAACTGTAATAGTTTATTTATGTATCAAAGCTGAAAAGTGACGTTTTGTCGAATGAGTTCGATGAGACACTTTCCAGCCGTGGTACGTACAAATTCTTATCGACTACCACATGATTATCACTTACTAAAATCAATTTACTTGCATTTGTAGTGTTCAGAATACAGATGACTCATATTGGAATGACAGATTGTTTGAAAGCTATTTTGACAACCGAACCCAGGAAAACTTCAGAATCTTCACAGAAGAGTACGGTAAAGTAACGGAACGGACACGTTTACCGTTCAATTCGATAAAGTGGCGCTTTCTATCTTAGAATGAGTGTAGTAAGGTTCTATTTTCGGATGTGGTAGTCGGAAAAATATAACACAGTTGTAATACACCTTATAAATTGTTTGCAACTAGCAATATATTAATATACGAGGCATTAGTGGTTTTAAGTTGGTCACATTTGGTTAAAGTTCTAGATGTATCAATTTCAGTTTTGTTTATATATATATTTCACATCAGTGCAGAGTATTAAAGAAAAGATCATATTTTATATGGATCCAGAGATATGAATTTAATTAAAGATAAGAATAATTCCTATTATCATGGTTGTTGTGTGATTGATATAGAGAATAAAGATGAAGAGACGAGTTTTTTGCAATCCCTAACGATTTTTTTGCTGATATAGGACTAGTAAAAAAATCGTTAGGGAAACTAAAATACTTTCATCTTATTGTTAGTAATTCTTGAACTATATACTTATCATATCATATATAGAGATAATTATATTTACAAAAGCTAATGGAAAAATAAAAATTTCATAAGGTACACGTTGTGATGACTACATTGTCGACAGTGTCAATATGTAAATACACACATAAAGTAGATCTACTACCTACCTACATGTGTATTAGTAATTCCAGATAGACGAAATTTTAATCTATCTGTCATCATTGGAGATTACAGCCATATAAATAGATAAAGACTGATTTAAACTGAACTTCACTGTTCCAAAATGAACAAAATATTTGATATATTATTTATTGCTATAAATGTAAAGTAGATATAAACTCAGTACACTTACAAGGGAGTGTGCGAGGTAACCCTCACCAATCGGATTCTCGAGTGTTGTAAATCGCCGCTTTCCATTTTGACGGGGGCTTGCGTTTAATAAGCTACCCGCTAAAATTCCGATATTTATCGGATTGCTGCAATTTACACTATTATCGCGAATAAAAGAAATAACATTATATACTTCTGATAACGCAAATCCCTGTTCGCCTAGCTTCCCTTGCGAGCGAATAGAGGGCGACAGGTGCCGGTGAACAAGGAGTGCGTCCGACGCTTAGTAGTTGCGCAAAAACGCGATAATGACAATAATATAGTTCTTGTGTGCTAAGATATAAATTGCAAAAGTTCAAAAATCATCGAGGTTGCTAAACGTGAGGTTACGCAAAAACGGGAAGCGACGATTTCGCACACTCGATAAGTTCTACAAATGTGCCATGTTTCAATCCGATCGGTTGTTTAGTTAGACTGTCTTTGGGTGGTATTGCTGTCGTTTTACATATCGAAATTACTTTGCTTCCCTAAAAATTTGCTTGGGTAATTTAAAGCGCGCAGGTATAATATTTTTTAAAAAATGATTCGTTCATCTTATAATGCATCCTAATGCTAAAATTTTATACAGGGTACTTTGAAGCATCTCAGTATTTATCTACTTAATCTGGAGCATTCGCTTCTCCTTATTCTAAAAGCTCGTCTCACTTCAAATTAAGAGTTTTCAACGTTTATACGTATCTGCTATAAGTGCTGTACTCTAAACTCGAAATAAAACACGAAATAACAGATATTTTTACTTGTCACTTTATGTAAAAATTACTCTTCTGGATATGGCCGGTTTTGAGACTAGGGAACTTAAATGTAACCGTAAAAATTTCTTTAAAACCCATGTTCTCAAAGCCAAAGCATATTGACAAGCTAAGAACATTAGCAAGGAAAATATACCCTAAACCAAATGAAAAAAAAAAAACAGAAAAAAAAAACAAGACATATGTATATTGGTACCTGGAGTGTAAGTACCGACAAGTGGAGGATTATTTTGATCTGGTGAGGACAACCTACGAAGTTCGAAGCTCTGATGTGGCATCCGGAACCGGGGTACCCTTTTTAGGACACCCTGCTACAATACAAAAAAGCTATAAATATACAAATTAAGAAAAACGATATTGTTTAATCAAAAAGGAAATAATAGAAAATTCCTAATAGTAATATTAAAAAAAAATTAATATGTACATGAAAGCAAAAGCCTTAATCGACGAACAAAATGTAGTAATACGTGCAAGTACAATTTTAATGCAACCTTTTCCAACAGAATCAAACCTGTACAGCGTGGACATATCATTGTATGCTGCACTTATCATGAACAGAAAATTTTACTTAAAACAACGTAAACACCAACCACTTTCTTTCAAGAAAATTAAATAATAATGTTATTACTAATAAACAGATTTCCGAGCAATTGCAACTTTTCAGTCATGAAATGAAAAATGCTTCATTATTTTGCATGAAAGTGAACATTTTGGCATTATTGCAAGAAGTTGCATGTCTTCAACTTTCGCCACACGAAATTATATTTTTCTAATTTTTTATTCTTTCTCGTTGATTCATGAGCGTATCTTTTTAAATGATTAATTAAATACTATTGATTAGCTATTCAATTAAACTAAATAATAGTATAGTACCATTAACAGAAAAATAAAAACACAATACATTTTTATAATTATGAAAATTTATGGGAACATACCATAAACACATACAAAACACTCGCAACAACATGCAAACTTTCAGCCTTCAATAACGTCAGCATTTTCACAGGTTTAATCAAAGGTATGATTCGTTTCGATTAACACACGTTCAATTTTTTTAATCCAGTAATAAATAAATTCCTTTTTTTCCAGTAATGCTTGTATTATTCTTGAACATTTTTATACGACTTTTTACTTATATTCATGGGTGGGTGCTATTTGAAAAAATTTAGTGGTTCTTTTGTTGTACATATACAGTTATTATATCTTTACATTCAATAACTTGTAAAATAATTATTGAGCTAAGATAATTCCTATTTTCATTTTACAAGTTTGAAATCGTAAAATGTGGTAACTTTTCGGGGATCCAAAATTTTTTATAAACGGAAGCGGTTGGGCAAATTTTAGCTGTAGAAAATATGAAGACCTGTCAACATCAGCGCTCATATCAGTAGCTCCTCACAGTATTGAAAACTGGAAATATCAAGTATGGGCTTGCACACAAAAAAGCTAAATGAACTTAGAGTACTAGATTTGTTGTTAATTAGTAATATAATGATTTACCTTGAGTATACTAATTCCAGTCATGCACATACTACTGCCGTCAGAATATTAATTACTAATTAGAATGTGTGGGTCACAAAAACTTAATTGGACGACGTTGCTTAATCTTATTCTGATTAAATAAAATGCCGATTTGCTACCTACATATTTTGTGACGAGCTATTTACAAACCACTAAAACCTGCAAAGATCTAAATAAAACTGAATCTAACTAATTTTGCACTACATTCAAGAAGAAAGTCATCAACACTGTTTTAATGGAGTAAATCTGTAGATATAAGTATGTACAAACTCATGAAGAACCTTAAATTATAAAAAAAAGCAACTACACTGAGGGAAGCGAGAAATTAGATATTTTTTCAAAAACCTGAAGCGTGTTTTCAGTATTTATTAAGAGCACCTGAATCCGCGACGCCGGTCAAATACGGACTAAAACTCGAAGGATTATTCGATGGTTCGACCTTTACATTATATCAACGTTCCGCTTGCTTAATAAGTGCTATATTTCGACGAAAAAATGCGGACCCATGATCGATAATATAAATTCACCATTTCCACATCTGTATTATTGTAGGTAGGTACTTATGCGTTAAAACGATTCATATCACATGCAATTATCTTCTGAAATAAACTCCTCTCCATTCTAAAAATTCAAAAAGCGGCTAATGGAGATATTCATACGAAAATAGATACCTTTCATCGTATACCAATCACGCAAATAATCCCATTTTCTGTTACAATCAAAGGCTCTACTACTAAAAGCCATTGAAAAGTTCCCCAAAAGCTGAAATTAAGGCGGATTAGTACTAACTGTCACATATTTTTTAAATACGAAACGTCCATGAGGTACTGGTGAAAAAGAAGGACGGTTCAACTAGGTTCTGCGTAGATTATCGACAATTAAATAATGTAACCAAAAAGGCCAGTTGTGACGATTCCATGTATTGATTTTCTTCTAAAATTTAATGAAGTTTTTCCCTAAAATATATATATTTTACTGTTTCAATCAGTTTTATACTGTTTGTTTAGCTACTAAGATTGCAAATTTAAAAAAATAAAACATTTTTATAACAAAATAATGATTGTTATAAAGTCAACAGTCGAAATACCTAAAAAAAATTCAAGTGCGTCTAATAATATGGCCAGGGACCGTATATACATACATGCGAACAACAAAGATATTATGGAAGAGAAAAAATCAAAAGAAACTTGGAATGATACATCCTATTCCTACTATCTATGCAGTATATTAGATCATTATACCCGGGGATGTTAAATAATATTCATCTGTAAACACACTTAAGGTTGACCAGTACATATAGCTGTTAACTTAATTAAAAAAAAAACTTTTTGGAAGTGCTCAGGATGTAATATGTGTTACAATATTTGAGTTTCTCCTTTACCTATTAAACTTTTATTGATTAAGTCATATACTCGCTTTTGATGGCCGTGCTGAATAGGTCACATCGCTATCAGAAAAAGCTACGAGACCGAGAAAACAAAGCATTACAACAGAGGACACTACCTAACACCGTAAGTTAATAAAGGGAAAACTGGCGCACCCTTTCCGTGGCCTTTAATTCGTCCTGACCAGAATTTGCGACCCGCCCAAACACTCCCTCGAAATGTCATCTTCCAAATGAATATATTCCCTTTGTCACAGTTCATTACCGTGAATAGTTGGGCAATTTTCCAGTTTCCTGCGGATTGCTATGAACCACGCATTTTACACAGATTGCATCACATTATGTAAATATGTTAAGCTTACGCACGCAAGTACAATATCATAAACATTCCCATATTTTCGTTTTTATTTTAAGTGGGACAGAAAAGTAAGCCTTTTTTCACGTCTGTCTATACAGACTGCACTTGTTTACTTAAAGAATAAAAGTTGTCATTACAAGGAACAAAATCCTTGTTTCCTGTAACATAAAATAATTTACATCATGGTGGCGTTAGACAAAAGGTCCACTCGACAGAATATAATTTAGTATGGCGGCTTATCCTTTTGTTGTGGAAAATTCATAACAAAGTCACATTTGCTTATTACTTGTTTTAAGATGTTTACAATTCAATCAATTTGATGTTATAGCTAACAACGCTAGTGAATATTGTAGTAGATTAACGCGGCTTTTCTTTATATAAAAAAAATATTTTTCTAATGTCACAAAAACACGAAATGGTTGTCTAACAATAAGTTACATGTTCATTGACCACTCCTTCTTCAAGATGGTGCAAGATAATGATATCACTGGGTGTGTGAGTGAGGATAAGTACAAGGAAGTAAAATAATATAACACTGAAATGAACAATTTTTTTACTTACCTTTGTTAAGATAATACCCAGCGGCTGTCGGTGCTCACGTCACTTTGAGGCTATGACAATGATCGTAGTTCTTCGTATGCTCTCGTCAAATGCGTTGCTATATGTTTTTATGTTACGAAGTTATATGAAGAAGTTCGATCATTGTCATAGCCTCCGAGTGACGTACGCACGAGCCGCCGCTGCTAATACCGCATCATTGTTTCATTTTGAAATAAATTGTTAGCGAATAGTCATGTTTATTCAATTAATTAAATAAAAAAATTAACCTAGAACGGCTACTATTC
This sequence comes from Cetonia aurata, assembly GCA_949128085.1. Taxonomy (NCBI): domain Eukaryota; kingdom Metazoa; phylum Arthropoda; class Insecta; order Coleoptera; family Scarabaeidae; genus Cetonia; species Cetonia aurata. Next base: position 35,534,057 of record OX421885.1, read on the forward strand.
CTACTTTTTGAGCATTTGTGTTTGGTTTGAAGCTTTATTTTAAGTTGAGCCGGAGGATTAAAATTAAAAATTTGGTTTTGCAAATTTATATATACAGCTTTACACGTGTTTTTTTATGGAATTATTTCTCGCCGCTAAAGAGTGCCGATAAGCGGTAACGCTTATAACATGCGGCGGCACCCTTGTTAAACTATAGTGCAAGAAGTGCGAATGAGTCCAAATTTTGTGCCGATTTTAAATGATACGTTTTTGTAAATCTACTATGTACAAGAGGTAATAACGAGTAATATTTTCTCCGAGGAAGATATCTGGGGATGTTTGAAAATTAGTTAGGTTGTAATTTAATTACGAAATAATTAATTAAAATATAATCGAATTACAATGTAATTACAATTTCAAAGTAATTGACCATTTCAATTACAACGTTAATTAATTAAAAAATAATTTGGTTGGAAAGTGACGTTTTGTCAAACGAGTTTGGAGATTGCGAACCGAGGCGAGTTCGATAAGACATTTTCCAGCCGTGGTGCGTACAAAATTTTTTCCACATGATCACCACTACTAAAATTTACATACATTTCTGGTGTTCAGAGTACAGGTTACTCATATTCTTCTAAACCTTCTTCTAAAACTTTGGATTCGGTTGTCAAAATAGCTGTCAAACAATCTGTCATTCAAATATGAGTGATCTGTATTCACTACACTGCAAGTAAATTGATTTTACTAACAAATGCTAAGTGGTAATCATGTGGTAGTCGAAAAAATATTATACCCACCACGGCTGAACAGTGTCTTTATCGAACTCGTTTGGTTGTTCTCCTCGGCTCGCAATCTCCAAACTCGTTCGATAAAACTTATGTTAAAACTAAATTAAACAAACATATTAATAACTATAGAATACTTTAATTAGAGTTAGGACCGGTATTTCAATCTAATAAAAGTTATTAGCTGAATAACTGAAATAACATTACATTTTTCCTATACTTATTATTAGCTCATTGTTATTAAACACTCTTAGGAGTTTGAAATACCGGCCCTAAATCAAATTATATTTTTTTATTGGGGCAAGCAGAACAGAGTGCTACTATTTTAGTTGTGATTGGCCGCTCCACATTCACAATCACATATTAATAAACTGTTTTAAAAGCATCAAGCAAAAAAGTTCAAATAAGGTGAGTAATCGCGAATATCAGTTTTTAGTTAGACCTGCAGGCAATGGAATTAAAATTGGAACTTACCACTTAATTTTCTGAGTGTCTTGTATTTTTTCTCCCAGCATTTAAAAATAAACATACTTTCCTGGATTTTTAAGGTCAAACTACATTACTTGTTGATTGTTGTTGTCGAAACCGCGATACGTTTATGTAAACTACGTAAGTCTAGTAGCACACGTGCACACATTCTGCGACGTATTCTCTTTCTATCCTTTACAATTTACAACCAATAAAATAACCGTAATCCTAGACATAACCTAATTGTTGCGTCGTTTAAATACATTTATGAAAGCTGAAAATGTTATTTCGACAAATAGCAAATAAATTTTATAATTCTATAAGACCGAATGTATTTAATTCGAACTGTGTTGCTAATGGATACTTCACTAGATGTTTAACAACCCCAGTGGCTTATCAAGTAGTGAATGAAAATGAAAAAAAGAAATTATCAGAAGGTGAGAGTTTAATAACATCCGTTTTTGCAAAGCATTTTTATGTGAAACATGTTCAATTTCTAGAAACAATTCATAAAGTAAATGAACAAATTTTGGCTAAAGAACAGGGCAGATTATTTGCTGTTGTTCAAGTAGCCGGCAAACAATTTAAGATTACAGACGGGGATGTAATAGTGATAGAAGGATATTGGCCTCCAGATGTTGGAGATAAAATCAGTTTAGATAAGGTAAATTATAACTGCAGACATAAATTTCAACTCTGTATTGATTAAATTTTAGGTGTTAATGATAGGCGGAATTGATTTTTCATTATTCGGTAAGCCTCTCCTAGATCGAAGCTTATCAAATATCTGTGCAACTGTAATAGAGAAAACCTTATCTCATACAAAGACACATTTTCGAAAAAAAAGGAGAAAACAATACAAACGTATTAATTGTATGTATTAAAATGCCGAATATGCTTGATGAAATTATGACATTCTATTTGTTGCAGTTTATAGAATTCAACAGACCATGCTTAGAATTAATGAAGTGAAAATAGTTGGCGAACTAAATAATCCACCAGCTGTTATGCAAACTTCACATACAACATTATAAATAAATAAGTCGAAGTGTAAATAAATAATTCCTTAAGAAAATTATTTTCACCTCTTCTTAACATTATTCACTATCCATGTGCCACTTTGTACAGATGAAGTGTTTATAACTGCATGTTTTAAGATAAAACATTTTCGCAAGCATATACACATGAAAAACCTATATATTATAGTACCTGAACACTGAGAGTAAAAGAAATACAATGTAACCTACTAATATATAGACAGACATTCCAAAAACTAGACCCTCTGACATTAATTGTTATATTATTAATTAATATCACAATACAATATCAAAATAACTATAAATAAAGAGTATACATTGATTATAGATATGTTGACGCTCCAAATAAATAAGAAGGCTTATAAATTATAATTTAATTTGTTAAAATTTATGGGAGAATGGATCAACGGATCACGTTTGTTCTCGGGACTGGCACCACAATTAATTCACCGTTTCTCGCCTCCGAAACATGGGGGATCACCTCCGATAAATCAAGGATATCTGTTACACCAGAAATTATATTTTTCATAAATTGAGCGCTGGAATGAGATCTGCGGATTTCCAAGGAATTAAAGTTAAATGTACTTAATAATTCAGAATAGTCGGAATTGCGTTGAGGGTAGTCTCCATCAAGTTTAAATGAAAAAACTTGAAGAAGTTCTTTTGAATTCTCTCGATAGCGCTCTTGTGTACACCATAAATCGGAAACCAAACAACGTTGTGAGCTTACTCACAACTAGGGTGTGATACAGTGAGTACATGGCTTTTAAGTTCGTGAAATCGTTGCAAGATCTGTTTTTAAAACCCAGTGATCTATGAGTAGCAGAAAGAAGATTGCGAAAGGTATCCATATGCTGTCAAAAACGACTCCCAGATCTTTAATAGTTTCCACCACACGAGCAATGGCAGAAACATTTATGCGGTATTATGTAGGTAAGCTGCAACGCCTTCTGGAACAAGTTAAGAAGCAGCACTTTGGGCATTTAGGCGCAGGTTATTGGTGCGCCAGAGCGCCAGTATAATATTCAGATTCGACTGTAATAGATCTGAGTCGGAAGCTTTTTTACGCGATTGTAAATTTAAAAGCAAGTGGAGAGGACGGAATATCCCCAGAGATGGTGAAATGGTTGGTAGAAATAGACAAGGAGTGGATGCGACAAATGTTTAAAGATGTATGAAACGAACAGAAAATACCAAAAGACTCGGAAGAAAATTTGATAACACCAATATAGAAAAAGATGAGCAAACCCAATGTGAAAATTGAAGAGCAATATATGCCTAGCACAAACATACAAGAATTTTAGAAAACACACTAAGAACATATGTGGAACCCAAATTAGAGGAAGAGAACGCAACTTTTAGATCAGCAAGACAAAGTAATGATAACATATATATATAATAGAGGAATATAGAAGAAATAAATGTATTTAACATTTATTGAGCTAAGGTCGGTATTTGACACGGTAGACAGAAAAGAAGCATGGAGAAGTTTGGAAAAAATTGAAGAATTCAGTGAAGTAGTAATAAATATACAACTTCCACACCGACAATTTTTAAATATAGACAAGAATGAATCTGAAAATTTTGCGACTATAAAGGCATTAAAGGTATTGTACCAGTGATACAATACTTTTGGTATTGGTGCTTGTTTAAGACCATATAATGCCTTTTTTAATTTACTTGATCAGCCTTATCTTCAAAACCTTTTCAAGGCTTTTGCATCTAAATATCCTCCTTAATGAAGCCATGCTAAAACGCATATCGACGACCATTTGCGTTGCTCTTGTGCGTTTATCATTGCTAAAACCGCAATAGTGTGCGAATTGTGGTCAGCATACCTTTTCTGTGCATGAAACTTGTAGCAACTAACCCTGCCGTATAGTTTAGACCGTTTCTTTTGCCAACTCTTAATTCAATGTCTAAGTTTCGTTTCCTTGTAATACCTTCATTTCCTCATGAGTAGCCCTTTTCCAATAGTCATAGTTTGGCCTAGACTGTACTTTCTAAATCTTCAGTAATGTCATCTAGAAAGGCTTCTGGAGATAATGCATTGGCATTATAAGAGCATGGCCTGCTCCATAATCGTCAAGCTGAATTGGCAATTTTCTTTCTCTGGTGCTCTTTCTTACAGCTGTGGTTGAACTCCTATTTAGTAAATATATGGCACATAAAATTTGATTTTATTCAAGTATTAACGCACATCGTTCTATTAAGTCCTATCGAGTCATTCTGCTGCCACACCACATGGTAAACGTCTTGTATAGTTTCTACGCTACCACCTTCAAAGGAAGTACACGCTCCAGGTTCATGTGTTTAGCAATGGGAACATTAAATAAATACTTTATTTTAAACAATAAATTATATCGTACATGAGTAAATACATTTATATATACTATAGTATACTAATGAAGTACAATAAGCCATTAGAATAAAAAGCAGTTGTATTGTGAGAAATTTTATGGGTTACTAAACAAATATGTTAGTAATTCAGGCGGTGACATTTCTCTTTTATATTTCTGCACTATTTCCTGAATTTTCAGCCTTCTTCTAACGTGTGGCGGTTGGTAGCTACAAATAAAAGCATTTTTCTTTAAATAGCTAAATATATTTTAAGGCACATACTTATCGAAATCTAGCCGTCTTCTTCGCGACATATTGAGTGCAGTTTGCCTAACCAGAGGTCCTAAACAGCGCCTATTTATAATCATTCCATCTACCAACGGTGATGCAAGCCCAACACGACCTACAGGTCCTTGGAGATGTACACGTAAAAGGCCTGATGCCATTAAATGTAAACCAATTACAAGTACATCACATGGTCTGGGAGCATTAGTTTCAAATCCAGTATTCATGCAATTTAGTAAATCGCCTGAAAAATTTTAAGACTTGATATATGTACTGTAAATAATAGTAAAATATACTTGTTGGTATATTGAGATGGTCTTCGAAACTTTCCAACCAAACTAACATAATCTTTGTGTTTGTATGAGGGTGTAAATTACAACGATGAATGGGTCTACGAAATGGTACAGGTTGCTTGTCCAAGTCTAAGGATAACGTCCTTTTATCTCTTGAACTCGTTTCCGAATAATGTTTCTCATTCCAATCTAGAATATAAAAAAGATAGTTTTGCTATATATTGTGAATGATGATAAAATTACTTGGTAGGCTACTTGTATTAAACGCTACGGATTCTTTTTGAGATTCTAAGGGTTTTATTTCCGTTGGTACTACAAAAGCTATTTCTGAGCATGCATCTGCCCAATACAACACTTGGGTTTGACCATCAAATGGACCGCTATTTCGATTTGCATCACTATTATTGCAAGTAGATGCAGCCTTCCAACTTGTTGATAGATGGCCACTCCAACCTAAGAACGAAACATACCGACATCGATTATAAATTCATATATTATAAAATTCTGTCATTGATACCTGGATGAGTGTTAACATCAACTGGCCAACCCAGAGATTTAAGAAACTCTAAGAAATAGGGACAAATATTATCTGTACGCAACATATTTCCAACGATATCTTGGGCAGACGTTTGTTGAGATTTAATGTAAAATATATGGACTGTATCACAAGTACGTGAACTCATGTTGTCTAATACTTTCAAATCTCGGCAAAATTCACTTGCACTACTATCAAGAGCTATCAAATGCGACGCAACTTCTTCTTTCTGAAAATAAAATTTAAAGTAATGTATACCTAGTGTATCATAAAACTCTACTTCAGATGCTGCATCAAGGTTGAGCAAACCAAAGTGTGATAAAAATAATCTTGCAGTTTGGAACTCGTGCACCACAGGTGGTGGAGCGCATTCAGGTGTTTGAGCGAGTGACTGTGCTACAGCTAAGTAAGTTTCTGCACCGGTTTGCTTGTTTATTAATTGTGCTAGTTTGTTAGTTTCTGAATTAGCTATTTCATCATTTGCAAAAACGGATTCCAGGGATGGTATCGTTTGATCGCTGAAAAGCAAAAGTATAGAAATTGAATTATTTAAGTAATATTTTTCACTGCATTTTTATATCTTATAGTAGTGTAAAGACATACACTTTACACTGTAGAGCCCGATCCACGCTATCCGGAAAATATTTTTGTTTAATTTCTGGTCTGCTAGGTGTATCGTGCATGACGACAGGCCTCCCCAAGTTCGGTGCGTGATATTTTGTTCCGGAACGGTGTCTTGGTAAATGCCTTAATTGCATTGTCCAGGCATGTCGCCCGAAAGGCCCTCGTATTAAAATAGTTACTGTCGGCTGAGGATCTTGATCATTCCCTAAAGGTTCCTCGAGTAACGCAAGCATAACAGACCCTTCTGAAACGAAATATCTAAACTTTTCTACAGCCTTTTCTTGATTAGAGCAATCATCTGGGCAAGAATTGCAATGTTGTAAAAGCGATGTTTCATCTAATAACGATGATATCGATTCTGGCCCGCATTCACTAGGAAAATATCCCACTTGTTCCAAAATTAACATTAAAAGATTTTCCGCAGCATCACGGACTCTCATAGAAACAGGTTTTAACTCTTTGTCCTCTTTCATTTTAATTTCTTCCCCTGGTTTTCCAATCGATTTGGTTCCCGATACCCCTAATTCCGCGACATCTAATATCTAAAATATATTAAAATGCTTAACGTAGTTATATGGAATTATAGAGTTTATAGGTTACTGTTGTGAGACAATCTTTGTCTCGAAGTAAATACGGATGTTCCAGCAACCAAATAGAACAGCAATGAAAAGCCGCGACTATTGTGGAATGCAAGTCTTTAGAATGAGCTGGTGGTGGCCTTGAGCATTGATGTATGATATAATCACAAAGCCATTTAACCGCTCTCTTGCGTTCTAAAGCATCTACAATATGAATTAAGATCATTAATATTATGAATATCCCTTAGCTTATCAAATATATAATGAACGGTGGTTATTTATCACCTGAGTCTTTAATGTGAATACGCGCTAATCCAGATAATAATTCTAATGCTGCTAAGGAAATATTCAGATCCGTTTTCCATGACGAAATTAATTGATGGCATACTAGGTATGTGGCTCTGACAAACAAAGCATGTGCAGAATCTGCAAGCACACAAAATGTATAAAAAAAAACAATATTATGTATAGTACTGGAATATCTAAGAAGTTTTAGTAATGTACTTATGTGCGCATTCCTTTTTAAATTAAATAATAAAATACAATGTAATAATGAATGAGTTGTTTCTAGCTTTAACGTGGAACAATTTAATAATAACGTAAGGGTATTCTAAATTAATTATTTTCTGATACAGTATGATATAGTGAAGGCATGAATTATTATTATTATTATTATATAGTGCAGTAAATAAGAAAGTGCGTTTTTGTGAAGCAGAAGTAAAATTTCTTGCATCAGATTTCCAAGAGCAACTTTGCTTAACACCGTGTCAAAGTCTATGTAGCCTGACGTTTCACGAACGGCTGTGGTTCGCGTTTTTAAAGGTACTGACTGCAGTGGAATGCCCTCTTTCTTCTTCTCTAATTGGAATGTCGTTATAACTAGAGCAGACCACTTTCCGTGCGCGCCATGTGCGCCGGTATGGGAGTGTAATTCGTAATATACTAGAATATGCGATAGAATAAGGACGCAACATGAGCTTGTTTAACTATTTTCAATTTTCTTGTATCTTCCATGACCTGCTCCCATCTTATTTTCGGTCTGCCTTTTGGTCTACCCTCCACTGGTCTCCAGTTTTTTATCTTATTAATTATCTCGTCATTATCTCTTCTTTCCACATGTCCGAACCATTTTATTAGTTGCGCGTTTATTTCATGATTCCATAACTGTCTATATTCTTCTTCAACTTTCTTTGGTCCTAATATTTTTCTTAAGATCTTCCTTTCAAATATTCTTAGGTTTTCTTCATCCTTACTTGTGAGACACATTGTTTCCGCCGCATACGTCGCTACGGGTCTGATTGCTGCATTATATAGTTTTAATTTAGTTGTTTTGCTAGTGTTTCGATTCTGCTAGCGTTATTATAGACAAAAAGCAGACAGAAAGTTGGAATACTCATACACCAAGCATTCGGACTTTGTCGTAGGTGTTGGTCTATACTAACGATAGCAAAAGTTTTGGCCGAATTTTTGCTTCAGGTCGGTAACTTTCATCGTGTCGCGACTGTATTCTTTAGTATAGTGAAATACGTTCTACCGTCGGTATCATTTGAAGCATAGGGAATGAATGTAGGTTATATAAATACTGAAGTATTTGCAATAATGTCGTTAGCAAATCCTTATGCACTAATTAACACCACTTGACATCAATTACATCATTCCAAAATATGCCTTATACACAATTTGCATTCACCAAATCATGGTGCTTTAATGTAAGAAAAAGTAATAATGTTAAAATCTAACTAAAATCTACAAAATATTTTATGTAGGTACATTTAAAAAGTTTAAATCGTTTTCTTCGTGTATGAAGTTAAAACCAAACTTAAAATAAAAGATATATAATACCCATTATTTATTTAATAAGTTATGGTGGTATTAGGGATTTTTATTGGCCTCAAAATAGGGTTTAGCACTTGACATTTATGCACTTATAAATTATGAAAAAATAAAAAAAAATCTATAAACATGCCATTGTTTTCATGCAGATTATGCATTAATGTAGGCACAAGGGTACATCAAAATGTTAGTATTACTACATAGTTTTAGATCGTTTTCTGACGTCACATAAATAGGCGCAATTATTTGTCTATCCCTTTTAAAAACATGAACAAGCACGCAGATGTGATTTAATTTCGTCTTCACATATAAATAAAAGGAATAAAACATTGGTCAACAATATTGATTCAAAATGACAGTTTGTATTAATTTATTTTTATGTTTTAAGTATAAGAATACTAACATACCAGGTGGAATTTCTGAAAGATCGGGTCCCAAGGAATCTGTATGAGAATGATGATCAGAACTGCTGGCGGCACTCACTGTACTGGCAGTATCCGATACTACATAAGCCACAAAATAAAAGGTTGCAACAAAAGAAAAAAATATTTTAAAATGGAGCATTTAAAGGAACGGAATTGTGCAATTGATGTCGCAAAGAGTAAAATTAGCGTAAACAAACTTACCAGACGTTAATAAATTTGAAGCTGTCTCAGCTGAGGGTTGCATGACTTGTTCGACTTTTTCGTATATGGCAGAATCTTGGACACATAAAAATAAACCGCCCAGCAGCATATGAGTATTTTGTGGATCAGATTCTGCTTGTAAAGCGCTCATGACAAGGTTCATAAGACGCGGTTTTAATTCCCCAAATGTAACTGAACGGTCAGAAGCGCCTGCAAAATATGAGGTAATTAGAGTTAATGCGCCGTTGCATACTTGAAACTTACTGGAATGTAATTCCTTTATCACGATATTTTGGAAATGTAAGGGCAAAACTAACATGGACAATAATAAATTGATAGAAGCACGTCTTAAATCCGATTTCAATATGTGCGACTTCAATTTAAGATCTCTATCCGGTAAAACTATTTCAAGTGCGTTTATAAAAGACGGCAAAAGGATTCGAACGCCATCTAAATCAACACGAAACAAATCCGAAGAGTTCATTAGAATAGCGACCATACATTCCCCACATTCGCGATTACTAGGTATTTTGAGCCCCTGTTGTATCGCTAAATAGAATCTAGCTAAATACACAGGCAGTATCTCCTCGCCAGTTTTTTTAGAACACATTATTCTGCATAGGGTGCCCAGGGCTTCAGCTCTTCCACTTTCATACTTATCAATCGTTATAGTTGATGGTAAATCTGCTATTTCTGTTAATGAACCAGGTTGAGAGTAGTTGACTTGACCTTTAGAATTTTCCATTATAATTGAATTCGGTCTTTTATTTTCTTGCCCTACGAAAGTTTATTATTTTCTCACTTTAAAAATAAAATTCAAATAAACGCATTAAATACGAACGTTGCGTATAATCAGTGCTTATAAATGCTGCCTGAAATAACCACTCCCCGAAGAGATGTAAAATACTATTGCATTTTGGTCGACCAGGTGCTAGTTTCAAAATTTTTGAATCAAAACTTAAAGATGTTAACGCTATAAAAAAAGATATAAATACAAGAATGGTAGATCATAGACCATTCCAATTACTTACATGAAACGCTAGAAGTGGATGATGGTCCAGAACTTGGAACAGAGTTAGAAATGTTAGCCGAGGCACGGCTGCTTGTTAAGCCAATAAGTGATGTCTTAGGTATACCTATAGAAGAGGTGTGCATGTTTTATTGAAATAAAGTTTTGCAAATAATCCTAAAAAAAATAATAGAATGCCATTGTAGTTTCGTTGAAAATACTGTATAACAGATTATTCATTGGCTACGTTTTCACAACTTATTTATTTATTTTGTCTAATTTTATCTATAATGATTAAAGATTTCATTAGGTGACTATCGATATTCTATATATTTTTTCTGGACGTTTACAAGTCCACATAGTAAACACTTTAATTTGGACGGCATGTATAATAATGAAAACTCGTTTATTTATAAATAACTATACTACTAGCACACTTTTTTTCGATTTATAGATTATAGGTAGTTAAAGATTTTAAACAAAAGTCTAACCCTTGGTAACAGAAGAAGGAGCAACACTAAAACTTTTCGCTAAACGTCTTTGTGCTGGAGGAGTAGGAGAATGTGCGGAAGGCGTGTTTACAATTGGCACTGTATCCTTTATTTTATCATTACCAACACCCAACACCATGGCTTCCCAAGACAGCGGTTGTGCTATACCTAGTCATAAAAATAGAAAAGGTGACATGCATCATACAGTCTGTAGCTATAAGAAGAGTTAACCAGTGTAGGAAAGGCTTACCTAAGAAAGCATCTACCTGACCAGCAATTCCTTTCATAGCTTTTAAAAATATTAATGGTAGTGCTTGAAGGGATGGATGATGACTTGGATCTACAACACCGCCACTGCTAATAGCGAATTGCAGAAATTTTTGGGTTTGACTTATCACTTCTGGTTTAGTTAAACATACAGGATTTCCTATAGTGTTTAAAAAACGATACCAGCTCTGGGCAATACAATCATTGGTCATTCCACTTGGAATCAAATCATCTTCCCCTATAAAAAAAAATGTTAATATTTCTTGATAAATTCTTTAACTCCATAATACAGTGTAAATGTGACATACCTACTTTTAACTCCGGAAATGTTGGCCCGTACATAAATATTAATAATTTCGATGTGAGCGCCAAGTTAACTCTATTCCACTGTTCAATGAGGGCTATTCTGTGTCGCCAATTCATACAACATTCTCTCAATGTTTTCCATAATGGCGGTGATGGGAAACATTGTGCACATGCTAGCAACCAAACCTCGAACAGAACACTTAACACTCTCTCACATAACTGATCAGCCACGTCGTCTTTTACTGTTGGAGGTGCCAATAAAGTGTCATTTATAGCTAATAAAAATAAAAGGAGAGATTCCCATGTCGAGCTTTCCAAAATAGTAGACTCGTGTGCTACTTGTTGTAAGGTTCTTAAAACTCGGTGACATAAAACTGCTTGTCTATTAATAGTATCCAATCCTAAAGAATAATTCGTATAGATGAAAAATGGGTTGATCAACATTATATATGCACTATACCAATATCCTGATACAAGAATGGCCAGTCTTGCAAAAGAAATTATCATTAATCTTTATTCTATATGACCAATAATATAAATCAAGAAGCAAACCAAATATGATTGTAAAATAAGCTGATAATACTTTTTATTTACTTTTTATGCAATTAAAAATTTGAAATAAAAGTTAAGAAAATATCATTAATAATAACATGTCGTTTAAAAATAGTTACTATTTATGAAAACAAAGGTAAAAGCAATTTATGGGTTCCCAAACATAATCAGTTCTCGACGCAGTTACAGGTTTAGTACTAGCGTTCAGCGAAGGATTTGTGAAGAGGCGCAACCGTACACAGTTTGCAGGATCTGACATTTAGGTAGCGTATCAACTCCCATAGGAATTCCATAATACCCAACACGACACCTACATGTCGGATCCCACAAATTGTATACGGGTGCGTCTCTTTAGAGTTCCTTCACTCAACGATAATAGTATCTATACGGCCTACTGGGATATCGCGACGCATACTTAAGAAACCTCAACAAGCTATAAAACTGCTAAAACGGTTATGTTACGTTAGTTACATTAGGTACGTGATGTTAATTTTTTCCAAATATTTTTTAAATAAATTACAACAAGCAATGGAAGCAGTCCAAACAACAGCAACTCATATTCTTCTAACTCATCGTCAAGAATTTCAGGTGATGAGTTATGCATATATTTATCGTACAATTTATGTAATAGTGAAATAAAGACGTATTATTACTATTATTAGCAGCACATCTGGCATCTACTAAGATAAAGACATTTTATCATGGATAAAAGTTATTTTATATAAAACCATTATGAATTTCCAATTTTTGTTAGATATTTATTATGCATGTGTATTTTACAATGTATTTCATAATACCCTTTACATGTAATGTATTATACATTGCTATAGCTAGTTATAGATAATTTCATTTTCAAGTAACATCTGAATAAACTTTTACTTAAAGAATAGCCAACTCTAATAAAAAACTGACTGCTACGAAATAATGCATATATCGACTCACCTTCTCCTTTTCGTGGAATAAACAAATAATGAAAGTGTTTTATAATTTTCCTCGCATAGAGATTTGGATCATCACATACAGGTTTTGGTACACATATCTTTACGTTATGTAACAAAGCAGATAGCCATTCACAATAAACATTGACACAATCTTTAATTGCTTCATGTTCTGTCAATGGCAAAGATAACCCATAGCAAAGCACTTCCATACACCATTGTACTTCTGGGTCAGATACCAACGGACTGGGCTCAGGAGGTTGACTTATACCAAGATTACCAGCCAAGTGGTGTACAATACTTAAAGTAACCTCTTTACTAGTAGTAATACCAAATTTTTCTAAAACACTTTGACTTGCTTCTGGATTGCTTTGTACAAGTGAACTTAAGGAGGTCCATTCTGAGTACATGCCTCTATTCTGGGTGTTATCCTGAAAAAATAGTAGGCTCTGTTATGGCATGCACATTCTCATGGTTTATTAACTTTGAAAAATTGTTCTACCTTTAAATTTACTCGATTAAATATACCCAAATTCATAAGTGCACATTTATTAGAACATTGTAAATTGTAAACTACTTTTTAGCTCCTAAGCTAAAGAACAAATTATGACAAGTGGTGTTCCATCAAAACAAATCTTTAGTGTATTTAAATTACCTGAAAATATGGGATGGTAGTACGCATTAGGTACACACAGGTGTTCTCATCTCAGTTCGCCACGCGAATAAGAAAGAGATAATGCCAGAAATGTCGTGTAAACACCCGGTACATATATTCAATACCATCAATACAAGCAGTTTCTTAAATTAACATAAAATAATAAATCCCTATTGCTATAAAGTAGATACATAGATATTATCAGTATTCTTTCAGCAGGTAAAATAAGGTATGTAATTCTAGGGTAAACTTTATATACGTTTGATACACCGTTTGCGTATCAATAACTAATCCGACACAGATACATACATAATATGGTATGGTATAACGGTAATTCATGATTATTTTAACGTGTGTAGATACGCTCTCATATAAAGTTGATTTATTATTTAGATACTGTATGTATGTATGTTATGTTAACTATGAATAAAGCATAAACAAATTTAATATATTTTTTTTTTGTAAAAAGAAAATGAAACTTTTTTTCTCAGAGTGCTATTTAGTTTGCAAATTTTTGTACGATACTATAAAAAATTAATAGCTATAAGAGAATTCGTGACAATTTACAAGTCACTATAGTAATTTATTGTCATATATTGTTTATTCGAACTGGGACGAGTATACAGAGGGATACAGAGTATTAAATAAATTCTGAGGTTGGCTGTATAGATGAGATCACTCGAATGAAAAATAACTAATTATTCGGTTTTTGAAATTGTAATTCAAATAATTCGGTTATGGAAATAACCGAATAAAAAATCACGACCGAGATGACCGGATAAGTTTGTACGGTGTGCCTTAACTGCAAATAAAACGGTATAAAAGATTTAATTTTTATGTAAAATGATAGAAAACAACAATCACATAACCTTTGAAAAACAACTGAATTAGGGAATTTTACGATACCAACCTATTTGACTTGAAATAAATCACTATTTACATATATATGTTGTTAGCAGGTGGCCGTTGGATATTTTTGCTTTTTTGGAATACACTTCTATCTAATGGAAATGTGTTAAAATAAACAATTTATATGAATATTCAACTCTACTTGCCTGATAATAATTTTGCCCTTTTCTACGACAGATTAAATACCTACCTATATAGTACTACTACATACTGCATCTTTTTAAATCACCATGCAATAAATCTCTTTTTATCGTAAATTATGGTTAATAGTGTTTAATTTCTGGTGTTTATACTTACCACTTTGGAAATAGAGTTCCTAAAAAAACATAGTTTTATTTGCGAGTTTATGCAGTAAACGCACGCGTAGTAACATTTTTTGCCTAGTTCCCGACCAAATTGAAAAGAAAAACTGCACTTGTGTTCGCGTTTTTCATTGTAATGCACACAAACACACACAAATAACAAAACTATTGTCGTTTGGATGTGATAAGTATAAACATCGGAAATTAAACACTATTAACCAAAATTTCCTATAAAAAAAGATTTACACTTTAGTCAGAATTGGGATTGGATGATTTAAACAAACATACCACATGTGTTCGAATTTTTATTGGATACCTACATAGAAACAATAATAACACAAAATTATATTATATGGAAATATTTATTCATCATCAATATCTAACGGTTCTTTTGTGACAATTAGTCCTCTCTCCCATAAATCACTTATTGTTTGAATTTTTTTAATTTCATCATCACAAGGTAAACTTTCTATGCTTATATATTCTGGATATTTATTTTGTAATGTTTTTACAACATCTATTAATTTGTCCTCCACCTCTAAATATTGTTCATCTTCCCCATGATAAACATTTGCATTTTCTGTACAGTAATAGATTTTTGGTGTATCTTCTAACACCAGCCTTTGAGTATGATAACGAGTAAATCTAATTAATGTATCTGGATTAAAGCAAACAATATTTTTAACTACGCCGTGCTCCATTCTATCTCCATCTTCTTTGGAAGATCTTTGTTTTTCATTGGGTGATAAATTTGGTGGTAACGCTTCATACATAAATTTACGTCCCAATTGATCCGCAGCTGTATCAATAGACGCATAATCAACTAATTTATGCATTAGTTCTTTAACATTATTTAAAATTTGCTTTCGCTCCGAAGTTTTTTTGTCAGAATTAACTAATCCAGTGTGTTTCAGATAATTTAGAGGTAAGCCTTTTCTAAAATTAACATCGTTTTCACTGGCAGCTTTTAATGCTTGGGGTAGCAATTTTTCTAAAAGATCTACATAAGCTGTGTTTTGATATACAGATACTGTAATGTGTAAAGAATGGACATTTGAATCTGTACTAGCTTCGTGAATGACCCCCCTTGGAAAATAAAGTAGATCTCCTGCGTGTAGTGTTAGCTCCTTTATTGGTGCTGCTAATTCATCTCGTAATAAGTTGTGGCTTGAATATCTGGGGAGTACTTCTTTATCATTTCTATGATAGAAAGATAATATGTTAATAGATTACTTATTTATATTAATTATATATAAAAAATATAAATTACAAAGGATTTTGAAGAGGAAAAGTTGGAGGGAAGCAAGAGTTTTGACACAAAGCAGAAACCACTAAAAAAAATTTACAAAAAACAGGTGAAAATTTGGACTTTTTTCCATTATATCCTTGGGTAAAAAAGGAATAATTATACAGCACGAGTTCTCGTTCTATGGTCACCCGATGTCATACCTATTATAGTAACAGGCGCAATAGATATATTAGCGTTGCAGGCACCACTTCCATCTTGCATTTGCAAAGATTGCCGATTATGCTAGAGGTGGCCATAGGACTCTCATTCTTACAGTATATACATATATAAAATTACCTTGGTGCATATAATTTCCAGTTTTTATGGCCTTCTAACTGTATTACAAAAGCTTCTATATCGTCATAGTGAGGGGCAAATCCTTGACTACCAGGAGGAGTCAAATAAACATTTACTCCTACCATTGTACCGAAATATTCTTGTAAAGTAGATAATAAATCTCGAACCTTCTGATTGTAAGTTTGTGGATTCATTATACGAACACTACAACCATTCAGATAATAATCCCATACATTTGCAGGTATAGCTCTACCTTCCGGATTATGTGTTTGCCTTATACCATCTTCATACGTGACAACATCTACATTTTTTGTATAATATAATAAATTTTCTCTTAATATTGTATCTATTTGTTTTGATGATAAAATATTTTTAAAATAATCTGTTTTATTTCTAACAATGTGTAGCGGTTTAGTTTCCCAATACATATTAAAAAATTCTGATATTTTGATCGGTGCCAATAGATAGTTTAATAGATCTATAGGTTTTTTAAGGCTATCACAATCTATTTCATTAATTTGAGGACGGCATATCATTTTGGATTTCTTTGCTTTGCCATTCAATAGCTTGCTTGATTTTTTCCTCAAACACTTCCGAACAATTTTTGGGGACACTACATGATCTGTGGTGGATAAATTTATATTTTTGCCTGCAATATCGCTATTTTCAAATACTTCTTTAGGGGTTTCTACTGTTTTTTGTTTTCCCTCAGGAAAGTTGATATTCTTCTGGTTTATCTTTTTATGTTTTTTAGTCATTGGAGAATCACTATCTTTAGTTAATTCCTGTATTTGTCTCTTTACTATAGGTCTTTTTCTAGTACATGCTCTTTGTTCTGTTTTCTTTCGTTGTGGTTTGTGTTTTGATTTCATATTAGAATTATACACCGCAAAGGCAGACAACATTTCATTAAACTTTCTTCAGTGTTTTAAAGCTACTCAAAAACACGTGATGATTGTATACATAACCAAAAAGAGTGACCCCACAATGACAGCCATATTGATATGACAGCGCCAGGTGTGTAGAGGAGAAAGAAGGAGGAAAAACTAAGTTGAGTTGTAGAAAAATTCGAAAAAGAATTTTTCTAATTCTATTACCCTTTTTGATGTAGTATTATATAATCAACGGGATACATGTAGGTCTTGTTCCGTCATTATTTTTTGTAAGAATTATTCTGCATTATCAATCGGTAAAGTTTAAGTAGGTATACAGCATATTTTGAATGACTGTCATAAAGAAAACATCACTTAAAATTTGCTGTTACTATTTGTGCGTCGTGTTCATTTTATAATAATTTTACATACGATTTCCATACTGCAACGTAAAGTGGGTGCAATTATGGTTATCACAGCACGTCGCTGAAATTGGTTAGATGTTGCTAACCAAATTCAGGGACGATGCGTGATGATAGTTCTTTAATTAGAAATGTAAATAGTCAATTTTTGGCTATAACTCAAAAACAAAAGAATATATATAACTAAGGTTTGTTTCCGCCATTGAGAGTATTTCGAAAAAAGAGATGGGACTTGGCCACTCGTTTTTTCCTATATCTTACGGCTATTGAGATACCCTATTCTGACAAGCAAATTTGGCCACCCCGTGCCCGTACATTCTATGTATTGTTCAATATGTTGTAAACGGGCTGACAGAATAAGATAATGCACGGCAGAATAAGACAATGCACGATAGAATAAGACAATGCACGACACAATAATTTTACATTGCCTTATTCTATCGTGCAATGTCTTATTCTGCCGTACATTGTCTTATTCTGTCGTGAATGTTAAAACGGTGTCTATCACTGAATCTGTTTGGCGATTTGAGTATAGATGGGGTCTCGTAGTAGAGAAGGAAAATTTTCAACGTTGTCTTTATAAATTGATATTCTAAAATAAAATACAAATTATGCATTCCTATTTTAATTGTTATTGAAAATGTAGGGATTTACGCTAAGTAACTCTAAATTTATTCATAGAAATTGCGGTTCTTCATTCAAAAGTATACATTTATAATATTATATACTGTGGGCTATCAGCACTACGTAGTGATAAAGTGTTTGTCATATCACTGTTTGCACAAAATGAGGAAATTCTTGTAACATTAGCGGTACGCGGTAGTAACATAACCTAACAATACTGACCAAAGTGTTCAATTCTGATGAAATGCCATGGCAGACGAAGTTATTAAAGAAGGATTTATGATTAAACGGTCTCAAAATAAGAAAATTTACACGCCTACTAATCATAAACAACGGTGGTTTGTTCTTACTAACCGTCATTTTATCTACTACGACACGGATAACGAGGAAGTAAGTACAAGTACATACTTTACTATATACACGAAAATACACACATGCCATAGATAGAATGTTTTTGTTTTTTACGTCTACGCCGTTTGAGAATGAACATATAAAAAATATTAACCGCTTTTACTATATTATATATATTATATGTATTTATATTAATTCTCTTTACTTTATTTTTAAATAAAAATTTGATTTACGTATGTGGAAACAATTGAAAGTACTTCGTATTCCGTTTATCTTTTTATGTATGATGCGCGAGGGATGCTGGAGGGTGCGCAGTTGTAAAGGGTGGGACTGCACCCTGACGCCGTTATTTTATGTAAGAAAAGGCGAATTTTATTGATATCTACATAATTTGGAGCATATAATTGTGAGTGGATATCGTTAAAACCGGTGTGTACCCTTAAACCCCATTATTTTTACGTACTTATTTCTTATTTCTGCTGTATTTGTCAATTCTGCTTAGAAGGTTTGGTTGGTTGTACATTTTTTTTGATTTGTTGCTTTTTTTAAAGTGGTTTCCTCACAGCTACGTTCAAATTAAATATATTTTTTTGAATGTTTTATTTTGTAAAGAAAAATTGTGTGATTATGCTATCTACTTCGTTTGGAAATAATTTGTTTGATTGGGTATAGAACAATATATAAGTGTATTTAAAAATTTTAATAAATTGATTACAGAAGCGGAAAGAACGCGGCCGTGTCTCGCTAGAAAACGTGCATTACATCGAAGTTACACAAATACAAAATCAAACGGACGAGTACCCGTTTCAGATTGGTTACCAAGAGTCAGGACAGGACTATACCCTATATTTGTTTGCTTTTAAAGAGCAGGAAAGAACTGATTGGATACTTGCTTTGCGAAAAGGTAATAAATTATTTTATAGATTCCCGGAAATAAAGTAAGATAAATATTCGACAATAATAGTGTTAACAAAGTTAAAAACCTTTGTCAGAAAAACATTTTTTCCTTTTAAAATATAATACACTTTTTATTTGTCCTGTGATGGGTGGAGACTGTGGCTTGAAAACTATAACAAAAATTCAAAAGGAAAAGTGAAAAAATCCCTTACCACAAAAATTTTTGTGGTAAGGGATTTTTTCACTTTTTCTTTTGGATTTTTATTTGTGATTGATTTTTGTGTTTTAGTTGTGATATGTATAATAAGATGTAATCTCTCGTGTCCCAGCTGATAGGTCCCGCCCCATAACTTTTTTTTATTTATATACATTTTTTTTTATAAAACTCGGAATTTACTGTCAATTTCCAATTATTCAACCTATTTTATAATTTTTTATCACTTCAGGTTTTATCATAAATAACAAATTTAAACTTTTATTTATACTATATATTTTTGCATATTTAGATTTTCGGAGTCTCCAAACACCAATGATTAACGAAAAGTAACAAGTTTCCGTTTCCTTGATTATTAAAATGTTGAATTTTTATGTTTCAATCTAGAATGCCGCGAATACGCTAAAAATTTTCCTAACTGTCATAATGATTGCTAGCAACTACAAATGTTACACTCTTTTGTTTTAGACGCCTCCTATGAGTTCGAAATTATCATTATTTTCATACCCTACACTAATATGCCACTATACTGTCTTTCTCAATATTATATAGAAGTAGGTACATAAAAATATGTTGAACATGAATTTGTGATTAAAAAACAAGCGCTTGTGTTAAAAGTTATAAAATATATGTATATGCTGCTTTGCTATACTAAAATTGTAATGCATACAGGGAACCATTGTTAAATGCGACAATAGAGTAACGTGTTGTATCATAATTGACCTACAGGGATGAGAATTGCAGGTGGGCCGAACTCAGATAGAGATTAGGCCAATTACGTTAAAGTGACATCGCTCAAGGAGTGCCCGTTGTGGAAATTTTGAACTTTTAATAAAAGTAGTTTAAATGCAATAAACATTTTAATTGCATTAATACGTCATAGTTACGTCATTTACCATATGCACCCACTGTTAAGTCGATTCCACTATTACATATGTATCTATTATCGTATTAAGCTATGGTAATCTGTTTATTGTTGGAAGTTAGTAAAGATATATCACAAAGTTTACCTATATAATGGACATCTTTACACAATATGCACGCATATTTTTTACTCCTTTAAAATGATTTGCTAACTACATGTCCAAACTAGTATATTTCTGACTGCTTTTTTCGCCTTTTGATGCCGTAAGTTTGAACTACTTCAGTAGTTCGAAATTTAGTATCACAAATATCAATTTATGCTCAGGTATTTTATTTTTATTACAGTTTGCTATGGTAATAAAAATTTAAGAAAATCATATCATCAGGGATATTGGAACGGACGACGATGGAGTTGCTGTAAAGATACCCACAAGACCGCCGACCACGCTTGCACCGATTGCTTTCAGTGGTCCCCAAGTGCAGATCTTACTCCCACAAACTCGGATAGTAAGTTTTTTTTTTATTTTTGTGTATCGATTATTATTAGCCCTATTAGATTCCAGTCGCTGTACTTACTTAATTTTAACTGCAACTAATTGATTTTTTTATTTGCATCTAATCTTTTATATGTTCCTTTTCTACATTCCTGAGAAATATGATATTTTTAAAGTTAGAGCAGGGACACATAAAGCGGAAACGGTTTCTGTACGAACTTCTCTATACAAGGACGAAACTACTGATTTTACTCAACGTTATTCCCTAAAGGCATGATTCTGCTCGCAATTTTAGTCATAGAGGTCTTACTTACTTAATGTGCGATGGAGCAAAAGTTTGTCCAAAAGAGTAGTAGAAGTTAATTGAAATAGGATAGAAAATTCGCGTTCACCACTTCTTAATATAGTATTGATATAATACTTCTATATTACAGCAAAGAAAGGAAACATGAAAGTCAAAACTGCTTTCACAGTTTGTTCACAAATTTCGGCGCACTATTGCTCTTATTATCAATAATCAAACTTTTATTAAATTAACAAAGTTTCAGTTTTTTTAGCGCGTTGAATAATGATTTCATAGTATAAAAATTGTGTACATCTTTTCTAAGGTAATTAGCGATACATAGAATTACATATAAGAATTCGTAAAAAATCAATATATGTAAATAGGTAAGTACATCGATAAAAAAGATCTAAAATCTGTAGGTTTACCCAAAAATCACTGACTCGAACTGCCGTTCTTCAGGCTCTCGTAATTATAGCCCACGATAAATGCCTTAACAATTAGAAATAGAGACGGCCAAACAATTGAAGGATGTCTGTATAAATACAAAGTTGATTAAATGTAAGATTAAATCTTTACTACATTAAAACTTGGCATTAGTAAACTCAAATCCGAAAATAAAGGATTATGCTTGAATGGGATACATATAGTAATAAACAGATTAAACTATGCAAATTAAATGATAATTTGTGTATTTCTACGTATGTAATATGTTTTGGTGTAGTTAAAATTGTAATATCAATCCGATAGGTCACTGCCTGTTCCGCCAAATGCTACAAAACGGCCGAAAGAACTGATTTCCTCACTGTTTCCAAACGTATTTGTATTAAAAATAAAAAATTGGTGATCGTGCTCAGAGTAAAAACGCAGAAATAAAATTTTTAGGAGTTGTGCTACAACCTTAAACTTAATTCTTTTCTAAATTTAAGCCGATTTGGACTGCAGCACACGAGATATCACAGACCCAAAATAATCAATTTCTGAAAAAGGCCGTTTTGTCATAATAATCTTTGGTTACATATTTAGATGTCTCGGTATATACCAGACTGGGCATTAACGAAAATATATAAAAAAAGCAATATAATCATATCTGCAAAACCTCATTCGATCAAAAAGAGAGTAAATGGTGGGATTTTCAAATTAATTGAGAATTAGTGATTATTCAATCATATATTGCCGCATATAAAAAAATTCAATTTCAAAATTTTATGCAAAACAAGGTTCTCCACGAAGTCAAGTCTCTCATCGATCCCAGTTGAGGAAAACGGCTCAACCTCCGAGAAAAGCCTTCTTTTTACGCGTAGTTTTCATGCAACAATTTTTTAAAAAAGTAATGGAGATACTCATATGTAGGTATATGTTATTGCCGATTTTCTTGAATACGTGTTATAATTACTTATGAATGCAAATGATTTAACGTTCATATTGGCATTTAGCACCATCTTTATCTAAGAAGCCAAATTTTGTTTATGTAAAAAGCGCAGCGAATAGTGAAATCTACCGTGATGAGAGTGGTAAATATTTAATATTTTACTCTTGCAGAAATTATAATTTGAATAAACATTATTTTTTTTATATTAAGTATATACATTTATTAGTATTTAACACTCTTTGTAATAAATTGTGAAGATTCACAAATAGCGTATACAGTCAATAAATTTGTTTTAATTAAAAATTCCGTATTAAATGTTAATGGGTTTACATAGTACCATAAATTTACTTCTGTGCAGAGCTACTGTTAACTGTTAAATTACGTGAGCCCGTAATCAGCTGCGGGTCTTTGTCGATGTATGTAACTAACCACACTGATTGGGAGGGAGAGTCTACGAACCTGCACAAAGTGAAATAAAAGTGCAAAGACCCGATTATCGCAGTGAAACCTGTCTTTGATTGTAACGGTGCTACGGTATCCTTGACGGGCACTAGTAACCAATCGCCATGTTAATGATCAGCAAGTGTTCTCGTATCAAATTGCCAAAGTGTCTACCTTAAAATTATTTGATATGTTGGTGTCCATGTTTAGGAGTATTCCTGGTGAGCGATATTCGAAACATACGTATTCGGTATTAATTAGTTTCTCTATTTTCGACTCTTGTTTTACTTTTTGATTGAAAGGTATCTATTGTGTAGCAAAACACTTATAAAGTTATTCCTACATATTTATGTTTTCTTCATATTTTATGTTGAATATACTTTTTTTTTTATAATATATTAGGATATCACAAACCCTTCAAGCCATTCCATATTAATATGTATCCCTATAATTTATGCTTGTTATTGAGGTTACTGTTTTGTTAATGTCAGTATACTTTTATTTTCGTGTCGAAGATTCTGCAATATTGATTCATAAATTACATTTTAGTGCACATACAATGTTTGTCTTATGCGATCTACAATAACTCTGTAACAATTAATATGCCATCATCGGTTTTTGCCAGTAGAGTGTATAGGGTACATTTTGTTTCACCGAACGGGTTCATTATTTTCGTTTTGAAATTTGTAAAGTAGTCACGGGTGGTTATGATGTAAATCAAGAAAATATTTTCAGTTTTACAGATTTAGGGAATATAAAATATTAACTTTTCTGTTTTAAATTGAAGGGTATATTTTTTTTATAGATCTAATGAATTTACTGGCTCATTTGTTGCTACTCGTATCAGGAGTTTCTATTGTTAATCTCAAGTCCTCAATTCTTTTTGAGATATTTGTAATTTAGGATCGGTATTTGAATCTTCTAATGCGGGTATCTAATAACAATTTAGCTAATTTATAAAGGAAAATTATATTGTTATTTCAGTTAATAAGTTTTATTTGGAACTTTATTGGGAGATTCAAATACCGGTCCTAAGTTAAATGTTTGACGTGTGCACTATTTTCAAGAAAATCGAATGTAAACATAGGTACTATATGCAAGTATAAGGACGTAGATATTTAATGTTGCAGCATTAATCGCCAAATCATATACAGGATGTTCAAAAACTCATCTACGATATGGATGCTTCAAACAAAACTTTTTTTTTATTCAAGTAACATTTCCATCCATTAGTTTTATTTCGATTAATTGTTGAGAATGCACGTTTTCCTGTGATTTGCTTAAATAACTCGCCTGAATTTGAATTGATACAATTGCGTTATTGTCGCTTACACACATTTACATATGTAACAACTTAAACTTTATCAAGAAAAAGTCAAGAAAATTTGGAAGAATTAAACTTTATCATAACTTGACTTGACAGTACTACTATAACATACATATATACATATGTATTCTCTACACCCCTGTCGGAAGTCGGAGTCTATAAAGTAACGTCAATATCGATCGTCACCCCATTCCACTTTACACATGTCTGTTCTGCATTTTCTCCATCTACCGTGTGATTTTCATACTTTCTTCTTCCCTGCTTAGTTTAAGTCTTCATTTTGTCCTTATGTGCGGTTTCCATTTCGCCATTCTTTTGACTATTTCGTTGTCACTTATGCGTTTTATGTGGCCATAGCATCTTATTCTCTTTGCTTTCATTATTCTTTCTATATTTTCCTTCTCTAGTATTTTATGGACCTCTTTGTTTGTTAATCTTGTGTAGTGATCTTGATCTATTCTCCTTCTTCCATATATTTTCCATCTTTGGAAATTTTTTAATTTTTCTTCATCTCAGTTTTGTACACTCTTAGTTTCGTTTTTTTGTATCTATCCTTTGGTGTATTTCTTCCTTTCTATTGTTGTAATTCTTAGATATTTGAAGCTGTCTACTTCCTTTATTTTACAATAGTTAATGTTTGTTAAAGCTAGTGAATATATGAAGCATATTACTCCGTTGTTTCTTACATTTTTAAAATAAGTTTTAATAAAAATACCAAACTGTGGCAAGCACATTTCTTTTGGTATAGTTGACTGTGCAAAGTAAGTATTGAAACTCCATTTGTCATCTACCTATACATTTAATTAATTATTGTTAAACGTAAATACTAAGAGTGCAAGATTTAATAGCCAATTGGGCACAAGCTGTGAAACAGATTCTACAATTTAAAGCGCGTTCCAATGGTAATATGCAACGTTTCCTTTCGATATTCAAGAATTAAAATTTTTCTACCTGATTGACATAATTGTAAAGCGTTTTATAATACTCTCTACCCCAATAAATCGTTTACCTGGAGAAGCCTATGCCAACCGAACGCGCCTATCCAAACTGTAAGAAGTTTTGATAATCACAGCGTTTTAGACGACAACATTGCTTAATCGAGAGGCGTACATGGATAGCAACATATGTTTAACAAAAGACTTGAAATTGAAAAAGACGAAAACCCATAAATACTAAACCCTCGATATACTAAAAGTAGCTTTGCTCACACAAATCTGAATACCGTCTACGTGGCTTGGAAACCATCGCGTACCGTATCCGGTCTTGACACGCGAAATCAGGTAAAACCCTTGCTAGTAATTTCGAGTACCTGGGCATCCGTTTCAAGTAACAGCCCTGTCCATAATATCAAGAATTATTATAGTAGTGTAATATTTTCCGGTAATTACGTTGTTGGGGTTGAAAGAAACAACAATTGGAACGTTTAGTCAATTACTTACTTTGCTTGGACGATATGTACGCTATTTGTACGGCGATTGTCCAGGTTTACCTTTGTACTTATGATACATGCACCTGTGCAATAAGAAAAACGAATGGATTGTGCGTCGCATTGAGTTCTTCATATTATCACACCTTTTCCTTTTTGATACACTTAATTTTGTCACCCTGCACAGCATCTGCGGTGCTGGTACCTAGCTTTGTCCTTGAGATGTATTCCGAACAATACTACCTCTAAATAACTTAATATTTAATAAAACTATCGTATTTAATTGGTACGAAACACTTACACTGAGTGATTTAGTGTTTCTCCGTTTTTTTTAGACAACAATGATTTTTTGTAGGTGCTCAGTCGACGCCAATAATGCCAGGAGGAGCAACACCGGGTCCAGATAAATCGCTAAGGCCTAAAATCGTTGTGGCCCTTTACAACTACGATGCTATGGAGTCTGGAGATCTCTCATTGAAAAAGGTCAGTTGGCAAATATATGCACATGCGCGGATTACTAAAAAGTAAGCCATTATCGATTGGTTTTAGAACGCAGAATATGAAGTTATAGATGATTCTCAGGAACATTGGTGGAAGGTTCGAGATAGTGTCGGGTAAGATTATAAAAATTCATATAGGCGCCATGACATATTTGTTATAACTTTTTGTAGGAATATCGGATTTATACCTAGTAATTATGTGCGCCAAAAGGAGCTTATAGGTTTGCAGCAGTACGAGTAAGTTTATGTGTATGGGCTTATTTATTTCAATGGTGAATCGTGAAGGCCGATCCAAAATAAGTGTACTTTATGCTGTAGGTTAAATTAGTTGCAGCGTATTTAATACTGATTAGTTTACAGTTAACGTTCAATTGAAAAAATGCGCTGCTTAGAAAATTAATATATTTTTTAAGATTGTGTGAAAAAGAAAGATTGAGATAGAAATTTTTAATATGTTATTCTCTTGTAACAAATATATTAAAATTTATATTTAAGATTACATTTGTGTGTAAGTCCATTACAAATAGTGAGGTGCGTCTTGAATGGGTGCGCAAACTTGGTCAATTTTGGTCCTCGAAAGACGCATAGAATATTTCATTGTATGCTCATGCCTTCATCAACTGTTTTTTTTTAATAACACCTAATAGGAAATATATTTATCCTTTTTTTCTAGCTGGTACGTAAACGATATGTCAAGACAAAGATCAGAATCTCTGTTAAAACAAGAAAATAAAGAAGGATGTTTTGTAGTGAGAAATTCATCGACTAAAGGCTTGTATACGCTCTCTCTTTACACAAAAGTGTAAGTCGGAATTCTATTGTTATGTAAATTTACGTATAGTTACCATTTTAAATTTTTGGCAAGCTTTAAGTATACTTGTTACTTGCACCTTGTAGTGTCAAAATTATAAAAAAAATAACAAGCAAATATTGTTCTTTCAGGCCCCACCCTCACGTGAAGCATTACCATATTAAAAAGAATTCCAGGGGAGAATTTTATTTATCGGAAAAACATTGTTGCAGTTCGATACCGGATCTTATTAATTATCACAAGCATAATAGTGGAGGTTTAGCATCTCGATTAAAAACCAGTCCTTGTGACCGCCAAGCACCAGCTACTGCCGGATTAAGTCATGGTAATATATATGCGTTAGTACATAATAATGAGATGAGATAAAATTTTGGTTTACTTGGAGTTTTGGATTGATTTGTAACGTTACGTAATTTACGCATTTAACATATTTCACGTGAAATACAATATGCCCTTTGTCTGAGAGACACAGTATTGAACGTTATTTCAAGCCACCACTTCAGAAAGATGCGCAAAATTATGTTCCCATTGTCGAGCATTGTAGTGTCCCTTCTCTAATAAGCATTATCTCTGGTCTCTGCCGAGAAAATGAAAAAACTAATACTTTCGAAATTAAAGATTGTATAGTTGTATAATAAGGGTATAAAAAGTAATTATAGCAAAAAGAGATGTTTGTTGTTTCGTTTTCCTAATAATAATTTAAGTTACAATAAATTGCTGCATCAAATAAAATAGTGACAATTTTACCGATAGTTTATAACCTAATTACAACGTTAAACTACACATATACAAAGCACAAAATATTCGAAAACCTGAGTGCTTTATTTATAAATTGTACGCGATTTTTCTGAACTCGAAACTACTTTGCTGTGGATCATCGAACAAATCTAATATCTGGTACAATCATGAAATTGATATTCCAGTTTGGCAACTCTGGAATTTTTATTTATGTTTATCTTGATTTGTATATCAAGAACTAATTTTCTCGCTCTGCTTTGGTAAATTGACATTACATTGTCAAAAAGTCAACAGTAATGGGAACGATATTTATTTTTTGTAGAAAAATCTTTTCTTCTGTGCACAGGCTGAGTGTACATAAATACTTTTTGTTTTTAGTGATTAAAGTGCAATCATTATTTAGATTAAACGCATTTTTTTGTCAGTCAGCGCTTGAAGAAAAAACAACATTTGTCGCTTACCGCAGCAGGTTACAGGATACTTTCCAGCATTCCACACATGGTGTCATAGTCACTATGTCAGTTATACTGACGTTTTCTATGTTGTCTATCATAAATGTGTCAGATTTCTTATTTTTATTAAGAAGGGGCTTTAAAAGTCAAGGATCAAGAGATGGCGCTACTTATCTAGAGATTTTTAATTGTGGATAAAAATCAGAACATACCTACTTCTCGGATTAGAATAAAGCCGTAGGTCTCGTGTCAATGCGATGTTTGGCACGCAAAAAAATCCCTACTGGAAGTTGAAACTCCTTCGGGTTCTGCAAAATTTCAGTGGGAAAGAAAAAAAACCCTTCAAATTCACATAAATCTATAATCGCAATCTAAACACATACGCAAACATGAGATGAAGGGAAACAGATATCGCGTTTACTATCTTTGTTGACTTCAACGCCTGAATATTTTATTATATGTCAGACGCCATTCCAGTTTGGATACATTATTGTGGACATATTGTTCTCGATAGCAAACGATTTTGGACTTTTAATTTTACTTAATAAGCGTGCAAACCGAGATGTAAGTTTGAAAAAAAAAACGTTTAAGCAAATCCAAACCTAAGTAGCAATGTAAGGACTAGTGCTACTGAATTACACATTTTAATTATTAATAATGACCGAGTGTTAAATTATTTGACAGCTATTGTACAGTTTCATGATTGAAAGCGACATCTCTTAGGCATAACATTGCATAAGGATTAAAAATTAATTATAAACAATTGTCCCCATCGGTTTTCTTCACAAACACCTTTAACATTATAATTATTGAGTGTTGTGGTTGTAGCGAGAAAAATGTAAAGTTTCGCAAATAACTATTGTTGCTGATATGCTGTCAAGTTTTATTTTACAGGGTAGCAAACAAATTTGTAGCGTTGGGATTGGTGCAATGCTGAGTGAATGTCACGGTCGTAAAGAACATAGGTAGTCGATGTTTTATCACGCAATATTTAACTTCTTAATAATGTATTTTTGCTAACAGAATGACTAGATTGGAAAATAAATTTAAATAACACTTGAAAATGGATATATTATATATATATTTTTACATTTACATTAATGGATCCAATTTCATCACAAACATAAACAAATGTATGAATGTGGATATTATTGTATGGATACTTCTTAAGATGTACAAAATTTAAATAAAGTCAAACACAAAACGTGTATATTTACGAATATGTGTAAATGCACATATAAAAAAGTATTGTACATTAATAGTCATACATATTCCATGGTGATTGCAAATTTGGTAGACGCACTATGAGATGAGGGATATTAATTTACCAAGAAACCGACTATAATAATAATCGGTAGTTCCAAAATAAACGTTGTTAAACTTATTATGGCACCCGTGCCAGTAGGAGCAGGAGTGGAGCCAGCTTCTCCACCACCATCGCCTCCAGTTCCATTACCACCAGCTGCTGAAAGTGCCGCGGGTTTTACTGCCTTTGCTTCCGCTCCACAGTCTGCAACTTGCGCAATAACTCCTGCTAGTTTACCACCACACATAACTGCTCCTCCATTATCTCCAGCGCAAATTTTTACCGCATCTGCGCCAGTAATTTTAAGAAACGGTTCTTCATCGCCGGCTTCAACTGTTACATCAGCTTCGGCTAGAGCTCCAAGTTGTTTACCGTCATCTCCCCATCCAATCGCCTTGCATTCAGTTAGATTTCCTCCCTCTTCAGCAAACTCTGGTGCCCCTTCACCAGATGATGAATATACCCACAGGTCATGCACGAGTTGACCTTCCGACAGTGCGGTTTTGGGATCGTCACACTTGCCTTCTCCATTAGGTGTTGCACACGTATCTAAACTATGGTAAAAATGTAATGTAAGTAAGTTCAAGGCCAAGCTTCTTAAATTTATTTTTTAACGAGCTTGTGAGCCTTGCAATACTTTGTCTAAAATTGTAATGGAGTATAATAAAATGGATCGGATTCTTACCCGAGTTACACTAAGCTCCAATATATTTTATAGTTTCACGATGTTACAGTTATTTAACTACAACGATTGTTTACAGTTTTTGGAAAATCAGCTGTGGTCTGTATTGATAAGACCACATTTTCGCCATTGTAACTGGTGTATCAGATCCTATGTATGTGATATACACGTTTTGAATCTGGTCAACTAGCAGATATAGGAACATAATCTCTGTTATAAGCGAATAATATGCACCAACATTGCACCAGAGCAGTCAGAATTATTGTAAGAGCTGAGCATTGCAAGAACTAAGAATATTTCTGTCGGACATATTGCACCTTTATTACAATAGTGACCTAATACGTGCCATATCTCTATAAGAGTTGAAATAAAGGTGCGATATTGCCAAAAATATCGATGGATTTGTTACTTGTACATCATTTCGGTGACATTTTACTTCACATTTATCACATTTATTAATTTCTCAAATTGGTAAGTACTATTAAAGTTCAGCTTTTTAGTACACTGATCTTTATCTCGTGCAATGAGGTTTTACTAGCTTTACTACTATATTGACAGCGTCTACAATTACGTCATCCACACCCTTTCACTAAAAAAATAAAATTGGAAAGCGACCGTTGTAGTTAAATAACCATGAGCATGTCATCATGAATTTTGACAGAGATAAATACATTTTAATAACGTACGTTGGTCCAATGGCGGCTACTACCAGGTCATTGGTTATTCTTGTTACGGAACACGCATCAGCAAACATCTAAAACATTTAGTGTAAAAGCGCCCTTTTGCTTTCATGTGGGTTTACTTACCACTCCAGTTGAAGTAGAATTCGCTCCTCCCGACACTAGGAGCTTTCTGTTGATGTGATAATTTGTTAAAAGCCTCGCATCCAAAGTACAATGTCCTATTGAATATAAAAAGTATATTTCAAGCTTCCTGATACTACTGTATACACCTACCTTTCCAGAAAACGCCTAAAATAATTAAAAATTGTAGTAATTTCATCTTTTTTTGTGTAAATGTTTAATAAACACAAGGTATTTTTGTTACAATGTCATTCAATTTGTTTATATTTAGCTGCTTTCATTTATTTTTTTATTTTATGTAATATAAATTTTCAAGTGACTATTGTGTAACTATGATAATGTTACTTTTGTCATGTGTCATTCTTTATTTTAGACAAATGGGAAATAGATCCTCACGAGTTAATGTTATTGGAAGAGCTCGGTTCTGGTCAATTTGGTGTTGTAAGACGCGGTAAATGGAGAGAATCCATTGATGTGGCTGTAAAAATGATGAAGGAGGGTACAATGTCGGAGGATGACTTTATTGAAGAGGCAAAGGTTATGACGTAAGTAACTGCTAACTCTAGATATAAATAAGCGTGTCTTCTTAAGATAAAAGTATGACAATTTTAATGAGTTTAAAATGAAAACGATATATGTATGACTTCGACTTATATACTTATTTTTCTATAATGGTTATTCGCTTGCACACAGAACAAATCCATATTATAAATTTTAACGTCGGCCTATATTTTCACTTATATTTGCTTTCCCTTCAAGCATTACAATACTTCTGCGTGAAAAACTTATTCATTAGTGAAAGTTATCAAGTCGTACACGAATCTAATAAGCTAAGGGTGCACTTAGTGTTTGTGTCGCCTGTAGAGGCAGTGTTGATGTACACTGTTATATTGATATGAGCCGTAGGTATTTGCAATGTTTTTAAATATCGGACGTAAATATATTTGTCAATGGACATCATGTTTGCGTCGCGTGTTGAGGTGTTTTGACATAATTTGACTGTCCTATTGTCACCCGACAGTAAGTGGGAGGGGCTGCGTTAAACTCCTATCCCGCGCATTTAATTATGGTCCTCTGAAAATTCCCGTAACAGGACTTACCACAGTTTCATAAATAAAAATAAGTAAAATAAATAAATAGAAATTTTAGGAACAAGCTAAACGAGTGTAATTCTACAATAATAAATTTTGAAAGAAATTAATTATTGATTAAGTGTTCAACCGATTATAAAAATTAGGAGGCAAATTTATAAACATATCCGAATTAAACTGCCAATGCGTCACTTCCGTTACCTTAGGGTAGAACGCCTCTGTGAAGATACAATGTGTTTCAAAAAGATCTTCATCTCAGTAGGTGCTGAGTAACTAATACTTCCAAATTATTATAAGCCACTTACCTTTTATTTATATAAAAACTATTTATCTAGTGTCGTTTTGACATTTGTCATTGTGTGACAGCAATATAATTTTTTCCTGACAAATAAGTTTTTTCTTAAACAATACAATAATGTACACATTGCAAGAAAATATTTTTATTATTGAAGCATATTTTCGAAGTGCACAATTTCTTAATGGGGAATGGCAATATTCTTACGGAGAATGTAAGCGACAGTTTTACTTGCAGTTTCCTAATAGGGTTGTGGATAATATCGCTTTACATCATCACATTCGTCTAGTCGTGGAGAAATTTTGGGCTAGGGGATCTGTATTGAAAGGTAAAAGTTCTGGTAGACCACGGACACAGCAAAATATTGTTGAAAACGTAGAAAACCTTGTTGAAGAAAACCCACAGACCTCAGTTCGTCGTTTATCAGCTCAAACAAACGTATCTTCTAGTACCGTTCATAGAATTTTAAAGCGTCGTTTGCATATGCATGCATACAAAGTATCGGTTGTTCAACAGATCTTACCTAGAGATCACGTTACTAGAGTTAATTATTGCAACGTCTTTCAAGAAAATTTAAATAACGACGAAATTCTTGATCTCAGTTTTTTTTACTGACGAATCATGGTTTCATTTAAGCGGGTATGTAAATAAACAAAATTACAGAACATGGTCTGTAAACAATCCAAACAATCGCATCGAAGTTCCTTTACATCCTGTTAAAGTTGGAGTATGGTTAGCTGTATCTCGTCGTAGAATCGTCGGACCAATATTTTTTCACAATACCATTAATGGCCAACGATACCGAGAGCAGTTATTAACACCATTTTTAAATCAATTGCAATAGGACGAACTCAATGGGGGTTACTTCCAGCAAGATGGGGCTACTGCACATACAACTCGCGAAAATTTAGAGTTTTTAGAACATTACTTCCCTCATCGAATTATAAGCAGAGGTGTTTGGCCAGCAAGATCACCAGACCTTACTCCGTTAGATTTTTCTATTTTCGGAATGCTAAAAAATGAAGTATATAAAACCAGAATTAATAACTTAAATGACCTGATGAATACAATTGCAATTAAATGTAATGAAATCACACCAAATGTATTGCAGAATATTTTTAACATGAAACGTCGTATTGCATTATGCATTCAACAGAATGGTGACCACTTTGAACATTTGTTATAAATTATAATTAATTAAAATTTTTACAAAGTTATTTACCTTAGTTGTTTGATTATCTTATTAAATAAATTAATAATCTAATTGTACTAGTTTTCCGTTCATTACCATATCGCTCGATGATAAATTTTGACAGTGACACTTGGATAACCTTTATCCCATTGAATCTATATCCGCATTTCGAGAAAGCGGCAAACCATAATTTATAGGCTACATTCATAAGCAACTAGATGAAGTTCTTTTTGATACACATTGTACTAAAGTTTTTCTGGGTTTGGTTGTCAAAATAGCTGTCACACAATCCGTCATTCAAATATGAAAGATCTGTATTCTGAACATTGCAAATAAATTGATAGCCGAAAGAAGTTTCTGTGAACTCGTAAATTTGTAAAACCGGCATTTCTGATTAGGTAAAATCTTTTGAACCGTTGTTGCATCGATGTCAATGTTAAAATATATATAATACCTAACTGTATATTTTAGGAGACTCAACGTCAAATAATTTCTTTATCTTTTAATTAATAAAACATTTCTTGATTTAATATACAGGGTGTCTCTGAAATAAGAGTACAAAATATTAAAAATGGGAAACCCAAATTATACTGAATAAGTATCCAAAAATTCGTACGCCAATTGCAATATCGAATATACAATTAAAAACTCATTGAAACGTCACGAATGTGCCGCCCATGGATCCACTATCTGTGTTTATACTATATCTTAAGGTCATTTGTAAATACAGCTGTGATATACAGATAATCATTGTATGCAGCTGATACGAGTCAACGACTCCAATATTATTACGTACGCGAAATTTAAAGCAAATTTCAAAGAAGATATTGAAAGTAAAATGTGGAATCTATTAATGAATAACTCTATTCACTTGTGCGTAATCTGATCAATGACAGCTGTCTGAAATAAACATCATTGTTAAAAGTTGATATTTGATGTGACGAAGGTAATGTGCGTAATTATTTCTTTTTTTCTCTTTCATAATCAATTGTTGGTTCTGAAAAGAACCGATTTGCAAACCGGCGAAACAGGAGAAGTGTTAAATAAAATGTTCGAAGTGTCCTCCTTCAGCTAGCAAACATGCATCTATACGACGTAAATAGTTCTCACGAACCCGTTGAAAAGGTGCTTCTTGTCTAATGCGCTGTGCTGCATTAAAAATTCTTTGACGTAGGTCTTCTGCAGTTTCGATATCACCAGCACTGTAGACAAGAGTTTTCATGTAACCCCACAAAAAAAAATCCAGTGGATTTAAATCTGGACTGCGAGGAGGCCACGCAGTGGGACCTCCTCGTCCAATCCATCTGGGATATGTTACATTTAAAAACTCACGTACCCTTCGGGAAAAATGTGCTGGCGCTCCGTCGTGCATAAACCACATCCTTCTGCGTATGTCAAGCGGCACATCGTCCAGAAAGTCCGGCAAAACGTTGTCTAAGAAATTTAAATAAGTTTCCGCATTGAGCCGCTGAGGCAGCACATACGGCCCTAGGAGAGAGTCACCTATAATACCTGCCCAGACGTTGACCGAAAAGCGATGCTGAAACCGATGTTGTCGGGTCACTTGCGGATTAGCATCTGCCCAATGATGAGTATTATGGAGGTTCATAATACCATTTCTGGTAAAACAGCATTCATCTGTGAACAAAACGTTTGCAGAAAAGTTAACATTTTCTGCTAGACGTTCACGACACCAGGTGCAAAATCGAATCCGCGGAGGACCATCATTTTCAGTAAGTTCCTGCACACGTTGAATGTGATACGGGTGTAACAAGTTTCTTCGAAAAATGCGGTGTGCCGTACTGCGTGACACCCCCACTTGCCCTGCAGCATCACGTGTACTTACACCTGCATTTCTGTTCACAATATCCAGCAATTCTTCTTCGGCTCGTAAAATTCGACGTGGTCTTTCACGTCCGCGACCTTCGTAATTTGGTAGCAATCGACCAGTTTCTCTTAATCTAAACACGGTATCCTTTATACACGTGTAAGACGGGGTTCTACGATTGGGGTATCGCTGCCGGTAGATACGTAGAGTTCTTCGACAACTTCCTCCTGCTTCGCCGTAGACATAAATCATATCGAACAACTCGCGTGTGGTAAAAGCCATATCCGATGTGTTCATGCGTAAGGATCCAGACAGACTGAGACTCAGAGCGTAGTTATACGTCGCGTGTTGCCTGCCCTACCTTCGTTGGTTAGAAGTGTAGTGTCTCAAATACCAGTGGCGTGACGGATATTTAATAAATATCTTTGCCATTTTTTTCCTCACGTATGCGTGGGAATTTTGGAAAAATTAATTTAGATAAAAGGTGTAATAAAATTAGGGCTTCCCATTTTTAATACGTTGTACTCTTATTTCAGGGACACCCTGTATAAATACATTAACAATTATTATTCATATAGCACTAACCTCAAACTGGTAAAGTATTAGAAGATAGACAACTAATCCTAATAAGGTCAGATACTAGTGTGACCAACTTAAGATATTCCTGTAAAAGTTCCTTATAAACTCATTAAGTTGTGCGTTTATAAGTCCTGTGACATAAAGTCAAGTGTTTTTTTTTACGTTTGTTGTAATGCGAGTACAAGTTTGAGCATTACAATTTAATAATAATATATTTTGCACATTAATCGCCCGTATTACATTCCGGTAAAAGTTCCGTTAATAACTCTTTACCACACTGCGTCGTCGTTTGTTTTAGCTTTATTGTAGCATCAAATTAGAAAAAAAAAAATCTATTTGAACCTATAGTACTAATAACTGTAACTGTTAAAACTAAATTCGCACTGACCGCATTTTAAGTTTAGTTCCTTATCTAATAATCGTTTGTATATATGTACTGCACGAAATTCTACCAACAATGCCCGTGCACATTCGTTCCTCGATGCAGCCAATGTAATCCGCACGAATAAACCTGTAGCATATAGTCAACAAATAGAAATGTGTTACCTTCCTATTCGGCATGAATATTTGTTGCTAGGTTGCTATTTCCTGGTTTTGAAATTATTCTGACGTATGGTGTTTTTTTTTTTTTAAATGTTTTGTTCACTATTTTCTTTGTACTCCTTTTCGGCCTTGACTGGTTTTTTTTTTTTTTTTTTTAATTTTACAGGAAGCTTCAACACACCAACCTTGTGCAGTTGTATGGAGTATGCAGTAAAAACAGGCCAATTTTTATTGTCACGGAATATATGCGCCACGGGTCTTTACTGAATTATTTAAGAAGACATGAACAATCACATTCTAGTAATCAAGGATTATTACTTGATATGTGCATTCAGGTATAGTAAATCATTATTTTGAAAGTTTTAATCTCGTTTTAATCGGGAACACATTGTTCTGGCGTGTTGTGATGCTAAACAAGTTTACATAAATCAGACAGCTAGTTTCTCATGTTTTTAAATGCGTGGTATGCATTTAATCACCTGATTTGCTTTAAACTTATCGACTCTGATAGAAATGGACGAAAATTTGCTAATTAAAATCGTGAGAAATTCTAAAGTACATATGGAAACAATCTTTAGCTTTACTAAGTAGATTACTAACGCCCAATGTTTTTTATTTTTATTTCGTGTAGGTATCCATATTTTTCTTTCATTGGTTATTGTGTAATGGATCTGTAATGTTAGCAAAAATCTTTTAATCGTAGGTGTGCAAAGGCATGGCATATTTAGAAAGACACAATTACATTCACAGAGATTTAGCCGCTAGAAACTGTCTGGTAGGATCAGAAAATACTGTTAAAGTGGCGGATTTTGGATTAGCTCGGTATGTGCTTGATGATCAGTACACATCGTCAGGAGGTACTAAATTTCCGATAAAATGGGCTCCGCCAGAAGTACTTAATTACACAAGATTTTCATCGAAAAGCGATGTTTGGGCATATGGTTCGTACATATACATATATGAATACATATCTTATATACTCATCGTAAAATTTTAATTAAGGTGTTTTGATGTGGGAGGTTTTTACGTGCGGTAAAATGCCTTATGGACGCCTAAAAAATTCCGAAGTCGTTGAAAAAGTTCAAAAAGGAATAGTATTAGAGAAACCAAAAGGATGTGATAAAGATGTATACGATGTAAGCAACTTTATATTTTAAGTATTAAAATACATTAAAATTTCCTTAGATAATGAGGAAGTGTTGGAACTCGCTGCCGGAAAACAGACCGTCATTTAGGAACTTGAAAGAACAATTAGTTAGCGTGTCACAAAAATTATTGGTTGATTGATTGGCGCAATTAATTTGTGAAACCGTAACATGTTCACCATCCACTACCGGTTGCAATACCTGTTCTCACTACGAGCGAACATGGATTGGATTCTGTCAAACGCTGTGTGATGAAGCAAAGCAATCAAAATAGCAAAGAAACAGAAGAGCGAATAACAGCAGCAGTAGTACTAGTCTAATATCGGACCAATAATTTTATAGTACATCTTTGTAGTAATATCTTGGCGGCAGAAAATTAAACAATTAGATACATAGGTTTAAGTAACTACTTTGTATATGTACGCTCTAGTTAAAAGTATATAGTAGGAGTATACATGCGTAAATCTACTTTTTATATGTACATAATATTTTTTACTAAATTTCCCAATTGCAATAATGACGTTTCAGTCACAAAATCTGGTATTTACTTTAACCTATTATAGAGATCTTTGTTTTACTGTAATCTTTTATACCCTCTTGGGGGGTTTTTTTCTGTCTGAAGTTATTACTTTGCCAATTTTTTTTTTTCAAAATATTACATTTAAACATGAAATGAAAAACCTGCACAGGAAAAGTATTAGCCTATAACTTCTATTTTTCAATAGAAAAATAATTTATGGCATATATTAGGCAATTATATTTAATGTATATAATTGGATGGACCTCCTTGCGGGTCAGGTAGTGATTAACAGAATTAAAGGCGTTATAACTGAAAAAAGGCCTTTATTATTAATTATATGTAAGTTATACAAATTCGCCAGTGGCTAATCTAATTAACTGATCATTGATTATGATGTGATAGATACACTAACATGTACGTTTTATTATATGAATGTGTATATTTACTCCGAATATATATTTTATAGTTTAAACAATATTGTGTTATTAATTTTGTATTTAAACATAGTAGTTATATTTTCTATTTGCCGCTGTTTGTTATATTTGTATTTATTTGTATGAAAGATATTTTTATTCAAATATATTTTTGAGAAAATAGGTCACTATATGCCATTTTTCCTTTACACCGACCATAATCATACCACTTCGAATCTCCTCCATAAATACAAAAAAGTATTACGCTACAATATAAAATTAGGAGCCTTCTCCATGCGAGCAGGTACTAGACTAGAGAATATTATTGGACTCCTTATAATTTTTTGTCTTGGCAAGAGTAGTGAACGACATCTCCATTTGGGTATCGAACCAACGCACTATAAAAGAAATACTATTATAAATGTTGCTTAATAGTATAGTATTTTTGTATGTGGCATATTACATTATCCATGTAAAAAGCAATGGTGTAAATTCAAAATTGTTATTCTATGTTTACAAAACTCAACAAAAATGTTGAATAAACGGCCTTGATCTTAATTTCGGACTTTATCTTTAGAAACGGTGATTATAAAAACAAAACAACCGAATCATATGTGGAAACCTGTCGGTTGTATAAATCTTGTATCTAATAATAATAACACTGATTATTATTACCTTTGATTGCCAAATCGTTTCTTGCACACCGGGCATAAATTCAAATCATTAACTAAGAAGTTTTTATTCAATAACTGCAAACGGATTTCTTGACACTGCAAGTTTTCTGCATAAAGTAGCCCTTTGAGTAGTTGGGTTCTTCTTCTCTCTTTAACCTTTTCGTGTAAAGCTATCTGTAGAAATTTATTAATCCGTGACACCGGCGTATTCGGCGGCAAAACGGACAACGCTTTGAAGGGATCTATACATGACGCGTATTTTTCTAGAAATTCTAAGGCTCTTTCTGTATTTGGTTCTGACGTTTTCGGTGAGAAATTGACGTCTGGTAGAAATGATACTGCTTTGTTTGGATCCAATGTAACTTGAAGGAGATGCATATACACCTACAATAAACAAATTGGCATAAGTATTTCTAACTTTTCCCGTATGATTTTCACATTAGATATATTTCAATAAAATTGTCTGATGCTATGTTTCTGAACTAATGACTTATGCAAACTAAAGCCGGGTAACATTGATACATCTTTGAAATATAATTCTTTGTGAAGACAATAATAATCGTAGAAACTTCCATCCACAATAATAAATTACTAAAATCTTTTTTTAAGAAGAAATGAACCTACTGTTGGGTTGGGTGGTCAAACGAGATCAAAAAAACATTTACAAGGCAATCAGAAATTGTGTTACTTCCTTCCATTCCCAGGCAATCAATTACCCTGTTGTCCTGCTGCTATGTTTTACTGGAATCACTATATGCTTTTGGCGCAAAAAGTGCATGCAACAACTTGAATCACTTGATTACTTGCAAATAATGAGCAAGCGCAAAAATCGAATTGGAATTGCTTTGGAAATGTGTCCACCAATCAATATTCTCCAGTTTTATCTTATTAAAATACATAAACTGATACTTACATCTTTGTTGGCTAGTTGTGTTGGATCATATACCGACTCGCAATAAGCAACTGCTTTCTCAACATCTCCTAAAACCCTCATATAAATGATTAAGGCCTGTTCGTGTCGGCCTAATTTTCCAAGGATAATAGCTCTTTCTTCCATCAGAGTATTTGTTGGGAAGCTCATTAAAACTGTATCTGGCGTATAACAAGTAGATTTTTGTAGAAATTCGAATAGCTTCTTATGTGCATGAGCAGCGGATGTATCTCCTGATAAAGCTTTCTCTTTATAGAAATGTACCAATGTATTATGGAATAAAGGGTTTGTATCATTCCACGCGTGAACTACATGTTCAGCATATGGTATAACTAAAGATGGATGTGAACGTATTAGATAATCTAACACTCTTGGTCTAGGTAGGTTTTCTACTTCATGAACTTCTTCTGTAAATATCTTAAAAGATAATGTGGGATTTACTAAGCAACTAATTTTTATGGAACTTTGTTTTATTAATTTTTATCCACTTACCTTGATGCCTTCTTCGGGCGCTTTTTTCAGTATCCAATCTGCAAATTCCAAAATTAGACCCATATGTTCTGACCCCAGTTTTTGTAAATAAGTAACAGTTCGGTCAATGGCACCCTCGCTTTGCAATAATTCTAAAGCTTTCCTATGTTGTCCTTTCATTTGATATAGAATAATCAGTTCATTATGCTTTTCATGTTTCTTGAGAATTCTTTCAGTTTCTCCAAGATGACAATAATTAAGTCTAAGTAAAGGAGCTATTAGTGCATCGTTTGTTTGGAGGTAGCACTTGAGTAATGTAGTATCTATAATTTGGAGTAATTGTTGTGTAGACTTGGTGCTCGCTGATCTTTCATTTAAATTGCCGGTAGCATTCACGGTTCCCTGAAGATTAAAATTGTACATAGTGTAAAACAATTTGCTTAAAGGTGTTTAGAGAACCTGAACATCAGTTTGGGTGTTTCTTCGAATTTCTGTTAAATAATCAATTAATGCTTGTATTCCGTTTTCCTTTTCAGCATCGGTAAGGTTCTCATGCGATTCTTGACCTGTGGAAGGGGATGATTGCGGCAATAGATCGGGGAAAAGTCTAATAACATCATATGGATCAGTTTTTAGTATTAGAAACTCTTTCATGCTAGCAAAAAATTCTTTTCTTCGAAAAAGGTCATATGCTAAAAGCGTATGTATATGATGAATTATTTCTTCTTTCTCATCTTCAGTTTCATTGGAAGTGTGCTGTGGAATAGAAGAAATAAAATCAGTCTAATAATTTTAAAATGAAACAAAATATTGCAGCTTACCGTCAATTGTATTGCAAGTTGAAATTGTTTGCTATCTAATAAAACTTTTCTTTGTGTTGCTACCTCTACAGCTTTTATATACCAAACACTACTAATGGATGCAGCAATTAGCAAACCTTGTTGTGCCCTGGCAATTATTCTAACTTTCGGCAAATTATTTAATGTTTGTATTAATCCTCCAGGATCCAAATTTTGT
The DNA here is from genome assembly GCA_949128085.1 of Cetonia aurata. Taxonomy (NCBI): domain Eukaryota; kingdom Metazoa; phylum Arthropoda; class Insecta; order Coleoptera; family Scarabaeidae; genus Cetonia; species Cetonia aurata. Next base: position 35,576,032 of record OX421885.1, read on the forward strand.
ATTTCAATCAAATCAGGTAAAATACCTAAAATGTAGGGTTTATCCCAAACTAATGCTGTAGGCGTGTCTGACCACTTTAAAACTTTTGTTTTTTCAGCAGAGCCTTTGTCATTGACCACTACTGTTTGATTTTCTCTTCCTAACGCAAAGGAGGTATCTGTTACTTTAGTGAGGCATGGTTCACTTGATTTACTTCCAGTTGTAAATAAATCCTGATGAACCCCAGTTTTTAACTAAAAATACGCCATGATTGTCACTTAAACATATATTACCAATGCTATGAGAGTTACTAATAATGCATCAATACTTTACCGAATGTAAACAGTATTCCCCTTTATAACCAATACAAATTGTTTCCTCACACCAAATTAGAGTTTTAGGAATATCTTTTAATGTGATATCATAATTTTGAAACAATTCAAATCCAGACTTTTTCCAATAGTACAAATGCAATTTTCTTTTAATTGCTATACACATTCTCACAACAGTAGCACTTTCCCCAGTCATCGTTTTATGATACTTAAATAAAATATATTATAGGTATGTAGTTTTTATCATCATAAGTAGGTTTCGGATAAAGCAACATCATATGCAAATGCATAGTTTGGTATTTCTATTTGGTATTTTATTTAAACACTTGGAATTCAATTGGACTTTTATTTGCGCCCACTTTTCATTAGCTAAATTAAAGAACGAAGTTCTTTGAAATTTTTTGGAAAAATATACTAAACAAATATTTCAGATGAATCCAAAACTGTGTTTTTGAGTTATATACAATATATGTGAACAAAAGAGAAAAGGTAAAGAATCATTTTATTTGGGTATAGTTGCATGAGAGAACCAATGAAACACAGATATATAGCAAGAAAAAAACAACAAATAATTTTATTAATAGATTAAACAGTGTTGTCAAAAAAAATTGGGACTATATATCACATAATACAAAAATATTTGCAGTTATTTGTAATTATAATGTGTATAAATAAACTAATTTTGCATTAAAAAAATTGTATGCATTTTTTAACACAAAAATAAATGTCGTAATATAAAAATTAATATTTATTTTATACTTAAAAGTTGATTTTTAGTACATATTCTTAATGCATATTCTGCAGTTTTTTAGTCTTATTACCTATCCTAAGCAATTAATAGTTTAATATTACTTACCTGGGTATTTAATGCAAACAAAGAAGTACCTTTCGAATTTTCAATTTGATGGACAACCGGAAAATTAATACCATTTATATCGTGAACTTGAATGTAATTATCTGAAATGTTAACATTATCCCAAAATATTTTCATTCACATTTTCGATGCGCAAGAAATTGTTTTTATGGATGGCCCATAACGATATCACATGTGCATTGAAAATGTTATCCGTGTAGGCATACCAGATAAGCTTATTAGCAGTTGATGTTCTGGAATAATACCCAATTGCTGAATTGCCTTTTTACTGAAGGACTTGTTTAATCGCATTAAGCTAACATCTGGTTTATCATCTTTTGGAACTATATAGTACATATATAAATGACCTTGCCTTGTTCCCAAAAATAATGTATCATCTGAAAATGCACCAGTAAATTTAATATTAGTTAAAATAGTTTTTGGTATACATATTTACCATGAACAGCAATACACTCAATTTGTACAGTTAATTGTAATATATTGGAAATAGTATATGCTTCATGCATTTTTAAGTTCTTATATTAATTCAGATTAATTCTCTGTGTGTAATCAACAAATGGGCAATTGCCAGAAATTGATGCATTAATTATTAAGATACTGAATCTGTAGTAAACAAACACAAACTGGTGTCTCACTTGTCAATTATGACATTCAAAATTCAAATGCATGTTAGGCAATTGTAGTAATTTTTGTTAAATAGTTCCTATGGGCTAAGAGAAAACGATCTATTAATTAACCCTAGAACATAGAAATTAAATAGTTAAAAAAAATTTTTAATTTTTTGTGTGTAATCTACATTTAAATAGAAGTAAACATTTAATTGAAATAATCACAAATGTAGCAGGTATATACCTTTTATATTTGACACTACATTACATTTATGTTCCGAGTATGGTTAGGATTCTCAGCACTCAGTTTCTTAAGTATTTGCGGTGTTGGTAGTTCTTGTGCGTCTCATGTTAGCGTTGTTGTAAACGTTGTAGTTGCAAAAGAAAAAATGATAAACAAACTGCAAGTTTTGTGAATTTGTGATGTGCTAATGTAGTATTATATATTGTGCATTTGTACACTTTGTGCGTGTAAGATGGAAGCTAATCAGTCGACTAGAGTTTCAGGCGATCTAACCTCTACTATAGAAAGTGTATTGACCAATAATGGCCACGAAAAAAAAATAAATCATAACGATTCAACTTCTGTTGGCGATTCAACACCCAGTTCATCTTCAGACACAAATATGCTGACTTTAAGTTCTAATATAGTTCAAGAAGATCCCATAAGTAGCACATCTGACTCCTTGACTAATGAAATTGAAGTGAATCCTATACCTACACTTGATATTGGTTTGATTACTGGAACTGAAGCTAGTGAAGTGGCAAATGAATTAACGGGCGATACAGATTTTTTTAGCTCAGAGCTAAATATGGAGGCTATGTCGACAGAAGAAATATCAGAAGATGTTGAAGATATCGCCAATGATTTAGAAAATCTTTTAGGAGGAACATCGCACAGCTATTCTGGTGTTTATAAAACTAGTGAGAAATTGGAAGCTATAACCACATCTGGAACTTGTGATAATTTAGTTTTGGAAGTTGCGCCCATTAATATCGATATAGATTCTAATAATTCGACAGCAGAAAAGATGGACCTATTAGAATCCTCTAGCGAGCAAGGTTCTTTAGTGCATAAATATGCAGATTTTGATAACAATTCTGATTTAGCAGCTGCAAATAAGACTGAGAAACATTTAGAAAGTACTGAAATTACTCACATAAGTGAGCCTAGTGTAGTAGATGTTCAAACAAATATTATCAACTATGAATTAAAGTCATGCGAAGATGATGTTACTGACAACAGTTGCGTAACTCAGAAAAATTCTGCCGTTATTGAATATCAACACGTTGCAAGTAAAAATGTAAGTTCTGAAGATGAACTCACTGCTAAAACTGAACTAAGCCAGGATACTACTGAACTAAAAGACACATTGTTGGAAGTGAAACCCTGTGAATTTAATTTAGATAGTAGTAGGTGTCAAGATATTACACTTATAAATGAAGAATATAGTCCCCAACCTTCCACCAAACCTGAAGGTTTTGATGACAAAGAAAAAGAGGAATCATTGGAAGTAATTGTGCAAAATGTTGATGTTGCAGACCGCAAAGAAATTTTTAATCTGAGTGACGATAATTCTCAATCTGAAGCACAAAGCACCATGGAAATCGACGCTCCAGTGAAAGATGATGCAGATTTTAAAGCCGCAATTACACACTGTGAAATACAAAAATTAGAAAATGACGTTGCATCTCAAGATATGTCAATCCAATTAGATTTAGCACAGCATGAAGTAGCTGAAGATGAAAAAAATATTTTGGATATACAACAATTGGAAAACGTACCAACAAGTGCAACAGCAGAAAAAGCAAATATTACACAATCTCACGTAATAGAAAATATCGGAGATAATAGTTCTCAAATAGATGATACCAAGGTAGAAGATGTGTCAAATTCTGAAAAAATCAATTCCCAAGCAATGGAAGTAAATAATGAGGCTCATGGTGAGTTAATACAGAATTGTGTTATAGATGAGAGAGAATTCAACACTGACAGGGCAATTAATTTGAAGTGTGATTTAAATCAAGACGAAATTACAAGTGAAAATATGAACACTGAAGAGAATATTATAGAAGCCTGTAGTATACAGGAAGATACGAGGAGCGATTCTATTAACGAAGTAATCAATGAAGAAATTACTTCTGAAACCACCGCTTCTGCAATTCAAAAAACAAAAGATGTTCAGGAAGAACACATTGTATGTGAAACTATATCAAAAATACACACTTCCGAAAACGATAATGTAGACAAACTGCCAAAACAGGAAATTTCAGTACTTGCGCCTGCCCAGGAATCGCATCTGACGCAAGAGGGAGATTCAATGAAAATTGAAAGCAGTTCAATAGAAGATAATAAAGAAACAATAGAAAATCTTAGTAAGGAAGGAATTGTGGATATTAAAGATGATGAAAATCAAGATGATTCTATAAAATTATGTGGTGCAGGGGTCGAGACATTATGTGTCCAGATAGAGCAAGATGCTAGTACGTTTGTTGTGGATGAAATTGATATGGATAACACTGAAATAATGAAAGACCAAGAGGACTTGAAATTAACAGAAAATACAGCTGCAGATGGTGCGGTAAATTTAGTTAATGCTGTTTTACCTATATCCGTTGATAATGAAGAAGCACCGCCACCAAATATTATAGGTGAGACTAATAACAGCAAGGAGGCCAATGTTGACTCAGAAAATGAACTCATGCCCCATATAGAATCACGCGATGTAATGAAGGAACAGGTGGAAGAGTTGGAAAAAGATATTGAGTTAGATCAAGGTGGTTTAATAAATGAAACTGAAATTTCAGGAAATGAACAAGTGGAGAATATAGAAAAAAACGAATTTTTTAATTTGCATAAATCAGGTGATACTTTATTAGCAAGCACATCAGATCAGAAGCTAAGTTTAAGCCAAGAAGCTGTTGATGATACGTCAAAAAATATAGTTTTTGAAAACGCAAAAAACTCAGAAGTGATATCAGATCATACTACTGAAGATATTCAGCGTGATAATTATGAATATGAAGTTGAATGTACAGAAAGTAATGAACTAGCTAACGCAACACAGGAAGATTTAGAGCAGAGTAATAAAACGAAATTTACAGATTGTGTACAAGTTCAATCCGATAATGTAGACGTTTGCGAGCAAGGGGTAATTTGTGAAATTGTGGATGAGGCATCGTTGACACAACATGATGATTCAAATTCTAATAAAGCTGCCCTCGAACTGGATGCCTCTGACATAAGGACAGACGAAAACATGGACAGTATTGAGAGAAGCATTCTTGAACCCACTGAACATAAAGTTGAAGTTATTCAAAATAAAAATATCGGACAAGAGACCGCCGTATTTAGTGCTGAAAATGTTTGTAAAGCGATTGAGGATATAACTATCGTACAATCATTAATTGAAGAAAATTTATTAGAATCACACCAGGGCGCTGAAGAAATCAATACATCTTTAAAAACAGAAGATGAATGCGTACGTGATAGTGAGATTAATCAAGTAAATTGTCAGACTAGTAAATGTGATGACATTGATCATCCTCTTGCTTTATCTGAAGAACCAGTAAGTGGAGTAAGTGAAACGGATAAGATAAAGGAGGAAACTGAAACTATTTCTAAGGAATTGGATGTACCTACAGTGGAACATGAGAGTCACATCGAAACGCTTTACATGGGGGAAAACCAGGAGAATGTTGAATACTGCCAAACATCACCCAATATTGATTTCAACAAAGAGTCTTTGGGAATCTCTGAGGTCGATGAAACAGCTGTGGAAACTAGCGCACAAGATTCCTGTATACAGGGAGATTTACAATGTTATGAAACATGCGATATCGATACGAAGTCTTCGTTAGAAGTGCAAGCTGAAGAAGTAATCGAAAAAGATGAATTAAGTAACATTGGCTCAGAAAATGGTGAAATTTGTAATAGAGCTTCCAATATACAAGATGAAATATCCCAGACTGTTGACTATTCTACAGAATTAAGTACTGCGAATGACACTTCGGAACTACAGTGTGCCATTTCGCATATTGTTGAAAATGAACCAATGGAAAATTCAGAAACATCTGAATTGGATGATGCAATTTCACATATTGTATGTTATCCTGGAACAACAGATTGTTCAAATTTATCTACGTCGCAAATTGTAGATGCCTCAGAAGTTATTGATGATTCTGAAAGTTTAGAATTACGGAATGCTATATCACAAATCATTGATCCTTCTAAAGTGAGCGATGAGACTAAATCATGTGAAGTGCAAAGTGATATTCCTCAAATTCTAGATGTTTCACAATTAGGCGATGATCCCGATAATACATCAGAACTGCAAAATGCAATTACCCAAATTATTGATAATCCTTTACAAGATGAGTATAAAAATAAAGAAATTTTAGATCTTCAAATTGACCATGACGAACAAGATATAAATAAGATTGATAATGCGGAAAGTCAATCTGATACAGTAATTTCTAAGCAAGCTGTATTTGGTGGAAACATTTTGGAAGATAATAACGTGTTTGAAGAAACAGAGGTACAATCTCAGGACAATGAAGAAAAAATACAAGAAGAACTTGAGGAAACTGGTGAGAAAAGTAATTCTGATATTGAAATCCAATCCATGTACTCTCAGCCAGTTGTAGCCTTAATGTTGGAAGATATGGATGATCAGTTAAAAAATGTTATTTTCGATTCAAAATCAAGTGATTCTATTTCAAATATACCAAATATAAATGATGTAGACTTAAATACACCGAAAGCCTTTGAATCTCAGCATATGGATTTGATACTTCCCGAGGAAACTTCTTTATTAAATACCGATGATATAATTTCTGAAATTACTCCTAGAAATCAAGATATAGTTGCATTTACTCACGAAGACGAAATAAAATTGCAACAGGAAGATATTCCTGAAACACAGCTAAACATGACCACGATCAATGAGGTGCAGGAAAATGATACGAAAGACTTAAATGATGTCATTGCGCGGGAAATAGAATCATTACTAGAGCTACAAAGTCGAGATTTACGTGACGATAATTCCACTATTGATAATGATGGTGGTGTTATGGAGGCTGCGAAAATAACAAATGAAATATCACAAGAAAATATCTATCCACAGTCTAGTGGTATATCTAGTGACAATGTAGTAGAAGAAACGCGCCTGCAAGAGGATGTATTTCAATACAAACATGTTGCGGATAGGTTGGAAGATGGAATGGGCCACATAGAGCAAGAAAACAATTACATTTCAAAGCAAGCAGCAGATAAAATCCAAGATTCCGGCAAGTTAGCACGAGAAGAATATTATCGCGAAGAACCAAAATCGTCTGCTGTTACGAGAACATTTATCGAAGAGGTTTCGAGCTCAGTGACGGCAGCTACTGTATCTGATATTCAATCGACCGACTCTTTAGTAACTTCTACAGAACATACTGAAGCACAAAGTGCGAAAGAACTTGATGCACCATTGGTTATCGAAGTTGATGCGCCATTAGCAGTGGATGAAAAACATTTATTACCCGAATCTGAAATTTTTGAAGTGCCTACATTAAATTATAGTTCCAAGATGTCAGAAAATGAAGATTTGAAAATGACTATAACTAAACATAAGATCGAATCAACCTCGAGGTCAACCGATTCATGTTTATTGGACGATACGCAATCTATCTTAAAGATATACGATCCAAAGGACCATTCTGACTCTAGGAAGATTCAAAAAGTAAAAGAAGCGACTGTTCCGAAATTAATCATTAAACCAATCGTAAGATCGCAAGTCAGCCCTACTACATCGATGAGGGTTACGGATGAAGTTGAACACGCTGTGCCTAAATTGTTTATAAAAAATATGAGTCCTAATAGACCTGGTAGTCCAAAAGTTTCAAAATCGCAGAAATCTGAGATAACGAGTCCTTTAAAATTAACTATAAAACCGGTTTTAAAACCAGAAGAATGCCAGTCTAAATCCAGTCCAAAGCTTACCATTAAACCTATTCTAAAATGTGAAGATGATTCAACGGTGTCTGGCCTCAAAATTACTATCAAACCTATTGTTAAACCACCAGAAGAGGAATTGTGCCATAGTCCAAAGATTACAATTAAACCTATTATCAAACCTGATGACTGTCAGAGTGAGCCGATGCACAGTCCACGAATTACTATTAAGCCAATCCCAAAACCAGACGAGTCAAAAGAATTTAATGTATCCGATATACAAAGTCCGAGAATTACAATTAAACCAGTGTTAAAACCTGAAGAACGCGATATACAATTAGAGCAGGATTTGATTCTAAAGAAGTCAGATATAGATGGTCCGGACCGCTCTCATAGTCCAAGAATAACTATTAAACCAATCATTAAACCCGATGAGCATAAATTGTCGAGTAAGCAAGATCTAAAGTCAAAACTCGAAGAAACATGCAGATCTGATAAGAAGGAAGGGAGCCCGAAAATTACAATTAAACCCATTGTGAAACCAATTGATAGTGAATCGGAACCTGTGGAATTAATTGATTTTGAAGAACAGATTAAACAAGAGAGAATCGTGCTAAAGATTAATAAGAATTCAATGGCAAAAGAGTCTAGAAAACGAGATTCATCAGAGGAAATTGAAAAATTGGCAAAAATTAAATTAAAATTTTCGAAAGAAGGAGGTCGTGCACATATAATCTCCGAGCAGAGTAAATTAAAACGGGCGTTAGAAGAATCGATGGATTATGATCAAAAACGACAAAAATTTGAATGTGATGATCTGACAATTATACCAATTGATGCAGACGCTGGGAAAACTGAAAGGGTTATAGACGTAATTAAAGATGACGTGAAAATCACACCAATAGATCCCAATACTCGGTCTGCTTTTGATGACCCGCTGGAAAAAATACCAGTTTTTGAAATAACACCCGAATCTGCTGTTATGATGAAAAGTTCTGTTGCTGCAACAGTACAACAAGTAGCCGCTCCAACTCCCCGAAGACGTGGCAGGCCGAGAAAGGTACCTCTAGTGGTGAGAGAAGAATTTAAAGATACGAAGGAGGAGGAAATGCAGCAAGAACAACAGCAGCAGCCGCCACAGCCTGCTCCTGAAGAAACTGGTCGGCCAAAACGTAGTTGCCGCGGCCCTTCTGTACGTACCACTTTAGGTATACGTACCAGAAGACCTAGAGGATCTGGAAGGGGTAGGGGAAGAGGGAGGGTTGCGAGAGGAGTAGGCTCTAGAGGTGGCAGGGTGAGTTGAAAGGGTGTGTAAATTAAAGATAGATGACATTGAATATAATATTGCAAAAAAGTATGCAGTTTAAATACTATTTTAAATAGATGTAGAAATTATTACATATTCAGGAGCTAAGCATTTTTATAATTTGTATAAGAATTGTGCTAATATTTAATGTGAGGCTACCGCCGTCGTGATTTTTATTTTTATACATTTCAAAAGAAAAAATGTCATGTAGAGGCCTTGTAGAAGAAAGGAGATAGTTATATAAACGCACGGAAAGTTTATGTGTACTCTTCTCGTCAAAATAATAATATATAATGTGATTCTAAATATATTTGGTAGCGACACCCGTTCTATCACTATCTCTTTTTCTCCAATACACATGTACAGTTTCTAGAGTGTATTTATAGATGTAGTACTACTCTCCCACAGTGATTTTATTTGTGTTTAGTTTATAAAAATACACTTTAACATATTTAATAAGGTTTAGTTCTTTAAATGTCGAATACTACAAGTTTATCGATACATTTCTTGTGAATTGAGTGTCTCGGGCAATGCGAAAGATAAATAAAATACAAATAAAAATCCATTGTGAATGTGAAAAGAACTGACATTTGCATTTTTGTGAATGCAGCAACAGAGAGTATCCGCTGCCAAACTCAAATTGTTGAAAGAAGAAGCCGCGGTTGCAATCGCCGAGGAATCTAAAAGTCTAGAACCTGAAGATGGAGGGGACATTGAAATGAAAGAAGAACCTCATGTCGTTGAAAATGTCACGACTGAAACTACTGAAATTGTTCTTATTGAAGAGGAAACTAGAATGAGTGCGGATACAAACACCAGTCGCGCACATACACAGGTAGATAACAGCGTAAGTATTAAGCACTTTTATATTATTTTTCATTCTGAATTATTATCATTATTATTATTATCTCTATTAATCATACAACGTTCAAAACTGCTTAATTTTTTTTAAATAATATCACTGTCAAAAATACATAAAAATGGGAATATTTCTTGCTGTTTTAAACTACATTAATTGAACTAATATTTATGAACGTTAGCCAATAGAGATAGACCATAGAGGTTTAAAACGTTAGGTCGTTTCTTATAAATTCAATTTTCATGTTTCACTAGACTACTGCACGCATTTTATGTACGTATATTTTATCTAAATTATTATTTTACAACCATTGGGCGATATTGAGTTTAAGTTTTAGATATCTACGCTTGTTTTTATTTTAATTCTTCTTCCACAACTGAATTTGCAGACGGACATATATGTACATAGTATGCGTATCGATAAAGCATTATTCTAACACTGAATAGATGCATAGATGTTTAGAAAACATGTTATTTTGCATCAATTGTTGAAAATGTAGTTAAATGCTTCACCAATAATTTATAGGCTTGTTGAATGCGTAGAATTTCTTTTATATTACGCAAATGTTACTTTTTTCCACAATTCATAATGAAAAGCTAACTAATTTCATGAAACTGTTGTTCATAAGATCTGGGTCAAGCTACCCACGCATTCATAATCTCTAAAATTCATTGTTATTACTTATGTTATATTGTGGTAATCTGCAAAGTAACATTACATGTGTCGGAGTTATTTATTTTCTGTTAGACAATAATTTAGAAATAATTACAGTGATATGATATGATTGCAAACAGTCCGTATAAAGAACTCAGACAATGGAACTGGGATAATACTGAAATAGTGTATACGTAGTAATCTTAAAATACAGAGTGGTTGGTGTTATAATATCATATAATGTAGTGTATAATATAATGTAATATATATTTTATTCTCACCATCATACAAAAAAAAATAAACAAGTAAAACAAAATATAACACTTTAACAAAATTCAATTCAATTACAACTAAACTAGTTGATGTAATTAAAACAAATGAAAACAAATGAGTAAAATATTACATATTGCTATGGATAAAAATACTTTTATCCATAGCAATACATATGAGAGTTTATAAGCTGCTTAAACTCATTATTTTGCGAAGAATTTGCTAAATTTGTCGATTTAAACCTACAAATATGTTCTAATTGTTTTAGTTGATCTCTCATGATTTAACCAATACGCACTCTAAAAGGCATTACCACAATCTTCGCTGTACAGGACACAGATTTCAATAGCAAAGCTGTAAAACTGAACTGAAAAGTTTGTAGTAAGGTGTCTTAAAATGTGTAGTGGACTAACTGAGATATCAGTTTGTAGGAAAATGTTTTGCGTTATCTCTTTGATTTAACATACTAGGTAGGGCTATCGCAAGTAAATATGAAATTTTGATATACTAGCCTCAAGAATAGCGGTTGTTTCTTATCTTTTATCAATTTATGTTTTTAATGCGAATAATTAACAATAATGTGAAAGTGAAGTTAAAACCAAAATATTATTTCATGTTAAATCTAATACAAATTTGTTCTGTGATTCTGAATGAAGATAATATTTATTTAGCATCGCATCAATATTTATACAGTTTACAAAGATAACTACGCAGGTTAGAAATAGACAGAAAAGCTTACTGTTTGTAAATATCCTTCTTATTTGCACAATTCACTCAATGTGATAATCATTTTATTATAATACTTTCAGGTTCCAACGCCAGGAGATGTGGAAGACACACAAAGTTCAGTTCAGAGCACTGCAACAACGGAAAGCACTAAAGCGCGCAGAAGCGTAAAGACCGAAGTACATCAAGAACCAGAAGGTGAAGTGCTTTCAGCAGATCAATTAACAGAATATTATTGGGGCGGTGGAGGTCCTTATATGTTACAAGAACAAGTTGCCCAATTTTTGGGAATCAAATCATTTAAGCGAAAATATCCAGGTAATGATATGAAGTTTAATATTTGTTGTTTTTTTTTAATTAATCACGTTGTTTTTTATCGTAAAGGTATTCAACGTAGAATGGTGGACATGCAAGAACGTGACTTTATACGCGAAAGCGGTCTAGTTTCTGAAGCAATGTGTGATTTAGGTTTAACTGCTGTCCACAGTACGGATATTTTAGATATTATGTATTCAGACTTTCAACAAAAGTACGAGGAGTATTGTAAACATCAACGCGAAAGACAAGCGAAGGATTTCAGTAATAAACAAAAGGCGTTGAGTCTAGCAGCTAGTCAGGAGAAGACCAAACATGATATCATGCAGCAAGCTGTTCAATCGGCGGCGTCATGGAATGCGAACTTTAACAAGTCGCGAAGGGATGAACGTAAAGGGTGCATGGATTTGCAAACATTCACTGTGCATTATCCGAAGGGAAAATTCAAAACTGGCGATCGAAATAAAATTGGACATTATCCAGTAGCACTCGTTCCGGGACAGTACACAGATTATTACAAGGCAAGTACTTTTTCAATTGAGTTGTTATGGATTATTTGCTATTCGTATGTCGAGTGCCTCAAAACTATAACTTTTTATTTGTATTTGAACATATTACTTGGAATATTTTTCTTAATGAAACCTTTCAAAAATAAGAATTGTTTATACTTAAGTGGTGCGTACTTAAAATGCTTTCTTTTTTCCTTAGTGTATAGCAAAACCACGCATCTTACATTAATTCTGAACGTAAAATGAAAGGTATCAAAAAAAAAAACCAGTGACTTTTATTTTATATATTTTTTATAAAATTAATAGTAAAAGTTTTTGCCATTTGTCTCATGCTTAAGTGGATATATTCTGATTTTTCAGAAATTGGCATTTATTTACCATTTCATATTGTATATACTGATGTTTTAGTCCTTATTCTGATTTTAACTTGTAAGTGCTAATCCAAAATGATTTTGTACACGGCAACCTATTAGTTAATAAGTGGCTTTGAGCTACTTTTTACCAGCTCGGTTTTTTAGTTGATGTCTATGAAATGAATATTATGTTAATTATGAAAAAAATTTAGTTTTTTCTCTCATCGTTGTAGGAAAACATTACGCTGTAATTTATAAGAACCGTGTACTTGCTTATTTATTTTTTTTGCACGCTTGTGGTCTAACAGCAGCTTTGCGAGGCTTATTCATAATCAATTAGTCACTGGCCAAAGTAATTAAGGAACAATAAATTTTAAAGATTATTGAAATCGTTTTTATCAGTGCAATATATTTATTCATAAATATTTACGATTCCAATTACTTTTTAGACTTTTACACCAACGGAAATAAGTACTCTACCTTTAAATACACTTCTGGACAAACCGTTAAATATCGCAACCGAGGACGATAGCCCATCTGATGGTTCTGGATCTGATTCGGATTCCAGCAGTTCTGATTCGGATAGTTCAACTTCAGATTCATCTGAAGAGGATTGTAACATTTGCAGCCCGACTTCATCGAGTCAGACTAAAAAGGTTCTGGCCAATTAGAAAACGTGCAGTATTAAATTCGGTGTTTTTCGTTATTTTTGTTTACCTTAATTGTATCATCTAACTTATAAGAGTAGGTATAGAATTTATTTCTTAATTTTTCGTACTTTTTTAAGGATGTAATCGCTCGTACAGATAACGTGGAATCTCCTATGAATATGTTTGTTGACATTTTAGAATGTTTCTTATGCAATTAAGTTTAAAGTGTATATATATGGCATATGAAAGATATTCAGTTAAATATATATAATTTTTTTTTGTAATAGGGCGACTTTACATTCATTTAGCGTTTTGGTCGTTAATCATATTTACAATTAGTAGTTGTGCTCGGAAAATTAGTTTATACAATAAAAGAAATACGGATGTTACATAAATGAAAGCGTTTATACTATTTTATATGATGTTGTTTTGCTTGTTTCAATGGGGAAATCTAATTTCGCATAATATATCGCTCTTACGCACCTATTTGTAGTATACGTGCTCACTACAGTGATGTACAATTTATGCATACTTTTATGGGTCTTCCATGAGCATCTAGTCTTTTGTACTTGTTACAATTCGTGAGAATGATGTTATTTTAATAGGTGTAATCAGAATTTCGACTATAGGACCATGAAAATGAATGCTTATGAATTTTGCATCATGACGTCGGTACTTTTGTAAGTAATTGAGAATTTGTACATTTAGGGAGTAATATAGGTAACGATTTAGATTCTATCAGTTTGTATTGTGTATATTCAGCATCTTTTTATATATGGCTTTTGTCGCTACTTAAAGAATATTAGATATTTTATTTAGTTTATTAAATATTTTTTTTAACTTGACTTATTTGTATGAATAATATGATCTGAACAAATATAAGCTTTGTATATATCACTGTATGCTCCGAAATATATAATATTAATTAGCAGGAAGTTAGTATGAAAATTGCTATTTACGATTTGACTTTTTGAATTGTATTAATAAAGTGTTTTCATTTGCAGCTCGTTACAGAACTTTATGTAACTTATTGACTTATTTGGTATATAATAACAAAAATGTCTATTTCACAGCAGCTACTATACAATATATATATAGATACAAAGAAAAGAAATTATGTATACTTCTGAAACTCTGAGTAGCGGCAGTTGAACTCCTCTTTACGATCTTTTTAGCAATATGTCGATCAAAACCATTTCATGAGATGAAAAACCATTGAACTGTATTCTAGGGAACAGGAACGGGATCTTATTATTACTCACGAAAATGTGAAGCCCAGCGTAAGATAGGCAATCATGATTGCGGACGTATATTTCTTGCTAACACATTACGTTATACCTCATGAAAATGAAGTTATAATAAAATAAAATAAAAAAGAAAGTAAAAATTACTTACAAACGCGAATTTATCGGAGACTTCTATATAAGGTCACAATTTGAGAAAATCCGCTTTATCAACTTTTTTGCGCCTCCGTCCAGAAACACTGATTTTGCATTACTATAAATCGGCCGGAAACTTATCATTCTCCGGCCTAGGCCGGTAAAAAGACCGCTATTGGTTGGCAACACTATATTGGAATTACTGACATTTCTGCCATTAATTATAGATTCGATGACAGAATTCTCGTTACACAATCTCTTAATTAATTCATATTCATTCTATACTTTCGGAAGATTTTACAGGTAATAAATGGTTAATAATTTCACACACAACTTCTGTAATATGAGCTGGGGTCTCCATTGTCCTTATTATTGACGAATATGTAGCAAAACTACAAAGAAAATTAAAACGTCAAAATACTAAGGTATTTTAACCTTGATTTCCAATTCAAAATTCATACGTAATAAGTATTGCCAACCTGTACTGTTAACTTCCTAGCGTTAATTTCTTTTATTATTTACAACAAAATTAGGATTTGTCGGCTCAAAAAGTAGTGTGTAACACACGGCCAGAAACTCTTGCGAGTATTCGCACTTGTGGGACCTCGGCTTCGCCTCAGCCCCACAAACCGTACTCACACTCGCAAAACTATAGTTTCTGGCCTAGCGATACAAATAACTATTTAAATAAACTTGTGAATCTGATTTTGTCAAATTGTGACTAATGCAATTCTCTGATTAATCCGCATATGTAAATACTTATTTTATCATATATGTAAATACATTATAAAATAAGTACGCAGAACATGCACTAATTAAAAAAAGGCTATAAGATATATAAACAAGGCAATACATAATATCCTTGTTTATATATCTTATAGTTATTCAACCGAGCTGCGTAAGGTGCTGATATCTGGCGGCGATAGTATAAAAGTACTGATGAATGAAATTAAATACCGCCAAATATTCATTGGAATGCGAGCTATGTTGGTTGCAGATTCTGAAATAAACTTGACAGTTAATAACAAAGTAAAACCAATCAAAATTAAGAAATTACAATGCAACATTATTAAAAAAAAATGTATGGGCACGCCATCTGAACCCCACCCAGGCTATCTCATTAAAAAGTGTGTACTTTGTTGCCTATATCAAAATTGAGTTATAGGAAACTGCTTTTATAGAAATTACAGATTTCTTTATCGTATAGCAGAGTAATGATTAATCCATTCGTTAATAGAGGGCAAACAAATTAAAAAGCTTATGAATAAGTGCGATTATTTGATTCGCAAATTGGTTTCTTTTTAATTTTAAATTAAATATAGGAAATAAGAAATAAAGGTATTAAAGAAAATCACAATATTAACAGTATAATTTATTTTTAACAGGCATATGAACAAAATGACAGTGTTTACATTCTACACTTTACAACAGTTTTACCAAAATGAGATGGAATGCGAGACACGTAGATTTTTTCATATAAAGTAAAACCATGAAGTGCAGTTGTGTGAATTTGCAGATTTTATAAAAATATATTTTACCTAAATTCAAATTTTCGTTAGATTGTTTTTCATATATTTTTTATATATATCTATTTTTAATTTATTGCTTTAGTTTTTTTTTTATGATATTAATTCAAATCTTTCAATTATGTAAGATATTTGGTTAACGTGAAATAAACGTTAAAATGGTTCTTCACTGCGGTATGTTTTAGCAGTCTTGCCGCAAGTTGTTAAGTTGAATCTTGTTGTCGGAGGCACTTAGAAGACAGCAGCTGGAAAGTAAAATTTATTAGTGGTATACCAATACTTAGGTCATGTTAGTAATAAAGGCTAGGCAGCAATGTGCCCTGAAAAATTAAAAAATACAGGACAGCTGTCATGAGGAAAATATATCTTTCTATATCTAGAAGGTTTAAAGATTTTTGGGTTAGGGAATTTTGAATGTTGGGAAATATATACGTACCCAGCGAAGTGATCGCATTGTTATTTTATTTGTTACAAAAACCCGATTCCGAAATCTGCTGTCCCAGTCCAAAATTTAAAATAATATTTTTGGCGGGTTAGATTTGGTCAGCAACTTACCGAAGGGTCTTATGGGGTGTTTATCCCATAAGAAAGTCCTCTTCACGGGAGATAGGTAAGAATCCCTAAGATAGAATGGAGAAATCCGTCTGGGGAGGATACTATATGGGCGAAGAGAGGGCCAGTCCCACCACCATGGGTCGCGGATGAAAGAGGATATTGGAGCATAGGGAGAAGGATTTAAGAGATCTCGAAATACTCTCTTACTTGGAAACAGGCCGCCACGACTATAAATCGGTTGTCCTGCGTAGTTATAGGCTACTTCAGATGGACGAGGTGCCCATTCGCCAGGCTATGTGAAAAAGTTTCGATTAAGAATAAGTTATATATACGAGAAATAACACATTGCAAAATTTACCTTAATTGGTGTAGGTGACGAATACCTAGGCCAGATGTTGGAGAGCCTATCAAGCAATCCCATGCGATCTAAGTGATCTAGCCAATCGCGATGCGGGTCGATTGGTGTAGGCGGTGCTGGCCTTTTGCTGTATACCAAATACAGAGGATAACGGCTGAAGGGATACGTAGTGTGATACACGCTTGGTTCTCTCTTGGAAACGCGATCCAAATGATCCCTCCAGGCTCGATCGGCATCGAAAGGCTTCAATTTGGTTATGTGGAACGCTGTCAAAAAAGAATAACATTGTTACAGTTTTAACCATATAAAATAACTGGATGTATGCATCTGACTTAATTTAAGTTTGTTTGGTTGGTCACATGTATTTATTTAGACTAATCAACTGACATGAAGGTATAAATGATGTGTAATTAACTGGCAATAAGACCAAATACAATAGGGCCACACTAGGCCAGTTTATTAACTGCACAATTTTTGTAAATAAAGAAATGGTGCGAAATACATGATATATGGCCGTTTGCACCGACACGTTAAGCTTGGTTTAAGTTTAACTAATACTTTGATTATGATAATAATAGTAGAAAAAGTAGGATACTATAAATATATCTATTCAAAAAACGTTGGTTTTAACTTTATCAGCATTCATTATACCGGGTGTTTATAAGTTGGCGCACCGACATTCTTTGTTCGGTTCTGAATCGACTATCTCAATGCCAAAATATTGTAGCATATGTTTGATACGTCCTCACAGTAGTCACAGTGTTCGCAAAGTTCGTACTTTTAGGCCACAAATAAATGTCGGAGTTTGTATATCTGTTGAAAGAGATAGCTGCAATTTTGAATACCTAAAGAAGAATTTTTAATACATTTTGTGAATGTTTTCGTATTTACTAATCGATACTGTTAATGAAATACATTGTAAAATTTAAGAAATAACAGATATGCCGGAGGTACAGTGTTGCCAAATGTGCGGTTATTTCAAGTGGTTCCTGACAACATTATACATTTTACCATTACGCTTTTTGATCCAGAAGTAAACGGAGAATGTTGCCACGTATAGTTTTTTATATAACTAATTGTAAATAAATATTGTGAATATTTTTACAATACATTGTAGTAGTTGTTTTAAAACTACTAAATTTGAGAGATTAACATATATGTGGCCGCATTTAACTTTTAAAGTTCCTAATAATAGGGCCGGTTTGTTTTTGATCTCATGCTTTACTAATAGGTATGTAAGTATAAGCAGCTAAGCTTAATAATTATGTATGTATTAGTACAGATGACAAATGGTGCTTACCTGTCAAAAATCTTCAAAAAACAATGATGTCCTACCACAAAAATAAATTCGGCAGGTTTAAAATAAAAAAAAAAAAGATTATTGGATTATTAGGTATTACACTTGTGTACGTATTCCGCAATTTCGCTCATGTTAAATGGTATGCTCTCAATTTACTATATTAACTGCCATTCAGTTTATTATTATTATTAATTAATAGTGGCAGTAAATAGTGTTAAAATTAGAGAGTTTAGTAAGCTCAGTCATAATAGATTCAAACGATATTGCGAAATCGATATCCATGATAAATAAAATATTCTGTAAACGTATGTGATGTGAGAGAAGTTAAGCGGGTAAAAAAATAAATGAGTCGATCGCCCTGGCAAACGCTGGAGCGGGTTAAGGAGAAACAAGCTGCTCAAGCACACTAAACGTTAGTTATGTAGTAATAAAAATATTGTTTCCATACAGATACGATTTTAAGATCACAACATTACATAATTAATCTGTCTAACACGGCTCAAGCTTTTGCGTGGGCAATTTAGTAAAATCTGTTTTTATGTTATTTATTTCAGTAAACTCATCTTATAAACAATATAATTTATTTACAAATCCACTATATTATTCATTCTTTTTCCACAAAAGAAGGAACAAGACAAGAAACACGCATGATAGTTACTACAAATCAAGACGATGTAGGTATTTGTGTAATATAATAATTATAAAGTATAGAAAAAAAGTAGAACACTATATATATTTTGAATTATTAAGAGAACATAAGTAATAGACATTATTCAATGTGTTAAACTGAAACCGACCCGCTAATTAACTAATTTCAAATACTTTTTAAACGCATCATGACTTCGTCACCTTTAACATGTAGCCAAAGGAAACGAAGTTTGCAGCGAAAAGATAAACTTTGTAATAATAAAATTAATACATCGCACGAAAACATTTTTTTTGTATGTTAAGGCCATCGAAACTGTTCACCAGGCGCCTTAGATGTTCAAAAAAAAAAAAAACCGTTTGCACTCCACGTTACGTTGTTGTCCAGAAGGCATTCTGGTTTTATCTTAACGACGACCTGACTTACCCGGTCGGTACCTATCTAAGGACGAGTAATTGTGTGGATAGATGGGCCTCGGTGAGTAGCCGTAGGTATCGCGATGAAGAGGATCATACCGGTAACCGGGTACGGTGATGCGATCGGCTGCAGCAATGGGGTCATCGTAGATGGATTTTCCGTAGGGCCACGTGGAGCTGAATTCGGGATAGTCACTGAGTGGTCTGAAAAGACTGCGAGGTCGGATGCTGTCTGATGCGCGGATATCGTCGGATCCTATAATAATAATAGTTGATTTAATTAGCGTATTAATGGAGCAGGAGGATATAGAGAAGGGTCGCAATGAAAATTTTAAAAGAGGAAACTAAAAATGTAGATTTTAATGAAATCGAACGTTTGAAATTTTAGTTATTTAATCTGGTAGAACATTATTTTTGCTTATATACTTAATCTGGAAGTTGTTTTATAAATTTTAATTACCTTTTAGGGATCTGACGAAAGATTGCCAGAATTTTGCTTTCTTTGAGGCCGTTTCATTCCGGCCTATCATTTCTAAGTGGTTCTTGAACATCGTGGCCTCTTGTGGTTATTCGATCGGTCCTCTGTAATGAAACATACGGTTTAGAGAGTTAATTTATTCTTTTATTTAATTTTTTTGAAACAGTGTAGATACTTTGAATTTGTATTTCAATTAAATATTTTGGCTACGTCGTTATTCTTATTGTTAGAGTTTTTCAGGGATGATTTATGCCTCAACATCTTTTTTTTTTTAATTTTTCATAAACAGGTAATCAGAAACTGAATAAGTATGATCCAAGTGTTCCGAAGCTCCTTGGGTATATTACTAAACAAACCAAAATGATGATGTTCCGATTGAACTTTGCCTTAGCACACATTTTAACGGTGTAGTGTTCCCTTTTATGCAATTGTTATCTTCACATCCAAATAATGTGTTGCTTTAAAAAAGTGATATTGTTTTGAAGATTAGTGTTTACGACATTCTTATTGCACTCAATCAAAAATCGCTCCGGAAACAAAGAAAAAATTCAATGTTTGCACGAAATAGTGCATTAAAATTGCTCCGAAGAACGAGTTCATCAAATCAATGGAAAAGATTTTATTAAATAACGAAGGAATTCATTGGGTAATAAACTATGCATTGTATTAATGAAACCAAATTGTAGAAATATAAATAAATAAAAAAACTGCATTTCAATGATTTTGATAAATTTTTAGAATTAACATGGGTCACTAAATTAAGTTCAAGTAATTACAAAAAATACCGATATATCGAATTATATGGATATTATATAATGTAGGTATATATATAGTCCACTTAGACTCGAGAAAGGAATGCAGAGCTTGTGACAGATATATGCATGAAACTTACTGCTTTTCGAACTTGAACGTTCTATAAATATATACACACTGTCACCAAAGTGACAAATAGTTGAATGCATGAGATCACAAAAGTATATGTCTCAAAGAAAACATTTATAAAATCTTTAAACCGTCCACAACATTTGTCCTAAAAGAATCTATTCAAAAAAGTCTTCATTCAGTTATTTGAACTACAGATAAGTATTAACAAACGAAAACAACGATTTAAAACGAAATAGTTTCCTGTCATGGAACAATTAAACAAAAATGCACTATTTATAATACATTTGGAAAATGGTCGCCATTCGCAGCAACGCAAGCCCTACACCTTGTTTTTATGTTGGTGGAGACCTTCGCAAGTACAGCTTGCTTCTCTTTTATATCTTCTGCTGCAGCAATGATTCTAGGCACTAGTTCTAATTCTGTTCATCAGTCTCTCGTATACAGAGGGCTTTATATGACCCCAGAAGAGCATGTCTAGTAAAGCTAGGTCGGGGCTCCAAGTTGGTCACGCAATTTCTTCTCCCAAGCCATTTATTTGGGTATTTTCGATTTAGCAATGCGATTACTTCGCGCGTTGTGTGAGCTAGCGCTACATCATGCTGAAACCGAAGTCCCTGTCTGATGTCTAATGGCAAGTAGTCAAGAAGCTCCGTTAGTACAGTATTGTGGTTTGGGAGAAGGCCCGATTATGTGCTTCCCTACGATTCCGGGCCACACATTTACTGCGAAACGTTGTTGATGTGCACGAATAAATACTGCGTGGGGATTCTCTACAGGTGATTATTTTTAAATACCCCGGCCCATGTGAAACAAGATTCATCCGTAAACAAAATAAATTGGTCTTCAAACTCCAAAATAGCCAACGACAGAACAACAGTCTTGGTTCAAAGCCGTCACGTCCCAAAGTTTGCACTTTTTGTCTAGAGTCTAGAGTATGGGTGAACCCCTTGTGTTAGTCGATGAGCCATCTTCAACAAGATCAAGTACAGCCTCTTCTAATGCAGGGGCTCGAAGTAATCTGATGGGTGAAAGCAACCGGTCTCAGACAAACGCCCACAATTATTTTTTAAAGTTGGCTTCTTGGTTGTTGACGATTTCGGTATCTCCCCCGATAAATTCTTCGAGCTTCCTGTGCATTATGCCTTTCCTCTCAAAAAACCAAAAGCATGTCAAGAAGTTCAACGCTTTGTTAATAATGCCTGTTTACATGTATTTTACATGTAAAATACCCACATAATCCTTAAATTTGTAACATACAAATTGAAAACATACACGTGCATTACATTTTACAATGTTTCATTGTTCCATGACAGGAAACTACTTCGTTTTAATTGGTAGTTTTAGTTTGGTAATACTAATGTTAGGACCAATATTATAGTAGATAATTTAAGAATTTTATAAATGTTTTACTTTAGAAAATCGATGGACAGGTTATCAAAAAATTTTTTTCGAGAGTTTCTTATTTGAAAAAATACAAAAATAATTGTAAATGCAAATTTGCTAGAGAGCCTAAAGCCAATTTCGAAAATTTTTGTTTTTTTAAAATATTTCTTAAAATAAAGAAGTTGTGATAAGTTTTCAAAGAAACGAAAGAACTCCAATAACTACGAATCAGGGCGTCAAATCAAAAATTGGAACTAAGAGACATTTTAACTACCATTTTCGGGTGTAACAACTTAGTATTAACACCATTTATAAACAAAACAATTAACAATCATTGCAATGGGGTTGTTCAATCCGTGAAGTAATGTTACTATAAAATGTTCGTAGGCACAAAATTATGTAAGAAAAAGAAGAATGAGCAATGTTTAAGTAAATGCTTAAAACCTTATTTTTGAAGAATATAAAAAAATCAGCGCTAAATATTATTAATTCAACACAAAAATGTTAATGTAAATACAGTAGCAAGTCTCTTCCACACTATTTTGTTTGAAGTTTTTATTTTTATTAGTGTTATCATAAAAACTTCAGTACATTATTTTATTATTTCTCAGTGTACTAACGGCATCATCTATCTACATATACTTTATTTGGCATAGGTGTTTACTCGTACAGAAAGTTTAACACCATAATACGGAATTATTGTCATTAAAGGTTTTACAATATGCCTGGGTTTTTTTTTTATTATCAAAAATCCGGAGATACCTTGCCAAACAGTTTATTGTTTTACAAACAAAAAAGAATTTAGTATTAATTTAATCTTAAATACATGAGATCAGTGTGAAAAAATAAGCTACCGCCTACGTTCCACTCGTCTCGAGTGGATTCTGCTCGCAATGATCGTTGCTGATTTTGGTCGAAGCAACGGCAACGCTTCTCTTTATTTTTAGAGGTGGAAACCGTCACAGACGTGATGCCCGTCATCGTCCAATTTTTCTCTCTATATCCAACGATTTTGTATCCAATATCGAGAATTCGGACTCTGGAATGAATGGATTGGGCGCGGTGTGTGTTCACAAAACGCCTAATTTATAAGCATAGTTTGGTTTTGTAACGAATCCGCGACGCTGCATTAGCGTGACCTTAACTTAAAACAGTGCCACGGAATTCGTGTTTCGCAAACTTTACGCACACGTGAACTATATTCTCACGTCCTAATTTTGGCGCTGCGGTCGCCTGATCTTGCCTTCATTTTCGTATGAAATTGAACTTTGTCAACGGTAGTACACTCTGTGGATAAAGTTGCCAGAATATGTTTTTTTTTCGTTCGTGAATTGTTGAATCCGATAGATTATATAATTCTCACGTTAAATAATAAAATTTGATTTTATATATAAATATTATTCTTTAATCGATCGCCTAAATTAATTGTTCTTTTTATTTTAACAAAGAAGTGAATGCTTTTTTAAAAAAAAGTGTGAATTTACACATTGAAAATTGCCAAACTAATGGATTAAGATTTATTGAGCATGTATATTGGAAAATTTAAAAATTAATTCTCTAAAATCCTAATAATATATTTCTCTAGCGCTCGATTTCAAGTATTGCACGTGGATTTTTGTATTTACGTTTTGCACACTGCACAAATCTTGCCCAAGGTTAAATCTATTTCAGCTTTTCCGTTAATATTTCAATATGAAATTTAAACATGCGAATATAGCAAACCTAATCGGTTTGTATTTTTATTAATTATTATTATAGTAATTTAATTACGATTATATTCATCTAGGAGTGCGAAAAAATAAAATAAAAACGAGATTGTTTAATAAGTACAGGAAATTACCACTTGGGTGCGTTGTGGTCAGCACAGGATGTTTTTATTAAATTGTATATAATACGATTTTAGAAATTCTTTAAATAACCTAAATGAAAACGATCTAGCCGCTAAAACTCTTTTTTTCCTATATATACAACCTGTTTTTTACTGTGATCAGCATCTAATCGCAATGAATGACGTTATTTAGCATGAGCCTGGGATCTTATATAGGCCAGGTCTAAAATTAGACCCTGCTCCTGTTATAGCCAACCGATCCCTACCTTACGTACCCGACGATACGATGTGGTCGTTCAAAATTCCTTGTTTGCAAATTTACGAACTACGCTATTGTACATGACTCAAAGATAAAATTAAAGTAAAAAAAAATTATGAACACTGTCTTATTCCGACGGACGCAAAAACCACACACGATTAATAGGCATTCATTCGAAATTACATGAAATTATTTCATGGAATTGAGATATTAGACACGGTATGCGATCTCTAAAATGCTAAATGTCAGATTGAGAGTGTTTCATTAACAATATATCCTATTAGAACAACTATAATATCGTAAGAGACGATGATGAAATGAGTTACGCAACACACACTATTATCAGGTTGAAAGTGAGTCCAAAATGAGATGGGAGTGAAAACAATACTGCAACAAAAGGGGTGCTTCATACTTACGAATTGAGAATTTAGAGGCGTCGGTTTTAAAATCACTGTTTAACGGTGCAAATATAATTAAATGTAGAATCGGTATGTATTTATATGTGATGTGAGGGCGCAAGATACTATTATTGTTATGTGCAATTGGTACTGACCTAAGTGTTCTCTAATCGAGTCGTATGCGGCGACTGGTGTTCGATACTAACTGGTAGAGCGTCTGGACGGCCAACGTCGATAGGATCCAACGTCGCTCCCTCCCGTTACGACTCCTCTAACACGTCACTGGGCCGGTGGAGGTCCTGGTTTTTTGTTTACAACACCATTCAAGGATTACCAAAAAATTGCCCAAGAAATGTAACGTAAGTAATTCAGTGGTTTAATGCGATTTGTTTCTTCGAATCACCAGTAGTCTTTGCTTTTCCTTTTAACGGTCTTTCCAATTATCTAAATTTACTTGCGTCAAATTTATTTAAATTAAACAGTTTACCTAATCACCGGTTGCTTCCATATATCTGAAAGATACGTAGGGTCTTTCTGTCACGAATTTTCTATGAGTTATATTACTAAGAATATTTTAGAAGAATTAGTATGAAATTTAGTTTGAATTATAACCTTCAATTTACTTCTTTAAATAACTAATATAATAATTGATATATCCAAATATTTTGAAACTGAAATTCGCAGAATATTAATGGCCGACTATAATCTATCTAAGCGAAATCTTTTCAGCTTCATATACTTGATATTTATATCAATTTTTTTTTATTTTAAATGCGATTACAATATTTATCGTATATCAATTGTGCTTGGTTGGTATTAGAACTTCTTATTCCTAAACTTTATTACACATTAAAATATTTTACTAATGTGGATACAACTGCAACCCTACATCGTTGCAGTAGTTAGTTCGTAGTTAATATTGTAGCATTTACCACTAAATCATATACAGGATGTTCAAAAACTTATCTCCAATATAGATACTTTCAAGTTAATGATTTTATTTAAGCGGGAATTGTATTGGATGCAAGGCAAAGTTCTACAATGATTAGCATAACGATTAACAGTAGCGTAGATAAGGACAAACGTATCTGAAGTGATTCCGAAGATACCTATTGGGACTCGATGTTTTGAGGGTATCCAAGGTTTCCTTGAGTGATGTCAAGGTAGCCCATAATACCAATGAAGAAGACACGTGGAAGACACTTAGGGGGTGCTTGTCTTAAGTGAGTCTCCTTGCCTCTCACTAAGAAGGTGCAGGGTCTTTTAAATAATTTTGAAACAAAGTCTAAAATCAAAATAAAAATCCAAACTCAAAATCCCAAATAAAAATGAAAATCTGGAATCAAAATTTAACTTCATAAGTGATATTTTTATGTATTATAATAATGAATGCTCGAACTGTTTACCGTTTTTTTTAACATTAAGCTAGCTAATATTTTCAGCTTCGTCTATTTTTCTATGACTCAATTCACCTAAATTCTCAGGTTTAGTTTTGTATACTCGATTTTTTAGATAATCCCACAAAGAAAATCAAGAGAAGTCAAATCTGGTGATCTGACAGACCACTCAATCTCACCTCGTGCAGCAGAATCGTGTTGAAACTGAATATCTTCTAAGTTATCGCCAGTAATTTCTGTTATTGCTGAAGCTATTTCATCTCGAAGCATGCCCGCATACCTTTCAGCATTGAGATTTTCATTCATGAAGAATGGCCCTATCAGACGATTATTTAGTATTCCAGTCCAAACATTTAATTTTTTAATTTTTCGTGTTACTTTCTCACATCCAAAATAATTTGCGTCGGCCCAATACCTACAATTATGCTGGTTCAATACTCCGTTTAATTAGAATGATGCTTTGTTTGAGAAAGCATTGTTAAAAGGTGGGTCAGGATATATTCTGTTCATCATATTTTCAGACAATTCTAAACGTTAATCATGAATCATCATTCCATTTAAACGGAGGGACAGGATCATCTTCGGGTTCTCATGAAGAAATTCCTTGACTTATTTCATGAAATTCAGAAAACCTCCGAAGAATAGTGCGAGGATCTTCTGTAAATGATAATAACAAATCCAACGATTGCTCTTCATTTGTGGCAGTATTTGGTCTTTCTGATCTCGGACGATCTTTAATGCTGCCTGTATCTCGAAACCTAACCTGATAATGGTACTTTCCATCGTTGACTTCGAGATTCCAACCATCCCAGTTCTAAAGTGTTCGTTGAAAAGATCTCTTACATCCTCGTACGTCCATCTCCTCTCATCCCAGGCAAACATCATTAAAAGAGATATTCTTTCTCGTTCAGTAAGTGTACCTATCAAGAATCGAAAAAAATTTTCAGGCAAAATTTTCTTTTAATAATTTTTTGCTACGTAGAATCTGAATCTGCAATAAGAAATGGGGATTTACATTTGAGGTTTCAAACTTGTCGCTCCTCCTATCCCCTAAGGATTGGGATGTAGGGCGATGTCCTTGCCATAGATTTTTGAAAATGTTCAATGGCGTATTTTTTTTTTAATTTGGGTTCGATGTGTATTGCTCGAGATATTTGACCGTCTGGGAACTTCTGCTTCTGGCACATCCAGTATAACTACATATGTTTCTATTCGATACATTTAAAAAATTGCGTGTCCGTTAAACTGAAAATAGTAACCAAGTATATTTAATCTCCATTTATCATCTCCTGAAAAATTGTATTGATATTAAAATCGTAAGCGTCACAGATTTATTGGCGTGGAAAGGCATATGGATATTTGCCAAAGAAATTTACTTTTGTGAAATTGTAGCTTTAATATTTATTTTTGACAAAAATTCATTTTGTAATAACGTATGCATTTTTCTTTTTCAAAGCTCACATAATTTTATGGCAACTCATATAGAAAAGGTATCAAGACTATTTAATGAAAGTCTCTTAAAATCTTCAAATACATTTGTGTAAAGTTTTTTATTATACATATTATCTGTATATACTAAACAGCGATTTGTTTGGATGGAATATTTGGACTATAAACTGTAACTACTAACATTGTGTCAAAAATTTTGAGAGTACAAACCTATAGAAGAATATAGACCCGTAAGACCAGTAATGGCAAACATACTCATGTCTGTATGGCGAATAAGTTGCTGGAAATTGCAACAGCATAATGGGAATGACTTGATATGTATAACAGCATATTACATTCATATATTACTAATAGTTGATAAATTAGTATCCGCTAATGTTATTAATTCAAAATTTTCTACATCACCGACCTGTTTTCGTAACACAAATTGTTGACCTGGCCTACATCTTCAGTCGTATATAATGCATTTTTAGCCTACAGATGTTGGTGAGTAGATGAAATATAACAGAAAATAAAAGATTTCTGCTGTATATACATCGGGTGTACTTAAAATACTTGAACGTTACCCCATATTAGCTTTGTGCTAATTTTAGTCAGATTTATCTCATTACATTCAACATTTAACTCACATTTTCATATTCTAAAATAGGAATGAACTACTTGTTACAACAACTTGTAATAATATTAGTGTATTTTATTTAAATAGTCACAAGATCTGTATCTCAAACTGTGTCTGAAATCAAACATGACCTTCCCCAGTTGAGTTGAAGGTGTATATTAATAACGTAACTATTTCGAGACACTCCTCTCCAATAACAACCCGGAATACCGACCGGTGTTAGCAGTAATATTCTATACATTCTTTTTGCGATTCCAATAGATTTGTTTTCTTGTAGAACTTTTTTTATTTTAGAGTAAACACCATAACTAGAATATTACAATAGTTTCACAGGCTATATATGGTAAGATGTTACACAGACGTACATAATTTTGATTGAATACCTCGCATTACACGTGGTAGGTTAAAACGAGACCGCTGACTCAACATTGAGATATGTTGAGTAAAAATAAAAGCGAATCCACTTAGGTTGTGATTAGTTCCCTAAAAATAGAAAAATTATTAAATTTTCACTTAGCGTTACTGGCCCAAACAATTTTTCGATGGGTTCGCGAAAGTCTGAACAAAACAAATGACTCAAGATAGAATCATTTGTGTTAAGTTTGCCAAATGAAAGTTTTCATATTATTTATTTGCAAAAGAATGTGTATACGTACATATATAAACAACCGGTTAATATTAATATTAGGAACTAGAATATTCGATGCGTTTTAAATTTGATAAATAAAACGAAAGAATAGCCGACGGAGTAGCTTAATAAATAAAACTAATGTTAATTATGTATTATTGTTATCACATTTATTGCATAAGATGACCTTGCATATTATTGTGAATCATCGATCCAAAGGTATATCACGCGAGACCCAAATTCTACCTGCGTATTGTTAACAAAGAATATGAATCATAACTAGATGTAAAGAAATTGTAAAGAGTTTAGTTTGAATATAGTTCTTGAGCAGACTGGTCGTGTGATTATTTTACACTAAATAAAAATTCTTCTCCGCAGGGAAGCACTCGTCAATGGAGAATGCCATGTTACATACTTCTCCACTTTTGTGCTGACTAGTAGCCAGCCTCACACGTGTAGTCCTGGATTTGGCTCCTCCAAACTTGTTCTGACCATATCTGCTGATTTGTTAATTTTCGGAATCATGGCTAACACTCTTGCTGCTTTGGAAGACTTTTGAATTTAACTTTAGTTAAATCCGCACCCTCCCAAGAGAGCCACCTTGGATGTTACAACCTCCATGAACCAGGTCTTAGTAACTTTGTCTGGTCGCAAACCCTACTGGATTGGCACACCTGAGCTCTAGTTAGAGGGGGTTGTTTTTAATCCTTTCAACTGACTGAACAATCTATAACTAATACAATCAATATAATAAATTGTGACTTTGCGTGAGGATATCATATATGGAAAAGTAAATCAAATGACACAGTAATCTCACAAATTCTTTGCGACCGGTTTCATGTTCAAGCACGCATCAAGCCAACTAAAAAATTGACGACAAATGAAACTTATTGTATACCATGTTTCATTTGCCGTTAATTTTTTTAACTTGCCTGATGATGTGTACGTAAACATGAACCAACTGCCTGATTAAAATAAAAAGAATTTGTGAGATAATAGACTACACTTCAATTTCTTTCGCATATGATCTATATCTAGCTGATAATTTTGTCTCTTACTAAACCTTCACCTTGAATTCTGGTTCTGACAATATCTAAAATTTAAAAAAAAATACTACAACGTAACAATGTAGAAGAAATGTGAAGAAATGTGTATTTTCAGTGTATAGACATAAATTGGAAGTAGGCCTGTAAATAACATTGGAACCTTCTGGAGGAGGACATAATATGTGTTATTATTATCCAATAAATTATTTTAGTAACATCATACCTGCTTCTAATTAAAGAACACTGTTTTATTGCTAATGTTACCTACTACTCGCGAGGTTTGTGTTACTCCCATATAGACAGTCTCTTTTAATAGCACATCGTGATTGAATTCGTTTGAGAAACCACTGAAGCATAGGTTTAGTGTTTATTTGCAATTTCACACCGTATTAACAATGCTACTGTATGTTCAAAAATAACAAATAACTAACAACTATTTGCTATTGAAACGTGGATATTTCGTTGTAGGATAAAAAAGTGGTAAGTTTTAATACTTTTGATGGAAGCGAAGTTAAAAATAACATTTTTCAACATCTTCTGTCGTTTTCTTGTACCCACGACGTTTTCGGAGTGTTTGTGTTAATTGGAAGTGTGGAAAATCACTCTAAATTTGCTTATGCATTGCATATATGAAACTTTGTAGCTTACAACCGAGTAAATTTATTCTCAGGCTTAATTTGCAATTTTGTGGTATTATTATAAGGTGATATTCATTCATTTGTGTAACGTCCAGTTGACATATTCATTCTTAATATCATATAAGATGATATATATTCATATTTTCCACAGCTATTAAAGTTAAGGTGCTATTTTCTTCCAAAAATTGTTCGCATAACTCTTTGTTTACAGTAAGAACGTGTATTCATGAGTACGATGATGTGGAAGTTTATATTTCAAAATATAAAATAATTCTAGCTCACAGAGAGCAGCTGCTTTCCGAAAAGAACTTAATTTTTTACGACATAATTTTCTGCCTACATACAATATCTATAGGTACATAAAAGTTTATATACTCGCCCACTGCCTTATATTACTCATGTACGTCATACCCGATTCCAAATTTAAAAACGACATAGGTCCTATACATTGCATCCAAAGTATGTATGTATGTGTTCTCGATGACGTCTTGAATGGAAGATTATAAATAGAACCAAAATAAACATTAAATCTATTGAAAACGATTAGGGTTTAGCCGTCCAAAATGATGTTTGAAATGTCATTATAGAAAATTCAGATTTTTTTTTGCAGCAGATGTTTTCTTTTATACGCGATATAAATAAATATGAAATAATCGTAAAGTTTAGAAAGATACGTCTGACCAAATTTCCACCGTAATGTTGGCTCTCGGATACTTCTAGTATTTAGGATTTTATTATTTTAATTTATATATTATAAAGAGCATGTCATGACTGTAATTTCGTAATCCGTACATGAGGCTTTAGCACAGAATGAGAGGACAACAAGCTGTATCGACAAATTATAGTGAACAGAAAAACTAGAAGAAGAGAAAGAATAGAAAATGGATTTGGATCTGTGTTGATTGAATACTAATTCCACGGAAGATATTCAAGGATGTAAAACTAATATATCAGAGAAAGAGAATGTATTGAATCTTGGAAATTTATATAAATTTAAGAAAAGACAGAACCTCTATAAATTTCTAATATTTATCATCAAAAGAGTGGGAGAGTTACTACAAACAAAACCTTGCAATAGCAAGAGAAACAACGTAATAGAGAGCAAAAGAATGAACAAGAAAGCTATCAGAAGTAATATAAAATGGTGTGGATTTACTGTTAATAGCATTCTAGAAGAATTAATAAAATGATAAATTTATTATTCAATAAATACAGAAACATTCTAATCCTATGTTTTGCATACTCTGAATTATTAACATGGTCAGTAATGTTGCAATGTTGGCTTCTTTGATATATTAAATGGTTCATCGAAACAAATAATGGAATAGATAGCATCAGAGGAAAGAAGAAGAATAATCGGAGCAAAACTATGAGATAGGCACACATAACCGTACCAGGACCAATGTGTTGGTTGGCATATTCGCTCTATTCGAACTGTATTCTTTGACAAACCTCTTCCGTGCGATCATTTTTATTATTTGTCATGCGTCCTAAGTACCTAAAGCTGTTGACAAATCGATACTTTCCAATTTGTATGTACGGATTGTTCTTCATTTTTTTCCTAGCAATTTTCATATACTTGGGTTTGGTTCTTCTTTCTTCCTCCTGAACTAATCGAATTGTCATTTTTCTGGAAGGAGATAAAGAAAAAAAATCATAATCAGACCTCCTGAAGCAATGTATGAAGGTAGATGGATGGTAAGAGGTCCAATCTAAGAGTCTCAGTTCAAAACGAGTATCAAAGACAAGCAAGCAGTTCTGGACGTTTTTTGTTTTATTGTCACAGCTTATGTAAATTCTTGGTTTGGATGTGGATTGGCAGTCAAGGTACCAAATCAAGATTTGCGCTATTTAAAAACTCTAAGAGACTGTGAAGGATTTGAAAAATCAATTTCTGAAACAGCTTTGACAAAGTTCTGCCAAAATTTCTGGTATATTTATTCGAATAAATAGCTATATCATCACTAATTGATGATGAGGTCGATGACAAAACCAAAACGCATATTATAGTGAACTTACAAAGAGAGAGATATGCTGCATCCAAAAGTTTGTTTCCTCGTCCAAAAATTAATAGCAGCTTTCTGCAGGAAAGTGTTCCTTCGTGGAACGATAACGATGCTTTTGTGGAAGTAACACTAATGGTTCTTTCTGTGGAAGTAGTGAATGATACCGTTGAAAGAGCTGTTAAACTCGTGCAAGACTTTCATGAGTTAATTACTGGAGTGGGAGAACATGAACAATTCCTTTTACGTTGTGTACAGCATCATAAAAAGTTGTACCGAGATTGTAAAAACGAGACCTTAAAAAGAATTTATCCAGAATAATTTTTTCACTTCTCATTATCTCTGATAAATAAAAGTAATACTGAAAGTGGTCGTAAGTTCATTGTTTACCTAATAATTCGATAATTATATTGTAGTGATCTAGCTGTTTATAAAAAATATTCAAAAATTACCCTTCAACATAAACTTTGTGACTTTGTCGGAGAGCTCAAATTTTATTAAACTATTAGGCTTTAGTAGTTAAATAAAAATTAGAGAGTATGCCTTTGGATATTTAAAAAAAAAATGCCCATGTAAGAGACACCCTAATAGATATATGAAGGAAATAATATTTGAATTTTTCTTTGTTACTTCTGTGTATAAAAATTATTTCTGTGCTTATTCGTCTTCTTTTTTGTTTAGGAGTTTATTGAAATTGCTTATAAAATCATTTTAATTCTTATTGGCCTTCTTGTGTGTCAAAAAAGGAACTGTATTATACAATATACGTATTATGTATCTACTTTTGTAACTTTCCGCTTTGGTTTGCGTTTATGTTTTTCGCTTGGGTGATGTGCGTGGTCAATATCGGTAGTGTACGCGTGTAGGCCTTTGTCGCACACCCGAAATAACCGCCGAGAAAGTTTATTTGCGTACTCATTTAACATTAATCCTATGCGCTAATAGAAAGAATAGAAATATGTATCTAATGCGGACGCGTGCGTGCGTGTTTAGACATAACCGGACGCGTGCTTTCCTTGAAGTCTGGCTACACCGTATTTAATGTTTATTAATATGGTTGATTAGATTTAATGGAAGAATTTTGAGAATTTCAACAGGAAAGCAACATTTTTACGTATTAAGAAATAGAATCGGAATATTATCCCTGTTGATATAAAAAAAAAAATCACAAGTCATACAAATAGGAATGCCTTTTAATAATAGAGACAATGCATATACCTGACGCTGACATGAAGCAAATATTTAACATTTCTTCCCATGCTTTTATCGGTGCATCGTCCGTTTGACACTATCACTAATTGAAGTCAAGCGGGACCGTTGTTGGTTATTTGAAGACAGACGGCAGCCGAGGTCGTTCGGCTGCTTATTTACTATGTTTCAACGCCACTAACGATTGTTTGAAGAAGCCACATCGTGTACACTGCACACACGTGCATTTGTATTACTTGGGGCGATGCATGTGAATTATTTTGTGAGGCACGTGTGGTACTGTGAGTCCGCACTTTTTTAAAGTATAAAATTTACAGTGGTTTTTAAGTTATTTTCTCTCACTGTGATTATTAGAACTACAGACAACCTGCAGTCTGCACCGGATGTCTCAGAAGTTCCGGGACGGTCAAATATCTCGAGAAATGCACATCGAATCGAAAAAAAAAACATACATCAGAAATGCACACAACCATATATCACTGTAAAGGTGTTTCAGGTGGCTTCGAAGTAATTACTAAAAAATATAGCAATCCATTTCAAATGAAAAAATTTAAAGTGGCTTTGGGAATTTGTAACACCTTGTATATTTGTAAATAATTTTACAAGATGCACATTGATATGCTATATACATTTAGAAAATCTCACGTTCTTATCTTAATTCGATCAATTTCATTCATGATTATCTCAATTTTAGCCATTTGCATAACTCTAACGATCCCTTTTCGCAATTCAAAATAAGGATCGGATTCGATTCCCGTTCATCTGCGACCGAAATCGGACCCTCACAATAATACGGCGCACAATACAATAGAGAGAAGTCTGCGTTAAGTTAGAATAGTGACAGATGTCCGATCTTTTATATGCACGAGTGCTCGGACACCGGAAAAGCGCAGTAAACATCGAATAATACCCGGACTGGCGTTCCGGTGCCGGAGCTCCGCTCTTTCCGTTCGCCGGCTTCCATCTATCGACGACGCACGATCGCTCCGTCTGCGTTTAGACTACTGCTAGATAGTACGGAGACGAGCCGAAAAAAATCCACTTCCGTCTTCTCGAAGAGAAACGCTCCATTTTTGCAACTTCAATCAAGGGCCTAATGCATGAAAAGTAGACGATCACAATGAACCGATAATAGCGGTTGGAAAGTTTTAATACGTTTTCTGTGGAAATTTTTGCCATTGTTGAGTTCTCGAAACTTCTAGTGAATAATGGTTGCGAGCAACTGTCGACTTCGATCTTCTTCGGTGAAGAATTATGTAGGTTTGTATTTTACTTTTAAAAAATATTCTTAATACACTCCGCCAAAAAAGTATCGCATAATTTAGTTTGGAATCATAAAAGTATCGCATAATCTTTGTTTGTAGCATAAAGTTGTAAATATACTTTAATGCGCTCTAAGATATAATTTCTATGATTGTTTAAATAAAATACAGGCCAAATAAAAACAAGAACTCATACTTGAGATTTTTATTAAAACAAGAAATTATAATTTTGGAAAGAAAAATGTCATAACAGTAGCTTTTAATACTGAGTATTGCCACCTCTGGCTCTTATGACCGCTCGCATACGGTTTGGCAGAGATTCGATTAACCTCCGTATATAAGCCTGATCCAAATTCTCCCACTCGTCACGGAGAGCATTTGCTAGTCCATGCAGGTCCGCTGGGGCAACATTTTGGGTTCGTATCCGTCTGTGAAGGAGGTCCCACACGTGCTCGATAGGGTTCATGTCCGGACTTACCGCAGGCCAATCTAAAACTGGAATACCAACATCGTTAAGGTATTCCTGGAAGATTATTGCAACATGCGGTCGTGCATTATCGTGCATTAACATGAATTCGTTTCCTATAAGTGGCGCATATGGTACTACATGTTCTTCTAAAATTTCCGTTATATACCTGTGGGCAGTCAGTGTACCTCTGTCTACTGGTACTAACTCTGTACTACCTGTTAAACAGATGCCTCCCCAAACCATAATAGAGCCACCAGCGAAATTAGGTCTAGGTCTGATATTACACTGCGAATAGCGCTCACCGTCTCGTCTGTACACTGAGATACGCCTATCTGAGGTGTAAAGACCAAATCTTGACTCATCTGTGAAGAGTATATTGGCCCAGTCATTAATGTTCCAATTTACATGTTCTCTGGCAAACCTTAAGCGAGCCACTCGGTGGTTCCTAGTGAGACGAGGGGCTGTTACAGCTACTCTAGCTCTTAATCTACTCTGTCGTAACCTATTCCGAATAGTTTGAGTACTCACACGAGTATTTCTGACTCTAGCCAAGTCGTTCTGCAATTGTCTCGCAGTTACATGTCTTCGACGTAATGCTTGTAGTAGTAAATAGCGGTCATTTTGGCGAGTAGAACATCTTGGACGACCTGGTACAGGTCTTCTACTGTAAATGCCTGTTTCCCTATATCTGGCTACGGCTCTAGAAACACTTGACTGAATGATGTCCATCAAATTAGCAACGTATGCTTGAGATCGTCCATCTTCGATTAAAGCAACTATAGCAGCCACTTGTTCTGAAGTTAAATTGCTCATTTTAGTTTTAAAAGCGTTGGTACAGAACTCTGACTTCGCACTTTAAAATTTGTCCGTATAGGAAGAGTTTCAATAAACTACTGAACAAACCTTACACATATGCATTTTTCTAAATGTGTTCTTTTAGGAAAAAAATAAAGTAAAAACGCTATGTTCCATTATTTTGTTAGTGTCTTTATAGTTCACATACACGAGGCAAACTTTTTGTGAACGTATAAAAATATCTTGGTTCATAAATGCCCTTTTTTAGTTTATGCGATACTTTTTTGGCGGAGTGTATTTCGTTTGAACAACAGGATGTCTATCTTTGCGGTTGAGGTGGTAGCCATCATGAAAGTGTTCGACCATATTAGAAATAATGCAGATGGAAAGCCTGCTGCATTATGTCGGATTAAAATAATTTAGAAGAAATGATCAAATGAAAACAAGATTGGACTTAACATAGCACCCTAAGGTACACCCTACAGATTCCGACTGCTGTATCTCTATCCTAACAAAGTGACGGTATTAAAGGCTTTTGAATAGTTTAGGAGTATGTGGAATATAATGTTACATAACGTAAAAATAGTTTTGAGTATACATGATGCTCCTAAAGTAGAAAAATACATACTTATTCTGTTATTTTGAATAGAATTTTTGACTTCTGAACAAAAAAATAATATAGTGTTACATAAGCTACTACAATGCTCATGTTCAATAATAACATTGTTATTTAGTCTTCTTTAAAAAGGCACAGATGCAAAACTTCGTCCAAACTGAAATGGTTGTTTGTTTTGAGTATTCGTATTTGAAATACTTCAAATCCACACTTACAATTAGTATGGTGCGACATAAAATTATAATCAATGTGATTGTGTACAGCTGCACAAATAGGTGGCTGTGCTGAGAAAAATGTTTTTATCTTATATAACTCAACCTTAGTTTAGCCTTAACCTTAATATTTTCTAGGCTGTTATTTAATATATAAAATTGTCATAAAAATTGATGGAAATCGAATAAAGGTCTATTTTGTCATCTCACTTTTTATTTTCAAACAATAATTCTCAAATTTACTGCACCTACCTAACTTTTAAATCACTTTATTTTGTTATTTGTGCAGATTATAAAAATGTAAAAATATATTTAGTATTGCTTTTTTCAATGAATTTTTATGGCCGTTTTATATAATAAATAATAGTTTTGGAGAACAGTTTGGAGAAGATCAACGTTAGGCTGGAAATATTGTTGAAAATTAGTGATAGAAAATAAACAAATATTACCAGAATTTTTATTTTATATCACTTAAAATATTTGCTAATATACAGTCACCGACAGAATTGAGTGGATACTAAGCGATTTTTAATTAAACTAAAAAATTTTCTCATACTTATTTAATGATATACAAAATCATATGATATTCTAGCAGATCAAATAGTTAAACATAAATAATATCGAAAAACATACTACTATTACAAAACAAATACATTAATAATAAAATATAATACTATGTCTTCTCAATTCTGTCGGTGACTGTATATGTAAATAATGCAGAAAAATAATAAAAGAAGAAAATTTATTAAGGAGCAACTAAAAGTCAATGTATAATTGTATTTTCTATACCGATAATGTGATTATATGAATGCGAATATGTATTCTTGAATTATTCACTGGCACAAGATCGTGCCACGTCACACTATTTATTGGTCAATATATTGGCCATTTTTTTTATAACGCGTTGTATACATGCAAAAAAAATGCCAATAAATTGATCAATAAATAGCCTCGTGTAAAACAGCCTTTATTCTATTGGATAAATAAATAATTAAATCTACACCGGAGACAGCCCATCTTTGTCTCTTCGAATCGGTGCCCTAAATTTAGCGTTTTATGGTCAGTAACATTACATTAATTCAGTAAACACAGTATTGAATTTTTTCAAACAACTGTGATTAAGCATGAAATATTCTGTTAACCTTCTCTTTAGCAAGACTAAATTGTTGAACTAACATAATCATGTCACCTTTTTTTGAATGCGTATTTTACTAAAACAAAAATATTTGATTAAATAATTAAATATTTTATAACAAAACGCTCTTTGTCTAAGCAACATTTTGTTTTGTTTTTTCGGGGAATGTATTTCTCCAGAACTGTAAATTCCACATTTTGAAAATTGATTTTGTTCATTTAAAATATTACTTTTGTATTTTCTACGACAGCAACACACATTCCGTTATATTTGCAATTACACTGACTTCGAATAGGTGACCGGATACCAATATAAAACAGGAAAAGTGCAAATATACGACGATTAGTTACGATTCTTTTCGTTAACACAATTTTTTCTACGAGCACTTTTACAACAAATAATTAGCCTTATGTAATAATATAAGTACATTTCTTATTGTTTAAATTTGTTATACGTGTATTTTACGAGTTTACAATTAAATTAAAGTAGTCAGGATTGCATTTCTTACGTCACAAATATATCAGACTCTTAAAGAGCAATTAAGTAATAAGAGTTGACTTTACAGTATGACGCATTTATGCCGATAAGTGTAAATAATTGCATTATATGATTAATGCGCTCCAATCTATGTGTTTCTGTGTAGGTATAATATATTTTTAGAATTATGTATAAATAAAAACTGTTGGGATTATTAGAATATGAAACTGAGGGCTTGGCTCCTTTACAATAGTCATTATTTAAGATTATACGTCAAACTTTCATTTTTCTTAACTGGCATTAATCCTGTTATGATAAAATGTCGTCTAACAAGAAGAATTATGGTAATATTCTTTGCCAAGTAGTGCGCATCCTATCATACCCCATACTTTTTTGAATTTAAATATGAGCAACAATAAGTTACTAGTTAAGTCAATCCTTTTATGTGCATACTGATAATAATATAAGACGAAAATAATGTGATTTGGGGGGTTATATCGCTTATTTTATGATAATGTGTTGCTATTGCCTTCGGACGATCATGCTCTGTGATTTAAAATTTATTTAATGAACTATTCGAATGAAGAATTAGCCGATATCGCGTTCACTCCTAGCGAGAGTAACCGGAAATGTTTGTGAACGTCTATAATTTATAAACAAAAACATTCACATCGCAGACATCCTTCAAGAAGAGTTTTCTACCGTTTAAAAGCTATAGCTTTATAAGTAAAGGAACAATTAAATATGTGTTCCAACATGATGGTGCTCGTAAAAATTATAACCAACTAGCAGTCCGAGAGTTCTTAAATAAAGCCTGAGGTGATAGATAGATTGGGAGAGAAAGGCCTATTATACACAAGATAACATCGAACACCTTTAGCTTTTGTTCTTTGGGAGTATGTTAAAGCTATTGTGTATGGTGAAATACCCACAACAGCGGAGAATAAGAAAGATAGTATTAGAACTGCTTTTCTACGAGTAACTCCAGATATATTTAAGAGAGTGAAATGCCCGTTTAGACAACGGGTATAAGAATGTGCCTAAATAGCAAAGGCTGATTTTTAACTTGCTTCATTTTACGTTTGTGTTTATTAGTTACACTTTTTCTTTATTAATACATTAATAAATAAAAACTCAAAAATTAAAATTAAAAACAGCAGTCTACTTAAGGAAAATGTCTTTAAACCTTAAAACATTATAATCAAAAGTTATCATACTCTCTATTATAAGTTCTCTCCAATAAATGAAGCTCTATTTCGAATACTACCAACTTTAGGTAGAGACAATGTTATGTGATTTCGAAAGATGGTATCCAATTGTATCTGACGACATTAAAATATACAAGGTGTTTCATTTGAAAAAATTGAGTTTTGTACATTTCAATTTTTGAAATTCAGATGTATTTTAAAAATAGCCTGTTTAGGATAATAGAAATGTTTTGTATGCGTGGTTTTACCTGAAGGGGTATTAAATTGTTACCAAACAGTAAATAAAGGAGATTTTTAAAGAATATCGTGCGAATAGCATTCTTTTTTTTTAAATTCGAATATTTAAAAAAGGCCTCCATCTTGTTAAACTATGGGTCTACAGTTCTCTGTAGCTTTTATATTAAAGATTAGTTTCAGTATTCGTTTCGGCAGAACAAAAACTTGGCGTTAATTGATAGCATTTCTTCATGCAATAATACTTTGGTTCGAGCATACCGAAGCATAGTAGACATGTTGTATAAATTTTATTACTTAAAATTAAATATTTATACATATGTTGATTTCTTTATTTAGAATAGATAATTTTAATTTTAAGAGAGATGAAGACGAGTTGAGTGAAAAATGATGTTCACTAACCAATAAAATACAATAATTTTGTTACCCAAGACGATCCGTCCCCAAGTGTTGAATTTCCGTTTTGTCTTCGCACATACAAGGATCGACCTCACACGATTTCATCGTACGTCGTAATGGAAAATCGATTAGGACAAGATACTCAACGCATAACACATAACTAAAAACAGAAGTGTACACTTTTAGCCCAGTTTTCGACGTGGGATCATCTCTAATTGAGTTACCTACCCGGCGGAAGAAACGCGCGCATGGTCGAACACCTCAATTCCGTTTGTCGCAAAGGGCGGGGCGACAGTTTCCTTCCGGTAGGCGGCCAATGCCGTACACGGACCAGGTGTAGCCATAGCAACAGGGCCGGATATACATTACGGGATAATCTGGCCACCCCTGACCTCCCCTGCTGTTGATTAGCTCCGCTAAACGGGAGTTATGACTGCCGTATATTTGCCGGTAACTGCTCTAGTTCTACCCATCATCGGTTCGTATGGGCGCAGCGTCGCTTTCGAACGCATTGAACGTCGGCGATTTATGTCGTTGTCGTTCTCGGGTTGATCTCAGTTGTTTTCCACGCGCAATTTACCTAATTGGTGATGGGTTTGTTTTCCTCCTTATCTAATTAACAGTAATATACGGAAAATTGTTTTGCCGAAAGATTATTTTGGAACCGCTGGAATACAGCACAAAATCCGTTCTTAATTTTGGAAGACTTTATTTGTAATTAAAATACGAAGGAGACAAATATTTAAAAGATTTGTAGTTGCATGCGATACAAGCAGCCAATTCTAATAATCATCTAAGATGTAATTGTAAATTGTTGTATTTCTTTCATGTTATTCGGAACTATTGCTGCACAAATGACATGGTTTTATAGCCCGTGGATTATTCGTAAAGCATGCTTTTAATGAATAAAAACCCTCAGTCTAGATACCTAAACCTAGTACAGATCTTATAATACCTTTTCAGTAAACCATATGCACCATTTGCAAAAGAAAAGAAAGATTAATCATAGAAATGTTGTGCTACGAAAATACTATTTTAAATGCTTGTGCTTATTGATTTACTATACTATAGACATTATTGAGGTCCTTATAGAAGTTTTTCAGGATTAAAACATATTGCAAGACCAATATGTGCGAAAGGTGGGAGTTTTGCACAATTTAAAATGAAAAAGTTTCGGTAATATAAGGTAATATGTTCATCTTAGACAACCTTTTTTAGTATTGAGATTGCAACCATTCAATTATCCCAAAGACGATAAAATGTGCTGTTTTATCTACATTTCACTCTGAAAAGTAACAATAAACTAAATCTAAAAATACTTAATCGGGATTGCTTAATAATGCATACATAAATAAGTTTTAATAATTTTTAAATCTTTGGATCTTGACCATGTATATGTTTAATTTCTTTTTTTTCTTGGTTTTTAGGTCCCAAATAATAAAAGTATGAATGACTAACGACGTTTCGCTTTATTTAAAAGCTTTTTCAAGTTGTAAATAAATGTATAAAGTTTGATAAATAAAATGTTTTTGTTTAATAAATGACAATTTGTTTGTTTTTTATTTTGAAAATATTATTATGTTTTAATTAAAGATGTTTTGATTATTTATTTTTGGATTTTGTAATTAAATGGTTCTTTAAAATATTGTATTTAGTTATAAAAGTATTTCACAAAATTATATAATTTACTTTTATAACTAAATACAATATTTTAAAGAACCATTTAATTACAAAATCCAAAAATAAATAATCAAAACATCTTTAATTAAAACATAATAATATTTTCAAAATAAAAAACAAACAAATTGTCATTTATTAAACAAAAACATTTTATTTATCAAACTTTATACATTTATTTACAACTTGAAAAAGCTTTTAAATAAAGCGAAACGTCGTTAGTCATTCATACTTTTATTATTTGGGACCTAAAAACCAAGAAAAAAAAGAAATTAAAGTTTTAATAATTACTTATTAAAGTTCATACCTCGAACTGCTAGTGTTATTAAACTTATTTTTGTATTTTAATCGCCACAATAACGCGCGTCTATACTGCTTTTGATGTGATCTTGCCAGACGTTATATTAGCAAACAAGGCAATGAATTGTAATAGTAATTCGAATATTAATAACGTGTGTGGAATTGATGTTCACCCGTCATTGTTTATCAAATCGATCACGTGAAGGGAGGCGCGCACGCAAAATAATACACGACATACCAGATAATATACCTTGGAAATAAAAGTAATTTCACATGAATGGATAAAGTTGGTGAGCGCTCACACAATAACAATAATAATAGAAGGAAAAAGGGAGAGACTAAAGAGTAAATCGAAAGTTTGTGACGGCAGTATGAATGCCGGAGTTTCCGGTGCAGTTAAACATCGGCAAATCTGCGTGAAATGCTAGGGGCGGGCGAAATCACGCTCAATTGCCTACCAACGAACACACGCATTAAACGCCCGTACCTAATAATGTGACCTCAACGCACCGTAGGATAGCTGCGATCGATCACAGTCTGGCGCGCGAAGCCAGGTAGTGGTGCGTAGAAGAATAGGTCAATTTGTCTGAGCCGTTTTGTCCTGTAAAGCGATCCCGTATTTACTTTAATCCAGATACAACTGTCCGTCAGGATTTTCACACTTTGTACACACGAGCATTGAGCTTATATTTAGCACAAATCAAAACATATATAGGAGCTGCAGATTGGAATATGCGTTTGCCATGTTTACTCTATTTGTACACAGTTTACAGTTTAAGGGAAATAAAAAAAAGCGTGATTAGGCTTTGTGTGTTCACACGTCTATGCACTAGAATTTTGGTAAGCTTACTTAAAAGACAGTTTATTTTGTTAAGCGCAATTCGAATGTATTTTTTTTATTTTTATATTTTTCACAACACTATTGTTACTGTACGATGGGAAAAATTTAAGGCTAGAGTAGAATAGTTTTATTATAATAATGATTTTCATTCATTATTGCTTTCTATTTTGCACATTTTTTCAATTTTATTTGTGTTTAATACATAGTGTATCAGCCAAATTTATACATGGTGTGTCATGTAGCAGTGGTCAATACCAACTTTTTTATTTTAAATGCTACACCCTGTATATTATTAAATTTCTGGATTCTTTGAAAAATTCTAGACATATTCCATGTACATTTTCCTATACCTACCTTCAACTGTTTCGGAAATATTTAGTGTTTTCAGTTTTTTTTGCAAAAATAACATTCAAGAAAAAAGATTACTTGATTATAGAAATTTGCTACAACAGACTCAAAAACTAATCTGTTTATTATGTGATATTGTAAAAAGACAAAAAAAAAACATTAATGTCAATATAGGAGATATTCAGAATGCTCCATAACCAATCATCTGTAGAATTGTTATTTTGTGCATTTCTGTTAAATGAACAATTTTTCCGATATGCAGTTAACGAAATTCAAACGACTATAACACTGACAACTAAACTGTCATGCTGGCAGACAACAATTTGTTAAGGCCAATCGTTTTAAATAAAAGTAAATAAAAGTATTTACAGTTTTTGTTTA
This sequence comes from Cetonia aurata, assembly GCA_949128085.1. Lineage (NCBI taxonomy): Eukaryota > Metazoa > Arthropoda > Insecta > Coleoptera > Scarabaeidae > Cetonia > Cetonia aurata. The sequence continues at coordinate 35,620,159 of OX421885.1, forward strand.
TTTATTTATATTATTATCGGTAAAAAAGAATTTTTACAATATCAAGAAATAAACAGATTATACTTATTGGTTTTTGAGTGCACCGAGAAAAAAGATTTGCTGAATCAACAAATAATTGGTTCAATCAACAAATTTTTGTATTTAAATATGCTCAAACCACTCGAATGTTTCAGTCAATTATGCAAAATTAGTTGCACTAATGTTGTTCACTCAATCTACAATAGTAGTTCGCTCAACAATCTTTTACATGTTCACTGAAGAAACTATGCTTTTGAGTTAAAATTTAAAGATTATTTAACCAATTACAATAAATGTTTTAATTAAACCTTAAGAACTATTGAATCAATATGTTGCTGTAGGTTAGATCTAAGCTCCCATAGAATTGAACTAACTAACAATATTTTTCGCTGCATGTATTTCAAATTGAATGTCATTTTCTAAGTGTCAATTAAAGTTTATTAGATTAACGCATTGGTGCAACCGACCAATTGTATCCCAAAAGTAATTGCATATTGCAAAACTTTTGACTTAAATTACGGACAATATTTGTATTGCTTTGAGAACATAATTCGCACCTGTCGCGTGACACACTTTTAGATAATTACATTGGGTAAAATAGAAAAACAAAATCGCAGAATAGGCTATCAAATCGATGATGAGATGTGATACAGTTGACTGTCCTGTTTTCAATGCATAAAATTATTGACCGTCAAACTAACAGATCATGGTATACTCTTCTTGGATTTCGGGTTGGAACCGGGTCCTCGAACTTCTTGCCAACGTTTCGTCCACACATACTGTGGACATCTGAAACTGAGTTTCAGGTGAACAGAGACGAAAGAAAATATCTCAATATATTCAGAAAACCCCCACACTTGCAGAAGCCGCTTCACTTCCTCCATTTTCTGGAATGATTATTAAGGTTAACGTTTTTATCATATACCTACTTGCGTATTATATAAATATTAAAAGTATGAGTGATTCAGTACAGATAAGTTCACATAGTTAAAAGAAGAAATACCTACTTACTTTTTATTCAAAATTCGCTTAGAACTTAGAACACACACAATGCAACCGAGTGATGATAAACAATAAAAGAGAATCGCGCCTACGCATACATATACATATATATAAACACCGAAAACTTTTAAGTTGTTGACCACTCAACGAAAATTCAAATATATTTTACCCTAAACACCATTAGTATTTGAGTTAGTAATCAGTATATTTGTTTTTTCTCATTTTTGGTTTTGTGTGAAAGAATATTAGAGGTTGTTCGGAAATGAAAGTAAATATTTGTTACAAGTCGGCCGCATACACTCAGTTAACTGATTTTATAGTTCTGCTGTAGTTTAAAGCAAATAATAGTTTGATTTAACAAATATAATTCAACAGAAATATATGTTTCCCTTCAATGAGGTTATTGTTTTCGAATAAAAGTTAAATGTGCTGATTTAAACTAAAATTGGTTGAAAGAATGCACAAAATTGAAAACAACAATTTTTGTTGTATCAACATTTTCATTTTTCTCCGTGTGTGTTGTAGCAAATTTCTGTAATCAAAAAATTTTTTTTCTTTAATGTTATTTTTTGCAGAAAACTGAAAATCCTAAATATTTCCGAAACAGGAGGATGCATCACATTGTATTTTACATTAAAGGGCAACATTTGATCAAATATCACCCGCCGATGGGTGGTCATATACCACCGCTTTTGATGATGCGTCTGCGGGATGGTCATTATTGTTCGGCTATTAGTCGATATGGATGTCCGATACGAAGTCACGTGGCGATGTATGTGAATGATGGTTGCGCTTTTGTTAGCGCCACGTGAACATAACACTGAAAACTAATAAACTGTGCGGTCACGTGTCCGTAACGTGGTTTCACCTACGTACAACTTTGACGTTTTCGTACGTACACATTCTACGTGGTTTTTTGTGCGATAAAATTACAAATGTAGGTATAAATTCTTTTATATAGTTCTTACTCCGTTCTAAACAATTTGCTTTTGAGTTTGTAAATCACTTTACGCCCTGCCAGGTTTCGCAAAGTTTCGTACGGCTGTTTACAGCAGTTAGCGCAAACGAATATATTATTTATACACAGAGATATAACAATCCGTTCGTATTTATAGAAGAACCCCTGTGATATGTGGTCGTCAAGCATCAATTTCTCCAACGGAACTATTTTAACACTTTTCGAGGTCGGCCTACTGTCTGTTTCGGAGGCGATAATGTTGGCGTAACGTTCGATAGCGCGATAATACTTACAGCGTGAATTATTTCTGAGATGCCCACTTATTGGCGTCGCTCGGATGATGTGCGTATTTCCGAATGGTATTTTGAAAAACACTTAAAAACGTGAATTATGGGAAAGGTTTGACGGCCCGTGATTTACGGATATACTTGAATGAAAGCATTTTTTTTCTTACATCATTATACTAACAATGTTTGTATATATTTTTTATAAGTAGCTATTTGTATTAGTACATATATAGGTGTAGATGTTGTATAGGGATTAGCGTATCTATAAAAATAACGGGTTACGTAATTTTCTTTTTGAATCCATGAATAGAAAGCCTTGTTTAATTTAGAATGTTAGTTTAATTTTCTCTTTGTGAAACTGCTGATCCGATAACTTGACAACTCTGCGTCTCATAGCCTCCTCGATGGTGTTAATTTTGTGATTGATAGGTTAATGTGAGTAATAATTTATGTATCTGCACGAGTCTTTGATTATTATTTCTGAAGACTTTGTAGTCAAGAAATGGAACGGCAAAATTGATCTCACACTCAACTGCAAAATATATATGAGGATGAAAAGAATTAATTAATTAATTCTTTTCATTTTAACAACAAATTCTATCTGGTCAACAAGAACGGATGTGATGATGTCATTTATACGTAGTCAAATATGAACGGTAACTGAAATGGGAAGTGAGGAATAGAACTATCAAGCAAATGGCACATAACAATGATAGACTAGATTACAGACCTAATACATGGAGATAGCTAGAAGTTGGTGGGGGACATATCGTTAGATCAGTCGCGAACAACAGAGATTTGCCGGTATTTGCCTGGGAACTGCCTTTAATAAAATAAAAATTGTATTTTATTAAATAATAAATAAATGAAAATAACTAACGAAACTTAAGTTTTTGTACCTTTCTTTCGCTTTTACTAGAAGCTACTTTGGCATTAATACTTTTGACATAATTATTTAGAAATATATTGGGCATGTATGAAGCGACGTATGGTTCAATTAAATATCGTAAATTGCTATCACAATTACATTAGAAGGAACTGTAAAAATCATTTTCTTGCAATTATTGTTGAAAAATGTCTTTTGATAAAGTTTTTTGGTTTGAAACTTTTTTGAAGTATTCTTCCAATTCAAGAGATACATATAATAGTTTTAAATAAATAATAAAAGATGATATTAAATATCAGAAAATCGAGATTTTCACATAAATATTTTCGATTTTAACGTTATCTAAATCTAATTAGGATCAGCAATTATAAGCGAGCCTTTACAGTGACCACATGGTAGTTTTGGAAATAATTTGAAGCATATGTATCCGTAAATATATGTAAAATTAAAATGTGACTTCAGAATCGCTTGAAGGACTCCGACAGGATGCCTACTCCAACTCCATATCATAGGCCTGCATCTCTAGTCGCGTTGCCCATAACCAATTTGGCCATATAGGACTTAAGGAGGAACCCATTGGGCTACCAAGAGTGTGTTTGTAAATAATATCCTCACAAGGAAAAACTACCCATCTTCTCGGACAGATAGATACATCAATCATTACTCCCATTATCCTATCAATCACAAAATTAACATCACAAGGCAATAAGAGACAGAGTCCTCAAGTTATCGGATCAGCAGTTCCACGGAAAGAAAATTAATGTTTTTTTTGACTTCTCGAAAATAATGGTTATCCAGCGAAACCATGCATTTTAGAGTACGCTTACATAATAGTAGTAGTCCTGTAGAACAACAGTTACTTTTTAACAAATTGCCCTACATTGATAATCTATCTTTTAAACTTTGTTCCGTCTTTAAAAATCTACAACACTTAAAAATATTCTTTTATAATTATAAACCTTATAAAGTTTTATTTTCTAAGATGAAAGATAAATTTCTTATTTTATAATCCAACATGTGTCAGTTCTTTAATTTTAGGTCAACAGCGACGAAAGAAGCAGCCCTGAAGATGTCCCGTACAAGTGTGGACGAAACGTCGGCCACAGGAAGTATTAGAAAGCGGTTTCAACCCGGAAACCAAGATGTGTAATCCAACATTTTTTTTTATAAAATCCTGTGTCAAAACTAATAAATTCTATATCGGACAATCATTCCTATATCTCAAAACCAGAGTTAAACAACACACACGACTGCTCTAGCGCTATGGGCAATACAAAGAGTGCGTTACTTAATTGATCACGCTTTCAGTACAGGCCATCATTTCGATTTTCACTTCCATCTTAGAAAAACAAAATAAATATCATAAACGAGTGTTTTTAGAAATGAAATATTAACCAACAGAATTGATATTAATAACCTCAGCTCTAGCTATTTCCTTCTACTTAATGTTGATAATAAGAAATTTAATGAACTTAACAATAATAGTTACAACCGTGCTGCCAACAATGGCGTCCTTGGTTTGGTTCCACGTTTTCTCGCCTTTAACTTAAATTTTAAATTATATTTCCCAAACTTGCTAGTCATATTTGTTAGTATTGTTTCTTATAATGTTTAGAATTTTATATTTTTAATGTTTACGACTTTATTGTTATTGTACTGCACGAATTATTTTAACTCCATTTTGTTATCATAACGTCATCATAACGTAAAAGAAAACAAAATAGCAGTTCCAAGTAATGGTAAAAGCATTACACCTTGAACAAAAATCACGAGAAAATATATATTTTTAATAAGAAACTAGCGTTAAGATTAATAGGTTTCGCTAACAAGAATGATTTTCAGTATCAATACTTCCTCCATAAAGGACGCTGTACGTGCTAATCAGCGATTTTGTGGGGCACATTTTTCCACCCATTTTCGCAATTAAAAAAACGTAATGAATCTAGAGAGCTGCTCTCAATTAGCTTCCATTAACAGTAGAAGATCTCGAGGTCTCGCCTCTTTTGTTTCTTAACGACTTATTTAATAAGACACGTAATGAAGAAATACGGAGGCAATCATCTGGCAGGCGCTCCCCGGCCAACTAGATTACGTCTTATTATCCTCGTTAAATATCGCACGCCTGCCGGGATAAAGGATCTTTCATTTTCTACTCCCGCTTTCGACTAGTGCTGTTTAATGAAATATATTCCTCTTTAGTGAAATTTATGGTTGTCCGTATATTATACGGCTCGTTGATGGGCCTTGAAGCATCGGCGTCTGCGAGAAGGAGAACTCATTTTGCACCTCGAAGTTAATGAAGCTGTTTACAGAGCTCTTTAAATGTACATTTAACTGATGTTATTATCGAGAAGTAATGAGGATTAGCGTTGCTGCAATGTCTCTGCAGGGCATATATATATAAAAAAAAACTACAGAAGAAAGTAATTATGTTTGTTTGTCCGTCGCTGGGCAAAGCTTCGGTTTGTGGAATACACCATGACACTTCTGGGCACTGATACATGTTGATGTATTGTACGATTCTACGCGCGTGCTTAGGTGAAAGCCCAACATGCTGATGGTTCAATATTAATCGTTTATTTAACATTTATTGTTGAACAGGATAGATGCGCAAGAGGTACAAGTTTTGTTCCTAGTAGGAGCAATGGAGAAATTTGTTGCCTCTCCCGTAGTCTCTACATTGATAAAAGTTAGTGTAAAGTTACACAGTTTGCTTATCTGATACTGTAATATTCTGTGACTACTACTGTAATGCCTTAAATACATATTTATAAATATAAACGGTAGTGTACACAGTTTACAGTTTTCGTATCGTAATCTTGACAGCTGCTACAAGCTGTATGCAGTACTACCTGAATGAATTATTTTTTTCGGTAATACGCATTTCTACATGCCGATTTTATTTTTACATATGAATTTGAAACACCTCTGCATGTCAAGTTAACTTACTAAAAGGTAATATCGTCGGTTTGGAAGAAGATTATCACAAATAGAAAAACGTTATTTTTTAGAAGAACGATTTAAAGTTTTCCAAATATTCAATCTTCAATAGTCTCTTAACTAAATGTTCCAAATATTTTAGGAAAGGTATCACTGAAACATCTAGATTTGTATACTATAATAACAATAATAATAAGAATTTATTGACACCATAAGACATGAGAAATATGTATAGGTTTCGTCATATAAGTACATTATACAATTATAATATTAAAATAAAAATAAAAACTAAGAAATAAGAACATATATGTCTACACATATTCGTCCAATGTATAAAAAGCACCTTTAGATAAATAATCTTTTATAGATGTTTTAAATTTTTTGCAATCTTCAATCTTCCCACTAATGTTGAGTCGCCCCAGAAACATAACCCGTAACGCAATCTAGATTCAACTAAAGCGCAATAGATCGTCACAAGTTGTTCTGGTGTTAGTACGTATCTCACGTTACGGAAAAGGTATGCCAAGGAGTTTAATTTAGCAATTAGTTGTTCACAATGACCTTTCCAATTTAAATTCTGATCTAGCACTAAGCCCAGGAATTTACTTTTATCCACTTGTGCGATTAGATCATCATCCACCCGAAGATCCAGTGATGGAGCAACCCTCTGATAATCATGAAAAACTACGAAATCAGTTTTATTTTTATTAAGCAATAGACCGTGGTTGCATAGCCAGGTCTCCAGCTTGTCCAATAAATCATTGCACCTATGCTCCAACTCATCTCGATCTCTGTCAGACAAAATTATGGTCGTGTCATCCGCATAAAAACTAAAGTTGGCGCCCGCATCTACAACAATATTCTCTACATCATTTATATAAAGTAAAAAGAGAATCGGGCCAAGTACCGACCCCTGCGGGACACCTAATCCATTCCTTAAACGTGTCGACGTAATCGTTTCATTGCAGCCTTCTAAATTAAAATTCACGAAAACATATTGCTCTCTATTACTAAGGAAGGAAGATATCCACTCGTACGCTGGCTCTCTAAGGCCAGATTCATATAATTTATTCAGTATTACAGTATGATTGACTGACGCAGTCGAATGCCCTGCTGAGATCACAAAAGATCGCTACAGGACACTCGCCGGTATCCAGAAACTCTAGGATTCTACTGTAAAAAGAGTCTCTAGCAGTAAACGTCGATCTGCTCTGCACAAAACCATCGTGTTTACAGAATATCTACTGCAGCAACTAAAAAATCGCGTTTTGCGAGTTGTGATAGTCTTTTTCGAAACCGACGATTTTGTTATGCAGCAACATTACGTACTTACTTGATTACTCCAACAGTGCCAAGGTTAGACATCTCTAAACGCAAACACACTTACCTATATAGCGATGACATTGTTTTTTATACAAACTTGTTACAATTAAAGTTTTTATAGTAGAGTGATACTGCATCAGGGAGTATTTTACACAGAGCCCTTACAAACTTGACCTTCTAATGAGTGCATAAATGAATAAAAATAAATTGCATTTTCATCAGGATTTTATTTCATACTTACCTAATCTAATTGTAAACACATTTAAGTGTAAAAAAACTGTGGCACGAAGTTTGCTGTTGAACGTTTTTTACTATTTAGAAGCTATTTATTGTTAGTCATAAGACAACTTCTTTTTTATATTATAAGTACCTAGGTAATTCCTATTGTGCGATTTTGAATAAAAGTTTATTGACAACAAGGTAAGTTGCCTTTACTATCTTTTTAGATGTGTTTTTCTGCACGAAGATGTCGAGCAAGGATCGCATCTTGCCACATAACCCTACTTTTGAAGCGTCAAACAATTAAAACGAAGCTTATGCAAAACTACAAGGGGTATACCGTCCAGATAATTCAATCTCAGGTAGTTTATTTGATATTTTCACTTCATTTGCTTCATCATTTCGTGTCCTTCAGCTTATTCCATTAAAAATTTATTCCTAAAAGATTTTGATGCTTACCTATGTTAGTTTGATACTTTTGTAAAACATTTCATGATATTACTGTAATATATCACATATAGAAAATAATTTCTAATATCGAAGAGTTTTATTGTAACCGTTCTTATCTCTAAACCTACTTCGTATCATTACAAAATCGGGCCTATTAAGTATCAGTGATGTATTATGTAGGTAAATGTGTGCTTCGTCTGACAAATTTTTGAAATAAATAACGTCCTGAATAGTATGAATATTAGTCCCGGTTTGTCGCGTCCCTTTAACGACTTCTAAACTGCGCTATTATGATTATTATTGTAGAAGAAATGGCAACCGTATGCGTGTCTCCTGAATCGTCACTTCCGTTGGGAGCCTTCGGCTCTGATTCTTTTGAATACAGCGTCTTGCGGAACCGTATACGAAATCTTGCATAACGCGAGGTGAATACCTAGCAAAAGTCATCCAAAAAATCAATATTTGCGGTGCACAAGGCTCACATAGTCTGAATAGGGTACACGTGTAACTTTTGTCGGGCGTTTCCTTTTGAGATTCTGTTCCTCCGCCCATAAGCAACGAACTTTACCGCACTCTCCACAATTACCAGGATACCGAAGATCGATGACGTCTCCTCCGAACTTCAGGTACGTTCATATATGTGTAGCTTTTTGTCCGTTCGCTATATACATATATAACAGTAAGTTTGTACAGTTACATAGGATATAATCGCGAAGAAAATAATTGATAAATATCGGAGTTTAAACGTTACAATTTTTGGCTCACTTATCGATTTATTATTTATTTTACCAATCATTTAGTGGCCGTTCACGGATTTTGTGCCAAATTACATGTCCTATATCCACATTACATATACATGTCATAAATAAGTAACGTAGGATTTAGCAATGAATACCTCGATTTATCGTAGTAAATTACTCCGTATGTGCATCATAGTAACGCATAAAAAGCGTTTCGTGGAAACACAATTAATGCATGCATGTGAGCACCCACTGATTCGGAAACGAGTACTGCGTATCCAGGTGTTCCAGTTTATGTTGTTCTCATGTTAATTTTCTATATTCGTGTCATCCAATTTTATAAATTTGTTTGTTCGATATGGTTGCGCTTATCCTGCCCACAACCCCGGCATAAACAAAGAAATACGACGCTTCAACGTGAAGCTCTCCGCATATTATTTCTCTTAACGAGTCGGCGATCTATGACAATGTCGTTCATTGCTCCCAAGACATAAACTTCGAAATATAAATTTGCAGTAAGTGCAGCACGGTTTGCTATAAACTGTCGATTAGGTTTCCCGACGGCATACTTTTAGAAAGTACGAGTCGCAGTAACGATGTTGGTGCATTTCTTTAATTAAATTTTTATGTTTTTATTTATTGCCACGGATACCACGATGTTAAATTTCTCGTTTTATTTTTAGTTTTGCGATGTATTAAAGTATCATCTTTCAAACTTTCTTAAATCAATTTAATAAAATTTTAAATTTAAAAGATATTCTTTAGCTAGGTACATACTAAAAAATACAGGGTTAGTAAAAAGTCCCGGAACGGTCGAATAACTTTGTTATTTGAAAATTATGATTTCTGAAATTTGGTATGGGGGTATAGTTAATATAAATGCATTTTATACAATACAGTTAATATTTTTTTCACTTCCGGTTTAATCGGCAATACGTCCAATTTTTTTTTTTTTAAATGGAACGCCCAGATTTTTTGAACACTTTTGAATGCAAAATAAAAAACTACGTTCAGGAAGTATTAAGATGTTTATTTTTATTTACAAGAAAACAGTTAAAAAATTAAAAAAGTGTCCTAATACAGAAAAATCAAGATACCTGTCTATTCAGGTTGCGATTACAATAATTGTTCAAAATGCTCTCCATTTACAATTTGACAAAAATGTAAACGGTCAGTAAAATTTCTTATTAAATTTTGTATTTGTTCTGGAGTGATGCGATTGGCTTCTTGAACTGTTCTCTCTTCCAATTGTTCAAGATTATGGGGACGATTTTTGTACACTTGACATTTCATGTGACCCCAAAAGAAAAAATCTAATGGCGAGAGATCTGGCGAACGTGCTGGCCATTCGATTGCTCCTCTACGTCCGATCCAACGTCCCGGAAAAATTTCATTCAAATAATCGCGGACATTATGGGCAAAATGGGAGGGAGCTCCATCTTGTTGCAACCAAAAATGTGCATTAGGGTGATCACCTATGTTTGCATTTGGAAAGAGGGCCGCAAGTGCTGGAACAACCTCATTTCGCAATAAATTTAAGTAGACGTTGCCAGTTAAATTTCCTCTTATAAAAAATGGTCCTATGATGTTGTTTCCAACAAGACCAGCCCAGACATTCACCTTTTGAGGACGCTGTGTATGGACTTTTTCAATCCAATGCGGATTTTCAATTGACCAGTAGCGACAATTATGTCTGTTCACAGTGCCGTTGAGACAAAACGTTGCCTCATCTGAAAAAATGATGTGATCTAAAACATTAGGCTGCTGCTCGATCAATTCCGTCATTGTTTCGCAAAATTGTAGTCAACGATCTGGATCATCTTCAGTTAACTCATAGACGGGATACATTTTATAGGCTTTCATTCTTGCTGATTTAAGAATCATATGAGCAGATTTTTGAGAGATCTCATGAATTTGACCTAATTCTGTTGTGGACACGTGATGATTTTCTTCCACTGTAAGTAACACATTCAAACTAGTTTCTTCATCTGTTGCTGTTAATGGACGGCTCCTTCTAGGTAAATCCTTCACCTGACGAAAGACTTCAAACTTTTGAATTGTTCGGCATACCGTACTTTTACTAATGTGACGATCCGGATAAACAGTATTAAACAAAATACAAACCTCTTCAAAAGAACGTTGACGATCACCGTACCCACGCATCATTAATATCTCAATTCGTTCTGATTCAGTAAGTTTTTCTGCCATTTTCAAATGTGTCAATGTTTAAAATAAGTAAATTTATAGCGATGCAAAAGTTAAAACGCTTTTAAAATTGTCAAATGTGACGGCAAAAAGAATGCAAACGCTAAACAACAACTTTTTTCAAAGGTACCTTGATTTTTCTGTATTAGGACACTTTTTTAATTTTTTAACTGTTTTCTTGTAAATAAAAATAAACATCTTAATACTTCCTGAACGTAGTTTTTTATTTTGCATTCAAAAAAATCTGGGCGTTCCATTTTAAAAAAAAAAGTTGGACGTATTGCCGATTAAACCGGAAGTGAAAAAAATATTAACTGTATTGCATAAAATGCATTTATATTAACTATACCCCCATACCAAATTTCAGAAATCATAATTTTCAAATAACAAAGTTATTCGACCGTTCCGGGACTTTTTACTAACCCTGTATGTAATGTTATTTGCGAGGATAGTTAATTTGAATCATAACTACTAAAAGTAAAGTATATCCATTACAACAATAATTAAAGTTGCAAATTCTCTGCAGCGATAACACTACAAAAAGAGCGCTTTCACCTGATTTTCGTGTTCCTCCAATGTGAGGCCTTTCTGTTTACTATTGTTAAATAGTAAATACACATACACGTGAATATACTTTACTGGGTAATCTCAGAAAAAAACACTTTATGGTGGATGTATACGTGACGTCCACATATCTGATGTGGTCTATTATATTCCATATATCATCATTTATTTAGTTTGACTGAACCATAAATTTCTATTACGGTTAAAATATTGCCAGTTTCGTGAATTCCATTTAGGAGCTCGTAATAAAATTGCTTAAATATCGTAAACAACCCGTTTAGCAGTTAATAATATCGATAGTACTACAAAATTTATATAGGATAAAAATATAGGATAAAATTGCCTAGCAGTTTATAACATTTAAACCACCGAAATGTAGGAAAAGCCTTACTAATGTATCGGAAATATATATGTACGTTTAAACAGTGATTTATCTGATGACAGCAGTTACAGAGCCAATTTAATTTGCCCGTATAGCACAACGGCCACGGTTTATGAGTTAATATGGGTGACAGTCACCCTCGAAGTGCGACATTTAATCCTGAACGATTGTAAATACGTTGTAATACAACTAAACGATCTTTCTCACCATTATTAAATGAACTATTTACCCTGCTCGAACCCCCGAACATTACACAAGCATTACGCCGGGCTTTGTTTCGGTGGAGGAGACGGTGTGATCCCTTGTTCACGGGGAAATAAGTCATGAATTGGAATGGATCCCTGCATTTTGGTTTAGTGTTGAAACGGATTTCTTCTGCCGGAATAGCCGCGGTCAAATTTTTTATGGTAAAGTAATAGGGTTTAAATGTAACACTGTCATTAATATACACAATAACATTTTATACGGTGAGTATTAAAGTAAGTACCTATTTAATACCAACACGTTATGAGAGGAGTAATCCATCATATATCTTTAATTATTAGTGGTATAAACTATAATATTACAATCCGATTGTACTTCGTTTGTACCTGTTTGTACCAGTAACGCTAAAACTTAGGACACTTTACCTTACCTAATTTCCTTATTCAACTACAGATGGCGTTTAGGAATAAGAAAAGTGAATGTATTTCCACACTTAACATAAATTAAATGTAAGAATCTCCAATTATTCTTGTGTATTCCCGAATGATATCTTTGTGTGTCTCTTACTATGATACACTCCTTCCTAGGCCTTGGATTACATCAATAGCAATAAATACTATAAAATATTTGGAAGCAGAAAGTTTGAGGTTAACGTTTCTAAATAATAAAATTGATTTTGGAGGCCGTTAAAGTAAACTGACAGCATCAATGACGCTCTGTGGTCAAAGCAAGTCTTCTTTCGCCCATATCTGTGCTATGGTAATTGACCATAATGCACTTAAGGAGGCTGCGCGATTTAATCTTGTTGTCTCTAGAAATGAATGTATCGTTTTATCTACAAGATATCCAGATTTGATGATGGTGTATATTTTCTGGAATTATTGTCGGATATTCTAATTTGTAACAATACATCAGTAAAAATATGTTTTTGTAAAAATCGTTTCACTTATCAAATTTATATTTATTGTACAAATAATAATAAAAATGATAGACATATTAGAAAACTGATGGGATAAATTTCGATAAGAGTAATGAAGTAAACACAAACACTATACAAATGTACACTGTAGGTACAAATGTAGAATAATTGTTTAGGTTAAAAATAAACTTATGGGAAAAGCATATTTTTTCTTCTAAAGTTTGGCATAGGAGTTTCTTTAAACATTTACCCAGACTTAATATAGATATCCTTTCATAAGCCTATCACGCCATTGTAATGGCAATAACATTTGACAAGTAAAGCCTCTCTCAGCTAATATCAGATCCGCGCAGGGGATACTGGGTGTATGCGTGCTGTAGGGAGCGCTTATTGAATATCTGATGTGATCCACTTAGTGAAGTCACCTCGACACCTAATTACATCCTGCAGACGATTCTATGCGCCCCTGGGGTGGTTTTCCAACTTCCGAACAGCTTAGTAACTCTCTTAATGAATAAATTTTAGCAATATCACTTGGAAGTAAACCAAAATAAAATAACTTATTCAGTTCCGCGTACAGTATATTTGCTCTGCGAGTGTTTATGTGGAAGTGATATTATTTAGGGATGTACATATTTTTCGTGGAACGGATGATGTAGGTGCCGTCCATCGATAAAACTGTAGTGCCGGAGGTGGCGTTAATGCTCTCGGATATGATATTATGACATTAAAGCGGAGCGAGATAAGAGAGCCAATGGACTGGACATGACTGTGCGGATCCTGGCCCCATTCATCATACACAGCATATTGTGTATGCACTGGCCACGAGAGTCAGCCGACTTGAAACAGAGATAACTCGGATCGGCATTTATTATTGGGGAAGCGCCGGACAAACTACCCCTATCTAAGGGTTGAAAGCAATTTTTGTTTCGTTCGGTCGGGCGTACAAATTTCTGAAAATATGTCTAAACACGTCGTACGAACATATGTATGTGTCTATAAAACAAAACTGGTATTTCCATTTATGAGAAATGCTATAGAAAACTAGGTTACTTGGGTAGGTTTTTTTGGTATAGTTTTTTCATACCTTATTTTTCAAGCTTATAGAAGCATCAAATAAAACATGAGCTTATAAAGCGAAAAAAAGAACGCATAGTAACCATTTAAACAGATAGCAAAGAAATATGAAAGATTTTATTTTTAAGGTTAAAAACAGAAATATTAAAAAAAAAAAGAATTTCAAGAATTTAGGAAAAGGTAAGGATAATTTAAAAATAGGTAATATTGTGAATTAATACGGAAGAGGGTCCAAACAGGTTAAAGATACAGAAGAAAAAGGGGAATGCAATGAATAAACATAAAATAAAACAAGAACATGAATTTAAAATTTTAAATGTGAGGTTGAAAATATTTGAGGAGAAGTAAAGAATATAAAAGTTAATAATTTTTTTTACAAGACGGCAGGACAGTCCCAATTCTATAATAACTTGCAAACGACAACAACGATTTACCGATGTACCTTGTATTGTGAATAATTTTGTTAAGTCCTGAAAAATAACGAGAAAAAGAAAGAGAAGGCTTTTAGGAAATTTAAAGAAGAAACAACCAAATTCGATCTAGAGAAAAAAAAAAACAAAAAACGAGAAAAAACAAGGTATGTGGTGCTGAGAGCGCAAATCAGAACGAATATGTGGAGTCCTACTTATAGGCGAAGGAGTATGAAAAAGTTTACTAGTTCCAATATCTGATAGTAACGCTAACAAGTAAAAAAATCAAGAAAAAAGTGAAATAAATAAAAGAATCCTAAAGGAAAATAATGCGGTAAGTTTACTCTAAGAAATATTAAAGGCAAAACCGAGAACAGCTAAGAGGAACAAGGTGATTATAAAACGGGTTGTTCTATATGCCAGCCAAACGTGGAGAATCACAAAAAAGACAAATAAAAACTGGAAATTTTGGAAAGAAAAAAATTGTGGAAAATATTAGGAGGACGTTTTCCGTATTCGATCGCCGAATTCGAAATTCAAATGCGAAAATCGAAGGCCGCTCTAAAGAAGATAAATGGAGAAGGCTCCCAAACAGAGAGGCAATGAACTCGTACACAAAAGTAAAAATAGCACAAAAAAGCTCGGACACAATAATCGAGGTGGTTGGTTTAGGACTCGAATGCCGGAACAAAGAATTGTTAAAAAAGAACAATCTGCAATCCGAAGCAACACAGAAAAGTTAAAATAACATTTAATATTGATTTATACCTGGTCCAACAATTAATACCCTATATACTTTATCCAACTTTCTTATTTTATATAATATATTATTATTGAATACTTCAACGTTCACTATACGGCAAAAAATGTTGTTAATAATTAACTTCAAAGATTGCAACATAATACTTTTAAACAGCTTTTAAAATTATGGATCTTTAATAAATAATGTTTTGTAAAAGCTGTGAATTGGCTTTACATTAAGTACAGTTGTTGTTGTTTATTTTTAGATAACTAGATACTAAACAGTGTTGTAACTGTAATATGTATACCTAATTTTTCGAAGTATGTTGTCTTAGAATATATAAAATTAATTTAAATTTATGCTTCCATTAAATACGTCAATATTTTAACCTTAAAATAAGAAATTATTATTACCTACCCAAACATGTGTTTATTGAGTAGGTAGTAAGCCACATATACACGACATTATCACTTTTACTGAAATAAACACACAATACTCGAATTCAATAGCGACCGTTTAAGAGATTATAGGTTTCTATACAAGTTGCAAAAGTGCGATAGACATCCATTTAAATCATTTAGGTGCAGACGGAACTGACAGCTTCTCTTTGGGGATAGCAGAACTCGGGATTAGAAAAGTTTGTAATCCTATTTGGATCTTTAATTTTGTTCCAAGGAAAGCCGGACACTATAGACAAGCTGTCGCCTCCTGAATACCAAACTGCCGCTGATTGTGAGTTGTTTTATTATAGTACTTGTTATAAAAAAAACTGATAAAAGTTTATTTATAGTATAGGGGCAGGAATTGTTGTTTTAGGTGAATTATGGTTCCGAAACTTCGATAACTCTATTGTAGCACACCTGGTAAAAATACAAGTACGTATTCATAGAAATATTGCGGTTAAGTTGCATTCCTAAGTTTTGACTATTATTGCGGTTAGCATAAAGTAAAATTTTCGAATACCGATTGTCATATCTACATATATTTAAGAAGCACGCCTTCGAGTGCCTGCCATCGGTTACAATTTCCAGTATTCATACAAAGCGTGCAGTATGTTTATACATACTGACGTAGGTTACGCCCCTGCAAATTCTTTTGTACCGTATTCCCATTCAAAACTGCTTCATTCATAGTTTATTCAACGGACAAATTACCTTGACCACCCACGATTACCTACGTTTCATTGAATCTAGGGTTCACGCCAATATTGGTCCTGTCCGGTGGTATAAACGATATGCATGTGTGTATGGCTTGTCTTTTCAAATATTCATGCACCCTATAAGCACGTATATAATTTGATTCATCAATGCTTATGTACTATTATAGAAAATCCGAAGATAATTTACTAAATCTTGTGGCTTTTATAAAAATTAATTGCAAAGTAAAGAGGTATTCTATGAAAAACTTAAACAAGCAGAAACCACACATAAGAATCGTAATTGAAAACATTATAGTTTCTAATTTTGTAGAGAAATAATAATTTTGAACGGATGAAAAGTATACGGGGACCAAAGACGTTAAACAAAAAATAGTTATAAAATACCTATTACAGACGAGACCTAATGTTGTTTAAAGCAAATTCTCTTTAACAAAGTTTAATATTACAGAAGTTACTGGAACTTCTAAAGGAGGTAACGTGGTCTATAACAAGGGGTCGCAGGTTACAGGAAGTTGATGTCACACTCGTGGCAAAGGACACATAACTAAAGCTTCGATTATTTTGGTTATATGTTGGTTGATACCAGTAAAGTCATATTATTTAACAACATTCTTAAATCTATTAATCCAAATCGTATGCTAAGTTACTTTAAGTGTTGCCAATACAACATCTCGTTAATGTACGCTTTACAACTCTATCGGTTGGTAGGTAATGGGTTTTGATGTAATTATATCCGAAAATGTTGCCTACAAACTGGTTTGGAAACAGTAAAGTGTTCTAAACGCGTCAAGTATGCAGAGGATAATAACTCTGGTCAGAGTATCCAACTACATGAGTCTAAGGGCAAACGGAGGCAAACGAGTTTACCAAGGGGGGATCATCAAAAACGTTCATTGGAATCGGGCCAGCTTCCGGCATAATTAACTCACAAATAATAGCGTTTACCAAAGGGTGAGGACATGATAAATGCATGCAATAGTGGATGATGGCAGCAGAACAAAGAGAGTCACACCTATTCTCGAAGGAACAAAGGAACCTGACTTCACAGAAGATCTACCTAAGCAAGAAAAAAGATTGAGAAAATAATAATAGCTTTAGGTCAGAGAAGCGAGCACATATTTCAAATACCATAATACGTGAACGGTAAATATATTCCATTTTGCTACTTTACAGCTATCTTTTGTTTCAGAAGAACTTCCTGCGCCTCTGGTGCATGACCCCATAACAGTATCCTTATGTCACTCTCTATATGTAATGGAGAGAAATAAGTAATCTGTGCTGCTTCATACGTGCCAATGTCTTTAACTGCAAAGATGATTATGATCTGCAAATAAACGTAGTTTACTTCAGTTTACATTTTCTGGAATGTTATTTCGGTATCAGGAAGAGAAGAGGACCAAATACTAACCCTTGTAGGACTCCTTCTGGATACTCAAATTTATTGTTTTTCTAAGTGTTTAGATCTATTTAGACAGCAAAATCAAAGGGCGTGTTAACACATCACCCTAATATTATATTGTTTTCGTGCCCCAGCTTCACGTTATTTGTAATGTATGTTGTTGGTTCATTGAAAATAAATATTATTAAAATAAAAAAATAAAATAAAAATAAATATTAATTTAATCTGTTTAACTTTTTCAGTTTTCTCCATAATCTGTTCCTAGATGTTTCCATCGCGAAACTTCATATTATAAATAAATTACATTATCTCTTGTCATCATTTAGGAGTATTCAAAAAGTTTATTTAAAGTAATTTTTAAACTTGATCGTGGTACATTAATTCTTCAGTCCGCTGTCAAATTAAAATTCCCATTATCATTATTGAGATATCACATCGTTGATCCGTTTATATTAAATTTCGCTCCCTCGGCGATTTTAAACTCGATAAGCCGCACAGCATATGCGTGGAGGTTTTAAATTAAACGACTAGCAGAATTATAGCCTTTACTTCGCGCACAAAAGTTTTGAACTCGTTGGATGTCGTCAACTTTACAGACACTGGTTTAATAAAGTGTGCAGTGTGTAAACCGGGCCGAGCGGCAGAACCAATATGCTAAAAACAAGGGATGCCTCTAGTAAATTGAGCGCATCGACGTGATTTTACAGTCGTTTGTTTTATGTTATGTGTATGTGTATATGTCTTGGGGTGGAAATTTATGCGAAGCTGTTTCCATCCCACTATATTTCTAAGCTAATTTATTTGCAAAGGCATGGTAATTTAAAATGTCAATTTGCCTGCCCATTTCTTTACTTTCCTGTAATTTTAAAAGCGAATCGTAATATTAGTTTATAATCCTAGTCTGTAATAAATTATTTATTCGTCTTTACCTAATGATGAACAATAACGTTATTTCCACTTTAGTAATTATTGTCTAATATGTGGATCTATAAAAGTTTTCAAAACATTTTTTATAATTAGTTGTGACGTTATATTTGCCCACTCTACGAAAAGTTTAATTTTTACAGACATACAATGAAAAAAATAGTATGTTAATAATCGAAAGGTAAGACTAATTATATTCCACAGATACGTTAAGGTTCTACATTTAAATTCTTTCGCATTTGACATGCTGTGCATTAGATAAGCAAGTTTTTTACTTCGTATCGATTATCACTAAAACTAATGGAATTACAATGGCTAGCAGAAACGAACGAGTCATTACTTCTAAGGAAAACAGAGAAAAACTTAATTTAGACATATTTTCTATAAGAAAGGTCTTCTCTTCGATCTTTGCCTGTTCTCACTGTCGTTCTCAGTAATTTTCTCGTTGTGAAAGAGATAGAGTTATTTTCATGCTAACAGAAAGATTCATTTCTTCGGCGCTCCCACCAAATTTATAACCATTATTTTTTCCCTTCATATATATTTTGTGCCTGTTAATTGATTGTGCATCACAATCACTTTCAAACACTTTCTAGAAAATCTTAGGTCTATCATTTTCAACACCGTCCGACACTTTTTTGATTATAAACATTGATATAATCCTTTATTGTTGAAAACAAGAAATAAGTAGTTTGGTTAGATTTTTAACATGGAAATTCATCAATAACAATGTTCTAACTACCTGCACAAAAAATGTGTCATACGGTTGAAAAAGAATGTTGCTAATACGGCTAATCCTGACCAACATAAATCTTAAGGCGGAATTCGGCGAGACAAAATTACACATCGTACAAAACATTGAGAAACCACGGCCTAATTTATCTGTAGTATCTAACGACGGCAACCGGCAAAATCGTGGTTTTAGTTCATTATGGTACACTAAATGTGGTTGGTTAACTGGTTCAATTGAACGGGAAAGATTATTTTGTTGGCTACTTTTTTGTAACCAAACCGAAAAGTGGTCGAAATTAGGTTATACAGATTTAAAAAATCTACCGCGCGCTATTGAACGGCATTCTAAGTCTAAAGAACACATTTCATCGTTGTGCAAATTTAAATTATTTGGAAAACAAAATATTGCTACTGCTGTAGACAGCGCGCGCAAAGATGCAATTATTGTCTATAATAATGAAGTAAAATTTAAGAAAATTAATAGACGTAACAATATTCTTAGCATCACAAGATTTAGCTTTTCGGGGACACAATGAGACTTCAGATTCTTTTAATCGTGGAAATTATAAAGAATTACTCGAACTCTTTAGTAAATATGAACCTAGTTTTAATAAATTTGTTAGTAGTAATATTTTTTCGGATACATCTAAATCTATACAAAATGATTTAATAGATTGTATTTCTTTTGTATTAAAACAAGAAATAGGTACAGAAATTAAAGAAGCTCCGTTTTTTTTCTTAGCAAGTAGATGAAACCACAGATATTTATTGTAAGTCTCAATTATCAATCATATTACGTTATGTCAAGAGCGGT
This sequence comes from Cetonia aurata, assembly GCA_949128085.1. Lineage (NCBI taxonomy): Eukaryota > Metazoa > Arthropoda > Insecta > Coleoptera > Scarabaeidae > Cetonia > Cetonia aurata. The sequence goes on from OX421885.1 coordinate 35,640,513, forward strand.
GAAGTTATTGAAAGATTTTTGGAGTTTTTTGACGTATCATCCGGTCGAACAGCTGAAGATTTATTTAACCTTTTATCAAATAACAGCGAAAAATATGATTTAAAAAAAAATAGTCGCTCAAACATATGATGGTGCATCTGTTATGGCAGGGCATTTAAATGGTTTACAAAGTAAAATAAAAACAATTGCACCTCAAGCTCTTTTTGTACATTGTCATGCTCATGCTTTAAATTTAGTTTTGAGTAAAGCTTGTAATATAAACAAAGAATCTACAATTTTCTTTTCTAATTTAATTGTTATTGTTTTTAGAGTTTATTTTTGGTTTATTATTACGTTTATCAAGAGTTTATTTTTAGGTTGTTATTATCTTTTTACCTATCACCCCATCCATTTTCCTATCCAGGCAAGATTTCACTCTCCTCTACGTGGTTCTTGCTAGACAATAAATTATATTTTATTTTAATCTATTTTGTTTCAATTTTTATTCTACACTTACAATGCTACAATAATAACTATAAAAATATAATCTATTGACCGAGAAGGGTTACTTAGGCCACTGTAGCCTCCCTTGAACAAAACGTCACGAGCCGCCACTGGTCTAAATATGAAAAACAATTTGTTTTGTGATGTTAATGACGACACAATCCTATTTTTTTTTTAAATATAAAATTGTTATTGTTTATATTTAAGTAGTTTATAATTTTTAATACGTCAGTTTTCTCTTAATTTCCAAAAATTACTTGCCTCGGGAATACAGAAAATAATCTCATCAACTTCGGACAAAGGAGTAATTCCAACATTTTTTACCATCATCATAAATTCTACCATACGAATCCAATCACTTAATATAGCACACATACATACATCTATCGTTTCAGCAACATTTACTCTAGGCACTGAATGCGGTGATTTACGGGCCTCGGACATTCCACGGACCCCCGTCCAATCTACAACTAAAAAAGACCTCCCGCCGCTTAAATTTCACGGCTTGCTCGGTCCTCTTCTCCGCTCATCTCCGTCGCGCAGTAGTGTCGGTGCACGCGAGCGACAAGGAAGCACAATGAACGAATTGACCGGACAGAAATTAAGTCGGATTAGAGTCCGTAAAAAAGAGGAAACGGAAAAATAAATAAGAATTGTAGAAGAGGGAGCTTCACGGACGTCTCTTCATCGCAACGCGTCCTCAGTTTGTATAGACACTCGTTAAGAATGAAGTAGTAGAGCGAAGCTTACAGCTACAGATTGCTACTGGAGATAAAAAAAAAAATCGTCGGCAGCTCCTCTACCTACAGTCTTGTCAATTGGATCTGTCAATCTTGTAGTTAGCGAGTGGTAAAGATGCTATAATTACAATTAAAACAATTCGTGCTGGTTATTTCGCTGGATTTGCAACTAGTACTATTATAAGTTATTATCTCAACAGGATACTTGATTATTTTATACTTTATAGAACCAATATAATTAGACCTATTAGGTATTATAGGAATCTAACTAGATATTTTGCAAACCTACTAAAAAGAAGTCAGTAAATGTTAAATTATTATGATAGATTTAATCATTCAATAATTTATGAGACACTAAAAATTAAAAGATTATTTTATGTACTGGGAAGCATGGGGATTAATCTATACAACTTATCTCGATAACGGTTCGTCTAAGGGCTTAGAAAAAAATTATACTAGTGACTGTGGCCACAAAAACATCTTTAAAAATATTTTAAAATTGTTGAAATTCCCGTGGGATAGCGTGATTTGTTTTCTTCGTATCATTTATTATTCTTTTTAATGATTTTCCGTTATTAAAGTTGGCGAAAAATTAATGTAAAATAAACAGATCATAATTATCTATATTTTTAGTTCGACAGTTTTATATTGCACCTATTATAAAGTGGCAGGGAAACATAAAGGTAGCTTTAATGTCAATTTTCAAAAACTTGGACTCATTGTGAAGAGAACATCAAACAATCTTAGTTAATTTCTATATACTCAATCTCCGTATATTTCATAGCTAAAAACAAATCTTTGAAGTTCTAAAATATATTTAAATTCTACTTTAATTTTTACCCTTATCGCTCAGATTCTAATATGACGACAGAATTGGTATTAACAACGTGGTAATGAGGTATTTATATTGTTTATTATAAATAAACACCTTACACCTAACGGTAAATAAGGTTTTTTTGATTATATATATATATTATAAATAATCTTTCACTTGCTGATAGCAAAATCACTTTTTGTTGCAGTTACCTTGAACGAATATGAATATAAAATTAGTTATTCATCCATTCTCCAGAAAAGAGATTTAGTAAAATATAATGAAAACGTAGGATATAACATCGAATGGTTGTTTCTCTAATGCCCATAAAACACACTCGGCGATCTGATTGTGCCAGCACCTGGTCAGCAATTAGCGATAATGGAACCACACACCGAGCCATTGTGCTATAGTTCTCACCTCAGATCTTTTCACCGACGTAACGGGCTATAGGTACATAAAGCAGAAGAGTGCAGTAAACAGGCAGACAAAACGGACAGTCACATATCGCTTTAAATGATTAATAAAACATTATCCACCGTGATGGTTTTCCTAATTAATGGTGTTCCAAGAAATTGCCTATAGCCGCTGTGTTAGCCCACAGGTTCCGGCGTAAAACTTGTTCATTTGTGGATATTTTGTAATAAAATTAGTAATTTTCTATGTCGGAAAACATGTAACACATATAGTTTGTTAATTTTCGTTTCGTAATTCCCCTTCGAGTTATACGCCTTCTAACATGCAACAGTATAGGCAAGCATACTTTGACAGTTTCTTTTTTACCTAAAAAGTGTCAAATAGAGCTCAACATGTCCTCTGCCTTAAATTGAAAGTAATATTTTTGCTAATTCCATTTATACCAAATACTATTCGAGTATTCGAATTATAAGTGATTTTTATCTGCGCTAGTTTGATAGACTTAAAGAAGGCGCATTTTGAGATATATAATTTTATTATTTTCGTTCGTAATAACAGTGTAAAGATCCAAAAATTGTCGATATTTTAGAGGCAGCCAGAGCAATCTTTGTATTGTACAGGATAGATAACATTAGATTCATTTAGTTTTCGTCTTTGAGTCTAGTGAAGAATTGATAAATTTTTTTGAAGGAATTAATATTTTGGCTCAGCATATCTCTATCTTTTTGTTGTTCTGGAGCCGTCCGATAGAAAGTCTCCGGTAACACTGCAGCCTCCTGGCTTTATATATTTTGTCCTTCCTTTCCTTTACCCATTAAATTATAGCAGCCAGTGCAACATCCTGGGGCCCTGTACTACCCTGGTTGGTCGATCGAGATAATGGCTTGCCAAAAATTACCTGTCTTTTTGCGCCCAGAGCCCCGCACTCACACAGGAAGTGATATCCAGTCTCCGTCATTCTATTACACAAACTATTTTCTGTTCACAATGTCCTCTTTGTAAGAAGAGTTGCTTAAAGTCAGTATTTTTAGATTTTTGTCAACCAATATGCAAGTTCTACTGTAAGTCAATTCCTCTCAAACCCCTCTATGAACCCAGAGTTTCTGTATGTGTATGAGGGCAAAATTCTTCATTCTCACTGCAAGTGTTCCTAAAGCCACCTATGCTCGCCTGAATCACCCTTATCTTGGCAGAGATCTTTCTGGATTTTGAAGCATTGCTACTGTAATGTCTAGTATTCACCTCCAAGACAGTTACGTTGCTTTTCGGAGTCTTGGTAGGAGAGGTATCCGATGCCCTCTCCTAATCCATTTGTTTGGCTTTTTTTCTTTTTTTTTCTTCTCCGGTCCGCTTGTCACGAGTAGGAGGGAAAGGGTTGCTTCCATATGCGGCGCGCCCTAGACAGGTGTAAGGCTGGTTACTCTGAAAGGTCGCCCAGTTTTTCAGAAGTTCCGTTCGTGATACCTTTTGCCCCCGATGCCATTCATCCCTCGCTGGATTGAGGATACCGGAACTCTGGGTAGAGACACCTTAACAACTTGTTTTTCGCCAGGGCCAGATGAAATCTAGTTTTTTAACGAGATTGATTTTCCTTCCACTCCTCATTTTTCGTCGTGGCTTGGCGCAGGCTATGCCGGAATTGAAATACTTGGTTAATAAAGAAATAATTTAATTAAATCTCAGCATCTTTCACCTGTTGCCGAATTCTTAAAATTTGCAGCAGAGTTATCGCCGTTATAAGATATCTAAAAATTGAATAGTTTTGACTTTTTAACTGTTATTAATTTACAGCTGAGATCAGTCGATAGTTTCATCAACAAAATGTATACCATATTATTTAGAACACTCGATCGTGTATATCAATAAAAACAAGGACAGAATAATTTTTATGCTAACATTAAGGGTGCATATTTATAAAAGAAATCATTTGAACTAAAACTGGCAAACTAATTTCGTTTTATTTCAACGTAACAAGTGGAGGTTTGTTGTTTCTAATCATGTCTTTGATTTGTACAACGAACTTCAACATTCCATGCGGCCATAAGCAATATTTCGTCGTAAAAAGGTCATCTTCATAACAAATATCGCTTAGAGGTACACCCTATTTCAGACTGGATCCTTTATACAATATCAAAACAGTTCATAACCGCCTTTGTGCACGATCGATGATTGATCACCGAACATGTGAATCCGTGCTGGTTTACCCACTTGAAAAGGAGACGACTCAAAAAAGAGATCTTGTTTTATGTAGATTCTACATCGGCTCCTAATTATTACAGTTATTCAGGCATACACGTCGAGATCATAAATGCGTTCAGCTTTATTCCATCTTACGGGAATTCGAGCTCCAGCTGTAATCATCATTATTTTCGACATCAAGGCTGCGTCGAACATATAATAGCTAAATAGTCGTATTAGTACGCCTCAATAAACAGAATTCAAGTTAATTAGTTAGTAATAGTTGTTAGTATCGTCGTTCCACTCATGTAATCTACCTGTAAAGTATTTCACAGTTCGTTGGGCGGAAATCGACTGACTTGAACGTGGGCTTCCAATACTGAAACGAGGTGTATTATAATTTATAATTTTTATTCCGTTGGTTGCAAATTATTAATTATAGAAAAATATATTGTGGTTTATTCATAATGAATTAAAATTGCCATTAATCATCGCGGATAAATAACCTGGTCCTAGTCAAAAACACCACAAAGAAAATGAATGATTTCGATTAGTGGTTAGTGTGAAATATTTATAATGTAAATATTGTGTAATAATGTTTTAAAATCATATAAAAAGAATTAAAATTAGGAACCTCTTAGGATGATATAAATTCGATATATAGCATCAAGAGGTAAACAAATTATATGAATATGTTTTACAATTTTACTATACTTTTCTACTATACTTTTGATGCGTATACCATATAGTGTACTTCTTACAGTGTGAAAGCATTATTTACTGGTTTACTTTTGATATTTGACCGTGTATAAAACAACTAATTCCATAATATTGAGGAAAGTTGAAATTAACGTTGTGGCATTAATACGCTGTCCTATCAAAAAAAAATTTCTCTTAAAACAAAAGGGATATTTTGAAGAACGTTAAAAATATTTCTGGTAAAAGCAGCGACTTGCATCTTCAAAAAAACTGATTGTTGTCATCATTTTCTGTTTCTTTTTTTTCTTCTTTTGCTGTATTTGTGTTGACTTGTTACATACTCAAATGTGTCACAGTAGGTAATTAATAAATTATTATTATTATTATAATCTCAGTCATATTTCGGTAAAGAGATTTGTTGACATCGTTTTCTTTTTATTTTTTTATCTATACAGTAACTAATTTTATATAAGAAGTTAAGTGGTTTATTTTTCTTCCTCGTCTATGTGCAAACAAATAAATCTTATAGAGACAAAAAGGAGAACCATTTATTTTAAATAATAACGGAATTTTCGTGTTTCTTTGCCCTCTCTGCGATCTGTTTTAAATCATTCAACCCTTGTTTATGCCACGCACTAACATCTTTCTTAAAAAAGTAAGCAGATCAAACAAAATAATTTATTTGTTAGTGAACATCCGCACATCCACTCATATTTTTCATGTATATTTCCATTTAGTACTCTATCGTAAGTTCGAGTTTTACTTGTGGAAGTGTAGTTTATTCGAAGATCAGGAATCGACCGTTCTCTCTTGTTAATTAAAAGTTTCTCCTCAAATGATGGCGGGTTTTTTAAAAGATTTTTCACACAATTTTAACTTCAATCATTAATAATAAACGTCACTATGGAATGCCTTTCAAATCACACATGCGCGGTACGCGCCGAAAACAAATGCAGTCCCAACGAATGCGCGACGTTAACCGGAGACACGAAATTTTGTGCCCGAATGAGACGTTTAAACGCATATGACGAAGACAAGCGGAGCCGGCCGATTCATACTCGAAATAGGAACATCGGAAATTGTGCTAGTGTCTGTGGTGCGAAAAGAAACTTTGATACCATCGTTATAAAAATACGTAAAAATAATGAAACAAAATAATGCACTGAATTACATGCGAATTTGTTTGTGTGTTTGTGCCCTTGTGCCCTTTAGTATCAGCCGCCACTGCGAAACAATTCCATTCAAAATTTCGTAATTTCCGATACATTTTTGTTTTTCTAAGCGTGTGTTTAATCCACCAATAAGAGCAGGGTATTTTCAAACCAGCTGAATTTTCATTGAAGTTTTGCCAGACAAAACACAATTCATTCTAAATCTATCCAGTTAGCGGGAAAGTCATATCGCTATTAAAATCGCTTTTTAGGTAACAGTTATTCTACAAATAACAGAATTTAAATAATTTAAATCATCAATCAGAGAGAAATTTGCGAATTTGAAAATACAGGATGACAGAAGAATTCGTCCATCCTCTTGCACCATTCTTTAATAAATTTTCAAGATACTAAAAACGTTTTGTTTCAGTTTTTAGGAAAAGCTTTTACAAAAATTCTTTTGATGTTAATGTGCTTACATGCACCTTTCTTTCAGGTTGTAGCTAGTTATCCAAGACATTTCCATTTATATATTTGGTATAATAAAAAGTAAACCTAAATTTTATTGAGCAACTTGATTTATCAAAGTACATGTAACCTCCACAATGAAATTTGGTGGCAGCACCGGTAAATTTCTAAATACGGGCGGAAGTAATATCTTTATACGAACTTAAGCAATTAAACAACCAAGTAAGCAATGAAGTATCTCAGTATCCACCACCACCAACCGTTCATTACAGATAATTGAGGTGGAGCTGTGAGTCATCGATCTCTGCGTAACATACATACTATATACACTTCGTACGAAAAGCTCATATTCATATGCTTTCACCGTTCTGACTTGCATGCATAAATTACCACGATAGGGTACAAGAGTAACGTCGTGTTTACAGACTGGACGTGCCCGTCTACATTTATTTAGTGTGCAGGTGGTGTGAATCACGTCTAATCAGCTGTCCGATACTTAACCCTCCGTTCTATATTATCGTCTATTAGGTTGTGCATCTGCCCGCTCTCATTGTTTTAGATTGCGATCACGCACAGAATATGTTGTTAAACTGTTGTTGAAGTGCGATCGGGGCAAATTGATGCGATTAAACGCGTCCGCATTCGATTATTCCGATTCACACGGGTTTTTGAAAACTACATTTTTCAATTAAATAGGACGAATCGACACGAGAAGAAGAGAAATAATATTTAATACAGATACAACGTAAATCATATTATTTTGTTATAATTTAATGACCATGTTATTAGTATTTGAAACGCAGGACTACCAACTATTATCTACCTACTAATTTACTACTATAGTACTCGCCAAATCGGATGGATCTTGCGCAAATACCAATTATCGTTCTGAATAGAGATAGTGTAATGATATGAGAGAGAAGCGATGTCATAAGACCGTCTAATAAACATAGTGTTCCGCCATCTTGTTTATTTACATTCTGCATTACGTTATTATTTACTTCTGTCGCTCGGTTTTTCCTTTATTTTCTTGTGTTTAATTTCCCGTTGTTTATTTTATATCATCAAACCTTTTTTGAAAGCTACTTCTGAACGGTTTGTAGTGTCTCTCTAACCTATAAGTAAATTGTAAACAAACTGACGTTTCAGGTCAGGGCATAAATTAAGGCTAATTCACCATATGATAAAGGTTGTGTGGTAATTAATATGATGAAAAATAATAAGAAAATTATATATTATCGTATGTACAAATAATAAATGATTCCTGTCGAACATTTAAAAACAAAAGGTTGTCCTTTTATTAAACATTATTTAGCATAATTCTTAACATGTGAATTTGCCTTTACTGTGCTATATTTATTTGACGAATAGTAGTTTGTGACGTTGTGAATTTCGCGCAGCTTGGCCCCATCCGATTTGGCGAGAGCTCTACTAACTTTAAAGAAGAAAAATTTAAAAAGGTAACTTACCCTGATAAATTTGATTAGAAATTTCTTTCAAACATTCACATAATGCACGGCAAGTGTTTGAATATTGCAATAAACCAGCATTTCGGAAGTAGGAGATTAGTACTTGTCGTTCAAATACCTTCATAAAAATGTTAGCTGCCAATAGGAGAAAGAGGGGAACCCATCGCTACACCTGAACCTTGTTCATAGTAGCAGCCCTGGAATTGAAAATAAGTAGAGGTGAGACAGATTTCTACCATCAAGTCGAGTAAGTCTTCAGGTTGGAGGTTGGAAGATAGGATTAACTGGACGGTATCGCAAATAGGAATTTGGTAAATAAGGATTTGACATCTAGACAGTAGATTTGAGCGAAGCTGCAGACCGATGTCTTTCCGGTCTGTCTAAATCATAAAAAAAAAAATCGTTATTGTCAAAACAGTTTCAAATTAGCAATCTTTTCTAATTTTTTAATAGATTCGGCGTTTACTTGATGTAAATCCATATTAATTAATAACACGAAATTTGTGAGATTTACACTTTATTAGTCGGATGTTAAATTGACAGCTGTTTCGCCGTACAACGGCTTCGTCAGAAAATATACAATACTATAAACTAAAACTAATGGTTACGACCCTAATATAATAGATCAATTAATTTTGAAAAAGATTCGAACTAAAACAATACAAGAAATATACCCGATTACAAAAGATAATAAGAACAATAAATTAACATGCGGCACGTGTACAAAAACATACATTGGACAGAGTGGACGTTCTTTCAAAAAACGTATTTCAGAGCATTTGTACTCATTTAAATATAAAAAAAATGATTCGTCGTATTCCAATCATTTAATTAAAGAAGACCATAGTTTTAATAATAATTTTAAAATTCTTCATGGAGAAAACAAGAGTAAAAAATTAGATTTATTAGAAGCAGTTGAAATTAATAAACTTAAATTTTCAGATGATTTACTTAATGATAAATTAGACCTTAATCATTCTCCATTATTAAATTTATTCCTCTTATAGACTTCAAATGTAAATGTTTTTAAAATTTTAAATTTGTTATTATCAGTTTTGATTTTAATTATGTTTGTGTAGAGCCAAAAACCGTAGGAACATTTTTTAAATACTGATGTTTTGTAACGGTTGTTTGTAAAAATAGGAGGCTGTGCGCATGGGTAGTTTTAGTTTATAGTATTGTATATTTTCTGACGAAGGCGTTGTACGGCGAAACAGCTGTCAATTTAACATCCGACTAATAAAGTGTAAATCTCACAAATTTCGTGTTATTAATCTTTTCTAACGTAAACGGCACTATCTGTTCTAAAATACAAAATGAAAAAGTAAAATGCCGCACGCCGATCACACAATGCAGTATCGCAATTATTGCAAAAAAAAGCATCTTTAAAGAAATTTTAATTGGATTTACTTCCAACAAAATGCTACACTTTTATAGAGATCTACTTTTTATAAATTTTACAATTTATGTAATCGTACTTCATACATATAAACACATCATATAAACAAGTGAATACTTTCTTATGCATCCATAATATACAAAATGCTGCTGTTATGATGCTGCTCTTGGATCAAATATCCTATTCCGCCGCTGTTATTCAGTTACAAATCCCCAAGATATTTCTTCATTATTATATACCGTTCATCTGGGCTTCACTATAAAACATAATATTAATCAATTATCTGCGGTTAGTCTAACCCTTAAGATTAATAAAACTATATCAAACTGCCGACGGTTAGTTGTCAGAACAACAGATATGCATGTTTGTGCAAAATAAATCCAATACATATTATAAAACCAAAATATCGTTCGCCAGATCTGAACTCCTAAGATTTCTTTTTGAGGGGATGTCTAAAGAGCTTAGTTTATGAAACTCCAATTGAAACAGAAACATAACCACCGTCTCAAATAGACATTTTGAGCTCTTTTTTGTAACACAGTCTGGTACGTTCATAATAATATTATTGGAGCATGTTACTGACAACATATACTAGCGCGTATTTCGGAAACGAAGCATTTTGTCCACATATTCATTAGGATTTTCAAACTCAGATTCTAATCTGATAGTTTGTAGTTGGTATTTTGACATACTTCCCATCCTGGTCTGCCTCTGGTGACCTTAGCATTTCAAGTAAAAGCGGATGTTGTTTGGATGTAAGTAATAATGTTCTTCAATACATATGAATGCAAAGACTTTTTTTGTATAGACAATATATCTTGATTGTTGTCTTCAATAAGGATTTTAATTGTTCAAGAATTATTTCGCTAAATCCAAGTAGGTAGAGCCGTCGGATAGTCGACACATTTCAAATAATTTTAGCATTATTTAATCATTTTAATGCATACATCGCTAGTTTTCTTCATGTTAATTGTTATTTTAGGCTGTTAATCTTTTCACTAACATGTATTTATGAGTGATCCATCTGTATTAATCTCTTTAATGTATTTAATAACATACCAACACGATTATATGTCTCTTGTCAATAACCATTTAAGTTCTCAGACATTCACCGTCTGGTCAAAAAGTGCCCACCAAGTTGCTAACGAAGAACTTATTTATACATGTCACGTACAAAGATACAAATAAAGGAGATAACCATAAAGTGAAATGCGGAATATCAACAAATCTTAGAATCCATGCAGACGTAAATGAATGTTTATGTTTATGCACAGGTAAGACTACTTTCAGACATTTTTCAAATAAAAATTGAACAAACATATTGTATACCATTTACGATATGAGGTTATTTTCAAACATTTTAAAACTCAAAAAAAGTGTTTTTATAAATGCAAGAACTGAAACCAAGTTAAATAATTGATAAATAAATGCAATCCTGGAGGTGTTGTAAGACATGGCTAACACTAATTGATAAAATTGTGGTAGTAGAAAGATAAAATAGTAATGATCAAAAATTGAATAATTTTTTTTGTTGGATTTAATATTTAATTGCAAAGAAAGCTTTTCTTTTTTCCTAAAGATTAATAAATTAATCAAATTTCACTTTAACAGTTTATTCTCCATATTTCACACTTTTATTCTGAAAAGATCATATAAAAAGGGTTACAAATTATTACACAATCCTAATCATTAACGAGCAACGATATAGATGGCAGCACAATATACCAATATCAGCAATTTTTCATATATCCTTGGTGAGTATTCAAAGTTCTTTGGGCAACTCTATTAAAACTACGCACCCTTCGGCCAAGTTCTACAAAACGTCATTGTTCAGATATCTGCAAAAATATCTGCTTGAAATGTGCTTTATGTAGAAATTGCCTTGTAAAATATAAAACGTTTTAAATTATATAAGTAGATTTCTAAAAAGTACTGTTGTGTTTAATTATAAAACATTCCGAAAACATTTTTATTACACCACAGGCTAATATTAACTTCCTTGCTTTAATTGAAATCATGTTGTTTTTCATATCTTATAGGAAAATATCGTATACATTTGTTCCTTTTTTGTAAATTTGATATCTTCACCAATATAGACCTAACGTTTAAGATAAGTTGCATGTAGTACGCAGCATGTTACTTTGGTGTGAAATCCTCCTAAAATATGAAAAACGTTATTAAAACAAAGAGTACCACCTCCCGACTCGACTTCCATGGTGAAATCAATGAAACTGTGTTGGGAATTAAGAAATGGAAAGAAGGTGTCTAAGGAATCACGCCCATGTGGCAAGATTACGAAGGTGTCATCAACGTATCTAAACCAGCATTTCGGTTTCTGAAATTAGGAGATTAGTACTTGTTGTTCAAATACCTCCATAAAAACGTCGCCTACAACAGGAGAAAGCGGAGAACCCATCGCTGCACCTGAAACTTGTTCATAGTAGCAACCGTGGAATTGAAAATAGGTGGTGGTGAAACAGATTTCTACCAAATCAAGTAAGTCTTCAGATTGGAGGTTGGACGGTGCGATCTCACGGATTAACTGGATGGTATCGGTTATAGAAACATTGGTAAATAAGGATTCGACATCTAGACACTAGATTTGAGCAAAGCTGCAGACCTACGTCTTCCCGGTCGTTATTAAAACAAAAATATCGTAAAAAATATAGGTACATATATTTTTATTTTATTTAGTGAATTATTATAGAATTAAGATAAAGTGCCAAAACACGAAATTAATGGTAAATCATAGAGATGTCTATTGCTTTTGAGCATAGTTGTATTTTCTTTTTACTTTTTTACTTGAATTAAATGTGTTACTGAGTTTATACATACAGCTATGCTCAAATGTCATCGTATTTTTTTGCTTTACATCTGTGGCAATTAATTTAAGTGTATTTATTTATTATTTAAGGTATTCATTTTTATGATTTTACAACAGTTTTTATAGATACTTTTCCTCGATTTATTAATTTTTTATGCTGTTACGATTAGGTGTGCGTGGCGTGCGGACGCAATGTGTGCTCCACCTGATGCAACTTAGTAAGAAAAGCGGTACACACGAGTATGACGCTTGGAGTCGCTGTAATGATTAATAAAAAAAGAAAGATCCAAAACGTAACAATAACTTTATTTGTAATAATAAAAAAAAAAGAAAAAAAAAAAGAAAAACTGGCCACGTGGTTGCCGACTTCTGGTGTTAAGATTAATGTAAAAAGAACAGCACGTGGTTGCTGTATTCTGATATTAGAATTAAGGCAAAAGAAGGAATAGCACGTGGTAGCCGAATTCCTGAGATTAATTTACAAGTGACGCAATTAATCCGTTTCTATAAGTGAATAGTAAATTACTGCTAGTGAGAGCAAAGTTACTGGCAATTACAAGTTAAAAGTATAAATAGCAACAGTAATGAAATAAAATAAAATAAAGGAAAGCGATTGATACGTTTTAAATAAGATTACTTAGCTGTAGCTTGAAGTTGAGTTCGAAGCTTTTGTGTGTGCTGGAGGGCAGCACGTGGTTTCTGTGTTTCGAGTTAAAAAAAGGTCGTTGCGACGGCAAAATTAACTGAGGAGAACAGAGATTACTTAGCTGTAGCTTGAAACAAGGGGGCTTCGAAGCTGAATGGACAGCACGTGGTTTCTGTGTTTTCGATTCAAAACGAGTCCGTCACAACGGCAAATTAACTGAACTGGAACAGAGAGCGCGCGTAGCGTGCACAGCCCTTATAAAGGCTCGGTAAGTAGGTACAAAAAAGGATGAACCAATAGCAAAGTCAACAGATGCACAAAGGATCATAAAAAAAACGAAGCGTCTAAGAATTGAATGAATTTAAAATAAGCGAGTTTAAATTCCGTGGCGCGTAAGTTAAATATTCCCGCGCATTTTTCTAAAGTCGTAATTGCAATTGCCAGATTAAAAGTAAAGAGAATGAATTTAAAATTGCCTTCAAAATAACGATGTTGTCTATGATTAAAAAAGCGAAATGAATTATTGAAATCAATGTCATTTTCGATTCAATGCAAAGTGTAACAATGCACGTTCACGTTTCTGAGATCTCCGTTTTTTACGCACTGAAAAAAAGTATGGCAACTGTATTAAAAGCTTACAGAAAAGCTACAAATTATTAAGATTCTTTATTAAAGTACTATTTATAACGTATTTAAATTAAGAGTTTTATTTTGTACTCACCTTACTTTGATTAGTCGCAAAAAATATATTTTAGCATATCTGTATGTACAGGTTTACTAGTTTTATCCGTTCCAAGGTTAGATTATAAGAATTTTTAGTGAATTGATTTATAATGTGCATCACATAAATAGTGAACAAAGAATTGTTATTAAGTGCAACGCGAAAAAGCTCTTTTCATTAGTTATTGTATGGTAGTCAAATGGTTGCCGTAAAATTCAACTAAAGAAACACTTTTAATCGCAACTTTGTAGTTTATTGAAATACAAAAATATACAATTGTTAGCATTGGCTGCTTTATAGTCTGTTGTTAAATTCGCTTGCATTATTTATTGCTTTCGGGGATAATTCTTCTTTTTCTCTTTCGCAGAAACAATGAATATGCCCGTAATAATAAATAAAATAAATACATAATCGCCGACGTGCAACCCTTTGCCGCGGCAAGGGTGGTAAAAAAGAACCACGCGCGGGGGCGTAGAAGAATCATAAATCATAAAAGGGGAGCGGAAACGCGGAAACCGAGTCCATAAAAATAATAAGTCAGCTTTTTACATGGGCGGCAATTAGAACTGAAAGATGATCAGTGCATTATCTCTCTACCCCCGAGCTCTTTATTCGGACGACGGTTCGAAGTTCCGGTTCCGGTCGTCCGTCGGAACAAGATTTAACACTCTCGCGGTTATGATGCGTGCGTCGCCGCCGCCTCCGCGGCCCACCCCCCCCCGCCGATTCTTCATCGCCGGGCAACGACGCAACCCCAAATTCACTTACGCACGCACATCGTTACACGTTCCTCGATACAAATTAGTTTTTAATGGAAACGACGCTCGTCCTCGTCGTAATCGACTTTCTACCTTTTAAGGGACGGACGGCTCGCGAGACTAAACAAATAAATCAATTCGACAGTAACGAACGAGGAAGTTCCGACGATGATTCCTATAGAAATGCGATTTACGAAACACTCCATACGAATTACATTGAATAAATTCACATTTACGAAAAGAAATTGTTATCTTCTTGATGTAAAAGTCTTTAGTCTTTAACTGCAAACACTCAAATTCCACATAGTACCGCAATGTATTCTTTTATTCTAAACGTTAGTTTTTTTTTAATACATATCACCAACAAAAAAATTCTTTGGAAAACTTTTTGTCACAGCATTTTGATAAAATTGTAAGTGTATTAATTAGCGGATACATTAAATCAAAATATAAATATTCCTATTAGCGATATATCATTGTGACATCAAGTCATGTGCATGCACCAGACCCAAATCGCATTTTATCTAACCACCAATACTTATTTCTATAGACATATCTGTAAGCAGTTTTTTCGGAGACTTATCGATACCAACGTATTTATTTTTCAATTATGCGAGATAGATCGACAAATAATAGATAAAGGTTTATGTAACAGAGAAAAAAATCACCAACTGTATCCACGCGTGGTAGGTATTTGTACAAATACATTTTCCACTAGCTTCTATCGACACATGTGTGCGTCCGCATCTAGGTAACGCCACATATGAATTTATTAAAAGATTAGATTAGGAGTTGCTACATATGTGTGCCGTTATGATTTTTCTGACGATAAACACGTTATTTTTGGACATTTTACCACGGCGAACATATTCGATTTTTGGTTTGATACTTAGATTGCATTGTTCTAAATATATTAGATTTTGAGTAGGTACTTCATTGTTTTTGTTTAAACGTTTTCCTGCGTAAAACACAAAGCGAAACTTCGGTATATATGGTCAGCGAATATAACAATAGTGTTTCTTAGACAACAGAATGAAAGAAAACTACAACAAAGGAAAGTCGATAGAACTTAATGAGTTTCGAACGCAATAAAACAACATAAGTTTGTTTGGGATATAAGTTCCAGTTATTTATGGGAAAAATGAAAAGAATTTTGTTGTTTTTTGTAAAAAACAGCTGGAATAATTATTGTCCTAATTTAGTACGTCGTAAAAAGATCAAGGTAATTGTTTAAGTTTCTACAAGTCTTTATGGATTTCCAACCAAATTTCGCAACGACACTGAAGCATACTGACTGTATTTGGAAGACAAAGAGTCAGTAAACACAACTTCTGTCACTACCCAGCTAAAGCTGCAATTTCTCTGGAACGCATCAAAAAGATTTTATTCAGCAAGATTCTGAATTAACTTAAAGGTTTAAGCGTTTACTTTAATGAACTCTAAAACACCTCCTGAATGAAATGAAACAGCTAATTGAACCACGCGTATCCTAACTTTATGACCAACAAAATGACAAAGCAGTGAAATTGGAGCGAATTAGAATTACTGAGTGGGAAAAGAAAGCGACAAATAAGATGATTTGGAGAAAATGAAATATTGTAGAAAGTTTGAGATTGAAAAGTGTATTCGTCATTAAACCTTTTTTGTAATTTAATCAGGAAATGACAATCACTTTGGCAACTACCAGAATTATGTTTAAAATACTCTTTTAAAAATACCAGAATTATGTGGACATAAAAATAACATAGTTTTGCCATATCATTTGGTACATGTTTAGTCAAAGAGATTTTTTTTCAGTAATACTTGATAATCTTTCATTTGTAAATTTAGCAGAACAACAATATTTGCATATTTGTGAAGTTGTTTGGCAGTTTAAGTAAAAACTTAGCGTTTAAACTTGTATTACACATATACTGTGCTTAGACTTATTTATGTCCAAGTTGATTCTACTCTACAATCAAAACTTATTGTTAAAGTTTGCTACACAGAGCGCCGGGTGTCTTTTTTTTCTGTGCGAAGCTTTATAAACTTCTAAAAGCTCGTTTATTTTCATTACCACTGTCGGACGCGCCTTGTCTGTACCCCAATGCGAGGGTGATTCGCATCCATACTGGCATATACAAAGCTGGGGAATAGTCATATACATACGTGTATAGAACTACAGCGCATCTAGGTATATTTGAATCAGCACAAAGCAATAATGTATGGTGTGCTCATAGTGAAATGCTAATTAATTTCAATTTAAACTGATACTTTTAATTATAAAATAAACCCGTATAGTATTTATTTTAATTTTAATTTGTGCTTTACATTTCTGTGAATAGTGATGAAATTAATATAAATCTGAACTGGTAATTTAATCTAAAATACAATTTTTAGAAAACAGAAACAGAAACTTGCCTAAGTTTGCAAGTACTATTTTCATCTAAACCCTTTTCAGTGAAATCTCAAAAACAGTTTTACAAAAGTAAATATATTAAAATTTACACTACGCTGTTAATTATCGCTGTAATATACTGAGGATTTTTTGCGATTAGCAATAATTCGGTGCTAAACCCATATAAAGATGGCACTTAAACATAATTACTTAATGACAATTATTGTAGTATTTATGATTATGTAGAACCACTTCGGCCCACTATAATAACAAAATCGAGAGCTGGTATTAAACGGGCTTAAACATAAAGTTTTATATACACAGAGGCAAGATTATTTTTTGATAATCACCGCTTATGATTGAAGTGCTTTTACTCACAACAAGTGTCAATAGACTAGAGACATAAGTGCTGGGTGGATGTTCATTTTAATATTTGCATACATATGCTTATGCAAACAAGCATGTTTTCCTGTATGTTTTAAAATACTTAATTTTGTATATAAAATCTTAAAAAAGTGCTCTTTCTGGTTTGTCTGAATTGAAGTCGTTTCACAAACCTTCGTCCGTAGATTCAAATTAAATTTAAGTGTTTAAAGCTATGTGTTAGCAAAAATTTATTAAAATCTTATCCACAAATCACAGGTCACCCCTAACTACACAGTGCCACTTCCTATTTTAAAATAGGAACAATAAACAGTGCCGTTTAGCGGGGGGTGGAGTAGTTATTTCGATTTTAATCACATGGCGCCTTATTTAAAATCATAATTTAATCGTAAATCTTTTAAATGTTATAAGGAATGTGAAGTGGAAAAAGTATATAACGGAAAACCTACATAATTTCTACATTCCTCTTATCGATCTCTAATAACAATAAATAAAGATCGTGAACATAACACCACATAAAATGCAAGAATTAATTTTGGACACAAGTTCGAATATGAATATTCTAATATTGAGGTATTAGTTGCTATTCGGTCAGCGATTTTTTGCTTAAATTGTAAATAAATTTAGTTGTGATAATCTAGTTTTCTAAGATGAATGTTTCCTCTGACTCTTTCTATGCTATGTCATTTACGTCATTTTGTTTTCGAAATAAAATTATTATCTATCTATTTATTTTTTTATATTTTATCCGTTGACTGAAATATTGACAGCTGATTAGAGCTCTACTTTTATACAGCGTGAACTAAATAGACGCTATCAATTTAACAGCAGTAATTTCGAGCATAACTGTCTGGCATTAACATTTAATGAAATCATTATTAACACCGGCAATTGCGGTTCAACGCGACTGTTGGCCGTGCGGTCGGAACACGATGGTTCCGGAACCATCACCGATATCATGGAAAATCCGACATCGATCCTATTTGTCACGCAAGGAGCGATCTCTTTCTGTTTATCGTTTTTTCTGATCTCTCTTTCTGCGACGATTTTTTCTTGTTTATATTCTTAATAATATCCGAATACTTTCTACAAATGTTATAATATGTATATCACTTCATAAAATAAAATACTAAAACTAATGCTTAAACTATTAAGTTCAGGAAATTACAAAATTAATATTAGTAAAAAACATGATGTAATTGGTTTCGCTGTATTTCATTCGACAACAATAAGTCATTTTATAATTAATGAATAGTACATGAACTGTATTGAATTGTTTATTTGCACCATTACCATTAAATCATATATAACACAGTTCGACTTATTCAAACCATCTGACAGCGCTTGTCAACAAATCTTTCCCGAAAAACTATAATTTTGTAGCATAAGAAGTGATTCCTTGAAACTGTAATCAGAAATAAAATATGTAATGATTACTGAAAATAAACTTTCAGAAGATCGATTTATAAATTGTCTAATACCACAGGGATCCTAGAAGAGCCCATGCAAAAACATGGGAGTTAAGACCAAATACGATGCATTGGATAGGTATAAATCACGGTAGCCATACCCATAATCACATATGTATTTCTGGTATCGGGGAGAAAGATATAGCAGCAAACTACTGCCTCCACTCCGTTTGGTGATAATGGAGAAAGTAAGATTAACACATTTCAGATTGCAAAGAATACCAAGTGCCAGATATGCAGGATTGGGACACAACAATATTGTCCATTATGCAACCTTTTGGAAATGACATCAGACAACATGATTGCAACATTTATAATAACTTAAGAATTAGCACAATCTCACTAGAAAAATATGCCAGTGTCTTTCAAGCAGAAGCACACATACTAAGGGTGATGTTACTAAGGGCATTGGTAAAACCCAAAATACATATGCATATGAAAACAGAATAGCTTGCCAGACCACAATAAAATTGCCTACTTTACTGGTGGGCATTTTGACAGTTGGGAACCCAGGGAAACCAAAAAGCCGACAAATTGGCAAGAAAGGGGTGATCGGCTTCATTTATAGACCCAAGGGGTATCCAAAAGTGGTGCGCATAGGTGTGTCCAAAAGCACAGTACAGGACCAAGTAAGGTGTTAGGTCCAAAAGGAATACAAAGAGCTCTGGACCAATACAATCAGGTAAACTCATAGAAGGACCATCAAAGAAGAATGCGGGGCTCTGAACGCGAAAGGACAGGCTACTTTTGACAAACCAAGAATTAATCCAGAGGATAATTTTTCGGCAAAAAATAATTCAGAAAATCTATCGAATGTAGATAATTATCCCATAGAAAGCAATTTACCTCTGGCTATTCTTTATTATAAAATATGTTTAACACAACGGTTTGTTAAGTATCAAGAGGTAAAATTTTATAATAATTATATACAAAACAAATGCTAACTGATAATGTTTTTTTTTCATTGTTTTTTTTTCATAATCAGGAATCAGCAAAGTTTGTCGCATATATTGAGATTCACCTTGTATATCCTAAGTATTTTTTCTTATATTGACTTTCCTAATGATGTGCTTATCAATTTGCGAACGACAAAATAAAATATCAAATTAATAAGAATATAATTAAATAAATTATTATTATTAGTACTATAAACATCTTGCTGTTTCAAAATCTTTTAGCGTTTCACGCACATTAACTTTTGTGATGAATATTATTAGTAAATATATTCCAAGATTCCTTGAAATTACAATTATACCATACAATTGTTTGTTGTTATTTAATCGTTCCTGAATATCGCTAATTTCATTTGCAAAATTATCATTAGCCTTTCTAAAGATGATTATCCACTTGGATAAATATAAATCAATTTTAATGGCAAGTACAGTGCATTACATCCGACTGGGACAATGAAAATATTTTCTATAGCGCAGCAAATAAAAAACACAAAAAAAAATAACAATAAAATCGAAGGCTTTAGTTGTTATGGGATTACATTCAAAATCAAGATTAATATGCGGCTACTAATGTTAAATTATTTGTTGTTATTATTAGCTCATTGTGTAACCTTGCTTGTCGCTGTACAATAATGTATGTAGTATGGGAGATATTTACTTATATAGCAAGTCACCGTACTAATAGAATCATTTATCATTTCTGCAGCTTACTACAAAGAGCCAATTAATTTACTTCACATACAGCTGAGTAAATAAATCTTGGAAATTGTTAAAAATAAATATGTAATACCAATACTAATCAAGAATATAATATTTTCAGTGGAGTTTCTGATCTAGCCGCAAATACGGTAACTAAATAAAATCGTTCTTCCGTGCACATAATTACTTGTTCTGTAGTTTTATTTAATACTTATCGCTATAACACTTCCCTCTGTAAAATATTCAAAGGGAGCAATATTTTTTTACTTTAAAATCATATCATCAGCAATTCTAAGTAAAACTATATTTTATATGAAGCAAAATGCTCGTAAAGACTCAAATCTTCCGCACCGCATTGTATAAGTTTTGTTGTAAAGCTTAACTGCTTTAGTTATATGTTCCAGAAAGGTATATACGTGTTCTCCTTTTATGCTCCGCTTTTTTGTCGTACTTCGTGCTTTGTTTCTTCGAGTTCACGTGAAACGTGTTCGATTTGTCACGTAACTGCTACTTTTTCGAAACGGGAAAGAGCGCAGTCGAGAAATGCTGCGCTGAAATTGAAACGGCACGTGAATTTTATTCAATTTATGTTCCGCTAGCGCAATAAGAGCCTATCGGTAAGTGCGTGTTTTCCACATATTTTCCATCAGTTTTGCCCAGTATATTCCGTGATAAACGGATTTATTTCGCGATCGTCTGGAAACGAGAACGGGCTTTGTCGATAACGTTTTTCAAGTCGTGTTGAATATTTGATTCATTCGTTTGTTTACTCGAGTTCCCACATCAACAGGTTGAAAATGGATCAATATGAATTTTGTGTTTTCCGACTGTCAGGTTGTGAAAAGCAAAGTCTGTGGGATAATTAATGTCATAATTGGATAGGAAATACTTATTAAAACCATTGAAAATGATGTGTGTCGAAATTATTTATGTTCAAAGTCCAATATGAACCTCCATTTTTAACATTTAACACGATTTGAAAATAGTTTGCTCTATACAGAGTGTCTTAAAAGTAGATAAAACGCAAGTTAATTTAAATCAAGATCATCATGTTTTAGTAAAGATTATTCATCTTCAAAACTTTTTATGATGAATTTTAATGATTTTGTTATTAATAGATGTGACATTTGCCTCAACGAAACTGGTAAGCTACTCATTGTAAGTTGAAGTAGATAAATATTAACTGCTCTTCGGTTCTCGGGTTCTCTGCCGTATAGTTCACGACAAGATGATCGAAACGTCAGCCAATTAAAACTTTCTACACGGCAGAGAACCCGAGAACCGAAGAGCAGCCAGCAACGACGGCCGTGAAAACCTAAAGACTAGATAAATATTGTTTATATCACCGGATGTACAGGAGTTATCAGAAAAGTATTGATTTGACCAACACCAACAACAATTTTAAAATAATTTTCCACGAATCTGCTAAATACACTGAGAAAAATACTCGTCGTTGTATCAATAAACTACATTTATTGAGTGAATTTTCATTGACAGAACAAAATATTTCGTTCTTGTGGTAAAATATTATTTACGATTTCTGATTAAATTAACGATGAAAGTGGGTTTGCACTTGGAGTGACGTTGACCACGCCTGGTAGGCAGTAACTCGAATTCGTTTGTAATGTTATTCACTGACATCTTTTCGGTTCCAATTGCAACAAGGGTCATAAAAGCGAACGCCAATTTTAAATTGATCTCTAACTTTATTTTAAAATAGTAACCATCAATGTATAATATCATTTCTTTATTATTTGCCTTTACTGCCATCCAAATGAAGTGCTAAATAACGTTTTTTCAAGCGCTCAGTATTGTTTTTAATAAAGCTTTTTTCATGGATTTGATAAACTCGTTCTTCTGACCAATTTTAATGCACTATTTCGTGTGAAAAATAAATTCTTCGATTGTTTTAGGACCGATTTTTCGTTCAGTACCCGCATTAGTTTTATTACATATGAAGGCCACATATAAGCTTTACCGGAGAGAGAATACAATACATCATTTTGAGAGATAGAATTGTGACAAGGCTTTCCCTGATGACGAAATCCCCACTGACGAAACATCGGATCAAGCAATCCTATAAGACGATGAAAATAAACTAAACACCAACTCTAACCCATCGTCAACAATTTGACGTCATGAATACACGAAATGTTCCGTTTACAAAACTAAGAAAAGTTATTTTTGTAGTGAAAACCCGACATGGAGGTAGCTAGTAAGTAAGGCAACACTGTATAACTTTTCGAAATCGAAAAAATTAAATTAGCAAACAATATTCCATGGCAATTGCACATACAACAGGAAAATACAATAATATATTCGAGAATTATGTATTTTAGTTAGGTAGCCTAAAGTTTGCTATGTTTCTCCTTTTTGCCATCTTATTTCTTTTTATTACAAATGTTCTACATTAATTCAATATAAAACTCGTTACTTCTACTAGGAAAAATATTGATTATGATTTTTTAAAAATGGTCATTTATACCTAGAATATTTAAGGAACTATTTACAACTGAAAATCAACTTAATCAATCTTTAATCACAAAGCTAACGTATATTTATATGCACTGCACTGTAAAAATTCTAGGAACAATTAAAAGGTACCCAGTGTGAAAGCATCGTGATGAAAAGAAAAACGCGTCGAAATTCATAAGAAGCGAATACGGTAGCCCAAAAGACCTCAAAAGCAATCTTTCCCGAACATTAACCGCTTCTTTAAGACATAATGAATGTATTACAATTAGAAATCACGGGAAGTTTGATACGAATAGAATATGTGGCGCATAATCGAGCACCATTCGTAATCTGTCAGGTATTGAAAGGAGAGTGCCCATTACTGCTGGTTAATACAAGACGTAGAGAAGAATCAGAGGCCACACACGATTGCCAACATAGCGAGGTCATTAGCGACCTTTAGGTATGTAAATGATTCATATTCCTGCACCCCGATTGTGTGATGCTGACAAAAAAGTCAGTCGTGTTGGTTTTGTTTGCAATTGTATGTGGTTTAATACATGCCTTAATGCGAATTTTTTATTAAGTAGATTGTCACTTTTCACCAATAATATAAAGCTATTTAATCAAAACAAAGACCTATGTAAATCAAATTAATATCAAAAGCTAGAAATAATCCGTGCAAATTCCATGACTAATTTCAGGGCGCATTTGCGATTTCACTGTCAGCGATTTTTTTTAATCAACACAATATTCTGATTAAATCAGTGTATTTATATTATACTATAGATGGCCTTATCGACATTAACGTTAAGATAACGTTACCAGGCTGCCAGGTTGATTCTGATAACTAAAGCAAATAATGGGGTGCCTAGATAAGATTGTTCAGACTAGACACGTAGCATCCATCACACGATCTGGGATCGTGTAAGTCGATCAGAATTGTAGAAAAGTTAATTATAATTGCCATTGTTATTATATACGCATACATCTAAATCGATCACATTCAATTAGCAAATGACAGATAAAGATCGCAAATGTGCCGTTGCTATATATATATATCAATTCTGTATTTACTACTCACAATTAATTTCCTCAAAGTAATCCTTATCGGCAATCTTGTATTCTTCGAATTTTGCTATTTGGTAATTTTATCTGTATCTTTATTAGCTTGAAATTATAAATTAAATATTACATTTCCGATACTCTTGATGGCACTTGAAATGCATGTATCTTACAAAGCATCTCCAGTTACAGCATTTGAAAAAATTTTACATTATTCAAAAAAGTAAGTTGCTCGGAAATTATTTTAGAGTTCTTTCTCGTAGGTCTTCTTAAGGGAAACCCAAACACATCATTAGAAAAAAAAACTGCAATGTACGTATCATCGCAAAATATACCCTTCCGGGAATTTAAAATCGCCAAATTGCGTGTTAACTTTAGTCTTATATACAGTACTCCTTAACAAACAAACTTTAAATCTTTATATACTTTATCTTATTGGACATGTATATAATACTGAATTACAGATCCATATATGCCACAGTAACAATATTTTTATAAATGTATTAATGGCATAATTTTATTGAATTAAGATATTTACGTTAGCATAGAGTAATTTTGTAAGTATTTCATGTAACAAATCTTATCATGTGCAGCTATATAATCGTTGTGTGAAGTGCATACCGCTGATGGAAATCGCTTCTGGTGTTTATGGCCTTGTTACTTATATGGCGAGTAGTATTTTATCTGAAGTTTAACACCCGATAAAGTTATGAAATTAGTTCATTAGTATAACTGTGCTGTGTTCATTTTTGCTCAGTATATCTGTTCGCTATCATCTCTAAAATTCAATTTTTTATTTTGGAAGTAAAACTCTAACATAAGTAAAAATATGCAATTATTATCTAAGCCAAACCCTAACAACCACATGTTCGGATGATGTACGAAATATTAGAAAAAAAAAATTATATTTATTTTAAGCTATATGTTTTGTCGTATCGATTAGAAAATCAACTTTATGTAGTCAGATCGCAATTAGCTACATTTTTATTTTACATAAATTAATTTGAAATCAGCATTATGCATGCACGTATTAATAAATCTAGCGTGTTTGAGTTAATAACTGTTACCTTTTGTTCTGTCTGTCATTTTATGAAGTAAATTCATAAGAAAATGACGCGTGGTGCTGCACCAAATAAAAAATGAGAGAAATTATAATTTCTCGCTACTGCAGAGATAAATCAATGTAAAAAATTTCAAATGCGTTAAATATTGCGAAATCAACGGTCGGAGATATTATCAAAAAATATTCAGTTCAGGCCGACCTCACACTATCACTGAAAGAGAACGTCGTGTTCCGCTGAAGATTCGCAGCACTAATAGAAGGTACGAGGCAAATTTAAATATCTCCGCTTTAGACTATGGCTGCATAAGTCTGATTTTCAGTTTTTCTAAAGTAAATTTGGTGGTAAAAAATGGTTCGCATTACAACATAAAAATTAATAATGTTTTTTTATTCACATTCCTTAAAGGCAAAGGAGAAGCCACTCAAACGAAAATACATTTGGATTGGGCAAAATCGAAAATATCCTGGACAACGGAAATGTGTGTGTGTTTTCAGCGACGAATCAAAATTTGGTGTGTGCGTAGGTGATTTTCGAAAAGGGGTAATTCGTAGAAAATCTGAAAACTTTCATAAATTCTGCCTAAAGTCTACGGTGAAATTTCCCCATGGGAGTTGGCAAATATGAATTCATTGATGGTACTGTAAATAGAGAAAATTACCCATCATATTTTGTTAAGAAACTTAATTCCAACAGCAGAGCAAAGTTTTTGGGAACAAAATTTTCATATTTTAGCAAGGCGGTGTGCCTTGCCACACTACGAAAGCAACAAAAAAGTGGTTTGGGGACCATAATTTAAAAATTTTATCATGGACATCAAGTAGCCCCGACTTGAATGTCATTGAAACATTATGTCATTAGATGAAGAGGTCTTTGCGTAACGATCCTTAGCGTACAGTTCCAGCATTAAAGGCAAAGATCGCGCGCATTTGGCACTTTTTCACTCCCGAATATTGCAAGACTTTAGAAAATTCCATGCCAAAACGCATACAAAAAATAATAAAAATTTGATTAATGACCGCCAAGATATCTCTCCGTATCCAATATATATTTTTCAGTTTTATAACGATCATCACAAAATATCCTCATTAGTAAACCTTGTATACCTTCAAATTTTATTTTCAAACTTCGGAAATACATTTAAAATAACAACTGTTTACATGCCAAAAATAAAAACATTAACGTCCATCTTGCATTTGTCACACAATCCTCGAAAATGTTACATAAATTTAAAGAGAACATTGTACATAATTTAATTAAATAAAAATAAATTTTAAGGGTTTATAATTTTCTAATATACAATTTTTGTTTGTCTAAAACAGTTTTGAAATTTAAATATGTTTTTTTGGTTTAGAATTTAAATTCAGGTGAATTTTATATTTTTATTTTGAATAAACCCATTTGCATTTTAATGAATGTAAAATTAAAATTACAAAGAGTTTACTAATGAAACTTTTTTTTATAGTTGTAAACTTTTGATAAAGCTGACGTGCACGTTAGCGAAACGTCGAATAAATAGTTAAACGACTCTACCTTTTTTAGTATGGATCCGCTACTACCAAGAAAATAGTGTAATACATCCTACAGCATATCTAACGGATAATAAAATACCATAAGATGTTGAAAGAAATAGTAGGTACAGATATTGCAAATACTAATTCTGCTTTATTATTTCTTCATTATTTTGCATTTGCTATATTAAATAATCATGACAGTTATTTTACTCATTAGAACGAAAAAAAAAACATTTAGGAAATCAGTTAAATTTATTCAAACTTTGACCTTCGTGCGGCAAGGGTTAATGATTATCAACTACCCTGACGGAATAACCATATCCTATCTTGCAGATAAGTTGTGTCCTCAAAGAAAAAAAAGAAAACGTCGCTTCTGAGCTCTTCGATTCACTTCGGCCATGCAATCCCGCAATTATCACTCTTTGTTTTTCAAATTAATGAAATATTCTTAATGGGAAATTGCAAATGTAAGGAAAATTCATATATGAAATTGAACTAATCAATGCCATTCATAGATTTAAGTCAAAATTTAAAAGGGCAATTTGCAGAAGATAATTTTTTATATAAAAATGAAAATACATATTTCGTTTCCAAACGAAAAATTTATACAATTACTACAAGGCTAACAAGACTAGCGCCTGAAAATCTTTCCAAAGTTACAACTGTTGAAAAGCCATTTATAAAGTACAAGCAAAGTTTTAAATGGAACTTATTGAAATGGAATTTAATGCTTCAAGCGGCTTATGAAAGTAAGCGCCGAAATTTTACAATATTTTTCTTTACAGAAATTTAGATTCTACTATTTGTTGCTTCGAAAATTTGCACATAACATTCTTTGCTGTGTTTGAACATATATCTATCTATGCGAAAACGTCTTCGGGCCTCATGGCAATTAAAAACTTTCTCTTAACTGATGATCAGTTACATAAGCTTTTGAAAACGTCCATTAAAACTTTTCTGTGTGGAATTTTTTTTTTCTATTTCCATAATAACAACATTTCTCGCAGAAAACACTTTATTTTTACTTGTTGCATTTTTTGATTTATTGGCGCAGAAAGGATTTAAAAAGCATGCGAGCCGTAGATTGGCTGAACTTGTTTTATGGTATATAATTACTTTCAAGTAAGTTAGGCTACCAGTTCACGAAGTAAGGACATACCCAAGTTTCGGATTGCATTATTTCATTTATTTACACCATCCTAAAAAACGGTTTAATTTAAGGTTAACCTTGTTGACTTATGTGCCTCATCAACGTTTACTATTATAAGCGAAAGATCATTGGCCATTTAGGAAAAGGCAAGGCAAAGAAAAGTAAAACACAGATGCTTATTGTAATTGCGTTTATATTTAGAAGAAATAAATTAACTTTTTTGTACATATTTGTTTTATCGTTACTTCTATAATTATATTTATTAGTAAACCCGAATATCTACATTCACGCCTATGATCTACTAGTACCTATCATTATTATCTACAACATATTAGGAATGATTTGGTTTGATTTTATTTTATTGTACATATAACTAGCTTACTGGCCGCTTTAAGGTATATATACATATAGTTAAATTTCATCTGTCGATACTTATATTATATTTACACATATACAAATTGGCCAAATTGAACAGTAAATATGTGTTATATACAGTATTAAAAGTTGCGCTTACGTACAATTAAGCAAATTGCCTATTTATATTTGTTTCTTTGTATATTAACGTTATAGAGAAAATATCAGGATTCGAGCCTGCAAGTTTACTGAAAAGGTTTTGTATAAAGCCTACACAGGTCGTTAAATTTTTTTTTTTTTTTGATATTACAAAGTTTTAGATTACATCGTCCTTCGTAGATAATAAACGAATTTAATTTAGTATTTTTTCCGTAATATACACAGATTGCTGATAAAAAGGAAACATGTTTATTTGACGAATTTATCTACACATACTGAAAATAGATAAACAATTTTTTTTTTCATGAATTCTTTTCTTTACAGCTTTGTATAGTTACAATTTAATTTTAATTTATTACGTTTGTCATAGCGATAATACAAACACACAGAAACAGTATTTTCTATCCATTGTGCCAAACCATTTTTTAAATATTAGTATTTTAATATTTTAAAAATATTAAAAGTAACCCCGAATGAAATAATTTTCTCGTAATTAAAAAAATCTAGAGAAATGAATGCATTAATTTTTTGTCCCTACAAAACAATTCTCTAATAATCACAAAAGTTGCACAAGTTTGTCTTTTTCCATTTTTTCGACGATTTCACCAACCCCACTATGCGTTGTTACCACCAGCCTCGATGCGCTTGCATTATTTGATGCGTGTAAGCGGGCATCATCATATGGGACGCTGGTATCTGCAAGCTATCAGATGGTTTAGGACCGCTACCGCTGAGACATGGTTTACCATCTCGGACTAGCACAGGAACGGCAACTCTTCTGGGCGAAGGCGCTGAATTATTATTCTGTTGGTCGTGCATGCCCTTTTCGTGCATCGCTCTTTTGGTTTTATACCTGCAAATAATTTGCAAACAAATCGATAAAATAACTTCTAATCACAAAATAATAAAATGAAGGATTTTATAAATCGTTACGTAACCGTACTTTTCCAATAACTGTTTCAACATATTTATTTTTCCACAGCCAAGTCAATTCCGTCGTATTTTTCTGTTATTAATATAACTACACGTATGTAGGTCAGACTTTTTCCATGAACTGGTTTCTTTTTATTGAACTATATATAATATTTGCTTTGTACCTGCGTACAACTTTGATAAAATCGAAAGCAATTAATTACAATTTATCATTAAACAAGCCAAAGGAAAATGTTTGTTACTGATGTATGATTCCATTTCACTTTTAATGCATTGACAAATCGTGGTTTTCTGAATAAAATTTCCAGTCCATCTTAGGTATATATTGTACTGTATTGCGATAATACACTTTTGTGAAAATTACTGAAAATTGGTGCTTTTCATTTAAGTTTCGAGTTTCGGATTTATGAATATAAAATGTTATAAGACTTTATTTATGAAATACATAATGTATTGGTAAAACCCGTATTTTATGGGGGAAAATCTTTTATGTCATAAGCCTACCAGTATTAATTTTTTCGACTGATGCTTTAGCATATAAAATAATAAAACCAATTTAGATTATTAAAGGTGAACAAATAACCCATAAATTAGCAATTCCTACCTGTGATTCTGGAACCATATTTTCACTTGCGTCGGCGTTAATCTTATGATGGACGCTAGATGTTCCCGTTCCGGCGCGGAAAGGTACCGTTGCTGCCGAAACCGCCTTTCTAGCTCATAGGTTTGCGCTTTCGAGAACAGGACTCTCCGCTTCCGCTTCTTGTGGCCAGCGCTCTGCTGCTGATTCGTTTCGTCGTCGTCCTGATCCTCTTCCGGATTCTGTAAACCGGAATCGCTGCCGTGAGTGACCGGAGTTTCGGAAGGAATCGACCGTTCGGATATCGAAGGACTGGTGCTATCGGGACTCAGTTGCTGATGGTGATGAGGTGGAGTTATACCTGTAACAAACAAGAAGAAGACGATGATGATTCATACTTTAATATGGATTTCAACTTCAAATTCCAAACTTATAGAACATACATAAATAACTTGGATCAAATAATTTTTACTAAATTACAAAGCTAAATTCTAAGAGCAGTATACAAGAGAATTTTACGCACAAACACAGCGGAGAATTCTACCAAAACACTGTGATGCTGTAATACTCTTAATGATATATCGACATACCTGTCGAGACAAATGACATACTTAAGATTATTCACTATAAATATAGTCCTTTGAGGAGAAAGCACTTAAAGCCATTCAAACTTATTAAAATCCGATATTAATACTACATAATCACGTACTTACAGGTTAAGCAGCAACAATCTACTCTAGTATTAACAGAACCTATGTTTTGAAGTACAATAATTTTGATCCAAGTTTTTGTCAAGTACCTAAAATGTCAAAAATGAGGAAGTTGCTATTATGATGGCAATAATATGCTAATACTCCTGACATATGAATTAATACGAACTCGCACATTTCTATCTTGTAACGACAGAATGTAATCCTTTGGTATTTGTGATTAAATCCTAGTTAATTTTCACAATAATCAACGGTTTAGATAAACTGATAATCTTTATTCTGGGGATTATATTCAGGCTAATATTCGTAGCTCCGCCACTGGCTCAAACGGATACATTGTGTGATTATAAGACTGAAAAGAATTTAAACCAAACAACAGCAAGTCCAAATCAAATAATTTTTTCTTCCGTATATGTCTTATTACTTATTACCATTCTAAATTCGTTTTAACAAAGGGATTGATGGCAAACCTTCCCAGATGTGTATTATAGCATAGAGTAAAACATCCATAGAATATACATACAACTGGTTGCATATTCTACCGTCACTGGGGGAGTGAGAGATTATTAAATCACACTTTCAGGGGTGAAAAATCAACTAAACGAAACCGCACGGATTGGTAGCAACGGTACCCGCCTTCAAAGACGAGCAGCTGTAAGAGAGTACAGCTGCCCCGGAGCACACGGCCTCTGGCTGTCATTTGTCACAGACCGTCCTTCTTTGCTATCTTTTCAATTGTCGACAACAGGGGTGACAGAATTTAGAAGTAATTAGCCCCGTAGAACATGGGGGCTAAACATGGAGAAGGATGGGAGACGCAATCGTTCATTGTGATTGATTCATACAATAAAAATAAAGAACGGTAAAAAATAGCAAAGTCACGATAAAATCTTCCACGCTGGCGCATTTTTATATGGATCTATCTAATTCTATTCAAATAACAAATTAAATGTGTTGCGTTAATTGCGAAAGCAGATAATTTAAAGATACGGCCGATAGATAGAAATCAGTGCAGTGTATTTAATTTTTATCTAGAGATAAATTCCTTTTTTATATGATGTAAGGTACCTATGTATTTATTTAATTTTATTAATTTCCGATAAGATCTGAAACTTATGTATTATTTTTGGACATTGTATATTGAAGATTGGTTCACTTTCTATGTTATCTCAGTTTGGCAGAAGCGTGTCTTTTTTATATACGTATACGTCGATATAAACCCATTTAATCAGGTTAGAATAAAAAAGAATCTTACCTATTTCGGGCGGTGTCGTCAAAGGCCAATGTCTCGTAGGAGGTGTCAGTAGGGTTTGTCCAGAAATGAGATCGTGGTGCGTGGGATACGTGGGCTGTTCGGTTGTCGCCTCTAAACCGGGTGTTCTATCGTTGAGATCGAGTATATCGCTAATGGCAAATCCCGCCGTTTGCCTCTGGACGCCATTTGTAACTTTCATGCTATCCAATAGCCTGAAACAAGAGATCATCTTGTTACTGATGTAAATCAACAAGGTATACCTAATTGTATACAGGTTGTTTATAATTTTCTGAGGCTATCTACCGATGCAAAAAGAATTGAAACCATTTTGTCTTCCTTCTCAACGGATGAATCTAAAACCACTTGTAATTCTAAGCACTGGATTTTATTTTGGATGGAGTAAATAACCTTTTACACGTATAAAAATTTTACGGAGTTAAATTAAACGTAGCTCTACCTAGTTGTAGCTTTTCTAGAAACAGTTAAAGTATTATTAAAAATTTATGAAAACAGCATTAAAAAGAAATATTTTACACTTTTCGGAAATGTTTCTAACTATACCTTATGTAGTTAGAAATTTTCAACTCCAAAAAGCGGAAATACAACATCTTTCGATGGTGTTACTCTTTATTGTACATCGCTCTTGGATAACAATAACTTGAATCGGAAAACTGTTGAGTTATTAGATACTATTGTAGCTCAACTCTGCAAAGTGTACTGATAACATCTGGCTTAAACTAACTCCAAAACGATACAAATAATTGCAATACTTGCTACTAACGTAATAAGAGCAAATCTACGTTATGTAAAAACAAAATTTTACTCCGAAACATGAGTATTAAATTACACAAATCCATTCCCTTACAATTGAGACATTCTTACGTTTTCTTCATTTACTGAGCGTCAGATCTCAATTTTTTATGGTTGATTCATTACTTTGAAAAGCAGAATTTTTCACAAAAAATCGCTTAGTCTTAAAATTAGTAAGAATTCAATTCCGTCGATTGTAAGAACACATTCTTTTAGTGCGACATGAAATAGACAAAACGAATGGGAGTTGTCAGATAAATCAGTAGCTAATCAGTGCTTTTACGCATGTTGCCGTATAGTCCAATTTATAAAAATTGTTGTCAAATAAAGCGTTTTTATTGTTGTTTTATATCTATTTTGCAAATTTCTTGTCGCATATGCTACTTCAATACCAATTTTCAGATTTTATCTTGTAAACTTTCTATTTGAAGTAAACCTATAGAGCATGGATGCACAGACTTATTAAGACTAGGGGCCACTCGGGCAAATCATGAACTGATGGCGGGCCGCCAGAAGTATAGGTAATTAAAGACAATAAAGAATTGATAATAATGTATTAAAATTGAAAAAGAATTTATTAATTTGAAGCGTGGCACTGCATAGTGCTTACAAGCTTTTTTATATTTGGCTGAAATTTACTTGTAGCAACACGTAAAACTGCTTCCAAACTTTCATTTGCAAGGCGTTTCATTCATGAACTGCCGCGGTATTTGAATGATTTTCATAAGTTTTATGGACGTCGCTCACAATATCAAAAGAAACAAAGTACTTTAATATTTATTATTTTGTAAATTACTTTTCGAACATATTTTTTTTGGTTTTATTCTGGAATAGAATTCAATATTTTTCGAATGTACGAGAGTATTATTTTTGCTGTCGGCGGGCCACCAGTATTCGACCGGCGGGGCGCATGCGGCCCGCGGGCCGCGGTCTGTGCATCGGTGCTATAGAGAATAGTCTGCAAGTGTCAGGTCAGGAGATCTTACGGACTATTATATTGACCCTGATAACTTTTTCTTAAAAATAATGTAGCGTGTCATCATGTTGGTATCAAAGACTATTATTTGGGATATTACCAGGTTCAGCCAGTATTGGACTCCAAATATATTTCAAATCTTCTTTCTTTCTGCTGCATTACTTCTATCTAGACTTTTGAAAAGGTTGATGTGTCTCAGAATTTTTCTTATGTAACCCTACGATTTATTCGAATGGTGAAAGGAAGAATAATTAATTAACATTCAAATATACAGCAAAATTAATCCGTTTAAATCGCTATCTGCATGGCCATACGCTGTTAGGTACATGGTTAGACGAAGAAGCATATTTCTATTTCATTTTATAGCTTAAAATTTCCATGGGCTTTGCAGTATTTCGCGCTGCTCGATCGAGGATGGAGGCTTTTGATGCTGATGTTAATGGCGTACAGGTTGCTCAGAAGTCGTCTGTGTGCTTTCTGGGCGTGCATGTCGACGAAAGCTTAAGTTGGGTAAAGCATTGTAATCACCTTGTATCTAGGCTCAATCAAATATGTTTTCAAATTAGAAATTTAAAATACATTCTGCGTATCGAACATGTCTTGTCTTTCTATTATGCCGAAGCTCATTCCAGACTTTTTTATGGTATCATATTCTGGGGCTCCTCGAGTTTCTCTTCCAGAGTATTTATCAGCCAAAAACGCATCATTCGCTGTATTGCTAATATAAATTCTACCGAATCTTATTTAAGAGCCAAATTTAAGATTTTACCTTCACCAAGTATTTACATTCTGGAGCTTCTCTCGTACATTCACTCAATCCAGTATAAGATCCCAAAAAATTCAGACTATCATACATACAATACTTGGTATAACGACTTGCTTAAGACTTCTTGCAATAAACTGTCTTTGACTCAGCGTGGCCATCTGGCAATGGGTAGCCGGCTGTTCAACGTGCTTTCGAGCGATTTGAAGGCTATTCAAAATCCTAAACTTTTTAAAAAAAGAGTGCGCGGGCTTTTTCTGGACAATTGCGTGTATTCCATTGATGAATTTCTTGTAATTTTTGACAAATAATTTAAACTACGCTCACCAGTACATATTGCATTTCCCTCAGTCACTGGAACCATCAATCGGCTTTCAATTTGTTGAATGTCTATAATTATGTCGTATTGTTCCAATCATTATTATCACCAAAGTTATTACTTTTTTTATATAACCTATCATTATTATCACAAAAAATTACTACTTTTATATAACCTTTGTTGTAACCATGACAATGTCAATATCGTAAGATCTCTGACAATAAAATTATCTATCTATCTATCATACATACATATATGGTGGTGCAGTACAATCGTCCAACTTTGATATGCATATGCATAAAGCGTACGTTTATCGGGCAATGTTAGTCGTATATCTTCGATTTATAACAAACGCTCGAAGCAAATGCGGCGAGCTGCAGCACGATCTAGCCAAAATGTGCCAAAATCCGTAATTCAGTTTTTATTGTAATATGTGTCTGCAGTACTGTACACTGTACATTCAGGCGGCTCCGCCCACCACTTCGGGCTCGTGACGTATGGTGGGCGTAGAGGCGGTCTTTCCGCCAACTCAGGTGGATCTTGCTGTAGCACCATAAACAAATTAGAACAAAGAATTAACCGAGAAGTCATGTTGAGAATGATGAGGTAATCGCAGACTGCAGATATATCAGAAGTTGTGATAAAAGGTTACATCCATAAAGCATGATATATTTATATTAATTCTTGATATGTAAATAACATTTTCTGCTGTTAATTTTTAATGCAAATGTTGATGAAAAATGCAAATAAACAAACAAATTGCTTCACTGTTGATCGTGCATTGCTTGTATAGAAAGAGAAATCGCGATTAAACTTGTTCCGTACGGCTTTGACGGTCCGGTCTTAATAATTATGTTATTATTATAGGTAGGTACTTCTTGGTAGGTATTCATATCAATTAGTTGTGAATAATACACTCCCTTCGGTAAAAATTCATGCAGTTATTTTTGTTTTGGTGTTGAACGCACCCACACAGCATTTACGTTTTTTTTTTTTTTCTCGTTAAAACTGAAACGTGCCGGTGTTAAAATGAAAGTGTACAGAGTCCTTATTCCCCCGCACAAGAACGAGGTTAAGGGCTGCAGCGTATACCACAACCATACCTCGAAGTGGAGATCATATTTTCAGGTATTTTACAACTTTAACTACAGGTGACAATGGGCCAAATTCCCGAGAATGATGAAAAGTCACGTACCGGTAATCAGACGTGTCCGTTCGACAAGTGCCGGTATACCTAGGCCTCGGTGCCCGGTGACCATAAAACACCTGAATCATTTAACAAACAATTTACACACTCCAAAGAAATCTATTCAAGATTGTTTGACTTGTTAAAGTGATCCGCTGCTGTTGCCGTTGATGACGATCCCGCTGCATGCCAGCAGAGAGCGTTTTCTCTTTTCTTCGTCGCTTGTTTACCAAATGTGCTCCCTTATAAAGGAGATGTCGGAATTTATTCCCCGCTTAATGAAGACGTCTTCGAGTCCTTATTTTTAAAACCAACATTCATATGTTTGATTTAGTCTCGGATATTAACGGACGGATAATAATTTATTCTTCATACAGAAGACCCAGTACGCGCCGGGACTATACCGGGATCACTCTGATGGAATTAAGCGGTGATGCTTGTAATGAATACTGAATTGTAAATAAGTAAGAAGTTATTTCGGATAATTTAATATTAGGTACATTTTGTTACATATTAATAAAATACGTTATTAGAATGCAAATAATTTTCATCGTTTACTTTATCTATTAACATTCCTTTCACTGAGAAAAATTGAAAAGTTGTTTCAACATTTTTTTGCAATACTCAATATTGACAATCGATGTAACCACTAAATGGTGATGGGAATACGAAGAAACGTTAAATTAAAAATGATTCAAATTAAGATAACATTTTAGCTGTATTATTATTAAAACAAATTGCTCCTATTTGAAACAAAAAACTTCATACATTGAGTTAACTGATAAAACGTTCTTTTATATCTTAAGTTGGTATATTATTGTTATAATGTCGGGAGCGGTACAATTACTTAAAAACTCTAAAGTTGGGTTTTTGTATTTTATATTTTTAAGCTGAATCCAAAAAAAATAACAACAAACAATGATGGTGATACGGATGGGGCCTACACATTTTTAATTCTCGATAATAAAGAACTCAATTATAATAACAATTAATTTTTGAAGATTATTGTTCATCACAAGATTTTAAAACATTGCCAATACATTTATTTCTTCCTACATTTGAGTTTTCAATACATTACGACCATAAACCCTTTATTTTAAAACATCATCAATGTAATCAGAATATCTAGCATGAAAATTAATCGGACCAAGAATCTTTTCATTCATCCTTCTTTGAAGTTATTTGTCAACCACTCCACAATAGGAATATGGAATGGCTAAGGCCCCAGTCTTGTTGCTACAAAAAAAGAAGCGTCGCTTTTCTGGCTCTAAAATTCTGAAAGGTAATCCTCCAAAACGCATAAGTAAACATTTTGTTTTAAATCTCCATGAACAAAATATGGATTAACTACGATTTTATCATATAGAATTTCACCCCAAATACATTAATTTTTTTGAAAATATTGACTTCGTTTGCGAATGACGCAA
The DNA here is from genome assembly GCA_949128085.1 of Cetonia aurata. Classification (NCBI taxonomy): domain Eukaryota; kingdom Metazoa; phylum Arthropoda; class Insecta; order Coleoptera; family Scarabaeidae; genus Cetonia; species Cetonia aurata. Next base: position 35,677,878 of record OX421885.1, read on the forward strand.
CATGAATTTTTAAAAACTCAAAAACGGGTATTTTGTGATGGAATATGGCCGCTGGTGAAGAGGTCTTCAGTAAAAAAATATAACTAAGTGATAACTATGATCATTTTCTCTAACCCACCAACAGAAGTCCAATTGTTTCTCTTCTTCTCCATTTTTAAGGGTATATATGTAGGCTTTACAGTACCGCACTAGTATTATTTGTGTAAACACAGTTAAAAGAATCAAGGTAAAAAAGCATATTTAATACACTGAAATATAATCAAATTAAAATAAAAAAATCCGGGAACCTATTTAAAAACTAATGCTAATTGCAAACGGATGTATATAGGTTATTTAATAAAAAAACATTTTTCATATTTTTAAACATTTAAGCCCTATTTCTAATAAGAGAAAAATCAACTCCGGGTTTTCACGTATATTTTTGGAACCGTTCGGAATATGTTAAGTGTTCTTAAAACGTTTTATTAGTCTCTAAAATACCCAACTAGTTTTACATTTAACCGAATCTTTATCACTTATACTTTTTGAAATAGTAATACCGTCTCTATTAAAAAAGTAACCTATACTGATGTATGTTTTATATCTTTGTCTTTTACTTGAAACTCATTGTGAAGTAAGTAATGTCATATATATCTCTGCAACTTCTGAATACGGTATAGTGTCGAAATGAACCGATGTTTTTTGTCTGTTTTACTGCGCAGTTCTTACTATACCGTGAATACAAATCCAAAATTATTAATTAAAGTTTTTAATACTAATTCGCCTTATTTTGTTAAGTTGTATTCAGACCGATGTTTTATAAGTTAAAAATGTTATTTAATTCATTATTACAGTTACTACTACTGCGTTTTGTAAACGTTTCTTACAAATACCTGATGATGCCCTATCCTAAGCTGAAACTTGTAGCAATAATTAATTAAAGATTAATTCGAACAGCAATTTTGGGCTATTATTTTATTTTCTGCATCATAATATGTTTGGTAATTCTTTGTGCATTTGTGATTCAGTGTGCAATTCCTGCGTATATTTGAGGATTAGTTGTATTTGTTTTGCTAATAATATTTAAGAAAAAATATATATAAATGAAACCGTTGTAAGATGTTAGTAACCACAATAACCTAACTATATAAACTGAATAAAAGCAAAAAGCAAAGTGCAACTTATATAGGTAAAGTTGCACTTTTTACCGGAAATATATCACAATGTTAAGCCTGCGACTGCGAGCTGCTGTCAGCAAAGTTGTGAGTTGTTGACGGAGACATAGATTTTAAAAGATAGAGTATGGACAATAAGAAAACAAATATTTTAAAGATATGTAAATTTATAAAAAGTAATATGATATTATAGAAAAATTTGCTTAAATACATAGAACAAATTATGTATACGATTCACACTTAATCAGCAATTTGTGTCGACATTTAAAGTAAAAAACACATTTTGTTATTTACAAAGGAAGTATGTGAAATTAAATAATTAACAACAGAATAGCAGCAGAAATTTTATCTTTACTTGAAACTATAGTAAACTTATTTAATCAGTACCTTTCTGATCATAATTGTTTTTCATTCCAATTTATCACATTCCTTAATATACAATATTTATAAACATGGATTTCGTATGTAGTCCTCTAAATTGTATGAAATGTCGTATACCTAATTGATACGTTGTAGCCTTTATTATTTAGTTATTTATACGCATTTCAAATATACATTCACTTGTTACAATCACTTAGATTTCAGAATTTTCACGGAAAATATTTGTACAGCACAAAAAATGTGTGCGCGTAAGATTTTGTGTGTTTACTGTGTAATCTTGCATGTGTATTCGTTTAGCTTGAGTACTCATATATGCGATTACAGGTATCGAACATACTTATTTTACTAATCCACGGAGTATTACAGATTAATGATTATCTTAAATATTGCAACTAACCCCGGTAAGGCGGATCTGATCGCCGCGGAAGAGCACCAAGCTCCTGGAAGCAATGCTGGTGCCCATGGATGCAAAAGCAACGGAGGCCACGCTAAGAAGGGAGCAGCCGACGGAGGCATGATAGCTTCCGTGGGTCTCGTTTTTTTCTCCTCTTCAGCCACTTTTAACACACAAACTGACACATACACGCCAAACGGTAGTTTCCCGATAATGTTTCTTGATCGTTTCTCTCTTTATTAACAAACTAAAATGTCTCAATACAAGAAAAAACCAAGAACTTTCTTTAATTTCGAGGGTAGCTCTTTGATAACAGTACCAACCGAAATCGGTTATGTATATCTGCGGGATATTCGGTTCTAGTTTTTAAGTGGTACGGCACGCGAACTCTTGAGGTCTTCTAGAGGACCACTGAATAGCGCTGAAGAGTCTCTCGACTCGATGGTCCTCATAGACTCTCACCCCTCGACCAATAGAAGAAGTTGGCGCCGAAGGGTGGAGTTTCGACCGGCCAATGCTGACGTTCTCGTGTACCGGTATCGACCCGGGCACGCCGCTCAGAATGTGACCCTCGTCTTCTGGTTACGATTCTCGCTTCTATAAGGAGGAAGAGCGCGCGGGGTGAGGGAGGGGATATCTAAGTGCTTTTAAAGTGGTAATTGTGTCGGACAAGAACTTACGATTATGGCCGCTTTATTTATTGTCCTGATGGCGCTTTTGCTCTGCGCATAAATCTTTGCTTCGGTATGGTAATCAGGATCATGCTATTCGCATTGGAATTTGATTTATAAGTTTGCTCAACGGATTTGTCAGAAGCGTGCGGACAAAACCTCGAAATCCTTTGACGCAATTGTAAATGGCGCGCTTTTGATACTTGTTTTTTGAAAGACCAGCAAGTTCTCATTGAATCATATTGAACCGCAACAGTTTGTTTAAACCGCATAGTTACAATTGCGAGTATATAAACAGGGAATAACAACCATCAACATATAATGTCTTATATTCGCAGCTGTCTGGCTTTATCGCAGAGCTATCACCAGTAATGGTTATACCCACAATTCTAATTTTAATTATCTAGCTCTAAATTATATGTTTACAATTTTAGATATTGATATTATCAATTAAAACATTTTATCTTTTGAGAATTGCCGCAAAGGATGCTGTTACATTTTTAAACACTTTACTTTTTACACTTATGTCTTTTAGAAAGTTACTCTAAAAATATTTTATTCCAAATATTGATTCGCAATTAGTTTTATTCACAAATAACTTAAAACTTAAAAATATCGTTGTCAAGGTATTTCAAATAATGCAAGGAACTGTATTCCAGATTTGCGTATTTTAGTTTCCTTGTGCATTCCATGTTTCCTATGCATAACACATTTCAGGTCACTGTTTTTCCGATAGATTTTAGTAAAAAACACCATTCTTAAACAAAAAAAATTCTTGTATCTTTATGCGTTCAGTCGTTCATGAACAAGAAGAAGAAACATAAGGTAAGTTATTAATTGCTTAGAGAATTTGGAACGAGAAACACTGATTATATGTTACTTGACCGAAAGAACATGCTCCACTAAGTTCCAGAAATATTTCAACGATTTCCAACAGAAAAATTGGTAATTTGTGTCGTTAATTTCCAATTGCTTTCAGTTTCAAGTTTAGTATTTTATTCCAGGAATTTTATCGTGCTGCTAAGAATGGGAAAATCTGTATTAAATATTGTAATATGAAATCATTTTTTAAGTCTGCCGGATGTTGTCATGTATATAATTAACATATGTACAGACAATAAAAACAAAAAAAAAAACCGGATGTCGTTTGGAGAAAGATTTCAGTTATAAATGTCTAATAATTGTTTTTGTAGGTGTACCATATAAGTTGTAACTTATGACGCGTAATTCTTAAGGATGGGTTAGAAAAATATGAGTTGAAATATAAAGTTTTTTTAAAACCTGAAGAACACACTATCATCACAGCTTACAGTATGACAAGTTAACCGCTGAAGAATTTTACCAGTATTGGTCAATTTCTTAAGCAATGGCACTACTATAAAGGACAAGAATATAAAAAAATTGTTCACGACAGTAAGAAAAGGCATTGGTTTATCTGGACGTGAATTTTTGCATAGGTACCCGAATAAGGGTGCCTTAGTGTTTTTTTTTTGTTTGAATTTTTATTGATATCCCAAACAAAATTTAACCGAATTTGATCTCAGCATTTTTGTTTGCTAATATATAATAATTTTTTCTGTTTCACAGTTGTATAGAAACTTTTTTCTATAGGTATATTTACTATTAATAGTACAGACAGAAAGTTTTGTATTTTTGTTTTTGTTTTATTTTCTTAAAATAAAGTAAAAATTGGTGATACAAAATCTCTATTATATTTATTTCGATTGCAATTTTCTGCTTCTAATTTTTAATTTCAGTATAATCTGGTAATACAAACATATTGTCGTCATGAATGATGGTAATGAATACAATAAATTAGATTTCTTAATCAATTAACATTTTACATGGCGAGATAATACAGAATTGTTAATATTGTAAACACTGTTAGTTAAAAGAATGAATCAGATGTATTGATCAATAAACATTTTTTACATTTCAATTGTGGGATCAAAAAAGAATCTTTATTAAATAAGCAATGGAAATACTTACACCAGTAAAACAAGTTCATAAAATCAATGAATCAAAATAATAAATTAATTAACACTCTTTTGTTAGCTCAACAAATATAATCACTGAACAAATATTAACTATCCTATTTAATGTATAAATGTAATGTTTCATATTTTTCTTTTTCATAAAATGTAAGTTGAAACTCTTATGATTTAGTTGAATATATTTTTGAAATTTTTGTATTAACCAAGACCTTAAGATAAGTACAGATGTTTCAAAGTATTTATTTACTAATTCTCTTTCAGAATCTATTTTAGGTTATTACTATACCCTCATCTAAAGAAGTTGATAGCAACTTATTTATTTTAAACTGAATAGTACAGTTTTCCTTACCTTCGTATATGCAATATTTGAGATCAGTATCATTACGGCACGTCTTAATTCTTTTTCCGATTTGTATGCATACCTTCCTAAAAATATCGTAAGCAAATCGCCCATTTTAACTTAAAATAACTGCTTCTAATAGTTAATAAGTGATTAAATTGAAAATCTTATGAAAATTATTACTTCTTACATATATTTTAAATACATGTCTTTTATAAAATAGATTAAATCATACAATATAATATCCATATATCCCAAGAGTTATTTAAATGATTATGATTTGCGATGTTTGTATTTAATCCCTTATCAGAAATAAGTGTATACGCATAAGTAATCCTACAGTTAAAAAAAAAGGCGATGTGTTGCTATGTTTGTATCGAAAGAATATAAAAAGTTATTCACACAGATACAAGTATGTTACGTAATACGCTCACAGTCTATCGCGAAGTCGCCGACGTATCATCCCATTGGTAGAGGGTGCGGGACCCCTGGTTCAACTCTGAGGACCCTCTAAGCTTGTGATGACCGTACATTCGTACCCACACTTGCAACAATAACATTGTTACCTTTCCTCATCCCCACTCAGAAAGCTAACGTCAATACTTCAAACGCCCTTTTTCCCATACCAACTGTAAGCAACACGATATCCATTGTAATAATATGTAATGGTTTATTGTTTCGTATTTTCAAACCCTCTATATATATGCTTTAAAATGCTTACATATATATATGCTTACAAAAAAAAAAGAATAATAAACGGTGGTCCTCTCTCAACAGCTGTGAAACATTGGAGTTTCCTGATGCTTCTTTTAAACAAACGATTAAACGATTTCATGTCTAATATACAAATGCAGTTGTAATAATTATGATAATTTCTCCCAAGAGGTTTGTTAGAAATTACATTTAGAGCTAAAGAAAAAATCGAAAAAGTCCTATAAAACACAATTTTCGGTTTGTCCGAAACAAGAACGAACAAGTTTAATTTAAAAAAAAAACAAAACGCTATGGAAACCTTTAATTTAACTATTTAGAACAGAGACAATAAGAATCGTTAAAAACTATTCCTTGATTCCTGAGGAAACCGAAAATAAAGATAATTTTATTTCATTGGTTGATCCCAACAGATAAAGTTATCTACATCCAAACAAACTTTTTGAAACGTAGCATACAAATTATTCAGAAACTTCAATAATGATTAATTTTTATCAAAAATAAATTATATTTTATATTCATGGGATGCTAGATCATTTTTAACACTTTTACCTATTGAAACTAATTCTTGTATACAAATAATTTCCAACCGTTATACAACCTTAATATCAACAACGTTTTAAATGCAACTAGGCAGTTGTAATTTTCTATTGATTAACTTTCAATGTTATAGTTATTTCGCTATCTGACGTTCTTGAATCACCGGCATAGTGCCTACCAGTGTAAAAAAATGTGCCCCAAAAGAACACACTTATTATAGGCTACAAAATAACAACATTTTTGTTAGAGGAAACTACAAACATTGCACAGTCGTTTTTATTTATCCTCGATCTACCTTGATTCTATAAATTAAATGAACATCCATGCTAATAATTTGACATGTAGAACTATTATTGGTTCATAATTGATACTTAATCTTTGTTAACATTGAACAAGTATATAATTATCTGATTATTAAATGCTATAATAAATTTTGTAACTCATAAATGAATCTATTCTTAACGTTCTTTAATTTGAACCAAATTAAAATTAAATAGTTATTAATGAAAAAACAATTTCTTTTACTGTTTAAATATAAATACAGTTTACATAATGAAAATTCGATTAAATGTCTGATCCAAAAGACGACAAATGTCTGTCATAAATAAAAATACCTAACGACTAATAAAATAAAGACTTGTCGCCACACTTAAATATCATCCCAACGTAAAAATTAAGGTACCCATGTAAATGTCTTTAAATACACACCAGGGGTTTGGAAAACCAGAACTAATACATGCCTAAAGAATATTAACATTTTTAGCAAATAGAAATATCGGCAGTGCATATTATAAAATCCCTCTGGTAATTATGAAGCCTACCTGCCTAATGCGGGAAGCGAAAAATTTACAATTTGGAAAAACCCACAATTTCTGTTTTATAGTATATATAAGTACCCTTCAGAAAACTTTAATCCACTCATTATAAATGCTATTTGCATACCTGGTTAGTATCCCAAACTTTGGTGCGTATAGAGTAATATAACAACATCATAGGTGTTTTACAGCATTTATTTGAAATTGATTAATTGTCTAGATTACTTTAAGCTAGTATACAAACTACCATAAAATTACTTACTATTTCGCATCCGAAAGTCGAATAATTTGTCGAGATTACACTTGTTCTAAGCCAATATAATCCTGTACGAGTACATTATGATAATCTAATGGAAGTTATCCGATTTCAAATTTAAAAAGTATATTTTTGAATAAGCGTATATTGAGGCTTATTATTCACGGGGGTGAAAATCCCAACATGAGTCGTTAGGCGGCTGTTGGAATCAGTGAATGAATAATAGCCATTATACGCGACCTGAAGACACTATTTTCGTCACGTCTATTAATAAAGAAAAAAACTTTCCTTGCCTAGGACCTTCACAGCTTCTCACAGCAACACTTTGTCCACACATGAAAAAATTGTACAAAAGCGCAGAGTTGAAAATAAGGATTGGAATTCATTTAAGCTGCTTGTTGCCAATTTACTTTGGAACAATAAAAGTCCTGCTACAAGGCAATTATTACCGATTTGCTGGAGTACTGGAACACGATGGGCACTGATTGCCATTGCTTTATTTCATTCTTGTTAATTTTTTCTTGTATTCTTTTTACCATTTTACTTGCTTCTAACATATGTCTGAAAATCCATTTTCTACGTTTGCTTTTAATTTTTTTTCTGGGCAATCTGGAACACGCGAGAGATTTCACCAATAAATTAAGACGCTAGCAAGGGATTTTGGGATGAAGCAATGTTGACAAGACTATTTATGGTTTTTCGTGAGAGAAACGGGTCCCAAAACCAACCGAAGACAAAGCAAGAGCCAAAACTATTTCTAAAACATTCAATAATACACTTTGGTGACGATGTCATCTCGAAATAATAGGTTTCTTACGTTGGCTTCACATGTCAGTTAAAAAAAAATAGCTCAAGATTAAAAGTTGAAGAAAGTTGTTTTTTTTTACAATCAAAATTGTGTTGTCTAAAATTTTGAAGAATGAGTATTTATTGCAAGCGATTAAACTAAATAAGTTATTGAAAAAAAATAACATATTCACTCATCATCAGTGTATTTTTTGGTAAATTTTCTTCTGATTGGGGTTATTTTTTTTGCGTAGAAATATCGGGTTTACGTACATGTAGAGAAACCGGACGTTTTTTCATCGGTTTCTATTTCTCCATTGCCATAGCCAATCAGTTTAATGATTTAATTTTTCGATATCTTTTGAATCGCCTGAACAATTAAAGATTCCATCATATATGTATTTGTTTATCGCTTTAATATCTTTCATTGTCAGCAAGAACAATGAAATCGGACACATCTAGCTCCAGATATGGTTCTTAAAGTGCAAAGAGGTCAAAGGTCACACATATTTCAAAAACCGTTCCATAAAAAAAAAATTAACATTTAGTTTCGAATTCAGCGGGAGAAAATCCATAAGAAAAGTTGTACATGAACAAATTTCATTTTGTAAACTAGTATTATTGGTGCATGATAAATTGTATTTCAGTGGGATTCTTTAAGTTAATTATACTAAGTATTAACCGATGTGAGATGTTTATTCATTTATTTTGTGCATTATAAAGAGAGCAGACCACTTTCCATGCGCGCCATGTGCGCCGATGTGGGGATGATTGTTTATGGATATTACTTTAATAGCAGAAAACCAAATGTATATTTAATTATTTCTGATAGAATAAATGTCTTTACTTCTACACTTATATCGGTAACAAGCTCATGTTGCGTCCCTATTCTATCGCATATTCTAGTATATTACGAATTACACTCCCATACCGGCGCACATGGCGCGCACGGAAAGTGGTCTGCTCTAATTATAAACGATTATTCAACGTTTACTTTATGATATTATTGACGTCAACTAAAATTAAACATCTGTTCAACGTTTATGGTGTTGCTTGGGTTGTAATCAGGTGACCACTGCAAATCATTGCGTTTGGGATTTTCGACCCTCACCCACGAATGACGTGATCAACGTTTAAACCTAAATTTCGATTATAGGAATTTCTTACAGTTCACAGTTTTGGTTTATAATTTAATACTTAAACTAACTAGCGAACAGTCATTCATATATGCTTTTGTTTGCAGCACTGCTCACGCCAATGTATTCCGCTTGAAAGCGTTCCTAAGTAGGTATTCCTTTATCCCTTGAGTCACAGGCAGCATTCATCAAACCGACTAAATGTAAGAATATTAAGAAGTCCACACAAATCTCTCGAAATTCCGCTTAAATCTTTCAAAGCTCGAACGCCTTTCCTATTTACTATCTTCGTTTCTGATACGGAAACGGCACTGTTTAATGTCAATTTAAGCAAAACGGCATGTTTCACGGACATCGGTACGGAGCTGGGTTGAGGAGTCGTTGCCAGAAATTGTGAACGGATGTGGGCTCTCGTAAGTCTGTTATGAAAGTTAAACGTTTCTGAATGAAGTGGCTACGGGGTGGTCCGAACGACTTGGCGGCGAGCTGTCTACCGATTTACCTGCACAGGTGTTCTTTCGGACACCTTCGAATATCGGCACACAAGGGACGACATTATTAGCTCTTGAAATTTAGCGGACGGGCGCGATAACACCTCGGGGTAATAAAACTAAAACTAGGCAAAAAAAGTGTGAGAATTTACACATCCAGGGAACGGAAAAAATTCGTCAAGCCGAGTTTATTGTTTAATTAGACGATTTATGGACCTGTTTTTTTTTTCTGTTGATTGTAAAAAATTCTAAATAATATAACCGAATAGTATAGAAAATAATATAAAACCGAGCTTGATCTTACTTCATAGGCTTTCATTTAAATTTAACTGCCATAGTTTTACTGGGTAAATTTCATTTTACTTTACTAAGTTTATTATTATATTACTTTCATACACTAGTAGGAAATTTCCTTGGTGAATTTCCACATCAAAGTAATTTTACTTGCACAAGTAACCTGTATGGTTTCGGGGTAATATAATTGCCCCGGTAATTGGTATTAGGCTTCCTTTTTCTTAAATCAAATGTTTTTAAGATATTTGAAATTTTGTTAAATTTCTAACGCTTGCACTTTTTCCAATAAAATTAAGTATTTTATAGAATAGTAAGCAATAAAATGTTTTAGTTATTAAAACGGATGCAAATACCAGAAATGTTTTAGCCTTATCACAAAATTGTTGTTGTTGTGTAGATTTTATGATCAAGTGACTCATTTTCATGCAAAGACTCCAAAGAGTAACATCATGAGCAAGGAAGAAAACGCTTAATAAAGATAAAATAGCATTATTACAGTATGACAAAGGTAACGCAACCACTGTCATGAACCAAGATGCCTCTACTCAAAAGATTCGAAAATCTGCTGCACCCAGAATACCACAAGAAACTTTCTAAGGGTCCCATTGGCCGAATCCTTCGGAAAACAAGTCGATTGATTAAAAACTAATAGATTCCGACAACTTATAAAATTGGAATCGTATTCCCCTTATTTATATTTCGTTTTGTTTTGGTACTGTAGTACATTTTCCAAAAACTACAAATTATGAAAATCTCTCCCTAGAATCGGAAATTCATCCGCTTGTTTTGTTCTTGTATTAAGTCCTTAAAAATTGAAAAAGTCTGAGTTTGCTTGTCATTTTCAGACAAAGAAAAACGACTAGAAACAGTAATTATTGTAAAATGAATTCTACTATTGAACAATTAAAGTGGTACAAAGTTCATGCTTTTCTGTAATGTGTGCTTTCAAATTTGATTATAAACTTTCTTCTTTAAACAAATCAGTGTTCAGATTTTCAGATACGGTAAGTATATATACTACATAAAGCACATTTATTGTCCAAATTCAATTCGGTAACCTAAAAGCGTTTCCGAAAACTTGTTACTCATTGTATCGACCCTGTCGTTACGTGAATTTCAGATAGGTGCGATAAAACTGGGCAGGGTAAATAAATAGTGAATTTCTCATAGTGGTGCTGCATTTCTCGCATTGTCCGAGGTGTAAAGGTTACTTCCGGCGAGCCGGCGGGACGTGGAGTGTACACCACCATTGTGATACGGACCGATTCACTACCTGCACCTGATCCCGGCCATTCAAGGGAACATCTATACCGAAACGCACTGTCCGGACATATTTTACATTTTACTATGAAACGTTCGAATTTTACTACGTCCTCTTTGGTGCGTTTCAATTGTCTCTGGTAAAGAAGTATTTCGTTTTGAGGAACCTTCATTCATAAAAACAAATCATTCACACCTTTCCAATAGTTTTATGGGGATAAATGAAGCGATATATTACAATATTACTTCCTCTGTGGCGTATTTCCTGTTACTGTAGCGTCTTAAGTGCGATTAATACATACTTATTAATCTTGACCAGTCATCATCAAACGCCTACTTTATTTATTTTGTACTTACTTATATTTAAATAAAACTCTCAGCTAGTTAATTAGCTAACATTCAATATCTACACAGATAGATAAATAATTTTATTCAAAGCAATTTGCTTTAGGTCAAAATTCCAATATAAACAATAATCAAGTAGAAAAAATAGAATTTATTACTATCCTAAACTTTGTTTGAAACAAATTATTTTTAAAAGTAATTAAGGATTAAGAAACTCAAAAGTTTTTTTTATTTAATTATCAGCCGACAGACTGAACAGGTGGGGGAGGGAAGTCAATGCGTATCCGTTCTTTGAGTTCATTAATAGATTGTGGTCTATTTTGATACACTTTACTTTTTAAGTATCCCCATAAAAAAGAATCAGGGGTAGTCAAATCTAGTGAGCTAGGTGGCCATTCTACTGAACCTCATATCCACCGATTTGGGAAGACATTGTTCAAGAAGTTTCTCATCAAGAGTGCATAGTGTGAAGGCGCACAATCTTGCTGCAACCACAAATCATTGCTGTTTGAGAACAATCGGTTCAATTCGAAGAGTAAGGAATTTTGTAGAAATTGAAGATACCGAGGACCTGTTATGGTTTCTCGAAAAGGTATGGTCCTATGTTCTTATTGTCTATTATTTCCGCGTAAAACATTCCCTTTTTCTTTGTATTAAGTATGACACGTCTGCATCCAGTGTGGATTTCTCGTATCCCAATACCGACAAGTTTGACGATTGACATGACCATGCAGGGAAAATGTAGCTTCATCAGAAAAAAGAAGAGTTTTTTAAAACGTCGGATCTTTGTTATTTTTTTTTTTTTTTTTCATTATGATGTTGTTATTAGTGTTTGTGCATTCGGCATAAAAAGATATAGTTACCCTTTTTACAAAAAAATCACTAATTTTCTATGTAACAAGTTAAACCTCATATCCAAAACTGGAATTAATTTATATTTAAATGACACCAAGCCAAACACTAGGTTTCACCTACGACTACTCCATATTGCATTTGATTAGAAGAAAAAAAAAACGATTTGTTTCTTTTGCTTAACCTGGTTGTAAGTAGATATTTAAAAAAACTAAATCGTTGATATTATAACATAATACTGGGGTCAGCATCCGAAACAGAATAGCATTAACCTGGATACCTACACATACAGGTTTCAAGCGAAATGAGGCCGCTGATGGAGTAACTAGAATCACCAATATTTTTCATTGAAATAGACCTTTCTTGGGTATTGTCAAATAACAAATAATAAATACGCAATCAACCAATAGATAGAAAAATACACTGAGGCAAACTTAAGGAACAAAAACTTGAATTTAGAATAGGCCTATCTACTGTATAAATGACAATACAACTACTGACCGGTCAATGTAGTTTCAGCTGGCATGTGTAAACTATAGGCCTGGTAAGGGATGCCAGTTGCAGATTCTGCCAACATGAGGATGAAACATCAGTTCTGTCCTATTGTGATAGATTAGCAAAGACAAAGTTTATAACTTCAGAATAGATAGCTACGAAAATAAGCAGCTTTCGAAGGTGATAGGAGTAATTTAGAAGCCGAATTTAGAAAGCGTTTTCTGGAATAAAGAGGATTAGAAAAGACCTGAAGAAATCGCAGTAAAAATAGGCTTATATAGCTACCCCACTCCTAATCTAATCTAATCTATAATATGATCACCGCCTTCAATGGAACACCTATTTTCACAAACATGCAATAATTATTTGGTACTGTTTTTACAAACAAAATAAAAGGTAAAAATTTACTTCAGCCAAGGAAAAGATTATACGAATATATTTTCTGGTAGAGTGTTCAATTTTACTTTCTATATACTTAGTAAATTAAAAAGCACATATTTTTAAAAGCTTTGAAAGAGCTCTAAAAGAAAATATATGTAATCTATCATTAAATCTGATGTCCGTCCGTTAATATTTGCTTATAATCATAATGCAGTTAAGCTAATATTAACGAAAAGAGATATTAATGTTCACAATATTTAAATTTCTGGTTGCGCTGACAGCGCAGTAATAAAGACTAACAGTAAGTATCTAATAAATATCAGTAGAGGCTTCAACTTAACTAGTTGTTGAGGAATATTAAAATTAATATTTATTAAATAAGAAAACTATTATTTTCACAAACTTTATACGACGCGTTTCGCTAAACGTTAGCTTCGTCAGGTGGATACCTAATAATTATTCACAAATTGTATAGGACAGAGTTTATATACCTTAAGTTTGTGAAAATAATAGTTTTCTTATTTAATATGAATTTTCACCAAGTATCGACCTCCTCAATACAATTATTAATATTTATATTAATTGTTTGTCTATACGTCTTATTTTGCTACCATAGAGGTGTTGCAGCACAATTCCTGTAAACGTTAGCGACAAACTGAATCGATAAGGTATCATACATCACTGTCACTGAACCATGCAATATTTTGATTAAAAATATAATAAAATAAATAATAATTATAATAGATAGAGTTGTATATTTGTTAAAACCATACTTTTTTTTATAAAACTTATTAGTAATTTGATTTTCTAGAAGAGAATAATATATTTTCTAGAGTCGCTACAATTCATTAGAGCATTTTGAATCATCGAACGAAACCAAAATTTGTCAAAATAACTTTTAGAAATATTAGTAAAATGATAATGCTTCTATTTCAACAGAAAACTTGTTCAATGCTGATTGGCTTTAAGTATTCTTAAGTGGAGAAGTGTTAAGTAATATTGCTCAGCAATTGTCCGTTGCATCTATATTCTGGACGCATCCGAATGATGAACTTTTATATACACGGAAAGTTCTTTTCTTTCATGTACTTACGAGAATCTGTAATCATCGTCCAAATTTACGTAATCCGGGGGTATGATGTGCCAAGAATTGTCGTAACAATCGTCGTATCCGTTAGTGGCCATCTTCTAATCTGATTGCACTTCCGGTTTAAGTTTCGGTTCTTCCCGAGCCAGCACTGTCACTCCATCAATCAATCGCGCTGAGCACTTCTCTCGAGAATTACTGCGTACGATTTAGCAGTGATGCCAGTGAGTTGCTTGTGATAAAAACGGGAACGATATCTCACAACAGGCCGTGAGATAAAACGGGTACCAGGTGAACAGAGGCGCCGTATCGATAACGATTGATCGGGTTCACACACATGTCGAATACATTACGATGTTTAGATGTGTGCACAGGCAAAAGCGTATGCAGGTGGAAAGAAAAATCCCTGTGTAGTATGTCTCTTGCAATGTTGGCCTATGCTGATCATATGGGATTCAAACTATTTCTAACCATTACGTGAGTATTAATCATGAAGTTAATTCTTGCGATAGCGCACAGTTACAGATTGAGGATTCTCTGCAGACCAATATAGTTCTGACGATTTACCTGACATGACGTTGCGGCTGATCAGGGGAGACAAGGGAGGCTAAGACTCCCCATAAAAATAAAACAAAATGAGTATTCTTAACCCTTCATTAGTTGCGCATAGAACCTATGGTTGTGCATTTCTTATATGTCGCAAGCAGACCCGCCTAATAGAGGGTTAAATTCATAATTACCATTTGAAACTTACAAACCGATTCGAGCTTCTTATTTATTAAATGACAGAAGTAACTAGCAGCGCTTTTTACTACATTAAATTAAATGTGTTAATTGAAGAATCGTGCGCATGCGCCTTGCGTCGGAAGCATTTGTGAAATCTCATATGACTCGCTTCAAGTGAAGCCGTGTAGCGATTTTGATCCTGAAACTGAATGAAAAGTGAGATAGAACACAGTAATTGAATAGAAACAAACGAGAGTATGGAAGGCCAAGGTGTGCCTAGACTCCTCCACCCCACACGTCAAAAGTTCGTACAGTCAATGTTTAGTGTTTATAGTAGCTTTTATTTTGAATTTAGGGTTATAGGAATTTAATAGTTAATCTCAACTATTCAGTTATAAAAACTCAGGCTGTGTAATAAAAAATGCTGTATACCTAACAGGAGGTTTTGCGATTCCATTGTTGAATACCAAAAAACAACGCGACGAATCAGTTAATACTTCTCAGCTAATTTGTCGCCTTTTACAGCCTACCTGACAAAATAGACACTTTGGGTCATATATGTAGAAACACCTTGAAATTAAGATTACCTACATTGTAAAGTGCAATACGCCACAATAACACCTACTATATAGTTTACTTTGAATACTTTGCATGATAAATCATTTACTAAATTAAAACCTCCATCTATTTGAACAGCTTTATCTAGGCGGTTGAATAAATTTTTATTAATGGCTTTATATATTTTATTAATTTCTGATCGGTATTTATCATACACACCATCATATATTTATATGAGCTGTGTTATACCTACATGTATGCGACTTTTTACTTCCAGTACGGCGAAAAAGTAAAAGTCAATGAAAAAAGCCTTTTCAGTTTTATACACGTGTATTGAATCTACACCGTTCACTAAAAACGCGAAAAGATATTAAATTGTTGTAGTTAAGTTAAAAAGGTAAGCATTGAAATAAAAACTTAAATATTCTTCTTAACGAAAACTGATTGTTTTAACAATTTAAGACACCGTCAATAAATATCTTCTTACTGCGTTAAGTTATAACTCATTCCGTGAATAACGTTAATTTAGTGGTTTATCTTATTTGTTTTGATTTTCAATATATCTTGGATTAAAGTTTTCCTCCTTTAATTTCTAGATTTACTCGGGGTAGATATAGAAATTAAGGAAATTGCTGATAAGAATTCATATCCATAATTTCCAATTATCAAAAATCCAAAGACAAAAAATTCCGATTCAGGTATATTCCATTAGTAATCTACTGACACCTATCTATCGGAGTAACCACAATGGATAGAAGCTTTACTGTAGTTTTGTTCACAATGAGCGAGAAACCTTGCATGATTAAAAATGTATCTCAACATGTGAGTGCACATTGGCCGTTCGCACATACCTAGCAGTCTCATGTCTTTTATCAATCTTAGGACGAATTAAAGGCTTATATATGTAGACCTTTTGGCAAATACAACTTTGTATTTGTAGTTTTCCGAAAGTAATAAAAACAACCAGTTGTTACTTTCGTATTAGTCTATAAATATACGAATGCAAAGAAACGGGTAGTTAAGTTATATTAATACGAAATTTATTACTTTTGGCTCCACTTCATCAGAACGTGGGTAATACATGTGAAATGTAGGATATAAAAATAATTGAATTGAAAATTTTGGCTAATTTTCCCTTATTAATATATAGCAATACAATATATATTTGTAATAAGATTTATTAATTAAATTAAGGAATCACAACAAAATAATAACTATTTCTTGATATTTAATGAACATAAGGGCATTAGTCTAAGTCGATAAAACTGCATTAAATATTTGTTCGATTACATACTACTTTTTATCTACATATCTATCATTTATAACGTAATGTAGTTAGTAGTAGATATCTTAAGTAAACTCAGCAGGTATGTAAACAATATTGGTCGCCGGTGTCAGCTATACAGCTTGATTTTATAAACTTTTATAACTAATATATGTTAACATTGCACCATCCATCATAATAAAACATGGATAGAGTAGGTACGTGAGTTAATGATTTATTTTAAGTGCTGGAATATTGGTTTATTCTTACAAATAATAGGAATATATAACAGAATTCATTATAAATGACAAACTATGGGTATCAAAAGAATTGCAATTTAATTGCAAATGTTTATGTTGCATAACAGAATATTTGATTAGTAATAGCACAACTGAAGTTATATCTTTTAAAT
This sequence comes from Cetonia aurata, assembly GCA_949128085.1. Lineage (NCBI taxonomy): Eukaryota > Metazoa > Arthropoda > Insecta > Coleoptera > Scarabaeidae > Cetonia > Cetonia aurata. The sequence continues at coordinate 35,695,221 of OX421885.1, forward strand.
AAACTACCATTTTTTGTAGCAAAAAGCTGTTTTTATCTGACTTTACTCGATCTTAATTTTGGTTTTTTGATCAGATCCGAATACATTAAACATAATCAGTCCGTGTAATACCTTTTATAACCATATGGTTCTATTTACTTTGTTTTAATACACGTACGTGTATGTATCTATCTACATACATACACTCATATGTATATTCCGACGCCGCGATAATACAAGTCATTTGCATTAGAAACTACATAAAATAAATAGTATTCGAAACATGTTCACAGAAATGTGTAGGTACTTTAATTAAAATACATGTATTACATTTGCCACTAAATTTGTTCAAAATATTTCCATGTTACGAATTGGAATAAACACTGTGGATTTCTTCCTTTACTTATTGGGACAAAAATAAATAATTTTTATGTTCAGATGTAAAATATAGAAGGGGATATAACCGAAAAATTTTAGAATGATAAATTACCAACAGGGAAAATCTCATATACACAATAATAAAGCAAAACTACGTAATATGTATGCCTCCCAGGATTTTTTCCGCTTTTTTTAAGTTGTCTAGTATATTTATGAAAATTACTACAATAAAATTCACTCGAGTTGACAGATACGCGACAGCAAGAGGGCGTGCGCAATGGAGTGAGACACACTCGAAAGAATAAGACCAATTCTTATAATTCGCACGCGAGAAGATAGCCAGATCCACTATCTTCGCGATTCCTACGAAAAACGTTTGTCATCCATCCACCAAGTTTTGGCCGCTGCTTCGGACACGTGACATACCTATACTGTGCGTAGGGGCGGAGCTTCCACCAACTCAGGCGAATTTTACTGTAAGAGAAAACTTATCACAATATCACCGAAACAGCAAGAAATTCATTGAAATTCATTTAATTATCGTTTTGTTTTCTAACGACTTTCAAAATTAGAAGTCACCATTTAATATAGAAATCTGCGGAGTGATAAGTCTCTCAGCTTTAAAAAATAAAATATACGAGTCTACATAAATAAACATTAAGTTTGTTCTTCTTGACAGTAATGTCATTCGACCAATTTGAATAAAAAATATTTTGAATTCTGAGTTTGCTCATGCATTTTCGTTATAACGCACAAGGATAAACACACAAAGCTAATACAGTATAGCCTTGTAGGTATGGAAAAACAAGTATTCATTCAAATACAGGAAACTTTTATCAAAATTTCTTTACATACCTATATTATAATTAGTATTTTAATTTTAAAATGTATATTTACTGATTCAAGATAAAAAATCATTTTTTATTTAGTTTTGTTGAACCGAATATCCTTAATTCTTTTGGAACTATGAAATACAAAAGAACTTGGATTTTATTTTGAGTTCGGAATAGAAGACAAATTACATTGTAGGTATAGCTTTTTGAATCAACTGGATTAAAACGTTTATTACTTTAAATGGGAATGTTTATAGCTCTGTACATAAATAATTAAACGTATTTATTTAATTCGAGCATCGTGCTGCTAATGAATACTCAAAAGGTACATCGGTTTTCAACAACTTGAAAAAAGAACACGCCTGTCAATAGCGAATTTTTTATTCACACAAGTTGAAGCATTATCCATTTCTTTCCTCACGAATAATCAAAATATATGACCTACTGCGTCATCTATTGACGGGTTTCCACAATTAGAAATGTCAGCATTCTTCCTTATATCTTTTCGATAAAATAATCTTTCTTCTATACGCATGAATTACTTTCATTTTGCTTATTTGAATACTTATAATTCCTCTTAGCATTAAAAGTAATATTATTATTAAAATATTGTAGATATGCTATACTCAAATCAAATTTACAACGAATCATGCCTTATTATAACATTATTAGGCAACTGAATATACGCAGCAATTTCAAGGTATGTATTATGTGGTATTATATCAACGCCGACTAGGAGTGGGAGCACGCATCATGTTGGGGTACTTTACGATTCTGCCCCGGGATTCACGTTCCGTGAGAAACGCTTTCGCCTAACGCCTATCGTCAAATGCGATTTTTCGATAATCAAGGATCGGAAGAAGTGACATCATAGTGACATTCATTATTGGATTGCCTGCCGTTGCTAGAACATTGTTCATGCGTATAACGTGGTATAACTTTTGCCGCTAATATCTTATGCCCAATTATTTTTTTTAGTTTCGCAGTTCTTTTTTATAACACTTGAACGTATTATATTTTATCTAGAGTTCTAAACCGTTTTCTTTTTGTAAATTATTATATTTATCCTCAATATTATAGAATTGATTTTCTTGTTTTTTTATAGTATAATTTCTCATCTACACGAGTTTAATAACAAATGTTCAAAAGTAATAATATCTGCTGAAGATATTTCAGTTTTAACATATATTTTCGGATATGCTTCAAATCATTTCCAAAACTGCCATGTGATCACTGTAAGAGCTTTCTTATAAGTGCTGATCGTAATTTAGAAACTGAAATGCAATTAAAACCTATCGGAAATAAAGAGAAGACGCAATATGCACCAAGAAGGTTATAAACTGAATTTGAAAAAATAATTTACTATTTATTCAAATTATATAAAAAGATATACAAAATACTGTGTACAAATATGTTAATAAATTCTGGTTGAATGATGGTAACTTTCTATTCTGTAAATTTGACCAGCTCGGACCAACTTTACTACCAAAAAGAACCTCAGTGTAGACTCTTTAATACACTGTCTCATTGATGATTACTAGAACGCTAGAACATTTCTATATAGGCAATCGAAAATACTGTATTTACTTTAAATTAACTATAATAATATACGTTATATATATTACATTAATTAATGTGATCACAGTGTATAAATTATCTTAAAATAATAGTACATTCATATGGTAATCTATCTGAAAAATATGTATCAATATAAAAAACAAAACCGTAATTCATATAAAATACAATAATTTCACAAATTAACAAAATTACGTCCATCCGAGCTTTTGTGCACTGGTGCAGGCGTTGTCGGTTCCGTTTTGCTGATATTATCAATTGATCCGTAGGAGAATTCATCATTATCATTTTGATACAGACCACTGGATGGTACGCTGGACGCTTTGGGAACCAAATTTGAATATTCATCTTCGCCACGTGCCAATGTGTACATACTACGTCCACGAATCCTTCTGCTTATAGAGCTTCCTGTAAGTTATTTCAATGTTCAAAAAAACCGAAGCCACGGTATAAACCGAAGCAGTAGTGGCGCTTCGTGTCGGTACCTTTAATATTCTGAAACTGAGCGATAACTGGCGCCTGGAACTGCGCAAGTGAGATTCAGGACATATTTGCAGGGCGGAATTGACACAATAATTGTTGTATTAATACGTATTATATGCAACTATCACACTGATATTTGCCTATTGATATTTAATTTCACGTATTCCTTGCAAACATGTCCTGAATCCCACTTGCGCAGTTCAACGCACGAATCACCTTTAAAATTTATTATTTTGAAGAAGTGAAACGGGTGGATAAGGCAGGATAAGGTATATAATGTGCCTAAATTGTACTAACAGCACCTAAACCTTCTAGTGTAAGAAATTTAGAGTTGTAATGTTGAATACTTTGATCTTTAAACAACCAAAATATGGTAATATAATCAAAGATAGAAAAGAATGCATTTATACAATTTCGAAATGGTAAGGATAAGGAGACACTACTGAAGAAACAATGTATAATCCATAAGCAAATTTGCTTAAACTGGTTACTATTATTTAATCACAAAATAATATAGTTTGCTTATGCCTGGGATCAATGTTACATACCTACAATCCCTAAATGTTCTTGAATGTCACGTTGCACATCAGAAACATCCCACATCGCTAAAAATGCTGCACAGCATGATTGGGTTGTGTCTGATCTAGCATATGGTTGATATGAGAAGCTATAGTGATGAGCAATTGCTGCCATGCACATCTCAATACAAATTATAAAATTCTGAAAGAAGTTTGGAGTTTCATAAATTAAGATCTCTCTTATTTTGTTAATTAAATACTTGCAGACGCGTAGAAATGCTTAATCCATCATTATCTGTATTACCGCTGTTAGGTAAAATAGTGCCTGAATATACTAAAATATCAATTAGTACACCTTGACTGAAACAAAACATATTTTTTGGTAATATTTTATACATACTAATACAATATATACAATGTAGAGCATCACTCCAATAGGCATGTTTATTGATCATACATTTATTTTTGTGAAATTTGTATGAATAAAACTAATGATCTATAAAATACTTATCCACATTTGTATTCACATACTATATTCTTATTTAAACATATTTATTGTACCCAAATGCTATTACTATACAAAAGCTCAGCTACCAGAAATGAAATCTAACACATATACTTACAAAAATGAGAAAAACACAACTGCCTTAATACAAAGAAACTTCGGTAGTGGTTTCATAGGCCGTAGTTCAGCTACACTTGCCTTATAAAACATAACAAGGCAGTACATAGCAATAAATTGACTCAAATTATTTACTGCAACTAGGTAGGGAAATGCAACATCTCCTCTAAATTCCCCATCACCATATACATTATTTATTTTACATATACTACAAAATCACATAATTAGAATTTTATACTTGTAGTAGTAATAAATTACTTATAAATAATGGAAAAGATAGTATTTTCTAATAAATACCAAATGCAATTATGTATCTTTTACATTATTAATTTTTCACTAAAGCTACCTACAATGCTATAGCTGTTGTTAGTGGTCGAATAACAGTATATTGGAGTATACCATGCTTACAGATATGCACAAATTCACGACCCATTTCCCAGTCAGGTAAGCAACATAGTGGAAATATATGTTTTACTTGTGGCTTCAATTCTAAACTAACTTCCAAGTCCATTTCCATATTTAAATAATTAAGTAAAAATTTCATAAAATTATATATAACATATGCTTCATAACATTCTCGAGCACAATCAACATAGATAGAATTTTTTGGATACATTAAGCCTAACCACTAAAATATACCACAGAACAATACTCTCATAGTTATAAATAATATAATTACACTCACCGCATTTCCTGCATAAATAGGTACCATCCAGAGAATCCTGGCAAAACATAGAGAAAGAATTAAGAGCTTGTATCGGTAATTGCACTTATTGTTAGTAAGAAATACCTGATGATATGCTTTTGCAATTTCGGCTGTGTATAATGGATAACATGTAAAATAATTTCCCATAGTGATATTGGAATTGCTACCAAAACAAATATACCGGCAATAAGTATTTCTTGGTCGCGACTATTGAAGCCGTTTTCCAGCGATTTAACCAGAAACAAAGGCACAAAAACTAAGGCTGCTAAAGCATATAAAAATATAAAAAGCGGTCGAATCCATAATTTCCACCTTGACAAACAATTTAAACAACCGTCCAATATCATTTCTTTTTCTTGTTTTTACATAGTTTAAACGAAAAATTACTACAACACCACTCAACTCGAGTGCAACCACTTAACATAACAAGATATCATACACAGATCACCTAAATTAGATACGTCACTCAATGCTTTTTGTTGCCCCTATGTTTCGAATGTGGACGAGGTTCCAGGCAGGGGTGAGGAATAGGTTATATACTTATAGCTTATGCAACCTATATTACAGAAATACATATTGAATTGTATGGGTGTACGTACGTTTATAACTAAACTACTATCATTACGATATAAAAATAATTAAATAATAATAAAACTCGGCATAAATTATAATTTGGTAACGTGTATAATCTATGTTGATTTATGTCAGGAGATATTAGTGACTGGCTGAAGAAAAGTACATAAAGAATTATCTAAAATATCGCCGTATGAGAGCCGGAATTATGCCCAACGATATCACAAAATTACAATTCAAGTGAGTTTTATTAGTACATAAACGTATAAATTATATCGGAATGATAATAATTTTAAACACCGTTACATACATAAAATACAGAATTTAGAAGAAGCCTTAATTTTATAATGCATTTTGACTTTACACATATATAGAATATAAGTGCATAAGGTACAGGCTCATAAAACAGGCCAAATTATATGGTGTTCGTAATATATATACTTATTATTTTATTGAATATCAAAATTAGAAAATCATACAAAAATAAAACAATATAATTTGGGGAATCATTACAGTTTAGGAATATAAAACATACAAAAGATTTTTTATACACAAATTTATTTTTATAAAGTGGGTATCTTACAATTTATCTTCTTACCTTGCAAAATAATTTATTATATTTTTGAAAGGCATAACGTTTTACAGGGTCTGATACATCGGTACCGATCCGAAACTTTCCATTCAAAATTAAATTTATGTTATGACACCACTTATATATAAGAATATCTGCAACTTTATTGATTACAAATTTTTTAATCTGATTTTTATGTAACTCACAATTCCAAAAATCGAATTCAACGTTTTCCAAGATCATATATATATTTTCTACTGAATGAAATTCATACGGCAAAGTAGATTCAATTACTGATTTCATATCATTAATAATATTTTTGAAACCTATAGAAGGATAATTTAATTTTTTTATAAGGTTTTGCTCACGTTTTCCAATTAAAGTGTGTAACACATTTTCACTTGTTGTTAGAGCATCTGTGCAATCACTACAATTGTGGAAAATGTCATAACATTTTTTTAACAAATACCCAGAAAAATACATTAAGTTGAAGTTATTTATATAATTCAAATCTGAAGGTTGCAGCGACAATGTACTATCCCAGTTTTCCTTTGGAATGCGCGTTTTTCTATTCTGGGGTTTGCTACCTATATTTAAAAGCAACTTTAATGAATTCTGTATCGGGAAACTTCCATCTTTTTCGCAGTTGGCGTTAATAGAATGCCTCGAGGATACATTATTTATGATTAAAGTTTTAAATGCTGCGGTAAATTGGATGGTCGTTGGCCGGTGATTAAATCTGCCCAATCCTCGCACTGCACTAAAAAAATTCTCAAGAGGGTCTTGATTCACCCTTCTTGTTAAAAAATACTTGTATCCTTTCTCCTGTAAATCTTCCCATAGGTTTATAACATTTCTTATGGTCAATTGCCAATTTTTAATAGTGGGTGGAATAAACTTCTTTCCATTTTTCAAAAAGTACATACTATTAAGTATGACAATTGCCTTCTTCCAAAATTCCATATGGGTTGTAGTCTTTGTAACAGCACACTTCAAGCTTTTACCCTTGGCAAAATAATTGCTTGAATTCAGAGAGTCAAATAACTGGTCAAAAAAATTTATTAAATAAGCTGTATCACCTGCTCCAGAATCAATCACATTTTCTGGGGCTACAAAAAAAAAAACTGTTACTGACTGAAAGATATAATATAAGTCTTGATTTACATACCATATTCACTTAACACCAACATTTGTGATGCTACCCTCTGGCTGAAAACTTGTGAGCAATACTTTACTTTCATCTTCTGGATCTTATCTTTAAGTATGTGGCAATCATTTAATTTTGGAACAGCCCTAATGATTTTGTTCCTATCTTCCTCATACAGCTGTACCACATGCTTCCAGCAAGCTTTTCTTTCCACGCCATCCATTTTGAATACTAAATCATAATTTAGTAAATTATTACGAGTCCCTTTTAGCAGATGTGGAACATCAAATATTCCATATATTTTCTTATCATTTATATCTATCCATCCGTTGTAAGTTTTGCCTTCTCTATTACATTTCTCTTCAGCTTCCTTTTTTAAATAATTAATCGCTGCTACATTATTAGCGCCTTGGTCGCATACAAGGGCCATTACATTTAAATTGCACGACTGCACACTGCGTACAACATCCTTGATGATCTTTACCAGGGGTATAGTTTTCATGCCAGATTCACTGAAGTAAAATGCAAATGGGAATTTCCAATTCTTTTGCAACCCCTTTACCATGAAAACTATCGCATGGTCAGCTATTTTTATGCTGGACTCCGTGCTATTCTGCTCAAATCCAAGAATTTCTTTATTTCTAACATCATACTTTAGTCCTGCGAATACATTATAAAATGATTATTAATATCACTATTTCTTCTTATTATTATTTTACCTGGCATTAAAAATATTTCATCAAATAATATAGCACAATGTCTGTCTTGAGAGCTTAAACCGGCTGCCACAGTTTTTAAATAATCGATCATCACATTGTTGATGCCTAAAAAATATATAAGAAGATATAACCATGCATAGGAATTTAAATTTTTGGAAACAAAGTAGAAAGGTCAACCCTACATATTAGAATAACATGTTATCATACTTACCAACTTTTAAGGAAAGTCGTTTCAATAATCTTGCGATTGTTGTTGGTGATGGCAGTGAAAATATTTGCTGGTAATGCCTGTAGCTCTTTTGTCCTAGTTTATGCAAAGTCAGGGCAAAAATTTTCTCATTTGTAGTAAATCGTTGTCCTTTCTTGCTCTTTCCAGCTTCTCTTATTTGACATTTAAAAAAATTGGCAGCATTGGGATGCATCGTCCTCAACAACTTCTGAAAACTGTTATTCGTCGCCAAATTCTCTGCCAATTTCAATTTTCTTTTTAATGCCCTAGTGTGCCTGTGTTTCTGACCAAGTGCTTTTTGCAACACCTTAATTTTTTTTTTCTTATGAAGAACAGTACTGTTTGAACTCTCTGTTAAGCTGGACATATACGACAATCGCGATTCTCGTCCCGGCATTTCTGTGTCTGTAATATTTTCACAAAAATTAATATATTTTGCACAAGAATAGGAGTGCATGTCACAAGAATAGGAGTGCATGTATTACCTTCATTTAGTACATCTGAAGAGCCAGAAGTACCTGGAATTGCATAATTTTGTGATGGATCGATTGCTAAAATTGATGTTGTATTTTCGTTTTCTGGTACATTTAAACATCATAAAGAAAAGTGTTTTATAAAATATGTATTACATTATCGTTTAAAAATTACCTGAAATCTCAGCAGATTGTTGTAGATTATCTTGCTCAACCGGCATATTATCTGCAAAAAAAGATATTTCTTATTATGCTCATAATAACTAATAACAATTATGGAAAATATACCCGAAATATAAATACTCGGCACTGCTAGATATTTTAGCAAGCGTCCATTCACATTAGTGGTAAAATCATCCGGTGTGAAATGCAATTCACACAAGGAGATATTGTCATATAGGTATTTTTTTGGTAATTCTGCATATTCTGGCCGGTCTATAAATCTTACCCACTGATCCCAAACATCAACAAGGTCTGTCCTATTTGGGTTGGGAAGTCTGTGCCTCCTACCTTTCTTGACTTTACGACATACAGCACAGTATGGCATGCTTGTATGAATGCTAGAGAACTAAAAATAGAAGGAAACCTTTAGATTATGTATTCTCATATTATAATGGACTTTCAAGAACAGTCTTAGTGTAATGTTAAATCATAAGAAAAGTACAGAATTTAATATAAAATACTTTCCATTCACCCATAAAAGTAGTTGGGCAATATTTCCGATGTACAGCTTCTGCAATTTCAGCGTTCCTTTCAATGCTAAATTTGCATGTAGAATACACCATGAGTACTACCAAACTACTTTTATGAGCGAAAGGAAAGCACCTATGAATAGGAAGGTGCAGGAAAATCTAAAAGAGTTGTATAATATCTTATAGATACTACTATCATAAGAACATTATAATGTTGTCATAGACTATTAATATAAGTACTATATGGTAATAATTGAAACAAACAAGAGCAATAGGTAAATGATTACATATACTATATGACTATACCTACCTTCGAAAAACTTCTGATTTACACAACCTTAAAAATGTCTATACTTCACAATTAAATAGCGCTAATAAATGAAACAATATATAACGAAATAAACACTAATTACAAATAAAAAATGAATAAATATAATAATAATAAAAAACAAATAAAAATAAGAAGGAAAACAAAATTAAATACAAAGAAAACCGGTCTATCGTCAAACACAACCGTAAGCACAAGCGCATAAACACGTGGTAGACATAAATATAACCTGCAAACAAAGAGCGCACGTAAAGCCGCTAATTTACCGAGCATTCCCGAAGCGCACCGAAGATGCGCGATTATTTCGTAGTTTGGAATGCCTATGTTTCAGGTTTCCCCTCGCACGTTCCTTGGTTTCTTCCCCTCAAGTTGCCTTAATGATAGGGTATAGAGTGACGCATCTTATTTAAGTGATCTGTGATATCATATCAACATCAATCAGCTGTTATGTGTCAAAATCACAGCAGACAACCTTTCAGAAACAAAGACTCTAAAATTTGTGATTTTTTTTTAATTCTAGGAAAAATTGCAATGGTTTTATGTGTTTCAGGTAAATTATATAAATTTTAATAACATGGATTTTTATTTATAATTAATAGGATTGCATACAACACAATCTACTTATGTATAAATATTGTAACCTAGGTTATAAATAATTTATCGATTAAAATTCTTCTTGTATCTGCTCATTTTCAATGGGGTTCTCTTTCAATAAAGCCACTATCATGCTGCAAAAATATGATAATATAATAATTGCGTATAATTAAACCAGATATACTCACCAATATAAATAAATAAAAAATAATATCAAATAATAACCTAAATAAATCATACAGTCTCTCATATATTTTTTTATTTGACCATGGTTATAGATCTCTGTAGGTTCATAAATACCAATGTTTCCTCCACGAACCCTTCTAATTTCATAAATCATCCAAACGATCATTGGTAAATTTACCAATACCAAAATCCAATGGTTATTTAATAATAATAAAACAGTTAATATGCTATGTGCATATAGTTTTGGCTTTACCCAGAAATTTAATTTTGAACAACACTGTTGAGCATTTAAGTAGTCACATTCTAGATCTGAAATTGTTATAACCTGTACAAATTAAGGAAAATAATTATCCTCCCAATATTCTTCCTCTTTATGGTAGGATACATAATAGACCCATAAGAAAAGCAATGCTCCTGTATTGAATAAAGCAAAACTGAACAATCCGGGCTCTGGAAGTAACATAATAATTATTGCACCTCAATTTTACTTAAATTATCAGTTCATTGTTTTCTTGTTGGTAAATAATGTCATGGCTCAATGTACTCTACAACGCTAAACGCTAGAACTGGTGCTAGAACTTTACAACCATCTACAGTGGATCAAAATTTACGACTTCCAACGTTGGCCGCATTGCTAAAAACCATTTAAAATTAGTAAAGTTGCTGGTTGTTTTTAAAGTGTGGTGTCTAATTTTATCTATGTATGCATATGATTTATAAGTTTTATTTACCGATATTAATAGTAATTGTACATTTTTATTTAATTAGTTTAAATTTTGGCTAATCTTAACTGATAAAACTTCTGACCTGAAGATGTCCGCGCAGGACGAAACCGGTTGTGTGATATTAAAGAATTTTGTGAGGAATTGGATCTTTTTTTTTAACTACTTTACTCTTTATACAATGTACTCACGCAGAGTAGTTATTTTTTTACTTCATCATTTAATTTTTTAAATGCAGTTCCACTTTTTCCAATCAATTTATCCTAATTAGAAGTAAATTTCTATATAAATTTCCCTATTTTGATCTCTTTCTAGTTATTTTCCCATATATACGAGAGTATGATTGGTTGCCTATGACGGTCTAGTCTAGGACATTTCAGATCCAGATAATTTATTTTATTATACCTATATATATCACGTGTGAGTGATCCGTGATTTTTTTATATCTTGAGCTTCCCTGTATTTGTATTGAGAATTATTTTTTTGTTTGGTAACAATTAAATAATCCCTTTAAATGAAAAGTAAATATACGTTAATATTCACAAAATATTTTACTTGTGGTTTTACATAGAATCAAAACTCGGATGAATTGTGATTCACGTGAATAACTGTGAAATGACCAAATGAGTTTGAACATGTGAACCATCCCTGAACCTGAACATAAACATCAAACGTCAAATCCAGTCAAATGTCAAATCATGCCAAATACTCACATGAATTAAAATCATATCTATGATCATATCTAAATTAGCAGATTAAAGTTAACTTAAGTTTTAGTAGCAGCAGGAAATTGTACTTGATTTTAAACCTTTTTACAAAAAACGATGCCGTTTTTAAATTATAAGCACATTTTTTTAAGATGTAAGCCGTAGATATCGTATTTAACTTTCGTTTATTATAGTGTATGTACAGAGAATGTTTATTCGTGATCCTTGGGGAATCGTGTGTATTATAATAACATATTTGGCTGTATTTTATGCTGATTATGTTGTTATAAGATGGATAGTATTGCCTACAATGTCACATAAGTATAAACTACAATATTACTAGATTTTATATAATATGTTCCAATTTCAGTTTATGGGGAACATTCAACACGATTGTATTTAATGTATTAGTATTTCTTTTGACTATGTCACATTTTAAAGCAGTGGTTTCTGATCCGGGAACTGTTCCATTGCCACAAACACGTATTGATTTTTCTGATATACATTCCACAGAACCAGGTGTGTAAATTTTGCACATTTTTATATTAATCCTCATGTCTACATATTACATAAAAGCCTGTGAAGTAGACTGGACAATATGTACTCGATGTGAAACTTATAGACCACCTCGAGCACATCACTGCAGGATATGCAAAAGATGTATACGACGAATGGATCATCATTGTCCATGGATTAATAATTGTGTTGGAGAACGTAATCAGAAATACTTTCTACAATTTTTAATATATGTTGGTAAAGTTTATTTTGTATTGTAGCATGCTATAAAATATTTATCATATTATGTTGCAGGTATGCTTGCAACATATGCAAGTACGTTGATAATAATATCTTGGGTGTATGACTGCCAAGATTGTGACCCAGATATTCCTACAAAACAAAGGAGAATGTAAGTGTTGCTATTTTTTGATAAAATTATACACTTTCATAAATGTTATTTTACTATACACATCCTTCATACAAGTTGGCTACTTTTAGTCAGTGAAATGAATGAGAATAGTGTCAGATTGTAGAGCTAAATAAAAAATTAAATAAATAAATTACTACAAACATTGTATTGAAAAACCAACTTTATCTTTTTAAACACACTGTAAGCTGCACTATGCCAAGTTATGCACAAACAGTTACTGTTCTTTTTATCAGAAAGTTTAAATTCAACCACTAAAGTTAATTTAATAACTCTTACTAATAGGTCTTACATGATGTAGTTTTCAGAACTATCTTTTTTGTCAAATTCCCAGGAATTCCTATGCTTACTTCACTAATTGAACGCGCCTGCACTCTCACATTTTTCCTAGTTAGCAAAATACGAACGTGGTGATGCAAAATTGTTCAACCAGGCTACTTTAAATTAGGAAATTTAAACCTATTTTTGTCAAGTTGGATCAAATACTGTGTGTACTACTTTCATGTTTTATTGGTCACAATATTATTGCTTCTATTAAATAAAAACATTGAGCACCTTGTATCTGATTAACTACAAAATTTGTCACACATGTTTATAGAAACTTTTCATCTTAATATTGAATGAAGAACCGCCCACAACAATATCAACACCAATCAGTTATACGGCTAGAATGCCTATAGGATCCCTACAAAAAAGTAGCCAACATATGCATTAGTCTTATGTATTTAGGTATAAATTATCTTTTTGTACTGCTATAATATGTTTTATTAATTTTTCAGCATGCATTGTGTTATATTATTACTAGAAAGTGCTTTATTTGGTCTATTCGTATCAGCAATATTAACAGATCAATTACAAGCTATATTAGGAGACCAAACAGCAGTTGAACAAGTCCAAAGACAAGGGCCATTTAGACCTAATAAACCTAAAATGTTACTTTTAAGCGAAGTATGTGGAAGGCAACATCCACTACTGTGGCTTTTGCCATGTTCAAAACTACCACGTAAATTTGATTCACCATTACTTGATCATCACGTCTGACATCCTATTTAATTAGAAAGCCGTTCTTAAGTGCTAATTGTATGCTCGGGTTACTTAATTTATATGTAAAGTGTATATAATTAAGTTTTTAAATCAAAATTTTATATTTATGTTAATAAAATAATTTATTTTGTTTTATCTTACTTTTAAATAGTATTCTACATATTTGTGATATACAGACTAAGCCTGAACTCCTACAAGAATGGCAACTAAAGATTGCATTATTAGAAACAAAATATGTGCAAATTTGATAACAGAGATATATTTAGCAATATCTAAAGAAAGGATATCTTTCTTTGTAAAAATTCCATGTATTTATATATTTCATTGTGGTTTTTTTAGTTTAAGCTTATTCTGCATACTATAGTTTGGTGGATATTTTGTAAAAGCTCGTATCCATGTATAGTAGATTTTTTTAAAACATAAAACCAAAAGTCAAACCACCCCAAAAGAAGTTACTTATTTATTACGCTCTTAACCGCAGAGTCACATATCCTACAACTATCCAGACGCGTAACCGGTCTTTGAATAATTTAATTCTGCTCTTCACGAATTAAAGCTGCTATCATTTTTTGTAGGGTGTGAACAGATCGTGTCGTAATCGAAAATAATTTATTTTTTGGCTCCCACATTCAAAAGTACAACTTTACTATAATCACTCGAGCAACGAAAATGCTATCCGACAATGGCGTAAAGTAAAAGTAAATTTACAGCTACAATACGAAAGAATTATTAGCGGTCATGCAGTGTTATTAGTAAGTGATACGAGAATAATTTCTGTGCGTTACAGGGAATATTAGCATGGTATACAGACATTATGGAGTATTAGCGATCTTGTGTTATGTAAATGATAAGTATGTGTGCGATATCTGGAGTGATTAGGGAAACGGAGATGGTTTTATATGGACTATCAGCAATACCGTATTTTGTATATGATAAGTTTGTGCAATATGTAACTGTATTTTGTGAAACTTAGCCTACAAAATTATGAGACTGTTGAGATATTCGCAACTCAGGCAAATATTTTTTATTGCGTATCTAGAACATATTTTAAACCAAAATTAGGATATTTTCGACGATATAAGTGGAAAATAACATTACTTTAGTCGACTCAGATCGATCCGTGAAAACGCACCTTAAATGGTAGCCGAATATTGTACGCACTGTGGCTGCAAAGCAAATTTATCGAACTTGTTCGGTTGCTGTCCTCGGCTTGCAATCCGAGTAAAAGGACGCAACCGTACTTAGTTTGGCGGGTCCGACATCTAGGTGGCGGGTCCGACATCTAGGTGGCGCGTCACGTCTTAGGGGATTCTTATGGGACTTGGTGCGCCATCTACGCAGTCGGAACCCGCAAACTGAGTACGGTTGCGTCACTTTACAATTCCTTCACTCAACGGTGAAGGTATGGAGTGGCCGCAATTTTGATTACGACTTTTAAAGTATAAATAAGGGACGGAACGTATTCTATGACTTTTTGAATCATTTACACCTTAAGGGTGAACATTTTCCTTAATTGCTTTGAACAGAAATGCTCAACTGTCTATATAATAAGCAAATAAAAATTAAATTTTGAAACTATATTTTGTTACAATTGTTTTTCGTCCCTGTTTGAGTGCTCAGTTGCTGAAATTAATCTTCATACATGCTGAATTATATAGTATAAAAGAATACGTCCGCGAATAAGTGCACCTTTTATTTCGAAATGTAAAACATTCCCCAATAGTAATCGAACACGCAAATGTTGGAGGGTTACTTTATATGAATACATACTAGTACTCTAAATTGCAGTACACTTTGTTTTGCATGTTCTTGAGTTAGTTTTCGCAACTACAGATTCCTTGCCTGTTGAATACGTCCTGCAATTTGCAATACATCAAAGAAACTTAGTGATTAAAATAACATCTTTATTGTATGTTTTCGCTATAAAATTAATATACAACAACACAAATGTGTTTTAAAAATGTCATGATTTATGATACATCTGGCAAATTAAATTGAGCTATAATAATGTAGGGAGAAATGTGTTAACGATATAGCCGTGTCAAGTCCTTCAATGCGTGCGATACGGATTTTGAGGTATATGCCCTAAAAGAGAAAATAACGTTAATTATTGATTTTGCTATTTATATCTTGTTTAAAAGAGCTATAACGTTCTTATAGCTAATTCAACTAAAATATTTACCTGCATACAGCTGTATGAAATTCATTAAGCTGCTGTGGTGAAACAGTTATCACACCATTACCATCTTTAGGCAAACTTTCTACTGCATTTGCCAACCACTTTCCGCTCACGTCCCTATCAAATTCTAATAATTCTAAAATTACATCTGCTACTTCAGTTAACATGTATGAATGTAAACAAAACACACAAGCATGTATAAGGTTTCCAACCAATTGTTGACCACATTCGTCAAGTATTTGGCGAACTAATTTATACCGTTCTTCGTAGTCGGGCTGTTTCTTCCCGCTTCGAGCAGTACTTATCAGGTCATAGAAAAATTTCATGACCGATGTATTAGCTTCTTTGTGATCTAGTGAACAAGCTAAGAGGCCACATTGGAAAATAGGTCCCATCGCTGAGCAATTTAAAAATTGCGATGGTGCTCTTTGCATAAAACGGGCGCACAGTCTAAAAAAGTCGTCTACGGTGTCTGGATGATTTCTGAGACCGTTATCTCCCCTGAGTATTTCAAATGTAGGCCCAATAAATGCTTGCAACATTTCTAGTAATCCTTGGACAGATGTAGTATCCGTCGCATATTCATCCACTAATATACTTCCCAAGTATAAAAAGCAAGAATGCTTATGTTGGCCATAGATTTGGATTATCTGGCTGACAAGGCTTACTAAGATTTCTCTGACTTGTTGACTTACACAGCGTAACATAAAACGTACACTTCGACAACATCGTTCCATTATTCTTACATCTGCTTGATATTTATCTAAAGTTCTTGATAATATTGGCCATACTTCGAGAACAACGGCACGGCATGGATGTGTTTCACCTAAAAACTTCAAATAAAACAAGCAGCGATAAGCATATTAAAATTTACCTTCAGCAACGGTTATTACAACATGCCTAAATACTGAAGACAATCTGTCAAGCCAAAGAACAGGATCAGTTTTTGTCCCTCTCACAGGTATAACATCCTGTTCAATTAATTGGCAAATGGGATTTACCTGCATTAAACACAGTTCCCTGAGCGCAGGTGTTACATTGACATGAGGCATGCAACCCACTATTGCAGCTACACCCTTCAAAAGTCCAATTACTGCATTATTTGTTATTGCAAATGTGTCAACTTGATGTAGTAATTGCAGCAACACTGGTATATGTCTTGGCATATGATCATTACATGCGGCACAGATATTTTGCAGAGCAGTGGCCGCAGCTGCTCCAATACCGTGTTGGGGTAAGCAACATACCAAGAAACTTAGAATAGGATCGAGTGTTTCTGGATGTTTTTCGATCCATTCACATAGTTCGCCGAGTAAAAGAACTGAAGTGTGACGAACAGCAATGTGAGTATTTTCGGGTATATTAAGAATTGCTTCTACAACTTTTGGAACAACTTCACTTTCTGTACTGAAATGCAAACATAACAAACTTCTTATAATATAAAGCTGACTATAATACAACTGAAGACACCAGAGGTTGCATAATTTTATATACTTTGTGCAGCCAGAATTTCGATTGATTAGAATATTAATATAGTTCTACCCAATCTGTAATTATCGAATTAATAATATATTTGCGAGATGTTTCGCTCGTTAATCGACATTTGGATTAGCACACAAATCGTGCCGAAGCGAAGTGGACAAACTTAAAATAGAGATGTTGGTCATAATTCTGAACAAAATATCGTAATGAATCTTGGTTGCCAAATGACTAGTTTTGGAGGTGTAAGTTAACCTAAATGGTGAAAAAGTTGACTACTTCAGAGACGATAAAAATGGATGAGAGAATATTTTATAGAATAGTTTATTTTAGGCATGAAGGTGAAATGATGTAATCTATTACATGGTAAAGCTAAAATACTAATAATATAATAATTATTTGAGAAATAAAATGTGAATTAACAAGACCCTACTTTATACACGCAGCAGAAAACAATTTGATGTCACTTTTCTCAAAACTGAATTTTTGTTACATAACATCTTCATCCCCCAGTCTTTAATTGTAAAATATATCAAAAGGTTCTTCAATATGATTCATTCTTGCATTGCTATATCAACTTATGCTTGCATAATTTGATATTTTAGATTGTTATTAACCTTTTTCTAAGAGAAACTGTAGAAAGAAAGATAAAAGATAAAATTTGTAAAAGTTAGGTAGAATTGAATTTTACAACTATTGAAATTGATGCAACAAACCATACATCTCTAGGGCTGTTTCATCATTTGATTAGGCCACCACTAGTTTCAATTCAAGTATATAATTAATTTTTTCTGGTATACATACATTAAATACAAAGCACTTACGGTAGAACATTCTTCGCAACAGCTTGCATAATAAACAGTGCAGCTTCTGTCGAGTCCCATGTAACACCAGGCGCTTGTAAGTTAAGAAACATTTGTCTGAAACAGCTGCTGCTTCCTACTATAAACACCACATCCTTTATCAGATCTGATACTTTCATTCTGAAATCCTTGAAGTCGTCTCCATCTTCTAATAAACCTTCGTGATCAGGTTCCATTTGACAGTGACGACAAAGGGCTGTTACTAGTCGCTCAACATACGGTCTATATAATTCTGTTACAGATTTATTATTTTTCTGGTATAGTTCCTCGCTTAGGAGATACCATAAATTAAATGTTATTTCAGCCACCTCATAATCATGGTGGCCCACACAGACGAGAACCAAATCAAACACTTTCATAGCAAAATGCTGAGTCTTATCCGTGGTTGAGTTGACGATCTTTTCAAGGAACGCCTCACCTAATTCGGTAAATATTCGACAGTAATTCATTGACTTTTCTTGATCTTCATTCGCGACCGACAAGTGATATGCAACCTCGAAACTTAAAACACTGTTAAATAAGAAAGTTTCTAAATTGTGTTGATTATTATTGTCTTCTAAACATTGCAATAAAGTACACATACAATCTGTAGACGCATCATGAAGCGCGCCAACAATAGGTTGATGTTTATCACTCTCTTGTTTGTAGCACAAAACACTGAATGTATGATTCACAACAATATTATCAGCAACGTCTTGCAATGGTATTGCCCCCAATGCTATCCACGATGTAAAACACCTTATTATCTTAATGTTAATCTGCACATTTTCATGTATATTGGTGGAAAAACTGTTACAACAATGTTTCAGAAATTCATTAACTGTAGGTGCGCACACTTTGAAATCTTCCAATATTTCCACCCGTCGGTTTTCACCTAACCTTGAAAAATATATAAAAACTTTAAATTAGAAGGTTATGCATTACTAAAAATAAGAATTATTACTCTAATTTCTTAAAATGTCACAATTAAGGTAAAAATAGCTATTTAGGAATTTTAGAAATAGTAAAACTAAAGAGAAATTTTGAATTTTAAGGTACTACGATTTTCAACATCTTACAAACCATGATCTCAAATTAACCAACTTTTATCCTATTTAAACAATCTCCTAGGTCTTATCTTTTCCAAGTTGTTCCTGACAATAACTTTTACCACATATAAACTATAGTTATAATTATTAATTTCTCTACCTGACAGATCTACTTTCCAATTCTTCCGGCAAAACAGTTAATACTTCGAGAAGTGCCCATATGTGTGATTGTGAAAACCTGTTTATCAAATCTAAAGTTGCCATTGACCAAGAAGGCATTTGAAGTGCTAAATCTGCAAGAGCCAAGCTCAATTGTGTTACAATCACGGTGTTAGTAGTTTCTGTTATTTGACTTAGGTGAGCCAGTAAGGAATCTCTTAATGATAAATGGGCTTCTACAGGCAATTCATGAAATGATTGGTGTATTTTAGTTCGCATGGTTTGAGCTGCAAAATAACACGACTCCAAGTCTTGTTTGTGATGCAGCAATTCGTCAGCTATGGTCCACGCATGTACCTTAAAAAGAGTGGACTGTGTAAAAGCAGATAGATATAGCAGAGATCAACTTACTGATTTTTGTAAGTTTGCAAGCCATTGGGAAGCTCGCTCCTTTTCACTTGCATCAGGATTACTATATAACGCCGATATGGCTAGATAAACAATATTTAACGCAGGTTTTTGTTCCATCTTCTACAAAACAAATATCTTTACACGTGAATCAACTTAAAAATCCCGAGCCTCATTTTCGTTAAGTTAAATTGTCAAAATGTCAAAACGATTATCACAACTACAACATAAAAATATGCCGAAAGTATACAATCTACAATCCAATTCTATAAACACAGCACAACCTCCTACAGAGAAGAGAATAGCCACTCAGAAATTTTTTAAAAACTTGCTTCTTGCAGCCATCTAGACGTCTTGAGAGAAACTATATACCTAACTAATGCCGAGAAAAAAGATTTCTGTAAAAGCAGAACTAGGATAGTAAGCGGCATATTTAAATTGGAAATTATTTTAGTAAAAGACATTCCTGCGATGCGGTTACATCTACTACAATATTATTTACAATGTCAACAATTTAGGTAGATATATATGCATTCCAGTAATATACAACATAATACTTTAAGATATGTATTGACATTTTATGCCGTTTGCAGCAACACTTTAATTTTGGATTAATTTTAATTAACATTTAGAATTGTGACATTTATGTACACATCCCATGTGTGAATTAAAATTAAACCAAAATTAACTTGTCGCAAATGGGCATAACATTTCAATACATATCTTAAAGTTTTATGTTGTATATTACTGGAATGCATATATATTTACCTAAATTGTTGACATTGTAAATAATATAGTAGTAGATGTAACCGCATCGCAGGAATGTACAAATGTAACATGGTAGCCCAATGTTTTGAGAATAAATGGACTATCGTAGCACAATCGTAGCAACAATATACTTTAAACCGCAAATCACACAATTGTGAAATAGTCAAACTAAATTTCTCAAAATATAAATCTCAAATAACCATCATAACCATCAACACAAAAGCATGACCCATGGGCACCTCGGTATCACGTGCTGATGACGCGTTATGACGTATTGACATTGACCGGTCGAAAAACAATATTTTTGTATTGTGTTCAGCGCCATCGCAGCAGGCCTCAATCAATACATATAGTTCCTCTCAAGACGGTTAGATCGCAGCACCAATTCAATTGTTGGCGGTAAAAAGAGTGCCGGGGGTATGACCTCCTATAAACGAACTGTAGATTCTGTCAGCTGTCAGATAGTGACAGTGCCATCTGTTGTTACTTCTCAAAACTATTCCATCTGCCAATTTATAAGTTTATAATTTTTTTTGTAAAAAAGTATGTGTCATGTCTGTGTTGTATATTTATTTTCCACATATGTATTTTACTGTTAATTAAAACAATAGCCACACTACAATTTAGATTAATATACAAGTAATTTTGCTGTTTAAAATCATGTAAAAGAAGGAGGCGGCGGTAACAATTATTCAAATGTAAATACTACCAAAATTTGTAATTTTAACAAGTTAATTTTTGAAGCATATTTACATACGCGATGAAAATCATACATGCTTAGTTACTACTAACAGACAAGCAGCTACAATTTACGGCTTTTAACATTTTTGAAGGAACCTGTGCACCAGATACCGTATGTTTGCATAGCGGTTTATTCAAAATTGACAGTTTATAATGAACAATCAAAATGAAAAGTGATAGCTTAAGGCAAATACATATAGGAGTTAATACAGATCCATTTGATATAGATGAAGAAGAAGAGATACACAGTAGGGTAATACTATAACCTAGGCTCTTTATAGAATATCCTTTGCGAAGACACATTTTATTTAAGAGATCACAATCCAAGTGGACATTCCGCGATGATATTCAACATGTTCATGTTACAAATTCAAATATTTTACATGAATCATACACTTTTGAGGAATTGCTTGGGCAAGGGAGTTTTGGAAGGGTTGTAGCAGTGAATGATAAAAGCAATAATAAATCATGGGCAATGAAAATTATTCCAAAAACACTTGTAAGTAGTTAGCACAAAACAGGTACATATGAGCCGCGCTTCTTTTGCAAATTTGGCGCTTTGATTTCATGCCGACAGCCTGCAACGGTTTATAGAATTTAAACTTCGAAGTTATACGCGCGTAAGCAGTTGTGAGCTGCTGTCGGCATGAAGTTAAGGTTTCACTCTTGTAAAAGGAAATTTGTATAAAGCCACAATAGTACTGGTGGTTAGATAGCTAAATTGCCATTTACCTTGCCTTGTTTTTCTCTTATAAGCAAACATTTTCCATTTTTAATTTATTTCAATACATACATATTATATGATTATATTATAAAATTATACATCAAATCTACAATACAAATAACTGGTTTATTCTACTTGTAATTTTTAAGTCAATTTTATTTAATATGATATGACGAAAGGTTACCGTTTATACATTCCAGGTTCCCGCCAAAATCAACGCAATCAAAAGAGAAATTCAAATATTGAAAATAGTGAAACATCCACACATCATTTTTCTACATAAGATATTCGAGTCTTATCATCGAATTTATTTAATACTAGAAAAATGTACTGGCGAATTAGGGCAATTATTCAAAAAATGTAAACCGTTTTCCGAAGCTGAAACTAAAGCGGTAGTTATACAACTAGCTGATGTGGTAGATTATCTGCATAAAAATGGTATTTATAGGTATATCACATTAAATATATATATTTAATTAGTCAATATCTATATTGTTGCAGATATTGTTCATCGGGATTTGAAACTTGAAAATATTTTATTAGCACCCAATCCAGCAAATTCAGATGATAATTTGTATATTAAAGTTACAGACTTTGGCCTAGGTATAGTTAAAGGAGCATATCACGAGATGCTCCATGATCGATGTGGAACTTTAACTTACTTGTGTATGTAGTTTTTTATACGAACTACTTTACAATGTGATTATAAGTTAATGAGTTTAGCAGATAACATTTATATGTGTGATATGTTTATAATAGGATGTCTATTATACTGGGTGGCCAATAATGCAACTTAAAATATTCAAGAGCCGGTACGCTTAATTTTTTCCGCGATTTTTAAGAAAGAAAAAAAAATAAGTACAACAAAATAATAGCAACGAATAATAAATATATTCATTTATAACAAAAATTGTGCGTACCGACTGAATCTCCCCTCTGTCCCAGTTTATGTCTCATTGGCCCATAACGCATTTTTATTTATAGATATCTTTTAATAAAATTCAGAATATGGTTCTTACTCAATATTATTATATAATCCAGATTATTCTTTATCACTTCCGGTTTTACCGGATATCAAATCAGATTTGAAATTTTGAATGGAACACCGTGATGTACATTTTTGGATTTTAATTATTTTTGATTACTTTGAAAATAAAATACAAAATATTCGTAAAAAAAAGAAATAAAAGCTAATAAAACATTATAACGTAAAATTTCAATATATGCAAGAATATACGGAGTGTTTCATTCACAATATCGAGTTGTATCTTATTTTCGACACAATCCAAAGTGATAACAGAGTAGTAAATACATCATTTGGAATTTTAATTTATAAATAAACAGTTATGACCTGGAACATTCGGTATATATATTTTTTATTTATTTTTAGCCCCAGAAATCATTACCAAAGGTTCTTACAGTCATCAGTGTGACGTTTGGGCTATGGGTGTCATAATGTACTTGCTACTTTATGGGAAGTACCCATTTTATGCACCGGTGGAACAGAAATTGATTAAACTAATTTGTGAAGATGATCCTGATTATTCACATATTAGTGCTAGTGATGCAGCAATTCATTTGATAAACAAACTGCTGGCAAAAGATCCAGCCTTACGAATCACAGCCGCTGAAGTAAAATATCATGCCTGGATCGTAGGGTCTCCTCTAGAAGAGTGCAAAAACGAAAATGTGTTAGAAATGATGAAGATGTGGAGGTCTGATATGATGGTTTGTGCTGTGCATGCTAGGTAGAGCTAGAGACACACATTCACACGTTGACCACCGGCATGAACTCATCACGTTCATTCTTCCTTACCTTTACGCGTAACAGAGAATACTAATCAAATGCCTTTTCCTCGTCTAGGTTAACAGGAGCGTAATCGACCAAGGGTCGACCTGCGCTTAGCGAAATGGAAGCGGGTTGTCAACAACCGCCATAATTGTGTTAACGCTTGATTACTTAGTCAAAATATTTGTGTAATTCGGCGTAAAATGGTTGTACTGAATTAATTGTGGTTGGTATTACAAAGCTTTTGAAATACTACTGCATACATTTAATTTATTAAGAAATTTTTCTGTTTAATAATGGATGGAAGCCACAGTATAAAATAGTTCCTTTTTTATTTTTATCGTTCTGTGTCAGATTTTTTTAATTTGTTAATTAATTTAATTCCTTTAGAAGAACACTATTCATAAATCCTTTTTGTATTTGCTATGTTTGCAACAATAACTTACGGTTGCCTTATGCTAAAGAAGTAAAAAAAGAAAGAGGCACACGATTATCGATAAAAGTTGAAAAAAAAAATTATAATCAATTAAGCGTTTCAAATGCTGTTGTTTACTACATCTGAATGTTAACAATGTGTAAAAATGTGTAAGATATACTATGCACTATTCCCGCTAGATAAAATTCAAATTTTTTGCAATTTTTAGTAACTTCAACCTGAAACTACATGAAATTAGAATAGTTTGGGTAAAGTGTATACCACAAACAATGAAAACGAATAGAAATGTTTTAACTAGGCTATTAAATCAACAGTTCGAACGATGGGTGCACAAAAATGTTTTAAATAAAAATACTTAATTATTATAAAAAGTTCATGTAAACTAAAGTAATTATGAAATTAGAAATTACAACCTTTTAAGCATGCAAAATAAAAGAACAAATAAAACTATCAAAATCGCCGTACATATAGTTTTTATAGATGAGTTTTCTTTTTTATTTTACATTTTTTTTTGCTTTCTAATTTACTCTATTTAATTTCAAACCGATAACGGTTACTAATATTACTACAGACCAAGCACTTCCTGTTCCAGCTCGAAGAGGCGGTCGGAACTGAGTTAATGGCTGGCGTACAGCACTGAAGATACATATATTACAATAAAAACTGAATTTCATATTTTGTACGAATCGCGAAAATAGTGGTAATGGTTATGTTCTCACGTGCGAGTTATAACATTAGTCTGCATTACTTCGGGTGTGTCTCACTCCATTGAGCATGCCTTCTGGCTATCCGCCACCTGAAATTGGTTGATCTGTATTTTTTTCTATAATTAATATATAATTCATTCAGAAATTTCACCATTTTTGTGAATTGACTAGTACATGCATACACATAGTTGTGCCCTTTCTTATATTTCAAATTGAACTTCGCGCTATTGCCAACCCTTAAAATGGCTATAATTAGAACTGCGTTGTATACTTGAAACGCGTTCTCCCCACTTTAATTGTATCGTAATTTTTTACTTTTTGTTCAGTGGAATTGATGTTAATTTATGCAATTAGACATTTTTTTTTTTAATAATTTAGGAATTAATTATTAATCATACTGAATAACATTTAAGAGTAAACCATTTCTGTTTTTTCTATTGATTATTAATAGGTACCAATAATTTTATCCTTGGGAAAAATATTTTTGGTTGGGTCAGATTCGTGGAATGCTTAGAGATGGTATACGGTAATTGGTACACTTAAGTAGCAATAATCAAATGGGACGAATTCTATAAAATTTTCTGCTTTTAATACACTAATGTACTTCCTCTGGAAATTGATATTGATTAACGCAATAACAATGGAGTTAGATATTTTCAGCATTGTTTTTATAAAAATTAATTGCTAAGTAAAAACATCATCTGGTTATTTTCCTATCATATTCCTAATATTACAATAATTCACATAATTTCTTTGCGTTAGTAACTAATGTACATGAATTCATGAACGCAGTGGTAAAAATGATCACTTAGATACACCTCTTTTTAATTCATCATATTTGTATTTTATTTGAATTCTGCATAGAAGGTAGCCATATATGTTAATTTTATACATATGCATGCATATATTAAATACAGTATGTAGTGGTATATGGTTAGTCTGATTACTTATATATAGTTTCATTACAGCTACCTCAAGGAAACGATTGTGATTGGGTAAATACAAATCTATCTTCTGTAAGCACTTTATTCGAAAAGTCCAATGATAACGATCAGGATAGTGACGCTCAGAGCCAAATGCAGTCGATTACAAACGGGCGGAAACAATCTTTAAAACTTCCGATACACAATATAGAATTTAATAGAATGCAAAGAGATAATAATAAGCCTGAAAATAGTTATAAACAAAAAGATCAAATTTCAAAAGCACCAGTCAATAATCAATCTATTCGAAATTCTCACCAAAAGAATAGCCGCAGAGACAGTAAAACGGACCCCTCCCTCTCCAAATACAAAAAGAATCCGCATAATAAACGCTAGCTAGCATAAGTTGATGGCCTCGCTTACCCTGTAACTAATACCGAGAGAGTAGTAGACAAGGATGGCAAATACGTAATTTGCGACAAATGGAGACGTAACAACATGGCGTGGACGCATCTGACGCTTGCGTAGCGGAACCATATCACTCACTACTTTTCTTTATATTGTATCTAGTACGTGTAATTTTTAATGTAGCACACTAGGGAATAATAAATAAACCACCGTCTATGTATTGAATTTGCTTATTCCAAAATTACATCCATCTATAAATTCTAAATTTCATTTGCTTACGAGTTTTGAAGTTCCGACTAAATATAACATTTTTATACAATTACAAATTTAGCATAATATCGGTGTTTATTTTTAAACCATTTATTTTTGTTTTAAACATCGGACACGTCGTACTGTATTTTCCCCGTTGATACTTTTGTAAACAATATGACTAATATTATAAACGATTTGTTCTACGTAGCAATCCGCGTACACGTGCTAATAAAAATTGTAGGACAAGGAATACATAGCCTACCAAATGATATGTACGTGCCTATGACTAATCTTTGGCAGCAATGAAAATAACGGTAAGGTATTTTAATTTCGGTTAAATAATTCTATGATGTAATAAAAGAACATCAGTTATTTACGTTATATTTAACAAATGGGAAATATTCAATTCTATAAACTCGATTTTGAATATCCATTTATATTCTATATATATAAATTTTGAATATTTTTTTAATGAAATGAATTTTTTATAGAAATCAATGAATAAATTTCCAAGTACTATATTGTAAAATTAGATCGAGGCAAACGAGGACAATGATGTGGTTTCCCTATCAAAAAAAAAAGGCGCTTGGGCATGATAAGGACTTCAGTGTAAGAAAAACACAAGTAAGAAAGTTTTATTGATAAACCATTGTCTAATTGTTATAAATACAGTTTTTGTACTTACAAAATATGATTCTTATTAAACATTACTACTAATAGTAAAACTGTAGTGTGATACACACACAGTCGAAACAACCATCAATCTAAACGAACGATCGACAGCAGCTCCATTTGATTTCTGCGATTATTGTAGATGTGACATCTTGTTGGGTAGTCATTCGGATTCAGTTGACGAAACTTACCTCTTAGAGGTAGTGCGCGGCACAAACAAACATTCGGACAGATTATCAATCAGGTTGCAAAAATAAAACACGAAAAATTAAGAAACAATTTGTATCCATCGTTTATAGTCACTCAAAAGAAATTATACAACACTATTACAAATTTATCCTACGTTCAATTCATCTTTTTTTCTTTAAGTAGACAATCATCGCATTGTTATAATAAAAAACATCATCAACCTGAAGTAGTATTAAAAAATGTGACGGAGCCCGCGCAGATACATACTTATCGTTATCGGTGGAATGGTGCGCATTTGAACGACAGCGGAGGACCGCGGTTGATGGTTGTGGATTATATCATTGGAAGCCCTCCGTTGTCGGCCGGCCGCTACACATTGTATGAAAGGAAAAAAAAGAAAGAGGGCGCTTGCGACACTGGACGCGGCTGCTATAAAACGTTCGAGACCGGTATCGCACGCACTCGCATACACACAAACACACGGGTTAAAAACAAATTTCTTTTTATAATTATACAGTAATAATTAAACCTAAATAACGCGTATTGCCCTTCTTGGCTCGCGAGTCACTTCAAAAGTCAACAGCGGTAATAAAAAAAAATAAGTAAACTAATGTCGTGTTTAGATGTCTGCGTGTTTTTCATTTGTTTTTTTTTTTTCCTGTCAGAACATTTTTGTACATAAACCATAGTAATATTTAGAAGGAGTGAGACATCAACTTAATCTAAATTTATAGCTATCTTTACACAAAATGGACATTTTTACAATCGAAGGGTTGCAGTAATAAGTTAGAGTCTTGGCCTGGGACCGTGGTGAGTTTATAGTGAAATTAAATTAATAAAAAAAACGGGGCCACGGAGACCAGGCTTTGCACTGCTAGTCCGAACACTGACACGACATCGGTGTATTATGCATCGTCTTCTTCTTCATCAGCTGCTTCTTCACCTTCGAGGTCTTCTTCGTCGTCTTCTGTAATGGTTTGTAAAATATTATCTCTTTATGAACTCACCTAGCTCCACAATGTTTTTTACCTTCTCCTTCGAATTCCTCTTCATCACCTTCGGGGATTTCCTCTTCATCATCATCTTCTTCTCCCTCTACACCTTCCTCTTCTTCTTCCTCAAGATCCTCTCCTTCGGAATTTGCGCCATTTTCTTCTTTTTTCGCTTTTTTCACGTCTTCCGTTTTGTCCTGATTATAGAAAGTACATTTAACGATTTTATTTATACCAACCACAAAGAATTGATGATTATTTGATATATTTCCTTGTTTATTAGTGGATAGAATAAAATTTGTCATTATTTATGAACACTAAACTTTTACACAAGACAGCATACAATAAACAGAGTTATTGCGAATACCTTCCCAACCCCTACTAACAGGTAGGGTAGCTACCCCACCCGTCAATAAAAAAGCGCGGGAGAAACAGCTGCCCTACTACGGTTAACCTCTTTTATCCGCTAATACTGCATGGATTTGAAAAGTGAAAACATCGAAAGCGTTGATTAATAAACATGAAAAAAGTCGAAGTCGACGAAAAGAAGCACCTGTTTACCGGAAGTTGTCTTGAAAGATACACGAGAGTAGTTCCGCTCGAAAGCGCACGCCACATTAAAATAAGAGCTTTTATTATTATATGCTATTTGTTATATCATTCAATTTAATAAAACTAGATAAAAACGACTACTAACTCCAAATTTACTGTGAACGTACCTACAAGAGATAAGTATATGGTCAACTGATAAACTATCTAAAAAATCTTGACTGGCATAAATGTATTTAATAAGAAAACAAACGAAAGCGTGTTCATTCGTTGATCAAGACTGCTTTTCTTCATGTTATGTGACTAGCAGGTCATCGTTAGTATGATAAAACTTTATAATAATCACAAAAATATCAACCTTGAGAGAATATTTTGATTACATATATATTACTGGAAGGAATTTGTGCAAAAAACCTAAATAATTCATTACATGGTAGAGATTAAAGCTATAATTATTAATGACCAAAATAAAATGTATAACAATGTGACTTCTAATACCAAAAATATGTGTTAATGGATGTTTACAAAACAACAGCAACTTCAATATTCCTTCATTCCTAAAGTACTATAAAACACTTCTATCTTAAGCATAGAATATATTTCAAATCAAAGTATTTCCATTATTAATACATTAAACGAAGCGGTAATCTCTTTGCAGGTCGTTAATGGAGACTATTGATTTCGCCATCTTGAAATGAGACCCTAGCCTCTAACGAGGCCATATGAAAACTATGGCGGGATGCTATGCTATGTTTATATATTGTCCATAATTACGAGATTCAAAATTACAGAGGAATTCCTACAAATATTACTGCAACTAGCTAATAATTTTCAAAGTATTATTCCCAGAATGGTATAATAGTAAGAACAATAATTGGTATACTAACAATATGCCCACATGGTAACAGTATGATAGGTGATAGAAGATACCCAAGCGTTTGCAGTTTATATGTGATTTTTTATCCCAAACACGAAATACATAAATAGAATAACGATAATAATAATACATAAGCTGCTACATTAACTCTAAAAGGTGCTACGTCAGATATAAGTGCTTATTCCAGAAAAGAATATAAAAATGATACAATGCTAACGCAATCTATACTATACTCACCTCTGCCGCTCTTTTCGTTCCTTTTAATTCACATTTCGCGTCTCCTGCACCTTTATCGTTGTCGATTTTTTCCACTGCGACTTCGCTGTTTGCCTTTGAACTCATTTTGTTTATGTATGTGAAATTTATATTACTATCTTAACAACTGTCGTCCACGACCGCTTCGCACACTACTGGCCGGCTCCAAGCAAGCTTCGTTCAAAAATTAAGATGGCGCCGCTCAAACCGAAGCGCAACGCAAACAACCGAATTAGTGGGATTTGTTGTGACAACGATTTTAACTAAATAGAACACACTATTTCAAAAGTCAAATAACAAGAAGACTTGCTAATTGAATATTGTCAAAATTTTGACATGTATAAATCCCAATAATTTTTTTATCTGTCCTTATATGAGGGGTTCGAGAGTACTACACATTAAAATAGCTTTGGGTTCGAGATTATAATTGTAGTTCTGATATGCCATCGCTAGGTGCGCTATTCAAATTGAATTTGGCGGTTCATGCCAATAAAAATTTATTTTCAATTTCTCGTAGTTATGATTTGTACTAATGTAGTAGTATACGGTGTTTATACATAAAAAATATGACACATTTTTCTTTTAGTTGCAGTTTTGCCTGACTTTAAAGTCTCTGATTTTTTTACGTATACCATATATGACGTATACATTGGAATTTCACATTTTCACACTACATAATTTTTTTAATAACCCTAGTAGGTATAATAGCTTAATTTATTACTCTTTCATGAAGCCTTCTTTGCAAATAGCAATCGGTAACTATTAATTTACTTTATCATTTATTTCGCAAATATGCTATAATAGCATCATTAATTAGGAGTATTATTTATAGATAGGTACACATGTATTTATACTATATATGAATGTATATAAAACATAAGCTGTCTTTAGTAGTCAATTGAATTTTTAAATGTATGCTTATGCTAAGGTAAACATCAACGATCGAGAGATTTGTTGCATTTTTTGAGATATATATGTATTGAAGTTTTATTATTATTTAACTATGGTCACTTACAAAAAATAACATCTATAAGTGTAAAATTAACTAGTAGGTACACGAATTACTAAAGCTCTTTAAAAAAAGTTTTTAAAAGAATTCTATAATTGAATTTGGCGCCAAAAGAAACACCAACTTCATCCTTCTCTTTTGTTGTATGTCTATCTCAGTCTATCTCTTTTTATTCCAAACTTCCTTCGTTCAGTTCGCAAAATGGTGAGTGGTGATTTTATTTTTCTATAAAATTCCTAATCATCATTCACAATTAACCTACGATTTACCAGATAGTTTAGTTAATATTAGTAGTAGTTTCGTTTCCCATTTTTATTTATGTATGTGGCTATAGTAATTAATATTGAGGTTATGTCATTTCACTGATTGTAGGTAAACGTTCCAAAACAACGTCGTACTTTTTGCAAAAAATGCAAAGTTCACAAATTGCATAAAGTAACACAATATAAAAAGTCAAAAGAACGTCATGCTTCCCAGGGTAGGAGACGTTACGACCGTAAACAACAGGGTTTTGGAGGTCAAACGAAGCCAATTTTTAGAAAGAAGGTATGTTTGTTATTTACACTTTTTGAACTAGAAATTTACATTATATTCAATTTTAGGCAAAAACTACCAAGAAAATAGTATTACGGATGGAATGCACAGAATGTAAATATCGCAAACAAATTCCATTAAAGAGATGTAAACATTTTGAACTTGGCGGTGACAAGAAGCGCAAAGGACAAATGATTCAGTTTTAAAACATAACGATCATGTGAATACCTTTACATAATATTTAAATAAAAAAGTGTTAATAATATATGTTTTATTTAAAAAAGCTTATTAGATACATAATCTATCAACAGAAGATTGAATATATTGCTATCACTTATTTTATTTTATCAAATGGCTTTGGTATCACTAAGTTTGCTGTAAATTAAATTGGAACTCAGGTCAGAAAACAAAAATCCACAAGGTACTTACTCTAATATAGAGGGATCCAAATTTTCAGATTTCATTTTATTTTTCACTGCCTGGATAGGAACTCCAACTTGCACCATTTTGAAAAATTTTGCATAAAGGGGATCTTGACTAGCAATGGGGTCCTTGGATTCTTGATTTTCATTTGCATTTGTGTCAATATTACGTATAACATCGGGAAGTTCTAATGTGTCTTGGGAATTTGAATCTTCCTTAGCTGTATTATCTTTCGTATAAGAATTATCTGCATCAGGTATTGATGATAACTATAATGCAGTATGGTATACTCATATCTTTGAAATTATCTCTACTTACTTGCGATTCTAGAATTAATAGTGATGCCTCTAATTTTTGCATTTTATATTCGAATTCCATTAATCTTGATTCGCATGATTGTGAAAATTGATTTAAAAATGAAACTGTATTCATTATAAAGTTGTTAATAAAAGTTAGAGTTCTTTTCTGCTGTATAGGTAATATCTACATGCGGAGAAATATCAAAATTATTTGCTATTTATATATATTATTTAATAAAATAAAATAAGGGTTTTATAATAGCTTTAAAAGAAAACTTACCATTCCATAGTCTACATTCATGTCTACGTTAGGTAATTCATCAGTTTCCATGTTTAAAATATTTTTGTTTTATACGTTTGTATTATAGGATGTAGAACCTAATCAGATTTATGAGAATTTACCAAACAGCTGACAATTCGACAAAACAAACATTAGGGTTATCCTTTTAAGTCTCCGTAGCTGCTGCCACCTGCTAGTAGTAACCAGTAATTAGAATATTTACACTGTATGCTGTAATATATCGACCAGTCATTTTTCAAAGGTGTTTTACACAAAAATCTGCATTGCGATTTTAGGTGTAGATGGCGCTGCATGTACTACAATACTAATGTTAATGTAATACTACTGTGGTAATACCAACGATGAGATATGAGATAAGAACAAGAAAAAAGGGTCACTTTCTCTCGGCGCCTTTGATGTTTTTGTCGCCGATAAATAACCGACAGCGGTAGTCCGTTATTTTAGAACCAGATGTTTCAGCTTTCTTTTGTAATTTACACTAATGATGAAGAACGATTGTTGGATTAGGAACTAAACTCAAAATGGCGGTGAGTCGCGTGCGAAAGAATAACTAAACTATATGAAGTGGTGTCCCAGACACTACGTGCCCGATGGTTGAGTTTTCAATTCTCATCTATCTGGTTAAAGGTTACAGCATTTTTAAAATAAAGAATACGCCATTAATATTCATACGGCTTTATTTAAAAATATCTTTTTACTATTGCTAATACATTTTTACACAATAACAAATATAATATAGGAATACTAAATAACAATCTGACTTATGTATGCACGCAAGTATACTTAATTACATATAGTTTGATCGGCGACTGTAATGTATGTGGGCGTATTCGCTTGACCAACGAAATTAGTTGCAGTGAACTGTAAATACATATGTATTAGGGGTTTATAAGAAAATAAAAACATGCTTTATTCGATGTCTTCTCTGCTGGACAAAAAAACCTTCGTTTAAAAGTGTTCAAAAATGATTGAGATCTACTGGTTTGGCATTTACTTTTTATTATTTTATTTTTATCAAATGAATTCTAGTGATCAGATAATACTGTTCCTTTTTTGCACAGTTGTCTATTTTCCTCACCTAAACCTAAGGTTGTGCCTCAGGTTTAGTGTAATTAATGACTTACAAAATAAGATTCTTGTGTTTTGATAGAGGTATTCCCAGCGCTCT
Source organism: Cetonia aurata (assembly GCA_949128085.1). Lineage (NCBI taxonomy): Eukaryota > Metazoa > Arthropoda > Insecta > Coleoptera > Scarabaeidae > Cetonia > Cetonia aurata. The sequence goes on from OX421885.1 coordinate 35,729,357, forward strand.
AAAGGCACTAGGTGTATTTCTTTTTATTAAAATGACATATGCAAACGGCGTACATTGCTTCTTATTTCACTTGAAACATTTTTGAATATCTAACATAATAATCTTCGTTCAAATTGAGTCTATTTACTTCATCGAGTTAACGGTTTGACGGTTATGTGAATCGTTAAAACCGTATATACAGCAATGTGATAAAGCTAGTAATTTTAAGTATAAATATATAATATGTACAAGTTCATGAATTCGAGATCGTGTAGTATTTACTACAACTGATTAAATTTACATACCTAAACAAGAAAAAACAATGCTGCAGCTTGTAGCTGAAATAAATTAACAGTTTATAAACTATATACACTTATAATACAGGACTTATAATAGCACATTAAATGAACTGTTATTTTTTCTTATATACTTGCTCGTTGGCGCAAAATTGTTAAATAAATGCATTCAAATTTGAATAAATCACATTTGTAGAAGGTCGGAACTTCTCATCTAGGGTGGGGAACCTGGGGTCCTATACACTTTCATCTCTGACCAAGCGGCACGATCAAGCCGCGGGGTGTGCAAAGAAAAGTTTGTAATTAAATTACACTGATCGGGGTGTTGGATGTTCGTTTAAGTTCGAAAAATTGAAATTAATGAATAATTTCGACTCATTTGGTGAAAAAGAAGGCGGTCGTCAGGACCCTAGCGAGAGGAGGTGGACGATCCTGAGGGATAATCACATTTGTTTCTTGCAAACACTAATTCACTAATGCGGTCCTAAATGTTTATCCACTTCGGTGTTAGCTAACCTATCCAAACTGTCCGTCATGCCATCTGTAGCAAATTCCGTTATGGACATGTTTGTAAAACTAGTAACGGGTAGATCATCGGAATTAATCGTAATTTGTTTCAAACTGTCCATATCAGTAAATGTCATGGTGGCTTCTGGAACCAAAGGGATGTTCGGTGTCGTCATACCGTACGAAGTCGATGGTCCACCCCAGGCGGCGTCAAAAGAAGGTAACTGACCAGGTTGAGCTGGCGACGCAGAAGGTATATTTGCAAATGGCATCTGCGATTGGTATATGGGATATGGTTGTCCCACGACGAATACATCTGAAAAAAAAAAACACATTGAATTAGTTATAAACGCTAGAATTATTTTAAACTGCAACGTAATTCTCGCGTAATAGAAAGGGATATAAATTGTTACGGGTAAACTTAAAAATATGGCATCGTATTAGAAATGAAGAAATTCATAATAGAAAGGTAATAGAGGTAGCTTTTAAAGATGAGCTCAAAGTAATACCCAAGGTTGCTACAGGCGCAGATGGAAGCCATAAAAATGACAGCGGAATTAAATCTGAAATGGTTATTAGGGATACTGACCAATTACAAAAACATAAACATTTCCTAAAGAAATTGAAGCTAACTAAGGTGGTACTACTGCTATCCGGATAGCCCATTATAGTACAGACCTTTGTACCTATTGAACACTAAGCAAGATATGTGATTAAGTTCTAATTAGAACACGGCTACTAGAAGAAATAGAAATGAAAGATGGTTTTGGATTTAGGAAAAATTGTTCCGCCAATGCATATTTCACTGATTGCGACCTGATAATAAAAAGATTAAAGAGGAGAGGCACGTTTTCTCTGTAGCATGAAGTGACCCAAGGAGATTTTATTGAAGGTGTGGTGTGGACTACTGAAGTGTTATTTGGCGAGTACAGAATTGAAGTTGAACTCAATGCATAAGCATCATGTACTTGTTTTATGGTACGCGCTAACTGTGTCTGAATAGTGAGGGATCACAATTTGTCGGTCAATGCACTTTATTTTCGTCGAAAACCGCGATGTGTGCACCCGGCCTGATAGAGTTGTTTAGAAGAGAAAAATATCTTTAGCATTTCGAGAGGTCCTTTATTTCTACAATCATGTAAAAGACGTATGGCATGCCGTAGAAATATCTTCAAACATATACATGATATTTTGATAGAGAAAACCATGTGAGATGTATATAATAAGATTTTTCATTCTTACAGCCCTGGAGAGGTTTAAAAGACTTTAGAGACATAGAAGTAATTAAGGTGACAATGGAAAAGAAAGGTTGTACTTAAATCTGCCTCAATCGATTAGCTAAATCCACTATTAATGAATTTATTCTAGAAATGGCTGCACCACTATTACCAACAATCCAGTATTTTATAGTATTGCAAACGACTTGGTCTGGTTCTTATACTACAGAATATTTGCTAGAAATTTGAAGGCTGATTTTAACTATTGTAGGAACATGTAACAATTTTAAATACTCGATAAAGTGGCATACAAAGAATGCAGAAGGGAACAATTATACGATGAAGGTTTGGTGCATGTGTATAGAATAAAATGGATATAAGTTTTCAATGCTGTTAGTAACGGTAAATTACCTGGTTCATCCTTCACAGGTTGTATATTTAGTGGGTGCATAGGTTCGAATCCACACACTGGTATTGGATCTGAAAATATAAAATTAAGCATGTAAATAACAATACATGAAAAAACTACCCTGTTAGTAAGCGATGGTAAAAAATCAAACAACAAAAAGAAACACAAAATCACGTAATTAGTTATAATGATGGTTGTATGTTATATTTTTCAATTAGGATAATATAATAACAAAAACTGTTCACTCTACATGCATACATAAAATAAGTAAAAATAAAATAAAGGTGAATAACTTTCCCATAAGTATGTACACAAATGACAATCAATGTAATGAACCAATCTAAATACACGCTTGTAATTAATGGGAACAATAAAACAAAGCAGTGGCATGCATTTCAAATTAACTACTAAAATGAAGAAAAAAAAGACACACAAAAAGTTGAAAAATATACCTGGTAGAATCATATTCCTGTTTTGCAGTAGATGTAGTAACAAAGGTCATTCAGACAATAATAGATGAGAATATATATAAAATCTTTTGTATATTTAATAAAAGCTTGGAGATACAAATTTACGGCTTCATAAGCCTAACAATATTAATATCTTAGGTAATAACTTTCCGTTTTTTTAAAAAAACAATTATATCAAAAAGAAATATTATTTCATGGTAAAAATATACACAATGTAATGTATAAAATAGCAATTGTAACAAAATTTAAGTATTATCTTAAGAACTACACAAACACCGTCATAGAAATTATTTAATATCATTAAAAGTAACGCACAAATAATTCACAACACTTCTAATAAATCTCTCTGTGTAATAGAACGTTTCAACAATAAGAAGTGATAAAAATGCATGTAAACTAAACTTTCATTCCATAGTAGTTAATTTTTAATTTAATAATTTAAGAATGAACTGAATATGTGACAATATTTCAGCAACAATTAATGCTAGTGTTTCCTTTTTGTTGAGTGAAATGTTTTTTATTGGTTAAGTGAAACAGCCACAAGTTCAGAAATAAATGACAGCTCCCACAAAGACAATATGTTCATGAAATATGTACATATGCAAATACCCTACACCAATAGTTATAGTATACATAAAAAATACACTTACTATTTTTATATTGCTCTAATTCTAACAACATCCTTTTATTTCGGGTACTTTCAGTACGCTCTGCCTTACGTTTATTTCCTGCACAACAAAAATTAAACATTTAAAATTATTTAGAGTTTGTAGATACAACAAAATTATCGACAGTTCAACGTCTTAAATAAAACAACATTTATAAGGGCAAGAGAAAACAAATATTACCACAGAAAGTAGTAAACAAATCAATATAATATATGCATGGATAACAAAAGTTGTCTTTAACTTCGATACTACTGTTAACATTAATATAAAATCTTATTATTATTATCAAAATGTATGTATTAAAAATCTTCCAAAATTATTTTATGTACATGGAAATATCTTCATAAATCGAAAATATTTTTCTATTTCATAAGAAAACAGCAAATTTTCACATGTCAAGTTTTATTGGTTCCCATTTTCATTTCTAAATCTGCTTCTGTAAATATTTTGCCACCTTCAACCGGAGCATAATAACAAGAGGCTTCATCGAACTCGCTTTGGGTTGCGTGAGGTGCTAACGCTGTGTACAACGCATAGTGTTCTGCTTCCGTTAAATCCAAATTCAAATCGTAAGCATCTGTTAGAATATTGCCGTTGGTTGCCTCTATTTTATTCTGATTTAAATCATCTACGTTTTGAGGTGAATCCTTTAAAGGTATGTGGATGCTAGTGGAAGAATGTTGGGAAATATTACTAGCTGAACGGTTTAATACATTAGGTGTTAATAAAGAATTGGAACTGACAACAGAACCTCGGGCGGTTGGAGTTGTTTCGCGTGAAGCATTCGTGCTTTTACTCAAATACGAAATTATGCCCGAGAAAAATTTACGCTTTTTCGGCTTTGGTAGTGTTGAGCAAGGCGTTGGGGGTAAATTCTTTGTAGGTGGGCTTAAATCGTTGTGGGATTTCGGTCTGGTCATGCTAAAACTTTGAGAACGCGGCGGTATCGTCAAATCTATTTCAATAATATTCGGATTTTTGATTGCCGTTATATTCGGACTAGGATCATCGATATCGGTTATTTTGGCGGAATACGTTTTTTGATTGTCAAATTTCTTGGCACGTTTAGGTGGCAAAGGAGGTAATTTTTCTTCTTCCGGCGCATTTGGAACTACATTAATCAAGGGACTCTCCGGAACAACCACGTCTTCATATTTCCTTGCTTCGTCTACAATTGTTATATCAATTGGATTTTTAAACGCAAGTTGCAGGCTTGTATAGCTTTTAGTATCATCAAAATTATTGTTATTCGGTTGTTCACTCGCCGTATCATCAATCGTTTCAACGAATTGTTTCTTGCTTTGTGCGTAAAGCTCATCGAGTTGAGTGACTTCATCGATAATCTTATCAATCACTATTTCTTCCGCAATATCTTCCGGCGTTTCTGTTTTCTTGACGCAATCGGCGGTTTGGGTTTCAACAGAAGTTAAACTTTTAGGTATTGCAGTCGCAGCTTGCCTTGACAAGTCTTGCAGGAGGGCTGTTGTTCGCTTTGAGGGAAATTGGGAATCGTTCGAGAGAATTTCGCTATATATATCGTAATTTCGTTTCTTTGTGATAGGTCGTAAAGACCAGATTGAAGGCCTACCTAAAGGAACCATCTGGAATGGTAGCGGAGCACTGGTGGCGTTATCGGAGGGTCTTCGTAGCTGGATAAACATCTTCACCGGTTCGGTAACTTCAAGCGTCTTGTATTTGGGTGGCCTGAACCAAATAGCGGTCTGTTTGTGAACTTGAGACGGTTGAAATTCTCCGAAAGCTTCCCATACGGTCTCGTTGTTTTTCTCTTCGAAAAATCTGATTTGGATATCCTCTTTCGATATCTGGAAATATAGAGATAATGGTAGATTACACCTGTTAAGGGCACAATAAACTTTAGCTATTCCTTAACGTAATTACATATTCACAACGTTGAATGAGATTATAAAAATACATGTGAAAGACAAATACATAATGCGGAAACTTTACGCTTTCTTGTATGCCCAAATATCTTTAACAGAGCGGATCTGTAGCACATCAAATAGCATTTATACCTAATACTTCGAAGTGTTTTACGCACCTTTTCACAGAGTAGAATGATATCCTTGTTACCGCCATCGACTGGACAAACACAATCCGACAGCTTAACAATAACGAGATCACACATAGATTTCCTATCGTAGATAGGGGTACTGACCACCGGAGGTAGATCTATATATTTTCCACGCGTTTCTCCTTGTAGAAAAACTTGGAAACATAATCGAACGGCATTCAAATCTAGCGAAGTAGGTTGATTCCTATGACTGAATCCCGCTGTAAAAAAATAAATAATGCTACTTTTTATACATGGAAAAAAGCAAAACACAGGAACCAACTTTAATTTAGAGTAGAACAAGTAAAGAACTCTGCTTTTCATACAATCGAAATGGGGAAGAACGTGCCGCATTTGTCATACATTAAACATAAACATAATCGCAGAATAAATTCAAGTAATTTTTTTATTAGCAACGTAGCGTTAATAAAAAAAATATACGGTTGTGTACAGTTGCAAAAGATATTCCCAGAATTTAATGCGGCATATTGATAACATATTTCGATGTAATTAAAAGTATCTTAAGTCCGATTAAGGTTCAAAGTTTAAAAGTTAAAATAGTATAAATATTTCAAATTGTTAGGAACTTACTTCTGAACGGATCAACTCGAATTTCCTCTCTAGTTTTCAATGCTTCTTCTATATCTTTTTTCTTGACGCATTGTATACCCAGATTCTGGAAAGATACAGTCATCGTCTCTTCCGGGATTTGTACGGTACACACGCCTTTCTTACAACCTTCTCTACCAACAAGGTGATGAGGATGAGGTCTGAAACAATTGATTCCCCAAATTAGTTTAATCGTGACAGCGGTAACACTTCTAGTGTCTGACAAAAATACTTTCTATTGAAACGTACGTTTCTATTAAATATTATATATGTGGTCCAGTGTAGCGAAGTTTGTGGTAAGATGTTTGAATGTGTGTAATATTTCTAGTGTTTCTTAATAGTTGATAGCGAAGCAACCTAAATCGGCTAATGTTCGTTGTTGGACAATTCTATTGCTCATTTTTTTGGGTGAGTTCCAGCACAGCATCGAGATAAGTATAAAAATAAATGCTGCAATAGGATGTATATACGTGTTTTATAGACACAATTGAAAACATACCTACACATGCATAAGAAATAATCTCGAATTGAGAGAATGATAAATAATAATATAATCTATAACTTCAACCGCATATTCTGAAGCTGTAGTTTTCCAAAATTAATAAATAAGTGCTTCAAAGCAAAACAAAAATCTACCCATACAATTGTGAATGGTAGACTGAAGAAAATCCAAACTTTATAATGGAATGCAGTGGCCAGTATTATTTTCAAACAAAATTATCGGATCTATTGTTTTGTGGGAGTCGTCTGATAGGAATTCATTGGAAACACTACAGCCTCTTGGCTTTTTTATTTAATCTTCCAATTCGTTTACCAATTCCCCCAGCCATTTCAATAACCTAGTTCCCTGTACATAAAGTACAGTTGAATAACTACGAGAAGTCGGGATGCTTGGCATTGAAAATAAAAAAAATATTCAAGAGGTTCTTATGAAGCCAATAATTATAAGCATAAGAAAAATACCTATTTGTTATGGAAGAAAGCATGTCCACACTTTCTTTATTTAGTCTGAAGATATAAATGTGGGATAAGAAAACACACTGATTTTTATAGAAGCATTTTAACTCTGTGTAATTCCAGGTATCTTCTTGTTATGGAAAAAGTAGATTTTTGTAATCGGCGTCATTTGGAAAAAAAATAGTTTAATTTTAAGAGGTAACATTTGATGCAGGGATTAGACATTTGATCGTTGTAGAATATCTACCGGTCAACAAGATGATGCGCTGGTATGTACAATATTATCCTGAAGGCCCATTTAAGAACTGCAGTATCACCGGGAAGTATATTAATTGCCCGGAAACGTTTAAAGGAACGACAAAAGGATTTATGCTCAAAAATATCGTAACAGACGTCATCCTGATAAGCGTTCGTTAGCCGCCATAAAAACGGTGTTAAGAAAGGTTGAACTTTGCCCACCGCCACCAGGTAAGGGATCCAGGTTTTTGAAAATCCTTGGTGTCTTCTAACGAAACAGTGTTTTTTCATTCAGTACTACACATCAAGCTTGTAATAAGTGCAAAAAAGCAACGCGAGGTACGTATTGAACTGCATTCGAAAATTCGGTGTGAACATGGATGTCTTACGAAGGGTCAAGAGTTTGCTGGGAAAACGACGGTCACAGTAGCTCAATATTTTAGAAAATGTGATGCTGCCGTCTGTGCGGATAAATCATGGGGATGGGTTTTTCTTCCAATATGACAATGTCCCTGTGAATACGGCTCATATAGTTCAACAGTGAATTACTGAACAAAATATTGAAATGTTAGAGTTGACCGCTATGAGTCCTGACTTAAAACTTACTGAAAATTTATATTTAAAACGGGAGATAAACGAGAGATTTATTAGAAATTCACGTAACCCAGCTAAGCTGTTTTGACGAATTCTCTATTATTCGTGCGAAACGTTAACCCTCTTGCTACAGCGCATCCGCCAGTTGAAAATGCATGGACTGTAGGTATTTACTGAACAATGTGCAACATACGATACGGACCGAATTGTAGAATACAACTTGCTTAATTATATTATCGTTTTGGGTATAATTAATATGCGACCTTTTTCCTATTAGCACACATTGCTAGATTATCTCAATCCGATTCATTATTATTTGTTATTAGCATGATGACATTTGATTCGCAGCATTAGCATGTTTTTATAAACAGGAAAAATAAATCTGACACTAATTGTAAGTTACACGCTTTTACGTACCTACCAGATACCTAATTATATCACCCTACGATCGCAAAACATACATAGTTCCTAGAAAGAATTTTATATCTCAGCTGTTTGGGCAGCGATCCAACAGAAAAACTCTGAGTGCCAAAAACTAGTAGCCGACAAAATGAAGATAACTTCTTCTAGGGAACAGAATAAAGTTTCATTCAAGAGTTATTTTATTTATAAATAGTGGAATAAATATCTCTAAATTACAGGTACTAGAGACTGCAGTAAGCGGTGGCAGTAGTAGCGAAATCAAATTACTAAATCTTAAAAGAGTTGCACCAATTATTAGATTATTGTCTTTACAATGCTTATTGTTAGCTTGGTGTGAAACAAGTGAACATTTATTTAACCTATTAACAGAAACTTGCTAAAGTCTAATAGATTGTTGTAGTTGATAGCTGATAACTTGTTGCTTATATTTTCAAGAAATAGTAATATTCGTACATTTTGTGGTTCTTAAAAAAATCATTTCAGGGGTAGCATTTTGAAGACTTACAATTAGTAATAATATTTCTGATATTCCTTTTCAGGAAGTTGTGGACAAAAAAAGCTGGTTGTTGCAATAATTGCTGAAATCTCCGTAGCTTAGGAATCGTCTTCTAATAGTAGCAGGTTTCCTAACAGGATATTGTACTTTGCAGGGCCACCTACAGGGAATGGGGGATGTAGTGCAGACTGTGTAATATAATGACAGTCACCGCATACCACAGCTTTGGATGTGGACGCAATTTTTGGCAACCGTAAAACGAACTCAGTGGATTATTTCGATCGGTCATCAGGATATTGGAATGGCTGCCTTAATTTCAAGGGTAATGAAAATGGGAGCTGTAATACCAAAAGCCAAGAGGCTGCAGTGTTTCCGGAAACTTTATGTCAGGCGGCTTCCACAAAAAAAAATGCTGATCCTGAGTAGTAAGAGAAACCATTGAAAAGTAATATATCTGTAAGTCAAGGAATAATTGTGCGCATACCTGTATGGCTCGTCCTTCGTTACGCAAGACACAACCACTATCGCCTTTCCCTTGTATCCCTCTACTTTTATCGTGGGGTAGGTCTTGTTGTCTGGTGTACTGCTGGTTCCAGGTATGGAACCTGCTGATCTCCCTTCGCATGGGTATCTAAATCGTAATTGCTTTTGAGCGGGCTCCTCGACTATTACGCATCTGGGTTTGGTGTGATGTTGATTATTATCAATACCGTTATACATGTTGGCGTAATCAGTTTCGATGACTTCAACTAGAAATGCAGAAAAGAGCATTTCAATCTTACGAATCGTTCTAGATGGTCTATTAAATTATTTTATTTGAAATTTGCCTTATAAATATGCTACTGCAACTTGAAAAATAAAAAAAAATTCTGTCTGGTTTATTTTTTGTAGGAATACTATTGACTAAAATAAACTTCTAAACGGGATATTTGTCTGGTTCATTCCAAGAAACTGTTTATTTAAAAGTAGCTGTAAGTATTTTGCTATAAAACATGTACAAATACTAATCGTCATCTGCATGTGCAAAACTTCAAGCGGAAATATGTAGTAAACTATAAGCTACATAATCTAAAAAGTGTAAATATAATTAAGTCACTGTCTTCGCTTGTTTATTAAAATCATCACATGAATAAAATGTTTATTTAAAGATCACAAATATAAATTGTTACAAAATGACTCCTTAATGTTTCTCTATCCTAATGTGGGAATATTTCTGAAATTTATAGTGTTGCCTAGTAAAAACAAATAAATAATAGGTATACATATATGAGTAATTATTAAGAATAGAAACAGGCATTACGTTTAATTTAATAAAAATTCTCTACGTTTGTATTTTCTAATTGGAAAAGAAAACTAAACAATCTGGTGGTATACATACATAGGTAATTTGTAAAATTTCATTCACAGCTACTTTGTGTGGGTGGCTAGAGCTCATAATAGAAGAATCATGCAATAACATGAGTAATCTATATGAAGTTACTATTTATAGGACTGTATACTTCTGTTTGTGAAGACAGGTACACTTCCGTGCTTTAATTATTAAGATAATTTTTAGTCACAAAATATTATTTGAAAAATTATGGGAAAAACCAAAGTTTTAGTATTCGATGTTTGCGAAATATCGACTAGTAGTAATTTGCTACTAGGCTGAATCACTGCCGACGCTGAGCCGACTTATAGCGATTAGATTATAAATCTACTTCGGAACAGTCGAGTTGAGTGCCAAATATTTTAATTCTTATCGACTATCCATGCAGACGAGTCCCGATCAACTTGTTTACTATCACCTATTCCTACTGTAAAATGATTGTGTTTAATTTTATTGTATGTAATAGAATCTATTGACTCGTAGTTCCTTTCAAATTATAAGAAACTAGGGCTTTTAAATCTGCAAATGGTTTTATTGTATCCTGCAACTAAAGTATCAAACGAATCACACAATTAGCCATTCTCGGGACGAGCTCTTTTCCACTGTAAATGCAATATTTAGAAAACAGAATGAAAGGACATAAATATAGTAAAATCTTAGAGCTAAAGAAATATGTATATATATATAACTCAAAATCATTCCTTTGATTTTGACAACATAAAAATTCAATCAATGATAAAACAGATACACAGTATTGAGATGATAGTAAAACGCACTTTACTTAACACTAATATATAGTTAAAATTGTACGGTTAGTGAACTCGAGAATTGAGTATAATATATTGTGTTGCATTAAGTTAAACTGTGATGCATGTTGAATATGTCAAATGTTTCGCATGCAATGTATACTCTTTTCGCGCAACTCTTCAATAGAATGAGCACCATTATTTTCAAAGCCATAAATTGAAGAGTTATGAAAAAACCATTTCGGGCTAAATCGGGTGACTTAGGAGGCCGGAAAATGGCACACCAGCCAGGCAGCCGTCTTGTTGAAACCAAACATTACGACGTTTTGAAGGTCGTGTGTGAAGTGTTTTGTGAAAGTTTTAAATATCTTTCCGCATTTAAATTTCCTTCAAGAAAAAAAGGGGTAATTATGTAGTCTCCTTAAAGACCTGGGCAGGTCTTTTAGGAGGCTACATAACACATTCACCTTTTGGGGATATTGAGTGCGAGCGTTGTGTTGTTTCGAGAGATTGTGACGTCCAGTCAACATGAAAGTGGATTCGTCAGTGAATAAAATGTTTTTTACAAAGTTTTTGTCATTGATGCAACGTTCGATAACTGCTTCACAAAAGTCGAGTCTGTCATATTTGTTGTTAGGAAATATTGCATTTGCTTTATTCAACTTATAGATTCGATATTTATTTTACCTTAAAACTCTGCAGACCGTATTATGTGAAACATTAAGCGACTCTGTAATTTTTTTGCTGGATGTATACGGAACGCTTCTTCTACTGTAGCGCAAATTAAAATATCCCTGTCCTAATTTTGTGGTATTAGGATCTTTTTAAGCCGTTGTGGGTACAAACAACCACGCATTTCAAAATTTCTAATTATGTGGCGTACAGTTTTATAACTAAGAGTTTTTTTGAATTTTGCTTGGAAAGAACGAGTAATTTGCCTAACAGACTGAAATGTTTCATTACGAATTTCTTTTCTTATAAATTATTACAAACAAAAATAATAATAACGGAAACAACGGATCATAAATCTTAATAAAAATCTTACGCATCGAGATCCCGTGTTGATTTCATTGTCAATAAAATTAGTTTCGCTCTGCTTGGCTATGCATCGCGCGCAGTGGCCGCTCGCCTTTAGCGTTGTAAGCAAAGCTTCGCCACAGTATATACCTAAGCTGTAGTTTTACTTCATGTGGGCACCTTTAATGTTTTTTTCTTTTTTTTTTTATGTATATATTTCATTCCATAGATACAAAAGTGTGTAGAACAAGTCAATGTCAATTGGAGTTAAAAGAAATACACATATACACGCACATACACAATATACATCACATTACGATAACAAATAATGTAAAACTTGAGTGTTTGCTAACGTATTTCTATTGCAAAAAAATCTTCAATTTTATACAAAATATTTGATTTAAGAATTTTCTGTAATTTGTTTTTGAAAGTTATGAAAGGCAGGATTTTTAAAGTATTTGGCAAATGATTATAAATACGTATGCATTGGAACAATGCAGTTTTCTGTAATTTAGTCAAGTGCCTATAAGCACCTTTGATCTTTTAGGATTAAATTTCAACTCGCGCATAGTTCTGGGCATTTATCTGCATAATAGTGATAATCCTTTAATTTGCCCACAAGTACATAAACAATTAAGTGAACCACAATATAAGCCGTTTTCAAATAATCCCCAATGTCCTTTGTAAACATGTACCTAATTATTAATTGCATTATCAATTGCATTTTAAGGGAAATTAGTACTCAGTTAAATCTTAGGTAAATAAAATAAGGATAACAAAGATTTCACTAGCATCTTAATTTCAGTACAAAGGACTGCTACTGATTTACGTGATTTACAATATATTATACCATTGCAATTTCAAAAGATATCCATATAAATATTTTAATACTTCTGAGAAATTAAAATTATCAAGTAAACATTAATCTATGAATAAACGTACACAAAACACTTGTAAATATGAAAGGCAGAAATCTACAAAACAAAGTTAAAACTATTATTATTAAATTAAGATTAAAGATACTATCTATATACTATATGCTAGCAAAAATGCTACTACGAAAATATTAAACTCACCTATAACTAAACTTATTATGGCGGTTAATTTTAATTATGGAACACTTGCAAATACTCTAATAAGCCACAAAAACGACAGAATACAAAATGTGGCGTAAGCGTCCCATGGAGGTGGTTTTATAGGTTGTGTTTTTGTTTGTAAACAAGCCGTTAATCCCTTGTTCAATATTAGGCCAATCCGGGCCTGCTCAAATCCCCTACATGCGCAGAACCATGCGGGAGTCGCAAATTTGTGCCACGATTTTGAGGGAGTGAAACTACTGCATAAGGTATATACTGTGGTATTGCTGTATGGGAATCTACATATCTTAAAATTGATATTTGGATAGAGCAGTTTATTTTATATAATTTTAATTTTATCCTGTTATTGTGTATCATTTATGCGATTATTACTTTCCGAAATACCTTTCATTGTTTAAGAATTGGTAATTTCTAAAACTAGCCGAAAAATAACGTTAAAAAAAGATATGAAGGAGCATTGAATAGCCGCAGGAATTTAGCGCGCTCGAGGAATTTAAACGAATGTGCTTGCGCGGTGTACATCGTTCTGTTCTTATTTTGTTCGTTTCAAACCAGAATGCGCAGTCTAAATAGCTACTGACCGAAATGCCGATGCCAAATAATTTCGCGTTAAACTCTAGAGTTATAAATGTTTATTATACGCTAAGTAAAATCATTCATAAGTGTGAATAGCAATATAAAAAGGAGAAATATCGGCATATGTATTCAGTGATTATAGTTGAAAATAGAATAATAAAAACTAATAGATTAGAGGATACTTACTGACATCACCTATGTCGATATTGTCGGCTGATGTCGCTTTAGAGGCAGTGCGAATATCTAAGGAAGGAAAAAAAAAGAAATTTTTTTTAATGTCATCCGTTAATCAAACAAATTACAAATCAATGCAGCAAAACAACTATATCCTAATATAATCAAAGCTCTTGAAATAATGCGACATGCTTTAACAAACTAAAGTATCACTACAAACTCCCAAGAAAATTTGAAACGAATTCCAAATAGTAGGCATCTGTTCTCGTTTAGAGAGAAAACAGCTAGAGATTATCAAAAAAATTGCTGTTATATATAATATTTATCTAAGGTAGTATCTCAAATATTTAGACAATGTTTACGAAAATCCTCTAATGGAAAATAAATAAAATTGACGTTTCTCCTACAAAGTTATTTATATTATTGAAACTAATAGTTTTAGTTTAGAGCCAGTAATTATGTATATTATAGGAATAAGTATAAATTAATTCATTTTTAATGTTCTGCAGTCAGTTTAAATATTATTCAAGATACTCTTCAATCACATAAAAGTCTATTGTATACATATTTAATTAATTCTAAGATAGACGTCTGAAGATTGTGTTTTGTAAATTGCTTTACAATTCAGGGTTGATTGACGAAGGAATAGTCTATCGTTGTGATGCGAAAAAGGGCATTTTAGAATGTTACAGCGATGCAGATTTTGGAGGATGCACAGGAACTGGTCGATCAACGTCAGGTGTAGTAATCTTATATGCAGGTGGAGCTATTTCGTGGCTAAGCCAAAGGCAGGCCATGGTAGCAACTTCGACAACTGAAGCCGAGATTATAGCTGCGAACGAAGCAACAAAATAAGTTGTTTGGCTAAGCAGACTCTTCAAAGCAATAATAGAGTTAAAACGAGTTCCTGTTCTGCAAGTAGACAATTCTGCTGCAGTGAGACTTGCTCAAAACCCAGAGTTTCACCGCAGAACAAAGCATATTGCTTTAAAGCATTTCTTCGTTCGAGAGAAAGTCACCGAAGGACAGCTGGAGGTACAGCAAATTCCAACCGAAGAACAAGTAGCGGACATTATGACAAAGCCGCTATCGAGGATCCGGCTAAAGATTTTGTGTAATCGAATGGGACTTTTATAGACTTTTATATGAAAGACAGTGGCATTTTTGTTTGTTTGAGAGATTGTAAATCAATTTATGCTTGTTTATAATCAATAACAATATTAAGTTTAAATTAACAAGGGAAATTGTTAAAGTATTATGTTAGTTTAAACTTAATATAGGTAGAAGTCTATGTAAAAATATGTAAGGTAACTTAGTAACAATGTTTTTATATAGTGTGTTGAATGTCAAAAAATAAAAAGTTCGTGAAAGAAATATTCCTTTCTACATTAAGTATTCTAACAATTTATTTATGCACATATGTACAAACATACTTGTAAATATTATTGTATATAAGAATATCTTCATTTGTATTTAATTTTATTGAATTTGGAAGGTCAAATGTAAGCATCAAAGTGCAAACAGAACTGTAAACGGTAGATTCTAAATCGTGGGGATTATTCCGCTATTAGATCTTTCCTATGGCACAATTATTTAAATATTATATATATCTATAATTAATCTAACAAAAGTCGTCTATTATTGACATCACATGTGCTACCAACTGAAAATACGAAACTGATATAATAAGGCAGTTACAAGAGATTTTACAATCATCTAAACTGCAAATCAAGATAATAAAAAACAGCTCAGTTCTGGTTAAATTGAAGGTATAGCAAAAAGTTAGTAGAGAAATGTGAATGTATGCTTCATACGTAATCCCCTTTTATTTCTCAATTGCAAATATTTTAGAATAGGCGCTTTCAAAATCACTATATTCAAAAATTAAATAATGCTTTGAGTATGTTCTCCAATATAAATAACCCAATAATAGAGCTTACGTGCTATAAGTAGCCAAACAGTATGCCAAATATTTAATACATTATGTACTTTGCCAAACAAATAGAATTTACACACAAACGTGGTTGTTTATAGGCAGATATCTCATCAAACAGAAATTCAATTAATGTTTCTAGAGGGTTGGAAAGTATCTCGCAGTGAAATATGTCTAACCAATATTTCGTCACATAAAATCACCAAAACTGGTAGAGAAGATCTCGTCAATATGGGAAATTATCACGATCTATAATCTTTTCAGAAACTACGGGTTTAACAAACTAAAAATACAATATAGCTACCAACTAAAACGCACGTATCATAATTTACACAATTCACAATTTACCAGGTTCAATACACCGTGTGATTCGTTCGAATTAATGTAATCTGATCACGATGCCGCTACTTTTCAACGCCTCATGAGGAAAATATGCGTAACGTAACTTGTAAAATCGGAAACTGCACTGATGTTGTACGTCTCGCTTTTTGGCACGATTGGCAATTCTGGATCTATAACGTCAGGATGTATAAATAGATACCAGTCGAGTTGAAGTTTGAGGAAGTCATTGAGTGAGGGTACACATACCCACAAAAGCGTAGGTGTTGTGTTTTGCTTAAAATTTAATAATAGGAGGAATCATTGAAGAATTCTTTTACAAATAACAGATAC
This sequence comes from Cetonia aurata, assembly GCA_949128085.1. Lineage (NCBI taxonomy): Eukaryota > Metazoa > Arthropoda > Insecta > Coleoptera > Scarabaeidae > Cetonia > Cetonia aurata. The sequence goes on from OX421885.1 coordinate 35,745,874, forward strand.
AGTGATATTTACAAATGTATGAGAGATAATGGAATTAAATTACAGCATTAGCTTGCTATCCTCTTCAGTAGAACTATTATCTAATTGTGGACGGAGCTAAAGACATAACAAAATTAACTTAAAAAAGAAAAACCACGATTTTTAAAACAAGATTGTTGTGTATATTTGCATTTCGTTTAGTCATATTTCATCTAAATCCAATCGTAAAACAAGAAACTTTCTGCAGTGCATGCTAATGACCGCGATTAGAAGACCAAACATGGCAGCAGCAACACCACGGACACAAATTACTGTGTTAAGGTTTATTCCAGCGAATTGAAATCTTAGATAATTATGGCCTTCTAAAGATTTTGCGACTTGTTTTATATCTATAATGGCACAGTTAATAATATTTATGTCGGACAACAGCGGAACCAAACTTGTGGTTTGATGTATAGGTACTTTATAAATATTCTGCTTTGACCTGGTTATCTTTGAGTTATCTGTGGTTAGTCTGCGTTAATATTTGCTGTAATACTTTTTTTTAGAGCGGGCAAGAATCTTGAAAATGCATAAAGATTTAGTACTAAAAGTATCTTATAAAAACCATTGTATACACCTAAAATATCTGCTGCAGAAATAATATCAAAACATGAAATTAATGGCTAATCATAACTTGAGTATCAGACATTATGATAATGTCTTACTTTTGATAGTTTCTGTCAATGTTGAGCTTAACGCATCTTTCAGTAGCGTGTTTTCGCCTGTAAGATACGTGCCCAAGCTTTCGAAAATATTTGGGTCTACGCGCATGTATTACTATTCTAATCCCTCTGTCGTTTTGGAACCATCCGTGTACCATTTGGTGGCGTATCTATTGAGTTTCAAGGTGGTGTCTTTATCTCATTCGCTCTTGGTACTAAGCTCTGTGGTAAATTCTTTTATAAAGCTAAAATTGTTTGACATGTCGTCCTGTGGCAACTCCCAGGTTTGGACACCTTCAAGGGGCTGAGGCCTACACCTAATTATTCTTGTCTCATTGCACCCGTGATGCCTACACATACCAATCTTTAGAGAAATTCGCTCTCGTGAGAGGCAGATTAGTTATTTTGCTCCAATAAATGATGATTGATCTCACTATTGCGCCGTCTAGCCCTCTTTTATTTAATGCTTTCTTGGCAGCCTCATGAGGGGTGCTTTCAAAAGCGCCCTCAATACCTATAGAAAGACGCATATTTCCCACATCCCCATTGAAATTTCAACCTTTTATAGGGGTTTTTACTTGCCAAACAGATACAGCTCAACGAGGACAGCAGTGCCGTAGACGCTTTTAGTAGATTTATAATTACCTAGATCTGAAGCTGGTAAATGTAGTATCGCAATCTATTCGGATTTACTCATTTAGGCGATGGAGATAGACATGTATGTAGGAAGCAAAATTACATTGTGGTTAATGTTTATATTAGCAAACATAGAAGTCGTCCTTGAATATTCACACAAAAGAAAATAGAAAAAGAATACATAATCCATACATGTATATAATAGATGTTTGCAGTGTTGTTCGGCTACAGTGCGTATATAAAAAAAGAAGCCATTAACAACACAGTCAGTCACGTGTTGAGTATATGGCTCTGGATGTTTTTAGAAGTACAATACACATGCAACGGATCTCGAGGATATGTTGACATCTACAATTAACGGTATTCGACTTTGCACTGCACGGAAATACAAGTCTTCAAATTATCTGTGTCGTAGTTTTGGAAACACGTTGATTATAAATGTATAATCAATCAATTCACTAGTACATAATAATACTCTCGTTCAAGGATAATTTTCTAAATCGAATTCTATTACAATAATGATGTCGTGGCTGCAATTATAGCACACAATGCGTATATTTGGAGTGTCTATACCGTATTTGGAAGTTTGGAAAGTGTCCTGTACAGGCGGTAGCAGAATACGTCTGCATACTGATACATAGGAGAGATTCTTTATACCAAAGATATTTAGTTTATAAATACCCTATATAGTTTCAACAAAAAAGATAAGCAATTTTCTAGAAGAACATATATACCACCTACACGTGTGTGCTTAACAAATTTAATCATGACTTTTACACGTAACATAAAAACCACAGAGATAAGAAGCAAGAAAGAATTTTTGAGGAAATAAAAATACAGACCTTTTAATGTAGTGGTTTAGCTTTTCATGTTGGAATAACCTAAATATAATTATTTTCCAAGACTTCTTATATTTAGTAAATACGATAGATATATAAATCTTACAAGCCTATATATTTTATTTGGATCACCTACATTAGTTTGCTACTGCAGAATAATCTCTTATTTATATTAAATAAAAGATAACGTTGAGTGCGATACAAACATAATTTTATTTTTGTACTTCCATGTACATCACCAACTTTTCTCTATCTGCAAGTTAGTTAACTGAAAGTCATACAAGTTCTTGAAAAACCCAACTGTCTCTGCAATTTGACAATTCAGTCAGTAAACGGGTACTTTCAACCGTGCATTGATGACGAAGCCGCAGAGTATGAAATGGAAAGTCAACACTTATCTATTAATTTGTGTCAACGATGTGTTAATATGTTTAAGTTAATTTTGATAGACAGATATTGTCTAAAATATTCGTTTTAAACGATATTTTGGCATGCTTTTATTGAAATATGTATACATTAATTTGTGGCACTTTTGCAGTTAAACTCACCGGTAAAATACCATACTTTTGATGACAATATGACTTATCGTATGCTTTGTGGTACTTATACAACCAAAACATCCTCTTTTTTTTTATCTTTCACTGATGACATTATCTTCTTGGAAGCATTACCTACTATTCCGGTAAATCACTAATTTATTGGGCTGAATATATTACTTATTTACATTAATATAGTACAGTAGTTTGTTGATTTCAAGTTGTGTTTTTAAAGCAGGTGTATTTCAATTTATCGTAATAGCATTTCTAATAATTTGTCCTGTAATCACTCTGCGGAGACTGGTAGGTTTATTAATTGTGCGCAAAATAGAACGCCTATAAAATAGAATAAAGATGCTTTTGTACTTTCAGATTGGTTTAACTTCAACAACACATATGAATGGTGCGATGCTAGAAAAACAAACAGATATCTAAGAAATTCTTTAGGTAGGTAGCTATTTTATTAGCCACAGTTTTCCAATTATAAAAAAATATTCATTGAAGCATTCTATGAAAATCCTCATAAATTGAGAGGAATTCTAGGTCGATATTTCTTTCTATCAAGGCATATTAACAAGACGAAAATATCCGAAATTTCTGCAGAATCAACTTCTATCTTTATTGAATCCTCTGTCACTACAAATTGGGAGGAAGACGGAGTTTCCACAGACTACAGTATATTGAAGTGACAGCAGTGATCAAAGGGTTTATTATATCAGGCTTGCAACAGTACAATTATGGTAGATGTGATATTTCTGTTGAAGCAAGTACTAGCTATGTATCATTTACAGTATTGTGGCAAGTCAATTCATTTTAGTTCACGGAAAATCAAAATCATACATACCAATGGATGAGGTCGGCATTCGAAGATACGAGAAGCCATTCTAACTACTACTAAATCTATTATCTAATTATGCTGAAAACTTTACATGCCTATACACACTTCAAAGCAAATCGTAAACAATTCCTCGATAGAGTCAGTTTATCTTGATTTATGTTTTGTATTTTTTTTTATTTCATTGAATAATAATATTTTGAAACTACGTTAAAAAAAACAGAATATAATTATATTCCGGCTAGTAATTAAATACATTAAATTGAAATTCAATTATTTACATATTCATAAGCCAGACATTCATACAAGTAGCACATAACGACATATATCTACAGGTTATAAACTTTCAATGTTCAACATAAATATCAAGATAGTCCAATGATGAAATAATTGGTTTCGGGAAATTCTACACGAAGAAGGCGTCTGTGATTCTAAGAAGCCGTTTAGGCGTTGCCAAAAATATTTCAACGGCGAATAAAGATAATTGTATATTTATAATCGAATGGCTTTATTGTTTTTGCATATACGGTTGTTAGAGATATAAATTAAGTTATGGCGTTTTCTTAGATTTAGAGATAAAACTTTAAAACAATTGAAAGTCTACTAATGAAATATACACGTGTTACATAAATACAATCATGGCACGGCAATAAATAATCCTAGTATAAAAGACGTGGAGTAACCTTCGTTATTTGCGATGTGTAGTCTTTTACAAATGACATTGAGGCTAATACATCGGTTTCTAGGTAATGGAACAGGTTGTTTTAGTTGTTCGTAGAATTACTTCAGAATAGTCAGATTGCTCCTAATGGTTTGGCGAAGTAGACACAATAATTATAAATATATTCTGTAATATGGCATCGACTTCTTGTATTACAAAAAATTTTTGAATATTGGATAGGCTTAATAGTTTCTTGACTAAGCACCATATATTGACCAAATTTCAACATGGGTTTAGAAAAGGAAAGTCGAGAACCACTGCTCCCATCAATAGATCATCCAGTAACTGTTATGTGTTTCGCTGTCCGAAATCGCAGGTTACACTGGAATGTATGCTGACGCTTTACTATGGTCTTTTCTAGGATGCAATATGGTATTCTGCTCTGGGGTTCATCGACAGCCGCTAAGAAAGTATTTTTAGCATAAAAAGCCATTCTAAGATCCATTGTCGGTGCTCATTTCACCCAATCTTGCAGACCTATATTTCGTACTTTAAATTTGTTGCCTTTAATTTGTATTTATATACTAGAATTAGCTTGCTATGTGCACAAAAACAAAGATAATTTTACCTTTAATGCCGAGTACCATGACTATCAGATTAGAGCAAGAGATTATCTGCACACTGCGGGATACACTCTAAAAGTTACTAGCAGCCTAGGGGTGAAAGGTATGGGAGTCAAGGTTTACAATCCTCTGCCTCGTAAAATATTCCTGTTGCAAAGTTTTGCGTCCTTCCGCAATGCTTTGCAGAAGTTTCTCCTGTTGCACAGTTTCCACAATTTAGACGAGTTTTTTGCCTTGCGCAATACTTAAGTTTTTTGTGTTTATTGTAGCCTAGATTGAGTTCTTTTCCTTACTTTAGTTGTTTTCAGTCAACGTTACTTTGTTTAATTTTTCTTTTTGTTTGGCTTGCACGTTTTTTGAGTCTTAGTTATTTATATTTACAATTAGCCATCACACAAATTACAATTTTGCTTCAAAACGTGTTACGAATTACGTGGTTAGGCATATGGTTCTTGGGATAGTTAACTGACAATAATTCTTTAGCGATTCCCGTGTAGTTATGACCGTAAAATTAGTTTAACATAAATAGTTTCTGCTCTATCAATCCATACATACAAGTTATTTCTATTTTGATTTGAAGCTATTTGTGTATTCGGTGTGAAGTAATCAAAAAATGTTAATAAAATTGGGCTTCTTACTTCACAAATTCTATTTAAAACATAAAGTGCCCTGATGTAGGTTCTTGTAAGTATGAAACATCTTAATTACTAAATAGAGTTTGTGAAATAAGATTATTATACTTTGTAAAACTATTTATGTTATATTACGAATAAAAGAAAGAGGTATTCCCGTAAATAATTAAACTAGGGATTTTATCGTTATCATAAAATTGTTGTTTATTGATGTGTGCGCTTTCATTTAATGCGGGTCGTTAGCTCCGTTAGTTTCTCTATTATTAGATATCAACCGAGGAACTTCGCCAGTGTTGCCGCGTTTACATTTTTACAGGTCTCTATTTTATACCTATAGGTAATCGTAGCGTATACGCTACGATTAGTCTCCGTGCGAATAATCCTTTGTATCTATGACGTACATTGTGTTGATTTCGAAAGGTTTGCAAGGGCACAATTTTATGCTACAATACCACGGAGCGTAAATATTATATAGGTATGCAGATATATATAATTCGAGAGCTAGTAAAGTGACACTTAAACTTTTATACGTATTTTCTTCTGGAATTCTTTCATAAACATAAACATGTGTAGGTATCGTAGTTTAAAATCATCATCTATTATTAGTTATTAACAAAGGTTTAACCTACGAATATATTTTATTAAAGGTCGGTGTTTTAAACTCCTCATAAAGTTCCTAATAAAAGGTATTAACTGAATAACTGAAGTAAATGTCTTTCCACCAACTAATAAAAATTATGTAGGTGTTAAACTGATTTATTCTCCTAACATGTTAATGAGTGGTTGAAACAGAAAGCTCATCGAAACTGTCTGAAATTAATATCTTCTTTTATTTTAAAGCAATGGTGTCGATCAATTAATATGTTTGCAGTTGGCAGTGCTGGAGTAACCAAATGTAATTCTATTAACATAGTGCAAATATAACCTTGTCATATGTCATATTGTCATTTAGTTATTTGACGTTTCATTTAATAAATTTAATCTTGGAATAAAATTCGAACCAAAAGGTATATTTCAAATGTCTTGTCACTCATTATCAGTTGCACATCATGAGTATGTTAAATGTAAGTTTACGGATAATCATCGAATACTTTGTGTTGTATACATATGTATGTACATTCATATAAATTACTTGTTTGACATTAACCTTGAATGTATATTCCATAATTAAGAACGCTATTGATATAGAATTACTGTGAAATAGAAATTTGGGCCTACAATACTGACGCATTCTCATTATTAACGACGTTAAAGTGCATTAATTTATTATTCCAGGACTATAACAGATATTTAATATTGTTGAAAACGGCTATAATATCTCTTTGGGATATTTTAAGTGGAGAAATGATACCAAACATATGACTATTTATAGTCGAAGCAAAGCATAACGCCGCTGTGATAAAAGAAATTGGAATTTCCGTATGCGATTATGTCATTGGATTGTATATGAGACGCCGTCGCGTGCTAGGGAATTCAATCTGCAGCTTCATTTATGAATGGAGTTGACCGCGACTTTCCCGCTGGAATTCCATAAAAAAAATGAGCGAGTCGATTTCTAGTAGAAAATTTCCGGACCGAAATACCGCGCACGCCTCTCCTCTTCTTCAGGAACAGGTCAATTATAAATAAATCAATGTTGCTCATTTACATATGTGTGGCGTTTAAGTTTGGGTTTTCTACGATGTTTGGGAATTTTGAAGAAGATACTTTGAATAATTATAAGGATAGGAAGGAAGTTAATTTAAATATTTTGGTTTCTATTTATCTTGTACGTTGTGTATTTATATGTTAACTGTAAAGGATTTCTTAGTTTTAAAGGATTTTATGATTTTTTTTCTCTTAATTTGGTGGTGTCGCCAGCAGTGTGATACAATGGTATGTTGCATCATTCTCAAATTTCTGTGTGTTGTTTGACACCAACAATAAATTTAAATAAACATTGTTTTAATTGAAAAAGACTTAATGAAGTCGAAACGTTTTAAAAAAATTTAACTCTTTGATTTATCCAGCCTTATTGCTAAAAAAAATGACTAAATACATTAAAATACAGGCTAAATACGTTAAACTTAACCGTTGAATATTTGGGCATGACATTTTATACCGCTAGAAATAATTCTTTAAACATTTATGTTACTTTTGGATACTTTAACCACTCTATAAGGATACTTAGGATGGCATAATAAAATTAATAACAAAAAAATTCATTCAAAGAGCGTAATCTACGCTTTAAAGTATTAATAGAAAGAATGGATTTGATAGACGCTGGCAACTTATTGTATACTCTCATAGAGGAATAAAATAATCCTTTCCCGGTCAAAGATAATCATGGAGACATATTTAAAATAATTCGCAGGAATCTTTTCTTCACCAAGAATACTTTGCTGATATCAGAACTTTGTCCCCAAAAAATTATTCCATATTTTATACGCGGATAAAAAATTCCATAGTAGGCAGCTTTCAGGGTTGCAAACTCAATTTTTTTTTAGGTTTCTAACAGCATAACAAGAATTATTTAATTGATTACACAATTTCTCTACATGTAATGTCCATCTCAAATAACTATCGAAGTATTTACATAGGATTTTTTTTTGATGATACAGTATCAATAGTTGAGTCATTCAGAGTAATAGTATATATCATTTGAGAAGCGCTTTAGGTAGAAAATACTAAACAGCAAGTGTTTGAAGCATTCAGAATTAGTTTGTTAGCCTTAAACCAATCATTAAGTTTACAAAAGAAAAAATCACACTCTCTTTTCAGATGTGTAGCATCATTAACACGAATTGAAATATTAGTATCATCAGCATAGTTTACTAGTAGATCTGTAACGAAGTCATAATATTAGAAATATCATTAATGAAAATATTGAATAGTAGTGACTCTAATATAGTTCCCTGTGGTACACCTTGTATTACTGTTTGGTGTGGTTTCGACATTACATTTGATTATTATCTGTTAAAGTGCTGTCGCCCGCTTAAGTACGAATTTATGAAAGCATTAGAGACACCACGAATTTCTTATCACTTTGCTTTCGTTAGTTAGAAATTATAATTCGTCTTCAAGCTCGCATTAATTTTCCAGTAAGATTAATGCAACATTAAATTTTAGTCGTTAACAAGTATGCCCGTTTTTATTTATATATGTATTTTTACTTAGCAGATCGAAAACAAAACTTAGTAAGTGTAAACATAATCTAATTCGTGGAGAATGTTATATAATACAAGCCGATTTGACTACCATAGGATATCTCAAATGCGCACAATGATTAGCATCGTGTTTCGCGGAAAATAATGGTAATTTTTCATGTCTCAATATTCTACGAAAATTGTTTATTGCCATACAAACATGTAGATACCTACATATGAAAAACACGCATGATAACTGCAACTAATAAATAATTAAGATAAGTTTGTTATTTAAACACTGATTGGAGGCAAGAATAACATTTCTAGGATCTATTAATAGGCACGCATAATTACATAGGATATATTTGTGTTTATACTATTTCAGTACCTATATAAAGATATTGAAATTTTGTATGACATTCTATTACCTATATAAATTCAGATGTAAATTATTATACATCGGTATCCTCACGATTATAAGAATGGATACAGTAAGTATTGATGTAGTTAATAATTCTCTTGAAACGTTGGTTGCATATACATGTGATAGAGTTTTCACTGCCGTAAAGTTGCACAATAAACTTCGGAACACATACAATGTGATTATCTTATCAATTTAAACTTGTAGAACGTAAAACAGAGAGAGATATATTCCCACTAAGTTTACATAACTAAATTGAAATCATTTAGATGTAAATAGAAGCATGAACTAGGATTTCGATTAGAATAAGTAAAAGATATGAAAAAGGAAATCGAAAAGTTTCGGTGAAATTAGTTCGAGAGGCAAATTGAAATAAAGACTATTTATAGAATAAAATATACCTACAATTACTACCAAAATCACTTTAATTCTAAAAGCAACCATACCGTAGCCACCACAAGAAAAAAAATAAAACATTCAAAGCTTTCTACGTGTATACAAATGGCATCACATAAAATGTAAAACAATCTTCAAACAAAAGCATGCAAGGGCAAATGTTTGTTTTTACACACCTAAGGTGGTAGTATCCATTTCTGTTATCTAGTGAGTGAATAGGGGTAACTTGTAGAGATGTTTCGCTTCAACGCACTCTCGTGATATTCTTTTAATTTTAATTTAACTATTGTGAAATTCTACTTTAGGTATGGGAATTAAGAAACGCAATAAATGCGAAAAACAAACAGCGGAGAGTAATGAACGCCTCTAACGGAAACAGTTGCTCGGTGATGATTACTTTTTGTTTTGTTTTGATAGGAGAACCGACCATACCTTAGGACTCATGATGTGCGTCTCTCACACTATCGAGTAAAACGATCAAGGTCATGTCTTTTCCAACGGTGCAATCAGCACGTTCGTAACGAAATAACAAATACGATTATATGACACTCCGCGCGATAGGAACTGCGCCCGGAAATACGCACTGAACAGGACACTAAATGCACAAAATCGGTACACAAAATAGTCTTTACGCGTGTTTATTAAGGTGGACTTATGCGACGACCACCGAACTTCGACTGATCGCGCCGATAATAAAACGCCAATGAACGGACAGAGCGAGTGGCAAAGCGTGTATATTTTAAGAAACGATGACCACAATGCCGTTCTCGGAAAACCAGTCGCGATCTATTGGTGGTTAATATCACGTGGTTTACGCTATGTTAGCGCGCTGCTTAAACTGTACGCGTCCTATGTTGAACTGGCGCGCGACGACAAAACTTCCACAATAAAACTTGCTATATATGCGCGAGTTTGCTGGTTCATTTTTCCTGTGCGCACTGGGTTTTCACGGGATAAACTTCAACGTGAATTCGATCAATTTCGACCTTATAGTATGCAGCTATTGCAGAGGGACATTGAAAAATCTGCACTGCATAGTACCACACGACAGGGGACCATCAAATAATAAAAAAAAATCTTGCATACCATGACCGCAGGCCCGTATCTGGGTTGCCCGGGTGCAGTTTATCTGAGGGCAATTCCTGGTGCACAAAAAAGTGGTGGACACTAATTATTATGTATATTTGCACTTAATTTGAGAGGGGAGGAGAGGTTTGAACCCCCAAAACCCCTCCCCAGATAAGGCTCTGCATGTCCGTACGCCTAAAAATCTAGGGAACTAAAGTGAGGACTACGAGTTGGCCATGCTATAGGTCCCTTACCTGCAATCTATATCTATTTCTGTACAGAAGTTTCTTTGCTCTTCAGGAAAGCGAAAGTTGTTTATAAAAAAACAAAATTTAAATTTTACAAAATCGAACTTCAGAACATGGTACCACCTGCATTCCATTAATAGGATTACGAATGGTTATTGAAGAAATAACTTATTAACAGCTCCTAATTTTAGGGAGAACAGTGTTTCTAGTGTTACATAATTTGGTATAAAAATGAAATTTTAATTATTGGTATGTTTGAGATGTTCTCCTTGTACTTGAAGACAGTATTCGTATTTCTCCCGCAAGTTTCTGAACATTTCCCTGATAGCAGAAAGTGGTACTTCCGTCAACACTTGGCGAATTTTGTTTTTCAATTCCTCAATATTCTGGCGCACTGGAACCTGGTAGATCTTTTGTGTAAGGAGAGACCCACAAAAAGGCATCAGGAGGTGTAAGATTTGGCGAGTTTGACGGAAAAGGATAATCATTTCTCCTGGAAATGAGACGTCCAGGTAAATACCGTTGCAGAAGGAGCAAAGTTTTCCTAGCAGTATGCCCAGCAGTAGTCTTGCTGAATCTTTTTTTAAAATGTATGCGCTTTTTCAAGCTTAAGCTAAAACTAAAAACCGCATCTTTCTGACTTTTATAGTTTTTAATTTCGAAGACCCTGCAAATGGGACTTAAAGAAAAAACAAAAACGTTAGGTAATTCAGAAACCATGCGAGTTTCTGTTCTCATTTGCTTATTTTATTTCCCCTTCAGTATCCAATTTTTATTACTTTCCCTTCAATATCCAATTTTAGTTAACTTTCTATTAAGTGCATCATTTTCTAGATATGTAACTATTTCAAGCTAAACCGTTTACCTGTAAAAGGTAAGAGCATAAAAATCAGGTATTTTGTATTTCTTTCAATCAGTAAATTATACATATATATATATTAGAAACCAGTTATTAAAAACAATTATATATTGATTGTAATTTTTCAGATTTGTATCGTCTTAATGTACAATTTCCATATATATTTACAATTTTTAAATTATTGTGAATCAGCCGATGTTCAACTGTAACTTCCGCTACGTTTTAAATATTATCAAGAGCATCGAAGTTATGTTATATACGCTAGATCTTTATAGCGCTTTAATTTCTTTCTGTTATATTTAAAATACGTCACGGCGTGATCTAAATTTGCCCGGAATATGGACTTCTGCCAAATTTAAATCCATCGTCATATGTAACGGGTTAAATGACAATGATGAAAGAAGAACAAGTAACGAACCAAAATACATAATCTATTGCTGTATTCACTCACTCTTTTTGTTTCTCTTATACCTTAGCAGTTTATTTTACCACAAGAATTTCCAAATGTAATTGGGCAGTGTTTTATTTTCATTTGAATATGTGTATTATAATTACTATTTGTACTTAAGAAATGAATGGCAACAGCTTGATAAAGGTAGCAACTGTCTACCGCAACGTACATACCAAAATAAAAAAGCTCGTTTATTGACCTACAAATCCAATTATCAAATATCAACAAAATATAAAAAAACTAGAGCCACATTACTTTTTGCAAGGTTGAGCCTTTTTTTGAGTCTAATTTGACTGAACTAAAAGGTAAATACATGTTTCATATACGATAGATACCAGCATAGAGCAGAACTTTGACGTATACCTGCAAGATATCGCTTACATACGAGAAACCCGGCAAAATCGAAGTATTAAATAGATTGGACGACATACAATATTTGCAAGGTTAGGCAAAGCAGGTAGCAGATTAGCGGATTCGATTGACATCGTTTGCATCATCATTTTTGCAACGGCAAACCGTACGGCCGGCCAAAATTGCGACTACATAACAAAACGCCACTATACTGAAATAGTGTCCCTGAATAAAATATGTGCTCACTAACTCTAGCAGTAACTAATATACTTGATGTGTTTATTTGTTTGTGGAATGAGTTCTCAGATTCAGATTATTAGTTTTAATGAATAGTACATAATAGGTAATACTTATTATTATTTATTTACTGATGTAATATTTCTTAATTGGTAGTATTGAATAAATTTAATTATTTTTGTGTGTATAGGGCGTTTAGGTCTTATGGAAAAACAATATTGTTTCCTTTTGATTACATCTAATTAACTTGCTACGTTTCCTTGATGTTTCCGCAACTGTTTCAAGCTTAAACTTTGAATTTCCTTTCGCCTTAAATATTTCCTTTTCTTTCTATTCTTGTAATATGCAGTAAAAAATCAAATTTCAAGTTTTTGTATTTTTGATTTTATATTGCTGTAGCGTTACATTTTATACTATATTTAAATTTTATATACAAACTAATAGATGTTATATGTTCCAATACCATTTCGAAATAAAGTGATCAAACAATGTCCATTTTTGGCACTTGACTATGCATATATTAATCGCAAAAAACAACTAGTCTTTATCTTTTTACCGTACGGCCTTGGGAACAACGACTTCCAGTTGTTCCCCATTCAGTATTCATATGGGGACTACCCTAAGAGTTACAGTTTGCATTATGCGCTATGTTATAAGTACACATACGATATAACAATAACCATTATTAACACATACATAAGGAAACGTACACGCACTGCATTGTATGTGGTTTATTCGAGTTTACATGCAACTAAAGCGTTTGTAATTCACATAGGATCAGGACCGCTTAGTTTAGTTAATTTAAAACAATTATCGTATGTGTGAAAATCAACGTTTTGCTTGTGCTAAATAACTTTTACGATTTACAGTAAGACAGTTAGACATTGCATGGTAATATACACAATAAGTAATAGAGAAAGTAAAGAGATCTTAATTTGAGAATAGAAAATTGACAAAAACTTTGAGTCAAAATAATAATTGCTTATTTTTATGAAATATGATAAATTATGGTAAAATAAGACTGAAATTCTCTTTAGGATTTGCATAAGTTTAATTCCGGTTCTTTTCTTGGACAAAGGGATTTTTCTTGAAATTAGATTTCAATTGCAACAACCAAACAAAATAGGAATTAGGAATTCCGAAGGCATACAGTTATTTAATGGTCAATGTACCGCTAACCACAAGAAAACGTGTGTTTTTTTGTTTGTAAATATCCAGCAAAATTCAAACACGAACCGTGTCCATATTCTATTTAATCGAAAGCAATTGAACAAATTGAGCTAAATTATTTTTTAAGTAAATGATAACTTTCTCCCGGGAGGTTATCATTAAAGTTACTTAAAGATATATTTAGAACCAGAAGTGTACAAAAGTCAAATTTAGGTTCAATCTTTGAAAACCCTCCCAGGATCGTCTTCATTTAACTTTTTAGAATAAAATACATCGTTTTTCCTGCGTTTCTTGATTTTTGAGAAAAAGGAGCAAAGAGGTGACTTTATTGCAAAGGGCGACTGTAAAAGATGACAACACACATATCAAATTTTACAGAATACGCTGGTACCAATTTTAGTGTGATTACATCAATATTTTCCAAAGTATGCAAGATGCGCGTTCCTACAAAGTTGTGAGGAAAAAGATTACATATCTTGAACCGGCACATAGTCTTTACACCGTATACAGACCAACACCAGTATGATACACAACTTTTACATTTTAGATAAGCACTGGCAACATTTAATTATTTTTACAGACTGGTCTAAAACTGGCCTAGCTGCCAATCTCTGGGCATATTCCATATAACCCTCATTAGACTATACATTCTATTTCTTATTTCTTCCCCTCCGACTTTTATCATTTCATTAGAAAATGCGTCTGGTTCGGTTGCTTTCCCGTGTTTTAGGTTCTCTATTATTTCGTCCAATTCCTCAACAGTAGAAATCTAACTGGTGGTACCAGAAGGCACTTGTGTATTGTACCCAAATTTTAACATTTCCATATGGGATGCCATAAAGAAATAAAAAAATATAACAGATTTCGGCCCACCCGAAAGTTGCATAACGTATATGCAACTACGTATACATATGTATAATCGAGTTTTAATCTATAAAAGGTTTGATGAGAACTAATAATTTGGATAAGCAAACAATTATGATATAATTATTGTTATTTATACAGATGTTAAAGCATTAAAACTGAATAGTAGATATTCATATATTATACCACATAGGTGTGTATCTATACACTGGATATCTATATGCGTATGCGGTTTTGCTTTTCTTCTGTTATATTATATATTATATATTCAGCTGGGTTTTCGATAGCGAAGCGTCATGTATAAGATTAAAATTGATTCACTGGAAAAAGAATGATTTGTGATTTATGTTACAATAAGATAAAGAAATAAACCAATTGAATTTATTTGGAAATTGTAAATTCAGAACTTTAGAACCCATGGCAAACGTTTCCTAGGTAAACTGACGCAGTTTGCAAATAGGGATGATACATTAAAGATTTTGGCAACTAGATTTGCTGTTGGTTACTATAACATTTATATTACACGTCAACTTTTTCATAAACAACTTGACAGCTTGTCAACAAGAAAGCCGAAGTATATCTATTAATAATTAATCCACATGTCTGCGTTGGAGTATAATTTAGTGTGTGCAGGAGGTGATGGTTTGAAGAGAAAGATCGAGAAACCTCAGTTAAAGAGAACTCCAGTACCGTCGTGCCGCAAGTTGACCGCTAGACCACAGGTCAAAGATGACCAAGTTAAAGTCAAACTGGCGGAAGCTATGCAGAACCTCTCATCTCCGAATTTGCGGAAATTCAGTAGAAAAAGGGCGCAAACTGTGGCCGAAATAACTCCCACTAAGAGACGAGTATCTGCAGAAGTTGGGTATGTCATTCTAGATGTAAAGTTTTCATTTGCGTATATTAGGTAGATGCTTATATTTGAACAACATAGTGAGTTTAGTTTCAAAACATATACCTAACTTATTTTATTTAACATATACATTGTATACGGGACAACGCAGTTTGAAAGATTAATACCTTCTTGTCTAAGAAAAGAACTACTATACCAGAAACATCCTAGAAATGATATACCTATATCAAAAAGGTCAAAGCAGTGTAAATAGTCACACTGACATTGCATTGGTATTTATCGAAAATGTATTATTTTAAAATTTCTATCCACTTCAATGTGTGCACCAATTCTTATTTTTTTTTAAAATAATTAATCAAATGTCATAGTATAGTTTGACATGAGTGAAAATATTATTTTCAGTATTATGCGCTACTACCATTAAACCTTTTTATTTTCAAATTATTTTATTCACGGTGGTTTGATTCTATTCTTTCCCGATTTCCAAAATAATTGCATACATTGATTAACTAATGTGTTTAATAAATGAAATAAAAAAAAAAAAAATAAAAGACTTACTTAACATTCTTAGATGAAATTTGAAAATTGAAGTTGGATATCTTCCCAATGCTGCGAACACTGGTCATCTAGCGTTGACGGTGTTGAGAAGAGTTAATGATCTTAGAATAAAGAGAAGCGTATTGATAAAGGCGAATTTTTAACCGGTTTTCTTTATCCGCATACTAAAATAGATTTATTTTAAAATAGTTTTGCATTTGTGGTGATTCATAAAAACAAACTGACTCGTTTTTTTAACAATCATTTTTAGATCGAGAAATTGCAGTTGGGTCATATTAACTCACTTTACAATTGGAATATAAATTACTAAATTCATAATCTATAATTCCCTATAGTCAAATATGCATAACTCCTCCCTTATGACTTGCCATCAGTAACTATCCGACTAAATAGAAATTTTTTCTGGTACATAAGGAATCTATGAACATTTTTCATGCATATGTCATTTTGAATCATTCATGGTAATTGATTTTAACAACACAAAGAGACAAGCGATAAGTGCAGATTCTTGCATATGTAAATAATATATTTTCACGTTTACGCTGTTTCACAATAATCAACTGCATTCGTATTTGTTCCTTGGTACCACTATCATATTATCTATCGTATTCATACAGAATTTGGTGTGACTTTCGTGTTAGCAGTTATGCTTGCGATGCATAATTTATGTTCATTTTTTTATTATAAATATCTGTTATTAGAACAGTTGAAGTTAAAAATAAATCCGGTTTTTAATCGTTTTCATTAATTATAATAGAAGTTTTAATTGCCAGTAAATAATCAACTTTTTTGTGTTTAGAAATTCAAGTTTAAATTTATAGAAAGAGAAAAGTTCCAAGAATTTTATAATAATCGGAGTCATTAGAAATAGCAAAGGTCTATGGTAAATAACAATGAAAACAAAAAAAATAATTTGCATTAAAGTTTAGATAGAGAACAAGGAGCGACTTTTTTCCTTATTCACAGGCATGTCTGATTACGGTCTCCGTAGCCTAAAGGCTTATTGTGTTCTACTAGATCTTGCTACAGAACCCACTCCAGTATATATGCACTGTAACATATTTTACAAGTTCCTGGAGTAGTCTGTATCTCTTTGGTTCAACTTTGTCTTGCCCAAAAAGTTTGGGGCAATAGGATATTCTTGTGATCCAGCGCCTTACGATTGCACAATATATGTTGAGTTGCTTCTGGTTTCTTTTACATAGTTTGTAGTTAAGCTTTCTACTAAACATCCCTATTTTGTTTGGGTATTCATTTGTCGATGCATGTCCATACGTGACCCCCAAAATGATCCGATTTGCCCAGTGCTTCTTGTGATCTTCCCCCATCCAGTCTGGTATATGGCTTCGGACCATGCTGTTGCAGATTTCCAACGTCACGGTGCGCCGGTTCTGTCCTTGGAGTGGGATTTCTGCTCTTCGACGAGCGAGTTCACTCGCTTTTTTATTTTGGTCTCATAGCAACCAAATCAGCTGAATCCCGTTTTCTTCTGCCAGTTCTTATAGTTCCTCGAAGCACTCTCATATTAGCCCCGACGTCACTTTTCGACTAGATAGAACCATTACCCCTGGCTAACGGAATATGAATATTTATTTAGTATACCTAGCCCTCTTATTATTTTCTCTTGTACATTGCAAAATAGTATATCCTATTGCCTGGAAAACGGAGGTATATTTACCAAGTGTATAGCTGTAACTGACACTTGATGAGGTGGTGTAAATTCCCGCGCCAGTGCCTTCAGCAGTTCAATTCATCACCAAGAGGAAACGAGATCGGTCGTTTCCTCTTGGTGATGAATTTCGTGAAGAACGTTGAAGAAGTAAAAGAATTATTCATGAGAATATTACCGATGTTCGAGCAATGCTTGAGGAAGCTCTTATGATCAGTAAAATCCAAAACATTTTACATCAACAGTTAGACGTAAGAAAACTTTTTCGTCGCTAGATTTCACATATCTGACTTCCAGTCACAAAGAACAACGCATGAGATGTGCAAAAAACTCTAGAAAAGTTCCAAGGCAGCGGCAGTTTAAATTTAGTTTGGTATGTAGTCACGGGTGATGGATCTTGGATTTATTGTTGTGATCTTAAAAAGAAAAGTAAATTGGCTCAATGGGTCTTTCCAACAACACCTAGGGCTACAAAACGAATTAGCAGTGATAGCAAGAAAACGATTATTAGGTATTCTTTTCTAAAACGAGTCACGTTAAGTTTTTATGTTTGTGAAAAACGCTCAAAAAGAAAAAAATGGTTTTACATCATGGTAATGCATCGTTGCGTACAGCAAAACTAACAACCGAGTATCTGGGTGTCTTAAAAGTCAGCAACATGGACTCTTCATTATACAGCCCTGGCCTAGGCTTTATGGTTTTTTTGTGTTTCCAAAAATTAAAGATACAATGTGTCATCAGAAGCGGTACTGGAATATTACAAACGCTGGGTTTTGGACTAGTTTCATGGAATGCAAAAATGCATTGATTTTAAAGGGGAATATTTAAAAAAACAGTAAGGTCACCTAATTTTTTTTTAAACTAATGCTTGTTTGGATTTTTTTTTTAATTTTCAGTGTTTTCCTCGTAGATATTCCAGTTTTGACATATTAATTTAATTTTATTATGTCATTATTTATGTTATTGTAATCTCAAGTATAACCGGTAAATTTATGTTTGTTTTACACCCTGAATGGCTTGCATGCTCGCCTTTCACCCCGCAGGTGCTGGTTCGATCCCAGGATGAGACGGTGATTTTTAATTGTGGATAAAAATCAGAACATGCCTTCTTCTCGGATAGGAAGTAAAGCCGTAGGTCCCGTGTCAATACGATGTTTGGCACGTAAAAAATCCCTACCGAAGGTTGAAATTCCTTCGGGTTCGGCAAAATTTCAGTGGGGTTGGTACAATACGTCAAATAGATGTCAGTGCTTAGAAGTGTCAAGGTGTATTCCACAACCCGAAGCTTCGCCCAACAACAAAATACAAAATACAAAAATACACCCTTTTCATTTTCTGCGTTAATAATTCATATGAGGTAATCTGTCGTCCGGTATGATGATTAAATTGAAGCATATTCCACAAGCGCTGTTCTCTCTAGATCTAGATAATTTATAACGTCTATTAAAAAAACGCTGTCAAATTCGTTGTGCTTTTTCTTGAGATTCATTTGATATATGTATGTATGCCTTTGTCTGTTGCACTCACATACAAATATAAAAGGCAATTTTTAGTGCGTGAAAAAAAGCGCCACTACATTTTAACGTGTCTTATTATGTCGATTACGTTTTGTTGTCAGGTTGTCGGTGGAAAGGGTTGCGGCCAAGTCAGCGCCTAGGAAAGAGGACGCCAGTCGTCGCGTGTACCAGCAGTTACTGTTGAACGCGTGGCGCCGGCGAAGAGTCCAGGTCGCGACGCTCACTGACTCATCCAGACGGCTACAGACGCAGGTTTGTCACCCCTCAGGTGTTGCGCTGGCGGCGGCGGCGTAAACGGTTCCCAGCGTCGTCGGGTCCGACGCCCCGATGCCGTGCGCGTGATTCGCCGTCTGCCAGTGGCGACGCGATGCAGTTTCACTCATTAAATCATGGCGAACTTGTAATTCTGTAATTTTATGTCGCCTACGCTTTGTTTCATATACTTAACTAACATTCGATTTTGGTAAATTTTGGTAACTTTTGGTTCACTCTGTAAGCTGTAAGTGCTGTAATTATGTGCTAAAACTTAAATAAGAACACACCGAAAGGATATTTATTGATATAAAAGAAATAATAATATTAATATCTAATATCTACATATTCATTACTTCATTTATTGCTTAAATTTTTGTGTTTTTATAATTTTCTCAGCTGCTAAAAAGAATATTTAGATATTTCTTTCAGAATTGCTGATTTTGAGATAAGCAAAAATTTTTATAAAGAATGACATTTTGTCGTTAAGCTACAAATAAAAATTTTTCTCTCTTGTTTAGTCTATCTGGGGACACACTGTATGTAGTTACAAAATAGATATTTAATAATAAAAATCAGCATTAACATACACAAAATTTGATTCTGTTGGTGATATGATCAATTCTGAACAATTTGAACTTCTATGTCAATTTTAAAACAGTTTATAATATAACCTCGTTCACGATACCAAGACGTGCACGCTATTAATAGAATTTTCGGAATCACCAACACAAACACAATAAAATACCTATCGATGTATAATATTCAACATCACTGCGAATGTCTTTATGTTGGTGCGACTGTACACTGTTGCCACATACCGCTCTGTCATTTGAGATCTTGAAAGTTATTACCTAAATATTGTACGTTTGACATGAGCATTTACTACCTTAACCTAAAATGTAAACAAATCGATTTTGCAACACTGTTTTGATATCGTTAATGACGTTCACGCCTTGCTATCGTGAACGGACCTATAATTGTTTGCACTTTCTTGTACCTATGAATGCTACAGTCAAATGCATTTCAACCTACGCGAATCTAGCATAATGACAAGAAAAGCTTGGCACATTAATTGACAGCACGGACATGTAACCGGTAAAAGCGAAAATCGATAGTTTTTTATTGGCCAAAACAATCAAGAGATTTGATCAAATTTTTTGAAAAATATATTTTTATCTTTAAAAAAGTATTCACCTACAGTTATTTGAAACTTTCTTTTAAATAAAAAATCGGTTCCCGACTTTATCGACTGTATTTATACGTATAAGAATGCTCTCAGCAGCCGATCCTTGTTAGTTTAACTGGCGCTTTCGCCAAAATTATAACGCAAAACAATTAGTAACGAAAGCAACAATTTGTTTTATCTTTGTAATATTTATAAGTAGAATATTCCTTATTAACTATTTCTCAAATCCGAACTTTTGCTAAAGTTTGGAAATATTGATATGTATGAATAGGCTATAATATATTAGATTACAGACGTTATCTGTGCATGGATATATGTAGACGTGCAATATGTAGATAAACAGTTATTCGGGTAATTACTTTGATAAACATTAATCTTGAAATGTATTACATTATCATTAAAATAAACCTACTAGCGAAAGCGATAATAAAACGAGCTTTTGTCATATTTCATTTGACATGTCGTATTTTACGCTAGGATGACCGCTCTTTAAATATATCTCGTCTAGACGCTTAATTTTGGGAGTGAAGACGCGTATTCATTTTATGCGTAATCGAACCGAGACGCCAACTCTTATTCGACCACGTTATTTTTAAAATCTGTATGTATATACAGATAGTACAAATGAAAGCGTAATCTGCGACCGTAGATTAGGAGAAGAGAGGAAAAGAAGAAAGCTGTACGATTTAAAACTATTGTTATCCTACTTTAACTTTAATAGTAATGCAATTTTATTTTCCAAATACCATTTAAATAGGGTTAAAAAAAACTACAATGCATAGCACCACGTGATAGAGGAACGAGAAATAACAAAAAAGTTCCTATACACTAATGTCGGATTGTTTTTTGTTTTCAAGTTACAAACTGTTTTTTATATTGTTTTTGTATTTTCGTATTACCTAGGTAATAAAAAATATTTTAAGAAGGTAGGGGCAGTGCCCATCTCGTCTCATATTAAGCCGCCGTGGGGGGTAAATATCCCTTATCAGATAATCCTACTATCCAACTCGTCTCAGGTACAAACAATGCGATAAGCTGGCGATAATCTTAAGAAGATTTAATTAATTTAATGAATATGTTTACTCTATTGATAGTCAATTGGGTTGGTGAAGCTGGGGGCCGAATAACAACAACTACTGATCGTGAACACAATCATGAGGCAACTAGCGCCTTTGCACATTTTGCAAAGACACAGTGTAGCAGCAACAGCAAAACGAAAAGCCGTAGAAGATATTTGTGAAAAACCGTCGAAAATAATTCATTCATGTATTAATGATGCACACCCTGATCTTCAAGTTCATGACGTAAAATATATTAAAAAAAGTATGTATAATGCTAGAAGGAAAACACTACCAAATTTACCTAAGGACATTAGTGAAGTACATACTGTTGTAGAAAATTTACATCCAAAGACTAAACGTGGAGAAGATTTTCTTCTTTTCAATGATCAGGAGGAAAATATAATAACTTTTTCGTGCTGTAGTAATTTAAAATACGCAGCAGAATCTAAAATATTATATATGGACGGCACTTTCGAATACTGTCCAAAGTATTTTCTACAATTATTTACGATACATGGATATTTTAATGGTCACTATATACCACTAGTCTTTTGCTTATTAAAAGATAAAAAAGAAGTAACGTATAAAAAATGTTTTGAAACTATATCAAGTATATGTAGTAATTTTAATCTTATATTACGACCAAGTGAAGTTGTTCTGGATTTTGAGAAAGCTATACATAATGCAGTGGAAGATGTTTGGCCGGAAACCAAAATTACCGGTTGTCGTGTCCACCTCGCACAGTCATGGTGGAGAAAAATTCAAAACTTAGGCTTGACTGCTGAGTATAAGAGCAAAAGCAGTGAAATAGGGCAGTGGTTGCATTACTGTTATGGACTTATATATTTGGATGGAAGTGAAGTCGGTGATTGTTTTGTTTTTGACCTTTCCGAAACAATGCCTGCAGACGAAAGAGTTAGAGAATTTGCAAATTATCTAGTAGATACCTATGTGTCACACGAATCACTGTTTCCGCCGCATGTATGGGCTGAAGCTTCCGCAGCATTAAATAAAACAACGAATGCTTGCGAATCTTACCACTCTCATCTAAATAATTCATTTTATTTTACATCGATCGATATTTCTTTTTATTAAAACTCTAACAGATATACAGACAGAAACACACATCAAATGTAATAGTATTCACTTCCCTTATAGATTTCAAAACACCAAATCAAAAAAGAAGCATGAATTATTAGTTAAGAAAATTGAGGATTACAAAAGCAAAAGAATTTCACGCTTGGATTTTATTAAAATAATGTCACATTTTTATGGAAACATGTAATTAAAACGTATATGCATACTAGCGTGTGTACATATATGTTAGCATTTTGGTGTCTGCATTAGTCCCTGAGTTGATTGCACCCTTGATAGTCCTGGGGATTACTGGATAACAATTGAATATGATTGTCATTAGATAATGTCATATTAATGTGCGTGAATAAATACGTGGTATTCAAGTGCTAGTTTTGAATCTGCTGAGTTTTATTTAACTAAAAACGCGTAACGTTTACATATATGTATGTATAAATGCACCTACTATGTAAATAACTAGCGTATATGTAACTGAATTGTATATATTAATAAAGTTCTTGACAAAATATTGGTTTTATTGTATACGGCTTATACCACCATATGAGACGAGATGGACACTGCCCTGAGGGTACATAAAATAGAATGAGACGAGTTGGGTACTGCGATTAGTAATGTAGCCTAACATTGAGACGAGTTTGACATCGCCGGAAGGTAGGCTGTGATTTCATAAAAAAAAAACATTTGGTAAATGTCAAATCAATATTAGCATAGTGCCTTGAACGTTTTATTTCAAAATGGTGCGCCATACTTACGTAGAATACAGGGACATGGTCATGTGTTACGGTGAAGCTCGTTCAAATTCTTCCGAAGCTCAACGGATCTATCGAGAGAGATACCCACTAATGTTAGGACATTTATTGACGTACATAGGCGTTTGGGAGAAAATCGTTGCTTAAAAAAACCAAAATTTGATTCTGAGCTTAACAGAACTCGTCGTACTGTTGCAAATGAAGGAGTTATTTTGCAAATAGTAGATAATCCTAGAATAAGCATCAGAATAATAACTGCAACTGTACCGAATGTCAATCGCGAATCTGTTTGGGAAGTCCTCAAAGAACAACTTCTTCATCCATTTCATTTCCAAAAAATCCATCACCTATTGGAACAGGATTTCCTACCGCGTTTATAATATTGCGAGTGGTTGCAAAATAAAGGGCAAAGCTTTCCCTCATTAATTTTGTTTATCGATGAGGCAGGTTTTAGTCGCGATGGCATTATCAATATTCACAATATGCATTATCGGAGCGATGAAAACCCTCATCAGAACGTAATACGGAGTCACCAGTATAGGTTTTCCATTAATGTGTGTGGCCAGGTATAATCGCCAATTATCTAATTGGTCTATTTCGAATGCCCAGACGATTGACTGGTCACCGTATTTGACACACTTGTTTGGTATACGGGTTTGAAATTACACATTAACTGTTTCAAATTTTCAGGTGGATCAACTACAAATGCAAGTAGATCTCTTGCAGAAGTTGAGAGAAACAGAAAGCCAAAGAAGATTGGAGACAGCTAGTGAAACTGAAAGTTTACGAAATGAAAAAAATAAATTGATCGAGAAGGTTGAAAAGTTACAGAAGGTATTACGTTTAAATATGGCGCATTTAGCTCAATTCATTGCTAGTATATATTTGCTTATTTTGCGATTAGTATCACCTGTAAGTTATTTTTCTTAATCATTAAAATATTCAATAAGGCGGATCCGTCTTGTAGCTCGGCTAAACTTTTAACGCTGGCTGCCAGACCACAAATAAATGATTAGCATATTCAAGAAAACTTGTTACAAATATATATGTACCTTGCGATGAAATAATAGAATGCTGTTATACTCTAGCGACGATGCATTTGAACGATTCTTTTTAACTATTTTTGTAATTCCCAAGGAGCATGAATATTTATATCAAACACATTTTATCGTATGAAGACATGAAACCGTTATATAACAGACATTATAATGTTTCCTTTTAATTTCCGTTGCCTACGTCAATCATATTAATTTTTATTTAGCAGCAGATTATGTATTTTTATATGACTATTGGCATTTCAAAATAGCATTTATGTTATACTATCTTACTATAGAGGTAATTTCTCTCTCTCACTCGTAGTAACCGTGTTTTTTTTTTTTTTTTATTTAATATGAATAAATACAAGAAAGCGTATGACGTAATAACATCGTATGACGTTGGTTACTGCATAATTTTCACACTGCAGCTACTCCTAATCGGAGAAACCACTTAATTGAAAATTCCTAATGACATGGAGATTTATACTCGGAGATTTATTTATGATCTTCTCAAAATAATATGAAAATTATATAAAACAAAATAAAAAAAGTTGTATTGTTCTTTTTAGAGAAATGTGGACCTGGAAAAAAATGTTGGTGATCTTCAACAACGAATAGAAGAGATAAATGTCAACTACGTCAATTTAAAGAATGAGTTGTTACATGCGAAAACTGAACTATCTAGCTATGAACTTTTGCTGCAAAAAGAATGTCGGAATCGTGAGCTATTGGAAGAAGAAAAACAAAGCCTTCTTGAAAAAGTACGTATAATATTATATTATCAATAATTCTATAATGCTGTAACCAAATATTGAATATAGAGGACAAACGATACTTAAATGTTTTCAAAACAGCGACTAAAGATTTTAATTTGTAATTTATGTACATACATGTCCACTAATCGGCTGTTTAATGGAATAATTTAATATATATATAAAAGATTACAACTAAAGAAGATGTTTAAAATACGGTTCTTTCATTTTAACTTAATTTCGCGCGCACTCTTTCAATAATTCCTGGTTTTTCTGGAATTTGTTGGCAATACAGTTCTAGTTGTTGGCGCAAAACTGGAAGATCGTTTACTGGTGTTGCATATACTAAACTTTTTGAGTAATCACAGATCCTAAAGTTCTAAAGCATTATATCAGAAGACCTTAGATGCAGTGCAACTCCCTCCCTTTATTCAACATTTCTCAAACGTCCCAAAAAATCTAAAACTTGTGTCTGCAAAATTTTGAGGCAGTAAAATATTCGATAATTGAATCAAAATCAATTTTTCTAGCTGCGTCATGTTCAATACTTACTCATTGTCAGTCTTTCCTGCGACATTGTACTAAGATAAGATTCTTAATCATCTTCAATTTTGAAAATAATCTTTCAGTGCCTGGCAGTTATCACAGGTAATGTCATGAACAAGAGATAAAGTGTAGACACGCCAGGAATACTGGCAGATAATCTAGGATGTTGGTAAAAAATGATTTTAGCCAGTTGTCAGTGCCATATTTACGCATGGACTGAATGAGCCCAACGCGGCAAAATTGTAGGGCAGGCAAATAATTCTTAAATTAAAAGTAATGGCAGTGGTGCATATATTTTTTTGTAGTTGGAGGACCTGCGTGTTTCAATAATGGAAAACCTTTTTTTTTTTAGTTACATTTTTCATTTTAGTTTGACTTTAGCACTGTTGGATAAGTGAGAGAGTCAGACAGATTTAAGTAGTCCAGGGCGGCACTTACTGTAAATACGCCACTGGCAGTTGTCTAATACTTTCGGCATTCTTAATTTGTTGTTTCATAATCAGACGAAAGGTGACCATCTGTTGCGAAAACGAAGCCATTAAATCCGAGTTATATTGATCACTCAAGCATTTTGATAAACGGTAAAACTTATCACCACTAATGCTTTGGGACTCAAAACGACAATTCTTTTTATTATTTCCCGAAATGAGTGAAAACGACCTCCAATTTTCTATTTTGAACGTCTTTCGTTATATTCAATTTGATCATCTTGACCCAGTTCATCAAAGTTGGTTCTTGTACGACGAAATCTTTTCTTTTGACCCTATATATTATGTCACTTGAAAATTAATGGAAAATTCATTGGATTTAATCAAAATAATTAATTATCTATAAAATTCTGCATTATCCATCATTTATAATATGAATTTAAAGGGCTTTGCATAAGGGTTGATCTAGCATAAGCAAATATATAGGGTGCTATTTAAGAAAATCAAGTTACCTTGGGTTAAAGTTAAGCAAATGTTCAGGACTATAGTGGACACCTGTATATAATTACATCAAATTTAGTTTCACTGTTGTATGAAAACAAGTGTGTATGTCTAGCGTTTAAAATATGAATATTTAAAACAAATGCAAATACAAACAATGTCGCCTTAACCGAAGGCTTGCAGAGGAGCGATTTTTTACAAGAGCGTAAATCACAACGTTGTTATTAAAGATAGGCATATAGTAGTTTATATGAACTCATATTATATTTTTACGTACAATTGAAAAATGAAATAATATATAGGGTGTTCCATTTAAAATAACGGAGTAGGTATGCGTTTACCTGCTTCTGGAACACTCTATATAGTCAGACATATTTTTAGGTTGTGCAGCATTGGATCCTATAAAATTTTTGTAGAAACACTTTCTTTCTAAAATGGCAAATAGAGCTGTTATCAAAGACCTAGTCTTCGGTGGAATATTCTGTATATTGCTAGCGTTTTCGTATTTCTTATTCCATGTAATTAATTGTCACTTTGTTTACATTTTTCTTGGCGGTTGTATTCACAAATACTTGAAGCAATAATTCAGTGAATGTGTCATAACATCATGATTTTAATGTTGCAAAACACACATCAGTATACACAAGTAAAGCTACGGCGCCCGGATTATTATGAGTCATTGCAACTCCGGGTCCCCGGAGTCTAGTAAGTTAGCGTGATTCAGAGCGATACGCCGAACAACCCTATCCGCCCTTCGATTCCCGGAACCAAGATGATTAGACGCCAGCGGCTCGGAAGATCGATAGATTTATGTATGTATGATTACATTCGCGTTTGAACCAGAGCTGACTCATCTGATGGGACGCACACCTCCGGGGAATCGGTGTGTGTCTAACCAGTGCGAACTGACCATTTGTGACGAATTTAACGTCGGTTAGGCCATCAAGATTCATTCATAAATTGAAAAAAAACTGGGATTTTCCGAATTTTACGTTCTGCATCAGAAATGGAGTCGTTTCGGTGTTTGTACGGGTAACAGGTTGGCCTTGGGTCGTTAAAATTAGTTCTTCGCGATATGATTATCTGCCTCGGTCCCCGAGGCTACTTTCACATGTGAGGTATTATAGGATAGCCGGCCATCATTTAGCGATGCCCGGCAGGTAGAGCTACGCTGTCAGGCGGATGACCTTCGGTATTGGCGTCATTTAACAACGTATGGGAAAAGGAGGGCTGGGATACCTGTTGCGCTATTGATGACGCACGCGATTGGAAAGTCTGAATTTTATACATTTGTATTGCATCTTATGTAACATTATTTTGTTTATACGTATGTATCTACCTATATCCATTTAATAAGCAGCGATTCCGTGGAAGAGCTTTCTTGATGACGTACGTATCTTAATCGTTTTGGTCTTAATTTCATCTTTAACCATATTTTTTTCTTAAATGACGCAAGACGTAAAATGAATAGAAACAACTGCTATTTTTATAAAACACATTTTTTTCTATTGTGGGTTTGTTTCAGTGACGCTTATAAAATGTCCTATCGAAGTAAAAACGGGATCAAATTTTTTTATTTCAGAGAAATATACTGTTCGAATGTTGGAATTTTTATAAAAAAAATTCCGAAATTTAGATCAAAAATTTATGATCTCACACTTCAATTTTATATATTTGGTGAAGCAATCTCCTCTGGTACTTTAATTACATAATTACACTCGCTATTTTATGGTATGTGTATAGAAATGCTTATTGTTAGTTACGCTCATTATCATGGAAAATAATTTATATGAAGCTTGGTTACTCTGTTCTAGTAGCCCTCGTCTTATTGATATTATTCAACGCAAATAGTAACCGCGACTGCTTATTTTCGTCGATTTTTTTTTTGAAATCTAAAGCACTTATTCTTCGGCAAGCTGTTGATCTGGAAGCTCTTAAATGTGTTTCCATAGCAGCTTTCATGGCTGTGATAAAAGGGGTTTCCCGTATCAAATTTAGAAAGGCCACATCTTTAGCAACAACGCTGCTTCTAGGATATCCAGAACCATTTTTTAAGAACCAGTATTCATCTATATATTACTGTTTATTAGAAAAATTATACGTTCTAATATAATTATAATACAACTAATTATAAAGTTTGTTGTCACTATTTTTGTTAGGTGTCTATTTTCCTCAGTGTATGTTTGGTCGCCAGTTCTCAATGCTAATTGTGTTAATACTTCTTGTAATGTCTTTTATGATGTACTGTATAGTATTTTAAAATGTATTGTTCCTAAATATGGTTGTAGTAGAGATAGGCCTCACTAGCCTTCATGGTTTGATCGAACAATTATTGGAAACCTTCTCAATAAGCACACAAGAATTATAAAAAGTATAAAACTAATTTTCTCTATAAAAAAATTTAAAACTCTCAGGGCTCAGTTGAAGCTTCTTATCAATAATGCTTATAAGAATTGATTTAATAGAGGAATTGTACCAGACTATGTATGTGTTTAGACCTAGATAGAAGAAATATTAATAGATATTAATCAGAATATAAACTTGAAACTTAGCTTGTATAAGATCATTTTTGATAACAAGTTGCTGATAGATACTTACCCAAAATATATCCCCCATCAATAATTTAAGTTCAAGATTCATCTATATCCATAAGTACCTAATAAAAGTTAATAAATGATCTCCCAATTTCAGATTGACCAATACATAAACAGTTCAACTGATCAGATTGAAACGATTAGGCGCCTCGAGAAAGACTTAGATGCGGTAGAAAAGAATTTGGATGCTGTAAATCTTAACAATAGCAGTCTAGAAGAATCCAAAAGCGAGATAGAAATGTAAGTGGTAATCTCACGTGAGTTATTGAACTTATATTAGGATTAAAATATATATACCCTCAGGAAACTAGAGAGAGAGCAAAATAACAAGGACGAACTAGAGCAACAGCTCATCAAGTCGAGATTACGAGAGGAAAAATTGCAAAGAAGGCTGCACGACTTGAAGAAGAATGTACATTTATTGAACGACGCGAAAAAGCAAATGCTACAAGAAAATTTTACATTAAAAGGGATGCTGCATGAATTAGAGCAAGTGTTGACAGAAGAAAGGAGCAAAACCTGGTGGAAAAACGCAGGCAAAGTTTTATTGAATACGTTACACAATGCTGCTTATGTGATGCTGCCGGCTTTCCCACGAAAAATTGATTCGTATACTCCAGAAGATACAATATTTGAAGAAAATAAAACAAGTATATAACCTTGTGGAATATTACATATATACTTATTTATATATTTATTGCTTTAAAAATTAGTGTTTAAGGGCTTAATTTAAAATGAGAGACTGGAATATTGTAGATATCTTTTTTAATTATAAGCTATTCTTGTACAAACTAATTTTGTAAATAATAAATATCTCGACAAATAAACTTATTTATAATTTATATTTACAAGCTATAAAATGGTAAATTGTATACAATATCTATAAAAGGTGCTTCAAGAAACAATGTTATTAATTATTATTATTTCAAATAGAATTTTCAATATACTTTTTAAAAATCTATATTTTATTTTTGATTATTCCGTAATGATGCAATTGAAATTATCTTAAAGACGTACATACAAAACGCAAATAGTTGTTAATAAAAGCTGTCGAACAGTAAAAACAACTTTATCTTCTACAGAGATTACTCAACGTGATTTATAGGTAAGTACGCATTTTTTTCTTTCAAAGAGCGCCTATTTCATTTATTTTCTTAACGTAGTTTGCATTTGTTATTAATTAAACTCTGTACATACAGGCGCTACTGCTAAAACGTTATATTGGTACTAGATAATATTACATTATGTCCTTTGATTGCTAACAAAATGGAATATTATGGAAATGGCGAGAGATCACACAAATGATGAGCTCTGCTTAAACGCTACTATAAAGGCTTTTCTTGGATATTGTCTTAAAAAACTAACTAGCTGCTCAAACATACATAATCTGGTCCCATAACACACTTCCTCA
Source organism: Cetonia aurata (assembly GCA_949128085.1). Lineage (NCBI taxonomy): Eukaryota > Metazoa > Arthropoda > Insecta > Coleoptera > Scarabaeidae > Cetonia > Cetonia aurata. The sequence continues at coordinate 35,776,721 of OX421885.1, forward strand.
CAACATTTTTGATATTAATTTTTATGACCGAACGTTTTGTTTGAGGAAAGCAAAAATAATAAAATACATAAAAAAACGACCTTGATAATAAAGTTGGAAATTTTTGACTTTTATAATAAATGCGTGATATGTAAATATACAGCTGACTAGTAAAAATTATTTTAGTTATTGCAAATATAAAATTAAGTACCTATCAGTCTATATTGGTGGAGTAAGTTCCTTTATGTCATACCTATGAACTACTAAAACAATTCACGTAAATGCAATTTTGATAATATACCTATACTATCCAGAGGTTTGTTACTTTTTCATATGGACACTATAGGTTTGTTCTGCCAGTTTCAGGTGGCGGTTGCGCGGTAGCAAGAGGGCTACTCAATTGAGTGAGACACACCCGAAGAAAAATAGAGAAATGAAATTAAGTTTTCATTGTAATATGTAGTTGCAATACTGTACACCAGCCAATAACTCGGTCCCGCCTGCCTCTTCGAGTGGATGACGTCAGATGCGCGCGAGGGCGGGGCTTCCGTCAACAGCCAGTGCTTGGTCTGTTGCAAGAGCATTGTATATGACGTCAGTTGCATAAAAAGAATGCTTCAGTGTACACCACAGCAGTTCATCATAAAAGACCAAACCTTATTACTCTCTCGGAAAGTTTGAGGTAGAGAGTTGGTGATAAGGGAAAATTTTCTTCTTAGAAATTATGAATAAAATGTGTCAAAAAAATTAAGATATTTTGAACGAAAAATAGCTTTTCTTTTCTCTGTCCCATAATATATTGATTTTTTAAGGTGTAAAAAAGAATGTTTTATGATTCTTTGTTATATAACTTATAAGTTGTTGCCTATTGCAGTCAGGCTTCAATACATTTCAGTGTAGGCCTTATACATCACCAGCTTTATTTTCTTAAAATAGGTAATGTGGTGTATTTTTTTTCTATATATATTTTAAATTGGATTTTCTAAGCTGTTTCCATAATAGGCCTGTCCCAGGTTCCTCACCCTAGCTAAGAAGTTCTGACCTTTGATCTTTTATAATAGGTCTGTTCATAGAAGAATTACAAACTAGTTAGACGCGTTTCGATTGGCTAAAAGAAATCCGATACAGTTTTCTGACTGATTTCACAGTCTATGATTGGCTCTGACTAGTTTGTGAAGTCCATGAACAGGCCTGATAAGTAGTAACGCAACTTTTCGCGCATTTTATTCCTTTTTAAAATGTCCAACTTGCCGCATTTCCCCAGCCGATTCCGTATGTCAATTTTTAAAAGTCCATCTGAAAAAGTAACAACTCTATGTACCTATACCTAAAGTTTTTGCATTTCATGATGATGAGGACATACGAAATGTTATTTCTATTTTCCATTTTGAACACTAAGGATTCATATATTCCTCCTAGTCTAAAATAGTTGTCACATTTGAATATCTTTCTTTTGATTATCGACACTTTTCATTTAACCTCTGCGTATAAAATTACGTATCATCTACTCTGAAGTAAGTTGCTAAATAAAAGAAATTAAAGTTTTGACAGTGCTTTCGCAGTGTATAGTACAAAGTATCATGAAAATCTCGGGTGTTAAAATATTAAATGCATGTTTATAAAAGAAGAGTACTAGACAATATTGTAGTTTGTGCAATAGTTATGTGAAAACGACGATCGCATATTACGGTAATGGAAATAGATAGAATAGCGTAAACTAATTAAAAGTAGGTTAGCTATAAGGCGAAAAGGAGCAAAACGTTTCAAAACCTTAAGTATCAAATGTAATAATTGCTTTTTTAATGGTCAAGAATCCTTGCGATTGTAATAGAATTTATTGTATTTGATAATAATTTATAAAATAATTTTATTTGTTGTAATATTCCATTTAAGTGTGGTTTAATGAACTAAACGCGACAAGCATTTTTAGAGAGGGAGTAATCATTTTATATAGGTAACATCTAATTTTCCATATATACTTATTTGCTTGCTTTTTCCACATGGATCGTTATTGGTGACTAAATTTAACAACTATATAAACAGTACTATAATCATTCCCAAAAGAAAAAAAAAAAGAAACAGATAATCCAGACCTGAGCACAGAGTTTATGGGAGATATGTATACCCACTGTTGTAAAATTTGTTTTTCTATGATATTTTGAATTGTAGCGTTTAACTATAAAAATTGTATAAAACAATTAAGAGTACCGTAAAACGGACTGACTTGAAGGACTAGGGTGATATGAAAATATCTGTGAAGAAAACTTTAATACATAAGTGACATCTTTTGGTAATCTACAAAAGTTTGTGACGGGACTATTTCGAACGTATAGGGAACTAAATTTAGTGTTACATGTAAACTGCATAGAATTAATGAGAGTTTTGACTATGTGTATAAGCACAGACAAGTCTGTGGTATAAGGCAACGACAATATAACCTCAAATTCTTTTTTCTACTCGTATTGCATAATAGTTAGTAGCAAATTGGTACTACTAACGTATACAAATTCATTAACATTTCTGGTGACATTTAGCAAAGTAAAGTGATTAAACTGTCAAACGTTAAGGTAATGCCATACATATTTGACAGTACATAAGTAGGCAGAATTAATTGTGATAAACGGTATTTGATAGTATTATTATAAAAAGTATGTGTTATTCATATAAAAAATATTGTACAAATCTCGTGCGTGACACATTTCGCGAATTCGTGCCTTTGAAACGTTCGTCTAACGGCACGCGCTTCAAACTGGCCACTCATTCACGCACTTGGTTCATAAACGTTCATAAATAACTATTGTACTATCCAGAGATAAAATCTTAGTAAGCACTCGCGTATCACTTTGTGTTTTTGTCATTGCAGGGCTAACTTGAAAAAAAAAATTTAAAGAAAATATGGCAAGCCTGTGAGCTCTCGCAGCTACCGGAATTATTCTCGGACGCTTTTCTACGCTTTAAAGAGCATATTTTCAAGTTATGTTGTTGAGAATTTTAAGTTTATTTGCTCAGTCATATAATGTTACCTACCTACAACCAAAACATGGAGAGCTGATTGTTTTGCATAATACTTTTATAGGTCTACAGAGTCGCCAGAAAGTGTTTCACTTCCATTGTATATGGCATCCTACAAAAATATAAAAGTTGATCAAAATCTTTATCAAATCACCCCATTTTACGGTAGTTTAAATGTTTCTTGGTAGCATGCTATTCAAATGGAAACAAAAAATATATAACTATAATTGCAATTCCAAATACTATTCAAATAAACGTAATCAGTTCCTAATAGTACATTACCATTAAAAATTAGGATGTAAGCTTTAAATTCAAACAGTGGACGACAGCAACTTGTACGCATCTAAATCCTATTGGACGTATTAACGTCCAATCGTTAGGGTTTAATCCATTATTAACATAAATTATAGAAAAACGCACATGGTAAAGCATACAAAACGAGTCCCCTGATACAACTCAACAAGGTGAACATGACATATTTTCCATAAGGGACTGTACTTCTAGGTTTTGGATCTTCTAAGTATGTGGAAGATAAAATATAAAAAAAAAAATCATGGGAATATATTTTTTTTTCCTTTAAGGAAGTCACTAGTTAATTGTGATTGATGACTAGCTATAACTGACTTCTGGTTAATGATTAACCAATTTGAATTTTATACAGTAAAACATGCAGTCAATGTATTGCAGTGTATTATTGGAACAGCAGTGCGAAGGTGAACACTTTGAAATTTGGAGAATTTGTGTCGTCACCATTTTATTTGTAAGTACTTAGTTATTTCTTAAGTGTGGTAAAACAATTTGCAAAAATATGTAGAAACTTATTGCTTGTGTAGAAATTTAATATTTAGTATAGATTACCTACTTATACTATCATTAAAACAGATTTAAACCGTTTGAAGTGATATTTTATTATGGCTTGATATTTTTGTTTTGGTATATGTAACGTTTGAGAACGTACTTCAATCTCTCAAAAATTTAAAAAATGGGATTGAATATGTGGTTTCCTTAAAAAAATGATAATACTCTCTAAAATACCTTAAGTTTTAAATTTTTATCTCACATTACAAAGGAATAATGTTGATTAAACCGTATGGTATTAAGTGTACACTGTTAATTCTATTTAGGACCATAATAATTATATGATTTTCTTCTAGGTATTTAAGAGTACGTATGAATTCTGTTTTCTGGTGCTCAGATTTCTTTTATTTTATACATTATAATTACCATAGTTTGTATGATAATTGTATAGGAAGTAGCCTGTCACTACTGCCATAAATGGTTTTATTATTTAAGATCAGATAGGTTTGCACCAATCGGGATTTTCTCTTATTTCCTCTCGCATCAGTGTATTAAGTTGCATGACATGACATGTTCTGTCTTATTCTTTTCACGGTAGACACTAGGTAGGTAAATTACTAAGTGATGAAAATCATTGAGATGCGATTCGTGCTATGTTTGTCATTTAGAAATAATACATTTCCTAAAATAAGAACGCCATCTGCTTCTAACGGAACGACGTGGTCAAACCATTCCGAAACCTTCAGTGCCTTCGCTTATAGCCAATACTAGACTTTTTTCAAACTTTTCATAGCAGTCGTAATCGGGCAAGCACAGCTGGTTAAAACTGGAACAAATAACTATATACAGTCTGTGAGGTAACGTCTTAAAAATGTATTATTTCAAGAGTGTAATAAGTTCGTAGTAAGAATTTATGATCGTATACTTACCAAGTATGTGCCGTTGGTAGATTTCCAAATGTCGGTGCAGCCGTAATCTGAAATCTTGGACTAAGCTCTTTAAATCCGCCCGGTGGCAACTGAGAACATCCGGTTGTAAATTGCAACAATCTGGCCATTTCTTCTTGAGTAAAATTACTGATGGCAGTCCAGAACCAACCGACAATACGGCGGAATTCCGCAGAATTTCCGTTAACCACATGGTGCGCCTTAAAATCGGTGATCGAATATTGCCCAGTCCCACAGAGCAATAGCTGAAACGCCAATAGAAACAAATATTATTAATTTTATTGATAGCTCACTAGCTTTTCTGGTAATACGTCCCAAAAGAGAATACTTCCCTACATACGTAAATTAAAAAATAAAAACTTACTTCTAACTCGTTTTCATCGAATATACTGAGTAAGTTATCCGGAATTAATTCGTTCAGTCCTTTCAAAAACGCGTCTAACTCTTCTTTGATCGATGTAGCCAGTCTAAATTGAGCTAAAGCGTCTAAATATTGATGTTTGTTCGAGTCACGAACTCTTGTTTTCGAACCGTTTGGTATAAGCTCCACAGTTTTAACTAATTGCCCGTTGCTATCGTACATCTCTTCGACAAAATACAATTCTGTATCTATTTGATCGACGTCATTATCTAATAAGTATTTCACTTTGGACAGGTAGAGATCAGGATCGTCTTGTTCGAAATACTACGGAAAAAGAAGTGTCGAGTCAAACATATTTTTTTTTGACTTTCAAGTTAAAAACTCACTTTGTAATGTACTCTTAAACCTATAACTTGAGCAAGGAACGATCGCGTGAACCTCGCTCGCACTAGTTGCCGGTATGATCCTCCCAGCGCACTTTCATATAAACATTTTCCTACAATTTTACCCGCGAAATCGTAGTGTCTCAATTTTAGATGAGGCGGCCTTTTTGGGTTCGGATGAACGAGCGATTGTTGTCCATCGTGGAAGCTGGTGAATAAGCCATGGCGAGCGTCGAAAAGTTCAGCGCATATTAGCTCAAACCATTCTCTGCGTACTCCACCCCAATCAATCCCTGTATAACAACAACAAAAAAAAAAGGAATTAAATCCAATTAACTCACTAGTACGAAGACTTACCTTGTTCTCCTTGGAAAGTTATTTCAAAATTTCGACACCAATCCGAAACAGAAAAGTTTTTTGTCGCTTTCATGCTCGATTCCAGTAGTTTCTCCCTGTTCACTTTCATCGAAAGCTTTTCGTGGTAGTGCTTCTGGTGATATTTTCTAACTTCGTGGTAGAAGAAATCTTGCTTATCTTTAAACGTTTCCGATCCTCCCATGTTCTTCAGGAGAAATTGGGCGAACGTTGCTGCTATCACATTTCTTTCTTTAGATACTAACTCTATTTTCGGTTGACAACCGTCGTCTATAACGAACGAGCCATCTAAGTTCTCGTTCTGCTTAGCTATAGATTCGGAGATAAAATTAACCTGTAAACAAAAAGTATAGATATTCCCGTAAGAGATCTAGTCATGTAACACGCCAAATTTAAGTTACATATACGTAAGTGCCAAGGGTTTTCGCCGTGCTAATTATCGTCTTACTCTGTAAAAAAAAATCGTTACCACAGTTGGTTAGACTGAGAATTGAACTCTTTGATACTAACAATAAGTGGATTTTTTTTCTATTTAAGCAAATTTCTTACTTTCTCTGATGAATGGGAAATTACACTCAAAAAACGACAAGTGTTAACCAAATTTTGTTCAGTTTAGCACTTAATGCACAGGCTACCCCACCGAACTTGCTTACTAGAATTTTTCCAGTTGGAATTTTGACCAGAACAATGAAAATTGAGGCATCATATTGAAACATAATAAACAGAGTGTTCTGAATGAGAAAGTCGGTTTTACTTGCTTCAAACTATGATATATTTATATTATATTTCTGACGGTTTTATTAAATAAGTGTTAATATTCCAAAAACTACTAGGAATAGGTATACTAAACCTTACCCGGATTCTTCACTGAAAGCAAAAAATTTGAAGAAGTGATATATTTGGAGGCATCAATATATATAGATAATATTTGAGGATATACTGCTACAGTGTTTGTAAAGGTTGTGGAAAGAAACAGAAAAAAATCCCTTAAATGAGGCGTCGACTGGACTCAAAAACATCACTAGAGGAGATGGGAAATTTATTATTGTAGATAGTCATAAATTATCAGTCGGTAAATTGAAAGTGATTCTACCTGCCTCGTTGACTGAAAATGAACGCCAGGTAGTTTATAGATCTCAGGGCACTGTACACAAATGGGAAAGATTATTATTCACCTGTATCGATAACATGCTGTTGTAGGTATTCCTCAATATCACAGCAATTCACATGTTACAAAATGTTTGTTCTGTTTAAGAGATATGTCATCTAGCCAAAATTATGTCAAATCTGGGAGAGAACGTCGTTGGTGCTATTGATAAGTGTCTATTCGCATGCAAATTTGAACATTATTGTGTCTAGATTTGAATAATTTGTTACCTTGCTCAGACTGATTAGTTATATCCCAATCTCAAACATAAACAAAAGCAGAAAGTCTGTATGGAATAGGTTTCCAAGCGGGCGGCCCCGAATTCGTCCCCGAGCAGGTACCAACCGATAATCCTACCCTTAAATTCGTCCCCATGCTAAGTGACCTCCTCTAATTACACAACTAAATACGTCCCCGAACAAGGGATTATATATTCTTAGAAATTATTGTGTTAGATAACAAAGTTTATACTGTGGGCTCAGAAAATTTAACTACGCATTGTGAAATACAACACAATCATGAAAAAAATATTAAAAAATTAAATAGGCAGATAATAAGTGCTAGTGTTAAACGTAAAGCGCTCGATGGCATTTGTGAGAAGCCTTCTAAAATAATACATTCAGCTTTAAAAGAACATACCAGCCAATTAGATACTATCTCAGTGAAAGACATTCATTTTATTCGGAACAACTTTATAATAACAGACGAAAAACTCTACCACCCTTACCAAAAAATAGAGCAGATGTTATTGAAAATTTAAAAACAATGACTATTAAGACAATAAGAGACGAAAACTGTGTTACCGACGATATTAAAGAAATTGTTGTATTTTCGTGTTTAACAAATTTAACTGTTCTGTGTAAAAGTGAAAAGTTATACGTGGATGGTATATTTAGCTATTGTGCCGATAATAAAATACTTTATAATAATACATAATAAATACGGGGACGAATTCATGAGCCTATTTTTGTCTACCTGTCTTACACGGGGACGAATTTATGGGTACCCTTTCAGGCAAGAAATTAACCAAAAGATTAATTTCAAATCCGGGGACGAGTTTAGGTACGTCCTTCCAAGCACATTTATACATACGATTTTTATAATTAATTCAGCATCAGGGAAGTAGTACAAGATACAGTTTTTTTTTAAATTTCTGCATTTTTTATTTTTTTGTGAAATCATTAAAGAATTAATGCTTTTCCTGCTAAACACTGTAATTATATTACACGGCAATTTTCATATTAAAATTTTTCCCTCGTGTAGGATTTGAACCTGATACCTCTCGTTTACTAATCGAGCGCTCTGACCAATTGAGCTAACGAGGCTGACAGAATCCTACGATTTGAACCACATCAAATACAGATATTAGAAATCAATAAAGAATTAATGTTTTTCTTGTTAATCATTGTACTTAAATTACAAGGCAACTTTTATGTTAAATTTTTTTAATAGTTCTCCTGCAGCAGCGATCGTATGCATCCTAGACCTCCTTCCTCTTCACTTGGTGATTATGGGGTGGCATACGCCATATTGCACTGCGCAATAGAAATCAATCAGACGAGGAAAAAAGTCGAAAGGAAAAACAGGTGGATTTGCCAGGCGATACTGAGGGTATTAATGAACGACGGAGTACAATCAAGACTGATTGTAAACATTTGTTGGCATTCACCTTGTCTGACATTATAGTTTTTGGTAAAATGAAGTTTTAAGTAAATATCTTTGTATACTCGTTAGTGATTAATTGATTAACAACATTCAGAAATATTAATTTTCTGCACCAGAATAGCAATTTGAATTGATTGACTTAATCTTCTTAACGACATTGGACATATGAAATAAAAACTAGAATGTTTGTAAATATCCCGATATGTAAATTGTCCGTACCTACTCGGTTTATTAGTAATCACTTTAAGTAGTATTGATTGCTTTGTTTTCTGCATGTTCGTTACCGCAACAGTTCTGGAATAACGATCAATTACCTTTCTAGTATTGCTTGTTATTTGAAGAATATTTAATAATGATTCTAAGGTTTTAATTTTAACACTGTGATATGTAGACTGCGCATATTATTTCAAAAGTTAATATATAAACGAAAGATATGATTAGATAGGTAAATGAAAGATCTGATGTCAATTACCTTAGTGGAAGGACATAATCTAAATGTATAAATCCTCTTTGGTATGAATTTAAGTATCAATTCCTTGATGATCAACTGTTTAGGTGATACGTAACATAACACCTTCTTTGGTTTCAAGATTCTTTCGCTATTTATGCCGACCAATTTAGCTTCGTAACAGACGTTATGATTCTTAGATGCTACGTTCTTATGGACTAGCGTCGAATCGGCGCCTGCACAAAATTAACATTAATAACCAATTCGTTATGCGCTAAATTATTCTCACTGTTTAAGACTATAATATCGAAATCGCCGTTGTTCAACTCGGTTCCTTGGTATCTCATTTTAGCGTGGTAACATCCCTCGTATAGGAATTTCAGCTGCACAGTTATCTTCCGCGTCTGCCAATCGTAATCCAAAGCGATGCTGTAATTTTCTTCGATAATATCCAAGTTGGTTTCCTGAGATCGGTTTCCGAATTGACATATCTGTATTTCGTACCCCTAAAAGCGTTATTTTATGACTATCGGAGGTCGTCTTAAAATCCTATCTATTCAATATCCCACCTGGGTCGGTTCGTCTGAGGGTCCGTACGTACACAGGTTGCTGTATTCGTCCCTGGGTTCGACGTACAACAAATGCCCGACGCTTGCAGTACACACGACGGTGCTGCAGTGTCGTAGGACGATGGTTCGTTGTGCATCTGCCGGACCCGCTGTAAAGCCTCTCGTGAAAGGGCTACCGGCCACGTGTTGACTACCTACCATCACAGTTATGCAGTACTGGCCGGCCTGCCGAACGGTGAATTTGACTCGAGCTTGATTGGCACTGTTCGGATCAGTCGGGGAACCTAATTCCGTTATTATAGCCATCTGAAAATTATATACAATACTAACTGTGCTTGTTAGGATAATCATAATCAGTGATGCGGGTTCATTCTATACAGTAATAAGCTTGTTTAGCTTTGGTGTTGATAAAAGAAATAGTGCTATAATCATTTTGAATTTCTCTTACTAGGAATTATATTAGACTTGTTTTTTTATTCGTCAACAAATATTTATATAACACTGGACTAGGCGAAAAAAATTACTCTATATGTAAATATTGACGTCTGAAAGAAGAATAATAAATAACAGCATGAACATATTTATGTAACTGTCATCTTTCCAAAGTTCGACAAACAATTTTTATATTCCCGCTAGCTGTTACTATAAAAAGTGCGTTCTGATAGCAACATCTAAAGTAGAATACTCATTTTGTCTGGACGGCACATACGCACCATAATATAATAACAATAATAACTGTTTATTTATCCCAATGCGGCATCGGTTATGTATTACAGTATAAAGTGTGAAATTCATTGCCAGCGATTCTGTAAATATCGTGCCAAATCGACATTCGGAATCCCTGCATTTTTGACCGTATGCAAGCATTATTTGGCATATTTACCCACCATTTTGTAACGCTGCATTTGTCTATGTAGTGCGATTTGGAATTGTAACGAAATTGCTTCCTATATAAACAATTTTTTTGCAGTGAGTATTCCATAAATTGTAGTATGAACGATGTTAAAATAACGGTTTTGAAAGCAAGTAAATAAAATAGCACATGAACCTAGACTTTTACATAGGTGTTTACATTTAGCACATGTTTATTTACGGGGGAAATGTACACAGCATTTCTGGGTAACTGTTAATGCATGATGATTTGAACATAAAACTAGAGTTCCTATGCGGTTCCGGATAATTTACTATACGGCTATCCGAATCTGGATGCTATCCGAAACCTGCGACTCGGAAACTTGGATTCGAATAGTGCATTCGAATACAACGATTTAAATATTGGAATAGTTTCGGTTCTGGATATCCAAATACAATGTATACCACGAGTGTCTGCCGGACGTTTTACCTATAAGGTCGTCATCAAGATGCCATCCTGAACAGAATTTACCATCATTTACAGAAACAAATTTATCTCAAACTCTAGAATAAATATCCCGAACATGAATATTTTTTCAATAATATGCTATTTACCGTCGATTAGGTACTTCATTTACTATGGTTAGGATTGTTACAATCTATGTTAATCGAATGGGAGGATACGTGTTTAAACTCCATCTTCAAATCGTAAATAAAACACAAAAACGTGAAGGAGTAAAAAATATATTGAAATAAGAGTCCACAACAATATTGTTTCATCAGGTGGATGAAATTAACTTAGTTAATTTCATCCACCTGATGAAGCCACTGTGTGGTGAAACAATATTGTTGTGGACTCTTATTGGGTATCATAAAAATATATTGAAATAAGAGTCCACAACAATATTGTTTCATCAGGTGGATGAAATTAACTTAGTTAATTTCATCCACCTGATGAAGCCACTGTGTGGTGAAACAATATTGTTGTGGACTCTTATTTCAATATATTTTTTACTCCTTAACGTTTTTGTGTTTTATTTACGATACAATCTATGTTTGTTATTTTATGTAATTATTGACTTTTAAAACTCGTTTTCATTCTTGTTTTTTTCTTTTATTATTGTTTGTGAGTTCTATCACTAAAATTTATAGTTTACATTATCTGATACTTCGATATAAACATAAGTATGAATAAAAATAAATCAATGCTACGCATGGCAGTTTATTGCCCTTTTTAGTTATCAAATGAGTATTGTTCTATTATTTCCCTTTTCACTAATGCAAATGTAATATTGGATTTAATATCTATTAGTTTTACAAACTTCGTAAATCATGTTTATAATAGTTCACTTAGATAATTGGTTATTAATTTGTTGTTCGTACAATCAATAGCAATATAATAGTGACCTCTAAAAAAAATAATATTTGGTTCATTTTACATCTACTGAGATATGATGATTCGCCGAATCTTAACAAATTTGTGTTGCGATCTTGCGCGTAGCTACGCCTACAGCTGAAGTCCCTCCCATTTCCAGTCGCCCTGTATTCAAACTTTCCTTCGGGTATAATACATAAAGCTTTTTTTTTTAAAGATATAATCATAAATTATCTGCTCTTATATTAATGTTTATAATTTCTTTCGTCATTTACTTATTAGAAGTGTCTTTTCAATGTCTTTTTTTTAAGCTTACTACTCATGCAGTACATTTACGTCATTCGAAAAGCCAAAGGAATTTTATTGTTGATTACCACCTAAGTTATAGCACATGTCAGAAGCAGTTTTCCGTCACTTCCCGGCATACATTATTCATATGAAAAAGAAGTGTGCAATCGCAAAAATCTCTCATAACCGACCGCGACGTGATAGAAGATTACGACGGAATTGGTTTGAGAATATCTAACAGTGCGAATGTTTGCGTATGCTTCTGCACTGATGTTTCATTTCATCTGCGTCGGGAATATACACCCTCGCTCGGAATTTTATTCCCCAGTACTTTAAAGGAAGAGGGAACGAAAACAATCTGCGGAACCCCAAACGCGAATGTATTGTCGAAAAACAACACGGAATACTTTTTATATAACGAGGTCATTCGGTATGGTTATTGCAAGATGTGATTTTTCAAGCACGACAACAATGCAGATGGAATATACAAACGCGCAGTACACGGACGGTGAATAAGACCAAATGTACAATCATGGTAAGAAATTTTTGGACACGCATCGAGCACCGAATCTTTTCGTAGCTATAGTTGTCTCTCTCATTCCCCCTCGCCTAAGTTCTGATACAATGGTCGACCTTGATAAAGCGCTCTCAGTCGGCAGGTAGCCGTCAATGCTAGGGTTTATGGTTTTGTGTTTACCTCTTTATAATTGCTTGTAGGTGTAATGTGAATAAAATACAAAATATACCGCACAAACTACAAAAACTTATGCACAGAGTTATGTATGAAGCGCGCGCTTCCGTTTGGAGTCGAGGTAGTTTCTGCAGCATATACATTTATAGTAGGAATATGACTATTTTGAGAAAAGTAATTTATAAAATGACTGCAATATATTATTGGATTGTAAGGGGTCTCGGGATGGCAATAATAAACACTTGCACTAATCTGCTGTAGGACCGTATTAAAGTTTGATGTAGCATTTTAACGATGATGGATCAAACCTCTTTAAACAAAATAAAAAAAAAAGAACCGAAGAACAATAAGGGGCAAGCTATGTATTGGATTATTAATGAACTGGTATGACGATAGGAAATTTCTCCTACTTTAAAAAATATGTATATAAAAAAGAAACTAGTCCCACAGCTGATTTCCACAACAAATATAACTATATTGTAAATTTTATAAATAAACAAAGTACATTTAATGAAATTAATTTTATTTAAAATTGCAAAGTGTGGATTCATAGGCATTAAAAAAAATACGTTGGCAAAAATATGTAATATATTTAAAAAAATGTAAGTGGTCATTATTTCCTTGCCGGTTACAAACTTTGCACCGACTTTAATTATTGGTACTATTTCCTGTAGGGTAATTGTTCTTAATTATAATATAAAATTCCTTTCTCTTTTATTTTAACTTTTATAGTAGGATTAGTGGAGCAATTGTTGTTTGCCAATAGGAAGTGTGAATTATACCTCCAGAATTAAAGGGGCTAATAATACCTAATACCAAAGTGTGTAAATTACCCATGCCCTTACATTGATTACTTTTTTAATTAATGTGTGTATTTATGTATTATTTAGGTATTCTAAATTAACCCCGGACTGCAATAAATATATCCAAGAGCAATTATTCAGTAATTACTCTGTAATGCAATTAAAATAATATTAGGATTAAATTTCTTTGTATGCATAAATACTTTAGAATTGTGACTGGGGAATTATAGAGATTATTGTATATTTAAGAATTGCTAAATTCTTTTTTTTTTGAAAATCTTACAAAATATAAGCCTTTCAGCTAAGGTTTCCAAGTTAGTTAGAGGTCAGTGGTACTGTAGTTAACATGCGCGGTCCGGAGACAAGCATAGAAATAAGGGCAAAGGTGGTTACCCTTTGGGAGCGTGGTTTGTCTTATAGGCAAATTGCTGCGGAAGTAGGTTCATCAGTAAGTATTCTCTTTACATATCCTTAATTTACAAACATCGTTTCGGTTTAAATGAAACGAAAAAAAGTTGTTTTTTTTCTGATTATACACCACGTGAACGTTATTTAATATACTGCTGGTTTATTACAGAAGTCACTCGTTCATTATTGGGTGCATCGATGGCGAACTGAAAACGAAAATGTAGCGCTGAGAACTAGGCCAAGGCCTGGGCATCCACGGAAAATTACCCCTGACGTCGGAAATACAATCCTGGAGTACGTAGGACAACATCCAATCTGTACATCTGTGGGGATAGTTGAAGCACTGCATTTAAATTGCAGTGCCCGTCTTGTGAGAAACTTTCTTCACAAAAGTGGGATTCACTGTCGGCGTCCGGCGAAGAAGGTAGATTTCTTGGAGCGCCATATTGTGAGTCGACTAAACTTTGCGCAAGCAAATTTAAACCGCAACTGGGATGTGGTTATATTTTCCGATGAGAAAGTATTTTCAACCTCTCAGGATGCGAGAAAACTGGTATGGCGCCCTAACAACACTAGATTCGAAGAAAGCAATGTTGTCAGAATTCGGCAAAGTAGCCGAATTAACTTGGCGTATTGGGGTTGGATGTCCAGTGCCGGACCTGGAGAATTGACCCGGATTGAAGCACGCATGGACGCCATCCAATACATTCGTGTCCTGGAAGAAGTGTTGCTTCCCAGTGTCCGAATTATATACCCTGCACCTCATCGGATTACACTGGTGCAAGATAATTCTGCAGTCCATTCAGCTCGGATCGTGAGGGATTGGTTTGCGGAACATCGCAATGAAATAGAAGTCCTTCCCTGGCCAGCAAAGTCCCCTGATCTAAACCCCATTGAAAACTTGTGGGCGGCTATGGGAAGAATGTGGGATCTACGCGATGCACCAGTTCCGCGAAATCAAGTAGAACTTCACCAACACGTTACCGAGGTGTGGGAACGCTTTAGAGGAAGGGAAACTTGTTCGAATCTCGTGGCGTCCATGCGTGGACGATTGGAGGAGGTTATAGATCGGAACGGGTACTGGACGCGTTATTAATAATTTTTTTATTTGTTTTTTTTTAAATTTTTTATATTTAATTGTTTTTTTAGAAGAGGATTTTTTTTTTTTATATTTTTGTTTTTTTTTTTGAGGAAGTTTGACAAAAGTGATATTCTCACTGTTTACCCATCTTAGTTATGATTTAAGTTGTGTTTTTGTAGTTTTTAGAATTTTTTTAATTTTATTGTTGTTATAAGTTTTATAGTTATTATTTTTTCTTTTACTGTTCATGCATGTTTTCTTGCTTGATCGTTTTGAAAAACGTTTTTTTTTTTTTTTTGTAATTTCAGACATGTATTTTTAGTGGTGACAACTCTCAGAGTGTAGGTTTTACCGTGCTTTTCCTCACTCCTAGGCGAATGCTGAGAGCGAACATATTAAAGACGCTGCGCGGGCGCAATTATTAAACTCTGTTTTAAATTTAATTATTTTTTTTTTACCTTGTTTTCAACCTATAACTATATAAGAAATACACTAATGAAACGATATTGGAGCTATTCGCCTTCAATGACTATTGTCCCATCGCTTTTTAGCGCAAGTACAAAAAAGATCCAGTATCTGTAGGATAATAGATATTTTGCCTATTTATAATTTCTTTAACTTATGCGAGAGATGTTCTTCTTCATCGATATTTTTCTTCTACCGTTTATCCTTTAATAGTAATATTTTAAAGTGTTATTTTTCCTTTTTTGGGTATACGGTAGATATAATTCAATAAAATTTTACATATGTTTAACTGTAATTTATTATTCTACGTTCAAAGACAAATCCGAAACGTAGAATAATTAATTACAGTTTAAATATGTAGCAACACTACGCCATCATTTATTTAATTGATGGGGATCTTTTCTTAGCCGTGCTTGTAAATGAGTGTATATCGGGCAAATTGAGCAGTGCTTGTTATGCGCTCAAAGTTATTGCACAAAATGTGAGCATTGAATCAGCTCTTTCAGTATATTATGCCAATGTCTACTCTCGATTGAGATATGGGATTGTCTTCTGGGGAAATTCCATCGACGTGGGGCGAGTCTTCATCCTGCAGAAAACGTGTCTACGATCAATTTTTGGCATACGAAGGCGTGACACGTGTAAAGACATTTTTAGAGACTTTAGTGTACTTACCGTTCCGGCTATTTATATACTTGAGTGCGCCTTGTTTGTCAAAAGTAATTATAATGATTTTTTTAAAAAATTTGAACTTGCACATAGTCATGGCACCAGAAATACATTAAATGGTTTCTTGGTGCCACCTTATACGCACTTGACTAAATTACAGAAAACTGCATTGTTCCAATGCATACGTATTTATAATCATTTGCCAAATACTTTAAAAATCCTGCCTTTCATAACTTTCAAAAACAAATTAAAGAAAATTCTTAAATCAAATATTTTATATAAAATTGAAGATTTTTTTGCAATAGAAATACGTTAGCAAACACTCAAGTTTTACATTATTTGTTATCGTAATGTGATGTATATTGTGTATGTGTGTATATGTGTATTTCTTTTAAGTCCAATTGACATTGACTTGTTCCACACACTTTTGTATCTATGGAATGAAATATATTATTATTATTATTATTATTATTATTAAATTTTTTGGTTTTTGTTTTTTTCTCTTGATTTAGCGGCTTGGTTTTTAAATTTAATGAATTATTCAATAAAACTCTTCATGACGTTTCGACAATCTTATTTTTCATTGTTGTCTTCCTCAGATTATTTTATATAATTCCCGAAATTTTGTCTAGAAATTATGAATGGATTATGTTATTAACATTTTTACAACTTTTTTATGCGTTTTATACTTACAAAATTAAAGACATTCACACAACATTTTAAAATAGTATTAAACATTTTTTTTATCTTTTCATTTTTCTTAAACATATACTAACTGTTAATTGTCATTTAAAATTATTATGCATGGCGAAACATTTTGTGTGAACACTGGAGAACTACATTTAAAATAAACCGAAAGGCACTCTCAGCTATGGGCGTTTTTCTCCTAAATTGTTGTACTAAAAATTGTTTATTTGTAAATTTACCTATATATATATTACTGACGAAAAGTATGTTGAAATGATTGGTGCATAAATTTTTGATAAGTTTTCTATTTCTGTTTTGTCGTTTACTGCGTTATTTTGTTTTTTTATTTGGATCATTTCTAATATACATCGCGCTTTATAATTTCTTTCTTTATTTAAAATACTTGTATTATTAAAATTGAATGTGTGTTAAAATTTTAAATGTAGTTCTCCAGTGTTCACACAAAATGTTTCGCCATGCATAATAATTTTAAATGACAATTAACAGTTAGTATATGTTTAAGAAAAATGAAAAGATAAAAAAATGTTGAATACTATTTTAAAATGTTGTGTGAATGTCTTTAATTTTGTAAGTATAAAACGCATAAAAAAGTTGTAAAAATGTTAATAACATAATCCATTCATAATTTCTAGACAAAATTTTGTGAATTATATAAAATAATCTGAGGAAGACAACAATAAAAAATAAGATTGTCGAAACGTCATGAAGAGTTTTATTGAATAATTCATTAAATTTAAAAACCAAGCCGCTAAATCAAGAGAAAAAAACAAAAACCAAAAAATTATTTATTTAATATCAGATAGAACAAAATGTTCCAGTTCGATGGGCCCTTACAAGAATTGCAAGACCTGCCGCAATTTTTTCTTGAATATCTAAAGTTACATTCCATTAATTTTGGGAAACTTTTTTTTTCAATTAAAATTTATAGTCCGTTGTTTATTAAATGTTGAATAAGTACCGCAAGACATTATAACTAAAACAAGATTAATTGTCATTAGTTTATATCACCTCTTCATATTATGCAATTATACCTTACTTTTACAATAAGAAATTAAGGACACGGTTAATACTTTTAAATAGATATATCGTTTTTAAAAAATACTAAAATTGTTTTCAAACGGTGATTTTAATAATAGCTACAGAATTAATTACATATTTTTAAATGTTACTTTATACATACAAAACTTATCTCTTTAAGCTACCGAACGTTGTTATATTAATTGCATTATGTTATGAATAGTTATGATTATAAATATTGTATTTCAATGCTAACTTTGGAACGGGTAAGCTTCCGAACGCACAATCTGTACTGCATTATGCCTTCATAAATCCTATCGCTACTGTTTCCCGTTTTCTATAAATGGTTCAAGTTCAACATATAATAAATTTGTGATTATGAGAACGAGCAGGTAGTAGTATAGCGCCTGCGGCAAAATTTGCGGGGTAAAACGGGAGGAAGAGATAGCAATAGCTACGAGAAAGTTTGCCTCGATGCGTGTCCTAATATTTCATACCGTAGCTGTACGTACTACTTAGAGATGCATCTCACGATATTGCTGCGGAATATCGTATGATTATTATTCAGACAGATACGTTCACTGCATCTTGGCTTGGAATAACTTAGGATTTCAGCAATTCCGAGCATTAATATCTTGATACATAGATCGCGAAAGTTACAGTTTATATAGTGAGGTACACATACAAGTTTTAGAATGAATTAAATTTAAGAGAGTGTTTATATAAATTTTTTTTATAATAAACTCATGAAATACCCGACTTCAAAAATATAAACATTCGAAAGCAGGTAATGGAAATTATCAATAATGATTTTTTTCTGTGATATGTTGAAATAAAATAATAAATAAAAGAACTTCTTGAAAATAATGAAAATTACATAGAACTCGTTTCTCATTTCAATGATAAAGAGTACATACAGCTATGTAAACATGTATTAGGCATGTCAAAGAAAACCGGGTATTATAAAATCTTACACATGACAAACAGATATGTACACAAGGGATTATCATAATGTATAACGAAACGAAGATTTATGTCAGCAATAAAATAGTTAATCTTTTAGTAGAGCAAATATTCTATTTCGATGATCATGATCAATCAAATATTATGATCTAGTGTGTATCATGTCTAAAGTTTGTGCTATGTTTTGTTTGCTTTTATCTTCGTCACTTTTTTTCTAGGTGAATATTTTCTTCGCTAGGTTTTTGAACACTAAACTTTGCTCGTGCATCTTTAATTTGAATTGTCCTTTTTAACAATTTTAAACTTTAGTTTAATTTACTGTATTTATGCGTAATTTTTAATATTAACTTTTGTTTATCTACGTAGCTATAGTTTACTGCTTTGTTTTTTATATTAAAAAAAAAACATGTGTTATTGCTTGTTTCCGCTGGAATAGTATAAAGGATTTAATTGAAACACTTATTATTCTACGAGGATGGCTCAACTTACTTTATAACATACACATACTACCGCCCGTTGTAGTTAGGACAGTTAGTAAATTACTACAACGTGAATAAAAACAGCAAAAATACAAATGAAAATAAAGGTGTATTCCTAGTTCATCTTCTGTTCAATTTCTATAATTTGCAGCCCACTGTAACCGTTTCTAGCTGTTTCCACAACTCTTCTCTTAAGCGGCCTCTCTTAAGCGGCGTTTTGTGGTGGTAACAGAAATTATATGATTATGTCCTCTATTCATTTCTGTTGCGATTTCGTTTGCTTAACACTGATTCCGCTTTTCTCCCTCTCGGAATAATTTACTGCAAATAAATCGCGTGTAACGTGAAATTGTTTTACTATAAATAGTTTTTCCGTGGGAGTATAATATTCCATTTT
Organism: Cetonia aurata; assembly: GCA_949128085.1. Lineage (NCBI taxonomy): Eukaryota > Metazoa > Arthropoda > Insecta > Coleoptera > Scarabaeidae > Cetonia > Cetonia aurata. The sequence continues at coordinate 35,796,601 of OX421885.1, forward strand.
TTTTTATAAAATTACTGACCGCGATCGAAACTTACTAATCGTTACAAAAACCGCACCCCCAATGTCCCGCAATGCTTTATTAAAGAAATGAGCGAAATGAATCGGAGACTGGCTTCGTTTAAAGTGAATTACACATGCGCGATTCGTTCTTCTCACCCTGCAGTAGTGCGGAATGAGGGCTTCCCTGATTTGTTTCAAATTGAAAAGTTGGAAGTGTTGATAGCATTTTGTAGTGGTTAGATAAGGGTAGAAAATACCGGTGTTTGCTTGCCGTTGAACAGAGACGATATATTACGGAGTAGAGATGGGTTATCGAATCGTATATCTGATATACCCTCGCCCAGCAGAACAGCATGCGTATTTCTCGACTTTGTTGACTCAGAGAAACCATATTTCCGCCGTTCTCTTCTATCTACAAGAACTAATATAATAATAACAAAAAACAATGAAATATTGAAAAATACCGCAGGGTGCACTTCAAATGTTAGTAAACTCGCTTTGATTTTCCAATGTACCTTCAATAAACAGAAATGATTATTTTCAAAAGTCATTTAATCATGTTCTAACCCTATTAGTGCTTAAGCTAGATAGTTCCATTCAAAAATGAGAACGATTCTCAAAATCATCACTGGAATTGCTGACATACTTACGTTAAGATACCGTAAGACATTCGCACATTTTCTTTTTATAAACTTATCACATGAAAGAATGGCAAATATTCACATACATACCTACTTACATTGAAATGTTGTTATTATTTATCGATAACAATTGGCACCCACGCATAAAAACCGTCGGATACTGAATAAATAATAAAGTTTATTACACAGAGAGAAACGTCCAGCTGGGCACTAAAACGTGCTTATAATCATTGTAATCATCGTCATGTATATGACGGATATGTAAGTACACAATATTTTTTATGTGACTCAAGGTCTAATCAAACGTTGAATAAAAAACACGTTACCTGAATTCCTTCACCTTTACGGTGATCAATATTTGATAGCGTTCGCCTAATCAAGCGATAATAAAGGTGTTCCTTCTGTGTATTGTGGCGTGGAGAGCGGGCATGGGAGTGCTAATAAAAACAATGTAAAAAGTAACTGTTGTTTAGTTGGTATACTATGGCGGTATGATGTATTGTTGTGTTTACCCCATGTTAGACGATAAACTTTGCTTTTTTTTTGTTTATTTATGCACTGCTACTGGGAAGATTGAAAGAGTTGATGTTTATGAAATGATTTCATATTAAACATTAATAGTTATAGTTATAACCGATATTTATTTAGCCTAGCTGTAATGTGTAATGACGATTGATTTATAGTGATGACATTTATTTATAAATCTATATACTAATGAGTTTCAAAGCAAAATCCATGATGATAATAGTAAAATATAAGCAATCTAAATTTGTTGTAATCTAACTCAGAATGCTTTGACCGATTCGAAGTTTTTAAAGTTCTGTATTATTCGTTTAAATGTGTTTGGTGGCGGTTTCTACTTTTCAGTATACCGAGCGGCACAGGTATCATAAGTTTGCATTCTCCATAAATAATAAATAAATTTAAATAATGCCAGAAATCAACTAGAAACCCCTCTGTCACCAGAGGTTAACCCCATTGAACATTTGTGGCCAATACTTATTAAAACCTAGTCTTAGCAGCAAACGGATTTCTAATAAAGAAACGCTAAAACAACATCTGTTGGAAGAATTTAAAGCAATAAGCCCTAGTGTAACAAGTAGGTAAGTTAGTCAAATAAATGCCCAACAGACTGAGAGCCATTATAAAATCCAGAAGTTATCCCACTAAGTATTGATTTCGTTTTGAAAAAGTTTTAATGTTACTATTTTGATGTTTATAGTTAGGTGCCGAATACTTCTGTGTGCTTGCTCTAGTGCGTATTTTACGTTATATTTTTTGTTACAGCAATTTTTATTATTTTCAATTTAAAAGTTTGTTTGACTCAAATAGTATTAATAAATGAATGTAATATGCGCAATAGTTGTTTCTTATCACCATATAATTTAATAATATTCTGGCCGTTTCGATAAACTACTTAGTGGCCGGATACTTTCGTGAGCAACTGTACCAAAGCAGGATGACATTTTAAAAAAACTCCTTAACCTGCATTCATATACCATATAAACATATTTTATTAATTATCTTAAAAAGTATCCATTCTAGATGCATAATGAATATGACTTTTTTTTGTACTTTTTTAAATTTTCGGACACGCTGTGTAATGGTTTCAAAAAATTCATTCATTCATTTTTCAAAAAATCATTTTAAATATTTTAGTTAAAATGCAAATATTTCAAAAGTGGTTGAAAATAACATAGTTCTTTCTTCAAACTTACTTTAAAATTAAACGAGGAATTAAAAAATTATAGGCTGTTTCATTTAAAATAACAAAGTTGACAGTCACTTCCGGTATAACTGGATGCGTCAGATAATTAAAAATATTTTAGTTCAATAAGGCACGTCAGCTTAATATACTGCAAAATTTTCAGAATTTTCCAATGTATAAAAGAAAAAACTTACATAGTAGTGGTAGAAAATTGAGAACTTACAATTTTAAATTTAAGTTGTGCAGCGTTGCAGGCCGAACCTTGTCCAACGCTGTACATTCGACGAGCAGGTGTACACTGTAGATGTATTGTCAGAGACTACATGTTATGCATGTAATTATAACTATGTTGATATAAATTTCATTACGTTTGAAAATATTTGCAGGACAATTTCAGAGTTATTATTCAGTAATAAATATCTATTTTTTCAATTATTACTTTGATAGAGAAATGTTGAGAATGGTATAGGTACTGAGTTTAATTCTGCCAAAATTAGCTAACAATTAATAATTGTAAAATACACAGAGGGATATGAAAATATATTGAAGTTCGCACTGGTAACACGACATGACTGACCGATGTCGTATGCGAAGTGCACGGGTGTACATTTTGGTGCAATAGCTCGACAGTTTGTAATATCATAGTTTCCTATGCAAATTGTCCCATCGATTTTCATGAAGGATGAGTAAATATGTCTGGGTCATAAAATAATTTGCTTAGGGAGACATAGTTGCATGTTATAAATGTGTTATCACTAGCATAATGTATGTCTATTTTGGATTAGATCTCCTTTGGGAGCTACTAGAAACGATTCTATAATATTCACCTAGATAATAACTAACATAGAAATAAGTGTTGCAGACATGTAGATATTTGTGTTTACTTTAACGGATATTTGGAGATACTTTAAGTGCTTCTCTTCTGTGCTCATCAACTAATTGGTGACAATATCTAACACTTTCTATGCCATGACATTTGTAACACCAAATTACTGAAGCTTGAGTCTTATATATTCGTTGGTTTTCACATAAAAGGGATAAACATTTCATTTTTAAATTCAAGCCCAACACTTTCCGACATTAGAAAGAGAAATAAATGGGGTTAATTTATTTTAACACCAAAAACAGGATGGACGCCAAGGAACATTTTTTCGGTGTTCCCTGGCATCCATTCGGTGTTAGAACTAACTTCAAATTTTTATGTGTTAATAATAAATAACAATACATAAATTAATTGCAAAAGGATAAATTATAAAAGCACCTCAAAATACCAACGATATTCATGTAATAAACGCGCATGGCTTTTGACCAACCTTTGAAAGTGTATAATAGCAGGACCTGGCTTGAAAGTGTATTTTATATTTTGTGTTTTAAATCTGAAAATAATATACATACCTAATGGTATTTCAGCTAAATGATAATTAATCAGATTACGTATAAACAATACATATGAATCATATTTATCAAAACGTGCAGATAATTAAAATTGTATTGCTTCCACAATATTATATTGACATATAACCAAACCAAAGATATGGTAGTAGTTTATATTCCCCCGGGAACAACTGGTTATTGTTTCCATTTCCATTTTCATTCCAAATTAATGCAATAGAGACAATGGCTCCTCGAAATGATCAAACCGCACGCGACTAAATACTTTTAGTAATTAAACGAATCGGCAATATTTTGGTATTCGGTAGGTAAGTTGGATGTTGCATATTACACCTTCCTAGTATACGAATTGCAAATGCGGACAATTTGAATATATGTTATATGCCCAAAATTGACTCACGCACATTTACGTGTTTGAAGTACACGTAGATTTTTAGATTCGCGTGTTATTTTTACCTTCCTATTAAACACGCGCGTGTCTAATTTATACTTAGCTGCAAAATACAGTTTGGTATATGGTATTGTTAAGGTGGTGATGAAAAATTTAGGGAAGCATGATTCTCTTTAATCACTTTTTTGTTCTATTATTTGACTAAGCTCCGGCAAGGCACTTTTTCTAAAGCAAAACTTCTGAAAAGGCAGTACAATAATACATACATATACAGTGCCCGTCTCTATGGGCATCTCATTTATATATAAAATGCCACAGAAGTAGAAAAAAAGCGGCGACATTATTCTATAGTATGTTGAAACATTTCAAAACTTTTAATTAAACATATTGAACAGTTTTACAAAGAGAATTATGATTAACTTTATAAGTAAGTATACATTATATCGAGTTTTAAAACATACTTGAATCATTTTTTTTTATTAATTTCTATCGTAATTTTATAGGAAACTCCGAGAAATAATGCCTTTCAACAACAAGTTGTTTTTATACAAGACAATAGTGGATCTATTACATGTAATTACCTGGTTTTTTCTTACTTTTTGTTTTGCTTGTGTTGGTGAATAGTAGTGACATTATAATTTCAGTTTCATCTTGTTCTATTGAAATAGCACCTAGAAAATAGTTTCATGAAAACATTATATTTTCGTTATACAATTGTGGACTTCCGGAATGAGCAGTAAACATAGCGCTAGTAATAGTCTATTCAAATGATAAGTCAAACAATATTTTTAAACTCTCAAATTTCAGGAAATTGTTCGGAAAAACAGTAACACGTGCAAGCGAAAACAAAGACCGCCTTGTACAGAATCGGCGCCGGAATCTTAACAACATCATAGAGAATATAATGAATTGTTATACCGAGTGTCCCGAAAGTTCCGGTACGATCAAATATCGTAAGAAATACACATCGCATCGAAAAACAAAAAAATACATGCCTATAATCATTTTCAAAAATTTATCGAAAGGCACCAATCACCCGTACCATCTTGTTGAAACCAAATATGTTCCAAGTTATTGCCAGCAATTTCTGTTACTGCTGGCATTATTTCATCTCGAAGCATGTCTGCATACCTTTCAGCATTTCCATTTACGAAGAATAATGGCCCTATCAGACGATTATTTAGTATTCCATAGGCCAAACATTCAATTTTTGAGGATACTGCGTGTTGGTCCCTCGCACCCAAAAGGATTTGTATCGGCCCAATGCCTAGAATTACATATGTCGATTCGCTAGTCCGTTTAATTGAAATGACGCCTTGTCTGAGAAAACAATGTTAAATGGTATGTATTGCTACGAAACTTGTACATAATATTTTTAATTTTAATATATGTTTATGCACGCACAGAATTTCAATATTTTCATGTTGGTAATATAATATTGTCAAAAATAATTTTGCATTAATTTTCACTGATACTTAAGAATGGTTTACAATAATGTTAAATTCCTCTTCTTCTTGTAATTTTTGGTTATCTAGAAGGAAATCGTTCGCCGTAGCGGGGGTTGGTGCTTATGTCACTCGGAGGCTATGAGTAATGATCGTAATTCTTCGTATGCTCTCGTCAAATACATTTCTATATGTTTCTATGTTGCGAAGTTATACGAAGAAGTTCGATCTTTGTCATAGTTTCCAAGTGACGTAACCGTGAGCCGCCGCTGGTTGTTTCCCAATTAACAAAAATGTATTGAGGCGTGTCAAACCACAAGCTGCATTACCAACCTCGCATGAAAAGTCACCAGACTTGATTGCACAAAGTGGAATTTTATGACACTGTTTTTCGGCAAAACAATTGCACGAAGTGCCCAATTGTATGTGCGGGAAATAAAAAAATTAATTGTACTTTATCCGCAATATGTTATATTGTATACCTATTTAAAATCTATTGGTTTTAGAAGTTAAGACAATTTTCTATCGTCAAACACGTACCAAAAATTCAATTTTAAAAATACGTATCACGACTTTCGACTTTAAAATCAGCTTTGATTGTGCTTCTAGCGGGCGGTATGAGTGTTACAGAGCCACTTACGTTAGAAATAAAATTTACATTCCGCTGGTATTGAGTAAAGGCTAGATCTCCTTTCAATGGGTATCTGCATTCGTTCTATGTGCCGCAGTGTAATTGCCCTCTCGAAGTTTTGTACAGCGTCCAATTCGAAACATCAATTTCACGAGCAATACCGCTAGTAAGTACAGCTTTGCTTCATTATTGCAATATCGCAACCGTATTCAACTTCAGACGCGCTCGATTTTCAAAGCGCACACTGACAGATTGAAATCTAACAAATGCTGAAATATAGCAATCGGAAAAACAGACATGGCAGTTGTCCGTATAGATTTAATGCGAAATTTATCTAGAAAATTTGCATTTTTAGTCAGTAAAAAGCAGGAGTTGGTCTTAATTAGTACTCATGCATTTAAAAGCATAAACATTGGTATTTACACTATATTATAAGTGAAAAAATATGTATGAGAGTGTAAGATGCAAATGTCATTAAATTCGACATTTCCCAAATTGTCTATCCACATGTTTCTAAATATGAAGAAGAGCCACTAAAGAGTGTTACTAAATTAATGCTGATTAAATAAGTAAAAGTATCTGTAGGAAACAGTCACTATTAGCATAGGCCGCGTTTAGAACGTACTGCGTACATGTATAACGCATGAAGAGGTGCTAAATACAGGGTTGGGCACAAAAGGACCGACGTTTTTTACAACGTTACAAATTTGATACCTTTTGCTTAAGAAAAAGGATTTGACTTCGTAATGACATAGCATTTGACAAAATTAAGTGTGGAAAAACATCTTGCATGCATTTCTGGAGCAGTTCTACGAAGTTTGCAAACACTCTAACTTCCAAACCCAAACGTAAGTACTCTGGATAGTTTTAGGGTCCCAATGACATTGAAATATTGGTTGTGCAGACTTTTGGCCATGTGTTGCTTTTTTAGCAGTCAGTTACTTGTAGCTTTCGATTAACACTTCAACTCACCGGGCAGGAAAAACGACAGGTTGATAAGGGTTGGATTTTCCAAAATTGAAGTGAAGGGTTCAAAGTCATGGTGGTCCCTTGCACGACATTATAGAGGAATGCGAATTTTTGGACATTCGATCTAATGGTGCCTTACTATTATTAGTATTATTATTAAATTATATTGCGTCATATATTTAATATTAGGATGTGTGCAATCGCTCCAAGAAAAAATATACCCTTCTCCAGCTGTGATCACAATTTTTACACTGCTTTTCCAGATTCACATTAAAATTAAACATCGTTAGGGCAGGGTCCCAGCGAGAATTTGATTCACCTTTAAATTGAAGTGCCCCTTTTTTTAACTGCATCTTATTTCTATTTGTATGTTATAACGACTTCGAAACAGTCTTGTATATCTATGCAAAAATATTCAGCATACATTTACAGAATGTAAGTGAATGTACGGCAACATTCTGAATAATTCAAATATTTTTCAACATATTCACTTGCCCTTCTTCTCTGAACGCTGTTCCTATTCCGCTCTAAAATAATTTGAATAAAATTGTTTTATTCGTTTCATCTAGGTGTCTACGGTTTCTCACCGTAGATCGAAACCTGAAAAGTGTGACCCATCTTTATAAATTATGAAAGCCCGCAAGTTCTATAAATTTACATTAATGGTGGAAAGTTTTAAAAGATTCCGAACACGTTATTTACTTCGAGTAACTCATTGGATTCGCTACATGTTCACGACCATCAGAGGTGTCGCAAAAACATTAATGATCGTGGCGTGATTTACATTCGAAGCGGACGCAAATTAAAACCGGATTTACCTTTCTGTTGCCTTCTGAAACGTCCACCAACAGTTGATCAGTATCACAGATAGGGTAAGGTTGGCCGTTACGTTGGTAGAAATGCACGGTGAACGATACGGTGTGTCCGACCGGATGCGGATCGGTCCAGTGAAAGACCACCTTACAATTGGAAGGAAGCAAGTATTTGCCGGTGACGTATTGGAGTAGGGAATGTTTAGCTTCGGGAGCGAGTGAGGGTTGCGTCATGGCGGCCAGGGTAACCAGCCCGGCCACGGAGACCGAAACGACCAGCATTCCACCTGCACAATCAATATTGATGGAGTTACTACGAGATTTTCCGTAAAATTTCGCAGTCTACCCCACGTCCAAGCATCCTGATGGTTGCTGGACTTGACCACTTCGCTCCAGAGATCGGCTTTTAGAGATTCTAAGCGTTGCTTTGATATGGGTAGGGCTTGGCGGGCGGCTGACCATTGGGGAAAATCTTTCTGGAGGGCCTGACGGGCTTTGGAATCCTCGAACCAATAGACATCTTCTAGACTCGCGACTTCTAAGCTTAATAATCTGAAACGAAAATTAACATTATGCACTTCTAATTTAACTGAATCTATCATACAAATAGAATGCGTTGACTTCGCCCAAAAATACATTCCGTGTACTATACTGTACTAAGATTCTTCAAGCAAAGGTAGCAATAAGCATTTCGTTCTTCCGAAAAGTGGAACCGCTGTTACTCCTGGATATCTACAATTTACCTGCGTTCTCTGTTTAAACAAACTGTTGTAGCAATTTACATCTGTAAAGCTTTCCCACGATCTCTAATAGAATAATAAATGTATTGCCGGCGTTCCTGTAATACGATGGGTACCTACTCCTATAATAAATTTAAATCAATCATTGCTTGGAGGATTATAGCAACGGTTACATAAAGTACTCCTAACAAATTCATATTATACATAATATATTATACCATCCTAAAAGTTAAACTGTACTAGCAAGTAGTAATCACTACTTTACGATCAATAACCTCACGTGTTAGTGCTCGCACACAAATAAATCAAAGTGATTGAAGTGTTATCTTCTGTTTTAATTGCCTATACTTTGTAACTACCTACCATATAAGGCTCCTACAACTTAATTACATATCAAATTAGCGATAAAAACATCGAGCAAACTTTGGAATTAAATACTCTAGAAGCACCTTGTTCAATTTGGATGTGAATATAAACAGTCATATAAAGTTAAGGCAAACGTGGCAACTCCCTTCCTTTTTATTTATTTATTTATTTAAGTGTCCAACAGAACAAAATCCATTTACAGGACACATAAACAGGAAATTAACATATGTAAATAAATTAATATTAGATTATATAATACTTAAACAAAATATTAAGATAGTAACATTAATAAACTAATTATCCCAACAGGTGATGATGTAAACAAATAATAAACAAATAATATTTCTATAAGCTGACTGAACTTAACCAAAGAGAAAATTACACTGCACATCATTCCATCAAATAAATAATAATACAATATATTATTCCATTAAATTAAACAGAAAATTCCGAAAAACTACATTACTACATCGATCAGAAAGAAACTGAATCCGTACATTAGAAAGTAAATCAACACATAAATGCAGCTATCACAGAAACAAAATCTGAATATACTATTGTACTAAATTTAACATCTCGACAAACAAAACAAGCAATAATTCAACACACAAATCGGTTTAAACTAAGTACAAAATACTGAAGCACAACATCAAACATTATGATACCATAAAACAACATCTTAAGAAAAGTAAAGCAATATTACACGGAACTAGAGCGCTGCACACATGTGCACAATGCTAAAAGTAATTTTAATTTAGTACCTACGTTGTTTTGAGGTGGTCACGGGAATTAATAGCAGGACGTTGATTAGTTCCCACATAGTGTTAAATTAGAAATATGAATTTGAATCTAGTGAGTGAAATATTTACAAAAACATCTGCTAACAAATATAGAAGGTTCTTCCCGTAAAATATGAAATGCGATGTTTGTTTAGACTATTCTGATACTTATTTCCGGTAAAGAATTAAATATTCCTTTTATTATATTATTTTGGCACACTTTAGACAAAACAAATAATTAAATTATTAATGAGCAGCCATAATACATTAGTCTAGACATTGGACAAAAGAAACCAATATTACGTTATTTTAAAGCAGTGTTTTCTACACTTTTAAATTAATGTTGAAAAAATATATCATTAAATGTGTAATAAAAAAAACTTCCGGTTTAAAACAAAACTCATAAATTCTTTAAACGAAACTTTTTTTTTTTACACTTAATGAGCCATAAACCGTTTTTGGAAAATAAATTTATTATATATTTTTTCTTCAGGTATAATCAATTCAATTTTTTCATTGTTATTGATTTTTTAAAAGTCGTAATAATACAGGAGAGAGACTCCTTCAACGCAAATTATCGTATACTGTATGCAGAGTGATCACTTTAGAATAGTTTAAAAGTAAAATACCCTTATCTGATCTGAAAAACAAGTTCAGAATTAACAGCTATACTCAAATATGAAGGCGTAGTCTCCTATCTCAAAAACAAAAAAACTGCCGTTTTTTGCATTGAAATCTATACTAGTAAAAATGTCTTCTGCATCACAGTATTGCGTGTATGTACATTAATGCTGGGGTATCCTTCTCGGTTTATATATTCATCACCGAATTTATGAAGCTTTAGAATTCTGACATGTGTGCAGTCTATCGCACCGATGGCAGTTGAAAAACAGTATCTCTCTGACCATAACCGTTTATTTGTCGCACAAAATCTTCAGCACTACTAAGGAAATCTAATGAAAATATTGGCCTTCTCGACAACTGCAATATATGGTAAACATCTACAGCTACAGAATTTTTAAAGCTAGGATCCGACAACTGCCGCAGCGCCTTTCACCAGTGTCAGTTGAAAAATAATTTGCTAACAAATCAACATTTTCGTGGTCAAACTGATATAACTTTCCAAAATCATCGACTTGACAATTTTTACGTACACTGTATATTTTTCTTTTCTGCACAACATTTATAAATTCAACCATAATTACAAAGGCTCAAATAATTGAAAACTCACCTGTATATCGTTCAAAAGAAAGGCTTTGTCCAGAAGCAATTTCTGCATTTTTAAGCAATTACTTCAGTTTTATTCATTGGCTCTCAAGCATTTGCTTTACTGATTTTATACGAAAAAGGATTTGGTAAAGTTTTATTTATCAGGATCAATGTGCTAAACACTACTGACATTAACCCTTTGCAACAGACACATAAATTTAATACAGAGTAGCTCGAAACGCTCGTTAAAAGCTCTCATACGAATTAGGTCAATTTATTTATCTGCAATTAAGGTATAGCAAGATATTTACTACTTGACATTAACTGATTACGTGGAAGCAAGTACTACAACGGGCGCTTCGCTGAACTGTAGCGTTTGTGAAAGCGTTCTCGAATTACAGTTGGGGCCGATTTCAGACAATAAACATCTGTCAATGTATTATATTCGAACAGAATATTCGTGATAAAACCCAAATTCAGAAATATGTTATCTTACGTTGCATTAAAAGTATACATACAGAAAACCATAGGGGTTAAATAAACTAAATCTATAATTAAAAAACAATGTAGCTATCGAGAATCTCACTCACCCTTGAGAAAGACTGTAACAATTGTAAACACCTTATTCGCCGAAATTGCATACTCAAATTTACAACATCGAATACAACAAAGCAGCTTACCTGGGATAGTGGTTCTGAAGACTGTATTTGGTAAGCCACTGTCGAAAGACGAGTCGTTGTTGAAGGAGGGCGGCGGCCTTTTGGAGTCGCTGCTCGTCGGGAGCGGGCAGTTCGGGGAGATCTCCCAGCTGGCCGCACTGCGCTAGCTGGGAAATACCTGCGAACAAGTTTCTTTGCTTAGAAATGTCGGTCCAGAGGGAAAAACAAGAAGCGCGATCTTGCCTCTCGAGCGTTAATATTTGATTCATCTAATGAATACTAATGCGGAATGACGCTTACTTCATGCATACTGCATACACGTCTGTTGAGCGCCGTGAACATGTCCATCTTAATGTACCTATTAATATTTAAATAAATGTATACATGGGAAAATGCAGTTCAATTGACGTAAATTCACACCGATAGGTTTGTGTACTCCACTCTAACTTCTGATCACGAATTCATATGGATCGTTATATTATGAAAGGTACAACCTTATGAAGTAAAAGCAATGAGTAAACGACATATTGTAAAGCTATTACTTTTATATACAGCGCTACCCCTACACTTATCGCTGAGTCCCTAGTGCTTCCAAGATGAATCCTTCTCTAAGCACTAGACGAACGGGTGTACACAGCAGTGTTTACTATCAATAGAAAGATTGTGAACTTTCAGTTGAGTATAAATATTACACTCGCCTCTGCGTGTACCTATTCTTTCTCCAATTTCTTTCTCAATTATATAATTCCCTTCCTAGCTAAATATATATTTGTTTCTTCAGAGATGTTGCATTATGACTCATAGGCCTATGCAAAAATAGTTGGAAGGTGTTCCCGAACATTTATTTGACGAGTTAGGTGAAGAAAACCAAACATGATCTACTTTCAACTGACAAGCTTCTGGCAACATAAACATAGAGCAACAAACTCGAGAAGAAGAAAGCTCCTCAGAGGAACGTAAAGAAGCAAAATATAAATCAACAATGTGAAAGAAATATTTCCGAACACTGGAGTCGGAATTCAAATTACAAGAGCTGCTTTGAGGTACAACAGTTTCTCTTCATTACTCGTTGTATGCGATTTGATGACAAAAACGCTATAAATTCGAAAGGAGGAAAGATGAAATATACTAAGGTAAACAAGCCGTGGAGAGCCGGACAGGTAACGGCGAAGTCTCTATGACCAGTCAGTTTGATGTCCTTCACTATGAAGGCATTGGAAAAACTGGTGGACAGGCATATTAGAGATAAGGTACTGGGCACTAACACCTTTACATCGTGACTAGTATACCTACCAGGCAGGAGTTTCGACAGAAATTGTACTCCATGGACTAGTAAGCTAGGTGGAGGACACACTACAAAGCAAGGAAGGGATGCTGGGACCTTTCATCGACATCGAGGGGGCATTCAGCAACACATGTTTGATTCTATTACCACAGCTCTTACAATAAGAGGTATGGACGGCACTTGTGTCGCCTGGATCGATTCTATGCTCAGGGAGAGAGTGGTTGAAGCCACTGTCGGAAGTGAGACTTTGGCCCGGGTGGCTAGGGGTTGTCCCCTCTCCTGTGGTGCCTAGTTGTGGACGGGTTACTGGGGACGCTGAACGAGTACGGACATAGGGTACTGGGCTACGGTGATAACTTAGTCATATTTGCCTAGTCACTTTATTAAGTTTTTAAAATCCGTCGGTTATCCAATTTTCTCACGCGACTTACCCATGATTAGTTGCAATGAAGTGAGATAAACTGGGAATGAACTGCATAAGGGAAGTGAGTAGTCTGGCAGACCATAATAAAGTCACTTTGGTGTGGGTAACCGGACATTCCTGAATTAAAGGAAATAAAAAAGAAATAATTTGTCTTAGGAGGGTTTAAAAACGCAATACGAAGTAGGAGTTACGTCCAAAGGAAACACAACGCATACTGGAAAAATACAATCAGGAAAGATCTTTATTAAGCAGCTGCAGAAAAGGTTGAAGGACTATTAATCTTGGTAGAAATCTTTTCCGTGAGTAAGCTACCAAAGTTTATGTAAGTTAATTAGTAAGGAAGATATCACTTCTCAGTACAACTACATCTCAATTTCCTCGTCCCCAGAATATACTCTAGCTTGTACAAGTGTACGAGATTTAATTAAGCTTCAGATACTTTTTGAACGTATTTACTTTAACAGCACATACATCAAGGCTTCCCTAAATACCAGCCTATTCCATTTCGCATTATTATTTCAACATTATCACTTTCAACCGTCGACTCATAATTGAATTATTACTCGACTAATTCCCCAACTGTTATTAATATAATGCTGGATTCTGGTAGCTTTAAGAAACACAATCTAATTTATTTAAGAAAAATTAATCTGTCAGGCGCACTCAAACATTTATTATTGTTCTTTTCGGTATTAAAGAAGTGCTTGGAACGCGCAGTAATTAATCTTAACTAATGAAATTAGGTTTAAGATTCGATCGTTCACATTCCTACCGCGTTCTGACGTTAAATCAATTATGTCGAGATAAAACGATGAGCACAAAGCAAGCAAATCTTTTTTTTTTCGTATTCATTTTTAGCCGGTTAGATCTCTAGATGGAACTGCACTCGACTACTTATTATTTTCAGTTACTTAAAATCGAAATATTAATTATTTGGAAAGGGTTATTTGTGAAGCAGTTCAGGAAATAACTCCAAATATAATAAAAAATTGTATTACGGGAATTTGTTGATAAGATGATTATCTGTTTAGAAAAAGAGAAAGTTGATATATGTTCAGGCATTGGTGGAGTGAGACAGGATTTAGGTAGATTTACATCATGCAAAACTTTTTAAAAAGAATCACTTTTTTTCTTTAAAATAATAAAATAAGAAAATTTTCCGTACGGTCCCAACTCAACTACCTATATTTTTTTATAACTTTCCGTTTATATGTTTATATTGCATCTTAAATTAGAGGAAATGCAGTTTTTCGTTGATTTATAAATAGTGATAAATACAGTACGATATTAACTTGGCAAGTGCATTATATCAAGGTCCATTAAGATATTTTTTTCAGAACTAATTGTAAGTCCACATGACTCCAGGCATTCTGTAAACAGAGTGGGTATCTTCGAGCGATTTATAGCGGATACGATAGTCGCATGTAAGCTGGGCGGGACGTTAAACTTTTACTCCACCTATTTAATGACGCTCACCTGAAAGATATTTCAAATTGTCCGCGAAACAATTGAAACACCCACGATTACGCATGCGCAGATTCTAAAAATTATTTTTACATTTAATCTTGGCAATTACAGAGGTGAAATTCTGCGTATGTTAATCTCTGCGCAAGCCGAAAAGGTAACGGCATCTTCGTCGCATACCGTAAACGGTATTACCTTTCGGAATGATTGTACGCTACGTCGCGGATTACGATGGCACTGCGTTTTCAAGTGTAAGAATACGATAACAACAATAACAGTATGTTGCTATTGCAGTTGCACTCACGATAGATATTGGATTTGTGTGCGCGATTATCGAAATCATAGGCAATCTAAAATGGGTCGGACAAAGATATGGGAATATCGATGTGGGAGATAAAGATGCAACAAGCCATATCTTCGCCAGTACTATAGAATACTGACTCATTTCTTGTTTTATATAAAAAACTAGAACATATTTGCTTTGCTTTTGTTGTTTACTTTAGCACTCACGGGGATTTAAATGGTATGCGGTTAAATTTTATTAAACATTAAATTTTTTTATCTATGATTTTGTTCAATTGCTTAATTTAAAAATGTAATATGCCAGATACGTTCCTGATCGCTTTTTTTTTGTAAATGAAGTAGCTCCTCATTGAACTGTCCCCACGAGATTCTTTTATAAAATACGGCATAATCAATGTTGCGTATTCTTCTTTTAAAGTGAAAACCATTCAATAAGCTTCTTTTCCGTTCCCCAGATTTAATGGCAATTCAATAACAGTCCGTTGGGGATCTCAACTAAACCGAATTCAATTCGATACAATGGAGGATTTCAATCGCAAATTCGTCAAAGGCGCGCGACTGATGAGACCTGGATGGAATATACGAATACCGAACGTAATGATATTTCCGCACCTCGTGGCAGTTTATAACAACGGGCGCTACTTCTTCTTCTCATTCCGTTTCGTTCTTTTTTTATTTCTTTTTTGATTCGATTAGGAGAGTTCGCTGCCGACCAGCTGTTTCAGATTCCGGGCGACCTTGGTACGAAGCGTTTCTACTGGTCTCGTTGCTTTGGGGTCAGACACTTCAAAGCGAGGGTATTTTTCACTTTTAAGTATAGCGAACCAGTCCATGGGAGACATTTCTAGATCCCCACATAAATATCTTAACCGAATTATTACATTTAACTGTAATTTATTTTATTAAGGGATCCCTAAACGGGATTAAATTAGTAAGGGGGTGTGGGGGAGACATCTAAACCGGCAAAGAGTAAATTTAATGTGTGCTTTGTCTTCGGTGAGCGTAAACCATATTTAGTAATTGAAACGGAGCTGTGGCCGCTGCAAAGTTAATGAGGGTTAAAATACGACAGATTAGCGTAAGCGCTGTGCGCGATTCGCAGATTTGTCAGGGAAGCGCCGTCAGTTTTTGATCTGCACAGATTAATGTTGGTCGCCGGTTGTTTTACGTTTCCATGAAGTTTATGGTTTTATTATTTATACGAACACAAACTCCAAAAAAAGAGGCCGACATTTACGGTGACAAGGAAGTAAATACAGTTACAACATGGAGGAAAGGCTTTTTATATAAAAAGCTGTAAATGTACCCTCAAATTTCATTCATATTAATATCACTAAGATAGTGTGACAATTTAAAATAAAAATTGATCAAACAAAAATCGCAATTCCATGTCAAACTGTAAAGCTCTCAAGCACGATTATTTTGCCTGCAAATCGCATGCAACACGAGTTCCGTTTCTACCCATAATTCATGCGATTAAAATAACGCCAAACTTTTTAAATGCCCTGTTATACTCGCCGGTTAATTGTTCCTTTGGGGTTTCTTATAACGAGCGTCATTGTGGGACCTATCGTGTACATACAAAGTACATACAACGAACTAGCTTAAAACATAATGCAGTTAAATCGATTTTATATCCTATGTTACGTGTTGGTACAAACGCTGGCGCTTTTGCACATTTAACAAAAAATAAACCTAATTGTTGCCAAGTAATGACAAGTTGTATAAAACTTTCGAA
Organism: Cetonia aurata; assembly: GCA_949128085.1. Classification (NCBI taxonomy): domain Eukaryota; kingdom Metazoa; phylum Arthropoda; class Insecta; order Coleoptera; family Scarabaeidae; genus Cetonia; species Cetonia aurata. The sequence goes on from OX421885.1 coordinate 35,813,557, forward strand.
AACAGTACACCATGGAAGCTTGTTTTCGAATATATGCTGCTGGTGATTATCATTTAACGAAAGTTGGTTATCTAGTCTCTGCTTGACAAGTAGGAATTTGTGAATTAAATTCTGCCAAAGGCTGTCTAAAGCCAGGCTGTGAAAGCAGGAGAGGGAATATCAACCTGGGGACACTATTCTGTTCAGTAGACAAGTGAAGAAGGATTGATTCTACTTGCCCTTCTTCATTAATTACGGTTTTCAAGAAGGTCCAATACCCAGCATTTTTCCAAATACCACCAAGGTTGTTAAGTCAGGAACGATCCAAGAAAACTTCAGCTTCACTTTCAGTCAGAACCTTAGGAATACAGAGGCAAAGTAAGGGGCTGGATGGACAAGGATTTATAGTAAAATGGTCGAAGTACGCAGAAACACCTTAAAATACTGCCGGTAACAAACTGGGGAGTTTATATTTATGGTATAACCATGGTATTCAGTCTAGAAGGAAATAGTAGTTGAAAAATTAAATACAAAAGGTCAAGAGGCTGCAGTGGTTCCGGAAGACCAAAAGATTCCAACAATTAAGAATTTTTAACTTTCCCGACAATTAGATGTTACTCCACTGGATTTCTTTACTCGGACTGTTGAAAAACTTGAAACTTAAATTATTTATTCAATTTTTGTACAAAATAATCCAGATCTCGAGAATACCCTTTCTGTTTCAATAGTTGTTGGACGAATAGTCATTAAATAATCAAATACTATTTGAATATACTTCCCTTGAAGTACTCTAATTCTTTTTTTACTTTTTGTGTCCAATCTTTCGTGTTTGTTTGTTTGTGGAACTGATACTTTTTGACATTGTTTTTTGTTTGATAAGGTCATACAGTTTCTGCTTCATTGTAATTTGACATTAGGTGTAGCTGTAGGAATATCAATATTTTCGTTATCAGACTTTGAATTGGAATCCAAATCAGAATCACCTAAGTGACTCCGACTATTATCAACAATAATTAAAAGTAAGTATTTCAACAATGCCTTTGATTATTGTTGCTTTACTGTTTATATTAAAAATGTCATAATTTTCTTGATCCGACAAAACCAAATTAGGGTCTGTCAAATAGTGTAATATGAATTCAAAGTCCTTCTGTCGTTTATTCTATATACAATGCTTTTTTCAATTCAACGCTGTATTTTGGTTGGTTAATTCATCCAACATAAATTTCAAAGTAACATCGGCTACATATAAATAGTCTTTTCATCGCAAAGTGTTTCAACGGCTAACTTAATGGGTTGCAATCAATTTTGCATCAATCTTAAGGCATAATATTAGAATCTTGTAATAAATATTTGTATTTATTCAAAAAAAAACATCTTCCATAAAATTAATAATTGGGTATATTGTTACTTACGCTTACCTGATATTTTTTATTTTCAATGTCCCTTTAGACCTTTAAATATCTATAACCACAATATTTTATTAATAAACATTTCTGGTATGGATTTTTCATTTACCGAATTACCGAACGTTATTTTGTAAATTTACCGGTATACAATTCTTAATTGTAATATCTTATAATATAGAGACTATTTCATTTACCATTTGAATTCGATACTGCGGATTGCCATTGAATCCTTCGCAAGATAAAATCCGATAATATATGCTTCAGATGTTCGCAATCTGTACCTTTACTCATGACTTAAAGCCGAACCAGAATGCGGAAAGATAATATCATTGTGCGGTACTTTAATGAAAAATAGAAGAAAACTTTTTTCGCAGATTTGCTTTCGGGCAAGCTGAAGTGATTCTACGGCATACCGTGCTCGTAAGACCTCGATAAAAAGCTTTCTTCGGAAAAATAAAACGGCGGGAGCAGAGGCGCTGTCAGAATAGATTGATGGTGCTATTCTCTCGCAGACGTAGATACATTACTGAAAAAGCCCTGGCGAAGAAATTATCGAATCAGTGTACCGTATCAGACATCGTTTATAGCGAATATCATCATTTATTGACGGATGATCGATTACAGCTCATATCGTAGTTTGGTATTCGCTAAAAAGTGGTTTGAGGGAGCTGCGAGTTGACCGTGGAGCAGATGGTAGACATTTGGATTTATTTCATTGCGGTTTTGGGCATTAGTCGACTGTCGTTGGTTGCGACGAAGCGTGTAATTCACTTAAATCAATGACGAATTGTTCACAAATTATTGGTTTAATAACAAGTATAAACAACGCTCGTAAATACCGAATTCACTACATAAAACAGTGTAAATCTACTAATGCACGAAAAGCTACACGCTATTGAAACAATATGCCATACGAATATTTAAAACTGAAAAAAGGTTTTGATAAATTACGATAAATATGAAAAGAGCTGAGAAAAAAAAATGGATATATACCGGATAGAAAAACTAAACGGATTTAAGGAGAGCATAGTAAATAGAATAAAAAAGAAGGTAGCACACAAGAGGTCATTGGTTTACGCCGCACTAATATCAAAGAACCGAATAAATAAAAATGTGCGCTCCTTTTCAAGCTACTTGAACCCTTTTATTAATTTTATACTGCCCATTTTTATAATTTGTATTTCTTTGCTCTATTTGTCCATATATTTAATGCGATTAGCTGGACTTATTGAATTATTTTTACAAATTCGTTACTTTTTATAGTCTGAATAGTTATAGTCTGAGTTTAGTATGCATTCATTTGTTTGCAAGCACCTCACTCTAATTTTCCACGTCTTTCTTCTTTAATTGCTTTTTCTCAGTCGACACGTGTGACATTTTCACTTTATAATCCCCTTAACACAGTTACATACTTCAACAATAAAAGAAATAGTACCTCTGATCTCTGAAGTGTACGGCGTTGCCTTGAACTTGTTTTCTTGGCTGGTTCTTGTATTCTGCATAACATTGCATCGATTTTTTTTCAAAGTTTCATCCACAATAGTAATTTAAAAGATGTTTTTTTTTCTTCTTTTGCTTCTATCAAATTTGGGTTGAAAAGGTGGAGCACACATTTGGTAATCGTGAAATTAGCAATTTATTTTCAGATGTTTCACAGTGCAATTTTCGTAGTATCTAATGTGAGCTTCAATAATTTCATGACATTAAGTACTTGATTATCATTTTAAATAAAACAGAAAATAAAACAAATGAAACAAGCGACCGCACGAAGAGAGAAGCTGAATTAGGCAAAGGTGTATGTTAAATAAAAGGTCTATTTCCTCACAGATTCTTTAATATATTAGGCGATTTATTAAAGAAACTGCGAGGAAATAGACCTCTTTTTAACTTCCACCTTTGCCTATTATGTATATTTACTTATAAAGAGTGTGATAGAAAAATGATCACCATTTGTCTGTTTGATGTTATTTTCACAAAATAACTTTTATGTGAAATTACCTTCATTTTAATGTATAATAAACCCTGTTCTAGTATAATTTCTTTGTATTCTTATTTATGCATTAAAAACACCGAATTCTTCTGCCGCACCCTGCAGATAGGTGTGTAGTTATCCGGCCACGGCTTTTGTTACAGCGATACTAGTGGTTTGAAGCTTTGGTTTAACTTGAGAGCCGATATACCATTATGTACCGTTGCAGCTGGTTGAAATATGATTCTCATACAAATATCAAATCTAAACTGCGGACATACGCCATTCGCGATGGTACCTATACTACATTAAAGAATGTATGTTTATCTTTCGTCATATCTCGATTATATAGATTCCGCTCCAATACGCAAGCATCCCAATAAAATCGAGTACCTATCAAATGTTCCAGCGGTATCCGAAAACTTCATGAGGCGACCTACGCCAAAGAAAAACAAGGAAGATTTATAGAAAATATTCCAATTTCGTTTAGTCTTTTCACCTGAATAACGTCAAGCGAAATTCCCAGACGTGAATTCATGTTGGGAATACCAGTCATACATATACACAACATGTTGAGCTCGGCTCGGCTCGCCGAAATTAATAATTTCGGATGTGCCTCTCGCGACACGTAGGGCACCCGAACTTTCCGCATTTCGACGAACTTTTCGGGCTCCACAAAAAAAAAAAAAATACCGGCATCGACTCACGTTTTTATTAATTTTATTACCTGCCGTAGGAACTTAAGGGAATTGGCTGTTATGTATTTTTTTACGGCGCGAAAACGACACTGCGAGTTGTGTGGGAAATAATTAAAACTTGCCCGCCTTTAATTTTTAATGTAATTAGCGCAGTCGACGTAGACGGGAAATCAGTTCAATTAGCACTTGGCTGTTTACAACTCGCAGAGACAAGCTAATAATGTTGAGTGCGACAATAAAGTAGACAAGGAAAATTGCAAGTGAAGTACATTATTTGACACGTAATAGAATTGGACGTTTGACCTAAAACTGTTAAAATAAACACGTGAAACAAAATGTAGTCTTTCTTATACATTATGTAGCCACAATACAGAGGTGCATCAATTAAAGTTAACTGTTCAAAGGTAGATTAGAATTAAACTCAGTTTATTTATAACGATATATCAAACCAAACATACTAGAATTAGTTCTGTTCTGATCAAAAGACAAGTTTCAGTTTCAGTGAGAGGATCCATAGAACTAAACACGATTTCTTAGGAAGAATATGAAGATTGTGCGATTAATTAGACTAGACTGCTCTGTTGTGTAGGTACATTAACATGTCCGCAGAATTTACCACGGTAGTTGTCGTGGTAAATTCTGCGGACACACTGCAATTACATAATTAATCTTAAACAATTTTTTAGTTAATTAATTTCAATTATTACAGTTTATTATGATTAGAATATTAAATTTCAGTATATCAGATCTGTTATTTTTTTTAGTCTTGAGAAAACAGTGGCGTTCTATACACATTTCTCTAACAAGACTATATAGTTACAAGTTACAAGAATAGTACCTAGACGAACACAATATACACCTGTATGTATGGATTTGTATTGCGACATTATGTAAACCTAAACACACGTATATTCAACTTGGATAAAATTTGGCACACCACGATAGGAGATCTGCTCGCTGTCCCTTCCTTTTAAATTTAAAAGTCCTTGCTCATAATCAATATTTACTTTACAGCATTGTGGTGTACTGCAGTAGCGTGTGTAGAAATATACAAATGCTAAAGAAGCGATTGTTATTTTAAGGTGTGCACTTGCGTTAAGCTTTTATGTAATATACATAATATACAGGTGGGTCATCTCATATGACGCGGCCTTTTTAAGGAAAAGCATAGAATTTTTTGAAATCCTTTTTATTTAGTTCAGTGCTAGATCTTTGTATGTACAATTTAAAATTATTTTGAATTCTACATGCTATTCGAGAAAAAAGATCCATAATAAAGTTACCTTTTTCTAAATGAAATACCTCTATATAATAACATATTTGGAATCTAAAGACCAAATTAGGGCAGGTTTATGTAATACTCCATATTCCTAAAGCCAATGGTTTTTGAGGTATTTTAAAATTTATGAAATTGCAGTACAAAATTTAAGTTTGATTTTTATTGTGTAATTCAACGTTAAACATAAGCAATGGAATGAAGTGAAATTTTAGTCACACAGTTATACTGAGTGTTAACAAACGCTTGTTGAACTTTGATGACTTTTGCAGTAAATTAACTTTCTTATCTTAAATAGAACACCCGATATCTGATGATACTATCCAACGTAGAATTTAATTCCCTTTCAAAATATATTAGGGTTCCCTATACCTAACATGAATAGTTTTCTCGTGGTTATCATTTCATTTTTCCAAGGACTACATTTAATACAATTTATTTAAATTCAGTTGGCTTAATATGTATAAACAATTTATCATTATTTGACAGCATTCAAAACTTACTTTGGTTGAGCTGTGACATTTATGGTTAAAATTGTTCCAAAAAAAGGAAAATTTGTTCTATCAAGAGGGAAAGAATCAACATGATTTTAACAAATTTCAAATTATTGTAGCAACCACTTTTCTTTGTAATGCAACGTCGTTGGACTGTTCAAATAATAACGAAACAATTGAAACAGTCGGTTTTAATGACATAGTTGAATATACTGTAAAGCATATATGTACATTTGTATTTGAATATTCTTTTATATGTCAACTTTTGCATTGTCTTTGCTTTTTTAATTAACACTACACATCCTATTGCTTGTATTTAAAGCTAATAACCATGCATAAGACCATCTTATGGTTTATCTTGTATCTTTTTCCTCTTGGTAATAAAACGATACTATAACACTATTGCAAAATATTACTGTCAATATTTCCGTAAATGAAGTACCATTAACTGCTGACTTTTATTGCTATCGCGGCAGTAAAAAGTTGAGGCGATATTTTCTACACCTAAATTACGAATTATCCGGAACACACGAACTGTCTGGTAGAGGAAACAAACTTTAATTTTTTCCCCGATCCTTCTATCCTCAGTCGACAATTTCAAAGTGGAGCTTAGCACTTCTAGATGTCATTAGCGACATGTAAGTTACTGCCAAACTTTTACCAGCAACGGATTAGAACTGAGAAATTTCTATCACGTTATTTTCCCTTCTCTTATGTGTATACTTCTTGCTCCAGATTTTCGTACGGGAATACAGACGACGTGTTTTTGTTTCCCCGTTTCTGTCGCTTTTATTAGCTATAACTTCTTCAATATTCGCTGGAAGGGATGGGGTGATATATCTACCACTTGTGGATGGCGTTGTTGCCGTTCTAAGGATTCGACACACCATTCCTAACTAATACATTCGGCCTTAGGTAAAAGAACGGTTCTGGTCCGGCTCTAGTTTAACGAAAATGAAAAATTTTGGTTTCAGTTCAGTTCCGGTGTCGAAATTCTTAATTTGGTCCTGTTCGAAAAAAGATTTTGTCTTGTTCAATCTTTTATTGCAACATAACTAAAAACAAGAATTAGTATTTTGTAGTTTGTAAATGTGTAATTTGCCATTGTATTTGTATTTAGTATTTACTGTTAATTGTATGCTTTTTTTTGCCCTTCAGTGTACATCACTTGACCTCATACTACAGTGTTATTCAAGTAGTGTGCTGTTATATTTGTTGGATCTATTATCAGTTGTTAACAACAGTCGAATGGCGTCGTTTTCGTGTATTCGGTCAGGGTGATCGTGTTGACGCAACAACTAGTAGTGTGTCAGTATGACGATACATGTCAAAAGTACAGTTGGCGACATGGAATAGTTTCCAGATAAATTAATCAAACTGGGTTTTTGTTTGAATATTTAGTATTGTAACTCTGGCTCTAATTAAAATTACTTTCAAAGATAGTGATGGACACTTGCGCGCAGATCTTGTTTGATTAAATTTACTCAAAATTGTAAAAGTAAAAGCATTAATTTTTTTATTTATTATACAATATCACTTACAAGCAAAGTGACAGAACTGATCTCCTCTGATTCACCTCCTTTCAATCTCAAGAACGAAGTATTTAAGAGCATTCATATTGGACATTTGCGTTAGGTACCCTCGCAGACCGGACAGCAAAGTTTTGCTTAAAAAAAAGCCTAAGAGTTGGTGGAGACGTAACCGTCCGATGTAGCAAAAATTTTTCGTTTGGTGGCAAATGTAATTGCCTTTTCCTGCTTTGTTTTTATTCTTCGAGTTGTTCGAAGACTTCCTGAAATATTGGTTCTTGTTCAAGTTGCTACAGCTGTCAAAAATTTTTTTCTCACATACTGAATCAAAACTTCATCGTGATCAGCATTTGAGACAACACGACCTTATGATCCTCCTAAACGTTCCTTTGTATGCGTCTGTAACACTGTAACCATTTTCCTCGTAATTTCAGAATCCAGGTTTGTGTTACTTACTTACAAAGTTATTATTTTGCTGACTTCATTTTGTGAGTGTTTTATTTACATAAGTAATTAAAGAAACAAGAAAATTAGTTCACAAAGTCGTAGAAATATCATTTATAAAATTTTCTACGACCAATATCTTTGGAGAAAACATGATCACGAGTTTTTAACTTTTAAAGCGTTTCATCTTACACATACAGGTTGCAGAGGTATTGTTCAGTAGAAGAACAATTACTTAAATTAAAAATAAGCAGGTAATATTTCCCGTTAATGATATACTAGAACAGTGGGCCGTGTTTAATAAAATAGAGGGAAACATATAGGTATAGCATTGCTACTATAGGTGTTTTGTAATTTACATTTGTTAAAAGGCAAAGTCCGTTGTTGTTATATCACGCTATACTAGACTATTGATTTCGACGAATTGTTCTTTGTTTGCCAACCGTAATAGCACTACTAATATGGAGACGAGTTCCAGTATGGCTGTGCAAGTGACACGAACAACTTTGCCAGCTGAATTTATGTAATGAGAATACACAAACGCCAGCGTTGCTATAGCAACATGTATACGACTTGTGCATGACTACTAATTTTGATGTATTCTCCTTATTTATTATTTTTAGCTATAGTAAGTTAATACCGGAGAAAATTATATATTATTACATGACGTTTAAGAGTTGCGGGAAACAATATATAAGTTGAACTATGACAGAGTGAATGAAGGAAGTATCAACAGTAAGATAGATATATAATAGTTCCATAGGAACTCTTCTGTAGTCCCTAACAACAAGGAAATTTATTTCGTTAAGTGCTTAAAATAAATATGACTTCCCTTTTATGTTGTAAATCAAAACAAAAAAATTAGCACCTAATCTTTTTCTATTGGCATAATTGCACAACGATATAATAATAGAATATATGTATTGTACGCTTATGTGTTACATATTCAATTCAATTACGAAGACATCTGAATAAACAGTTTTATAAGGCATAGATAAAGGAAACGCGTGATCTATTGCTTGGATGTCATGTGATTCAGAGAAATTAAACAGTAAATGGTTGGACACCCAAAAAAGTGAATATACACTACCGTCCAAGGAAGTCTGGCCAAGGCAGAACAAATGATTAATGAGTCCTTATGAATTCAAAGGCGATAAACTTAATATGTATTCGTCTAAAACATAATTGCGACTTAAACAAAGTATTAGGCATAGAAAATTTAATTAAGCTCAACCGACTGAAAGCAGTATCTTCGGAAAATTGTCCGGTGAAACCTAACACCATTAAACTGTTCACTGTGTTCAATTATTGATCCTTTTTCACTAATTTCACATCAATTTTACGTTTAATAAATCAATTATTTACAAATTTGTTTGACAATTCAGTTTACAGTTCTCTATACGAAATGATAAGAGCTAACTTTTCTGCTTTTCTCACTAGATGTCAGCAATTTGACAGATAAATTTGTGTGTGTGATTAATTATATCATAATATGTACCTAACAATTCTAATATTTATTAGGTATATATGTATTATAGAATACACGCTACTTGTGGTGAAAAAAATCTGAAAAATGAAAGAAAGTTAGCTTTTAGAGAAGCAGAAAATATGAAATTGAATCTACTTCTTAAAGTATATGTTATCATCAAAAACACAATACGAATAGATAGTTTGTTTAGTAGTTAATTTCGAATTTGAGTTTACCGCACAAGTATAACTAATAATTTAATAACGCCATCTATGATAGGAGGCCCCATTAATCCTGGTACCATTCCAGATCATATTTTTAAGTAACAGTATTTATATGCGGCAATGCAGTACCTACGTTTTTCATTACCTTATTAACTCATCTTTTTTGTGAAATTTAACATTAACATTTCTTACACCACTATTTACCAAACAAACTAAACTGATACATTGCTTCTACCTTCCAGTGCAGGTAGAAGAGTTGGAAAAGAAAATATATATTCAGAAACAAGATAACGCGGTTAACTGTTGAATGAAGCATTTCGTTCTCTCGCGTACTAGCAATGATTCATTCAATGTACCAGCTTAATTTAACTTCCTTAATTACTAATACCGCAGCAGCGGTGTGGCATGTATGCATACGATGTGACTATACGCTCAACTTGTGTGCAGTTGTGTGTATTCCCTCATATACAATAATTTGTCATCTAATTAAGATAATTAATGATATTACATGAGTTATCAAAATTAAATGGAGCGACTTAAGAACTTTCGGGTGAAGCTGGCGGTAAAACCGTCTGATGCTAACGATGTAATTTGCCTACGACCTAAGAGTGTAGCACTAATATCCGCAGATATCCCGGACTCACCATTTTACGAATATTAGGATTAATTAAGCGTTCAGTACTTCTTACAGACATGAGACATGCTCAAGCAAAATCTTAATGAACATCTAACGTCGATTACTTACGGTTAATGTAAAACGGACTCGCTTATACTGTTAGAGATAAGATGTACTTTGGATGAATATATTCCGGTAGGAGGATATATTGATAATATCAATATATCCTCCTACAGCATTTAGAGTTCCAAATCCTAAGCATCGGAGGTAATGACAGTTTTGTTCAGCAGATATATATAATAAATAAATTTAATTTGAAGTACATATACTTAATCCGAAAGTGCTTAAGGTTTACTAAGAATTTATACTTGAAATAATAAAGATTTTTTGCACTTCAATTTAATACTTGTACTTTTGTGGCACATATTTCACTAAATTGACGACTGTCAACTGGAATATATAATAGAAAAAGACATGGGACGGAATGGCAAAGGAAAAAGCGGAATTCTCTCATTTTTCCGTTTTGCCTCCTGGGATACTCATTTACTGAAAACTTACACTTTCAAAATTATTGCTTACAATATAAGTATATGTCGCCTGAACACTTCTTTTGCACGCTAGTCCAGTTAACTGTTAATTTTAAACTCTCACTAATGATTCTTGGAAGGAGTATTTCGAAAAAGAAGTTAAAAGAAAATTTTCAAAGACATCTTTTTGTAGAGAATCGAATTTTCTACATTATGCTAGATCAATGCATCTTTAATTCGTATAATAGGGCATTGCTGTCTCTATTGTTTCTATAAATTATCTATAAATATATCCTCAAATTGTAACATCATTATTTATCCAATGTGGCCAATTTAAAACCACTAAATGTTTCGTTAAGTTGTAAACGCACTAATGCTTTTATGATTATAAATGCACTCGCTTGAATGCTTTATAGGTTTATTCGAAACGGTAATTGTCAAAAATGCTACAACTCATTGTACTTATTTCTATAGATTACAATCAATTCCTACAATTATCCTTATAGTGTACACATTTATTGTTAGTGCTTTTTTTGAATTTACAAGAATGTGTGTTTTCATTAACCCGATCGTAATTGGTGATAAAGTCGAGCTTTACTACATGACATAAATAAATACTTATTTCTTCGAATACAATGACATTAATTGCTACGTGACAAGGCGTTAAAATTATCCGCTGTTCAGTATATCACAGGCTAAACTATTAATACTTGAACTGTTTATATAGCAAACAGCAAATTACCCGTTCGATACCTCGTAGACGGTTATTAATCGCCACCTTGTAACTTGTTTTATTCTTTTTATAAAAAATTACAAAGGTAATTTGTACAAAAGTGCCTGCTACAAATTAGTAAGAATTATTGGTTCCAGATAAAATGTTTGGAAGCTTTATTTTAATTTTGTTTAATCGGTGAGTAATTATATAGGGTATCGCAGAAAATGTTATATGTAATATCTTTTCAGGAGTTATAATCTTATGGCCAAGTTCGAGAAAATAATAGACCATTCTCAACTAACAATTTCACGGTGAATACACTGATTGTGAGTAAGATTGTAGGGTAGGATAAAGTAACGTTATAAGCTACTCACGGCGCATAGTAATTCATCGAAATTTGCCTCCATATTTGTGCACGGGGTTCCAAAACAAATGAACCATAGAGTAAGTGGAATTCTTAGCACTTAAAATAAACTACTGGAGTCAGAGTCAGTGTCTTTATAATATTTTACAAAATGTCTTTGTATATTATGTACGTACCTATATATAAACAGAGAAAACTGTATAATACAATCTAGATTATAGAAAATATATGATATTGGTTATAAAAAAAGATATTTGTACATAATAATGCAGTTAATTGCCTCTACAATACACATAGATTAAGATCTGTTTACTACCAACAATTACAAATGTTTATTGATAGTATTAAACTGTACTATAGCAAAGTATAGTAGAAATACCATGCTGCCTATAATTCCTATAACTATATAAATATCTTATACTACGGAAATTGTCGTAAAGATGGCGCTACCGCTCATTTCATAACCGTTGTAATCCTTACTCAATGTAAATTGTGTTCTGTTAATTTGATTAATATATTGGAAAATATAAACACAAAATTGTATTTATGACAAAATGAGATTAATCTTTAGCCGAACAAACATTAAACTAAACGTATGACAAGTGAAAAGCGTGGATGAAAGGATTTTAATTCTTGTGTCCTTTTTTCCGAAACTTATTTTTATCGGTAAACGAATTTTTGTGCTAGCTAGGTTATAGCTGAAGAAAAATGTGAACGTAAACGAGAGATTCAGGACACTGCATTGGTGTTTATCGAATACCAATTAAGGATAACTTCAACCACGAATTTGTTGCTTTAAAACGTCCAGTGTTGTGAGATAACCACACGACAAAACCTTAAACTTTATATGATACAATGATTGATCCTTTTATATATTTTGGAGCAATCTCATATAATTGTAAATTTCTATTTGAAAAATGCTTATAATGGGTATATCGACATATACTCGAATTGCACCGGAAAAGTATGAAAACAATTGCTTCAATTTTACAGGTCACTACAGACTCAGAAACCATACGTGCGTAGACTGTCATGGACTCTCTGGTAAGACTAATTGCCGGTTATATTTGCAGGACGAGGAGGCACTTTAAGCACATCATCTTTGGTTGACATCTTCTCTGGAGATCTGAAGAAGATCCTTCCTTAAAGAAATGGACCTGTTTGGTGAATTCTAGGAAAAAATCCGCACTGCCATTAGCCCTAGACCATAATAGAGGGAACGATTAATTGGACTATATTTGATTTAAAAAATACTTGCGGAAATTGAAAATATAGCTAAAACACATGTCAGATTAAATGGTTTACAAAATATTATTTTTTAAAAAAGGATCTTTTTTGTTTGAGAACTGTTGAAATGCAGTCACATCCACTGCGGCAAGCGAAACACTCTCGCCTTAAACGTAAACATATGATGTGTATGTCAGCATGTTCGTTAATGAGATACGGTCAAGGGCTTGGGTCAGCCGTTGGATAAGGTCGAAGAAATGCTTTGTCTTCTTTCACTAAAGAATGCGTGATTAGAACTTTGCTTGTCGTGGTTGTGGCGCTATTTTACGTGTAACGCAACGGTGTGCGATACTTTTCTTTTAGTTTCAACTGCTTTTCTTTTATCAATATATATAATGCAGCAAACAATTCGTCAGAACAGGCAGCTACTATTTGCCATTGTAATAGCCTGTTTAGATTTAATATTTAAAATGAAATTTATTTGTAGAAAAACGAGTTACATACATTACTTTATGTCTCCAAGGGCACAGATACTCATAAAGATCGTTGCACACTCTCAATGCTTACTAGCTTCGACGTTTTAGGTTATCGAGATCCTGACAGTAAACAAATAAAATGCATCGTACACGGGATGCGGTGTATCTGCGTCTGTTTACGTATTGTAAACAGAAACGGGCCTACCACAACACATTGGGGCTTTACACCTTTACAATTTTTCGTTCATAATTATACACACAATTGCTTTTGTCTTTAAAATTTCAGTACTTTTGTTTCCACGTGTATTTTAAAATCAGCGTATATTCGGATGTTACGATACACACTGCAACTACCGTTTATGTATCAAGTTTTCTCGCCGACCAAATGAAAGGTTGAGAGTCCGATATATACAAAAGTACCCGGAATAGGCTCTTGAATAAAAAGCGATTGATTTTAAATCGATTGAATCTGTAATTTCTAAGTTATCAAGGAGGAAAGAGGAGTTACAATCTAAGTTACAATTTATATAGTAAAATATTATAATAACTAATATTTACTACTAAAATTAGGATAATAAAATAAAAAATACAAACATTATTCCTAAGTATTGCAAGTATTGCATATCGGACGAATAATCCTACTGAATTAGAGCGAATTCATTCTACTGTAGTTTCTTTTAAATTGATTTAGTTAGTTTAGACACAGGCTACATAAATATAAATACATTCGCCTAATTTTTAGATAACTGAATTCAAGAAGGGATTCTTTGAAATTGCAGATACGTGACAGGAGTCCAAATAGTGAGATAGATTGGATTGATTAGAGGTAAGTGGTATTTTTAGCATTTAAACAGGAAAAGATACTTATTGTGGTACATTTTTGGATTGTATCTTTTGATTTCTAAGCTGCTCATCCTCTAAGTAAATTAAATTTTTGTTAATCTTATTATATTGTTTGTTAGCTTAACTGCCGTTTTTCATGTAACAAAAATATTTTTATTAAAACGCGTTTATTTACGTGAACACTTGAATAATATAAACAGTTTATACCATCTGCTCTTCAAAAGAAAAAGAAAAACATAATAGAATTTAGCTGATTGAGATGTTTCAAAAATAGCGGTATTCGTCCTAACGGTTGAGCGCGTCGCAGTTCTTTCCTAACATATCCTTAGCTGAAGCTGGGATTTTATAGTAGGTATACGATACTGGAATTTTAAAATCTGGCAGTGGATTCTGGAAAATATGGAATAAAAAAAATGATTTATAAGGGAAAAAAGTAATAAAGCTGAAATTGATATGTGGAGGGTATGTAAACTAGGGTACATAGTTTCTGAAATCACTTTTACGTTTCAGCGAACAAATGTAACTGATTCTCCCAAAATATGTATATGCGAAGGTAAGAAAGATACCACTCTTAATTTTAAATCAGATTCCATTGCCGACTGCGCCCCCATTCAATTAAATAATTCACGATTTCATTTTGCTTGCTTTCCGCTAGGAATTACTGTTGGGGCAATGCGACTCTGTTGAATTGTAAAATATCTTATCTCTGTCGTAAACGCGTATGTAGCAAACCAAATTAACAATTAACTGGATACGTAGGTATGCATATTGAGGCGGCAGAGAAATAAAATTTAATTAGTTTATTTTCCAGCAAGTTTATGAATTCCGTTTTAAATTCTGTTACCTTTTAATGTTAATAAAATAACACAATCCGGCGACTGTATATGTGACGTAAGGTTAGATAAATGTAAATATTTAAATCACTTACGAGGAGAGCAAATCACAGGATTCTGTCTGGGAATTATATATTAAAATAATTTCTAGCGAAAATTTCGAAAAATGCCGATTTTAATTTAAATTTTGTACATTTACCTGTATAGTGTCCTAATTGATGTGGAAGCTATTGAGAATTTATAAACGGTAGGAGATAGAGAGTTTGTTAAATGCGATTTAAAAAAAAAAAAAAAAAATTGTAAAAATTTAACAAAGGGAAATAAAATTGTGAAAATTTAACAATGAGAAAAAACAAAAACAAAGTTGCATACATTACTTTATGTCCCCCTCTTTGAAGGGCAGAGATACTCGTAAATATCATTGCACACTCTCAATGCTTACCAGCTTCGACGTTTTAGGTCATCGATATCCGTATAGCAAACAAACTATCCAGCCGTAACCGTCACACCCCACTGAACCGCATATAAACACAACACCATATTTACAGAGAATTCGGGAAGCTATGCATAAAATAAATGCATTTGTATTTAATTCTCCTTCTCAGATATCGTGATTACAAGATCATTCCCAAATCTCTGGGCATCCCACACACCATCTTATATCCTTTTCTGCTAATCATATTTACCAACGCACGCAATTTTCTTACCACGAATCTCCTATCTGTACATTTACAGCTTTCCACTACCCTTTTCCAACCCGATTGGAATTACCTAGATCGGATAACCTTTCACCAAGCCGAATCCATTAATCTCCTAATAATCCGCAAACAGTCCCGTAAATTTGACTTTAGGCCTTATTATACTATTAAAGTGTTTGACACAGAATTTGTAGAAACAATTCATATAAAATATTACACAGTGTAATCTCATAAAACTACAATGGCTTATTGATCTTTCCAAAGACTTTTCGGAAGAACTTGTGGAGTACAGCCGATGATGTTTTATATTGGAGCACAAATTAATTGCTGCAATTAACACAGCATTTAACATTTACTTTCATTTCAAACACTGGCACATGAAAATGGAAAAATTGTATGTCATATGTCATAATACAACAGGAAAAAATGTGTAGATTAGGTGGTTTAATTGCGCCGTGCCTGTGGCTAAACGGTTTGCATGCTCCCCTTTCACCCCTCAGGTGTTTGTTCGATTCCAGGCCGAGATGGTGATTTCTAATTGTGGGTAAAAATCCGAACATGTCTACTTCTCCAATAGTAATTAAAGCCGTAGCTCCCGTGTCAATGCGATGTTTGGCACGTAAAAATCTTTACAGCAGGTAGGAACTCAATCGGGTTCGGTAAAATTTCATTGTGGATGGTACAATACGTCAATGGATGTCATGCCTAGAAGTGCCAAAATGTATTCCACAACCTTTGCCCAGCAACAAACCAACAAACAAGTTGGTTTAATTGATAATCTTGTAGTATCGTTATTACTTGTTATTCCTAAAAAGATATGAAAAGTGATTTAATTCAAGAATTCTAAATTTTGCTCCAAGACTAATGTTTTTAATGCAAGTAAACGATATTCTCAAGTGCTGGAGACTAAAAGTAGTTTCATTCTGGACTGTTAACCTCTTACGTAAGATTATGCTGTTAAGACACTTTTTTTCTTGCCTTAAGAAGCTTTCGTCTTGCGGATATTCAAAACGTAGATTTATGTGGTCCTAGACAAAATTATTTAAGGTAAACATCCATTTTTTCTGTGTGTAGGTCAGATTTGTAAAGCATAGAAATGATAAATCCGTGCACAGGTGCAGTGAGTCTAAACGACTTGCTTAAATCACTCTAAAAAAATGCCATAATTGCCGTGAAACCAGCTTTTGTCGTAAAGGCCTTTTATATCCTTTTGCCTATAAATTGTTTACAGTAGTTTCTTTTTGGTATAGTCCATTCTACTTGTTACATTGTTTAACGTCTATTTGCGCTGATAATAATTCTAATTTTCATGTTTAAAAATATCTTTTTTCTCTTCTGTACGGTATTTATAGTTATTTCTTTGTGTGAAAATGTATATGTCAATTGTATCACAGATGCTATGATAAATGCAATTTCGAGATTTAAAAAATTATTTCTTCCATTTTTAGTTCTGCCCTTATGGCGTAGGTACCACGTATTTCTTTACGGTTCTTTTTCTTTAGGAAAGTATTATTTATATATATTTATTGAACTAATTCTTACTCTTACTATTTACGACTTTACGAGGTACCAATAATGTGATCGTTAATCATGGCACTGTATAAAAATGTTCAATAAAAAAATTAAGAGCGTTTGTGTGGGTGCCTAATACACGAGAATATTAGGAAATATTCAGCTCGGTATGATTTTTCTCATCATCGAGTAGACTTGCCTTGTAAGTAAGTACATATATGTTCTACTCTGAGTTTACTTAGGATAATTAGTCTAGCAGCCTGAGCAAATAATGTTATGTAAAAGCCCGGATACGGGCCTCTTTTAACTAAATATTTTATACATTAGTTTTAATAAATGGTGCATCAAAATTTTCATAATTAAAAAGATGGTTTCGATACACTCATTCTTATACTTATTTCGTAATCACACCCACAGAAATGAATCCTAAAGCAGCAATATGCACACTTATTAGTTTTAAATAGAAATAAATTATTTACAATGTTAATTGGAAGCTTTGAAAGACTTTAAATTCTCTTTATTAGCTCAATAAAAATAAGTTAGTGTTGAAATAAATACATGCTTTATAATTGACACACCTGTAGTATGAAATGTTTAAAGTTTCTTTACGGAAAGTAATAAAATTGTTGCTATTGTGTCGTAATCTTGTGCAATAGTTCAGCAATGTTGAACTTACAATAAATTTGATATGATATTATATGATTTGTTTTAGCGCAAAATGAATTTCATAAATGCAAGAATTCATACATACAAGCATCCCAAATATAACCAGTAATTTAGCAACGCCATCTGCGATAGGATAAAAGGCAAAATTGTTTGTAGGTATTTATTACTCGACGTTACCTTGCTAATGTTAACTAACTTATCTTTCTTGTCAAATTTAACAACATTTCCTTTCTAGCACTTATTTTTAATTTTTGCTTCCAAAATAAGTAATATCTTCGTAACACCTTAAGGCGTCATTTCTGGTGAGATATTCACAAGAGAAACTAAACTAGTAGAGTGCTTCTACCGTCCATGCAAGTAGAAGAGGATGGGGAGACAATTTATTATAGTTTTACTTCAAATATAATTGAAGCATTGTCTGGTCACTTAGTTATATTTTAAAGCAATGATTCAAATCGTAATATTCCAAAAAGTGCAAATAATTGCATGCGTAATATAACGTGATTTTTGTGAATGGTTTCGTGCACTTCTGTTTTGATAGCAATTTATTCCTTGAGCAAATCGCTGCTTTTCTTTCATATTAAGCATTGATACCGATGGCTGAAAGGTTTTTGAGCACAATTTAATAAATTATTTGTACGTATAGAAAAGTTCAATTTTTTTGTGAACATATATAAATAGGCTTCACATAGAACTCAAGTGAGTGACGAAAATGCAAACCGGTAAATACAGTATCAATACATTAAATAAAAAAATTAAAGGGCAAACGGTAAATTATGGCATGCAATTTATTATAATACTTAAAAGTAATAATAATAAAAAGCTCTTATAAAATACTATGATGCACCATGAAGATAATTTTCAAAAAAGATTAATATCTAATAAGTGATACTTAAACGAATTTGAACGAAAATTGCATCAATAATTTTAGCAATTTTTATAATGCTATCCTTTTCCTATCAAAATGATTGAAAAAAAAAATATATATATTTTTCGTCTTATAGTTGCCAGAAGATGCTCTAATAGACCGAAACATGTCGCAATAAAAGATATTTAAAAATAAAAAGGATTGGAATACGAACATTTCTGTTATTATTTCAATATCAAAATGATTTTTGATCGGTGTTTTGGTGCACCATACTTTTCTTTATTTAGTTTTTACTCTTGCTACCTTAGGATTATTTTTCTCACTTTTGTGTTTATATATTTTTTTAAGTTGAGTTTAATAGAAAATAATAACTCAAACAATTTTTGCAATCCATTGTTGATTAGGTTTTTAGCAATGAAGAAATAGTTTCTAAACAATATTTTCACAGTTTCAAAAATAATAAACTTTTAAAATTGAACGGACAGTTAAAGGTTGGAATAATAGTAAATATTTATATGATAGTAAACTATAGAGAGGATTGACTTTGTTATTATATAGGTGGTATAAAATTTATTTAAATTGTTGGAGCGCATGTACATACACACGTAAAAAACAAAGTTCTTTTTTTCTAAGTGGATTAAGAATCTTACCCGAAGAGGCACTAGAGGACGGCTGCATGGTCATGCCGATTGAGCAAATTTCTATATCGTCGGTCCACATGGTACCGACAAGTGAACAGCAAATTCTAGGAGGGTTGTGGGGATTCGGACATCGTGCCCATAGCTCTTTGGACGGGGAACAACCGTGCCCAACGTAGGCCAACGAGCAACTGCTAACTTTCGTTACCCTGGGAGACCAATAACAAACACCCCACCATATGACAGACTACACCGTGTACATCATTCGTCCGCGTCATATGCCCGCAGCTTTCGTTCTGATCGGTCTGCATTCCTTAAAATTCTCCTTCCTCGAGTTCTTTAGCGGCATCAAGACCGCGTAGCGACCACAAAAATGCGCTCCCGTTTAAAAACCCGGGAAAAAAAGTCCGTTATCCCGGTCTGCGGTTCCGGACAAGGGAAATTGAAAAGCGCATGCGACGGTTCGCGCCAGAAATTTCTTACATTACCCACACAGCACCTGGTCGATTTTACTCATACCGAGAAATCTCATATATTCAATGAAACATTCATGAAGACATTTGTATTATTTATACAATACGTATTTTTTTTCTCGTAACAATTTGACTAATTTTTTTTAAAAAACGTTAAATTAGATTGTGTATTTAAATTTACAAAACAAGTCTCTCTATCAATAATTATTAAATATTTGGGCGATATTCCATTAGAAAATATATGGGTCAAAATCTAGTATTAATTAAAAAAAAAAAATAGTAATACGACCAATGTTTACAAATTAAATATTTTAGAACAATCAAATCATACCTTTTTCTCTGAATAGTTGTTTATATTTTGACAAATGATTCTGATCCAACCAAACGTCAACCTCATCGTTAACCTGTATTAGTTCCGCCCAAACACAAGAACTTAATTTTATTACACATATGGCACTAGCTAGAATTAACGAACATATTAGGAATATTTTGGCACAGCGCGTCATAATAGTGAATAAGAGTACTATTCACATTTTGGCCCTTTTACTCGATTCGATGTTCTACGTTTTGACAGATCCCATAGTGCGATACGATCGTTTAACGGTTACTTTCGCCAGTGCCATCTATTATACAGTGGAACCACTAATAATCGCGATAAGTATATAGGTAACTGCATCAAAACTTAAAAAAAAATAAAATTTAGTTTTTGTTTCTACTTTCTTTCTAAAACCTACCTTACCATGTATGTGATTTTTTAAGATTTGCTATGTATGTGAATAAAACTGCACGGTAAAACAATATTTTGCCATTGAACATTTGTAAAAGTGTTATGTGTCGCCCTCTATACATTTTCAGTTACATGACTTTTGACGGTACTTCAAATTGCTTCAAATTCAAAATATTCTCCTTGGCAACCACATGTAAATCCATCATATACAATACAAACATCACATATTAGGTGATTAGGTGATATTAGTATAAAAATATCGTAAATATTATCTCTGTATATACGAATAATGTATAGCGAACCCAAAATTATTACTGAAAAGGAACAAAATTCTTCATATAACGGCTATGTGGCTATGGAAAATTTGATGGAGAAGCTGAAAATACTGAAATTCCACTCTGAATTCACAAGTGCACTTAAGATGAAACCAATACACAGGTATATTATTCAACGTTATTAGCTAAGATTTATCTTGTATAATTTCCTGATTAGATACTATTTCATTGTGCCTAAAAATCCAGGGGAGCAATTTTTCCTATTTACTTGTTTATGTGCTTGGTTAATACAAAAGTGCGGCGATATTTTTGAAACTCCACAAGAATCTGATGATCCAAATACAACTATATCTACTATATTAGATGTTGCCAGAGGAAAGGTAACTTTATACAGCATGTGTGTTCTTTTAATCTTTTTGTGCATGTAGGGAATATCAGTTGATTTTCCTCCAAATAAATTGAAACAAGGCGTTGGAGAACAT
Source organism: Cetonia aurata (assembly GCA_949128085.1). Classification (NCBI taxonomy): domain Eukaryota; kingdom Metazoa; phylum Arthropoda; class Insecta; order Coleoptera; family Scarabaeidae; genus Cetonia; species Cetonia aurata. The sequence continues at coordinate 35,834,984 of OX421885.1, forward strand.
GTAATCCACATATTAAATAATCTGGCTGATAAGGCCTTAGAAATAAATAGTTTTATAATGGCTAAGTACTGTCGATATAGAAATATTTTCTTTTTTCAAAATATTTATATTGTTATTGTAGACCTATCATTCAACCTGAGAAAGAAAGCGAAACTGAAATCATAGAAGACGAGTCAGAAATTATTTTAGATAGAGTTGAAGAAGAAATGATGGCATATTATTCTGATGAATCTGACGATAATATATTTAATCTGAATGAAACTAGAATGAATAAGATATCCCCTCGTAATGAAATGGAAGTAAGTAACATAGATGAAGAGAATTGGAATCTTGAACTAGAAAGGGTTTTGCCAAAATTAAAAGTAACAATAAGAAACGACACAAGGGATTGGAGGACTAATCTGGAACAGATGAAGCACTACCAATCTACTATTAATCAATGTTTCAGTGGGGCAAAGAACCAATTAGAAAAATTGCAGAAAGATATTTCATTTACATTGGAGAAGATTAATAATAGAGAGAAATATCTAAACATAGAATTAGAAACAGTATTATCAGAGTATAGAACACTACAAGATCAATTATCGAAAGTTAAAGATGTTTATCAGAATATTAGTGGTGGTGTGACAGAAAGGACAAGAGAATTGGCTAAATTGACTGATAAATTAGAGACTGTAAAACAAGAGATGGAGGAAAGAGGCAGCTCGATGACTGATGGAAGTATGTTTGTTATATCTATTATTTCCTATGGTTATTTGCATTTTTATATTCTATTTTAGCACCATTGGTTAATATTAAGAGAGCTATATCTAAGATTAAAACAGAAACAGTGGAGATGGATGTTAGAATTGGCGTTTTGCAATGTCTGTTATTACAAATTAAAATAAGAGATAAAAAATTGTTAGAGGACGATCTAGGACAATCAACTGGAATCTTATGATTGTTAGTATAATCTCTAGCGGTACAATACATTATAGAACCCTTCATGTTATCTGAGGTAATTATTTCAGTATTGTTCCCATATTTTCTTTTATTAATTAAGCTGGAGTTCTTCAGGAGAATTGTTATATATTTTTTTATTTGTTCATAAAAATGAATTTCAGAAGTTAGGCGCAGGGATCGCTGAATCCCGTCACTTACTACAGGCGCTTTCAACTTACAAAATTGATTTTTTAACTTTGTTTTAAAAATAAAATTATGTGGCTATTTTAAACAATATGTTTTGCAGTTCAAAAATTTGCGGTCCTTCGTCCGAAAACAGCGCCCCCAACTTGTTTCCGGCTGTGTTCTCGTTCTTCTTTTTGATGATAATAACTCCAAAATCCTTTTTGGTCATCTTGCCCTGTTCACTGTCTTAGTTTTTGTCCGTACGTTGATTTGCGGATTTAGAGCGATGGGATTGCAAAGAAGAAAAAAATAAATACAGTATGACATCTTTAATCGGAACTAATAATTGCACTGTTTGATCCGGATTTTAAAAATTTTCGGATGATCGAAAATTGATCAAAAATACGCAGGGTGTATTATCTGTGAATTTTATTATTTTTTCAAGGAAAAAGTAATTTTGCTCTTTTTAATGCCTGCTTCTTCTGCCTTTTGAGCTCTTTTTTTCATTTCAGATAGAATTAGAATGTGATGTTCTGATTCAGTATCTTCCTGAGTCCACTTCAAACACGTTCAGAAAGTTTTAACGACTTCTGTGTGCTTTACAGATCTTGGTATCGTTTCTTCTTCATCAGAGTTGAAATGTGGTTTATCAGTGCAGTAACTTTCTCTATTTGTTTTTCTGTACGCTGTAAGTCCATTTTATTCTTCCATTGAGGCAGTAGAAGATCATCTTCACTCCAACCATCATCGTCAACATCATCATCATGCATTAGAAGTTTACTCCAAGATTTTTTAATGAGTTCTGGCCTTACATTTTCCCAGGCAGTAGCTAATCCTATTACAGCAAAAACATTACACGATTTTTTTTATCATCTGAACATAAATCTTCTGGGTGTCCTGGTGCGTTGTCTAAAATTAACAGTGCTTTTGCGTCTAAATTAAGCTGTTGCATTATTTTTTGAACTGCCGGAACAAAATCTTTATAAAACCGGTTCTTAAAAATATCTTCGGTAACCCAGGCCTGTTTCTGTCCTTGCTACATCGCTGGTAGGGATGTACCAAGGTTGAATATATTTAATCATTGTCGATTTTGTACTTTAAATGAATTGATAATTATTATATCTTTTTTATTGACAAAGATAGAAAAAATATGCTGAAAATAGCCATCTTAATTTTATTTCTTACTAGTTCAAAGTCACTTAATCTGCTAATTCATATCAATAAAAATTTGGTTTTTTTTGTCCTCACTTAGTCAAAGGAGTTTTATTGTAACTTGATTAGAATATTGTTAATAATACAGTGTTACGCATAAGATGTGATACGGTTTGGTGTTACCATTTGTTCTCACTTACTCAGTAGGATATTTGTAAATAGGAATGTTAATTTGTCTCATTAAGAAACATTGAACTATGTCACTACTGGTATGAACATAACGGGTTGGAAGAATAGTACGACTTGCGTTTAAGAAATTTTTTTTCTCACATATGTACTCTTATTTGGGCATAGTATTCGACCTTTCTGCATTAGAGGCGTAAGAAAACGGTTTTTAATCCGTACTTTGTCGTGAGCAAAGCCAAATCTCAAACTGTAGTTGCACCCTTTCATATATTTAGGAACATATATTGAGCATTGTGAAGCCAACAAATGAAATAGAAGTAGTTTTCTCTGTGTAACGATGTTCATATGCGCATTCGTGCAAACCTATGCCCTAGGATTGGTATTGACATTCTATATATGTTTCTCTAATTCATCCTTTTTGAATTTTCTGCGGGTTATATTAATTTATTGTCGTACTTATTTCGTTATTCCGGTAGCTGAAAAAAAAAATTATTATTATATATGGTATAAATTGCACATTTCACCATGCTTATTACTTTTTGATCAGCTAGTTTTAATTGTATCAGTGCAAATAACAATACATATTTCGTCAAATAATTTTTTTCTATGACATAAAATTTTTAAGTTATTGCTATTGAAATTTCTTGATAGAATTTCCTACTTAACGCATGCGTATTAAACAGCAAGTACACTGTTAGACAGGGATAATTATATGCAGCGCAACCGTATTTTGGCTTCACTTTTGTGCTCAATATATGTTTGTATAATATATACACGCATGTTTCTAACACGTGGAACTGATATTTGTGCATCCAATAGGACATAGTTCAATGATGGAAAAAAATGTGTAAACAATGAGTTGTTAATTAATTATTAACCATAAATTTAGAAGTTTCTTAAACCATGTTTTATTTATTTCTAATGATATATTAGCTAAGTGGAGCTTTTAAACTTTATTTTTCGCTGAAAATTGCGAGAATAAAATTTTCACGAAAGCGTTGAACACTTCTTTAAAATTTAGCGCCATCTAAGTTAGAAAAGGTGTACTAGAGTGCGGTACCGGAGGTCTTTTTCTCGGTCGGTACGTATCCGTAAAATGGTACCGTCAAGTCGGCAGCAGTGTTGATGTTGGTTTCTTGGTTGGCGAATAAATTCGGTCGCGAGCGGCGAGTTACAATTGATAAGTCGATAAATAAGCACGCAACTGGTGACACGGGTAACGAAGGCGCGCTGAACTGTTAGTGCCACTGACAATGTTAGAGTAGGGGAGCAGGGCTAATATAAACAGGGTGCGATGAGTGTAGTGTAAAAGGGGTGTTTTTTTACCACCATGGCCGGCCGGGGCAGCTCACAATCTGGGGCCGTCAAGAACGCGGTGTCGCTGGGGCTCGGCGAAGTTCCGGAGCCTCTTCTGAAGGGAGAAAAATTTATCAAATGGGACGAGGTGAGTTTGAATAATCACGATGAAAACAAAACATTAGTTGGCAATTAGCGAGTTCTACCGGGTAAAAAATCACGACTGACAATACAGTATCAATGCAATTCTTTAATGGCACTTTAATTTTAAATCTACTTTAGATGCTAAATCTGAATGACGTGCTTCACAGGTATCGCGGTATTAATTTTAAAAGAATTTAAATCTCTTATTTATGGTAGTTATCCATTTATTATCTACGAACAGGTATTGAATAACATTACCGTTTTATAGTCAACATTCAAGATTTTCGGCTTTTCTTTTCGTATCTGAAACCGGATATTCTAGTAAAAGAGATTCCAACTATCCGAAGGCCGTTTCCTTGGATTCTCAAGCATGTGTCTTCTGTAGATAAATAAATAAACCTGGCATTTAACTCTCGATTATGGTAGTATGTTTTATTTATATCACGGTTATCTTCCCTTAACCGGGAATCGGTGTATGTATATTTAGACCATTTCAACGCCGCCCGTGCTCATTAATTAAGGCAAATATTAAAAAGAAAACCCATAATTAATTTTGTATTCCCTTTAATAAAACTTCAAAATAAATCTCTCGTAAATCTATACAGTCGTCTTTTCATTTTATAGGCGTGTAGAATGAATTAATTAAAAGAAAGGACTCGTCTGTGGAAAAAACATAAATCTCGTTTAGTGGCGCCTCTTTATGTATTTGCACATAATAAGTATCACTCAAAACGAATCAAAAGTAGTTATTAATTTATGCTTTAATTAATTTTTTGTAACATTAATAACGTTTATTGTAGGATCAACACATATTATCATTTTTTTATTATCATATCCTATGCTTACATATATGTATGTAAACATTTAGTGCGATATTTATGTTAAATGATAAAATTCTATTAACTCATATTAAATATACAGGTGCCTTCCCTCTAACGAACAAGAAATCACTAACGTAAATATATTGGCCTTAATCCCTGCAAATTATACATCTTATTTCTTCTGTATTCTCCGCGATTTTTTTCTAGAATATTTTGTTTGCCGTTTCATTTCAATTTTTTTCTTCTGCTATAATTGTCATGGGTACTTACTATTGAGAATTCTAACTGAAAATAAATAATGAAAGAATCAATACATACTGTAATGTGTACTTTTAAACTTTACTTCTTAAAAGAAGAAATCATAATGAAATTTATTTACGATTGCGTATCAAAAATTATGCTGCCAAAAACGACAAGATATTTTTAGCGTCTATTATTTTAAAAATTAATCCACTTGTTTCTTCTCTCCATGTACCTACCTACCTAAAATAATTCTTTGGGATACTTCTTAATAAGAACCAGAAAACCCCATGATCCCCTTACATTTTGTTTTTATTTATTTTCTGTGGAAAATAGTCACAGTTGCTTAAGGTGAGATAAGCCGATTTAAAGAAAATATTTTTTTTTTAGTTGGGGGTATATATTTCTTAAAGTATAACCAATTCAATATCAAATGGTGGTTTCGTATTTTTCTAAGAACTAAAAGTGCCCAAATGTTATTTAAATATTACATAAATTTTGGTTGAAGCTTTCGTATTGTTTCCATGTTCGTTTTTCCATGGAAACAAATCCCCCAATAGAGACTTTAACACCTTCATTATAGACTATGTTCATTTTTTTTCGTTGCCTTCAGATATTTATACTAAGATTAATTAGAAGACTTAAAGTATTCCGTCCATATTTCTTGCTGCAAGATAGTTTAGATTTTACATATAAGCGTAATAAAAAATGATTGTATCCGACAATACGACTAGTCCTGTCGGTCACGAGTTAAAACCGTTGAAGAAAAAAAATTGGAATTTGCTCTGGTAAGTTTCAAATGTTCAAAATGCTTCATTTGGGAATAGTTGAGTGTTCAGTGTGGGCATCGTGAGCTGACGAAGAATTTGTTTCTTGGAAAAAAAAATGCATTGTTTTTCACTAAATGTATACTTTACATCTATATACCAAAACGATTTGTATATAGATCTCACTACATATTATCGAGAAACAATAATCTGACTTCTATACGGTTTCATGGTTCACACGTATATAGAAACATATAATTCAACATAATAAAAAAGAATGTGTTTACTTATGGCAGCACATATAATTCTTTGAAAGAATGGGACGTCTATAAATGAGGACAATGTGATAGGAAAGCTAAAGCGAGTCCAACTATATAGGGAAAAAAGTCAGAATAGCGTGTCTTTATTTGCGGACGTAGTAAGTGAAAGGGCTAGTGCTTCATTAGAACAAGCCATTCAGATTTAAAAATCGGTTAAAATCGGTTAAAAATTCATGCTTAATGGATAAATGTGATGAAACCAAGCGGAATTATGATGAATATACTATGAACGATAGCGCTTTAGCTGGGAAACTGGAATAAATTAGGAGAGCCCTTTTTCTATTTTCAATGTTGGGTGCACTTTTCTGGAAAACTACTTTAGATAACGTGGTTTTTGTTTTTTGTCGTTATAATTGGGAGTTTTCCCTAGAAGTTATTAAGTTATTAGGCAAAAAAATTGCTTTAGAATTTATGGCAATTTTCTTAACCTTCCCACTTTGTCCACATCTTTTTTTTAAATAAAGAAATTAATAAAGAGTCATAGAAATTAGAAAATATTTTAATAATGTTAGCCGTTTTCTTCAGAAATGTGTACATAAGCTAAGAAACGAAATTTAATCTAGTTTTTTTTTTTGACAGCCAAACCGCATAAAAATTAATAATTTTTACTATTTCTTGAATCGTGTTATAGGTCAGGATCTCTTCTCTAAAACAAAACAGAAATTTGAACCTTAATAGTTTTAACGAGCAAAGAATCACGATGTATGGCCTCGGCTGATTATTCAAGAACGATTTGGCTTGTTTTATTTCCGGATTGTCAAATACATGTTTAATATTTGCATGTTGAGGTGATGTGGAATAAAATTTTATGCAGCTTATTTTTAAATTTTAAACTGTCATAAACTGCCAGTATCATTTACCCCCAGTAATATTTTGATTTTGTGGTAAAATTTTAGTTGACACTTTCTGTTGAACGTTTAACTGCTGCTTTGTAAGTGAATGATTAAAAAATGCATATTAGGCGGGTATCGCACTACATATATAGGTTCTTTATAAAAAAAATCATGACAAAACTTATCCTCTACGATGGATTCCACTGCGACAGCCTGTTTTTCCATGTGGCAGCTAGATCAAATCGGCTTATTTGGTTGTATCCGGAAATATTGTCATAAAGCGATTTAGCCATGTTGAAACATACGAATTTTGCGTCATTGTGCCAATAAATTGGAAAGAAGTAAATTAAAACCAATCCCAAAATACCGGTTTAATCGTGTATCAAATTTTATATTTCCTGTATTCGATTTAAATATATTCATATGTGGGCGTGTCTATATATGTATTTATAGTTGCAAATTTATCGAAATTGAAATTCATGGGCACATCCGCTGTGTAATCTATCAGTAATTTAGCTACAAGTGACTTTTGTGTGATTTGAGGAAAGCGCACTTGTACCTTAAGTTTATTTGGATGTGTGCGTGTGGAGTGAACCGCATCTTTGATGTGTTTTTATATTCTGTAGATGTTAATGCCTGTTTTACGATGACGAAATATTAAACACCATCCCCGATTTACACTGAAGCATATCCATTCAATTGTAAAATCGTGTTATAAACATGGTTATTTTTATAAGTTTAATAAATTAGAAGAAACCCCTTTATTTACCTATTAAAAAAACTACGATAGCCACACGTTGTGAATAGTAAAACAACATCCTAAACATTGCGTCAGTTTTGCAGCAGCTTTTGCCAAGCGAAGAAAAGGCATTTTTGTTCCTTTCTTCTGAAGCTGTGTAGATATAATTATGGATATGGAATACCTATATACTTCTCTGATTTATCTTTTTCCTCCAGAAAAAGGAACAGAACATGGACCCATAAAATTAATTTAGAGCGTACGTAGTTTGGAAAAATCCGTACATTAATGCCACAGCTTCATCAGGATGATAAACGGTTTTAAATATATATTTCAAAATGTGGACATTTTGTCCACTTTGTCCATCCGGAAGTACAGTATTAACAACAAAATCGAAGCCAGTGAACACCATCGTTTCTAGTTTAAACATACTTGTTTGGTTCCACACTTTATTCCAACCCTGTATATGCATGCATGTGTTACCAAATGAAATCATAAAAAGAGAAATAAGTATGCAACCAAAAATGTATTTTAATAATCTATTTCTATTGTTATTTTATGCTGTTTCTAATGTAGTAGAATGCTAAAACATCACTCTAAAACTCTCAGATAAAAAGTTCTTCATGATAATCTAATAACATTTTTGTATCCCAAACACGTTTGATTGTTTAGTGGATTTTTATAGAGGCGTTTTCGTAGTTTTATCGTTGGAGAGAACATAGCCAGTTTTAAATTATTATAAATATTTACGTAGTATGAGTTTAATAGTTTATTTTCCCTTCGCGTCATAATTTAGAATATAAGCAAATATGATTTATACGAAGTGTATATGCATCATAATCGGGTGCTGATTATTCATGCTTAGCCCTGTAACAATCACGTAAACAAATTCATCCGTGATTTTATCAGTTCAAGTTTACTTTTTTTTTTAAGTCAGAGCGTAACAGTAAAATGAAATAAACGGTATTTGCGTTTGTGAATAACCTAAACGTTTTGAGTTTTCATCTGAAACTAATGGCACCATCCTTTAAAATCTTCCCTAAAATACAAGAGAGAAAAAATTGTAGGTAATTCATAACTAGCTTAGCTCAGCATATTTCTACGTCGAAACGGGAAAAAAAGTAATACTGGCTGCACCTGAGAGATATTTATTACTACTACCACCTACTGAACCTTCGTGGCGCTCGGACACATTATTGACAAATGGGCGTATTTCGCACGCAAATAATTTATATCCAATATCTGGAATTGGATTCGACCGTATATAGTCGTGGGTTTAATTTTTGAAAAGATTCAGCGAATTTATTTGTTTTATCACCTTTTTTTGTTTTGCCGAGCGATTAACTTCTAGCGCGCTTTGATATCGTCGCCGGAGTTCGATACACAACTTATCGGGCTCGCTGATGACCTATAAACTTTATCTGAACTTTCGAAATAATGCAAGACGTGAGAGTTTTGTGACCGCGAAAAAAATGATAATGCAATTAGAAAATAATAAAGTGTACCTAATGTAATCATATTCGTAAAAGTCAATAATTTAATAGGCCTATTGATTCGTTAAGAATGTATACATAGAAAAAATAGCGGAAAAATATATGAAAATATTATGGAAGCTATTTACCCTAGAATTTTTCTAGATTGCACAACAGCATGTTAATAATAATTGCAAATATGGAATTGACTACGTAGATTTTACACAATAAATCAGATGTATTCAGGTTCACGCTGGAATATCTTGATTGTGGATTTACATATCCATCACGAATATTGTATAACCTTTACGAAATACCGGTAAGACGAGCTTTGTAAATATAGGTACACTGAAGTGAACTAAATTAAAAGTTTAGTTCAAGTTTGTCGGGTTTCCGACGATTGAAAAGTATGAACTCCTTAACTGTAAGTACTACACAAGTGAGTTGTTCAAAACATTTAAAGTCCAGAGTGAACAATTTTTAACGGCAATGTACGTTGCTGGTCTGCAAGTATACATTCATTAGCTGCATAATATACACTGTGCCCAATGATTTTTATGGGAATTCCATATAGCAAGGTGGTTCGGTTAAATGTGAAAGAATATAACTTATTGAAGAGTCACGCGTTGGACACCTATGCCCTTCTGGTATTGTTTTTAGTTTTCCAGTAATTCTAAAAAAAAAAAATAGCAGCAGATTTATGTGTTGGGCAAGGTAGGGAAAAATAACTATCTTCAGCGTGGACTAGACTGGCTCGTGTTTATTCGTCTCGGGAGAAGAGGTTCGTGTTGCTCACAGGCTTTCTCGAGAGTCGACTAAACACGAGTATATATAATCCTCCCTAACGATAATTATTTTCTCCTACCTTGCCCAACACTAACAGATTTTGATATTGCAAAATTTGTTTCAATTCAAGTAGATAGGGTGGGAGTTTTCGCTACAATAAGCTAATAACACTGTGTTTTATTTATCAACGCTACATTTCTTATTTCTCTTCTTCAGTGGCTGTATAAGAAAGCCACATTCTTTAAACTCTTGACTAATCTTGCAGAAAGCCGACAAATCGGGTTTGGCGATTTCCAGCACGTATGGAGTTTTCTACCTTAAAAATAAAAGATTTAAGAAGATCATGTTTCCCTTGGTTATTAAATCGAAGATTATTTATAATAATATAATAGGAAACGAAACAATTGAAGGTTTTAAATTTTGACACTTAAACTAGCAGTCACAATAATAAGCAATGCCTACTACTGGTTTTTTAAATTTATTAATTAACTTGACATAGCGTAATTTGTATCATACATAGTTTTTGATGAAATTAATAAATTTTATAATACAGCCCTATTAGTTTTGTGGTTTCAATGACCAGATTTGTTTAATTTTTTACGTAAATGAAAAAATGATGATGGTTGAAGCACGAATGAAACGTATCAAATCATTTTTTTTTATAAACAGTTGGTTTTAATGTAAAAAATTGTTCCAAAATCAATTAAAAAAATCACGTCCATATTAAAAAAGAAAAAAATAAACTGATGATAATCATATAAATTTTGAGGACACCATTTTAAAGAAGACTTTATGTGGGAATAAAGAAGTGGTTTTAGTTTTCTTCTATCTCTTGAAAAAACGCCAGAAAAAAATAACACGAAAAACAAAAAGAAACACTTTAGGATTACTCGATAATTAAAAACAATACCAGAAGGGTGTAAGCGTCCTATTGGTGATCTCTCTCGTCTCAATAAGTTATTATATTTTTTTCCATTTAACCCAACTTGTATCTCTGTACAAATCATTGTTAATATCTTGGACAAAGTATGTATATTGTATATATTAAAAATGAACAACGTGAATCATCTCCAGTGATAACACAAAACAAGTTGCAATGATTGATTTAACATGTAATACTGTAGGCTGTCTTAATTAGCGTGCTCACCATTGGGATCTCGTAAACCGTGTGAGATATAAGTTAACGATGCTAAATTTACCTCATCGTGATGTAGAGGATCTGCCAGATAATATTTCGCTCAGCTTAATCGCAAATATGTGGTTGCGACAAGATTTAGCGACAGCATATACCTAATGCTAATGTTATTACTAATTACCTATTTAAAATAAATAATAGATTTGGTGACAAATGGATAGATAATCATGGTCATATTTTGTGGCCAGAGAATTTCCTAGACTTGACCCTAATATTTCTTACATTGAGGCTTCACAAAAAAGAAGGTGTATAAAATAGGCACACGCGCATCAATTCAACACTGTGGAAGAACTGGAAGTTTGCTTACTGGCGAAAGCTTTGTTCCATCTGAACTCCCTTACTGTCAAATGGACGAAAGACGCATGCGCATTGCTTAATTCGTCAGACAAAGGTGTTTATTGTAATGTTTTTACTCAATGCGCTTGCCCTTGAACGATCTGACAGTTTGCGAGCGAGATGAAACAAGCCTAATAATGTTTCCTAACTGGCATGTTTGACAAGAGTCATCAATTCAAGTGTAAGACGCGCGCAGTTATGTACCGATTATGGATAAAATGTTGAGGATTTCAGTTAGTTCGCTAATGTAAGTGCATACAGTTTTTGTGCGTGCAATTTTTATATTTTGTAGGGCTTTATACATCTAATTAGATTTATATAATGCGTTTGGTGTTTCAATTGGATATTACTCATGCATTTATTTTAATTACCTTGCAAATGTTATGCATAATAATTGCACAGTCAAGAATATCTATTCTACCTATTATAGACTAGTCGTATGACTGTCGTAATGATGTTTAATATACATACAACCGATCAATCGTGAGTAGGTACACATTATTGTTAGCCTGCAATGGAATTTACGTCAATATAGTACCTAACTAATTCCAACAGCTAGGGTTACGTAGTAAATAGTTTTCAGATACATTTCCGCGATTACCAGGATTCCTTATTAGATTAAGTGCGGTCCCAGATGCTCATTTCGCACGTTTTTTTAATTAGAAAATAAATCTTCTAGCCAAGCCTTGCTGTAGTAGAAATGGGGAAGGATCGATAAGCTCTTTAAACTTAATTAAAATCAATTAAAACTTGAAGTGTCTGAAAATTTAGCGTTTTTTTTTTTACATCTTATCTAAAAGTAAAAAACTGCTATCCCTGCTATGCTTTCGTTAGTGCGAATAAGAATTCATTATGAAAGATAAGATGCGTTTAAGGTTTAGAAAACAAAAATTACTAAATGTTTAATCTGTTATAATGCCTTGCAATTGAGTTGTTTTACGTACGGATTTTCCTTTCAATCCCCCAGAATAAATAAAATTTCCAATCATTAATAGAACGTAATCGTGTCTAAAGAAAGAACTTATTGAGATAATATTCTAATTTGTATATATTCGCATATACAGCATTTCCAAAATAATTCAGATATTGCTTTATATTATAGAATGATAAAATTTCTGTCAAAACATAAGATTTTTCACAATAATCAAAATGGATTTCTGCAAAAAAGTACTACGTGGGCAACTTTTCAACTTCTAGAAGAGATACTCAAAGCTTTCGATAACGTCAACTACAAGATCCTCCTACAAAACACAGTGTGTAACCGCTAATAAAACAACAGGTGCGCAGGTAACATCATCCTGGCGAATGATTGTCACTGGTGTACCCCAAGGCTCGGTACTTGGGCCACTCTTGTTTCTTTTGTATGTCAACGACCTTCCGACAGGCACTATCTATCTATCTATCTATGGAATCTTCTCGAAAAGATAGTGGGAAAACCCATAAGTGGAGAATTAGTTGTTTATCTCTTTAGTTTTTATGAAAATCTTGATCTTTATGACAGAATCTTTAAATGTGCAAATACTGATTTCCGCTGTTTCTGTGTCAGGATATTATACTTATAATTTTCTGATTTACGTAGAGAGATGCATATTAGTAATGGAAGCCACTGACAATCTGAAGAAGAGGACTATGACTTACCACAATGTTCAATTTTCTTCATTATAGATCCTATACATAAATAACCTGCCTTCAAACGCGCGTGCGGTGAAATGTGGCTGTACCCCGACGATACGTCGTTCCTTGCAGTTGCAGATACAGAAAACTACACATTAGCACCAATAAAAGCTGGTTTAATGCAAATAAAATTAAAGTAAATGGTGATAAAACACAAAATATTGATTTTTTGATGGATCCCTAAAACACCTAAAGTCTTATTGTTAGTTCTTCGTGTTCTTGATTTTATGGGAATATTTGTATAAACGTAAAGACGTCATTATTTAATATTTTTTTTTAGGAAAATAAATACAACAAAAGAAATCCCCAAAGAGAGAAACTGAATATGAAATTATAAAAATCTTTCTTTTTATTTATGGGTAATGTTTTTTCCATTACTTAAAACCATTGACATGAAATAAAATATCTGAAAATGTTTTTTATGATAATTTGTTTTATACAAGACACATTAAAGCCTTTCATTACATGCAGATTATAAAATCATTGTGTATAGAGTTTCCGAGTTCATCCGTCTAAACCGAATTGTATTTATTTATTTTACATGGTACATGTTTGCTTTTTTTTTTCTAAATTATAAATACATTATAAGATCACATACGTATGTGCTTACATCGAACATGTGGGATCTCTAAAAATAAATATAGCAAAAAGTCACTGTAATAGATGAGCTAATTGGGAATTGGGTGGAGTATCAAGAACTTATTTAAATATTTAATTAAGAGAGAACGTTTGCATTCCTTAATTTATTATCAAACTCACTGCCGTTCCTATGGCCTATTGTAGAATGTATGTTTTCTTAGAGTTCAAATAATTTCAGGCCTATAATTCCTCACCTTTGTTGCGTTTAGCCGGGGTTCTTAGACCTTGCAGGCATTTCCAAACTAGTTTGGAGAGTATCTGATGGGATAATATATAGTATCCTAAGGGCGCTTGACTATGAGAAAAGAATCAGTCGAGCCTGGGTTTGCTTTTCCAACGGCCTGCGGATTCATGTTTATGTTGAAATTATACTTGTTTGATATACGGTACATACCAGATTTGTGTTTGAATGGTTTTTGTTTAGTCCAAGCAATTTAATCTAAAGCAACTTTGGAGTTCGTCGTAGGAAGTTTTATTATTGGTGATAGGTCTCTTGTTTTAATAGCTTTGCGAAGGATTATAATATATTAGGTTATTGAATACCGAATTTTGTATCAATTACTGCCATTGCTAATTCCTTGCATTTAAATGAATTCGAAATTCTGGAGACTAGATTGGTTAGGTCAAGATCCGTGAATCTGGTTGCTTGATAAGCATATTAGTGTACGCGAAGAGGTGGATCTGGAAGCACTAAGGGAGGAGCCCTCCTCTGCATTATTTAGGATCAATGAAATGAAACGCATCTTTTCCAGCCGTCAATGTGCCCATACTATAAAGTAATTGCTAATAGTGTTTCTAAGTTTATCCGCCTCAAGTGAAATTGGCTTTGTAATTATTTATATTACACAGTACATGTATGCTTTTTTTTTCTCTAAATTATAAATATGTTGTAAAATCACATACGTATGTACTCACACCGAACATCTGAGATCTCTAAAAATAAAGATCGCAGGAAGCCACTGTAATGTTTTAGACGAGCTAAATGGAAATTGGATCGACTACCAAGAATTAGCATACAGGGGATCATTTGCGCGGACACGTAGCGTCACTTTTATTCTCCTGAAATTCCTAAAGAAGACACGTTATAGCTTGCAATTACTCTGTTTTTTTTTCTCTCGCTTTGGTCTCTTAAGAGCCTTGTATTCCTAGTTTGCTCCTACCACTAGAACAAAGACTCTGTCGGTCTCTCTTCAAATAAACATACTAGGAATGTTCTCGCGCATAGAACACGGGCGCATGCAAGGCGAATTGGACCGGAAGATATAAAAAGTAAGTGCTGCAGGGTGTCGCCCGCCTGTTGCTGGCTGTATTTGCCCGGAGGGTGAGTGGTCTGCTATCTGCAACATGTTGAGCGCGCAACTTTAAACAAAGGAGACTCGGTCGTGGTTTCGGAGCAAATCCGGAATGATGGACGATTTGCAATTGTTTTACTATTTGTAACATGCGGTTTGTGCTAGTAGAAAGATTGAAATACAGGTAGGTAAATACATACATATTCCGCTAGTTCTGCTAAATAAAACAAATAATATAAGAGTAAAGTTGACCTAAATAATGTGCAATAGAAACATTTGAATAAATTTTGTATAACCGGCTCCTCCTCCAAATTTGTAAGATCCTGCTCCGCATCATGGTACCTAACTAGCAGATTTGCTTGCTGCACTGATAAAAGATTTCTTTTATAGAGTCATACATATATGATTTAGGCCAAAGAAATTGTAGTTTTTTATAAGCAAAGAACACTATAATATAATAGCATATTATCTATATAATTTAACTTTTAATGTGGTTCCTTTGGCTGGAATTTCGGCTATCCAAAGATGTAACTTTTTTAAAATTATCTGAGGGGACAAGAGATCTTAGTCTATCCCTAAATTCGAAACCTAAGTGCCGATGCAATTTAGTGCAAAAAAAATTCAAACAACAACGACTGTGAGCAAAAATGTTATAATAGCGAAACTGCTAAAGTTAGGGGTATGCTATGTTATATAAAAAAATATGTACTCTTCCAGAGTTTTCTGCAATACAATATAGGGTGGCTCATTAAAAAAAAGACGTAAGTTTGATAGGTCACTGGAATACGAGAGCACAATTTTGCTCTTTAACCACCTGTTTTGTTACAAATAATGTTGTTTTATGTTAAACGTTAAACAATACATGAAAAATGATAAACATAAAATGTAATAAAGCAATTGATAGAGACAAACATGTTTTCCAAACTAAAACGTTTCAATAAAATAGTTTAATTTAATATCTGCCAAGAAATTCACAAAAGAAATGGAAATTACATAAATTTAAACTAGCAACAAAAAGAAAAAAAATCAAGAATTTATATTTTTTATTAGTTACTGTAACAGCAAAAATATTTAATAATGATATTTGATTTTAATAGAACTGCTATAATAAATTATTACAACGGATAATATTATTAATTATCGTCTTGTATTACTCCGTATAATAAAAATTATTTACAATAAAGTTTGTTTTACAATATTGTTATTAAATTGGGTAATGGAAAATATGACATCTTCTATATTTTTAGCGTATTATATCACTGTGATTACGCGCGCATTGTTCCCAGCATTAGCTGTAATCGCGGGAATCAAGCCGGCCGTGCCGCGGTGAGGAGTATCTAGTTTTATGAGCGCCGTTTTATTGATCACCGTATTGCTACCGTATCACATTTACCAGGTGTATACACCATCAGATAACCATGATTTAGCCCAGATTTACGTCGAATAAGCATTACATGAATAATGAAATAAGCGGTAGCATCATCTTGACGATAATTTCTGTAATACAGTGTATTTTTGTAGTTATACCAGTTATACTTTGCTGTTTTCTATTATATGGCTATAAGACTTTGATATAATACGAATTTTGAAATCAACATGTATTTTAAATTGCCGCGGCCCTTCACCCAGACAACTAATTAGTTATTTGATGACGGATTACAACCCACACCAGCAGACCCGCTAAACCGCACTACTTTTCGTTTTCTTTCAAACGCCTCTCACTTGTAAAAAGACTGGACGTTTCGCGTCTCGCAGTCGTTCGTTTGATGACGGATTACGACTCACCGCAGCAGACCCGCTAAACCGCACCACTCTCGGCTTTCTTTCAAACGCTTCATTTGTAAAAAGACTCGACGCTTCGCGTCTCGCAGTTGTTCGTTTGATGACGGATTACGACCCATCTCAGCAGACCCGCTAAACCGCACGACTCGGCTTTCTTTCAAACCCCTCCCACTTGCACGAATTTTGAAATTAACATATATTTTAAAGGATGTCCCTATTAAACAGATTGTAAACCACAACGGCTTAATAGCTCGAAAAATTTATCGCCTGAGTGTTAGGTATTAAAACATGTTTATGTTACATTACAATGTTATGATATTATATTGGAATCCATATCAATAAAACTTTGCATTAAAATATAGATATTTTAGTTTTGATACAACACCTACCACTCCTTACTATAAAATTGTAGTATTTTGTGAAACAATAATGTTGGATTTTACCATAAAAGAGGGCGGTAATTGTCTAGACAATTGTAGTAATCGTTAGAATAATATTGTTGCATTTTGTCATACAAAAGTTTAATAAGTTTTACTTCTAAATAAGACCATTTTTCGTACAATGTGTGTAACAAACTTATACATGATTGCAGGAACCTTTGAAACAGATTATTGACTAAATTTTACTACAATAGTGTGTTTAATAGAAAATAATCCGCTAACTATAATCGTGTGGTAGAGACTTAGACAAATTGTAGCTAGTCGTATACCCACCACAAATTGTAATTCATTGTTCTACAATTGTTTGCCTTTTTATAACAATATTTTTTCTATGTACTTATTTCAATATAAAAATATACCTTACGTATGTGAAATTATTGTTTTTTTTTATCTATACTGATATTTAAAATAAAACTTAACCTGCCAATAATATCAAACGAGAATATGGTAGATTTGGTAGATTATTTGATGGTCAATATTCCTCACTATTATTAATTCAGTCTATTTCAATATATTCTCTTTAATTTTACATAATGGAAATATTGCCCCCATCATCACTAGGAAATTTTAATAGTGGATCTCTAAACCGCAAATGCAGTAGCAATACAATAAATTATAGCGCGTAATGGTATATAAGGAATTTGATTTGCGGTTTTATGATGAATGAGAAATAGATATAATTTTTCCGATTTTTATACGTCATCGAGAAATTATATTTCTCATGAATAAATGGGAAATTATTTGTTTTTAGATATTAAATTAGGCTTTAGCGTGATTAACATAATTGTACATCGAATAATAGCTTATAACCAAAATAACTAAACAACCAACTGGAAATAAAACTAAATTAGTTATACAGGATTCCCAATTCTACCCCGAATGCGTTTACATTTCAACTTCAGCACAGGAAGTTTCCCCTATGTATAAATTTATGAAGGTAGGTTTCCGGAAATTAGTTTGTGTGACAAAGGTAGAACGTTCCTAATCCTCTTTGTGCTCGGCTTTCTGTGATTTATGCTGGATAAGTTGCTTTCATAATCTCGCGGATATTATGTTTCACGCACGCGAAACAAGTAATTAATTTCGTTTCGAACTATTCATTTTTAATACGCCCTAAGCCTTCGGAAGCACTCTTCTCTGATCGCGTGACGGAAATTCATTAACATGGGGAATCACCCGGTGAAGCGGTGCGAGAAAAGGCGGATACATTTCCATATGATCCTATTATGAATTATAATTTAGGTATAATTGTCCTGATAAGTTCCATTATTAACTCGTCCTATTGTAATATATTAATTACCAAATTACCAGAATAAATTTTAGGAACCACACCTATTAGATTTATTTAAACGTAACAATAATTTCTATTGAAATCAATCATTGTGACAAATGTAATATGGAAATTTGTTTGATGAATCACTGAACTGTTCTTCGAAGAAAAGTTGATTGAAATTGATGAATACAACCTCTTATCTTGATTATTGGGCAATAATAAGTTGTGAATTGTTAGTAGTTATTTGAAGGCGCGTGTGACCTGATCCGCAATTTAAATTTATATCGACAGCTAAAGAATACGTACCAATAGAATCAATGTATTGTTCATTGCTCAATTTAAATTAAAATAACAAACTTTGTAGCGAGATCCAGTTAACCGGAAATGTAAGAAACTTGGAAATAGTATCAAACTATTGCAAATCCAAAATTTTTAAAGCGGAAGGGTGTCGTTAAACTCGAAAATTTTTAACTAGCCACTTCCGTGGAAAGCTCTGCATATTTAATAGTTACGTCATCGATATATAACATACAAATTTAAAATTAGTGCAAAAGAACGTATTTACTATGACAATTGTACACTCCGCCAAAAAAGTATCGCATAAACTAAAAAAGGGCATTTATGAATCAAGATATTTTTATACGTTCACAAAAAGTTTGCCTCGTGTATGTGAACTATAAAAACACTAACAAAATAATGGAACTTGGCGTTTTTACTTTTTTTTTTTCTAAAAGAACATACTTAGAAAAATGCATATGTGTAAGGTTTGTTCAGTTGTTTATTGAAAGTCTTCCTATACGGACAAATTTTAAAGTGCGAAGTCAGAGTTCTGTACCAACGCTTTTAAAACTAAAATGAGCAATTTAACTTCAGAACAAGTGGCTGCTATAGTTGCTTTAATCGAAGATGGACGATCTCAAGCATACGTTGCTAATTTGATGAACATCAATCAGTCAAGTGTTTCTACAGCCGTAGCCAGATATAGGGAAACAGGCATTTACAGTAGAAGACCTGTACCAGGTTGTCCAAGATGTTCTACTCGCCAAGATGACCGCTATTTACTACTACAAGCATTACGTCGAAGACATGTAACTGCGAGACAATTGCAGAACGACTTGGCTAGAGTCAGAAATACTCGTGTGAGTACTCAAACTATTCGGAATAGGTTACGACAGAGTGGATTAAGAGCTAGAGTAGCTGTAACAGCCCCTCGTCTCACTAGGAACCACCGAGTGGCTCGCTTAAGGTTTGCCAGAGAACATGTAAATTGGAACATTAATGACTGGGCCAATATACTCTTCACAGATGAGTCAAGATTTGGTCTTTACACCTCAGATAGGCGTATCTCAGTGTACAGACGAGACGGTGAGCGCTATTCGCAGTGTAATATCAGACCTAGACCTAATTTCGCTGGTGGCTCTATTATGGTTTGGGGAGGCATCTGTTTAACAGGTCGTACAGAGTTAGTACCAGTAGACAGAGGTACACTGACTGCCCACAGGTATATAACGGACATTTTAGAAGAACATGTAGTACCATATGCGCCAATTATAGGAAACGAATTCATGTTAATGCACGATAATGCACGACCGCATGTTGCAATAATCGTCCAGGAATACCTTAACGATGTTGGTATTCCAGTTTTAGATTGGCCTGCGGTAAGTCCGGACATGAACCCTATCGAGCACGTGTGGGACCTCCTTCACAGACGGATACGAACCCAAAATGTTGCCCCAGCGGACCTGCATGGACTAGCAAATGCTCTCCGTGACGAGTGGGAGAATTTGGATCAGGCTTATATACGGAGGTTAATCGAATCTCTGCCAAACCGTATGCGAGCGGTCATAAGAGCCAGAGGTGGCAATACTCAGTATTAAAAGCTACTGTTATGACATTTTTCTTTCCAAAATTATAATTTCTTGTTTTAATAAAAATCTCAAGTATGAGTTCTTGTTTTTATTTGGCCTGTATTTTATTTAAACAATCATAGAAATTATATCTTAGAGCGCATTAAAGTATATTTACAACTTTATGCTACAAACAAAGATTATGCGATACTTTTATGATTCAAAACTAAATTATGCGATACTTTTTTGGCGGAGTGTATATTACTTAAATCTATACTGAAAACGCAGCACCGTAAGTGCTGATAACGCAGTTTCGTTTTGTTTTCCACATTTTTGTCTCTCGAAGTGCAGATATCGAGTTGAGAGATAAACAAATTGTCTAACTAATGTTCCATTTACTCAAGACAAACCATACCATAGTATATCTAATAATACAAAAGTACTTCCTTTTAATATATCTTAATTGCTTTTACCATTACCCAAAACGTAAGCAGCCAACTTTTTTACTTTAATGTCTAGCATCTATACGGTATATTTCCGTCATATACTTTTAGTGAATCGTTTGCGTCATGTCTCTGTGTAGTTTTCACCGAAGAACTCCTAACATCGGCATCTGTAAAAGTAGCATCCTCTGGGACCGGTAATTCACTCGAAGGCAAATTTAATTCGACCCTCGCAGAGCTGCCGTCTCTCGTTTTCCATGTCAATGTCTCTTGAAAACAAGTGTTATTTAATTTTGTTGACGGAAGCCTGTTTGCATACATAATATGTGTATGTATGTCAATCGTTTCGTTCACTGAAAGTAGATAAGAAAGTTTGTTTAAAGCGATACGATTTTCTCATCCTGACGAGACTCGTACAAAGTGATGATACAAACACGAACCTCTTATCATTTGACTTGCATTGTATGACGGCACTACCAGACACCAGCTAGTTGTATGTAAATATTGTACGAGGACTTTTATCTGGAAACGTTGCTAGTCTGGGCTGGTGTTTGTAGTAGTTACGTATTTTATACTTTGGTTATTGTCCGTGTTGGAATTGCACGAGTTTAGTTTACATAAACACTATATATGCATTAACGCCTTGGTATTGGTTAATTACTTTTTTTTTTATTACAAAAACCAACAATATTCTGTATACCCTGCGTATTATCGTATTTCAAACTTTTCCTTACAGTCATTTGGATATTCGTGAGTTACTTCTATGTACGATAACATTGACCTCCATCAGATTTTTGTATATTATTAATTCTTACTAAGAGCGACCTATTTTGTAGTCAAATAGTTTTTCAGTTATAAAGTCAAATGCTTACGATGTTGATTTGCTCATTACTCAACATGGTGTCGCTTTTTTATCATTATTAGGAAAAATATTTGTTTGTAATATTTTACCTTTATTTTTATTTTCCATAAAATCGCAAAGATTAATCGACTAGGCTGATATAGCCATCGTCAGAGTTGATGCACATTCTCGCTCGTTTTACAATCTCCTTCTAGTTCTGTTTCAAAACTTGGAGCGATGAGTTTTCTACTTTTTGTCATATGTTCTCCTTTAGTCTGGCCAAATTCTACGACAGGTTTCTACAGACGCGTAATTTTTAAAAAGGAAAGCCAAAAGGAAGAAGTCTTGAACGATTAAATAGAGCGATCTTGTGGATCGGTATAAATCCTCAAAATAATAGATTAAGCAGCTTGGAAACTGTTGTCTCAAAATATGCACTGTCGCTCCTACTGTGTGTTGGATTACACCGTTTTGTTGAAATCACAGCATACACTGTATATGCAAACCCATTTCGTGATTTCGTGGCAGCAAAAAGTAGTTGATCATAATTCTATAGCATTCATCACTCACAGTGACATTTTTGCCTATGTCGTCCTTGAAAAAGTACAGACCAAATACAATCTCTTCCGCAAATGACGCACTAAACACTGACTTTGAAAGGACATAATGGTTCTTCACGAAATACTAACAAAAGATAGACTTTATTTGTGTATCTACATAATTGTTCGTCATTTCTCATAATGATTTTCATTGGAAAGTCATTCCCGCCTTTGCTTAAGATTCGTGCTTTGCGGTACCAACTTCCCATCAACCAAGGTAAACTGCCGTCCGCAGAGTCAACACAAATACATTGAGACACCGATCAGGTAGGTCCGATGAAATAAGCTCATATGCTAGTTTCCGTACTCCATAATTATCTAACTTTTTGAGTAGAATACCGTGATCGAGTTCCTCAAAGAATATCGCTGCTATCTACATCACGTTTGTGATCAATGTTTTGCCATATTATGGATGCCGCTGCATACAGTACCTTTTTGGGGACAAAACCAATCTGTGTATCACTCATGTTATGCTGTATGAAAGAATTTAGAATTCTATTTTACAATAATTTTTGAACATTTTCAAAAAACTGACCATAAGGCGAAAAATCTACGTTTTATATTAGGGTACATGTATTTAAATGAGACTGTTCACACAACAATACAACTGATTGCAAATCGGACTTATTTTCTTTTGTTTTTTATTAAACATTTTACACGGTTCGATTTATGTACTTTTCATTTCTTTACCGTTGGCAACTACATATCCAAGTAAATGTTAATCTGTAATGGTAAAAAAAAACTTATATTCAGGTATTAAGATCTGGCAGCATTCTAATTCTTCTTTCTTTAATTCTTATTTAGAATATTTCAAATAATTTGTTCTGCAGAAGTCGTCCATTTTTGATCCGCCATTTTATATTTTTCAACTTACTTACCTTGAATTCGTAATAAGTAACTTCCATTACCTACAAATCCTCAATTATGTCCTGATTCAATAAGTTCTTCAGGAATTTGTTCGCCATGGTTCCGCCATGTTGTTTTTTGAAATTTTGACTTTTGATTCGTAATTAGCGACATCAACCCCAACATCTGGGGTATTCAATTTCACGCGAATTGGACAACGATTTAGACGCTTGGCCAGCTTTCTCCTCGGAAGATGATTGGCGGCAGTTTCTCGCCCTGGCACTGATTGCCAGCTGAGGAGCTCTGGCTGCCGTGTTGGAGGTGCTGGATGCGGCACTTGGTGCGCTAGCGGAAGCCTTCGGCTACTTGACTGACTGCAGCGCAGTCAGCAAAAGGAATTCAACCAATTAGCGCCGCTCGGTGAACAGCGCAAAACTGTTAGCGCGATGCACGACTATTTATTGGTTAACAGCTCCAGTTGGTGCACTATTCGTCTAATGAACTTGTAACATCATCCTGAAGGTGCCAGCGGCAGTGTTTGGCGAAACGTCATCTACGGATGTAAGACCAGGGCTTACCAATTCGGAAATACGTACCTTTAGTACATGAAATTTCACAAACTGAGTAGGTATAACTAAATTCTGTGGCGAAAGAAAAGCAAGTATGCAAGAACATAAGGGTTTATAATGCACAGCAAGCTAGATTTAAACGAAAGAAAAACACGATACGGTATTAGGAAAATGCAGGTGTGCATGATGTCATTCACTGAAATAGAGATAATTCTACTGGAATATTTGTGAAATATAGTCTTCACCAACTCTTAGGTTATTTTTACAAAACTGAATATACATACTTTCGAAATGAAATTGTTTGTTTGATTTATATATGTTATTTTTAACACAATTGTTTTTTGCTTTAACACAATTATTTTTTGCTTTAACACAATTTTGTGTAGGATCATGACATAAACCGAAAATTAATATTTAAACTGTGTTTTATTGGGTATTCCATTATAAGCTTGCTTTGAAAATTGGCGCTTTGCATTGCCGGGACGCTTATTCCAGTATTTTTCCGGAATAAATGTTGCATTTCACTGTTACGGTAATGGGTAGTGTTTCATATGGTTCATAAAGACGACAGTCATACCAGTCTTCGAATTTCCTGAGCCATTTACCTATGCTATATGCACGCGATTATCGCTACGGTTCACACGCCAGTATTCCAGTAGATCCGTGCCTATTTAACGGTTCCATGATGTTTCGTTGTTACACTATCGTGTCGTATAAAGGCAGTAATACTGTAACGTGCACGCGATACCGACTGTTCCTTTGTGCTTTTTGCCGTCGCCCGTGATATAGACAGATATATAAATATGTATATACTATGTATTTCCTTTTACAGTCATGTAAACATAAATCCATTTCTCCCTGTTGCTTATCTTGCTTTTCCGACGTGTACCTTTCCGGATAACTATATACATACTTTCAACCGTATTCTATTCTTCGGGATTTGTTACGTGATCGTCCGGATTTAATTTAGCGCGTATATGCGGGTCGCTATGTTCACAAGCGTACGTCGAAGTAATGATGTATACGTTGATTCAAGCAGGGAAAATGTATCGCTGTCTTTTGTTCCTAGAGGGGCTCGTCTGTGCTCTCGCGAAATTGAAAGGGTCGAATCGATATTCTGCTCGATTCAGTACCGCTAAATGCTATTCGTCGTACGGCTATACTCGTGCTAGGAATTGATTGTCGTATTACAAGAAGATTTTAAATCTCGTTATAGTCGGCCACCCTTTCCGTGTTGGCGAGGATTTCAGTGCCACCCCATTAACAGTTTCGTTTGCGGCAGTTGTACGGAACAGGCAAATCTTGGACATAGTAGCTATGCTTCGTTAGTTTTTAATATTACTTAGGCTTTCTTTCCGTAAGGGAAGAAACAAGGATCTCGGTCTCTTCGTTATTATACTTTCAATTAATTTTGTATCTCAGAAGTAATTGTTATGGTGAATATATTACAAAAATAACGTAATACGTACAAAGTATTATACCAAGTGAAATAAGGTATGAACGGTAACACATCTAGGTCTGATAGTTTGTATTTATTTTATAGTAGTACTATACTACTGTTCCATACTTTCAGCACAGTATATACCTAAGCAGTAGTTTCACTTCGTGTCGGCACCTTTGATCTTTTGAAATTAAATTGTAACTCGGGCATCGTTCCGCGCAAGGTAGGATCAGGGGCTATATGCCCTAATGTGATTCTACGCCACATAGATCCAAAAGTTATGCAAAAGGGGATGGCAGTGCTACCGTAATAGATATCCAATTTGAATTATGGAACACTTGAAAATACTCTACTAGAGATGCTGAGACACAGCGCCACGCTAACGACAGAATACAAAATGTGGCGCACGTGTCCCATCGAGGTGGTTTTATAGGTTGTGTCTTTGTTCGTAAACAAGCCGTTAATCGCTTGTCCAACATTAGGTCAATCCGGTCCTGCTCAAATCCATCCCTACATGCGTAGAACTATGCGCAAGTTGCAAATTTATTTCAGTATTTTGAGGGAGTGAAACTATTGCATAAGGTATATACTGTGCTTTTAGTAGCTGACAAATTGACCTTGTAAACGAAGTGGTCGCCAGGGAACAACCAAAGACGATCGTTTCTTCTTGTTTTATAAAACCTTTTCATTTTTTATCTATTGCATTTCATTTATTTGTTTTGTTAGAATCAAATTTAATTATATTTTAAATCATTTTAGAAATAAAATACATTTTTGAATCTTAATTATATTAAAATCGCAAGTTTTCAAGCGTAGATGGTGGAAGGGTAGCAATTGATTTTATTAATGCAGTAGTTACTATTTCAACAGAAATTTTCAATTGAAAATCATTTATGAGCTGTAAGTTCTAGCTGGTAATTGACGTGCACCTTATTTTCCTTTGAATTATTTAAAGCGGTCCCTCCCTCGATGCAGTACATTTAAAGCCATCGACCATTTCGTGTCCTTGCTTCATAATTTACACAGTGTAACGTTATATTAACACAAATACGACGGAAACATGTACCTACTGTGAAACTAGGGAAAACAGCGTGATGAACGACATTAAGTATGCATATTTGTGAACCTTGCCAAGAGAAAGACGACATAGATAATGTCATTCGTTAGATGTAATCGTGTTTATTACCTCGCTGAATACATCGGAATAAGATCTTCATTGGTAATTCTATTTTAGGAATCCTTAATAAAGTATTTTATCATTAATTAGGATCATACAAGAAAGTTTCAAACGGAAAGAAAACTCAGTATGTAATTACATTTAGTTTTTTATACAGGAGTCGAGCATTCTGCTCCTAATGGATATGACAATCCCTATCTAGCTAAGCAGTAAGAAGAAGACATTAAGAAAAGTAATTGCTAGCAGCACGGCAGAGGCGTTTGGAGAATTTATATTTTCGCCTATTACTATTATTCCCACCTACTCATGTCGACGTGTTCGTTTATAGTTTGTTCAGTGCCGTCGCATAAATTCCTTCCCTTCTACCTAGTTTAGTCTGGAAAATCAACGGATGTTTTTGGATACAATTTATTAGAGGGAATTATACGTCTAGTCGGTGCCAGATGCATTTTCCCGACGAAAGGAAAATTTTTAGAACTTCGTGATAAAACAAACAGAAGCACATCGTGATTCGTTCGTTTCCGTCTAAGCCGACTGAGCTTCAAAGAGGGATTCAATAAATAATTATACACATATCCTGTATGAGAGCCTTTCTATGTTCTCAGGGAGAGCTTCTCGTAGAGTCATCTCCAATTCTATTAAATGCTATTAACACATCAAAGCATTCAACGTCAAAGGTATCTCTAGAGGACGGAATCTTTTAGACAGCAATTTTATTTATTGATACATATAAGCATTTTTGAGCTAAATTTAAAAGCTCAAAGTTTCATTTGAAAAATGAGTCGATACACTGATATATGGCTGAATTATATTCGGAACTCGAAGCAATAGTATAAGTACCTATAATACAATAGTAGCGAAATGTATTTATAGATACTATTAAACATACTTCTAGGTAATAAAGTTAGTGCACTTAGTGTTGTTTTCCGGTTCTATGTTTGGTTACTTCATATTGGCAAACTTTTTAGTCACTTTTGAATGGTTTTAGTAGTCGTCCGTATTTTTACTGTCATACTTCTAACTTGTGCTGAACTAAGTTGTGATCATATATGCATTACATGTGTAGGTGTCATCTGAAAAGTGGCTATTTGTCTGCAGTTAATCTTTTTTAAGAAATGATAACTTTTCTGCATAATTTAAAAATACTTACACCTACTCAGGCTGTCCCAAAAATGAGGACTACTTTTACATCGATTTCACTCTGCCTTAAAGCAATTTTAACTTGCGCGCTAAAAATGCACTATACTACATAGTAGAAAAATATTTTGTTGGTTTTATTTCAATTTAACAACGTAGTTATACCAATACTTACTTTCTTACAGTTAATTTTAATATACTTTTTAATAACATTGACGAAGCGGGTTTTTGTAAAATTCCCAAAATAATATTTTGTTCATAATCCAATTAATTTATCATCCTTTTTGGAGATTTATATTAGGGCTATTACTCGAAACCGAGTACCCCGTTTCAGGTATCCAATTTTTTCCTCGAGATATTCGATCGTTCCGGAACTTTCGGGCAATCCATGAATAACCGTCGAATAAGTGACCTAACCCGAAAAAATTTAACTGAAATAAAACTATTATTCCTAGCGGTAATCGCTTAATCGGAAAATGTTTTATGTAAAAGCTAGTGTTCTAAAATTAAAATTATTTCAACATGTACGGCTGTTTGGTTTAACTTTTATGCTATACAATATTTTTTTTTTTTCAAATGGAACATACTGTATATTACTACATGTTTGAGTTTCTTTGATTCAATGTAAATGTTACTACAATGCGCGATTTTTTTCAGGAAAAGGGTGATCTGCACGATTCTATTAAAAAATCAATATCTCCCTTATTACTCATTATTGCCTGATAAATCTTTGGTAACAATTTAATGCAACTGGAGCCTGAAGGGAAAACAATTAATACAAAGGCTATCTTATACGGGCTGTCCCCAAAATACATCTGTATTTCGAAGACTTTAGATGTACAAAACTCATTTCTCATCGAATATATTTTTAGTCATCATTAAAACTCAGGCAACAATCCTTGCCTATTTCTAAAGTTGACCGTTTTGGGAATAGAGGAACCAATGTATCACAGAAACCATACAAGAAATTGTAACATTAGGAAATGTAGCAGCCGTTACTTATGACCAAACTGGGTCATTTTACGTAAATTAATCACTTTTGATCACTGTCGTTTTTTTCGCTAATAATGTTGAGAAGATGTGCATCAAATGAAATAAAAATATAAGACGAACTTTTTACTTTTTACTACCCGCAAGAACCTATTTAGTACTGAATAAAGGCAAATATGAAAATATTAAAATGCACAGTTCTACATATTATCGGAAGTACAGATAACACATACAAGGTCACCAATTTATCTACAAAAACATTCGCAATTTCTTGGGTTAAGGAAAGCAAACGAGTTTTTGCTAGTATACTGTAGTATCAACATATTATTTGAGCTAACATCTATATAAAATCTATCTAACATAAAATAGTAGAAAATGTGGCATCTACGGAGACGCGGAGTTCTTCTTTCGAAGCCATCTTGGCGAATACTGGGCGGAAAAAGAAAATTCGAATTTTTTTACCAGTTCATAATTTTTTCGGGTTTTAATACTGGAATTGAAGTGAAGAAATACTCAAACATTAATTTTTCGCTAGAAATTGAGTTAAGATAAACGAGAGTGATTGTTAAATACAAAATTAATTGAAATGACTAAAAAAACAATATTTTGGAACTTTTTTTGTGCCAGCTTAAAATTTCACGAGGAATTTAATGGTGGCACCGGCCATCCCGCCAAATGAACGAATACACCTCTTAAAAAAAAAGTTAAGCGTGATAGGACGTTGAGGAAGCCCTGTCTTGTCAGAAAGACGTTGTACGTTCTATCATTAAGTACTTTATAAATTGAATTATAATGAAATTTAGTCGATCGTTGCCTGCACTATCTAAGTGACGAGGGCTTTGCTGTTGATCTGTGGTATTTGGGATAAAGTCTAAGTATTTGCATTTCTTTGATACTGAGTGCCAACGATAAAGATTCGTTTGTCACTCAAAAATCGTATACTCGCGAACAGAAATCATTGAAGAAAGAACTCAATGCACTGTCTAGTGTGCTCTTTTGTCACCAACCTGCATCGTTTAATAATAATATATAGCTAATCTATGACGTAAAGACGGAACTTCGACATTTTACCGTACTAGGAGTAAACGTGACGATAGTTCCTTTGCCAACATCACAAAATCGATATATCGTCGGCACAGGATGCGCTGCAAATATGTTCATTCAATTTCACGGAGCCTGGTCATCAACTACGTTTTCCTCTAGCTTTTTTTATGTCGCTCGCTTTTCGCAGATCCAGATTTAAAGTTGAAAATAATCGGGAGCCCTGCGTCATGTTCAGCTTTTTTTTCCCCCCTCTTTGTCGCTTTGTCGGCGTGTTCGTTTTCCGAATTGGAAGCGGCGCCTATACGTTTTTTGAACATTTTGTTCCTGGTTAATTATTCGCATGGAGAATACTATTCAGTCTATTTTACGGCAATGATGGAACATTACTGCCGGAAACAATGGATTTCATTTTTAACGAATTTGTATCCCTCGGGCGGAGAATGCCTCTTTTGACAGCGAGTCAATTTAATGGAATGCCATTATAAACGCGATTGTAATTCGCTTGCTTTTTTACAGCTTAATTTGGGTGAAATGAGGAAAATTATTTTCCGCGCCAACTAAATTGCTTTTTTTTTATTTTTAATAGCGTTACAACAAATCGCGTTGGACAGGTAAACAGATATAGCACTGGAAAGGTGGGGGGTACTGTAGAATTCCTCCTATCGTCTTTTTTGTTGTTGTTGTGTACTAGCCAACCAATTATTTAAAAACACTTTTCTGTAATGTATTGCAATAAACCATACGAATAAGTGATATCCGAATATATTTTCATTTAATAGCACTGAAAGGTTAAAAAACTATCCACATACTATTGGGAACTACGAGATATTTGAAGCATGCATATTGGTGTAAATGCAAGAAGTCTTTCTCTATCATTGTAATAAATATGTTCTATATTTTTTGTTGTATTTTCTGATACCTAGTAGTCATTGTTAAATTTTCTAGTTATACATTTGAGGTATCTGTGTGGGTATTACAAGTTGTCTAACAATAAGTTTATGGTAATTAACCGAACTTGTAGTATTTAGGACGCACCAAAAAACGCCTAGTAGATGCTGGCAAATTGAATATGTAGGCATTGCAATTATATTTAGTACATGTGTTTTATTCTACATTTTTATTTGATTCCACATTCTATTAGTTTAATGATCATGGGATTAAATCAGATCGATTTATTGTCTGAAACGATTACCGTTAATCACTTGATCGTTATAATATGTTTACAGAACATCGGTACCATTATTCCTGTTAGTAACACATATGTTTTTATTTCCACATTGAAAAGACGCGCGATATATTTACGTTTGTAATACACAGAAAAAATTAGTCACATCATAGAGGATATATCGCGCAGAACGTGTCATAAGAAAAGACTCTGGGGCTATTAACATAACGAGCTAATTAAAATCGTAATTAATAATCCGTTCCGCCGTACAATGCAGTAATGTGTAATTGTGATTAATGTCTTTCCTTGCTAGTGTAAATCCGTAGCCTTTACGACATAATCCTTTTGATTAATTTATTCGCGCCAATACTTATCCTGTGGGAGATACATTTAACAGTTTACATCAACACAACTCAAATGTTTACCCGAATTTATTTCACAAGATGAGACGATTACGTAAGAAAATTGGCATGAGCGGTTGCAACTAGGTAGAAAACATCCAAGGATTTGAACGATCGTTTATTAGACAGGCGATGTATTGTAGAGAGATTGATGTAATCTTTAAAAATCCCCACAAAGGAATTAATTTTGTTCTGTCAAGATTGCGTTTCTTCATTTAAAATCTCGTCTTGAACTGTATTATATGATCCATGCTGATATTTTTTAGACGATTGTCCCAAAATAAATTCTAGTCGGCCCAAAAAGCGTTTATACATCCTTAATCATTTAATTATAAATTATTGCTACTGTCCTGAAAAGAATGTTTATCGATATTATTAATAGCATCGTATTTACACAAAGAAAAACGATCACTTCAGCTTCTATACACAAACTATATTTTTTTCCTTGATGTGTTGAACCTTACACAATAGAATGCCACAAAAAGAAGAAGGTGAAGAAAAAGGTGAAAGAAAGAGACACCACACTAAGAATTCTGGGAAAATGCAATTTTATACGCTTACATAAAATAATAGAAATCTTTCATTACTGCTTCAGGTTACAGTATTACTCGGGCATTTGTCAAAGCTTTCAAAATATTTGGTCCTCTCTGTTGTTTTGGAGGAATCAGTGTCCAGATATTGTCTTGTTCTTGCAGTTAAGTTTTGTGGGAAACCTTTTCCTAAAGCTGTTTGTTTTTTGACATGTCCTATCACGGCGTGTCCTAGTTCCATGTTTATATTACTTTATCTGTTCGTCTTTGGCTTGCTGCCATTGGAATTCCTGTTTATAATTATTTTGAACATGTGTTGATGTTTTCATAATTTACTTTGGATACGATTATTGCTTCTACAGTGGTGTCAGACGTGAAGCATGGTTCTTCTTCAATAGTTTTCTAGTTTTCTAATAGTTATTCAATCTGTTGCGCAAACGGTCAAACAAAACATATCCATTTCATAGATGCCAAAATGTTTAGCATCAGTAGATATGATATACACCAAGAGCTTGTGTAAGGTAATCTTCTCATGATCTTACTTTTTGTACGTCCCTAGCTGTTTCGACCAGAGTGTTTCAACTACTGGAGCGATGATATGAGCTTTATACATAAGCTAAAACCATTCAATGCAATAGTTTATGCTATAGAACTCTCTTGCTACTCAAGAATACTTTTGTATTACGAATTTCTTTGGTAAGACTGGTAGCTATTCTGATTTTTCTTGTATGTGGTCTACTGTTTTATCAACTATGATGCCTAAATATTTCAAGGTCTTTTTGGGTCTTACCCTTCCTTCGTTTTTGCCTGAAGTAGTTTGTTTATGATCTGCCATCCAGGTGTTTCTAGACAATTGTTCATACAATTCATTAACAACGAAAAACTAAATTAGTGACAAGTCCTCAACAAGAGCCATGGCTATAGCTTATATTGCGAGGACTTGGTTTAATGCATGATAATGGAGGATATTCCTAAGAATTGATCACAGCACGGACCATTTCTGCATCAGGACAACCTTTTTCTTTTAACAAGAATACTAAATACCTAACAAAACTACCAAGATATATTTGTAAAATAATATATTCATTCGAAATAATAGAACAGAAATGCTTTTATTTGTACTTATCTGTGATAGCCGAGTTCCTTAGACTTTATCAAGTACTTTAAGGACACCTTTAGTTAGGTAAATTTGTTCTAGGGAAGTTCTCAGTAGATTCCGTTTGGTCATTTTTACATATTATAATACATTTTTTTCGGAACGCCTTCTTTGTCGTAAAACACAAAATTGTTACAAATATTGTTACTAAATTCAATCTGAGAGAAATTTGTTTAAAAATTAAAAACTTTACACAACAACTCTATGTAATGCCATCAATCCGGCATGTACAGTTACTGCCAGTAAATATATACCTTTCTTTCCGCTAGCGAAGAAAGTGTAGGGACCACCGACGTGATGCTTGTCATTGGCGCGATTACTTCTCGATGTTGTTTATATTTATCTGCGGTTACACTGTCAACACTACAATTTGTTTGATGTATGAATACATGTAACACGGCAGTCTCAAACTCGGTAACATTGATTGATTGTAATAAATAAATCTCCATGCTGTCACGTGAGTGACATACATGAATATATTTTCGACTTTTTTCTGCTGTAAATTCCAGGTTTCTTTGGCATATAAATGTACGTCTCTTAATTTTATTTAATATTTATGATATTAAATAATTATTAATTGTATATATAAATACATTCGAAATAGCAAAGGAAGTTTGAACGCCAAACGGACAAGGAAGAGAAAACATGAACACAAAAATATCAATATTTATTTTTGAAGTGTGTTTCTTGCCTTATATATTTACGCAGTAACCTTGCATGGTGATTTTAAGTATCAGTAGCTGTCTTCTTGGCTGTTATAATCTCTGTAATGCAATATACATATGAAGCATTATCTTCAAAGATGTTCCCCAACATGATAGATTACGATTATTTTTCACAGCCATGTACTCTCAAACATATGTATTATGTATGTATGTAGATGTGTGTATCAGACTAATACATCTAAGTTCAATTATTACGTCATGTCCTGAATATAATGGATGTTGACAGATTGCTCTATTTTTGGGATGGAAAGCCCCAGTTTTGGCTTTCATGAAGATTAATTGAAATAATCAAAAGTTTTAGTGTAATATTGTTTTTTTTTTTTTGTAAATACTAATTTGTTTCAAATAGAAATTTTGATGCACCCTTATAGAAAAGAGTATTTCCTAACAATACTTTTCATACTTAAAGAAAAACGCGTGTAACAGAAGGCGGCTAAACTTTGAAATCTTAGAAAGGCTGTTGCTTTTTGAGTAGTTCTTTTGTCGCTCTTTGTTTATGAGAGCTATATTTTATTTCATATAGTCAAATTTTTCTGCACTTTCGTTATCTTGCGAAGGTGAAGAGTAGTTCATTAGTAAATTGAATACGTATAAAAGCAAAAGTAGAGCGCAACAGGAGGTTAGTGAATTCTTCCGGATTTGCTGTCTATCAACCAAGATATACGATCAGTAGAAATCGGAAAATATTTGGAGAAATTACATATCTATTTCAGGTAAGATCTTAGACTAAGCAGTGATTCTAATATCGGTTTGAATTGAATGTGTATACTTCTATTGGTGCGAAATCTGACAAATATATGAAGATATTTTATAATATGTTAAAATAAAACATAAGATTGACTTGGGCCGTTGACTTTACTATTGGATAATCATTAAACCAGATATTGCGCAGTGATTTTTCTTAAAATGGCTTTCCTAACAAGAGTGCTACAAAATTCTCCCCCTCCCTCAAGCTTCTCTATTTGAAAAAAAGGAGGTAAATCTTCATCTTCAGATACAAGAATCAGTCTTAGATGCGCCAAACTTGAAATAAAAATCGACTTATCTCAGCAACTTACAATTAGTAACAAATATTTCGGTCCAATTTTATTGAATTTACTTCAGTTAAAATCACCATATTACATGCGTAGATGTATATGGCCCTAATTCAAATTTTGGCTAGCATTTGGACCTGGATATTTTTTAGGTGTTTGTTTATTTTTAAAAAGTCAATAATTAATTACATATGATTCATGTTTTAAAAGCCTCTTTTCGTGCTACGAACTCTTGACTCCATATGACTTATCTATTAGGCCTCCTGCATAATTGTTTAAGATTTTTGTATGTGCAATAAATGTGTTTCTGGTACCCTGTGATCTTCTAATTTTAGCCAATTTAATTATGAGAGCATGAAAGAGATTTCAAGTATTTCAACAGTTTTCTTTCCACAATATCTGATCAGTGAGTTGGATAATCTACTTTATTATTTACTATAATTGGTTTCTAATAATAATTCATTGAACGAGTCAAGTATAGACTTCATTACGGATGTGACCATTGGAGGGAATTATCACATCTTGTTATTGTTAAGGGGAAGCTGTAAGTTTTGGTAGGATATTCTGCTAATACGGTTAGGAATTTTAAGTGAATGGTAGTACATCCAACCATAACCCATGGAGTGATAGCATAAAAAGGGTTGCAAGTATGGCAGTCACTGGAGTAATGTCTTTCTCCCCGTCCTTCGAATTGGAAATACTTCTGGACCTACCACTTTTGCACATTGTTATGGAAAGGGAGGTCAGATTAACTACATTGTCAAACAAGCTCTTGCAATCGGTCACTTCCGACAGTATGTTGGGACATGATGTGCACTCGACCAATGATCGATGCGTACTTCACTACCTCCTCTCCGAAAGAGAGGAATGGATATGCAACGTAAAAACACTGACGCAGACTGACACCTGTTAGATTACGGATGGTTCGAAAACAGAACAGAGTGTTGGTGTAAGAATATTCTGTCGTAATTCCAAGAGTTAGAAAATGCAATACCCTTGGACGACACAACAATTTTCCAGGTTGAAATCTATGTCATTGAGATGTATGCTATTCACTCTACGGCAACCCATCCATAATCTGCATAGCTTGGCGCTCACTCATTCATGAGGCAATGAAGACGCAGAGAGTCTTGCAAAAAGGGATGTTGCGGACCTATGATAGATCAACAGCAAATCAACGTATGGGCAAATCAAAAAGTGCTCCAACATTCGAACAATTGTCCTGATGTGGCACATGCGAAGGAGTGCATTTCATATAATCATTCAGAACCAAAACTACTATAACTACTTTAATTTGACCGTAAAAATGTCAAAGTAATTTACACGTTACCGCAAACTTAGAAAGCACCTACACAGAATCGGACTCTCTGAGGAGACTGAATGCCGGCTGTGTTTAGAGGACGAAGAGAAAGTTGAGCATATCTTCTGCCACTGCCCCGCAGCAACGAGAATCTGGTATGGCATCTTTGGGAAGGTTGACATTTCTTAGAAGACGTGAAAAAATACCTCATTCAAAAAGATTCTGAGCTACCTCAAGAACCGGAACTTGTTGGATGAACTTTAAAGGTAACATTCGTTCTGCTATAGATCCTAGTGGCTGGGGTTATCTTCTTCTCAATACTCAATACAGTAGGATGACGTATAAAGAAAGAAACAAGTCCTTAGCAACTGAAGAAACGATTTTTAAATAATTTCTGATTTAAATTTAAATTTACTTTTTCATAATAGAAATGCAAGGATAGAAATATTTGCTTTCCTCCACAATTTAGCATGATTTGTATGATGAAAAAAATGGATGACATATCGCTCCTACAACGTTATTGATAGTGCAAATTCGACAACAGCGACTGAGAGTTGTGAGCGGATATGTCGAGGAAATGTCAACGATTTGTGTGTGCACTCGCTCATATAGGCGTCTGCGAATGGCAATCTGTTTCTCTTGCCAATAATTCCGAAAGTATGCAAGATCGGATCGAACGCATAAAATCGTGTAATGGCCACTGAGAATCAATTTATTTTAAGTACACCGGTTAAGAACCGACGCGAGATTAGAGCAATAAGTTCTTAGTATGAGTTATGGAGCCTTTGTTTGATCATTAAGTGATGTTTGAATTCCGCCGCTAAAATGTTTACTATCTCTAAGTGAAGTATTGATGTATATACGGAAATTATATTTTAATAATTCATTGAAGTGAATTACACGTTACGACCTTGCGTAATTTTAGGTTGGGTTGCTAAATATGCTTTAACCAGTTTAGTATGTGATTCATATATTGAAATTTCCTAGGTGAATATTCTAAGCAGCAAATTATCTAAAGTATTGAATCTGTGTAAATATTTTTCTTCGAAATGCTTTTATATCGTTAGACGATTAACCGGAATAGTGTGCTAAACTAATTATTCATCATTTTCACTGTTGTATTCAGATGTTTTTCTCGAATGGTATCTAACTATGATGTTCAAAGATGCTCGTAAGAAAAGTAATAAATTTCCGAATTGGAAATTCAATTAAAAGTTCCTCCGAATCGTCTATTCAGAATCTTTAGAAAACAATTGCGTTGATATAACCTATTTTCCAGTTTGTTTGTGCTAAAAATACTTGCAAATTCTTCACTTTCTTATTAGTGATGTTTGTTTTCGTGTAAGCAAGTTTCGAAATAAGAACAAACACAGCATACATATTTGTATAACACATTCCTGCAAAGTATGCTTGTTGTTAGTTAGATCAAAATACCGAAACGACTGTATATTTTGTTTATATCATATAACTTTGAAAATAATTTCATTGCATATTGTGACTTATGTAGGAAAATATGAAGCATCCTGTTTCTCAATTAGATCTCAATCATTGTAGGGTACTTTAGTGTATGAGAGACCATGATTCCTCTTATACATTTGGAAATATTGCAAAGTTTACATTCCATTTTATCAAAATCTGTTGATGCTATTTTTTTTCCAAAACTTGAGAGCTCTAGGATATAATTCAAAGGCAACCGAATTTTACAAAAAGTTGGTGTCAATTAGTGAGACTTAAAGGCAATCCCACCAACACCATCTTAGTAATTTTAACAAAGAAAAGGAGACCTAAAACCTTAAACCCATAACAATATAAGGGCTGGTCGCAGATTAGAAGATGAAGGTCATATGTAGACCGTACACCTCAATAATAAAATTATTTATCACTTATGGTTCAATGGCATAGAACATAGAAGTTCAAGCGAACTCGGCAATTCTAACTCTACCCAATTGTAATGAAGTTGTAAATTAAACACGAAA
This sequence comes from Cetonia aurata, assembly GCA_949128085.1. Classification (NCBI taxonomy): domain Eukaryota; kingdom Metazoa; phylum Arthropoda; class Insecta; order Coleoptera; family Scarabaeidae; genus Cetonia; species Cetonia aurata. The sequence goes on from OX421885.1 coordinate 35,872,699, forward strand.
TATTGGTTACATTTTAAACAAAACTTTTCCTGGACGCTGGATAAGATGAAGGTACGCCATCGAGTGGCAACCCAGATCACCTAACTTGTCTCCTTTCGACTTTTTCTCTTAGGGTTGTTTGAAAGACGAGTGTACGGAATTAAACTTTAAAATCTTAATGACTTGCGAGTACGAATTATCGACGATGTAAAACGTAATAATTAGTTCAATAAAAACACCTTCAAAATAAACCCTCATTTCACCTATTGTACCATTTAATTTTTCTTAGTCACCCCCATTCTCCTGTCCCAACGAGATAGAGGGTAAACGCCATCCTGTACAATACATAGCTTTCATGATCTTATATGACTTCTCCAAATTTCAATTTTCAAAATCCAATTTTGTCGTGAACCCCGTGTATATATAAAAATTAAAATGTTACTTTAATTAAAATAAAATTTTTGTTTGTCACAGACCACACACCAGAAATTAAATAACAGAAATATATGGAAGTTCTGGCGAATAGACTGTCCTTCGTTTTGTATGATATTAGAAGGCCGAAATACGTGACAAACCACCATGTTGCAAGGACAGCAGATTTCCTTGCGCTGTTAGCCTACAAACATCTGTTCTGGTGAATGTCGCACGCAGATGTCTATGCAACTTGGAATTTGGCTTGGGCTTTAAAAAAGAATTAAAAGTAAAGAGATACTAACTTTGCCATCTATATTCGTTTTCTCTACCACAATGTACCTACAAAATGCTGCGGTTCCCAAAAAATGAAGTTTATACATCGTGTGAAGCTGTTTTTTGGCAAGAATGTTCCATTTTAGATATTTTTAAAGTTCTCGTGAAAGTAAATTTCCCAAAAACACGTTGGACGTACCATACAATTATTCTGAGAATTTTGTTCAATAATTTAGGCATTATTTATCGACGTCATTCATTTAATAATAAGATCAAGAAAATATCTCGTTTCGCAAAATTACCAAGACAAATTATTGAGAGCCTTACTAGAAACCTATTTTTATCTGACAGGGTGTTGAAGATCTATTTACATGGTATCGGCGTTCGGCCAATTTCCGCTACTACATAAAATTGACTAACTTGCACTCCGGTTGTAATGAAATAAAAAAATAGGATATTTTCAGCGGCCAATTTGTGCTATCGTTTTTTTATGACTAGAGCTGCGATTTTCACTGGCGTCATGTTTCCAACTTTGTAATTATTGAAAGAAAAGCAGATAAAGTTAATTAAAAAATTACCGTTCCAAAAATGGTCTGATATCACTGAAGGCTAAAGACGGCGCCCAACTTGTGCGGGAACATTTCTGTAACGAATTGGAACAATTGACCAACCTCCTCATGTTGACGGCCACAGAGAGTGGATGAAACATTAATAAAACAGATTTCATGTCATATTGCAAACTATGTGGTAGGATGATAAATGTAAGAAAGTTTGGTGAATACACACCATCCACAGCTGAACTCTATGTAAAAAATACAATTGGTACTATATGCCATCCTCAGTTCATAAAGTTCTTATTCATGGAGCAGAGATAGAGAGAGCATAATTAGATAGAATTCAATCTTACCTCTTGAATAGCTATCTGAATACACTCAAGAATTTAGAAACAATAAGAATTAAAAAAAAATCAGACTGCACCATTCTATAAAATCTTCTAGCTTACAATTAGCTACAAATGAAGATGTTTTTCATTCTTTGCTGAGGTCATCTGATTTATTTATTAGTAGTCTTAGAAGGCAACCTGCACAGAAGATAGAACCCGATGAGGAAATATTAAATATATTAGACGATAATGAATGACATAATATCTCTTTTTACGGTATTTCATAATTAGTGATGATTTGGCTTTTTACTATAGATAGTGCTTCAGATTTACACCTCATAGTCAGTAGGTTTTGATTGTTGATAGATATATAATTCATTTGCATACCTACACAAACTAGGAGCTTCAAAATCGAGATGTTTTTGTTTCGTTTTACATTATTTTACTCAATTCAACGCGTTTTTTTTTCTACCGCAGAAAACTGCTACGAACAAATAGAGAATAGATGTTGTTATTTATAATACGAACAAGGGGAGTGTCGGTCGCATTTTAGTGCACATGAAAGCACTCGTAGACAAGATGTGATACACGTTATTGCTGTACGCCATAAACGCTGTTGGGATTTTCAGGTGATAAGAGCAAATGCATCTGTTTCGTTGGAAGGTACAAATAATAGCCACGAAGCATTTTCTCGATGGGTTTCGTTTTCGGAACATTGCCACCACTATGCGTAATGCTCGAGACGTTCCTTCGGGGAATGGTATGATCAAATTTCAGCATTTCGTTTTTCTCCCAACGTTGACCGTTATTTATTCGATACGATTTGGAAGCGTGTATGCAGTGTAGGCGGGTTTTTGTACTATATGTTAACAAGATTTCTTAGGATATCTACCTAAAATATGTTTATCGAAAGCTGAGTTTATATTGGCAATTTTTTTCGTCCGCAATTGTTTTCCTGTAGATGCGTTTATCTACACCCGACATTTTCGATTTCTTGTTCGTTGACTTTGAAGATATTTATATTAAATGTTAAACACATGTTAATGTACAGGATCCTAAGGGGTGGGATCATTCGATTCTAATCGAAGTTAGGTATTATCTCTCCGATGTTTTTATTACATTATGGCAAGCCGGTTCTGGAATTACTGCTTAGGTAGTCGCGCGTTTTCGTTTTACACGACTGACAATAGATGAACTGTACGAGGTAGATTTATGACTGAATTACCGCCTTTGTCGCTTTGTGGGTTGACAGTTTGGCTTGTATCTCCTAGGAAGCGCACATCTAAACTCTTGATTCCCTAACAGGCGAAGTGTAATTGACTTGAATGAAGATATTGAGTAATATGTCGTTTATATAAAATAATATACAATTTGTGTAATGTTTTTATTTCAAATGTGTATTTTATACTATTATTATGTTGCAGGACTCTGGCGTGGGCACCCCGGTTACGTTAAGGGTAGACGAACATGGTTTTTATTTACATTGGATAGACCAGAACAACGAGAGTGATCTTTTAGATATTGCTACAATCAGGGATGTTCGGACCGGAAAATATGCTAAGATACCTAAGGTAAGTCAGTAAAGTTTTTTTAAAATATTATTACATTGGATGGATTTATTATTAAAATGATAAACTTTTTTTTTTCATTATTTGTATGGGGATCCCGAAAACCATGAGAGTACGCATTGGGTTAAATGAAAAAAAAAATGTGCATCTTTATAAGCCTAATCCAGATACGCTTTTGTCTATTTAAGGAAAACATGGTTTACTAGATATTTGCAAAAAATAGAAATTTACCAAATCCATTGCTGTAACTCTAAAGAAAAAAAGAATTTTGAATGTTGTTTTTAGGGAATTTAATGTCAAACAACGAGCTCTCCTTAAATTTATAATTTTGCATAGGATTTTTGAGTTAGGAATCAAAATATAATTTTTTAAAATGGAAACCATAGTTGGCTATAACATATACTAATAGTGCATTTTGTTCTGGTTATAATGATGTAAGTGTTTTAACACTTACTTTGTTTAAAAAAAATCATATCTTACCATGAAAAACGCGGTATAAACAATTGAAGCATTATATTTACTTCATCATTGACAGTTCGTTCATGAGCGTGATTATAGTTGGTTTTGTCTGTGGTTTAGTTGATTATTTGTAACAAAAAGTCGCCGAACGCTATTTTTTTATTTTATTTTGATCGCCCTCAACCATCGTTAGACACCTTCAAGGATTTATACACCAATTTAAAAGAGTTTAGAAGCTTTGTGAAACTCTGACATAAAGGTAATAATGGTGAAAACACGCAGATAAATATTTTATTCATCAACATCATCACGGCAAATTGCACAAGACCTCGCAACCTCGCACAGCAGTGAGAATTTTATCAAAAAAAAAGTGCCATCCTTATAAAAAAATTAGTTGGTCAAACTCTGCACCCTGAAGGCGATTAAATTTTTGTGCTTGGTTCATAAATATGTGCCAATAACAATTTTCCCATGCAGATCTCGTGCACCGACGAAACACACTCTGCAAATTGCGGCATGTTCAACCGCCATAATGAATATCAGTGAGCCCAAAGAAATCCTCACCGAAGAAAGACAATCCCAAATTAGGTCCGGCTTCAATTTATGGTGTGGTGCAATCATATGCAACCCAACAGGAGCTATTGGAAGCTGTTATTAATGTATTTGCTTTTTTAATCGATTACTTCAGCGTAGTAATGGTTTACGAGCTACCACGCAACCGTTGAAATTCCCTTCCGTCAGCCGGCGTTTGACCGTTATAAGCGAAATCGGAGGCTGACGTTTACGATTGAATTCGCTCGCTATGTATGGTGCTGTTTTGTTTTTATTCACTTATCGTAGGAGTTGTCGTAATAACACTCAAACAGAAACTAAAATCGCACTGAAATATTGTAAATGACCAAGCGGGATACGGATGAACCCCTAAGAGAGAGAGAGAGAGATGAGATGCCATAAAATCTTGACCTGCTTGGTTTCATCGATATAAAAAACATGTCTAATAAACAGATTAAAATAGATTCAGTGCAAATCCGGTTTTGTATTGCAACTCGTAAAATTTTTAATTAAATTTGCTGTTTATTTAAGTCTAGGTCTAGACGAATACACATTAAGATTATCGTCGCTGAATGCTAGAAAACTTATTAGATTGAAGTGTTTGTAAAAATTTATATTTTGGCCAAATTTTTGTGAACCTGTTTTTTATTTGTTTTTGTCTCTTTAAAAACGATAAAGAAACGTTTTAGGATATTGGATATATTATGAAAACAAAAACAAAGAACAAAAAACTCACAAACTTTTTACGATTCCGCACCAAGTCGATTAATGAAAGCTGATATATTTAATTCGTTGTTGTATCACTTTCATCATTGTGTAAACATTTCGAGTGTTGACACGAAAATAAGTTGCCGCTTCCTTAATCAAGCTATTGCGCATTTTAACGTTCATCCGTACAGTAATATTTGGCAACGTACAATCTTATGTCGATCAAAAACGTAAAAACAGTAATCCATTCGAATGAGTTACTTTCTTACAACTTATTTACAAACAAGGTGGCTATTTTTAGCGGAATATAAATACTACTTATAGTTAAGATTTACAATTCATAAATACAATTGACGAATTGTTTATGGTTAGCTTTGACGACTGGATCTTTGATTAGAGTTCTATTTTTGATTTGGAAAAAAAAAATTTCAACAGAAGTTTCATAAAAATGGATGCTGTATAACTAAGTATTATTGACTACTTAGAGTGTCCCAAACATAATGAACACCTGCTTATTTTGATATTTTAAAAGTATTCAATTTTTGAATTCTTACAGAGCAAACGATTATTCATGATATTCTGTATGAAACATCATTAATTCGTTTTGCAAATAACAAAGTCATCGTTACAGATGATGAAAAATACTTTAAAAGTACTCTAAGTAATTCTAAAATTAAAGGAAAGGCGGTTTTTACACCGACAATATAGAAGAACCGAACTAACCGTACAAAGGTTTAAGTTTAAATAAAATAATTTAGAATGATACATATAGTTTTCTGTTTTGCGTTTAACGATACAACGTTTAAAGAGCTCGTAAAATTAATGGAATTGAAAAATCTTTATGGCATGATTATACATCTGCCACAGAGAAAACAAAATGCCATCAATAGCGAATATACTGTGCTTATCAAAGTTAATTTAGCAAAGCACCTACGTTTAGAGCAAATTGGTCTGTTCATAAAAGCCTGCTGAATTTGCAAGTTTTATTATATTCCACGTTCGGTGATAGTTTTACAGCCGACCATAAAAAACAATGTAAAATAATGAAAACGGGACATATTGTGTGTATTTGTGTGTCGGTCTGTACCTGCTACCGTACGCTACTAAAAGCATTAGTATAATGGAACCATCAGATTTAATTGTGCTTTATGCGTTCAGATAATCACACTTCAATATTACAGGATACGTTGCTCTCGCAATTTACTAAAAGCCGAATACCGTACTCAGGTCGTATCTCGTGCGTACCATGGGCCATTATTCCCTTAAGAATACTGAAGTCTGCTGTGACCGTCCCGAAATATGTACAAATATGCGACTACTTGCGATATAAATTTCACGAAGAGACAACTCGCTAGGAGTGAATATTTAATTCGATTAGAGGATATTGTACTCGGTTCGTACATTTGCCTGGGGATCAGACATCGTCATAAATAAAGGATTCATTTATTTTGTTCAAGCTGAAATGTTATATTTACCAGGATGAGGTTATAGGTAGTGTTAAATTAAGGTTTATTATATTGTACCACTCGGAGCTTAAAATGCTTGAGCAAATATCGCTAATGGTAAAATATAGGGTAGTAACCTATGTAAAAGTAATATTCGTTTATTAACAGGGATGCTATCATTGTAAACTGAAAGGAGATCTGAGCATGATTGGAATAGCCGGGAAAGCCGAATGTGGATTTTGTGGGAACAGGATGAAACATCCATCCACCTACTCTGAAATTGCACTGCGCTGCGCAGCTCGAGGACCTTGCACTTGGTAGCATGTGAAATTGAAGAGGGAGGGTTACTTAAACTGGGGCCTTCTGACATTTTGCACTATTTAAAAGGAATCGGATTCTACGGACATGTGGCTAATAATCCAAGGTTGTCTGGGCTGTGCATAAGCATAAGCAGTAATAAAGAAAACAATGAAGAAAAGGGCAAATACACTGAACCGGGAAACTTGTTTTATTTTTACCAATTTTAAAAAATAATTTAATCTTTCTTGCTTCTGATGAGATAGAAACTAGGAGTACGAATAGCATGGAATACAATTGACACGATTGTGATAATCGTTATTGAAGAAAAGAAGGTCTTAAGGAAGCTGAAAAGAATATTATTTATTATTTAGAAAACACTCAAGCGGAAACGTGGTCGCTAGTCTTGAACTAACAATTAACATTTGCATAAAATATGAAACATTATCGTCAGGATACGCGCTAATGGATTTTGGTAGCGTCTGCATATTTTTACAGCCACTTAATCCATCTAGAAAATTAACACAAAACATATGCAGCACTACATATGTTTCAATACATGCGTGGTTGCTAAAAAAAAACACATTTTAATCTCAAATACCTGCTTACATACATATATCGCACTCCAACAATACAATATATTGAATTGTTTCTTTTAAAGCGACGCCAACATTACCGTTGTGGATCTTATTCCATATTTTATGAATCACAGATATATGAAATAAATTTTGCAATGGTGTTATTAAAAAAAAAAAAATTGCGTACAGCAGTTTAGTTTCAAATTTCAATTTGCGTTAATCACGCCAGCAACGCATATTTGATAGTAGTACTTGCATGTGTTGTGTTATCTAAACTTTTAATTCGGGTATGTGCGGTTAAATATAAATTCGTAAATCAACTTTGCCTGTTAGCGTCAACCGCGATTTGCGGACAACTTTGCTCATCGTTTTTGTTGGAACAATTTAATGCCGCAAAGATTTAGTTGCCGATAGGTTATTGTCTATCCGTGTCACGCACGGCATTGTCTGCTTTTTTGAAGTATTAACGGATAAATGACATGTTGGTCGTTTAATCAGGAACGTTAGCCTATTAACGGCGCTGTTATTATGTGTTTTGGAAATAACTGGGGGACAAGGAATATTTATATACAGCCAGTTTTGCATACATTTAACATTTATTTGATTATTAATATACAAAGCTTTATTTCTGTTGTGTCTGTAAACAATGTGCCTCTACACTGAGGAAAACATTTCTTTGTCGTTAATAAATATGCATTAATCCAAATAAAAAAAGGAATTATTTCTTGTGACATGTAATTACAACTTAAATAAATAAAAATACTAGTGCAAAATGTTTAAATGGTTAGTAGATACAATTATATGTTTTAATCTAAACTGTACAATTGTTTATAATATTTTAGAACTATTTCCATTGCTTTCTTTTATCAGTTATATGAAAGGTCATGTAATTGATAAAAGAAGTCAATAAAAATAGTTTCAAAATATCATGTCTTGGAAGTAGTTGCACAACGTGTGTGAATAAAAGATACGCACCCTATATACTTGAAAAAGAAAAGAGGCTGAAGAGTGAGCTACCTTTCTTTTTAAAAATAAAAACTGATGTTATTAGGAAAATAATTAACAGCTACAATCATAGCCTCCTATCCATAAAATGGAAAAACTGCTTTTATTTCTGGATTACCTTTTATGCGTTCCATATTTATCTAATCTATCAAAAAAATGCCAAATTGATGGAAGTAATAAAAGAATGTAAAGTAATGGTATTTCTTAGGTATTTTGAGTTTTTACCAAGAATTATTGAAATTTATTTGAAGAATACGTGCATTTTTGGGACATTTTGTTATCTGCTATCCCTGCTTTGTGAATTTGGATATTAATTGTAACTATTCTGAAAATTACCCATTAAGATAAGTAATATTTCAAACTAAAACCTTCTAAAACTTCTTTTAAATACTTTTCAACTTTATCTAGATAGATAATTATAATAAATAAATAATAAATAAATTTAAGCTATTCCTATTTGTCCTGTATGTACATATACAGGGAAACCTCGTCTAAAGAACACCTTTACAACGGATATCGGGGGAAGCAGACTATTTAATTGTAGTCATCAAGAGATAAATTTATGTTTCCTGACCTGACACTTACGAACCGTCGGAAATGAAGAACATCCTCATAAATTTAGTAGTATTTAGTGTGTTTTATTTTTGTACGATCGACGACAAGGACTCTAGGACATTGAGCTAAATGCTATTGGTTCCCCTTGCTATCTAGAGACAATATGAGAGAGACAGCAATACTGCGACTAGATTATCTGGAGTCACCTTGTCATTGTCGATAAATAATTTTCAGAATTTTCAACTATTGTCGTACACACTTCAGCTATTAAAACAAAACTAGATTTACATTTTAATTGTTTTGCGGAACATTTTTTCGTTTAGGTGAATTCTATGAGTGAATTAATACTATTTTCATTTACATCGGTGGTAAATACTGATATAATGTGATATGTTTTTACATTGAAAAATTTAATAAGCATGTCTTACGAGATTGTGTAATTGTTAGTTGTTACTTGAGCCAACTTATCCAAATAGTTATACTTGTTAGTTGAGGTGCACAACTAATGTTTTTCGACTAAAAGTTGTAGTTCAACTAACAACTAAATTGTTAGACTCAGACACAGACACAACTAACGAATTTAGTTGTAATTGTTAGTTAATTGCAATTGATTTTTGCCCAATACCGCAAAGTACTAACATACACATTACGTCTCTTACAAAATGTTTGAAGAGTGTGGTATTTTTTTGTGTAAATAAAAATAACAAATGTTTTTATACTTCTTGACCTCGGTGTACAAATTAAGAAATGATGACCTACGGATAAAAATATTTTCGCATTATGAATTCTTGTGTTTAATATCTCATAGATGTTCGCGCCTTCTACAGCGGTGAAAATAGAATCGAATAATAAAATACTGCCGATGGCTGCGCCACGCCATACTTTAATTACTATTTACGTCGTTAGAAGAATGATTGCCGTTTCAAAGAACTTCCAGACATTACCTTAGCGAATCTAATTTTCTAGAAGGCAAGGTGAGAATTACCCGGAAGCAACCTTCATCTCTCCAAGACATGCACGATAATAGTGGGCATGCATTTACAAAATTAGTTCACATCGAGTTGATTTAGCCAGTGGCGGGGTTTAGATAATTAAAGGGATTTATCGCGCGGAATTAAGGTCGTTTTTATTTCGCTTTTGACGTTGATATCTTTCAGGAATATAATTTCTGGGTAGGCGCGCGTCAAGTACTTTACGCGGGCTTACATAACTACCCAACAGCGAACAATTACCGAAGTAATTTGTTTCGATTGTGGCTCGTAGATTTGCAATTAAGATTTGACAAAATAATTTCACGCTTTTCCGTTCTGTAATACGTTAGTTAAGAGTTAAGAGAGTACAACATATACTGAACGTTTAATGGAGAACATAATCTTGAAATACCTAGATTGTTTTTATTGCTAAATACTGTTGCTTTTTACACTAATTTATTCGGCAATATTTTAACCCATTATACCTACCCTTACATTGTGGAAGGAAATTAATGGGACCTGTTATTTGTTTTCAACACGTAGTATATTAAAACTAATTAATGATGACTTATCGTGGTGTAATTTTCATATATTACTTCTACACATAAAGAAATATGGTGTTAGATCCAGCCATGAGGAAACTATGTACAGTCAGTAGTCCCAATCTGTATTGAACGTTACAAAAAGAAACGAAAGAAGCTAGTTTTAAGAGCCCCCATAACTTCAAAGTGTGAATATTACCTATTAAATAATTCCACCAATCTACGAAGTTAAAGAAACAAGCCCATTCAAAAATATATAGTTGGAGCTGAGGGAAGCAACATTAAGTTTGGGCTCTTTGGTTTTCGCAACATATTTTCATGTTTATGCCTTAGATAGGATCTGTAGATATAATAGAGGAAATAAAAGCCACATTCACTATATGTTCCAAAATATTTGCTAAACGTATGTTATCTTGAAAACAACCCATACTCTCATCACTCTGCTCTTGACAACCAAGGAGATAAAATTTAACTACCAAAACTCCACATTGAAATTGAATGCAGTATGCGTATCTTTCCGCAGTAAATGGAGATCATTTATTAAATCTCGACGGTAGTAAAAAGATTAATTATAATCTTGGCAGATGACGAAAATCCGCAAATAGACGCGCGCGCGATCACGTGACCCAGATACATTTTAGAAATCCCGGTGAATATTAATTACACCCCTTTACAAAATCAATTAATCACCGCGCAGCGTGGAGTTACAAAGTAAATGTCCGCCGCGTTACAAATCATCTAATCACTCTTGCTGTCGCACAGAAGATGATGTTTCCTCGACCTTGGCCGGCGAAAGGAATTAATGCTCCATTATATTTGTCACTTCGAACGTGAGCATTCCTGTTCGTCCTTCGCGGCGGTCGAGGGTATACTTTTAAATTGTCGTCGATATGTCGTGTTTCGGTAGCTTCGTGCTGGTGATTATCTGGTGTCCTTCGTGATAATCTTCAATTAACAACTTGCGAGGGCGTAGTGATACGTTTGTCCGCTGCGGTATTTGACCTCGGCAGTAACTTAGTGTCAATATTATCTCCTATTGATCGCCTACAATTTTTCACGAAAAGCGGAATTCGATCTCTAATCTAATCCTATACACATTTAGCTCCACCATTTATAGGCTACTTATGACGACGTAAAAGGTGAAGAGGTGTTCAGAAGCAAGCGCTAATTTTAAATATTGATTTTCAAGAAGATTTATTCCCAAAAGCAATTAATGATTTCCCAAAGAAAAGGTAATGAAGGTCAGAAAAGCACTTTCGATAAGCTTCAGCAAGGACACGATGGTACTGTAGGCTGAGGTTCCTGCAATTCATCACTCTATCAGAGGAGTAGAAAGATGGACTGACTTAGGTAAAAGCGTAGCTATTTTTTCTGACTGTCAGACAACACTTAAAGCGTTCAGTGAACCGTAAATGTTGAATCAAAACTGGCCTGGGACTGCGTAAGCGCCCTAAATAAGGTGAGTCCTCAAAGGCTAATATTGGCCTGAGTTCCCAGCCACATGGGCGTGAAGGGAAACGAGGCGACGGACAACCTGTCCAGACGAGCCTCGTCTGGACATCAAGGCCATTCCTTTAGAGCTAGTCTTTCGTTCGGCATTACCAAATCGCAAATGAAATATATTTCGGCCTCGATACTGTTCTTATTACTCCTGGTGCCTGGCTTACGTCTACCACCTCGGATTTGTTTCTTGTGCTTCCTTTGCCGCACGGTTCCTATTTTTTACACCTATTGAAATCTGTGCTGTGTCACCAAAGTAGTTTGACCTTACTGTTAGAATGCACCTGTTTCGTACCACCAATTCAGTCACGGCACTAAACCACCTCTCGGTGTTGTACGAAAAACGAGGATTACGAGTTTGTTTAATGAGATATTGACATGTATACAAAAGTAGATTCGATTTTGATCAATTCTTCAAACTACGAGTGATAGATTTATTGTATTTCTCTGTATTTATATTGTGCTGTACTTGACTAGTTTCAATAGCCTGTGAGGTAAGCTATGCAGAAAAAGAGTTCTAGCTCTGTTAGAGAGTTCATTGCTCCCAGTAATATCAATCTGTTTGTCTAAAGCTGTGCTTGATTGAGAGTCACACACCCGCAATCAAATACTGGGACAGTTTTCTCATCATATACTCTAACGAAAAAATTGGTAAAATACCTGTACGGTTTCGGTGTAATATAATTGCCCCGAAACGGTACAGGAATTTTACCAAATCAAACTCCAAGGACCATAATAGAGGTGGTAAAACTTTACGCTGAGGGCATCCGCTCTCCTCCCCAAGTTTCAAAGGTCAGCGAATTATTACCCAGCTGCGCAGATATCTTACGATATTTGAGCACGGAACATATCCTTGTGAGAGATTGCTAACTTATTGCGTGTTGCTAATTCTGTGGGAACTAAAGATTCAAATATTTAAATTAACTTGAATAACTCTTCGAGCTATATTAGGCAGTTTCCTCATCCATAGTGATTACACTAACTATAATTTAGAAATGTGCATAAAATTCAATTAAAGTCTTATGTGGTGCTAGGAAAAATGTTATTATGCGTTGTGTTCTATTTGCCTCGCGGATCACTTGTGATCAGATCAGTTACGTCATCGCCAACTGATCGCCTTTGCGCCAAATGAAACGGTTCACTTTCGCATACTTGGTTCAGTTCAAAATGTCCACTAAGCGCAAGCGCGTTTGTCCGTCTTGTATGAAAAGTTGTTTTGTTACGAAATTCAAAAAGGGATTTGCAATGTCGATGTCGCATGTATAGAAACAAAATAGTTATGAAAAGAAAACACATAATGTGATGATATACACATGTTAGAATGATGTACGTTTTCGTTAAATCCCATTGTAAATTAGGTACATTCAAAGATTAATATCAAATATTTTTACATTAAACACCCTCTCGCCGTCGTGGCCCAAAAATAGATTTTCCCACGACATCATTGATTGTTATTACTCTTAATAAGTATCGACTCTTAAATGCTTAGTTAATTCTGGGAATGTCTAAACGGGGCGAAGAGTTATCTATACGAAATACATTCTGGGGGTTGCGCGAAGTAATATCTCAGATGCAAAAACAAGGTAAGATGCACATTGCCACATATTGGTATATGAAATAAATTACAAAAAAAACTATTACAGACAACAATTTTTTTATTCAATTTTGAACCATTGCAAAATACATTATACTAATACAGTAGTCAATAAAAAAATATGGAGCTATGACAATACAATAGCCTTAATTAACAGTTACATTATTACTATGAAGACATGAGTCAACAAATGGATGAATTCTTAGGATCAAAACCTAACATTGGAAGTAGCCACGCAGTAAATATCTCCATATTACGTGGCAGTAAATCAAGGAACTCTTCCAACATCGATCAGATGCCTTCAACATCATCCTTTAGTAGTAATAGCATCGAAGTTTCTATAAATATGGACAGCTTTTTTGTTTTTAATGTTTACGTAATTGCTTGTGTTACTTACTTGAAGAGTCGTGAATAAAAGTAAGCTATACTATCATCAACAATCCATTTTATTTTTCGCCTTTGTATACTGGAATCACGTTAGCGGTATTTAGGTTTGTTAGTAGATGATTGAATGTGTCTCGAGAAATTCGGAAATGCTCTCTGAATTGAAGGGCGTCGAAATTTTTAACCACTTTCTCTACAAACCCTTGTGAACGCTGATGATGCCTTCGTAAGTAGAGTTCCTCGTCCGATGAATTACTGGACGAAGTCGCATCGTCCGAAGTTGTTGATACTTCGGCTAATAATTCAACCTACCACAATCAAATGAAGTGGAATGGTTAAAAAAAAAAACCAAATTACTTACCACCTTTTGCTTCATAGAGTTTGCCATTTTAAATAAAATAATATTATATTGATGTAATGGTTTGTAATTAACCTAAAAAAAAATTTGCAAACAACAGAAAACGTGTACAACAGAGCAAATAAGACAGGTTATGCGGACTGGTTATCTACACGTGGCCTTGTGGGTCTTGTGTGGCGCCAATTTGAATCGACATCCCGCTTTTTAAGATTTAAAAATCCTGTGTTACCATTGGTGGATCACTTCTACATGCCGAACTGAATCTCTGAAATAGCAGGTTCACTTCTTGGTGGATTTGATCAGTTCCGGATCACTTGCGTGACGTCACGGATGACGTTTTCATCGAACTGATCTGATCACAAGTGATCCGCGGGGCAAATAGAACACGACTATGCTCATTATGTTACATTACATTGCCGTATTATATTTTTACAATGTATTCCACAATGTGGTATCTTGTATTATCGCATGAACCGAACCTACTAAAGGCAACCGATGAAACAAACTCCTCTTAACGAACCACTAAACTTTTATGCTCGCGCCGTTATGATATTTCATATTGTTGATTTTGCACCGGCTTGTGTGTGTCATTCCACCGATTCGACTTAATCTCCGTTGTTTATTTATGTTATACGCGTGTATCCGCATGCACCTTTTTACGAACTACTTATGTTTTACGAGCGTTTGGTGCAGTAGAAACGGTAAGTACCGTGCAATATTGCGAACGGCATTCCCTACGATAATAAATATCAGGGAAGTGGCGTCATAAATGTCCGAAATAAACTTTCCGGTTATTATTAATGCTGCCGTTTATCTTAATGTTTCCTCTCAAAAATTCCTATCAAAAGTATTTGTCTATGTATGCGCTGTTTTTTCGACACATGTAAAATTTTGTATTGGTATCTATCTACATTACGTATCTTGCATTGGATAAAGAAGATAAGCGATGCTCGGGTTTCTCTCAATCTGACGCGTAGCCGCACTGTAGGTGGCAATTCAGATATGTTCTAATTGTGATGGCGATACCCGCGTCCAACGGATGATTAAAAACGAAAATGCTCATTTCCTTGTTTTTAGTTCTAGCACATTTATTTCAAAGCTCAGAAAAAAAAATAGAAACAAATTCAAAGCTGTTTTCGATCTAATGGCTTACTCCAAATCTCCAGTCATTCTCAACTTTTTCACTCCTTGGAAGCGGAGACCACCAGAGAAAGTTTGTAGCATACACCCTAATTTTCTTCGTTGGAGTTGTCTCAAATCTCATAATAATATATGAAGTAGACAATAATTCGGAATATTTTAAACGAATTCAGGAAAAATTGTAAAAAGTAGTTTGGAACATGTAACTGTAATTTATTACAGATATGTTGACAATATAAACGTATCTTTCCGACAAAGATATATTGTCCTAAATTTAATTTAGGCGCGGCTATAATAGATCTTGTCTTTAACCGCCCTCAATTGTTATGTCATTGTCTTTTGTTATCGGTCATCTAAAAAAAAGGATCATCTTGCACGTACATTAGGTATATACTAATTTCAATTTATCTATGGCAGTTAAGAGAATTGAGATTAAGATTTTAAATTAAGCAACTATATAATGAAACGGTGCGTATACAAACGTTCAGAGAAATCATGCGTAGAATAGTGAACATCTAGTCACGCGATGTAAACATCTGAAGGTGACTGTCATAGGCCATAGATTATAATGCGACTGTTGAATTTAATTGGATTTGCTTTGTAATCATAGAGGCATGTAATTTGAGAGACGTTGCATGTAAAGAACTTTTAATCATTTCGTTAATCTTGTTGAAGTACATAATGTTATGATTGGATATGAGGGAGTATACGTAGGGCAGTCTAAACAATACATAGATAAAAGAATATATGCACACAAATATAGCATAGTAACAAATAATAATGCCACTGCCCTAACTAAGCACGCTTTGAAAAAAAAACATAATTTTGACTTTGAAAAAGTAAAAATATTAAATAAAGAGAATAATTATAATAAATATATATGGCAAATAAAAAAACATAAAACTGCAATAAACGATAAAAGCGATATAAACAATTTAAGTAAAATTTACAGTTGCTTAATAAGTTCTTAAAAAAAAATAAAATGTAATTTATTCCACAAATTAGTTCTTAAAAAAAATAACCATTCAGGAACGCATACGTGTGGTTTGTTCAAGTTAATATGTTTAATGTCGACGCGTGTTTTAAATTGTTATTTAAATTAAAAGTTTTTTAAAAAAAATGTGCCCATATGATACACACTAGTTTTTCACTAGTTCGAATAATTTACATGTTTAGACTTTAATTAATGTGCGCTCTACAACTATTTATTATATATAGATGTTTTGAATATTGGTAAAAGTTTTATTTTTTTCTATTGAGTGCCTAAAATTTTATTTTATTTCGGGCGATTTACAATTTCAATTGTTGAGTTAACAATACATTTAACTTAAATGCATATTCCAATTTGTCACAATTTAATGGTAATCAAAACCAAAGTGGGGTGTCATATCCGGAAAGACTGCTGAATAGTTCAGTATCTAATATATTATGGTCTGCATTAGCATCAATAGGCAGTTCTGTAGATACACTGAGAAGAATGGGGATATTTTTATATGGTAGATGCTGTATAAATTACAATTAGATAAGCTACTGTTTCTATCTTCCATATTACATAATGTGTTACAGAATTTTGTTAATACTTTTAAAAATCTGATTACTTTTAAAACCATCCAACATTACCTCTGCAAAAGTAACAAGTTCTGGATGTGCAATCTTTTGAAAAAACGCTTTTGAATTAATAATATTGCGGTTTAATTATTCAATAAGAGATCGTTAAGATAAATGTTATTGTATTTTTCTTACTTAGTTTTTTCTAGTTCTTTGATTTCATAATTAATTTTTGAGGATCATTAAAAATTTCTTACTGTATCATTAACATGCATTTAGATGCGCGGTTAATGATAAAATTGCTTGTGTAATTTACAAATACTGTTGAGTAAGGATGCTCTGGGTCCTCTGCTTTGATTTGGAAGAGCAATTTATGCCGATTTTAATGACACCAAATACCAATATTTGAATTAAGGGTTATTTCTCGGTCGATTAAAAATTCTGGCATATGTACAAAGAGCTAACGGAATATGGGTTCGTTCAACGTTTTGTGGAGTCTATTAATCAACCATGGTAGAAAATTGCATTAGTAATTTTTGATTTAATCTGTCAAACTTTCAAACAAGGCGAATATTTATTGTTGTGCACACATCCTATTCGTTATCCACTCTATTTAGACAGTTTTAAATTTGAAAATTAGTTAACAATTTCAAATTATGATTATTTTAAGTAATGTGGTTTTAAAATAATTTAATTAAGAAAATATATTTTATAATTATAGGTTGAGGAAGGTAATAGTTAAGAATTGACGAAACGTTGCTGTTTGGATAATAAAATATAGAAATAAATAAGAAGTTGCTCAGATTGCCCGTTTCCATTCCACATCATACAATTTCGTATTTTGTACGAATCGCGAAGGTAGTTCTACGTTCTTTTATTTTCTTACGTGCGATTTACAACGATTCTCCATATTCCTTGGGGGTATGTCTCACCCCATTGAGCGTGCTCTTGCTATTGCGCATCCGCCAGCTGACAATAATTGTACTGCAAGTTGAAATGTTTCAGATCGTTTTTATTATATTATACCTTTTAAACCATGCATGTAAGTATCGTAAAGAAAGATATCTCTCAATAAATAATGAAACTGCCTGAAGAAAAATACTAAGTATTGTATTTTCTTGAAAATATATTGTTCACCTTTTTTACTAGTAACTGCATAATAATCAGTAAAAAATACTTCATCTTTGTCAATTTAGCTTTCACCCTACGATCAATAGAATTGAATTACTGTAATTAAATATTGCTTAGATTAAAAAGGCAGTTACTACAACACAAATGTTAAAAATCTTTAGTAAGGTACCTATAAAAAAAAAAAAATTAAAGCAAAATGTGAAAGCACAAGCAATTGTAATTATCTTTGAAATAACTCTTATTTATGTACGTAAACAGTTTGGGTTAAGAGTTTTTGAATGTGACCTTCAGGGATAAATTTAATTGTTTAAATCTTATAAGTTGTTCGAAGTAAACGAGATATTTTTTCTTTGAATTGTAAGTAATAAAAATTACGTTATAAAGCTACTCCTTTGTAATTTCTTGGTTACAATTTTAATTAAAATCTTTAACACTTTGGCAAAGATATTGTTTTTTTTTGCCTCTTTTGCCCTAGAAAATTATTCCATACTTTAAGGTTAAATCTCTGAAGCGTTCTAAAAGAATGCCAGCAAAATTCCTTTGGCGTAAACAAATCAATAAAAAAAAGCACTACAAAGCGCCCTCGCAATAACAAAAAGACGGAAAACAAAAGACAGGATAATATTTTAACTCTCTGTAAGTCAAATATTTCCATTATTTTCCCGTTATTTAAACTTTGCGAACAGTTTGTGGGGTATTAGGAGATGTCTGAATCGAAACGTTTTCTGTTGTTTGTTTTAAGCTCGCACGAACAAAAATAGCTGTCATTCGTTTTTTGATGGACTAATTCTTCCTGGGATAGTTCTAAATGACTCGACGTAAAGCATTTATATTACGGTTTATAACGTATTCGAAGGGTTCAGATCGTAAATTTCCGTCCAAGACGACTAGTCTGTTCACGCAGATGGAAGCGCAGCAGATTTTCTTTTTAGACAAACACCGTCTCTTCGATGTAATTATTTGTTGGGTGTTATGGCTTCTGCCTATTCTCAGCGTACTTGTTGCGCTGCACTATTGCTTCTTCCACGGTACTAATGAAAGGAATGTTGCCGTAACATTAACCGGAATGTAAATTACTGTGAGAAAAATATGTGAACTTAAATTGGGAAAATAAAAATATGTAGGTATAATGTTGGAAATAGAAATTAACGTGCTCGTATGCTGATGTCGGTTCTGATATGAATATAATTAAAATGCATTTGTATACAGTTCTTGCGTGGCTGTTGTTTTTCTTTTGGAATACCTATGTGTTACTTTTTAGCGAAATTTATATTCTTAATATTTTTCATTGAAAATCTAAAAAATATTACCATCCTTATTCATAGTCGAGTCCCTAATAGGGAATAGGGTCTTAGTTACGCTACTAGCTAGTAGCCACTAAGATCGTATTAGAATCCTACTAACCATTACCACTCATAGTCGCGTTTATGGTGGCTACTAAGTAATAGAATGGTAGTAGAGAAAACTTTGTGGCAACAGGGTAAAAAATTATCAAGTTCATGCGCAATGAATGTCTTGTAATATTTTGACAGAATCTAACAAGCATTTATAAACATCTCTTATATTTAAGTACAAAGTAAATGGCTGATGAGTTAATTGATATTCAAGATGAATTAGTTGAATTTTAAGAAGCGGAAATTCATCTAGGGCTCGTTCGTAATCCAAAGTTGTATTTAGAAAGGCATAATCCTTTGGAAATCTATTATGAATAATCATTTAAAACAAAATATAGAACGTCCAAAAATGTAGCGAATATTTTTACTTATAAATTTAATTCGTGATAATTTAAGTACAGTAAGCAATTGTGGTTTGCCTATTTCACCTGAAACACAAGTTTTGCAACTGTACTTGGCTAAAGGTGCATATGGCGATGACACAGGTACAAAAATATTGATACAACAAAAGCAGCAATAGTTGCTGTTGCCATTTTGCATAATGTTATTTTAGAAAACCAACTAGAAATAGAGCGTAAAATTTTATGTTGATATTATTGTGGTAGTAAGTATTTAATACTGTCATTTTAGAATTTGATTTTGACGAAGACAACCAATTTAATGAAGTGCATGTTAACGACGTTGAGAATAGAAATGTTTTTAGGCAGAACTCTATTAGAAGACACTTTAATTATTTTTTTTTGTTTTTATGACTTATATTGCATTAACTACAATACATTATATACATTATATATATATATATATAGTATATAAGGTACAGTCTCTTATAGGTACGTCCGGTCTGTCAGCAATTCTTTTCCAAAACATTGAATATAAGCAAGCATCGTATTTGCTACTACTTTAAAAGTGTCACAAAGATGCCAATTCTTTCAAAACAAGGAAAGCATTAAAAACGTTCGTTGCCAAAAGCAAACATGGTACTTTTCAGTTTTTCCTTATTATTATATATTTTTAAAATATTTAAATAAAACCAATATTATTTGTGTATTTTGTTTAATTTTCTTGTTTAAATCAATAACTATTGCAACAGAAAAGGTAGTCTGGATGAAAAATAATATTATTATTGTGTTCTACGTCCTATGAAATGATTCAATATCCTTTCAATTTACAAAAATTGCCCAAAAGCCAATATTTGTTCTATATTTTATTTTTTTAAAATTGAAGCAATTTAAAATATAATGAAGGATGGAATTATATTACTTCACAATTTGTTGTAAAACAAGAAGGAAATGAGCTAAATTATTGAATCATCAATGTCTTGTCTGAAGCAACATTCCTTAAAATTAAAACTACCAACATTATTAAATTTGGACATAGAAGATAATACTACGGTGACGACATATATTTACATACAACTTTTAGGTTACATTTAATACCCCCAATCGCTACTAAGGATTTAGTTGGCAACTAAGCTTAGTACACTACTAAATACCACTATGAATGTGGATTTTCTTAGTAGGATCTTAGTAGGATGTTAGTAGCTACTAAATCCGACTATGAATAAGGCTGTACATATCTAAAAAATTAATCTAAAATTTATATGCAAAAGTAGTATTTGTACATTACAAGCGCGATAATTACTTTAACTAGTTGCAAAGTGGGCCGCGTATACTAGAAAGGAAGTAACGCGGCCCAGTTTTTTGCTTTTACCGCTCGGGAATCCCGGCGCAGATGATGAAGTTAAATCAAGCGCCTAAAGGGACTCTGATGTACAGTCGTCTTCCGGTCTTCCCGCTGAGACCACGTCAGCACTTAGGAAGGGTTGCCTCCATTTCGATTTCTTCCTCTTCACCTCTCTCCGTAGAGGGCCGATAGATGAGGGTCTCCTTGATGCGAGTGAATAGGTTCCATTCACGGAACCTCTTAAGAGAACGCCGCTTATCACTAACCGGTTTGTCGTGTCGGATCGAGAGAATAATGCATTTCGGCAAGCTTTTCCTCGCAATTTGAATGTCGGGTATCATAAAACGAAACGGGAATGCGGTTACTGGCAAGGGAACATACAACATAATGTGAAACACTAATCGTTCCGAATACAATAGAGTGAGTATCCAGAATATAGAAACGATTGGTAGTAAATCTTGCGTCTAGCCTTTTCGATTGTATAACTACAATGGAATGTTATAGCTAATAAATATCAACTACGAATTCAAATCAATCTTAACAAATCCGAAATAGAATGTATTTGGCAGCCTCTGATTTGATTGGGGGTTTTGTATCGAGTGTTGTAAACTAATGCTTTATTTCTGTTGAATACAATTGGTGTTATTTTTAATTCTCCACAATTTATACCTTTATAATAAATAGCAAAAATTAAAATTATCTTTTCTAGGTTTATTAAACAGTAACAAGTTTAATCTTGTTGTACTTTCTTACCACCAAAAAACGGGATAAATGATAATTTGAAAAAAAGGACCTCCTGCATATCATAGTGACGGATCTGCAATAACTAAGAAGAAATAAACATTAAACGTTAAACAAAGCATTCCCCTAAATTTATTTCGCCAGCTGTTAAGTACTCTTCGGAAGTTAATTAACTACTAGTTCTTTCTCCTTTCTATTTATATACGTATAATGAGAATCTATTTTTGTTGCTGCTGTGGCTAAAAGTGCTGTAATTATAAGGTTTCATTGTTATATAAAGTACAAGTTTAATTAAAGTATTGTATTCGTATATGTGAGATTATTAAAGGAGCACACGTTCCAGTGCCATTATTAAAGGGATCTAACAATATTATCGCAATTTTATTACGGTCGACCGGCAGATAAATGAATCGCATTGGAAAAAAGTAGAAATAAATTGCAATCTGTACTTTTCTGCTCGAAATAGCTGCGCTGTTACAAATTAATAACGTGGCATCATCTATAAAATATATTTTTCCCATTATATTCCGGTCGTATCGGATTCCGTTCTACCTCTCCTTCCGACATAATTGTTTCTCGTGCGGACAAGGACGAACGCTTCGGACACAGTGCGAGAGCGCACTGCGACGATCGGGCGCGGTAATTTTGGAAAATCGCGTGCGTAAGCTCGTGTCAGTAATTGCTGCAGATGATTTATGACCGGGTGGATTCTCCTAATTCTAGAGCGTGTATAGATTGGCAGACCTTGATCGGAACCGAATTGTCAACATCGCTTACTCTCGTCACGGGATTCGCGGTGTCGTACCGGCGCCGCCACCAATACTTGCTCTTTGAATAGGCACTAGGGGAGAGCCAATAATCGCGTGTTAATTTTGATCCTTTCTCTTTAATTAATGGTAGACCTTTTGCGATCAGAGCGCAAGGTATTTGAGACGGCAAGTAGGGTGAATTAAGTATTGGGCGTGTTTGCTGCCGTGATTTACATCATCTTCAACAAGTGTTGACCTAAGAATCCAGTTATAATTATTTCTAGATTTTAACTCCTTAAGGACAGATCCTTTAAAGTTTGTATTTGAGTCATACAGTGCTGAAGATGATCATTAAAGAGCCAGCAATTATTATCTTTTTCCAGTAAAATTACAATCATTAAAGAAGTAAGATACACTCTCAGTTTCAAAATTAAGAACTGAACTTTAAAATTAAAACTTATTTTTAACAGTTCATCGTTAACTTATTTTTTAGAAAAAAAAACATGTAGGATCATATTACATTAGTACGTATATAACCTTTTAATAACTTACCTTAACTCTTGGTGTTTTTTTTTAAACGAATTTCAGACAACGCTCTCCCTGTGATTAATACACGATGGCCAGAAAAGGGCGGATAATCGCCAGGTAGAACGATTCTTTGTTCAATTCTGAGGCGATAATCTTAATCCAAAAAAGTTATACGGTCCTTCCTTAAGGCATACGAGACCATCAAACCTTAAGATGTACGGCTAAAATTTAGCAAAATTCGTCAAATTTATCTATGTAAAATCATTGTGGTGAAATTTAGAAATCGAATTATCTCGAATGCATTGATGTAACTAATCGATTAATACCAATGGTTTACATTTTTAACATTTCTTCATTGGCGTTTTTGAAATTAAAGTACATATGGCAACGTGGTACTGTAAGGCAGCTTGTTTAAAAGTAATAAGTAGTTGTCCATTTTTGACGTTTCTCATGTGACATTTGGCTGTTGAAATAAGATAAACAACATCCGACGTCCAGCACAAGACAAATAGCTCGGGAACTGAATATTCCTAGCAAAACAACAGTGCACTCAGCATTATCTCAAAATCTTTTGCGTCCGTTTCATGCAAGGAAAGTGCAGCCTTTGTATGTAAACGATAATGTGCACAGAAGAATGTTTTGTAACAATGTTTTACAAAGGATTCAAGAAGAGCCGAACTTTTTATTGCATATTCTCTGGAGCGACCAATGCTTGTTTACGAGAGATGGCGTCTTTAATAGCCATAATTTTCATTTTTCGGCGGACGAAAATCTCAAGGCAGTAAGGGAAATTGGACATCAGAGAAGATTTTCGGTAAATGTTTGGCTGGGGATTTTAAATCTCCGAGTTGTTGGACCAATATTTCTTCCAAATCGTCTAAATGGAATTCAGTACGTTAACGTGTTTTAGAAGAAGTACTGGATAATATTCCATTGAATTTGAGACCCAACATGTTCTACATGCATGACGAGGCACCCGCTCACAATGCCAGAATTTCGAGGGATTGGTTAAACGAACACTTTCCGAATCGGTGGATAGGGCGTAACGGTCCAATAACATGGCCAGCAAGATCTCCCGATATTAATCCTCTGGACGTTTTCGTTTGGGGGTTTTTAAAGGAAAAGGTCTATGCAACGCCTACAGCTAACGAAGAGGATGTAATTAATAGAATTACGGCGGCAGTTCGATTAATCACCCCCGATATGTTGGAGCGCGTTTTGAATTCGCTTCCTCGAAGATTGGAATTATGTCTGGAAACTGATGGCTACCAATTTGAACAGTTGTTATAATTTTTTCATATTATTTTTAAATTTCAATAAAATTTTTATGTTAACATAAAATTCTTGCTAATTTGCGTATTTACCTGATTTATAGTAAATAATAAAATGATTACTGCCACAGTACTTGTCTGATTAGGTGTTGCCAAATTTACAATTCTTTTAAGCTGCTCGTGTGACTTAAGAAAACACTGTTACTACTGTTCTCAATTAGGATTGTCAACTCAGAATTACACAAAGATTTGGCCTGCGTGGTGTTTGTCCGCATTTTTCTGGCCACCGTGTATAATAGTATAATTCTTAGCACATACAACATGTACAAAAATTAGGTGAACATACATTTATGTACTCCGTTATATTAAGTGCAACACCCTACATATCATTCTATTTTTTAAATCTACACTTTCTACAAATTATTCTGTCTTTATCTTTAAATATAGCTTCGCTTGGTGACTTTTGTTTTGAGTATCAATATTTTAAATATTATAACTGCACACTTAGTTTAATGCAACAATGATATTTTCATTTATGTAATACAGGTGTAGTCAATCAATTTGGAATTAATCGCCATCTCACAACTTTTAAGTAATACTGAAGAATAGGTTTAATGGATATGATATATCACCTTTAATTTCTGCGCTCATTTGCCGCACTTCGTTGTCAGAGATTATATAACGATTGTTCCAATTAAATGTTCTTTGTCTTGCAGAAAAGTTTTCTAACTTCAGAAAAACAAAACATAATGCAGTTGTTACGGAAGTTCCGCACTTATTTCTTCATCGTAATAGTAGAAAAGTTTATTTTTGATGAGGTTATTATAGTCAGAACGTTGTGTTTGGTGTTTTGGAAAAGTGCCAAAGGATAGCGAAAGCACAAAGTGAGTTAATTGTATAGCTCTTGCACGATGAACATTTTATTTATTTATTGACGAATTTATTGGAGAGATATAACAATTTATATTTGATTTCGGCGACGAGCATGGCTAGTTTTCTATCTATTAAATAATTCTGCTATAAAAAATGAGTTGATTTATTTCATGGACGTTGTATTCGTTCAGGGAAAGCTTTATTATAAAAAAAAATATTAGTATATACATATTTTAAGGTAGGTATAACTTATAAATCCAGACAAATCCTCAGAGTAGTGCTGAGGATTTGCACTACATCATTTGATTAAAAAATACTTGTGGAATTTGAAAACATACTTAAAGCACATCTTACTGACCCCACAAAAAAGAAGATTGCATTTCTCCAGAGTATGTAGTTTAGAAAATATTATTTTTAAAAAAAGGTTTGTTTGAGTACTGCTGAAGTGCACTCATATCTACTAGGGCAATCGAAACACTCACGCCTTAAACGTAAACAGATGATGTATGTGTCAGCATGCTCATAAATCACATTCGGTCAAGGACTTAGGTCACCCGTTCGAAAAGGTCGAAAAATACTTAGCCTTTGTCGACTAATGAATGCAACAGCGTCATTAAAATTTTCCGTATCGTGCTATACCAACGGTGTGCGGTACTATTCCCTTAGGTTCATCTGCTATTCTTTTATCAAAATGCCACTGTACACAAGTAGCGACCAACTGATATGGTATTAATGTATGGTTAAACGAGAGGGAATGCTAAGACAGCTCACCAGAAGGACCGCAATTTAACACAAGCATAGAGAGTCCCCGAGTAGAGTCCCTAGGTCCCTTCCAGTCCGCTATGGCTGATGTGTCGGCACAGCTTTTCTGATACACGCAAAGCTTCTTATTTCAATTAGTCCCGACACGGTTGTTAGCGCTGGCAAAGCTTTCCTGGTGTAACGTAGGCAGTTTCCTACTTAGTTCTAGATGATGTGTCGGCACAACTTTTCTGATACATGCCGAGCTTCTTATTTTAATTATGCCCGGCCTTATTGTTAGTGTTGGCAAAGCTTTTCTGGTATAACATTTTACCGGTTTTCTCCGCTCTGGCCGTTGCGTTGGCACAGCTTTCTGACGCCCCCAGGTTTTATTTACAATCATTCCAGTTTCGCAAAGTTTAGCGCCGATGTCTAACCCGTCATAGCCCGTGAGAACCGTCCGCGTACTTTTTGACCGACCCCTATGTACAGATTGTCATCTCACGTTGTTAACAGAATTAGAGCTATTAGATTTTGCGTTTAAATTTCAAAAGCGTTACCGAAGCCCTATATGTATGTTCATGACTACATTTTGACACTTACCTTTTTTTCTTCGCTGTATATATATTCGATGCCTTTCACAGCTGTTGTATGGAAATAAATGTTTGATTTGTAATACACTTTAACTGTTGCGCAATTCAAACTAGAACCCTGAAACATCCACGCACTCACACTCACAGGTACCATTTTGGGGTTGATACTTTATTAACGGCGTGAATAAGACGCAACACCGTTTAAGTCGCCACGAGGTTGTAATTCACAGTTTGACAACTGGCCGTACGACCAACGCCACCGAATGAGCTCGGGGCCTCCTCTTTCGACTTATGGATATCAACGCATAAGCAATAAGTATTTTAAAAGTATGTAGTGCTATGTAATATCTTTTTTTGCTATTTCGGACCTACCCAAATATACTTTCAGTGTATTGGCCTAACGGGATCCGTGTTAGAATGTGAATATTCTGGTTATATATTCCCAGAAGATTTGTAGTTTTATTCCTTCGAGACAGTATGGATATTTGTATTGCTCCACTTGACTTCATTCTTTGATTTTTCAGCGTGGCGCTGTTACTTATCGCAGAAAAAGGTTAAGGTCCTAAAAGTAGCGTCACAGGACACTTTTAAGCCAGATTATCTGTTATTTCATTTGCTTCCACTCTTGTAAATCTCGCAACCCATAAAGGAGTAACATTATTTCCTTTAACTTACTGATTCAGTTTTTCTATTTACTCCTAAATCATCTTAAAATTGATTATGTGCGAGTTCAGCACCTTGACGGCTGCTTGACTATCAGACATAATAATCTAAATAAATAAGTTCTGTAGTTTAATTGAACTGAACGCGACATTCAGTAACCTACGTTCCCGCTTGAGAAATATTCGCATATTTGCTCAACTTTCGAAATATTTTATTCTAGGCTCATTTTGATACCACCCGTATATCATTTGAAGACATTTGTATTGAACTTTATTGTTACCAAAAATTCATCTTTTTGCCTAACCTTTCATTTGGCTGAACAAGAAATGATATCTAGTGGTTGCATTTTGGTTCCTGTTGATGTAGAAGTTTTTATAAAGAATAACTTTTTTCCTAAAACTAATAACATAAAAGCTTCCAGTAGAATCTCTACTTCAACAGACGTACTGTTTGTTATATGACCAAAGACTAGGTCAGATAGTTTAACTGGTGGTGAGCCTCAGTATCGTATTGTGTGTTGGGGGAACGGTGGTGAAATGCTGCAATAAAAAAGTTACAGTATTTCAAATAAAACAAATCAAAAAATTTATTACGTTGTTTATCTCGACAGATGCCTAGGGCTTCTGATAAATCATATGCTGGTAGCCGTGTTGGTATGGACAATAAAAATTTATCTACAAATGCAATTTCGTGATATTTGCACGGTTTATATCCTCCGCAATCATAGGAAAGGACTTTCTGGTCTGGACGAGTAATATACCTAATACAAATAGCAGAGCAAGAAATTTTACTTCCGAATGTAATGCACGAAATATTGTTTTTTTCTTTGTTGTTTGTTTGCAAAGAATGCAGTGAAGACTATAAATTTTTTAATGTAGTCACGATCTCAAAAAAAATATTTCCATATACAATAATGTAAAAAGCTACATTTTAAAACAGCTTTAATCCACCTATATATCCACCTATGGATTTATCTCTACAAAAAAAAAAAATGGAGATCTAGTTGTCAAGGAATTTAACCGGCTCTATAGGTAAGTAAAATCGACGGGATGAATTATTGGAATGTAAAGTGCCTACGAGTGGAGCATTTACAAATACGGGCATATTCCAATTAACTCGTTCAGCTCGAAGTGCGATTCTGGGAAAGCGTTCTAATTGCACCACACCCTCGACGGTTAATGTGCTCACAAATGCAGCTTTTGTCAATATGCAAAATAACCAGGCGATTTGCAATGCTTGTTGAAATTAAAGCGTAGGATTTCTTCTTGCGGATTAGGACAAGGAAATATTTTTATATTATCTGGCTAGCCATTTAGAAAAAAACGCTTGTGTGTTTCCAGATACTCTATACCAAATACTCCCACAAAAAGAACGATTATTCTGATTCTCCTCTAACAAATCTATGACCTCAACAAAAAAATCATGTACTAGGTCTTCAAAAAGCCACCGCCAATAATATTTATTCTAGGAAAAATGTTGCCCTCTCAAGTGGTTTTAATTTTTAATTTAGTGAAGGAATAGTTGATAAATGCCAACTGAAAGGTGATCATCCCAGTTTCAGTCTAATCTAAGCAATTATTGATATCCTTGTCCTTTTAAATTTATTCACATTAGAACTTTATCGTAAGATACTCCCATAAATATTGGTCATCCTGTCAGAACTACAAAAATTTTGATGACATTTTTCTCGATGATCCATGAGGCCTTTTTACAAAGTAAGATATTCTCCTTCTGCCCTTCTATCGATAATGATTGGATGCACCCAAATGTTTCTATTAGACCTTTTAATTCTAAGCGTAATGCTTGTCTCCTCTTGATCCAAAATAAATGCTAGAATGGCGAAATTACAAATTTGTAAACATTTTCAAACATGCCCATCTTAGCTAGTGTGGAAGTGCTGGAAGATCGAAGTAGTATTGGGTTCTCGCACTTTCGAAAAATATGAATACTTAGTAGATAAGATTCCTTGACCGTGACAAGACTATGACCACACCGCGAGCTGACCTATAATGGAAAAATTTCATTGAGACAGTCTAAGCTAATTCAGTACCTAGTTTTAGTTATGTTTTGATATATACGTGTGTACATAATGCGTTTCTTTTGTTCTTTAATATTCATTTTAACTATAAAACAGTGGTAACAAATTGCGGGTAGCATATATACAATTGATAGACATTAAAAAAGTACGCAAAATTAACAATCCAGTACCTGCTACTTCATTGACAAATTCCCATTTTTCAGTCTCTCACGTTTTCTACGGCATTTGGGGGAATTCTCGCCGAGTTAAGTTTAATTTAAAGTTCAGGGAATAGGAAATATTTTCACCGCAATTGATGGGGGAATTGTATAGAGATTTGGTTTGGGATTTTGGGACCCTAGCCGCACCCAATCTAAAGGAATCTAAAATGTGATTTTTCTAAAACTTTATGTTTTTCTCGTATTGAACATCGTTTAATCTATATAGAAATTTCTATTAACAATATGGCACCTCACCTTTTCTTTTTATTTACAACTAAATGTTCGCAAAAGGAATTGTATTAATTCTTAATAATTATTTTATTTTTCTAATCGATATCATTTGCATTGTAAGTTAAATTAAGATCTTAAGCTAAGTTTGTATGATTGGTACGGAAAGAAAAGTTACGGGAAAACAAAATTAATTCCCGAGATTCATTTGTATTGTTAATGCTTCTCAACAACGTAGAAAATTTCATACTTTATATAGGCGTCACTTGCGCGCGTAAATTGGATTAAGTTTGTTAAAATAGTTTGACAGAGACTGTTTTTCTTGGAGAGTAACTTGCATATTGCACTCGATGATGAGGCGGCGACCAGTTCCGCCCACAGTTTGTCTTGGGCGAAAGATACTGAATATTCAGATCGTATATTTCTGCGCAACAAGGCTCGTTTGAATTCAAGACATACACTGGTTAACAATTAGCACAATCGGTGGAGAATATGCCGGAGAGACGGGAGATTGAATTATTTACTGGAAATAGTCCGCCAGGGAAGAAACAGTGTCCTTTACGTCAGGATCTGGAACAACTGTTACTGTTGGTGGTGGTACTTGGGAGAATAGGAAAATGGAACACACGAATTGACAGAGAACGGTGGGAAAAACGCTGTAAGGTATGAAATCCCTGAACCGTGCTTCATTCTTTCAATTAAGTTCTGTGGGGCAAACAAATTGCTAGGCGCGCTTGATTTTTTCTCTCGTTATTGTTGTGAATGACGTTTTTTTCTCTACAGTCTTTTATTTTCATTTACATCATACTAATATGGGAACATTTTGTTTTATGTTTTACCACAACGCATATATTTACACGAAATATCCAAAGCAAAATAAAAATTATATAATCCCTTATATAACACCCCATAACATTCATTTTACAAAAATTCCTGAATTCTAGCACCTGTATGAGGGATGTCAACCACGATATTTTTACATATAACTTCTTAGGTGAGGCTGCGTTTACAATTACAGCTTGGAAAAAACGTGACAATGATATGTCACGAAAAATTCAATGATTTGTTTTAAAACACATTTCCAGTATTTTATTCTACATACCACTATCTCTCTTTTGCCTGTTTAGTAAATGCATTTTACATACCTACGCATGCCGTAAGAATACATCTACTATTAAGGCATTAATAAGACTCATTGAAGACATAACGAACGCTATTGATATATTATGAGATGTTCTGCTACTTCATTAGATTTAAGTAAAGCCTTTGACTGTATTGACCATGATGTTCTTATAAAAAAGTTAGAATATTACGGTGTGAGAGGCGTACCTTTGCAATTATTCAAAACCTACTTAAAGGATCGTAAGCATCTGTCCGACAGAAATATCTTTAGGGGTTCCACAAGGATCCAAACTTGGCCCAATCTTGTTTATTATTTACCTCAACGATTTACCTTGTCGTACTTTGATTACTGATGAGAGTGGTATCGTCAGCAAATATTACAGTACTGCAATGATCCAAATTACAAGGTATATTCAAATGGGAAAATGTGCCCCAATAACTTTTCGGTGCACTCTTTCGATGGAAAGTAATATTCCCATACGTAATATTCGTATACCAAGTGGTTGCATTTAATCACTGCTCTGCTCTCTCGAATAATATTTGGGTAATCCTCAGTTCGCCGGCTTAAGGCTTTTCAATAACGTAGGTTTGTGTCCGTTCCAAGTGCACTTTATTATCGATTGGCGGTATGATTGTACGATGTGTAGTGTATTTACAGATTTATGTATGTGCATTCGTTCTACGTATTTTACGAATTTTATTTACGTTTCCTGTTCTTTCATGTACAACACCGCAAATATTTTTAATTTTAAATAGACAATATTTACACTGAGAGAAATGAAAAGGTTATTTTAACAGTTTATGTTGTTTTACGTGTAAATTTAACATTAAAACGCATTGCTCGTATTTAAAAAGAAATATGCATTTATTTAACTGATAAATGGTTAAGTAAACCATATTTTTCTCTCGGTGTAGAATGTTATATGTACAAAATCTTTCTAAAAAACACGAAATCATTCAACTTGTCAATATACTACGCCATTCAAGAAATCTATATTAAAGATAAACCAGAAAATAATGTATAGTTTGTTGTTGTTTAAGCGTTAGCCGACATCAAAATCGCTCGTAGTATTTAACTAATGTCATCGTATAATCTTCAACGAAATCCAACTGGAATGCGATTTTGATTGATCCTATTGAAGTTGTGGTTCGACATAGTGGGATATTCGGTCGACTATGCATAGTTTAGTTAATTAGTAGTTGTATTTGACATTGCAATTGTTAAATTCAATAAACTAATTGCACAAGAGAGCTCGATATATATCACAGGCAGAGGGATAATAGCACATACAGTATTTGCATAAGAAGAATTTCAAATTGCTAAATGCAAAACTTTAGGCTATTTCCGAATATATTTAAAAAATCCTTGGTTAGTTGAAACATACATATGTATATTAGTTCCCAGAACTACTCGTAAAATAAATGGATAATACAACTCTACCGTAATCCCTATAATAATTGTTAAAAGCTTATTTATATCACATTCATGAAAGATACGAAGGCTTTGTAAAATTTTTAAGTTCTTTCCCAGGATGCGCGTTTATTCTTAATGAGATCACCTCGATGTGGGGACGTGAAACCGAAGTGTTTACTTTATTCATTAACTGCATACAGGCTTATGCTGAGTCCGGCACGCAGATGAGATCTCAATGGTGCAGCGTAAAATTTGGAGTTCCCCAAGGATCAATTTTGGGCCCACTTTTGTTCTTATTGTACATCAATGATTTGCCGGGGGTTGTTGAGAGTTTGGTGGTGCTTTTCGCGGACGATTCGGCAGCTGTTGTTAGGGCCGGTTCTTCGGTGGAGGCGGCTCGGGTCATCGAAACATCTTTGGCGGACATGAATGAGTGGTTTCAGCAAAATAACTTTAAATTAAATATCTCTAAAACGCATCTCATGATATTTAACCGCAACATTGATCTTGATGTGAATATCCAACATCTAGGTGGAGAGCTTACCTGTACGAAAGAGACCACCTTTCTGGGACTGCGGGTGGACGGCGGCCTGTCTTGGGGATCCCATGTCAGCCTCATGGTTTCGAAGCTGAGTGGCTTGTGTTATGCACTGAAAGTGATATCTCTCAATCTGGGTTGTGATGCGGGTCTCCAGTTGTACTATGCTAGTGTGCACTCAAGGCTAAGGTACGGTGTTGTGTTTTGGGGACGAGCGGTAGACGTGGCTAGTGTTTTTGTGGCGCAAAAGGCTTGTCTACGGGCTGTATTTGGTCTAAAGCCAAGAGACTCGTGTAGAAATGTCTTTAGGGACTATAACATCTTAACCTTACCATCGCTCTATATACTAGAAAGTGCGGTTTTTACGCATACCAACTACGCCGACCTCTTCGCTAAATACGAGTTGGTGCATGGTCATAACACTAGGGGTACAGCCAAATCATATCTCTTGCCTCCTAAAACCGAATTGAGCAAAATACAGAAGTCTTGTTTGTTTCAATGCTTAAAGATATATAACCACTTACCAGTGGAAGTAAAAAACTTGCCACCCAAAAAATTTAAAGATGCACTAAAAAAATATCTAAGTAACAAAATATTTTATAACGTCAGTGACTTTTTCACAGAAAAAATATATTTTAATGAGACATAGATCTGTTTGTGTTTTTTGTTTTTTTGTATAGTTGTCTTATTTACATATATGTTAGCTTTTATTATTACATTTATACATTTTTTATCATTATCTTTTTGTACTGTTGACGATCTCTTACGCTCTGTAAGCATTATGAGGTGAAATATATATTATTATTATTATTATTATTATTATTATTATTACGTTTTAAGTAACAAAAATTAATGTGTTTGATCATGAAAGCTTTTTTTTGCGTGGACTCGTCGACGCGGTTTTCTTTTTTGAAAACTTAACGAGTAGGTGTACGCATATTGTATCGCCGAAGTGCCACATGTGTAGAGCACACTTTGGCATGCTTTAAGTATGATCCTTGACGCACTCTGCATAAATACTCATATGCGCGGGACTGAAACCGAAAAGAGGCGTTACGTTATATGTCTAGAATCGTGACAACGTTTATTAAAAAAATGTATATTTTTATTATGTATGGATGTATGTATGTTGTTGCTGGGCGAGGCTTATATAAACTATGCTTAGCGTTCGTATTTATTAGGCTACATGTATAAATTAGTCTGAAGAAATGAATTCCTTCCATATAAAATAAAATATTGTGGTGCCCTGGCTTTGTTTCAGACAGTTATAAGAAAAAGTATTAGTACTCAATTCGCTTATAAGTTCATAGCGAACTGTATTGATCCTGTAATTAAATTAATTACCTCAAAGGTTAGGTATATACAGCGAGATGAAAGCGATCCATTCGTTTGGCTATTCTTTCCCTGATAGTTCTGCTTGTGGTTCTTTGTGGGGAGTAAAATAGTTGCTATTGGGCAGATCCGTATCTTTGCGCTTGAGGAAAGTTATTGCGATAGCCAGGTTAGTTATTCTTGTCTGTGCTACTAGCCCATAAGCAATGATTGTTCTTACTTCCGCCGTGTACATCTAAAGCAGTTTTTTTTTTTGGTTTACCCGCGGAAAGTATCTGCACACTATTGGCGTTGTTAATTGCTTCAAGATCGCGGTTAGTCCAAGGAAATTTATTATGTGGAATAGATATTTGGCCTTTATCTATCGATCTAAGTTCTATCCATCAAACAAATACCAGTATTTGATTAGAAATGCCCATGGTCATGCTGAGAATGCAAATGTATCTTCTCGCATAATTACTATTCAATTAATTTGGCAGTTAAATAATAAATTTAATATAACATAGACTGGCTAATATGCAGTAGGTACATTTTTAAAGTTACTAAATTTTAACAAATTTAGAACTTTCATCATCACAAATCTTTTTCAAACGTGCATTCCAAACATGCATTAATAAAACACCCATAACTATTGCACACAATCAGTTCGAATTTAGCGCCCACGAAAAATTAATCTCCAACACACGTCTGCTCTCCTGATAACCGATATTTGTATCACAGAAATAAATACTTAGACGGGCACACATGTTCGATAGCTTACAGCGCCGCCTGTACATAAATACCGTATAAGACCCTTGGTGTTAAATAATGACGGGTTATTTGCTTGGTGGAATTATTGTTTTCAATTTATTTTTATAATTGCATATTTTCAGCTTTTTATTTTATTTAATTGCTCATCATTGATTTAAATTGAAATTGGCAAGTAATTGCGCCATCTATTGTCTAAAAGTAGTTATTTATTATTTTTATAGGTTTATCTGCAGTGTATTTGGATTTTGTAATTATAAGAAAAAAATGTGTGATAGCATTATAACGACTTACCAGCGAATCTTCGTTTTTTGAACTCTTTCAATGCGCTAAAAAGACAATTAGAATTACACTTTCTTTCATTATAGTAGGATGTGATATCATTTCTGTTAATATTTCATGTATTATCATTTATGGATACGTTACTTTTAATATGATTTTTCCACTGATAAGCAATTCTTTTGCTTGGTAGACCAATGTTTTGTTGATTTTGCTTACTATTGTAATAAGTCATGTATAGTTTATTCTTCAATTGTAATTTGCCACCAAATTTCGTAATATAAGTAAAATCCCTATATATTTATTATAATGATATGTTAATGAATATTTCTAATTTGAATTTTACATTATTTACTTAATATTACTGCGTACTCTTTTTTGCTGTTTTAATTATTCTAACTTATTTTATTTTCTTTCTTGAGACAACAATAAACATTGTTTATTAAAATGGTTTCCTAGCATGCTAGCAACTTCTTCAGATGGTAATTTGCAAGTGAGTTTCTAATATATGTACATATGTATAATATGCAAACACTTTCAAAAACTTGCAGGTCTTAGAATTAGTGGTACTGAAAGCATGTATGTATGCATATATGTATATTGTTGCTGGGCGAAGCTTTATTGGGTTGTGGAATACACCTCGACACTTCTAGGCACCGACATCTATTTGACGTATTGTACCGTCCCCACAAATCGATAGCGCATTATTTTTATATTGCCAATTACTGTGGAATCAGTATTTGTGCCTCTTGAGTGTAGCTGAATTGTAAAATTCTGTAAAGAAACCATCTCAAAGGGTATTTTAGGAACTGGTTTCCAATTGTTAAGTATTGCACCGAAATGATATATCACAATTCAACATCACATTTTCTTTTGTGGTCAAGTTTTTCCATTCAATTTCTTCAGGTTATTTAAGGTTTCCTATGTAATCATATTATGTTTTCTTATTGGTCTTATATACCAATGGGTAATACTTTTCATTTTAAACTGTCCATTCAAAGTTCTTCTTTTGCTCGGCTTTTATTAGTAATTTAACTGTTGTTAAATAATTGTCGTTTGTGCCTACGGTCTATAGTTTATATTATCCAAAGGTAGAAATAGAATCATGCCTATCGAAACAATATCGCAATGCTTATTCGAAATTCCTTGTCGATTAAAGGGAGTATTTATCTTCGAATTCTATACGACCTCTACGTTGGATAATGTATTTAATATATGTCGAAATCTGGTGTGGCGGTTCGGTCTCGATAACTCATACATAAGCAAACATCGTTAGACCTGCCCTACCCCGTAATGCGGTAGAATTTACGACAACAAAGGATGCGAGCGGCTTCGCTTTCAGGAAGCTCCAGTTTTCCCGTTAATATTTCATAAGCTCGTTTAGCCGCCAACTCGGTAATCGAGCGCCTCAAAATAGTCTTGTCGTGGAATTTACGCAATGCGCTCGCATAATGTCATGCTAATGAAATTGAAAGAGAACATATCGTGGCATAGGTAGGCATGCACGAGTGCGAAATAAGATTCTGTTTGGGTATTCGGTCTGTCTAATGAAATTAAATTTTTTCGAGATCTCAATATTTTGTCAATTTATTTTTTATTTAATTACGATATTAATACAGATTACGAAACAAGATAATAAAATACATAAGCGTTACTTCCAGTTAGAATGTAATAATAGAAATTAAATTAACATTAAAGAAGAAAATATTGCAACAAATGTTGTTTAGTTGATTTGTATCTGTTTTCAAATTTATTGAATTTTGACAACCGTTAAGTGTTCCATTTCTAGAAATAAACGTTTTTTTATAACTAGTTTCGATGCCAAGAATTTTTGTGCTTTCATAATCGAAATTGTGATCTAGATTTTAAAAATAAAGAGACAATGCATCTAATTGTTTACTTATATGCTCATCACCCCCAATACTGAACTAATCGATTCTTTAACATTTGGGATTTTACCAATATAACAAGCCAATACAACGGCTAAACTGCAGAAATGGGAATTACACCTGCAATGCGCACCACCTCAATAGCAGCTATGAAAGTGATACTATAATATAACACCTTTTTATCTGCATGTTAGGAGGATGGCTGTCCACAGTGCTTACAGGCTAAAGCTAACTCACAACTTTAAAAACTGTGATCTTAAAGAGCATCTTGCAGTTCTATGTTGCGTGTATTATTGCGCTTGTGGTCTCAGCTTTGATACCTGATGGTCTCCTAGATAGGATTAATGAGGTGAGGTGTCAGGTGTAAGTTTTATTTATAAATCGGTTTGTTACGTATTCAAGAATAGGGCGCGCTTCTGTTCGACTGGGGCTATTCGACTAGGCATGGGGGACA
Organism: Cetonia aurata; assembly: GCA_949128085.1. Taxonomy (NCBI): domain Eukaryota; kingdom Metazoa; phylum Arthropoda; class Insecta; order Coleoptera; family Scarabaeidae; genus Cetonia; species Cetonia aurata. The sequence goes on from OX421885.1 coordinate 35,910,060, forward strand.
TATACGACCGGTCTGTCATGCCTCGTCCTTATTCCAGAAATCGCTTGATTATTTTTGTGGAAAGATTTATAATAGGTTACTTAACCATGTAGTAAATGAACTCCCGTCCCGGAGGCAGCTCAACCACCAGGATCCTCTCAGGAAAGCCTCTGGTGGGTACCCCCAACCCGACAGGAAAAGGAGCTATTGGTTTTAGAGTAAACCACAACTATCTTTAGGCATAGATGTTTGCCATAGATGTTTGTGTCCAAGCAAACCTCAAGAAAGGGATGAAGAGAATGCACTGATGACCAGGCCACATTGAAAGCTCTAAAACAGACAGTTTTAAGTCTAGAGTGATATGGGAGTGCTTAAACAATGTAGTGCGATTGGCAATGACAACTATTGTTATACTAGTATCAGTGTCAGGGTATTTTCACAACGTAAGGGTAACGAAATAGCTGATCAACTGGCCAAACGAAGGGATCAAAACTTAGTTGAGAATTAAATAATAAATAAAAAAATATATAAAAAATAAATTAATCTCTTAGGAATATGTTTAGGATAGCCATCATTGGAAAAAGTGATGAGCAAATATTTTCTTTAAATTGTCGTTAAAAAATTGTTTGTCACTGATCTGCGTGACCCTATTTTTCGTTTTGATAGCACGGTTATATTTTTGATTTGTGTAGTGGTCAGAGTTAGAAGTTCATGAATCTATCAAGATGATGTAGGTCTTTCATACCAATCCAATATTGTATTGTTCTTTTCTGTTCTTATAACTTTAGTGTCTAGAAAAACTAAATAACCATAATTGTCCATTAAATTCTAATTGTAAGTACCACTTTCCCAAATTATCTTGTTCCATAATCTTCACTAATATTACAACTCGCCTCCAGACGAAGTCATAAAAATACATGCCGAAATATTGAATTCTAGAGAAATTAGTTTTATTAGGCAGAATACGAATACTCAAACAAAATCTTATTCCTTAGCGAAGACCGATCGGTACTTCTTGGTAATCTTTTATAAATGCATTAATGTAATGCACTAAAAGCACATGGAAGTTTTTTAAACTTGACACACATTCCTAACAACATGTACAAATTTCGTTCCATCTTTTCAGTTTGGGAACCTATTTTGCTTTGGCTGCTATCCAAGGTTCATTTGGTATGGCCGTGGCAGTTGGATTACATTAGTTAAATGAAATATCTATACATTCAACGTTGTGTACATCGAATCTAGTAATTTAATATTAGCTTTAGGACAAGTAATGATAATATTCATTGCATATATTCATGTACGTATGTAATTCAGGCAAAAAAGCTTGGAAGCGCTTCAAGTAAGACATAATTAAATATCACCATATAAATTGGCTCAAAATTTATAGTGACCTAAGTTAATGATATTTGAGAAATAAGAGATATTCATTTAAAAAAGGTATCTCCATTTTTTTTCCGAAGCAGAAGTAATATCAGGTATTGTCTCTCCAGAAGAATCTAAACGTGATGCATATAAGAACGAATTTGACATCAGAGCATCCTAATTGAATGAGTTTATGTAATAAACTGTTTCGTGCCGCTAAACCTTTGCAGGCCTGCGTGGAATTTATTGACTTAAATTATTGTTTGCACTTCTAATTAAATAATCTAGAATGCTGGCCATTCTGTGAGTCGAATATATGCATCCATACTATATACCAGTTGCAGATGATATTAGCTAAAGCTAAACTAGCGATATTTTATAAGAGAATATTGTTAGTGTTGCATGAAAATTTCCCGACTAGCGCCATCGCGTTGGTTCCTTTTACAGCAGGGAGTTAAATGCGAAGGTAAGTGACCATAACTTCAAGCTCTTTCTTATATTATGTGCCCTCAATTCGCACATTGATGATCTGTAATAAAATGTATAATAGTCTCTAAAAATTGAAGACAAGAACAGTTTATTATAGGAGAAAAGGAAAATAATGTTGATTAATGAACCAACAGTAACGCGGGCTGTGTATAAACTTCGATCTGATGAAAGAGGCTAACTTTCTCGAAACAACTGATCATGTACCTGCAAAATTATCGTGTTATTTTGGGTTTAGCACTTGAATATGCACTAAAAATGTCGTGAAATTACATTTATGTGTACTATTCAGCTGGGGGGATAGGCTTAAGGCGAAGAATAAGCTCAGATGAATTGGGTCCGGGTTATTTTTATATGTTGCTGCTACAATATGTCTTTCAACATCTACGAATAGAGAACAGCCGACGTTTTTTTATAGTTCGTTTTTATTTTTTATCGTTAATTGAATCGATTGTTATTGTGTGCCGATATCTGGCGTTATCCAGATATATAATATAAAAATTAAAGATAGTATTGATTCGTATTTTTATCGCTTGTGGGCGATTCCCATAAAAGCCTCCGGTTCTTGTTTATTGCTAATTTCCCCTCAAGAATATATTCAGTCGTTAGGATGTCATAAAGCTGCGAAATACAGCCATAATACCAGTATCTCTATTATTATCAATATTGAGAGCGTTTCCACTTGCCCACGCTAGCGGAAAAATTGGATATGATTTTGTTTCAGTGCGCAACTGACTTAGAAAATTAGGATTTAAGTAATGATTTTTTCAAGGAAAAAAGTCAAGTTATTCATAACAAAAAATCTGTTCTAAAACCATTAGTGTAATGCGCTGTAAGGAAATATAAAACACTTTTGTTACTTTTTAAACCAAGGTTAATAGTTCGAATTCGTATGCAGGCAATGTGACCTGCAAAGCCTTTTTATGAGTTTAGAATAATGTTACACTTCGAACAACGCTATCTTTATTGTGCTATATTTTATTTATTTTTATTTTATTTTATTTTATTTTGATTCAGTCTTCTTAGCATATGGATCACTGCCACTCGCATTAGCTTGCGCTTGGGTTAACCTACGTAATTTATATTGATTATCTAATCCAAATAATAATGTTTTGCACAAAAAAATCTAATTTCTTTCATCGCAAAAATTATTTTAATTTGCTTCCAAACGATAAGCTTCCAGTAAAGTGTCGATTTCCGTTGAACAAAGAACAATTCCCTTTACTTATGTAATATGGAAGCAGTGATTAGTTTAATCCTCAACTAATTTATGTTAAATGGTATTATTTTGGAGATTTCATTAAGCTAATTTCTAACTAACATAAATATAGTTTTCTATATTTATGTTAGTTAGTTTCCAAAGGATTTTTTTAATTTAGAGTTGTATGATATTCGTCACTACTCCTACACTACGTTTTTCCCTCACTTTGGTTAAAATCATTTATGAAGAGTGAAAGACACGCTATATACTAATGCCGTAATCGAATCTATAAACGTGATCAGTGATGTTGATCAACGCACTCAATCTTTCAGTACAGGAAGAGGAAGTTTAACGGATGCACGACAGATAACACTTTAATGGTTGAGGAATGAAGGGCGTCCTAAGTTTGTTATGTCAAAGTTCAGCCCGCTTATCCGCCAAACGCGTGGCTATTTTTAAATTCCTCGTTGCTGCACCGTAAATTATCTGATTTCGCTTTTCTTCCACATCGCGCGCGCGGGCCGCCGTTGTCGGAGGTGTCAAGGATACGTGAGCATAATGAAATTTGTCTCGTTTTCGTAATTTATGTCTAGGGTAAGGGGCACTCGAAATTTTTGCCGGCTAGACCAAATGTGACAGCGCGTAATACAAGATGCCGCCGACATGAATTTAATAAATAACGTTTGCGTGGGTAATACGTCGTTACGCCGGAAAGATTTTTAATTTTCAAATTGTCATAGTTCGTCATCACGAACTGCCAGTTACTGCAAAATTGAAATGACTTTCGTGTTAGACTTTTGAAACTTATAGTGAAATTTTTTATTTAATAATGGAGTAGTTCGACGACAAACTAATATGTTTGCAAAAGACTCTCTCGAATTCTTAAAAAAACTTTAAGAAACATTTTAACAATTAAAGCATTTCAAGAACAATACAGATACTAAAGATTTAGGTGCTCTTAGAATTTTAGGGGAAGAAAAGAAAATAAAAGCCCTGAAAGTTAATTCATCTTATTGTGGTAAAACCTTTAAAGGGAGCTTCATCATTCGCCTTTAAGTGAGACAAGAAATTTTACCTTACAAACAATTATTGTTTCTTCCTCACTCTCGTCTTTCCAGCTTTTACAATTGCTGAACTAAAATGAAGTAAGCTGCAGCTGCAATTGCCGTAGATGTATACTTTTTATAGTTATTGTACTTTAATTGAAAGCAATTTGGTTGCGTCGGAATTAAACGATTTACTGCACAACTGGTGACTGCGATCGGCAACATTTCAACAGACTGTAGTATATTACAAACATGGGATTTACGCTAAGGCAGCAACAGGCAACAGCTTGTTGCTATCTTGCTAGAAAGCCGCTTTATAACTCAGCGGGAATATAGATGTCTTATTTTTTATTTTAGGTATAGCTAATACAAATATTTATCATAGAACTGGTTTCGTTATAATTTTAGTACACTAACAGTACATATCTCCATAATATACAACTGTCATATTCTTGCAAACGTATAAAATTTCCGAAGCTCCATCCTAGAGAAACTGAAAATAAATAATTCCCTAGCATATGAGCTCCCAATTTACTTAGTTCCAAACTTCACATTAAGGATGCGCAAATTTACACTAGTTTCGCATTTTAACTAACTTCGAAAGTAAATATTTGATAACAAATTGTAACTACGTAAGACGCGTTTATCACAGTCGAGAAACAAACTCTTAAGAATAAAATAAATACGATATATATATATTACGTAAAGGTATATAGTACATGTATCGATTTTCTTATTATTCGTATGGTCTTCGGGAACATTGATAAATTGGGGTTGTGTTTTCTTCTACTTTCGGCGATAGCGATTCGTTTTCGTCGACTGTGTGTAACAAAAAAAGGAAGGTCTATTGGGGGAGCTTCTGTTTGCCGTTTGCGGAAATTGATCAAATTCACACCAGATGAATTTCTCTGTATTACTCACAAATTCTAGCGTTTTAATCCCGATGTACAGTTGTGGCCCCATCTTAATCTAACCTGATAGAAAGTGAAATTGCTTGTTTATTCAATTACCATTCGCGAATTACTGAGAAATCCAATACGCAATTTAATGAAACAACTATAAACAAATTAGAGGAAGAGTCTGAATTAAAACGGACATGTGTACTCAAATATTTACAGTAGTTAATTAGAAATTATGTTATCTTTTGTTGTTGTAATAGTATAGAATTTAGCTTGCCGTGTAACTTTATATATTACATAACAAATTTGTTATAGGTAGTTTCATTACTAAAAATACTAACTAGAACTTTAGCAGGTAAACAGTATAAAGAACATATCTAGAATAAAAATAAAATCGACCAAATAGTGAATTTCTTATCGAGATTTAACTCGCTGCCCGTCTTTCAGAATGAGTTCTAGGCTCGTAGATCCACCGAGACTGCTGCCGTCAAGCCTCTGCAGTGCATCTTGACATGAACAGCTAGACTGTAACAGACCCGGTGTCAGTGCAATTCATTAGTGACATGTTTTTACAATTTGGTATACGAGGGCCGATATTAGAGTGAATAGAATCCTTCCTATCTTCAAGATCAAATACAATACAATTGTTCGAAACATTAAGACGTTGTATTAGGGGTAGCACAAAGATCCGTTTTGAATCTATTAATATTTCTCCTTTTCGTGACTAATATGTTTACACGTATTGGAGTTCGTAAAAGTATAGGCTTTCTATAACTGTCGTCGTGGATGTCAAATTCATCGATGAGTTGCAGTTGCTGATTGCGAAAGTAATTCACAGAGTGGCGAGTTATTGCGGCAGCACAGAAGACTATACGGTTTTGCTTTTTAAGGAATACTATATTCTTTAAGGCTGCATGTCGATTAGCAAAATAGAATTACCTTGATTGTTAAAACACTACAAAAAAAAATACTGTTCAATCAACTTAATTATTTCAACGATCAAATTTTGTTTACTTAACAACGATTTCTGTTTAACTCTATTAAACCAAACATTTTTTTTTGTATATCTATACAGCATACTGTACATTATTGAAAACTAAAATCGGAAACTGAAAAAGTCCTAACTGATAAATAAAGTTATAACATTATGTACTGGGGCAGGAGAAAAGACAAAGTTTTTGTGCTTCCAAATGATTTTTAAGGCGTATTTCAATTATTCCGAATTGCGACCACTGGCTCACAAAACCGCTTTTTGTTTTTTGAAAATTACCAGGCTACACCTACATAATAATATACTGTTTTAGTGGGCGTCCTATGGTCACCTACCGTAATCGACAATCCGCGGAAATGCCAGAGCGAAGCTGTGCCTACAATGCTAATATATCCATTGCGCCTGTTACTATAATATATTGCACACATTTAGATGCGGCTGTTCGTATAACATCGGGTGACTATAGGACGAAAACTCCGGCTGTATAGTAGGCTATCTGACAGTGTAAAATCATTATCTAAAATCTAAAAAGTTCGAAAACATTCCTAATCGAAAATTGCCCTTTACTGATTAACTAAATCCGGGGAACGCGGTGGCCATTTAATAGGACCCGAATTACAACAGGACGGTTGCCCGTCCTGTTGGAACCAAATTACATTCATATCAAGTCGCTCCCGTACAGCAGGAATAATATTAGTTTGTAATAATTCTAAATACTTATTGCCATTTAAATTTCCTTCAATAAAAAAAGGTCGGATTATTTCATCCCCAACAACACCAGCTCGCACGTTAAATTTTTGTGTAAACTGCGTTCGCGTTGGTGTATTATAATATAGGTTTTTACGCGACCGATAACGAATATTTGCGCGATTATGATGCCCATGAACGTAAAATGTTTTTGCATCAGTAAATAAAAATATTATTCCGCAAAATTCCATTCGACGGTAACAATCATCGGGTAAAAGTTTCGATTCTTATGTAAAACCCACCCTTAATATCTAGCGACGCTTTATTAAGAAATGAGCGCAGTGGATCGGACACTGGCATCACTTGAAGTGAATTACATATGCCTATTAGCGATTCGTTTCCCCGAATGACGGCTTCGTTGATTTGTTTCAAATTGAAAAATTGGAGCTGTTGATAGCATTTTGTAGTAGTTAGACAAGCGTAGAAAATACCGGTGTCTGCTTGCCGTTAAACGGCGATGACATATTGCGGAGTAGAGATGGTGTATGAGTAAAACAAGGATAAAAATAGCTCTTGGTATACACTGTATATGTACTGAAGACTTTTGTTCATACGTATCCTCAGGTAACGTTTCATATAGGGTAACGTAGAAAGCTTTTCGAAGGCTATCCGTTCCGTTATTACATCAGTGAAACACCAAAGAGACTATCTTTAAATAATACTGGAAATATTTCATTATTATCTCGACTTTCAGGAAATGAAAACGCGCACTGGAGTACGACTGATCTCTTAACTTAAGCTTATAAATTTTGAATAAAGCACAAGGTAAACGGTAGGGATTCTATGACTTTTCAAAACAAAGGTTTGACTTGCTAAAATTAATTTGCTCTTTGTATTCAAATTTTGTAAGGTAACAAACGTTATTTTAAAACTTGCCGTTTCGAATTGTTACGAAAAACAATAGCTATGGTATTTTTTTTAACTCAAAAAACAGACGCCCGAAATAGAAACAGCATTTTTTTTTAAGCAAATACGATGGCAACTGCTGTAATATCCGGATTAGTTCCGCTGAATTAATCTCTTGTTGAATTCTTTAACGATTTCACAATTCTACACCTTCGGATTTAGAATAGGTATATTAATAAATGTTAGTTGAGGTTGCTTATGTAACATATGTACATGCAATACGGCGATAACAATTAGGTTCAATATGGAGGTGTTAATTGTACTAAGGAGCAATGTGAGTGACAAATTGTTTATACAGTATTTATTACTAGCTGCCGTTTGCATTGGCGCAATATACATAATCCTGTAGTGTTCTAATTTAATGCTAACAGGCGGGAACTGGTGCTAGAGACAGTTTGGATACGTAGATATTCACATTGGCATTGTTATGTTAAAATAGATGTGCCACTCGTCAGTCTAGAGTCTAGAAGATCGAAAATAGCTCATTCTAAAATTATTTCAAGCGACACCTTTTCTCAATTCTAAAATATTGTCTTTTTTTTTTAGTAAAACCTTTTAATAAAACGTAGAAATCGTTAAAGTTTACTTTTAGGTTTTTGCTTGTTCGACGCAAGAAATTTCATTTCGATTTCGCATTCGTATATAGAACACTCAAACGAGTTGATAAAAGGCGAACATGATGTAGGCCGCGAATAAATGTCCCAAACGAAATACTTTGCACCGAAGTTACTGGCCCTAAAATAAAACCGTTTGCCCGTCCATTTCGGACGCGTTTAAAAGGTCTCGCTGTTAAAATTTACTCCAGTAATTTGTGTGTGTGTGTGCGTTTCGCTTTTATGGATGTGGCGTTTCAGCACACCTTCTGGTGGTTACGATAACTCGTCTTTTTTTAATTCCTGTGGAAGGTATGCTTTTCCGACACAGGTACTGAAAATAACTTTTCTACAGAAGAATGTTTTTTTCACATATTTATTTTTTTTTAATAAAGAAATACAGATATAGCTCATTTCTGTTATAGAAATACCAGAATCCGTTTTCTACTAGTTCTAAGCACGATAATTAATTATTAAAATGAACGTCCATAACATTAAACTGCTAACTGGGGGCTGAATTCTATTGTTAACAAGAAGTGAAATAAAAATGTTGGTACAACAGAAATTATTGTTTTTACTTTTTACATTTATTCAAACAATCTTTTTGTCTAAATCCGCACATAATTTTAGTCAAAATATGTAAGCTTATTGAAGGGAAATACATATTTTACTTGAATTATATTTGCTAATTCAAGCAATTAGTTATGACTGAATGCATGCGACCCTTTTGTAACGGGTTATTTTTGTTTTCGAACAACCTGTTGTTTCACATAATACTATTAATGAGAAAAGGAATATACTGCTTACTAACTCAAACACATACAAGGATTCTCATTTAATTGTGCCCTGACGCAATTCTGTGTAGCCTCATGAACAAGTTAGCACATTAACAATTTAGCAACAAGAATGTCATCTGATCTGTTTGCCATAAAGAAGCTGAAACAGTAACACAGCATTAATAACAGGAAACCTTTTCGAGGTTTACTGAAGATGATCCTGTTGGCAATTTTCCTTATTATTTTGATCTTTTTATTTATTTCTTATTGTAGATTGTTTATTGCCAATATGTATTATATTATATTATGTATCAGCAGAAGCGGCATATTTCACAACCTTCCATTACAATGTGTGCTAGGGTTTAGCTTTCTAAAGAAGCACAAAGAACTTTTATCCTGTAGAAGACAGCTGCACAGAGAGGAAGGTTTATTTAAATCAAAGAAATACGTATTAAGTTAAAGAAATAATTCTTTTCAATAGTGGTACAATATCCAGAACATATTTTTTCGTGTAATAATGTGCACTTAAAGCGATATCTTGTAAACTGGAGATCAATATTTTGTTGAGTTAAATGTAAAGAAAACTCTGAACGGAAAAAAATATTTTCAGTTAAGAACGATTAACTTTAATTAAAATTACACTGGATATTACATGAACCACATTAACTGCATTGACTTTGGATTGGACAACTTTAATGTCAATATCAGAAAAGAAAAATGTAGTAGTGACTGAAAGAAATACGCTTGTTTGTATCAACTAAGAAATTTGTTATTTTCAATAATGCTGACACCACCCCAGTTTGATGAAATACTATCTTATTTTTTATTCCTCTTTCTACAAAAAATACTACTATGAGCGGGAGCTGCTTACGGCCTATTGTTGGAATTATAATACCAGCAAAGGCAAAATAGGGGAACACCACTAAAGAGGAATGCAAGTTTAAATCTACCAGCCGTCAGCAACATCAGCCCTAGTGCAAACTGGCTTTTATTGCTATTCCATCTCAAACTATATCCGCATTCGCCTACCAGGAAGTCAGGAGTTTAGACGTGTACCCTCTAGGGGACACTAGTCAAACTTTCAACCCATGAGACGGCCGCAAAGTGAGCCGGTATAATTCAGTTAATTTTGTTTAGGCATTTTTGTTGTTTTTATATTACCTCATAGGTATTACAGTACACTTTAAATTCCAGTAAAGAATGAATAAATATTGAAATCATTGTTAACAATATTTATTTCTTAAAATATGATTGAGAATAATTGGATTTTAGTACAAAATTGCTTCTTGATGTTTCTAATAGTATTTGCATGATGTGCGCAGAAATATGAAGCCGAGTTACAATTTGATTCACATACAAGTAAATTTGAATTTTCATTTTTCAACTAATCAATTGCAATAGCTTTCGTATAGTCTTGTGCGAATGCATTTACTATAAACCTGATATCTCTATTTATTTTACCCTGAAAGCCTAAAATACTTTTATTTTAGCAGATATGCTTTAAATGAAAGATATGGTGTAAAACAAACTATTCTTGAAAAAGTAATTTTTGAGCCGGTAAACATCGTTTCTTTCTACTGTGTGGCGTTGAGTGTGAGCTCCTAGAATGGAATCAATTTACGACTTCAAGGACATGACGGTAAGCGCGTTGGAAGTTCATAACACTCAATGGCGCACCTGTACAAATGGCGTTTATTAGTTGAAAAGGGCCAATAATCCCGTGTATTTTATAGTTTTATCTTTTCAAACACAACTTTCCTCTTAAGAAGGTAAAGATTTTTAACACTTGCTGGGTAAAACATTTACTACTGCATCCATTAAACTGTAGTATAGCGAACAAATAAAATCAGTAAAATTTACTTAGTTTATTACACAGGAATACAATGTAATCAATCTTCATGGCAAATAATACACTGTACATACGTGAACGTAAATACCACAATAGGACAGTTGTATTGAATGAGCAAACAAGAGCAACAAAATGAATCTAGAGGTCCTGCTTCGCTCACACGATTGTGATTGCTCGGAATAGAGTTTTCTATGTAAATAGCGTACAGGGTATATGTATATATATATATAGCGGGAACATGAAATTTCTGTGTAACAATGAATCCTTTTTATTCTTTGAAAAGATACGTAGACTGTAGAATAACAAAGAGAAATTTCTGGTTGCGGATAGTTTACAGTTGATTACAATGCAGAATCGCACAAAGAAATACTGTATGTAAAGTATGTGGTACCTATATATATACATTGTATATTGATTGAAAGGTTTGATCGTTCATAACGATAGCACTTAACCTTTCCTTTTTTCTGTATACGTTTAGGTTGTAAATGTATGTTTAAATTTCTAACATTATTTGTACAATTTTTTTTGTTACTGATTTGAATTTGTAATATTCAATTCTGCCTCCATTAAAGTGAGTCCACATTTACAGCATCCAAATTCCATAACAGGAAGCAAAACATGCTAATGCAGTGAGATCGAATAAAACCGTCCTGATACTACTCTACTTTCAACGAAGTCCATATCAATATTTACTTATACATCCACTGTCTTGATTGAAGTTTGTTAGCAAAATACAGTGACGCAATGGATGCAATTTTTTTCTGATTGTGTGCAACTTAATGTACATTAACGTGAACTTGGTGATGCACCAAAAGGTAAGGTATGCGCTGAAGTACTCAAAGTATCGACCTCGCGTTAGTGTTCTCACGTAAGTGATCCACACTTTACCAAACATTTCTGATAACCAGAAACACCCAAGCATTTACCACTATGTAACTGAGAAGTATTAGTGCGCAGAAGACATGGTTTATTTGGGGAGCGAAAGGGGAATCAAAGATGTACCGTACCCGTTCTGTCAAACACCTAGGGTAAAGTGGTGAAATACGCCCCAGCGGGGAAAATGCCCCACTGCATCAAAGTACAACTTCCGTGACATAGATGGAAGCACTAGTTGTAAATGTGCAAGCAGACAGACATTACTGACGATGTATAAATGTTGCACGCACATTGAATCTGTTTTCTGTTTTAGAAAATAGTTTTTAAGTGAAAATATAGTTTAGGAAGTCAGCAAACTTTGTGGGTGAGTTCCAACATTTATTAATTTCACTTCAGCGTAAATGTTTTTGCAAAACCTGACTGTGTTATGGGCAACTGGTAAACATAACCTATCAAATACACTGTGCACCGCATTGTTGGTGCATTTTTTTAGTTCGGTGGACTGCTGGGGCCTTTTTCACAGCATTTTTTAAAAACGCCCCATCAAAACCAGGCAAATAAGCCCCACGTAGAAATACCTTTTTCAACATCGTTTTTCTATATTTTAGTATACAAAATGGGGAAAAATTACGTGAGGAAAACAACAAGAGCCAACTGGAGCGAAGAAACTTTAGGAGAGGCAATAGAAATGATATCTACTGGTCGAATGGGCACCAACGAGGCTAGCAGAGTCTATGGAATAGCTTCGCGTACCATCAGAAGGCATTTAACAAAAGCAGAGTTGGGGTTTCAGCATGAACAAAGACTTGTCAAGCACGTAAAAGAACTGGAAAAAGTGGGTTTTGCACCCGATGCTGCTAGCATAAAAAAAACGGCTTTTGAATTTGCCGAGAAACTCGGAATTACCCACAGATTTTCAAGAGAAAATCGACCAAGAAAGAAAGATCAAAGCAAAATGGAAAGAAGACGAAAGGAAATTATAGCTCCTCTAGTTCCGAAAGTGAACCAGAAATGAGTCCGTCTGGCTCTGATGAGCTTTCTGATGAAGCAGAAGATTATTGAATCCAATGTGCTGAATATTATTATTCAACCAAGTCTCGTGCTGACTGGATTCAATGCACAAAATGTAGAAAATGGCTCCACGAAACTTGTACGAGCTATGGAGATGTGTGCAATAGATGTAGACCATTCCCAAAAACGAAAACCAAGCAATTAATATAATGTTTTGCATCGGGGCGTATTTGACATGATTACAGGCGAAAACGCCCCACCTTGACTTAAAAAAAAATAATAATTTTAGAATGTAGATGTTTAGTTTTCCAAAGATTTATTTTTTTTAATAGAAGAGTACTTATATTTTGTTATACTCATGAAATAATATATTAAAATACATTACTATTTTTGAAGTTACAATTTTTTTTCAAAATGTGGGGCATATTTAACCACTTTACCCTATACAAATTAGTGGCTGCAGCGCAAAAAAAAAATATTTACGTATTGTTGCTACTCGAAATCACACATTTTTCTTTCCCCTGAACTCTCAATAATTGCCAAAATTTAGCGAGCAATATTAATATTTACATATTGCGAATTCACACACGGGTAGCCTATAAATAATAGTAACTATATCTGGAAATTAACATCATTAATCATGGCACCTGCTGCATGTATGGAATAGAACCGCACAGCATAAAGACCCGCAATACATTAGTTCTGGTAGCTCCATTCAATGAAATTTGAATTTGAAGTTATAATTTCACTAATACTAATATATAATAAATACTAATTATAAATGACGCCATATTAATAGTAATTAACAATAGTTATAGATTAAACATATTTTTTTCTAAATTAGCTACCTTCAGAATGTATTATAAACGAAAATGTGTTACGCATTTATTTTTTTCTGCATTTTTGTATCGCGCCCTTAAATCACATACAAATATACCGATTGGGATAGCTAAATATCTCTGAGTAGGTATCGAATTACGCCATTAGTCCTCTTCCTGTTTGAATATTCATTCTGGAAGCGGAAGTTGGTTTTCACTAGGCAGTCAATTAGTTTCGCTCAATCGAATATTGGATCCCGCAGCCTACTGATTAGTCCCCAATGCAATTATTCCCATACGGCTAACGACACTAATGCAGGTAAGCTGGGGGCTTTACTACCGGTTGGAATACTGGCGTAGTTATGCTATTAATAAGTTTTACGTCATGTAGATTTAAAGCTGACTAGTGTAATGTAGGGTAGAGGGTGAAGTATCTGTTATGTGCAATGTAGACTTTTAAATCGTACAACTGCGCGTTGTAATTGACTGTGAATAAAGGATTTTAGAAGTAAATTTGGTTGATTTATGTGTTATGGTTATATTTAACTGTATCCGCAGCACATATTTTATATAAATTATTGGATTGAACTTATGGAAAACAAAGGTTGGAGTTATATGAACATTGTGTGTAAACTCTTTTTTGCAACAATTTGGTGATTTATCAATATAAAAAAATTGTCATTGTACGAATTCCTTCGCTAAAAGTTTAAGTAGTTGGAATAGTTGGAACTCATTGAAACTAAATAGAACTTGCTCGTGCCTTATATTTACTTTTACTATTATTTTAATAATTCCGTAAGGTTTTATTGACTTTTCCGGTTCATTACCAAGAAAATTACATTTACCCAGGGAGGTACTGATATAATAACCTATGTAAAACGGAAATACCGCAGTTACAATTTTTACTGCTGAACCCACACTGCTACGTTATAACAGCGTAGGCTGACTCGGTTATTCCTGTGTTTAATGCAGCTATGATTGTAATTACGGATCGTATTCGGCGGAAACTGGTGGATATTACGCTGCGAAAATGCTAATATCCTCGTATCTATAAGACTCGATATTGTAAATTTAGACGGGTTATATTCACTATATGCAAAAATCGAAAGTACGTATTCGAACTAATGCGCCTGAATACGTCCGTTATTTTTAATTAAAGTTCCTTGTGATACTTAGATGGTGTTACCCACTTATTCTGAACACTTTATTGTTAAAACAAACTGTGGCAGACGTAATATAGTCTGCTTGTACCCGGCGCCTCCACCATTTTTATATATATAATTACTTTTGACGCTATATTAACAAAAGTGCATTTTATTTAGTGAAATATACGTGGTTTTTATACGGACGATGATAGTGAAGAATGATGGAAAATATTTTTACTTGATTTACAAACATTTGCGGAATTTGACGTAAAACACGTACCTTTCCATTGATTGACATTTCGTGAATTTCAACCATGGTAATGATGAACTAACTCATCCGGAATATTTTATGCCGAATAGGAAATCTAGGTTAGTAATAAAAAGAAGAGACAGGGAAAGTTTTAAGCTGAAGAGAAATCTTTATTCTATTTAATATGTATTATGTTTTTGTTTATAAACTGATTGACCTTCGTTATCGCTTTTAAGAATAGTTAGTGTACTACTTTCTTGCTCGGTCAAAGCAAAAAATATTAACATTTATTGGCACTGCTCAGAATGTGCATAGAAATGTTGGCTATAACAGGGGGGAACCCATAACTGCATTTGAAACTTGCTCATAGTGGTGGTCATGAAACTGGGAATAGATAGAGGTAAGACAGGTTTCCACCAGGTTAGCAAAGTCTTCAGGTTGGAGGATTTCACGGATCAACTAGGTGGTATCCGATATGGGAACTTCGATAAATAATGATTCAACGTCAAAACAAACGAGTACATCAAAGGGATTTATTGTTAGTCCACTGAGACTCTGCACAAAAGTGTTTGGCGTGTTTCGTGTAAAGCAATCGCTGTTGCCGGTGAAGGGTTTTAGGATGTTGGAGAGGTATTCGGAAAGTTTGTTTATGGTAAAGAAATATTGGGTTTTTGGATTTTGGGTTATAACCATATAATTCAAGAGAAATGGAATTACTAGAAAATAAGGACTTGTGTAGTTCAGGAGGAATAGATGAAAATTTTATGGATTTCATGATGAAACGTTCAACACCTAAACATATTCCTATCGAGGACATCGCAGATATAGAGGAAAATCCCTAACTATATTGCCGATCTCATCTGTTACAGAACCTTCTGTTACCAGAATATTAATACGTAATATAATAAATTAACTACAGTGTAATAGAATTAATAAAAAATCAAATTGAAAAAAAAGAAATGGTATTACATAAATTATTACACACCGCTCCATTTGTAGTGCAAGCACGAAGTACCTATTTATTTATTTATGTTATGATTTTGCATACTTCTCAATTCGTTTCAACTTCTAGCAATCGGTTACTGATATTTCTAGGACGGGTCTTACTATGGCGTACGATCTAGCGGCTATTAGCTCTTCAAAAGCCGCGAGAAAATTCTGCGGCTCCCCTAAAAGAGCCGATCCGTCGCCGTCTTCACTAACCGTAGCGCGTCCGCGAAATAGTCTCGCTGCTAACCGAAATGGTCGCATTACATTTTCCAACATTTACCGAAAAGGCGCATGGCATTGTCTCTATCCAAAAGTTTGGGATACATTTCTACGACACAAGAGTCATTGATCCTCTTACTCCTTTAACGTCCAGATTAATATTACACCAGAAATCCTTGGGAATTCCGACATTTAAAACTTAGAACGAATTACCTTTATATTAGGGAATATTATTTAAAAGGATTTAAATTGCGGTTCAAAGGCTTGTTAGTGGCAATCAGTTTTTATGTTTAATTTTAGTTTAGTATAACTTTGCTGTGTTATTATGCATTTATATTCATCTATTATTTGTATCACATACTTTGCATACGGCCAGATGAGTCAATAAACGTAACCTAAACCGTCTATTAATATTCATTAATAAACGGTGAGCCTTCTGTAGGTATATTGTGGGATTTTTTTTGTAACTGACATTTGTAATAATTTTGATTTAATTTCACGGAAATACAGAAATTTTAGCGTTTAAAAGAAACAGATATTTAAATTCAAAACAATAAAGCTAAACCAGTTTAGAAGATAATCTTAGTAAATTCTTATAACATTGTTGTTAAACTTTATATTCGCCGAAGGGTGAACAATCCCTGCGGGTTTAATCTTAATTAAAAAGTAAACTGTGTTTGTGTGCGATATTTTAAAATTATGCAAAGATGGTTCCCGACCATAACTAATTGAGGTAATTTCCACATGACCGTCCTAAATTTAAATTGTACCCGTTAGAAGTTTTGCAAACACACCTATAGGGCCTTACGACCGACTCATAATTATATTAAAGTCGTAAAGAATTACGTACAAACAATATTAACGGAATTTATTATTGTTACAGGACCCGAAATTAAGACAGATCGTAACGATGGGATCGCAGGACACCCTGGAAGAGAAGACGGTGACTGTGTGTTGCGGAAACGACTTCATCAACATCACTTTTATAAATTTCTGCTGTACGAGGAAGGAGATAGCACAGCCATGGACCGAAGCCCTCATGAATCTGGCCTATAATTTGAATCAGATTAACGGCTGCACGAGTAATTTTTTGCTAAAAGCTTACACGAAACTAACTCTTATTACGGACAAGGCCGGCAAGATACCCGTTAAAAAGTAAGTCCTTATCTAATATGTATTCAGAGCACGAAGCCATTGAGTTTTATTTCTGGAACTAGTTAAATTTCTGTTTATTTTTTTTAATATGAAGCGCGAAAATTCTATCTCGTGGAGAAGCATTTTTTCAACAGTAATTATACTAGTCCTAATAATTATATATTTTTTAACGATGTAGGAAATGTTAAAAAATATATTTATGTTTATTTTAAACTGTTTTTTTTTTGTTTTCCGATTAGAAAATCAAGTCACATGCTCTTTACCATACATAAATTCTCATGCCTTGTTTCTCTTACGTAAGAAGAGATATCTTACGATATATGTCAATTATGTTCTAGTTATTTAACGAATATGGAACAGGCAACTTTTACTTAAAATATAATTTCGGTGTGAAGGTATAAATGTAGCTACAGCCTTAATATAAAGAATTAAAAACAACAACCGTGTATCAAATTTTCTTTTATCCAAAGTAAACTAGCATTTTTTCTCTTATAATTACAAAGAATTTCTATATTGCAATACAAAATAATGGCATTGAAGGACAAAATATTGTGTAAATTTCTAATAATTAGGATACTATAGCAACCTGTGCCACTGTTTGTCCGTACTACAAAAACATTTACCGAATTTTAACTTCAGATCGGGAACTTTAATTGTGTCGCAGCTATGTTTCTGATTTAATGAATGAACTCTCTTGTAAATTAAAAAAAAATATTGCTGGATTACCACCGTTTTCCAAATGCTAACCTTAATACGCTATCCGGGTTTAAGTTTGTGGTTGTGCTACTGCGGTGAATGATTTATTCTCCTCTTGAGAATACTTGAAGCAGTTTTTATTGTCCCAAAAGCAATAAAATGTTTTACGGCGTACGTCTATATTACCGTGCACCTATAATACATTTTACCACAAAATTACATTCCCGAATTATGTTTTTACACTTGTGTGTGGTAATTTATAGACCTTTTAAGTTTTTTCTTGGAATGCAACCACAAGAAAGGCTTTGAATATCTTAAAGCGAGACTTGGGATTAACTACTACTATATTACGTATAAATCCATGGAAAACTGGACTAAAACCTTTTTGCAGTCACAAGTTTTACGACTGGCACTAGATATTATTATGTAAATTACTTTGAGAACACAAACAAATACTCATTACAATTGTAATAAAAATTCCAACACTTTTTTTCACACCCACTGCAAAAAGACTATTTTTCATTTATTAAAAATATAAGACACTTATCGAAGATCTATATTAAGCGGAAAATGTACGTCATGTATGAAAAATCAGCACGCTTTTTTATGCGAAACTGTCGCCAAGAAAATGTCAAATGTGTTTCTAATCTATTTCTGAATGTAGGACTATTTCAATTTAATCAAGGAAAATAATAAATAGTCCTCTTACTGGATGGTGATTATTTTGACCTACACGTGCTATGAATTTTGAGAGGAATAATATACCTACATAACAGTGGATCCGAAAAGTTGGAAAGCACTGAAATAAAAGTGCAATTAAGTTTTTGTTTTAGGAGGTTGTTTTTTTCAAACAAAAGATTCGTTTTGACAATCAGTTTGAAAAGATCTTACGCCTTTTTTTTCGGGTTGCAATGTAGCATTTCTGCTTCAACTCTGGACACGTAATTTTATATATGATATTTCAAACGAAAGCATGCTTATTCTGCACAAGAAAATTTTTAAAAGCTGTACTTTTGTCAATGTAAGATACATTTTCTAAATTGACGTGTTTTACCATTTTCATCGAAAAGAAAAAAAAAAACGGAATAACTAGTTGCGTTATTTGAGTGTCTCCTGATTTTTCTGACGCCTGATTTTTCTGAGTACATACATTCCAGAAATTAACATTTGAAAAGTAATATCCCAGAAATACCAAGAATATATATATGTAAACAAAACGAGACATTATTCATGGCAATTTGAGTAATCGATAGTTTTTCTCATTTTCAGCATTATTAAGCCATTCGCCCAGAATAGAGATGACAAGAAACGCGTCGAAAAAGCCCTGACCGCTTCTGGCCTGCCATCGGGGAAAAACGACACCATTCATCCGGATAAATTTCAGTATGAAAACTTTTTCAACCTCTACAAGAATCTCACGCAGCGACTGGAAGTGGAGAAGGTATTCAATGATCTGTAAGTGAAATATGTTTTCCATTCTATATACCATGACGTCTTTGCAATATTGCGTGTGATCCGTAAATTAGAAGTCCGACAGTGGTAGCAGTAAATGTTGATTATTGCCCTTAATATGTAAAACACACAATCGCTTAATTAATTCTTTGCACGCCGCTGTAATTAGTAAAGATGATAAGTGGGAAGTCATAGATAGTAATGTCCTGTACATTAGCATAAGTATTGCCACAAAATATTCCTCAGCACCGTTACGACCTCCTCAAATAACCACTTTTAAAAAGAGGAAATGGGAAAATTTACAACTTGCGATGTTATTAATAACGCCTCTTTTATTAACAAATTATAGGTACTTCCTTGCTACAGTATGAATAATTTAAAAAATATTTGCTAGTATATCTTGTATTTCTGTTATTATTTACTTATTTTTGTATCAACTGCATTTACAGGGTATTTCAAAAGGAGATTACACCCAAATCGACAAGGTATTGTTACTTAAAACTGGAATTTTGCTTGCAATACTTCCAAAATGGTACTTTGTTCTATTTGATTTTCGGTTTTTGCACCTAATACATCTATCTCTATTTCTCGCACAATTAATATTAATATTTAGTTCCCTGGTGAACTGGTTTAAATGCTGTTATAATCTCTATTGCATACTACCTGAAGTACAATAGATTCTATCTTATTAAAATATTTTATTAAAAATATTACAAAGAAAATGTAGCATGAAATTAAAAAAACCTCTACTTCTTTGGATTTCTTTTTATTTCATTCTGTTTTTTATCGTCTTTCCTAGCTTGCAAACTGAAACGAAATAAAAACTGCAACCAAATTAATTATGTATAACTTTCTGTCATATGAAATTAAATAACTCGCTATATTAAGCTTTAACCACGAACCTAGAAATCTTTGGGCTTACGGCAGTTACTGGTTAAAAATAATATATTAAAATTGCAGTGGTGTTACCAATTGTGGGGCTCAGGGCAAAAGTTTTCACCAAACGTGAATTAAAAATAAACAAATGTATCTACGTAGCCTTTATATAATATCAAAAGGATAATTTGTACCAAAGTCATATATTAAGTCATCATAATTAAGAATAGAAGCTAAATCATTTTCAGCTGACGAAATAGAAGGAAAGATAGATTATTCTGGATCATTAAATTCCTTAAATAGATATATCTCTTCTTGGTTTTTAAGTCTGTATAATAAAACACCTCTATTCTCCAGTAAGACGTTTCGGTATATTATCTAAACCTTATTCGTTTACATTGTATAATTGATAATATAAAAATTAAGACGTTGATTTGTAAAACTTTCAAAAAATATTTGACATTTTTTGTTTTATTGATAAAATCAGTAGTATCTTTTTTGTTTTAATTTGAGAAATATTTAAAATGTTTTATATAAAGATCGTTTTGTAAATTGTGTCAATTTTATTTGTTATGATTAAATATGAAAAACGTTATTAATTTTTATAGTTTTTGTTGATTTATTATAAAAACGGAATGGGATGATTTAAAATTTAGATAACGTCCAGACCATGTAGGTTTGGTATACCATTTAGTTAAAATTTCATTATTGTTTTTTTATCAGTTGAATGTCTAAAAATGTAATGCTGTTGTTTTCTTCAATTTCAATTGTAAATTTTAATCTAGGGTGATAAGAATTAAATTTTTCAAGTAATTTTGGTATATTTTCTTCCTCTAATGCTGTTATACGGTTTTCAGTCATCAACATATCTTTTAAAAAAAAAAAATTACTTCAAAATCTATTTTACTTAAAATTTCTTCTTCAATATATTCTAAAACAATTATGCTTGATATTGGTGAACCCATTGCACAATCAAAAATTTGTTTATAAAATTTATTTTTGTATTGGAAATATTTTTCTGGTCAAATTTTTTGCCAAACACACCTGCTTTTAAAAGCAAGATACTGCTGGCATGAAAAATTATGAGGCAACATTTTCCAATATAGATTGGAAATAATGTTGCATGCCATAGAGATAATGACAGTAGTAGAGCTAGAAATTGTGTCAAATGAAGATTTTTGTGTAGGGTAACTTAGTTTCTTTACTTACCATCGCTAACATCCCGAATCGCTATTAAATTTAGTGTTAATCTAGTCATTTTACCACTATATCTAAATATCTGGGGAATTAAAGAAAAACTGGAGGTTTGAATTGTGAATATTTAAAAGTCTGATACATAAAAATTTAATTACTGTAATTTCTTTAAGTTATGGTGACTTAATTGGATATTTTAGGTGTTTTACTATGATAATAGCACGGTGCCTTAAATACTTGCCCTATTCGCCCACTTCTAACACCGTCACTGCATTATGTGCCCGATAATGTCTTTTCGTATAATATTTCACAGGCCAGCAGTATTTAGCAGGAATAGGCGATGCGCACGAAAAGTAGCAAGGTATTGTGCGATTTTCAATATGGGACAGTAACATCCAAATAATAATTTTATTATCTATCACTTCATTTTAATAATCTGCTTTTTACTATTTACTTTACAAACATTCTCTTGTTAAGCAATTTTCCTTCTATTTAAGGTCTGCTGTGTAAGATTTCATTAACGTTTCTGTCGATATATTCCACATAAATTTATAACGTCATCATTAATTTTCATTGTGAATCCATTTCCTGATTACATACAATTCTTTCTTTAACTCACGTGCTTCTTTGGTCGCTATTTCCTCCATGCGATAACTGAATTTCAATAAAAATAGGTGTAGATGTTGTGAGTTTGCTCGGGTATTACAAGTGGTAAGAGATCATATCTAGTATTCGGTAGAAGTGACTTGAAAATTTAAGAGAATCATGATTTGAAAATAAAAAAAGGATTAGTGTATTTTTTTTTGATCTTTTGGTCCAAATCTGCTTGTCAGATAGCTTCCAATAATTTTAAAATTTACAAAACGAAATTTTTTTTCGGAGTATTCTTTATGGAAGTACTCCATGTTACAAGGAATATATGCTCGGATTAGTTCAATTGGGAAGAACGTCAACTTTTTTTTTCTCGAAAAATTATATTTTAGACTTTCCGAAACATGTTTTTGAAATACTACGTTACTAGCCGAATTATCCGAATACTGCGGGCTTATCAAAAAACATATAATATAAGTAATTAAAAAAAATCTTGCAATCACTCGCTGCCTGCAGATGAAACTTCTGCAATATTTTAATTAAAATCGAAATTAGGATTTCCGAGAAATTAATATCGAAAGATCTTTAAGTGATCTTTAATGAACATCGGAAGTAACTTTTTTTCCGTGCGTACTTGTTTTCTTTACCAGTAGCATTAGGGAACTGTAGTCAACATGTGTGCAAAATTTCATTGAAAACAGACAAAAGCTGTCCAAGGAAACGCTAAATAAAACGGAGGCGATCGAGCAGCCAATTTTAGGTCGTGACCCCATTAAACCTACGTATCTAGGAAAATATAGGCCTCTTTTTTATAGCATTCAACCGTTCTTCTCTTATGAAAAAATAATCCTTACTAGCACGTGCCTATAAAAGGTCTGTCGGTAAACACCATTGGTATCTCGGTTATTAGAAGACAGAGTAACGGGTAAATAGGAATTTTTTTGCAGAATTCGGTAATCGCAAGAAATACCGTTTTAAATTGACCCTAACTTTTTTAAATTTTAAAATATTTTGAAAGAAAAAAAAATGATTTGTCGGTTTCAATTTTTCTTATCGTAATAATTCGATAACCCTTAACGTGACCGCTTTTAAAGCTTCACTTTAGACATTTTTTTAGCTTGATATTTATAGATGAAGTACACTTATTCCTCTTTCTTTTTGTTTTACCGTTTAAATACCAAGAAATCGAAGGGGTTAAGGTCGGGTGCCCGAGGAGGGCCATGGCACAAATCTACCGTGACCAATCCACTTATTTTCAAACACATTATCTAAATATTGGTGAACTAAACGATTAAAATGCGGCTCCATGCGCCATCGTGAAGCAACCACATAATTTGTCGACTTAGATTCAAAGGAACTTGTTTCAATAACTCCATCAAATGATTTTGCAAAGCAAAAGATAATCATATCCATTCAATCGATTTGCCAAAACAAATGGGCCGATAAATTGTCCATTGACCATTCCGGCACAAATGTTTATCAAAAATCTGTGATGGACAACATGTGGATTTTCCGCAGCCCAAATATGAGTATTACGACAGCTATTTATGCCGTTATGTGTAAACGTTGCTTCAGCAGTCGCCAATATAATGAAAGAAATGTTTGGAACTTCTGTATGTTTTTGTAGAAACTATCGGCGAAATTGTAAAGGTAAAGGATGATCTTCAAGTTGTAAAGCCTGTATGTTTTTGCATCCTCCAGCTGAAAACGCTTGTCCTATAGTATAGGTTATGAAATTGATATTGTATTTATTGTATTGTAATTAACAAAATGGTGCTGTCGGTTATTTTCATATTAACAAGAAACAGATTTTACAATAAAATTGAAGTCAATGGAATTAAACGTCAGTCAATGATAAACTGTCGTAGTACAATTAGCGCTAGAAAGTCACTGTCTAACGTTCATGACCTAAATTAAATAAAAAACAAAAGTTAAGTAGTTTCAAACAAATGCTTGTTGGTCAAAATCGCAACGAAATAGGAACACCTGTTCAAAAAGTCAAATTAACAGGTTTTGCGAAGAATGATTAATGCACACGATGTTCCGTTTAAAAAAAAATAAACTTTAAAGGAATTTCTCTAACATGCGGTTTGAGGATAATGTGTTGGACGTCCTGTATAATGTCACTAAATTAAAATAGCATAGCAAATTTAGTTCAAGGTTTTTTTAAACCATATTACAAAATTGGACTTTTATAGTTATCCTAAAGAGCAAAGATATATCTAGGGTAAAATTTTCTAAAAAAAAATTTGAAATTAATTTATATCTCAAAAACGCTTTGAGATTAGGTATAGGAAAATAAGTGAAAAAGTTTTATGATATTTAATAAGAAATCCAACCATGACGAGATATTGATACGCTCAGGCGTGCGGAGGGTGCGGACGCAGTGTGTGCTACACCTGATGTAACTTAGTAAGAAAGAGCGGAACACACGAGTATGACGCTTGGAGTCGCTGTAATGATTAATAAAAAAAAAAGAAAGATCTAAAACGTAACGATAACTTTATTGTAATAATAAAAACTGGCCACGTGGTTGCTGATTTTTGAGGTTAAGATCAATGTAAAAAGAACAACACGTGATTGCTGTATTCTGATATTAAAATTAAGGCAAAAAGAAGGACTAGCAGGAGGTAGCCGAATTCCTGAGATTAATTTAAAAGTGACGCAATTAATCCGTTTCTATAATTGAATAGTAAATGACTGCTAGTGAGATCAAAGTTACTGGCAATTACAAGTTAAAAGAATATAAATAGCAACAGTAATGAAATAAAATAAAAGAGAGCGATTGATACGTTTTAAATAGTAGTACTTAGCTGTAGCGTGAAGCTGAGTTCGACGCTTTTGTGTATGCTGCTGTCCCGTGGTTTTCTGTGTTTCGAGTTAAAAAGGGGTCCGTTACGACGGCAGAATTAACTGAAGAGAACAGAGTTTCCTTAGCTCTAGCTTGAAACAATGGGAAAGCTGTGGGGAGCACGTGGCATCTATGCTTTCGAGTCAAAACGAGTACGTCACAACGGCAAATTAACTGAACGGGAACCGAGGAACAGAGAGACAGAGAGCGCGTCTAGCGTGCAAAGCCCTTTTAAAGGCTCGGTAAGTAGGTACAAAAAAGGATGAACCAATAGCAATGTCCAGTGATGCACAAAGGATCATAAAAGAAACGAAGCGTCTAAGAAGTTGGCGCGTAAATGAATGAATTTAAAATAACTAAGTTTAAATTTCGTGGCGCGTAAGTTAAATACTCCCGCGCGAAAAGGAACCGCTAAGTGACGTAACGGTTTTTTCTAAAGTCGTAATTGCAATTGCCAGATTAAAAGTAAAGAGAATGAATTTTAAAATTGCCTTCAAAATAACGTTTATATCGCTGATGTTGTCTATGATTAAAAGAAGCGAAATGAATTATTGAAATCAATGTCATTTTCGGTTCAATGCAAAGTGTAACACTATAAAGGAAGGATGTTCCATTTGAATTAACACAAAATGAGATTTAATTCTCATGATTGGTGCTCGATATATTCTAGTATAATTGTTTAATATGAACCACCCACATAAAACTCGAACGAACTTTTTGGTTGATCTTTTTTTAACAAAATTATTACGCCTAGATTATTAACGCCAAACAAATGTTTCTCTTATAATGACACCATTTAATATTTTTATTATTACGTGTATTGGTCAGCGACGTAGGAGTGGGTAATCTTGTGCCTTTAATACCTACTCACAATCAGTATTCATTGTCATGCAATTACTTAAAAGTATTAATTTATTTCAATAAAAATTCGGCACGTTTTAATTTATGCTTTCGCATTTTACGCTGTATTCAAAAAGTTCCTGAGCTGTACGAGCCTAAGCAAATACGAGAGACAATATGCATCTTCTGTCTTTAAGATTCGAAAACTTTACTCTACAATCATACGTGTGTTATAAGTTCACTGTAATTTCTATAGTCCTCCAATGCATAACCATAAAAATCTATCAAAAAGCATGAATCACTTAAACTAATCGAGCAGGTTTTTGGTAGGTGGTATATACATACACAATTAATGCTTAGGGCATTCGGTATAACTCCAAAAAGATCAAAAGGAGGTTAAAGTTTAGTATTTTTGGTTAGTAAAAATGTCCTTTAGTGAGATCTCATTTCTTTTCTTAGCGTTGGAACACCAAGACGTCACAGTATGAGCATAACACAACTCGTAGATTTCTTGAATAAAACCCAAAGGGATCCGAGGCTCAATGAAATCCTTTATCCGTACGCGAACACGGCTAGAGCAAAAGATATCTTGGCACAGTACGAACCGAATAGATACAACGTGCAGAAAGGACAGCTATCGTTCGACGGGTTCTTGAGATACCTGATGTCGGAAGACAACAATATAATTTCGCAAAACACCTTTGACTTGTCCCACGACATGGATCATCCGCTCGCACATTATTTCATCAATTCGTCGCACAACACCTATCTAACGGGGCATCAACTTACCGGCAGGTCTAGCGTAGAAATGTATAGGCAGTGTCTATTAGCCGGATGCAGGTATCTAAAACACTGGACGCTAATCTAAGTCGGGATGTAATCAAATGCTGTGTTCTCTTTTGCAGGTGTGTAGAATTAGACTTTTGGAATGGTCGGACCGATGAACCGATCATAGTTCACGGCTATACTTTCGTACAAGATATCTCCGCTAAAGAGGTGTTAGAAGCGATAGCGGAGAGCGCTTTTAAAACATCCGATTACCCCGTAGTGCTTTCATTCGAAAACCACTGTAACCCTAGGCAACAAGCTAAAATAGCCAACTATTGTCGCGATATTTTCGGCGACATGCTGTTAGACACTTCTCTTGAATCGCACAAACTAGAGCCAGGTTGTACTTTTAATAGAGATGCCATTTAATCTTGCATTTAAGCAGCCTCCCTTTTCATAATAGTATTCTTATTTAGGTATACCCTTGCCACCACCTACGCTACTTAAACGGAAGATTATCATCAAGAATAAGAAGAAGCACCATCACCACCACCATAAAAAAGCTCCCGAAACTCCTGATCAACCTACGGGAAATGGAGATGTTCCACACCATGCACCAGCATTACAGACAAGGCAGGTAAGGTGGATATATTATTGTACACAAGACTTGAAAAAATAGGCATCGATCTATGAAATCCCTTTAGAGTTTTGTTTTTCTTTTTTGATGTTAACAGTAGGCGGATTTCTGCACAGGCGCACGAGGGGTCCTGCAATTGTAAATGAGGAAAAAGAAAGGCTGTAATTTTTATTATTTTTTGGAGATAGCTTTTAATTTCTATAGGTATGCCTTATTTAACCTTGAAGAGGTCTCGTGGTACCTGACAGGCACTTCAGTTATTTTGATTGAATCCCCTACTTTTTATTTTTTTCTTCAATTTCTTTTAAACTATGGCATCTCTGGTGCCTGTAAAACCCTAGGGAGTGCAATTTGTTAGTATATCTACTTATATAAATATAATCCTTTGTGTCAAGCGTATCATCCCAAAACTTTTTAAAACATCGGAATGCGGTTTGTTTGAAATCGGTTTGTAATAGTTCGGTAATCATTTTAAGTTATTTTTCAATTACTCAAAAATAAAGAAAAAGAAGTGTGAGTGACCCTCTGCTTTTTTGGATTTTGTAGGCAAAATCCAAACACGAACAGAACACCGATTTTTCTGAAAAGTTTTGTCTCTGCGCATTTATTTTCCTTTTGCTCAAGAACGACTGAACGAATGAAGTTGAATATTCTTCCAAAAAAAGAGAAGAGGTTTTTTAAAAAAAAAATATTCACAATTTTTGATTTAACATGATGAATTTTGGAAACTCTCGTAGAGAAACCTCCATTTCTTTATTTAGAGTAATCACAACAAGAATGGTTCAAAACTATTAGTTCTTAAGAAAGAGGAATCTGAAGATTACTTTGTTCCGTAGGTTGACCACAGCTTATAACTTTTAGACGTCTACGCTTCCAAATAAGTATATACAAAATTATTGAGGAAACTATGGTTAAAAAACAAAATGACACTAATTTTAAAGCAATTATCCATCCAAGTTATAAAGTAAGAAAGATTAGCCACTTCATAGACATCATTGTAAGTGACCAACACCTTCATGAAGACGAAATAATAATTGACTGAAATCGGACGAGTTTACCTACGTCAGATAGTTCATGTACCTAACGTTGATTTTTTAAAACATAATCTTCTTGCTTTGTGCTCAGTATCTCCAATTTCACAAGTTTGAGTGTATTTAATAATATAATATAATAATAATATAATATAATACAGTGGTCACATACATATACATAATTTAGTGTATTCTTTATCAAACTTAAAAAAAAATATCTATGACTTGACCAGTATTTAACCAACTAACTAATTTCATTCAATCGATAACTATATATGAAACTATATCAACAAAAAAAATATTTTTAATATAGCTCCAATAAGTTTTTCTAATTGATATAATTGATATAAATAAATAAATAAATACATAAATAAATAAATACATACATACATTGGCAAACTACTGCCAGTACTTTCAAACATATATCAAACATACATATACTTAAAGAAACATTTACACCTACTTTTTGGTCAAACTGCACCATTTTCTAATGCTTAATGAAAATTTGTTCAACTACCTTATAATAGTTAAAAATGCAAAGTAAATCGCAACTGAACGCATGGATTTCCTCATATCGATTTGCCCGGTTTCTGTCTGCGGAAAAAGAAGGACAAATCTCCATTTTGTTTTCTTAATAATCGGTAATTTCCATGCTACACGACTACCTATCAGTTATTTACTTTTATTTAAATTTATCACGTTCATTTATCATTTTCACATTCTAAGTTGCAAGTTGAGAAAGGTTTCTAACACTTTCATCTATTGAAACATAATAATTCTTGCACTAATAAGATTTCAATTTTCGTAATTAATATAATGTGAATATATTCACTTCTTGGACCATCGGTATGATGCCTACCAGAATAAAAAAACGTGTTTATACAGCCTTCAAATTTGAATTGCGTTTGTGGCCTCAAGTGCCACATCCGCCACCGAGCATTAGATGAATTTATTTTATCCAAAAGGTCTTTAGATTGCTATATCTATTACTTAGGGTTCGAAGGATTCGACTGCCACAGAAGATGAAGATACGAGCAGTGAAGAGGAAGGTGAAACTGGAGATGTAGAAGCAGCACCGCAAGGACAAGGAGACGGCGTAGAACTTAAACAGCAAGCACGAGAAACTGAAGCCGGCGCTGAAATCTCTGCATTGGTAAATTACGTTCAACCGGTGCATTTTTCCAGTTTCGAGAACGCACAAAGTATGTTCCCCGGGTTTGGTATTTACTTCTTATGTTACAATTCAATCGCCCTTTACAGAGAAAAATCGCTGTTACGAAATGTCGTCGTTCGACGAAAAGCAAGCGACTACGCTGCTAAAAGAGAAGCCAATCGAATTCGTCAACTATAACAAACACCAATTAAGTCGCGTCTATCCGCAGGGTACGCGTTTCGATTCCTCGAATTTCATGCCGCAGGTATTCTGGAACGCCGGCTGCCAGCTAGTTGCCTTGAATTTCCAAACGTTGGATCTGGCGATGCAGCTCAATGTCGGAATATTCGAATATAACATGCGATGCGGGTACTTACTGAAGCCGGAATTCATGAGGAGAACGGATAGGCGGATGGATCCGTTTGCGGAGTCGACGGTAGACGGGATAATAGCGGGAACCGTTAAAATAACTGTCATATCGGGTCAGTTTCTCACTGATAAGAGGGTGGGCACCTATGTCGAAGTGGATATGTACGGTTTGCCGGCCGACACGGTTAGGAAGAGGTACCGAACGAAGGTCGTCCCGAATAACGGTATAAATCCACAGTACGACGAGGAACCTTTTGTTTTTAAAAAGGTCTTTATAACTCGGATAATTGAAAACGTCAATTTTTAAACAGGTTTATTAATTTTAGGTCGTCCTACCCGAATTAGCATCAATCAGGATAGCAGCGTATGAGGAATCCGGAAAACTCATCGGACATCGAATATTACCAGTGGTTGGCCTTTGTCCGGGCTTCCGGCATGTTAATATGAGAAATGAAATTGGACAACCGCATCCGCTAGCTACCCTCTTCTTACATATCGTAGTTAAAGACTATGTTCCTGACGGCTTATCCGACTTCGCCGAGGCCTTGGCCAATCCAATCAAATATCAGAGCGACCTGGAGAAACGTGCACAACAGCTGGCCGTATTGACTGACGACATGGAACCGTCCACGGACGGCTGTTGCGACGAAAGCACGAAGAAATTGAAGGAGAGTGCTCCTAACGGAAGCCCAACGCAGAAACCTTCCATCGTTTCCGGTGCTGACTCGGTCGATATAGTTAATGAAAATGATAGTTCCGCGGTGGTATTGCCATCTACCGGCGATCACGTCGTCGTCAATAAACCGCCTGAAATTAAAGAGGAGAAAATCGAAGAATTCGTGGCCGAACCGCTGGACAAAATTATGGAGAATAAACTAGTGAAGGAGAAAAAGATGGAACTAGATAAGAAACTGGAGAGTTTGAGGAAGAAATACGAGAAAAAGAAAGTGACGTTGCAGACACAAAAATCCGGCGAGAAGACGTTCACAAAATTTAAGAAACGTTTCTCAAAAACAAACCTGTAAGTATCTTATTCGTTGTTCTTGTTGCTATCCGTTCAGTTACATATATTTGATAGAGATGATCATTAGGTTTAAACAAATTGTTCCTATAATGTAGCCCCCTTGAATCATCCAGTGTTGCACAACACATAAATGATAGCGGACAAAGAATTAACATTAAAAATATTAAATTTTAAAAAGTGCAGCGTTTTCGAGAGAGTTAGACACACCAAAAAAAGTTCAACAATTTATTGTATCGAGAATATACTCCTCTGCAATTCTCTTAAATTCTTTAAAACATGGCTTTCAAAAGGAAAAATTGAATAACACAGCTTTGATTGAATTTTATTGTAGTATTTTAATCAATATTGAGCAATATAATGCAGCTACCGGTGATTTTTGTAATCTACATCAAGCATTTGTTTGTGTACAACATGTAGACTTAAGCTAAAAAGGCGTAGAATAAGAGGAAAACTCGAGCGCTGATTCGATACTTGGAAAATAGAATGCAAATGTAAAGTTGTATTATAAAAACAATGCTATTCAATCATCATTTCTCAGGGTTCAATGTTAGACCCCATACTTTTTTTTAGGTTATATATAAATGATATTGTTTTGTTTAACAATCTATGCTGATGATGTTGCAGTTCGAACATCTGAAAAGAATACGCGAACATGCTTTGCTAAACACTCTATGCAACAAAAATAAACTCTTATATATATATTAAGTTAAGAAAAAACAAAGTATTTCACATGTGACAAAAGAATATTGAATACTACAATTTAATTATAAACAACAAAGAGCTAGTTAACTGTGACAGTACCTTCGAGTTATTTTTGATCATACGTTGAGGTGGAAAGAGCATTGTGATAATATGGTACTAAAATTACAACAAAGAGGTTTTGGTTTGAAATAATTAAGATCTGACATATTCCTCGATTGTTTAATCTCACTCTATTATGCTGAAATTTGTTCTAGAATGCGGTATGATGTACTTTTATGGGGAAATTTGGCGGCTGCGTATCATGTTTTTTGGGCAGAGAAGTCTGTGCTTAGGTCTGTTCCTGGTGCTTACTTGTATGACTCGTGCTGACTAATTTTTAAAAAGTTTTAAATCCTCGCACTTTCGTGCTTATATACCTATATTGAAATCTGCATGCTACATTTACCAGTCAAGAAGAAACATTGCTACTAACAATATATTTCATAATGATGTATGATACTAGAATTAAGGAAAGAATTTGTCTAATGAAATCAAATGTCTTAATAATTAGAAAAAGTTTGGATGTCATAGATTAATTCATTAGATATAATTATTTATTACATACTTTTCTTTTGTGTTTGTTGCTGGCTGCATATACAAACTTTATTACTAGTTTTTTTCGTTGACTTATGTGATTATAATTAATAAAATTTATTATTATTCAGTTGAAAATTGAAATCCATGAATTTCCAAAATAGTTGCCCCGAATTAATAAATTACTGTATATCTTGTATGTCTATGCCTAGATATAATGACAATTTTTAACGTTAGCTTCAACTTTCGTCACTTTTGACGTAAAACTTTTAAGCTGGTAAGCTCAGTGCTTTCGAAAAAACTAGAAACATATCAAAAGATGGACGATGTATTTTTTGCACTCTCGGCGTATATCGAGGGGATAATTACCATATATTAAGAGCTTAACACCCCATTAAATTTTGCCTTTATTTTTGTTATTTAACAGCCAGATATAAGCTATATTACTGATGTTATCAATAATTTTAATTTTTGATTGTTAGAATCACTCCCAGTCATTTAGCTCATTAGCGCCCAGAATTTTATTAAAACATTTAAAGAAAATAAATTTTATGGTCTTAAATAAAACTTTGGAAAATAAATTTTATGGTCTTCAATAAAACTTTGGAAAATAACCCAAAAACGTCAGACACGATGATGTGACTCGAGGCGCGAGACACATCATCGTGTCTCTGAAATTAAGGGAAACTGTCACCATACCGTTATTTAATACAAAAGTAATTCATTTTAGACCTGTTGAATCGCCCAGCACTGAACCCTTACACAGCATGGGAGAGTCCCAAGACGGTAGTAGTACGATGGGATCCGACCAACAGCCGATGATCAAGCGAAGCGAAAGCGAACGATTACTGGCCGTCCATCGGGATTTCGTGACGCAAGAACGGGAGCTCCGAGAAAAGTACCACGAGGTAATTTTCGCGACGGCGGAAAAGGTGATGCAGACGTCGCAAGGGAACCAAATAAAAGCCCTGAAGATGCAACTCGACATGGAGATTATGGAATTAATGAGGCGGCTACAGGCGGACAGACGCGAGCAGATTAAGGCTCTGGAGAAGAAACACCGCGACAGGGACGAGCTGGTTAGAGTGAAAAGGGAAGTCGCCAGCAATGTCGTGGACCGGGGCGTTTTAGAGAGGGAGAAATTGAATCAGGCCTTCCAACAACGAATAGGTGACCTGGAGAAACAGCATGAAGCCGTACGGAATGCTCTGGGGGATCAAAGAGCGAAGGTAAGTTATTTTTTTTTTTATCTTTTCGAGGATTAGAATAACGCGACTGTGACTAAACATCTTGCTTTAGTGTTTAATATTTTTTATCATTTTAATGAGAAATTATTTTAACAATACAAAATCAATACTTTACACTCTGACATGACATGACATATATCTGAAAGCTTTACTTTCGAATATGGTAGTGTAACTGACATAGGGTTTTCGTTTGTGAAAGAAACCCCAACAAGGAAACTTCGTAGAATATTCACCGATAATGCAATAACAAAACTTTCATCAGAAGCTCTCAAATGTTGATTTCCACCTAATTTAAATCCAATGCAACAGATAATAAGCACATCTTCTTACATATATTCAAACTATATTTCGAAGAATATTCCCGTTTAAATAAAATAGATCTAACAACAAGAAGGCACAACTCAGCGCCCCAAAAGTATTAGAACACGAAAATAGAATACAAATTAATCGTTAATACAATCTATACTTGTACTTCACCACCTGGAATACATAATATACTTCAATAATCTAAGAAAGCAATACACACCGAAGGTAGATAGAAAGAAATAGGAATGCCTGAAGATATTACCAAAAATCGATGAAATGTAGCAAGTAAATTTAGAAATTTTAATTTTGACATAATTCCAAAAAAAATATTAAATTATATGTTTATTCGTAACGGTCAAAAATTAAATATATAACATGACTTTCTAAATATTACAGAGAATTTCAATCTGTGAGCCATTGTGCTATATCGTAAATTCTTGGCCGTTTGAAGGAAACTGGTATAAAAAACTACAGACCTTTAAGTCAATTAACAATTTTATTTTCAAAAATAATAGATGCTGCTGAATACCAGCAGGTATACTCATTTTTCGCTTTGAACAATTTATTTAACCAACGATCAACAAGGATTTTTCCTGGGTAGAAGCACATTTATAGCCCTTTACGAATACACCGACTAGATACTAGAAATATACGAGAGTTACAACCTGAAAATAGGCCTGTTTATTGACCTCACGAAGGCTTTCGACAGTGTGCACCAAAACCCCACGGAAAATTCCTTCGTAATTAACAAATAGCACACAGACCGTTCAAAGAAGCTGTGTACTCTGTAACTGAAACTCCAACATCAAAGCCACAGTTTCTGGGATAGCTCGAGGAAGCGTCAACTGAAATTTATAATACTTATAGATGACACAACTGGTGTAAACAAGAACGACTATCAGTCAATGCTCAGAAAACACCAGCCGTGACTTTCCCGAGAACAAGACTACTAAAGGGTTTACAACCACTAGTGTTAGGAGACGATAGGATTCCATACGTCAAAGAGGCGTAATACCGTGGAACCTGGTTTGATCAAAGACTCACTTGGAACACACGGCCACTATCACCCTGGGCAGGTGCAGGAGGTTGTGTGGAAGAAACTTGAGCCTTAGCCCCAAAATGACTCTATGGTTATACTAAAGGGTAATTAAACCCATGATTAGATACGCAACAGTATGGTGTGGCCAAAGTTGCGGCTAAAACGTTAGGTGGAATACAAAGGCTCTGGCTTGTCTCTATGCCACGGGCACGATGAGATTGACCCCTACTGCCGCAATGGAAGTAACATTAAACTTACCATTGTTACAAAGTAGTATACAGTAGTATACAAAAAAGCGCTAGGTCTGCAGTATTCAGATTTATGCACAGTCAAACACCGTTAAGTAAATCGCTCGGTGGTGACCATAAAAACTATCAGATGAACTTAAGGAGGTGCGCCTTATGGGGATGCCGAGTGATACTATGGTTCAGAAATTCAATCTAGATAGAAATTATGATGTTATAAAACCAGATAGGTCTGAGAGAAAAGCCCTCCAGGAAGAGCGGACTCAAATTGGTATACAGATGGTTCGGAAACTGAGGAGCTGGCATGCATGAAAAGAAGCTCAGAAAGGCAATTTTAATCAACTTCAGCGCGGACATGACGGGGTATTTCAGGCTGGGGTTACTGCAATTCATCACTGTATCAGAGAAGTAGAAAGATGGACCTAGTTAGGTAAAAGCGTCATTATTTTCTTGGTCTAGGTCTAAGGAATGGTGGCAAAAATCACCAGGATAAAGACAAACAAAAGAGTTCTTACGGAACAGAAGCCTGAATTTACTAAAGACCTCAGTTATTGTAGACTGAATAAACACATGTGTAACATAGGGCTGGCAATTTTGTTTAAAGAGAGTAATCTATTAACAGTGCATAGTATTTAGATTTACGGATGTCATTTACTGACAGTCCCCAAAAAGATATAATTCCAAAACAAGAAATAACATTAATTATAACACCTTTCCACAGATTAACGAAAACAAAAAAGATATAGCAGACAACTGTGTAAAATTTCACAATAGACTACCAAATCATATTAAATTAGAGAAGAACCTATACCAAATCAAAAAAAGCATTTTACTTTACCATAAAGGAATTCCTAAACCATTACAATAAAATGTATCTAATGATTCTTCTTTACGTACTTCTATTTTATTTTCTGCTTTTCGTAACTGAAACTGTAATACAATTGCGGATATAGAGACTTACTTTTTTACTCATACCATAACTACATATATAAAACCTATGTATATCTATCTTACTTTCAGGCAAAAATGGCACTATACAAAGAATTCGACACTCGATTGGCCCGGGTTGAAGCCGAAGGAAATGTGCAGCAATGAGAAGCCGTTCTACTGACAATGGCAGAATACGTCTGCATGGTTGTGTCGGCGCAAATTATACTCATCGATATCCTCGCCCGATGTCGCGAAGAAGACGATCGGTTGGAACCAGACGACAGTAGTACTAATTTTTAGTTGTTATACTACCAAAACACATATACTATTTATGTATAGACGGGATGTGTGGTAACCACGACAATCAATTCAACGGAAAGCGCGCGCGCGGTATGCATTAGTCGCTGTAAGGTAGTCGCTGTTGTCTTATTTGTGATAGTAGTTTAGTGGTCGAAACAAAATGGCCAGTTTCGTTCGTTTTTTTTTTCTTTTAAAGTTACCTCATTGAGTTAGGCTTGTAGTAGCCGCTTCGTATCGGACTGAGCTAGTTTGTATATAATAACTATGGCAGAGAGAGATAAACCAATACGATTGGATATATGCTCTATTATATGCTGTACATTAACGGCAAATGTACATAGTTAAGAAAAAAACAAAAATAAGTACTTGTTATTTATTGAACGTAAGTGTACCCTTTTCCTCAACTCCCCTCCTCCAAAACTATTTGTGTGTGTAGTCAAGTCCATCGTTAAAAGTAGATTACTATAACACAATATACAGACGGAAATAAAAACTATGTGCCATGTTGCCAAATTACTTAAAAGTAAAAGAAAACACAAGTAGAATTTAATATATTTTACAAATGTAATGGGTCTCATACAAAGATTAAAATGTAATTGACAGTGTATATATAATAAAGAAAAGATCCATGCATCTCATAGACTATATTTTTTCCACTTGTAAGCGTGACCAAGTATTGAGATTAATGACTTAGTATTCTTATGATCCTTCGGAATGATATTAAATTTATTATTAATTAAAATCCGGTTGCAATTACAAATGCCATAGGTGTTTTTTGTTGTTAAAATCTGAAATAAAGATTCAACTTTAGCTAACTTAGCTTTAAAATCAGTATCCAAAACATTGTGCGAAGCGCTTTATGGTTGGTCCAACGTTTGACAATATCTGCTCTACAGATCTAATATTTACGCAAATTATATGACATCTTTCAAAATATTTTTTTTTTAATTCTATTTTTATATTTTAAATTTACAATTGCTTCATTACACCTTTATAGTTCTGTAGACATGGCTTATCTGCGGTTTACTAAATCCACCTAAGTCTAGGTTACTGAAGTAAATAAATATAAATTAATTTCACCCTCAAGAAGAATTACTATAATAGTAAACAGATTATTCATATTAGGCGGGTTAAAGTATGCAAATTGCGTAGGAAAAGAATATATTGATTGCAGAACCGCAGGCTTTATTTTTCTGATGTGAAAATAGTAGAAAATAGAAAAGTTTTTAATGGCAAATTAAAATAA
The DNA here is from genome assembly GCA_949128085.1 of Cetonia aurata. NCBI lineage: Eukaryota > Metazoa > Arthropoda > Insecta > Coleoptera > Scarabaeidae > Cetonia > Cetonia aurata. The sequence continues at coordinate 35,947,432 of OX421885.1, forward strand.
AGAATTTTGTGAGTTAAAGAAGGATCGTTGAGTAATCATGTTTGTATCACGACCTTATTGTAAAACTACTGCGTATTGGGTTTCCTCTATAAATATTGAAGAAAAACTGTTTTCAAAAGAGCATTAACCAAATTTAGTAAATTGTTTGGTCATTTCTAGTTTTTTGTTTTATGACCAAGAGAAAATCGACAACATATAGCATGAAACATTGAAAAGCATTCTACTTTCCAGAGAGGATTCATCTCAAGTGTTTTATTGATCATATTCTTCTTATTATTTTTTAGTCTTTATAGTTTTGCGATAAAATATTGTTCACATCTGTTAATGAAATCAAAATATAATGCATCTAAAAATTGTATTAAGTATATATAAGAAAAGGAAAAAGAACACAAAATCACTATTTGTTTGTTATTAACTACAGTATGAATGAGTATTTATATACGATTTTGGGTAATCTAGTTGACATTTTAGAAGCTAGAACAATAGCCGTAACCTTTTCCATTGACGGGGTTTAAATTAATTGGGAATAATGTTTAATACTGTGCGGATACACAATCATTTTCTGTTGGCGGAAATCCCACCCCCACACTCATCTTACGTCACCAGGAAATATTCACATCTTAGTAACTAAAAACCGTCGAGCTGTAACTATTTAATCACGTTCACGTTTTTGCATTTAATATCTGTCCACATATAACAAGTTGAAGTATTTCCTAGGTAATATTTACGACTGCACCTTGGTACAAAACTATCCTAGGTCGATAGATATTACTTATAGGTAGTCTTGCACGTAGACAGAATACAACGCCATATTTTCACCTAATATCAAACATCTCAGTTTGTAGACCGGGAAGTCATGATATCCTGTGATGGGTGGAGACTGTGGCTTGAAAACTATAACAAAAATCCCAAAAGAAAGGTGAAAAAATCCCTTACCACAAAATTAGATAACAAATCTAAATACGTATTTCGGCAACTAAGTTGCCATCTTCAGTAGAAACAAGTGAAAAGCAGTGTTAAACATCACTTGTTTCTACTGAAGATGGCAACTTAGTTGCCGAAATACGTATTTAGATTTGTTATCTAATTTTGTGGTAAGGGATTTTTTCACCTTTCTTTTGGGATTTTTGTTATAGATCTCAGTTTGTAATTTATAGATTTCAATTAAAATATACCTAAATGTTTTCCTAATCGTTTGAAGGTGTATGTTCCTTTTGATATATTTACGTAATACAATAATGCTTATTGCTATTTTTCTTTAATAATATTGATTGTGTTCGCCAATAATCTAAATACTTGGTGCAGAGGATTTGCAATCCAGGCAAATGAATGCTCGACAATGTGTGTGATTCGTGTGCTAGTAATAGTATTGTTGCTATTTGTTACTACTCAATGGTTGTTACTTAGAATTTATAGTAATCACTCGTTAGTGTAGCGATGAGGTTCGTTGGCCTCTACGCAATATAAACAAGAAGAGGAACTTTAGAACGTTTAGAGTTATATTGATTTGTTATGTAAATTCTATTGATATGACGGCCTACGTGTTTTATTTGTGGAAATATGGGAAGTGTTGGGAATAAAATCGCAAATGATGAACCGTTTTTACTTTTCAATTCAATGAAAATTTGTAATGGGCACACTTCAGTTCGTTATGTTGAAAATATACTCTAACAATTTCCAATGTGGAATGTTGTACCTTAAGCAAAACTCATCGATTGCTTGTTGTTTTTTACTTTGTTTTTAATTGTATTTACAGATTTTATTAATTATTATTGTAAGCTAACGTCAAAAATAATTTAATAGATACTCAATTTATCCAAAAAAAGACTAGATTTTGTTTGTTTGTAGTAGGTAGCTTTTTTATCGTCTGACTTGACTCATTTCGCTTTTGTGAATTACGCTACAGTATATTTACTACGAACCATGTTAGTAGCTAGATTTTACCATTATATTGTGTAGAGCTCGAAGCTTAACTTTACAAAAATGAAACTATTTGGCTGAAGCTGGACGGTAAAAAGAGAACGCCGAGCATCATATTATTGATTTAATACTTTACAATTTAAGTAGCTACTCGATTATAGAATATCTAGTCAGTATGTGCAATTGACGTTAGCATAAATACAATGTTTCCTGTACTTTGTTTCGAAGTACTACTATTCATATCCTTATCGAAACAAAATGTTTTCGATCGTTTTTCGTTTTGTATACTCCATTTTATATTTGTTTTATTGAGTAGAATTTTATAAGAGCGAAGTTGTTCTATTCTACTGACACCATTCGAATGTAAAGAGAAAACATTCCAAAAATCTGTGTGATTGATAATGTGTCTCGGAGTGTTTGTTATTTTTCATTTGTAAGAATATTTATTATTACTATTAAAATTATTGATTGAATAGTTAGTGAGGAATCTCGTTTTTTCCAACTGTGCCTTTGCCTCATTGATAATTTTATTCATACTATTCTAATTACCACCAAGTTCTGTATTACGTGTATTTATTATGAATTTGATGTGTCTAAACTAAATAAATTCATGTCTGAAAATGTGTTTTTCTATCAAACCCTAATTTACAATTTAAGAAAGTACAAGTAAGAAAATATACTCCGTAAGTATGTATAGTGCGTTTCAAGATATAAGAAAATTAGTTTTAAGACTATGAAATACGGCCCTATAACATAATAACAAAATGCAATTTTGTCCAAGGCAGTCAGTGTCATTCGGTGACATTTCTATGTTACGCACTAAGCGTAAATATTACTTCAAGATGTGACTAATAATGAATGAGAGTTAAAAGATTTTGAACTCAATATTTTCGAAGATAATTTGGTAATTTGTAGATTATGATTGATAATCAAAAAGACTCGATAATTAGGTCTGGCACATACGCCTTATGTATCTCGCTGACGCTCGCACGGGCGTGCAGTGCACAATCGAATAAATGTCAAACGAACACGCGAACGTAGTGTCTCACATTTCGCATAGAAAATGGACGCGGGGGTTCGTGCAAGTGTCAGCGAATTAGAGTGTACATGCACATACGCTCTAACATCCTTATAACTTCAAAGATATTTACAAATTTTTGTGTATTACTTCGTAATAGTGATGAACATAATCCCATGACGGAGAACGAATCATTAGATTATTGACGATCATTCGAGAACTCGATTAATTCATCATTCGTTTCATCATGAACAATCGTTAACAATCGACTACGGAATCATTCATAATGTTTCGGTTGAAGTATTGAAAAATCTTTTTTTTGTCAGCTATATTTTACGTTACGGCGAAGGAAATTTGTAATGCACATTACAATTTTGTGTTTGTATTTGAAGGCCTCTTTTAGTCGCCGAAAAGTATGGCTAAATAAAAGAAAAGTGGAATAATCGATTACGGGATCATTTGACCTTGTCGACTGGAATTTCATGATTTTTTTTAGTTAGGCGAGATCTTGCTTCAAAGGGCACAACCTTGTACAGTACAATCTGTGTAATTTCCTAATTTCTTTTCTTTTCCGATCGCAGGGTATAATTTCCTTGGATTCTTTTTCACTAAAAACCCCGCTTTCGCACATGATTCCACTCCAGTATCGTTATGCACATGTCTTCAGGACGGTGTGCCGTATTTAGCCGTAGATTTCTCTTTCCTTTGTTATCAAAATAACTTCCATGTACTAAGAGACCCCCTGTCAGGCTCTTTGGTTCCCTAGTATCTTACTTATAATGTTGTCAGGTGACGTTTTCTAGGGCATGTCTTTCAGTCCTCCACCTAAAATACTCGAAGAAGGTGTGGTGTGCGTCATCCTTCCAGTGCTAATACGAGCAGCGGGCGCTATCCACTTTCCTCATTTTATGTAGGTAATCATGAAAGTACCCGTGCCCGGTGAGGAACTGAGGAGTCCCTATTTATCCAGACTGACAAGTCCTTAATTAATCTGGCTGTCCACCTGCCCTTACTATCAGCATTCCACCTTCCACCTGCGCTTTAAGCAATCTCTCGAACAACTTCCCCGCCGTATCATCGGATTAACGTAGTTTTAATAAATACTAATAATATATATAATGTGCTGTCCAACAGGTTAAATCGACCCAATGTGAGAGGACAAAAGAAAATACGAAATATAATATTAGATTCATATAAACATATCTCGAAATAATCGCTAAATTTGGAACGAATGTAATAATAAACAAAATAAATATTTAATAAAAGATATCCTCAGTATTTCTCAATCCTATCATAATCATAATAGTTACCGGTGCTCGTTTTAATATGTTTGTTTTTGCCAATGGAAGCCTGAAATGGGTTTCTATTCTGGCGTTCATACGTGGTACATGAACAGAAATGAATAATCAACTTTGCAACATGCAACTTTTATTCAAATAATTATATTACATCTTTGTTATGTCACAGCGACGTAACCAAATGTGAGATATAAGTATATTAAGTACCTTATCCCTGTAACGTGCTCACGGTGTTTCTATATGTAATATCAGGCCTATGTAACAAAATGGTATTGCATTTATCCACAAACGACGTAAACAAATTATATAACAAAATTTACTTAGATGCTATATACCTATGTAACAGATACATCGATAAAACTCTTGTGTTTGCTGTGTGTGCTCTTCTAATACAATTTCATGCAGGTGTTTCATATCTAAATCGGGTACCAAAAAAAACACACCCAAATTCTTAGCTTCAGATAGGAGGGACAACCAAACTTTTGTTCGAGTTACCAAAGAACAAAGCAATTACTTTTGACGGGCTGAATATAAACGCGTGTCGAGTAGAGATATGAACAAATTGCATTGAAATCATTGTGAAGGTGCTCTTCCTATACATTCTGCCGGCATATAAATATACTTGAGCTGAGGTTGTTCCTATATAATAAAGAGGAGAAGGCCAAATTTAGGTTATAGAGTACACCACGGAGGAGTGGTTTGCTCTTAGAAGAAATGCACCCAACAACATATACTTCACTGCATCCTATCACTTAAATAAAAGCAACAAGTATTAGCAGCAATCAGGATCCAAAGTATCAAGAATACGACAAAAATCCAGCGGAGTTAAAACAGAAATCCTATCATCATCCGCCTGCCACCATTATTCAGCAGCTTATGAACTACGATGTATTAGTAATATTTCTTGGACAGTTGAAACTCGAATTTAGAGCTTTTCTCCACCTCGAACCCACTGTACATTCTGTCCACCTCGCCTCATCTCAAGATGGTCTTGTTGACCATAATTCTAATTATTATCCTTTGAATACCAATAAAATAAATGAATTTTAGTTAAAACGTTTGAAAAATTTTATTGCTGATACCTACATAAAATGATTAGTGGTGATTAATCGTTTGTAAGGTGCCTCGGTTTGTTCTTATTGCAATCGAGCCTTTTATTGACATAATAAGATTGTATTTACATGATTTACGTTTCAAAGAAGTACGTTGCTAAGCAGTAACGAACGAAGGAAACTAAAGGCGTTCCTATCACTACAACAAACGCGTTTGACCGAAAACCAAATTCCTCCGTATTCTATACGATAGCCCATATTAAAGCATTAGACGAGGAAATTTTCAATAAAACCGAGGAGGAACTACGACGATATTTATGTTCGGGAAGCTTCCAAGCGTACGAACTGGCGGTTTTCTCCACAAAAAGCACCTTGGTTATATCGATTATACGAATGCAGATGGCGTGACAGCGATTTGCATTTCTTCAACGTTTTATGAGTCTTTTGAATCTCGAGAAAGTCTGTGATGCTCCCGATTTTCCAAAGGGAATTTCCATTCAATGCGGTACACGTGATTGCGACTGCCGCGGTCCCTAATGATAGAGCGGTCTGAAGAACGGTATGGCTGAAGAAGAACCGCCCGGAAATACAGAAGAAGATTGGCGTGTGTACGAAGTTCTTTGTAAGGAAACTGAGGTAAGCGACTAAGTGAAAAAAGAAGTTTCGTTAAGAGCGGTGAGCAAACATTTGTTCAATTAGCTTAAGTGTCTACGCGTTCTACTGGCCTATTTGTTTTTTTAATTACCGGTATACGCATCGTGTGTGTGTGTTCTATCTATGTGACGATGTAAGACATCGTAATGGTACCATGATGAAAGTGAGCGCGTTATCGATTCTTTGGGTGAACCAGTTTAGGTAGAAGATAAGCAATTAGTTTATGGAAGTCTAGGCGCTAACAAAGAACTCGCATACAAATTGACAATAATGGATGTGTCATTAAAAGGGAGATATACGAACTTCGAGTAACTGTCACTAAACTTTATGCATCTTACCAGAATTTCGGTTGACGTGCATCTAACAATTAAATAAAATTCTTTTAGTATGGTATACACGTATCCAAGTCCTAATGGAGTTCTTTATGTGATATTATTAGAGATTAGACTTCTAGACGCGGTAAAAGTAAAAAGACATACACTGAACCAAAAATGGCTCCTGAAACAATGGAAAAATTCATTGTTAACACGAATTACATTAAAATCGGTTTATCAAATCAATGAAAAAGGTTTTATTAAATGATGGAGGAATTTATTGAGTAATAAACTATTCATTGAATTAATGCGATGCAGATGGCATGCTTGACTCAATGAAATATGTTATTGTTGTAAAAAATATCAGTTTTATAATGAACGTTTTCATTTAACCTGTGAATATAGATTATAAAAGATATGTAAATGACTGCATTTTAACTCTTTAACGCCGGAATTATTTTTTTTTTTGTTAAACTTCTCAATTATAAACAGGGTGTTTTTATGATAGAATAATACACTATGAACCACATTACAGGTTTATTTTGTTATGACACATACAAAACAATAAAGATTTTTAAAGACATTTAATTATGTCATATGTTTCATAATAACATTACAATGACCCCTTCTTTTGGAAGTCTATTTTCCCTAATAGTACCTGTGAGCATAACCACGCTCCCTGAGATGTTTCAGTAACGACATACCTGTAAACAGATTATCGAAGTATAATTTAATTAGTAGATTTTTAATACACTCGGGTAGTTCATCTAACATTTGAACTAATGGTGCAGCAGCTTTACCAAATTAATTCTCGTAGTTGTTATTTCCTTTCGGATTCTTGCCTCGATACACATCAAAATTTACCAAGTAATCAGAGGGTGTACTCAAACTGCAAATTTTATATCCAAAGCGAATTGGTTTTCCTCGTATAAACTGTTTACAATTGTGCCTTCCATAATATGCTACGATACATTCATTAAAATTCATGTGTTCTTTTGGCTGGTACAGTCTCAGAAATCGCATTTGTAACTTATTCATTAGTGGCCTCAACTTCCACACCTTATCTTATTGTTATCCGCAAAATGGATAAATCGACATATTTCTAATAATCGATCTCTTCTCATACTGTTAAGTACAAGTTTGTTTCTAGTATCTTGAGATGCTTCCCACAAAGACCGTTTACTAGGAACAATGATATATCCTGATAGATACAAAATTGCTACAAAAACTTTTATTTCTTCTTGTGAGATACGTGGATCTCTGTAATTTTTAAAAAGAGCATATTTTGAGGATTCGCTGGCTATAAGTTGTATGATATCTTCATTAAATATTAGCTGAAAAGTTTCTACTGATGTCATGCCGCGATAGTTCGAGTAATTTTGTTCAGGGATCATTACCATACTGTATACAAGCAATTGTTTCACACAATACATATGTAAACCAACACGCACTTACCGCGTCAACATCTGTACTTGCACTCGATTCCATTCCACACACAAAACTAACGAATCGCCAAAATCATATTCTAAATGCATATCTAGCAGGTATAAACACATCCCCCCTAGCTTCTTGAGGGAAAGGTTCGCCTTATCTGTGTAGTAAATGTTATAAACTTTTTTGTCGCTAAGTATTTGCCGTGACCATAAGAACAAGCACGGCACAATAAATTGCAAGTCATCAAAACAAGGAGCAAGATATCATTTAATACTTTTTGAGTTCATATGGTGAATATTGCTGCAATACACTGATGGAAAGAATTCTTTAAAAGATATTTTATTATTTAATATTATTCAAGTACACTAAAGACATTTATTTAAAATTAATAATATATCCTTGTTTTAAAAGAAAAAGATTTATTTGGATCCATTTCTTTGTTGTAGAAGGTATTTTTTCAAAGAAACCTATTTTTAATTAATTATCCATACTGCTATGAAAAATCAATTATCTAAATGTCTCAGTGAAACTGTCATCCATTTCCAAAATTTCATCCCGAAAGGGATACACTAATTTATGCATACGTATATTTTATTTTACATGCAACTCCCAAGAAAAGCTATACATGTGTACTAAAAGAATTCATTGTTACGACAAAACCATCAAATTGATCAAATAACGTGCGTAAACCGTGAAGGCACGAGGAAACTTCGTGATTTGCAATATGAACTCAGTTACTGTCGAACGCTGCCACCGTAAAATTCCAACGTTCGGTCGATTGATCAGCGAGCATCAAACTGCGGTTACCCGTGATCGCGTGTTTCCTCGAGCACTCATGTTTCAGTCTTTACTACCCTTTCGAATCGAGAATACTCACGATATTCGGTTTCATTCATACCTAGGTTACATAATTATTAAAATGAATTTGTAAGAGATAGTTGTTTGTCTTTTTCACAGTTTGATATCAAAAACCCTTAATTGCAGATGGATACTGACGACGTAGATATCGCAACATCGTTGCGCAGTGATTTAGCAGCGCTACAATTTAAGAAGGACAGACTAGGAGAAGAATTAAAAGACATGCACTGCCAACTCAGAAGTAGGGAGCAGAGATGCATGGAATTACAGATGGAAGCCGATCAGTTAAGAGAGCAAAACGCTAGGCAAAATGCAGTTATTATGTCTTTAAAGAAGAGGCTGTGCGAATTGGAAGAACGCGAAAGATCTTTGCACGCAGCACAAGGTAGAAATGAAATCGCCTTGCAGACACTGCAGAGAGATAATAAGTATCAGGAGGAGAGGGCCAAGGAATTGGAGAAGAAGTTAAGGAATTTAGAATTGGATTTGAACACTGAAGAACAGAAGAAGGAAACGGCCCGAAATGCCTTCCAAGATTTAGTGAGGCGATTAACTGTTGCATTGGGAACTGAACCTTGTGAAAGTGCACATACGTCGGCAGAATCGTTAGTTCATAAAACTTCAGAGTTAGTTCAGGTGAATAAATATTGTTTTGAAATAAAGCTTTGTTTAATTTGTATTGCAAATGCACTACTATTGACTTCTTTGTTTCACTAAATAAGCGCACAGGTACCCAGGTTACAGACACAAAACTGATCATTATTTAGAGCTGTTCTACAGCTCTACGTCTTTTTTACACCAATATGCAAGGGTGGTAAGTCTAGAAGAGTTTCCAATAGCAATGGTGGGGAAGAAGGCATTGCTCTCGTGATTGCAGTATTCGCAACTTTTTGTTTAGATGTAAGCTTTGTCGCGACCCCAGCTTGCTGTGCTTTCTGCCACCAAGTCATTGCTCCATAGGTTATCACGTGAAGCCAACGGATTGACTTTGGGGATATCTCCCAAGATTTCCCACATGTCTTTTGGTAGGTCCAGAAGGACAGTCTTGCCTTGGGAGGAGTCTTTTCCAAATCTGAATTGTAAGCTAGTGTCTTATCAAATAGGGCGCCTAGGTAATTTTATTTTATCTAGAAGTTCAAGTATCAAACCCCGGATAGTTAGTGGTACTGTTCCACTCTCTTTTTGCTGGTGAATGGTACTATCGTGGTTTTGTGTGGTTTGTTGATTTATTGCTTTCAGTATTATTTGTTATTGTCGTTTCTGTTCTGTTTAATAGATACGCTTTTATTAGATTTAATTCTTTTCCTCTTATATCTCTCTATATACACATTTCTAGAACTCTCTTCAGTGCTGATAATAGTGGCAGGGCTATGTTTTTTTTTGGGAATAATTTATCACCTTTCTTGTATTTACTTGCTCGACGCACATATTGGTGTACGTGAAGGGGCCTATCTGGAAGAATTACTTGTCTGGTATGATCTTTTACCACCTTTTCTAGTGCGTTTAGAAGAAACAGGCACATTTGTGGAAGCACTAGATTTTTTTAATAGTACCATGTAAATATCCATTTCTCCAATAATATTAGTTTTTTTTTATTGTAGCTTGTATTTTTTTTTTCATGAATTTTTCAATTATCTCAATTGTATTAATCCAATAGATTTTAAATTTTTGATTTCTTTGTGCTCATTCTTTTATATACTCTGTTCTTTCTCCCTATACATTTTGTTTTTACCCTGCTTCATTGCGATTACAATTTTCAAATATTTAAATTACAGGAGCTCGTTTCTAATAATAATATGAAATAAAATGTTGCCTACTCACGTTTATACTTTCCATTATGACAATTTACAACCACATTACTTTCGTTCTTAACGGTAATGATGCTTGTAAAACAACCAATTTACGTATTACGGACGTGTGTAAACACATACTGAAAAGGACAAATATCGGTGCAGGAACTAAGCCGATTACGAAGTCGCAATTTGAGCTGCAACGATACCCTGGCGACAGTAGAGATAGAACTGCGAACGTGCCGTGAGAACTTGGAGCGAGCCATAGCGGATAAGGAGTGTTTGCAGAGGCAATCCGCAACACAGCTCCTCGATTTGGACCGACTGAAGCAGGATAAGGACGCGCTCGACTTACATCAGCGGGTCACGGAGCGAGAACTCATAGAGGCGAAGGATAAATTGGTTGCGTCGACCAGGAGTCTTGGGTCCGCCGGAACGAATCTGGCGCAACAGGAAGCTACTATATGTCAACTTAGGGGTAAGGAAAATGAGAAAGCAATTTGATTAAATAGAAGTGCGCATGTATTATTTTATTTGTTACGATTATCTAACTATGTACATGTGTGTTTAAAGTCTGCTTTAAAGCTGAAGCCAGAATTAGTTTAAAATCTATCTGTCAAAATGGTTTTAGGTTAGGGTACTTCCAGTACAGATTCCATTTTGCTTAATTAAAGTACTACCTATGTGTTGAGAGAAGAAAACATTGCTGCTTAATAATATATATGTTTATTTATTCAGGTATTACATTTTTGTATCTAATCTAAATTTAATGACATCAGAGTCAGTGGATATCAATTAGCTCAAGCACAATGTATTAATGCTTGAAAAGAAACAAGAGTTGCTTCTATACCTCTTCCTGTTTTCAAAAAAAATTTAAAAATTGAAATTCCATTCTAGATTCCCATATCTGTCCTACGCGATTTAATAGAGAGCGACTAAAAGAGGCGTTCTTTATTGACTTTTTTTATAACTTAGGAAAAGAGCGATTTCAAAACGTTGAGCTCAACGAAACAAACACATTTTGATCTCTATTGGACCACAATTAAACCATTGATTATTATTATAGGTTGAGGCAAAGCAAAAACGACCATGACTATATCTTTATAACTCCGTAAAACAAAACTATCCAGTTAGACATGGCTTGAAAACGTTCAGCTCGGCAGAAGGAACCGTTTGAGCTTTTCCTGACCAGCATTGAACGGGCAGGCTTACGTTGCAGGTTAATGCTTTCGGAACAAAAACAATAAAAGCCGTAACTACCTTCCTATAACTTTGAAACAGGTTAAAATGTTCAGCTAAGCACCACTTTCTTTTTGACCAACCGTGAACTATTGGTATATGTTCTCAATTAACACCTTCAGAGCAAGAACAAAGAAATATTTATACATATCTTCTTCGTCTTTGGAGCTATAAAATATCTCGTATATGTGCAATGAAATGCAACCCAAGAGGAGCTATTGGAAGCTGTTATTAATGTATTTGACAGGTTAATAATTAATTCGTTTCGGGTTTTTATTATTTCTTGTGTTTTATTAAATAAGTTTCTTTACTCGTCCATTGTAAGACACGATGCGTATCTCTCATGATTTTCGCGATCCCCATACAAATAATGAAAATAAAAAACTCACCCTGTATAATAGAATTGCTTACCAAAACAGGGTTGCTCAATCAAAGTCCAACAAATAAAAGCAAAACCTCACTAATGTTACGATGCTGCAGGTGTGAAAGTTATTTAAAGAATTAGAAAAGCATTCCTCGATTATCAATGTTTTCAGATGATTTTTGAATAGAGATAATGACTTTGCCTGCTTTATATTAGATGGTAATTTATTGTATATTTTGTTAGCTCTATCTATCTTACTGTTCCTATACGAGGTGATGTTATGTGGTGGAATTCTTTAGTATTTTTAAGCGAGATTAGCACTTTTAGATCATACTTAGATCTTACACACATATATGGAGCATTAAGAAAGAAATTAGGTTGCTTAGACATTATTTGGTACACATTAGTGTCATTATGTCACCTAAAGTATATAGGGTATAAAGTTAAAAATATGCTGTGACAATATGATTAACTAAATACGCTTCTACTTTGCTGCTGATTTGTTACGTCCGTACTCTATCATTCACAGACTCCATTTTCGCAAATTCTATTTCAGATGAAGTCAAATTACGAGAAGAACGATGCCAAAAACTCCAACATGACCATCACAAATATTCAGAATCATTAGCGGCAATGCTCTGCACTCCGGGACATTTCGTGGAGACTTGCGAAGGAGCCATTAAAGATAGAATTAGAGAGCTCATTACGGAAAGTAAGGATAAATGTGCCGTAAGTAAACCGCAAACAATAATTACGATGTATATATTTCACATGCCGATTTTCTCGAATTTCGTCGTACGACCACCCCATTCCCAAAAATATTCTATAGCCGCAATTCTCTTTCGACGTAGTCCTAATCTTATCGAGGGGTGTAATTAATGTCACCGTTCTTGTAGCAAATGGAAGCGCTGCGAGAGAAATTGGCGCACGATTCTGCACAATTGGATAGGCACGTTTCGATGTGTGAACAGGGGAACGCGCGAATTCGAGCGCTGGAGGAGGAAAAATGTCATTTAGAGTCAAGATTACGTAAAGCCGATGCCGAGATTAATTCTTGTGAGATGTCCAGGGAAGGCTTGAAGCGTGATAAGAATACGGTGGGTATTAGATTCCTTTTTCTTTGTGGTGCGAATTTTTTCTTATTACTTCTGTAATTCAACTTGATAGAGTGACGTGCGTCTGATATAGATGTGATCAAGTACAGTCTTTCATCTTTACCAATCTACTTACCAATAGCACCATTGTACTTTTGCGCAACGTCTTCTACATTGAATGTGATAGTGTTTTCAGACAAAAAGTTTAGAGATAGATATACAGAACGACTAAGAAAAGCAATCAATTCTGTTGAATATTAAAATAGTTACATATATCAAAAAAAGCAGTCTTTCCAATTCACGTTTATACGTAATTTGTATATAGTGATCTGTGAATTTTTTAACACGACAATTTTGAAATTCAATTGTATTAGTCAATAAGAAAGCAAATTATAGATGTGGTCTATTGCAATCGGCGCCTATCATACAACACTATTAAGATTTAACTTGAGCGAGGAACTTAAAAGTAAATTGTCAGTTTTATATACAGAAACTTATTCTAAATATTCTAAGAGCGAAACCCAAGATACAACTTAGGTTCTAGCCTCAAAAGTCCGGAATGAAACGCGTACCATATTGTAATGGACATAGATACGTATGTCTTTGATCGGACGCCACCCTAATCAAAGCAGCCAACTAAATCAGTTAAATAACTGATGGATTAAATATTTTAGAAGCCCTACCTTTGTGTTATTATGAATTAGTTATTTCAAGACCTCTGAATGGTAGAGCTCTTACTTGGCATGCAAGAGGTACTGGCGCCTCCACCAAATTTCACGGATTACTGGCGTGTGAAGGGGTAACCCAAGCACCCGTTGGGTAGTAAGTACCCAAGTGAATTTTAATATATATTAATAATATTTATACCTATATTGAGTACGTGGCTAATGAGGTCGACATACTTTGGTAGTGGTAAGGTTCAAGGAGCAAAGTCAGACTTGACAAATCTTTATTGATAAGACTCTCCGGTGGGATACTTCCTAAGATACTCCTCGAAGTCTCTACAAGAGCCTTGCCAATAAAGATCGTTAAGTGTGACCACGCTTTTTGGCGCTATATTTCGCTGTTTGCACAAATGCGGTTTTTTAGGTAAACGAGGAATGCATTAAATTTATAAAATCGAGAGAAACAATGGCATAGCTAGGTTGTTGTTACTGTGTTGTTCGCTATTAGCAAGTATTGACATTTACATAAATGTGGGCCCTTATTGTTATATCCTTTATGAACATCTAAATGTTGCTATATTTACGTGTAAATGGTTATACGATTGCTTTCTGTTTATTAACAAGCTTTTAGTATAGTTAATTTCTCATTAATTATTATCGCTTTATGGATATATTGAAGTAGACACTAGATAAAGTTTTTTGAAAAAAAAAAATTGTGAGGTGCAGTTAATTTTAAGATGAAATGCAAATGAAACAACAAATGCTAACGTTTTAAGCAAATATTGGTACGAAATTTGGATGAAACATGCTTGCTTAGTATTAGTAATTAACATATATTTTTCTTAGTCGTTCTTGTAATTCTCTATGTTTCTGTGTATATTGTTGTGCACGATTGGGGAAATCCCAACGCCTTAAATCCTTACGTATCGCACAGCCGACATAATTGTTTACACTTAACAGAAACTGAGCGTTCGTCTTACAGTTCATGAACTTCCTCGAACGTCTGGCGAGAGCCCTGAACATGGAAGAAATATCACACGATGTCGGCGTTGATCTGCATACGGAATCACTACTGCTGCGCGCCGAGCAACTGGCGAGACTGGAGAGCGATAAGCTGGTCGACAAGGTAAACATTTTAGCAGTCGCAAATCATCGATAAACCCTATACGGCATCCATAAATACGTATTATATAATGCATATGTTGTGTGTCTTCTCGATTGTGCCGTGAATAGCTGCTGTGTTGCGGATACGGGACTTTGCCGCGTCTGCGTCGCGAAAAATCATTTCACGATACGCCCTGCCGTGAAGTAAGGACGCTTCTTACTTTTCAGTTGCTTACACAGCACACACTTCGTAACTGATTTGTTCGTAAATCTTATTTATTTATGTATGTACGCAGTACGGTAGATGTTTGTATGCAAGTACCTAGATTGAATGCTCATTCATTCAGCGGAGAGCACTTCACAGTAAATCGACATAAATTGTACGGAGGCACATTTTGAATAAACGTTGAAAGCTGTTTGTACTATTTGAGTGATTTGGTATTGTTAACTTTTCGATTGGAGTTCATTCAAGTATGATTCTTACTGAAAAATTTCTTGCATTATTAAATGTTACTTAAACGACTATTTGACTGGCCATGAATGCTGAATAACCATTTACAATGCACAAATGGCCTTTGGATTAAAATTTAAAAAAATAAAAGTTCATGACGTTTAAAACATATTGACGACAAAGTAAAAATGGTTAAGATATAAAATCAATAAATGCCCTTTGTTTCCCGGCGAATGTGCTCAAATTGGTACACGTAAATTTGAAATTTTCTGAATTCTTTTACGTTGCCCAATTTGTATTCTACCTTGTGACTACTTATCACCGCGTGGAAGTAAATAAAACTCTTACTAAGTATACTTTTAACGACAGCTCGTAGCTCGTTTTATAACTTCCATCAAGAATAGCCGAACAAACCGGGCAACTTTTTAATGTTCGTTCCAGGACAAACTCTTAAATGCGCTCAAGGCAATCCGTGAGAGGTAGATCCGTTTGTACGGTAGTAAAAACTTTCTAAGTACTCCGATTAAACACTAGATCCCGCGTATTACACATATTATTCTTACATGCCATAAAAATGGTGGTATAAATTATACATGCCAATAAAAAGAATCACTGCCTATTTACTGGGACTTGGAGTTTAATGAACTTGAGAGATAATGCGCTGGTTGTGGAGAGGAGACGAGCTTTTCCATTCGATTTCGCCAATAATAAACGCACGGGGATTCGCTATCACTATCGGCGATGAAGAAGTAAGAGGAGTGTAACAAACCGGCGTAATCAAAGTTTTCCAATTAGGAAGTGAACATCGTGTCAGTGCACTAAACACAGTGGTTTGGAAATAAACATTTAAACATTGGGAATTTGTATAATTTATAGCCGTGATATCATGACTTAAAATCAGAATTAGAACCTTTTTTTCTTAATCCAAATAGTTTTAATAACGGTGAAGGTGTTGTAGTATACATGGTTGAATTATGTTTTTCATTCCTTCAGATGCATGTCGCAATTGCTTCTACCAGATTAATGAAAGCATCTGGGTTAGTACAACCAGAGGTTACCCACAAGAAGGACGTGCATCCCAATGTATGTGGAGGCCGACGGTAAATGAACTCATGCGGCTTCATTGATGATATTTATTATTGTTGTCTATTTAGTTATTACTTGTTATTAATGCAAGAATAAAGTTTGAGAATCTGTGACATAGTTCAAAAGAAAGCCAACTTTCGAAAAGAAGATGTCAATGAGTCAAATCCACCGAGACTACCTAAGTAGCCTCTACAAACAAGAGGAACCAATCTTCAGAGTATAAAAAAAGATTTCCGGTTAATAGATTGAAGAAATAGAAGTTAAATACCTATGCTTCATTCTAGACAACAAACTTCTCTGAAATATGCATAACTTTGAAGTATACAACAAGGTTACAAAAGCCTTAATAGTATTCAGAAGTTTCACAAGAAAAAAACTGAGAATTTTTATTTGGTCAATGGTTTAACCCCTTAACAGCCATTTTATTTCAAAGAAAGTATAACCTGCTCGAGTTATCTCGAGCGTGGCTGGTAAGCGGTTAAAGCAGAAGAACTAACTTAACAACCGCTAGAAGTAACCTCTCTAAAGTTCAAAGATTAACCCGTGTATGCATAAGTGTGGTAACTCCCCAACGGCAACTATTGAAGTGGTATTGAACGTTCCTCCTCTCAACATTTTGGTGGAGAGTCTAGCGAAAAGGAGCATACGCAGAATGGTCAGAGGCGAAACTATCAGGCATTGTTATCAATCTCAAGAAGATGCTGAAACTTACGAGATACCAAGAGATGGCATGTTAAAGAATCACCTTTGTAGATGAGTTTACTGCAAAGTGTAGTTACAAAAGCGGGTAAAATCAAGACATTACCTTGAAACTAAATACAAATACCATCAAGAAGTATGCCGATGGTTCCTAGATTAAATGAAAACAGAAATAGGAATATTGTGGATATTAAAAGAAACGTTCTTGAACCGTTCAGAAAATATTATTTAGAATCACAAAAAAAAAACAAATTCTGAACGGTTCAAGATCGTTTCTTTCAATACCTACTATGATGTTCAAGGATATAGGACGCGATAGGAAGATGTCTCGAGTTCAATAGTCACAGAAACTGCTGAAAGCAGGAGATTAACATCATATCTCATCAGCTGCCGGATGGTTTGGGGGGATTAGGAAAACCAAAAGAGTTAGGTAGAAGGAATAAAATGAATGGACAAAACTTTAAGTAGATTTTTATCATTACTTTTTCCATTTTTTAATACATACATATTATGGTTTTGTATATACATGTAGCAGCATGGCCCTTCCAAAACGCCGTTGTGAAGAACTGTTGGGCTGTTAGATTAAAAATTTTGTTTTTTTTTAAATTGTAAATGTTCAAAAACAACCGAGAACATCAAGAGACAGTTTTTATACAGACCTTTGTAAAGCTTTTATTGCGGCAAATATATCTTTCAGAAAATTAGACAATACCATCCTTAGATAATTTTTAGCAAAATATACATCTAAACATATTCCTGATAAATCAGGTCTTCGAAAAACATATCTTCAAAAAATATATAAAGAATGAAAGAAATTAACGAAAGAATTCATATTAAATATTAAGAGTTGTAAAGAGCTCTAATCACGGCGATATATCCCTTCCACGTTCCATGAGCTACTAAATAAAATTTAATAACACTCTAGTCGTTGATAGTAGAGCGAAATCACTTGGGAGGGGGGAAAATTTAAAGGCCAGGGCCACCTGCGATTTGGGGTTTGGTTTATTTGTGAATTTGTGAAGAGCTTCACAGATGACTCTGAGTGGTATTCAATAGAATTAAACAGTTATTTAATTTATAAAAAATATTATTTATATTTTAAAATATTCTCTACAAGTTTCGTAGCAATACATTTCCTATACCCTTATTACGACCATGGCGAAATATATTTCACAACTTCGTCTGTTTACATTAAAATGCGTACAAACAAACGCTCTTCATTGATGCGATGTGGCTATGCAATTCATATATACTTGTGAGCTGATCGACTGTCCATTACCGATACGAGTGCGTCACACCTGATACGGGATACGTCCTTTCCGTATAGTAGTAATGAATATGAATGAAGTGAGTGTCTAGATGCCAATTATTAAATAGACAGTATTTTTCACCCAGCTTTTTATATTTGAATTATAGGAAATTATCTGCTTCTTATTCATGTTTCTTATTTTATTATGTGTTATTTACATTTTGCTGAAAATAATCAAAATTTATTTCAATATGTATTTAATTGTAACGGACAGAATTATTGGCCGGGAAAATTCATGCAGGTTTGCTAGATGCCCTTACTAAAGGATTTTAAAAAGTAAATTGTTGAATGATGTGCTATTAGTTTTGTTTAAATGTTTCAAAAAAAAAACATAGCTTTCGAGAAAAATAAAGTATTGCAAAAAAGGTGATATTTTTATTCGAATGACGGCAATTTACCGGTTACAAAAATCAATGAATATACTTTATTAGGATATAACGAAATATAATAGTACCTATTCCTAATTCGTTTCTGCATATAATAAATTTGGATTACTTTTTGTGAACATAAACCTTTCGCATGTAAAACTGCCGTTTCGCGCTCAATTTTAATTTAATCTAACGCCACATAAATCATGATAAAAACCAGTCTCCTGATATATCCCGTAAAACAACCGTCTCTTATCATTTATATCCGGTACACTCCTAACTCCGAACAAATTTACATACTTATGAGTTATTATTTCGCGCAAAACCCCGTATGCTAAATGTAGTAGGATTCCTAGACGCGCATAGTTTTATGTATAAGCACAAAATACGCAAATACAAATAGCACGCTGTTCCGGGCGGTTTGAAATTGCCATTGTTTGTTTAGACTGCGACGGTTTATCAGCTGCAACGCAGGGTGCGCACGCTGCGGGAACAACTACAAAGGAAGGATCTGCATCTGGATTTATTGCGCAGAAAATTGGCATTACAGGAAGACAGCACGAAGACAAAGTGCATGCTGCAGAGCGAACGGGACGAAGCGAATATGCGCGTCAAGAAGCTAATGAAGCAAGTGGACAGGCTGCAGCTGCAGTTATCCGATGCGAAGTCACAGATCCGAGATCTGAACGCTCAATTGGCTGAAGCAGCGGACTTTAAGGTAATTATCTAGCGGCTTTAGACGTATCGTATAAGGACAAATGGCTTAGTTCAAAGCCAAAGGATTTTCACTTTCGAATAACGTTTATATCGATTTAATTATAGAGCACAAGGGATTATCTGGGAAAACAGAGGGAATGTTGATGTTGAAAGAAATTTATTGGTGACTTATAAATGGTTGACTGTTCTTTCATAACAGGGCTTTAGTAATTCGAGCGAAACTTCTTCAACCGTTTGCTTTTGGTTATATAAATATTTACATCTAAAACTTAATAGTTTCATATATTGTGTCGAAGTTTTTTATTCATATTTATATATCCATTTCGAAGGCGCTGAATAGATATTGTATTGCACTTGATAAATGTTGACTACTGCTTTGGACTGGCAAAGGTCAGGTTAGACCTACGATTAAATTGTGAATTAGTTGACTCACATATTTCTTTTAATTGAATTAGTAAATTTTATGTGTGTTTTACATCATTTCCAACAAGGGAATCTTTCGGACTGTTACTTACCGGTTTGAATATAATCTAGCACACTTGTGGAACCCAGTGGGTATCTTATATGGGCGCTTACAGCAGCATAAACATAATATTTCTACGAGTAATAGTCATGCGGGTTTTTCTCATCATCCTATGAATGACTGGTCATTGTTTTTACTTCTTAGCACTCTTATTTTAGATAACGCAGCCAATATGCAAATAAAGACTACTGCCTGAAGTTATTCATATAATAACTACTAAAAAATATAACTTTAAAACAAATATAAATAATTTTAGTAATTCTTATAACATTTTACCTGGTAAGAATATTTACTTGTTTCCTTGGCTGTGTTTAAGGAGGAATGGGTTATTGGGAGGCACTAGCCTAACCTTTCGCATGACTTTTTTTACTTCTTCAGAGAAAAAAACCAAGAAATATTTAAAATAATAAGTGAATAGTAAACTACTTACATATTATTAATATTGAAACAAGCAGTTCGCTTCGTTTCGACTGCTTGTTTCAATGTTTCTATTTCTATTCATTCATTATGTTGTTATATCCATTTTGTATCTTCCATAAATTACATAGTTGCTACGGTATCTGAAATAATACATCTTCTTAAGCGCCTTAATTCTAAAAGATAGTTCTCTTTATCATCCAATTTGCAATGACCTACTTCCCGCTTTGTATCCCTTTAGATCTTATCGAAAGATCACCCAATCTTCGTTACCCTTCCACATAAAAAAAGAGTCGTTTGCAGATAACCGCCTTGGAACGAGCGAGGAAAATCGAAGAACTCCAGAAACGTCTAATAGAATCGGAAACGCTACGCACGAAATACAACCGCAAAGTGACCATGCTCAAGGACCAGGTGCGCAACACCGGCGATACTATCGAACAGGAGCGGAACATGAGCGAGCACTCTATGCAACTGTTGCGCGACGAGTTGGCCCGGGTGAAGGAGTCGCTGGCGGAGTTGAGTCGGCGCGAAGGGCAACTGCAGAGTTTCCGGACTTCCGTCGCGAAGATACTGGGCTGCGTACTGCCGATGCCCGACTACGAGTTGGTGTCCCGTCTACAAAAGTTGGTGGACGCCCACCACGATTTTACGATAGTGTCACGACGATACGACGACCCGGTATTGCGGATGACCTCGCGTAGTCCCACTGGTGGTAGTCGCTGTACCACGAGGTGCACTCCGGATAGATCGAGATACGATGATTCTGGTTATACTGATGCTGCGGATATTGATGATATTGACGATGATTTGTTCAAGAGACGGCCGAACTTATGACATACGCATTTTAATATATAAAAATTTCCCTTTTAAAAACGGTACGTACCACAAAAGTAAATCTGGACGACTGGCAACCGACATGACAGTATAGGTTGCAGGCGATACTGAACTTCAAAAGCATGTTGATGCACATATATAGTGTATAGTGATAAAGGAAGGAACAAAATTCATAATTGCGTTGTTTAATGTTTTCAAGAAAAACGCTGGGACAGACCAATTTTATTTTTTATTTATTAGCCACCTTATGGCATAAAAATTCTACAAATTTTTGCTCAATGAGGTCATCATCCTGTTTTTATACAATACTAAATCTATCGTGAAAATTTCCTGCAGGATATCAAAGACTGAAGTTCTTTTCTATGTGTTTTCCAAATTTAATGTTTTTCTGCATTTGATTAAAATGTAGCCGGTTTGCCTTTAGGAAAGTATTTATCTGAATGCGGCCAAAATACCTTTTATAAAGACATCATTTTTGCCCGAGTTTGCTAGGTATCGTTCAAGTTTGCTTCTGTGTTATGGTACCTTGGTTACTGGTTAACATTCTCGTTTCATTTCAAGTAAAGCTGAATATAAATATGCTCTATAATGTCTAATAAACTAGAAAACTGTCTGCAGTACAATTTGTGTTCGTGTACCATTGACACTAGACATGTAGATTTAAATGAAATTGTGACTTCCGAAAACGTGCTGCGTCTACACACCATTGGAGTTTCAACGCAGGTAACTAGTTTTTAAATCGTAGAACATCTTGAATTCTGATTGGTGTTGATCCTTTAGGCATTACACACTGTATACACGAAGAAGCCACAGTTTACGACAATTTTCATTCGTCAAAAATAGAGTACTGTAAGTATTAGTATTCGTACCGTTCGTTAGTATACCAAAGAAAACTAATTAGGCATATATTGGAAATAATATCAGTTTATTGATATTGATTGAGTTCATACCTATTTATTAGCAAAAACCTCCTTATGGTAATGAGATACTGTTGTTATTAATATTATTGGCCTTGGTGGTTATATTGTATGTTGAAAATCAGTGCAATACGCCGCACATGCAGATATATTTTTTTTTTTTAATGAGTCAATTTTTATGTAAATTTAGTTCATAGCGTTTTGCAGTATCGGTAGCTAAGATGGTTCATATGAATCCATCCATAAATATTATTCCTGTGTTAATATAACTAAAATAAAAATTAACGCAAAATAATCTCCGTGAATCAGAATTTCATTATTCGGTAAGAAGTCTGATCGAAACAAATGTTTGCGAAATAACTTTCGCAAAACAGACTACTGCAGGATTAAAATTTGCAGACGTTCCTTAGATCGTCCTCACGTTGTCGAAATAGCAGTGCAGAAAATGAAACTTTATCGTCCTACGATTTAGATGATCCTGAAGAAGAGAAGAACTAGAAATTATCTAGGTACATATATAGAGATCCACACTAAACACATGCACGTATAACCATAGATCAAGCTCTCAATTATTAATTAATGGGTTAATTTAAATACTTTGGGCAACATTAAACACGTTATTAGAAATAATTTCTCACCCATGTAAGTATGTGGGTACCTCCTATTAGATTAGATTAGATGTCTTATTATTTCCTCCTATTCAATGAATAATATATACATGTAATGACTAGTACTGAAATATTAACTAACGGTTAATTAATTTAGTATTAACTGCACCTTGAAATTGCAGTTATCTGTACAAAAACAATACAAGCATTGTTTGGTTGTAAATGCATAGTATCTATAATGTTTACTGTGTTCTTTATAATAAATTGAAGGACTCCTGGAATATCAATTAATTTTAAGTATGCGTGCATGCGTTATGCACATGTCATGTGTTACGATAAATGTATGAAATAAGTGGATCTACGGAAAGTATAGGTACGGATGTTGTTGCTATATAATCCTATAAATAGTGTATATTATGTGTCAAATATTGTATGGAATATACTTAGAAATAATTTGTTATTTGCTTAGAATAAATTTAGATATTTGCATTATGACATGTCAATTTTGGGTTACCATTACGTTTGCTATTATTTTGTGTGATGTGCTTTTTAAAATCCCATTACTATATATAAAAACCACAACAGGGTAATAGGCAATAGAAAATACCAAAAACGTTGATATAAGAAAACATTTTAGTGAACCAATTAAAGGTTGCTTTTGCAGTGAAAAGTGGTATTTGGTGATGATTGCTATATTTTAAAGTAAAAATGTGGTGGTGACTTCTATAAAACATATATTGAGAAATTATGAACATCATTAATACACTAAAAATAGGTCATCGTGTTTTATTTTCCAAAGATATTTTCAAATGAATCAGTAGAAATAATAATGCAAATACGGTGGGATTAAAAAAAATAATACTTATATAAACAACAACTTCAAAACACCCTACCATGGTGTTCATAACAAAAAATTTGGTATCCATGATTTTGAAATTTGTAAACCATATATTTTATTATACTTTTACGTTTTTGTTCCAAATTATACGTTAGATTTACAGTTATATAATTTTACACTATATTTATATATGAAGAATTATTGAAAAATAGAATTGTTGAGGACGGCAACAATAAGTAACTACTTCGGTTACCGTCCCGAATAATCTTGGGCTTTACACACGTAAAATCATACTTACAATTAGTCTAAACTTATATTCAAAAATAGGTAAAACATATTTAAAAACAACGGCAATTGCGCCTTGACGATCTAGGCAGAAGGACTCCTTTTCTCAAAATACTACATGCAAATACATATTCGTCCCATTTATAATAATAATTGATACATTACTCATCCACAAATATTTCTGGTGTAAGTTATAAGTGCATTTAATAAACCTTTTCAACCAACATAATGTAAGTTGCACACCTATTTTCGGAATATCACCAATTGTGTTCAAAAATACGAATAACAATTTACCTGCATTTGTATTAATAAATAAAGATTTACTTTACTACGTTGTTTTATTCGATCATCGTAAAGGAAATATTTGCGTCTATCAATTACTGATGGTGAGAAATGTTCAACGGCGTAGTATGTTTAAAGGTACATATATGTAACGGTGACTGAAGACAAGACAAGAGTAGAGATCCTGCATGTGTGATGCAATTCTGATGTGTTAATCGGTTGTCAAATAGTAATATAGGACACAGGTGAAGTATTAAATTGAACGTTTCGTTGTCTTTTTGTGTAACACTCTGCTTTAAACAAATCTATATCATATCGAGTGAGAAAACCATCCCTAAAAGCAAATATATCTAGCCAAACATTTCATATAATGGCATAAGGCCACATGGAGGCCTTCAGATTCTTCCTTTGCCGCGAATTAAAATATGATTAATCCGTATTAGCGAAGTGAGATGTAGGCAACAATGTTTTTTATGTTAAACATTTCATTTATAAGCCTTTTATGGTAATTCGTTTGGGTATCTAAAACTTTAACGGTATTACAACAGACCTGTCTCGCTTCATAATATCATGCAAGTTAATGGATTGAATAGTATAACACAATATGAACAAAAGTTACCGACGGTAGATGTGAGAACAGAAAAAATATGTATGCTTGTAAATATTAGGGCTGTGCATTTTAACCGGTTAACCGGTTAACCGGTTACAGACGAAACTCGGTTATAACTTATGCGTAAAATAATGACCGGTTAACCGGTCAAGTCGGTTAACCGGTCAACTCGGCTAACCGGTCAACTCGGCTAACCGATCAACTCGGCTAACCGGTCAACTCGGCTAACCGGTCAACTCGGCTAACCGGTCAACTCGGTTAACCGGTCAACTCGGTTAACCGGTCACGACTTTTAACGAGACATGACGATTATTCGGACACGGCAGTTAGCTGATCACGAAATAAAGAATAATAGAAAAGTGAATATACTAGTTTTCCTAAACAATAGTTTGAAAAATAAATAAATACAAATTGTATGTCACATTAATATTAATATAGATTATTAATCTTTTAAATTTTCCTTGCAAAGTTACTTAGTAATTAAATAAAAATTCAGCGTTTATTTTATTTTTTATTTTATGTGAGAGAATCTATATTTTTTTAATATGTCTTTTTTTGTTTTAAAACGTTTCGATGTTTCTTATACATCTTCTTCAGTTTTTTTTTGTATATTTTTTTTCTTGTTATATATATATATATATCTATATATAGTTGAGAATATAGTTTACTTTTTTTACGAGATTGTTTTTTTTTGTGCTCTGTCCTGTACAATGTTTCCTTGTTTTATATACATTATAGAACTTCCAGTATTTTCATGCAGATAAATGGCAACGATCAAGGTTTACACAGGTGTATTTATATCTGACGAGTGGCAGCAAAGTGTTGTCGATCTCTCAGGAGAAAAAAATTGAAATCATAAAATACACCTTTTATAATGCCAAAAATAAATTAACGCGAATTAAGCATTTCATTGCTTAGGCTTCATAAAACTCCTTTAAAGAAAAGCGTATCCTTTAACGCAAATTACTAATTTATCAATATATGTAAGGAGAATGGAGAAAACTAATGTTGTGCACAACAAGTTATTAGAACATGCTCAATTTGAAAGCTGCAAAAAAACTTTAAAACTAAACTAGGGCTGTGCATTTTAACCGGTTACAGACGCAAGACGGTTATAACTTATGTGTAAAATAATGACCGGTTAACCGGTCACGCCGGTTAAACGGTCAAATCGGTTAACCGGTCAACTCAGTTAACGGGACAACTCGGTTAACCGGTCAACTCGGTTAACCGGTCAACTCGGTTAACCGGTCAACTCGGTTAACCGGTCAACTCGGTCAACCGATTAAATGCTTACGGTTAACCGGTCACGAAATCTGCTCGGTTGCACAGCACTAGTAAATATGTACAAAATAAAGCCAATACGGTTTGCGAAACCTCTATTCGATATACAAAAAATATCATGAATGCGCAGAATTGACGGAAATGTCGACAAAAACTTGTTATTACAATAAAAAGCCGATACGAGAAGGTATAGGAACGAAATACGAAAACGTTTATCAGTTGGGATTCGTACCAAAGATACGAATCATATTTTGAATCGTTTACAGTATTACTTTAATTTGATGTGTATACGTGCTTGTATAGTAGTGTAGGACTATTTATCACGTATTTTATTTTCTATTCGTTTATCTTGAAACCCCATATGCGTTTCATCCTATACGAAACTTATTAGTGTATTTTCCAGTGAGCTTTTTCGATTTATCTCGATTATTAGAGCTGTAATAATATTAAAATTTAATTGAAAATGTCGCTGAAATAAATTAGATGTAGGATATTCTACATAAATTATAGTTGTAACGGAAACTGCACACTTAACTATCCATACAATTTCCATCTGTATTCATAAAATTCCAGTGAGAGCTCTCTCAAGCAACATTGTGTCGTATAAACAACGGTAAAATGCTCGCGCGTTAAACGACTAATAATCTTTTATAATGCATGAAGTAGTTGAATAAAAATACAGTTTATCGCATATTAATTAATGGTATATAAATAATAAACTGTGTTTCAATGGGATATTTTTATTAAAAAATTATTCCACAATTTTGTACATTCCAAACAGTTGCTTTACATTTGTGACGCGAACATCGCACCATTTAGTACACCATTTGATGTTAATGAAAGTTAAACGTTTATTCAGCACCTACGTTGTTCTTTAAATTGTGTTTTTCTTTAGATACCATTTATGAAGAAATTATTTAATAGGTTTTTGATATATGTACTAATTGAATTAGTATTTTAAAATCACAAATTCTTTCTTTTAAGAGCAATTCACGTGACATTTTTTTTACGATTTTAGAATATATGATTGTAACCATATTTGATAATTTACAAATAAGCATTTAGCGTGATCGCATGTTTGTACATGCATATTTAATATCGTAATATTTTAAAATAGCCGGAGAGCGAACCACGGTCTTGTTTATGGTGACGGACGGTGGAGTCCGCTTTCGGAGTCGCTTGAACCTGACCATGAACTTGAGTAAATCGAGAGAACCTGTTTGGAAAGTCGCTGCTTTACCCATTTTAAAACGTTCCGATTGCTCGCGTAGGCGGGAAGAACGCAATTTTTTCCGTTCAACTTTCGTTTGCCGCCGCAGTCGTCGAGTAATAAAGAGGCGGTTTGCGCCTGCACGACAATCTCTGCAGAGTTATAGAGCGAATTCGCTCTCGAAATTCAGGAAATAATCATATATAAGTCAGAATTAACGATTTATCCGACAGAATTTAACGATTGTAATCCCACAAATTGCTTCAAAAATAAAATACCATTGGGAAATCGGGAATGGAAAATTTACTTGCTTGATTGATGGCAGTAATTTCATTTAAAACTTCTGTGGTTTATTTCATTTAGATGGTTCTTCGAGTTCTACACTATATTTGAGTAAAAGTCATTTTTGCACTTGGACCTTCTTAACCTACTTTCTTAATGGATGATGGATACGATGTCGACAAATATTAATCCATCTTTTATACTTTCCATTTTATTAAAGTTCGGTAATTCATTTTAGCAAATATATGAATGGCACCTATAAAGTATTACTAAGAAAGTGAGTGCATAACCGTCTAAAACATTTATTTTTCTTTCGAGACTTCAATATAACATGAATAATAGTTTATTTATCCAACAAAGGACAAATTTTCTATTACTTAAACTAAAACGTATAAATGAGGAGACAAGCTAACAAACCATTTCGACTGACACTAAAAATAATTAAAATTATTCAAACAATAGTTTTTTTAATATAATTAAAGTAGTATCAAAAAGAGAATGTTCTAGCAGTAATTGTTAACACTTCTGCACATTGACAATACTGGTGACTGAGAATAAGGACGTCTATGACAAGAGGGAAGCGTCAAAGAGGCATTATAACGACCATTTGATCTAGGAACATAAAAATCTGATAAACTAAATAAATATGGGGCATAAGATAATTTGTGAAATAATCCTTCGATTGTAACCAAATTCATTCAAAGTATTATCATAGATGCAATTATGCGATAGAAATAATAAATGTTTTACGATAGTATACAGTTTTTAACATCTTCTTCTGTATTCCTTCCAGCATGTCACTGTAATGGTTTCAGTACAATTGAGGAGTATTCTAATTTTGAACGAACAAAAGCAGTATAAGTTCTAATCACTGCACAATTTGATATTGCTAAATGAAAAGCCAACTCTAGTGAAAAGCTTTGATGATCAACGTCTGACCAGTTTTTCATTCATTTGGCTGGACAAACCTGGACAATATCATTTCTTGTGGGTGCCCATCTCCTTAACTCTAATTATCTTAAAGCCAACATTAAGGGAATTATACATTTGAACTATTGACTGTCTGTTAAAGGATCTAGCGACGGCTTTTTGGCAAACCATCACTTAGGTTTCAGTTAGCTATTGCTGATTATTCCATCTTCAGAGGACTTGATAAATATTTTGACACCATAATCGGTGATAAATGACTTTTATACCTGCTTAATTTTTCTGTTCTTAGAACTTTCGATTCCATGGAAAAAATGCAGTCTATCTATCTATCTATCTATCTATCTATCTAATCATTCCACTAACACTCAAGTGTTGTGTATGCAAGTAATCTGCCTCCAACGTGTTAAATTGTTTTATTTTTGCTTTGATATTATTTTAGATACTAAAATAAATTCTACATTTTTCTAGGATGGTCTAATATTCGTCTGAATACCCCTCGTTTGTTGAATTCAATCTGCACCATAGAAAATATGCAGGTATAAAAGTATATTATGTACTTTACGGTTCGCTAGATTCATGTCCAGTCCTCCGATAAGAACCGACGTTGACCCCAAGCGTACCCGACATCTCCTTATTTATATAAGTCGCCACCGGAGAAGTTTAATCGAAATTCTGTTGACGTTGCCCATGACCTTAAACGTTGGTATTGCGACTTGAGACGTCGCGTCGGTCGTGGAAGCTGGTTTCGTTCGCATGTTGTATTATATTAGTACGCATTTAAAACAATAAAGGCGCGCTTGGCCGACTTAAGAGCAGAAATATCCGTGTGTAGTAACTGGCGTGGAATAAAGGAACTGCTACATTTTTAAAACAATAAATACCGAAACGGGAAGTGTGAGAATTAAGAACCATAACAGACGGGTTCACATTATTAACCGGTAGGAAGGTCTAGATGATCGTTTCCAGTTGAAGTTTTATATTACAAATAAAAAAAGAGTTTCATGTTCACGTGTATGTAGCTTGGAAATAGAAGGCAAGGGAAGCGTGTTGTTCCATGTTTGACTTTTATGGTTCGTCTTCGACTATTATTTCTAATAATAGAATCGCTAACCTTGAATATGCATCGTAGGGAGGACAAGGTTTTGCTTTAGGGCCTTGCATTTGTTGCTAATTTATATTAGATGCATTTCCAGTTATTTCAGTTATTTGTAAAGCAACTTCTTTCGGTCTGTGATATGTGTATCAATGTATTTAAACTTCAAGGCATGAAGTATTAGGGATTCTTAGATTAACAATCAATTTTTTCCATATATTTACCATGAGTCTAATTATGTATATGTATTGTAAGTCAGCAGTTTGTAACTCAAAAACAACAATCAACAATGTCAGAAACAATGACGCAGAATTATTATTGACACAAATCTAGTTATATGCTGTACTGCGAAAGAGATCTCCTTGATAGTATGTCATCTTATCTATGAATCTATGCTCCGACGAGCTTTAATGGCAAGAGTTTGATCGTAAAATTCGAAAATGTATACCATCGGATCGTTTATACAAAGTTTTATAACGGCATGCATAATATTATAACATCACAATATAAAATTGACAATATCTAGATATAGCTAGATGTTGCTGGTAAATTTTCGTTTAAGTGCGGAGAACTTATTTCCAGTTGAATGCTGAAACTTTGTCTTGGGGAGCTTTTGGTGGTGATCTTTTAAATAAAAATATTGGTAACTCTGATTTTTTAAGATAAACGAGCTAGCTTTCACTTAGTAAATATAACCCTAGTCTCCGCTTATACCCAAAGTCAAACCCAGCTTGTTTATCTTAAATGGAACAGCTTGCATATTATATAATTTTCTAATTGCACATATTATTATAAATAAGTTCTTTGAAGACATCGTCTAAACTATCCTTGACAGTTCTTAAGAAAAACGGATTTCTAATGAATTTGGACGTTTCATTGACAGCAAAATGAAATGACTTATATTACCTATAATAAGGCGCAATAATTCACAGATTATACATATATTAGGGCATATAATTTGTTTGATTATCCTCTATAAGAAATAATTAACACTCCTTATTCTCCTTCTAATGGTTTATGAATAATTTGCATTTTTTTCGTTAGGATACATAATTAAACAGTCAAAGAAGCTTAAGAGCTTTTTAAAGGAAAGGTATATCTACTAAAAAAGATCTGCCAAAAATAAATATATATAGAGAACATAACTTATTTATTTTCTCGGTTATATAGGTCGTCAATAACCATAAATTATTTCAAGTATATTGCGTGTTTTTAAATTTTATACTTTATTCAAAATTGATAAATTGTTAAAATCAGAATAATTTTGTGTTATTTCAAGCTTTTTTAGGCTGTTTTTGTTGTATTTTTGTCCTTTTGTTCTGTTTTCTAGATATTGCATATTTTCACCAATATACATAAGTACATAACCTACTATTGCAATTTTGGGGACTTTTCACATACTACGTGTGATGCTTTATTTTATGAATTTTTGATTTTAATTTCGTGTAGATTTTGTAGTTAATGTAATATTTCAATTTGCTATTTTAAAGTTGTGTAAGGTTCGAAAATTTTATTTATTTTTTTCAGACAAATATTTTACATAAGGAATTTTTATATATTTTGTGATTGTTTGATGATCTTTTATTGGTTTATTATAAAACTCGAATAGTCTTTATGAATAAGCTAATTTGGGTAATTATTTTGCTTTGGAATCTTCTTGGCTCTATTAGTAGTATCTGGTCAAAAAATTGGGCTTGTTAAAGTTATAGTTCTGTCAACTATGCTAGTAATAACAATTTTTTTTTTGTGAAATTGATTGTGTTGATTTAAGAAAGTTTAGATAACGTCCAGACTATGTAAGTTTAGTATACCTTTTAGTTAAAATTTCGTTCTTTTTTTTTTTAGAGTTAAATGTCTAAGAATATATTATGTTGTTGTTTTCTTAAAATTTAACTGTAAATTTTAATCTGGTGTGATAAGAATTAAATTCTTCAAAACTGGTATATTTTTCTCTTCCAGTGCAGTTATACAGTCATCTATATACCTTTCATAAAAAAGAATAGGTCAAAATCTACTTTATTTAAAATTACTTACGTCAATGTGTTTACAAATGTTTTGGTATTATCAACAAAAACAACAGCGGGCTCTGTATCGACCTCTGTGGAACTCTAGAACAAGTGAATCACTTTGCCTACTCTGACAGTCATAGCCTTGCTGTTCTCCAGTTCACTACCTTGAAATTTTTAAAAGATCGTTTAATTATAATATTGTTAGACTTTGGAACAAAATTCCACTAGGTATGCGTTGTTCGAGTCCGCTTTCTCTGTCCCATCAATTTCGAAGGAGTGCTTCCTTTAACAAGTAAATATATTTTCATTTTCCTTTATAATTTTCTATTACTTCTCTCTTTATGCTTTTTGCGGTTACATTTTAATTATTATTACTTTTCGCTTATGATTTTTTATTTATCGGGTTAACGTTATTAATGGTGCTGGAGGTAGTACAGCGGCTTATGCTTAAAGTAGCTGATCCTGCACCTTTTGGCATGTTGGTAGCATTTACTTATTTTTTATATTATGCTTGATGCCAATAAACCGCTATTATTATTATTATTATATCAGCGATTCGGTCGATTCGATTCTTTTATTATTTAACACAACCAAAAATTCTTCGTAAATCAAAAAATATGCCGATCCCGTTATTTATTTGTATCTATAAATGTAATTTCTAACCAGGATTTGAGGTATTTTCAAGCAAGACATTTGAAGTGGTACGCTTTAACACTAGTATTATTTTTTTGCATAATACTGTACACATTTCTTGTTCAACATAGATTAAAGTACATGATGTCTCTGTAAGGGAATATCTATTAAATTCATGGGAGTTTCTTAATTACATGCGATCCACGATATTTTCGAGCGTCTGTTAAAATACGCTCACTAATTACTTTTACCGTTACGAGGTGCGTCGTACACTACACCTAATTACTTTCGTTTCTTTACGTTTCCGGTAAATACCCCGTTTTTTTTCTCTTTTCGTAGATTTTGCATCCACACCTGCGACAATAAAAGTCTTAATTAAGAAAATGCGTCTAGAGTTATTTTCGCCGTAAGTCCCCGTTATGTATAAGATAATACGAACGAGAGCTCTGCTAACTAACCTAAAATTCGCGCTCCGCTTTAATTAAAGAGCATAGCTAGGCAGCGCACTAGACAAGCAATAATAATGAAAGATGATTATTACGGTATTGTACACATAGATAAACGCACACACATCCAGGTAGCTACAATAACAGTAGATATTATACGTTGCATGTGTGTTAAAATTTAAATAAAAGACAAGGAGGAGAACCGTACCAACTGGTGCACTAAGCGGAATGTGAGATATCATTAAAACGTGAGAATAGCGTGGTCGTAAGGATAGATACTCGTATAACATACTCACACTATCTACGTGTTATATATGAGTATAGAAACAGAGAGATGTGTAAACAGAACGTGTGGATATCGGTCGACGTCTTGTGAGAATCAGAGATATATTAACTGTATTATGCAGATAAACACTGGCGTAATCTGTACATAGTAATCTGCATATGTAAATCTCTCATGTCGTTGCCTCGGTACTGTTATGCGACATGCTTGCAATTATCGATATAAATAGAAATATTGCTTTAATTGACGAATAAATAGCTTGCATACTTCATAAGTTTATAGCAATCAACGTACCTAAGGAATATTTATATATAATTTCTTGCATTATGGAAAACATTCAATGTTGTATTCTGTGGAAATTAAAGTTATTAGCTTTGGTAGGAACGATCATCCGTCTGCCTGGATTAATCGTTTTGGCCGCTGGAGCCATTGCGATGCAATGTAGTGTGGATGTTATTTTAATGAGTTCTCTTTCAGGTCTTCCAAGGAAAGGAAAAGTCAACTTCCCCAAAGATCACACATCTGATTGATATACTCGTTGTCCTCCAAACACATCTGAAATTCAGTCTTAAGCTTTGAAGGTACTTTCTAAGTCTGCAGTGACCTGCAGAAACTGACATTGTTAGGTGAAATGATCTTCTTCTGGATCTACTATTCGTAGAGGTTGGTTAAACTTACACGTAGACTTCCTGCTGTATACAGTTCTTGTTGTAGCCAACATTTTTATGGGGACATTTGAACAATAAGTCCTAATCTCTGAAAACCTCCAGAAATCCAGTATCCAGCGTACCTATATCGTACATCCAACATATCCAAAACAGAAACCACTCCCCACCAATCTAATTTTAGATTCCTTTCCTACCAAAGATCATAATTCTCTCGAAGCTTCTGGTGCTTACCGAATTCCAGGATTGTGCGGTACAGTAAACTTAAGTGGTCAGTGCATATTGAAGTCCTGGCATCCAGACTATCGTCAACTCTATTTGCTATAGGAACGCAAATACAAGAAGCTATGTTGGCGTAAATTTTTTGTCATTTTAAACATTGGCGAGGCTCTACTCACATCGTTACACTAGCAAGAACATAAACGAATGGTTCAGTCAACTATTTAGTTAATACAAAGGCAACCCACACTTCTTTTTATATACAAATAATGCCTTGTAATCGCACTATCTAGTGTTCCGCAGGCCCGCGAATATTTGTTTATGTTTATAACTGCATATACCTACACATGTTTTGTTACACACCTGCTTTTGTCATTGTACATAATTAATGTCTTTCACACCTTTTTTATGGTAATATTTTCAATTCGATCATAGCCCTGGATATCACGCTCTCACACCAACAGCTACCACTCTGGGGTTGAAACATTATTGTAACGACATAGCAGGTCGCACAGTGTCGCCCTACGGCCACGAAGCGAATCTCCGATTTAGACATAGAGGGGTCAACAAAAAACTAAATAAATAAAGATAGCAATAAGTACGTAAATGTAAAGCACGAAAGCAAAAGAGAAACCAGAAAAAAAAAATCCTTTTTTTGCTCCATGCTATTGGACATTTGGTATACACTCCATGTTTTAGATAAATATACCAAACATTTGTCGTTTTTGACAGTGTACCTGCTGACTTGCAATTAGTCTTGTTCTTGTTTTATTTTCTTGAATAATGAGACGCGTTTATCTTTTTATCTTATTTGATATTATGTGTTCTCACTGAAGAATGTTGCGCACTATTTTGAAGTGGCTTTATAAAAACAGTTAGTAAAGTGTATCAATGAAAACTTCTAATTGTACGCTTTTTTAGAAATAAATTTTGCTAACTTATTTGCTGCGTATAATAAACATACAATTGTTAGATTTAACGGTGACCGCAGCCAAAATTTTATAAATTCTAGGAGTGGACCTGTGGGATTGCCTTTTTCTACTGCGGTGTTTAGAAAATCTAATACCAAGTTATTGGAGCAAAATTGTCAATGTTACGAGGTCGTACATGAGTACACGCCTATATATTTCTTTTTATGTGACTGAACAAAACGGATATAATAAAAAATTATTACCAAAACGAAACACAATAGCGGTAATAAAAAGATCGTGCCATACAGGCATTCACATTCCATTCGAAATAAAAAGCCGAGTCATCTTAAACCGTCAAGACATCTCTAAATGTCCGATTAAAGTTATTTATTTCGTGATTTTATGATCATTGTTATGGGTAAAAGTGGTCGTAAGAAGTGCAGTAGTCGGTGAAAGATTAAAGTTTTCTTTTTTGTAGGGCAACGCGTTATCTTAAATCGTTATCATAATGAAAGTAAGCTTTCACCTTAAATTTAATTTTACAAAAATCCAATTTATCGATTGTATAATTTCGCGGCTGATGTTTGTCTGTTACTTCCCCTCTGCTCATTGTCTTATTATCAGCTAGGAATCGAATACGAACACGACTAGACACTAATAGAATATATGGTGATTTAATTAAATATATTTTAATTCTAAAGAGTCATTCAACTCATAACATTGTTCGACAACATTCGCAGTGAATGGATCTACCCACATTGTTCATTCATATTTATATATAGCAACTGAGAGTGGTGTAGTATATGTTATGTGGGTCGACATTGTTGTAGGTTCCTTGAAGTATAAAGCCATTTTGTAACTCGTTTTTATATATAGAACACATTTTTCGATCTGTTCCCTTCTGTACTTGATGCAGGAAGTGAGAAGTGAAAACGCAGACTATGGTAGCGATATCTGTTCGGAGAAATTGCTGCTGTTCGAGATACTAGGCTAATGCATTTAATGAACATATTATCGATGCGGGTTCGAGCGGTAATATATATTTATATAGTGATCTCAACTAGAAAAAAATAGAAGCATGTCCTCTTCCCATGTTTTTAAACATGTGCATCACACCATTTTCACCAAATGGAGAGGAGGGAGTTCTAGGATTACTATTACCGCTGCAGGAATTGCACTTATTGTTCCTGTGATTCCTAGAAACGCAAACCTCTGTATCTTGCTGAGTTCAGTTATAGATATACTGCATTTTTATTCACCATACCAGAGATGCATTAAGTTATCATGGGTCTGATCTCCGAAAATAAAGTTTTTAGAAACACTATAAACGGGAGCATGAAATGTCAAAAACACTGTTAGTAGGGCAAACAAGTAAAGAATAGTAGAATGTAATAATGCTCAGGCACGTTTCAACGCATGAATTTATGAATAAAATTCCTCTAAGATGGCTATCTAATATACCAGCAAACCAGTATGTTACCTAATCTATTTATGTATTATCAACAAAGACTCAAGATTTTAATAATTGGTTTTAGTTGTGGATCGACGATTGCATTACATCAGACACCAACGTTTATTCATTCTTACTTATCGTAAGATGATATGTCTAGCCATATAAATGCAAATGTTAACTGTCGCCTGTCCAGCAGTGAATAGTGATATTCAACACGCATTTGTTACCTTAAACAATTTTGTCTAAGCCTGATAAGGGTATTCATAGCATAGAATTATATATTCAGATAGAAAAGTCATGCGATACACGGATATTTACAAATAGATATTCCATATTCTTTTAAATACTTTTAACATTTCCAAGCAACACCGTTGGTGGCCCTACCATGGCTTTAAAAAATGTTAAGCAAACTATGTATGTATCCCTACCCTAACAGGAATAACAACAGATAACAACTATGATAGTAATAAAAATATATGGTTACAATTTCTATTTTTTTTACTTATTTGGCATTACCTGTTGAAATTTGTCAAAGTTAAGCTATACAACTTCTTGCTTTATTTGAAGAAGTATAAATATTTTTATAAAAAAATTTTTAATTTGTATCTGCGTCAAGTATTTAGATACTTTATCAAACTCAAAATTGGTAGACACATAACTAATGCATTTGTAATGGGTCGAATCATCTCCTGCGCAACTTCAGCATTTCTAGTGGGAAATTTATCCCAAAATGCATTTTTTTTTTCATTTTAGTTCGTTTTTGTCTTCGCACTGTTTGTATTACTTTTTGTTGAAGTATGTAATATGAAATTATATTAGTCTTTAGGCTTTCACGGCCGTCGTACGTTTTCCACGCATTTCAGAACAAAGATGCGTTCTATAACTTTACACTTAGTATCTTGCATGGGAACATAACAAGTTTGGTGTAAACGCGTTTATACCATTTTGTTTAGAACATTCAGACACAACACTTCTTTGATGCAGGCGTCATTTAAGATAACAGCTTCCAACTTTATTTACCCAGCGGGAGTAGAAACAAACACAATCCACATCTAAACACATCCCACGCTCAATCTTTATCGCCGGCATATGTTTAGGGTGTAGAAAAACGTGTAACCAATTAAAGAAGCTCTGTTTTCCCTATTCATTCTCCTAATTCGAACAATATTAGTAGGGGTTCTCATGCACTATACATCATATATATGCGTCCAGCTGTCTACTATTCGAGACGCTCTATTTTTGTCCGGTTTTCCGAAGGGATACATTTGGTTCGAGGATAGCCCGAGGTGTTCGATAAGTTCTTTGCATCTGATCGCTTTCTCGTAATATTTGGCGCGGTCTGAATTTTAAAGTAAGGAATTGACCCGAAAGCGCTATACGTGATCGTCATAAGAAGTACCTATAATTGGATGTGGATCTCATATCAATTACGATGTGGGAGAAAGAAAAAGATGTTGGGGTCGACGAAACGGCTACCAATTAGGTAATACGTTAAAATCCCAGTAAGTGAGCGAAAAAAATTCAATTGCGGGAGACGAATTTTAATGCGACCAGTGGCGGCTCGTGACGTTTTGTTCAAGGGAGGCTACTGTAGCCTAAGTGACCCTTCTCAGTGAATAAATTATATTTTTATAGTTATTATTGTAGCATTGTAAGTGTAGAATAAAAATTAAAAAAAAATAGATTAAAATAAAATATAAATTATTGTCTAGCAAGAACCACGTAGAGGAGAGTGAAATCTTGCCTGGATAGGAAACTGGATGAGGTGATAGGTAAAAAGGTAATAAAAACGTAAAAATAAACTCTTGACATAACGTAATATGATTGATAATTGAGACTTATAGTAAACATCTGTGGTTTCATCTACTTGCCAAGAAAAAAACGGA
This sequence comes from Cetonia aurata, assembly GCA_949128085.1. NCBI lineage: Eukaryota > Metazoa > Arthropoda > Insecta > Coleoptera > Scarabaeidae > Cetonia > Cetonia aurata. Next base: position 35,985,487 of record OX421885.1, read on the forward strand.
GGTTCTTTAATTTCTGTATCTATTTCTTGTTTTAATACAAAAGAAATATTAAATCATTTTGTATAGATTTAGATGTACCTGAAAAAATATTACTACTAACAAATTTATTAAAACAAGGTTCATATTTACTAAAGAGTTCGAGTAATTCTTTATAATTTCCACGATTAAAAGAATCTGAAGTCTCATTGTGTCCCCGCAAAGCTAAATCTTGTGATGCTAAAAATATTGTTACGTCTATTAATTTTCTTAAATTTTTGCGGTTTTCTCTAACTTCATTATTATAGGCAATAATCTTTGCGCGCGCTGTCTACAGCAGTAGCAATATTTTGTTTTCCAAATAATTTAAATTTGCACAGCGATGAAATGTGTTCTTTAGACTTGCCGTTCAATAGCGCGCGGTAGATTTTTTAAATCTGTATAACCTAATTTCGACCACGTTTCGGTTTGGTTACAAAAAAGTAGATATGGCCAACAAAATAATCTTTCTCGTTCAATTGAACCAGTTAACCAACCACATTTAGTGTACCATAATGAACTAACACCACGATTTTGCCGGTTGCCGTCGTTAGATACTACAGATAAATTAGGCCGCGGTTTCTCAATGTTTTGTACGATGTGTAATCTCGTCTCTATATTTAAACAACTAACAGAATATCTTACCAACCAGTGGACAATATCTTGGCAAATTTTAATTTCGTTCATTTTATCTATTTTGTGTGCGTAACCTAACAAAACTCACCCAATGCTTCTTAAGTTATTAGTACTGGGAGCTGGGAGTCGCATGGGCAGCTGCTTAGCAACGTTTTACGGCCGATAACGCAACATGTCGATCGGGTAGGATCTCACCGCGGCGGCAAGCCTCCAACCATACGTATTCGCCGTATAAAGTGCACGTGCACTTACGGAGACACATTGCTTTCAGCCATGGCATTAATCATATGTGGCTAGCCTCCTCGCTTGCTATTATAGTGCGTACAGTAAAATTTCGCGCATTACTGGAAATTTGTTTGCATTTTTAAATTAAGTAATGAATAAATATACTATTGATTATATATTTTTTTGCAAAATTGCTTTATTTTAGTATATAACCGATCCTTAAACATTATTTTAATACATAATAAACGCTACTTATTTTATTAAAAATAATAGGGGAGGCTTAGCCTGCGTAGCCTCCCCTGACGAGCCGCCACTGAATGCGACTCTATTTGAAATTAAAATTTCGGACGTCGATTTATTCGGGGGAGAATTTCTGGGAATACCCTGCAAAATAATTCTGATTTAATTAGCTTCGTAACCGGGTGGACTTCTAAAATTTACATTTTTTTACATATATATTCTCGCAACATACTTACGGGACATACATACTTATGAGAATACTTGCAAGATTGTATGTTGTCTACGCTTTTAGAGATTGTACAGTAAACGAAGCAAATGTTAAAAAAAAACTGGCTGTATTACACAGTCCGAATAAATTTGTAATGTATGCATCAACCTCTTTCCGTCTCTGAATAATAAGCGAATAAGTTATAAATTATTCAGTCGATGCGACTGCTTTCAGTACCAGCACGAATGCATGCGTTACATAAAACCCACTCGCACGAAACACAACGAGCGCGCGTCGTCTGTATGCGTTTGCGGTGCCGGTGCGGGCATAACAAACGACTCCAAGTTTCCATTTAATTCATGCAACAAAAACAAAATAAAATGAGGGAAAAAAAGACCGTCGACCGAGTAGAGAAAGAATAAGTAGCGCACAGTAACAACGAAACGGGAACAAAGGGAGAGCGACACATTACAATTAATGGAATAAAAACATATTAAGAGATGACGTAATTAGGAAAAATGTGCGTTCCTTATGTGACTCCCTCGTGGTATGCATCTATTACAGGCGTTAGAAAGTAATGAATTACTCACAAACTCAACGCGTCTTACGTTTCTCTGTAGTCTAATAAGAAATTCTTACGTTTATTTTTATGAGATTTATGGAAATGTTGTAGGTACCAGTAGCACACAATTGACGTAATTATCTATTTCATGACAAGTAATTGTGGCTCGGAAAAGATCACTAAGGAATCTGGTCATTTATAACAAAAGAGCAAGCATTGAAATTCTAGAACACTCTGACCAAAATATAAACATCACAAATACTTCTTTTTGCTATATTTTCTATCAATCCTGACATTTGAATTCTTCAATTGATATTAATTGTTTTATATAAAATGCGAGAGCGATGTCGTGTTTGCAACGCTAACATATCTATTGGACCCATTACTGTAATAGGCACATTGGATCACATTTATGACGTATGATCAAAAACGCTCTCTACATTAATGAATGCACTTTGTTGCTAATGGCCCCTTTCAGAATGTTGAGGCCGTTTGAGTGAATTAATCGGTTTGCTGTGAGATGCATACTTCTAGTATGGTTATCTATGATCTTGTGCATTGCTTTCAGCAGAAAAAGCGACTGACTCATGGGTTGGTAGGATTTTGGTGCTCCAGAAGGTCTGCTACCAGCCTTTGGGATGAAACTCACCTTTATGTTCCTCCCCGATCTGGTAGGCCACGCAATCTCACCTCGTTGTCCTACCCAAGATGGTGCTTGTTTGAAACCAATTATGTTTCATGATATGGCCAACAATTTCTATTATTGCTGGTACTATTGTATGTCGAAGCATGTCTGCATACCTTTCAGCATTGAGATTTCGATTTATGAAGAATTGCTCTATCAAACAATTATTCATTATTTCAGCCTAAACATATATTCCACACCTCATTTTTTAAAGATACTGCCTGCACGCAAAAATGATTTTTATCAGCCAAATACTTACAGGTGTGCTTCGTTTAATTGGAGTAATGCTTCGTCTGAGAAAGCAATGTTAAACGATAGGCCTTCATATATTCAGTTCATCATATCTTCACAAAATTTTCTACGTTAATCAGAATCATCTTCATTTATCTTATGAAGAATAACTTTAGCATAAATAATTCTATGAGTAAAACTTACATAACACATTTTACTTGAAATAAGCCACCATTTACTCTACAAAATTTACACGTTCCAAATTTTGAACTGCATAATTTAGGAGACGTTAGAGATACCTTTTATAATTTCCTCTTTTTTTTCATAACTGATGAGTTTGTGAGTATACACAGTATTAGAAAAATGATAACAGAAATCAGCAGTAATTAAGATCACAAAGTAAGATTTACAGCGTAATAAGTAAACCATAAGAACAACCCATTTTGTATTTACGATCTAAAGATTTAATCCTTCTTGATTACAAGTGCAGTAAAACGAATTATATTAATAACTTTAATTCTTCCAAACCTTTTATTGATTGAATGATTGCAGTTTACGTCTAGATATAATTATAAGATTATAAGATCGAAATCAATGTTTCCTTTTATCGACTTTCCTTCTAATGTGAAATTACGTAGACGCATAAAAATAATTTGACGCATTTCTTCATACCACTTGAGAATTATATTTTTATATTCACACTCAAATAATTATCCTCCTCCTTACAAGAGTTGCGTCATAATTTTCCTTAATTCAAGTTTGAAAGCCGGTGGTCGAATGGCCAACAATAACTGCCTTAGAACGACGAAAAGAAAAGAACGACCAACCACCGAGATTTGCCTTAATTATCTCCATTCTACTTCGCAAAAGCGTCTCTTATAGGACAGAAAAGTTATGCAAAGCGGGCGAATGTACATAGTTCATACCGTCGCTCGTCTTGTTCGCTAGTAGTTTCGTGGTTACCATAGTAACAATTCAAGAGCCAGATTAATTGAAAGAGTGCAAAAGTATAATCACATCAAAGCAAACTGCAGTGTCATTTAGTCATCTACAGAAATAGTAACGATGGCACATGTTCGTCACAATTATGTTGTGCCGAAAATATGCTAGCGCAAATTGTTTAGGATTACGTAATAAATTATTAGCATGTCACGCTGGAACTGGTGTAAGATTGAAATAAATTGTCTCTAAATCAAGTCGATTATTTAGTTAAAAATACGGAATATGTCACCTATAAAATAAAATTTAATAAACGAGTAAGTGAAAATAAATGCATCATCATCTAATCAACAACATCTAACTATCATTCTAATAGTTAAAAATAATAGTACATCAAAAATACATGTTATATCATTAATGAAGCCTATGGTTACTTTTGAATTTTACAATTAATAACCATCTACATAAAACGCTGTTTCAGTTTACCGGACATATCGCCGCCATTAGCTGGAGTTAATATGACACATAGTTTTCTTGTAAAAGGATACTTTTTGACTCCGATTGGTCACAACTCTACAGCATAAATAATACGTAAAGAAATTTAGCACACTATTTCCTTATTGTTATCGTACTTTGGTTAATGTACAAGCACTAAATGCGTGCCATAACCGCGATAAAGAAGTTGCTATTATGAAATGACATCTACTTGTAGCAGTAGCTAACTTTAAGATTCTCTGGTTCTCTCTGTGAAATTAGCGTTAATATCTGTGTATTACAGTTTATCCGAGTGCCCCAGCTTACTACAATAACTATACTATACAATGTGTTCTTTATATCCGGTCTAAAACTTTTAATTTTTACAAACCTTATTATATTTAATTAAAGCTTCACAAGTAAATGATTGGTTGTATTTTATTATACGTTTTCTTACTTTGTAAGAAATACCGTGTGTAATTTAATTATTTTAATGTGTTCCTCGCTACAAGTCTTTGATAATAATATAATGATAATTATCAAAATCCATGACTTAAAAACTTATTTTATTGCGACAAGGTGTTTTCGTACACAAGTGATTTACCCTTATCCTTGAAAATGCATTTGCTAGCTTATCGTGGACTCTACCACTAAACTCGACGCAGTTCCTAACAATTAATGAAAGAAAATTCGACGCGTTATATCCTATATCTGCCCCATTTATTTCTCTTAACTCTCACCGAAAATCCAACGCCTTAACGTTTTACCGGGTGTACATCTTTTCTCAATTTCCACCCTAACTGAGTTAGTTGGGCCGGTAATTACTCCTGGCAGATTACGTCCTATCCGGCTTCGTTTATGTTATAGTTTAATCTCACGTTAATATGTCCGTCCTATTTCGTTCGACATTAGGAGCTCGAAGCAAACATAAAACGGGAGGCTTTATGGGGCGACTACACGAGGTGAATCTTCGCCAGATGCTTTTAATTATGTGACACATTTTTTTTTCTTACAGCCGAGTTATTTAAGTTACCCTCTGTGTAGGCAAAGATTCTGATTCTGTCAGCTGAGGGAATTTATGAATGCTAAAAGCCGCCGGGGGTTGATAAATTTATTTTATGATTTATGTACAGGCAAAATAATTTAACGTGTAAACATGATATGCGTGAGATTATATAAAAAACAGTTATGGTTGATTAAAATTATGGGGTAATGCATGGTAGTCAACGAGAAATGCTGTCCAGGTCGGATGAAATAATTTCCCAAAGCGCCAGTAAAAAGAAACTTCTTGGATGTTGCGCACAGTATGTAAGACATTCTTTACGTATTTTTTTATATAGAAAAAATATCTTATGAAACAGCCACCCAATTAAAAATTATGTTTTTCCAGTTCACACGTTCTTTTTTGGGTTTTATTAGTTTTAAGATTGACTGAATTGACTTGACAATAAATTGAAAGCATAGGAAGAAATTTGGAGCTGCAGAGTGTTTCTCCCATGATAGTTGTGTAGACTGATCTTCCTTTAAGCATGCAGTCTATCCACCTACAGATCATTTCATTGATCCCTCTGTTATTTGATGCTTTCGAGATTGATGTTGAGGATGTATTAGCAAAAGTTCTTTCTACGTCTAGAAAAGTGCACAAAAGCACTTCCTTAGTTTGCAGAGCATGCTCAGATCTCTGTACAATGCGCACACTTGTCTTCATGTAGTGACTTGTAGGGAAATACATCCTTCTTATGTATCTAGTTTTTCAAGAGTCTTCAGCATAAATGATATCAGACTTGTTAGCTCCGAGATTTTTCCATCCGATCCAGTTTTGCCAGTTGCTGGTGTGAAAGTAACTCTGCTTATCCTTCAGGATATTGGTATGTATCCGAGCGCGAATCTTCCTCTGAGTAATATACTATGCTTCGGCAAGCAAGATTCCGAATTTTTGTGGCTTAATTAGATAAATGCCATTCGATTTTGGCGAATTATAAGATTTCACCTTTTCCAATTTATCACTTTCTTTGCTACTTCTCAGTGTTTTCTGGATGCTTGCCTTGCAAGTTCCAGTTCTGTCTTCTTGCAGTCTTACAGTGATGAACGGCTAATCCTAGATTTTAGGAAATGAACCCGAAAGAGCTCTCATTTGATCTTATTTCCCGTCTTGGTGTAGCTTCTGCTTTCTGTTTTCAGAGTAGGTATTGAGGTTAGAGGTTCTTTAGATAATAGATGCTTCCTCCTCTCTCTTTAGATCCTTAAAGCTACTGATTAGAGCAATAACAACCTTTTCATATTCATGCTAAACTGGCGTTTTCTTAGCTCTATTGAACTTTTTCTTACTTCCCTTGTCGTGCATTTAAGGTTGCTGTTTCACCAGAGTATATTCCTGGAAACTCTCTTGTTTATCATGGGGCAGTTATAATTGAACGCTGATGTAATATCGTTTTGCTACAAATTCCAGGTCTATTGTGTTGTTTATTATCTTACTGTGCAGTACCATTAACTTGCACTTTTTAATCTGCCCAGGTTTCTTTACCTTTCAACTCAATCCAGCTCGGATAATGGATTCACTAAATTAAATTGAAACAAAGCCTTGTAAAATTTGTTTATTCATTTTTCCGTGAAAAAATTAAGGAACGCATTTAGCTAGAACTACATTATTTATCTTTTTGGTAAAGTAATTTAATAAACAGATTTATGCGCAAGGACATGTCCTCTCAGTTTTGAAATATAAACGTTCAATTCTATTTTTAATAATTATACTTTTACGTTGTCAAAAGAAACCGCAAGGCTCCATTAGGTAGACTCACTACTAATACAAGAAGCGATTAATTTAACGTTTCAAGAACAAGATCTTGGACTACTTTATTATATGCCAGGAAAACCTTCCTTGTGAGTTCGCGTTACAAAGTTTTACATGCATTTATGTATGAGGTGCGTAAGGTTACAGTGGCAGCGATGATTTAGTCATAATCACCACGTAAAGAGTAAACAACTTACAGCATTGCTCTGAAATCTCTCTATTCTAGTTTTGTATCAATAGAAATTTACATATATGAATGTTCGAAATGCGACGCACGTGTCTGTAATAAGGTCCGGTGCATATGTGACCCGGATTTTGTATTCTTTACGAAATTCAAACTTGTGTCGTTACACAAGTCCTAGTCTGTTGTGGAGAAATGCAAAGGATATTTCGAAAAGTCCACAAAGATCACGTCTTTCGTTGTAAAATAAATATAAAAAAGATTAATGAGGCATAATGAAATACTAGAGAAGTGATCCTATTTAAAATTTTAGTTGTCGTTTAAAACAGATACAAATGTTATGTTTGCGTTTCACGTCAATCAGTTATTAACAGCATACGTAGAAAGAATAGTACAGGGACACATATTTCACAGTCTGGAGTAGACTCACTTTAAAAAGACAAACATAAATTCGTTCAATAGATTTGAATACATTCATTGAATACGCCATAATTACTACAGGCTTGTAGTCGATCGGCAATGCATATTTAAGCGCTTCCAAATTGCTACAGCCTCGGTTATATAAACTCCAGCTTCAGGGTCTAACTTGAGTTTTAAGAGCACATGGGCTTTACCGTCAGAAGGCACAAATGGTATAACTACACCCATCCATGGTCCTAGAACCATTGGTATATAAAACTAAAGCATCCCATAAGTTGTTCAAAATTGATGTTGTTCATTGGTGCTCACTTTCTACACTGGCTCCTAAGTAAAACAGTATAGAAAATTCCCTCTTTGCATATTAGAGAAAGATAAAACATGCACTAGTGTTATTGGTGTAACCCTAACGAACAAAGTATATGTATATGGATATAAAGTCACGGAAAGATATGTCTTCAGGATGACGCCCACGGAAAAAACCGATGAAGTAAATAGAATACAAATAATGATTCGTACGATAGAGACGTTGCGGGAGGTAGCCCAATCATGTGGGAGAAAAAGACTATTATTACCCATTCCGGATAAGTGTGAGACTGAGGCTTGCAGAAAGATCCTCGAATGGGTATTTATGAGGACAAATATTAAAATAAACTTGCATATCCCTAAAAAGAGAAATACGGAGAATTTCGCAGGTCCAGGAGGGGGAAGGCATTCGACACAGCAAGCGAGCTCGAACAAAGAACAGCATAGCGGTTACCAAAGAGATGCAGACGCCATCATCATTGAATCTGGGGGAAAAACGTATGCTGAACTTTTGAAAGAACTCAAACAGAATGTCAACCTACAAGAACTGGGCGTCGAGGCAAGAAAGGTCCGCAAGACTAGGGCAGGTGATATGCTTCTTACAGTGAAAGGGGACGAAGCGAAAATTAAGATGTTGAAAACTACCATTGCCAGTAAGGTGGAGAGCGTCCACGTGAGGACACCGAAGGGATCAGCAATGGAATTTGCCATCTATGATATTGATGCAGTGACGACAGAACACGAAATTAAGGAGGCAATAGAAAGGGTACTGCGTAAGAAAACCGAGGGTATCGAGGTGAGATCGTTGAGAGCTACTCCTACGGAAGGTCAAACAGCGATGGTAAAAATTCACGCTAATCTGGGAACCCAGTTGAGGACGAGGAAATTCATACAGATCGGATGGTGCCTGTGTAGAATCAAAGAGCGCGTAGCCATAGCCAGATGCTACAAATGTATGCAGCATGGACATCGCGCTGCCAGTTGTGATGGACCAGACAGATCTAAATGTTGTCTGAACTGTGGAGGAGAAGGTCATACGCGCAAGGAATGTAGTAATGAAAAACACTGCCTTGTCTGCGACGAGAAAGGACACAGTATGGGCACTGGCAAATGCCCTAGACACCGCAAACTGGTGAGAGATGAAAAAGAGAAGAGAACTAAGAAACGTAATGTATCCAGTCCCAATAAACAATAGAGAAAGGACAGCGCCGGGTGGAAGATATAGAAGAAACAAGCGTAGTTGGAGAAAGCATGAAATGGACAAAAATGAAGGCAAGTTAACGGTACTACAAGGAAATGTAGATAGAGGGTTAGCGGCGATGGACTTAATGTACAAAATTGCCAGCGAAAAGAGCGCAGACATCATAATTATGGCGGAGCCACCAAAAAAGCGGGTTTACCACACAGCATGGATAGCAGATAAAAGACTTGATGTAGCTATAAAAATATGCAGCAGTTCGGTGGGCGCAATAAGAGAAGGCAAAGGCGAGGGCTACGTATGGGTGGAGACTGGCTTAATAGTAATATACGGCTGTTATATATCCCCCAATATCGACCTGGTACAGTATGCTGAATTCTTGCAATCCCTGAGGAATGATATGAAGAAGCATAATAAGAATATTATAGTAGGAGGAGACTTTAACGCGAAGTCATATACATGGGGCTCGAATAAAGAAGACAGAAGGGGTGTTCTGCTCACGGAATGGCTAGCCGAGGAGGACCTAGTCGTGCATAACAGGGGGGGCGTCCCAACATTTGTGAGAGGTAACAGCCACTCGTATATCGACCTGACATTTACGACAAGAGGACTCGCTAGAGGTGTAACCAACTGGGAAGTAGTAGAGGAAGAGAGTCTCAGCTGCCACCACCATATATTTTTCCAAATTTGTAAAGAAGAAGCAAACGATGGACAAGATAAGCTCACCACCGGCTGGAGAATCAACAAAGACAGCATGGAGAAGCTGATTGAAGAACTTGGTAAGATCCTGCACGATGATGGCAACCCGATTGTGGACGCACAGGGGATGACTCACGCTATAACAGCAGCCTGTGACATGGTCTTCAAGAAGAAAACTGTCTCGAACAGGAAACCAGTTTTCTGGTGGAATGATAAGGTAGCGCAAGCTAGAAAAAACTGCCTTAGGGATAGAAGAATCCTTGCCCGTGCTAACAGAGGGGAGGATGAGGTCAGGAAGGGGATGCTCCGTACTAACTATACGCACAGTAGAACCCTGCTTAAATATGCCATCCGGGAAGCTAAGAATAGCGCATGGCGGAAGGTCGTGGATGAAGTGGACGGGGACGTATGGGGAAGAGGGTTCCAAATTGTCACAAAGAGACTTAAGGCCAGGCCACAGTTTAATATGCCGGAAGAAGAACAAGTACGGTTCGCGAAATCTTTGTTTCCAACCCGTACCGTGAAGAAATGGAACAGATTACCGGTTCAGCCTGATGCAATGGCGCTATTCACGGAGGAAGAGATTACCCACGCATTGAGCAAGGTTAAAGAGAAGAAAGCCCCTGGACCGGATAGAATACCTCCAGAAGTAATTAAAGTCGTAGTTGCACGTTACCCCGAAGAGTGTAGAGCTGTTATGAACAAGCTGCTAGCAGCAGGGGAATTCCCGGATATTTGGAAGGTTGCGAGATTGGTTCTAATCGAAAAACAACCAAAGCCAGAGCAACAGGGGAAACAATATCGACCCATATGTCTACTCAACACGATGGGGAAATTGATGGAACGACTCCTTGCAGATAGGCTGCGGAGGGAGATAGACGACAAAGGAGGACTTGCAGACGAACAACACGGCTTCCGGCAGGGAAGGTCAACTATATCGGCATTGCAGAGGGTTATGCAGATAGCGGAAGATGCATACGCAGGGCCATATAGTTCGAGGCATCTATGTGCTCTAATAACCGTTGATGTGGAGAATGCCTTCAATTCAGCACCGTGGGAGGGAATCCTGGAGAAGCTCAGGACAATGGGAATCTCTGCATATCTATACAACATGGTGGCAAGCTATCTGGAGAAAAGGACCCTGTTGATCGGTGATAACAGTAAAATGGAGGTGTCCTGTGGCGTTCCCCAAGGCTCAGTGCTAGGACCAGTGCTATGGAACATCTATTACGACGATGTTTTTAAACTAGATGTGCAGACCGGCGTACATCTTGTCGGATACGCGGACGATCTGGGCATTGTGGTAACTGCCAAGGATCAGGCAACTCTGGAGCTGAAGGCCGAATACACCCTCCATGATATCAATGAATGGATGGCTAGGAAAAGACTAAAACTGACGCCGCAAAAAACCGAGGCTGTCCTTCTAGTTGGGGGCCGAAAGAGAATTAAAATTAATCTGGACGAAGTTGTTATTGAAGATCGGAAAACGATACGTTACCTCGGAGTACACCTCGACAGGAATCTGAGCATGGTGACGCATATAAACAAGACGGCGGAAAAGGCAGGCAAAGCGATAGCGACTATAAGTCGACTCATGCCCAATATTGGTGGTCCAAAGGAGCGCAGCAGGAGGATCCTAAGCACTGTGGCAGATTCTATTATCTTATATGGTGCCTCCATATGGGGAAGAGCCATTAAAAGGGAGATCCATAGAAAGACCCTGGAGAAGGTGCAGCGAAGAACCGCTATTCTGATAGCAAGGGCCTATAGAACAGCGTCCACGAATTCACTGCTGGTCGTGGCAAGGATACCCCCGATAGACCTCCTGGTAGAGTATAGGATCGCTGCAGAAAGGAAGGGTACAGCTGACAAGAAACAAAAGTTCCTAGAGGTAATAAATAAATGGCAGGAGAGATGGCAACTGGAAGATGGCACGGCTATATGGACTAAGCGGCTTATTAGGGACGTAAGACCCTGGCTATTGAGACAACACGGGGAGGTGAATTACTACTTGACCCAACTCCTATGTGGACACGGAAATTTCCAGGCGTATTTAAAACGCTTTAGAATAAGCGAGTCGGATCTTTGTACTTACTGTGGGAAGGTCGACACAGCCGAACATACCTTTTTTGAGTGCCCACGGTGGAGCGCCCAGAGGAAGGAAGCCGAGCAAGTTACGGGGGAACTAAATGTAGGTAATATAATCAATAAAATGCTTGCTAAAGAGGAATATTGGATAGCCGCCGATAGAATGGTTAGGGACATCCTGAAAAGCAAGGAAGGCAGCCGAGGAGGATGAAGAACCGATCAATAGGCCTGTGAGAGGAGCCCGTCCACCTGTATGAGCCGTCCCCTATGAAGTTATGCTAGCGCAGTTCCGTGGAGGATAAGAACTTCTCAAGAGGGGGGTTTTTTAGTCGGTAGAAATCCGACATACCCCGGCGACACGGGCCGCCGGAAGTCTTTCGAAGATTTTTCCCCCCTCTCGCAAAAAAAAAAAAAAAAAAAAAAAAAAAAAAAAAAAAAAAAAAAAAAAAAAAAAAAAAATATACTTTTGAAATTCAAAGAACAAAGTCTTAGATGTATTAGGATTTCTCGTTTCCTTTCCAGCTTCGAAATCCTAAATGCAGGTAACCAAAATCTAAATTAGCATGCATTAGAAAGCATCAGCAACAACGTTTTTCTTTTGCAAACGGTTACATGTAGAGACCAGTTAACACTATACGGTTGCAAAGGAAAGGTGTTAATCACTTCAATAAATGTATGGCGCAGTTAAAACAACTTCTAAATAAGAAGATTAATAAAATAGATATAACTAGGATTAGAGCTGTTAATATAATAGTCAGTTCCTTATTTATTTAATCTGCTTTTAAAAATAGAAACGGTAGACATGTGCAGAAAATTCCATCATCAAATATTACTTCCTTACGTAGCAATTTACCTTGAACTGTTCATAATGATTATTAGTTAGTCGATAAGGGTTGTTTCTGTCATGAGATGGTATGGTAGAGTTTGCATACACTGTCCACATGAATATGAAGTATTATTAACTGTATATCGATATCTGTGGGCGTGTAACTTAGGAATATAAGATATTGGGCTGGGTTTCAGGGTCATGGAATACTGCCAGACGTGTAAGGGTTTATATGAAGATTACTAGTATTAGCTGATTAAGTTCCTAATTAGTTTAGCAAAATGTTTATTAGTGAAATAAATGTAAGTGATTGTAATTGGACGTACTACCTGAGTTTGGAAATATACCTATAATTGTATTTTGTTATTCTGTTGCTCTCCTTCTATTTATGTTACTAATATTTTGTTTCATAAGCTGATAAATAACGTATTAACACTTAGGATTGGAAAAAAGAATTAAAGAATGAGAAGGCTGTAGGAATAGATAATATAATTAATGAATCAACAAAAATAGCAGAGTAAGTTGCCAACAGTGATTTGTATTGAAAATCCAAGCTGAGTCAGTTGAGTTATTAATATGCTATGAACCTTGGTATCGAAAGACTTAGCATAGTCGGTGTACACTGCATCAACTTACTGTTCTGAATCTATGCTAGAGCTTATAAATTGAGTATTTGTTATAGTCGATCTTCCACACATCGATTTGATGTGTATTTCTCGAGATATTTGACCGTCTCGGAACTTTTGCCGCACCCTGTATATGCATCTCAATCACTGTTTCTACACTGAGAGAAATAGATTGTACTCTTTAACATAAATATAGTATACTTTAATATATTTAATAGCTCCTATAGGGACAATTATATTTTATATTAACGGTGACAATATCTGTATAGTAAATTTCTGTGAATAGTTTTTATTAACTCGTATGGTAAAGTTGGTGTACTATATTTGTATTATTAATTTGAGCATACATGTTAGTAAATATGAAAAAAATGTCTAGTAGCACTGACTATATTTGATAATAACTGTTAAATTTTTTATTGTACCCAGTATAATGTAATATTTTACTATGTACGATACATGATGCTCATACTTACCATATAGCCTTGTAGTACTTACAATATTATTTTCTACTACAGGGTGGGCCAAAAGAAACCAAGGGGTGTAAAAGTTTAATAACTTTTTTGTTTATTAATTTTTTTTTATTTTTTCTTTCAGATTATATAATATACAAAATGGAAATTTTTTTACACTAAGTATGAAAAATGATGTCTCTTAAATGACCACCGTCTGATGGGCTCTTTTTAGAGCATTTTCCATAACATCTTTCAAAACTTGTGGCTGTAGCGTTCGAATTTCTGCAACAATGTTTGCCTTGAGTTCAAGGATTGTCTCTGGCTTGTTCACATACACTCGCTCCTTCAAAAAACCCCAAAGAAAATAGTCGGGTTAAAATGTCGACGATATGCTCTTTGCGTTAAAATAATTGATCTCTGGTTTAAATTATAAAATTCTATTGTTCTGGTTCTCTGTTCAGTTGTGAATAAATTCTCCAAGTTTTGTCTATATAATCTGAAAGAAAAAATAAAAAAAAGTTAATAAACAAAAAAGTTATTAAACTTTTACACCCCTTGGTTTCTTTTGGCCCACTCTGTATAATAATCCAACGTCTCTTAGCATTTAAAATAGTAGATAGTAAATAATAATATAATGGATCATATGCGGGCACTATACGGCGATACTTACCTGTAATTTAATACATAATACATAACACGTGTCAGTAATTTTGTCGCGGCAAAACAGCTTATTGGTCGACTTCTTCGGTACAGATCGACAATGAATAGAGCAAGGGGTGGGAAGAGCGTTACAAACATTTATGTTAGAAATTGAATATGCATCGAATACCTGATAATATCGCAGTCAATCGCAGCGACTATCTATATAATCCACGTCATTATATAGGCTTTCAGCAATAGAATATATTAATTGTTACATCCATAAGATGTAGATGGTAACATCCAGATTTTGCCTCTTACTATAAGCATGATAAAATCTGGTTATTTTACTCTTAATACGCCACATATTGTCGTTTTGACAATAATTATTTTAGTAATTAACATAAAGAGATTTACGATCTAATTTCTACAATCCATTTTTCTCAGTGTACAGTTTCATACCCGAAACATCGATCAAAACTCTGTGACAAAGTTTCGTGTTCGAATCTTATCAATACGCTATTAAAGCAACAACTGCGGCCTGTTCTGCTACGTTTATCGTAGATTCCGGGTAGGGCGCTATCGGACTTCCCCAAACTGAAAGCCATTTCTGTATTTTCCATTTCTACATTTGTGTTTACATCCCTACGTGTATGCTACACTTTACATCGCTTACGTCTACGTATCGATAAGAACGAAGTAAACAATAAAACGCGACTGTAAATGCGGTGGAGGAGAGGAGAAATATGATGTGCTTGGATTGTATGTGCGCGCGCACGCGCGCGCTGCTCCGGGTGTTCGCGGGATCTTTGGGCAATCCAGCACCATTTTCGAATGGTTGGGTATACGGCGTTCACCTGTCGCGTCGATTCGCCTCTTGGTAGATACTCGATCAGCACAGACCATACGATCGCGTCACCGTAGTCGTTTCCGATGATTCATCGCCGCTGAGTTGAACTCACTCGACGAACACTCGGAGCGGTATCTGCGAGGTTGCGATGCTCTTCGTACGGTACACTTCGGTAAAAAGCGCTCAGTGAACGAAACGCGCGTCTTGAGACTGTTCTGCGGAAATACGAACTGAATTTACGGTACAAATTCGTACGAGTTTGAAGTGCATTTTGTTGTTTTGAGTTTTTTCACTGTTCAGTTTCTGCCTTGTTTTGGTTTCTGTTGTTACTTTGTTTTATTTGATGGGATTATTTATTTGAGTAATTGGATATTCGTCACTGTTTATTATCCGTTCTTCTACCACGGTTACAACTTCAAGTAAGTTTCTTTTTTATTTACAAAGTAATATTAAGTTGTTTCAACTACATTCTGGTAGATAATAATTTAAATTATAGCACGGGCAATATCCTCAATTTCTTTTATATTTTACTTGTTACGCAACACATTAATTTCAATTTATTTGAAACCAATCTTACTTAATATGTTTGTTTAAAGCGAATGAATGTGACTCGTGACTTGGAAATACCAAACATATTGAAATGAAACTGATTTAGTTGCACTTATATTAAGCAGTCTTGTTGTTAGAAGCTATAAATATATAAATGTAAGGAATTGATAACAGTTACGAGTTATAAACTTTAAAATTATCTTTAACCGAAGTTTCTATGAGTGTATACTGACAATAACGCAAATATTTCTTTACTCCTCGAAAAGAACAGGGACTCTATCACAACGAAGAACACCTGTAGTGTTTAAACATCCACATGACACCGCAAAATAGTTGTCCATTCAGCATAATTGTTTAACATAGGAAAGTAAAGAAATTTGCAGATATGTATATATAAAGATATAAATAGACGTTGGTGCAAGCCTTAGAAATTTTAAGAATATCAATAGTTTTATCTAAAGAATACCATTCAATTAGATAGTCTAATAAGTTTTTCATGTTATCGAACCTTGCCTTTTTTTCTGGATTTCTACCAATGATTTTTGTTTTAAATTTACTGCCAGATATGTTAAATCTGCACCCCCAATAAAGGTTCTATATTAAAATAAAAGGAATTCAACTTTTTGTAACATTTATATCATTGTGTAAACGTGCCTTCATTTAAAGACATAAAGTTTACCTATTGTTAGTTCCATGCTTTTTTCTGTTCGTGTCCTGAACCATCCAACCCACGATACAAACGCTGAATAATCGTCTTTAAAGGCTTATCCACACTATCGATCATCGAACGGTCAAGTCACGGTCAAAGCAAAATTTTTCCTTTTTAATATCATCTTTAATTGCTCGAAGAATGTCTTTAAATTCTTTGACTGACATTCTGAAATATTTAAAACTATAAACTTTTGTAGTCTAAGAGTTGATTGTACAATGTGACAAATTCTGCTTCAATTTTAGTTTCTGTGTTTTAATGTTTAACGAACCTAGAAGCGTTTTCTTTTCCGGAGTTTTCTATTTTCTTCCTTTCCTTCATCCCAAATATGCACAATTTTGATTAAACTTGATATGGAGAACATTTTTAAACAATTTCAAACCACAAATTGCCTGCCGCTAGAACGCTAGTGTGAATTCATTCAAAATTGATTGGATCGTCACTTGACCGTTCGTTGATCGATAGTGTGAATACGCCTTAATGGAGGAAAGAGTTGAAGAAATATTTGAATGTTGATTTGTTGTGATTTATATTCTGTAGTACTTATAATAAATACTAAAGTTAAAAATATTTCCTTCAAATACGTTTATCATATACCAATAAAAATTCAACTTTTATACTGTACCTATTTACTATATTAATTGTAGGTAAGTGTTAAACCAAAACTAAACATTTATTGTACAATTCTGTGTATTAATACATATTCAATAGTTCTGATAAATTTTTTTTTATTAATTGATATAAGCGGTAGTTTATAAAAAGACATTAGAAATGTCAATTCCTCTAGGTACTGCAAGTATTTTGATATTAAATTCTTTAGGTGTTCATCTCTCCATATTTAATCCTTAATTCACAGAATTGGTGTTCAATTCATGCAAAACAATGTAGGTACCTTGATTACAACGGAACAATTTATTGCAATCCATGTCGTTTACTTGCATTGCTTGTATTTAACAACTTCTGGAAAGACGCAGGTAATTTCTAAAGCGCTTTCAAAGAGCATAAATCTTTTAAATTGCCATTTGGTATAAGGTGTGAGCCATAAAATGTTGTTTATTCCAAGAAAGGATGAGATAACTTGTGTTATAATTCTCCCTGTTTCGCTACTTGTACTACCTTGTTGGAATTCTACAAGAAGAAATTATTCAAATAAGGCGACAGCAAAATGTTATTTGCATTGCTATGAGCACCTTGCATAATTTACATAAATAATATTCAGAATATAACCAGTACCTACTTTGTTATTGCAACAATAAGAAGACTTCTCATACTTCATAAAAGTTATATTATTAAAATTATCAGATTGTGCGGACCAAGCTAAATTTAGAATTGTTACTGAACCTTACTGAAATAAAAAGTAACAGCATCGCATATGGAAATTTTTTCTGTTCATATATTGAGTCACAATCTTATAAAAAAAGAGGTACTTTTTTCAGCGACGTTATTTTTAGACTGTTATGCACATTAGAAAAAAATAATCATCAATTATGCATTCAATTTTGATGCCTTGAGGAGTTTCTCGAAATGTTTATCTAATTAGCAACGTATTCGAAAATTAATTTAAACAGTTAATATTGTTACCGAACACCAATAAGGAAAAAGATTATAAATATGAGGAACTATAATTTTGCATACCTTAGAAGTCATTTTCCTTTCTATATATAATGATAGCTTTGATGTGGATGTTCGAAGATTGTTTTCAACTTTGAGTCACGATAAGCTAATTTATAATAAATTTGCCAGAGCGGATTTAGTAATTATAAAGTAAATTATGTGAATTATTAAAAATATTTTAGTTGAGGTAAATTTGTTTATTCCTTATTGATTTTCATGTTTGACTTTGAATAATATATTTAACGCTACTAACAATGTAAGAGCGATTACCACGGTTTTAATGATGAAGATAAGATATTCATTATATATTATTTCATAAAGTTTCAACTAATCAATTAATTTTGTTACTACTATTCATTACTTAGAATCTAAGGAAGCACTGTCGTATAAATTAACCTTGACTTACAATTACTTTGATGATCAGACTATAAACAACTGACAATGAGTGTATTTATAGTTGAGATCATAGCTTTTTGGGTAGGTTACTATGTTGTATAAATTATAACCCCATTTTCATAGAAACAATTACACATAATCACATGCAGATTCATAAAAGGATGCAATTAATATTCACTAACAAAGGGTTTTTCGGGAAATATGCGATGTTTTGATTAAATATTGCTAAACGCTAGTAATGTAATTGTTGTAACGCAAGGAACAATTATTGCACTAGAGTATTGATTTATTATTCACGATTATTCCGCCTTTAAGAAAACTGTATACCACATTTTGCTATTACATGCTTGTAGACGCTAACAGAAGACATTGTATGTCACGACATTAACAACAGGTTGTTTTGAAATCAGTAATTATATGGTGATACGAAACAAACTAAATTTATTGCAATTTAACTGCTACATTACAGTTAACTAATCAAAAATAATAAAAATTTCGACATATGGAATGGAATAATCAATGAATTAATAGCATATTCTATTGGTATCTACCTTTAGAGGATTTGAAGTATACTTAAGTTATATAATCTAAGTTTAGAGAAGAAATTCATGTTTTATTGATAGAGAGAGCAATAAAAGTGCGGCAAAATTGCGTTTATAAATTCTAAGGTTATGTTTAATGTAAATCCTCTCACATCTTCCTTTTTTAACCCTAGCGCTTTCATTTTTTTTGCCTGCGGTTTCTCTGACTTTGAAATCACCGATAGAGGGTATTTCATCTATGCTAAACATAATTTGAAAGCGGTTTACTGCTCATTATAATCGCAATAATGATTGCAGACGTCGAATTCCGCAATTGCTTTTAAGCATTTGTAATAAATAAAATATCTGACTTGATTTTTGTGTATGCACGTGATTTACAATTTCTTTTAATCCAAGTTCAGTCTATACGCTATCTCCATTTTTCAGCACAAGTGATTTATTGATAATGACGTAATTGATCTACTTGCAAAACTTGTGAAATAATATTACTTATATGTAAGAAAATCAAAATAGGTTTTACAAGAGCGTATATATTCATTTATCAATTATGCAAAACTGATAACCTTACGCGCCTTAAATAAAGCAATCCAAGAAGTCAAGTATTTTTGACAACTATCTTGGCGATATGTCAACAAAGGTGCGAAAACTATCTTGTGTTTACTGAACTAGTTAAACCAGTTTATCGCCTGAGTTACCTCACTTTTGCCTTGACAATATTGCAACGAAATAAATATATATACACATTTACACGAGTCAAATAACACATTGCCCTTCGTCAAAATGCACGTGGATGGTTCGTGCACTTATCATAGCTTTATGTATTACTTGAAATACATAATATACGTATAGGTGCTTTAGCTCTGGTTGCAGCGCAATCGGAACAAGTTTGGCGTAGTGAAATTGATGTGGAAAGGTTGCTTGTTTTAATTTAGCTCGATACTGTAAAAAAATGCGATATTATGCTCTACTGTCTAATAAAATGTAATTGGTAGAAAATTTTAGGAGAACTTAACGCGAATGTAGGAAAAATAACTGTAGAAGATTAGGCGCACCAAACAAGCATATTGTTCTAGTGATAGAAAAACAATGAAAAAGGATTAGTTTGAAAAAGTTGGCGAACCATTTTCTTATGATTTACGCAAGAAAGAAGTAGCGTTATCCCATCGCCTGGTCAAATTTTACAAGCCAACCCCCTGCAGTTTGCTAAAGAGCTAGGATTGCCGAACCAGGACGAATTTAGGGCACTGTGCTGTGGTTGGACCGCTGGAAAAGACGGGATGGGGTCCGAGAGGTTATCCGTAGACATAAATGCAGTTGATAATTTTAAAACCGAGTTTAATGAGTTTTTTCAAAATGGTAATTATACTCATGAGCAAGAATTTAGAACCAGCAGCACCAGGAAATAAACGCACTAAAGAAAAAATCACGATCATAGTATGCAGTAATGTTTCCGAAAGGCATAAATTTCCAGTAGTATTAATAGAAAAATCTGCGAAGCCAAGAGTATTAAAAGATGTGGCACCAATAGCTTTACCAGTCTATTACAAAAATAAAAAAAAAAAAAAAACGTTTGTCTGGACGCGTTTTTATTCAAGAATTGGTGCCATCGCAAGAAAAACGGCTTGCTCAGCCAAGCTGTTCTGTTACTTGATAATGTTCCTTTGCATCCAACCGAAGAACAGCTTGTAAAGGACAACACCATTGTTGAATTCCATGTAAAGTCGTATGTATATTATAATCGATGAATCAGGATGTTTTGGAGAATATCAAGAAGAATTTTCAGACCGCAATTATTGAAATATGTCCGGCAACTTATTGAAACTAATCATCCTATAAATATTGTGCGAAAAATAAACTTGTAAGAATGTAGTGTACTGGATTTATGCAGCATGGAATAACGTTCCCTTGTCCATAAACGGTGATGGAGATAACGACATAAATTGGGGCGAAGAGAATTGGATCAGTTCGCAAGAACTGACAATGCGAATAAGAGGTTTTTGAAAATATTTCAGCAAAAGAAATTGAGGAATGGTCTGTTGGTAAAGATGATGATGGAGACCAAATATTGAATGATGGAGAAGTAATAAGCCTTGTTGTGCCAGACAAAAATTCATAGTTTTTTGAAGAACAGACATTAATAATAAAATGCCGTATCATCCGATTTTTCGATTATCCGAGTTACCTTCTCTTCCGAAAGGCTCGGATAACCAAGCTACTTGTATAATATAATTATAAAAAATGGTAGAAATGAGAGATCGATCTAAGCTGTAATAATTATTGTCTACACATTAGACAATATAATAAAAATGTCCAATTCCTGACGATAAGTGGTCCAAACCTTATAGATAAGAAAACAACATTCTTGCAGACGCAGAATTAAATCAAAATATTTAACATGCAAAAACAAAATTCGGTTCCTATTATCCTCAAGATATCTAATCCGAAGAATTAGTAATTTTTTACTTCCTGTATACCCTAATAGGTGTATGGAATTATCTGTATTTTAAATGAACGTCATTAAGTATATCTTTTATCTATATAATTTTATAACTGCAAATTAGAGATATGGTTATCTTATAACTTATAAGCCAGTACCCTAAATAACATTCCCCTATCTATACAATGCCTACAGTTGGATACAATACATCTTTGTTCGTAATAAAATGTCAATTAAGTGCAGATAAATCACTTGCAATTACACAGAAGTATAAATAGAATTTAAGTGCCATTCTGCAAAGCTTGTCTGGATTAAGAAATCAGTTACTACATTTAGACATTCCTGCAATATTATGTAAACTTATTTTTTCCCTCTAATTCTAAATGCCTGTAATTTTACAAACAATGTTACAGCAATAATTTGTGTCCGTGGCTGCATGTAATGTCATCTTTGTTTATTGTTTGCAAAGCGTTACGGTCCACATTTATTATACTGAAACAAAACGTGCTACAGATTTAAAAACAATAGGCTTCTACGAACAATGCACAGTGATATTTCAAGAGTGTGTACTAAACAATATGATAAATTGCATCACAATCACTTACGCTGTTTTATCTTGTATTATCTATTTTCGTTAGTAACCAAACATCACGTAACTTAAAATATTTGCTATATTGATTTATTCGCCTATTAAGAAATATTGATGTAATGATTATCATTACTTGTGTCCGAGTTAATGTAATAACAAAAATACATCGGGCGAAACTTTTAAATTATCCACGTGCATTGAGGAAAATAGATACTAATCACTAATAAAATTAGTGAACACGAAACTTTATAATTAGTGGTATTATCGCTACATTCAACCGCATAATTGTTGGAATAAATACTACAAAACTAATACAAATACTGGATATTAAATAATGTATTCAAGAACTTGAAAATGTTGCCTAGTTTTACTGGTTTCGGGATCCAATGTGCTGACTCCTTATTAATTCCTAAATTGTTATGCAATGTTTTCAAAACCTTTTTTGATATTCCCATTTCAGCAGCAATCATTGAAGGTTTATTTTTCAATTTGCTAATGGTCGTTTGCACCGACAACGCAATGTAAGTGCCTTAACTTAATCAAATCAAAAGGCCTTAAAGAAAATTCATACTTGTAGTATATTAATTACCCACACCCTATAAATAATGTGCTGTTAATTTCACAAATGCAAAGAATTATTGCTGTTGGTAACACGACTATAGTTTCAACTTGAACAAAAAAATCTTAGATATGAGGGTTTATAAAAATAGAATAATTGCTAGATATATCATATCATTATAGAGAAAAAATCTGTATAACCTTGCACTTTCTGAGTGCTAACACTGGTAGTATTATGTAAATAAGGTTGGGCAATCTAAAAATGCTATTTAATTCCAATTCAGTTCAACATACGTGCGCAGTACGCAATTTACATTCACAAACACACGCTTAACACTCCACGCTCACGTTCAATCGACGCTAATTAAAATTAGAAAATAAACCGTTGTCCTAGGCTTACTTTTTTCTAACCGAAAAGAGTTTTAAAAATGTATTACGGACGCATTTCATTTCCGGCAACCTTGTTAAATATCTTTGACACGGCATTAATTGCGAAATAACTGACTCAATTTGCCAACTGATGCGCGTCGCTGTGCACAAGAAGTATTCTCGAAATTAAAAATATTCGCTGCCGAGAATTTCTGTAGCGCCTTTCGCTTCGGTCGAACGGAGTCCTTTGTTCCACGAAGTAGAAGATATTTGTTGCGTATTTTGGGATTAAATTTTAATTTAAAAAGCTATTTCTTATGATTGTGCAGATTTGGGAAAGAATTTAAAATAAAAGGTTGCCAGGGATGAGTGAAATCGTATTTTTTCGTTTTTGGTAGCTTAAGTTTAACAATAGGATTTGTGATTTAAAATGAAATAATGAAAATTACTTGAACGAACTTTGAATTGGATTTTTGTTAGTAGTATTTCTTAAAGTATTCCCGAGAGAAACATTTGTAAGTGGATCTTATCTACGGCTCATAGAATATCTTTTTATCTTGTTTGTGCCTACGCGTCTATACATAATATCTATTTCAAATGTATAGTTGTAAAGAGTAGATAAATGACATCGATGGGATAGATAACTGAGTAAATACATTCACATAAATCTTACAAACCATAAAATATTTCTCGAAAATATTGGATTATCGATTAAATGAACGATAACAGCACGACAAAGATAAAGATTGTCTCATGGTCAGGAAAAAAAGACGTTTCTTCTATTGAAAAGCTGAAACTTTTGGTGCTATCACTCGTAGCCAACATATTAGGCCATAACAATTATATAGAAGCAATGGAAAATTTTTACAATATTACACAATATTAGCGTCTTGTTTTACTTGTGTTTAATTATGAAGCTGATCCCAATTTCTAAAGAAATGCTTTTTAATCGTTCGAAGTCTTTTTTGTCGAATATCTCCAACCGCAGCTGTACTATAAACCAAAGCAGTAGTTTTGTTTCGTGTCGACATCTTTGATTTTTTTAAAGTAAACTGCAATTTGCACATTGAACTGTGCAAGTGGGATTAAGGACATCTTTACAGAGCCGAATGGACACAATTATTGCAATTGCAAAAAGGGGCCTATAAAATTTAATATCGATGAGTGGTTTATTTTGTCAATACAAGGTATTTTTGCTCCCGTTATTTTATTTTTAAGGGGTGAATAGTTAACTGTATATCCTATACAGGCAAATTAAATTATAAAACCTATTAGATCCAAATTTATTAACGGTAGTTGCATAATTTAATAAACTTGCATAATCTAATAGCCGCACTAAACTACATTTACGATCAATTTCGTAAGTAAATTTTCCCAATAATCGTAAGTGAACACCGTACTGGTCCCTCTAGTGTAATTAGGCGTATACTCTTATCGAAAATTAATACGAAACTACATTTGGACAGCGCACAATTTAGTGATGACCTGTACAATGTGCATTGAATTTGGAGTCGAGTTTAAAGCGCTTTTATTCCAATGAAGTGCTGTATAGCGTGCTCCTGGTTAGAAATGACGTTCTAAACTGCACACAGCGGCAGAAGATAAGTTACCTAAATCCTTCGACATGTTCAATTTGAGCAACGTTCTTGCCACTCGACGGTAAACCGTACTTACGTATGCACACATGTAATTGCGAAAATACTTGATTGCTCTTCGTGCGCAATGCATACTAATCGGTGATATGTCGTGAAATTATAGTTACTACTGAACTCGGATAAACCAATTCTAAACGACGTAGAATGTATACAAACTTGCTAAAATGTCAGAATGCAGCAAAAGTATAACATTTAAGATTAGATAACAGCAATAAAGTATGTATTGTGCAAGTTTAGCAAAGATTAATAATCCTATTGTTGCAGGTATCTATAAAAAATATTTTTTTGCACACTTATTGATCTGTGTAGCGTTGATTATCGTAATTTCAACATTCATGACACGATTACCGCAATGGGATTTTTCCGTTATCGCATTTGATAAGTGAGAACAGAAAAAGTTACTTTAAATACCTGTTAATTCACATATTTGTGAACGCAACACAGACTTATTCGTCATCAAAACATGTGTACTTCACTTCCTAGTAATCCAACAAACAGTTTGGTCTTCTTATTTACGCAAGAACTTAATTTTTTAAAAGTTCTGGCAATATGTTCTATAGCAATTCGTGTTATTTATAGTTCTGTCGTTTGTTTTAATTACTTTTTATTTAATTTAAGAACTTAATTTAATAATGTTTGTTTGTAAATAATGGCATTGGGAAAAATAATTCGTGTAATTCATATTGAACTCCTTAATTCTAGATCAAGTAAGTAAGTGTTTTTGATGGTACCTATATATCAAAACAAAAACGTCCTCTTTTAAAAAGAAATTTTACATTTTTTAAATCTACATTTGACATCATTATGACGGAAGCAAAATGCCAAACATTGTCCTATAAAAAAATATACAAATATTACGAATATAAAGCGGTTGCTAAGGTAACACCCTTCTGCGAGAAGAATTCATTTGTGCATTTCTGCCTACCTTCAGAAGTATTTACATCATTTAATATTGAACAAAAAGAAACGTGTAAATCTCTCGTTACAGCAAATTTAACTCTCGTCAAAGTCATTAAGCGAAATAGCGAAAAAATCGAAAAATTTTTGCATGATTGTCGTTTTAAAAAAATATATTTTACCGGAACAGGGAAATAATAACGGTCACCTAAAATAAATAAATGAAATAGAGCTATCGATTTTCCTAAACCATAATTCATCTTAAATGTAGCAGTATTAGAACAGTTGAAACCTATTTAGAATTTAAGTAATAATAAACTCTGAGAGTAATAGTTCAGAAAAAAACAAAGATTTTTATGCAGAATGTATTACAAATTAGAAACATAGGCGTCCATATCGAACTTTCATTGCGAATAAAGCGTTGCTTATCAATAGCTATTATCGACCACATATTCGTTTTCATAAAAGTTGCACTCGTATTGTGACTGGCTCCCATCATAAAAATCAATAACACAAAATAATATCCGCATCAAAACCTGCGTCAACTATGTCGAACCACGTATCAACGTAGCTAAACTAAACAATAAAAAAATACTTTATCTTCAGTGATCGAGACCGTCATCCATCAGGCTTGGTAATTTACTTTGACGGGCATGACCAACAACGCATTTTATTTCGCAAGCAAACAATCGTTAATGGATCCGATCATGAAAATGTTAATGTCGCTTAAAAGCACCGGATTGTTTTCATAAATGACTTATAATGATATATAGATGCGTGTTCGAACAGTAGGTTCGTGCAAAAAGAAATCAGTAAAGCCAAAAGTAGAGTATATAAACAGTACCATGTTATGACATCTACCGTTAAAACGCATCACGAATAAAGGTAACGCCGCAGTTGGCAGTATAAGTAGGTATTGTTATCTGAATACACTAAAACTTTCTCCGTGAAGCATAGCTAACATATAATTAACGGAATTATTAAGCAAATACGTTGTGATTTATGATTATTGTTTAGCAAGCAGGGTTTATATGGTTGCGACATCTGCTTCGTCTGTTAAATTCTTGGACTTATGAACCACGTGCCACAGAAATGAATAATAAAGTTTTGTAGAAAAGGTGAGGATGTACACGATTTAATAGTTATACGTGATTTACATATAATCATAGAATATACATACATGTAAAACAGTGAACTTTTTATGTAGACATCAGCCTGCATCAGTGAGCATTTGCTACGCTATTAAATTATGCTTCAGAGTCAGAATTTTCCATACGCTTGACTTTTATGTTACATTTTACTTAATTATGTTTATGATGGAAAATTTGTCACTATAACGACACTTATATTATCATAACAAGCTTGAACCTACAAAACGTGCAATAGAAACCTGGAAACGCGCAATAAAGTATAAACAGGCGATAATCTTCTTTAATATACATAAGTAATAAACGTTACTTATTGTATGAATTTAAAACCAGGTTTTACATAAACAATTAATAAAAAGATGAAAAAAATTCAAACAACGGGTATCTAATTGTTTATTTAGATTAAATTGAATTAAGTTTGGGGTGGGTGTAAAACCTACTTCTCCGCGACCTTTCCAGAACTATTGCGATCACCTTTATCCTCTCTAAGTTTCCCTTCTTAATTAGCAGTTCCCACTAGTAGAAGTGTTGTTCTTTCCAGGCTATCATCGCTTTGACACAGAACGTAGATTGGAGTTTCTTCTTCCTCTTGGCACAACCTGCAACTAGCATACGAAAGGACTCTTGCTACAAATTCTTTCATCGGATACAGACCAAGAAGACAGGGGTCGCTTCGCAAGACAATCCCGAGGTAGTTATATGTATTTCTCGTTAAAATTATCGTAAAGGTGTGTGCAGACGTTAAACCCAAAAAGTTTAACAAATGCATGCACACCTATTTAATCTAGAGTAGTCGCAGTTTCATTTTAAATCCAGTTTATACTTATCCCATTCTAGAGAGTGTAGGCATTAAGCGGGGAATTTTACTGAGGTACACTACAGAAGGATTAACATTATAAAATCATTCAAAAGTACGCTGATATATTTAATAGGTGTAATTGAAATAGCACAGCATTTTTGTTGCTTAAATAATTGGTATCCGTTCTACTCTACCCTACTTTCTAAATAGTAAAGATTTATTGTGCCGACTCACCTTTTGTTTGACAGGTGTTGGCGGTAAGGAACATTCTCACTGCCTATTGTAAAATATATACAAGAGATTTTTGTGTTCGTTCTGGGGCATACCAATGAAATGAATGTATATACACAAATATGAGATAGTAAACGCAATATCTGAGAAATGTATATAATTAAAAATACATATAAAATTACAAAGATATAGCAACGACCAGCATACTACAAGGAAACCGATAACCATGCGCTACACTAGTTCATTAATTCGTGTTTGTTCGTGAATTTTTCAAACAATTATCTCAAATGTGTGCATAAATAAATATTTTTTGGTGAATTTTTTTTCTTAGCCGTAATATTAAATTTGGTTTTTTTTGTTTTTCTTAATGTAGCGGCTGGGTTTTTTTTATAAATTAATGATTTATGCAATAAAACTATCCATTGACGTTTCGACAATTCTTAATTTGCTTTATTGTTGTCTTCTTCAGTTTTTTAAATTTATAATGAATCACAAAATTATTTTTTTCAAAGTTACGGACGTTCACACACATGTTAAAAAATTATAAAAACATTTTTTAAAAATTAGACATTTTTAAATTATCTTAATTACGAACTACATTTTAATTGTCGATAAGAATGTGTAGGAGACATAAAAATGTATCTCCTACACATTCTGGTAAAGAATGTGTAGGAGAAAGAGGTAAAAAATGTTTTTATAATTTTTTAACATGTGTGTGAACGTCCGTAACTTTGAAAAAAATATTTTTGTGATTCATTATAAATTTAAAAAACTGAAGAAGACAACAATAAAGCAAATTAAGAATTGTCGAAACGTCAATGGATAGTTTTATTGCATAAATCATTAATTTATAAAAAAAACCCAGCCGCTACATTAAGAAAAACAAAAAAACCATAAATAAATATTTTATTCTCTTTTTTCACTTTTTATGTGGTTATACAGAAGTTTTTAGAAGAAAAAGATGTTAGAAATACATGGTGTCCATTAGTCGTTTGGTAAAAATGGTAAAAAATTGCTTTGTGCATGCATGGTTTATTATCCTAAGGGCCGGTATTTCAATCTCCTAATAAGGGTATCTAATAACAATTTAGCTAATATCTATAGGAGAAAATGTAAGGTTATTTCAGTTATTCAGCTAATAACTTATATTAGGAACTTTATTAGTAGATTGGAAATCCTAGTGATTTTGAGTATGTGAGGTTGGTCATGATTCCGTGGGTTTTATTTACGTGGTATTTGTCAGTTTAGAAATTCGACTTTTATTTATGTTTTTAAATCGACAAATATAAGTTCTTGGGCAGAATTGAGATAATAGAGATCTTTATAATAGTGTTTCTTATTTAGTAAAAGATTCTACTCACCTGAGAATATCTTTACAAGATTTATTTTTTTGTTACATTCTGGGCAATTATTAACTTAAATAAATTAATTTAGTAGAGTAAAACTGACTGAGTTATTGCTGCATGAATCATATTTTCTCGCTATGATGTAGTACAACTTTCAAATATTCATCAGATTTATACCTATTTACTGTATTTGTTCAAGGTGCAGATTACAGAAGTATACAAATTAAAAGTGATATTGGCGGAAGCAATTGTAGTATACACAAATTATTATTACAAAAAAAAAATGAAAATTGTATTAGCATGGAAGTATAATGAGGGATTTTATTCCATCACCGATTTAGTTTCCGTTGGAAGATTGTTTTTGTAATGTGCGCACATTACTATTTCCAACATCAAAATAATCTGCTTATAGGTATGTCAAGCCCGTATCGACTATATTTGCATTCGCTAAGAGTCTGGAAAGTTTTTGCAGATTGTGTGATTAAACAACTATAATGAAATTTTACAAAAAGGAATGTTGAGAGGTTCGCTTATCAGCAGATTTTACGTACGCAAGTTACGCCGCTTGCGTATACCAGTTTAGTGTTTCATTTGCTGTAGATCTACTTTTTATTCACATTGAGTGCAAATTAAGTGTATGCATTTAAATTTTACAACTGATTTATGTAGCTGTTTTTATCTTAATCTACGTTTTTATGATTCCATTTCATTCCAGCCACGTTACAGAGCAATATTTTAGATTGCTTCAGTAACTTTTTAATCGCTTTATTCCCATTGTTTCTCCTCGGAAAGTTATAAAGTGAAAAAATGTATATTGCCGCAGACTCGTGAGAAAACAAAAAAAAAAGGTGGATAACGAAGTACGAATTTTGCGTTTTCCAATTAGCATGCGGAACTGTGGGCCGGATACCTATGGTCAGAAAAAAATCGCTATCACCGCTCCCGGATCGCAATTAAAAAATAAAAACATAGACACGAACGGACGGACCGAACATCGACAAAGATAAAGTGTCCGCAATAAACGAGGGCTTTTTTCTCTGAGCGTAACGAATTTTACCGCCAGCGGCGGCGACAACGAACTACCCGGCCCAAAATCCAGTTCAATTATGGACGGTGAAATCTGAGATGACTGGCGAAATTCTGATTAGAACCTTTCGATTCGTCTATACGTTCATTCTTTTCAGGGTACAATGACTTACGCCAATTTCGTAGCGGTCGATCTTAGAATGGATTCCAACATGGCTATCGCATACTAGGAGCGCTGCAAAAGCTATTGGAGAATCAACACAATACAGCAATACTATTATATCAGATATACCAGCGTTAAAAAAATGTTTCACAAAAGAAAACAATGGGAATGCTATTTACATCTAAAGGATCCGAATATTCAAAAAACTAAGGCTTGGTTGTGATAGATTGATTAATGTGAGGGAACGTGAGATATAATAGGTTTTACTTTAAACATTAATGGGATATTCATGTTTGTTCACAAATTTGGTAATAAATTGAATAGATTGATCTGATGAACTATATAGTTTTGCTGTATGTGTAGATGCCCAACCTGTTCAAAGATTTCGGTATATTATTGTTAACTTAATTATTATTAAAACTTCAAATTTGGGTAGCAGCAGATTCAGTATTTTTAGTGTCAATCAAAAAGAAATTTAGAAAAAAAAGAAAAACTTAAATTAAAAATTTCTTAATTTTTATATTTTTCTTAAATTTTGTTTTCTTTAATTTTTTTTCAAATGCGCCTCTTTAAAAAACACACGGCGCTGCGCGTCTCGCTGTCGGGTGTAACGACAACACCCAATGTTACACGTCACGTTAAAAAAATTTGCAATTTCTTCATTTTTAAATCTTTCTTAATTTTTTTTTTCAAACGTGCCTCTCTTTAAAGCAGACTCAATGATGCGCGTCTCGCTGTCGTTACAGTCGACGTTACGCGTCACGTTAAACAAATTTGCAATTTCTTCATTTTTAAATTTTTCTTAATTTGTTTTTTTTTTCAAAGGTGCCTCTCTTTAAAGCAGACTCAATGATGAGCGTCTCGCTGTCGTTACAGTCGACGTTACGCGTCACGTTAAAAAAATTTGCAATTTCTTAATTTTTTTATATTTTTCTTAATTTTTGTTTTCTTTAATTTTTTTTTCAAACGCGCCTCTTTAAAAAAGACCCGACGCGGCGCGTCTCGCTGTCGTTACACCAAATGTTACGCGTCACGTTAAAAAAATATGCAATTTTTTCATTTTTAAATTTTTCTTATTTTTTTTTTTTCAAACGTGCTTCTCTTTAAAGCAGACTCAATGATGCGCGTCTCGCTGTCGTTACAGCCAACGTTGCGCGTCACGTTAAAAAAATTTGCAATGTCTTAATTTTTCCCTTTTTTTTCGAATGCGCCTCTCTTAAAAAAAATATTTTTGAAAGGCGCGAAACGATCGTCGCGCTGGACCAGGCATATTGCCGTTGCTCGATAAAAGCGGGAAAAAACGTAAACCTGTTCGAAAATTTGGATTTTTTTCGATTTCCGGTGATGGGTCGCTAATGCCAGTCGAATCGCTGGCGAGAAATGTCAGAATACGCGTTCCGATTGTCAAAATATCGCACTTTCGAGCAGTGATTTAGGGCTTTGTGGGCGCCCGCGTAAAATAACGTGCGATAATCGAATTCGTTGGGGTATGTTTTCGGCGTCAGTCCCCGAAGCCATTTTGACGGATCCGTCAGTCGCCGGTAGCCTTAAACATCAACAGTAAGAATTTTTTTTTGTAGTAAGAATAACAAA
Organism: Cetonia aurata; assembly: GCA_949128085.1. NCBI lineage: Eukaryota > Metazoa > Arthropoda > Insecta > Coleoptera > Scarabaeidae > Cetonia > Cetonia aurata. The sequence continues at coordinate 36,017,396 of OX421885.1, forward strand.
ATAATAAAATGATCCAGGATAATCAAATATCAAACAAATATTAATTTAGAACATTGAAATTGGTTTGGTTAATTGTGCATGGTAATAACCAGATTACAGTTAATTCCATTGGTTAAAGCAAACAATAAGAGATTATACAAATGTTGTCTTCAAAAGTGCAGAGCAATTATTGTGTCATTTATCTTCATCATCTTTCATATGTAGATAGCATATTTTTTGAAAATCATTTCCATAATACTAATTTTACTAATACATTCAACGGAAACCATTTAAATGTTTTGAGTTAATATTTATTTTGGATAAAATATTTGTGTATTGTGTTATTATTAATTTTAGCGAAATAAATTAATCATTATCCTAATACTATACAATGCAATTAGCCCAAATACATTTGTTTGTGATTAATTTATTTTCTAACACACCTAATTAAATACGTCTAAATGAAACGTATTTTTGCACCTTCATTATCATTCTAATATTTGATTTGAAACGATTAAAACAAAAAAAAAAGGAATGAAAAAATAAAAAAAAAAGTGTTTGAACCCAGTTACAATTAGTAACGAAATTATCAATATTGTGCGTTATTTTATCGAGTCTCCATATATAAAAGTAATAGGAAAAACTGTTGTTATACTCTGGAAAATTTTACCGTGAGAATAATTTCTTTCACCGTGTTTCTGCTGTTCTTTTTTTTGTAATATAAAGTTTGCATAATTACGATAATAACCGCCTTTATATATGGGATAACATTTAAATCCAGTTCGAAGCAATTTTTAACCTGAAAATTATTACTCGCATCTCTCAATTTCTTTGACGGTTAAACATGAGACCAGTCTCGCAATTATTGAGTGAAATATTAACGTGCCCTCGCAGAATATATGCATGTATATGCACACGCCAGCGTGTTTACGCGCGTTTTCTTCTTCGTGCCGGTTTAATGACCCCAATTGCCGACCTAACCGGTAAAAAAGAAAGTATATAGTAATCGGCGATTAATAAGCGATCGATTCCCTTAGGTCTCGATTACTCACTTGTGTATACCAATTATCTCAATTATTAAACGTCCGTATTTGCGAAACCGTCAGTTTTTTTCACGTCACATATTATTTCCAGCATCCCGATTTGCGCTAGGCGCAAAACGGAAACGAGTAATAAGCGAAAATAAGAGTGCTAACGTTCTACTAAATGCGAATTAATGACGTACCGGTCTTGTATTCTTGGTCAGTAACTTACAATTAATCGAAGTTTCACGAAAGACGTATTTGCTACTGATAACTGATATGCAACACGACTAAGCTTTCAAGCGAGTAGAGGACTCAAACATTATTTCACGAGAGCTTGTAATACAAGCTCCACGTCATTTCATTCTTTTTATAATCTCAACGTAAGCTTTGCGTAACATGTTTTCATACATCAGGATAATAATTTCCGTACCATGAAGAAGCTGCAAGTTCGTAAATCTAATAACGTGGAACAAAAGCGTGGAAACCAAATCGGTTAATTCCCGTAGAGAGATCTGCACTTTGTATCTTTCGTAACTTCCATAAGCTGTTGGTATTTTACGGGACAAGTTGGTTAATGCGGTTATTGTTCCGTAGTTCGTAAACTAATATGCGATGCAGAATTTTAAACTAGTTACTAGAGGAGAACGATTGCTATTCTCTAGAACTTTGCTATTTTTTATGAGATGTATAAGCTTTGGGAAATTAAGGGGGATTTCAAATTTAAAACAATTTGATTCTTTGGTCTCCGTTAATTACGTTGAAATAAGAAACAATCATTGTAGGTAAAAAGAAAACAAATCGTTATTTCCGAGTAAGAAGAAATTGATGAATTATATTCCAGGGATGCGTAATTACTAATTATGTAGTAACATTTTAGTAGTTACAAGCAAGCAGTCACGTACCAAGCCGCATATTTTCTGTAATACGAAAACATTTTCCCTCGTTTATCATGGTAGATAGATACGTATTTGCCGTGTTGACACTGAGATTATTGATAACAGAATGTATTTTATATGTTTGATAAGGTGTTATGTTTCTGCTGTTAAACCAGCAAAGGTGTGCAGACAGATATAGACAGGATCCTCGTGTTATACATACATACATGCACGGTTTATTATTTGTATATGCGTGCATGAATTACATAATTTAACATAAAGCATTAGTAGGCGCGTAGGAATTTTACACGTCATTAGGACGTAATTTTGAAATTAACCTATTCGATAAAACCCGTTTGTAGTAATAATGTAAGCAGTGGCGGTTCGTCAAGGGAGGCTAGGCCTGCCCTATTATTTTTAATAAAATAAATGGTGTTTATTATGTATTCAATCAATTTTAAGCATTGCCTGTATACTAAAACGAAGCAATCTTTACAAAGAATTTATGATAAATAGTATATGTATCTAGAAGAATAAATTAATAGACATAAATTTTGCGCGGAATCCTTTGTTAGCCTTTATTCAAACTTTACAAGAGATAAAAGTTGATATATTTTCCAGAGAAAATAGGTTTACTATGCCAAAGTGTCTTGACGGTATATATTTATGTCAATATGTTAGAATTCTTGATGATCTATTTTATTTGGGGCAGAATTTTTATGGTTAGTAATAATATTGCAAATTTTATTACGGATGTGATTTTTTGAATAGTCCATAGTAACCATTATTATTAAAATTACAACTTCAAATAGTTTATTGTAATACATTTTAAACGATCCCCCAACAAGCGACAGATACTTGGAATATTTTCTCACGTCTTGGTATAGGTACAATAATGGTCCCTGTCTGAAGGTGATGATTTAAAAAAACGCCGTTGGACGTAAAAGAAAATGAAGTAGACACATGCACTTGAATATACATGCGCCTTACATGTTGTATATTCAAGGAGCATTTTGGGTCGCTGACCGACTCGTTCTGGTAACATCCGAAGGAATGCGCCGTTCCGCGAGTTGCCACTCTGCGCTTCTACAACTGCGTGTTCCTGTCCATGCTTTATTTTGCGTTACGTCACGTTCCTACTCCTATTTACCTGTCCACGACAAAGATCCTTCTGTAAGGAGCAGATTTCGTTAGTTTGTCACGTCTGGACGGTCTATTTGGTCTCTGCAACTTAAGCCCGTCTGAAATACAGGGATAAAAAGTTACCGCCTTGTTTACCTGTTGCCAGCAGACGGTTTTAATACCCTTGAGTATTATTCCCAGGCAAGGGTAGCATTCGGAGAAAAATGGATTAAGGTTTCAGAGGTAGTTATTCCATGATTGGGTACTAAACGTCTTTTTCTTTGTCAAAAGGAGTATAAAATTTTGTATTTACATTAATAATAAAAAAATAACTACTACTTATATTTTCTGATCTGCAGAATAGGTCAAATGTCCATTCGATTTAAAATAATTTCAAACTGCGTTCTACATTTTATGTCGTCGTTTGTCCATCCCTCTGTATAGCGTAATTAATTATAAAGACCCTAGCTACATCGATTGTTTTTGGAAGCTGGGAAATTTCACGAGCCAATAGCTTATCCCATCGCAGAAAGGTCACTATAGGGTGCAGAGCAAGATTAATCGCATCGACTGACCCTTCAACAACTGTGTTGCCTTAAAATCGTTAATAATTACCAGCTCGGGTATTAAATTGACATTTTCAAGGTTAAAAGGTCGAGTTCCCTTTTCAAACCGTGATATTGCGCATGGCTCGCTACAAAATTAAATATATTCAATTTGAGAAAATAGGTCAAGCTAATAACAACATAAAATAAGAGAAAACACCTTAAAGTGTGCTGCTTCGTATAGATTATAATTTTATGATAACAAAATATTTAATCTAGGTTATCAAGTAAGATACTTCTGTATTATATAAAAAGTTATAAATAAAAATGCGAGATGTAGAAAAAATCCGGTATTTATTGCTGCGCATCATATCTAACACAAATATTCTATTCTTTGAAAGTAGATCTATATTTAAAGCTATTTTTACAACATGCAACACATTTGGGTTGGTATGAAACAAATGGGATACATTTTTATTTATTTTAGTATCCAAAACACTTTCAATAAAAGCTGAGATCTTGTTGAAAAAATATCCCGCCATTCAAAGCGCATTTTTTGCGGAAATCGCATAGTGACAATAAAAATTTTCATAGAGGTAAAAATGTCGATTTTAAGTGTATCTATCAGAGTTGGGCAAAAAAATATTTAAATAAGGTAACTAATATAGATAATTTAACTATTATCTTTATCCAAAGGCGACAGATAAAGGTATCTTTTATCTTTATCCGTTCTAGTGATGAATAAAAACCTATGAATAATTTGTTAACCGTGAGCGAGGAATTTTGTAGGAAATTGATATTTATAATGAATTGTTCGAGCTTGGATCTAGATTGAGAGTTTGCTTGTGTCCCGTAGATGGAGACAATCTAAACCCTTATTTCTATAGTAGAGAAATAGCAGATATAGCTTGAGAATGCGAAAGCGTGCAAGTATGTTTTCACTCGGAGTGACGCTGATGCGTGGTAGGCAGAAAGTCGCGTGCTATTCCTTCTCTCTGCCTTTGCCCCCTGCCTGGGGGCATTTTTCGGTTCTAATTGTGTTTGGAATTTTTTCTTTGACTTGTATAAAACGTTATGATTTTAAGAGAAGTATTAATTACTATTCGTAAAAAGATGTGAATTAATTAATTCAAGAATTCTAACATTTTGCTCAAAGACTAATGCTTTTAATACAAGTAAACGATATTCTTAAGTGGCGACTAAAAATAGTTTAAACCAAGACCTTTACGTCAAAATTATGCTGCAAAGACAATTTTTTTCTTGCCTTAAGAAGTTTTTATCTTGCGGATATTCAAAACATAGTGTAAAATAATAACCCGACCAGTCTGCTCAAGAACTATATTCAAACTAAAACTCTTTACAATTTCTTTACATCTAATTATGATTCACATTTTTTGTTAAGAATACTCAGGTAGAATTTGGATTTCGCGCGATATACCTTTGGATCGATGATTCACAATAATATGCAAGGTCATCTTATATACTAGTATGCAATAAATGGAATAACAATAAACCCCTTTACCACCACCCAAGGACAATACTGATTAATAACAATAATACATAATTAACAATAGATTTATTTGGTCCAAGACAAATTTATTAACTTCTTCCAGGTTTCCCCGTGTGTCAAATCTTTTGCTTGTGTTCATGCTGACAGTTCATTCTTCAGGATAACTGACCTTCAGTTCAGTTTTGGCACACTGTGAAACTCGGAAGATGCTGTCAGTAGCAAGTGTTACTTTAAATTAATCGATTAACGCCAACATTTTATTTTCTAGATGATATTTTTCAGAAGTGTTAATCAATTGAAAATAATATACATCCTATATAATTGTTTTTTGAAAATATGTATTTGTATGTTATTATGTCATTTTTGTTATTCTAAACTTGTAAATTTCCGCTTATATAGTTAGGCGTTACGAAAACCAACAAGACCAGGTCTTACATATATCTTAAAATACACAAAGACTGTCGACAAACATTGTGCAGACAAGTCTTATGTATATTGCATGATCCATAGCAATAATAATAAGCATAAATGCTTGTTTGTTGTATGATTCACGAATTTATTTTGTCAGTATAATTTTGGACATGGGGCTGTTGTTACTAGGCCATTTTCACTTTCTAATTCCTTTATTTCGAAATACATACATTCATGTGTGCTTTGAGAAATTGGTAAAATACGTACATATATACTTTTTGGAGCTTAAAGTCTCTATATTTCTCTTTCATATTTACTAAACTGTTGCGTATGTTCATTCAGCATAGCAGTTAGAATAAATTATTCAGTGAAATAAGCCTGGACATGTGTCCATTGCCGCATGGCGTAGAATACCAATATGAAATGATAAACGCGGTGTGTCTCCACAACGCGTCCAGCTACGCCCCGCACTTGAAAACGAAATTGGTAAATGAATTACTCAATTTCAATGTCAAGAATACGTGTGACTCATTCAATTTGCATCAGTTCGTTAGGAGTGTCAATATTGACTTAATCGTTCTGTTTGCGGTTATGATGTTATCCGATACACGTGTATAATACCCAGGCAAGTGTAAATATCTGCATGTGGTTTTGGATTTATGAAGTCATACTTTCACGTCATACATGATTAATTAATAAAGCTATGGACGGCATTGTTGATTAATTTGATCGACAAGCTGTTATATTTTTGTCTTAAAAAGGTTTAAGAGGTAATTAGAAACTAGCTGGAAAATTATGGCTAGCAAAAGCACTACGCCTTTTAAATTCTTTGATTCTGATTATATTGGAAAAGTTTGCTCTTTCATTATTACCTATTCAACTCAAAATTTAAAGTAATTATTAGTGTTCCAATTTGTTTCTGGTACTACACTTTCACAAAATTGCGTCAACTATACCAATCTTCCTTTTATTGGCAAATCAATCCCTAATAATCTACCAATCTTGTGCAGGTTCTACCATTATTTCTTTTTTTATTGGTTTAGGAGAAACAGCATCCAGATTGTTTCGTGATTCGTCTCATTCAGTGGGTATTTGTAGAGCGGATTTTAGGCGATTAAGGTGGTGAGATCTTTTTTCTGGTCTTACATTAATATCGCCTCCCCAAAGATCGTGTATCTGACTTTGGTGGCTGCTGGATAGTCGGATCTTTAAACACAACTAGTATTTAGTTTCATCACCATTGTTTTATGACAACTATTATATCATGCTGCTCAGTTTTCGTCCAATGTTTTATTGTATGCAAGCGCAACCAAGAAATATGCTAGTAACTTTCAGATTTAATTTGTTTCTATAAATTAATTATTTTATTTTGTTTTTAATCGTCTGCATTTCGCAGGGTATTAGCTTTACAAAAGTAATATTAGCCGATGAATATGGAAAGATAATCTTCAGCAAAATATCAAACTTTGTATATATTTTTGTCTTAATTTTGTAAAGATGTTTTTAAATTGGGAGTACTTTAAAAAATGTTTTGTAGGTACGCAATATACCTCAAATGAATAGTATAGTACAATTATTGACTGCGTATCACAAAATAAATTCAGAAAACAGTAAATAGAATTCTTTTAACACTTTTCTATAGAAAACTTTTTTTAAGTTTTCGTATGCATAGTGTGTAATTGTGTTCAATCATTTTAAAAGACACCTTGTCAGTTTCTTTGATAACCATGTAAGAATAACTAGAAAAAGAAATTCAAATTCGTGCCTCAAATGATTTTGGAGCGAACACACTCTATCGTTCTGAAAAACGTGCTTTTTCATAATTGTAGAATTCGTTTTGAATTTTTTCTAACTCAAACTCCTATGTTTACAAAACGACTAGTTATTACGAAATTTTGTGTGGACGGTACGCCAAAATCTGGTTTTTCGTTGTTTTTACGTCATCAAAAGGAAGAAAAAGAACAGTTGCAATATCGGAAAATTAACTCTAAAAGAACTACTTTTGATTGAAGATCAAAATAGAGTGAATGAAATAGATGTTTACTAGGATGTACAAAATATCGGACAATTTAGAAGATCTTATCCAATTAGGTTTTAGTAAGGTATGTTATGATGGCTGTCTACCATTTATGACGTAAACGAACAGCTTATCCTTGCTCTCAGAGCGATAGGAAATGAGTAACATGTGGCGAAGATTTAATGTGTAATGACGAATTTGTGACCACCCATAAAAAGTATGGGTTTTTCTTCATGTTTGTGAGGGAATAGCAAACAGTCTATGTAAAAACCAGTAGAGAGAAACAGTAGCAGAGAGTGCAGGCAAAGACTAGCAATAGCGTTGGATGTGATATGGAAAAAATGAGGATCTATTTACTGCAACCATTGCATTTCAACCTTCATAGGAGTAATACTTACAATTAGTGTTTGAATTTAGAGTGAAGTAAATTTACTCTTTTAACCCAACTGTCAAGTCATATCACCCAAAGGATTCTTTTTACTGGTTAGATATCAACCTCTAAAATTCAAAAGAAATACTTATCACTTATCAGAATTTAACTTTATCAATATTACAATGTATTCAAATGCATAGAGATTTCTTTTTACCATAAAAGCATCAAATTTAATGTTTTTGCAAAAAAAACGTATCGCTTTAAGGTAGCTACTACATGATGTCATGTGCAGAAGTGATGCAATCCGTGAGAATAGTAATTCAATCAACGTATTATTTTATATCGATTTTTTATACCTTGTAATAGTTAATAACGACCACTAATTCTAGTTTCAATAATATAGTCTATGTGTGTGTACGTGAACGTTTTAAAAACAGGTAATTCAGATGATTCAGTAAATTTCCGCGAAGGCAATGTGAGTCGTTTGTTAATGGGTATTGTTTTCTTAACTTACGCTGTGAATTCTACCAATATAAATATTGAAACATCATCTGCGTTTTTATAACCAGCTATCCTGTATTCACGCGATTAATTAATTCGAAAAGTAAACTAATTGCATAGTTGCTTTATGTACATTAATAGCATCTTTTGGAAGTTACGATATTCAACGGCTTTAAAATATTTAATTTAACTATGTTAACAAATTTTTTTGCAAATGTTAGATATCCTTTCATTGTTGAGGTGAGACTACCACATTGCCAAAAAATCAAGTGAAGCAGTTATTCCTTGTGTGTGTAATACTTCTAATGTCACGGAGAATATTATTCCTGAGCAATAAATTTCCTAAGAAATTGATATTTTTGTAATAATTGTTAATGTTCGCGCCTTCAGTTTGGAGCGTACAGTTATGAAAACTGTAAACCGTGTGTAAGTACCCTTCAGGAGACTTTAGAATATGATTCTGTATTTCTATTCATTTAAAGAAGAAACGAGAATAGCTTATCAATACTTTCCTATAACATAACGCAGAACAGGAGACTTTAGCAGTAAAACGTTTTTATAGAATAAACATGTCTGTGCGCATTACGAAGAAGTCCGTATATGTATATGCAACATGCTTTATCATTTATTTACATTAGTCATCGTTATGGTTTTATTCTTAACTGTTGTTCATTGACACCGAGAGTTGGAAAGCAAGTCACTATCTGTTTCCTTTTATTTAGAGAGTTTAAACGTTGTTTTTCATGTTTTTTTTTAAGTATAGTCATACGAGCAGATACCATATACAAAGTTAACCATAGATAGCCAATGTCTTATGAAGTCGAAGCAATAAAATACGATGTAGGGCGAGGGATAATGTGATACAACAGCAGTCCTAACAAACACAATCACTTGTGAGGAATATATAACATTTTATCTAAATAAAATTTTGACCAAACAAGTTTTATTTAAAATAAAATATGTTTATTCAAATGTCACTGTTAACTATTCCAAAGAATATAGTAAAATAAATAAACACATTGACATCCGATATATATATATTCGATTTGATATAATAAAAGATTATGTGTATGACTTTTCTAAAAGAAAAGTTTGTATGAGGTATTTTATACAACAGGCTCTGCTAGTGAACCTCAGAATACAATCAAAACTAGTTTGGGATTGCGGTCGAGAACTGAACAGCCTGGCGGATCGCAATGAAGTTACTTTACTGTGAGTGTCTGGACATTCGGGAATCGACGACGGACAAAGTTGGCTTTAAAAAGCGTTTCTAACGAATATGGCACTTATAATATTCCCTGTTTATTCTAGAAGACCCAGTTTTCAGCGCTCACAAGAACGCTAAGTAACATATACAGTCTATCTTAGGGTACCCCAATTTATTTAAAACTTGGTACAATTCTCAATGGCACTCTATACCAGTCTGTCAGGTCTTCTCAACTAAGGTCTTCCAAATTGAAACCAGGTATGGACAAATTTTGCATGGCATTGTGAATCATATTGCTAGGTTAGTTTGGCACACCACAACTACAAGGTTGCCAACCCTTGTTTATCTGTATTCCACAAGCGCGATGAGGTTGCCTGCTAAGGACGATCTGCCACGATTGCAAATTTACTGGTAGAAACTGGTAAGCATATTGCATGGTGGTTGTAATGCAAGTAATGCAGTTGTTCAAACATATAACTTGGATAAAAATTACACTGGGCAACAAATTTTCGAAAAGTTCATGCTTCCAAGCTGAAAATAGTCATTTCTTAATGAATTCAATGTGCTGAACACGAAAATGACTAAGAAAAAGCTGAATTGGCTACGGGTTTTCTGTAATATGTACGCATATTTCAGAAAAAGTGTACTTATGTCAATATTATAATACATGGTAAGAAAACATTTACGCATATTTCAGAAAAAGTGTACTTATGTCAATATTATAATACATGGTAAGAAAACATTTACGCATATTTCAGAAAAAGTGTACTTATGTCAATATTATAATACATGGTAAGAAAACATTAGTCTGCTTCTGGCTTTCGACTTCTTTTGGCCTGCCGTTTGTAGTGGACTTGTGGAGCATCTCTACTGATTGTCCAACAATAGTCAGCTAGCATTGACGTAGACCATTTGCATTACATTATGGAATAGCATCTATACAATGGACAAAACGTCAATATCTCTGGAACGTAAGCCAATCAACTTTTTTCAATGTGATATTCGTGTTCAGCACGTTGAATTCATTCAGGATTGGGTACTTTCACCTAAGAAGCAATTTCACTGTTGACCAGTGTTATCAGAGTATAATACCTGAGAGAGGGAAAAACTGTAAGTGCGGAATCGTACTGGTATACCGACGGGTGATCATCTGACAGACACTCAATACTTCAAAGTAAGGAATTGGACGCCAGATGTACTGGCCAGACGAGGTTGTCAACGCTGCTTGTTGGAACTACTTCTTCCTTTGGCATTACAATACAATTCAAGGAACTAACTACATTAGGGGATGTACATATACACAATAAGTCCAAGGACGCATGGTATTGTAGGCATAAACCTGGCATATTACTTGCAAATCCTGCCAAACCAAGCAGGAAACCCCAATTCGTGTTTTGGGCCAATCCGATGCTTCGGCATTAACAAAGTTTCTACTGATGGGCTCTGAAAATGGATAGCTACGTAAGATAATGCCTCACAAAACATATATCTTGCTCCGACTCATAAAAATGATTTTCTTGGTTTGTGCAATCATATTTCACTAATGATTACATATTAACATTTTTTTGAGAAAATGTCGTATGTTCTTTATAAGACGTGTTCGTGTGTCGACTGTACTTTGTACTTGCATCTGCATGTGTGCATTAAATGCTATTAGTTATAATCATCATAATTGTACGTATAACCTTTTCAGCTTTCCTATTTGGAAGCTCGATTTGCATTGTCTTTTTTTCATACTTGACCTTTAAAAACTGTGTCTAATCACGTGCAGGCTAACAATCACTGATGACCGTAACGTTGTACCTGTTTCTTACACATATTCAATAGTCAACCGGCAAAAAGTTCTTATTACTACTTACTATAGGACAGTTAATTTACAAAAGCATCTGCTGCGAACGTTTAACAATCAACAAGTTAGCCTTATCGCCACTTGTTCATAATGAATGTTGTATTATGACTCAGTAGTTGTTAGTTTCTTGAAATTATTCACGATTTTGTGGGAAAACAGAATTTTACAAGTAGTTTATTTCGTAGGTGATATGAGCGGTTACAATAAACGATACGATATTGAGTTAAGCAATAATTCCATAGTGACGTGGAACAGTATTCCCCTTGAAGTTTTCGGAATTTTTGATGAATTATTTGATATGATAAGATATGCTTTTTCTATCCAATTCCAGCACAAATGGTTTATTCGTAAGTGGTTTGACTCTCGGTGTTTTTATTATAATAGAGTTTAATAACAAAAATACCTCATTGCAAAAGCAGGTAAGTTACCTATTTAAATCGTTAAAACTGTAGCATTTATTTTTATAAAGAGTTAATTATGTAGATCATTATTAAACGGGATTGCTTTGACATTTGATTAACATCTTTTTCCACAATTAAAAACGAAATTTAAATATTTATTTTGAGAAAATATTTTGCACTATATACATATAGTTGGGGTGAAACTTAAAAAAGAAACTTTTAATTATTCGCTGTAGATATTTAAGGCCATTTGAAATATGTCCCCTTTTTTGTGCTTGTAATCACATCAGGAACTAACAGCTTCACAGCGTTGCACAATCGTGGAATCTTAAAACGCTTTTGTTCGCTAGGTTGTCGAGAATGCAAATACCACGGCTCGGTTAGAGACAATGAGACAATAGAGCGTCACTGTATTCTATTCTATCCTACTCTTTCGTTGTTTGTCGGTTACGAAACTTTAAATGTCGCATATAGTTTCGCTTAGATTCCGCGTTATCGCTATTTTGTGGAAAATTGCGGCTTACAGTTAAACTTCAGGCTCGTTCTTATCCTTCATATTGTATGTAAAGTGCAATTCTTAGGGCGAGTATATCAAATTCCTAATAAAGTTTCTGATAAAAGTTATTAGCTGAATAACTGAAATAACTGTACATTTTATCTATATACAGGGTTAGTAAAAAGTCCCGGAACGGTGAATAACTTTGTTATTTGAAAATTATGATTTCTGAAATTTGGTATGGGGGTATAGTTAATATAAATGCATTTTATGCAATACAGTTAATATTTTTTTCACTTCCGGTTTAATCGGCAATACGTCCAACTTTTTTTTTTTAAATGGAACGCCCAGATTTTTTTAACACTTTTAAATGCAAAATAAAAAACTACGTTCAGGAAGTTTTAAGATGTTTATTTTTATTCACAAGAAAACAGTTAAAAAATTAAAAAAGTGTCCTAATACAGAAAAATCAAGGTACCTTTGAAAAAAGTTGTGTTGGCATTCTTTTTGCCGTCACATTTGACAATTTTGAAAGCGTTTTAACTTTTGCATCGCTATAAATTTACTTATTTTAAACATTGACACATTTGAAAATGGCAGAAAAACTTACTGAATCAGTATAACAAAAATCCCAAAAGAAAGGTGAAAAAACCCCTTACCACAAAATTTAATTTTGTGGTAAGGGATTTTTTCACCTTTCTTTTGGGATTTTTGTTATAGTTTTCAAGCCACAGTCTCCACCCATCACAGGTTACTGAATCAGAACGAATTGAGATATTAATGATGCGTGGGTACGGTGATCGTCAACGTTCTTTTGAAGAGGTTCGTATTTTGTTTAATACTGTTTATCCGGATCGTCACATTAGTAAAAGTACGGTATGCCGAACAATTCAAAAGTTTGAAGTCTTTCGTCAGGTGAAGGATTTACCTGGAAGGGGACGTCCATTAACAGCAACAGATGAAGAAACTAGTTTGAATGTGTTACTTACAGTGGAAGAAAATCATCACGTGTCCACAACAGAATTAGGTCAAATTCATGAGATCTCTCAAAAATTTGCTCATACGATTCTTAAATCAGCAAGAATGAAAGCCTATGAAATGTATCCTGTCCATGAGTTAACTGAAGATGATCCAGATCGTAGACTACAATTTTGCGAAACAATGACGGAATTGATCGAGCAGCAGCCTAATGTTTTAGATCACATCATTTTTTTCAGATGAGGCAACGTTTTGTCTCAACGGCACTGTGAACAGACATAATTGTCGCTACTGGTCAATTGAAAATCCGCATTGGATTGAAAAAGTCCATACACAGCGTCCTCAAAAGGTGAATGTCTGTGCTGGTCTTGTTGGAAACAACATCATAGGACCATTTTTTATAAGAGGAAATTTAACTGGCAACGTCTACTTAAATTTATTGCGAAATGGGGTTGTTCCAGCACTTGCGGCCCTCTTTCCAAATGCAAACATAGGTGATCACCCTAATGCACATTTTTGGTTTCAACAAGATGGAGCTCCCCCCCATTTTGCCCATAATGTCCGCGATTATTTGAATGAAATTTTTCCGGGACGTTGGATCGGACGTAGAGGAGCGATCGAATGGCCAGCACGTTCGCCAGATCTCTCGCCATTAGATTTTTTCTTTTGGGGTCACATGAAATGTCAAGTGTACAAAAATCGTCCCCATAATCTTGAACAATTGGAAGAGAGAATAGTTCAAGAAGCCAATCGCATCACTCCAGAACAAATACAAAATTCAATAAGAAATTTTACTGACCGTTTACATTTTTGTCAAATTGTAAATGGAGAGCATTTTGAACAATTATTGTAATCGCAACCTGAATAGACAGGTATCTTGATTTTTCTGTATTAGGACACTTTTTTAATTTTTTAACTGTTTTCTTGTGAATAAAAATAAACATCTTAATACTTCCTGAACGTAGTTTTTTATTTTGCATTCAAAAGTGTTAAAAAAATCTGGGCGTTCCATTTAAAAAAAAAAAAAATTGGACGTATTGCCGATTAAACCGGAAGTGAAAAAAATATTAACTGTATTGCATAAAATGCATTCATATTAACTATACCCCCATACCAAATTTCAGAACTCATAATTTTCAAATAACAAAGTTATTCGACCGTTCCGGGACTTTTTACTAACCCTGTATATAAATATATATATATTTTGGCTAAATTGTTATTAGATTCCCCCTGTTAGCAGATTGAATTACCGGCCCTTAAAGTAATACCATGCACTTGAAGCATGTTAACTTTTGTGGCGTCATGGTCTAGCTAAATTAAACTACATACTTGTAGTAGAAACCGTAACTAGGTTTAAACATTTCTAGCAATTGTGTGTCTCGTACACCCTATATGAGCCATACATTAAACTAAAATACAAAAAATGCAAAAAGTATTTCTTAGATTTTCAGTATTTACTTTTAACTGTGAAAATCACCAAATTTTACCAAAACAGATTAGCAATTCTAACTGTGTTGGCATTAATCAAGATAGAGCAACTTTACAAAATTACCACTATCACTACCTAGCTACATATAATTACAAAGTAGCACCTACTTCTCCGAATGGTGAGGCAATATGAAGAGACGGGAAAGTCCTTTCTAAAAGCAACGGCCGATAAAACGATAAAAAAAACAACCAACAAACACATCGAAGACATGACCACAAATGAGGATATTAAACATCTAACGAAAAGATCCTGAGAACAAGTAAATGCTACAAACTTTGAAGAACACACATCAAAAGTCACGTAAGGCAAACATCTCACCAGAATATAACATCCCTCAACCTCGCAATTTCTCACACACTTATGTCTCAAGAGCAACAGCATTAAAGGAGAAACTAAGATCTTTATTGTGGCAGATCAAGATAGTATTTTCAATACGAGACACTATAGATAAAGTATTCTCAAACAGGGAGTTCCCAACCATAAGTGTGGAGCCTGTAAACATCAAATTGAGACCCTAAACCCCCTACTCAGTGCTTACTATGGTAAGACATTATACATAGAACGTCGCAACGGGGCATTAAAGGAACTTTACAATTACCTCCAATTTTAGTATGAATTTATGGAAGAAAGCAATCAGAACCTTTCAGATACATCACATAATGAAGTGATACTACACAAGGAATAGCAAATATGAAAATTAATACTACGGACAGAATCAAAATTTCATAACTGAAGTGATACGGACAAGTAAGACGGATAAATCTAGATTATCTAAACAAAGACGAAGAAGCAGACTTCAAAAGTCCCAGAGCAAGGCATAGATGAGGCCATAATAGTATATGAGATGGATAAACAATTTTGAGTGGTCACATCATTTTGATCAGCAATGCGTTGAACAATATATTACACTTTTTCAGTATCCTTTGAGCGGATTTTGTGATGTAATTCCTTGTCATTTGGAATATTATTTATATCGCATGATAATTTTATTGTAGATTAGATATCATACATCTTTCAACATTTAAGTGATAGAATCATCGTATGATATATTATATTTTTTTGCAAAAGGTTGTTCGATGACTGACGACAAAATCAGATCCTGTTCACAGAATTAATTCTATATTTTAGCCAAACATGCTTTCATAACAAAGGACGACACGCATAATATACATCATCCGTTCGAGGAGATCTTTAACCATTAAAGAATGTAGACTACCCAGGGATGTATAGACTATCTAAATGGAATTACTTAATAAACTCTGGAATAGCACGAGAATCTTCTGAAGTGGAAAGCTCGCTGAAAACATTAGTTAAAGATGAGGATACCGCAGATTATGATGCACTAAATGATGTAAGAAAAGTAAGTGAGTGGAAACCAATGATGGACAGACCAAGAGGCAGACCTAAGACAAGATGGGATGATCAAGTTCGTCAAGATATAAAGAAACTTGGAATTAAGGAATGGGGAAAGGCAGTAATAAATAGAGAAGAATGGACCAGAATAACACAGAAAGCAAAAAGAGACAACAATTTATAGTTGAGACTGACCAACACGATGCCAAGCGGAGTGATTCACCGTAGTCCACAGAATCTGAAGAGCTCCTCGTAAAGGAGCGGCTACCATTCGATTTAGAATGTATAAGCCATATATATATATATCTCTATAGGTAAGATTAGTGGATCTAAAGCCGCTCACGACACTGGCTTGTCCTGTTTATTTTAATTCTCTGATTTACTGTTATAATAACAGAATACGGGTTTTAATAATAAATAAATACTATTTGTATTTTAGGTAACGTTTCGGAATTTTTATTATTCCTTCATCAGACCTAAAATAAATTTTTTTACATTAAATTATCTTTATGATTAATATTCAGATTAGAAAACATACGTATTTTGGATCTCGAATTTATTAACTACAAAATATATTGTATAATGTCTTGGTAATTTCTATTGTTTATAAAAAATGTTTATATAATGAAAAAATTAGCAACCCTATGTTATAAATTTAAATTAATCAATCAAATTGACATATGTATATGACAAAATTTTAAAGTTTAATAGTTAAGTGTAAGTAAAATGTTAATTGTGCTTGTAATTACCTTGGTTGTGATAAATATCCTTTTAGGTCTGATGAAGGAATAATAAAAATTCCGAAACGTTACCTAAAATACAAATAGTATTTATTTATTATTAAAACCCGTATTCTGTTATTATAACAGTAAATCAGAGAATTTATATATCTATATATATAAATGATGTATCACCTCTCTTAAAGTTTTCAGTCACGAGTTAGCATGGCGACTTATTGTTAGCAGAGAAAAACAAAACATATTTTTTACTACAATTCTTTATTTTTCGCAATGTGTCTGATTAATTTAATATTCTTTTGAACAGCAGCCTGCACAGGATTTTCGCGAAAGTACTCGACAATATCATCCAATGAATCGAAACGCAAATTGTTACCGTTAACAGCAAGTTCTAATCTATCGTTCTCCACACAGTTAATACCGACATGAAATACTTCATTCTCGAATAGCACCGAGAGCGCACAAAAATGACGGGAACTCGGTCGAAACAGATATGTACCATCCGTAGCTGATATTTTCAAGTAAACGTCTGCCTCGTTCCTATCTAAATTCAAATAATATTTGGATTCTGCAATGATCCATGTTAAAAATCATTGTATATATTTTAAGCGTATACCTACCAGCAAGTTTTGATCGGTACTTTTCCGAGGTTGGTTCTAAATAGTGTGTTCCAGTCAAATCGTTAGATATATCTAGATGATTTTGCTGAGGTTTGTCTGAATTTCGAAATTTTGGAATTTCCGAATTTTGTTGCAGTATTGGTTTCTCATTTTGGTGACATGTATTAACATCTTCTTGTTCATTTGTTGCAGTAATGTTTTCTTTTTCTCCCTTAATATCTTCCCTGTACGCCAACTTCTGCTCTAATTCATCGAGAAGTCTAAGTTGTTTAATCGGTGTGGAGAATTTGACACCACGGGAAAATAATGATGACCGCTTGATAGATGATCTCGAATTCCGTAAGGGTAATGTTCGTTTCTCGTAACCGCCAACGTCTGGTAATTCAAGATTTACGTAAAATGTCGATTTCTTCTCCGGAGGAGGTTTTGATCGTGCAACTTCCTTTACATATTTCTCCGGATTTCCTCTGACATCATTGAGGAACGCTTCTATTATCTTTATTTCAGATTCGAATATTAACTTTCGCCAGTTTATAAAGTCATTCTTCGATAAGTTCTTAAACAAAATGTTATCTATAACAGACGGATCTGTATTTCTGTGTTAAGTACTTACCAGAAAGGTTTTCCCGTTTATTTTCTGTAGTTCGAAGACTCTTAGACATGGACCCATGCCGTTCTGGAAAGATTAAAGCAATTTTGACAACAATTGAGCCGGAATATTAGCCTTAAAGTGATTTTTGAAGCATAACACCAAGAATTAGTATAAGTAATAAAAGCTTCTAAAATAACTAACAAGGAGTAGGCAAGAACTGCGAAACACAAAATTAAATGCGTCGTATATCATTCGAAAGAGGAAGTTAAGAGTAGAAAAACTCTCAAAGCGTTTGAGTGCATGGGCCTTAATTTTTGAGATATGAAGACATCTTCTAAAAACATTAATCCATGGAGAAGAAACAGACAACACAAGAATGAAACAGCCAAAGTAGTCGCTAACAAATTATTTGAAAATTTAGTAAAGTTATTTAATAAAGGCACCGTTGTTGAAGAGGTTGAATGTTATTTGCCTGACAATGAAGAAATTGATATAAATATTATAGAAAATGAATCAGTGGCAGCAAGTACTTCAACAGTTGATGAAGAATATATACCACCGGTAAAAATGGTTAAACAGGACAAAGTACCTTTCGAAATGAAATTAACTCAACATCCCACCTGGAGTTATATATTTACAGAGCTGTTTTAAGCAACATTTACGTCATAATAGTGATTATGTACGATTTAAGAAAGATGCTTTGGCAGGTGGTACATATAGTGACAAAATATTTCGGATTAAAAAGAATGTTTATAGTCAATTTGTTGAAACACGCAGTACAAGACAGCTTGTTACAAGATGGCAATTGCAGATGTGGGATATGGCTGGCCCTGTCGAATTTTATGATGATACAGAAAATAATTGCATTTTTCGATTTGTTGCATCTTCCAGGTGGGTGTCACATTTATGAAAGAATATAAAATTTCTAATCGTCGTGTAGTGCGATATCTATCCGAAAAAGAAATTGCATCATGGATGAAATTATGAATTCTGCCGTGCGGATTATTTTTATGAGAGCCGTCTGATATAAATTCTCCGGAAACATTGCAACCTCTTGGCTTTTTGTATCATATCATACTAACCGATAATTCTATTCTTATTTTAGTACCTATTTGTGATAAAGTAAGAATTTTGCTTCACAATCATCAGTATTTCTTAACATATAAAAATAAGGAAGTAACTCTAACGCATTTTTTCTTATAGGTACTTTATTATAATGTAACTCATTACTACTATTCTACAATTTACAGTTACAAAATTGATTTCCTTCGAAAACTTTGTTAAGTATATATAATGTAATTATGTAACTGTAAATATTATGACATTAAAAAAAATATGGAACAGCATAGAAAAGTAAAACCTCTGAGAATGCAACAAAAAAAAAATGAGCCGGTTAGAAAATAAATACCGAGCAACTTCTATGCGATTAATATTTAACAAGTTTTAAGCACTTTTCTGTGCTTTTTTTTTTTAATTTTAAACAATGTTAAACAACTATTAATGCTTGTAACTTAAGAAAGAAAGCGTGTATATAGCACGTTAATGGATTTATAACCTGATTAGTATTTGGTTTGTTAAAAGTTTTACATATATTTTTATTATAAAATTTGATAAGCAACAGTCATTATTAGCAGACGCATTTCGTGCATACATATTATTTTCATTACTATTATTTACATAAAAGAGCTAGAAAACCAAGGAACTATTAATATACAAAATATCTACAAACTCATTTCCTTTCTTTTATTTATTACTAAATAATTATTGCATTGTATTATAATTGTTTTTTTCCACGGTTGTGTGTGAAAGTTGTATATGTTATCGGTGATTATTAGTAATCACATATATTACGAATAAAAATAAAAAAAAATGAATACTGATAATAGAAAAATAATGTCCCTAAGAAGGGTTTGAAACCTATTCTACTTCCTGGTAAAATTCGTAATTCGTGCCCTCAACTAATCGGGCTACACTAATCAGTTATATAAATATAATTCTTCTTAAGCTACAAGCGTTAATGTTTTTAAATAATATTCTTTATATCTCAAAAATTAAGGCCCATGCACTCAAACCCATTTACAGTTTTTATACACTTAATTTCCTCTTTCAAATAATATATGACTCATTCAATTTTATGTTTCGCAGTTCTTGCCTACTCCTTGTAAGTTAATGGTGCGATAAGGCTAGATAACTTGACATTTGTAACTCACTATGTCGTATTCAACTTGAAAAGTTGTGTTGATGATAAGTCATTAAGATGGTAAAAGTAGTTTTATACTTACATTTTTCAAAAAGTTCCTCATCCCCTCTTCATCTAAATCTTCAATTATTTTCAGACACCAAGTTCTCATCGACATCCCTTTTATAATGTACATTTAGACTGAGGCTATTGATGTGATAGATTTGATGTGGAATCTTATCTGGGCCTTATCATACTATCTTAATATAAATACAAGCACCTTATTTTTAGATTAATTTCGAATTTGCATTCTCTAAGACCCTTTATTATGTATATAATCTAATAATCTAAATCGCACAAATCAGGAAATGACGTATTAATAAAGATAAATAGTTTATCTCTTAAACCTAGCAGGTTCGCGACTTCATAAATAAGATAAATAAATGAAAAAATAGGTATAACAAAATATATATAATTATTAAGAGTTGTCTCATGAGAGCTACAGCATATATTTTATTTTATATATTATTTTTAAAGTTAGCGTTTAACAAGCGGGAGAGTAAGTGTTATGTCTCGTGTCGCTGTTCTGATTGTAGAATTTTCTTCAAAATAGTTTACCATATGCCTGAGAGAATTAAAACGGACACCTTCCGAATGCTCGAATAGCAACTTGTTTTCGTCATCAGATGTAATGCCGAAATGGTGAACGTCATCGTCAAAAAATACTGAGAGAGCGTAATGATATTTATTGCTTGGCCGAAACAAATAAGCTCCATTTTTATCGGCGCTTTTCAAGGCATCCTCTGCTTCCTCCCTAGAGAGATTTATAAAGTACCGCGATTCTGAAAATTATAAATGATATAGTAGGTTCATACCCATAGGTACTAATTCAAACTTACCATGTATCGAGCTGTTCGGTTCCATTGACTTCCCATTGTAGCACGATTTTCTTGGTTTGGGTTTAGCAGGTTTTTCCGATGTATTTGTCGGAGTAATTTTCTGAATCTTAGCGGGTTTTTTATTTTCAGTAGCACTCGAGGTTGTGGGAATATGCACCGCTGCTCTATTATCACCCTTATTTGATAGCAATACTTGGCCCAGTTGCTTTATAACTTCGTCATTTGCACTGGTCTGCGATCTATTTATGTTTCCAATTTTAGGTCTTCTGCTGTGTAAGTATTTATTAGGGTTTCCCTTTACGGCGATGGCGAACTCCACTAATTCTCCTAGTTCCTTGTGCGAAAGCAGCTTTTTCCATCGCATAGCGTCAGTGGGTTTTATATTCTACAAGGTGATTAAAGCTTATTACAAAGTCTTACTCCTAGTCGTATCAATTTTGCACGTACCAAGAATGCTTTCCCGTTAAATTCCTCGATATTGAAAATTGCCGAAGAGCTGCTCATACCATTCTGTAAAGAAGGGAAATTGATACGGTTTTAATCTACCTAGCTGAGATACATTAGTATCGGTTTACTTACATCTTCGAAGAACTGTTGCAACTCTGCGGGATCGAAATCTTCAATTATTTTCCGTGCACTTTGCGCCATCATCGCCATATAATGGATGTATTAAAACTGGACTATTTTCTCTGTACGGATGTTTATCTTATCATCATGATATTTCATGTTTGCGTATTCACGTACAAAAGTGAAAATATTTAGATATGCAATCTCCCTTATCTTACTGTTTTTGTATTTAATTTCTTTGATTTATTAATTCTATGTACTTAGATTAATTACAAATGTTTTCCCGGCATTGGTTTTGCTTAATTCTTATCCATCTAAGGGATATTCAAAATATTGAAATGACATTCATAATTTACACCATCGTTTTGATGGTGAAGAACTTAGAGAATGCAAATTTCAACATAATCTAAAAATGAGGTGCTTGTATTTATTTACCAATTGTACTGTTTTGAGCTATTATCTTAGCTACTATCTTAGCTGAAAACAGTAACTGAAAAAAATTGTCAACTCCACCTTAACCTGTGCTTCCTAGATAACGCTTCTTGGCAGTCCCTAACTAAGTTATTAGTTCTATTTGATTCTTGTTTTACAAGTTTATCTTTTTTTTAATTGAGCTTTATTATATTATCTTACAATTGGTAAATAAATACAAGCACCTTATTTTTAGATTATGTTGAAATTTGCATTCTCTAAGATCTTTTATGTAGTATAAAATTTAAAAATCTAAATCCCAAAAGTCAGGAAATGGCGCATTAATGAAGATAAATAATTCATGCCTGCATACTTAGATTACTTTGTGATTTGATAAATAAGATAAATAAATAAAAGCAGAAGGTATAAAAAAGATATATAATTGTCAAAAGTTATCTAACGAGAGCTATAAGTATAACATATATTTAATATTTATAAAAAATTAAGCTCATTTAACTTTTAACAAGTGGATTAGTAAGTTTTATCTCTCGTTTCGCTGTTTTGAATGTAGAATGTTCTCTAAAATATTTTACCATGTGGGTGAGAGAATCAAAACGAACGCCTTCCAGATGTTCGAATTGCAATTTGTTTTCGTCGTCAGATGTAATTCTGAAATGGCGTACGTAATCATCAACAAGTACTGAAATAGCGTAATGATGTTTAACGCCTGGCCGAAATAAATAAGTTCCATCTTCAGCTGCGCTTTTCAAGAAATCCTCTGCTTCCTTTCTAGAGATATTCATAAAGTACTCCGATTCTGAAATTTAAAAATATGTAACGTAGTGTTCGTACACATTTTAATTAAAACTTACCATGTATCGGGCTGTTTGGTTCCATTGACTTCTCATTGTGGCACAATTTTGTTGATTCAGCTTTAACTGGTTCTTGTGATGCATTTGTTGGAGGAATTTTCAAATTTTCAACTGCGTTTTTAGTTCCAGTATCAGTCGAAGTACTCGGAATGTGCACCGCTGCTCTATTATTACTCTTATTTGATGTAAAGAATTCGCTCAGTTGCTTTATAACTTCGTCATTTGCATAAATCTGCCATGTACTTACATTTACGGTTTTAGAACTGCTGCTAGGTAAGTAGTTTTCAGGGTTTTGCTTTACGGAAATTGCGAACTCCACTAATTCTTCTAGTTGCTTGTACGAAAGCAACTTTTTCCATCGTATAGCGTCAGTGGGTTTTATATTCTACAAGGTGATTAAAGCTTATTACAAAGTCTTACTCCTAGTCGTATCAATCTTGCACGTACCAAGAAAGCTTTCCCGTTAAATTCTTTAGAATAACTAAAAAATGCCGAATAGCCGCTCATACCATTCTGTAAAGAAATAAAATTGATTCGATTTTAATCAGAGTATCTAGCCTAGTATAGATTATTATCGGTGTACTTACATTTTCGAAAAACTTTTGCAACTCTGCGTGATCGAAACCTTCAATGGTTTCCAATGCACTTTGCGCCATTATCACCCTATAATGTGTGTATTAAAACTGAAGTAATTTGTCTCTACGGGTATTTGTTTATCTTATCATCATGTGTATTTCATGTTTACGTGTTCACCTAGACGCTAAAAATCATTTGCTTAATCTAATAGTATTTTAAAATGTCACAATGATGTTTATGTAATGCGAGTACAAGTTTGAGTCTCGAGCCGCGTAGCGGCGAGAGATTCAAATACGAGGATTACAAGTCATTGTAGCACACGTTTTTTACAGTATTTTTTCTAATTTGCACATTAATTGCCTATATTACGTTCCGGCAATTTTGTTTAGTCTAACTCTAATTTCTTAATAATACTCACTTTGTTAACTCAAGAATTCAACAATTCATAAAATAATTACAAAATAATGTGATTACCTTCACTACATTAATTATAGTTTTGGTTAGTTCAACTTGAATTTGATTATACTATATCAACAAAACCTATTTTGTAAATTTAACATGTGGCCCATAGTGGCAAGAACCATAATAACAGATAAAAGTAACGGAAGAGGCATAAGTACCAGACAGTTGACTGCTTTCCGAAAACTAAACTCGCATATCTGTTGTCAAGTTCATCTTAACATATGCTTCCTAGATGGCGCTTGCCAATGTGAGGGCTTATGATGGAAAGGTAAGGAAGGAAGGAACAATGCAAGTTCTGGCACTACATTTATACATAAACGTAAACACTGAAACGCTGAAAGATAACATAATATGGAATATACCGCCTTAGAACAAATAGTTGCATTGACGCTGGAAAGCAATGTAATACAGAACATTTCCTATGACGTATCTTATCATCTCTCTTCATAAAAACAATATTTGGTGGACTTTTTAGACAAAAATTGATATTGGGCTCTGTAATAAAGACACATATGTACATGAGTCTTATATCTTTTTTTTTTTCTACAAGAGAAAGCCTGTTTAGATTAAGAGCAATTCCGCACGGAACATTATTCGAGGCGAAAACGTCCGCACAGGATGCAGGTGCGATACTTTTGTTTGTAGGCGGAGGACGGGCTTGTAATTACATCTTTACGTACACACCGCTTTGTATGCGCCGATCATAAAATTCGCTTTCTATTCGTTCCAGACAAAGACCGTCTGTCGGTTCAAAGGAACGAATCGCGTCCTAATGCCTCTGAGAAAACTGGAATGAATTCCGGCGTCGCTGGTTCCCAGGCGTTTAGTTTTACTTGTTATAATGGTATAGTAGAAAGTCGCAAATTGAGCGGCTTGATCAGGAAAATTGTTTACGTGGTACGTTCAGCTGATGGAAAATGGATGTAAGCGTGGTAAATTGCACAAGCATCGTTCCACCTGGGTTATGGCATTCGGAATTGTTGAATTCCAATGATGTAATAGATGTTACATTCAATAAGGTGGCCTGTATATTAGTCAATTTTTGAATTCGCCAGAAAATTCTAACATGTTTCATGAACATTTTCCTATACTTAGCTTCACAACTGTTTTCAGTTTTTCTTGCAAAAAATAACATTAAAGAAAGAAAATTATTTGATTACAGATATTCGCTACAACACATTCAAAAACTAATAAGCAATCTGTTTATTTCTTGATATTGTAAAAAGACAAAAAAAAACCATTAATGTCAATGTAGGAGATGTTCAAAATGTTATCACTGATACACAGTGTATAATGACCTTTAAGCTAATATATATTTCCTAATATAATGTCCTTCTTGTTCTTTTATATACCTACGTGAATTAAAATTGCAACCTAATAGGTAATAACTAAAAGACAGATACAAAGTGAAATATCGTGCACTTATGCACTTAAAGATATCTCCTCAGGTAACCGCACATAACTGGAGCGTGAAGTCGCAAAAACATTAATTGCATGGAACGTCCGAAGCCTGCTAGTCTCTGACGTATTATTTGCGTTTAATTCTCTTTTATTGATTACTGGAATAACTGAATTATGGGGTAAATGTGAAGTATTTATAAAGCATAACTTATTGATTAGCCTATACATAACAAAGCGAAAGAAGGTAATTTTAGTACAGCTTTAGCTCGCTCATCTGTTATTAATACTGTATCGGCTCCACTCTAAAATCGAATCGAGTAGGGCAACTCTAAACTTAGTTTATTAGTAAATGTAAACAGATTTATTAATAATATCTGAAGTGCGACGCGTAATAGCCAGGTGTTTTTACG
The DNA here is from genome assembly GCA_949128085.1 of Cetonia aurata. Classification (NCBI taxonomy): domain Eukaryota; kingdom Metazoa; phylum Arthropoda; class Insecta; order Coleoptera; family Scarabaeidae; genus Cetonia; species Cetonia aurata. The sequence continues at coordinate 36,043,253 of OX421885.1, forward strand.
CTATAAAGCATTTATATTCTCTAAATAGCTCAACTAAATCCACAAAACTAATAAATAAACAATTTGGTCAAAGAGTGGGTATATTAGTTTGATACCTACAGCATTAAGACACGTTTTCCCACTTGTGTTGCTTTGCTGTCTGCAAGCAATAACGGTAAATTCTCATATTAAGAAACAGTAAAAGGTCTCTCTAGTAAGTGCTCTTAGCATCCGTGTACACTTTCTTAATTTGTACCTATCATTGTGAAAGTAAAAGTGCGATGTGCCTTGTTTTGTAACAGCCACTGTAGAAAATTGAACAACCGAAATTAACTACGGTAAAAGTATTTGAATGTATGTGCACGACCAATCCAGATGTCTGTTAACTTTCTTTCACTAACATAATCTGATAAACAACAAATAATTAAGTTTAGGCTTTTAAGTTGTAAGCATATACTGATGCAAAATGGATAATTTCTCTTTTAAATAGATCTTTTTTTGTTATAAACTTTTATAAATTGCAATAATATAGTTTGAACACTTTTTAAAATTAATTTGAGACCTAGTGAACGCAAATAATCTTCTATCGATTAGGTATTTGACAATTTATTTCAGGAAAACGTGACGACGTGCAAACGATGTGCGTATTTACCTATCCATAATAAAGGCCTGTATATCTTTGTTCAAAAGTAATGTTGTTTACTCAACAAACCCATATTTTTAATAGAAAAGTACTTTTTGTCTTCGGTTTCTTAAAGATATATTGTTTTGAATGTAAGAAATCTTTGTGTCAGTGTAAACAATATTTTCGGTACCGTATACATAGGCAATTCTATTTGTTTACATAATCTTTATACACCGTATGTGAGATACTACTGTGGTCACAGAATAGCATATGAATTTCATGCAATAAGAGTAGATACGATACTGATCGATGAACGAAGCTAACATGGACAGGTACTAAATTAAGGAGTTATAAAAAAAAGACCGGCGTCCTATATTCTGTACAGTATTCTGTTGTATAGCCTTCGTATACCTTCAGTTGACCATATTTGTGTGAGATATACCTCAAAGTAACTTATCTACATTAGATCTTCTTTAGTTATATTTAAACATACTATGATCAAATATTTCGCATAAGGCTATTGAATAATACATTTAATGCTTGATATAAATCATGATTAAAGTAATATGCGCGTTTGTCGTTAATTTCAGATATAGGTACCTGCTTCAATTTTGATAAACTTATGAATTATATTATCAACAAGTAAGACGCATATAAACTGCACAAGTATTATCTCTGATAGTATCAATGGGAAGTAGATAATCATGATAATATCTATTAATAAAGAACGTATTTTTGGCAGTGCTGCATTCTTATGATCATTATTTAACAAATTTAAAATTTAGAAATTAGGATAAAAAGTAGATTAGATTAGGTATATTTATTTTTGACATATTTGTTTAAAGGAAGCCGACATATACATATGTTATCATGAATGGTGTACCTTGATGTTTCAGTAAAATTATTTTTTTAACTGACTGTGGGCAACAGATAAAGGGGATCTACATTATTATATTTGGTTCAGAATCTCCACATTTGATTCATAAGCAAATGAAAGATACAATAATTGAAAATAATTTCTGTAATCACGATTCCGTATTATAAATTGTCTCAATCAATATGACAGTAACACACGATATGGATATCTCCATCTTGATTTGATAACATTTGATTTCTTATCTGCGTATGCAGACCCAATTAACTTGCGATTGTAGTGGTACTTGATTTTCTTTTATAATTATTTATACTGTGTTACATCAGTGTGCGTGCTGTAATACAATTTAATAGGATCAACTCTGTAAAAGAAGCTAACATTCTGTGAGAAAAGCATATCCCACCTCAATGCATACCCGGCTTTAAAATAAACCTCACAATGTATTTATTTCATAGCACACATTTCATTTAGCAAGCAAATTATATTAAAGTCAAGAAAGACAAATCGTTGCTGATAAATGAAAGGAAAACTTTTTTAAACTATCCAATTACTTACAATTACTACAAGTTCTTTTGCCTATTTCAAATGTATCAATAATTTTACACCAGGAATAAATTAAGTAAATTGTTGAATAAGATCCATATACCAAGATTTTTTTAGTTTATGTATGTAGAAAAACATTAAACTCCCACAAATAAATGATGCACGGCTTTTAGATCAGAACAAGCAACCTATTGGACGGCGAAGTCATTATCGTGTGTACCTGCATTGGTCGTAATTTTTTATAATTCTTAGGCTCGTCCTGGTATTAATTATTCCTGTGTCTCTAATGTGTATTTACCACTACAGTTTCCATTCGTGTAATTTCAATTAAACAGTGTCTGTTTTGCTCGCTTAACGCCGATTTCACGCTATACCGAATCGAAACTCCACAGATAATTAACGATTTTCCTAATAATCATTGACAATGTTACGCACGTTTTCGGCTGCAAAAATTCCGCGGGAACATAATTGATCGTAGTGAAGATTAGCAAGTTCCAACGTTGAGCGAGCTCGCTTTGTAATCCGGATCAGAGCCATTGAACCCTGTGCACTAATTGTTCGATCCTCGACAAGCCAACGTGCTGTTGTAGCGTGCCACGTTTATTCATCCGTAAATGTGGAATCTCCGTGAGCAGATGCCTCGCTTGCCTCCAACTTTCAGACAATACCGGCTCGCCTAGCTAGCGGGAAAAGGCAGTGATCGCTTCAATCTTTAACTCCTGAATAGGATACTGTCGTCCGTGTTAGCTTGTATGAATCGGGCATGCACTATATATAATATACGCTAACTTCGAAAATACGATGCATCTGGAGTGAATTAATTAATTTCATGCTCCAAGCGACCAGAGATTCAGCGCTGTTGCGTAATATTAACCTACAAATTTGCAAACAGCGCGACAAGCGTATAAAGGTGAAGATACACGAGTGAACTTCTGTTTAATATTAATCCTAAACTTACAAATTTAATAATATTTAGCTGTCCAAACAGCTATTAAATCTCCTAAATTTTTCCCTGGACATTTATATCCTAAACTTTTTAGAGTTTCGTTTTAAACTAAAAATTTAACAGCGTAAATGCATTAAAAAAATTAATACATTCCTAAACTTTGGTAAAGTTTTTTTTTGCATACAGGTTATGTGTACCTACATCTGAGATAAACTGGGAATTACACGCTAGATAATCGTTCTAATAAGGAAAAAGTACCTTCTTTATATATACCCGTATTTCAAAAACTATTTGATGTAACAAAATGATTTTTTTTCACTAGTTTTAGTGTTCAATCATCTATCTCCAGTATTATATTCAAAGTAATTGGTTAAGTAGTTACTATTTGCAGTAGCTTAATAGGAAAACGAAATTTGTTTTTGAAGTTTGATTTTGTAAAATTTAATAATAGAATTCTTGATGTGCTCTACCAATGAAGTCTCTGATACACATCTAGGGCATATCTTCCACATTCAGTAGTATTTTATGAGATTGTGGTCGGTTTTAGATCTTTAGAGAACACTTCTTTGGCGCCACAGGTTTTATACTTAAAGTGCGTGAAAAAATTCATGCAGAAAAATAGATTACAAATATAATTAATGGTATTAACGCGTGCATGACTTGTGAATTAATGTTTCCATTACTTCGGATAAACACTGCAACATTTTACAATATTTTAAAACGTATCGATTGTCTCTACGCTCGATTTCCAACTCCATTAACTTTTATGATATATTACAACAGGATTGTAATAAAATTTCGAGCAAGAATAAGTGCAGAACAGTTTGTGATGTTGCACTCAACCAATTCGTATTATCGTGGACATTATAAATTATGATTAACGAGGTACTACACTAAATGGAGTCGTACCATCTCAAAACTCGTAGATTATAAACTAGTGGGTCTAAGGAAGGGAATCAAAACGTAGGCGCCAAGACGGATCCGCCGCTGGATAGAGGAAATCTGCGTAACTACTTCGAGGCGTTGAGATAGCGAAGCGGTAATTACACCATTACTGAATATACAAAATTATTAATGTCCATCGCGACCGTAGATTACTAGGACGTAATACACGGACATTAGGTGAAATAAATTGCTGCCTTGTCATTAGTGGATATATAATGAGCTTCTGGTGTTAGGGTATAAGATGCGGTTGGTTTAATGGCATAGCGAGAGTGAAGGTGGACTAGGGGAAAGATAGTAATTTTGCGTAATCGTTTATGGAAATTCGCAGGTTGACGGGAAATGAATTAGTTCGCATTTTGCTTTTACGTTAGGAGGCGGGAGCCCATGGTAATGAACTCTAGCGTGACTTAAAACAAATGAGCTCAAGTGAACATGCAGTGTGTAGAACTTCAGATATTAAAAACACAAAAGGAAAATGGTGAAATATATATATCCCGGAAGAATAAAGAAAGAAACGGAAGAAGTAAACAAGAACTACATTAACTGGCCACAAAGGCAAATCGGTGAAAATTAGCTTAATGAGCAATTCCATTACTTTTGTTGTTGCACATGCTTATGCAAGAATGTTTCCTTCATACGGTTGAAGTAACATACAGTTTACGTAAGTACACCTCTTACAAAAAAAAAAAAAAATTAACAACACACACGAAAATACCTGCGACAAACTGTCTAGTTTTTACTATGGCCATTGAATACAGGTATCTATAAAGAAATGTAATCCAACCGTAAATTTTCGACAAAAGATTTCTGACTTTTATAATTTATTTTATGTTACGAAGGCATACGTTTTAGACTTCTTTATACAACTGTTTATTCCGTTGTGAGATAATCCTATGCTACAGAACCATACAGATGATAGAGTGCTGATATTAAACTCAAAACTGCCATCAATTGAAATGCGCCATATTGGATCACAAACGTCATCAATGACGTCGATACCATGGCGGATATTCAAATAAATAAAGTTAAGGATATCAATAAATTTTAATAACACTTGCAATTTGTAATGATAATTAGTAGCATATGTTAGATTTTATCCTATGTATTTTATATGGCATTGTTTTTTTAATTAATGTTGTGGACAACTTAGAACTATAGACAGTTTCTAAACTTACGATAAACTGGTAACATATACTTCATTCGTTCTCAGGTTTAATAAGAAAGAAAAGAAAAAATGTCTTTCAACGGCCTATAAAAATACGTAGGAAAAATCTAATACAAGTTTCATGAGATCTTCACGACTTGTCATAACAATCCAACTTCGTATGTTGTCTTTAGGAGTAAATAATATACTGCAGTAGTTGTTGTATAATTTATTGATGATTAAATAATATTAGTTTACTTAATTCCTTCCTTATTGATTTTCCTTGTATTTTTTCTGTAAACTTCTTCGTTAAGTTATGAAATCTAATTTTGCTATAAGACAATCTTATGGTTTTACTTAAAATTTAAACATGAGCTTCTTCCGAAGGTGACATATCTAACTAATGATGGGATAAACTAGAAAAAAAATGTTTTGGTGAACATGACTTGATAGTAAATAAACAAAAGCCGTTAGGAAGTTTTCTTCTTGTGGAATCTTGTTTCCTGTCAAGACCATTACTTTCCAAATTTATTTTTCGGCGAACTGGCAAATATATCGTACCCCCTTTGATGGGCAGATTAATTTACCTAAGAAATAGTGAAGAAAATTGAAAGAAATATATATGTTATACATCATTTATTTACCTCTACCCTTTATTTTCAGGAATATCAAGTGATTCTAAATAAAAATATACTTTTTTAGATTTTCTTTGTCCGAATTCAATGTTGGAATAACTCTCTCTTTAATTCGTACAATCTGTTCCGTTCTATCAAAATCGTTTTCGAGGAAATGTAGGGAGCAAACGTATGCACGCTTACTTTTGCAGGAATTTATGGTACCCCCTGTAACAGTAATCCACACAACGTTTGGGCATTCTACAAAAAATTATTTCACATAGAAACACTAAGTATTATCATAATTTCAGAATATTTTTAAGCTATGGCAGTATTCTGCAACTTACATATGAAAAGTTAGTTCTCCGCCATCTTTGTAACTATTGCTTTTACACGATTTTACACCACACGATGGCATCACTTTAATTGTCACATAAGCCCAATTGTTAATGCCATAACATGCATACTTACACCACAGCCTGACACGTAAAACAAAAATATCGGGTGAATAATATGTAATATTCGAAACAGTCCGTGAAGGAATAAAGCAAAGAAAGTAAATAAAACAATGAAACTGCAAGGTTAGGTAACATCAGTAACACTTGTCAACTTGCAAAAAACTTAAGGCGGCTTAACGCAAATACTTCCTAAAGAAAACTAAGGTAAGCATGATGCTACATGAAACATGACGCATTTAATGACGCCTGTGTTCCAAGATGTCCTTTAGTCTTTTGATGGTGCGCCGTAGCGATGCGCATACGGTTCATTGGCAGTCTATCAGGTCTGTGTACAGAACCTATTATTCGACACAGGTTGTCAAATGTGTAACAAATTCTAATGTACTCCTTCTGAATTCTGATGTAAAAATAAACCGCTATGAGTCGACCGAATAGCATATGTTGGGCGAATTTTTAGTACAACAACACCTAAAAATAGTAATTTCCCATTCATTAACCGCGCCTCGTAAACTGACGTTTATAAAACAGACGCCACTAGCTCAAAAACTAGACCGTGGTAACAAAATCAACTTCCTTTGCATTATTCATACGGCATAATACTTGGAGCTTCACGCCGACGAAGTCAACAACTTTTTCCCATCAATATTTACCTCCGTTTTAGACGAAACATTGTTAACGAAGGAATTCCACGGGGATATTTTGAAACACTCGAGGTCGGTTCTTGGCGAGAAGAGGTAACAATGAACATTTGCGCTTTTACGATGCGCCACGCAAGCTTACGGATATAATTTTGAATTATTACAGAAACATTGCGCTCTTGAAACTATACACAGTTATCGTAAGGTTAATACCGTAAACTGTATGCTGAACTTTTAAATTATAATGCAGGTAATTAAAACGAAACTATGCATACACATAGATAATTATACAGTTACAAAGTGATTTAAATAATTATTTATTCGAATGAGTTTGGAATGCATGCCATGGAGTTACTGCAAATAGAAAACCGAATTATATATACTATGTGCGTTTACGATGTCTGCTTGCATCTGAAAAGTTTCATTCAAATTGGAGTGAATATAAAGTTAATTGTGTTCAATGCGACATTCAACGTGAATTCATTTTTTATGAAAAGAGAATGGGGAAGAGTAGAAATAACAGAATTGTCAACGTAACAGGTTTAGAAATCGAGTTTGAACTGACGAAGCGTTGAGTTTTTATTAAAATAACTTATTTATGAGATAGTATCGGAAATAATTCATGGCATAATATATATACTTACGGAAAAAGAAATTGAAAATCTTTTATTCATGCCGATTCAATTTCTTTCTATGTAGGGCTGGAAAAGAAATCAAAAAATTAAACTAAAGCCTGATCTAAAAATATTAATTACTTCATTGGTTTAATGCAATATATTTGGGAATATCAAATTTACCCCTTAATATTTGTTATGCAATTACGCCATAATATACGTCATAGAAACAAGTGAAGGAATTTTGTCTCATAATTAGGACAAAATTGCTTCATATTTCGATCTTTAAATTGTGGATTAAGTAAACGAACAACAGTTCTTATGGTGGATTCATCATAGATATTGCGTCTAAAATTGCAGTCAAGAATAAACTGAATTCACAGAATGCAATCTCCTATCGTAACACATAATATATGTATTAATATTTACATTAGATACAAATACGTATGTGTGTACTCATACACTTGCGTGAGGGAATTGAAAATGATTTTTAGATATGTTATAGAAATTAATTCCTATATGGACTCAAATAAATCATTACATCAGAAAATAATGGCTTTATTAAAAATAATTTGAAATAATCTGAGTATGTGTTCATCCTTAATCAATTAGGCATAATACTATAATACATAGAATTCATATCGTATTACATTTCATAAGACGTTATATAAATCAAACCGCATCGTCGCCAGTATTGTTTGCTAGAAGAAATGGGTAAACAGATCTCGTGAAAAAGTACACATACTATAGTGGAAGATATTGTCCTGGACGACGTCTTTAGTTTCAGCTTCAATAAATCTCTTACGTATCATATATCACTACCGTTGGGATTTTCTAATTGCTATCTGATATTTCCTGGTATTTGTTTGACTGTGCTCGAAACTTTCATCTTTCTCGCGTGGCATAGTGAACTTTGCCACTATAACTGCGTTTCCTATTTCTAGTGAGGTTTTATTTTGTAGTACTAATTATGTGTGCAACTAAAATTTTAGAACCGCGCGCAATTGTAGTGTAGAGACTTCGTTAAAATTTATTTCGTATTAAATTTGGTTTAAATAATTGTTGTTTATGTTTTCGTGATAGTAAGCTACTTGCAATATTATTTTTATAAAGAATTGAGTTTGCAATTGAGATGCAAAATCCACCGCTAGACAAATTTAATGGGGATACTTCATAAACATAATTTGCCATAATTTTACCCAATAATCTACTTGGTTACACCGTTGAATTAGTGAATGAAAAAATAAAACACAGAAGTACTTTTACTTCCTTTTGTTGTTTTGATTGTTTTTCCTGATAGAAGTGTCAATAGACGCTGGAGGTAATTTCTTGTCATCCGTTTTTAATATTTTTCCTGTGTTGTTGTAGGTTTTCCTTAGCGGTGTGACGATTTTTTGGTGCTACTAATTTTTTTTTTTTTGGGCACAACACTTTAGACCTATATCCTACATCGGTTGATTCTTCAGCAACAGTGGAAATTGTGTGGATGATACATCCGCCTTCACTACAAGTATGCGCTCCAATAATTTTTGGTAAATAGGTGCGGCATTCCTTATTTGCCCAATGGCTGGCGGTTGCATCTCCATGATAGTGCATAAATATTATACCGTAATTCCAATGTGAATTATCATTGTCTTGCATCTTAGTGGTCAGCATATTTTCCATATCTTGGTTCACCCTTTCTACACTTGGGTTGCATTGCCTTGCCATGAATAAATTTGAAAGTAGACCGATATGTTTTTAAGTTTTCAATAATTTTGCCGTAAAGCATCTGCCATTGTTGAACTATAAAAGGGGAGCAACCAGTAGAGTAAATATGTCCCATAAGGTATAAGACACCTTCTCAGGTTATTTAGATTTTTAGGTTTTAAAATAGCAAATTGTGTCAAGTGATCTTGATAATCAAATATGATTTTGATTTCATCATCGGGCTGAAACTGATAATCTATCAAGTTATCAGTTGGCATCTGGAAACTCAGAATTCAGATATTACAAAAAGCTTTACAACAATACCCTAAAGTTGAATATGGGTTTCTATGTCCCTACGTGTTATATTTTTGTTGTGACTGCATATCTTCTTCCGCCCAGGCCAATTCTTACATATGCTTTGTGTAATATATACTAATATCCAAATATTTTTTATAGGAACACCCCACCCCTCGCTATGTTTACCTTGCTGCAACTTACCAACATCCCGAATTTAACACATTTCCGATTGCTGCTTAGGAAATATATAGACTTCCTAGCAAATGTGTAACATAAAATTTATTGCACACGTATCCTGTCTTGATTTTAGACTATATATATATTTCCTAGGAGTTCTATATAATGGCGGATTACATACATTTCCGGTAACATATATTTATATACATCATAAACACAGCTACCTTATGTAATTCATCTCTCTCATTTATTCATTTACGTTCGGAGCCATAGGAATAAAAATTGAGCTTTATCGTAACATTGTGATAATTTAATCTCCAAGATATTACACCATTTTATAATTGTATATGAAAATTAAATTTAAATGGATAAAATTTACATTAATTACGATAGCATGTAATTTCTGCTGAATATTTACCGGCTCTAACATTAGAAAGAATGCGATTTGCTTAAAAAAGTCGAGCAATTTAAATTAAAACAGCATTTATAGTTTTAAATGGAGCGCTGTGGGTTTCACTTTTTACACAACCTACGCGCTCTTTACGTAGGAGAGCCAGTTCAGTTAATTTGAGAGAGATTGGATATTGGATACTCGATACTTGGTTTCTATTTTGTGGAAAGGTTTTTTTTTTATGCATATACGCACACCGGTGTATGATATAAATTATATCAGTGGCAGTCTGGTATAAGTGAAAGTGACGTTTGTGTAACGTAGTCATATTATTGAAGTTTGAGATTAAAGAGAAAATCGAAAGGAAAACTTTTTTAATTACGTTATGAGTCAGGTTGACTATCACGTAATTGAAATTCGCTTCGTGCCGCAGAAATTAAAACGACGTTAATGAATCGTCAACCTCTTGTGTTAAGATGAAATCAATATTGCGTTCATTTCATCTCTTAATGATTGTAGGGTGTTCGTATGGACATAGGGAACTCGTGTTTAATAGCACTGCATTATCCAAATCTCCCCTCCAAAAATATTTTTGGGGCTAGAACGACATATGCGTGTAAGAAGCGCACATAGGTTTAATCGGCACTCTTATAATTATAAAAAGATAATCACAATATGACTTGGAATAAACATAGCCCCCAATTAGGGGCATAACATCTGACCAGAAATGCTAAAATTTATGGACAACACTGAGAAAAATTATGAACATAATTGTTAAAGAAAAAATCTTACCAAACGCATGGAAACACGAATAATTCTGCCCTTGCATGAAAAAGGAGATGTACGAGACTCTACAAATTACAGGGGAATAACTCTTTCAAGTATGACGGGCGATGTGTTAAACAGAATTTTAGAAGAAAGCCCAAAAACAGAAATTGGGTCAGCGGTTTTTTTTGTATAAAAGTGATTTTGTGTAAAATATCTGGAAAAGCTTAACAATCTACAATATGAAATTACCATTTCCTCAGCATTTACAAACAATAATTCTGAAAATCAAGTAAATATCTATCAACCAAATAAAAGGCTATAAAAAAGAAATCAATATTTTTCTTTTAAACGTAGTTCGTTGACCTGTTTTTGCTACACCCTAATATATTATCACGAATTTCACCCTATTTTTTCAAGCATATTTCTTCTACTAGTACTCGCCATTAATGCATAGAACAACCCATGCGAATCGAATTAAAATGAAAAATTACTGTTTCATGCTAGAAGAAATTGCTTGTAGGTATCCTTAATTTATTCAACCCTTCCCTCCGTTTTACGCTTCGATTGTCACCGCTGCTAATAAGGAATGTACATATATAAATATTTTGCTTCAAATCCTATGCGCTTGTGAATACTAGACTCAAATTACTTGGTAATTCATCAGAAAATAAAAGTAAACTTTCGTGAAATACAATTTTTCATACAGAAATATGAACGGTATGCGAACATAACGTTTTCTGTTCAAGTGTATGCAGATTATTTAAATATCTTTACAAGCTGTGCGAACGAACTGCGAACATACATATGTATGTATGTACCTATATCGTTTTAGAATGGTATTCATACACTGGATTTCATACATTTATACTTAAAAGGTTGAGTCGTGCATTCTTTAAATTTTCCCTCCAATACTCTAACGTTTATCCTTGAACGTTTTCATACAAAGAATTATATTAAAATCAGGAAAATATACACAGCAAAAAATGAATCGTACACTGTTGTCTCATGATATCATTTAGATTTTTAGATTATCGCCGTAACGAAATGGTCAAAACGCTTCCTGCATGGAAATCCTATTTTAAACAATTGTCGGGCAAGCACATAAAATGTGTTTTTACGTCTTATCTTTAAGATAACGTGCACACCAAAGCGGACTGTTAACTAATAAATTGTTTACCAAGTTTGCAATAACCAGTCTACGGCCTGGGCCCACACTTGAAGTAGGCTCCTCTGAGAGAGTTGCAGGAAATGTTTTTCTCTCCTCAACGATAGTTTAAGTATAACTTTAGATGTTTGACAGTAACTGGTTATGCATATGTTAATTGTTAGGGTAGCCGACGAAATAGAAAGAATAGAATCCAGGCCTATATAACGTATGTGCAAGTCCCATCCCGGCAGTTTATTGACAGCCTCATTTTCGGTGCTTCCTTTAGGATGTTTAACCTATATGAATGTCGATAGTTTTCATTTCTAAGATGTTATGGCACTCAGCATCAAACCTGGGTCCAGAATTATTAAGGGCTTTAAGAGTAGCTCGGCTGTTGATGTATAGGACAATACTCCACCCCTTATGCATAATCCTCAACACTTGAAAAGCTGTGGTAAATCTACTTTGGGTCAGCTATAAGTTGGAGAGAAAATTCCTGCAGTCATCTCTATTTTTGCTTTCGATCCATTTTTGTAGTTAGAGATCGAAACGGGTAATTCACTTGGCAGTCTATCTCCTTCTTCAGGGTCGATATTGCCTTTTCTTTCCCACTCCTTCAATTCCTTAGTCGCAATCAGTTCGTTTAACCAGGTATGAATAATCTTCCAGTTGTTTTCAGATCTAACCATTCTTGCTATCGTATTTTCGGGTGCTATAGTTATGCTTATCTCAAAGTTGACTTGCATTTTCTTGCCAATTCATCGCATACCTTCAAACATTGTATGGTGAGTTGTGTCTTCAGCATCGCAATATGCACATAGACCCATGTCATCTTTCTTAAACCTCGTTGCATAGGAATATCACATGTCCAGTCGGCACTTGGATCAGATAATAATCTACCTTTTCAAATCTGCTGATATTAGTCTTTTAGTCCATTGCCATACCTTATTATTTAGATCGAATTTGCACTGGCATTTCTTGGGGCGCAATAGCATCTTTCTCATACATTTTCTTCTATACGACATAAGCTCTACAGGTGTTGCTATAGCGTTTCAAGTGACGTTGTTTCGAAGGATGACACTACCCTCAACAACGCCTTCCTCTGCTGCTTACCAACAACATTCTAGTACACTTTCTTTAGTAGAACGTTATGCCAAATTGGTACACCAAATAGTATTATTGAATGCGTAACCCCAGAGAGCAATCTCTGTTCATCTCTACCCGGGCTTCCTTTATTTGGTACTATGCGGATGGGCCTTTCCGCATGCATACTTAATATACTCCCAGAAATATAATCTTTGATCCAGGGTAATTCCCAAATATTTGAGGGTGTGGCACTATCCTCTACCTTTTCTAATGTTGAAAAAATGCTCTCTATTTTCCGCATACCTTTCAGGATTAATGCTTCAGTTTATTCGGGTGCCAACTGCGATTTATTTTTATTTTATTATTTATTTTTGTAATCTTTGCTCATCCACGAGGATAATAAAAAACCAAAATTGCATTTATAAAGTTTTAGATATTAGGTAGGCTCATCATGCATTGAGATATAAAACAACTAGTTAATATTATTGTCAGTTAGACAACAACTTTCTCGGAATAGACAATATCTTATGAATAAAACTGCAGTAGTTGAAATAAATACACGTTTTTTTTTAAAATATACATGCATATAAATAGAGATTATTCTAATTAAACATAATCCCGAAATTTGAAATATTACCTTTCTGACATCCTAAATCCAAAAATCAATACGATAAGTGGATAACAAACGAGGTGATATGATTTGGGAGTTTCTAGGTCACGATTTACACCATTCTCCTAGGAAATCGTGTCAATTAGTCAAAACCCAACCCTTTTCCTATTATCTGAAAGGGTAGACAGCAGTTTGGCAATCTTTTTTGTCAAAAGTAAATATCCATTTATCAGTTATCAGCTACCAACTGTGTAGATATATTAAAAAACTTATTACGTTTTCAATAACAGTTGCTGGCACATTTTTTTTTTTGGTATGAAAGTAGGTCGATATCTGCGAATAACAAACATAGTTTATCGTAATATGTAAGGTATATATCTGTGTGTGCAATATTCGCATATGGTCTTTATAGGTGCAATTACATTTACACAAGAAAGCTATTGATATATTATATATCTACCCTATTTGTTTACATTCGATATGTTATAAACATGTTTTTGACTTTATGTTTTACACTAAATATTATGTCGTAATGGTTATTATTTATAGACGATTTCTATTTTAATTGCGTGCCATATATTGCTAATTTTAGCGATAATTATCACAACAACAAATAAGCAAGTCACCAACCACACATCCTTATATTTATTGTAATTTCATTTTAAAGAGGAAACAATACAATTTAACAACAATTCTTTTAAATAAAATTTGAGGCTACATTCATTTTATAGAAGTAGATTATTTCATAATTTCTTCTATTATCAATGCTTACAGGATGACGAATTTATATATGTGTATATATAATGAATAATGATTCAGCGTTTTTAAATTTTTTACTTCTTCTTTTTGACTAATACCAATGGGCGTGTTGTATAATCTCGCCAATTGATTTGGAGGAAAGGTTATATTCTTCCAATTCACCGAAGAGAGGCACTTGATTAATAACTGTAGTGTCAATTTTAAGTGTTTAAACATCCGCGATACCCATTCCATTCCTTCTGTTGGTGTCTGAACAACACCAATGCGCACACTATCCTTTTCGCTTGCCTCAGAATAGACACTGGAGCTATTCTGAACGGCACCAATGCTCATCCCATCTCTTCTGCTCAATTCTGAACAACACCAATGCACATCCCACCTATTCGACACCTTTTTTGACAACACCAATGCTCATTCCCTCTTCCTGCTACTTTTGAAAGCAAATCAATGAATTCTGAACAATACCAATACTCATCGCACTCCCTTTGATGGTTTCTGAACAATACCCACGCATTGTGAACACCATCAATGCTCATTCTAACCCGTTTGCTCGTTTCTAAAGAACACCAACACTCATCCTACTTCGTCAACTCTTTTCCGAACAACACCAATGCTCATCCCGCTTCTTTCTGAACAACAATGCTAATTCCAATTGTAATTAGTAATTACTTTACTACTTGCATTTTAAAGAAACACGAAATGTATTCTCGCTGACATTGCGTTGCAAGTTACGCTTCAAAAAGAGTTCATGAATATGAAATCTATTTTGCTTAATACATATAAAAACAAAATTCAAACTACACAGTTTAGTGACTTTTGAGAAATGAAAAAGATATATCAGTTTGGACCCTTTGCTTACAAGCATAAACTAGAAAAAAATAAGTATTTTCAAAACAACGACCGACTACCCTTAATGCCCTGTGCAATTCGAAAACATTATTATTATAAAAACTTTAGGACTTAATATTATATCGTTAGGATTTCATTTTACATAAAACGTTTTTTTATAGGTTTATTTTAATAGTTATTATTATTTAGTTCCTAAATGAATGGAATTAGGATTATCCAAGTCATAACAGCACGTAAAATTTAATTACTGACAAAACTTTCGAGAAAAATGAATTTGACAGTGATTGCCAATATATTTAATGACAAAGCCCTCTCTAGAATTAATAGTTTCAGGTATAAAAACATTACATACAGAACTCTCTACGATAGATTCATAAAATATATTATATCGCTTTTGCGATGTAATGAAAACTAGTGAAAGAGCGTTACGTATTTCAAAGGGATATTGCTCGCGCTTTATATAACACTCGTTCCACACGTGTCGACCGGTAATGACGTTCGTGTACATTACCTGCTTTTCCTTTGATCATTAATTTTATTTCATTACCGTTCCAGACATGTCAATACAGTCGGACTATTCCATGTATTCGACGGCCGCGATCGAGCACCGTATATCATCGATGTCGATAGCTGTGCCGAAACACGAGAATCCCGAGTACGCCATAAATCGTTTCTCGCAGAAATACGATTCCTACCAGGGGCTGCTCTACAGGAACGACCAGCATCGTAGGCGACTGTCGTCCACCGGTGAGGGTAGCGGGGATTCCAGTACCACTGTCTCGGGCAGTAGCTACGGGGAACGAGAAGATTGTAGCGAGAGTAGAGAGGAACACGACGAGCTGGACCACGAGAAGGATGATAGGAAACCGTTGGATGGACAAGTCACGGATATGGAAAAGCAGCAAGTCGAGACTTTCTTTAGGGGACTGAAAACAGAGGTTCGTTAAGTATGCTACGTTTTAGATTAGATTCAAGTTGTAGATGTCATTAGGTGCTATTGTTCGCGGTGGTACTTGGACCAGTAGATAAAATCTTTTGTTTTGCGCTTCCCCTATCGTAGCTTGCCAATTTCCGATCTCTCATTCATCAAAGCCTCTTTTTTTAAATTGTCAAGTCAGCTTTACGTTTGATCTTTATTGCTTTCCAATACTTAACTCCCAATTATTTGTACAAGCAATAACTAAAACCAAATCGGTGTTTGCTTTTTATTATACAGTGTGGTGTAAATGAAAAGAATAATTATTTCGTAAATAAGCGACTTTAGACAAAAGTCCTGAAACGCGTCGTTTTTTATTTTTAAACGCGCATTTCGTCACAATACTTTTTTATTTTTGACATCATCTATGTGAGCGTGATCACGTCTTCAATAATTTTTTAATTTTTTACATCATTTGAAAGATCTTTCGGATGTCTTTTGAGTTTTAGTAATAGTTTTAAGTACTTAAGTTTTGTATATTAAATCCAACAGTTTTATTATTACAACAAATATTATTATTCATTAAATACATCTAAATTTAAGTCAAATGCTCAAAATGATGAAACTCAGCTAAAATACAATGAGACAGACGAGCAGTGAACTATTCTTGAACTTCCTATATAACTTATGGAGTTATTTGTGCAACTTGAATGCTATCCGTTCTTTCTATTTTGGTACACTTTACTTCTCAAGTATTCCCATAAAAAAAAAAACAAAGGGAGTCAGATCTGGTGACCCAGACGGCCATTCTATTGATCCTCTTTGGCTTATCCACCGATTTGGGAAGACGTTGTCCAAGAAATTTTTCACCAAGACAGCATAGTCTGCAGGTGTACCATTTTGCTGCAGTAACAAATCATTTCTGTGTGCGTACAACCGCCTCAATTCGGGGAGCAAGGAGTTTTGTAGAAATTGAAGATATCTAGGATCTGTTATAGTTTCTTCGAGAAAGTATGGTCCTATAAACTTATTGTCTATTAAGTGTATTCCCACCCAAACATTAACTTTCTCTGAGTATTCACTGCATCCAGTAGATACGAATTTTTCGTAACCCAATATCGACAAGTACGACGATTGACATAGTCGGTTTAGGAGAAATGTATATGGATCAGAAAGAAGAACATTTTTTAAAAACATCGGATCTCTGTTTTTTTTTCATTATAATTTCACAAACTTTACTCATTTATCAAAATCATCTCTCGGAAGTTTCTGAACATACTTTGTAGGGATGCCACTTTTCCTTTTTAGCGTTCTAAAAACTGCTGAATGGTTAATATCATTATCTAATGCTACTCCCCGTGAACTGGTATGGGGATTATCTTGAAAGGCTAGCAGAATATCTAGTTTGTTGTTTTCTGATATTTGTGTCCTATCATTTTTACGGAGGTCTTTAAAGGCAAAAAGTAGTAGTACTAGTGAAATTTATTTTTGGATATTAATTAATACATGACAGTTTGATCGAAGCAGTCTTCTGAAAAATCACATTTTGTTGAACATGACACACCGCTGTTATTTATTTGCTATATATGTACTACATACATATGTAGGTACATACAACATATGCAGTTTGGGGGTATTTCCTTTGAGTCAAAGCATCCGCATAGCTTTAATTAAATATTCATTTATAGTTATTAAACTTTCATAATTTAATGTGCAACTTAATGTATATATTGAGATTAAATTTGTTACGGTTATCAAAACAAATTGCATACTTCCAAGTTTATATATACATACATAACTGTAATTATCATATATGTAATATACATGCTATATTAAAGAAGTTACATGTAACAACATAAATTTTCGTGCTATACTTACAAGAAACTTTTCTTAAAAGAAACAGTTATTATGCATTTACTGGATTACAAATTCCTTATGAAATAGAGCTAATGCAGTAAAACCCAGTATAAGTATTCATAAATTAGCGGATTAATGCAGCAAAGGTATTTTACATAAGGCTATTAGAAAACTGCTATGTACAGCACCAGCCATTATTGTTTATTCAGCTCCATAATTTGAGATTATTGAAATAATATTTGTAAGTAAATGACCGAAATATTGTTTATATAAATATCCAAATTATTAACATAATTTCACAACAAAGTTTTATTTTATATTTAGCGTTTCTTTTTCGTTTGTATTATTTTAAGGAAATTATGGCCGGTACTGTTCATATATGATAATAAAAAAAATGCAAATACATCGCTTTTCAATGCTCAGTTGTTTACTCAACATATTCAAAGCAGCACAAGTAGTACATAGGTAAGCAATTAATAATGCCTTGTCAGCTTTATACATTGTTTAAAGCTTAAAATGCTGGCATTCTTGGTTTTAATCGTAATATTGATTAGAACATGCAAATCGTAAGCCTTAGGTGAAAGAAATTTCTACATAAGTAAGAAGACTAATTACTATGATTAATAGTTCACAAAAAAAATTATTCAGATTAATTATTGTTTAACGCTTGGTTAGTGTACATACTGAAACTTAAGTTTTCTCTTGTAAATTTGATTTGGCGAGTTAAAAATTTTGTTTTTCACCCTTTCACAACCTGATGGCGCTTCTCAAGGACAACGCTTTTAATTTACTACGGTCAGTTTTATGGTTTTGCTCATGCTGCTTGTATAATGACGATTGCTCAGTCAATTAGTTATTTTACACATGTTACATGTTTTATTGCTGCTGTCTTAAAATTTATTATAAAGATTAGATCGTTACGACTGTGTCAAGTCTTAAAAATCAACATAACAACGTGATCTGAAAGGTTTGGTGGGTGTGTTGAACCTATGTATAACCGCGCTTAGTCAATTGGGCGCACCCGTTGTTTGCCAATCCATTACCTGTAGTAATATCTAATGTAATATCAATGCCAAGACAATTTTTAAGAAAATTCCAACGCATCCAAAACTATATTAGAATAGCTTATAGAAATAAATTTTAAATACGTTATAATAATGTTGGTGTTTATAAAATGTACCGTTGCATAAATATATATTTTATGCGAACATATGTAATGCAAATAAAGCGTTTGTATGCCTAATTAATATTGTGAAAGTATTCGTATTGATTGTTTATATTTATTTATCAATCTGTATTACAATAACGGAGTACTTGCCAATAGTTACGCATGCATGTGTTGTAGTAATACTACGCCATCGAAAATAAAAGTTCCTGAACTTGAACTAAAATATAAAAGTGGGTACGTGTTACAGAAACGTGACTTGCTTTTCAATTCGTGTGACCTTTCTTCGGAAATAATATGTATGGGGTATTGCATGAATAATATTATCTAGACTTGTATTCGTTATTTGTGTATGCCTTCTATAGTACACGGTATCTTGTATTTTAAGAATTCGTTTTCTGCATTAATTTATTATGGGAATGTAGCATTGTCCAACAGGAAAATTTATTGTCTTGTTGATGTTCTTTTGCCTAGTTTGACAGGTTTATTTATTAATCTTGTGTTATGTCTATTTTTCATTTGTGACATGTTGCGCATGCATTCTACCTATATGATGTATGTATGTACAAAACATACAGCAGAAACCAAGTTTGTTCTATACATCCTAGATAGGGCCGTAGCTAGACCGTGAGGGGGTTTATGTGCAAAAAAAAACTCAGTTTTGAAAGTTTTTATTTTACAAGCACTCTAAAGCGGTGAAAGGTAGTTTTTTATCTTTTCCTAGACAAAAGATATTTGCTGTCCAATATTTTATTGAAATAAAATATTATAGGTTCGCCCAAATATACACAAATGTAGTAGAATTATTTAGAAAATACACATTACATTGTAGTAATGAAATTCTGAAAATTTCCAATAAGACTTAAATATTACAAGATATAAAGTTTCCTTGACAACTGTGGAATTGCGTATGATCCCAATATAAATCTCATCATTTACTTATTTCACATATGTATGTGTACTGACACACTATTTGGTTCTAGGTCTTTGTTAGCGGATCTCTGGCAAATCTCTACATGAAAGCGACAGCAGACGCCGATTGGCAACTGAAGTTTACCGGAATCCCAGTAGTTATCTTGGACGTAGGCGAGGCGCGTTCTAGAGACAAAAGACGGATCCAGATAATGCTCGCGGAACGCGGCACCTGCTTCATGCTTTGGCGCGACACAATAGACAACTTGACGTCGTACAAAGTCTCCGGCAAGGCGTTCCATACAATGTGCTGCTCTTCCGACCACACACTGCAGATAGGCTTCAGCTTCGATACGGCGCAGGCGGCGCAGGAAATGTGGAGCCACGTCGAACAGTTGGTCGCGTGTCCGGAGAATATCCAGCTGTCGATGCCCGGCAAGAAAAAGAAGAAGAAAGAGAAGAAACAGCCGAAACCGGCGCCGTTACCACCAAAGAGCCACATCTCGCAGCCATGCTGTTTCCAGCACGTTACCTCGGTCGAACAGGATGACCACGACAGATTTTACTCGTTAAAAGAATACGTTCCAAAGTCGGCGTACAACAGTAAACACTTATAAACGTGCAGTTGGTCACGAATCATGTGTAGAATAGAATATATACTGAGCTGTCGTTTCATGTGGCCCACAAGTTAATTTTTAACAAGCAACGTGCACAAAGCAGATCGTCGGCATTACAGTCGCATGCTATTGCAGATACTTTTACTGCCGAACGCATGACAACAACATAAAATATGAACGTATCGATACCAAACGGATTTCTGTCTGATGAAATTATTATATTGTCTAAACTGCAATGCATCAAATCGATACAAAACAGATTTTAACGTGTACACTTTCTGGATTATGTCTAATTTTAATTTATTTTATTTACTGCAAATGGCAGTTGATGGAATACATTTTATCGACATGGCACATGAAATGAACTATATCCAGTCTGTGAGTTAGGTAAAAGGTTGCGTTGACATTGAGATTGTCGCACCTAAAATGTTATAGTACTTTCAGTAAGAAGAGAGAATACCGATACATACATCTGAGCATTTACTACTCCTATTATTGTTGTGATAGTGACGAAAAATGTATTTATTACAAAAACTTTCATTCTTAAAGAAATTTGTTGCTATATTTCTAAAATATGTTACAAAAATTTAATTCTGGCTCTTTAGAAATATTATAAATAGGGTAATGTACGAAAAAAAGATAAAAAAAAAATCTTTTGAATGTACTCATATGATGGAATTTTAGGAACTGTAATATTTTCTTTTTTTTTCTAATTGAATGTTATAATAAAGCTAAAACAAACGACGACGCAGTGCTAAAATGATTATTACCGTACACTGTGCTGTTATCAGATATTAACGCACTGCGGGAGTCTTGCCGGAATGTAATATGGGCGATTAATGTGCAAATTAGAAAAAAAATACTCTAAAAAACTCGTGTCACAATGACTTTTAATGCTCGTACATTGAATCACTCGCCGCTACGCGGCTCGCAATTCGAACTTGTACTCGCATTACTTAAACGTCATTGTAACACTTATGTTTTAAAATACTATTTCAGATATCCAAATTACAGTTTTTATATATGCTTATTCAACGTCAATATGGAAACGTACGCAACATTAAATAATAATGTTTTATTTATGTGTAACACAAAGTGTATATAAATCGTCAAAAATGAAACAGAAAATAAGCACAATATAGATAATATATGAGTAAAGGTTTAATTTTGGTTTATGTTACAAATATGATAAGCGAATTCTACTCTCGAAAACTTAAAATATAATATATAATGCACTAAATTGATAAACGAACACTAAACTAAATTAAACGTCTATTCAACGCTTTTTCAACGTTTATGGCGCCGACATGCTCCGTTTATTTGTTATGCAAAGGAAAATGTAGCTTGGGTTGTCTTAAAATACGCTAGAAAAAGCAATAACAATATACATCTAAGTTTTGGCACTTTTTAGACATATTTGAGTGTAAGGCAAATACACAGTGAAGTGATAAACATCTCAAAATGACGAAATAAATGTCAAAACGATAATTTAAAGAAAATATATCAATTAAATGAAAGATAGCATACGTATATTGATAGCAATGGGCATCGCTAAAGAGGCAGCTTTCTTAGTTCTTACATAGAATTTACTAAAAAGCATTTTTTAAAAAGAAACTGACAAAAGAAGCCATTTTAATGTACATGCTGTTAATTTACCATTTTTACCACTTTTTGTAGAAAATTCTCCGTTCAGAAATTTTAAGTTAAAGTAAAAATAAAATATTCTAATTTATCTTTCTTGCCACAAATAGATAAATCCTGTTTAAATGTAATAATGATTTTACATTTGATTTTAAAGGATTTCCCAAAAAGTTTAAAAAACGTAATCCTGGAAGCGTGTTCCACAAACACTATCAGTTAAATTTCTCTAGATAAATATTGTTTATATTTCTCTGCCCGTTATAAAGCAGTATAGACCAAAATGAAAAATTTAATATAGGAAAAACATAAACAAACATAATATACATCTCTTTATTTTTAGAATATTTGGAACATGTTTCTATATCATAACAATATTTGGATGTTTATAATACTTACTGTTGTCAATGTAAAAAGGAGAAATTATGTGAATTAACTAAAGTTTGTCCGGAAATTATGCCACACAGAGGAAAACGATTTTCTAAAGCAAAGAAATATTACCTTGTCGCTATTTAAAAAAATCATTTCTTTGAGTCAACGTTAGAAATGTCGACCAACTTAAAAAATATAAAAGAAGAAATTCATATTACCTCAATTTATTTTTAGTAACTATTTTTCTTTCGTTTTTACTCGCTGTTTTTAGGGAATCCCATATTTCTATCGGATATAATAGATATTGTTTCACAATTACTCTTGCGCTGGTGTAGTCAAAAATAGATATATTTTGAAATTGCGTTCATTCTGTAAAACAGCACAGATAAATAATAACCGCAACTTTAATAGAACCATAACATGCGACGGGTATGCACAGAAGCTAATTATCTAGGTAGGTAGTCCATCAGCCAGAAAGATAGAAAATAACTAAATTTTATATTCTTGGTGGTAGTTGCCAAACAGGGATAAGAAAATTACCACATTATTTAGATATAAAATAATACAGGTAAAACAAATTTATTTTTGGCTTCGTCACCATAAACAGAGAATTATCTGTCAGCCAACGGTTGCGGCAGTAACGCGCACTGCATTTTTCTTATTTCATAGTTACTTCCAACATGAAATATGCATCATTTCCTTTAATTTATTTTAAAAATTACATTTACCGGCTGTTTTAAATGTTATTATCGAAAAATCACCATAAAAAGGTTCACATTTATATAAGCCTGAGTCGAATTGTCAAAATACAATGGTACCAATTCACATTTACCGACTGTTACATCACAGTATTACATTAGCGGACTTTTTTTTTTTTAATAAAGTTTCCTAAATATCTTCTCAGATAAAAAATCTAATACAAATATCGTGCGTTAGGTCATTTACAGCACTCCAACTCTATTGTGCTGCTGTAAATGACACCTACTGCACTGTACTGTAAATAACAATTGCATTTTAAAACATGCCAACATCGATACCACAACATTTCGCTTTAAGCCCATGTACAATTTATGTTTAGAGGTGTAAATCTTTAGTTAACCTTGCAATAAAAATTTATGAGGAAAGACTTGTGAAAGATATCTTCTAGAGATGTATAACTCAAATTGCTGAAATTTCTATAACATTGAATGGTCTGTATAAAACAAGATCAAACGATGAGTGCACGAATGTTGATAAGAATATCTATATGTAACTTAATCATTCTTAATATGTACAAAGGACTTTGACTGACACATCTATTTTGTTTATTATTATTTTTATTAAGTTACAGAAACCTACGTGTTTATAACGACAAATAGAACGTGCGAACTATTCCTAGGTTATATTAGAAATAGTTGTATGTATGTATGTTGTATTTCGATGTTTCCCTCCACATTCGTATTTCTGTCACAAAATAATATTTAATGTTCCATATGTATATTATACCTATCCAGACATTTAGTTATGTGTAGGTACATATAAATTTATAATTTCTATGTGGTTAATGTGTTCTTTCCTTTTATACTTTTATAATATAATTCATGCGAGTGGACATTTAGTTTCTAACATTGCAATTTTGAACGAAAACGACGGAGGAGTGATCAACAGTGAAATTGAGCTAAAAAAAAGTGTATATGCCAAAAAAGGATGACGATTGTTTATGATAATAATGTATAAGCGGAAAGTGCAGTTTTATATTTCGTATTAAGCATTTAGAGATATGTATCTATATATGTAACTTTTATTGTTATTAAATTATATGAAAAGAAATTTATGGAGTATATTATTGCAAGAAAAAATGGAAACAATTCTATCTGTTTAAAATTTAATCTGTGATATCATCATTTATATAAGTTTCACTGACGGCAAATTAATCAAAAAGTGTATCTAAATACTTATGTAGTTTTTCTTTTTGTATTTGAGTTTATAAATAAAGAGTATACGGCGGTTTTGCGTATTTTATTTAAATCCACTCCATTTTTTCCCATCAGTTGATAAGCTTTGGCAAAATAAAAATGCAGATATAAACCGATTTGACCAAAGACGCTTTCAATTATTCGAAGCGGTACAGTTTACATATCGTTAATGGAATATTGAAAATGACAAATGCGATGTACGCAACATATCCATGCAAACATACACGATAAATAGTGAATGACAACATCTCATGTGGTTATATCAACAATGCCCAGGATAATATTTGAAGTTGTTGCACATTTGTTTCACAATCCTTGTTACATAAATATGGTTAAATGAAATAAACAAAAAGCCATTCAGTATATTGTAAATTATTGTACTCGCAGATAATGTATCATATTTAAACATGCAGCTACGTTTCTTGACATTTAATAAAGCATATTATGCTGGTAATTACAATGTAAGTATTCTGATGTTAAAGGAAGGCTCATGCAAAGTGATAAACTATGATTTCATTATCATTTTCTCGTTTCCGTTCCTTTGTGCATATTATTTTATATATACCATATTGTATTTTATAAATGCAAATTATACCACTTAAAACTCCCAGACCAAATATAGTAACGGATAAGGATATTTGAATTTTGTAAAAGGGAGTTGTTAAAGAATGTGGAATAAGGATGGCGCTACAATCAAAAATATTTTTTTTGTTAGCTAGAATCTTTAATTATTTTTTAATTGAAACAGTAAAGAATTAAAAAGCAAATTTATTTGTATTAGTTTCGCATATTCACCAGTTTCGTGGATATTTATGTTTACAGAAAGTAAATTTTGATCTATGTATATTGTATTTCATATTTCTTTAAACAAATCAACAATAACTAACAAATGTGTTCAAAGTTGTTGCTTTCTTGATTGCTACATAATATATATAGTCTAGACAAACATTTAGCAATGTATTTTCATTACATAAGTTTTTGAACACTTATCTGCTATGGGTTTGTTGTAAACTTCAGCTTTCAGCTTTTTTCAATATTCACCTATTCATTTACACTTTTACGTTAAAATGAAAAAAGAAGTCATGTGCTTCAGTTAAACCAAAATCAGAATAATACTCTTTCTTGTTCCTTTAATTCACTCTTGTAAGCAAACCTTTTTACACAGTGTTAATATATTTGTATATCCTTTCTTAGGCAACCAATCATTCAAGAGTTCTGTAAATTACATTGACGGACAGTGCTTTCAATCCTAGTATTTTTCATGCATGTTATTGTCATTAAAATCATGGGTATCCTTTTTTTTTATCTAAATAAATTCAAACTTATACCAATAGATACAGTAAAAAATAGTACACCGTTAAACGAAGACGTAGATTAACTTTCATAACATTTCTGAGAAAACAATATGTGTATGACCGAATACATTGTATACATTGTACAAAGACTGTAGCGTAGTAAGAGACACAAAAGATATTCCATTAATTCTGGGAAATTGTTTCGGAAATTTGTGGATTTCCATTTCCAACCGAAGACCAAATGAATTAAAAAAGTTATGATAGATAAACAGGCTTCTTTATACCTACTCTAAAACTTATATCTACAAGTGCCTTTCCCTACGTCTACTCGACCTGTAAAATACCAACAACTTAGAGAGAAGTGTGTAATTATCAGGGAAATGTGATTACCCTAATAAATCGATCAACAACGAATGGTGCAAAGAGGCATGTTTCCGATTCAATACATTTGTTAGAATTTTTCTTCACATACATGGTTTCTTAAGCATCTAATTCCTTCGAAGATTCTACACTTTTCAATAATTCAAGGTTCTCAATATTAATTTTATGGCATGTATTGTTTATATGTTGCGCAGTGCTAGATGATTTAAGCCTCCCATAACGAATGCGTTGTGTTCCTTAAATATGGTTACAATTACACGCTTTGTATATCCAATACAATAAATTTGAAAAAAGAAGTTATATAATATTTCCTTAAGATTTGGTTGAGGTACGTAGATAACATATTGGTAGTTTTTGATACCACTAAAAGTACTATCACAGATTTCGCCACCGAGATAAATTCAAAATGCGACAGTATTAAATTTACTGTAGAAGAAGAGGTGAACAAAGAACTTCTGTTCGTAGATAGCACAGTAATTAGAAATAATAATACGTCAGAAATAGACATCTATAAGGCAAGAAACCAACACTAGTGAATTTATAATAGCTGATTCAAATCACTGCGAACAATATAAAATTGCGGGGATTAATTTCGTAGTTAATAAATTAATAACATTCGCGCTTAATAGGATAAAATTTGTTCAATATACACATTATGTGCGAAGCTCCACTACTTCAACAACTGAAACTCTCGATGAAAAGTTTATTAAATTACCCTTCCACAAAATTTTGAAAGTAGGAGAGCACAGTTTAAACATATGTTTTACATCGCGAAACACACTACAAAACCTTTTACGTAACCCGAAAGATAAATCGAACGACAATGAAGGGTCGCGCATTTATAAAATAGGATGGATTGCAATAAAGTTTATATTGGACAAACAAAGCGTGCAATAGGAACCAGATTTAAGGAACGCATAGCGCATAATCGTTAGGAGAAACTTGAATTATCGAGCATTGCATAACATATTAACGATACAGCCATTTTATGGGCTGTAACATTGAGAACCTTGAGCCATTGAAAAATGTAACATCTTCCAGGGAATTAGACGTATACGAAACCATGCATATGAGGAAATTGAGGATTTATTGGAGTAAACACATTTCTCTCGGAGTTCTTGATATTTCGAAGGTCAACTAGGCGTAGAAAAATGGACTTGTATATTTTAAGTTTTAGACTAGGGTTAATGATCAATAGAATTCACGAATTTCCGAAACTATTGTATTGAATTAATAAAATTGTGATCCGATATTTTGTGTGTCTATATTGTACAAGCTTAATCTTTTTTGTAAAAACTTTTTCCTCATTTACATTGGAACAGGCAATTTATTATAAGACCATTAAAAGTGGTTGGGATTAGGTCAAGTGCCATGTAGTTGATGTCACTTCAGAAACAACCTCTAGGGAGTATCTGGGGTCGACAAGTTAGCTTGTTTACAAGCTCATTAACCGGAGGTGCTGCCATCTATAATACATACCTACATAGGTATAATGCTGTCGAGTTGTCGGCGTTGTAGATTAAAGGCGATCCAAAACGTGCAGATAATTTATACATATTTGTTTTTATTAAACTGCCTCCCGCTTCACCAAATATAACAGCGTAATAATTAATTTTGCGCACGGCGAAAGTTTAAGGGACAAAGGAGATTTTTTTCCAAAGCGGACTTATTAATTCTGTTCCCGTTACGGGCAATGCGTTATTTATCATTCGTGGCATTGCCGCGTAATGCCTTGTTAATTACAGGGCAGGGATTATGGTAGTTTCGCATAATACCCATACTAATCAAATATTGACGGAAATCTGTTCGTTACGCTGGTGAAATATATAATGGTCATTATGATGGCCCCTGTTATCCCGTCAGGGTATCTTCATGACCATACTCTTATTGAATTACGTCGCATTTTTTATCAGTAGAAGTTTGCAAAATAAATCTTTGCCGATGAGCTGAAATTTATATACCAAACATAAAAATTTATAGGTTCAAAGGAAAAAAATAAAGTCTGTAGAATGTATATTCCAAGGTGTTCATTTGAAAATTTCCCACGCTAAATTTTTGGATATCTGAATATCTATGAAAAATTTTCCTGTTTGGAAATGCATCCTCTGTATTGTATTAATTTATGGAACCAAAACGCAATGTGTTCGACGAACTGAAGCAATATTTAACGCTTTGCAGGCGTTTTATATGCTTCAAGGTCTATCGGAGCAGTTGCCGTAATTATACTTTTAGCGCTTTAAGTGACGTCGTTCGTAAGGTTGACGCTACCCTCAGTAACATCTTCGTCTACTGCCTTCCCACAAGACTCCAGTATACTTTCTTTTGCAGAACCTTATGCTAAATTGGTGCGTCATACAATATTATGGAATGTGTAATCCCAGAGCGTAGTCTCCGTTTCTCGCCACACGGGCCACCTACCTATGTTTGGGATTATGCGGGTGACTACAACTGTCTGCTCCTTCGCCTTTCCGCAGACATACCTAATGTGTTCCCGAAATACAGTTGTTCATTCACGATAATTCCCAAATATTTGTGTGTCTTCCCTGGTACTATCCTTGTTGCTTCGATGTTAAAAGAAATACTATCTTTCTTCCGCATACCTTTCAGGATTAGCGCCTCAGTTTTTTCGGGTGCAAACTACAATTTATTTTCAACCAACCACATGTTGGTGTTACTAAGATTTTCATTAACTCTTCTTCTAAGTCTATACACATCCTCAGCAGCTAGCAACAATGCCAAATCATCCGCATAACCTCATCAGCTCGGATTGTATAGTCAGGTGTATCTCAAAAATATCACCAAACAATATGATTCACAGGATTACTCCAGGGACAGAGCCCTGAAGTGCGCCAGCCTTCACTCCGATTTCCTCTTTCTTCTCAATTTGTAGTTGTATTTCGTCAAAGTAATAGGCTATTACTAATAGCTACTATAGCTACTATTAACTGTAGATTTACATTATTACGTCACCATAATTGCAAAATGTTGAGCTGATTTTTGGAAGTACCTGCAATCCCGTGAAGCTTCAACAATGAGGCACAGCTTTAAATCATCAACAATTTATTGTTAGGACCACTCAACTGTGCACACAGATTTTTTTTTATTCCTTTAAAACCTTTCTACCGTTAGGTGTAAGGTCATTTCGAGATTGAGGTTAATTTCTTGCCCTTATCTTCTCTCTCCACTTTCCGGTCTTTTGTCATTTCTCTTGCCTCATGCCAATTCATTTCTCTCTCAGTCAATGCTTCCCTTATCTCATCGTTCCATGTTCTTCTTGGTCTTCCTCTTGAATTTTTCCCAGATATTTTAGTTTCATAAATTTTCTTAGTTGTTCTTTCTTCTGACATTCGACAAATATGTCCATACCATCTTAGCTGTCCTTCTTCTATTTTCATTCGTATTGGTATCACTCTCAATTCTTCCCTTATTTCCTCATTCCTGATTCTATCTATTCTCGTTTTGTTTACTACTTTTCTTAGGAATCTCATATCCATGGCATTAATTCTGGATTTATGTTTTTCGTTTAGCGTCCAGGATTCGCAGCTGTACATCAGCGTTGGCCTTACTATTTTATTTATTACGTCGACTTTAACGTTCTTTTGCCCGGCTGATCGCCCAGTGGTTTGTGCACTTGGTTATCAGTCGTGAGGTCCAGGGTTCAAATCTCACTCTGGTCAATTACGATAACCGGTATTTTTCGGGGTCGTAATGATGATTAGGAGGGAGATTTGGCTCTGCAGGGGTGCCTGATAATAATTATTTGTCCGTTTATTTTAATGTTATATTTTGTTTTCTCTTTTGCCACTATCATACTCTTTGTCTTATCTGTATTTATTTTCATATTAATTTTTGTAAGTTCTTCATTTAAGATGTTTATATTATGTTGCAGGTTTCCTTCGGTCTCTGCCACTACCACCATATCATCGGCATACATCAACTCTGCTATACTAGTGGGTTTCATTTACCAATATCCCAATTTTAGTTGTTTCATTTTTGGTCTTGCCTTCTTTATTGCGTCATCTAGTATACAGGGAAACAAAATGGGGCTGAGCACACATACCATTTAGGTAAATTAAAAACAATAATAGTCATAAATTACTTCGTTATAGAATCCCTAACGTTAGTATAAAACGTTTAGATTCATAGTCGAGATGCGTCCCAAACTGCATTCTATCAAAAGAAACAAGGATTAAAACACAATCATCGATCATTTGAGGAGCTTTACTAGAAAGTGCTTATTTATCCTCATCATTATTTGTAATTCGATTTTGCTATGTACAAGACGCGAACAGATTATACATACCTACGCACATGTATTTTTGACCCGATTGGGAAAGCAAAGTGTAATGCAAAAAATACAATTGCTTCTGATAC
Organism: Cetonia aurata; assembly: GCA_949128085.1. Lineage (NCBI taxonomy): Eukaryota > Metazoa > Arthropoda > Insecta > Coleoptera > Scarabaeidae > Cetonia > Cetonia aurata. The sequence continues at coordinate 36,073,888 of OX421885.1, forward strand.
ATCTTTCATGGGAACCAAAGGCATTAAAAATTATAATCATATTTTCCCAATAAATACACACATACATATGTAGAGGATATCCGAAACGCATCTTTCCTTCAGCTGTCATCATATTCTTTCGCGAAGGCGTATGAAAAAGTGACGCGCTCAAAGGATGCCGAAAACGGGCGGAAAGAGAGCTGGAGGAGAGAAGAGAAAGGGCAGAACGGAGCGCTTTTCCCACAGTATTTAGGACGGGCCACCCCGAATTTGTCCGAGCGGTCGAGAGATGCGTGTGTGTGCATTTAGTAAATTATAGCCCGCCGGGCAATAGTCTCATTGTATAACATATATCAGGAGGAGTATCGAGAGATACCCGCCAGAGAGAACCACTTACCGTATCAACCGACATCTTACTTCCCAAAATCCAACTACTTCCCATGAATTCACATGTAAACCCGTGGATGCATTTACACGACCTGAATCGATATTTATCGTTTGATTGATTCTTTGAAATGAGAGACAAAGAGCGTGCCGTAAAGTAGCTGTTTACAGGTACAACTGCAGAAATCAACACTGAACCAAGCTGCAAACTTGATTCAATGCATGTGAATATATGTTATAACCTTTCAGGAAAATCATAGTTTTGCTTATAAGTAGTGTGGTCGACTTTCGTCTGCGGCCAGGCCAGTACTAACACTGATCAATTGATGAACCAGTCAATGCATTATTTTTCGTACCGATTTTGGACTCTTATAGCGAACTACCCACGCGCTCTATAAGATCCAGAAAGCTTATTGGCCTAGAAATCGAGCCTGAAGTTGTTTGTTCCGTCCCACTGAAATATAATATTTCTTTTAGATTTACGCGTTTGATCTAAGAAGCTTTATAGATACGGTATTTTGAAATGAATTGCATTTAAAATTTGTAAAAATGCATATATTGAATATGTAAGTAAAATGCTTTTAAATTCACGTAGTAATAATAACTATTGAGTGGCAAAAATATTATTATTGGTCGATTCTGTTAAATAGTGTTTTATATAATTATGTATATCTATTTCAATTTACTGTGTATACAGAAGGTGTCAACTTGCTATATATCGATATGCGTGAAATACAAGAAAAAGAAAATTATGATGGTATTAATTTTGTTTTTTAAAAATAGTTAATCCGAAACATATTATCTGGAATTTAATTGAAATACATAAATGTGGGTATAGTAGCTTATTTTATTTCTGTATTTTTTTTTAAGGATTTCTTATCTCTAAACAAATGTATTCATTCTGTAGCGCACAAACATTTGCGAACGGCGTCACTATTTCACTTTCATTTTATTGGTAAGGCTATATTTATAGGCAGAAAAGGGGCGGTACCAATTTAATAGATTCGAAAATATTAGTTGTAAGTGTAACGAAATATACATAGTAGGAAACTCTTCCGTAAGAGTAAACTATCAATGATTCAAGTTCAATATACGTGACATTAGCGTTTAATGTGTATACTACAGTATCGGGAAAGAGGAAAGCTAATTTATTTATTTAACTATAAATGTTATACAAGGTGTCTGTAAAAGGTCTTTGCACACGCCTACCACATATTCCTTAGACCAAAATAAGCCGATTTAAGTAAACTTACCTTAGTCTAAAGTCGCTTAGTTTGGGCGCTATGCAGCCTTGAAGTTAAAATTTTGAAATCGTTTTTTTATTATAAATTCAAAACGGCTTATGCGATTTTAATAGGATTTGGCATGGTCAGTTAGTATTATTGGATTAATGTTTTGAGAAAATTTCAAGAAAATACTAATACCGGAGGTGAATGAAATTTCAGAATACACCCTAACACACTCTCGAGTATTTCCTTCACAAAATCCAAATACCAATAGCATATCGGTATATTCTGCATTGGTGTATTGTAAGGCCATGATAAATCAGGAAAAGTTCAGCTTTAAGGTATTTTAGATTTGACACTATTATTATTTAGCCATGCGAAGTTCATTTGTTTATGGTAGAAATCATAGGCGACTGGATTACTTTTTGTTTTTTTCGAACGCACCACCATAGCCCTTTTTTTCGTTTCTTCTCGAAATCGAATAAAAATAAGAAAATTTTACAAAAGACATAATTTGATCGCTTTTGAATACCCTATCGAATAAAAATTATTTCGTGTCTCTACTATAGACAGCAAAAGAAATATGCTAATTTTTATAATGGTCATGCATGTTTCATTCACTGCCGGTATTAGTATTATCTTGAAATTTTCTCAAAACATTCGTCGAATAATACGAACTGACCATGCCAAATCTTATTAAAATCGCATAAGCCGTTTTGAATTTATAATAAAAGAACGATTTCAAAATTTTAACTTCAAGGCCGCATAGCACCCAAACTAAGCGACTTTGGACTAAGGTAAGTTTACTTAAATCGGCTTATTTTGGTCTAAGGAATATGTGGTAGGCGTGTGTAAAGGCCTTTTACAGACACCTTATACATAAGCCGCTTACCTTATTAAAGCACAATAACTGTTTATCGCTCACTGTCCAAACTATTTTGGCACCATCGTAACGTAAATCCGGGAATTCACAGATATAATTTTTTACATTGTAAAATAATAGTCGTTTTCTGCGATTTTCTACGCCCGACATTGTATTACATTTACAACGCTTAACAGTTAACGGAGAATTGTACTATCTCGCATCGAGACTCGACAAACACTGACAAGCTGCTAAACGTTCGGCATAGCGCAAGGTGATACGCGCTGAGTGCGGCCCATGTATGCAGAAGCGTCCGACCACTCTACTTATAAGCCGACTTTACTACAGGTCATGCACTGAGAATTGGCGAAAACACGTCCCCACCCATCGTTATCAGCTGAAAGAATCGGGCGGAGCTATACTGCAATCACACCGAATTACTAATCGCGGAGATAGGTGGCTATGTTCTCATTTGCCAGTTATAACATTTCTCCATTTTTATTTGGGTGTGTCTCACTTCATTCAGCAAGCCCTCTTGCTATCGCGCATCCGCCAGTTGATTTTGCGTAAGCTGTAGTAAGTAACTGCACCGACTGATACAATTGACCGGTCGTAAAAAAACTTATATTCGTAGAAGTTATATCAATATTTGCTGGGACATAGATGATTTGATAGTTCACTCTTGTAGAAAACTTTTAAACCATGTATATCTGGTTGCAACCTAATATTTTCGGATTTTATTCGATTGGTACCACTCCATTTATGCCTACGTACATATTCTAGCCAATGAAATTTAAGTGACGTAGTGCGATTTTATGCACCTGATTTCGTGTTCCAGTAGTAATACTACTTTGTGCTTATAAGCATGATTTACAGTGTATATCCTATTATTAGTGGAGAAAAGCCACTGAAGATTAAGCAGGCGAACGATAAAAGAAGTCGCTGAGCGAGAAAAACGGAAAAAAATAAACTTCGGGATTGTTTCAAGTGTTTTTTTAGGATGATGCGTTGCCCAAACCTCCGCGCGCACACCTAAATACATATATCTTCAACAAGTTAATTAAGGCGATTATCATTGTGTAATGCGGTGTCCTGCCTTTCGGAACCGCGACATTACCAGGAATCTACAACGTATTTATTTGTGCCGGGGTGGTCAGACAACATTGCCGGGCCCGGAACGTTACGTAACAATTAACTTTTTAAGCGCTGGCCAATTTTTGCGGGACCCGTAATTGCCGCATAGAATGCGGTAGTGCCGCTCTTGCAGCTCGTTCGTCGTCGTTCGCTTTGTGGAAATGCCGACGTAAACTGCCAGTTAATTAAGTCGTAATCAAGAGTTACACTAAGTTTCATATTTAATATTAACTCGCCAAGATATGAGCGTTCACAAGTTTACCGGACAAGCATCGGATATTTGAAAAGGCTTAAAAAATCTTACGCTTTGTGGTAGTTTAATAATGATCTACTAACTAATTTTCTTCGACGTGAAGTTGCCGTCGTAAAATCATAAAGAAAGATGCTTCAGTATATAATATATTAATATAATATATTAATATATAATATATTATAATATAATGTATAAAATATCAATTTTTGCACGACACAAACACACCTTTATTGGAAATTTTGGCTGTCCTTAAATATCCGGTTTACATTTTCTTTATCTAATTTCCTCTAGTGGCAAAACAGCACTTTCTCCGTCTCAATAAATCATTAAATACTGTTATTTAGCATAGTACCCGAATAATGAGTGTTTCTCATGTTATCGCACTGCACTTGTGTGAGATCTCCTCACTTCTTTCCCTCAATTATTTTTCCAGGTTAAATTTACTTGTTCATAAGAGGCGAGCATTCAAGCATTAAACTGCACGGCGTGGCGGCATATACAAACTTAATTACTTAACCACTTATCCCTCGTTTTTGGCGTTGTCCCATAGCAAAAAGTAACGTCGTATTGCTGAAACCAGAAAGTTTACCGACGCTCTTCCAAGTGATTTGCATGAGACAAAGTATTCTCAAATTAATCACAGCCCGTAAAGGATGTCGATTAAGAAGTCGGTTCGAACATAAAGAAATTGTTTTAGTATAACTCGGACGAGGTAGGTATGGTCTACATAATTTCTGGAAAAAAAGAGTATGAAATCTGCAATATTTCGAATTAATTTCTGTCGAATTTTAATCGCTCGTTGAATGGATTTATTCTTACCATGTTTACGTAATTGCACATATACTTAAATTGAAATTGGTTTATGTCAAATACAGGCGATGACAACAGTATTGTTTCTAATAGAAATAAATTATTTGCTCTTTTCCAATTACAATGATGCTCTGCACTCTAGATTATTTTCTTACATTTCACGAGATACAAGATATTTCCTAAAAAAAAATACTTTTTACGAAAAACAATTTTAAAATCTAAAGCGGAAGTAAGTACCAGTTCTGGCAATCGTCTAAAACAGAGGCTCCCAAACTTTTTTTTCTCATAGACCACTTTGAAAGTTTTGCTGGTTCCGGTGGACCCCCTGCAGCTACATTTCTACCATATTCCCAAAACTCGACAAAAAATATGAAGATTAGATCTAATGATGGAAATTTGCTTTGCGGCTGGGTTATTGGTTAATTAATTAATTGATTGTGCTGTAAGTGGATGTCAAAAAAGGAAAGTTAGCCAATCAAAAAAGTGATTCCATCCAACTTTACTCCTTTGACATCTACTCACAGCACAAGAAACCAATCAATTCTCACATATTTTATTTAGAAAACTGCCCATTCGGAGCGGTAAAAATAAAAAGAAAAATAGTATATTTCCTTGTATTGTATTTATTCAAATATGTAATCATTACACTATTAATTATTATTGTTATCATATTACATTGTAATATGATAACAGTCGTAATATAATTAAAATTAAATATTAATAACCTAACGTAACTTCTACAATGACAATCACAAAATAGTCATAATTTTAATGGGAGGGATGCACTTGATGGATTGACAGCAAATTATCAATATTTGGCTTCAGTTTTGTTAGGAATAACCGCAAATCTCCCCGTTCTGTGAAATTCAATCTGCTCCTTTTTTTTTGTTAAAAGGTTTGTAACGACACTAAAACTTTTCTCGACAAGATATGACGAGGGAAACGCTATCAAAAGCTTTCTCGCAATTCCCCACAGTCCAGGATATTTTTTGGGTATTTCTGCCTGCAGCCAAAATGTTTGATATACCCTCTTTTAAATTTCACCTTCAGTTCCTCATTAGTGCTAAGCTCGAGTAGCTCCTCTTGTAATATCACATTCTCCACTTCCGTTTCATCAAGTGGATTATGATCCATGGTGGTATTTCCATCGTCAGAATATCTTCAAATCTGATTTTAAAGTCATCATGCAGGGCAATTAACTGTTGAACGTATGTGTGAATATCCCCATCAAGGCATTCTATATGTGACAAGTTTGGAAACTGGGAAAATTCACGCCGATTAATATTTTGCTAATAAATTTCAATTTTCAAAGAAAAGCTGAAATTACACCCTTTGTTTTTATTAAATTGAGGCTGTCCCCTTGTAATTGTAAGTTAATGTCATTAAATACGCGATGTCTGCTTTCAAATTGATCAGGTTTTCTTTTAAATCTGGATCTTTAGTTTCTAGAAACTCTAAAACTGATTCAAGAAGTGAGGAAAATCTTGTTAAACATGCACCTTTCGACAACAGTACTTCAGTATGTAAGAGCAATCGTTGAAAGTCTTCATTATTTTCATCGCACAATTGTGCAAATAAACGCGTATTCAATGCATTGCTTCTTATTTTGTTAACTGCATTAATCACAAATTGAAGCGATTGGTGCAATTTAGCACTCAAATTTTTCGCTACTAGGTGTTGTCGGTGGATGACACAGTGAATTGCAGTTACCTCTGGTATAATTATTTTAAGATGACTTATAAACCCACGACATCGCCCGGCCATGGCAGGAGCTCCATCTGTTGCCACCGGAATAACGTTTGTGAATGGAATCGATTTTTCCTTTAAAAAAATCACTCAGGACATTAAATATTGATTCACCTTTAGTGTCCGTCTCCAAAGTTTTCGCGAATAGTAGCTCTTCATGAATTTCTTCGTCCATAACAAATCGAACGTATGCCAATAATAATGCTTTATTATCAGGTACTGAATATGGAATATGCAAGTTTTTACAAGTAACAGTGATCTTCTTAAAATATTATCTGCCTACATTGATAGATGATCTCAAGCCAACATTTTAGTTCTTCGCTATCGTAATCAGATAAATTTTCGTGGGCTCCCCTTTACGAATTGTGAACCCCCATTTTATTGTCACGCCAACGTAGACCCCCGTCGAGTCTCCCGTGGACCCCTGGGGGTCCACCTGGACCACTTTGGGAATCACTGGTCTAAGACGTTTGTTGTTTAAAAGTGTGTATGCACTAACTGGTACTTTACATGAATTCTTAGATTTCGTAACCCTCTGTTCATGATAAGAAACTCCTTATATTGAATCTAACGAAAACGGTTCTTTAAAAGACTTTTTTTCAACTAGGTATACAAAAAAGCCATATAATTTTTTCACACTGATATGTTTTCATATTTTATTTAGCAAATAAGCACATATTATAATTTTTATACCACGATACACTTTCAGAGTGCTCTATTTCAGAAGATGTCTATAGAATTAATATTATATTACCTCTAATCGAACAGCAATATAAATATTTTATAGATGATATCGTTAGTGAAAAGATATATATGTTATATACACAAATTGGGACAAGAATGATGTTCTTTCTGGTTATTTTAATTATATAAACTAACTAAACGATAATGTAGTAATTAAAACAACATATTCTACATTGGAATTTTTGTCAGTTTTACATTTCTTAATTAAGCTCTTAACAAGATAATTTAAAAACCATTTCCGAGAATCTCGTTCTCATTATTGCTTGTCACATGTTTGTATTTACCAGAAATATTAATATGATTAAATTGATTTTTTATTGTTGTTACTGTTAATTGCGCGTTTAATTCTTTTTCAGCCAAGATGATTAAATTTATGTTCCCATTGAATTTTTTTGTTTTTGTATTTCGTATTCATTTAATTGATGTCAGACGATTATATAAAGTAAATTTTGGTGAGGAGGAAGGTTTGGACAGGTGCTTGATTTATGTTTAGCGATTTGAAAGACAAACATTTCCGTCATGGTATGCTGCCTGTGTGGAAACGTTTCGTTCCGATGAACGTGGAGTTAAAGAAGGTACGGAATGATGATGGAAGGTAATGGTAATGGCCGTGACATTAGTCATCCGTATTTGTATGTATATGTCAGTATGTCAAATGCAGTATTACTGTGAATTAAACTTTTCTAATTGTACCCATGATTTAATTTAGTTGTCTTGTCTCTGTGTAACAAAGCATTGGTAAGCTATTCTAGGTTGTTGGTAGAAATATATCGTGTTATTTAGTATGAAATATAAATGAGTACCAAGTTTGAGAATCTCAGCACCCCTTCAGAGTATAAACATGCTCATTTAGATTAAGTAAATAATTTTTAGCGTAAACTTCTATATCTATCATTTCAAACCATTTGCATGAAACACGTTTTCATCGATATTTTCTTTTATGGTGTTCTATCGTTTCTTTCCTACGTATGTATGTAATATATTCCAGCACATACGATTTAGTATAAAATGACGTTCGAAGAAAGCACGTTTAAGATTCCTCTTTTATACCGCGAAGACAATTTTGTCCTTAAGGAGACGGAAAGCGGCAAAAAAAACGGAAGTGTAACACATGGCAGGTTACGAAGGTATTTATAACTTGTAATGGTATTTCTATCGTTCAAGTTGCGACTTTTCTACCAGAGGCGTGATGTCACGGTGGCGGCAGCGGTCGTAAAATAATTGAGAACGCGAAGACAATAATACCGGGTAGAGAAGTGGACGAGCTAGACGCTTTAAGGAATAAAATTGCATTGCCGGGGATATACCTGTAGTGATACCAAGGTATCAGATTGAGTATTGTGCGCGATATTTGCAGCTATTAATCAAGATTTTCTAACAAAATAGATAGGATACAGTAAATGAGTTAAAGATCTTAAAAATTTTAAAAGGTAATTTTTTTTTAAGGTAATAACGTTTAAGAGCATTTGTTTTTGGGCATTTATATAAAGTTAAAATATTTAACATTTCCGATGTGAAATTAAAGCTGTCCCTTTAGTGTAATCAATTTATAAACAGCACATCGTTTTAAAATAAATATAAAGATATAGAAAAATTTTGTGAATCATAATACCAGTTTATATGGTATATTCAAACACAGGTGTCACAATGACGTTTGTTGCAATGCGAATGATTCAATGTACGAGCATTACAAGTCATTATGCCACGAGTTTTTTATATTATTTTTTTCCAAATTGCACATTAATCGCCCATATTGGATTCCGGTAAAGGTCCTACCAGTGTGTTAATAACTCATTACTACATTGCGTCGTCGTTTGTTTTAGCTTTATTGTGACATCAAATTAGAAAATAATATATTTCAGCGATACAGCTAAATGTCTTCGTTCTTTCTTGTCATTTGCTTTCCTTTTCCGGTTTTAGACATTCAATTTCTTTGGATCCATCTCCTTCTAGGTCATCCTGTCTTACTTCTACTCACAAATCCCCCTTTTAACACTTTCTTTGTCTATCACACTGACAAAAGTCAATGCTAGGTTTTCCACTATCACCAAACAATGTTGTTATTTGTTGTTTGGTGATAGTGGAAAACCTAGCATTGACTTTTGTCAGTGTGATAGTTATTGTTACACCAAAGGTTCCAAAACCCAATTACTGGACTTTCTTTGTCCCTCAACTGTCTGACTACGTGACCAAGCCATCCCATTCGTTGCACTTTTATTACAGATGTTATGGGGAGCTTTTATACAGCATCAATATCACCTCATTTGTCCTTCTTTTTTTGAGTAGCTTTTTGAGATTTTTAGGAGCTTTTTAGGACCTTTTTTTGAGAACTTTTTATGGAGCTTTTTTGAGATACTCTAGAGAAGCTTTTTGATGAGCCTTTAGAAGCCTTTTAAGGAGTTTTTTGAGCAGTCTTTTAGCCTTTTTAGTTGCGGTTTGGGGACATTTTTGAGCTTTTTTTCAGGAGTTTTGAGTAGTTTTTTGAGGAGCCTATGAGGAGTTTTTGAGCAGCTTTTTTGAGGAGCGTTTTGAAGAGCTTTTGATGAGGCTTTTAGTCTGAGGTTTTAGGCTAGCTGCTTAAATTTTCAGCTCGAGTTTTCAAAGATTTGAACTTGGCTTTCAGATTGGGCAGTGTTGGCCCTCAGCAACAGTTTTAATCGCAAATAGTGCCTGTTTAATAAAATGCAATATTATTGGTACTTTTAAACTAAGCTTTTAAGCTGAGCGTTCGGCTTGAACTTTCAACCTAAGCTTTTAGACTGAGCTTTCACTTTGAGCTTTTAGGTTGAGCTTGAAGTGAATAGCGCTTGTTTAAAGAAAATACTTTAGTCTAAAAACTAAAACCAGCTTTGGTGGTGGTTTATGTAGTATTTTATTTATCTTCTTATAGAATTAATTTTAGTATAAGTATTTCAAATTTTATATATCCAGTATTTATCAGTAACTTCTAACTATGGTATATTGAAGTGACTTTTTACAGAAAAGACGTTATACTTTTTCTATATGTAAAATAAAGCGCATTCCTTTTCATATGTTGATTTTACTCTTCGTAACTTCGTTTCAGTTTGTCACGTAAAAATATTGAAAACTACACGGGAAATAATAACTGCAGAGTTGGTTGCCTTATGGCCGACAGTTCTGTATTTCCTCTAGACTTCCACATTACAAGCAAGGCAGAAATAATAGACATTTGCTACAAATATAAAAAAAATATATATTTCTATTAAAATTTAATATAAATAAAAAATAAATAATATAAAATTATATCTTAGAGAAATGTCAATAAATAACAAACGTAGATGCTCTAAAATATTGAAAAATAAACATATGTGCTGCTTATATATACCAAGCCTTTTAACTACACAAAGTACGCGAATTTGTTTAAGAAGATGCACCATCATGGAGTTTCCGAGCCAAATTTCCCGTCTCCACGATTCCCTTATAATACTTCTCGCCGGGACTTTCCATCCTCGATGACACTTTGTAGCCGGCTTTCAGCTCGGTCTCCTGAAAGTCGTCGCTCCTGCGGTTCGCTAGATCGCTCGCGAAATCTATGGCGCCCAGACCAGTCTGGACAACGTGACTCAACGTCAGCAAACTGTTAGACCTTCCGGTGCGTTTGCGGTCGTCGGCCGTTTTCTCGTAATTGTGCAGATGCTTCACGGAATAGTGCCTCGCCTCGTCCGATGACGGAATCTCGTTCATTTCCTGCACGGATATTCCGTGGATCTGCTTTGATGGTCCGTATGTCTTCACTTTCGAGTGACCTTGTATGATTAGATACATGGGACCGCGTATCGGCTCCATCGGTTGCTTGTAATGCTTGAATAAGGGATCTGTTGTTAGCGACGAAGTTGTTGTGGATGTAATCATGGGTGTTGGAGTTGTAGATGTAGTGGTAGTTACGTATAAGGTTGACATCGCTCCCGGTCTTGTAGCTTCCTTTTGCAATAGGGACTGCAAGGTTCCAAAACTAGGACGCTCTTTAACGGAGATAGGGGATAACAATGGAGGTTGCATGGTCTTCATCGTTTCTAACATCATAATTTGCTTCTTAGGAGTAAACATTGGATTGATAACCATAGGCTCCATAACTTGACTGGGGCTATTCATCACTATGGGAGGCATTTCGCCGAAATTGGGAGGCTTAACTGATATTCCGGAAATTCCAATGCCGGATGAAGAATCCATCTGCGCTTGGGATTTGCCAATATTCACATAGGTGTTAGCTATATCCATATCACCATCTGCAACTTGCCCTTTGTGCATCATACTCGCACTAGCAATCGGTTCGTCGTGTTTCAGATCTTCTTGGGTATGAGTTATATTGATGGGCTCAGAATAATCAATTTGGATGAAAGTGTCTGTTTTTACCTCATGCCTACCATCAATAATATTACTTATTAGAGGTTCCGGTGACATCGGTGTTTTCCAAGTCACCACATTGCTCGAATCAACCGGAGTTGAATCCCAATCATTTAAGACACTACTGCTAGATTGGAATATTAAATTGGCTTGGTCGACAGTGACACCTGTTGATGAGGGTGGCTTCGTCACTGTTGTAGAATACGTTGAGTAAGGACTGGTGGATTGTTTTGAGGGAATTGGAGGTGGGACCAATAGCGTGTAAGGGATTGGTCCGTCGTTATTAACATTATTTATCATAGGTCTCTCAGTCAGCTTATTCAGAAAATAGGATGGAGTAAAATATGGTGAAGTAATCGGATTATGCGGTCTGTGTCTTTGGTAATTGTACTGCTGTTCTTTAACATATTTCAAAAAAGGATCTGAGTATTCTCTTCTGTTAGTGTTGTCTGGGTACGAAGCGCCAGTGCTTGGTTTCTTCGATGATACACCCAGAACTAACACTTCCTTCTTCTGCGGTTGATTCGTAGGTGTCTGATCTTGTTTGCGCGATGAAGTATCCCGCCAGTAGCGCACTGTTTCTAAGACTGGAGGTACGTAGTCGTAAGTCGGATCGTTTTTCAGCGGATCACCCCTACCTAACGGCTTCCATTGTTCGTAATCCATGCGGGGAGCGAATAGTCCCCTAGTTTCCTTGACATATGCACCTGCAACAAGATAATTTATGTATTATTCAAAGAATCAATAAATGCATTTATATTCGTTTATTTATTAGGCCGATAGATGATTTTATTGGCATGAAGAATAAAATCCAATTAGGGCAATGTGTTTAGACAGCGTGCAACTAATTTAATATGCATGGCTTTCACTCAACACGTGTTAGACCAACTGCTGATCTTGTACAACTAAATCGAATAATGAATATAAGAATAGAGAAGGAAGGGTTTGTTACAGCTTTCATAGATTATACTAATCAATATCGATGCTTACTTTAAAATTAGCTTAATTGCTTTTTATTATTTGCAGATATTTGTAAAATTAGTTGGAATATAAGAAAATTTTAGCTCAAGCTACTATGAAAACATATGGATACGACATACGATCTTAGAACTCCTGTAAATTTTTACAATTTAAATTTAAATTAAAAATAAAATATATTTACTGAACAAGTTCTACACTTGCTTTTCATGTTTTTTCTGTCTTTTTTTTTGATTTTTCATCCGACACGACGGCTTTATCTTCTTATAGGTGTTGAGAACTTCATTCTTCCATCGCATTTTTTGGCTCTTCCTTTGCTCTTTGTCACCAATGTCAATTCCCTTGGTACTGCATTCACATTACAAAAAAATCATATGCTCTTCTATTTATTACAGAGGTGAAATTTGCGTAAGCCGTTAGAGCTGTGCGAAATTGATTTAAAGTGTAGCACGATAGCACCAATCTTGTAGGCTTGATGTTTTACATTCCATAATTGACGTGACCGGCGATTCGGTTGAGCGTGTATTTAACGTATTGCCTATGACCGCTTTATAATTCGCACGTTTGCATGGATGACGCGCTTACCGCTGTCGGTGGTGCCGCCACCACTGGCGCACGACGTGACTAGTAACTGTTTATAGTCGCTAAACATTTTCAGAAGTTGATTTATGCACATTTATTTTCCTGACACATATAGAACGATTCTGTGGGTGCATATCATACATGGCTAATCGGGGCGATATATTTTGATTTGAAACCTGATCTCGCCATTTGTTACTGGGCGCATCCCAATGTTGGAATATCCAGGATAAAGCGTCGCATTTCAGATGATTTGTGTTCGCTGATAATATTAGTCCAGTTGAACAGAACTGGTTTCATAGGGTAGATGAATATGAAACGACAAATTAGTAAAGTTGTTGTAAATTAAACTAACACCACTAAATCAAACATGCAGTAAGACGAAGTTCAACAGATTGGCATGCTTGGTAACAATGTGTGGTCGGAAAAATAATAAATATTATAATTATGATCACAAACACCATTTGCCATTCATCATTTCTCCTTTATATTGCTATTTTCAAAGGTGTATGACATTTACCCCCCATTTTTACATACCAGTACAGCGCGTCTCTTTTTTGTTATATATGAAAATATTTCGAAGAATGTAACAATGTTCATTTCGGCCTTAAAACCTTTGAAAAGAGAGAGTGATCGTAAATCACGGTCAAAAGTCGAGCATTGTCACTTTCGACAAACGTAATTGCAGAAGGCCATAAACTGCTGCAGTTCGATATGTCCGCTGCTGGTGGTCGCCTCTTTTCTCTTGTTCCCTACTAAGTAGGTACTTCAGATAGATTTTAAACTAACGCAAAGGGACTAGAAAATAGGCTCACTTTCAGATAAAACGGACAATATCATTGTATATACGGAGCATTCTCACATAGTCACCAGAAGAGTACGAATCAATATACGCATAGTTAATAACAACAAGTTTTTTTCTGCTTTCACCTACAACACGTTGATATCATAAGAAAAAATTGTTACGTACATACATTAGTTACATACCATCAAAAGCTACATAATCTCATAACAAAATATGCAAGCAGATATCGAAAAATGATGCTAGATATCGATAAAATGGTGCTAGTCGTCTAATGGGCGTCGCAAAAAATTATTATGGGACAAGTTGAGCAGAAAAATTTATTAAACCTGTTAGTGAAATATTTTGCAAAATGAACAACAAATAGATCACAATTCTACAAAAGATGTAATGTGGGTTATGTCTATATACGTTTAATAAGAATAGAATTTAAACTTGTTATCGGATTTTTCATGATACTTTGATAATTTTTAGTGAACGTTGAGATTCTGTGAAGCCACGTTGAGCTGAGAAAGTGGAATAATACTTTATACTAACAAGAACGTATATAATAGAGAAAAAATGTATTCAATTCTTACTGCTGACTTACTGGCTACTGTATGCTGTGTTCAAACACAAACAATTCATTATAAATAACCAACAGTAAACAATGCCACCGCACGAAGAAAAGTATTGGTATTAGGTGACTCTACACTACAATGGATAGTTGACACACTGACCCATACATACGCTAGCCGGTAATAAAATAGTGACACAGTATCGAGAAGAAACCGATAGATTTGTAAAAGTGATTTGTGGTTCGCTGTAACATAATCGTGTAACTTGGAGACACAATGGAGTGCTTATATGGGTGCATACGTGAGTAGTGAGTAGCCATAAATTAAAGAAAAACTAACGAAAGTTGGTTTTAATATAGAATATGCATATTCCTAACTTTCTATTTCATTAATACTGCATTAACTGTTTTGATAATACCTATATTTTCTGAATATTTCGACTACAGTCAGAATCATTGTCACATCGTTGTCTCTGTCATTCTATTACACAGTCTGCAGTGGGTATTCGCGATGTTGATCTCTAGTTTCTGAAAGTGTTCTCTCAGTGCACGATGTTCTTTTAGAAGATCTGCTACTATGCGAAGATGATTCTCAGCCTATCTCTGTAGTTGGATTGATTCCAGCGTATCAGATCCGAAATTTCTGTTAAATAGCTACATATATCAAAATCATGTGGTCTAATTTCACTCTCAAAGATTGCCTGCCACACATAATATTGTTGTGTCCAATCCTGCATATCTGCCACTTGGTATTTCTTGCAATCTGAGATCCATTATCACGAAATGTAGAGGTGAGAGGTCTAGAAGGCATTTCATTCCGCTGTGAGAGTAGTCCTGTTATTCCTAAACACACAATCTTCTATCTCACTAGGTTCAGTTGTAGTTGCTGCTACATCTTTGTCCACCATACCAAGGATGCCTATGTAATCATGGGTATGACCAACGTAACGTATGTCCAATACATCATATTTGCTCTTAACCCCATGTTTTTTGAAGTGTTGTTTTCGTCTGGGTTTTAACTCTCTGAAGCTGTGGTTTCCAAGTTAGCTCAGAATCAAGAATGACACCAAGATATTTCACTTCTTCGGATAGCTTTATTACTTCACTCCGGAGCTTTAGTGGTGCTAGACCATCTAATTTCCACCTTCTCGTGAATGCTACTGTGGTCGTTTTTTAGATCCTCTTCGGTCCATTCTTATAGAAGTTCAAACTGAAGTTGTCCTGATGAGAGATTCAAATGGCCAGCGAGATTTTCAGATTTAACCCCGCTAGATTATTTATTGTGGGGTTATTTAGAAAATAAAGTATACGTCACTAAACCTCACAACATTTTATCTAATTTTCTTAATAGCGCTTTTTCAAAAAAATTTCTTAGATAACGTTAAATATCATAAGTGTCATTTAGAGATTGAGAGCGCCTATCCAAAAATCAAGCAAAAATGCCATATTGCTCTGATGTTAAAGAGATACGTTATATTAACTAACATTCCTAGCGAAAAACAATTTTGCAATATAATTATGCACAAATGTGCATGTACATATGCTCCTTATATCATGATAAATTGATTTTCAACGTTTATTCAACTAGCTTCTGTGTTGCTTCAATATGTGAGAATTGACTCATCCTTTTTTTAATACAATTATTAACAATAAATTGTTCAATAGTTGTAAATATACTAAACTAAATATGTAGAAAATGAAGACGCACCATTTTTAGTCGAATTTCTTTCTTCCAGGTGATCAATAGCTTCACACTTGTAGAGCTCCAACAGCGTCAAACAGAAAGTCCAAGTGAAAAGCCACCTTCTATTTTTACTTCTCATGTTGACCTGGAAATAAAAAAAAATCTGAATTATATGTCCTCGAAGATTTACCTATAAGCAATACGTAAAAAGTAAACTTCTAAATATTCTAGCAAAATTGTCTCGCACCAAAAGATTTTATAAATAACTTTTTTTTTTGTTTTCATCTTATACGTTAAGAGATTAATTCGCTGAAGTTAATATAGTTATAATATAATCTTGCAGTGGTATTATTACCACCCAATTAACCAAATTGTGCATAGCTACAGATACAATTATATCGGTACATTTTTATTTCTAGTTTAGGAGTTCCATGTTGTTTCAGTGTTTACTCTTACTTGTTCCATATTTTTTTTTGTGTCTCGATATGAACATATGCGTCTGCAATTCAATGGACGAGAAAGTTCTCTCCATTTAAGTAACGGGATCTTATTAGAAATTATATAATACGTTTTGTTTATCAAAGTGCGTTTTTCAAGGGATTACCTAGCACACTTTGGTGATTAAAAACGTTGCCTAACATACTTATAGTAATAGCTTTTTCCAATATTAAAGAAAAAAATTTCATAGGTTGTGTCCTCAATAAGTCTATATTTATCTTGTTAATTGTTAAGTAAACATGAACGAGTTACAGATGGTTTAAACGACGAATTCAAGATTGTATTGATTCATCCTCGTAATCGGTATCAGAGAAAGTAGGTGTAACATTGACGTAACCGTTTGCCGTTTGTTAGTCTACGGTCTGTGCGGTCTGCTAGTGAAATTTCTCGTGGGTTTTTGACCGACGAGCGTTAAAAATTGGGTTCTGCAAACACACGATGTTAGACGGCAGCGCGACTACGACAACAATAATAATAAAAGAGGAAGAACAAACGTGTACCGAAGAATATAAAAAAAAAGAAACGAAACGCGAAACAAAGATCACGGCTGGAGTGAGATGAAAAAAGCGAACTGTAGTAACAGTGATCTAGACGAGGAAATCAAACAGCCACATTAGGATCTCCGATCGAGCGGCAAACAGTCTCTAATTGTGAGGAGTAGCGTAGACCCACGTGGGCCCCTTGCCCGGCTGCTCCAACTTTGACTGTGTCACGATTTCGTGACCAACAAGTTTGATGTTTTGAAATGTTCTGTATATCACACCGATGTTTCTCAATGCGCGCAGATATATCTATCTGTGCTGTGTTTTGTAAGTACGATGTACACGTATAGTTTATGTAAAGGTAGAGTTTGTATATATGCGTACATTACATGTAAACTGTAAACTACAAAAACGATAATAAGTGGGACATAATATTTAGTAGTAGTTAGGTTGTGAATTTGTCCAATGAAACTGCAATTAAGTTGTAATTAAGAAACAAATACTAATTAAAATAAACTAAGGTATCTTGTTATCACTTGCCTTATTTGCATGAGTACATAAGAAGTAGTTATTTTGCAAAAAATTACCTGACAATAAGCAGTTACAGTCAAGCAGTACAAAGGCTATAGCAGGATAAGCTATTAAATGTGCCCCCAAATGTATTTAATTTGAAACCCACACAAAAATTGTGCTTTGTGAAGGTAACGACTTCTGTCAAGTTTCGGCCAGTTACACCTGCTAGTGGGGTTAATACAATCAATTGACCTCCAAGTTACTTCATTTTTTATCTCCGTCTCTGTTCAATCAGTGGATTCGAAATTTTGCAGGAATAATTTCTCTGGCTAGTGCATCTATCTAAAAAATTTTGAGTTCTCTGTAATAATTTTAACTAACTAAAACAAAATGAATACCTTCCTGGGACCCCCAGAAATGCATCATTTCGAGCACAACCACCAACCTTTTGTCGAATGTGTGCCTACACCCTTTAGCATTATTGTATGAAGATTTGATCCAATTTGCTGTGGTGGAGCAAAACAATGATTTGGAAATGTTATGATATAATCTAGGAGAAGACTACAGTGGTGAGGGCATATTCAGAGGATGACAGACGAAAGGCAGGTGAAGGGGATAGCCTGGCAAAGACCCGACAGTGAAAGAAAAAGAGGAAGGCCCAGAAAAAGATGGGGCGAGGCAATGTTAGAGGACCTGAGGAAGAGAGATATAAAAGATTGGAAGAAGGCAGCCGAGAAACGACAGCTATAGAACAAACTAATAAAGCTCAGGGCCTGTTTTTTAAAGCTTGCGTATGTGTATATATATGATGGGACCTAAATTAGGAGGAAAGTGGTAGTCAAAGAAGATTGAACTAAAGAAGATAGAGTACGATATCGAAGAGTAATGTGTAGGTTGTAACAATAAACCCTAGTAGTAGTATTATAGTCAAATATGCTATAGCTCATTAAAATCAAGGGGTCCTGTACTACTACTCTACTCTTATACATGAGTATATAAATATGGTAAATTGTTCATTTTGTTGAGGCCACAAAAGTTACAAATTTTACTATACTTACCATTTATTATGCCACTTATTAAACATTGTTTTGGCTAAGGTTTTCATAGAACGATACCTTACAGGTATGCTCTGCAAAATGCGGATAGAGCTTTGCTAAAGAAAAGAAAATACAAATTTTGATTCGTTTTTTCATTTCTGTACCACTCTGCGGCACTGCTTCACACAGCTGTCTCTGAGAGGAAATAAAGCAAAAGATAATTGATTACGTTGAAAGTCAATCGCCGTCAAGAATTGGTACGGATGTTAATGTAAAGGAAGAGCTATTTATGCGTTTGTCATGGCGGAGTATCGATATGTAGAGGCGTGCATAATTAATTAACGAAACGAATATTTTTCTTCGCCGATGTTTGGAATATCCGATTTGATAGGTTTTTATTATAGGTTTGACGGATGAATGTCAGTAATAAAAGAAATTGGCTCATTTTCGAAGCCTATCATTACGGCGTGTGTGCGAGCTAAATACAGGGACGGGTTCGATTTCCCGGTGGGGCAGTGGATTGGAATTAACGAGCGATAAACAGGCGATATGTTCGTTTTTCAGAGCATTTTCAACATTATAAATTACGACACTTGAATTTGGGGCGAATATATTACGTGCGTGTATTATGTTAATCAAATAATAACTGTTAGTATAGTAATTTTATGCCATAAAAGTATCAGATGCACGTAAAGCTTCAACAAGGATTTAAAAGCTATTATAACCAAAATAAATCGACGTCTTGGGCGCTGCTACTATTAAAACTCCAATCGTATAGAAAGAAGAGAAGAATGGAGAAATATTTCAAGGTGGTAGCATCGTTAATATATATATAATAATAAATAAAAGTATGCAACTCTTTGTATGATAATTACAACGAGAAATTCTCTGTATTGAAGCACGCACGCGCAGTTTAACGCAATTTCCACTTAATCAATGGACGTTGAATACTGCTTTTTATTTTTACTCCTTGTTATTGTACACGAAGAGATTATAATCACGATTTGTCTTACTTTGGTTTAACGACGTAATAAAATTTAACTAACTACAGGTAAAAAGAAATATCTCCGGTGTCAATTAGAATTCTCCATAGCTTACAATTTATGCCGCAATAAAAATAGGCTATCGGAATAAGTTACGATTATACAAGAAATGTAAATGTTTTCTAGTCACGTAAAATTAGCATATCCACGTGTAGAAAATTGAAATGTTACCAATGGGAAAAAAACAATTACAATCGTATAAAAGTATTTAATCAGTTAACGATTGATTAGTTGAAAGTCGTTTCGACAAATTAAGACATGAAAAATGTTCAGAAATAAGTGAATATATTATGTTACGTTATCTGTTTTTCTTAGCTAATAGAAGATTATACATATTGAACGAAGTGTGGTGTTAACTATAGTTGGTTTCCATTTAACAGAAAACCAGAAGAATAATTCTTCAATTTATGAATCCAAAAGCACTTATTATAAGAACATCGTGATTCATTGTGTCAGTAGCACATGCAAAGTCTATTAAATTATTAGATAAATCCGTGATAAATACATGCGATTGATTTGGCATTATTAAATATGAAATATATGATATTTTTAAATAACTATGCAAAATTCTATAAAAGAGAAATGGATTGTTAAAAAGAATACTAATAAGTAAGTATGTTTTTATAAAGTTTGAAGCAACCGCAGAATCAGCATGCCACCATCATTGTTGCTCTCACGATATATACATGCGCAATAAATTTCTTACAGTCAGACTACGTTCCCTTCAGCGTGTACAACTATAAGTGCAAATAAGTTAGTTTCGAACACGTGTATACTTCCACTGGACAAACAAAAGAAGTTAATTGAAAGCTGACTGACACATACTCACTAATGACTTTACAGATGTGCAATAAAAGATCGGTAACAGAGTTCTCTGTTTACCAATTACTATGCATATGTAGGTAAGTACGAGTCTGTTAGTATTTGCGTTCCTCGTTAGAATATCTAAAGATACTGTCTGATTTAAGATAGAAAGCTGACATAAAATCGGGGATGACGCAATGTCCGAATTTTACACGTTTGATTTAACCCTACAATGTATACCTAATTAACACACTTGAATAAGTATACTTGATTTAATTACTAATTTTTCTGTTCACACCCCGCGGCTTGATCGTGCCGCTCTATCAGAGATGAGAGGGTATAGAAGCCCAAGTTCCCCACCCTAGATGAGACCGACCTTCGACTTACTTTGTTAGTGCTTCTTTTTTTATTCCAACTTGATCAAGCATCCCATAAAAATACCTAAGTGGCCATCTTCTCGTTTCTCTGGATACAGTGTATTTATGAGCCATCTGGTGAAATGTATCCACTCCGCCTTTGGTGGAGTTACAAAATTCAATAATTTCTGATTTTTTCGAAACGTCATGATGGTTCTTTACCATAAAATCTTAATGTAATGTTTGAGTATGAAATATGGACGATGGCAAAAGAGGTAGTAGAAGAACTGGATAGATGGGAACGAAACACGATGGTTAAATGTGTGGATCAGAGAGAAGACGAGGAATGGATAAGCAGGTAGTGTTTAAATGTGAAGATGATAAGCAAAAGGGAAAACCTGGTGGAAGAACCAAATAATGAAAAAAATTGTAGGACTATAATGGACATATATAGTACAAAGAGTGTAAAAAAATAGAAAGAAAATTACCAAATCTTGAGCCACACGGTTCGTGCTTGACATATAAATAGTAGTCGACAACTTGTTAAATCGGCTCGAAAAGTCAAGCAGGTAACATGGTAACCTGTAGATTAAATGTTTGGGTAAGACTTTTTACAAATTTTGTGGATGAATTTGGAATTTTTTGTTTTTGCAACCAACGGTTTTCTCCAGTTTTTTTACCGGTCTGTCTGATATTATATATTTATATTTTTCTCATATAAAAAACCTATTCAATTCCTTAACTACATTTCGGTTAATCCAAGAGAGCGTAAATAAGAAAGTCAGTATCGGAAAAGTTTAGAAAAGTTAATTTTTAATCTGTCGCTCAATATTTATTGATTAATTAAGTTATTAGTTACATTCACTCACGATAAAATTAACGCATTAACGCCAGATAGCAATGAGTAGCATCATTAGAGTTATTATAATCTCAATCGAAGTGTAGTCAAAACAACACTTTCTTGTGCAACACTAAAAGGTTTTCTGAATGGACCTGTCCGTACGTATGTCTAAAGTATTACAAAACGATTATTTCCTTCACGATTCGTGACTAATTTCATTAAGACGAGACTGAAATAATTCAACAAAAACCTCCTGGATCAGGTTGTGCACGTAACGCGGCACATAAACACATACAGAGAAAGCCATCGTACATATAAAAGGCCGACGTTATTATTTATTCGCCTGCCAATTAGCCTAAACGGACCCGGTTTAAGCATTCAATTAGAAACAATGCCATCCATCGATACGGCCGGTGATATATCATCTCTCCCGTGTTCGCCCGTGCGTGAGAATTCCGCGTGGGTGTAAATTCAACGGGCGGATCTGTGCCGGTGCAGTGCGTGTGTTCTACCGTCGCCTACGTAACTAAACACCACACTTTCAGAAGTGTTAATTTGTCCTCGTTTAATCTAATCTCTATATATGTAGTTGTAATGCTCGCACGCACAGGTATTCATCTTGCTGTTAGTGCGTCTACCCTGGATCGTTCTAATCTTGTTGTATGAACGCACAGAAATCCCGATATCATCTGCCGGACGGTATGAGTGAAAACATCGTGTGGCACTTGGAAACATTTTAACGACCTTTCTGTTTTAGTATACCTAAATGTAATAAAAACGATGTCAGTTCTTCTAGAAATTTTAAGTCCATAGATACTTCTCTATTCCTCTTGTAACTTACCTACAAGATCTTTTATTTCATTTTAAATACTTTAACGTATTTGGAAAACATATTATGATATTTTATATGATAACAGCTCCAAATTTAAAGCTCATAACTCTCGTTTTAAGTATAGACTTGTGTGGCACTTAGCTTTGGCTCCTTTTCTGTATGTGTATGGTCATCAAGATTCTGTAAGATCTATCAAATAATCACATTTTCATGATAAGCAGCAATAGCATCGAATCAGGAACATCTTTTTGACCCCTTAATGCCAAAACGGAAATAAATATACACAGTTGCGTGGCAACTCGTAAACCATTACTACGCCGGGGTAACAATGGGTTACAAATGGCGCCGAAAACATTGTAACTGGATGATGTAACAGTGGCAGAATATGTTATAGACCGATGAATCGGTATTTAAAGTGTTTGGTAAAAGTAGAAAGATGTTTGCGAAGCGATCTGGCAATGAAAGAATGCTTCGCGAATGTGTTGTACCAACAATAAAACATAGGGGTGGTTAAGTTGCACTTTGGGATTGTCTTTTGCACGTATTCAGGAGCAGTAACGTTACATTATGCATGACAATGATCCAAAGTATATAACTCGAATATGCAAACCCCACTGAATTGTTGTGGGATGAGCTTGGCAGATGTAGCGCGACCAGTAATCAACGCAAAGGCTGGTTGGTAGCTCATCTATCTTAATACTTTCCCTTTCAAAAAATAAAACAATAACATTCCAGCAATTATCACCAACCATATCAGCCGTTATGGATATCAAAAAACAACTAGATGGAAACAAAACAGTAGTTTTCATAGATATTAAAAAGGCTTAATAATTGACATAAATTTAGCTAGAAGTAAACAAATCCATTACTAAAAACACGCAGGATATCGCATCTCAGAAAAGAGAGATACAAGTGCTTGAAATACCCACAAATGCTAACTTCTGAAGTAGAATATACAATAAAATACCAAAAGACCTAAAAAATGTAACATACCCAAGTTTTAAAAATAAAATAAAAGAGCTGATAAGAAAAGTGGATAAAATAAGCAAGTAGACAAGTTTGATGATGGACGGCAAACCAGAAGCCCTCAATACTACTAGGCCAAGACAATGGTTCCATGGCGAGGATGAGAGATGCAAAACCCCATGTAGCTTAAATAAAGTATAACATACAGCTGAAAGTTGTTTGCATGAACCTATAACATGTCCTTCCTAATTTAGACTGTTTTTTTATATGCAGACCCTAAAAAATAATACGTTGGACCTGTTGTATTGTTCCTGAATCAGTTCTTCATTTATTTTGTTAACATCAAAACAAAAACAATTTTATGAAAATTTACATATAATTCGTCATAAACCACGTTCAAACCATTCGATAAATTCAGTCAACAATGATTGCACCTTAACAGTAAGTTCCTGTCTACAGAGCCCAGTTCCCAGGAAACTAGTGCCATCAGCATACATACAATACTGCATTATCGTTATTAGGTGGAAGGAGAAGGTCATTCACGAAAATAATAAATAAGAGTGGGCCAAGTACCGATCTTTCTCAACTACCTGCGATCTATTTATTAAATAACACATGAGTCACTCAAACGCTTTGCTTCATACGCCATAAATGTGAAGCTTGTCAAACAATATCTTATGATCCCTCAAGTCAAATGACCTAGGATCCATAAAGACACCAATTCCAACACGATTAAGTTCGTTATAAAGTGTAAAGTAGCTGTACTAGTTGATCGGGGTTTAATAATGCAACGTTGCCGCTTACTTAAAATTTGATTATTATCCAAAACACGATATAATTTTTTCTCATATAACTTTTTCGCTAACTTTAGGCAATACAGATAAAAGTGAAATAAGTCTATAATTTTGTTAACCTTTTTCGTCATTTTTCTTTTACACAGGAACAACTTTCGCAGTTTTTAAATATTCCGGAAATATCCCATCATAAAAAGATCTATTAACCAAGGCAGTAAGGGCTGATAAACAAACTCTAAATTACTTTTTAACTTTAAGAGGTGACTTTTACTTTTCATAATTTTTCTAACTACTTTAAGAGAATGAACCCTCAGTAATGGTTTGGTATTAACATTTTGGTGCACCGCTTGCTAAACTGGTTACCAACACTAAAAGTAGTTACACTTTTCCGATTGGTGTTATTATTATGTGAGTCCGATGTTAAACAAAACACCGTACAAAGATATTATATTTTATATCTGCTTTTTGGAGGTAGAAATTCCTAATTCCATGAGGTGTAGTTAGAAACATTTCCGAGAAGTGTAAAATATTTCATTTTAATGCTGTTTTGAAAAATTTTTAGTAACAGTTGAACTGTCTTTTTTTTAGAAAGGCTACAACTGCGTTTAATTTAATTCCGTACAATTTTCATGTGTGTACATGTAATAAAGTAGCTCGTTTGTTATAAATTCATTTGATTGGCCTGATATAAATCTTGCATTAAACACTATATAGTGCAACACAAAATAATATCATGATTGAACACAGTAATTTCATACTTGTGGTAAAAGCAATTCTAGTAGCAAAGACAACACTATTTGTTGTAACAATGTAATATTATTGCATAAAAAACAATTTTATGTTTGACTCAATTTACTATTTAACGCAATACAGATGGTTCAAATAACAGCTAACTAACTAGCCATAAAATTGTAACGAAAATACAATATAACAAAATATTGTTTAGGTAATAAACGCTGCTGCTTTGACTCGGTTTGGTCTCATGCTATTGTTAAATTGAGCAAAATTTTGTTAAATTAACACCCATAGTTTTCTGAGAATAGCACCTATAAACTGTGACACCCAGTATATTATAAGGTGCAACATCCGATAACGTAAGAAAGTATCCTAAAAGGTGACAGACACCTACTAATTAGCATATACCTCAGCAATTAACATATTATACCTGAGACTAGTTCCAACGCACCAATACTCTCACTAATCCAAGTCTATAAACATGTTGGGAGCTATCTGTGGATTCTTGTTAGGATGCTGTGTATAAGCAATGAAGTAGGAACTAGACCACCTGGAACGAGTCGATTCTATTCTACGAAACGAACGAAATTCGAACACGCTTTTCTAATTTACGTTTAATTGACTTATTCTGATGATCCGGCCGTTCACGCCGTGATTTAATATTTCACTTGGTTCGGCTCCTCGCTCTTTAATAAGAAATAATTTCGTGTGGCATTCCGTCAAGCGGTTTTCCGATCGGATATATTGATGAACGGATAGAATTTGTCACTAGCTCGAATAGGATAAAGAAAAACTTCATTAGCATAACGTGCGACGTGCTCGCGCTGGAGAGAATTGCAAATTTCGTACTTTAACATGGAATATCGATATGTTTAGTCGACGGGATAACGGTTAGACGCCACCAGTTGAATTAGGATTGCCCGGTACGCATAAGTTATGTTGATTTACGTATTATGAAGTTTCTGCTTTCCTTGAATCACTTGAATCTAAAGTACGCATTTTTATTAAATTTACATTACAAAACAAGATAAAATGCTGTTCCTTATCTTTACTTCGAATCTCTTATATGATATAAATAAATTATGAAATATAAATTATGTTACTCTCTTGAATCCTCCTATAATATAAATAATAAAAAAGAGATTTTAAAGTTCGTGGCAGTAAATCATCCATCATACATATTTTGAAGCCTCCACATCTAGATTTGCAGTATTAAGAGTTGGTAGGTTTGTTCACTGTGCGAACCAGAACTTAATTGGAAACTCAAAAAAGAATATTGTAGTTTGAAATTAGTTTTATAATTTACCCTGCGAACACTTCCAAAACCCACAATACTGCCATCTGTGTCCAACAATTGGAATTTATGCGTGCAGCGTGAACTTCGGTATAACTGGGTATAACCCTTGTTTATATATCTTATAGTTATTCAACCGAGCTGCGTAAGGTGCTGATATCTGGCGGCGATAGTATAAAAGTACTGATGAATGAAATTAAATATCGCCAAATGTTCATTGGAATGCGAGTTATGTTTGTTGCAGATTCTGAAATAAACTTGGCAGTTAATAACAAAGTAAAACCAATCAAAATTCAGAAATTACAATGCAACATTATTAAAAAAAATGAATGGGCACGCCACACCTGACACGCCATCTGAACGCCACCCAAAGGTACTTCAAACCGGCTGAATAACTATAAGATATATAAACAAGGGTATAACCTAACATTTGTGTTTATCTTGCCTTTGATACATAATAATTTGAATACTGGCTTGTATTTTTGTGAAAATACCAGGATCAAATACGGATGGTAAATCTTTAATATGAAAGTATTTATTGATTGCTTTGCCACTCAAGAAATATAATTTACAGGTTTCGGTATGGTCGATGTTTTGATTATGCCCTCACAAACACAAGAACACGCACATATTTCAACACGTTTTGTTTTATCTCTCTCGTTTAATGCGCACGTGCGAATTTGAAATCCACAATAAATCTGTGAACTTTTTGGATTAATCACCAACTGTTACTGAGTGAGTACAATGTGACACTGTGCGGACAACCAATTCTAAATTGCAAACGGTCCAAATACGAAATTGTAATAATGCATTTTTCTAAGTTTAATAAGTTTGTTGTAACTATTTTTGTTAGAATATTTGAAAAGTTTAAAGAACAATAATTAACGCCCTGCAAAGATTTTTATAATGAAATAAAACTACATTTTCTTAAAAAAAAAAAAACGAGGTTTTACCTTAATATCAAATGCAGCTAATTTTAAATTGCAAAAATTTAGCTGTAAAATTTATATATTTAGAATAATAATTTAATAATAATAATAAAAGAAATGGGAATCAAATACGGTTTCCTTTATTTCAATATTCTCAATTTATTTGTCCCAAATAACTCTACGAAAGTATCGCCACATGTGCCGCATCGAATTCCTACACGTAAAACCAATACAATTAAAATAAATTATATATCCCAAGTTCTTTAAACCACGTACTGCATTCTAAACAGATTTTGATTTCAAATAACCGAAATTGAAGCAAACGTAAATTAACATATTACTTAAGAATGTTAAGTTATTTGGTAAAATTATTTGCAGAGTATATTCAAACGCTCTTATTGCATTCACATGAGCTTCATAACTCACACTAGATCTCCAAGCTTGTATTTTACGTGGAAATACTTGAAGCAGCCAGAAAAAATGAGTAAAAGTATGTTGGGTATAATATGGGTGTATGCACTTGCGAGCAAGAAAACTATCTCACACTGGCAATAGCATTAAATTCATATTTTTCCTACATACATGTGTTTAGCGAATGGTATCGTACTGTGTGTACCTGAAATATAATTTAAGCGTGCTAATATTAGCCTACATTGATTGATATGCGTCGTGATAAATTTAGAATACCTTTCATGATGCATATATATATCCTAAATCTATTTTGTATCTATATCATATATTTATATGTATGAACAGTCGTGATATAATGAAATTTACCGACCGGAAGCTAAATGCCATCATTTGCACAGACGACTAATCACTAAGGCGTTGTAAAGAAAAATCTCAAAAAAAATCTATATTTATGGAAAACACTTATACATTCTCTTTCATTTAGTAGGTATATCTTGTTCTTGAATTATTCTATCCCTATTGTATGATCTAGTGGATGAATAAATATTATTATTCAATAGATACTACTGTATCTTAACTCTGCAGGGTGTACTGCTTACACTACCTCGAGCTGAAGCCAATCCCAAAATAGTGTAATTGCAACAGTTACTGTTAACTCCGCATAGGAACAAATAATATTATGTGTCAGATGATCATTGTCCAGGTATTGAGCGGATGTCCCCACGGAAGAGTTTTACCACCTCTCCTGTGGAACCTCGATGCAGACCAGCTGCTCGAAACACTCAAAAACAATGGGCATTCTGTCCTGGGATATGCTGATGATCCGGATATTAAGACCACAAGCCAATTTAATACACAACCAGTGATTGAATTGAAGACGTTCTGGACCTGGTATCAAGATAGATGGAGCTGGAGGGCTTAGGTATTAGTTCAAGTAAAGCAAAAAATAAATAAAATCTTTAATTTTAATATCATAGTTACTTTCTATAAATATCCTAGAAATCCTTACGAATGTTTTCAGTGGTATACTCGAGAGACATGTATAGGACACACAGTATCATTGTTATTCACTGAAATAATGGATTAGCTGACATAATTGGAAACCCTTCACATTAATTAATTAAAAAGGATTATTATATTCATGATATGAAAGGTATCCCATGTTACTTATGCTCTCATTGCCAATAATTTTCTTTTAGAAGTGTACACTACTCGCATGAATGGAAGGAAATCCCTCGCAAGGCAAACAAATGGAAATGCGCTGATATGTATTTATTCCCCGCTTAAGATGCACGTATAATATTTCTGACAAATAAAACCGCAATGCAATCAAATCCCAGAATTCCCAAGTATGACAATTGCAGTCGTTATCTTGTGTGGAAGTATGTAATCTCTGTGTATCAAAAATGTGCATGCATTGCAGTCAGTTTATACCTCGTCACTAATTGAGCAGCTAAAACCACTTATGTTTGAAAGTGCAGAAATATAATATGTGATGAAAATTAGTGAGAATGTTCAGGGTAACAGTGCAGGATCCTTTGGATTTGATATCTCATTTTGTAATTATCTTTAAGTTGGTAAGTTTATTTTTGTTTATGGTAGCAAGGTCATACTCGCGGGCGTATTGCTAATACTTTATTTTCCAACATGGGCAAAATAGCATGATAGTTACTGCTTTCACATAACTTAAAATTTTTTAAATTATCTATTCTGCTTAAATAATTTCTTTTAACTCAAACTTTAAACATGTTATTTCGCAAGTAAGAACGTACTTAAAAATAGCTAAAATATTAACTTTTTGCTGGATAATTTATTTTGCTAAAATATGAATTTATATGACCGTCCGGTGTCCAAAATAATTTGGTGTGGTAGACTGACTACACTATTAAAGAGTCTAGACGAATAAGCATAGTGAACTGTCCGCCAGAACGGATTTTTGAAAAGAGTTATGCATGGGTACTGAGAAGTCATAAGAAGACAATATAGGGGTGTTATTTTTTGCAAAAGATCTGAAAACACTAAATATTTCCGAAACAGTTGAAGATAGGTAATACAGGAAAATGTCCATGAAATAGGTCTAGAATTTTCTGAAGAATCGTTGGTATTAGCCACTATTATATGACACACCATGTATGAAAGGTTCCTGTTGAAAAATGCACAACTAAAAATACTAATCGAAGTGTTCCAGTGTTTTTTCGAACACGCACCTTACATATTTAAAAAACATGAAACCAAACTTATTATATGATGATATCGCCCAGTATATTACAAATTCCATATTTTTGCATAAAAACTACCCGCAGAAAAAGTATGTCCTGATATTTAATTAATCTAAAACTCATAGCGTCCGGTAAGCACATCTAATGTTGCTATATTTTTATACGGTAGCTATAACCGCGTTGCGTTTAAATATTGCGTAATAGTATGTTATTAATACATATAAATAAACGATATATTGCATAACACGCTGAAGACAATTGTGACTCTAAATTCGCTAAGTGTGATTCCCAATTTAGGGTGTTTTCCAAATGTAAACCGAGGAAATTAGTGTCTCTTGACTTGACGGACTGTTTGCGAGTTAATACGTAGTAAATGGGATGTATTTATCTTACTTTTGCCCAACAGTTTTGTTCAGATTTAGATACAATCTGTTATTTTCAAACCACAACATCAGAATATTAATCATAGATTGTGTATTCGTAAGTAATGTTTGTAGGCTGGAGTTTGAGACTAAGAGACAAGTATCGTCTGCATATGTAACTAATCCATCGTTGAAAATTGTGTCTAAAAAGTCGTTTAAATATATAAGAAATAATAAAGGGCCCAAAACCGATCACTGAGGCACTCCTCCCGCATTTTTCAGAGTACTAAAAACCGCATCACTAATTTCGACTATTTGCTGCCTATATATGTTAGATACGACTCAATCCAGTATGTACATGTTGCCATGAATCCCATATCTATGAAGTTTTATCAGGAGTATACTATGATCTACCAAGTCAAAGGCTTTGCTTAAATAAACACCCCGATACTTTGTGTTGTTTGCTGATTTTATTACACAATAGTTCCATGAATTGCAAAATAGATATTCAAAGAAAATAAACTAATAAAATGTCTGTAAAAGAAATATTAATATTTTATAATTAATCTCAACTTTGGTGCGAATTACTCTCAGGCACAACGGAAGTAGTCTCCAAAAACTAAATGGCACTCATATATCAACATCAGTTTTACTCTACTTATTTCTAGAATATAAGATATTCTTCATTTTTGACAGCTATTTAAAAGTTTCACTATTAAATTTATTGAGCGCATTCAAACTGCGCAATATTTATTATTCCCTGCCTGGGTCTTTTAAAATTTAGATAGAGTAACGAGATAAACTTTCTTTTTTTATATACCGATTACATCCAGAACAAATCATTTGAAACAACGTTCGCACACGTATCTACATCAAAACAAGTATTTCGGTTTCGTTGATATTATCGAGTAGAGAAGACAAACAAAAACATACCGATGAATGAAATTGTGTTCTATCCCTTTCTTCAGTGCGAGAGCGTAGTGAATCGTCTCCAGATCGTGCACTATTGAATCAGATCCTGCGACGTCGATCGTATTATCTCAAAAATCCCAATTACCCGCACGACAATTAACATACATGACGAAAGAGTCGACAACATTTAGGTGCGCTTTTGTTCACGATTTGAGACGTAGCGTAGTTTTTTTTTAGAGAAAAGTCACGGGAAAATCACATCCGTCCCGAAGTCGGTGTTTACTACGAGTAAGTCCCCAATGTCGCTACACTTTGAGCTCACTCTGAAGCACCTCTAAAACTGTTAATTAGTTGATTATGTCCACTTCATATAAGAACTATGTGCGGACTGTTCATATGAAGAGGAGAATTGTCGATAGCGACCCCCTCTCCGATTCTTTATTTTCACCGCTCTACCCAGCACACGACCAACGGAAGGAACTAAATGATTTCGGGTAACTGAAATTTTCGTGCGTTCGCGGACGTCGCTGCCCAGAAGCGTTTGGCTAAGTCCTTCGGTAAAAAGGATAAGGAATCGTTTCACTTGCACGTTTTCTCATGCGATTTTATGGAGTTACGTTCGATACTTCTAATTGTAATTCCGTTAACGAATGCATGCGGATCTTATACTAACAACGTAGAGAAATTAGAAATTGGTCTTGTTAATTTTGGAATTGATAGTGTTTAATTAAACAAGTTTAAGTGATAAATTCAACAAAAACTACCTTAATATTTATTGCGCACAATAATAAACAGTATTTCTTTTTATCAGTTTCAACGTGCATTAAAATATTAGAAATATGTTTTCGCAATTTGTTAGTTTTAGATGACGTTCTTATAAAGAAATACTACAAGGAAAAGAAATGCGACAAATTGTACTTTAACCTATATAGTGAAATACCAGGTAATTGAAATTTGTAGTAAATTTTCCTAAACATTTGTAAATTAGCAAGATAAAACTTGAAATCGGCGAAAATAGGCTTCTTTATATAACTAATTTATTTAATTTCAAAACGTTTCGACAATTTCAGTGATGTCTTTTTCAGTTGAACCTACACTGAGAGAAATAGATTGTACTCTTTAACATAAATATAGTATACTTTAATATATTTTATAGCTCCTATAGGGACAATCATATTTTATATTACCGGTGACAATATCTGTATAGTAAATTTCTGTGAATAGTTTTTATTAACTCGTATGTTAAAGTAAGTTGGTGTACTATATTTGTATTATTAATTTGAGCATACATGTTAGTAAATGTGAAAAAAATGTCTAATAGCATTGACTATATTTGATAATAACTGTTAAATTTTTTATTGTACCCAGTATAATGTAATATTTTACTATGTAGGATACATGATGCTCATACTTACTATATAGCTTTGTAGTACTTGAAAATAGTAGATAGTAAACAATAATATAATGGATCATATGCGGGCACTATACAGCGATACTTACCTGTAATGAAAAATATAGCACTATACAAGGTTTACCCAGTTCATGCATAGGGAAAATGGAATATTACCCAATAAAAACTATAATATTGATTTTATTTTTTTATTTGTCCTTAGAATCATTATTACAAAATTCCAACGTGTATTACTTTCATTAACATAACAATCACTAGTAGGTTAGATTTACGTTAATGTTGTATCGAAGCATAAAGTACCCACTACGAAGTGTATGCATATAATATCTATTACTTACCTTTGAATATATCAATTAACTGTGGAAACCCCCACTCGATTAAAATGTTTTCCACGTTTGCATCCATTTCTGCTCACGATGCACAGCAATCAACGAACGACCAGACACAAACATGCACCGACACGAATACGTACACCTGTATCACACGTACATAACACATGTCAGTAATTTTGTCACGGCAAAACAGCTTATTGGTCGATTTCTTCAGTAAAGATCGACAATGAATAGAGCAAGGGGTGGGAAGAGCGTTACAAACATTTATTTTAGAAATTGAATATGCGTCGAATACCTGATAATATCGCAGTCAATCGCAGCGACTATCTATATAATCCACGTCATTATATAGGCTTTGAGCAATAAAGTATATTAATTGTTACATCCATAAGATGTAGATGGTAACATCCAGATTTTGCCTCTTACTATAAGCATGATAAAATCTGGTTATTTTACTCTTAATACGCCACATATTGTCGTTTTGACAATAATTATTTTAGTAATTAACATAAAGAGATTTACGATGATCGAATTTCTACAATCCATTTTTCTCAGTGTAATTAATGGTAGAAATAAACAAACAGTTTTATGACGGTGCAATTTTACTAATATGTGTGTTATGTAATCCAAAGATATCATTGCCGCAGTTGGCAACATAATCAAAATTAAAAATAAAAAAAAACTTGCGCGGGAGAACTGCCATTTCCTTATATAGACTCGGGACACAACCACCCCCCCACGATAACGTGACGTCGAACGCCCAATTAGAAGGCGCGCAGCAACAAAGTGCAAGCGAGTCATTGGTTGACTGATACTCGATAGCATATTTGAAAATTTAGAATCGAAAATAATACACGGGGATAAAAAAAAATCGGTACTACTATATGTAACTAAGATTTTAACGTGCAACAGAATGTTTCTGTTAATATGAATAATCTCTAAAAAAAACAACGGGTATAATAATTCTTGGCTTTTGCAAGGATCATATGAAAAATGCATTCAGGAGGCGGTAAAATGAATCTATTATTGCGTTGGCTGACAGATAATGCTATGTTTACTGTTGACGAGTCCAAAAAAGTATTTTAACATCATTACGTTTATCTTTCTTTTGCATAAATAGTGAAATGATTTTGTTGTACTGGATATCGAAACTATAATGACAATAAACCAACAATACTTTAGGCATGATCCTTGGTCTGGGCAAATAATTGTTCATTTATCTGATCTTCATTTATTTATAACTGCTTAATGCCCATTATTCTGATTTGTTTTTTTCCGGTGCTACAAGCTTACAACTTACAGGCAACAACGCAACAATTTTTCTTTTTTTCGAAACAAAATTATTTGAAATATTATTAGCAGGTGCTACAATATCATTAGAACATTAAACGTGATTAAACTAAAGTAACAATCATTTCCGCAAATCCTCGTATTTTTGGATGAAAGTTTTTATAAATATCTTTTTAAGTATTTTTATATACATAATACAAACATACCTTAATATAGCGAAAATAAAATTTTCCCCTACCTGTTATAAAATAACTTATTATTTATTTTATAGCTTTGGAAATAATACGCATTTATTTACTGCAGCTGCTGATAATAAAGAATTTATTTATTTCTATCTTGACAATTAAACACCAATAAATTTATAGAGATAATGGTTAAATATATAAAAATTTGTATTGCCTACTTTCTCTGCAGACAATTTCTGTGTCCATTTCATAATTCTTTCGATTTCGATAGTAGCTGTATTCCTTTAGTCTAGGCTAAAGTAGCGCTATTTCCGGACGACAAGTGAATTTGACCTCACAAATGTTTGACTGCCGTTCCCAACTAATTCCAAATAAACACGTCAACGTGGTTACACCTAAGGTTATTTATTATAACCTAAGGTACGGTCACTGTTCGTGCGTCTTACAAAGAAATTCTCTGACAAGTTTTCAAATTGCTTGTATGTCGCCACAATAATATGAATCTTTGCGAAAATTAGGGCTCGTTTATTTTATTTTATTCCTAAGTTAATACACGTCCTACAGGCGTTTTGAAGTTTTGTCTAGTAACTTCTGCATCAGTTTTGTTTAAATCTGTTTATTGATTATGGGGATAATTAAACTTTGAAATTATGAAGTTCTTATTAATAATAATAAATACACAAAAAAAAGAAACATTAAAAATGAAGAAATTAATAGAGAAATCTTCCAAAACATCGTTTGCAGATGTTAATACTGAGGAATAAAATAAAATGAACCAGTCTAAATTTCCACAAAGATTCTTATCAAATGCATGTCAAGCTACAAACACGGAACAATACAAACAATAATCAATGTCGCCACTATATGTTGATATAATTTCCGATGTGTATTTGAAATTGTGAAAAAACAATTGCAAAGCTTTTTATTATCTCTTGTTTAGGAAAATAATAGCACAGATAAGTAAACAGATTGGCCGATTCTTGCGGGTTGCATAAATAAAAGGCTGCAATATTACGATTTTATCAAACATAGATAGATGCGGGGAGCACGGTGTACGGTCGGGGACCGGACGTCGGAGTGTGGAAGGAGTACCGGCTCGCTAGTTGTTTTTATTTAAAAGATATGCTTTTTTGCCGCACAGCTGTTATATACCTACAATAGCAAATTGAATAGAATTTATACCTCCTTGAATGTGAATTGCTTACGCTCTTATTTAGAATATAGATATTTTCTATCGACTGTCCAGATTAACTTGAGTGCGCGTAATGTATTTATTGAATTTATTCGTATGTGTCTCATAAGAATATATCTTATGGTTGTTATAATATATTGGAAGGAATCGAAGTTTATAGCCAGTAGTTTATGTAAATAATACAAAAATTCGCGGAATTTCAGGCTTTATTTTCAATATATGTGACTTCACATTATCAATTAAATATCTTGTTACGGTTCGACTACTTAATATAGTCTTCTTGAGACATATATGATGAAAACACTTAACAATTACATTAAACATGACAAACTAGTGTGAGATTAAAGATATATTCAAAGGAAAACATATTTTTTTAATAAAACAAACATTTGTTTTTTATAAAATACAAGAATATTCATAATAAAAACATAGAAACGATTAATATTTATTATTTTATAATTCTTCAAAGTAACCGCCTTCGCGCTGTATAATTTTTTTTTGCAAATTTTTTGCAATCTTGAGACTAGTTTCTGGAGGATATCTACTGGTATAGTTTACCAAGCATGAGTTGCTTCTGGGATGTTGGACAGCGGTCTCGTACATTTCTGTCTAACTCATCACACAACAACTCGATGGGATTAATGTCGGGTGATTGTGGCTGTCAAACTATATTTATGAGGACACCGTCTCTTTCTTTTTCTTGCACATAATTGTAAGTAAAAGTCGGGAACACCTTCGCGAACACCCAAATACACCGCTTGGGATCATTGTCCTGTTGCAAATAAAACCCCTCACCAATTAATCTTACTCTCGAAGGAATGGTGCCCCAAAATGTCTGGATAATTTTCTTTTTTCAAAATTCCTTAAATTCGATGCAGATCCCCGACGTCATTAAAGGAAAAATGAAACCCACACAAGCCCAGAACCACCTCCATGCTTAACAGTTGGTGCAACACATTCAGGCAACATCCTTTCGTCAGCTCTCCTTCTAACAAAAGTGCGCCGATTACTACCGAATACTTGAAATTTGCTTTCGTCCGTCCATAGCACCTTTGACCACATATCCATGTCCCAATCTTTATAATGTTTGGTCCATTCCAATCGTTTTCAACAGTTTTGAGGTCGTACTTTTGGTCTTACACTCTTGTCTCACATTGATACATAAAGATTTCGTTTGGATTTTCCGCCTGCTAACCATAAAATAACTATCTTTCGTACACTTAGTTCCCATTTTTTTTGCATGTTTGTCGCATTTGATTCGATAATTTTTAAACGTGAAAGCTCATAAACAGTTATTCAAAAAATATGGGATTTGATCTATTTTAATCAGAAGAGGCATCTTTTAAACCATAACGTATCTTTTACGTGTTAATTATCATCGTCTATCAGCATTTGCCGAGGAAACTGTAAGTATATCTGCAATTATACTTAGACAAAATGAAAATTCTCTTTACAAACATTTCTATTGTTATGTTCAATATTAAATACATATTAAATGTAAAACAGAACATTAATTTAATTTATTTGACTTTTAGTAGTTTCTAATAAAGACAATTAGCATAAACATCGAATTTTACGATCTTGCGACATTTTGTGTTAACAAGTGTAGGTATTTTGTATATAAATTTATAACAACATAATACGAAGTCACACAGGAGGTGAATTTAAATATTATATCCACGAGAATCTTGCATATTAAATAAAGATATAAATTCCCCAATGTAAACTTCTTGTCTGTCTAAGGTAAGTTCATATTGATAAGAATAATTATATATTGGAACTGTTACAAATCTAATTTGAAATTGAAAAATGTTGGTAGATCTTGATTAAATTCGTGCAAAATTATTGTAGCCAATTTAGATATGCCGCATGATACTCAAACAATCAACCGCAATTTGCTTTTCAATTAGCTAAAACTAGAATAATGTCCGTTAAATGATAATCGTACGTCTTAATCAATTTTGCATAAAATCAATTACTGAAATCGCAGGATCAGCCCTCGTTCGATGTCGCACACAGCCCGACGTGTATTGCTGATTTATAATCGGCGACATAATAAACAATTCTACAGCTTAATTTGAATAATTCAGTTTCAATTGAATGTTAGTTTTGCGTGGTTAGTAACCTAATTATGTAAATAAGTCACGTATCCGTTGTACGCACAACTATAGCCTATATGCTTAATATCTATGTATATATCGTTATATTGTTTCATGATGGAGCAAACTTTCATAATTTCACTCATATTGTCAGGCGACGTTTTTGTTTGAGTTCGGATTAATGCTCGAGTGCATCGTACGAACGCGATTCCTATGTTTCCACCATTGCTGTTTAGGACGTCGCCACAGAATGCTCGTATAACATCCCATATACAGTCCTGGCGAGAAACTTTTAATTGTTTTCTTAATATGTATACGCTAGCTATTATCACTTACTCTGATTACCCATTAACCTGATTGCCCGACAACCGATGGGTTAGAAAATTTCACTTTGACGTGGTGTATGCGCGACGTATGGATTCTTTCTTTCGTATTTCAATATTCAACATTTGAATGTTATCTTAGATAACGCTCCTAAAGGAAGACTGCTGAGGGACGCACTATAAATTTTGAATAAATTTAAATACATATATCTGTACAATAAAAGGGTATTGAGAACATAATGATGATGGAATGGAAAGAATGTGAATATTGTTTCTAGTAGTTTTGACTTAAAAACTTCGTCACTAAAATTTATTAAAATATGTTTGTTTTTATATATGTCCATACCTTCATGGTAGGAATTCTTCAAGTATATGTAGGGCTACACTTGGTTCTAAATTGTAGATGAGCCAAATGCTACTTATAGCGAATTTTAATTGATCTATTAGTTTGCCCAAAATGTAGGTACACATGATTACAATCTTGATAAATTGGCGACAAACATGTTATTTCTAATTATCGCCGTATAGCTCTCTTGAACAATTTTTCTAAAATTTTCGGAAAATGCATGTACAAATATATTTACAAACAAATTGAACCTTGGATTTCGAGTCAACAACATGGATTTTTCAGACGGCGATCCACAGTATCTAACTTGATTACAATTACGCAATATTTATCCGACAACATTGACGCTGGGAAACAAGTGGATGTTATATATATTGACCTCACTAAAGCTTTTGGATCGTATCGATCACGCACTTCTTCTAAGCGAGGTATTGGATGTTCACCTCCACTTTTATCATGTTTAGATCGGACATCTCTGATAGAGAACACTATGTAACATAGTTGGGTTATGAATCCAATTCCTTTACATCTGCTTCTGGC
The DNA here is from genome assembly GCA_949128085.1 of Cetonia aurata. Classification (NCBI taxonomy): domain Eukaryota; kingdom Metazoa; phylum Arthropoda; class Insecta; order Coleoptera; family Scarabaeidae; genus Cetonia; species Cetonia aurata. Next base: position 36,112,736 of record OX421885.1, read on the forward strand.
GTTCCACAAAGTAGTAATTTAGGACCACTAATGTTCTTATTATATATTTATAATTTAAGTCATGAAGTCAGTTGTCCAAGGTTGTTGTTCGCCGATGATCTGAAGTAGTACGTCACTATCAATACCTCTCTTGACTGCGATTATTTACAGCGCTAACTAGATATTTTTAATAAGCTATCAATCAATGTGAATAAATGCAAAGTTGTCACAGATACTCGTAAAACTCTTCCAGTATACTTATTCCTTGGCTGGATATCATTTGTGTAGGTGTGATTCAATGAGGGACTGTTCATGTGTTCATGAATTTTTCTCACACCCACCGCAAATTTAAAATGTGACCAGAAGATTGACATTGACCACACAAACTTTTTTTTTTTCGAATCCCTGCATCCAAACTCTAATTTTCATGAAAAGTTGTAAAGCATGTGTTAATTAAGATAACTATGTAGGTACCTAAATAAAGTTTCTAGATTATTTTGTTACCTCATTTCGATCCAATTATAATATACAGTTAATATGCAATTAATTAATACTGGATTTGCAGTGTAAAATTGAAAAATTAAAAAAATACCGCACTGAAAACATATACGGATCTGGTAGGCCAAGCAGAAGTAAATTGCGTGTAAATACATTGACAGTAAGAGAGGTTGATGATCTGTCACACAAAACAAAATGTAAGTCCTTAAATGAGACAGACTATAACTCGATGTATGAGTGGATTTTTTCTAATAAATTTTTATAAGTACTTACCAATAATTAAAATTATATAGTAAATAAACTATTAAATTTTCTAAAATATTGCCCATAAAAGGATACCCATTCTAATAACAGTTTAAGCAGTGCAATTAGTACTTGTATGTGCTGTACTTACAACATTATTGTTGTGCGCGAATTGTGTTTAATACCAAAGTAAAGATTGGTTTTAAGTATTTATAGCCGTAATAAATTCTAACATTGCATGAACAGTCGATTAAATTGATATAACTGACTGTTATTTAATTGAAGATGCAGTTGTTAATTTATCTACCCTATCTAAAACTAGCGTCTACAAGTAAAAGATACAATTTTATTATAAGAGTACTTTTATTTATACAAACAACACTTACAATATCAGTTTAATAGCTTAAACTTAAAAACTACAAATAGATCATAGATTTTGTAGATCTTTAGACAATTGCATAACTGTGGGGTGCTGATTCAATGCGCTCATATAAATATCCAATTCATCTTCGGAACTCTCAGGTTCCACCTGTTTATTTTCGCAATCCATAAGAGCGTTTTCAGGTTCTTCTGAATCGAAATATTTATCTTCCTCATCGTGTCCTATAATTTCGATGTTATCATATGCATCATTATTATCTACTGTAGTGTAGTCGAAATCGTCATGTCCATTCAAAAAATTCGCATACATTATACTCGTGAATTCATTCCTTAGAAGCTGTCGTTCTTGCATTGTTATAAATTTTTGTGTACTCGTAATGAGCCCGTTCTTGCCTATAATATGATCCTGTAATTCGGCAAATTCACCCCAACGAGAAGTTGAAGGTTTTGGAGGTGGAGGGGCTTTCGGTGTGCCAGGCGCATCATCCTCATCTGAATCACTCTCTTCCATCGCGTTATTTTCGTCTTCTAGTTGCTGCTTCTTCCTGTCGAAGGCTTCGTCCCTTTCCATTCCTTCCAAAAGTATGTTCACTAGAGTATGATGCTGTTCGTTCGCGCGATCTCTCTGTCGCCGCTCTTCATCATTCAAATATTGTCCTACGAGTTGCTCATACAGAAGTGGATTTCTCTTCATCATTTCAACTTCCGAAAAATACGAATCTTCAGCGATAAGTTGCTTCAGCGCTTCATATCTTCGATTTTTTGTTTTCAACCCACTATTGGTGTCACAATAAGCCCTTCTCAAATTCGCCAGGATCAGTTTTACCTCCTCGTCTTCCTCGGAATTGATTGTAGTGGGTGTGAATATATCTAATTGCTCTCTCATCATGTATTTTCCAAAGCGCAAAAGGAACGAAGCTTTGTTTTTAATGTAAATTTCTTTGACGATTGTTAATTTCTCTTCGTCAGTAAAATCTGCCTCGTCTCTTTGTTGTGTTTTAAAACAAATACCTTTATTTTGGATTAAATAATTAAAAATATCATTTATTTCATGATTTTCCTCCACTTCCATGTCGCCAGCGCCATCTAGGATTCGGATACGCAACTAGCCCCAATGAACTACGTTATAATGTTCGTAGTCTCGCTAAGTGGATTTGAGCGATCTGTCACTTCAGTCACAACATAACCTAGTAAATGTTATTGTGAATCAACTGGTGAATCACTCGTTTATGTGTACAAACACAAAAGAAGGTTTAAAATACGTACGGGTTACGTAGCAACAACGGAGTGGCCCTTCAAATCTCGATATACAGTGTCGGAGTGTCGTATACAAAATGTGTTTATTGTTTCATTATTCGTATGGTGTTATTTGTGGTTTTCGGTGACTACATAATAAAATTTTCATATCTACCTGTGAACTACGTGTAATAGATTAACTAAATATGAATATCGTAAGTGTATGGAACTGCAGAGCACTTTGTTGTTTTACAAAGTTTACAAATGCCTTCTGTGCACCTATTTTAACAATACTCACTTTACAGAGCTCTGCGTTACCCGGTGACAGTGGAGTTCAGCAAGATTTCGTCAGATGGCAGTGGGAGCATTTGTGCGGACCGAACGGTTTAAAAATTTGGTCCCAAGACACTCACGATTTGGGCATATGCTTTCAGGAATTATGCCTACAAATTCCAACATTGGTCGTTCTAGCAGTCGTCTCTGCTTATTATTTCGGAAATCAGTTGCATAACGTCTCCAGGGGTTTAATTCAACTAAGAGCGGTGAATTTACGATGCGGTATCGTGACTCTATTAACTGTAACTCCAATTTTGCACGTGTACATCGTTTTAATCAACGACGACGTAGATAAATTTCCCATTTTTTATTTTCTTTCCGCCGTGCAGGGTTTAACCTGGCTAACGCATTTGGGCTACACCTTAAATCTGAGGAATAAATTGAGTTTGAGCGCGAGGGGGCCGGTTTTCATGTGTTTCGTGTGGACCATTATCGCCGTCTTGAATGTTATCATGATGAGATCCCGATCGTTGATATACAGGGCGGCCGATAAGCCTAATTACGGCTTGTCACTTTGCTACGGATTTTCGATACTCACGGTGATCTTGCATGTCTTGTACGCTCTGACATTAATACCGAATGATGGAGATACGGTCTATGTGCAACATCAAAGGCTGAGGGTGAGTTGAGGGACGTGTTATCCTGCAGGGCTTAAAACTGACGTGGACACTTAATTAAAACAAGCGGGCATTAGGCATTACATTCCTCTAACTTTTAGTAAAGAATATTGCTTATTGACAATATGATTAAATATTTACGTTTGTTTTGCTTTGGTAACTTATGAAACTAGATTCCTTTGCTCCAAATGGAGAGGCGAGAAGTCGATTCACACAGTTTTTATAGTGCGTGTTTCTAGAAAGTGAATCGCCACTTTTCTAAAGTATTTGCACTACTACTAACATAAAATGTTAAAATATTACTAGGATGGAAATATATAACTGATCTCTTCTTTTTGGTGTTTGTGAGGTTTCATTTAATGATAATTATCTACAATATTTTTGATAAGCAATTTTTCAAGTGGGTTTGTTTATTTATTCACCACAAACTTTATCTCGGCTTCCATTATAGTTATTTATAATAACAGTATTTATTTGTAATTAGGTTATTATCCGCCAAAAAATATGCAAATACCTAGCAGCTTGAAAATTTATTTTTTAAATTAATAAAGAAGAAATTATTCTGAACACATTTGAAAATAGATTACAAGTAGGTATTTACGTATATTCTTTTAGTCTTTTAAAAGCTGAGAGCTTCCCTTCTCTGAATTACAAAAAAATGTTTCATGATCTTGTAGCACCTACATTAACCTTAAAAATATTATCGGCTTAATTATACGCCTTTCGCCTGCTTAATGCGTCCACGTTGATGTCATAGCGTAAGTGCAGCATCACTTAATTACACGTGGAGCCTCTGTCGTCACGCTCCAGCACCTAATGCATTAAACGAATTCGCAAACGCGAAGAGAGTGCTTTTTTCGTTTCTGTCGCAGCCTAATGAGTCCCAGCCTTTGCTCTCCGGCAATGCATACCACCGTTTCGTCGAGGAACGGGACCCGAACTATTTGGGCGTCGCGATGGAAGACGCTACGTGGCTGTCGAAGCTGCTCTTCCACTGGGTGAACCCTTTGATGCAGAAGGGATTGGAGGAGAAGTTGGGGAATCCCGATGACTTGTTCGACTTGCCCGACTCTCTGAGGAGCGACACGTTGAGTAGGAAACTCGAGAGGGCGCTAATTGGTCGCGTGGACGATATACATCAAAATCGCAGGCGTCCTATTAGGCGAGTTAATGGTAGGTCGTTCTTAAAAATAAAGAAAAGAAATCGTTTGGCAGTGAACTAAGATTTTTATTTTACACTAGTCTATTTAATAGAATGCTTTTGCTTCTGATAATCTATAGCAAGCGAAGCACTACATCATATTCGAAATTAATTGTTATTCGGTTCAAATTGCTTCATTTTGATTTTTGAAATTTCAGTTTTAAAAGACTAAGAACTGGTACAAAACTATATATATCCGTAGTGTATATATACAGTTTGTATATAGTATACAAAAATTGCAGTTACTATCTATTTACTAGTACAAGTACCTACCACAGTTTTTTTTCCACAACATGCATTCCCTTACCGCTTATTATCTTTGGTTAAGTTCTTTATAATGTCACATATCGCAATTAATTACAAAATACAAGATCCCCAAGAACCTCAATAAAACCAACTCGTTTCATATCACCACATATCACTAACAATAAGTAAAACCCCTAAAAAATATGTTGTTATAAATAAATTAATTGGACTCCAAAAGTATGTTTAGACCTAAACACTTCCAATGATATATTAGATAGATAGATAGATAATTTTATTGTCAGAGATCTTACGATATTGACATTGTCATGGTTACAACAAAGGTTATATAAAAGTAGTAATTGTCCTTATTATGGTCCTTTATATATGTATATATGCCAGCAAGTCCTAATTTCTTGCATTACCAGATCCCTTGGGATATTTGTGAACAACGACTGCACGTCCAAAGATATACGATACGATGTTGTCTGTAGCTACATTTATTTTTTTGACTTTCAACAAATTCTGTGAAATTCTTAATTAAATATTTGAAGAATGATCTTATATTTTTTAGAATGTCGCTAAAGTATTTAGACAAATTATAGGAAGGTGGATAATCGTCGAAACTATAGGTCTAAGCGGTCTGTTGTGTGGGAGTGCAGATTTCTTAAACGGCTTGCAAAATAAATTTTTATTTCTGCTTGAATCTACATATAAGAGCACCTAATCTTCGTTAATTAGTTTATCTATAAACAGTCGGAATTGATAAATGTTAGCCGATTTATATCATTATCCTTAATCCTTCCATTATACTTATCTTCAACTTATCAGTTCAATTACTTTAACTAACAATTCTAAAAACGTTGAATAAGATGAACACTGAAAGATTTGTTTTGAAAAAGAATCTTTATTTTCCAGATTACGAGTCTTTATCGCCAAGCGGCCCTACGAGCAATTATGAATCGATTCAGGATACGGAGGGATCCGGACTCCTCGATCCGGACAGGCGTAACGTCTCCTTACTTCGCGCGCTCCACAGATGCTTTGGTGTCCAATTCTACGCCGTCGGTCTCCTGAAACTGACTGCTGATACTGCGGGATTCGCGGGCCCGATGCTCTTAAATAGATTGGTGTCGTTCATGGAGGATAAATCGGAGGATATCCGGTACGGATACGCTTACGCGGCGGGCCTCTTCGCCATCACCTTAATAGGTAACTGGGCAAGATTTTGAGTAATGGATTTTTCTTTTGTACGAAGCATTCAAAGGGAAGGTCTCTTTTAATAATTTCTAACGCAGACGATACACAGCACAAAGAAGGCAATAAAAGAGGACACATCGAACGTAATTAAAAAATATTATATTTTAGTAGATATGATATACGTAGGTAAGTATTTTTTGGTTATTTGGAAAATGCCAGATGTCAGATTTACAATTACTACATAAAGTGATAAAGTGAATAACAGCACGGTTGTTTCTTCTCTCCGATTTTATCAGGATAATCCGTTTATTGTTCGAGAAACCTACTTCTACTTCGGCGTAACGGCGCCGATATTTATAATTTCCAACTGATAGCTTTTATTTACGACCCGAGCTTCCGAGCGGAAGGATACGAAAATGAGAGGAGAAACAGCAATAACGCAGCACCGATTCTAAAATATTTATTTGAGCTTGGATTGCCTCGCTGACTACACTTTAACCACGTTCGAACAACACATGCATTTATCATGGGTATCATTAAAAGTCATCAGGTGCTGCAGCAAGATTAGATGATAGCTTCCGGGTATATTTATTACTTATTGTTGGCGATGTCTGTATTGTCCCATCTTCCTTTTCGATTTTTTAGATGTACCTACTACCGTAGCGATGTAAATTGCTGTTTTAATATTTAATGTGGCAAGAGAATTCTATACAAACGATTGAAACTGGAATCTATTGGGCTAGCATTATCTAATATGCAATATAAAATGTTTATAAAGATGATATAATATTACGGACACTTTTTCTGGTTGGAAATATTATTTTATAAGTCTTTAAAAATACAAAAAAGATTTTTCAAATAAACTTTTTCTAATTAAGTCACTCATACCCACCATTTTCCTGAAATGAGCTTTGACTTCGAAATATTTCTCTTAGAAGGTGTATTTTCTAATTATGATTCATTTAGCACCTCTATTCTAGACTGAACCCTGTTGAATTCATCATACAAATATGTGAATTTCTCATATAGCGCAACTGGCATTTCACAGAGTCAAGTACGGCTTTGTCTAAATATTTTCCTGCTCTTGCAAGCGAGGACTGTAACTGCTTTCGTCGCACTTTATATGTGGAAGTTTCTGTTTCCATCGTGCTAGTTTATGTAATGCACCTTTGCACACAATACTATATTTAATAGTTTATTTAACGCTGCGAAATAACACCGTGTTCGTCTACGGAATCGATTCCCTGATAAAAGTAGATTCGCCACTTCTTAACTTCTTATTTTTGGTCTAATATATTTAGTTTATCCTTCGCTGTGCCTAACAAATTTTATAATTTAATGTATTTTGTGCAGTGAAACATGTGTTTATATTCTGCTCTTTAAAAATACCGCCTATATCTTTAGAAATTCGGTGGAAAGGAAGTTTAATAAACTTTTTATCGCGGGTTTGAAATGAACTTAAACACGTTGAGCTGCGCACATTTTTTATTTTCATAAAATGGAGTCTCAGGGTTGCAATAAAATTTATGTCGGACAAATCAAGAGAGCAATAGGAACTAACCACATAAGAAAAACCGGCTGCCCAAAGAAGAATAAGAAAGATTTAAATTTTTGCAAGAAACTTTTTTGGATTATACCTACATATATATGAGATAGATTATATAGAATTGTGCTATTGTGAAATACCCTTTTTGTACTAAATTTCTTTCCTTTATGTAACAACACTTTCCTAGGTGCCTTTTTCAACACACACTTCAACTTCCTCATGGCGATAGTCGGATTGAAGATCCGCGCCGCCCTTGTGACGACCATATACAAGAAGACCCTATCCGTCAGCGGTACAGTCCTGAATTCGGCCTTTTCTACCGGCGAAATCGTCAATTTCATGTCCACCGACACGGATCGGGTGGTAAACTCGTGCCCCAGTTTCCACGCCCTCTGGAGCATCCCATTTCAAGTACGATACACCTACGAAAAATCTCTCCCCTGGACTCCGACTTAATAAATTCTATTCGTAGATCGCCGTCACCCTGTATCTCCTTTACAATCAAGTGGGACTGGCGTTCCTAGCTGGTGTCGGTTTCACCATCGTACTCATACCGATCAATAACCTCATAGCGAACAAAATAGGCAAGCTCAGCACGAAGATGATGGACCAGAAGGACAAGAGGGTGAAAATTATGACGGAAGTTCTGCGAGGGGTGAGAAGTATAAAGCTGCACGTCTGGGAGGATCATTTCATGAGAGTCGTAACAAGTTAGTGGTAGCTGATATCAGACATATGAGTATCATTACCTACACAAGTTTCGCCTCAAATTGTATCCGTATAACTCGTAATATTGTTGGGCAAATAGCGAATATATTGACCTATAAATATCGGGATATTCTACACGTAGTATCCATCAAATAAAATACTTATACCTAATACAATATTAAAACAGAAAATTATATAGGTACCTACGTAATATCCAAATCGAATTGGTAACCAAAGAAAATTCTCCCGAAATTGAGGTCTTTCAATCACCCGGGAAAATGTTCCAAGCGATCCTTTTTCACATAGATTACAGTAGAATAAAACGTTTCATCGCAGAGAGAATATTTAATTTTCCTCACTGGCAGAAATTTCTACTCAATTTTCGCTGCACGTGCAGAATATTCCGTCTTATCTCTCATATCGACATTCAGGTCAAACGTGTAATAAAAAGAAAGCTTTTATTTTAGTTTCATTCGCGTATGCAATGAATTTCTCATTGCTACTAACAGGGCCTCGAATAATTGTACATGCATGAAAACGTTTCTGCAAATATATTAAAAATGGTAAGAACGGAATTTTAATTTGTACGTTAAAATTTATATTACGCATTGTATTAGGCACTATGTCTAATTGAGCAAATATTTAAAAGTCTGCAAACCATTAACACATTTATTAATTTACATATTATAAATATCAATAAATATTTTTGATATATGAGTAAAATCATTACTTAAGTTTTAACTAATTATATAGCAGTTTAAAAGGAACAGTATTATGCGTCAACATGTCCTCAAGGATATCCTTAGATGCACTCTGCATTTTTCTTCATTGGAATTTGAAATCAGGCACTATATTATTGTAATACTATTTTTTTTTCATGAATTTCACTCTAGAGACTGTTCGCAGAAAGAAATAACTCATGGAAATCTTTGTTGAATTATGGCTGTCCCGTGTAGGCTTGCATAATATATTCGCTCTTTTCAGTATAGGTTTTTTTTTTTGCGTTTAGGAAAGTTGATTTCTTTTACCTTTATCTTAAGTGTTAAAAGATTAACAGCATTGATTCATTATTATTAACTATAAGAATGCATATTTAATGTTTGGGGAATGTTGAACAAGCAAAACTTAGTGTCAACAACTAGGCAGAACAAAAGCAAAAGTAAACTAGGCTATGTTATGCAAAAGAGAGCTTAAATCCAATATTATACAGAGTATCTACTTTTTAATGGGTATACTATTGCTAGGTTGTAAAATATAAGAAATACAAAGTCGGTTAAATAGAAAACAAGTTGCGCCATTTTCGAGCGTAGAGTAAATTAAAATATTTCAAACATTTCCGAAGATATTCTAGGAAGTAAATAGAAAATATCGATTTGTTTTTTGTTTTAAGGTTTTTGATTCTGGGAATATAAAGGAAATGTAATATGATTTTTTATTACAATACAAACTGATCAGATTATTGTCAGGTATTCTGGTTTTGAAGAACCGTCGCCTACTTTATGTTTTTTAAATTCGGCTTTTTTGTTTGTCTAATTTTTTCGCGACACTCGACATGTTTATTTTTGTTTTTTCTGTCCCTAAAACACATAATTTTTGAATTTTTGCTTAATGTTATAAAATAAACGTTGCAAAATTTTTGAATTTTTCCTTTTTTTTATTTTTTTTCCAAACGCGTCTCACTTTAAAAAATACTCGACGCTGCGCGTCTCGCTGTAGTTATTTATACTTCCTTTTATCCATACAACTCGCATTATTTATATCTTAGCTGTACTGGCATATTTTATTTATGCACTTCAACGTTTACTTACTTACAGAGGTGTGCAATAAAATCTGGGACAAATATATAGGTAGTAGGTCTTGTTGTCATGGAAAGTCGATTTCCTTAATATGCTATCAGTGTCATGTGTCAAATATACTCAGAGATTAGTCATTTCCAGCTTTGAAAACATTAAAAGATGCCTAAGCAATTAAACCAACTCATAAAAGCCCGAATTGTGTCCAAAATAGAAGATGGTTGGTCAATACGAAGAATTGCAACGTATTTGAATTTAAATAAGTATAGTGTAAAAGAACGGTGGATGCAAGACGGATCTTTAGCAAGAAAAAACTTGTTTCCTATTTAACAGTTTTCCGTATCTCCTATAACTTTCAACAGAGCAACAGTGTTCTCAGTAAAAAGTAGCCATTATGGGTGCGCTGCCTTTAACTTTGTCCTATTTTTAGTGTTGAACAGATTACTTTAAAATGCAAAAATGACGGTAGATTAGAACATTGAAATCTATCATTACCTATACAGGGTGAATCTCAATATATGCGACAAACTTTAGGAGCTGATTCCTGAGGTTATTTTGATCATAAGAGTTCATAAGAACATATGTCCCAAACTGCTTATTTCTAAAGTTATACAATGTTTAATAGTAAGTTAACATAATTAATAATTAGTAAAACTAAATAAAAAAAAAATACTCTGACAACTACTGCCAAATATTGAAATGACAAACAAACAATTCCCTCTGACCACTACTGTCAAATATGGAAATGACAAACAATTCCCTCTCAACACAATTGATTTTGAAGAACCAACTGTGATATTAATTGTGTTAGTCATAGTTCATAATTTATTATTAAACATTCAATAACTTTTAAACCAAACCGTTTTGGACATATACTCATATGAACTTTAATGATCAAAATAACCTCAGGAATCAGCTCATAAAGTTTGTCGCATATATTGAGATTCACCCTGTATAACCAATTTTGACCAAATAAATTTTATGTAAGCGCATCGTATGAATACCTGAAGTATTGCTATTGCTATTTTTGTCCAATATATTTAAATCTACTCCATAATTTTGATAAATTTGACATGTAATGCTTATTAAAATAATTGATTTATTTATTTATTTATTTATTTATAAAAATTTCTATAGTATTACGTATATTTGTGACAGGTGATGAATTTTGTGAAATTTTTTGAAACTGTAATCAATAAGCATCAATTTTTGAAGCCTATTTTCTAATTGAATGCAATTGTTCCATTGCCAGAATTTAGGGATTCAGAACTGAAATATTTGAAACGGAGAAAATACTTGGACGCCCTCTGCGTGTACTTTTGGCCAACCACACCGATTCTAATTTCCATATTGACCATTCTCACCTACATCGCCCTGGGCAACCAGTTAACCGCAGCTATAGTATTTACCAGTATTGCATTATTAAACATGTTGATCGCTCCTTTGAATGCATTTCCCTGGGTTTTGAATGGGATAACCGAAGCATGGGTCTCCCTAAAACGTATTCAGAGGCTCTTGGACGTGAGCACAGTTCGATTTGTTCACCGAGATGATAAATAAAAGGTTACTTTTTCAGTTACCCGATATAGATTTAAATTCATATTATGATAGAACTATAACTGAAGAGAATAAAAATTTAGATATCGTAATAAGACAAGGGGAATTTACTTGGAACAAAGCGTTAACAGCAGAAGAAAAGCAGAAACTGCACGCGATCAAACAGAAGGTCCATAAAGACAGAGGCGTCGGAAAACGATCCAAAACTAATTCTGAGAGTTCGCCAGAAGAGACTGTGGAACAAGTTCAAGAATTTTGTTTGAATAACATTAACTTTCGTGTAAATAAAGTAAGTTTCGCCAATTTAGCATCCTAATTTAAGTTTAGATGAGTCGTATTTCCAGGGCGAATTCGTAGGAATCATGGGCACTGTTGGTAGTGGGAAATCCTCAATTCTTTCGGCCATAATGGCCGAGCTTACGAAACTCGAAGGTCAAATCGCAGTATCGGATCAGAATTCGGGTTTTGCAGTGGTAACGCAACAATCTTGGTTGCAAAGGGGTACCATAAAAGAAAATATTCTATTTGGAAAGCGTTATGATGAGAGTAAATATGTGGAGGTGCTCACAGCGTGTTGTTTAGCTGAAGATTTAGAGCAATTGCCCGGTGGAGATTTAACGGGAGTGGGAGAAGGTGGCATGACCCTTTCGGGCGGGCAAAAGGCTAGGGTGGCATTAGCAAGGGCTATTTATCAAGATAAAGATATTTATCTCTTGGATGATATTATTTCTGCGGTCGACGCAAAAGTAGCTCGACAGATCTTCCAAAATTGCGTAATGGGAATCCTACGACATAAAACTCGAATTCTGTGTACGCATCACGTTAAATATTTAGCGCATGCAGACAAGATTGTGGTTATGGAAAACGGTGCTATTCACCAGCAAGGTAAACGAGTCTGTTAACTATTTTTCATATATTTCACCAGTTCTTATTACATAGGTAAAGCATGCGATGTTCTTCGAAGCATAGACGCTTCACTACCAGTAGATCTTGAACTAAATGAAAGTGTGACATCTTCCGTACTATGTGAAAGTGATAAAATAGAAGACAACACTTCCAATGATAGCATATTAAATGAAGAAGCTCGCGAAACTGGAACAGTACATTTTAACGTTTTTGCTTTGTATTGGAAGGCTATGGGACACATCCTATCTATTTCCATATTACTTTCGATTACTATAATGCAATTCTCGCGAAATCTAACAGATTGGTGGCTAGCCTATTGGGTATCCGATTCTGAGAAAGGCAATACCACAAATCTGAGTACAAATGTAGAAGTATTTATGGCACAAAATGATCAACTCGATGAACAAAAAGATTTGAGATACTATATGACGATCTACATACTTTTAGCGGGTATAAATTCGGTATTCACGCTCCTTAGAGCCTTTTTGTTCGCGTTCGGCGGTATAACAGCTGCCTGTATGATTCATAAATCACTGTTGAAATCGATCATGAAGGTATTTTTTAATTATTGTGTTCGAAAAGCAATTCCAGCGTAATTATAAAATGTTTTTTAGGCGAAAGTGTCATTTTTCGATATCTCTCCCCTAGGTCGGATATTGAATAGATTTTCAAGTGACACGTATACAGTAGATGATTCATTACCCTTTATTTTGAATATACTTCTAGCGCAATTTTTCGGACTTTTAGGTAAAAATAAAAAAAAGTTCTGTTCTTTTTTTAATAATTGCATTTTTGATATGTTATGTAGGTTCGGTTGTAATAACAATATATGGACTTCCATGGCTGTGCATGATTTTAGTACCACTAATTCCTGTATATCACTGGTTACAGAATAGCTATAGACTTACCTCAAGGGAACTAAAAAGACTGTCTAGTATTACCTTATCTCCAATTTACAGCCATTTTAATGAATCTCTGCAAGGTAAGACACAACTTAAAGTCCTTCGCTTACATGAAGTATATATATGTATATATTTGGACAAGGAGTCTTTGCCGTTGGGGTAAATGAGTATATGGACGATTTCTTGGGTAGCGGCATTAACTTGAAAAATTACTCTATTGTCTCTTTATTTTTATTGCCAATATTTCGCATCTAGCTTGATGCTTCATCAGGGCTCAAAATTTGAAAACAGATGTGGAAAAAATCTCCACCTTAAGAATCCACGTTTTAATTTAAAATGAATTTGTAAAAATGTTAAATTTGTAAAATAAAATTTTTAAATTTAAAATGTCGAAAAGCTAAAATTACTGAATAGATACACATTAAAAAAGTTGTCACATTACAAAAACGGAGAAGGACAAATTCACATATGCACGGAACAACAACAACTGTTGTTGTTTGTTCCGTGTAATTTTTCTCTCCAAGCTTAAAATAGCTTGCATATAATTGAGCATTAAACGTGCTGTAATATATCAGTAAGGAACATCTGAGGCAACTGTACACATTCACCGCTAATAGTCACGGCGATTTTCCCCCAACAGGTTTACCGATAATTAGAGCTTTTCGAACAGTGGCCAGGTTCAAACGGGACAACGAGCAGCACGTGGAGGAGAATCAAAAAACACAACTGGCGAGCCAGGCGGCCGGCCAGTGGTTAGGGCTGCGGTTACAGTTTATCGGCGTGGCCATGGTGACCGGAGTCGCTTTAATAGCGGTCATCCAGCACCAGTACGACGTCGCCAACCCGGGTATATAAACACAATAAATTTCCCTCGTTTTATTGTTGCGCGCATCTTCCGATGTAGCGACGCAAAATGTTCCGCCTTCTCCTGAATGATAATTATTTGTTCCTGCGGCAGGTCTCGTGGGACTGGCCATCACGTACGCTTTATCTATCACCGTCTTACTGAACGGAGTCGTGAACGCTTTTACGGAGACCGAGCGAGAGATGATCGCCGTCGAGCGCGTCAATCAGTATATAGAAGAGGTTCAACCGGAGAACACGACGTCTGCCGTCGATCCTCCATACGGTTGGCCCAGCCAAGGAGTTATTGTATTTGACAATGTTGTTTTGAATTACAGGTTTGTTTTCGTTGCGTACTTCTTGTTTGCACTTTGTTTGTTATTGTTTATATATCATTTATATATTTGCATATTTACCAATAAACAAACTGTAAACTCAAAAAGGAGCACTTCCGCATGTCGAAATTTTCAGAACGTAAACAGGTTTGTAAGATCTCGCGCAACATAAATTTCACTGAACTTGCATGACAGTTAGATTGGATAATTATTGCATACAGAGTAAACTCGTATGGAAGTCGCTCCTGCGAGAATTGACACAAGTAATTGCCAGTCTATCTCCACCTTTATCTTACGCTACAGTCTTGCATATCTTTAAATTGGATATGGTCGATTTATGGTTTGGAACTTTAGAGCAGTCTTTGTTTTTTTGGTATCTTACATTATTTGTACTTCTGTATTAACTACACTTTACAGTCGACTCTCGACATTCGCAGTTATTTTTATATGAACAAATATTGACTAATCACATCGCGTATATTTTCGGAATACACAGGCATAGTAACAAAGCACCAATATATGCAACAAAATATGCGTGGCCAGAGATAAGCTATCCTTTGCGTGGCATAGCAATTGCTAAACAAGTCAAAGTTTGAACCGTTTTGACATTTTTGACATTTAAAGTTATATTTGTATGTATAATTTGTATGCATTAGGTTTTTCTTAATAGGCCTGGAGAAAATAGTGTTTTCAACTAAGGTATAATGGCTATTATGCACTCTGGTGATTCCAAGTAATAGATTTGGATAGGTAGTTTATTAGTAGGTACACTAACTCTGTTATTATAATACAAAAGGCTAAGAGGCTGCAGTGTTACCAGGGACTTTGTGAGACAACAACATAAAAAACCTGTTGGTCTATGCAAATGCTTCCGGATATTTGATGAAGCCTACCATATTTTCAAGTTTGCAAATCCGGGTCCATTAAAAGGAAAAAAAAAATAAATCCCAGGTACCAGCATTTCAATCTGATTCAACACCTAGGCGTTAATGAATTTAAGATTGACGGTGTGGAGGTCTCTGTATACCCTCTAATACAACCTTCATTATTCAGTCGCTTGATCACAGTTGATAGGAGTATTTAAGGTTTATACATATGTTATCCAATGGAGAGGATTGTGTAAGCTGCATGATGTGATGAAAATATGGAAGATTTGTACCATCGCCGTTGTTGGAAGAGCATTAAGCCTATAAAGGCACAAACTATCAATTTATGGTGGAAAAGCCTTTGGCCACAATATGTGCGGAAGCGAATATCTATTTCAACAGAGTCAGTTAATGAAATCGGATATTAGAACCGAAAAATGCTACCATGACGGTGCTCATGCTCTATTATTAGAATCATCATACCAGCAAAAACAATGTAAGGGAAATACTAAAAACGGATTCGAGATTTTGCCTACCAGGTGTCATCAGCGTCACTCCGAGATCAAACCTTACTTTCATCGCTATTGCATCTCAAGCTTTATTCATCATCGTCTATTAGAGGATCAAGAGTTTAGATGTGCGCTTCCTAGGGTACGAAAACCCACAACAGTAATGCAGTCACAGATCTAGTTCGGGGACGCAAGTTCAGGGAACATTTTGCACTTTCCCTCATAACGTCAGTTTCAAGACGCGTTCTGCACTATCGGCTTACGCTACAGTCGTCTTGTGGGTTGAGAATTTGTCTTTCGTGCCCTAGGGCGCGCACATGTAAACTCTTGATTCCCAAATACGGTGGATAAAGCTTGCGGTGCGAATCCGTTTCTAGTGCTATTCCCTTTCATTGCTTTTGCTGGTAGGGTGATTTCAAGAATACATCACGAGGCCTGCCATTTTTCGGTTTCAATTGCAGTTAGGTATTTTTGTGATGTAAATTGATGATTGTAAACTTGGCAGGACGGTTAATGGAGAAGCCTTCTATGATATAGAGATTAATAAAATTGAAGAATTAAATGATAGCACACCAAATGCTCTAATAGTCGACGACCTACTGGAGTTAAGTCAGCCTGAAAGTGAAGAAATACCGGTTGAAAATGATCAAGAGGAAAATGCATTTTCATAAAACAATATCCTCTATCTTTTCGTCTACCTTCGCTGCAGCTGAGGAACAACATAGATGTCCGCTACTTAGACAAGATAAGGCTGACAACACTTCCTATATATAATTAAATAACAATATAAGATAAAGTTTTTTTTTATGAATATGCGTACATAAATAGGTCGCATATACTTTCTATATCAAATAAACGTATATAATAATAGTACTTTAAAACACAAGTGTCACAATGACGTTTATGTAATGCGAGCACAAGTTTGAATCTCGAGCCGCGTAGCGGCGAGAGATTGAAAGTACGAGCATTACAAGTCATTGTGGCACACGTTTTTACAGTATTTTTTCTAATTTGCACATTAATCGCATATATTACTTTCCGGCAAGAGTCTCCCCCACCCACGTTAATATCTCATTACAGCACAGTATGCTGCAATATTCATATCAACCCTGCGTCGTCGTTTGTTTTAGCTTTATTGCAACATCCAATTAGAAAAATAATTTTATGCAATTATGCCTGCTGACAAACATCAATTTTATGGTTACAATTATTTGCGGATTTTCTTACATTGTCGAGGACCGTACGTAAATTGTTAGTGTAGTACATTGAAGTATTTACTAAGCTTCTTCCGTTTATATTCAAAATTACAGCATAAGTAACGCCATACAGTTAACAAAATGCACAGAACAAATGCTGTTTTCCACTACCACATTTAGCGAGTTTAATCTCGAATTAACATCTATAATACTAACAGAACCGGGCACACAGTACACAATAAAGTCCACGTAAGAGCTTGTACACGGACATGTATCGTTTTTCCGACGCGCAAATATGTACGTCCGTTCTCTATTTACTCTTTTCTTGCTCATTACGTATGTATCTTGTAAACGTGAACGCCGCAAGTTGTGCAGATACTTGAGACGACGGGACGCAATTTCAGGGAACATTTGGCCCCTTCCCTCAAGAACGTCAGCTTCAAGACGCGTCCTGCCGAGAAAATCGGCGTCGTTGGCAGGACTGGCGCCGGAAAGAGTTCGTTATTCTCGGCATTGTTTAGACTGTGCGAGATTTCATCTGGGACAATAACGATCGACTCCGTGAAGATATCCAGCATATCCCTTACCGCCTTAAGGTGCGCCTCGTGTACACGTAAATAGACGGGACACTTTGATTAGATGTATAATATTATTCTAACAGGTCTAGGCTGTCGTGCATTCCCCAGGACCCGTTCCTCTTTTCCGGGACCATCAGGGAAAATCTAGATCCACTCAACGAGTATAGGGAACCAGAAATATGGTCTGCCATCAATAATGCCAATCTTATCGGTACGGTTAGAAGGATGGGTGGTTTAGAAGCGGAGATAACGGCAAGTGGTGCTAATTTCTCTTCTGGTCAGAAGCAGTTGTTGTGCTTAGCGCGGGCTTTACTGCATAATGCTAAAGTAAGTATTTATTTTCAACGGCCATATACACATTGACCAAGCACTCAGGTAGGAAGCTGAGGTTCTCAATGCGTGCGGGCGAACATTGTGGAAATGTTTTTGTTCATTTCTTTAACATGTGCACATATCTACGTTGTTGGCTCGTACGCATTGGGAATGGTAGCTTTCTAGCTGAATACTATATATACATTTATAGTATATTTAGAGTTCACCTTCAAGAAGTTCACGCCCTTGAGTTAACTTTATGAATGAGATTTTTTCTAAATTTTCTAGGGTGAGGTCAACCTTCCAAAAGCTGACATACCTGATTCTCGTCGTGGTAGGGCAGAAAATGTGCTTAACTATTTATTCCTTCTCTAAACACAGCCGGTTTCAGTCTTATCAAATTTCGATCCTGTGTAGGTACTTTCTAAGTCTGCAGTGGCCTGTAAACACAGAAACAATTACTTTGACACTTTTGTGGTAAACTTCAAGTAGTTCTTGATTCTGATATGATTAAGCGAAATACACCTTTTCGCATGTACCAAACCATGGCAAGTGTTTCTTGTCCCGGGAATTGCTCCGCAGTGCCCTTTCCTGCAAGAGTGTACGCTTCCTCATCTCAGTACCAACATTAGAGCTAAATTAGTAGCCACCACCAATATATTTAAAGTGTTTTTGCACCTCCAGATTAGCGTGTTTTTATCCAAAATCTTTCTAGCACACATCTCAATTACATGGACTTCAGTCTTTTAGCAGCGCTTATTTTTTCCTGTTTTGTAGACATTCTCATCAAATTTATATATCTATCAAACGTATATTAATCTTTGTGTACCCGATGCTAATACACTTTAAATGATTTACCTATCAATTTAAATTTGAAACGATGAAAGTTCTCCAATTCGAAACTGTCTAATTAAACTTTATAGTTTACTTACGGAAGGAAACCTATCGAACAATATTTACTTATATTAAACCCTATCAAATTTAATGGCTGGCAACCACCCAAATATATCTCTCCTTTCCGCTTACGTTTTAGATTTTGTGTATCGACGAGGCGACCTCGAACATCGACCAGGCCACGGATCGGCAAATCCAGTGCACGCTCAGGTCGGCTTTCCGCAAGAGTACGGTGATTACGATAGCGCACAGAGTACAGACGGTGCTAGATTACGACAGGGTCTTAGTGATGGGCGACGGAGATGTCTTGGAGTTCGATAAACCAGACGCACTACTCGACGATACCTCGTCTCATTTCTATCGTTTGGTGCATGGTGAATGAAATCGCTACTTGTATCGAATTCTATGATTTTTTTTTATTGTTGTTTGCTGTAAGATAAATTATAATACGCGAACGCATGTGATAATAATAGATTTTTATTTAAACTAATTACGATCTAAATGTATTCCATTATTTATCTAAAGAAAACAAAAGAAATAAAGAATTACGTTTGTTTTGTCTTGAATATTTTCTTACAGGTAATATAATATCAGTAAGCCAACCAAATGGCTTGTTTTTTTAGTAAAATTCAACAAAGATTGAAATGCATTGTAAATCTATAATACCATCCAACGGTAAAACAGTAGAAGCTATGCGTGTAAAGTTGAAGTATTTAGCTGCTGTTCAACATTACGCTTTTGAATAAAACACTCTCGCAGTTTATTGTGAATGTTGTCCTTTGAATTTAAAATGACGTTTTCACACTTTCAATATTTTCGCTGTAAAATAAACCTGCTTCTAGCAATGTACGCCATTGCATAATGACTGCATCAGGTGATAAGTACAAGATGGTATGGATATGCCTCTATATCATCTGACCACCCGCGAATGATTGATGTGCTATAGTATAGAAAAAAGAAGGGTGAATATGGTTTCCGTTTGCTGGAATTGCTAATGAATACACGCAATATTCTCTATTTGTTAAAATTGAAAAAGAATAAAAACAGCTTTCTGAGCGGGTTTGACAACATCCCCGGCTTTTTACTACGTGATACTGCCTGTATATTGGTGAAACCACTACGCTATATATTCGACCTAGTTTTGAAACAGTCCAAGTTTCCTGAGATATGGAAAAAGTCCCGAATCTCCTCTGTGTTTAAAGAAGATGATCCGTCAAATGTGAAAAACTACAGACCAATATCTATTATATGTAACTTTGCGAAAACATTTGAAGCTATACTATACGATCGAGTATACAATTCTATTCAAAATATGATTTCTTCTGCTCAACACGGCTTCGTGAATAGACGCTCAACCATTACAAATCTAGCATGTTTTTCTCAATATGTTTCTGAGGCGATCGACAAACGTGGCCAGGTGGATGTAGTATACACCGACATCCAAAAGGCATTCGATCAAATTGACTGGTGTATTTTGCTTGAGAAATTGGACCGCTTTGACTTTTCACCAGGATTACTTAAACTCTTTCAATCTCATTTATTTGGAAGGACTCAGCATGTTGAATACTTCAACATTAAGTCAAAAGAATTTAGTCCTACATCTGGGGTCTCACAAGGATCTAACCTTGGCCCGCTTCTTTTCCTGGTCTTTATTAACGATATAACGCATGTAATTACGTCTGAGAAATTACTTTTTGCTGATGATATGAACATCTTTTGCAGAATTGATTCTATCGATACAATAATCGATATCTAATGCATATGATATTCATTTCGATAACTTTCTCAATTTGTAATATTTATTGATTTTTTTCTTTTTTTTTTGTATTTCTATCTATATTATGTTTTTTTATCGTTTTACTGTTGTTATTAGCACGTATTATTACACATACAACACATACTATCTGCTTCCGTATTAATTAATATGTACGTTTGTTTTTCCTGTATTTGGGTGTTCACACCTGTTGGAAATAAATTCTATTATTATTATTATTAGTACTGTTGTACCATGCTAAGTACAACTGCAATAGCAACATAGCGTTGTTGTCGGACTCTAACATTTGAAATGCCATCATAATCCGCGACAGATCCGACTATCATAGCGAAAGATCTTAGCGGTTACGATTAAGGTGCCGTCAAAAGTTTAATTATCAACATAATTATTAGAATCTGGGCATGCCCATTCGTTGGTAGATTTTCAATGCCCCTGTCTACGTCGAAATTTTGTTGATATTTTTCCTTAACGAATATCATTGGTACCTACATAATTTACGAAATTAACAGGAACCAGATTTACTACATATTACGAGGTCACGGACATAACCGACAAACCTATATGATTCTCTATGCCCGACTTTCGGCGATGCTGGTTTTAGTAAAATTAGTGCCGGCTCTAGCGATCAGTATATATATTAAAACACTGTATATTATTTATGTGCCATAGTATATTGAATTTACTGCATATAAAACATACATGCTTACCTTCATGCACAGAAAACCTAGTATTGATCGAACATCCAACTACCAGTTTCCTTTTTGTGATAAATTATTACTATTTTCCTTATTTCTGTGTGGATTTTTTCTTTAGTAGGGGTTTCAGTTGCACTACTTGTTTCTTTCAGGTTATCTCCATGTGCGCATGAAGTGTTCACTTATCTTCCGGATCATGGTTCGAGTAATTTCGAAAAACTGTCCGATTTTAATCAGTACTGCTCAAAGAAGTGTATTTCTCGCTTCTATTTGACGACGCATTTACAATACTCAACATACACTTTAGGTACGTAAAATCTCCTATTAGTAGACTCGTCAGGAATATCACGATTTGTACATTTATGCAAAGATTATAGAAAAAGAAAATCTATATCCCTGTACGCTACAAATATGGTTATTATTGGTAACTTGATCGTGAGTCATTAAAATGTTACATTTAATGCAGCAAAAAGAGCTGTACTAAACCCTAAATTTAAATATGTCCTAGCTTAAAGGATTTTCTTTCCATTGACATATCAACTTAAATTACTCTTATTTTGTTAGTTATCTTTTTGTTGTGATGAGAGCGCCTTGAAAAGCTATTTACACACACCAAACTTAATTTCGATGTTAAAATGTTCCTTTATAATCTACGGCGTCGGAGTGTATAAAACAGTAAAGTGAAAATGTTTCCCATATAGACAACTTAAATTAAATCCCTGGGAATTAGTAAGGTATTGAGCGTTCCCTACTTCATAGAGCGTTATACACGCTCATTATTTAGCATCATTACACGTGTGGTACAATAAGGCCTCTCCACGAGCGAAGTCGAGCTCACGTGAAAATAAACGGATGTTTACGAAAACCGTCAGATTTTCAATAAGCCGCTTAGCGTAGATCGGACGGTCGCGTCGCATCGGGCAACTAAAGACCTAATCGGAGACGCGGGGACATCCGACACGGACAAATAGATATAATACCGTCCGTTTCGCGGACTGTAGCAGTATTTTCAGGTCGTCGACGTAATAAAGTTTGGGATTGCGAATGGAATTAATGAAGAAAACCTTAATACGGATGTAATATGTTGCGTGTATATTGTACGGGCGGAATATATTGGAATATTTCGTTCTTACGGATCGAGCGTAATGGGTATACTTATATATTTATGAGCTCATCATATTGCGAGTTTTGGACCAACCAGGCTTTTCTTAATAAAGTACTAAATATTTAGGTCAAGCCTTGGTATTGTGTATATCGCTGGAGGAATATTATCTCCCTATTCATTAGATGGTGGAGGAAATTAATGCTTGTTATACAGACCGTTCATAAGTAGGGTATATCTTTTTTGCTAATGGTAGCATAGAATTTATTTTTCAGTAGAAGCAATATTAAGCAGATATATTGCCAGTCTTTTATAGTTCCGTCGTATATAGAGGGTTAAACAACCTTTCATTAACTTCACAAAAATAAAATATCCTTTTTTTTGTTGTGAGGGTCGTTTGACATAAACTCTCCGAAAATACTGCAGCCTCTTGGCCTTTTGGATTATATCTCCCATTTCTTTTACCCATTGAATTATGCCAGCCAGTACAATATCCTGGTGCCCTGTCTGTACAGGTCTTCGGCAGGTAGATCGTAATAATCCTGTGGGTTCATTTTTGGCTTGCCATAAATCTTTTTGCACCCAGAGCCTCCCATTAACATGCGGTGTCTATCATATTACAGTCTGCATTGGGTATCTGCGGTGTTAATCATCATTTTCTGTAGGTGTTCTTTCAGTGCACAGTATCCTATTAGGAAAGCTACTACTATGGCGAAGATGATTCCCACTAAGCTTTAGTAGTTCCTCAGTCTTGTTCTTTGATGGTCTCATGAATTTTCCTGGTTGTGTTTTTCTTGAACTCAATTTATTACCTGCTCCTCTACTGTGTTTTTGGATACCCCTAGAACAGGTTCTGGGTTTATAAATATAAAATACCTACTGTAACCTTATTGCGGTCCGAATACATTTCCCAACCAAATTGTATCCTCATTTCAAAATACGGTATTTATAAAGGTTCTTTTTTTGTCTGTGGATCAAACGCGTATATAAAAATGTGGTAAATCTTAAATAAACAGATTAATATATTTCAGGGGACGGAGCAAACACATTCTGGCTCGATTTCTAAGCCAATAAGCTTTCTGGATCTTATAGAGCGCCTATGTGGTTCCCTATATGAGTCTAAAATCGGTAAGAAAAATAATACATCGAATGGGTCATCAAAAATTTATTAATTGTATCCCTCCCCAAGGCGCTATTCATTTGTTATGAGCCGAGTCAATAACATTGCTAGTAGTGTTGGGTAAGGTAGGGGAAAATAACCATCGTTAGCCAGGACTAGACATCCTCGCAGCACTAACCCTTTCTCCCGAGACGAATAAACACGAGCCTGTCTAGTTCTCGCTGACAATAGTTATTTTCCCCTATCTTGCCCAACACTAATTGCTAGTATATAATATCTTTGCTTTTACTATATTTGCGTTTAGATGCTAAATATTCTTTTGTATTGACCCCGAACTGTCTAGGTATTTATTTCTTTACTCTCCTCTTTTTCTTCACGAACGTAATTTGTAATCCAGTAGGCTATAATAGTAATAATGGTAATACCTAATATAGCAAGGATAACATAAAACAGAAGCAAACTATGCATTTATAACACATGTTCGAAATGTCAACTGTATACTTAACATATTCTTTTTTGAAAACCACTGCTAACTCTAGATAACATTTGGGTTTCAAAAGCATGTCATGCATATTTTCATATTGTGTGGTGTTGTTCTGGGCCAATGAATTATCTGACGTTTTTAAAACAACAGGCAGGTAGATACAATACAACGTTTATTTAAAAAAAAACACCAAATAGTGCAAAAAAAAGATTTGGGTAATCTGTAAAAATCCCGAAGAATTAAAGTTTAAACTATAAATACCATTCAATAAGTAATTTGCTGCTAAGTTAAAAGTTATTGTGTTCTATTTAAATTAATCAAGTTATAGCCATTTCTTATTTGATTAATTTTAATTTTTGTACAGCCTGTAGCAGGTTAGATCGGAGAATCCAAAAATGCAATATACAGACAGTTCCACGTATTTTGGCCACAATATTTCGTGACGTTTAGCGTGAATAATAGATATATATGAGTAAATAGAAATAATAGTATGAAATTAAATTAATTATTATTGTCCCGGAATATTAGGTTGGTAGTATGAGGTTTCGTAGAATTATACGTTAGGCTTTTTTTAACAGGAATAATAGACAAACTGAGCTAGTTTAGAGTTCGAAATTGCTTTTATGCCGGTGTATACCACAGTCTCACCTCGCCACTGTTTATTTTCCTTGGTAGTAGAAAGAAGCCAGATATCGATGGTTTACCACTATTTCGGTGTTAAAATAACAGAGCCCCATTAGAAGATACATGCTTTCCTCCAGCACAGCTATATAATATAAAATTACAAACACGCATTGTCTGCTTACTGTTTAAGAATTTGTAAGGAAATCTTTTTTAACGATGGAAAATATACTTTTATTTAGCACCCGCTGTCGGAAATTAATACGGAAAATGTTGTTTATCAAGCGAATTACGAATTTATAATAGATCGTCGTTTGCTAACAACGGTAACGCTAAGGATATTCTCGAAGTTATTCATTGGAATGTTTACAAATATTCCCGCATTACGGAAAATCCAAAATAAAACCCTTTGAAAAATTATGTAAATCAAAGGGAGTCACGTGCACGTTCGGTATTAATTAATTTCGTGATGCTAGTGTGCCGCATTCGTTACCGAATAAAATTAACAACATAAAAAGTCGATTTGAAAAATAATTGGACCGTCCGTAATTACAGCTTACTAATTAAAACAGAAAAATATGCCGGCTTATAATTAAGGACGTAAAAATGAAATTCGATTTTTTCTCCAACAAATGTGCTCCTACAACGATCTTGTTTATAATAAAAGGAAGGAGTTGTATTTAATGTAATTAAATACAACATACAAGTTTGCTTGCCTATATATACGAACTTATATATTGAATCTTTGTAAGAATTCGTTGAATCAAATCCAATCGGTCTCATTAAGACGCTCCTGCTGCATAACTCGAATTCAAGCGAAAACTTTTATCTGCAGCGGTAACAAGATTATGAATAAGAATAACAATCGTGAAAGGCGATTCTGCGGGTCCCTCTCGTCGAATTTTTAAAGTGGTCGCTCGTCATAGAAACCGAAAAGATTCATTAGCATTCCAGGAAAATTAACCATGCATCTTGAATTTCATCAGGAGCTAACAATCTATTAGAGTGGCATACTTTCCAGAGTCCCTTCTTTTTGCAGCTCTGGAAAAAAGAAAATGAGGTACGTGTATGGTGGATAGGTTCAGTATAGTTACGTAGAGAAGTTTAGAAACGCTCAAACTGTGAGGAATGTGTATTCGGAGCTGCCGTACATCCTTTATATTATTGCCTATAATCAATGGTGTAGATAAGATATCCACCCGCATCCATCCTGAAGTCTTTTTCAGCCTTTATACAATACGTAAAAACTATTTAAAAATGATAGGAGTTCTTGAGGAATTTCGTTCAAACGGGGATATCCCCAGTCAAGCTGATGAAACAATCCAATAATGAGAACATTGAAATGAAATTTAAAATCAACAAATTTTCAAGTGCTACAGCTTTGTTTCAATTCCTTCCTTCCTATATATACTTAGAATTCGTATGAGGATAGTATTGTGCCACAATTTATATTGATGCATTGATACAACCTGGTCCCTCTAATGACACTGAGTGTGAGGCAGGTAAATAATTTCTGTTTTTTTATCTACACCCATAACGTTTGCAGGTTCAAATACTGGTTTCTCAGTCATCGGGTATTTGGTTGCTTTTCGAGGTTTATTTGTTTCCTAAGTTCTTTCTTTTTCCCATCCAGGTACTTTGTTATCTCAGGTGCTACCTCATCTGTACCAGTCGCTTTTGTAGTTTTCATATTATCTACTGCATCTTCGATTTCTTCCATTGTGATTTCATTGATCACCGCCGTTTCTAAGATTTTTTGGCTTTCTGTATTTATTACTATTGCCTCCTCCTTTATTTATGTGTTACCCTCTATATTATTTAACTCTCTGCACTATTAATAAGTATTAATAAAACTTAGCAGCCAATACAAACCGAAAACCAGGAAGAAGAGAGTCCCAGCGAAGAGGAGATATTGGAAGAAATAAAAAATTTGAAAAATGGTGAAGTTCCAGGAGAGGACGAAATAGAAGTAGAACTGCTAAAATATGGAGGACAGCATTTACTGGGATAATTACACCCATATATAAAAAGGAAGACAAGAAAAAATGCGTAAACTACAGGCCAATAATTTTACTAAATGTCGCCTACAAAATCTTGGCGAATCTAGTAAATAAACGTTTAACGGAGTACGCTGAGGAAATTCTTGGAGATTACAAGAATGTCTTTAGACCAGGAAGATCCACGATTAACGCCATACACACGTTGGAGCAAATTTTCCAAAAGAGATGGGAATATGGCAATGAAACACATGTAATATTTACTGATTTTAAAAGTGCGTTCGATGCTCTTAACAGCCAGAAAATTAAGAGCTGGAAATGTTAGAAGTACCCAAAAAACTAAGAACAATCTTAGAAGTGCGTTTGAAACGCACAAAAGCCAAAGTGTGATTCCAGGGAACAACAACAGATTCGCTGGAAGTAAATAGAGGGGTAAAACAAAGTTATCCCATATCGCCAACGTTGTTTAACCTAGTGCTGGAGGGAGTTATAAGACGAACAAAACTAAATAAGAAACATATTATGGCAAATCAGATACAACTAATAGCGTATGTAGACGATGTTGCAATAATAGTAAATACAAGTGATGATCTGGTAAGGGCTATAGAAAGTCTAGATGTTGAACCAGATAAAATTGGTATGACAATAAATGAAGCAAAGACAAAATGCTTGAAGCTTGGAAAAGAGGATGTAAAAACACAAAACTTTTTCAAAACGAATAGAAATAAATTCGTAGCAGTCGCCTCTTTTAATTTACTTAGGAGTTACAGTAGGTGGAACTATAAGAGACAAAGTGAGAGATAGAATTTTAAAAGCAAACCAGGCATACGGTAGGAATAAATTTCTATTGAAAAAGAAAATGAAAAAACTAAAATAAAGATATATAAAACCCTGATCAGACCAGTTATTACCTATGTGCTGGAAACAATGGCAATAAATCAAAAGGAGGAAGAAGATCTAAAAATAATAGAAAGAAAAATAATGCGAACAATGTTTGGACCAAATAGAACAGAAGACGGGGAAATAAGAATGAAAGGGAGCAGAGAGATAGAAGATGAGGTCGGTGGAGAAAACATCATAAGATAATAGACAGAGCATATAATGAGAAGAAAACTAATAGAAATGATCAAGAGGATAACACAGTGGATTCCACTGGTGGCCAGAAGCAGAGGAAGGCCGAGGAGGAGATGGCGAGACGCTGTGGAAGAAGATGCAAAGACAATCGGAGTGACGATTTGGAAGTCGAGGTGCAAGGATAGAGGGGAGTGGAGGGAAATAACATCGGCAGTTAGGAGCCACAACGGACTTAAATAACGAATAAAAGGATTAATCCACCTAAACAGAGGGATTTTATCACGCTCTAGCGTCAGCCATAATCCACAAGGATTGAACAGCTTCATGAATGAAACTATGATATGAAACTATTATAATCAGTAAATAAGGTTATATTGAATTCGACCTCGTTTCAGTTTTCAGACACACTTCCGGTATCTAATTTTAAGTTACATATAAGTATGTAATTTAATCTCAATATAAAAAATATTTTTCCAATATTATAAAAAACGACGTTGTCCTGTTTTTGAGCAAAAATCTTATTAAACTTTGACAGATTGATGTGTTTCCCAATTGTTTATTCACAAACTTTTTCCGCCGATCGTACAAGTCGACGCCAGTTCGTATTTACGTGCAGCTAATCCCTAGACGTCAGCTACGGGTACGACGTCCTTTTCTACCTCTGCGAGGCTAACAGGGAGTTAGACCGCGATACACTCTACTTACTTTGTATATTACTTGATCTCTTCATCTGGTTCAGTGCGTCCTTCCAGCCCCTGCTGCGTCCATTGTGCGAGCGGTCTGAATAAGTTTCGAGCGGTCTCTTGGAGTGGCGAGAAAAAAATCTCCCCGCGCGTTACGGCGACGTATATAAGTACAGATACACGGCGATGGCAAATGAATGCGGTACAACTTTAAGAAAATTACACGTCGCCTATTGTGCTCGCCCGAGATATTTTATCGATTCGATTCCGCATGCGCTTCTAATAGAATAGAATGGTTTCGGCGGAATTTTTAGGGTGAATTCGCTAGTTAAAAAGAAAATAAAGTTTGTAATTGCCCTTCAAGCAGTATGTTAGGCGCAATATAGTTCGTACCGTCTGTTAAAAGCGTGTAGAAGCCTTTTATTTTATGTCTGTAGATTACATTGAACAAAAAATGGGTCTTAAAACAATGAAAAAATTCATTGCTCATACGAAATAGTATATTAAAATTGGTCCGAAGAATATTAAGTTATTTTATTAAAATGACGAAAGGATTTATTGTGTAATAAACTATTCATTGTATTAATGAAATCAAAGTCATTTTTAAAAGGAAATAATGACGTTCTAGCTCAATGAAAAATAAAATTATTGTTTCTAAAGAACACCAATTTTGTTTTAACAACTTTATTTTTGGTTTACTGGATAACCCGCGAGTTATCAATATTATGTTACGAACTTGCAGGATAAAAAATAAATAAAGATACAACACAATGAACATTATTTCTTGATGTGCTGATCGCAAGTGGTTTAATTTGATGTATGTCGTTCATAATCCCAACGAATTTTAGAAATTGTTAAAGAGTATACTTGTAATTAAAATATACACTTAAATTCATTCATGCATAATCCCATTTCATTCACTCAATTCACTGTTGATGAAGCGAATTGAGGGTACTTTAATTAGCACTTCATTTGCATCGCAGTAAAAGTAGCATTAGCAACCTGCGCGAATTTCTGCCTACCAGGCGTCATCAACATCATTCCGTGTGCACACTCACTTTAATTGCTTCATTTATACATCGTCTTCTGTTAGGAAATCAAGAGTTTAGATGTGCACTCCCTATTGGACACAAACCAAACTCTCAAACGAGAACACGACTGCAGCTTAGCCGGTAATGAACAGATCTAGCTCGGACAATTTGTAGACATCAAAGAAAAAATGCCTAAAGCGTTACGAAATGGCGGATAAAACTGTCAAATAACGCTTGCATCCAGTCACAAGGGAAGCGGTCCTGAACCACATCCTCGATTTGGTACGATATTTCCAACAATAATGCACGGATTTCCATTTTTTTAAAGTACATCTACGTTTATCCATATTTACATTTACCCCAACTGACTAATAAAATAAAACGATTTACTTACCTTCGTGTATATCAACAGTGTCGTGGAAAAGTCTGTTGTTTGTTTTAGTTTTGTTGGAAAAACGAACCCATTCCAGTTAAACCGTAGAATTGAAAAATTCTTAGTAATTTTCTTTCGGTCTTATATGCTATTAAAAACTAACAACTATCAGTGGCGGCTCGTGACGTTTTGTTCAAGGGAGGCTACTGTAGCCTAAGTAACCCTTTTCAGTCAATAAATTATATTTTTATAGTTATTATTGTAGCATTGTAAGTGTAGAATAAAAATTGAAAAAAAAAATAAATCAAAATAAAATATAAATTATTGTCTAGCAAGAACCACGTAGAGGAGAGTGAAATCTTGCCTGGATAGGAAAATGGATGAGGTGATAGGTAAAAAGGTAATAAAACCGTAAAAATAAACTATTTATAAACGTAATAATAAACCAAAAATAAACTCTAAAAACAATAACAATTAAATTGGAAAAGAAAATTGTAGATTCTTTGTTTATATTACAAACTTTACTCAAAACTAAATTTAAGGCATGAGCATGATAATGTACAAAAAGAGCTTGAGGTGCCATTGTTTTTTTTTTTTACTTTGTGAACCATTTAAATGCCCTGCCATAACAGATGCACCATCATATGTTTGAGCGACGAATTTTAGTTTTTTTAAATCATATTTTTCGCTTTGATAAACGGTTAAATAAATCTTCAGCTGTTCGACCGGATGATACGTCAAAAAACTCCAAAAATCTTTCAATAAATTCACCGCTCTTGACATAACGTAATATGATTGATAATTGAGACTTACAGTAAATATCTGTGGTTTCATCTACTTGCCAAGAAAAAAACGGAGCCACTTTAATTTACTTTTTACCCCAGTTCACCGAGATCTGTTCCTCGATTTCGTCAAGAGTTCCCTCCCTCGTTCTTGTTTACAATAAAATATCGTCGGTACCGCGGTGCATTAAACTCTGTTTACGTTGACATAAATGCGTCCGAATATAGACCGAAGTAATTCGAAAGGTAACGCCGACCGTCGTACGTACGTAATTCATTTAGTTCGTCGTGGTAGAATTAATATTACATGCACGTGAAACACACGCAGGGGTTTAGAAAACCCCGAGACTTGTGAACAACGGTCGATGATTAGACGTATAACATGTCGACGGTTTGCTCGACGGCAGCGATAAGTCTTCCTTATGATGACTTACGAAACGTGTAGAGATCACGTTGCGACCGAGAATTTCTCCGATACATGCAAGTTTACACGCTTGACTACACAATTTTAAGGTATACTGAGTGAAGGGCGTATGTTATTTGAGATTTACCTCGTAAAGAAGTAAATGAACTAGTAAAAGTGGGAACTGGATAGATTACATACACAAATTTTACTAGGGTATTTTGTATCTACAACTAAAAAAATTAAAATCATCCATAGCACACACAAAACTATGTATCAATACGTTCATGGTTATTTGTATAGCAATAATTGCTCTTTGATGGTCACGTTTTTTTGTTCAGAAATATTTCTCTACTGTAAGAAATAGAGGAAATCTTAAATTCAATCTTCACTACTAAACAAGAGGGTGCGGGAAAAAAGCTTATCGGTGATGCGGAGTCAAATTGGTATGCCGACAGCTCTAAAACTAATAACAAAGTTGGGCCAAAATCTATGAAAAAAAACCGAGGATATTTATATAGGTGTACAGCAGCGAAGACACAAAAAAATGTTACAGGCCGTAATTCGTTATTGCGTTAGATAAGTACCGAGATCTATCGAGTTAAATAATCAAGTTAGCACTTAACGCGCTAAATTTCACAAGTGTAGACTCTAAGCTACCGTGAGAATGTGCCTTAAACGAAGGTGGCATCCAAAGGAAATTAACAATGGCTTAAGTGCCCAGCCACACGAACGTTAAGCGAAATGAGGCGATAGACTATTGAACCAGACAGACATCGTTAACCATCTTCGGTGGAACTGGCACTTTCTTTGGTATTATCAAATCGTCAGTTAACAAATTCATCAACAAATGAGTATACTGCGACGTAGTTGTTCGTGGAGAAATGCTGTTGCTCATAAATCGGGGTTGGGTCGTGGGTTTGTTCTATAAAGGTGTAAAAACAATGTGGGCGCCAGCCGGGACCAAACGGCAGGGTAGTCGGGTTGTACTCAATAATCAAAATAATAGATCTTTTAGATTAACAATAACAATTTAATTAATTAAAAAGGTAAATTTGACAAAAAAAAACAAGTTAAATTGAATCACAACAGAATTAATATTATTACAATACTAGCTAATCCAACAAACAAAAATAGAAGCGCTATCCTCCGCTGAACGTCAGAACAACCTACTCGATCAGCTGATCGACACAAAAACCAAGCAAGAGCCAACGGTATGTTTTAAAATAATAAGAAAATAGTTATACATAATCAAGAAATGTATAACCAGCACTATAACAGAAGATAGATCTTAATTATTAAGTAACCTTACTTATTTTAGGTTAGAATAACAATTTACATCTGTAATTGAGCTAACAGTAAATACGAAATATAAACAAGATTTATGTACTAGTATTGTTTATCGTAACATAACAAGAAATAATTAAATAGTGCTGAATTATGAGATTGAAGTGAAATTATAAGTTTATAGAGATATTTAGTTCAATTAAAACATAAGTTGTTACTAACTCACAATTGGCTACTGGCTGAAAGTTCTTCTGGTGCAATGAAATGGTCGACTGTATCGAGATGGTAGGACACGTAATCTGATCACCAATTACGTCGATGAAGATCAGGAAAATGCTGCGCCTTGATCTTAGGTGGCCACTACTTCGACTAGCTTATCGATAATTGCCCAATTCCATATAATATAATAAATAAATAATCCTACATGGGTTTATTTATTTATTACAGGAATTGCAAATTCTTCTAAAACTATTTTAATCCCTTAATCCCTTTAGTAATTAGAGATACATTAGAAGATACTTTGGAAGGGTTAGAAAAAAGGGGGTGATTTCAAAAGTTGAATATCCAATAGTTTAGGTAAACAATATAGTAATCGTAGAAAAGCCTAATCGATCCTCAGGAATTTGTCTAGACCCAAAATACTTAAATATGTCAATCCAAAGAGATGAATTTCCCATTTCCACTAGGCTACACTATGAGGTAAGTCAGTACTTTTTTGTAAAATCAATAATATAAAAGTTTTCATATTTATCTTATACTTAAAGCATACCTATAATTTCCAAATCATTCGGAAAATGTTAAACTATAATGTATTGATTTTATACTTGCTAGCCTTTAGAATACCAACATTATAAAGAAACCTCTGCTAAAGTTTTTGCACAGAAACTATGTTAAGCTTATGAATAGTAATTAAATTCACACGAGTATAAGAGGTAATTCAACAAATTAAATTAACTTCTGCTGCATGGCAGTGCGCTGAAGCACTCTCTTAATAAAAAACCGAGCTGTAGTTATTTCATCCCGTATCGCAGGTACCTGCAGCCGTTTAATTTTAACAAGTTTCATGCGGAAACTGCGACCGTTAACCGTTTATTTAATATTTATCCTTCCTCCAGAGAACTGGAACAAAAGAAAAGGAAGAGTAGGACGCAAGCAAGTCAGAGGGCGGCTTAAAATTACTCTGTTCCCCATTTTACGTTTTAATTGCCGAACGGAGTGAAAAGTAAAAAGAGGAAATCGCGGCGAAGGAGTTTTGTGAGTTATTACGCCTCGCGAAAGGAATTCATGAATCGCGACGATACTTTCACAGAATTAATTAATTACGCAGGGCTAGTATACCACCGACCGACATTCACTCAGCTTACGGCTCGTTGGTATATAGCATTAAGGGGCTGAGGTGCGGTCGCATTTGCGGCTGAAGAACGTGAATCTATGCCTACATACTACAGCGCCAACTGGTGTAATGTTATACGATCATACGACCGGTAAATATTAAAAGTCGAACAGCGTGGTGTTAATTACAACGAGGGCGAACTCCATTATGATTGGGTAAAAAGTAGAAAGCGTAATTAATTCGCTTGCGATCCGATAACACTGAGATGTGGCAGATTTTGTAAAGTTAGTGAGAACGTTAAGAGTGTGATATAAATAGCAATAATAGATTACCTGAAAATGCATTTGTACTATTCAGAAAACCGATGATTCATATTTGAGTGACAGATTGTTTGACAGCTATTTTGACAACCGGACCCAGAAAAGCTTCAGAGTACGGTAAAGTAAGTGGAAGTGACGCGTTGACAGTTCACTTCGATAAAGTGGCGCCTTCTATTTTCGAATTAGTGTAGTAAGGTTATACTTTCGGATGTGGTAGGTTAAAAAATAATTTTAGTTTAATAATACTGTGCAGAAAGAGATACCTAATTATTAAGAAATACTAAGAAAATCAATAAGAGTAAACAATGAATGAATAGTGATATCTTTGTTAACCGTAATTGCTTCCGAAATTTAACCAAAAAAATTCCCATTTTGACATTCTAACTCCCTTGACACCATAGAATAACCCGCTTGACACTTTTAAGCGGTAAATGAATTATAGAAAACACGGGAAGAACAGTGAAATCATTGAAAGGTGATGTTACTAAGAAGTAGCAATATCTCACGAATTATAGCAGATAATTCGGTGAAATTTGGCACACGATTGAAGGATGTCATTATAAATACACCCCACTAACGCGAATCTACATTTTTCCAACATATTTTAATAAATATGGGAAAATCTGTGAAATCATTGAAGGGTAATGTTACTAAAAAGTAGCAATATCTCACTAATTATAGCACATAATTTCGTGAAATTTGGCACACCATAGAACGATGTCATTGTAAATACATCCCGCTAACGAAAATCTACATTTTTCCAACAGATTTTGAAAAATACTGGAGAAACTGTGAAATCATTGAAAGGTGATGTTACTAAGAAGTAGCAATATCTCACGAATTATAGCAGATAATTCGGTGAAATTTGGCACGCGATTGAAGGATGTCATTATAAGTACATCCCACTAACGCGAAACTACACTAAACACATATTTTTATTAAGATACCTGTAATGCTGCCAATTAGGTTCCTAATAAAAGCAATTGAGTTCATAAACCGAAAAACGACGTACCTACTTCACAAACAATAAATAAATTATCTGAACTAAGTCTATTTCGTTTTTTCCTTTTCATGTCATTCACCATACAAAAAAACCCACCCTACTGCTATACATTTGAATGTGGAAGGCTTAACAATAAATAAAATACTTTACCCATGTTCTCTAAAGAAAATGCATGCGAAATTGAAATGAAAATTCATTCAAGAATCGAAAATAACAATAATTTAATAAAATGCATTCATGAGTGAATCGTATTTTTCTCATTACAGCATGCTTATGCTTTACAAATAATTTTTAATTACCTTCTACTATATTAGTACTTATAATGCCTATTGGAATATACGAGGATCAATTATAAACACGAGTGAAACGACAGGCGCTATTTCTGTAAAACCAAAAAGAAAACGATAATATGAAATAATTTAAAGGGTGGCTCGCCTCTATAACTCCTAAAGTGTTTCTAACCGCGAAACGAAATTTGAGAATTAAGTATAAGACACAGTCAATAAGCTTTTGTCACTTCTGATTTGACCGGAAATGACTTTCAATTTAGATTTTTAAGCGGGACCACAATGTTTTGATTTAGGATAACATACAACTGTACCAGGTTTGATTATGATTTCGACAGTTTTTTCGGATAGCCGTGGAATTATTCTTATTGATGACCTTGCAAAGGGTACATCAATTAACGAACAGTATTACGCCGCATTGCTGGATAAATTGAAGGCCACAATTAAGAAGGAACATCCGTATTTGGCCAAGAAAAAGTTGGTCAGTTTCACTAGAATGACGCTCGAGTTTGCACGTGCGTGGTTGCAATGTCAAAATTGAAGTTATGTGGTCTAAATACTATGGTGGTTTAGCCACACTCAAAAAATCTAGAATCCAGAATTACCCTGAATTGCACATGGATCAAAATGTGCCCAGGATGCCGTAAAGG
The DNA here is from genome assembly GCA_949128085.1 of Cetonia aurata. Classification (NCBI taxonomy): domain Eukaryota; kingdom Metazoa; phylum Arthropoda; class Insecta; order Coleoptera; family Scarabaeidae; genus Cetonia; species Cetonia aurata. The sequence goes on from OX421885.1 coordinate 36,148,634, forward strand.
CTTCGCGCTGCAAGTGTATTAAAAGCATGGTCAATTCAAATCGTATAACTACCTAATTTCTTTGCATTCAGTCATCGCTATAATAATTAAGGGCATAACATTTTAGTTGTGAAAGAAATATATATACCTATATAAATAAATTCAATATATGTTTCCCAGAGGACATCAAAAACCTCTCGGGCTTTTACGACAAAGTTTATATTTAAGAGTTTAGTATCAATCGTCTGGACAAGACGCTCGAATCCACTCGATAACACGAAGCCACAATAGCGTCAGTACCGCGTGGACGGCATCTAATAGCATACGAATGTCTCGGTTCTCAGAGCCGACTCCCCAAGTTATAATACTTTGTAGTTCTGTATGAGTACGTCGGCAAATGACTCCTATTTCCTTTAGTTATTAGATGTAAGTCTTATTGTCGGTACTTTTATAGCTGATCGTAAATACTTTTACATCCTTGCAGTGAATATAAATATCTACATCTACACATACATCCGACAGCAAGCTTTGGAATAATTTTCGAATACGGCCGGCTGTAAATGTTGACGATTATAGGAATCAGCCCTATATATTAGCAACATATTATCGATTAAATACTTATCTTGAAATTTACATTTATAACATGGCGTTATTTATATCTAACCTGGAAATATAATGTTACACAATTGTAAGGTATATCCCAGTTTACGATACTTCAATGGAAACGTTTTCCAATAACACTATAGTTTAAACACTTCTAGGCGTATATAAAATTAATTAATAGGGAGAATTCCAGGATGTTTTTCTTTAATTAGCTTCGCTTTCGAATTAAAGTCGCCGTGACGCAGCATTTTCCACCCGCCTGTTTTGAAAACAAACACTGCTTTGAATGTGATAATGGTTCAATTTATATACGCGATTGTGTGATCGCGCCGGAATCAATTTTAGTTTCACGCCCATTAAAGTGCGAACTCAACGACCGAAAATTAGTTCAATTAGTGTTTTTTTTTTTTTCGTTCAATGATGTCAGCACAAAATCCGCGCAAATTTTATACCGAAATTTGCAAATTTCAGCATTGCCTCACAAAATCATTGCTTTTGTCATTGTCTGGACACTTTATTATTTATTGACTGCGATAATTACTTTAGAGAAAATAAAATAAAATTTTAATATTACAGGAATGTTTTAGACATCTTAATAAAGTTGACAGGTTACATTTATTATTTTTCGTACTGGATATGAAAATTCGATGCATTACCTACTAAAAATATGTCAAATTTACCGCTAGAATGATCTAGATGATTTATATTTGGTAATAATTGCAGTGAAAATGTGACTTTGCTCTTCTTAGTTTAGAAACAGTTTTAGTTTATCAAAAAAAAAAATCACTAATATCGAATATATTAATGTTGTGGGTTGCTTTATCGATAGCCTATACATATACATTATAGAATTTCAATGGTTCTTATTTGATTGTGGCGGTTAATAAATGTGCCTCGAAATTCATTAGTAATTTGTTTGCCCTTCAACAACATTCACAACATAAATACATATTACATTTATCGATGCACAATTTATCTTATACTTTGATTTGTAAACGCTTGTACTACGCTATTTATATTACATCCTCGGCGTTCTCCTCATCAAATCTCATCATGAATACGAAGCGGTATCGATCAATCACATAGGCGTAGTGCATACGCTCGACCGTATGTAAGCATTATGATTTTCCGAGCCGGCAGTCTGAATCCAGCCGTAAGTAAACGCGAAATGACCAATCTGACAGACATTCGTATAATCGATGATTGACTTCGATTAAGTACCGTTCTCGTTGAAGATATTACGGAGTCAGGTACGGCATGAAAGAGCGGCTCATTTCCAGATTCCCAGCTCAGTTTTCATTCCTTTCCACTCGCGCTGTTGGTCGCTTTATTATTTTTTAAACCGGATTTGTCAGAATGCATTATGGAAATGGAAATTAATTGAGGTCGCCGGCGGCGCGCAGCGGTTGCAGCTTTTCTTCAATGTCATATTTGCCGCAACAGACGGACTTTTCTAGTTCAGCATTGCGTTGTATTACCTCTACAGTTACGAGCGTAAGGAGCTTTTCCGTTACTGTTCGTCGCTATACACGTATGCGCTTGAATGACTGCCGTATATATCCTTTTTAATGTCTATTTAATTAGTTTCCAACATCAACTTTAATTTTTCATTGTTCTTGATGGAGCGGTTCATTTATTACTATCAAAAACTAAGTTGCTTGAGGATAACCACCTTACAGAAAAGATGAACAAATATGAAATTCACGCTGGGATGTTTTGTATTAAATATCCACTGTGAAAGTTGTAACGTATGGTATTTGTTGTTATTAGCTTTAAAGGGGTATGTTTATTGCTTACAATTCAAAGATTTTTAAATCTACCAATCCACATACTAACTAATAAATACGGGTGCGGCAGGGAAACTTGCTGATTTGAATTGGACGCCAATGAGCGAGGCGTGGTCAGAAAGGGGTGGGGAGGGTCTCATCAGAAAGAGGGGGTTTTGAAGTTTTGTTACCCCAAATGACATTTGTCATCATGCGTTGGACAAAGGAACAGCGTGCGTTCGCCGTCGAGGCCTATTTTTCCAACGGTCATTCGGTGGTCGCCACCCAACGTGCCTTCCGAACTCGGTTCGATATTCATCCCGCGGGTCCCGTTCCTGGCCGGCAATCGCTTGTTTCGTGGGTGAACACATTTAGGGAAAGTGGGAGTGTTGAAAAAAAGAGGCCCAGGAGGTCAACGGACATCCAGAACTCCAGAAAACGTCGCGCTGTTACTGTGAATGCAGTTCGCTACAGAGAAATGATTGGGACATTTTTTCTTCCACAACTTGAAGAAATGGATCTTGGGGACGTATGGTTCCAACAGGACCGAGCCACGGCGCACACAGCGAGAACTTCGATGGAGCTTTTGAGGGAACAATTTCACGAGCGCCTGATATCCTTGAGGGGTGACGTACCGTGGCCGCCGCGCTCCCCCGATTTGGCACCTTGCGATTTTTTTTTATGGGGATATCTTAAATCCATCGTTTACAACGACAAACCCCGGACCCTGCAACACCTGAAGGACAACATCCGCCAAGCCATCGCCAACATTCCCGTCGATATGCTCGAAAGAGTGGAGCGCAACTTTAAATCTAGGGTTGATCAGTGTATCACGAATGAGGGCCGCCATTTGCCCGATGTGTACTATACGATACAAAAAGAATTAAATCGATATTTGAAGTACTTTTTCTTTTATTGACTTTTCAAATCAGCAAGTTTCCCTGCCGCACCCTGTACCAATGATCACATAACCATAACCAATTTTTGTCTGGTTTGGAAATAACTCCAGAAAATCTTACTGAAACTATTGAAATCCATGGGTCTCTTTTAAACTTGCACAATATGGCATAGTTATTTGGTAGGTATTTGTTGTTTTAGTTTTCAGGAAAATAGGCAAGGTATTGCAGGTACTCGCATTTTAATGAAATGAACTTGATTAGCGATATCTTTCTTCTAGTAATATTTTCCCGTACGATAATTTGATTTGGTCTTGTATACTTCTGCTTTTGCCGAGACTTTAATCAAGATTGGCTTATAACTTCCCTCTTTATTGGAAAGGCGAATCGATATGAAAAGTAGTTATGTCAACAATTTTTTCTTTTTTTCGAAAAGCTTAATAACGATATCTTGTGTGTCATCTTTTCCTTTTTCTGGAACGCTGAAAATACGCAGGGTATTAATGCGTGAGTACTACTCTTGTAACTCAAGGGAATCGAGAACCTCGTTAATGATATCATGATGCTTGCCCATAGCATTTTCCTTCAACATCGTTAAGGTTTCTTCGTGAGATGCCAAAGTGATCCAGGAATGACTCATTACTTAATATACGCTCAACAATCTTTACTATCAAAGCTTCTTCCTGCTCGCTCTCGGATATTTTAAAACGAGTAATACGCTCACTGTTACTGGACATGTTGAAGCGACTAAGAATGATGCGTGTGAAGGCAGTGCGCAGCAAAACCAGACACACGTCAAATTACAACGAGAGCACGTAGTAGAATGATCTATACTCACTTTGTTTAAACAATAAAATGATTATCTGAATGTAAGTGAAATGATTCGATGCAAATAGTTTGCGATTGGTTTAAATCCTCGTGAACAAGCGTAATACAATAATAGTCAAGATAAACAATAATTCAATAAAAATTCTAAAAATATATATAAACACAAATGAATTCTGGTTTTGATAAAAGATAAATATGCAAGATATAAATAACACTGTATAAAATCAAATATGCAAAGGTAATCAAAACGTATGAAATACATATGTATATGTATAGAAGGCAGAGTTTATTTTTAAGGAAAGCAAGTAAATAGCAAATGATAGGAAATCTTACGCATTCACGGTAAAGAAGCAGTTATATAAAGAACCAGGTAGCGTATGTTCAAAGGGATACTAAAGAGAAAAGCATGGCAGACAGTGTTATCAAGATGGTATGAAATGAAAAGAAACAGGATGCGCCAACTTTAACTGAAGGTCATTCGAAATTAAAAAGAAATGGAACTAGAAATTAATGATTGCTAGGGCAAGGTAGAAAACACGTCGCATTGGAAAGAAATTGTAGCCGAAGGCTCTTAAAGCATATGGGGTGTCTATACTTGCATATGGAAAATGCTCCTGTTATAATGTGTCCTGAGGGGTTCGATTGATCTGTAAAAATAGCCTATTCTTTTTCTTTAATACATGCGTCTGCAATATCAAAAAGGGATTATAGTTGAGTTGAACTAATAAAATTAATGCAACTGTACTGCATGTGTTAGAAATTCGTATAGTTCAAAATTCTATAGTTGTTATACTCCATCAGAATTATTTTAAACACAGTTACTTGCACATGTTACGTATAGTTATATTTCTAGTAGAGTAAATTCATTCTCAAGGACGGGTTTGGTAATAGACGCCCTACATTTGGGGCGTTTAAATACCAGGGCAAATTATAAATGGTCAAATTCATTAGTAAGATTTATTAACCCATTAAAATTTCTTCTAATGCTATTAGACATGCCACATTACACCCTAAGTGTATGTTGTAACAATTCTATGTGATACACAATACATAACAAATATTTGTTTGCATTGACATCCTTACTTCGTTGCATTGGTCCATTTAAAAAGCAAAATATCTTTTTATTGTACATACAGTTAAAAATATATTTATTTTTGAGTATATATTTTAAATAATTTAGATATTTGAAATATGATACATTGAGATCGTAGAATATTGTACACATTCGTTCAGTTTTAGCAGATAGAGCAATGAAGTTTCATCTTTCTACCTTTCATGCTGTAGGTGTTTTTGTGTAACGTATTAGATAAGCGTTTCCGTGTGGTATACTACAAATCTGGCACACATTTTGTTTGAATTGGGAGTGAGTCAGCTATTTTATATCATGGTCTGCTATAGATCCAACTACAACACAATCATTTTCTGTTGGCAGGAATCCCACCCCCATACGCAGCTTACGTCGCGAGCTCGAAGAGGCAGGCAGCGCTAGTCGGTGGAGGGCATACTGTAACACTGCTATACATTATACTGAATTACGATTCTTGGACGAAGATAGTGGAAGTGCCCATACTTCGCGTGTGAATTACAACGTTTCTCCATATTTCTTCGGGGGTGTCTCACTTCATTGAGCAAGCCCTCTTGCTATCGCGCATCCACCAGCTGAAAATGTATGTGCTGTAATATCTTCGCTAACAATACAGCAGGTACTGAGAGGATAAATATAATTAAAATGTTCATAAAAAAGTAATAATTTAAGTATATAAGGCGGAAGTAAATAGAAGCAAGGTAGTGGCACATATTAGTTAGGATTAGGTAACCCCATTTTATATCACCATGTTATATGTTCTGCGTTGCTCATTTCTGTAATGCTACAATAAGTGGTGCTTGTATAAGTTATATTTTTTCAATACCTCCCATAACTTTTAGTGTGGCAGACACTTCACTTTTCATAAGGTAAAACAGTTGTAACTAACTGGGATGGTTTTATCGGAGGCCAACAAGTTTTGAGAAGAACTTTTTTAACAGTTCTTTGTTCCGGCATTTGAGAAATATAACCTGGCCGCTTTATCCTTTATGTTTGCACCTTTGGTATTATTTTTATTTTCTTGTACAAGTCCATAACCTCTCTGTTTGTGCATCTTCTCCATTCACCTTATGTTGTTCTTTCTTACACTTCCCAATATATTCCTCCTTTTTTTGATTCGTAAATTCTTTCTGCTGTCTTGAATTGGCATTATTTTGCTCTTTTATTTCCATGTGTTTTGTTTTTTGAAAATAAAAATCTATTTACATCCATTTCATCCATAATGCTCTTGCGTCACAAACAATACTATTTAATTCTGGTATATTTTGCGAACGTTCCAGCGATATAAATGCTTGTCACATAATTTTAACGATCAGTTATGCTATGCTTGTCATTTCGAATATAGTTAACTTCAATGGGTTATGCACTATGCACGTAGTCCGTATCTCGTATACGAGAAATACCTATGCGAACGCATTACGTTTTAATATATTATATTCGCTGTGCATTGCGTAAATTTTCCTATTCTCCCGCTGCGAAATCAACCAGGAAACAATATCAGTGCCGTCTGCATTAATAAACCATAACGACAAGCATTTGTACAGCGTTAACGACGGCTTAAGTACTCACACGCGTTATGGTATAGGGGTTTAAATAGCATCTACCGTGTACAATGGTAACGATGAAGGACTTAAAACAATTGGGAACATCTATCCACCCTGCGAGAAGGCAATAATACCTAATAGTACGTGGGGTATAGCGTACAGCAAAGTCAAAGAATATCTGGTCGTGTGATCGGTTTTATTAAATAAAAAGGTGTTGTGATAACTTCATAGCTATAGTTTAAGTTTAAATACAATCTTATCATACGGTTTAATTTGCTCAAGGCGCAAGTACGGTTTATTTATTTTTAATGAAATTGATTTAATAAACATCAAACAATTATAATTGAATAATATGCATTACTTTAAACACACGTTTCTGCACTGAGAAAAATACTGGTCTTTGTGTCAATAGTCTACATTTATTCAGTGAATTTTCATTGACAGAACGAAATGTTTCATTCTTTGAAACTGCTATATCCCCCAATAAAAGTGTTAAGAGTGGTAGCAATGCAGAATCCTTTCATAGTTCATTCTATTTAAAACCTACAGACGTAGGTGAGGTTGTAGATGTTGTGAATGAAGTGTCACACAAGCATTCAGCTGGAATAGATGATGCACCATGTTTCTTACTTAAATATATATCAGATGCTATTGCTGACCCCGTATCTAAGATAATAAATCAGTGTTTATCTGATGGTTGCTATCCATAGATAGGTTGAAGATTTCAAGCGCAGTCGTTTTGATGTCAATAATTATAGGCCTATTGCTATACCGTCAGTACTTGCAAAACTTTTCGGGAAAATTTTAAATAAACCTGTCCTAGATTATCCAAATAAACATAATTTCATATCTGGCTCCCAGTTTCGTTTTGTTAGCGGGATGTCCACCTGTGATGCAATTTACCATAGTTTCAGTTAGGTGTACTCTGAAATAGATAAGAAAAATGTGGTTTCGGGCGTATACTTTGATTTAACAAGGGCTTTTGACATTTTGAGTCACGACATTTTATTAGAAAATATGAAAACAATTTGTGAAAGTGCTCTCCAAGTTAGTTAAACGGATAGTTTGTAACAACAGTGTATATATGAGTACGGGAGTCCCATAACGGGACAACTGCTAGAATGCATAGCATTTTTTTCGGGTTGTTTATGTTCGGCTTATCGAATGACCTTGGCAATGGAAATCGCTTGAAAGGGAAATTGCAATAAATATGATTTAAAATTAAATATTTAAGTTGCAGTAGTATACTTACTAAGTCTAATAATGAGGAACTTCAGAACTGGTAGCACGGACGCTTTGACTAACCCCACGGTCATAACAATATTTACCTATATTTTTTGCTTACAGTGTACTATGTAGTATGTGATGCAAAGAGATACAACGTTGTCACTATATTCTTAAGGTTATTATTCTTGCTTTTATGTTAGATGCTCTATACGACTCTGTTGACAAACGGAAAATGTCTATAGTAATTAAGTTTATTTTATGTCTTATCAAATTTAACTACACACTTGGGAAGTTTATAGTCAGTAAAGCTTTAAAGATTATCTTTCGAATACTATTCTTTCATTACTTTTGTTTTTACATCCAATTTAATTACTTCTTTGTTATTGTACAAGTTGGCAACGTCATTCTGGACTGTTTTGTCAGTACCCTATAATGCCTGCGAGAAGTTTTATTATATAGTTTCTCTCCTATTAATTGCTATTGGCCTTAACATCGCATAGGATACTTCTAAAGAACAAACTCTGCACAAACCTTGGAAAACGGACTAAATCGATCATTTTCTTTAGAGTTCCGATAACCCCCCGAGGAATTCCATAAATTATTCTTATGACTCCAAGCAATTCAAGCGAAAAAATGACAGTTCTGGCTCGCTTTATTATCATTGATGCACAAATTCGCTAGGACTGTTTAAATAGAAAACTTCTTTTTAACAAGTTGGCGATTTTTTTTGGAGTTTCGATTGCTCCCCGACGAGTCCCATAAATTATTCCTATGACTCGAAGCTATTTAAGGGGATATAAATAAATTCGGCGAATTTTATTATCATTCGTGCATAAATTCCCTAAACTAGAATATTTTAAACCTCATCCGTACTCCACTTCTGCTTGATAGCCTTGCTATTTCTGATGTGGAGGCTACCGGACATCTTACCTTCACTGGTAGATGGCGTTGCATCCTTTTTACATCTATTTGATATACTTGTCCCAAAAATTGTTTTAACTTGAAACAGAAACAATAAATAAATGCGCATTTATTCATAACAAATATTCTGAAATATTCAATTTAAACAAATTTACATCTCAGTATATTAATTTATTAAGTATCGCAAAAAATTACTTTGAGACAAATTATCTGTCAAAGATCATTTTTTAAATACAGTGTTCAAGTGCACTATATTTAAAAAATGATCTTTGACTGATAATTTGTCTGTGTGTGTGAGTTATTTACTAATAATGTTGAAAGAACTTTTAGTAAGCTCAAAATTAGATTATATTGCTTCAAATCTAGTACATGCCAAGATCGATTACCTGGTCTTTCACTACTATCTTACCTATAGAAAACAAATATGCTGAAAAACCCAATGAAATAAGGTTTTTGGTTTTTTTTTATGATGCATACGTATTGTTTTACGTTTTCATATATTTTTGTTATTACTAAATTACTAGTTCTTTTTTATTGTTACTGATTGACTTTTCTTGAGTTACCTCTAGGCCACCTCAAAATATCCTGGGCCCCACGACTTTAGTTTTCTTCTGCATGAATTTTGTGTTACTGTTTTGGATTAAGATTTCAATTTGAATTTTTTTGTAATTCTTGTGTGAATATTGTCTATTAGATTAGGTTCATATTGATTATTTATGGCAGTTTATTTGATTTTGTTAATTCCCGATGTTCTTTGTTGTTTCCTATTTATTCGGGCTTTCTACTTTCTGCCGAGTGGGGGCGGTAAGCGGACATCAAACGACTGATTAGTAGGCCGGGTGAACCGGCCCGATTTTCTAGTTGTTTCCTATTTATTACTACTTTAACAGACTTAAAACACTCTCACATGTGTGCGGGGGTGATGTGAATATTAGGGATAATTATGTCAGATTGTGTTTTCTATAATATGTCAAATTTTTTATTTATTATTACTTTTATTATATAGCTATTTAATTTTTTTAACTCTATAGTTAAGTGTGTTAGGGTGAAAACTATTAATGTGTTTGTGAAAGTCTTTAAAAATTGTTCGGTCCCTCTTCAAATGCAAATTGCATCATCTACGTATCTCTTTCAATTTTCGTTATTCGTTAAATTTTCTAAATAAATGATTTCCTATACCTCCAGTCAGGACATTTCAAAATTGTCCCCTGGAGTGAGGTGTGTCTTAGTAGAGGTGTCACTGTGCTATTAAACAAAAATAAAATCTGATTGCGTAATGATGACAGGCAAGTTTTGTCTGTTTCAGGATAATCAGGATATAATGCGGACGTTAAGGTTTAATAGATGTGTAAACAAAGTAGGCAACACCGCACTATATCTTGAAACGAATAATACACATTTTATTTTGAATCTTATATCCTATATATTGCGCATAAAAAAACCGATATCCAGTTCTTAAATCGGTTCACTGTACCGGCATACAAAATGGAACCGATTGCGGGTGTATTGCGTGAATATTTGCACCAATATCAGCTTAGGAATCACTCTGCAGAACTGGAGCATATAGCATATTCCCAAACAATGAAAGAGTAGTGCTAGAGAGCGAATATGCTGTACAACGTACGCATAGGTCGGGCGGTAATGTTATATACTCTACCGCGGGGTATAGCGTCGAGGAGGCGGATGAAAAAAAGAGGGTTCGCTCTCTTCGAGAGTTACCGTCAGCATTCGATCTCACGCACGGAGTCTGAACGGCCTCTGGACTACACAAAACACCACTACAATCGCCGCCGGTGTGCTGCATACGTGTACGGAGCGAGACATCCGAACACGGAGAGCAAGCGGGCACAGCTCAACACAATACGCCGTCATGCTCCGCCGTATTCGCTCGTGCACCATCGCGCCGCTATCGCGTCCGAAACACCGTCGTCTCCGTCGCGTTTGTTGACGTTTCGAATACTCTCCGGGCGTTTATGACGATGTGGGGCACGTGAAGTTTCGAGAAGTGCATCCAGACAAAATCGCGGCGCGCATTCACCGGCTCCTTTTTTTTTTATTTTCGAGTTGAAAACGTTTCGTACGCGCGAAATAATTTCCGTGTGCAATTTGTGCGGTGCTCGTATAGAAAAGTGCGCGCGTGTGTGTTATCTTTGTTTCCGTACTGTCGCGTTAAACCAGAAGACGTCTTTCGGACGGAACATGTGCGCGGCAAAGCCGGAACGGCGGGTTTCTGAAACTTCTCTTTTATTTCTTCGGTGACGCTAGCGCGAATGTGTAATTGGTGTTATGTGTTATCCGTTCTTGTATAATGTGCGTTAAACGATGAATAGTTCCAGGAAATTTAAATTGTTTTAGTCAGAATCGGCTTAAAGTAAGAACTGAAGTGTTTTAGAACGCGTAACATTTGAAGGCGATCCATCGGAACTTGTTGAGATATGGAAAGTAAGTACTCCATCACGGAATTCTTATACAAATACCGAGTTTGTATTGCGTTTGTTTACTTTAAAACTAGTTTGAATCCATCCATCAAGCGCTCATCCTTTAAGCCTATTTGTGGTATGTGATTTATATCACCAGCAACTTTTTTCAAATACCAAGTTTTCCTGATCACCCATTTCTATACATAATTGCACACATACGTGAAATTGTATTTGCACATTTTTATAGCAAAGGTAAGTACTATTTTCCAAACATTTTAATAACTTCTTATAAAATCATCTCTCAATTAATCGATTCTACATGTACTTACAAAAAATATGTAGGTATTAAACAGAACGATTTGCAAACGAATTGTGGTGAAAATACTATACCTTCCGTGAAAAATAATACCCTTAGCTTTCTTTTATTATATTATAATATTATTATTTATAATTTGTTGCATTGCTATGGGCTTTTAAAGCAGGTGTAATATGTTTTTAATGGCGGGAAAAAACTGGCATCTCAGAATTTAGTACATACGTCCACGTAAATTCTTAAGAATGATTATCTAAGCACCTAAAATATCTGCCGCAAAGATAACGCCAAAATATGAAATTAATATCATAAGTATAGATGTCCAACATATATGAGTAAGATTCTAGGTTATTATTTGAAATTTTTTAAGTACAAATTTTCTTTATATCATGTACACTCAAAAGCAGATAATAAGGAAGGGGTACACCGTAGACTTTTATACTAATATAGTAGAAATGAGAACTTGTGTGTTATAAATTATAATGCAGCAGCACTGAAAAGGTGTCTAAATATAATCCATAAATGTACGACCGAACACCTACAAAATTACAGCCGCCCATTTAAGTAATTTTCCTACTTGCTCCTACATAGTGTGCATAAGATCGACGTTTGATTACAGGCGTCTCGTTTAATAAGCTCTTCACTGTACCTAGTTCCAATATTTATTTCTGCCCATGAATTCCGTTATGCTCTATAGGTATATGAAATTATGATAAGTGCCTATTGTTACTATGCATTCCTTCTGATACTACTATAGTTGTGTGTAATGATTGATGTATCTTGTATTATAAATTATAAATAACATTCTTTTGATAATATAGCATGTTTGCCATTTTAACAGTGATTTATGAAGAAAAAGATTTAAACTTGACAGAACAGATACCCAATCTTTGACAAGCTAATAAACAGTAAGAACACTAAGAACTAGCATCGTTTTAGTTGTATTTTAACATTTATAATAATAATAAAACGGGCTTTGTAATCTTCCAAAACACTTGGAATCACCGCTAAAATAGCTGTGCGAATTATGGTACTCACAGCCATATAAAACATAATAAGAAAGATATGTAGATAAAAACATTTTTAAACCACCTGTGCAAGAAATAATTTTTTTTAGAAAATAAGCCACATGCAAGCAAAAACAAACAGACTCGCACGCAGTTTTTCATGTCGAAGCTGGATAAATAACATCAACCGGAATAAATAAAACGAACGTTGTTTTTCCTCTGTTCTCCGATATTCAGAAATATAAAAGTTTAATATTCCGAATATAAGCCGAACAGAACACTGCCTTATATACTTTACCTGGAAATATAAATAGTATCTTATCGCTAGCAATTATTAATTAGGAATTGACAAAGATACAGTGCGTTAAAAAAGTACAGCAATCTGCTTATAGCTTTATTAAATACCAGTTGCATGGCAGAATGTCTATAATAAAAGATGTTTGGTAATTTATTTATTATTTATTGATATAGCGCCAGTTGTCTTATCCTCAATGTTTTTGTTGCTATAGCAACTAACTTTTTTTTTTAATGGCAATGTGTGTGTTTGGGGATATTTGAAAACTGAAGTTTATAAAAATTGTCCACAAAATGTAGAAGATCTGAAAGTCAGAATTTTAACTGAAGAGCCACAGGTTGCAAATGCAATTTTGAGGAATATAATACAAGATACAGGACTTTTTTAATTAAGGGCTGTTGTTGATTTTAAATTTATTGGTAATTTTCAAGGTGTTGTTTTGGGCTTTGTATTTTGTTTGTTCATTGTCCGTATTTCGCTATTTTTATTTGTTACCTTGTTAGTTTCTATTGCGAACTACTACGCAAACTGATTATTTATTTTCGTTTACACACGTTAATAAAAGTAAATTCCAGAAATTATTCCCTTTTTCTAATCATTTATTACAATTTAATTGATTTTCACCATTCTCCATTTGTTATAAAATTGATTTTTTGAATAAATGATATTAAAAAATTCATGGCTGCATAGAAGACATAGGTAATCCTCTTTCAGAATGAAAAAAAGATAATTGCATTTCACGGTCAACTTTATTATAATTTGTATTAATCCGTATTATGAGTTTATTTCTTGTTGTATTTTTAGTTTTTGTTTTATATAAATATTTAAAAAATCACAGTCAATTTTGCCAGAGACGGATGTTTCGTTTTATTATTAAAATAGCTGTTTTTTGCTTTTCAAAACAAAATGGCAATAAAACCTGAAAAAAGTTGTCTGGCGTCAAACTATAATTTCTTTGAAAGCTCTGATTTAAGAAAAAAGATTTTTTTGCCAATTCGCACCATTTGACTCCCAAGTGAGATTCGCATAAAAAATACGTAACTACCCTTGTCTAGTTTACTGAAAATGGTTTCTAGGATGGTAAAAGAGGAAAACAAGTTACTAAGCTCGAAAGCCTCATAATCGAGTTCTCGTATGATAGTCAATAATCGAATGATTCATTTGCGGTCATTCGATTATGCCCATCACTAATAAATACGTTGTTATACGGTAATTTTACAGCCTGTGAGTTACGTTAACTTATTTAGTCCAAGTAACAAAACTTACTTTCTCTCATTTTCTTATTATTCTCAGACATATCAAACCTTTATGCCGTGATATTTCATTAATCAAAGCTACCTTCATTAAATGTCAAATACGCTCAAGCTAAAATATTTCGCACATCATATATCATCACCGCTAAGAATAAGCTGCCAATAATTAAGAAGTAATTACATAAGCAATTATCTATTGAAATCTGTGGGATCTAATCTGCAGCTTGCGTCTAATCATGTAATTAGTAATGTGCATGCTGGTTCATGTCGGATCGTTACACATAACCGATAGGCACAGCTGTCTTAATTAATGGCGAATGGTGTACGTAATAAATCTTCAGGCTTTTATCTTTCTTTTATGGTAGTTCTCGGGGACACGATTTTCAATCCCTGAGAAACCCCCGAGTAGGTTTTTGAACGGTTCGTTTGAATTAAACAGCAATTAGTGACATGTTTCAATGTCGTTTCCAGTAATTGAAATTAATGAAATTTAAATGAAACTCTAGCTGATTATCCCGTAAATAGGCCTGGTTGATGTACGCCTATTGACAGTGTACAGATGATCATTAATTTTATTGAGTACTACTGCAATAATTTCAACATTTTCCGCGTGCAACTTCAAAAGGAAATTTAGCATTAAAAATGGTTCATTAGTGATGCAACATTGTTACGGGTGTATGATTAAAACTTACGAGTTATACATTGTTAGAGCAATTTAATTGCCGAAGTATCCGTAAAAAAATAGTTGTACTATTTAATAATTAAAATCCTCGGTGCATCATATGTATATATTTATACATATATATCTAGAACCATATATCAAAATTAAATTTGAACTTAAACTTCCGGTATATGGGGCGTGGATAAATGAAAGCAGCTTCTATCCATTTACTTACTGCGCGTTAAGTGGGAATACGCATTACCTTAAGTGCAAACCGTTTAATTAAATGAGATTTTATAAAGGTGATTTTCACATTTTAACGTGTTCATAACTGAACTTGCTACCGCTCAAGCACCTGCTTTTCAATGTACTACTGTTATTTTGTGTGGGACGAGAGACGGGATGGATCCGTGTCTATATTAAAAGCGTTAATGGTACTAAAGAAAGTACCGGTCTATACCAATTCAGAACTCTGTTTTCAGCATCACCATATTCGTCGATACTTAATGTGCTTAATATAAAGAAAACATATATAATATGTACACGTCCTGCTTTTGCATTAAGCTGTTGCAAAATAGCTTTGATGCCTTTATTTTTGTTAATTGTTTGTTTCTACTTTTTATTCCATACTCTCCTTTGTAATTAAGAAAAATAAAATCATACAACGCAATTATCTGATTAAACGTGTCTGCTGGCAAATTCAAAACATAAGGGTTATATTACAGTATAATAGTATGGACATAAGTAACGGTATCTTTCAGAGAGTGGTGGCAAAAATCACCGGGACAATGGCAGGCAAAAGAGTTCCTAAAGGAGCAAAGGCCTGAACTAACGAGAGATCTACTAAATAAAGACAGGAAGACTGTCAAAATGATTGTAGGTCTGCTGACTGGTCACTGTAGACTGAATAGGCATATGTACAACATAGGCCTGGCAGATGATGCAACCTGCAGATACTGCCAAGAGGAGGAAGAAACACCAGTTCATGTGCTGTGTCAATGTGAAGGCCTGGCGAGGACAAGGTTTCTAGTAATGGGGGAGGTGAACCCCACAGCTAGTAGCTACATAAAGAAGCCGCTCTCAAAGATGATAGGCCTAATTAAGAGGGCAAAATTAGAGAGCGTCCTCTAGGAAAAAGGGGATCACAATAGATCTGAAAAGGTCGCGGTGAAATAGGTCGATAGGCCACCCCAATCCTAATCTAATCTAATCTAAAACGGTATCTTTGATATTTCATAGATAACATAGATGTTCCTCAAGTACAAAATAAAGTTATAAAAGAATTACTGTAAGTAAGCACTAACAGTCAAACTACAACAAAAGTACAGAAACTTAAGTACCTTGGACTAATACTACAACAAAGATGACTCTATAAACAGAAGAACATTATTTATTTATTGTTTATTTATTTATTTAGTAAATAGATACAAACAGGTTAGAAACCTAATTACATGTATCATTTTTACAGCTAATTAAAATGAACAGATATAATTGAAGCGCTTAATAAATCCAAACAGTGACATTAAGGAATGAAAATCATAGAAATAAAATATTTAACAATAAGAAACTCCAGTAATGTACTGTAAACCTGACAAATTAAGAAAATTAACATTACATAACTGAAATGACTAGTAATAATGATATAAAATACAAATATTAACAGGGAAAATCACTACGATGTTGACAATAATATTAATAATAATAATGATAGTCACAGTGGCGATGCTGAAGGACTCGACAAAGACTAATGAGTGTATAACAACTTAGCACTGACAATCATGCTAACATTAAATTTACTATTGATAAAGTATTGCAGACTTGGCCGATCCAAGAAATAAAACTTTAAGTATACCAAATAATTCAAAATCATTGTGGAAAAAAGTATAAAGTTTACAAATCCTGCAAACAGGTGGGAGGAAAATAGACTCAACTGACATTGGTGGACCAGGCCGCAGACTATAAAGAAGAACCCGCAATTTAAATAACGAAAGCAAATCAGCATTATCAAAGTAGTTATTAAAAATCTTATATCTTTGTAATCTTAAGATTACAAAATAAAGGCACGGATAATTCTTTTCTAATGTTTTTATATGACTCAAATGGTGGATTCGTTCTCTATTTTTTGTAATAAAGAAATTTATTTTTAATTCCTTCCTCTATCATCTTTTTACCTTTTTCCGTTGCAGGGTTCCATATTACCGATGAGCAAATTCCAAACTTTGACCTTACATAAGCATTATATAATAAAATGGCAGATTTAAAGTCTACAGAGTTTCTCTTAATAAAACCTAAATTTTCATATGCCTCCATTGTGATTTTCTTAATATGTTCAGTAAACGAAAATCACACCTATTTTATTTATAATGAAAAATAGACGGAGATAGCACACTTGTCTATTTTAATAGTCAATTTATTGTCTTGGCACAAAAATTTTAGGCGGATCGTTCACAAAAATCGTGAATAATAAAGGCCCTAAATTACTACCTTGAGGTACACCAGATGTTACTAGAAACGGTTCTGAGTGCGTGGTTTTGTAAAATACTATTTGTCTTCTGTTACACAAACATGAATGAAAGAAATTAATAAAATTACGAGAAAAACTAAATCTGCAAAGTTTATATAAAAGAATTTGATGATTTAGTAAAAGCCTTACTGAAGTCAGTATAAAAAGCATTGACATTCCTCTACAAAATCTGTGTTGGCAATCTGTTAATTAGATTTGATCTGAATATATATTTTAGAATGTAACATATGTTCAAAAATTTTCGAAACAGCAGGCAATACAAAAACCGGCCGATAAATAATCATTAATCTAGCATCTCCCTTTTTAAAAATTGGTGTAATATTCGCCAGCTTCCACTCATCAGAAAAAGTACTAGTTCGGAAGGATAGATTAAAAATATGGTTCAAAGGACCAATTAAAAAATCCCCACAACCCTTATACACATAACTCGGAATATCATCTATACCGAAAGAAATTTTTTGTTTCAATTGTCTTATTGTCAGGCGTACATCCTCATTAGTTATTTCGCCAATAATCTCCGCGTTGGGTTACATTAGGAAATATTGTTTTATCATACAATTCGCTGAAACAAGAAACGTCATCCATTTAGCTGTATAACAAAACAGGATTACTAACAATGAGAGAATTGATTCAGCAAAAAAACCTACCACCGTTAAAATTGAAAACAATATGGTGCGCAATAAAATGCAACTGAAAAGAAACAAATGAGTACATTAATATCATACAAGACGAAAGTCAAGCATTTTTTAGTTTATCTCTTGAAATAAGTAAAATTCCTGTTACAAAGTTTGAAAATAAATCAGGGTGTTTATGTGTACCTATGTACATCCCGTCTCTTAACTGTATTTATGTGTTAAATACGAAGTCCTAGTAAAACATGATATAGGTACACACTTTCTTAGCTGATACCCCGCTGTAGCGAATCAATTTGTCGGGACCGTGGGTGTTCGTTATAGTGAGGTTTCGCTGTACATACAAGAATTTTAAAATCAAAACTGTAGTGTAAAATTATTTAGCAGTATAAAATAATTTATCAGAATTCGTTAAACCGATTCTTTTATATCACTATATAAATGCATAATTTAATCATAATAAGTGGTGATTAGAGTTTTATGAACTTCTACACTGCTCAAGTAAGCTTCAAGAAGGCCAATTATGTAATGTTATGACTGCGGTAAAGCCGAATTTCAAATATGCCTAAGCACTAAAACGCAAATTTGATACTAAAAAGGATAAAATTCAACTTTCTTATCTAAATAGTCTCCTATATTACGAGCTTTTGCGTCATTAACTTTAGATATATGTATACAAAAACCGTCAAATTAAATCAACCCATGCGCCGTTAAAAGGACACAATGCATCACTTTTTATGGTTTCACATTTATCCACATATATATTAATGGATTCAGACGTTTGAATTAAAATCGTTTCTCTGTACTTCCATTACATTATGCTAATCTAAAACGGAAAGCTATCTGAATAATTACGTTTCTGCCAGCATTGTATTTAATAGATGTCGGAGATGTAATTTATATGTTAATTCAAGTGTGTATGAAAGCAAATATGTGTCAGTCAACTTATACAATCGTCGCGGTAATTAGAACTTATACACCCACATGACGACATTGTTTACCAGTCTATCTTTTAAAGTTTACTAACCCCTATGGACATTCTCTTGTGTATAAATACCTTACATATATATATTTTTAAATATGGGTGGTTTATATTCTGTTTTATTTAGACGAGAAATGTATGTCATACATGCAATCCTACACTTTGGTGTACTCGCATTTGCTGTACACATTACCTGTAATCGAGTACCGAGTAAGTAGGAAAAGATTAAATACTGGATGAGTTTACTGCAAAGAGGTACAGACGTAGAACTTCCGTAATATCCGTAAAAGATATTTTACGAAGTTTACGACATTAATACAGCATCTCGGTAAAGTTTTCTCGTATGAAGTTTCGTTAGATTTTTCCACTTATACCTCCGCCTACTGCGTCGTTTCAAATTCCGACTTTGTACTCGCCTCGTGTATGGCGACTCTTCAAAAAAGGTAAATGGGAAATTCAGTATCTAAGGAATCCTTATTGAAGCAAGCGATAAATGCCGTGGGTAGTAAATATAAGTGCTTCATACTCTGCGGGCAAAATAGAGTTCCGATTCAGAACCTTCCGCGCATTTTTAGTCTTTGAACTTTGCGTTAGTGTTAGCCAAGTAAACGTTAGATTGGATGCAGCGATTACCTTTTAGCTTTCGTCGAAGTCTTGCGAAATTGATGACATATTTACAGTATTTGCGTTACGTGTGTTGGCACATGTTAATTTCGAACGACTTGGAACAACGAGTAATGGGTATATCAACTTACAATCGATAATAGTGAAGTAATTGTGATTTATGATTGCCGTGTCACATATTTTATGCCCTGCTTTCAGTTACGTGACCATTGCTGTCTTTTCGATAGTAAATCCTGCATTGCAAGTATAAGCTAATTTAATAAATTACAAATTTGAAGTATTAGCACTTCATATTAACAGACTCAACTGACATTGGTGGACCAGGCCGCAGACTATAAAAATGAACATGCAATTTAAATAATGAAAGCAAATGAGCATTATCAAAGTAGTTATTAGAAATCTTATAAAGTAATATAAATCATTGTGAAATTACGACGATTACAAAGTAAAGGCATGGGAAATTCTTCTCTAATGTTTTTATTTGACTCAAATGGTGGATTCGTTCCATATTTTTTGTAATAAAGAAATTTAAGAAATTTATTTTGAACTTTCTCTATTGTCTTTTTTTTATTTTACCTTTTTCCGTTGCAGGGTTCCATATTACCGAAGCAAATTGCAACTTTGACCTTACATAAGCATTATATAATAAAATAACAGATTTAATGGGCACAAAATTTATTTTATCAAACCTAAATTTCTAAAAGCTTCCATTGTGATTGTTTAAATATGTTCAGTAAACGAAAAAGACGACTTAAAAATCACAACTTAGATCTGTGATGCAGTTCTTGCGTGGAAGTTAAGTGTTGTTTAATTTATAATGAAAAATAAGGGGAGGTTTCTTCTTTGAGGAGCTTACAATAGCACACTTGTCTATATATAAAAGTCAAACAGACAATCTATTCAAATCATCTAGCAAATCTAGTCTGTATGGAATTCATTTCTGTGTAAATTTTACAATCATCCGCATACTGTAGGCATTTAGATGTTTGAAAAATTTCAGGGAGATCATTCGCAAAAATCGTGAATAATAAAGGTCCTGAATTACTACCTGGAGGTATGCCGATACGAGTGTAGTAAGATTGATGACTTTCTGATGTGGTACCTAGTCGAAAAAAATGTTTTTTCACGCGATGATAGTATATTGTAGTGGATTCTAGTGGTGGTGGAAGCGTATTGAATTTTTATGCTTACACGCAGCCTTGCAATAGTTTTTGAAACAATCTGTACCTATACAGTTCTTGAAACTGAAGAAAGTCTCGTAAAATATACATATTTATTCCAAAGGAAAGATAACAAATTTAATTTCTGTTAAATTGTCCCATAAATCTAAACAACAATTTATTTTGCAAAGATTTATTATCAAGAAAGTCCAACAACAAATATGTTATTCAGAAATGTGTAAGAAATATAATATACGACTATTATATAAAGCATAAATAAGGCATAATAAAGTTTATTTCTACATTTTGCTTTAAAGAAAGGTCCCAATGAATGCGAAAGTAGTAAAGTAATCGCCATAAATGCGTGAATAAATTTATTATTTACGATGTCGTAAAACAGCGGAAGTTCGATTCATTGTACAAGGAATCATAATTAAACCATATAGATACATCATATAATATACATACATAATTCATTATTTACACTTTTTTATCCATCTTAGTTTATGTGCAATTTATCTTTTACGAAGAGGCTATAGATCATTATGTATTATGTTGCCCTGGGTCACGTAATGTCATTTTATCTCTCTACCAATTATTCTGGGAATATTCCCTTCATATTCTGATGGCGTTAGGGTTATAATCATTTATTTTCAAACAGAACTTTATGTGCATACCTCTACTGTGAGTATTTAATACCTATATATGGACATTTCTCCGTGAAATGAGATAATTTCATATGTTATACCTATGCTAATTAATTTAATCATATTAAATTGGAATATATGTTTGCGGAATATGTTTTTAGTTTGATTAATCTTGTTGCATTATAGTTTCGCTTTCTAGGTATTACAGTTTTTGATTACTTGGAAACTCGATAGCCTATGTGCTTCTAAATTTATTGATTTTAACAAGCACGTATGAATAATTTACAATAACAAATTTAAAAAATAAATTAATAGCAAAGAAACTTGCCAAACAAGCACTACAACGCCAATATTTTTTTTTTCATAATTATTAATTGGATCATAGATTCCATAAGAGCTAAAATGGCAACTGCAAGCGAAATGCAAATTGGTTATTATTCGCTGATTATTGTGCAGTGTTAAGCAAGATCCTTTCATACAATAATATCAATTTTATTTACACAGGTTTTCATTAACATATCAATAATTGGGAGTGCCAGTTTGTCAACAAACTATCAACAACAAGAATGAATTTTACCGTTTGCGGCAGCTCATGTAGCAGTTTAGTATATGGTAGAATTTGTATGAATGAATGCAGTTGCCGCTTAAATATAAAAATGAGTTCATAATAACGAAATATAGCTATAAATAATTGAAGTTTACTATATTCACATGCAATTTTTACAATTGTTTTTACCCATAGCAATAAAAGCACGTTGATTGAATTTTTCGTATTCAAACGACCAATTAGGTTGAGTGATTTAAGGTATTAAATCAACTTTACATTTTCATCGGTCCTGTTTACTTCGGAAACTGGAAGTCAGGTACATACGAAGTTCCTGAATATTGATTAAATTACTCCAGCAATCGTATTGTTCGTATTTTAACTTTCGGAAATTGCTTTATTGCACAGGCTTTAAAGCGATTCGATAAAGCCAAGATTCGTTCGCCAAGATCCTCATCGTCTTTTTGAGATTGTGTTGAAGAAGTTTCGAATTTTCTACATGTGTTTATATATTTCCAATCACCATATTTAAGATTTTGTTGTGTAACCCTTCTAAATTCTAAATTATAATATTTTCAGTTGGCCGATGCACGATAGCAAGAGGGCGTGCTAAGTGGAGTGAGACACACCTAAAGGAATATGGTGAAACGTTATTAATTCCACGTAAGGACACAGCCACTCCATTACCTTTGCGATTCGTACGAAATACGAAATTCAGACTTTATTGTAAGATGTATTTGCAGTACTGTACGCCTGCCATCGACTGGGCTCCGCCCACCTCTTCGTGCGCATGACGTCAGATGCACCTGAGGGCGGGGTTTCCGTCAACAGAAAGCGCATGCACTGTAGCACAATAGTTTAGTTAGTGGTGTATTTAGAGATAGTCCTGCCTCGGCCTACTGAAATCTAGCTGTTCCAGTCAACTCACTATAATTTAGCCGCCTAGGCCAATAAGGCTATTTAGCCCATACGCAAATATTCCACTGAGCTTAATGTTTCAAAGGCTTCAGTATTGAAGACTTAAAAAAAATGCAAATACAAGCCTTATAGATTTGGCAATCACCCGCAATTGTTTGCAGAGGGCAAAATAAAGAGCACTTGCAAAGTTTTGCAATATTATGTTTAACTTAAAGGAAAATGGGGACATTTCGGGAAAAATAGTTTTTATGGATGAGGCATCGTTTCCTTTAAATGCCATCGTAAATTCCCAAAACTATTGGTTTGTTTCTAATACAGTTTGGGCAGCAATCATGGGAAACGTCCTTATTAATCCATTCTTTATTGATAGCACACTGAATGCAAATAAGGTTTTATAAATACAAAATTTAAACATTGGGAATGCGTGGTTTCAAATGGACGGGGCTTCAATACATTTTCTTGCACCTTATTGAAATATTTCCAGATTGTCCGTACTTAATTATACCTCAGTCGAACTGTGATGTCTATTAAAAATACGTCGAAAGAATATTTCGGTATATTTTCTTTGGTAGCAAAAACATTTTCTAGAACATTTTTATAGAATTTTAAAATTAAGACAGAACCGTCTGTAGGAGATGGGATAGAGACGTTAAAATCACCCCAGGGCTACGTAAATGTAAGGTATGGTATGCGAAAGCCTACATGCTCGTTAGTTACAGAACATAAAACTCCGTAAATGTACCGGTCACTGATTTTATTGTTTATTTACAACCTTCGAGACGCTTTCTGAATTTAAAACGCGACCTGCAAGGCTCACAATTCGCGAACGCTACAAAAATAGAAGCCGATAAAGCTATGGCACGGCCTTAATTTGCCTCAGGAACTGCTGAAGTTTAATGGACGTGTATAGGATAACTACAAATTCTCACAATGTTTCCACCAAATTAGGTTGGGATCATGTTTCAACTTGCCTAAATCAATTATGTATATGAGACAACTTGAGTAACAGTTTGAGATTAGAAATGATGAGCCTACTGCTCCAAAAACAGAAAGTTTTAGGTCATAAAGTTTGTATAGTAGAGGAATAATCATGCACATTCCATAAAAGAAAGGGAAAGTTTTCTTTTACAGGATATCATCAAAACTTTTCCGTTTTCAATAATACGGCTTAATCGAATTGTTAGATTTTATCCGAGGCATTTCACTTCTTTTATATGTATCCAGGGAAGTCGTTTTGTGCTCCAAACAACTAATCCATTCGTCTTCAATATGCGAATGCTTCTACGCTAGATTTAACTCTGTAATTCTCGACGCTTCCCTTTCATAAACAAGAGCTGAGGTATAAATCAAAAGGGAAGATCGCTTCCAAGTTCGGTACGTATTTGTTTAGCTTACGTGTATATATTTATGTATAAACATGTAATATAGAATAATAATTTCACAACTGTGATTAGTAAACATTTAACCAATTATATTTTCCAATAAACCGGACAAAAAATGGTTGACAAACACGATTAAGAATATGTGTGCTGTAAAAAAGAAATTATATGAAGGAGTATGTAATAACAGAACTGAAAAAGACACATATAAACATTTTAGCAGCAATCTGAAACGAGAGATTGTGCAGTGAAAAAAAAACATATATGCAGAATATATCAATAACTATGAACTTGGGATGTGATTAATCAACTTCAAGGTACTGGAAAAAAAAAACAAACGTTTAACATAAAAAGCTTTAGTAAGGATTATACCGACGATACGAGCATCTCGCGCAGTATTAGTGATAAATTTATAGGCATTGTTGATAATATAAAGGGAAATAAGAAAAAAAAAACGTTAATGAATAATGGAAAGTTTGTACCAAAATCTTTTACACGGTACTTTATTGACCCTCTCCCTGGAATCTGTAATAAACTGCTTCAACAACATGAAAGCGACAGGTGAAGATGAAATTCTTGTCTCTGTATTGAAATGTTGCTTTAAATCTCTTGTGTTTCCGCTGGCACACATACTGAATTTATGTTTCCAGTACGGCACATTCCCAAAAAAAGACTAAAATACACACTTCTCAAGCCCATATATAAGAAGGGTGATAGATCTGATTTTACTCTATCTATTACTACCGGCCAATAGCTCTAATATCCAACGGTTCTAAGATTATTGAAATACTAGCTTTTTGGATAAATATGACATAAAGTATTAACTATCACACTGACAAAAGTCAATGCTAGGTTTTTCCACTATCACCAAACAACAATGCACAATCTCTCATAAAGATCAGAATGGTTTTGTACAGAAAAGATCCACCATCCGTTCAATTTGTTAGTTGCTTGAAGAACTTCTCTCCGGCCAAATAAAAAGGAAATTACAGCATGTGACTACATGAATCTATCAAAGCGTACATTGTGCATCATCGGCTGTTATTAGGTAAACTTGAAAGAATGGGTTTTAAGGGTGCGACCCCTTGAACTTATAAGATCGCACCTAATATACCACAAATACTGCGTAAGTGTAGCATTTGAGTTCTACAATACTCTATCCTAGGACCGCTCCTCTTTGTATTGTATATCAATTATTTACCAGACATAATTGACACTCTTGCCATTTTATTTGTCGATGACACCTCCTGCATTGTTCGATAGCAAAAAAAAAAATTGAAAATTAGTATGGAACACAATTTATTTAGAATGTAGGACCGTTGGTCAATTTAAAATGAAACACCTTAAAAACACATATTTTTTCCGTTCAATATTCCGCATGAAAAATTTACGATAAGCCACAAGAACGAAGTAATAAAATGTGTCCATCGAGCTTGCTTTCTTGAATCACACTTAGTAATGTATTATTTTGGAGATCTCCCACCCAAGATCCTGCAGGAAGTTAGAGTGGTCTACCTAAGGCTGAGACAACCTTAAGTGCTTACTATGCCAGTAATATTCAAACTCAACATAATATGGTGTATTCTTCTGGGGAAGTTCTACCAGTCACAACAGAATTTTTGTGCTGCAAAAGGCTTGTATTCGTGCAGTTTTTCAATGACATAATAGGTATTCCTGTAAATCTGTGTTTAGAGACATTAGTGTATATACCTTACTAGCTATTTAAACTTGGAGTCTGTTTTTTTTTTTTGTGAAAAATTAGTGAGATTTTCACAAAATACGAGCATAATCATGAATGTAACACGAGAGGGAAATTTAATTATTACATGACAGCGCCTAGAACACACTTGTCGAAACTACAGAGACAGGTGGTGTGGTAAATTATTTAATCATCCATCCCAAACTAGAAGTAGATGCCTATTTACGCTTTAGAAAAAGAACTTATAAATATCTAACCAGTAAAGTACTATTACTCACTGAATGAGTTTTTAAGTGTTTCTTGTACAGTTTAAGTTGTTTTTTCTTAGTTTGTACTATTTTATACATATTCTTTGCTATATGCTTTATAGAATAAACTTAATATTACTATCAATAACAATTATTCATACGGAGGATATAGAAGTACTGACTGAAATAAAATAAAGAACAGCTCGATTGCATACCAAATGAAAATGTTTGGGTACTTTGTGAAGTGGATGTTAATTATTACCTCTCGTAGACCGATGCCGACGTCCGTTTATTTACGGTTGAATCAACAATATTTATCCGATGTTGACGGAGTATTCATATAGCAGTGATTGGTTAATATATCTTAATAGCGGTTGGACAGATTAAATATTAATTTATTCCTTAATTATAATACACCACTAATGTGTTAGGTTTTGTTTGTATAAACTCTGTATCGAGTATAAACATAAATTTACATACAAATAGGATCATTAAAATTAATTTCCAGTAAGAGGAAATAGCTTACTGCAACGTTGACAGGTATTTCCAATAATATTATGCAGAAGAGGTTTTATTAATGTTGATTGATATTTTGGTATTAATATTATAAGGTAGTTGCAGTATTGCCCGGATACTAGGAATTGATTTCCTCCATCTAAAGAATTCTTTTACGTGTACAGTATGAAAAGGAACGATATAGTTTTTAAGAAACCTTTCACTTCATAAATAACAAAATCATTATTGTTTTGTTTTAATATGAAGTTTTGAAGCCTGTGTTGTATATAAAGATTGTGTTGTTATATTTTGATTTCATTTTTTGAGCAAATATGAAAAACGTTTTTAAATTTTATAATTTAAGTAGATTTCTAAAAAAATATTTTTGTATGCAATTATAAAATTAATTATATAGTTTGGTAAAATATTGTTTAAAAAATGTTGCCTTATTTTATTAGGTTTAGTACAATGATAAATTCTGAGGAAACTTAAATAAAAAACACTAAAAAGCTTTATTGTTGTTAGAGGTTGATAGAAAATTGGTCACACGAGAACAAGTTGTAGAGATACCCATAATTATTTCTCTTTCAATTAGATTGTCTGTATCAAATAACACAATTTCTCCTGTTGTGTTCTTTCAAAGCTATCGTGTTTTTGTTATTTCTTTCAATAACTGTTAATATCGCTAACAATGAGGTTTTGCTAGCAATAAAATCGAACAGTGCTGTTATTCCATGTTTACTCTAGTTTGACAGAATTGACGCAATTTTTTGCGAGCGTCATAAAATAATTTCAATCGAGAATTTACCGGGAACCAAACAAGTTCAATTATTAACTGCTGGCCGACAAAAAAAGCGAAACGAAACGGTTTTAAAATAGTACGGAAACTAGTCGCGCCGGTTCAATAAACGATGTTTACCCCATAAACCTGAGGTTCGTTTATTCGAGTGGCTTAGAAATTTCTTCGGAGTCCCGCGTCTAAAAACGAACTTTACGTTTATGCAGCCTATAAATCAACGGTTTACTAGTCGCGTTATGTACGCGTGACGTTAAACCCTTTATGATAAAATATTAATAGTGGGATATCTACTGTAACGGTTCAGTTATTTTAACGAAGTAAAATTTGTGAGTTCATTTCTGAAAGGATAGTGTTAACAGCTTTATTACGGAGATTGACTTGTTTATATGGACGACGCCGACGGGACGGGACGTTTTATGCGCTCCACTATCATGTTAAAATGCACTTCCTATCCGATTCATATTTCAAATTTAATTAGATCCTCGAGCGTCCTGGCGTTACGACGTCCGCATAAATCCGTTAGCTTTAGTGGTCGGCCGTAATCCATTCAAGTCGGCCCTATTGCTCGCTGAATTACTAACTGCGATTATGTTCAAATTTAACCATTATATTTGTTAGTAACAAGACAATGTCTACCCGATAACGATCTATTTAATATTAGCAACCTGCGTATCGCTACGATCTATTATATTTATTACTTAATCAATAATATTGAAACTATAACAAATATTATATTTGATTTTCTATATTCGGCTTTCCTTTCTGAGTCGTGGCTATTTTCGACAAGGCCACTTCGGTATATCTGCAATGTTAGAAAGGAACACAATATATTTTCCGCATTGCGAAAGATAATAATCCACACAAATGATTTTCCACCTTCACCCACTCTCGTCAACTGCGGTGTTCCTCAGGGCTCAGTCCTTGGTTCACTGATGTTGATTGCTTCATGAAAATATCAGATATTAGGTGTCTATGCACATTGAAATACAGATCGGTGAAGTTAACCTTAAAGAAGGCTATTACAACCTTTTTATGCAGGATATGGACAAAACATATACAGATAAATTTATTACTATTTCTGTAGCTGCAAACATTGATTTAAATAGTATCAAAACATAATTTATATCTTTTGAGAAACTGTTCTATTTGGAGGAAGAACCGAAACGAAGGCTATGGAAATGACTTTTACAACACACACCCGTTCTGTACTGACAGACACACTTGAAAATTCGTTAGATGTGATCCAGTACCTAAAATATGTACGATCGTAAAAGCCGTAAATTTCTCTTACAATCTCAACGTTTTGACAATTTGTCATTAATAAATACACATAAAAATATCATAAATTTAAACGGTTATTTACATTATGTTGAGCGCAACAAGTTAATTAAAATACTAGTGGGGCGCACGCCTCTAATAAATTTCACTTTAAAGATAGACATTGTAATAATAGAAAATATCAAGTTGTCAAACCGATTCTCAAAAGAAAACAAACAGCGCCGCCCAGCCCGCCTTATGAATCGCATCACAGTAGTTGCTAGAGGATTTCTAAAAATACATCCATAACTTAGGGCTAAATATTATGTTCTAGATGAGATTGTGCTATAAATATGATGAAATTTCTATTTATCATCGTAGAATGCAACAGTTATTATTTCTGATGCACAAGGTTGCAGCGTTTTCTTATCTGTACACAATGGGGACTTTTTGTCAGTCTCTTTTCTTTTTAAACTCTGGACTCCTGCTCCGTTGTATTGTGGTTGCCAGGGCTGTATAGCCACCTAAATAGATCCCTATATAGATTTGGGTGTAGCTCATCAAGTATTACTAATTGTAAGTTTCAACTCTATGCATAAGCTTCATAGAGTAGTGGAGTAAATATCTGACTAGAAAATTGTTTAAATTTAAAAATATTTTTTGTATATGTCGTGGTTTGTGAGAGAGGAATCATATTTTCACTAAATATACCTATAGTATACACAAATAATATAACATTTAAAATAATGATAAACAGAATTGGATAAATTTTGTTTTCTTCTTTTCGAAAGTGTGATTTTATTTTAATGGTTCTTCTTGGTAGCAGTGAAACGACAATTTTACAATTAAAACATCTTTATGACATTGTTAAAAAGAAATATTTATTAATCAGATGTGGCGGCTATATACAGGGTGAATCTCAATATATGTGACAAACTTTAGGAGCTGATTCCTGAGGTTATTTTGATCATAAAAGTTCATAAGAACATATGTCCCAAACTGGTTATTTCTAAAGTTATACAATGTTTAATAGTAAGTTAACATAATTAATGTTTTTATTTAAATTCACATATAATTATCTCTAATTTGTCTTGCTTCATCGATTACATAAGAATGCTAACGAGCTTTTCACCGGAAAACCGATTGAAGCACATTTTTACCATAGTCAATTCGTAGGGCAGATGGCTCATAAAGACACCGGACAACATGTAAATATTTGGCCGCATAATAATGTATTGTTGTCCTGAATTGCTGGGTACCAATTGCCCGTGCATAACGGAGAAAGGTAAATACACATGTGTACGATGTATGTGAGCAGTTCATGTACGTCGTAGTGGATATTGTGACTCATAAACTTTCATATCTCCTCCTCCGTCCTTTATCTTGCATCAGCTACGCGCGAATACATCGCGAGAGAACAACACCATCGCACATCGTTAGTTAATCTTATTTACGAGCGTGCATACGAGTACACGCCAGAGGAGACTGGTTGGGTTAGTTTCCCCAATATTGTGTGGCGCATACAAGACTGCAGGACACCTGCTGTTTAAGTAAATATTAGACTTGATATACGTACAGCTACGGTATGAAATATTAGGACACGCATCGAGGCAAACTTTCTCGTAGCTATTGCTATCTCTTCCTCCCGTTTTACCCCGCAAATTTTGCCGCAGGCGCTATACTACTACCTGCTCGTTCTCATAATCACAAATTTATTATATGTTGAACTTGAACCATTTATAGAAAACGGGAAACAGTAGCGATAGGATTTATGAAGGCATAATGCAGTACAGATTGTGCGTTCGGAAGCTTACCCGTTCCAAAGTTAGCATTGAAATACAATATTTATAATCATAACTATTCATAACATAATGCAATTAATATAACAACGTTCGGTAGCTTAAAGAGATAAGTTTTGTATGTATAAAGTAACATTTAAAAATATGTAATTAATTCTGTAGCTATTATTAAAATCACCGTTTGAAAACAATTTTAGTATTTTTTAAAAACGATATATCTATTTAAAAGTATTAACCGTGTCCTTAATTTCTTATTGTAAAAGTAAGGTATAATTGCATAATATGAAGAGGTGATATAAACTAATGATGACAATTAATCTTGTTTTAGTTATAATGTCTTGCGGTACTTATTCAACATTTAATAAACAACGGACTATAAATTTTAATTGAAAAAAAAAGTTTCCCAAAATTAATGGAATGTAACTTTAGATATTCAAGAAAAAATTGCGGCAGGTCTTGCAATTCTTGTAAGGGCCCATCGAACTGGAACATTTTGTTCTATCTGATATTAAATAAATAATTTTTTGGTTTTTGTTTTTTTCTCTTGATTTAGCGGCTTGGTTTTTAAATTTAATGAATTATTCAATAAAACTCTTCATGACGTTTCGACAATCTTATTTTTTATTGTTGTCTTCCTCAGATTATTTTATATAATTCACAAAATTTTGTCTAGAAATTATGAATGGATTATGTTATTAACATTTTTACAACTTTTTTATGCGTTTTATACTTACAAAATTAAAGACATTCACACAACATTTTAAAATAGTATTCAACATTTTTTTATCTTTTCATTTTTCTTAAACATATACTAACTGTTAATTGTCATTTAAAATTATTATGCATGGCGAAACATTTTGTGTGAACACTGGAGAACTACATTTAAAATTTTAACACACATTCAATTTTAATAATACAAGTATTTTAAATAAAGAAAGAAATTATAAAGCGCGATGTATATTAGAAATGATCCAAATAAAAAAACAAAATAACGCAGTAAACGACAAAACAGAAATAGAAAACTTATCAAAAATTTATGCACCAATCATTTCAACATACTTTTCGTCAGTAATATATATATAGGTAAATTTACAAATAAACAATTTTTAGTACAACAATTTAGGAGAAAAACGCCCATAGCTGAGAGTGCCTTTCGGTTTATTTTAAATGTAGTTCTCCAGTGTTCACACAAAATGTTTCGCCATGCATAATAATTTTAAATGACAATTAACAGTTAGTATATGTTTAAGAAAAATGAAAAGATAAAAAAAATGTTTAATACTATTTTAAAATGTTGTGTGAATGTCTTTAATTTTGTAAGTATAAAACGCATAAAAAAGTTGTAAAAATGTTAATAACATAATCCATTCATAATTTCTAGACAAAATTTCGGGAATTATATAAAATAATCTGAGGAAGACAACAATGAAAAATAAGATTGTCGAAACGTCATGAAGAGTTTTATTGAATAATTCATTAAATTTAAAAACCAAGCCGCTAAATCAAGAGAAAAAAACAAAAACCAAAAAATTTAATAATAATAATAATAATAATAATATATTTCATTCCATAGATACAAAAGTGTGTGGAACAAGTCAATGTCAATTGGACTTAAAAGAAATACACATATACACACATACACAATATACATCACATTACGATAACAAATAATGTAAAACTTGAGTGTTTGCTAACGTATTTCTATTGCAAAAAAATCTTCAATTTTATATAAAATATTTGATTTAAGAATTTTCTTTAATTTGTTTTTGAAAGTTATGAAAGGCAGGATTTTTAAAGTATTTGGCAAATGATTATAAATACGTATGCATTGGAACAATGCAGTTTTCTGTAATTTAGTCAAGTGCGTATAAGGTGGCACCAAGAAACCATTTAATGTATTTCTGGTGCCATGACTATGTGCAAGTTCAAATTTTTTAAAAAAATCATTATAATTACTTTTGACAAACAAGGCGCACTCAAGTATATAAATAGCCGGAACGGTAAGTACACTAAAGTCTCTAAAAATGTCTTTACACGTGTCACGCCTTCGTATGCCAAAAATTGATCGTAGACACGTTTTCTGCAGGATGAAGACTCGCCCCACGTCGATGGAATTTCCCCAGAAGACAATCCCATATCTCAATCGAGAGTAGACATTGGCATAATATACTGAAAGAGCTGATTCAATGCTCACATTTTGTGCAATAACTTTGAGCGCATAACAAGCACTGCTCAATTTGCCCGATATACACTCATTTACAAGCACGGCTAAGAAAAGATCCCCATCAATTAAATAAATGATGGCGTAGTGTTGCTACATATTTAAACTGTAATTAATTATTCTACGTTTCGGATTTGTCTTTGAACGTAGAATAATAAATTACAGTTAAACATATGTAAAATTTTATTGAATTATATCTACCGTATACCCAAAAAAGGAAAAATAACACTTTAAAATATTACTATTAAAGGATAAACGGTAGAAGAAAAATATCGATGAAGAAGAACATCTCTCGCATAAGTTAAAGAAATTATAAATAGGCAAAATATCTATTATCCTACAGATACTGGATCTTTTTTGTACTTGCGCTAAAAAGCGATGGGACAATAGTCATTGAAGGCGAATAGCTCCAATATCGTTTCATTAGTGTATTTCTTATATAGTTATAGGTTGAAAACAAGGTAAAAAAAAAATAATTAAATTTAAAACAGAGTTTAATAATTGCGCCCGCGCAGCGTCTTTAATATGTTCGCTCTCAGCATTCGCCTAGGAGTGAGGAAAAGCACGGTAAAACCTACACTCTGAGAGTTGTCACCACTAAAAATACATGTCTGAAATTACAAAAAAAAAAAAACGTTTTTCAAAACGATCAAGCAAGAAAACATGCATGAACAGTAAAAGAAAAAAATAATAACTATAAAACTTATAACAACAATAAAATTAAAAAAATTCTAAAAACTACAAAAACACAACTTAAATCATAACTAAGATGGGTAAACAGTGAGAATATCACTTTTGTCAAACTTCCTCAAAAAAAAAAACAAAAATATAAAAAAAAAAAATCCTCTTCTAAAAAAACAATTAAATATAAAAAATTTAAAAAAAAAACAAATAAAAAAATTATTAATAACGCGTCCAGTACCCGTTCCGATCTATAACCTCCTCCAATCGTCCACGCATGGACGCCACGAGATTCGAACAAGTTTCCCTTCCTCTAAAGCGTTCCCACACCTCGGTAACGTGTTGGTGAAGTTCTACTTGATTTCGCGGAACTGGTGCATCGCGTAGATCCCACATTCTTCCCATAGCCGCCCACAAGTTTTCAATGGGGTTTAGATCAGGGGACTTTGCTGGCCAGGGAAGGACTTCTATTTCATTGCGATGTTCCGCAAACCAATCCCTCACGATCCGAGCTGAATGGACTGCAGAATTATCTTGCACCAGTGTAATCCGATGAGGTGCAGGGTATATAATTCGGACACTGGGAAGCAACACTTCTTCCAGGACACGAATGTATTGGATGGCGTCCATGCGTGCTTCAATCCGGGTCAATTCTCCAGGTCCGGCACTGGACATCCAACCCCAATACGCCAAGTTAATTCGGCTACTTTGCCGAATTCTGACAACATTGCTTTCTTCGAATCTAGTGTTGTTAGGGCGCCATACCAGTTTTCTCGCATCCTGAGAGGTTGAAAATACTTTCTCATCGGAAAATATAACCACATCCCAGTTGCGGTTTAAATTTGCTTGCGCAAAGTTTAGTCGACTCACAATATGGCGCTCCAAGAAATCTACCTTCTTCGCCGGACGCCGACAGTGAATCCCACTTTTGTGAAGAAAGTTTCTCACAAGACGGGCACTGCAATTTAAATGCAGTGCTTCAACTATCCCCACAGATGTACAGATTGGATGTTGTCCTACGTACTCGAGGATTGTATTTCCGACGTCAGGGGTAATTTTCCGTGGATGCCCAGGCCTTGGCCTAGTTCTCAGCGCTACATTTTCGTTTTCAGTTCGCCATCGATGCACCCAATAATGAACGAGTGACTTCTGTAATAAACCAGCAGTATATTAAATAACGTTCACGTGGTGTATAATCAGAAAAAAAACAACTTTTTTTCGTTTCATTTAAACCGAAACGATGTTTGTAAATTAAGGATATGTAAAGAGAATACTTACTGATGAACCTACTTCCGCAGCAATTTGCCTATAAGACAAACCACGCTCCCAAAGGGTAACCACCTTTGCCCTTATTTCTATGCTTGTCTCCGGACCGCGCATGTTAACTACAGTACCACTGACCTCTAACTAACTTGGAAACCTTAGCTGAAAGGCTTATATTTTGTAAGATTTTCAGAAAAAAAAGAATTTAGCAATTCTTAAATATACAATAATCTCTATAATTCCCCAGTCACAATTCTAAAGTATTTATGCATACAAAGAAATTTAATCCTAATATTATTTTAATTGCATTACAGAGTAATTACTGAATAATTGCTCTTGGATATATTTATTGCAGTCAGGTGTTAATTTAGAATACCTAAATAATACATAAATACACACATTAATTAAAAAAGTAATCAATGTAAGGGCATGGGTAATTTACACACTTTGGTATTAGGTATTATTAGCCCCTTTAATTCTGGAGGTATAATTCACACTTCCTATTGGCAAACAACAATTGCTCCACTAATCCTACTATAAAAGTTAAAATAAAAGAGAAAGGAATTTTATATTATAATTAAGAACAATTACCCTACAGGAAATAGTACCAATAATTAAAGTCGGTGCAAAGTTTGTAACCGGCAAGGAAATAATGACCACTTACATTTTTTTAAATATATTACATATTTTTGCCAACGTATTTTTTTTAATGCCTATGAATCCACACTTTGCAATTTTAAATAAAATTAATTTCATTAAATGTACTTTGTTTATTTATAAAATTTACAATATAGTTATATTTGTTGTGGAAATCAGCTGTGGGACTAGTTTCTTTTTTATATACATATTTTTTAAAGTAGGAGAAATTTCCTATCGTCATACCAGTTCATTAATAAACCAATACATAGCTTGCCCCTTATTGTTCTTCGGTTCTTTTTTTTTTATTTTGTTTAAAGAGGTTTGATCCATCATCGTTAAAATGCTACATCAAACTTTAATACGGTCCTACAGCAGATTAGTGCAAGTGTTTATTATTGCCATCCCGAGACCCCTTACAATCCAATAATATATTGCAGTCATTTTATAAATTACTTTTCTCAAAATAGTCATATTCCTACTATAAATGTATATGCTGCAGAAACTACCTCGACTCCAAACGGAAGCGCGCGCTTCATACATAACTCTGTGCATAAGTTTTTGTAGTTTGTGCGGTATATTTTGTATTTTATTCACATTACACCTACAACCAATTATAAAGAAGTAAATACAAAACCATAAACCCTAGCATTGACGGCTACCTGCCGACTGAGAGCGCTTTATCAAGGTCGACCATTGTATCAGAACTTAGGCGAGGGGGAATGAGAGAGACAACTATAGCTACGAAAAGATTCGGTGCTCGATGCGTGTCCAAAAATTTCTTACCATGATTGTACATGCATATATGCATAGTAACGCATGTGATTTTATGTGCCAGTTTGTATTTTGTATGTGTATGTTTGTAAAGCTAACTAGGTCGTTGGTGGAACAAACCACCTGTCAAATTACACCAACGTATACATAGGTATAAGGAACATGCGAGAAAACGCCTGTAAGGGCTTCAACTTTACCCTTAAGTAATTTAAAAGCACTGTCGATTGCATACCCAGCTTATTAATTGATTCTGTGATATGTGGAAGCAGTGAAAGAAATTCCATCAACACCTGTACCTGCTTAGGTAAGTTGTTAGAAATGGTGTCGAGAATAATGTCTGATGTCAGTTAGGAAAACTTCTTCTTCACATAGAGTCAATATGGAACAGAATAGTGGGTTTGTGTTAAAGCATGGGGGTATGCCCTATAATATTTTTAAAAATTAATAAAAAGTTGCCAACAGATTATAAAAGTATTATTAAATATTCCACTCGTATTATAGGCTTTCAAATCATGCACTATAGCGCACGGGGTTTTATGCTTCATATAAACATGTCTCTGCAAGTGCAGCATAAAGACATTATCTGATGTTTTAGAATAGTTGAGCAAAATGGTACAAGTTTTTGATCGATTCACTTGAAAAAAATATTTCCTTCACGTGAGACGTATGCTCGCCTTTAGACATATTTAGTGAGATATACGTATCCCCTTAGTAACTAGCAATTCAACAGGAGGAGAAAACAAATTGAGGCTGAATCGAGGAACCGAAACTGCTAATGAAGATCCAAAGGTTTTCCCCAATGAACAATACAACAGCTTTTTCGGGAAATATTGAGTAGTATGAATACTATGCTAATGTTCATTCAAAACTGTCTATTAGCAACCAGAAAATATTAGCTAAATCCATTGTTTAAGGAAGCAAATGCTTTCCCAAAAAAAAATATATTCTAAACGCTTGCTAATGCATATTGCACAGTGCACGAGCTTGAGGCTTAGAAGCAAATTAAAAATATACCGATGGCTGTGAAATAGCTATTGTAGCAGTATAATTGCTAACAGATTATTTAAAATGCATTGCTATTTGTACATACAAGTTTGTCCAAAATTAAACGCTAAAATCTGCTGTTTTTCTCCTTTTTAATTTTTTTTTTTGCTTGTGAATTGATTTCCAACCAAGTCACAATATCATCAAATTTTGGTCTTAGAACTTTTAACCAAAAAATAAACTAGTACATACATACCTATACTTGTTGATGAATTACAATGCCATGACATACAGATGGGGAGACATTCAAACAATCAACCTACATAAAATATTATTTCAATGCCTCACTTGACTGGACGTATTACAGCAGCATATAATTGCATGGCTGTAGACGCTTTCAGTTGCAGCATTGTTTTCATTGGTTTTATACTGCTTAATAATTTAATTCAACTCGTACTTTTATGCGTTACATTCGATTTAGATGACACTATGGTCGAATCTGATCTTCTTTGCGATGGAAGATGGCAATTCAGAATATAATTGCAAGCGTGTGTAATTGATATTTTTGTTGATCCATCTGAGGTCCCGTGAATTCTTTAAAAGGCACTTCCTAGAGAATTAATTTCCGAATTCCATCTGAAACCATAGTGGAAACCTTTGTACTACCAGTTTCTAATGTACAACGCCAACACCACTCGATTTATTATCGTGATATTTTTGATATTTAAAATTATCTGTCACAAGCAGCAACTTGCCTTTTTCACTTAACATTATTGTATAGAACAACATCCAGATAATACGTAACATTCAATAATACTGACTTTCAAATTTGAAAGCTCAAAATATTTATACCTATTAGGCCCGTGTTTGCTCCAATGTTAATGTTACGGAATATTAAAATCCTCTTAGTGTTAATTAACGTTAATCCAAGTTTAACGCTATTATATAATTAATCCATTCGTAATGTGAAATTTAATGATGGTATTCTATTACCTTTGTTTGTCGACCTATCGGAACTGGGCGAAGGATTATCGTGATCATTTTGGCAAGTAGGGCAGGTAAAACAATTAATTACCAGTACCGCAACTGGCACACGCCTCAATATTCAGATCAAAAATAATACATGGAACACGGTACAATGAGCACCTAGCTCAAGTGCCGGGACTAAAGGTGTCCCCGTAACTTTATGAATGAATGAAAAAATGAATACATTGAATAAACCATGAATTCCTCTATGATATAGCTTTTCACTATAACCCACCAAAATGTATAGCATTCTAGCTTGCTATTACGTAATTTTTAAGTTTTATTGTCAAGCATTGTATTTAAACTGCCACATTATGCCATTTTCGGCGATTGAAAATGATTTTTTAAAGTAGACGGCCAAGTGAAATATTTGATGGCAGGTGCAAGAAAAGAACCTTAATTTCTTACTAATCCCATATAAGCTTAATAGCCTTGATACCCAACTCATTTAAAAATAGTATTACCACAAGTATACACATCTATTAAATATACTTAACTAAGGTAGTGTTGTAAATATACGCGTCTGTAAATCATATCCTTCATTTAATTTATTACGAGCTCTTGTTCTTACTTCCTATATAGTGTGCGCGCCAGTGTAAATCCAATAAATTAAAATAAAGTGCACCACTGTCTCTTTTTTACACGGA
This sequence comes from Cetonia aurata, assembly GCA_949128085.1. Lineage (NCBI taxonomy): Eukaryota > Metazoa > Arthropoda > Insecta > Coleoptera > Scarabaeidae > Cetonia > Cetonia aurata. The sequence goes on from OX421885.1 coordinate 36,187,370, forward strand.
TCTCTTATATGCGAGGTAATCATTAATTTTAAAGCGAATTGCTTGATGTTACTTCTTACGATGCGGAAAACTACTCTCGCATGTTACGATCGTTATTTTTGACTGGCGATAATTCATCTTCATACATACGTATATGGCACATAGATGGGAACAAGATTCAAGAATTGCGTGCCGCTTTTATAACTTCATCTTTGCAAGCGGCCATACATCTGTTTCTTTTGAGCAATACGCCTCTCTCTATCTGTGCCGATGAAAGTATTTTCTCGAAGGATCCCGTCACGAGTTCGTCATGCATTGGCATATATAAAATAAGCAACATATGTAAAGAATTCTGAGAATAATTAGGACCTAATAAAGCTTGCTTGCACATATGTCGATGAAAATCTTTCTGTGTAATTGGTGAGATCGTAACGTATCAAATTTCATTAGCTTTATACATATTTGCTGCTGGGAAATAAATAATAATAACGTATCCTACGAAAGATAAATTTTTATTATATTTAGTTTTTAAAAAGTAACAAAGATATAAATCTCTTACAGATACTCTCAGGTGAGTAGAATCATTTACTAAATAAGAAATACTATTATAAAGATTTCAATTAAATATTATATATGTATATATATATTAAAATAACAGCAATATATTTAAGTGTATCTTACAAGATCGATGGTATGTACAGGATGCATTTGCAATACCTGCCTTGAACCTCTATCAGCTTAATAATGTATTATCTCGCCAAAATCGTGACAGCTCTGCTCCCAAAAAGGTTCAATGCGCAAATTCACGCTACATTTTTAACGTATTGATGTCCTCCTGAACCGAATCCATTTAAAGCAGCGTCATCAGTTTAAATCAAAGATGCAAGTCACTTGCGTTCGGAGAAAATGAACGCAAGCACTACCTAATTACAGTCGACTCCACCACCTGAAAGCGGACCCAAAATTAAAAATTTTAATTAATACAGACGATTTTGATTTTAGTGATTGTTTTTATTTTTTACGAACTCAACTGGTAATGGTTCATTTGGGTTTACAATAAAAAGAAAAAGTAACGAGCGAAAAGCGGTGCGCCCTACTCTGCGCGGTTTGATTAATTACTAGGGTTTTTAGTTGGTGCATTTTGGATTCGCGTTTGGGCGTGTATCTCGCGATATTGAAAAACTCCTTTGCATATATGCAAACAATCTACAATTCCATCACTACTTGCCATAAAAAAAGTATACAGTGATGTTGAATATCAAATGGTTCGCTGATCACGGAAACTTCAGAGGCGGGTTTCATTTCGTGGATCCGCGGCAATTTTATAAAACCCATTCGAACACATTAACTGTATTTGTAGAAGGGGACATGGAAACTGGCTATTATCATTAATGGAACTTCATCCTTTAAACGGGGGTGAATTACATGGCCTTTAAAAATTTAAATGGAGGGATCATTATAGAAGACCGTTTCGTTTCTGTTTAATTATCTTAATAACAGTTGCCATTTCATTTCTGGGCTATCGATTTTTAAAAATGTAAGTGCTGTTGTTGCATAAATTTTTGCCAGCGTGTTGATACACAATCATTTTGAAGCGACACTACAACTACCTATTAGGAAGGTGCATTAATTAAGTTTACATTACAGAAAAAAGTTTTTGTTTTTCTAAAATAAAATAGCATGTTATTTAACTTGCACTAAACATATATCTGAGAGATCCCGTTGGAATTGGAATAAACTGTTTCCTAAACGAAGAAAACTGACTAATACCATCTTGGTAACGATCGAGATAGTAGTACTATACTAATTATAATAACTTTTAATAATACTTATTAACGTAGTTAATATCTTTTATAATTAAAAATGGTACTACCAATTAAAAGTGTTTCTTGAATACAGTAGAGGATATTATAGCAAGCTTTTCAACACATATGGTTGAAAATACATTAGAAAAATTACGTTAATAAATAGAAGCACTCTAAAAATGGAGCTACTTATTTTATGTACTACCTGTATAATGTATATTCGATTTGGCTTGTTTCGCAAGTGCGATAAATTTAGCTTCATCTCAGAAATAAAGAAGATAAATAAGTTTGCCTGATGCTTCAGATTGAAGCCTGTTAAGAACAAAACTAGTGGACGAGCTAATCCGGAAACTGACCAGAAAGGGCTTTGATTGCCTAGGATATACAGACGACCTTACGATAGTCGTTAGAGGGTGGTTTGCAAACGCGCAAGGCGCCTGTCAGTCAATGTTCTGAAAACACAAGTCGTCGCGTTCACAAGATAAAGGTTGCTAGAGGGTTCACAATCACTAGTGCAAGGAGGTGCCACGCCTTGGGGTATGGTTTGTTCAAAGATTCACATGGAACATACACGCGACCAGTTCGACCCCCACTGCCCCAATGGGAGTAATCCCAAGTTTGCCAACTCCACAAATCTGTATACAAGGAAGTGCTAGGTCTGCAGTATAGAGACTTACGCACAGTTAAGCACCGATAAGTAAATCGCACGGTGCTAACAATAAAAAATCACTAGAGGAACTTAAGGAGACGTCCCTTATGGGATGCTAAGTGACGCCATGGTTCATAAACCTAAATAGATATTGTCGGGTTATAATAACTGAAAAGCCCAGAAGGGCTTTTCAGTAAGTTTCAGCCCTTGCAGCAACTTCAGTTTATAATACCGTAGTGTAAGGATGCTACGGTGCAATTCATCACTCTATTAGAGAACTGGAAAGATGGACCGAGTCAGATAAAAGTGTCGCTTCTTTTTATGATAGTCAGGCAACACTTAAAGCGATTAGTTCCGTAGGTGTTGATTCAAAGCTGGTTTGGGACTGCGTAAGCGCCTTAAATGAGGTTGGTACATAAAGGAAACTAACATTGGTTTTCAGCCCCAAGGGCGTGACGGAAAATGAGGCAGCGGACGATCTGGCCAGATCAGGCAGGGTCATTCGTTGGAGCTGGCGTTTTCTTCGGCATTACTAAATCGCAAATTATAAACTCCATCAACGAATATATACAGAACAAATCCAAGGAAGCATGGCAAAAATCACCAGGACAAAGATAGGCAAAAGCGTTCCTAAAGGAAGCCTGAGTTTACTAAAGACCTACGGTGAAGTTGAAGTCGCTGAATGATTTGATTGTCTCAATGAAATATGTTATCACACATCACACTGACAATGAGAAAAAATATTCTTCTCGGAGTAACATATATATCGAAAGTAGTTCTTCAATTAATTTGTGATATAGGTACATTTAAGTTTTAGTTTAACATTTTTGCTTCTTTATGTGCTCTTGATAATATGATTCCTACAAAGATTATTAAAATATGTCTATTTGCATTGACATGTATAGCTTATATACAAGTGTGACCATATGTGTGGTTTTATAAGGATTACTCACTTGACTGTATCCGTCAGCACCCCGATCTCGTAATCAGAAACGTAAACGCCGACAACCACGCAATGCATCATTTTCTCCACCCGCATCTCGCACGTCCCAGTGCATGTGCCGTTGTTTTCTTGTGCGTCGAGCGTAACATGCGACTTTGACAGTTGTTCTGGGGTGGTTGGCACCGTGATAGATCTGGGATTAATAAATATTGTGTTCCCGAAAATCGTCGCACGAATTCCGCGAACTATCGTCTTTGTTTTCCCCCGATATTACAGCGCGCGTTGCGTTCCGTTGTTCAAAGCGCGTGTCGCATCGGTTGAAGGAAAAGTGTTTCGTCGTTTCTAATAATGGCGAAGTTTCGCATCCGTTTTTGTGTCGCGTGTAAGCACGAAACGCTCGCATGTCTTCGCTAGTCTAGAGACATATGACTGACGTTTTTGTCTGTCGCATTCGTCCTGATGTTACCAACATATGTACAGTACGTGATATTCTTTAGTCAGCACACTGTCGCGATAATAATGCTACTGGCAATATTATTAAATATACAAGCAAAGGCTGAAAAAGATATATTGAAGTCGTAGAGATACATATCTATCTATACAATTTACTTGAGTTTTGAGATTTAGATTAACAAAATCAGTCAAAGAAACACACGAAATAAGGATATATACCAATTCATTGACTAACTTAACCACTACCAACTTTCCACCAACAAATGTGGAAAATTAAATAGAAGTAAAAAATTCCATATTGCAAACGACTATTTCCACATACGAATCTAATTCCTTATCCGGAGAATAATTCCATGTTAACAAAATCATAACCAAAAACAACTACTGCCATGTCCGAATCTAATTCCTTTTCCTGTAAGGTGTCCCATGTTACTGAAACTATAACCAGGAATACCAATCCTAGACATAATATTAAGCGTACTATAAACCGACACCTACATCCTATATTCCAGGTACACAAAAAACAAACCCAATCATTAGATCCCCTATCTATTTTGTATCTCAGGTATTACGGACCATATAGAGATAATTCTGTCCCAACACAACATTAAACTTAACTCCAAACTCTCAGATTTCTTTTTTATCAAAGATGGTAATCTTCTCGAAGCTCCTGGTGTTTATTGAATTCTATGTTCACGCGATAGTGTTTACATTGGCGAAACAAAGCGTTCGGTTTGCAGAATATGAGTGTTACACTCAGACATCGCGCGTAATTGGGTCAGCACTTGCTGACCATAGGCTGGAAACCGGTCACCAAATGCAATTTGATGACAGAAATCATCCCCACTATAACCGCAAATATCCGAGAATCTATTGAAATCCATAAGTTTCCGAATAACTTTAACTGTAACAATGAAACACTGCCTATATTTGATAATGTTAGTCATGAAAACCTACTATCACGGTATGGAGTTAGAGGAATCCCGTTAGCGTGGTTTAAAAGTTATTTATTACTTCGGAAACAAAGTGAGTCCAAAGTGTCTGTGCTTGGAAGTGGTGTTCTCCAAGGATCTATTCTAGGACCTACAATGTTCTTGATATTTATAAATGATTTGCCACTGCATATTGCCCATATGAGTAATATTACTCTGTTTGCTGGTGATATTACCATCGCGTTTAGAAGTAACAACTTTGAAGATTTAATTCACATTGCAAATGTAAGCTATACTAAGTTAAGTCAATGGATATCTTTTAATTAACTATGTATAAATTCAGATAAAACCCAGTGTATACTTTTTCGTAATCGGTAATTTCACCCTTAACGGTGAATGTGTTAAATTCACGGAATCTGCTAGATTACTTGGCGTCTTTCTTGATGAAAATTTGAAGTGGAACTGTCATGTGGAATACCTTTCTAAAGAGTTATAAAAAATATGTTGCGCTCTCAATAACTTAAAAAATCGTGCTCTTTATCTACGTTAAAAACTTTTCACTTTTCAAATTTTTACTCGAAGATGGCTTTCAGCATCATACACTAGGGTTTAGGATCGCATGCTGACCGTATATTCTTATTGCAAAAACGGGCAGTTAGGATCGTGTACAATTTACCATATCATGAATCGTATAAGGAAACATTAAAAAATCAGGGTTTGCTAACCTTTTATGATATCTATATATATACGAAGTTTTGTGTTTTTGCGTTTAAACATAGATCTGAATTTTCTACATATACTGCCAGTACTTATAATGTTAGAAACTGCAATTACTTATTACCTCCTCCTATTATATTACTACTTTTTACTTATCTGGGATGTATGTATGTGTATGTATGTGTAATATTAGGGTGATAGTACACTGCGACCTAAAAGATCTATTGTGTCCCCTCTTCTCGCTGTATTTACAGCTGGCCGTCCAGTCTGATTCCTTTCAAGAAGTGCAGAATGTCCGAAGGCTCCAGATTAGGTAACTCTCCCTCTTCGATTTCACATGCTCCCAGGTGCAGCGCCCTTGAGTTGCACAGTGCAACACAGGTTGTGAGTAGATGAATGGACGTTTCGTCCTGTTCCTCACAAAATCTACATTCGGCTTCCTTCGCTATTCCAAGCCTGCTTAGATGTCCGTTCAGTTTACAATGGCCTGTAAGGATCCCTGTCAATATCCGAATATTATTTTTACTCAGGTTGATGCATTCTGCGGATCTCTTCTGGTTATAGGTACCCAGAAGAGTTTTAGCTTGCCTCATTCCCTGGAGATTCTCCCAGTATTTGGATTTTCTCTGCTCTACTTCACTTTCCAGTTTCTCCAGTGTTATGCTGCTACTTATCCCACAAAAAGGTTCTGGCCCTACAAAAGGTGTTCTAGCCCCTCTCTTAGCGAGATTATCTGTTATTTCGTTTCCTTCCACTCCCTGGGATGTAAGTTATATAATAAACTGCCTGAGGACATTAAGTATACTAAAAATTTCATAATTTTTCGAAAGCATGTCAGAAGATATCTTACGAATGTATCATGTTATTCAATTAATGATTACTTAGGATCTTATTTATTTTGTACATTGTACGTTGTACGTTCCATGTAGTGGAAATAAAGATATATTATTACTATTATTATTATAGAATGTAAGTTTTGCAGTACTATATTGTGTTAAATACTATTTAATCTACTGTCTGCTATCTGTACGTCTTTATTTCATATTTTAGGACACTACAAATAATTAAAATAGCATTATAATTCACAAGTTAAGTCGACAGCTTAGTTCATTCTAAAGATATGAATGGAAAACTGCATGAGTTGGTGCAGCAATAATTATCCCATCTTTCTCTCTCTTTCTGTGTCTCTCTCTGTTCCCAGATGTACGTTACGCGGTATAGAATTACAAAAAATGGCTCCCATTTACATAAATATTTTACGCAAAGACCATTTGCTTTCCAATCCATGCGGCAAATTTGTATCACTTTCAATTAGTCGTAATGAACTTCGACTGTTCAGTCAATTAAGGGGAGCAGTGGATGCCGAGCAGCACCGCGGCCCATTGGGCCGTCATTACACGCCGTTCTATGGACTTTAAAAATAGAACGGATGCACTCGCCACCGACCAAGGTTAGGCGAACGGTCGGCAGGCGTAGGGAACTGGCAAACGGCTTTGAAAAAGTCGTAACGCGACGGAGAAGAAATCGTGGAGACGAACCTCGACTCCGAGAAACCCTTTATTTATTACATCGTCACCGGAAGTTGGCGGAATAATCTCGGTCTTCTTGTGTTTGCGTTCGCTTATTGCCAGGGACGGATTTAATTTCGTGTGGCGAGGTGATGTATGGTCTCTGGGTGATGCAAAAACGTTAACGATTCGGTCCGGACTTCTCTCGGTGGAAGCGAGTATTGCGCTAGACAGGCGATATATGCTCGCTTGCATAAGTCGTTTCATTAGTTTTTCTTGGCGCAAGGGAAAGATTATGCAATCTATCATAGAAACTTCTGCATCAACTTAGACACTTTCCTTAATACCTTTCCTTCTTTGGCTACTAAAGGTTTTACGCGAATAATTCATTTAATATTAATGTCTAATGTTCCTGAAAACTGTCAGTTACTCTTCTCTTCTATTTCTTTGACTTATTATATTACTAAAGTCAAATTCTTAGATAAACTTTAGCAACTATTCATTCATTTGACAGGTTTGATTTTATTTTTGCATGAAGAATTATAATTCAAAACTACTTAATAGGCATAAGAAACTCATAGGCTTTAAGTTTCTTGTTTATTATTTTTATTGGGCCATTTTTACACCTAAATGGATTATATCAAAGCATTGTATATAATCTAGTGTTATAAGGGAGTTACTTGGAAGAATTTTGACGACAGTAAATTTTACTCCGCTTGATAGGATAAGCGATTGGAAAGAGCTAAGAGAGTGCAACTTCAGGGTTCCTGTATTACAGACTCATAGATCTTTTTTCTTATTTTGAATGACACTACACAGATTTGAAGAAAATGTAAATGCTTTCTTCGTTCTTCGTTGGATAATAAAAGGTTAAAATATCTCGTTTAAACACAATTATCAGTTTCCATATATACGATAAACTGTCTTTGAATGTTTGATTCCATAAAAGAAATTAACAAAAGGAATTTAGTTCTAGTATAGGCTATTCTTATTCAAATCCTTAAGTATAATCAAATATCGATTTGAGAAACCAATTGTGTACAGGCTTATACTTTGTAATGCATGTGTTTTTAATAAGTTGCTACTGAACTATCATCTGGTATAAATTCCCTTCTTCCCACAGCTCCTCTATAGAAAAATATCTGTTAATAGAGGATATATCAAATTACTTAACCAGTGTTATTAATTTTTATAGATTGAGGTTTTACCTAATCGTGCATCGTACATATTTTGCATATTTAATTCATCCTAACTTTCCGAGTCCGGAAAAATATGATCCAAGTAAACTGAAGCTAAGATTTCAGTTTACTTGGATATCGAAATTTTGAATTTTTATTTTTCAGCATAGGGCGTCGCAAATAAGTACACAAAGAAAACTTTTTAACTCTCAATGTGATACTAAGAAGTTACGAAAATCACATCCTTTTAACCTTGACAGTTTTTCATAAAAAAAAATAATTTTCTTGTAAATAGAACATTATAGCTGAATTAATTTGAAAGAGAAGTCGATTCCAACGATATCAAACACTTAACATTCGAGGTGCAAGTCTTCATCTATCCATTTCAAACTTTGGCTGTAGAAGTAAGTAAAAGAAATATGAATTAAGTGGTACTTCTATGCGATACTATAAAAAAATTGTTGCCATTATTTGCACAGAACAAAAGTTAGTGGTCTGTCAATTATGACACCAAGTGAGATTTTCCAAATGCGTGGCTATATTTCTGTTCAGTTACTTTTTAATAAATCTAATGCTTTTTATTTAAGAGCCAGAATTTTTAATTGAACCATGAAGTACTTGCAATCAACATCGGCAAAATTCTAATGCCAAATCAATGTGTAAAACTTGTGACGTTCTATTAAAAGAAATAAAAAAAAACAAATTTTAAGGAAAAACTATGAAAGTGGGTTGCATTTTAGTAGGCGTTGAAAATAAAAGAGGTCATGTTGACAGTTACCAAAGTTTTTTGAATATTCGCGGCACCGAAAAATTCAGATTCAAAGTTTTTGTAACCATTACGAAAACGTAAACTAACAAATCATATGTTTTTGGACTCGTTGTTAGAGCCGATCACATTTCCGACAAAATCCGAAATCATCCAAAATGCCAATGTATGTTAAATAATAGCAAGTTTTTACTTGCGAGTGTTTTATTAAAAAATATCCATAAATAAAAAAAAAAGCTATTGACTGAATAATATGAGTTATGAGTATATTCTTTGGGTTTCGGAGTTTTGATACTTTAACGGTTTTTTTTGTTACTATAATTCACTATTAATATCTTAAAGCATATGATGCCTACGTAGTTCAATGCTTATAGAGAATTTGTATATTTTCTATTAATTTAATTATTGCAGACTTAGTCATCTTAAGCATTCCTCAACAACATAGGGTGGATTTTGCACCACATCATAACGTAGATTCACCTTATTACTAAAGGTTTAAAGTAATTCTAGGCATGAAATAAGGTTTCCAAAGAAGTATAGACCACCTTTTAATTCACATAAATTTTTAATAAAATCTATAGTAATTTTACCCGATTATTTCAATCTGAAGTTATGAAGAGGTCTTTTAAAATATATTTCGTCTCATGATTATTTGCAACACTGTATGATGTAGTGAATTCACCCGTATTAAAGTAAATACATACACGGATAGGGGAATTGCACGTGCGCTAGAGCATGAGCGAATCTTCTTCTTAGACGTCCATTTTAAGCGTACGATCCGACTACCTCGTAAACCGAAGAATGCCATCACATACCTGCTTGTAGCATGCGAAATGGAAAAGAGACAGGGACGTATTATCCGCTTTTATCTCGCCAGGTCGGAAAGGCGTAATTGATAGGATGTGGCCTATACGTAATGAATTGAAGATGGATATCTGTTTAGCGTAAATGGACTATGGATAACTGATAAGGATGACTGTTTCTGGTTTATTTCTGTCCCTTTATTTATGCGTTCGGACTAGAATGACATGACAGCGATTGATGGTGTGTACGTTAACATACTAAGGAATCTTAGTTGATCTAAGTCATTCGGCATAGCGCGTAAATTACAAATGTTCTCATTGTGACAACTATAAGATATTAAATCTTGTTCTAAATATCTTTTTTATTTTAGATTTCTGTATATGTAGAGTTTCCATCGATGCATGTTAAATTTTGTAGGATAAAATTAGTGGCATATCAAAGAAACTCGTTTTTTTTTTTTCAAATAGAACACCCATATAAATGCTATTTGTTTTTACAATAAAAAAGCATTGCCAAGTTGAAAATTATGGAAGCCATGGCATAAGGTAATTGTTTTTGGATTTAAGTTTAGCATATTTAATATTTATATACTTAAAAAGCTTACCTATTTATACGAACCGATGTGCACGCGCCTACGTAATAATATCCCTGAATGTCAGTCGGTCATCATCGTCATCAACGTCACTGAATGGACGCAGTGAATAGAGAGATGTTATCTTGTCACGGGAGTAGATGTTGGCTCGAGTGGACCGGTAGCAAACGACAGCGCGGTTTGTGCATCGCCCGCCTCCGGATAGTGAAAGAAAAATGACGAGATCCAATGTCGGAAAAAGGATAATAAAGCTTGGTATACGATGCGGTTACGTACGCGGAACGGTTCCGATAAGAGATGAACCTATCGTCTGGATGATGTGATAACGGATGGTAATACACCCAGATAACGATTGATTTATGCGGAAGAAGACGGATAATTTATCGAAGAGATACGTTTAATAGTTGAATAAATGGCATGTTTTCAGTTGTAATTGGTCGCGGCAGATAAACGGGAATAAACGAGAAACGCTGTTGTTCTCTTTCTATATATGGTAAATTCCGAAGTTGTATTTGTTTCGTCGCGATTAGGATTGATTTATGTGGGTATAATTTGACTTTATGCTGGTCTGTTGTTAAATGAATAATGCACGCAAAGCTGCATGCGGCAGCAAATGGCGTTTATTGAAGAGAGTTTATGAAACTAGGATAACAGTCTGTTATGTAACATTTATTTATTTTTATAAATCATATACACAATATACACACGTAAGTAGAGTCATGTGTTCGTAACGTAAATTTAAAGCCGTGTCAGTGGTTGAACGGTTTGCATGTTATTTATTATGTCCACATAAACAACATAGGCGCCGCTAACAAGTGTCACTTCTTGTCTATCCGCTGGATTATCCACATAGAACTAAATGCTATTCTGCATTTCTAACTTCGTAACGATAGGTGTCCGTAGGTGAACGGTCTGCATGTTCAATTTTTATCAGAAAGGCGCTGGTTCCATGCCAGATCAAGACAGTTGATTTTTAATTATGAATAAACATCGATGCTTTGTTATTTTCTGAACATGGTGCTCCCATTTGTCATTCTATTATGTCGAGAATATTTTCTATCACTTTCATTGTCTCTAAGACCATGGTCATTATGATCTGTCTCATTACTCGAGATGGGAGTAATGTTGCAGGGTTAAATTAAGCGAGGTGGATTTTTATACCTATTTGCTAAGAATCCGAAGAAAAATCTCATAAATGAGGTTTGAGATTTCCTTAAAAAACGAAGAGCGCTCTTTTTCTTCTTTTGTCTCTAGCATCATTATTTGGCATAGGATAGTAGACCTAAAAACACATTTTAAATGAAAGAAATTTTAAAATTTTTCGCTGCACCCGTTCAATAGCAAGTTCGTGGCACAAATAAGGTGATGCATATTCCAAGGACCTAACAACAAAAGCAAAAAACAGTGCCTTCAGTGTAGTGCAATCATTAAAGTATTTTGCGGATCGCATTACAAACCATCATTCTTCATTGCTCGTGAGCACATATATTGAATATGTGGTATAAAGGTGAGCCAAGGATCAAACCATACACCTAGATCTTTGAAGGTTGTACTTTTCTCTATAGTTTCGTTACCAATCATGTACAATGAATTGATGACATTCCGGCTTCTGGAATATGACACTGTATAACATTTGCTTACATTTATTTGCAGCGGGTTGGTGGCACAGCATTCAGTCAAGACATCTACATTTTGCTGCAAATGGATAACATCTTGCGGAGAATTGATGACCCCATATAATTATATATCATCCGCATATGCTACTATTTGGTATTGCACGATGTTAAGCAAGCCATTAATGTAAGTTATAAAAAGCAGAGGCCCTAAATTAGAGCCTTGGGTACGCTGGATGTCAAAGTAAATTCATGGGAACTGTAGCCGTTAAAATATACATAACTGATTCTGTGGCAAATATACATAGCTGGGGCTCATACCAAAACAGCTAAGCTTGTGAAGCAATTTTAAATTACCTTGTGTGCATTTTGTTGCAACACCTTCAGGTTGACTCTCCAAATAATTAAATCCCTTGGGCTTAGTGTGTGTTTTTTGTAATAATGTGCTAAACGTTGCGTAATATCGGTCAATTTGGTAAACAGTCTTATGACTCCTGGTTGTGCTTCCGCTGTTCACCCTTGAAGCGGAAAACAAGTAATTTTAGTTTTAGAAGACAGTAGAAATTTATTATTTTCTTCACTTAGTGAATCTTCCACTTGCGGCGTCTATCGGCGTAATCCTACCATGTGCAACAAGTGAGGCTCTATACCAACTTTATCAAACATGTTTTGTTTCTTAATAGCGGTGTCTACGCAATGATACGGACAACAGCAATTTTGATTTCTAGAAAACGCACATGTAAACCGAAGAAAAACCCTACGATAACTTGCTAGATCGGGTTGATTAAACGGCAGTGTTTACTTGAATGTTTGTCAAGCAAGATGGGTGATCTTTAGACGACATTATTTTGCTTTAAAGGTAGCAAGTGCAGTGTACGCTTTCATTTGGAGCATTTACACGGATTTTTTGCAGAAATATTAATAGAAAGGAGTTTCATAATGATGTTCACCCAATTTAAAATTCCTCGGTTTCTTTTGTGAAAACGTTCAGTGTACTCTTCGACGCTAATGATGTGAAAGAGCAGCAACAATGAATAGACCAAGGATGCCACAAAATCCGAAACAACGTGGAGTTCCCGAAAGAATTCAATTCTTCCTACATCAGATTCATCGTAGTTTTTGATTCTATTTAGTTTTTGTTGTTTGTTTATAATTTATATCGCTTGTTTGTACATGAAGCAATGTGATGTAAATGCAAAATATTTTGTATTAGTGAGACTGTTCGTTTACGGATTCATGTTTATTAATCTATGATTTAGAATTTTATCACTGCGATTAGATTTTATATTTATATTTGGGTCTGGTCAACAAATAATAGGAAAAGTAAAGAATGGTTAATGTTCCTTAAATAAAACTTAGATCGGGCAAGATGATAACCAGATATTAACTGCTTATAAACCCCGTTATAAATGGTTAACTAAACAATAGATACCTATTGTAGAATAAAGAAAAATTACGTATTATCAGTCAACTGTAAAGCACGCAGTGCATAATTAAATCGAATTGAGTTCGATCGGTAATACCTACTTGACTACACTAAAGGTGTACACAATGGAAAATATAACCGCTATAAAACGCTTTCGAGGCCCGATGCTTTCTTGTTGTCACGAGGGCGTGGAAAGCATTATTATCGGAGGAAGCGGCACGTAACGTGCCATACAATAAAGGTCAAACATAAATCAAAATCGACTCGTAAGTTTCATTCACAAAAAGGCATCGCCTATATAATGCACGATAATAATAATGGTGGAGAAAGCCTAGGTAGGATATTAGTCTTCAGATCCTCGGAACAGAAACATTGGCTGACATTCTGACAACACCCTATAATTTTAAATGCTGAATTCCTCCTTTGTTTTAAGACGCCGTTTCTTCTTAGTCGGATACTGCTCTAATGTAGCGCGTTTAGTGTGGAAATAGATGACTCACTGTTAATTTTGTTTCTCGATTCGGTTCATTAAATTTTATGACTAACACATTTAGAGAACGCCGGTGCACTTTCTAAACAAAAAAGAAATAGAACCTTCGCTTGGATGCTTTTAAACTTTACAAATAGTTTGAGTTGTGAAGTTATTGATTTTCAAAGAGAAGGAATCGTACTGCATTATGTTATTTTACTCTTACGCGACCGACCGTTATATGAATGCAATAGAATTTACCTTGGTAATTTCATTCAGCTAAAAACATACACTCCGCCAAAAAAGTATCGCATAAACTAAAAAAGGGCATTTATGAACCAAGATATTTTTATACGTTCACAAAAAGTTTGCCTCGTGTATGTGAACTATAAAAACACTAACAAAATAATGGAAAAGCGTTTTTACTTTTTTCTTTTCTAAAAGAACACATTTAGAAAAATGCATATGTGTAAGGTTTGTTCAGTTGTTTATTGAAAGTCTTCCTATACGGACAAATTTTAAAGTGCGAAGTCAGAGTTCTGTACCAACGCTTTTAAAACTAAAATGAGCAATTTAACTTCAGAACAAGTGGCTGGTATAGTTGCTTTAATCGAAGATGGACGATCTCAAGCATACATTGCTAATTTGATGAACATCAATCAGTCAAGTGTTTCTAGAGCCGTAGCCAGATATAGGGAAACAGGCATTTACAGTAGAAGACCTGTACCAGGTCGTCCAAGATGTTCTACTCGCTAAGATGACCGCTATTTACTACTACAAGCATTACGTCGAAGACATGTAACTGCGAGACAATTGCAGAACGACTTGGCTAGAGTCAGAAATACTCGTGTGAGTACTCAAACTATTCGGAATAGGTTACGACAGAGTGGATTAAGAGCTAGAGTAGCTGTAACAGCCCCTCGTCTCACTAGGAACCACCGAGTGGCTCGCTTAAGGTTTGCCAGAGAACATGTAAATTGGAACATTAATGACTGGGCCAATATACTCTTCACAGATGAGTCAGGATTTGGTCTTTACACCTCAGATAGGCGTATCTCAGTGTACAGACGAGACGGTGAGCGCTATTCGCAGTGTAATATCAGACCTAGACCTAATTTCGCTGGTGGCTCTATTATGGTTTGGGGAGGCATCTGTTTAACAGGTCGTACAGAGTTAGTACCAGTAGACAGAGGTACACTGACTGCCCACAGGTATATAACGGACATTTTAGAAGAACATGTAGTACCATATGCACCAATTATAGGAAACGAATTCATGTTAATGCACGATAATGCACGACCGCATGTTGCAATAATCGTCCAGGAATACCTTAACGATGTTGGTATTCCAGTTTTAGATTGGCCTGCGGTAAGTCCGGACATGAACCCTATCGAGCACGTGTGGGACCTCCTTCACAGACGGATACGAACCCAAAATGTTGCCCCAGCGGACCTGCATGGACTAGCAAATGCTCTCCGTGACGAGTGGGAGAATTTGGATCAGGCTTATATACGGAGGTTAATCGAATCTCTGCCAAACCGTATGCGAGCGGTCATAAGAGCCAGAGGTGGCAATACTCAGTATTAAAAGCTACTGTTATGACATTTTTCTTTCCAAAATTATAATTTCTTGTTTTAATAAAAATCTCAAGTATGAGTTCTTGTTTTTATTTGGCCTGTATTTTATTTAAACAATCATAGAAATTATATCTTAGAGCGCATTAAAGTATATTTACAACTTTATGCTACAAACAAAGATTATGCGATACTTTTATGATTCAAAACTAAATTATGCGATACTTTTTTGGCAGAGTGTATAAAGTCTATCTGAATTGAGGCTACAGATGAAACGTATAAGACACAATATGACAAGCAATTTACTTATTACTAAATTAAGATGCAGCGAAACGCGTTCAGTATAGTGTTCGATCTGACTTGCGCTGACTTTTATGACGCTGGGTGGCAGTTCAATTTAGATTCTGGAAGTGGTCATTCAGCATGCAGAATCTTGCATCTGCTTAGGAAGCAGACTTTCGTCGTCAAGCACAGATAGCGATAATGGAATATTTGTATGGTGGAAGTTGGCAATGGCAGTAGTATTGGTAGGGTGATAACAAGTGACAATAGAACATAGGTTTGCAATTCATATTGGCCACCTCTTGTTCGCGTTTTGGATGTTTCTTGCATGCTGGATTTTTAGTTCCCGGTAATTTCGAATATTAGTTTGGTGTTTCACAGTGCTTTGCTACGTTTATGAGAAGTAGGGGTTTCGAATAAGTACCACTGATTTAGCAATTATATGTAAATTTTTGAAAAACCACAATCTGTCAAATTAAAATGCCTATGGTTTTTTTTTTTGAGAAAATTGATAAAGGATATTAAAAGATCTGTTTAAAAGAGCTAGAAGTTGTTTCTATATTATGTGCGATATGGTTTTGATGTTTCTGACCCTTACTAGTGGTGTTGTAGAGAAAAAAATTACTAAATATAACCAATAATTTATATAAAACAGGCGGTAAATTCAGAGGAACTAGACCTACTTGCCAGTTAACGTTCATAGATATAAATCATTTTTATTAGTTGGTATGTCCTTCGATACAATGTTCTGCAATTGTGATTTAGTTTATCTATGATATCTACTTTCAAAGCATATATATACCTTAAGAGATCAAAATTTCGTCGATTGAATAAAGACTGAACCACCATCTTTACTCATCGCACAAATTCGACTACGCTGCATTACCGATGGATTGTCATAGCTCTATTAATAATCTTGATTATAATTTTATTACTCTTTTATATATAAGTTATTTAAATTGTGAGTATCTATTCTTATAAGGTTACAAATGAGTTTTCGCGTCATATAATATTCTACCATCCAAAAGGCAATGATCAGTTCTAATTTTGTGGCACAATTTGGTTTAAGTCTTTTCTGCATATCTTTCATAAAACTAAAATCCACGAACTAGCAGTAAGTGATATATAAGGGAACTCACTTAGGTACAAGATTCACGGACTATTTATTTTGTTGGAAAAGAAGATGGAACAAAAAACATGCAATAACAAAACGGCAAACGATCATGTCCAGGTAGACACAGTCTGCAATGTCTTGCACTGTTGTTGCATCGGTTTGGAGCCCCTTAAAGGTGTACTTATTGCAAACTCTGCGCGTACGTTTTGCGCAGTTTTTTTGTATTGCAGCATTTGTTTGGACGCACCTTTATATCGATAGTTGGAATTATAGCGTATTCGCCGCACTCTAGATTGAAAACATAAAAATTCTAAATTTTAGTAACCAAAGAAACTAAAACTAACAAATTATATGCTTTCAGACTCATAAATTTGTCTACAATCCGAAAATGTAAAAATATGGGTACACTGTTTGATTTAAAATTTTAAATTTGTTCTTAGGTATCTGCCATAAAACTAGAAGTGATAAAAAATATAATTTAGGTTGAATAACTGGAAAGTAATATAGGCGATTAATGTGCAAATTAGAAAAAATACTGTAAGAAACGCGTGCCACAATGAAATGTAACGCATACATAAACGTCATTGTGACACTTGTGTTTTAAAATACTATTACAGAAGAAAATATTATTAGCATATATGTGTTTATAGACAAACGTGTTTCAATTAATAATTCGCGTAATCTATTATTTTAATTAAGACTGAATTACAAAGTCTTTATCTGTTTAGATACACAGTCCAATCCAGGAACATTTGATTTATTTTTACGCTTATTTCTGTACAAATGCTTCTTTATTTCGCATTTCTGGCTGACTGCACATCCCATACATTAGATATACCTACCTACGTTGCATATTTGCATATTTGTGTACATTATACATAAATACATATGTACATGTATACTATCTAGCTATTGGTGTACGGACATAACGCCTTTATCGGTTTATATTTTACCTGCCTGCGTTTTATGGCCGGCTGTGTGACGATCCTCTCCAAATACTCGATCGGAGAAGTCGAGGCGCACAAGTCAGTAACACGGACTAATTTGATGACAACTGATTTTGTTTGTTCGACCATCGACAAATTGACGTTCACACAGAGACGCGCCGATCGTGCTGTGTATTGGACAGCGTTGGTTCTCTGAAAGTCGATAGAACGCCTTGCCAAGCACCGTTCTGTTTTTAATCATCATTTTCCTGATGGAGAAAGATCAACTGTTTATCTTTGCAGCGACGCGACGTCGCTTTGGCCTGTGTGCTCGCCTGTTGGGATTGGATTATACGTACGCTGTTGAATTGCAAATTGTTTACTGTTAAAATTACTTCGCTACATGGCATGTCTAGGTTGATGATATTAAAGTATTATCGCTTTGATACTATTGCTGGAAATTACTGCAGTAATAGGTACTGTATTTCGATGGCGTTATGAGGCTAACTGGAAGTAAAAAAAAAAAGGTTTCTGGAATATCCTTTTTTAAATTATGGTACTTTTATTGCGCTTCATCCTGTGGCCAAACTTTTTCTTGTCCCACCTCACGTATGAGTATACGTTATTTGATTTCTACTACTTCGCTGAATCACCAGCACTGCAGCGGTTATGCTATGTGATGAGTGTAGGGAAGAAACGTTAAACTCTGTCTTTTACTTAATATTTGCGTGACTTCATGTGGTAATACTGTAGTTACACTCAGCTTAGAATAATCACCGAACTATTACAAACAGTAGCTTTTAACATGATGCAAACAAGCGAGGACACAAAGCGAGTTATCATTTTGCTTATATAAATGTGTTCAATAAATATTTACTCGAAAGTACTTACTATTAACCACTAGGTGAATTAGATGGCCTTTCGAACTGTGTATCTAATATAAAACTTGCGAATTTATCGTTTCTGTGTTTTTTAAAATGTTAAGATAGCATAAAGATATTGAATATTCAAATGAAGGTAATTTTTACATCGCTCATTTTTCTCACCATCTCTTATTATCAAAGATATCGATTGGCTAAAGCAAATAAAGTATCTTTCGATTTATTCAAGGAACGTGTTCAAGGAGGACCATAACTCAGTAACTGAAAATAAAAAGGTAGGTACTCCGATTTTGTAAAGCCCCTCTTCGAGTACTAGCGCGACCGCTAACGAGTCATTAAGAAACACGTTCACTCGACGTACAGTGCCGCTGATTAACGGTTTCGTAGACAGTATCTCGCGGCTTGTTCGCTGAACATACGTCGCAGTCGCCCGTACACGCATGCATCTACCGGTACAGTCCCGGTTATGCAAATGAAGCGGGCCAGAGCACGGCTTTATACACTACACGAACGTATCTACCGGCAAAGTAAATAAATAAAACGTCAACGTTAATAACTCAATGTCTCCCGTGCGATGTTCGAACCGTTGGCGTCGTTCGATCGTTCGTTCCGACCGTTCGACATATTATTGAAAGTGCATCATTTGTTTGGGCGGACGGCCGTCGACAATTACATCGAGTCGTCTGTGTCGGCCGTCGTCGGTTGAAAGAGCGCCGGTGTCGCTCACGCGTCGGACACGTGGACGGTCACAATGAGAGCGAGCCCGGGCGGGTCGCGAAAATAATTCCGGACCCGTGGACCGGAATGGCATTGAAAAAGAAGGAAGCGGGTCATGGGACGCGCTCCTAATAGAATATTTTGCTAGCGACGCCGTTCAATTACTTACGATTCGCAACAGATACTGAAATAAATCTGCGTACAAGGCCGTATTGGATAGGGATTTTGTTTATGTAGCGGTAGAGTTTTTTGTAATCTACTATTCAAGGAAAATAGGGTAAAGGTGACAGTCGTTGGCACAATTAGGTTGTGTCGATTTTTATATAGAGGTCACAATGTATTCCGTGTAGGAAGATCTATAATAACTAAACTATCCGTAACAGGAAAGATAGTACTTTCGAACTACGTCAATTGTTTAAACTCTACCCTTGTTTAACCATGAGCTATCCTATATAGAAAAATAAAGATAGTTATATTTCATAGTGATTGGCAGGGAAGCCACAGTTGTTGGCATGTGGGAATATAGTAATTGGCATAACTACTTTAAAGAGAGGTTACAATCGCCGGGGTAAATGGCGATGGTAAACTCGGCCGATTATGAAAATTAGCATTAATCCCCTGTGTCCATGTAAACTCGGCCGGCCGAAAATTTTATATTGCAGTTTCCATGTGTAAACTGGGCCAATATATAGTGTTACGTATTATGAACATTGCTTGGAAATAAATTTCACGCATTGAACGACTTCTCTTTTTGTAATTGCTTTTTTGCTCATCGTGCATTAGAGGTGGTTAAAGGTGCGCATTTTGAGAATTATCTCGGCCCGGTCCGCTCTTTCCTCAAACGGGTCCCACCCGGCCCGTCGCGTTTGCCACCCCAGCCCGCCCAAGCCCGTCCTTCGGCCCGCCAGCCCCCCAGCCCGTGTGAATCACCGATTGTCCTTCCAAAAGTTTATCTTTCTTTAGGAAAACTGTTTTAATTTAAAGAATTACATTTTTTATGTGTAATTGAAAATATCTATAATAGACTTTAGCAACTAGTGGTGACTTATAGTAGAATAGGATAGTAGAATAGGATAGACAATTTACATAATAGTTGTCATTACCAATAAGCATATGAATTTTACATATAATAGGTATTCATATTCACTATGTTTGCCACAATATAGATTTTGTAAGAAGTACAAATTTCAAAAAAGAATGTTCATAGATAAAAGCATGAAGCCTGGCCCGGCCCGCATCTGTAATTTCTCGGCCCGGCCCGGCCCGTTCGCACCTCTGTTACACCTAATTGTATTAGGTACAAACAAATTAATGTCTACATTTTAATATGATATGTTTAGGTTATATGCGCTGTGCGCATGATCAAACGCGTGATTTCAGAAGCTACCGACAGGTGTCGCTACAATACGGCCTAGTTTTCATTTTTTCAGAACGTTCAAATTTACATGTGTACTTAGACCGTCCTTGTTGAAAATACGTATTAAAATGTTATAATCGGCCGAATTTACATCTACCCCCGGTTAGCCCCCCAGACTATAGACAGGAAACGGCAAATTATTCAATTTTAATCGTCTTGCCAACCATTGAATTACTGGGCAAAAATCATGAAACACTTATTGGCATCCATATGCCAATCAATGAAAATTGCATTTTATGGTATTATATGGCGGTTGGCATCTAGATTTTTAAACTATAACTTATACATAAGGCAGTTTTTCTTACGTAGGTATATACACTAATAATATACATCCATAATGAACACCTATATTTACTCTTTCGCAAGTATAAAAATAACAATTTCCCGGACACTGATCTACCGTGAAAACAAGTGTATCTGACAGTATGACACCGTCATCGACAGCTCGTCAGGCACCCGTGGGCACCCGTAAATATCCGATACCAACTCTACAGAGAAGTGTAATGAATTATAACACTAAAAGAGTCAACCTTGGTTTGAATAAAATCTTAACGCCGACAATATCAGTTGTAACACATTATAGATAAAAATGTGATCATGTGCCAATAACTATCTACCTGCCAACCATTGTCGTCCTTACCCTATGTGGTGCTTGAATACATTGAATTTTACTTTTATAATACGCTTATATACCTACATTAATGTATATTTTTTACACGAATTCAATGGTTTTTTTTTAATGATATCTCATTTAACAAAGATTATTTCTGAATACATATTATAAGAACTATGTTCTTTTTTTTTATAGATATTTGATTAAAAATATATCCTTAGATGTCTAGCAATAAAACTCGATGGGTACAGTGTGTATGTACATGTTTTTACTAGTTCTTTTTTGGGGTGCATTAAAATTTATTTAAAATAAAACTGTGTGGACCGAATAAGATATATTACCTAAAACGGCAAAAATAAGCTGGAGCTGTTACCCACTACTTCAGAAGAAGACCTTGTTAAATTTAACACTCAGTTGGAATTAGAATTGTATCAGTTTATTTCTGCCAGTCTTTCAAAGTAGCTCGTTAAATCAAACTGACATCAACATGAATGAAAACACAGATTCGAGCTTCAAATAAATTATATGGGATGGTCAGAAAACTACGGACAATCGCCAGGTAGGGCGATTCTATGATTAACCCTGAGTCAACAATACTGATATTAAAAAGTGTACATCTGGCAACACCGTATAAAGCAATAAATCAGTTTAATGATAAACAACAAGAATAATAAAACTTTAACGCTTTAACTTTAACTGATAAAACTAGTCTGGTCATAATTTTGAATACAAAGCTGTTGCTTTTGTGGAATTGAATTTAGTACGCGTTGCAAAATATGCGAAGTAATTAGCTGTATTTTAGCGTTAATTCTGTTTATTATTTCCTGATTGTGATTCACTAAACACACTGATTTCTGAATAGATTTTGTTAAATTCATAAGCTAACGGTAAGAATTATTCCTGAAAGCTATGTCACCATATTTATCTTTTTGATTTGATCTTGTTTCTGTTGAGATTTAACATTTACAAGAGCTTCTTAAATAGTTAATCGTGTTGAAATACGCAACAATGACTTTACTACAATCTCTTCTGTTTTATGTTCTCGTGCTGGTAATAGATTCCGCACAAATTCTCCCTAGTACATACAGATACAGAGTCAAGCGAGCAAATACACGTAGTAAACGTTTTAATGCATTCGGAATATAAATTTAGGCATCAGGAGGTTTACATTTCAGTTCAATAAACCCGGATAGTATAAATTTCCATTTGCGACTTACGTTTTTACTACATTATATTACCTAATGATCATCAATGTACCTACATAATATTTTAAACTCATTTTAATTAGAAAATATATGAAAGAGTGGAGAGAAATCAAAGAAATTTTGTCTTTGGAGTCTAATATTATAGTTAGATTAAGGTCTATGTTAGTTTAACTCATTTGAACCACGTTGTAGACAATATAACTTAACTACTTTTTATCGCTTCTATATGATACTTTGAAATTTACACACATCCTTCGCGCTGGTAGAACGTAAAAGGAACCACCAGACAAAGAATATCACAAGCTGCGGTTTGAAGCTAGAAAGAACGAGAGTTCTTTTGTGCCCAGCAAAGCTCGTACACAATCCGCATAGAAGCATAACATTTATTACTATAAGGAATTGTTCGCAGCGTAGATGCAATGCTTCATAGTTACACAAAGGTATTTAGAACTTGAAGGGATTCATGATTGAATACTGAACGTTCCCTAATTACGTGAAACGTGTGCCATTCGTGACTGCTACTAAATGCGAACTTTGTTGCATTATCCTAAGGTAGATTTGCATTTAGCTGGTTTGCTTGGAGCTGTCTAGAATAACTATTAAAGTTTGTAACCCATAGATAATATGTACAAGCTGGTCCACCTAAGACTGGATTTTTAACCGCAGTTTTATTTTGCATTCTAGAAAAAAACTTCCCTACAAAAGTGTTATAGAATTCAATGCTGCATAATCGTATTTAGAGTGGCCCAAAGGTAGGTAAACCCAGTCTTAGTCTGCATCAAATGCATTGACATAAAAAATACAATCAAAGTAATAATAAATTGTAATTTGTCGATGTGATTTTAGTAGAAATGTGTTTTAACTAGTGGAAATTAGTAGTATCCAACCGCTATGGTTAAAACGGGTTTTAACTAGGGAATACCCGAATTAAATTCAAGCACATTAATTTTTTACTAGACAAATACGTGTTTGAACTAGTTAAAACCGAAATATTATTAGGTTTGTTTTTCTTTTCAGTAATAATTAAGTAAAGGCGTAGTTGGGTGTAGCAGTTTCAAGCAATGCACTTATATGCAAGTAAACCTGCGCAATAGTTCTTGAACGATCCACAGCATGCGCAATTGTTTTATTGTTTCTTTAGTGGTTTGTGGTTCGTAGACAGCGGCAAGGCTTATAACCTGGCTCCTCTATAGCATTTGCTGTTCATTATGGCTAGTAATGTGATTGAAGTGCTTTTGCAGAAGTTACTTGAAGCACAGAATAGAAGTAAAGAATCGCATTTCAATATTTTAACAAAAACTCAATATAATGAGTTAATTGAGAAAATAATAAACATATACATATTAAAATATTATTTCCAAACGTAGCTCGGGCATTTCTTTTAAGAATTTTGAATAGAAGACTTCAAGTTCAGACTTCCATATCCCAGAAGGCAATTTTTTTGTACAGTGAAACTTCTCTAACTCGAACCTCCAAGGGACAGGGAATAAAAGTGGAGTTAGGGAAATGTCGAGTTATGGAAAATTACGTAAAATTTGAATCTTAAAGTTTATTTATATGTATTATACATTTAATACTACATATTAGTAACTTAGAAAATTCGTTAAAACGTCAAAAAAGCTACATCAAATTTTTATTGAAAAAATCAGTAATTTTTCTTTGAGTTACACTGGTCCATTTTTCATTCATTATAAAATCTTCTAGTAAATTTAGGGAACCATGCAATGCATATGGCACATGCTCCCTAGATGAAACAAATCTTCTTAAGTTTTCGATGGCAGAAAACGCTTCGTTGAGTGTAGGGATGCCAGTTGTATCAGTTTGGTTTTTATTAGTATCTTCGTCTTCATCTGTATCTAAGACAATAATAAAATTTGGCACCTTGGAGCATAGAAAACGTGGATGGGTAAACTTACCTATTTCATTAGGAGCAAGGTGCTGTATTACACTTTCCAAAATGTCTTCATCACTTGGGAAATCCATTGTTGACACTTCATGATCAACATCAACATACTCCTCAAATTCAACATCATTTGTATTTATTGCAGTTCTGTATAAGACCCACCATTTTTTTAATTCAGACAGTGGAAGGATATCATCCCAGTCGTTAGCATCCTGCACTAAACCATCTTTACAAAAGCCCGCCTTTCTGAAGCAATTTGCAATTGTTTGCGTCTTTACGTCGTTATTCCATGCTTTGTTTAGATCTTTAATTGCATCAAGTAAAGAAACATTTGAAAGAAATGTTGACTCTTCCAAATGAGCCAAAATTTTCATAATAATCCGTTTTCTGTAATGTTGCTTTAGATTTTTTATAATTCCCTGGTCCATCGGTTGTAAGATTGAGGTTAGATTAGGAGGAAAATACTCCAATTTAATATTCTTCAGCTTTCCTGCTACGGTTTTGGGGTGCGCCCGACAGTTGTCAACGAACAGCAAAACTTTTCTCTTCTGGGCTGCAAACTGCTTATCAAGCTTTAATAACCACTTTTCATAAATCTCACTTGTCATCCATGCTTTTCTGTTATATTCGTAATCCCCTTCCAGTGACTTTATACCCTTAAAACAACGTGGATGTTTTGTTTTGCCAATAACAAGCAATTTTAGCTTTTCAGAACCACTCATGTTACTCATAACCATAACCGTTACTCTTTCCTTGCTGTTTTTACCACCAAAGCATTTTTGTCATTGAAATGCAAGGGTTTTGTTGGGCAAGCATTTGAAGAAAAGCCCCGTCTCATCAGCATTGAAAATATTATTTTTGTCATACTGGCTGATTAAAGTCGGTAAAACAATTTTTTGCCATTCTTCACCACATTGAAAATCTGCAGAACCACTTTCACCGCACAGTGATATTTGGACGATATTATGTCGACTCTTGAACTTATCCAACCAGCTTATACTACCTGAAAATTCCTCCCGTCCCAAGGCAGCGGCAAATTCTTTCGCTTTTTCTCTAATTAAACTCCCCGAAAGAGGAATATTTTTAGCACGTGCGGTAGTAACCCACTTGAACATTGCTTCGTCAATATCACCGTTAACACAAGCTTAAGCCTTTTTCGTTTATTGTTAAACGTATCATTTTTGTTTGTTTGTCCTTATTTTTTTAAATTGTCGATAGCGTATTATGAGGGATCCCAAATTGTTCCGCAATGTCTTTCTTCTTCTTTTCCCCTTTTTCCACCTCTGCTATTAATTTTATTTTTTCATTCAATGTTAAACATTTTAAATTTCGCTTGGACATATTTACCGTACACTAAGGGTCACATTTGTTAAAGATTTCGACTAACAATTGTTGTCTTGCTCAGTACAGGTTACAATCACTGGTGATGTTGTATGTTCGTTCGCGCTGCTAGCCATTTGCACTCAAATTATTTTCTTGGGAATGGTATTTAATGGCATATAAGTTCTTGCACCGCGAACTAATGCTAATATTTCTCAGATATATTCCAGGTTTAATGAAAACGTTATTACTTCGATAGCTTCCTCCTAATCATTTCAAGACAGGTTAATCAGTGGAACATAAATGCTGCATTTGCAATGAGTGCAACAACGATATAGATATACGTATGTACATATGTTACATAGCGCTAGATAGATACATAAATTAAGAAAAACTCCGGTTATGCATGAATCATGTTTATAATAAGGATAAATTGACTTAATCAAGCTTAATGAGCATGAAATGGACCTGTTTTCCTACTTCTGTAAACTGTATATGCTGGAATAATCAATTATGAAATTTATCCTGTGGTTTACAAATTGATGTATTTTTTTTATTTATTCCTGGAACCTTAATTTTAGGCTCTCATTCTGAAAGTTAATGGAATAATTGCAGGGCTTTACAGCATATGGTGGTTGTAGGGTAGTTATTACAAATAGAAAAAGAAATGATTGAAAAAATTACTCTATTGGAATCGCAAGGAGAAACAGTTCAGAAAGTAGTGTTTGTAAGACCTTGCAAAGCTGACCGTTGGTATCATTATCTCCGATAAGTGGAGATATTTCGTCTGCGAGCCGGTAGTTTGTGGTCAGTAAATGGTTCTAAGAAACAATCGTGCTATGGGAACCGCGGGAATAACTCGCATGCGAGGACCGGATTTTAAGGAATCTGTAATTCCTGTGCCCGATTTGGAAATGCAACAGAGAGACGACCATAAATTTGAAAATGTCGCGCTGGACCCGAAACAAGATACCATATTTGGAATAAACGCACACATACATATATTACAGGTGTACAATGTGCTTTCGTTCATACCGTTGAACAGTGTAAAACAAACAAAACCTATGCGACATGCTTCATTTGTTAGATACTTAACCATCCGTTAAGTTTTTAACTGTTTGAGAATGTTCAAATGTATTTTCCGCTTGCCCTGTCTATAAAATTGACATTTAGAGGGGGAATTAGATGGCAATTTATACAATTTAAGTCAAACTTAGTTTTAAGTTAGCCTTAAATGTACATTCCGGTTGTGTGTCTCGAAGACGACGATACATAATCTCTTATAAATCAGTTGGAGAGTGTTCCATATAAATTCTATTCGGGATCCTAACATACTGAATAAAACATATCTTATTTATATTTAATTAAGGCGATAGGGATAGTCGAAGGACCAGTTTACCTCAAGGCAGTCGAGAGAGTTGTAATACATGCAACATAGAAACCTCTTACGTTTGGTTTGAAATCTAATCAACCTAGCGTTTGGATTCCACTCCGATGTTTTATTTGGGAAGGCTTTAAAACCTTTCTTTCGGCATTGCTATAGTCCATTAAATGTGCAGGAAAAATGTTTAGATAGAGTTGTCTTTATTGTAAAAGGTCTAATTATAAGTAAATTAGATAAAAGAAATTATCTGGGAGTTAATCAGGTATGAGTTAAGTGAAATACCTGAATGCAAGCAATGAGCATTTATTGGTTTCGCATGGTTAAACTGCGTATGTATTTTGGTATTCTAGTTTACTATGAAACGAATGGATCTGTTTTAAGCTTGTACATTACTCATTAGCAACTTTTGGATAATGTTTTTTGTACTACCGAAGAAGTTAAATCCAATTATGTTAGCAATTTTATGCTTCCGTAACTCTTTATATCAACATAATATCGAGATCAAGTGTTTAATAGTTGTTATGAAGTAGTTCAAGTACAGTTTGAAATTATATGTGAAAATGTGAAAATTAACTAAAACTGTAAGTTTATTTTGATACATACAAAATTGTGTGAAAATTAACATATGTCATTTGAGTGACAGAACATTTTTGTAAATACATAACACACAGTATGTGTGTAACTTTCACTAAAGTGGAAAATTCATACAAATGTTCAGTAGAAAATACACTATATGTGTGTTTATTTAACATAATGTTTCTGAAGCCTTTAATAATTCCTTTCCGTTAATCGTTTAATACTTCTTGTGTGAAAACTATTAATATCACGAAGATGGCAACAATTATTGGGTATCAACAGCCTGTCGAGACAGAGGGAGAAATAAAAGACTCTATTTCCAGTCGCTAAGCTTTCGCCATTTAATTAAGGCTTCTTCAGAGTAACATCTACAAATCAAGGAAATAGTGGTGCTACTAACAACATCATCTGATATGTAACTAAATCTAAAAACTTACAGATTGAGTCTGGTAGCTACATTGTTGGAAAAAATTCTGCAGTTGTTTCTTCGTGATCTTAACGTTGTACAGCCGTACTCCTACTCAACCACTATTAATATCTTTGGGTCAATTTCTTTTTCTTTATGCATTCGGTGAAAAATGTAACATTTGGAGTGGTTGTAATAAAACAATTCTGAATAACTCAAATATTTATTTTTATAAATTAATTAACCAGAACAATTCAAAAAAGCGGCAATATTTGAACAGTATTCGATCTAAACTATTTTATTGATTTATTTTGCGACGTTTCGACAAGATACTCTTGGCTTTCTCAAGCTATACGGTCTATTCGATTATTCTAAAATATCTAAATTGTTAGTAATATACGTACCTCTCCAAACAGATCATAAAGAATGGTTATAAAATAAGACATTATAAGTATTACTAATATTATTACTGTCAATTTGAAAACTACATATTTAATTTAATATAAATCGCCTGAGAGATTAAACGTTTTTTTAGGTTTTGTTCAATGTCTAGAATCTGGGTATTTCAAAAATTAAATGTGTAACCTGTCATAATAGAATGATCCGTAAAGCAAATCGCATTTCTATGAGCGATGGCATCGTAATTATATTTTTCCAAGGTTCTGCGAACTTTGGCTAACGTAACAAATTTGATAATTATTACAAGGTATCTTGTAAACAACATTTCTCATTTCTGGCTTAGACATTTTGTCTGTTTGGTTGCTAAATATGTTTATATATAAATTCTGTAAGGTGTTAATGTTATAGGTGATTTTATGAGTATATGTATCTTTCAAAGTATTGATCAATCTACTAGATTCTATTAGACAATCCACCCGTGTTAATCACTTTAAATCTTGTTTATAAAATATTATGATTTCCACCTTTGACAGTCTCCCTATTTCCTTGGTATAGTACCTTATTTATCAATTTGACTGGAAAGTCTAAGAAGTTTTCATGTCTTATGATTACTATATCAAGAAATGGTAATTTATTGTCTTTCTCTTCCTCTAACGTAAATGTTATTGAGGAATAGAAGTTATTCAAATTACCTAGAAGTTCTGATACATCCAATTTTTTGTCTATTATGCCCAACACATCATCAACATAGCGAAACCAAACTGTTGGCAAACTCGGGCACACGCTCCGGCTTATTTTCGAAATGAGACATAAAAATTTCCGCAAGGAACAGATAATGGATAACCCATGGACAAATAATTGCATTAATAAATCTATATAGACTTTAACATATTTCCCTCATAAATTTGCAAAAAGCATTGCCAAACTTATTTCTTTGTTTTACGAGTATTTCTGCTCTTAGATTTTTTGAAACGATGAAAGTCTTTTAAGCTTCAGTAAATAGGTTATCAATTCTTATTGAAACCTAGTTTGAAACGGTAAGATGGACAATTGTTTAATTTATTTTTTTCCATTAGGGAAGGTTTCTTGTTATCTCATGCAAATTTAGTCATTATTTATTCGTAGTAAATTCAAAATCTGTTAGTTAGAACCATTTTGGCATATTTTACTGTAAAACTGATGGGACCATGACCAAAGCAAAAGTTCAGCAGGAAATAGAAATGACCATTTTGCTTTATATACACATAACTTGTAGCCGTTAATAGCTTTATCTTGTTTTAGCGTTCTGTTGACCTTTTAATTTGAAGGTTCTGTTTTCTGCACGCGCTTATGACAAACTGGCGGCTTGAACCGAAAATAAACAACGCCGAATTTACAGATGCATCCGTACGAAAACCCACGGACGGCGTCCCGTTGTGGTCTCGCCTAGTCTAATTTACAGATCCGCGTAGTTTGTAGTGGGCCGTACTCACTGAGAGCGCATCTTCTCGGTGAAATAAAGCGGCGTGCGGAGCGCCGGGCATCGTGGAACGGTTGAAAGTTTTGATTTATGAATTAATTAGTCGATGCGGAGCGATGAAAGGAGCTGAAGTAGACGTAGTCGTCGCGCGCCTCCCGTACGACCGCGCTGAACGCAATCAGGCCATCCATTCAACCGTCGGACTATTATAGCCTTCCTACAAACTAATCTACGTATTTTAAAAGACAATCAGTCGCATGAATCGCTAACGTGGATTTAAATGTCATCTCTAGCGAGATTTATTGGTAGTTACCATTCATTACGTGTATCTCGATATAATGGCTCGTGAAGACGGTATTGAATTCATAGCTTTTAATGATTGTGGTCTTAGATTTATAGCCTCTTAAAAGTTGTTTTACTTTTACTTTGTATAAAAAGGAAACTTTTCATGAATTGAATGTTCGAAGAACATGAAGAAGGAATACGACGTAATTGAAACTATATTTGTATTTATTCCCATATAAAATACTCCGGGAATTACTTCCTTATCTTTGATCAACAATTGTTATTTTAGCAATGGAAAATCAAACCAAACTTAAGAAATAAATTTTATTCACTGTAGAATAGCAGAAGGTAGTATTAAATCACTGAGAGGGAAGAAATGCTGGACTAGATAGTTTTTGAAGTGTTAAGATCATTGAGTTAAGTTCATAATATCCAAACAAAATCTGATTCCTTAACGAAATCTTGTCGATACTCCTTATCTAATATAAAGCTATATATAAATATATCATAGGTATATTGACTTATCGTTGTGAGATATATGCAGACGTTGACAAGGCAGAAAAGAAAAAAATAAGGAATAGAAACAATGAACCTAAAAGGAGTAAGTGGAATCATGAATGGACAGCATTAAAAACGATTAAGTTAGAACGTAGGAGTGCAATCGATTTTGAAATTTAGGGAAGAAAGACAATTATGCTGATGGGGACATGTACAAAGGATAGATGTCAGTAGACGTGTCAAGAGCATACGGGAAGCTCGAATGCAAACAACGAGAGCGGAAACGTGGAAAAGAGAGTAGAAACTATTAGAAACTAAGCGAAAACTTGGAGAGAAGCTAAGCCAATGACTAGAAACAAAAGACAATGACCTACTTCTGTGTATAATTAACCTAAACTGTTAGCCTTTGGTTACTTATTCTTAAACAAAAGTATTTAATCTGCGTTACATAGATATCTTCAGCAGATTCACCATTAAATTTGACTCTATAGGATTCTGCAAAGTATTGAGCCATCTTGTATGCTGACATAACCGAAAATCTCATTTTTCTAAAAGGAGGTTTGATAGATAAATGTAATGTGATGCTGATCCAAACAAAATGGCCAATATTACTATCTCACGTCACGTTAACACTAGTATTGAGGTAAATTTAAAAAGAATACTATGAATGGATGAAGTAAGGTTACACTAGATTTTATCCAAGAAAGTCATTTGAAAAAGTTGCTTAGGATTCAATTTTGAGGCCGTATGCTAAGTTTTCTAAATATATTTAAAAAGGAAATAGAAGTCGCAACTTTTGCAAATATACTTTAAATAGGTAAACTCATTTTTTTTTTTTTCGATTTTGGTGGTTCAATCAAAGCAAAATCTCTAAATGTGGTTGATACTCAAACAATTTGGTAGGTTTCTACTATGACAGCTTCTCTTGCAAGAGAGTGTTTGCAAAAAGGAATCAATAAATTTCATATATATTTTTAATCCAAACTATTGAACATTAAAATGTTTTGTCTTGTTTCCTACATTGAAATGGAAACCGTTTCTTCAAAATTATAATATTGCATACTTATCGATATTCCATGACATTAGAAGTGTTATACCCAGAAGGAATAATTCCTTGGACTTGATTTTTTCGCTATGTAGTAATCTTACATGAAGAATGAAACGATAAATAACATTTTATTTATATATGATCTTATTTTTTGGGAAAAAATTTTATCTTGTTTGTGAAGATACCGATCTATGAGAGTGTATCTACTAGTACAGTACATGTTGTTGCAACATGTATGCCTGCTTTTGTATAATAACCACCTATCGAATTTTATAAATATCTCCGTTCTAAAAAAAATAATGACGTAAAAACGATCATCAATGCTATTACAGAATAGATCTCTTGCTTATGAGAATAAAGGGAAGACAGATGCGCGGTATTATTAGTAACGATAAAAAAATATTCGACAGCTTTTTAAATTATCTATTCAACAAAAGCGATGCACCTCATTCACCACTATAGACCATGAAAAATGTACGGTGCCCTACTATGTAATTTACGCACGCTACAGTGAAAGCCGAACCAGTGTTACACAAAAGAAGATTTAAGCACAATGAAGCGAATATAATCCGAGTGCTTATTTTTTCAATGTAACAGTTACTCTCCTTGGTAATTAGAGCGATTCCTTTTTTTTATTTCGTGGATTTGTGAAAGACAGATATTTAATTTCACTGTCTTAATATGGCGTTATGTATTACATATTAGGTTGTTCGACATCATTCACTGTTCATTCTATTTCATTGTTTGACACAAAGGCAACGATACATTTGATACTTACCAATATGAATTCACTTGTAACAGTAGTACCTATCCAATAGAGTAGCTTAGCAATTATATCCTTCTCAGGTTCGAAAATGTGTAAATATCAAGTTACCTATCTATAATATAGATAGAGAGCGTACTACTGAATCAACATTAGCAAGTCGTGTGTAGGTGAAGGTTTTGTGTGGTCGTACGCACCTGCGACGAATTACCGGCTTATTGCAAGAAAATGTGTGGATTGAATTCGTTATTTCCTTGCCTGTAATATTACGCTGTACAAAGTAAATATTGCGTGGGCTTTTATGTTCACGATGTAGTAATTATTATTACGTAAGCTAAGGCTTTGAACTCTAAAGGTGCACCTGTGTTAATTATTTATATATTTAGATTGATACACAAAGGTGTTGTAGATTATGTAAATCACCTTTTGGCATACATGCAAGCCACGCTAGTGTCTAGTTTGTCCGCTAGAGATCTACATAGTACACATAGCGTGGTGATGAATTTTTGGTTACCAAAAAAAAAACCTAATTTCATGAAGTATAGTTGCAGCATGTGACGAGAAAGCTTTTGCCCAAATGTACATACATACATGTATGAGCCTACGATTTGGCAACTCGACCAAAATTTTCGTCGATTATTTTTAAGAGAGCTGAATCACAAGTCTAGTATTTTAGAAATCTAGATTGTAGTTCAGATAAAATATTAAAGCAAAATCTTTTTAAGGTTTTTTTTTATAGATATTTGAAGTTCTGATAATGATACCCTAATGGATCATAGACCATGGTGAACCTTTTGGGGAAGAGTGTTGGGCATACATAATGTAAAGAACATGCCAAACAAGAGAAAATTACAAAAATCTTAATGGGCAAAGGGAGAGACAAAAAGAAGCAAAATATATCTAAAAGATACAACTGTGCAAATCTTATACAGTGCCACTAAATATTACATTTTATTGCTAAAATATTCATGGAATGAATAAAAACATTTTGCCTGTAGCCATGACTTAACAATTCCCTTAAATTTATAATAGCCGAAAATTTAAAAGCAGTCTTAGAAGGACTTCGTTATGAATGTTTATTCTTAGTACATCCAAACTATTTGCTGTCACTTTAAAACGACTTTAATGTTGAAATACGACTAATTTGAGATGCTGGCCATTATTTTGACTTATTCATTTACCTTTATTTCTGTGAACGTAAGAACTAGCGTTTGGATGTATAGTTCAAAGGTAGTTAGTTAATATATTTAACAAAACGAAATACTTCCTACACGATGTCACAATTAGTTGATGTCTCAAATAATCTAATGTTAGCTTTGTGTTAAAAAAAAAAAACTGCGTTAACCCCATAAGAATATTCCGTAGAGGAGTAATGACTGAAACTCTGCGTAATAAACATTTTGCAATATTAAAAAAACCATTAATTGATAAAGATTAAAAATGCCACGTAAAAGTGGCAATAACTTTGCAGCCCTATTGCAGGATATAATATTATCATTGGAACATATGTGTTAGATGAGCATACGAATCAATTTGGTCGGTAATGCGTGGAAAAATATATATTTAGCTTTACCTAAATTCAAGGAAATACATTTTGGACAGCACCAATCCTACATTTTACTTATCATGATTCTAACAGCAAAAGCACTATCCTTTCCATCAGTAACATTAAATATAGTTGTGTCTTATGCATAACAAACGACATGATAGTCGCACAAAAAATGTATCACATCATCCACAAATAAGGGAAACAAAGTGGGCCCTGAAACGGACCCTAGGGCACCCCACCGCAGTTTGGCATAAGTAAAGGGTTGACCGTTTGTTTTGTATCTAAATTTTCAATGAGTTGTTATCTCCACATATTGCATAGAAACGATTATAACCGATCACTAACTTTACTCCGTAATCCCAGTTTATTAATTCGTAATCAATGGTTGACGCAATCGAAATCTTTCGGCAAATTAGTTCAGAGTAATTTCTTTTCGATGTTATTTATTATACTGCTGTATATATCTACTAAAGCAGAAGTTGTCGATTTTCCGACATTGTGAATCCATTTTGCAATTGACCTAACATTTAACATCGCATATTTAAACAATTTAGAAAAAGATGGACGAATCTCAGAATTTAGTTCAATACTATAGTGACTATCGCACCATGATCTTTTAAAATCCATTGTTATCCTCTACATCTTATGTAACTATCTGTTTTGCGATTTCTGGCCATCAGAATCTGGAAGTAGTATCCTCTGTCAGGTCTATGTTGTTCATATGCTTATTGAATTTACATTTATTAATTGCGTAGTGATCCTAAGAGCATTTTAACCATTCCGTCCTTTACTTAGTGTGTCTCTTGTAAGTCTCAATATTTGTTTCTGTAAGAATTGCTTTGTCCTGGTGATTTTGATCGGTACTTTTGAAGGTATTGTGTATCCATTTATTTGTGGTTAAAACCAATGAGGAGCTTTTATGTTCCTCGTCAGACCAGATCATCTTCCGTCTCATTTCTTTTCACAACAGTGTGAGTAGGTATCCAAATGATAATAAAAATTAATCGCACTTAATTTCTTGCAAACCGTAAATTCTTAAATAAGAACTTCGTCTTTGATTTATGTTTCCTGACTAATATTCATCTTGTCGCAGGATATCTTGTCTAATTTGTCACTTCTGAAGACCTTCAGCCATCTTCCTGCAAGTAATTAGATTACCTGCACTTTACAACGCATTAAGCGGTAAGTAGTGACGAACTCACGGGAGCGAAGTTAAAAGCACCTAATAGTTGTTCTTTCTCCGACAGTACACCCTAAACAAGGGGTGGCGGGAACTCTTTTAAGTCGTCCTAATCTTTCTTAAATGAAAACATTCTTGAGGGCGGAATAAGAGCCCTCGCAAGGGGATGCTGACATATTTCAAATTTATTTATGCCGTACCCATATATCTACCTACAAGTAAACGGATGGTTGTAAGGCTTGTATTTCGCCAATATTAAAATCTGTCTAGAATGGTTATGAGAATGGAATACCTGCTATTCTTGAAATAGTTAAACGAACGTTAGAAATAGCGAAAGTTGTAGCATTACCTCGTAACAAAGTTTACGCATTTACACATTTTATATAGATACATACATATGTGTACAATTCTTCGAATTTATCAATAGCGTTTTGCTCGAAGTACGAAAGCGCTGAAGAACGCCTGGCATCCTAGAAGCATTCGAACGGGCGTAGATTAATAGATAAAGTCGAACAGTACGGCTTCTATACCCGGTGCATGTGTGTATTTATTGTAATTTGTAGGTTTATTGTGCGTTGTTATCTATTATCGATCATTACTACCATACAGTTCGTGTAAATTCGTGATGGTTCTACCTGCAGCAGCGGGTGACTGGTTTTATTAACGTGCCTGTTGTCGGAACGTTTCCTATGCTGCGGGCTACACAATAACTAATTATGTAGCGCACAAGATAAATGTAATGCCAGCGTAGATAATACAGAACAGTTTCTAGGAATGAATTTCACTATTCGTACATTGTTAATAATTGTTGTTAAGATCTATTGATTTAAAAATTTTGAAAGCGGCTTTTACCGTAATGAAAACACTATTATTCTCTCGCAGGAATTTCATATTGTTTCACTCGTTGCATTGATATAAATAACTGTTCTGTATAGGGTGTTGCTCTTGTCTAAATGGACGTATCTTTGAATCTATGCTATGGTTGAAGTAGAATGTTAACAAAATAAGGCGCAGCTTCATCCGAAACAGCTTCAAATTTTGCTAATAGGTGTTGCAATTGGTCAATATGCATAACGTCACCCGACCTTTATCAAAAGGCATGTTCATGCGTTGTCTACACATGACAAGCATATGTATACGTGCTATCAATAATAAACAGCCACGGTCGAAGGCATACCTGCACAATACCATAACTTTAAAATTGAAAATTGCGTGCGTTATTTTATTACAAGGAATCGACAGTTTTCTACGCATATTGGTATACCAACTTGGTATATTGCAACAGGTATGACTGAGAGCTAATTAGAGACTTTAGTTTCGGTATTAATATGTAGATTTAAATGTCTCTTTACTTAAGTTATCAGGCATCAACGCTGTTCTGCCGAAATGGGACTGTAATGTTTTTACAACGCTACTAAAGATTATATCTGACATTCATTGTTTGGTTACGACGCACTCCCTCTATTCACTTAAACGATCCAAGTAGCGCTTTCATGTCCCTAGTTAAATTTGAACAGGCCAAACGAGGGAATTGACGTCGAACATTGTGTGTAAATTTGCGCACGAAACTCAAACTACAAAAGCCAAGGTATATAGAACGTCTAACTTAGATATGTACATGTAACTCAAGCGTAGCAGAAGTTTCGATGGGCATTGTGTGCTGAAAATGTGAAATTTATTCTCACCAAAGTGGGTATTAGACACGCACTTGGATTTCGCTGCTGTAGAAATATATAGAGCTACATAGATAGATAGATAGATAGATAGAATTTTTTCATCCAAGCGACACAAAAAGTGTATAGGACAAGTCAAGAAGAAGAAAATAAAAATATATATATAAGTTATTTTTATAAGTAATTAGGTCAAAGGTGTTTGCTTTGCTTTATTTCCTTTTTGTAAGATTTCAATTGAAGTTTAGTGTTTGGTGTTCTTTTGCAATGCTGTGGGAAAGCTATGCTACGTTAGAAATTGATGCTAATAAATCACTCATGATTCCTGCCTTTTCAAATGCCAGGTGATCTCCTTTGCAGCAACGCAAAATATTAATTTAAAGGAAGCTTTTTATACATATGAATCTACAAAGTGATTAATTAAGATAATTTTGAGGAGTTGAAAGTACTCCGGCACAAACCTTTCGGATTTATTGGAGCCCTGGAAGGTTCTCAAGCTTCCACTGGGCAAGATACAGGGCTTTATAGAGAACACCAAGCTGCTCGAGTGGAACTAAGAGATTTAATAGCGATGGTACAATGAGCACCTAGCTCAAGTGCATGGACTAAAGGTGTCCACCCTAACGTTATGAATGAACGAATGAATGAATGAAGATAATTTTTAATAAAAAAATTAAATGTTAAAGTAACGTAATAGAACGTCAAAGTTATTAAGGTGGCGTGAAATCATGTACCAATATGTAAAGAAATATGAAGGAAAATAAGGCAGCTAATGAACTGACCACACCAATATTTTTAAAGCTTCTCATTGGATCTTACTTTTTAGTACATTAATGAATAGATACTCAATACATTTTGCGTATTGAGCAGCTCAGAATCTTTTTAAATGAGGTCTTTTTCAGGACCTCTAGGAGAAGGTCTTAAGATGTCATAGTCTCTTCAGACAGTCCGATTCTGTGTAGGTGCTTTCTGAGTTTGTAGTGACTTGTAAAGACAGAAACAATTACTTTGATATTCTTACGGTCATTTTCTGATAGTTCCTTGATTCGAACGTGGTTAAACGAAATACACTTTTTCGCATGTACCATACCGGGACAATTGTTCCAATGTGGGAGCATTTTCTGTGCCCATACATTGATTTGCTGTGCCCTTATACTTCAGTACCGACACCAAATTAACTTCATAGTGTTTAGCTAGAGCTTATAGATGTTGCATTTCCAGTTTAGCTTAGGAATTATCTGGTAGAATATTAATGCTCCTAGGTACACTGAATTATCGGATAAGATTCGATTCAACGGACAACGTTGGAGTTGCTTTTCTAATGCCTAAATATCTGCGATTTATTGCGTTTGTTATACGGTGGTATGTTGCTCTAGTATCACATATTCTCCATGATTTAGGGTTTCTTCAGATATATTCTAGCACCAGGACTTGTGCCTCTTTTTCAGCGTATTGCATACCAGTTTTGGGTTTGAAGTCCTGGTTTGCATTTCATTCTCCAATATGAGGCAACCTGGAAAGATTTGGAATAGGAAATTTGGGGTACCAATCCAAGGTGCACTACATTTTAGTCTATACATGCTGTGATTTTGATAAGATGCATCTAGTGGGAATAGGTTTAACATCATTTCCTTAACGGCTCTTTGCAATTTTTTTGCCGCTTTACTGATACACAGGCGACCAAATCTATGAATCTTCGTGAGTTTCATAATTGCTTTTGTAAA
The DNA here is from genome assembly GCA_949128085.1 of Cetonia aurata. Classification (NCBI taxonomy): domain Eukaryota; kingdom Metazoa; phylum Arthropoda; class Insecta; order Coleoptera; family Scarabaeidae; genus Cetonia; species Cetonia aurata. Next base: position 36,226,097 of record OX421885.1, read on the forward strand.
AATTTTGCCCGCCAAATCACTTAGGTATACTTAAGTTAGTTATGAGTCTCTTCGTATCATCCGTGACTTAAATTCCCCTGTTTTCTCGATTGTTCTGCTGGTTGTCATACAAGATTATTTGCATTTTTGTCATCTTCTGAAAATTCGGGTTCCAGGATAGCTTCGTAACGATAATTCCTAAGAATTTATCTTCTTGACTAAATTGTTTATTTAGATTTGTATCTTTAATTTTTGTGGTAAGGGATTTTTTCACTTTTCTTTTGGATTTTTGTTATAGTTTTCAAGCCACAGTCTCCACCCATCACAGGATATCATAAATTGTACTGTTTGATTGTGAAGGGTTGATGATACTAAGAGAACTGGGTGTCCTCTTCTTTTTCTACTACCGATGTTTTATATTCGCCGGATTCGTGGAATGTTTTCGTCAAGGTGAGAAGTAATAAATAAACGCACTTTCACTCGCACAGAAGCGCGATTCGTAGCCAGGGGCGTCCCATTTGCCTAAGCGTTGGTTCACATTCAAATAAGTAGATTTAACACAAGAGCAGTGCTAATGTTAATCTATAATGAAGAAGGTTATTAATAATATGAAGAGCTCTATGTTTTATTTTAGATAAAATTGCCTACCGGCAACAGCAACAACATGACTTAAACATGCACACACAGAGGCACACAATTCTGTCCCCTTTATCCACCTAATGTCGAAGCATTCCTTTTCGTCACACTAATCTAATTCGTCGCAACACTCTTTCCTCACTTCCATTTCTCCAACCAGATGGCTGTTTATAATTCCACACGTTCGGAAAGTAAACACGCCATTTAGTAGCTCAAACGAGGGGTTAGAATCTTTCACGTTCGAAGACGCCAGGAATGCGTTAAAGCGTTCGTTGCCGTTGTGCGATCGTGTCTGTTGGTATCTCGCCCGTATCGTTCCTATAAAAATTCAAACAAGTGCCCGCGAGGAAAAGGGATGGAGAGAAAAGACAACACACCGCGACACAAAACACCGCTTCGTGACGTATGTATGTAAGCAAGTAAGTGTATATACAGTGGAATCGTAGAAATACGTATTACTGACAGGCGCTAGAGACACGCAGAAGGATAGGTGATATATCGCCTCTTTTCCTGTTAAATTAGTCATCCTTATCTGTCTTCTCGGTGGACAGAGGATTCGGGAAGAGGATTTAAAGCCGGATGATGTATTCACCGCAATAATGCGCCGTTTAAATCTCCGAAATCAAATGGTTTTTTTTCTGTTCAACCGGGTCGTGAAGATAAACTAAGAACTAGCCAGCGAGCGAGCGCTGAGACGGAGGGTAATCTGTACCAACCCTTTTTCGTGATGATGTGTGTTTTGGGCCCCTTTCAGCTTTTAAACGGGCGTGTTTGAGCAGGAAATTAAAAGATCGCCTGGGAGTTTTATTTTCTGCTTTTTTTTTTATTTCGTTATTAAACTGAGAGGCTTCCTAACATAAAAAAGGGTAGCCAGGAGTTGTAATTATTTTTTCGTCGCTTCCATTTTATGAGATAAATAAATTATGTTGTCTAAATTACCTACGTGGGAAGTGGAACAGGATTTTTCGAAATTACTTTCGTGATATTAAATCGTAAACTTTGCAGTAAATATGCGTACAAATAAACTGTCGAATAAGCTGCATGTAGTAATTATGATATTAATTTGTTATTTCTGCATGTTTCCAAAAACCCGTAACCTTTATTTTTTCATGTAATTTAAAGATTAAAAAAAGAAAAATTTAATTTATAATATACAAGAGCAGGGGCGAGAATTAATAATATTTTGCTAACCCCCTAATGAACCCGTTGGTGCGCGACTGTTCTTTCTTCAACCTATAATGTACGGCTGCTAACAAGGAACGATCTGGTCTTCTCGTTTCTGAAATATTGCAAAAAATATGTTCCTGGGGGTAACTTTGAGCCCCCGTTACACCCCCTAAAACCAAAAAAGGGACGCTAAAGAATAGGTGTTAAAAACTTTTGGGGGTTCTACATTCCTACCAAATATTATCCAAATTTGAGAGTCTTTCCTTGTGAGTGCATGTTGTAGTAGAGCATATTCAAAGTTTAAACCACTTAGATTAAAGTTATATCGAAGAGTTATACGGAAAAAAATTGATGACGCTGTATGGTGATAGTTAAACGTATTCATTATCTGAACCGAAACTGTTATGAAATCTTTGGAAATATATTTTTTATTTCAACTATCAGCTTTGTTAGACCTCGAATGCTTAACTCCGTTCATACAAAATATGGACCATTCTGTCTGCTATATTTTCTCTGCTTTTAGTATATTTTTAATTACCGAATAACTCTGTATTTAAAAAAATCTTTATATCTGCAGCAAACTCTGGATTTCGTGCATTATTTGGATAAAACTGGTCATAAATCTTCCTTTTCTTGTAGATTCGGCATACAAAAAATTCGACAAAACAGTTAATTCACCGAGAGCGTTTAATGCCCCGGCAGTAAATCCAACGCCGCCGAATAAAAAAATCGCGTTAAACGCCAAAAGCAGCGGAAAACGCGAATTTTGGGGGAGCAACGCGCGGACTGAACCGTTTTCGTCAGACGCTTAAAATTCCGGCACGCGCTCACCGCCGATACAATTTCAAATTTAATATCACCGGCAATGAAAATCCACGTTCCGCTGACTCAGCGCGCACGAGCTTTTTCCAGCGATCTTCCTCCCATTTTCCGAAGGTGATAAATGACCTGCTCGATTTCGACGCGGAGCGGAGCAGAAAAACCGTTCACAGCGCGTGAAAAAGGAATTTCGCGAACGGGAAGTTCTCGATCGCGCTGCGGAGTAAATTTCCAGTTTCTCGATTTAAAGTATAGTGAAGTAGTGTGCGCCGATATTGAAAAGGCAAGTTGGTGTAGTGCAAAAGTTTAAAACGGTATTCTGGATATTCGGTTAGGAAGCCCATATGCGTGATTCCATCAAAATGTAAATTCGAGGGAATGGCTAAAGTTTAGCTCTATTTTCTGTTTAACTTTGGTTAAGTTAAGGTGAAAGGTTTGTAGATAAGATGAAATTATTTTTATTTTTTAGTTTAACTTATTACATGCATTAAGTTTATAATGATGTTAAAATACATTACAGCTTCTAGAAATCACGGTATCAATATGTATGTGTAAAACACGAAGGAAGTATTGATTAAATAAACCTGTTAATAATGCGTATCCTAATCTGGGCATACTGTAGAAAACAATAAAGTGCAGAGTGCAGTGTTTATTCATGGAAAAAGATAGATATTACTATGTATTACAAATATAGTATATGGCATCATACACACAGAATTTATACACACAAAAGCTGGTTCCCAAAACAATATACGAGCAATAACTGTTCTTCTAAATTTTTTTGATACTATTAATTAAAAATATATATGTAGTAAATGCTAAAAATGTGTCTGTTCTCTGCAAATATTTTACCAACCAAACGGTTTTGCAATGCGCTGGATAAACGAAATAAATCAATTATCTATGTGTTTTCAGATCGTGCTGCATTTTTGAAATATTTCTTGCCTTTTTTACCTTATACCTCCATTAGGGTTATTTATATAACTGTAATATATTTATACACATATTATCTATAGCAACTTAAGAGCAAGTTATAACTCCACATCAAGAAAAAAATACCAGTGATAAATGTAATTTATTTATGAATCAATGGTGTAATACGGACAATGTCGGTAGGACTAGCTTGGCGCTCGGGCCCATGCCTAATGTAATTTATCGTAGTGTGCGATGTAATTTATACTATAGTAACTTATTACAACAGGTAATGAAATCAAATTTATAATAGAGCCGGGAATATTAACTCTTAAGAGCTTATGAAACGCTATTCGCTCGCACAGATGATAAATTGATTATTTTTCTTAGCGCACATAAATATAAAATGTATGTATGTTATCTTAGTTTCTTAATTGGTTCGTGGAAGCACAGTAGATCGCTTCTAAGAATAATATATGTACGCGCACCTCGTAACTTACGCCGCCGAGTTCGTAATAGAAGGATCGGCCCTTAGATGAAGATAAACAGTTTAACTTTCAAATCCTAATATTATTATTCATAAAACTACATAATGTGCGCATGTACGAATTAATACGCGCATAGATATAACGAATAAGGTGTTGTATATATGAAGTTTTATGGCCGCTTGATTTAGTACTCATCGAAATTTTAATAGCGTGACGAATTGGAGTAAATCATGTAGATGAAAGGAAGCGTATATTTCGCGGAACATCCTGCGCTGTAAACGAGGTAATTTAACATTTATAAAGAAGTAATGTACTGAGGAGAATAGAAAATAAAAATAATGGCAGCAAGTTTTATAATGGGTGTTCGTGCTATGAAGGGTACGTAGGTAATTCTTAACGTTATAAAATACATTTGTAATAATTATTTTGCAAATCAATCATCAAAGTGATATCCTCATGATCCAAAAAAAAAAAATCGTAAATAAGTACATAGGAATCATCGCACAAAAGCAAACCTGAACGATATACATACGCAGTAAACTTGCACGAGAGTGGCTACATACAGTGTCGGACATAAGTTAAGCAACTGCACCCTCGTATAGAACTTATTCATAATTATCAAAGACTGTTAAAAACAGTAGATGATTTAATGTAGGGATTTGAAAATAAAGGTATCAAAATGTGTAAAAACAATTCAAAATTTATTTATATAAGAATATATTAATAATACATAACGGTTCGTTCATTAACAATAGCGCGACAAAAGTTAAGCAACTATGCAACGCCAGGGAAGTCCCTAGTTCTGTGATCTTTACACATTTGTTCGTAGTGGGATTTAATCTTATATTATATCTTAAATTTTGAGTTGTTTTCACACATTTTGATATCTTTATTTTCAAATCTCTACATTAAATCTTCTACTGTTTTTAACGGTCTTTTATAATTATGATTAAGTTCTATACGAGCAGTTGCTTAACTTATGTCCGACACTGTATATTTCGTTCGTATGCACAAATCCGGTTTGTTAAAGGAAAAATGCCCACATGTTAAGCAAATTAAAAATATTACATCTGAAACGTGTACATACAGACGGTTTTCAGAATCGTTACAACGCCATCTACCACAGCGACAGCCCACTACCATACATCACATCCAGCTATTCATAATTCGATTGCATTCATAACGGTTGTTGTTTTAAACAAATACAATAGTATATTAAAACACAAGTGTCACAATAACGTTTGTTTGTGACAGTTTTCTAATTTACACATTAATCGCCCATATTACATTCCCACCAATGCGTTAATAGGTCTATTAACGCACTGGTATGTTCATAATCCATCACCACACTGCGTCGTCGGTTGGTTTAGCTTTATTGTAACAACAAATTAGACAAAAATAAATAAGACATTCCATTCAAGTGACCTATTGACAAGTAGAGGTATTTTTTGCATTTCTATGCTTACATGCTAGCGGTTTCGCAGCGATTCTGAAAACCGTCTGTATGTATACGGCGTTTGATATAAGTAGTACATAAGTTTCTCTCTTATACAAAATTCTTTCTTTCCTATATGTTATACAAAAATATTTGCCGCTGTCTTGTTTAGTTTTTTAGTTCTTAGAGCTTTATTGTTTTGCTCTCACAGGAAGAAATGTAAATATAGTTTTCTTGACAAACAATAAATTCTCTTTTAAATTGCTTTATTTGTTTTGTAATTCCTATAAATTCCTTTCATTATTCGGATTTATTTTTAAAAGTGAACATAAATTTTAACACTTAAGAATTTTAATTTTATTGCTATATCAAATAAGAGTTTAGTGTACAAGGTTTGTAGGAACTTTGCGAATATAAGTTGGGGCTTGGTTTAGTGTATTTATATCTACTAATAATATGGTAATCTGCTATTAGGTTGTTTTCCAACAGAGGGCACCGATTGCCTACTTGGAAGAATCTTTAAATGAGCTTATGAAATATCTCAATAAATAACTTTAGTTCTGAATGTAGGTTTGTTAATTCAGTTGTTTATATTAGAATAGAACCTGGTTACTTTTATTAGGATCAAAATATCCGGGGACAGATTCCCAAACATTGAAAATAGTACTCCAGTTCTCTCGTTGCGAATTAAAAATAGTCATAATTTTATAGGTAAAAGACAGTTATCTACAATTAATGAAGATTACATTTTCTATAGATTTTATAGGCATTTTCTTTTGGTATATAATTGGTGCATATTTATTAAACAAGCATATAAATTAGTAACCTGTTACATTCTATTTCTAGATATGATAATCTTATTTACGAATATCAGATAAAAGGCTTGAAAATACACTAATAGTTTTTCATGCTATTATGCGTAATTATTCATAGAATTTTTCACCTCTTCGTAGATCTAATAAATTGCCAATAAATTACTGTCTGGCACGACAAGTTCCTAGCCACTTCAAGGGAAGCCAACTAAGCGGCTGTACCATGCAATTTCTATGCAAACTTCGATTACATATACCATGTATTTACCCAACAACCTCGCAAACTTTAATCCAAGTCAAGTTAAATTATAATGGCGTAGATTGTTTAACCATAAACGCATAATGTAGTATCGATAAAACACAAAACTCCCGTATGTATCCCAAGCAAGTTAGATAATACCACATTCGTATTTCATACACCCGAGGTATCGGGATTGTGGAGCTTATTGGCTTGCGTTAGTAATAATTGATTTTCAAGCGGAGCTTCTGACGGAAACCCCGTTGGATATCTTCAAAAGAAGAAATATTACTGTTGATAGAAGTTTAATGGAACAGAAATAACATTGGGAAATAACCCAAGAGTGTGTTAATGTTCAATTATATTACTTTGCTGACAAATTACTCTCGATCCGAGTAATAAACAGTTGTTTAGAATAGACTTATACATACATAAGATATTATAACGGTGAAATAACTTGTGTTATTAGTAAACTACTTACTTTATCAGGGTCTACTTCTTGTTCGCTCGTAAAATACATGCCATTTTCAAATTTTGTATTATCCTTGTATCGGTAGAAACATGGTCAGAGAATATTAAACAAAATGATTACTTATATTACAAAATTATTTAAACCAACTTGGTAAATGATAAAGCTCTAAGAAAAATAGATACCACAAACACTTGTTTGCGAGGGCAGTATGAAATTTTGTGAGTTTAGGCGAAGAAATCGCTAATAGTCCTTCTTTTTATAATTGGCCAATTACAAACTACCATGCTAATACTGTATCGCTAATAGTCCCTACTAAACCATCTCCTTTCACTAATCACTCCACATGTCTCACATAATCCTATCATTTACATAGCAAAAATCGCTAATAGTCCTTATTTTTTATAATCAGCTAATTACAAACTACCATGCTAATACTGTATCGCTAATAGTCCCTGTAACGCAAAGAAATCGTTCTTGTATCACTTATTAATGACACTGTATCGTGGTTAATAAATCTCTTCTCTCTTATTGTAGCTACTGCAATCGCAAATTACATTGTTTTCGCCCTAATTTGGTTCATAGTAAGTTCTACTTTCGAATGTGGCAGCCAAAAGAAATTATGATATGTGGTGTAGATTTGTAGATTACCATTTTCTGACCTATAAAACGGAATGCGTTTTCCCCGTTCTGTTTTATTTTTACCATAAGGTAGGTGCATATTTTATACGAACGTGTATGCCCACGTGTCTTTTTTTCTCCTATTTTCAGCGAGGCCTATCGGCCTTGTCGGTCGATTATTGCAACATCACGCACACACGCTCGAACGCATTCGTCAAACGATTTATAACGTGACCGGCGACATTACATTTCATTAAAAAGCAATGTTATATATTCCATTAATGTGCGGTTAATTCACAACGTTGTTGCGCTACCTACCCGACATAAATTATCCGGCAAGTATGCGACAATATGTTTTTCGCCGCAGATACGGTCTATAATTCCACCCTAACAGTCTACGTTCTGCGTTCCAGATAAGATACTCGGGATTTCTCAGTTTTTCCATGCGATCCGTACAATGCGAGCAGGAATAATTCGACGACTCGGGCCCGCGATAAAGAAAAGAGAGTCGCCATTTGAATACCTCGCGTTGACGTTGATCCATGACCACCACGAACATGAAATTCGCCTCTTTCTAATGGGTTTTTGTTTAACCATTTGCATCACGTAATGTGACGTAAAATGGCCGTTATCCGTTGGATTAAGGTATCGCCGCACGCAATGTATCAAGTGACCAAAAAAAAGTCGTCTACATTTTTCATCCTTTATTTTTCTTTGAAAGAAATACGTGTTAAAGAAAAGGTCGCAGAAACGTAGGTTCCTTGAATTAGGTTGTAACATGTACTTATAATATGCACACACTACTAAAGGTATTAATAATTGTAGTAACAACTTAATTCTCATAGGCATAGCGAGTACAGGGTGTGGCACTATCACTATTCACTCAGTTTACATATTATCGGAGCGAACACGATTGATTATATTGCTCGACGTGGAAAGGGGGCTGTATGGACAACCTTTGCATCCTCCTAAACGCTGTTTTCTTGGTATTTAAAATCTAAACAAGGAGGATATTTATATTGCAAACATCTACCTCTGAGCAAGTCAATTAAAAGATGATATTAAGCCTATATTTCTACAAGTGCTCCGCTACAACTTGTTGCAAAAGTGTGTTTATGGTCGAACCCAAAATCCAAACAAACATATCAAAAACCACTTTAGCAACAGAAGATTTTAGATTTGGGGGTTTACGAAGGTGTTTCTACTTTCAATGATTGGAACAAAGACTTTCATCAGTTGTAGTTTTGCTAGTAAAACGTGCCTCCAGTGTAGCTAAAGTTGGGGTAAGGTGTTTAACAAAAAAGAAAAATTGAAATAGAAGTTTTAGAATGTAGAAAATTTCCAAATTTTATTCAAATCAAATGTAAGATTTCTTTAAGTTTACGATACATAGGATTGGGACACAATAATTTTGTCCATCTTCTAACCCATCGTCAAGAATTTCACGTCATAGATGCTGAGGACATTAGAGAACCTCAAGTAGAATCAAAACCGGTTTGGAAATGTATTCGCGAACTGAATAGCCTGACAGACCGCAATAAAGTCACTTTACTGTGGGTGCCCGAGCATTCGGAAATCGAAGGAAATGAAAAAGCCGATGAGTTAGCATAAAATTGATCAGCGGCTTCATACATAGATCCAGAACCTGTTCTAGGAGTATAAAAAAAAAACAAAGCATGAGAGCAGGTATGGATTCGACCCAAAGAGAAACGCAAAGAACACTGGAATAATGCAACCAGACAAATTCATGGGAAAACCTCTATCAAAGAACCATGAAAAAGGAGCACTGAAGAACTACTATACATCTCTGCACAGTAGTAGGTCTCTTAACAGAAACACCTACAGAAAATTGGATTCTATAATGGATATACCAATTCCAGATTGTGTAATAGGACGGCAGAGACCGCGTACCACATCCTATGTAAATGCGAGGCTCTAGGCGCGAAAAGGCAAGCCGAAAATGAACCCAAAGGATTAGTGCATTCGACCAGCCAGAGATCTGCACAGATATGTACATGGCGCCAGGATATTGATATTATTCGATGGGTAAACCAGCTGGGAAATATAAAAAGCCAAGAGGCTGCAGTGTTTCCGGAAACTCCATGTCAAAAAATCTAGGCTCCAACAATCCAGCAAATCCATTTCTTCAAATCCCTAACAAGTGCAGCCGGTACTTCTACATAAGCTCTAATTTAAGGTGAAAGTTGCACAACTAATATATCTTCTTTTATTGCGGTAGATGAAGCCTAAGCAATTCATGCTTGTCAGGCACGCTGCAGAGCCAAATCTCCCTCCTAATCAAAAAACCGGTTATCGTAATTGACCAGGGTAAGATTTGAAACCCCGACCCCATGACTGATAGCCAAGCGTGCAAGCCAGACTATCAGTTAACATCATAAGGTCCATATACGATGATATATCTCTAGAAGAAGGTTAGAACTAAAACGATGATTTTGGCATCATATGTAAAAGACTACTAACGTGGAAATTATGTTCGAATAATAATTTGGGGACTTTTAATGGTAAAAAAAAGCAGGAGAAAAAAAATTTCCCGAAAGCAGAATCCGTCAGATTACTAATTTTGTTTTGAATTACAGAAAATGAATTCGAATAGAGCAAGCTGAAGGAAAATAAAAAAAAAGTAATTTTTCCATGGATTTGAGGACTGCTTATCTTCTTATATATTTATCTGTAGACGAACATCATCCTGGTCTTATAATTCCTATCTTTGACACACAAAAAAATTATTATGCAAACCTGGCGTTCTTTTATTCTAAAGAGAATATAAAAAAATCGGGTTTTCTCGATAACTCTAAAACACGGTTTTACCACTTTGTATATCTTATTTTCCGTCCAGAAGTATGTCCCGTGATAGAACCCTCCCCGATTTATTTTTACGCATTTATTCCAAGCAGAAAGGAACCCTTTTACATGCGTATAGCTCGCGGAGCCGGTAGTAAATGTTTGCCGACTGCCATCCGGCATCCCGGAAAGGAAATAAATCGCGGACGCCGCAAACTCAATTGCCCCTTACGCGCGTGTCGTTGTGCCGTGTGTCGCATCCCTCTCTTTACCGTATACACCCACCCTTTAAATGTCCCGAAACGTCGTAAACGCACCGAGAAATTTACGTCTATACCGAGGGCCGCCTGAAAGAATGAAAAATAAAATATTTACGGCGGGACGTAAACGCGCGCTTATTGCGGCCGCTTTGGCGGCATTAATCGGCGTTATCATTTTTACCGACGTTCCTTTCCTATCCTCGGCCATTATCGTCAGCGTCGCCTCCGTTGGAAAGAAGTTCTAAGCAAGTTTAATTGCACGGAAATTTTCCAATAACTATACGGGTGCTGTGTGCAACGGCGATGGTTTGCTTTAGAATTACTGTTGGTCGTTAAGACGGCATTGTTAGTCCGGGTCAAAGTGCGACTGGAACTGAGGCTTAAGGGATCCTACTTTAAATATTAAAACTTAATTACTTCTATCTGTTGGGTGAGATAAGTCCTGATCGTTGCTGCTAAAGAATTATTGACCACAGGATTTCGCTTTCTTGCCTCACTTTAGCAAATACATATTTCCATATAGGTACCAATATATATATGTGGCTCCACGCCCCGTACGGAGCTTCGCCGCTCGCTAGAGCTCCCCAGATTCTTATTGGCCGAATCAGATCCTTGGCCTTATACCATCCAGGCGATTTCTCTGGCTTTGATTCCTATTCTCTTCCATGTGCTGCGATTTTGTGCCAACCTCTTCCATCCAGATTCGACTCCCATTTGCCTCAGATCCTCTTCCACCTCATCCATCCATCTCACTCTTGGTCTGCCTCTCGCCCTTCTCCCGTCCATATTCCATTCGGTCAGTGCCCTCGCATTTTCCTCCGGCCTTTTCCTAAATATATGTCCTAACCATATTATCCTCAACATTTTTATATACCCTAATACATTTTTACCGCCCAGTTCTTTCATTATTTCATTGTTAGTTCGTCTTCTGTACACTCCACTTTCCAACAATACCCCACCCAACATTCTTCTTATCATTTTTCGTTCCTGAATTAATAGGTACCAATAATTTGGCCAATATTTTTCCAAAGTAACAAAAAATATACTCGTAATGGTTCTTTTGAATTTTTCTCGATTTTAGGTAGATTAAATGCTAAACGAAATTTTTGAACAATTGGATGATATTGAAAGCTAAAATTATTGCTTTCAACAAGACTGGGGTGCTCCTCACTGTAAGATTGAAACATCGGACGATCCAATAATTACTCGAAACACAGACATTTTGTAGCCTCGCCATTCATCTGATTTGACACCATGGACCTCTATCTTTAGACTTACATAAAAAACAGTATTTTTGAAACACCTACGGATAATTTGACTTGCAGTAAAGAATTAAACAAAGAACTGTGGAAATTGGACAATGTTGCCGTTAATAATATATATATATTTTCCATCTAAAATATATAAGAACAGGCCAGTGTCAAAAATACAATAAAACATTCCATAGGGTCAATACATTACGTTATAAACATTAATAGATAATTTACTAACCTAAGATTTCTCATCAAGGTATTCTTGAAATGTATAAAATGTATTTTCGATTAAATATTTGCGTAGCTCTATTTTTGTTTTTTCATTAGCAATTTCGTTAATGTAATTTGGAAGGGCATTATATGCAGAAATAATTCTATAAAAATTCTTACTAAAAAATATTTGTCAACAAGCTTTTATAGTGCAATATCACCTTTAAATGTGTCATTTCTGAATATCCCACACATTTGTTTTGTTTTACCTTTTGGTCTGAATCTCTTTACAGAAGATACCTTTTCGTGTTGTTCAATTTGTCATCTACTTACTGCTTACCACATGACAGTTACGCCACTGGACTCGTACATATTACGCTTTTGTCTCATTTAATAGTTACGTATAGGTCACATTAACTGAAATATATGAGTTATACCAAACGAATGCTCGGACGAAAGTCTGGTCATAGCTACGAGCCCTTTTTACTCTCACCACAGCACGCGACGCCATGGCAATATATTATAACCGGGCATTAGTACAAAGAGAAAGAGTGAGAGAAGATGTGCCTTTGTGGGTGATATAAAATTTCATAATTTAGGGGCGGTTGTTTGTTCGGTAACAATACTATACGGCCAGTTTCATCTGTGCCCGGTGCTACTGGTATTTCCTTATATAATTCCCATTACGTCGTTTAATTGTTTCGGCAAAACAGGTACCTAGCTTGTTTTTGTTTCATTGCTATCCGCATGAGGATTTGAGATGCATTTCAAATTTAACAAAATATTCGCTGTCAGATAGAGATTGTTATGTTGTAACTGTAGATGATGAATCGAGGCAATCAATAACTCATTCTGCTAACAATAACAGTGTGAACTAACTACAATAGATACGTGAGATAGCATGTAAATAAATGGCATATTTGACAAAAAAAATATCTCTCATATTTCTTTTTAAGGAAAGTTTTTCCATTTCTAGTTGTTCAACCCCTATTTTATAACGGGTATTTTCTTCTAAGCCCGATAGAACTTTAAATTGTAAAAAATAACACAAAAAATTAAATTTTAATCAAAACAATTTTTTTAATCGAAAGATCAATAATTAATATTTCAAAATAATTTCAGGCATATGGCCACCACAGTTGTTTTTGACGGAGCGTATTCTGGACGTCCAATTTTGCGCCACTTTTTCGAACATTGCTGGCTGTATGCCACCAATAACACGAACAATGTTGGCTTCCAAGGCGTCAATTGTTGCTGGTTTATCAGCATAAACTAGTGACTTCACGTGGCCCCACAGGAAATAATCTAAAGGCGTTACATCGCACGATCTTGGAGGCCAATTGATAGGTCCATTTCTCGAATTAACTTTATCGCCAAATTTTGTTTTCAATAAGTCGATGGTTGCGGTCGCCGTATGGCACGTAGCGCCATCCTGTTGAAACCACATCTCGCCCGGATCAATGTCATCCATGTTTTCAAACAAAAAAAACATTAATCATGGTGCGGTAGCGATCTCCATTGAACGTAACGCGAGCTACAGCTTCATTTTTGAAGAAATAAGGTCCAATGATGCCACCAGGGTGTAAACCGCACCAAACGGTGCATTTTTCTAGACGTAATGGAGTCTGTAGGGTCTGTTGTGGATTAATTTCACTCCATATGCGGCAATTTTGTTAATTAACAAACCCGTTAAGCAAAGAATGAGCGTAATCGCTCACCACAATTTTCCGATAAAACATCGGATCAGTTTCGACGCATGTGATGGTCTCGTGGTTTTAATTCCTGCACCAGCTGGATCTTAAACGGGTGTAAGCCAAGATCTTTGCGCAAAATCTTCCACGTGGTGGACGGACAGAGTCCCAATTCCTGGGATCGACAAATAAATCGATAAATTTGGATCTTCTTCCACACTTTCGTTTACAGCGGCGATATTCTCTTCAGTACGCACATTCCTTCGACGTGTTCGTGTTATTGCATTATTTAGAGAGTATGTGGTATGAAATATATCCACAGTTCGGCGGATGGCTTACTCAGATGAACGATAATGTGCGCCATAAAAATCACGAAGTCGTCTATAAGTTGCGTCTATAAGATTTTTAAAGTAAATTTTGATAATTTGGTAGCGTTGTTCAAGTGTCAATCTATTCATGATGATTTGCCAGAGTATACTAATCATAAATGTCAAAAAGTGAGCGCAGTATGACAGTTCGTTTGACAGTTAACCCTTTCGTAAGTTCCATCGGACTTAAAAAAAAAACACCCATTATAAGGATGCAAATTTTAGTACAAATGCGATTATTGATCTTCGAAAACCCGTTACAGTGTACCACCTACTCACCAACTGTGCGTACCATTTGCGCACATGAGAGTCACTTAGGAAGATAGCATATGGTGTTCCATAATTTATTCGGTTCTTTTGTCATTTTAATAGGAATTTATCTAGTGTCCCGGGGTCGCAGCTATAGCTTATTAGCACAGGATAGTACTAACCGAACCCTTTCTATAATTAACGTCGCGCAAAATAGAAGATATTACGAGTTTGTTTGAGGGGAACTGGCATCCGTATCAGATCGCTTCGGAAAGTATTGTGTGGGTATATACGTATCAGAAATTGTTTGATTATTATTTAATACGAGTTTAGATAAGCGTAACGTGGAAATACGAGGATATAAAACGAATATATGAGGAGATGTGGATGTGAAATCTAATATGCAATATACATGTTGTTGTCGGCAGTTTCGTATAATTATAAAGTTGTATTTATGCAAATGTAGCTACTCTGAATACGAATACAAGGCAGCATATAATATACAGGTTGATTCATTTTCGATCCTCACCATTGAGATCTTGCTTATTACTGAATATAGACGATAGGTTTAAATTTGGCAAAGTTGTTAAATTTTGTGGTTATTATGATCCCGAAAAGAAAGTAGACTTAGAACAAATGACGTTTGAGATTTAAAAAAAAACGGAAAAAATCTCATTTTCTTACTTTGCCTCCAGCACTTTTATTTGACCTTACAGAGAAAAACTAACGACACGTTCTCAAGACCACTTTTAATGTTCTATGTAATGTTGTGCTTGAAATTTTTATACGATGTTTCGTTTTCTGCTGGTCATCATCACCTTTCTGATTTCTTATGGGCGCCATATTAAATTTTGGCACCGTTAGTCTTTTCTTCTGATTTCAACGATGTGCAATATGTTGACAAAAGTTTTTGATATTATGCTTTAACTGACGAAAAATTCAATTTAAGATTAAATAAGGTAGCCATGAAATTTCGAACTGTCAATCACTTATCGTTGCATTAGTAATGGAAAAATGTTGTATACCAACGAAGAGAAACGAAATGTTATGTATTGTAATCATAGAATCGAAATGCAACAATAGTTAGTACACGATATTTACAATTGTATCCTGAACGACGACAACCTTATATATATATATATATATATACCATTTTCCTAAATTTTGATAGAAAGTTAGTCGGGTATGGATTGTTTACCAAGCCGCGTAATGTTTACGATAACCGGAATTCGGATAGAAATCAACGGGATATTTTACAAATGGTAAATTAAATGTGCGTTTTCGCAAAGTCTATGTTAATTTTGTATCTTATTTGTAACAATGAATTCAAATAACAATTAAATACAGTAAATATTCAAAGATGTCGCCATTTTTATTAATGCACCATTACGCACGTTTTCGAGCTGTTTGAACTGCTCTTTGTACGGTTCTCCTAAGAATTGCATTGAAGGTATTTTCTAGTCTAGCTCGAAGTTCTTCAATATTATGTGGAAGGTCACCTTTATAAACGTTATTTTTAATAGCTTAAAAACATTTGTCAACATGTTACACATGGTTGAAATGAGAAAAAAAGACTCTTTCTAACGGTGTCAAAATTCAATATGGCGCCCATAAGAAATAAGAAAGTTGATGATGACCAGAGGAAA
Source organism: Cetonia aurata (assembly GCA_949128085.1). Classification (NCBI taxonomy): domain Eukaryota; kingdom Metazoa; phylum Arthropoda; class Insecta; order Coleoptera; family Scarabaeidae; genus Cetonia; species Cetonia aurata. Next base: position 36,242,152 of record OX421885.1, read on the forward strand.
ACAAAACGTCGTATAAAAATTTCAAGCACAACATTACATAGAACATAAAAAGTGGCTTGAGAACGTGTCTTTAGTTTTTCTCTGCAAGGCCAAATAAAAGTGCTAGAGGCAAAATAAAAAAATGAGATTTTTCCGTTTTTTACAAAAATCTCAAACGTCATTTGTTCTAAGTCTACTTTCTTTGCGGGATCATAATAACCACAAAAAAAAAAAATCTTCGCTGCGAGGTATAGCTTCACTGTGGGACCGGTACTTCATTGATTCACTCAAGAAAGAAGTTGCGAGAATGCTGTAAAGGTATTATTACATTTGAGAAAGTGCTGCGGCACAGGGCTAACAATCTATTTTTGATACGCGGATGTGTGTAAGCAAATAATAATGCTTATACTACTTCCTAGATGACAGATTGCATACAATGCACTGCTGAACTTACTGGACAGTTTCTCCTATATACTGATATCTGTTCAAGCAATTATGAGCCGTTATTCGTAAAAACACAAGATTCGTTGATTGCAACAGTGACCCAACAAACAAAGGCTCTCCCTAATTTTGCATCTGACAAGCCAAGAGAAATGTGTTATTTGAATTTAGTGCATTTTCTACATACCACACAACAGGACCGGGCACATCACTACTTATACACAAATAGTCCAAGGATTCTAATGCTGGAGGCAGGTAAACCGCACCCGCTCAATAAGGTGTCAGGTAATTATCCCCACAGAAGGTGCAACAAAATCATTACAGACCTTAAAGATAATTTGTAATATCTTGAAACGCTTCATGTATATTATATATTATTGCAAGAACAATAAACGTTTTCAAAATAAGTAAAATTATTAGTTTTCCATTTTCTGTAGGTATAAATTTTATTGCATAGGAATCGCTAAAAGCTACGCCACTGGGATCGTATTCCTGGTAATAACAAATAATGTAATACAGCACAACCAGCACACAAAATACATAATCCCGTTTGGTCATGACATTCTAGTCAGGAGGGTCGTGATTAAGTTACACGCGCAGTGCAAATAAACCTCTCACCGACTACAGCGTGAGCATTGCACCAGCACCCAGTTACTACCGAATTTGCTAAAGTCAATACTGCACGGCGACAGGACAATGATGGATTCAATCAATTATCGTCGTCAACTGAAGAGTGCAAAAATAATACCGTTCGGTGTACGGGGAGTAGCTAGTTATTTCTACGAAAACGCTGGGACGAGAATATCGAGGAGAAAAAAATCGTACGCCGTTTTCAATGATGATGAAACGTCGCATTGTGAAGGCACGACGACCGTGCAGCGCGTGGATTCAGGAATGTAAACGTCAAATTTAACAAATGGGTATAGACGGATGTTGACGTTTAATTTGGAAATTTGTTTGAGTAATACTTTTAAATTGAGCGCGGCCGAATGAACCAACTAGAGGGCAATAAAAAGAAAATAGAAGTTGCGTTGATAGAAGATTTCGCGAGAAAATAAATGAACTTGGATAGAAATGCCGATATGCATACTTAATTTGCGAATTAATTAAAGGGAGCAAGCGGGGTTTCTGAACGGAGATTGGTTGATTTTTTGCTCTATTCCCAGTCTAATACCTATTAAAAATGATTGAAATTTCAATCCACTTGGTGGAGGTATTTTGATGAATCTTTGATGAAAAGCCGGAGAGTTCACTTATTCAAATAAAGGGAACTTTTTCTATAAAAGGGAAAGAGATCAGTTGATTAGATTTATTGATTAATTTTGCAGATATTGTTAGGAAAAGACTATTATAATATATACCAGGATCTTGATTTTGAATTAAATGATTTCAATTTATTTATGGAAAATATGTTCAGCTTCTGTTATACAAGGTGTTAATATGAACAGTGGAGTGGGCTGGTGCAATTTTTATTGTTTCAGTAAATTTTTCGCATCATGTGTGACTAATTCGTACTGAAGTTCCCCATATTGCTAAAATTAATTGTTTTTGAGATACTTTTTTGAATTTGAATGTTTGCACTTTGCACTAAAATACTTTGTAGCTGTTAAACGCTTAGATGTTTTATTAATGTATGGATTCAGGTACTAGGACCTAAAGATATTCAGTTATGGGAATAATCGCCAAATCTTTCTTACACAGGCTAGGAACAGCTTAATATGGATACCTTTAAACTGTTAAAACTGTTTTGCTGCATCTAGCACAGAGCAAAATTTAATATCAGTTTGATGTAATAAGAGTTTAATACACCTGTTCTGGATGGTTTTTCAAATATTATATTTTACATAATGTACATTTGCGTAAAATATAACAAAGGCCTTAAGTTAAGCAAATAAGTTTTTGGAATAAAGTATTTGTACATACTTGAGGCACCTACTGTTACCAGTTTGTAATTTATCAGTCAATTTCACATTAATTATTAGATATGAACAAGCTATAATACATGGCAAAAAGCAAGATAAAACTTTGTTATTAGTTACTACCGCACTGCCCAGTACTACCCTAAGCTGTGTGAAATGAGTGACATTGTTTATACTAAATGTTAATACTATCAACAAATTCTTTTTATCTACAGTATGAAACAAGCAAGGAAGGAATTTATAATTAGATATGCATATCGTGACTATACGTTCAGTTTAAAAGGGGCGATTTCATTTTCTGATGTATTGTCTCGTTGTTGTCCTAACAGAAATCTTAAACACTTTCCTGTTTTCCTGAAACGTATGGACATCCACATGAGATGTTTGCATTTGAAAAGATGATAGCATTGTGATTTTATAATTCAAATAAAGGATATCTACGGCAGAGTTTCTGTAACAGAGCAGTGTGACCAACATTTGACTCAATAAACTTGACTGCTGATGTGGAATGCTTCCACTGAAGTCCTTAAGTGTACCATTTCGCAACAATAATACGATAGCTTACTTGATACACTGATAGAAAGGTTTTCTTGTTAAAAACAAAGAAATATCTGTCAGTTTAAGTAAGTGGAAAGCCCTAATGTAATATATGTTTGCATCTAACATTGAATCTGTGGACAAACATATTAAACATTCGCTAGATTTTGCAATTTCCTCCCAGGTATTTAAACAATTTAGGGTAATGAAACCCCGTGCTTTATTTAAACTGCAAGGCGCAGATACAATTCCCCTATGGTGGTACATACCACACATATGAAAGGAAATAGCGTTATTATTATGAAAACAAGGCCAGCGGAAGTTCAACAAAGTAACGAAAATGTGTCACATCAAAGACACATAACTACTTTCAAAAGTAAACTAAAATAGAACTACCAGTAATAAGTTACACAAAGCCAGATGGTCGGGATATTATGGACTCACCGAGCTATTTTATATTCACAATGACAACTTCAATGAACATAATATCAAATATTTGCGATGCCTATATATGTACCCCGATAGAAAAGTTTCTTTACATAAAACCAATGTCAAATAAATGTTATTTTTAAACAAAAAAATATTAATTTCGAATAATTGTTGTTTTCTTTTAGTATAAACGGCTTTATTTGAAAGAAAGGAGTTTGTTTCTTTGGTTTAAAGATTTATTTTTAACATTTTATGTAAAACGTAATAAAAGAATAATACTGTGTTCAATACAATCAATCTTAATCATATAAAATAGGTTTTGGCTACTCATTCTCTTCGTAAATAAAAGCTTTACCCTTTACCGTTGAAACCAGATTGAGATATATGTCGGATACAGGCCTCCTAATAAATCGGAAAGTGTGTGTGAAACAGACCACACGATGACGCATTTTCTACATCAAAGGCATATAATCGCAAATGACAGCCGATGTGGTAAAGTTGCAAATAACCCTTTGTGCATTCGACAACTTATGTATGATGCCGCCACGTTGAACAATAAGACAAAATTGTAGCTTTGCTACATACAGTCCGCAAGAGAAGTTTACATGCAACGTAAGTACTTGTTACGAAATATTCGCAATTGAAATTTAAGTTTAAAATAATGAGCAGGATAGAAATGTACAACACTATTAGGTAGCATTGTTGAAATAATTACTGAATTAGAAAGAAAAAATTCAATGTTAAAAACTAAAAGGTTTCGAGAACAAAATAGCAATGGATTTTGTTCTAGTTTTTAAATTAATTTTTTATAATGTATTAGATTTTGCTCTGGGTATAGTAAAAGTACCATTAGATCTGGTTTATTAAAGCAGATAACAAAGGTGGTGAACCAACTACATTATTTATTAGTTTGAGCAAGAATTTAGCACTTGCTTGCTCTCTACGTTCGGTTAACGATGCAAAATTATGTCTATTCAGTAATGTGTTATAGTCTGCTCCTCGAGAGGGCTGTTCCATCCGCTTTATAAGAAAGATATTTTAAAAATCGTTTTTGAATTCTTTCAAGTGAAATTTGTATATAAATAGTAAGGGTACCATACAATTGAGGCATATTCTAGCTTAGGTCTAACAATGGTATAAAATTATAAAACTTGAGCATGCGTATTATCAAAATCCTTAACATGAGCGAATTAGAAAACCTAAGGATTTAGAAGCAGAATTTGCTATAAGAGCAACATGGTTGAAAAAGGATGAATGGAAATTAAACAGTACTCCAAGGTCTTCAATCTGCGTTTGTCTGGGAATAGGAGAAGTATCAACAGCGTAAAGAAAAGTTATAGCGCTCTCACATCTTCAGTAAGATACTACTGCACACTTATTTATATTCAGGTTTATTTTATTTCTTGAAGAGCAGTCCTTGATCACATCCAAATTTTTCGTATACCAAATATGTCTAGAGAAGGGGTGAGCTAATACTTTCGCATCGAAAGGATATCCATTACCGGTGTCGGTGCTCAGCCCCACTGAACAGTCGGTAACCGCCAATGCGCTGATGCATCCAGTTATGGAGAATGACTCATTGTGGCCACCGTCAGAATTTATGACCGGGCCCCTGCTCGAACTCTGATCGCATTAAAGTGTCCGTAATGTATGCGACGATATCGGGAAACGGGCGCCGTGCGTCGTTCCGCGGGAGGGGTGACGTGATTTGCTCCGACCTTGCTCCGTTTTGGCGCCGATTAAATTAAGCAAAGTGTACGATTTATGGCCGACTAACTCGAGGCAGGAATTTTTCCGACGTCTGTCGGAAGGGAGGAGGGCTGAACCGCTCTCTTGACGGCAACGTGTGCAGGTTCCGTGAGTTATGTCGAGACCGATTCCTATAAATTAATATATCGGAATTAGAAGAGCGGAGAAGTATGTGATGACATGGGGGCTTTTACTGCGAAAGGGAGATATTTTTAATCAACGAAAGGTCATATAGACTTATCGGAACCAATATCAATAGATATATACACGAATGACGACTGTGAGGTGGGGTAATTCATGAGGGTAATTAATTATAAATTTAGTGGCTGAAATCTGCTTATATACCCAAGGGTAAAAAAGCTCGCAAAATCTTTCACACAAATTCCCAAATGTATACACAAGAAAATATTTGGGAGCTCCCCTTCTGCGCTAAATAAACCACAAATTTTAAAGGAGTAACAGCTTGTTGATTGGCTCATTGTGAGACTAGAGGTTATTCATAATAATAAATAATAAAGTTAACAAGTTGTTGATAAAAATGTATAATTGTGCTCAATATTCATCTCAATTGACACACCATTCTATTCTGAAAGCCTTGAACATTTGCCTAATTATAACAAAATATATCGATTGTTTTATCTAAACCAAGATACCAACATATACAATTGCCTCTAGTGAAAATGTGAATATTTACGTATTTGAAAATAAGCGCAGCGAAAAAAAGCGAGTTGTAATTTGTACGAACAAAGCGTGTTGCTCGTGTCTTTTGACGCTACCGTGATCGCCTAAGCATTGTTCACATGTGGGGTAAAAAATGCTCCTCCTAACAGTATGTCAAGCGCTTACACATCGATAAGCAACATTGGCGTCTGCCGTTATGAAATATCGCGCGACCGTACAACTAGCGCACTAATACACTGGAAAGTAACAAAGTACTGCCATTTTTCACCGTAAAATGAAACACGTAAGTACGCGCTGTTTTCGTCGTGAATGAGAAACGTGGTGTTTATCCTGCCAACCGTCAGTTCCGTAACCTATCAACGTTTTTCCTTCAGAAATGAATTTAGTACTGACGAGTTTGTTAATGTTGTTTATGTTCTCGTTTGTATAAACATATGAAATTATTTATTACACTGGTCAACAGTGAAATTGCTTCTTAGGTGAAAGTACCCAATCCTGAATGAATTCAACGTGCTGAACACGAATATCACATTGAAAAAAGTTGATTGGCTCACGTTCCAGAGATATTGACGTTTTGTCCATTGTATAGATGCTATTGCATAATGTAATGCAATTTAGTGAGAAATTACGAAATTTTGCGTCATATTGCATCACCCCTTCATGAATTCGACTGCAATATGTCCTTAAAGATCCACTTTCTTGATTCCCACTTAGATTTCTTTCCTGATAACTGCGGGCAGGTCAGCGATGAGCACGGCAAACGCTTTCATCAGGACATTGCCACCATGGAGCAACGGTACCAAGGCAAATGGTCTACGTCAATGCTAGCTGACTATTGTTGGACAATCAGTAGAGATGCTCCACAAGTCCACTACAAACGGCAGGCCAAAAGAAGTTGAAAACCAGAAGCAGACTAATGTTTTCTTACCATGTATTATAATATTGGCACTTTTTCTGAAATATGCGTACATATTACAGAAAACCCGTAGCCAATGCAGCTTTTTCTTAGTCATTTTCGTGTTCAGCACATTGAATTCATTAAGAAATGACTATTTTCAGCTTGGAAGCATGGACTTTTCGAAAATTTGTTACCCCGTGTTATCAGAGCCTAGAAGTTTTAAGACGGTCAATTAATTTAATTTTATATAGTTTTATAATAAAACAGAGCTTATAAATGTGTTTATTATGTATTAATGCTGAAGAATTCTTATTTTGTTATAAACTGTTTAATTTACCTGAATATATTTGTGGTTTTCTTGAAATTATCCATCACTCTAATTACACATCTCACCGATTATTCGGCAACAGAAGATTTAGCGACAACTATTCTTTATCAATAAGTAAACCGTACTTTTTTTTTATTGTGCCCAACGTAAAAAAAGTTTCCAAATAAGGCGGCAAGTAAGCTAGATTTAAAAATTTATTTCAAGGTAAGCAGTGCAACCTTGTATCGTACAATTGAACTAAAAAAACACCCTGAAAATAGGTTTCTTTATTATTATTTTTTCTTTTAATCAAGAGGTTTAGTTTTATTCCTCCGGTATATGTCATGTATTTGGGTATACATCCGTACAATAATAAATAAAAAATGTTAAAACAATATTTTATGCGATATGACAATCATAATACTGCACTTCGCACGAGGCTCCTGTCAAAACAAACAACCAGACACAGCAGATCGGGCGGAATATCTGCGGCTTTCGCGTGTGTATTTACATGTGCGACACTCCTATACGGTTCACGCGAAATAACAAAGGGGGATTCGTAATAAAAATAGAATTAAAGCAATAATCCATCAAGCGTTAAGGCGATTTATTTAAAATTAACCCTTATCGCTAAGTGCGGCGGCGTCATACGATCTCGCGCGCTATTCATCATTCGCGTCCGTTGATAAGGCAACACGCGACAACGGATCACTTAGCGCGCACACACACTACGTCGTGAGTTGCGACGTGTCTGAGTGTTTACGCCCCCCCGTACGTCGCCGTCGCTGCTGGAGGAAAAATAGAATACATTTCGAGTGCTCGCCACTTATATCCGAACTTGGTATGAATATATTGTACGAAGAGGAAAAGCCGGTAAAAAATGTGCAGGAGGAACACAACGTATTTTGGATGGAAGTGAGAACTGCTCCGCCTGAAGGAACGACGTCTGCACGCATGTATAATTTATTTTGCGCGCAGGGTTTGAGTGAATTTCCGAGATAAAACTGTTTTCCATGCGAGATGAGGTATAATTTATTCAATACTTTACCCCTATAAATATATTGCCTAGGCGAATAAACCGTCTTTAGACTTACAACATATGTGTGTATCCATGTATTTGATATATTCTTCACATTTGGAAAGTAAACTGCGCGAAATACATATTTTAACGTGAAAAATAGCACAAACAATATTATTAGATATCCATCCTTGCACACATACTAACAACCATGTTTAAAATAGCTATTGAATAAGTGTCCCCATAAAATTAAATTACTTACTGTACAGCTATTGTTATTAGCGTGTTTGAACGTTAGCATCAAAATGACGGTGATATCATCTATAAGTTATCTTTCTCTTAATAGACAATATTCAATACTAATTATCAAAATAACAAGCCTGAAATTTTAGTCCCATTCAATCATCCTCCGTACGAAATTTTATTACTCGGAATGTCCCTCCATACAACCTCCGGCGCGACCAATCTATAGTCGTATCAACAAATTAATGGGGACGCGAGAGAATATTCCGAGCGAATACTATACTCACGTTCTAAGATAATTATATACCCATTTATAGAAAGAGACATAAATAGTCAAATTTACGCTCATATTTCAATAATATTTACCTGAATACATTCTATTGAAAATTGTAAAATTTCATATCAACTAATTATCAAATAGTATCCGGGTTAATCTTGTGTCCAGAAGAAATAAAAATGCAATTCAAGAAGCTATAAATTCTTCAACACTGATTTAATATGTCAAAAAATAAAAAGATGCTATTATGATTTTCTTACGTCGCTAAAAATAATGACAATTTGCGATGTTACCTTGACAGCATCACACTCGAAAACGTTGAGAGATTCAAGGTCAAACATATGAATCTTCTTATAGAGATGTAAAGAAAATGAGTATCCGTTACTCGCCGGGATCCGAAGTAACGATTACCAGCGGACAAAAGTATTCGATACTAAAGTAACGAAAGTATCGAAAGTAACGAAAATAACAAAAGTATCAAAAGTAACGAAAGCAACGAAAGAACCGAAATGAAAGAAAGGAAATTTTACGTTTTTTTTTTTAGTATTTTAACTCTCAAATACATAAATCCCGTTAAATATATAAATAATTCCTCGAATATAGGTATATACACAGAAAGATCATCCCACTATATCGATACTAAATAAAATCTTGAAATAAAGACTCTTTGTTCTTTTATATTGTTTTTTTTTTAATTGAGAGTCTCTTATTTATTTTTTTACAGCGGCTTTCATCACAACGGCCTAAACAAAACACTATTTGAATTATTATTGGTTTCTCTCCATCTGTAGGTACCTAAATGTTTACAAGATTGTTGGTTACTATATTGTAACAACAGTGCTCCGTATTTTGAATATATTTACAAACATATACATAGGTATGGATATTCCTCAACACTATTATAGTAAATTATACTAAACTAATGCACTAATACACACTAAAAAATGTAACACTTTTCCTACGGAAAATTCCTGTAATGTATAGGGTAAATTTACCAAAAATAAAACTTTAGGTAAGTTTCCCAATTTTTGGTAATTTTACCCTATACATTACAGGAATTTTCCGTAGGAAAAGTGTAATTTTTTTAGTGTGTAGTGTATTAAAAACACATTTTAAACTACGAATTCAAATTTGTGTTATTATTGCTTGCAACCGTCTAATGTTACATCCTTGTAAGTAAGTAAGTAAGTAGAAATTTATTTTAAAGACAGAAGTATAAAATATGTCATTATAAAAACACCATATGTCTATGGTAATAATTATATCCGCCAACATCTTCGACATCCCTCAAGATTTACATGTCATTTCTGAAATCGAAACCCTCAAACTTGTAAAAATCAAATTATTTTTTCCGACACAACTTCCAATCTCCTTAAACAATGGCGGCTAATAGATATTTACATCAATCCCTAATCTTATGAAGTGCATCGGTAAAACGACTTGACAGTAGTAATTATATCCGCCGAAATCGTTGACATTCCTAAGGAAAATCTCAAACTTATAAAAATCACATTTATTTTTTTCTCCACAACTAACGTCCTTAAAAAATGGCGGGTAATAAATAAATACCTACCTCTCGAACTGATATTTTATAAAACTTTTATAAACCATTTTACGTAGTGTAATATAGAAACTTTTGACGGTAAAATATCTTTTATAAAAGAAAAAGTTTCATAAAAGAACTTTTATAGTCCATATAAGTTTAACTTCTTGGTCTAGCGGATTAAATAAACGTGACGTTTCATTGACAATTTATGTTGAAATGCAAGAATATAAATAAATTTCAGGTGACAGTACCGAAAGTACCGAAATTATCGAAAGTAACGAAATCTTACATCAGTACTGTCTTACAAACCCTATGTGTTTAAATTTCCTTAACGAACATCGCGTCTTTGTGAGAGTGCTAGTATCACATCGGTCTTTCCACTGGCATATTCTTACAATACTTAAAAGATTAGTTTTGTTTCAGTATAGCGTTTGAAGTTACACTAACAACAATTCACTAAAAAAATCAGATTGGTTATTGATTTTAAAGAGAGGATACACTTCAGATTTCCTCACTTAAATATCAAGTACAAATACTTAAGAATATTATATTATTAAACCCATGACACCTATTATTTTTTTTTCTACGTTTAAAGAACTAAAGATTATGAATTTTTAATAGGTGATTATAGTTTTAGTCATTCATATTTGACTTAAGCGTCAAAAAGGAATCTTTCTAGCATCTTTTTTATGTGGCTTGAGGTATGGGTTTACGTTGAAACGTTTTAAAAAATAATGAATGTGAGCATCGTTACTGAAAAGATTACACGCTTTCATAAATCGTCACCCAACACCCACGCATAAACAAGGTAGTTTCTTCGGAGACAATCCGATCGTTAGTGCTCTTCATAAAATTTATACGAGTCGGAGTTGTGCATCGCCAACCAATCGAGCGCATTTTTTAACGCTTATCGCGAGACGGCGGTAAACGCGACGGCCAACAAACAATAAGAATCAATAAGCTTCAACATAAAATGTCATTCTTATTAATCACATCAACGTTATCACATCGTTCTTTTTTTTTTTTAGGATCCTTTCAATCAAATCGGAAGGCGCATGATAAATCGCGTTATACGTTGTTTATTAATTTTTTCCTACGACGTTGGAGTCGGTTGATTATTTTTTATTCTCGGAAAGTCCTGACAAGATGTCACGATATCCGTTCCCTTTTGAAATTACCCTTAGACACGGCACGAATTATAAACATATATAACAAGATTCCACTGTTAAATATACATTGCTTGCCGACCATAATAAATCTAGATGTGTATCGCTCTGACCGTTACAAGCTTTCCTATGGCGATCTTGTTATGTTCGGAAGTGCATTATGATTGTGCGAAAAGCGTTACAGCTGCGAGTTATAAGTCGTTATAGATGTGGATGTGTACTGTTGGAAATAACACGAAGATCGTAAATTCCGTATTGCTCTAGGACAGGAGATAATTAGATACTTGGATGTTTGAAGTTACATGTTTTATATCTCCTTATTTACTTCGTACAAACTACTGCAGCATATCCTAAACAAGTTTTCGTTTAAAACTTAGTTCCTGTATTTAAAGTTGATTAAATGCAACATAATCCTTTAATAATGCTATAAAAAACTTTTATAAAGACCCTATTAGCTGCCACTTGGTAATCATACGGCTTTATTTGACTTTATATACATCCTTCTTTTAATAATAAAACAGTTTAGAGCAAAATATGAATGCAGGTTAGTTACATTTTTCTCTTGATTTGTCGTTGCAGTATTTTAGGACAAATTATAGATTATATGATTATCTGTTAACTTCTATTTCTATCAATCTATAATGAAAGCCAATAATAATGATTTTAATTTAATAATACTGTTCATCAAGAGATAAATATTGTTAAAAAAAAAATGCGAAGGAAATAATATTCGGGAAATACAAGGTGCTTCAAAGAAACGGGAAATTTTGAAAGCTGTGTTGGTAGCGATTGCTACTATAGTCTGTCCATAGATATAACGATTTGACTTATTTATTAGCACCCAATTTTCAGAAAATAAATGCTACCCAACCGCTATAATACTTTTCGAGCACGGGTGGTTTACAGCGACGTATTCAGAAAGATTACTACATACAGGCTGATAAACTGTTAAAATGCAGTGACAGATTATCACAAATTTAATGTACAAATAATTATCTTGTCTTCAATTTGAATTGTTTACTTTAGAATAATAAAGTTTAAATTGAAAATGGTAATTATAAATTACATAATTACTTCTCTACTTAAGAAAATGTGTCCTAATACGGCCCATTACCTCATTTACATAATCACTCGGTACCTGCGGCACCAGGTAGTGTATAATCCCCAATAATCCTTAAAAGTCAAATCGTTATACCGATGGACAGACTATACGCGTAGTACATACCTGTTTTCTTTTAAAAATTGGTAGTATAGTAAACAAGAGATACAAGGATATAAGTGAATATATTTTTATTGATGTCCTTGTTTACTTGCTTCTAGTGTATTATTGCGTAACCGCAAGACAAGAACGTAGGCGTGAATGCCAATGATTCACGCCAAACGAAACCTGAACGGTCCTCGCGTCCATCTTCTCGCAACGCGAAACAATACCAGACCGTTTCTTCTTATTGTCAGGCCGAGTCAACGGCGTTGCTCGCAAGACGATTTATTACCGGGTCTATTTATCGAGTGTCACAATAAAATCTATTCAGCACAAGAAATATTAAAACGATTAGATTTATAATTTATGGGTTTACGTGTCTCGCAGCGTAATAAATCTAATTGAATCCCATATATTCATTTCTTTTTCTTCATTGAAAACTACGATTTCAAATCTAAAGCATTATTTCATAGGATATTGCTGGAAACGGCCATTTAGAGCGAAAGCATTTTGTGCCATTCCCGGAATATATCTGGCATATCTGTCGATTGTTTACAAACATCTTGATTGTCTGCTGCTGAGTCACGTTAGTGTTTACATAACATCACATATCCGTAGAAATAATTTTACATGCGATTGATAGATAGGAATTAGGAATACATATTAGTATTCATAGTGAAACTATGAAACGATGGATGTGTAGCCGTTAAACAGAAACCAATTCTACTATTTTTATTATAACGACCTAAAGTCGCCTAACTTTGGTTAATTATATAGTTCTTTGTTTATTAATGTTATAAGTTGCTTGCAAGTTTTTTTAATATTGATTCATCATTGCTTCGCAGAACCATTCATTGGTTTGCGTTTATGTCAATAATAAATATTGGTTATTAGAAAGTATTGAATTGCTTTATATTTTAAAGCGACTTAAACTAATTTTTCCATTGTCTTAATTATTCTTTTTATGGAGCTGAAGCGCATCTGAATTTAAATAATTAAAAGCAAGCTATTTCTGACATATTGACCAAATAAAATAAAAGTAGTACTCTTACCAATATGGAGATAAAAACAGTCTAATGGGAATTTGAATAATTGCTAATTTGCGAGCATAAGAATGAAAATGATTAAAATTTAAAAATCTTCATGAATGTGAGGGAAAGAAGGCAAGTAGGCGTAAGCTGTTACTTAAGGAAACCAGTTAAACGTCTGACACCAGATCTAAGGGTGGACAATCCTAGAGATCAACGACTGCCCAAAAGGTGGAGTTTTCTCTATTCTGAGCAGTGCCTAAGGATCTTTCGGAAGGTACTATCGGATTTGTAGATCAAGATGAACCTGCTTGCTCCGAATAAACCAATAGGTCTACACTATTAGTTGTAGCATCCTATTCTGAAGGATCTCGAAGAACTTCAGTATCTAGGGGGTCATCGACGTTAACGCTAAAGCACCATAGTCCAGGGCAGACCTCAGGATTGACTTATAGGTGAGCGACGTGCTGACTAGGTAGAGGGGACAACTCCAACTATTAACTTGTATAACACTTTTGACAATAAATGTATAAAAAATATATTTTTTTAGTTACCTAAAATGGAACCAACAACTGAAATGTCATTTTTTTTCTGTAACAAAACAGTTATTTAGTTATTGAGATGTTTGTTTACTGGTATACTTTCCATTAACATCGTAGCTATTTTTAGGAAGTTCAAGCCAATAGTAAAATATCATTAAAAATTAAATATACTAGTTTGTATTTTAAATAAAATTAAAATGAAGCCATTTGTTAACTATATATTAATTTACACTTCACTCTATTTAAAACTGCTAAAAGTATATTTTAGTACAGGTACTGCAGGTATCCAAACGTCAAAGTACTTAGAATCGTACAAAAGTACTTGGAGTAGGTATATTGTATATTTATTTACTCTAACTTCTTTACTTCAAGTAGTTGAAATACTTAAAGTACTTGAAGATGTGGACCTACTTAAATTTTTAGTGTCAAATAAATTACTTATTACTTCCAACACTTCTTAAAAGTACTTCTTATTTATTATTTTGCACAAAAGTTTCTAGACTTCTTGCACTTTTTGTACTGGCTACTCGAAGCACTTTATTTTAGCATCTGCAACAGTTCTACAATATGTAAACAAAGCATTCTTATGGTAGTGAATTGTGCTATAGATACTACCTTTCAATTTGTAACTCTAGTATAGATCATTTCTCTTGACATATGTGGATGTATGATAATCTGTAATGTATCCCAATAATATACATGATTGATATATACATAATTGGTATATACATAATACATACTGTTGGACATTTAGAAATAAAATAATTACGTAAACAATATTTTTGATAATATCGATGACTAACTTATCTTAAAGGAAAATACAACGTGGATAAGCAGGGACTACAACAAAACACGAAAATTGAGAGGAACAAATTGTAGAGGAATATTATGGTGTGAGAGATAGTGTGAAGTGGAACCAGGTAGAAGACCAAATAATAGAAAAATAATGCAAGGACGTTTTATGAAAGAAAGTAGAAGAGAGGTACTGTATAATCAGCAATCTTCTGCCAGTTTGTATCCACGACACGACGAAAGAAAGAAGTGTTAGGTATAGGTGAATGCGTCGAATGTTATTTATTTTAATTAATTCAGTTTCACGTAATAAGCTTATATCCATTTAAATGCTAAAGTATCCAGTCAGCTGTGAGTCGCACGATGAGGGCGACCCCTTTGAAGTGCAGTTGCGTCGTGCTCGCCAGAAAAGGGAAAGGGTCCTGGTAGATTTATATTATTTACTCTAGCGTTGGAGAGGCGTCGCCATTCTGTCCAGCAAAACGGGAAACTTTTCGCTTTGTACCGCTCCGCATAGACGGAATTTCGTTTGAAGCATAGGTGACGATGCCAAACAGACCCTCCGCTTCATATTTTCACATTGTATTTATTTAAAATGTACGTGTATCCCGCATTACTTGCGATTTGTAACGTATCAGTAAAGTAAAACTCAATTACGTTTTGTATTATTAGTGTTATTATATGACATGACTCTAACGGTCACTGTTCTCCATTAAATTCTATGTTTATTTCTTTTGCAGTTACGGTTAATAAAACGCGTATGAAGTTCACAAGATGTTCTTCGAAAGTTTTACTTCCCTTCGGCGACGAAGAGAAATATGAACTCCTTATACAAACAAAAAACACCCATTCAACCGCTAGAGATCCGTGCACAAATAAACTGAGTGCTTTATGTGCGCTGGCGTATGTTTTTAACAGCCTTCTCAGAAACGAATCAGTTCAGAATGCCGTTCGAATTAAGGAAATTATTGGGAAGTTAGAGAAGTGACTGATTTTTTTCGATTAGTTTGATGCATTTTGTGACTGTTTCGATTGAAAGGATTTTGTCTTTCTTTCAACAATATTACTTAATATTAATGTGTGTGGTGCGATGTTTTGGCTTGTTTGTTTTATGTATATTTATGTGGTACCATACATAAAACAGATGTATGCTAGAATTACTCATACGACATTATGATCATACCTTTGCGTCTTTCTTTTGTTTTCTATTTCCCCCACAATTGCATTTGTTGCGTGAAGTCTGGAATAAGAAAAGTCTTGTGGAAAAAATATATAATGCTACTGTAAGAATATAACTATAAATAAACTAGAATCTGTTGCTTCAAACCATTTTTAAAAAATTATCACGTAATGTACCGCGGAAACTATAGATACATGATCCACTAAAAGTTAATTTTCTGCTGACTATGGAAGATTGTCTTTTTATTTTCGTTTCACATATACTATTATTAGTACAGTACTTTCCTGCAATAAACGGTGCTTTACTGCCATGTCTAATTATTCAGTTTAATAATCCTAATAAACCTTGGAACGGCAGCTCGTGTTCTATTTATGCGTCCGTAGAAACGATGCACAAAGGCATTACGGGGCACTCTGTTAAATGAAACACGTCGATCTTCGCAGGCACAATTGTTGCTGACACCGATTTCAGCGTAACAGCATATCTACGCGTTCTATCAATCCTGCAGGATATAGAATCCTGGATGGGAATGGAACGAATACACGTGTACAGCACAAATTCACGCGCGTAGATCTGTACTATGTGAAGCGGTATTTGCGTATGATATTTCGGGATTAAGTTATTGTTAAATCTAGTGTTTATTTGTTATGGCTAGCGAATGTTGTAGTGGTCGTATTCAAATTCTGTGAAATTCGAGAGGCGATCTTCCGTTTGAAATTTTCGTGATCCGATGTTGAATTATTAAAGTGTGCATTGTAAATTTTGAGTTTATAGTCGATATTCATTGAGACCGGTCTGCAAGTTTAAATAACGCCGGAATGGCTATTATTCGGCTGAAGTACAATAAATGGGCGCTACTTTAAGCATCTAATCGTAATCCGTGCTTTGTTTGCGATATTGCAATGTTACGGATGTAGAAAGAATATAAAAAATCGTTTTGTTCCTGAAATTCGTATCTGAAAATAAAGCTTTTAACATGTTGCCATGCTACAGCTAAATAGCTAGTTGAGAAAACTAATGTATAATTCTAACACAAACTTTAAAATAGTAATCTAGAAAGTAACAAATCATTTTCGAAAAGCGTCATTTGCAAAAGTGTTGCGGAATTCCATGTTGAATTGAAAAATATTTGCGATTATACGAAAAGCATAAAAAATAATGGATTCGTTATCGATATTATATCTAACATTGGTAAACATTTGCTCAATTTTAGCGCAATATAATTTTGATTCCTATTAAATTATTCCTTATACAAATATTTTTCAATTTATTTGTACCATCGAGGACGACGAATAATTTAATGATTTTATATAAATTCCATAAATATTTTGCTGTATTTGACGTATACGTTTAAAATAAAGAAGCGAGTAGCATTTATCAATTTTTGGGTCACTTACCATGGACGAAACTACTTTCTGGGGTATTCTACAAAATCTTCGGATGCTTCCCAGGATTCTATAAGCCTGATGATTGTCTACAAATGGGCAATTATCATCGATTTCGCTACAAGTGTCTGTTTTTCTAAACTAAGTACCTGATAAATTAGATAGAGCTGTTTTTTACTGTTTGATTCTTTCTGAGAAAAAGGAAATACGGGAATAAAGCGAGTGAAAGTGGGTTGCTCCAATGGCTTGGGTCGAAAAAAGGAAGAAAAAACGTAGCACCAGTGGCGGCTCGTGACGTTTAGCAAGGGAGGCTACTGTAGCCTAAGTAACCCTTCCCGGTCAATAAATTATACTTTTATAATTATTATTGTAGCGTTGTATGTAAGTGTAGAATAAAAATTGAAAAAAAAATAGATTAAAATAAAATATAATTTATCGTCTGCCAAGAACCACGTAAAGGTGAGAGTGAAATCTTGCCTGAATAGGAAAATGAATGAGGTGATAGGCAAAAAGGTAATAAAAACTTAAAAATAAACTCTTGACAAACCAAAAATAAGCTCTAAAAACAATAACCATTAAATTAATATGATTCATAATTGAGACTTACAGGAAATATCTGTGGTTTCATCCACTTGCCAAGAAAAAAACGGAGCTTCTTTAATTTCTGTATCTATTTCTTGTTTTAATACAAAAGAAATACAATCTATTAAATCATTTTGTATGGATTTAGATGTACCCGAAAAAATATTACTTCTAACAAATTTATTAAAACTACACGGAGAAAAAAAGATGTTACCACGTATTATAAATATAATGAATGATATTAACTCAAGGACAACAATACGTTATCTAGTACCCAGTATTCATCCATGTATTACTGTTTATTAGGAAGATGGTACGCTCTAATATAATTATAATACAACCAACTATAAAGTTAGTTGTCCCTATTGTTACTATCTATTTTTCTCAGTGTAGGTTCATATTTACTAAAGAGTTCGAGTAATTCTTTATTATTTCCACGATTAAAAGAATCTGAAGTCTCATTGTGTCCCCGAATAGCTAAATCTTGTGATGCTAAAAATATTGTTACGTCTATTAATTTTCTTAAATTTTTGCGGTTTTCTCTAACTTCATTATTATAGGCAATAATTGCATCTTTGCGCCCGCTGTCTACAGCAGTAGGAATATTTTGTTTTCCAAATAATTTAAATTTGCACAACGATGAAATGTGTTCTATAAACTTAGAATGCCGTTCAATAGCGCGCGGTAGATTTTTTAAATCGGTATAACTTAATTTCGACCACGTTTCGGTTTGGTTACAAAAAGTAGACATGGCCAACAAAATAATCTTTCCCGTTCAATTGAACCAGTTAACCAACCACATTAAGTGTATCATAATGAACTAAATTTTGCCGCTTGCCGTCGTTATATACTGTAGATAAATTAGGCCGTGGTTTCTCAATGTTTTGTACGATGTGTAATTTCGTCTCTATGTTTAAACAACTAAAAGAATTTCTTACCAACCAGTGGACAATATCTTGGCAAATTCTAATTTCGTTCATTTTATCCATTTTGTGTGCTTAATCTAACAAAACTCACCCAACGCTTCTTAAGTTATTAGTAGTGGGAGCTGGGAGTCGCATGGGCAGTTGCGTAGCAACGTTTTACGACCGATAACATGCCGCACACAGTAAAATTTCGGGCGTTATTAGAAATTTGTTTGCATTTTTAAATTAAGTAATGAATAAATATGCTATTGATTATATTTTACGACCGATAACGCAGGATAACATGCCGATCGGGTAGGATCTCACCGCGGCGGCGAGCCTCCAACCATACGTATTCGCCGTATAAAGTGCACGTGCACTTACGGAGACGCATTGCTTTCAGCCATGGCATTAATTATCGGCGCGGAGCCAAATCTGTGGCTAGCCTCCTCGCTTGCTATTATAGTGCGTACAGCAAAATTTCGCGCATTATTGGAAATTTGTTTGCGTTTTTAAATGAAGTAATGAACAAATATACTATTGATTATATTTTTTTTACAAATTTGCTTTATTTTATAATATAGCCGATGCTTAAACATTATTTTAATACATAATAAACGCTACTTATTTTATTAAAAATAATAGGGGAGGCTTAGCCACCGAAGCCACCCTTGACGAGCCGCCACTGAGTAGCACTCGCATGGTTCAACTAACTATCCTGTCCGTTGCGACTACTTGGGCCTATTGTAGAGCAGATGTTGTTTTAAGGTTCAACCAAGCAGTTCAGGCTCACGAGGTACCACATAATCTTTTTGAATGTCATTTTTTCAGGTTTTCTATTCCCTCTTATTTGTTATATCTACTCAGAAATACTTAAAATACGTATATGCTCTTGCAAATCGGTTAAACAGAATAATAACTTTGTTTTTTGAACACATAGTTTACCCATTACATTCTGTTTCAGAGATGGAAGGGGGTCGAACGCAATCGGGGAAGAGGAAAGCCCCCTTACCTGTGCTGCCCCCAAGGATACCTACGCCGATGCCGCTCACTAACAACAATAATCTACCAAAGTAAGAATCTCCAGAATTTTTTAATTAAAAATTCATTTCTTTTGTACGAGAAACTTCGCCCTTGCTTGTTATATTCTTTACTTCCACGCTGAGTTCAGGCGATTCCACACGATACGTTTTCATTATATCGTTAAAAATATCCTCTATAAACTGTTGCTGTATTGTTTGTTCATAAACAATTTAATCGCTGTACCACTGTTGTATTTCAGTGTCCGGTTGCGTTAAAGGATGCCTAGCTTGGCATTTTGATAATCTACAAGAATGTTTAGAGTGGAGAAAGAATTTTCTTCTTGGTAAAAAAAAAAACCAACAATGAAGTTTCAGACTTTATTTAATTATAATTAAAATGGTGTTTAATAATTAAAAACGAGACAAATTTGCCTTAAAATTTATAAATTTAAAATCCTCTATAACATCTTTTTTAATTCCTCAAAAAGTATTTTACATGCAATTAGATATAATCTGATGATCGGGATCTGTAAACAAGAATGCTAATTACCCTCATTCAGCATAGACATGCCCTCTTGATTTTAGTTAGATTCCTTTTACAAATAAAATACTTGTTCGTCTATTCTACGAACAAAGCGATGTCTGCTTTTAATGTCAAAGCAACATGCTCTTTACCGTTTGATATGCGTTCAACTTCAAAAGGTTATGACGAGAGGATGAGAGTGTGTTTGTACCCTTTTCTGCCTTTCTCTATGTTTACTAACGGCTAATTCTTTGATATGTCCTTTTTATGCACATAGGATGTACTGCTTTATGCTATATACATTTATAAATTCATTGCTTCAATTTTTCTTTGGGCATTTAATTTAGTATATATAATACTTTAGCATATATCTACTGCTTGCTAAAGCCCTTATTCAGTATTATTTCACATTTTGCGCCAAGTAGTGTTTTACAGTTGTAGTACAGTAAGATATTTTTATAAATACAAGTAAATTTATATTCTCTCCATCACGTTTTGTATCTAAAAAATAAAAATTCATTTCGCAGTTGTTATGTTGTATACTCCTCTAGGAACATTGCTTAAAATGAACCTTCACAAAAGAAATTTGAATCGTATTTCTTCCTTGCTTTCTCCATAACGGCCGCGCTAATTTGACACTCAGCGGGGCAAATAGCTGAAGTTTCCGGCGCCGGCATTACGCGAGATTTAAGGCGACCTTAACGGTATCACTGGGAACCGCTTATCTGGTAAGTTTTCTCCCTTATCTAAGTCCTCTTGACCCCGGGTGCCATAAATATACCCGGCTAGGCATTTATTAATCGCAAGTGGATGACGTTAAATTAACATTATTAATATATGAATATGGACGGGAAGTCAAATGAGCGTGTAATTAAATTGTTGTTTATATTACATCGGTCTTCATTATCTCAGGATTCTTTTTTTGAGTTTTCAGTTTTACTTCTATTGTTGGGTTTTATCTGAATTACTGATAAATATGAAGTTTTTAATTAAGAACTGTTATTGTTTTCACAGAAGTTATTAGGGCATAGCGTGGTTGGTTTGATAAACTCCGTCTATTTGAATAATACAATGAACGATGGAAGAATAAATAAATTAGAATTGTTAGACTCCGACTCCAAATGATAAGAAATTGAGATCTTTAATAGCAGTCTAAAAGAATTCAGCTGATCTTATCAATGATGTAACTGGAGATCAGCGAGCCTTGTATCATAAACTTGATCTCTAGCAGATAGTCTTAACCAACTGTTTGCTAAGTGTTCAACTAGAGTAACAGGTAGTATTCACAAATTAAAGATAATAAGTACTTAATCCTTATTAATTTCATTGTTTTCCTCTTTGTGAGGAGGATATTCAAGATATTGTCCTTGAGCTGTTCCGTATTCTTAAACATGGACAATATACCCAAATACTTCATCAAATAATGCATATACATGCTCAAAATTTTTATTTATATATTATTTATTTGCTTAATATAATTCATACATTGTCTTTTGTTAAATTCTTTCTACTACGAGAGTTCGTTGGGTTACAAACTAATAATAGTCACTGCCGGCGCCGGCCAATGGTGCGACAGAAATCGCCGCAAATCTAAGCACTGATAGTACACAGTTACTTTAAACTGAAACTTTGAATCAGGAATTTTATTTTACAGTTGCGAGTTCGTCCAGTATAAGTCAACGTCTTACCTATCTGCAAAAAAAAACATGTTATTTTTAAATGCGCCTGGATCCTATGCAGGAAGGGTGTCACAAGTCAAAATTACACCCGGATTTGTAATTAAAGAAAATATTTGATACCTAAAACAAAAATTACATAACTTTAGTTTATTAATTGTCTGTATAATCTCCATATACGCTGAGACAAATGTCGCACCGTTTGTGCAATACCTATTTAAAATCGGATTTTTCTGGTATAAGAATTGTTAACTTACAAGTTTTCTCCTCAAGTAATGATAATGTTATAAACAATATTAACATATTCACTGTGTTTGTGCTATATGAAGGATTGAAGATATACATAGTAAGATGTCAGCAGAAAATTATTTAGAAAGATTGAAGGAGCTGTTATTGAATTCAATGCAACATTCGATAATCTGATAATAATATCTTCTATTGTAACCCTAAGGTTATTTCTTATACGAGCTAAATACTTTTTCACCCTTCAGTAATGTAAACAAACAAGGACAAAGCACCGTACAGTGGGATATTAATGTTAACATGCGTGCAAGCATGACATTCTGCCTTGAGATTAGGCATTAGCATATTTTTCATTTAAATGCTAAATACCTGGAAAAATAATAGCTTCCGGAGAAGTTGATACATTTGTAGGCTTCGGTTCGGATTAATTGTCCCAAAGAATGTGTTATATCACAACAGAAAAGGAACAGGAACAAATACTTTGGTTTACGGTAACATAGTTGAACTTCTATCAGTGTCCAAAATTTTCAATAGAATCCAATAAAGATATTTTTTGTACTAAAAATTTATTTAAACCTAAAAATAGTCTATTATTTTGTAAGTAAATACTTTAGAACAACAAATTGCTAAACAAATTCTGGTTATTATCTTAACTTTTTAATCTTTTAGGTGTAACTTTCTCTCTTCAAAAGGATTACTTCTACCCTAAAATTTGGTTTTTGAATTAGGGTATTTATTTCTTCTAAGTCTGGAAAAATTAAAGTTCATTGAAAAAGATATTAGGTATTAATAAATAAAAAAGTTTAATCTTGATTGACTATAAAACCTACTTACGTAACATATTGATGAATTTAATAAGTGCCCTTTTGTGAATATTTAAATTATATTAAAAACAGTAAACAATCACTAAATTTAAAAGATCACTGTTCCATTGTTTGATTGGATTTTATTACTAGGTTTACATAAATAAGGCTCGAGTGTACAGATCATATATCCAACCGTAACCCTGTTATAATTTTATGAAAAGATACTCACTTAAACAAGAAACTAAGACCTGGGAACGATAAGTGTTATCTTCGGAATTCTTCGTGTCTCGTAATGTAACTATGAAGGCAGGACATTGAACTAGCCGTTGTTTGACGCTCTTACTATGTTCTATTTTATCGAAATTATACATAATTCTTAATTCATGATCTGTTTATAGCATCCGCTAACGTCGGACTGATAGATGTATGTTACTTTTACTTGTTTGGTACACAAAAATGTATGTAATGTTATCTATAATCTCTTATTTTAATATCTATAAAAAATTATTTATTTTGTTAATCCATGCAAAATACAGGGTGATTGATCGAGACCGTCCATTAGAAAGATTGGGCCTCCTAGTAATAATTAATTTCTGTAAAGTTGCATACGTACATAGTGCAATAAAATCTATGCCCTGAAAATATTTTCAAGATGGCGGCACTTCCGGAAACACCGGAAATTGACATCAACTTTCTTATTTCAAATGGAATGGTGTAGTTTTCTTTGCACTTTTGAAATCTAAACGTTATTCTAGAGGAACTTTTACTAGTATTCCCTATACTTAAGTGCAGCCGTTTTGGAGACTTTTCGACTTTTTGAAAATTTGTGGATTTACATCACGATGTTTAACATTATGTACCGTCGCGAAATTTTAATCGAGAACGCTAAAATTAAGTCTATCGATGGAAAAAATCCTAACGTTTCTGTCGAAGTTTGTAGATTTGTTGCATTATCTACAGGGTGTCCAAAATTTAATTGTCCTTTAGTGCAACTGCAGACCATCAAAACTCGAATTTTTCAAATACAATGCCCCATTTTTTCAATATTCTGAAATCTTATTAAATTTTGCATCAAAATGTATTAACGTTCCCCATACATACCTGCAATAATTTTCAAGTTATGAAGGTGTTTGATACATTTTAGAGGAAATTACAAAATGTTCTTAATAGAAACCCGATTTTCTGAAAAATAATGCCCAATATTTTTTCAATATTCTGAAACCTTACTAAATTTTGCCTCCAAATGTATTAACGCTTCCCATACATATCTGCAATAATTTTCAAGTTATGAAGGTTTTTGACGCATTTTAGAGGTAATAACACAGAAAAATTTGTAATTTCCTCTAAAAATCAAAACCCGATTTTTGCAAATAGAATGTCCCATTTTTTTTTCAATATTATGAAACCTTATTGAATTTTCATCAAAATGTATTAGCACTACAGAAACAGTAAAACAACCGCTAATAAAAACACAAAGTCTAAAAAAGCTATAAACACTCTATGTTGACCTGCAGGCAGCTACGAATTCTTGAAGAAACTTCTTTTGTGCAAGCCTTGTAAATGTAATGAGGATTTAACTGTCGAAATGTCGTTCTAACGCGATCTTCCAATTTCTCCCTTGTACGCACAGGAGTATTGTACACTTTGCCTTTAATATAGCCCCACAGGAAAAAGTTACACTATGTACGTATGCAACTTTACAGAAATTAATTATTACTAGGAGGTCAAATCTTTCTAATGGCCGGTCTCAATAAAGAAATGTATTTCCGAACCAAAAGGGAACGATAGTGGTGCAATGAAATTGGAATGCTTTTCTTTATTTTTTACAAACGAGAGGAAAACTTATGTTAAATTAACAAAAAAACAGGTATCCAACAAAAAAATTTTGATTAAATACGTTAAAGTCAAACAAAAATCTTTTTTAAGCTACAGTTTCGGCTTAGGCCATCATCAGGCTTAAAACGTTCGTTCTGATCAACATGGAACAAAATGACGTCAATTGAAATAATTTCAGTTCTACTTTACTTTTACGAAAACATGTCAAAATTTTAAAATTTTCAAAACGCTTTGACAGGCTCATTAAAATTTTACTTTTTTAGCGACACTTATTTTATTTTATTATTATTATACAAGAGTACAGTGTTTCGGAACAGTGCTGAATTAACAAAACAATGTTAACACTTTTGTTAATACAATAATATTTTTACAACAAAATGATTTTTGTTGACGGACTGCATTTTTTTTCTCTCAGTGCAGGAACGAAACAATAGCAAGGTCTGCAACATATCTCTCAAGACAATGCTATACCGAGAAATGTTGTCAAAATCCGTGTACATATAGGACTACTTCTTATGACTGGACCGTTTAAATACGCGAACAATGGAAAAAACTGTTTTCTGTTGAAGGTAGTTCCTTTTATTTCTTGTGTTAATGAGTTTGCGGTTTGATTCTAAAACTACTAAGGGAAGAAGGCTGTGCAAATGGTAAGTTTATGCCATTAAATATTTTTGTATTGGAATGCTAAAATCCAATTTTCGTTCCTAATCTTACGGCGTTATATTCTCGTTTAATAGAAACAACGAAATGACAATAAAAACATATTATTACCTAAAACAATTAACACTAAGAACTCAAAAAATAAGTTTAGCAAGTGACTTGCCTTGCCTTATATTCAAGTTTTAGCTGGTGAGGGTAACGTATTTGGTATACCGGCGCATTACTTCTTGAGATATATGCATGTGCATCTTATAAACATCTTCTCCGTTGGAATCAACGGATAAAGAACCTTTTCAAATATATACAAATATATTCTATGCGCTGCATAAGTATATTTATTATACAAAAGCATTCCATAATGTTAGTTTAGTGCCTTCTTTACCTCGTGTATTATCTTAACTTAACCCACTTTCATAGTACAGTTTAAATTACTCAAAAATTCATAGAACCCTCTCTTCAGTGTTATGAATACAGAAACTTTAAGCAAACATCCCCTCGTTTTTTTTTTTTTTATAGCCCAAGGTAAATTCCAGTTGCGCGGTCGTATATTCAAGAACTATTGTTAAGGCCGTAACATTTCCGTGTAGATCAAGTTACATCTCGTCCCTCCTTTGTAATTCCATTAACGCTAATGAATAAATAATATGCCGTAAGTTTGTTATTCTTCACGACCGCCACAAGTGCCCGCCGCCGCGGCTTTCTTCACACAAAACCGCGCAACCATTTGTATTCCGTACGAATGCATGTTTCTCGAACAAAGCGACCGTAAAATTTACTGCTGCCCGGCGTTGCTGGTATACGCCGAGACTACCCAGTTTGTATTCAGGGGCTAGTTTTAGGACAACCTTTAATTTACTACCGGGTACGTGGAGTCTAAATTAAGCGCAGCAGTTTTTCGTTTTATGATGGACAAGTTTAATTTCGCGCGACCGAGTGCAGGGCACGTGTTGGCCGGAAGTTTTATCACCTCGGCGCTGTTGTGGTCGAAGTTTAAGTTAAGAAGATTTTCCCTTATCTGTACATGAACCTGTTGCCCGTAGCATTTCTGCTGTGAATAAGACTTATTAATTGAACACCCCAGCGCAGGAACCAGACAAGTACGTCAAAGTAAAATGTTGGAAAGCAAAGAAAAACTGTTTATTCTTTTCTATTATGATTTTGCCAGTTTCTGTGATATCCACATAGTCGATGAGTGTATAGATGTTAGTTTTAGATAAATTTTAATTACTAATTATTTTTTGTTTTTTGTCTGCATAAAAGAGTTTCTAAATCAGGTTTTTGCACCTCAAATTCGTGTAGCGAAAACCTGTAATAAAAACTCAATAAACTTGTACGTCACAGGCTCATACTTTTCATATTTTAATCCTTAGAAGAGACAGATGGTGATTTGTATTAAAAAAAAGTTTTTCAACAAAAAGAGGATGTCTGATTTTTGCACAACAAATAAAAACTATAGATTTTTAACATTATTTATTGCTTAGATTTCAAACACACACCAAAACATATTATTTAAACATAGTGAATAGTAATGTAGTCAGAATTGTCGTCAATATACTCGTTCTCATTGTTGGCTGGGGCACCGGCGTTTTGTATTTCAAATATTTCATTGTAGTACCACATGTCTCGCTGGTACGTATTTTTGGCTAAAAACATGACGTGATCGTATTTTTGCGATTTTAACTTTCGCGTTTCCTTATACAGTTTCTGCTCAGGATTAGGCAGTGTCGCTTGTTGGTGAGGTTTTTCAAGAATATAATCTAAAAATATGAGAGTACTGACACTAACGCTTACTTGAATCACCGGAATCTATTGTCTATCGCATCGAAGGAGGCGTTATTTAGAAATTGTGAATTTGTGATGTAGTAGCCTTTTGAAACTTATCAATAAAATGACTTTTATAGTCCAGTAACATTTCTTGATCGACAGTAATTGAAAATTACGCGAGGCCAAGTTAACGATTCTGTCATATTCTTGTGGCAAATAAATTTTGTTTTTTCTTTTCTTACGTTATCCTCTGAAAAGTTCGATGATAGCGGACAAAACTGTGGCCTGGTTCCGGTAGTCTTTCTACACTGACTTTCTTGCGTTTTACTGGCACAGTTGTAATAAGTCCAGCGAAATAAGAATCTTGAACATTTTTGTTTTGCAACTGGTAAAAACTATTAAAAATCTCTTGTACAGTGTCCACGCCAACCTTTGCGAAACATTGGCTTCTGCATGAACAAGCGGCTTCTACACCTTTTTCTGGTACAATACGGTTTGATTTATTTAAATATTCTTTCCCCGAAGCACGTTTTACTTTCCGTATGTTTCGAGACCATTGATCTCTACGGTTGATTTTCTAGGTTAGAATCAGGTTCCACCACGTGTTGTTCGTTTTCTGTGTTCTGCACCCTTACTTGAAGAAGCACTTTCTTCCACACCTTCACTATCATTTGGATCATAATTACTATCGGTATCAGTCGCGTATGGATCGGATTCAGTAGCATCATTTAACTGTGACGTGTTCATGTTTACAATCAGAACCTATACTGGGCAAGAAACAGACATAAAGCCACATGCATTGTTCTTACACCGAACGACAAAATATACGGCATACTGCGCAATAACAAGACACTGAACATGTTATGACGTACAACCCATTACAAAATCAAGACAGAAGTCTGATTCTTGCCCCGAGCAATAGACGTGAGTTTTACTTATACATATTATGTATAAGTAAAAGTCAATTTTGCCAAAAGGTGGAGACGTCTGGTTCTTGCACTGGGTTGTTCAATTATTATTTAGTCTTGATAAGTTGTTTAGTAGAGAAAGGTATTTATAGCATACCTATTTTTTAATCTGACTCCGTTTTTAGGTCTTCATTAGAATTTTAGTTTGTTAAACAATACGGACACATAAGTAATTTTTTAAGAAAATAAATTAAATTTAAGCACATATTTGTAGATTTAATTATTGCCGTTTTTTTTATGACATAACATAGAGTGAAAATTAAGATGTCTCGGAATAAAGACATAATCGTAGTTAAATAGAAGTGATTCTACAGAAGTAATCTTTTATACAACCTTCTCTTTCAAGGATAAATATATTATACTAAAATCTTCCCTCACAGCCTGTAAGTCGAAGGAATTTTAGTCGTAAGAATAAACGATGCGTGTTAAAGCGTTAAACTTTAACATCTGCATTAAGTTTATTATCTCGAGCGTAACGGCTATACGACTCGGTAATTTTTCCCTTTACAATCCTTTCCCTATAACCCCAGGAGCGTAGAAAAACAAGCTACATAATTGTAAAATGATTACAGTAATTTCTTACATTCTCCATGATTATCTCATCCATTAGATGCATCATAGACGTTGTTAGCGGCGTTACGCAACTCCGACGGCTAGCACGAATGCGACCGACGCGTCCGATTCTCCTGCGCCCGGTCGTAAAAAAAGAAATCAATTGTCAACGGTGTGGTTTAATAATAGGCGATTGCGCGCTTCCGCTGTGCGCTAGGAAATGGCAAAAATCACGGCACCATAACCTAGAATAGTTTATTGCTTTGCCCCCTACACGTGCAATGGGGAACTATTCCTGGATTCGGTTGTTCTTACGGGTGATTGCTAGTTTTCTTATTTGCTCGCTGAGCCGCGTGGATTTGAAATTCGTTTTTTTTTTTTTGTTGAGGCCTGCAAATAATTTTCCTTTTTTAGGCCCGGAATAAGGTGGGATGAACCGTAATAAAAGCACGATGGCTTTTGCTTCAGTTGACATGTCGTATAAGAGCGAAAATGAGTTTCATAATTCAGTAGTTAATGATCAAATTTGTCTTGCAATTTCGTGGAATAACTGACCAGATTGAGTTTATTGCAATGTTGCATGTTGTCCGTAACATTTGTAAAAACAATGTATTTGATCAAAATTCTACGAGACATGCTATTTGTTACTTCACTGCAATTTATATGTATAGTTTGCTTTTATTTCATCAAATGAAAATGGTGATTTCAACATTCATAATTTAACCATAATTTAAATAGATTAAATATTCATCCTCACTTGATGAGTATGAATATTTAACGTATATGTAACGTCAAAATGTAGAGAATGTCATTTTAAACGAATATTTTAAACCAACCAAATCATATTCTAAATATAATTGCCCTTGCAGAAACTTGTATTTTGTAAATTATTGTAAGTCCAGCATTAATGTAATCTTTTCTAATTTGATCAAACGTGTATTGTCTTATATTTTTGTGCCATTTTCATGTACAAAAAAAAACACTTTTTTATGGAAAAACTGTCAGAGTGTACATTTCAGTAGGTGTACAAAACAAAACAACATTCTAGTTTCTAGGTCTTATATTGACAGGAATATTTTTAGCGTATTCGCGACACTCTAGAGTCCACCTTGAATGTGTTTGTTGATATCGCAGGGGATTTTGATGGAACTACTTTCCGCAAAATTATTACAGCACTAACAGAGCGGGAAGTTCTTTCCATACTCACGGGCGGGATATTTAGCATGTTAGCAAAGAGAGCTGTCACAGTAAGCCAGGGGACTCGAAAGCGTCAGGAGGTTGGTGGCTGGAGGCCGTCCGCAGGGTGGGGTGTTGTCACTCCTGCTGTAGAATCTGGTCATCGATGGCTGGCTCGACCGTATGCAGATTGCCCTGAGGGGTATCGAAATGTAGTGTTTGGAGCAGGATCTTGCGGGCATTCCAACTAAGACACCAATGGTACTGTTTACCAGAAAACGTAAAATGGGATTGTTACGGGCACCCAAACTCTTGAATGCACCACTGACCTTTAGCCCGGAGGTTAAATACCTCGGTGTTTGAAGAGACGCTCACGTGGAACTCACATATTTATCAAAGAATAAACAAAGCTGAAATCGCAGGGTGATGGGGAGAACCTGCGGTCTTACTCCTAGTGTAATGTTGTGGATGTACACTGCTATAATCAGACCGATGCTAACTTACGGCGCAATTGCCTGGTGGTCTAATACCAGCAAGGTCACAATATCTAAGAAGCTTACGCAAAAAACAACGGACCGCGTGTCTAAGTATTACCGGTGCACTATGAATAACACCGACAGCTGCCTGTTCCGCTCATAAATACTCAATGAATGAGAATATGTTATTTCTGAACTAATAAAAGTATTTTACCTCGCTTCTCACCTTATGAGTAAAAATGCACGTGCAATTCTTGGAAAACAAAAATATTTCTCTTCTCACTGTAAGTATAATAATTTAAGCAAGTACTAAGTGCTACATTAATTGGTAAGTTTCTGCGCCTAACCTGAAAAGGTTTCATGTCAAAAGCAGCGGAAATGAAAACTTTGAAGATGTGCCATATTATTCAGGGGAAAGCACATTCAATATAGACAGAAAAAAAGTATATAAAAGAAATGTATCGTATTGCTTAGTAATTTAAACTTTTCGAACGAACAGAGTGTATATTCTTGTAGACGGATATTACTAAGTTGTAACCATAAACCAATATGTTGGTATGTTACATCTGAAACGGCAACTTTAAAAACATACGGCATTCCACGACATCCTTGTGTGGTCTAAGCGACACGGTGACAACGAAAAACACGACGAACAGCTAGTCTAGTTTTACCTTCTGCGAATTTAGCAAAATACATACATATGTATAGGTGGAGGCACCGTATAACTTGCCCACAAGAAACCCGTTGTGCCCGATCCCCGTACACGACGCACATATTAATTTTTCTAGTCTGCATTCCCGTCGTCACAGGACCAGTTCCCTTTGATGTGCGGACCCGCAAATAAACAACGCGGTATACGGATCCATTTGCAAGTGTCGCAACGGATCAAATAAGAGCGCTTCGGCTACTTAAATAATTATAAGGGAATTTCTGAGATTCCACGCTTTCAGTATTACTAATTAATATTCAGAAACGACCCACAAACCCTTGAAATAACCAGCCTCCTCCTCTTTAATATTCCATGATATCCTGACGCTATTGCCATTAGTAATAAGCTTTACGTACGACAAGCTAATCTGTCTTTGGATGCTTGCGTAGGCAAAAAGTGATAAACTACTCGTTCGAAAGTGTTGGAAACGCGACTAATTCCGTAAATTATATGTTAGAATCTGTTAATATCTCGAGTTAACGCGTACGCACATGCACGGATTGCGTACGCCATAAGTTCTCCTTTCATATGCAAATACCTTAAAGTAGATTCTCATTTCGTTTTGCACCTGTTGCGACGGGCGACGTTTTCCGCCCGTTAAAGTAAGGACATTAGATGGGAATTTTATGGTCGGATCCGTCCGCTGAAGGTGTCAATATTGATCTTTATGCCCTGTTCAGTTTTAGTGTGCCGATAAAAATATCGTTTTATTATTGAAGTTTTGACATTGCTTCAATACGTGAACGTCACATTTAATAGTTATGGGAAAATACTTACATACGTTTCCTAAAGATACGGTCCAGCGTATGGTTTTTAATACCGTCCTGAAGAAAGGAAGAAGAGGTTCCTTACGTCAACGTTAACCCATAAAGTTTATCCTTCCCAAAGGCGACATATTTTAAGCAGCAACGCTTTCTTCGTAACTTCCTATAAATCTATCTACCTATCTATCTGTATATGGTATTCTACGATCGTGTTTGTGGATTTTTTAAGGACTCTGTGTTGTTTTTCTTTCTCCAATTGCAAATATTTTATCCAAAATACCTATACTGATTAAAACATTCGATGTCGAGTCTACTTCAAACATCCTCTACAATCTTCTTTTTTATTATCTTTAGCGGGTGCAAATTTATCTTTGAGCATAGTCCAAACTTTACCCTTTAATTTGTAGTTCAAAGTTCGGTGTGAATACCCAGCTTTCCAAAAGCTACGCCTGAACAGAAGAATTCGTAATTAAGGCACAAAGTTTTAGTGTCGGATCGCACCGTAAGCGATAATTTCTTATTTTGTTCGCATGAAGGACAAGAAGATGAGTGGCGAGACATCAAAGCAGAAAGAAAATACCACCAGAAGAGCAAGAAGAGCTCTAGTGTTCGGCGAAAACACTCGGGTACTTGACGTTTTGAAATTACTAGTAACATTAAGTCTGTCTTCCGTGAAAGCATCAATTGCAACTTTACCTAGGCTGTATTTTTTTTTATAGAAGCGTAGGCGTGGCTGTCTGTATGAATATACACTTGTGCTGCATTCCAGACTGTACTTAGATAAAACTGAGAAGGAGGGACGTACAAGCAAACATAAAGCCTCCTACATCGTCGACTAAACCCTATTTACATGTCGCTGGATTAAATTTATCTGCGTATCGGGTATCAAACGTACACGAGTTGTTAATCACTAAACGGTCGTTGCCTGTCAGTTTCCTCGTGATTACTTTTTTATGCTCTTGTTCATTTAACACACAACGTTTATAGACAAATAAATAGCATTACTATGTATTTTAATGTCATAAACTGGGATCTATTTCACTCTTTTTTTTCTGTAAATAAGTAAATAGTGACAGAAACTAAATATTTTAAATAATTTCGTAAAACCAATACCGTAATTTCGGGTTACTTGCGACAGTTTTCGAATTTAAAGCTTTATAACTAAGAAGCTGTTTATTTTTTCTATACTAAAAAAATTGTAGCTTATGCGAAATGATTAGAGGTACCGATTGAGCGTACGCACATGGGATACAATGAACTATATTAAGAAAAGAAAAAGAAAAACTGTCTGTCCCAGGTTACCCAACGATTTGGGTGCCTTGGGATGTACTATTATTTCTATGATTTTCTCAACATAACTTTAGAAGCTGTGACTTGGGACAATTTTAGAATAAATTTACGTAAATTTTGATTAGGAGAATCGTTTGGCAGCTCATTTTATTTAATGTTTTTTATTTTATTTTTTAATTTTATTATAATACAAAATAGAAACTTTATAAAAAAAGTATAAAAATTCTAGGAAACTTAAACAAATGAACAAGAACTTCTCTGTCATTTTTTCATATTTTTATTATTAATTTTTCGTTCGAGGGTGGACTTGGGTATGCTGTATTTTTCACTGGCAGCCCTGTACGTTAATTTGTTAACCCTGATATCGTTGAGTGCTTTCTCGAGCGTTTCTTTTGCAAAATTATGGTATTTGCGGCTACCAAGGAGCCTCTTATATTTGTTGGGCATAGTCCCAAGTCATCCTTGAAAAGACAAACAATAACAATCAGGGTGTTACTGGGGAAACATACTATAGTAAGTAAAAGTAAGGTTATGACACGTTCTCCAGGCGCTTTAGGAATTACAAAAAAAAATATATCAAATGTTTATGTCAAATAGAACTTCGAGGCCAGGGAAAACTAGAAGGGGTATAAAATATTGTGTTCTTCTTACCTGAAATTAAATATTTTTTTGCAAAGGACTCGGTACACAGGGAGTGTGAAATTTGACGCAAGTTTACAGATTACTGTATAAGTATTCGATAAATATTTTATATGAAGTTCGTCTACCAACCACAACATAGCTCTGCACGCAAACGACACACAGTGATCCGCTGTCCCAAGCCACCCGCTAGTCGGCAGACACATAATTTCGCAAACAGTTTGGCTGAGGATTTGGAAAACGGTTTGGCAAATGGTTTGGGAAACGGTTTAGCAAATGATTTGGCAAATGGTTTAGCAAACGATTTGGCAAACGGTTCGGCAAATGATGTGGCAAACGAGATAAACTGGAAAAATGGAACATGAAAAGTGGAAAGTTGAAAAGTGCACCAGTTACAAAATCGCACATTTCTTTTTTTATGAGTATTAAATATCAATAGTTTTTGCAAAAATTATAGCACAATCGCGTGCAAGAAAGCTTGGAATTGCATCGTGTCCAGACGTAGAGTTGTTGTTTAGTTTCTGTAGGTATTTTAAAACCACATCCTCATTAACTCGACACATAGAATACGATAGATATTGACTTTATAAAAATTCCATTAACACAGAAAGATGCACTGGCGTGGCCCATACAACTGATCAAAATTTTATATTGATTGCTTTCAAAATAAAAAAGTTGTTTCGGTGTTTCCATGAAAAGTGACACACACTGTATGTACTGCAGCGGCTTCACAGATAATTTTCCTAAAAGCTTTAGAAGGTTGAATCCATATTACTCGCTTATGCTGCAAAACTTTTCAGGATAGTTGTGTAAGTTAGACTGTCTATTGTATTGGTATTGGAATGAAGGAGTTGAAGACGTCAATGTCATTAAAAGAAAAAACAAATTATTAGGTATGTGGATATGCTTTTCGGCTTTTATTTATTTTTTTAGTTACGTCATCACAATAAAAAATTAATAACCATTTAGATTTTTAGTTGAGGAATCCGATAATGCTTTTTCTTCTATATGCAAAATATTGGTGGAGAAAAATAAAGAACTTCAATTAAAATTTTGAACTACTATAAAAAGCCGGTCAAATACCTATCTATTAATTCTAGCCATATGGCAACACAGTATTTCATTTAATTAATTTAATTTCAATGGAAAATTTCAAAGTAAAGTCTAAAATTCATGCTATTCTACTCAATAAGTCATATATTTAATTGAAGTTGCAATACAATTGTTCCTTATTTTCGATATGATTGTATTCAAAATAATAATTTCATTCTACCGTATCGAAATGCTATTTATTTACGTACCGCAATTATATTAAAGAGAATGAAAATCATTTAATTTCAGTTAGCGTACGTGGCGCCATCTAATATTCAATCCGCGCACTACGAGCGTCACGACGCGCGTCCTTTTTCAGGAGTTTGGCCATATTAGGGCAGGTGGCGCTACACACGCGTTCAGAATATTTATTCTGCATCTGAAGATATAGCAGGATTTACACTTTTTGCATTAAACAGATAGCTTTTTTATATTAAACCATTATCTAATTAATACCCAGATTGTATCTCATTTATTGCATAACGTGTTTATGAAATTCTACGAATAATTTCTATTGTATACATGTTTACACTTCGGTAGTCACGTGAATGGCTCCCTGTCTTGCTTCATGCACACACACACACCCGCTACTTCAATCCATTCATGGACAATTCGCAGTCAAGCGGCATGACTCTCAATATCTGATTGTCGTTTGATTTCACGGAAGATTCTATTCGAACTGCGGCTCACATCGCCTGAATTAGCACCTAATTGTTAGGCATCAATCGTTGTCATTTGCAGCCTACTATGTACGGGTTGAGAAGTCGGTCGACGTGTCCGATAATTGGCGCCGATGTCAATAACAGAAGAATTTTACTAGAATATTGTCTAGGTACTGATGGGAATATTGCACACGAAGCCGGTTTGCAGTTAATGGGATGACTAGCAGTTTCGATTTCGCACGCTCAATATTTTTTCTTCAACGCACTCATTGACAAGGAGGAACGCTGATTGCTACTGAAAGAGACTGTGATAATAAATTTTATTACAGATATGAGCGTAAAATTAATTGAATAGACGCTAATTAAACCATAGTATTTAATTACCAATGTTTCAGACAGTTGAATTATTTAGTATTGCTAATATTGCTATCCCTCCGATAATTATTTCAATAAATTAATGTTCGATATTCGTAATGGCTTCAGGGAAGTTTGAATAGGTAATAAAATCCGTCTAGCTTACTAGTTATTATAGCGTTTAAATGACTTCCCGTTATAAAACATTGTATTGTTAGCTGTTATATCGAAATGGGTTCAATGTATGGAGGTATACGCATATATGTATTTATTTTTGCATTGTATAGATAGAATCCACGTCATAACAGCGCGGTCACAGCAAGAACTCCATGACACGTCATCATTAAAGTTATAACCATAACTTAAAAAAGCGAACATA
Source organism: Cetonia aurata (assembly GCA_949128085.1). Classification (NCBI taxonomy): domain Eukaryota; kingdom Metazoa; phylum Arthropoda; class Insecta; order Coleoptera; family Scarabaeidae; genus Cetonia; species Cetonia aurata. The sequence goes on from OX421885.1 coordinate 36,278,548, forward strand.
CTAGTTGGCTTCCGCGGTCAGTTTTTAGAAAAGGGTAAGTTGGCTCCCGAAGAGTGTACTAGTTGGCTCCCAAGCGTTTAAAGGATTAAAATAATAAAATAAAATAAAACAAATGTATTTGAGTACATTATGTAAGTACATGCGATTATAAATTCAAAAACAGCGATATAGGAATGAATTTGCTTGTTCGATAACAAAAAAAAAGCAAGAGGTATATAGTGATCGTTTTCTATACCATGAACAGTAAAGAGTTGATAAAAAAATTTTGCTGCACATTTAAATGTTCCATCAACGTAGATTTTTGACATTTTACTTAAAAATTTTAGGTTTGTTTCGCATGAAAAAACCACAAAAGTGTTGTCAGCATCATTTTCAAGCAGAAATGATTCCCCCTTGTTTGTTTTTGATTTGATACTTTTCAGAACATCATGAACATCTCTTACACTTTTCGGAATTTTTGGAATCACACTTTTCCGACCATTGTACATACTCTTCCGTATTAAGTTCACATCCGTCACAGTTACTGTATGTTAGTTCTTGATGAAAGATCTTCATGGGTTTTTCACAAATGTCGTCAATTGCTTTTCTCTTAACGGAATTGCTTAGTTTCTGCCGATTTAAAGTTTGTAGACTTACAAGGTCATGATTATGTACGTCATTTTGTTCTATTATACAGTCACTTGAACTCACAGTTTTAATAAACGATTTACACCCACGTTTTGCACATTGCCATCTTTGCGCATTTTGTAAAAATTGTATTTAAAATTATTTAAAACCAGTACAGGTTTCCTTTCCTCACTTAACATTTTTTCGATGCACGCCATTTTCACGGTTAACGTAAACTAACTTTCATAGTCAAAAGTTTTAATTATCAGAAAACAATGTTCAACCCTTAAATTTCGGACCAATCACAGCCCTCGAATTTTTCACGAACTAAAAGTGGGAACTTATGTATAAGAGGGTGGAGTGGAATTTGTTTATTTCAGTTTATTTTCTTAATGTTCTCAATTTTATTGCTTTTAAACGATATGTCATTATTACCTTATATACATGGTAAGTTTTAGGTTACCTATTGCTTCTTAATGACACTTTAAGCTCATCTTTAGTGAAGGATTAACGAAGGATTAACAGCATATATTTTAGGCACATATTTTAGGAGCCAACTTACCTGTAACCTTTTCTCACAAGAGGATTAAAAATTGACCGCCGGAGCCAACTAGGATGCACCCTTAAAAAACACATTATTTAGCAAAAGGAAAAAAAAATTAGAATTTAGAAGTTTCTATTTAAAAAAATTAAGAAAGAAAAAAAATTAAGTATTCTGAAATGTAGTCTAAACTTTTTCAACAAACTTTTATATTGAACATAATTTTCTAAAATGAATATTAACGAGAATAAATTGCCGTCTTCATACTTATAACTAACCCTGTATATCCGCAATACTTTATGTTTACTTTATAGTCACTAGACGCCATTAAAACTCAGAATAAAGCTTTCGAACACATACCTGCCATTAACTGCTGGTAACAGTTGAAACTATTACACCGCAGTAATTAAACTACGCAATTAAAGTTAAAAGAACTAGGCAGAGGCGATAGTAATGGTAGGGGAAGTTGTAAAACCTGAATCAATTAACGTGAAACGTCATCCTGGCTCACCTACGTATGTACTTACTGAAACTTTAAGTAAATTAAGCGGAAGAGACGTCTGTGCGAAGCTTGAACTTTTCTTCCCCTTTCCCCTCCCGCGGTGAGCGTTCGCAGGACGACATAACCGTGCGCCCGTAATTATATCGGCAGTCATTAATCTATTTTTCGCGATATAATATCCCCATTCCGGGTAATAAAACGTGAAAGGACTTTTATTATTGTATCCAGCGCGCTAACGACTCGCTATCCGTTTCCCTTTTAGATAATTGCCAATTTAAATTGATTCCGTAAAAATCCCTAGGAGCCGATGTGCTGCCGTAAAATTAAGACTTTTTACGATTCAACTCGTAAAGTTAGTCGCCTTAACTTTTTTTTGTTATCCCCAGCGAGAGACTAACGGCGATCGGAATAAGAAAAATTTTACGCTCTTGCGTTCGCGAGTTACGGCGCTGGCATTATTTATGGCGGCAGTTTAACTTCTTTGATTGCGATCGGCGGAGGCTGGGGAATAAGCTGATTGTAGTACCTTTTTCTGATCCATTACTGTATAATGGGAGTTAATCTAAAGAGACATAAATGTAATTAAGTTGAGAGCATTCCAAATCGCAGAAACACTAGACGCGTCCTCATCTTGTATTGGAAATGATGCGGCAAATACTAATCAATGAGATTTTAATAGCTACCAACAAACAATTTTTCTTTAAGCTGCAGAACTGAAAGCATTACCTAATCAAAAACTCACCTAGTTGAGTACCAGCAATGCGAATAATATAGCTGATGAAAGGAGCAAGATCTGATTGTGAGTTACACGCAGAGAGACAATTAAATTTGGAACGTGCATGATTTATTAATTCATTATTGAGTACTACTAACCTGTGAATATAAAAAAAAAATACAGACTAAGTCTTACACTGATCGAATTTTATGCCAAAATAGTGATGATATCAACATGTTGTAGAACACAATCTACAACTATTTTGATGAAGGAAGTTACGCTGAGAGAGATTAATATTTCACTTTTTTCTTCTCAGTCTAATTGTAAGTGTTACTTGTTGCGACTAATAAATTCTACAGCCATATTGACTTCATGTTTTCACTTTTAAGTGGTAAAAGTATTACTAGTTAAAGTAAATTAGTTTATTCTCTTTGACAAGGTTAACATCCATTTGGTAAATGGATAACTATAGGTTTGTTCGCTGTGCGAATCAGAAGTTAATTGGAAACTATTTCGGTTTTTCCAGTGCGCATGATTCAAAAAAGGATTGTAGTTTGAAATTAGTTTGATAATTTACTCCGCGAACACATCCAAAAGCGACAATACTGCCATCTGTGTTCAACAAGTGGAATTTAATCGCGCAGCGTGAACTTCGATATAACTGGGTATAACCTAAAGTTTGTGTTTGTTATCTTGCCTTTGATACATAATAATTTCAATATTGGCTTTTTTTGTGAAAATAACAGGATTAATATGGATGGTAAATCTTGAATACGAAAGTATTTATCGACTGCTTTGCCACTCAAGAAATATAATTTACAGGTTTCGGTATGGTCGATCTTTTGATTATCCCCTCACAAACACAAGAAAACATATTTCAACACGCTTTGTTTTATCTCTCTCGTTTAATGCGCATGTGCGGATTTGAAATCCACAAGAAATCCGTGAACTTTTTGGATTAATCACCAACTGTTACTGACTACAATTTGACACTGTGCGAACACCAAATTCTAAATTGCAAACGGTCCAAATCCGAAATTGTAGCACTGCGAACGCTTAATTGTTATTACGCATGCGTCGTTCAGTTGTGGATAGTTGCTGACTGCACAGCGAACAAAGCTTATAACACCAGAAATGTGGAGAATTTTATTTTAATTGAGTAGTAATGAAATACTACTCAATTAAAATAAAATTCTCCACATTTCTGGTGTTATAAGCTTTGTTCGCTGTCAGTAAATCTATCGTCAAGCAAAGTGTAAAGTTAGATGTTTGTAGCTATTTATTTCAGAAAACGCATAGATATAGTTACCTAAATCTAAAGAAACAAAAAAAAAACCATTTCATAATTTTGAAGAGACACTTTTCTACACCGTTAGTAGTTAACGTAGGAAAAAAATCAAAATTATAGGCTATGCGGTCCATACACATATAAAAACTGTACGTAGTTAAATTAACCGGTGTTGTAATAATTCCAAAAACAGTTAAACTATCACTAAAAATTAGTTAAAATAGCATTAAAAAGAAATATTTTACCCTTAGTTAGTGGATACTGCCATATACTATTTTATCTTAATTAGTTGTTATTTTATTAAACGACCTTAAACTTCGAAAAATGATTCTATGGCTTTGGATGGCCCAGCATACAAAACGCTTCCCTAAGTTTTAAGAGCATATATTTGCGTTCGAGTCTGCACTAATTCCAAGTTGCACCAGTGCTTCCATTTATTACACCTGTAGCCAATGCATTTTCAAGAAGGTGAGAGCATATTTATCCGCTCTAGAGCATTAAAATAATCCCATAATTTTAAGTTTTAACGCTAAAGAAGCGCAGCATCCAACGGGATATTTCGAATCGCTGTTCTACAACATCGTCTGATTAAAGAGACACAAACGGAATATGTAAATAATAACGTATGCAGATGTCCCTGGCGAGATCAAAGAAATGTTTCTGACGGGAAAGGGAATATTGTATGCTCTACATGCGACTCGTACGTATATCTCGGTTTATGTGTGTTGTGTATACGAGGTACTCGTGTAGGGAAATAAGCAGTTTTTTTAATTAAAAATTTACTGGGTGACACCAGTAGATAGGTAAACATAATTTAGCGGACTAAAGCACGGTAAGGTAGTAGAGTTTAAAATAAAAAACGTTTACAGGATGTAGCCGGTCAAACTGAACAGGGCAGGTGGAAAAAGATCAAAGATATGATAAAAGTAATATTTTTTTCTATTCTATTACTATACTCTATATTTCTTTACATTCACTTTTCTCCATTATTATCAGGTTTGACTTTACACAATTTATTATCGTGTTACCCCACCAACGATCGCAATAAACTTAAGAAAAATGCTGTTAAAATCCTGGGTGTGTATGTTGTTTTAACAGCAGCGTGTATGGTTATTAATATATATATGCTGAAAAAGTTTCACATAGGTTTTACTATGTCCCAAACCTGTCAGAGGAATGTGGAAGGTATGCGTTAATATTCTATATTTCTGCAGTAAGCCTTGCTGTTCTAAAATAATAGATAGGTATTTAAATTCCTGTCAGTTTTAATAGTCAGTTAATATAGGGAATGAAGTGAATTCTCTCTTAATTGCAATAGCATTAAACACTTTTTTCAGGATTTATTTCATGGAACAACTCAGAAAAACACCGCATTTTCCTATAGCCTTCTAATTCTAAGTGTGGAATGTCGATAAAGTAACGATCAACAGTCATAGGTTCATTATTGCAGCACAATATTTTTAGCTGGTAGATGCGTGATAGCAAGAGGACGTACTCAATGGAGTGAGACACACCGGAAGGAATGTGGAAAACCATTATTAATCGTACGTTGGAACTATCTTCGAGATTCGTACAAAACAGGAAATTCAGTTTTTATTGTAATATGTATCTGCAATACTATATACGCTGTTCATTCAGTGAACTCCGCCCGCCTCTTCGAGCTCGTGACGTAAACTGGCGTAACGGGTAAGCGGGCTTCCGCCAACAGAAAATAAGTGATTTTCTTTAAAAACGCGGAAATACCTCCATTTTATTATTTAAAATTTATTTTTTTGTTTTCTACCTATGATGTCATCATTTATTTCTTGGAAGACGATCATTTATTTCTTCGGAGACGATTTAAGCAAAAACAAATTCTATAGTACAGAATTACGCATTTAATTCTGCACATACTGGCACATCGTAGCGATTACATAAGCTGACTGTGTACTGTAGTGGGTGGCGCCCTCCACTCAGTCTCCGATCACTCGCCGCGACTGGTAAGCTCGATTTTAAATTATTTGACCTGAACAACCGTCTCTGGCGGAGCATAGCGGCCACAGTCACCCTTTCTCTATCACCTTTGTCAATTTGCGCACGAGGGGATACGCTAAACTTGAGTACAGGTAGGTCTACGCTGGGGATTTATGAGCTCTCCTTCTCATATTTTTCGTCCCTGTATATTGTACTTTTAAACCACCAATACTCACTTCACTCCTTTTCTTCTTTAGGAATAGTACTAATGCTCATCCCATTTATTTTGCTTGTTTCTGAACAACACCAGTGCTCATCCCACCTCTTTGGCTCATTCTTGAACAACACCTATGGATATTCTACTTCTTTTGTTAGATTCCACTCAACAACAATGCATTCTAAATAATACCAATGCTCATCGCACTTCCTCTGCTTCTTTCTGACAGCACCAATACCCACTACCATCTATTCTAGTCATTTCTGAACAACACTAATGCATTTTGAACACCTCCAACGCTCACCGCACCTCTTTTGCTCGGTTCTAAATAACACATACCAACACTATATATGGAACCTATAAGATAAGTATGTTACGCATACAAAAAAAATCAGATTAGTAGTACTACAGAACCTGATAATAATAAAAATGCAATTATTTTTTCATGTAAGAAGCATAGGATTTTGCTTTATAATAATCTGCATTTATGAAGTCAAGATCGAAGTTATAAAAACAATCCTTTAATGCAAGTTATTATTACAGAGTTGTATTTATCCTAGAAAGAGGGCTTCAGTTATTACTTTTAACGGCAACTCATTATTTAATGTCCAACATTTATTCATATATTACTATTTATTACAAGAGCAAAGCGGCTTGCTATAATTATAAGGTTCATTCATATTTTAGTTGAAAATTTAATTGTAGCCTAAAAGATTAATTTGAAGTTGATTTCCTGATCGGTTTTTTTTCCTACAGCTGTTTTTAATAGACAATAAAAACGACACACGATGGGCAAATGAAAATGTAATATTCCTATACTGAAGCTCTCAAACCGTATGTGTTTGTGCCTTCAAGTGTTTCTCCATTCCTCCCATTGTGTATCACAAAAAAAAAACCGATTTTTCCGCTTATTAGCCATTCAAGTGATAAACATCCGGATCCATTCCTATAGCTCCCTGCGCCCCAGAACGAAATAAAAGAAATTCGGAATATAATCGAAAAAAGAATCGTGCTCCGAATACAAAATTTCAGCGCCGAACAACTACTCGCTTGCAGTATGCGCAAACACACGATCGAAAGCATCCCAAAGTCGGATCATTAAGTGCATTTTCGCATTCCACCCTCCAATATCGGTTAGAGGGAAGGGAGTCGCTCTGCGGCGCAGAGAGAGTTGTTCGCGTTCGTGCCTTTTTTCGGTCGCCCGGATCCGTGCGTTCCGTGTATACTTGATTTCGCAATTTAGAGAACGCGCAATTTATCAATGCAAAGGAATCCGCAGATCGAATTACACCCACGTCCGTGCGTCTCTGCTCTGCGTATAGCCAGCAGACGGTTCCTTTTACTCCGCTCCCCCGCCCACCACTTCCTCTGGTCCTTCCATTTTCCTATTCCCCTTCTTATCCGCAGCGGTACTGGGGTCCCGGAGAAATGCGAAAAACAATAAAACAATTTTAAATTTGAGTCACGTTAACAGAATATGCTCCGCGACCATAAATCATGGGGATCTTTAGGGCGTCCTTCTTTTCCTGCTGCTCCCGAGTTTATCCCCGATGGCTTCTTGTGCCTACTGGTCGGAGCTAGCTGATGCGTAACTTGCATAAGTTTTCCCGGCTTCTGCAAGATCCCACACCACCTGGGAAATGTACAGACCATGAATGAAATTTTAGACTTTTCTAATGTGGCGATTGTCATAAGCTGTAGTGGAAGAAAAATTGCTATTAATGCCGAAAACCGACGAGTTTCCAATTGATTCTATTTTAACACTTTTATTACATTCAAGTAAAAGAAGGAGAATAAATATTCTATTAAAGAAATGGTTTCAGACTAAATGTTCAGCTTGACATTGTCAGCATCAGCAAAACTCCTGTTGAGGATGTACTAGCACTTGTTAAGTCAATAGCCTGATTAACAACTTAGATGAGGCAACATCAACGGAGGAAACATAATGGGTCTATTGTAACCTAAGTCCAGAATCCAGGATATTTGGTAGAAAATAGTATTGAGAGATGTAATTACTATAGTCTTTGCTATTGTATTGTATGACACATATTCATCTTGGAAATTCCAAACTACTCCGAAGTTTCTGCCTCGTTCGCTCAGTTGTTTCTTGTAAAAATACTAAAGGCTGCATATTCTCTTGAAAACAAAGTGTAGATACTTACTTTAGAACATTTTAAATAAAGAAATGTTCCAAAAATTATATTCTAAATCAATATGCATAGAAAAATATAACTCAACTTATAAAGCAGATATAAATGCGTCCCTACGTTTTATTCATAGGCTGTACATTCTCTTTCACCCACCGTCATCAATCGATTCCCTGACAAAAACTTATGAATACAATCTCGAGTACAGCACCCTTCTGAGCGCAGCGCTGTCAAAATAAATTCGCAAACTAAGCAAGAAAAGGGCGGCAGTCGACACTCTCAGCGAAGGTTAAGGTATTAAGGGTAATGAAGCGCAAAGGAGGCTCTAAATGAAATTTTCGCTGCTTCTAATTGACTCGAAATATGAACTTTAAAAAGAGCACGCGCCTTTCTTGCCTCAACGCCGACGGTGTTGCGTAGTACGATCATAATCCTAAACATTAAGGTGCTATTAGATAGGTTTACCCGAGAGGAAAGGTGCCTAGATTAAAAGTGTTTATTTTGATTGAGCTACCCGATGAATTAATAGGGGACCGAACTTGTAATTGATTTGCTTTTGATAAAAAAAGTAATGCACCGTTTCTTAGAACGCAAAACGGGAGTCATACAAAAAATCACACAATTAAATCTAGTTTAATTGCAGAAAAAAGACAATATTGGTGTTTAGTTGTTCTATAAGCTTAGATTATTCATAAGCTACTCACGGTAACTTCAATAAATATTTTCAAAACTATGAAGAAATTGTGAAAAGAGATAAAAATCACCGTAGCACACTACGTGGCTAATGCTCAACACCAAGGGCAATGAAGTGAGCTTTTCTTTGTGCTTTCCACGAGAGTACTATGCTGTGCCCTGTGTATTGGTAGGAATTTTAGGAAATTTTAGGAATTTTAGGTACATCTAATAATTGCATAAAATCATTTGTGGTGGTAAATGAACAATAAACCTCCCGTAGAAAGCAATAATAAATTTATGGTGACTCTAGACTGCTGTAATTACACACAGTAAGTAACAAAATCTTGTCGTACGCATCAACCACCTAATTTAATTAAAACATCTTTCGTATCGTGACGCAGCGGCGGCGCAACTTGCCCGCTCTCTTTATTAACAATAAATTTCTCTGCGGCCTACCGTAATGGCGCGCTTTAGTCCACCGCAGCGCGACCCAAATGCGTGTGCCGTTCGTTTAATATCTAAAAGTTTAGCCGATCCGGTGAAACGGCGGCCCAGGAGTTGAGCGTCTATAGCGCTCGTAATTAGCGTGTAAAATTAGTTTCAATATAGATTTTATCTCGCCCGTCGAGACCGGCGAACGTCGATTCTATTCTTTCACTTGCGCCTCGGTTTAATACACGTAATCGGAGTAAATGTTGCGTTACAGGTTGCGTAGTGCGGTTGCTAATTAGAATTCATCCGAAATAATTATGGGTATTAGGAGTCGATGTGTAAATTTAATGAACACGTTAAGATTTGGTGTTGGAAGGTATAATTAAACCTGCCTCGTGAGCAATTAAGGCGATAATCTATGATTAAAGTTTGATCTAATAGTACATTTAGAAATATACAGTCTTCCGTGTTTTGGGTTTCATTGCAAGCAAAGGAAAGGAAAGTATAGCAATATGGAACAACTGCATCATGCCACTTTCTACAAACATCTACAGCGGAATTTCAACCAATGAATAATTACAGAAAAAATTGATTTGAAAAAGGCGGCAAAGGTACCCCGAAATGTGAATAAAGGAAAAACTTTTATTAATAAGACCCAAAAAAAAACAATAAATGACAAATAATAACAAATAATTAAGCGTTATCTTTTCCAATAAGCTGAGATGAATAACTTCATGGTTAGCTTTGTGGTTTTCACTTAAAGGTTAATAACCTTTATAATAGGTACAATAATATAATATTTATATAAAGCTAAATATTGTAAGAGTTGTATAGGAACAGTAAACCCTATTTAAATATTGTGATGCATATAATTTTATAAGTCTGCGAAATTTTATAATTTAAAGGAAAATTAATAATAATAATAATAATAATAATAGTATATTGTCCAACAGATTTTTACAATCTAATAATAGGACAAGAAGTAACTTAAGAACTATATATATGTAAGGAAATAAAGAATTATTATGTTATACATGAAAAAAGAGAATAGTATTAAAAACACAATCAAAAAATACAATCAAAAAATACGGGACTATCAACACGCTTACTTTCTACAAATTATTATTATGTGAGGATGAAGAACATGCATTTAATAATTGTGGCAATGAAGAAAAGTGAATATCTATGCTACTATCTGATATGTGGTTGTAATAGTGACATATTCTATAAACAGGTGACTTCTGAAGTATATTAGTTCTAGGAGTAGGGCAATAGAACGCTGTGTGCGCACGCGTAGGGAACTGTGGGATAAGGAACGAGATGTGAGCCAGCAGTTGAGGTGCGTCTATGTCAGAGTGTAGCAGATGGTAGAGTAGCTTCATGTCCGCTCTCCTTCTTCGAGTTTCCAATGATTGAAAGTGAAAAGTTTCCAATAATAATCCATGGTCGAAACCTTGAGGTGGATATATGCCGTGTTGTCGAAAGTATAGATATTTTAAAAACTTTCTTTGTATTCCCTCTAGCATATCTGAATAAACTTTGTAAATAGGAGACCATATGACTGACGCATATTCGAGTTTTGAGCGTACATACGCACAATAAATAGGTACAATGGAAGATATAGAAAAGTGTCGCACGTTCCTTATCAAAAATCCTAACGTTCTGGCGGCAGCTGCAGTGATGGTAGTTGTATGAGATGAAAAGGTTAATTTGCCGTCAAAGGTTACACCTAGGTCCTTTAATGCGTTACACCGTGGGATATCTTCGCACTGGTAAGTGTAAGTGAACGTAATCGGGTTGGTTTTCCGTGTATATGTCAAAACATTGCACTTTGAGATGTTAATCTCTAGGTGGTTATCAGTACACCAAGTAGCTAGTTTATTGATTTGACGCTGGAGATAATAGCAATCGTCAAGGGTTTTAATCTCATAATATATTTTCAAATCATCCGCAAATAACAAACGTGGGCAGTCTATTGATGCAGAGATATCGTTGATAAATAGCAGGAACAGGAGGGGCCCCAGGTTGCTCCCCTGCGGAACTCCCGACGTTGGCGAAAACAAGGGAGACCGATGGCCACCAAGAGTCACATACTGCCTCCGACCATGCAGGTATGTGCGGAGTAGAGCAATCAAAGGTGGTGAAAACCCTAAGATATCTAGCTTTGCTAGCAGCAGTTCATGATTTATGCGATCGAAGGCTTTAGATATGTCTGTATAAATTACATCGATGTGTCCCCCATTATCTAATGACTTCGAAATATCATGGGTTAGGATCGCTAAGTTGCTAACTGTAGACCTCCTATTGACGAATCCATGCTGGTATGGTGTAATTTGATTCTTGATCTGGGGATATATGAGTTGGTATAAACACATTTCAAACGCTTTAGCGAAATTATTGATAATAGCAATTGGCCTGTAGTTTTGAATGAGATCTGGATCGTTCTTTTTATGCACAGGAAAGAGTTTGGTAGTTTTCCAGCAAGTCGGAAAAGTACTTGTGGTGATCGATAAGTTGAATATGTAAGCCAAAGGAGGTGCAAGTATGTAAGCGCAATCACGTATTAGAAAGCTCGGCAGGTTGTCATCGCCCATAGTGTTCTTATCCTTTAATTAATATCTGCCTTGGTTCCCAACCACACGGATATAAAGCGAATGAGATGGCGGACGATCTGACCAGATAAGGATCGTCAAAGGTTTTCGTTAGAGCTAGTCTCTGACATAGTTTGAACCTTTTTCGACCTTCATGGGCAGATTTCACTCGTAAGGCAACTCGGCCTATTGTGTCCCCATGATGTTTTAGTCCTCTCGACCTGGTTGTACCCGAACAAAGAGGTCCGCAAATCGGTCGAGAGTAAGTTTACTTAGACTGGGTTCGTCTAACCAAGCGACCCCTAAATAACTCTATCTCTCCCTGTTTGCTGCCGGGCAGTCGGCCAGGAGGTGCACAGGAGTTTCTTCTGCTCTCCCACAGTTTCTGCACAGAGGAGGGTTTAGTCGCCACATGCGGTGCTAATGCTTGTACAGTACGCAATGACCAGTTAAAAGTCCCGTAGGTAGTCTGTTCCTGCTCATAAAGACATGCCTTGCGGAGTCTTTCCTCGCCTGGATGAATCCCAAGGGTTTTGCAATGTCTCTCGGCGGTAAGTCCATTCCAATAGGAGCGGTGATTAACAGCGAGTTCATATCTGAAAAAAAAAAACTTGGATGCCGCCATAAGAACTCCCACACGAAAGTTCTAGTCGCTCACTAGCGCCTCTAACTAGTCTGTCAGCAGTTTCATTGCCCCTGATCCCAGAGTGGTTTGGAACCCATCTCAACGCAATGCTGTGATGTTCCGCCAATTCTTCGAGTTTCCTGTGGCACCCCAGTACTTTGGAAACGAATTTGACAGCCACTTTAGAAACGATTTTGACAGCCTACAGTGCCCCGAGAGCAGATTGATTAATTAGCCAATGAAACTTGTAGGCGTTAGTATTATCAGCCATTTTGTTTAATATAAACCCTCTGGATATTAACAACAGTATTACTATTTATTTTGAATTGAAACCGAATCTACTTCAAATGAAACAATCGTATAATATTCGATTAAACTGCATGTATTTGCATTGCTATAATCTACTTGCGTCAAGTCGTATTAGTTCATCCAATCGAATTGTATATACACAAACCGAGCCGTACATAATTAAATGCTAGCCTTAGGTGAGATCAAATCGTATACCATCACTTTAATTGAAACGGGAGATCTGGCAACGATATGAACTGACATGATTCCCATAGTTCGGGGCGATTCTAAGTTTAAGCGTAATCGGATCGATGCACCGTGAGCGCGTTGTGTACGAAATTTAATACAAGTTACTGAAAAAATATGCAGTTGCGGACTACATTGTTAGGGTTAGCTTATCAAGCCTGAAATTGCGTCAGGATTGTATCAGTTCAGTTTTGCGTCCCTCCAGGGTACTTGCATTACATTTTAGCCATGGCGTGTAAAAGTTCCACGCTGAAAAGCTTTCGAAGTTTTTCAGGTGTCAAATACCTATAGATTCTTATAAAATTTGTTAAGGAAGCAGGGTACATTCAGAAATGCAAAATAATTTTTTATCAGCGAAAATTGTTTTTGACCTCTAGTTTGACTCTTTTTGAAATTTAATTAATTTTAAGTTTTTTCTATATACTTGTTGTTTAAATGTAAAATTATTCCATATCACAAGGTCTTTTATAACCCAATACTTTGGAATATACTGGCTGCTGCACTTAAGTAGGACTATAATTATCGTCAATTAATGCAGTTTCTAATTTGCTGTGATAATTGAATACTCCATTAAGTCTTTTTTCGTTGCATTTCCATTCCACTCTGTTTGTAAAGGCGGTTGTGAAGTATGCTTCGATCATTGCATGAATACACATCATGTCTGATGGCATTCCCAGCATACTGTTGGAGGTGACCGATTTCAGTTGCTTGTTAGCCACACAGACGTGAGTATGTGTCAATTAATTTGCAATGTGCCATAGGTGGAATGTAGTTAACTTTCTACAACAATGTGCAAAGGTTGATAGTTTTAGAATAGTTTCCAATGCAAAGGACGGAGAAGCAGACATTGCTCCCGTGCTATGGCTTTGGGTTGTAGCGCTTTCTGCCAGCATGCTATCGCTCCATGGGTTGTGGTTCGACGTACTACCATCACATAAAGCCAATGGATTAGCTTTGGAGCTCTCGCATATGGTTGCCTACCTTTAAACTAATTGTAGTTTAGAAGGCTGTACAGCTGAAAGTCTACATACAACTTTAAGCAGATTTAAACAGCAAACAAATTTTATTTAGAACGTTTTCCATTTTATCATAAATAGAAAGTGTTATTATTAATTTTCAAAAGGGTGAAACGCCCCCTTAAAGTAAACTTTTACTGATAAAAACAATTGCTTGGAACCATAAACATATTTTGCATCTTTAACTGATTTTATAAAAATCTGAATTTGACACCTGAAGAGCGAAGATACCCTTTTATAATTCTCTATTTTAATTGTTACTTAATTTAGTTCGATATTAAACTGAAAATTACTGGTTTTATTGGAACTATTAACCGATGAAGCAAGCCATAGAATATACATTAGTCGGAAAGTATAGTCCTGAAGGTATAAATTCCTATTTATTTAGAGACCCTGGCATAATGATGACATTTTAATTGCTTTAGCGCTAAATTAGAAAACTTTAATAGCGACAAGACACTAAAAACAAACATTATAATACATACACGTTAAACCTTTCTACTCTTAATGCATTTACAATTAATCAAACTTGTCCAAACAGTCGTTTAAGAAAGACAATCGTTCCGCGACTACTCGAAAGCCGAAGCATCACATTCAAAACATATTCTGGGGTATAATAGATGGAGTTCGAGATAACCGTCGAAAGTCTAAACATTGGAAAAAAAAAATAAAAACAAGTGAACGCCGATCGAAAGCCCCACGTGTTCCATTAGCGAGTTTAAATAAATCCGACGAGTGGAGGGTGTGCCAGCCTTAGCAATTACATACTGCACCCCATAATTTACTGTTCCTAATTTCATAAAGCGCGCTCGCATTCCGAGCTTTCTTATCCCAATTATATTTGACATGATAATAGAAGGGTATTCCTTTAAATGTTTCCTAGTAATTATACGCCCTGGCATGCTCTTCACTAGGATTCTCATGGAAACGACGTCTTCTGATATATGTACTACTAAACCGTTAAAGAATCTGATTCCTACCCAATCCCTAATGGATTGATCTTTCTTGGTTCGTTCTAATTCGTTCCGGACATCCGATTAATCACTTTAATTAATAGAATATGCCTTTTTGGGGGTAATAACTCATCAAGATAATTGAAGTTAATATTTAATCACGAATTAAAAGTCCTCTTTGAGGATTAATGGGCTGCAGTGGGTAACCAATTGATTTATGTGTTTCGGAAGCTATTTTTCTTTAGAAATCAGTTGTTCATTCATTATTAAAGAGTTTTACTTTTTAAAATGTGATTTCTCCCATAATATCAGATTTATTTTTAATAATAACTGTTCACAACAGTATTTCTACAAGAGTAGAATATCTATCTTACTGTGTAATTTGCTTGCTTCAATAAATCATGCATCGTGTTGCTATCTTGAGATATTGAGATTTATGCAAGTACAGATCAGGTTTTTTCAATGGATTTATGCATTATTATAAGTTAGTTCCTTTAACTAGGCGTAATAGCCTATGAATTAAAACTTTTCCAGCAAGTTTGTTAGTGAGTTCATTGCCCTCAGCAGTGCCAACCTCCTCTGGTTTAATTCGGCACATTCAACAGTAACATGGATGGTCGTTTTATCATGCTCATTATGGGCTTAGTCTTTATTTAAATTTATTTTTTAAAACTCCTTTTCTATGTAAATACTTTCTAGACTAAAGTTTCTTTCTTATAATAGGCTACCCAATACGTTTCAGGGCCTTCTGAAGAATCTAAATTGACTACCGCGCATTCATTTTTAAATAACTTGGGTAAAACATCTGTCACGAACACACCTTGAAAATGGGGTTTTTCTTTTATGGTTTTATGTATAATCCATCACCTTTTCTCCTCAAATGCGATGGCTTCCATTGCTTTGTTATGTTTTCGCGTCTCTACTAGCTGATGTTGTGCATTTTTAGCCTTGTTAATGGCACTGGCAATTGCAGATGAACCTCCAGCCAGTGCCCCAAAAGCACTAAGACCTGCAAACAGTGGTATAGACAGTCATGTCCTGTTGACTGACTTGTCATCGTTCTAAGAGGTGTATGGTTGAGCGATAATCTACCCGACCCATCGTGCGTTTGCTATGTCTCTGCCAACCGACATCGTTCTATTACAGCTCACCAGCTTTTGTCCTCTCAGCAATTTCACCACCTATCGCAGATTTGCCTATCACCATATCAGCTTCAGCACAAATTGTTTCAAAGCTCATTCGTGCTCGCCCGTTCGCAATATCTTTGTTCATAACGTTCTGATACGCTGTCATGCCCCGGCACTCACATCAAAGTAACTTCGTTGTATTCTCAAGTTTTTACGCACACGTTACTAGGGAGCTCTGACAATGATCGAATTTCTTGATGTAACTTCATAACAGAAACATATTTGACAAGAATATACGAAGAGTTACGATCATTGTATTTTAGATATATGTTTGTTTTGTACTTACTGTTGCAGTATAGTTAATTGCTGGATGCCAATATAAATTCAATAGTAGACAGTAAATTTCTGTAAAACTACAGCGGCTATCATAAACCTTCTGAGAAATACAACGAATGTGGAATATATTATGGAGCTATAACAACATATGGTTTTTAAAAGGTATAAAATAAAATTGAAGACCTCTGTAAAGAATATCACATCTGAGTGCTTCTTCCGCTGATTACAGTATGTGCCACATGTTAAATCTATTGCCATTAACTTGTGTCACTCTTTAAGTTTCTTTGGATTTTATTTCATGAGAGCGTTTTAAGACTGCCATCTATAAAAGTAAAGAGAACAGTACGTCGCAGATTTTATGTTTGTGGGCATTGCAATGTTTACGACAATAATTATATACGCTTCAGTAAAACTATGTTTAGGTACTAATTTGTAGAAAGTTATGGACTCTGCGTATTTAACAGACTTAGAATTATGTATTAATTCTTTAATTATAATCACATATTTATGCTCTTAAAAGATAAGCAACTTAACACATGGGCACCTTAAATTATATCCACCGAGATGCAAATTAGACAGGCTATCTCTCTCTGCATAATTACAGTTGCTTATTAGAAGTAACGGTTCTCTGTCTTGACATATTATGTAGATAAGTCTGTATTACAGTCGCATATGTAGGCATCATTTGCATAGTAATTTTATTTTAACGGCGGAAAAACTTGATGTGTAGTTAGATGGGGATCGCTTTAGAAATTATTTGTCCTGTATTTCTTTTTGACGCGTTAATGAATGGTTTTAATTACAACCGTTTGAAATAAACGCCAAAGGAAACATATGAAATACATGCAATCAAATGATAGGATATTAAGTCGGAAATTTATGTATCACGCAGCGTCATTTTAATTTGTTGTAGAAGCACGAATTATGTGGAAACTACTGCATTAATCATAATAACTTTCTCGTGCGATGAAGGTTCGTCGCGCGCGTTAAAGATAATGATCTTCTCCCCTTAAAAAAATCTTCAATTTTTTCGCCGATATCACTCTGATATTCACCCACCCTAATCTAATATCCTTCTAGGTCGCCGCACGTCAAGGAACAGCAACAGCACCAACAGCTTCAGTCGCAAGGCACGAGGATCCATCCCTCGTCAGGAGCGGTAGACGGACCCCAGCTTATCTCCAAGGCTTGCTACAAGCTCCTCGATAACGACGTCAAAACGGCTTGGATCAATCCGAGGTTAATCTCAAAGGTAAGACATATGCCTACTCCGAAGAAAAATCACGGCATTTGCTAGGGATTTTACCGACTTTCTTTCTAGGAAATATTATAACATAATCTAAAAACTAAACGATTTTTTGCTTAACGGTTCCTAAAAGGACAAATGTTCCTTAAAATACTCCATTATTATTTTGACAAACGAGACTGGGGCTGTGATGCAAGCAAGGAATATTTTAAAACAGAATAATTCGCTGTAGCTTTGCATAACCACGTCTCATTTATGTTACACAATACATATGCATAGATATACGTACATAAGTATGTAAATATATTAATATCTATGAGTTGCGATGCGAAAACTCAATTATTTAAGACATTAATGATGCATATCGGTGCCCGGGTATTGTTTCAATGTATACGTCGTTCGTATGAAGATCCTATCTGGTTTTGACAGGAAAGCAATTCAATGACCTCCCAGGTATAGATAGAAATCCGATAATAGAATTTATTCTATGCAGTTCACGTTTTCATCATTTTAAATTGATGCCGTATCGATATAAATGTAAGATATACAAATACCGGTACAAGTATGTGCAACTGGGATCGTACACGGGTACACATATTCACTGTTATCCGCATATGTGCACCAATATGGAATATATGTTGAGAAATTAAATAGTTGCTTACTCCTTTCACTGAAATCGAAAGCTATTATGGTGATATTTATGAGCTCTTTATTCTAATAATATATTTGTCCAGTCTAGGTTCACGTACTAATTTAGAACATGCAGTCTTCGATTTAATAAAGTAGAAGACGTAGTTAAATAGTACATAGTTCAGTTTCTAAACACAATGGTATCAGCGGAATCTATACTATAATAAAGGCAGCAAACTTATACCCTTTCACCGGTATTTGATGTTAATAGATCATTATAATAATAATAATATAATAATAATAATAATAGAACTTTATTCATAAAGCCAACATTAATTGGATTGATGCGTCAATTTTACATTTAATTTAGTACAATATTTGTACGTGTCAATACATTGATAAAGAAAGAAAAACAGACAAGACAGAATACATGAAACATACTTAATTATCATAAAAATCTACATACTAAGATATTCGTTAACACTGTAAAAGGCATTCAATGACAAGTAGTCCCTAACTTTTTCTTTAAACATATGAACTGATGAGCAGGTTTTATATGTATCAGGTAACTTATTATATAACTTTGCGCATATGTAGAAGGGGGACTTTTCATGCAGCGATAAATTGTTTCTCGGATAAATGATGTCGTGTACATTTCTTGTGTTATATTGGTGCGGTGTTCTAAACTCGTTGAATTTATGTATGTTTTGCCTAACAAAAGTTAAACACTTGTACACAAAAATGCAGGGGAAAGTAAGAATTTTGTGGCGAATAAAAGTATCTTTACAAGTACCTCCGAACTGAATATCGAACAACAAACGAATAAGGCGCTTCTGCGCAACAAAAACTCTCCCCCAACCTGCAGCAACACCCCACACAGTGACATTGTATGACATTATGGAGTATGCTAATGCATAGTAAACACCAATCTGATTTTGCTTAGGTAAAATATGCTTTAATTGATTAATGACGTAATATGCGCTACTCAACTTGTTGCATACATGCTCTAAGTGCCGGTCCCAGGATAATCTACCATCAACCTGGACACCAAGCAGCCTCACGTCATCACGCATATTTCGGCAGAGGCTTCCTCTTATAGAAGTAAACAAAGGAGGTTTTATCGTTATTTAAAACAAGTCTATTTGTCACACACCACTGCTTCATGTCCTCCATGGTATCCGTCATGCGTTGTTCAAGTTCTATCCCGCTTTGACCCGATACAATCACAGATGTGTCATCTGCAAAAATTACCGGATAACCGCTCCGAAAAATTCTTAGAGGTATGGCCTATGAGCCAACAACAAAAAAACTTGTAGCTAGGGATGGCAAAAAGTGTAAATATATCGATATACTAATCATATGATATGTTATTGATATATACCAAAAGAAATATATCGATATTTAAAATAAAAATTAGGTCTTCTGGGCAGACGCACTCGACAGGAAGAAGTGCCGTCAAAGAATGGCTACAGTACAGAGAAGATGGGCGTTGCGAATCACCATCATCAAGTCCAAAAGAGGGTTTTAGTGGGTGAAAGTCCCGCACACCGGGTGAACGCGGCTTTTGCCTCGTCTGATGGTACCTTAACGAATTTTCCTCCATCTAATAAAAAGAAACCGCATGTTTTAGTGCCCAACCTAACGTGTTTATTACATACCTCGGCATTTTATAATACCTCACTGGTTGATTGGTTTTCTAAATGTATATATTTAAATAGCTTCAAAAAAGTAGGGGAGCAAATGGTATGATTTTTAAATAGACATTCCTTACAACTCTGCAACAGAGAGTGCCACGGTAAGTACCTATATACAAATAAAGTTATATATACATCTTAAAATGAAAAATTGGTGACGTCTTCCTTATGAATTATGATTCATATCTGCCTGGCAGGATAGTGCACGTCTGCATTTGTAATTTATCAAAACAGACACCCGTATTCGCCAAAGATATTTGCATAAATGTGAGTGCATATATATACGATTATAAATCAATTTAGCTGTGTAAGCATTCATATACGTACGCGTATGAAATTTAATAAAAGAATACTTAAAAAGCAAACAGAAAAAGACAAACTTAATCTGCCATTAAACATTATTACGGCTTGGCTGTTATTAATTTGATTGCCTGGAACGTTTATTTTTGATGGTACCGTTTTCAAGCTCTAAAGTGACTTATATGACGCGCTGCCGGGCGAACCGAGCGAGCCCGTCCAAACACACAAAATATGTATGAATAATATATTCATAATTTCGACTTCCTCTCGGTGTCCAATTACCAGAATATCGTATTTTACGGTGCCATATAAAATAATAGTAAATCTTCTCGTTTATGATTACCATGTGGATGGCGGTAGTTAAATGGGGTAGCCAGACGCGATCAAGCAACTTATATTACGCTTCGTGTTGCTATATTGAGGTGTTCTCTTCGTTATTATTATAGGGGAAGGAGGAGCAGTGCGAACGTTAGTATTAATAACGGTATTATTATCATCCTTGTATTTAATAATTATCGTGGCCATTAAGAACAATGAAGTAGGGAAGTAGTGCAACTTTTACAACGGTATAATATACGTAAGTCAGTTACAATTTGTTTTGTGAATATTATTCATGTAAATACGCTCTTTTAATCGTGTGAAAAAATTTAATAATAAAATCAAAAAAGTGTCACATAATATTCATAACTTACAAGAGATCATAGGTAACCTAAAATTCAGATTTTGATGAAACTTTACGAACTGAAAGAGTATCATGGTGTAGGAAAAATATAATTATTTTTAGCAGCTCATTTGTCCGATTTCGTGGCACAATCGCATAGGAAGATTTTTACGATTTTGAGATTTTCGTAAAAATCTCGGCAACTACAACAGACATCTGCAAATATATTGCAAATTATTTTCTAAAAGAATTAACAACGGGGGAGCTAAGTGCCCTATGCCCCCCAAATTATTATTTATTCTTATTTCTTATTGCCAAAAATAATTTGAACCATGTCAAATAGGCAATCATTTTTCTGTAAATATTTCTTAACAATACTTTCCCTGTCAAATTAATAAAGCGACGAGAAACAAATTAAATCCCCAGATTCATCAGATTTCTTTATGAAAAGTTATTTGAAAATGGCGTTCCATTCGTCTAATAACTAAATTATCTCAAGCATTCCAAAACGCAATGGATAGTATCATCTCCAAATATTTATGCAAATAGCGGTTTTTATCAATTTTTTAATTGGAACAAAAATTGCAAGAAGTGTCATTACCACCTTCGTTTTAAGTCTTAAAATTATTCTTGTCGTCGTCTAATTGCGTTGCCTTGACACTTACCTATTTCTAAAATAAGGCTATACTTTCATTTTCCAGGAACATACATGAGATCCAACTTCTATTTGCAAGAATTTAAAGCTGATATTTTGTTTAATTAAGTTTTTATTTATTCTTGTTTAGGACGCGAGCATCGTCTCCGCAGACAGTACGGCCCTTTACGCACATCCAACTCCCACCATAGCGACAGCGTGGGGGACCGCTGTAGTGTATATAAACCGCGCATTTGACGATAGGAGAAGCATTCTCTCTCAGTCTTCCTTGCTGTGGCAGTTGGTGTCGGCAAAGCCCCTGATGCGAGATTCCCAGCCATCCTCGCTCTAGTGCTTGGTGTCGGCAGAGCTTCTGATACACGCACAGATTTATTTCTAGCAATTTTGTTTCGTAAGGTCGGTGGCGGCACAGCTTTCTGGACCGACATAGCACCAAACTTGTACGTTAAAACCGTGCGCGTATTTTTGACCTGGCTCGGTATATAGATTCTCGTTTCATGTTATCATGAGAATTAAACAGTTAAAATTCCGCGTCTAAATTTAAAAGCGCTCCGACGCCCGGCCCTGTTTTAGATTGATATTGTAAATGCACTAAATTCTACTGACTATCCATATAGTTATCGACAATGCACTATCGATAACCATCAATGCTCCAATTTTAAATGTCCCCTGAACAATTACATTATTTCACTGTTTTGTCTGTTCAAAATTGTAGTTAATTCATTGCACCGGGCACAATTATCGCTACTCAAAGCTATCGATAGTGCCCATCACTAATAATAGATTATGCTTTACACCCTCCTACAAAAATGACACAGTAAAGTGCTTTCGTAATATCATGATACGCTTGTATTTCCACGTCCTGTATGATTTATGTGAATCGAAAAATTTATTATTCTGCAGTTTTCGTTATTAATGCATACCTGTTTCGATGCCATCTTGGAAATCAAAAGAAATAGATTCTCGAGAGGGCATCTGTCATCATATTTCATAACTCAATACCCACTGCTACTCCGTGCATTTCCACGACATGAATGAAAAATGAATATTACCTATCCAGGGTAAGGTACGGGTCCTATAATACGAAGTGTCGTATAAATAAGTGGAAATAGAAGGTGTAATGTGTGCGTTTAAATTACAACGCGTTTTAATAGTTATTATGACATGTTTTTAGATCCAACCGCGGCGATAAGCCGTGGATAAGTACCTGGACATGCTCGTAAATAGCCGTAAATACTATTTCAATTGCAGAGTATAATAACAGGAATGTATAAAAGGGCAGGTTAAACTTATCGCATTTTGTAGTTTAATACACTACAAATCATAAATGCATATATGTAGAGGCGGAGTGTATGTACGCATGTACACTGTCGTTCATTAAACTTTGAACGCTGAGAATCAGTTTCTGGTATTAGCTTTGGTAGTACGGAGCAATAGTTAAAGTGTTAAAAGCTGTTCAGTACACTTATCCATCCAATCTATTCTGTACTGTGTGTAGGTAGATGTTTTAATGTTAATAGTTTGTCTTGACGATATTATAACTTATTTGTAAATTACCATTATTGTGCTGCTTAAAAGTTATATCTAAGCTCGAAAAGCTACTTAATTAGGATGCTAGTACATGAACTAACCTGCTTATATACTGAAATCTATTACCAAGTATGAAATCTTTACAACTAAGGAAAACATGCCTTAAAGGTGACGACATTAATGAGGTATCAACTCATTTTCTTAAGAATGTGGATGTGGAGATTCGCATGCTTCCACGGGCTTTAAATAAATATTTGTAAAAAGTTTTCTTCAATTATGTGGTTATACCTACCCGCATATGTGTAGAAACATAAATTTGTGCCATAACTGTGGATCAATAAGCATTATTAGAACTTTTTCAAACATTTTCCAACTAGTCCTAAGCTACAGCATTATTGAATATTTAGAACACAAGTGCATGTTAATAGAAAATAATCATGTTTTTTAAATCTTCAATATTAAGTAATGTCGCGCACTACTGAATAACATAAAATCATATTTAACAGATCGAACTGAAATAAGCTAACAGCTTTGATATAAAAACTCGATCAAGTGAAGATTGTTCGAAAAGTCACTACCTGGTTTACTGTAGATTAAGGCTCTACTATAAAAAAATACAAGAATTGATATTTATCACAGAACATATTAGGCACTAAGTTGAATTAAAACGGTTAAAACGTGCGAACTATGTATAAAATATAAAACACTTTAAGCTAACACACGAACTTTTGCAGTAGTTGTCTATTTAGATGCTTTATTGCCGGACTGAAACTCCTCCTTTTGCCACAGTTTCGTCTGTGATGATACAATTTAGCCGGTGCTATTGGCCTAGTAACTAGCAACGGAGTTTGATAAAATTTATTGTTGTGATTGCTTTATTAAATATTTCACACCTGTTTTTTTTTTTTTTCGAAATAATTTCTTTCTCTCGTGTGCTTTTTAATGCAACATAAATCTGCGGTTTTTATACCGAGAAGTTACCTTCAGATAAATATAAAGATGTTTTTCTTTGGATAGAGATGTAAATAGATAGGTATACTACAATTTGAGATGAATTGTCGTATGTTTCATCTTCTTCAAATTTCATATCCAAATCAGTTTTCTTCAATACGTTCAATACCAAATTTTGTGGAAAATCACTGGCTGCTAAAAGTATCGAAAATGGGACACCCTATACGACAAAACTTAACCGGTTCATCTGGTCCGGCTGATTTCTTCATAGATTATAGAATAGGTGATGACTGTCACACTATTAAGTTAATGTCAGAACTCCAGCGAGGGTTAATGTAATTAATTAAACATGAAATTATACTGCTGTAATATGCTTATATGCATGCAAAGTGGCAAACTGAGTTACGGTGATTGTGGTAGAGGATGCTTAGGGTGGCAACTATGAAATACTAAACCGCAGAATTACTTAGTAAATTAATATCAGAAGTATTATTAGTTCTACATTTTGTTTTTTCATTAAACTACTAAACTAAGTTTTATGAATGGTATATATTGCCATTCCTCCTCCCACGGCTCATTAAGTGACCATGCGTAACTCCTGCTTCGGCATCGCTCGTGCTCGATTTCTTCCCTAGACATGACGTATTTCCCGCGTTTCGCCTAAGTGCTCGATGGGCCATTTCTTACGCTCCGCTTAATATCCGCCGAATAAAGCGTAACGTCGTTGCACCGACAGACCCCAAATCCGTTAAAGTTATTACTTAAATTGTCGTTATTTTTTGTCGTCCTGAAAGCGGCCAATTTTCGATCGCCTCCTTTTCTTCGAGACCTAATGCCTCGCGCGATATATATCGGAGCGAAATCACCGCTAAATGTATGATTCAGAATAAATAATGGCGAACGGGACGCCGGGCGTCGACTTTATTTACTGCCTTGGGGGTCGAAATATAAAGGAAAGTTTTATTACGAGATTTTAGTGGGCAAAATTTTTATGCTGTTTTCCGACGATATAAGTTTTCTACGACTATTTTCGCATTCAAGAATGTGTTGTATTATTTCTTTTGAACGAGATGGCACAAAAAATATGTGCTTGCCATTGTTCGCTTTGTCCAATTTATTTTGATGTAATAAAACCAATCAATACAAATGCAAATTGCAACTAAATACGCAAAGAATACTAGTGAATCGCTAAAATTATCAATAATACAGTAAAACGTATAAATACATAAAATAAAACATACTAATAAATAAAATACGTGCTCATTAAAATTAAAATTCATATTGTAAACTTCAATTGAAACAACAACTTTTTAAAAACTGTGTGGTAACAATTTGAAGTATTTCAATAGCATCGATATCTTTATCTCATTAGTATCTTTTCGAAACTTCAATTCTGTGGTATGAAAGTCTTAAATTACTTTTATGCGGCGTTTCGTATACGACACATGCAGGCCTGGTCTAAGAACATCTTGCATGTGGTTTCCCATACATAACACGTAAGGAGTTGCCAAATTGTAGCTACGAGAGACACAAGCCAAACTCCAAGCCAAGAAGACGACCGCATCTAAAACCGATGTGTGTTAAAATATTGTTAAAAAAAAGTGTTTGTAATATTCCATTTAATACCATCTAAAAATAAGAGTCTTGCAAATTTTAGGACAAATGCGACCGACCACCTCAAACATATGGGTATGATAAAGAAGCGTGATCTGCGAACTTAGTAAGCACATTTACCAGATATGAATTCTTAAAAATATGTTTCGGTATATGATACAACACATAATATAATATATACTTTCTTTGACTTTATTTCTAGTTCAATAGTTAAGGCACTTTTGATATCTGAGATCCTTTCGCCTAAAATGGTGCCATGAAAATTTGTTAACAATTAATGAGAAAAAAACAGAATATATGATTTTCCAAAGAAAGAAACACCCTACTAATTTCAAAATAACTTTTAACAACCAACACATACAAAAGGTAACCCACATAAAATATTTGGGAATAACAATACAAGATACCTTACAATGGGACAAACACATAAATACCCTGATTAGTAAAAATGCAATGGCTGTAGCATCTATAAACAAACTAAGAAGCATCATCCCGGAACATATGAGGAAATCAATATACTATGCGATTTTTTCATCACATTTAAATTACTTGATAAATGTCTGGAGTGACACCTCCAAAAAGAACCTAATGAAAATACAAAGACAACAAAACAGAATACTGAAGCTCTTATATGGATTACAAAAAAGAACTGCCACAAGAGAAATCTATGAGAAGACTCACGAGTTAAATGTTCAACAAACAATACAACAAAAAAACCTAATACTAATATACAATATCCAAAAAAATCTAGTAAAAACAAATATACAATTGACTAAGACCCGACAAATACATAACTACACCACAAGAAGACAATCTTGCATTAGAACGGAAAGAAACTTATGCAACAGATATAGAAAAATACCTACGGCAGAAACCATAAGACATTACAACACTTTATCAAAACAAATAAAAAATTTAAATTATATAGAATACAAAAAAAAAATTAAACAAATGATACAACAACAAGTATTATAATAAAAAATAAAACAAATTCAGAAACAAGAGCAAGACCATTTCGCCCTCGATACCGACAGTCCGAGACGAGACGGAATTCTCATCAGTTCGAGACGAGGACAGAGGACGGGAAACACTAGCAACACTACCCAGCACGTGTGGACCAGCATTGTGTTTTCTATATGTGTGTGTGTGTACATATATGTATATTGTATATACAATGTATATGTATGGTTTTGCATTTGTTAGGCTACACTGGCGAATTATAGCACTGCTTATGTTCAGAAAAAAAAAATACTTAAAACTGATATACAGTTTCAAGTTACTTTTCTAATTATTTTGTGTATTATGGTACTTTGAGAAAGAGGTGTCTGTGTATTTTTTTTTCAGCTCTGCTATATACATAAGAGTGTCAATAATATTTCTGTAACCGCTACTTCTTTCTGGGAACCATATCTCGAACTCTAGAAACGGATAATTACTAAACAATTATTATATGTTCTTTAATTTTTCTCACATTATTGGAGTTATTGTTGCAAATTGTTAAGGGAGGGTGGTACTTTGACCATATCTCAAAAATCATGGATTAAGTGTCTACACCATACCATAAACCCAAAGAAAAGTATTTTGTTGTTTTAATTTTGCTGGAAGTCCCTAGTACTTCTTGGTACCCATAATTGTTTCCTGTTTATATGATATCTACAACTATTATCTAACAAACACCATAGAAAAACGCAGCGAATTTGTGTATGTACTTACATATATCGTTTATTTGTAAACAAGCAATGCAATGGTTGCCTTAAATCCCTCAATGGGAGGTAGGGCATGTCAAAAGTGCCAGGATATCAATTACCTAATGGGCGCCGACAACGCAGACGTATCATTTATTTCCATAATTTTGTTAAGTTCACCCTGTAACATCCTCCCTACACATAATTCAGACACTTACCTAAATAGATAGTCGCGCAGTATCCACAGACTATTCCTCAAATTCCAATAATCGTCCTCCCATTGATGCATTCGAAGAGATTACATTTTAAGTCTCATCACTATGACCGACTGCAGCCGTCGATGGCGTAGACTACTGAAGTGCAGTAACTGCGCGTACCGTAGTGGGTGGTAATTGATCGAACGAAGGGTTCAGATAAATCCATTATCAAGGCTGACTTGATTAAGAAATAAATCATCACCTAAGTATTATTAAGGGGGGTGACGGCATACCGTTCCACGGTAACTAGATCGCGCGGAAATGAATTAAAAGGTTGCGCACTTAAGATGCACGCGCGGCCCCTCGCTGCCAGCGAGTGTACCATCCGGAGACGAGGAGACGACAACAAAATATGTCTTAACGGGAACGGAAGATTTTTTAATTAAGTTTTCATTACCGGAGGGAGAAAAAAGCTCTGGGACACTGGATCGCCTAGTGCTCCGGAATTTTGAATAAATATTTATAAGTAACTTGGCGTTGACGTGGACTAATTTCTTTCTTTAATTAATCGCCCTGAGCTAATTAATTATCAAAACAGGTGTCCCTAGATTCCGACTGCTAAACGTGAAATTGATGGAAGCAGATCAAGTTATAAATACTTTCTGTTCTTAAGAGTTCTTGCCGATGCAGAAATTCGCAACAGGGTGCTTAATGCATTTTCTTTTAAAGTAATGTTAAAACTTTGTTTAATTATTACTAATTTTAATAGACGTTATTTTAGTTTAAAAATTGGAATTACATACAATTGTGTGAATTTGACTTTGCCGGCGCTTCCAAACCAAACCTTTTTTTATAAAAATTTTCCGGTATTTTCGGAAGGCTGTTGTTACTTTTTAGGTAAAATTATTAATTAAAATAGAAACTATAAAATATAAACTGAGGTTTTTCGTAAAAATTCGCAATTTATAAGTAAGATAGTTTTTTTCTAACATGGTAACATTTGAATGGTTCGATAAACAAGTAAAATTGTCGATACCATACACCAGAAAACTGGAGTATGGAAAGTCATACCCATTTCCCTCAAGAAGTAACTGTGTGGGCCGAAATTGTGGATACCTCAACTTTGGGTCCCTTTTTTATTGAGGGAGAAGTTAAATCTGAAAATTATTCAGACCTACTAGAAAATTACATAATCCCCAGTTTAACTGCACTTTACCCGAATAGTGAACACCCATATATATCGGCAGATTCGATATGGTTCCAACAGGATGGAGTACCCCCACACTATTCGCGAACAGTACGAGATTACCTGCATAATATTTACCCAAACAGATGGATCGGAAGGAGTGGTTATATCGAATGACCAGCAGGGTCTCCCGAACTAACCTCATCAGATTTTTATTTATGGAACTATCTGAAATCTAAAGTATATATACTACAACCAACCTGAAAATCTTGAAGACTTGAATAGTAGAATTAGAGCCGAAATACAACAAATCCAGTCACAAACGTTAACGAGAAATTGAGTATGGAGTCGTCTATTTTCAGGAAGTTGATGGTCAACAATTTCAACATTTAATTTGATTTGGTGTTCTGTTTTTTTTTTTTATTATTATTAATAAATTACTAAAAAAACAAGACCCTAAATTTCACATGAATTTGTTTCAACGCACGCGTCCTCACAAATTTTGAAGGAAATCAATCGTAAAGTTCGTGATAATAAACATAGGTACTTAGAATTCGATGCAAAATTCAGAAATGAAATAAAAATGAAAAAATGTAGTTGGTGGCCGTAACTTTTTTTTTTGCCATACTGTATATATGAATACCCGTAGGCAAAAATAAAAATCCTAGCGTTCTAGCGAAGAACAAACCATTGAGTTTTAAATAAATTTGTTCCAAACCACGCGTCCTCACTGTATATACTGATGACAGGTGAAAGAGTATGTATGAGAATTAAACATGGAGTACTGACTAAATTCGTGAATATACTAACAGTAAGCTAAATTGTCGAACGATTTCCACAACATGCATACATCGTTTGATTTCCTTTGACATGAGTACTAATTACAAACTTGCAACAGCCACCAACTCCTTGTTTGAACAAAGCTGTTATAATGACGTAAGATTACTTTGAAACTGTTATCATTATTTTAACTATTTTAAGGTTTATATTTCAATGAACAAAAAAAAAATCATCTTTTCGTTATGCCTCACAACCTTTACAAGACAAAGACGAGTGCACTAAAATCTCCGCGACAAACAGAATCGTAAAAAAGGCAGGAGAGCCGAAGACTGCGCAAAGGCATAAAAACTTTTACAACGTAACCATTTTTTTTCTGTTCCCCTGACTGCTTAGAATATCGCAACAAAGTTGAGATCCTTTACGTATTTACCATTCAGCCCGGGGGCTGTACGGCGCGCGGCGTACGTATATAAAATCATATTTTATGTGGCGGTGTGAAGAAATTGATGTTTCGGAATGAAAATAATATCGAAGGGTGAGTTATTGGGGAAGCTCTCCCGCTGCGAATCGGCGGGGTGGCGTCGAAACTTCTCCCGAAGAGAGATTTCGTGATTGAGCCGCTTACCTTATGTATACTATCCGTGGCGACTGGGGAGTCATCGCGTGCGAGCGCGAAAACTCGGTTCAACTCCACAGCCGAAGGAGAGAGAAAAGCGAGCTCGTTCATTATGTTAATTTTTCAGTTGCCGCTTCGGATTCCCATGAAAATTGATGGATGCCCGAGACGTAGTGGAAAGGAAAGGAAAGTAGAGAAAAAATTCTCGGTTGTTTTAGGGTTAGGCCGCGGGCGCACTTTACATAATCCAATATTCATGTACAACCCTGACCCCTAACAAGGGTGACATGTTTTTACGGCCTGTCTATCGCGCGAGGTCGCCTACTAACGCTCCTGTATATTATCGAGTCGCTTTTTGAGGATGGACATATTTCTTCGGCGCAACGGATCGGGGTGACTCAATTTTACGAGAGAGACTCGGTCCAAATCCGGGTGTGAGTTTGATTACTTTTTATGGGGCCGCTCTAAATTCGACTTTTAATGTGGCGCCCATGGAAGCGAAGGGTAATCTTGAATCTTCGCGTCGGAGAGTGGCAATAGGTGAACGTAAAATATCAGCGCGCCCTTAAGTGACTCGGTGTTTATGTAGTCGTTCTCGTCGTTTCACGATATAAACTCCCTGGTTTATCGCGCGTAGACGCTGATGGAGGAGTTATTTTAGAGGTCCTAAATGCATAAGGGCGAAATACGCGAGTGAAGTTAGCGTAGGCATGGATAGTCACATCAAAAATATTATTCAATTTGTAAAACTTGCAAGATTTACTTTTGCTGTGGATGATACGCGAAATAATTTAATACTTTTTCTTAAGTTCTTTCCAGCAACACATCTAGAACTGATTCCAGCACCCATTTATAACTGTATGCGCGATATCCCCACTAATCCGGAATAATTGTGCATAAGCGTTCGTTAGAGTACAATCAAAACTTACAATCACCTGTTATAAATACTGACTTTAGACTGAGCTTTATATAAGATAACCAAAAAAATAAGATGACAGGTAAATATGTCAACGTATTCAGCGAGAAGATAATTAGCGAACGGATTTATATAAAAATATTGCGATGTAATTAATCACAGAGTACATTACAAACACAAAACAAATTAACTTTTAAAATTAAACACAAGTATTTACTTCAGAAACCACAAATATGTTATTTATTTTATATAAGAATTAAATCTCATAATTTCAAAATTTAATAAACACAATCACGCAGAATTGTGAAACCTTATTTATTAAAGCATGTTGAAGTTACATTTTAGTTTCCTTTTCATTCATTTTAACTCGTATTTCAGAATTTAAATAAAATAAAAATTTAATATATCTGTCATGTTGTTGACATCTAGCGGGAAAAAAGTTAACTCGTATCATTTGAATAGAGAACTGTAATCTAGTTGTCAAACAATTTTGTAATTAATTGTTTTATTAAACTTGATTAATGTAAAATTAGTGAAAAAGGATGAGAATTGAAGAAATTGGATGCGAATTTCACCGGAAAATTCTCCGAAGGTACTATTTAAAATCGGTTCAGTGAACGAGCTTCGAACGAAATCCAACAGCATAATGTTTGGGATATAAATCTAAATTATCTATTGGAAAAAGAAAAGGATTTTGTTGAAAAAATTTGGGTACAGAGAATAACGTGGGTAAAAGAGACACTATTAAGATTGTTGTGATTAAAAAAGTTAAAAGAATTAATATTTTTCCCGAAAACCCTTTTATGTACAAATTAATTTCAAGTCAGAAAGCGGTAACTCACCTTGAATGTGTTAGTGTACTCGCGAAATCGAGTTTATCCAAGATAACAGAAATCTTGACGAGTTGTTAATATCCACTAGAGCAGATAACAGTACAGATAGTTTTACTGAGCCACATGACTAATCCAGGCATCTAGAAACGGCCGAATCCAACAGATAAGAAGTTTCCTGCAAGATATCAGGCTAGCTGAAGAATTTTTATTAGAAAAAAAAAACAGGACTTTTCAAGCTCATCTGTGAATTAAGAAGCAATGAACATACTGTGAATAGAAAGACACTTTCAAATATAAGGTAATTTACCACAACTCAAACCTTCAACGAGCAACAAACATACATAGGTGTCTAAAATGTAGACACCACATCCAAGGTACCACAAACCTACATCCTATATCCAACGTATCCAACAGATCAACCTCTCAGTACTTATCCAAAGCCTGTCTTTCCTACGTCTAAGTACTTATCGACCGTACAGGAAAAACAAAATGAAAGCCGTTTTTAAATCTAACTTCAGAATTTTAAATTCCTTTCCTATCAGAGATCGCAGTTTTGTCGAACCCCCTGGTGTTTACCGGCTTCTATGTTCGTGCGGCAGCGTTTATATTATTCAGTGGGCACTTATATTGCGGAGAACAGTTACATGTAACTGGGTCTGCACTTGCTGAGCATAGGCTGGAAGCCGATCATCAAATCCAATTAAACTCTATCCAAATCCTACTCCAAAATCATCACGGCTAAATTAGCAAAATTCGAGAATTCATTGAAATCAATAAGCATGCTGATAACCTTAACACCTGGAAGTCTTTCCTGTGCAAACAATCCAACCATAGTCACGTCCCATTGAACTGTCAATCTTCATGTGTTTATTGGCTTCAAGTGAACAGTTACGGAACAAGCAACCCTGAAAGTGTACATACTAGTGTGAACGACACGTCGGCAGGAAGATGGTCTAGGTCGCGGTTTTACATGTACGATATTATTGTGTTCGGTGGTTTAGTGCAGGCGTATGGAGCCACGCATAGTGTTTATTGCAAGAAAATATTTGGATTAGATTAATGCACTACAAATTTGTAATAAATATGTATACCACTTTTTTGTGTAATAAGTACGATTTGATAACGCAAACACCGATAGTATTTATTATTTTGATCATCTTGCACCGTATTAATGATATAAAGACGAATAGGAGAAAATTCGAATCTTAGAAACAAAACCAAGTATTTTATTCTTTAGTTTTTTAAGCACTGGATGGTTGCTTCTTGAAATATGTAGGTTGTTTTAACGGATAGTTATGCAAACAAGTTGCTTAAAAATTCAAATGATTCTAAGGAATCAACATTCCATCTAATTGTGAATGTAACACTAAATATAAATCCGTCGTAAATACACATGTACGTTAAGTAAGGTATTAAGGCAATAAAAAATATTCAAACGTTATCTCTTCAACACCACATAAAAGGTTTATGTCTCCATTAGCCGCTGCGACCGTAGACTGCTATCACCCAATAATTGATATGTTTAATGCGATTACAGCCCATTTATCCTTATTAATAAAATGTCCCTCGGTATTCGTCTCCCGTTGTGCGCCTACTGCTCTTGGCATTCTTCTGCTTCTTATGTGAACCCCGGCCTCCTTTCACATTCTCGACGCGTTATACAATTCGTAATACCCATCGTTATTGTAATTCTTTTCTACTCGATCTGTTCTATCACCGGACTTCTATCAATCAATCTTAGTGTCAGTGCGCCTCCCTATTGCCGCTGCTGTTCTCGAACGGGAGGATTCTCTCCTCAGTTTACCCAACGTCGTATTAGGGATTAGCTTGGGGGCGATTCTTCGCTTAGTACGACGCTGAAATATAAACCTATCAATCAGGGCATCAATCGTGTCATTATTGGCACACACTACGGTAAATATAACAGACCGTGCATATAATACAAAGAGTCAGGGAATATACCGAAGCTGCTTGCTGTTGTTTGACGGCAATGGCGCGGTCACGAGTTGACCCAACGTCGCTGTCATCATCGAATTTGTTCAGGTGCGCTGCGTGCAGAATGACTCCGAAACGTGCTCTATATTAGAATAATTTTGTAATGGCCTATCGGCAATGTTGTGTGTTTCCATGTGGAGCTGAGGGATTTAGTCTCTAGTACTTCTAAGGTTATCTAGATGAACCGTGCTACGTTTATTGGTAAATAGGATTTAGTAGGAGCGTGCGTTCTACTATGGTAGTGCATAAAACGGAATTATTTGACTTTTAAAGAAAGCTAGTTAATCACGTATTTCTAAGCTGAAGGAAACGCCACCGGTTTGATATAACGAGCATAAGCTCTTTAATGGATCTGGTATTTTTTCTTAAAAGATTTTTTTTTAATTCAACTTTTTCATTTAGAATGCTTTGAAGTTCCTAAAATGTTGAGTTTTTACTTTATAAACATGATCAAAACTAAGTTTTCTACGCGCGTTGGCACGCGTTAAAGATTTAATTTTTACGTTTTAATTTATATTTTTCAAATGAATATAGGATGCCTTACTAGATAATCCAGAAAGAGCACTGAAGTATCTGCGTGTGACATTACTGCCAATGCATTATTCTTATTGTTACAGTTTTACTCGAAATGTTATTCCCAATCGAAATATTGAAAAATATACATGTGATCCCATTCAAAAGTGTCATTTCCGGTTAAACCGGAAGTGACAAAAATTTACTAACTACCTCACAAATGTAGATTTATGCCCCATATTTAATTCCATAATTTTGTTTCTTTATGGCTTAGATAGATACTTTAGAAATTATAAGGGCGAGCCACCTTCCAGAAACAGATGCTCTACAAATTAAACCCAGTTTTGTAATTGGACTTCGCAACATATTTGCGTAAAGCTTTATAAATATCAAAGACTAAACATTTCCAAATCTGTGTAGTGCGTGGCCCACCTTAATCTTTTCAGGGGAATTAATTTATAAGAAACAATCGCCCATTCATTAGTAAAAAATGGAATGATTGTTGAGGTAGGTCCGTTTCTGTTTACGATACGTAATCATACACAAATAGACTACACCACATGTACGATACAATTCGTTTGTTTACGATAAGGATATCGATGACCTAAAACGTCGAAGGTAGTAAACATGGAGAGCGTGCAACGATATTTACGCGTATCTATGCCCTTCAAATACAAAGTAATGCCCTATTTTAATACATACAATAGTCACATTTGGAGCAGAGAAAATCCTCACGCTAGGTTATATGATCAATGGAAGTATTCCGTTAATATTTGGGCTGGGTTTGTTGACCATTATGTACTGCGACCATATTTACTGCTTGCATGGTTAGATGGTTAAGCATTTTTCTGGAATATACTCTACTAGAATTGCTTGATAATATGTCACTTAATATTCAGAGAAATATTGTTATCCAACATTATCATGC
Organism: Cetonia aurata; assembly: GCA_949128085.1. Taxonomy (NCBI): domain Eukaryota; kingdom Metazoa; phylum Arthropoda; class Insecta; order Coleoptera; family Scarabaeidae; genus Cetonia; species Cetonia aurata. The sequence goes on from OX421885.1 coordinate 36,313,736, forward strand.
ATCAGCTTTGGACTAAATTGCGGAAATTATCTAAATGCACAATTTCAAAACAGATGGATTGGAAGAGCGGAACCGATTTCTGAGCCTGCACGTTCACCAGATAGGACTCCAGTAGATTGTTGTATTTGGAGTCGCATCAAATCACTGGTTTATGACACACCTCTTAATACAGAAGGAGACTTAGTGGCTGGAATTATTCTAGCGTTTGATGATATTCGTGAACGTACTCTGCTATTTCGAAAAATCCGGCATTCGATTGCAAATCGTTACAACCTATGTAGCGAAAATGGGAGCCGTAACTTCGAACAATTTTTATAAAGTTTATTATTTCTAATGAAATGTTCCTTAACTTAACTCTTTCTTCAATTACAGATTGTTATGAAAGATTTCTAGTTTATATTGACACCGAGAAAATACCAGACACTAGTTTATTAATAAAGATGTTTATTTTAGTGTGTATAGAAATTATCATTTATATTGGATCAAAAGCATAATGAAAAATGCGAAATAAAGTTTTAAATGAAATTTAATAGGAAAACATTTTTTTCGCCTGGAAATATTAAAAAGAGGGAGAACAAATACGTGCAAACCGTAATTCTTTGTTCTCAATGTTTTATAAATGATGATTTAATAAAATATTATTACGAAATCCTTTTGTGTTTGTTCTAGCGTTCTATTTTCCGTGAAAAATAACTGAACGCCTCTCTAAATGGAACAGAAATTTAATTTTCCGACTTCATTTGTGATGCCCTTAATGTCACTAATTATTTTTTAATTAGACTTTGAATTTCCCTCGTGCTCTTCGCGCCACCGTCGTCCCTCCACTTCTCCGCCTCTTAGCGCCGTGTATTCGAAGAATTTCAACAGTGTTGAAACCGCCGCCTCGTCAACCAGTTTGGTAATGTGATTAGGGGATTTTCAAACAAACCGGTAGAATTTCGTCCGCGCCACCCTCATTTACCGGAAGCACGTAAGTGAGTCAAGTGCTGGCGGTACCGCCAGCATCGGTACCCTACTTCTTCGACAGCGTTGTCGCCGCTACCGCAGCGGTAACCACCTTTGACGCCCCGTGAAGTGTGCGATCGAACCGCCTTCCTTTCCCTCCCGAATTCTCAGCCCCTATCCGTTAGTAATCTCGGGGTTCATCCTGTCAACGAGCGGCTGCACCAACGCGTCGAACAAATTATTACACTTCCGTCCCGCTCCTTTGCCCCCGGACGCATCCAGTCCTCTGTTAATCTGAAAATCTTTGCCGATTTGTGCAACTTTAAATGACTCTGTATCGATCTGCGTATCTTATTGCGAGGGGACCAAAGCCGTTATTCTAAGGTTCGGTTTTAATGCTCATAGGGGAGGAGATTTTTAACACCTTCTATGTTGAAAAAAAAATACTGAGCAGAAATAATTTTATTACCACAGTTTTGAATCCATTGATGTACAATACATTCATATCAGTTGTAACCTTAGAAGAGGAAAAAGTAATTAAAACACTTTGCGATCCATTCTCGTAAAGTCACTTGTGTTATACTGTAGGATATATAAACCGCGCGCTTGCAAGTACTCGCTCCTATCCTATTCTGTGAGTTCGATGCGTGTAAAGCTCTCTGGCACGAAACAGCGCTACCCTCCGAGCTGTATTTTCGGCGCCAGCAAAGATCTCTGGCACCTCTCTGAGCTGTGTTTGCGACGCCGACAAAGTTCTCTGGCACGACACACAACTTGCACTTTAAAACACCGCACGTACGTAAAGAAAATAAAAACAACAATATACTATATGACTGCTCTCCATTGCAGTGGACGAATTCAAAACGAAATAAACACTTTTGGAATATAATTTATATTTCGATTGCATATCTGCAGGTCTCTTCAGAAAATTAATGAAATAGTTTAACCGTTTATTCTCAATTGGAATGTGAATCAACATAGAAATTAATTTGAAAATTGCAAAATTTGTTACTAATTTGAGGAATATAGGCAGCATATTATTGTTAAAGGTTTAGTTAGTCACAAACAGCGATTTAGGGTTCCTCTTCCATGCGTAATTCCACAAACTCTCCATCATTAAAGCGAATACGTTTCACACTGTTCATATCACGTATTCATTGCATTGGCGATACTTTTGAGTTATATCTAATCAGATTCCCTCAGGGCGGACAACTTAGTACTTCAGCGACGTTGCAGCGAAGGGGAACTAAAACGTATCAATCAGTAGGGATGGTTCCATCGGGGGTGACTGCGGTTGCAGGCACTTGTTCATCGCGCCGACGGGCCCATTTAGGGCGCCTTATTTGATTTTCGAATTCGCCCACACGAAGAGATTGAAATATATATTGGATTACCGGTGACCGTTTTCTGCTGGCGCGAAAGAATTTGAATGTCCAATTGCGTGTAAGGGATTTATGTATACTTGTTTGTGATATGTAATTTTGTAGGTATTTATTAACCTGCGTTGATGGGTAAAATAAAATGTCACAATATATTACCATTAGCGGAAAGAGAATTCCGCCCAAGGTATTTTGTTGTAAAGTAGTATGTATGAAAGTTTAAGATTAAAATATTAAATTTATGAAGATAATTGGTAAATTGTTGGACCATTTGTTGAAACACACACAGGAATCATAACACTAAGTACAATTTTTTTTACAATGTGTTGTTTCGTCCACACATAGTTAGTGTTTTATTTCTTAGTTCAGTTTTAATTTTATTTTCTAAATGTATAAGCACAGACGATAAATAATTCCGTAGCATTGTCCTAATCGGTAATGTAAGAATGGCGTATTTCTTCCAAAATGAAATAAATGAATCGTTACTTAACAAAGTAATCTGCAGATTTCACCCAATCATAATTGCATATAAATTAAATAAGAAAGGTTTCTGTTTATGCCAGTTTTTTTTTTTCATCATTGTGAGTTGCACTTCGCGCGTGACCTTAGCAATGACCAATTTTATTGGAAATATATCGCACATTTAATTTTTGTGCCATCCTAAGTTATATTCGGAAAATCTTATTCACTGCATCTGACAATGGTCGGCTTCTCAATCTGCGTACGTATTTGCGACTGCTTTGAGTCTTTTAAGATCTTATCTAAAACAGAGAAGGTGCTACGTCTCGTACAATGGATACAACTCCAAAGATTTCATTCTTACTTCCGGCGTGCCGCAAGGGTCGAATCTAGGCCCATTACTGTTTGTGCTGTATAACAATGATCTACTTCTCCAAATTGATCTCCCCATTCTTGCATATGCTGATGATATTAAGATCTTTTCTGAAATTTCTTGTATCGATGATGTGAGTAAGCTTCAACGTGCCTTAAATGCTGTTCCTGGTTGGTGTGATACTTTCAAACTGAAGCTAAACGTCGATAAATGCTGTGTGCTAACGTTTACTCATTCATCCTCACCTAACATTTGTTCTTACCAAATCAGGGATAGCATTTTGTCTCGTAAATTTGAATTTAAGGATCTGGGTGTAATCTTTGATTCCACGTTTTCTTTCAAATCGCATATTAGTCATATACGTTCTGAAGCTATCAAATCTCTCGGTTTCATTATGCGTGTCTCTAGATACTCTAAAGATACTTCACTATTGAAATCATTATATTTCGCATATGTATTAAGCAAACTGGAATATTAGTTTGGAACCCTCTATATGCATGTGATTTCCTAAGTTTAGACAGTATCCATCGCAAATTTACGAAATTCCTTTCCTTCAAAATGGATAATAAATGTGTATTATTATTATTATTATTATTACATACAACGTAGATACTCCTTCCGTATCTTTGCCTGCGGAACCCACGGAAAGTTGGCTGATTTACTGATGACTTTAGCTATTTTATTGCATGAACTTCATAAAGGGTATTTCGGCTTTATCTAGAAAATAAAATGGGTATAAAAAACGCACAAGGTTAATCGCTTCCTCCTCTTCAGAAACTCAATTATCTGCCTACAAAAGAGAACAATAACTGCGCAAAAAAGACAAAAAGCAAGACGAATGCACTCACCGTTATAGCAATCAATGTTATTCTGCTTCACCATATCTGCTCGAGCATACATCTGCTGCCAACATATTAGAAAATAATCAAGCGTAACTCCGATCGTGTGGCACGCATGTAAATCGGGGAAAGCACGAGGACACTGAAAGATTAAAGAACGTAGCGGCATTCGAAATTGCATTGTACCCAGCCGTCGTGTCGTCCGCCCAGGCTCAAGGCACACGCCGCGCGCTGCAGTTCGCCTTCACAACGTCCGCACTTGATTATAAAAGGAATGTGCAATGTCACCAGTTGCGTGTGCCCTCCAGGAGTCGTCTGAAATTAAAGATCCTTTTTTCTTTCTTCCCGAACCGTGAACTCGCTGAACGGATAATTGAAAACGAGAGTTCCGATTGGTTATCGATCGTTGTGACTTGCTTATTTTCCCGTGGCATTCATTTCTCTTCTCCGGTGTTTGTGTCGTCGGCGGACGACCGACGCGACGCTCTGTGAAAATTATGGCGATGATGCGCCCTTTTTTCCATTATTCTTCCCGCTCTTTGCACGCACGCTTGAGAATGGATGCTGGCGGTGTGCATTGTTCGCAGGAAAATCTAATGAATATTAAACTAATCGAGTTGCGAGAGTTTCTGAAGTGGTAAACCTATTAAATTACAGTTAAAGTTAATTAAGACAGAATAGTACGAAGGACTTGAAGATTTTTTTATATTATATTTTCGTATAAACAACTAACAAGGGAAGACGAAAATATGGAAGAAACAAGGTATGTAAATAAATAAAAATCGATATCACTTTGTTGCCGCGTAGTTGCGTCTCATTTAGGTTTTTTCTTCTAAAGGGTATTGTTTGATTGATTTGAGAGTTTAGACCTTGTAACGCCATCTAGTGTATAAGTTACCCAACTTCTTCTAAGCTTTTTGGTATTAATTTTTGGATAATTAGAATTTTATTATCATCTGAGAGTAACGTTTATGGTTTGTTTGTTCGAATATTACTTCAATCTTTAGTCATCTAATTCTATTCTTTGTTTGAATTACTCCGCGTTGTTAGGTTGTCAATACTGATGTGATCTAGGTATTTCCGTGTCCGTCCACTTGTGAAGTACGAACGAGACCACACCGGCCACGCTAAACATCGTATACATTTGCAGCTTCGCCCCGTGAAATTCTTTTTGTTCACCGCATCTGTTGCGGAATTTTTGCCGTGACGAATATCATTCATCGTTTGCATTTTCTGTTTACCTAGGGCTGCTAGGGGAAGTGCTTTTGCAACGATTTTCCTATGAAAGGTTTTTCCAAGCAGTAGCGTCAGCCGCCATAACTTCATAGCGTCGTTTAGGTCAGAACATGTACTGTTTCGAATTAATTCTCATCAGCATGCCATAGGCGAGGCACAAACAACAACACTCCAGCAGGCAACTACATGCACTGTTGACTATAAAATGTAAATGAAAGAGTACAGCGCCATCTACTTGTGAAGGTAAAAAGTTTGGTGGCCTCCACATCAGTAATAGCCAAAGTTTTGTTTTCATTTATTTTACACTCCACTACTGCTTAGTAGCTTTGCTATTACTGATGTGGAGACCACCAGACATCTTACCTTCACGGGTAGATAACGTTGTATTCTTTTCATTTATATTATATATTAAAATATTAAAGTATGGTTTTATTCAGCCTAAAATAGGTGTCATTCTGTACTCACACTATTCTAGAATCCTGCGAAAATACAAATATAATCTAAATACCGTATGTCGAATCTAAGAGATTTCGAAAGCTTTTGCTAGTCTGGGAGATTGAGATAGTTAAGTAGTGGACAATACAGGTTGTGTCCTACAAACGGTGGATTGCAATTATGCAGAAAACAAGTAAAATAGAGTCCTTAAAAGTTGACTGCCCATGTTTTGTTCTATGTCCATTTCTGCTAAACGTGTGAGAAGGAGAACAAGAAATCTTGTACAGTAGAATTGATTGAATTCGATGAAAAAGTAAAAAGAGATGCACTAGTTACAAAGCTAGACTCGATAGTGATAAAGAAAGAAACATGTTTTTTTTCAATTTATTTAATTAGGTAACTACATTGCGTTTGTGGCAAAATATAATGCCCAAGTCCTTCCTTTCATCTCCCTAAAAGAGCTATACATGCAACTTAAATCTTCTTCCATTCAACCGTTTCCGTTAATCCCGTAATATATCCCACGTATTCGCTGAATGCTTCTGCAAAAAGAGATACCGAACAATAATAACTCCACAATTTGGTACGCAGGAGAGCTCTCCGAAAACGCCAAACCACCACATTAATAACTTGTTCAATAGGCTTACCGAATTACCGGACTTTGTATACAAACATACGTATACAATTTAGAATACAAAAGGCCATGCGGAAGATGTATGCTACACATAAATATGGGTGTACATTCAAGTTCCATTTACCGCGAATAAATCGCGGGATGTTATCTTGAATCATCTCGATTGCGGGCATGCCTAAATTTGGATGTAATGACGGACAACGAGGCGTTTCTTTTCGTGACGGGTATCGTAAGTAGAGGAAGATAAAACGGCAAAAGCTAATAAATAACCACGGATGCCATAAAAAAATATAATAATAGACTCACAACTTGTCAGTATCAACGAATGAATAATAGCAGGTTAAGAGCTTTGGTGCAATGATGACAAACGAAAGTTTAAAGGCAGAATTTTGGCGATAAAAATGAAGGGAAGAATGGAAATGAAACACAGATTGGATTGACCGAGATTTAAAAGTCGTGAATTAAGGGTATCTTAAGTGGTCGAATTATCTTTAATGATATGTAATTTGGTGTAAATAAAAATTTATATCTTCTTAAATATGAGCTTGAAATTATATGTGTAGGTATAATGATTTTCTTGGTATTTGTCCTTCTATACCTATATATGTCTGTATAATCACAAATATTTTTTTCATTCTCAACGCGCTTGGATGAAATTGAAGTGTTGTCTAATCTGTGCCATCATTTGTCGTTATTAACCTTAAAGATCAAGTAGATAACTTGGAAAAAACAGAAATTTCTAAAATATATTAAGCAAACTAAAAGATGAATCAAAACTCGTTACAAGGAGCATTTGGCTCATCTTAAATTTGTAAGGTTCGACAAATCTAGTGTAGCCCTACATACGCTTGAAGCAGTAGAAATAAATGTGGGAGATGTCAACGTCAGGCGGTTTGTGGATCGAGGCTGTCCCCAAGGAGGCGTTTTGTCACCACTTCTGTGGAATCTTCTGCTAGATGTCCGTACGCTCAATGTGTTTGGCTACTACACAATCGCATATGCGGACAATATGATCGTATGAAAGATTCAAGAGTGTGCTTCACCTTCTTTACAGATGGATCGAAAACGAAAATGGAAACGGGGACAGGAGTCTTCTCCCCGGACTTTAACCTCTATCTAGAACCTGGGCAGGTTTGCCACCGTTTTTCAAGTCGAGGTGTGGGTGATCCTGCACGGTGCCGCAGAAATTTTAGCAAGGGGCATTCAGGGACAACGCTTTGTCCTTCATATATATATTGTATCATAGGATCACTTCGGGTTTGGTATTTCAGTGTCACGATGCCCTAGAAGCGGTTACTATCGATAATGCCTTGACACTCAAGTAGGTTAAAGGTCATAAAGGAAATCTAGGTAACGAGGCTGCCGATGGGCTGTCGGGACTGGACTCGTGCTTCCACTTCGTGGATCTGGAACCTGCTCTTCCTACTGCGTCGGTTGCACTCAACACCATAATAAAGCAATGGATTGCAACTCTTCACGAAAATGGATGGAAGTCAATAACTACTTGCCGTCAAGTGCGTGAAGCAAGATATTGCCTACAGCTTTCTCACAATAACTTACATCAAGTTGTGGGGCTTTTGACAGGCCACTGCAAGCTAAATAAATACGTCCACTGCATGGTTTTGGGCCTTATAAACTGTGTCGGGCATATTACCAAGAGGACGAAACGCCGGAATACATTTTATGTGACTGCCATGTCTGGTTTAAGTATAAATGAGAATAGCTTTAGTGTAGTTATCCAGTTCAGTTTGTTATTAAAGCGTGTGAGCAGTGTAGCGGTGGTGTTTGTTCCTTCTTACGATGCTATCGGAACACACGTTCTTCCTTTATATCAAGCAGATTTCATTTATCGATTTTTTTCTGCTTTGATAAAAAATCCCATATCTATTTTGTACAGGTTAACAAAAATAGCCAACAACTCTTTAAATCGAAAGGAATTAAGGATATGAGTACCTAACTTTTTACCAGGCATCCCATTTGCGCCCTTGATTTAATGCCTAGGGTAACCGTAAAACTTTAGAAATATAAAGTCGATGAAACAAACCCGCAGATCCGTATAATTGAGAATAAATTAACCGCACTTAAGTCAACAAACGACAACACACCAATTATGTCAAAGAAATAAATCGAAATTAACATAAATTTCGAAACGCCTACGCGAAAATAGTACAAACAATAGAGGCGAATGTCCAATTATTTAACGTCTCCGTCAATATTTACACGCGTCCGTTAAAGTCGCATCGCACCAACGGGCATTTGTCACCGATAATGAGGAAATCTGTTTGATCCGCGGCGCGCCGAGGACACACCGTTAACCGGCGTAAACACGCTTTTTCACTTTCGGCTCGCGTTTCACACACGTGCCCGGGATTCCCACACTAACACACCGACGGATGACAATGTCTCGCGCCGAAAACAAATTTGTCAACGTGCCGAGGGACGCTAAACAAGAGAGAGCCAACGTTCCGTAGCGTTCCGACTTTTTATGAATTCTCCTAAGCTAGTCTAAAGACGATTTCCTCTAGGAATACCCTTGCAGAGTCCGCTTAATTTAATTGTTTCTACATCCTAGACAAAAGATCGATTTGTTTCTTGGAAAGGAACGCGAAAAGATTGGCTGTTTTCGTAGGTCTTTTATAACACACGTTTTGTTAGGATATTTTATAATATAATGGCTTTCCCGATTAAAAACATAAGAAGATGAATGTTGTTGATGCAATAGATTACGCATTTATTATTGGGAAATAAAACAATGACAATTTTTGTGATCTCATAAATCACTGCGTGTTTGAATTAAAAAATCCTTTAATTCAATATTATTTAGCTTTGCTATGACCATGACTATTACTGCTTGCCGCCTATGATAATTGTCACGGAGTGATGTCAAGCACAGGCTGGTTCAAGCATCAACTACCAACTGAATCTGTCTTATCTGTTATATATATCATCATGGTTTGTAAATGTACCTATACGGTTTGTACGAGCGTCCTATGGTCACCTAGCATAATCGGTAACAATCGGGAATGCTAGAGCAAAGCCGTGTGTGCAACGCTGATACGTTATATCATACATCAATTTTCATTTGTATGTTGGCTACCGAGTGGAATGCACATAGAATTACACTTACCTATTATCGTTTGGTTATTTTATTTTCCTAGCATGCTTCATAATAATATTTTTCTTAGTGGATATTAATTTCTATTTTTTAAAAATGGATTTATTTATTTTTCTCTAAGAGAGTTTTAGACATCTTACTGTTTAGATGCTTTACGCAGGTTGTTTTCATTTGATTCTAAAACCTATTCGTACTGTTATAGCTCTTTGTACAAGTATATTATAATTTAATTTCATAATAATAATCTTAATTACATTCTTCGCCCTAATAACGTCTAGTTTTCTAGGCAATTGCCATTATTTAGAGAAAATGTAATATGTCCTTTTTTTCACACTGCGAAAATATTCAGTACCTCACTATGAGAACAAATATGAAATGGTACGCAATCCATGTATATTACGCCTGTTACCATAAGAGGTATATTGAAGCATGTTTAGATGCAGGTGTTCGTATAACATCGGGTGACTATAGAACAAAAGTTCGTGCTGTATATGTTTGTTGTTATGTGTTCGTCAGTGTAAGTTTTCACTATGGAAAGTACAAAGCAAGAAGCTTGTCTTCTATAGTGCGTTAGCCCTACTTGGAAATAAAGTTGTCTACATTTGAATCGAGAGTATCACCATCAGAGTTTATCGTAAATTGCAATCATGTTTTTGCTCCGAAAACGAGGGTAGCGCGTATAAAGTAATGTGGCGACAGTATAATCAGATTTTATGGTGGCTTTCCCATTTACGAACTTTCTATTTAAAGGCCATTATAGTGTGCCCTCGTATGTACAATACGCAAGTTGCACTACGACTAATTGAATCTACTTTCGTCCACTGTAACAGAAGCAAAAACAAAACGCCATCGCCGAATACAACGCGTTCATCTTCATCGAGTCATCCTCGCGTCGTGCGTCACGGTTAACGTTTGATTGTTTCTCCAGACCCACGCAGACAAGTCGAGTCGTAGCGGCAGATGACTTTGCGACGGGCGCGGATGAATCAGTAGAAAACACCGAGAACGTAACGAACCGTTAAATGCCTATACGCTAAGCTTTGTCATAAGGGTAGAGGCTCTCGGACCGGGCTGAGAGTCGATGAAGGGTGCCCATTAAGGCGACCGGCTCGAATAAATCACGGTAATTGAATCAAAACAAAAATTGCACGAGAGAATGGGAGCGGGTGAGACACTCTCGGCTTCTGAGAAACGATCCTAAACGCTAGTCGTAAAAAGGCGGAGTTTTTCTCCCGTTGCGATTTTCTTCGCTTAGCTGTTCGGATATTTGCGGATCGCTTTGATAAATTTGTTTTCGGGTTTGTGGCGGTTTCACGTCGTTAAGGTTTTTAGTACAGGGGACACAATACTGATTTATCGCTAAGCGTAGGGAAAGAAGCTCAAGTAAGCTGGATAAAGATTCGTGGATGCAGTTGGTGAACAATGCACAGAAAACGAATCAGTTATATATAAACGAATTGTAAAATCTGCACTTAAAATGCTATTTTAATTTCGTATACCAATTAATCGTTTACTTTAGCAGTGATTCCCTCCTTTTAACCCTGGTCAACATTTCCAATTTTACGTTGCGAAAGTTTTAGGAAAGGTTTTTCACTCCTTTGTTTCTTGTTTCCTTTTTAACATCGACTTCCATAAACGTTTGCTGCTGGGAACCAAGCAAAGCCTTATAGTGGGAGCTGTAAAAACTCTAGGCTGCCTTTTGTGAATACAACATAATCTCCTGCTATTTCGTTCGAAACGCGTCACTAATAGAAATGCTTTGCAAGGAAAAAATTCTTTTTGATATAACTACACTTAGTTTTGCATATCCCTAAATATGTATCACCTTTGTTTTTTAATAAAATGGTAACTCTTCCATTTCCTAATATAATAAACTGTTAGGTTTTTAGTTAATGAAGTAATTAATGGATGAATACATAACCTATGTAATCATGTGCCTACCAAAAAATGTTAATGACCTAGGCGAAAATATCTAAGAAGAGCACATTAAACGGGTAGATGTAAACTCCGATTATAACATGTCAATTTGCAACAAAGACGGCCTAAGTACACATATAAACTCGGTCGGTCTGAAAAAATTAAAACTCGGCTGTAACGTAGTGACACCTGTTGGTAGCTTCTGAAATCAAGAGCAACAACACGTTTGCCCATGCGCACTGCGCATACAACTTAACTATATTAAAATGTATGATATTTCTCTATACTGGCTGTTCTCATTATAAAGCTACCTGACATAATTCTGAACAAAATACTTAAATGAACCTTGAACTGCGAAGAATGATTGCTTTCGGAGATATAAATAAACGTAAAATCATATATACTCTTTATAATAATATAATATATAAAATCCGTTACATTTTCACCATTGACTTACATTTTCTTGCATGGGAACGTATAAAATCCAAGAATATATAAGTAGGGACAAGAACGACAGCGTATCTTGATGTTCGGGATGAAGGCACCAGCACATACATATCTGCCTACTTACATATATATCATCATATCAATCATAAACAGATTTTGTTACAAGTCTTCCATACTTACTGCACAATACTACAATTTGAAAATTTAATTTCGCAAATATCATAAACTTTAGCTATCTTTATCTATAAGAAAACCACGGAGCTTTCTTAAAATATGGCAACCTTAATCTAACAAAACACCGTAGCGAGCCTTATTGTTTGCGCCAATATGCCGTCAATCAGAACTTGCACGGCAGTTCCTTTACCCTTATTTACTAATGAACAGAATAATCATTCGGTTAGCTTAATTTTTTTTTTTTTCATAAACACTTAAAACAAAAACAACAGAAGCAGCGAAAGCAATTTACTGACGAAAGATACATGTAATAATTATTTCGCAAACATCAGCGAATATATATATTCACATACATTACTCGAGAGATAAAAGTCTCCTAACTGTGCTTCATTATACCTTGTAGCAGTGACTGAAGAGTAACACCTGGGTATATTAAGGAGCCATCTCAGAATTGCCTACCATATGGAAGGTAATGGAAGTGACCACGCAAAATAGATTGTTCAACTTTTTCGAAAACTGGCAGCTGTTATGTAAGTAACAACATGGCTACAAAAAAATTAAATCTACAACAACTGCTATGTTTAAACTTGTTGATGCAGTGGCTTAGGCTTGAATGCAGAAAATTACCCAGAATTATTTAATATTCTCTTCTATTTATCAAAGGTATTTCAACTGTAACGACTATGGATTTCAACTAATAATGAGATAAATGGAGCACAGCAAATAGAACGTGTTTTGTAAAGGAGAATTGTTGAGAGTGAATATTATTAACAAAGGGATACTGCAGATATCCATCCTGGGGCCAATTCTGTTCGTTGTATATACAGATGATTCACCATCCAATATATGTTCCTTCAGAGCGCTAATGTATCCAGACGATATATCCCTTCTACTACGTAGACTTCATCAAGCACTATGGGCAATGCTGCTGAGTAGTTTGAGGTCAATAAATTAAATATACAGTTTTCTAGCAGGGTTAATAGTGAAAATTAGAAAATTCATAAGCTTTCTGCTATTAACTCCAGTTTGAAAGATCTTATAGTTTAGTTAATGATAAAAAATGTCAACCTTGTTATTTTGTAGACCAAATTTCATATTAACTTTATAAAAGAATCTTACAACAATAGGATAAATTACGCTAATTTCATACTGTACCCTTCCATGCTTACATTATAGAAACCATAAACCACAATACATAGTGCTTGTTAGAGTCTTAGTATAATGAGTTGTGATGATATTATAGCTGGACTTTGCATACCATAGCATCATCGCATCGCTAGGAAGGTTGAATACTTAAGGCGGTGCGCAGACGAAATCCATTGCACGAAAGTACATGCATACATTTGTTTAATATAAACGTATTGTGTTTTCGTGTAGTCTATTGTTTGGATATTATTTATTAGCGGAATTTAATTATACACGATGTTGTTAGTACAACAGAGTTCGAGGACCCAAAGTATCGTTACTGAAACGTTATAATAATATGATCCTATAATATAATGGTATACTAACCTATAACTAGGATAATAAAAGCAATGTAAACGTAACTGGAATAAAATTGCCCCATTAAAAAGTATAATAAACACCGTTTAAAACTAGGTTGCGTTTTAATAAAATGAAACAATAATCGAATGCTATTTTTATCCTAATATTAGATTTCATTGCCAATATTTGCTTTATACCTTGACTTTACACGTAAAAAAGCAACAATACAGTTTGCGACTGTATTTATATAAATTTTATCTGCCTTTAATACAACAAGAAAAGCAAAGAGAACAGTCGTTTAATAGCGCATATTTAGATCACATTTACCTGACGATAAGATAAAGTTTATGCTACGGCTCGCCAATCTAACTAGGTAAACGGGTTGCATTAGCTTTGATAAAATTTCCAAGAGGAAAAATAAAATGCAAAAATAAAGATGGGAATAACAAATAAACGAGTTACAAGGGATTCCTTTGTAAGAAAGCATATAATAACGGGACAGATATTGGTAATGTAGGAATCGTTGTCGTATATTTACATAAATGGAATACCTTCCTTTTTCTTACAGATGTTTGCCAAGCGAAGAGGCTCTGTTGAAATGTAATAATAAAATTGAATTTTCTGATGGGAGAAAATCTGGTGTTTATATTGGGGATTTGGGTAAAATATTCTTTATCCCAGAAATCTTTATATCTGTTATAAAGGGAATTGTAAGGATTGGGATTGTGCAGTGGAAAAGAATTTTGTATCTGAGATAATTTTTGCTGTTATGGTTTGAGTTTACATACAAGATGTAACGGTGTAGTACCTTAGGAGGATTGAAAAAAAAACTCGTCTTCTTTTATAAATTTCAGTAAAGGAAAATATTTTATCCTTCTGAAAAGGATTGCCGTTCAGAACTTTTCCCTTCCAATGCTTTGAAACTGTGTGCTTAAGAAAATATGTCTGTCTATTCCGATTACTCTTAATATGAAGTTTTTCTGATGTCTTTAACTTGTAACCTCGACTATAGTATATCTTAAACCATAAAACACTTTCATAATTCTCATATGATTTTATAACTTTTAGAGCTTAGTTAGGGTTAAATATAAGATTAACGAACTAAAGCATCTATTTATATAATAGTGTATGAGATAAATATTTGCTAATTTGTCAATTTAAATTTACAAATACGTCCTTCTTCGAACACAAATTTGAAATCATTTTGACCTAAGTCGTTAAATTCGCGCTCAAATGCCAGTTAATTGATTTATTGATAAATTTTGTTTTTATTAATAAAATTGAATTCCCTCAAAAACGCGGTAAATAAAGCTTTTGCTTATGCTCTGTTTTTGAGTAATAAAACCCCTATCAGTTTCACTGGACATACCCCAAAAACAGATACCATACCTCAATCGAGAACCGACTAAGACATGATAGGTTGAAAGTAATTATTTTACAGATAAAATACGTTTTAAAGTTCTAAGTAAATAACACAAAGAATTAAGTTTACCACTTAATGTAGAGCAGTGTTGCTTCAAAGTCAAATGCTCGTCAATGGTTACTCCGAGAAATTTTCAACGTTATCTAGGACTTGACCCTGTATACTCACTCCAATGTCCAAGCACTCTTTTTGCCTATTATGAAAGCGAATGGTTTGAGTTTTTTCAGTGTTTAAATGTAATGAGTTGTCACCGCAGCAGGTGTTCACAGCATCCAGCGTTTTTTGCAATTTCGTTTGCAAATCTTTGTCGTTCTTGTTTGACATAAGTAAAGTATTATCATCCGCATACATAGTAAGTGATGCGTCAGAAACAACACCATGTAAATCGGTATTGTAAAGTAGAAATAATACAAGTTCTAAAAACAGAACCCTGTGGAACGCCTGCATGAACAACACGATATTGAGAATTATATTTAAAAATGAAATTAGTTTGTTTATGATTAATACTAACATTAACCTATTAGTTAAAAAGGATTTTAGTCAACGGTATTCCTCGAATACAATAGGAGTATAGCTTGGACATTCGAGTTGACCTGCTGACACAATCAAAAGCTTTACTTAAATCACAAAAGACACCCATGAGGCATTCCTCATTGTCAATGCATACTAAACACTCCTTATAAAAACTCAAGAGACCGGAGGAAACTGATCTACCCGATCGAAAATCATGTTGTCGGTCTGTTATAAGATTATTCTTATTACTAAATTTCTTTAGTATTGATAAATATGTTCTTGATTATTTCTTAAATGGTTTGATTCATATAGCACTGTCCTATCATCCGAAATGATATTATCAAGTACACACACCGTGCCAGACAAATATCCTTAATGCTATGAGAACCACTAGTGCAATCCAAATTAATGCCCCAGTTAATAGATAGATAATTTTATTGTCAGAGATCTCCGATATTGACATTGTCATGGTTACAACAAAAGTTATATAAAAGTATTAATTTTTTGTGATAATAATGATAGGTTATAAAAAATAATTTTGGTGATAATAATGATAGGAATAATACAAACGAAACTATGGAAATGATGGAACAATACGACATAATAATAGACATTCAATAAATTGAAAGCCGATTGATGGTCCCAGTGACTGAGGCAAATGCAGTATGTACTGGTGAGCGTTAGTTTAAATTTGTTAAAAATTTATATTAGCAATACAGCGAATGATGCGTTTTTGGCTGATAAATACTCTGGAAGAGAAACTCGAGGAGCCCCAGAATATGATACCAGAAGAAAGTCTGGAATGAGTTTCGGCGTAATAGAAAGACAAGACATGTTCGATACGCAGAATTTATTTTAAAATTCTAATTTGGAAACATATTTGATTGAGCCTAGATACAAGGTGATTACAATGCTCTACCCAAGTTAACTTTTCCTCGACATGCACGCCCAGAAAGCACACAGACGACTTCTGAGCAACCTGTAAGCCATTAACATCAGCATCAAAAGCCTCCATCCTCGATCGAGCAGCGCGAAATACTGTAAAGCCCGTCTTGGCAATATTCATAACAATAGTAATAATAATAAAATATTTACCACCGGTCTACACAACAATTCTATAGCAATAGTTCCGCCGTGATATTAATTTTTCCTAAATAGCCATTCAAAATTAATATACCTATGTATATATTTTTAATTACAGATTGATATGGAACTGGTTAGGTCGACCGAGTACATCGTCCCATCCGAAAGGAATATGAACGGTCACTGCAATTACCAGAACAACTTATCGCCGTATTCGCTAAAACAACACAACCACCAGTTACAACTGCAACAGCAACAGCAGCAGCAGCAACAGCAACAGCAGCAAGGAAGAGGAGCATCCCATCATCAAGACAGAGAGTGGGAGCCTTCCGTCAATGGACGTCCAAAACACAGAGCCTCGTCGGTAGTAGCAGCAGCAGTACCTACCCTAACTCAGTCGACGCCGGACGCGAGACGCGAGAAATCCGAACGCAAGAACACGCGACAGCAACCGCAGCACTGTAGCGAGGCCACGCCGATTAAGAGCGCCGATCATCACGGCGCCAGGACCCCCAATAAACACCATCAGACGTCCACCGGTGCAGCGATGCAACAGCAATCGTCGACAGGTCGCCTAATCGAACACGAAAAACTATTTTCGAAGAGTCCGTGTTCGACACCGACTTCATGTATTCCTACCGCGAAAGGTTATCAACAACAATCGAAGAGTAAATATTCACCTCACGCGCATAAGACGTCGCAAAGGGCACCGGACAGAGTCAAAGGGGTCGTTGGGGGTTACCAAAGTGCGGCCGGTGTGAGTTATGTCGGTGGCGGTCTAACCGTACACGAGAGTGGTGTTTTCGGTGTTTACTCCGAGACGAAATACATGTTCGCCGTGAACGGCTTGCCCAACAACACTGCACAAGCGTCTGCGGCCGCAGCGTTTTTTGCAAGGTAAGTTCTCTCTTTTCTTCTACCGCCGTTCATAGGTGTTGCGGTTGTAGTTGTTCTAGTGTTATCTTCGTTCATGTTTCGCGTATCCGTGCAGAACGCCATCATCGCTTTCCGATTGTTTTTCTCTCGCAATCCTCGCGGTGATCATTTATCTTATCGTGTCGTCCCCTGGTGGCGGGAAAAAGTTTCGGTATAAGTTTTTCTGACGATCTAATCGATGTTAAATTGAAAGAAACGAATGTTTCCTCAAAAATGATGATAAATGATTTCTTACAGCGTATGTTGTCGAAACTCTGTTTCTGCTTTCAACATTTTCTAAATTAGTTTCTATAAAAAGAAACATAACTTTGATATCTATTTATAGAATGACCGACATAAATGTCGCAACGTATGAGATTTTTTTTTTATTATTAAAATATGATCAAATCTTTCTTGGGGGATAGATTTAGCATTAAATAAAGTGTAAGAAAAATTGCACTATTGTAGATTCACGAATGTTTAAGAACCCAAAAATTTATTTTGACACCGGTCACGTGATCGCGTATGGCGGTAAATTTAAAAAATGTAGAATGAATCGGCTAGAAGTGATGTTATTTAAAAGAAGCTGCTTAGCACTCCTATTTAGAAAATTTAAAAATGACAACTTTTCCAAATATTTTAATTTAGGTACATTTTCTATATTTCTCGATTGTGGTAGCTCAACTGAAGTAACATCACTAATAGCATTTTCGACTTAGTGCACTTTTATCCACTGATTGTATTTCCATCTTATTTTAATGCATAATATTAGTAAGGGAGATAGATATACTCCACGCGTAAAGTGCAATAAGTGGAAAACGCTATAAATATAGTTGATCCTCAAATAGTTTTATCAATTCTTGCAAAACTAAGAAGTAGGTTTTCAGTACGACTGTTGCTCTTGTAATGAACTGCATCCGAAAGAAATAAATAAATTTGGCATTAATTTTTTTTATTCGAAACCATCACTTTTATTAAAGATTATAACATCCTGTTTTTTTTTTTCTACATTGATGTAGAAACTATTAGTTTAAAATGTATAATATTGCATACATTTTCTCTTGCAATTTTATAGCAGACATCCAAGGTATTTAAGCAGGTTTCGAAATCAGGAGTATTCTCATGATTAACTCAGATAAGGGTCCGAAGACAAATCTAGTACTAGATTCCAATGGAGGCTTTGCGTAAACGTCATTTACAAGAAATCATGTACAGACAATTGTAATAATAGATAATTTTGAAAATGAAAAGAAATAGTATTATAAAATGTCATAAATGGAATTGGTTGATACTTAGAATCCCACGTTGTAATTATGGAGCATGGGAATGTTAATTTGCCAGAGCAATCATCAGCGTTACTGTTTCACACAATAGTTGAAGAAAAATATTTTTTTTTAATTTAATAGTTATCGTCACGGTATTTTAGCTTTAATAGCCACGTCCAATTGATAAATATACAAGAATGAAATACGCGTCCTTGAATATATGAACTTATAGGAATTACAAATTACAAGAAAACAATAATATAAAAGTGGCGATAATGCTAAAAAAAATAATTAAATGAGAATTGTAAATTAATAAGATACAAAATGCAGGTATATGCCAACATACATTTGCATCGTATTGTTGTTAATCGGTAGGCTTAAAATGGTTGTTTAATGATAACCAGCTCTTTTATTATAATATTTCTATCGTTTTTCAAACATATTATTTCAAAAGTATTCAACAATTTTTATGATATATCTTTTTATTTCTGTAAAGCTTTTAGAGTAATTTTAAACTTCATATTTGTAACAATTTCATCGATGACATAAACACATAAGTATGTATGCATACGTAAGTCCATAATTTGAAAAATGGTAAAACTGGCGCGTACTGGAAAGTTTCAACGGTGCTGCCAATTACACCCAACTATAAATTTTCATTCATTTCTGCAATAACGCTCGACATTATATGTTATACGTTGTATGTATGTCGCTAATGGACCCCAATTTTAGTATAATAATTGATCTTTGCAAATACATGTTGCAGTCAAAACGATAGAGATATACGCAATGCGAAAATTGTCGCTTATGTTCAAAATAACTGTAATTATTCCTAAAATACATTTAGATATTAGTATATGAGCTTTTTAGCTCTGAACATATAATGTTAACATTGCCCTATATTCAGTTTAAAAAGAAGGAGAAGTTAATGCATTGCGCGCAATTGTACAATACATGATGCAAAATAATCTTTCATAAAATACCTAGATGAAAAACAAATTTTGTTGCGCCAGTTGGAAAATTTAACATTAATAATAAAGCAATAAAGTTTGATATTAGTTTCTATTATTTTTTATTCCTAAAATGTGCATTACAGAAGAAAAAAATGTGAGGACTGGTGAGCACTCGACAACAGCTCACGGCATCTTCTTGACTACTAGGGAAGTAAAGATAATATTGAAACTTATCTTATTGTCAACAAGATCAATGCAAGAGCGTAATTTCCAAAGACATCCAATACAAGTGTTTACCCATATATCAAATATACAGAGAAGAAAATGTTGTAAATTTAAAAACAATTGTAAAGTTTAGTACAATAAATTGTAGACCACAACTTCTACAAAATTGTTGACAAAACTTATTGCATTTATTGCAACAATATGTGCAATTTCGTTATACTATGTATCTTGACATAACTTATATATTAAAATAGCGTAACATACAGGTCAATTGTTGCAAATAGTACGTTTACCCCAGTGATAGAAATTGCAACGAATCTATTAAAATATTATAAACCCCTGTAGCACATTTTGTCTATATTTTCCATACAAATCAACCACGCTATTGCAATAATTAATATAGTTACGTATAATTTTGTTAACCCGTGACAGTGCGCGAATTCCGTCGCATTGGGCGTGATTCCGGAGGTCGAATCGGCCGACCTTTCTGCAGAGTGCCAGTGTGGAAGCATCTCGTAATTCTCGTACGCTGGCCGATTGTCCATCACAGTACCTTTTATACGATATTAAGCATGTGTTGTGTAAGCATCAAATTAATATTACATAGCCGTGTTTACCGAACACAATTTATATTGAGTAACAATTCCAACGGTTATGAAGCACAGTGCCGTCTTTACGACAATTTCTGTAGTATCACATATTTATGTAGCTAAATCAATTTTATAAGTATTCTGGGACTCGTATATACTATATGGGCATGAACTTTGCTATAATACAGTTTCAGATAATCAACAAACATTTTCAATCGCTAATATTAAACCGATCGTTGTGTATTCGTATTATGGACTATTATAGAAGTAGTTAACTGCATTACTATGCACAGATATTTCTTTTTCTAGTTATAAGATAATGTTCTCTGTTCAGTGGTAATAATGGCAAATAATTGTAAAAAATCTTCCGCAGGATTTCCATTTCATCATGTGTAATTTATTATATTACTTAGTTTCAAAGTATTGTAAAGCATTTCACCATATTTTGTAAAAGACTGTCCTACAATTTGTTCTAACAATTTTGTTGCTCTTTTTGTAACTGTGGTATAAGAAACTGGGTTATGCAATGTACTAATTAAAACCAAATAGTTTAAGCCATGGAATATTTTGGTCATATCAGCGAAATCGGTCGATAATTTTCTGGGTGTGCTTCACTATTCTTCTTATACAGGATGTTACGTAATTCGGGGACGCGGACTATGTGGCGATGTTAACATCCAAAACCGGGACGAATGTTCCTTTACCGTTTGTTAATCTGATAAACATTTTCTCACATATAACGATTTTAAAAATAAAGAATTTAAATTAAATACAGGACACCAAATAGATTACAATAATATTAAATTATTACATAAATGTCAAAAAAGTTTCAAAATTAATATTGCAGATTTTATAAATAGAAAAACACAAAATTAAGAACTGTATAACACTCCTTAATGAACAAAGATAGTTTCAAAATTTAGATCATAAGTTGCATACCCATTATGCTATTTTACATAAAGTCCTCATTTTCATCCTCTTTATACACGATTAATTTTCATTTTTTTACCCATAAATGCTCCCTACTATCTTCCTGTTTATTTACTCTTTATGATTTGATGTTCAATTTGCGCAATTGTCTGCCTATTGGGTTGCCTTCTTAATTCGAATTAAGTTAATCTTTCTTGTTCATCTTCATCGCGGTTACAGGCAACATGATTTAATTTTTCTCTTTACTTCCTTGTTCCGTAATGATTTAATTTTATTTTTAATTTAATTTAACATTGCATTAACATTCAAAACTTCACTTTTTCGACCTTGTATTTCAAAATTTTGTAAAAATCTTAGTACAATGTTTTCCAATTTTAACTTGACGTTTAAATCCTTCAATCTTGTTTTTGCATAGCTATACTGTAAGCAAAATTAAAAAACTAAAGGTACTGATTAATCTTGTATCACTATCTACCATGTAGACACAATGAAGACAATGTTATCCAACAGCTAGTATCCAATACCAATAGTGAAGTCCTTTAATTCACTACTGAGGTGAGAAGACTCACACAATCATATCTCATCACAGATTTCGTACGAAAAAATACTGGCCGTAAACGGGCATCGATTCGACGCTGCTGTTTCCCAACATTTCAATTGCGGTAATTAGCCGTGATTGATCAGTTTGAAATTACACGTTCCTCCTGCAATTCATTACATAAACGTCCGCATAATGACTGCACGGTCGACGCGTTAGCGCGGCTATGCTGGCTGGCCGTTAAAACAAGTTTAGTTTTTCTTCTCCCGTACATACCTACACACACACACATGCACACATGTATAAATACAAACGCAAAGCGTCGTCCGCAGGCGAACACATGTTGGATGCTCGCGGGGCTTGATTTAATGCGGCCGTGATTTCGGAGATACGATGCGCGCTGCTCGCTCCTATCTGCTGCCAACGTGAAATAATATGGTAACGTTCGCGGTGGTTGCGGTATATTACGCTAGATTTGATATCTGCTGCATACGAAACGATATCGTTCGAAAGCGTCGAATACGCAAAAATTATTCGCGTATTTTAATATAGGGGGCGCGAGATTGGAAAATACCATTTCGTGCTGGGGAATGTCGCGAAAAGAGGAGCGACGGAATAAGTTTTCGTGACGAATGTGAGTGGTTCCTATTTCCTATTGGTGAAAGCAAAAAATAAAAGTTACGTATCAGATTTAAATAAATATGAGATGGAAGGTATAAGCATACTGCAGTAAATATAGTTGGCTGAGGATACTAAAAAGAGCAAACACGTTGTCCAAATATTTTGACAATCAAGAAATATAAGCCAATTTAAAAATAAAAGAAACTCAGCCTACGTTATAAGGGGGTCATCCCACTTTAGTTGGTGATTTTCGGCGGAAGACGATCCCTCACTTTAATTTCCATTTTCTCGTATACTGCTCGTATCGAATCCTTCTGAAACTTTATATTTTTTATATTTATGATTATCTAAACAAATAATATCTATACTTGAAATCAAATTATATTTAGAAGAATTTAGTTTATGAAGTTTTGAAATTTTGTTTTTTTTTCGCACAAAATTAGCTGTTTCCCTCTTCCATGTATTTTTTCTCAGAAATTAAAACACCGAAATTAATTAAACATTGCACGAATTATCTTGATAGGTTTTTACATCGATAGACAGACGAAGGGGTTTTTAAAGCCAATACAAAGAACAACAAACAGAAATGTTGTAAACAACAGGCAAAGAGAAATGCCATATATGATATACTTGAGAATCTTTTCCTCGATTGGTATGAAGAATGGATAATCAACAGTTTCTGAGAAAAGGTGCATAATGTTTCTAAAAAGCAATGGTTTGAAACAATATATTCCCTAAAACAGTCGAATTCCAGCGATATTAATTTGTGCGAAATATGGTCATATTTTCTAATCCCGTAAATAAACCTTAGACATGCATTTTAACTTTTTGAATACGATTAATGGATGTCAAATCTAAGCACATATGATAAACTTCTGTGCAATACGTGAACCGAGAGAGAACGGTAGCCTCACACAGCCTTTTTTGATGTTTACGTTTAGAACTGTTCTGTGAGGGTACATCTTCTTCAGGGATAAGCATGAAGATTGGATGCATTTGAAAGGAATTGTCCATCCTCAATGCCAAGTTCTCACCGGTCACCACGGCCAATTCGAAGGCGAATAAAATCCTGCAACGTATTTGAAGTATCTTTATTTCCAAATATTAAAGCTTTGGATTTGGAGGGGGCGACATTAGGAGATCGCATTAGGATCATCGTTAATCCGTGCAGCGGCCTCCCTCCACCCTGACATCTGAAATGAGTAGTACAGCTTGCATATAGGTGAGCACTCGCGTGACGAAAATGCTGCACAAAGGACGAGGTGTACAATGAGAAAAGGATCGGGCTCAAAATGAACCCCTGCGGCACACCCTGGTGCACCCGCATCGATTAAGAAATGATATTGTTTATCCTTACAACTTGCGATCTACAAGAAAGAAAAGCAGCAGAGCTGAGGAGGCGCCCCAAATCATGCTTCCTTCAAGATGTGCAGAAGGATATCGTGATCCACGGTGTTGTACGCTTTAGAAAAGTCCAAAAGAACGAGAATCGTCATTAATACCAGGTGATAGGTACTGCGTAAGGGGAATTGATAAACGCGAAGGAAAACTCATTCAGTAAGCGGTGGAAATCAAAATTCACACCTGTCAAAGTAGATGATTTTTTTAAATTTAACCGCCTGTATATTTTCTCATTTTTGAAGTCTTCTTAATGAACTGATTTCAATTTTTATTTTATATTTTATTAACGTCTAGTGTCTTTTTCTACTAGAATTTCTGCTATAAACAAATATTTTTGATAAAAGAAGAAAATGACTTTCTATATAGTTAATATTTGAAGAGCCTATGAATACGGTGCTCTCCTGCACACTTCTATTGCACAACTTCTATTGCCAAGTACACCTATTTTCTTAAATATTTTTACTAAATCTAAGATAGTATTATCTTTAATCTAGAGAATGTACCAGATTCAAATGAATGGCCGTACTTCAATATAATAAACCATTTTCTTGAAACTTTACTAATTTCAAAATAAAATGTACTTCTAAGAAATGTTGTCTCTCTAAATATAAATAATTCTATGTTCTTATGAGAAGGAATTCACTTCCTTAGAATGTTTCTAATTTCGAACAATATTTCCTTGAAGTAAGTAATATAATTTCTTTTATTGAGAACAGCAAAAAAGTAGGAATGTGGAGGGGTTCTTACACGTTGAAACTTGGTTATAGATAAACAATATGACGTACGGGATTTTATAGCTTTTTCGACTTATTGCACTTTACGCGTGGAAGTATATCTATCTCCTTTACTAATATTACACACAGAGAAGTAATTTCTAGAACCAAGTGAGAATTCCTTAATTGAAGTACCTCTCGTACTCATATATAAGCAAATGAATAATTCCTTGAACGAAGAACATCATTTTCTCAAAATATCAAGAAATTAGTTTCTTGTATGAAGAAATTTTATGTCCTTAAACATAGGAAAGTAAGTTATTTGAAACAAATGAATAAAAATTCTAGTTCCAAGAAATTCTACCGGTTTAAGTCAAACACGTGATAAACTTGATATGAGAAAAGTTGACTTTCATATAAACCATGTGGTTCCTTCAAATGAATACGAAGTTAACTTAACACAAGTCCCCGATTTTCTAATAGTGACCTCTTAATGCTCTTAATTCAAAACAGTATTATCTTTAATACGAGAACGGTATACTTGAACTGAGGAACTCTTTTTCTTAAATCAAAAAGATTATGTGTACTTACCCATAAAATTACAATATTTCGGATTTAGTCGGGTAGGTTGTAAAAAGTGATTGATATTTCACTAGTCATGCTGCTAGCCTCTTCAAAATTTAACTAACTAGTCAGATATTTTGAAGATGCCTGCAACATGACTGGCGAAACGTCAATGAATTATTTACAACCAACACGACTAAACCTGTAATATTATTGCATTTATTCATATTTTCCATTGTTTCCTACATTTTTTATACATTGTTACTTATATAGAGATTGTGAGCTATATACTATATGCAACAGGAACAAAAGAAAATAGATACATTCCAATCACTACAAATGAACACTAAATCAAACTATTTCACCCAACGTTACCAGTAATTCATCCGTATCTGATCCGAATCATATCCGAATGTATGAAAAATAACGCCTCTATTGGCTTCAAGGTGAACTAATAGCATTTTTGACTTAGTGCACTTTTATCCACTGATTGTATTTTCATCTTATTTTAATACATAATATTAGTAAAGGAGATAGATATACTTCCACGCGTAAAGTGCAATAAGTCGAAAAAGCTATAAAATCCCGTACGTCATATTGTTTATCTATAACCAAGTTTCAACGTGTAAGAACCCCTCCACATTCCTACTTTTTTGCTGTTCTCAATAAAAGAAATTATATTACTTACTTCAAGGAAATATTGTTCGAAATTAGAAACATTCTAAGGAAGTGAATTCCTTCTCATAAGAACATAGAATTATTTATATTTAGAGAGACAACATTTCTTAGAAGTACATTTTGTTTTGAAATTAGTAAAGTTTCAAGAAAATGGTTTATTATTATGAAGTACGGCCATTCATTTGAATCTGGTACATTCTCTAGATTAAAGAAAATACTATCTTAGATTTAGTAAAAATATTTAAGAAAATAGGTGTACTTGGCAATAGAAAACACTTTTCTGTGTGTATGTATTAAAATAAGATGAAAATACAATCAGTGGATAAAAGTGCACTAAGTCAAAAATGCTATTAGTTCACCTTGAAGCCAATAGAGGCGTTATTTTTCATACATTCGGATATGATTCGGATCAGATACGGATGAATTACTGGTAACGTTGGGTGAAATAGTTTGATTTAGTGTTCATTTGTAGTGATTGGAATGTATCTATTTTCTTTTGTTCCTGTTGCATATAGTATAGCTCACAATCTCTATATAAGTAACAATGTAAAAAAAATGTAGGAAACAATGGAAAATATGAATAAATGCAATAATATTACAGGTTTAGTCGTGTTGGTTGTAAATAATTCATTGACGTTTCGCCAGTCATGTTGCAAGCATCTTCAAAATATCTGACTAGTTAGTTAAATTTTGAAGAGGCTAGCAGCATGACTGGTGAAATGTCAATCACTTTTTACAACCTACACGACTAAATCCGAAATATTGTAATTTTAGGGGTAAGTACACAAATCTTTTTGATTTAAAAAAAAGAGTTCCTCAGTTCAAGTATACCGTTCTCGTATTAAAGATAATACTGTTTTGAATTAAGAGCATTAAGAGGTCACTATTAGAAAATCGGGGACTTGTGTTAAGTTGACTTCGTATTCATTTGAAGGAACCACATGGTTTATATGAAAGTCAACTTTTCTCATATCAAGTTTATCACGTGTTTGACTTAAACCGGTAGAATTTCTTGGAACTAGAATTTTTATTCATTTGCTTCAAATAACTTACTTTCCTATGTTTAAGGACATAAAATTTCTTCATACAAGAAACTAATTTCTTGATATTTTGAGAAAATGATGTTCTTCGTTCAAGGAATTATTCATTTGCTTATATATGAGTACGAGAGGTACTTCAGTTAAGGAATTCTCACTTGGTTCTAGAAATTACTTCTCTGTGTGATTTTCCACGTCAACTAACCCAATCAATTTTCCTTTTCTTAAGCATCTGCATTTAATGAACGATAATTAAATATTATCTAACGAAAAATGCGCGCACATTCTGCGCTAACGTATGAATCCAAGATCGTAAACTTGACGATAAACATCGCGCCCGTAAATTTCCGTCCGGTATAAATTAAGCGCTTTCCCCGCTCGTGTTTTTATCGTTCCTTCCTTAATATCTCTCCACCACCTTGAGTTTTAGCTCCGGTAAGCATGGGAGAGAGGACGGCGTCATTTAACCGCTGCACAATGAGTTTTCTCATACTCACGCTTGATTTATGAGATGCGATTATTAAGTCGTTATGATTTCTCGTTCCTCGTCGCAGTAGATTTAGTAGTTAGTGCCCGTCCTTAAAGGAACCACCTACAATGCCGGCCAGCGCACGTACGAATACGTGTGCATCTAAAACCGAGGAGCTGGAAGATTTGAGAACAAAGGAAGCTCGAGTTAATGATTACCATAAATAACTGCGTTGTCGTTTCTTTCATTTCAAGAATTGTCGACATTTGTAAGTGCTATTGTTAAATATTTATGGCTTTACAAGTCGATAAGGAGATGAAACATTCGTAAAATTATCTGTTGGCCGTTTGAGTTTCATTTGAGAGTACAGAGCTTATGGATGGTACATGCATAGTTCATTGTATGTATTGCCAACTGCAAATTAGACAAACTATAGTGTCGATTGCAACATGAATTATGGTTTAGTGGATAAACAAAGAAATACCAATAAGAAATGTTATATGTGTTCATTCCTAAATTTAGAAGTAAGTATTTGCAAAACCTTAGATTCTGTTATAGATATTGATAGATAAAGATATTAGATACCTACTTTATTTGTTGTGCAACAACAATACCTTACACTTAAAAACTTAACTCTGCAAATCATCTACCAAAGACTCATTAAGTATGTGTGTAATAGGCCCTGCTCACCAACCGTGATTTTAATTTTTTTCTAAAGGTGTTTTAATATTATTCAAACTCCTAACAATAAGTGGAAACAAAATGTTTTCTAATAGTAAGTATAATAAACGTAAAAGCACAACACATTTACAATGATAATTGACTTGTGATATGCATACAAACAGGTGATATAATTTGTAGATTTTTGTTCAAAGCAAATTTACCTGTAATGCAAATCATGCAACTACCAACTTCATCTGAACGAGTTCCTACTATTTTTTCCAAAGGGGTTAATGATAAATTTGCCTTTTACAGTGTTTTAAAATATTATGATAATTACGTAACGTTGGAATGTTGCAAGTAGATGACTTAACTATTACTTTGAAGGATTGCTTAACTAGCAAATGCTGTAAGTGATGTGCTAAATCTTCGCAGGAATAATATTTTTAAGCAAATGTAGCCTTTCCTAAATCTCTCTAGCAATTGCTTACGCAAGAATGATCGACCTGTAAATTTAGGTAGTCTCAATTTACTCTTTCAGCTTACATTTCTTGTGGTATCGAATTTGCAGTAGTTACTAAACTTTTTATTAGGTTTCTTGCGTTACATTCGTTTGGTTTTGATGGCATTTCTCTCAGTACACTATATCTATTCGTTATGACAATAAGAAATTCCAATATGAATTCAGGGCAAAAGATATTACAAAATCTGCGACGTCGGTCTTTAGATCTTAATATATGCAAGGCGAAGAATACAGAACCTTTGATTTTTTTAATTACGAAATGTCCGCCATTCACCAAACCATCACCTTGGCGACAATGTTATGACTATATGGTATTAGTACACATCCGCGCTCCGTTTCTATTTATTAAAGTAAAGGCTGAACACGGCTGGCAACTTATAATAATAAAAACGGAAAGCACCCCTGTGCTGTTCCCCTTTTCCCGCAGAAAAAAACCGCACCGCTTTGTTTTGCGACGGAAAGAAGGAAAAACTCGCTCGGTATTTCATATTGTGCGACCGACTTTGTTATCTTCCGCCAACTTTGTGCCAGCGTGAAATACTAACGTTGAAAGGACTAGATTTTAATTAAAATTTGAATGGTTGATTTGCACGCAGTGCTGCATAACCACATCACGTCCGCGTCCACTGACGACTGCAGATTAAATAGTATTTTCGCGTTTCTACTAGATACGTTTGTTAGAAAGGAGTCAGTTGACGAAGCTTCCCTCTATCCATGCACTTGGTGCAAAGACGGAAAGTTTTGATATAGTTTTTAATTAGGAAAGCGCTACCAAGCTTTTATTTCATGTTTTAATGAATGATAAGGTTAAAATTAGTAAATTTTATTATCAGATTAACGTACAGGTTTCAATTTCAGATAGTTTTATTTCTTCATTTTTAAAGGTTACATACATATTGTGATATAATCAATTGCACGATACATTTACAAATACAAAACCATTTTACTTTCAAAAATAAACATTTACTTAAGAAATCACAAATATGTTAAATTTTTTTATATCATAATTTCCAAATTTAACAAACACAATAATGCAGAATTGAGAAGCATTATTTTATTAAAGCATGTGCAAGTTATATTTTAGTCTCTTTCCATTTATTTAATCTCAATTTTAATTGTATTCAGAATTTTTTTTATTTAAGGTTATTAACATCTGTCATGTTGCCTGACATCTAGCGGGAAAAACAGAAAAGTTAACTCTTATCATCAGATATAGAAAACTGTAATCTAGTTGTCAAAAGAATTTGTCATTTAATTATTAATTAAGAAAAAGTGATGTAAAATTAGTGAAAATGGACTAATAATTGAACAAAGTGCACCGTTTTATTTCCTTGGTGTGTATTATTTAGCCAACACCTAAATTTCTTCGGTTCTAATTAATTGGAGCTGCGGCTACAAATTTTCCTTATTTCATGTGACGTTTCAGCATCCCTTGCATGCGTTTGCAAACTGAAAATTTGTTTATTTAATTATACCACCCGCGGACTAAACAAGCATATAAACGTGACAAATTTTAATGCCACGGATTGTAATATAATAGAACTTTTTCTGTAGTGCTGATATATAATTCTAAATAAGATACAAGGTTAATGGTAAAAACTCGTTTACTTTTGGAACATTGGAAAATGGATAAATAAATGATGATCAACAACAGATTATTCCGACACGTTTCTATGGAAATGAGCAATAACTGGGCGTTTCCATAACATAGATTCAATTTCAGAAAATTACTAATCGCTTACGGGATTATTTGGAGTCATCTATATGCAAATTTGCGCAACTGGATTCCACGTAATATTAGTTACACTTCACGCCAGCTACACATATTTTGCCGTGTCGAAGACGACCATTTGCGTACCCATTATCGTCATTCTATTGCAAATTACGCTATAACTTACACGTTTGATTTCAGAAAATTTAATTTTGCTTCTGCTCGGCGCTTCAAAACTCCGGCTGGCAACTTCGTGTAGAAACGAAGCTTATTAGTGAAAAACCAGTTCAGTGAGTTAATGAACTTGAAAGTTTTACATAAAATATGTAAAAATAATGAGCTGGCGCATGTCCGTAACCGATTTCTATTGTCGATAAAAGGCGTACGATCTCGAAAAGGCAATACCAAATTAAGGTTTTTCCCATTTACTGGCGTACATTGCCGTCTACGAGAGGTTTGTCTGACGTCGTAATCTACGATCTCTCGATATACAACCCTATCAAGTAAGAAGAAACTCATGGGAATGCGCAATTCCAATGCAAATTTGTTATAAGGGGATTCAAAAGCTGGAAGGTGCGAAATCATGGTGAACAAGTTTATTAGATCCATGTGATAGGGAACATTAATACAAATTTATTAGAAGTGATCCACTAAATACACTGAATTCATAAAAATTGCACAATTCCATTTAAAATACGCTAGTTGATATCACCCCGTAACTATTCTGCAAGTTTCTTAATCAACTTCAAAGATTCTAATGAGCCAAATCGGTGGGACATCCCTGTATATTAACTAAATTGTTATTAGATACCCTTGTTAGGAGAGTGAAATATCGGCCCTAAATTTATTAACTAAATTTGCCCAATTCTAAACTCTATTCCCAGAAGAATTTTAAATTGTTGGTATACTGTTTCTTTAATAAATACAGGCGTTGTGTTTCTTTTTTGACCTGTTACAATGGAGGTTCGATACCACTTGGCTTCAGAATTAAATTTTAGGACTGGGTCAGGAATTTTGGCTACCTTTTACTGTGTGACCCAGTAAGTGGTTTTAACGATGTTAATGAAGTATTTCATAAGTATCTTAAGTATTTCAGATGATAATCCAAAGCGGTGGATTGATTTAACACATATGTTGCTCTGAAGAAGGTTTGTAGATTTCTTTTGCTAAATTTATCGTAAAATGACGCTGCATCTCGTTTGCCCAGTATCCCTCGCCTTTGAATTTGGAGTCATGATCGCATCCTTTATGTATTACCTCGTCTAATCTTTTGTGTGGTCATTTTCTTAAAGTATTTAATTTTAGCTAAAAAATGGTTGCAATTCCTGCATAAAATTCTAAAAATTGGAAAATACACCAAATCTTTTCTATTAAATTTCCAAATTTTTGGTTATTTTTCGATATACGTTCCTGGAATTTTAAACAGGAATCGCAAATATTTTTTACAATGCGAATTTATTAATAATTTCTCCTATTCATTCAATTCATCACATGTGAATCTGGCAACTCATCTGAGAGCGAATGTAAATTTTGCTTTGACGTTGATTTGACAAAGACTCTTCTGCAAAATGTCTTAATCTGTCTGGAGAGGAAACCAACGGGGAAGAATCTTTTAGACCTGTTTAGAACTTAAACCAGGATGTTCAAAGAAGATGATAGAACTGCTGATGGTGACTGAATGCGTTCTGGACTCTTTTCAGACCTTCAGAAGAGATCTGGTTGGAATGTTCATTTTGCAAAATCCCGTCTGATGAAATGTATGAAAAATCCACAGATGTCGACACTTATATGTGTGATGCGTATGAAACTGCTTACGGCTCTGAGAACTCAGAATGATAGAAGATATGGTACTTTTGATATTGCTAAATTACCTTACTAATAATGCGAAATTACTCTGCCTATCGCGAATTTGCCTTATCGGCTTGACCCATTTGGCTTTCTTGTGTTCATAATTCTCGGGACAAGGTTTGTATGAAAAAAAATTTGTGGAAAATCCATGGAAAAAGTCGGAACTTTGGACGGTATTTGAATTAAAAAAAAATCGAGATTTCAGAAGTGAGACGCGTTTGAAAAAAAAAAATAAGCCTAATTTTGCTGTCAAATTGCCTTGCCTTACCCAATCTGATTTTTCCACAATATATTCATTCTATTGCTTCAAGCAATATCGTTCACACTAAGAAGAAAAGAACGATCAGCGTACTTTTCAAAATTGACACGGCTTCCATCTTACATTTTTCCAAAACATCAGATATTTGGCAACATGCCTAAACGATCATAATTTACAAAAAAAAAGTAAAAGAAAACTGATTAATATAGAAGTTTATGGAGATAAAGTGTATTTACAGAGAACCACAACTCAATCATTATGGCATATAAATTTGGTTTTCTGTATACCCTAATTATTTACATTATGCTAAAAAATGCAGCAAAATCTTGGTCAATTCCTCAGTTTCTCATCATTTCTTTAAAGCATAGAAGAATTTAAACGAACGCCACTGTGCTTAGTGAGATCATTACTGCACCACAATTCCATACCATTCGACCGTGTTATAAATCGACCATTCTTATTTAACACACTGTTACACAATGTTCGTTGCGGTTACGGCAATTAGTTAGATTCCGAAGACTTTAATGACCGCGAACGTAAATACTCCAGTCTGGAAACGTAATGGTGTACCTGAGGGTTTCGCAATTCACGGTAAATTCATGAAAGTGTATTCGAGCGACCCACAAGCTGCATTTCACGTACGAACGGAGAGATGGTAAACCGGGAGGGGAAGGAGGGAGGAGTTACGAACTTACGAAGTGAAGAGGTGCTGGTAGTGTTAATGCAATTTCTCCGTCTGTCCAGCCAGCGTCCGACAGGGAATGCGATATGTAAATCTTAATTATTTAGTGGAAAACGGCTCGCAAGTAAATATGATAGGTCTGTCGGAGGCGTCCTCTCCGAGAGACCGGATGCGATCGATAGTCCCGCACAGACTCCTCGCAACCTGTTGCACGGACAAAGTGAATAACGTACTCGGGGTCTTAACCATTAATTTTCAACCTCCACCGAGCTGAATTCCGACCCCGTAATAGACGATGACACTGAGTTATCAACATCAACGGCAGCATTGTTGCGCTGGAGATATCCTTCGTTAGTTAAAATGGAAGTTAAGAGCGATACTCGACAATACCGATAGGTGCTCTATAATTATAATTCAAGCGAGGACAATATTTCTCACCCAGGCATGTTTACGAAGAAATTTCTCGATAAATAAATACATTCATGTCCGGGACGGATAACCATTATAAACCAGCGGATAGGAAAATTGAAAGTTGAAGGGTAAATAATACACCCATCTCTTAATTTATAGGATGTCGTGAATCTTGAAGTTCGATAGAAAGTGTGAAATAGAGTTTTCTACTTATTTATGAATATTAAGTTCATAAATAGTAACGGTGCACAGTGGTTCAGAACGCGAAAATCATATTTTCAACTTCTTCGTACAAAGTTAAAATTGCAGTAATTTAATCTTGAATAGTTGCTCTATTTGATGTAAATAATATGCATGTTATTTATATAAGTTTTTCTATATTTGCTTTTAAAGGTTCAATAAAATTGAGACGTTTCTGCATATAGAAATTAGGGTGTCATTAAAAAGATTGTACCAAAAGCAAATGTGCTTATTTATTGATGTCATTATAATATTGTTAACATTGCTAAGTGTATTATTAAATCGCATTACTTACTATGGGATAATGTTTATCTGGTACAAGAAAATTAATTGTCTGTGACAATCGGTAAAGGTAATCGGATTATAAAAATTTGCCTTAAGTAGAGGATTAAGTTTAGTTTTACACAACCCTACACTATAATTACCTCATTTATGCGTAAATTAGCTATTTGGCTTTGTAAATTCAAGAAAATTAGGTGCCAATATTTGCCTCTTCAGAACATATAAAAGAAAACGCCGCTTGGTATCCGATCAGTTGAAAATCTGAGTCGAAACTTTATGCAGATTATTCTGTGTGCTATTTTCGAAATTTCTGACGTTAGAGTGGTAAAAGGTGTTTTTGTTGCAATCGTTTTCTTGAAAAGTTGTAGCATAATGGACGCGAAAAAAGATAAGTCGATTGTAATACACAAAGTCGCTATGAAGAATGATGATAAATCGAGTGAAAGTAAAAAACGAGCAATGTATCGGTTTATACTTGATACATACGGGCTTGCCGATGAAGATAAATCAAGTAAAAATATTTTGTATTGGCATGAACATATGTTTTTTCCAAGATATTTTTAATATTGGAAAAATTTTATGAAAAAGCATAATGTTTGGCTACAAGAAGAAATTATTTTTCCTGAATCTGTTTACTGCGATCGTCCATCAACTTTGGGTATTCGAGGTCGTCCTTCAAAGAGTTTTGCTGAAAGTTCAGATGTTATAAAAAGCCGTAAAACCGAGGAGCTCAGCAAAAGTACTTCCGTGGAAGAACTTGTTCATGCTGTTGCAATGAAAGTAAGAGAAAGTCGAGATAAAAGCACTGCCGATTTGATAATTGAAAGTATTTCAACTACACCAACTAGAGGCAAACGTATTTATTTATTGTATTTGTTTATTGTATCTTTATCTGTCAGACAACATTTATTTGGTTATTGGCAATATTAAATCTTATATCTTATATTGGCAAAATGGAGGAGTCCCGAACAAGAACAAAATGCCATGACATCTGAAGAGGCTTTATCATTTATTATCTCGGGTGGTTTTACGAAGCAGCAATATAGGCTTATTAGAACAACAGCTTTAAAACGTGGATGCAAATTATATCCAAGTTACCACAATATTCTAAAAGCAAGAAATTGTCAGTATAAGCACAGGAAGCAAAAACAAAGATGTGAAGAAAAAATTTCGTACACATTTTACTAGAAAATCATCAAGGGAGCATACAAATGAGGACTTGTTTGGTCGATTAATATTAAGTTCTGATCCATATTTAAGTTTACAACATTTAACTGATTCTAGAAAATTCTGAATATTTTTCCGATTCTGATTAATTATTCATAAAACGTAATTGTTTCTTTTCAATTTTTGTTTTGACTAAGGGTGTTGCTGTTCATGTATAAAAACATTTTACATTTAGGCTTAATTTTGTATTTTGGACAACAATTTCTACAATATAATTTAAGGATGTTTTAAGAGTTGTTTTTTTATTAACCAAGTACACACTACTAAACATGTCAAATTCAGTGCATTAAGGGGTGGTTTTGACAAACAAATACTTCGAATTTGCAAACTAAACTGTGTAATTTGTATAAAAAATATTCTTCGTACTTGTATTAAGTGCTATCAATTTTTCGCATTTAATGGTTGTATGTTAGGATAAGTTTTACAAATACGGGTTTTTTTATGCATAATTTCAGATTCAGCATACTAAAAAACATAAGCTTACTCAACTTTTAATGTAAAATTTGTTAAAACTAAAGAGTAAACAATTTCGATCGCGTTTTTTGCGTTCTGAACCACTGTGCGGCGGAGATTCCACATGAGACAATAAAGAAGCCGAGTACTGTATGCCTAGCTGAAAGCCATCACTGTTCAATAAAATCAATAAAATGATTGATTCTGTAAAAAAATGTCATTCTATATTGTTAAAGACCTTGTATTTTAATAACTATCACACTGACAAAAGTCAATGCTAGGTTTTCCACTATCACCAAACAACAATGCAGAATCTCTCGACGCGCGTTTCGCTAACCAAGTTAGCATCATCAGGAGATGATTAACAGTTAACAATCACTGTTAATCATCTCCTGATGATGCTAACTTGGTTAGCGAAACGCGCGTCGAGAGATTGTGCATTGTTGTTTGGTGATAGTGGAAAACCTAGCATTGACTTTTGTCAGTGTGATAGTTATTGTTACACCAAAGGTTCCAAAACCCAATTACTGGATTGTATTTTAATGTGAAATATAGAAATTGGTAACTGAAAAGTTACAAAAAGAAAAATCAACTTCATTCATCTCAGTTCATTTTCACGAATTCACCTATAACACAATTTTCTCGAAGATAAGTGTCCGTGCTGATGTAAACGGTAGCGCAGACACTACCGTAACCGATCCTGTAAAGTTACGTTCTTATTGAATTGCATTGATCCGCAGCACGATATTCATTCGACACATTTACAAGTGCGCACTTCGCGGTTAAGTGCTATCGATGATTAAGTAACGCTTAACATGAAACTCGTGCCCAATCATCTCGTTTATATTATGGTTTATGTGGGAGAAAAAAACGCACGCCCGGCGAACAGGTATCTGCCTGGTTAGAACTTACCGCAGATTAATTCAACTGCCGGTATTCCGGTGTAATTTTACGAGGTATAAAACGGTAGACTGAGTTCCGCTCGCGTAATAGAATCGAGAGAGAGAAGAAAAAAAAAAAAAACAACAGAAATGAACTGAACGGAATGGCGTAATGGCTTTCGTTTGTCGAACAATAAGTGCAGGTTGTTTCTATTTATTGCCCGATCGTATCTGTGTTACTTAAGTTCGTAAATACGGTTTTAGAATGCGATTTTATTGGAACGTGTTTACGCGTATTAAACTTTAACAGCGGTCGATAAACGTCTGGCTGCTCCGTAATAATAATATGGGAGGTGAGGAATTAGATCTGAGTCTCTATGTACTAGATTTTTGTGAGTAAGAGATTACATGTTAGCATTACAACGGTCAGTCTAGGAGTTATTCGTGGCTTGATATTTCAACTTACTGCTGGTAAAATTACTTTATAATACCTACACAGTTTAGTTTGGTGACAGATTTTATTTAATGATATTAGAAATAATGTACTTCTTTAGAATAATAATTACATTATGGAAAGATCTCAAGAATCCACACATTATTAAAGCTGGCACTACTTTACTAATACCAGCATTTCCAAACTTAGAGAATGGAATAGGTATATCGATTCTTCATCTCTCCATTCTTTTAGCTACTGGGTATATTTTCTAAGGGAATAAATATGCTAGGTACTTCTAAGAAAATACTTATTTAGTTTCTCATCTAGAATTGATCACACGAGTATTGTTGCTTAAGTATTAGAATAGGCATTAAATAAGCATAAATAAAATTGTAGACAATCGATCAGTCCAATTGCATTAAATATTGTGCTGAAAAATATAACATTATAGAAATTGATTGAACTAAATTTACAAACTGTCTAAAACAATAACCAAACAACAAACTCTACCAGAACAACTGGCACTTTCGTTAGTGTTTTTGATGAACATTGTTGACGACAAATTCAATCCAAAACGCGGAAACAATACAACTGTCACATAAAATTTGTCATCAACAAAACAACTGGGATTTTTCTTTTCAACTCGTATCTTTCTCCGACTCGGAGCATCATCCCTTTGATGTTATTTTTATATGACATCATTTATGAAAATAGATACCCGACCAAGGTATCCTTTCCATTGGATTAGATTTACTATTCTACTATAATTAAGCGCTATATTTAGAAGCATTCTATAAATAATAACGGTTTATGCATCTGCGTTTGTAGCGATATGCGCTCACACACAAAACAAACGCGCAGGTACGTCATTACATTATTCTAGCATATCAGGTTCCCGTCGCTCGCCTCTCACTGTTTATTTAATAAATAATAACTGGATTTATAAAACATTTTAGCCGTATACCTTTGTAATATTTACATAAACATTTCCGGTTTCCTTTTCACGTTGGTTGCCACTCAAAAATTAGACTTCAGTGTTTAAAAGCGATTCTCTCGACGGTCGAAACAGAAATAAATTCTTTATTGTCGCAAGCGATCCTGTCCCAGCGGTCTGTTTGTTGGTATGTGGGTTTAAATCGAACCAATTAACATCGACTGTAGTATTAAAGCGTTACCTTTTTATTTATAGTGTCAACAGCAGCGGTCGCGTTTGTTATTTCAGGTGAGGTGAACTACAATGCGCTAGTGAAATTATACGGATAATTATTGTTACTACATTCGAATATTGGCAGTACTTGACATATAAACTAAGAGTGGTGATCGCTTTTTGCGATAATGAACTACGTATGTTATGTTATTACTATGTTATGTCAATCATTATGTTGCAATATGCAGTAATGTTTTATTCTATGGGAATTAATTCTATGAATAATTAAAATACCTACACTGAAAAATAAAGTATAGTAACTTTGTTACCGCCAATTTTATGAGTTTTCACAGCTAATCAGTTTATAATAATCTACAGCATATGCTGATATATTTTCTGTTGGGTTTCATAATTTATTTTTAGTACTTAGCACAACATCAGGAAACGGAACATATGTTCTTCAATTAATAATGTTTCCGTTTATTTATTGTTTTACCTACAATTAGCTCTAAAAGAAGGTAATAAAAGTTTAACGTTAGCTATTATAGTGGATACTTTTAACTCGTATTTCACGAGAGATATTAATGTCACTACAAAGTCCATTAAACCTACGTATTTATAAGGCCGTTAGTTATACACATATATTTCATCATTACTGTTAATATTCTCCTAGTAATTATTAAATTTTAATTAAGCAAATGTTACCCATCATTCGCGACGTCTCCATCGAAAGATTTAACTGTAATCCAACGCGATTGTAAATCAGTAAGTTATTGATTCCCAACAGGCGCGGTTGTTGTGAGAAAAGGTCCGAAGAGCCAAAGGTATACGTTCGATTGGGTCACAGCGCTACAAGAAGCGTGTCTGTTTTACGATATCTCGTCAATATATTACACACTTCTGGATGTCAGTAATGTACGTAGTACGTATTATTTATGGCGCATCTTCAAACACACGCCTCGCCAGTAATGATTTATCAGAAGTTTTTTTTTTTTATTTATTTAACAAGTACTACGAGCGATGGCAATAATTTATTGTAATGCGGACGAAATGTGAATATTTATAATTTTTGATACGTCGCCCTGTCATAAATAATACTGAGAGGAGCTTAGATTCGGTAATCTCTCTTGAAAGGAGATGCGAGCGTCAGCTACGCAAGCTTAACCTATATAAACATTATCGTGCATTCCAGAACATTTCCGGGATTTTAAATTTCGACGAACTGTCAATCGCATTTATGATCATACTTGGTGCAAATTAATATTACAGCTGGTTGTAGTCAAAGCTGTTGTGAAGGATGACGGGTATAAACGTTGATTGTATGCAAATACCTCACACAGTTTACAAATATTTGAGTAAAAAGACAAACAGCTGGTTTCTTCTACAAATAGAAACAGTCAAGTTTGCGCGCGGGTAGCGTTCTATGTATTCAAATACGTACTTTGAAAATAAATGAAGTAAAAGAAATCTTTTGGCTTATATAATTGTTTTGTATTTTATGCTTTACATGACTAGTACAATACTAATCCAAAGGTAATAGTTTTTACCATTTACAGTTGAATGAAGAATATGTTTAAGTGTACTTACTCTTACTAATTTTATTATTGAATAAGGAGCAAAGTTAATTAAGAAAAAGAAGTGTTGATAAAGTACACTATATTCTCTCTCTGCGAGTTGTTTTCCCATATTTGCGAAGTATTTGTTTATTTCATTTGCTATTTCTTTTGGATCTGTTGTTATTGTTCTATCTTCTCTCTCAATTTCTGGTATTTCGCGACTTTTTCTCTTTTTACTGTTTAATTCCGTGTTTATTAGATTCCATGTTTTTGTGGAGTCTTTTTTATTTTTTTCAAATTGATTTACGGAGTAACCTTTTTTTGCGTCCTTCAGTGCATGAAGTGAAAATTAGAATCCACACACAACCGTAGTGCAAAAAAGAATTCAAAAGCGTGCGTAAAATAGCATTTTTCGCACTAGTGCGTAAAGTGACATTGATATTATATATATATATATATATAGGTATCCAAACGACATTCCGAGGAACATTTAAAATGTAACGTAACTAAACTGTCAAACGTTATAATTATCTATAGGTTGTAATCGACATAATATAATTGAAACTATTTCATGACTATTTGTTTCTAACAACTATCTTTAATTTGAAGAAAGATGTTATATATTAAGACTAGTTAAAAATGAGCACACAACACATATCATTTAAATTTAAGTCACAGTGTGAGCGCAACGTTCCATGCACCCGAGGTGCATGCGGCGTTTAAACTACGCATTAGACCGGACATTTTGGGTATCCATGAGTGTACATGACATGGAATAAGATTCCCTCTTCATTCTAATAGGAACTATTTGCTTTTCTTTTTAATGTTTTGTAAATGCAAATTTTGGTTTTTTCAAAAACATGTGTGCCTCCCTATGTTAGGATGTTTTTTTCCTATCCATGGTTTGATGAAATCCTCTTATTCGTGATTATGCCGCAAGATGAGCAAGTGATGCTAATCTTATTCACAAACTCATATTGATGTTGCTACAAGTGATTATTTCTTTTCTTTTTTGATAAAAAGCAAAGTTATTGTATAACCAGATTCATTTATAATAGGAAGTACATTAAGGTCTGTATTAAGCCTGCAACCGCCACAAATTTTCTTATACGCTATTTGCAGTTAATATGTTAACCGCTGCTTAAAACGTTCGAGATTTTAAACTAATCTCATTACTATACTAAAATTATTACTATATTAAAACGCCACATCCTCACTGATCATACTTCTCCGTTATTTTAACATTTAAAGCGCGGCGTAAATCAAAAACTTCCGTATGCCCTTGACGCACAAGCTTGCTTTGTATTCCCGAAATATATCGCCTTCAAGCCGACCTATCATCGTTCAGCTCGTAAAAATAAACGGCCCGTTTCATTGAAAACAAAACTAATCCGACGACGACAAATTAAGATTAATTAATTGCATATTCGGGATAGTACGCTTAGGATCCCTCGTTTTTTTTTTTTTTTATCTGGAGAGCAGTCTCCCGCCAATAACAGCGTCCACATACAGACTTTCTACCTACAGCGTATCGGCGAGTTCGAGGGAACTGTCGCCGTAAATTATATTAATTATCAAATTCTCAGACCCGTACTTCTTGCTCCTGTTGCTTAATTAATGGAATAGGTTGCATATTTCAGCCGGCTTCCAGTAATGCTAAAATCCAGCGCGCGCGGCAGCAATGTTAATCAAAAACGGATTTGAACAAAACATGTTCTGGCGTCCGAGACAAAGACGGAGATGCCGGAGGAATGAACGAACAGAACGCCGTCCAGTTTATTCGTTTAAAATATGCAACTGGATATCGGAGACGGTCATGATAACGTCGATCCGGAGACTTCTGTACATTACCGGGCCGGCGGGAGTATTTCGTTTAATGAACGGTGATTGATCGCCTGGTATTCGGTTTTTGTTTTGCTCCTTTGCTGTCCCGAACACTGGAATCATTCGTTTCGAGATAAAGGAATTTATTATGTTATTACTGGGGATTGTCTAGATGAATACCACTGAATAATTGTCATAATAAATCAATTCTAATTATGTATCATGTATAAGATTTGCTTCGTGATTGGTTCGAAACAACATCACCTGACAAAATTCTGAATTTCCTTATTGCCAAACTACTAATTAAACAAACTGTTGAATATATACTGACTTCCAGAAAAATTGCAACACCTAGAAGCTGTTTAACGATTTTATTGAAATTTTCAGAAAACGTCTATTTCTATGAAACAAAGTTATGATTAAGTTTTAAAAACAAAAGAACAAAAGCTTTAAAAGTTTTTTCAATAATGAGTTGCTCCGCCACGATTTGTAATGCACTCATCTAGACGCCTTGGCATGCTATTAATCAAGTGATCTATAGCTGCTTGTGGTATATCGTCCCAAGCTTCTTGAATCCGTTGTTGAAGATCGTGTAAATTATCTGGAGGGTGCGGTAAATTACCTATTCGCCTATCAATCATATCCCATACATGTTCAATGGGCGACAAATCAGGCGACCGAGCAGGCCATGGGAGGACGACAATGTTAGATTCTTCCAAAAACCGTGTTGTAGCCCTTGCCGTATGAGGGCGCGCATTATCCTGCTGGAAAATGGGATTTTGCAGCCCCTGAAGATATGGAAGGCCAACTGGTTGTAGCACATTAGCAATGTAACCAGCTGCGCTAAGGTTGCCGCCAATAAAGACCAAGGGTGATCTGCTACCATAACATATTGCACCCCATATCATAACTCCGTGAGTGAGGGCTGTGTTGCGTTCCACAAAAAATGTTGGATTTTTACGTTCTCCACGCATCCGTCTGACTCTCCTACGACCATCGTGGGCCCACAAGCAAAATCGGGACTCGTCACTAAACACAATTTGATGCCATTCCTGCGACCAATTAACCCTTAAGTTGCTCCACTCTAGTCTGCGTAGACGGTGAAGTGGTGTAAGAGGAAGACATAAAAATGGACGATATGAACGCAATCCATAAGATCTTATCCGGCGATAAACAGTTGACATTGACATTCTGAGTCCTGTACCTCTCATCCAATCATTTGCAATTGATCGAGTTGTTGAAAATCTATCTCTTGTGGCCAAAAGTCTTAAGCGACGTTCTTCGCGATCTGTAGTCCTTCGAGGACGTCCAGATCCACGGCGACGATGTTGAACCCCTTCCTCGGACCATTTGGACCAACACCTCAATACCGTTGAAACATTTCGGTTTACACGACAAGCAATTTCTCTTAGCGAAAGTCCGGCCTCTCTCATACCAATAATACGGCCACGTTCAAAATCACTTAATTGGACAAAATGTTGATGCTGACGTACTCTCGGCATTGTTATCAAGTGCAGAATGAAATTGTGACGTAACAACAACAATTTGCAAACTTGACAGTTACTAAATGGTCTAATACTTCAAATTTATAGTTACTATGTGCTATGGAAACAACCTGCAAAAAAAAAACCACTGGCTAGATTTTATTCAAATTTTAATCATCAATTTGTTTAATGAAAATAAACGTTTCCTGAAAATTTCAATAAAATCATTCGACAACTTCTAGGTGTTGCAATTTTTCTGGAAGTCAGTATAAAGATATCGACAGAATATCTTGTTATCAGAAGATAATCCAAATAGGACAACGCCGAAAGGCATGGAAATGTAAATTTTTAATAAAACAGAGCATCTACACAAACGATTCGCATGCTTTTTTCCCACCTAGGAAGGTGTTGAGTGTAATTTTTTATTAATCCAGAGATTTACCCTACATAGATATAGGACATGTCAAATGTATGTCCAAAATTTTAGTTGCTCCGACACAATAAATGATATTATTTAGTGAAATATCGAAATTTTTAATTTCTCTTTTGTTGTGGAGTTGCATACAGACAGGTTTCTTTAAGTTGACAATTAATTTATTTTTCGAACACCACGTAATAAATGCTTGAGATGCGCGTTTGCAATTATTTTGTAACTCTGATGGATTATTGCCTTCCACAAAAAGAGTGGTATCATTCGCATAGGAAATGACATCACTAGGTCCGAGAAAGTCAGGCAGATCATTTAAATATAGTGAAAAGATTAGGGGCCCCAACACGGATCCCTGCGGCACACCTAAATTCAACATCGACTTTGTCTGTATAATGAGTACTGACTCAGACAGATATGAAATAGGGCATTGAGAGAAATTATCTCTAAACCCAATCGCGTATAAGTTCTGACGAGGTAATATCTAGATTGATAGTGTCAAAACCTCTAGTGAGATCAAACTGTAAGATAGCAACATATTTACCTTCTTGAATATCGTCTAAACTAAATTTTCTACAGCCGTTTAATTCACTCAAATAGGTGGGTATTATATTATTATTTATTCTCCAAATCTTTACAAATATTTTCTAAACCACTTAGTCTGGAGTAATGCAATTTTCTGTTTCGAAGACGGTAACATGTGTTTTAGCTATGTTTTCGAATTCCCCAAGTATTTTTCAATCAAATGATATACCGGCTGCTACACTCTAAGCAGTTTCAAAGCCGTAGTTTTAGCCCAGTTTTAGTCCGCTCTTATTACAGGGCTCTTCCCCTAGTTCTTCTTATCTGATATCATAGCCTAATAATTTCTATCTAGATTGAATTTCTGAACCATGGCGTCATTTGGCATCCCCATAAGGGGCGCTTCCTTAAGTTCATCCAGTAGTTTTTTACGCTCAACACGGCACGATTTACTTATCACTGCTTGACTGGACATAAATCTGTATGCTGCAGACATAGCAATCTTTTGCATATCAATATGTAGTTATGATAGATTTCGAATTACTTCAAATGCGGCGGCAGAGGTCGATCTCACCGCGCGCATGGTACACAAACAAGCCGGCGTATGTTTACACTAGTCTACCATATTTAGAGCATACGTTCTACCAAAAATGAATCGCATCTCATATATTAAGATAGTAATGTCACTACGAAGCAAAATTTTTCTTCAGAGAGCTGTCACCTTGAATGAATAAAATGATGCAAATTCAGA
The DNA here is from genome assembly GCA_949128085.1 of Cetonia aurata. Classification (NCBI taxonomy): domain Eukaryota; kingdom Metazoa; phylum Arthropoda; class Insecta; order Coleoptera; family Scarabaeidae; genus Cetonia; species Cetonia aurata. The sequence continues at coordinate 36,358,416 of OX421885.1, forward strand.
GTTTCTTTAAGATTATACTTTTCACTTATGCTAAAAAGGTTTTCGATTAACCCAATGAGGATACTGTCGAGTGTATTGTTAATAGTATCCAGAAATTATCATCCAGCAAGAACCATTACAGGAAGCAGTTGTTGAAACTAATGCAAATACAAGTTTATCTGCAATTTAACTGGTATATGTAGCTTCGCCCAACCAATACAGGTAAAATACATTATGAAGAATAAATTTTTAGTGCCCATTACAAGCTATTGTCCATTGTAATAGATTACAAACCACTTACCACCTAATTTACTTTTATTTATCCATAGATCTTTGTTAATTAGCCTCTCCATACATAATGAAGCAATCAAACTACGAGATTAGTGAAAAAAAAAACCTACGAGCGGCCTTAATGTTATTAGCTCTAACCGGCCATAACATAACTTTATGGAGATCGTGTTGTAACTGGCTATCTCAATGAAGGAATTTACGTCTATTAAATTTCCAAGAATTTCTTCAGCAGCCATAGTAAATATACGTGCAATTAGCATATTTGCATACATTACATAAGCCAGAGGTACCTACACAAAACCACTTGCTGCAGAACCACCTGACTTTACCCGTAAAAAGGTAAAGGAAAGCGTACAACTTACGCCTGGATTTGCCTATGAGCATTTATTTATTCAAACGTAAAGTATCATCTAAACAATTTTTTTTGTATAATCATATATTGAATTATTTCGTAGCATGTTTTATGTATGTAATTTATTTTAACATGAATTCGAGTTGATCAATTTAGGGTCATCACCGTACGTTGAAAGGGCATTTGTATTGTTTCAGTCATGCACATCATGTTTATTTCAGTTCAGTGCTAGTTACAAGTCATGATCTTAATGGAAGTTAGGTCGTATACATTGAACAATAAAATATCTTAAAGTACGTTTTTGTTTCGATACAATGAGGAAAAGTGAAAGTAAGAACAAGTGCATGATGCACATTAGGTGTACAAATAGAATCAAATTCGTTTATGGTACCTACGTATTACAACATCCAATTGGTATCTATTATTTGAAACTTTAAAATATTATTTCTTTTATCAAGAGTTTCAGAAATTGATTAACGATTCATTCTTTACGTATCACTACCAAGCTGCCCATATAACCAATATTTACTTCTTAATCAAGCACTTTATAGTAAATACATAGATGTGAAGAAGTTGTAAAGAGTTATTATTCTGTTCTATGTGTAGTGTTGTTACGGCTAACCGTTTAAAACATAAAATCGTAGAAGTATGTTGTAATAAGTAGTAGCTATCAATGTTTCTAACAAGCTCTACATCATATTTTCTTACTACTTGGCATGGAGTGATGTTTAAGTAAACGTTGATGCAGTTGTGTAATATACTCTCTTCATATGGTAGCACGCGTATATTTAGGTACAGTAGATACTCTTTAGCTTTAAACACGATGTTCTCTACCTATGAGCGAGGTACTACTTGATTGTGTAAATCATAAACTATTAGTTGAGGTAATCAAACAATACCTGGTTGCAGACTTGTTTAGTGTTATTTGACAAATTCGATGCATTTGCCATGTATCATACTATAGCTCATTACATTATACATAATTCAAAATTTGCTTCAATAGCAATTATCATAATTAACACCAAACCTGGTATGTGCTGTCATAAATCATCACAGCAAGATTAACGATATTAATAACAATATTGCCTAGAATCTGCCGCGTATGCAGGTATGAAACTCATCGTTTCCAATATAAATAGTCGACAACAATCGACAATTTTCATAATTCACAATAAGAAATTTCAATTAATGAAGACAGAAACTACTGTCGAAACGTCTAATTTAGAGAAGATTTAAGATATTCTACTTTTTTTTTGGATTAGCGTCGAAGCGCAAAATTTTAAGTAGGAGCGCAAGCTGGCCAAACCCAACTTGATGTTTACGTTGATCCGTTTATATTTAAATTTTTACCCGTTGTTTTGCCTCGTGTCCGCACAGCGGTGCTAGTTGTGCCAGTCAGCTCTCAAACAAAGCGCTTGGAATCGGGCAGCTACAATAGTATTTTACCCCAGAGTGGTAGCTGTTCGTGTGAGTGAGGAGTATCCAGGGCTCTGATCAAGGTATGCGCAACAATTAAAAGAGTTAAAACGTGTTTTTTAATTGAGAATATATTTCTATAAAATAGGTGCAACTGAGAGCTGTATACGAAAAAAAAAAAAAAACAAGTGTATCCTAAATATAAAGAAATATTTGTCGCATGTGGAAGCGGTTTTAAATTTAGTCGTGAAATGTTAATTACCCGATTTAGACAATAAAATAAAATTTATATACAAATCAAAAATACGCGGGCGGTTTTAAAGTACAAGTTGATGATGTGTCATGCCAGAGGACTTTGCCGGTACCGAAATTACAGCTCGGGAGGTAGCACTACGTCGTGCAGGAGAGCTTCGCCGGCGCCGAAATCACATATCAAAGGGTAGCGTAAGCAAGCAATCAAAGCGTGAGCAGTAAATATCAGTACACCGAAGCAGAATCGAAAGAAACCGTCATTACAAACAAAAACATTTTGTTTCTAGGAGTGGCGTTTATGTAAAATTTAATTTCATAGTCAATTAGCTAAATATCTGCCCTATACAAGGAATAGAAAAGATTTTTGTCTGAAAGTACCGGGAAGTATAACAAATTTCTTAGTTATTGTTTCTTTAAGAAAGTATTTTATACAGCTTCTAATATTGATAAAAAGTAAAAAAAAAAAAAAAATAGTTAGCGTCGCAAAAATGTATAGTATAAAGACAGTCCATACTTCCAGGTATAGAGTTTATTGTAAGAAAACACTTGAACACATTTATTTTCGCGTTCGAAGTTAGCGTACGTTTGTCGTAATAACTATTACCGTTCTTACACTCAACTTGCTACTGATCTGGGTGATAGGGTACCGCCCCTAACGCTATTATCATATACCTCAGTAATATTGTGATTGGGCGAAAAACAAGTAATTTAATTTAGTTTAAAATTTGGGTTTTGGCCAGGTTTTCGGGAATTTGCCGCATTGTGCAATGTACCAATGAAAAAGATATTAGTGTCCAAATGAATTCGAAAAATACGATTTTACTCCTTCTAAATTTAATTTAATTTTATTTGTTGTTACTCTGAAAGGTGTTTATATGTAAATATATTATAATATAAACGCTGTATGATTATAAAATGTTATGATGAATTAAATAGTGTATTGTACCGGTTCAACATATGTTTTTTTTTTTCTTTAATGATCGTGAGAAACAGCTTGTTAATCGCAGTGAGAATAAGGTGCTTGTGAGAAAAACAGAACAGGTGATTTATATGGTGATAAATTATTGCCGATTCTATGTTCTTGAACAGTTTATTTCACATATTACGACCAACTTTAGAAAGCGAAGCGATAAATAACTGAAATCGTGTCCCATGAAAACTTGCAAGTTGAGCCAACTGACATAACAAAGATATATTTCAAAACAATGACGCGGAACACAATCAATAATCGCGTCTCCTCATCTTTCATCATCGCTCGCATTCTTCCCTTAGCAATAACCAGGTATACGAATAGCCGGTTAGGCACGGCTATATTAGAACACGGCTATACGTGCAGCAGACTGTGAGATGAACAGAGAGTGCACCTTCACCTTCGGGTTCCCTTCCCAGTTTGATATTTATTCATAACAGTGCACGCGCGCTCGCGACCTCTATCTCCGCGATCTCGTTGTTTGTAATCCTCCTATACGGTTCTAATCGATTCAATCATCGTCTATATGTAGCGGAGATAAAACCTTCTCCTCTCGTCTCGCGTCCTTTTCCTTTTGTTCCGAACTGAACGTTCTCGCTAAATGTTAAACATCACATCATCTTTTCGTCGAGGACAATGGTGCCCGGTGCGCTGCAGCATGCGCCCTCTTGCACCGAAAAGGAAACTAATCGAGGCGCCATTCGTTTCGGTAATGATTGTCCGGAATTCCAGGCATCCATACACACGGTCCGAGGCCGAATAGGAGAAAAAAAGTATCTCCGCCGGAACGAAAATCATTATCCGCAGGAGGAGAATACATATGTGTTCATGTCAGAATGGAAGAAATATATTTCTGAACGAGTAAGGAGGGTCTACGTATGTATTTATGTGCATACGTATGAGAGTGGTTTATCAATTTGTAAGCATACGGCTGAAAATGCAGCATAACCCAACGGCGATTTGTACTTGTATAAATATAAATTCAGTGCACCCTTGTTTACTATGAATGTTTTAAGATGATATGAGGACGTATAATAAGGAAATCTTTCAACTATTATGACTGCAGTGACCAGCGTAAATAAATACGGCAGCAAGGATACGCTAAAGATTTTATGAAAGAATTTACGCGATCTGTTATATGTGATAACAAACCGAAATAGTCCTAAGACCTGACAGGATGTTATTATATTTGTTACACCTGCATTATCATGTTTGTATAATATTTGTTTCATGGGAACTCTGTTACCGACACAACCTATTATACTAATTAATGAATGTACATGAGGCACTACATAGTCATGAAACAAAACGAGACAGCTTCTTACGCCCCTGCAGTTTAATTCATAAAACTATTTGAATACTTATGTAATTATATACCTTATAATATCTTAAATAGATTATGTTTTAAGAACAAATTCCCACTAAAGGTTTATTATGGAAACTAGAAAGCCGGGCCCGTTCACTCAGCCAATTAAATAATCGTTTGGTGCCCGCTTACGCCCCAACTCAGCAGAAAGCAGAATTAAATAGTCGTTTGATAACCGCTTACGCCCCAACTCAGCAGAAAGTCCACGTTCCGCCTGGAACGTACCCTATTGAAAAAGTTGGTACGCCTACCCCGCGATTCACCTTGGCCCGCGTTCACTATAGAAGATAAATGCCCCTCAGGTAGCAGCCCACACTTTAATCGCGTAGAATAGATATGGGAATTTAAGATGAAGTTGTAATCTATTAATTTATTTTCTGTAAATTTTCTTTCAGTTTTTGATTTTCAAATTTTTTTAAGTATTTCTCTCTTTGAAAAACTCAACGCTAGGCGGTTTAACTTTGGAAAACTCGCTGGAAATATATTTAATTTTTTCATTTTTCTTAATTTTTGAATTTTTTTAATTTCAATTTTCTTTTTCAAATGCCTCTCACTTTTAAAAAGACTCTACGTAGTACTAATATTACTTAATCTAAATTGGAACACTCATGTTTTTTAATTTTTTTTTTTGTATTTCTATCTATATCATAATGTTCTTTTTAATCGTTTTGCTGTAGTTATTAGCACGTATTATTACACATACAACACATACTATCTGCTTCCGTATTAATTAGTATGTACGTTTCTTTTTCCTGTATTTGGGTGTTCACACTTGTTGTCTATAATAAATATAGATAAATAAATTCTATTATTATTATTATTATTAAAACACTCCTGTCTCCGGCCGCCATAGAAATGACGATACCAAGTCAACGTCTTGCAATACTTCAACGCGCAGTCGAAACGTTCGGGACACGATGTTTCCCGCCGCCCAGACATACGAACCCGTAGAGAGGGGTCTTAGGTCGTCGCTGCTCTCCGACATTCGTGTCTACTAATTCTCTTGGTTATTGTTTCGACTTGGTTGGCAATCAGTGAGCGAGGTCCGACCTCTGACCTCAATTATTCAATGCCCTGCATTCGTTACACGTTACAACAACAACGATGACGAGGAGGATGGCGTTGGGATCGCTACGATGCTTGCGGCAACGTCAGGGACTAGAGTAGGTTACACGTATCCTCTGGTGTAGTTCGTTTGGTAGGTATACTGGTGTTAGTGTTTACGTCTTCTGCAAACATGACTTTGATAAAATTTATGGAAGATGTGAAATTATAAGTAGGGTGAACGGTGCAGAAATCAAGCTAATGGCGTCATATAGAGTAGCCTCCAAAGTTTTGACAAAAACTTCGCCCTGTTTCAAATTAGATCTTCTTTTTTGAAAGGAGTTTATTCTTGTTGGAATCCCAGCTGAGATAAACTTCTCTCATAATCGTCACCATTATTCTGACAAAAAGCTTGGTTGTCATAAATGACTAGAACAAGACTCGAACCCTCAGCAACCAGTAATAGTAGAGACCTTGCTTAGGGCTTAAGAATCTCGGCTGTAAGTGACTCTTAATTACAGCTACTTAAAAAAAATGCTACTATAAATCTACTGCATGCTTATGGTGGCAAGCTATTTTTAGCAATTCCTATTTAAATCATCCAGAAATGCTAAGTCATCATGTTGAATAAAAGATAAAGGTGCAGTCTCACAATCTCAGGTAAAAGAGAAAAATTTATGACTGGACCTTTGTTTCTTTATTACCTTTTATTCAAATAGTACCATGATATCTAAACCTAAAAAAATTCAGAGAATTAATCTACCTGCTAAGAAATTAATAAAAAATTTAAAAAAAAACAAAAAATGCTCTTGAAATAAATCTTTATAGATTGAATAGTTATTATTCAAATAGGATAAGCTTTGCTCTGTCAGCCTATGTTTACGCTAATCTTCGGAATGAAACAGTACGTTTCCAGCGTAGTAGAGTGCCATGTGATGAGGTACATTTATTGATTTTTTGAGCACTTTCTTCATGTTCACACGGAGCGTTTTTTTTTTTTTCAGTAAGTTAACTTCTTCAATCATATTAGATGTTTAAGTTACCTTAAGCAGTACAGTAGCAGGAATTACTAACAATTAAATACAAAAATATATTAAAACCATGAATTTCGTTACGATTCATAGAAATTATTATTCTATAGACTCGGAATCAAGCATTTCAACAGTTCTAGGGCCATCTAACGCATTCAAATTGTTGGATTTAACCTCATTCATTCTTCGATCTACATTCTCATACGCACTGCATACATTTTTGTACATAAGTGTAGGTGGAAGTACAACATACATACAGAACACTAATCAGATAACTTCTCTGTCGGCTCAATTATCTAAACAACGCAACGTTCAGAAATGGAGCTCAATTACGATCGACAGATAAATAAAATCATGTGCACGTATTATCATAGTACTGCCCTCTATGTGTCTATATGAATGACTATTACGTAATTAAGGACCTTGTCTGAATGACCCAAGTAAATCACTGGAGAAAAATTTATTACGTGTAGCGATAAACTGGCGACAAATAAACCAATATTTTGTTTACACATTACTGTTGATTTCTGTGCACTTCACTTAGGATCGTAGTTAATCTCTTTATTTTATGGGCAATTTGTTTTATATTCTTTAGTAGTTGATAAGTTCACATACGTTATACATCCATAAAATAATGTTGGAGTTCTAGCAAAATGGAATCGTCAATTGTAATTGGAAAAGATAACATCATTAATTGTCTAGTAACATAAAAAAATACTTTCAAAGTATATATAGTCTTGGTGCGTTAAAAGTGATGCTTTAAGATTACAAATTGAGAAAGTTATCGAAATGAATATCATATGCATTGTATTGAAATTAGAACATAATCGAAATAGGCGCTCTAGTCATCACATTTGTTCTAGAAATTGTACAATAGAAGGGAATATGCTGACGGTTGTTAAAGCTAGGTACATTGAAATTAATATTTTGTAGCAAATCTGAACAGTCAATATTATTATTTAGAATGTTATATAAAAACTTTACTGAATACGCAAAACGCCTATCTTTGAGGGATTTACATTGAAATCTGTTGAGCAATATAGTATAATCTAAACCTTTTGGAGGATAAATACCATCATCCGAAAACATTAAATATTTAAGAAATTTACGTTGTACAGATTCAATAGCATTAATATGAGTGGCATAAAGTGGATACCAGATCAAAGATCCATATTCAAGTTTAGAACGAACAAAAGCAAAAAATAATATCCTCAAACAGTCAGTGCTTCTAAAGTCCCTGCAATTACACTAAATAAAGCCATAACTCTTGTATGCACTAGCAGTTATGTAATTTATATGTTCAATAAAATATAATTTTTTATCAAACAAGATACCAAATCTTTAATTGTAGATGAACGCTCCAAAGCCATACCATCAATGTTGTAGACATAAGAAATCAGTTCGCGTTTTCTAGTAAATGACATGACATCGCATTTGTTGATGTTCAGAGAAAGATGATTATCTTTGCACCACGCAGTAATTGAATTCAAGTCCTTTTGAAGGAACTTACAATCGTCGATAGAATCAATTCTGAAAAAGATTTTCATATCATCAGCAAAAAGTAATTTCTCAGACGTAATTACATGCGTTATATCGTTAATAAAGACCAGGAAAAGAAGCGGGCCAAGGTTAGATCCTTGTGGGGCCCCGAGATGTAGGACTAAATTCTTTTGACTTAATGTTCAAGTATTCAACATGCTGAGTTTTGTTATTATATTAATGATACTTTTAGAAGAACGACATTGTATGGTTTCAGCTATGGATTTAAGATCCATTTCTTGTGGTTATAATTGGCGAATTTACTAATTAATGCCATGAGTAGATACACATTTAATTCTAGGTTAGTAACAGATTCTTTAAATGTTTCTCGTTCATTAGGTACGCCACAGTGAATAGTCGATCATAACGTGAATAAAACATTCATTTCTCTCCACCATTTTCTTAAAACCTCAACCTGTCAATATGTGTTGCAAACTTATTTGTACCAAGAAAAAAGGAGTAAAAAAGAAACAAATGTAAATGTATGTAGACTAATGTCATGCCAGAACAACCGTAACTTTCTTAGCTGCTAAATCATCTATTTCCGGAGAGTAGGACCGCCCTAAGAGCAACACTGTCCTTCGCTGACAATAATTGATTTATCTTTGTTTCATGTTCTAATTACTATCTTCTTTGGCATTGTAAATCTTCTTGCGTTTTCATTTATTACCCTCAGATAAATTTTTCTTTTCCTTTTTTATTCTTGTTATGTAAATATATGATATTATGATAACGCAGATCTCTGTTCGCCAAGCTTCCCTTGCGAGCAGATAGAGGGCGACAGGTGCCGGTGAACAAGCAATACGTCCCACGCTTTGTAGTTGCGCAGAAACGCGATAATGACGATACAATAGTTGTTGTGTGTTTAACGTCACTTTTGTTGTCAGCTTTTTTTTTTGTCTTAATTAAATTGTTCAAACTACGTGTCTCTTTTATTTAAAACGAGCGGCCGCGACTACGACGACAACAATTATAAATACATGGATAGATAACCCCCGGATCAGAGCAATTTAATTTACTATTTTTTTCTTACACACCCCGCGGCTTGATCGTGCCGCTCTATCAGAGACGAAAGGGTATAAGACTCCAGGTTCCCCACTGTAGCTGAGAAGTTCGGACCTTCGACCTTCGATAGCCAATCATCAGAATTGATTCAGATTTTGTATGTGCAAGTTATTCGAGGTGAACTACGGTTCTAAAATATTTTGATCCATGTAGTGTTGCTGCTTCTACTTAAACTTGGTAATAACTCTTTTAATGCAAATGGAATACCCTGTTTTTCTGATCATTCTGGATTCATAAAATTTTCTCACTTATTCCTCTATACCTATCTCACATCGTTTATAATATATAAATTAATTTCAATTTTCTATTTAGAAAAATAGATGAAATGAAATTAGAGCCAGCACAATTACAGTTCAATCCTGAATTATAAAATGCTTAGAAGTAAACGCCCAACGTTTCGAGCAATTCTTAAAATGAAAACAAGAATTCTTAACGATAGTTTAATTAATAATTGGGTTTTTACTAGACCTTTATAGCTATGGTATTCAGTTCCAAATAAGTATTCCTTTCTAATTTAGTTAAATTACTAGTTAAGTTATGCAAAGTTTCGTATTAGCTCTAGTGCTGGGAGTTCCAGTAACACGGAATTTAGCCTTGGCATCATCTTTGATCTAGATATCTGGACGCTCAATAAATCGACAAGTTATCACTAGAGCATGAAATTTAATCATTTATATAATCTGTTTCCTATTTTGCTTCTTTCTTTAATGTCTCTACCATTACTTTCTTTAATAATACTGTAAATATTTATGCACCTAAAACTAAACTAATACATAAGAAAGTACCCTTGACAAAAGATACAATTATAAAGAGACGGGTTAGTCAAAGAAGAAGGTCATAAACATACTTTTTTTAACTTCTTCGAATACGATTTACAACCACAGTTCTTGTTAAATTAACAAGAGTCTAATACTAGAAATACAATGCACAAAAACTCTATTTCAACTCTTAAATCTGATATTATCCGTTGTCTCAAACAAGCAGGAAACGGCGATTTTAAGTTTTGATAAGGTTCCATTCATTCTAGTGTATGGAAAGTAGCCGTAGCTGTATTGTCAAGCGATTTAATAATTAATTATCAAATAATGTTGATACGTATTAAGCATACTAATTTTCTACGCGCAGCTGAACTTAAATGTATGAATAACAAACAGTGCTAACGAATTCCCTGGTTTAACTTGGGCATGACCACCGTTTATAAAACTGTCAATGAACCGGCAAAATAGTGGATATAAATTATCTGGAGCGTATTGAAATGTATTCGTTGTAGTACCACTCACTTATTGATCAATCGCCAAAAGCTTTATTACCGGAATTAGTTCTGAGTTAATGCGTATGTATTGTTTGAAGCACTAAACATGTTGACTGTACGTATGCAATTTATGTGACGCCGGTAGTTTCTAAATTTACACTAGTCGAACTGTGTTGTATGATTTACGACTATAATCCGTTGAAAGTTTAGCGCTGCTGTAGTTCATAATTGTAGTGAAGTTTATTCAATCCCGTTTAACCTTCATTTTAGTTTTAACTACACAAAGGGTTTATTTTCCATAATATTACTACTTAGAAAATAAAAGACTGTGGAGTTAGTTGTTTAAAAGCTTTATTCATAGAGCGATTCATCTGTTATGTGATGGGAATTAGACCTTTAGAGTTATTAAAGGATGCATGGTACATCAGAAACTGCGATGCACAGAGTGGATCAAATTCGACGTCCATAATGGGCAAATATACTTTGCAGAGGGGGTACCAAAAAATGGGATGGGTAGTTCAGCTAGTTTCTTCAATTTCGATCATACGATATAGTTTTCCTATTGTTTAAAATTTCAAAAATACTTTAGATTTGTTATATTCAATTTTCTATTTGGGATTTAGATATGAAATCTACCCAAAATTTTGACTAATGACGTTATTTTATTTTTATTTTTCTCAATGAGAAACCATAATAGATTATGACATATACCAACTTGCAAATTTGGCGGAGTTTTTAAAAATGTATTACACTCCATAGGTTGGCACCAATTTATTTTAAATATAAAGAGAGATATAGCGTTTTTAGCTCTCTATTAGATATCAAACGTGCCATGGCTATGACAGATATATGGAAAATGTCAACGAAGTATCACAATAGTAGATAGAAGTAGTTACAGTTATTTAAGGCTTGAAAAAAATGTTCTATCGAATGAGTTTCGTCGATTGCTAGTCAAGATGGAACCAAGGTGAGCAACCAAACGTTTTCGATAAAGACACTTTCCAGCTGTGGTGCCTACAATATTTTTCTTGACTACCACATGATTACCACTGACTAGAATCAGTTTACTTGCATTTGTAATGTTCAGAATACAGATCACTTATGTTTGAATGACAGATTGTTTGACAGATGTTTTGACAACTAAACCCAGAAAAACTTTAGAATCCTGTATGGTGTATGGTAAAATGACAGGAGATAACCGGTACAATGTACTTTTTGTGCCTCCGTCCCAAAAACACTGATTTTGCCATACTTTAAATCGTCCGGAAACCCATCATTTTCCGGCATAGGCCGGCAAAAAGGTTACCAAAGGTGGGCAACATTATACTGGAGTTAAGGCAGGTATTTGAATCTCGTAGGAAGAGTATCTAATAACAATTTAGCTAATAAAGATAAAAAAAATGCAAGGTAATTTCGGTTATTCAGCTAATAACTTTTATTAGGAACACTATTAGGAGATTGAAATACCGGCTCTTACTGAAATATCAGTGATTAATTGTAGGTTCGATGATAGATGATAGAATTTTTGTTATACAATTTTTAATTGCTTCATATTATTTTCGATATCTATGGGAAGATTTTGCATGTAATAAATTTACGAAAAAAATGAAAACGTCAAGGTACTAAGGTATCTTAATCCTGATTTCAAATACAAGATTCATACGTAATATGTGTTGCCAACCCCATACTGTTAACCTCCTAAGTCATTTTGGCCTTTATTGTGAATTTCGTTATAATAATTGAAGCGCTAAATTCTAAATTGACAAAAATATGATATGAACTAGTAGATCACTGTAGAATATGCTAGAAATCCGGTTTGGAAACTCAAAAAGTTAATTCATCTAATATAATTTCTTTCATTACATGTACCATAGAGGACTTTACAAGCACCATAATTACAGAACTGGTAATTATATATAGTTGCTTCAAAATCCAGAAAGAAGTAGATGCCTTAATGAAAAATTGAATACTTCAACCACTTTAAGTATTCTATTCATTCTTGCTGCACTCTGAATAGATTTATATCGAGGTGTACTCCTTCACATTCACGGTGAGCCCCTCAGTACATTCGCTAACGCGTTTATCAAAAGAAATCCCACCGTTTCAGAGGAAAGTCTTTATTATCAGCCCCCTTTTGCGAAGTGTAACTAAGATATTAACTAGCTGCGAATCAAAACCCCGCCACGCTGACGCGCCTTACACGATTTTTCGTTTACAATCGCGACCCTTCGATTCGAGTGTCCCATTACCGGAAGCAGAGGCTTTTTTTATTGTCGCCAGCGATGTCATTTGCTCAGCTCCTCGTGCAAACCCATCGGAAAATTACAATCGCCTCCCATAGACCGTGCTGCGCCGCTGAAAAGATGAAGAACTTTCCCTTCCTACACTGCATCCTTGGAATCGTCGGAGGAGAGAATATGGACTTAATCTAACGCAACCCATAAAGTAGAATTAAAGACTAAGCCGGTGGAACGCGGATAGAAGCGGAGCACCCGTGAAATAGGGAAGATCGACGTGGGTTAGGCGGGCGTCGTTATCCGCCCTGGGTCGTGTGTAATTTTTACGGAGGGTCTTCTATCCGACGCCTAGCGTGGCGTACGTAGGCTATTATCTAGGTGACACACTCTCCGTAGAGGCGGGCGCGATGAAAAGTATTGTGTATCAGCTGCCGATGTGCGCCCTGTGAGGCGTAATCGAAAAACCCAAATTGAAATACGTAAATAGACAGATGCGCATCGTTTTATTCGCGCTTATTTATTCTCGCAAGCGGAATTGTCCGGTTAATGAAAGCTTAGGGTTTATTCACGTCCCCATGGACATCAGTCGTTAAATTCGTCCACACTTTGTAGTTACGGGTTCGAGAAAGAAGTGCTATAAACGGTTACTGTTAATGAGTACACATAGAACATGTTCCCTATTTAATTCTTCTTTATATATTTTATTAATCTTTGCGGTTATTTTAACAGCGCTTTCAATAAGTTCCTACAGAGAATCCTTTTACAATAAAATAAAAAGAATACATATAGCAGATTGTCATCCAACAATAGAGTTCAGTGTAAGTCCATAGAGACGACATTTGATTACTAATTATTTTATTTTTAATGGCTGTATTTCCTTGCATTTGACAATTTGTTGTTTATTTTAACTGTTTCTGTTATTTTTCCATTCCTTCTGTCAGACAGAATCCATTTCTATAAAATAGTTGCAACAAGAATTGTACAACGACAAAACGTTGTGGCAGAGAACTTTGCTGGTTCCGAAATCGCAGCGTGGAGGGTCAGGAGAAGCGGTGTCGTGCCAGAGAGCTTAAGCGGCACCGAAATCACAGCTTGGAGGGTGGTGCTGCGTCATGACAGTGACTTTGCCGATATCAAACTCACAGTTCGGCGGGTGGTAGTAAAGTCTCACTGTATTCTTTAAAAGATTTGGGAAAATGATTCGACAGCAAAAGCTTATGAGGGAAGAAGTGAAACAAGTTATGCTTGAACCGTTTTGCTATGGAAAGACACGCGGCAGGCTGCAAATGTGGCGAAACGACTGCGGGGAATTGTCACCTACTGGAGATTTAAGAACTTACCGCTGTCATTTATTATTGTTTCTTCTATTTTTATATTTAAATTATTATCAATAAGTAAGTTAAGGAGATCCATATGAATACTATTGAAAATGTAATAATTAAGTGTACAAGTAGAAATTTTCTCCATATTGGGCCTATTACCTTAACATTGACTGTTCCAAAAGACTTTGATGTCTACGAAGCAGTAAACTACGTTCATTTACGTTGAATGTTTTCATACTTATCATGTCCATTTGAAGCTTGTGAAAAGGTAGATTATATATCACGCAGTGCACTTTTGAAGATGATGTTGAAATTGTTTATTTAGTATGTTTATCGCAATTAGTGAACAAGTAAGATGCCGAAATACCGGACGAAGTAATTGAGTCTGCAGAGTTTGATGTCATGTTTCTTATCCTTCGGGGATTGCCTCATACTTACGTAATCCGTAATTGGCGTAAGCGGACACTAATCACCCTTCTATCTCAGCCGATCTCAGAGCTTGCATGTCTGCAGCGTCTGCAGACTTTGCAAATTTAGTTTGAATCGCTTTTGCTATGTTCTAATAGGTGCGCACTTGTCTGAATCTGTATCTTTCAAATAAATGGTCATTTCTCCGAGCAATCGCGCTCGCATGGTTTGTGAATCCATTTTTTCCTTCATGATTATTTTTTATTGTTGTTTTTTGTCTTCTGTGACATTAGCGATCATCATCAAGGGCTTAACGTTGCTCATTAAACTACGAGTAACTTCTTTCTTAACCTTAATGATGTAACGTTAGCATGTATCTCACGTTGCCTGGCAGCGAAGATTTTGCTTTTTTTCGCCGAACGACGCGAGATCCAGACATCCTCTTCCATCTTACCATTCAGTCGGCGGGGCATCACGTAACACGTATCGTTTGTAACGTTTTTTGTTAGCACGACACCTGTTACCTTCTACCGGATATTAGTAGTGACTTTTTCTCGGCAATAACGAACCGGGACGTACAGTAGACTGACTGACTATTAGATGAGGGCGTACATACGAAAAAAGGCGGACAGGTCCCCAGGTTGTTCCGGCGATATTGACTACGGCGTTGACTTATTAGACTCGAGCTTGACACATGGGCTGTCGAAGGGAGTCGACTTTAAAAAATGAGTTTACAAACACGTTATATTACGACTACTATTAGTCCCTACCCCGGAGCGTACATCATCTGTTAACGGTGTTCGCGTTCTTTCGAACCGACGACGTGAAGCGTCCGAGGGCGTCGGGTTATTTTTACGCCCCCTCACGGCGCAAAACATAAGCTTTGGATTTATCCCCGCCGATAAAACAGATAAATTAGTTTTGCGTTCGTTACGCAACCGGAATAATTGCATTGACAACTTGTTCCGTGAAGTAATTTTGTAGCGTATGCACGGGTGTGTATCCCACGTTGTTATTAATTGGGATCTTGTAGCTGTAAATTATTTAAATTGGGGCGTCCCCTTTATGTAGCGTTACACGTACTTACACTGCAAACAAACACGTTATTGTTGAGATAAGCTAATTATAAAATTCTGGGTGAATATGAATTATTAAAGCGTGTAGGTGATGCATGATAGGAAAGCAAATTTACTTTTGCAATATTTTGAAACACAACATAATCGTTATCTACTGACATCTAGTTTACGCTATACACGGTGGCCAGAAAAGGGCGGATAATTGCCAGGTAGAACAATTCTTTGTTCAATTCTGAGGCGATAATCTTAATCCAAAAAAGTTATACGGTCCATCCTTAAGGCATACGAGACCATCAAACCTTAAGATGTACGGCTAAAATTTAGCAAAATTCGTCAAATTTATCTATGTAAAATCATTGTGGTGAAATTTAGAAATGGAATTATCTCAAATGCATTCATGTAACTAATCGATTAATACCAATGGTTTACATTTTTAACATTTCTTCATTGGCGTTTTTGAAATTAAAGTACATATGGCAACGTGGTACTGTAAGGCTGCTTGTTTAAAAGTAATAAGTAGTTGTCAATTTTTGACGTTTCTCATGTGACATTTGGCTGTTGAAATAAGATAAACATTTTGTGCTGTTCTTAATACTGAACAATGTTTACCTTTGGAGAATACGCCGACTTAGAGAAACTGGCACCTTTATACCGAATTATCGTAACAGCGGTAGACCTAGAGAGCGTCGAACAGTTCAATTAAAAGAGCAAATATTGGATGCTGTTTACGAAGATCCGACGTCCAGCACAAGACAAATAGCTCGGGAACTGAATATTCCTAGCAAAACAACAGTGCACTCAGCACTATCTCAAAATCTTTTTCGTCCGTTTCATGCAAGGAAAGTGCAGCCTTTGTATGTAAACGATAATGTGCACAGAAGAATGTTTTGTAACAATGTTTTACAAAGGATTCAAGAAGAGCCGAACTTTTTATTGCATATCCTCTGGAGCGACGAATGCTTGTTTACGAGAGATGGCGTCTTTAATAGCCATAATTTTCGTTTTTGGGCGGACGAAAATCCCAAGGCAGTAAGGGAAATTGGACATCAGAGAAGATTTTCGGTAAATGTTTGGCTGGGGATTTTAAATCTCCGAGTTGTTAGAAGAAGTACTGGATAATATTCCATTGAATTTGAGACCCAACATGTTGTACATGCATGACGGGGCACCCGCTCACAATACCAGAATTTCGAGGGATTGGTTAAACGAACACTTTCCGAATCGGTGGATAGGGCGTAACGGTCCAATAACATGGCCAGCAAGATCTCCCGATATTAATCCTCTGGACTTTTTCGTTTGGGGGTATTTAAAGGAAAAGGTCTATGCAACGCCTCCAGCTAACGAAGAGGATGTAATTAATAAAATTAGGGCGGCAGTTCGATTAATCACCCCCGATATGTTGGAGCGCCTCATTATGAACGTAGCCTTACCTTAGAGTTCACAAAAAACAAAACGCGAAATACTAAGCGAGTGGGGTTCTATGTAAATCTGTTGACGTGTTTAAGGCAAACACTAGAAATAGAAAATTTCGTAGGAATAATATTTGTAAAATGACTTGAATCTGGATTTGAAACTTACAAAATTACCTATATCAAATAACCTTGAAATTTTTGTCTTAATTTTCACATTTATGACCTAGTTATCAAAGTCACATATGTGTGTGTATAATCAGAAGAACTGTCTGATACTGTGAATAAATTTTTATTAAATTTTTAATAGAAGCTAATGGAAATCCTTCTTCTAAAGCGCGGAAAAGTTTTGTTTTTCCAAAAAAAGAATACTTTTTAATTAAAATACGCATACATACCCGCAGGTGCTGTCATTATCAAATTCCTCGTCAAAAAACAAAAAAAAGGATAGAAACAAGTTTACTAAAAGCAAAAGTTCGCGACCCCTACAGGGATATTTGGTCAGCGGTCCCAAGCACATAGCTTTGGGTGACAAAACTTTCCACGTTTTCTTATCCGCGAGCACAGTTAGTTATAATTGCATTAACGTTGATACTGGAGTTTAATTTTACTCCGCAGATTAAACGGCTTATCTCAAAAGCGCTACAAATAATAGACTGGGGGATTGGTTCGACTAACGGTAAACGTTAATTTATAGGTTATTTGCAAATTGGAACTGTTGCAGCTTTTCGAAAATGCTGTTTGTGTCTACAGAACAGTTTATAACTAAAAAGTTTATGTATGAGCAAGTTTACTTTAATTGAACTCCTGGTATTTTATTCTTTACATTCATAATTGAATTGGCTGCAATTTATTCTAACAAACGCTTAATTTCTATCACATTTCAGTGTTAATTAACGCTGTTGAGTAGCTATTATCCCGGTAATATAGCATAAATAGAGTCTTTCATGTACTAGTACTCTATTTATTTAGGAATATGAAGCTAAGACACAAGGTTTTAGTACCGGAAGTGAAGTGTATTTTCTTAGACGCAGTCACGTGTTTATATAGATTCACATACGTGTATTTTACACGTTTAGAACTCGCGTCTGAACCTCGCTATAACGTTGTAGATATAATTGTATTGTTTCCACAAAATAATAACACATACAACACGTAAAGGAAGGAATAACGATAAAGGAATGTATCCTGTCATACAGAAGAACCGGCATGTTTATTACTGAAACGTTATTCAACAAATTGTAATGTGTAGGTGTGCTACCAGGTATACTGCGGAAAGAGCCGGTAGGCATCGGAAGAAGACCTTTTGATGTTTTCATTTACCTACAGCGTTGTTCTGTCGAAGGAAATTCACGTCTTGCCTCACGCGGAGAATACGGAATCAGAAAGTTGATGCCGGAATATAATTTGCTAATTTCTCGTTTGCGATTTCGGTCGGTTTTCCTTAAATATTGAATTAACGTTTCATCTTATACATTAAACGGGATTTTAATGCTTAATTAGTGTTTAATAATTAATTCTCTGTGAGTTAGAAGGAGGCGTATATAATGGAGCATAAGAATATTGAATTCAGAATGTATAAAATCTTCCTAAAAATTTTTTTTAAGGGGATATATAAAGGAAACAAAAGGATAATCTTGAAACATTCATTGTATGGCTTGCTTAAAGATTGCTTTTAAAGATCCGCATATTGAACTGGGTTAAAAAATCATTGGCAAACAAGTAAGATTGGTACGAACACGAAGGTGACTGTCTGCTGAGTCAAAGTTTCGTAGAAACTCTTCTCTACGGAGTACATTATTTGGATTGTTGGAATGACAAATAACGAAACGAACAAAAAACTATAACACGAACAGGCCATTTTCTGGTATTTCTCGCACAATCATAGGCGGCACATAGCTTATCAGCGGTATTAACACCTACTCTGACGTTCTGGTAATCCTTGATTATTTCTGGTTTCTTTGTTATGTTATTATTTGTTAAATATATTGTTATGATAATGGAGATTTGATTTTAAACGGACATTCTTACTTTACTTGAATGTATAAGGGGTGTACTCTGCTATTGCAAGGTGGCATACGAGATATGTTCGCACAGGTTTACAGTTGGTAGATAATAGTAAGTACTAGAGCTGTTATCCGGATCCGGATAATTTTGGATCCGGATAATTTACTATCCGGATATCCGGATCTAAGTGCTATCCGGATCCACTATCCGGATCTGCTATCCGAAACTTCGGATCCACATCCGCTATCCGATACCTCAGAGCCGGATCCGCTATCCCAAGCCTCAGATCTGGATCCGCTATCAGAAACCTCGGATCCGGATCCGCTATACAAATTATTATCGAACAACTGAATGGTAATTACTAATTACTTTAATAGTAATTAATTTAATGGTAATTACTTTATAGTAATTAATTTAATTGTAATTCCTACTTACCATTCAGTTGTTCGATAATAATTTGTATAGCGGATCCGGATCCGAGGTTTCGGATAGCGGATCCGGATCTGAGGCTTCGGATAGCGGATCCGGATCCGAGGTTTCGGATAGCAGATCCGGATCTGAGGTATCGGATAGCGGATCCGGATCCGAAGTTTCGGATAGCGGATCCGGATCCAAGGATTCGGATATCCGGGTAGTTTTGGATCCGGATATCCGGATCTCAATTTTGTCGGATATCTGCAGCACTAGTAAGTACTCATAACTTTGGACGCCACCTACTTTTTTATTATCCACTCCATTGTATGAAAAGTCTACTGAAATTTAAGCTATAAAATGCATGCGAAAAGAAAAGAAAAAAATGCTTTGTATACTTATATAAGTTTTAACTTAGATTACCTATCACAAATCAAATCCAATCCCTATTCTAAACGATGCGTCAACTTTCTGCACGAAATGTATCTTTTTACAGTTATTGCCGTCGCATTAACTTCCCTCCTACAATGAGTAAAACTTTGATGGTAAAGCGATAAATCGCGCAACGCCTTTTTTCCTCGCGCTCATTTCGTAAAGAGAATTTTATGTGGAATAAAATGGAAGTGCCACCCCATTACAACAACACTTATTTTTATCCTGTTAATGGCACACGCGCGCACGTTAAAAAGAGAAACCTATCCAGAGTTTACAATGGCGGCGGCGTAGGAGCCGCAATAAAATAATACAAAAGAAACGTACCCACGTCCCACCAATCCTCATACCAAATTCCATCTTTCTCTATATGTAATAATACCGACGTCGTAAAACTTTATATTATAAAGATCGGTTCCCTGAGTTGGCACAAATGACGAATATAACGATGATTTGGGTGGAGAGCCGTCTTTGATCGTAAAAGAGACTTTAAAGTTTAATGAGCGCGTTCAGCCGGCTCCAGCGAGGATTGTCGCAGTGCAAGGAACGCTAGCTACCTACTGTTCACAATTTACTCTAGCTTATTATATCATACGTATTAAGGAAAAAGTCGTTTATCTGATACTTTTATGGTCCGTTAATGCAAGCGGATGCGCGCAATTAAAATGTTGGCTAGTTTATCGTCTGCGTCATCTGCACCATCTTGATGGAAATTGTGCATATGTCATGATATCGGGATGCGATATTCGCTAGAATATACAGTGAGGACGCGTGGGTTGGAACAAATTCATTTAAAATTCAGGGGTTTGTTTTTTTTTAAAAACGCTGGGATACGTCGATTTTTGTTTTTAGCAGGGTATTTTTTTACGGAAAATGTATATATACAATGTGGCCCAAAAACAAGTTACACACAACGACCACCAACTACATTTTTTCAAATGGAAACACTTATTTTTTATATCCTTTTTGAATCCTGCATCGAATTCTAAGTATGTTTCGTGTACCATTTCCTATACCTAAACTCAATAGTTATCGAGAAATTCATGATTGAATTAATTAAGACCATATTCCTGGGGATTTTTTTTTGTATCAAGCAAAATATTCGATTTTGTATTTCTTTTGTTTTTTTAATTCTGGTATTTTCGATAATTGACTTGTCACTTGTCAACGTGCGACAGTTCATGTAAGTAATTGTCAAGTGCAGTTATAAAGTTTGAAAGAATGGCGCGTTTAACTGAGAAGCAACGAATAGAAATTTTGATGATGGTAGGATATGGCGACAGAACCCGAACACAAGCTCAAGTTTGCGAATTATTTATTCTATATTAAGATATACAAAAACTGTAACGTAGATGCTTTCAGTCTTCGGTTGAAATTGGAAATTCAGGAATTTCCGAAAGAATTGTCCTAAATTAATAAACTTGCGTAGCGCGCAGTAACTGAATAGCTTGTGTGTCTAGGAATATTCATAACATGTTTTAGCCTGAGATGACTCTGTAATTTTGCAAATATTTAATAAAATAATTTTACGATTTTAGGCTTACAATATTTGCATGTAAAAGTACAACATTATTAATGCTTTTTATTAGTTATTTCTACAATTATTGGCTAGCTACTTACAATTTTACATTCTGCAGTTGTATGGTTTCGTGTAATTTTTTTTTCAACGTTGCACACAATTTATGCTCAACGAGATATTAAAAATTTACAGAGAAACCTTCTGTTTGCATGAGAGCTGTGAAATGTGTTGTTTCAACATGATATTTTGCTTCTTATGCTGCAAACTTTTTCCTGGATGTTACAACGCAGAGAGCAAACATTATTTTCGAATAAAACCCGCTTTTGATCAGAAGATATTTCTGCAAAAGCAATGATAAAGTCGTGAAAAAAAAATACCAATGATGTAATATAGAGATGTAAATAGAAAAATAAAAGCACCAGTATTCTTTGGCGTAGCCCAAGGAAAGAAGCATATGCATGAGAGAAGGCGCCGCCATTTTATTGTTTGTGCTACTGTTGCTAAAACAAACATGTGAAATAAACATTAACAACTAGTGCCAAATACACCTTAACTGGTCTAACTGTATATACTAGATGCAGTTTTGTGTTCGGAATCACATTCAGACGCCAATCCCCTCCTCTCCAGCTACTTTGAACCATATTCTGCCTGTAAAATTACGGTTTTAACATTAATTTTTACTTTGCGGAAAAAAATATATACAGAATAATCTTAACCACGCGATTATATTAATATTTTGAAATTTACTACTCGCGCCAAATAAATACAACATGCCTACTTAAAAAACGACTTTACGTAAATACATAATAGTCGTAATAACAAAATTATACTCACCAAATGCATGAAAAACTTGGAACCCATGTAGGTAATCTACTGAACTTTGCACCTACTACAAAGCATACAGTGAGACGAGCAATGCTTTCCCGAAAAGGAATTTATATATTCATAGACACTTTTTAGACTGCACAAATATTATGTATATGTGCAAGTCTTGTATCGTCACATTTTAACCATGCTGACGTCATTTATGACAGGAGCATAACTAAAAAATGCACAATGAAAATACGTGGGATACAAAATTGTTGTGTCCGCGGCAGACGAGAGTTGACGAAAAAACTGCAAATTACTAACACATTAAACATGTTCAGCATACGAACCCTTCTCAGCGTTTGGTGACGATATGTACCGTTATCTATTGCAACGGACTCTGCGCATTTGTGCTGTTTCATCGACAACCAGTTCCAAGCAAAATTGTCTGGTTTGTTTCCAATGTGTGTGTATTTTACGACCAAACAGTCTTGTCTTTGTGTTATTTCGAGATCTAGCAGGCAAGGACAATTTTGTTTGTTTCCAAAGTATGCGGGTATGTATTAACAGGACATAACTTTTTTAAAACCGATCCACCCGCGTGCAAATCCATTATACCTGTTCACTGTATATTACCCAATCAATTCCCATCGGACATTCCTAACAAATTTAATGAATAAATTAATTCAATAAGTGGAGTTGTGTTAGACCGGCCAGTGCTCCCCGAAGAGATATATTTTACGCGTTTAAGTTAAGCCCCCGCGTCGCATGTAAGGGTTGCAGACAAGATAATACAATCGGGGGAGAAACGATACAAGTAATTCTATACATTTAAATTGGCTCTTATAAAAGGGACATGCGGCCCCCGATAAACCGCTGCGACATTGTTTATTAAAGGACCATTCTTCGCTATGAAATTACGGTTTAAAATTTTAACGGAGCCAAGATTAGGGCCGCCGGAATCAGGGCTGCGAAGAGGAAAAACGTTTCGCAAACGGGTCGAGCTATTCTTCAGCTTTTAGGACGGTAAAGACGGCGACGCGCTTTCATTGTTGTTTGGTCGTCGGGTAATTCTGGAAGATGTTGGATGTCTGGTGTCTAATTTGCATTGCAGGCGCCAGTATGGAGAAGTCTTAATTTAAGATAATACCTACTTCGTCCTCGAGTGCGGGAAATTGAAGTACCTACTATATATTCTTGATAAACACGAAATGTTGGAACGAAGAAGATGAATAGTACATGTTCTGTTAAATGTACTGTTGTGTTAATTCAATAACGTCGACAGTAAAAGTCAAAGAGAGAAAATACTGCGCCGTATCTCAGCGGTATATACTCTGCTACCAAATGTTGGAATTAAGATGTATGGAATAACATAAAATTGTTATTTTTGACGCTAAAAACTATTTAAGGATGTACTTACAAGTATGCACAGTGCGAAACTTCGATTCTTAACAAATAAAATATATTTGCGCACTGATATACGGAACATTCCAATCATAGGAGGTAAGTTAAATTAAAACAATGCTAGAGTTTTGAGTGTTGATTAATAAACAGAGTTAGATGCCAAGAGAGCAACCTACCAAACTAAAAGGTAAATATTGTTGCTTCATCAGTTGTATCCTTTAATATTGTAAATGTATGTATAGATGGGATATATGACAAAAACCTAGTGAAATAACACAAAAATATTAAAAATATACAATTTTTTTAATACAAATTTTGCAAAGAGATAGTTTAGAATAAACAAATACTTCTTTGAAGGTAACTTCAGCAATCAAAGTTATAAGAAGATAACTATAATACAAGGAGTGTTTATTTCTGCAAAAATAACAAATAAGTAGAATAAATAATTTATTAAATAAATTATTATATTACAGCTCCATCTGTCGTGCGAGATCGTAAGTACTAACGGATCCTTAAAGCCTAGTTTTACGGTGTGAGTTATGTAGATACCTTAATCTTTAAGTTATTTCAATAAATTTTATTTACGTATTCATTAATTTTTATACAAGATTCATTTCTGAGCCTTTATACGGTGAAATTAGATAAACATCATTATATTCCTTTTACCAGGATATCGTTTGATAAAACGACTTTACCAAAATCAAAATATTTCATTATCTTAACTAATTCCATTGAAGCCAAACTCGCTTTAAAGTGTACACAGAAATAAGTCGGTACGCCAGAGGGTAGATTCCTTTGGAAAGGTAAATTAGCTCATTAGGGATTAAATCTGAATCCTCCGCGGTGGATTCGGGCAAATTACGTAACAAAGTAGTTTATTAGTTAGCTGGAAGAACCCATTGACACACATCCACACAGAGAATGTAACTCGTTATACTGACAACGTCTTGTAAAAGCAATTTTCTCCAATGGAGTTTATTTACTATGCTAATTACGGGAATCTGTTCCCGCGAACACAAGAACGAAACAAGATCCTGGAGGTATAGGTCGAACATAAAGGCGCTTTTGTGAAAAGCTAGCGCTCGAACAGTAATTCCGATCCCATATTGTATGATAATGTAATTAGCGGTTGTGAATTAATTTCTATGTAGTGTATTGATTATATTTTAGGAACAATGCCCGTATTGTTCTCGCTCGGTGATTGTTATTTTCCAATGAATCCGCTATCGATACGGAAAGGAAACATTTGTGTACTATTAACGAGAGGTCTGTTTGGATGAAACCTTTTGCGGTAGTATATCTTTAAAGTGCGACACGGCGTCGCACTTTAAAGATACTTTCATAAGGCACGATGGGGGTCTCTCAGGGACCCCAGAATTGTATTTTAGTTAGAGTTATTTTAGTAAAAAGTACGGTATCTTAAAGATAATCTACAGCGTGTCGCCGGATGAAGTTGACAAGAGGAAAAGTAAATTTTATTATTGATTTTATGCCAAAAGGTCATTCTTTATAAAAAGTTGTTAAGTTTACCAATAGAAAATCTAAGATGAAATGTATAGAATGTCCATAAACTTAGATAACAGGAAAATGAATCAAGAGAGAAGTACTATTTATTGTATTTTGACTTTAAAAACTTAAAATTAGTTAAAATAGAAAGTTTAACAAATCGAGGTGAAACTATGTCACGAACTACTCGAAAACCTTGGTTTTTCTCTGGTGTATCGTCAGGTTGCTCACCGGTATAAACCTGCAAATCATGAAGGCACCTAATCCTAACATCTGCAGAAGCCCAAATCTTCCCAAATCTCTAGAACCCATATACTGCTTAAATGAGCACTTGCCGCGAGAAACAACTAGTCGTTCATTTACCACTATTTCCTAGGAAACAAAGGCTTTCTTGCCGTTATTTACAAAGACCTCCCATATTTCTTTAAACACAACCAATTTATCGGTTGCCATCTCTCCTGTCTCGTAGTTTTGTCATCTAATCTTACGAATTTACTGATCTGATTAATCTATCTCGGAGCATGGATGCTGTAAAAATGTTGCGACGAATGGATTCATCGATGTTCCACGTTTCTTTCACATTTTCTGTTCTGCAGTAAAGAGCTCCTACTGGAATTAAAACACCAACAAATGCATTGAGCTCTACCATATCAATGCTTGCCCAGGTTGTTTGTTATTCAGCATGCCCCTTGTTATAAATGTGGTATGCGGTAGCCTCACCATTTGTGTGTTCACAAATCTTGTTTTTCATATCTGTAGCCAGAAAAATGTTGAGCAGTTAAAATATTTTATTCGAAGAATTTGTATCTATGGTTTGCTCAGGTATAGCTGTAACAATAATTCTCAATTGGGGGGCGGGTCTTGATATTCAGACCTTCAAATAGGAGCTGATCTTGCTTGGTACTGTTTCCAATTTGTCACTTTCTACTTCATGTCTTTCTCTTGTTTGATCTTCTCTTTCTTCTTCGTTCCTCATATTCATCTTCCTCAGCCTCCGGTTTGTAATTCTCGTGTATTTCTAATGTGCTTTCAGACACATCAACAAAATTGGGATCACAACATTTTGGTCATTGTCATAGAAACGGAAAGCTAAGTTCTCGATTTTTTTTGACTTAGTAGCACTTTTTTTAAGCGCATTTTGAGATTTTAAATTATAAAGATATCTCTATTGTTGTCGAGATTTACCTAAAACACAATTTTACAGATTAGTAAATTTGGAACATAAAAGACGGGGTCTCCGAGGGACCCCAGACAATAAATAATTGTCTTAGTCCAAAATGCAGCAACAAAAATGTTAAAATATATTTATCCCATTTATCAAAGATAAAAAATCAGATACCAAGGAGAAGACAATGTAGAAAATAATTTAAAAAATGCGATCTTGGGGTCCTCAAAGGACCCCACTTCGTACTTTAAGGGATATATGAATGTTATAGTTATACTTATTGGAAATAATGCTCTCGGGAATTTTTTCTGTGTGTATTTCGTTTTATATCATCCACTCGTTTCCATCTAACGTGTCGAAAAACATCGACGACTCGGCTCACTTACAGTGCGTGCGTATTTAAAATATCAGGGCGTGATAACTTATCAGCGACGGAAAAAAAGTAACACAACCCGAAACATCGCTGCTCCGAAAAAATGGTGGCACCGTCCCTTCGAAGGACCACACACGTGGTTCTCGCGTCCCCCTCCGCCTATATGCGTCGCAGCACGCGACACGTCGAACCGCAAGCAATTTGTCAAATTGTCCGTCACGCGGTATCGCGTCGAAATTCTTTTTTATATTCATTAAATGCGTTGTCCAGTTTAAATAATGACGATTTTATACGCTCCCGGAATAATTAAAACTATTTACGAACTCATTAGTTGGCTTATGGGCCGATAGAGGACCGATTCGTGCCCGGTTTTTCGGCGCGTGATGTATGATTTTTAAAATAGTTGGTCGACACGCACCGTACGGCATTTACATTTATTAATTTCGTCGGTTTATTATGAATGGAGGCCGGATTTCGTTATGATATGATAAACATTCGAGTAAAGGAAAGTTATAATTAATTTTATGCATGCAGCATAACATAAGGGATAACATCGTCACGATGGAACTCTGGTGGACTTTGATGGATGGAATGATGCACTTCGTTGTAATTTTCACTTATAGATTTGTTCACAATAAGTGACTGGATTTAGAAAACAGGCCTACAAATAGAAAAATATTAAAATGAAAACTCATATTTCTTGTTTTAATATCAAATATAGAATTCAAATCTCGCGCTAAATTCCCGTCATAAACTCAAGGATTATCAAATAATGCCAACTTAAACCGCTCGTGAAATTACCCCACAGAATCAAACAATAACTTACATACCAAATCCACTAGATTCAATGTTATCATATGATAATATAACCTAACATTCCCTTTACGCCTTCGACGCCAGTTATAGATTCAAAAGATGATAAAATCGCTTACTTCAAGTACGAAAACCGCTCTCTTATTCTCCAAATAATAATTCCAACTCCAAAACTTAATTTAAAAAGTTAAGGGCTAATATTGTGATAGAAATTTAAAATTTGTAGATAATTATTCTAAAAGCAACTACACTCAGGAAAAACCGAAAAAGAAGTCCTTCACATTTGTTTTCAACAACTTGATATCTCCTAGGCAAAAAGGACCCCAGCAACGATGATAGATATCGTTTGCATCGATACGACAAAATATAGGAACCTACGTCGAACATACATCGAAAGAACACATATTTCTTAAAATCCATGGTTACCTGCTCTTTTTTTTGAATTAGATACGAAATAAGTAAGCTTTTAGTTAAAATTTTAACATATGTTGACAAAATAAATAAATAGTTCAAAATACATTTACATTAATAATTTAATAGTTGATATTTGATTCTGTAGGTTATGTTTAGCATGATATATCATAGCAATATATATATAGACTCGCACAGTTCACTTATAGTATATACCCTTCTCTCTCTCTATTTTCACCTGCGACTCAAACTGAGTCGCTTCTTCCGAAAGGCATAGTACAAGTATTTAGTTAGTTAGTTGATCGAAGTAAACTTCTGGGTTCATTTCTGGTTCGCCGAAAATATGAGTCATTTAATAATTATCAAGAATTGAACAAAGTCAGTTTTCTTATAAGTTTTATTGATGTTGAACAACCAGTGTAGACTTAATAATATTAATCAAAGTCTTTATTTGCTTATTAAGTCAAGTAAAAATAGTGCACCTGTTGAATTTCGTCAACTGCAATACCCTTTGTCTACCGTTTAGTTGCAAGGCAATAAAAATAGTTTTACGACGTTTCCTAATCATGGCACGTCGAGATGATCGCCTAATCTAATTATATATGCTGTCGGGCAATAAAATTGTGGAAAAACAGCGCGTAAAAGTATTCGATGATAGTGGCATATCAACGTCGTAAGCAGTAAGTCGGTGTTTTACGAGCTCGTGTAGTGTTTAGACGTAAAACGTGATAATGGGACAACGTAGAAGATAAGTTTTGCCGGGATAGATTTATCTAGTCAGGGGGTTGAAGTTAATTACGATTATTTCGGCGCGTCAGCGAATGCCTTAAAATTTATTTTTACAAGCGAGGAGACAGAAGTTATTCAGAGCTTCGCTATACCGAGCTATATAATGATAGAAATAAAAGGCAATTTATACTTTAGTGCGTATTTCAGATCGTGTGCAATTTCCTAGTTGTAAAAGCAAATTTAATTGTCCTATGCACCAGCAAAGCTATACTAAAATCTAAGACGATTTTAAAATTTTATAGCACTGTTTGAATTACACATGTACCAATGCCCAATGACATTCAGCAGTTCTATAGAACAGCTATAATTCCTAAATTCAATACCTTACAATTATTTGGTGGCAGTGTTTGTGTAAACAGCACGTATATTTACAGTAAAACCGGATTGATTTCAATTCTCTAGCGATAAATATTAATTTGCTATAGAGAAATGAATCAGCGTTTAATCAAACAATGCTTTTTATCTTTAGACTAAAAAATAATCCACACATTTTAGCTTTAAAAACATGTTTTGAAAACATACGTATATCGAGAGATACCCACACATATTTAAGAGTAAAAAAGGAACACCAAACAGGTGCTCAATTCGCGGCATTGACGGGGCGCGTACACACATATGCATCCTTATTGGAAACGAAAAGTAAGAAACGGTTTTAAATAAAACATTTCGCAAGCTTTGTACAGACTTTTAGCTTAATTGGGAATAGATATCTTTCTTATGAGGAAAAATAAGCTGAATAGGTAACTGTAAAGATAAAATAGAAAAGAACAAAGGCAATATTTTAAGGGTCGTGTTATATTGGAACGTTTCGCTAGCAACTGCGGCCCACATCATCAACGGATATTAAAGAATTCGCTTCAGATGGATGTATCAACTAAATAAAGATTAAATCCACAACGAAAAGAAAATTGTGTTTTATGCTAAACAAATACTACAGTATTTGAAACATTAGTACTAAAGGTTTTGGAAAAATATCTACCGCATTTAGATGTTGTTTAACGATGATTTTAAAATGTTGTGTCATTTTCTTTTAAATTATCATTTGACATCAATTAAAAGTTTTAATCGTACAAAAAAATTCAGAAGGCTCTTTACACTTAAACTTGGTAAGTTTTTGTAATAATTATTTCTACGGTAAAAAAAAACTATTAAAAAAATAATACACATTGTTCAATTATATTGTAGCTTAATATGGAAACTAAAAACCATAACTTTTGAAAAAGATGAATTATATCATCGATATGTTAAGATTAATGTAATTAAGGGCCGGTCTTTCAATCTCCTTGTAAAGTTCCTAATAAAAGTTATTAGCCGAATAACTGAAATAACTGTCTTTCCACCGACTAATAAAAATTGTGTAGGTAATAAATTTATTCTCCTAAAATGTTATTGAGTGATATGAAGTAGCCAATAAGTACTATTAGAACCTTAATAAGCTTATCAAAAGTCTCTAAATGTCGCCAACACAATCAAAAAAAGAAAAAAGTTTGAAATTGATTGAAATTATTATTATAAACGAGAAACATGGATATTTTTGAAGATTTCGGGGAGTTTCTGGAAGATGATTTGTCCAAGCTTGTTTAAATATTTAATCGTGACAGACAGTATAAGTATTAGGGAGCCTCATTTAAATTGTTTAAACAACTGGAATGATGAAAAATTTGTCAAGAGATTTAGATTGTGTAAGTATTTGTATAGCGCTGTCATTTATTGCCAACATAAACTAGGGTTATGAATATACCGAATGACTATTAACCTAATAAATATTCGTTGAAAGACGGTCTGTTTTTATTTACCTAATATATCTTCCTTATAACTTATTAGCTAAATTGTTATTAGACACATTTATTAGCAGCTTGAAATACCGGGCCGACAGCTATTATTTATAGGGTTTATTGTTAACATTGTTTATTGTCAATATTGTTTATTGTTAACATTGTTCATTGTTAATATTGTTTATTGTTAAAATTGTTTATTGTTAACATTGTTCATTGTTAATATTGTTTATTATTAACATCGTTCATTGTTAATATTGTTTATTGTCAAAATTGTTTATTATTAACATCGTTCATTGTTAATATTGTTTATTGTCAATATTGTTTATTGTCAAAATTGTTTATTGTCAATATCATTTATTGTCAATATTGTTTATTGTCTATACATTGTGTTTTGATAATCTAAACCTTTTGATAAATCACGATGAACTATTTTAACTAGATCGACCAAATCCCTTCCAAAAACAATTGTCGAAATCTTCAAACATGTCTGGTTCATAAATAATTCCAAACTTGAAAACATAACCCTCTTTGTTGTTTTAAGAACTTTCAGAGATTTTCGATACGCTATTAAGCGTCTAATAAATCTTATTGGCTACTTCAAGCGCTCAATAAGATATTAGGAGAATAGACCAATTTATTTCCTACATAATTTTTATTAGTTGATGGAAAGACAGTTATTTCAAGTTCAGCTAATAACTTTTATCAGGAACTTTATTAGAAGTTTGAAATACGTGTCCTTAACCTAAAAATATTCGGTGAAAGACGGTCTGTTCTTATTCTCCTAATAAATTGTTATTAGATACATTTATTGGAGGAGATTGAAAGATCGGGCCTAAAATAAATTAAAGCATTAAGCCCCCATCCTCAAGACTTTTCATTTATTATAAACCTCCTGGCCAAGAAAAACAAGAGTAAAAGAAACCAAAATTATTATTATTGAAATTACATATACTAATTTCTGTATACAACTAATTTAGGTAAAGTAAACTGGTGTTCTGTTATGCAATGAAATTTTCCATTTTACTTACTAATTCCATCCATTCGAAATTCTTACGCGGCGCGTCGCAGAAACGTATCCCGGGAGGGAAATATAATTTACAAAAGGATCATGAATACATTCACTCCATAATTCAATACATCAAAATTCCTCGGCAGCCTCAGCCGTAGGTCGCCGGCACTTTTTGATAACATTACATCCGAAAATATACTCCAAAATGAATTTCGCAGAAGTTCCTCTCGTCTCGGATTTTTAAAAGGTCGACTCGCCTCATTACCATCTCCTTCTATATGCAGAGGCAATTATGGAAATTTGTATATTAAAAGTAAACATCCACCTACTATACGGGAGGGGTGGCGCTCGAATCGCCGGCGAGCGACGGCGGAGCGTCGTCCTTGTTGGCCGAAATTTTCATCGGGAAGACGTTGTTTTCGCTTCCAGGAATGTCGTGTAAGAGAATATCGTGAATTTAATAACTGATGTTCTGTCTCCCTATTTTGAAAAAAACAGAAAATAGGTAACTCTAGGAACATTGTTTCATTTATTACGTGAATTGCGGTTTTAATTCTGTTAATTATATATATTAATTAATAAATCTGGTATTTTTTCTTGTTTTTTGTATATCTGTATAGTGTTGTTATCATAGAAACGACCTAAAAACCAAGAAAAATACAAAAAAAGTGGATCCTGAGACAACGAAGAAATTTATTGTTTACAGGAATTATACATTAAAATTTTTCCAGGGTTCATCAGATAAATATTTTAATAAATGACGAAGGAATGTATTGGATAATAAACTGTTCATTGTATTAATGAAACCAGAGTCATTGAAAACGATAACTTGATTGGCTCAATGAAATATGTTATTGTTGTAAAGAATGTTAGATTTATATAATGAACTTTTTTATTCAACCTATGAACAAAATCATTAAGGTATGTTATCTGTTTGTTCTTGTAACAATTTGCAAGCTATTAAAACCAAGCGGATAGGACATCATTTGACACTTTATTGCGTTCATATGGTGAATAAGTTATACGTAAAATAACACTATTCGTATTATCAATAAAATGATTTGTTGAACTACTATCAGAAAAGTTACTATAGCAAATATCGTCTTTGGACCGATCTAAGATCATTTGTTATAATAATGATGTATTTATTTTACTAAACGAATCTTGTTATTATTTAATCAGAGATCGTGAAGAATATTTTATGATAAGAACGAAATATTTCGTTCTGTCAATGAAAATTGACTCAATATATTGATATAACGACCAGTATTTTTCTCAATGTAATATAGAAAATTAATAGTTTTCGCTTGAAACTTTGTTAAAACAAGTATATGTATCTATGCTTTAGCTATATGAACACAGATATCATATCAAGTTTTAAAACCAAATTGTGAAGTATTACTAACCTATGTAATGTAATCGGGCTTCACACAATCCCACAGAAAAATTTCATCATTGTTTCATATAGTGAAAGCATTCCAATAGGAATCTTCGCTGAATATTTTAATATCGGCTGGCGCAAACTTCTACAACAGCATCTAAGATTTTCTTTCCTCGGATGGGAAGTAAAATCGCGAGTTCTGTGCCAATGCGAAAAAATAAAAGAGAATTTCACCCTGATCTCGTCAATACAAAACGACCCATCAGGTCATCACTTTCATGCTCGTTCCCTACATCCCAAAGAAAAATAAGAGCGTCATTTTATTATCAACCATACACTCCACGAGAGAAATAAACCCAGACACTTCAAAGCCGGAGATCATTATATATTTATAATGAAACCAAAGGTGGAGTAGACGTTCTTGATGAATTGTGTCGTGCAAAAACAATCACTGAAGAAAGAACAAACGTTAACCAATGAGATACTTCTTTGGAATGCTAGATGCGGCAGCTCTAAATGCTATGTCATTTTCATATTGAATGGGTGTCATGTAGGCATGGACAAGTTCTGGCGTTCAGATTTTTTAAAAAAGGGATTTCGACCTGATAAAGCCTTACGCAGACTAAAGAAACCTTCGTGCAAAATTACCATTCTTTTCTACTGTATAGTAGATAAAGTAAGAGGACAGTCAGTAAGATTAGTTCGAAATACTTACCATGCCTAAACATAAGGAAAAAGAAGCAAAAGTACAAAGATGTCTTGTGTGTCTATTACTACACTATAATCCTTGCATATCTTATTATATGAAACATCATCTAGGTGTGTACGGCCATGAGCTATTTATTTATAAATCTAACAAATATTTTACAACAGAATGCGTTTGGATGGGCCAACACGTTTATTTCTCCCAGTGTATCAATGTCGAATAGCACTTTTGATAGGTACTTATTTTCAATGAAAATAATACTAATGTTACCATAGATCATTCAACTCACAATCAGTTGAGGCTACAAAGTATTTGCGGTAAATTGAAATTATTAATGTAGAAGAATATAAGTACTACTGGGAAAGCTTTTTTTTGTATTATGTATTTGACATAAATTACTCACAACTATAATTCAATTTAGTTATGTGGATAATACTTATATGGAATTTATCTCTAAAGACTTTCTTTAAGCTTTGTCTGAAAGTAAATTCATAACTAACATAACTTCAATACTACAATTACTCATTGCCTTACTCATGCATAGAGCAAATTTCGGAATACCACAACAATACAATGTCCTTCAACGATCTACGTATGTCATGTATATAATAGCTGTGGAAGTAAATTCTACACTGTTTTGTGAAAAATAAATATATAAAATTGAAAAGAATACATTATCGAGAAAAATGTTATTTCAGAAAATATAGTAAACGATAGGCGAATGTATGACGCTCTTAATGAGATAAAAACTAATTTGAAGTTGTTTTGCATATTTTGCAAATATAACGTACTTTATTGGCGATTAATGCTTGCCCATCTACCAATTTGCATATGCAAACACGGCTAGATCAGCTTATGAGGCTTACGAATTCGATATTTTAACCCTTATTGCAGTATAAATTTGAACGTAAAGTTAGTGTTTTGTTAGTAATAATTATAGTAAGAGTATTCTTAATTACCCAACGAGCACCAGTTACAGAGTAAATATATTCGAAGATGCTACAACCCATATTATGTTATAATTAACTCTCATTTAATTAAAATATATAAATAATAAACATACCTGCAGAATACCGTCAATCATCTGGTAATGCAAAAGGGGTGCGTTTGCCGGCTACCGACTTAATCAGTTAATATTCAACACTATTAAAATATCTTTTTCATAAAATACCATTTCAAATATTTATGTAGGAATATATACCGAATTTTTACCGGTTTTTATCAAATCGAAATTAGTTCCTTCTCCAAGTAAATTGGCAAAGTTTTATGCGTTCCCACCCGTCCAATTTTAATAACCTAATTTCGCCATCCAACTCCCGTCTGCATCATCATCGTCATCAACATCAGCCCGCGTCATCAGGATGGGCGGAGGGTTATTCCTAAAGTTCCCCGACGAAATCCCTGTAAACAAGGCGCAGAACTTTCGAATTGAATTCGAGTCTACCGAATAAATCACTCAATCAAATTTATTCTGACTTAACGCCTCGTCGGGACACGAGGGGGCGTCGTGGTAGCCTCCCGCACGCTCTCCCGGCTTGCCGGTGCGATTGTGTCAAGTCGAGGTTTACGACTTTGCTACGCCGATGGCACCCTCCTCTGTGGAAAACGACGATTTTATGATCGCGGCGCGTTTTCCTATCTCACCGGACGTGTGTGTGTCGCCCTCTGTACCTGCTAGTACGCGCATCGGCGTTTAACCAATTAAATCGCTCTTGTAAAAACTCCACACTATACTGATTAGCTGCTTTATCGTTCGAAAACACACGCGGGGAGATAGCGGATATTTAGTGTCGGGTTGTAAACAGGTTTTAATGCAAGTGCAGGAAGATCCATTGTTTCTGTCAAAAATTATCTGGACAGATGAAGCAAAATTTAGCAGGGAGGGAATAATTAACAAGCGCAATTTACACTACTAGTCTTCGGAAAATCCTCATTTAAAGCAAAATGTTCGCTTTCAAACTAAATTTAGTTTTAACGTTCTTTGGTTACCAATGAATAATCAATATCACTTTATAATTTATGATGATAATTTAACCGGCCAACGGTACGTGGAAATTTTAAGAGGACTCGTGTCGGCATTTTTAGACGATTTACCTCTTAATATTTTACGAGAATCTTGGTACCAGATGGATGGAGCTCCCGCCCATTCTGCTCGCGATGTGGATCGAGAGCTCACACAGATGTTCGAAGATCGTTGGATTGGCCGTAATGGACCATGGCGGTGGCCTCCAAGATCTCCTGATCTAACAACGCTCGACTTTTTCCTGTGGGGCTATATTAAAGGCAAAGTGTACAACACTCCTGTGCGTACAAGGGAGGAATTGGAAGATCGCGTTAGAACGACATTTCGACAGTTAAATCCTCATTACATTTACAAGGCTTGCACAAAAAAAGTTTCTTCAAGAATCCGTAGCTACCTGCAGGTCAACGGGGGCCACGGAGAGTGTTTATAGCTTTCTTAGACTTTGTGTTTTTATTAGCGGTTGTTTTACTGTTTCTGTAATGTTAATACATTTCGATGAAAATTCAATAAGGTTTCATAATATTGAAAAAAAAAATGGGGCATTCTATTTGAAAAAATCGGGTTTTGATTTTTTTGATATGCTCATTACTTATAATTTGATGAAAGTAAAGAAGGCAACGCTGGCGTATTAAACCATATTGATATATGGCTGAAAGTAAAAATACATTTTATAGAACATTTATAGCGTTAAATTTACTTATATTTAAAAAAGAAAATTAAAAGTTGTTAGTGCGGGCTTCATAAAGGGAGGATGCGCGGAAAGGAGGCGCAGTATTGCAACATAAAAGCGGAAAACGGCAGTTCAGCACATTCGATGGGTTTTGCAAATGTGCTAAATGAGTAGCAAGTGTTCCCTCGTAAAAGATTTACAATTCTTAGGATGTTTTGAGTTTTTTAGCTCAAGGTTAAGTTTACTTCGCCGTTTCCAGTTCGTATAATTGAAATTTACCCTGTATTACCTACACAATACCGTAAGTAATTACCTTTGTACTCGGTCAACTGTGCGTACAGCTTCCAATATGTACTTTATCCACCAAAGGCGTTGTCCCATTGTTACCGCGCAGTGCAAGGCAATTAGTTTACACGTAGCCTTTGGCGCGGTGTGGGACACGGTCCCGTCGACCGATTCATCATCCCGATGCGGTCGCGAAGCGCCGAATGCGCAGGCGTGCATCTTATCACCGCCGATAAGACCGGCAAATAGTACTTGGACTAATTTTAATGCTTTTACGCACACAACCGCTCGTAATTGATGGGGGACCGGTGGGCCGCTCTCGTCTCCCGCCCGACGTCCTGGGGCGACGCTCACGCACGGCGTCGGACACGCATAAAGACGACGTGCCCGCCACCGACCGCGACACGCATACTACTCGGGTTTTCGACACCCGAATTTCTTTGTTTTTGTTTATTTTATTTTTTTTGTTATGCGCCATATTTAGTCTACCACCGTTCGTGCCGAGTTGTTCGGAACCGCGAACAGAAATCGTGCGTTAATTTTTAATCGGAACAACGGCCGTTTAAGAGGAATAAATTTTATTCTTGCCTGATGATTTATCGTCGGGTATTTTATAAACGAGGAGCGGAAGGGTAGTATATCATATGTACACCTAGGGCGGTCGGCGCTGCGGTTATTAAAGCGGTAACCCTTAGGGGTTGCTGCAAGGACAAATGAATGTTTTCTTTCTCCATTTTAATATACATAATACAATACACACCTACACGTCACCCCCTTTTTGCTAACACATTCACAATGTGTGCGTATATGCTGACTAAATGAAAATAAAATCCTTACGAATTAATCCGTTAAACCCTATTAATTGTGACAAAAAAGGGGTTGTTAGAATAGACTAAGTAATCCATGCTTAAACTTCTTTAATTTTGGAATTCAAGAAATGTACACATATGATCTATGTCACTAATTGTAAGTTAGCGAAAATATGCTTATGACAATATGCTTAAATACACTTTTATGATTTATTAGTTTATTGCGTACTGAAAGTTGAATTATGTTAATTAAATTGGGAATGCCAATATGCTTTTACCCTTAGTTGCGGAAAAGACTTTCTTTGCTAGAGTTCACATTGTTTAAAGTAGGCAAAGAATATATACTAAAGCTAATATTCTATATCTATTATTTATATTGCTACGAAACTTGTAGACAATATTTTTTAAATTTAAATTTTATTACAAATTAAAGAATTGTCTAATTCAATTAAATACCGCTCAGAGTCATCTCTGATAGTCTTCACAAATTCACAAATAAACCAGACCCCAATTTGCAGGTGGCCCTAACTGTAAATTTTCCCTCCTCTCTAATGATTTCGCTCCCCTACAGCTTACTACGCAGTTACTAAATTTTATTTAGTAACTCATGCGACGTGGGAAGATTAAATCGCTGTAACTAAAGCTCTTTACAAACTCTTAATATACCATTTAATATCAATGAATTTATAATGTGATTGTTTAGTTATCATTAAATAATATTTTGCTATACGTTATATCGAATAAAAAACTATTGAACAAACAGTTCTTAATTTATTAGTGTTGGTGTGATTCCATCCAAAATGTGACAAAGAAATAAGGTTGCTACATATACTCTCAGGTGAGTAGGATCATTTACTATATAAAAGTCACAATAGAAAAGATTTCTATTATCTCAATTCAGAATAAGAACTTACTTCTGTCGTTTAAAAAAAAAATAAATAAATTCAAATTTTCTGCCGAAATCTCACCAATCGACCTGTCATAAATCAATGGGGCAACGCATGAAAATGATACTCTACTGACAGGTAAAATAGATACAATTAACCAAAGAATTATCACCAAACTCAAACATACTAACATCACTAAATAAAATGACAATTAAATAACAAAAATTTAACCATGAAAGACCTTTACGGAATCACTTCGAATCAGTATTTGGAAAACATATACCAAAAAAGTAACTCTGAGCCTGATGGCGGCAAAACGCACACATGGTAAGAAGTTTCAAACCAGACATATTGGATTTATAGTATAGTGGTGTAATCAATCTTGAAATATGCGGCTTTATCCTTATTTTTATTTAATTTGCCGAATAAAATTAACTTATATAATACTAATTTGTACTATTTTCAGCATAAGGTTCAATTGCGTGGATGGAAGTTATATTGTCATTATATCAATGACTATTTTCTCAGTCATTAATAGTTTTAACTTTTCTCTTAATGCTTGACTGTCGTTTATAGAAAAAATTGTTTAACAATGGATAGCAAAATTGTTTTATCAATAAATCAAGAAATTACTTCTGTGTAGTAAATGATACTTACAATTTTGTATTATGTCAACCTTAAATTATTGCACAGCAAGCAACGAATGCCGCTTCTCAATGCACTTTGAAATATTTCTAAATTTATCAATTATAACAAAAATTGTAATTACTAACGAACCAATACACGTACCATCTAAGCTCACTTATTGATGTAGCATTTGTGCCACACTTGTATTAGGCATATTCAGGGCCGTTTCTAGATGAAGTAGCCCTAGAAACTAATCATCGGTTAACACTGACGGAAGAAGCAGTCCTGAAGTGTGGACGAAACGTCGGTAAGGAGAAGATGTAGAACGCAGTTTCAGCTCGCAAACCAAAAAATTCTTCACAATTAAAATTTAGGTGTTTAATTTTTCCTTGCTCTCTTGACATTAGAAATGCATGAACAGCAATTTAAAATTTATCACCCTAAGTAAAGAATGACTGAGATCCTATACAGGATTTTATACGACAATAAAATTCCCACACAGCGTGAAATTAATGAATCTGTACAAATGAATAGGTACGTGTTCTTACGTCCGCAAAAAAGCTCTTGTAACGAACAATCAATATGCAAAACGGGTACATACTATCGACTTCAATATCAGTTTATTCCCTTCCATAAACGCTTGTCGTCGCAGCATTATATATAAGAAGATGCAATGAATTTTACGCGTGTATGCATTGCGGCTAGGTATTCTTAACATGTTCCTATTTAGTTCCCAGCGTGTATGGCATTTTTACTGCGACATAGCTACAATTCTATACATCTACAATGTACAACATGAACATATTACGATGGTAACATAAAACGCTTGCGAATAATAATACATAGATGCAGTGACTTATTGTAATGTTCGTTTCCTTTTTGTTTTAGGTTAGTGCACGTCGAGGGATTATATCTTTATTTTAAAGGATTTACTTCAGCGCAGCTACAAACGGTATTTGTAAGTGCATTTAATTTAATACAGAAAATTTTTAAAAAGCATATAGTTTACAAATTGTACGGTTCAATCATATTATTGCGAATGCATAATGTCGAAAATTCCTGTGCAACTTTGACTGTTATTTAGTTAGCGGAGAAGAGTGCTTATATAGTATTCCGAAACATACTGCAAATGCCTCTGTGTTATACATATACCCACTAGCGAACGCATAGCAGTTGCTTGTTACAACAATCCCGCATCCAACACTGCAATAATTCACGAGTTACATTTTGCAACGTTTACGCCCAGTAATTTTGCAAATATGTATGCGTTCATTCTCTCGTGATTTCGCGTATGCTGCAAATGCGGATATAATTTTGTTTTTGTAGGTTTTGAAATGAAATGCGTGATATTTAGGTATGCTTGCTAATTAGAAATTCTCCGGAATGTATTACTAAAATTTGGAGTGAAAAATTCATATTTTTTTGGATAATTCACGGTGTAAAAATTGAGCGATCCTTTTAACTAATTAATACTTAAGCTTTTATAATACCTGTGTATTACTTTGGACAGTTTTGTTTATTTCAAAAGACACAAATCTTTTTTCTGGTCTTATTTTCATATTATCTTACTTTTTTTTAATGACTATTCGCCATCAAAGTTGATAGGATAACTAAAAGAGCAGTTTTAACTACATTAACGGTCAATTGTCAGTGAAGGAATGACACTAAATATAAATGAATGTAATAGTGCCTGATGCACAATTACAACATAATAAAAGTTTTTAAGTATCATTTGCTACCAACCAAGCAAAGAAACTAATATATGTTGAGAACCAACTCCAATTAAGCAGCAAATGCGTTTGTAAAAGCATGCAGCAGGTGGTTGTCCACGTTTTTTATCATTATCATATCTCGAAAAGCGGATAGAATTCCCATACAGATTGTAATTGCTTAAGCTACTTAAGCTCTAAAAGCAGACATACACATTTCCTACTGTCCTCACGGCAAAATTATCTCAATTAAGCGGTAAGTTGTTCGGCAAAGTACATGTTTGTAAATGTCAAGTTAATATCCAAGTTGCAATTATAATGACAAGCCACCTCGTGTTGCACCCGAAAGCAAAAATACTTCCACATGCGCTATCGACTAGCTCGCTTTCAAGTTGCTTATCCTAATTGCTTTAAATGCTCGTGCTATTCCGATGGAAGTACGTTTCGTCCATTAATGTTTTTCTCAAATTAATTTATTTTCTTCTTTAGTTATTAAGGTGTTTTCGTATCGTTGACTCCAAGCTGTTTGCTGTGAATGTGTATATATATGCAAATTGAAGTCAAATGTACGTAGTTTCAGTCTTCTACGGATAGTTTCGTACCTTCAATGATAATTATACTGAAATGACTTCGTTCAAGTTATAATCATATCTTACGGTATTCAATATACCCGCTGTACTAAATTATTTCAACATACGGAACGTCGTATGCTACAGAAACCGGGTCATTAAAGAAAGTTTTTTTTCAGTAAAATTTTTTTTTTACTGTTTGTAGCTATAACTTATACAGTATGAACATTGCCAGTTATACATTACACATACCATATTTCAAACAAATAATATAGATACATGTTAATTTTAGTTTTTTTAAGATTCAAATAATACAAGTGCCTATAGTCTAATTATTCATAAATTGGTTTATACCATAAAATACTTTAGCAGATTATGTTTTTTTTATATCCTTTTAAGCTGTTCTAAAGAGTTAATGGCTGACAGCGAACTACGACGGAATCCATGGTATTGTTCTCGTAGAGATGCAAACAATCCACGGGGACGTCCAGGTTATGGCACTTACGAGTTTCCATATAATTATAGATATGGCTTGAGATGCAGTCCTATTTGATCATCCAGACTGAAATCTCAGGCTTGACTATGACCAGATTTATATACCATTTAACTTATTTCAACTTTCAATTCTGTACATTGTAATCTCAAGGGAATACGAACGAGTTTTTTGTTTTCTAACAGTAGTAATTTAACGTATGTGTGCCCGTTGTCAAATCAATGTTTATCGTTCCGAAATGTTTATTTTAAATTGACGAATTTCTAATATAGAAATATAATTAATTGTTATTTAATAATGAATGAATCAATATTTTATTAAATTAATAAACGGCCACAAACATATAATTCAAACATACAATTCTTCAATAATTCACATAACCTGTGCTATACCTCAAGGTTCAATTTTAGGTCCCACCTTGTTTTTAATTTACATGAATGATCTGCAGTCTACCTTGAACAACTGTGCACTGGCGCAGTATGCCGATGACACCAGCTGCATTGTAACAGCAGCATCACTTGAGAGTGCACCCAATGCAACAACAAAACTAATTTGTGATATGGCTGACTGGTGCAGCAGCAATGAGTTGTCCCTTAACACTGCCAAAACGGGGTTGTTGAGGTTTTCGTTGGTGGCGGTTGGTGGTGGCAGTAGTTTGTACTTTCAGTGATAGCTTCTTGGATTTGACAGTCGATCGGAGGCTGAAATTCGCGGACCACTGTAGCTTATTGGGGAGGAAGCTGGGTGCGGCATTTTATGGTATTCGGTCCTTGAGGGGTAGCGCCGATGTGGAGTCACTTGGACTTTTCTACATTGCTTATGTGGAGTCACATCTGCGCTACGGAATTGTGTTTTGGGGTGCGGTGCCCGGAGCGGGAACTATTTTTGTGTTGCAAAAGAAAATTATTAGTTGTATGCCATGAGTGCCTTCATCTTCTTCGTGTCGTCCATTATTTAAGGAATTAAG
Source organism: Cetonia aurata (assembly GCA_949128085.1). Classification (NCBI taxonomy): domain Eukaryota; kingdom Metazoa; phylum Arthropoda; class Insecta; order Coleoptera; family Scarabaeidae; genus Cetonia; species Cetonia aurata. The sequence continues at coordinate 36,400,975 of OX421885.1, forward strand.
TATTCTACCTCTTGCCTCTCTGTATATATATGAACTGTTGGTTTTCCTAAAGACCAATGAAGATCGCTTTACAAAAAACAGCGATATTTACAATACTATGACTACCCGTACTTGCCTAAATAAAACTATATCGGCTCATAATACTAAAGGCTTCGAACAAAGCCCAGCGTATAGCGAGATTATTTTTTATAATAAACTTTATTTTAAGGACTGTGTTTTTTTATATAAATTTCCAAAACCGACTGCTTGTAAATATAAACAAATATCGGGGTAGAAATCCAATTTATAATATCTACATGTATGTATATATAGAAACCTAAAGATGTCTGAAACTTGTTATTTGAATAAATTGAATTAAATGTAAATTTATTTGAATAAGTGTTTCATTAGACTTAAACTATCACACTGACAAAAGTCAATGCTAGGTTTTCCACTATCACCAATTGTTTGTTGTTTGGTGATAGTGGAAAACCTAGCATTGACTTTTGTCAGTGTGATAGTTATTGTTACACCAAAGGTTCCAAAACCCAATTACTGGATTAGACTTAAATACAATATTATTCCAATCAAATAAATGGCTATAATTTATTGTATTTGTTGTACGTGGTAATATTTATTCGTATTACTGAAAAATAAAGCTAAATATCACATGCACAGATAAGTATTCTACTCTTAAAAGCCTGTAAATTATTATTTCTATTAGTCAAGAAACAGTTATTATTGCCTGAAATTCTTATTTAAAATGATTCATTATAGCGCGCAATATATTGATTAGTTTCTGTTATCTGCTTCCACTTCCTTTTACACGCGTAGTCGAATTGCATATTAGGATGTAATTTTAATTGTACATTTTTATAAACCCATATTTAAAAATATTTGGTTGTATTTCGTGAAAATGGAAAGAGTGGCAATGTTAGTAAACTATAAAAAAAAATGACTCCCTGTAGAAAAACAAATAAACGGGCAATCGACCATTAAATTTAGCGTTTCAATAAACGATGTTTTAATATGGTTTATGTGCGATACCGAACGGAAAAGCCGACAGGGGCGAAGATAAAAAAACCACCGGAACAAAACAAAACAACGGCACCCCACGACGCAATAGCAACAACAAAGACAACAAGAACGAAACGAAAATCCGAATCGATGACGGTTTTAATTGCATTTCTGTGTAACTGGTTTACTAGATTAAAAGTTGGATTGCGAGTTCTTTATGGTAATTAAGCGAATGCGCGACGAAGCGGGCGGGCGCCGACAGATAGGCGAAGCAAGGGGGAGGAAGAGAGCGGAGGGATGGAGTCCCGGTATACGGTGCGTTTCGCACCGGACTTTTATTAATTGTAATATCACATTACCGGCGACCGAGGTTATATTTTATTCGGTACGGAGCGGGTCGTGCGACCGTATTAACGAGCGGTGTCACCGGTTGCACCAAAGATATAATATTTAAGCATGCATTCGCTTTATCATGCGGTTATTTCTCCCCCTCTGCGCGTTTGCTAGGTCGAAACGATTCCGAATGCTAACGTGATTTGCATTCGGTGTCGCGCGGGAGAATCGCAGGTGAACGCGATGAATAATTTCTGCGGGAATGGATTTAGTTAATCGCTAAAGTGCGAAGTGAACGTTTGCGTTGCTTACTATGGAAATAATAATTAAGTGATTCAATATTTGTGTCGACACTTTATATCTACTTGAAAATTTACTAATTTTCATGCATTAATAACTTGGAAAAGTGGATAACTCCAGTTCCAATCCCTGACTTCTAAATTATTCATTGCAATCTACTCAATTCCTTGCAGAATAAATCTCATCTAGTGCCAATACACACTGAATCCAAAAAGATATAAGTTATATTATATCAACGATATACCGTGAGGATATCTATTTCTTTGTAAGGGATGCGCCTTAATTATATATCAAGAAATATTATGACAACCACCAAAAAGGGATGTCTATTTTGTGCATCTTTATATCTTCTCGTTATCAAGCATTACACAAGCTACTGCAATAGTGCATTACTCTTCCATAGCTCCTTTACGAATTAAATGAGGAATTTCATTCATATGTCGACTCATACTATGTATATTATATGGTTGTATCTCAGGAAATTATTTTTAGTAATGGTGAATCATGTTTAATCATGACGAAAGTAGATAACAATTCTGTTATTTTATATGAAACAGCCTGTATATTATTGCAGTTAAATTTCTTGATAAATTTAAATGGCGTTTTGAATCTAAGTCGAGTTTCTGAATTACATGACGTTCTTTTTTTTTAAAAGACTCTTGGAGCCTTTTCGAAATTTGAAAATACCTCCGAAACTGTGAAACTTAGAGCGATGCCGTATTCAATTTTCGCTTAAAAATGAAAGAAAAAGCCTTTTATTGGAATTTTTGCGTGAAATTGATAAATTACAGGGTTATTTATGAAAAAAATTCTAACAATAAGTCTAAAGTCATGAATAACGCAATTTTTTTTTAATAGAACGATATAGTAATTTTCACATAACTGGATCTAAAATTTAAGTCTTTTTCGATCTTATACAGATGTCATTGTACCTATCTCCAACGGTTGTGGTTATATCTTTTCAATTTTTCTTCAATATTTGACAGAAACACCAGGCTTGGGACTGGCAGCAATATTTCTCGCATGTTAAAAAATTACTTACAGATCACAACAGAACCAATGGAAACGAACAAACAAGCAAAAAATGAAATGATCGGCATCTTTAATGATAAAGTAAGTTAAAAAAAAAATATTTCAATATATAACTAATGTAGAATAACATTACTAAATAAATTTCAAATTTATTTCTTCTAGTTCGAAAACAGGATTGCAGGCGTAATAGAGACAAGCGCGTTGATAATTCTTTGTTGCATATTTTGTGCAGCGGTTCGAGGTTAGCTTTTTTTTTACATAAGTACGCCCATTAAAAATACTTTTGTTAAATCGGGCGACCTCACATGCCAATGAACTGGTCTTCTCTTCCGATCCAGTGATTTTCATGCAGATTATGTAACTTTTTTTAAAGGCTCTGATTTGCTGCGAAAAATTGTGTTCAGCTCTATTTTGCTGTAAGTACATATTTTGCGCCTGGATACTGATAAATTTTTCCGGGTATGACATAGAGCGAGAAACAGTTATCAGTAGCCGTTATACCGGCCGTAAAGGCCTACACACACACTACTACACCGTATTTCTGCAGTATTTGGTAACTCTAAAAAGTAAATTTGGCGGTTAGGGTAATCATTAATGATATATTTGCCAAACTATTCTACGATTTGCGAGATACTAATAATGATAATCATGTTTGTTCGCACATTCAGCGGTTTGAGAAGTTGCGTCAGAAAAAGTACTAAGAAATGGTTTTCTTGAAGACGCGACTGCGCACACGTACAAAGCTCTCCCCACTAGGGCACTAGGACCTATTGTAGAGTCTGTTATCCTTAAAGTAGATCCAACAAGTCCAAGCCCTTGAGTTAGCTCAGAATTTTTTTTTTTTCAGTTCCTCTAGGAAAAGGTCAACCTTCCCAAAGATATCATATCTTATTCTCTTTGCGGTGTGGTAGTGGCAGAAGATGTTCTCAATCCTCTCTTCGTACCCGAAGCACAGCCGGCATTCATCATCTCCTCAGAGAGTTCGATCTATGTAGACTATGTCGTAAATTAAATGCAAAGTGAAATGACGTCGGATGTAGAGAGCCAATTTAACAAGGTTATTTAGTAGTGATCTATAGTGAAACTTTTCGATATCTATTTCATTGTGCAGTTTCTTTACTTATAATAAAAGTATCTACGCCATATTAATTCTTAACATAGTGTACATAGCAACGATTGCATTTCATTTATAACCTACTTGGCTACAATAGAGTACCTTGCTTTTAATTTATTTGAAAGCATTAGGAAGTTTGCATAAAAGTAGTAAAAAGATTTGTGATTTCATATTAGGATATTTAATACGGCATCAAGTGGTCTAGTAGGTTGCTTTAGGTAGCTGCGTTGTTACATACAACTTTAACTTCCGTGTTGAAGGCGTTAACTTACCAGTTGCTTGCTTTCCTGTGTGCAAATTCGGGATTAATTTTCAATTATTTACTGCTGGCTACTTGAGTTCACATAAAAATTATTGATTTTATGGTTCTACGAAGTTATCTTACGTTTCCTATATCGTTTATAGCATTTGTTCTTAAAATCCTTAATGCATCTGTTCCATATAAGAAGGAATGTATTCTAGAATGTGTGTATAAGTACTTGTATTTCTACCTTCTCTTTTTTAAATATAAAAATAAAGGGAAACAAGGTAAATGAAATGATATATAGAATTGAAGTGTAAAAATGAATGTTTAAAATATCTATGGACTAATTTAAATAACCCTTTAATTTGTCAAATTATTTATTTAACCGCACTAAGCTAATATAAATATTTAATCAAAAAACATGAACTACTATTTATATAAACGCTTAGGCCATTAAAGTATACATTTCACATTGCATTAATGGAATTGCCTGTGTTATTTATTCAATTTCCGGAATCAATTTGAAAGTAAAAAATAAACATTTTAGTGGTTAATAAATATAATTTATTCAGGTAAACTATATTTATAAATCTATTTACCAAAATTTATAGCGTTTTCGACTTATTGCACTTTTATCCACTGATTGTATTTCCATCTTATTTTAATACGTAATATTAGTAAGGGAGATAGATATACTCCACGCGTAAAGTGCAATAAGTCGAAAACGCTATTAAATTAGGTTTTCTTCTGGAAAAAAATAAAATACGTTTTTAAGGTTAATCAGGATTTTTATATTAAAGTGCTTTATTCATGAAGATTTATCGTGTTTATCGCTTAAATTTGGTGTTTTAACATACATACAATTCAACGTTCGTTAGATTTTTCCCAGATGGCTATAATAGGTGCATGGCTATCTCATTGACATATACTAATTTGCATCCTACGCTGTCAGAACCACTTGCAGCTTCAAAATTACCGCACGAAACTCGTTAAAATGGTTATTTCGTCCCTTCGGTTACAACAGAACCTTCGTATTCGTATATCCATCCGCACACGTAAATATTTGTGCCCAGGAAGAAGACCCCTGCCGGAATGCATCGGATTTGATTGATGTGCGTTGTACTCTAGCGGGCTAGCTGGGAACTTTTAACGAGCATCAGTTTCGACGGTTTGTCGATAGAGTGCAGCCTGGGCGAGTTTCACGTTCAGCTCTGGTTATGCAAAGCGACTGATATTAGATTTTAAAAGCAGTGGAATGTTTTACAAATATAATTTTTGTATATTGAAAGTTTATTTCTTATGAAGTTTACTTATTAGAAAAAAATTTACCAATAACAAGAAATAGAATACGGATATGTGATGATGGAAACGAAGACAGATAATTACAGTTTAAGAAAATATATAATTCACTTATAAAAAAAAGTCACCGGATCCAAAATCTTTTGGAATTTTGGAATTCTGGAATACGTTAAAGTAATGCTGATAATAAAATGATGTGGGCAATAAATATTTATGTAAAGAATCGAATAATTATAATAGAGAATAACATGAAGTCAAATATATTTACAGTAAGCCAAGGAGTAAGACAAAGAAAAGGATTTAGTCCACTATTGTTCATTGCATACACGGATTAGTGAGAGTGGTATAAAATCAACATCATTCTATGTGATACACAATCGGTTGTTTACAGATGCTGCTTCTATACATATCTAAAAGAACTTACAAGGTAACTTTATAGTATGACACAATATAAAGAACAAAAAGGACTTAAGACTTAACAATTCGAAAACAAATGTATTAATTGTAGCAAAACAAAAAGGACAATATGTATGCAAATTTATCGGACCCATCTGGAGCTAATAGACACTTTTCAGTGCCTGGATATACAAAGCAAAACGATTACTTGTTACAAGTAAAGCGAACGACATCTTCATATATACGCAAAGAAATATTTACGTATAAGAAAACAACACATATGCAAGAAATTACTATTTGATTTCAGTAACTTTTTAAGAAAATAAAACACACACACGGAGATTTTCAACTAATTAAATAAAGTAAATATTTACTTTTGTTGAATAAATATAGTTAAGAACATATTTTGGTTCCAGTCAAAAAATCAATTTTCTGTATGTATTACGGTAGATGAAAAAAGAAATAGTGATATGCCTAAATAGACAACCAATAAGAGCTGTGTTCTGAGTCAATGCCAAAATAACAAACTGCAATCGGAGAATAAAAATTACTTTATATAGATGAAACTCTAAAGATCTGCACACAGTTCCGTATTATTGGATTCATACCTTTTCTGTAATTTCTTCGTAATCTTCTGAACTTTCCCCTATGTACAAATTTACTTGAAGTATTCCACGATTGAAAAATAACAGAGTAAGGGTTGAAAATCACTACATACGGTACTTTCGCTAGAGTCTTGTACATTACTTCTCGCTTCCACCATCCTTGTGCATTATATTCCAATTAACTATTCAGTCCATCAAGTTGTCAAGCTGTCACCTTACCTGTTACGTCTCTACGTCACATCGTACCGTTTATCCAAACGAAAATTTCATAACACGAATCCGAGCGATGCAACAACACAACGCCCCAAGTACAGAAGGCGAGGGTGCGTCTGCCTAGCGAACTCGCGCTGCGGCAAGGATGGGTTCAGTAATTATGTTCAGTGTGCCGAATGATTCTGTAATCACGGTTCTCGTTGCGGAATCTCGACCCTCCCCCGTCCCGACCGCTCGGATGCCTCGCGAACCCCTTCGCCTATAATCGGCGAGAAATAATGAAATTCTTAGTCGCACAATCACCGTCGTTGCAATTTAAAAGTCTCAGATGCATTTAATCCACCCGAGAGTACCGCACCACAGTCTAACCGTGATGGACAATAAACTTCTTCAATTCGGGGTATTGTAATTTAAAGTTTTCTCTCTTAGAAACGCAATTAGTGCCCGCCAGAAATTAAGCTGCGGGTATCGTAAAAGGGAAAAGGATTTTAAGTGGAGGGGTCGCTTCGAACAGCGACGTTTCGGCTTTCACACTCTTATTTCGATGATGTATCGCACGTACGGCGACCAAGCGCCAATATTGCCGTCCATAAAGAAAAGAAGCACGAAACGTCGTCAATCTCGGTTACGTCAAAGTGCGCCTCGATTCTCTTCCATCATCTAAGGATATGATGACGTTACGGATGAAAGAACGCAATTCAGCGATCGTCAGAGTAACATCCGTGATACCCAAGTTTGTGAGACGTGCATGCATCTCTTTTTTTCCGCGTTTCGTTCGTTTTCTTCCTTTTTTACTTTTTGTTTTTCTTTATTTTACGTTAAAAGAGAATGGTATTTGTTTCGAAATGAAAATAACGAACAGGCGTATTTTGTTTCTGGGCGCCTTTTATGTGCGTTATTGGATTTTTTTACGTTTGCGTTTCTGTATCCGTTCCCATCTGGTAACCCGAAACGCGAGCCCGCATAAACAAGGACAATTGCTCCATTTCGGGAAATATTCCTTCTCAATATTTACGTACGGCGGTATGAGCGCCGAAATGCGAAAAAGTTTATTAAATTTTATAACTCAAAAATTATATTATTAACCATAACAATTTTAAGCTTCAATGCTTTTCTTAACAGACGAGACATGCTGCTTATATATTTGCTTTATATATGTTATTATAAATAATGCTTCCGTTTTATTCATGCAATTGGTTTAGTATTATTATCACCTCAGTTTTCAGTACCATAAAAATATGTCATAATGTTTCCTTTATAAAATAAAAGCTATCATAGATACCTACACTACACCATGTTTTATTTTGCACTTTCTCTTGGTTTCTCTTCTGTTGTCTTCGCTAACCATGCTTGTCCTCTATATCGAAACCACCTTAATGATTTTTTCTCAATAGCTTCCACAATAGATTCTACTTTCAACTCTCCTCATTGCTCATTTTGTCTTTACGAGTAGGGGTGACTCGGATACATACTTTATTTCCATGGCTCGAATTCTGCTCTAAATCCAGCTTTCACCTGTTAAAATTGGCTTAAATATTACTTTGTAAACTGTTATTTTTTTATTTTCTTGATAGTTTCCGAGTTTTTGACAGATGACAGGGTACACAAGGTAAGCATGCGAGAAAATTGCATGATGAGATAAAAAGTCTGATCGATACAAGGGTTCACGAAACAACTTTTGCGGTATATTTCACAGAAGGAGTAGAATTTGAAGATATGAATCGTGCTCACGTTGTTGAAATAGCAGCTCAAGACGAGTCATTAACATCCTACGATTTAGAAGATGTTGAAGAAGAGTACAAGGACTTTACTTCGATAGACAATGATATTACTCCAGATACTCCAGAAGAGAGCCGTTGAGTTTTGGCCCGGTTTGAAATCAAAGCGAAGATCTATAAGTTCTGTAGGAAATAAATTTAAGAGAGAAAGATCGATTCATTCGATATGTGTATGATTTTCTTTTGTGTGCTCATAAACAGTACGAATATTGATAATGATAGTACTTTATTTTCGACGAATGATAATTGTCGTAATCTATCGTTTGTTTGTCTATACAGTCACAGTGGTGTGATGTCTAAAGTATCAAGAATAATTAGTGGAAGTATACATTTTTATAAAAATTTACAGTATTTAGGGGGTCGTTTTTTGAATATATAATGCAATCACATTACAGTATTTAGTGTCTCGTTAAAATAATGAAAATAAAACTCTGCATAATTATTTAAGTCACCTATATAGTGTTCCATTACAAATAGAGTGATTATAACAATTGTATGACCATCGATCAAATAAACACAACGTATGCAGTTTTTTTCGGTGTTTTTCGGTGTCGTTCGCCGTTACACCAAGTGAAACTCTGCAAGTCCGGCATTCAAACTGTTTTCAATCACCGTTTAAAAATTATTTTGGATAAATGAAATTTGGGGCGAATTTCAATGTCAAATAGCACCCCATAAAGTTAAAATTCCGCAGCAACAGTATCCTGGAGTATGTAACACTCCATACAGTCTACAAACTGGCAAAGTTTCATCACGATCTGCGATTTACAGTTCGTGAACTTGGCTCGTTAATGTAAAATATGATAAAACGCTGATGGCTCCCTATAATTGGAACTGAAAATTATGCCATTTACTAACGAAACACAGTTAATACAAACTAAAATGAACTAGCTCAAATTGACGTGCCCATTTTTTTTTTTTTTTAATATAAAGTGCGTAGCAGTAATCTATATTTTTGTGTGCAGCAACTGAAAACACTACCCTAAAAATTTTAATTCGCGTTATATGCGTTGCAAAATGTAAATTGGCCGCAATGGAACCGAAAGTAATTCGCACTTGATGGAGGCAGCGAAGCACTCATATATGTGTTGGTGAATATTCTACATTATCTTTTTTTTTACATGTGCCTCTCTCTAAATATATTTGAAGCGTTAATTATGATGAATATCACAACTGACGTCAAAAAATAACTTTTTTTCAGCATCAGCTCAATATACGTGTTTTGTTTTTTATTATAGTTTCTGTGGTAAGTCGATCAATAGCTGCGATATTACATATATACGTGCAATGTACATATTTACGATTTATCGGTGACTACCTTATTAATTTTATCGTTAATATTATTTGGTAAATTCAAAATGAAAGTTACTAAGTAACTCTTAGAAGCAGAAAGGTCACTAAAGTTTGGAAACACTGTATGAAATTAATTGTAGATTGACAGATGACAGAATGTTCGTTGCACAATTTCTTAATTAATTGATATTCTTTCCAATATCTATGGGAAGATTTTGCAGACAATAAACTATAAATAAGTATGTATCAAAACTATAGAAAAAAATTAAAATGTCAAAATAGTAAAGTACATCCTAATTCTGATTACAAAGGTTAAAATTCATACGTAAAAAGTGTTGCAAACTTATGTTGTGGTATACTGTTAACTCCCTAACGTCATTGATTGATATATCGGGGTAAAAACGTTTCCCTGTTTTGTTATGCACTTCCCTCTGAATTCTGGGAATTTAGGAGGTCAAGGAGACTTAAAAAATGCACTTGTAGTTATAGGTTTTAAAGTAGGGATATCAAAGCATGTTTAGATTCATACCATTTTCTTAATTTCTTCGGTTTGCTGTTGAAAATGGAAATCCACGAATATCCAGAACAATTGTTCCGAATTCCATATATATTGTTTAGGCGGAGTGATCGAATAGTTTTTTAGTCTATATCCTTTTCGATAAAAGAAAACCGCAGTGCAGATAATGGTTTCGTGATCAAACCCTTTTGCAAGTAAACAATATTGAAAACGCGCCATTTAAATAAAACAGACGAAGGCTGAAGAAATGCAATAAAAATGAATTCCAGAGAACGTAAAAATTGTTTTTAGTTACACGGTGAATTTTATTTTGTCAAATATAAACTTGAGACCTTTGCGGAATATTAATGCAATGATAAAATTGAATATCAGGATCTTCTGTAATTGAAACTAATGTTGGGGTGGATTTACTAAAGCTGTGCTTAATTAATAGGAAACTATGCTTTAATCCAAAACTTTTCGGAAACTAATCCGCAAGCTTTTCATACGGTTTTCCGGTTCCATCTCACTGGGAAGATTAGGTAATTAAAAGGATAGGTCACGCCCATCCAGAATGATTCCCAACTAACTGCCGGAAACGATTTCATTACTCGATATACATAACGTATAACGCAGGAACAGGAGGAGAAGAAGAAGAAGTGAAAGCAGAAAGAGATGACGAAGAAGCCGCAAGCGGCTTCCCTTCGACTCGGCGATCCACGGCGGTTCCTTCAGTCCGATTCCTCCCTGCCGAATCTACATTTTAATTTAAACTCCACAAACCTCAATTAAAGCATCCAGCGTTTAATTTTACTATTATTATCTTCGAAATTAGGCGGGAGGATTTCGGGTCGGGGAAACGGCCGAAAAAGATGGGCGTCGAAACGGGATTTTCCAAAATTAAATAAATATGATCATTGCCGAATGGGATATTACTTTCTATATTTAATTAATCTGTGAATCCGTCGCCGGGAAGGGAAGTTTTAATTAATTTCGTGACGCTATTTAGGTATTCGCGACTTGGATTTAGCAAATTAGTTGCGCATTAGTTGAAGGAAGGAGACTACGAGGATAAGGCGAATATCGCCGATGAATAATACTAGCTTTGAAAGCGAAATATTTTGCGTCTTGCTCTATAATTTCCTTTACATTTCTGGTTAAGCGTAATTTCAATGTATTTTCTTTCGAAGCAAGCAGTTAGAGATATTTCGAATACGACAAATTCCTGTTCTAAGGCAACTTGATCGCTTTTCTTCTAAATTTAAGAACCAGTTATTTCAAGAACTTAATAAAGATGATCCTGATCGACCTTTACAGTTCTGCGAGGCAATGATGGATTTGCACCATGTCAACAAACGCTTAATCGCCAATTCGTTTTTTTCCCGATAAAGTTACTTTTTTTTATAAGTCTTAACTGTTAACCGACAGAACTGCAGATATTGGAGTAGGAAAAATCCTAATTGGATTGCAGAAACATATACTCAACATCCACAAAAGGTAAACGTCTTTTTATTTTTTGAAAGAAATCTTAAGTGAGAAAGATTCCAAAAAGAACCAAAAAGAAATTCGGCAAATAGAAAGAATTGTTATCAATAACGTCTTAGGTGAATTTATGAATAGACTATTTTACTGAAAAGATGTCGGTTGGTTGCATTTTGAACGTTTAATTTAATATTAGTGTTAATTATTATTTCCCAGTTTGGTTTTTGTACGTATCCGCTTCTGGTAAGTTAAGAAATCTAATGGATCGATTCGGTTATGTTTGGACGCGAGAAATTTAAATAAAAGAACTATACCACAACACGAAGCACCACAGAATATCAATAGTTTATTGGGACGATTAAGGAAGGTAGAATAATGGTATACGAAGATGGACCTGAAGAATTCTTCCTGGTTAATACCATTACATCCAGATTCGAGGAAATATACCGATTTTAGTGTTGAGGGGATTGTGTATCAGTTTGCAGTTGTGCTATTCGGGTTGGCGTCATCTTGTGCTGCATTGGTTTTAGGGCGATGAATCAAATTTTAAACAAATATGAAGATTTTTGTATCAATTATGTAGATGATATTCTTCTATTCAGTGAAAATGAACAGCAACATTGGTAATATATTAGAGTAATTTTAAGGGTATTGGATGATGCTGGGTTAAAATTAAATCTAGAGAAGTGTGAATTCTTTCAAAAGAATGTTAAATTTTTGGGATTGCATTTAGGAAGGACGGGTCTTAAAATAGATAAGGAGAGATTGAATGAAATTCGGGTTTATAATAAGCCTCACAATTTGAAAATATAAATTTTTGCGAATTTTGAATTATTACAGAAAGTTTGTTTCAAATTTGTCAGAAAAGGCGAAACCATTATATGAATTATTAAAAAAAAAAGTAAAGGTTGGAAATGGAGTAAGGAAACAGAAAGTGCATGCTGTTATAACTTTAAACGAAGAATTCGCAAACACTTTAGAATTAAAATATCAAAATTTTGAGTTACCCTTTATTTTGAGACCGATGCATCAGATAATGCAATACCTGAGTAGTAAGATCTCACGAATTATAGCATACAATTTGGTGAAATTTGACACACGATTGAACGATGCCATTGTAAATACATACCACTAACGAAAATCTACATTTTTCCAACAGATTTTAAAAAATACGGAAGAAACTGTGAAATCATTGATGGGTGATGTTACTAAGAAGTGGCAATATCTCAGGAATTATAGCAGATAATTTGGTGAAATTTGGCACATGATTGAAGGATGTCATTGTAAATACATCCCACTAACGAAAAGATTTTAAAAAATATGGGGAGATATGTGAAATCATTGAGACTTAATGAAATGAGGAAGAAATTCCAATAACTTTTATATCAAGAATTTTAAGGGAATATGAGTTAAAATATAGTATTTCTGAGAAGGAGATATTAGCTATTGTTTATGCTATAGATAATGCTACTTCCCTTCTTAAAATAATGCTTGCGTTTTCTTAATTTTAAAATATCATGATCCAAAATTTTCCTGTAGTAATTACATGTATATATGTTTATTGTAAAATTAAAGATAGAGATTTTTCTCCTATTATCAACAACATCATGATTATCATAAAAGGTCGGTCATTCTAAAAATTTGCATTACTCCTTAATTGTTTACTCTAAGGAACTCTTTCAAACATATCATAATCGCAATAACTTCTAATTCTGAACATTTCTTAGCAGCATTTTGACATATTGCAGCTGAAAAATACGTTTTATAAAGGACGAAAATAGTTTTGCTCATTGTCAGCTGTTAAGGCCTACCGGGTCTTAAAAAAAATCAAGAGCTAACAACAAATAAGTTTCAGACCAAGCAAATATTAAATTGCAATTCAAAAACGTTTAGTCCATCTCACATATTATCAGATGTTCGTTACAGCTACCCATATCACATTTTCTAGCTGGTCACTTGGTCTGAATTGTCTACAGAAATAAACTTGTAATTACAAAGCTCTCTTATTTGGTTCGAAAAATGGAATCGTAAAGCGTATTATTAAACAAGCTTTGTGAAAATATTTAATTAAAACTGTGCGTATGTATCAGGGGTTCTCTGAACATTCAGTCTCTGAACCGTCAACAATGTAGTTTGAGTTCGTAAAAGTTCATTTTTCACTTCTGGGCCGTATGTAGGTATGTCTGTCAGCCGGGAATGTGTATTAAATAAATTCCAACTAGTCCAGTACGTATTGACTTTTTGTATATATGAGTAATTTCACTCTAACAGGCGAACACATTGTACAATCATTAGTATTCAACAGCAGTAACCGGCGAATCCACCATTTCTCCGTCGCAGTTCTATACGCTACTAAGTTTCGAAATTTATAGCTCTATACGATGCTGTCGACCTCAAGTTCATACACATTGGTAACGTAGGAAACATTTCGTGTATTTCAATATCGAAACTATTCTGTTCGTAGCAAATGTCCTGACAAATATATTTTCGTCGGCGAACCACGGGCCCTATATCAGGAATTGTTTCTCGAACCAAGAAATTCTCGTAGAGCGCTCTATCCCCTAAATCCGGACAATATAAAATTCCGCGTGTGTTTATGAAAAATGATCTCTGTCCCTTCTCTGGCACCCGCGTCGTTGTCTCAAACTTTTGCTCAAATGCTTGCTCCTAAATCGCTTAGATTTACACAGGTCATGTCCTCACGGATCGCTTGACGTCGTATATATATGGTCCGGAATAAAGAATATTGTTTCTTACGGAATGGTGCAATATGCGGAATACCAAACGTACCTTTTCGATGTATTCGGTGCCGATTCCAACTGTCGATACATTCTCATAGGTAATAAATTGTTTATTTTATCTGGTAGATATTGTTAGTGACGGTTATATCTGAAGAAATTCGTAAACAGTTTATTTATCTAACGATATACAACAGTGATCCAATCAAAACGTAATATCATGAAACGAGAAAATTGTTTCGCTGTTCGTTTTCGAAATTATAGGTAGCAAACCTAATAATAAACATTAATGCGAAGTTTGCCTTCATATTACATGCATGTAGTTTAGTGTACGCTAACGTACAAAAAATGTGTCTATACTAACGGGATTATTTCAAATTAATTTATATTTAGCCTGGTATTGGTTCAACTATTTTTTTAATTTTAACTATTTTGTAATTGTAACTTTGGAAAAAGGTTGAGAAAGACTGATGTCAGCCGAAACTTCGCTGAAAGTAATTGGAACATTGCAAAAAAAAACATTAGTTTTGTCATTTTGAGACAGCGATCCTGTTTACCTTCAATAAATATCAGTATGAGAATGATGAATTGAATTAATTGATTCAGAATATTAAAACAAAATGTACAGCGGTTTGCGTACAAATAATAAAAAAACATCAACTTTTATGTACACTAAAAAAATTCCTTATACCTACTTAAAGCACTTTTTAATTTATCTTCCTAAACTGTAAGATACTCCCATAAGTTTCCGTTAACAATGTAACGGAGTTGTTTCAATGAGACGTATTTTGAAGAAGTACATTTATCACGGAGAAATGGATATAAGCTCTGCACATTGTAATATAATACAAATCGTCATAACACAGCTCATGACTCTCAGTATATTCCCTAAGGAAATCCTAATTAATTTGATAATTAGCGTAATATGGCTTATTATCAACTAATACCACATTATCCTATAATTACTAATAAGCACGTATGGGCTATTAGATCTCACTAGAACATCTATTATTGGAGAAATTTTACATAATACCCTGCGTAGACATAATGCCTGGACAATTGAATTTCGTCTTGTCCTTAAGCAATTCAAAAATCGTTAGGTTAACTGAAACACAGCATAGATTATAGTATTCATTGGATGATTTGATTAACGGTGAAAAACTTAACAATGCAATTATTACAAAGCTTGTTGTACGCACATTATTGAAGTTGTCATAACCGGAGAACATAAGGTATATGTAGGCGAGTAATATTTTTTGTGGTGTGTTTTACAATCTGTGCGCGAGATGCAAATACTCTATCATATACAAACAGGACGCAACAGTGTGCCGTTATACCGGGGGTCAAATATTTCTAGAAATATACACTAAAATCGAAAAAGAAGAAGAATTTATCTAAGGACACCAAATATGATCCTCCAGTGGGTGGGATGGGCGGCAACTTTGAAATCATAAATGGAAACCCACGTTTTTTATTCCAGATTCGGATTTTACGTATCAAAATACGAAAGTTTTGTCTGAAACAGTTTTTTCGATTCTTGATAAATGCAGCTGAAATTCATAGGAAATTATTTTTTGCGCCTCCGTCCAGAAACACTGATTTTGCATTACTATAAATCCGCCGGAAACTTACCATTCTCCGGCCTAGGCCGGCAAATAGACCACTATTGGTTGGCAACACTATATTGGAATTACTGACATTTCTGCCATTAATTATAGATTCGATGACAGATGACAGAATTTTCGTTACACAATCTCTTAATTAATTCATATTCATTGCATTTCTATTTTCGGAAGATTTTACAGGTAATAAATGGTTAATAACGTCACACACAACCTCTGTAATATGAGCTGGGGTCTCCATTGTCCTTATTATTGATGAATATGTATCAAAACTACCAAGAAAATTAAAACGTCAAATCACTAAGGTATTTTAACCCTGATTTCCAATTCAAAATTCATACGTAATAAGTATTGCCAACCTGTACTGTTAACTCCCTAGCGTTCATTTCTTTTATTATTTACAACAAAATTAAGATTTGTCGGCTCAAAAAATACTGTGTAACACATGGCCAGAAACTCTTTTGCGAGTATTCGCACTTGTGAGACCTCGGCTTCGCCTCGGTCCCACAAACTGTACTCACACTCGCAAAACTATAGTTTCTGGCCTAGTGATACAAATAACTATTGATGAAGTTCTGAATAGAATTCTGTAAACCGTCAAAATACTGATTAGAAAAACTAGGCCATGTGTTCAAGCTCAATCCGAGTGATGTCGATGGTACTAAACAAATTCTCCAACCGTTTACGAGATATTCGCAAAAATGTGCCGGAATTCGTTAAAAATCGGTATTTTTACCCATAACTGCTTACTTTGTTGACGAACTATCGCTCCGACTTTATTCTACAGTGACGCAAAATGTTCCCCTGGTCGCTTCGAATCGTTTGCGACAAAGCGCGACCCTGTAGCTCTAACCGTTCCGGAGTTATGGTAAGAAAACTAAAAAAGATCGTGTTTTTGGTCACTGTTCCTTATTTTTTCATATTTTTTCATTTTGTCAAGCCTATGATTTCGTTGGATGTGGATACAGAAAGTATATTAAGGAGTATAAACTCTTTCTGCACTTTTAATCGACTTATAGATTCCCAAGATTACTACGGCACATCGAAAATATTTATCAAATTGAGATATAAAGACGTTTTACGATACAATATATCGAAGATTTTATAACCACCAATAAAAATGTACATTTCCGAAAGGCAATCCAGAAAAAAAAATATCACATATGTAGATATGTTTGGATACCTACGGCAAAGCAAATATCTGTTTTTCTATTTATGTATGTACACTATTTGGCATTGAGTATGTAAACACAAATATGCAGTAGAATTACAACATAAAATAAAGGTACGATGCTATTTTACTGCTACGCTAAGGTGAAAGGCAATAATAGTAACACGAAATACGAATAGGAAGCGGTTAAATAGCAAATTTAGTAGCTATATTGTGCAAAAAGGCGAATTATTATGCCATTCTTTCACTAATTTCGAGCGCTAAAAAGTATAAACTCTCTTCGCGTGGCATTTATTACGCTATTTTGCCAAGTATCTACACATTCTGTTTTGTGCACGCATGTACGGTTATACATAAAACGGTGTATCGTACGTTTTCTGAAATAATAAGTCCAATAAAATTTTATATTACACAACGACACAAGGTACCAATAACACTCCTTTTTCTTTAAACAGCCGGGTTCGTTGCAATAAGTTGCAAATTTATGGTAAAAGGCTAAATGTCACGAACGGGAAGTTGCATATATGCTGTGTGTTGGCTACGAGTATAAGGAAATCTGAAGAAAGTATTTAATGAATCAATGTAGCGCTTTACGTTTCGTGTTGCTTAAATGTGTAAGTATGTATTTTACTGCACATGTGAAATTACCTAACCTCTCACTCGCATTAAGTTGCATCATATCCAGCAGTAAAATCACTCTTCACCATATTTATTTCCTAGCCAACGCATAATCACAATTGTATGATGCAAATATTAATTTCTGTGATTAAGATATATAAAGAAATTCTACTTTAAGTTTTATGTCATACTATTTTATATCTCAATGGTAGTAGTATTTTAATTTTTCATTACTATCAATGAAATATACCCAGGATATAATTTTATATTACTGTAAAAGTACTTTAAGTTACATGACGTTTACACACACAGAAGCATGTTCTGTAAGAGATGGTCTTAAGGGATATAACCCACTGCATTTTTAAACTCAGTTTAGATAAAGTAGTGAACTGTATGTAATAAAGTGTAATAAAGTGTATCTACGTTGAACACCTATGAATATTCAAGCAAGGTGCAAATATAAATAAATAATGCGTTATTCAGTTTTCCATTTTGGCGCAGTATATTCACTTTTATTAGAGCCTTTTGTTAAATAAAGGCATTTTAACACTATAAAAATGATATTTGAATTTTTGTATTTTGCTGTATTTTTTAATTTAGGCCCGATTTTACGATGCTAGTATATACTCAGAACAGTGTTATTGCTAGCACAACTTATAAGTACGTATTTTACAAGTCAAATATAAGCAAGGTGTTGTCTAAACTTTTTGGAATGTTTGAAAGATAATCTCTTTCTATCCGTAACTTTTATGTATTTAGGCAGTAAAATTTTGGGAATTTTTGATGAAGGAAGTTCATTTTCACAACAAGTATGTGATAATCCAAATTTCTTGGGCAAAGAATTTTTTAGTTGTGGTAAATAAATATGGTTTGCATTATTTTGCGACTGCAAATTAACGCTGTGTTCCTGTTTGGGCCTTTTTTTAGTGTTAATCAGTCCTTCTTAATATTATAATTTAATAAAATACGTGAGTTTAAAAATAAACAATAAAAATGGTTTATAATAATCATAGTTTATTTTTTATAGAAACGTTTGGTTTACGAGCAATCTTCCTTGGAGCAACCTGTACATGTAATATCTCTTTGGGTTTTTAATAATTTTGTAATCTGCAATAAAACCTATTTTTTATTGACTAACGTGGCGTACAAATTGCATAATAAATAAATTTTATGCATGACAAAATTTATTCGCACGGTTCATTATAATAATGATCAACATCCACTTAAAACGGTACCAAAATTTATTCGTTTGGATAATCGAATCATCTGCTTGGCATTTTCGTACGGCCAATAAAACCCGTTACCTCATTATTGCGTACGCAAATTGTTATTTTGCCAATATACCTACATAAACAAGAAAGCCACATTCAAAATAATTACCAGCACTCCGACTAGCAGCTTACCAGAACCACACACACAGCAAACAACAAATTTTATGCAGTGCGTCTGACAGGTATCATATTCGCTGAGATATTTTATTCCTTACGTACCTCCATTTTTAAAAGTTAATTTAATGCCGCAAATGATTTGAATGCGGTGAATACAAATCAGGCTTTTCTTTTTTCTTTTTTTTTTTCGTGCCGGCCGGGTGAAAGGCCGCGGGCTCATTTCTCGCTCAATTTCACGTGCATCATGTCCAGTCCGACATGAACTATAAGCGGAAGCAAAGAGCAATATTGGGTTAATCTGCGTATGTATGCATACGCGTACGTGGAGGCCATATGTTGTTGATGAAAATGCTGTATGTAAAAAATAGGCCCTGGGGTCTTTTCAGAAATGTGATACCTAGTGTGTGTTCCAAATCAAATTGTATATGAACGGAGAGCGGGAAAAGCGCATAGAAGAAAATCAATATCACCACTGTATTTGAATACCGTTGTACAGCTAGTTTCGATGGGGTTTGTTCTTTTTGGTGCCCGGAAAGGATAGGATGTCAAAATTCTAAATAAAATTTTGGGAATATGTGAAATAATCTAGGAAATTTTACCTTTAAAAAATTATTATGAGAGCGCAGTTTTCCTTTTGTTCTTCGCTCTGTTTAAATCTATCTAACTTTGTCACGCAGCATCCATATCTCCTAGCAGCGGGGTTTGGTACTAGGCCTAACCTTTGGTTGTATTTCGCACAAAATATAGATGTATTTCGTTCTAATTTATTATTATTTCTTATTACTAAACATATCGACGAAAGCAATCCTATTGTTTCCTCTTCATGGTAAAGTGATATAAGTTTCCAAAAAAAAATCACTGCTTGAGGATTTACTAGTACCTATCAAAAACATAAAAAATGTTGTTAAAGTATTTAACCCAAATCCGTAGAAAATACGCCAAAATATTCTTAAAATCAGTTTCAAATTTACCCATAAATAGCTTAGCTATATAAAAGAAACCAAGAAGACATTAGACTGTAAGGATATTATGAATGATATCTTACGATATAGACTAACGATATCAAATGCAGTGTTACTTAGAATGTATTGATTACCTAAGATACCCAAACCATGAACAAATCTTCAATATCAGTTCGTTCAACTTACTTATTGTCCAAACGGCTGTCTGGGATATTTAATGATTTACCTGTGTAACGGACTTAGCAGTTAATAATTCTTGCGCTTTTATTGTGAAGATTAAAGATATTTTGTTTACTGAATAAACAACAAATACAATAAGTTTTTAGATTATTTTTTTGAAGTTATAACTTGATTCCCGTCTATGGAATATATTTGTGGGGGTTGCCCACTAGGGCCGGGTTTCTCTTTTCCTCGGAAGCGGATTATTATGATTATTGCAGGTGTATGAGCGTTTTATCACTGTCAAAATTCATTTAGACGATTTCGCATGTTCACTCTGATTAGTCTTTTTGTCTACCAACTGTCAATATACATATATATATTCCCAAATAAACATGAGCTTTATTTAATTTAAGAATATCCACTCTGTTGCAACTTGACAGCAAAATAGATTCCTTATGCAAGATGTGACATTGTGCGTTTGAATATCAGGAGTAATAAATTATGCCAAACAAAGTAAAAATAAAAATAACTATAGAAAAGTATCCTTCTAGACCTTGTTGCTGTCCTTCTCCGTCCACTAATATCCATTATTTTGGTATCATCCTGTATATTGTTAAATTACCTTACCTTGACCGTTTTCTTTATTCCCTACAGTGTGTTTTTGAGAAGTTGTCAGTAAGAATACTAATATCTCTGGCATATATAGTGGAATTTATTAAGTAATCGATTTAGGATACTACATATAATAAACGTTGAAAAACCGTTTGGAATGCACAAAATAATTGAACAAACGCTTCATATTGGTTAATACCTAGTGTAGCTCAGTTGAAGTGCAGTTTATTATATGCCAATAAGTGTCCGGGCTTTATACTATGGATATTTTATCGTTTATTGCACTAAGTATAATAATGAAATACTGGGAGGAGAGGATGTGGTCAGAATAATAAAGTCGCAGAGAATGAGATGGTATGGGCACATAAATAGAGAAAGAGAAGAATCGATATTAAGGAAAATTACTAAATGGAAACCATGCGCTAATAGACCTAGGGGCAGACCAAAAACACGGTGGGAGGACCAAGTTATACAAGATATTAGAAGAATGGGAATTACGGGATGGAAAATAGAAATGAAGAATAGGAGACAGTGGAGAAAAATTTGCGAAGAAGCAAGAAGAAACAAGAACCTATGAAACTGCAAGTAGAAGGGGCGGTGGAATGACGGACCACCACCACCTGAATTTCTGTCGGAGCTCTTAGGAGCGGCTAAGATTCCCTAGGGAATGTAAAGCCATATATATATATATATATAATAATAAGTTAATATTTTTATCAAAGAGGTCACAGTCAACCTTGACGGGCAAACTGACTGCAGGGCGCCACCCACAACAAAACACGGTAGAATAAGGTTATTCCACCACTTTTGAACTACGTACTAAATGATACGCTAAGTTTTTATGCAGGTTGGTTTATGCTCGGGTGTTGTGCACTCTACTCCCCTTACTTGTTCTTCCTGTGTATTCAAGGACACCATTGACTGGAGGTAACAAAGTTTAAGCAAAAATTGGGCACTAGTTACAGCATGTTGATTACTTCTAGATTTCGTTAGAGTACACTACTGTAGGAAGTTGAGGTGACTTCGTAAAATATTTTCAAATCGTACGTATAAGCTAGGACTTGCTAGGTGTTTGTTAAGGAAGCTGGAGGGAAGAAAGTATCTGTGCCTCCTGAACTTTTGTTGTTAACCAACTTTTCTAAAAACGCAGCCGATTGGTACTCCCGATACCAGATGCTATTTGCGTATTCTAATTTAGACACAATCACAATTCCTTCTTAAAATAAATCCCATGGTTTTAGGTGCGGAATTCATTAATGTTGGATACAAAGTTTAATGCAATAATAAAAATAAATAAATTTTATACGTATATATATATATATTTTTCTGGTGCTGATACCTTTGGAGCACTTGTCGATGTTGGGTTCAAGATAAATCAAGATTAAGGGTCGATCTAGGAAAATTTGCCGCCAAAAATTAATCGCTGGCAGTTTATGGCCACAGCAATTGATCCCATAAGCAATTTATATATTACAAATTTACAATTGATTTTGCCTTTTTAAAATGAAGATTTTCTTTATTTAAAATTCTGTGTTAATGATATAATAAAAGAAAATTAAGTTAAGTTAGTGTTACCCGTTTGACGGGAAGCTACACAGAATACTGGTTTTTATTTACTTTGTAAAATGCCTACTTTTACTTCTACTTTGCCAAAACTTAAGATTTTTCGGTTGCGTTTGACACGTATTAAAGTGGAATTTATTCTATTTTCCTATGATAGTCCAACTAGCTGTGAGATATTACTACCTGGGTTATGCTCATAAATATATGCATTTCGTACCGTTTAAAATCGTCGACAAGCTAAAGAACGGCTGCAGCCTTAAATACATTTTAATATATGCACAATTCAAAATAACGAAGATCAAAGAATCGTCACAAAGGCAGCTTAACAGTTAACTGAGATATCACCGTGAATAAAGCAGACTGTGATGCATTCGATAACTTGCCCGAAACGATGTGACGAATCGTGTTGTCGGTAGCGAGTTAGGCAATTAAGAATTCCGTATAAATTTGCCGGCCGGGCGGTAATTTACCGAGAGGATTTTTCGACCGCGGACATCGGCTCGCACGCATCTCCAACACAATACGCGCGCACACGGACGCATATTTATACGTGCGACGGCTTTATATTTAGTGTGTGGATTTCGTGAAACCAGCCGAATTCCGAAGCTGACAGTAACAAATGCGGAATGCCCGCGAACGGGCAGGTGACGGCCCAAATGTTTATTGTGACATCATTAGATTTCGCGTGATCGTGCGCTCTCTAGCACACCGGCTTATATGTAGCGTGCACGGGCTGAAGGAAAACATGTCGCGCATATCTGCTGCTACCCGTTGCCGTTTCGGGGTCGAGGCTCCGACGAAAATCCGATTCCGTTTTCTGACGTGTATATGGTGTATGGCTTCGTTATTGCATTATTTCGTGATAGTATTCGATCTATTCTTTTCGTTTTTCTAGGTTATTCCGTCAGGAATAGCTTTTGCATTCTGGAGATTCTAGGAGTTGATCGATCTGTGCCCCTTAGTATGACCTTTATTGATATTGAAACCTAGCGATGGGATATCTATATTCACTTGGTGACCTACACTGAGAGAAATACTGATCGTTATATCAATAATTTGCATTTATTGAGTACATTTTCATTGACAGAACTAAATGTTGTATCCTTATAAATAATAAAATATTATTTACAATCTTTGATTTCACTACTGAAATAAATACGTTAGCATTATTATAACAAACATTTTTGGGTACATTAGGATAATATTTGTTGTAGTAACTATATTTTCATGCGTGCAATAAATAATTTTGTTGATAATATGAGTATGCATTGTTATTTTTTACATGCAATTTTCGTAAAATTATTCACCATATAAACGCAATTATGGATATCCTGTCAGATGACATACCTTGATGGAAAGTATACGTTGTGATAGCTAACGTAATCACTAAATATATAAAGAACACGGCTCTAATGAATAGAAATCATCGAAATTCCGTTATTATATTTCCATAATAATCCATATCCATAGGTTGAAAGGAAACGTTCATTGTAAAACTTGTATTCTGAACAACAGTAAGAGTTTTCACTGAGCCAATGTTTATCCGATATTTCTTAAGCCTCTTACCTGCTCTAATTAAAGTATGTTAAATATTGAAAAATTACCTTTTACGCAAAACATTGCTAGATCCTATGTGGTTTGGTCCACTTCGCTCTTCGAATGTGGTGTTGATTAAACTGTAGAAAACGACATAATCTCTGTGTTCGTAATTACTTTTCACCAGCATTTTATCGTGTATAAACCCCATACCCAAACATTGATTCTTTCTGGTCAGGTGAATCTTTAAAGGAATGAATGCATAGTTTGAAAGAAAATGCACATTTTGCTATTTATTTTCCGTAGTATCAAAATAACACTTGATTAAAATGCAACACTAGCAAGAGACAATCTCGAACCCGGAAATAAAAAAAATTATGCAACTTTAGAATATATATAGATAGCCTATATATTCTAAAGTTACGCTAAAGTAGGCTATCCCCAGATTGAGTTCACAAAAGGTAGGAGACAAACAAAATTTAGATGGAATCTTATATTTAGAAGATAAACCCTGTTGCTTTGAAACTTATTTTTAGGTTACTTTCGGTGTTTTTAATGTCATATGTTTGTTGTAAAGTTGTTCAGAAGTTCAAAAGAAGTTATATATAATTGTGCAAAATTTCAGAACGTTCAGAAGAAGTTATATATAATTGTGCAAAATTTCAGAACGTTTGGCCTACTTTGATTTTGTCAATTTCGTCTTAGGTGAACTACCTGTTTTGTTCACAGCACGCCAATCTATTACTAAAAAAAGTTGTTCAGAATGGAAAACTATGGCGTTATGCAAATTTTCGGAAAGATTAAGCAAGCTTTATTAAATCCGTATCGTAATAAGGACAAACAAGTGTGATTATGTAGATAAATGTCAAAACCTTAAAGATGCAATTGTACTCGACTACATATCTCGTATTTATGTAGGTTTGTGTATTAAAAATGTTGGCTTTGAAACAACTCATTTACCTGATCTAATATTTCCGCTTCATTTTCATTTTAAACCATTTTTCTTAGTAACACTTTGACCAACTACTAACATAAAAGGTACTTCATCTAAACTGAAAATAAGATTTAAGGAAAGTATTCTCAAGAAAAAAAGAAAAGAATGAACAAGATACTTTTCAGTTAACAATTTAAATTAAATCGTTAAATCGTTTAAAGCTTTTCATTGTTTCTTGAGGAAAAGTAACATAAGTATAAGTTTATGAGACGTAATTCGCAGCAAAAAGGCTTTTTACTTATATTTAATTATTCCAGTTTTACAAATATTCTATACGACAACTCATTTAAGTTTTGCGTGAATTAAAATGCAGTGATACGAATATTTGAAGTAAAAATTGCGTGCGAAGGCATACCACTATCACTGTTGAATTAACATCAAATCTCTGTAACCACTGAAAAACCTGGTCATATTATCCTGATTTATGGGCGTAAAAGCATGATTAAATACTTGATGCACGTTCTAAACGCAAAAGCAAGATAGGAGTATCAAAACAGTAGTTTTACATTTCTGGATTACATTTGCATACGACCTAATTTCA
The DNA here is from genome assembly GCA_949128085.1 of Cetonia aurata. NCBI lineage: Eukaryota > Metazoa > Arthropoda > Insecta > Coleoptera > Scarabaeidae > Cetonia > Cetonia aurata. The sequence continues at coordinate 36,426,463 of OX421885.1, forward strand.
AAGGACCAAGATTTTATACAAAACCTCACTCATTTCATTTAATTTTAGAAGCCACTGCCGGAGATTCCTTTATCATTTTTGGGGTCGTCGAGTTTGAATTTACTAACACACTGCGAATGCATGAAGGGTGGTTTATTGTCCTCATACGCCCGGATTTAGAGTTGCATACGTTTAGTTTCGCTGCCGGTAAAATGCAGTCGCGTCTACGTAACAGATTTTCCGCAATTCGCGAAACTGCGAGTACGGCGGTGCAAGTCGCGAACTCTCGGGCGCATCATAGTAGCAAAATCGGCAGTAAATCAAATGGGGTTACGTCATTATTTTTAGAGTGAGAGGGCGATCCCAGGTCTCCGCGAACGTAAATCAACCGTAAACTTATCCGGGCGTATCAAATAAAGCCGCGCCAACGTGTCTGCACTTGAAATAATAAATCAAGGTTTATGCATTCCTTCGTTCCGTTCTGGTGAGTGCACGAATGCATACGACAAGTGAATGAGACGTGTGTAGCGCAAGAGAAGAGTGGAGTAAAGGAATGTAGTAGTACTAGCATGTGTAGAAGTCATGAAAAGCAATTGTATGTTTGTTAGTGGGATTGTATTTGACGTTTGAAGGGAAACTTAGATTTGGTTAATTTACGTTGAAGTAGAATTTTGTTGAATAGTGCGTCATCTTAATGGTTTAAAGCTAATTTTGAATTGGAATCATTTTCTTTCATGCATGGTCTTATAAAACTGTATATAATGCTGTCAATGAATATTTAGTAAGAGGTATATGCAGCATACAGAATCCACCATACTACTCGTAGGAAGCAGTCGAGAAAACATGTAAAATAGCATTATGGTGTTGGAGAAAAAAGCAGGAAGTTGGTCTGAATAAGAATAGAGGAAAATCTCAGATCTTGATGCAAACCCATCGTCGTTTACTGCTTACTGCTTACTATTTTACTTACATACGTGCTTTCAATTATTTACTGTCTTTTATAAAACTTATTGCTTATTGTAAGTCTAGAAACTCCACGTGCGGATATTCGCCTCGTGACCGCACAGCGGCGTTCGCTGTCCAGTTCTCAATAGAAGAAAGTTATAACCTTGTCACGGTATAAACGGTGTTCCGTCTTATTTACGTAGTTACAATAATCTTTCAATCCCAGAGTGATAGCTGTCAATATGAGAGCGAGGTATTCGCAGGGTTGAGGTGCGCAACAATTTAAACAGTGAAAGTGTATTACAAAACAAACATTTACTTCCATAAAACAGGTGGGAAAAACATCGAATATATACAGCGAGAAAAAGAGTTACGTGGCAAAACGTATGCATGATAAACAGATGTAATAATATGTACAATAGTAAACAAAGAAATATTCGCGGGGCTCCGGGAACGTTTTTAAATACAAACTAACGGCTTTAATTCTTGTAATAACATGAATTGACAATCTATATATCGCTTTTTACGTGCTATGACGGGTCAGAAATCTGTGCGGGCGCTATACTTTACGAAATCTCTGCGCGCATTAGAAAGCTATGCTAACGCGACTGCCAGAGCGGCGAAAACTGGTAAAATGCCTGCATTACACCAGCAAAACTGTACCAGTGTTAACGGACAGGCCGGGAATAACTAGAATGAGCAACTCGGCGTGTATCAGAGAGCTATGCCAACACAACAGCCAGAGCGATTAAATCAGAAACTATGCAACATTCATATTTCTGAACAAAACATATTGGCTGAACAAAATTGATTTCTAATGGATGCATCTTAAGTTTGAGATTATGCACAAATTCTTGTCGAAATGGTAGTTTTTTTCTTGCTGGACAAAATTCGCTATTTTGTACATTAGTTTATATACGTGAATATATATAACCTTGACTTTATTTAGGATAATGCAGTTGAGACAACGATGAGGGTGTTCATATATTTTTGAACACTGAACAGCTAATTCTTTGAATACATGTAACAATCACAAATATACACTCCCACATATTATATTTGCGAAAATTTCTACCTAACGTCTGGTACAGCACCGAACTTTCCTAGCTTACATAATATTTGACTCGTGGTGTATGTGCGCTTCTATATCTATACGCGACAGTCGCGTTCGAAAGAAAGGAAGCGGGGAATATATCAACGCTAGCATTTACATAGCAAAGGAAGAAGCAGTACGCGGGTCAAAGGCTGCTGTCGTTTCTATCGTGACCTCTCCTGGGATCCCGAACGTCTTATCAATATCGTCATACGCGGCCTCTGCCACCAGCATTACCACGGATAATGGTTAATGTTGTGCAAGGACCACCGCGGTAGCAGACGGCAACGTGAATAGCTTGTATACATCGCAGCGATAGCTACACCAATATACCCTAGTGGTATAGGCACGGAATACAATCTCTACACATGTACGTACAAAACGAATCTATTGTACGAGTCGCTTCTGTTACAGCACATGTATTTAATACATGCATGAGGAAGCGTTGCCTTTCTTTGGATTCCTTAAGTAGCAATCATGAGAGATACGATACGTGGGATATTGCATAGTGCACAGTGACAATATTAGGCTGTGATGTATTTGAAACATATGTTGACCTTTTAGCTTAGCTATAAAGATTTTATGGCCTGCACAACGATTATGAATAATACACTCTAATGAAACTTTCACCACATTTAAAATAAAAATGATGAATTATTAACGTAATCTTATAGTTTATCTAACTTCTGTATGTTTTAGTAGCTATGCTTAATTATAACTCATAAGTAGAAATATACCGTTTATTAGATAATTATTACAACATATACAGGTGTATGAAAAAATAGGTTCCGTCAATTATGAGAAGATCAATGACATTACAAAAATAGCACGGAAATATGTTAAAATAAAATTAAACAAACCGACCCTCAGCATACCGTATTATAGCCGCAAATATTTTATATTTTATTTGTAACCTTGAAAAGTACACCTCGAAAGCTTTTAGTACCCAAAATCTCTATCCAACCCCTATTCAATATTTTAGCGTAGTTAAAACTGATTGTCTGTTTAGTTGTCTGGATATATCGCAAATAAAACTAAATTATCTATTTAAGCATAAAATTTGAGTGCAGTAGTTATCTAGTTATATTTGACACCAAATAAAGTTTACATAATTTGCATTTATAAATTCGGGAATCAATAATATAATTATAAAGTGAAATGCTTAATAAATGCATGAATGCATAATGCGAAATATGTAAATTAAAGATATACTCACTAGAAATTGATAAAAAAATTAATACATATTAATTTCAATGAAATTCATAAAGCAATTCCAATAATATAACTAAAAAAGGCAGTGGAATTTAAATATCATGAATAAATGAAATAATATTTATACTAATTTATATGCGATTGTTTTCGATAGAGATGGAAGTTATTATTAACTAATTCCATGCCTTGATTATTGATATGGACCGACAGTTTTAGGCCAGAAATATGAAAATACTTTCATCTCTTTCCATCTTAGTGATGAATTCTTTGTCTCACTGTCATTGGTAACTAACTCCAGTAGAAAGTGAGTATATGGTAGAAATAAATAACGTATTGCGACCTCATTCTGTAAACTAAAGATCTTATAGCAACAGAATTATTTTAGTGTATGTATGTATCTATGTATATGCATATCCAAATATCACCTACAATAAAGTTTATTTCGAGTTTCTATAGCTCGCAGTCTCGTAAGAAATTCTTATTTAGATCGTGCACAATACCCGGACCAGAAACTTTTCCATACAAAGTGTGCGCATGTGTTTCCTTCTTCCGAAAAACTTTATTTTCTCCAGGCATTAACTCCACAATTGTACCGGGACCCATCGCGTATTAGATTTGCTTTATTCATGGTATCTTCGCTATACAATTTCCTCTGGAACTGACTGGATGCGAGTTTTCAAAACATAAACTTTATGACTTTGTCATTTAATAGAATTTTAGATTGCACGCGGTAATAAAATATTCCCGACTGCTTTTTTACCCGGAGGCATACCGAACACATTCCGGAGATGCATTTATCGTACACTGCCGCGTGCTAGGTTGATAGGTTACTTTTATTTAGCCATAAAACGATGTAAATCCTATCAGGTTAATGCACAATGTTATAATGGGTGTGGCAGGAATTTTATACCGCAGAGTTATAGTTAAACATCATGAATTATTGGTGTACATACGTTAGAATGCAGTTATTCTCGCGTGAAGCGATGGGACGGTTTGGAAATACCTAAATCGTATAAAAAGAACTGATTCAATCCATTTCATTCGAGACTAAAATCCCTTTAGGGAAACGAAAACAAAATAAAAGCCTTTATTCCAAGTTCAATTTAAACTGCAGCGTCCAATCGACCAGAAAGCAAAATCGCTCCTGATATGTGCGTGTGTTTGGCCTCTAGGAACTCGACAACGGCGATGGTCACTCAAACCGGCTTATAAATCGACTGGAGCTCGTTCCGATATCTCGACCAAGAAAAGCGGACGCAGTAAGTTTGCAGAACTCCGGATTTAAATAAGATAATGTCGACCGGGTCTCGACACACTCAATGGTTATATCGACCTGAAAAGAAGTGCTGGAGATTTCTATAAAGATTGGGCGCCGAGGAATTCTATTCATCGGGCCGGAGGAGGATAATTCAAAAAGGGAATTCTAAATGAGCTAAACAATAAAGGAACGGGGGTTGCGATACGGTTTCTTCTCTTGTTATTTATTGTAAGTATTATAGAATGAATATTGCTGGAGGTAATTGCTTTAGGTGTTATTTTAGCGCAGCATACTTGCTAGCATACATAAAGATCCCAAGAACTTAAATTAAACGAAGTTGCAGGTTTTCTAAAAACAGTTAAGCTATCACTAATTTTGTCAAAATAGCATTAAAGAGAACACACATTTAATTAGAAATGTCCAACTCCCAAAAAGCAGAAATACACTTTGTTGTACAATATGGTGTCGATCTTATCTTCTGGGAAAAAGACTACTATTCAAAATTAAACTTATGACCTTGAAATATGATTGCAGTACAATGCATTTATTTAGTGTGCGTCCAATCGCCATCATTGTCGATTATGACCTGTCGCCATTTGGACATATGTGCATTCGACAAGATTTTCCTTCATTTTCTCGGGAAAATTCTTCCATCTTTGTCGGATGTGACTTGCCAACTGTTTCAGATTGAAGATTCGCTTTGTCATAATGCCTTGTTTTCTTTTCCACTCCGCGCTCCGATGTTTCGGGTAGTTATCCTCTTGATGCATTCACAAATTGCTACCTGAGCCAAACTATTTTCGAGCAGACTTCAATAAACGACAACTGTTTTTCGCCCGAAATGGACATTGCAGCGGCTGTCCACAGGGTTCCGTAATCTCCCCTATATTATTCATTATATGTACTTTGGACTTCTATATTAATCTACAATTTTGCAAACCCCATTTCTTTCCAGATGATAGTCGAGTATATTGCAGGGTTTAATCTGAACCAACTATCAATAAAATCAAAAACGACATGGAAAAATTGTAATAATTGTACGAAGTCATCAGAAATATTTTTTTCCAAGCGAAGGCCGTGGACGGTGTCACTATTAAACTTGAAGGAAACATCTTACAAACTACAGACACAGTCAAAAACTTGGGACTTTCGATAGATAATAAACTGAGATTTAAGCAACATATGAATAACTGTATTTCGAAAATCTTTCTTAATATTAAAATATTTTTACGCTAGCAGAAAAACATTGGGCTTGCATTTTACGTAGTTTGTTAGTATTGTCGATTTTTGATTACGACTTGGCCACTTCATTAAATTAAAAAAGTTCAAAACATCTGTATCAGATTCATTTTTAATTTAGAGCGGAGAGATCATGTTTCTTCTTCATTTGATTAGTCGTATCGGTTGGCTAAACATGGAGAGCCGTAGAGACCATCATTTAGGTGTATTTCTTCATAGAGCATGATTGAAGGTTGAAGGGGCCTAGTTGTATCACTGAGTTGTTGATACCTAGGGGATGGTTCGCTTGTCCGACCATACAGCACCTCATGTAGTTTAATATTTATAAGTGAGAGAATTTTCTAAATCGGTTCAGTTCAACAGTATAAAATAATAACCGATGATATGTTTTTGTGTCTTTATCATTCTTTTACTATTCTGTTCAACTAATCCTGCGGCATAGAGCAATAAACATGTAAGTCAGAAAAAGAAGCAAGGCAACAATAACAAGATTAACTGCTATCCTGTAACAGGAGCAAAAGAAACGTCACATCTGCTGTACACACACAATGATAGCTGACAGATTTCAAATCCGTTTGTTAAATTTAAAATCCGCAGCAGTCACTCTGAAAAATGACACTACAACTTCGTCCGCCGGCGACATCATAATCTGATACCCAGTGAACGAATAACAATTTCCTACTCATATACGTATGCATAGCGGAGTTATATTTATAAAAGAACACAAAGCTTCGTGTAGATTTCGACGCCCCGACGCTCTTGTCGTTGATGGACGGTACGCATCCGAGGCTCTACGTGACAGGCAGCCGCCTGCGCTCCCGCTGCCGTGACAGGTCCCATGGGTGTACGACTGCAGTCGGCGAACGCGCAGGTAATTCGATTTGCACGTCTACCCGTCGCTTGGCCGAACGGGCGGTACAGAACTATCTAATAATGTTGAGGTTAAAGCGGAAAATACATTTTGCTTATTATATACGAGGGAGAAAGGGTTATAATTGACAAATAATGTATATGAAAGGGAGGAATTGCTAGCCGGGTTAAAATAATATTCTGAAAGCTAGCATTGTAATTGGCAAATTACCTGTGAGATTAGCAGGTGTGGTTTAACTATTCTATTGGTTTGTATATTACGAGAGACTAATGATCCTAAAATTAATAAAGCACCTCAAATTTTATGCAAACATACACCATACGGCTGCACTCCTTTTTTTTTTTTAGATTGACTTTGTTTCGAAAGGCTTTTCCGAAGTATAAAATACACTGGCGAGAAAAAAATTGAGGTCACATTGAAATTAGTCATTTATTCGAATAGAGAAACTGTCTTGAAGGTAAAGGTAGCCCAGTAACTGCCGCGCCTCAATAGTTGTTCGTGAGATTTTTAACGCTTTAACGCGAGATTACGCTCATACAAAAGGGGAAATATCGGTTTTTAAAGGGAAGAACGGAGAGGAAGCCGTGATATTAATCACCCCCGATATTACAAATGTCAAAATCCGAACAGTATCATTGTATTTAATATTACTACATATGATGGGGTTACTTGCTAAATCGAGACTGCAAGTAGGTCTAGAGCCAGCAGATGGATATACTTCTGACGTTAAGGAAGCTGGATTTCAGGAACTGTGCGCTTTTACTACCGAAATATATCTCTATTTCCAGAGAGCTGTGCCCGATTAGGTAAAGAAGTGAATATGATTTAGCTTTATCGAGCAGAATCGCTATGGTTTGTCTGATATTTCATTTTATTTAAATTTTTGTTTTTTGTAGATACATTCAACATAATGTTGTTTCGCTCAAGGAAGATTAGTCTGTTTACATAGTAGATTGGAGCTATATTGTCCATATGCAAATGGCAAATTGGCCGCCATGTAAATGTATTTTTCGCTGTTACTATCAATCCTGGGTAATTTGAAAGCTCTGAGATGATTTTGAAGCGTGAAGACTGTAACTACACCTAGAGAACATTAACTTTTAAAAAATACCGCTATTGGAAGTGATTTATGGTGAAAAGTCAAGGCCAAATATGAAACGTCACGATACGTTAGTGTGTGGTATTAGGTATCACGTGGCTATGTTTGCGAAATGCAATCAGTGGCGGCCACCAGCCAGAAGTAGCGAGATGTGGCTGCTGCCGCAGATAGCTTGAACGGGCATTCTCAAGTGCCCCTCGAAAAACTTTTTAAGAAAGCTGCTCAAAAAAAACAAAAAAAATTCTCAAAGCAGTTCCTAAAAAAATGTCTCAAAAAAATTCAAGGAACTTCTCAAATAGTTCATCAAAAAAGGTGCTCAAAAGCTCCTCAAAAAGGTTCCTCAAAAGCTCATCAAAAAGCTCCTCAAAAAAGTTCATCAAAAAGCTCGTCAAAAGCTCAAAAAAGCTCCTCAAAAAAGCTCAAAAAATCCCTCAAAAAATCTCCTGAAAAAAGCTCCTCATAAACTCAAAACGTCAAGAGCTCAACAAATTTAAAATTAACAAGGCTCCACCTCAAAGGGTTTGCCTACTGTTTCTGTTTCCCTGGATACATTTGAGCAAATGTATCATCACATAATCCTGATATAGCCGTCTCGGTGGCTGAAGGGCTTGCATGCTCGCCTTTCACCCCGCAGGTGCTGGTTTGATCCCAGGCTGAGGCGGTGATTTTTAATTGTGGATAAAAATCAGAACATGCCTTCTTCTCGGATAGGAAGCAAAGCCGTAGGTCCCGTGTCAATGCGATGTTTGGTACGTAAGAAATCCCAACCGAAGGTTGAAATTCCTTTGGGCTCGGCAAAATTTCAATGGGGTTGGTACAATACGTCAAATAGACGTCAGTGCTTAGAAGTGTCAAGGTGTATTCCACAACCTGAAGCTTCGCCCAACAACAAACAAACAAACAAACAAACAATCCTGATATAACTTTTTTACATTCTCCATAGTAAACACGATCTCAAATAAGTTTGGGCGTAAAGCTAGTAAATCTTGCTTCCGGTGAATGTTTACTACTTGATAGAGGCCGCAAACACGGTGATAATAAATGATAGAAAATATGTATGATAGATGAAATTTCGCGGAAAATAAATTATTCAACGCATACTATGATAACGATACCGAAACCAAAAGAAACAATAAAATAAAATTGAAGTTTTTGTTAAATAATTTCGCAACGTAAATGATAAAATCGGTTTTCCAAAGAAAACACGTGTTAGGAAATCTTTTTAAGGAAGTTTTTAATTTGCAACAATATCGAATCGAAGTAAAAGTTAAATACATTGTTAAATGGAATAGTTATCACAGCTACTAAACGAAAAAGTAATAAATTTGCCACATTTAACGTAACAACTTCACATTACCAGAATTTCATTTATAACCCGTGGTGGTGCGGGAATTAATCCGTAGAACAATTCCACCGTTATTGCATCAGCAATAGCCACAATATAAACAGAAACGTGCACGTGTTAATTCTGCTTTGGATTCAGCGTGCATCCGCGCGCCATTTCGTCTCGCCGAGGCGGGATTTACGACAAAATTTGGGCGCGCAAACTTCTCCCCTGTCTGAAATAAGTCGACTTTATTATTGTCGAGATCAAAGCGGCGAACGGTCTACGTTGCGTGTATCGCATCGAAGATCATCCGTGGAATACAAACGACGGGCTCCCGCACTCTTTTCGAAACCGCACTACTGCACACCGCGACGACCGAGCCCTATGTGTACTCTGTATATATTTACTTATGTATAAAGCGCAGTTGGTAATCGTATTTTTCTTGAGCGAGATGTCTACTGCGGAAATAAAGTTATATTCCTATTATTTCGAACGTACGACATTGGAATGCGATAAGTTGGAATCGATGACATCAGTTTGTCAGTAGCATATTTGATGAGAAATGGAGTAGTTACATAATCGGCCCTAAGTATTTTATAACAGTTCAGTTGTCATTATGAAATAACGATTAGTATCAGTATGTTATTTTGATTCATGAATTAAATGATTGTTAGTGTGTTTACCTAGACACGGTAGATGTTAATACTTGGTGCAGCTAAGATGCCTCCAACGGAGTAGGTAACTTTACTAGAATTTATTTAATGTGGTTGTTATTGATTATATTGCAACCGCAGAGCACGTAATGCCGCAATATACCATACGCATATGTATATAATAAGCCATGTAGCACACCGCAATAGACTAATGAACTAATGTAGTGTACTATTGTCGTAACGACCATGTTATTGACCCGCTTACCGTAATTCTGTTTAACGCATACGTCGTGGCTCATCCATTTTCATCAATCACATTCAGTTGTATGTATTTTTACAGTACTTACGTACATACAACATGAGTATGCACAACTGTGTACATCCTTTAAATTCTCCTGTTTCAAATTTGTGTACTTTATTCCATCTTAAACCTGAGCATCCAGCATATGTTATTCGTCTTAGTTAATGTGTTTTTGCTTTTTAACTATTCTGTATTCGACAGCTCTTGTCTGTTCACACGTTTCGTGCGCTCATAAATACCGGAATATCCACACGCGAAGAAACATTAACGCAAACAAATACTTATTTTCGATTGTTTTATCTTAATGTTACTTTTGGATCGGGCTTTATTTATTATTTTTTTTTTTTTTCTATAAAATGTGATTTCCCACGCGGCACCACTGCATCGTCACTTTTCTATTTCGTTCAATATTGGCGACGTGCGACCATTAATTTACCGGAAATAGTGCATTAGGTGTAATAATCGAGGAATTTCTATTACGGCTCACGTCCCTGGCAAATCCCGCGTAATAGTTTATTGTCGGACACGGATCCGGCTAAGTATGATTTAAAGCACGGGGAACGGGACATCTTATGCGATACAAGCGGACGATAGGGGGCCCCTTTATTGCGGTTTATTTCCGTTGTATTTTCAGCTTACGACCGTATACAGGAGTCGCTGCTATCTGCGTCGAGACACAATGAATAGCGTCCCGTTGTTAACACTGTAGACATATGTTGGACCCATGAATATACATGCGACGGAGGCATTGTTGCTTACAGGTTTTCAGTAAAAACCATTCCGGGCATATTTAAAACGCAAACTTACCGTTTGAGATCAAATTGAAGAGACATGGATGTGCTAGAATTGAATCAAGACTAGAGAAATGAACTCGAAGCCAATATACTGTTTATATATGGGAAAAAAAAAATAATCTTTTTTAACCTACTGTGTGTAAATATAAAAGTTATATTTGTAATTTGTGTGGAAACAGTCATCTTATGATTATTTGTAGTAAACGTACAAAAAGCAAAAATTTAAAACATAATTATGTAGATGAAGAAAATGATACGCTACAGTCATGAATCTCAAAGTATTGCGGATTCACTATTCAGAAAGGCAAATATCAATTTTTGATGGATTCTATAGAATACTTAGGGTACAAAATAGATAAAAAACGGTTCACAAGCATGCAGTGATAAAACCGATGCAATTGCTAATGCCCCTATTCCAAAGAATTTTACAGAATTGAAATCTTTCTTAGGCGTTGTAAATTATTACCGTAAATTTATTCCAAATAGGTTGTTTTTTCACTCCGCTACTTCATTGACGATTTTCGTTTGTTTAACCGTTGAATTTTCTACTAGCTTCTCAACCTAAAACCAAAGTTCTCTTTTAGACTTTACAAGCCGATTCTGATAAAAGACATAGAAGACAACGGAGCTATAACAATATTATATTAAACACACAAGTATCACAATGACGTTGATCGTAATGCGAGTACAAGTTTGAATCACGAGCCGCGTAGCCGGAAGTGATTCAATATACGAGCATTGTGACACCTGTTTTTTATAGTATTTTTTCTAATTTGCACATTAATTACAATCCGGTAAAAGTCCAACCAGTGCGCTAATAGATAATTTTTCTCTACCATGACCTACAATCCCCAATTTATGAGAAAATTTTAAACGTTTGGAGAATTTGTAAGGTCAAAATAAAACGAAAACATGTAGAAAGCATATAGCAACAGAATAGTATAAATAAAATATATTACTTATTTTTTATTCCTTTGTATTGCATACACATGTACTGGAAATTTACCTAATTAATTTTGGCAGGTACTCGTATCTTTTACCAAGTCATTAATTATGAATACCGACATCTGAGCGAGCTAAAATTTGAATTATGTGACATACGCACGAACAGGCACCTCTCTACAAGTGAACCTTTTCATAGGAGCTGACCCGCTAATATAAACAAAGAAACCTGCCGGTTTAAATTGCAATTCGCTATAATATATGTATTTCTTCACGGCAATAGAACTGCCGTTTTAAATTTAGTAATGGAATTGCAGCTTTTAATTAGGAAATTCTTCCCTGACACTTTAACTCGGAAAGAAGCGACTGCCGAATTTTATAAACTCCTCCCCTCGGACAGTTTTAAAAGCTAATACATCCGTTTCAAACCATCCAAACACGATACAACTGTGGCAAAAAAATGTAACCGAGGAGGGTGTCTTAAGCACTCCCCTAAAACGCAACTAATTGCATTATTCCGAAACATTTCACTTGAGCGTCGCACAGCTCAAAAAGCCACCATAACCGCTCGGCAGACAATTCCGATCCGCATCCACTTACGAGCAACTTTTGCTTGTGCGACGTTCTAGGATTGTTTGTTTGTTTGTTTGGTCGTCGCCGTTCGATGTTTGCGCTACGTCCTCGCGCGCGCCACTCGCTTATTTTTAGCGTACGCTCTTCAGTCATTCATTCCGAATGCGCATCTGCTTATCCTTGGCCGAAGTCGCGGGAGCGTGGACGCAAATGAGCCGTAGGTGTACGAATTCCCAGCGGCGCGCGTCCCTCAACCGGTTCTGCGTTGTTAGCGGACATCGATATGTTCGTTAAGGCGGATCCCGAAGCGGTAACTAAAAGCGCGGGTGGTCTCTCTGCGTATACAGGGTGTCCCTGAAATAAGAGTACAACGTATTAAAAATGGGAAGCCCTAATTTTATTACACCTTTTATCTAAATTAATTTTTCCAAAATTCCCACGCATACGTGAGGAAAAAAATGGCAAAGATATTTATTAAATATCCGTCACGCCACTGGTATTTGAGACACTACACTTCTAACCAACGAAGGTAGGGCAGGCAACACGCGACGTATAACTACGCTCTGAGTCTCAGTCTGTCTGGATCCTTACGCATGAACACATCGGATATGGCTTTTACCACACGCGAGTTGTTCGATATGATTTATGTCTACGGCGAAGCAGGAGGAAGTTGTCGAAGAACTCTACATATCTACCGGCAGCGATACCCCAATCGTAGAACCCCGTCTTACACGTGTATAAAGGATACCGTGTTTAGATTAAGAGAAACTGGTCGATTGCTACCAAATTACGAAGGTCGCGGACGTGAAAGACCACGTCGAATTTTACGTGCCGAAGAAGAATTGCTGGATATTGTGAACAGAAATGCAGGTGTAAGTACACGTGATGCTGCAGGGCAAGTGGGGGTGTCACGCAGTACGGCACACCGCATTTTTCGAACATTTTGCAATTTGCGTACGAATTTTTGGATACTTATTCAGTATAATTTGGGTTTCCCATTTTTAATATTTTGTACTCTTATTTCAGAGACACCCTGTATATGTGATTCCCGTGATGTATGAAAAATTACATATGCATATATAGCACGGTGTTCCAAAAATCTGAAGCAAGAAGGAAATGTGCACTCTCGCACAATGAATCTTTGAAGTGTTTACACAACAAAATAAGTGCATATGATTTACTAATGATAGGCTTTATTCTCAATATTTTATAATATAAAGGAGATGTCATGGAAAAAAAGGAAATTACAATCCCAATGGTCAAAGAAGAAACGACAAAAGAGACGGAAAGTTTACCTAAAAGATACAATTGGGCATAAAGATGCGCGCGGTACTAACTAACTAACTAACATATAATTCTACGGTTCATCGGTTTTATGAGTGTATTCAATACGACCCTGACCCGCAGGAAGACATCCCAACTCTAATTATAAAGTACTACCATTCGCTTAGTGCCAGGGTAGGGCAAAATTTATTTCATTCATTATTCAAATAATTATTTGTATAATTATTCTTCATTCAAATAATTATTCATCATTCGAATAATTATTCTTCATTCAAATAATTATTCATCATTCGAATAATTCTTATTATTCAAATGATCATTTTCATTCAAATAACTACTGTTATTCAAATATTCTTATTCAAGTAATAATTTTCATTTTCGTTCAAATAATTACTGTTATTCAAATAACTACCTTCATTTGTGATGATTTTCTGATTAGAGTAATTCCTTCGTGTATAATCTATACTAACAACAAAGAGATGGTGTGAGTTTGTTTATGGACGTGTGTATGTTTGATGTTTTGTACGAAGTAAACACTGGATTGAAAAAATACCTAAGTACAGGGGTTCAAAACAGTTATGATAACGGTTTCGGTTCTCTAAACAGTTATGAAGAACCTATATAAATCATAAACAAATCCGCAAACTTATAAGAGATTCTTGTAAGTTTGAGGTTTTTTCCTACCGAAGCATTTTCTAATGTTAGCGGGAACTTTTATATTAATATTAGGCGCCATTTTTTAAGGACATTGGAAGTTGTGGAAAAAAAAAATAAATGTGATTTTCATAAGTTTGAGAGTTTGGTTATCGGTTTCTAGAATGGCAATACGTAAATCTTGAAGGATGTCCAAGATATCGGCGGATATAATTATTACTGGTACACATCCTGACATTAGCGGAAATTTTTATATACATAAATATTACCCGCCAGTTTTGAAGAATATTGGGGGTTGTGGGAGAAAAAATAAATGCGATTTTTATAAGTTTAAGGGTTTGTGCATCGACTTCAGAAATGACAACTCGTAAATCTTGAGGGATGTCGAAGATGTTGACGGATATAATTATTACTGCCATGTCGTGTTACTGGTTCACTTTCTAACCTCAGCGGATTTTATTTAAATATTGCCCACCAATTTTTAAAGAGATTAAAGTTGTGCGGGAAAAATTAAGTGGAATTTTTATAAGTTTGAAGATTTGTTTATGGACTTCAGAAATGACATCACTTAAATCTAGAGGAATGTCGAAGATGTCGGCGGATATAATTATTACTGGCATGTCGTTCCACCGATGCACTTCCTAACATTAGCGATCACTTTTATATGATTACCTGCACAAACATGTAGGCATATACCTAATCTAAATTTATTTCGGTGTTATTCAGTAATAAATTATTTGAATAACGATTTATTTGGTGAAAGAGTCATTCCAATAATGCTTTATTCAAATAACGTTTTATTGAAATAATTCTTCATTCAAATGATTTCCCATTGTTTTATTCAACAATAACTTAATACGGAATAAAGAATAACAGATGAAAATATCATTCAAATAATTATTTGAATAAAAAATTATTGAATGATGCCCCAACCCTGCTTATTGCATATTTCATTCGTAGGAAAGTCGGTATATTTAATATACATATTTAACTCTGCGTTTCCTGAAAATATTTCATCGATTTCGCTTAGAAAACGAGGTCAACAATAAGCACAAATGCTGCCTGACATCGCCTGCGTCTTATATTGAATTCTCCAACGTTATTAATTTAATCCTTTTTGTTTATATTTGCTTAAATAACTCATAAAATCAAGGCGATCACTAGTAAAAAAAAAAAAATGTATCTGCGAAGCAATATTAATTTGACCTCACATTTTCACTTGACATTTTCGTATTATTTACGGCGATATCGTGGATGGAAAACCGGCACACTAATAACGTAACAAATTAATCAATACCGGCCCTTAATCCTTATTGCGAACTTTTGATAGCGCCACATATCTAATAAGAACGAAACGCGCGCTCCGAAAAACCCCAGAGAAAAAGTTGTTACTTGATATTAAGTTCGGGCGGGCGAACCGACCGACGGGAAACGGGCTCGGGTGAAGAGTAGAGGGATCGCCGTTGTAGGACGTTTTGCCCTTATCCGGTCACGTACTTTTCTTCCAATTAGGAAGGCGAGTCTGTGCCGGTCGCATCGGTCCCGGACTCCGGTTTCCACGTCGCTGCCGGAATAAAATTAATCTAAAGGCGTCGTGACCGCGGCGGAATGTATAACCGCAATCCGGGATTGCTTCCGGATATGAAACATTCTTACAGTATAATATGTATACGTCGCGGGATTTCCAAAGATTCCCCGTTTTTACGCGGGGGCGCTCCAGCAGTTCAGATCTGATGCTGGCGAAGTTGGCTTTCGGATGCGGGCGGAGGCATGATTGAAGTCACGTGAAATTTCTGCGTGTCACTGCATATTTATGGGATTTTATTTTCAGTTTGTATTGGCAAGGATATTAATTGTAACGTATCCTAGAAAAAACAAGCTAAAGTTCTAGAATTTTGTTATTACTATATCTTCTTGGGAATTGTTTCACAGCGGACACTACCTTAATTTTCATATTAATATTTAAATAATTGTTTAAGTTTCTGTTTTGTTATTTCTTGATATATATCGATTTAATTTCTTTGTTTTAGTAGACTGTTAACTGTGTTCACATTATAATAGTGTAATTTTATCCTGTTATTGGGGAAACCTCTTGGGCAATAAACATATTATCATTATTATCGTAGGTCAGAAGTTCAATATTATAGGGGAAAGTGAATATATGGCTTAATGTGGTTAAAATTAAGTTATTTTATGCACAAAGTCAAGATGTATATGTATTTACTGCGAAGAGGAAAACAACTTACCAAATATTTGTAAATACAGTTGTTAAATATTACAACATAGCTTTATGTAAAGCAAATCTCATTAACTTGGAGCCTGTTCTTTATTGCTTTATTGAAATAAATTATTTAAATGAAATTACAACCCAGAAACAACATTTCTGCTGGGGATGCATATATTTTGACACATAATTACACCGCCATGAGCATAATAATTTCCATAGCCATTCTTTCCATATTCCCATCTCGTTGCCGGTCCCATTTGCCTCGGACCGAAAATTCGACTTTCTCGTTCCCATATAAGGGCATCCCAGCGACCGTTAATCTTTCACATATTTCACGAAACATAATAGTAGGTAATAAGACAATCACTCGTCAGAGAATTTATTTTGAAACCAGGCACGCATCCCAGTTGCTCGGCCTTTTACGCGTCGCCTTTTCGTTCACCTCTCGTAATGATTTTCATTACTCTCCGTGGTCGCGTTCGCCTTTTTTTTTTTTTCTTTCTTCGTTTCTCTTTATTTATTCCCGCTTTGAACGAGGAATATGCGAATTCCGCGCGGTAATTACACCTTTACGAACTGCGCCGGCAGCTGGCGAGGGATGTCCATCGCTTTTTCGTTAACGCGAAAATTACAGCCAGCAAGTTTTCGTGTAACGGAAAACAGGACGGATTGTTTAATGACACACACGGCCGGGATATGCGTCGTTCGGGTGTCGAAAATTTATTACCCATTATATTTACTTAATCGATCAATTACGTGCCGGTGCTCCGGCTCGGTTGTACCAGGAAATTCTTAAGGTAATAATAGCAACATGCAGTTTGGATTGGCATTGTAATTAAAGTTATTTACTGTAGATTATCCTTCCGGGTTCTGACATATGTCAAATTTAATGACCTATAAATAAAGGGAGCTTGAGAATATATAATTATATTGCTTGTAATTAGCCAATCAATAGCGGTTCTAAAATGTAACAGTTATTAACGTTTTTATTGAGAGATTATTTGCTAATTTGAACACTGATATAAGAAATGTTTTGAAATAATTTGTTTGATTTATTAGACGATGCACCACTAAGAAAGATATATAGTTCACCAAAACTATACTGAGAAAAAGGATTCTTTAAATCAAAACTATATAATTTTCTTTGCCACTATTTAAAACACCAGTCAATACATATCTTCTTCAACTGAAACTAATACTATTTCAAGGAAAGAAATACGTATTAACTAAAAGAAGTATGTTTTAAGTGAAAGAGATCAATTGTTCCTTTATTGTGTGCACTTTGTATATTTTTTATTGTTGGCTCTTAAACTATGATCAGATACATATGTAAATTATAAAGCCCATCCATTACTTTGCAAACCCTTCAATACATATGCGTAGTATATAAGCCACCTTAAACATATCACTGAACTTGTTATAGGCAAAAAGTTCAGCTGCCATTACAAGCATTGTTAAGGAACGATGTATACATACTGTGACATTAACGCATTTTTTAGTTCAACCGCTAATAGTGTTCAGTTTTTCAGCCATAGAGCTTTTATTTACTGTGTCATAAATTACTGTCAATTAAAGTATCCATAAATATTATGACATTTTTGTGGTCCGTAACGGTTTACGACATATAGATCTGTTTGTAGGGAAGAGAAAAATAAATGAAGTTGACGCCATTAAGGCAGCAGTATATGCGCACATGTGACATATTGGAACGGTATCCATATTTCGTGCGGTATATAGGAGTTTGATGTTCGTACATTGTAATACAATTTAAAACTGTTTGATTTATGGTTCTCATTATGGGCGGGCTTAAAAGGGTTGTTATTTACATCTTTATTAAGTACCACGGACAAAAAATAAAACCGCTAGAATTAGTTCCAAATATAGTAAGGCACTGCTGGTTTCAATTCATACGCCTTGAATTACTACCTGAAGCGTAACGTAACTTCCCGATTATGCATCGGGGTAATATTTTAAGCGTGCCCGTGCGCGATTCAATAACGTCAAACCCGCTTTGGAAATTCAACATTTATAATGCAGCGGGGCATAATGGAGATTTCTTGTCGCAGAAATGGTCCCATGAATTACAAATTTGCTCTGTATAAATTATTGATGCCATTTACCTTCGCAGCACTGAACTTATGCCCGGTAAAATATATGCCGAATACTTTATTAAAAGGGATTGTCCCATGTTACGGTCGCGAAGCCATTATCGTCATAATCATTAGGCGGATCGTAGATGAATGATCTCCCTAGGTTTTTTTAATTGCGTAAACTACAACAAAAGAAGAACGAGAAACTAGAATAAATGCTAGGGATATAATGCCTCTCATTCAAATACTAGTAGCATGCATTTGATAAAATAAAAAACAATGGAAGTAATAGATAAGAAAGTGGAAAAACTCTAAACGCTTAAAAATTTCTCACTACAGAAAAAAATGGACATGTTTGTGTTAGATACGTTAATAACAAATATTGTGGATCAAATAAATGCAAATTTTACAACGTTGAGAGATACAGAACAGAATTTCCTTCTTAGTAATAAGAAATGGCCATGAATTGAATGTATATAGACGAATGCGAGAAACTCTTCTACTGATAATATCAGATCATAATCATTTTGAACATACAATGCAATCAAATACCAATATTATTAAGTATCTCATTAGAGTGAGGAAGTATGCCAAAATTTATAATTTTGTCGATACGTGCACTTCATCAGAGAAACTACAAAAGGTACACAAGATAATACCTCTAAAGATAATCGAAAAGAAGTTTGAAGTTAATTTAGGGTTGAACTTAAGACACTCATACAATTAAAATTTAAAGTAGAGTACAATAAAATTGTGAAAAAGACGTTAAATAGAATGACAACTTAAAATGGTAATAATCACTGTGCGGAAATGACGTATCCCGTATCAGGTTTGCCTCACTCGCATCAGCACATGCATATATGAATGTTGTAGCGAGATCGTATTGATGAAGAAGATGAGATGGAATGTTATACTGTTGAGGATTTTTTACTTCTTTGATGTAGCTGGCTTTGTAGATATTCACATTAAAAAAATTACACTTTTCCTACCGAAAATTCCTGTAATGTATAGGATAAATTTACTAAAAATTAGGAAATTTACTATAATACTACTAAATTTCCCAATTTTTGGTAATTTTGCCCTATACATTACAGGAATTTTCCGTAGGAAAAGTGCAATTTTTTTAGTGTGTTGTATCTGTTGTGCTTGTATGTTTGCTTGTTGTTACTTATTATTGTAATTGTATATATTATTTGTTACTAACGTTTAATGTAATAGTTTAATTACATTAATAAACTGTTGATTGATTGAAGAAGGTCGTTTGTTTGTACGCCTTTTAATGTGAATAGACGGAGTTGTGAAATGTTATGTACAAGGAAATTCAGGTTGGCGCTTTTAGAAAGACTGTTTTAGTGATACTAATTAATTCGTTAACCTTGGGGTCTTAGATTTGTCTCTTGAGAGAAAGAAATAAATTTGCAATTTTGGAAGTTAAATTTTCAATGTAAGGAAAGAGTCTAGCCGAATAAGCATGGTGAACTGGCCCCCAGAACGGATTTTTGAAAAAAGTTATGCATGGGCACTGACAAGTCATAAGAAGGTAATATAGAGGTATTTTACGCCCTGACTTCCCACTGATCTTGAAATAATCAGAAAAATGTGCCCCAAACAGACCTATCTTTAACTTTTTTTTCCTAGAAAACTATTCTCTTTAGAAAAACGGCGCTGTCGCCATCTATTAGATATTGAACTATTATCGACTGTTATCGACTATAGTTTTATTAGAGAGAGCCTGGGTGAATACACTGTGAATGGATGTTCATGGATTTTTATCAAGACCAACTACGGAAAAGTTGCATATAATACCTCTCAATAAATTTGCTGAAGTGACCATTTTTGACGAAAAAATAACAACAGGTGTAACATTTTGGGGAATTCTTTCGCAAGAATCTTCTATGGATCTATACAATGTATGGTATTTATAAATGCATCAGTAACAAAGGAATACCGGCAACTATCTAATTCCTATTTCCATGAAATTCTACAGACTGAAAGAGTACCATGATAGAAGCACTACGTATTTTTTTTCTGCCGGGATGCCCGATTTAAGGGCACAGCCCCCTTTTAATTTTCAGAAATATCTTCAAGTCAATACTAAATAAAAAAAAAACTTAGAACATTGTTTTGGCCATTTAATAAAATAATTCAAAATAAGACTAAGAATGCGTCAGAATTGTTTTGATATAGCCAAACTTAATGTCTAAGTAACAACCTCGCTAACTTATCACCATCTCCAGTTAGGGTCCCCAAGAATACATCACAATAGTGATAAATTCGTCCCATTATCCCATATCCCGTAGTATCCTACTAGCTGTCGCTGTTCGTATGTTTACATTTACGGCCTAAATTTATTCTCCTCGGCGAGTGCGGCGGCGAAGAGCGGCTTTCCGGATGACTAGAACTACGTAAATAAACGGACCGGGGTGTAGTTTTGGCACTTATATTTATTGGTTTTTAAAAGGCAGTCATCCACTTTGTGAACGGTGCCTAACGTAAGCGGCGCGGTAAACTGTCTGCAAATGTGCTAGGTATCGTCGCCATATGTTGCTGTGCAAACAGCTGCCAGAATATCTCAACGTATCCCAGTTAAAATTTTTGAGAAGAGTTGCAATGATTTGCCCCTTAATTGCTAGAAGAATTGGAAAAATTATGAAATGAGCTAATCCAGCAAACAAATATATCTATCCTAATTTAAAAAGTCTCTTAAAGCTATTAATCGTAAAGTACATTTTAAATGGTTACCTACATATAAAGTGTTTAAAGCAGTCATGCTAGTTTATGTGGTTACGTTAATTTCAGAGGTTAGACTGGTAAAAGTGTGGTTAATTTAGCAACGTAACTTACTATACCGGGTGCGACATTAGTGTGTCGGCGGAATTTAGTACGAAAACTATGGAAAATAGAAAAGTGAGATTCCCTGTATGTATGAATATAGTAGATCAATCTGCATTTTGTAAAATTATTTTAAAATATAATTCGAAACTTGCTTTGGTACCGTCCAACGATCAGATCAGTTGTTTATTCTTATTTATATATTACGCTATTTATATTCAGTTTTGCTTCTAATCAGTATCGAACAGCTAGGAAGCTGTCGGTTTCACGTTTTGATTTAAGATTAACCAAGTTTGTTTAATTCGGGTCACTTTAAAATAAATAACTATATTCAATTTAACGACAAGTTTCAAAATTTTAATATGCTTTAAGAACGACTTTATTAAATCGTGTAATTTTTATATTTTTTTAATTAATATTAAAGTTGCTACTATTGTTTGAGTAACTGATTAAGTTAATTTAAGTAAATTCTCTTGTGTGTAATTCGTTCCTGAGTTGAAGGTCAGTTTAAGCTGTAATATTTAGCTTACTTTTCGAACTGTAAACGTTCGGTTTGCTTTCATCTTTTCTTAAAGTCCTGTGCACATTGCGCTGAGTCGAACTTTTTAATGTAATTTTATTTTTGAGGTGCTTTGATAAGGTCTGTTGTTAACACTGTGAATCCCACACGATCTTGACAAAGGGGTAGAAGATATTATCTATAATTGAGATCATATATACAGGTTTCTATGTATTTCTTTTGTGACACCGTCACCTAACGGCTACTAGCGAGTCTAGTCGTACTGTGTAAACTTTGTTTTATTTTCATTATTAACCTTGTATTGTAGTGGGCGGCGCCCTCCACTCAGTGTGTAGCTTTTAATAGAAAGTAATTCAATAAAATGAACTTAATTTAAAAAATAAACGATATATTTCAAGCAGGACACAGTTTAGTTAAACAAGCTAAATTGCATTTGAATAATACTCATCGTTGCAATTCCGTACACCAGCAAGCGTTTCATCAGTTTAATTTTCTTCAGTTTCTGAGGTACACGTTCCAGTGTGTACTTATTATTCACTTTTAGTTTTTTATAAATAGAAAATAAATCATTTTAAAGATATCGCTTTAAAATCATACCGATGTCCTAAATCAAACAAGGACTCTTTTTATTCGGATACTTTCACGTCAGTTTTCTTATCAATAACGCGGAAACCGATACTTGACTTAGCTGCATCATCACATGATCTTAATGGATAAAATAGGAGCACGCTTACATTTACTGGGAATAAATGGAACTTGCGAGTCTGTATAAATTTAATCTGCATACTTACTTTGTTGGCTTCCGAGCCCACTACGATACGTAGGTCGAGTAAATAATCTATTAATTTGGCAGTTTATCACTTTAGTCGCTTTCTCTGGCGCTAATTTAAATACACCCCTCGCGAAGGCGAACGCTACGTCTTCTACTACAGCTAATTTGGAACCCTGGTAAAGCCTACGCAAGACCTAATCCCGCGGCGTTCGCCTTTGTTAGGAAATTCCTTTATTATTAAGGCTATAGTAGTAATTGAAGCAAGTCTTCACTTGAGCAGGCATTGTCTCCTTAATCTTGGAATCTCTGTTTTCAGTTTATATTTTCTTTCGACCATCTGACATCTACGCTCTTCTCTACGACGGAACGGCCCCAGAATCATTACTCGAAGATGACAGAATTCGGCTTATTTAAAGGGAATAGATTAGCATCTGAATTTGGCTTCCCGTTTGCTTTGGCAAATTAAATAAAGTTCACAAAATTAATTTAAGGAAGATACGTTCTACTTGCCATAAATACTTATACAGGGTGTAGCACCTAAGACGTCGCGGACCATAGATCACATATGATACAAGAAATCCAAGAGAGTTTAAGAGCAAAATTGATCTTTTTAAAATATTTCTGGTCAGCAGTGGCGTATCAAACTTATGTTCCTTTTAATGGGACACTCTATTTTTATAGCAGACTTGAAAAATTGTCGAAGAGTAATTATTTTTAATCTATATTTAAAGGGGAACAGGAACCCAACCGATCAAGACTATGGTTTAGCAAGGAGAAAATTCCTACTATTGGGCTCGGACCCTTAAGGACCAGGTATATAAAGTATTCGCTTTCGCGAATGATAAACTTTTTCTAGCATAAATGGCATCATATACCTGAGAAGCTCGTGAAGAAAGTAAGCCGCCCGAATTGTAATCAGAATCATTTTGTACTGCACCTTTTGTTCCAGCATTCCTCTGTGTGACATGCAAAAGGATTCTATTTCACTAAAAAAAGCATCGATAAATATAAAAGACTATATAAAAATCTCCGTATATGTATTTCGTAAAAATTACCGCCCATATGCGCCTTTACTCCGATACAACCCTATCGTTTATCAAGCGTGAATACATTGGCGATCTACAAACGTATTAATTAAACCAGAAAACTGAAAGCATTTAGGGTTATATGTGTACCCATTGGAAGCACCGTCAGAAGAAAAAGTCAGAAGATCGTCTGGTTTCCTTTGTTCTCCGTTATCGAATAGGTGTTGTGGCTACCTTTTGTGCGTCGGCTTCGTTTGTAACCGATATGTATGGTCTGTAAAAGTGTGATGTTCCATATGGAACACGGGCGAGGAAGAGCTACCGTGTAACGGGGAAAATATACATGAAATATCTCCATGTTGTTGCGGTTATGTGGTGCTCCCTAGCGAACACGTGTTCCGTATGTACGTCTAGATCGGTTGTTCATGCATATACGCCCCCAGTGTTTACTTTACGACTAGTGTAAACCGCATAAGTTTATTTACGATGGCGTAATTTTATTAATCAGTTTGGTTAACACTGTCAAAGAATTCTTTTAATAGGGACAAACCGGTAATATAACGAAATAAAACGTGAAGTGTACGTATTAACAATAAATACATTGACAAATGCTAAATTTTGATACATTGTTAATTATGTGGTATACATGATGATTTATAGCGGGTGTAAAAACCTTCGGCAACTTTTGGGGGGTTAATTTATTTAAAAAAGTTATATAAAGAGTTATGACAGGCATATTTGCTTTAGATTTACCTTGTTTTTAAAGGGAGACGCATTTGAAAAAAAAAGAATTAAGAAAAATTAATGTACATGATATACCGACGATCCCAAACCAGTCACAGGTGTAGACGGTGGTTAGCGGGGAGTTGTGCGGTTTATCCGGTCTGCTGAGTTGAGGCGTAATCCCTCATCCAACGGCAGATTGGCTTCTAGTTTGATACTATTATTGTAAACCTGTTTGATCAGTTTCGTACATCCATTGTGTTTGGCACCCGTCAAAATTTTATCTGTCATTTCAATAGTACTTGATTAATAAATGTATTAGGACTTTATAATTATTTATCTTTGAAAAAGTGATCGAAATTGATAATAAAAATAAACGTTAGAATATTAAATTTTATACAACATTTTCTTTGCGGGATATACAATTTATATTATTATATATAATATGTATATTCCGCAAAGAAAAAACCAAAGCACGCAGACCCACAATAAATTTTTGACAGTGACAATCTCTGTTCTCTCCATGAAGAATGCACGGGAATTATTCATCCTTTTTTTTTGTAGGGAACGGCAAAGGGGAAGTATTTTGGACGTGCGCGACGTATGACAGTTCTTTTGTCATTTCTATTTCGTCGATGGTAAAATTTCTTTGTCTTGTTCCTGCGTTTGACGAACGCGTACACAAAGATAAACCACAAAAAAGAAACGTGTTCTGTCAGCCGACAATTTCCCCAAGCCGCTTTGAAAACGGAAAAAATGTACTTTATATACGTACCCATGTACACAGGCGCTGAATGAAGCTCGCTTCTCGCCCGGAACGAAATATTAATTTAGAAAATTAAAGTCTTTCGTCGACGGCTTGCTGAAGAAGATGTTTACTCTCTCTTGCTGCCGTACGGATTTACTATGCGACCGTCACTCAGTGTCGGTGGTGTTACCCATGCCGCGGTAGCGATTATTATGCCTTGACTAGGAAAAAAAAAAGAAGATAAAGAGAATATTAAAAAACACGCACGCTATCTCAGCGGAATTTTCACTTCTATCCGAGCGTTCTGTTGTATTCGTTTGTAAGCTACGGCGGCATTGTCGATTTTTGCATGTACCATTAATACAAGACCTATTGACACAATTGTGGGACTACAAACTTTTGAGCTATATACTTGTGCACTCCACATATATCATTATTCTTTGTGCCATTTATTATGTGACATCTCCCATGGATTTGTAAATCGCAATGCAAAACCAAGGGACGTAATGCATTTTGTTGAAACTCTGTAGTAAAGTGTAAGTTGTGTGATTTTCTTTACCAAAATATCCTTCTTCTTGTCAAGATTATCAGCAGTATTTCTACTAAAATAAAGAGTAAGCCCTAAAAAGCTAATACCCCGCAAATAATTTTAGCACTCAAAACCAATACTCGCCAAATAGGTTCAGTGCTGTGACATTTTCGCACTATATCCTCAAAAGGATGACCATTTGCAGACAGAGTCGAGGCGAGCATTTACAGAATATTATTTTCCATAAGTAGTCATATTGAGACTGAGAGAGTAAATATTTTCAAAGAATAAGCGTTTGGTGTAGCATTATGAATAATAAACCTTTGGATTCGTATTTTTTGTCGATCTTATATTCGGAGAGATATTTGCAATTCCTGCAAACAGAACTGGATAATGAAATGGATGAATTGCTATACACTCAAGTGCGCAGAGTATAAAAACTGCTAACTATAACATCATATTGGATTATTTTGCCTGAGGATGGTTTCAAACCGTAGTATAATCAGAAAAAACTTTACCAGAATTTAAAAGACTTAAAAGAATCTGTTTAAAAGATGACCCTAGTATACGATGGAAAGGCCCTAATGATGGTTTTAATATGTGTACAAGTTTATACATTGAACAAGCTTTCTTAATCTCTTTGTATTTTTGTATTATAAGTACAGTTGATAAAAAAATATTTTTTATCTTTTTTATTTATCTACTTTGGAAATTAGAAATATTTTGTTTAATTGACATTTCTGATATAGGTATTGCAAAAGTAAGGGTACCGTATACAGGGTGAATCTCAATATATGCGACAAACTTTAAGAGCTGATTCCTGAGGTTATTTTGATCATTAAAGTTTATATGAGTATATGTCCAAAACGGTTTGGTTTAAAAGTTATTGAATGTTTAATAATAAATTCTGAACTATGACTAACACGATATAATATCACAGTTGGTTCTTCATAATCGATTGTGTTGACAGGGAATTGTTTATCATTTCAAAATTTGACAGTAATTGTCAGAGGGAATTGTTTGTATGTCATTTCAATATTTGACAGTAGTTGTCAGAGTATTTTTGGTTTTTATTTAGTTTTACTAATTATTTTGTTAATTTATAATAAAAACATTAGTTATGTTAAGTTACTATTAAACATTGTATAACTTTAGAAATAAGCAGTTTGGGACATATGTTCTTATGAACTTTTATGATCAAAGTAACCTCAGGAATCAGCTCCTATAGTTTGTCGCATATATTGAGATTCACCCTGTATTTAAGGCAACTTCGTTTCTTCTTTTTGTTCTTAATTTATGCGTTATTCATGCATGTAAAAGTAACTTTTGACACTTAAATATAATCTGAGTGTATTTCATTTATTTCAATGTCCTTCACAGTCGATAAATCGTTTCAATATTTAATTGTATCCATTTTTAATTAATTACTGTTAGTTAGTATTATCATGCTAACCACCCTTTTATAATCTTTTCGTTTTTTACTTACCTTATGTTATATACTCACAATTTGTGCTTCCTTCTTGCATTTGCATTTTGATTTACATATATACTTTAAATTCATATAACGTTTAAAATTTATTTAATCTACGATTTTAAACTACAATTAACGTTTTATTGCCACTAAAATCTCCAAACCAGCAACTCAGTTGAACGAAATTTATCTGCGAACCCATGCATCACGCCAAATTTATCGGGTGTTTACTACGTAATCTTCATCTAGCAATATTGCGCGCACAAGTTCCTAACAAAGTTAATCGCGAACGCTTCCCGTTCAAATAAGAGGAACTTCTAAGGCGAATCTCGCCGTCTCCCTCCGAGCTAAAATATTAAATCGAAACACAGGCTCCGACTTCTCCTCCGGAACGCTACTTTCCCGTCATTTGTTTCTTTTCGCGCGACGACAGCCTGCTTGACTTTCGAACCTCCCAGCTGAGTCCCCTCGGCCGTAGACGTCGCGTGAGAGTTTGAAGCGAAACATTCCGCCAGGAAAATAAGAGCGACACTTGAGGGTTAAAGAATTAAATTTAGCAGCCTTAACTAAGGCGAGGTAAATGAGGAACGCGTAAATGAAGCGAAACGCGTCAGTGACGTTTTCCTCTGCGAACGTCTCAAGAGAAGAGAGACATTTTCTTATTCCAAAGAAGAGAATGCGGCGCACTGAGAGAATCGGAGAAGAGGAGGGAGCCTGAAGATTCTGCTTTTAGAAAACGCTCTTGTAGGGCTGAAGGGAGCGGAGTTACTCAACAAATTGGAGTACTAAACAAGTGGATGTTAGAATAACGAGCTAAAGAATCGAGGACATCGCTAAATAGCGCGGAATTTAGATTGTAATCACAATGAGTACCCGCCTACTCGTTCCGCGGCAGTCTCTGCTACCTATTTCGCAAGAAATTCGCGCAATTCGAGGGGATTTTTCTTTCAACAGCCCGTCGTTGGCGTATTGTCGTTGTTCCTCTTAACGAACGCGAGCTTTTTTTAAAGGCCATGAAATATGCCCCACTCCCGGTAAGCGGTCGAATAGGTCCCTGTTGTCTCTCCTGCTTCTGTCTTCTTATATTACCCACGCGAAAAAATAAATATAAAGCAAATACCTCGACAATGGTCTTTATGGGAGTCGTCGTTGCTTATTTTTTCGTTAACAGGGAGGCAATTTCTGTAATGGCTGGTTATGAAATATTCGGCGACATTTTCCCTTTATAGGGGCCATGAAGATACCACATCCACTAACAATAAGCTAATATATTTTCTTTTGTTTCAGGTATGTTCTTTTGGATTATTCTAAATGAGGTGACTAAAGGTAAAGAAATAATCATAATTCATTACGTTACCTAGTAGTTATTTAACCTACAAAATTATTTTTCGACTACCACATTCGAAAGCACAATCTTACTACACTCATTCGAGGATAGAAAGCGCCACAGTATGTTGTTGAATTATTTCGTCTTAGTTTACGTGGCTCCAAATTCTCATGTTTTGGAAATTCACAAATCCTAATAGGTGAAACCATGCTTCGTGCATACATGCTCGACTAATGTGCATATGTATTTTACATCGACTGTTTGAATTACTCTGCTATATAATACTATATACTAAACCGTATTAAAGATGAACAGCGTAGGAATACTTCTACCAGCTCTTCCACTAAACCCTCAAATAACAAAAAATAGGAACTATATATGCCAAAAATTAAAGTATGTGCTATAACCTAAAAATTGAAGATGATTATATTCATAATGTCAATAAGATTGTGCTGCAAACAGATACTTATATGAAGCATACCTGAACAGCGAATGACCGCTGGCTTTAAAGTCAGACGGTATAGAATTGTAATATACAGGGTGATTCACGGACCCTGTTAATTAAAAGTTCTTTAATTTGCAATGATATTTAGATTTTGAAACTTCGGCGTTACGCATAGTTGCCTATGATCTATTTAGAAAAAGTAAGTTAATCAATGTCGCCCCGGTTACATCGAAAGTCATGGCCAACTTTGATATTATAAATAGATACCTATATTTTTAGTTGCATTTTTAGATTCTATAGGAAATTTTAAAGCCAATTTTATTAAACATCTTCCAGGTATTGGTTACCGTTTTGGAGTTATTTTGATTTTTGTGAAAAGTATTTTTTTTTCAAATGGAACGGCCTGTATATTTTTACGCCATGCGATGTAGAAATGAATTCTTTATCGAAAAGCTATAAGTGTTCTTATACCTATCTCCATCGCTTCTTCCAGAATTAGTGATTTTCAGAAAATGTAGTTCTGAATTAGTATTTAATTAAAAGTAGGCGGTAAAAAACAATTTTAGGGATTTTATATAAAAAAAGCAAAAAACTGTAGTATAAGAAAATAAAATTTATTATACAAGATAATCAAAAACGAAATGCTGTATCAACAGTGGCACATATTATCGCCCAAGTTTCAAAATCGAGATATCATAGCAAATTCCATAACTTTTAATGGACAGGTTACGTGAATCACCCTATATATAACTTGTATAAGTAAAACATCTCTCAAATAAAGTAGTCTTACATGAAAAGGCAGAGTTATTAAATTGTGTGTATTGATTACACTAATATTGAGCACTTCATTCCTGTATATAATCTTGTTTCATTTTCACACTAATTTTTATCATTAATAATACGTGTACCTACATTGTGTATGTCTCTAGTGGACTCGACTAGTTTGGCATGAGCAAAGTTCAAGGAGACAAAGTCAAACTTAACAATCTTAGTCGACAAGGCCCTCGTAGAAACTCATAGAGGAGTATCTCTGGGAGTCTCCTTTTCGGAGTGTCCCCTTACAAGTGGTTGTATCCTAATTATATACCCTAGCGCTATCCCCACACTTGAAATCCAATTTCTGGCAATAATTTAAACTGATTAAAATTTCATATTCAATAACAAGCCCACACAGAATACGCTATTACAGCCAGTAGGTTCCACATTGGATTTGAAGCCTCATCCTCTTTGGGGTGGGGGTATGGGTTTGTTAAATTAATGTAATAAAAGTAACAAAATAATATGATTCCCTTCACTACTTTTTGTTTTGTTAGATTGATGATAACTTTGATTTGTTCAACAATATGTTGTTAACAACACTTGTTTTTGTTAATTTATCACCTGTCGTTCCCTCAGTGTGCAATCTATTCGTAGTTGCCAAATAATTATTTGACTTTAACATGCTTGTATCAGTGCCAATAACTAAAATAATTGCCAGAAACACTTACTTATTACCAGTAAAAACACCTAAACACTAAAATTTATTTGAACCAAGGGAGTTGTAGCATAGCACTGAATGCAAGTTTATGTAGGACAAGTGAACACTACATTTCTCTCTAAAACGCAAGTCTAGAAAATTCTATTTGTTTGCTCCAAATTAAATGATATTTGCAACAGACATTTTTTTTTTAGTTTCTGGCAATTAAAAAATATTTATACTAATGATATAAATGCCAAATGTACAAGTTATTTGGACAATTTTCTCAATGTAATAAAATTTAGTTTAGTTGGTGTGTATTTTTTAAGTAATCAATATGGAAATTCTACCTAGACTACATGGAGAAACCTTTTAGGATAATCTGTAAGATAGTAAAAAAATATTAGGAACATCCTAATCTTGAATACATTAAGTAGCAATAGTGCATTCGCTTTTTTCGGACAGGCAAAATTATTAATAAATATTCGATTTAAAAAGCTATTATGGTGAACCTATGAGAGAAGACAGTATTGATACACAAAAAACAAAAAACTAGCAAATTTTGTTACAACTGTATTCCATATCGCTACAAATTACAGTAATATATGCACCAGGCGCAATCTGTAATGAAAAGTCACACAAAATTGTGTCTAAAATTGTGTCTAATAAGAATGTGTATTAGAATTTGTAAAAGAATTTACGACAACAATATAGTCAGTACGGTCATTTTATTTTTGAGACAGCTTACCACAATATTGTAATACTTTATGCAATTTCTCAAAACAAATAAGACTGAATCAACAAAGTTGTCGTAATTTTTACGCTGAACTATGCAACAGTTTGTAATATGCACTCGTAAGGTGTGCTACAAAGTATAACACTAAGTAAAAGAATATTTGAGAAACTCTGCGACGGAAAATGGCGATTCGCACTACATTTATTGAGAACGCTTCTACTTGTATGGCTGTTGCGCAGTAAACAGTGAAAACTATAAGTTACTAGAAATTGTAGTAATGATTATTACTATAGCATCTAACGCTTTTCACGAAATATATTACTATTTAGTAAGGAAGTGTGTAAAAATTACTACAATTTTATATAGGTATATACTTACGCTGGTAAATGCTATATTTGCACAATCAAATACTTATTCTGTTAGTTGTAAGAACATTATATATATGTATGTACTTAGCAAAGGAATAAGGAAATAGAAATTAATAAAAACAAGAATTTTATTGAAAAATACATTTACTAGACAACATTTTCAACGTAACACATTTCTATTGAAAAAGATACTGACTTGGAACACAAACATTTTTTACTCAGATTTCTTCAATGAAACTGAAATGCCACCTGATCGCATTCTATTGGATACTCAGCACCCAATGCAAACATTATTATAAAACATGCATCCACAACTTTATATTTGATATAAAGTGCATACGTATGAGTCCGTTACTCTAAGAAGTTCTCTAACTATTATTGGTATCTGTTGTACTGGAAACTGAAATCTGGCGTTCCTTTCTGCCCGCAACTGTAGCTCCACATCCAAGTCAGAAATATTCTGGAAATAAATACAAATTAAGTTTTGTAGTGACTAACTTTATAATTATACTTTAAGCAATATAACTGGAAATATGGAGCTCTGTGTAAGCATTCTGTTAAAATTAAAAATTAACTTCCCTATATCTTACTGTTATGACTTAATTTTTAACATGTTAATTTTAACAGAATTCTTACAGAATAGAACCTATGAACATAATTCATAAATGTAAGGTAGCAACAGATACATAAAGTAGTTGATATACTCTGTAGGTAGATATAGGTGTTATAAGTACTTTTTTGAGTGTATGATTATCAGATATGCACTATTTAGGCAAAAGGTGAACCATATGCATAATACATAACTATAGGTAATACCGAAAGGTTGCATTTCTATATACATGTATCCTCTGTATACAACCATTGAATTCAACTAAAGATATTTTATTTAAAAATGTATGAATCAATGCATTTTCAACATTAAAAAGCTGTTAAATACCTAATCATTGATATTCTTAACACTACAATATATTATGTTATTTTTAGCAGTAAGTACTAACTCCTTTGTATTACCTGTATTATTATGCAAACCTCGCATGGAAATCTTTTTCACACACCGACCTCACAGTGCTTTAAATACCATCCAGATGCATTTTGATGTCTGCGTATTTACATGAGTAAATGTCAGGAAATGGAATACGTTTTGGCATGCAAATAGACACAGGCCGCTTCAGAGTACGTATATGCCTAGATATGTAAGTGTGTGCAATGAGCAAATACGCTGAATTCAAATATTTATAAGCGCAGACATAGTCCAGGCCGTTACGCGTCCAGCTCCAAATTAAAACTAATATGAACGTTATACAAACTAGAGAATTGGACTTTCCGAGCATACATTATAACTTATAATGAAAATTGTCAGCGAATTCCGGCCGTTCGAATTAGAAATGGAAATAATAGAATGTTTAATCGGCTATACCCTCCCGTAACTCTTCTCTTTTTTTTTATTCGCCTCGTTACCGTACTTGATACTTCCTTGGAGACAGAGTATCGATGTAAACAATCCTAGTTCTGCTCTTCGCTACAAAAGCACTTCACGGTTCTTGTGTTTTTTTTTTTGTTTTACGCTGTTTCGATATTGAAAGCGTCGATGGATGGGCGAGTCTTCGAAGCTACGCTCTCTGTTCTCTTTAGTTTACAATGAACCGGGGGATTTTAAACAAGGTCCGGAAATGAATCCGAACGATACCATCATTATCACTACTACCGTGCGAAGACGGCGAATCGATACAAACTAACTTGATGCGTCTACGTTCAGGGCGTTTCAACTGAAGCGAACCACCCCAAATAACTTCTCTTTCTTCTTTACGTGCTATGATTTATATAAAATTTAAAATGAAAGAAGTGAAGTTGCACTTGTAGGAAAGTATTAGAGGAATAGTATCAAGGATTCATGAAGAAATTATGTGGATCATATAATCGCTTTAAGATAAGGTTTCTGCCATACCTTTAAGCATATTTACGCATTTGGGCTAAGAAAGAGCTAGGCGCTAAGTTAAATCATGTTCTTCTAAATATGTTTGGCAAAGTATATACAACACAGAAACATCAGAACCATTATGAACATTTTCCTTTGAATCTATATCATTACGTCCAAAATTTGACATCAAGATCTAAAACTTTTAGTTAGCCAAGGGTAAATGAGATTTTGAACTTTGTCACCACATAGTTTTGAAAATATGTGGTATAAAATGGGAATAAATAAATAAAGACAGTTGGCAACTCCTTTTTTATCATTCCATCTGAAGGCTACAGCAAAACGAGAATTCCATAAGTAAGTTTTGACTGAAGAAAGTGCTGGTAAAATTCGTTTGGAGTAACTGCTAAATTGGTGATGATCAACAAATGGAAATGTATTTTGAAATAAGGAAATGTAGAGCTATTGTATGTAGTAGATAAAAAAGACAAAACAGCAGATGTTATAGTTTCAGTGATTCTCCAAAAATGCATGAACCCTCGTCGAAAAGTACAACGAAACTTTAAACGCCCATATTTCCGGAACGGTTGGTGCTAGGAGGACGGCCATGGTGCCATTCGATTCGCCGCGAAAAGGCGCTTCTTTTGATGTATAATACGTCTCCATTTATCTCAATTTTTAGACATTTTTTTTTTAATTTTCGACGAAATTTAACGAAATTCGACGATATCTCTCAAACCGTAACCGATAGCCAAACGCCGACGTCAGATACGGAATCCTCGTCGAAAAGTACGTCGACAGTGTATAATATATGGGGAATCGTCCAAAGCTGGCCGCTCATAGCAGAGATTTGTATGAAACAATAAGGAAAAATTACGAAAAAGCACCATCTTTTTTAGTTTTCTTACCATAACTCCGGAACGGCTAGAGCTACAGGATCGCGCCTTGTCTCAGACGATTCGGAGCGACCAGGGGAAACCTTAAAACTCAACGAGTTTCATAACATACATAAAGATAGTAGAGAAAAAATGAATTGAAAAACGAAATATTTTTACCGAGAGTCGTTGAACACCGGTCGTGAGTAACCCTCGCCTACCGATTTCGACAATACTTCAATTAAATAATGTAACGTCACAGCACCTTCTCGGCGTTGCGGAACAATTGTTCGTCGCGCTCAACCGATTGGCTTCGTTTACCATTAAATCCGTACCGTCCGTGTGCTCCAATAACGACCTTTGGCGCAGGTGCCTGACGTAGTTCCGCATGGAAAATATTTGAATCGTTCTCGGATCTCTTCTTTCGGGGTCGATTTGCTTCCTGGCAACGGGTTAGAATAAAGACGCAACGCTAGTTGCTAAACTACAAATTAGGATTGGAAAACTCATGTATAGATTAGATTGGATTAGATTTATTGTTCGTCCAAGGAATACAAAAAATGCATAATGGACATGTCAAATTCAATACAATAAGTAATATAAAAAATATATATATTTAGATATAAATAAAGTAAGTATAAATACGAAAAAAAGAAAACAAACAATAGTACAACATTCTATCGCTCAAGGACAGCTACAAATTCATCGACGGAGTAAATGCAGTTCTGGAGTAAACATTTACGCAACTCAGATTTAGTGAGTTGATAACTTTA
This sequence comes from Cetonia aurata, assembly GCA_949128085.1. NCBI lineage: Eukaryota > Metazoa > Arthropoda > Insecta > Coleoptera > Scarabaeidae > Cetonia > Cetonia aurata. The sequence continues at coordinate 36,461,519 of OX421885.1, forward strand.
AAGGCATTTGGTAAGAGATTGAACAGCTGAAGACCCGCAGGAACGGGAGACCTTTGGGTTATACGCAGCCTATTTAACGGAACGCGGAAGTTGAATCTAGACCTTGTGCTATAAGAATGGAAATCTGAATTCAAAGGAAAGTCATCCCGCTGAGCAAATGTGTGGACAAGGATCTCCAGAATATATACAGAGGGCAGAGGAAAAATGTCAAATTTCTTAAAGAATGGCCTGCACCATGTGGTAGCACCGATACCTTCTATACAGCGAATTATGCGCATCTGAGCGATAGAGACATCATGTGCGATAATCCCGTAAATTATTCTGGAGAACATCTGACTATAATAGAATGGTATTACACAATCTCTGCTCAGTACATTTTTAAGGCTCCTAATTTGATAGCACGAGGAGTTTAAGCTCCCCATAAGCTTCCGACAATGAGGAAACCAACTGAGCGACTCGTCCAACTGTACCCCCAGAAGCTTGATGGAGCTTTGACCCGTCAATAACTCGCCGTTCAAATGAGTGTCTGCATTGTAATTCGATCTGGACTGAGGGGTATGAAAAAACATAAGAAACGTCTTTGAAGTATTAATATGAAGTTCATCCAGCAGCTGAACCATTCACAGAACTCAATCAAGAGGGCGTTGGCATGGTCACGCACCTGCGCAGGGTTAGTCCCGAAAATCACAGCTCTAGTGTCATCTGCGTACAAATACAAAGAAAATTTAATAAATTCTACAATGTCATTGATAAAAAGAAGGAATACTACTGGGCCAAGGACTGACCCCTGCGGTACCCCAAGAGATGTCGGTAAAGTGGAGGAATACACACATTTAGTATTATTTTTAGATTTAAAAGATTCTTTGACATACTGAACTCGATCGGATAAGTAGGATCGAAACCAATGAACAACCACACAACGGACTCCGTAATACTGTAGCTTATCTATAATGATTCGATGATCAACACAGTCGAATGCACGCGTCAAGTCGCAGGACACTGACCAACAACCAAAGAATCAACGATTTCATTTATAAATGGTTGACATATCAATCAACGTACTTCTTGTAAATTGCAATATTTAAATTCAAAACAAAATTATAGTGTTAGCGATTATTGACCTAAATTAAGCGTTTTATTCACAATGTAAGTATTTCACTTAATTAAACCAACAAATTAATATTAAATATTCAGCATACGTCGTCAAACATATGGTATCGCACATCCAAATTATTCAAAGCTCTAGTCATTATTAAAAAGTTTATATCAAATGTTGTGCATAATCTTTCCAACATGTTAGGAGTGTAGCAGTAAATAGTAGCAATTGTATTTATCTGTGAAGTTACTATTTTTGCCTTAAATTACTGGATTTCAAGCTTTGCATAATCCATTCCATCAAAGTCCTGCTGAAACTCGAAGACGTAAACACATACAGATAACTAGAAACTCGTAATCCAAAAGAGATGATTTTAGCGAAAAAACGAAGAAGAAAAAAGACGAAAACTCTCTTAAATTACTTTGAAATCGTCGAGCTGATGGGATCCGGTCCCGGTCTCCTCCAACATCAAAGTATGCAAATGCGGATTAAGAACGCCTTCTTCGCTGGCATTAGCAAGTCATCAGGATCGTGTAAGGACTTTGAGGAAGTACCCTTGTAGAGATCTTCAGATAGGTAAGGTGCTGAACGTACCTTCCCCCGTCTCATCTAATATAATCTGATCGCTCCTCGGTTGTTCTACGGCCCCCGTATTGCTTACGGAGCGAACTTGTCATTAGCGAAGTTGGTTCCTGTCTCTATCGATGTTATTGTAACGCTATAACAACGGAAGCGGTCGTGTTCTAGGAAGGTTAGCCTTCCGATGTGTGATTTTAGGATTGTTAATGGTGCCTATTACATAAAGTTGTAACTAGGCAGATTCAAACTAATCTAAATATGTTGAGTACTGAGAATTAGAATGAATATTGCCACAGCGAAAGTCAAAGCAAAAACATGTCGGAGTATAAAACATAAGTAAAGTTGTTAGCTCGTGCATTTATTAAACAAAAAAGAAAACAGATTATAAAATTTAACTAAACTTCTTAGATACAGCTTTATCCTTGTGGAATGAGATCATATCTTTCACAAATAAGCCAGTTCCACGCAGAAAGAATTATGTAGTTCAGTACGGCCAAACAACTTTTTTTTAATATTTACGAAACTTTAGCGGAAACTTGTGCGAGTTTGTAAGAACTGAGGGGTCTTTGCTTCCTTTTCCCGTTTCGTATCCGCTGCAATTATTTGACCTGCAGTACACACGGGGTTGGTGAATGCTTCAAACTTGATTTAAACTTTGTTAATAAATTCAACATCCACTTCGAAAAGTTTCTTTTTTTTTTTTCATTAATTCCGGTTTATACAGCTAGATTTTAATTACATTGCCCTGCGAATAGACATGCAACTTTAATTGCTAAACCAAGCAGTAGGAATACGATTTAAGAACTAGCCATCCATAATATAATAAATTTTGTTATGTGTAGCAGATAAGTATGTTGCTTACATAATATATACATGCTTATTTCCCCAAATGAATGTTTGTTTAGTTGCATTTCATAATCTGAAAACCACTGCAAGGCTTATAGAAGAAACGTTATATATGTTTCCTCTTAGTTAACACGTTTTAATTAGTTTCGAAAATATAAAAAACAATTATATTTCTAAAATATACTGTTGGCAATATATTGATGGCAAACTCGATTTCGATGGCTAAAGTAGCAATTGGTCTAGAGTTTTATTTCTGCATACATTTGTAGGCTATGCTTACCTGAAAAATATGGAACAGGAAGGCATGTTCTTCAAAAATCTATATGTGTGATTCTGGTGAAATTCTTTTCAACAAAATAATGGAAGTTTAGGAAAATATAAATCTAATTTCGGAAAATGAAGGAATATCGTCACTTTCGAAGTGCTAATTTCTTATAGCTCCTCACAACTCTAGAACTTCAAAAAGAGGTACATTTCATTGGGTTAACAAATAGTCCATCCAACGAAATAAACAGTGTCATGAGATATTGCTGAATCAATAAACCCAGAGCTTACTTTAGTAAGACACTATATGAGATAAGGATTTCATCACAAATTTATTGGCATCTCCTTTATCCTAGAAGACACTTTTTAATTTTACTTTCTTACGTAAACCTAGACAGCAACGATAATGTGCAGAGAGACGAACCGATATTAGCAAAGGATATTATACGAAACAGTCACAATGCTAAAGCCACCCGGTAAGGATAGAATAAATATGGAGCCGCTAAAATGTGTAGGGAACAGTTTGTACAGATGTGTGTAATTGCTGATTCTACAAGTATGGAGAGAGGAAACGATGCCGAATGATTGGGAACTAGGATAAGTAATAACCATTCATAAGAAGCGGATCCACAAAAATGTCGAAACTACAGAGGGATGGTACTGTACTATGTACAGTTCATAAAATTGTTTCTACGAGAATTAACGGAAGACTACAGAGAGCGCCAAATAATATGATTGGGCAGTATTAGTGTGGATTTACTAAAAGGAAATCGATAGTGGGTTCCATTCACATCGTGAAGCAAAAATATTGGAATAAGGCGATGACTGTTGGGCAGAGGTACGATTGCTATTTATAGACTTTCGACAGGAGTTTGACGCTATGAGCAGAGGTCAACTTTTGTTGCCGTTAGAGAAGTAAAAAGTGCCAGTGAAAATAAGAAAGCTGTTTCAAATGATCATGAACGCAACTAAAATTACTATTATGATACGGACAGGAGAAATGTAGACATTGAGATAAATAAGGTAGTTAGGTAAGGTTATACGTTATTAGCCAACTTATTTAACATCATGTTAGATTACATTGCTCCCAGTATAAATAGTAGTACCTTAAATAGTATAGGCGGCCAAATGGTAACATATGTTCGTGATATTGTCGTAATAAAAAAAATAGTAAGATAATGGAAACAGTGTTAAAGGAGATTACTGAAGAAGCAAAGAAGGTTGGCTTAAAAATAAATGAGAATAAAACTAGAATGACGAAAACTATAAAATACTTGGGCAGCAGAAAAATACAAATAGGAGGACCAGTTTGAATTAGTCAATAGCATTAAGCACTTGGGAACACAAGTGATGGGGATAGACGAGTAGAGCTCCATGAAAGAACACTGACGGCGAATAAATTCCTTTTAAAGCTGACAAAAATTAATATGTAGAAAACATTAATTAATTTAATTAATACTACTTTATGCAGCTGAAACGATGACCATGACTAATTGTAAGGCGGACGAAGAAATTTTAAGAATAGCAGAAAGAATGATTGGGGCAGTGAGAACAGTACCTAACGAGATCAGGGCAAGAACAAGTAATGAAATATTACTTGAAGTAGGCCAAGAGGACATAGTAACAAAGATAAAACAGCAGGGAGTGAAATCGTTGGGTTATACATGGAGATCGGGTTCGAGAACGTGAATAAACATAAAAACAATGGTGAATTGGAAACTGGGAAGTAAACGAAGAGAAGAAAGACTAAAGTCAAGATGGATCTAGCAAGTCAAGGAGGATCTCGTGAAAGTAGGTATTCGAAAACCGGAGTAAAAACACAGGACAGGGCAGAATGGAGAAGAATAGCCCCCAAAGTGAATTGGAGTTATAGTGTAATAGGGGCTGACCCCACCCTGACCATGTATATAGAGAGCTTCATCGAGAGGTGCAACCCCACTATGGGGTATTTAGCCACTATATACAGAATTTCCCAACGGTGCGAAAACGGAAGATTGATCATAAACTACAAGTTTTTCCAAAAAAATTGTTCATGAATTATTGTATATCGAAAATTTTTTTGCACTATACAGGATGTGTTTTCCTTTCCCACATTTTTTCAGTTACTTATCAAAGTCAAAGGATACAACTTTGATTTTAAACCGTCTCACCTCTTAAGGCACCATCACTACCTCGGGGTTATTTAGGTTATCTAGATCACTTTATTGCTACTTGAATGTTATTGTAACAAGTCGTTGAATAAGTGAATAAATATGCTCGAAATGTCTCGTGGTAAATCCGTAGATGTAAAGGATCCAGCATAATAACTTTGTAAGGTTGTGCTGGTAGGCAAATCGGTGAAAAAATAAACCTAGCGGCGTTGACAGTAAAATACACCATCCGCTAATGTAAAAAACAGGCGCTTTGGAACACCGTGATCATCTATGATTTGTCACCAATAGCCACCCCAATAGCTGATCGTCTTTTACAATTAGCGAATTAGAAATGTTGAGCTGGAGACGCCAGCATCCATTTTCAATTGCCACCGTCAACCACTGCCTGGCGGAAGGAAATTTACACGGTCGCCTAGCAGCTCCTAAACCATTGCTAGTTACTCCAGGTTAACCGATTAAAAATGCTACAGTGGGCTGGAGAACATCGAGACTCCACGCTGGAATACTACCAGAATATGTTATGTACCAACGAATCGATATTTAAAGGGTTTAGTCAAAGTAGAAGAGTGTTTCTGAGACGGTTCCCTAATGAAAAAATGCTTCCCGAATGTGTTGTACTAACCAGTAAAGTAAAATGGCGGTTCCTTTACAACATTGTATTCCAATAGCAGATGTTCTTTATTCTAACTCCCGTTCTATAAATAAGATGATAAGTATATTAAATTTTATACCCGTGACAATTTGCTTTTACAAAGTTCACCCATTCATTGAAGGGCTTTAAGCTTCGCATAAGCCGTGTATACTTCTCGCTTCAGTTTTTGCTCACTGTTACTCGACTCGTGTAACTCGAACGCGACGAAATGAATATATGAAGCAACGCACTCGGTCGCGTACCGTCACGTCGCAATAATGGCACGTACTCTCAACGATGCAACGACACGATACAACAACACGTCGACGGCGCCGGTCGCACTCGCTAACATAATTACGGTTCGGAGACCTGCGGAATGTCTAAATGTTCATTAAAATTTAGTCTTTCCGAGATTCATTTATGGGACATACAGCGCTAATTATATTTATTGTGAAGGTCTCGCAATTAAGAAGCGACGGCTCGACAGAGACGCGGCGATGCGTCTGTGCGCAGTTAGTGAAGATCGGCAGGGCGAAAACTTCGAAAGTCAGTGGTTGGCGGTTTGACGCTTCGAGGAACTTTTCGAATGGGCGATGAAAGGACGGGATTTCTTCACGGATTATACTAAATTAATTATTCTGAATAGCAGTTAAGAGGAATATATGTCGCTTGAGTGTTTATGTGATACATTGCAGTAGTTGCCCACTCATCACAACTTCAAATGGTTGTCAGGAAAAAATTGTAGGATACTTGTAGAATGAAATAATGTTGTTAAAAACATGAAATCAAAAGTTAACATTCAATTTTAATTTGAGTTCCTATATCGCTGACACTACAAAATCATTCAGAGAACCTCTCGAAGTTTCCTGATTTGCCCTGAAAGTTATTAAATTTGAAGCTTTAAAGTCGTCGTCTTAGAACTGAGTGTGATTTCAAATTTCAAATTATTCTGAGCCCTTCCCAAAAACTAGTTTTAAACTAATCAGATTGCTTCTATGAACAGCAAATTTTTCATTACTAACTAATAATTTATGTTCCATGAACACTAAAACCATATTGCTCATGGCCTCTCTCATGGTTTCTGATAGTTTCCAATCGTTCTATGAACAAAGCTAATGTATTCGATATCATGGAAATCGGCGACACGTTCATACATTTTACTGTGACTGTATCGTCTCCACCTGTGATTGGATTTGCCCGTGACTGTTCATGTGAATTCACCTTAAAGCAGAGAACTCACGACGTTCCATTTAAAAGAACAGTAGTTTCTTTTTTTTTCAAAAAAAAAGCTGTCACACTATACTTTATTGGGTCCAAATCAACGTGGAAAACAAAGGAGTGTAATATTTGTAACTTCTTGGTGTTGCATTCATAACACAGACGAGATAGTCAGTTCTAGAGTGACGCAGAAGAAGGGACAAGGCTAACCGCTAAATAATTGTTAAAGAATAATAAATACTAGATACATGTCGAATTTTATTACAAAATATTTACAAGTAAAAGTGTCTTTGATCGGGACCTATGAACTGGGACACGTTATTTGCATTTCTATCTGTAGATATACATTAATTCAAAATGTACTTAATGAAACACAAATCACTATAGACACGCTTGAGTTTGACGAAGATTATGTTTGTTATTGTCTAAAACATCGATCAGTTTTGTTATCACCGCAGCCGTATATTCCCGAACATATTTCGAAAAAATTTTCAATTCGACAATCACCACATCACGCGACACGAAACGCCAAAGCAAATCCCGCTCCACTTTCCACTAGCGAAAATTTTCGAGTGCTCTCGACGCACTCGTAAAACGAGACACGACGACATTGACTGCGCGCCATTATCAGAGGTCGGTGTATGACCTTTGACCGCCCATTCAATGAAGCGCCCCGGCACAATAAGGGTTGCGACACCCTTCAGATTTCCTATTCGTCATTACGCTTCGACGGCGACCTTGCGGTCAAATTACGTAGTACTACGCGGGGTTATTTTTTTTTCCACGACGGCCGCCCGATTTAATTGTTAACAGTCGAGCGGACTCGAATGGCGTTTGCGGAATGCGATCGGATGTTAAGTTTGTCAGGGGCGCTAATGAGCTTAATGCCGCTTTTTTTGTTCGGGGTTCGCAAATCGTGCCGGCGAATGTTGTCATTAGGTGATTAAATGAGGCGTTGTATGTTTTTATATGAAAATTTGCGGTTTCTTTTACTTGAAAATTTGCTTTCTATTTTATTAACAAAAATTATACACCAACAAAATTTATTTCTCGACATTAAAACACAATAAGATCCAATACCTTAGGATTTTATTTAGTAGACAGCCAGTTTCGTGACTGCCCTCATTATTAAGCCCAAACTAAAGCTATCTAATTAATACTAATATAAGATAAAATATAACTTACAATCCAAACTATAATCAAAAAGTTGTCAAACAAAATAATGATGAATGTAAAATGTATAACCTTATAACATCAAAAGCAATAAGTTAAAACTTTAAATAAAACGCAATGATCAAAAGTAGATAAGGTATATTATTGTGACAAGTCCAGTGAGGGTTAAATAAAAATCAAAAAAGATAAACAATAGAGAATTAAACGCGCCATCTATGAATAACATTAAAATTTAAATGTATAAATGTAACCACATTTAACTAAACAAGATAGGAAATTGTAGGAAAAATAACAAAATATAAATATAATAACATAAAAAATGCGTTTACTAATTCCCTAAATTGTTAAATATAGATTCCCTGAAGAAGGGAGAGACGAATTCTGAAATCAATATCGAGATTAAAATTTTTTTTTGGGTCTCTGATATGGTTAGCAAAATCTGAAAAACCAGAACTGTCAGGCTGAATACATCTACGCGTTCTTTCAGACCAATATCAAAATGTTTAAAAATGCGGCCTACATACCTGCAGTGGCAAGTACAACAAGTCAAAAGATGAACGCAATATTTCTTCATCTTGTCTATTTTGTCTTTGTTGTTCAATATATAATCTTAAAGGCTGGTCGCATACCATATATTTCGTTATTAAATTTGAAGAGGCTTTGTTCAAGATAAATATTAAGTTAATTCAACACGTCAATACAATTATCGTCTGATATATCAACAGCCAACAAGTGGTCATCATTGGTCAATCTAATCAGTTTATCTCTACGAATGTTGGTGAAGAGATTCGATACGTCAAGGGATAAGAGATAGTCAGGGTCATCGATACCTATGCAAATCTTTTTTGTAAGTAAGTTGGGGTCTTATTAACCCTTCATTAGTCGCGCATAGGCCCAGCGGACCTATGCCTGCGCATTTCTTATATGTCGCAAGCAGACGCGCCTAATGGAGGGTTAATAGTGCAAATAAAATGGTCGGAGAATATATCTCTTAAAAGTGTGCTTAGCTGTTTCGCTAAATTATATGTAAGTAGATAATTTCGTAAAGCTTACTACAGGTCTTATGGGCATATCATTGAAATGATTAATTTTGTGAATAAATGGATTATTGCTTTTGATGCTACAACGTTTTATCTTCCAGATTCACCATTATTTGTTTGACTTTTTCAATATAGATTGTAAGTTACATTTTATTTCTTACATTAGTATTCATCAGATAATTTTAGTTTAGGACTGATGATTTAAAAAATTTTGTGGTATAGCACCTTATTGTGTTCTAATTTCGTTGAAATTGGATCCACGCAATGTTAGTAACCTACAATTAAATTTAGTTTAACTACACATTACCTATTGCAGTTTGCACGGACACGTTAGGCCTTGGTTTAATTTTAAGTGATACTTAGAATATGACTGTATGTTTTAAATATAAAATGTCAAAAGCGTTAGTTAAACCAAGTTAACGGGTCGGTACAAACGGGCCTTAAAGAAACATTTCCATAACTGACACAGAGAAGTAGTCAAAGTTAATAGAAAAGTTATACATTTTTTTTTTTTATTTCAGTCGAAAGGACCTTTCATTTTTATTGTCGGAAAACCATCATTTTAGAATATTTGTGTTGATAACTAAAGCACATACTGTTCTCCCCATTGTTATTGACTATAATATGAATTTACCAATAAAAAATTGTATTAATTATGGCAAACACAAAGATTTGCATGAAGGATTCTATCGTAGTAGCTATTGTAATACACAACTTTGTGAGCTCCTAACAATTATTCCGGAAATCTTCTCAACATTTGTCAAAGAATTAATAAACTGGTGTAGCGCGGATATTAACTAAATAACAATAACAATAGTTTTAAGAGGGCGTTCACAGCATCTCTATATACTCTTTCAAACAGTTCCTTGTAAAAACTACAGAAGTTGTAGCAGATTTTCTTTTTAAACAATCAGCAATACGCACTACACTTATAACTAAAAATATGGTTAAATATAGTCAAACAAAATTTTTTGTCAAGGTAACAAAATGTGATTGTTACTATAATTGTGTAGATTAGACAATATTTTTAGCATTATCTTAACAATCAAGGTAATTTTGATCTGAATCTTTGAAATTGTTCGGGCAACAAGTGCCTTGGGTTAAACAAACAGTTATTTTATGTTAAGTTTACCAAAAGAATTGATTAACATTAAAATTAGAAGTTGTTAGGTTAACTATTTACTTTTGTTTGTAGTAAATATGTACAGTTGTTAAATCAACGAAATAGGAATGTTGTTCCTATAAAAACAAATACTCTCTTCAACCAAAAAAATGTATTTATTTAAATATGATTTTTTGGTTAAATTAATGATAGTCGTTTGGTATGGAATAATCCTCCGTATATTGCGTTATACTGTACCTATACATTTAGTTACACTTATACAGATGCATATTGTGGTTGTTCAAGCGAAAATTATTAAGTTCAAATTGATAATTTCCTAATACCTTAGCTTAAAAATTCAAATGATCAGCTGAATCATTTTTATGTCGGTGATATTAGCTATTAATTTTAACTCTATCATCGAAAATGTAATTCAGCAGATTACTTGAATTTTTAATCTCAAGTATTACAAAACCATAAATTTGAACTTAATAAACTTCGACTTGTACAACGATCTACCGATACAATTGCAATATATACATATACACTAAATATAAATGGAGAAGGATACACTCTAACTGCCTTAAAGGTAATGCTGACTAACATAATTATTATCGCGAACAACCCCGAAACACAGAACATCTAATTCTTATTGCGCAGCTACACTTGCATATATAGCCATAGGTAAAAACATTATGATCTTCCGCAACTATTTTATTAGATAAAACATGAATTAAGTTTGGATTAAATGATAAGAACAAATTATAAATTACAAGATTTTAATTCAAAAAATATTTCCATTAAAAGATGCCCGACAACAGAAGTACATATATTCGTGGACATTTCATTTTAACCTCCATTAGGATCAAGTTTTATAGGTTGTTTAGTGTTTTAGGCGCAGGAATGATTATTATATAGATTTTTTTTTTTAACTGTTACATTAATAATTTCTTTTACCTCTTCAAACTGCCAATTTAAAAGAAACGGATGGATAAAGGCATATGTACGTTTGTAACCTAAGGTTACTACCGTAGAAATAAGAGATAAGTACATAGTGTTGTCTTGGATACTTTTCTGTCATGTTAATGCACATTTTGTTTCGTTTAACAATACATAACAGATCATGCTATGCATTTACATTAACAAAGTGAATTTGTTAAAGTAAATATTTATGTTTGTCAATATATGCTAGTGTAAAGTTTTCCTTCAACAATTATGACTTGGTCAATATAACCAAATATTTTTAATTCAATGAAACGAAATATTTTGTTGCTCTTCGTGTTAACAAATGGTATGTTGTTGGGCTAACAAAATATTATCAATCATTTTTTGCAGTTGTTGTAACCTTTTATTTTGCTCGATTTGATTAAAAAAGTTGTTGATATAACAATATTTTTTCAACAAAATGGTTTTTGTTAATTTAATGCATTTTGTTCTCTCAGTGTACAGCTATTCTAGTTTCCCATTCTCACTGACGCACCTGTGTATTATATCTTCTTTTAGTTTACTCAGTGTTCGCTTGAAAATAGAAACCTACAATTCAGAGAGAGAGAGATGTGTCTAAAAGCTATAAGTCATTAAATTTTACCCCATAATTTTTCCGATCCTTGCCGAATACAGCCACCAAACTTAACACCTGCAATATAATTATTTCAACGGGATCATCGAATTTACACCTAATCTGTTACCCGGAAACCCATCACTGCGCAGACCCGTTCATTTCCATTTATGCGGCGCCTCCCCCGAATAATTGAAACGTTGAGAACCATCGGTAAACCGTTTGAAATATTTTGACTTTGATCACGCCGCGAGTAGAGGTATAAATGTGTCCAAAGGCAACTTGTTGACACGTCATTACGATGTCATTAAAATTACAAACCGACGACCAAAAATAATGCAGGTGCAGAGCGGCAGTAACAACAGCAGCAGAGAGCCGTTTGTCGCGTGTTCGCCTTTGCCATCATCACGAGACCATACGGGTACCCCGTTGCATACACATATAACATTGTAGTATGTGGACATATGAGAGCGGACGTATACAAAACAGCCAGCAGCGGTGCGCGCAGTGCAAGGATCCATCGACGACGGTAGCGAGCGTAGAAAACGCAAGGGCAGCAGTCCTAAGCGTGCTTTCGATTTAGTTGCGCGTCTACCGTCGAAGCGCAGGTACCGTCGCGACGACCAACAGATCGGTTACGTCGGACGCGTCGCGACGTCCGACGGGAGAACATGTTAATTCGATTCAGTCCGCTCGGAAGCGTCATTTGTTGATTTTCGCACGTTGTTAATTGGTTGTTTTTTACGTTGCTCTCTTTTGCAAGGTTAAATTTTATCGCAAAGCGAATTTTTTCATACGAAATGAACGTTGTTTGATTGAACTTTACCTGTTATTTCAATAATACTATAACTGGGTCAGTGTGCAATATTACTACACATAACAGTAGTAGGAAGACTTCTCCAAGAGAGAACTAAATACCAAAAAAAAAAATTTATGAAATTATCATATTAAATGGCTTCGTCAACGAGTGAAAGCATATCAAGGGATGGAAGGTAAAAAAATACATATTTTCAACCTTTTTATTTATCTATAACATCTTGAATATTAAACCGTCTCTTGTAAAAAAAAATAAACAAGGTAATTTTTACATAATCTCAGATGCAAAACCGTAAATCCCCTATTATTTCTTTCCACTTCAACGTTACTACATATTATAATTGTATAATTTCTCTATTCATACACGTTATTGATTTGGAAACGTCAAACTGCCGCAATACCAACCTTCATCACAGATTTTCAATGGCACCACTCCATTAGCTTCAAGTTCAATGTCTCAAGTCTCAGCGGCACGTTCTTGACAGTTACGTGAAGGTGATAAATGGCTGATTCGTAGTTCTGCATGGTATTGAGTAGCACGCTGTATATACACGTGAATTTAATTTCTAAAGCACCTTTATACCTTTGACATCTTTTTGCATTGTACATCATAAGGACCTATTATGCTTGCGCAGTTTTCAATGTCACAAGGGCTGATGGTTCGATGCCGATTCGTCAGGATTTTTATTTTTATTGCTTAAAATGATTGATTGAATGCTGCATTTCAAAAATAGAAGAAACTATTGTTCAAAACAATCTATTTTTATATTTTAATGGAGATATTCTTTTCTTTCAGTAATGAATGGTACTTCTTCATCAATTATTTTTTTTTTAATTGTTAAGTATAACTTATATATTAATTTTAAATTAAACAATCTTTCTCCACTAAACTTTAACAAGCACTAACGCCATGTGGTTTAGTTTGCCGACCTTCGAATTGTATTGAGATTTAAAGTATTACCTGACGTTCTGATGCCAACTTTCAAACGATATAAGTATTTTTTTATTTATATGGCAAAGTTTACAATTTTGACGTTTTTAGATAAAGTTTAGCCATAATTGCAACTCTATCCAAATTGCAAATGCCTTAATAATTCGATTCTGCAATCCTTCCATTATATTTACTCTTGCTCGCTAAACTCTTTTCTTAGTAGTGAAAAAAAAAAAAAAACAAGAAACGTCCACTATGGGGTTTCGCAGGCCAACTTCAAGAATCTTTTTGGAGGATTTTGTATTTTACAGTAATTTTCCCCGCTTTTTCTTGTAAATTTTGCAAAAAAACATTTATGCTGGTGCTGATCTAGTTCAGGTTGTAAACATGCATCTGTTGAAGGTGTATGTGAAGCAACAAGCTCGTCGGTTGATTAGTTTTTGAGTAAACATGTCAACCAATCTATGAAACCTTCCAAGTTTTTCAAAATTCTGCTACTCGACCTATTCTGTTCAATGTCCTTTTTTCAACACGATCATACTTGAGTATCTGACTTGACCCAAATATATCCTTTTGCACACAACCTTCGAGAAACGCAAAATTAAAAAAAAAATACATTTTGTTTTGATCAATCACACTAGAATACACCCTTAATGAAAGTTCTCCGAACCAATTTTAATTTTCCAGGTATTAGCTTCCAAAAGTGCTACCTATTCTTTGTTTCATGTGTTCTATCATTGTTTTAGTCTCAGCAATATACAATTTCTTTAGCATATCCCGTAAATAAAAATCAAGGTGTGTTAGGTCCAGAGATCTAGGCAGACATCTTATAGGACCATTTGGTTCCAGTCATCTCTCGATATATGTATCATTTAAATAATGCCGTAAAACAATAGAATAATGTGGACGGGCTTCATAATGCTATAGCCACATTTCTTGTCGAATTTCAGCAGGAGCATTTGTCAATAATCCTGGTAGTTCATTTTATAAGAATTTCAAATACATATGGGGTTATTTACATTATTTAAGAAAAAATAAGGTTCAACAACACTTTCGCCGGTTATGCCTCCTCAAACATTAACGATCCATCGATATTGCTGATCAACTTGTTGAAAAAATCTAGGATTTTCGTCTGCATAGAAATGAAAATTATGTGTATTTATTTTTGTTAAAAGCTTTGTCAACACTGTACTTATAATTAAAATACATCTTTACTTGTAATTTATTATCCCAGCTATAAAGTAAAAATATTTCTCGCAATCCTGTTCAGTACGATATTGTTGTGACTGAATAGAGTAGATATGAAAGCGATTTTTCTTTAATATTCTTAGAACATGGATCTACTGGCTAATAAAGCACAATACACAATACATATTGTCCAATTACATCTATGTTCTTACTTATATTTTTTTTTTGGCTTGTATTTTGATCTCCAGTAACTGCCAACAAAACTTTGAATTAATTTTCTTTATTTATTGATGTGTTTGTTCTCTTGCATTTCTTGTGAACGACACTTGCATTTTCAATAAATCTTGCCATCAGTTTTTAAGAAACTCTGTGGATGTCTCCTGTCCGGATATTTTTCTCTATAATATTCTATTTGCCAGAATAGGGTTGCTTTCCGCATCCAGTATGAAAATCATATCATTTTTACAGTAATTTATTTTGAATAAAACAAACCTTCTTCAGTCACTTTTTATACTTCCAACTTGATAATGCATTAGATACATTAACTTTATTAAGGACTTAAGAATTTGATTTTTTTTTATTGTTGTAGAAATTCCTAAAGCTAGATACAGGAAAACCTAATATAAATTGATGCAAAATGTGATTCTGCATCACTTTTAGTTATAATATACTAGATGACAATGGGAAGTGACTACACTGTAATTTTTTTATTATTTAAATGATGAAAATTTAAATTTTGGAGCGTTTATAGTAGATCACGTTTTGTGAATATGCAAATTACCTCTGGTTTGACCAGAAGCGTTCCCAACTCTTAATTTTTAAATGGAACATGTGTTTTTTACATTTTATTCTACGCATGATGAAACCATCTGCGGATATTTTTTTAAAGTAGTTATGTTTCATGTAAATTTTAAAACCGAAACTCGGTGGTTGTGACTCTCATAAATTGCTTTTAGTTTACATTGTTATCATGAGAAATAATTCAAAGCTGATGTTTTTTCTATCTGCCTTTAGATATTTTCCGTAAAAACAGTTTTTTCTTAAAAAAAATTTCCGCAGGTGACATCATCATGCGTAGAATAACACGGCGATACAAAAAAATGTAAAAAAATGGAGGCCTGTGTTTTTACCTGGAATAATAAAAAAGTTACAGACTGTATCCACTTCCCATTGTCACCCGAGAGTGTTTTATTTAAATAAATCGAGAATAATTATTTTGAAAGTGGTAAAGGAAAAACTTTCCAGTATATCCTTGGCAACGCGGTATTCTTTAAATGAATCTATTGCTTTAAAAATTTATATCAGTAGTTTGACACAATATCAGCTAATTATGATTTACTTCTATTGTCCTTATAATATTGAAACGGGACCAGATTGTATTAGTCAATATATAATTAACATGTCATGCGATTACATAGGTTTAATTTCTATTTCGAAATAGACGCAACATCGTTTTGCGGACGACTAAAGTAAATTAAACGTAGAGCATACATAGAGAATTACGTACATATATATACGTAGGAATATATTCTTGTATATACAACGTGTATGTAATAACGCTGTCTGAGTATCAACTCGGATGGCAACAGTACGTATTACGTCAACAAAACTGTGTAAATAGGAAACCGAGATCACAAAAGGACCTCAAACATGTGGGTGCTCCTGCGAAGCACCAAACTACTCGCAACGATCGCTCGTTTCCTGAGCCCTTTGTAACCGTAAAAATAGACAAAAAAGGACCAGGACGCATCCGCCGGGACCTTATCCGTCCCGGATTTACCCGGAAGAATAGATTATTATTATATGTATTCGTTCGAGGTCTATTTACGTGAAAGTAGGTCTCGAAATGGAGTTTATTAACTGCTAAATTTTCATCCTAGTGTATGAAAATATGTGGTAATCAAATCGGGAAGAGCATTTGGATTGCAGACGGAATTATGATGTATACACACACACTTCCTATCAACTAATGAATTGTGCACTTCCGTTTATTATTAAACTGTCAATCTGCAAAATTTGGTTGAATATTTGCTCTGGGAATATCATGTTAACAGGAAATGCAGATATTGACGCACATATTTCCTTTTATTTGAATGTTGTTTGCTGTTCCACTAGATAAATGGTTACAGCCCGAATCGCTACACATTTTTGTAATATACATCGGATGGATATTTTGATAATTCTTATTTCCTATGGACATGGGGCATTGCCAATTACTACCAATAAACTTGGAGAGAATATCATCGACCTACAATACCTAGATTATACCTTGCAAAGGTGATTTCAGTGTACATCAAAATATTCATTGCTTCAACACAAGGGCTCGAAAGCAGACACAAGATAGTTCACTTTCTCTACAGTTGTAGATACTTTACGTCCATTTATTTTGAAAATTAAAGCTAGTTTAATGATGCACGTGTATCAGTCGTGCAGGATAGACTCAAATCACTAGCCTTCAACTTTTCTCTCTCTATAAGTTGCAATTAGCAACAAATTTTTGTTAACAACACCAGCACTTAAACAAATTGCAACATTACAAATACAGATACTGATGTGCTCATAAAATTACTGAAATACAATGGCTAACCATAAATGCACTCAAAGATATTGTGGGTTGTAATGGTTCACGTTTATTTTACCCATGTATTTAAGAATTTGGAGACAATTACAGGGTAGATGAATTTTCAAATTGTTGAACTTATTTTCAGTACCGTTGTGCAGAGAAATGAGGACAGTGACCTCTAAAGTTTAATCTTTTACAATATTTATAATTTTTTAAAAAGTTTAACATTCATCTGCTTCGACAACATTCTATATTTTAGAAGCCATCAAGGATTGGATGACATTATACTGCGATTTAAGGAAAAAGACATAGGTAGCAAATTCTGTCAACTACTCAATTTTATAAAGAGTGTTTAATCGTTAAAACAAATAACTTTAACCTTAAAAAATCACTTTTTTCAGGCGTTAATTACAGCATTCGATAAAGAAATACATTCTTCCCATCTAATTATTAAAAATTGACATGCTTACCTACTCCAAGGTAAGCTATATTAGAGTACATTTCTTGCAGTCAGCTATAAAAACGACAGGTATCAAAGCAAAGTTAAGTTACCTCATCATTAGAAGATAATTTTTTCAATGCTGGCCAATTGTTATATGTTATGGGAGGTAGATGTATTGTAAAAGATGTTTTACATTCACTGCAGGAAAGGAGAAAATAATTTGCTTAAGTGGAAATTAATATATTGTGCTTATTCAATACGGAGATACCAGATAAAAGGATTGTAAACTGTTTTATTACAGAACTGTCGTTAATTGCAATAATATTTAAAAAAAAAATGGTTCACAATATTCAAAAAGAGAATGTTTGTTTGATATATTAAATAACCAAGTTGAAGAAAATTATTATTACCTACATTACATTTCTATGTAATCATCATTCACTTCCGATTTCAAAGTTTTTATGTACTCGAGATAATTCTTCTCTGCTTATAAGTCTGCATGGTTTCTTTATTCATATTTTGATTTCTCCTGCACTGTATAATTAATAATTTATTTTTATTCTCACACTTATCTATTTAGTAGCATAGGTAGCCCTATCTATTTCAGGCCAAGTGCATATCGAAGAATATTTATTGCGTTTTTTCTCATGCCTAACTAAAGCAATTAAGTAGTTCTTTCTAAAAAATATATATATATGAGGGCTTAACTTTTATACCAAATTGATGATCGAATTAACACTCGTGCCACTTCTTTCTTTCTGGGCTTCATATAAACAATTTTGTTTGAGCTTCTAACTTGATTCTGGAGATCAAGAAACCCTTTTGATATTTTAATCCAACGAAATGTTATTTCTTTAACTGAGTATGTTGAATATCACTGTGATGATATGAATTTAATAATTATGATGTCTTGAAGGCTTAGACAATTGACAGTTATTATATTCTATTAGTCAAAAGAACTGACTTAATAAATTAAATGGTAACTGTATCTTCAAAGTTTTCTTGTTGAGGCTTGTGTAACACATATTGAATTCAACCGATATTTAAAACTATTAAATCGGGTTTAATTGCCGTGTTTACTTCTACTTTTCCAAATACATTTTAGTACTTCAAACGTAAATTCCCTAGAATTTATTGCAATTTCACAATGTGAAAATAATCTGAAAAACATTCGAGGTATTGCTCAAACTGGAACTAGACAAACTACGATCATTAACACGAAGGAATTGAATCCATCCGTCCACGTTGCCGGCTAGTTTCGAAGTTTTGACATCGAGAGTAATGAACGTAATAAATTTTAATCTCTATTTTTTCCGAGAGAGCGGTTCGTAAAACTTCATAGCCGCGTTCATACATAGTTTATCCATTCATTATCTTTCCAGTCGGCGGGAATGATGCGTTGCGATGTTGTGAATTTGTAAACTGACGGGCGATATTATTACTTTTGGCGTTCGCGCGTTCATACGCCGTATACGCTCGGACCGCGTTACAGTAAAATCGCACCATTTACAAGCTAATATTTCATCCGGTAATTAATAGAGGCTGTTACGTGGGCGTGAAGAACATCCAGTTTCCGATAACAAATGAATGTCGTAAATCAAGGGCACATTTTAAATGCATTCGTCGCACGCTGGTAACAGAGTAGGTATTAAAAAGAAAAGTGCAACAGGAATTGTGTGATCTGCGAATGTTTGGACCAAACTACTTATTTGTTTTATTTTATTGTGTGCTAATGTTTACTTTCTTAACGCCCATGATATGATTAGTTTGCAGTATAAAAAGTTTAGGATTAGTACCAAACAAAACAGCTTTTGTTACCTCGATTTCCGTTGGTTCAACAATATTGATTCAAGAACGTAAACATCACATTGTTAGATTTAGGGCAAAAGGTTTCCAATAAAGCGAAGCGTTCCCTCTCGGCCGGTCCGCGTAATTCTAATCTCCTAATATATCGGTCAGAATTACGACCGATATTTCGCCCGGAGGAGACGAACTAGAAATTTCAATCTCGTCGTGGAAAACTGTGTCCGAGGAATCAGCGCGAAAACGAACCGCAAAGAATCGTAAAGTAAGCCGCAAACTTCAAAAGCTACCCGGAGGCTTTCGGCCCTGATAAGGCCGGCTTTGATGTTTTATAGGTATTTGATTTAATAACCGGCCTTTTACGAGGAGCAAGGAAAGCCAACGGAACGCCGACGCGTAGAAACGACGGAGGAGAAGGAAAACAATGTACCTATAAACGAATTTCGCGATTAATTATGCGAATCGCCTTCGGCTACTCGGTCCCGATCGTAAAAAAAGTTACGATGCCAGGGTAAATCACCGGAGTTTTAATTATCGACAGTGACAGTGTTTATGATGGCGCATTGCGCGGCGCGACCAAACGACTAGGCTGACATTAGTTAATGAATGCATGTGCCATTAAACCGGACTATTATTCAAATTGGCGTTAGTTGAAAGTACGGCTTTAAATTCGGCTCCATAATAAATAGTCTCTGATGTGTTTTGATGCGGTCATTTATTTACGTTTGCCTTTGTTTTTAACTGCACATGCGATACCGTTAATTGTAAATTACAAATCGCACCGCCCCAGGTGTATACTCGTGTTAAAATGGCAAAGGAATTGTCTACAAAATATAGTTTTATTAACTAATAACAAACAGGATACTTTACATGTTGAAAATTATCTATCATTGACCAGAATTAGAGGTATTTTGATTGAGGAACATGGATATACTAGGTACACCATAAATTATTGAGACTATATTATTTTATAGTCTAGGTAAAAAAGAGAATAAATTACACTTTATAACGGATAATAATGTGACGATAGTTTTGCATAACATTAACTAAAAATTTCTAAATGCAGAACTAGCGGCAATTAAACTTGTGCCATTTCACTAATTATAAAGTTTGGCACGTCGCTGAAGTTTTCGTTCTCATTTGAGCAAATGAAATTGGAGCCAATAAATTACTAAACTTCCGAGGAATAAGAAACAAGATGGAAGTATTGAAGTTTGAATTAAACTCAACTATTTAATTAAATTTAAAAATTTATTTTCTTCAAAGAGGAATCCTCCTAAGATACTTCGATCCAGTTTATATTAAAAATTTAAACAGTTAACTATAGAAGCAAACTACTATTGTAGTGCAGTGAAACTTCCCATAAACGGACATCGTTCGTTCGGACCATATTGCCCGGTTAAGAGAAGTGCCCGTTTATCAGAAGACAGAAAAAAAGTAAGTAAGAACGCTGAAAAAGCTTCCATTTAAACACAGTGTAAGATTATATAGATATAACTTTATTTGCTAAATAAACGAAACGGCTCTGTGTACATTTATATATGTAAATAGGAACATACAGGTAATACAAACATATGTACATATACAATTTATGTACTACTTTACAAAATAATCTAGAATGGAAGTTTGCTTGAGTGTATTACATGCCAATTTTGCTTCAAAATGTAATGATAGCTCACTAAGCATACCAAACGCTTGTACATCGTCTTTTTCAAAACAAAATTGTTTTAGTTTTTTTATTTTCAGTAAGCCATCTTTATACGATACTATCCTTTTATCATAATCTTCAATTTTAGGAATTTCTGTTTCATGTTCTTCATCATCACAAGTTTGGTTCTCGTTTTCAAAATTATCGAGCAAAATATTATCTGGATTACTGTTTTCTGTATCCAAATTGGCGTCAATATCTATAAATCCATGTACATCATTATTACCGAATTCTCTCATTAGCGTAGACATTTGAGCCACTTTAGATAAAGGAATTTCATCTTCAGGATCAAATTGATCATTTTCAAACTATTCATTTACTTCTCGAAATCCTGTTTTCTTGAAACAATTGTATCAGATGAGACATCATCCCATGCTTTTTTGATAAAATAAATCGCATCTAATACGCTAATAGAATTAATTAAATTATGAACTGAATCAGAACTCTCAAACTGAGATAAAATATGTTTTAGTATTGAATGTCGATACCAAGTTTTGAACATTTTTATGATGCCTTGATCTACAGGTTGGCAGTAAGCTGTCGTATTTGGCGGTAAGAAAACGAGTTTAACATTTTTCAACTGTACATCCTTAGGATGGGCAGCGGCATTGTCTAAAAATAATAAAACTTTTCTGTTTTCATCGATCATTTTCCGATCAAATTCACGCAACCACTCTGTCATAATAAAATTAGTCATCCAAGCCTTGTTGTTTGAATACCATTGGACCGGAAAAAGAGCAATGTTAAGATTTTTAAATGCCCGAGGACGTGGATTTTTCAATTACCAACAGTTTTTCTTTCTCCCCTGCCATATTCACACTGTGCATTATAGTTAATCTTTCCTTCGATAACTTGCCACCCACACATTTTTCGCCTCTTAATGCCATTGCCTTTGTTGGTAGTGCCCGAAAAAATAAGCCTGTTTCGTCCAAATTATAAATATCGCCTGGTGTGTCCTCTTTAATTATTAACGGTAACCTGTTTATGAAAGCTTCTACATCTTCTTGATTTGCGCTAGCGGCTTCGCCAGATATACTCCGGTAATGAATATTATGCCGCTTTTTGAATTTATCTAGCCATCCAGTAGAAGCGGAAAAATTACAACTGCCTAATTTCTCAGCAATTTCCTTAACTTTATACTTAATTAGTACACCTGATACAGGCATATTCTTATTTATAGCTTGCACAAACCATTCCTATGAGATATTAACGCACTGGTGAGACGCTTACCGGAATGTAATATGGGCGATTAATGTGCAAATTAGAAAACAGCTGTAAAAAACTCGTGTCACAATGATTTTGTAATGCTCCTACATTGAATCACTCGCCGCTACGCGGCTCGTTATTCAAGCTTGTACTCGCATTACATAAACTTGAGTGTGACACTTTAAAATACTAATTAAGCTCCAAAACTTTATTGCATTCACGCTCCAGAAAATTTCATTTTATTTCTGTGTACCTATGTATTGAAATATACTTCAATAATACTGCCAGATGGATAAGGAACCATTAAATCACATCATCGTTCATTTTGATTTTCTAAGACTACTAGATCTTTTGGGAGGGAGCTTATTTAGCCTGGCAGGCCAAACAATTTAAACGATTTATAACAAAATGGAAAATCAATTGAGAAATAAGTAAACTTTTTTATCAATTTTTGTATATGCATGTACACTAACAGACACCCAAAATGTTCGGTCTAATACGTAGTCTAAACGCCTTGACTTATAGGGCGGACATTTTGGGTGTCCGTGAGTGTACATGTATTAGATTGTTCAGGTTAGTTAGCACTGCAAATAACGTTAAATCCAAAAAATAAGCCAATTCCATGGATCGGCTCATTAATTCAAATAAGTCACTTATAAAGGGATAACAGGTTTCTGACTTACAAGTAAGTATTGGTTTCCCACGTTGCTCCTTATCAATAAAATAAAGGTGCTGTAAGTATTAATAAATATTTCAGAATTGCAATAACTGCACATGTAACTTAGATACTTCTCAACGCTCTTAAGCAATACTGAATCTATTACTTAAAATAACACATTTATCAATACAACCATGCTTTTATGCCTTAATTCAAGTTAAAATAACATATAGGATTCAATTACCGCCGCAGAGAATCAATAAAGAACGCAGAATTGAAACACAAATATAATTAGTAAACACTCAGTCAACACTTCATTCTTGCGTATCCGCACAGCCGTCTTCTATAAATAAAATCCATCAGACTGGTACACGATTCGTTCCTAATAGAACAACATAGCGTACACCCCTAAACATTCCCCGCAACCCCAAAGCATATCCTCGTATCTAGTAAAACGCATAGTTATTCGCGCGCCGGCTTTTCACAAGACAATCTCCGATAAAAGTGCGGTGAGATCACCTTTAAAAGTTATCTAAGTACGTATATATCATTTTATAAATCATATTTTAAGTCAGCTGCGCAACGACTGCGACTGCTCGGGTCGTTACGAAAGTTCCAAAATTAAGCGCAGGTAAACTTAACGATTAAGTGACTCGATAGCTCCCTTCATTAATTTTTCCGGATCGCTTGCTGCCGCCGCTTTTTGTAGTGAACTAACCGGCGGCTGCAGGTCCGTACTGCAACAGAGCATTAAGTAAATGAAAATTTTCGTTTAACTACGTTTATGTGTTAGAATTTTATTAATGATTGTAGTAGATGTCATTGGAAACAATAAATTTTATAACTGTTTTTGAATTCCTGTTTTGAAGATATAATCACACACTGTAATAATAATTTAATAATTTTCTATTGTTACCTGGATTCAATATTTTCAAGATTTTAAAAAGCATGATTATTTTTGAATTATAAACATTGTAAGGTTTTGAAAATGGTTTTCCGAAATTGCATGTGTATTTTCAGTGTCCCATACATGTCATATATTTAAACTTTATAATTTATAAAAATATTATAATGTTAAGTTTGCCAAAAAATATTTTTAAATATACACCATTGAATGAGTGAAAAGCAATTTGGAGCAAACAAAGAAAAAATGGAAAGAGATAAAATGCTTTTGTTTGTACATATGTAGTTTAAAATTAAATAATTGTGAATTAAGTGTTACTTAAAAAAAATTCGTATTTTTTTTTATATACAGTGTGAGTCGATAAGAATGGAAAATCTAGAAATTGGAAATAATAGAGCCTAAATCATGAGGATTGGGCGCAACATGTCTTGCTGGTTTAAGACATACAGGATGTTCAAGTTCTTAATTTTATTTCTAAATTTCCCAATAATTCAGCAAGTTTTCATAGAATCAACGTGAAAATTGGCATTGTCACGTTTTGCTGCATGATGAATAGGAATTTGTCATCACTTTTACCGTTACTCATAGAGGGCGCTGGTTGCACCCTACTGAATAGGTAAATCGAACTTATCTTTTTTGTGTATGCAGAATCACATAAACTGAATAGAAAATTTGAAAGATCAACCTTTTTTACATGAAAAATACATACTTGTTTAATTTTGATATCTTGATCCGTTTTCGAGATATTTGCATTCGAAAGTTTCAGTGTATTTCATGCTACTACCCTAACTTTTAATACTTAAAGTACATGTTACTGAATTTTAAATAATTTTGTTTAAAATAAAGTTGATATTTTGTTATGTTTATATATTCATGCCTTTTATTTAAAACTATAAGTTATTTGTACTAAACTAATCCACGCCCTAAGAATATAATTACACTAAAAGGCTTTCTAAACTAGTTATTTATTAAAAAAAAAGTAATGCAAGAACACTCATTAACCCTTCATTAGTCGCGCATAGGCGCAGCGGATCTATGCCTGTGCATTTCTTATATGGCGAAAGCACACGTGCCTAATGGAGGGAGGGTTAATCATTTTTCTATAATAAGTGTCACAGTTGGATTAACTCAAGTTAAAACTTTAAAAGATCATTTCATACACGGATTGTGTATGCAACTAGTAAGTTATATCGTTTCATATAAAATATTATGCAATTCACAGTCTAAAGATGTAAAAGTTCCTTGTCAGATGCCTCCTTAATACGGCCCAGCCGGCAAGATACACACAACTTTTTATTAGGACATGGATACCTTGGACGCCGTTAAACCGTCCGCTTTTACCATTCGAGGGCCAATTAACACGTAGCTAATCCGTTTACTAAATTGCCCCACTAGCACCGGATGTGAAATACTATAATGAGTGCTTTTCTCTTCGCCGTCAACGAAAAGGAAATGCATTTAACGGCTTGAACGTGTAGCCGTAACGTCAAAACCCGTGGCAGTCGTAATACATTCGGAATGTACCGAAGTATTTTCCACGGCAATTTCGGATGAATAAATTGTACGGCAGGGTCGTTCCAACGGGACAGCATCTAATGTTTACGTTTATCGCTGGAAACTGCATCGAACGGCGAAGGAAAATTACGGATTTTAACGGCGGAATGCAGTCTACTATACGCGAGTCGATAAAAGAGTGAAAAACTTTGCGAAAAATGTGACATAGCTTGTCGGTTGTAGCGCCGGTTCGGTCGTTTATTAGCTTTTTACTTTCAAGTAATGATATTTTATGGTTTTATAGATAAAGATGGTGGTTTAATAAATTTTGCCCAACAAAATGTCCAGCAAAGCATTCGCTTTTTAAGGGCATGCAGCTACAAAGATACTTACGATGGAAAGGGAAATAAGCAGTAAAAAAGTAAATTTATTTCTATTTATCGAGATTTTATTTGAAATTGATGAGAATTTAAATATTGCAATAACGTTTATGTTATGTTACTACAATAAGTTTTTGTTTGAAATACATACCGTCAATGCAATAAATTCTACCCAAGCAACACTACAAACATTGAATAAACGTTTAATTTTCAGTTATGTCAATAACTATTCTATAAGTATAATCTATGAAATATCCGGGACATTAAGCATTAAATAATTGTTCATAATGGCTACAGTAATTAAATAAACTTTTCATATTGATAGATACTTACTATAATAAACGTAAAACTATTCTGTTGAAATAGAGTTTATCTCATACCTACATCAATAGTTAGTATATCGTAAATTGTATTTCAATCCAAGAAAAATTTACACTTTTTCTAAATTTTTGTAAATATCTCGGAAAACAAACGGATGTTATTTTTTGTTTAAAATATAATTTCAAGTATGTTAGGTAGACAGGGATGACGTAAATTATTTTTTCGGCTACCACATCCGAAAGTACAACCTTACTACACTCGTTCGAACATAGAAAGCGTCACTTTATCCAATTGAACTATGAATTGGACGGTCAATGTATCGCTTTCGTTACTTCACCGGCCTTGGATGGTAGAATACAATCGGTTGTCAAAATGGCTGTCAAACAATATGCCATTCAAATATGAGTGATTCATATCCTAAATACTATAAATGCAACTAAACTAATTGTAAGTGTCAAAGTTGAGCACAAATTCGATAAAAACCCTTTCCGTGGTAACTATTCGTACTGTGTGTCTAACACGAAAATATTTGTTTAAATTCAAAGTGCAGACTCTGTGATTACTCCTGGAAAATAATATTCAGCCCACCTAGAATCTGCCTTCAAATGGCATTTAAAAAAAAAAAAAAGAAGTTTTGCATAACATTTTCGTACAACCGTTCGGCGAATAACATATTGATTTTGAGGGCTGAAGTTATTTGCAAACGGTGACGGCAAGAATTGACTTTAGAGTTTTGTTTGGACTAGTCATACAATAACAACATTTATCGGTTGCTCGGTGTTATTTCGAAGACAGTTGATCCTACCTTCAAAGATATTATAACAAAAATTGAAGAGCACTAAATTTAAATTAAAAAGTAGCATTATTTGTTTTTCTTGTTTGTATTTATTAGAATTAGTTTAGAAGTAATACTCTTCAAATGCCCTCATTTCTAAACAGAACAAAATAACTCACATTCTTAGTAAACTTTTTCTTTTATCTTCTTTACTTGTCATTTGAAGAAAGAAAAATTATACCGACTGCAGTTTATTATAAAATAAGTATACTATTTTCTTTATGTTTAATTTTATATATCGTGTATAAACTATGACGGCAACCAAGAAAAAAATGAATTCTTCTATAAAATTTAATATCCTGCAATATTTTACATAATATATACTTTGGTAGCCACGACGTTTCCGACTACATTACCATTATTGAGTGAACTAGTGGTGCTTTCCTGTATATGCATTACAAAACGTTTTCATCGATTATCCTGATTCTAAAAAAGTGTAGCAAATACAAATAAGTCAAGTCAAAACCCTCTCTACTCTGTCCACAAAGGATTTTCATTTTAAGCTCGAACTTTCTTGTACCTCAAATACTCAACTTGAATTTAATATTGTCAATGAATAGTGTAACTTTCAAACACCATCTTTTTCTTAGTAATCTTATTAACTTTTCTCTGATGAAGTCCCCATTTTCTCTTTTTGGTGTTAGGCCTGCGGTGACCTCACTGGAAGTGAGTAATCTAATTATGCTTTCTCACATACATTCTGTCATCCTACACTGAGAAAAATAGATAGTAACAATAGGGACAACTAACTTTATAGCTGGTTGTATTATAATTATATTAGAGCGTACCATCTTCCTAATAAACAGTAATACATGGATGAATACTGGGTACTAGATAACGTATTGTTGTCCTTGAGTTAATATCATTCATTATATTTATAATACGTGGTAACATCTTTTTTTCTCCGTGTATAGATATTCAATCAATTCTTTTACTTATATTTTTTTTAGCTGGTAAGTATTTGGCGGGGTATCTTCTGTAATAATTTATGAAAGTTCCTTTGTTAAATGTTAAAGTACAACCCTGTTTAAATTCTAGTTTATTTTGAGGATATTCACTTCTTCTCAAAAATGTCAATACTGATGAAGTTTTCATTTCTTCGCTTTAAATATATTCGAAAACTAATCCTATTCATCCACGAAAAGAAGATTTAGCAATATAATGTATTGTCATACATATATAAACCAACGATGTTAACTTCGGCATACCTACATATTCATATCTGCATGCCGATCCACGCGCTTGTAATAATGGCGGCCGCTGGCGCGTATAACTGCAACCAACTGACGGGCGTAGACGCGACGGAAAGAAAAGCCGGAAAACCTAGAGAAGAAAATTCCCGTCATCGGCCATCCCTTCCCCCGTCAACCGTTCTTCTCCTCCACGTTTTTCTCTCTTTGCCTTCGGGTCACGTTTTTTCCCGGCACAGAATCCATCTTAGAGCGGCTCCCACACCTCACCCTCCAATACGGCAACTTCTCCTGAACGGCTGAGTGCGCCGTTTCACTTCCAATTTTTCTTCGATTTTCCTCAGTTTAAAACATTTTCGACATTGCTCCTCGAAAGAACGGACGTCGCCTTTGAATTTCTGATAAGGACGCAAGATAAAGTAGTATTCTGCGTAACAGAAACGTGTGGCGATATATTAAAGCGGACGCTATCCGTATCACGGCTACGTCAGTAGGAGTACCTAATATGTGACTGGCACAAAAGTTACTTGCTCGAATGTTATTGGTCATTTCGCGACAATCAATTTTGTGCCACATTAATCAAATTGCTTTTAAAAGGATTAAGTTTCTTCCAGAACTAATCTACTACAACCACTCACAAAGGAACATGGACATATTAAAAGAAAATAAAGATAAATATTTAACTGTTTTAGTAATACTAGAGCATAACAATAATAGTTCTTCTCCTACAAGTACTGTTTAACCCCAATAACTCTACAACCTTCTATATTTCTTGCTGCAATATCGCCGTTGCATCAGCAATGCGTGAAGGACAAAAGTTGCACCATACTTTACCGATCAATTGTGTACAACCGCTTGTATTTTCTTAGGAAATAAAAATTTAAAAATTTGAAACAAATATGGAGATAAGGGTTGTAAGCGGTAAACAATAATTGTCAGAGGAAAACTATTATCACAATCTTCTACTATTACTAAAACAGTTAAGCATTGATCTTACATATTCTTTAATATGTTTTACGGTTTTGGATTTATTAAAGCAAATAGCAAAGGGTAGTGCTGCAGATAGGGCGTTCCACACTCCAAAAATTACCGATTTAGTAGATAATATAGCCACTATATTGGTCTATAGACCCACCAAGTCATTAAGATCGGTGAGGCACACTTGCCTGTGTTTCCTTGTCAGTAGAATTCGATTCTTATACAATCAATAGTGCATTTTCATATTGTAGATGAAAATATTTTAAATTTAACACCTGCTTAACACAACAGAAATTAACTATGGTTGATATAAACGGCTCCTCCACCAATTTTCCTGCACATATTTTTATTCTTCATATTTAAAAATACTTTCAGTTAACCGATATTATGCTAAATAACAGTTACTAAGTTTCATTTAAATGTTGCCTTCACAAAATATATAAGCAACAATTCTCTTTTAGGTGCACTCATTTTTTTTTTTTTTCTGTCAGAACTAACATTACGTTATTCTCGTCTCAAATCTATAACTTCATAACTAACATGAAATTAAATACTTTGTTGATAATAATAATAATACTGAATGATAGATCACCATTACATCCTTATTCCTATTAGGTAATCAACGCAATTCGTACCATACTGTTCTTTTTTCAGAATCCTCGCCTTTTAACTCAAATTCACTTTGTATTTTGTACATTTTTGTGATAATAGACCGATGTCCTTAACTGCTATAAATAAATACACTAATGATGAGTTACTAGAAAAATAAAAGGTAGCGAAGTACCATAATATCGTTCATATTATCAAGAGCTGTTCACATTATACTGTGTCGAATGTCATTACATTCTATGTTCATGCCTTGTAAAATACGCATATTAACGCGTATTCATATTTTCGTGATTGAATTGTATCTCTTATTTTGTGCTTGTAGTTTTATTGCAACTGTCGAAGAACTGATTGTTGAAACATATTACAATCGAAGAACCTCGTAGCCTAGACATTTAATAAGTACGACTTTTTTGTGACTTAATTTCAGGATCTCCCAAATCTTCAATTGTCAATATCTAGCCGGTAAAACGCTGAAGAATCCGTTACTGCTTGATAAGTAATTATTATTTTCATTTTGTTTGAATAGTATCAATTGAACATTAATGTAACAT
The DNA here is from genome assembly GCA_949128085.1 of Cetonia aurata. Taxonomy (NCBI): domain Eukaryota; kingdom Metazoa; phylum Arthropoda; class Insecta; order Coleoptera; family Scarabaeidae; genus Cetonia; species Cetonia aurata. Next base: position 36,491,756 of record OX421885.1, read on the forward strand.
ATATGTTGTTTTCAATACTGCCAACTAGTTTTCCATTCCAGTTTGATTAGTTAACAAAGGAAGAACAATAAAATTGCTTTGTAATTCGCCATTTATGGCGATTTAAATTGATTGTTTATTTTATATATTTGTTTTATTAAGGAAAAATAAAGCTATAATTTGGTATTACTATGTAAAAAACTTTTCATTTTTTTTTTTTATTTAATTTCTTTAGCGTAAAGGTTTGTTATTCCACTAGTGATTTGGTGAAGAGCATATCTTCCAAGGTTTACCTTAGCCGAAAACACTATGTTTAACACTGCTCTTCACTTGTTTCTACTGAAGATGGCAACTTAGTTGCCGAAATACGTATTTAGATTTGTTATCTAATTTTGTGGTAAGGGATTTTTTCACCTTTCTTTTGGGATTTTTGTTATAGCGTAAAGAACTAACTACCTTGTCATACGGTTAACCCGTAAAATTTTGCACTATTTATTCACGATTATTAAGTTAAATAACCCTTAAACCATTAATGTGTAAGAAATCACCACAATCCAAGTAATGTTGAAATCTAATAGGTGTTTATTTTTAAATCAAAAAATGTCTTGTAGACACATTGAAATTGATCATATCGTTTTACCTAATAGAGCGATTATATTTGAATGAAATACATTCGGTAGAATACGATCCAATACACCATAATTACACCGCCTTCCTACAATATTATTAAAACCAATAAAAATACAGTCAAAACCAAATACATACATAACTATTATACGGTAGTTATTCTAAACTCGCACAGTTTATATGTAACCGACGTAGTAAAATCGTATATTACACCGTTCCAAATAAAGTTCGACTCTAATGGTCGCCCACATTCCAGTCCTATATCTTCCGCATCGTATAACACTTGTGTAGTTGGTTATCTCTTATTGTTGTCGCTGCTAGTTCTTTAACTGAAAAGCAGGTTCCTGAGGTAATCACAGCGTGTGAGAAAGGAAAACGGTGATACTTTCTTTTCTAACAGCCCGAATGTCCGAAAGAAGAAAAGAACTTTAGTTAGTCGTTCGTACGAAGAGGGGTTGATGGAACACCTGCTGCGCCCGTTTGAAAATTGTCACTCGGAAACGACGCAGAGGGCGCGCGCGCGCTCCCACTATGCGTGTCTCATAAATATATGATTAAAGTTTATTACCTTTCCGGACGTTTCATTATTATCATAATGACCGCGCGGTATCATACAGGAACGGAATAAAATTATAATTATAATATCGTCTCCCCGTGCGTACATACGTGTGTATAGGTGTAAGCGTTGTATAGGACTCTGGAAAATGTAGCCGCGATAAATTTTGAAACGCGCGACAGTAGAAGTAACTGATTCGTGCGCGTTTTGTATGTTTGTGTGCGCCCGTTTGTATGGTAGGATGTTTGCGTTGTAGTTAAATAGGTCATAGGGTTTGTGGAATGTATCAGGGAGCCACGCGATACTGCGTGGGTCGAAAAGAGTTTTCCTTAATCGGCGCTGTAAGGGGGATATACGTTATAGAAACTTTTTTCCAAAGTATCTAAATTTAAATGATGAATAAAAGAGATCTCTCCATTCTTGCACTTTTTTGTCATAATGATTTTTTCCAGAGCATCGTAGCTTATTCTTATAATCTTATCGTTCAAACTTACGAAATTTATTTTACGCTTTCTATTTTATTCGATAACACTAGTTTCCAAAATGAATTTTTTATCATGTGCACTTGATGAAGAGCTACTTTTCTTATATATCTTCCCCGCTGAATTTGAAACTCAATGTTAAATTTTTTCTATGGAACAAATTTTGAGATATTGTGATTTTTTTCATTTCATTGGCCCCCTTGCACTTTTAAAACCATATCTGGAGCTAGATGTGTCCGATTCGGTTGTTCTTGGTACAAAATGAAAGATATTAAAGTGATGTACAAATGCATATGATGGAATCTTTAATTCGTCAGGCGATTCAAAAGATATCGACGAAAATATTCTAGATTTCAACAAAAATTAAATCTTTAAACTGATTCTGTGGCCACGGAATAATAGAAACCGATGAAAACGTTCGGTTTTTCTACATGTATGTAAAACTGATACTTTTACGCAAGAAATAACATCAACCAGAAGAAAATCGATCGAAAAATAATTGAGTGAATAAATCCAAATCGCACATTCTCTGAATATTATAATTTCCTCGATAACTTATTGAGTTTAAGCGCTTGCAATAAAAGCATATGCATATATATCTAAAGCTAGCTTACTAAAATAAGACAACACAAGTTTAATTGTGAAAAAAAAAAACATACGAAAGACTTTCTTCCACTTTTAATCTTGCGCTATTTTTGTTTTTAACCAACATGAGTCAACGTAACAAGGACATTATTTTCAGATGACATCGACACTAATGTGTATCAGAAAAAATTTCAAATGCAAACGTATAAAATGGATTTTCAGACATATGTACGCCTATTAGAAGCAAGTAAAAAATTAACAAGAATGAAATAAAGTATTCATCTTGTTGCAGTACTCCAGCAAATCGGTAATAATTGCCTTGTAACAGGGCTTTAATTGTTCCCAAGCAAATCAGCAACAACCAGCTTAAATTAATTCCAAGCCTCATTGTCAACTTTGCGCTTTTGAATTATTTGTTCATGTGTGGACAAAGTTGTGCTGTAGAAAGCCGTGAAGGCCATAAAACTTCACTGATGAAAAGATATATCGACAAAAATTAAAATGAACGTTTATCAAGCAGTAGGTGAATAAACCTATTTTAACAAACCTACAGATATGAAACTTGGATAGTTAAAGCAATGGAAATGAAGTATCTGTCTGCAAAGCATAAAAAGTATATCGAGAAAGGAAAAAACCAAGGAATGAACAAATAATGTAGAACCAGGAATACAACTATTGGAAAATAAGGCAGGAAGTTTGCAAAGAGTGAATAACATCCCACTAAAAGACCAGAGAACTCTTTTCACTTTCAGAAAGCTTTTGTTGCTTCTTTGTTCCCCAACCCTAATTTGTGTTGTTGTTATATAATTTGCCAGTTCTTTTCTTTCATCTGCAGAAAACAACCAATCTACTGTCCTCTTTTTACATATCTTTTCAAAATCATGAAGTCTATTCCAGAAGTTATCGCTTCGTTTGCAAACAAGCTCTAGCTTTTTTAATTTTATCAGCTGCCTATAGTACTCCTACAGGAACTTCATTTTTTCCTATAATTTCTGGCCATGTATGTTATCCCCGTAGAAATTTATCGAAGTGTAGGCACTAAAATAAGGTTTTAGGAAAGATATATCACGAATAAAAAGATGGAAACTTTTGAGTGGCTTTAGCTCAAACTGTTGCATGAGTTTCACAAAATGTAATCTTTGTTAAATTAGATTAAGCTACCAAAACATTATGGTTTCACATACACTGAGAGAAATAGATAGTACTCTTTAACATAAATATAGTATACTTTAATATATTTTATAGCTCCTATAGGGACAATCATATTTTATATTACCGGTGACAATATCTGTATAGTAAATATCTGTGAATACTTTTTATTAACTCGTATGGTAAAGTGTACTATATTTGTATTATTAATTTGAGCATACATGTTAGTAAATGTGAAAAAAATGTCTAGTAGCGCTGACTATATTTGATAATAACTGTTAACAATGAAAACTATAATAAATATAGTTTAATAATTTTTAATTATAATTAATTAATATAATTCGATTAGCCGGTGACAGCCGGGCGAATTGCCGTCGTATCGGGCAGGATTGCGGGAATCAGACCGGCCCGTGTACTGTAGAGTACTACCGGTATTGAAGCGCCTCGTAATTCTCGTCTGTGGGCGAATGTCCACAGTACTTTTTACACGACGTTAACCATGTATAAGCATCATATAGATATTACGCAGCCACATTTACCGATCACAATTTACATTGAGTACGAATTTCAAAGATTATGAAACAAGCGTAGCGCCATCTTTACGTCAAAAGCTGTAGTATCACATATTTATGTAGCTAAACCAATTATGAGTATTATGATATTCCTACTATATAGATATAAAATTATACAGCATTCATTTCATTCCATCTCATTATTAATGCCGTTTTCAATAATCAAAGTAAGGTGACTGTTGCAAGCACCTAACCTAACCTAAATAAACACAACACAGTAAATTTGCTACACCTGTTATTATAACTGTCTTCACTACATTATATGCAATTTATTATATTCACTTGTTGTAAAATATTGTAAAACATTTCACTATATTTTGTAGAAGATTGTCACACAATATTTTTAAACAATTTTATTGCTTTTTTTGTAACCGTGATATAGGAAAATGCAACGCCGTTGTTCTAAAATTTTGCACAATAGTAGGAATTCTTACTACAATTTCCGTCAAACAGTGAAGTGTAAATATTACAACATGGATTTTTCTCTGTGCAGACACAAACATGCACCGACACGAATACGTACACCTGTGTCACACGTACATAACACGTGTGAGTGACAATACAGCTTATTGGTCGATTTCTTCGGTAAAGATCGACAATGAATAGAGCAAGGGGTGGGAAGAGCGTTACGAACATTTATGTTAGAAATTGAATATGCATCGAATACCTGGTAACATCCAGATTTTACCTCTTACTATAAGCATGGTAACATCTGGTTATTTTACTCTTAATACCCCACATATTGTCGTTTTGACAATAATTATGTTCCTAATTAACATAAAGAGATTTACTATCTAATTTCTACAATCCATTTTTCTCAGTGTAGATACCTGCTGCAAATTACCGTATACCAAAAATATTATGTTTTGATATGTGAAGTGTGAACATTACACAACCATACTAAATCAGAGAGAACCTACCCTTGGGCATTTACACTTCATGTAACACTACGATAAGATACATACAGAATATTCAGTCAAAGTTCGTAATTGCGCTAACTTTATTATCTAGTTTGAGCCGGCAATGTATAGTGGATAGTTTATACTTACTTACACTATTCGTGCACGGAACCGCAAACACACGTGCTAAAACCGACGGTTAATGAAATCTACCGCTTATTGACATTAGTAGCATTAGTAAACTATAAACGTTTGTTTATGTAGGCACCGTAATTATAATCGAGATATCACAATATTCGTTTGCGGACGGAAGCGGGCGCTCTTTACGGGCATCGCGGAGATCTACAGAGATAGTTGAGCGTCTAAATTAAATCATTTTAATTAGATTGGATGCCGAAGATCAGGAGTCGGAGATAAGACGAACGCGAGGACGCCGTTGTCGTGGGCCTAATTGATTCGCTTCTGTTTGGGACTCAATTATGCCGTAAGTACTTGTCTAATTAGGCGTTAAATATGGTGGTAGTTTATGGAGGTCTGCGTTTTTAGTATTTACCCTTCGTACCACTTGGGAGTAAAATCTATTGGAACTAAAACATTTATTTCTGCGTGGGATATAACGTTTGTAAAAGCTGAACACTATGACGATATTTATATCTGCTAAAGGGCATTGCAAGAACGCATTTTAGTGATTTACCAAGTATACAATAACATTATTACGCGATACTAAAGATCAGGGCATCTCTGACGAATAACTACACAGCCTTACTGGTTTAACCTGACAAAATGTGAAAGATCTGGAAAGCATGTTAACGCCATTACGCAATACTCAAAATTGTAACTCATTACAACTATAATAGCCATCCAATATAACTTATAGAGCAACAAATAAATTATACTCACGGGTGTTTCTCGTTTTACTTACCCGGCCTTTACAAATAATTTTACTGGCGCTATGCATAGAATTCCACAAAACGTAAATAAAACACAAAAACGTTAAGGAGTAAAAATATATTGAAATAGTCCACAACAATATTATTTCACCACACAGTGGCTTCATCAGGTGGATGAAATTAACTAAACAGAAATTATAAAATTACACACTATTTATACTTTTAAACCTAGGAGTGGGGAATAATTAAAATCCTTTTGTTCATTGAGCGCTAAACCTAACTTACTATATCTATTAATTTCTAAACATTCAAATAAGTCTAGTTTCTTACTTTTCTTATGAACATGCAAAATATCAAAATTATTATTAAGATTATGATTAAGTTCTAAACAATGATTAGCATTTCAGAACATACTAAAAGTTACAGAGATAAGAAGACAGATTCTACTTTTGCTAATCATTGTTTAGAACTTAATCATAATTTTAATAATAATTTTGATATTTTGCATGTTCATAAGAAAAGTAAGAAACTAGACTTATTTGAATGTTTAGAAATTAATAGATATAGTAAGCTAGGTTTAGCGCTCAATGAACAAAAGGATTTTAATTATTCCCCACTCCTAGGTTTAAAAGTATAAATAGTGTGTAATTTTATAATTTCTGTTTAGTTAATTTCATCCACCTGATGAAGCCACTGTGTGGTGAAACAATATTGTTGTGGACTATTTCAATATATTTTTACTCCTTAACGTTTTTGTGTTTTAATTACGTTTTGAAGATGGAGTTTAAACACGTATCCTCCCATTCGATTAATTTTTATAGAATTCCACTATTATGCGTTAGTATAATCAGATTAAAAAAGTGAGAAAAAAGCTTCCTAAATCTTCACTAAATCATTGATAGTAATTCCGTCTTGCCTCATCTAAAAAATGATTCCTCACGATAGAATAACGTGTCCTTAAAAAAAAAAAAACTTTATTCGTCAATAGAAGTAAATGTGAATTAGTGTCCAACTCTTTAAAAACCAGCAAATTGTCAATAAGTGAATTTAACCTCACTTTTTAAATTAAAATCAGCTGATTCTCACCAGTCGGCCATATTGGATATTCATAAAATTGAAGTTTAAAAGTGAACATTCTACTAGTTTTTCAATCTAATCAGATATTATTTCTGCACTGCACTTGCAGCACATCTTGACGAAGTTAAGCAGTAATACCTTCAGTAAATTTATTGTACTCTGTGAACATAATAAACTTGACGTAATTACAAACAGTAGCCGTACGTCTTATCGCGGTAATATAAACGTTAATGCGACGTCGGGTTTTCTGATTTAACGGATAGCGATCAGAGCAGGCCGCGTGCGCACCGTACGGGAATACGGCTCATTCACATGGACTAACGCACACGAACGCATGCTCGCTTACAATGCGGGTCGAGCGCTGAAAGAAGAAGTAGGTATACAGATGAAGAAGAAGAAGAAGACAGTAGGACAGAGTATAAATCGCGTGTGCGTGAAACGCTTTTGCTCTTTTATTTCACGGATTTTAGGGAGGTAAATGGGATATGAAATAAACGACGGAGATGTAAAGAAGATGCTAACATGTAATAGCTTAACTTCTCCTTTTTACGCGCGCGTTAGCGGCTGCCTTCTCTCCTCGTCGGTGTTTGCCTTGCATTTGAATACTTGATAAGATAAGGGGAGGGAGTGACGGACTTTACGGCGCGCCCCGTTTACCCCGCGCGCCCCTTTGAGTGTTATCCGTTCGACATTCTCTTCCTTCTACGGTACTTTTTTCTCGCGTTCGCCGAAAATACGCTCGCGTCCCCCTTTTACGGCGATTTTTTCGGGATGGGAATATTTTTCGTGATTTTTTAGGGGCGATTAAAATTTTTATAACTGACGAGTTAATAGCTTGTAGCGATTTGGTAATTTCTGAGCCTAGGGTCTTCCGGGTAATGGATCCCTTTTTATGGGAGGATCTTTCATTAGCATCTAAATTTTTAATGCAGGAACACTGTATCCTGTTCGGTCTCGCAGGTTTTTGTTGCGAATTCATGCGGAAGATACGCAAAATTTGCTGCTATATTTACCCTAAACTTTTAACATGGTCATGGATGATTATTTAATGAATTACTAGAAACTGTATTATTTATTTACATTAGTTACTGTATCTTATATCAGAAAAAATCTAAATTTAACTCCTGATTTGAATTAATTAGGGTAAAAAATGTTTTGAAAGCAACCATTTAAACAAATGTACTAATATAATTAATTAGGTATTTCTTAATTAATAGGTTAGTAACATTCCCACTAAATAAGATTAAATATGACAGAGAATTGCAGTTCATTCAAAAATTTGCGATTTACAATAATTACTCTTCTGCAGATGCATTTCGACATTTAGTGAAAGTCCGATATAAACATTATGTGCGAAGCTCAACTACTCTAACTTCAATTGAAACTCTCGAATCAAAAATTCGTTAAATTACCCTTCCACAAAATTTTGAAAGACGTATACAGTATTTTTACAAAACTTTTACGAAAACATCACTTCCACCCCGGTTGCAGCAAAGCTTCACAGGGTAATGGCAAAAGACGGAACAAGAGATGCGATGGCCTTGAGAAAAGCAGATGGTAGCTACACGGAAGGCGAAAGAGAGCGGGCTACCCTACTCCTTGAAGCACCTAACAGCAAGCAAACAAATCTGGAAGAAATAGTTGTAAATACCAGGAGAGCCAAACGGGAGGACTGGGAAATTGCCAGACAAATCTGTACAAGACTGCGCATGGAGTGAGTGATACACACCTTTCAACTATTTAAATGACCAAGAGCGGATGGGATATTCCCTGGCAGGAAGAAATAATACAACACCTTGTAAATATAACAAGGAGTAGTTTTCTCGCTGGGATACATACCCAAAAGTTGGAAAAGTCACCTTCATACGAAAAATAGGGAAGGAGGATTGAACTAACCCCAAACCGACTCATTAGCGTGCTATCCTTTGTATTGAAAGCAATGGAAAAAGTATTTATATCAGATTTGAGGTTATGGAGAACACACAAGAGTCAGCATGCATACAGGACAGACAGATCGACAGAGACTGCCCTGCATGAGCTAACCTGAATCATGCAGAAAACTCTGGATGAAGAAGAAATAGTTATCTGTGTCTTCCTAGACATTTCGGGTGCGTTTGATAATACCTCGCACGAGGCAATCAGACGAGCACTAGAAACAAGTGTGGTGAGTAAAACAACAGTAATTCGATGGATAACTGAGATGCTCTTAACGAGGATAGCTGAGACAACAGTAGGCGAACAGACTAAGAAAATCAAAACCACTCGTGGAACTCGCCTTTGATGTAGACGCTGGTAGCAGATGTTGCTTAACAGCTTTCGGCATACACTGTATAGGACACGCAGACGACATTGTCATAATAGCGAAAGGCAAGCTTGAAGGAATTCTGTGTGACCTGATACAAATCAGCCTTAAAATCACTAATGAATGGTGTCGGTCAGTAGGATTGATCATCAACTCAGCGAAAATCACTATTGTACCTTTTACGAGGAAGAGGAAAATTTCGAACATGAAAGACATCCTCCTAGTGATCGTCCTCCTAGTCAAATATTTTGGAGTAACCTTAGACAAAAAAACTTCTATGGAGCAAGCACATTGATTGCCTTAATGATATGTCGAAACCTAGCAGGCAAAACATGGATCTGCAACTCAAACACACTGAGATGGCTGTACATCGGCATAATAAGACCTATGGTAACGTACGGGGCGATAACCTGGTTCCAGAAGGTCATACGAGTCACAGCAAGGGATGCCCATGGCACGGTGACCATGCCTATGCATTACCGGAGCTATGAGAACATGCTCCACCGCGGCCCAAGAGGCCATTCTAGAGCTCACACCCCTACACATAGTGATGGATGGAGTGGACCATGCAGCAATGCATAGACTACTTAAGTTTCGTTGCAAATCGAAAAGCAAACATTGCAAAATACACTGTTTTGATCAATTCAAGTAAAAACATCTCCAAATTGTTTGAAAATTTCAGGTTTCAAACATTAAATTAAAAAATTTTCCGCAAATAATAATAATAATAGTATCCCTTCATGTCCAACGGTGAACACTATTTACAGTGCAACATAATTCAAATGCAGTACAATTAATAAAGAAATGCAACAATAAGTCATAAATGCAGCAGCATACCATGGGTTGCATATTGCATACTAAAGATACATTGAATTGATGGTATTGACCACAGTTAAAATTAACGTAAACATAACCTACAATAGCCAAAGTAAATAGTAAATACATAATATAAATTAAAAATAAGCTGAAGCAAGCGAGATACATATAAATATATACAACAAAGTAGATAAATTGTAATAATACCTACATAGCGCTGAACTTATAGATGTAGCAAAAGTTTAAAGTGTTACATCAAAAACTAAAAGGTACAATTAAATAAGGACACTACCGGAATAGTGTTTATTGTAATTATTCATTATGTGAAACACTGGGAATTTCATTAACATATTAGTTCTAGTTCTTGGTATTTTAAACACAGCCATCGATAGTGTATGAAAAAGAAACAAAAAATGCTTTTCTAACCAATTAAAATTACAGCCAAAGAATTCTAGAAAATTAACAACACAATCGTTCAACAGAAATACACTTAGCAGGAGTAGGTAAAATGGAAAAGCTGAAATCCAAATTAAAATAAAACGTGTAGATGAGTCCTCGATAAACCAACTGGACTGATTGATACGTTCTGTATTAGAAGGCGCTTGACCTTGACCGACCCCGTGCCACTGCCAAAATAACTCCATTGTTAGTGCTTTAATCATGATGCGACAAGTACATTAATTCTGAAGAATTTTTTCATATAATGTAAAAAAGCAATATTTGACAAACAAGAATAAAAAACCAGACATCGATCAACACATCTTTCTGCAATTACGTATAGACATGGGAAACAAACAGCAGTTTTTGTCCACTGCACTGCAATCGTACCAATCAAGTACCATTCTTCTAGTATTATCAACTTTATGTGGTATATATTTTATGTAAAACATCTCATACATGCACCCTAAATTCACTGAATAAAAGAAAAGCCTGGGGATGATCCAGCGATCGTATTTTACGCCAAAAAATTTAATATACACTGTAGCAGACTTAATGCCTCGCGAAAGTTTTGTATTTATAATCTAATAAAGTGGCGCAGTACATCATCGGATCCGTTCCCGGTGACATTTAGAACTACTCTTGGAGAAACGCAGGGATTACCCGTCGAGCTCTAGGAGCTAACTTCAGGACGCTCGCGCAGGAGTCCACGTGCCCCCCTTATTTTATTACGGTTACCGAGACACAATGCTTATACTGCGATATTACCTCGCACATTGGGCCATTTAACTCGCGATTTATACAGACGCTGCAGTCTTTCGCGTTCCTCCACAGCACAATTCCGTACCTGGATGGTAACTTTCGCCTGGTAAATCTGGCAAATGCCTCCCTCCTTTGGACGGATTTACGTTCTACGTAAGGTATCCACCTCTTCGACGGCATTAACTTCTTAACTAAATGCCGTTCCGTCGGATTAGAAAACTTCGGCCGCGATTTATGGAATCGTATTATTGTAAGCATCGCGACAATCGAAGAAGTGTCGTTGGGGCCCTCGTTGGGCGCCTTATCTTAGTGTTTGAAGATAAATCGCTCTTTTTTCCTTTTTTTTTCATCTCGAGTCGGTGCTTGTTTCACTAGAAAATCCCCGCTTCTTCCGATTTTAGTCTAATTAAGTAAGCGGGATGAATATAGCATCGGAAGAGGACAGAGAACGGATTATCAGGCCGGGAATAAGAGAAACGGACTGGGAGGATATCCGTCTTTCATAAATGAAAAGGAACTACGTATTCGTTTCGTTTCCTGTATCGCAGGGATAAACAAACTGAAAAGATTGTCCCTTGTACTTCCGGCGAGCGCTTTGTTTTCTTCTAAAGGAGTTACACTTCAATAACTAGAGGATACAACTTCGCTTCCAAGATTTACACTGTATCTTATATTAAATGCTCAGAGTATTTACTATATATTCTCATGTATTGCTATATAATGACACCTACTGCCATAAAACAGAATGACAAGGCCATGCTTATAAAGAATTGATTGATACGCAGATGTCAGTTGGATATTTCAACGAGCATCCTTATACATTTAAATTTACTGCGATTGATAAATTGTACTATATTACAGATTTATTTCCTGAATACTGTGGTGTTTCTACCTCAAAATAAAAGTTCAGTTTCGAAGAATACAGAAAAGTCAAAAATTTCAAATGGAATCCCCTATTTTTTCTTTCTTATTATTATTCAACGCTAAAAATATGGGTGATTCACTATTAAATTCCCTAAACCTATCGATAAACGTTTTCAGGTTATAACCGGAAGTACTTGAGACTTGTGTATATTTTGCTGGAATATGTCAAATTGCTGTTAGTAGGTATTGTTTAGCGGCTAACGTCTAGAATCTAAGATTGATATTCCTAGAGATGGTATTGGACTCGCACTAAATGTTTATAGAAAGTAAAGCACGATTGATGGTGCACTCTTAGTATTATTTTATGTTTCTATGTGAGTCTCTGCTGATTTGACAAATATCGGGGTTTGTATCCATATGGGTACTATGGAGGGAGGTGATTAGGGATGTAAGCATCATTAAAATTCTAGAAATATGGAGGTTTTGGAAAGTACACGGATTATTATTATCATTATTAATGTTAACACGATTTAATCCTCTGGTTGACGGGTGAATTCAGAATCACACCATTTGACGGATTGGGTCTTTCAGACCCAAACTGTGTTTTATTTTTTTTTCCCCTAATACAATAATATACGCCCAGTTTCAGGTATGCATGTGTTAACCTGGTCTATTTTGCACTGCTAAGAGTAAAAATAGTTGTGAGAACAACATTAACTTCGGAGTTCCCATTTATTAAAAAAAAAAGTATATTTTACAAATTTTCCAAAAATAGTCATCTGCTTTTTGAAAATTATCCATTTGGATTGTTCATTTTCTTTATTATGAATGCGTTGATTGCTCCTACGTTGAGCATGCCGAAAGAAACCACCTTGTGTTTCGGGCTACATTATAAGATGTCCACTACATTGACATCGCTTTTTCTGGATTCCTAGAATGTTAGTAACTCTGGTTTTTTATTATCACCAGTATTTTCGTCCATTTTGTCATCGTAGTGCATTGAGGATACAAGTAATACATTCTTTGACTTTTTTGGGACATATGAAGCAAGTGTCATATCGGCATGGAATGCAAAAAGTGAAGACTTTACAGGGCTATCTTCAACATTTTTAACTTTTTTGGGCAGACTTTCGACTGGATTGTATTGTGCTAACCACAGTTAGGCGGTGATCATACAACAAACAACTTACAGCTTCCATGCTAGTAAACCATCGATCCATGGTAACATTCCTTCCAGTTCGTGGGATGTGGTTCGTCATTCTTAGAATGATGCTGTTACAGAATTGTCTATCTGAAAGGGATCTTCAGGTTGGCATCCAGCATAGATCTCCAAATGCGACGTGTAAACTTTTTGCAGCCACTGTAGAAAATACTTTGATCCCATATTTGTATGCAAAAGATTCTGTGTGAATACTTAGAAACCAGAGGAAGGCCCTAAGAATGTTTTATGCTTAAAAACGACACAAAATTAGTCCCTTGACGAAATACGAAAAAGTAAATTGTAGGAAGAAAAAACGAATACACGGGTTGGGTCTGACAGGCCCAAAGCCCTTCTGGCAGCCAACCGGCAGATAATAAAATTAAGACAAATTAAGTAAAACATGTCTTTATTAGAGTTAGGAAGGTACCAAAGAGCTAAAGAAATTAAAAAAATTATTTGAAAAAATACAACAAAAAAAGAGATTTGCCTGGCTTTCACAGACCCAGCCCGTCAACCGGAGGGTTAAAAAGTTCTTTTTTAAAAGCTATGTGTTTAGAAACTCATGTTGCTATTGTTTGCAACAATTAACTAACACCTAACTGGATCTTGCTATAAAAAATCCTGATACTGAGGAACCTTATTTACTGATTCTTTTCTCTCACTAGTCAGCAAATGTTTATTGCTTCTAACCGGGATTTTTGTCAGATCACTGCAAAATCAATTGTAATAGTGTAAGATGAAAAGATGCACCTACCATCGAAGAATTCCAAAGAGTACTCTGCATTTAGACGTGCCCCTTTTCGCCGCAATTGCGGTAAGTTCGAACGACTGCATCAAAACTGAACTCAAGTCATAGTTGCCGGAAGCGACCACCAGGGCGAAGAAAAAAGAAAAAAGAAAGAATAGACAGAAAAGAGACTGCGAAAAAATACAACGACCGCTGGATCCTTTGAGCGAGACCGTGATAAAACAATCAGATAAATAAAATCGCGAATTCCGTCGGAGTACCTTTCTCCCCAACTCGCAGAAGTGGTACGTGTGGAAGTGAGTCTTCGCCTTGTAGAAGTGAAGTGCGACAGAATGCAGCGGTAGCGCTACACTTGATTTATGGGCAACGGCGTTCCGCTGTCTCCGAAGACATTATGCAAAGGTTCCGACGGCGTTTCTGATGCCTTTACCTTTCTCCCCTAGTTCTCGCCCCCGCGTCTTTCCCTGCCGCGCAGTTCCTCGACTACCGCACGGTCGCCTTTGATGCATGGATTCTCACCTAGCGCCCACCTATTTCTCTTCCCTTTAGATTTCTCCAATCTTATCCCTCACGCGTTGAGCTACTAGTCGCGATATTACCGCTAGGGTAAGTGGTATAATTTCGGGTCGGGATACGCTTATGCGAAATAGTTCTTTCATTTCCCCTCGGTCGGTGAACTATTATCGTTGCGATTTATCTCGATAAACAGCACTGCGCATTCGGGAATAGAGGTTATACAATCTACGAGAGTAAAACCTCTTACTTACGAAACCTGAACGATGAATATATATAATAATACACCATAGCCGAAATAAAATAAATATGTTTATAATTAATTTCATTAAACTTTTAGCATACTTATTAAGATTCGCAACAATTAATATGCTTTCGGAAATATAATCGGATTAATATATTATCTTATATAAACTGCAAATCTGATGCATTTCTGCAGATCTCTAGAAACACTAGATTTATTTTGCTAATGCATGAAGTTTATCAATACGCAGTGAAGTAAAACATAAATCCAGTAAAAATTGTTTTAAAGAAATTGATAAATATAGAATAAATATTCCAATACCTTGTAATCTAAATCAACTCCTATTACATTTATCTTAAAACTTAATTTGATTTGTACCTTTTTGAAATTTATGAGGACGAATCTTCCACCTACATGTTGGGCAACATTGCTAGAGATGCTATCGTTCAACATTTTGTTAAGGTTAAGGCTTTTATTTTATTATAACTAGAAAGCCTGGGCCGGTTCACCCAGCCAATTAAATAGTCGTTTGATGTCCGCTTACCGCCCCAACTCGGCAGAAAGTAGAAAGCGGTGCGCTCCACCTGGAACGCACCACTCGCGAATGATGAAAACAGTTTTTTTATCATTGGTGAGCAATACAAGAACTTTATATTTTGACCCCGCCGGCTTGTTTATTTAAACAAGTGGTATTTTTCTTTATCCTTAATAATTCCCACTCGAATGATAAAAATACGATTCGCGAGTAATATTTTCCGTACCCTGATAGGAAGTGCAACCATAGATCCCGTATCAATGTGATATTCGGCACGTCGAAATCCATATCGAAAAGGAAATGCATGGATTCGGCAAAATTTCAGTGGGAATAGTACTATATGTCAATAAATGTCAGTGTCTAGAAGTATGAACATGTATTCCATTATCCGCAGCAACACCAAGCAACAAACGACAATCTTGTGACAACAGCTCGACCTAGTTACTACTTTACTATTAATCAACATGTCAACAAGCATTGAGTTTAAAAGTAACAGGTCGTGAATGATAATTGTATATAAATACATAATTTAGAAAATTTGTTAAACTATTAAAGCCGGTGTTATTCTGGTTACAACATAAAGTTCCCTATCCATTTAAAACCATACATATATTTTATTTCAATAGTTCTCTTGACATTTCAAACTAGTTCATTTGCTTCTCCAAACATTGTATCTTGTCATGGTTATTTATTTAATTAATATTGTCTAGATATTCTAGATTCATTCAAACTAGAAATAAACGTGGAGTGGCACACGTAATTGATGGAATAATTTATAACAGAAATAGACGAGAGTACCTGAATAAACTATTAATTCATGGGAAATTGATTACATGCAAACTACTGTGACTAAATCTGTCAATAGTATCCGGTAAGTGAGAAGTTTTGGACACGACTTCTACTCCGATAAAAGAAAAACATTGGTAGAATCTAACATCAAACAGACGTTTCATTATAACTTCTCTACACGCTTGTCGTCGCTGGAACTTCACTTCAGCTTTTAATTACTAGGATAATTACAAAGAAAAAATATAGAAAGGAACTGCGCCAAATCCTTAGACAAAATATCTCTGGGAATGTTTATTTAGCGAAATCAAACGGACGCTGAAACTTTCATTTATTCCAGGAGTATGCAAGCAGTTAATTGCTTGAAAATATTTACGGACTTATACACACATATGTATACTGTCTGTGTAGATAGGGATTTAATTTACCCAGTTTCAATCAACGTAGCCTAAACGAGCAAAAAAAAATATATAGAACTTAAAATAATGTTCAAAGTGATACATACTCGAGGAGACAAATTAAGCTCGACGATTATAAAACGACGATAAAAACATTACCATCGTCAACAAACGACCGACGATGTGACCAGCGAGATGGCAGAAACCTCTCCGAGCCGAGGTTGTCTAATGGTGCAGGCATATCTTTTACACTTGGCAGAAATAGATTCACGAATTATTAACAGCCTCATTATACCGGGCAATGATACGTATAATTAGCATCATTAGTCGGGCGTACTGGAACGGTAACAGAAGCGCAAGGATTATTTGTACTGCCGGCTTAAAACAATACGCATTACGCTCAGATACTTCCCAAAAGGATAAATAAAAGAAGAAAATCTGGCCGAAATCATGGTCACAATTTTATTCAATTTGTTGACCGTAAATATTTATCTATATGCGATGATGTTATACATTATATTAAAGGATTTGATAGCAAGAAACTTCGTATTTCATTACTTTCTTGAAACGTGATATGTGTCGATTTTAGTGTACAAAATTTGATGTGAAAGCTTGGTATAATTTTGCTTATCGTTAATGACTATTACAGGTTGATCTTTATTTCCCAAGTTTAGAATTTCCAAGGCGCGCCCACTCGAGGTATTTAGATTTATTGCTCAATAAGAACACGTGCCGTATCAACCCTGAAGTTCGCAGAAATAGTACATTCTTGTACCTTTTTTTAATGGAGAACAAAAATAACAACATGAATTAAAGCTATTACGTCTTATATTGTCCGAGTATAAGCAACCCTTGAATGCACTATCAACTTTATTCTTTTTTCATTTGTAAATACCTATTGGGCGTAAAACGCTTGATATTAGAGTTACACGAAGAGCAAAAATATATTTACAATCCCTATACGTTACTTTTAAATGGTTAAGTTTCAGAAAAAAGAAGTAATCCATTCAACAAAATTTTAAAATCAGCATATCTTCGTTAAACCTTTAATGAAAACACAAATATTCTGTTAAGAACTTATCGTTTTATAAATATATATATTATCTAATATTAACAAAAGATAAAAAAAAAACTGAGTCTTTTACTTCACAAACAACACGATTTACTTTTAACATGTTGTGTTCGTCTTATAAAAGATTTACAGAAGCTATTTTAATATGTTCAGTGTTACAAATTGTTTCAAATTATACACATTTTTTCACATATTCAATATACAATAGTTTTGTCTATTTAATCATTTTAAACTACAGACGAAATGCTTCATTCTGATGACAACATATTACTTTCAATCTCTGATTAATTCCACAGTTTTAAATACTTTTGTCAAAGTCATATCTACTTTATAATTAATTTTATTATTAAAAAGTATTAAGTTGAAGTAGTCATAATGCTTTTATATTTAATAAATTCATATGCAACGACATTGTCTCCTCAAGAAATGCGTTGCAGATGTTCTAATCTTAATATCGTGATGAAGTTATTAACAATTTACGTCAACCGTTCTCACATTCCAGCACATATTTTAGGAGTTTATCATGCGTCGCCGAAAGAAATGTATTTACACAGGACGAGATATATTTTTTCCTTTTTGGTAGGAAGGCGGACGTGTTGACGGGTTGCACCGCATCTCAAGTCAACATACACGTTCGTGCATTTAACATGCGCTCTTCGGAGCTGATTGAAATGTATGTGTGCATGGCGCCTGAAGGGTAGAAAAGGTTACTCATAAACTCATAACACATTTCGAGCTATTTCTATTGATTTAATTCGTACGGATGTATTAAACAGGTTTCTTGGTAATTTCTAAAGTACAAATCTAAGTTGTTTTGGATGGGAAACGGAAGCGAATTTTAGAGAGAAAAGGGTCTTTTAAGCGGTAGGGGTCCCTGCCAGCTTGCACAAGTGTAGTATATATATGTCACTTGCGTCTGGTCGGATGTTTTTCAGCAATACCTAAATTAAGAAGTATGTGACGGCAATGGGGACCCTCCTAAGTCCTAAGATGTATGTTATGGCGCTAGTGCATTTAGAAATGTTTATTTTTTGAAGTGGGTAATATATAAATATTCTTACAGATATATTTCACACTCCTTACTGGATTATGTGAACATTAATAATAAATATTCTTAATAAAATGCTAATGTAAGTAGAGGTTTTGAACCAAAATTTTTACATTTGTATTGTAGGCTACTTATTTTGTGCTGCAGGAATGTAATTAATATGTTTCATTCAGGTATCAAAAAATCTGCGATAAGTCATACACAAACTGAGCTGTACATTTTATTCTACAAAATACTCAGGTATATTAGATAAATAGGTATATTACTTAGAAATTTTGCAGTACACTAAACCAAAAACGTCCTGAAACAATAAAAAAATTCATTGTTCATACGAAATAGTTTTTTAAAAATGGTTCGAAGAAGGAGTTGAAGCCAAACTCGTTGAAATTGGAATTATAGCTTGATTGGTTCAATGAAATATGTTATTGTTGTAAAGAACAGTAGTTTTAGAATCAACGTTTTCATCCAACGTGTGAATATAGATTATTATAGATGTGCAAATAACTGCCTTTCAATGATTTCTATTCATAAGGTATACTTTTCATAAAGATATCTTATCCATTCGTTCTTGCAATAAGTTGCAAGCCATTGAAACAACGGACATGATACCATTTAATACTTTATATACCAATTAAAAATTTAATTTTGTTCATATGGTAAATCATTTTACGAAAATTGTATACAAAAAATAACAATGCGTATTTATGTTATCAACAAAATTATTTATTGAATAATTACTATAACAAATATTATCCTTGGACAAATAAAAAATGATTATAATAATGATAACTAATTAGTCATGTTATATCAAGGTTTCGCCTTTACTGCGAGCTGTCGTATACACAACTTGTGGAACGTCATGCAACAACAATTAGCAAATGTACAGAGAACGCTGGCAGCAACTTCGCATTATTATACTTTCTTAATGTATTCAAGGAAAGAAATTGTCATAAATTAGGTAACAGTGACCAAGTTGTAATGATGTGGTATAAAGTACAGTGAACCCTTTACGAAACCGAGCAATGAAAAAAATTGTCCACTTGCGGTCGTTATTCGATTATCTCTTCCTCAATTTTCTCCTTTTCGTTTATTTTTCGTCTCTCGTACCAGTCCCTTCACCGATTCCCAGAATGGGCTTATGTAAGCATCCTGTACGCGAATCTACTGCGGTCGGAATGCAATTTGTTATAATGGGATGCCGAGTTACGCAATGTGATTAAGATCGCTGAGCGCGGCAGCTCCGATAAATGGAAGTTATTTTGACGTTCGGAAATTTCGAATGGCCTGTTATTGAACGGGCGCCGAATTAAATTAAATTTAAATGACGGGGAACAGGCCGATTTGAATTTATTAAAAATCGAATTCTCCTTTCGCGGCAAACCGTATTAAGATTGCTGGCGTTTAATTATAATAATTATGCTAAAATTTTTACAACAAAGCTGATGTTATTTAAGTATGTTATGTGAACTTGTTATTAGGTTTACTATACAGAGAAAGCTATCCATTTTATTAATGGCAGATCGACCATTACCAATCTCTGCCAGTTTACGCAATACACAATGGAGATATTGGACACCCAAAGTCAGGTCAATTTTGCTTATACGAACCTGTCTAAAGCTTTTGATCGCATCGATCATGCTGGCATATTTTTGAGGAAGATCCGATGATTTGATTTCAGTAATGCTCTTCTTACCTTGTTCCAGTAGTACTTGTCCGATCGTCAGTTTTATGTATGCTACAATCGTTTCAAGTCTAATAGCCATATTACTACATTGGGTGCCCCACAAGGGTCCAATTTGGGCCCCTTGTTGTTTCTTTTATTTATCAACGATCTTCCGGAAACCATTGACTGTATCATTCTCATGTTCGCTGACAATGCTAAAATATACACTAACATTACATTTATTGCTGACTGCTTACAGCTCCAGATAAACCTTGAATTACTGTCCGGTTGGTGTATGCTTAACAGATTGGCCCTCAATTAACAAATGCTACGCACTAACCTTTACTAGAAAGGAAAATCATATTATCCTTGATTACAATATTGATTCTACATCTTTGGCTCTTTGTAATAGAATTCGGGACTTGGGGGTGATTTTTTTGGCGCTCAGCTTTCTTTCGTTGCTGCAATACGCTGCAATTATTTGGCATCCTTTCTACGATATATACCATAAATCCATTGAGGGTGTCTAGAAAAGATTTTTGAAGCACTTGTGGGTTAAAAAAAAAAACATTTATATCCACCTAGAAGCTTCTCTCAGGAAATTCTTTTAAATACCTTTTTGATGTCATTGTTTCGACGTGCACATTTTTACCTGTCATTTATATACAAATTACTGCATGGTAAAATTGACTCTTCCTACTCGCTGGGTAGGCTGCCTTTCCATGTGCCTCGGACAACGGTTCGTATCGTTTCGATTTTTTATACTATGCCCGCGCGCACCAATCTTATGCTGCGCTCACCGCTGGTTCGTATGCGTAACGCCTACAGTCGAATTAGTGCAGACTCTGACATATTTAATTGTTCTGTAAAACAGTTATTAGATGTTAACCGAACTTGTTTTATAGCAGCACCGTAGGTGAATGATTATTTACTTAAAATATTTTGCATTGTATTTACATTCTCACACTACTGTTATCTTTTGTGTTTTGTAGGTCGAACTGTTGGGCAGTAAATTATTATTATTATTAGCCATTCCGATTTTAAAATTATTATGAAATTTCACTGTTTTACCTTCATAGGAGTAATAATTAACACAAAAGTTAATACCAATAGTATCATGATGATTTTCTTATAAATAACTTAATAAAGCAAAACAGAATTCTGACTATTGTCACTGAAATATATAGTATATAGTATATCCAGTAGCGTAAAAGGTGTGTGTATAACCATCTATGTTGGCGTGACTCCTAATACTTTGTTAGTGATGATATACAATACTACTGTACGCATTTGGTCTACGTTCACGATATATTTTATTGCAAATTTACGAGTTAAATACATAATAACTTCGGTAATAACATACATCAAGCATTCCAAATAATATCAAAATCTACGTTTTCGTCCTTTTATATATCGTTCTCCGTTTAGGCTGCGTGAATTATGAATAGTCAGATGAAAGTATGAAAAGCGTATCACTGACTGGTGAGATTAAGCGAGGTATCGCGTGCCTGCCATTGTTCTATTAAATCTATATGTGCAGGTATACACGGTGGATGTTTAAAAACTAACGTCGGCATATTAATTATCCGTACTTGTTTCGGGAACAACGTTTATGCATGTTTTAATAATTAGGTGCTGCATCGGTGCGTGCGCAGGATCTATTATCGCGTCAAAATAAAAAGTTTACCTGGTACATTTCATCAAAAGTAGTGTCACATTAAAAATTTATATTATATGTTATTACCAAACTTATATCTACTTTAAAGTTATGTTATTAAGTTTGCAGCGTGCCATTCTGTGGAAGAAAAATAAAAAAAAATATTTAAGGTCAGTTTTGAGTTTGTTGTTAATTAATCATTAATTCCTCTTCTTTTGATAGGCGGTAGCGTTACTACCGCATGCTATTTTATTAAATAAGGCGCCGTCATAGCTTCTGGTGTAACAGACATTTTACCAGCTGTCTCCGCTCTGACAGTTGTGTCGGCACAGTTTTCTGATGCACACAGACATTTATTCATAGCCATTCTCATTCCGAAAAGTTTAACACCGACGCAGCTTTCTATAGACAGCTCTTTATAGATAATACAAGAATATCTTTAGTGACAAAAAATGTATCTATCGGCATTACATAGATAGGTATATATAATTACAGCCAACAGATACATCATAGAATAATCCAATTGAATTGCAATTACATACAGCGAAGATTGGAGGTACCTACCTATCTTGTGAATGTTCAGTTTGCATTCCCGTTAGGATTTTTACCGTTCCCGGAGGCGCGTTTTGCGTCTGTTATATGTTAACTGCGTCCGCGACTACTGCAGCAGCCGCGATGGCAATTCCGACTGGTGCGCTCCCATTATAATTTACGCGAATATTAAATTCGAACTCGCGAACGGCGCTCTAAGGTACCGATAGTAATAACCTAGTATTAGCGGGATAGTCGGCGCTCTAATCCAGTTGTTAAAATTACATGTTATTGCCAACGGTAAGTCGTAATTCAATATTACGCACAAACATAAATTCGCCTCCAGAATTACTAATGCGCCTCTGAGCCAGTAATTAGAACTATAATTAATGGGATTAACTCGGGCATCCCCCTCCTGCCCGTTCGTTTCGTTGGTTCCATCGTCCTGAACCGTGTCGTCATATCCGTCGTTGTCGACGTCATTTTTGCCGACTGGCTCTTTTCCGTCTCTATAGAGAGAAAAAATTGCCATGTTTGTGTGCACGGTTTAATTAAATTTAATTAAACGTAACCATCACCGCCCGGCTGGATTCCAGGCGGCTTGTGATGGAACGCGGCGCTCTCCAGAGTGTTTAGGCGGGTGCGCGCGGGAAAGGTGCATCCGACCAAATAGCGTCGCCATAATTTATAATGATGCCCTTTTTATTGGGGCACAGAGTGGATGACACTACAGATTGAAATAATTTGTCGGTAATTTTTCTTATCTAGTAGGCACGTTTTTTCCTTTCCCTTTTTCTTTTATTTTGATAAATTATTCGTATAACTGGAGTGACTAAAGCATAATTTACATTTTTTAATTAAATTTCTCATTAAAAGGGACGTGGATATTCAACATGGTTATTAAAAAAATGCATCCGCCTAAAATACCCTTTTTAAAAAAAAAATTGTCAGCAGAGAACGGCAGTATATATGGAAAAAGCATGTAAGGATATAACACAGAAATATGGGAGTAACCTGCGGAATTTTATTATAAATACAGACGAAAACCACTAGGAAATAGCAATGCTTAATGAATGGATCTAACCCCGTCATTTTATCCAATTGGCATTAATTTGAATTTAAAATTTTATAAGGAATGCTGCCTTATCAACAGTGTAGCAGAATAAACTGGTTCTCAATGCTTAAAACGACTTTTAAAATGTGCCAGCTTTAAAAAATACTGAATATTTAAATTCATTTGAGATGTGAAAAGGGATAGCAGAACAAGAATAAAATTAAAAACCTCCACAAAAGTTGTACCTTTGTAACCTATCGTACCATGAGAAAATCTATTTCAGTGTCAATTTGTAAGCTTACTTTGAATTAATCATTAATTCTGTTCTTTTGATTGATTCTCCCATGGGCGGCAACATAATTAAACCGTGAGCTTAGCACAAGTGCACAGAGAGTCCCCGAATCCCCAGGTAGTCCCCAGTCCACTCTGCCTGATGTGTCAGCATAGCTTTCGTGGTACACGCCGAGCTTCTTATTCCCGGTCTGATTATAGCGCTGGCAAAGCTTTCTGGTGCAACACAGCCATTTTCCCAGTCCGCTCTGACTGATGTGTCGGCATAGCTTTTCTGATACACGCCGATCTCCTTGTTACAATTATTCCCGGCCTGATTGTAGCACTGGCAAAGCTTTCTGGTGTAACACAGGCATTTTACCGGTTTACTCCGCTTTGGCCGTTGCGTTGGCAGAGCTTTCTGGCGCTGCCAGGGTTTTATTTACAATCATTCCCGCACCGCAGAGTTTAGCGCCGTCATCGATATTTAACAGATTATAGCCCGTGAAAACCGTCCGCGTACTTTTCCACCGACCCCCGTATACAGATTGTCGTTTTATGTTGTTTACTGAAACAAAGCCATTACATTCCACGTCTATATTTCAAAAGCGTTACTGAAGCCTCACGAATGTTTTAATGTCACTACCCACTGTATATTTATGTATGCTCACGATTGTACATGCATTTGTTTTGACACTTACCTTTTTTTGCTGTATATATTCTATGTCTTTTACACCCGTTGTATAGAAATAAATGTTTGATTTATAGTACACTTTTACTGTTTCCTTGCGCAATCGATCTAGAACCCTGAGCATTCCCGCACTCAGAATCATTGTTACTACTTTGGGATTAAAACTTTATTGTAACGGTGTGAATAAGAATTATTAAAGGAATTATTTAAAGAGAACTGCATTGTTTCAAATACATTACCAGACAAAGCTTGAAAGACAATAACTTTATATCGTATTGTAAGTTCTGAATAAGGAGTGCAATTATATTTTATTCAAACCAAAACGTACTAATTCTTTGACTTTATATTCGCATGAGTTATTTAATCATTGTTACACAATTACATGTAGCATTTACTTGCATTATAACACAATACTTATCTGTCACATTACAGCTAATTTGGTAAGAATAATGAACGTATATATGAAAAACTGTTCACGGAATATTGTTATAGTAGAACACAATAACAAGAACATTAATTACAGCTACCACGTTAAAAGGGCTTTCTATATCATAACGCTGCAGTTTTTTTCTGAACACCCGCTGTGATTATAAAATTGCCACAGGAGGTTAATTCATTTACATAATCGCATTTAAAATTGCATGTTGGTTTAAATTTATAGGGCCTCCGATACGATTACACCATCGAGTTACAACATTAGTACAATGCTGATTTTACGGTTGCAATAAATTTGCGTCAAGCTAAAAGAATTTTTGTACATAGCAATGATAAAAACAAGTTTAAAAAAGTTCACAAACAGCAGTTTGTGTATGTGAAGAATTCTTTCGCCAAAAAAGATGTTACATTTGCGGTAAGTAAATATATATATACTGTAGGTCTGCAGAATTTTCTGTGCATGTACCTAAAATTAATAAAAAAAAAACACACATCTCGTTTTACCAAACTTGATTTCGTCCAACAAAACGTCTTAATGAACAGGGTTCTCTGCAGTACTCTGTAGTGAAGTGAACAAGATTTCGTGGATATTACGCCACATCTTTAAAGTTTTTTTGTAACTATAAACGAAAAACATTTTTGTCATATTACTGAATGTATTTTTTTATTAAGCTATAAATACCTGTTTTAGTAGAACCGTAAGCCTATTTTTGGTTAAATGACTTTAAAAAAAGCTTTTGCATACTAATTTGGTGTTAAGATATTTTTGCACAACCACATTACAAATCAACTTTTTTATTTGTGTTCAATGTTTGCTTATTAAAATTATTTTTCCATGTTTTTACTTATGTATGATTTCTATGTATTATAAGAGCGAGAATATTATAATTTTAGTCTTAGGGACGGTTTAGTTCGTTAGAACTTTAGTTTGTCAGTATATTGCTTCAAATATCCAATGCGTTCGCTGTAGACTTAGACACATGCACGAGTTCAGGTTTATTTGCTCGCCATTCTGGGCATTCATTCCGATTTACATTGCCGCGTTTGTATGTTTTTTCACTATGCCGTGTATATATCTTCGCGTATGCCCCTGTTTGTGTCTGCGTTGCTCGTAACTTCGGTTACACCCGTGAAACCGCATAAAACGTAAAGCGACTTGTTAAGTGTAATGTAGGGCAACGCTCCGGAACACGTTCAATAAACAAAAAGTTCCGTTCGGTTTTGATGAGTTCACGAATTTGTTAAAGTGCGCGCCGGCCCGTTATTCGCGCGTACGCCTCGCACGCTGTATATGTTTCTCTTGTTTTACTACGGGTCGGATTTTTACGCCCGCCTGTAGTCGCTACGGAAACATTTTAATTAATGGAAAATGCGGATTCAGAAAACATGCTTTCTGAGTGCGCGTATCCGCCTTGGAGAACCGGAGATTTTTGCTTTTACGATCCAAATAACAACGGAACCAGAATAATTTAATAATAACAATAATAGTATGGCACGGAGGAAATATTCGGGTATTATTTGAAGAGAGCTTTTAAACTGAGTAAATCAAAAATTAATTTAGTCCAGTGGAAATTTTCCTGAAATAATAGGTCTATAAAAATGACGAATTTTCACACATTTGTTTATGCGAATTTTGGAAGCCCATGTTTACATAATATAGCGATTATCATACTTTTTATAGCGCGAACGTGATTTCATTTGATGTCAATTTGCTGACGTGTTATTAAAAAAAAAAAAAGATAATAATAGGGCTTTACGCCCCGTGGTGCAGTACAGTGTGAAAAATGAAAAATCACCTGTCGCAAAGCAATATTTACAGCACAATTGATCGTTTAAGCTCACAATATAACGGGCATTAATTTATAACATACTGTGATTGCCCCATTACGATGATTAAATAGTGTTTAATGAAAAAAAAGGAGCAACCCCTTTTTCCCAAACCGTTAGTGTGCGTGACGCAGGAATTCGTAATTGGATGATTGCATGAGCTTATATTTCAAGCTTACCTTGTATGTATATGATTATATTTATGTGCACATAGTTCTCTTTATTTGTAGAGATAATAGTAATAATTATAGTTATAAAAATATTTACAACTCGGCGCAGATATACTTCAGTGTAATTCGCCCGAGATTAGCTCTTGAGAATCATACAAACTAGTAATATTTTTTTCCCATGTTCTAAAGTAAAACATTATGACACTCATTTTAGAGGTTAAATGACTTGATGTTAGTTTAGCACAATTAAATTGTGACATAGTACCACTTTACTGTCCTGTGACAATAAAGTACACGAAGTACATGCACTTTACCAGATTACACTGTCACGATTCTAAACTGACGCAAATTGTTATTTTACTTATAAATACAGTCCTTATATTGTTCATTCAATAATACTTATTACCTATACATTAACGTTGAATCACGTCAATTGATTGTCATACAATTTATTACGTAAGTGTGAGCACTTGAGACACTACAAATAAAAATAACTCAACTGTAATAAGTGGTAGTCCCAGATGGTAGTCGAAAAAATATTGTATGTTCACAGAATTAAACTACCATTATCGAACTAAACTCGTTCGATAAGGTATCACTTCAATGCACTGAGAAAAATACTATAAATTTCTAATGTCCTTCGATAGTTTGTCGTAAATCTCAATGCATGAAAACGCTAAATTCTTCTTCGAAGAGTGCTGTTTAGTCCTTTAACCCAATGCCTTAGAATTGCTATTATATGAATCTGTTGTTTTTATCTTTTTAGTAAGTTTGCTGCTTGGTCTGTTTCCTCAATTTTTATTACCTCTATTTCTTCGATGTAATGCTGGGCCACTTCAGTTTTATGTTCTTCATCCGGCGGATTTATTGCTTCCGTGTTTAAGATATATTGGTAGTATTCTTTCCATCTTCTCATTATATCCTTTTTAACAACACCTATATAAATGCCGATAATATCCATGGTCCTGCACATTGGAGGATCTACTGCTGCACAATGGGGACAGACCGGCAAATATCACCTAAAGAATCTGCAACTGTTTTATTTGTTGATAAGATAGTGTGTGAAAATTTGGAAAATCTAATTACACGTAGATATTTATTAGTTAACAAATATGCGGAAAAATTAAAGTTAACTGTTTTGCAACAGGAAAGTCGAAGTTGATTGACTTATTGCCGATATTTAATTCACAGAATCTTGTAAAGAGAAGTACTAAAGGAATTTATATATTGGTGTTGCTTAATGTTTTGTTTGTGTTGTCATCAGCGTAAGAGCCTAGTTATCATTTTGCAATTTGCAGATCAACGAATTTACTATTTAAAATACCATGATTACGTTAAAAAAGTTCATAATATGCCCTACGTAGCGTTTACAATGGTCTCGAAACTTGCTAAACGTTAATACTTGGCACAATATTGACTCTCCGCCTCGCGATATTTTCATATTGCGGAAGCGTTTACCTTGTGGCTCTATAGTAAGGTAAAAATGAAATATTTCGTGCTAGGTATGGAAGTTAGATTCAGTACCTATTAGAATATATTATTTTTAAAACATGTTTTGAACTTCAGTTTTTACAACTTTGAAATGATCTTGGGAATCTGTCCCATAGTGATTCAGTAATTTTTCCCGAATTGTTTGCATAGACTATCAAGGCATTTTGGTACAAAATAATAAAAAATTACTTTTCAATATAATGCAATTTTAAACGTGCCACTAGTGCAAAGAGGGCACTGACACATAACAATACACAACCCCACTTAATTTAAATTAAAATGCTATTAAACTGCTATTTACTCCCAAGTAGTTACTGGAACATTCTCTTGTCGACGTTTACAATTATCTCACGACACAACGAGCAGCTGAATTCATTTATTCCTCGGAATTACCGCTGAAAATAGTCGCGTTTATTTTCCCTCGGCATTTTCTCCTTATATTACCGTTGAAAAGAATATTCCTCTTGTGCCACGGCGCATAGAGAGCCGCACACTCTCTAAACAATACGCACTTAAATATTATTTCAATTTCCATTGAAGTTCCCCAACGCTGTTTACAGTAATGCAAGCCTCGGCACTTCGAAAAAAGCGACCGAAAGCAAATAAATCCCTTCAAACGTAAACCGCAAGAAGTCGACGGGACAGAACGAACGGCGAAGAAGAGAAAGAAAAGGAAACAGATCTGCGCTATGAAATGACGCACTTATATAGAGAAACGAAGACGAGCTCAGATGGGTGAGACGACGGACAATAACAACAACAAATAATTGTACAAGACAATGGTGCTTCTTTTTTGTGCGCGTTGTCTCTTTTATTGTTCCAGTACGGCGGGGCGACGCGACGTCTGATGCGCGTCTCGGCTAGCGTCTGACGTGTACCGGCTGCTCGTTTGACCTTACGTCTTAAGCATTCGGAACGCCTAAAGGGCGTGCGACTAGAATTTACGCCCGGCCATACGTTTAACCTTTCGTCCGACACCCCTGCTCGTTTTCTTGCTTTACCTTTATTGCTTCTTTTTGCGTTACTTTTTTCCTGGATGTACTCCCGTTACGGCTTCTTGTCTTTCTGTATCGCGTGGGATTGCAGAACACGCTAAAGTGCAGATGACGGTAATTCTCGGCGAGCGACATCGAAACCGGAAAATGTTACCGACAATGTCTTTTTCTGAGGGCTTGAACCGAAGTTCCCGTGTCTGGAAAGCCTTCTCGAATGATTTTAAAGAGTTGCTCGCGATTAAGTGTCTGCTCGTAGAATATATTCCCAATACTTCAATACGCGAATATGTTTCCCACTCTTTTGTCTTAGTTATTTTCTTAGAATGTTATAGATAAAATACGCTATTATTAAGTGAGGCAATCATGTTGAGACTGAAGAGCTGCTGAATAGTTTAGTAATTGTGCTAAATCTAATGAAATAGGCAAACCCCGGCGAGTTTTTAACTAGTTTTCAAACTACACAGAAAAGCAATTACTAAAAAGTATGGTAGTAAGGGGATAAATCATCTCTAATAGGAAACTTTTATGCTCTCTAATTTGTACGCCTCAAGTTTATCGCCTTAGCTAGATATGTTATGAGATTATGTAGCTTTTGATGATATGTAAGTAAGTAAGTAAGTAAGTAGGAGATTTATTTCAATTACCAGAATAGGTATGAGACACGTCACTACAAAGAAGAACTACAAAGACAAATAATATAACAAAGAAAAATACTACAACATAATCTAGAGTTCTATATCTTCATTAAAGTTAAGAAATTCAGAGATTGAATAAAACATTTTGTTCTTAGCCATGATTTGAGAGTTCTTTTAAAGTTATTCAGCGTAAGTGCTTTCCAACTATTGGGCAGACGGTTGTACACCTTAGTGCCTAGAACCTCTGGACTACTAGCCGTTAATTTCAAATGATGCTTCATAAGATGTATCTTCTGATTTCTGATGTTAGATATAATTATTAGGATTATTATTTTTGGTTAGCAGTAGATGCTTGTGTTTATGGATATGACAGCAGGATTCCAATATAAACAATTCCGGTAATGTCAATATTTTCAATGAAATGAAGAAGCCTCTACATAAAAGTCAGCTGTCTAATCCCCGCAAGACATCTTATAGCTGCTTTCTGCTTGATAAGTATGTCGGTAGCTGAGGAGCTTGATCCCCACAACAATACTCCGTATACCAGGTGCGAATGAAATTCTGAATGGTATACTGTTTTTAAAGTATTAGAGTCAACTACGGTTTTTAACGATCTAAGTTTAAAGATTGACCTATTTAATTTAGTTGCCAACGATCGACAATGATTATCCCAATTTAGAGTAGCGGTAAACGATAAGCCCAGAAATGTTGCCGAATCGGTTGAAGTAATTGCGTTATTAGCGAATTTCAAGTCTATGAAATCGTTAATCTTTTTTGTAACGTATGAAACAATATGTACGTGGTTTTCTTACGGTTTAGCGAAAGATTGTTAGCACAGAACCACATAAAAATCTTATCTAATACCATATTCGCAATCTCTTCCTTATTATTTTCATCTTCAGACACTATAACGGTGATGTAACTAATATATGTACGTAACTATTTTTTTCTTATGACATCAACGTGGTGTAGGTGAAAGAGAAGAAAAATTTGTTGTTATTAACTATTTTCCCGTCCCTCTGCGTTAGTTTAAAATGTGTCTGATGTACCTACTTAATAGGGAACAAGAGAAAAAAGACGACCACCAGCGACGGAGATACCGAATTGCAGCAGCTTATGACCTTCTGCAATTACATTTGTCGAAAGTGACAATGCTCGACTTTTGACCGTGATTTACGATCACTTTCTCTTTTCAAAGGTTTTAAGGCCGAAATGAACATCGCTACATTCTTCGACAAAATATTCAGCCCAACTGCTTAGAAACATGATTAGTGATAATACTGGTTTTAAGCTTTTTGTACCAACTAATACTTTTGACCAATATAAAAACTCTGAGTGTTCTCTACAAGAACTTATTTTAGAAATAAGTAGATTATTTCTTCCACGGAAAATACTTGCTTTGCAATGTCAGTTCTTGATGGTAAATAATGGCTTATCGAGGTTTCCTATTGCGGCTTCTGCGGACTTTCTTGGTCGATATTAAAAATTGTGAAATCTTCCTCATTTCCAAATAATTCAGAATGAAGATACTACACCGGCGCCATTGATATATGGCCGTGCGCGTTGGGAATTAAAATATGTTGATATTTTCGACAGCCATGAGGTTTCACGAACTCATGCAACGCTCTAAACATTCTCACCCCTGCGGTACAATTCCGGGGTTCGGCTGCTACGGTAGGTAAGTAGGAAGCTCACGTGCCACGATACAGGTGTTGATAATGTCATTGTGACTGATGGATGGTATAAACTCTGCTTTACTTCCATATAGAAAATATCGGAGATATTCATAGTACAATTCACTATGCTTTGGACATATTTGGAAGCTCTAGGCTTCTGAGAATCGTACATTTAGAGTTAGATGTGTAATTTATTTACCGTATAGAGCCCATTATGTCCAGATATACAGATTAATATCGATCGGTTACTTCAAGTAGTGGAGAAATATGGATGTCGGACAGATACTTAAGAATATCTGGCATTGAAATTTCTTGTATAATAGAAATACTAGTGCTTAATTGGTTTAATTGGACTTGTCTCTCTAGAGCAATTTATATAGATAGATAGATAGATAGATAGACTTTATTTCCACAGTATAAATGAAACATATACAAGAGAAAGTCAAAGGAAAAACAAATACAAAAATATAAAAAAGTTTCAACTCTTACTCTAAGTAAGTTACAAATTGATTTTATGACAAAAGAATTCTTCAATTGTATAAAAGGCACAATTGATCAAGTACTGTTTTATAACAGATCTGAATTGTTTTAATGGTAATGTTCTAGTATGATGTTGCAATGAATTATAAAATTTTGAGGATTGATATTGTACACATCTTTGTGTTGTAGACAATATATGAAAAGGTATTCTTAAATTACTATTATACCTGGTCGAGTAACTATGCATATCTGATTGAGTTTCAAAGTTTGTTTTGTTTTGCATACATTAAAATATTAAAAATAAATAAAGACGGTACTGTCATAATCTCCAATTCCTGAAAAAAGGGTTTGCAATGCTCCCTACTCTCTGCTTTTTTAATAGCTCTTATGCATTTTTTCTGAATTTTAAAAATCCTGTCTATATGTTGCTTTCTGCTACCCCATATTAATATACTATTATTTACGGTAGAATAAAAATTACTATAATATACCAGTTTTGCTGTTTCTGCATTAGTTATTTGAGCAATCTTTCTGATTTGATATCCCGTAATATTTAATTTTTTACAAATGTAGTCAACATGCTTTCTCCACGTTAAACCAGAGTCTATATGTATTCCCAGCAATTTTACAGCACTTTTATTCTTTGACTTTATTTCAAATGTTATTTTTTGTGTTTTTGAAGTGTTTAGTTTTAAGTTATTGGCTTGATACCAAAGTTCAGCCTTCTCTAATCCAAGAGTTACGTTTTTATTTAAAAGAGCGTCATTATCAGCTTTAAAGAAAAGAGTTGTATCATCTGCATACATTATTGGTTTACAGATTTCTAAATTTATGCAGAAATCATTTATGTAAATTAAAAACAATATTGGTCCTAACTTTGAACCTTGTGGTACTCCTCGAGAGACTGATCTCTGGTCTGATTTTAGGTTATTTATTACTACACTTTGCTTTCTATCCGTTAAATAGGATTCAAATATTTTCAATGAATCTCCCCTGACACCATAATGAAAAAGCTTTCGAAGCAAAATGTCATGGGAGACGCAGTCAAGAGCCTTTGACAAATCCAAGAAAATTGCTGAAGATTTCTGAGATCTATCAAACCCATCAATAATATTGCTAACTAGATCACATACCGCATGTATCGTTGACTTATTTTTTAGATAGCCGTACTGTTGTTTACAAAATAAAGTAAATTTATCAAAATAGTTAAGTAGCCTACGTTTTAATAATATAATTGTGGCTGTTAATTTACTTAGATTGAGTTTGTATATTTACATTATAAGCATTTATTAAATTTGAATATCATTATTATAAAAAATTTTAATACATATTTTTACCATAATTCTATATCGAAATTTTTCGGGAAATGTGTCAGTATTAGATTAATTTAAGTTTTATGAGTATAACTCCTACCACAATATCACTAATATCTCAATTTATCTTCCATGTTCAGATCCAAACCAATATCCATGTGTGCCCTTCTCTCGTTTAAATAGGGTACAGTCAACTTAAAAAAATTGACTAAAGTTCTTTGTAGATTTAAATTTTGCTCCACCTTGAATTAATTAAGGTATTATATATCAACTACTCGACCAAATCCTAGGGAAACATTTAATGTCTTTTTTCAAATACTTTAGTTAGCTCATCAATAACTTCATAATAAACAAAGACAGGGGATTACCTATCGCAGTTTTTTGCGATCGTTCAACATTTATCTTACCTATTTCGTCGTGGGAAATCATCGAGTGTGGCACAACACACAAATGATGCCGGACATAGTATTAAAATAAAAATTCCTGAACTAATGAAAAATGTAAATTCATTAAGATAATTGGACCAATACGAAATCAGATAGGTACGTGAGATAATGCTTTAACAATCTATTGAGCCGGTAACATGTTACTCTCCACTATCCGGTGTTGATAGTCTTATTGACGTAAAATGGATTTTCTCACTCTGATATGCATTTTTATGTCTTTTGATTTACCAAGTCAGTATAGGCGTTAAAAAAAGTAGTTGTAAATATTTTTTAGAGTAAACAAAACGCTGCTTATTGCTTTACTAGGTTTTAAATTATATACCCAACAGAAAACACCAATATTAATTGCCTGTTGGTGTCTTCTCTAGCGACGGAGAGCCGAAACATTTTTAAGCAGAATTAAGAACAAAGCTAACCACGTCGAAATTTGTAACATTTCCCTGGATTCCTAAAATCGCTTCACTCCATCCTATTGCGACACGGATTTTGAACCCTCGAAATCGCAGGAATCTCACTTGTACGCACACACCATTGCTCTCTCTCATTGTGGGAAACGTAGCCCGCAACACATCCTGCCGCTTCGCCCATTCTATTATCACATTATCAACGAATAACGTCCGCAATTACGCGAATGAATGAAATTTTACTGTTTATACACGGCGAGAATCTAAGGAATCTAGATCGCATGACACCGCATTTGTTCCACTAAATTACGTAATGAAATATCGTTCGCCGCGTCCACATGTTAAATGAGGTCGAATTGACCGCCTAATCATTCACGATCTAACAGTCTAGCAGTCGGTTCCTCCATGTTTGTAATTTATAACTGCATTTTTCGCGGCATTACTATTCAAGAACTGGTCGTATAATGTCGAAATTATACAGCGATGAATGTCAACATTAGATATATCTGCGGAGGCTTATTTATAGTGGGTAATTGAATAAAGAAACATTGATGCAAATGTAAGCAATGTCGAGCGTAATTTTACGAGGACTGTTGGTTCGTAATTACGCTATTACATATTCAAACAGATTGCAGTTAAAAATGAAGAATGCTTCCCTAGATTAGATAGCAATGAAGTAGAATATGGGTTTTACAAAACTTTACTAATTAATGGTGATCATTATTTTGTGTTGACTTTAATACGGATA
The DNA here is from genome assembly GCA_949128085.1 of Cetonia aurata. NCBI lineage: Eukaryota > Metazoa > Arthropoda > Insecta > Coleoptera > Scarabaeidae > Cetonia > Cetonia aurata. The sequence continues at coordinate 36,526,785 of OX421885.1, forward strand.
AAATAATAATTATAGTACTTGATAAAAAAGTACATATGTACAAGTTGAAGATTGAAACAACCATCTGAATGGAAATGAAAAATCGTAAAAAGATGGATTATTCTAAGGCCTTTTATACTATTAATCATCTCTCTTTTGCTCAGCATCTTAAAGTATATAGGTTTTTCTCAAAACCAGGTCGTTTATCTTCTCCACTCCCAATTATATCAGGCGTTGCTCAAGGCAGTATTCTGGGACCTTTACTTTATGTAATTTACACCTCAAACATCATTAAGTGCTTGCAATATTGTAATTATCACCTTTATTCTGATGACACACAACTATATTATACCTTCAATCCTGGAGACATATATGAAGCCCTCTCATACATAAATAGTGACCTTCAGTCACTTGTAAACATGTCTGAAAAACATTTTCTCAGAATAAATAATAAAAAAACTTCTGTTTTGGTTTTTGGCCGCGAAGAAACCCGAGCTGCGATTTTGAAGGATTTTGAAATTAAAATCAAAGATGAAATTTTCATTGTATCTGATTGTGTGCGTAATGTGGGCCTTTTGCTTGACACCAAACTTCGTTTTAAAGAACACGTTTCACATTTAATAAAAATGGGTTACAGTAGTTTGAAGGTTTTGTATGATAGTAAAGACTGTTTGGATGTCGGTTTGCGTAAGGCCTTATGTGAATCTTTGCTCCTTTCCAGATTTAATTTTTGCATAAGCGTTTATTATTACTGCTTGGACACCATTGACAAAACTAGACTTCAGCGTTTGCAAAATTCGTGTCATAGATTTATTTATGGGATACGTAAATTTAACCGAATCTCTCATACACTCGATTGGGCTGGTTGGTTAAATATCTTCGGCAGAGCTGAATTTTCTGCTACCATCTTTTTCTATAAAGTTATTTATTTTAAGAAACCCAGTTACGTGTTCCGTAAAATTTTGTTTAGAACAGATGTGCATAATATCAATGTGTGTAAATATTTACACTACCTCATGTCATAGACAGAGAATGCGTTGAGTTCCTATTACTTAGGCCCAAACGGTATTTTTTACGTAGGCCACGTTTCTCACATCCCAACTGATTGCCGGTTTATGAAATTTCTGCACGTTAGCTATGGCCACATCAGTCAATCTTCTTTTTCCACCATGTGGGTTGCTGCTAAACAATTTTGTTCCACTTGCTTTAAATTTCCTTAATTGTTTGACACGTTTAAGCTTCTAAATAACCGGAATCTCTTTATATGGCTTTGCCTCTGCCATGTTTAGAAAGTCTTTGCTGTCCCCATGTCTAAAATAATGATTGCAGGAGAAAGGAAAAATGGTGGTACGACAGTTGTGATTCATTTCAAAGCCACTCATCCCTTTGCACAAGTACTTTATAACAAATAAATCACAAACTACTCATTAGGATCGAATTCCAGATGCAGTAATTATTTAGCTTTGTCTTTCATTAAGAAACCGACATCTTTTGGCTTCAGTGAGTATAATCTGACAATGGGATTGCAACAGGTCCCATAGTATTCGCCCACTGACTAGTTTGAATGAGTTTCATCTTGCTGAAAAGGGTTGTAAGTATGTACATGTATGTATATAAGACAGATAATTACCAGATACCAATTCCAGATTCCATTTTAATATTTATTTTTCTTCATTAGGATCCCAATATACTGTTATGATAATCAGTTATGAAATAAATTAGCTCTAATTCTGTAGTTATTTAATCTACAAGATAAAAAGCCTCTACGCTGGTACACCGAACACAACAGAACTCGTAAGTACATACCTCTTTAATCAAAAAGGAGTCTCAAAGTTAATTACATAGACGCTAGTCTCCAAGTTAAGCATCTATTATCCCTAATTGACATGCCGTGACAAATATAGCACTACTTCCATTTGAAAATGTAATTTAATTTAGCAGTTTGGCAGCTGACTAATTGCTCACCGCTTCTGGTATATGTGGCCCTATACACGTCTATTGCCAGTAAGGTCAAGTACCTGATTATATATAGGTCAAATGACCGTGGGTCTTCGAAATGGGCCGTTTATAATTGAAAAACACGCCCACCTCATTTATCGTCCCCGAAAATCTGTACTACAGAGGCAACTATTCAAATTAATAATCCCTTCTCGTGTACATTAATTCCGCGCCATTGATCTAATACTAATGCTTATTAGAAACGGAAGCGAGAAAAATTTCAGTAACGTTCCTGCTTTATCGGATATACTAACGCACCCCCGTATACCGTGCTGTATATTATATGGTTTATGGTGGTTGGAAATGTCGGTTTGTTTCGCTTAATGGCTAGGGTGTGTTAATAAGCCATTTACTTAGCGGGTGATTGAAATTATTGCTAGATTACATTACTTTTGGGTCTTAGTGCGATACTCTAGAACAACTGCGCCATCTACAATCACTTTTTGGAGGTCAAATACACATAAAATGCAGCTTTTAACTAGAAAGAAAGTAGAAGCACCCAATTGTTTACGTAAAGTATTTATAGCGAACGCTATATTTTCGATACGGGCTATATTAACCCAGTAAAACTGTATTTTTACCAGGAAAGTTGTTAGGTAGTTTTGATTTCTTCCATTCTATATGTTTATTGAGGTGCTCAATTCGAACTTGAGGTTTGCTAACAAAATTTCGCAACGTAACACTGAAAAAGATGCAAATTATGGAAAGAATCCAATTTATTTGACGTTTTCAGCTTGCAATTGGGAAACAATGAACTTTTCGTAAATAGCATTCCTATTCTGGTTGATAGTATAGTGGCTTGCATACTTGGCCATCAGTGGTGAGGTCCAGGGTTCAAATCTCACTCGGATCAATTACGGTTTTTTTCTGATGTCGTAATGACGATCAGGACGGAGATTTGGTTCTGCGCGTGGGTCTGATAAGCAGACTTTATAATACTCCCTTAAAAAAAAATCAAAATGAAGGTACATAAAATGTTCTTCAAATTTTATAGTTTAGGTTTTTTTTTTCTCCGGCGTACCGGAAACTTAAATTTATTATTAAAGGCTGCCATTTAGTGAATTCTTCCTAGTTTTCTGTTGACTACAATGTAGACTAGTTTCATCTGGAATGCCATTTACAATACTAGAAAATTGTATTTTTAAAATCACCTAATATTTAAACTCTCTGTAAATATAATTTTGTCGTCTACCTCTTTTCATTCAATTTATTCTCTTCCGGCTTTTCCAAATGATTTTATCATTACCTCATCTGCTTTCCTTCATTCGACTCGAAAATTAACCTGGCATGCTTTTCGCAGCAAGTGTACGATAACGCAGACCATAATAAATAATTAATTAACATACAATCGACAAATACAAGACCTTTCACGTCATCGGTTTCTGCTTTAACCGGACAAAACCTAAAGGTTTAGCGGAAATCAAGACAAAAGATCTGAAGAACATGTATACATGAAACTCTGATTCAATTTGTGTCTAATCTTCTGTGGCTCTAAGGAAAAAGCAAAGAGATAACGTTTTAGCAGCTATTTATCGAGTCAACGTGTAAGTTGCGGGAAGTTCAGAAGAGTTTCTAATAACGGGGAGAAAACACTGCTCCCGTTTTGTTGTGGTTTTGGTTTATTTCACGTTCTGGCAAATATCGATTATTATAATGACATCTCCCCGATCACTTATTGTTTTGTCCGGACTCATGACTGTAGTTAGGAGAAAGATTTCACTCATTGCACTAATGAAAAGGATTTTTTAGACCAAAGAAATATTTTTTTAAGGTTGCTTCTTTTGTTTTAATGCAATAATATTTGCATAAATGAAACAAGTATTTCAAAGCACGAACATTTTTTCGACTGTATAGAAAACTTAATTTTCTTTGATAATTGTAGTTGTTTTTTGGTAGTATTTTAATTTTTTAAAATAAAACTCCAACAGATTAATAGAAATTCTAAATTTGTTTTAGGAAACAACAAATGTTTCAACCAGAGATCAGTGAGGAAACGATAGGAAATGTTCATAAGCAAAGTCGACCACATTATCACTTAACATTTGAGACTTATGGCGTAATTGTCCCGTCCAAGAAAATTACTTTCAAAAAGAATTTTTTGGCAAGTTGAAAACTGCCATATCAAAATTATTCAGAGAATTCACCAATACAATATTTACACACTACATTTATCCAAAAATTATGCGAAATTTTAAACATAAACTACTAGATTCTTTTTGTAACTTGGGCGATAGTAGTATTTCGCTTTGTGATACTTAAATACTTTCAAATCTAAAATTTAAAATGCGTAGATATTCAAAAATACCTAAAACGAAGCTTTGTCCAAAACTGATTATGAAATATATGATTTGCAAATTTATATTTCGTTATTTTTATTAGTTTATGTATTTAATCCTCGTCTATATTATAGGTACCGTACATACTTCTATATCAACCTAGAAAAGAAATTATTTCTTCTACCATTTTTCCATAACAAACTTGCTATGAATACAGAAACTTATCTTATACCTTCGCGGAAAAGATATTCATAGGAAATAAATTCTGAGAATACAACAATGTATAGGGGAATATTATGCCCATATTAAAATAGAATTTTCAACTTCCCACTCAGCACTAACATAATAGCAATTTAGAATACTTCTCATTACTGTAATAAGTATCACGTGTATCAACATATATATGTAAATGTGACAGACAATACCCTGAAACGCCGCTTAATCAACTTAAATTACAACCTTCTGTTAACTAATGATAATTACGTATTCCACCAATAGATATAGAAGTGATAATTTTAGAATCCTCCTCCTACATTGTCGAGTTATGGTTTAACAAACATAAAAATCTATGTTACCACCACTGCAATAAATTCACGTAAATGTTATACTCAAATCACATCGTTACGTCTCTGCTAACATCTTTATTATTACGTAAATTTCCGTCATTACCTAAATTATGCGTCTCTCCTCCTCAGAAGAGCGTCATTGATGCAACGTTTTCGTAATCTCATAAATATTTACATCATGCAACGTCCACGGCTGCAATTTATACTCGGGAGACCACGTTGAGTGGTTACGGGCTACTAAAAGCTAACACAAATCATGTTTGTGTCTGCATGAACATCTTTTTCCCAAACAAATATGTAACCGCAAACATACGTGTGTGTTTAACAACTTTATATTACATCATTTAATCAATAAATTGCAGACATCGCACTGAACAATTTAATATACATAGAGAATTTGTAAGATAAAGGGATATTGGTAGGAACCTTTGCATCAATTCAGCATTACTACTGTATAAATAAGTAGCTTTCGTATTTCAATAAGCCCAGAGTATCCGGATATATACAGATATTGGCTCAGATTAGACTGTATTCAATGTTCATTTGAATATGAGGTTGTAGATATGAATACTTTGAATATAAAGGTGGACTGAATGTTTGGTTTATTTTTATTTCGGAACTGTATAAAAATGAAATTGAAATTCTAGAATTTCATTACTGAAGCTAATATAGAAAATGGGATTAGTATAGGTACATGCCTTGTCTGTAGATTGCTTTGTAATCGGTGTATTTTGTTAATTTTATATTCACTATATGTTTCGATTTATTTATCAATTATGTTCAGGTGAAAACGTCATGCAGTTTGATTTTAAAAAGATGAAAAGCCAAATTTAGGACACACATGCATACGCTTGAAAACGTATAAATCATTCCCATGGTCTAACTTCTTAAACCATAATAGATAATGTGTTTATAAACTACACTGATTCATACCCTCTTGTTTAAATTAACATTGTATGGCCAAATTCTGCTATATCATTGTTGGTCTATCTCCGTACAGATCTAATCCCCTGCCTGAAAGATTAAGAAGAGTATGCATCTGAATCGTATGAGTGTTAAACTCATTTCGCAGACATTCAAATGAATTAGTAGACTGTAATTTAAAAGCTTTTATGAAACGCGTCAGAGATGAGAACAGAATTGAGGACAGAGAAGAACTGCCTTCGGATTTTCCAATTTCACACGCTTGTGGCTGCGAAACGAACGTACCTACTCGTGTGACAAGTTAGGTTAGCACATCAGGCCGTAGTGCTTCGGACGAGACAGACTAGGGAGACAAACAGCAGAGACAAGATCTGGGGATGCTAACGGCCGACTATGCTTCCGAGAGTAGAGCGAATGCAAAGAGGATTGCTCCTGACGGCCATACGTAATCCTCAGCGCAGAAGCTGTTTGGAGAGGATCTTGTCAAAATATAACATTTTTCGAACTAGTGAATATATTATTATAAAGGCTTTGGGCGCCATTTACTCGAAAACGTAACCTAAGTGCTAGCGCTGTAGTGTCTTGTTTATGTTGGATTTTCGTTTTAAAATTGAGTTTCGAGTTTTCTTTGTTTTATTATTGCAAAAATATGGAGACGTGGAATCCTCAAATCCAAGAAATCCTTTACCTATATCCTCTATCCAGTCAAGTTAATTTCATCTTGTACATTCTGTTTATATCTAAATATATCGTTTGCTTTGAAGGCTATACTGTATTTTGGTTATCTCTTTTGTCTAATTAATTTAAGCTGATTGTGTCAACGTATGAACCTGCCAACCCACAAAAATGTTACATTTTCAAAAAAATTATGACTGGAAGATCACTTATTAATTTGAAAACCATTAAGCAGTTCTTCGAGTTTAATTAAGTATATTATAACTCAATGTAGGAAAATACAACTTTGTAATACAACTTTGCATCATCTTCCTGTAATACTTCTTCTTCTTCTTCAGATTCTTATACCCATTAGAGACGTCGGATGAGTTGGTCACGACCTTGGCTTGTCAACCCACTCCTTCCATGCTTTCCTGTCCGTAACTAGCTCCTTCATTTCTCGCAGCATACTTCCCCTTGCCCGTCCTACTTCTATTCTTTCGTTCCAACTCTTCCTTGGTCTCCCTCTTTTGCTCTTATCGACGCTTCTTGCTCCAGCACCTTTTTAATCAGTGACTTACTTTCCATCCTTACTATATGTCCGTACCATTTCAGCTGTGTCTTCTCAATCTTAGTAGTTAGTGATTCTTGATTCACTTTTTGCGTTATTTCTTCATTACGTATTTTATCCCATTTGGTCTTCCCACATATTTTCCTTAAGAATTTCATTTCGGCTTCCTTCATGTTTCTTTTGCAGGAGCCATGTTTCACTTGCATAAGTCATTGTTGGTAGAACTATTGCGTTGTATACTCTTAATTTGATATTTCTCCCTATTTCCCTTTTCCTCATAATTGGCTTCTTTAGGGTGTAGTATAGATTGTTTATTTTCTTTAATCTATGATTTATATCAGCATCTATCTTTCCGTCTTCAGTTATAATGCTCCCTAAATATTCATATGCTGAAACTCTTTCTAACTGGTTCCCCCTAATGTGGATTCTTGCATTTTTATTTCTGTTGTCATTGTTGTTTATGATTATGGTTTTGCATTTCTCACTATTTATTTTAAGTTTTAATTTTTGTATTTCCTCTACCCATACTTGTTTCTAATTTTTTTGTTTTTGCATTATCCGCTACCAATACTATATCATCTGCATTGAATAAGTTACTTTTTTGACTGGTTCCATTTTATTATACCCGATTATTCTTTGTTGTTGTTCTATCCTTATTCTTTTGTTTTTTATTAATCTATCCATTACTATTATAAATAGTAGCGGGCTAAGACTATCCCCTTGTTTTATTCCTTTGTCCATTTCGAATTTCCTTGACGTATTTCCATTCATATTTACCACTCAAATTACTCTCTTGTATATATTTTTTATTACCCTGATTAATTTTTTGTTTAATTTGAGGTGAGCTAGGCTCTTCCATATCTTCCTGTAATGCAAGACTTATATTCGCACAAGAGAGCGCCTCTGCGTCTGTAGTTATTTTCCCAGTACACTTGGAAGTGCATTCCATTACATTTATATAAGTCTCCGTTACGTTTAATCTAATGCTTTCGAGGATAAGATATGACAGTTGGAAAATAACAAAAACTTTTCAGATTACCAGTGTAGTTGTGCGTAGGTGGATGCCGACCGCCTCGCTCCGAGGATCGTAATATATCTGCTTCTGCTTGTGTTCTTTATAAATCACACTTTATTACCGCCGTAAAGCATAAGAGGGAGCAGAAATATGGGGAAACGGTAAGGACACATAATTGGGCATCAGGTGTAAATGTCAACTTTTGTCAGAGAAAAATCGTCAGATCCTCGTGTGGTAGTGCAACGTATTAGGGGGAAAGCTACGCAACAACTCCAGATTTTATCATTGCGGTTTCGGCTATCCATCATACGTGTGAGCGCGCAGTAGCGGTTGCGATGCCCGAGGGCGAGGCCTCGCGAATTAACTCTGCGGATGAAGTCTGCGGCCCACGAGGAATATCGCGCGCAGAACGGGTTCTATTATGAAGAAAAACGGATCAATTTGTTTTTATTTGTCGTGCATAACGCGTATTTCGCAAGGTACATATGAGAGTCTGCTGATAAATTTGGATCTAGAATGAGTCCATTACAGAAAAAACAGTGTAACACGTTTTATGGACGATCATATATTATTATCATACCCCATACAGCGACTACGTTAGCTACAATATCCCTAGAGTAATCAATTTGGTATGATAAGAAACAGAAAGTGACTGATACTGAAGCAAATTGCGATGAAGAATCTTCTATAGTTTGGTGGTACAATTTTCTTGATTCGTTTTGCCACATTTTCCTTGTATTTTGTTCTTACGTGTAGAATATATAAAAATTTTCTGCAGTTTTTTTTGACTTAATGAATAGAGTACCTATACAACACTACACCTCCTCAAATCTTTATAGCATTCTCTAGTTACCTTGTAATTGTTTTCTTCCTCTTTTCAAGCTACCAAAGTGATATTTCCAATGCTAGGGCCTATTTTGCCATAGAGCTATATAAAAGTGCACCATTAGGGTTGGCGGTTACAAAGTAAGACCTCAGAGGTTTAGAAATCTATACAAATACAGACCAGCTTCTTTTCCGAAGGATTTGTCAGTAACTTCGTTGCCCTCAACAATATCAATTAACACCTGCTGGTGTCTGGGCACATTACAAAATGACATGAAAGACTTCGTTACATATAGGTCCATCTTTGACGATTGCTATTCTATGTAAATGCTTCCTTAAAGAGCCATGTGCTATTAACAACCTTCTGACGATTCTAACCTGTGTTTGGTAAAGATTCAACACATTTGTAATCAAAAACTGTGAAGATTTTCTCATCATTCTTTTGCTATGTCTCTGGCCATCAACATACTTCCAGTAAAGCTGATTTTTAACATTAAGATCTACTCAGGTACTGCAACACGTGTCATAGACTTGATTATTGCCAGACGTAGTTCAGTTTCAGTAAAAGTTGTTTTTGTTCTTTATTTTCTAATACAACCTGACACTTCTAGGCACTGAAATTTATTGGTGCATTGTACCAACTCTACTGATATTTTAGCAGAGTTGATCCACCCTTCAGTAGGAATTTTTTTATATACCAAATAACGAGTTGATACTGGAACTATGGATATTTATATTTTTTGTACTGAGCATTTCAATGGTAAATATCCGCATTAACATGATATTAAAATTTTTAAATTCAGAAGCCATCAGTTTTTATTTCCACCAGCGTATGAATACGAATGTAGATTATTTTGCACTATTATATACTGATATGTGAACAAAGTAATGGAATATAAATTGGAGTAATACCGTGATGTCTTTTATTTGATACCTATTTTACTTAGATTTTACCTGAATAAGTGCATTTGAAAATTATTTTGGATTTATTGCTGCTGCATTAAATTATATTACCATGTCAAAAACGACGTTCTGTACGCCATTCCAATTTTATTTTCAAATCCACTTTTTATGATTGTTTCAAAGAGTCGGCATACTGCAAAAAAAATATATATACGCCCCCGTAAATTATAAACACTCGTAAATAATTGAACTATGCAGCAAGCCAGGAAATAAATAAAATATAAGCCCTCGGAGCGATTTTAATGTAATTCCGTTTGTCCTGTCACTGTTACAGAGCTGCTCAGAAACTCAACCTGTCCTCGTCGCCGCACAGACGGAAAAGGCATAATTCAGAGGATGCGGAACCGTTGGGATTCTGCGGGGTCCTGCAGAGATCGCCACCGCCCGTACCACCCGCGCTACTTCGCAGGATCGGAGTCAAAGAGATCACCGGAGTCGGCAAGGTAAGAGAGATATTTTTATTTGTCCGCCTATCTGCGCGCGGATCTCTTAGCAACACATAAATTCAGGAAGAGAATGCTTATCTATAATTCTAATCTGGAGTAGAGGCTCGTGTAGTAGAACAGAAGCCCGACGATGCGACGTCTCAGTCATTTTTCTTTTCTAACATCTTTTCGTGTACCTTTTCCCTTTTCAATTTAAATCTGCGCGCTGCATTCGCCGGCGATCAGATTTATCATCTTTACCGTGACTTTTATTTTTTATCTGTTCGTCTCTTGGAGGCGGCGTTTATGATACTTTTACATCTTTTTTGTCGCGAGAAAATGGACGAATACGAATTCTGTCCTGATTTCTGTTCCTATATATGAAAATGGAAAATGACTTCTTGAGCTTGAAAAAATGAAAGAAATTTATTTTGGGCGTGTTTTCACACAAATCTTCGAAATGTACAGTGATATTTTTGGGAAAGTACGTAGCCGAATTGCTATGGCGGTTTTTATTTTCCCCGCCATATCCTCGCCAAGGAATATAAATTAAGACACAATAGCTATGATTCTTCAAAATTCTCTTGACCTTGTTATATATAAATCGAAGATATATATCTTCTGAGTTTATAGGTCTGTATAATGAAACACCTCTATTCTCCAGTAAAACGTTTCGGTTTATTACCTAAACCTTATTCATTTACATTGTATAATTAATAATATAAAAAAATTAAAACGTTGGTATAGATATGATGGACAAAAAAATCTTTGAATTGGAATTCGATGTTTGGAAAATGAGTCCTGAGTCTGCAACTTACTTATAGTTTGATTTCGATTTTCTAAAATCCAGTATACCCTTACAGGTGAGAAAAACTGTTTCTGTTTCAGGTAAAATACCTTTTCCATTCAGAGTATCGCGAATTGTTACAAAAAAATTTTGTTCAGAATGAAAAGATATGACGGTATGCAATTTTTCTGAATCATTAGTTTACTTTGATAAAATATATACATTATTATTTGTCAATTTCGTTTCAGGTAAATCACTATTTCCGAATTTTACAGAACATCAATATGTTATTAGAAAGAGTTACTTAGAGCAAAAAGTTACGAAGATATACAAATTTTTTTGGTGGTTAAATTAATAATCAAAATTTTTCCCTTATTATCAACTCCATCATGATTATCAAAGTAGGCCTATAGTTGAGAAAATTTGCATACCGTCATAACTTTTTATTCTGAACACTTCTTAGTAACGTTTTGAGATACTGTGAATGGAAAAGGTACTTTACTTGAAACGATAGCAATTTTTAGTCAGCTGTAAAGGAGTATTAGATTTTAAAAAAATTCAAGACAAACAACAAGTGACAAACAATAAGTAAGTTTAAAACCGAGCAGGACTCATTTCCCAAATAATAAATTTCAATTCAAAAATTTTTTGTCCATCTGTGAATTCGATCCGTGAAACTACTATATTTAAAAGAGAGATCCTATGAATCGATAGTGTTCCGTATACATTAACAGCATAAACAGCTATCGTTGCACAAAGGAGAAAAATAGTTTTTTTTTTTCCTAGATATTATAGTCACTCCGTTTTTAAGCAATGTCTATTGGAGAAAATGTCATAGAAAAAAAATACATACACTTTATGGTAAAATATAAAGAAAACAGAAGGAAAGTTATGTCTGGCAGTTACAAATAAATGGGTTCTTGTTTTAAAATACTTGAAATTAAAATTTATGATGAGAAATCAATAATTGTCAAATGAAAACGTTTTACCGCTAAGCCAGTGTCTGCAGATGTCTATTCTTAAAAAAAGTGCCTTTATATGATCCTTATTGCTGAGTTGGTTCTAAAAGTTTGCTACCAGGTGGCTTTTAGAAGCTGCAGCGGCATGCTTACAAAATGCATAAAAGAAACAAAGAGTTAATCAATATAATTAAATCAATAAATCAGCTTATAAAAAGATTGAAGATAGATTGACCAGTCTTCAACGTAATGAGTACCAATAGTAATTAAATCAAAGCTATTTTGTGCTTCAATTGGTTCTCTTGTGATATGGAACCCGAACGCAATTGTATGTATTATTCGTATAAAAAATTATAAGATCAAAATGCATCGTATTTATTTTAATTTTACCTGTCATATTTAGTATTGTCACTGCTGTATGATTGCTGTATGATATAGGTAAATAGAATTTTATTATTAAACGAGACATTACAACGAAAAACAAGCAATTTCTATAAAAAGGACATTTTTAACTTAGACTTCTGTTTTCCATGATTCAGCTCGTTTAGACACACTGGAGATAATTACATACAATATGAGATTTAACTGTGAATGTTTTAATAAAATTTTGGAGATATTACATCAATTTGAGAACGGCTTCATAGCAGCTAATTAGCTGATCAACTGTTGCAGTACTAGTAATTTTTTCACACCATTTCATTATAGAAAGATAACAATGCCCTTGTAGTTTCCTACAATCTCAGAAAGGCTTTCGATTGTGTGGAAAAACACCTTGGAAAGTTGAGTGTTTTGCGGGAAAGTGTATTTAAATAGGTTTAGTCGTAACTTATTAGTAAGAATTGTCATTACATGTGAATTATTTTATTGATAGAAATGTGGTGAAATGTAGGAACAGGTCACGCATTTTACCAGTAACGCTATTCATTTTCCAATAATGGTTTATTTTCATTATAAGTTATGATTTATTTTTATTTCTTGTGGAGTTTTTTATATTAATATGCACGAACGGTATAGCAGACGGCTATTGTTGTCGGAGAAAATATAACAAGTAAATATTCGTCTTGTTCTCTTTCTACACGGTCCTACGTAAGCAGAGAAACAACGTAGAATGTACGGTAACTAATCTCAATTTCATAACCGGTTACAGCAAACGCCTGCAGCCTACCTGTGCGGTTTGTCATCCAGGATACCAAACCAACCATAGTGAAGGCGGTTGGCGTGGATAAAAACATTGGAATAAGGCGCCACCCGCTTCAATTTTATTTTGTCTTGGGAAAACTGCCCGAACGGGTAGATTGGGTAAACCTGAAGGTTTCAGAATATCGTGCTACCGTATTTGTTATTATTAACAAGTAACATACAAAAGAAAGTTTGAATATAAGGCGTTAGGATGCCATCTTTTGCGCACATTAATAAACTAGGAAAACAAATATTTCCCGGATATTAAAATAAATTTTATGTGGTTAAGTTTTTCTCTATCTCAGGTAGTTATCCAGATGTTTCTGGTTTTGAGAGCAATTGAATATTTGGACGAAGCATAATATAGGCAGTGGGCAGGTTTATTCTTACCTGTGAGAATTCTCTTCATTTTAATTTCATTGGTACTCCCACTATATGAATTGGATCCACTGCTGATCTTTCCTTTCTGACGCCCTGTTGATAGTCCACGATTTTTATATCAATATCGGGTTAGTTGTTAATGTTGCATGGTTTTGATTTTTTTAAAATTGGCACAAGTATTCTCCTACTACAGTTGGCTATAATCTTTTTCTTAGTTCATTATCGTCACAATTAAACACACTTAAGTTTCTGTTCTAGGAACTGCTATCGTTCTAAATATGATCAGAGTTACTTCTATAAAGAAGCAGCTTCCTATTAGCTATATCAGAAAAATATATATCGGCCAAGAACATTAAGCATTCAAAACAAAGGATTTCTTTTGAGGTACACCAACATTACTCGATGAATGCTGTTAAAAAGAGAAATCAGAGGCATTCTTTTATATACGTTTGTTTCTACAGGAAGCGCATTTTAACCGACGCAAAGCTGGTAAAGGAATCCTCTTTCCTGTTAGCTTTAAATAAGGGCTCCGAGCGGCAGAAAAGTATCTTTTTTTAGATTCATTAGGGTGAAAAAAGGCGAAACTCAAACGAAAAACAAAGGTTTCCTTTTTTTCATCCAATTGCAAAGACGATTCGACGAACATAAAGGCGTTCTAACGAGAGCCAACTCCGGTACGCCACCGTTTTCGAAGCGATAAGGGTGCGATCCTCTCTTTCTTGCGGCGAGTATGATAATTGAGGTTGATTGGGGTTTCATTGGCGCGTCGGAAATCGGGGTTGTAGTAGTGGCAATGCATCGCCTACCGATTTCCCACGCATTCATCGCGCGATTCGCATTCGACGCTATAGTTAGTTGTTCGTGGCGGGAAGGTGCCTATCACAAGGCGACCGTGATTGATGGCAATTTACCGTTGCCTTTGAAATAGAAACCCTCGCAATAATAATTCCAAATTTGGCGGAGGCGACGGTCGAGCTAACGATTTTCTTTCTCTTGGTGGTTCTCCTCGTGCCGCGCAAATTGGGTGGCAAGACGACGAGGAAAGAGCATCATTAATACCCATGGGAGGGCTGCAAATGCATTGAGTACAATCGGATTATTTAAAGCAGTTGCTTGCTCCCTAGTTCACGGTAACTAACGGAATTATTAATATCTATTGAACTTTATTACTATGTAATCGGACTAGCGTGAAAGGGGTTTCAATTAATAAATCAGGAGACATAATGGTGGACATCAGTGGTTATACTCGCTAAAGCTTTGAGTCGATATATACCTTGATGCAATTTAAATTAACTTCTGCGCGAATCGTTTTAAGTTTGCGCAACACTTTATAATGCTATACAATTGAATTAACTTAAAATATATCCCTTATACATATAACATATGTTTACGTCTCGAAAAACGATTAAAGCGCACGTTTCCAATTTGGCATACGCTATTATAATAGCCGCAAAATTACCTCCACTTGTATTATTGTAGAATATTGCACAGCTGTTTCCTTTGAAGCAATTTCTTTAATTAGCGAAGTTTAACCGATTTCAATTATGAACTTTGAATGCTTGGATACGTGTAATCATACAAGTGCAGAGCACTGCTGCGCCTTCGCCTTTATGTTCAGCAAATGTTACGGCTTTAGCACTATTTCCATTAAATTGCCAGCCCGCAGTAGGACTAATAAGACACGGTTGGCTTCTATGAAAGAACTTCTTGAGTAATTAAATGTACAAAACGAATCTTTTCTAACTACTTTAACGGTTGTTGTATTAGCATAATTATTATCTATCTTGTCTTTCTATAAATGTACTAGGACGATATAGTTACAATCATGCACAAGGAAAGAATAATGTTATAAATAAAAATTATTTATAATTCTACTCTGTAGTATAATAATCACTGCTTTACTTACAAGTAGTAGAGTAGTGGAGCCAAGAGAGATGTGGACGCTTTGCGTTTTATGTTTTCTTTCTTTTGAAACATCTTTTTTTGCTTTTAAACTAATTTTTGCCGGATCTGATGACCCTTAACCATAACATATATAGTTAAGGACATTCATTAAGCGAATTCAGAGCAGGAAACATTGATGTTTAAGTAGAATACGTCTCAACATCTGGAATAGTAGTCTACCATTGGTTTTGGAAAAATCAAAAGCAGCTGCGGAAAAGTTACGAACAAAAGCTCATCATTTCCAGATTGGAAGCGAACGAGCTAAAGTGCCGTTTATTCTAAATCTATATCCCTTCTTCTTTTCTTTTCTACTTTTGTATTTCACACCAAACTTGCTTGTTTTCAACAGTAACTTTACAGTAATTATAAAGTCACCTTCTACGGTATCATCTATATTTTTACAGCACTCTCTGCGTTTTCTTTGCAACACTAGAAGAATCTCTCTCTAATTTTTCATCCGAATGATCTTTGGTCATAGCTTCCTCCTTTTCTTACAAAATTTTTTTTTTCAAAATTTTTTTTTTTTTATTTTAATTAAAACTCGTCATCTTTTGGGGCTGCCACTTTACGTAGCTAATCACTCTGAGATTGTCCAAGCCAACTATCCATTAGAAACCATTTTTTTTTCTGGTTATCATATTGGAATTTCTTCTTTCTCTTGATAAAATCTACAACTGGTGTTCTTGTTATACCAGATCTATAGTATACATAAGTTAATTTATTTTACAGTGACCATTCAGTTGTCCTGCTATCACTTTAAAAGTGTTTGATAAAGAACAGTGGCTTTTGTGAAAAGTCTAAAATTTTATTAAATTATTTAAAATCTGCTGAGTGTGACATTCTCCTGGCGATTCCTGGCACAATTCTTTTTATGATTAGCTTTGTTGATGGACTTTGTAATTCCAGTTTGGTAATGTCAAAGGAAGGACCGGCTCCAGTGAACCTTCCTGATGATATCCGTCTTGGCAGATCATCTGCCGCCTCATTCCCTTTCAGAGTAATGTGGCTACACGTGCTTGCTGATGGTCAGAAATACTTAGTTAAAGGCCTTGAATCTGCTCACATTTGTACTTCACAATAAGAAATTATAATCTTCTGCCTGGAACCTGATAATATCTTCGCTGACGCTAATCGAGATACCAGTTCTGGGCATTTCCCATATATTCGAGCTCATACAGTTTTCCAGCCGTCAAATACCAAGTCATGTTCGGTCTTACTGCTGGACCTCCCATCTCCCAATGTTATAAGCTGATATTCATTCCTATCCTGACTCCTATCAGATCACTGTATACTGAAAGAACATCGAGTAGGCTTAGAATAGCAAAGGAAGCCGATTGTAGAGTTTGTGAAGAGTATGATGAAACATCCATCCACCTCATCTTAAATTGTGTGTTAAATCCACTGTGCAAATCAGGAGTGCTGCATATAAGACCATATAAAATTGAAGAGGAAGGATTACTTCACCTGGGGCCTTCTAACGGCTTGCACTTTTTAAAAGAATTCGGATTAGATTGCCAGCTGTAAATACAGCAAAAATAGGGGACACGATAGATCTTTTAAGGCACAATGTCTCATCAACGTCAAATTACATCACTTGACATTCCTGCTAGATAGCGCTTTGTAGTTCATCTAGTAACTTTTGTAGAGTCGTTTTAAGGCTGAAACGTGAATTTCTCACACAAATCATCCCCACTTTTCCACGACAACTTTATTGAGAGTTTTGTGAGTATACCTATATCATGTAAGCCTTTGATCAAACCATATCCCAAGGTATTTAACGTCTTTGAAGTATTTTCTCATTTCGGAAGTGATGGTTGCGAGCCTTCTAGTGCTCTTCGTCTTGTGAATATGACAACTTTTGTTTCCTGGGCATTCACTTACAGTAGTTCTTGCTTGCATGTTTAGAATGGTTTGCATGCATTCAACTAAGAGCGTTGGAAACCCGACGTAGCTCTCTATACTCTTTCTGTTTAATTGCTGGATTAAGTCGTCCACTAGGGTAGCCCATAGTAAAGGGGACAGAATTCTCCTCAGCAAGTGCACACCTCCCGGCTTTGATTCAACAGTGGCCTCGCCAATTGTGAATGTGATGATCATTTTTCTTTTTTCAGGCTAACTTTTATTGATTTTAAAAGTGTCTTTATTCAATCTAAAAGCTTCTGATTAGGGTTCAAATCTATTGCTGTTCTCTTGGTCTCAATAAGAAACTGAATTAGGATTGACATCCATCGGTAAACATAGTTATCATGATCAAGATTTAGATCAATATTTATGTATTAACTTGTAAATACAACGTTACTATAGTAAGACATTATAGCATATTAACAGCTACTAAAATCAAATGCGTTCGAAAGGAGTATATTCATAAATTTCGAAACTGTAACTCTCTCTTCTTTACTGCTAATGAAACGCTAAAGCTCCATCAAATCCTCCATTCACCGAACAAACCCATAAACAATATATAACAGCGTTAACCGGTTCGCCGGAGTCGAATTAAGGAAAAAGAAAGATTAATAAAACCCCACGGAATTAATATCCGTATCCTCGAGAGCTATTAGTCTTGTCATACATCCGGCATTATCGATTAACGTTCGCCTGACGGAACGGCACTGCGCTCAACGGAGCAAACGAGATGGCATTGCGGTAAAAAAGTAGCGAAAAACTTTTTTTTTTACTGTCCCGGGCTGTAGATTGCAACTCCGCACAGAGTCGGACTTGTTTTCGCTAGCTAATTGGTCGACAGACACGCCTGACATGTCACTTTATAATTCAGCCCGTATTCGATCTGTCAATGAGCCGAACTTTTGGTACGTTCGTTCTTTTCTGTTAAATAATACAGCATCCGAGAGGACTCCATGCATGCAACTTTTACGATGGGGCAATCGATAGATGGCGGTAGCGTTGTATTATCGACGAGCACTTGCAGCATTGTACCACACGGTATGTGCACCCCTTTCCGTTTATTGAGGATGCAATTGGAACAACCCACTTTTAAATATATGTGAACGCAATTTCCTTGCCTCTAATCCCAGAGTGGCTTGGTACCCACTTGGTTTTCTTTTAAGTTCATTATAAATATGTCCCACTTCGAATGGTTACAGAAACAATTTAAATATATATAATATATGAAAACTCTACAGGCCGCTGTGGCACTCTTCCTTTCCACTTTCTACGATCCTTTTTCACTTCCTCCAAACATTGTTTCCTTGGGTGACCTCTTCTTCTCTTTCCTCCCTTTAGCTCACGTTTAACCCATCTTTGGTCTGGCATCATCGTTATGTGTCCCAACCATCTAAGTCTCTGCATTTTCACTGCCTGAACAATGCTGGGTTTCTTGTACAGCTCCTATATTTCCTTATTTGTTGTTCTTCTGTATTCATCTCCAACTCGAACACATCCAAAAATCTTTCTCAAAACTTTAGGCTCCCAAACCTCTAGTTTCATCTCCTCTTTGTTTGTAAGCGTCCATGTCTCGCACGCATAGGTAACTGTAGGGCTGTAGTACAATCTGGTACACTCTCAGTTTTGCTGCTCTTGAGATGTTCCTTTCCGTCAGCATCCTTGAAAACATTCCTGCTGCTTTACTTCCTTTACCTAACCGTTTCTGTATTTCCTTTTCTTCCTCTCCTTTACATGTCACCGTCACTCCTAGGTATTCAGTCGGTTCCGTCTTCTCTATGTTGTACACTCTATCTCCACAGTTGATGACCAGATCTGCGGTCTGTCCCTTGATGGTATCCTTCATAATTATGTATGTAGACAATATTCCTTCGCTTTTCTTTCCAGCAACTTGAAGACTCTTCCTACTTCCCCTTTGGATCTTGCCGACAGCACTACATCGTCAGCATAGGCCAGACATTGGTGCTCGCTGCTATACACTAGTTCCTACAATTTATATAGATATATACATCCCAGATATATATATATATAATGGTTAGTCGCCCCAAAAGGGATATCGCCACTTCTAAAGCTGTATAAACCTAGAAAAACTGCGGGTATGGCCATATCTTCTCGCATATATCTCTCCTTTGTTTCTTTTTCTGGTCTTCTCGTGCCATCTGTATACGTCAGCTCTACCTAGGTCGACAGAAACAATTTACTATTTGGAAAAAAAAAGAAAACGTATTGTGAATAAGTAATACTGCTGTTATTTGCCTAAAAATTCAAATCTAACTTATAATAAAAGCGAAGCTGTGGATGCAATCGTTTGGCTCCTCTCACAAAATATATTCACAAATATATTATTTCCGTTCGCACTACAACAACATTCAGGCATTACTAAGCAGGCAATGAAATCCACGTTAATTCCAACATTACGGCACTCAAAGTTATTTAGAAACTATATAATCAAGCAAGTAGACAAAATGCCGGTCGTAACAGGCAAATCAGTAGTAATATATTTTCATGTTTAATTTTCCAGTAGATGTTTGAACTCGAGTTGCTATAGGATTAAGTAGAAGTACTTATTAATTTGATTTTTACAAATAGTAGATACTGGCAACATTCATACCAAATTGTAATCATAGCATTATATGCTAAATCATTCAACATACTTGAAAGAAAATTGATTGCTTATTAACAACCATTGTCCAAAACAGAACAAAATCTTTAGAACTGTACTATAAATATCGTATTATTATCCATTTGCATATTTAAAGTATTTCATATCAAAAACAATGAAAACCTAACCAAAGTTTTTTGTTGCTTATCAAAGCAATAAAAAATAAAAGATAAAATTTGTTGAGATAAATTGTTTGCATCGTCTAAATACACTTTGGATATCATTATTTCCTGCTGTTTTTACGAATTACTACAAGAACGCAGATTGCCTGTATAAAAAATGAAACAAATTAACGGTAATACTGCCTTACTTTCGCTCACCAATTCGCTAAATGAAACAACGGAGGCAATCCTCGAGCGATTTGAATAATGCAATAGGTTACTTCTGTATACTGGATCACGTTCTCGGACTCAATCAAAAAGTCCGAACCGAAGAATCAGTCTAATCTAAAAATCGATCACGACTAGGTGCGTTTTTCGACCTAATAAGAAGACTAGAAAGGAGAAAAAGAGGCGGCCGGTTTGCTGGTACGTACCTCCACGCTCCCAGACCAAATCAATGGCGCATAAGATTCAATGAAGCGAACTAAACAGATTGGATACGAGACCGGGATGGTGAAACAGGAGGTGTACGGGAGGAGAGGAAGTGAATCCTGGGGAGCCGTGATTGCCAATATACGACCTCTGACCTACAGCTGATGCGAACTGACCATATGCTTCGTTCAGTTTTTTTTTGTAGATCTGCCAATATTCTTTATATATATTTAATAAATATACATATATAATCGATCCCTCTTCTACTGTAAAGTGCAGAGGAATAAATATACATACCTTCTGTTAATCACTGTATGTACATAATAGTAGGGAGAAATTTTATTTAGCCAGGAGTGGTATAATGTAGGCGAAAATTTATTTTTTTGGAATGTGGCTAGTAATCGAATAAAAAGATTTACATTTTACGTTTCGGCTTCTTTATTTACTTTTTAAGCCTTCATCAGAAACTGATTGTATACGTTATCGCCAAAGGTCAAACACATAATATTAACAATAACAATTTTTTTACACGTTAAAAGAAGTGTAAAAGACGATAAATTACAAACATTATAGAAACAAACAAACGTATAACTTTACAATCATATGATAAAATTTTATCATATGATTGTTTCTATAATGTTTGTAATTTATCGTCTTTTACACTTCTTTTAACGTGTAAAAAAATTGTTATTGTTAATATTATGTGTTTGACCTTTGGCGATAACGTATACAATCAGTTTCTGATGAAGGCTTAAAAAGTAAATAAAGAAGCCGAAACGTAAAATGTAAATATTTTTATTCGATTACTAGCCACATTCAAAAAAAATAAATTTTCACCTACATTATGTACATAATGTACTTCTAAAGGTTTGGTTTAAAACGGGTTGGTGACAAAAATTCATTAATTTATATCGTCTGTTTATATCCCACAACGATTTTAGATAGGGAATTTTTGGGAAAATAAGTACTAAAATAAGTATTCTAGCGTTGATATGAGCTAGTTTTTTTGTTTGCGGTTTATCAACCTGACATACACACAATGGATATAAGCAAATTACTGATAAATAAATTACAGAAGGGTACATAGTTTACATATTAATCAACTAATTGTAAACACATTAATGTACCCCCCTGTAATCTACATTCTGCCATATTTACATAAGCACGTATAATGAATATATTTGCAATTATTTACATATCAGTTAGTTGTAGTATTTTATTTAACGAGATGTGTGGGAATTTATGCATTAAAGATGAGCATTAATTTGCAGACGAATAAAGCACATGTAATATAGACATTATGAACTAAGGCTGAGTAGGAGTACGGCTGTACAACGTTAAGATCACGAAGATGGCAACAATTATTGGGTATCAACAGCCTGTCGAGACAGAGGGAGAAATAAAAGACTCTATTTCCAGTCGCTATGAACTAACTAAATAGTCATATTTTTAAAGCGGAATATCACAATCATTTCTAACTTCTAGTTATAGTAGTGCATAACTGTAAAACAGAATATTATATAGGGAAGCTATTATTTTAAGTTAACAATTAGAGACAGCACAAAGAAACTTGTCTAACTCAATCTAAATTACAGTCCCTGGCCACAATATTAGGGAAACTTTTGATAGTTTATATCTCGAACCTAATATAATTCAGAGAAACCTGGTTAACGTTGCTAATACCAATATTTAGTATTTACTAAATGTATTCTACGTATTGTTACATAATAAAAGTGCAGGATGTTTCTTTTTTACTTTATACCTGTCGTATACTACGTCGCCCGGCAATCGTTGTATTAGTAACTGGCCCTAATATTGTGGCCAGGGACGGTATATTAAAAACACAATGCAATAAGTTTTATTAACATTTATTGATTCCCTCTGTTTGTATTCTATCTCCCATTTTTTTCTATTGAATCATGCCAGCCATTCCAATATCCTGGTGCCCTGTACTAATCTGTACAGGTCTCTGGCAATTGCTTATATTTTCGCGTCCAGAACTTTGCATTCATATTGGATGAGGTATGCAGTCTCTGTCATCTAATTTCACAGTCTGCAGTTGGTATCTTCAGTATAGATCCCAGTTTTCTGTGGGTGTTCTTTCAGCGCATAGTGCCATATTAGGAGACCTACTACTCTCAGAAGATGATTCCTACTCAGGCTTAGTAGTTCTTCAGTCCAAATCAGATCAATCTACCTTTATTTGGATTAATTCCAGCTTATTCAATCCGCGATTTTCATCTCGAAACTTCTGTTAAATATGTTAAATATGTCGAAATCATGTGGTCTCAGCTCAGTCCCAAAAGATTACTTTCCACATGATAGACAATATTATTATATCCCAAGATGGATATCTGCTACTTCGTCATTCTTGCAATCTGAGATTCAATCTGCGCTTCCCTCTTGGTCTCTCGTAGTCAAATGGTAACCATTTTTGAAAAGTTATATTGTATATTGGGGAATATTTTGGCGGATTAGATCACTAATTTAATAATAATAGATAATAGCCAGAACTTAACAATATATCAAAGTTATGCTTTTCTTAATAGAACACTAACATTTATGGTATTTTTGGAATGTATTGTGAATTATTTTAAATTAAACCCTCAGTATATCTTTACATAGATAGATAGGAAATATTGTTGTTCCATGAAGTTTTTTTTTTTTTCAAAATTTACTTGGGAACCATAAATAAGAAGTAAAACCAAACTAAACAACTTAACAAAAAAATAAACGGAAAAAACACTGGCGATCAACATAATTGCCGCTTTCTCAGCACTTAGAGAGATAATAAGATTTCTTCTTCTTCTGCATTGCGATTTTATTTAACGTCAGACAATAGTTTTCCGAGCACTATTTTTCTTGTCGAAATTCTTTTCAACTTTCTTCAACTACACTAATATTTCCAAACATTTAGTTGGGCATGCCAGTATTGTTTTTCATCGGCCAGTTATCCATTACTTTGCTATTTACAATACTGCGGTAGTGCAACATTATGTTAAGGGTAACTTTAAAAATTCATATCTCAATTCCTCTAAGATTTAGAGCTATCTCGCTTAGAGATAATTGCATTGATTTTTAATGATCCGTTAATTTCTAAAATGTTTTACATCACTTAATAAATAGCCTGTATAATATCCGTCTTAGAGATACTTTCACACTTCATATAAGGCACAAAACTATACTTCATATTATCTCTCATGATAACTATAGACAATAAATTTATTGATTGTAAATAACTGTTATTTTAATAATTAGCAGTATTATACGTTATGATAAAATGCCTACACTAATTAATTGTTACAACAATTAAATTATACTAAATATACGTAATAGAGAATGCAATGCCTGCTATTATATTTCACACTATATAGTTCTTTCTGTGCTAATGTATGATTAAATCAGTTAATTCCATAAACACCGTAGCTTTCAATTAGTGACATACGAATTTACGAAATCCATTTGCTATAAAATTTGCTGGAATTTCAAGCGCACTTGCAATTATTATCTGCGAATTTAAAACAAAATTTCATACCCTTAGCAGAGCTCACTAGTAAAGTGCTTTATAAAATTATATACGTACTCGGAAGTATTTTGTCTATCAACTATAAACGTAATGCAGATGCAGACGCAAATCCTGTGGGATTCTAGGCGTCGCAGTCTAACATGAAACATTGGTGTCAATT
The DNA here is from genome assembly GCA_949128085.1 of Cetonia aurata. NCBI lineage: Eukaryota > Metazoa > Arthropoda > Insecta > Coleoptera > Scarabaeidae > Cetonia > Cetonia aurata. The sequence continues at coordinate 36,551,011 of OX421885.1, forward strand.
AGCTAATTGCACGGCCACGAAATTGACGTCGCGTCAGGTCGAAGTTGACTCGCGTTTATTGATGTTTAAACATTCAGCGCTTTCGATTGAAACGTCTATATTTTTTTGTTTGTTATTGTATATTTTTGTATTAATTTGTATAGAATACGTTTGTCTCAAATGACAAATGCAATTGATGCTTTTAATCCTTAATTGAATTTTGATATTCAAGAATTCATGTCCTCTCTTGTCAATAGACATTTGTTTTCCTTTCCACGATTTTAGTGTTTCAAACTAGGATGCAATTAATCTAGGTGCACTGCAAATTAGCCCGCTGCTTAATGTTGAATTAATTGTTTGAGTCCTAGAATACCTATCGAAATAAATTGAATTTATTGAAATACAAGGAATTTTTTAATTTAGTGATTTCGAACAATCTTTTATATAAAAAAAAAGAATCAAGAAAATAATCCATATTTTATTCAAATTTTCAGTGAAAACATAGAAATGCAAAAAATAAAGAAACGTTTCAGTTTCATATTATTTGATGGTTACACTTAAAGAAATTATTCAGAATTGGCAGAAGTGTTGGAACGATTCAGTTCGAACAAAGGATAGAAATTATTATAGTATTCAAAATCAAGATTTTAGCATCGTTCCTTCCTTGGATTTCGAGGAATTTCGTAGTCTCATTAAATAGATTGAGGATTGGTCACTGTGCAATGGAATCTTATTTATATAGGATTGGGGTAATTGATTCCCCTAGAAATAGGTGATATCAATCATAGACTGTTTCAATATAGAAAATGTGAAGCAAAAGTCACCAAAACAAAGCCAAGCAACGCTTAGGAGAACATAGACCTGAGTTTACTAAAGACCTAGTGAGTAAAGACTGGAAGACTCACAAACTGATAGTGGGTCTGTTGACTGGCCATTGTGGATTAGATAGGCATATGTAAAACATAGGCCTGGTAGAGGATGCTATTTGCAGATTCTGTCAAGAGGAGGAAGAAACCTCAGTCCATGTGCTGTGCTATTACGAGGACAAGGTTTCTAGCACTGCGAATAGAGAACCCCACAACGAATAGCTACATAAAGGAGCCTTTCTCAAAGATAATAGGCCTAACTAAGAAGGCAAAGTTACAGGGCGCCTTCTAGGACAATTCCCACAATATATCTGAAAAGGTCGCGATGAAATAAGTCATAAAGCCACCCCGATCCTAATCTAATCTAAATATGATAAGTCAAAGTGATTTGACAGAAGCAACATCAAAATTATCAGTAAGCGATTTGATCCAAAGTCTAAATTTTTCGCAAAAGCAATGGTGGCGACTCGTACCACTGGATATTGATTAGCTTAGAAGGGTGAAGATCAACTCGTAGAGCGAGGCTATAGAAAGGAGACCAAAGGGTGATATAGCCTTTTCGACAGTTGTATTTCGATTGTAGTTGTCTATAAATGATATATTATTATTATTATATGTGGAACGAAGGATTTTATTTACTAAATTGGCTCAAAATAATAAAAAGAGGAGAGCGTATTTAGGCTTTTGGGTAAAAACGGATTTATTCATGCCCACTTCATAGGCTTTTCGTTCGAGAAGGCGCGCGCATTACTATTCAATACGGTCGAGTAAGTTTGTTTATCTTATTCTTATAGCGCCAGTCTGCCAAATCCATTTCTGATGGAAATTTGAATCTGTTAAATTAATAATAAACTAGCTTTCCAGCGAGGGTCACAAACCAGCATTTTACCTATTTGAAGAAGAAGATAATTATTGTTTCACTCGTGTGTTATGGTAGCATTCTACGCTAGTTAAATCCGACGTTTTATCTTCGGCCATTATATACACATAAAATACTAATGGGAGATTAAATTTCAGATGTAATGTAAAATCAGCACAAGAATGACAAATCAGTATTTTATAATTCATAAAACATTAGTGTTTTATGAGTAGGTTTATGTTGTGGTTACGTAAATAGTAAACATAATGTTTAATGGTCGCAGATAAACATATTTATTTGAATTGTCAGTACTCAAATTATTAAACTAATTTCAAACCGCGATTCAATTCTGAATCATACATACAGAAGAGACCAGAATAATTTCCATTTGTGTGCTAATTTATGCAGCGAATAACGCTGTAGCTTACAATTCAAGTTCTAGCCTTTGAGGTTTGTTCAGCTGCATTCTTCATATACTTATTCCAGAATGCTATTATTGTATTATATTCATCAACCACTTTTTCAGCCTTTTAATCGCCTTTGTTGATATCGCTTGATCAGTTTTAAAAGGTTGATGTTCCTCTCAGCTCACAGAACAGCTCAAATTTATTTATGAAAAAATATTTGCTCATTCATTATTTTGCCCCTGCTGCATATTTTATTGATTTTCCAGTATACCAGCATTGTTAATTTTGACCTAGTTTCCTCTGTGAATACCTTAGACGATGTGCACCTAATGCAAATCTCAAAAGAAGAAAGTCACAATATACAGCAAATAGAGTCTCTTCAATACTAACTACATATTAAAATAACATATGCAGAACGGTCCTACAGATATAATAATAACGATGTACGGGTAAAAGGATATTGGAAAAATCTTTGATTCTCATCCATTTCTGCACAATCCACTGGATCAGCAAAGACGATCCCTCATCCGTTCGCCGCAATATTGTACAAGGACCGCTTCGGCAGTAATAATTTCTGTGCGGGCGGTCGATGACAATGGCCGGGACTTGTGTGTACGTGTATTGAGCCGCTCTCTCGGTATTATTTCGCGAGGGAATCCGTTTGTATGCGTGTCCGAAGTCTGTGTGCGCGCTATACGAGAGAGGATATTGGGAGTACGGAAGCGTAAAACCGCAAGGATACAGATCCGGGCGAAAAATTCCATGCATCGCGAATGAGCAACTACTCGTCAGCCGATGGTTCACGTGCCATTTGCGTGTCGCGTCGGGAATTTTTGAAACCGAGTATTATAGTACTGCTGAAAATGAATTTTAGGCGTATTTCATCAGTTTCGAGATCAGGCGGCAAATGTATTAGTCGACACTAATGTCAACACATAGATAGGTATGTAATAAGAAAGAAAACGCAGAAAGATGGAAATAGTATTTTTAAACACAAGTGGCACAATGACGTTTATGTAATGCGAGAGATTCAAAGTACGAGCATTACAAGTCATTGTGGCACACGTTTTTTACAGTATTTTTTTCTAATTTGCACATTAATCACCTATATTACGTTCCGGCAAGTTGCCTTTATAGCAACATCCAATTAGAAAAAAGTGATTTACACTTAAGAAGTTCTTCATTTTGTGTCAGTTGAGTTTATTCCTGTTTTTTTCTATATTACGTATTTTTGTAAACAGATCGGTTTTTCTAAAAACTGCCACCATCATTACTGTTATTTTTTGTAAGTACAAGCAAAACAAATACACAACATTTTAAATGGAAAGGAGTATAGTTATTTAAGATTTCAAATATTTATTACAGAAAAAATCAATACAATAATGGTTCAAAATCTTGCCTGTTGTTCGCTAAACAATAGTATAGCCCCTGTTCAAAACTGTGGCGTACATTTTCAAAAACATCTCTTCCACAACAGGTTGCAGTAATCCTCTGACGAAATTTTTCTAAATTTTCAGGTTGACGGGTAAATATCTACAATAGACTTTAAATAACCCCATAGAAAATAGCCTACTGGCGTCAAATCTGGCGATCTGGCTGATCATTTTTTAGGTAGTCTTCATCCTACCGATTTATTTGAAAATACATTGTCTAACTACTGGAAGAATATGGCGAAGAGGAACTTCATCTTGTTGAAAATGTAATTCATACTCATCAAGTAGGATATCTACTCTAAATTATCTATCTATCTATCTATCTATCTATCTATCTATCTATCTATCTACCGTGTATTATACTATTACAAGATAAAATAACTACTAGCGTTATTGGAGTATTTTGTAGACAATTCACAATATCAATAACCACTATGTAACTAAGATTACACATAATATAAACACATCTTCCCTCTTAAAGATCTAATCTAGATGGTTTCTTAACTAATCTATCCGACCTAGTTGTTACACATTTTTTGTTGCGAGATTAGTGCACTGAACACTACGCTGTGATTCTCTGATATTTTGTGACTTACAACCGTTAAATAAATCTACAGCATCATTCTCAGCATACTTTACAACTATAGGTTCATCTATTGTAGCTGGAGTTGTTACATATTCGTTCAGAGATTCTTTAATATCAATCCTGTTTCTCCTAACAATGTTACCATCTGAGTCTCGAAAAACATACGATCTAGGAGTTTCATGAGTATGAGTAGATACTCTATAACCTGGTTCCCAAATTTTATTGACATGATTGTATACCACAACATTAGAATCTTGAAACATATTTTGCTGGTGGTTTTTCTACATCTTCTGGTAAATATTCGGCAGAACCTGGATATACAGCGGCCCCTTCATGGGTGGTTGATCCAGTTGATTTTCGAGAGCACTATTAATCAGCGGTTTGATAGTATTTTTCAGTTCCTAATTGACATGGTAAAGAAAACCTCTTTTTAAGACGTTATATTGTTTTCTATCATGTGCATGTCCTAAGTCCTAAATGGAAAAGTAACTCATATAATTAGTTGTACTATAATTATATTAGCACCCATAATTTTTTGAATCAATAATAATACGAATAAATGAATTCTGGATATTAGATAATGTAGTATTGTCCCTGCGTTAATACCATTTATTGTAATTTATAATACGTGGTAATATCTACATTTTGCATACAGCATCACTGTGTGCTCATGTGGTCATGCCTCATCTTCTTTTTTTTACATAAACTAAAGTGATTTAGAAATGACGATTAATTTAATTTTGTACGGTTTGACTAAAACATAGTTTGGGACCCAATCTCACACTAATGACTATTATTGTTATAAAATTAAGCGTTAAAGTGGACAATTTAAAACAGATTTACCGGACGGAGGACAAACCCGAAACCGTTGTGACGGAATGTCATTTAAGTGGACCGGCGTCGACGGAACGACACATACAAATGTATTTCGTAACTGCTGGCTTTAGATAAAGGACGAAACGACCGGGAGGCGGTACACATCTGGACAGTATAACAAGGAGTCCGGACGGTATTACTCAATCTGAGGACTCACTAAGCCGGGAGGTCAGTTTTCTGGTCATTGTCCGGCAGCCCGACCTTTCATTGTGTGCGGCGTCCCGACGCCGCCCGTCCCTCTGGCCCCGATTTTACCAGATTATGTCGAATCATTTGCTTGATGCGATTAAGTTGTTGAAAAATGTTTGATATATTGAATCGGGGCGTTTCCAGTCCCGTCGGTGCGCTGGATACTAGGGTGGATCGTCCGGGAAAAGTAGCGGGAGTCTTTTATTAGCGGTTAAACGTCGCCGAAAATGGAATGCCGCTAGTCAGTGGACAGTGATTGCGGTGGAGGACAATGTTGATGGAAGGGAGGCTTTGCGGCCTGGATTATGGAAAGTTCAAATGTTGTCGGCCAAAATTAAACATGGCGACACCACAGACAGAGGATTACAGCGTATAGCTGCTTCTTTACAGAGAAATATGATAGGATTGTCATGATTTTTCACTTTTTAAATTTTTTGTTTGTTTCATAATTTACTAGAAATGCGTGTAATTGTGACTGTAGGAATTTTTTTGTTCCTCACAAATAATTATTTGATCTTGGTATAATCTCAATAGTTTCTGTGGCTCGTTGGGTTTCTCACAACTCGTCATTGAAATTCGCATGAAAAATATTGGATTGCGAAAACAAAATTACCTAATTCCAAGGCAAATGTGCATCTTAAACGGAAGCAACAATCCTACATCACGGTTTCTGAAAATTCTAAAATATAAATTTAGGGTCCATTACGTAATGTAGATTGCAAAAATGTCGAAATAGCAATGAAAAGGAATAACTCTCAAGTGCACCTCTTTATCCCTCCCTTTTTATGGGTTTTGCTGGTATGGTAAATTTCTTCCAACCAGACGTCATCAGTAACTGCATTACGGGCGTACGCTGCGCCCGGCTTGTAAGGTGAGAGTTCGATTTGTCTCCCCTAGGGGGCGCTCATCTAAATTCTTGACTTCTTCATAGGCAATCGCGGGTTAAACTTGAGATGCGCTAGTGATGAAAGTGACAGACGTCTCACCAGGTCGAAACAGAGTGCCGAGCTCCGAACTCGTTTTCTTGCTGCCCGCAACTCGTTACTCCACCCAATATTAGGACGAAAGAGTCCCCTTCACCTAACAAACACGCTGCTTCTTACAAGTCCATCCTAAGGCGGCCTGTCCATTATTACGGTGCTACAGCGTGGGCGTCGATTGCCTCCACTAGAATGAAATCCGTCGAGGCACTTCAAAACAGAACGCTGCGGCTAATATCAAAGGCCCCTTGGTTCGTTAGGAACGAGCAGATTCATCGTGATCTGCAAATTCCGACTCTCCGAGATTTCATTAAGCAGATACTCACCGCTGCTTGGGCTCGTGCTCAACACAGCGAGAACCAGGCGTGGAACCTCCTCTTTCTCGAGTCAGACGTTGTTATTTAACGCACAATCACCGTGACGACTATCTGTCTACCTTTACGTAGGTAAAACTTCGTTAATGTTATCCTTATACCAATCAATGCATCAAAAATTGCGATCACCAACCCCCTTTGCAGAGTAACTTGTTCAAAGTTACTTCTCACCACCCCACCCAGCGGCTTAATCGTGCCGTTTTATCAGCGATGAAAAGGTACAAAGCAAATTGAAGCAAATTCATACATGTTTGTTGAGTCTTTCATCAAATGGTACATGTAACGAGGACTATAGCACTTTATCTCTTATTTTTTAAAATGAAATTTTATAACATGTTTGGTAAATTTAGTGTTGTAGAAAAAATATTCAATTTCCCAATTAAAAGTAGAATGTAAGATTATTGTTTCGCATTGGAATTCATCACCTGATAATATTATAGCATGGGTTAGTGTAAGCTAACCTCTGGGAACAGATTACGCAGTCATACCCAACGTCGAATAAATTGGTATATTATGCACCACGTGTATCTTCTATGTATTTTAATGTAAGCTAAGGTAGTGCATCTGCAATTTTCCGTTAGACATAGAGATATGCACCATTTCGCTGTCGGTTCATCTTTAACGTCTGTCCCACATAAATGTACCTAGTTGTAAAACGAATTTCATTTCTATATTTCAAAAACGTTCAACTGTGACTGAGGAAAATCAAGTTTTCAAGATGTCATAACCGGCTAATATTACCATCGCAAAACTCCTCCGCCTCACATCGTTCGCTTTAACGAAGCGTTGCATTACCTATGTACATGCGCCCGCGTATCTTCACCATGCTGACATGAGCAAACCCTACCTACTATGTATGTATTACGTAAGTACATATTTTAGCGGGCAATATTCTACTAGGAGACGCTTAGCGCGGAATACAACTTTAAATAAGCCGTACGTACGACGTAGGTACGAGTGAGAGCCATCTTACGTATCCATCTGCATGCAAATGGGGGCACCCGGCTTCGTCCCCAAAATCGATTATAGCACTCTACGACGACAATGTCTTCGCACGTTATTCCATTCTTCTTTGACAAGTCATTGTCATTTCAGATGTAGATAAGATAACATGTGTAGAATATTCAGACGGGACGGCTCGTGGGTTTCTTTCATTCTCGTGTTCCTTTTTGAGTTTTCGTCGTTCGGGGTCCACGTACCAGGAGCCTCTCTACCCGTCCGTGCATATTTATCTCGTGGAGTGATATTTGACAATAAGCGAATAACTCAGGGCTCTTTTAAAATGCGGGACGCGCTCGAGGAAAAAACGTCAATGTGTAGGGTATACAGATACAGAAACAATGCGGTAGATGTATACTTATTCATGAGATGCAAATAGGTTGCCTTTTGGTGTAGAATTTTAAGGAAATGCGAAGGATTAATATCGAAATTATGTCAACTTTGAAATACAACCAGAGTGCTTTTGAAACGATTCCTTAAAAACTTAAAGTTGCTGAAAATATTTGATCAAATTTATTTCTGGTGTAATCAAATTTCCCATCCTTAAAACCAAATATTAGCCAAGAACGGATGCGCATATTCTATATCTACAGTGAATAATTAGTATTTTCAAGCATCTTGTTCAAGCAAGGTCTTCTATTGTCTCCTAAATAAAGTATTGGTAGAACTTCAGTGTTATATAGGAGAATATGTTAATTCGTAAACCACGAAATATTAGCTCTAATTTCTCAGCAACTTCCCCTGGGATAAGGTCGTAAGTTTCGCTTCCACTTAAAGACGCTCGACACGTGCTGATTATAAATGTTCGACATTCACCCGGGGACTGACGGTAGAGCCTTCAAGGATCTGTACCATTCGCAAACTCGTTTAAGTGTCTAGGATATACGAACGGCGGTTAGACACGTTAGCATACATGCACAGGCGTACACACACTGATTAGGTACGCATAAAATGAACCTGAACCAAGTGGGCGAGTCCAATTACCGATGATTGTAGGATCCCTCCGCAGACGACGAAAAAAAAACACGGAAAATGGAAAAGAAATTCGTATTCTCATCCGAACAATTCTCGGGTCTCATCTGCTCGCCTGTCAGCTCTCGATTCGTATTCAAGGAGCGAAGTGGAGTCCAATTATTGGGTTCCTCTTTGCCTCTCCTTCTACGCGTACCTCTTGCCGCGTTCCTCTGTCCCCGCGGTCTTCGCAGTCTGCCACCCCAAGCGTTGCAGTCGTCTACGCCGCTGCGTCTTCGTCCTTCGACACATGCAAGGAAGGAAAGCGGGATTCCTTCCGTTCGGATCTCCTACTCCGGTATAAGGGTTGAAGTTTGTGTAGTGGAAAATCACGAACTTCATTTGGGAATCGTTCCTAATTTTGCATAGAAATTGCATTCTCAAATATATGAATAAATTTCTGCACCGGGAATGAAATCCGTGAGAGGGACATCGCGCATTGTCTTGAACTTGGTTTCGAGAGAAGTGTGTCATATATGCAAGAGATTTGAAATAACCTTGCTTTGTATTTTCTAAACTATCTCTGATTATTTTGGCATAGTTTAGTTTAAATTTAGCAAATCATCATAGTGCAATATTCTCAATGTTAATCTTATGACCTGCATCATTTATGTGTTGTACAACACCGAATGTTAACGATAATGCGACCATATGCACCTTAAATCTGGTTCTGGTTGCACGCTTTACTTGTCCAACATAAATTTTATTGCTGTTCCCATATCATGTTCTGTAAATGCGCAACTTTTAGTTGTCATTCGGTTTATTTTTCTACAAAATTAGATGCGGGGATAACAATAACAGAGAAACAAATTGTGAAATCAAAACCAGATTTAGAGACCACGCATGGGAGACCTAAATCATTTACCGCAAAAAAGCCTCAAAGCTTAAGTGAGGTCGTTCTCCAAAAACGGATCATTTTCTCTTAAGAATAACGAATTTGCAATAATTACCTATAGAGAAAGCGCATGTATTTACGGCCAACTATTAAAGCAAGTACATCAATGCCAAAACAGAACGGCGAAAGGTCAAACAATTCGCCCCCTATAAAGTTTGTGCAATTTACGACATCGATTTAGATTATTAATTGCCGGAAAGCGTGCGGTACAATCCATTATTAAATAAGAGCGGTCGGACGCGTCTACGGAGTTCTCATCTCTGCCGTACCAACAAAAAAGAAAGGAATAAGAATAACGGGAAACAGTGAAACGATTTTATATACCAGACCGACTAATGCCAGCTTGCCGGCCGGCAATCTCCGCGTCTGCTGCAAGCGATCCATAACTCCGACTGCCGGGGAAGCCCTCATTTTTTGCCGACAACTCGAGTCCGCAAAAACGTTAACAAAAACGGGAAATTGTTGAATTATGTTTATGGATGGCGCGCCGCGCTCACTCCGTCCGTTGTTATGTTGTAATTTAGTTTCTCGCAGTCGTCGGCGAAGACAGGAACAGGCGCGTTTCCTACTCGCATTGTTACGACTGGCGGTTTCGTCGTTCAACAAGTTTACGATATTGAAAAATGTGTTCGCTTTATTCACTACTTCTTGTCTGCGGTTGGGAAAATGTTTCTTCCTTTTACGGGCTACTAGCATAAGGGCAATAGCACATACATTGTATAAAGATGAATAAATCTGTGATACATACTATTAGCAACGTGCCTTTAATGCTTTTATAAATACTAAGTACTAAATACTTCCACCGGAGTTCACTTTTCATAACCAACACCTGTATTACCTTATAAGATAGGACGTGGAAGTTATGTGTTTAATAATTCACCAGCTTTGAAATTACACGCATTTTACATCCTTTAAAAATTTGTTTGGAATGAAATTGCTTGTTTCTAATTAAGTATAAACACTAAACGTAGACAATTTCTTTTTATAATCACATACTTGCTACTTATATCTATTAACATCCCTTAAAGCAGTTTTAAACTTAAATCCATCAGGTGAACAAAGCAAGCAGCCATATTGAGGCTACAACTAACACTAAGTAGTATTAATATTTAATCTGCTTGCGAATTAAACACCCCCCAGAGTCATCTTTAATACTGTTTAATTTTAAGGTAGTCCGGTTGTAGGCAATAATCAAAATAACAGACCTTTTAGATTAACAATAACAATTTAATTAATTAAAAAGATAAATTTGACAATAAGAAAAAACAAGTTAAATTGAATTACACACAATGTTACACAGATTGTTACAATACTAGCTACTCCAACAAACAAAATTAGAAGCGCTATCTTTCGCTGAGCGTCAGAATAAGCTACCCGATCAGCTGATCGAATCAAAACCAAGCAAGAGCCAGTGGAATGTTTTTTTTTTTAAAGAATAGAAAATAGTTATACTAAATCAAGAATTGTATAATCAGCATTAACAGAAGGTAATATTTTGAGTTGCTAGATCGTAAATTAGTAACCTTACTTATTTTAGGTTAAAATACCCATTTACAGCTGTAATTGAACTAACAGTAAATACCAAACATAAACAAGATTTATGTACTAGTATTGTTTATCGTAACACAACAAGATATAATTAAGTAGTGCTGAATTATGAGATTGAAGTTAAATTATAATTTTATACAGATATTCAGTTCAATTAGAACATAAGTTGTTACTAACTCACGATTAGCTACTTTTGGTGAAAGTTCTTCTGGTGCAATGAAATGGTCGACTGTATCTAGATTGTAGGACACGTAATCTGATCACCAATTACTTCGATGAAGATGAGTAAAATGCTGCGCCTTGATCTTAGGTGGCCGCTACTTCGACTAGGTTATCGATAATTGCCCAATTCCAATAGGATTCAATTGCATTGAAAATGTTAGTATATATCCGGTATATTTAGTCAAAATATCAGTTTAATCAGGTATTTTTACTGAAAATTACGGTTTTTAAGCAAATTGGTGTTTTTTTGATACCTATATCAACTAAATAATTCTTAGCAGTCTTAAAAAATCTTCAACATTTTCCGGTCTTTTTAACTGAAACTCCAGCTTTTTTAAGAACTCTAAGCTTTTACTATTATTTTTTAATTAAAATTCGTGTTGTTTAAAAAACGTGCAGTTTTTTCAGGTTTTTTACTGAAAATTCTGGTTTTTTTAAGAAAACTTCCTGTGTTTTCGGGTTCTTTACCCGGAAAGTCCAGTTTTTTTAAAAAAATATCCGGATTTTCGGATTTTCTTACTACAAATTCCTTATTTAAATAAAAATTACATTTTTTTTTTTCGGTTTTTTTTATTTGAAATTCCAGTTTTGTTAAAAAAAAATCTGGTTTTTTTACTAAAAATTCTAGTATTTTACAGAAACTTGTGTTTTTTTCGGTTTTATCACTGGAAAAATCAGGTCTTAATAAAAACCTTCACTTTTTTCGGTATTGCTACTTCAAACACCTCCGTTTTTTTTCGGTTATTTTACATAATATTCCAGTTTTTTAAAGAACTTCCTGTATCTTCCCGGTTTTATAAAGAAACTTTTTTTTTCGGTTTTTTACCTTAAATTTCAGGTTTATTAAAAAACTTCCGGTTTTTTTCTGTGTCTTTACTACAAATTCCAGTTTTTTCAAAAAAGCTTCCACATTTTCGGTTTTTTTACTTCAAATTCCGGTTTTATAAAAAAACATCCGGTATTCTCGGTTTTTTTTACTGAAAACTCCAGGTTATTACAAAAACGTCCAGATTCTTTATCTAAAATTCCAGTTTTGTTCAAAAACTTCCGGTTTTTTCGGTTTTTTTTACTACAAATTCCAGTTTTGTCAAAAAAGTTCCGGTTTTTTCGGTTTTTTTACCTAAAATTCCGGTTTTGTTCAAAAACTTCCGGGTTTTTCGGTAGTCTTTACTACAAATTCCAGTTTCTTCAATAGGATAGACTTCATTAGCCGAATAGTGTGTGGTTATTGTATAATTCGCATCATTAGCACTGGTACATGCGTTTAGGTTATATCTATCTCAGATAAAATGTACGATGTCTGAGATAAGATCTCTGATATAAGATAAGATCTCACCTAAAATATATGAAAAGATCTTTAAATTTTGATATTTGAATTTGATCTTGAATTTTGAGCCTAAAAATCGAAATATAATGTTACCATGTGCCCTTGAAATATTATATAAATAACATGTAAAATATTAGATTTTAAATAAAGATGTGATTAAACGAAATAGATTTTAAATAATTAATCAGATTACCTGAGATTAAAATTATTAACATTTAATAAGAATAAGATAACCTTACCTAGATGTTCTTAGCTCGATTTCAGGATGGAAATGAACTTTAAAAATGGCGAGCTAACCCAGAATGCAATTCTCACTCTTTTTTATAAACAAAAATATATGTTAAAATGAAGTAAACATGATCTACAGGTACGATCAAAATAAAAAGGACATTTGCACATGGGAACAGTATATTGTCTAAACGCGCAAACTTGTTACAATGGTACCAGCGATAATTATTTCTAGCTCAAAAAACAGATTGGTACGTCCTTCATCTCCAGTAGAGCAATGTGAGGAATATCTTGTTAAGATAGATAGCCGGAGAAAGCCAGAGGTCGCTGGACCTGTACTTGTCTTCTCCCCTTGGCGAGGGAAGGTTAATTGCATAGTATAATTAGTTACGCGGCATGCGCAGCTTTCTAATGATATGGACGTCGCCTAAGGAGCAATTTGTAGGAATGCTCTGGAGCAAGACGCCACGAAAAGGCCACAATTTAAATTTCTAATATATTCGATATGATTTGGTTTTTTGCAGTTCAGTTTTGAATGTGGGTTTGGACCCGAGATTGAATTTACGAAAATATTTATCTAATTCTAAGCATTAACTCGTGAATTTATACAGAGCGATAGTTTTAATATTTGAAGATGCTGCAGTGTTTAAAACCAAACAGAGATGTATTCAAAAATCCAAAAGAAATTATATGAAAGCGTCATCTACATACGTACTTCTCCTTAGAAATCAAATAAGAAAAGATAGGTTAGCTTTAAAAAGTTCAGTTCAATTCCCAATGACCGTTTCCTGTATCGAACGGTAATCCACCTTATTGAAATTCAAACGGCCATTTAAAGAGGAAAACCATCAACATCTACCACTGCCGCTGTCGCATACAACCGGCGAGTCGTAAAGTTAGCGTGTACGACCTTCTGAGTGAATGCCCGACGTTTTTGCAACGATTTTTTTCAGTTTTATGCGGCACAAATGGAGTACCGTTATTGAGATAAGGGTGCGCTACGAATTAATGCGTCCCCTATTACCTTACCTGGCCGCCCGTTTCCATCGAGCGCAGCAGGTTGACATTCGCTAGCTGGCGAATTTTTCAAATAGTTCAGTTATCAAAGCGACAGATACGTAATTTTTTTGGGGAAGCGAGGTAATACGGCGCCAGTTAATTACGTTTATGTTTGGAATTCTTCGGTTCATTAATCTAATGGGGTCGTTCAGTTGGTTCAGGATGTAATAAAAGCGCGAGAAGAATGCTAGCGGAGTAAATATTAAAATCGCAACGAGCAAAAAGGCGGAACACGTAGCTCCGGACTTTATTACCGTGAGTTATGGCTCTCGGTGCATATGGGAGGCTCTTTCTTTTGAAGAAACATACGTGTGGGATCGGCGTAAAATGCGAGGATTGCTCGTTTTAAGGTGAATTTAAGTACGGTTTTTTTTTTGTGGGGAAATGGCGTTATAACGTTGCTTTTGAAGCCGGCTAATTTAAAATATCTAAGCGGATATGAATGTTTGAATACTACAAAATAGTTTGTTTGAGACTTTAGATAAGCTGTTAGTTATATCGCGCTATTATATTTAAAACTAGAACTTTTGCCAGAACTTGGTATAAATAATCATTTATTTTGTGATAAATAAATAAAAAATAACTATTTAATGCAGCAGATGCTCGAAAACTGAGCATTCTCTGCGAATAATCTTAAACGTAATTAAATAAATTAATCTAAAACTAGCAAATTGAATGAATAATAATAATAATAATAAATACTTTAAAGAGAATTTATTGCTATATAAGCTTACCGTGTTCTTATTTAACTTCATCAATCTGCAGAACCTCTACTTACTAATTTATTACCATCCGAATTTGCATAACCGAGAGAGTTGTGTACAGCAGCGCTTAATGCGAACTGAAAGCTGAAAATTATTAATATTAACGCGACCAATCCATATTCAAACGAGCACATCTCGGTCAAAGTAAATAGGTGCGAAGTCTATCCAGAGCGAGCCGCGCATAACTTCGTTATTAATTCACGCGACGACGGGCTCTCTCTCTCTCTCGGTTTTCTTCAGCAGACGATGAAGTTAAAATTCAATCTTTCGCGGAATACTACGGTCGCCAACCCGCAGAGCCGGCTGGGCCGATTGCGTCTAGAGGAACGGTCAGAAATCACGTATACGGTCCGTTGCCGAGCGTCCCTTTCTATACCACGTCGGTCGCCGGACCCGAATGAAACCGCATTACATATTCAGAGAGTAGAATTAAAACGTGAATTTCGTACCGCGGCGAACGAAGGCGGCTGCTGATCGCCACGGAAACTCCGGAAGAGGGGCTCGTCGCGGTATCGCTGACTTGGGCGTGCGATATTTGCAAGTCAGATTTGCAGGTTGCAGTGGCGGTTTACAGATGTGAGAGTTGAGGAGAGTGAGGGAAGCCTTCCACGGGAATGATAGCACGCCCGGAGCGCGTTGGTGGTTGTCGTCGCGAAATCGAAAGTTGGAAAATGATATTTCGCGTTATTCCGGTCGAAAGTAAACCTATTGTTTCATGATGTTGAGTACGGATCGCCTACGTATTCTAGGGGAATCGTGGAATATATGCGTAACCAATAGAAACCAGTAGCAATTTGGTAAACCACACTAACAACATTTGAAGGCCTACACACAACAAAATGCATTCTTAATTCAAAACAAAATATTGTTTTAACACAATTCTCTTAGAGAGAAAATGAAATAGTTTTGTTGTAAGTAAATCTTTTACCACTAAGAAAATTGAAAGTTTAAATTCAAGAAAACTTTTGATTCGATGAATTTTCTTAACTAGAGAATATATTTGCTTACAAGGGAACACCGGCGGGTGTCCCCCTCCGATTTCGATGAAACTTAACAGATCGAAAGAGTACCTTAAAATAAGAGACACGTATTTTTTTATATCGGCGGAACCGCACGATTTTGGGGTACAGGCCCCTCCAAAGTTTGGACGATTTTTCAATTTTTGCAAATATTTCCAAAATTATAGCAGATATTAAATTTTCTTCTTAACATAATTTGCAGCATATTGCATGGCCCTAAGGGTGGCGTCGTCCGTATTCGCAAAAAGTTAATAACGGGGGACGGGGTACCCCGTACCCCCCATTTTTTTTACATTTTTTCTTTTTCTTATTCATCAAAAGAAGGCCAATTTTACATAGAATATGATGATGTATAACAAGTTTAGAAAATTAATAATTCTAAAAATAGAAAAATAATAATAAAGCTTCAAAATTAATAAACTTGTCTATTGATATAAATCAAATGAACTATAACAGAAATAAGTTTTTATCCTTAACCAGCATAATACATGGTCTCAAGGTAGTTATCTTCATAAAAAGCTAATAACGGGGGACGGGGTACCCCATACCCCCGCATTTTTTAATAATAAGGTTATTCATTATTCAACAAAAAAATATCGCTTTTATATAGAAAACAATGGTAATAAATTAGGAGGATTAATAATAAAAATAATTGTAATAATAATAATATAGTACATTAACAACAATTATTTATTATCGTTCTCCGCTGTTCTCCTTACTTAAATATTTTTTAATTTAGAATTGTATCTACTCGGCAAGCTATGGTCAAACCTTTCTATGCCTACTAACTTGACTATATACTATACGAAACTTTTATCGGTGCTGGCAATATAAATCGTTTTATCAACTGCAGTTAGTGACTGCGTTTTATATATTTCCTTAATAAAATGTTATTCATTCTTAGAATACCATAATCCTTTAGTGCGTATATATGAACACATTTACTACGCAGGACGAAGGATTAAATAATACATACATATATATTTTTTAATTTATTTCAAGTTTTTCGTGCAATGTAGGTGTACAATGTAAGTATTCAATGGAGCATAAATATAACTAATGTGTTTGTAACGATTATAACATTTCAGAAACAATAGAACAGAATTAGAAAAACATTATAATGCTTATAAATGTTTAAATACATGACATACTGTAATGCGATTATTGGTATATATGTATTGCAATAGCGAACAAGATTAATATACATACAGTAATTAACCTATGTAAGTATTACAGTAGTGATAGTTTGTGTAAAAGTGTTTAAAACACAGATTTTGTTTGCACCATGAATACTTGCTCCAAGACTAATGGTTTTAATGCAAGTAAACGATATTCTTAAGTAGAGACTCTTTCATCCAAGACTGTTAATCTTTTACGTCAAGATTATGCTGTTAAGACAATTTTTTTCTTGCCTTAAGGAATTTTTGTCTTGCCGATATTCAAAATGTTGATTTTTTGGCCCGAGACAAATTTATTTAAGGTGAGCATACATTTTTTTGTGTGTAGATTAAACGGAGCTCCATTTTTTATTTATTAGAAAGAAACGTGGTTGAACGATTTATTTGACTGCTACCTTCAGATACCAATTCAATGTATATTTACTGCTTAAGTCGCGTATAATATACAGGGTAATTTATACCACGCGGTATAAAACGAAAATTCGTGTTCAAGATTGGACTATAAATAAAAAAATCGAAATAGCGTTCTTTTCCCGATCGGCCTTTGTTTTAGAGATATATAGAGTTCGAAATTGTGATAGGTATAATTGCAAGTTTCACAAAAAACTAATAAAATGACATATAAAAACTTTATTTAATCACTTATTATTATACAGAAAAAAAAAACCATTACTTACCAACTTCCAACTCATGTTTCTAAAGGCCACCGCCACCTGTGATGCAAGCTTGGCGACGTAAAAGCATTGAATTATATACTGCAGCGAAATCTTGTTCATTTCCAATTTCAAGTACAGCATTCATAATTCATAATAAACGTGTTGATTTGCTTGGCCCCAGTAGTAAAGAACAAACCACTGAACCAGACCGCGTCTATACTTATCCACCTTCCAGTAAAATTTGATAAATGTCCAATTTGACTGGTTGAAGTAAAAAATCTTACATAGTAAGTGTAAAGTAAAATTTTTATACAATATATCCCAAAATTGAAAACGAACTTTAGTTTCTCTTTAACATCATTCCATTAAAATGGTTGTCTAAACATTCTACAACAACTCTTGCAGAATATAATCTACTAATAAATACTTTTAGTTGTTAAGTATACTTAAGGACGTACTAAATAAAAATATAGAAAAAACTGCTTGTTCGATCAATCTTTAATTAATGTGACCACATGAAATGCGAAATTTATTAAAAGATTTATAAATTACAACATACATTATTACTTACGAACGTGAATCCAATGTTAAAACTTAAATGAATGAATGAAGATATCATGAGGCATAACACAAAAACATTTTAAAATTTGAATTAAAATTTTGACAACCGGATCAAGAGAGAACTGACAAATTTATCTAATCTGAGTAGATAAACACATTGAAAACGGTCAAGGTCATGTTAAACGTATCTATTCTTTGGAAGACTTGGTTCAATTATTTTATACAAGAATGTTTACAATTTTTATATTTTTGTAAACAAACATACAATGTGATAAAACATGAATGAAACAACAAATTGATCAAATTATTTAGATACACTTTAAACAATTTTGTTATCCCGTTAACAAACCAAATCTGACGAATTGCCGTTCAGAAAAAAAAAATAAATAAAACTGATGTATTTAACACTAATTCAATCGAACAGAATTACAATTATGTACTTAAGAAATGATTTCCGTTTCGTTGTTTCATTATAGCATCGACGAACATCAAAGCTATAATCGGAGAAACATTAATTGAACTCTCTCCGTTAAAGCGCTCAAATTATCCGCCTTTAATATTGATAGTGAGTAATTAAAATCTAAGCCACTTACTCTGTATTGTATTGCTAATTCCGCGATAAGTCGAGCGCGCGCGCCTTTCAAAAGGTTCTTGACTGCCTTCGAAATTCCTGGTATTCTCCACCCACCACTTAATCCTTTTTTTTCCGTACTTCAGCGCTTACTTTAAAATCGTGAGAATTACGTCCGGTATCTGTAGATGTTTAACCTTGCACTTAACGCTATCAAGAGGCTAATTTCTAAGAATTATTGGAGTTACTTAATGAATATTATGATGTGCTATTAAGTGGATAAGTAAAACTACTCAATTAGATGTAAGGAATGTATTTTTTAATTTTTGAAATAAAAATTGTTCCTATATTTAAGAAAATGTATGCTTTAGTGACAGAAATGTATCCAATTGCACCAAGAAATTAGAGTTTGTTTTCTAAAAATTCTTTACTTCAGAAAATATTTTTAATTCAAGATTAAAAAAATCTATGCGGAAATAATTTTCTTAAAATTTTATTTATGTAAAAGGCGACAAGTCATGCAAAACATGCTCCATCGCTCTCGTCCAAGGACAAGCATTACTTAAGAGAACAGCAATCCATAACCTCACTAAAGCTTTACTGCAATAACAGTAGATGATATTTACAAACACTTGACTTTAGTCACAGAAGTTACAGTATCAAAAAATTCCATTTCTTGAACAGAAAAATATGCTGAAAGCTTTTCTTAAAGGGCATAGAAATAATTACATACTCCGATTATTTTACAGTATCTTCGCATGGTCACTCCAAATATGGAACAGAATTAAATATAAATATTAAAGGATTATTTGACATTAGACATATAGACATGCACCATACCATCATTTAGAAGCCTAACAAACTATAATAGCATCACATTATATAACAAATTGCCGGATCATTTTAATAAATTACCAGGCGAGTGTTCCCGTAAAATAGAAATCACAAAACTTTGTCGAAAAATGCTTTAAGTGTCTCTTAATATTGTGTTTATAGTATTTCTGCTCTTATTAATTGACTAAACATTATTATACCAATTTCAAATTAATATTTCTATTTGGTTTACCTTGCTTTCGACATACGATCCTTTAAATAATTCTTCAGGAGTTTTTTATTCTTAAATGTGATATTAAAAGTATTTCGCTTAATTTTTATTAGTTCCTCCACACAAACTTCCTTCAATATTACTATGAATCACCTTGTTTCCTTAAAATAGACGCGATAAAATAAAATCGATGGCAAAAAATTCACGAAGCTCATCATGTCCAGCATCTTTTATTATCGAATTCCCGGCTCATCTTCTGGGTACGACATTATTTATTTTCTGCCATGACTGTCCGTCACAACTTGGCAATCAATAAGCCGCCGACCCCAGCTTATTTGGCCTCGCTGCTTCTGTCAACTTTACCCACCTATTCACTTCATCTAGGATATATAGGGATTTTCTTAAATAATATAGAACGAATAAAAACAGGACCGACAAGGGTGTTTTCCTTCTACCTCAAAAACTCTTCTTTACGCCTAATTCGTCAAAACGAATATGACAAAGTTACAGCGGGCAAAAACCAAACTTATTACAGTACTATAACAACACACGTTCCATTACTTTTGGCTTTTTATTGCATTACAGCATTCAGTGTTGTGTGTGCAGGAGACGTAACCCAAAAGAACGAGCTTTTGTTTGTCTGTACAGTTGTAGTAGGGTTTGCTAACGGCTTCCAACCCTGCATTCAATAATTCACCTATTTAACTGAGGCGCGGGATTATAACTATGCTGTTTATCAAATTTATTGCATCCAAGTATGTGGATGAATTCGGAGTATTAGGATAAATAGCTAACTATCATGGAACTATGTTTGCATACATATATGTACGTAACTCAGAAATGAAGTTCGCTGTGTCTGTATGCGAGTCGAATATGTAGCGTTGCACCATCGACTCTGGTATGTTTTTGAAATCACTATTCATTGCAGTTGAGAATTTTTGATTGCATTCCCTTTTCCATTGGTATTGATTAGAATTCTGTTTGGATTCCTTTGAAGTCTCTGTCTCTCTCACCGAACTTCGTACAAATTTGTAATAGAAACATATGATTACAATAAAAATAGTATGTATTATTAACAATAGTTAAAAGGCATCTAAAAGCAGTACGCTATTAATAACGTGGACGCCTCTAGCCTGTATGTTTTGTTACAAAAGATCCGATCGTAGACTGCGAATAGGAGCCGGAGTATTTTTAGGGGACGCAGACGGTCGGTCGTCCGGTACTAGGGGAATCCCCGTTCGTCTTTAAAAGCGGGAAAACGCGTAAACCTTTTCCGAAATTTCGATTTTTCACGATTTTCGGTAATGGACCGACAATGCCCAAGGCCGATACCGCGCGCCGGCGAGAAAGGTCGGATTATGTAATATCGCCGGTGATCAGCAGGAAGTCGTGCACCGAACATCAAAACATCGAAACCTTGAACGACGACGAATTTGGTGTGAAATAAGGACAAAGGGGATCGAATAAATGATAAAACATTATTAATTAACATTATAATTAATGTAATAACCATTATATATATAATCTCGACTCCTTTATATTTTATTATTAACTATGAGCTACTGCAAATATTTTGAAAAAGAAAATAAACAATATTTATGCCAACTTATTTAACTGTATTGAACTTTGACATTTTCATTGATATGGATGTAGACAAGAAACGTAGACATATTTCGTAGAAAACATAAAAAGTTCGGGCCCGGAGAACTTGGAAGGAACCTGGAGGAAATTTTGAAGAGAGATTTGAATTAATTGCTGGTTAAGCATATTTTGCAACAAAATTGCAGCTTCGATATAACTGCACTGCGAATACCATTTTGCGTACTACATGTAAGGAGCTAATTACTGCGGCGCATATTCCACCTACGTCCAGATATCCAAGCAATCTCTAAGGGAAAACTCAAAGGATTTATTTAAGTACATGAATTGCAGAAGAGAAAGCACGACAATTTCCATTCTATTATAATGGCAACTTAATTGAATCATCTGAAGATATTAATGCTTTCGCGAATTTCTTTTCTGCTACGTTTTTAGATTTTTTGTGTTGGATCGTTATTACGTTTTGAGTAGGTATTTTTATCTTCTATTAAAGCTAGTAGTATTTGTTTGATATTCAGTTTTCAACATTAAAATGGTTTTATTTGATTTGTCTGCTTTAAGTACGTAAATTTTGTTCGTTTCTTGGTAATTATGTATTTGTATTTTTGTTTAGTTAATAAATGTACTAGTTTGCATCTTATTTCCTTTTATGTTTCAATGTTAAGTGTTTCAATTTGCTCCAATATTTACTATAATTTCGATTATCGGTAAATCCTTTTTATAATAACTGAATTTCGACCCTAAACTGAGAAGAAGTTTGACATTATCTGATACGTTCATATCGGTCAAATTTTGTATCCAATTTGGTTTTACCTTTGGTAATTTATTTTCTTGATTTATTTTGTTTATTCGTCGGGTTTTTTATTTTTCAATTTTATGTATATGTTATCTTTTTTGTTTTCTTTGTAGTCTTTTGATATAAATATTTTTGAGATTTGTGATGTTATTGGGTAAACTTTGTTTGATATTTTCTTTAAGTTGGTGTACTTTTTTTTTCAATGTTATAATATTATAATACGTTGCTCTAATGTGAATACTTAGTTTCGATTTATAAAATTTCTGTATTATGTTTTGAAGTTTTAAAGCACGTTTTTTATTTTGTAACACCATAATATATTTAGTTTTAATTTTAATGAAATTTGAAATCAAGTCAAGTTACACCTTATCCGAAATATTAATTTTTGTTCTAGTATAATAATAAATAAAGAAGAAGATTCCTCACGCAAATCTAAACGAATTAAAATATCGATATTACGTAGTGAACACAAATTACCGCTTTACTGACAAAATATGTGAAATATCCATTTAAAAAAATAATGTAGATAAAGCATATAATACTATAAAAAGACAGCAAAAAAAGAATGCTTCTATTCGTAGAAATATTTAGTATCAAAGCTGTGATACATACAACAAATATGCGATTTTCACATAAAGCAATTAAACAAATTGAATACGACTTGGAGGGTAAGTAACGTTAAGCGAATGATCGTCATGAAGCAAACTAGGTAAGGGAGCAATAGAAATCTCAGAATTGATTTCTTTGTATGGACTTCCATAACACACATTAATATTATAGTGCACGGTGCGTAAAAAGAGCAAAGGAAGGAGAAAGAAACTGGCGGAATAGAAAAATTTCAATTTCGCGACGGCTTTTCCGCCTAGCCCGATGTCTCTAGAGAGTAATATCAGAGTGACCCCTACCGTTTATAGAAAAGGTTAAAACTCAATAAAGCCCTTTTCTTTCTGCCGTCTAGTGAACACGGCCGGCACATATAAAAAAGTCTTTATCGAGAAATTACTGCCAGACAAGCGGGTCACAATTTTTTTCCTCCACGACCGAGTCGTTCCTGTCAATTTTGCCAATTTAGTTTTCTCATGGTTTTCTTTTTCTCTTCCTGTGCGAATTTCTCGTTTTATTTCATTCCATTTTCGCCCCGATAATACCCTACTCTTCCGGCGTATTATTTCTGTTTTTGCTCCGTTTTCCCATATACGGTGAAATTCGCTTGACGCGAACTATCTCTTATTTTCCGGAGAATGAAGTAGTCTATCCCATTGCCGGCGCTGTTCGGAGACGCGTGTCCTTTGCTTTCCAATCCGCTCTTATCGCCTATCTTTGCGCCAGACGCATCCCTTTGAATTACGTCTTCTTAAGATTCTCCAAACGTCCCTATCGATAAGATTGGAAGATGCTGGCTTTGAAATTTTTGATGTTAGCTGCAGATGTCAGTTTACACAAATGCGTCTTCTCTAAATATTCAATATATAGAACAGAATAAATTACAGCAAAGAAAAGAGATATTCAGTCTGCACGAAATTAACCATTAATCCTTATTTGCTCTAAACGTGCATAGCAGATACAAAACGAGAATGAAATAAAATTACCGTTACCTCCACAAGCGACGAGACGCCGATGTCCTTGCTATCATCATGTCCGGCTATCGATAGCCACCGGAGCGGACTGAACTAATTAACGTGAATAAAGGCACAGAGAATAGTAACAAGTTTGTCCGGACAAGAACAAGTTTTAGTGGACGAGCAGGAGGATTAGGTTCCGATGGACAAAGGGATTCCGATTCATTTACTTCAGTTGATTGTGTGTAACTCTCCTGTTTGTCCAACTTGCGCAAACAGAACAGGTAATAACGAGTTTATTCTTGCGAAATTCAATAGCCCCCTTCCACCTCCCTCTGTCCCTTTATCCTTCGATTTACCCTTGGTCTCCCTCGGACGGTATGTTTGGACGTTTTACCCGACGATCATCGTCCGATCTTCGTTTGTTCGAGCTTATAGTATATCAAAAGGCATCCTATAGGGTTCTATTGTCGATTCATTATTAGAATTGTACTTGTAATGTCCAGACAAAATATTATTTTATATAGATATAAAATACTTTGGAGACAATCATTCCGGTTTAATGATTTTTTTTTTCAAAGTAGATGGTTAGCAAAGCAAAAAAAAATGCGTAAATTAATTTCTCAGTGATTATTTTGGTCATTGTGTTGAAGGCATAAAAAATTATCTAAAAAACTTTGCTGTAAGTCTTGTAAAGGCAAAATACTTGAAATCAAGGCTTTTAATGCTCCATAAAATTCTTTTCCATAGTTTTTTTGAGTTATTTACATTAATTCCTTTTAGTGCTACCACCAGTCTTGTTATGCGCAAAAGTAACGAATATAAAGTGGTACCAGGGAGGGGTAACGAGCTTAGAGTCCAGGGTGGTACCCGAAAACGTGGACCTACCTGGGTAATCGTCCTGACTTACCACCACGGTGGATGTTCGGGAAAGGAGCTTCCGTGGCCGCCAGCTCAGTCGCAGATGGTCGTGCCGGTTCCGATAACAACAATTCGGCAGGTGTTGGGGCGACTGGTAGAGCGCCACCCACGTTAAAAAAAAACACGGAGCTCCAGGCCAATCCCCGGGGTGTGGGAGTCCCCAGAGCGCACCTCGCGGGTAAGTGTGGAGGTATAAAAGAACCCTCCGTGGCACACGCCACAGTTACAAGAAAACACAAAATGTAAATTGTAACGAAACAAAATTTATTTAAAATCGTAGGCACTCGAAATTGACCTTTACTAGAAAATAATATAAAATGCAAATGTATTGCGCAACATGGGGCGGGCCCTTTTAGGACAACCCCAAGGTTAAGTACAGTCAAAATAAGGTTAATATAATATAATCTCATATACCACCCCACCAAGATCTTGATCGGTTTACAACAGTCAGTAATAGTATTACTAAGAAAGGGGTTCGGGCAACCCGTAATGCGCACACCACAGTAACGTAAATTTAGAAAGGGGCAACCCCACGGGGTAATGCCACTCAGAAGGCTGAAGGCCGATAATATAAGTTAAATTAAAAAAACTATTTGTCCTGAGAGGACAAGTAGAGCAATCACTACGGTATAAAGTTCGTTCAAAATTGAAATGAATGTAAAAAAAGGAAAGTTAAATCGTACACAAAGTTTACAGGGAGACTATCACTTTAAGAGCTGAACTACATAAGACAAAATTAAGCGAAATAAAAAAAAACACTCGGTACACGGCCGTCACAGAAAAAAAAGTTCTGAGTCCCCAGGTCGAAGCGGCTTCCGCGCGTCTAACCCGCGATGGCGTGAAGAACAAAATAAAACAATCCTACCTCGCGAGGATGACGTTAGGTTGCACCTCGGGGCTAGGTCGGGCCTCAAACTGACGCTCCTGAGTGTCCCTCAGCTGGCAGCGGGGCACTCGCTGAATCAACCGGCGTTTATCGCTGCAAAGCCGTCAGAAATTCCTCCACCGGTCTACGGGGTATCAACACGTGGTGGCACGTGTGGTCGCTGGTATCTCGTCCCGTACCACAACCCTATACGAGAGGATCGCAGAAACCTCAGATTCAGTTACCAAAAAAAAGAGAACTGTTAACGAAAGGACTTACCTATTTGGGGGGTCAAATAGGGCACAACTGACGCAAAGCAAAATAAAACGTAATTACGTTGATACAAGAAAAACGGCGTCCAAGACGCTAAATTTCACCACAACAATTAATACGAGAAGATTAATAAATCCGCAAGAGCGATAAAAACCTTCCAAAAGGCACTACAGAAAAATCAACTCGCAGTCGCGTTCGCTCGCTTCAACAATTACTTTCAGAGCGCGGGCCTACGGAAAATTCCGAAAGTCCTCGATAACATGCGCGTTAACAGCCCCAAAAAAAAAGATGACCAAAGACGGCACAATATGCGACATCTAACAGGCGATACGGACCGAGTGACCCTGAGATAGGAGTTTACTATGATGAACACAGAGTCCACATACAGAAGACGGACAGCGGGAAGGCGATAACCCTAACTATACGCTACGCGTACAAGAAAAGAAAACTGAACGTAACATTAGATTTCTAAAAACTGCTTTGTTCCAACTTTTCCTTTGCTTCTTTTTTATAACATTTCCTACCTGCTTTTTGTTTCATTATGCATTCTTCTTCATCTTCCCTTTAAATTTTTTTGTCGGTTATTAAGTATGTTTCCTTCTTCTGTTATACAACTCTAATGTTTTACTTCTTCATTGTATTACTTCGTCTATTTATTTCTTGCTTAGCACTTATGTCTCACAGCTGCACAATAATGTAAACTCCAAAATAGTTTCGCATAGTCTTTGTTTTAACTTCCTCG
Source organism: Cetonia aurata (assembly GCA_949128085.1). Taxonomy (NCBI): domain Eukaryota; kingdom Metazoa; phylum Arthropoda; class Insecta; order Coleoptera; family Scarabaeidae; genus Cetonia; species Cetonia aurata. The sequence goes on from OX421885.1 coordinate 36,577,398, forward strand.
ACATATGCTTTGGGCAAACCAGGTGGTTTATGCTTTGTTATTAGCTTTCATACTAAATATTCAGAATAATCTGTTTGCTTCATTGCAGTTGTCGGTAAGTAGGGTTCTCACAAGAGAAAGTCACGTAAATCGAAGATTCTGATGAAAGGTTGTAGACTCTATGGAGTGCTGCTCAAGGACACTTTCTGTTGCAGCGGAACTTCAATTTTAGGAGATACAATTTGTCTTTGAAATTCGGACTTTGCTTTAGTGTACAAAATAATTTTTAATCGGTGAAACATAGAAAAAAGTCCGATGGCGGATTTACACCGTTTATAAAATAACCTCTTCGGTTAGTACAGTTGTTTATATACAGGGTGTTATTATAAGTACAAAACGACGTATGTTGTGCCGATTTGATGGAATTTCAGAAATCGGTTACAATCGCTCCATTTGTTATCCAAGTGACCTACAAAATAATAATAATAAATATTCTCTCAAGATGCACTGCAATGGACAATAGCGTTAATTGGAAATGTTGTAGAAAAAACTGGTTGGTTCCCAACAATTCACATACAGTAAGACTTCGACTACGCCCTGCATTTCTTAACGGCCCCTCTCAGAACAAATTGTTTATCTAACTCACAGATAAAAATCAATACGAAGATTACAAAGACAAATAAAGAAATTTAATCTTCACGGGAGCTATCGGCACGGCGACAAACTGAAATCGTGCCGTAGTTTTGCAGAGCGAGAGAAATCCCAGACTCCGACGGGGAGGAAACGAAGGTAGTTGGTAATCCGTGAACGATGCCAAGTTCATTAGACCTATACATACACTTTCCGTGAAGCGGAGAAAGAAAGACGGCTGGAGATCGGCGCGAGACGGAAAGGAAAACTGGGACGGATAGCCGAGCGAGCGCTCGTTCGGAAAACGTGGGCGTTTTAGGTTTTAGAGAGCGAAAATATCGATCCAGGATTTTTCATTTCGGTAACTAACAGCCGCGTCAAGATGAAAAGAGTAAGGGATATGGACGGAATTCACGTTTGCCGGCGCTATATATTTGCAATATGTAACAGTGAAATGTGGGATTATCCCCACTCTATTTGAATTATCTCGTCAAACGCTGCTGGATGTGACGGGAAGTGGGAATTGCACTACCTCTGCATACACATTCGAATGAAATATTTATTTTGGTGTCAATTGAGGTCGCTAAAGGTCACATTCAGTACACACGGTAGAATACACGATATATAACACTGGTCAACAGTGAAATTGCTTCTTAGGTGAAAGTACCCAATCCTGAATGAATTCAACGTGCTGAACACGAATATCACATTGAAAAAAGTTGATTGGCTCACGTTCCAGAGATATTGACGTTTTGTCCATTGTATAGATGCTATTGCATAATGTAATGCAATTTAGTGAGAAATTACGAAATTTTGCGTCATATTGCATCACCCCTTCACTATTGTTGGACAATCAGTAGAGATGCTCCACAAGTCCACTACAAACGGCAGGCCAAAAGAAGTCGAAAGCCAGAAGCAGACTAATGTTTTCTTACCATGTATTATAATATTGACATAAGTACACTTTTTCTGAAATATGCGTACATATTACAGAAAACCCGTAGCCAATTCAGCTCTTTCTTAGTCATTTTCGTGTTCAGCACATTGAATTCATTAAGAAATGACTATTCTCAGCTTGGAAGCATGAACTTTTCGAAAATTTGTTGCCCAACATCAAATACAAAAGCACATTAACAGCGACATTGAAAAACTAGAAAAATGGTGCAACGCAAATCTATTGACTATAAACGAAGACAAGACAGAATACATGATTTTTACGAGAAGAACACACACCCCTACTTTCAATATTGTAATCAAGGGACGAACGATACAAAAAACTGATGCAACAAACTATTTAGGAATAACGCTACAAGCCAATTTAAAATGGGACACACACATCAATAAATTAATCAAAAAGAACACAACAGCAATAGCAGGATTATATAAAATAGGCAAAATAATACCGGAACATATGAAAAAACCTATCTATAACTGTCTATTTACATCACATATGAATTATTTAATAAATATCTGGAGCGACACAACAAAAACGAATCTAAACAAACTACAGAGACAACAAAACAGAATACTAAAGCTAATCTACCATATGGACAAAAGAACACCGACCACAGAAATATATAACACAACGAAAGAACTTAAACAAAAAAACTTAACCCTAATACATAATATAGAAAATAAATTAATAAAAACAAATTGTGTACAAACATGTAACAGAGATGTATATTCATATAAAACAAGAAGATGCTCCAACATAAGAACCGAGAGAATTACCTGCAATAACTATAAAACAATACCAACATCTGATGCAGTTTCAATTTATAATAAGCTCCCGAAAGAAATAAGGAAACTCAAACACATACAATTTAAAAAGGCTATTAAAGACATTATAAGGAAAGAAGACAAATAAAAAATAAAATTAAAAAAACATAACAACTAAATACCCCCTCAATACCGTTAGCCAGGGACGAGACAGGAGTCTCATCATCTCGAAGCGAGGACAGAGGAGGAAGAACCAGCAAGTCGGCGCAGCATTTTATGTGTATATATATATATATATTATATACATATTGTGTAGAGCGTATTTTTGAATAAATAAATTAAAAAAAAAAAAAAGAACAATTATGTAAGAAAAATTTAAAACTAAAGGAATTGCAGTGCTTTAGCTAACGATGATCATAAATTTAAATATATTTAGAACGTGATGTATATTTAATAAATAAACTACTTCTGGTTTTTTCCGGCGCCTCCACCAATATTTACTTATTGTTTTTACACAAAAATATAATGTTAAAAGTTAAATATCTTGTATCCTACATTGTTATATGATGCTATTCATCAACTTCCTGGCAATTCGTGTATTCGATCACAGTTATTGCCAGTTGGAGACGGCAGTATTATTAGAGAATTACAGTATACATGCTACATATTAATATTGGAATTTTACCCTCCCTCTGATCAAGAGCGGTATAGTTAACGTAACTACATTCTACGTTATTTCTAGTGAAGAATGTTTTGCATTTGTCACCATTTTGATGGAAACTACTTGAGCTATTCCAAACATATATGAATTCTAAACCTTTTATAAACATAGGTTTTCTCGTGAGATATAAAACAACTGCCACACTACTACTAGCTTTCCACACTATGCACACTTGGTATTGTGTTAATTTGTACGGTAAAGAAAAAAAAATTATTGCAAAACTCCATTTTATGGGCTTATGGGAACTTATCTACATACTTATTTTGTACGACAGCATCACGTTATTTATGTTAAGTGAATGTTAAGTAATTATGTTTTGTTTTTTTGCTGTCATAACATACGTTACATTGTTTTGAAAACAAAGCCAGTTTTTGTGAATTCACAGCTGCTCTTAGGGGCGTGTTTAATTATTTATCTTCGTATCGTAAATCTATTTAGGTATTTTTCTGTGTTTTTATTCAAGAGAATCCTGCTCTTATTTTTTGCAGTAGCCGTCGGTGCGAAGCATTTCGATAGTAAATTCCTTTTTTAATCTTTTTAATTAAATTTTGATATAATAACCTTTCGAAAATCCATTCAGCATATCATAACAATACAGGGTAGCCTGAAATGCTACTGTGACACAACAATCGCATTGTGATAATTCGTTCTATATTTTCAGTAATATTTTTAGCGTCAGCGTCTCATCCTATTCCGAACGCAGCTATTATTAAAATCCCAGCACTAGCAGAATGGGACGTTATTTGCTCGGGAGCGAAACAAAATACCATCACTTTTAATTGTCCACAATTTTTGACGGAAACGAATACTCCAACGGCGCGCTGTATAATCGCCCTGGGGAGCAGTCCCTGAAAACGGGCAGCGATGTGGTAGTTCCTTTCATTGCACTTGCCTCAGCACTAATTAAACAACTTTAATTCTAAGTGCTATTTTTTATGGCGCCTCCGGTGTTTTTCCGGAACGCCATCTCCCGTAATTCCCGCTCGCGCTGCCACTCTGAAAACGGCCCTTTGAATTATTATATCTTTTTATTTCATAGTAGACTCCTTATAGCCACTTTGCGTCCAGCCAACTAACGCCTAATTAAAATCGACAGCGTTTCTCTTTTTTTCGCTGCGTTTCCCTCTCTCTTTCCCCATTCCGTGACGTAGGCACCTTCTTTTCTCTTCGATACACTGCGACATTGTTGATTATGCACGCTGCATTCCCCCACTCCGCTATCCCTCTCCAGAGGAGTCGTTTCCTTTCATGATATTTACTGCGGAAACAAATGCTAAATGCGAAGTGGCGATATTATATTCGAAATACGAGAGGCGCTCGAGATATATACAAATGAGAATGCCGGAGCACAAAAAAAAAAAGAGGAGACAAGAAAAAGAAACTTCTCGGCTGGTAATGAGGTGCTCCAATTCCTTGGGATCTCATTTTACCTTTATTAAATATTGAATGGATATTGTTTTATACCAGAATTATGCTCCATTGTTTTTTTTTGCAATTTATTACGACCAACAAAAGAAGTTTTAGGTTTTTATCTTAATCGCCAAACATTTTTGTGGCGTATTATTAAATCAAGGAGAAAAATGTTTAACGGATGAAGCATAAATCTTGCCAAATAATTCTTTGAAATAAATTTCCCTTAACTATTTTTCTGAAAATATGCTTTTATGTTTATAGGAATGGTAGATATGCTACAAATACATCGGACATAACGTATATAAGGAACTGAATTGGTTTCACCCATAAACAATGGCGTTAATCGATCGAATTTTCAAATTTTCGCCAATAAAATAAACCTTACAATCGTTTCCCAACAGGTTGCTCTTCAACAATTCTTCTAAGAAAACCAAAGTGATATCAACAGGTACACAGGGAAGCAGTGAACTTGCATAAAGCTAAACTAAAATGTTATTATCAGTAAGGTCGATGTTTTTAATCTTCTCAATAAATGCTAGGTATGAATTTGTAACTGCTAAATTCGGAGGTTTCCCTGGTAACTAATTAAATTTGCTAGACAACCATTTAGACAACAAGTAATTGGATGTTGATAATGGAGTCAATAGTTCTCATACTTTTTCTAGCTCCATATATCTTAGATAAACAATACATTCTAGGTAATACTGGAGTTGCTACCGTTAGTATATGCCTTAAGTTCTTATTAACAATATTCTTAGATTCTAAACGAGCTTTCTTGGTTTCTGGGATCATTATTATAACGGATTTTTAGTTCGAATTACATAAGAAACTTGCGTTAAAAGGGTAGTGACACGATTAAAATAATCTGCCTTATCTACTGTGTTACCTTTGTCAGATTTCCAGTAAACGAAGTCTTTGTTTTTAAACTTTTTAGCAATGTTAATTTCTTGCGTGTGGCATATGGGGAATGACGTTGTTTATTTTGTAAAATGTTACGCGCAGTTCCAATAAAGTTCTTTATATAATCATCAAATGACTTGATTGCCTTCGATTTCTATGCTAGCTATACTTTCTTCAATCGAGAAAGTTTTTCTGTTATAAATTAGGATAGTTTTTGTGTAATTAATCAATTTAATTTTACTGCTGATGAAGACAAGCTTTGGTATTGAAACATGCGTCCATTGCAGTGGAGCTTCTGTTTGATAAACAATTTCTGTTTGTTCCAATGGAATTATGTGATTTTATCCGAACCAAAATTTCGATGATGTAAAGTATACTGCTTTTAATGAAAGAAGTTTATCAGTAAACTGGTTAGATATTAGAATAGAAGCAATTTTAAAAGGAGCTAGCTGTTAAGAATACGGAAGGGTACTGGCAAAAACAATCCTAAGAATTCATAAATTACGCATTCTAAAAAAAAGCCTTACGAAATACTCGTTCGTATTTCAACTTCTAACGCCCATTGTTATCGATTTTAGAAGATTAATATCCCTTTGCTCCAAGCATGGGAGCATTCGGGGAGTCGTTTCAAGTTTACGGAAGACGAATATAGGTCTTCAACTTAAACGGCACTCTATTTGCCCCCTCAGTCTTTTGAATAAAGGGTCGATTGACCCTCTCGTAATAAAACGTCTCCTCGGTCTACTCAAAATCACTGCCGATGTTGTTACGTCTTCTACGATTTTCTCTCAAAACTGCCGTAGAGTACGCGTTTGTCCCCTTCGTCGTTATCGCCGGCCGCCGCCTCCTCTAAATTCCGTAGAAAGCGAAGGAAGCAGCGGGAATACGGTAATGTTTACTATTACGTTTATGTAAACGGAAAGCTCTACAAACAAAGGAACAATGCCCGACAATTAGTCGTACGCGATTACTTCCGATAGCATTAACAGTTACCTGCAGTAATTTTTAGTCGCTGTTGTCGTTTTGTTAAACTGCTTGCAAACAGATCGTAGGCCAGTTGAAATAATCGTAAAGTTTTATAATTTGTTGAATATTGTGGAAATAAATGGAGGGAAAATCTGATATCTAATTGTTATTGTATTAAAAGAATATTAAATCCGTTTCTTGTCATGTTTATATTGGATTATTTCATTCATATAGAAAAACGGATTCTAATTTACAAAAGCACTTCATTGGATGTAATGCACAGTTTTGCTTGCATTCCCATATTGGAAAAAATACAAAGGAAATATTTGCACGGCCATGGCTTGGTAGTATCTTCCTCAGCATTCTTCCGTCTCTTACTGTTTTTATTCAGTTCTTGATTTCAAATAAATCCATATCTCTCAATACCCTGTCCATCCATCTTGTGTCAACGTGTTTTTGAGTGCGTTTTTTAAGCTGGTTTATACTTTACTTCATTTCAATAGTTTGCCACCAAATTGTTAAACGACTCCAGTATCTGAAAAATGCAGGCATGTGCCTTTATTATTATCACTTTAAACTTTTTCTTTTTATCTATCTTCTTGATTGTCCATCGTGTTTCCCTTTATTTCTAATCACATCTCCCTCGTACTTTGTTCCAGGTGTAGCAACACTCTCCGCAGTTCGTATTCACTTCTTCTAATCATAACAATGCCATCCGCAAAAGCCAGTCGCTGATGTTTCTGGTGATGAAATGGCCTCGTTCTATTTATATCCGCTTTCCGTATAACATAATTGAGTAGATAGTTGAATAGTATCGATGGCTATGGATCACCCAGCATAAGTCCTACTACTACCTCAAACTTTCTGTTATTTCGCTCTCAACTCTTACGCAACATTTCGCTTCATTCAGTGTTACCATTTTTGCCACTTGGGTGTACGTAATGTTCAAAGAAACACTGTTTTAAACCTTTTATTATTTTGGTGGGAGCTCCTTAAGAGTAATTTACTTTTACTTTTTAATTTAATTTTAATCTGTTGTTTGTGTATTAATTTATTTACATCCTCTGTTTTACAGTTTTAATGTGTTTGAGTAGTTGTACAATTCGATTAATTTTAGATTTTTACTTTACATTATCTGAACTACTGATGATTCTGGCCTGATGATGTCCTGGTGAGGACGAAACCGGTCGCCTAATTTATTACATGAAAATTATATATTTATTTATGTTTTCACAGCAATGAAACCTTGACAAAGTTATTTGCTACATTCTACTAAGATGTATCATTTTACGTAGGCTGGTGAATATGAAAGATAGAGAATAAGTTGACTACAAGAAAGAAAATGTATTTAAATATGGAGCGAGGGGAGGAGAGCTCGAAAATGTCAAAAAATTAAATAACGGAACATTGCAAAAAAAATAAATTCCATAGAGAAGAGGAAAAAAGACGAACCTTGTTTTCATTAATCGACTTAAACACCCAATTAATTAATTTCCTATATAAAATCAGTCGACTTATTTTGAGAGATTTTAATATCTTTCAACTATATAAGTATTGTTTTGTTTTCAGTTATGTACAATGCAAATGATGTAAACATTTAAATGAAAATGTTTTCTTTTGTTTTGTTTGCTGTATATACATCATGCGTGACTTGTTTATATTTCCCTGGAATACATAACTTTTGATCCTTTCAGTGAGTATATATTTCTGACTTTAATATTTTCTTTAGAAGCCCATTTCCTTGTAAAACAGCAAAAAGGTTTATTTATTATCACTTTTGCTGTGAAATTTTTTCATAACTTTATATTTAAAATTTAAATCATTTATTCAAATCGCAATTAAAAGTTTATTTGAGCAACTTTTCCACAATATAGCTGAATCCAATTTAACTAACAAACAAATCCATTGACCTATTTGCCAGGATGCATCGAAATCAATAACTGATAAAAGTGGGGGATGCAACCTGAAACTCGTGGCGATGCACATCTTATATTTTCCTATCTAGATACGACGTTAATAGCACTGTCAAGTGAGTTCCTTTATGTCGGAATGAACGTATCTCTCTTCCATTATTTACAAACTTTATAGAATGAAAAATCTGGAAAATGAGGTATCATGCTCGCATCTATTATCCGGAAAGTCTACTAAGATTCAAGACACTCTAAAGACTTCAGCATAAATGTACGAAAAGTATGTATATGCGGAAGATATCCGAGAGAAGCCAGACTAAGCTCGCGTTTCTGATTCCCAGGAGATTTCCCGGATATGTACCGCTTCTCGCCTTCTTGTTATTTGTATATCATCTCGGATATAACGTGTGAGTTAATGGAATAATATGCCTACTATAATAGTTTGTCGGAAACTACTTACTATCGAACCGTTATTTCAATAAATATACACCTTCCCTGTACCTTTCGCCAGTAATATTTGATACGCAAAGAGGATTATAATAATTCTGCGCCGATTTTCCATTAAATTTTCGTAAAATCGATACGCCTACTCCAAAAGCTTTGCTGGAAATATTCTTCCGCCGACGACGTAAATAAAAAATACAAGTAGACGTAAAGCCGGTCGGTCTTAATACCCGTTGATTGGCGGAACGGGACATGACGTAAGTAGACAGATACGAATCTGACACTGCTGCTACTGGCGGAGAGAAGATGTAGTGTTTGCTTGAAAGGAATTTTTGATACTTTAAAACTAAAAATAGGAAGTTATAACGTCTGTAGGGTGTAGGTTTTCCGCAGGTATTTTAGCTAACTATTGTGGGCGGGGATTCCTTACTTTCTGTGCGCATTTCTTCTATTGTCAGAAATCTTTCTGTAACGATAAGCGCTGTTGATAATATCAATAAGAGTATTCTATTGATTTTGTCTGCGGTTGGAGAAGGCACTTAGCTAAATACAATAGATTCTAAGATGGAATTGTACAACGACAAAAAAAAAACAACAGGTGAGTGGCACAAAATTTGCCGTATGTTCGAGTGCTTTTAAATTTAGTCGCGAAATGCTAAATACCCAATTAAGACAATAAAATAAAACGAAAAAAATCTATATACCGGGGTCAAAAATATGCGGGTGGTTTTAAAGTACAAGCTGGTGCTGTGTCGTGCCAGAGGGCTTCGTCGACGCCGAACTCACAGCTCAGAGGGTAGCGCTGCGTCGTGCCAGTAGCTTTGCCGACACCACACTCACAGAGGAGGAATGAATATAGTAGCTTGTGGGAGACAAGCGTGCACGAACGGGTAAAATACTTCGCGCGGTAAACCAGAATAAATTTAAAAAAAACTCAATTGAACAAAATATTAACGCTACCGAACTATGGAAAATCGATTAATTTTCCCAGAAAACGGCAAGGTACAAAGCTTCCAAATTAATCCCCGAATACCATCCTCCTCCCCTCCACCTACTGACGTTTCGAACAATGTGCCCCGCTCTTTAAAGAACTTTATTATTTAAAAAGCTTTAACCTTGCGCCTAATGTGATAAATAAACTAATTTCAACGCTTGGCTTCATTCAGACTTTCATTAGATCTTTCATATAATTTTCGAGGCGATGCATTGACAGAAAGGTAACATCAGCATGGTTCGACTAGACTCCCGTCCACTGCCTTTTGTAATGGGAATGTTATCTTTAAATTTTATCCAACAAGTTTAAGTCCTTAAGGTAGCTCAGAATCTTTTTTTCAAGTCTTCTAAGGAAAGATCAACCTTCCCAAAGATCGCGGACCTGATTCTTGTGATGGCAATGCAGTGGCAGAAGATGTGCTAAAATGTCTTTTCGTCCTACAAACGCAGCCGGCATTCAGTCTCATCAGAGAGTCCGATTCTGTGTGGGTGCTTTCTAAGCTTGCAGTGACCCGTAAAGACGGAAACAGTTACTTAAGGTTTTGCCGTAAGAATTTAGTATTAAAAAAAAAAAACGTCCAGAAATAAACGGATAATTTGTTTTATTTTTTTTCCTTTAGATAGATATAATCTCAAACTATCTTTAACCCTTAAGAAAATCTTATCCAAGCACACGAGGCCACCTGCACAAGATCTCACTACTACGCTTAAATTTTATTCTCTAGAATGTGTTTACAGGCAGAAAAAGGGTGGTATCAATCGAATAAATTCAGAGACTACTAGTTTACAATCGATAATGCATTTATCAGTTGTAAAAAAAGAGGATACAGACCACATCTACCCGATACAGCGGAAATAATAGACTGTGACCGGGCGCTGAATATACGACGACCGATTAAGCACGATGGGTAACGCTGAGGGTACATATGAACTTGTTTCATTCTAATTTGTTATGTAATTGGTTTCTATTTTGAGGGATAAATGATATTAGTATTATTATTAGGTATAGTTCATCACATAATAAAATTGAAAGCGAATTCAAATAGCTACTTTTATTTTTCTGTCGTACGTAATACATGAATAAACGAAATTGAAAATAGAATAAATTTTATGTATACTATGCAAAGCAAGGAACTAAAATGCATTTCGCCGGGATGCAAATTTACAGTTGCGTAACGAACGATATCTCCCCCATCTCTACAGTGGGAATCTAATCTTGGGATTTATCTTCCTTTTTCCGTTATAAATTTTGAAACAATACACTGATGAGGAGACGGGTGGAGAGCGCCCGTCGGCAGCGGTCCCTATAATTGAAGATTAAGCCATATTTGGCATGTGGACGAACTGGGAAGTTCGGATTACCCGGCTTACTCGCCTAAACGGACTTAATCAATCATTGATATTTCGTCGCTGATGGATGCAGATATCCGGTCTCGATCATCACTGCTGTAGCATTCGGTGATGTGAAACTATAACAACAACCCTTGGAGGCGTTTATTATTATTACATATTGCTGTGGTCTGGCACCCCGGGTTTTTGTAAATTCAGTTTTTTTTTGTTCATTCCGTTAAGCGTTTGTCAATGTTGCGAGAAATTTCAAATTGTTTTATTTTCAAATAAGATTTAGTTAATGTTTTGGATTGTTTAATTTGTTTATTTTATTGTTCAGTTATTTATTATAATCTCAGTCCGGTGTACATTTTGCGTTCACTGATATTGTATATATATTGTTTTGTTTTGCGAGTTCGTCCGTTTGCGGACAGATCTGTGTGCGTTGCATCGCACGCATCTGAGTTTTTTATACTTATACGATTGTTTAACCTTGTGAGTTCAGTTGCTTGATCGATACGAAAGTAAGTAGATATGTAACATTGTATTTCATTGCTGACATTTTGTGGTTATTGATTTCAAATTTTGAATTCACGTTTCTGATTTTATTTCGTTCATCACGGAACTCATTTAATAATAATTGATATTGTATTTTTGTGTACACAATTTAGATATAAGATCTGTTATTATTTTTACGTGCAGGAAGATATTTAAAGAGTTATTTTTTTTGTTTGTTGTTAATTTTTCTGATTTGTAATTATTTATTAATCACCTGGGGTTGGGTGAATAAAAGCATTGTGCTTGCTTTTATTTTTCATTTATATAAATTACTTGAACACGTTTAATTTAGTTGTTTAAATATTGAGACCACGTGGATTGTATTGAAAAAAAAAATTATTATCTTCCTGAACTTTTTGTTTTCTGTTGTTTTGTAAAAGGATTTTGAATTGTCCTTTTGTAATTTAAAGTCAAGTGCAGTTTTGATTTAGACCAGGACCTTTTTGTCCAAGGTTTTTTTTTTCTGCAAAGTTTGCAATTAAATTTTTTTTTCTTTTTTTTTAAATAAAAAATTATTGAATTTTTATGTCATTCAAAATACTGTTCTTTTATTTTTAATTAAACCTTTTAAAAAAAAAATTTTTTCAGTATAAAGGAAAGTCAGATTTCTTTCACCCACATTTTACTTTTCATGATAGTAACCCTGAGTTTAATAAAAATTGTTATCATTTGAGCTAGCTAATTTAATTTTTTCATTTTTTAAATTTCATTTTACATTTTTGTTAGTACATTCAGTACACAGCAATATGTATACCTATTGAATTTACAAAAAGTCGTATTGTGGCAATAATCAATTTCGGAAATAGTAACGTCCAAACAAAAACGGAGCTAATAACGTTTCGGCGTTTCCGTGCGTTATGGGCGCAAAGTTTTACCGATGCTGCCTTTGACATTTCCATTTATACGTCACCTATTAAACATCAAATACGTTTCACGCCTTTCATTCCGGACAAGGTCGATTCATCTACGTTGCCGTGTTTCCCGCGTCCGGCAAAGAGAAATCAAATTATTATTGGCCCAGTATACGCATCGATTCAACCTTTTTAATCCGCACGGTACGTTTTCAGCGACTAGTTATTCTGTTGCTAAACCTTGTCAACTGTAACCAACCTGACGACACGTATATATGAAATACAATGAAATATGCCTATTTCCATGCAGTGCTCACAATTATTTTCCACCGGACTTTATGTACTTTTAAATGCGTTTATATGCAGCTCCGAAACGGAAATATATACATAAGTTAATACGGTCTGTTAGCTCTGTTGCGATTTTATTTCGGAATGTATTTTTTATTTCGTCAATATAGTTGTGGCAAATATTCAACTTTTTTTATTAGCAATTTTATTAACTTTGTCTTTTTTCTTACCGTACTTCATGAACCCTTTTTTTATTTTGTGCAGACCGCTAATAAATTATACCAAATTAGTTTGTTATGGTGTATACTTCAGTAACTGTAACTAAACTAACACATTAGAAAACATATGCGAGTAATATAATCTCCCATTCCCTTACAAAAAAGTTTATTTTTATGTAAAGATCCCACCTCTTGGGTGGTCCGATTGAAAACATTATACACAGCAGCGTAAAAACTAGAAAACTACAACGCAATTACACGTTTCCTTCACAACGATAAGCACATGTTGAATTGCTTTATTTTAGGATCATTTCTAACACTCCCAATTCAAAACTGATACAAACATAGCCGATTTCTCGATTGTTATTCCTGTTTTATATACTAGAATGCCGGAAAAACAGATCGAACAAGATTAATACATCTGCAATAAACGCATATATAACGGCATATTTACGTTATACATTACCGTAGAGCACAGAGACGTGTGTAATGCGGTCCGTGTTCGGCATGTGATTTATTACGCGAATTATTTTTGTATACGGCTCTCCTCATCCTCATCAACTAGGAAACGAGCGCTTGTGATCTGTCAGATACGTATTTGTTGCCTTTGAAAATATTTGCGAACCCGGAGAGGTTACGAAATGCGTGGCGTTTCCTGCTTTTCTTTATATAGGGGTGCGCTAGACGTGTTGAAAACAGACTCGTTCGATATGATATAATCCATTCATGTGTATAGACATATTACGCACCTCGTTTAACCGATATGATTTGATGTTTAGGAAGGATCGTGTGGATTCATATGGGAATAACGTTATATCAGTTTATGGCATTGTTTCATTATAATATCCAACGAATGCGTTTTTTATGGATTACGAGGTTTGTATAGTTCAAAGTGCAAATATGATTACCTTTGCGTAATTATAGAAAAAAGGTATTACAAAATAGTACAATACTATTGATCCTAATCTCAAGGATACCTTTAAATGAATGAATTTTATAGTATATACCTACAAATTTTTACAAGTAAAATATACACTAAAATGACCTTTATTGGTGTAGAATTAGTTATTTTGTGTTATGCTGAAGAAAACAATTTACCTTTTTACGGTGTATAGCACAAGAGTTGTAAGTTTCAAGGTATTCAGTTTTTAAGACCTTAAAAAGAATTAAATATAGACCTTATGTATTTGGCAATCACTAGCAGTTGTTTGAGGAGGACAAAATTAAAAGAAGAGTTTTGCGATGTTATATTAGACTTTCTAAATGAAAATAGAAGCAGATTTAGAATGGCATCGTAAGTTCCCAAAACTGTCGGTTTGTTCCTAATATTTTCTCTAATTCAAACCTTTCTTGTCTAATTTCTTTGCTTTCAACAGGTATTGGTTATGGACGGACGACCATATACATTCATAACGTATCTCATAACTCATGTAATCACAAAGTGAATGTTTGGACAGGATTAACTTAATGCGAACAAGTATTATTCCACAAATACAAAATTTAACATTGAAAATGGAATTCTTCCAAATTTTCTTGACTTTTTATATATATGTATATATCTGTAAATCTTCTTGGTTTTTAAAAGTCGGATAGTTAAACACTATTAAAATGAGTAAAACGTTTCGGTTTATTTGCAAACCTTAATCATTTACAGTTTTAAAAAATTAAAGATGTAGAAAATAAAATTTTTGGTGTATAGAAATATATAACAAATTTTATTTTCTACATCTTTAATTTTTTAAAACTGTAAATGATTTAGGTTTGCAAATAAACCGAAACGTTTTACTCATTTTAATAGTGTTTAACTATCCGACTTTTAAAAACCAAGAAGATTTACAGATATATACATGAAAATGGAATGTGTCAAGTGACGAGAATCCACAACATTCTACTGCGGCCCTCACAGGATTTCCCAATGTCATTTTTTCAGATCACTGGATAGATCGATTCGACACCATTGGCTTGCACCACCACACTCATCTGACTCGCCGCCAAATAATTTCTTGCTTTGGGGTTATCCCCAACCTAAAAATTTACAATAATAGACAAGATACCACACTGGTTGTAATGGATTGTATATCTAAACTTTGTAAGTAGTAGAGCAAACAATTGATAGCACCTAATAATCTACGAGGCTTGACAGTAATAGGCTTTTGTAAGCCATCTACTACGACTCATTTATAGGTCCTAGCTTTGCCATGTTTTACCGCAAGCAATTAATACAAAATTTTAATACCTTTAACTTTACTAAGAGAAAAAACGCTGTATATGTTGAGTAAGAGATGTAATATAATAATTTGATTTATCGTCACGCCTACTGCGGCCTACTGAGCGTATTGTAAAGCCGATGTTATCATACAGTTTATCAAAGTTGTGCTGGTGCTTAAAATAGATCGACTCCTGTTCAATTATGCCCTCTTCAGCTCTTCCATGGGAAGGTTCATATACCTTATTCTTGTGGCTGGCCACCATATCATGGGCTCTACTGTCTTTTAAACACAGTTGGCATTCAAGCTCATTCAAAAGTATGATTGTATATACATATGTAGGTATTTCTGAGTTTACAATGAACTGGAAAAACAGTTATAATTAATTTGGGGTAATTCCTTTGGTTGTTACATAATTAAGTAAAATATATTCTTTGGCATGCATTAAAACCAAAACAATTGTTGCAGTTTCGCAGTGCTTTCTGGTTCAATTATAATTTTACTCTTATATCAATTACATTGGGCAATATTTTCACTTAGATTGATTGACCGTGTACTAATTTTAATTGAATTAGATACAAATATAAACAAGCATTCGCAAATTAATTTTGGATTTGCTCAGCATAATTGTAGATGTAGACGAATGAAGAGATATTAAAATTTACTAAAATGTGAGAAAATATTTGAGCACATTTGCTACGGTTATGACTATTCCTGTAACAATAATAATTCTCTTTTAAAATATTTAGTCCTAAATTATTATTTACAAATTAAAATTATTGTACTACGGTTAAAATTCATTTTTATTAAATTATAGATACCTTTCATTAAAAACATTGCAGGTAAAGTTCATTTAATTCAATCCATACGAACAACAAAAACTAAAGCTTTTTATATTGGCATTATTTTTTGAAATGTTTCCTGTCCTTTGTATCAAAAAGCTAATTTCAGATTTTACAATACCGTTGCATCACACCCATTTTTCATTTAATTTATAACATTCCCGCTTTATTATGAAAACTAATTAAATTCTTTTGTTCCGGACCATTTTTCCAGATGAAAATATATGGAGGCTGTTACAATCGTCACCGGCAACATTATTTTTAATGCACACGGAGGACGGCAGTCGTCACTCAAATTATACACCGCAATAATGGACACCACATTAAATTGGTTATATTTATACGTTCCGCATCCACCTACGCAGTTATCGTGTTCTTGCGACCGTCCCGCGTTACAATACAATCCCGTTTCTCTTTGGATGCTTTACATTTGAGACATACCTGCAACCCACGCGGATAATGCTTTTACTAACGCTGCAGGTGGAAACGATACTTTCCGTAACAGCACAGGCAGAGAGAGTTGCTGTTTGTGTGAGTCTTGTTTTTATCCTGCTATGCGAATATACAACGTAGGCTGAAAATGTTTCCCGGAATTTTAATTAAAACGGCTCAAATATTGGCCGTGTTTTCATACCTACATTTCTGTGTTTTTTAAGCATCTGGAAAAAACTTTTTTAAAACACGCGCTCAATAAACTGAACGCTTTAAATACGGATTTAGTAAATTATAGGTTTTTGCATTTGCTTTTAAAGCAAACTGCACGTTCCTAAGTAAATAAATGAATTTAATGATTTTAAATTTACATAAACACGACTATAATGCTCTAGCCGGTCCTGTAATTGAAACGCAATTTTAAATTCACATATCCGTTTAATTCAATTTGGTAATTCTAAAAACTTACATTTCTCAAGCACCAGTCAGCTTTTGTGCATAAAATCTAAAATGCTAATTCCTAAATATATTGATTACTACGCATAAGCAATTATAATTGTTTATCAAAAATAACTTTAGTAGATACTAATTATTTACCTGTCCAAAAAGTTTATATTATAATAATAGTTAACATTTTATTTCAACGCGTAGTATATAAGTGACAAACAAATAGTATAACTAGTATAAGCAAAAAATATGTCTCATCAGAAACAACAGCGTACATGCTATAGAAATCTTGAAAACAGTAACAATGCAAATTAAGTAAGTAATCTTTAACTGCTTTTTTGAATTGGCAAAATTTAGCGACATATTTTATTATGATAGTAAGGTTGTTATATAATTTACACTCTACAAAGTAGGTATTTTTTTGAAAAATTTGCTATGAAAAGTTGGAAGATAATAATTGTTTGTCCGTGTATTATATGCATGACTAACATTACTGCTTGAAAAGTATTGCTCACTCTTGAATACAAAACATAATAAAAGAAAAAAGAAATTAAAAAAAAAACTTAAATTAAGAAATGGCAAATTTTTTAACGAGACGCGTAACATCGCGTGTAAAGACAGCGAGACGCGCTCGCGTCTAGCCTTTTTTAAAGCTAAAAAAATTAATAAACATGAATCTACAGGGTATACCAGCGATCCCAAACTAGTCACAGGTGTAGAGTGGATAGTCGAGACTGATGTGGTTTAGCTGGTCTGCTGCGTTGGGGCATAATCCGCCATTTAACGACAGATTAACTGGCTGGGTGAACGCCCGGAAATATCATAAAAAAGCATTAGCTTTAAAATATTCTTCCCAAGAATAGCCGAGATTATAAATAATTCGTAAAGCTTTCTTTTGAATTAAGAAAACTCTTTCAGATTGTGGTGATAATCCACAGTGAATTACCCCATACAGCGCATACACGAAATAAAACCGGAATGATAAAATGTTGTAAATTATCTGTTCTATTTCCTGGGGTTACCTATTAAATATCGAATAATAATAATAGTAATAATATATTTATTTGCCCAACAGCAAACCGCCAATAACAGGACAAAAATAATATATGTAAGATCAAATGTAGTGCTACTATTTCTAAACTAAATATAAAGTATATCAGAATATGTATGAAATATTAGAAAAGGACTCAAAACAAAAATTAATATAAATCAGCAAGTGAAATTAAAAAGAAAAATTAATCAAGCATTAAACAAACATTAAACAAAGAAATTCTGAGATATTCCATTAGCGTTGACTGCCATGTGTGTAAGTGGGGCACGTCTGAGTACATTTGACCGTACAAAATGTATTTTAATGACATCAAAAGAACGAGTATTATGTGTAGGCAGCACAAAATTAATTTGCGAAAGCACAGCAGGGCAGTCAACATTCTGACGAACCAACTGCTCCAAAAATCTAGCACTTGCACTCATCCTTCTGCTCTCCAGAGAAGTGAAATTATGCCTAGTCAGTAAATAATCACATTCTACTCCACGTGGTGGATAGACACGGTCAATTTTAAATGGTAAATATTTGAGAAAACGTTTTTGAGGCTTCTCAATTGCCAATTTTTGGACAGTATAGTGTGGATACCAGACCAGTGAGGCATATTCGAGCTTAGGTCTAACAACAGTGTTAAATAAAGTTTTCAGAACAGTAGATTCCGTAAACAACCTGCAAGAGCAAATCAAAAATCCCAAACACCAGAGTTAACAACTTCCTTAACGTGATAGTTAAATGTCAAAGCCGAATCAAAATGTACCCCCAGATCTTTATAATTAGTATATCATCAATACCGTAAGGATACATTATAAAAGTATTGCATTTAACATAGGATACAATGGCGTATTTTTTCATATTAAGCTGTAGTTTATTGCACTGATCGCACCAGTGCCTTATAGTATCTACTTTGTTTTGAATTAGAACACAGTCCGATATAGTTGAAACCCTGGAAAATATTTTCAGATCATCCACATAAGCAGCGAAATTGCAATCAAGTGAAGTTAATAAAACATTAACGTAAATATTAAATAAAAGGGGACCCAGATGGGATCCTTGCGGGACACCTGCAGTGGCAACAAACTACTAATAACTAATTGTTATTGTTCGTAGCACTGTTAAAATTACATGACCATATTTATTATTTCATTTTATTTATAAAACGTAGGAAAGATAAATAATACATGCCGCTTGCGGTCGAAACTGTTTGCCATTAAATCAATTCTCCACACCTACTGGAAGCAGTATGTACACATTATCTCATCATAATTCATTAACTCAACTGTAGTTACTTCACTCGACTACATATACAGATCTGCGTATGGATAAACTTAAAGCGTGTGAGATAGTTCGAGGCGGTAACGGGAGAGAGCGCTGCTCGCCGAAGTGTAGTATGCATAACGTAACCGCCACCGCAAGTATTCGCTCGGAGTTATTACAAATTAACAATCTTAGGTATCACGTAGTCGATGCCTGGCGGCAATTCTAATTCCACCTGTTCACGTACGAATGTTAACTATTAATGTATGCGGGGAGGGGCGTTTTATACGCCGCGTGACGGGCGCGCAATATGGCCCGCAGGTATCCGTCGACGGGAACGCGGTAGTAGGGGTAATAACGTCTAATCTCCCGGGCCTCATTGATAATTATTATAACAGGAGGGGCGGCGGTGGACCGGCGTTGCAACGAGGGTTAGTTCAAAGGGCACTCCTGGGCCTCTGGGTTACAACTTCGTCAACTACAATCACACGCGCGTTTTAATGATTTATCACTTAAAACGTATCATTGTTATGGCAACCCGATTTGTTTTCGGACGGGGGCTTTCCCGTCGGTGGTGTTTGTTTCGGTTTCCGTTGTTTGAGTTTCGCGTTAACGTTTAATGAATTAAATAAAGCGTTCGGTTTGTGGTAACGCTGTACACGCGCAATAATAAGCCGAACCACCAACACCTTACGCATTGTAGGCAATGCAACTATGAGAATTATGTGTGCTTATAATCATCTGAATAATAGGTAATTAAAATTTGGTAATATGGACTGTTAATGAGATTTAAACATGCTAGTACTGCTATTTTATATAAGTATTGTGATGGGCTCACATTCGTATACTCACATAAATAGCACAAACAATATAGCTGACAAATCACAAAAGTGGCTGTATACCTAGGAAAGTGGTCAGGACAGAACGCGGGCTTTCTACTTTCTGCCGAGTTGGGGCGGTAAGCGGTCACCAAACCACAGATTAGTAGGCCGGGTATATAGTATTATGTATCTAATTAGGATATTGTGCATCAAACGTCGGAACTAACAAAATAAATATTATTAATGAATTAATAAACATATTGGTAAACAACACATTATCTGCACATCCATAAACAGCATATTTTATGGAGCTAGCAAAGATCCAATCAAAGATAAATTACTATACCGCAGCGACTATAAACTCCAGAAACGATATAGAAAATGTATTCTTCATTCCACAATATTCACATAATATGAGTTTTGATTTCTACGACGTTGCCAACTGCACACGCTATATTCATTGTTTATTCATTATATTTTCCCAGGATCCTATTCTCATCGAGCTTTTTATGCTAGAATTATACGCCACGATACGCTGAAAATGTATGAATATTTCAAAAGGCGTAACGTCCGGAAACGGCACTGAAACAGCACCGAAACCATAACTTTGGAAAGTAATATTGGAAAACAACAGGCTCATTTATAGATACCGTTAGACGTAAATGTTAATGTATATTTATAAATGCCCCGTATTCAAATGTCGCGGACAAAATAATTCTCGGAGATTACCTGAAATTATTCCAAACATGCTTTGTATTTATGTTGCGGAAATATAAATGTTGCACAGGGACGGCCGTTATTTTCATCACATGTTATGGTAATAAAAGTCCTGAAGGCTAAATAAACAGTGTTTTGTGTTTCCACGGTGGGGCCTTTCTAGTTTTGTAAAATTTCATGTTTAACACTGATACTGTTATTGAATATATAATATCGGTATTTTCGGCCAATGTTACATGCTACGTAAACGTAACAGAATATATTTCTGTTTGTAACGTACATCCTATTTTATATATTTATAGGCAATTTTATTCCATTCATATGGATAGGATACTGTATACTATTTCCGGTTAACTTCAACATTTTCTACCAAAAATAGGATTATCGATTTCTCGTTTCATATTAATTGTATAACTTTGTAATAACATCAAATATCTTTGATAAATTAAAAGTAGTTAATTACATATCCATGTTAGATATAAGATATTGAACGAATATAAACAAATCTTGAATTGATGATAAAAAAAAAACAGTATACATTCATAAAACTTACATTGAGAAGAAGGAATGAGAAGGCTTGATTAAGAACTGGACGAATTTTGAATATATCATTCATAATGATTAACATTCTTACGGTTGAAGTAAAATCTAGAAAATTATTTTGTGGATTTGTCCTAGTATTCCTGTTTGCCTATTGGAAGTCGGCTCCAGATTTTCTTGAGTAAGAAATCGTTACAGCTCCGTAGGATGTAGTTCAATGTTCTCGATAAGCGCACCCGCTTAACTGGGGACTGGTACAGTGTATATAAACCGCGCGCTTGCCAGTACTCATGGACTGACCGAGCTGTGAATTCGGTGCCTGCAAAGCTATCTGGCACGACGCAGCACCACCCTCCGAGCTGTGAGTTCGGTGTCGGCAAAACAAAACTGTCTCGCACGACACACCCTGTGCCGGTCCTCTGAGCTGCTCTTCCGATGTCGGCAAAGCCCTCTGGCCCGAAACATCACTAACTTGTACTTTAAAAACCGCTGTATACTTTTGACATGAGGTGAGATCACGCGTGAAGAATTGAACATACAGGGATCAAAGTAAAGGTAAAGGGGTTAAAAAGGTAAGAATAAATAGCAAATAGGAAGTAAATTTTAAGTAAGCACATAAATAAAAAGTGGTCGTTACAATTAAGCGAAAGGATTTTACGAACATGATCTAATAAATAAACATTTTACTCTTAACAACAGGTTCTCAACCGAATCGCTCCGTGTGAATTTCCGAAAACACTTTTATATAAATAAAGTTTTTGGGTGCTGACGTATCTTTGACAGCTTGGAACATTGACGCACGAGTTGCGGCACTTGCTGGAACCAATCTACTGACAATCTAGCACCAACAAATGTCATCTAGAGCGTAGAAACAATACAAAAAGACGCAGATGTCGTGTCTTCAAATCTTAAAATTAAGGGCTAAAAATGCATTAAGAAATGAATTGTTTCTCATATTGATGTTACATACATTATTAGGTTATACATTCATTAGAAATAAAATGGCTATTATGGTTTGAAACGCAATTATTTTAGCATTCATTCTGTTTTTATAATCATCGACATAATTAAATTAATTTATTTCAATTGCGGATGCTTTTATGCTTTTAAATTATTAGTTATACCTTAAATTCCTAAAAAGAATCTTGATTGAGGGATTGCTAAGATAGAGTTAAGAATTCAAGGTATAATTTATTTAATCCCCGCGTAATACTTTACATATATTCATGTTGATGAAGGTTATCAGCTAGTGAAAATCATAATGTAATTTTTCTGTTCAGCGCAAATAATGCACTTTCTACTGGAAAATTACTACTCCGCCAACAGTCTTTGTCCAATCTTCTCCTTTCGTCTCCCCCTTTCTTTGCAAATTATACCCGGATGGCAGGCAGGTAGAACAGGTACGCAATACACACTACAGAGTAACCCAATGGTTCCGTAATAATACGTTTCCTGTTGCCCGACGTAAGGATCGTTCATGGCACGTTCATAAGCGAATTAACGTCTAGCAGGGATGGCTTACCGATTGCCCAGGCTCGCTTTAATAACTTCATTTCGGAAGTCTTCCGTAGAATTGTTTTAATTCCTCCCGGTGCGCTAGTTAAAGCGATAATACGTAACGTTACTGGGAACTGAACGGAACAATAGGGGAAAAAAACTTGGAAAATCTAATTACTGTTGAAAGTTTTGCGCCGTTTGGCCCCTCTTATACCCCTTCTACGATCTGTAGATGTTAGCTAATTACTTCTTTTTTGTTTTCGGCAATTCCAACATATTTTTCATTTCATTTGATTTTAATGCCATAAAAAAGATAAATTCGAAATTCTCGCAATACGTGAACGGGTCTGTGTCAGAAATACCCCAACATCTTTGCCACCTTCCTTTCAAACAAAGGGGTTTCCGCCACTTCTGGCGATGCCTTTTCGGTAATTTTTCTTTCTTTCTGGGGTGGAGGGGCTGATCCAGCCACCTCCAAATTTACAACACGTACTCGGAAGGATTTTCTGAATAATTTGATATATCTAAATATTTTACGTTTTAAAATTTTATTTGAAAGCGTATTCGCCGAAGTTATCTGATGTAGGCGGCCACCTCTATGTTTCTTTTCCTCAGGAAGCAGCACAAAATTCTCATTTATATGTTAATTATAAATTTTTATATATACCTTTTTATTATATTTTATTATATACAGCCTTGCTATTATCAATACAAGATCATGTTTTTTTTTATATTGAATACAATAATTTGCGGTAGAAAACTAAGTAGTTTCCCTTCTTGAAAACTTTCGGCTGTTAGAATACAAAAGCCGTCATTTTCAATTTTCACTCATCGGAATACCCACTCCCAAATACAATGCAACCGGCAACTCCGCAAACTAATAACGAGTATTAAGACGAAAGCCATTACCAGGAAAATTTGAACATAATAATCCGATGTGATTATGGGATCATCGGATATAACAGACGGAGTTAATGAGATTTTAAAGCGAGGCACGGGACGCGAAAACGTTAGCGGCATTGCTCGGCTGTCGTAGCGCCTCTGCAATGCTCCAGTCAGGTGAAGTAAGAGGAGACGCGTGTGAAAGAGAAGCAGAAGAACTTCTCCAACTCCGACGATAAGATCGACGGTGGATAGATGTGTGTAAGTAGTTAATTAGCCGACTGTTCTTGTTCTGGCTGGAAGAACATGCGTAGGGTTCTACGTGTGTCGTATTATCAGATTCGTAATAAATTCGAAAACGACGTCGAAACGGGGAGCAGATTAGATTCCGTCGAAACAACAAGCGCCAGATACGCAACCATACTCTTGCATAGATGTACAGCTCTTGTCATTAAAATACTGAATGCATTTAGAAACATTTTAGCATATTTGTTTGCGCAACTATCAAGGAATTACTAAATGCGTATAGGTATTTAGAAGTTTACACAAATTTATCATCGAAAAAATTCATCCAATGTTATGGGAAGCCTTAAAAATCTTCAATCGTATGGTCTCTGGTTAAGGCCAAAAATTGTTACTTTTATATATTGCGTTATACAATTTATTTTTTTTTTCATTTATTCTTATTTACAACGCCGAGTATCGTTTCCGCATGCGACACGTCGCAGTGCCACCCTTCGTGCTGCGATTTCGATGCCGGCAAAGCTCTCTGGCACGACGCAGCGGTACCCTACGAGCTGTGATTTCGACACCGGCAAAGCTTTCTGGCACAACGAAACGCTAACCTCCGAGCTGCAATTTCAGTACCGGCAAAGCTTTCTGGCACGACGCAGCACCAACATGTACATTAAAACCGCGCGCATATTTTCGACCTGGATTGGTTAAAGTTTAGTATACTAGGATCAACGTAAAAGCAAAGAGGCTGCCAGGGGAATCATTAAAAGTAGGGTAAGATCAAAATTGAAAGTAAGTGGTAATATAAATAAGAATAAAAATTATGTTAATGATAGGTCCGAAATTGTAGGTTTAGCAAAAATATATGCTCCCATCGTATTTCAGTACTTTTCAACACTTATATTTATCTTGTTTATTTAAATCGCGCTCTCAAAAAAAAAAAAAACGCAAATGCAAATTTGAAATAAAATTAATGGATATGAAATAATAAATTTGCTCCACTAGTGTAGGAAAAGTCAAGAACGGCTTTCTCGACTTTTCCTGCACTACTTAATTACTCATTAGAGCGTCATCATTCTCAATTAAACGTTCACTTTTTTAACAAGGACATACAAACCTGCTTCTATTATATTCGTGTCGTGTACCTGTTAATAAATTTAAATGTATTAATGCATTGCTAGCGATGAACTACTTTCTGGTACGAGCTGTACACTTACACATTACATATCTAAATCTACACATAGATAAAACTAACACTGTGAACTTTAAACAAGGGGACAAGATACAATATCTGGTTCTAATTAAAGTCGACATGATACAACGTTTTCGTTGTTCCATGGATACGCCGATTACGCTGGCGGTGTATGCGATAACGAAATAACATCACACATCCCCTTAATTCTTCCTCGCAGCATTTCTGTTGCGGTCCCTCTGCTCGTCACGTGGGCGGTTTTAAATTAGCAAAATTCATTAGGAAGCAATTAAAGTCGATTGCGAACGTCGAATAAAGTAAAGAACAGTACATTTTCCCCGCAACGTAATTCCGAGATAATTACGGAGATGGGTAATATGAGCCTTGTGAAAATTCACATAATATTTTCTGGGACAATGCTTTAAATGGAAATTAACATCAGAAAACGAATTTCCGTCTTCTTTCATTTTAAAGAACGCATTGTATTTTAATGAAGAGCGCTCACCTGTACCAAGGTAATATGAAAGTTATTATGTTACAAATTACATGTTGCTATAGACGGTATAAAGTAACGGTAACAAATTATAAATGTGGGTAGACATACACATATCAGCAACATTGTATTAAATAACATCAGAAAGGGCTATTTTACGCATGGAGTACACATGTTTAAAGTTAGGTTAATGAAAACTTTGCGCACTCTGCACAAAGTGTAAAGAAATATAGGAAGGACGGAAGAAAAGTAAAAATAATAATAATTACGGATTCTGGCAGGCGTTACATTGCTACTGTAACGCCCTGTTTAGATTCTGAATTAATATTTAAAATGAAGTTTGTTTATTATTTATAAAATTCACTTGTAGAAAAACTACAACGTTACATACATTACTTTAATGTTCATAAATATCCTTACACTCTCTTAATGCACACCTAGCTTCGACGCTTAAGGTCATCGATATACAATTTATATAGAAATAACTATCATGACATTTAGAAAATAATTACTGAAAATACGCAAACTTCGCGATTTTTCTTAGCTTGTCACGACCAGAAAGAGTTTTGAATGAGCATCCTCCAAAAAATAAAAAAAAATTTACTTATCAATGTAGTTAATGCGGTTAAATTTTCTCCGACGGCGGATCCGGCAAACAAGATTACTTTGGCAAATATTAAGCCAGAATTATTTTTCTAAAGGGTTACCCTCGCTCGACAAATAAAAACGTAGGATTCTCCGCTAAACCATGAATAGGTAAATATTTGAAGCGCCGAATTAAATATTGAACATCGCAACAGCGTGCCCGCCGGAATTCCACCGTTGGAAATAATAAAGTCAGCTAGCGTGTACGGAATTAATTCCCTGCGCCGCCAGTGCTACTACGTCAAAATAAAAAATCGACCGAAAAGAGGAAAAAAAAAACCGAACTGAAAACGCAACGTATCAACTAGGAAATAGAGCACAACCGGTCGAAAAGCGTAAGTTCATGAAATGTGTTCGACCGCTTCGAAATTCATGCCCCGTAGTTTATGCTGTTTTAATATGAACGTATATAGGCGGTATCCAGGATTTTTTTCGTCGAGGTTCGTCGGAAATTTGGCCGATGTTTGCAACTAGTATACATATAGGCAATTGGTTGAATACCGGATAAAGCGCAAGCTGGTATTTTCGGAACTGATATGAACGAACAAAAATGCAATCGATACTGTAATTGTCGGATGTTGGAGAGTTATCGAAATGTTTGACATTCGGCGAATTTCGCGGTTGGGCATAGCCCTATATTTCGACAATGTTGCAAAGTTTTACGGTTCATAGTTCAAATATGAACGCTCTGAGCATAAATTTTTTTAAACCAAGTTTATCGTCATGCAATACTAATTTGCTAATATATTCGTTATTAAGAGTGAATTTAGGTGATAAAGTCGACAGCCGAAGAACATAGAATCTGTTATAGGAGAGTCTAAAAATGCAGCAGGCTCATAAGGACATGGGTTCAAGCAAAATGCAAGGATTATTGGTACAATACAATCAGACGAACTCATGGAAGATCTTTGTTTAAACAAAAACATCAAAGAAGAAGACAAGAAACTACCAAATCGAAATCAGAATTTGTTATCCTATAGGTAGTTTTCGGAACTTTAACAAAAAGTTGAGATCATCTTTAATGTTAATATCAATAAATAATAAATTTATGCACGAATGCAACAAATCTTATAAACAAACGCCTAGAATTTCTAAAAAAAAAAAACTAGATTGATTGCTTTGATAATTTTGAGGTTGGTTCCATATTATTTTCAATTTTCTTCTTTTCCCAGTCTTACTCGAGAATTCCCAATTGAAATTTGTGTTCTCAAGAAACAACTGCCAAATTTTAAACATTCTTCTAACACACTATTGTTTTGTTTCAGGTACGTAGCAGCTACATATCTTTTATATTGAACCGCAGTGCAGTAGTTTTTAGTAAGTATTACACTAGCAAGAAATCCTAAATTTATAAACTAAAAATGCAGAAATTTTATATGCTATCCAATTAAATATACATATTCCGAATTCTCATACGTTAGTTGAGCGATATCTTAATATCGTAATAGAAGTCATTCCATGATTACACATTAATTGGAAGCTGTAATTTATACAAATGAAAATCCCAAACATATTTCAATTTCAAAACATTCCTAGCATATTTCTGCAATTTGCCAAATCATTCTTGTTGTCTCGCAATATGAGATTTACCAACCGAAAATAATAACTACAAATGTCAACAATAAAACTACACGAAAAAAGAAACTATATGATGCTAATCTGAAGTTTGCCCGTTAATTACAAGAGACAATTCGCGTTAGAATGTATGTGCTTATCACATATTCAAATTTCGCTTTCCCCTTACTGGAGGTTCCGACGTGCCCCTAATATGATTAATGAAGTTGCGAATGTGTTAATTGCGCATTTTAC
The DNA here is from genome assembly GCA_949128085.1 of Cetonia aurata. Classification (NCBI taxonomy): domain Eukaryota; kingdom Metazoa; phylum Arthropoda; class Insecta; order Coleoptera; family Scarabaeidae; genus Cetonia; species Cetonia aurata. The sequence goes on from OX421885.1 coordinate 36,605,374, forward strand.
AATACGGGCGACAGTTTTGAATAAAATTTACACAACGCGTTACCGTATTACGAGAGACAGGAGAAGTTTCACGTATGGTTAACCATGTGTTGAATAACGTGGGGTGAATTATCTAGGCGGGTAAACGAATATTTCATTGGGATTTGCATTTGATTTTAATATTTAGCACCTTAGTAGTGATGTAAATTATGATAATCATATCAGAATCTTATGTATATACTCAAAATAAATTATTTTTACTACAGTTGGTCTTGCGTTAGCGATAACTAATTATTTTAGAACTGGATCTTTCTTAATTTGAAAGATCTGCGAAGATTTATAATTAAATATTCGTTTGTAGACAAAGAAACAGTATTCCAATTTTCTTGCGCAATAATCTGGTCTCTGTGACTCGGCATTTAGATGTTTGCTATTGTCAGCGATAATTATTTGCTGCATTGTTCGGTACCAATTGTATTTAGGCATTTTTTCTTTGATGTTTTTATTATGTCATGGTAAGCCGTTTCTGGAAACACTACATGCGTAATTGCGCGTTCTCGTTTTACACGAGCTATTTAACAGGACTGACACTCCATGAAATGTCCAAGCTAGATCTGTAGCTGTATTACCTTGGCTTACCTTGCGGTTGTCTTTTGGTTTGAGAGTTTAGCTTGTGTCCCGTAGGAAGCGCACATCTAAACTCTCGATTCCCTAACAGGCGATAGTGGATAAAGCTTAAGAAATGATAGCAATGAAAGTGGATTGCACTCGTAGTGACGCTGATGACGCCTAGTACGCAGGAATTCGGGTCCGTTTCTAGTGTTATCCCTGTCACACATTGCTTCGGTTTGAATTACAACAAAGATTATAAAAATGGATGTCAAATTTTAATTTTATTTCTATTTGGTTTCAAAACAGTTGTCAGCAAAGGGATTGATGTGTTTGTTCAACCATATTCCAGTGCTCGGTGTTCTCTAAGTGCTTACTGTTTAGTTGAGAGAAAACTAAACATGTTATAGTTCTCGCTAATCCCAATTATAATCACGTTCTGCTCTTATTTAAACGGCGAAATACTGTCTGCTCATCTTCCCATTGGACGAAATTCCTATCATCCATTCACCTCGCGTGCTATCTAGCCAGAGGCCTTGTCCGGTGTTCCGTTTGTCTACCTATTTATCAGAGGGTTATAAGTGCCGAAGGGAGTTGAATGTCTATCCATTTCTGTTCCCTTCCCACTCTAAAAGAGCGTTTTTTCGATCTCCCGTACACCTACCGCACTGATACAATATATTTTATTGCGGGACGATTACATGTACAGACGTATACTCGTATAGTATATGCGTCGCATACACTAACGATACGGGTGATGCAATGGCAGGTTTGGCAATCAGCGCTCCACGGGGTGGAGCATTAATACTCCGCCGGGGGCATAGTGTCCTCCGTTTCTCCTATCCCCAATTGGCGACGTTATCGAGGGGGGCCGCAGCAGCAGAGAGCACTTTAGTGGTGGCGTGTTCGGGGTCCGATATCGCACTGCTCCGGGCTACCGAACGTGGACGTGAAAGTGCCAAGTTTCCGACGCGACGTTCTCGAATGTTTAAAAAGAGAGATACTTTTAAAATGTTCCAGTCCGCTTTCTCCTCTCGTCCTTCTTTGGCAGTAGCGGGCGTGCCGTTGTCAGTTGCCCTTTTCCCTTTATCGCTGAACTTTTAAATTCGCGTCCACCTTGTGCCCGGTATCGTACGCTCTTAAATAATAAAATATGCTTCCGCGTCACGTCCCATAGTATAGCGCGAAACGAGAGTAAAGGTAAAACGAAAAAAGCGAAAATAACCTTTCAGTGCCACGAGAATACTGTCAAGTATCATACTATACATGAAAGATTAACCAGCACTTAAGATAATGGTCTAAATTCGATATAACATATGAGTTTATACATACAAAACGACATTTCATGCATTAATAATAAATGTTCTTTGCTTCTCAGAACTTCAAAGGTAGAACATAAGAAAGAATGAAATATAAGTTATAAATAATAACAATAATATATTCTTATTACCCAACAGTAAACATAACCATTCAAAGGATAACGATTACAAAGAAAAGAAAGAAAATATGATTCATAGATGGCCAGGCGTTTTTTTACGATATTTTAAAGTTTACAGTGGTTGATAGTCTCGCTTAAGTACACTCGAATACGATATACATTTACAAACTTGTAGTGCCGTAGTAAAGTACAGTGATAGTATGTTGTAGGACCATGGTTCGAATCCTAACGAAACCGATGCTTTTATTTTTTCATTTATTTTTTTTTAATCGTTTCAAGTTAAATATTAGAATAATAATAAAGGTGCAAAAATACGTTCAATTGGCAGACTGCCTATAATATAAGTATTTAATTTGATGTGTGAGAAAATAAATTAATCACGATTACATGCATTTAAGAGAATTGCATTGGATGATAATAGGATAACGATTAATTTATTTCGCTAAAATTAATAATAACACATTATATAAACATTTCATCCAAAGTAAATACGATCCCAAACCAATCACACAAACAAAAGACTGCGAGACGCGAAGCGTCGAGTCTTTTTACAAGTGAGAGGCAAGAATTAAAAAACAAGGAATATACAGGGTGTACCGACGATCCCGAACCAGTCACAGGTGTAGACGGGCATTAGCGGAGAGTGGTGCGGTCTGGCTGGTCTGCCGAGTTGGAGCGTAAGCGCTGCGTTTCAGGTGGAGCGCGGGCTTTCTACTTTCTGTCGAGTTGGGGCGGTAAGCGGTCATCAAATGAGTATTTAGTTTGGCCAAGTGAGCGGACCCGATTTTCTAGTAATCATTCTAATACTTATCTTGAAACGATTAATACAAGGAAATAAATGAAAAAATAAAAACAAAACAAGGGCTCCGTTCCAATTCGAACACTTCCGCATACATGTGTTGATGATCTTCGACGCTTTCATAACTCTATTCAATATACTGTTGAACAGAAGACTAACAACTTTGTCCCCTTCTGAGACACCAACGTAATTACGAGTAATCAGGCTATTGTAATAGACTAGTATACCAACCTGATATTCACGGGAAGGTACATAAGCTAGTAATTAGAAGGCTTTGATTAAATAAAAATAATAATGTTTTACAAGCACTTCGTTTGGAAGATATTGCAGTAAAATTATTTCTGAAACTTTAAAAATATAAGCAAAAGATGGACTACTTAAATATACATGCAAAGGGCTCGTAGGGAGTTCATTTGAATAATGCAAGTCGACGTTGAACGTTGACTTGAAATATGGCTTGACGCGAATAAAGAGTTAAAGCAGAATTTATTGCAGAAAGAAGTGGCCGTAGTAAAATTCAAGCTACGATGCACTAAGTTTATCGCCTCTAAAGTAAAATGCACTCTTCCCCCGTCGACTGCTGTATTACATAAAACAAACACACTTACGAGGGGATAAAAATATGAGAGCTCGGAATTTATTCGTGACATAGGTGCTACTTTTTATACGGTAAAATATCGCGGCACTCGCTCAGATAAGAAGAGCGCAGCACAAAAGTTATATCACCAATTATGCAAATTATCACACGGCTACACCTCAAAACTTTCAACTGTCGAGAGAAAATCCGCCGTCACATAAATTCTACCCCTAACGAAGGAATGGCGTAGGAATTCTTATTATGTCGGATTTATTACGACTCCATCGCTGTTCATCGCTACAATCGTCATTGTATATGACCAGTCTACAAAAGTTTGCGCTTTTAATATAAACGATAATTAAAAATTTTATTATTCAAACAATAAACTAACAATGGCGGAAGTTTATTGTGACGACACGCGAATATGGCGTCGACAGACGACTGGTGATGATATTCAGCAGTAAAATATAATTGAGGAAATCATAATACTGGAATAATAACTATGCGGGTACGCTCTGGATTTAACTACGTATAATTTCGACTATTTCGTTCGAGATTTTGAGTCAAAATATATAAAGGAATATTAACTATATGTTATCAAATGTAGGCAAAACTAATTTTGAACGTTGTTATTCAAAATGCTATTAAATTTATGCTTTAGATGTAATAGGAATATAATGCTCGTTAACAGAACGGCAACAATATTAATAGTTCGAGCAAAAAAACGTTTTTAATAATACCGAATAATTTACAGATAATTTTGATATGGCAATCATCTATTTCAAGATTTAAAACGCAAGACGGGTAAGAGCACAATGTAGAAAAAATGATTGCATCATCAAAACTGTCGATGTTTTAAACTACTGGGCATTATTAAAAGTGTTTTTCTAGTTAAATATTGTTGCCGTTTCATAACATCTATACTTTAAAAGATAAATTATGGGCGTGACATTTCACAGCGTTTTATCGTTGAGTGAAGGAGTTGTGAAGACGCAACCATACTCAATTTGAGGGGTCCGATATCTAGATGATGCATCAATTCTTTATGGGACTTGGTGCGCCATCTACGCAGTCGGACCCCGCAAACTGAGTACGGTTACGTATCTTTATATTACCGTTAAGAGGATGAATTAAAATAAAATCTGATATTGAAATAAAAACTGTCTAGGAACTTGCTTTGGTGTTTTATTGTGTTAATGGGGCTGTGATGGAGCATCAGAACTAGCTGAATTAATGAAAACATTTTCTGACCATAATCTCCACACTTTCGGACACAAATTTATCTATGACACCTTTATAGATGAACTAAAAATTTAGACGAATAAAAGGCCATCTTAACACCGAACATATTAGTAACCGGTTTAATAAGTTCAAGCCTTACTTACTGCAGCATTTTAATATCGTATAACCGATTTAGCATTCCTACCATTGTACTACAAAAATAAGTCTAATTTAATAAACCTTCCTACAATACTGCCAAGGAACCACAGAACATCCTTAATTAACGTTATAGTGAGTACACTCAAGGAGGAATTTATCGCTTTCGTTAAAAAGAATGAACCATTCGACTTAAGCACTCCGTTCTATTGTTTCAATATGGTGGAAATAATAAAGACGGCGACCCTAACGATAAAACGAAGTTATGATCAATAAATAAGTGCGCGCCTTCTTAGTAGTTTCTTTCCCTAGCGGGAAGTTCTTCTCTCGTCGTTCGTCAGTTCGCAGTGCTACTCTCACATCCTCCCTCTTAAACGACCTCCGTCGCTTGGTCCTCGCGCAGTCGTTTCGCGTCGGGCCATAATTCTGATGCAGCAATAAAAGTGTTTGATTTATCGCTGGCAATTTAACGGATCGTTTGAAAATTAGCGACTTAAATTCTGTTGTTTACAGTGGCTTACGCGCGTAAAATGACTGTATTTACGTAAGTTGTAAGTTCTGAAGATTTAATAGAAATTGTGTCTCTATTTTACTCACACGAATAGTTACCATGTCTCAGTTTTCTTGATTAAGTTGAAACAATGATATAATTTTTCAGGTGCGTACTAAATTTTTATTTTCTTTGTAGGATAGTTCCGATTAAGGAATGTCTGTTTCCGTGCTTAAAGTGTACAGTGGTCGACAGTCTCGCTTAAGTACACTCGAATACGACACAGATTTACAAGCTTCTGGTGGCGTAGTGGTTAAGCCCAATGTTGGTATGCGGAAGGACCATGGTTCGAGTCCCGATGAAGTCGATGGTTTCTTTTTTATTTTTTCATTTATTTTTTGTTCTAATCGTTTCAATATTGAGATATAGACTGCCTATAATATCAGTATTTAATTAGATGTGTCAGAAAATAAACGGTTATTCAATGTTTATGATGTTATTTGAAAATCACTTTCATCGCTATCGCATCTCAAGCTTTATCCACCATCGTCTGTTATGAAATAAAAAGTTTAGATGTGCGCTCCCTATGAGACACAAGCTGACCTCTCAACCAAGAAGACGACAGCAGTGTCAACCGATAATGCAGTCAAACATTGTAAATAGTATTTTATTATAAGAACGAAAGATTTCCTTCTGTCAGTGAAAATTTACTGAGTAAATGTAGATCATTGATATTAGGATCAATATATTTCTCACTACATAAGCAAACAGGATTCTGTATCGTCGTAGGTTTCGTAATCACTTGCTTTTGTGTAATCTTGGCACAGGTTTTAAGAAAGAAGGTTCATCTGTGAGCAAGACAACCAAAAGCAATAAACAAGAAAAATTTGATATTATGGTAAATCCACATTCGAAAATATTTCACTCTGCAGTAGAATGCCCTTAACTTATAACTGAACTAAATACAAACTAGGCAAATTATGTATGAATGATAGTAATCAACACAAAGTATGCCAGACGTTCTCCGGCCATCAAAGTAACAGACCTCCATGCCAGTACATACAACACAAACATTCCCTGCAGTCGAGAGCAAAGAACATTAGCTGATTATTTGAGACTAATTTAATTAAAGCCATATAGACCACCTTTATTTATGTGATACGCCGTCGTTTCCTGCCGACTAACGTTGTTCGGTTAGAGACATGTTGTGAAAGATACTCCGCTACTGTCTACCTGGAACGTGAGAGCGCCCGAAGAAACGGTAGCACGAATTACGTTTATACTCCTTCCATTAAGATATCCCATTACATTTAGGAGTTTACTGCTGTCGGACGAGTTATATGCATTTTTCATCATTGTCCCGTCGTCCGCAAGATAAGATGAGAACGGCGAAGTATCATGCGAGGAAATTTTATGCACTAAGAGTTTGTAATTGAAAATTTTAGTATTGGGATCAAATTATCCTTGTGTATAGTTTAAGAAAATCCGAATCAATAAGTTTTAAAACAAAACAATTCATACGAATGTAACAATAACAAAAATTATCGCCTTAGAGAAGTTTATTTTTTCTAATCTCACCCCAAGTATAAAATTAAAGTGTATGGGGAATTATAAAACCTTGCTTTTATGTTTATGTTCCAACCATTTCCTGCATTTACAGCTAGATATACTACAAAGCCCTATACCGGATAATGAAATGCGCACCATTGAGGCAAATAGGTACACTTAAAAGTTCCTTCTTGTAACTGTCCAACCTTAATTATTACAGTTCTTGTGATACGAGGAAGATAAAAGAATAGAAGCCATACTGTCGGCCTTTTTATGTGAGGTAGCCGTTTTAAAGACATTAGTGCGTGCTTATCGTGGATACTTTTTACATTTGATAATATAATAGGGTAACCTACACGCTTCTGCAGATTACTTGACATCATTATTGCAAGCAGATTAAAATTGATAGTTTTCAGTTTCACGTTAACATATGTAGATGTTCTATAACTTTATTTACATAACAATATACTCAACAACAAATATACAACAAACAAATAACAATCTATATATATAACATCTCTTCCTCGCCTCGAGATGATGGAACTAGTGGTCCTGTCCCGGACTATCGGTATTGAGAGCGCTGTGGTGTTTTGGTTTTTCTCTGTTTAACGGTTATTGTCTGTCAGGATTATTTTTTTGATTTCTTTTTTCAACTGTGTGTGTGTTTCAATTTTTTAATCTCTGTGGGTAGATTATTATAATGTTTGATTGCTTCTGTGTTTGGGATTTTTTTATACATATTGCCGACTATTCTTTCAGTTCTTTCATGTGAGTGTCTTCTTGTGCTATGGTTATGTGTTTCTTCTGTAAGTTTTTATGTTAGTTCTTATTAATCCATTTTTCATCTTGTGTATAAGAATTAAATTTTTTAAAGATGGTTACTTTTCTTATACACTCCGCCAAAAAAGTATCGCATAATTTAGTTTTGAATCATAAAAGTATCGCATAATCTTTGTTTGTAGCATAAAGTTGTAAATATACTTTAATGCGCTCTAAGATATAATTTCTATGATTGTTTAAATAAAATACAGGCCAAATAAAAACAAGAACTCATACTTGAGATTTTTATTAAAACAAGAAATTATAATTTTGGAAAGAAAAATGTCATAACAGTAGCTTTTAATACTGAGTATTGCCACCTCTGGCTCTTATGACCGCTCGCATACGGTTTGGCAGAGATTCGATTAACCTCCGTATATAAGCCTGATCCAAATTCTCCCACGCGTCACGGAGAGCATTCGCTAGTCCATGCAGGTCCGCTGGGGCAACATTTTGGGTTCGTATCCGTCTGTGAAGGAGGTCCCACACGTGCTCGATAGGGTTCATGTCCGGACTTACCGCAGGCCAATCTAAAACTGGAATACCAACATCGTTAAGGTATTCCTGGACGATTATTGCAACATGCGGTCGTGCATTATCGTGCATTAACATGAATTCGTTTCCTATAATTGGCGCATATGGTACTACATGTTCTTCTAAAATGTCCGTTATATACCTGTGGGCAGTCAGTGTACCTCTGTCTACTGGTACTAACTCTGTACGACCTGTTAAACAGATGCCTCCCCAAACCATAATAGAGCCACCAGCGAAATTTGGTCTAGGTCTGATATTACACTGCGAATAGCGCTCACCGTCTCGTCTGTACACTGAGATACGCCTATCTGAGGTGTAAAGACCAAAACTTGACTCATCTGTGAAGAGTATATTGGCCCAGTCATTAATGTTCCAATTTACATGTTCTCTGGCAAACCTTAAGCCAGCCACTCGGTGGTTCTTAGTGAGACGAGGGGCTGTTACAGCTACTCTAGCTCTTAATCAACTCTGTCGTAACCTATTCCGAATAGTTTGAGTACTCACACGAGTATTTCTGACTCTAGCCAAGTCGTTCTGCAATTGTCTCGCAGTTACATGTCTTCGACGTCATGCTTGTAGTAGTAAATAGCGGTCATCTTGGCGAGTAGAACATCTTGGACGACCTGGTACAGGTCTTCTACTGTAAATGCCTGTTTCCCTATATCTGGCTACGGCTCTAGAAACACTTGACTGATTGATGTTCATCAAATTAGCAACGTATGCTTGAGATCGTCCATCTTCGATTAAAGCAACTATAGCAGCCACTTGTTCTGAAGTTAAATTGCTCATTTTAGTTTTAAAAGCGTTGGTACAGAACTCTGACTTCGCACTTTAAAATTTGTCCGTATAGGAAGACTTTCAATAAACAACTGAGCAAACCTTACACATATGCATTTTTCTAAATGTGTTCTTTTAGGAAAAAAAAAAAGTAAAAACGCTAAGTTCCATTATTTTGTTAGTGTTTTTATAGTTCACATACACGAGGCAAACTTTTTGTGAACGTATAAAAATATCTTGGTTCATAAATGCCCTTTTTTAGTTTATGCGATACTTTTTTGGCGGAGTGTATTTAGTTCTTGCGTTCTTTCGTAAACTTCTAGTGTGGGTGTTTTTTTGTCTAATCTATGTAATATCTTCAAAATTATTTTGCTGTCTTTGCAGTTTGTCTATATTACGCTTCGTAGTGTCACTCCATGCATTTATCATGTAGCTCATGTGGGATGTGAAAAGAGCAGTGATTCTACAGAAGGATGTTGGAATACAACTAAATTTTGCATTTAAAAAAAAAAGGAATATGGTACCGAGGGCTTTTATTTCTTGCCATTCGTATTAGTATTTTTGTATAATCTTAAACGCACGTAAAACATTCCTACATTACCCAAATTTAATGCAATAACTTCTGTAAACAACAAACTAATTTATGCGCATTAATTATGCAACCAATAATTTGAAGCATCGCTTTTAACAATTGAACCGTAACACTTTCGCAATGTCAATGCGAAATTGGATTTGCGCCATTGTTCCTCCAAATATTGATGCTGCTACCATTTCCGTATGTGTATGCATTACTGGGGCAATGAGAACCTGCCCAACAGCAGCTATTGAAGTAGTACTAAATCTTACTCCTCTTAAACATTTCGGTGGAGAACATAGCCAAAACAAAAGGACCGCACGCAGGATGATCAGGGAATTAATGGCTAGACAGAGGCCTCAGCCTCCGGAAGGTGACCAAACCTGGGACATGCCCCGAGACGACGCGCCAAGGAAGTTCAGCTTTGCGAAAGAATTTACCACGAAGCTTAGCACCAAGAGCGAATGGGATAAAGACACCATCTCGCAACTCAATCTGATAATCAAGCAGCCATTAGGGCGCTGAGGTCAAACATAATCACCTCCAAAATGGTTTGGGAGTGTCTAGAAAAACTAAACGAGCTAGGCAAAAGGAACAAGGTAACTCTACTGTGGGTTCCAGGACACACAGGAGTGAAAGGAAACGAAATAACAGATGATCTCGCTAAGAAAGGGGCAAGAATACCTTTTGTAGGCTCAGAACCTTTCTGCAGGATAAGTAGCAGTATAATGCTGGAGAAACTCAAAAATGAAGTAGAGCAGAGAAAATCCAAATACTGGGAGAATCTCCAGGGAATGAGGCAAGATAAACCTACAACCAAAAGAGATCTGCAGAATGCATCAACCTGAGTTAAAATAATATTCGCATATTGACAGGGATCCTTCCAGGGCATTTTAAACTGAACGGACATCTAAGCAGGCTTGGAATGGCGGAGGAAGTCGAATGTAAATTTTTTGGGGAACCGGATGAAACATCCATCCATCTACTCACAAACTGTGCTGCACTGTGCAACTCAAGGGCCCTGCACCTGGGAGCATGTGAAATTGAAGAGGGAGAGTTGCCTAATCTGGGGTCTTTTGACATTCTGCACTTTTTAAAAGGAATAAGACTGGACAGTCAGCTGTAAATACAGCGAGAATAGGGGACACAATAGATATTTCATGTCGCAGTGTACTATCACCCTAACATTACATTAATTTCTTGCGAGTCTGTTTCTATTGAAGATATATTAGAACTATAAAACCTCGCTCGAGAACGGCAAAGTTAAACTCGGCAGTTTACTTCAGTGATTGCGGCATAGGACAACTTGCAATTTGAATGGCAATAAGATTAGATTCGTAGTATTCGGCGCTTGTTATGGAATGAATGAAATAAAAGAACAACTAGAAGAATTTCAGCGCGTATTTCATTATTTTCTATCGGCGAGCGGTTTAGTTATACCAACTGGGACCGTTTTACATGGGAGGAAAACATGCGATTCTAATTATATAGAACAGTACGGCGATAATCTCAAGTTTTGCGAGGAGACTCCGCGACATCTTCAGATAACAAAGAGGTCACCTGTCCCCGTTTGTTTGTAGCGTTCGATATTAACCGCTGACGACGGATTATATCGCATAAAATGTGCGCGGAGTTCGTGTTGCGAAACATTATATGAGATAATAGATTGAAAGAATAAGTCAACATTATCTGAAGAGCTGAAGAGGAGTGTGCAAAGTGTTATGGATCTGATCACGCGACGGGGAAACAACGTCGAGGCAATTTACACGAATTAGAAGCGACGTAAACATATAGTTTATGCCCTGGTCTTTGTAAATTATTGCTATGGGTCGTTGCGCGCCGCTTACCATTTTAAAAATTAAACCGGCCAGGTACAGATCGTAACAAACTAACTTTACGCTCCAGCAAGCCACTGAGGAATACTTTATAAAGTTTTCATGCCAATATCTTCACTAACAATAAGTTGTAGTGAGTATAGTTGAGCTGCGACCGGGATGCTTAATTAGCTTAATTATAATCCTAGGTTTGTCCGCTACAAAGGGTACTATGTCTATAATTATATAGTATTATACTATAAGCCACTACATAGAATATGCTTCTTATTAGGTACTCTACGAGATTAATTAGCACTAGCGTCGTACATCCTTTACCAAAATCTAGCACAACAGAAACACGGATTTATTTTACATTTCAGCCTCAAATTATGTCGATTTTCTTCTCTCGTCTTAATTGACCTAATCTGGATCTGCAAGAGAATTAAAATCACGAACTAATGCATTCAGCGTTTAGATTAAGTGACATTTTCTGTGTCTATTCACTATATCCAAGGATACAAAGCATTACTTTTTGTCTTGTTACATTACAACCCGTAAAGTTATAGAGCGGTATATGGAGAAAGAAAACGGCGAGCATTAAATGATTCATTCATAAAAATAAAGTTAGCGTGTAAAAATACATATACCGAAAAAAATAATATTTGTACATGTATTACTACATACACTTTGTAGAAGCTGTCACGATTACTATTTGAAAACTGTAAATTTACATTACTGTCTGTATTGATTCAAAAGAAATGAATTTTTACATTTATAAATATGAATTTGGGGCGTTACAGTAATAATCACGGAATATTACAGTATCAGCTACGTAAAACAGCTACAACTTTACACGCATTTTTCTGAGTGCAACACCATAAACGTTGAATAACTGTTTATAATGCACAAAAAAATTAATAAACGTCTAATATTGGTTAATGCTTAGTACAATACACGTAAAAAACTTTGTAGAAATATAGTTTACCATCCACCAATAATTGGTATATTATAAACTGTATTTCAACGTTTATTTAACTATATTGGTATTATAAACGGTTATTCAACGTTTATGAGAGGACATTTGCCCATTTATTATACAATACTCATTGTCAGTGTTGCTTGGGATTGTATGTAAGCCAAAGAGAGGGCTTATTGCTTTTCCTGTAATCGCTTATCAATTTATCGGGTGCAAAACATTAGCTTATGGTTGCTCAATATTCTGTGGCAGTGTAACTGCATAAACTGCAGCTCCATTACCTTTGAAACCCGTAAATTACCCGTCCATGTAAACAATAAACTTTCATCATTTTAGTTACCATAAGAATGCGTCTTACTTCCATCGTGGTTCACGCTGCCTAAGAGCGACAAAATCTTACTTAATACCCAAGCAATGTTGTCGAGACTTCACCTATAATAAGACAAGAATGGAACGTCAATTAGAATTTAATTTAGACGTAATGCTCTCGCGGTTTTACTATAGCGCCCACCACCGCGGCGAGCTGCAACTCCCTGCCGTCGCGGCGCCATCTATGTCGAGTGGTAGCAATTTTCGTAACGACAAGCTCCTTGTCAAGGCGGTTCTTCGGCATTGCCCCGCCGTTCGGTGGATCTCCGCTCATCGCGTACAAAGAAGAAAAAGCAATTAAAATATTCAAATAGCTTTCGCGAGCGCGAGTACAAAACGACCATTGTGTGAACTGAGAAGATCTTCCCTCCGCTTGATGACTCGCGAGGCGCGCGAGCAGTAAACATTTTACGAGGTGGTGGGACACGAATTCAAGAGGAATGGGCTGCCGAACGGTTTATTCAATTTCAGTCGGAATTCACAATGACAACGCAACACGTTGAACAAGCGAAGAACAGTTGAGAAAAACTGTGAACAGCGGGAAGTGCCTCTCATGCAGAATAAGTTATTTGGAATATTTGGCATACACATGTACCTCTACAATGTTCTAAAAATTAATAATCTACAGTGACCCAAAGTACTGATCTTGATTTATAACCATGTATTTTCTGTTCAAATAAACTGGGTTAGATATATGTATGTCCATTCCGTTTAAAAAATGGACATAATTGATCTTTCCTTAATTTTATTGTTCAAAAATATTACAAAATAAAAGATTTGTACACAATGCAAATACTTGTACCTATATTTATCAAAGCAGATATTGGTTTAGCTTTGAAAGAGGAATCGTCCACAACCACTGGATTTTTATTATATGTATGAAATCACTTTGAACGAAGATATTACGGTTTTAAAGAAAACAAATAGTTCCTTGTTATTCAATTATTATTACCTACTATAAATTCAAGTTTATAGAACTTGTTCCTGTTCACTCATTTGGTTTTTTATTTCTTTGCAGGTAAGAGGTAGCATCGATATTTATTTACAAATCAGTATCTAAGTGTATTTTCCTTCTTATAGTATAGGGTGGACCAAATTCGATGTACATAGCGGGTAAATATACTTTGCAGCGGAGATACGAAAGAATGAGATGAGCAGTCCCGAGCCACTTTTGCGAGATAAAAACCGTTTTCAAAATATTTAAAAAAAAAATAATTTTTCTTCAATTTTTTTTAATTCTGCGTAATTTTTAGCTATGAGATCATATCATTTTTTTCTCAAATAGAAACCATAATAGCCTATGTTATAATTAAATAGCATATTTTACGGACTTTACAAAAACATATAACACTTTATGTTTATTTAGATATTAAGCAATGTATTGCGTTTTTAAACTCCTAATAGATTTCTAGTGTGCTATGGATACGACATGTCAATGGAAGATATTAGCAGATTACCATGACGGATAAACAAAATAAGTGATATTCTACCTGTCAAATAATATGCCTCAAGGGCTGGGATAGATAAATGTATGAATACTATTTCCTACACAGAGTGCCACGCTCTTACAAAGGAGACAATTGATGCGTTTTTTTTTATTTTACAATTGCGCAACTAATAAAAAAAATTCCCATTTGTTGCACATTTAGTGAACCACACTGTATATAATATTAACTGATTTGCCATTAGAACTGAAAAATGCCACAAGGCGGGGCTTATGGTATATTGTTGGAATAGCACCTCTCCTGGATTGAGAATTTGCTTGTGTCCCGTAGAGGGCGTACATCTAAACTCTTATTTTAGTAGGGAGAATCGCGGATATAACTTGGGATGCGATAGTGATGAAAGTGGGTTTTGCACTCGAAGTGACGCTGATGACGCCTGGTAGGCTGAGGCTCGTTTCCATCTACAGTGCTATGCTCCCTCTTTTATTGCTTTTGCTGATACGACGATTATTCTAATTGTATTTAGATATGTTCATTAACACCATTCAAATCCCAATGCTATACTAAACCGCCATCTTCGAAAATACTACAAAACTTTCAGATTTCTATCGGCCAACAAACATATCAATAGATACCAGGTTGTTTGCGCCTTAGTAGGTCACCAAAGCAAATACTTACTGTCACTGGGTCTCCGCTTTTGTATACGCACACGAGTCGCGGGCGCGATGACTTTCGGTGCGTTGTTCGGCGCTGTAAATCTAGCGGCTCGCGTGCCGTCCGCATCTAAACAATTCGGAAAGTGCGTGGAATTAAATCGTAAAAAAGCGCCGTCGCTTTCTTTTCAATATGGGCGCGTTCCTTGCCGCGGATATCTATTATCCCGCTCGGCCGTTATCTTCGATGGCTTATTGTATATTGCGGTCGCGTTTACATATTTCCGAGACGATGAGGTAAATTGCATGGAAAACAGCTGGGGGGAATTTATCATTGGTGGGAGGTGGAATAATTGGAATTTCCGTGTGGATGGAAACAAACGGATAAATGTAAATTTGATATCCATGAGTGCGAGTATAGAGGCTGTTTACGGTCTTGTAGTTTTATTTTCAAGGGGTGGTTAAGCATCTTAAAATAAGATCGTTAACGTAGCGCATCTTAACAAAAGTTGCATAATAAAAGAGATATTAGTGTAAAAAGAAATTGTATTTTTTATCTTTTTTATTTTTAAGTGATGAGTAAGCATATTAAATTACACAATTTTTTTTGTTTTTGATGAAATCCCGTTTACATTAGCTGTTCAAAGTTAACACCGTGTTGTTGAACGCAAAGTTTCGCTCGACGTTTCCATGAATTGGCGTAATTGAATTTTTTTGATGATAACAAATTCGAATATATTTTGAATATTATCAACATGTTCTATTTCTAAAGTATGAAGCTAAATATCCAACATTATACCGTTGTAACGATGAAATATCTTCAATGTGTTTAAATATCTTGCACCTTCTTCCTCCTAGATTTCATATTCTAAACAGCATCTAAAAAGCAAAAAGCACCCAGAAATGTTCGCAATAATGATTTTTTCAAGGACATTAGTATTATTAACTAGGAAGCCGGGGCCGTTCACCCAACCAACTAATTAACTAACCCACGTACTGTGGTTTGGGTTCGTCGGTACACCCTGTACAGTACTTTTTCTTAATTCTTGCCTCTCACGACTGCGAGACGCGCAGGGTCGAGTCTTTTTACAACTCGAGCCTGCGCGTCTCGCAGTCTGTCGTGTGATGACGGATAATGATCCACGACAGCAGACCCCCTAAACCGCACCACTCTCCGCTAACCACCGTCTACACCTGTAATTGGCTTGGGATCGTCGGTACACCCTACATATTCATTTTTTTTAATTACACATATTGTACATATTTTAATAATCAAACGTGAAAATTGTCCCCTGTATATTCATTTTTCTTAATTAAAAATTACACATGGTGTATATATTTTAATAATTAAATGTGAAAATTGTCACCCTGTTTATTCATTTTTCTTAATTAAAAATTACACATCTGTATATATTTTCATCATTAAACGTAAAAATTGTCAGCCTGTATATTTATTTAAAATCATTAATTAATTTTTGAATATTTTTTAATTATTCTTTTTTTTTCAAACTCACTTTAAACGACTCGAATCATATGCAAAAAATACAAAAATATTAAAATAAAATGGAAAAAAAATTTTAAAAATTTGGGATTCGAACCCGGGCACGCGACTCCCGTATATAGCTAAAGCACCGGTGCTCATCTCATCGAACTATTTTCGTCTCTAAAATACGTACTTTAAATTGGGTATTAATCGTAGAGGGAAATTGACACTTGCTATATGATTAGGTTATAATTGATGTTCAGAGGCTTTTTATAATAGTTAATGCTAGTAATAATGCCTGAAACATATATTATTGCATATTTCAAGCTAAAAACTCTATAAACTGTGGTTATTTACTTTGAGATGACATTCACCTTTCCGATTGAGGGTATATTCGCGGCAATATCATTTTTCCAAGAACATTAGTGTTATTAAAATTTCTCATTCCACAATTTTGCTACTAAGTGCACGCACCGGATAATTAACGGCACACAACTTTGTTTAAATAACATAAGGCATTTCGTGTTTGACGTCGTTCACATTATGACCATCATTCTAATTTAGCGTCCCGTTTTACTGCTACTAATTGCGATTTTATTGCTGTTTTACTTCAACAATATTAAAAAAATGTATGTATCACACGTTTTACGATCAACTCGGCGTACAGTCCGACTGCACGAAACACTTTTATTACTATTACCGAGGTCGTAAAAGTCGAACGCAAAAACGGCACTGCACGGCGACAGTAAGTAAAGAGACGAAGAAGAAATGAAAAGCGAAGACGCTCGCAGGTAATTCGATCGGCGCAATCTTCGTTGAATATTAAAACGAACTGAAACGACATAATGGACATAATATAAAAACTGGGAATAAATAGCTAAAGGGAAAACGGAGCTGTCTATTAGAGCGAAGTTGCGTTGCTTTCTTGGCACCGGTAATTAAAATTTATCTATTGCAGTTATACCCGCTTCTCATTTTTCCTTTTGTATATAAAAGACGCCATCATTAAACAAGTATTATGGCGTACAATAAACCGATCCAGACATTAAAGATAAAGTCGAATAGAACTTGGAGGGAGTATACTTCGCAATTAAAGTTTCTAATTAAGTTATAGCTCATAGTAATGAATGGCGCACGATAAACAAGCGAATATGAATTAAGATCTCGCAATAATGGTCACGGAACAAAAGCAATACGTGTGCGTACATGCACATTTTGTTAGTGCTGCATTATGTATGGTTTTGAGCCGTGTAAAGTAAGACACATTCGTTTTGTTGCAAAAGTTATTACCTACTTCCTTAAACGATAAGAGGTAAGTAATGTAATATCGAACCTGTATTAACTAAAATTATAATTCGATACAAAAAGATCATAGTTATATATGTGGTGCTTGTGTGTGGACAATTTTTTTTTACGTATCACTAAAATATCGCTGAAGTTAGTTATATCTGGTGTTCCAGCTCATAGGTCACTTCCCATAACTTTTTTATTTATAAATATTTTTTTATAAAGTTTGGAATATACTGGAATTTTTCATCACTTCCGATTTTAGCGGAAATAAGAAAAAAAAAATTAAATGGCACAACCTGTATATTTTTGCATATTCGGCATATTTTCTGAGGCTAAAAACATATCATTAGTTAGTTTTCGTTTCTACACTTACTAAAATTTGGAATTTTCATGTTTGTTTACCAACGGCCTACTTTTCTATCTCAATACAGTTTTAACGCATATTTCTTCAACTTCTTGGATACATCCAACACTTTTAATCTACAGAGAAACAACTTTAAATGCAAATACTAGGTATTTCTATGTATACTTGGAATCACTAAGAATTTCTCTAAGAATTAAGGCTAAGGACTCATGAGGTTGTATTTTTAAAAAAAGCTGTCAGAGAGTACTATGTAACGTCTACTAACGGCCTATTAAATAGTCGTTTGATGACCGCTTACCGCCCCAACTCAGCAGAAAGCAGAAAGTCTGCGCTCCACCTAGAACGCACCACTTAAGTCCCAACTCGGCAGACCAGTTAAACCACACCACTCTCCGCTAACTCCGGTCTACACCTGTAACTGGTTTGGGATCGTCGGTACACTCTGTATATTCTTTTTTATTTTAAATTCTTGCCTTTCATTTGTAAAAAGACTCGACGCTTCGCGTCTCGCAGTCTCTTGTTTGTGTGATTGGTTTGGGATCGTCGGTACACCCTGTATATTCCTTTTTCTTAATTCATGCCTCCCACTTGTAAAAAGACTCAACGCTTCGCGTCTCACAGTAGTACAAACCTAAAAAATCTAAATAGAAACTAAGAAGTCATAGTTTCCAGATTCAGGAAATCACGCAGAATTCGAATATGCAAAAAGATTGCACAAATTCGGAAAAAATCTTCTTTACCATTCTGTAGGATCATCCTTAATACGTTAAATATGACAGTACGGAGCGATCTGTCAATTACCTTGTTTTTGACAGTAAGCCAAAGTGCATGTGTCGTGTGATTTTGTTAGCAATGGAAAAGATTGGGTTGAAAGCAGTGAAAAAGTACTTTTATGGGAAAGGCTTAACACCAACCGAAATCAAGCAGAGTTGGATTCAACACTATTGGAATCCGCTCGTTCATTTTCAACGGTTACTGATTGTGTTGTCGATTTTAGGCGTCATCAAATGATGAACCCCGTAGTGGACGTCCAAAAACCGCTATTGCCCCGGATATGATTGACAAACTCCACCGTATCATATTGAGTAAAAGTGCGCGAGATAGCAGATATAAGGCGTATCTCAAATGCCAGTTTGCACATATTTTATCTGAAGAACTCGAAATAAAAGAATACTGGACGCGTTGAGTGTCGTGTGTACTTACACTGGAGCAAAAACTCCAGTGTTCCCGCGACCCCTTGTAACGTTTTCGCTACAACCCGAAGGACTTTTTACGCCGTTTAATAACCGTCGATGCTACCTGTGTCCATCATTACACTCTCGAAACCAAAGAAAAGTCCAGACAATGGCGACATAAAAGTTCTCCATCACCAAAGAAGGTAAAAACGGTTTTGTCGACAGAGAAGCTTATGGGAATTGTGTCCCATGGAATTGTAATCATCGACTACTTAGAAGAAGGGAAAAAAATAAATGCCAACATTATGCTAATTTGTTGTTACAACTTAGCGACAAAATCAAACAGACACGCCCTTATTCGGCAAATAAGAAAGTGGTTTTCCATCAGAATAATGCAACTTGTTCACTAGTCTGCGACTGCAATGGCTAAAGTTTGTGAATTTGGGATTTAAATTTGTCATTTGCCCTATTGCCCAGATTTGGCTCTTAGCCATTATCATCTCTTTTCAAATCTGAAAAGATGGCTTGGTGGTAAGAAGTTGAACTCCAATTCTCAGAGAATTGCTGCTCTGAATGGCTATTTAAGAAGACTAGATACATCGACCTACAAGGAAGGGATTGCTAACTTGGAATATTGTTGGAATGAGTAATATATTTAACGAGCAGGAGACTGTATTGAAAAACAAAATATTTTTGCAAAAAAAACTTGCGTTTTCTTTGTTAGGGCACGTACTTATCGAACAATCTTCTATTTGAAAATAATCCCATCTTACCTCTCTCCAAAAAATTGTAAAATAGTAATTTTTACATTACTTTTTTTATATTTTACCTTATTTAATTAATTCGTAGAAATCATCTTTTTAAGCTCGCCTACGCCTCGTTTAGTAAACTATTTTCTGGCGCAAGAAAAAAACTTTTGCCACTTGTTAAGCAATACATAATTTTTTCGTTACTATCAAAGATTATATATTTGATGATATATGCTTAAAAATAAAAATCTGTTAGGCATGAATTGATTGCCAACATTGATGTAAGAATGTGGAAATAATGTGGTTATTTTCATTTTCGTAAATGAAGTACAATAGTAGAAAATCGCAAGCAAAAAGTGTGACTTTGTAAGGAATACTAAAAGACGTAATTGAAAGCAATAGGCGTAAATTGGCTTGCACAATTTTCAATGCGTAAGTTAAAGGGTAAATGACAACTGGTCCTACATCAGAAAAAACAACACTTATGTAAATTAAAGAAGAATAATTTGCAGCAAATTTCCATCGTGTAAAATCAACAACCTCACTTTTCTCAAGATCTTAATTATTTCGCAAAACAATACCAAAACCCAGAACAAAAATTCGTCCGGAAATTTCCGAACACTTACCACCCTAGCACTCTTATAATAGTAAAAGGAACGGACTAATTAGTTCTGAAAAGCGACAATAACTCTAGAAAATAAACATCTCCGCTGCTTCCCTCCGTTTCAACTTCAACTCCGACGCGCTGGCAGCGCCGCGCGTTTATTCATTAAAGACAACGGCACGGCAAACGTACTCGCACTCATACAAGCGCCATACACACGAGACACAACTTGTCAAAACTCACTCCGCGAAAGTTATCGCCGGAATTATTCACGGAGCAGCGACAAAGACGCGTGTACACTATTTACGCCATTGGGGTACTAGCATACTTCTGACTTCTGGTGGATGCTGTTCAAATATAGAAACGACGGGACGTGACAGTTTAGCCCCACACCGTCCTGTCATGCATTTAAGCGGTATTCCTGTCTAATCTGGTGTTGCACGCGCTCGTCTACTCTCGCATCCCCGAGGCGTAGGCTGTTTCACGTTGACAAATTTTAATGCATAATTAATAATATTAACCCACGATTATTTACGCAACGTTTCTCCAGCAAAAGAGAATTAAATTTTCTCTACTAGCATACCGAAACTAAAATCATGTTTTAATATTTAACGGTTTTCGTTTCTAATTAGGTAATAAAAAATTTACGAGTTAAAGAATTATACCATAAGGGCTCTCTAATGTGCTCAAAAGTTATGAAAGCTTCAAATTATCAATGTTAAAGGAAAAGGAGACGAGGAGCAAGAAGCATTTAACAATACAAGAAAAGCGACCATATACTTTCTTCCTTTTTTTGTTGTTGTAGCGGCAGCTGTTTGATATAAAACCTTCGAAACACGACAACCTCTTGGCTTTTTATATTTATTATATTATTATCTCCCATTTCCTTTACGTATTAAATTATGCCATCCATCTCAATACTCTGGTGCCCTACTAGTCTGTACAGGTCTCCAACTGGTCAATCAAAGTGACTCTGTGTTCATTTTTAGCTTGCACCGATCAAAAATATATACCGACCCCAGTATAAAACCAATATCACCACCGGAGAAGTGGGTTTACGTTTGAACATGTTTAACCTCAACACTGTTGGAGTATGCGCGTGTTCATCACATGATCCAGCACACACTTTATTATTGGTACTTTTTGTCTTGTTACATTACAACGTCTAATTTACAAAGCGGTGCATGGAAAAAGAAAGCAAGGAGCATTAAATGATTCATTTTGGTATTCTCAATAATTTTAATCCTGCAGTGTTTTTCACCAGTTTTGGCCTGATTCCAACAGAGCACAAATTTTGTTTTTCTTATTGCTCTTTAATAGTGAGATTACAGATTTTGTAAACCCTATTTAAGTGCAGTCCTATTGGTTACCCGTGAACGACAAACACAATATATAAATAAAAATTGATTTTTAAGGTAAACAGAGCTAAACGGAATTTTTAGCTTTATTATACGACATAACATACAGGGAAGCAATGTCCAAAAAACCATTAAAATTGCAAAAATGTATAAAATTATATAATATAAATGATGTCAGTAAAGTAAGTAAAATGTTTGTTTATAGACTCCAAACAAAACAATATCGCCGGAATGATAACTAACAATAAGTAGACAAAGTCAACACTATACCTACTTGCGGAATTTATTTATTTATAAAATCGTAAGTAACTGTCATCCAGGATAAGCATTTACAATTCCGTAAATAGGAATTATGCAAACTCCAATAGTAATACAGTGAATGTAGTGCTGTGTACCATTTCGTGTTCATGCCGTGTCGTGCAATCTCCTCGTTTTAGTTCGAATTGTTTAAAACTTAAATACTAGCTATGCTATCACAAGTTCGCCGTAATAAAATAAAGACGCTAAGCTAAAATTCTCAACTAACTTTGATGAAACAACTGTGAAATACAAACATAATCCCCTACAGATTTACTGTTCCAGAACTTAGCCACACATATACACAGATCTTTAATGTTCCGGCAAGTATATGGATAACAAATCATCAGAATTAATTCGGATTTTGTGTGTGCATAAGTTATTTGAGGTGAACTACGTTTCTAAAATATTTTCATTCATGCAGTATTACTACTTTTACCTAAACCTGGTAACAACCTTTTTGAAATCAAACGGAACAGCCTGTATTTTTTATCATGGTTGAAGCAACTCCTTGATCGACGTTGCGCAGAACTAGGGTTTGGAGTATCGCGGCCATCAATGTAGAGGATCCTACATCCGCACAAAATACGTGATTTGAAATATGTGAAAGTTTCAGATTTACTCCTTCAGGAATATCCCAAAAAGGGTTAAATATTGTGAGCAACTATTGATTCATATTGCATAGGATCCATTTTTTTTTTAAGAAATCATATAGACCAATGAGTCAAAGCCTAAATAAGTATTTTTTGGACTATGGATAATCCTCATTTGATTAGAGGAGCTGGGTTCCAAGAAAATTTTAATTTTAATGTGTTGCATTTATTGAATGATAATCGCCTAAGCTACCTCATGTATGACGAACATTTACATCTTCTGAAATATGTAATATAAGACATTCTGGATAGTCTACTTCTCTCACACTGCCAAACTAGCTGGTATCAACTTCACGGAGCACCAGTGCTTTCGACAAAAGTTGTTAAAGCAGAACTGACTACCTTTTTCCATGATAAGTGATTTGGACATTTTGACCCTTGGAGTTGGAATCGGTGGTCTCCAAACTTAGCACTTCTGGATTTTTTTCTTCTAACACAGTAAACGGCAGAAAAGAACTACAACATAGTTCACTACAAATACATAATTTGCACATACAAAATATGAAATCTCCATATACTTCAAATAGCCCATCTGGGACACCCGATATATTTATGCAACGTAATATAATATCCGATGTTACCACCAGATCTTAATCTATATATTATTTTATTTTCACAAAATACATTTTCTCTTTCCTAATAAGAATCCACCCGGAAAATTATCTAAAGCATTTGATATTGTTGGAAGTAAATTTACCTGAAAAATACGACTTCAGCAAGTTACAACTCGGATGCAAACCCCACCTGAGTTTCGAGCTGGGAACGGTTTAACTAAGGGGACGTCTAACGTTGCCTCTCGGTGAAAAGGGATTTTCCGTGTCCTGATTTACATCTTACATCTTATCTGAATATATCAGCGGGATTTCGGATCGGATACCATCTTTCATTTGTTAAAATCTGGTGGGAAATACACCGTCGTACGGATTAAACGTATCACGCACAAGCATTTGCATTTGCATCTGAAAAGCTCCTTATTGTTAGCGAAATCACATGGATTACGTGGAATTTGATATCCGGTTATATTGCTCAAGCTAAGTTCTTGGAATAGCTTTAAACTCCTAATTGCACTACACCACATTACCACTGAATAAATTCAATCAAACAATGCACCACTACTTTGCCAGATTTATTAAATAAACAATGGTACAAACAAACATTTTATTGGTCATTTGCATAATCTGCAGGATTCTTGCGCATGTATTGTTCATGGACAACTTCTACGCCTAAGTAATATAGATATCCAAGTGCGAGCGGAGGGACGACGTATGGTGTAGACTCCACTAAACGACGGATCGTATTCGGGAATGCGTGACTCATCAGTTTTGCGGTAACTTTTTGCTCAAACGGCGACAAACTGTAAATTCTAATGTGGCGCAACTTAAACAAGTTACCAAATCCATGTGCCATGGTGAAATGTATGTATGATCCAACACCGACGGGGAATATGAATGGATGAACAACGAGATCGAATAAGATATTTGTAATAAACGTCAAATGTCGATGATGTCAATATTATACAGTAGGTACCAACGTAACGAATACAATGACCAAGACATTTAACTGCCGTGTTGAATTTATTCTTGTGTTCACATCATATATGTCGTCTTCCTTCGTTGGTATAAGATTCTGTAACTTGGGGATCATTTCAAGATCTATATCCATATGAACTTCCACTTTAATTTTCAAAAACCCAAACAATTTATAAACTACCTGTGACTTTGACATATGGTGGTACCTTTCCCACTACGACTGAGAATATTGTTGTGGCACGTTGTTTTATAACTGCCGGTTAGTTTTTCACATAAGCACGTATACGTTAGAGTGAGATGGCTGCGTAGGCGCGCACGAGTAGAAGTGAGATAGCTGTTCTCTTTCCATTTGTAGGAGTGGCAATAGTTGCACAGTTCATTGAACTGTATCCATAGTTCAGTGTAGTTGTTATACCAAGAATATTTTTATTTACTTTCCTAAATGTCAAAGTGACAGTTAATTTTGGGACCACGGTGATCACGGAATAGTGTTGGCGTATTCTTTCGTGGTGAATAAACTGAATCAAATGTAAATAGATTTAATTGAATGTGAACAGTTATTCATTTTCAGTTTGCCAAAGCGAAAGAACACATTTCTCCCAAAACAATTTTGACTATGTTAAGTTTGGAAACTGACAGTTCTAGCACCAGCAGTATTGACAGTTCTTTCTGCATTGAGAGTAATGGTGATAACAGTAACACCGGTAATGAAGAAAATAATACATAAACGAAAAAGAACTCGAATTGAATTATTTGTCGAGAAAACAATTCCCTCTTTAGAATTTGCATTCAAAAGACACTTTCGAATGTCCAGGCATTCAGTGCGCAGGTTTTGTGGTAAATTAATATTTAATAATATACCTATGATTTAGGTATTTAACCACCTAAGTTTCAGATGAAATTATTGTCAATAAAAACAACATTGCTGGATGGCCAGAAATTTCAAACGAAAAGAGTATCCTAATGACTGTATGGTATTTGGCCAACACAGAGACTTTTCGCCAGGTGTCTGATAGATTCAGCGTAGCTGTCAGTGCGAGTCACAACACAATTAAGTAAATAACCAAGATTTTGAAGAATAACAGCAACAAATATATGAAATGACCTGCAAAATATATGTACCAACCAATTGCAAATGAATTTGCTAGGAAAAAATTATTTCCATTTGTTATTGGTTGTATTGATGGCAGCCATAGGGAAATAAGTAGACCAAAAAGTAATCAAGAGGACTACTACAACAGAAAGGGATATCACTGTGTTTTATTACAAGGTGTTGTGAGTTACAACAAACTTTTTACAAACATACATTGTGGTGAATCGGGCAGTATTCATAATGCCAGGGTTTTAAAGAAATCTGAATTACATAAACGAGCTAGTACAGATAATAACCTTTTTGACAGTTATTTTTTACTAGCAGATAGTGCTTATCCTGCATCTGTAAGATAGATTGTTTCTCTTTTTAAGGACAATGGTCACCTCACAGCAGAACAAAAAGTTTGAATGAAACATAAATAAGTGCAAGTTTTATAGGAAAAAGAAAACAACTTTGTCGAAAAATTTGAGTACAGAGAGCAAAAAACAGGGTGCGCAAAAGGACGCTATTAAAATTGTGAATTCAAAAAAAGATTAACAATATTCCCGAAAAAAATACGTATACAAACTAATTTTAAATGAGAAACAAGTAATTTACCTGAAACGTGTTAGTGTTGATCCAGAAATCCAGCTTATCCAAGAGATACGAATCTGGACGAGTGGTTAAGATCCAGAGGAGCATATAACCACAATTTAATGTTTTGGAGTTTAAAAAGACTTACTATTTGCATTTTCGTATTGATGTTGTTTATTTACATACTTAATTCTCAATGTATCTACTAACTTTGTCACATGTGTACGGTGAGAAGTATGCTTTAGATCCTACAACCAGAAAAGAAAAAGTTCTAGTTGTATATACGTCAATCAGTTCAGTAGTATATTCACGAAACATGTTAATTACTCTTCCATAATATTAAGAAGCACTACCTAATAGTGAATTCGGACTGATATGCGATCGGATAATATTTAAACAGTAATCAAATCTACTCCGTTCGAATATTGTTTTGTGAAAATTTTACGAGCCATTAGAAATTCGCGCAAACACGTCGACGAAGTGAGTAATCCCAGAGCGCGCACCCCGCAGATTTCGGATTACGAGAAATAATCGCGAATCGCCGTCCCCCGTCAATAAAACTACGAGATGAATTATTGATGATCGAATCCGCGGACCGCTCGCATATACGAGTGAGGAGGGCGTAAACGTTACGGTAAGCAGAAATAAGGGGATTGCATACGCTTCCCCCGTTACACTTTATGCATTGATTCGTTCTTCCGAGGCGCCGTTCGTGTTTTATGGACCCCACCCGTTCTAGAAACGATCGGTTTTTCTTACGGTCCCCGTCCGACGGAATATTTATCGTCAACATATGGTTTTTCTTTTGTGTTTTTGAACGGCCGCAGTCGAGGAAACCGATGCGAATTTATCGTCAGACGTAAATTTACGCGTTATGCAAAAACTCCCCGATTTTCTGTAGAGGATTTCTGTTGCTGCGACAGGGGAATAGGATGGCTATTATTTTCTCGTCGAAATGCGAATTGTAATGCGTCTGTACTAATAAATTACACAAAATCTGCAACGCTAGGTGTGTAGATACAACATTAAAACGCTGCTGCTCTAATCTAAATAAAAATATTTACAGTTTCATCAAGTGGTAATAATTTTAACTAAATATTTCGATGCATGAACTCTTTCAACTAATTTTGATAACATTCCATTGACAACTGCAAGATTAATCATAAGAAAATATTACGTTACAAACTTCAAAGACAGACACAAATCGCTAGCAACAAATTTTACCATACAAAAGAATCAACACACCAGCTATACAAAATCATAGTATTCTTAAATATTAGGTGATTCCACCTGATTAACACCAACAACGGTTTAAATATTGAAAAATGAAAACTGAATAAGTCACATAAACTAAGCAACACCCCAAGTATGATTTATAAGCAGGGTGCGGAAACGACGGTATCCCCTAACGAGTCATGCAGGCGCAGAAACAGAGTCGGTTGAGCTAGGAATTATATTAAATTAAAATTATATTAAACATATTGAGCGACCGTCCGATTTTTATGATGTTTTTTCTATGTGTCCTTCGATATTTTCCATCATAATTTCAAAACATAATTTTTTCTCAAAAAACAACTTTTTTCAAATGTAACTAAGGGTGGATTTTTTCTTAAATTTTTTGTGCTAAAATTTTAAAAACCTATTAAAAAACTTTTTATAATTTCAAATTATTCAGTTGAATTGAATTAGATATTAATCTAATACGAAACTGCATCAAGATACACAAATAATCCTTAAAAAACAGAAAGTAAAGGAAATTCAAAATATTGCATACTTAGGATTAGGAATACAGAATAACCTGAAATGGGATACGCATATTCAAACACTTATAGATAAAAATGCAAAATCAATAGCACCAATTAATAAAATCAAGCATATGTTACCCACACCGTAGAGAAAACCTATATCTACCATGCTTTATTCACTGCAAACAATAACTATCTCATAAACATTTGGGGAAACACAAACAAACGGCTCATTTCGAAACGACAGCAACATAAAGTACTTAAAATATTATACAATATAAACTAGAGAACACGAACAAAAGTAATTTATAGGGAAACTAAAGAATGAACATAAATCAATTAATAACACTCAACAACATGTTATTGCTGTATAAAATCAAAAATAATAAACTAAAAATTAATGTAAAATTAAAAACAAATAGCGAAATCCATGACTATCGAACAGGAAGAGTTTCACACCTAAGAACAGATAGATATAAACGCTTAAAGTATACGCAAATTTTAACAACGGAAACAATTAATATGTATAACACTATACCCAAAAACATAAAACAACTACAATACGTAGGTACAGTTTAAATACAAAGTGACATTAATTATAAGAAATAGCAACAAATAAAACGACACGACCAGACTAGACGTCGCGAGAGAAATTTGATGTAATCTCTGAAGAAAGTTAGTATGTTTTAATGTGAAACTTTAATTTTCCGTTTTATATTTCTTTCTATGAAGGATAAAGAAAAGTAATCACGAACAGATCGTAAATCATTTTTCCCGCCACTTCAAACCTTATCATCCTCCTACCACAAAACCAATCTCCCTCTTCTATAGATTAATGCCGATGGAAAAGATTATATTTTCGCACAAAATCACGGAGAAAAAAAAGCGAAAATTATCAGAACCCACTCGAAAAAAAAAAACAAATTACCAGTTCACCCTCTTTACCGCTTGCCCGACCAAAAAACCAGATTTAAATTAAGATGTTCAATAAGCGGTCGTATAGGTCGTAGAAGCAAAGGGCGGAGGCTGCCAGCCCGGATTAGCGATCCGTTTGTTTTCTCGTTAGGAAGGTATCGCGTCGCGGTGATTTGTAGCCCGCCCAGGTCGGATATCAACGGCGGCGGAGACCGGGTGTCTGCGCGGATAGGAACGAAAGTGAGATATAGCGTCGACACCCGGTAACTTTGATAGATTTATTGGATCGCAGGCCGGTCGCCCCGTGGACGAATTCGGGTTATGTGTTCGGATGTTCGCGCATCGTTCCGTTTCGGGGAAGCATTTTAATTTCCAGCTCGTTAAACAAGTGTGAGATTTTAGACTAAATATCCTCTGTTTTATAATTTAACAGCAACTTATATATCATGTTCACATCTAGCAATTTAGAAGTGAATAAAAAGAGTTGCAACCAAATTACCAGGCCATTGTTGCAAGTGGTCGTATTGTATTTTAAATAATTGTAAAGTATGGTTCTTTCCAATCTATTTTATTTAAGATATTTTTCTCGTAATATGTTTTTACAAACTACAATGAATAAGACAAAATATAAAATGATTGAGCATTGATACTGAAATTTAAATTTTAGCTTTTACAAAATTGTGATAAATATGGCTAAAAATTAACTACATCTAACAATAAGTTAAAACCTGTGCCCTCTCGACAGCTGGTCTTCATTAGCCTGAAAAGCATTTGTATATATGGTACAATACGATACGATGACACCATGCACCCTGACGCTATATAGCAAATGTAAATAAATCTTAAATTTAGGATAATATTCCCTGATTTTCAGTCATCTTAGGTGGAAACCACGTTTCCTAAAATAAATCTGACTTTTGATTTATGTCAACACAACAAAACGCACCAAATTCTTGTTTCATTTTTATCAACGAACAACCGTTAAGAAATTAGTTTTAAACCGTTATCACTAAGTTATTTATTAAAAAAAAAGAACCTGTAATACATTTTTTATTGTTACACTTATGACAATTTGCAGCACAAGCAAAAGTATAGTGACTAAAAATACCGTGCAATCGAAATATAAAACTTTTAGCAAAACTAAGTTTTTAACAATGACAAACATGAATGTTATTTGCACTAGTTAATCAGTGACATTTTATGACATGATGAAGTCTGTATTACGTTCCCCTTTTCTGAATTTTCTATTCAATTCGTAAATTCCATCTTTTGACATAACGTCAATGAAATGGCGTGATGCTCTATATTCTGTAACGTGCCGTTCCATGGAAAAATCTATTTAAGTATCCAGTTGCAACACAGACGTCTTACCCGTCCGCTCCAGTTGGCGTGTCGGCATAGCTTCTGATATCCATCTAGCTTCTTATTCCCGGACTGATTGTAGCGCTGGCAGAGACTCGTTGCTACCATTTTAGGATTTACACTTTATTGTAACGACGTAAATATTACACAACACCATTTAAACCGGCACAAGGTTGTAATTTACCTTTTGACAACTGACGATCAGCGTCACCAAACGAATTTAGAGTGAACTTCCTCTTTCAACTTACGAGGAGCGATGCATAAGTAGTAGGCATTTTAAAGGCATATTATAAGCAAAGCTTTAAAGGATAAACGGTAAATACCACCAGTACCGAACCAGAGAAACCCAGAAACTAACAAACCAATGCATATTTAGCGCTTTCCAAAGGAATAATTATATTTACCCTTCTACAATAAATATACGCTGCTGCATTTGATAAAATGGTGTTGGTCGATTACATAATGGGTAAAAGTAACCTTTGTAAAGAAACTATACCCTAAAAATATGCTTTTCTACCACATGCATGTCATGAAAAGCATTCCACAATTCTTCATAAGCAGATATAAAAAGTTTAGAACGGTTCTATCACAAGAACAAAACTTTTCTTTTAAGCACATTACGTCGATTAGTATCAAGGGGTTCATGACAAATGTTAAACTCACTTGGCAGTCGGTGGCTAATCTGATTAAAGTAAATATATGTAAAAACTCGTCATTATACCGCGAGATATAATACCTGCTTTTTACGTTATAGCCATTTATTAGCGTAATGAATTCAATTTACGAATAATATTTAGATAAGGACGGAAGTAATGGAAAATTAAACTAGTTAACGTGTATTCTTGATGTGTTTATTGGCTTTGCCCGTAATGGAAGAATTAAATCTACTTTTTCTTTTTTAATTACTTATAGAGATAAGTTTTGTCATTCCTTTTTTTTTTTCTTGATGTAAACTGAAATTACATACGATGCTAATTAAGCAACCTAAGCGAGAACTTTAAATCAATATCGTCAACACATGGTTTCGAATATATCTTTTGCCATTAAATTTTTAATGTTACTCTTTGAAGTTTATAAACTGAGAGTTCCTAATGTAATTATGAAAGCATTACCTAAAGACATAAGTCAAAAATACACCAAGAGGAAGGTTTCGTTGACTACCAAATAAGATTGAAAAGGTTGAATTTACGCAATATAGTCGTTCAAGTAGGCAGCTCCCACCTTCATCGTTGCTAATTAAAGCGACTACATCACGACAGTGTCGCCTCTGAGCGAATCGAACTAATATTTTGAGTCTTACCACGCGGTCGGCGTAACAGTGGAATAACCATCATTCATTCCGCCCGATCTTAACGGTTATGTCTCATTGAAGGGGCGGAATTAGTGCCGGTTGCCCGGTCCCAATTTGATAATTCTCGGTTCCGGATGCGAACACGAGACGCGCAAACGGGCGAAAGGGAATATCTACCGACGTGACGTGGCGAGCTGATGCTATTGTTTCACGGACGGATGTTCCGATGTTAATTAACTGAAAAGACGAATTCGCCGTCCGTAGTAGTGAGGATTTATCTACGGACGACTCCAGTACGTGGATACAATACGTGAGCGCCGTGGATTTTCCTATTTCGAGTTTATAGCCTACTGGATTGCCGCTGCTTTACAGTTAGTTAATGGTTATCAGGATGCTTTATTGTTATTTTTACCTGATTATCTGGGTGCCGTAACTGAATGAGTGATAAACACCCCTAATTCCAAGAAGTACTCCTTTATTACTTAAAGTTTTTACATGAATGCGCATAAAAAACCGAGTTAATGAAACGTCAGATCCCCTCTAATATCCGATAAAACAGTATATTGTTCCAGCTGAATTATGAAGTGACTTTTTTGTGAGAGACGTCTGACATAAAATCCTCAGAAACATTGCAGCCTCTTGACTTTTTCTTTTACATCGCCCATTAAATTATGCCTGCCATTCCAATATTCTGGTGCCCTCCAATAGTTTGTACCAGAGACCTCTTTGGTTGGTCGAAATCATCCTAAAAGCTTGCCTCCCACATGATGGGCAATATTGTCATGACCCAATCCCCCATACCTGCCACTTGGTATTTCTTGCAATCTGATTTACTTCACTCTTGCCTCCATGTTATTTCTAAACACGCAAACCTCTGTATATTGCTGAGTAGTATAGCAATTTGCTGCTGCATCTTTGTCCACCATACGAGAAAATCACAATTGACTCATTTTAGGTCTGACTATCGTGATGTATATCCAATACATCATATTTGGTCTTAACCCTCGTGTTTTTCCACGAGCGCCTTTTAACCAATATAAGTGTTGTCTCCGTCCCTAGATTTAATTCTCTGAAGCTGTCGATTTCAAGTAAGGAGTCAAGAATGACACCAAGACATTTTACTTCCTCTGACATCTTTATATCTTCACTCCGGGGCTTTAGCGGTGTTAAACCATCTAACTTCCTCTCTGTCATGAGTGCTACTGTGGTTATTTTGGAGGGACTGGCTTATCCTCAGTCTATTCCTGTATAACTTGTAGAGTGTTCTGCATTTTGTCCCGCACTACGTTGTTGAATTTACCCTGGGTCAGAATGATAATATCAACCGCGTATCTCAAAGCGTTATTCCCTTCTTACTAATAGCTCACCCACAGTCAGATTCCACAGCAGAGGGGCGCAAAACCCCACCCTGCAGATATCCTCTTTCGACCCGAGCCACCAGTGTTTCTCCCGTGATGGTCGCGTGTAAACAGATCTCGTTTAAACCATGCAACTTGTTTCATCAATCGATATTCCTCGATTCTTTGGAGGCTGATGCCATGGAAGTATTATAAAATGTTTGCTTGTGTATCCAGGAATGTGCATAGAAGCACTTCTTTCGTTTGAAGAGCATGCTCAATCCTCTGTACAAGTTGATTGCAACTACATTTAAATATTTCTGTTTTAAATGTTTTTTTTTTGCTTAAAATATAGTTTTCATAGTTCGTACTGTTTTTAAACCAGTACTATTATGCATTTGATAGTGTCAGTTTCGACAAACTTAATATTAAGTTAAAGCTAGTGGAAGTCAGAGGAAAAGCTTTGGAACTAATAATCTTATATTTATAATGACAAGAAAACAATTTCTAACTGGTTCGCAGTTGAGAGAGGTGTACCTCAAAGTTCTCTGATCCCTGTTCGAACCACTTTTTTATATATGTCAATAATAATCTAATAAATATGGAGCTTAACTTTATTACCCTAGTGCATCCACAAAATATAATCTTTTACTAACTAGATTTGCTTAAATCAATATGAACTACTACCAATTAACCCCAGAAAATGCGTTGACATTCCTCGTCATTCTAATTAACTGCGTTAAGATTCCTCGTCCTCCTACGCTACGATGTAGGAATGGGGCTACATCTCCAGTGACAGGGGTAAAAATTGGATTAATCCAGGTGGTTTATTGACCCACTTTCGCCTGGTCTGTTTTACCATGTTTTACGTACCAAAACAAGGCAAGCAAGGATTACGTACACGATACACCTACCTAAATGGACAGACATACATACAATCACCCAGCTCAAGCAGCAAGCAACCCTGATATTTTAACATTACACGCGTGACTGAGCCAATTTCTTGCGACCCGAGGCTGTCGGCTGTCAAATACCGCGAGTTGTGCGTCGGAACTTCCAGTGAGGTTAACTTTAATCACAATTTCTTGGTTTCCGCGCCTCCGGGCGAATCCATATTCCATTAAGATTCGTTTAATGCGCTTGGATATTGGATTCTGGGGCGAGAATTTTTGCGTTGAATCGGGAGAGGATAGGAACGGAACGCGAGGGGAGAAGGAAGAGAGCTCGAGCCATCCCCATTACGCATCGGCAGCAGTCAATTAAGAAAGACGCAGAGACGATTTTTGTCTCCGAGTCGATTGTGGAGCGAGCGATTTCGCGGCGCGAGATGGAATAACGCAATTATCGATTTAGGCGAATGGAATTAGAAGGGAATTGAATCGCGTAATTGGGACGTAATTTTATAATTGTTTCCAATTCAATTTCGCCCTTTCAAATTAAGTAAATATTAAGCGATGAGAAATATGGCGATTATGGTACTGCAGTTAGTGCTCTCAAGAAATAATGTAAATTGGTATTTCGAGAAGTATTTTTTCTTCTAATGCTGTTAAACAATCATCAACATATCTATTAAAAAAAAATTACTTAATTAACGTAGATAAGTTAAAAAAAAAGTATGTTTATATATTCGAGTTGGGGCATAAGCGGTCATCAACGCTTACGCCCCAACTCGAGAGAAAGTAGAAAGTTTATATGTATTATCTGGCAAAATGTCAATTTGATTTATTGTTTCAGTTATTTTATTTAAATTGACGTTTGTTTATTTGTTGTGTGCAATCTTTTTTATTTAAATCTATTTTTGATAACATCCAGAACCTTGCTCATCGTAACATAATCGCTTCTATTAAAACGATAAAGAAAAAACAAGTACATTTGGGCATCGATTAATAAGAACTGTCGCTCCTGGGCATTGAAATGTATCCTTCAGAGCTTACATACCATACCAACATTCCAAAGTCAACAAACATACGACAAGTGCAATAGGACAACATCCACCGACTACCAAACGATTGGAATATATCAATATTGACATAGTTGGACCACTGCCATCCAATCAAAGCTGCAACTATATATTAACAATGATCGATCGTTTCTCTCGTTGGCCTGAAGCTATTTCCATCACCGACACAACAGCTGAAACTGTTGCACGCACACTCTATAGTAATCGGATGTCACGATTCGGACTTCCCAAGCGTATTACCACGGATAGAGGACGACAATTCGAAGGTAACTTCACCTTGGCACCTCTGCAATCTATTAGGGATGAAATATACTAGAAGGACCCCTGTTTTTAAGAAATCGTCATTTACACTAGAACTAGCTGATGATCGCATTTCCCTCAATAATGACGATAATCTCTTGTCTCCCAATTCTAATTATGTCACAAGTGTATTGGCCTTGCATTAATTAGCCGATTTTTCAAATCCGTGTACGGAGTTTTGGTGAGGGGTTTTGATATTACGTCACTGACTGCATCCACAATTTCAGCATTGAGTGATCCTAATACGTAATGGTAACAGCCAAGTCTTGATATTCTGTCTCCAAAACAGTGGCAAGTTCCTCAGGGATCGTTCCTGTTTATGATTTTATGCTCGTTAGTAAAGTCACTTGATTTACGTCTTTTAGAAAAAATCCTCAATATCCATCAAAATAAAACAGTTCTCCTTACCAAACTATTATGTTCAATTAAAATAAACTCAAATAGTACACAATTTATAACGCACATTTACCAGTTTTCTCAACGACGTACTCACCAGTTGTGTTTTAATGTAGCTTTAAATGCCACTGAAAGAGAATTTCAAAGCAAACTTTTCGATTTAACTCGCAAGAGTGCCTAACTAATACTCGATACATTAAACTAGGAGTACGTGCACATACAGAGCAAAACTCTGGTTTTATTTACGTACATTATATGCCTTCATACGAGACTTCGTCTAAAAGCACCCGCTTAATGCTAATAATGAAACAAACTTTTATATCAAAAGCTCCGTATGCGTGCTAGCTGTTTTCCCATACCTAGACACTAAATAATCTCGCAAAACGAGAGATTTAATTGTACGGATTATTTTAAGCTGTACAACTCAGGTAAGCTGTAAATTGTTTTATAGTGATTTCCTTGTGTTAATATAAATTTTACGGGCCACAATATTCACATTTCTATTATTATGGTCCTAAATGGTGGTTTTAATTAGTCCGGAAGGTGTTGGGATCATTTTAATGGAACTATGATAGATTATGAGACCTCTTTTGGTGAATGTAATTATAGCATAATACCTAGTAATCAAAATTTAGCAAACGTTATTTGCACAATTAAAGTAGTACTTTTGGCAATGTGTCTTCATTTACAGCATGAAAAGTAATATTTTGCAATGAAATATCGGTGTTTAGTACAAGCGCATAAAGATAAGTATTCTGTTTCTAAAGTAGCTATTATTAGTGTATAACAATCAATGCTTTAAACGTAAAGAAACAACGGCGCATGATAGTACAGAATTGTGCTGCAGTATCAAAATTGCGGGTTTCGAATTCAGTATTTAACACTAATAACTAAACATAATTTTTTTTTCAGATCTGAAGATATGTGTCCAATATCTTTGTTGTCTAACAAGCAAAGAAAGCTTTTATTGTATGTCAAAAATGTCATTAATTATTTAAAGGTTTAATCCTAGCCGTAAAAGCTTTGTATGTATACTTGAAGCACTCTGATATATACCTCCAGCTCCGAGGATGCAACCCTACCATTATAAAATATTGAACGCGGAATGCTAGATGAAGACTTTTTTGATTTAACATAATGCCAAAAGTTTTTGATATCAGATTTAATATTGTTTTGCAATGAAAGAAGCCAGGAATTATAATCATTTTTTATGCAGAACTTTAATCGCCTTCTTAACAATGAGAACGTTTCATAATCTGATAATTGACGGTATTTCCTCCACCTGCCATGTGCTCTGCGCTTAGTATTGTAAATTTTGATCGTTGATGGCTTGTACCATAGTGGAAATGAAAATTTGCTAACCAATTTAGTGGGAACGAAATTATTAATAATGTGGTTAAGTTTTGAGTAAAAAATATCAACAACTGCATCAAGTGGTTTGTTACAGAATAAAACGTCCCATGAGATATTACGTATTTCATTATTGATCAAATCATAATTTGCCTTACCAAATTGTTTAAGCGAACGTTCGCAAATAGGATGGCACAACTTCTCACTGTCGGCATAAACTAAAATAAAAGATTTATGATGAGGGTCTTCGGTAACAAAAGGCTCAGTAGACTCGATCACCTCAATCAGAGGTTTGTTGCATAATAGGAGATCCAAAACGCGATCATTATGATTAGCAATGGAGCAATACTGTTGTAAATTTAGTAGGGAATGATATCTACAAGTAACTTGTCCTTTGAGAGGTCAGTATTAACCACAGGACGCAGAAAAGAAATACCCTCATCCTGCAACCACCTTACGCAAGGCAAATTAAAGTCACCAACGATCACAAAAGTGTCATTTAAATTTTCATACATCAATCTGCCTACATTATCAAAAAATAATTCTAATCTAGAGAGATCAGAATCAGGGGGGAAGTACACGCAACAAATATTCAAATTAACGTTATTTTCTTGAGATATAGTTACCCAAATATCCTCACAGATCGTGCACCACTGCCTTCTGACTTCACAATTTAAATTCACAGACACTGCAATCAAACATCCACCACCAAGTAATTTAACAGAAGATTCAGCAGACCTATCACGGCGGTAGACATTATATCTACAATCAAAAATCTCCTCTGAGTAGTTCCTCTCAGTAAGCCAGGTCTCCGTACAGCACACTATATCAAAGTCAGACGCACAAGAACTTGAAAAGAAATCATTCGTTTTAGTTCTAATGCCACGCAGGTTCTGGTAATAAAAAGAAATCACTGTGTACCAAAGTGATATAGATTAAAGTGGGTAGAATAAAATAAGTTAGGCAGTCAACCTACCAACGTCAAGACTACCCTCTCCAGCAATCAGGTGAATCTTCGAATTCTCGGATTTACGTATAAATATGTTGGCATTCTTCACCCAAAAGAACTTGAAGTTATTAGACCGAGCAAATGTGCGGGCTTTCCAAAAAAAAGTCGCTTATTCAATGACGTTAGGTGTTCATGCACAAAAATTCTGCCTCCGCCGATACAACCCAATGCGGACGCATCCAATACACCGGACAGACGAGCATTAGAGAGATAATTATTTCTATCTCTCCGTGATAAGAACTTAACAACAATATTTCTAAATTGACTAGTAGATCTATCCCCCAAACTAACTCTATGACAGATATCTATCATCCTATCATCGAAGTTATTGCCGTTCAATCTGCCAATCTTGACAACAATATCCAGGACATTCTCATTCTTATTTTCCGTAGTAAATGTAAAATAGTTTATATGTATAATATACTAGATGGTTTCTGCTTTTCGCTCATTTTTTGCTATTGATCGTAAATGCTGTCAAACGCTTGCCTGAGGTCAACACGAATTATATGCGACTTT
This sequence comes from Cetonia aurata, assembly GCA_949128085.1. Classification (NCBI taxonomy): domain Eukaryota; kingdom Metazoa; phylum Arthropoda; class Insecta; order Coleoptera; family Scarabaeidae; genus Cetonia; species Cetonia aurata. Next base: position 36,643,501 of record OX421885.1, read on the forward strand.
CCTCATATTTTTTTACATAATTTGATGTATGGTATAAAGAGCATCCATTGTAGACCACTCTTGTTTGAAACCTTATTCGTAATCACCTAGTCTCTCCTTTGTAAATTTGATCAACCTACTGTTTATTATTGATGTTAATATTTTCTATGTAGGATTTAACGACGTAACTCCTCTGTGACTTTCTCACAACATCGGATCCGCTTTTATGTAAATGTATTGGAACAATAATTCCGGAATGCTGTGCCTTAAGCATCTTCCTTTCTTTTAAACGCAATAACCTCAAACATACTTCCTTCTATCACCGCTCTTTATCTAAATAATTTACTATATGATGTGGGGCGATTTTCAAAACACAATATATTTTCTAACATGTTTTGTTTAATTTATAATTTTTTCAGTCCTTTCCCTAGCCGATTGTTATGTGTTTGTTGTACTCAGTCATAGACTGCGCACAACCTGTTCAGGAAAACAAAAATTGCTCTAGTTTTTTTTATTGTAAATTGAGAAGAGCGTTTGTTTGTTTTGTTTTGTTTTGATTCTCCATTTTTATATTAAAAAAATAAAACAATAAATTTTTAAAGTCAATTCCTCCTTTAGACATCAAATTTATCTCTACCGCGTGTAAACAAACTAAAACAAAATGTCGTGTTCATTCTTAAAGCCGCAATAACAGTTTCTGCCGATGTTTCTTCTATTTAACAATTTGTATCGCGATTAACCTACAAAGAGCACACTCTAAACTGTGTAATATAACGTTTAGTAGAAGAGAAAATATATAAACGTCAAATGAAATGTTAGTATTAAGAATGGCCTAGAAATTACAGTTTCCATTCGGCCGTTGGCGTTGCTCTGGTAATGGAAAATAAACAGCCAGCGCCTTTGTCCTCGCTCAATTACTTACTCTCGTTTACTCCAGCTACAGTGATAAACGAGGTGGATTTCTTGTGATGTTAATTCGTAGGCAACAGCACTATCCCACACGCCTGAGGATAAAATAAGAAGCTGTCGAACTGTGTATTATCGAATTCAAAATGTGTCTGAGTTGTGAAATCATCAAAGCTAAGAGATTTGCCGTATAGTGCGCGGAAACGAGGCTTCAACGTTATTAGGAACGGTGATATACCCCTTTACAACTCCACCTTCATTCTCGTCGATTCAAGAAAGGCATTAGAAACAGCTCTGTGGATAAGAATTCATTCACTTCGTTGAATTGTGGCACTAAAGTATATAGTTTCACCATTTCAGCTACACACTAGAAAATATTTGCAATTCCTACAGAAAATTCCAGTAACGTATAAGGTAAAATTTTTGGTAAATTTACCCTATACATTACTGGAATTTTCTGAAGGCATTGCAAATATTTTTTAGTGTGTACCCTTTAGTTTTATTGCATCAATAACTTTGACATATCTGTGTATTCATACGCTCCATTCTCCATAATATATAAACATGGCGGTCGTCCAATTTATTTTTGATATAACTACCTATACAATAGCAATAATGTGACGTCGACGCAAACTTGTTACCATATTTATGGGGTCGCGTTCACTTTCATCAATATACGCCTATACCTATTTCCGTCAAAAATCCAATATCCCAAACAAAATTGCATTTGCATAATCTTGCGATTAGCTCCTTTCGACGAACAGGCAACGCCATCTACCCCGCCTTGTCTTAGGCGTTGTCGAAATCTGACGATGGTGAAACAAAACAAATTATCCTGATCATTAGATTTAGTAGACAAATTACGCATTTTTTTTTTTACTTTAAAATAATGGGATTAAGCAACCATTATTATATAAAATGATATACCGTTTTCTCCTTATGCAATTGTATCATAAAACATGTTAAAACAAATATCAAATATTAAATAAAATTCGGTTGGGTTTTAATCAACTAATTTTAATGTAATTATAATTTACTGCATTGCGCTGGTCGCATTAAAATAATTGTGCAAACCTTTTAAAATGTTGCATTATTCTCGTTCAAATATGCAACTTTATCATAATTGATGTACGTGAGAGAAACATTTTAACAATTATTTTACCATAACAGAATTATATTGTGAAGAAATAAATTATGTAATTTGAATATTGCTAAATATACTGAAATACAGTTTTAGCATAGCAATGATGTTTGTAAAATTTATGATTATATTATTTGACAAAACCATGTTAGAACCGCGACTTATTTATCTAGGCTACATTAAAGCTAATATAGTAAGCGAAATAATAGTAAGCTGTTCACCGAACAACAACAACCCCAATGTATTATGCATATTATTTAATAGATGGCTCGAATATGGAGGCAGATATCCATAAAATACCGCCCAGGTGCAGAGTATAAAGGTAAAAGCTGCGGTTACATTTGCGGTTTGAATCGGAGTGGTTTACGGAAGTGGTCTGTTTACTGCGGAAAACATTTATTTAGGCACTTTAATAAATGTTCTAAAAGGTAGCTTACCCTACACAAGTGTATATCGTTCAAGTATGTGTATATGGTACTATTATATTCCGCAACAGGAATGTTTGTATTTTATAGCTTTAAATTTTTTTTTTAATGTATTAGGAAATAACTAATTATAATTTTTTAATTATATGTATTGATGAAGATTGGGGGGAAGGCCTGTTCGGCCTTCCTTCTTGATGCAATTGGTCTCCTTTTGGTCTGAAGCGTACCAGGCCAAATTTAAACCAGACCAGGTAGTTTAGTTTCTTCGGCGCTTCTGAGATACCCTGTCAGATGATTCCCACAACAACAAGAAATACATGTGGCACATTGCTGTTACCTGATTTTACTTTACGTAATTTTTAAGTTCTTCAAGAGGAATTTGAGACATTTGCTTACGCTTGCTTACACTTATAATGAAACTTTGTCACGTTACATCTCTTTATCTACACCAATGGTAGTGTGGGATTAATTAGTAAATTAGCCCGGAACCGTTTATCACATTACTGAGTCTGTTTAATTGTTGGCTCTATAAGAGCTAGTCACCGTTTAATTGTTCAAAAGCCAAGCGCATTTACCTACATCATTAACCTACAAATTTTTAAGATTGCAATTCCGCTATATTAAGATCCATATCTTGTACTGCGTACAAAGAAAGTAGATATGCGAAGAAGAACATATTGCGCCACTAAGTTCCCAAAACGCTCAGATTCGATCATTTTATGAATTATTGATTTAACTGAAATTTCACCAATTTCATCGGTTAATAAATCATCTCCATTCCAACCAACGCAACGGTTGCAGCTAAAGAATGTACGATAGAGGTCGTCTACTTCATCAGGATAATACAGACATGTTCCATTATTTGTTTTACTTCCATTACTCCAAGTAATCTCGAAAATATCCCGAACCAGTGAGAAATTGGGCCAAGAAATCCAGGTCACCTTCCTTTCAGCCAGGGATAGATTTGAGGAATTAATCTCACAGTTCAGGGTGCTCTTGTTTCTGCCTCCCAAAGTCGTTGCACATTGTCAGAGTAACATCTCTTTCACGAAAAGTCTCAACTTCACCAAACTTACGTTTTCTATTATACATCTGCGTTGTCTTTCCTTAGATATCATCGCTACTAGGATAATTCCTGCCACTACAAGAACTGCTGGTTCTGACATTTTACGGGACGCTGACGCTATTCTTAGGTCAGCTCGCCTCTTGTACCTGCGCTAACCACTTAGCGTGTATTCTTGTGTTCAGAGCATGCGCTCCTATTTCTGATACATACAGCATGAATGAATGTAACGCTGTCAGGAGTATTCTTCGTTTACTTGACCAAAGACCTCCAATGTTGACCATAAGCCGGCTAAAGTTCGCAATCATCTTAGCTGCGCACTTGCGTCTTCTACGGCAACAAATTTTCTAAGAGCTTCTAGTTACAGCATTAATAGTATTAGAAATAATAGTAATAGAAAATAGGATATTATTTTCTAAGCAATTCAAATTCACCATCTTGATCTCACTAATATATTATTATAATCAATGCTGTAACGTAACAAAGTCTCATCACATACAACTTCCCCTCATTTTACTTCACCATCTTTAAACTTTCTCATTATACAAAACTTCCTTTCATTTTCTTCAACGTCCTTTAACTTTACTTCGAGGAAAATGTGAGGAAAATGAAAGAGTCGATCTCCCTTTGCACTCACTCTCCTTCCATTGCCTCCAAGCATACGCATTCATATATTCCAGACACTGCTGCAGTAAGATCAATTCCTCGCGTACTAGGAAATTGGGTTTGTAGATTGTTCCGATAAACCGAACGGTTCGAGAGACTTTACCCGACGGACGCAAGTTGGGCGGAGATCGATCTCCTCGTCGCCGATAAGAATGTCTCCGGACGGGAAAGGCATCCGTTTACGGTTAAGAAGAGGCCGTCTCGCCTTCGAATTAATAATAAATTAAGTAGCGAAGAAGAGAGGCCGGGGATTGCGGAAACGGACGTCGAAAATTTGTCTCGCCTATACCGTTTATCCGATGATAAAGATGATTCGTTGACAAGGACTAAATAAACAGATTTAGGCGGTAGTAAATCAAGCTTGTCGGAGGCTGCGAACATCTAGAATGAGATGAGACGACGCGAATGGGTTTTAAAGGTTATGCGTGAGGGTGCACAGCAGAATAACGATGGAAATGTTGAATTGCCGGCGCTATAGTTTCATAATTCGCCGAATAAATTTTAAAGAAAAAATATAAGTTTGTTTACAGCTCATTTATCTTGCGCCACACTTGTATACACGCAACACGGACTTTTACAAAGCATAAGGTAAATTTCTCCTAAACACCACTTAGCGTCATCTATTATACTCTCATTCATTCCAAAGATAGGAACTGAAAACTCGTATTTCTCGTTTTTAATATCATAAATAAAATTCAAATCGTTTCCAACGATAAAATACATTTGCATAAACAATTTTATGGTCGATATTATGATTCTGTGGGTTTTGTTTAGCATGATACACCGGAAATAACATAGTAATATATTAGTGGCTTAAAGGACTGCATGCTCACCCTTTATAACGTAGGCGCTGATTTAATTGTAGGTCGTGGCGGTAATTTTTAATTGGATACAAATCAGAACGTGTCTTCTTAATGTGTCAATGCAATATTTGGCACGGCAAAGTTTCCACAACCCGAAGCTTTGTCCAGCAACAAACAAACAAATAAAAAACCATGCCAGGTCAAAATACAATTAATAGAAAATAGAATACAGCATAGTTACCTTTTTATTGCAAATCTGGAATATTCTATTGTGTCCATATCGTATAATTTTCTACGATAAGATGAAAAAAACGATATTAGAGCGAACTTGATGGTACCTTTTTTATTAATGCAAAAGTTTCTATGTTACCTCTTCAAATTTTTGTGCAATGTAACGCCAGTTCAAACTTCACCAGTCCTAACATTTAAAAATTAATGTTTACGCAGCAAATACAACCTGGGTAGACCGTTCAAGCTACAACAATAACCTATTTATTCTATGTAATCCCATTTTGCGGTTATGTATCGTTTGAAATATTAATTGATCCTGGGGTCCACAGACAACAAATGACTGTTGTAGGCCACACTAACCTTTCCTCGTCAGCAGTTGGACAGTTTGGGTATGTAAACTGACCCTCGGTGGTCGAGAGCTGCATACTTTGCATATTATCACGCGGAATGCCAGTGCGGAGCAATTAATAAATTAATTTGCAGTTACAGGACGCTGTTGACATAATTTACAGTATCTAACATGCAAGGCCCAGTCGGATTTGTGCGGTAACGCTAGCGGAGAAATGAGTAACTATATTTACGTGAGCGAACATTGTTTTTAGGGCCAGCTTAAATTTTTCTTTCAACAAAGGCTTTTCTCGTTCATTAATTTACTGCTATTTATTTTACCACTAAGAAAATAATTAGTTTGTAGAATCAATAGCAACTATAAAATTAATCAAAATGATCTAATACATCTTTGCAAGAAAAAAATACATATATAAGCTAAATAGAAAATATTCAACTTCAGTTAGCACAAATGCAACAAACATTAAATTAATATTATATTATACCTTAAATTATTCAGGAACAGGTCCAAATCCCAAGTCACCTTTCCCCAAATTAATATTTAATATTTCTCCCACATCTTGTTCTTTTATTTAAGGTTTACTGTCTATTTCGAGCATCTAATTTAATTTATAAATGGGAAATAAAATTTACTGAAAATAGAATTCCCGAATTTGTACAGACCCCAAAATTCAGTATTCGAGTTCCGTTCGATTAAGTGAATTATTTAATCAGACCGAATTCACTTAGTTTTGATTTTGTCAAAGGTTTATTTCGTTCATTACCTGAGCATCGTCGAGAATATTAATAGACTTTCGGGTAAAGTTAATTATAAACAACTAATCCACTTTGTGAAATGGGAATTTGTGCGTGTCCCGTTGTATCGGTTGTGGATTCACATGTGTATCTAAGCAAACTTCTTAATTATATAAGCCACGGTGGTTCAAAGTGATAATGTTTGCAGTCCAGCGGCGTCGCCGATACACTTTAAATCCTCCTCGTCTCCTCGAACATAGACTTCAAAGTCAGAGCAACATTATTATTGTGTAATATCAACCGTACCTGAGGCTCTGCAATGAAGCTAGAGTAGCACGAATGAAAGCTATCCCCAGAAATGTGTTCTAAGTTGTAGTGCTAAATCAGCGAGTGCCTAGAGGTTAAAGAAAAAGCTCTGGTTTTCGCAATCATTTGTGATGAACTACAACCTATTAAATCGACGCCGTCTGCTAAGGGGTCACTCTATACAGTAAGCTTAAAATTATTACTACACCTAAAAAGTTTAGTATACACAATTACTATACTGTAGGTATATAGAAATCGCTACAAACTCCAATGCAGGTGGAAATCTTTAAAACGGTAGAGTAGAATTCATATAAACAAAAGAAAAAGATTTTGGGAATAACCTATACAGGTGAAATGCTTAAAGTGGTCTCATCGAAAAGCACCCCAATAACGCTCATTTCCAAATTGACAATATCATTAGGAAAGTCAGCACAAAAGGAAAATACATAACAGAATTATCAAAAAAAAAACAGTATAAGAAACTCTGCTATCTTATAAGAAGCCTTGTTAATTAACATTAGCTTTTATTTCTTTTTTAATTTGAATAATTATGTACATTCAACTGAGTTTTAAAATCTTCTAAATTATTTTTTGCAAAAAGTATACGGTAATGCAATAGGTGATAGTTTTAAATACTTAAAATATAAGACTTGCACTGTTCTCTGCTACTAACTGTCATTATAGCTCTAAATCATTTCTCCACATCCTATATGCTCACTAACTCCAACTGGATAAGATATTCTGCTGTTTCTCTTTTAAACGTCAAAATCGCACCATCGACAAACATAATTGTTCGGCAAATTTTAAGGTTAGCGCATAAATCATTGACATAGATAAGGAACAATATTGGTCCTAGTTTAGATCCTTATGGTACTCCACAATCTATGTAAATGCCACATCAGAACTGCATTGACGTATCCGCTTTTTAGTTTTTTGCAGTTTACACCGGCAAACTTGCAGATGTCTTTCTAAAACGAAACATGGTGGAAATAATTAATAAATCATGAGATACACTAGCATCTTTATTGGTGGTCGTCCCTGAAATCACTACCTAGCAGTTAGTGTACCCTTTATCCGTCGCTACTCAAACAAGGTTTGACTTTCTTTGGTACCGTGACGGCCAATAAACGTGAAATAACTTTTTGAGTGGTGGATTTTCAACAGTTGCGTCAAACCTTTTGAATTTCAGTCAGACATGAGCCTAGTATCTCATAACGAAGAAAAAAAAGACCGTTATTCTCTCGTCAACAATGCACGATTCACACGAGATAGATTCGGAGACTACAAAACCCATATTGACCCCTCATTAATGCAGGTTGTAATGAGACGAAATGAGGCGTAGATTCCGTTTTTCAAATGTGTTCAATCCATTCCAAGTAAAAAAAAGGTAAGACGCTGGATACTCATGATTTTCTTTTGCTCATTGCTGGAATCAATGCTTACAAAATATTTATCGCCAAACAATTCAGATTCTGAGTACGACTGGAACAAATCTTAGATCTAGATTCAGATATAAAACCTTTTTCTGTTCAATTATTGCGAACCAGAAGTTGATGTATGTAAGTGGCTTGTCAAAGAAAAATACTTTCTATCTATATGGCAAACATAGAAATACATAAATTTTAAAGTCTAGTGCAAAGCACGTACAAGGTTAACAGCATACTATTGTTATATTGATTAAAATTTGATTAATCTAACACCTGTAGGTTTCTGAGTGTAAGGGCTAAACAATTTGCTAATTAAAACACTCCCAATTAACCAAAGAAGTTCTCGTTCAAGGTGATTCCAACATTGAAATACAAATACAATTGAATAAATGTGTACAAAAATGTACCTAGCATCTAGTGAAGCACAATGAAATCTAATATCAGTTGCAGTATTTTACGGACGACCACAACAAATTACACTAAACCAGATATTTAGAGCATTATAGTTGCTTAATCGTAAACACCTCTCAACTATTTCAACGCGCTGAAGTCAATTGCGAATTATCCAAACGGCCCCTCGTGACAGGCCGTAATTAATAGACACCGTAATGCAGCATTTTTTGACATTTAGATTCATTTCCGCAATTAATATTTAAAGTACGTTCAATTTTCGCCAACATTCAACGTGATTTATGTACGTTCGAGAGTAGACCGAATGTTTTTTTGATATATGTACCCGGGTTATTGCCGAAGTTTTTGAGTTATAGCCGAAAGTAAACTCGTTAAATTAACGGGGAGTGATTTAAATACAAACGAACAGTTTGCCGTTTGTTTAGTTGTGAGACCCGTTATGCGATTTTAAAAGTGTTTAATGAAAGTGCAGCTTCATTTAAACGCTTCACAATATCTTTCTAATCGATTTTAATAACTGGATGGTTGCATAATCATATGGGTAACCATGCATCTACTTAATGTTAAATAAATAAAATATCAAATCTCAATCGCACAAAATTATACAAGCAAACTGTGTCATCAAGGACGCTTTAACAGTTGTTTGTTGTCAAGAAAAATCGATTATATAGACAGTTATCACGCAACATTACACATATGTATTACAGTACCTACATCTTGCTAAAAACAGTAAAAAGTGAAAATATATTACGATCGATAGCCATAACTATAAAACTCTGCATTATGACGGTCGTAAACGTAGAAGCATATTAAATTTTACTAAAAGCTCTGATATGGCGGATTTTTTCATAATAATACCATAATCCCATAATACACTGCGCCTCAAATTTAATGCACCATATGCAATTTCAACAAGTTTATATCTATCAAAATATCTGTTGGTTTCTTAAAATAATGGTAGATATTTTTGAGTAAAAATATGTTGATGTATTTTCACCTCTACCTCGTTTTAGAGTATTAGAATCATCTTGTCGTGATCTTCACTTCTGAAGAAGATCACGACAAGATGATCGCAACATCAAGCAATTCAAACTTTCTACACGGTAGAGAACCCGAGAACCGAAAAGCAGCCAGTAATACAAAGAAGTTCTGTCTTAGACCGTTATATATAGTATAGAAGAGTTTTTTTTCGGTGTAGGCATGAAGTTTTATTACACTATAAAAGTTCTATGCCAAATATCTTCGACAAAAGATCTTTGAGAAAGAAATTTTATGTAGAGTAGTATCACACAACGTGGATCGTTTGACGATGGTAGTTTGAGCTGTTTCTATCGACCATGGCATTGTTCAAATTCCGTTTCGGTAGTAGTTCTGCTGCCTCATACTAATTACATAATCCTAAAGACGTGTCTGTTCCTTTATTCCATTGTACTACCGCGGCTACAATTTTCTGCGCAATTTAGAACGTCTAGAGTTGTAGTTAGATGATGATGATATAGGGAAGCGTTTGTAGATGACATAAATAATATCAGCATGTCAAATGCAGGCGTCTTGTATACGTAATTCTATTCCCTACAGTCGAATAATAAACACATTTATGCATAATTTGACGTCAGCTGTATTCGATTAATATGATTACTAGTACACACCGTATACATATAAATAATATCCTATGATTTTTGAAATCTTTTTTATATATATATATATAAAATGCAGCTGATTGCACTAATTAAGTACCTGCTTTTGCTATTGCAGCTAGTTAATATAAAGCAACACGCTGGTTCCATTAGCGAAAAGTAAGGTAGAAATATGGAAGATGAACATAACGTTAATAAAATAAATAAAACTGAAATATTATTTTAGAAGCATTTTTTACAACTACTTCGCTGTGTCTTTTAAGGCTAATTAATTTTCTGAGCATCCATGTATACGCTCAAAGATTAAAAAAGGTTTACGTTTGTTCATTCTCTATAAGCCACTTTTTTAATTAATTAGTAACTGCAGCTTCTTTACAAATTTACAGGCAACTATAGGTTTATACATAACTAAAAAAATATACTTACACTATGAATACTACTCACCTCTACAATATAGAGACAATATACAGCCATAATCCCTGCAAAGTCAACGGTTATACCACGCATGTGCATCTCCCGCTCATTCTTCTTACTGCAGTAGGTATTCCCCTACATTCAGTCATTCGTCATAGCCACTCATAGCTTACAACGAATACTGGCGCGAGCGCAGCGGTTGCTTTGCTCTTCAATCTACACGCAGAAATGTGTTAATTTTTAGTGACCGTGAAACGTATTGAATTTTTATTATGAAAATGAACAAATTGCAATATGTATTGCTTTGGACACACGTACTTATAAACTCAAAAGGTGTAATGAAAGCGTAAAACAGTAACTCATAGTATCTATTATGTACTTAAAAATAGTCTTTGCTCATGACAAGAAAATTAAAGTAATTCTAATGAACGAAAAACAAAACCTTCATGAAGAAATAATAAATTTAACGAAGGAAAAATAAAACTTAATTCTGAGTAAATAATTTTAAAAAATGAAAACTTAAAAGTAACTCTTAATAATAAATTGAATAAACTTTAACACCAGCTCAGTTACTATTCTATTCCTAATAGTAATAAATAAAGAAATATAAAATTAGGGTTTCTTCATGACAGGGAAATCAAAGACATTCTAATGAATTTAGGGCAAAACCCTCAAGAAGAAATAGTAAATTTAATGAAGGACAAATAAAAATGAATTTTGGGTAAATAAATTTAAAAATAGAAAACTAAAATAAGCCTTAATAATAAGATGAAATAAACGTTAATTTTTTAAAAAAGGTTCAAATATGCGCCCATCCTTGGCTAAACAATATCTTAATGTGTTGTAGAAATTCATTCTAACATTCTCCAACATTTCTTGGCTAATGTTGTTTGAGGTTTGAACAATTTTATTGCGCAACTACTCTACATTAACTGGTCTTAACGTCTTCATTGTCATAAATTACTTCTTTTAAATAACCCCAGTAAAGAAATCGAGGGGAGATAAATCTGTCTAAATCATGGGAAATAGTGCCAGATGACATATTCGAATTTATTTCAACTGCAGCACATACTAAAACGGACGTATTATTAGAAATTCTGCGAGTTGGAAGTGATGTTTTTAAATTTTCGACCGAACCGGTATTGTCGGTTTTATTTTTTAATTTAAAAATTGTGGCTTTATTCGGAATAGACCTGTTGGGGTATTTAGCTGCAAACACGTCGCGTACCCTTTGAAAAGAATTGCCAGCGTGATACCACCGCATCATCTCAGCTCTCTCCTTCACAGTATAACGCGGCATTTTGCCCAAAAATGTACATTTAAAACTTAGACAACCAACTTACTTGAACTGACTAATAATACTGATCACTGATCAGTCTACACGTGCTATGTTAGGTAGAGTGGGAGACGGTGGGAGTATATGTACTTCCCCGCCGTTTACTTTGCAGGGATTGAGACTGTAGAGACATCCATACTGCACTAGATTAGATTTAAAATCTAACTTGTTTCTAACCTATCTTCTACTCATACTTGACTAAATTGCATCTCATTCACGTTGCACGTCGTCAACATATTTTCGACACCCGTGAAATAAATCAAACATGCTAATTTTGTTTTCGACGTCCGTTTAAAAACCCGCCATCTAATATCCCCCGGAAGCGAAATAAATCACGGGATCGGAGGCGAAGGGCCCCGAAAAATAACGAAAACTTTTGACTATGATTGAAATCTAGTTAAGTAGATAAATGGTCTTTCAAGAGCGGAGTATTGCGCGGACTCTGACCCCGCCACCGGAATCCCGGCCCGGAAAACTCGACTTACGCGTGTGCGTGTCGGCTACACAATGGACTACCAAAAATACTATCGTACACCGGAACAATGCATGCCGATGTTGGCGTACAATAGAAACGGAGAACGGTCATTCGAAATGAATCGGAACGGATGCTGAAACGGAAGGAATCTGACCTTTAGATCTGCCTGGCGAGAGATTACCGGACAATACGTGGAGATGTATATCATGGTGACGTGACAAAAGGATACTTATTCGGTTTATAATTAATCAAGCTAAATTATCAAAGAAAATAGGAAATTGTGCAAGTAATAGGATGATTACATTAGGAAAATAAAGATTTCATAATCCCCAACAATAGTACAACAACAAAGATATATATGTATGTAAAACATTGCTGTATATTAAGAAAGCCAAGAACAAGGAAATTTCCTGCAAAAATTCCCAAGATTCCACATAATAAAGAAGACGAAAGCGGAATAGGTATTTTGTAATTAATTAAAATCCAACGGGCGAAATACGGTACGAAAAAACTACAATCCGAACAAAGCCAAAGCGAAAAGCAAGCGATAAATGTCTTAATTAAAGAAACAAAGGTTCTGGGAGAATCGCAATGCGGTTACGAAAAAAAATCTAATTCTACCGCTATACTAAGACCCGCTCGGCAGAGTAGCGAAGCGAAATTCCTGACAACCCGGATTGTACGCCGAAGAAAATGCAAGTAACGTAGCAAAACTTTTTAATTGCATAAGATTGTTGGCTTACTATTTTCGCTTTTCTTGAAATTCGTAATTAAAATCGCAAAGCGTTCGTTTGGACGTAAGTACTACCAGTCGCGATTTTGCTATGTTCTCGGGAAAAGCGTGGGGATAAGTGAGAGATTAATAATGGCGAAGTGAAGAATTATTTCTTCTCTGGTAGTCTGAAATTCTGGAATGGTAGGTGCTTGAAATACGGTGAAGTTCACAAGTGTTTAATGTTTTTGCTATAGCGGCCCAGAATTGCAGTGCATTTAACTGATATTTAACTATACGTACAGTAAAATGCGTACTTTTATTCTACAAAGAGTTTGTGCAATTATATATTACCATAAAAGAATTTCTATCATTCAATTTTGTTCAAAAAGGTTTTTTGTTGTAAAGGATCTATCCTACTCAATTTTTTTTATAATTAAATAGCAAGAAATAGACGAACATATGTAAAAGATGTATATTGTGACGTGATGATTAAATGTTTTACTTTAATAATGAAGTATCTTATCTCATAATATGAGGTAGCTCAATTTGTTTTACCATTATACAAGTAATGATGATACATGTGATTTCCAAATTAAAAACTGTAACTATAAAATTATATTTTAATAATATATATATGGCCTGCGGGATCATAGCCCATTCGCCACCAAAATTCCACTAATCTGTATGGAATAAGGAAAAGACAGGGACACACCCTTCACAGTTCGGGGCCTATCGAACTGACTAACTATGATACAAACAACAAAACGGCCAACGGTAAACGGGTACCCCACAAAGGAATCAGTAGGAGGGAATCCATACAGATTACTACTTGACTATATCGTGATATTAACTTTTTTTAAGAAATGAAACAGTTGATCGCATATGTTCTTCCTGTTGAGACTCAATAGGCATACGATATTAGTGGGGAGCGGAATTGATTCTGAAATTAAATACCTGTATAAAAAATTAATACTGTCTATATGTAGCCTACATGCCAGGAAAACATGATTTAAACATGCATAAGCTTCTCCACATGCACATGATGGCGACTCAATTAAGTTTATTCTATATAAGTGGGCCGGGTATCGCCCGTGTCCAAACTTTAGTCTCGCCATGGTCGTACGATAATGACGTGAAGTGCAACATTCCGTATACCAAGACTTGGATCTTACGCTTGGATGTATAAAAGCGTATTGTGTCATCTTTTTGGTATAAGTATTTATCCAGTCTATATCCCATCCGTTCGATAAAATGTTTCTCCTGGAAACATTTATGACATCCGCCTGACAGAGAGCAGGTAGATATTCTTGTCCGGAGATAATACTTTGCTTGGCCAGTTGATCTACCAGTTCGTTTGGTTGGAGTCCTGCATGGCTTTTAACCCAATAGAAGTCTATTTGTCTGGCTTGCAGCTTAAGACCTTTTAAACTGTTAAAAATATTTATAATAGTTGGATGCATATTGTAAGGGTGTTTATCTTGATGAAGCGCTTTTAACACGCTCATTGAGTCGGTCATAATTACTATATGCTTATAAGTCGTCATTATTCCATATTTAAGCGCTTCTAAAATTGCAATAGCCTCAGCCGTAAAGATACTAGTTTCGGGATCCAGCCTAAATTTAGCTTTAATATCTTTGCCTTCAGCATGCGTAAAAAAGGCACAACCACATCCTCCGGCACTTTTGGACCCATCTGTGTAGATTAATAAGGCATCACTCAGTCTCTTGATAATTGACAAGAATAGGTTTCGGTCATGATTTATTTGGCCAATATATTTTGGAAAGTGAACGTTGGGAAATAAAAAGAGATCAAAATACGATATTTCAAGAATGGCAGGCGCACACATACGTGCCCGAGCAGTGGCTGTCTGCTGGAACGCAGCAGCTAAAGGTGGTGAGTCTCTCTTAGCCCAATATGAGCTTGTCAGGTCATCAACAGAAAGTCTGTATAATTTATCTTTTAATGTTTGCGACCGCTTTGAAGTTAGTTTAAAAATATATTTCGCGGCAAGGTATTTTCTGCGAAGATAAAGTGGAGGTTCCCGGGCCTCTACCTGAAGCGCCGCCACGGGGGTAGATCTCATAGCCCCCACACACAGTCTTAAGGCTTTATATTGGACTAAGTCCACCCTGTGTAAATTATTTTTACTGGTGTTTGCGTATATTGTGCAGCCATAGTCTATCACAGATCTTATAAATGCTTTATATATATTTATAGAAGTGTTGAAATCAATACCCCATGACACTCTGGTAATACCTCTCATCAGATTCAGGCCTTTTTCACATTTTGCTATTACTGCATTAATATGATTTGTCCACTTTAATTTGTTATTTATATGTAGCCCAAGATATTTCACATCCTGCCGTATCGGAAACTTACACTGCCCTAATTGTATTTCACCTGTAGGAAGTGCCCTGGTACGTGAAAAGTATATTACATTGGTTTTTTGGGGTTCCAACTCTAGGGAGTTGTAATTTAGCCATTTGCTGAGGTTGTTGACATTACTTGACATAAGTGAGTTGAGACTATTGACGTTTTGGTTACACGCATATAAGCAGAAATCATCCGCGTATTGAATTATGTTAAGAGGTGGCGTGAAGATATCGTGAAAATCTCTAGTGTATATGTTAAAAAGCACAGGACTCAAGCTAGATCCCTGCAAAAGACCCTGTGATGAAAATCTAGGTCCGATTTTTTCATTCGTTTTTAATCTTACAAACATTTTTACGTTACGAAAGAGGTTGATAATGGATTCCGCTGCTCGTTCTGGCAACCCAGTTTCTACTATTTTGTTTTGTAAGACATTTAGATCGACACAACCGTATGCATTTTTAAAGTCCAGAAGCATGGCGCAAGTTGTTTGATTTTTTGTAAGGTTGATCTGTATATCTGTTACAAATTCAGAAAGCGCATCCGAGGTACCTCTTGCCTTCCTAAAACCGTACTGTCCTTTAGGTAATAAATTCCTTGATTCAAGCCACCAATCTAATCTATTTTTAATCATTGATTCATAAGTTTTAATGATGCAAGACATAAGGGCAATTGGCCTATAAGAATTAGCAAGCTCAGGGCTTTTTTTGGCTTTTAATATAGGGACAATTAGTATTGTTTTGAGATGTTCGACCTGTTCTTTTTTGAGCCACATATCATTAAAAATATTTACTAGAAACTCTTTAAATTTAGTTGGTAAGTGTTTAATCATCTGATAACTAATGTCATCAATACCTGGAGTTGTATCTTTAGCATTTTTTAAGATTGTATTTAATTCCTCAATCGTAAAGGGTTGCAATATAAAATGATCACTGCTACATGCAGGATAACTTTGTGGCTTCTTACAAACAAAATCCGGGGTTAGTTCGTGTAAAATCAAACTCCCTGTATATACATCAACGTTACTGTCCCCACTCCACGTTCTATTGAATTTTTTTATTGTTTTCCATGCCTCGGCAATTGGTGTATCTTTATTCAGCCCATTACATAAGTTCTGCCAGCTTTCTCGCTTCTTTCTCTTCAGGAATCTTTTAGAGTAGGACATTATTTCTTGATATTTTAAATAATATTCTAATGTTTGTTTATACTTGAATGCTTTGAGAGCACTCTTTCTCTCATTAATTACTGCTGAGCATTCAGCGTCCCACCAGGGTGGAACTCCTTTTCTCTTAGGTATGAAAGGGTGATTGATCTTAAAGGTGGAATCGGCCGCTTCCCTCACGACTTGTATAAATAAGTCAGTTTTTTCCTTGGCAGAATCTAATGCGCTAGTAGGCAGAGATATACTATCTAAGTATTGAGTAAAAGACCGTATATTATCATTGGTTATTTTCCAACGGCGTTTAGGAAAAATTTTGTTGGGAGTTATACCATTATACTGTACAGTAATTAGGATAGGAAAGTGGTCCGATGTAAAAGAGTCCTCTAAAACAGACCAGTTCAATTTATTAACAAGGGAGGAAGAACATAGCGATAGATCAATTGCCGAATGACCTTCGCCAGGGCGGCTAATTTTTGTAGGACTTCCGTCATTTAAAAAAACACAATTCAAGTTATCTAACACATTAATCAAAATATTACCAGCATTATCGTTCTTGGTAGAGCCGAAAGCAGTATGGTGAGCATTAAAATCCCCACAGACAATGAATGGGGTTGGTAATTGAGAAAAAAGTTCCGTATATTCAGTAGCTGAGATTCTACACTGAAGGGTTCGATACAACGACCAAATAGAAAAATTATAATCTATAATCCATATGCCGCAAATCATAAGGTTATTAGGAGTATTATGTGGAGTACCGTTTAAAAGTTTATATTTAATAGATTTACGAATCAGAACAGCAACACCACCAAAGCCATCTACACGATCCTGTCTAATGACATTATAATATTTAAAGGTAACATTTTGACCTGGCTTGTACCAAGTTTCACTTAGGACTACTATATCTGCATGATATTTAAACATAATGTATTCTAAATTAATTCTTTTTGCTATTGCAGATTGTGCGTTCCACTGTATAATATTTAAATTGTGAGTATTATGTAAAGAGTTGAAGGTAAAAGCGAAAGTTAGAGGGAAAAAAAAAACGAACAGGCAAAAGTTAGCATTCCGAATAGTCCGAACACTCTTGCGATAAACTAATGTCCGAAGCATAACCTTGCGATAAAGTGGAGAAAAGATCCCCATAAGACTTCAGTTTTTTTACCATGCGTTTTAAACGTGACTTTAATGAATTTGTTCTAACTGTATGTATACTTTCAATTAATAGAGTAAATAAGCTGCCAACGTTAATATCCAAATCCTTCGTAATTGGTAAGACATCTTGTTTCCCTTTCGCTTCAGTAAGAAATTTACAAAATAAATCATAGCTGATATCTTTATCTACAAAAATGTCTTTGAACTCTAGGAAGGCCTCACTGTCCGATTTGACACTATCCTGTTTTGGTTTTTTCAACTTTCTTAGTTGGGTAAAAGTTAAAAGGGGGGGTTGCAAATTTAAGGCATCTGATTTTTCTGATTGATTGTTCGTTTCTGGCACAACGCTAATTTTATCTAGATCTACTGGTGAAGAGGCAGCTCTTTTTTTCGAGAGGGAGGATCTATTATCGGTTTCAATGATCTTACCGGAATCTGATTTATTTTCCACATCATTGAATTGTTCATTTGCTATGACTGATGTAAGTTGGGGTTCAGTTGTCTCTAAATTAGTGTGTACTTCCGCAATCGCGGTTATTTCACCGGTATTATTAAAATTTGGGCATTTCTTTGCAATATGCCCTACCTTTTTGCAGACATAACATTTCATTTCGTCCATTGACAGAAAAATTCTAAAGGTATTTTCATTAGATTTAATTATTAACGAGTCGGGTAGTTTATCATCTGGTTTTAGATTAATATATACCTGACGGCGAAAACTTAAAATATGCCTATAATCAGGGTGGTTTACACCAGCTTTAATAAATGTGATGCCGGATGCTACATTAAGGCCCTCATGTTTTAATACGTCTTCGATGGTTCCATGCGGAATACACGGTGAAACATTAGACAAGATCACGCGTTTTGCCGGTGATACCAGCCGACGAGCCGGAATAAAAGACTTTCCTAAAGTAATTCCTTTAAAATCCGTAACAAATTTATCAGCTAAGTCTTTCGAGGTAAGATATATACATATTCTATTATTAGCTATTCTGGACGCGAATATAATATTACGCGGCCCTATAAGCGTTCCCACACCAATAATGTAGTCGTTTTTCTTTGTGTTATCAGCAGCATCGAAAACAATAGCTTGGGCCCTATCCGGGAATTTAAATTTGTGAACCACGTCCGCAAATGAGCGTGGCTTACTTAATACCGTATTATCGACATTTTGTATATTATCTCTTAAACAGTCATTCATATTTTCCACGTTACCTCCGTTATCAGAAGTAGTGTGGCTAATGTTAGTCGTCATAGCTAAACGCTACTAAAACGCCAAAATGCAAACAACGACAATAAGCCGTAGTGAAATCCCCAACTCCCCACCCGAAACTTCTCCCACGCGTTGCCCTGCACAAGGCGAGCAAGCGCGCGGGACCCAAGCCGCAAAAAGCCGTACAATTGAAAAATAAAAATGGAAAACACAAAAAACAAAATTCTTAATTAACAAAATAAACGGAAATCACTTATCTTAAGTAAGGTATCAGGCCTGTGTGATCCAACTGTCAACTAACTAACACCACACAAAACCGTTCTAACCATCAAAAAACAACGAGAGATTAAGATGCATCGACCAAACGTGTTCACTCGATAACGATCCATAGATGGTAAATTATATTTTATCTCTTTACCAAGAAAAGAGTGTTGTATTTTCTTTTATCTAATTGTTAAATTATATATCTACAACAGTGATCCGCATAGGATCCAGCCCGCTTAAAAATAGTGTAGATTTTAACTGTTTTGTGAATTTCTATGATTCCGGTCAAGGAAAGTGAAAAATAATGAATTATGTTGAAACATACAACATACAACATACACATTGGTGATTATAAAGACGCGATTCATAACCGAGACGCACAGCAAATATTCTACTTCAAATAAGGCATGAGGCGATTACATTTTAAGATCTATACCTTTCTGAACCATCTCATATATTGTGTCTATTAAATAAATAAATAATATGCTTTATTGTCAAGAAAAATTATAAATTAATTTTGTGGACAAAGTAGAATAATTAACAAATTTAATAATTGAAAAGGTACATATACAACAAAGGCAGAACTTGGTAATTTATAAGATTATTACTTTAAACGAAAATTACAAGGAAATCCACAATAGCAAGAATATTAACATTAACACAGCTAATGCGTATTTTCGAAAAATATCTAATACTGACAAATGTGCTCGCTGAAATAAGTTTAGACAAATATGTAATTTGCTCTAGACGTTTGTAGTTTCTGCCATCTAGAATTTTGGTACAGTGTGACAAAACTTACTCTATTGTCGCGTATCTTTAAAGCAAATATTTCATTAAACAAAAGATCGCAATGACTTTCAACATATAATATACCCTTATCTTTTGATAAGGCCGCTTTACAATACAATCTGTAAGAGTACAAGGTAGTGACAATCGTATCCTTCTGGAAAGTTATGCAAAAAGGGGGTGCCTCATAAGTCAATTCTAGCCCCCTATTGTTTTTGATTTGTTTAAACCGACTGCATGAAATGCTGTAAAAGTTTGTGGGTATCTTACTTCTACCGACACCACGATGTACCTTGGACTGAGAATTGATGGTCATCAAATAGTGGACAGCTTATATCGACCATATTGCTGCAAAAAATACTGCTTTTAGCTATGGTTCGAGGGTTATTGCAAGTGCTTATAGATCATATGAGTTTAGTTAGTATTTTTCTGTGATAATTGCGGTGATAAGGAACAATTATTTATTATTCAATAGCCTTCTTTGAAAAGTATACTCAACCTAAGAGTCAGAGACACTTGCAGGAATATTTTTATTAATCAAAGAAACACACGCTTAACCGAATTATGTAAGTATATAAGAGTTTTCCAGATATTAGCCGAAAAATGCGTTTGATCGTGTTAAACGCGCCTGTTGTCAAGGTAGATCAATGGCTAAACCAAAATAAGATGTCTGCTAGAATCTCTTTCTTTTTTAACTTTTTTTTCTATAGTCACATATTTTACCTTTGCAGTTTGACCGATTTTATAAGTCCTTAACAAGATCTACCAAAGAAGCTAACACTGGCTAGACACGTATGCAGTAGCAAACTGCTGAAATAAGCTAAACACCTTCCAGACTCTTACCACTACACCAAAGTAGATGGGATTCTTCCAGTCCTAATCTAGAAAGGGCAGGACGAAATCTTTTGATACATAATCCGTATAGGCCAACTTAGCTTAGAACTGGGATACATACCAGATGGTTAGAGATAGGTTACCTTCATGTCAAAAGCTGGGGGACAGGATACTACGCATCCGAAATCTCGAAGACCTATCAGGTTAACCCCCCGAAAACGGTGGGAAATGCTAGGAAATTATATCAGGGCAGATATCCTAGCGCAGGCGCCGTTGTACCCTTCCCAGCACGCCTATCAAATTCACTGAGACTGCATTAGTGGAGCTGATAGATCAAAGCTAATATGCACTGACGAACGAAGAAACTGTAATACGCGCTTTTGTAGATATAAAGGGCACTTTTAACAACACTCCGCATGAACCCGCCAGGAAAGCTTTGATCAAAGCAGCGGGATAGACCGCGCGACCTAATAGAATTTACAAAGCTTAGCAGCAAAAGAGATTTGGATAAAAACACCATCTTGAAACTCGACAGAAATTACATCAAATGATACACGAATTGTTGCAAAACGGCAGACAGAACTGGTATGGGGATATATGGGCCTGGAACTAAACATTTCGAAAGCTTGGGCTTGTACCGAGTACCTTCCAGGCGAAAACATACGCTATTGAAAAATGAGTCCAGTTTAACATTAACAGAAACTATTAAAAGTAAAAGATTATCATAAAGTGTGTGTCTTATATACTTTTGTGTCTCTTGGATTTCTTATCTATGTCTATGGACTACGAAGAATATTTGGATACTGCGCAACATTTTACGCAAATAAATAAAACGAGTAAACAGATAAATTCCAAGTAACCATATCCGGAGCAATGTGCCAAAGATTCCGCAGAAGACCTATTAAAACCCATGTATCATTCGGAATCGGCGAGCATTAATGTTTAAAAACATTTAACATCAAACGCTTCAACGTGATGCGTCCACCATTTACCCGTATAAACGTAATGGTCGGCACGTGGTGAAGTAGTATTTTATGCAAAGGTTATATAACGGCACATAAAAACATTATAGCCAAGGGTGTTGGCAACTCGTAGGGATAGGCCGGACGGGGAGCCGACGAGGGACGTATCACGCAATCACATAACAGGAGAACGGAGTCCGCTCGTAAAATCCGCGGCTGTAAAATTTAATGCTTCATTTGTTTACTATAAAATCCTACTTATAGTAGCGCTAAATTTTAATCAATACTGGGCCGGTCCTGTTGCCGACGATTTAACCGAAATCTTCATTAATTCCGGTATAGTCGGACGCGCACGGGCTCGGTGACATAAAGCCTGAACTATTTACGGTCAGATTAAGGATTTTACGTCGGTGATTCGCAATTAATGCAAATTTTGAGTCTGCCGCTCTCTAACTCACCGGAAGCAGCGATTGTCGGTGCATTTTTACTTCTGTACTTACGCCCGTTAGAATTATTGCTACTAATTTGTAATGAGATCCTTAAAACGTTTAAAATGCGTAAAAGTCTCAAAGTTGGCCACTTTAACATGTAGATAAAACGTAATTAAACATTTACGATAAGGACAGACAGTAGATTTGCGTAAGAGATATAGTTTACTCTTTTATGAATTGGACCATTTTATTTTACTGGTATCCATAGCTTGCAGCAGGTGGTTAATCTTTATTAGCATAATTACAAGCATCAAATTAAAAGAAACATTTTGACAGCGCTCTTACTAATTGGAGTTCATCTCATTAATTTCTCTATAATTCTTTTCATGAACAATCATGTAAAATTATTTTGAACAAAAAATATACTAAATGAAACAGCGCTAAAAAATGGTGCTATATAGTAATACTTAAACCGATCACTTAGCTCAATACATTTCAATGGCACTAAATATCAAGAAAAATGAAGAAAAAAGATCTTATATAACGATTTTCAAAGAAGTTCTAGTAAATCACCACTATAAGTTTACACTGGATGAAAACAATCCAAACACAGTTGATAAAAAACTTATGATACAATAAAACGCAGATGTAGTAAATTACACCGACACAAAGCGTTAACAGCTAGAACAATAAAAAATCGATGGATTGCCCAGCACATTAAAATGAAAACCGTAATAAAAAGGCAAATGTGCGGAGATATGCTTAAAGGAATAATAACTACAAATGATTTCAAATACTGTAGAGATGCAGGAGTCTAAAACGTGCCGATCCTGAACAACCAAGGCATTATAGCAACTTACAGTGAATGTTTTGAATAAACAAATGTCTATGAAATTACGGTGAATAGTGCTGAAGATTTTAAGATCATACGCATGATTGTTGTAAAATTTAGTACCAACTTCGTTTACGCTTGTGCCTTTGTCAACGTCGTTTTCTACAATTATTTACATATATAAAACATATTTATATGATAGATTTATATACGCATATGTAAAGAAATACATACACATTATGTAGATTAACTAATTCAGCACATCTCTACATTTTATTAAATAAATGTTTTGTCTACTACCCGAAGAAGGGTTAAATAAGCTTATTGTAGACAGTAAAATTGTCTTTGCATCTAGGCTAAGCTCATCTGAAAATAATAAGGAAAACCTACCTTTGATATTTTGGCGGATGCGCCGGTTAAATAATATTTATTTAATTATTAAGTGAATAAATCCATGTAGTTGATTTAACCTTACAACAAAATATCTCTACCATCAAAATTGACAACTAATCAATAATTCTAAACTTTATTTAATCAATGATATTCTCCACATTTACGTGGAAATAGCGATGCAATATTATTTATATAAATTATGGATTTTCATTACGTTCTACTAGACATAAGTTTCAGTAGGTACGTTGATAGAATTGCAAACGATATAACAAGGTCACAATATTGATGAAGTACACCAGAATGCACTTTGGATGTATGCAACGTAGCTATTTCCTCGGCTAGTGCGCCACCATCTTGATTATTGATCCAGGCAAAAACATTTATTTGAAATAATCTGCGTGTTTCAAATAGTGACAAATCTATGAAATAAATTTTTATTTTGAAATTCTTCATCTCTCTAATTTCACCCCGATATAAAATAATGTAATTTTACCTCGTTTTAGGTCTCTACAAAAATTCCCAAAACTTCTCCTCTATTCGAAAGTTGTAAAGATTACCTTCTCGCCAATGTTAAATTTTCCGTTTATTTCCGGGAACTCCTGAATTTATAACAACCTGCCGTTTTCAATGGATATTCAATGGGAGTGAACTTTTTCGACTTTTAGTTTCGTCTGAGAGCCTACATTATTCAACCACAATCTGGTCGCGATTATAAAGTTATCTGGAGAACCCCGGCCAACGCTTTCTTGAATAATTTGTTAGTGGCAGATTCCATCTCGCTCGCTCCCGTACGTTTGGTTTTGACGGTTAGTAGTATTTCTTTCTTCCTCTGTAGGCAAGCGGAGGTTGCACGCTTCGCTTTTCTTACATTAAAGATAAACAAGAACCGGGTTACTACACTCAATCTTCGTAATTAATTTTAAATAATAAACTTCGGTTTTCGGTTCAAAACAAACACTTTTATTAAGATAAATAATTATAAGAGCTATGTGCAGGTAAGCTTTTAATTTTCTGATCGAAAAAGGTAGAAAACAGTTTTTCTGTGTACATTTATACTATGCATCATGCTGAGGAAAATATTCCGTTTATAGTTTAAAATAAAATGGTCTTTGTTATGGTAAACCAGTACAGATTACTCTAGCCATGGAAACCATTCTTGGGCTTCCTCCGGTACACTTGGTGATGCGATCAGAAGCTATTGTGGGAGCATCCAGAGTAAAATGTAGCGGGTGTAAAGGTTCCTCTGGCAAAACCAGCATCTTCAACTACATCGAACATGCAATACCACTGTTCACAAGGACGGACAAGATTCCGCCCGTCTTCAGCTTCACTAGGAAACACCTTGTAGATATTTCTAATAGTGAGATAGCAAAAGCCTACGTCCGCAAACCGAGGCAAGGTTCCCATCGCTGGTTTTTAGATGTCTCGAAGACGCTGCATGTCACAGGCATTGGGATATGGAGAGATGGAAAACCGAATAGCGAAGCCATCAGTTTAAGGGTCTTCACCTCCATTTTCCAGGCTCAAGTAATAGCCAATCAGGCCTACGTGGAGGGAATCTTAAACTAGCCGCGTAAGATTGGATTGGTCAACATTTTTTCTAACAACTAAGCTGCCCTCAGGGCCCTGCAGTTTGACGTTTGACCTTTATTATATAATCGATGGTATTTATAATGATTGATATGAACAGCTTTGTATCAAATTCATATAGTACTTGGTATTAATTGTTCTTGCTATTAGTGCACTTAATAAAAGGTACAATTTTCTTACTGATTAATCTGTCCCTAACATGTATTTATTTTATGATATCTAACAATATTTGTTCTCCAATAAACGTTATTACCTGAAAGGTAGCTCTAATGGACTTTTCGAATATACTGAATTTACAAAAAATTCACATAATTTATTGTAATATATAGGGTTCGTCTATACATTAGGGAAGCTATCCACAGAAGTATTAAAGAAACCGCAGTGAATACTGATAAATTTGTTTCCGCAAAGAAATTTAAAGTTATGCAGACTTCTCAACAAAACAAGTTAATTTACTGCAAGTACGTTCTACAGGCAATGTTGATATTGAAATGCGAATAGATCACATGCGAGTACACAGTTAAAGAGCAACAGTTTACCTTCAACCGCCAATTATCGCTTATTCTGGTATCCGTACGTGATCGGGAAAGCTTATCCGGAATGTCACCGTTGACCGATTATGGACACTGTCTACTGAAATGGGTTACACGCATCGCATGGCTGCCAATTTCGCCGGCGAATGTGATTGACAGTTGCACGCCTAATTCAATTTAATGCGGAATATTAAATTAGTTTGGCTGTACGAGCATCGTTAGCATTTCCGAAGATGTAATCCAAAAAACAAAACAGAAATAGTGCAAACAAGAATACAACACCAACTCTTACAGGAATAGTCACAGACTGAGCACCGACTGTTGGTCGAAGCCCCACCCTCACGCGCATCTAACGTCATCAGCCCAAAGAGGCGGGCGGAACCAAGTTAATGGTTGGTGTACAGCACTCCGGACACATATTACAATAAAAACAGAATTTCTCTTTTTTGAACGAATCGCGAAGGTAGTGTCTATGTTCTCACGCCCGAGAATTTTCTAAATCCCGAACGTAAAGTATTAAATCGTCCTTCTATAATGCATTTTTGGTCCCACACAATACATACATAATAGTATTTTAAAACACAGGTGTCACAATGACGTTTATGTAATGTGAGTACAAGTTCGAATAACGAGCCGCGTAGCGGCGAGTGATTCAATGTAGGAGCATACAAAGTCATTGTGACGAGTTTTTTACAGTATTTTTTCTCAAAAAACGTCTCACCAGGGCGTTAATATCCCATTACAGCACAGTGTGCGGTAATAACCATTTCAGCACTGCGTCGTCGTTTGTTTTAGCTTTATTATAACATCCGAGTAGAAAAATAAAATAGAAAACCGTCATAATCAACACATAATATTACTTAGCACATTTTTTCAACTTTACGGACACTATTTTCGTATCATTGTACCGTATTCTTTCACAAACAATTCTTTAATTATTATCTTGACATTTCAGGTGAAAGTCATGCTGAGGGTATCGACGCCCGCATCCGGTGGCGAAATAGGAAGCAGCAACGGCTTTTTCAGTCTCGATAAACGGAAGAAGCAAGTCACATTGTTAGATCCTTCGACCTGCAGCGGTTCTGCCGCTCCGGAAGATAGACGGGTGGGGGTAGCCGCTCCGAAAATGTTCGCGTTCGACGCTATATTTTCACAGGACGATTCACAGGTAAATATTCTTGAATATCTTTTTTTAATGACCGTTATTATTTTTAATATAATAGTTAGTACCAGTTGCACATGTGTACATATTAAATCGCAATGCGTAAGATGTAATAGATATAATATTGTTGGAAAGCGACATTATGAGGTGCTGTTCGCTCAGTTTACATATCATCGGAGCGAATGCGATCAATAGATAGATAGTATCGAGCTTACATTGCACGTGGAAAGGTTGCTGCATGAAAATTCTGTGCAGCTGTGCAAAAATGCTTGCGTGTGTTTGATTTACTAAGGAATGTTAAAATCATATTGCAAAAAACTTTCTTCTGTAACCTTTTATTGATATCTCGTACTCATATCTATAATAGATCCTGTTTGCCTAGTCCGTATCTGTTCATATTTAAAATAAGTATAGAATGTCATATATTTTTGAAAAGTTCGCAAAATTTGCTATCATGATCTACTAGGGTTTCCATTTGAAAACAAATAAGAAAAAAGAAAGTCGTTGATCAACATTTTTGAGAGATATTAAAAAGAAGGTTTCATATTCCGCCGGGTTATGTCAGCGTATTTACATCCGACTCAGAGCGTTGTACATCAATAAAGAAATTATAAGCTTTTCTCTAAAAAAAAAGTTATGTGAATCACTGATTATGTCATTGTTATCATATGCTATTTTAGTTTATTACCCCTGTCTGGATTGTTGTACGAAGCGACGATTACAGGTAATTCAAAACACCTGCTGTAAATATGTTTTTTCTCTTCGCAAGTACGATCATGTTAGTACTACATATATCCAAATAGGCTGGTTACGATTCCCAGACCTTGTAAAGCTAAGTTACCTCATCTTTTTGTATAAACTATTACAAAATGGATTTCCCATTTATTTACGCAGAAAACTAATATTTCGTAGTGATACTCATAGCGTAAATGTGCGGAGGAATTCCATATGCATACCTCACTATAGAACTGCTATGTTTAAGCGTGCTTTCAGTTATAATGCTGCTGTCATTTACAATGAGTTTGTTTCTGAATTTGAAAAGCAGATGTCACCTGCGCTGTTTAAAAGACGCGTAAGATCTTTACTGGGTTCCTCGCACTAACCATAACTTACACTATTTCAAGCTAGGTATCACTATCACTGTCATTAGTTTAGATTATTTTACAATATAATTATTAGTTTATGTTTTCCTATTTTATTTGTCTTTTTTTTTATATTTGGGTAATTTAGACTTGTAAATTGTAGGTATTTGCTTTTTATTTTTTTTATTTAGAGAATTATAATTATTGTTTTATTATACTGTTTTTGTTATCTCTTTTGTATGCCTATCATCGGTTGCAGGTTAAGTGGAAGAATAGCTCATGCTAAACTTCGCCTGTAACTGGATGATTATACTGTATAACATCTTTCTTATAATAAAGACGAAATTATTATTATTATTATTATATTCAAATTTCAAATGAAAAACTGCCTGCTAAAGTTTCTTACACTTCCTATTATCCAGAAAACGCCATGCACCATTTTACTTTGACGTTACAATAAATTATTATTTTCAGTAAAGAAGTGCCGTAAAGTTGCACTGAAAATGGATGCATCTTATTGCATTTCAAAATTCTATGAACAGGCGTTTTTGAAATGCCAGATCTTCAGAAGCAGCAGATATTGAACTACAGGCTGTTTGAAAATACGCCAAAATATTTATCTTATTTTCCTCATTCTCAGAAACAATTTTTTTTAAATATATTGGAAAGGATAAGATTTATTTGATTTCACCAATGATTTTACTTCGAAAAAGTCGCCCTGAACCACCATTTTTTCGTATCGCTATTCTCTATTACTAGCAAAAAATTAAACTTGTATTCCCTCAAATAGAGAAAATATATGGGTGTCTTCATCTTCAATGCGACACGCTGTTGGCATGTATTTTATTAAGATAAGCACGTTCAATTGTTGCATTAATTACAGCAATTCAGGGACTGCATTTACTGACGATATTGAAATTCTCTTCTGATATTTGGTTCATTGTGAACATAGAGAGCACGTCAATTATGCAAGAAATTATGTCTGGTCGGGTTGCATTTTAAAAACTCAATACCCCAAATTATTACAATCCAATTCAATAGAGTAATGGGAACAAAAACGCATAACGGATGAGGTACGGTACAATAAAAGAAACAAAAGAGAAAAAACGCAGTGCACACACTAGGACAGGGTGAGACGCCACCGCGCGTTGAATAAATTCGTAGGTAATTTCATTTGAAAATGAAACGCGGACGTTACGCGACTGTAAACCGGGAAAGCGGAAAACGTAAAAAGAGCGAAGGTAATAACTAATAAAGGCCAGTGCAGCGAGTGCGTCGGGGGATTCCCCGCGGTCGAACTAATGACGAGAACTTTTATCACCGGGCCCGGCGCTTCGTCAAACGGGCCATGAAAAATATGCCAGTAGAAGATAAGTGTTTATTGCCTATTTGAACAAAAACCGTAAAAAACTCATCAGCGCTTTATGGAATATTAAAGAAAAAATGAGTCGCGTCACGTCCACCGCCCGCTGCGAACTACACGGAATACGGAACGCGGTAAAACAAAAAAAAAACGCTTTATGTTTAAAAACATTAAAAACAACCAGAATTGCTAAACCGCTTGGCTTATTTCATTTTTTTAACACCGGATTTATTCGCACTAAATTTCAGGTCGTTTAATTCTTTTTTTCGTTTACGATTCGCGCAATTCGCTTACGACCGCACAGTTTATTTTCAGATTCAAATTCTCAGGCATAAAAAGCAAAAAAAAAAGTTTAATCCCCGGTTATCGGAAAGTAGCAAGTGGCAGGTAACACTTTCACTAAAGTTTCAAATTTTCATAGACGCGCGTGTGTATAGGTGTTGAGGGTAAAGTGGCAAGTGCGAAATCTTAAAAAGATCGTACAAGACTTTTACATTTGCTTCCCCCAAGCAATTGGATAGATTTCGGAGAAGTTAGACGTAAACGCCGGGCTGGGTTAGGACATTAGAGTGTCTTACGGTCGGAATTTATAGGATGTCGCATATGTGCAGAATGCAGAGGGTTACTCTGCATTGTGCCGATGCTGGAAACATATAACGTAAGGGTTTGTTTAAAAATCGTTCTTGCAAACTACGTTTATGAGCAAATAAATATTTAAGAAACATAGATATAACACAGAATAGTAGATTAACATGTTAATTTTCCAATTATCTAAGAATTTTATATCGCCATATTTGATTTATTTTCAAGATTATAACTTTTGGATGTGAAAATTTTCACATAAATTCTTTCATGTCATAATATTCATTCAAACCGATGTATTCTAAACCGAAGATCAGCATTTTGTTGAGTCAAATGTAAATAAAACTGTTTTCAGTTAAAAATAACTAACTTTGATTGATTATATGCTGGGTATTACATGAACAACATTAACTGCATTGACTTAAGGATAGCAGAACTTTAATATCAATATCAAAAAGCAATATAAACTGCCCCCTGGGCAGGGCTCATGGTTTATTGTACGAATCACCATACCACTAGAAACAATGAAAGCGGAAAAGGCCTAGAAACGGACTCAAATTTTCATCAACGTAAATCCGAGTGCAAACCAACCTTCATCGCTCTCTCATCTCAAACTATATCCCCAATCGCTTTCAATCAAAAGTTTAGATGTGCGCTCCCTAAGGACACAAGCCAAACTCTCAACTCACGAGACCACCGCAATGTAAGCCGAATTTTACCGGCTTACCTTGGGCATTTTTTTTATATTACGTTATGGCAAACCGTTTCTGGAATCTATAATGACTGCATGCGGAGTCGTGTGTACATATTTTACATGAACTATCCAGCGGGACAGACGATCCATGAATTGCGAAAGCTAGATCTGTGACGGCATTACGTTTTTAAAAATTTCGAAAATCAACTTACAATAATAATGCATGACTGTTGTGGCCTTATTGCATGTTTGATTCACCTGTTTATCTCAGGTAAGAAGTGTTGAATGAAAAAGTTGAGTGGATATATGTTGTTTTTAGAGCTCTAGCTTTGTAAATAATATAAAAATATCTATAAGACATTAGGACCATAATAATCTCAATATTTCTTCTCCGAGTCTTTATTATTTTCTATTATTTGTATCTCAGCCATAATTTGTCTGTTACCCCGTATATTTTTTTGTTGTTTTTTTATCAGAAGCAAACTAGTATGGCAAAAATCTGCGCCCACGGCAACTGTAATACATCATCGATAGGAAAAGTACCGAACTCTATATCCAGGAAACATAATAGCTTGTAATACACCAAAATAAAATCCGTTGAAATCCGATTAATTTACATAACAACACACAGGCATACATGATAACAACAACAAATTTGACGACTAATCTCGATGACAAAAAAACCCACATGGCAGCCGAGCGCCGGTTAAAAAACAGCAATGACCCTTATTTTCCGCGGTTACAATCGTTTCTCGGCCTACGCGGGTCCAATTCCATGATATACCGCTCATTGGAATTTTCAAATCAAATATTCAGCCGTTCTATGCGCCGAACGTTCGCCAATCCGGTTCCGCATCGAACATTTCCGCTCTGTCACTGTGCCACCTTCTATTCGGCCGAGAATGTTACTTAATTAAATCACTGGCCGGCCGGCCGACAGACGGTGGTCTTGTATAATGAAATTTAAACGGTTCTGGTTTGGAATTCCATCGCTGGCGCATTTTCGCTCCCGATCGTAACGATTTTTCCGTACGAAATCGGCCAATCGCCATCGAAAATGCCGATTACGTGGTCTATTCATACGATTCAATTGTCTAGAGAGGGACATTTGAGAACTCAACTGATTGTACCTTCAGCTGGATGGAGGTGGCACAGTAGGATATTGAATGAACGGTGCGATTATTATGCAAAATTAAACGGATCTCCAAAAGCTCTCACTGTGTGCTTGTGTATGAAATCTACTGTGGTAAGTAAAAATAAATAATAGCTCAGTGAAATAAAAGAAACAGGCTTTTTTCAAATCTGGATAAAAACGACGAAATTTTCGAATAGCAGAGAGGTTTGCAGTAATTGTAAATTGAGCAGATATATTATTGTCCATTGTAAATATGAGGCAAAGTGTTTACGAATCACTAAAATGTGCCGAAAATTACGTTTTTAAACTTTTATGTGTAACGTAAAAGCTATAATCATAATAAACATTTCCTGAACATTATATTTCGCTTATATATCAGACTATAAATGTCCTATTTCAAATAACTTTTAAAAAAGTGTAAGACTATGTGATTTTGAAGTAATGCAGTTTTATATCAAAATGGTGCAATTTCTTATGAATGCAGTAACATGGACAACATACAGGCTTAGCGAGCTTTATCTTTCAGTTAAGAATCAACATATAGAAACAACATGAACATAGTTGGCAGTATTTGTACATGAATGCGCCAGTACTACTAGAGAAAGGTAGTGGCACTGTATATACTTTATCCAGCAGTTTAACTCCTTTGAAATACACAGGGTGCTATGCTTTTCCATATAAAACCCGCGGTGTATGAGGCGGCCAGCCCTTCTATAATTCTAATCGCACATTTAACTGCGCAAGTGCGACTCAGACATGTTCTGTAGGGTCGAATTGGCACAATATGATCGCAATTTCAAAACGGAACATTGAGTAAAATTAAATATCAATGAGAAAATATCGGTATAATAGATTACGTTGTCAATGTGCATAAGATTTACTATGGAAACTATAAAATTATTATTGTATTAATAGATTGATCCTATTATATACCTTCAGTAAATATAGTTATAAATATACTTTAATACCGGTAATCCTTTAATTTAGTATTGTTCACAAAATTGAATAGCTTCAATGTAGATGTGTACAAAGTTGCCGATAATGTATGAATAAAAAAAAATGCGCGGACGAAAAATCTTGTATTAAACATTTTTACTAAACAAATGTTTTTGTAAATAGCAACAATGTATTTACTTGACATAATTTGGAAAATCCACAATTTAATTAAATGGTTAATGTAGTAAATCACTGTTATTATAACATCACTTTGAAATATAAAATTTTTGACGTACAAACTACTTTGCATAATGGAACGCTAAAATTTGCTCGCTTTTTTAATAGATCAGTTTCAATCGCCGCATCCTAATATCCTACTAAACCCTCTCACAAGTACTCAAAACCACATACTTTCCTTTCAACTGAATCATTTCCATAAGATCCATTCATTTCACCTTACATGTCAGCCCAATGAAAGCCAAAGGACTAATCGAAGAACGTCTTTGATTACAGACGGAGGTATGCTCCAGTGCCCTGACAGATGTCATCCATGCCGTCATCAATGGAACGGACGGATGCCTCTTCTGCTTCGGACACGCGGGACTAGGTAAGTCGCTCCAATCGGTTACTCAACCCCATAGTCTATCGAAGAGAGAGGATTACGCAGTCTGCAGCGGGACTAAATTGCAATCAATAACTCGTGCATTCATTATACACGGCGAATTATTAATTAATCCAGACTATACGGTGCAACGGTCTGTTCGGTTACCCGAACAGTAGCCGTGGAACAACTCACAGCGTCACAGTAGAGGTGCTGAGCGTTCGCGTCTGGAAAATTTCGGCGAGGCATTTTCCAGCTCTAACTAAAATTTGTAATCCTTGGTATTGGGTGAGATTAACTAGTGAAGCGCCAAATTTCTATAGCTAAATATTAAATTGTTGAATGCCTAATTCCAAGGTTTTTTAACTAATAAGAAATATAACGAACTAAAACAGTAGTGTTTAAATCAGCGATGAAGCTGAACCATCTAATTTTATCAATGCAAAATAATTGCATAAAAGCAATTTAAATTAAGAAGCTTTCACAATTCGGGACAAAAAGTTTTTTTTCACTTATTCGATCGAATTTTAGAAATTAAGGGATAATTGTTTCTTTTGTTATCAACTACTGTATACAAGGCTGATGTACAGAGTAAAAAAAGATTACAATAACATTCCTGGTAATTGTACGCCAGAAATATTACTATAATTTTACAGATGCGAGAGAAAATATCAGTATATCTGTGAATATTTACAACAGTGTAATATGATACCTGTAAATTTAATGTTTATTGCTCGTATAATTAAAAGATGTCATCAATATTTTAGTCTTTTACATTTATTGTTCGATTATTTACTGGGAAACTATAAAGCTGCAGTGACCACGCTGAACGGGTCATAAGAGCAACAATGAAAATTTCGAACTACTAAGAAATGTAATCTCTCCAAGAGAATTAGCCGCTATTGAAAGTATTTATATTAAAAAATAATCTAAGAATAATAATTTATCAAATCGTGAACAAGCCTCGCTCTAACATTCCATGCTGATGGATTTATTAGGGTAAAAACACTTTCCTTTCGCAGTTACATTTTGTATGATTTCGGAGGAGAGCACAGAATTCTAGCAGGTCAAAGTAGGCGGTAAAGCACAAACTATCATCTCCCCTTCCATTTCTTTGTGCGGGCAGCGCAATCTCTTGGTTTATTCTTTGACGATTAAGTGTATCTGACACTTTATATCTGCGTTTATTGTATATGTACCTTTTCAATTATTAAATCTGTGAATTACTCTGCTTTGTCCACAAAATTAATTTATAATTTATCTTGACAATAAAGCACATTATTTATTATCGTGTGTGTCTATTATTACTGCTACGATCCATGCATATATCAGTCTATTAAAGATGTTTTCTTCTAAAAATAACACACAAATTTATTGGAAACAATTCTAAAATTAAAAGTACAAGTCAGACAAAATTGTTTTTTTGTCTTGAATCATAGTACAATACATTCAAAAAATAAGATATATGCATACAGCAGCTGTACTTAAATACAACATTTTATTCAACGCTAAAAACAGGACGATGTATTTTTTTACTGTGTAATCTCCCTCAAAGATACACCCCTACAAGAGACATCAGTACAGTCTCTTAGGATTCTCGTCGCATAACCATAAAAATTGAACGCCGTCGATTCTTTGCCGCGCTAAATTTAAAATCGAGGGACGATAGCGTGCGCCATGTGTACAAGGAGATCATAATATTTTCTATTTTGTTAAATCCGCCACGTTTATGGCCAGATAAAGGTCGACATAAATAACCGCGACAATAAGACGAAACGAAAGACACTTGTGTCCCATCCACTTCCATCCGGCTCCCAGTTCGGATGGGGTATCGCGTTTGCATCTAAATAGGTTATTACTAGCTGCGTTATCCTATACACACTACGGAGGAGCATTCTCCCGATCATTTAGTCGCACGAGGACTGCGTGCGAACTGCTACCCTACACAACTCTATTTGTATTGTAAATCAGTTTCGGTATTTTGGAGTAACGGCGAAAGTAGGATATATATTTCACGGTGGAGTAAACGGAATGAAAAGAAAAAACGCTTTATATTGCGTGTTTCACAGTGTGTACCACCGCTAGTGCGGTCGACTCCCCTGCTTTTAGGGTTCGGTTTGAAGAGTTTTTGTTTTAGTTCGTAAACATAATCTCATTTTAACAAAGCGTTTTGGTTTGGGAATGCGTTTCTATTATTGCTTTTGTTTCATCTTCCTTTTTGCGAAGCGGGAGAAAGTAATTTGCTTACGACTAAAAACATGAAGGAATATTTAAACTTTACTTAAAGTATAAAATAATAAATCGTTTTTAATTTCTGCATAATCTTGCACATGTATACCTATAAATAAATTAATTATATTTCTAGAAGTAGTGTATCAAATCGAAATTAAAACTGCTTGCTCACCTTGCAATAGATAATAAAAATTAGCTTTTTCGTTTCCTCTAGCAATATTTGACTTAAAACTCCTGTTTCAAAAATATCTGGATAAAATGCTAAAAGGTTTTTCACAAATTATCGTGCTTCACACAATTTCTTCTCTTTGGCTTTTAGTGGCATTTCATTCACATCATTTCCTCTTTAGTACCATAGCATTATAGCATCATCTTGAATGATATAGTAGATACAAATATGCTTTAATCTCTCAATGACTTCTCTCTGATTTTCACTCTGAATAAAAAATCAAATAAGGCTGAGAAATCCGTTTTGCAAAAACGACCACGTTCAACCTCATAGGTACATAAACGTTCCTCTTCTTCAGGGCTACGTGGCGGCGATATAAAGCCACGTAGCTCTGAAGAATGGGGAGCCAAAAATTTGAAAGATTACCGTGGTACATAGATAGATAAATAAGTTTATTGTTCATAATAATGCTATAGCATGGAACATATCATTCATAGATATAAACGTCAAACAAATAAATAATGCTACTATTATCGCCGTAATAATAATAAAGGTTTATGATGAGAAATATTCTCAGTTCGTCAAAAATCTGTATAAAGTAAATAACATAAACACATACTAACACGTAGCAGAACACTATCAGGAAAAAACGCGTTTAACAAGAGTTTAAAAGGTTTATTGAAGAAGCTACTAACATCATGGAATGCATTTTCAATAAGATATTGCATTAACATGCAAGTGGTAAGTTCTCAAATAATGATAACCAAGCCTATTGTTTAAAACAATTGAAGAAATCAATACTAACATCAAGCGCTAGCAAAAATCTGACGAAGAATTTGGCAACTAGAAGAAGTGAATTAGGAATTTTGTGAAAAACAGTGATTCGGCAAATCTCATCTCGTAAGACCTAAACGGGGCGCGCGTAAACTAACAGATAAATCAAAATTGCTTCTTTCCTTTGTCACTGATGACATTTTCGAAACAATTATGTCATGCCAACGAATCTATGAGGCGAGCAGGATGGAGGTATAAAAAATTTCAGAGAAATGCATAATATATTAAAGTAATATAATTAAAATCAAAACATTGATAAAACTCCTAAATTCATGGATGGATTTCTAGAGAGGTTGCGATTAAATCTTCACAGACTTATCGGCTTGCGACAAATCGATGTAAGATAGAACGCGGATACATTTCTGACTGCAAGTTGCTTCTATTTTTTGTCATGTTATGTTGTTTATTCGGCATTTCTTTCTCCAATTCGCGTTTTATATTAATTTTCAAAAATTTTCAAAATAATCTATGTATGCGGTCTATGGATGACCTCCTTTTCATATGCCCATGTTACTTTTTCCTTAATCTTAATGTGATTATATATTACTTTATTTTTCTGGGATTCTTTGCTATTCATTATCCTTTAACATTTTTCTCGCCAAAATCTCCCCGCAATAGTTCCTTGCCAGATTATTATTCTTCTCGCTCGTTTGTTACTGACTTTTATTTATCAAGGTTGAATCGCATGCTTCCGTTGTTGCATTTAATATTAAATTATTAAACTCTCACACTAACATACCTCTAAAAAGCATGATGAAGAATGCATTCCTTCCATATTTTTTCTTTTCCCTACTTTTTTTAATTCCTCATTCTAGTGTAACTCTATAATTATTAACAATACCATCTTATATCATCCCATTATTTTTTATCGCTTCGTCTATCATGGATTTTCCTTTAGAGTTTATTGCACCAATGTTGCTATGCTTACCAAATGATGACCAGTCTGTATTACTGGTCCTCTTTTAACTCTAACAACGCATAATTCTTTACTATAGCTTCCACCTTCCGACCATGACACTCACTGATGACAAAACTGTGGCTGTAATAACACTACGCACTTTCGAACACCTTACCGCTAACTTAATTTGTGACATAATGACACTGACTTCTTGTATGCTAAAAGCTGAGAAGGCAATTCTTCCCCTGCATCAGAACTACTTCACAATGTGGTTTATTATGCTTTATTTTATTATTATAAGTTGAGAGCATATGAATAAATGTATATTCTGCAGTCAAATATACATATAATTCATATGAATAGTATCGATATTTTTTCGTCGCAAAGGTGAGACATTAGAACAAAATGGCACTATACATTTAAATATACTTACCTACACACAATGAACAAATACATTCGCATGCCTGTGCTCCTTATCACTAACATATTCTCCAACTTTATTTGAGTATATGACGTAATAAAAAGCTTGTGCATGCTCGGTATGTTAATTTAGTCACCAGAGAGAGCCGACAGTTCTTTCATTTCTGGATATAAATTGAGCACGGGCGTCATTAAAACTTTTTTATTAGTTTATAACCCCATAAAGGTGAATTATATAGCACGTTTTACAAACGCATTAGCACAGCGACGAAAATTCAAATTTTGTTTATTTAACAGCCTAATTTAGTTTTGTAGAATACATACAATATTTTTGTTTTTGGTGGCAACTATCTTCATAGTAATAGGGACGTTAGAGGTTTCGCTCGGCAGCATCACCGTATAAAGTTGCATAAATATCACCTTAAGACGATAACACCCGCCTTCTTTCGCATGCATACTGCGGCGTCGTGCAACTGGAAAATTTACAATTTGATGGAACAATTTCTTCCCCGACGCTCGATCCCAAACTACTGTATCGGATTCTACCATTTTTCAGTACCCGATAAACCCCTAATCCGGCGCGCGAATAAATATTTCCCATAAAAGAAGATATCTGCTTTAGTGCCGCTATACGGGATTACAGGTATTCGGGGAATCGCCGTTAAATTTACGAGTAAAACCGGGCGCCGAGATCTCCAGTATTTAAATGCTAAACATTTGATGGGCGGCAGCTCGTAAAAGGAACGAACGCTGATAATGCGACGCTGCCGGTTTTGCTCGCCCATTCCTAGCCGGTGTGTACACATCGATTTAATTTGCAGATTACGCGTGAGCTCGGGTGTTTCGTACATTTTAAGATCCGTGTGTATGTGTTTACGACTGCGTAAACAAGTACAGGAATATGAAAATTATTTGGAAGCGAATTTTGAACGCGTAAGCGAAAATTGCGTGAAGCAACGTAACATGTTGAATTTTATCAATGTTCGAGAAATAATTTGAAGTATAATTCCTAGAGAACAATCAGATATTTATTCAAAATAAAAGCAGGAACATAATAGCAGTTTTGACTTATTGCTCAATCATATGCCCCATTTTGAACGGGATATTCCCTTTTTTTGAATTTTCTGTCCTCAGACAACTTACGTTTTAAAAGCTTTCTGGTGAACTCATTCAAAAATTTTGCCTAATACAACCGGGAACCGGATGTTTTTCGAACGCATACTGTTCAGCTTACCACGGTTAAAGCAAAGCAAATCTTCTGTAATATAATGTCATATTAGTATCCATAAAACAGTGGACGGTAGAGCATCCCTTGTTTCTGTACGACCCGTTTCTTCGAAACGACGGATCTGTGATCACTAGCTTTTTCGCACTCATTTTAATGTTGGCCGTTTCACGTCGCAATACCATCATGTCAATAATTTGAGAAAAATTGTTAATATGATGAAGATAAGCGTCAACAGATCCACAACGTATCATAAGAATCTCCGAAAACTTCCAAATGGTAAGACTTTTAAGAGGGATCCTTCACGGTCTGCCAAAACACATGCAAGTGAATTAAATATGTATAGAAATATCTGAGCAACCGTTCCATTCTGATCAGGTTACTAATGGTATTGGTCCCTATTTTTTTGTAGAAGACGAGTGCATGGTTTCAGATAACCCTTTTTTTTAACATCACATCAAGTACGCAGAAAAGGAATAAATCCATAGGATGTGTGGTTTCAGCAAGACGGAACCACTGTACATACTACCAACACATCGATGAACATTGTTTCCTATATGTTTCTAGAAAAACTTTATTCTATGTTTTACGGATTTGGGTCCCAAGCTCTTTAGACCTGTCAAACTATGACCTTTCTTGTTTAGGATAATTTACCCCGTAATTCGGCCGACATTAAGAATGCTATTCATCAGTAAATTATGAGTATTGATCGAGCGATGTTGAAGCGTGTAATGGAGGATTTCAGGCAGATGGTCGAACAACTACATCTAGCACGATAGGCACCGTTCCCATGATAGCATTTTCCATAATTGAAACACATCTTAAATGGCATTAAATAAACATCATTTTGTTGCCAATAAATTCATATTATCTTGAAAATGGTTTGTTTAACACTTATTTCAAAATCGTCCAGCTTCCGGTTGTCACTTTGTATGGTTTGAAAGAATAAAAGAACTTATATAATGTGAAAATTCATTATCAACGAAGAAAATTGACAAAATTGCAAAATTTTTGCAAATATCAATTTCTACATTCGCAATTTAGATTTAACCGGCGCATCTACCAGAATTGTGCCTTAGAGACCAAAAATTCAATTAAACGAAAGAAACGAAAGTGAGTTAATAAGGTTATGGTCACTGAATTTTGAAAAGCTTGTTATGTTAGCTCTACAGATTATTTCCAAAAAGGACAAAGCAATAGCAGAATGAAAAATTAAAAGAAAAGCGTTCACATTTGGCTAGAAATAGAAATGTCGTTCCATCAGTATTATATAACGTTTGAGTCATTTGCAATTTACCTCGACAGAATTCGTCGAATTACGATTGCAAAATCTTCCTCGTGCGCACATTACAATCCAGGTTTAGTTCCGTCCGACTTTTTCTTGTCTCTAAACATGGAAAATTGACTTGATAGTAGAAGATTTTCATCCAATGTATATAAATGAACGATTATTTTGATACATTTAATTCTTCGTATTTTAATGATGAGATTAAGCGACTTAAATGTAATATATGCGACTAACTGCGGCACTTTCAAGACCTCCTTCGCAGGTGAAATCGTTAACGATTTTTTTTGTACCCTTGACATTTTATTTTCTTCCAATCCGCTAAATTCTTACCTCGCTAATTAAAGCGCACACCCTTATTTAATTTTAGAAATTTCATCAATCACGACACCGGAAAATCTTGTAATTAAAACCAGCAATTTTCCAATCTCTATAATTTTTCTTTCTAATTTCCAAATGTTTTACGATCTCCGACCCCAGCGATTGCCCATCTTTTTAATTTCCTAAAAAAAACCCGAAGATAATTAAGATTAATAGCAAGGCTGTGAGGAGTTGTACCAGACGATCAGTCAAAAATAAGAAGACAGCCCGGCTCCCCTGCTCTTAATCCTGGAAACTTTGAAAAATGAGACCTGCACGCCCCTCATCCCATTCGACTAAATGCTCGTGACTAATTAAATATGTAAACAATTCCGAAGTAAGATTGATCTGGCGCGTAGGCGCTCGTCTAGGGTCCCCAGACA
Source organism: Cetonia aurata (assembly GCA_949128085.1). Lineage (NCBI taxonomy): Eukaryota > Metazoa > Arthropoda > Insecta > Coleoptera > Scarabaeidae > Cetonia > Cetonia aurata. The sequence continues at coordinate 36,684,403 of OX421885.1, forward strand.
ATCGCGCGGCGTCTATTAACGCGATCCGTTAATTGAAAAACAGCGACTTCTATATACTGCTGTACGATAGCACCCCCTACGTCTGTTTCCTGTGCCTCGATAATTATTACCCGAAATTAAACAGACTGTGATTAATATTTCCGTCGGAATAGATGACTTGCTAATCCTACGGCGACATATCTGTGTATTAATTGCCGAATGTTGAGGGAAGGGACGGACAAACGGCGAACTAGGGTTAGTCGTACGTTACGTACCTCAAAACTGTGCGCGAACAAAATAGATGTTGTGCGTGGGTGGCGCTGACGATGAGAATTGATCTAATGTAAACGTTTAGCAATTCAACGAGAGCGCGTTTTATAAATTGACGTCCGTAAGCGATCAATGTTAACAAGATAATTAATTTGTTCTTTTATTGAATTACGCTTGTTATAAATAGCATCTTCTTCGGGGATGCTAATCATTCATAGTCATAAACAGTGACAACCGTTTATTTTATATATACACTCCGCCAAAAAAGTATCGCATAATTTAGTTTTGAATCATAAAAGTATCGCATAATCTTTGTTTGTAGCATAAAGTTGTAAATATACTTTAATGCGCTCTAAGATATAATTTCTATGATTGTTTAAATAAAATACAGGCCAAATAAAAACAAGAACTTATACTTGAGATTTTTGTTAAAACAAGAAATTATAATTTTGGAAAGAAAAATGTCATAACAATAGCTTTTAATACTGAGTATTGCCACCTCTGGCTCTTATGACCGCTCGCATACGGTTTGGCAGAAATTCGATTAACCTCCGTATATAAGCCTGATCCAAATTCTCCCACTCGTCACGGAGAGCATTTGCTAGTCCATGCAGGTCCGCTGGGGCAACATTTTGGGTTCGTATCCGTCTGTGAAGGAGGTCCCACACGTGCTCGATAGGGTTCATGTCCGGACTTACCGCAGGCCAATCTAAAACTGGAATACCAACATCGTTAAGGTATTCCTGGACGATTATTGCAACATGCGGTCGTGCATTATCGTGCATTAACATGAATTCGTTTCCTATAATTGGCGCATATGGTACTACATGTTCTTCTAAAATTTCCGTTATATACCTGTGGGCAGTCAGTGTACCTCTGTCTACTGGTACTAACTCTGTACGACCTGTTAAACAGATGCCTCCCCAAACCATAATAGAGCCACCAGCGAAATTAGGTCTAGGTCTGATATTACACTGCGAATAGCGCTCACCGTCTCGTCTGTACACTGAGATACGCCTATCTGAGGTGTAAATCTTGACTCATCTGTGAAGAGTATATTGGCCCAGTCATTAATGTTCCAATTTACATGTTCTCTGGCAAACCTTAAGCGAGCCACTCGGTGGTTCCTAGTGAGACGAGAGGCTGTTACAGCTACTCTAGCTCTTAATCCACTCTGTCGTAACCTATTCCGAATAGTTTGAGTACTCACACGAGTATTTCTGACTCTAGCCAAGTCGTTCTGCAATTGTCTCGCAGTTACATGTCTTCGACGTAATGCTTGTAGTAGTAAATAGCGGTCATCTTGGCGAGTAGAACATCTTGGACGACCTGGTACAGGTCTTCTACTGTAAATGCCTGTTTCCCTATATCTAGCTACGGCTCTAGAAACACTTGACTGATTGATGTTCATCAAATTAGCAACGTATGCTTGAGATCGTCCATCTTCGATTAAAGCAACTATAGCAGCCACTTGTTCTGAAGTTAAATTGCTCATTTTAGTTTTAAAAGCGTTGGTACAGAACTCTGACTTCGCACTTTAAAATTTGTCCGTATAGGAAGACTTTCAATAAACAACTGAACAAACCTTACACATATGCATTTTTCTAAATGTGTTCTTTTAGGAAAAAAAAAAGTAAAAACGCTAAGTTCCATTATTTTGTTAGTGTTTTTATAGTTCACATACACGAGGCAAACTTTTTGTGAACGTATAAAAATATCTTGGTTCATAAATGCCCTTTTTTAGTTTATGCGATACTTTTTTGGCGGAGTGTATAATCGAAACTAACACACTAGAATTTTTTTTTTTTTTTGTATATAGGTACGAATGCAATCATTTCTTATTCGTTTCAAATTAAAGTGGATACAAATAACCATATTAACACGAGCCCGCCCAGCTGTTCTACTCTAATTTATTTCCTAAAAGGCCTATTGTCCGACAATTCACCTGTATTTCCGAGCCGGACCCGATGTGATCCAGCGCCCCTATTTTAGCTGGAACGCGGACGTTTGATCGGACGATTGAACCCCGGGGTGCAGTTTTGGAACTTATCTCTCCGTTACCGAACGATAAACTATTGGGAGTGCGCAGTTCCGACGTGAAATTATTATCTCTCACGGAAATTAAATTGAATATATTTACAACGACAAAGGAGTTTTGCGATGGGACAGCCGACGGTGATCGGTAGGGAATTGCCTGCGAGGGATTGGCGGGTATCTTTCTGATTTGACCTCAATAGAGATCCATGGGAATGGGAATTCAATTTATAGTGACTTCAAACTTTCTGATAAATTGTTTTTGTACGGTCTTTGTTGCCGCTTCATTTAGGAATAAGTGTCTAAACTAAATGTCATAAATCAGAATCAAGGGGAAAACACTAGAAAAGAAGAGCACTGTGCACTTAATTCAATGCAACAATGACTGCCAAGATAGGAACGAATATTTGTTTAACTTTAAAGTTTTTATTTGCTTAAATGGCATCCTATATTTATGCTCATACAAAATTACTCTTCATATAACCTATACTATTAATCCATATGAAATATTGCTGACGTTTCCTATAGAGCATTATAAGTAATTCAATCATTTTATATTTATTAAAGGAATTTTATATTAATTTATAGATAGATAATCATTTATTTCAAAAGCATAATATTATAATACATGCCTGAAACAAGTCACAAGAAAAAGAAAGAAAAGGGTGAACATAATTATATTAACTAAAAATCACTAACACTGTAACAGGTTTTATCCCATAAATATTGCTTAACGGTTTTCTTATATAAATTAAAATTTGAAATTTCTTTTATATTACGGGGTAACTTATTATAGAATTTACAGCCAACGTAATATGGACTCTTTTGAAACATTGCCTTTCGATGTGGAGGTGGCAACAGATAATTATCGATACGCGTGTTATGGTCGTGGGAATAATTATACCCAGAAAATTCTTCTTTATGTTTATAAACAAAGCATAATGTTTCATATATATATAAATCAAACAAAGTAAGAATTAAATTATCTTTAAAAATCTTCTTGCAGGAATCATCATATTTCATATTGAAAATAATTCTGATTGCTTGTTTTTGTATTAAGAATATTCGATTTGCTTCATATGACGTTCCCCAGTAGATAATTCCATAACGCATACATGCAACAAAGTTAGAATAATAAAAAGTTTTTAAAGTCTCGATATTACAAGTTTCTCTCAATTGCTTTAAGGCATAACATGTTTTAGATAACGTTTTAGACAAATATTCAATGTGATGTGACCATTTCAAATTTTCATGGACAAATATTCCTTAAAATTTACTTGATACGTGAGTGTTCCAGGTAACTTGATTAATGTTAATTTCTTGAATTGACTTTATTTTGTTATGAAAGTATATAAACTTGGTTTTTTCCTTATTTATCATCAAATGGTTATATGCCATCCAGTTACACGCTTTGGTAAATGATTTCGGTTTTAACTAATAATTCAGATATATTATGAGAGCTTATAGTCATACTAATGTCATCCGCATACATGGTTGTTTGTTCTGTTTCACTTAAATGAGCAGCAAAATCATTAATGTAAACCACAAAGAGTGTTGGACCCAACACAGAACCTTGCGGCACCCCAACATTCAGATTTAAAAATGACGATTGGCAATTCCCCACTATTACACTTTGCTTCCTCTCTGTAAGGTAGGATCTAAACCAGTTCAACGACACTCCATTTACGCCATAATGTTTTAATTTATGTAAAAGGATATTGTGATTAACTAAATCAAACGCTTTGGATAGATCGAGGAATAATCCAAGACATTGTTTATTGCAATCCAAATTGTTGTATATGCTATTTAGAAAATTAAAGATAGCTGTATCTGTTGATTTATTTGGACAAAAACCATGTTGACTGGTGGATAGATAATTAAATGATATTAAATATTGAATTAATCGTTGATTCATATATCTTAGAAAACACAGGTAATAAACTAATTGGTCGATAGTTGCAAAGATTATTTCGATCCCCGTTTTTAAATAGTGGTTTGACTATGGATAGTTTGAGTTTGGTGGGGAAGATGCCCTTTTCAAATGAAAAATTTATTAAATAAGCCAAAGTTGTGACAATATATGTGGATGAATGTTTCACAATAAAAGATGGTATTATATGGTATAAGCAATCTTCCGTACATCAAATTCAAACAAATGAATAAAATCACAATCATTAAGAAAACAATCAAATCGATATAATTTTGCTGCAACATTTCGCTTGAACAACCAAAATAGACAAATACTTTAGCGTAGATTATTCTATTGTAAATCCGAGTACACTCTGCACTATAAAGATTGCAATTACAAGCGTATCCTCTCGCAAATTACACACCTGTAGGCAGTTCGTTAGCGGCTTGGTAAATACAACGGTAGTTAGAGTACAAATTTACTGTGAGTTTAAATTTTTCCAACGTTAGAGTTTAGTTGTTTATAGTTTAATCCGCTATAAACTTAAGCGGTACAACTTTTAGTGCTTCTAATAAGGATTAACTAAATAAAAATCCTACGAGTCTGTACTAACGAAATAATTCGCTGTGAAACACGTTCCTCTTAATTGTATTTCGTACTTTCAGTATAGTAACAAAACATGTTGATTTTTTTTATTGTTTTTGTTCCAACTAAAGGTAAATCCTACACCATGCTGGGATCCCCTGACAACGCCAACACTCTGGGGATAATTCCGTGTGCCATATCGTGGCTATTCAGGGGCATCAACGAACAGAAGCAAAAAACTGGAGCTAGGTTCTCGGTTCGGGTCTCTGCTGTGGAAGTTTGCGGTCCGACGAATCAACTGAGGGACCTCTTGGCCGGTCATTCGAACGGTGAGTGTGACAAGTTATTGTTTCAGATATCTTATTATTGTAAGTTAAACTTCATTGTTCTACCATCGAAAAATTAATTAACTGACGTAATCTTGATTTATTCAGGAAATGTACTGAAGCGCGTTTTGTGTGGTTGACATCGATTAATAAATAAAGAAAATTGTGCGACAGTATCTTGATGAAAGTTTATTTGCATTTTATTCTTCATTTTTAAATACAAATAACTGCATTGCACGTTAGGTAACTTCTGTAAATTGCACACATTAAGCACTGTACGGTAATACGGATAGTTTGGCAGTTAGTTATTAGTTACATTGCCAGTGGATGGTTGTACATACACTGGAAGTACTAAATTTCTATTTGCACACTAGAAACTATTCATAACTCGTTGTGAGGAGAACCGGTATCCGGAGAATTCGCCTAATTAATAGCGGAACCGTTAGCTGAACATTCCTCCGCGTTAGTCGAGCATACGTTAAGAAGATGATTAACAAAATTAATTGAATTAAATTCAGGGTGAATCAAATCGCCCACAATAAAATGATAAGTCATGAAACTTGAGTTCTTCCTCTTACCTGCATCATCTCTGCTGCAGTAAAATGAAGAAGATTCACATTCAAATCGAAATATTTATTTATCCAAGAAACATAAAAATGTGTAAACAATGTCAAAAATATTCACATTCAAATCAAAATATTTATTTATCCAAGAAACATAAAAATGTGTGAACAATGTCAAAAATATATAGATATGAATATATACATAAAATACAATAATAATAAAAACAGAAAAACCATACAAAAAAGTACATACATAATAATCAAACATGCTATGAACATTTGTCAGTATGCCGTGAGCCGTCCAACTGTTTTCAAATTTTTGGGGGGGAGCACGATAAATGGACAACCCGGTATACACCTTATACCTACTAAAAAAAAAAACAGTTTACTTTTGAAAGAAGTTGTCTATATTGTAACAAGTTTCCCTACACAACATTGCCTTTAGTTTCCTTTTGAATTTATACAGACTATTTATTTAACCGTTTAAGAACTTTTTAAGGATATATAGGTTTTCCCATATTTATTACTAATCAATTTCCACAAATATCTAAGATTACATGATTACATTACATTAGTTCACAAATAAACAATAAGGTGCACCTTGATGTCTTTGATCACGGGTTTCTGGCAACAAATATACCTTTTAATATAAATTTTGATCCCTGTTACTAAACAAGAAATATCAGATATTGTATCTAAATGAAAATGCTCGACGACATGTGGGTGTGATGGTGTTTCAACGGCCCTTTTGAAAGATATTAAAGACTTTATTTTAGATCTGATTCTTATTAATTTAACTTTTACTAATGATAGTTTTCCGGAAAAATTAAAGATCATTAGAATTGCAATAGGGAAAAAGATGTACTACTGTAGTATGGATGGACATGCGTCGAACGAAAAGTTTATTTCTTGGCAGAAATGACTAACCAAAGTGCCCGTATTATTTGTCATAAATTATGGCATTTTTCTCATTCTCCCAATCCTGCTTCATTTACACTACTGCTACGATCTTGTCACATCTCGGAACAATGTCTTAAATGAATATTTAAAACATAATTACTAAAAGGAAGGCCACCGTAGGACTTTTGCGCAAGAAGTTACGCTGCACAATTCCTTAATTAGAAACGGCAATTCTAAAATCTCTCATTAAATACGAAAATCACATTACTATTGAACATAATTAAAAAATTGCGTAGACCGCATCTTGTGAAAGCCCTCCGCTAATTGACAGTGAGCTTCAACGGCTACGTCTACATAATTTATTACATTACCAGCGATTACCATTCCAGAAACACCACCAAGACACCAAGAAGGGGCTACAGCTTAGGCGTGGTGTACATTATTAAGTGAACTGCTGGTGTAATGAACAAGACACGAAAAAAAGTAACTCGAATAAAATAATCGTCGTGTAGTCGTTTTGCGAAATGAATTTTTTCTCTTCTCATTCACTCTGCGACTTTTTTTTTCTGGCTTTTTTTGTACGGTAGTCCGTTGTTGAACTAATTCAATTTATTACGCGAACAGAGAAAGCAACTTCGCCTCCCGCGCGCTCTGCTGGTCGACCGCCCTTAATTCGTGCGGGAAATTCTAATTTCACTTTTTCTCATTTTCCAATAAACAAAGTGAGGAGCCGTGGGGGATGCAAAAGTCGAGTTTCCACCGCTCTCCGGATTGCACTTGCTTTATTGTAAGCGTTTGCTTTCTTGTCTCATTTTGTAAAAATGCGAGTAGCCGAGGGCCTAATGACCATCGCTTAAATAATTAATTTTTAACCTTACATAATTGCCAAAAGTTAACTTGCCCTTTTTAGGCGTCTTCCGGCAGAGAATTTTTAATCATGCTTTCCTTTCGGCAAGTTTTATAGAAATTACAAAAACCAGTTTTTAGAAATCCAAATTAAAAATAGTAGAGCTTTCAACAAAATTTAACAATTTTGTTACCTGTTAATGTTGCAGAAAAAAAAATGCATTCTATTTTCTTAAAACAATTATAACTTTTCAAAAACTATTATAAATGTTTTGCATATTTTGCGATGATTGTTATAAAACTGAAAAGTATATATTGAATAGCTGAGAAATATGTTGGCGGTCATTAATAGAAAATATTTTACACGTCTGCGGATTAGTTCTCAGAAGAACTTTTTTATTATTACAACGCAATTTTAAGGTGAAAAATTAAATATAAACGCACTATCATTTTTGCCGAAAACTGACCAATAGCAAAACAACACTCTTCCGAATTAAAAAAAATAGATATACAAGCAAATACATAATAAGCCACATAACAGCTTCTTACAGAAAGTGATATACGATATATAAATTTAATAACATAAGCACTACACTCCCGTTTCGCGGTACCTCCTTCTCTCCAAGAGAAATATTTATCTTGTGTCGTGCACGAGAGCGATCATGACCGGAAATAATTTGCCGTTTTAAACGGGCTCTATTTAAAACAAACACGAAAGACAAATTGGGAAATACCTGGCGGTCGCCTTGAGAACGGCAACAAATTTGTAAAACCATATCTGGGAAATGATTAAACACAAACAAAGGTAACATGATGTATTAAGGTTTCAGTTGGCGGTCCTGCCGCAATCCATCACAGTCACCCAGCAGACATGACGGGAATCTCGTGCGTGCTACACCGCCGGCTAAGTAAAAAAGGAATAAGGAGAAAAAGAGTATATTGCTGTTCACCTTTAGCTTTCTTCGACACCAGAACAATAATAATAGATATGCAGGGTGACTAGTAACCGATCGTACTACTTTAAGGATAAATTTATCTCCATTATATCCGCCATGCCAAAAACGTTTCTAAAATATGTTACGCACAGAGTTCTTGCTAAAAGTTAAACCTGCTTCCATTAATAATTTTAACTTATAAAAAGATAACGAAGGCATCTATGAGATTTTAAAGTTCTCAAAGGACCTGTAGCAACTGTCAAATGCTGCTGATAGCTGATGAAGCGAGCTAAAAGCGATTCAAACATCTTACCTAACAGTAAAATGATAACAATCGGCATAATATGAGTTGGTGTTGTTTGTACTGTTTCCGTCGTCTGTTGGACTTTGGAAATCTGACGTTTCGGCAGTGGTTCTACTGCCGTGGTCAGGGTACGCCCTGTGTAAGTTGGTTCTCTATACACACTGGTTTTTATGTTTCCATCGCTCATTTTATGAACTAGGACACCTAAGAATCTGATGACATTTTCCTGTTCCAATTCTATGGTGAGCTTGATTGAAGGTTCTATATTGTTAATGTGTTCCTCCAGAGTATTTACACAATATGTTTATATGACAAAGGTATCATTAACATATCTGAGCCACAGCCTCAGCTTGAGATAATGTGTTTATATTGCTGTTTGCTCAAACTCTTCCATATATATGTTGCTGTTGAATTGGCGACAAAGCAGAGCCCATCGCCATCCTAAACTCTTCTTTGTAGAATTTGCTCCCTATCTGGAAGTACGTTGTCTCTACGCATATTGTTAGTAGTTCCATGATGGTGTTGACACTCCAAGTGGTTCTTGTTTGTAAAGTATCGTCTTTTCTTTGATTATTATTAGTGCTTCATATGTTTTGTACATTTGTAAAGAGACTGTCTCATTTGGATCTAAACGTAGATTCTTTATTTTTTCAACAAACTCCTCTGTGTTCTTAACTGCGGACCTGATAGTGGTTGTACTATCAGTAGCAGGAACTTTGCAAGTGAATAGCATGGTGAATTCATAGAATAGAACTGACTATCAGACGTAATGAAATATCTGGCTTGGGAATTTTTGGTTGGCCGTAGAAATGTGAAGGTTTGCTATAATGAGGTGAAGGTCTGTATCGTACGTGGTCGTTAGTGAATTCGTTTTTGTGTTTGTACAGTGCCTTGTAAAATCTCTACTGATGATGCAGGACCTTTATTTATTTCTGTATACCTTCCTGCTTGTAATACATCTTGTATTTTATTGTCGTAGTCTCTGGCGTCCATTATAACAGTAGCGTTTCCTTTGTCCGCCAGTGGTATTTCTTAAGGTTTTTTTTTTATTTTATCGGTATGTTGTTGTTTCTATTGGTTTTGTCTTTTGACGCACTTTGTTAGTTCCCAGTATATTCTGGTAACTTTACCAAACAGTCGCAAACACGAATGTTCTTGCAAATAATAAAGCAAAAGTAATAAAGCAGTCCTTAACTAGTAAAAAAGAAACCTTTTCATTTCCCGTAGAAAAGTGTTCTTCAGGTGTTTTACAAAATCTCAGAATATCACAACTGTAATTTTAGTAAAATAAATTAGAGGATAGCTTGTGTTACAACCAGAAATACGCTTCTGTTCTAATTCTAAATTATATCTAACTAATAATTATAAGTTAATTTCCTATATAATAATACAGCACAGTGTATTAAGTAAATGTAACTAATTCAACACTTTATTATCTTAGTGCAACTTCTTTCCGTATAAACGTCAATAAATACGAGTCAAGTGGCAATTTATTTCAATATTCACCCGAAATAGTCCTTAATAACACCTCAGTTACCATCACATATATCACAAACTCCCTCGTACCCAACTTCAACACGCCGACACCCATTCCCTCTTGGAAATCATCAAATTCGACGGCATTTCTAATCAAATTTGCAAGATGTGCCATGTCGTGTCGGCCATAAAGTGCATCTGTCGACCGCGACATCTACTTTTATTACGATTCGCGCAATATGTAAGACATCACCTCGCCTCCGCCGACCTCTTCCCTAATATCCCGCCTCCCTGTATGCAGTTCGTATTAATAAGTTTCGGTATTTACGTGATTTCCCGGAGACGTACGGCCCTCTAGCGGAGACAGGGGAAACTTTTGCAATCTAGCCGGATGCACGCGCGACGCCGCCGGTGGCGCTGGGCGTATGTGCCGCGCCGGTGGGCCCGTATTAAATTAATTTAAGGAAAATATGGTGTCTCAGTAACATCGCCCGGTAAATGGTTGTTTAGCGGCAGTTCCGGTTAACCCCGAAATAATACCCGCGGATAATGGCGGATAATAGGATGCGTCTGCTTTGTAATGGGAAATTTGATTAAGAAAATCAACGTGATACTGCACCGATATTGAAATGTACGAGGTGGTGCATTCTATTTGCGAAATACCTTGGTGGAAACTCGAAATAAGCATTTAGAGTTGTGCTTATCTTTGCACAAAAACGTTAAAAAGTATCATTTATAAACTCTTGACAAAACGGCAACCTTCATGTAGATAAAATACAGGGTCCGGCAAAATGATCTTCCACATTTTTTAAATTATTATATCGATAACACCAAAATGTTGAAGGGAAAGGACTCTTTAGGTTAAAATCTTAGCCAGGACGAAAGCTCAATGTAAAAGTTCTGACTGTAAACTCAGTCCTGAGGCTCATTCTGAGAACTTGCCCGAAACCTCAACCTGACAGCTCTGGCTGAAAGTTAAGACAAAGAACTCTATCTGAAAACTCGGCTTAAGAGCTGTGTCTGCAAACTCAGCCTAAAAGCTCTGATCGAGAGTTCAAAGTCGAAGTTCACGTTCAACGCCCAAGCTTAAAGACCTCGTTCAAATACGGGACGTCTTCAGGGCTGCTCCTTTTATCACTGTTGACCTGAAACTGAGAGTTTCCGATCAACAGCGACGAAAGAAGCAACCCTGAAAATGTCCCGTGCAAGTATTGGCGAAGAGTCGGCCAGAGGAAGCTCCAAGACACGGTTAAAATTGGAAATCGCAGAAGCCTATAGCATGGATAACAATCTACGTGCAAATTTGTTTGAGGCATTTGTAGACGTCAACATTCCGATTATATAATTATTAAACAATTCCAGCTTGGGACAATGTCTGCATAAATATACAAATCGTGATATTCCTGGTGAGTCTACTATCAGGAGACCTAAAGTGTAGAACAAGACAATAACGGCAATTAAAACAAAAATTTCAGAAAGCTGTTTTTGGGTTAGCACAGATAAAACGACTGATCTAAAGGATCGATGCGTTGTAAATTTTATTGTCGGCAACCTGTCGTTACTCAGTAGAGCACTTGGTTAGAAGCTGCATTCTTTTGTGCGCAACAATTTTGAAATAGTGCTATTGTTTATTTTTAAATTAGAAAACAACGCTGTTCGGTATAACAATGGAAAACACTAATTTGCGGCCACAATTACAATTTATTGAGACTAGTTTTAGAGATATACCAGAGACCATAAACATTTTAAAGACTCCCGGTTTAAAATTGTCCGCAAAAGTTTCATGCTCGATCTTATAGGTGATTCGCTAAGAGGTATATTAGACACTAGAAATAAATAATTCATTATAAGGAACTAAGAGCATTTTCATTGTACTTTCATTTGTGTGTAGTAAATGGAGAGAATAAAATTAAATAAACGGTAAAATGTCTAGATCCAATACATAAATTACTACCACCAAACAAAACCTTAGTATCTCGAACCATAAAATTTAACAGAACTATCTTGCGAAGTTGCGAACAAATCCACCGCTTCCCATCGACCATAACATAAATTCGACTCTAAATAATTGAGGAGGACTCCTCCTATCTCTTTGCGTTTTTTTTTTTCCTTGTATAACGTAAAGTACATTAGGATCGAGATTGAGCACCGACATTGCGGTCGCGTCCGAAGGCCGCAGCTGTCGACTGTAATCTATTTGTTCTCCAGTCGTTCTTTTATTTCGACGCTTTTAACGTGTTTTCTCCCCTTTTTGTCGCAGATTCCGAACAATCGCCTGGAGTGTATTTACGAGACGATCCATTATTCGGAAACCAACCGCCGCACTGCGAACTGAGGGTGCCGACCGCGGAGAGAGCGGCACATTACCTGGACGCGGCCGTCGAGTGTCGAGCACCGACGCGAGAGGACGTTCGCGACTCCCATCTGCTGTTTACGCTGCACGTGTATCAGTATAGCGTCGCTGGAAAAGGAGGAGGTAAATGATAATAATAAAAACGATTTTACAATGAGTTATTGCTTTTCCTGCGAAAAGTGCATCCTACTGACTGCGCCAGTAATATAACGCCAACTGCACACAGGCATATTTAATATCAAACAACGTATAATAGAAGCACCTTTAATTAAAAATGCTTTGTTAATAAAGCTGCAATAATAGAGGAGCTAACAACAATACCACGTCGCTGTTATTACTATGACAGTGTCCTGTATGAACAAGATGAAAGGGCCGCAAATTATCATTGTATCTCGTGTTTAGTCACAGAGAACTTCATATACCTTGCAGCGTTCACGGGTAATAAATTATTCAGGTCGTCTCTATTGTGTCGATTAATAATTTTGACATGCTTTACGAGACCTAAAGCACCGCAGCATTGAAACGACCACTGAAACGCTGGAAGCAAATATCGCTGCTCGGTAGCACTGCGGTGACAAGAGCGCTTAGGTAAGTCTTCCTCTCGCTTTTCCCGGCGTAAATTAGTTATTAATTAGCCCCGGCTTTATCGGCGCTTACAATTGCGAACACTCCACGAGTGATTAGAGGTTTAATTGGTATGATTTAGTGGGATAAGTTCCTAATACCTACTGCAGGTTAGTAATTACCAAGCTGAAGTATGAATCGCAATTCGATGATTCATTGTTTACTTATGGTACGTCTGTGTTGGACCAACGATAAATTATGGAACGACTACGGGAGAAAAATGAATAGTTATTTACATTAGAGTGCGGTAGGTGTCATTTACGGCGCGATAACTTGGCTCAGAGAGAGTTGAAGCGCTGTAAATGACCTAACGCACGATATTTGTATTAGATTTTTTGGTTGAAAAAATATTAAAGGAGATTATGCATATTAGAAGTAACTGTCAAATGAAAAAAAGAGGACACCACAAATTCATCGTCATACTATCTATTATATTAAACACATTTACTTCGTTTAACGAAGACTATATGAAATTCTTATTTATCCCCACTATAAAAGTTAATAGTATTGCATATGTTACTAGCTTAACCTTTATGGAGACGGCCTTTAAAGTGTGTGCAACACTGTTATGTTAGTGCGAGTACAAAGGCTTCAATTCAACACTTAACGCGGAAAAGCAACATTAAACCTTTAATTAACCTACAGCAAGTCAAGTAATGAACACCATTATCAAAACATATGCAAATTCGCGAAGATCCGCTCACTTTCGAACATCCCATTAACTTACGCCACTCCACTCGTCTGCTAATGTCGAACGCTCCAACTGGTCGCGGACAAAGACACGTAGTTAGTGCCGCGCTAATCTTAAATTTAATTTGAATAACGACCGGTGCTATCCCACCGCAATTCTCTATGTTAAATTATGCCGAGCACCGCAAGCGAATGAAACAGTTAAAACACGCACAAAAGCCGAAACTTAGAAAAAATATTCGCACATGCCTACCGAAATTAAAACGGAGACGAGAGGCCTTAATTGTCGCCGAGCGATTTCCGGGTGTCCGAAATTTATGAAAATTGGAATCCTTATCGGCGCTGCAAGAACAAAAAGTCGGTGCGACGGAGATGTACGAGTTTCTCGTCGAGATGATCTTTGGGGTATATCAGCCCGCGGCGGAGATAAAATGAGATGGCAGATAATCGTGATGGCTTTATTCGTAATAGGGATGCCACCTTCTTCGCGCTCCCGAAGCGTTTAGTATTTACGTATTTGATAAAATGTCGCTTTAAATTTGCATACGCAGGATGAAAATTCTATGAGTTGTTAGTTAACGAGGAGGATATACCCATGCTATCTACAATAATAACAGCCTATTGTATGGAATAACTTATACCATCTGAACACCCGCGAGTGCTTGATATGCTAAAGTAAAGAACAAAAGAAAGGCAAAGGTGTTTCCGTTTGCAAGAACACGAAACGACTATACGCAAAATTCTATTGGGCTATTATATTCGCAAAGGTGCTGCATTTTATCACACATCGATATTTCATACCCATTCCTGTATTTTTGGCCGACACATAATCTTTATGTTTCCGACGATCGGGGAAAGACATTTCAACATCTGTGCCAACTGCAACTTCAATAGCAAAATATCCATGTTATCGCATTCTTACACTTGGGCGATTGTAATCCGCGACGGAGCGGACTATTTTGGCGGTATGCGATAAATATGGCGTTACTTTTTCGGTTTGCGCATTTTACTTTTGTGGTTGCCCCCGAGAATTGAATATAGAAATAATTTTTAGAAACTGGGCATACCTAATCGTGCGGTGCCATCTATCTAGGATTACTATTTTCCATTGTTTTATTGCGCCTAGTTGAATTTAAGATGTTATGATTATTGAAAGATATTATTTACTCTATTTATAATTTTGTTACTGTTAAGTTTTAGAATGTCTGATTCTTTATTTTACGTTTTTCACGTTATTTTGAAGCTGTGGTTAAATACGTCATTGTGATTTATTAGTGAAATTATTCGATGCGGACATTATCAGACATCGACTAGTTATTACAGTTATATCCGCAGGTCGCTCGAAGATATTTTCTTATATTAACCATGCAGGCTTTAGAGACTACGGGCTTCTATTTTCTTCACTTCTTTCAGTTTTTCCGGTCCTTTACCACGTCTTCCGTCTTCTTTATGCATATTTATATCCGCTTTTAATTGTCGTTAACGCTTTACCGCCATCTTGAATAACTTCGAAGCGTGTTCTGGGTTTGTGTTGCTTATTGTAATACACAATTTGCTTTACTTTATTTCCAAAAAGTTTCTATTCTATTTCTGAATTATGGATAGTGTTTTAGCAAAAACAAGGATATGTGATTATTGCATTATGTTCTTTTAAAAAGAAGATTACATTTTTTAAAAGAAAGAAGTTCCAAAAGGAAAGTAGTGACCCTCGTTTTATTCCGTCTATTAATGCAAATGCAAAATTCAATATCCTTCAAGTATTAATGGTTTTGAGAAATCAAGTATCCTACCAATTATTCAATGAAAATATTGATCGCCTAATGTTCATGTCTATTTTATTCTAATTATCTCTTATTAAAATAAATTAATATAATCAATAAAACTGTTTCACGTTCCTTTAACACATGAAATATTTGTTACAGTTGCCGGTGGTAGGAGCCGCCTTCATCTAATCGACTTGGGCAATTCAGAACGCGGCAAGGCCAGCGGCGGAATCCCACTATCTGGCCTGGGCAACATCCTTCTAGCGATCTTCAACGGCCAGAAACACTTACCCTACAAGGAGCACAAACTAACCCACCTACTAAAAGACTGCCTCAGCTCGCTCACCTGCCACGCCGCCATGATAGCTCACGTCTCGCCGTACGCTCAAAACTATTCCGATACCCTAACCACCGTCCAGTTAGCCTCTAGAATCCACAGGATGCGAAGACGCCGTATAAAATTTGTGTCCGCCGGCACAGGGAATGGGTCCGGTGGAAGTTCCGGAGAAGAAGCAGCCAAAACGACTGGAACTAGTAGCGAACCCGATCCATCTAGCAGTGACCTATCAGCGGATACTGTTATTTACGTCGGACCAGCGGATGATGCCACCGATGGCGAGCACCCACCAGTTTACATTCCAAGCCTTAATTCCGGTGACAATCGCTGCTCGATGAGTAAGGCGCTGAGAGGTTCCAGCGCCGAGCAGAAACCTAAAGTTTCATTGAAGGCGCCAGATGAAAAGATGAACACTTACGCAAGGCAACAAGCCAAAGTATCTTCCAACAAGACATCTCCCGCACATGTTAATTCACCGAAAGCTTCCCCGAGTCGTTTACCCACTCCAAAAACGAAAACACAACCGGTGGAGCAAGTAAAGCACAACCCGAACCCAAGCGACGAGCAATGGATCGACGGTCCACGCATCTCCAAATCTAGAGTCGCTGAGGCGAGGCATTTCATGAAGGAACCTTGCCACGTCAAAAAGAGAGAGACTTGGATAGATGGACCAATGCAAGTCGAGAGCTCTGGATACGGCTACATGGATAGTCACAAGAAGAATATGATCCGAAAATGGGTGGAGCATCAAACATCGCAGATACAACGAACTAAACATAGTCATCCGAAAGAATCGAGGAGCGCTAAAGATCACATAAAAGAACTGACGCAATTCAAAACTTACGACGACGAATTTATAAAGCCCTTAGACTCGAAAAGGCCGGAAATGGTTGACGATTCCCATTTAAGGAGTGCGTTAAGTATTTCGAACGGAAAAACTGGCGACACAATCCAGGAATATTTGAGCCAGGAAGAGAGAGAAGACGAAAAGATTGAGGAAGACGATTACGACGAGGAGGAACCAGAAATTCCGCCCGCCTTACCGTTGATCCAGCCTCTAAGTAGCAGGGAAGTATCGCTGGAGAGCTTAGATATGCTGCTGAAAGAAAGACTGATATCCAACGCTGAATACGCCTACCAAAACGCCTACGACGATCAGCAGATTAGTGACGAAGATGAGGTGTTAGAAATCATAGAGGTGGAAGAACCTCTAGAACCAGTGCCAACCCAAGATTGCTGCTTGCAAGTGACGGAGGAAGATATAGCTTTATGTATGGGATTTAGGGAGAATCCACTACCGGAAGTCGATCAGGAGAATCCTCTGGATCATCCACTACGAATTTTAAGTCAGGAGAATTTGACGGTTGTAAGCACATTTACCGATTCCATGTCGATTTACACCGATTTAGAAAGGATTCTGCCTAGGAATAGGTACGATCCTAAATATGGAATGTATAATGACGATTACGAAGATCCAGACAATCCGAACGGGAGGAATAGTCGTTTAGACGAAGCGGCCAAGCAGAAATTTGATCAGCTGGCACGACTACACGAGTTGTACTCGAACAGACTGGCTAAGGCTAACGTGGCGAATTCAGAAACGTTCCAAAAGCACAGCCAAAGCCAGAAATTACTGACAAGATGCGAATCTCTCACGCTTACTGATATGCTTTACGGTCCTCCGCATGATAACAGCAGCATATACAGCGAACCCGCCTATATCCCTAATCAAGAGAAGTTCTGTGAGAATTGCAAAGTAAGTATGTCTAGACCTGCTACCGCACAAAATTGGTATGCTGACCCCCATTTATCAGCCAGCAGCATGGAACTGTCGGCACCGGCAGCTCCTCTAAGCGGACGCTTCCAGAGATACACCCATAAGTATTCGAAGGATAACAGCAGTAACTTAGCTTATTTACGGCATCCAGACGGTGCTTCGAATCCCAATCTGCGAGAAGAAACTGAAAGGGTGCCCGGGAATGGGGCTTGCGATGAGAATCCCCAACCGAATTTAATATTACCCCTACCACCGCCTAATAGTTTGCCGTCTAACGAACGGATAAACAGACGGATGTTTAGCATCGAATCCGGTTTGGCCGCTATAAAATTAAACCAGAAACAATCTGAGGGATACGACAGCGGCCACGACTCGACGCCACGCACGTCGAAACATAGTCCGGCAGCGATCTCTAGGAAAGCGGAGAGCGGCTACGACAGCGTGGTTAGAGACAGCGAAAGCTCGAGCATAGATTCAGATACGAGCAGATTGTCTCATTTGCACAACAGACGCGGCAAATGCAAACACAAACACGAGAAATCCTTCTGCTCGTGGTTTCTAAATCCGTTCACCTGTAAATACATCGACGAACCGCCAGAAACCCACTTCTAATGCAATGACCTCTCCTGTATCGTTTTCGTTCGTACGATTCGCATAAATGGATGCAACCTTGTACTGTGTAACTTCTCAAGACTGGAACCCTTTCGGATGGCGTCTTTAACTCAGGAAGAATCTGTTGTATTTTGCCTGCCTGTTTTTCTTTTTGGATACGTTTACATTTTTACTCGTTATGATAATATAGACTGTATAAATACTTCGATTATTGCGGGATGTAAGATTCTAAAAAGGGTGTTCAAAAAATTCATTCCTCTTTCTAGGAATCATTCACAGCGAAAAACTAAAGAATTTGTTGCAGTGCTTTTTTGATAACTAGATACAATTAAATTTAGTCTAGTTGGCTTAGGTTTAAAACAAAAAAAAAAAAGGTGAATTCGCCCGTCCAAGACTTCTTTAGCATTACGTCGAAATGAATAAACTGCGTTTGCCGTAAAAAGCTCATGTGCCATCAAATTCATTGTCCATCTATAGCAGGGTCGCCATATTTTATGAAGGCTCCATTGGGACATTTCGATGAGGGCAGATTTCTTTTGTAATTAACAGTAATTAAAAAGATATTTTAGAAATTAATATCAAGTGTAGGCTTACGGGCATACTGAAATTTACCAAAGTAAAATATAGATTTTCTGTACACACTTTAGTAGTAAAACACCGAAGCGTGCCAATTTACCCCCAACCGAAGACATGTTGGCACCAGATATTTAACCATTAAAAAAATTAATTCACATCTTGTTTTCAAAACATGGGCATAGTTACCAAGCTTTCACTTCAGATCCGTACCGATATTAAAATTGCCAACTACCCCAGATACGTTTTCCAAATAAACTGGTGTATGTGGTGATTTTTTATTTGCTCTAAAAAAAAACATGATTCGTACTTATTTTGGTTAGGATACTTCTATCACTATGAAACTTAGTTAACATAAAAATTTGATATTTGTGCAATCTTAATGCGCGAACTCCATTCGAGCGGTTCTGGATTCTGGATTTTAGGTCGGGGAAGGTGGTGGACACATGCACTTAGGCCACTCTTATCGGACCCATTGTGCTACCTCCCCTAGGTGGCATCGCTCGCCCACAGCCTACTCGAGCCAGCCCAAACTGAGCGTGAGCTCGAGCAGAGCAGCAGGCAAGGCGCCACCAAAATCGGCCATACTGGGCCAGTACTCTCCCAGTATGGAACCTCTAAGTTGGACAAGCGCTGGGCAATCACATAAAATGTGTTGCGGCGTCTCGTCTTATATATATAATAACGACAAGACCGGTAAAGATAGGTACATTTGTTTTACTCTCTGTTTGTAATATGAATATGAAGCTTTCGCGTTTGAAGAAGAACCAAAGAAAGGCTAGTATTAAACATTCCTTCGTAAAACGCTAAATTTCCTAAAAGATCACAATAACAATCAAAAGCAGTATCGTAAAATCGATTGTAGAATCCAAAAATGCAATAAGATACAGAGCGTTTCATTAAAATTAAGAGAATTGATGGCAATTTCCGGTTCTTCTGGAAGTTGTACAACGTCGGAAATATTTATTAGAACAAAA
Organism: Cetonia aurata; assembly: GCA_949128085.1. Taxonomy (NCBI): domain Eukaryota; kingdom Metazoa; phylum Arthropoda; class Insecta; order Coleoptera; family Scarabaeidae; genus Cetonia; species Cetonia aurata. The sequence continues at coordinate 36,704,236 of OX421885.1, forward strand.
AAAAGCTTATTCTTAACCTGAAAGTTTCAAATTCATAAATAGTAAGAAACCCTGGAAACTTCTAATGAACGAGTTTTATGGTATACCCACAATAAAAATTGCACACTAACTTTATTCAAAACATTCACACCCTCAATAACATTTTCAGACGTATCGGTGGCAACCGTAATTATACAATTATACAATTATAGGTTAACATTATTTTATTAATAGAATCAACACAAATCGAATTCCATGATATAATATCCCAGGAGAAAAAGCTAACTGAAACTGCTTATAAAAAAATTATCTATTTCATCTGATGCACTATATAAGACAAAACTTTCTATTTCCAAGTTTTCAATTATACATATCAAAGCATTGAATCTCTTTTCCTCTTTCATTTACAACTAGACCAGAATGTTTAATTTAGGTAGAAAGGTTACCTAGAAGCTCTATATTCTTATTTCCTTGACATCTGCTGTACATCGAAATTCTAACGGTAAAATATACAAGGGAACAACTAACTTACATATACATAAATAAATAACGCATCTTTGACAAAAAGAAAGCACTAAAAAGAGAAATACGCTATTTTCTACGAAATATTTTTATCAACGATTGTATAAGATTTAAAGCAACGATTATAATTAAGGACAAAATGTATTATATTACACAGGGTCGTATTTACAACAACGCACATACAACAGAACAATAGATGTCTTATTGATTCTCGATAGAGGAACGAATTTTTTGAACAGGACTTCTATACATACATAAGATAAAAATTTATGATATTGTATACATATATTTAGTATTATTATTAATTAAAAAAAGAAAATAAAAAACAACGGAAGCCACAAAATAAAATATTATGTAGGTATCCTGATAAAATGAATTCGCCATTTTATGCTTTTTCTATGTACAAAATTAAATTTTAATCTATGTATTATATATTATAATATAATATACATAATATTAAACATGTCGACTAAAAGCGAAACTATATAATATTCTATTTTGTGGCTATGATTATACAGGGCGAATTTTTCTTACTTAATTACTTACTTAATTCTTCCTTGCATATCATACATATGTTACTATTTGGGATCAAAGATATATCTTGCCAATGTTTTTTATGAATATACTTACCAACCCAAAAACCTAAGACTGCTTGTCAATTTCGATCTCAATTTTAGCTTTTTCGTTTTTTTATTTTTTATTTCGAATACTGTTTAATGACGATCATCATTTGTTATCGTGCGAAGACTTGAAAGCATAAAAAATATATTATTATTATAAATACCTTTTTCATGAGAGATTTACGTTCTTTGTGATAATATTATTATTGTATGTTTACTATTATTATTATCATAATTATTATAAAACTATATATATATAAATATACATAGGTATATGAAAAATATATTGTGGCAATTTCATTTCCCATTCTATTATTGTAATTAATGTAAAATTCTATTGTATTTATTTCATTTTTATACTGTTAATGCATCGATTATTTGTATCATAGCTGTTAGAAAATATTGCAGTTGTATTACTTGAAGAAAATAAAGTATTTATCTCAATATATATAATTGACTTTTATTTTCTATTTGACATAAGAATCAACCAACCTAAGGACATGATAGTTTGCATACAGTAAGTAATGAATGTATTAAAAAGAAAAAAGAAAAATAGATTTTTGAAGAGCTGCTTATTTACAGTATCTGCTTTTTCTCTTTTAGTTAAAGTTATTCTATTAAAGGCCGGTGTTGTACCTAATAATACCAATATCCAACACTATTTTTTTTTTGCTCACATGCCATTAGATGCAGTTTATGTCGTTTTTCATCCTGATCCTAAAAGTAATTTTATATTTGATCCATCACGTCAGGATTTTGAGAAAGTACATTAAATTTTACAGAATTTCAAAGTGACTTTGATATAAGAAAGATATTACGAGATACATTGTAGTGCCGAACATTGAGTGGACATGGTTGAACATGTCCTTGCCTGTATCCTACATCACAGCATTTAAACCACGCTCATTTGTTCTCTGGAGCCAATGAAATTAGGAACTTGTAGATTTCCGGCTGTGTTTTTGTCAAAACACAACCCGAAAGAATGGCATCTTTTTATCGATGTTTCGAAATTGAGTTTAAAAGCTGTTCGTCTTCTATGAAACGTTTATCCATCAAATTTTGTCATTTCCAGAAGCGAAAACAATTTTTCTGCGAGCCACACACGTACAGCTTCCATTTTATGAACGATATCACGCATTTTGAAAAATTGATATTTCTGTCAAAAATCAAAGGGGACCCCCTACAAAATTTGACAAATTTTGCAATCTCTCAAAATCATTTAAAACATATCATTTCTTACGTGTTTTGAGCTGGTATTACGGTCGTTAAAGAATTTTTGCCCCATCTCAATTAGTTCGGCAGAGATTTGCAAGTGAGCCTCCAATCTTCAAAAAATATGTCAAAGTTTGAGCCAAATTTGATCAGAAAGATCCAATTTTGTCATTCCCAGAAGCGAAAACAATTTATCTGCGATCCAGACACGTACAGCTTCCATTTAATGAACGATATCAAGCATTTTGGAAAATTTATATTTCTGTCAAAAAATCAAAGGAGACCCCACAAAACTTGACAAATTTTGCAATCTCTCAAAATCATTTAAAACATATAATTTCTTACGTGTTTTGAGCTGGTAATTACGGTGGTTAAAGAATTTTTGTCCCATCTCAATTAGTTCGGCAGAGATTTGCAAGTGAGCCTCCAATCTTCAAAAAATATGTAAAAGTTTGGGCCAAATTTGATCAGAAAGGTCAAATTTTGTCATTTCCAGAAGCCAAAATTGAAATTTTTCTATGATCCACACAGGTACAGCTTCCATTTTATGAACGATATCAGGCAACTTGAAAACTCTGAAGAGAAGACCGCATTTGGACACGCACCCCTAGCAGAACTACGATCCTTGCGAAAGAAGGTGTACCCATCTATTAGTAAGACACCAGGTGATACTGCGGGTGTCGGCCAGGTTTCAGAAATAACTAAAACATCAACTTTCAAGGTTATTCCGTAATTTCCAAAAACCAATGACCTGCCAAATTCACATGTGCAACAAGCAATATAAGTAATTCCAAAGTAAATAATGCAAACCTTTAATCTTACCTAGATAAGAAAGCGATTTTTTATTTTTTTTTATGACTATCTATTAGAGTACGGATTTCTACGATCAATTTCAATAAAAGTTTAACAAAATTATTTCTTGAGGGCGATCCATTCCTGAACTAATGACTCACTGTGTTGACTACAGTAACACAGTCATTGATATATTTAAACGGTAACACTGCAACCATTCTTAGGTAACGTTTAATAGGAATGTGAATAAATATTAACGGATAATCACCAGAGCAAATAGATATTCTTTTCCATTCAATGTAAATGCTTATTGTCTCAACAAACACCATTAACACCATTCTTAGAACGCTATAATTTCAATTACTAATTCCTGTTTTTCTTTTTTCCCTTAATTGTAAGAAGAGTTGACAATTTAAACGGGTAACATTATGAGAACAGCAGACACTTGGTACATAACTGTCCCCTACTAAATTCCATTTATAACAATTCCTCCTTATTCTTCATGTTCCGCGACCGGCCAGATATGACGACATTTAAAATAAATTTGAACTGTGAACTCTTCTTTATTTAACTTGACGCGATAAGAGCGTCAACACGAGAGGCCGTACGCTAGTTTGTTTCGAAAATGGGCTCCGTATACACCCTCCTGTGGTGTCTAAGCGTGTTCTTAGCGGGCGTTATTGGGATACCCAAGGATTACCTGTACGACTACTCGGACGGCACAGTCCTGCCGAAAGGAGACGATTTATCAGCACAAGTGATCCTCGTCGTTCCGATCATCTTCTACGGGACCACCTTCAATACCATCTACGTGAGTAGTAGTGTACCTTTAGATAGGTGGTTACGTGAAGACAATCGGAGACCGGATCTCCGATTTTTATCGCTAGAATCCAGTGCGCGAGTTTTCCACTTTAGACACAAATAATCGGGTTATCTGAATATGTTAAAGGTCCGGTCAATAGAACAGTGATGTACTGCGTGGTATTGTATGTAAAGGTTGTTGATCCTCAAATAAGAGGACGCGATAATAATTATGAATTAACGGTATGTAAAATAAATGAGACCGATAACAGATTTCGAAACGTATAACAACTTATAAAACCAACACGATATCGTAAGGAAGATATTACTTAATTGAAGCTAAAAATCAAAGAACGGAGTAAACATAAACATACAACATTGTAGATAATTTTATGTACTTTCCCCAACTTTATACTTTGAATCGCCAGCAATTATTTGTCTATACATATGTTACATACATGATTGACCTTGCGCGATAGAATCCTTTCAGTGTTCAAAAAGTGGGTTTTGGGGTTTGAGTTAAGAGTTAGGAGGGCTTCTTGAACAGCGGTTGCGGTGTCACATTAATAATTTTAATAGGGAGAAATTTTATTTAGCCAGAAGTGGTATATTGTAGGCGAAATTTATTTATTTGGAATGTGGCTGGTTATTGAAATAAAAGATTTAAATTTTTACGTTTCGGCTTCTTTATTCATTATTTAAGCCTTCATCAGAAACTGATTGTATACGTTATCGCACAAAGGGTCAAAACACATATTACTAACAATAACAATTTTTTTTTATACACGTTAAAAGAATTATAAACGACGATAAATTACAAACATTATAGACAAACAAACGTATACCTTTACAATTGTATGATAAAAAAAAAAAAAAATGAACCAGCCACATTCCAAATAAATTTCGCCTACAATTAATAATTTTACTATACTGCCGACTACTCAGTTAGTTAGTATTATTTTTCACTATTTTCAACAAAAACGCGTGATGATAGCACATTTGTGTAATGATCTTGCCGGAGAATTGAGTTCGGCTACTGCCCAAGCGCTTTTGCACCAGTAAAACCGCTGCTCCCTGCCCATAACAGTTTTGTATACAATCTCAGTTTATTTTAGAATATGGGTATTTGAAGAAAGTTATTTTAAGCCTATTTGACCATCCATAAATCTCAAAATTGTTTTACCTTTACTACATACTTTCTTTTTCGTGTTTGTCGACTTTACGACCAGCAGCCAAACCAAAGTATAGGTAAATTGTGTAATTTTCAATGTACCTATCGTGCGGTGCAAGACATTCTTTGTCTTTTCCGATTCGACAGCGGGAGTTACGACTTCATCTCAGCGCCTCGAAAATTGATTTGACCGAAAACGTCTTGAATACCGGGATACCGATACTCGTTTCGTTTTTACAACTGCAATAAATACGGAGACGCTGCGCCACGAAGTGCGAACACCGCCGGTTCAATATCACCGGTATCACGGTTACCAGACGATAAATTTTCATAAATATACGGCGAGGAAAACCGATACCGATTTACGATTCACACCATTCCCGATCTACAACTCTCGGGATAAATAAAACCGAAGCTAAAAAAGTTCTGTGTTACGTAAGAACCAGACACGGTTGAACGTCATGTAACTTCTTGGATTTCAGGAAATAGAATAATTTAGCGAATGCAAGCGTTTATAACACTTCAAAATTAAATTATAAATCGAATTTGTCACAACAAATTACAGCTAACATGCTTCACCGAAGCTCCGTCGGCATTTTTTAATAACGACCGATTGTTCACATAGAAGAACGATTAGAAGTCAATGATATTTAGAAAATTCAATTCTGACATTAAACACAATAACAAATAAGTAAAAATTTGGCTGTGGGTTTTATTTGTACCTGTAGTAAGCGATATTATCATTCTTTTGAACTTTTTATTTCGAAATACGTACAAGGTATTTCAAGGTTAAATATTTGTTGATTAATTGTCATATTTATTTGGTGAAATTTGTATGTTTGAGGTTGGTCACGATTCTTTGGGTATTCGTGTATAATATTACTGTCAGTATAGTTTTTTTTAACTTATGAAAGGTCGTTTGGTGGGAAATTTGAATTCACTTATTTATAAACGACAGATTTAAGTTCTTAGTCTGAATTGAGATAACAGAAATCTTTATTATAGTGATTTTTATATAGTAAATGATCTTACGTACCTGAGAGTATATGTACAAAGCTTATTTTTGTCACATTTTGGATGGAATCACACTAATACTAATAAATTAAGTAACGTTTGTTAAACAGTCTTTTATTCGATAATCACTTAATGATAACTAAACAATCACATCATAGAATCATTGATATTAAATGGTGTATTGAGAGTTATTAAGAGCTTTGATAACGGCGATATATTCCTCCCACGTCCCAGGAGGTACTAAATAAAAGTTAGTACAACACACAATTCGCTGATAGGGAAGCGGGATCACTTGAGAGAGGGGTTAATATACAGCCCACCTGCAAATTGAGGTTTGGTTTATTTCTAAATTTGTAAAGAGTTTCACAGATGACTCTAAGTGGTATTCAATCCAATTAAGCAGTTATTTAATTTATAAAAAATATTATTTAAATTTTAAAATATTGCCTATAAGTTTCGTAACAGTACTGTAAATTTGCCAAAGTCTAAATTGGATTAGACAATATTTTCTGTGCAAAAATTAGTCTAGTGCTTTCTCTTGCAGATGCTCCACCCGCTGTGCAAAATATGTAATCTTTATATCCTTTTTAGGTGAATAGCAATGGAATTCTATCATTCCAAACTGAGCTGCCTCAATTTTTCAATTCTGAATTCCCATTGGATTACGCCATCATAGCTCCATTCTATTCCAATGTGGACACAACTTCCGCCGGAAGAATCTCATACACCGAAACTGATGACCCAATCACTCTAAAAACGGCAGCGGAAAAAATTCACGATTTCTTCTCAAACACGGCAGAATTTTATCCCACCAGCGTATTCATAGCAACGTGGGAGAACGTTGGCTACCATCTAAACGGTTCGGATAAAGTGAACACTTTCCAAGTGGCCATCATCAGCAACCACGAAGACAGCTACTTGGAATTTTTATATCCGGAAAGCGGGATACAATGGATACAAGGTACTGGCGATGGCTCAGGATTACCAGACGCAAGAGCACAGGCGGGAGTAATATCATCTGACGGCAGATATTACTTACTACCGGGTTCTGGTACAGATAGAGCCTTTTTACTGACAAGGTATTCAGACAATTGAATACTTGATTAGATGAATTTTGAATTTTTAATGATCTGTTTTAGTTGGTCGAATATAAATTTGCCAGGAAATTGGTTATATAGAGTCGGAATCGTTTATGATGAAAACGACATCGAAATACCAGACAAAGGAGTAGAAGGCAAGTGGATTTTATTACATTCTTGCAACATTTCGAACTTATATTAAACGTAATAACAGCGATCCGTGCCTTTATATAATTGCCGCGTTTGACATGAAATAACCGGCACTTAAAAGCAAAAATCATAAAGTCCAATCACCAAGCATTATAAACGAACCATAACACAATCACGAATACATAAAACTGTGAAAAAGCGCAACTATACAAAGTGAATACACGCAAACAAAACTCGGTATTCATCAAAGACTACAATCACGCTATAATATATGTATATTATGTGACAGCAAATATTGGGAGCAATGATCTGGTTAAGTATTAATGATATGAAAATGAAATTACTCAAGATAAGGCAAATTTAGCTTTATCTACACGAAAATACTATATTCGGAAAAATATAAGGTGATTCTTCTGGATATATTGGGTTATTTCGATCATAAAGTTTATATAAACATATGTCCTAAGCGACATAGTTGAATAAATCAGAGATGTTTAATAATAAATGAAAGATCTAATATCTGCAGATAACTCTGCAAAATCAAGAGTTTATTTATTTGTTACTTTAATATTACCGTGTCAAAATATTGATTTATTTTCTCTGGCTGTAGAGGGATACTATTCCATAGCGACACGTTTAAACGTAGGTTTGAGTTTTGTGAGAGATTGACTGATATAATTAATCAAAACAATAATTTTCTAAAAAATATTTTCTGAATACTGAGAAATGTTCTGTTCTCCTGATTAGGAGTCACAATTCATCTGTCAGGAAATATTCGGCCAAACCAAACCAACGTAGCATTTAATAGCCAATTCATATAGCCAACACCGACAAAAAAGTTAATGTTTGAGCATTATTTGAGCTTTTTTTATAAATTCAACTTATATTACGTTTCCAGCACCGGATTATACTGCCCCGAAAACCTGTTCGGAATCTACAACTCAGTGCCACAGTTACGGCAAATGCGTCGACCATCCAGACGGCTTTTGTTGTGAATGTAACCAAGATTACTATGGGAATGGTAAATTTTGCGTTAAAAACGGTAAGTTTATATTAACGTCTAATTGGAAGCTAGGAACAGAACAAGCAATCAACAATAAAAACTATCTGTATCTTTGAAAAGATTTGTTGAGGACTGTATACTATGCATATCTCAAGAAAAAGACAGTTATATCTTGACAGAACTTAATCCCATGTCATCCTTAGTTACAATTGCTAAAAGAAAATGAAAAAACTTCAACAATAAAGTTTTTGTTTAATAACAACTATCCACTGTATTTATGTTTAAAATCTTCTTTTCTTGGCAGTATAATTATTTAAGATCACACTCTGTTGTGGGTATTATTATTAAATATGTAACACATTTTTTATATACATTTAAGATTGGAGTTAGTCTGTAATAGAACAAATATTTTATGATGATACAGTGTTGCTTGTTATACAATAGTTTCGTGCTTTCCACCAAATCATAATTTCAAGCAATTCTCAAACAGATAACTTAATTAGGACTATTATTCAAAATAATTTTTCTCATACAATAATTTCAGATGTTCCTTTACGAGTCAATGGTAAAGTCAGCGGTGAGATTAACGGAATAACGTTCTCTAATCTAGACCTTCAATGTTATGTCGTAATGAAAGATGCCAGAATATATACAGCCGTGTCCAAAATTCCTATGGAAATAGGTTTCTCATCGCAATCGCTACAGATTTTGGGCAGCACAATCGGATGGGTGTTCGCCAAACCACTGGCTGGAGCACTGAACGGTTTTCAAATTACAGGCGGTATTTTCAACCAGAGCATCGAATTTGTATCCGAAACACCCGGTCACAGTTTAACCATCAAGCAAACCTACCTCGGTTTAGACGTTTTCGATAGGTTAAAATTGGACGTGGTTTTAGAGGGAACGTTGCCCACCTTCCCAGCAGCTACCAACGTTACGATATCCGAATACCAAGAAGAATATTCTGTGACCGCTTTGGGTGTGATGCGATCCGTCTCAACTAGGATATTGAAATACAGTGTGTATGGGAATATTGTCGAGTTGCCATTCAAGATTAAGCAAGATATATTTTACGAATATTGCAAACACACGACGCCACCGGCAGGAACCATATGGAAATTGAAGATCGGAAAGAATTTTATCAGCTACGAAGAACGAGAGCAAATCATCCGGTTTGGATTAAGCAATAAAATAGGACCGCTAGATGGTGATTTTTAATCCGAAACCCGATTTAGAGAGATTTATTTAAGTAAATCATTTTTATTTTCAGACATTGATCCTTGCGACGAAGGTAGATCAACATGCATCGAACACAGTTCCTGCGTAGTGGAAGGGGATTCGTTCAGATGTATCTGCAATCCTGGCTTCCTAGAGATCGAGAATGGCGGTGAAATCCAATGTGTGGATATTAACGAGTGCCAGAGAGGGCAACACACCTGCGATTTAAACGCGTTGTGCATCAACGAAGTTGGTAGTTATCGATGCGAATGTAAGACCGCCTACGTTGGTGATGGTAGAACTTGCAATCCAGCATCCTTCTGCACTCATGTAAAATGCCCGGAAAACGCACACTGCGTCCAAACCCACGTGGCGCACTGCGAATGTTTGCCCGGTTTTGCATTCACTGGCCAGGAATGTGTCGCGATGAAAGGCCACAATTGTTACTACAATAATAATTGCTCGCCGTTGGGTTATTGTGCTATTGATTCTGACGGCAAATACAAGTGTTTCTGCTTACCTGAGTTCAGAGGTGACGGTTATACATGCGTAACTGAAAGCGAATACACCGAATTTGCAACAACGGTACAAACAGAAATAAACGAAACAGTCCCAGATACAACTACAATTGCAGTTGAAACTGAAGGCCAAGAATCGGGAGAAGACGAAACACCTGTTACGGATAAAGAGCCTGAATGGTTAGAGGAAAACTGTGTATTCGGACAATGTTGGTGTGCCAAGGGGTATGAAAAGGTATCAAACAGCATATATTGCAGAAAAATTGAAGGAGAATTTACAACATTGCCAACTCACAACGTTGAATTTGAAGGTACTTTTTTCTTACTTTGTTAGATATACGTTTCTACATCATTCCCACTGTGAACAAGAAATTGTGTGCCTTTTGTTTAGAGATACCACTTTAGATACCAATTATCTAATCGCCATCCAGTCCAACACAATTAAAAACAGTTAGATCCATTACTTCAAAGTTATGTTTCATTTTGATTTTTAATATTCATTCCTAAATTACATTTAACATGATATGCACCATAAATTCAGTTTTTAGTTCAATCAATCTTTCAATTCGTTTCCATGACAAAGCTACCCACTTTTTCTGAATTTTAAGAACAAATAATACTAACCATGCGGCTCATTTATTGAATGTCAAGACCTATGAAGTTGTTCTTTTAGAGAAATGTAAGCCACCAAATCATAAGTCACTTTGCACCTCATTCGTGGTAGACCTACAGTTTCAAGGGCATCAAATGACCTTTCTACGCTAAACGACCTAGTGCTCATATCAAATTCCATGAAGAAAATGTTTCTACCAGAAATCAGAAAAACCGCAAACGCGATCTTTTATTTCTTCATCCTCACTTTCATCTTTTCCAGCATCTAAGATAATTTGGGGTATATTTGTATAACAACAGAGCACCTAAAAGTTGTACTTATCCATGATGACCCATGTTTTAAAAAAAAATGACCACTGTAGCCACCGCCATCAATATCAATGTTTTCACTGCATTATTGTTCAAGGTATCAAAAGAAGCAAGAAATTGTTTATTGATTTCTTCATAAGGCTTTTTTCCTTGTGTTTTACTTTTTTATCTAGACCAATGCAGCCGCCGTTTTTGATATCAAAACATTAGTAGGTTTTTATCCTCTGCAATTTTTTAGCATCTGAATGGGTTATACAAAAATTGATTGTAGCAAATTAAAGAGGTGAGCACCAAATTTTTAAGAAGTTGAAATACAGACCTGCCCTAATATTCATTTATAACAAGGTAGCCGAATGACTTTTTTAAATTTCTTGCAAGCTCTTTGCTCTTTTGCAGCAAATGCCTATTATATCATCTTCCAATCCTGAATCTCCAGTTAACAAATATGCCACATCTCAGTATGCCAAACTTACTATTAAATTTCCAGATTCGGAATCCTGTGATGTTCTCAAGGACTGTGACTACAATGCCGACTGTTTATTTTCTGCTTCTGGAGTATACTCTTGTGTATGTAAACCTGGATACAAAGGCGATGGCTACAGATGTGAAATCCTAGAGCAATCCTGTATGGATGCCAACATTTGCGACATTCGAGCAAGTTGCCAATATGATGATTACGGCAAAGCAATATGTGTATGCGGTGAGGGTTATCAAGGCGATGGACTTACTTGTCTCCCTACAGGTAAGAACGTACATTACTTCCTAATCTGTGGTTTTACCCAGATTATCATCAACAGCCATTTGCACCAAAGACGAAGACTGTTTACCAAATGAAGAATGCACATACGACCAACACACTCAAACTTATGAGTGTCTGTGCAAGGAGGGAATGGTGAAAGATAGTCAACAGCAATGTGTTGCAATGAATGAAAACTGTGGTGGCGGAAAATGCGTTGAAAACGCAGAATGTCTTTACGACCTTGATTATCAAACACATTACTGCGCTTGCAAGGCGAATTTTACGGGTGACGGAATTACAGAATGTAAACCCAAACCAATTGGTTGCGATATATTGAACAATTGCGGTCTTAACGCTGAATGCAACTATAATATTAGTAGCGGCATGTATGAATGCGAGTGCTCGTCGGGTTACCTAGGCGACGGATTTGTCTGTCACAAAGAGAGAGATTGCCACATAGATCCCAGCATGTGTGATACAGATGCTCGATGTGTAACAAACGCTATGAGAAAGTACATTTGTGAATGCAATCCTGGTTATCTTGGAAATGGAACTACTTGTAAGCCCATACCTAAGTACGGCGGAAATTTCTTATTATTGAACCAAGGAATGGCAACACTAAAGATTCCTTTTGAGATTACGAAGAAGAATAGACCCAAGCCAATACAAGTGAAGATACAACAAGTAGCTGTTGGATTAGACGCCGACTGTTTGGAAGGGAGGTTCTACTGGAGTGACATATTCCACAGGGTAATTAGAAGTGCAACTCTGAACGGTACCGATAAAAAAGATTTTATAAATTATGGTAAGCAATATAAGAAGATTCAATTTTCTACTATTTCGCTTACGCGATTAGAACCTTCTAATAACTCATTATCATTACAGGAGTTGGTTCACCAGAAGGCATATCCATCGACTGGATATCCAGAAACATCTACTGGACGGATTCCACCAACAAAACCATCGAAGTAGCCAACATCGACAAGAGATTAACAAGAACTCTAATCACTGCTAACCTGGTTAATCCCCGCGGTATAGCAGTGCACCCGCAAAGAGGTAAAATTTTCTGGAGCGATTGGGACCGCAAGCATCCGAAAATCGAGTGGGCCAACGCTGACGGTTCGGACAGGCAAATATTCTTAAACGGAAGTGAAGTCGGATTACCGAATTCCTTGACGATAGATTTCGATACGGAACATCTATGTTACGCCGATGCAGGAACAAAGTCAATACAATGCGTCGACATCGATACTAGAATTAGACGAGTTATCGCAACTAACTGTTCGTATCCGTTCGGAATCACAACTACAAAGGATAGGATTTATTGGTCAGACTGGTTAACGTAAGTATGGTAATACTGATTTGTTCTTTCACCTTGACTTCTATTCTCCAATATAAAAGATTGAATACATCTTTAGAATAGTGAGCGTGGTTGCTATGACAGAATATGCATAAATTTGGGCCATATATGCAAAAAAATTGCGAAAACATGCAAAAATTTTACCTAAAATAAATAAAAGCGAAAATTTAAACATGAACTTTACAGTTCGAGGATGGCGTCTGATTATCAAAAATATGAAATACTGCGTGTTTCTATTAATGTACTAAGAAATAATTTTCAATATTTAAATTTATTATATTAATAGAGAATTTAATTCTATTAATGTCAAGCTATACAATATCTCGTTTGAATAACATGCTTACGACCTTACGAGAATAAATAGTTTGAAACCTCATTTTATAATAGTCGTGTTCCCTCTACACTTTTCACATCAAAATTTCAAGCCGGCAGCAGCTTACAACTGTTTTTAGGATTAAAACTTCATAATGTAAACCCCATAGCGTTTAAGAAATAAACCTTCAGATTAGATCTGTTACTGATCTGCGCAAAAATTTCTGTTAAATTTTTGGATATTACTACTTTTACGAATGTTGCTCTAGAAAACCTTTCAAACAAAACGTGCAGATCTAACATCACACTGTTTGGTATACAGTTATCTACTTTACCCTTATAAGGGTGAAAGAGATCTTTTTTTTGCTCTAATTTTAGATATTATTCAACAGATGGCACCACTAGTTTTATTTCAATAAAAAGGAATGAAATATTTGAATTTTTATTTTAAATTATTGAAGTTGAAAATATGTTTAGGTATTAAAAACTACTTACACAATAACGCAACGGTTTACAGTGCACAATATAATATCTTTAATGATTCAATTTTTTACATATAGTATTAATTAAAACAGATTTAACATTGAATAAGCATATTATGTAATTACAAACCCCTATTTCTTTTTTTTTAGTTTAATATTTCCAATTTTAATCACATGCTTTCAAATATACTTATAATTTTGATTCTATTTTTTTAGGAAAAAAATTGAACAAGTAGACAAACAAACGTGGGATCGACTAAAACCACTGATCATACCTATGGGTGGTGGAAGCAATAAACTTTATGAAGTCGTAGCTGTAGCAGAAAGTTGTCCCAGTTTGATCAGTGTATGTCAATATCATAGAGAGCAGTGTACAGCAAATCATATATGTATACCAGACGGCAAAGGCAGTCGAAGATGCTTGTGTGGCAGAAGCATAGATTCACCAGGTGATGGAACTACTTGTACGGATTCATAGTTATAACAAAAGAAACTAAGAATCAAAAACAGAAATAAAAAGAACTCAATAGTTGTACACCATTATTTAATTTCATTACATTGTAGAATTTAGTATTTGATATTTGTGACAATTATTGAATTAAAAAAAGAGTACCAGAAAGGTTATTATACTTTATACAAATAAATAAACAAAACTTAATATTACGTTGCTGTTTGTGTAGTCGGTGGCACATCTTTTCTTTCCCCTTCCCTTGGAGAATGTTCCGGTGATGGCTCAAACGATTGTTTATGTTTTAAGAGGTAAGCAGCCAAAGCATTTATGGGCTCTGGCGGCCTTTCTTTTGCTAAATATGACAATGCCTGTAAGAGAATGGGAACCACCGTTTGGTCTAAGTATTGTCGCGTTGGTAAAGATGCTAGATCGACTCTAGTTTTCTTAACTTGAACGTCTTCCATGCCTGTTCGAACAAGAAGTAGGTTCTATAAAAACAAAATGATTAATATTACTTATAAGTTAATAATACACTAAAAATGCTTAAAAATTATAAAGAAGAAAGGAATTCATCAAAATATATATATTACAAAGCATTTCAGCGTATAAAATTGAAAAAAAAGAACGTAAATTATAAACCTAACCTCAACAGTTATACTCACCTTGAACAATTCACAAAGTCTCTCCGACTCAAATTTGTTGCAGTGTCCTTTAGCTATATCTTCTTCTTTATTTAGAGATTTTTCAGATTGCTTATCTTTAACAAATACAGCTAGAACAAGAATACTTTAAATTTGTTTACAACTGGAATTTTGTAAATGGCAGAAAGAGAAAGAGGGATCAATTTTGAATGTGTCAAAGGAAAAACGACCTTATGCCAAGTTTATTTTCAGCTGTCATTTTGCATGGCATGCGTGACGTCATACTCACTTTGAAGCTTGGTTTTGCTGAATTGTCCGCTACTCAACATTTTCGATAGCTTCCTCTCGAATTTACTCATCGGCCTTTCTGCATTTAATTGGGTTTCGTTTAGACGTTCATCCATATTTTCCACAAAAAGAAATCGGTAAAGAAATGACACAACTCCCGTTTAACCAAAATCTAAGGTAATGAGATAATAGTGTAAACAATGAAGGTTGTTATTAAAAGTAAGTTAGATTTAGGAATGATTGCAATTATTTGATCAGAATATTTTATTATACAGATTGGACCGGTGTAGCAACTTGGAAGTGGATTGCAAATGATGATAATTGTGGGATATGCCGAATGCCATTCGATGGATGCTGCCCTGATTGTAAATTACCTGGAGATGATTGTCCTTTAGTTTGGGGCGAATGTTCACATTGTTTTCACATGCACTGCATTGTAAAATGGCTCCAGTCGCAGCAAGTTAATCAACAGTGCCCTATGTGTCGGCAAGAATGGAAATTCAACAATAAATGATTTATGAAGAAATATTTTAAGGTAATGTGAATGTTATAGAGTAGAATGTATACTTTTATTTTCATATTTTTATTTTAATTGCACTTATTTTATTTTTTAAGTTATGTATTTTTCATTTCTATGATTTTGTAAAAAATATGACTAGTAATTCTAATAAATATTTATTTGTTTGTATTGAGAGATGATTTTTTGCTTTCTTTATTTATTTCATATAAAATACATAGACACCTAGTAATGCTTATAAAGATATCCAAGTTTGTAGGAAAGTTTATATTTACAGTGTTTAACCACCTATATCTATAACAAATTAATATTATTATAAATATTATGGCAGCATAAGTTTGAACGTTCTGTGAAACGAACTCTAGCACATCCTAACTTCAGCAGTGTACGGTAGTACAGTCCTTGTTCTTGTTTTTATAATAATATAATTAGGCAATGAGGGTTGAACCGTTCGGTCATTGACAGATGGCGCATGGTGTAAATGGGATTTTACGTTAGTGCCGCGCGCCATCTGTCAATAATCCAATGGTACCCGAAACTCATTGGTTAACTATTAATGATGTATAAACAAGGATACATTCAGCATCATTTTAAAGATCATCCCAAAATCAAATTAAACCGGTTATGAAGTAATGCGGTTCAAATATTTCTACTTATAATAACGTTGCAATTCTTATTCCTAAATTGTTGCAATTTTAACGGAAGACTTGCTTTCACGATTTTCATAGGCGTTGTTCCGTAGGTAGTAGTAGGTAGGACATCAATATGGTAAGAAAAGAAAGGTTAGAATGTCAGGTCAGTCACGACGTTACCACAACGTTACTCTCGCAATTAAAGGTTACGTTACTTCTTACATAATCGCCTATCATAGCGCTAAGTAAGGTGTATTTCATTTTCTAAAATACTAGCTCGCTTTACGTGAGAATTGCGAAACTGTTAACGTTCTCCCATGAAACGAGAGGATTGGAGAATAATAAAATCTGTATATACGGATATTAAGCGAAATCGGTTACTTAAAAAAATAGCTACTACAATATCAAACACCTTTTATTTGTGTGTATGTTGATTATTTTTTTTTAATTTTTGTATATGAATATATGCATGTAATATCCCGGCTTGCTTGCTTTTTAATAGTTTTATTATAGTCATTTCCTAAAACAAGTATTAGAAGAAAGTGTTTCATAGGGCAGCCAAACAAATGTCATGTCACAATGTGCGCAGTAGCAGTAGACATGGTGGTTACCTTTTGTTTTTACTGCACAAGTTACAATGAATGAAATACTTAATTTGAAGATAATTATTATAACTGCAGCCTATTATCAGTATTAATTATTATTATACATACATGCACATATACAGAAGCCGTTCTAAATTAAGAAGAACCCATCTGAATATTGTGTCTAACTGATAGGTGATAGAATTTATAAATAAATTGAAAGTTTCATGGAAAAGATTAATATTTAGAAGAATATACACCTACAGATTGTCAGGACTTGGTTGATATGATGTCAAGATGAATTGAAGCCGTAATTAAAAAGAAAGGTGATGTACTGCAATAATTACTTTCTACAATTTAACCTTTTGAATCGTGACTTTTAAAAGTAGAAATATAAATAATTGATCTAGGAGAATTAAATTAGACAGTTGAAAATAAAATTAGTTTTAGCGGAAAGAAGTATATAAAAAATTTACAAAAAAAAAATGGTGGTTAGAACCACTAGGAAAATAAAAAAAAAATTATTTATGATCTATGAAATTCTCATAAACCGTTAGTTTATTATTCAAGCAGAACCCTACATTATAAGTTTCACAATGCCAACGATTGCGATAAGGATTGATTTTCATGCTGCAATGAACACACCTAACTTTGTGTTTCGTGTATGGGCATATGCTCAGCCTCACTTGTTCGTTTTTCATCGGAATTGTAATTTTAAATTTGTTTATATTTTTGTCATGTATTATTCTAAAGTCATGTCAACAAAAGTCGAACGTCAAATGCTAACCTTCGCGCCTATGACTAAATATTATAAAAGTATGAACAATTGTAACATTAAGTAAATGCTAACAGATTCTATGCCACCATTTTTGTGACTTTCTGTCAATTTGATAACAAGATTTCAACATGTTAGTTTTGTCAACATATCCCATGAGGGTATCGTAATCCTTTACCGAAATAAAACAAGAAGTTTCTTCGTTGGTTCCATCTTTCTCAAAATAATATTGGTGTTTTGTCCATCCATTTTAAAATTAAAAGACCTTCCTCACTTACACTCCAAACTGAATATTCTTTTCATTTCCTAAATTTTGAAGAATTTCTTTCCTTCCTTTTCGTAACGTACCACAGGTATATATTTTACATTTTAATAAACACCAAATCATCGTCCTCGCATTCACTGTTTTCCTCTTCAACCTTACAAACATCCTCACAATAATTTAATCTTCACTGTATTCCAACAACATCTAATCCATGAGTTCGAGAAATTTCATCCAAAAAGGTATAAGCTTGCTCACTTTGACATCATTTTGTAAGCACAATAAATAACAAAGTCAAAATTCATCGGTAATGAAAATATGAAATGTTCCCGTATGATTCGAACTTTATGCGTGAGACTGTATATGATGAATATCATATTCTAGGTGTTTTTTTTTTACATAAAAATAGTGTTTACTAAATATACGGTAGAAAATAAATGGAGGTAGAGATGCCAACGGATAGTTTAATCATATTTGTCTCAATCCGAGAATCTACCTGATAAGAAATTACAAAAAAGGCGGCCCATATGAGAGGCTCCTAGCGCACGGTGTCCACGACACCTTTACGAGGCGTAATCTACCCTCCCTACTTTTACGTCATCTGTTTTGTTAGAAGGTAAAGCCACCTAGTCTCTCCAGTTGCGCGCCGTATTCCGTCGCATTCACATCGCCGCGTCGTGCAGTCTCCACGCCTCCCTAACCGCAGTATCATCTGTACAGTGTGAATCACGATTAACGCGCGGATGACTAACAGTTCGGTTGCCGTAATAGTGCCACGATTAATATGATCATGATGAGATCGACGTCAGCTACAAAGACGGGAAAGCCGCCGCCACCTGTACCACCGAGACCCAGTAAGATAAATAACTCTTCGGATTCCCTGACGAGGACGAAACGTCTCGCCCCCGAAGTACCTAGCAAACCTTCGGTTCCCCTGAGGAGCGCTCCACCGCCTCCCACGTCGAGGGTACACCAATTACGCGAAGCTTTCACCGCCGAGAACGGCGAGAATAAAGCGAACCCCATTGTAAAATCCCAGTCGTATTCCGCCGTCAATTTTGGACGTAAACCCAGTTTGGAACGGTCGATATCTCAGGATGGGAATAAGAAGACCAGAACGGTCATCTTCGAGTCCCCAAACCTTAAAAGCACCGCCGAAATTAAGCTGAAGGAGTCGGAGAAGCTCGTCGGGAAAGTCCAAGTGGTTAATGGGAGCGACGAGCCCGAGGAAGAAAACAAATTGGATAGCAATAGGAACGAAGTGAAAACCGAATGCGGGTACACCATGGATATAATGCACGAGATGTTAGCGGATGCTATTAAGAAGGAGATGGACGAGGAGAATAAAACTAAGATCACCATACACAATGACGATGAAACGAACACTAAGAATGATGAACCTAAAGCGACAGTTTTGGTGATCGAAGACGAGCAGAATAAAACGAATTTGGAGGAGGTCAAAGCGAATGAGGTTACCGCGAAAGACAGTGGACAGGACGATAAAAGTAATTCATCGACTTGCGAGAGGAAAAAAGATAGGCACGTCAAATTCGACGACAAAATGAACCACGAGTTGCTCATTAGCGAATTGCAAAACATGAAGATGGAGCAAGAGAGGATAATGAAGCGGCAGAGGAAGGCTTCGAAGGAGATTTACGAAGATGAAACCCCTAAAGATCAACCTAAGATCTTGCATTCGGATTGGATCGAGGTTAATGACGGCGAGGAAGTGCGATTATCCAGTTGCCAAATTACAATCGACGAACGCACGATCACCACCACCACCACCACCACCAAAGAGGCGCACAATTCAGTCGATTCAGTGGATCCTCTTATTTCCAGATTGTCGACGATGTCCAATCTCCACGGCCTGCCGCCGTTACCTAAAAGTCTCTCGAACTTTAACTTCTTGGAAGGACCGCAGACTCCTACTAGGAGCAGGAATAGTACGTCCCCCATGCCGAACACTGGAACACATTTAGTTTATCCCCCGCACCCTAAACCGGTAGTGAATGGTGGTGCCACATCGCAGACGAATGTTTCAAATTTGGACGCACAACTCGCCATACTTCGCAGAGAAATGGTGAGTAGATTTTTGAGTTTTGCACATCTTTCTTCTAGTTCTATTCTTTACACTTTGATAAGCTTGCGTTGATAATGGGATATCGTAATATCCACTTGAGTAACTCCTCCGCATTTCAATGTTTTTTTGTTTTAATGTGGGTTATATTTTGACGAAGATGTAACATACTTATAGTATTACGCAAAATTACACAATAAACTTTCAATTCTGTATTTTATATTTACGTAATTGAAATTAATTTGTATCCATAAGAAAATGTGAATAACCTTTTTTTCTTAAAACTAATTACTTTGCAAGTAATTACTTGAAGCTAACTATTAATTTGAAAAGCAAAGATTGTCATTTATGATCGTACAAATCATATGAGCACATCCTGCCTTCTGGTACTTATATAAAAAATTCAGATCAGCAGTTTTCCTTAATGCCTGTTTATTTTCTTTCATATTTAACCATTAATGTTTGTCATTGTTGACTTACTGAAAACATTTCATAAATTTTAAAAGCGAAACTATTAGATAACACATGTTTTGATTATTAATTAGCTTTATAGGTCTATCAATTTAGTAAGCAACCTTCATAAGTTAGTCAAAAGATGTCATATTTTATGCCATACCAAGATTATATTTTTGCACAACCAGCTAATCGAATATGCCAGCATAAATAACTAGAATAATAGTAATTTGACAGAATAATTATATAATATATATGTACATATGTAATTTATTTGAATTTCGATAGCAAATGCCAAACTCGACCAAGCTGCAAGTATTTTGTTTGCGTGAAATGTTATTAACATATCTATTCATTTGAGACTATTTTAGCCCAAAAATAGATTTAAAATTTTCGTGTTAGGGTATAATGCAGATGTAAAGAACCCATACGTTTGTATGGCGCAGCTACTATTCCAGAGTTGCCAGATTGGGCTAGTATTCGCCGATTGGCCTATCTTTTAAGAAAAGATACATAATTATTTTTTTGAGATTATTGCTTTACCAGAAATAGCTTTTCTAGCTGACTCTGAATACGATAAAGTAAATAATTGTTATAAATGATAGTGCGTAATAAATGATAAAAGTTAGTAGTAATATTAAATTTATATAGAGAGATAGAAAATGTCCAAAAAATATAAATAAGTTGCGGTTTTCTTTTGCCATTAGGTACTTACAAGAAGTGAAAGTAGTGAAGTAGTTTGTTTTGTCACTTATTAATAAAGAATAAATTACAAATATATTATGTTTAAAACATGTTCTATGTAATTTATAATTATTTAATTTAAAAGTAAAATTATTAGATTTGGGACGCACAAAAATGTTGCACAATACATAAGCTAATGAACTCCAGAACTAGCTATCAGATACCGTGCATCACAGCTTACTGCGATAATAGACAGTGACGTTTAGTATAATGATTAGTTTGTGTCAATAAGACGAGCATAGATAAACGTTAAACCAAATACATTCAGGCCGATTCTGTATGTCTCACGTTGGACTTAACGATATCGTTACAGCTGACCCTCGTTAGTGTACATAGCGTTTATACGAGTAAGTACGATAAAAAACCGTAACGATAGTAGTTAAATAATTAACGATATGATACAGAATATGCCTGATTATCACCATTGATGGTCGTTTAGGTGCTAAAGATAATAGTTTACGTTTATTTATGAAATAATGTAAATGTTGTATAATAACTTCAATAATGTCAACTATTGCAATCAACTGTCAGTGACATTTTGTTAATAAATGCATTTTTCTTTTGAATGCTATTAAATGCTGAACGTATTTACATTTTACCTCTTTGATTTATATGGAAACTATAAGGTAATACACGTAATGTAAATTACTCGCCTAGCACTGGCTACTAAATGCTACTTCCTATTATCACATTAAGCGAGGTTCCCTGTTAAGCGAGGTTGTAAATATTCCAACTTTGCCTGGTAAAGTTCCTAAAAATTCCAATTTAGAAATGCCAATAAAATACCCGGGGAAAAATGTTAAAAATTATGCAAAACTCCCAGAAGAATTTGTATTTATAAACCACAACATACATAGTTATTTTTCCAGCATATCTAATGAAAACATCACATCTTCGCGGTTCTAGTTTATAATTTGTTGCTCATAAATACTTTTTTTTTATGTTATGAATGTAATTATTGATAGTCTCACCTACACTTATTCTTCCAATGTGTATCCAGAAATAAAAATGAATTGACATTTAGATATTTGTGACGCATTTTTGTTTGTTTTTGAAGTTATATTTAAATTCACACTTCTGAAGTATGGTAGTGTAAATACATCGACTTTGAAGTTATTGTAATTAATGTTAATTACCTCTGCAATAACTTCTGCCAATGATAGCTCAAGATTTTGTAATCTATAATCGAAAAACTAATATTTACATTTGAATAAAACTGAATATATAATATAAGCATTAGTGGCATTAACTTAAATGCCCTCTAAGCAGCTAGGAATTGAATAGAGTGATCCTATTTATAGAAAGTGAAGCATTGTACGGAACAGTATGTAAATATTCTTATCTTGGCTAAAATTTATATTTAATGTTTATTGAGGTCCATATCATGAAACTTTAGGATACTAAAAATAACCGCAAAATTGTCGGGAATAATATTATATGAGGATTCCCTTAAAATTTTATTATCTACAAGGAAAAACTGCTTCGTCATCGTGGCTTTTGTGGGATGGATTGACTCAAATTGCTAAAATAAATTGCTTAACCAAAAATTCTGTAAAATTATTAGTCAATACGATAACGGGCATTTGTTATTTTGATAAATAACTGTAGAGCTAAATTGCAAGTAGCAGTAAATATATTTCTAGGAGATTTGATGAACTGATATGTACTGTATTTATTATATATTTATTCCTGAAGATGTGTTTCAAGAATTTCATGTGGATTTTCACCAGACCAGATGCGCATTTTTTGTTTATTTAAATATCCTGATAAATAAAACCATGCTTCATCCGAAACAAAAAGGATTTGTCAATATCGTCGCCGTTATTCATCGTGGCCAGTAACTGAGTCGAGTTATTACGTGGTCAATGGGTAAGAGCTCTTGCACGCAATAAAACTTCTATGGAAATTTTTGTAGATCTTTTTTAAAGGATTTTAAGACACGTTCCATATAAAAGTTGTGTTTACTGTGAAAGCTTACGAATCGATTTCTTGGGTGATTGAGTTATTCGCTTCTCAACATTGCTAAATTTTCAACTGGCCGTTTTAATGGTCTACTACTACCTGGTTTTCGGACTGCCCGAAATTCTATACATGACTGCTCCAAAGACTATAACGATTCTCCATCTTCTAATTTTACACTATTCCTAAAGTATGATTCGATAATAAGAACTTGAAAATGATTTATTGACAGATGACAGATGTATGTATTTTATTGCTACACATATACATGGACACTATCAAGTCTACCAACATGATATTTTCAATAAATAATTTCATAGCTTGCTAGATTTAGAATTTAATTGATCATATTGTATATTTATACCGGGTGTCCAACCTAAGATGCAACGGTTCCTAGCCAATTTATTATTGCCTTTTTGACAAAATTTTTCAAATAAATGTTGCCTCGAATCATATTTTACATATGCTGAAATTCGTTTTAGTAATGGCGGACTTCCGGTTGTACCGGAAGTAGATACTAACTTTTTTATTTTAAATGGAACATCCTGTATATTATTGCACTTTTGGATTCCTTGATAAATTTAAATAACAATACGTTAGGGATACATTGGGCCTAAGTTGTACCGTTTCCGAATTACATGACGTTTTTCGAAAAAAAAAAAGGCATTTGCAGCGACTTCGGTGTTTGGAAATACCTCAGGAAATACGAAAGTTAGAAAGATGCGGTTTTCGGTTTTTGCTTAACCATGAAACAGCACATGTCTTTTATTTTAAATTTGTTGCGTTTAAATTACAGCGTTATTAAATAGGGATCTGTAATTTTCGAACTCTAAAATCATTGATAACTAGATTTTTTTTAAACTGAACGGTATAGCAATTTTTACATAAATGGATGTAAAATTTAATTTTTTTTCGATTTTATTTGGGTATCATTGTGTCTATCTCCAACGGTTTTGGAGATATTCGCGATTTTTCAGTTTCTCACGATAGATACGTATTGCGAAGCGCCGCCGCCGGCCACCTCCCCCTCGCATTTCACCAGGCTTGGGACATTTATTTGCAACATTTTTTCAAAAAGACAATAACAAATCGGCTAGGGACCGTTGCATCTTAGGCTGGACACCCGGTATGTATGCGCACTTAAATTATTTTTTATAAAAAAATAACAATATTACATAATAAAACTCAATGTAACGTATTATCTTGTTTAATGCGAGAAACATAGTGCTCAAGTTTATTTGATAACGCCCGTATTACGAACAATAGGCGGAAGAATAAGTATTTGTAATGTAGATATGTTTTTATGTTATCTTTAATACAAACACGCTCTCAATAAGCGTGTAAGATATATACATGTACAACATACATACATTTACAAATGCTTAGGCAACTTGTTAATTTAAACTTGAACAAAGAAGAATAAATTGTTTAAATACCCCGTCATCTCGCGCTAGAGTCATTTTGTCATGTCTCCCTTTGCTGTTGTTTACTTATTATTTAAAAAAATCACCGGAAGGACCCTTCAAGTTAGCACCGTAGCGGATGTAGCGTAAGATATTTTGTGATGAACGGCAGACATTTCATCAGTCTTATCTCGGAACAGAATTTTCGCAAAAGGGAAAGAGCCACAACGGAAGGAGATCACGATCACCTTTTAAATAAATATTTTGAAGGCATGGGAAGCTACAACGTGTGTCGGAATTGAGCAGATGTTTATTTTGATTAGGTCCCGTGTTGTCTGGCAGATGGTAAACATGCTTGTATTGTATTTATTTATAAGGGTGAAATGGATTCGAGCGGTAGGATTCTACGAATAAAATAATCGTTGTTCGTCCTTTAAATAGATCTATCTGGTTCTATGGGTATAGTTAACGCTAGCATAGCTTAATTATACACACGAGGATAAATAAGCTGTGTGTAAATACAAAATATTTTTTTAAAAGAACGATGCGTGTGTTTACCTTGCGTTTATTTTTGATATCTCTCTGTTAGATTAAATAATAAACAGTAAGTGCAATAAATGTCAACAATTAAACGAATGCTCTTTTAGGAATAATTTCAAATCAAAGTTTTTATATAATACATCCACCAACGCTAACCTTGAATAGTAGACAATGACCCACATTATGCTGCCGGTAAAGGAGAAGTCAATAAAAGGTATGCGCATACATCACCTTCTATATTACAAAAATTTCTGTTGGGCAAATAATCGCATAAGAATTAGCTTCCCTTCCAAAGACCTAAAATTTCTTATATAAGTTAAACGTATTAGGCGTTTATAAAGTTGTTTTCTTTCTTTTGAAAAATAATATTTTCATATTTTATAATAGTAATCAATCTTGTTGATGTCTTCTAGTAAATTTGAGCTAATCCTATGTGAATTATTAGTTTAAAAAACAGTTTAATTTAATTTCACATTCAGTAACTAACTCATTGTCGTGAAATATCTTAATGGTAGGATCTAAAATGCTACATAAGTACTTAATTGGAACAAAGAAATAAATGTGGATTCACACCCACAGTCACGGGCATCTCAGATCACGGACAGAGACAGTACAGTCAAGCTACTTCTATGATTTTCTAATAAGAGCATTCCCTCTCTCCAATCACTGTTATTGCGACGTTCGGTCCATGTATTCTTGAAGAGAATAGAAGTTATGTTCGCAAAGATACTGTTTTAGTTTCACCTTAAATATGGAAATAGTTTAGTTTATTCTTTTGCTTTCTAGAGGCTATTAATTATGTACTTGTATACTAGGCTTGATTCGAACGCTTTTGTCTTGACAATGGGCACGCATTTATTGTCACGATTACGGGCATTCATAGAGCTATATATATAGTTGGAGTTTCTTAAGAATCTGTTTTCATTATTTTTCACAAACATTAGTATTTGATATAAATATCTGCCACACCACTTGATGGTAAAGTGGCGTAATTGATTATATATATATATATATATAAATATAAGGAGGCCAAGGGTAGAATGCTCAGTTTTTTAAAAAATAGTCAACAGGACGTAAATGGACATACAAACAATATGCACTGGATAATTCCCTTTCGCAACAATAAAACTCTTCTTACAGCAACCGAAGCATGCAAAAAGACAAGACGGTATCGCAACCGTGACTCCACATACGTAAAATATAAACAAAAACTCTCAAAATCTTTACACTAATACATTCCTGCAAACATCTTATATCATATAATGTAAAAACTAGCCTAATCAACTTTTTTACACAGAAATGTTACGTACTCACTCTAGGGTAGAGACTTGCCATTTAAGGATGCGTAGAGGCTGCTGTTGTACTCCCTAGATGCCAGTGAAAATCTCAAAAGTGCGGTCTAATGATTATTTAGTACAAATCGAGTTGCACCAAACATATTACAAACTAGTCGATTCGATAGACGAGAAGCCATGTCCATCGTAGTTGCTCTTAGTACAGTTCTTTAAAGACGCCTGTACATCGTTCACATATACCAAAAATAACGTTGGATCCAGAATTGAACCTGGTGGCACCCCACAGGAAAGAGGAGATAGAACACAACTGTTGATTTATGTAATCAATAAAGTTTCAATTAGGTACATAAATACCCATATCACTCCTATGATTTCCTGTTTATATTGATTGTTAAAAATATTCTTACGTAACATTTTCACAGTTAGCTCAGTATCATTTTTAATACAATCTATTTATTCCACTAGTAATAATAATAATAACAAGGCCCTAACAAGAGAAACATGTGCCGTAGTCAATTATATAAGTTAATTAGAATAATTGTGCTTTAAATCTAGACTTGTGGCAAATAAAGTCCTACGCAGTTTTCCATAATTGCCCAGTTTTAAATCTCCCACGTTTAGTATTGATGCTTTTTCCTCAGTTCCTTAAATTGGATTTATTTTTTGCGGCATTAGACGTTAATCTGCATGTATAAAGTATTATGTGTGGGTTATTGTTACCGTTAGGTATTAATTGATTCAGATGAATAAATAATTGTTAGCATTGACCTAAATGTCACTCATTAACATACGCATATTTTGCATATATCATTTAAGTTCATGTTAGAAACTGATATAAAAATTCCTAGGTGCGAAAAAATGAGGAAATGCTAATTTGTGATGTGATTGCTCATGGTTATGGTATTCTAAGTGATGGTAGCTCAATTGAAACCACCAGTTCCGTTTATATATTAATTTTATCCTAAAATAATATAATCATTTTTAGCAACTCCATATTTCCACCGTTGCTGGGCTCAAGTAACTTAAGAGATTCAGATTATAAAAACCTAGAATACAATACTCCCTGTGTTTTCATCGCGTCCGTGAAATCGCGCTCATCTGACATTGCCCTTACAATTAGATATAAGAGTCGCTGAAATAGGACACTTAGACAATTGGGCGCGGAAATGGCTAGAGTTAATTCTAGTTAATTGTAGGCGCGGAAATGACAAGGCACCCTTTGCTTTCCTTCGCATTGTTAATCATTTAATTTTTTTTTTTTTATTAAAGAATTATTTATTAAAAAAGTTTTTACTGACAAAATTAAAGTGCGCTGTTTCTACGGGCAGCTTGTGAATGTTCGTTGAGCATATGCTACCAGCTCATATGTATACATATGTGTTGTGCAGGTACGTTTTGGATATTTGACGACCAATCCTGTATAGTTTTGGAAACTATGTGTAATAGAATTTGTTATTAGTTTATCCCTGGCTTATCATTACATTTTTATTACTCCAGGATATTCGGCAAACAATCAGCATACGTGCGTATACTAACAATAAGATATATGACTTATCTGTTTGTTGATTTTATCATTTATCATTATTACCAACTCACTCATTAATACCTTGCATACGTATCTTGTATTCGAGTCTACTTAAGCGAAGTTATCAACCACTATAAACTTAAGAAATCGTAAAAAAAGAACGCCTGACTATTATGGCTAATATTTTACAAAAGTACTCCAAGATGCCCCCACTTGCACTTGGCAAAACCGGGATCAAAACTGTGGTTAACATCTGACAAGCTCTCCTTGTTAGATTGGATGCAATCTTTGTGATAAAATGTATATTCTATAACCTAAAATTAAATCGTGATCTAATTTCGGGTTATATTATAATCTATTGCAACTTCTATTACTTATACAACTTCACTTGCTTCCATTACATTTTATACGAGGCATCCAGACATTCTCCTTCTACAACCGCAGTTCCGCAGACGCGGTGGCTAATAGACCGAACGGATGACAAAGACTTGTGTGATCTGCCACCAGCAGTATCACGACATATAGAAACTTATCGTTAACTCGTACACGTTCCATGTCAAACACCTGCCAGTTACTCAGCCAACAATTGCCAGTACAGAAACGTGCGTCCTTTACAACACCACACGCCGGCATAGGCCGTTTCACAATCGCCTTAAGTAACACAGATACGTGCTTCGTAACTCCTAGAATCGGTTCCATGCATTTTTTACGCTCGTTGCTTATATAGGGGAGTACGTATGTACGTCCACAGCAATATTTGTATGTGTGTTAGCACGTTTCGTAACCAACTGGTAAATTTGTATCATTATACTCGATAATATACTTGTATCTGTATCTTCGTAAGAGCTTACTAACAATGAAATTTGTCACGTAAAATAAAAGTATGAATTATATTATGCAAGCAACGTTGTCCTTTTCTCTTTTACTATAGTTCAACTCGATTTAATGACACTCGGTGCTCAGTACCTACTATGTACTTATGCACAAATACTGGGTGAGTTTTTTATCTTGAGACAAAGGAATATCTCTAAAACACTGCATCAAATCAAAAAGATTTGTTATAATGTAGGGGGCTCACTGAATGGTGGCGACAACTTTGATATCTTGAATGGGAACCCCCATTTTGTATTGCAGATTCGGATTCTACGCCATCAAGTATGTAGTTTTTGTTTGAAACTTTTTTTTCGATTCGTAACAGATTGCGCTGTAATCGCAAAAAACGTGATTGTGAACGTCTAGAAAAAAATACACAAAAAAGAGAAGCAAGCAAACATGATTTTGTGTTTTCTTTATTTAACATAAACTAACATTTCAAAAAGCCTCCACTTCGATCCATTTATTTATTTGCAATTGGAACGCTATTCAACGATACAAAACCGTACTTTATTCAGTACTTGACAAGCTGTGAATACTTACACATTGTCCGATCCCTTTTTTAAGTCAGCATAAACTTCTATGATCATTACAAACGCAGCATTTTCTTACATTTTCTGTTACATGTTATGAGTCCAGTAGAACTACTTGTGGAAAACACGTGTCTTACGTCAAAAGAAAAAATATTTATGTAATATCTACCATTAATATGCACAACTGCCATAACATAATGATTTGAAACGATGAGTAATTTTCACTTCGTTATTCCTCACAACCAGAACAGGTTATGAGTCATCATATCTGATGATAGGAGGACACAGCATAGATGAACATACTATTACACCGCATTACTATATTCCTTTGGATCCCGCGTTGTGCCACCAAAGGTAATTAGTTCCAGCCGTGAACTATTAACCGCAGATAAGCGAAGACCTACGATATAATGGCAGCTACCTACGGCGAATGCAGCAACTGTAACGATAACTGCAAAAAATAATATACCTACTCGAGCTTGTACTAATTGCTGTAACCGTTGTTTCACTTTTCCCATGGAACTCTTTGTCCCCGACAATCTGTTGAATTAACCATTGGCTTGATGATTATTAAAGAGCTACTTGTTCAACATTCCCCCTCGTCGACGAAGTTATATTAGCTACGAAATTGAGGACGTTTATGTGGAAATGTATGAGTTATCTTGCGTTGCAAGTTATTTGATTCAGTAATTCTTACAGTGGTCATTATTCAGTTCGTTCATATTAACTTTCTTTTATATTGCAGTTAAAATAAGTATAGTTCCTTTATGTAAAATATAAGAAAATAGCATAAAATGTGTCTATCTACATATTTTAAATAGCTACTAACACAATAATAATACACAATTACAACTAAATGGGAATGTTATTACCAGAATAGTAACATGACATGCCTGCAAAACAATTGATGCTTTACAAGGGAAAAATTAAAAAACAAATTTAAGTTTGTCAAAACATTTTATTAACATTGGTAGATTCTATAATCTGTATATCTAGGTATATAAATAAATACCACTCACAATCAGACTAAACCCAGGATTTGACGCTGCAGGCATGCAATGAGCAGCAGATGCAACACATGACATTATGACTATATGATTGAGACATATTCAATTACTACTCAAGAGAGTCTAAAGTAAGGTGCCAATAGGTTCCTTATATCATTAAAATAGCAGGAGGTGCGAATTATAAAGCCCAACTTCTTGCGGAAGATAAGAAAGCAACATGGTGAATATTTTGCGGGAAAGTGAGGTTGACATCAAAGGTGACTCAGTGAATGTTTCAGCTGAAGTGAATTACTAGTTTTCAAATGAAGTAAGAGATTTTCATGATCTTGTTTATATTTTCTTAATATTCCTTATTATGGACATTAAGATACGCTAGGACCGGACAAGTAAGGAATTTCAACAAAATCATCTTCAAAGGATCTTAAGCAAGATCCTTGTGATGCAACAGGCACAGACACAAATTTATGGGTGCAGCAGCCATTACAACATACATTATTGGTTCTAATAGATTCCCAATAAACCTATTTAATTTATATAAATAAATAAATATTATTAGATGGGAAATATAAATATAATTTTTTCCATATAACCAGGCGAGAATTGTATCAGAGAAGCTTTTTGTCAAAAGGGTTTCAAAGTAAAAAAATAAAATCCCTTTGCTCAAGGTTTTTCAACGTATTTGAGAAAGACAGGACATTTATTATACTGAAACTAATTTAAAATTTCACAGTGCAATTTTACCACAACATTCTTGGAAAATTCGCTTTTGAATTCTTAAATAATAAATCATTTCGAATCCCGGATATGTAAGAGAGAAGCTTCCGACTTACTTCCAGTATGTTAAATACTACGCTAAAATGCTTTTTTTGCAAATCTTTTCTTTCTAAAGTATGATATGAAAAGGCTGATATTTTACATTTAAAATTAGATTATAAGAATTGCAAAAACGACAATAATTGAAATCCTCTGTTTTATATACAGTGTGTCGATAAAGTAACGCATGATATTCATAACTTTGTTATTATAAATGATATTTTGAAATACGTCGCGAAATTTTATTTTTATAAAAGTTTTCCGTTTTACAACTATGACGTTCTGTTTCTTTAAATAGTTTTTCCATTTCTTTCCAACAGAAATGAGCTCTCTTATTTTTTAACAGTTTTTGTTTGTAACAAAAATAATTTTACAATCTTAAAATCTAATCTATAACTTAAAGGGTCGCTTCAAAGGTCATTTGAGCCGTTACAGGCCTTGCCCTATTTAACCTTGCCTTTGTTTTTTCTCTTCATTTTTATTTATCCTCATTCAAAGTACCTTTTTTCCAATAAAATTACTATTTTCTATTACTCAGGAAACTAGTGAATGACAATGAATTATGCTATTGCAAAAATAACTCGATATTTTAGCGGAAAATGTTAAATTTATCGTTAAACCCTGCTTATCGGATATTATTTGCTTGTAGCAGAAGTTTTATTGCGAATTTGAGCATTACACAAACCATACACGATAAAAATCCATTCTCGTTAGTCATCCATAAGCGGTTTCGCAGCGAACTAAACAGTAAACACACTAATATTTACGTATCGCCGTTGGCTGCTATGGTAGAATGATTGGAAAAACAATCGACGACCGCAAGGTCGACGAGATATACGACGTAAAGGATGTCGACGCCACCTACAAATCGAATACAGTATTGTTGACAATGATAAGAATGCAAACTGAATTATTTCGTAAACAGATATATAGAGAATACAACGTAAGAATAAACGAGCTAAGGTTTTTTAACCTTTAATGGAGAATTCTCTTCTACATTAATTATAGAATTACTAACATATATGTAACGGTTTTAATTGCACTTAAAAGTAAAAAGAGCAAAGTCTTTGTCGTGTTTATTCCTTTCATATTAATTATATGTATAAAATAATTCGTTGTCCCATGTCTTGTTATTTTGATCAATGCTGTATAATAGGTATTCAACGGAGCGACAAAAAAATACTTCATTCAAACTGTCATTTAGGGTTGATCAACGTAGGAAGCTTGGGATAATTTTTGTGTGGTGAATTATTGCTACCTCGAGGCAAGGAGAGCGTCAACAGCTTTCTTTGTCGGCCCCACGACAAAAAGAACAATCGCAATAATTGGGTAGACCTTCAATGCGAGTTGGTGTTCGGTGAGTTGTGACGTCACGGTGAAACAGGTGAATGCGTCCATCGTGCAAGACCTACTGCGCCATTCTCCGGTCGTCAACGGAAAAGGCATTTTATTTCGTCGTCTACTATAGAAAAGAGTTGAGGAGTTTAAAATTAACGAATCATCAGTGGGATTTGTAGGATTTAAATGCACAATTCTTTAGAGTCGCTGCGGTAGTTTCGTTGCGAAATTTGAATTAATTTAAAGAAAATCGTTAATTCAAATTCATGGCGGACTGCAACCATATTTAAACAATACCACAGATAAGTTCCATTTCAACAATGATTACAAAACACCTTCTTTAAATATTCATAAAGCGTATGGTTACGGCTTACGGCGAAATCCGATTGGAAATCTTTCCAGGTCGCTAAAGCGTAAAAACCGAAACGTAGAAATGTACCGCACGATATTTTCCTTGCAGAACAAGGTTAGCTCTATATATTTTGCAAGTCGATCTGGCGGTTTAATTGGCTAATAAATTTAACGCTATTTTAAATCAAATAGCTTTCCCGGCATATATAGGTAATAAAGACTAAATAATTGCTATCCAATTCATCAGTATGAACATCCATTCTTAGTTAGTCTTTTTTAGGAAGCCAACACACAAAATAATTTCTGGTAAAATTACTTGTACACACCGAAAAATTATGTTGTTAAACATGGTATTGTAAAGCGATTGGTGTTCTTGGGTTGGCACAAAATATTCTTGCAGTTACACCTTGTTCTGTTTTTGAACCATCCATAAGTTAGTAGGAGTTTCCTTGCGTCAGGGTAGCTTCATTGAATCTCCATAACCTCTCTGTTGGGAATAAAGGTAGTGAAAAATGTATCGATTATGAGTTGAGTATGTGTCATTTTTTGGATATGATCGTTTTCGAGCAGTTTTATAATTATTACTACCTGCTCGCAATATACACATTCAGAAGAGTTTCTAATGTCAATAACGGGGAAGAATACATTAGCATAAAAGTAATTGATACTAGTAAACACCATGTTCCAAGAATTTTAGAGTAGTGCATTTCCAATTGAAGGCAGTGTATTTGATTTATATATTGCTATGATATATCATGCTATACATAACCTACAGAATCAAATATCAACTATTAAATTATTTATGTAAATTTAATTTGAACTATTTATTTATTTTGTAAACATTGCTTAAAATTTAAACTAAAAACTTACTTAAGGGCAAGTTACCATGGATTTTAAGGAAATAGGTTCCTTCGCTGATTGTTGGATTGTTGGAAACGATATCTATCATCGTTGCTGGGGTCCTTTTTGCCTAGGAGATATCAAGTTGTTGAAAACAAATGAGGGACTTCTTTTTCGGTTTTTCCTGAGTGTAGTTGCATTTCGAATAATTATCTAGAAATTTTAAAATTGCTATCAAATAAGGGTCTTTAACTTTTAAAATTTACTTACAAGAATGAGAGTATTGCGTGTGTAGTGCCGAGATGATGGAAATCCAGTGATTTCAAGATTTGGGGTGGCGTATTTCTTATCCTGGGGCCTATTGAAGAGTCTTGTTCGAGCCTATTTGCTGTGAGATCATTGGAACACCATTCGGAAGCTGAAATGATTGTTGTGGAGTTGGAATAAATACTTGGATTATAAAAGAGCACTTGTTCGTACTTGAAGTAAGCGATTTTATCATCTTTTGAATCTATAACAGGCGTCAAAAGCGTAAAGGGAATGTTAGGTTATATTATCGTATGATACAGTGATTCTAGGGAAATTTGGTATTGTGAGGTTATTGTTTGATTCTGTGGGTTTAAATGCGCGAGCGGTTTAAGTTGGCATTATTTGATATACTTGATTTTATGACGGGAATTGAGCGGGAGATTTGAATTCTATTTGATATTAAAACGAGGTATATGAGTTATTAGTTTGGATTAATATTCTAGAAATCTTATTTTAGTACAATTTAAATAGTAAAGAACTTACTTACCCTGAGGGAATCATTAGAAGATTCATTTCTTTGTTCATCACATTTATTTAACTCGAAATAAATAAATTTTGATACTATAACATTGCTTTTATTCACTGTAGTATAAGAACATCACGAACGAATAACTAGTACAGTCATAGTAAAGATAGTTAAGTGTATATCAGGTATATAAAGATAATAATCGGAGGCTTAGTGGTCCGATTGGTTTGCGGTGTACCTAAAACATTGTGGAGGGGTAAATTGAGTGTACCTGTGTACTGTAGTGTCAACTTACAAATGGGGCGTAGCATATCTGTGGAGTAAATGAGATTTTAATAGATGACGCTGACTGTATGGAAGGAGAATGAAACAGTGTTGAATTAATTTAAAAAAATTATAAAGAATTATCTATAAGTTTCGTAGCAGTATATTATTCAAGATTGTACCTACATAGTGCATATAAGAATAGTTTTAACAAGAACTAAAATTTCCATCTTTTTTCTGCGCTTAATACGATCCTGTGAGATCACTTCCCCAATCATCCGTCATCGATGACATCGTTATGCTTCTACGGTTCTAAGTGCAAAGCACTTTGTAACATCAACAGTAATCCAGAACTAACCACCGGAACCATATGCAAATATAGGATAATATAAATGCCCAGACTGTATATCCAAGATTAATTCTGCGCACATTGATAATAAAGAATCCGCGTTCATGCGTGAACTTATGCAGAATGCTTTCGTCTACAATTTACACGACTAATACTACAAGACATCCTCTGTTATTTTCAATCTCCGTGAAGATATGTCCATTGTGTTTTTCTACTTTACGGAAGGGGATATAATTTTCCTTTCTTATAAATTATGTTGGAATTCAGTGTGCGGTTGTCATTTTATACAGTTATATACAGATACAGAAAATGCATACCTGAGATGCATGTCTCTTTGATAACTGTATTGTGCGCAAAAAAAAAGAGTGAGCGGATTATACTACCATTATGTAATTATTAGAAAGTTGTGGTTCGTATCGTAATTTTATTGTAGCGTAGTCTGAAGAGATAATACATGTTTAGTCATGGAAGCTACTGATATGCATACACACAATTTACTAGAACAATCCTCGTTTATCACTATTAACTGAAAATTGCACTTTAAATCGTTTTCATTATGTATGATTCCTAATTACTATGTAATCGATTTTCTTCATTTTAATATTAATGATAGTAAGGTCAACCCTTATAAAAGAAAACTCGACACCTATTACGACAGGAAATTTCAATGTAATAATAACTCGATCATGAATAATTAGGCATGCAATTTACCAACTATGTTTTGGAAATCATCTCTATCAAGATTCTGACACCTGCCAGTTTGCCATGTCATACCTTTATCACGTGTCAATTTGTTACCAGCTGAAGCAGTTTCCCGTCGTATAATCGTAGATCAAAAATTAGACATTAAGTTACTTATTCGGTGGAGTATAATACTAGTACATACATATGTTGCAAATTATTTTGACAATACTATTCGCCAACCTGAAATACATACCAATAAAGGATGTAAAACAGCAAATTGGACATATATTTTCTAGATTTGATCTTCCAACAAGATTAAACAACAAACATTAATTTTCCCCATGACTATGCAAACATTTTCAGCTAAGCAAATTAAATATGGATGTAGTGAACCCATAGAGATGATAGAGTGCTGATGTTGAACTCAAAACTGCCATCAATTGAAATGCGCCATATTGGAACACAAACGTCATCAATGACGTCGATACCATGGCGGATATTCAAATAAATAAAGTTAAGGATATCAATAAATTTTAATAGCACTTGCAATTTGTAATGATAATTAGTAGTATATGTTAGATTTTATCCTATGTATTTTATATGGCATTGTTTTTTTTTTTATTAAAGTTCTGGACAACTTAGAACTATAGACAGTTTCTAAACTTATATGTAATGGATATAATTCAAATCATCTCTGATTAAATATCGACTATCATACTGCCTTTTGATATTTTTCCCTAACTGATACAACAAAAGATTTTCACTAGCTGTAGCACAATCTTTTTTATACCTACAATTTCATACTTGTGAATTGGAATCATTCAATTCGAACTTAAACTTTATAGCGATCATAGATAAAGGAGCTTGGTGTAATAACAATAAAATTACACAATCGTTGCAACGTTCCTGCCATTACCCCTCCTACTTCGCGCAATTAATCGCGAACAAAGCTGAAGATGGCTATCGGCGATCGAAACAACCGGGAAATGCAACCTTCTCGACCGCAAAACCGCAGCTGAGCTGCAATTAAGTAAATGTCGGTTGGATACTAACTAGAGAAGAACTACGGGAGGACCGTGAAAAATGATAACGAGCAGCCGCAATGGAAGAAGAAACGAAGATCATCGTGTGTCGATAAACGACGCAACGCTATCTCCATCTGTTGTGCATACAATCACAAATTAGCGCGCTACTTTACTATAACAACGTTAATGAAGGAATGCCACAGCGCTGAGCGAGATGTGGCAAATTAAAAAGTAACGTAAAACGAACCGTGGAATGTGACAAATGAAGTTTTCCTGTACAAGTGTGTAGTAAGGATTGTGGTGTAATTTTTATTGCCATCGCATTATGGATCGTGAATGTTAATTATATCGATTAACGATGATTATATAGATAAGGTTTAATTAAGTGGAATGTTGTTAGGTTCCTAAGGTTTTGTAAGGCTTACTTGGAGTTGGACTGGCTAAGATGTCAAAGCTTCCTTACTATCTATTAACATGAGAAGCATTTTGATTTTTTTTTGCCTATAATATTATAATTTGATTCAAACCGCAATGTGAAA
Source organism: Cetonia aurata (assembly GCA_949128085.1). Lineage (NCBI taxonomy): Eukaryota > Metazoa > Arthropoda > Insecta > Coleoptera > Scarabaeidae > Cetonia > Cetonia aurata. The sequence continues at coordinate 36,741,669 of OX421885.1, forward strand.
AGAATCCCGCTTCCTGATATTTTCTTGCCTAAGCTTTAGATTCCAGACGGACAATAGTTTGTTCACCTCCATCCTTGGTTTTATATATCAACTAGTGTGCAAAAACTTTTAGTACATAGTGCAGGTGCAGACATCAGTCATCATTTTGGCTTGCCGCTAAATGGCGTTCTTTCGGAAGAGGCAAGGATTCGGCCAGAGACAAAGATTTTAGAAAAGTCCGTGAATGTCACACAAGAAAATTCAACAGAATAATATTTAATAAGCTCTGATCCGTATATATCGCACATTCGACCGAAATGCAGCTATTCGAGACACTTAGATCTTTTACCAGAAACTATTGAACTTTTGTCGGTGTCTGAAGAAGCAAAAGAACAAATAGAAAATGGAGATGTCCCAGAAAATATTGACATACATACATGATATGCAGTCCGAAAACGATCCACCAATGTGATTAGATTTAGATAGAAAACTAGACTACAATTTTAAACTTTTAATTCATGTAGACGTCAAGGCCGCAGGTTTACGCAAGAAGTTTTTATGCAGTCGTGTTTATGCTAGGTTCTTACCAGAATATAAGGTTTGACTGCTACACTACCGTCCGGTAATAAATTAGGTATAACTAAATAACAAATAAGACTTAATATGACATCGGAAATTAAAATCGTATGTTACGTTTGAAGTAAAAGTTTAATTTTTCCATATAAAGGGACACAGTTTCCTTGTCGTTGTGGGTTGTAGCAACGAAACACAGTAAAAATTTAGTGAAATAGATGGGACACGTCTAAATTTCCATCCGCCGTAGAAAGAAATCGCTGAAGGATGATGTTATAATTGATCTTGGTGCTGTTTCTAATAGTTAGTGCTAGTAAATGATGGTTGGGGTATTATTCTTTGTAAATTGTTCGTGTTTTGAACGACATCCTCCCCCTTAAGCGGCTGTTCAGCTTAGTAGTGTAGATCTGACGTTCTAACAAATCGATTTAGGATTTATATAATAATCAGAACTGATCTAAAATAGGGGTTAATTTTAAAAATTGACGTACTAATAGCTATATATAGGTGTACTTACGGCTTTTGAAGTTTCAAAATAATCGAACTTCTATTGCGATAAATCCCTTCAAGCGTTTAACGCATTTAGGTTACGAATGACAGCTTGCCAGAAACGATGTTATATCTTCATAAATTATGTGTTTTCGGTAACCTGACAGATATTGGAAGCTTTCTGGGCCATTCTTAAAAAAAAATAGACCGATTTTAACCATTACAATGATCGTCAAGAGATGAGCGGTACCGTTTGACATGCCGCCATGTTACGTACGAATACCACGGAATTTGACACAAAGCCACGCCGTTAAAATCCGCGAAAATTCTGCCATTTTTGCTACTTTTTTCAGTAGATTATGGTAAATGAAAGTCGCCCGAAGGTATTTCTGACATTGGTCGAGCAGTCACGTTCGAAGGAAATGAAACATTTTGACGATCGCATTGCCAAATCGCCGGCCATCTGCCCCGCATTGGCGTAAAATTTCGATCCGATTCTTATCAATTTTTCTCGTTCCAACGCCAAAGATTTAATGTTTTTTTCGATAGCCTATTCAGTGCAGACGTTTCGGCCTCCTCACGCCCTATTTTGAATGACGTCTATTCAGTGGTATTTTCCCACGACGTCACAACACTACTCTTCTATTCGAAGTTTTTCGAGAGACGTCCACGCTACTAATAGCGTACTTCTTTTGGGTGCACTTTAGTATTAGGAACTAGTAAGCTCCGGACCGTTCACCCAGCCAATTAAATAGTCGTTTGATGACGGATTACGTCCCAAAACAGCGGACCGGCTAAACCGCACCACCCTCCACTAACCCTTGTACACACCTGTGGTTTGGGATCGTCGGTCCTGCCTCTCACCTGTAAAAAAGACGGAGAAAAAAAAATATAATTAATTTTTTTTCATAAATTTTCTTCTTTAATATTTTAGAAGTGAGACTTATTTTTATAAGAAAAAAATGCAGACCGTGAATGTTGATCACCTGAGCAAAATTGCTACTTTTGATCCTGTACCTGTCCACCTTTCTTAAAGACCACTGTGCGCCGCCAGATCAGAAGTCGGTGAAATTTACAACACTTGATGGATCCTACAAATGAATTAAGTATCATTCATATTGATGTGTGAGAGTCTAGGTGTTTCTTTTGTCATTAAACTAGTTTCAAAGCCTTCATAACTCTTATTGTTAGTTCCGATTTATGATATAGTATGTTGCTTAGCCGTAAATTTCACGATAGTATTATACTATTGCATATTACACCATATAATTTCAAAGTATAGTAAAAAAAAATCTATAGCCACACAAATCCGTTTGAAATAAACATATTTCAACATGTTATAATAAAAAAATTAACGGTCTTTTTTTTTGCTGGGCAACCATATAATTAGCAAGCCATAATTTATGACGAAATATTTCTTTCATCTCATCTCTGACAGAAAAATGTACTTTAAGGATCCTTCCTCGCTTATATTCACGATTTTCCCAACGTAAATCGCCATGAGATAGAAAGATAATAATCGTCATCCAATTAATTATTTATTCAGTATAGGTATACGGGAAATACGATACGTACGTACAGGAGCCTGCTAGCTGGCCATTAATTCATGTGGATGTTAGAATAGTTTATTGACTTTTAACAATCGGCTCCCTAGACGAAACAAGACGAAGTTGTCGCGTTTCGCACAATCTGGCGTTTCATATATATATAAGAAACCCGGAAAGCAGTGAGCGATAACTTGGAGAGTTTGTTGACACAACCTACGAAGCCAAACAATGGGCGCTACATAGCCAAATATACATCGTGTATACGGATCACAAACACTCGTGGCGGATTATAAGAACATACATACGTATCGCGTTTTGTGAAACCCATATTTATATCGTACCGCCTCTGAATTCCGTTTTTTACTGTATAACAACGGTTAATCGAAAGATTGGTGGAAGTCAACTACCGTGTACATACTACTATCAAGAATTCCCGAAGTGAAGTATTAATTTTATGATTTATACCTTGTAACCGGAACGGTTGTTAATAATATCTCAATCGATGTTGAATTTATTAAATGAATTGCTTCTCCGGAAATTGAGAATTACTAATAGGTATCAATCACATTTTTTGTTGCCCTTAAGCACATTCATGAAATATGTTAGCTATTAATCGACTATAATCATAAAGGAGTGGTGGTAACATGTAGTGCATGTGAATTGAAAAAAAAGGTACAGTCACCCGTAAAATTGAGCGTACACCAACGAGAAAATAAAAGCCAGCGTGTTTTTGCAAAAAAATATTTATATAACAGAAAATACAAGTAATATTTCAATACGTGTACAAATTCAACTAAACGAACACTGTCAACAAAAATGAAATGCAATGATATTAACATCAGTGTTATGAAAAATTGGAAATAAATACATACATTTAAGTTATATTTGCGTCAGTACTTAGTACTGTAACCTTTAACATAGAGTCTACAAGCTTCTGTGTCACTGTCTGGGAAATATTTTCCAAAACTTTCATTATTTCACATCGCAATTCCGCCTTGCTGCTAGGATTAACATCCTTCATACGTTTCTTTACTTCAACCCAAAGGTGCTCAATCGAATTTAGATGCGGGGATTGAGGGGGAATCTGCAGCAACGTTGGTACATTAGTGCAGTCTCATAGTAGTAACTTCGCCAAGCTATCGTATTGGCATAGAAAATGAAGTGAACTGTCCTTTTCGTGTTAACAGAATCTGCCAATTTAGTCTACAATTATCCGGTCAGTAGTCCTAGTATTATTATTTGTAAATGTAAGTGTTTTTTCCTTTTAAAACTGCATTGCCTGTTTTCATTCTGGTGCCTTATCCACCATTCCTGGCCTTGGTATGTATCCATTCGTGGAGAGACCTTGTTATTAATGATTCGGTATTGACAAAGAAAAGATCAGCTCTAATCAAAAGCCTTGACAATACCCACCTGACCAGTTTGTTCACCACATCATTTTACTTAACGCTCATATGGAAACGAAGATCAATTTTATCTTCCTTTGGATGGACACCTCGTTCCGGACATTCACATAGTCGGAAAACAACATCATCATGATTCCCTTTCTGTGATATGCATTTTTTCATTTACTTTTTCGATATTGGATGGAGTACCGCAAGGTTCATTTTTAGGCCCTTTATTGTTCCTTATTTATGTGAACGATATGAAAGTTGTAGCGAAAATAGACTGCTTCTATGACTGTCTATTCATTTTTAAACTAATTCCTTTTTATTTAGACAATAGCTCCACCTTCGTAATCATTCTATCTGTTTGTGTGTCTTGTTGTTTTAAAACACAGATTTGCAATAGGCCATACACATTTTTAAACGAAAATGCAGCGTTTATTTATATATAAGACACTCTTAAATGTAGTTAACAGTTTATATACAATTAACTTAATAACAATTAGTCATTAAGCAATTACGATAGATTTGTCAACTATAGCAATAAACAAATACATATACTTACGTTAAACAGGAGCAATAAAAGTCGGAATACGGGTTGCTTAAAGTTGATTTTTTACATGCCCAATGTGTAAATGGTACATTAAAAATGTTTACTTTTCAATATCTTATCCATTTTATGATTAATAAATATATATAATTGAACTGTTTTATATAAATGTATTATACCTTACTTCATGCTCAATGTTTATTTAATATAAATACGCAATTGTAAACCAACATATGGCTGATATCAAGGTAAATAATGGAGTTATTAAGCAAACAAACAGCTTGGATGAATCATAAAGTAATATATTCATATAAATCCTATTCAATTTGCAATAGCTGCTGGATAATTTACCTGATTTCTGAGCAAGAAAAAAAACCAAAAGTTGAAATTCAGTCGAATACTTCCATAAAAAGACGCGGGTAACTAGACCGACGCACAGAGATTAACTTTCACGCAGAAAGGAAAGTGCTCAATCACGATCGTAATAAAAATTATGAAACAATAACTTAATTGCTCAAATAAGCGACACTAACGCCTAGCGATAGGGAAATCGACACATATATTAGATTTATTGCCGTGTATTTAGTGTCAAATAACATGCATTTAACCGCATCGAACAAAATAATTGCTAATGGACAAAACAACGCGAAAGTGTCGCGGTGAAAATGATATTTAAAACCCTGACGATATGCTCAAATACGATTGTCTCGAGTATTCAGTGTTGTTTTTGCAGCCGAAACATCGCTATGTAAATCAAGTCCAAAAACAGGTCCCTCATTTGCTATTCGGAATGCGTAACGTAACCCAAAACCATGTTAAACATTTAAAAATACTAGTGCAGGCTTTGAATATAAATCTTGCAAGCAAGCGAAGAGGTTTCTTTGTTGAAACAGTACTATACGAACTGGGTACACTAACAATTTCTAGAGATTGATAGCATCAATACCTCGATGTTTCCATCTAGAAGACTGTTGTTACAAGTAACGATATATCAAGCTGTCAATGCGTCTAAACAATGATGAGCAATTAGATACCTTTAATAAGGTTTTGTTTTTTCTTTATAAAACAATGATGTAATCGTTGATTAAATTTTTGTGCTGCCTATTTTTTTTTTATTGTGCAAATAGTGTGTGCTAGTGATTTTTGAAATGCCGCCTAGTAAAAAATTTGTTAGTTTGCGTGAAAAAACGGAACGTTCCGAAAAAGGAACATTGATCAGTGCGGAAGCTCGTCGTCGAAAAGTTTTTTTCACTTTTTACAAGTGAGAGGCAAGAATTGAGAGAAAGGAATCTACAGGGTGCACTGACGATCCCAAACCAGTCACAGATGTAGACGGGAGTTGGCGGAGAGTCGGTCTGGCTGGTCTGCGGAGTTGGGACGTAAGCGGTGCGTTCCAGGTGGAACGCGGGCTTTCTACTTTCTGCCGAGTTGGGGCGTAAGCGGTCATTGAACGACTATTTAATTGGCTGGGTAAACTAATATCGGAAAAACTTAAGCCGCGGAAATTGTTAAGAATAAAGACGATATTCGTCTACAGTGGGAGTCAGGAAGCAAAACCAATCAAAAGACGAGTTTTTTTGAAAACTGACGGACTTCAAATTGACAACGTGTGTTTTCTCGTGCACTTCACTATCGGGAAGCTTAGTGAAGGCCAAAGCTCATGAAATAGCACAAAAGTTAAACTTTCGGGCATCCAATGGTTGGTTGGAAAAATGGCGTAAGAGACATGCGATAAGTTTTAAGTGTATCTCCGGAGAATCAGCTGATGTCAATCAAGACGATGTAAATCACTTTAGAAGTAAGTTGCCTGCGTTACTCCTTCGGTATCGGCCAGAAGAGCTGACGAAACGGGCCTTTTCTTCCGAGCTTTACCGGACAAAACACTTGCTTTTAAGTATGAATTTCTTATGAGATCCCGTGAACGTCGATGGAATTTTCTGCTTATCAACTAACATTTTGTAGCACAACCGAAAACCTCTACTCAAACATTGAAAAGCACGTCAGTGCAGCCGTTGACTTCCACTATATAAAAAAAGTGTATACCGAAAAATCAATAGACATACCGAGACTTGAAGAGTTTTGCGCTTGACACATATCCACCCTAGAGGATAAAATTCCGCCAGCATATTGCAGGTTTGCGATTGAATTTGTTTTCTCATCAGCGCTTCGTGGTATACTTAAAGCGAATGCGAAAAATGTTATAAACTTTGCCCGGCCGACTAAAAATTAAAAGGACTCATAAAATTCGCTCTACTCTAATGTTTCGGAGATACTTTACGACGTAAGAGCCATTTTATGGCTTGACGTTGTATTTTTAGAAAGTTGTAAGTTAAAGCTTTCGGAAGCTGAAGCCGCAATTCAAAAAAAAATCAATATTTCTTTTCATTTATATTTTGTCTTCCATTTCTAGATTGGTCCCAGCTAAATTTAGATTTAGAATTTGTATATTATCTTATTGCTTATGATATATTTCTGTAGCTCAGGCACATTTTAGTATGTCACTTTTAAAGGTAATGCATCTGCATGAAGTTTCAAATGAATTAGCACTACCTATTCAACGAAACATTTAAATTAAAAAAAATTCAATTTACTCTATACAGTTTTCTTTAGTCGTAAATTAATGATACTTTTTGTAATGGCTTTTTAAAACTAATTTGATAGGAATATTTAACTGCTTAGCAGTTATTAAAACTGGGATACCCAGAAAGGTCTCTTTCAGTTGTTTATCGACTCCTTTACCTAGCTATCTCTTCTGGAATTCCCAAGCCCAGTAGTAGACGCTTTGTCCTTGCTAATCTCCAGATTTCCGCTATTGTCGCCTTATAAATAGCGCAAAGTTGTATGTTTTTGTTGTCTAAGAAGGGATTGAATCAGCCAGCGTTGCACAACATGTTAATGATACAAACCATAATATTAACATTGAGAACCTGAACTATTGGAGGAAATTAGACGCCTGCAAAACCATGTATATGAGGAGGGACTCTAACAATTTATTTATCGGGAACACGCCCCATCGCACAATTCGGTGTTGACTGATTTATTGAGGTAAATACGAGGGCGGTCCCAAAATTAGCCGACCTGACAAAGAAAACACAACAAATTTGAGAAAATTTTGAAAAATTTCGAAATCGATTTTTGAATCAGTTTTCAAAGACGGTTGCCTCTCAAAAAAAAAAATTTCCTATCTACCTAGTGTTCATAACTAATTAATACTGACTTCACGGTTTTAAAAATTGTTTTTGACAAAATTTTGAAAAACTTGTTTGAATGAAATTGACTAAAAAATCTAGCAGTTCTATTTCAAAATGCAAATTACTCGCATTCATAATATTATTTTCCAGCAATAATAATTATTGTTAATAACAGTATTTATTAATTCTTCACTATTGTTTATTTTAATTATTGATATCTATTTTTCGGGAATAATATTTGTTTAGTATTTCTTAATAATTATCTCTTAATATAAATCCGTTTGTAATATTATAAAATTAAACTTTTTAAACAGAATTTGAATGAAATAAAGTCGTTAACATCTGTTAGTTATAAACATATCAGGTAATGACAATATAATAACTTGCACAATTTCCGTGTTGGTTTTAAACTGTAGGTGACTGTGTATGAATCGAAGAAATCATAAACTACTACATGTAGTACGTAATTTAAGTGTGTACATGGTATATATAAACCCGGAAGTAGTGAATTTTTAATAGATCACATAAATCTTACTTTACGACCGTTCGATTGAAGTGCATTCCTAAAATTACAGGCCCAACAATAAAATAATACTGTAGTATTATATAGCTTTTTAATTATACGTAATAATCCGTTAGTATTTTCATTCAAATGTATTTGGAAACAACTACTGCCATATTCACATGCGTCTAAAAGCTAGGCATACACCATTCCGAGCATAAAACATGTTATAAAGACTTTAACAGTAAATATTTAAGTCAGTATAAATTTGTCGATCGATGTGCAATAAAGTTTAATATTTCCCCAAAGTATGTTGGTCATAAAATATATAGAATTCGCATTGGCAGTCCTATTTAACCTGAACAATTTTAAATGAGGAATAACATCTATTTACTAATTTAAATTTTCAGTATTATTTTCCCCATAATTAGAAAATTGTTGTATTATTATTATTATTATTATTTATTTCTTATTTCTTATTTCTATCGCCATCCACTCATTAGAAAAGCCACTTTATTACTACGATTTGTCTGCCTGATGCAGGAAGCGTTACGTTAATCATTGTTTGAGAACATCCTGTGCAATAACCTCTCGATATAACAGATATTACATAACCACAAACGTGTAAGTACAAGAACTGTACACGCAAATTAATAATTACTCTAACCGTTCTTGCTATTGTATGTCCTATTGCTCTAATATCGCATAGAAAAGAGCGCAGAATCGGTGTGACCGTGAAGACCTCAGACGGTTCTGGAAGTGAACAGTTAGGCGAAAAGAACGACGGAACGACGTCTCGAACCACATCCTCGCCAAGTCACGGATGACTAATGATACCGATTCTGGTAATTGATACAATTTCTCGGGCGTTGCGTTACACTGGGCCGCCTTTCGAACCGCAATTTTTGTCGACCCGCGCTTCGGTAAACTGCGACAATTCCACGGTATTAATTGTGAAGGTATGCACGCACGAGAGAGCTAGATCGATTGCGAACAAATTTGGCCGGTGAAAATTGCATCCTAAAATTGGGAAATAGCACGTGTGTACACCCACGGACACCCAAAATGTCCGGTCTAAGTCACAGTGTGAGCGCAACTTTCCATGTACCCGAGTTGCACGTGGCGTTTAGACTACGCATTAGCCCGGACATTTTGAGTATCCGTGAGTGTACTTGTATGTACTTCGTTAGTACCTATTTGTACTACCTTTCGTTGGATTAAGATTTTTTGCCCCTGGGCGATTAAAACCATGTCGCCTTCTACCGGCACATTTTTTGATACGACGATGCTTGAGAAAAAAAGCAAACAAACACTTAAACTTTTTATTAAGGAAATACAATACTATATTTTTGATTAATACTAATACAAGACTATAGATTTCAACTAAAAGTGAAGATTTGCTTGAAAAATGCTCATGCACCTTATCTTTACACTTCATTCTTTGCTTTAATCTTCAGAAATAGAATTCAAAATATCAAGAGAAGCTTTGATTAGCACCATGTGATTTGTTTTCTCATCTGGATGTGTGTTTCTGATATAATCTTTAATAATTATTACTGGACAACATTCAAGATGTATCTACAATAAAGTCGACGAAATCTTACTACTTTTGGTGCTCTAAAACCGAACATAAATTTATCTTTTTAGTGTTAGTTCAAATTTTAGAGATACGTGATATCATGTGTCCCTATATATTAACACTGTAACCGCATATTGCCTTGTACTCAACAGCGCCTGTATACAAGCAAACGACAAACGCCACTATCGCGAATACTATGGAATTTAATAGAAAATTCTCGAATCCTCTTGAATATTCTTTAAAAATCTAGAAGGCATTGTAAGATGTCTAGAAAGTGTGTAAACAATCCAGAGAGCTTCAAGTTTAAGTAAATGGTTAAATCATAAAAAAACTATCCCAAAGTTCTGGAAATAGACTGCAAATCATGTAAATGATTGGTATTTCTGTATGATACCTCGTGTTGGGCAAGACACAAGTATATCCAAGAAGAAAAAAAACGGTTATAAACTATCCATCTGTCATGATCCCTATGCTCCATAGTGGCGAACTTCCAATTCCAGAACCGCCAGTAACATTCACTTACGAATCAGATAATAGCCCTTTGTCAAGAAGAAGATACATCATCCACATCGAGGGATTCCACACCAAGGACGTCATACCGCCAACAGCATAAAATAACCCAGTCAGAATTAAACGATCTCGTGAGAGACCCAGACATTTCAAAAAGTAAAGCAGAGTTACTAGGATCAAGACTGCAGCAGTGGAACCTATTAGAAGACGATGTTTCGGTATGTATTTTTCGTGCCATAAAGGCGTAGTACTATATTTTGACATGGAAAATAACTTGGTTTTCTGCAATAATATTGCCAGTTTATTGGCGGCTTTAAATATAAACTATAAGCCATAGGAATGGAGATTGTTTACAGACAGTTCAACATTGGAGTTTAAAGGGAGTACTGTTGCATATTGGAAATATTCTATATGGTGTTGCCATGAAATAATCATACGAAAATATGAAGTGCCTATTGAGAAGCATCAAATACGATGAGCACCAACGGTAGATCTTAGGCGATTTAAAGGTTGTCGCACTTTTACTTGGGTTGCAGCTAGGCTATACCAAGTTTTGCTGTTTTCTTGTGTAAATGCGCTTCATTACAAGAGACAAGACCGGCCGACAATCATTAGAGCCAGATCTAAAGAATGTACTACATAAGCCATTGGTAGACTCCAAAAAGATTCTTTTGCCACCACTGCACCTCAAATTGAATCTAATGGAAAACTTTGTTAAGGCACTGAATAGAGATGAGCCGGCTTTTCAGTACCTGCATCAGAAATTCCCAAAGCTAGATTAGATTAGATCTAATTAGAGGGACCTTGCACCGCGACCTATTGATCTATTGTGCTCCCTTACATCAGCAATAAGCTGCTAGGGTTTGCCCACATTTATAGCTGCCCATCTGAGTCTGAGAGCCGTAATAAATTGCAATAACTGTGATGGTTTCAGAGAAGGTATTTCTCCCTCGTTTATGGCATCTTTGCCAAAATGGCACGAGTTTCTCTGATAGCAGTGCAGTTGTGTATCAGGTATATCCTTGTCATATGTCTCCCAATGTGACAATGCCCTGTAAGGAAGCCAGTGAGTAGGATACGTAGCCTGTTTCTGCTTAGTTCTAGCATGATCTTTGCTCTTTTCTTATTGTAATTCCCAAGGAATATCTTAGAATGTCTAAGACCAGGGAGATTCTCTCAGAGGGAAGCTCTGAGCTTCTCCTTCTTTGCTTTTGAGTTCTTTCCCAAGGTTAAGTGAAGCAAAAAATTAAAGAAGTAAAAGTTAAAAGTATTCAGTAGGTATTGTCCACTCTTAATAAAATGAAACCTTATATATCTACTCTATGTACTGTTGAGATTGTTATTTAATATGTTCATTATTTGTATACCTATCAAACTAGCGAAATTTCTGTAGGGCTCGAGAAAGCTCAATGGATTCTATGAAGCATGCGATTTGACAACTCTTAATGCGCTATACATGTACAAGACTGACCCAAGACGTAGATTTGCCAACACGGTATATCTACTGATGCACATTCTACCTTCTACTAGATAATTGGATGAGAAAGTAATTTATATCAGCCGAAATTTAAATTTAACAATCAAAAACAATTATTCATAGACACATAGCTTATCTAACTGTACATAATCTGAACAACAAAAACGCTAATGGTAAAATCGAATTTTTTCGTGTGAAATAGAAAGTTTCTGTTTACAATGAAATCGTGTGCTTGCCTATGTATATGGATATACCATACATTACTGTATATGTATGTAAAGCTTCTAGCATTGTAAATTACAAAGTAAATCGTATTAGGCTAACATGTGCTGCTATATGCTATATGTTTTCAAATCAATTAAAACGTAATTTGTTCACGTAATCGCGTTACATGCTTAGCAGTCATGCTGCAATTAATTAAGTAAAGTTAACGTAGTTGCAGCGAAATTAGATTTAAATGATCAACCTTCTAATGAGGATGGTTTTCGATGGGAAAATATTTATTTTATGTTTGTATTATATACAGATTGGTTGATGTTTCGAAATATGTATAGGTACTACTAAATATGCCATTGTTTTTATTTGCTTAAGTAACAAACGAAAAAAAGAAACTTTTATTGTACAGGGTAATATACACGAATAGCTCACATTACTATACATTGTAATAACCTGTATATGTAACAGATGCGTACAATGTTCTTGCAATGATGTATAAAGACATTAATATCAATGCCTTTTCTTTCTTGTGACTCATTCTCAATACTATATTTCCTTTCTTGCTGAATGATAAAAGTTTTGAAGCCTCTAACTATATTTTCGCCTAAGTACACTGCCATTCAAGTCGCCTGTTTAACGTTATCTGTGCATTTCCTGGTGGATCCCGTTGGTCACATTACCGCGCAAGTTTGCCCATTCTTGAGTTTCCGCAACGACTGCCGAAGTCATTAGAGGAATAATATATAGAGTACACGGACGATGCTGATATAATAGGCTTTTAGACACTTCCGCTAGCTTCGCTGGGGCATTTTAAATATAGTGTATTGGCTTTTACAGCCGCGGTTCGTGTTATATTAATGGCGCACAGTTATATAATGCTATTAAGACACTTTAATGCATGGTTGGATTTTATCTTCTTTACATTGCGTTATAAATAAAGTGCTGTAATATTTATGTACGACTACGGTTTAAGGAGCAAATTCAAATACATAATGTAAATTAGATATTTAGAGTGCATTTTAATCTACTGATTATGCAAGCTAATTTGTTAAAACGTTGTTGATCGTGAAGGCAAATTATTGACGGAAACTCCCACGATATTTTCCGCAATTTCATCGCTTTATCTGCAAATAAATATCGAAACAAAAAAGACTAAAAAGTGGTTAATGTCGATGCTACTCGCAATATTAAAGGCATTACCGCCCATCATAAAATAAAAAAAGTATTACCTCCTTTGCCTTTAAAAGTTCTGAGTGCAATAAACAAAAACTCATTTGGTACTTAGTACATACTAGATTTAGTGTCTTATATGGGGCGCGTTTATTAAGTTTTTAACAAAGTAACCTGCAGAGTAGATGATATTTAGATATCTTAAAATTTTAATTACTACGCACCAACTAATTTGGAAAATTTATTTTAATCAAGAGATTAATTTTACTACAACCGGTTTCGTCGCTTACAAGGAAACCTTGTCTGACAAATATAGATACACAAGAGAAAATAGAACTGCTAAGAAATAGAAGCTGCAAAAAACTGCGCCTCATCCTTATTAGATGAAAGCATTTTATAAATGAAATCAAGTTTCGTAATTAGCGGAAGTAAACTACAAAATCTAATGAAACAAGCTGTTTTAAGAATGATGGTCGTTATATTAATTAAACCTTGTTGATCTATATTTGCTAATTAATGCTAAAGATAGTTACGTGTATTCGTCTGATCTCAAACTATACTTTCCATGCTTTCTATAACTTTTATATAGAAATGATATACTTAAAGCTTTTTACTCGAAAATATTATTAGGAGCACTAGTAAAGACAAATTCACTGTGTCATTGGTTGAACGGTTTGTATTTTCGCCTTTCACCCGATACGCACTGGTTAGAGCCAAGGCTGAGATAGTGTGATACTTAATTGTTGATAAACATATCTTCTTTTGGAATAGGAAGTAAGGTCGTATGGTCCATGTCAGTGCAACGTTTGATACGCAAACAATTCCTATTGGATATTGGAACACCTACGGGTTCGGCAAAATTTCGATGGAGCAAAACGCCAACAGATGTCACCGTCTAGAAGTGTCAAAGTGTATTCCACAACCTGAAGCTTTTAAGTAAAGAAGTATCACTGCACGTCCAATTCACTTGTTATGTATTTAAATAAACTTAATCCAGTTTCATACATACATTATTTTCTGTTGGCGGAAACCTCACCACATGCGGCACCTGCTCGAAGAGATGGAAGATATTTTTATTACATTTATGACAATGCAAGCAGTTTTATGATTTTCTAAATTTTCACTAACTTACAGAAGATTAATGATTGGGATGGAGTACCTTACGTACCTACCCCATAACCTTCGTGTTCATTTCCTAGTTTATTTAAGGCACAATTTACGACCTCGCTGTATATGTATATTGATGAAATAAAGTAATTTATAGGTATATCGTTAATTCCATTCTTTAATTGTAAAATATTTAAAGCTATACATACTTTGGTGAAAGGACAATCTTTAATTCAGATAAACATAACGTTTTAAAGCTTGAAGGTTGTGCTTGGGCCGAAACATTTTAATAGCTTTAAAAATTTTACAATTAAAGAACGGAACGACCGATATACAACATTTTATTTCAGATGTAAAATATAATTTTTATTTTTATTAAATGACCACATCATTCTATTCCCTGTTTCTCACTTGTCTTTGTTAAATATTCTATACTTAAATCCTATGTAATTTCTTACACGTTTTATTTTTATTTTTATCTGTTATACGTTTTACTTTCCTTAAATATCTCCATTACCTTCATGCCCGGTTGCACCGACGAATAATCTTGGGTTGTAACAGGTAGTCGTTCCCGAGAGCGTTGCACCGACCGCCGTACCCTAACAACCTTAGTTTATGAGGTGTCAAAATCCAACCCTAGAAAATCCATCGTTTATGTGAATAATCTTAGATTTTTTCATAGCGACTATCTTCATAATATTTATCTAACGAACGTTGTGTATGTTAAGTTATTGCTGTGACAGCATGTGACATAATATATATATATAAATATATAAGTTTGGGTGAGTGTATTAAAGATGTTTAAACCCTTTTTTAGCGAAGTAAAGGCTAATTTTGTCAATCGACGTCTACAAATATGTCCGGATCCGGACACTGAATTGTAATTAATTGACGATAGCCGCTAAAATCGCCTAAATTAGGCAGTAATATGTGAAAATGATGATTTGCAATTAACCACCGATATCCGCATACGCGTTTCACCCTAACTAGGGCTCATCAGTACGGCTTGTCGGTGATTAATTGCTCTCTCCGCATGTATATAAGCGTAGCATGTAGGTATAAGTTTGGGTGAGTGTATTAAAGATGTTTAAACCCTTTTTTAGCGAAGTAAAGGCTAATTTTGTCAATCGACGTCTACAAATATGTCCGGATCCGGACACTGAATTGTAATTAATTGACGATAGCCGCTAAAATCGCCTTGTGGGATATTTAATTTTTTTTAATGAAATTATATATAACGTGATTTGAATGTGATATAACTTCACTTTTACTCATGTGATAGCAAACGTTAAGATCAGGTTAAGATTAGCACGTTAGTATCTACTTTTGACAGATTTGGCGCCCAAAATGATTTCACCAATCAGCAAACAGATTGTATCGACTATAGTCGAACATTCCAAGGTTTGTCAATCCTCGGTTGTTTGGGTCGGTGCAACGGTTAGAGAAAAATCTTGGTTTCACGAAAAATTCTGAGATTGACGAACGGTGGATTCGAACTGCTGTCGGTGCAACCGGGCATCAGTCTTCTTTTGAATTTCTTTACTCCCATATATTAGTATTGGCCGGCACATTGTTTTGAATTTAGTCGTTTTCATGCTATTACTTACTAAATATTACGGATGTGGGTGTAATATATAATATAATATTCTTTAATAACCTCGTAACCAAGAATCGAAACTGAAACCAATAACAAGGTGATATCCAAGAGTTTAAAGGCGTGTGTTTGAATACCATGCCTGGAGAATCATTACAATGTTTAAATTTAGAACTATGGATAAATGTAACAAGTATTATAAAAGATATTTAACACTGGACTTTGTTTCGCTAGAAATTCTATAAGTACACCATTATGCCAGTGACTGTTTTCCGTTCGCTTCAATGCCATTTCTAATTTACTACCATACCTGATCATAAAGGAAGGCGCACCTTTACGACAGTACTTAACATTTCGTGTTATATAAGCGAAGTGTAACATAAAAAAAAGAAGTAGTGACACTGCGTGTTTATTACGTATTATGTGTCTCACAGGCATTAAACGTTATAAACGCAAAAGAAAAAGTAACTGCTCTGTTGTAATACGCCCGAATAAGGTGAATTCTTTCTAAACAGGATGACTTCCCTTTATTTATAGTTAGGTATGTGCATACTCGCGTACAAAAGAGGAATGTGTGTCTTTTATAATTGAACCAGTAGAATGCAAGATTTTCCCCCTATTTTGAAGCTAATTTTGTTACTGCGGTATCGCTATTATAAATATTACCATTACCACAGGTTATGTAATAACTTTCACCGTTAAAATTACCTACTTTTAGTAAAGTATGATGTAAATATAAAGAGATAAGCTGTAGTAACATCATCTTTACGATTAATTAATTAATTTTGATGTAATTCCCACTAGCGTGACGATATACGATAACATTGTTAAGACCAGGTACAACATACATATTTCATTTGTTGCAGCAGGATATGTTGTATAAAATAAACAGCGATGGAATTTTTATTTGATTTGAGATAACAGTAGCCGCCATAAGTATAGCTGCTGCGTCCAGAAGAGAAATTAATTAACAGAGGGCGAATCTTTTATATTTCTTAACAATTGAAGAAATAGCTTTATTATGTCGATGTAATCTAAAAACTCAAATTTTCGTTGCTGTTGGCTGTAGGTATCTAAATGAACATATAAAATAAAAAACAGGCTATTTATAATCAATAAGAAGGGGATGGTGTTAGGTTCTTTTGTGTATGGTTTGATATGCGCCGATACTGCAACATCATTTAATTGTGTTCATGCTCGGGTGAATGGGAAGTAGATGTAGAAGGGAAGGTCTTATAAAGCTCATAAATACGGGAATACACAAGAGTTGCTTCTGTACCTACACAATGGAATTGACGTTGTTTTTAAATCCAGTAAAAATACACAAGAAATATATACTACACCAGGAAATCTGCCGCAACTTCTACACCAATCTAATTTAGAAACTAATAAAAATTATTTTAATTTAATAACACTATACAGAAAGAGATAATTACATACTATATAGACATGTAATTTTATCGGTTTTAAAACAAACAAAAGGAAATCCACAAAAAAAAAAAAAACACCTGAATGCATATTTTCGGAAATCCCTTTTTTTCCCATTCTGCCCGCACAGTGGGGTAGAACGGGATATACATATTGAAAATCTAAATTTTTAATATTAGTTCTTGCAAAACGCGCAAATCAACACACTTTCATCAATGTCACTGTCTAGTCTTTTTGGGGTAATTCCGTGGAGGTCAACCGAATCTTCGTGCTTCAGGAGACCTGTATCAGAGCAGTCTTCAAATTAAACTATAGAGACTCGTGCAAAATAGTGTTTAGCGAACATAATATACTTACCCTGGCTGCCCTGTATATTTTAGAGTCTGCACTTTTTGTAAAAATAAACTACGCAGAATTGTTCTATAAGTACAAAATTAACCACGAACGCAACACACGTGGAAATCTTAATTCACACTTGCTCCCGCCCCAGACGCATCTGACGAAGGTGCAAAAACAAGTACTATGGCAGTGTATTAAAATTTACAATCACTTACCTTCAGCTTTAAAACAAATGCCATGTAAACAATTTAAAACAACATTAAAAAAATATTTATACAAACAATCCTTTTATAACGTAAATGAGTTTTTTAATGCACCTAATATTCTATAATTTATTGTTTATTTTATTTATATTTGTAACATTTTGTGTATTTGTTATGTTTGTATTTCTTTTATGTACACTCCGCCAAAAGTATCGCATAATTTAGTTTTGAATCATAAAAGTATCGCATAATCTTTGTTTGTAGCATAAAGTTGTAAATATACTTTAATGCGCTCTAAGATATAATTTCTATGATTGTTTAAATAAAATACAGGCCAAATAAAAACAAGAACTCATACTTGAGATTTTTATTAAAACAAGAAATTATAATTTTGGAAAGAAAAATGTCATAACAGTAGCTTTTAATACTGAGTATTGCCACCTCTGGCTCTTATGACCGCTCGCATACGGTTTGGCAGAGATTCGATTAACCTCCGTATATAAGCCTGATCCAAATTCTCCCACTCGTCACGGAGAGCATTTGCTAGTCCATGCAGGTCCGCTGGGGCAACATTTTGGGTTCGTATCCGTCTGAACCTTTGTTTTTGTTTTATCTCCCTTTTCCTTCACCTCTCTTGTTTTTAGAAGTAGTATTCCTACCGCTCAATTTAATTTAATTTTTTTTTTTTTCTAATTCTATCCAGTTTACCGTGTTTAGCTTTTTCAGATTTCTTCGTAGCTTCTTCTAATTTGATTTTATTAGGAGAGCTACTTAAAATAACAGTTTTGCCTTTTTTCCTTTGAACTCTTTTTCTGTTCTGGTTGAGCTTTAGATAATGGAATGACATCATTTAGCGGGACGCATATGAATGAAGTTTTTGTTCTGTGTTGAATTGTAACGACAGTGCCAGATATCCATGGACTACAACGTGGTGGTTCGATATTATAAGTATTTTCAGTGTTTCTATTTGTAATCTCTGTAAACCCTTGAATACAGTATCCTTATCTTTTTGAAATAATGCTAATTTTTTCATTAGTATAGGTAAGACAGTTGATGGGTCTTGTAACTCATAGATGGTAAGAAATCTGAGTCGGTATACATATTTTGTGACAGACCAAATACCTATCTTTTCAAATCTGTTTAGGGCAGTTCTCATATTATTTGACTTTTTTACGGCCAAGTTCTGGTAGCACCTTGGTTTTGCCATGATTAGGTGAAATATACGCTCTCGTTTGTACCAAGACAATTGTTCCAATGCTGAAGCATTTTCTGATTTGCACATATATTGATTTCCGGTTCAGCTACCGTAAGTGCTATGCCAATGGCAGGTTCTGGTCCCTGGAAATACACCACAACACATCTATTAGCAAGAGCGCCATGAATGAGTGAGTGCCCACTATATTTTTTACAGCTCTATATGAGCTTCGAGTTGCATTTAGCCACCTCTAGTCCCTTCAGTGCCGCCTGATACTGAACATTTTTATTGATTTGTGTCTAACGTTTTTATCCAAAATCTCTCTAGCACACATCGCAATGGTATAGATTGCAGCCTGAAAACTCATTGTGTCTTGCCTAATGTTATAGTATTTTCTAACTCTTATATTAACTAATATTACTGAGTTAATATATTTAATAACACGTGTTTCGTAAATGTTATTCTAAAGAGTTAGAAGTTTTTGAAAATTTAGACTTCATGTTTTATATACAAATTCAAGTTGATTCAATAAATTTTTTTCCAAGAAAAAGAGATTTTTTTTACTGGATATCCTTTATTTATTGAAGAAATTTTAAACTAAAGAAATGCTGTTAATGTAAACTTAATTACGTTTCAACAAACCCTACAAATAAAAATCCCTATAAGCTGAGTAAGCACTAATTGGCAAACTAGCGTTCCTGTACTAAAAGCAACTCCTTCAATCGTCTCTGCTCGTCGGAACTACTCGTTAACAGTGATTAATGTTAGCAGAGATCTCCGTTTCCATTAGAGCAGCTTACTCTGGTAGAGTTGTAATAGCGGATGCCGACGCCGGATCTTACGGTTTTCTCAAACCCGATGATAACTAGCAAAACCTAATTTTCCCTGATTTCGTCCAGCCCAGCATAGCCTTTGTGTACGCGTGCTTTCGCCAACTTTTACCGATCGAGGAAACCGACGAAATGTCAGCGTGTCAGCTTAATTCAACCGAATTGGATACAATTGAAGTGTGTACGCCGGATTAAATAAGGTCGCTTGGAAATCACCACATCAAGTACATCCTGTCAATTTATTACAATGCATATAACGAGTCTGTACGTGAACATTATTACTAATATCACCTTCAATGCGATTCTGATTTGTGTTATTGCATACATTAAGATGATGTCAGATTGGGAAAGTGTTGTGGAAAATATTGTTTTTTTTTTATGTTATTATTGGGTGTTAGAAGAAAACGAATTAAACTAAAATGGCGATTCAATACTAAGTTAACCATAAACAACATATTTATTTTTAAAGAAAAAACAAATCTTATGGATTTTTTTAATCGGCATATTAAAATAAACATTGTCAAAAATTATTTCTTACCAGTAAAATTATCTAGATGTGCACCATCTCCTACCAAATATTCCTCAAATGTAGACTTCAAATTTGTGAAAATCCGCTGGTAGATATCACGTGGAGTTTCCAATGGACTGTCGTAGCTGATTTATTATCGTAAACTTCACTCTACCAGTGTTTAATAAATACATTTGGAGTTCCGCAAGGCTCCGTATTAGGTCCAATTCTTTTTTTCTTTACTATATATTAATGATTTAGACAATATTATTGATGAAGGGAAAACCCATAAGACTTTGTATACAGGCAATGCTTCGGTTTTAATATAAGATAAAGACTAGTAATATTTTAGAAATTAAATTCAATAATTTTTTACAGAAAATTAATTCATGGCTGAATGATACTGAGAAGACTCAATTTATAGCATTTCATTGCCGTCAACGACGGGTCCAAGATCTAAAATTGGTACCAAGGAGATATCACATGTACAAAATAGTTAATTTTTAGATTTTAACATAGAAGAAACACTGTGAAAAACTTCTTGCGCAATTGAATTTCCTTATGTACCTTTTCCGGAATTTAAAACATGTATTAACAGGAAATCAGTTGATGTCTGTGTATTATCCCGTGGTTGAGACTAGACTGAAGTACGGCGTAGGCTTTTAAGAACTCAATATATTAACAGAGATAAGTTTATACATTTTCGTAATATGCGTATATGTTTTTGCCAATAGAAATGAATTTCAAAAGAATAATGAGATTCATCATTATCATACCAGGAAGAGAGACGATTATCATATCCCTTCTGTTAACTAGGAAGTCTAGAAAAGTTCATTGAATTGGATAGGTCCCAAATTATTTAATCACTTACCGTCAAATATTACAGAGAATACACGTATAACTCAATTTAAGAGAGAACTAAAATCATATGAAGGAAAACGACATGCATCATCGGTTTACTTGTAAACCTATTAATTTAAATAGTGGTGTGCCACATGGCTCTATTCTTGATCCCACACTATTTCTTATATATGTAAATGATTTAGATTCATCATCGAGTACATGCGTGTTATCTCGGTATGCTGATGATACCAGTGTAGTGGTGTCAGGAAATTCAATACCAGATGTGTCCATATCTATGTCAAAGGTAGCTTCTAGTATGTCTGAGTGGTGTGACAGGTAGGGACCTTGTACTGAATAAACAGAAGACTAGCACAATTCAATTTGGGACATGTTCAACCTTGTCGTATTATAAGTCTATACGGTCCTTTATTTAAAGAATCTATCCCGCAGGGATCTTCTATGAATTTTTTGGGACTAACTGTGGATTCCTGTGTGAAATGGGAAGCCCATTGCATTGAATTATTACACTAAATTGTGTCAGCACTGTACGGCGTTTGCAGTTTGCAGTCTTAGGTGCAGTGTTGGCATGGAGTCACTTAGACTTTTTTAATTCTCCTATATTGAGTCGCGTCTCAGGTACGGATTGGTGTTTTGGGGGGCCTTCCGCATATGCTGATCGGTTGTTTGTAATGCAGAAGAGGAATACTAAGGTGTATGTCTTCATTGTTCATATATGAAATACTTATCTTTTATAAGAAAAATTAGACATCCCCATTCCTTGTGAAGGTAGAACAAGGAATGGGGATGTCTTCAAAAACATGCGAACTTACACTATGGAAGTGTACCTAGGCATAAGTGACATTTTATTAGTTATTTATACTTGGGCCGTTGTGATATATCCACGTGACTATCAGATTTTGTAGTGAAATGGAATTTTAACAATTCTATTGTATAGGTATGTATGTATGTATTACTTTTTTTTACTGACAATGGCCTAAATCTGTAAGATAAAAACTGTTGGCAAATAAAGTTTTGTGATGTATTGTTTTGTAGAACTAAAACACACAATGATAATAATATAATATTTTATTTTATTTTACTTCATGAGAATACATACATATACCGTTAAATTCCTACTTTTTTACGAAGGGACAATGAGTTTCTATCCGTCTTCTTTTTAAAGCCTACACAAATTAAAGACAAACAATAATATTACGTAAAACAGATCCGTATTGGATACCATGCTTCCGTACACAATATGTGACGTATATACAAATACTTACAGCGTTTCTGTTGTTACGACAGCGCTAACTACAATGCTAATAAAGCCCCATACAGAATATTTTACAGGCCGTTATTGTGCCGATAAAAATGGGTGGATTTGGTGCGGGTAAAGTTTCCCAGTCTGTCACTGCGCGAGACCTGCAACCGCGTATCCACAGCGCGTAATACTACGTGATTTCCCCCGAGCCCGTCTTGCATATTAATTATGCTTTTAGTAACCGTGACCCCGGCCCAACTATATATAGAACGATACATTCCATAACGCACGATCCGTCCCTTCTAATTAAATATTAATTGACGGAGATGGTGGTGCTGCCGTCGCCTTATTACCAGAGGACTTCACCTTTTAATTTCTTTTCTGTTTGCTTCGTCCACTATTCTCAGGCGGATAATGGAAAATTCTTTTCCGTTCGCAAATAATATTATACTTTAAAGGCACCGCGCGGCGTGTTTCGCGAAGCACACTTCTGCGAGCGCTAATTATGAGAATTGTTACGTCTTCGCTATCCCGATTACTTATGCTTCTTCGAATCCGAAACAATGTTTGTAGAGTACTTCTCTGCAGTTACACTTTTCATATCGTATAAGTCGCTAATTTAAAACGCGCTTGAGTTAGAAGATTGCACAAATTCATCCTCATTATTTTGTTATGTTCTATTAACCATTACCATGTTTAGAATTGCAACATTAGTTTAGCTGTATTACTAGTTAATATGTAATGTAGATTTTGTGGGGAACAGGACGAAACGTCCATTCATCTACTCACAAACTGTGTTGCACTGTGCAACTCAAGGGCGCTGCACCTGGGAGCATGTGAAATCGAAGAGGGAGAGTTACCTAATCTGGGGCCTTCGGACATTCTGCACTTCTTAAAAGGAATCAGACTGGACGGCCAGCTGTAAATACAAATCCAGCGAGAAGAGGGGACACAATAGATTTTTTAGGTCGCAGTGTACTATCACCCTAATATCACACATACATACATACATTACTAGTTATATCGGCAGCATACTGATATAAGTAGCAAATTTCAAGATCAAGCATCGTGTGTAGATTATAAAGAATTACTCTGAATTGTATGTTACGTATAAATATCTTGTAGGTACAGACCAGTCCATTGTGGTGTCCCGCACGGCCCAATTTTGGGTTCTCTCCGTTTTACTGTATATTTATTTATTTTCAGAGTATAATTCTGTATATAGAAATTTTAAATTAAATTAAAACTCAGCTGGATACTTATACAATCATCTTAACAATTAAGTATATTGACTTGCCTACACTTACTATCAAAGTTTGAATCATTTAGAGAGTTAAAATACACTAGATCAGATAAAAAAAAAGCACTAATATTTATACTAGTTTTAAGATAAATTTCCGATCTGTGTTCTTTGTAATTCTGGGGATTAATTTCTTGAATTTTGTTTCGTGCGTCAAATATTGATGCCTGCCCTATTCATTGTATACATGTGTGTGTATCTATCTGTGTTGGTGGCTATGTGTTCTTGTTAGTATTTCCCTCAAATTAGTTAGTAACTAAAGCAGTCAGTATCCGGGGCATCTTATTGTTGTACGGTGGGAGAAAACAATCGAAAGTAGCTCCTTCGAAAAGACAGTTATTTTTTCAAACAAAGTACTAATCATTTGGGACATTCTTACTGGAACCTCCAAACGGGACAGGTGTGCTTTGTCGTTCCAAATTTTAATAATAATTTTTTCTTCAAACTTCAAGTTTTAAATATTCAGTCTAACAGTTATATGCTGATATAATCTTATATTAAATTACCTCATTTTGTTGAAAATGGAACTATCCATAAATCCACCGATAAGTACCTAAGGTCCTGTTCCGAAGAAATCCCACAAAGAACCGGTTCCTGTTTATTTGGAGCCCTATCTTTTGATTCCGACCTGATGGACCAATTTGTTGATTTGTTGTATCTGTGGTAGTTATCCTCCAGTTTATTTTAGTGATTTTTCTGTTTCTATGTTTTCTTAAAGTGATTCTAAAGGTATCTATTTGTGTACTCGAAAGGATCATCGTTGCCAGTTCTGCTTCTACTTGCCTTTTTCATTGGTTTTCACTTTTAATTTTTTTATACATGTCTATCAATTCTCTTGTCAACTTACTGTATTATACCATGTATGTATACGACTCTTTGCGTTCACCACATCTTGATGTGATTCAGGAAATCAAGAATTGTTTTTTTTTTGCGAAATTCCGTGGATTCTTCGTGAAATTTAATAATCTTTTCATGCAGGACCATACATGTGATTGGCCGATTCGCCATGGCCACAATACGGCAATTCGAGAAGGAAAACTCAAAAATACCAGAAACTAACAAAGACCGATATAAAAATCTCTGTGAAATAATTTTATTTACCCATTACTCCCAATCTTTTATAGACTCAGAGGCAGGTAAATAAACTTTGATTATATTTAAAGGTAATTGAGGATCAATAATATCTTGACCACATTCCGTCCCTTCTTAAGGATTCTTTGACTAATTACCTAATTCATATCAATAAATACATATAATTGCAGATAAGGCCTTGAGCAAACAAAAGATAAATTTCTAATCCCTTTAATCACACAAAATGATACTATTAAGATGGAACTTTCATTATAAAGTCATGGAATAGTTATATTTTCAAAGAATTTCTCTGAATAAAGCCAGAAATCTGAAGAATTCATAACGTTAAAATCGAATTATTTAAAAGTTGTTAACTTTACCATATTTACAAGTGTGTATCTTTAATTTGCGTTACGTATCAGTTGCAATTCCCAGAGTAAAACTTGATTTAATAGATAAGAATATTATATGGCAATTTTGCTATATACGATTGGAAAAAGTTGAAATTGTCGGTTCCGATCGAATATATCAGACCCTAAACCACTGTGCGATGATAAAAAAAAAAGCTTATATAATATATAAATAATATGAATTCTACTTCAATCGAACTGGCAATTTAAATTAAAAACTTGTTAAATACTCCACCTCAACTGTCGTGCGACTTTTGACAATTAAACAAAACCTCTTCGCTGCGCTCCTTGACCTCACAATAGCCATGATTTAATAAGTACCTACGGCCAACATTGAAACGCTTTACGGTAGTATGATTGATATGTGCAAATTGAAATTGACTTTTGACTCTTCATCCATGATATCTAGATTCTCTAAAGCATGCATAACACATACGTATCTATACCATTACATTAAAATAGCACAAAGTGTATGTTTAAATCACGGCATAAATTACATTGGCAAGCATGACTGAAGCAAGAACTGGTTTCTTTTAAAAGGCTACATAACAGGTAACATTATGTACTAACATATGTAACCGTGTTAAAAATTACGAAGCGTAAGTGAAGTAAACAGACTACATTAATTCATTAAGAGCGCACATCCTCACTTTCAAAACGCTGTTGCGTGTAAGATATAGGTTATTTATTCTACATGCTTGTCAATGTATTAGGAGCACTTGAACAAATCATTCTTTTATTTCATTTATATAGGAACAAACGGTGAATTGTAATCAACTATTTATGTTTCGCATTTCTTTTATTTTTAATTATTACTTGCACCTTCAATTCTTCCATTTTAGAAAGTGTTTTATTCGTTCCATGATGCAGGTGCATTAAAATTCATAAGATAACGAGGTGGATAATGCGTGCGCATTTGTTGCATTAGCTCGTTGATGAGTGCTCCGTAAAAAATACAAGTGGTTTTCCTTTTAGTGTTTAGAAAGTTTTTCCTAATTACATTGGATAAAAGGTGCACGCATATTAATAATCTTTACAACTTATTATTTTTCTTTGCTATTTAAACATTTACAATTTTCTATTCTCGACGTTAATATTGATTTTTAATTTCACTTCTCATTTACGGATAAAATCGTTATTAGCGTTCCCATGTGGATAATATTAAAAAATTAACGACCGAGGTGGTATCTCTGGATAACACTACAGATTTATGAGTTATTTTCGTTTTTACGTGCCTATAATAACATATAATGAAAATGAAATAAGAAATCAAACTCGTAGAATACTATAGGGAAAGAATAGTCTTTTTGTGCCTCTGTTTTATCATTATTTATTTTTTTATTGTCAATTTTTCACTACAATTTGACTTAAAAATATTATCCAGTAATTGGGTTTTGGAACCTTTGGTGTAACCCATTAATTTGTATATACGCACCATATATTGCTACATGTATATTGGTAGCTTTATTTCGCGACGCAGTTCACGCCGAAATGATCAAAATATGTCGACTCCAATCGACATATTTTGATACACAACGGTAATTACCCTTGTGTATAACCACAGGATAATGTTGGAGTTAAAGCCCCTGTAAGGTTCCTGCACCTGTCCAGGGTAATAGTGCCTTGTTGGTTATTTACTGGATGTGTGAATTGTATATTAGTAGTTGATCGGACAATATTCCAAAATATTTGGCTTTTTTGACGTGTGAAATACTTTCACCTCCTAACACTAGTGGTTGTAATCCTTCCAACCTTCTTTTTCTCGTGAACGTGATAGCTTGTCTTTTCTAAGCATTGACTGATAGTACTGTCGGCCTTGAAATTGTTCATTGTGTTTCTCACCTTACTGTGGTAATAACTAGAAGTTACTGCAATAATTCTGCTAGTGACGTATGGTAACATCTATACACTTTCCTCTTTCATCCCTGTAGCTAATCGCTTCATTACATATTCCTGCGTGTTATCGCACGTAACTATTGTTCTCTGTATTTTTATTTCAGTTCATATGCGGAAATATGTTTTGTTGCAATTGAGACATTTTAAAAAAAAAGTGTGAAGTCTTACGTCTAGACAGTTGTCGGATTAACAAACAACTAAATGCAGACAAAACAAATGTGACATTTGTTTGAGTTTTTGAGGCATAAAGTTGACACGTAAGGCATTTGAAATATAACCTACGTAAAATACCTTTATATTTACGCTCCAGTATGACAGACATGCAGATTTCAGTTCCCGTATCGCATTCTATCACACCCACAGACTGCAATGCGCCCCGACTGGCATGCAGTATACGCTGCACCGTTCAACGTTTAATAAACCTTGCGGATCGGGTTAGTAGTCGGCCTCCCACAAATACGCGTCAGCGAAATTAATCCGGCGTTATGCAGTCGAGCCTCCGGAGACGAGGGAAGGCATCAGAGTCCCTTGTATAGATAATTACACGCTACTTTAAAATTCCCCAAGATGAAAACCTATTATGATTGTATACACGCTGCCACATGTACTTTAGCATGAATGGCCGTGCATAATATACAAATAGATGGCACGCATTATAAGTGAATGTGCAGGTTTTGCACGGTGACGTGTTGTTCAGTATTAATAAGATTGGATCACGTACGGCGGAAGCGATATCATAAATTCTATGCGAATTAATAGCAATAATAACATTAAATTTTAAATTTCAAAATAAAATTGTAATGTTACAAATGTAACAGAGCAAGGCTAAGTTTTCTTAATAGCGCAATTTGCCATTTAGTTAAATGGATCTAGTTTATTAAATGGCCAGAATACATGAGAAAATCAAAGTAGGTTCATGCACTGCACTCGACTAAAATTGCAATCACGTCAATTCTTTCTGTCTCATTCATGCTTTGCTCTTTATATAGTTGCAATTTACAACATCTGTACATTGTACAACGTAAAGAGAAATACTTAAACAAGAAAATAAACTGGGAATGCGACCCAAAAATTTTGCTCTAGATGTATGCACCAATCACGACTTCTGGGTCAGTGGTTTGGAGCAAAAGAACTAATTTGGCTAGCGCGACAGCTAATCTCAATAAAGTGCAACTATTAGCATGGGTATACACAACTGAGACAGTGAGAGTCTGCCCTAACGGGAGCTATTGAAGTGGTACTACAATCTTACTGCTCTCCACTGGATGCATATGAATCGAGTTGTCCTATTCAACAGAATAAGCGTTGTAGGGATGTTCCTTGGTGGAATGGTCATCAGTCAATGTTAAGATCCGATACACGGAGACTCTTTAATAGGGCCAAGTGCACCGCAGAATGCCTGAGCTATGCCGAGAAACTTACCTCTTACAATATAACCACCAGAAAAGCAAAACGAGACGGCTTCAGAAAGTTCTGTGAGGATATCGACTCAACACCTGCTGCTGCAAGATTACACAACTGATCTAGGCATATCATGCCAAGGGTAGGCTGATGATATAGTCATATTTGCAAGAGGAAAGTTTGAGAATACCCTCTGTGACATAGTTCAAAGAGGACTGAATATTCCGCAAAGGTGGTGCCAATCAGTGGGCCTTAACATCAACCCCGTTAAGACTACCCTTATAGCATTCACTAGAAAAAAATAACCCACTCTCAAGACCATAAAAGTAAATGGGCAAGACATAGACTGGAAGAAGAAGGTGAAATATCTCGGCCTTATCCTGGATAATAAACTTTTGTGGAATAAGCATGAGCTTGAAGTAACTTTGAACAACTACACTCACAGAACCCAAAATGTCCGGTAGTGTAGGTGTTTCTGCAACCCTTGGTTTTTCGTTTTTATTACATAATAGAAAATGTGACCATGACCAGGCACTTAATATTTTCATATACCGTGATTCATATAATATCATAAGATATAATTCCTGTTAAAATTATTTATAACAGAATTTTAAGTTGTTTTGAATTGATTTAAAGTCTACCCAGCTTTATTGTAAGCCACACATAAAAATTCTCCTTTTAAATCAAAACAATATAGATAACGATCTGTATACTAGGCATTGTGATGGTTTTCTGGGATAAGCTTATATGCTAAAAGATTAGTAAAATGTATACCTAATACAAATTTAAACAAAAGCATTTACATAACGAGCCGATTCTCACAATTTGCATTTATTATAGATCCCAGATCCCGACAAGAAGAAGACTTTGGCTTGCCAAGGATTCGCAGAGAATTCGTATAGTCATTCCCATAAATTCCCGCGGTATATTGCGGCTGTAATCTTGCTAAACGATTTTATCTTGCCCGCAACCGCTGTACTGTTTATAAACGATTTAATAGCAGCTCATTTTCCGCGCTTGTCGCTATAAATTACGCGCATCCATTTCTGGAAATAAAACACGGAACGAACGCTTAAACCACCTTAAACAGAAGAAGCTGTGGCATACGCACGTAAAGCAGAATATGCTGGCTAGCTCTTGTCTGTATGACAGAATCTCGCTAATACGCAAAAATATATATTTAAGAATATTGGATATCAGCTGATCCAATCGATAACCGGCAGATGCGTCCCTTACGTGTCTATTTTAAGTTTTAACCCACGCGATGTGGGTAGTTGATGTGTAGTACCAATAGACAATGACAATGCATCACACGCGAATCTGAAAACAGCCGATTCGCACGGCATAGAACATTAGGATCTGTTATAATGTCTCTTTCATTCTAAAGGTTTCATATAATAAAAGAAATTCTATTTTAACTCTCTACATACTAAACAGTGACTAATCGATTAATCTATCAATAAATTTAGGAACTCTCTTGAAGTAAACTATGGAGTCACTAATAACATAAACTAAAATAAAAGAACCGCAAAATTTGATATGAATCTCAGTATTCTCGCGCTTTCTACAACAATTTTTTTAAGGGGTCTGTCAATACCCGTCTTCATCCGCTGATATCGTGCACTTTTAAGATAAAAATATTGAAAATAAAGCGATCGACACAGTTTCAAATATTTTATTTATATAGTTCTTAGAGAATCGTGACGCTGCAATTTCCGATGCACAATCATTATTCTTTAATACATTTCTTATAGGTTTAGATTAATAACACTGCCTTGAGATGCCCTTTCCATGTTTAATGGTGCAAAAACATTCCTACTGCAACTTCTTACAATTTTTCTGTTGTTTCTTTGTTACTTATATGTACTCGTACGTTACCATATTCAAAGAACGTGTAATTTTGTAACACAAATTACACATTTTTCGCCTATTAATCAACACACGTAGCTATACGACCAATAAGTAAGGAAAGTCATGGTGTATACGCATTTCATATCAATATCATCGTTGAATCCATTACTAGTAGAATATTAATCTATGTAAACCTACGCATAAACAACTCGAGAACATACTAAACGCTGTTGTTTTGTTTGATTTTGCTCAGCAACAATATCTATGCTTCATCATCGTGAGCGATTCAAACTGTAGGCATTATTAATGGTTTCATATTGCAGACTTACAATTAGTTGAGGTAATTTTTCATAAGCTCCGTTACGCTTGAGAAATCCTGATATGTTGTATAATGATATGAAATACATCGATGCGAGGACAATTAAATGGTATCCTTTCCAACGCAGCAAAATTGCTAATTTAAATTATATACGCAGTTTTTTAATTACCGAACAATTATCTAGGAAAACTCATGAAAAATATGCACGCCACTAGCTTTAACCACTCATTGATTTTCACTTATTTCTTCTAGACAAAAACAAACGGCAGAATAAACCTTTCTTGACGAATAGTTGCTTATCAATGCAAGTTATTTTTATTACGTCTATGTAACAGCACTTCTAATGGATATCCTTGCCAGATATTTGGAAAATACGCGAATAAATCTTCATTGGATTATAAGAATCACCTAATTATCGTAATCACGTTGTGAATACAATAAAACACAATAAAATGAAGGAAATATTATTGCACTTATTTCCAAATATGTTTGGACCACTATTTTTGTCGAAATTAGTATAAATTCTACACTTTCCAAACCTTAACTTATAATAAACCAATCACATTGTATGCTATAAACTTTAATATTTTACCACATTTTATTATAGCATTTCCAAAATTTACAAAACACTATTTTGCCTATTGCACTGCTTTTCTGGTCTTGTGCCTTTTATGAGTTTGTTGTATTTTATCTGCATTACCGTCATTCACTAGGCGCAAAATGGTCCAATTAAACCTATAGAAGTTGCGTATATTACTACAGGTTTACATTCATATGAACACTGATAATGAAATAAATTTCTTACAAATATGTAACATAGTTGCACTTTACGAGCGCTTGATATAGCAATAAACAAATTTATAGTTTTTCGATGGCATAAACTAGGGTAATTAGCCGTTTTCCAATTAATTATGCGGATGTTTCAGTTTGATTATTATTAACGCTGATATGGGCTCTTAAAATTCGAAATTATTTGCTTCCATTTACCGGCTCATCTGCATTTATGTTTAATAGACGTTTAAATCATCGTATATGAGTTAATGGATGATGCGCAAGAATGCAGAGGATTACTAAACAAAAAATATAACGATCTTCTGAACTAATGAGATTAATAAATGTAAAAAAATGCTGTTTCTACGTAAGGGCATAAAAAGAAGCCACATGTTGTCAAATCACATGAGTGTGGGGGCCACAAAATTTCTGTGTTTCGCCAAACTATTCGATCATCAGAAAATTGTTTCAGCAATCCCAATGTTTCAATTGTACAATGAGGAGTAACTCCGTCTTGTTGAAAGTAACAATTATGGCTTTCAATATAATAATAATAATAGTATTTATTGGCTACCCAGTTTAAATATAACAGCACATATCATCCAATTGTTTAATAATTATGCGATATGGTAAGGATAGAGTTCCAAGTCTTTGTGTAAAAGTTTATATGTGGTGCCGATGGAAATATTGACTTTTTGACACAATCGTCTAATAAGATTTAGAGCAACTAGTAGAATTTCCACAGGCAAATTTACAGTGAAGATCGGCCCTTATTTTGAGAGTTAAATATACATAAATACAAAAACGTTCTTTACTGTCTCAGTGCAGTTATCTAAAATATAATCTCCCAAATGAAGTTCTTTTCTTTTTTACTGTAACCGCTAAGTTATTCATCTCGGAAGTTTGGCCTCGTAATATCTGGACCAGTACTTATGGAGAGCCGTCCGTCGCGCTGCAGAACTTTGCGAATGTAAAAAAGAGACGCATATAGAGAGAGCCTGTCCATATAACTGTACACCAAGTGGGAGGAGTAGTCGTTCGTTAAGGTTACCAGGGCACCGTACAATAACAAAGAAATAAAGTTCGGAACAAACTGCAGGCGAATATTGAGCTGGGTCAGTTGAAAGAAGTGGCGGACGCCGAAGCGTGTAATGCGTTATCGGTTATCTCTAAACGTTTATTTAATTAGTACACGATATCTTGATTGAGTTGCTCGTTTTTTGTTGAAATTTATATTGGTCAAACCACCTGTACTTTTTTTTTTTCATTGATAATATTACAAATTTTTAAGGCTTCTAAGAAAACTTGTCTCTAGTAATTCCATTTAAGTTGCTTGACGTGAACTATGTCAATATCAGATTCTTTAAAATATTATGTCGTAATACAGCGCTGGAAAACCTGCGTTAAATCTACGATCGGGCGTACGACTTAACAACTACCCATATATGTATCTATTTCCTCGTTCAATAGACGCGACAGCTAAACTTCATAAAATGCATTAGGTTTTCTCAGCAGTAAAATGAGCAGCATATTTAACTGTAAACGACATTGTTAGCAACGAAAGATTTTGTTTGTCATACCTCTTGTACAAGTACTTGGACTATTACAGTCCACGCATGCGGTTGCGCGATAGCAAGAAGGCGCGAGCGTGCTCAATGGAGTGAGGCACACCCAAAGAAACATGGAGAAACCTTATAACTCGCACGTGGCAACATAGAACATAACCCCACTATCTTCGCGATTCGTACAAAATACGGAATTCATTTTTTATTGCAATATGTATCTGCATTACTGTACACTAGGTATTAACTCGGCTCCGTCTCGTTTCTTCGAGTTGATGACGTTACATGCACGTGAGGGCGGGGCATCACCATCAGCCAATACATGAGCTATATTAAAACTGTAAAGTAATCATTGTATTTCTCATTTCGAAGTAAATTTCAACTGCAGTACCATTCTCGGATTTTGATCTGTCTGTAAACCAGATCAGTTCACGGAGCCTGTCTCTGTAGTTGAATTGATTCCATCTTATCCTATCCGTGATTTCCACCTCGACATTTCTGTTAATCCTTGATTTACAAGACTCTAGGCGCGGGCCTCTTGCGCTTATGCAGACATCAGCTCTGTGTGCAACAGCATTTTATTATACATCTATCACTAATTACTTTGTATCCATATCTATTTTAATAAACTTGTAATTTAATTCTTCTGAAGTGCTCTCTTCTATACTATGTCTAAGAGTAATACTCGTTTATTTTAGGGAGATAAAATTCGTGGAAAGATAAAAATATTATTGCTAATGAGATGACTAACAAAATGTAAAAATAAGTACAATATCACAAGTCTCATAAACAGCGTTGTATTTAATTTTAAAACTAGCATAATAAACTAAAATAAATGTAAGAGTTCCATAGCATTATTTTAGACTTTACTTTGTGGTAGATGATTTCATTCTCAAAAAATAGCTAACATTTAATAACAAACAGATGTGGGTTAAATAGAAACGGTATAAGGTAACGGATAAGATCATAAATCATGATTAAATTTATGATCTTATCTATTTTCGCAAATATTTTGCGTTCGCATAGGTAAATATTTTTATTTAATAAATCTTTTCTTATTCTGTTTACAGTATAGTTTGAGGCAACTCGATTTATCCCTGTTATCGCAACTCTGGTCGCTGAATGAATCCATCCAGGATTTCAGGCAAATGCTGCAGGACCAAGAGGATCGTGTCCTATCGCCGCCATCTCCTTCACCCTCTCCATCGTCTGGAGACGAGGGTGATGGGGATGAATTTTACACGCCGTCGCCCTTGAGATTTAGGCCGGCACCTCCACCTCCGGCGCTGAGGAGGACTAGCAATAGCTCTTCGGATACATCTAGCGTTTAGATAAGGTAATGTATAACTTGTCATATTCTCGGTTTATTATATCAAATAGCAAATATCAATAAAAAGAGGGCTTCCAACTGTTTGTAATTAATTAATTCTAATTATCTTATTTTATTAATCGTAAAATAAATTTCTGGTGTTGTTTTCCTGAAACACGTTATATAATTGATTGCTAACAACAAGGTCAAGCGTTCACTTTCATTTTTTACATCCATTGTAACGTCGTTGTAGCAGCACGAGAAGATTTCGAAGTACATTATCGAAGCTATGGCTTTGATACGTTTCATTTTTATAAAGAAAGAATATTACATTAAGTACTTAAGGAAGAAGCTAGTGGCAGCAGATAATTGCATCTCATTAACCCACTGTTCCAAATACATAATATTATAATAACATAATAAGATACATAACCAACTACAGTGAGCGAAGTTTTTATAAACGCATTTTCTGTTTAAAACATTGTATAGTTTTGTTTCTGCTGAGGTATTTAATAATATGCGCCAGGTAACTTACTCTAGTTTAAATGTAAGTACATTCGCAGGGGTTAGGTTCCAGAAACCAGAAACCTCAGACAACCGTTGAAATAGTAGATGGTTGCATTGTGAAATGCATAAACAAAAGTATAGAGCTAAATAAACGAAATTTTTATTGACATAACATTAGTATTTTAATCGGAAAATGTATCTTTGCTTGTTGATGGATCGTATTCCATGGCTTTCCAAATCAATTGCTCTGTAAGAGTTTAAATAAACACATATACAAATAAAAATTTAAAATTTCAAAAAAATTATATTTAATTTCCCTCATTTGTTAATCTCTACTCGTCAACTTCATCTTCTATTCGAACGTTAAAGCATTTTCCATTTTTATGTCGGAAATAATCGAATTTGCGAATGTTAAAGTCAGTATACAAGTAGATAAAGTTACAACCCCTGAATCAACCAACTTGCTGTTTCTATAACTAAACCTTTTTTATAAATTTTCTTAATTTACACAAATCAAATAGTTATTAGTCCTTTACCAGTGTCAGACAATCACGGAAACCTCCCGCGTTGTATCATGTTACAAGTGTTTATAGCCTAATGCAAGTTGAGAAGAATAGAATTATTTTCCTTAAAATATCAATACCTAAAATATATGAAAGTTTCTAAAGTAACTTTTTTATCTTACTACTCTCGCTTTAAAACCCGTTTCAAAAATAGAACTGTATTAATAACTTACATTTCACCCCGTTGGTCAAACGCCTTTGACTCTTAAATCATCACATTTTTTTTAATATTAGTGATTTTATATATTACGTACCCTTATTAAAACTAACCAAATCTTTGGCAATATTAGGGAAGGAAATTTAAAACATATTTAAAACTTAATATATCTTTTTTTTGTTTCAGATTGAAAACTTTTATTGTGACCTGTTTTTTCGTAACTTAGTTCCGTGATAGATATTCAGTATTGTCCTGACCATCATTCCATAAGTTGGACACAAGACTCGATCGTGAGTGTGTGAACTGAATACGAACAGCGATTTTTTTAACATAACAATGAGTGAACTGTGTATTTGGCCGTGATAGTTTTGTAAATTTTACAAGTGTTTTTTAACCGTAACAACAATGACGTTATTACTACGTATGTTTTTAGCTGGAACTTCTTTACTTGTGATAAATAAAATAAATTTGCTTTTGTTGTTATTTAACAATATCTCTTAAGGTACAACTATTACCAATCAATGTTTCCTAGATTTGTAAGAGAACCTATGTCCTAATTTAATATATCAATGTAAATGTATAACAATGTATTATTATTGTAGATATAGTGCACTAATTCGGACTGATTTAAATAAAAATGTTTTAGTATTTACTTATTTTCTCGTTAAAAGCTAACTTGATGAACCTGCATTACACATAATATTAGATAATTTGATTGTAGAATTTAGATTTAAACAAAAGTAAAGCCCGCGAATTATGCCAATCCAATCAAACCAAAATATTATTTTCCTTAAATGGATAATTAAAATTACCTAAGTAAAAAATATTACGCTAGTAGAAATTGTAGATTTGAATGAATTAATATTTAAAAGCTATTATTGCACATAGAAATAAAGCCAATAAAAAGTATAATTATTGAAGTTGAAAGAGGAACAGAATGGTGGCACCCATTTTAAAGGTTGCATATAAAAAACAACGGTTTTGTGGAAGCATTTCTACATTATAACGAGTGTTTCCTTGTTTTTTCATACACCCTAGTGCCTTATTAAAATGTCTTGTGCATCTCCGGAACCTGTCCGATCATTCGAATTTACATTGAATCATAGAATAACCTCATTGAATTGAATGTTACACCATATTCCGGTAAGTAGCGACATCTGTACGACATTTGTGAACATGAGCGTGGCTGATGACAACGCAGTTTAGGTAATATAAAATAAGTAAACGACAGCGATAAATAAAAAGAAACACAGATCACAAATGAAAAAATGCATTTAATCGTCAACTATGACATTCAATCTAATTTAAATTGATATTTTGCTGTTACAACATTGCCAACCTAAAGGTTTACATTTTCCTAAAACTTCCTGTAAGTGGCTCTAGCGGTAAACACTTGCAACAAAATATAAATCTGGAATGTCGATTACAGGTTTCTAGAATGTCTATTATAGGTTTCTGTAATCAGAAGCACCTCGGCTGGTTTGAACATAGGATATTAATCATTATAAAAATGCAATTATGAATTATGCTTTTGAATATCTTTGCAGTTAATTTATAATATGGGTACAGATATTTTTCAATTACTTAACCCCCTATTGTGCAAATTATTATTTTTTTACAATCAGAATAACCTAGTACAATAATCATTTCAGCACTGCGCCGTCGTTTGTTTTAGTTTTATTCTAACATCCAATTAGAAAACATTTTGTTTTTAGATTTGTACTATATTTAGAAATAATTATAAAAGGTACAAACCCGCAAACCTTCGTTTTGTATAAAAGAAGTCGGACTTGTTTCAATCAGAAATATGATATAATATACTAATGTATATAGAACAAGCATAGCTTGATTTGAGGCCAACATCAATCCTTAAGATCGACGGGTGGAATCCAGGTGAATCCAAGTCTGTGGTGGAGTGGAATAGAGAAAACTACATATAATAATACTCAGATATGCGCATGATCAACTAAAAGGCATTCAAAAATAAATCCCGCGAATTACACCAATCCAATCAAAACCAAAATGTAATTTTGAAAACGAATAAAAACTTTAAAATTTGAAATTGTAGTAGTTAGTAATTTTCTCTTTTAAATTTTTTGTGGTTGGTTAATCTGCAGAGAAGCATGTTGCGTTCAATTCAATTGTTTTGAAATTCTAATAAAGTCTAAAGTTAAGGAAATATCAATTTTTTTAGGAAATAAGCAAAAATCTACATATTATTATTCAGGAAAATATGAGTTCTGATAATTTACCATCCGTAGATTTTACAAAAATATGCACTTTTGTTAACGCAAGAAATATAAAACTATGGAAACAACAAGCAATTGCTAAATGTATGTATCAAATATTTATATTATATGTATGTGCTGAGAAACAATTTCGTGCACTGTATGTTTAGATAGCAAAGTTAAATATGAAAAGCTGCATAAAGAAATTGAGATGGTGGACAAAAAAATCAGCACATGTGAAGAAGGGATCATTACAGCAGAAAAGGAAATACCGATTATCAAAGCACACAACGAACGGTAAGTAATTCGATATATGTAAATATTTTATCTACACTCATACTTTACAGGATGGCAAAATCTGTAACGCTTACTTACGAAGTAATGGATCATTTGATACACCGAAAAATTGATGTCGAAAATGAAATCGCCGAAGTAAAACGGAAATATGGCGGTATGATAGAAAAATATACTGAACTATATGAGTCCGAAAAGAAATCCTTAGCGGAAAATAATCCTTTATATAAAGAGATGAATGAACAGATGATAGCCGTGAAAAAAATTAAAATACAAAAAATGAGCTTACTTCAATCCATTGAGGAAAAGAAGAGGATGATCAAACTTAAGGCAGAACTAAATGAAAAAATACTACATACCAATGTAATTGATTTTGTAAAGGCTGTTAAATATGCACAAGAACTTAATGCTGTTAAAAAAGAACTTGCTGAGAAAAGGATTTCAGCGCAGAATCTTCTTAAAATTTATGAAGAGACAAGAAAAGGTATGTTTTTGCTATATAGGCCTATTTTGTCCTCGTAATGTTTTTTTCAAACCAAATGGTGCTGTATTCCGAAAGCTATCAACTTTAGGATGTGTTATGTAAGTCTGAAAGTTTAAAATCCAATGACAAACAAACATACAGGATATTCCATTTGCAAGGAAAACAGTTTTGTACATTTAAAATTTTTGAAGTTCAGATGTATTTTAAGAATATTTTGTATGAGATCATGGAATGTTCTATTTCCATTGTTTTGCCTAAACATGTATTAGATTATTAACAAAGATTCATCAGAGAATAAGTAGTTAATAACAAATGTATTGATTGTTTAAGAATATTGTTAATGTTTTGGCAGTATATCGTACAATTATCAGCTATTTATGTTGCTTTAAAGAATGTAATAAGATTCAGTATGTTCAATCCAAAAAAAAAATTACATAACATGAGCAAAACCAGACATATTTATGTTGAAATAACTTTGAGTTGTGCAGCACTTAATCTTAAACAACTTTCAATTAAAACACTTGATTAAGTTTTTTGCGTAAAGCCAGGTGAATGGCACAGCTTGTGTATAAACAGTTTCTATGAAAAATTTGTGATTCTATTGCAGAGGATATTCGAAGTAAATATGTCAGAGAATCGAAGGGGTTACCGAAACTTTCTTTGCAAGTAAATTTTCTATTATAACCTTCACAAGTGCGATTATTATAATTATTTGATATTATTCTAGAGTAAGCCGGCACCGGAATTTCCTAAATTTAACATTTCCACCGTATTTTCAACAATATCGCCAACAAAATGTAATACAGCTCCAGCGATTGATGGTAAGATTACTATCACTTTTAATAGATTACATTTCTTTTTATATTTTTCTAATTTGTAGAAGTAAATGTATTAGAAAAGTTCAGGCAAAGGAGCGACGAGAGAATCCAAAGAATGATTCAGCAAAAGAAAACTACTTTACCTCTGTCTAAGAGATTAGGACAGGTAAAGTCGAGGCAAGCTACTTCCGAAGTTAATTACGAGAATAGAGTAGATACAATAGCAGCTACTGAAAATAATTTCAATAAAGAAAACGTAAATCCACCACCTTCAATAAAATTGTTACAAAACGTGAAACTAACTCTTGATAACATTTCTAAGAATGGTGACAAAAGAAAACCCAATGGTAAAAATATCTCAATTAAGTAGTACTAAATAGCTATTTATTTTTGTCTTCCCATAATTTAGGAGCAAATAGCGTTACCAAAAAGAAAAAAAAAGTATCATTTGGGGAATGCCTATCTCAGGAGGTTTCAAACGAGAAACCTATTCGTAATCCAGAACATACCACAGAGACATCACCATTTTTTTCAAATTTAGCAACTCAAGGCGAAGAGTTTGACAATTTTGAAGGTAAATTATAATAAGCTTTATTTAATATCAATTTTAGTGAACAACATAAAAAATTAGTTCTCTCTAGCTATTGCTTTGTCATAGATATGGGGCAAAGGGAAACTATTAAGCAAAACGTACGAATAGCACTTATTACCACATATGTGTAACATAATCTAGTTGTGCTGAGCTCTGAACTTTCATATAACATTCTCAGAGCAAGATTTAATTTGCATTGTGACAAAGGCTATAGAGACTATTCTTACACTCATCACAAAAAGAAATATTAACAATGAGTAGACTTGAGTGAGAGAAACGATCCGAAACAGTACGAACGCGATAAACGACTCGTCACGTTTTTTGCCTCTCTTGAAATCAGAATTTTTCCTGTCAAATCTACCTTTTTCTCGAAATCAGCTACCAATCGCCACTGCCAATTTTGTTTGGATAAATTTAATACTAAATTTTATAACTTACAATTACTGAACGCTTACACACAAAAAACATATTATTTATTATTATTACTCTTCAAAAATAAGAACTAATAATAAAAATTAAATAAACTAATTATAAACATTTTTATCTTGCTTCTAGATTCCGCTAATACTACTTTGCTGCAACGTTCTTTAGCTCAAGAAAGTGCGCCAGATTTCGCAATGACTGATTTATTTACTTCAAAAGGTATACACGACTTATAGACATCCAAAATATTAGTTTTATACATGTTAATATGTTTTAGAACTAGATGATGATCCATTTATGTCGCTGAGAAGTACGGATAATGACAGTTTTCAATGGACTCCATCAACTTCTCAACAAAAGTTTAATATGTTTTAATTCTTAACTTACTAAGTTTTGACAATTTTTGTTATTTGTTTATATTACTATTTCTACGTAGTTATTATTTGATATATAAGATATAAGATTATAAAGTACAATTATTAATATTTTTCATAAAAGTCAACCACTTCTGGATAAAAGTTCGGTCTGTTTATTGTGTTATTAATTCTGTTTAATTTTATATTTGTTGTTACTTGTTGATATTACAATTTCTAGATACGTAGTTTGTTATTATTTGATAGAAAAATATATTATAAACTCAACCAGGGTTGAGAATTATAATAATAATATACCTTTATTTTCCGTACTCACAAAAGTAATTACACTACATCATCATACAATATTAACAAAGAGATAGGAAAAAGGGCGTAGTTCAGTTACTGCTACAAATAGCAGCATCTGTTCTTCCACTCAACCCAATTAGATAATTAAAATGTATACATACAACAAATAACCTGAAACTAAATTAAACGTAGGAAATAATATAAATAGAGCTAAATGCAGAGGTAAACGGCAAAATCACAAAAGAAGTAATGGACACGCAAGTTATCAACCCTTCTGTTTAGTAAATAAGTGCTAACGTAATTTCTGTTTAACGGGAATAGAATTATATGTAGGGGTTACGCGGTAAGTAAAACATCTTTTGAACTGTGCAGAGTGGTGCACAGGAGGAGTTAGTGTTCCCTTAAAATGAATGTTTATGTTGTGGACATCAGTCCTGAAAGTGATGCTCCTGTAAAGATATGGCGGTTTTTGGGAAT
The DNA here is from genome assembly GCA_949128085.1 of Cetonia aurata. NCBI lineage: Eukaryota > Metazoa > Arthropoda > Insecta > Coleoptera > Scarabaeidae > Cetonia > Cetonia aurata. Next base: position 36,783,240 of record OX421885.1, read on the forward strand.
GTATGACAGAGTGAAACAGCGTGTAAAATGATACTTACACTTGTTTATATATTTAGTAAAGTTGGATGTATATATTGTATACAGGATTGAGCCTAAAATTGACCCTTGCGGGACGCCAGATCTTATGGGGAGATGCGATGAAGTATAATTGTCAACACGAACACACCGAGTTCTTCCAATGAGGTAGTTATATATAGAATAGAAATAGTAATTTTATTTCCAATGGATAAAGGGTAAAAACAGCAAATAAGGAATACAAGATATATCGCGGCAAATATGCAGGGATGTTTTATCCAATAGACTAAAGCGACAGGCGGTAAATTTGCAAGGGACGCCGCGAAATGCCAAGAGACGCCATTGAACGCAACTTTAAAAAAATATATGATGTCAGTACAATGTAATTTGTGACCTTGCAAACGTTCTTTTTTTTTTTTAGTCAAACATTTTTGTTAGGAAGGTCAATTAGTTATGTCTTACCAGTTATGAGCGCCAGTTGGTTTCAGCCTAAAACAGTTTAAAGCTTCAAAACATCCCTGCAAATATGAGCCCTTTAATTCGTATACTGTTATTTGTTCCCTTTGGTGGTCTTGACCACAAAAAAACAATTTTAGTTTACAGCATAAGTCCGGCGCTGTAATCCATAGAAATAGGGTACCTTAATTTTTTGTATTTTAATGGGAACTTATTTTGTATTACATATTGAAATTCTATGCTAAAAAGTAAGTTTATAACGTAACTTTTGCTTGAACATCCTTTCGTTCATGGTGTATCTATTAAAACAAAGGCACTCTATTGCACTGATTACAGCGCCATCTATGAAATAAACGAAAGCGTTCTTCAGAAAAAGTTAACTTTTAGGGCGGGTTTTGCAGTTTGTATTTTTTTTTTTTTTTTTCCCGTTTTCGTGTAGTAGGAATCTTTAAGTATTAGGGTTGAATGAAGGAATTATATAGATGCATCCGTAGATACGCTAATGAAACCGAAACAGGATCGGACATGGAGATGACGCGTCTTGTCTTCGTCATTGAGGTTTTCAGATCATATAACACCGAGAACATTCAATCTCTCTCATCGTCATATTTTCTATCGTCTTTTAACCACGGGGAGGTATAAAAAGAAAAAGCATCAGTTATAGGCTGTAACCCATAGAAATAAAGTAAGGAGAACGCGCTTCGACGAGTATGGATCCTCTATCAGAGGAACGGAATGGTTCATCCATTTTAGAGGTTGTTTCTCAAACACAACGGTGTTTGCGGAAGCCTTTTTTTTTTTTTCATACACCTCTTATTAAGATATCTTGTGTAATTCCAGAGCCAAAATTAGCATTTTTTAATCATCGATTTAGACTTAAGATAAAAAAAAAATTATTTAAGGAACACAAAAATCTTTGCATATATATATATATTCATTCTTTTGTACAACCATCTAACACTAAAGCTAAATCAATACAACAATAAAGATTATTTGTAACTAACAGTAGCACCATAAAACTTCGCAAGCCATTTAGTATCGAATTACATGAATATCGCATTCTAGAGTCTGTTTAAAGTAACTGCAAACTTACGACAAATGGGTTTAACATATGATTATTAAAATAAATACAGCCATCTATTTTAAGGACGTATTCCTTTATTTAGTCAAGATATTTTGTACATCTTCGGATTGCAAATTACCTTAAACTGACTCTATTACGTGTTCAATGCTACTATTAAAGACAGTTGTATTCCATTATAACCTCCATATGACCAAAAATTCACTAAACATTAATAAACGTAATTATTAATAGCAACAAACTGATTTGATCACAGATGTTTAAAGAATATAAAGGGCATTAATATCACAAAGTATATTACTATTTTAAATAAAATGAAAATATACATTGAAGTCTTTTGTTAGTCAATATTAGATTAAAGTGTAAGAAGATGCGGAAGTATATCCACGTTAAAGTTTACCGAGTATTTAAAAAAACAATGGATTAACTTGCTATATAGTTCACGATGTACGAAACCTTGAAATTTAAAAAAGCAGTTTGATGTGTTAACATTGAACTATTGCAGTTAATTGCTATCGCTTGTACGTTAATAAAGATCTTGAATGTGTAAAATTGATATAAAAAGTGCCAAATATAAGTGAAACGAATCTTTCGACTTTTTATACCGCTTTGGAGTAAACCCCTGCAGTTCGATAAATTAAAAGTACCTAAAACATTATCACAATTAAAGAAATTTTCTAACATTGTATTGTATGACAAACATTCTAGTTATAATCACAAAATATGATATGTAATATATCTCTATACGTATATATTTAGAATCGCATACGATACCAACCACTTTATACAAATTAAAATAAAATATCCTTACAAAATTAGTTAATAATATTCAATACACCATGCTTATACAAAAATATTTTTATAACTTATTTTAACATGCATTCTGGAAGGAAAATACAATCAATTAATGTATCTTTGGTTTTACACAGTAGGAAAAAATACTTAATAATTAGGAATATGAAAAAGAAGCCACTTACACATCGTAAAATATGAAATAGTTTAATTTCATCGACAATCAAATCAATATTTGTGGAGAATCCATAGTGTATGCACCCGCAGCAAATGATTTTATAGTCCTATTCAAAATTAATTTCACCTCAAAAGAAATGGTTCAAACGTTCTCTTAAACGCATGTCACATATTTTTCTGACTTGTTTTATCAGTAATCCTTCCTGTAAGTACTAATTGTATTATTAGTAATTATAATTATCATCATTGCAAGCAACTGTAGATTTAGCTGATACCAGATTAAGTATATTAAAAATATAAACACAGAAACTTTTTTTTTTAAAAAAAAAACCTAGGATTGACGCAAAATAATTATGAATAAATAGATTTGGGAATTGTTTTAAAAGAATTCCTGCCATTTTCATCTTTTTGTTTTAATATAAAATACATTTATTCACAGAACAAATACATACAATAAGCACGTTCGGTCTCTACAAAAACAATGGTGTTTATATCCTTCTGTGATTTTCTTCAATTTCAGCTAACTACGCTTAAAATATATGGTAAGTAAATACATAGCTATATTTCAGAATCCACTTGTTTCTTATTTGTTGCCATCAATAACAGACTTTTTTATATATATATATATAAAATCTACCAATTTTAAATCTATGACTGACTAACCAGCTACGCTTTCTTAACACTAGAGCAGCAGTTGGTACAGTCGAAGCAACATTGCTATCTCTTAGTGTTCCACTGGCGACTTCTGTCTGTTAGGAGTTGATCTTGTAATCTTTTAACGTCATCCAACAATTTCTTCTTTTCATCTAACAACCTTGAGACGTCATCTTGAGCCGACGATAAACACGAACGTAAAATATCAGTTTCCTCTTTTGAGCGTCTGAGCTGTCTATTTTCCTCCGAGACCCTTTCAAAAGCTGCCACCCTTCGCTTTAATTCGTCGTTATCTAATTTTAATTGGTTGTTTTGTTGTTTCAGCAGTGTTTCTTGTTCCTTTGTTACTAAAATAAAGTGTCAAAATTATAAGTAACAAGCAAAATAGGGTGGACTTACTTGATACTATAGATTCAGAATGTGATATTGGTTTATTAGGAATTATATTAAAAACCCCATCGTCTTCTCGAGTAATAAACAGATGTGTGATATTAAGATCTAATGGAACTGGACCAGGAGATGTAATATTTACCGGAGGTCGATCTTCAGTCATATGTAATTGGACATTGTTTAAACTCACCTAAATTATAAAAAGTATAAGCGAAACGTGAACTTATCAACTCGTTAAGATATAAAACCTGTAAAGGTATTGGAATTGGTATGATTTCATCTTCGATGAGATCCGCTAAGCCCGTGACGGTACTCATAGTCAAATCCAAACTCAAATCTTGCACTCTAACATCTATGAAATCCTTAAAAAGCCTATTCAAAGCATCCTTGTTTGTGAAATCCATTTCGTTCACCGATTTAGAAGACGGAAGTTTGACATCATGATCCATTCTTAATTTGATCCTGGCGCTGGTATTACTGCTAGTGGCGTCTGCCCAAGCTCTTGCACGTGAACTGAATTTGCTCTACATAAAAACTACCATGGTTAAAGGTATCGGACATATACACCATCCAAACACTTAAAAACTAATTCGTGTGGTATAGATCGTGATTAGTGAGTATTTTAGTGTTTAAAGGTGTACAATAAAGATTTTGTTTCAACTAGAATTACATCAACTATAGCTATACTATAACACTATTTAATGCAAGGATTTTTAATAAAAATAATATGAAATATGTATTTACAAAATCAAGATGATACGAAGTAATAATTTTATGAAATAAATTAGGTTTTTGCTTCATAGCATAATTACGGATCACTTAAGACAAAATGTATACATATTCTATCCTCTACTCAAAAACATCTTCAAAATCGAAATATGTAAATTTACAGTTTTGTGTCATTAAATAAGAAGATAATTTGTGATATTAACATGTAAAATATCGAAATGATCGATTTTTAATACATGTGCGATCTATATAAATATTGATCCCGAAAGGATTATTGCAAATACGAAGTGCGTTTTGTATACATATTGCAAAAGTTCTTATTCTGCACACCTAAATCCTGTTACAACCTATATATGTAAGACACTGATTCGCTTGAGAGATAAATCCACGTTCGTGGACACGAATGAATATACTTTTACTTTTATGGACTTTTTTTACTCCACTAAATGTTAAAGTCAAATTTGGTTCTAGTTTGTCAGATAGTAGTAGGGACCCATTCTAGTATTTTTGCTAAATATTAGTAATATATGGTCAAGCGTTTATTTTTTGCCTAAAATAACTTGGCGTATAGTAACACTGCAAAAAAAATTATGGAATAACCTTGTTCATGTAAAGTAAATCGTTGCAATGGTGTTTATATGTTTTGATTTAGTGACATTGCCACGCACAAGTTCAAATTAACTGTGTTTTATAATACCGTCCACTTAAAGTGCTTTACATCTCATCATTTCTTTCAAGAATCGTAAGTTTAAAGCTACAGTTCTTTGTCTTAACATTTATTAGGCGTTTCCATGTCTGGGGAACCCCATCTTGCCCGTTTTGGTAACGGTCACTCTATACGCAATGCACATAAGAAATTGTTCAAGCCATTTCGTTAATTAATGATGGTAGGAGTCAAAGATATGTTGGTAGGGTGTTAGGTGCCCAATAAACTACAATTTCAAAACTGGTGCGCAGGTCTAAAAAAACTGGAGGATATAACAGGAGACCAGGACAAGGTAGAATGCGATCAATTGCGGCCATAGACAATCGTTTTTTACAACTTACATCCTTGCGAATAAGGAACTGCACTGCAAAATAGCTTAAAAACGAGCTGGTTACCGTTCGTAATATAAATGTTACATGTCAGACGGCAAGGAACCGACTTAAAGAACAAGGAATATGTGCGAGAATACCGGCCACTAGAGAACACCGAGCAGAACAGACTGCAATTTGCGAGTGATCATTGTTATTGGACCGTTAACATTGTGCCTAGCATCCTGTTCACAGACGAGTCTATAGGTATTGCTTGTTCTCATCAGATAAATGCCTGCCAGTATATAGACGAGATGGTGGCCGCTTCAGTCAGAGCAACTTCAGGAACACAACAAATTTCGGAAGTGATTCGATTATGATATTGAGAGGTGTATCTTCCGATGCGAAGACGGCGAAGCAGCAGTCACTGAAGAATGGAATCAGGTGAATCCAGACTACATTTTCAAAGTTTTTTGGATTCGTGCTATAATCGTAACCAATTAATCTAATTTCTGGCAACCCATAAAATAGAATTTGAGAGAAATGGTAAGGGATCCCAGTAGGCTCAGTAGCAATGTGCACACGTTTTGGTGTCGTTAAATGCAATTAACTACATCCGGTTCTTGTTTGTTACAAGTTTACGTATACAGTACTAATTCCCGCTGTTCTTAAAACGAATATGTCAATAACATCCAATATGGGGTTACGTTGACAGTTCCTCCGATAAGAAAAGAAAACTTTATCTTTAGGTAAATATTTCACTCTCAATAATACATATCTATAATGCCTTACTATCAATAACGAATGTTTCGCAAAACTACTCCAAAGGGTCACTACTACCTCCTGATAAAGCTAAATCCAAAACATTTGGTTGTTACACTCTTTGTTAGATAATTTGAACTTTTAATGATCAAGTGGAATCTCATGCATATTTCCAGGTATTTTGATTCAGGATAACAATAAAATCATGTCCTAGTTACAAAGCCAAACACCTTTCAAAATCACCTGGCATGTTGTACGAACAAACACTATTTACATGGTTCGGATATAACCCTCAAAACAATGATTATTCATAACAGAATTTTACAGCCAGAATTTAGGGTATTAAACATGGCAACGATGTAAATTTGGAGCTGTTAGGGAAATAAGATCAACGTAAGAAAACAATGCAATGGGCTTTGATAGGTACTTTGTTTAAATATGCAAGATGAAGTAATCCTGAAGTGTTAACTACAAGCACAATTGTTGTCAGCGTATCAGGAACAATATTCATTCTGCAAATTTGTGAAATTGAGGTATTGTGACAACATGGATATTGAAAACGTCTTAAGAAACTTTTACATAAATGTCGTTTAGCTAAAAGTAGTTGTTTACTCAGGTTCTGCCATGTATTTCCACCTGGTTCCTAATTAAAATTTCCAATAATAATACTTGCAGACAACCTCAGAACGAAAGCTTAAACCATAATCACATAAACGCAATTTATTATCTTAAAAAAAAGATTCACATGCAAAATATTTGGTAAAATACAGATACCGATACAATACCTCGTGTTCAGGCAAGTTCTTTGTATCGTATTGTATTTCACTTGTACATACTACCTACATCAAAAGCATGGTGCGTTTACTGGTCAAACCTATATATTGAATTTTAAAAAGTCCGGGGGACGCATGCTTATGCTATATTAAACAAACCATGCGCTTTAATGCATTCTGTAATATAGAGTAACCAATACCTTGATTTTGGCCTGTGCCACAAAAAAACATTCAGAGGCATGCAAAAAATACAAGAAAATTTCATGTGGTACGATTCCAGAGTAAATAAAAACGGTGATAACATATTAAAAACTCCTTTATATAGTTTTCTGGTGTATACAAGTACACTATGTACAAATATATAGATATATAGCATCCTCCGCAATATATTTATTATTGATCGATAAAAGTAAAAGTAATGTGCATAATGCATCGAAACTTACTTGAAATTCGTCCCAAGGAATGGACGAGCAGTCTTCATTGTAGATGTGGCCTACTTGCAGTTTGATAGAAGATGAGTAGCCCACAGATTGTTGGAGAAATTCCACTTTGGTCAGCTTGAAAGTCGATACGGATACCTAAATGCGTAAAGATTAGTCCAGTAAATTGTTACGTTTTGTCTGCGACTTTGGAAAAGGGTGAATTTAAATTTGTAGGAAGTGTGGGAGCCTTGTTAAGACTAGAACTGAGTTTCTTCAATCACTTGGAAAATAAGGTGCCGAGGGGTTTCTAATATGTATGTTTAACAAATGCAAAAATAACAATGTTGAACAATGAAATTTTTAGATTTCTAATTTATTTAACAAGCTTTTTTGTTGAGAATGCTAGAAAAATTGTTGCACATTTTTCTTTAATCAATATTTTACTTGTATAGCTTATAACTTCTTTATTAGGTATTGTATTTAGGATAAAAAGTGTTTTCAGTAAACTTGTACGAAACTTAATCTAAAAAAAATAATAAATATGGCGGAAGATTTTTCTCTTTAAAATTTATTACTTCTTTTTTTTTGCTTATAGCTTTGTTATTCTTGCATTTATCCTATAAAGTTTCTCTACAAAAGACGTCTTCCGAAAATTGTCCATAAATCCTATATTTTTTAAGATAAAACAGAAAACTTCATTACACCTCCTTTTTTCCAGATGGCGCATTAAAGAGAGGGTTAATGGTGGAGGAAACTCGGTTTTAAACTCTACAAGACTCCATACATCAACAAAAATTTACTAAGGAAATAACAAGTTAGGTAGAATTTTATATCATGGAAGATGGCGGTACCTAGAACTGTCAAAATGTATTTCCCAACCCAAAACTTCAATCAGCAATAAACAAACAAACAATTCGAATATGAAACATTTAATAAGAAAACTTACAATGTCTTTCCTTCGGCAACTACTAGTTAATGAATGATCACTTGTTGTTGTAATAGTGCTATCCTCTTCAATAACTTCACTAGCTACTTCAATGACGGCTTTGCTTTCCATATGAAATTCTGATACACGAAACATGGCGTCAACGTTCTGCTCCTTATTTTCCGGTGAGGTTAGGAAAATGTAATTTTCTGAATCACTAGATCCGTCGCTTCTTACAGAAATTGAGTCGCTGATGTCATCTGGACTGGATTTCAAAGCACTATCGATTGAAGTCATCAAACTGCTAAACTGTTTTCTCATACTAGTGATGCCTTAAGTGGGATAATAGCATTTAATGCAAGATATTTGCGTTTTTTTTTTTTTAATATCTTACCAGCATTGAAATTATTTGGAACAATATTAGTTATGGCTGAAGTGTCCTTTTTTGAAGACAATGGTGTTGCTAGTTCATTGACGGTTCTGTTCCGGCTACCAAATGGAGGTTCAGTGTCAATGTCGCCGAATATAACCATCGTTTGATTTTCGTTCTTTTCAGTTGGTCTATCCGACGGCGTCTTGTGTAACGAGAATGTGCTATCTTGACAAACGGTAGCCGTTGACCCTAAGGCAAGATATCTCTAAAATAAAATCATAAAAAAAAGCATACTGTAAAGGTTTTACCTCTCATTAGAACGTCGTCACCAATACTGGAAGAATCAGGAACAAAAGACTCAACGTCACCCCCAGAAGACTCTTTACCAGGGCAGTGTGATGGCATTACGAATGTAATTTCAACTTGAGGTATAATCGCACCAATTGCCATTGATCCACTACTTTCCACCTAAAAAGATTTGTTTTGCATAGAGTTAGGCACATTTGTGATTGTTTATATCTTATATGACCATTATTAAATAGTTCGTAACCTAATAACTTACATGACACCAATAAGTATGTCGTCTTTTCACTAGGTGAATCATTTTACTATCACCGGTTCGCGGGATATCAATTAATGAATGAAAATTCATGAGTACTTCACTTTTACATTGACAAAATGAACATATCAGCGTTATAATTCCTTACTTAATTTAAGGTGTATCAGCAGTTTCATTAAATATGTACCAAGGTAGAATTATGCAATTAAACTATTAAATTGGGTTACGAGTGTTTTTTTTTTTTTAGTTCTTTAAAACAACGTCAAATAATTAAGTCTTTTAAAAAACAATATAAAATGATTTTGTTTTGTTGGTGTATTGGATTCTAAAGAAATTTAGAATCCAATGCACCAAAAATTTCTAAATAATACTCCCTCCGTCCAGAAATAAATGTCCGTTTTGATTTCTTTTCTTGTCCAGAAATAAGTGTCCGATTTCTTTTATAGTTGTATTCTATTGAAACTTAACTACAAATATTGTTACTAACAAACTTTTAGGAATAATTTGAGTTATTTAAACATAATTGGTAATATCTTGTACATGTTGATAAAGCTCAAAATCGATAGTTATAGAAACTTGAAGTCTACCAAGTTTTTGTAAATGTTCTTTTCTTATATAAGGCACTTTATAGCTTATTTTCATAATTTCTTTCATGCACTGCTGTAGTAAGAAAAATCTTTTAAGAAAATTGAGTGAAAAAATTAGTTTTTCTTGCCACCTGTGTTTCTAAATATATTAACAACTCACCTTCATAATTCTATTTGAATCCAGCGATAAGAACGTGGCTAATTCAGTAGCTTCCTCGGCCAGTCTCAATAAAAACAGATACTGATAATGATTGAGTTGAACACTAACTAAATTCGATATGTGCACCAAGGCATGTATGTCCGCATTTTTAGGCCCGCCATCATTGACTTTAACGGTTGAATTAGGGTCCATATTCGCGTGAACCCATATCGTAACCGGCATGCAATCCAGAAAAGGAACCGGCTTATTAGAACCAACTGCTCTGGCCCCCATAAAATCTGCCCAGACCGGATCCAGGTTTATGCTCCATACGTCCTTTGCTTCGACCCATAAAAATTCCTTACTCAATTGATTGATCTACGAAAACGCAAAAAAATGACCTGATCGACATCAGAATTCAGGTATATACTTACGAACGCTTCGACACTGCTCGTATCCAATTCCTTTGGGAGTGACCGTATGTTGTCGGTAGCAGCTATGTGATCGATAAATTTTTGCGTGACTATGTAAAAATCGTTTGGAGAAGAGGGAAATTCGGTGCCGAAGAATAACGAACCCATATGAAAAGAATCAACGCATTTAGCTAAATCCGCACGCGAAGATTGCTCTAAACTTCGAACATTAGTAATCGTTACTCTGGTCACTTGAAAAACTAGAGACTTCGGGCGATCTCTTTGTGTCATGTATTCACGACTACTTTCAAAAATTAACTGTAAAAAATAACAAGTTTACATGCGGCTGCATTAAAATTGAAAATAACTTTTTTTGAATTATTATTTACCCTAGGCAAGATAGCTTCAATTTTTACGTCGATGTATGTTAAGCTAGTAGGTGATTCATTTGGTTTTCCAGACTGCAATGACTGATGCAGATTCAACGCAAACGAATTTAACCATAAACAGCTGTCGACATCGAAAATTACCTGGATTGGGTTAACGCGGACATAAAATTTTGGTGCTGGTACTATAACAAGCCATCATTAAGCGGTTAAGTCAATCTTAATGCTACCTAAACATACGCGGAAAAGGTTTATCGTCTGGATAGTAGTAGTATATAAATTCAGCGTGTAGAATGCTTGCATCATCTGGTAGCGACATATGGTCCCGATCACCTATAAATAACTGTACCTGAGAATATACGAAACAAAACATTCATAAAATATACAAAAAAATAAAATAAGAACACCATTTCGCAAAAATTAGTACTGAAGCATAAATTACAAAACGCTAAGTACTAATTTTCACAAATTTGTAGTAAAATCTCATCAAATATGTGCAAACTACATCTACTAATCAAGACATCTTTACGGCTACCATTTATTTACAAATACCTTGGTTTAAATTTTTATCTCCTCTTTTACGTTGAGCTAACATTTAAAAGAAAGAGATCGTAAATAGCTAATTGTATCAAAACTGTTCTGCACAGTAAAAGAACCGTTACCTGAAATGAATTCCTTCAGTGCCTGTTTTTTCCCCGAAGTGGTGACCTTATAGAAAATAAAATTATCTATTCGGAGGACGACGCAAGTGGTCATTATTTTTGCGAATTGGGCGGCCGCATAATTTTTCACTTGATTTGCGATCGTCCAACCGGATCTTCGTTGCAGTTGCTCTGAACCAGGTGGGGAGACTAAGTCATTGTTTACATTGCCCTATAAGATATTTAGTGAGTGAATGTAACGAATGAATTGTTAAAAAAACGGTACCTTATTTGACCTGGATAGAGGTGTATGATGTGTCTTATTCTTTTCTAGTAAATCCAGGAATTTCGTTTTGAACGCATTGAAAGACTGTGCTTGCCAATGTGTATGGGGAATATCAACTTCCTTATAACACGGCCAATGTTTTCTATCGGCAATAGCCAAATGATAGGGATAATAATCAATTTGGAATTTTTGTATGACAATTTGCAAAGCTCCCCCATCTTTTAAATTTGGATGGCAGGAACGACCATCTAATTAAGGAAAAGATCAAACGAAATTTCATTAACATTCTGTATACACAGCAGTGGACTTAAATGCATGCAATTATATAAACACGAAAGAAAATATATCAACACAATAATCTATCATTATTCTTCTGTTGATATATTTTCTTTCGTATGAACATCAGGTGATATTAATTTTCATAAGTTAAAATCTTCGAAAGAAAGTACTATACAGGGTGAATCTCAATATATGTGACAAACTTTAGGAGCTGATTCCTGAGGTTATTTTGACCATAAAAGTTCATAAGAACATATGTCCCAAACTGCTTATTTCTAAAGTTATGCAATGTTTAATAGTAAGTTAACATAATTAATGTTTTTATTATAAATTAACAAAATAACTAGTAAAACTAAATAAAAAAAAAATACTCTGACAACTACTGTCAAATATTGAAATGACAAACAAACAATTCCCTCTGACAACTACTGTCAAATTTTGAAATGGCAAACAATTCCCTCTCAACACAATTGATTTTGAAGAACCAACTGTGATATTATATCGTGTTAGTCATAGTTCATAATTTATTATTAAACATTCAATAACTTTTAAACCAAACGGTTTTGGACATATACTCATAAGAACTTTAATGATAAAAATAACCTCGGGAATCAGCTCCTAAAGTTTGTCGCATAGATTGAGATTCACCCTGTATAACTGCAATTTTACTCTTTAAGATGTATAATTATAAGAATATGACAAATGATAATTTTAAGTTATTCTACGTAACATCGGTAGGCCGTGTAAATTTTATTATAATCGCATTTGTAATCGGTATTCTTCGAGTGTCGTTTTCATTATATTCTACCAGAAAATATCAGATGAGCGGAATAATATTGAGAGATACATACATCTTCAGATATTAATCGCAGCAAACAGTTGATACGAGAAAATAATACCTACACGTACACTAGTGGTATCTAATCTGAGGACACGCATCGAGCAAACCTTTCCGTAGCTATTGCCATTTCTTGCTCCCGTCTCGCTTAGGCGAGGGGGAATGAGAGAGACATCTACAGTTACGAAAAGATTCGAGACTCGATGCGTGTCCTAATATTAGATACCACCAGTGTACCTACGCAATAGAAAACTCGTAGACAAAGACAAGAACTTAGACGAGTGCGCATCCAAAAATATCTGGGCTTATTACTGGTAGCCCATTTAGTTAGTACCATTTCATGTATGTAATTTAGGTATGATTGATTCGATGTCAGCATTCCAAATTAGTGTATTATAAGTTTTTAGTCCAAAAAGTTTAAAAACAGGAGTATGGTTTATAGTTATATTATCAGATTACATAAAAGACTGATTTTTATTTTCGAACACTATTCACATTTCACTTTTCAATGTTAAAAACCATTTTTTTTGCAGAAAATCAATCTGATAAGAGGACTTTTGTTTGTAGACAACTATTTTTTAAATCAAACAACCTATTACCTTTTATTATTACATTTGTATCGTCTGCATATAATGTAATGTTTTGTTGTATATTTGCTGGCAAATCGTTTATAAAAATTACAAAAAGAAGACCTCCAGAAGACTTTTATACGAAGGGATTCACAGCATACGACACCTGCTAAATGTCTGCGAGATCAATAAATAATACCTTTTGAGTATTATTCTATGATTTGCAAACAACACATTTTTTATTCAAAATTTAATATATTTAGTAGACATGAAATAATGCTGTATATTGCTATCTCAATATTAGTAAGCACCAAAGCAATTTTTACGAAGGCACTTAAAGTTTGTCCACTACTGTATCTCCAACGCGCATAGAGAAAACATTAAAAAAAATATAGGTAGCTACATTTTGATGGTGAATGTTGCAGTTAAAATTAATCAGTATTAGTCACACAACCATATCTTAAAATTTCTCTAACGTCATTATCAATGTTTTCAAAATTATATAAAAATGTTTATAATTACCGCCTGGATCATCACACAAATGGAGAATTATCTGTTGTGACAGGAAATGATAAGAAGTTTCAACAACATCGTACTTGGCGAACAATTTTACAATTGGAGTATCTCCTTTCACCCTCTCTTGTTGAGCTACTTGAGCTCTGTATTCGGGCAATTCCTATTAAATTAAATAATTTCATAGTTCAACCAATATTGATTAATATAAAACTCACCTCTAATTTTCTAGCAGCCTTTGCTTTTCTAGTAACCTGAGTAGCTTTCTGGACTAAATCAGACAATGAATCAAGGAAATGAAGAGCCGCCTTTAGTTGGGAGTCGGTTAAAACCCAGAGTAAATCATCTAATATAATCACTAACATAGATCCCATAATAAATGAGTCTGAAAACAAATGATGCAGTATAATTAAAGATTCTTGTTTCCGTTAACTATTATATACATTTTTCGCCTTGGCGGCATTTACAAAGCATAGTAAAATCATATAGAATAAATTAACTATTCACCTGATAACCTTTTTTTAATGGTTATTCTACATCTGGCCTGATTAGTGAGCAATCTTAATGGCGTTAAATTCTTATCTTTAGTGGATTTGGCTTCTATTCGTAAAGTCTGCCATTGCAGTTCTTTGAATATTAACAACTGACCTCTTTCTGGATCTTTCAGTCTTGTCATACGTAAATCAGTTTTCTTCCAATCTGGACTTTTTGATTCAACTATTATTCTAGAAATCTAACAAGAGATATACAGAATATTTAAAGATTAAACTCAGAAACTTACCTGAACATTGGCTGTGAATGCCGGACTATTAAATGTAATATTAACTGTATTTACGTTCACTGTAATTCCATCAATAACTTTATGAATAAAACTGTATTTGCCTGGCACAGCTGTATGCGAGGGCATACTTGCTTGCTCTGGCATAGTCCTAAGTTCCTCACATGTTTCTACTATTATATTAACTTCATCTAGACCCTATAATTTCACTGACTAAATACCACATTAAATCGTTTGAATATTTTTCAATACCAGAACGATAGGAACATTTTTTAATTTTGTCCATTGTATCCTAAATGTTACTTTGTTACACCAAGCTTTTGTTAACTTCAACCAAGATGGTAATTCTAGTAATTCTGTAAGTACAAACTCATCCAACTCTAAATTTGATAACTCCCCTTCGCCTTTGAAAGTGCTTAAATTAATTTTATCAGCAGATAAGTTCTTAGTGAATCTATAAATGTGAATCAAATTATTATCAATTTGATTTGGTTAGATGAAAAAAACAAAAATAAATTTCAAACCTTGAGAGATGTTTCAACAGTTGGTTCTTAATTATCGACACCATAATTTCAGTTATTCTACACTACAGCTACAGATAAAATTTATTTTAGTATATTACATGACTAGAAAATTATAATCTTATTTATTATACTAGAATAAAATCTAAAATCAGTCAGGTCAGAATGTTAACGATTGCCAAATTGGAAGGATTTGACATTTTGAAATGAAAAGCGCAAGTGCAATCCACAAATTGACTCTTGACGTCAGTGAAGTTAGCTCTAATCCTATCCTATAAGTGCTTATATAAACTTTGTTGAAACAGCTTGAGTTTGGCTGGATTCGAAACTAATGCATATGTCTGATAGCAAGTGGAACTCAAAATGTCCTAAAAATGTAGATACATGTTATATTTACATATGATAATAACAGATAAGTCAAATTAATACAAACCTGTAACGAATTACTCTTTTAAAAGAAGTTTTGATAAAACTTAAGCACATATATATCCACATTACCCGTAATAATAGAGACCCTAGAAGCAAGGATGTAATGCACCAGTGCACCAGTGGCACTAGGATACCACAGGCGCCAATTTAATTTTGTCGTTTCAAGACAACCAACCATTTAAAATCTCTCTATATATAAGAGCTGTAGCTTTGTTCAACTAAAGTTTGGTAATCATTTAAAACGGCGTCTTAAATTTTTTAATAAAATTTTAAATTACGAATACGTCCGACCGTTTCCAGTGATCACAAGTCACTGTTTGAACAAAGTTTATATATCATATATTCTTATATTTCCGTAATACGTAATACAGAAACCTGTAATAACCTAAGTAACTAACTTCATATTTGCTGTGTTTTGCATCCTTCTCTAACATTGCATTTCTTTCAATTCCTTTTTTGCCTCCATCTTTTTGTAGTTGGACGTTGGACGGAAGGTGTTTGAAGAAACATGTCGTAAGTAATCATTGAATTTTTTATGCATCAGTAAATTTAACCATATTTGCTTATGATTATTTAAAATATCTTACAAATTGCGTTAATTGTATGACAATATTTTTACTTTATTTTTAGGTCGAAGGTGTCTCGTGACACGTTATATGAGTGCGTGAATTCGGTCCTCAATCATTCTAAAGAAACGAAGAAACGCAACTTTTTAGAAACCGTCGAGGTGCAAATAGGATTGAAGAACTATGATCCTCAAAAGGACAAACGTTTCAGTGGCACCGTCAAGTAGGTACACCTGACCAAATACATCTTTACATAGCAGATTTTATACAATGTAAATACGTATTTCAAGTCAGGAAGTCGAGTGTTTCACTCGACGGACCTGCACCCAGGGTCTTAAAATAACTGGGGAGATAATACTTCGGTGTTATCGACCATTCTTTCTTTTTTAATATAATGTAATGGTGGATAACATAATTTTGGTGAGTATTTGGGGATCGGAATAATGCTCGAATGAAAATGATAAAATGTACCAGTTATTTTATATTGTCTACATATTCCAGACTAAAACATATTCCTCGACCAAAGATGCAAGTATGTGTTTTGGGAGATCAACAGCATTGTGATGAAGCTAAAGCAAACACTGTACCTTACATGGATGTCGAAGCTCTAAAGAAATTGAACAAGAACAAGAAATTGGTAAAGAAGTTGGCAAAAAAATATGATGCATTTTTAGCATCAGAAGCACTGATTAAACAAATCCCTCGTCTTTTGGGACCTGGCTTGAATAAAGCTGGAAAATTCCCTGGTCTTCTTTCACATCAGGAATCGATGACGCAGAAAATTGACGAGGTGAAGGCTACAATCAAGTTTCAAATGAAAAAGGTAAAAATATTTTTTTTTCTTCTGTGAAATATCAGCACCATCAAGCCAACAGGTTATGATAGTCAATATTTAGTTTGTATGGAAGATTGGTGCTATATTAAAATACAATCAATAACTACCACTTATACTGATAGTATTTGTGGATTTAATGGTTGTGAACATTTAATTTAAATAAAAGCAGTCGGAATTCTTTATTAACTTTTTTTTTCTGTTAGGTACTTTGCCTATCAGTAGCCGTAGGCCATGTAGATATGACTCCAGATGAACTGGTACAAAACATCCACTTGTCAATTAACTTTTTGGTGTCCCTTTTGAAGAAACATTGGCAGAATGTGCGATCTTTGCATGTAAAGTCATCTATGGGGCCACCTCAAAGATTATATTAAGATGTATAATTTACGTATTTGTACGTATTTTGTTAATAAATGACATGTGAACAAAAATGTAGTTTTATTTTTGTTAGTGCTAAACATACAAATACAGAAGTGAACAAATTGACATAGTTCAAAACAATATAAAAGCTATTTTATAGGTGAACCTTATTCAAATAAAGTTGACGCCAACTATTAAAAATTAATTGTAGTGCATGCAACTGGATTTTAACGACGATTAAATTAAAATCAATCTAATCAGTTAAAAATTAAATATAAAAAGGTCAAAAATAAAATTCTGCCAATCTCAATAAAATAACCTTTTACGTGATATTGGATATTGCCTTTATAAGATTCCATAATTATTCAACCATTTGGAAGTACAACAGAATGTCTCCTAGATGGCGCACTGCGTAAATCAGACTAATAGTGGGAACATCTAGTGACAAAAATAAGAATCATGACAATTGAATAATGTAAGAGAAATCTGTTTTTATTTGAGTATATAGTGAGTTTTTAAATTTATTGATTATAGTTTTTCACTAATGAACTAAACAGGGATGCACTATAATCGATGAATTTAAAAGCTCGCCAATTACCGAGTGGCTGTGAGAAAAATATGTATATCAACATAAATAAAAACGCAACCAACTATACATAAATATAATATAATGTATATGCTAACTACTAACAGGTAGATGGCAGTGCATATGTGCCTGTGGTTTTGTATACCGATTGGCTGTGTTTTGGGCTCCGGTCATATATTTAATACTACATATACAGTAGTATTTAGTATTACCACAGGTATTACATATATGGCTCCGACTAACCGGAAGTCGCCAAAATAGTATAACGCATACAAGCATAATTGTTGTTCAGAGAGCGGGAAAACAGGGTTAAACCAAATACGTTCTCACTTTCGGTGTAATCTAGTAACTAACTTTATTTTTAAGAAAAAATATATATATATAAAGTAAAAGCCAATGTTACCAACATACACTAAAAATAATGTGTTGATATATTACCAACACCCCCACTATCAAACATTATTTTTCAACTATGCCCAAATTTTTCAGTAAATGAAAATGCCTTTGTGCATTTAAGCCTTTAGTTAGTATGTCGGCAGGCATCGAATTTGTTTCTAGGTATTCAACTTTAACCATCTTATTATTTATGGATTCTCTAATAAAATGATGACGAACATCTATATGTTTCGTCCTATTGTGATGCCCCGAATTACTAGCCAAATTTATAGCACTTTGATTATCATTGAACAGTGTTACACAAAAAGATTCATTAGTTAGTTCAGCTAATAAATTTTTTAAGTATATAGCTTCTTTTGAAGCTTCTGAAACAGCCATATATTCGGCCTCTGTGCTTGACAGAGCAACAGTTCTTTGTTTTACACTAGACCACGATATAGCAGAACCACCAAGTTTAAAAACATAGCCAGTATATGACTTTCTCCCATTTAAATCGTTTGCCCAATCAGCGTCAATAAAACCTTGTAGTTCTGCATGTGTTTCACAATATTTTAAACAGTAATTTTTAGTGCCCTTCAAATAACGAAGAACGCGTTTCGCACATTGCCAATGAACATCAGAATGACAATTGTTAAATTGACTCAACAAGCTAACACTAAATGCTATGTCAGGTCTTGTGAGCACTGCTAAATACATCAGACTACCTATTAGCATTTGATAAGGAACATCAATTTGTTCACTTTTCTGTTCATAAAGATGATACAATTTAGTTTCTATAGGTGTTCTAACAGGTTTACATTCTGCCATGTTAAACTTACTTAACAATTTGTCAATGTAACGTTCTTGACTAACAACTATATGATCCTTTTCGAAATTAATGTCCATGCCCAGAATATTTTTAACTCTACCTAAATCCTTAATCTTAAATTTTGAACTAACTTCTTGTTTTACAAGACAAATTTCACGTTCACTGTTTGAAAAAACAAAAAAATCATCAACATACAATGTTATTAATGTGATATGATTTTTATCCCTTTTAGTGAACAAACAAGGTTCAAATTTGGACTGATTATAGCCAAGATTTGTTAACTCTGTAAGAACT
This sequence comes from Cetonia aurata, assembly GCA_949128085.1. Classification (NCBI taxonomy): domain Eukaryota; kingdom Metazoa; phylum Arthropoda; class Insecta; order Coleoptera; family Scarabaeidae; genus Cetonia; species Cetonia aurata. The sequence continues at coordinate 36,802,586 of OX421885.1, forward strand.
CTTTCATTCCATGCTCTTGAGGATTGTTTGAGCCCATATATAGCCTTCTTTAACAATAAAACTTTGTTTTTATCACTACAATCTAAACCAACAGGTGGACTCATGAAAATTTGTTCTTTTAAAATACCGTTTAAAAAAGCAGTTTTGACATCTAAATGCACGATATCTAACTTAAGTTTTACTGAAATTGCTAACAGTAATCTTAACGTAGAGTGTCTTACTACCGGTGAAAAAGTTTCTTCGTAATCTATACCAACCCTTTGCTTGAATCCCCTGGCAACTAAGCGCGCACGATATTTTATTTCACCATTTGTGTCACATTTCTTCTTAAACACCCATTTATTGTCAACAATTGTAGCACCACTAGGTTTGTCCACAATCTGCCAGGCATCATTTTCATTGAAAGCTTGCAGTTCTTCAGATATGGCTTTCCTCCACATATCAGCATCTCGTCTGGACATTGCTTCTTCTATGTTGCTGGGATCCTCTTCATTTTTTTCACTCAATCCGCACATGTATAGATAATAGTCGTCAAGTTGTTTCGGTTTAGGTTCTCTCTGAGTTCGTCTAACCGAATCTACAATATTTATTTCCTCTTCTTCAGGTATATATTCTTCATCCTCATCATCTATGATTGTGCCGCTTGTTTCAGATGAGTTATTTAATTCTCCTTCTGCTTCTGAGATTGCTTCACTTGTTTCTGTAGTTTCCCCCACTGAAGTGGTATTGTCCCCCACTTCTGTTTCTCTAACTTTGGTTGATTCTATTGAAGCAATTTCTTCTTTTTCTTCCTCAAACACTGTAACATCCCTACGAATAACCACATCTTGTATAACCGGATCATAAAGTCTATAACCTTTGGTTGTGTCACTATACCCCATTAAAAGCATTCCACTTGATTTTTTGTCCCATTTTAATCGCTTTTGTTTGGGAATGTGAGCCATCACTTTACTACCAAAAATTCTAATATGACTAATATCAGGTTTCTTACCCGTCCAGATTTCTAGAGGTGTTTTTCCATCAAGACCCGCCGTCACTGTTCTGTTGTAAACATAGACAGCTGTGTTCACAGCTTCTGCCCAGAACTTCTTTTCCAAATTTGCATCAGCTAACAAACATCTTGATTTCTCTACTATAACTCTTATCATACGTTCTGCAGACCCATTTTGTTCTGGTGTATATGGAGTGGATGTCTGATGCAATATTCCACTTTTACGTAAAAACTTTTCGAAATTTTCACTGCAAAACTCTGTTCCATTGTCACTTCTCAGCATCTTAATCTTTTTTTTCGGTTTGATTTTCAACTAGACTCTTGAATTGTTGAAATTTTTCAAATGTCTCATCTTTTGTTTTCAAGAAGTAAACAAAACACATTTTACTAAAATCGTCTTTGAGTATTAGAAAATATTTTGCTTTGCCTATCGATTGCACCTCCATCGGTCCACATACATCTGCATGAATAAGCTCTAGCATAGCACTGGCTCTTACACCTTGATTTGGAAACGGCAATCTTGCCTGTTTACCCTCACTGCATGATGTACATTTTTCAAAATTCATGTCACCTTTACAAACCATACCTTCAACAGCACCATTTTTCATGATTAGAAGATCCTTTTTGTTTAGATGACTTAACCTCCTATGCCATAATTTCCCTGAAATAGCTGCAGCCGCGAGCCGAGTATGTTGCTTTGTTTTTAATTTATAAACATTGTCTATCAGTTCTGCAACACCAACCAATTGTCCATAACTATTGTAAATTTTACAACCATCTGTCATGAATACCACTTTGTTACCGTTTTTGATCAGCTGACTCACCGACAACAAGTTTGTCGCTAACTCTGGAACACACAGTATGTCTTTTATCGTGATTTCAAATGCATTAGTACCAACAACTGTAGTAATGTTCACATCTCCCGCACAATCCACATTTACCGGCGTTTTATTAGCTGTTATAATTGTATCGTTATTATGGTTAACTTTTACATTGTTCAACCAATGTTTATTCGCTGTTAGATGCACACTAGCTCCTGAATCAACGTACCACTGGTCAGTATTAAACTGACTTCCGTTTAGAAATATTGCACTAAACACAGTTTTTTGATTCATATTCGGACATTTATTTTTGTAGTGGCCCATTTGTTTACACTTATAACATTGGACATTCTTGACATTTGATGTTGACGTTTCAGTTGTCCCAGTGCTGCCAACTTTCTTACCACAGTTCTTCTTCTTATTGAACTTGCCGATGAAGGCGTTTCCTACCTTATCACTATCGATCATGTCCAATAGTTTTGTCTTTATTGTATCTGCCGTTATAGCAATGCCCGAATGCTCTATTGCCATAATCATCGGCGAATACTTCTCCGGCAGACCCGCCAAAAGCAACGAGCCAATCCAGATATCGTCCACCTTGAAACCAGTACCCCGTAGTCTCTGTGCAGTATCCACAATTTGGTTTATGTATGCCGCCATGCTGTCACAATCTTCTAGCCTTGTTGAAATTAACAATCGAAGTAAACTGATTTTTCTAGAAAAGCCATTATCATCAAACATTTCCTTTAGTTTAATCCATAATTCTTCGGCTGTAGATGTTTCTTTGATGTGTATGTATAACTTGGTGTCGACGGTTAAAATCAATTTAGCCCTAGCTTGACTAATTTTTGCGCTATCTGTCTCTTTCCCATCAATACATCCCTTCAGATTATCCAGGATTAGAAAATTCTCCACTGCGAATGACCACTCGCTGTAATTTTCTCGTCCCATCAACTTCGGAACCGACGCGATTAAATTATTTGCCATTGTGACTTACTAACACCGAAAAAAAACGTATTAACCACTATTACGTACATGAATCTGGGCCCATAACCTGTTGTTCAGAGAGCGGGAAAACAGGATTAAACCAAATACGTTCTCACTTTCGGTGTAATCTAGTAACTAACTTTATTTTTAAGAAAAAATATATATATATAAAGTAAAAGCCAATGTTACCAACATACACTAAAAATAATGTGTTGATATATTACCAACAATAATGTATAAGAAAAAGAAGCCGCTTTAAGAAGGTTTTAAACAAACACAAAAAAAACAGAAACGTATCGATAAAATATCACGTAATAAAATGGCATTTTTTAACTCAAAAAAAGATAATAATAGTTACAATAAACAGAGACCATAGCATATAAGAGTGAATAAAAGCTTTAAAGATATAATATTTATAATGTTTCGATATAAAATTTGAGATAAGATATAGATAATAATGAAAAATCATATTTTAGTGGTATTTAATCTCAATTAGAATTAGAGTGTTCCTTATGCTCGAACTCTAAGCGATTGAATAGTTCACAATGCATAAGTAATGTAGGTCGCTTATAGTCTAAATTTAGTTACCCTTCGAAATAAAAAAATGATTGGGGCGGAAACCCAAGGTCTTTTTTTCTTTTAATGAAAGAAGCGCTACTACCACAGACCTGCTAGTACAGAACCTGGCGGGACAGTCAAAAACGTTGTTTTAAATATTTTTATTTATTGAAGGGTTCTTTTTGGATATGCATATAACAAATATTTCATAACTATTTACGCGTTAAAATATACGAACATTGTTCATTTATACTTTTAAAAGTATATCGATAAAAGTATCGAATTAATTCGATCTATATGATCATCTGCTGGTTTATCAAGGGTTCGGAAGCGAGCAAGCTGTAGCCTTGGATGGCTGTCATGATCCTATAGAATCTCAAAATATTACAACTTTGAACAACACCCGAATATTTAGATTAAAATCCATATGCGCCACTGGGAAGTGTTTCGTTTTTAATAAACGGATACAGAACAATAAAAATGTCAGTGACAGCCAGCCGGTGTTGTCCTGAGCTATAAGGCGATGAATTTGTTAGATTAACCCTAGGATAACTGCCGCTTTATAATAAACTCTTGGGGTTACAGTGGACGCGTCGTTTAATTGAACTACCAGAATATGTATATGTAATACATATTCTCTGTGAATGCTATTTCTCCTGCGCATGTACTACACACGTGTAAATTACAAAAGGAATAATAGAGGTTCATCTTCATATTATTAATCGTATGCATTCGTGTTATCATACTTTCTTAAGTGCTTTAGATAACAACGATATTTTAAATGTTCCTATTGTGTTTCCTAGATCGCTTGCAGATCAATACTCTGTCATATACTATTTAAAATACTTTGATGATTTATATCAGCAATTCAACAATGATCATCGGCACTTGTGTACAAAATAAACACATACATAATAATAACACATTAGAAAGACTTGAAGAATATAAGGTAGGTATGTGGCAAAATACATCTCAAAGTTCATTCACTATCTTAATTTACAATGAATTAATTGGGTATCTTTAATTACAATAAACGTTATCGTATTTTATAGTGATACCTAATATATTTACCTATCTTGATTGTTGAGAACGTGAGCCAACTATATAATCCTAATGCCAATCTTGGATGAAATACAGAGAAGTACTCAGACTGCCACTCGATCACCGATTTGTATGTACCTATGTAACTTATATGCATTTGTATGTTTCACCGAGTGTTGTAAAGCGCCGTTGTCCATTGTGGCGATTTACATATGTTTGTATCTAAGATTAAGTCAATAAAATTTTTTTGCGAACCTTTTATCATATAGCATTGCAGCATAAAATTCTATATCGTTCGGCATTAGGGTTTTGATAGTTTTTTTAAAATTTTAGCACTTTTTGCATAACATTAAAAAAAACACCTAATTTAATATATAAGTATATAAGTATTTTTGTTATGGAAGGTATATTATTTGATAGAACTAGAGTTCTCTATTTGTTCGTAAATTTCGTTTAAACATGTACATTAATTATTCAAGCAATAAAACACAGCAACAAACATGTGATATTTATTATTAGGAAGTAATCCTGAACCGTATATATAAGCAGGGTTTCACCTGGTATATAGTTATTTATATACGGGGTGTTACAATAACCACGGAACGTAAGCTGTGCTTATACAATAGTGATTTAGAACTTTATACAGAGTGTCTACAAACTTAATTAACTTTGGCATACTTTCTTATTCTGGTGAGGTACTCTTTATATTGTTGTGTGGTTGCATTGTATGTTGTACCTATGCATTCTGTTTTTGCACTCCAATAAAAAAATAAAGAAAACTTCAAAGTTGGTTTTTTTTTACTAATATCAGGGTCGATGTGGTTAATATTTTTATTGATAGATTATTCTAAAATTTAATACTTTCAATACGTTAAAAGAATGAACAAAACTAGAACTAGGGTATCCTGCGTGAAAAGCTTGAATCTTGGAAAATAAGAACCGCACTTACATTAAAATTGAAAAATTAGCTAATAGGTAGAGTTAAAAGGCTATTCCTTGGTGTACTTTTCTGGGTTCCAATCAATGGAAAAATTCGAAACTGAAAAGTATGGCCAACTTGCTCCTGTCTCAATTTAACAAATTACCTTTGACCTAATGATCTATCGAATTAAAGAAAGAAAATATTATAATAATAATTGTTTATTTAACCAACAGCAACAGCTTATTACAGGATAAATCTTATATTATTTAAACTAAAACGTATAAATAAAGAAACAAGGGTTTTAATATTTGTCAAATTGTCTTCCAAATATTAGAATTAAAAAGGATTTATTGGTATACAAATCATCAAAATTGTGTTTATAGTACCTGCAGTTTATTAAATCAAACATTTTTACTGTTGGCAACATAAAAATTTGTATGGATAACTAACAAATTTTTATTTAATAACCAAAGCTTTTTTAAACTCTGACGTATTGGCCCAATACGCCATTGATGCATATATAATCGATCGTTAACTCTTATCTCATTACCTCTGAAATAAAGAGATCTCAACAAAGAATTGGGTAGGTGGTGATTCTTTTTAACCGAAGCGATATTATCATTCGAATTTCTATGCACAATCAGCTAATGGTAGCGTGCAATACACTTTTTTAATTTCCTCTTTATTGGCTCTTCACGGCCAATTGATTTGTGCTCGATAAACAAAGACCATGTGGGCTGAATATTAATTGTTATAATTAATTTTCGTGCTTGGTATCTACTGATTCCATCATCGCGATTCTATCCTGACAAACATGAATATTATAAATACATAGTAGTATTTAGCCGCGAAAATACTTCACGAGACGATCGTGTGGAACCGTGTAGCTTTGTTGATCATTGTGTGTATGGTTAGCCCGGCGTCAATTGGACACCAGCCGCATCCAGCAGAAGAGAACGTGTGCGGGATTATTTCCTTTTAAAAGCTAAAATTCTAATCTAAAAATAGATTAAGTCGACGCTCGGGGGATCCGAACATTATTAAATAGAGAGAAGCGACCGTTGTTAAATGCAAGCGCATTATACTGTGGTGTTATCATTATTGTGGATAACCGACATTGTAGTTGGCGCAACGCACGCACACAACCGCGATTATTATTATGTATACGCACTTCCCGAACCAAGAAAGTATTATTGTTATTAGCGTTGTTAAGGACTAGGGTAGGGGGACCCATTACACAGAATTTTTTTTTTTAGATAAATCATATCGCGACGATAGACCCACATTATCAGATTAATACACAGCTGAACGACACTTATCGGGTTGTAATCATACCGCAGAGTTTATTTAGTAAAGTAACAGGGAATTGTGCGCGAATACACGAACGGCATGCGACCGCAGTATACGCAAAACTGCTGCCCTACACAAAATATAGTTCGATAAATAACAATATCATCGTTTTAAAATTTTAATGAAATCGCGAAAATAATTTACGCACTGTGAAACTAACTGCTTATCGTGATTTTTTCCGCTCTTATTAATTATTTATTTCGTAGTGATGTTGTGGAAATTAAATAATATCCCGAACGAATTTCTGACTATGCCGACCACTGATAAACACTTCCTCTGCTAATCGGAGTGATACATCCTTCCTTCGGGCTAGAGGCTGGAACGTCAAGTTAGACAACGACGTGTGAACGTGTGCGGACGCTCCCCAGGGAGCGAATGATTGAACGAGCTATGCAACGGACTTTGTTTTTGGTGTTGTGTTTGTTTATTGATCTCGGTTATGTCCGCGTGGTACACGGTCAACAAGTTGCCTCACAGGTGACAGAACCATCGTCCACCATAACCTCGGACGTAGTGAACCAGGACGTTTTAGACTATTATCTTACTCCGCAAGATGGCTCAGGACTTACCCTTCCTTCGGTGGAAGATTCGACATCTTCACCGATGTCCTTCTGGGATGCTTTAGTGTCGCATATGGCAAGTATAGGTTCGACAGATGAAGATTTGGCACTTACTTCCCCGTTGGCGAATCCAACACTGAGCACAGAATCGATGGTGCCGGAATTGGTGTGGACATCTGCTTCTACTTCGACTACTACAGAAGTGCCAGAAATAATGTCTCAGATTGCTTATGATGAGCATGAGAAGAATGGGTCTATTTGCGGTAAGTAAAATTGCAAAAATAGTCTCAATTTAAACTATTCAGCAACAATATTCGAACGGACAAGTGTATTAGGATAACATAAATAAAATGTTTTGAAGAAGGTCAATTTTACCGCATTGGTTTTTATTTCACTTATTTCAGCAGATAGGTACTACCTCAAAAACTGTTCCGATTTTTCCATTAACACTTTTCTCAACTGCCATATTTATTGCAGCTCCATTATTAACAAGTTTTTAATGAAACATTAGTTGGGGGTACCTATCCATCAAGTGACAAGAAGAAAATAGAATTTTCACCAGTGGCATTCGTCGCTATAATTTAAAAAGGGGCATTTTTTTTCTAAAAAAGTATGTTAGCAAATTTTTTTGACTCTCATGCAGGGAATATCATAATCTTGTTTAACATCACCAAAAACCTCCTATACAAAATTTTAAATCAATAGCTAAATTCCTATATTTTAAAACTATTTTATTATTCTATATTTAATTAAAGGTAGTATTGTTTTTACACGGTTAGTTAGCTTAATCGACATTGATTCTAGAAAAGTCATTTTCTCTTTGGAATTCTTCGTTATCAATTTGAATCTTACCAGTGAAGTACGTCGATTCTTTTGATTTGCCAATATATGCAAAAATATCGAGTATGCCATGATCGCTCCGATATTGACATACAATAGACCAAAAAAATAATCCGTCATTTCCATTTTAATTCAGTACAAAGATGGGATGGCACGTTTAACGGAGGTAGGGTGACTAATATATCCCATGCTCTTTAGCGAAAGTAATTCCCTTGCAGTGACAGTGGCTGTCATGGTTGTCCAAAATCAGAAGAACTGGGGATTATTTGCACGAACGAATATGATTTTGAAAATGTAATAAATACCTAACTAACATTTCCATAAAATTTCATCAAAAACAAATTTAGAAAATTTTTTAAAAGTTGACATCGATAAATGCGAGACATTTTCAACCAACATTCCAAATCAAACATTTTTTCTCTTCGTATTTCTTCAAAAATCCTTTTTGCATTAGCAATCGTAATTACCATGTGTTAACATTTTTATTTGAAACAGACAAAGGATATTCTCGGAAATAAGGGGTAGATTGAGCGAGCGATTTTAAGTTATAACACGTTTAAAACTATCTTAATATAATAGTAATGCATTATTACTGAAAAGGGATTCGCCCTCCAAATAGCTTATTTGCATCCAAACGTCACAAGTGACGCAGGTGCACTGTTAATGGCTATTGAGTAAAATAATATTTACCTTGTACTATAGATCATTTCCTAATCAATTTAATTAACTTCGTGCAATTGATTTTATTTTTATGAGCCCTAGTGTATGTACAGTCGTGGCTTTTCGAAATGACCGTTTAAGTTGCAGTGAGTGAAATGGCGCTACGCTCGCTGCACGCGCCAGACACGACTCGCTGGAATTTAGGCGGTCATTCCTAAAGTCCACGACTGTACATACGTACTTTACAAAAGTATTTAATGAAATATAGATATTATAAATATAAATCCAAGCACGTATTTCCTTATTATAATAAAATCATAAAATCCCAATTGTTATCTCTACATATTTTGAGTGCGATGATTATATGATTTGTAGAGGTATCTGTAAAATTTATAGATTTGTAGCAATTACTGAAAAGAATTATCGGGTCTTAGATATTTATGTCATTGGAACAATGCACATACCTACACATCATTCAGTTGATTTCGTCGAATAGAAGTTAATCACTTAGGGTGGATCCCCACACGGCAGTATCATGTTTTAAGCCATTAAAATATCGTCATTCACAAGTGCTGTGCATATCCGATAAAATTACGATCCGGATCTAAACTAAACTATTCGGACATCCGTATCCTAGGCTAGAACCAAAGTTATCTGGATCCTGAAAACACTAAGAATTAGTGTTCCCAACAAAAACAGCAGAATTTGGTGCAGTGGCGGTTTAGTGATTTTTGAATTTTGTCAACTTGGCACTCGGCGTTTGTTTATACTTCTAAAATGACGTCAAATTATGAGCAATAACTTTCTTTCAAAAAATTGTATCGCAGTTTACGTCTCATGCATTTGCTTTTGGTTCTACATCCCACAGCTTCAGTGAGAGAATCAGCAAAGAACATTTTAAGAAAGCATAAATATCGTTCTTACAAATTAATATAATTTGCACCAACATTTGTAGGATGAAGATGGAGGTAGAGGGTTGGAATATTGAACATGGTTGTGAAATAAAAACAATGAAGACAACCATTTCATAAACAACATTTTATTTACTGACGAATCTCGGTTTTGTAACAACTCCATGTTCAATCGTCAAAACGTTCGTTATTGGTCGTAAAATCATAGAAGGATTATAAGACATAAGGCACTTTCAAGAATGATTTGGTGTAGATACGTTTGGGCCATATACTAGGCAATCGAATTGTTGGGCCTATTTTGTTTCAAGACACGCTTATTTAGAGTTTTTAAGATATCAAATCTAAGATGATCTTGATAAGCTACTGCTACAGTTATACCGAAATATTTGGACGCATGATACCAACAAACGATCCATTAAGGTGGCCAGCCAGATCTCCAGATTTAAGTCCGCTTGAATTCTTTACATTAAAGATCTTGTTTTCATTACTCCTACTTCTTACACTGCAAGAGCTAGAAGACAGAATTTTACAGGCATTTGAAGAGATAACTCCAGAGATGTTGGAAAGAGTAGCAGAAAAGGCCCTAAGAAGCGCAAGGGAATATCTGATGCATGATGGCGGACATATTGAATGAGCTTAGGAATAATTAGATAAGATAGGTGTCAATACTACCTTAAAAATTATAGAAAGGTTTTTAACACTGCGTCTTTATTTCTTAATGGATTTTAAAAGTTTTAGCATCAAAAATATAAGAAAAAAATCCTTTAAAAAAAATCGATAGGGTCCACACACCCCACATTTGGAAAAAGTTGCTGGTTGGCTGCTCTGGATTGTCAGTGCCACTACTTATTGTTCCTATTTAATCATTAACGAACATGAAACTAAATTATATTAACATGTTTTTTTTTTGTATGCAGATTCCAATGGGGATTTTGTATATTAAGTATATGCATTAGTTATCTTAAATCAATTAATTACTCTAATACTCGATCATCATCCATGGCACATTAAAAAGAAAAAAAAGCACAGATGACATTATCAGTACAACGATTTGTTATCAACTAGTCACACATACATTGATAAATTAATTAGAATTAAAGTACATTGGAAGTCCGTTTATCTAAGTAACAACGAAGAAGATTTTACCACGCAAAAGGGTCACATTCGTTCTTTATTATCTTATTAATTACTTTTACCTTCACTAGATTTTGATGTAGGTATACTTATGGGTAGCCATAAAACATCAAATACCACAATTTAAATAACATTTATACCACATAAACCTAACAAACTATATTGCAAACCTCAAAACAAGAAATGTACCGTCTAAGCTGTACTTTGTTAGATGTCAAATATTTTCGTCGATTACATATCATTTAGATTTATGGTTTTTTCTGCAACCTTGTCAGACAGATCATTATCTTCAAATAAGAAATTTTATCGATTGTTGTAATTGAATAGCAATTTACAAATGAATTCGATTTTATCTGTTAACGATAACAATTAATTTTTAGTTCACATTTTTTTCGATTTTTTTACGTACGTATTTTCAGTGCTTACACATATTTAATTAATTAATCGAAATTAATCATAAATAAGTAGGTTTCAAGAAGATTAGATCCTAGTAAGATAACATGAGGAGGTAATGTTCTTTACATATAAAAGAGGGATTATGAACAACAATAATATTTAATTTTAAATTAATAATGTCAGATTTTATATTTAGACAAATCAATATATAAGTTTATCACATACGTCAGATTTTCTATCGGATGAAATCCTATTTTAAAGTAAAAAACATGTAACAAAAATGCAGGTGCCATTTCGGAAGCCTTCGGAAAAAGCCATTAAAATAAATTTCCACCAGAGTAGTTTCAACAAAACAAAAAGTCTTTCTGTATGCCCACAACCAATATCACAGCAACAAAGAACTGTCATTGTCAAGTGAAAAGTTTGGTTAAAATGTTTTAACATTTTGAAAAATATGATATGTTTAAGTGCCTTATAGAGGCTAATGAAAGTAAACAATTAGCTTTACAAATTTGTCGCAAACGTAATTCAGAGAGAAGGCACAACAAAACAAAACTTGATATTGCACGGTTCCTTTAAGAAGCCAAGACGCAAAACGTACACAAATCTCATGATAGACAAAGAACTGTATAGTAAATGGCAAATATACCTATATTGAAGTATTATAATTTACGACTAGTAAACTCCGAACCGTTCACCCAGGCAATTAAATAGTCGTTTGATGACGGATTACGCCCCAAACAGCGGACCGGCTAAACCGCACCACCCACCGCTAACCCTCGTACACACCTGTAGTTCGTCGATACAACCTGTATAATCCTTTTTGTTAATTCTTGCCTCTCACTTGTAAAAAGACTCGACGCTTCGCGTCTCGCAGTGGTTGATTTGATGCGCGATTACACTTGAAATTTTTTTGGGATCGTCGGTACACCCTGTATTTTTCTTAATTAGAACTGTTAAAATTTTTTTCGATCCCCTTTGTTCTTATTTCACACCAAATTCATCGTCGTCGTTCAAGGTTTCGATGTTTTGATGTTCGGTGCACGACTGACTACCTGACCACCGGCAATATTACATAATCTGACCCTTCTCGCCGGCGCGCGGAGATCGGCTTTGGGCATTGTCGGTTTACGCGTTTTTTCGCTTTTAACGATCAAGGGCGATACCACGGTACGCTTGGCGTCACCGATTTACATAGCGCAAAAGGCAACCCTCTTAAAAGGGGAAGCCCTTTTAAGAGGGTTGCCTTTTTAAAGCCTTTCGTATGCGTTAAGTTATTCGAGAAGGGTTCACGCTACTAAATACCGTCCTCCTTTTGGGCACCCTTCAGTGTTATTAATAACAGTCAAATAAGAAGATAGTTTCAACATATTTTTTAATGTTAAAGATCTTGTGATATAAATTCTAGCTTCCATACTGAAGAAGACAGCAATGAAAGCCCATATTTCCAATATTTTATACTTTAATTGGTACATTAAAGTCCCGAAATGGAACAATCTAATTTAACAATCTTTAAGGAAGATTGTGCTTAGAACATATTTCTTTATTTACTGACATACATCATTGGTATTTACAATTAGATAATATAATAAATATAATTAGCATAAACATGTTTAGTTAATACATTTCTTCTTTGTAACATGACTCTATTAACGAAATTAAAACAAAAAGCAGTGAGTCATTATAATAATTATCGTAAGACCATGTGCCACTTAAACTAATTTGTCTCTCTAATTTTTTGTCTTCTTAAAGGGAACAAAAACTATGAAATAAATAAACGAAAATAAAAGTAGCACTTCAACACGTAACTCAAACAAACTAAAACAAAGAATGTTTTAGTTTGTTTTTAATTACTTGTAGCAAGCGCATTTTTTTATCTATACTAAACAACGATGAAAAAATATGACATATCAGAATATGTACTCAGTAAAATATTATTCTTATAGACTTAGTTAATAGACAATAATATTTTTTTCAAGCCTTCAATGTAGGATATCGTAAACACTTCTGAAATTTACGGGTTGAAATTGCCGTTTTTTTTTTTTTAGTTTTTATCATTAAAAACCTTATATTAAACGAATTAAAAATATATTGAAGAAATCATTATTTTAGTATTCCAAAACTCCCGTCTTTCAATTTCTCGCTTGTTCTAAATAACCAACGCATTTTCAATTTTCGTACGTTTAAAATATACAAAGCAACACTCTAATTCCAGAAGTTTGTTTACCCTGTTCCTATTATAATCTTTTGCATCCCAGCTGTTAACACTACTAGTTTACTTGTACGAGGGAGAGAGATAGCTCTTCTCTGGTTAAATCCGACTTTTTTTCCAACCTACTCAAACATCAGATGCTGTACGGCAACAGATCAAGAGGCCTAAACAGCAAAGGCGTCACTTATCTGCCCTGGAACTTCCGGAATTTTGACACATATAACGCGTGCACTACATAGCACCATATGGATTAGAAATAATATTAAAAAAAAATGGTATTAGGATATGTCATATTATTTCTCATCGTTTATTTGTGTTGTTATAGCGGTTTCATAATGTAATTCCAAAGCATATGTTTGCTGATGATGACATCACTTTGATGTATTATTTGAACTATTTTTAATCGCTGCTCATTTTAATAATTGATTTTTTATTATCATTAAAATGAATGAAAATACGTGCTCCGTACAAACCTTATAATCAGAAGAGCAACATAATGGATGATCTGTATTTAGGTAAGAGTTTAGGCGAAGGTTGTTTAGAATGAGCCATTTTGCGGATAATTCATTGCAAGGTGCATGCAAGGGAAGGAATCCAAAATAAACTTTATTAAGTTAAGAAACTTTTAGCTGAAAACAATCATATTCTTCGTCAGCGACGACATGGAATATAGTTTCCAAATTATCTGCAGCTTCAAAATGATGAGCACCCAAAAATTTGACGATCTACGGGTCTAATTCTTGCTGCTTTAAATAAATTCTTTCAAAACAACAGAAAAAACATCTTTCATATTTGCTTTTGCTAAGAAATCCCGTCATTCAGTAGATTTGGGCAATGCTATTAACAATTCTACAGTTTTTTTTTTTTTTAATCGGACCGATACAGAAAGAAGAAAGAACACGAAAGAAGAAAGAACACGAAATCAACCAATATTCGAAGTCAAATAAAACCTTTACCTTTTTGAAAAATCCTTTTCATCGCTTTAAACAGCTATCCAGTTAACATTTCACTTAAATTTTCATCCGAAACCGACAAAAGATATTCAAAGAGCAGCAACTAAAGCAAGATGCCTTTCAATATCGCTACCAAGTCAGGAGGCATGCATGGATATTCAACGCGCGTATGCAAAATATATTCCTACTTATAAACACATTACTTGGAGTGTATTGTTTATTTTTCTACTTGTTAAAAATTTTCGACGCAATTAATCGCAATTCATAGAAAATTGGATGTGGGCAGTAGCGATTCTGAAAACTGCCTGTATACAACTTTCTTAAAAATGGAATCGAAAAACCACAATTCTTCTCAGGATTACCCTGAAGGCAGCAGTAGAAACAAAACCAAAACGTTGAAAGGAAGTAGCCCAAATACCAATTTATATTCTCATCCACCGCCAACAATGACAAGTCGTGACTTTTTGTAATAGTACTTATTTATATATGAATTACCTGCTCGCTATTGCTTTTATTGTTGTGGCAATAAATACGATCATATTTGTATTGCAAATATAAATAATCATAAAAGCAACTGACGTGTAATCAGCTATAATAATCTACTGTAAATAACAATATTTGCAATTTATACGATTAATTATTAACTAAGTATATAAATCGACTTTGGCCATAATAATCATCGCATAGCTAATTTTAGGATTCACGAAAATTGTAATGTTGCTGCAATCGTGTGCACATTATTTAGAAATTTTCAAAATATGGGATATTTACAGTTAAGGTACAGTAGGAGCTTATAAACCTTTAAACGCTCTAGTAAAACTCGTCTTATAAGCAAAAGATAATAATTCTTTTATTTTTTTTACATTAAACGAGTAATTTGTTTTAAAATCTAGTAAGCTGCTACTTAATCAGTATTGTTCTATTGTTAGCCCGCTCGATATTTGACAAGTAAAGTAGTTATCAGTCGATTATTTTCACTACCACTTTTGTTTGATTAAAAATGTCAACTTTTGCGTTGTTCTTTAAAAAATTGCGATGGCTCATTGTTATTTTAATATCAGATTAATCGATATGAATCATAATAACGTTGCTGCAAATTGGTTTTAGTTTTACGCTGAATAACATCCTGGCGGTCAATAGGTCTATACGTTACCTCTCAAATGTAGATAGAGTGAAAAATCAAACAATCTAAATAACTTTAACCCAAAATATATCATTTCCTCTCTATTTTTTATTTAATGTGGAATCTTTTAGAAACATATTCTATAAAGTAATTTTAACTAATAAAATACCATATAATAATAAAAAGAACCTGTTGATTTAATATTTAAAGATAGACACATCTTAAAAGTAAAATAAAGAACCGTATAGACTCATTGAAAAATCGCAAACAGTTGATTCATTATCTGATGGAAATGTTCTCGATATGTTATCCGATATTATTGAACAATCTATATTTAGTGATATAATAATAAGCAAAAAAAAAAGCAATAAGTACATTCAGTATTAATTGTAACACAAACTGCTTTTGATTATCATTTTTAATAACAGGATGCAATAGTACTTACAATGGAACACCGGCGGGTGTCCCCCTCCGATTTCGATGAAACTTAACAGATCGAAAGAGTACCTTAAAATAAGAGACACGTATTTTTTTTTTATCGGCGGAACCGCACGATTTTGGGGTACAGCCCCCTCCAAAGTTTGGACGATTTTTCAATTTTTGCAAATATTTCGAAAATTATATATTATATACCTAAGAGATATTAAATTTCCTTCTTAACATAATTTGCAGCATATTGTATGGCCCTAAGGGTGGCGTCGTCCGTATTCGCAAAAAGTTAATAACGGAGGACGGGGTACCCCATACCCCCCATTTTTTTTACATTTTTTCTTTTTTTTATTCATCAAAAGAAGGCCGATTTTACATAGAATACGATGATGTATAACAAGTTTAGAAAATTAATACTTGTAAAAATAGAAAAATAATAATAAAGCTTCAAAATTAATAAACTTGTCTATTGATATAAATCAAATGAACTATAACAGAAATAAGTTTTTATCCTTAACATAATTTCCAGCATAATACATGGTCTCAAGGTAGATATCTTCATAAAAAGCTAATAACGGGCGATGGGGTACCCCATACCCCCATTTTTTTAATAATAAATTTATTCATTATTCATCAAAAAAAGATCGCTCATTTCAAATCATTTCAAAACCTGGCTAACGGATGTTTTTCTCTCGAATACCGGGCCAAAGAGGGTCCTTTTGATTGATTCTTGGAGTGGGCATTGTGTTGCCGAACTTCAGCAATTAGTGCCAAAAGACAAAACTTTGAACATTTTAAATATACCAAAAAAAACGACAGCGATGGTACAACCTCTAGATCTCTAGATGTATATGGTTTTAGACTGTGGAAATATTTTGTTAGAACTTTTTCGGATATACTGATTCTTATGAACTACGAGATAGATTTACATCAGAGAAATAATATTATTAAGTTGCAATCCCTAACCCATAATCAGTTTTCTTCCCCAAGATTTTTCGACGTATTCAAGTACTCGTGGTATAAGAGTGGATACGTTGAGGAAAGACCCGGGCCCTTTAAAAATCCTGTAGAGTTTTGTTTTAACAAAGATGCGCAGTCTACACCCTGAAAAATCGTCCAAACTTTGGAGGGGGCGGTACCCCAAAATCGTGCGGTTCCGCCGATAAAAAAAAATACGTGTCTCTTATTTTAAGGTACTATTTCGATCTGTTAAGTTTCATCGAAGTCGGAGGGGGACACCCGCCGGTGTTCCCTTGTTAGTAATATAGAATTTTTTGAACGTTACATATTTTGATCACAACATATGTATATATAAATGTAAGACACTTTTTATTTTCGTCTACAATTTAAGAAGTTATCCAGGAAATTCATACATTTTTTAAAGATAAATAAATTAAAATTAAAAATACATGTGCTTTATTAATTTCAAATATTTTTATTTCTTATAATGAACTAAATATTTATTTAGGTAATAATTTTCAAGATATTCAAGCAAACATTTCTTTACAACTTTACAACAAGTCAACACTGTATTTATTCGTAAGGAAGAAATATGTTTGTTAAAAGACTGTTTGATTCAAATAATTTTTGTTTTAGTACCTGCTTAATAAGCATTTCTTTGCTAATATTTGAAAGTATACATATTTAGTAATGACAAAGAAATCTTTTCTCGCTATAAAAGTAGATTTTTCCTACATATTCCATTATCTATATCAATAATCTATAATCAATTTTGCAAACTCCCCTTATTATCATTTGATTCGGATAATTGAAGCTGTACAGTAGTCAAATGTTAAAATTGTTGATTAAATTTGAAGTTATAAATGAAAGTATTATATACACTTTTTAAAAATTATTTATAGTATATATATTTTCCATGTACATACATGTATAAATCTAAATACGCAAACAAAGCTATCTTGTAAAAATATTTGCTGGAAATGTAACGGAAAGCCACGAAACCCAGATTAGCATAGTCGGGGTTTGGTGCTGCAATTCATTTTTGTTTACGTTTGTGGTAACACAATAAAATTTACTTTACGATTTATATCTACAAATCCAGCGGCAGCGGTATCCCTATACAAAGTGTTGTTTCAGATATAACTAATTTCAACTACGTCAGTTACTCCCACAGTATTAACACAAGTTGGGAAGGTTGTGGCGACAGTTATACTGTCAAGTTGACGAAAGCCGTTTACGATAGAAAGGAAATCCCTCACATTCGGTGGCTGAACGAGAGTTCCATGTACAAATTTGAAAGATTAGAGGAATGCACCGCTTATAATATATCGATAGAATCTGATGATGGGGATGTGTACAGTACTACGATTAGAACGTGTACGTTAATTGCATACCGCCGCATATAATTATTTGTCCATTATTGCAAACTAATCTGTGTCAAAAATAATTTTACTTTAGGAAAAATAATAACAAATTAATCGTCCAAATTATTTTTCACACAGAAATGCCGTACATCCGTTGAAACAAATTTAATATAAGGCAAATTAATGTTTTTATTAATAAATGTTTCTAAACAGGAAATCGGTTGTAAACTATCAGGGATAAGTTTTAGCTTATAATTGATATGGGTCTTTTAACCACTCATTCAAAAGGCCTTTTAATTCTCTTTACAACATATTTCAAAAAATAATTTTTTTTTAATCAGTAAGTAAAAATTACATAATTTGCAACTGTTCAATTGAAATGCCCTGTCTAAAACGAAAGTATTTAAAAATGAATGCAGGAGTACGACGTGTCGTCAATAAATTAGTTTTTTGAATATCCGGTTTCACAAAGCGGTTCTCCCTTGCTGGCAATTATACTTTTCTTGCTTTCGTGTTTTAAGCTAAAATTATTCTTTAATGCCATCTTATACTATTGTTTTTCTCTACGTATAACGCACAATTCGTGGAAATGTTTTATCTTGACAGAACAGTAAAACACAAAAACATGTTACACCCAATTTATAACATTAAGAATTGCCGTACAATGGACAAATAATTATAGACGGTGATGTACAATATTTATACTAGATTTACCGCATTGAAAACTAACAAAATAGACTTATATGCCTGTTCTAATAATGCGCACGTGCATGGTTGCATCTGCTTGACAATAAAGATTAACGCCTACTAATTGCTATTAACATGAATTTATTATACTAAATAATATCTCATTAACTGCTTCATTAATGTTAATCAATTGCAATAAAATATAGTATAAGTAAAAGCTTGTATCTACAGCACTTATTTTATATTCTACATGTATAAATCTTGTAAATATTGACATACAGCACAATTATTTTCATTTGGCGGAAACCCCGCCCCCGCGTGCAGCTTACGTCACGAGCTCAGACCTGCAGATACATATTACACTTAAGAACTTAATTTAATATTTTGTAGGAATCGCTAAGATAGTGGGGGCTATGCTTGTGTTCTCATCTGCGATTTACAACGATGCTCCATGTTCCTTCGGACGTGCCTCACTCCATTGAGCACGACCTCTTGCTATCGCGCATCCGCCAACTGAAAATAATTGTGCTATACCTACCCAGACATATTATTATAAAGCAAAAGTGTGAAAGAAAACCAATATGCTTTTACGAGCAAGAAATCGGCCCACCCTCATTATAAAACCATGAGGTAAAAGAAACTGTTTACTGCATTTGTGTATAACAAATATTATATTATAGCCGCGCCTCGTACTACCTCTTGTTAGTTACAGTCTAGTTCTTTTTGGTTTGTACAATACTTTCATCAAAGTACTCTACCTATTTATTTATTGTTTCTTCAACATTTTCTATTAAAAATCTGCGTATTTATTCTTCAGTCCTATTGAATACCTCCTAACTGAGAAATTGTGCACATTTTATTATCTATTTCTCCTTCTATTTTTATTTATTGCACATTCTTTGAGAATTTTTTCAATGTTATACCTTTGAATTCTTAGGCTTCTTATCTTTGTTATTGGAAATTCCTGTTTCAGTTTTCGCTATAACTGCTGTATAGTCTAAGTAATACACACTATTCATAACTTTGTAATTAAATGATTTTCTGAAAAATAGTGAAGTATGTCACTTTTATTTTTATAAAAGGCAGTATTTAACAGATAAATACTTTTTTAACATTTCCTATTGTCCGCGATATTTTTTTTGTAATTTTTTTCTATAAAGTTATAAACATAACTTAAGAAAAAACAAAAATATTATTGTAAAGAGAAAAGAAAATTCTCTACCTAATGCTAGAGTAAAATGTACAAGTTCCTATTTAAAGAAAAATACGGGGAAAGGCGCAACTTAAAAACAAATGAAGAAAAAAGATTCAAGTATTCTCAAATGCAAATTAAAATTTCTCAACAAGCTTTTATATTGAACATAATTTTCTAAAATAAATATAAACGGCAATAAATTGGCCTCTCCATACTTTTATCTAACCTGTATATAAACAAAATTGAGGTATTTCAATGTTTATCGATAGCGGGAAAGTTTACATACACGTACAGAATTACATATAAAAATCGTGTGGAAAAGCTTAATCATACATTCATACGCAACTTTGCTATCATCAGTGATTTTTAATAAACTATATAAATATATAGTTTACAACAACACCAAACTAAAAATATTTCAAAGCTTTCACAATCTATACCACACTGTGATAAGGCGACACTGGAAAACACGGCTGGTATCATTTCCGTTCAACAATAGAAAGGATTATCGATGATGAGGTAATCCATCTAATAGCATATGAATTACCAACATTCTAATCAGTTACATCTTATGATCATATGGAATAAATTGTGGTATAACTAACTAGTGTTTTAACTTACCTATTATAGTAGCATATCATTTACTATATCTTTTAGGACATAACTTTCTGAATGAATAACGAATTTTTCAAACGTTATGCATGTTTTACGTTTCTAACTAAGCTTATATACTGCTATAACCAATGTTAAATATGTTTAATTGATTACTCCTATTAATATTTCATTTTATTTCACAGTGCCAGGTCCAGTCGAAGGTTTGCAGAGTGTTGTGCGAAACCATACCATCTCTCTGACATGGAATCCCCCTACAAATGAAAACTGTGATACCTTTCAAGTGAGATTTAACGATAAAATCCAATCACAATCGAAAAGAAACGCCTTCAGCGCAAGTTACGATCAAACTAGATGCACCGAAATTAATGTAGCATCAGTCGACGCGAACAACAAAACAGGAAATATGGTAACCAGAGCAGGTAACAACATTATTAGTACATAATTCCGCTTTTGTTCTGTATGTATGTAAATACATATATATATTTGTGCCTGTAATAATTCTGCAAAATTTAGGGGAGAAAATAAATTAGAATTAATTTTCTTCAGCGAACGCTATTTTATTTATAATACCTCTGAATCTTTTATGTTAGAATGTTTTAATGTGATCAAAGCTTGCATTATTCAATTTTTGGTTTCTATATCTCTTCTCGAGAACCATTAATTCAATCACTGCAACATATTATTTCGAAGTTTAACCAAACATCAAACCTTTTTCTTCTTATAGTTCAAAGTAGCAACAATTTCTTCATTACTAATTTCCCGAACAGAACTGATTTTGCAGAATCGCAATTGTTACATTATATATGCACTCTCTTTTATCATGTGTCATAATTGTGAATAGGAGCCTTAGATTACAAATATAATACTTGTATCATACACATGTATTTAGCCACGGATATAAGAGATTACTATGTAAGAATGAATTGAATTGTTCTGGGAAAATGTGAATCATATATTAACGAGACTAATTTATCCCGCTGGTTATCTGTATAAACATAGTTCATTTGAGTTGATATCGTAATGTGTATGCAAACATATAAGTTCAACATGATCTTAGAACAGCAATTGTGCTTCCAGTAAATCTTTACAAGTCTTTACATTCCGACACAAAACTGCTAACCTGCCACTGAGATCTTAATGTTTTACAACATTTGCGGAGTGATGTGTAATTCAATAATTATAAAGATACTACATTTTGAAAAAGAAATGAAATATGTCACGCTCATCTGGTATTGTAAATCGCCGCGCAGTGGGCTGAAATCCCAAAGTGTGGGACATAGGGAAAACTAATCGCTGTATCGTATTCTACTAATCAAAACATTACTTTTATGTCTTGAACTTTTCTAATCATATTTTTTAATTTACCAGGAAATGTACTTTTTTAATTACCTATCGAATGGTATTAGAATTAAGTTATAGAAGAATTTAGTAACTATAAATTTGGATCTGTCTCCGTATTGTGAACGATTTATTGTTTTTATTCTTTTATATTGTGTTTTTGTATGTTATGTACTGTCAGACAACATGTATTTGTTTATTAGCAATGAATAAATCAAATCAAATATTATATGGTCTATTGCAGGGTTGGGCAAAATTTATTCAGATTCATAATAAAAATAAATGAATAACGTCGTTATTCTTATTCAGAAATAATAGATAACTTCTTATTCATTATTCAATTATTCAATAACGAACGGTAACATTTATTTCATTCCTTATTCAAATAATTATTCATCATTCGAATAATTCTTATTATTCAAATGATTATTCTCCTTCAAATAACTACCTACCTTCATTTGTGATGATTTTCTGATTGAAGTAATTCCTTCGTGTATAATCTACAGTAACAACAAAGACATGGTGTGAGTTTGTTTATGTACGTGTGTATGTTTGATTGTTTGTACGCAGTAAACACTGGATTTAAAAAAACACCTAAGCACAGGGGTTCAAAACAGTTATGATAACGGTTTCGGTTCTCTAAACAGTTATGAAGAACCTATATAAATCATAAACAAATCCTCAAACTTTGAGGTATAGTCCTACCGATGCATTTTATAACGTTCGCGAGAACTTTTATATTAATATTAGCCGCCATTTTTGAAGGACGTTGGAAGTTGTGGGAAAAAAATAAATGTAAGGATTTGTGCATCGACTTCAGAAATGACAACTCGTAAATCTTGAGGGATGTCGAAGATGTTGACGGATATAATTATTACTGCCATGTCGTCTTACTGGTACACTTCCTAACATTAGCAGAAATTTTTATATAAATACTACTCGCCATTCTTGAAGTACATTGGAAGTTGTGGCAAAAAAAAATAAATGTGATTTTTATAAGTTTGAGAGTTTGGTTATCGGTTTAAAAAACGATAATATGTAAATCTTGAGGGATGTCGAAGATATCGGCGGATATAATTATTACTGCCATGTCGTGTTACTGGTACACTTCCAAACATCAGCGGATTTTATTTAAATATTGCCCGCCAATTTTTAAAGAGATTAAAGCTGTATGGGAAACAATAAGTGGAATTTTTATAAGCTTGAAGGTTTGTTTATCAACTTCAGAGATGACATCACGTAAATCTATAGGAATGTCAAAGATGTCGGCGGATATAATTATTACTGCCATGTCGTCGTACCGATGCACTTCCTAACATTAGGGATAATTTTTATATGATTACCTGCACAAACATGTAGGCATATACCTAATCTAAAGTTATTTCGGTGTTATTCAGTAATAAATTATATGAATAACCATTTATTTGATGAAAGAATCATTCCAATAATGCTTTATTCCAATAACGTTTTATTGAAATATTTTTTCATTCAAATGATTTCTCATAGTTTTATTCAACAATAACTTACTACGGAATAAAGAATAACTGATGAAAATTTCATTCAAATAATTTGAATAAAAAATTATTGAATGATGCGCAACCCTGGTCTATTGTTACACTTCACCATAAGCTTCGCTTACATAACTTAAACACTTTACAATACTCGATGAGTTCTACCAGCATGCCAAGTTTCTATCTGCTCGAAAATTACTTTGCCAACCCTTCATCTTCGACCTGGGCATCTGGCAAATAGTTACATATACACTTTATGTGCTATAAAAACCTTACATAACTGCAGGAATGCAGATGGGCACCTCTCATCTTTCTGCTACATTACGCACCCAACTCGATGAAAATAATGACTATGTTAGACTATTTAACAATATGCGAAATAAACTCTAAGACGACGCAACCTGTAGATAGCAAATTATCCTGTATTGACGAAGTGAATTGTATTAACTGTTTTTAATCATTATAGTTCCTGGAGTGGTGAATGATCTAAACGTAACGTTCTATGCGAACCATATTGAGGTAACTTGGAATGCGCCTGACGATAGTTCCTGTGTAGTTGGCTATTACGTTCGAGTAAATGAAGAGCAATCTGATTTGATTACCGGAACCGACTATAATTCTACAAATTTAGAAGCCTGCTCGGAATACACTGTCGGTGTCGCAGCAGTATCAGATTCAGAGGTCGGACAGTTTGAGGAAAAATCTGAGACTACTAAGGTTCCAGTCAGTAAGTACAAGAAAATGTATATTGATAAAAAAAAAACAATTCCTTATGACATACCTTACACATTTAGACATTGCTGCTGTTCAGAACTTGAAGGCAGAATTCTCGGAAGATACACTGGCGACAACATGGTCACCGCCTCCTTTGCAGGGTATGTGTATTACGAGATACCGTATTGTCACATGGGATCAAGAAGGGGTCACCATTGAGACGTACGTTACTGTCACTAATCACAGCTTTACTCCGGTAAAATGGTGTATGGAATATAATGTAATGGTTGTACCACAAGTAGGTGTCAGGGATGGGGTCTCCAACACTGTGAAGTTTACAATACCTGCAAAGGGTAAGTCATATACTTGCAATAGTAGATGGACAAACCATTTTTAATAGGTCAAAGAACGGATTATATTTTAAAACTACTATCTCGGTGAATGGAAATATTGTCTTTTATCAATTGCAAAATGTGGAACCCTTAACTCAATTGCTAGTGCTGCTAGTTCCTCAATTTTGTTTTAAAATTCAGTAAAGTTGCCAAAGTTATACAAATACATATTTTCTTGGAAAGTTATTTAAAAATCATCCTCCATCACATCTCCCATGAGGTATAAAGAATTTATTTTATTGCCTGGTTGCAATAACGTGGATATTCTTAATTGAATTAAAAGTATGTTTATTCGTGAATATACATGGTGACATAGAAACAACTACAATGCATAGCAACACATTCCTATATACACTAATGTCCGAGTGCTTTTTGTTTCCAAGTTACAAGCTGTTGAAGTTAAAAGGCTTTTATTAAACAAAACAACATTCATATAAGATACATATTAGTTCTGCTTAAGGTGTTTAAATTGGAGACCTTGTTCCTGAATTCACATTTTCCAATCTTCGTGTTAATGACTGACGGCATCTTTGAAACACATGACTTTCGCAATTGACTTAATAATTTATTAATATTAACGTATAACTGGGTTTTGAAAGGCAATAGGAATAGCATGATGATACTGGTAAATAGTACCAGAAAAAAATGTAGGGGCATTCCCAAAATTATGCATAAAAGCAGCTCGATTTTCCAAAACGTAACCAACAATTTAATTTACAACATAATTTTATAGAAATTAAACAAATTTCACTTTTTCAGAAACAAATGCACCAACCTTAATTTCCGTGCAAGCCGATAAGTTCTCGAGCACAATCAACTTAAGGCTGGAATCGCGCACGACCAATATGTGCGCAATAAACTCCATCATAGTGAACTGTACGGCCATCGAAGATAATCCACCTTTCTGGGTAATAACAGAAAAGTCCGTAGAACAAGTTCACACAGATTCAGCAGGCAGACAGGCTACCGTAAAACTGGAGGATATTTCCCCATTTACCAATTACAGGTGCTACGCTTATGCTCAAAACTCAGAAGGTATCTCCGATGCAAGCGAGGAGTTTGAATTTCGCACCTTAGAAGAATGTGAGATAAAAATATCAACGAAATAATTGAAATTTATAAGTAGTGTTTTAGTGCCATCTGAACCGGTAAATTTAAAGTACCAAGAAGATGAAGATGGCGTTTTAGTAACTTGGGAAAGGCCAATTATGGTGCCAGGGAACGAAGGACCGTACGGAGTTAGTTTACAACCTGAAAGGTCTCTCCATTATATTTCGGAAGAGTGCGACATACCCATGGAAATGATTGTGAATCAAACGAGTAATTTACAGTATCGTTTCGAAGAAGTTCTTCCGAGCTTTGCTTATGTCTTAAAAGTCGCTGCCTCCACGGGCGAGGGTTTTGGGCCAGCAGCATCGTTACAGGTCGCAACACGGTCCAAAAGTAGTTTATGGATGTAAATCGTTTTATTCGGTATCCTATATACCTACCTCTTACAGAATCTGGACCTCCCAGAAATGTAACCACAGTTATAAATAATGTACCAGCAGATGTCTACGACGCAACATTCTTAGCCACGTGGCAGCTACCGTGTGATATTAATGGAGAACTAAAGTACTTCGCATGGGTACTCGACGGTCATTCAATAGAAGACGATACTTCTGATAGGCGATCGGACACAATCGATCCTAATCCAGAGAGCGATACGTACAGCCTTATGATCCCAGATCTCAAACCAGGGTTTACTTACACGGTCGCTATAGCTGCTCACAGCGGAGATGATGAAATGGAAGGGGAGAAATACACAGAAAATTTTGTATCACCAGACGGATGTAAGTAAAAAAATTAAAAATAGTTAAAGTTATATATATAGTTACTCCTGATATCCTTTGGATATAGGTACAAACACATAGTAATGATTGTGCCATTGTTATGGAGAAATAGAAATAGAAATTCCTGTCAACCGAAGACTGAATGAGTTCAGAAATCAACTCTTACCGGACAAAAATTTTGAACTAATGAAAAATGTAACATTTCCGAGTATAGACCATATAGATAATACCCTAATAACTTAATGAACCGGGAACACTCTTCTTCACTATTCGGCGTTGATTAATTTACCTTTCTCTCATCAATTCTTGATATTTTAGGAAGTTAAAGAAGGCGTTACGAAAAGTAGGAATAACGATGAACGTTTACATCGTTTCTTTATTCGTTCGGTTTTCGGTTGAGTGATAATCTACAACTTGCCGAATAAATAAATTAGCATAGCATGGAGTGATCGGATATCTTATATATCTAGATTCTTTAGCTTCGGATTATTTTTAGACCCATCTGCACCCGAAAACTTGGTAGTCAACGTGTTGTCAGGTACGTCTGCCAATATCACTTGGAGCGAACCTTCGAATAAAAACGGTGTGATACGTTCGTATCGACTTAGCATATATACAAAAGGCCCAAGACATTACATCCCGCCAAACGATTGTCCTGTGGAGTCTGATCCGGAATATATATACACATTAGAGCCTGAAACACTATTTTTTGCATTCAATGAAGGCTTGCCGAATTTTGGTTACAATTTATCGGTATCTGCTGGAACGAGTGTTGGTTATGGTGCTGAAAGATATACCGAAATTACAACCTTCTCGCAAGGTAGGTACAATTTAAATTTAATGTCTAAATATATGGAAAAGACTGCGGAGTCTGCAGACCATAAAGAATATAAATAACAAGCATGTACTTATGTAACATTTGTATTTATTTCTATGTATTTGAAAATCTCGTGTTTCTGGCTTTGTAGTCATTCTATCCAATAGAGTAAACAAAAGTACATATATAGATCATTCATACTCTTTTACTTTCTAAGGTATAGAAATGCTGGTACACTACCATGGCTTCCGGTCCAGCATCAAAGCATCAACTGTTGCGCTTCCTGCCATTGAAGATCTATTTCCTTCAGTACTCTTGCTATTTTCCTGTCCCACGTCTGCGCAAGTATGCCTCGTTTCTCTCCTTTTCAATTGCCACTGTTCACACATGTTTCACGTTTATGTATTTATTTTTTGCATAATTTTATTTTTATCAAATCTGACACCTTCTTTTTCTAATAAACTGTTCGCCTTTAGTATTCGGCTGTTAATTTCCTGTTCTATTAAAAACGGCACCTAAATATCTAAAATTTTCACTTGGTTGTATGTTCTTGTCGCCAGTTTTTATGATACTATTAATATCTTTTTTCGAATATTAATCTATTTTCCGTAATGTTTAAATTCTTGATCACAGATTTTGACGTTTCTTGTAAATCTGCTTTAGGGTTAGCAAGATCGTCTGCATAAACTAGCTCTTGAATGAATACTTGACTTAGATTTCTCACTCCCAGTCTGAATCCTTTGGTTATGAACAACATTTGGCTTAGAGCACTATCATGTCTAACTCCTCTCGGTGAAATAAATTCTTGCAATGACAAATTCCAGGGCAGCACACGCATGTTTCTGTTAAATATCTCTAAGTTTTAACCTCTCAGACATTAACCATTTAAAATGCTTCACGATTTCTGTAGAACCGGAGCCTCCCAGAAACATGGCCGCCGATATCCAAAACATATTGGGCGAAACTTATCAAGCGTTTACATCAATTACCTGGAAGTTACCATGCAATACCAATGGAAATTTGGCTTACTTCAGCTGGGAATTAATCGAAGTTCCATTCGAAGGAACACCACAGGAACCCTTGTTAGGTAAAATAGAACCTAATGAGCCGATCAGCAATGAAACTTATGAGATATGGTTCGACAATCTCAGAGCTAGAAGCGAGTGCAGCTTCATATTAACTCCATTCGTTGATGATCGTCAACCGATTAGTGGAGAACCGAGTTTTGTGAACTTCACCATGCCTGACGGGTGTACGTAAAATAAACATTAAACAATAATTACTAGCCTACAGTTCGCAATTACCCCTTAGATTCTTCTTCGCCAACGGACATAAGAATCGAGAATTTAACTTCGAATTCAGGAATGCTGATGTGGGGTGAGCCTTTAAATAAGAATGGAATAATACGATCCTATCGTATCGGTGGCATCAACCACGGTCCTTTGCATACCATACCGGAGAGTTGCGAAATCGACTATGGTGCGTCATTTAACAATACTGTGAATGCTGAAACGTTTAGTGAGCCACTTGATATTCGTCCCAACTTTAAATACACCGCTTTTGTCGTGGCTGGAACAGATGCTGGTTATGGAAATGAGGATGAGATTGAGTTTACTGCTCCACCCTCTGGTAAGTTACCTTTAGATACTGATATTTTGTCTTTCTTATCTTGAAATATTTCACCCAGCTTATGTGATAAATGATGCCTAGATTACACATTTAATTTGCCTGCTTTTATGTTCAAAATAAAATAACGATTTGGACTATGTACATATTAAAAAAAGCAACCTGATAACGTAAAGCATTAACTAATTTTCTGGTCGATTTGTTTAGGCAATAATTATAAATTGGAACCTCTCAGATATTAACCATTTAAAATCTTTCACGCAATTCCACAGAATCGGAGGCTCCCAGAAACATTACCGCAGATATCAAAAACATATTGGGCGAAACTTACAATGCGTTTGCATCAATTACCTGGATGCTACCATGCAATACCAATGGAAATTTCGCTTACTTCAGCTGGGAATTAATCGAAGTTCCATTGGAAGGAACACCACAGGAACCTTTGTCAGGAAAAATAGAACCTAATGAGCCGATCAGCAATGAAACTTACGAGATCTGGTTCGACAATCTCAGAGCTAGAAGCGAGTACAGCTTCATATTAACTCCATTCGTTGATGATAAACAACCAATTGGTGGAGAACAGAGCTTTGTAAACTTCACCATGCCTGACGGGTGTACGTAAAATAAATATTCAATAATAATTAATAGCCTACAGTTCGCGATCATACCATTAGATTCGTCTTCACCAACGGACATAAGGATCGAGAATTTAACTTCGAATTCCGGAATACTGACGTGGGGAGAGCCTTTAAATAAGAATGGAATAATACGATCCTATCGTATTGGTGGCATCAATCACGGTCCTTTGCATACCATACCGGAGAATTGTGAAATCGACTATGGTGCGTCATTTAACAATACCGTGAATGCTGAAACGTTTAGTGAGCCACTTGATATTCGTCCCAACTTTAAATACACCGCTTTTGTCGTGGCGGGAACAGATGCTGGTTATGGCAATGAGGATGACATTGAGTTTATTGCGCCACCCTCTGGTAAGTTACCTTTAGATACTGATATTTTGTCTCTTGAAATATTTCACCGAACTTTTGTGATAAAATTTTTCCGGAATGGCACATGTAATTGACCTTTGTGTTCAAAATAAAATAACGATTTGAACTATGTACATGTTTCTTTTCGTAGAATCCGAACCGCCAAGAGAAGTACAATTGTCGTCATACAACGACTTAAACGAAACCTACAATGTTACGTGTGAGTTACAGTGGTTGACGCCCTGCAACAGTAACGGAATTCTCGACCATTTTTTATTGGTTGTGACACGGACGTCTGTGGAAGATCCCGCCAATACCTCCAGCCAAAGAGTAACGTTTGAATTTGCGCCAGACGAACCCTTCTATTACGCAATATTAAGGGAGTTTTTACCATTGTACAAGTATGAATTCTCATTGACGCCTATTGCAAAGGTTAACAACGAAACTGAAATTGTCGGCCAGAGCTACACTACAGAATTCGAATCCCCTGATGGATGTAAGTTAACAAATTATCGACTTACTTAAATTGTTTACGCGATAAATTCTCAGGGCCTTCTGCTCCGGTAAATTTAAGAGTAGAAAATATTCAGCCTGAATTTGGAGATATATTATGGGAAGAACCGGCAAATAAAAATGGAAATATTACAGAATATAAATTAATCGTAACGACTACTGGGCCACATTATACCTTACCTGCGGGTTGTTCTATTGCTTACGAGAATGTTTTGTACAATGTCACCGTGGATCCTAGCGTGCACGCGTATGCAATCCGAACAATGTCGAATTTCCTATACGAAGTTGAATTAACTGCTTCCACTAGGGTGACCTACGGAACAAAGAGCTCAGTACCCTTTCAAACAATTGCAGCGCGTAAGTCGCAATTAAATATTTTTTGTTTGGTGAGTAATAAAATATTTTGTTTTCAGCACCTGCGACCCTCGCTAATATTAAATCTGCTATCACGCATGAAAAAACTGAAAACTACACATCGTACATCAATATATCGTTTGATAGACCGTGCGAGCTTAACGACAATTTTGGTTCTTATGCAGTGAACATTGTTGGGAAGCGACAGGGTTTTCAAGACGACAAACACGCTTTTACCATTGTGGACTACCAATCAAATTATTTTAGTTTAGATTTGCAGCCAGAATTCTCGTATAGCGGGGATATTCGCGTCTTAACCAATTCTGCTCAGTCCATTACCAGTATTGACAATTTCGCTGCTGCTGCTGGAGGTAATTCTTCATTTCTTAAACGTATTTTGTATTGACGGTTTTCCCACCGTCAAGAGATTGAGGATTATAGAGTGCTCGCCAAATCGGATGGATCCAAGCTGCGCAAAAGTGCTTACGTCACAAACTACTATTCGTCAAATAAATATAGCACAATAAAGGCAAATTCACATGTTAAGAATTATGCTAAATAATGTTTAATAAAAGGACAACTTTTTGTTTTTAAATGTTCGACAGGAATCATTTATTATTTGTACATACGATAATATATAATTTCCTTATTATTTTTCATCATATTAATTACCACACAACCTTTATCATATGGTGAATTAGCCTTAATTTATGTTTGACCTGAAACGTCAGTTTGTTTACAATTTACTTATAGGTTAGAGTTTTTACTTTTTCATCCAAAATTGGTTGGTGGTTCAGAAGTAGCTTTCAAAAAAGCTTTGATGATATAAAATAAACAACGGGAAATTAAACACAAGAAAATAAAGGAAAAACCGAGCGACAGAAGTAAATAATAACGTAATGCAGAATGTAAATAAACAAGATGGCGGAACACTATGTTTATTAGACGGTCTTATGACATCGCTTCTCTCTCATATCATTACACTATCTCTATTCAGAACGATATTTGGTATTTGCGCAAGATCCATCCGATTTGGCGAGTACTCTACCTAATAGTTCCTCGCTAGTTTTGCGTGTGGTCCATTTTCCTAATTTCTCTTCACTAAAATGTGGGAGACATTGCGCTTAAAAATAGCCACCGTTGAGCAAGTTTTCATTGCCCCAGTTATGTATATACAGGCCAAACTTTGCACTTTAGAGAGGCTATTATCGCGGCAGTCAGATCAGTTCTTGTGTTTTAATCCCATCTTTGCACCATAGTAGCATTTATTTATCTATTTACATCGAAAAAACTTTTAGAACTAATTCAGATGTCATCCACCTAAAAAAAAACTATTTATTGCATGACAAAAGTAGACAATTCAGATGCGATTATAAAAAACAGTGGACACTTTTTATTTATTTGTTTCACTGGATTTACTTGCTGAATTTTTAGGTTCTATCTAATCTCCAACAGCATTAATTCCTTTTCTAAGACATCGTATTATTAGCATTTCTAAAAGGAAAAAGTGTTTGAAATTGATAAGCTATGTTGAAATTTGTTACTGCTGCAGCTAACATTTGTTTTAGTTCCGTCTCGTAGCACAAGAACGCTAGAGACACCAACGTTAACACCCACCACAGCCAGCATCTCGTTCGATAATCAGTTATTCGACAGAAGTCATGGTGATATTATCTATTACGCCATAATCATAAATGTTGGCTCTGAAGCGTCTGACGAATTCGGTGAACTCTACGATTTTTGGGATACTTGGCCTAATATCGGCTATTGGTCAAACAGTATGAGTAATGAAGAATACCAAACGACACCGGAATTTTGGAATCCTTTCGATGAAAATAGTTAGTATAAAGCAATACGAATAAACAACGTTTCAAATTTAACAATATTTATTTTAAAATTAAAATACTGCAATATTTCCTGATTTTTATTTTATTTTACTGTGAATGATAAGCCTCGCTACTAGCTTAGACTTCATCAGGCGAAAATCTTAGCACCCACAATAGTCAAATTGTTGAAACTATGAAAAAGAAATAGATGTAAAATATCCATTAAACGGCACGGCATTGTGGGATAAGTTGTGAAAAAACTGCATCCTTCTCCAATACCTACCTGGTTGTTAAACGAACGATCGACTACTGAGCTTAGCATTCACAGTAAAATTAAATCAAAATTAGGAAGTATTAACCTAATTATGAACAATTACCTATAATATTTTTTTTTAATCGCAGCTCGCGCTGTAGATTACACCTATGTCATTGGAGATGGAAATTGTACCATTAACTCTACCACTTACTGTAACGGTCCGCTAAAACCAGAAATGGGTTACACAGTCAAAATCAGGGGATTCACCGCGACGGCATATCGAGATACTGCTTCAATTTTTTTTGTGACGCGTAATAATACAAAATACCTTTAATTTTCAGTATATTTTACGGAGATTTTCAATTCTAGCGTCTGAATGGTCGTATTTGCCATTGTTATTAGGCCTGATTCTCGGATTATTGGCGGCTTTTGTTCTGCTCGTCTTCATATTCATACTGTGGCGTAGGAGACGAAAGAAGGACGTTGATAATACGGAAAAAATTGTTGTGGTAGGCGAAACGAAACCACCGCTAATACCAAAGAATAATTTCGTCGAACATTGTTTGATGTTCGAAGAAAATCGCAGCCAACTGAAGGCCGAGTATTCCCTTCTTGATAGACTGAGCGCTGCGGACAAGCCTAGCAGTAATATAGCGATGGCGGACAATAATAAAAAGAAAAATCGGTACATAAACATTATGGCTTGTAAGTTAATGGAAGGAGTGATTTTATTTGAATCACAGAGCTTAATGTTTTTTCAGATGATGATACTAGAGTTAAATTAGGAGCAGATAGCAATGATAACTATGAAGATTATATTAATGCCTCATATATTAAGGTAGGTAAATATATTGGGTAACCAACATTTAAAATGTTAAAGATGTTCGCTGGGACAGAGTCTGTAATTAGAAAGAGGTTTAAGAATTTTCTTTTCACCTCGTCTATTGCTCCTAACAAACCCATATCTCTTCTGCAATAAAATCCATGCAGTAGATTGATTAAATACATATTACAATTTTGCATTTTCTTTGCGGTAGGGTTATTCTGGGCGTGCAGAATATATAGCAACACAAGGACCAATGGAATCGACCCTAGAAGATTTTTGGAGAATGATCATGCAAGAAGATGTGGGAATCATAGTGATGGTAGCCCAATGCGTAGAACAGTCAAAGGTGCGTATTTGAAAGAAGATTTCCAAGTAAAATTTAACGATACACTTCCAGCAAAAATGTTACAAATATTTCCCTGATAAAGAAGAAATTATGACTGTCGGCAAAGATATAAACGTCAAATGCGCAAGCGAAGCTAATTTAAATGATTACATTATTAGGACGTTAATAGTAGAAAGGGTAAGAATTATTACATCTGAAGAATAAACACGATTTTTTTAACATTATCATATAATGTATTAGGATGGCGATCAGAAGGTTATAAAACACTTGCAGTATATGCTGTGGCCAGATTTCGGATGTCCCACCAATACAATATCCATGCTAGAATTTCGTGAGATGGTGAGGAAAAACGTGGAAAACACCAAAAATAAGGCTGTGGTACATTGCAGGTATGAATATGAACATAATTTGTTTGTTACCTCTTGTGATGTTGATCATATTAATGATCAGCTTAAGTGTGATTTATGCATTAGACTACAGGATTACATTATAAGCACCGCCGGCCTTAGAGCATGTATATTCCTCACTCCAGCGAAATCCACCATTTTTTAGGCTTTTAGCGGAAAATTTCGTGCCTAATTAGTATGCAACTTTTTACACCCGCACAAATAAATAATGGAGTGGCTTGCATTCATCACTTAACCCACTCTGATGGAAATCACTTCCTCGTTCATACCTGTCAAACACGCCCGTATTATTTGAAAGCTAGATCAGAATGTCGTACAATAATTTGTTAAAAACAGAAAATATGCACGCACAACCACAAACAACTAATACGTAATAAAACCAACTTTATTAGTGTATATTAAATTGCCTAATCATCAGAAGAAAGAGCCTAACAAATGTGGCCACGACATATCTTCCCCCTCCATTGAAGTTCCAATCTCCAGGTAATATATACATGCTTTAAGTCTCGACTCATCCTTACGTCACAGGGAGGGCGATGAAAATGATCGAAGTTCTTCGTATGCTTTCGTCAAATATGTTTCTATGTCACGAAGGTATACGAAGAAGTTGTAATGGCGAAATGTGGATAATATATTGCAATTCTTATTCATAGTCAATATGATCAAGTACATTATTGAAATCCAACTTTATTCTATATCTTTAATACGTATCAAGATTTTAACAAACGTTATCCACAAGTCGGGTGCAAACATCCTAAACCTGCTCATTAGTAATTATGTAACTGTAATAAAACGACTAATTTGACATTTGTGAATTTATTATCAAAACGGGTAAAAATCCTAGTATAAAAAATATCAATCAAATCATCAAATCAACTTCATTTCCTTAAATCTAAAATACACGTAGAAAAAGTAATACTGATAATCACGTATGTATAAAGCCTAGTTTACGCTACGATAGTAAAAAATAAAATGCACTAACTTACTCTCTCTTTCTTTAGCTTACTCTACTGTAATAAATTAGGTAGGTGTTTAGTACTTTACTGTTACGCTGGTGGTTTATATCCAAATATGAATAGTAGAGTACTTAAAGAAATTTTAAATAAAAGAAAATTAAATATAAGAAATAATAAAATACGATGGCTTTATTCTGTAAAACAAAAATTAAAGTTCACTGGGTATTCTAATGAGGTAATTCGAATAATCTCTACATTTACAATAAATAAAATAAAAATAAAATTATATAAGTCAATTTTCGAATAGTATTAGAATTATATTAGAACTAATTGAGTGTACATAAATCATTAGATATCACTAACCTTAATCTATATATACTGGATGTTTTTTAAATGCTGTTACAAATATAAAAACTAAAGAGATTGTTAAAAAATAATGCAATTATCTCCAAGGGATAAAGCTGCAACAGTAAAGGAAACCGAAGTATAAATTTATTTTATTTCCATCAGAGTAAATACAGCAAATTCTTGGAGCGTTCTTATATAGTTCTGACATGTTTTAGAAGAGATTTTGTAGTTCTGATTTATGTTCGGGAGCTCCCAGATTTGTAATGGTGGGGGAAGGTGATTTAATCTAACGTACGCGTATAAGCACTGTTCCACCCATTACAATTATAATAAATCTGTAGATTTACGATTTGAGTTTTTAACGTTTCTATTAAATGTTTACATGTCATCCTTAAAAAATTGTAACATTATTTAAAAAACAGCCTGTGTATAAGAGAAACAACACAAAAACACAGTTTACAGTCTTTGAAAATATCATACAATTTAAATACTAATGCAATTGGAGAATTGGAATGTATCAAAAATGCAATATATCAAGAAAATGGGATTCAGTAACTTTGATGCTTCCATTCTTCAATTGCAATAAAAGAATTTTTTTACCAAAATTAAACATTATTTCATGCAATTTACACAGCCGTAAAAGCGAGTAACTGGGATCAAGTTTGGCCACATAACCGTTATTTACTATATTTTGCTAATCTTATTTCCTTCTCATCTATAAAGCGATCCTTTGAATTTCTAGATGTACAACCTACACATACATAATTTTTATTTCACAGCGCTGGAGTGGGTAGAACTGGTACTTTGATAGCTGTCGATATCCTACTTCAAAAAATTTATAACTCTAATGAAGATATTGATGTCTTCGGCACAGTCTTAGATCTCAGACGGCAAAGGACGCACATGGTGCAAACAGAAGTATGCGACTCGAAAACTAATTACTGTGACAAAAACTAAGCATTTTTCATTTCAATTTTCAGAAACAGTACGAATACATACACAAATGTATTAGGGATTACTTGCAGAGGCCGAAGCCAACTAGCGAGGGTAAATGTCAGATTTAATATCGTCAATTTCCACATTAGCCTATAGTTTAATTTTCAGAAAATGATTTCGAACCAATATACGAAAATGTAAATATTATAAACGGCTACGCGGATATCAAAGGCGCTACTATCGGACAATCGTCAACTGAAAACTTAATTAGGTTAAAGGAAATGGCGTGAATTGTGTTGGTATTGCCAAACGTGTGTATAAAATATTTATATTTTAATGTACAGTAACGAGTATTTATTATTAAAGACATTCCTATTACTAAAAGTAGTTTGCTTTTTCACGTTCTTCAACCAAACACACTAGGATTTTATTTTTTGTTGTACAGGCTGGACCAAATCATTTGTTTTTAAGGAATTTAGACATTAGATGATACAAAATTAGTATAATCCTGGATAAACACGATATTTCACTACTGTTCTAGATGTTTCAGTTGCTGATATCACGAATACCATATTTGTTGTTTTTAGTTTCTTTTCACTTATAAACAAGAAAATATTATACTGCAGCACAAAAATAATTTCATAAGCATTAAAATGATTTTGAACATATTTTATTGTTTAGTTTTCTCAAAAAAAAGCCACTAAATATCAATTTTAGGTTAATGTTAACAGTTTTAGTACAAAATTTAATTTCAACTGGAGTTCATTTAAAAGCATGCCATATTTTCGTATATTGCTACTTTTGCCTGCTAGATTTTTCATGCATTTATGGAGAAATCTGAAATTACATTCAATAAATTTTATGATCTGTGCTGACAGAAATATTATATCTCTGTGCAAGTTTTTTTTTTGCGCAGTAAACATGAAATAAAATTTAAATTATTTTCTTATTAAACAGGAATTAATTCTGAAATAGCCTCATTGTTTTACCATAGCAAGAGGCGGAGGTGGAGCCTGCTGAATCCATAATTGATTATCTGCTTTCATAGGGATATCCATGTTGGAAGAACGAATATGCATCAGTGATGGTGCATGCGGATGTTGAGGTGGCATAAACTCATTTCGATGGTTAACCATCATTGACATGCTAGGTGGAGGTTGCATTCGTGCCATCATGTGATGTTCAGATTGAGGAACAGGCATAATTCTATGACCATGATATCCATTAATTTGTTGCATATGACTTGAGGTAACACTAACACTAACATTTCCATGTGGCACTGGTATAATTGGTTTATTTGGTATATTATCAATGCTATTTAAATGAACATTATTACTGTTATTATTGCATAAATTTGCAACCTTCTTAATAGCCTGTTTTTGGTTATTCATTTTTGCATTAACATTCTTTTGATCCTTTTCGATTAATATTGATTTATTACCACTTTTCTCATAGCAAAATCCCATATCGAATAATAGTCTCCGCAATGTCATAACAGAAAAATTTGGTAATTGTGTATCTGAATTTACATGTTTTAGTATTGTATTTAAAGAAGGCACTATATTTCTATATTTTAAGTCATAAATTATATCTCGTATAGATTGTCTAACATTGTTGTCATATTTTATATCTCTACTATTAATATTAATATTTTTCCTTATCTTAGTTTTTGATGGCTCTTTAAATCCTTCAGCGCTAGCTTCTTCTTTTCTAAATTGAAATATGCTTTTCTCACTACAGCCTGTTGCTTTCGCTGTTCGACGGACTAAGTCTGTCACGCATTTATCAGGAAATTGTTGGCGAAAATACTTGAAGACATTTAATATTATCGTCTTTTCTTTACACGAATAAGACATGCCTTGCTTCATTTTCTTCACTTCTATTAATTGTGCCATAGTTATTTAACCTTAAATAATTGTGCATATAAAAATTAAAAATACCATGAATTATATTTTAATAAACTTACCAGTTTATATTATACCTAAATGAATTAATTATTCTACACATAACATAAGTTACACCGGTTACACATTCCACAAAAAAAATATACTTTATACTTTACAAAAGAACATAAGAATTGATTTCAAAAATTGTTTTGAATATTCACCATTTCGCAATCATCACAATATTCCACACAAAAGTAGAAACCCGACTTTCTCTTATATATAGTTGTCAAATAATTTCAAGATATAGCTAAGGGTTAACAGATGGCGTACCGATCATGTTGCCGGGAAAACTCAAAAGTAATAATACTGAAATGAAATAGATTCCGATAAATATTTTTGCAAAATCGAACTCTTTCCATTTCTCACACTTACATGTAAATCGAGGCGTTCCATAATTTATTTAGATATTCTTTAGTAAAACTTGGAATGTAGTATTTACTGTAAATTTGCAATTATTTAGCTATAATTTTTCACCGCTTCAATCATGGAACATGTGTATCTTTCGATACGATTTGGGAATCTTGTTTGTAGTGCGTTTAGATTTCTACGTCTTTTACCTGGTGACGTCAATTTGACGTATTAGACAGTAGCTGACCAATTTTGAAGTCAGGGACGTGGTTCGGACAACGCTCGGCTTTAAATCTAAACGCACTCCTGATATCACCTGATATACAAGGAAAAGGTAATACAGTAATTGTCCATTGCTTTTTAGTTTTAGTGAAGTCATTTTGATAATATATAAAATAAATATATAATACTTCAATTTTTAGAAAATATTTTTAATTAAAGATACATGATAGATTACTTATAATACATATAAAGCATTTAAAATATGTACATTTTCTGTTATCTATACACTGTAAGGCCGGTTTGACACGATATATTTTTCTGTACAAAATCGTTTACTGCATAAATTTTTTTGTAAATTTTCTGTATGCCATGATACATTTTTTTCATGTACATAAAAAAGTATAAAATTCTGTACAGAAAAATGTATCGTGTCAAACCGGCTTAATAGATGAAAATTACACCTAAATTAGATGCATTGGGAATTCAATATATCAAACACCAAATGTGATTAGTCCTTGACTTATCCTTCATATCTGATACTAACTTGTCCAAGTAGCATTTTACCTACTGATATGCTCGGGAAATATCCGTTTAATACAATTTGATGATCTTTAACTATATTATCGACCCATATTTTCCAATATTTTAATCAATCGCCAGATTTAGTAACCATTAAGTGCATGATTACAATATGTGTAGTTAATGATAAAACAATAAAATTGATGTTCATTAGCACGAGTGGCCTAAGAATGTATAGTTTTTGCCAGATTCGCCCACTTTGAATTCAAAATCCAAATATCCATTAACTTGTTGCATATGACTCAAAACATTCGAATTTCCTTGTGACACTGCTTCATTTGGTGTATTATTAGAGTTATTTAATTGTCCATTACTGTTGCTCATGCTACTATGTTGAGCACATGATTTTATTACTTTTTTTTTATTATTCTTTTTGTTAATCATTTTTGTGTTAACATTTTTTTGTTCTTTTTCAACTAATATAGATTTCTTACCATCTTTTTCATAGCAAAATCCCATATCAAATAATAATCGCCGTAATGTCATAACAGAAAGATTAGGTAGTTGTTCATCTGCATTTACATGTTTAACTATTGTCTTTAGAGAGGGGACTATGTTTCTATATTTTAGCCCATAAACTATATCCCGTACAGACTGTCTAACAGTATCATTAAATTTTTTGGCTCTACTATTAGCGTTGGCATTTCTCTTTGGCCTAGTTTTTGATGGGTCTTTAAAACCCTCTGGGCTGGCTTCTTCTTTTCTAAATCGATATATACTTTGCTCACTACAGCCGGTTGCTTGGGCCGATTGACGAACTACATCTGATATGGATTTATCAGGAAATTTTTGACGGAAGTATTTAAAAACATTCAATATAATCGTCTTTTCTTTGCAGGAATAGGCCATGCCCTTTTTCATTTTCTTCACTTCTAGTTGTGACATGATCGTTTAACCTTAAATAATAATTATCATAAAATTATGTCTATTTACAAAATGATTAACTTGCCTCTTTATTGTGTACATAGGTAAATCAATCACCATGCCTAGAGAATATACGTTCCGCAGAAATTACCAATAAACATACAAAAACAAACATTCAATTTTTCAACAAAACAAATATTTATTGACATATTATTTGACACTTGACACTAGATGTTTGCGTCATTTCTCAGAGATGGCGCTAAACATTTCTTTTCGTTTCATTAGGTTTGTTCGATTTGTACAAAGTAGTATAATATATTGTAATGCAAGCTCAGTTAATTTTCAGTGCAATTTATTAAAAAATAGCTTGTCTAACACTCTATACATGTGAAACAAACCTCTGACTTCATCATTTTGATTTAATTTAATCAGAATTAATTTAACAATTATTGCTTCTATAATTACACAATTTCACTGTAAATTGAAATTGAACGTTACGAAAAAAATTGCTATAGTCCACTCATACTTAAATATGGTACTGTGTATTCCACAACCTAAAACTTCGCCCAGCAATAAACAAACATGCGCATGTCCTACAGCACCCATATTTCGTATATCACTTAATACTTTATTGCCTGAGTCTCTTTCATGTGCACAAGCGTCATGCAAAACCCAAACAAAGTCAAGAAAGTTGTTCTAATTTTTTTTACATTGTTGTTTCCATTCGTTTTGCACCAGCACTATGGCTTCCATAGAAACAATTCCAAGTTAATACTGATTGACAATTTGACACACTGATACTCATAGAATTTGATATTAGTGGCTTGGGAGTTAAAGCGGGGATATACACATATTTCCTTACCGTTTCGTTACCATAGATTTTTTCTGTATATCGTTTCCCGCGTAACCTACCTTCAAAAAGATGGCGGAATAACACAAAAAAACGGTAAACGAAACGTCAAAGAAACTGCCTGTAGTGTTGCTCTTGGTCTCCTGCGACTTCGATATTTATTATAGCTTGAACATAGTTGCTGATGTTTTATATATCTACTGTTATTGTTACTTACTGTTGAAATTGTGTTCTATGCAATATATCGATATTATATTAAATAATACAAACAGCGGATACAAAAATAACGCAAGTAATGCGATAACTTTTAATATGCCGTCGTCATTGGTTATTAATTTTTCAGGAAAGTTAAACAATTGATATTTGTATATTGATTATCAAAGAAATCTTTTATTTTTAATTATAAATCCATGATGGAGTAGTCTTACAATAAAATCAATTAAAACATTTATAAATATGCACATTCTTTACTATCCGTACACTAAAAATAAAATTAAGTATGTGGTTGCTGATCGTTAGGAAGATTGTCATAACTGAAACTATAACTTGCTGTATATCGTTTTGGAGATGCTCCATTATTAGCTACAACGCAAGTGATAGCATGCCCTCGGGGATAAGTCACTTGCGTTCCTGGAATCCTGCATTCGGAACCAATATTTTTCGCATCTCTGAATCTACAGGTGCACACTTTCCAACACTCGCAGGATTCGCTTTGAGAAGATTTTGTATCGTAGGTCGTACCGCTCTTCTTAGAAAGTGCTGCGGGTAGATCGCGCCGATGATCTGTTTCAGCCGTTTGTTTTGCCGTGGACTGTTGTCTTAAAATTTCCGCCGAC
This sequence comes from Cetonia aurata, assembly GCA_949128085.1. Lineage (NCBI taxonomy): Eukaryota > Metazoa > Arthropoda > Insecta > Coleoptera > Scarabaeidae > Cetonia > Cetonia aurata. Next base: position 36,844,927 of record OX421885.1, read on the forward strand.
TTTGCAGGGTCATTTGTAGGAACACTACCTCGTGAAGAGTTTATAGCGCCAGATATGTTGTTATATAGTGGCTGTTGGACGTTTGAAGGATACGATAGGGATACACGTTTTTTAGATTTAGATAAAGCAGTTTGACTCGTGCTATCTAGCCTGTTTAAACTTGATACAATACCCAAATTGGATGTGTTGAGACACGTTTCGTCGTAATTTCTGTCAATAACAGTATTTTCAGAAACAGAATTAACAGGCTGCGAGTAGTCGTTGTTCTGTTCCGAATCGTCCTGGATACTAAGCTGTCCAACTGACGCCCCATTTAATAACGTGCTTGAGGAAATGCTGACGGTTCGACTTAAGATATTTTGGCGGCCACTAGGTACATTAGGCACAGTTTTATTTCTGGCTATTTGAATTAAAGTACCGTCGGATTTAGGAAATAGACTCGAATTAGTATTTTCGTGTATTATGTTTGAACCTACAGGTAATACAGCAGACTGGTTCCCGGAGGTTCTTACTGCTCTTTCAAAAAGTTCGTTCGCCAAAGATCCTAATTCTGTTGCCGTGGATTTGGTCGGAGATGATCTGACCATTGGTACTTCTTCAAAACTGTTTTTGCTTCGCGAATGCGAATCGATTCGTTTATTAAAACCCTTAACTCCCGGTGCATTGTCCAATATTCCGTTATCTTTTCGGGTTGTAAAGGAATCCCCTTGGGCGCTAACTGTATTAGTACCAAGAATTTGTTGGAAAGACACCAAGGAATGTCCGTCAAAGCCTTCTATTGTGTTTATTTTTTTTGGGCTGCCTTCTATTACACTTCCATTTTTAGTTTTAGTAGAGAAGGTTACAGATGGGCTTTTCTCCATCACCTTCAATGGCGCTCTCTGCACCGTATTCGAGGGATGAATGTTAGATGTTCGCTGTAAAGCACCTGCTTCGCTGCTACCTTCCGCTTCCAATCCGCTACCAACTTGAAACATTTCTACCGATACACTAGATCTAGTAATCAATAAAAATGATTAAAGCTTAGGTGGAAGCCGCGTTAACAAATTTGTGTAATAAAGACGAAAGAAATGCTACTACATTTAAAGGGAAGGATAGCGTTTGCTTTCGTCATCCCTCGCTCTAGCAAATCTTTCGTTCGCTATTTCTCTGCGAAGTTGTTTATTCTGTTGGCTATATTCGAGCGCTTTTTCTTGGAAAAGATCGAGTTGTTCAGTTGTTGCTGCGCTAAAAATTAAACCATACATACACTCAAAATTACAGTATTTTAGACACATAATTTTTAAAATCAGAAAATAAAAATAATTCATGTCTGTATGATAATTTTTAAAGCTTGGTATATCAACGTATCCCGAATTTATAAAAATCGGAAAATATGCGCCTGAAATTGTATAAATTCGCAAAACTTACAGCTTGGATTCAAGATCCTGCACCTTATCCTTGAATTTTTGAACTTCTTTCTGAAGTTCCTGGCTTAACATTCTGTGTTCGACCGAATCCCGTCTAGAATTTGACAATAATCTTTCCAAATTTGTTATTACATCCCGCTCTTTCTCTAAATTATTTTCAATCTCCGCACTTTCACGACGCAATTTATTTATATCACGATCTATCTGTGTTAACGATTAAAAAAAAATAATAGTAAATTTATGAAAAATAAAACAAGTAATGATTTTGTATCTCACATTGCATAATATACTACCCACTAAGCAAAAATAGGTTGAAATAATGTTAATGCAACGTCATCTAAATACTAACTAACGTTGTGTAAAAGTGTCAATGTAGTGTTAATAACGTCTAAGCAACGTGAAATGTCCGACTATATAACATTACTTTAAATAACGTTACTGATAATACACGACCGAGTAACATTCGTAGCACGTGCGTACTACACCACCGAGTAACGTTCGTAGCACGTGCGTACTACACCACCGAGTAACGTTCGTAGCACGTGCTTACTACACCAGCGGGTAACGTTCGTAGAACGTATATATGTCGACTTTTAAGTAACGTGCTTTCCTAGGGGCGGGTTTTATGCGTCGCGTACAACGTAAAACGCTAGGGCAGTACGCTGAGTTCAAACAAAACAGTTGGGGTCGCGACACCACCTGTTTTGTTTGAACTCAGCGTACTGCCCTAGCGTTTTACGTTGTACGCGACGCATAAAACCTGCCTCTAGAAAAACGCGACTTTACGTTTACAAAATCTTAATTTTGTTTCCAAATAAAATTTAGTACCAATAATAAAATATCTATTTATGTAAATAACAATACCTAATAATTTCCACCTTACCTTCATTTATGACACATTTGAACAATTGGAAATTTTAAATTTGGCATAAAAAATCAGACACTGATTTTGCATTCTTCAGTGGATAAATAAGACCAGACATATATCCAGTAACGAAAATATTTATTTTTTAACATGTTTCCAAAAAAGAAATAAAATTTCACTGAATAAATTTTTATTTAATTAATTATCCTCATCCTTTAAGACCTCTGCCGTCCATGCTTGAACCACTCCATGAGCGCCGCTTCGAATTGAATTTTCGTTAGGCTGTGGAATGCTCTTAGGACAGAATCTGTAAGATTTTTTTACTAGATCTAAATCATTTTGTATGTGTGTGATGTATACACACCGTATAAAACACTTAACATTTTAAGACCATCGAGTTGGAAATTATTTTTTTTTCCTCTCAAAGAACATTTAGCTGCTAAACTATTAGTAAATATATGTTTTAAACATCTATAGATGTGGTTTTTGTGATTATGCCCCCTATCAGCAAAATTTTTGATGCCTATAAAAAACGGCTATCAAAAAGCATAAAAACAAAGCATAGTATACTTACAAATTGGGCGACAACTGTCTCGTCGCATACGCACATGTAAATGCCGATCAAAAACTTAGGTTCGCTCATGAGAAATCTAAACGTTAACACGCATCAAACACTAGATCGATACGATATAAAAAGTACACTTACCTTCAAATTAATGTTCTCCATGATTACCTTTACCAAAAACTGTTAATAGTCATAACACATCTATTGCAAGATGGATGCAGGTTATACCGGTTATACCTTGCTTCACTTGTTTATAACATAAATGCACGCGTGCACCAATACAGTACGCTTGCGCAACGAGATATTCCATATATAAACTAGTAATACACATGTTAAACGTTACAAATACAAAATGTTCAACGTTTAATAAACTATACTGCAACGAACAATCGGAACGTTACGAATAGTTAATCCGCCTAACGTTGCACCTACGTTTTAATGCAACTACTATGGAACCAACAATCTGAACACGTTATTTTGAACTAAAAAATAACCTCCCTTACATACGTTATAATCTACACCAAAATTTTAATGTAGTTTTAACGTTGGAAACCCGTTAGTAACTTAGTTTTGCTTAGTGGGTACGTACAAATGGGAATGTTAATCGATTTTTACTCACCAGATCCTTGCTAGATTCATTATCTTTCAGTTGCTTCAACAAAGAATCCTTTTGCCTATCCAATTTAAGACAGAGTTCTTTCATTGACGACAGTTCCGCTTCTAATTTATCATTGGTTGCGGTGTACTGCACAATTTGAGTTTCCATACGTGCAATTTGAGACGTCAGATCCGATATCTATCAAAAATAATTTGGAGAAATATACAACATATTTAATTTTAATATTTATTTTAATAAAGATTTTACCTGATTTTCATAGCCTCTCATCATAGTGTTTTGAGATTCAATCTTCCTCTCTAAATCGTTGACGTGATCAAGTGTTACTGATAATTGCACTTTGCTCTGTGCAGCTTCTGTTTCTAAAGAGTGGTTATTGGTTTCTAAAGTGGTAGCTTCCTGCGTCAAATTTCTATACTGATCCAGCATTTCGGCGCGTTCAATTTCCTAATATGAATACATAAAGATAGTTGCTCCCGAACAATATTCAACATACCTTCTGAGAGATTAAATCTTCTGTTCGCTTAACTTCGGCCACGTAATGTTGTAGTTGGCGTCTCAAATCATCCACTTGTCTCCTGGCGATGTCCAGATCGTTTTGGGTTCTCTTGTTGTCGGCGGTGCAGGCTGCTAGATCATCTTGTAATCGTCTAAAAAAGAATTAGAAAGTTAAATGCGATTAAATAAAATTTATTAGGTTTCGTGCAAAAAGGGACGTTTCTAATATTACCGATTTTCCTGATATGCACTATCTCTTGCCCTAATTACAGTTTCTAAATCTTGCTGGACCCTATTTATGTCTGCAGTTGCATTCCTAAGTTGTTGTTCTTTTTCGCAAACTGCTGCGGCAGCATCACTGTAACAGGATTATTATTATATAGTCAAATTCAATATTTTATTTTTACTTAAATACTAATAATAGTAATGAAAGAGCGCATACGAACGTACTGGATGCAAAACTCGTTGAGCAAGCAATATTTTAAACTCTCAAATACTTGGTTGAAAAAAAAGAATCCAAAAAATTTCAGGAAAATGTTGTCATTTGCGCATATTGTAGCTGATTAAGCACAGCACAGACATAAACTGTAAATAATTGCACTTTTATTACCAGCGAACAACAAATTATGCAAATGTCCCTCTTGTCAGCATTTCAATGTCACGGGATCCGTGCTAAGTGTAACAGTGCCACAAAACCTCTGTAAAACAAGATTTTCCATGTACCTTGTTATGTTTATTCATACTTTTTGCTTTATTTTGACGAGTAGAATCAACTATTAGGTTTTGGTCAAAATGTGACTCATTATGCACCAAGGGAAAACAAGTTAAATGACCCAAAAAACTATAATACGTTTGCAATGTGTTGGCAGGTGTTACTGTGTAGGTATCAGTGCCTGGGGGTTGCTGACAGGGGAAGTTAGTATAAATAACGCAGGTTGAGCCTAAGGCTGTGGTAGATGATATTGCAATGGGGAAAATATAGGAGTAGTCGCCACCGAACTCATGAAGAGGGGTGATGTGTAAAGAAAATCTCAAGTTCCTTTCACAAAAGAAGAAAACTGGATGGATTAAAATCACCAACTCTCCATAATTAAAGAGTATAATTCAATCAAAAAGCTAAACCAGGATCTTGAACAGATGACAACTCGCAGAACAACTCGGCAAACATGAGGATTGAAGCAATGCACGATTTATTAGCTATACCCAGCAGTTGTAAGCACGTTGTTAACTTATGATTGTTTGTTTGGGTGCACCAAGGATACACAGAAGGAAGCCATTAAAAGACTCAAAAAGATACAGAGGCTTGCTTGCCTTGTTATTACTGGAGCAACAAATAGCTTACCAACAGGCGTCATGGACATCATGGTAAAGCTGCCTCCACTGGATATTTATATCAAGGGAGAGGCAAGAAAGGGAGCATACAGACTGAAATGTAGTGGAAACTGGAGAATCTAGACTACCTCTGAGCATGACAGAACTTTAGTCGCAATCTCCATCTTTAAAATGGACAGTGAAACGATGACTCACTCGTACATGAAAAACGCCTCAAGGTTGTCTTGAATTGGGATGACTAAACCGAAAATAAAGCTTCGAGCCCAAAACTGAGTTTTACTGGAATAGAACAGTGTTGATGACGAGAAACACGGCAACGAAATTATTTAAAAAAAACGTTCTAGTGCTTGACTGTGGATGTGTTGGCGCTCAATCGACCACAGCCTAAACAGGGACAAGTTTTGACTGTCTAAGGAAATATCAACATAGAATAGGAGTCTTAAAAGATGAGCTATTTTGAATGTGCCCCATTAAACCAGCGTAGATTAAGATTGCTGGCGACAATGAACCCAACGACAGATCTGCTGGAAAAACGTTTAGGTACTTCATATATTTCATTGAACCTAATATTAAAGAAATTAATCAAAAGAGTTGTTTTACATTCATTTATTTTTTCAAAAATTAAAGTAGAATAATTATTATATTTTCAGTTTTGCATCAAAAAATAAAATGCACACCTAATAAAATAAACTGCACACATTTTACAGTATGTAACCGTACTGTAAAGTTTTATCTTTTATAGCACGTTCGTGATTAAAACTCATATAAATAAATACAACAAACTGGCCTTTAGAAAAACGATTTTTTTAAACTAGAATCCTAGTTTCCCAATGCCATTATTTTTCTTTTAATTTACAAACAATGCCTACATCCCGTAATAGGCCTTCAATGTCTCCAGCAACATATTTTCATGACTTTTCTCAAGAAGGTAAATATAAATTCAAATCGATTTAAATGTCAATATACATTACTAGTATGTAGGTATAGTAGGATATGTAATTTTGTAATTAATATAAATGTTGAACTTATCAATATATCACCAATAATACTGTTGAAGTTCTAATAAAACACTTTTATTTATTTAACTGACTATAATTAAATATTGAAATGGTTACAACAAAACTACGAAAAAAAACCACTAACGGACAGCACATTTTACCATGGACAACTTCTATATCGGTACTGACAACATAAAATCTAGTAAAATAAAAGTAACTGTTTTCACAATTCTGACAAATACCAATGAAATGGATATATCCATCTTACGAATTTACAATGAATGAGGAGCGCGTTAGTTATCTCGAATTATATTAAGTAGGACATATGTACATGCCTACATTTGTGGATCTACAGAACAAATTGCAACAGTCGTTCCCTGAATTACCTGTTATTAATTATAATTCTTATCCAATTCACGCATATTACCGTGTTTGAATTAACAATTGACCATTCAATGAAGAAACATCAGTTAGATATTGTAAAGCAATAGAGCAATGAAGGTAATGTCATTTTAATAATCCTACCATTTGCGTGTGCAACATATTATTGTATTTATTACGTGCCACTCCTTTCAATGAAGATAGGCGGATCGAGGCTATGCCTATTATGCACATATGTACTTTATAACGAGTAGTTTTGCGCTAATGAAGTCTAAGTTTAATTCAAATTTATCAATGAGAGGTAAGTGTGATCTGCCCAAAATTTCAAAGTCTAATTAATCGGAAATAGAATGATTAAAACAATAAACAATGCTGCTTGTTTGGATAGCCCAAATAAAACTTTTGCAAGCTGGTTTACGACGGTTCGAAGACAGAGCGCAGAGCGGTTCTTGGCACAGCAATATTTTATCGAGTTAGTGGACAAACACAATGATCTTTCAGGCGGAAATCTATGCCGCTATTGAGATGTGTGCTAGACACGACACAAATCGATAAAAATGTTTAGAGACAGTGCTGAAAGCACTAGAGGCGTTTAAATGTAACTCGAAGCAGACACTCCCGCAAAAAAGGGTGCTGAGGAGCGTTTCCAGGAACCAGAACCTGCAATTGGCATAGCATCAATGTATGGGCAAATCAGAAAGTGCTCCAACATTGGAAGAATAATTTTAATGATTGAATAAATGAATCATGCCAGGACCAAGACAATACTTGAATTTTACCAAAGAAGAAAAAGTTTCCGTCTTTACAGGTTCTCAATACTCTTATTCAAAAATATTAAAGCGGATTGGCAAGTTAATACAGCAAATACCCTAATTTAAGAATATAAATATTCTGCTACCAGGAAATCAACATCAAAAGGAAGGAAATACACGATTTTTATTGTTGTTAAAAGATCTCAGAACGAGGAAATAAGCACGTAAGATTATTACGAAATCAACAAAGGGTTCACATATGCGGATAATAACCTTTTCATTTTCTGAAGCAGTTGCACAATACTTTCTTATAAATAAACATGCATGTAATTCCTATATTGCACGTTATTTACTTATGCCAGACGTGTACTCTTCGACGTTATGTAACTTCCAAAAAATCGACTGTAAGACAACGACACGGTTAACCGTCGAAAGAGCTAAATGGAAACGGAAAATAAACCAGGTCGACGTTTATCGTCGCCGCAGCACCATAGCGATTGCGAGAAACAGTTTCATTTCACTTTCGTCGAGAAGGAGATGTGACCTCGCGGCGAGCCACAAGTGAAAGTGCCCGATGAACTTTATGCTACCTGACATTGAAAGGCCCCACCAAAACTACGGCCGCCGTTGTTGTGGCGACGACGACAGGCACACGATGCTGGCGGACCTCTGGAGCGGCGCTTATTTTTTGTCTTTCGTTACCGGAGTACCGTCGACGGTGCCGGACGAATTTCAGACGATCGGTCGCGGAGTTTCAGCAGCTTATCTGAGGGGGTTGCGTAGTTATACGGCTGAAGCGATCGTTTGATTGAAATTCCGGAAATAGAATATTGGTTAAAGTGTCGTGAAAAAATGTGTAGATAGAGTTAATTTAACGGTATCGGAGAGGACTTTTAAGTGAGGAAAAAATGACAAATAAAAAGACTTTCCTGCTTCTTCAGGTAAATTTTAGATTAATTATTAATAAGCATGTACAACTGCATCTCAGTATTAAATAAAAAAGTCTTCCTTAATATTATAAGCTTTGAAATCATCTTTCAAAAATTGCACCGCAAAATTTATAATGAAAAGAAATTATTCCTAATTTATTATATTTACTAATATTTTAACTGACCTTTGACATAAATATTTTGCTATAAGAAACAAAATTTATTTTGAATGTGTCAAATCACGACCATCGTGATCCTAAACTCCAGGAACTTCCTGTATAAATCTGTATATCAATAATTATTATGTACATACACAACATTCGGTGTTTAAATACTACAAAAACAGCATGCAAAAAATTATTCATGGTCATACAGAAGTATATGGTTATTGGTAATTATACGATATCCAAATATCTTCCGATATTGTTTACTAACCTTGATATCACCTGCAATTTGGATATCGCAATTGAAAAATGTAAAAATTCACCATAGAACACGGAAAATGCTAGTCACGTAAATACAACGACTTTATAGCAGCAATAATGTCTAAATATACTAGGTGATTCACTTTGATATTACCCCACCTGTACTTTATTACTTTTGAGAAAAAGTATAGTAAATCATTATATTCGTATAAATACGATGGGATCATCAATTTATCTTTACGATGACATCTGTCAAAACGGTGACAGTCAATTTTTTTTTCAAATAACACCCTGTGTATTTTTCTACACCATTCATTCATAACGTTAGGGTGGACTCCTTTAGTCCAGGCACTTCAGCTAGATGTTTATTGTACCGTCTGCACCATTTAATAGGTGCTTTATTTCTAATTCCGAATATACAGGGTGCGGCAAAACAGACAGTGCAGTTTTGAAGGGCTATTAAAAGAAAACGGCGCAAATTCGGGAAATGGGGTTTATTTTATTTTATTCGGTACATCATGCATGTTTTATGCATCAAGTCCTGAAGATGACATCAGAAAGATGATGACCTCCAGCAGCGATACATTCAGGTAGGCGATTTCCAACCGCATTTTAGCACACCTGGATCAGTGGCGGCTCGTGACTTTTTGCCCAGGGGAGGCTAGTGTAACCTAACTCTTCTCGGTCAATAAATTATATTTTTATATCTATTGGAAGTGTAGAATGAAAATTGACATAAAAAAGAAATCAAAATAAAATAAAATTACTCGTCTAGCAAGAACCACGTAGAGATGAGAGTGAAATCTTTTTTAAAAACTAAAATAAATATTTTAATATTTTTTTGAAACACGGAAAACTGTACTACTTACTCTTACCCGCTCGTAAATACATCATTTTGCGTTAATGTAATAAAAAAACCATTTTCAATTGATATTAAGGATAAACTGCTTAATCGATTTTGATACATAGTGTTGCGGGTGTAGTTGTTAATTTTTTGTTAGTCAACGCTTATAAGTTTACCTAGTTCCGGCATACATTCATATAAATCGTTTCTATAAATAAAATTTAACATCTCAGTTAACGTTTAACATTCCCCGAACATTTGGGGATCATGAATTTCGTCAAAATAAAACAATTGTTGTAAAAGTGTTTTCCAAGAAATTTTACGGAAAGTTTTTTGAGTAAATTAAGAATTTGTCAAAAGTCAATAAATGAAAGAAACGTAACTTGTGTATATCTTGAAATCTAACTTCTGCCCGAACGATTAACGTATCTCAAATTTCGTTAAAAATTTGTTTATATTCTTGTATTTCCGATTGATAGGAAAATCTATGTCTTTTCTGACTGGGTTCTTTGTCAAAATATAAGTAATTATTTATATCATTAAAACGACGATTATTATTTCTGTATTCTTGTAAAGTTTGAATAAGAGCTAACACACGATTCCACGCAAACCTGATGGCAGTTATTCTGCAGTATTGAAAATGTTATCGCATACGTGCGAACTGCGAACGTTTTACGAACGACAACGTATCACAACTTGCCGATCTCATACGATCTCACCGGAGCCAAGTCTCCGTCCCATTCTTTATCGCCGTACAAAGTATACGTGATGGTATTAATCGTCACCCACCTCCTTGCTTGCTTTTATAATATGCGTGCAGTAAAGTTTCATGCATTATTGGAAATTTGTTTGCATTTACAAATGAAGTAATGAATAAATATACTATTTATTATCAATTCTTTGTCAAAATTGCTTTGTTTTAGTGTATAGCCAATGCTTAAACATTGTTTTAATACATAATGAACAACATTTATTTTATTAAAAATAATAGGGGAGGCTTAGCCTCCTTCGCCTCCCCTGACGAGCCGCCACTAATCTAGATATGTAAATTCGGCAAGTATTAATATTATTTTAAATACAGTATGAACTCCTCCCTTTTTTTAAGCAACAGGATAAGATCATTCTATTTACTTCGTCCACTATAACTAGATATCACAAGGCTTATTCGCTACACCCATGGAATACATCAATACCTAACTGACAGAATAGAAAACAAAATTGATAATAAATATATTCCATGTAATTAATGAATAAGCGATTCTCTTCAGTAAATTTTCATATGCTAATCAAAATTAACACACCTTTTTCTTAGAACCTCAATGCAGTACAAAACAATGTTTCTAATCACCTGAATTCCAGTACCTTGTCTTTCACCATATATTGTGTGAACACAATGAGACAATTAGCTTCGGAATGTTCAAAAATATTTCAATATTACCTTTAATCCCTTATTCCAGCTGTAAAAAACAATGTAAAATTTCAGAAAATAACTTTAGCATGACTGGAAAACACACCGTTATTAATCAGCGTGTCCAAATAACAGAAACAATAGTCACTTTGAGAAAAATATCCTGATAACCTTCAATTCTTTTATATCAACACACCTAAGAATTTGGGACAATTAAGTAATGTACTTAATATCACAATCCCGGAATTCTTGGAATGAAACTACGAGAAAACATACCTTCATTGTTATTACTTTTATTTAATGACACGTATTTTTTAAAACCACATTAATTATAACAATCAATAATTTTGTATTTAATTATAGAAATGTAAATACAGAATAATAAATTATATTAGATTCCAGTCCAGATTACTGTGGTTAATTACGGTGCTTTCCCACAGTTTGAAGGATTACTGCATTTAAGTAAACCACTACAAAAAGTTTGGATGCAATGGATTAGCTTAAGTTTTTCTTTAAACGCTTTAAAATGTTAGGAACTGGTTAAATTTTCATTTCCTTTCAATAGTATATTTCATTCAAAACGTGTTTTTGTTAGTTGTACATTAAATTATAATTATAAAATAAAAAAACTTGTTTGTATAAAATATGTACTATCTACCATAATCATGCATTTGCTTACTCTGTACAGGAAGCGTAGAATATTAATGCAGAAATTGCAGGTAGGTATATTTTCTGAAAAGTTGTTGAACAATACCAAAAATAAATCTTCTAAGGTGTTGTTATATCATTTCCTAAGTAAAATATGTGCTATAGGAGATCGTTGGTCACAATTTAGTTATAATGGCATGGTATGTACTTGTTAAGTAAATTCGAATTTTATTGCTTTTCCGTTTTATTTAAGAATAATTCGGTTTTATAATTACTTTCATAAATTACTTTTGCCTATTTTTTCTGCAAAACCCATATAGTCTAGTTATATAATTAGGGAAATTCTATTTTCTAATTTGTTTATACTTCCGGATATTTTGATAATTTAGGTTGCAGCATTATTAATAATAAATTAAAAAATAAGAGTAAATTCCACATTATTTTTGTAAAATTTAAAATCAATTGATGAAATAACAACGGAAATCAAAATTAGAGTAGATTTTAGAGATTGGAGATTGTGAGATAAAGCTTTATTGCTTCCCACATTCCATAAATTATAAGTGAATATATATACCTTAATTATGTTGTTGTACTGTTAATAAGTTATTATACTTGCTAATGTTTTAGAATTAATACACGCAGTGTGTTTTTTTATATAGATAAGATTATAAAAGTTTTTGGTCAGATTTCCCAGGTAAATATTCCATTGTACCCGGTTGAAATCACCAGCGCAAAAATGCCGCAAATTGATTTTCTATACAAAATACGAAACAAATATTACCTTTACTCACATCATGCTCGAGTTACGAAACAATGGTTGTTTATAATACTTACGTAAGTATTTTAATTAATACAGTTACTCAAGACATGAAAGTAGATTATCATATCTACACGTGTGATTCACTTTTAAAACAAGTTCAACCGGTGTTTATAAAGAAAGAACATTCAAATAAACACGTATAGAATTCAAGTTCAATTTTTTTTATAGCTAAACCAAGAAGCGTCCGTATTATTTAATATTTAAATATTGTTTACATCTCACAATAGAAAAGCATAAACATAATAAAAATTAGAATATCCTACAAAGTAGCGTGAGCTCAGAATAGTTCGGGGCATGCCAGAATAACAACCGAATAAATTACAAATCCGATTTTTGAAATGGTGGTTATGATGATGGTTTCCAAACTTTCCTGCGATAAACCCTTCAAGGTTGTCCTGAATTGCAATGAGTGAATAGCAAAACAGAAGCCGGGGATTCCAAATCTGATACGCAGATGGGTCAAAAAGGATCACAAGGTTCTGGGAGCTGGTATTTATGTATAATATCATAACGAATATAATATATGGCATTAGAATCGTCCCACCACGCAAATCAAACAAAAATACTAGCAATGGAGACATGTGCAGGAAGGGCATTGGAGAAACAGCCAAAGGTCACAGCTGATTCATATCCGATTGAATACTTAGGCGGCCCGAAAGATATTAGCATCATATCCCTATAACCTCAAAACTAGCTTGGAACTGCCTGTAAAACTCTGACTAAACACAAACAAAGTCACTTCGGTGTAGTGTCTGGGCATAAGAGCCATACCAGGCAACGAATTAGCAAACAAGCTAGCAAGAAAGGACTGAATGAAACCATATTTTCTGGGTCTGAACCAGGTGTTTTGATAACAAAGACTGCGATCCGTGTTGCAGTAGGTGGATTAAAAAAGAAAAACACGAGGTACACTGGAAGAACGTTGAAGAACAGATACATAGCAAACGGAGGCTAGGGAGTACAGTTTAGAACGGTGACGAGTCACAGTGACAGGACACGGCTATCTAAGAAAATACCTACATGAAATTGGCATCTTTAGAGATGAGCCCATTTGTAGATTATGCAATGAGGAGGAAGAGACTACCATTTTGTTTTTGAATGCGCTGGATGGGAACAGCAGATACTGTAAGCGCCGTGAGCAACCAACCTACAGACAGATCTGACGGGCAAAGGTTTGCCACACACACAACTAAAATTAGTTAAATGGACTGAGCTGTTTATGTGAAGAAATTCACTGGGTAGGGAAAAATACAATAGGGCTCAGACCACGGTGTTAAGGGGACAACATCATTCCTATTTAGACTACTTAGTAATCTACGCCCGTTTCAACGAACATCGATGTTTTATCGATTTTTAATATCATTTTGCTATTTTTTTAATTTTTATTATAATAGGTATGAACCAATATTAACGTTTATTCTACTATTTTGTGCTGCTTGAAGAAATATGTTACGAAAACTTGAAAACTTTCACTCTTTTGTGGAAATAGGAAAAATCTTTAAACTCAAATGTTTAGTAACCGAGCACATATTATTTGGTAACCTCAAAATTGGAAAGCAAAAATAAGTGCCAATTTTTCTTACAACTATACATCTATTCAATCACCAATAGCATACCTATTACCTATTAGGTGATAATTACAGCGTGAAAGTACGGAATATACATTCACGTAATTATGTAATAGAATGACTAGGTATACAAATAACTTCTGCTTAAAAGTAAACACAGATGATGTAAGTTAAAAACGAAGATACGCAGTCATAGAACTCCTAACCTATAACATTTATAATTCTCTGTACATTAATTTTGATAGATACGGTAATTATATCTTTGTCATCCATTTCTAATCGTATAACTATATGATTTTAACGAAAATATCATAGGAGACGTCTCCCTCGTCACGAAACTTCAAGCATTGAGAGACATTAAAACAATCATTGCGTTTATATAGTATCTATATCAAATAGATGTCGTGATTACAAAAATCAATAATTCTTGTGGTTATAATGTCTGGATATGAGAACTTGTCTCTATTCTAAAATCAATAGATTAGTCAGTATGAAATTAGTAAGCAACATAGACCGTAATAAACGAAACAATGCCACATGCTTAGTTTATAATCGTGCAAACACTTTTGACATTTAAAATGCGTATTGATCTTTTCTTCACAATGCATTGCACACCTATATAGTGAATGATTGAAACAGAAAAATAATTATATTCATGGAACTCTGTGTTCAACCTTCTAAGTCGTCCCATTGTCGTTTTTGTTTCTCTGTTTTACAGGTAACATACGGCTGTGGCCAAGGATTTAATCAAGGTTGAATGAACATAATGTGTATTAACTCTGTGTATTTATGTTCAGATTAGCGTTTGGAAATCAGTGTTACTAACATTATAATATGCTCCAAATTTGCCCGCATATTTATTGCTCGTAATCATACAGACTGGCTAATATTATATGTGTTTGTAATAGGTAAATAAATTGAAATAAAAGCTATTGAGTAGGTCAATTGCAAATATCACGCAAAACCGAAACCGTCCTTCGTATTTTCCTTAATGTGGGTACTTAGAAACCGCAAAATCTTCAGCCACCTAATGAAATTTAAACAGGTATTGCTTAACATACATATTGTAAAAATGAATGAATGAATGGATGAAAAGAATAAAAAATTTACTTGTCACGTCTTTTGTAAGCCTGTATCTAATCCTTCATAAATGATATTATTTGCCAATATATTAGTTTAAGGTTATGCTGATGAGTAAATAAAAATAATTTGGCGGTAGAAAATTAATGCCGAATTGTTGTGTTAGTGAACAACAGATTTTGGAAAGAAGAATTTATAAGGAACAGATAATGATAATGGCACCCAAAATAAATCTGCAATACCGAAATGTGAATCAGAAATGCACTACTAGCTTTCTAGATCACTACTAGAAATATGTTAGTTATCTAACAAAAACGTAAAAAATTACACTATGTTGAATGATTATCACGCAGTTGTGTTTGAAGTTTTTAAAATGGTTTTACGATAGTTGATGATGAACATACTAACAAAAGATCACAAGAACAGCTAAGATAAACGTGCATCGATAATTGACCAAAAAATATATCATAAACGAAATTTATTTTAGTCATAACTTTTATTTTACAATTATTTGGAAAGAATTTGCTCATTTATTTAGAATTTTAGTCATGAATTTTGCACGCAGGTGTGACACAGTAGTGTCGCATACTCAAAATTTTTCACTAATTCCCCTTATTTTCATGTAATTAACTAAAAGCTTAAAATAATACATCATCACAGTATTCATAAGCGCCGATAACCATTAACATAAATATTTTGTTAACGTCCAATGTAGAAACAAAAATATAAAATCATAGAATTACATAACTAACTGCTAAGAAAATGTAATTTGAATAAATATAGGTGCGTCAAACGCAGAGACACCAATCAGTATCAACTGCCATAAGAAGCATATATAAACGTATAATTACAAGAGCCCAGAATCAATCGAGACTAATTGAAATTTTCCGCGAGAAGTAGGTAATCTCATTATAATTCCAGCATAACACCTATTAACTTTCAGATAAAACCGAAACAATATCATTGCGTGAAAGTATTGATAAGTACTGCGTACCCTGTTCATTGTTTGTCGCGATTCCGTGCGATAATTTAATAAATGTAGGAATATTGTGTAGTGCATGTTTTCGAAAAAGTAGACATCCGCCTTCCTGAAAATCCATTTGTGTTTTATTACCGCTAGATTAACAATGAAGGTAATGGAAAAGTACCTGCATGATATAGTTGATGCGAAATTAGTAATGCGGACATTAACATAAATGCACTTGATTAAAGAAATAATAATTAATACGTATTTGCATTTTCAGTTGCAGATTATATTATCCGTTTTATCGGAACAGCGATACTCTACGGAAGGTGCTGTTGCACCGCCACCGTGGGCAGATCCTGAAGTCAATCCTTGCGCTACGCAACCAAGAGGTTGGCAGTTATTGTATTGGCCGCCAGATGGAAAATGTTATAAAATATTTAAGGTAAACATATTTACTTTTAAATATAAGTACATATACTATATGCTGTATTTCGCTCTAGCAGATAGATTTATTCCCTTAGTAGATCATTCCACCATAAATTTAATGTGGAATGGAAGAAATATATATATATATATAATATAGCTATTTAGGAGGTACGGTATAATGAATAGCACTTTTAAAAAAAATGTTGGTTATTATTCGTATTTCAGGAAAAAATTTTATTGGCCAACAATCATGCCTACTATAAAGTCATGGGCTCATTTTCATCGACTAGCTGTTAGAATGGAATACAGATATTGATATGTTTGAAAGGATTTAAATGCAGCAATATTTATTGTTAAGTAGAGTCAAAAGTTTTATTTATATTTATTTTGAAATGTGTAAGCTTTCACGACCAGATTCTAATAATGATAATCTTTCCGGGCTTAAGGGTTGTACGATTTGGGACTTTTACCCAAACGGTTTCCTCACAGACAACCTCGTAATTTTGTTCCAAACCACCGAGGTTTTGTTAACAGCATCGCAGTACCATGTACGCCTTCATAGAGAATCTGTAACGGTTCGCAAACTTTCTCATAATTTTAGTAAAAAGCAGAAAAATCGCATCTTGAACAGGGTTTGGTATCCATCTTGCGACTGAGAGTAATGCGGATAATGAAATAGAGACGTTAAGGAACAGTTGACACATCGGCTGTCAATAAACTATGCACTAAATAAATAATTCAATTTAATTGACAATATCATTTAAAGCGAGTTTTTGTTTGGAGAAAATTCGCAGACCACATAGCCTTTATCGAATTTTCTTTTCAGAAACTATAGCATGAAATAAATGTTAATTACCCTCAAGACTAGAATTCAGTAATTTAAAATATATATGTGTAAGCAAAATGAACGAATATAATTTAATAACTGCAGACTAATTGTATAAAATGTTATACTAATACGGTCCATTACGTCTATTAAAACTATTTATAAAAACATCAAAATATATACTTTAAAACTGACAAATTATAAAATGCATACATATATTACACGTTTCTCTTTCACGCTTCCATTACCGTAACAATCGTACCGTAGTGAACTCACACGACTGTGTCATAGGCATTTCCTAGCAACCCATAAGCCGCTATTACGCTGGAGCGTGTTTGAACGCAGAACCAAGGACGCCGTTGCGCAACGTACGCTCTCAATTTCCGACTGTTTCAGGAAGATTCAAAATCGTGCAAGCTATTATCCTTTCCGCACACTACCACGGCATGTTTTTTAACCGCGTTCCTGGCTGCGTTAAAGTCGTCGGGATTTTTCCGACTAGATTTGGAAATGGCGTGCAATAATCTGCAAGTATCGTTTATAATTGTTTTCTTTTACGATAAAATGTGTTTGTAAAGTGTGAACATACAAGACTTCCTTGAATACTTTTCACCTTACAGCAACTAGGAAGCAAATACCGGTTGTTGATTTAGAGTCCAAAAGAATTATCCATAACTAACACAATATAGCATTCCACAAATCAATCAGAATAGCTGTGAGAGGTGAAGATATCTTCTTTTCCATAATATTTATATCGGAATGTAGGATCTTTCAAATCCAACAGACTACTTGTAAAAGAAAGTAGATGGTAACTAAGACAAAGTTGAAATAAATTCAGAAGAGATCATTATTCATACAGGTTTTGTTGATTAGACAAACATGGTAAGCCTACAATTACAGTAGCGTATTTTACCAGTGGAATAATCATCTCAATTATCGGTTTTCGATGTGTCTGATCTGGTTTACAATCATAATCCTTCCAGAAGGAAAATATACTATTCTTCTTCATACAAAAGCATATGTAATAGTACACTGTGCAACAGAAATAACTTACTATCCTTAAACAAATGGTTAAAATAAACGACTTTTATGTGAATATCGTAATTAAATTACTACGTAAAATCCAGATTAAGAAAATGGAGAAATTATATTTCTTTGCTGACCGGATGATGTCTCTTTTGAGGGGCGAAACCGAACGCGTGCTTATTAAAGAATTTGTGAGGAATAAGACCAGTTTTATTTCTTCTCTATTCGTTCCTAATCGATAAAAATTCGTAGGAATTAAGAAACCGTTTTTAAACCTTTTGTATCCTTTCAGAGAAAGTTTAACCTAATTTTTCTAGATGTCCAACGACTTAAAAATTCACAATTTTCATTATTTTTTCTTGATTCATATCAGAGCTTAGGATCTCCTTAGAACAAAATAAATATCTCACGATAGAATACTTTTAAAGAAGTTGGGGAAACAATTAAGTATTGCACTGCTACAAACTTAAATTATATTATTTCTATAATACTGTGTTTCTACATATGTAAAGATATTGGAGTAAAAATAATCTAACCGGGTCTTGTATAATATTTTAAATTATATACCACAAAATATCTCCATTCCAGACATATTAAACTATGTCAAACTTTTATTCAACCGCATTACAACCGCTCTTGTTTCAAAAGCGCAACATTTTTTTAGTTACCGCTTGATTGTGTTATAACCGCACAGAAATTAGGTACTATGACACACTTAAACAACTGTTTCTTTTAGAACAACTAACGCATTTATACTAAAAGGTTTTAAACTCGACATAAATTACATAACCGCATTTCAAAACATTTACAGCTTAACGAACCCACCAAAGTTATCGCATCATTCCAAACTCTACGTAAGTGAAACTGCGTTGCATTCACAACAAAAGAATGATTCTTACTCGGGCGTTCTCCCGTGTCAATCACCTTCATTGTATGTAAGTACGTCTCGTTATTCCTCTTTTCTTCAATCTGTTGCAGATGGGTTATCCGTGCCCAGATGACATGGAACTGAGTCCGGCCGCTACAGCTGCGGGAACTCGGGAGTTTTCCGCCGAGTGTCGTTGTCCGCCCAAAACCGCCCAGTCAATGTTTGACGGGCGATGCTATGAATTATTCAAAGCGGCTCCGTGCCAGCGCGGACAATACTTCGCTCCGGACACGAGGAATCACACCGAATCGGAGTAAGTTACCGTAGTTATTTTGTATTGCTGTTTTTTAAATTCTTAATGCGTGAAAGGAATGTAATTTTTCGGATTACCGAAGAATTTATTGTTTTTGATCGGTCTTGCATGTACAAATTTATGAAGAATGTGAAGTATTTAAACTCGTTTTAAGGATAAATACGGTAATATAATCAATAAAAAATAATGAGAAGAAATGTCAAGTGTCAATGGTTTTATACAGGTTCACAAATTTCTTTTTTCTTTTTAGTTACATGCATGGGATAGTTCCTAAGTAATTACATTCGAATTAAACATTAATTCATACTATTCTTTCATCACTCACTGGAACTAAATTAAAGCTAAAATTTTAAGTGAAACCCCTGTACGAATACGAAAAAAAAAATACAAATATCATACTTCTTTGTTTACAGTTAAGTTAAAGGTAATTCTTGCCAATTCCAATAATACCAAAAACTTGGTATTCGAAGCATAATAGTTGTGCCCCGTACATAAAAAAAGTCAGATATAGGAGTATCAAAAATGCGACCAGATTGTATTTACTAATAATAAATGTATTGTGTCCCAGTCTTGAGTGTAGTAGTGTAGAATTTTCTTGTATGTTTGAAAAGCTTCATTACCACAGACCTTTTTTACTTCTTGAAATGTGTGTACATGTGTTTTTGAATCCATTTTTACAAATTTATTAATAGCATCATATCGAAAAATTGGACCTACTACAGTTAAATTTCAGTTAGCTAGATTTTCTACAATAGCTTCGATAGGTACATCTTTTTTATTACAAAATTTTATATATGACTAACAGAACGCAAAAAATAGTAAATATTTTGTGTATTAATTTTCTTTTTCAATTCTTCTTTCTCATGAATAATATTATAAATATTAATATTATAGGTATATTATTTGTATGACATCAAGTTAAACAACGTAAATATGTTTTTTTCTTATAGTATAAATTGCGAGGTTTAATTTTCACTAATTAAAAAATTACAGATTTTTTCCGCGAAAGCGTCATTCTGAACCAGTGCGCGGCGGGCAACGCCTAGTAGATGGACAGCCTACAATATACATACTGAATTACGATTTTTGTACGAATCGCGAAGATATTGGGAGTGCCTATACTTCCCGTGCGAATTATACCGATTGTCTTTATTCTTTCGGGTGTGTCTCACTCCATTGAGCACGCCCTCTTGCTGTCGCGCATCCACCAATTCAAGGCACGCATTAATTTTAGTTTAATTGCATTAATAGTAAGAGACAAATATTTCTGCCACAGTTTTGAATACTTATGCTGTTGTAGAAGATATATTCATTTACAAAATTTGTTGATGGCTCTTAGGCACCATATATCTGTCGGTTATTTGATCTTATCTCTTAGTTACTGGTTAAAATGTATGTTTTGCAATTTAGAAAGGGGCGTAGAAGAAATGGAGATAAATATTGCATATACGGTTTTGCATTAATAATATTAGTATGGAACTATAATTGGCTCTTAAATTGCAAGCAATAATCCTTAGATGTACGTCGTTAAATCATTTTTAATTAAGCGTCTGCATACTTCGAATTACCTATCCTACAATTTATTCTCAAGATCATTGTTTGCTAAATGGCATACAAGAAAATTAGCTACGCCTCCAGTAAATTATATTATACGTTCAATTCATTCAACACATAATAAATGCCTTAAAACGGACATAATGAAGAATCACTAAATACCTACTATTTATTTAGGAAAGCGTTCACTAAAAATTCAATAAGTTATTTAATATTATTATTTTATTCTGATGTTGCAGTTATTATTTCACTTAATTATGCCTGAACAATATTACTAGTGAACAGCAATTTGGAACAAACTACTAACCCGAACCAATCATAAATTCCGTGAAACTGTTTTATGAATACCTGCAGTTTTTCCGTTTAGGTCGACTAAACAACGCTGGGGCATTTGCAAAGAAGTACCGAGATGTGACAATCCAAACGAAATCTTTTGGCCGCAGAACGGACGGTGTTACGAGAGGCTAACCAGAGGGCCCTGTACAAAGGGACAGCTCATCGGCGCCGCTTCAAACGGATTAGCTGAATGTTCGTGCAATCATAAAAGCGACATGATAGACTATTACTACAACGGCTATGGATGCTTCCAGCACTTCACCAAGGGACCGTGCAAAGAAAAGGGACATCTATTTCTTCCGGATAGAAGCTGTGATTGCAGCGACGAACTGCCTCATTATCATGAAGTAACGAAGCAGTGTTTTGAAATAGGTAAGATTAAATGTAAATATCACTTCCGGTTGATTGGAAGTTGACGACAACTTTATTATTTTAAATAGAATGATATATTTTTTTCACATTTTTTGTATTCTATGACCATAAGTACGTCAGTTTTTATTAGCTTTCCTAGAGCCACATGCTGCCGTTTTTAAGTTATTTTTTTTTTTAGTAATAATCTAATTTTTTTAGTGTTAATCATTCAGAAGTTAATATATTTGTATTGCAAGTAGAAGCTCCAAATTTGCTGCTTTATGAATGTAGATATAACTCTAGGAAACGCACACTTCACATTCTAACATACAAGCTGTTCAAAACTGATAGACAAAGTCACATATTTCCAAATGCAGAAAATCCCAAATATAAGTAAATAATACAACATCATAAACTTTTAATGAACAATTTACGTGGAATAGCCTGTATAATATAATGTGTGCTTTGCAATTTTATAAATGTTCAAAATCATTCGAAAAGTTGCTTGAAACCCGAATTACCCTGCATTTTTTTATATTCACTGTAGCAATACTGTTTGTTTCTATAAAATAATTAACGTTAATTTAAGGGTGTCTGGTACAAAATACGTGCAAACTTATAAAAAAAGAATTCGTGAATTATTCTCTAGCGGTGGAAATATGTTGGATTTGCAATATTTTGTTTAGCAGAAAGGAAAAGATGAACCCATAATTAAGTGATGTGGAACGACTTAAAAGTTAAAAAATCACGATTTTGTTGCTATTCTAACTCCAAAGATATTGGTCGTAGAAAAATATGATTTGGTATACATGTTTGTTTTGAATTAAACTTTTGTTGTGTATTTTTTAACATTTTATTTTCTTTAGTTATGACATGACGCCACCCTAATACAACAACTAAAACTCGACTGTCTTTTTTCACAAACGTCTTTCAAACATGGTGGACATAAAAATAGTAGCGATGTTTGGCGCGAATTTCAAATTATATAAAAAATGCACTTATTGTCTTAAACAATGTTTATAAATGATATTTCTAGGACTTTGTGAACTATTTTTTTTCTTTTATTACTTGTGTAAATAAAACATTTACAAAGTCATTATTTTGCTGACCTCATTGTTTCAGCGTTTTATTCACATAAATAATTAAAGAAAAAAGAATATTATTTCACACCGTCCTAAAAATATCATTTACAAACATGTATACTAAATTTGGAGTTGGTATGGTAACAAAATCGTGATTTTTTAACTTTTAAGTCGTTTAGTCTCTCTTAATTATGGGGTTTATTTTAGTCCTTCTTCTAAAAAATATATTGCAAATTCAACATATTTCCATCTAGTAAAATAATTCACGCATTTCCTTTTTCAATTTGCACGTTTTTGTACCCTTAATCAAAAATTCAGAAAAAGCTGTTAAATGTTATATTAAAAAAGATAAATTAATCCACGGTTCTTTTTATTTACGATAGAGGTCGCTACCAGATTATTACTTATAAGGTGACTTACTTGTATGATAAAAACAATTTCATAATTTACATTCCTATTGTCTCCTTTTTTTTTTATATATATATATATAAACGGTGTGAGATTCGATTTTGAAAACGATTTTGCATTCGTTAAAGAAAACGGGTTCGATTCATTCGTAATTAACTTATGCGCATTTGTTTAGCTTTAGCGAATGATTTTTTTTTATTCGATTAGCCCATTATTACACAGTATGCAGTAATTAAAACGAACTTAACACACGCAGCAATATTTTCTCATTAAACGCTTTACCTACGACCGTGTTTATCCGCATATCTATGTTGTTACATTCCGTAACAGATCGACGATTCACGATTACTACTATGCGAGTTTTACACACCTATCGATTTACTCTGGCCGAGAGCGTCTCCTAACGGGTCTAATGACTCCCGCTCCTTCTCCCCACCGCGCTTCCCACGTACCGGGAGCGTCACGTCACGAATCATGTGCATGCTGCACGCAAGAATCGTGATCCCCGACCGACGACGCGACGCGGCGACCTGCACCGTTCGTTATGAAACGTGCCGCAATGTCACGAGATCGCGCTTGCGTACGGCACGTCACTCCCCGTTCGAAGAAACGTGTCGCAGTATGCCATCGCGAACGCGTGAGAGTACGATCTTCCTGTGCCGAGGCGTCTCGACGTGTCGTTCATCCCGTTCCGTTTTCCGATGATAAGGATGGAGGAGATGCTGATAGCGAAGGTTAAACAGCGCGAATTGCTGTTCAATACGCGGTGCCGCGACTACAAGGACCAGAACAAGAGGTGCGAGGCATGGGACGACATCGGGAAGGAGTTGAACATGTCAGGTGGGTCGATTGGTAGTGCGAGCGTGTCGGATGAAAGCAAAGTGTTTCCTCGCTATATTTTACTCGAAATTTTGAAGTGCAGCTA
The DNA here is from genome assembly GCA_949128085.1 of Cetonia aurata. Taxonomy (NCBI): domain Eukaryota; kingdom Metazoa; phylum Arthropoda; class Insecta; order Coleoptera; family Scarabaeidae; genus Cetonia; species Cetonia aurata. The sequence goes on from OX421885.1 coordinate 36,869,147, forward strand.
ACGATTCAAAATATCAATAAAATTTCCAGTAAAAAACAAAAATTGCCCAAAACACTTTTATGATTATCCTGTTTAAAAATTTCAAACTCTAGTTATTACAGGAATACTTAAAGATATGGACGATTGCTTTGTCTTCTTTGAAAAATAAACATGATGAATGGAAAATAATATTTTTGTTTAAAAAACATATACAGAGTGATTGTAAATGATTGAGGATGGTTTGAATTTCCCGCTGCACAAAATTTTTGTCACGTTGATTACTTGACGTTTCTTATCAGTGATGTGCCAAATGGGCAATTAATACTGTAGTGATATGATTTAATCAATATTGCGGTGCTTGGGATATAAGAATAAAATTAAATGCATATGCTTTAATTACGTTTTTAATTAACTCAATTATTTCATCAGTTTTCTGACATTGAAACACGAATTTTAAGTAAAACAATTTTAACAACCGCTAACGAGTCGCCCATAATGCTGACAGCTGATTGCCATTTTAGCACTGTAGCTATTTTGAACATGTAAAATACCCTAAAATCTAGAGCGGGAAATTCAAAGCATCCTCAATCATTTAAAATCACTCTGTAGTGACTGAATGAATGATCAAATTTCAACCTATTGATTTTTGGGTTCTTCAGTTAATTCTTTCTTTTTTTTTTGTTGTACAAACAACCCTTAATGCAACCAGGACAAACTTTATCAAAAAATAATAACTACAGCTTATAAAAAAGAGCCTACACAGCGTTTGAACTTGAGTATTAATGTAAGTATGCATATCAAACGAAATATAATACTTGTAAGTTTAAATATAAACATTTTCATGAGAAATACGTAATTCATTTTCTGCCTTTACGTTGCATTTTAAAATTAACCCTGTAACACGTTGATGATGTCACCTATTCCTAGGAATGGAAACGATTATCTTTTTGCTGCACCAAAATAAAATATGGACAAACAATAAAACTTTTAAAAGATTAATATATACTGCAGCAATTTACATATATGGTAACTATTTTACTTAGTTTTCATTCAAATTACTATAATCCGTAAATATATATCCGTTTTTAATATATTGGAAATATTATAATGTAAGAATATCTGAACTTCTACCTATAAATTCATTGTCAGGTCATTGTCAGCGGGTTTGCGAACTACACTTGTGACTGTTTGAACTTCACTAATGCGCTATTTTTATTGCACATCTGGATTGTTTATTTGGTTAAAGTAGATTACTAGAATACTTATACATTAACTTTTTCTCGCGATCTATTGCAGTAAGGGTAATGCAACAAAAATTTACCAAACCCTGCCTGGGGAATCCTCTGAAAATATTTTCAACTTCCGGAAACGTTCCGCTATACCGGAAGTCGATAACAATTTTCTTATTTTAAATGGATAAATTCTACAGAATTTATTTAATACAATTTTTACTAAAGTTCACTATGTCTAAATTTAGCCGCTTTTGAGATATGCGCGATTTTGTCAAAATATTGACATTTGCATCTCGTTCTATAGTATTCTTTATTTTATAAGCTATTAAAGATAATTATCTCATTTTCTTTACAGTATAAGAAAAATAGTCGTGCTTACCAAATACAGCCTCAGAAACTACTACATTTTATATAGAGTGTTCATAAATCGATCGTCGACTTCGACACCTTTAACCTTAGAAAATTAATTCTTTTCAAACGTTCCTTAATTTTTTTTTTAAAAATATGTTTAAATTGATTTGTTTTTGTTACTGCTTTAATTTAAAATGGTTTATTTGTCGTATTTTTTTACAAAATTTCTATATTCTATATCTATAGTTAGAGGTGGTCACAATCAATAACTATCAATAACTATCGATAGTTTTGGCTATCGATAGTGAACTATCGATTGTCCGTTTATAGATATACCGATAGTGTTTAACAGTTTTTCCTTTTTTCGCCAGATATGATTTTGTCTTTTGTAAACGTAAAAATAGGTGAAAATAGTTGCGAAAATTATGAAGGATACTAAATATTTTACCTTAGAAGATAATGAGTGTGGCCACCATAATAAATACTTAGTCAATCTTACAATCAATGTGACATTATCACTTTATGTAAAAATTGTAGGTTTTTATCAGAAAAGTGTACAAATTATCGATAGCTGACTATCGAAACTATTAACAGTTGACTATTGAAACTGTCGATGGTTGACTATGCCAACTATCGATAGTCGACAATCGAAGCTACTATGGACAGTGCCCAACACTACCTATAGTGAAACGAATTTGATCGTCATTCTAGCTTAAAATTAAATTTAAGAGTATGAAGTTGGTTGGATTTTTTTGCCAGGACTTCATTTATGCTTTCGTTTTTCACACTTTTATTAAGATAAAATTCCACTTATCATCATAATATAATTTCTTATGCTTACAGGAGATTTTGCAAAAGATGCGTGGGAAAGACTTAGAAGATGCTACACAAACGCATTACACAGGCGTCGCTTTAAGAAAAGCTCAAAAAGGATCTTTCCCTGGAAATTTGAAAAAGAAATGGCCTTTCTATTGCCATTTTTGGAAATAAGAAAGTAAAATACTCTTCAGATCAATCAATTTTCGCAAAATGTGTTAATTAACTAGGCGTTATTTACTTTTTAGGAGCAAACACGAGAATTCCTTCTTTGGATATGATGAAAACCAAGACACGACATTCGAAGAAGAGCTGCACATCAAAGAAGACGTGGACAATGGCGACATAGACGCGCAAGATAATATAGTGGAAAACCTCAGAACGCATTTCATGGAGCAAATAGACGCGGACCAGCAATGCGAGAACATAGAAAGCAGAGAAATATCGAACGATGCTGGCGTGGAACACTCGCAAAGATACAGCGAAAGTTATCCATACATAAAGCCGATTTATCAACAGATGTGCTCCGTACCTCCCAATTTAGACACCTTAGATGAAAATGATATGTTTTACTTGAGTATGTCGAGGATGACGAAGCGGTTGCCTAAATTGGAACAAGCGAAAATCAAACTGCTTTTGAGCAAAAGTGTGTTAGAAGCAGAAATTAGACAGGAAGAAGCGAATACTTAAAATAGAGTTTTTAACCCAAGGAAAGAAAAATATGTTATGTGAAAATAGGAATAAGACATTACTTTAGACGTATTTTTACATATGTAGTATAGTTATTATATACCCTTAACTTTTTTTTTATAGAGAAACAATAAAGAGATATATCTTCTGTTTATTATTATTTGTTTTGTCCCTCATGTAAGTTGGGACCTCGTCACTGTTATATCCTATAAATAGAGTCATGTACAGGGTCTTTCATTTTGTTTTGACCACTACTTACTTCCGTTACTATTACATTTATAAATAAAAGTTGTAGCGTTTTACTTCTTTCGAATAAAGTTTGACAACTATCAGAATTACATAGAGAGGACGCGGGTAACAAAACGTAGTTTTGACTTTTTTAATAGAACATCCTGTTTTTTTATATTTTTGGATAGGCCTGATTTCAAATATATTACAAACGCCTATTTTAATTAAATGACTTATTTATTAGCATTATCGCATCGACAACAATGGAGGTAACTTTGAGCAGCTCCTTTAAGTTTATATTAAGTGTGGATAAGTTTTTGTTAAATTTATGTTATATTTTTAAATAATTTAAAATAGACTCATACCATATTATATATTTGGAATTAGGAGAAATATACAGATGTAAACGGGAATAAGTGGTGGTCACAATAAAATGAAAAACCCCGTACAATTGGCAACACTCTAATCATAAGCAATTGGAGCGAAGAGAAAGTTAATTTGCATACTTCGTTTCTTTTTAAAGGTTCCACCGGGCCATGTTCATACGGAGAGGAATTTCAACTCGACCCATCAAAGAAAAAAGGCACATGCGCTTGCAAAAAAGGCTATATTCGCTACAACGCCAATCGACGATGCTATCGACCATACACGCAAGGCCCGTGTCCTGCCGGACAAATGCTAATGAACGATACCGCATGTGACATCCAACCGTGCAAGAGAGGAGAACTTTACTTCCCAGCAGAAGATTCCTGTTATCGCGTAGGCACGAAAGGTCCGTGCAGAGGTGGACAGGTGGTGACTTTCGATTTCGAAACAAGGCCATCTTTGGACGGTATTTCTTATAACGGTCTCTGTAGATGTGTCAAGTCGAAACCGTGCGAACAAGACGATAGTAAAAAACACTCGTGCACTCGACACGACCAAGTTTTGTTTAAAAACAAATGTTACAAACTGTATACTCAAGGTCCCTGTACCAAAGGTGCGTGGTTAACGCCGGTGCGGCATAGAAAAGAGGACATATGGACTGAGGAAGTGGATAGGAGGACTGGCGCTTGTGATTGTATGCCCGGCTACACGAAGACGTTGAGGACAATCAAAGAAAGAGTGGTCATCGAGTGCCTGTCACCATCTGTGATTTTAGCCGATTATTTAAACAAGAATTACTTTTCGTTTAACGAAACCGATTTTAGTTAGGCCTAGTGAAAAATAGAAAAATATATATTTTGACTGTTTAGATAAGCATAGAATAAGAATAAAATTTTTAATCGAATAAAGTTTAACTTTAGCATTCAATTAAATTAATTTATGATGAAAACTGTCTCTATTTATTTCTAAAGGTCATTGACCAGAAAATGTAGGATAGAATAAAATACGATACCATAAACTGGAATAATTGTCCCGATTTTCAATTTCTTTTTTTTAATTTTTGCCACTAAAAGCTATTGACAAATAAAAAAAAATAGATTTTAAGTTGCTTATATTATATAATGAAACCAAATTTTGAGGTATCAAAGGTCTTTTATTTTTTCACCTAATTTGAAATTTGGGTCAAAGTTACCTGCGATTGTAAGAATTTTAACCCATTCATTGAAAACCTATGTTTGGAGTATGTTACATAGTTTCAGTCAATGATAAACTACCTGAAAACTGGTCACATATATACTTTTTACTTAAATTAAATTTTAAATAAAAAAATACACTTAGAAACAAATCTTTATTCTAATACCATATTTAAAAACAAACGATTACAATACTAATGATTAAAAAAATACTAAAATATCCACTTCTGGAACTAAAAATTGGTTTTTCTTTCAGACAATTTTAGGAGGATTCCCAATCATACATTATACAACCTTCCATTTTAGGCCAACGCCAAACCTTCAACCCCTTTCCCATTACATTTAACAGTTGGTCCAGTATTTTCTAAACTCAAAATTTTACCAGGGTTTTTTCCATCGTTCGAAACAATTAGAAAATTATCCGCCCTAAAGTCAACAGGCTGCCGCCTTTTACATTCTATATTAGGACTAGGGTGAATAGTGTTGCCAGAGTTTTTATGTAGTATCACATCAGATTCTAGAATCATTTAAACGTTATGTTCGTCAGAACCAGTTTCTAGTTTTAGAATATGAAGATTTGTTCGAGATCTTCTTTGACGAACTAGATGGTTTGTTAACTGCAGATCCTACAAGAGCTACTTCCACATCTTGACGTACACCCACGGACACTTAAAATGTCCGATCTGAGTCACAGTGCGAGGGCAACGTTCGATACACCCGAGTTGCACACGGAGTTTAGACTACGCGTTAGACCGGACATTTTGGGTGTCCGTGAGTGTATCTGCAGGTACTTGGATTTTTTTTCTTTTAGGTTTATATGTGGTTGCATACTCAACTCTTTTCTTCTCCAACTGTTCCAGGAGAGAATCGCCAATAACATCTTTATCCACTGCTTGGTTTTTTGGCAATCGGTCCGACAGTTTTTTCTTGTTGAGATTTTCTAAACCTACTTTTCAAATGCTGGTCTCTATTCTCTTTTAAATCAGATATAAGTTCTTTCAATAAAGCAGGAAACTTGTCCTACGGAATCGTAGTGTACTTGGACCCATGCTTAAACTCTTTCCACTTACTAATGATTTCACGCGACGATTTCTTCATAAATGTATAGAATACTACATCTAATGGTTGAGTCAGGGGGAGGAAGATTGTCCCAAATTAGTACATTTGGTCCATTTTGGAACATTTGAAACAAAACGTAAAATTCACTAGATTCAGTGTTTAAACTATCGAACTGCACTACTTTAGCTTCGGAGACATTCAAACTTTTAAATGCAAAAATTGGGGAATTGGGGAAAGTTTTCCCAAAACTTGGAAGAAAGTTTCTGTAATGGAGAATACTTAAATTGTGTAAAACCTACAAAACGTAGAGAGTTGTAACAATAAAAAACTTATACGCAACAAAACATGGTAAAACAGAATCCGTTTACCACCTCCTAGAAAGTACGCAACTAAGCTTGCGCAGTTAAAAGTTTGACAGAATAAAAAAAAAACGTCACTTTCACATGCAAAAGGTAACAGCAGCGCTGTCGTAACAAAAAAGTTGAATTACACTAACGCCCCAGCTTGTTGCCTTTCTAGCAATACAAGAACTAAGTAAATATCATCAATTTGCCACCTATAAACTGTTAATTTTTTTTTTTATTGTTGGGTCAAAATTACCCGCAAGTGACTGAAGTTCCCCAGTCGACGGTACTTATTTATGACTGTGGACTATATGTGGTATTTTCTGCATAAATCTATATCGATTTGAATATCCTAAACGAGAATAGCAAACTATAGATAATTATCAGTTAATATTTTCAATTTTTGTTCTTTTTTAATTGATAATTCAGTTGTAATACAATACAACTATTTTAGTAAATAATGCAAATATAAGTTCAAACTTTCACGGACGCCTGTCATAACTTAAAAATAATAACTTTTGGTTTAACTGCGTTAAAGTCTACGTAATCCAACCTTACACTAACAGGGGTGGTTCGCGTTCTCAAACGTATACGAATTACAGTCGAATCTTGGCGCAGTATTTATACCACCTTTCCTTCTCTCTGATTGCAATATCGCTACAATTAGTAGCTTGTCCCGAACGCTGTTTTTTCTTTAGCTTTGAGTAAACTAGTGACTTTCCAAATTCAGTTATATAAGTATTCATTTTATCTATTATAATAAATACTAGAAATGTTCACCGTTCACCCTAACCGATGATTCAGTCGCATATTATTGATATATTCTGCAGGAATATTTTCAGCTTCGTATATTAATGCCAGTAATGTGGTGCAGCACCATTTTGAAACCAAATATGTTCCAAATTACCGCTAGCAATTTCCGTTATTGCTAGAACTATACGATTATTTAGTTTTCCAGCTCAAACAACAAAATAATGCGCTAGACTATATTTTTTTTTAATATATCGTTTTTGACAGCGACAATACAATGATCGTTTTCAACAGAAAAATTCTACCTCTACCTCGTCAACAGTTAGAAACGCAGCGCATTTATACTTGAAATGTCAAAATAATCACACAGTAACAGCCCACGGCAAAAATAGACGCTAACCTACGCGTACAGATACATGTTATATTCATTGTTGTACACTTCCATGCACATACTAAAAACAATGGTATAAAGTTTTGAAGCGCACTGTTAGATCGCTTATTTATATTATAAATATGTCGTAGTGTCATCGCGCGTGGTTTTATTTTTTTAGCTAAGTTTTGTTCTACCATAAATATAGCAGTGCTTGTACATAAAGACAATGAATAAAGAATTTGCCTCTCGAACATCGCACGTATCATTTATATTCACAAACGTTTGAAATAATTTAATGTCTTACGAGTAAAACATAACCGTCATAAATACATTTCTTCTATGTTTATTTGATTTTCTTTTATCTTAAATCTTATCAGCTGTATTGTAAAAAAAGAATTAAGTGAGTATATCATGCAAAATGAAATAGCAACCCCATCTGAATGCTGTTTCTAGATATCATTAGAATATTTTACACTTTTTTTCTTTTTCTTTTTTAACGGGGGTTGATAAGGCCTAAGCACTAATGATGATATAATACGAATTCCATAAAAGGGCAGAAATAGATGAAGTAAATAAATACCTATAGGTTGCTCTCTTTGCATCATCTAGAAACATTATCGTACTAACAAAGGATAAGGTTTTGTAATAATTAATAACAATTATTTTTTATCCTGTATGTTCTATTTTATACTCTTCTACAATACCCTCTAACCAGCGCATGCTATATGTAAATACCCTAAATACAAATAAAATTCTACATGCTTTTATTAAACTATTCAATAATAATAATAACTACTTACGATACTTTTCGTCTCATGTCAGCCAATGTAGCTTCCATCGACGTTATCTTCATATCTCTCTTCTTGAGCTCCTCGTCTAACGCAACTATTTTCTCCGTTTTATCGTCGAGACTATGCTGAAATAATATAACATAAAAATTAATGTCTAAACGCTACTTATCACACACAACAACTAACCAAGAGCGAATCTTTTTCGGCGTCAATCTTAGCGAAACTTCCTTTCAAAACCACTAATTCGTTCTTCAGATTGAAAATTTCCTTATTGGCATTCTCCTTTTCGTTATCGCTGGATTTGAGCCTCTCCTGGACCATAAACATTTCCTTTTCTAGCTGATACAATTGACTTTGGCAGTCGGCTAGGGCTCTGTCAGTTTGTTCGTGCAATGTTCTGAACAACAGAAAACGAAAATTAACTTAAAGCCCTTCAATTAAGTATGGGAAAATACTTTAATTGACTGTGATAAGCTTTTTGTTGGCTAAATTCGCTTTGGCAGTTCTTCAGCTGTTGCCTGAGCATGTCGCATTCTTCCTGTAGATTATTTATTGTCGCTCTTCGAGAGCCTTGGGTATGTATGATATCTCTGCGATCCGCTTCTAATTTTCTTACATCCTCTTCCGCGTTTTTCAGCATGCTCTCTAGACGTCCTTTTTCTTGTAGATGATGTTCCGCCATCGTCTGCGAAAGTTAAAATATTAAAAAAAAATACTATGTTAAAATCGTAAGTACAAAATTACATTGAGTCTATGGCGCATGCCGTCTCTTTCTTCTTCTAATCTTTGAATGTCAGCTTTAAGGAGATCACGTTCTCTTTCTAATCGCCGAATTACCGACTGAAAGATAATTATTTTATCGTAATTGTTTTGGCATTACTTGCAAAACGTACCCTCACTGACACCATGTCAGCATCATCGTTTCGATCTCTTACGGTTTCGAGTCTCGTCATTAGATTATGCTTTTCTTTGCTCAAAGTGCGATTTTCTTGTTCTAAATCTGTTATTACCTGTTCTTTCTCAATAACCATCTTGCTAGCGTTGCATTCCTACGTATATAAATAAATTCTATTGATATGAAGTACTTAGTTTCGAAATTACTATTACAAAAGAAAGTTCAAAAAAAGGAATATACGCACAGGCTGTCCATTTATATTTTGACCCCTACCTACAGGCTGTATTATTTAAGATAGAAAAAGCTTTAAATACAAAAGTTGTAGAATTTTTACTGTAGTATCCTTTACAATTTTCAAAGTTGATATTATCTCAAATTGGTAAACAAATTAATACAACTTGCATTCTTTTTTAAATACACCAACCGTGTATATTATTAGATAGTATAAAATATCTCTTTTCAATGATTTATTGTTGATATTTGAATAAGCCGTTGTTGAATTACTCTAGTTTATATGATTTAAACTATATCAGTAAACACCCAAGATGAAAGCCATGAAAGCAATTTGTGTAACATCTTGTGTAACACTAAAAATATTTTATTAGTATTCGACGGAAGAAAAGCGTGAAATAGTTAGGATTTTTTATGCCAATAGCAATAGAATATTAACTCTAGATATTCAACGATTCAGTCAAATTTATCCTGGGAGAAGAATAGCCTCAACATGCTTCAAGAAAGGCTACATGAGGGAATATCGATTTTAAATAGAAACCACCCGGGCTTTATTTTAAACACACCAAAATTTACGGGAAACATTGTTAATTGTATAAATAATGGCGCTGGTTAAATTGAAAATTTTTAGTATTTTAGTTTTTGATAACTAAATATTCTTTTCTTCTTTCTATTAAGTTTCATACTTTTTATGGCAATCCAGAGTTTACACTGATACGGTTTAAATAGAATAGAAAATACACAAAACACCCTCAAAATGAAAACCTTAAGAACGTATACTCTGAGACAAACAAAACACACTGAACATGATAAAGAATGCAAAAAAGGAATACTACAGAAAAAAATTCGAAAGGTATCGAACCGAACCATAAAAAACATGGAACTTACTAACTAAAGAACATTAACAAGAAAAATGCAAGAAACCTACAAATTCAAGTCATACAAAGGGAAGACACCACAATAACAACAGACTCAGATGAAATAGCTCGAGAAATAAATAAATACTTTGCGACCATAGCAAAAAAAATTGGCGGATGAACAGATTACAAAATTAGGAAGAACACCATTACCGATAAACACTTTCATACTCTTTATGGCAATCCAGAGTTTTCACTGATACAGTTTAAATGATATAAACTCGAGTAATTCAAGAACTGGTTATTCAGATATCTTAAATAATACAGCATGTAAGTAGGCGTCAAAATATAAATGGACACTCTGTACGATATTAAAAAGAAATAATAAATCACCATTGATAACTTCTTTATTACTCTTTCGTTATAATGATAATCAAGTTAACAATGGCGCAGATTTCTTTTAAAGCCTCAAAATCTTACACATCCTCCTGGCGGCGGCTTATTGCACATATTGCTCATCTTTTCCATCAAACCTTGGCATTCTTTCATATAATAATCTCTCTCATTCTTCAAATGATCCAGAGACAGGTTGGCCTAGAGTTTTACAATGTTTTCCTCAGATAAAATTCGTTTTATTTAAGCACAAACTCACTCGTGTTTGTATATGATCCATTTCGTTTCCGATTATCTCTTTTAAATGGTTCAAGCAAACATTTTTATTGGAAATTTCCTCCATTATAAGTCGTTTGAGCTCCGCCACGCAGGTATCGCGACCGCTGCACGAGTCGCTTTTCGTTCCCACCGCTGATCTTCTTCTCGCGAACCGCCTGTCTGGAGATGCCCTTCCTAGGGATTCCCTGTCCGGAGATAGTCTTCGAGGCGAACTCGGACTGCTGCTGTACGACGACCTGGTTTTCGTCGGTGTTGCAGGGGTATTGTCTGGAACTCGGGCGTGATCGCCGCCCGGGTAAAACTTATTTGGAGATTTCCGTTTGGCAGGTTTGTGAGCCCTCTTCTTCTTTGGGGAACCACTTTTGCCTTTATGCTTCTTATGTTTATCTTTCTAAAAATAAATTACGAGATCGACGAACTTTACTAAGAAAAGATCATAATAGGATAATGAAACTAAAGTCCATTTCTCAGGACATGGAATATTTTAAAATTAATCGGTTTTACTTCAAATTGTTTTGGATAAAAGTATTAATTTAGGTATGGAGAACAGCATTCTTAGCTATGTTAGGTGTGAATGGTTCTATAATTTCAAATTATTCCAAACGGCGGCACTATTACAGTAAAACAAAATATTGATTTTATAGATGACTTCAAAATGAACATTCAAAATAAGTGCAACTGTGCAAAATGTTTACTTTTTATTTGCAGAGTCGCATAGACGTGGCATTTCCGATATCTGAATGCAGGGATGAAAGTAAAAATAGCAAAATACAATGGTTTAACGATACATTGCGCCTTAATTGAGGGTGATTTTAAGTCGAATGAGTATGTTCAATCTATTTTTTGTGACCTGTCGACCTCCATTTTATTGGATAAATTGCGCATATTACACATCTTCGACCCAGGCTATGAACCTGGTTAGCTCCTATATTTCTGACAGGACGCAATGTGTTAATGTGAATAGCATATCATCAAATTTTACAAGCATTAACCATAGTGTTCCGGAAGGATCAGTTTTGGGGCCAGTTTCATTTTTAATATATATTAATGATATTTCAAGTTGCTCCGTTAACGTAAAAATTATATTATATGTTAATGACACAACTCTGCTAGCGAGTGATAGGGGTAATCTTGGCGGTAAAATGGAGGAGGCAAAGTCATTTGTTGGTAACTGGTGCGTGGTGGACTGGCCTTGAACGCGGAGAAAACTCAATCGCGATTGTTGTGGCAGCCCCATGTGAACAAGATTGCCGTATCTATTGCCTCCATGTATTTAGAAATAAATTATAAAATAGTTTGAGTATCCAGATCATTAAAAGAAATAGTCATTATATTAAAACAAAAAAACAAAAAAAAAAAAATTGCGAATCCACTGGTTTTTAAACTGCCACTATTACTTTGTTACCTCTCTTTTATTTTAATCTACAACTTAAAATAGATACTAATTCTTTATTTTCATAAACTTCAAAACAACAGAATTTTGTTGACGGTCAGAATAAATCTGTCAGAAGATACCTAATAATGAAGACTTACTTACCAATATGGTATTTAAAGGAATATCACCTAAAGCAGACATCAACTGGCATTCCAATTCAGCAATCTTTTGTTTCTGAGCCGCTGAAGTTTGCATTAGTCGATCAATTTCCATATTTAAATCATGCTCTAGATGCAAAAATAGCATAAAGTTTATTGCAATTTAGTAAATTTCAAAGAAATCCTTAACATTACATATTTAATATAGGATAGTCTTTTAATTTTCACCTTGTTTCGCATTACTATATTTACAAATATATAAACATAACTAAAATGCATAAACTTGCCTATAATTGAGAAATGATTCAAACGTTCATTTATTCTCTTTTTCTCCTCCAAAGCCGTTTCCAAGACTGTTTGTAGGTGACGTTTTTCCGTCTTCACAGCATCGTAATCGCTCACCAACTCTTGTTTATCTCGCTTTAGGTCCGCAACTTCTTTCTCTAACTGCTGAATTTGTAAAATTGATTCGTGTAGCCTTTCTTGTAGCCGGCATACCTTGCTTGCATTGCTTTTGGCGGTAGTATTGCATTCAGCTTCGACAGCCAAAGCTATTTGATCAATGTCGCGCATTTCTTTTTCTAATACCTTGTTACGTTCAGCCAAACTTAAGGCCCTCTTCATTGCTTCGTGTTGCTTTATAACGGCTTCTTTGAGACGGTTTTCTAGATCTCTTTTGCTTCTTTGGAGTATTTCAATATCTTCTTGCATTCTCATCATTTTCCCCTCAACGTCTTTGTAGCAGCAATCCTGATTTAATGCTTGTACAGGGCGGCCTCCTTCCAAAAGAGAAACTAATCGTTGAATTTCCTTGTCACGGCTATTAATCTAAAGAAACAAGATAAGATTATGTGATTTTTTTCTGAATTCTTTACGCACAAAATTTTGTTGAGCAGCTGCGTCCAAAAATTTTTTTAAAGTGCACGACTTTTTGCCACTTAGAAAAGTACAAAACCTATTCAAATGATAATGAGTATTGTACATTTATAGATAAGGGGTGATAAAGGTAGCGAATTTCAATAAAGATAAGTGTGTTCAAATAATCAATCAAATAACTTGAATACCTGATCTCTGTAGGCTAAATTTGTCTCTGTCAGCTCCAATTTCTCTTCTTTCAGTTTGCAGTTGTCTTTCATTAAACTAGAAATCTTATCTTCAGCAAGTGACATTACTCCAGATTTCTCTCTAGAAACACCACATCTGCATTTTGGTAAGGTCGACATTGTTGTCGTTTTAAGAGTGGGCTTCAGACCTTAAAATAAATCCGCATTTCTTTCAAACAAAATTAATATATCTAACAGGACACTACCTAATTTTGAACTTTCAGAATTTAATAGTTTACTAGTTTTATGAGCCAATTGTAATTCTAAATTTTTTATTTCTGTTTGAAGTTTTTCTCTTATGAGATCACTGTCAATTTTTTGCCTTTCCAATGTGGAAATACGTCTTTTCAAATCTAAAATATTGACAAAAGTTTTATGTTGCTATTATTTAAAAACCATAAGTAAAATACCTTTCTGTAATTTTTCATGTTGCTCTCGAAACTGTAAAAATGCTAAATGAAGCTCATTGCATTCTTTAACAAGTTTTGCGTTATCACATTTATATGGTTCTGCCCCCAATAAGAGATTGTCACGTTCCTAAAAGTGACATGTATTTAATGACAAGTTCGACACTTCATGCAACAGACCACTAGATTACATATTTACTACTTACAGTTATTACATCTTTGGAAATTTTCATGTACTTTCGTAAGCTATCCGTTGTTTGAATTAAGTCAGACACTAACTTTTCTACTAGGGGCACAGATTCAATTTTTAAATATTGATGATAACCTAACTCCTCCAATTGTTTTCGCACATGCAAATAACGATCTTCCATGTTTATATTTTGATATATTACAATTACACAATAAAATCCATATAAAATTATTAAAATATTTTATTTAATAAAAAATGCCTCTTTATATAAAATCAGTAAAATAAGCGTTAGTATATAACAAATAAAATGACTGTAATTGAATAGAAAGCACCATTTTTATTTATAGAAAATAAATATTTACAGATATTCGTTACATGTTCATACACTTACAACAAATTATTTTGGTTATGTTTGTTGGTTGATTAATTCCATGCAAGTTTAAAATCAAAATGTGGAAATCTCATTGGTTAAAGAAAATACGTTTGTAATGTATCTGCAGTGTATCTGAGCCTCAATACCCGCGCTAGTATATGCAACTAATTCAACAAACTAATACTTTTCCACAATTTTTTAAATACAGTAGAACCTTCTTGCAGCAGACGCTATCCGATGTTTACTCCATTTACTCCTGCGAATCTCTATCATTTAAGCAGAGGATTTTAAATTAATGTAGGGAAGCGTTACTAGCTAACTGCTAGCGAATTAGCGGTGTTTTATTATGTTCATACCGGAAATTCCCTATAACGATTTCGGTATATGATTTCACCATACAGATGTGAAACCAAACTTGTTTTTAAATTTTTAAATATTTTTTAAATATACAAGAGAAAAGAACTAGTATAGACGATACATTAAAATCATTCGAAAAAGAAATTTTGTTCGCATAAATGTTCGTGAATTTATTATTATAATTAGCAATACGTAAAAAAGATGCAGGGAAAACTTCTAGAGAATATCAAGATAACTTCCAAAAGGGACTAGTAACCAGTAATTTATTGATTAAAGTACTTATTGCTACCATATATATACAAATAAAATGTTACCAAATATACAGTCTATGATTATATTATTAATATTTAATTATTTAAAACAGCACCTGTTGTTGGTATAGCTCGAAATATGTTGGTAACATGTAATGTAACTAACAATGTGTTGTTACCGCCAAAACGAAATAAAACCTGTACTGAAAACTCGCAAAGTGCGTTTCTTTGTAACAACTGTAGCCCCTTTTAAATTTCGGAATACCCCCAATAGATAAATACTGTAAACGTTTTATAACTCTTATAATCCGATTAGTACGAATTGACGACATTTTAAAATATCGTGACGGCGACTATACGCTATACATTTTGGTTGTCGGTGTCTGTACCTACATACTATGTAATGCATAAATTAGAACTTTAAAATAAATCTATTGTGACTGTGCTGCACATTATAGCAACTTTAAATATATTTGAGATTTTGTAAGGTCTTAAACTAAATAACCAATACTATATTACTAAAATTAGTGGAATGACCTTTGAGTAAAACACCCAATGATATAGAAATCAATTCCGACTTTTGACGAATAAGATTACTCACAGAAACTAGAGTTAGCTGGAGTATCTGCAATTATATATATATAGGAACTTTCTTCGTTTATCATTTCATCATTTCTATAGAGTCCAATCACTTTATCCTGGCTGTGATAAGGATCTACTTACAATATGTAAAATTTTAAATACAATACTAAAATATATAAAACTGTGTAGGCGCTAAACTAATTGTAAGATAATACAAAAGTGATTCAGGCATACTAAAATATTTATTCCCTCTCCATCACACAGAATTTTTACATCAAATTCTACTAAAACATTAAATACCACTTATTAATTTCATATAAAAATATCATACTTCATAGATTATCTTTATTAAAAATTACCAATAATAATAGTTTAACAAAACAATAAAGCAAAGAAAAAAAAAACGATTTGTAAATATATCGAAAATATCAGGGATGGTTCTATAATATCATAATAAAATATCTCTGAAAAAAAAAAAATAGAAAATAAACGCAAAGTGTGTCCAAGGCCAAGCTCTAATTTATCAAACTAAAACCAAGTTATGGCGCAAAACTAACTTGATATATTAAAGCTTGTTTGGCAGTCATGCTTGAATAACACTCAAAGCCTCTTCTCTTTCCTCAAGAAGTTCTTTCCCTGTAGCATCCAGCATACTTCGTGAGAAATCATCAATCGGTAACCCTTCGACGATCTTCCACTGTTTATTTGCTATTGTTACGGGGAATGAAAATATTACATCTTTTGGAGTACCATAAGCACCATCACTAATGACGCCCATCGAAACGATTTTACCGGGTTTTGTGCCCAAGAACCAATCTTTCATCATATCAGCCGCAGCTTTAGCTGCTGACATTGCCGAAGACATCTTCCTGGCGGCAATAACAGCAGCCCCTCTTTTCTGAACGGTTGTTAAAAATACTTCTCTCAACCACTTATCATCATTAATAGCTTCAGCAGCCTTTAATGTTTCCCCACCCCGTTCAACAACAGCATGATTTGCATCTGGATATTGTGTGGATGAATGGTTACCCCAGATTATTACATTTGCAACCACTCCTACAGGTACCTTTAACTTATGTGCGATTTGAGATTGAGCACGATTTTGATCTAATCTGGTCATGGCGGAGAAATTTTCTTTCGGTATCGATGGTGCATATTTTGAACAAATTAGTGCATTTGTATTAGCAGGATTACCAACGACTAATACTTTAACATCTTTCTTGGCATGTTTATCGAGTGCTTCACCCTGGACTTTGAAAATTTTTACATTTGCAGCGAGTAAATCTTTTCTTTCCATGCCTTGTTTACGGGGCATAGCTCCTACTAAGAAGGCAGCGGATACATCGGTAAAGGCTACTACAGGATCGTCAGTGGGTATTACGTCTCGTAAAAGTGGTAAAGCACAATCTGCCAATTCCATAACGACTCCTTCTAATATTCCCATCATAACGGGAATATCTAGTAAATGCAGAATTAAGGGTTGATCCGTGCCAAATACATCCCCTTTTGCAATCATATAAAGTAGGGAATATGCGATCTGCCCCGCAGCACCCGTTACGACAACTTTCAGCGGTTCAGCCTTAAATAAAAAAAAATATCAAGGTTATTTCCGTCTACATCACGCGTACAAATCACAAATAAAAAATATAACCCAAATATGATCATAGAAAAGAAACTTACCATTTTTCGTTACGTAAAGTATCCTGAAACTATCCCACAGCAATCAATTTGGAACTAAATGCCCTTTGCGTTCAAGGTGGCCTTTTTATCTCTAAAATGTTTTCTGAATGATAACTATGACGTCCACCTTTGCCCCGGAATAGTATGTAATTGCTCAAACCAAAGTAATCATTGGCAATTATTCAACGGAAAAATACGAACTGATTAATGTGGAATGCTTAAAATATTTTTATTAAATATTAACGAAACTAGTATGTTAGTTGAGTTATAAATTAATTTTAAGTAGCTTAACGTCATTTCATGCAAAATATGTACGTAAAAAAAGTGAATGCAAAATGCTTTGAGCTACCTATTTTGAAATTTATGTACAGTCACATGTTTGAAAACCGTGCTTATCCCTTTCTTACGGACAGTACATTTTGCTTTTTCATATAAAAATATTATACATATGTCATCTACATATATCAGAATTTTTACTGATTGTGTGTATGCAACTTAATATACACTGGTGTCAATTTGGTGGTGTACCAAAAGGCAAGGCCTGTGTCAAAGTACTTAAAATCTGGCATTTGTATAATTTCATAACAGTGATTGGATGTAAATATCGATTTATACATCGCGGAAAGTAATGTATGATTAGGACAGTCTTTTTGGATCGATTGGTATAACCGGATAATATTCTTCATTATGATGACAACCTGGGGTTGACCAAAATTTGGGTAAAAAAGTAAGCGCACAAAGTAGTTATTTGACGCGAAGTAAGCGGAATTCAATATTTTCATATTTTGGTCAAATCAGAAATAAAAGCGAGTTAAATTACATAAAGGGGAGCTAAAGAACTAGCAGAAGAGCGAGGGAGTTAAATTTAAAATCGAACGTGCTAAGAATAATACTGAAAATAATACAAATTAGTGAGGCAACTTTATATATATAAATTATAAATGGCAAATCCTATTAAAGTTATAAGAATTTGTATTATATTGTAAAACACGTAATTTTACAAATATTGACATAGTTTTTTTTTTAATTCGCTTGGCATTTGTGCCTCTGCATGGTCTGTAAATAGTAAATATATGTAATAGTAACTATCTTAATTCAGTTTTTATATCCAAGTTTCAATTTATTCTACAAAGTCTGTAATTAAGAAAAAACAAATGAACATTACTCCATTCCTATATGTTACTAATTATTTATATTTGGGTAATGTATTGTACTTTCTTTGAATACTAAATTGGACTGATAAAATTTAGAACTTTGCCGCTTAAATTCAAAACAATAGACAAGCGCAAGCAAGACGTTTGCATCCGGTTAATCCAAAAAACGCCAAAGGTCAAAGATTTATTTGGGTAAGTGTCAATTATTTTTCAAAACCTTTAAAGATTTATTAACACGTGCACTCTGTGCTCAGGCAGGTGTTACTATTTTTAGGGTAGATTGATGTGCCTATCAAAATGCCCGAAAATTATTACTGGTACCCACATTTATATATTTCTCTATATTTATATTAATACTTCTTCTACTACACTTGATATTATATATTTAGATTTATAAGTATAATTGTTTTCGAAATAAAACTATTTATAATTCGTCTTTTTGATGTGCCCTTACATAACCTATAAACTTCATGGTTAAGTATGACATTACTGTTTGTTACAGCCTTGATAATTTCTTTCACAAATTAACTGATATGGAATCTCCCAGAAAGAATAATGACTGTTATTTCTATTACTATTCCACATGTACTAAGGTAAGTTTGTCGTGCACATTTATTTATTGAACATATGGTGAAATTCAATACCATGCGTTTAGGGAGATAATTGCACGTTTCGACATGAGCCCTCTGCACTGGGTTGTGAAACTACTTGCTCATTTTGGAAGGAAGGAAAGTGCTTCAACGTACAGTGTAATTTCCGTCACATGGAATTAAGGGTAAGACCCTAGCATTTATTGCCGTGGCATGTTAACATGTTTCTCATTTATTTAGAAAAACCGTAAAGTGATACCTTGCTATTGGGAAACGCAACCTGGTGGTTGTTTGAAACCACATTGTCCATTTTTACATCAGAATCCCAAGCACCCATCTCATTCGGAGAATCAGGGCGAAACTAGTGATATTAAATCTCAGGAAATAAATAAACAATCAGGTTAGTGTTGAAACGTGATATGAATTTGTTAAAGGATGTCTCAGTCTTAACATTGTTTTAGCACATCAGAAAACAGATAGTTGTGCAAAAAACGCCAGTCAAGCAAATGAGAAAAGTTTCGGTAATCCAGTAGTAGATCCTCTTGTCGTAAATTTTGAAGAAGGTATGCGCCTTTGTAATTAAACTCGCTTGTTTATGACTTTTTAAGTGCTTTGCATTTGTTATTTTTTTTTTTTGATACGGTTTTTCATAACTTTTTTCTTTGTTGTATTGAAGAAGTTGTATGATATTATTTTGGAATATTTAAAAAAGTTATTGTTGATTTTGTTAATAAATGAGGTGTTGTGGCTTTATTTCCAGGTCGTTGTTACTTTATTTTGTAAATTTTATGAGGGATTTGATTGTTTTGATTCATTTATATCGGAAACAGCTTGTATTGAAGTCATTGGTTCCTCATACATGTATTTATATACATATACACATATATATTTTTTTTTATATAGATATAAGGAATTTTTATTGTATCATGTTGAAACTGTATTTACATGAACATGGATGATATATTTGTATATTATATGTGTGAAAACGATATATTCAAATTATCGACATCTACTGTTTTAGCTTGAATAATTTTCTAACGAGCATTTGTAGCATAATGAAACTTGGATATAATCTAATTTTTTATCATCAAACTCACTATTTATAATGCTACATATTTATATATGTATATATATATCTGTTGTTAATGTATTAACCGTTCCTACATTGAATACATTAGATTTCAATAATTTGAGTGTATTTACATATGTGATACAAATCTATGCAATTTTGACTGAATATTTTTGCAATAATTTGAAACAATTTTTATTTTTGTCTACTCAAAAGAATCTTAAAATTTAGTGCATTCTTGAAACATAGATGATTATTCTAAATGTGATTGGATGTATAAATAGATAACGAAAAAAGGGATATAATATATGAAGCATTGTAGTATTTATTGCTTAGTAATATTTATATTTTTATTTACTTTGAACAGATATGCGACAAAGAGAGTTTTTATTGTAATTTTTGTCGTATACACCTCGAATAGTTAATTAGAAACCATTGAAAAAGACCAAGAAAAAGATTTTTAACTATGTTAACAGAGTATGCAGTACATGTAACAATTGGGGATTCTGCTGTATTATTTATAAGAACTCAATCTCAATGGAGAAACTTGTGTGTTATCTCTGTATACGAGGGTCGTGATTGAGATCATGTCTTACGAAAAGTTTAAACATGTATAGAATAAAAATGTATTAGACCTTTTAAAGTGCAACTAAGGCAAATTGTACTCCTACTTTTGTATTGCGCAAAAGAATTAATTGAAGTTACAGTTATTATTTATACAAATATATGTATATATATCTGCATAAAATTCTTCTCGAGCCATTTTATTTGATTTGTGAGAGTTATTTTTCAGGCGAGCATCCTGCTTTGTTTGTATTATAGAATTGTTGATTTGTCGTTTAACGAAATTGTAGTTCTGTGAAACAGAATTAAACATTTTGTACGGAATTTTTAGTTTGTTTTACTTTTGTTTCTGCCGGCATCTGCAAGAATGCACTACAGAGATAATTGTTCATGTCGTATTGATAGTTAGATGTTTTTCTTGTCGTTATTAAGATTACTGTAAATCTAATAAAGTGGTGTATTCTTGCAGAGTCTGACAATGAATCCGCACCCACACAATCGCCAGTAAAGACAACACGTAGTGTTAAAGTTAAAACATTAGAGGAGATACGACTCGAGAAGGTACAAGCAGAATCGGCGGCATATTACTCATATCCAGGTAAGTTCCGTTTAATTTGTATCCATAATGAATTGTGAATAGAACGGCATTTTCAGTTCAGAGTTTTTTTAAGCATTTTATATGTCACATAATTGAAAACAATATATTAATATTCATATTAGTGCACCTTTATTTTCTTATAAAATCAAAATAAAAATCAAATCAAGATGTAGCATTTCATTGGTTTTACAAAAAAAAAAAAACAAAAATTGAGTCGCTTTTTAAGTTATGGGAGGAAATCTTTTCTATAAAAGATTTGTAGAATAACCAAAAATAGTTTTGACCATACAGAGCGTTCCAGACGTAGGCAAACACATACTTATTCCGTTATATGGAACATTCTATATATTATACCATTTTCAATTCCTATTCAGTATTTTGCTTCTTTGACATATCTAATTCTTTCATCACCTAACACTAGTGGTTGTAAACCTTCTAGCGTTCTTTTTCTCGTGAACGTGACAACTTGTGTTTCCTGAGTATTGACTAGTCATTCTTGTTTACACCAGTTGTCTATAGTATTTAGTGTAGTATACGTTCTATCAGAACTTTTGGAAACCTACTATTGCAAGGTCGATAGCATACCCTAGCCAATGAAAATCTTTTCTGGTCAGTTTCCAGATTAGGTTGTCCACTGAGGTGGTCTACAGTAAGAGAGACAAAATTGGGGAGACTTGAGCACTTTTGGTGGAGGAATTTAATGGTTCAAAATTCATAAAAGTTTGTAGTTCAGATCAATTCCCCTTTCGTTCATTTTTGAAAAAATGTCGATTACATTTTCTTTAAAAACGTGATCGCTAGACATCATTCAATAGGTAATTCTTTTTCAATCGATAACATTCCTAAATTTGACAAACGATCCTTGGTCATTGAATTTCTTAAATAATTTTTGACACGTGTAAGTGTGCTCACATATTTTTTACTACTTGCCGTTCTACAAACATAAGATTTTGTATTCAAAGAACATCCACTTTGTGTTCGAAAATCCGGATCTTAAACTAAACTACATTATCTATTTTCTAGAGGCAATTGATCATTTTCAAGACGATGACGACTTGAGGGGTAGAATAATGAGAAGGTTAAATCTGAAACAAGAAGAAAAAAGAAAAGATTTCAATATCTTAAGTTTAAAAGAAATCAAAAGGAAAAGAGTATTGGATCCAAATAATGAAAACGAAACAAAAGAAATCAGGAAGAGGCAGAAGATGGTGTTGACTAGACAAACAAAACCGGATATAAGAGAAGTGAAAATAAAAACTTTGGACGAAATTCGGGCGGAGAGGGCACAAAGAATCGCCAGTCAACAGGTATCCGTTTCATCCAGTAATGAAGTGGATATACCCGAAATTTCGTTGAATGCCCTCTCTTATGAAGAGTCTGAAGTTAGCAGTACATCGAAGACGGAGGAACAACGCGACAGTGCGCCAGAGAAATGCAAAGAAAAATTACATGTGGCGAAAGTGCATCCCATCAAAAGACTGAAGCGTAAACGAAGTATTGATGGCGAGGAGAGAAAAGAGAAAGTGGCTAAATTTGGTGAAGGAAAGGAGGTTGAAAAGGAAGAGACAATCGATGAGAAAAATGACGGACATTCGAATCTTGACGACAATAATTTGAATGACGGTACTGTTATCGCAGAAGGTAGTCTGGAACAACATGAGGACGAGGATAACAAATTAGCAGATAGCGTTATGCCGTTGGAAACAAGCAAATTGGACGAAGTCTTGTTACTGGACGAGGAAGATTTCGATGAACATGACAATATAAAGCCAGAAGAGGATATTCTGAAGGATATCGATGAATTGTTAAATAACTAATTCAAACCAATGTAAAATAAGAATGTCTTTAAATACTTTATTTTAGAGTGTAGTCTGTTAATTGAATGTGTATTAATTTTCCAATAATATTTTGCTATAAACTTTAGCAATTGTGTATGTAAT
The DNA here is from genome assembly GCA_949128085.1 of Cetonia aurata. Taxonomy (NCBI): domain Eukaryota; kingdom Metazoa; phylum Arthropoda; class Insecta; order Coleoptera; family Scarabaeidae; genus Cetonia; species Cetonia aurata. Next base: position 36,892,365 of record OX421885.1, read on the forward strand.
TTCAATTTTATAATAGAAAAGAAAGTGCGCATAAACCTTGAAATTAGATTTTGTATTGATTCCATACAACAGACTCAAATAAAAACAGTTATTCCTTAAACACTTTTCTAGTTTTAATCTTACCTTTTCAACTTATTTTTTAGTTGCTTGTTCCAACTAGTTGAGAAAATGTAGTTGAAATTGTCAACTGACAACTAATTTAGTTGAAGATGTAGTTGTGTCCAAGTAACAATTAGTTATAATAGTTTTTAGTCGTCAATGTTATTCAACTAAACTACGCCCAACACTGATATGTGCAATCAGTACTTGTACTGGCAGAAGTTTTCTTTTACATTCAAAGCAATACAAAGAAATAATATTAATAAGATATTTTTAAACCAAACATTTATTGTTTGAAATAGGTAACACTTTCTTTAGTATATTCAATAGTGCTTTGAAATAAAGAGATATGCTCAGAGAAAGTTTTTCTTGGTTTAAATAATCGTTTCTATGAATGTTGAAATCGGAGAAACGTATGAAAATGTCCTAAGAAGAAAAGAAGTTGACCCAGAGAATAAAAAAAAGGTAGATGAACCCTAAAACTTCGATACAAATACTTTCTGAGTTTTAAAAACGAGCAATGCGTTTGCAATGTTAATTGTTAGTGCAAAAAGTTCACTGATTATTTCGTATTTTTACATATTTGAACGCAACTATATTAGATTTAAAGAAAAACAATTGCTACAACGATTTAAAACGCCATTTTAAAGGCTGCATTACACGGTCCAATAAATTGTTAAATTTTGTAATCTTGAATTTATTGTTGCATGTACTATCCAAAATGTTCATGAATAAGTTGACGACAATAAATTCATAAATAAATTGTCGAATTAGAACATGTTCTAATTTTTCGTGAATTTTTTGGGGAATTCTGGTTACATTCTATTTATTAACTCACTACCAATTGCGAAATGACATAAAATGAGATATGGGGTTATTGTTATAAGTCTCGTCGTTCTGCGTTGAAGTTATCGTTGAAGTACATCTCTGGAAGTAGACGGTGTCGCTTAACGATTAAGTTATTGTTTGTTTTATATATTATATTGAAAGGTGAGATCATGGTAGGTGAAATAGATAGTTATATAGGTTATATAGTACCTAATAATGACAAACAAAGTACAACGTTATTTTGTTACTTTCCTTTTTGAGTCTTTTATCACTTCTCCCACTTTCATTTTTGAAACTTAAATATGAGCACAACGACACGTCAAACGTAAACAAAACAGAACAGTTGGTATTGCATTGGCAATGCATAAGATATAGTTAGTAAAAATTGCATGGTGTAAAACACTCCCACCTTGTCAATTTATTCGCGAAGTTTTTCATGAATAAATTTATGAATTAATTCACCAATTTATTTGACCGTGTAAAATAGGCTTAACATTATATTAATAATGTTGACTTAATGATTAATCTTATTTCCTTTGATTTTTAAACCAAAAATTTCAAAATGAATTCTATTTTGAAACATCCAGAGACGGGAAGTTACGAACATATTTGAGGCAGTAAATTTGAATTTATATTCATTAGTAAAACTTATCTAGCTATAGCTATATATAGATAGATGGTATGACGCTCATTGCACAAAATGCGGCAATACGAGAGTTAGTTTTTTTCTAAGAACTTTTTGAGATGTGGATGTGGTGTACCTACTTACTTTTAACGCTTCTTAAGATTTGAAACTTCTTGCCTTGAAACGTATCTACTCACAACGATTTAGGCCAAACTTCTCGTGTATTCTCTATATGTTAATTAATAAGCTCATATGGATAAGACAGATAGCCAATTAGCATCATACTTTAAAATCTTTATTTACACACAATAAAAATGATATTTTTTTAGAAACAATAAATACCTAAAAACTAATATTCACATAAAAACTGATCATTGTACATAATTTTCAGGATTGCAAAATCACATACACATTGTAACATTGAATATAGTTAGGTATATTCAACGAATAATGAAAACGAAGAGGAAGTTAACGCTGATATGGAAGGGATTGTATTACAGTAATATGTGAACATAATGCGAATATTTTGAACGCATTTTATCAATTAAATTTAACAGGTTACGCTAGGCATATTTTTAAATTATTACTTACGAGGTTCCAACAATAAAAAGTTAATGAAAATAATGTTCAGGAAAATGTAAAACTTGAAGTTTTAGATTTATTTTATTTTACGGCATGAATAACATTTTATATTTTAGCCAGTTATGTGTGATATTTAAAAATATGCCTTTAATACATCACATGTACAACAGAAAAGCAAAACGCTATGGTTTCAAGAATTAATCTTTACATTAAACTTGATGAAAATCACACAATTTGTTTGAGATCATCACACATATAGTTGCAGTACTGTTTTGTTTTCTCTTTTTATAATTTAAAACAATTTAATGTCGGATATACATTAACGTATTTATCGGGAGGTAATGTTGTTTGTTAAATATTAAAATCTCTTCCGCTTTTCCTTATCCAAGTCGCCAGAATAGTTGCTAGATGTACAGTACGGGAAAAAAGGTCTTTAAGTCATGCACGATTTCCTTAAGGATAAACGTTCAAATTTTACGTCCACCAAGGTCACTGTATCCTCGGCCAATATTGTGCTGTCATATCTGGTTGGCCTGGCACTGCTATCGGTACAGAGACTCCAGGTGATATTAAACCTGGAAATATGAGAAAGGTACAAAGTAAATCCAGAAACAATTTTTACGAGGGTTAGTTGCTTTACCCGTAGACGATGTTCCATTTGTGTTGTACTGATGACCATTCATCTGGTAAGGCTGCGTTGGACTACATGGAGATGGCCTCGATCCATAACCTATACCCAAATCATAACTTGGAGGTCTTCCCATACAATATCCGCTCATTGCACCGCCCATCGTGGGACTATCCCTTTGCTGCAGACATGCACCGGGAGACGGACCCATTCCGCCGCTTAAGCCGCTGTGGTGGCTGAAGGTAGACATAGACGTCATGGATGGGCTGTTAAAAATCATTCATTGATACCTTGCATGTTTAAGTAGGTAAATAATTTACCTGTAAGAGTCTGATATCGACATTGGAGGTGGTATCGTGGAATACATGCTAGATGGATTGTTGAAAGATTGGAGACGTGGCGGCGATGAAGAAGGCGCGCTTTGATCCGCTGCACCGGATCCACCGCGCCTCTGATTGCGCAGCTTCTCTTCTCGACGCCATTTTGCACGTCTGTTGGAGAACCATACTTGGATGCGGGCTTCGGGTAATCCGATTTTTGCTGCGAGCCTTTCTCGTGCAAAAACGTCTGGGTAGTGAGTTCTTTCAAATTCTGTGGGAGAAATAATGTAGTACAAAAACTGGTGAATTATGCAACGTAATAGTTCGCTTAGCGAAAAAATTAATATACCTATAGCTCTTGCAACTCGTAAAAGTGTGCAACTCGTGCAAGTACTCGATAAAGTATTTGAACCATTTAGTTCTAATTAAGCATTACTGTCACTTAAATCCTAAACTAACGGCTACCGTATTTCATTCACTTACCTTTCTCCAGACTGTCGATTTGGTCATTAGTGAACGACGTTCGATTCCTCTGTAGCTTTCGCTTCAACCGCAATCTAGCCTGATCGTCCTCGGGTCCGACGCTGGAGCCGGCGTTCGAGTTGTCCCCGGAATTCGTCTCGTCCGAGTTGACGCCATCCAGGTCCGTCACTGCAATCGTCCAAAACAAATTAGAGAGAGCGAAATAGATAGACAAAAATCCGGGTCGCAATATGCGCCACGGCGCTTACGGGATAATTTTATATATCTGCGGAGTTTACGTGTGCCCGAATCGCGGGAGTAGGGCGAGGGGATAAGGGATGCGTTGGTATTCGGTGCGGTGGTGGGCGTATTTTCTACGGTCCCCAGGTCCGTCCCTCTCTCCAAAGATAAGACATTCCCGATCTGTGTTAGAGCTGAACGCAGCCATCCAGAAACTGACGATAAGGACTTGGAGAACTGTGTGGGATGGGGTGAAGTCTATACGTGCAGATATGGTTGCGTGTATGCGGGTTCGATGTATTTGTACGGGCACACGCGCACTGATGGATATATGTATACATAAATAACAGATAACGTGGTTATTTTTTGTTGCATGTTTATGTGGCATCTATGGCATTTTGCAATATGACATTATAATTTAACAATTGATGATAAATCTGTAGCTCACAATCTTTTGGCGGTAATAGCATTAACAATAGATAAAATTTACTTGCATTGAGAGAAAAAAAATGCTTAGGTTAGCCATTTATCAGTTAAGTGAATGTAAGTTTCTTTTTAAATATGAGCAATGCGGTTTAGTGTTAACTAAGTTTACCATATAGAAATGTTATTTTAATATGACACATTTTTAATATAACGTTTCTCTGGATTCATTTTACAATTTAACATCAACGTTGATGCAGACCTTTTATTTCTCGCAATGTAGCTATAGGTTGTTCCAAAGTTCCGACGAAAACTTTATCGTAGTATCGTAAATGTATACTTCCTCAGTATGTTTTTCCATTTTTTAATTCTGTGTAAAAAATACAACATAATTTTATATATGCTTAGTATATGTTTATTTTTAACAATAATGCACTTATTTGCTCTTCCATAAAATACGACATACAAATCTTCATCTAAGGTGGCGTGATTGACGTTTGAATTTGTTATTGTTTTGAGTAGGTATTCATATTTCAAATACTGTGTTAATTATCGTTATTGTTCAAGTAAATAATATATATAATATCTAATAATAATAATGCAGCAATAAAATTATCTTATCGATGTTATTGCGAACATTTGCTGAACTTTTTGTTTATGTGAATTTATTACCTAACCTCATTTTAGTGCACATGGATCATTGCTAATGTTTCGGAGAGAATATTATGATAATTCAATGGTTTTGCATAACTTGAGAAAATTTATCTTATTTTCTAGTTAAGTGTGCTTTGATACAATAATTTAAAATAAATGTAGAGTCACGAATTGTAAGAAATAAATGTTGATATATAAAAAAATATATAAAATCAACAGAAGTTGACTAATAGATAGATAGATAGATTATTTATTCAGTGTTACAATAGACGCACTGTCTATTGTAACACTGAACTGTTGAACTTGTCAATATAAATAAAAATATATAAAAGTAATATAACTCATAACACAAATAAATTTTAATAACAAATAGGTACACGTAGAAAAAATAACACTTTAGTCAAATAAGTATAACATGGTATAACAAGACAAGATAATAAATTACTATGAGGTAAGTCGTCAAATATCACAGATAGGGTTTTTAAAATAGTCATCGAGTGAGTATATAACTTTTTCCGCTAACTCTTGGTGAAGTATTTTCTTAAACATGGTAGAGTTTAAGGCTTTCATTTTTGCAGGTAAGTGATTATATATTTTGATAATTTGAGTAACGACACTTCTATTCACCAATGTTATAATAATACAACAATGTATTCTCCTAATCAAACTATAGTGCTGTTTTATGTCGTTATTGTCAGGGCAAGTCCAAGAGTAGCTCCGTCTTGTTGAAAGTATCCCTATAATTTTAATGTTAAGCATTAATTATGAATTCGGAAAATATCGTAATAAATAAATAACTTTTCGGTCGCTTTAGTGATAGGGACATACATATATATAATTCTCATCTACACAAATGAATTATTAGGTATTCTATTTTACAAAATACGGCACGGGCTAACGGAACAGTAAAAAAGAACGCTGTCGGCATAAACACGCCACCGAAATTTCATGCGAAATATAGTACGTCGGGAATATTACTAATAGGGCATTTGTCGTTCGGAAATACGAACACATGTCCTTCTCTAAGTCGACAGCAAAAATGTTTTCAAGTTACGCAGCGATGTGAAAACGGTTAGATTGGGAATATAATTGAAAAAGGTGGCCATTTAAGAGTCGGGGAGAGGTCTCGAAATAAATTATTGTCCGTTGACGCGCGGCCAGCGTTAAAAGCGGTAAAAAAAGAAATGGTCCGTTGCTATGCGAAATAGTTCGCCGGTTCTTCCCGATTTAATCCGCTCTATTAGTTAAAAATATGTATTCTGTAATATAATTAAAAAATGCTATATCAGATCTGTTTAAAAAAGGCATCCAGCTGGTTAGTTAAAATAAAATGAAAAAGGCAAAATCAATTTCTAAATGTATAGCAGACTGCTATTAAGTAAATATCAAATGCATCAATGTAAAAGCATAATTTAATTTCAAATAAGTTGCAAAACCAAACTGACCATAGCAGAAGTCGTTAATATAGTCGATACTGATTTTTATTCTTATCATACCATAATAATAGCAGTTTATTGCCTAACAGTGCAGATACCAAATTAAAGACAGTATGAAATAAAAAAAAAAAACTTAATCCTTTGTTTCATATGGTTTTTTATTTAGTGTTAAAAGTGGGTTTTATTTTAATAGGATCTGTCCAGTGGATTGTGAAAGAAATAATAGAACTAAAAGAACAATTATAAAACAAACCAAGGGTGAAAATAAGTTTCAAAAGGAATCGAGTGCAATCCATTGCGTGTCGGTAAAAGAAATTAAGTAAAAAAAAAGTAAATGGGTTTCAATATCACCCTCTATTGTTTCTACCCGGACTATCAATGACGGCAGAAAAAATCACAATGGCCTAGGGCACGGCTACATTACAATTATTATTATTATTGCCGCGCTGAACGGCTCTCGAATTTATTCGGTGGCACACGAAGTCAAAAAGTGCCATTTTACCCTATTGTATCGAGCAGAAACGCCAGTTATGAGCGCATATTCAATTCCAAACGACACGCAGCAACGGCTATCCCATTTCTCCTATTTACGATTCGTAACAACCCTTATGTCGTTTAGTGACGCTTTATTAGTAAATTCATTCACAGCCAGTTGGCAGCGACAATGTAAAATTCGGTATTGAAATAATAATGCACGTTTCGTGGTGAATGCCGTCGAGATGAGGGTCGATGTGTACTTCGTAGCCAATGTTAGGTGTACTTAGCGCTCTTTACGCAGCAAATTACATGATAGGTTACCGGCGAAGGGTGCGCAAGGTACCGCCCCCTTTTTACCCGAATAACAATTTTTAATTCACACCATCACACGGTTCATTTTGAAACGACCTAAGCGCGCTTGACAGTAATGGATTTGTTTTTATTCCGGTCGGCTGGGTACTTTTGTATGTTTTTTTTTCTCTCTCTAGGATAACTTATTTGGATTTTCGAACATATCGCGCGTTAATAATGCGAGATATATCGATGGATAGACGGGAAAATTAAATTTATTTTAAACAGCCACAAAAGTAAGAATAGTAAAAAAAAAGTATTGAAACGGGTCAAGTTAGAAGAAACTTATGCTAACAAATCCTAAAATGGTTCAATTTTTTAAACAATAAATAACAGGTAAAGATATTTATAATGTGAAAATAGATATAAAAAGGTAAGTCTATCTCTCAGCAGAAAATTAAGGCTACTTACAGTCAAGCGTCCATACTTGACACAATTTTAACTTCAAACTGTAATACTATGTGCAAACGATATGTTTCGAGCCCGCAATAAATGTTCATTTTTTATGAAGAAGGTTAGTACTACCACGTATTACAATCCATAACACTAAACATTTAAAAATATTTAAAAGTACAGTCACACTTTTCAATATTTTTAAATGTTTAGTTCACTTATATGTTAGTTTCTAAATTGTAATGTCATATGCAGTTTTTAAAATGTTATATGTCCTTGACAAACAACTTATAGTCGTGAAAAAATAAACAAACATTTAATTAAAATTACTATGGCAGAAGAAAGAAAAACTGGAAACTTGAAAAAGACCATAAATGTCCGAACGTTGTTTAAAATAAGAAATTTTGTTTCATTTGAAGCCTTAATTTCACGAATAAAATTTAATCATTAAATAAAAAAATTGGCTAATAGATAAAAATTCAAGATATTATTATCATCTATGGATACATGATAAACCGGATTTTTTTGGTTCGATATTGTTTTGATTTACAACTAAAAATTGTTTCAACATTCATCGCAAAGTGTAAACAATTTTGAAAAACATTCACTCACATAACTGTAGTCAAACTATGTATATAATTTTTTTAAAATAAGGATTTTTATTAAATATAAATGTAAGTTAATTATATTAAAATAATACGCAGGAAATAAAAATAAGACAAACTAACATAAACTCAAACTGAGAGAAAGATTTTTTAAAACAGAAATTTACACAAGCATCAGATGTACACTAGAAAAGGAAATATTTCTTTGCTGCTATTTAAAAGAATTATCTTTTTCAGTTAATACATATTTCATTCAACTAAAAATAATATGATTTTAATGAACAAAATTTGTATTAAGTAACTGAAAGAAACATGTAGGTATCAGTGGCGGCTCGTCAGGGGAGGCTACGGAGGCTAAGCCTCCCCTATTATTTTTAATAAAATAATTTATCTGTAGTATCTAACGACGGCAACCGGCAAAATCGTGGTTTTAGTTCATTATGGTACACTAAATGTGGTTGGTTAACTAGTTCAATTGAATGGGAAAGATTATTTTGTTGGCAATGTCTACGTTTTTGTAACCAAACCGAAACGTGGTCGAAATTAGGTTATACAGATTTACAAAATCTAACGCGCGCTATTGAACGGCATTCTATGTCTAAAGAACACATTTCATCGTTGTGCAAATTTAAATTATTTGGAAAACAAAATATTGCTACCGCTGTAGACAGCGCGCGCAAAGATGCAATTATTGCCTATAATAATGAAGTTAGAGAAAATCGCAAAAATTTAAGAAAATTAATAGACGTAACAATATTTTTAGTATAATAAGATTTAGCTTTTCGGGGACACAATGAGACTGCAGATTCTTTTAATCGTGGAAATTATAAAGAATTGCTCGAACTCTTTAGTAAATATGAACCTAGTTTTAATAATTTTGTTAGCGGTAATATTTTTTCGGGTACATCTAAATGTATACAAAATGATTTAATAGATCGTATTTCTTTTGTATTAAAACAAGAAATAGATACAGAAATTAAAGAAACTCCGTTTTTATCTTGGGAAGTAGATGAAACCACAGATATTTACTGAAGTCGCAATTATCAATCATATTACGTTATGTCAAGAGCGGTGAAGTTATTGAAAGATTTTTGGAGTTTTTGACGTATCATCCGGTCGAACTGCTGAAGATTTATTTAACTTTTTATCAAATAACAGCGAAAAATATGATTTTAAAAAAAAATTATTCCCTCAAACATATCTTGGTGCATCTGTTATGGTAGGATATTTAAATGGTTTACAAAGTAAAAAAAAAAAACAATTGCACCTGAAGCTCTTTTTGTACATTGTCATGCTCATGCCTTAAATTTAGTTTTGAGTAAAGCTTGTAATATAAACAAAGAATCTACAATTTTCTTTTCTAATTTAATTGTTATTGTTTTTAGAGTTTATTTTTGTTTTATTATTACGTTTATCAAGAGTTTATTTTTACGTTTTTATTACCTTTTTACTTTCACCTCATCCATTTTCCTATCCAGGCAAGATTTCACTCTCCTCTACGTGGTTCTTGCTAGACAATAATTTATATTTTATTTTAATATATTTTTTTTCAATTTTTATTCTACACGTACAATGCTACAATAATAACTATAAAAATATAATTTATTGACTGAGAAGGGTTACTTAGGCTACAGTAGCCTCCCTTGAACAAAACGTCACGAGCCGCCACTGGTAGGTATTAATTCAAAAAAGTTGTTCTTTGAAATAGCGGCAAAGAAATATTTCCTTATTTTAAAGAACCTTATCGGACCTTTATATAACCGCCCCAGTATGTTATTATATGTATTTTTAATTTCATCCCCTATCAGATAAAACTTTAAACGGATTATAAATGTATGCAGAAACTTAGTACCTATACCTAAACATAGGATTTAGAAAGCATATAGAAAACGTTCGGTTTCAAATGCGTAGTTAAATATACCTATATTTATGTGCAGCAAAGACTTACATTATTACATTACTAGCATGAATTGGATAAGGGATAAGTACAATTTTCGTGCCTGATCAAGCGATAAATAACATCCAATTATGGGCCTGGAATAAGTAAATACACTTCCTGCTTATGAAAACCTCCTCAAGTACTAATCCTACTGTATGGGTGAGTTTAGCAAAAGCGCCGACAGTTTGCGTTCGCAGGTATTAAAAATGTATTCCGACCGCTTTGAGTGGATTTGAGTTTTCTGAGAAAACAAACTTGTTCATATGTCATGTTCGATTTAAAATGCCGACATCTTCCAGCCAAACGAATTGGTGTGTGTTAAGTAATAAATGTATTTTTCGGAGTGTATTAAGTATAAAAATACTGCATGGTAATTGCATAGATCACGTTTATAACATTCGTTCGAATTAAATTAACATATTTAATTGAGGAAATCAATTTTTATATCTGTATTATTACAGGAAACATATTCTTTTGTTTTACTACGTGAACTCCTTGTATCGAGTAGTAATTTGTACCTATTTTGTGTGGGTATGTCGTACCTATACCACACTTGGTAAAAAAAAATCATGGGTACCTACCCCAAAAGCGCAACATGTAAAAAAAAATATTAAAGTATTTACTCATATTTGTGGTTGCCTTAGGGGACGCTTAGGATCGTTAAAAACTACAAATATTCACAATCGATAACTAGCACAATATACTATGAACACAAAAGAAAACATAGGTTCATGAAAAAGATTATTTTTTGCTTTTTTTTACTCGAAAACTGTAAAGATTATAAAATTAATACTTTCTGGGGATTTAATATTATATACAAAGTTACTTTAGCAAAAAAAATCAAATCTATTCAAGATAGATTTCACTGGCTTTCCCAGGGCTTACATTACAGATGGATAATAGCTGCATATTTAATGAAAAACAATGAAGTTTCATAGTTGAATGAATCTTTAATACAAATCAAAACACACTTTTAAATGCTTTACCACAAACTTCACTACACTAGACGCACGTTTCAGTAGTATCATCGTCAACAGTGAAATTGACAGAGAATTAAAAAATGATGTAACTGCAGATTAGTTCATAGTCATCGACCGAATATTGTTTATAATGCCGCTAACGTTGTCTCAGTTGTAATGCCTTCGACTTATTCATACCAAGTAAGTATCTTTTCTGTTAAGAAATGGCAATATTGTGTTATTTTATAACAGCATAATAAATAACAGAATATAACATTTTCTGTAGTATATCTTCACGTAGTAAACAACTTGTCATACACTATAACGGAGCTCTGAGGATGTTATAAGGAATCAAGTATTAACTAGATAAAAGAGAAAGCTTTCAAACTATTAGCAGTTTGAAAGTTTTGTAGTTTTTTAAAAATCTATGTTTTCAATCAAAAAGCAAGATTTCCTCAAGACTTGATATAAATCTCTGGTTTAAAAAAAAATATGGCAGATGTGGTAAACATTTTGGCGAGAAACCATGGTAAGAGACCTAATTTGACTCTAAACACAACGCAAGCGGTTTACCATGCATTGAGCGACAATAATAAACTGAAGCAAGGCTCAATCAAAGGGGCAGCCAATAAATTCAAAATTTCTGTGAAAACTGTAAGCCGAATTTGGCATCAAGGACGAAAATTATTAGCCGATGGCGCTGAAGTAGCAGATGTCAAGCCACGTAAGAAAGGACGCGTTGGTCGAAAACCCAAGAGTTTCGACTCAGAGCTAATAAAGTCACTACCACTCAATAATCGTCGTACAATTCGTTCGTTGGCTACTTCTATTAACTTATCAAAATCTACATTCATTCATTCATTCATTCATTTATAATAGACGCAAGTCAGGAATATTACGGCGACACTCAAATGCAGTTAAACCTCATCTCATAGACGCCAATAAAATTGAAAGACTCAAATATTGTTTATCAGTGCTGAAACCTTGAAGTATAAATGTTCAAGCACCCTAATTAATCGACATATATGATCGGATTCATGTGGACGAAAAATGGTTTTACATTAGCAAAATAACTAACAAATACAACCTTGTATGTTTTAGAAAACGTTTCATCACAAAGGTGATGTTTTTAGCCGCTGTTGCTCGTCCATATTGGAATCATAACGAAAATAAGAATTTCAATGGAAAAGTTGGTATTTGGCCATTTGTTTTTTCAGAACCTGCTAAACGGAGCGGTAAAAATCGCGCAGCTGGAACGATTGAAACGAAAGTGATTACTAATGTTACTTGAGAAGAGTGCAGAAGTATGATTATAGAAAAATTATTACCTGCCATTCAACAAAAATGGCCAAGAAGCGCTTCACGAAAAACAATTTGCATTCAACAAGATAACGCTAAACCACATATTTTTTCTGATGACATTGAGTTTAATGAAGCTGCGAATAGGACTAGATTTGAAATCAAAACAACATGCCAGCCACCTGATAGTCCCGACACCCACGTCTTGGATTTAGGTTTTTTCAATGCAATCCAGTCATTGCAGCAACAATGGGTTAGAAATACCGTAGACGAATTGATCTGTGCTGTTGAAAACGCTTTTTCTTACTCCCCAGGGGTGCATGGTAGAAATTATGAAAATAAGTGGTGGTAACAACTATAAAGTGCCTCATATGAGAAAAGACCATTTACAAAGACTACGTAGGCTTCCAGTTTCTATAAATTTCGATTTTGAGCTTTATCAACATGTACAAGGTATTACTAATTAAGTCTAAATAACTCAAATTAAAAGTGTTTTAGTAACAATATTTGCAGTTAAGTTTCAATAAAATACAACTTTAAAAGAAATCGGACACATTTCTGGATTAGAAAAAAAATCAAAACGGACACTTATTTCTGGACCCAGGGAGTATAATACATTCATGGTAAAATTTTTTGTTAATTTCCAAGGTTATATGTTAACAATAACATTACTGTTAAGAAATTACAATAACCTAGAGATACGTATTGGCAATTTGCTATCCCAAATAACTTAACATTATTTGTCATGGTAACATCAACCGTATTTTCTAACAGAGGGGGTTACATACTTGGGCTGATTTTCTATATAATTACTCTGTATATGTTCTCATAAAATTCAATTAACAAAATTGTGTAAGCGAAGTGACCGGAGATCTTGCCCGTCAAATAAGAAATTAGTAAAAGATTATAACTTCTCCTGTTAAATGAATACATAAAATTAATAAATAGTTAAAATGCTGAATAGCGTCTCCCATATCCGTTTCTCTCCATATCTTTCGCAGCACCCCCAACTATACATCTACTAGAACATCAATTTACGATAAGACGGATTTAGATTAAAATTCTTCCGACTGCAAAAACGGGACTCCTTCGCCTTCCTTTTGATATCTTCCTCTTCTCGTTTCTGGGGCGGCGACTTCGACGGCCTACACGCTCTCGCACAAACGCTTCCCAAAAAGAAACTCCCAAACAAATCGGGGAATTCTTCTGCACGCTTGCCTTCGAATTTTCTTCGCTTATACATTTGCATGATTCGCGAGGGGGGGGGGGGGCAGTCGCGGTCTTCGCCGCTTCGCTCCGCTTGGAGTTGGGGGCTGCCGCAGGGGGAGACGATCAAGACCGTTTCGCTTTTGCGAAAAGGAGCGAAGAGTGAGAGAGAGAGAGACGTGAAGGAGCGGTACGAACCGTGCCGTTGTCATGCGAGTGTGTGTGCTCCTCTGTGCATGTTTGTGTGTTGGTCTACGATGATATTCTAATAGCTTTACGTAGCGGAACAGCGGCGGCTGGCTCTGGAACTCTTTGCTAATAAGTTGTCAGCAATGCAGAGGGGGGCACGGTATAGTAGCAGGGTACCAAAGCAAATTATTTACACTCAAATGATTCCATTTCAATATCGGGACAAAAGAGGGCTGCCGTTGCCGCTCAGAGAGATACATGTATCAGATATTCTGTCGGAACTGGGAGCAGGGTTGGCTCGTTCTCTTCGTTCGTTGTGTACTATGTATACGTCATGGTGTCGTCTCTCTATACGGAATTTGTATACACGTAACATTGGGAGGGAAGACTGCCTGATGTCTGTTTATCGTGCGCGCGTAAATATTTAACACGATATTTATGTGGTCGTGAAGAAGTTAAATGTTCCACGAGAGCGGTTATTATCGCCATGAGAATATCGGGTTAATGTGCCTAAGACAAAAGGGACGCGAACGAACACTTTTCTTTTATCGCTTTTTGCTCTTTTAGGTTGGAAACAGATTCTTTTAAAAATATATAGTCGCCTCTTCATTATATTTTTATTCTCTTTAACCAATTTAATTAACAAGAAAAATCTAATTTGACAAAAAGCTAATAAAATGGTTGGACATAAATCGTTATTAAAATTTATTACAAACATTAAGATAAACTATTATACAGTAAAATTACCAGATGATCTGACGATTTTGAGTAATTTGAATAATGAATAATGAGTACTCAACACACGTGAAGTTAATAACTAGATTACTATTCCTAATTTTTATTAATGGTCTCCCGTTGAACCCAAAATGAGCTGCCAACATAACGTGTCGTATAATAAACGATCGAATGTTTAAGCGATAAGCAAAACAACGGTTTATAATGCCAAAATAGTTGAATATAGGTTTAATTTTAAAACCAAGTCCAAAACTTAGCAAAATGTCAATGTTATGTTTTTCTTAGTGGAACATTCTATATTTTGTGGCACACACTACAAAAATTTAGTAAATTTACCAGGATTCCTGCTAAAAATTCCAGTAGCATTTGGGGGAAAATCACCAAAAACTGGGTAATTTTACGTTTTTTAACAAAATTACCTATACTTTTGGAAATTTCCCACATATCGACCAGTATTTTTCAATTGTAGGTAAAAGTGCTACGTAAAAACGTAATGTTATTAAAATGTTTATGCTTTTCCTTAAATTACCTCGTGATTTTATCCACAGTTAGGAAATTTACATAGGAAACCAAATACATACTTACAATGCCCGCATGTTCAATTTTATGGGTTCAATTTGTAGATAGATGGCATATAGGACGCACGGAAGTGGCAGTGGTCGTTCTTTTTGTTTTATCTATAGGCATATTTAGGTAAGTGACTAATTTAAAATGAAGCTAGCAGTTAAATAATATATTCTTACTACTGAGGGTGACCTGCAGCTGCATTTTCATAATTTACAAACGTTAAAACATATAGGTTTGTGCATATACAAACACACAATACACCTAGTTGTGTTAAAAAAAAAACACATTAATATGCCTCGACAGGGTATATAAAATATATTTGTAGTGTATTACCGTAATGTGAAATGTAAAAGTAAATGGTTATAGATATTGTTTATTGCAGTCATATTTCGCTACTCTGAAGTAGAGGTTATGAAAGTATTATTCAACTTGTCTATTTATACCTATCTATGCATTTGTTTTTCTGGTTAAGAAAACGTTTAGGTATAACAACTAAACAAGCACATAACTGTTATACGCTTAGTAACATTAATGATTTCTTCTACCAAATTTCGAATGCACAATATATATAATACAGTTAGCCTTCTTCATACTTTATTTTTTATATTTTCTTCAAATAGGTAATTTAAAACCTATATTTTACACACATTACATATTGCATACTAAGATACTAATTGATATCTAGGCATTCATTATTCATCAATGCTTACGATCTTGTAAGTATATCAATAATGAAAGATCAGTTGTTTGTTAGAGTGCCTCCAACGCTACATCATGAAGACGCATCCTGATGCCGACACCAAAAGCAGCCTTTTTTCACACTCGAAAAAGAAAGTTATAAATTTAATGAAACAGTTGAGTACCGTCTAAATGTATTATTGTTATTAGTATTATTATAAGCATTGCTTTTTATATTTGTTAAATCACCTGTAATATATATTTATAATGGTATTGCAGTGTCCCTATCCTATTCTATCCTATTCCTAGATTGAAATCAGGTACTTACTCGATTTTACGCGTGGAAAGGTGTCTTTTTTATCAGCATTTCCGTAGTACTGGAATTTGCAAATAGGAAACTATATAAGTGATGGATTTACAAATATTGCCACTTTTAGGACAAACAGAATTTGTAATATACGAAGTGTAACATTAACGGAAAGTTTGTGAAAGAAATTCTATATGTTATAAGGAAATGATCTGGGCAAACTATTTTCATATGTATGGATTTGCCTACATATAAACTTCAGTAGTATCGGAAAAATACTTGCACGTAGTAAACTTCATCGATAAATTACAAATTTTAGGGATATTCCTATACAAAATTCCTTTATGTATGTTTAAGAATTTTCCTAAATACATAGTAAAGCTCCTTATGAAATTTCTATGCTAAACGATTTTTACTAGGGAACTTTTTTTATCGTAAGAAATTTATCCAGTAAATTTCATTTTATTTGGTATTTTTCATACACTAGTAGTAAATTTCCTTGGTGTATTTTTACAGCAAAGTAATTTTACTCGCACAACCTGTATTGGAATTTTACCAAATCTTCCTTAGAGTGCAGTTTTAAATTGTACACACTGAAAATTAGATCAATCTTTCCCTATGCCTAATTTTTATTTATGAAATATTTCAATTCACTGAATCATATAACTTAGGCGTAACTATTTTCCAGAAAATCAATAACACCAAGCTTTAACCATTATCTGTAATTCAAAAAGTTAACTCACAATGTCATTAACAAGAGCAACTATGTAATTTATTACAGTAGTAAACATCCTAACCACCATTTGTGACGTTTACGCGCCTTGCGTCCACCACTCACGGGCTTAAAACATAAACCGCCACTAATTATAATCCGCTCCTGTCCTTATTGGGTCAAGCCGGATTCTAATTAAATGATCTCCAGGGGACAAAGAAGTCGGCATCGTATTATTAAGTGGTGACGTGCTAAGGGGAGCGTATCCTGACCCAACACCTTCGACACGACCTCGGCACGTCCTAACACATAATTTAATCGTCGTGCACGGTATATGCTATCAATGGACGACGCTTATTATTCAAGCAGCGATCCTGAGTAATTGCCCGCAGTCGACTTGAATATGGTATTTTAATGGTGGACTAAATACTTTCTTTTTCAGTATGTTTTCTGTACGATTTTTTGATAAATTTTCTAGTAAGGTAAGTGATATAATTTATACTACTTGGCAAATGCTGTAATGACAATATCTGTAATGGTTTTTATTACAAATATATACAAAATACAAATACAAATAATTATAAATAATACTAGAGGAAATTTGGGACATTGAATGTGTGTTATTATTTATTATCTTGGTATTATTCTTGGAACAGGGGACTATTAATATTAAAAACTCTTTAAAATTCTTTGTAAAATTGTTTTTTGACATTGATATTGATAATTATTATGACACAGATGCTATCTTGACAAAATTAATGTAAATAAAAAGTCGTGTAGACTATTAGGTTTGTAAAATTTAAAAATGAAAACTGTTTTCCCAAATGCAACAAATCAAATTGAGGTTTTACTGAAAAAAAACATTTATTTTATTTTAAAAAAATGTTAAGCCAATGTTAATAAGTGTGTGTTGTTGCCTATGCTGCGCCTGCGGAGCTCACCCACTGCAGTAGTTGCTAGCAGTCCTATATCAAGGGGTTGCTAACGAAGAAGTCAGTTAGAACAGTATTTGGTGGCCGTTCGGTGCTTAGTATGTCAACGGTTGCACCCAGCCAGCGGCGGATGCTAGGTCCAACATTATACGGCAACTCGTACGGTTCTACAGTTTGTATGCACAAACAAAGTTAAACTGAGAGACAATGAATCAAAGGTATATCTAATATACAGCAAAAGAAAAATTTTATATTTGTCAAACATTTAACAGGATACGTTTTCCAAATTGCAAGAAGTATTATTTTCTCTGGTTAAATCTTAATTATTTTTGTCAAAAATAACCATTGCTGACTTCAGGCAATTTCGTTTTCAGAGAACACTCTGTACATTAAAAACGGTGAATTGAACCATAGTGTGGGTATTGGAAGAAAAGCAGAATTTTTTTTCTGTTCAAAAAAGATGCCATTGCCATTAAAAAAAAGGAACAAAATACTAAAACCGAAGAAATGAAAAAAAATTTCAAACTAGTGTCTTTCATAAATATAAAATTTATGTTTTATTCAAAATCAGCAGAAAACAAAATCTACAAGCTCAAACACAAATGGATAATATATACGAATTTGAGGAAGTAACTGATTCTAAGTACTTAGGGCTTTGAAGAGCAACAAGTGTGAGAAATAGGACCACAAACAGCAAAATGTAACAAATGTAATGCTGCCAGATTATCACAAAATTCTAAAATCAGAAAAAATGTCAAGGACAGACAACTAAAATAAAATTATACAAAACAGTGAGCAATAAGACATCGGTTCTTAACCAGGAAAACTAACAAAAATTAGACATTTAGGAGGGAAAGACATTATGGGATATCTGGGAAAAAACATAGAGCTTGGCTGGGAGAGAATCCATTGGATAATTTGTGAAGGAAAGAAGATGATGGAGACTGACAGGAGAGGAAAAGATATGTAGCATGGAAGGACCGAGTGGGAAAGAGACAATGTGAGAGGCAAAGGGAAAAGTAGAGTAACATAATAGAAAAAGAGGAGAGAAATTGCAAAAGACAACAGAAATTTAAGGAGATTTATGCAGCTGTAGGATCAAAGGTCATTTTTGAAGCTGTTAATAAATATATGTCTCTTGCTGTGTAATAGTTCCGAAATTTATTCATGGGAACAATCGCCATTCATATTGAAATTAGATTCTCTTTAGATGCTGCAATATGGTTGATTATGTAATGGATGTTTAGAAATTTTAAACAATCCATTTAACAAATTGCTATTCAGAATAAACACGTTCAACACTAAACTGTTATAGCTTTTATACGGTCTGCATTTATATCCTTTCTATTCCATCAATAATTTATGTGTGTATGTACACTGACGGACACCCAAAATGTCCGGTCTAATGCGTAGTAATCACAATAAAAATTAAATATAGCAGATTGTCAAAATATTATACAAACGATATGAAAAATGTTTGTTGAAATACTTGCATTTAGTTAAATTTTACTGTGGCGTCGATATTAGTTTTGAATTTTTATTTAAAAATCCATCAAAGGCATTAAGGATAGGATATTTTCTCGCTCTTCTTAAATATATAACGACATTTGAAAGCGGGCTATTTGCCCGGAAATTAAGATCTAAATTGAGTTTAAAGTTTGTCTTGATTCTAAGAAAAGTATTTTGAATAGAAGTCACGTTCTCCGGAGTCCTATACATACAGAATCAGCCTGGTTTTGATTCATTTTTGTAGCGTATTTGTATGCCACGTCTTGTGCAAGCTTATAGCACCACGAAAACACAAAACACGAAGTTTTTACACAATTTCGACAATTATTTGTGCCTACAGTGTGAAGTAACATCGAATTTGTTACATAATTAACTTATAGCAATAAGTTTAGGCCTATTCCTTGGTGTGACGATTAAAATTCAACGCGTAAAAAATATTCGTTGCGTCAAGCATTAACTACCTCCTTGAACTAGACGACATCGACGGCACTACCATATATTAATTTTGTACGGCATATAGGCCATTGTCGTCGTAGGTCTGGCATTCTTAAATAATATGTTCGTAGTCGCAATCAAATTTAGACTATATAGGGATCGGTTTTGCAGTCTAGACACGTACCGCCAGATGATTCAGGTATATAATCCCTTGTTACGTGTTAACGGTGCATCAGTCAGAGTCTGATCATACACAAACACACACACAAGTGCCTTTCGTGCCGCCGACGAACAAGAAAACAACGACATACAATGAAGGTAAGCGTTCCCTGAGGATATTGAAAATATGAGCGTGCGGATATCGAATACTGGTCAGGTCTGTGCGGAAAAAAGTGACTTGCGCAGAATCTGTGAGATTATCGATGTATGTGTATCTTCAAATCGTTGTGATTCTTTGAAAGTGTTAAGTGTGCAAATAATCTTGTTTACATCTGTGCAAATAATTTAAGCTATTGCTTTTTCGTTAATTGTAAACAGGATTAGGTAACTAGGATTTTACTGTGGCGCTAGAGCGCCCTCGAATATGATTAGTTGAGGTTATGATCTTGTTTACTACATATGTATATGAATATCTGGTCCAATTTTCATTTCAGTTCTTCTTGTTTTATCTTAATCTTCTAAAATTGCTTTCAACTGTTATCTAATCTTTTATCTTTGGCTTTTAGTTCAAGATTACTTTAACACTAAAGCATCATAGAATATTATTAGGGTATAATTATAACTTTGTTTGCTATGTTTCTGGTCCTATTTTCATTTTAGTTTCTTTTGCGTGATTTCAATCTTTTGAAATTGTTTTCAGTTGAAGATTTATCCTAGTTTTTGCAAATACCATTAGGTCATCAGCTTATTGTTGTTCTCTTCATATTTGCTACTGGAATTTACTGGTAGTTTCTTTGTTTTACTTCCTTCAATACATCATCCATTAGTCTTGCCTTAGGCCGTTTTTGGTTTCAAATAAATCTGATTGTAAGTTTCTCGTTTGTACGTAATTTCATGATTTCAATATTTTTGGCAACTTGTTGGCAACTCCTTTTCTTTTTAAACAATCCCATATTTCCTTTCTTGCTACACTGTCGAACGCTTTTTCAAGATCTATAAACGGTATATATGTATTTTGTTCTTTCTTTTTTTCATTATTTGTTTTATCGTGAATATATCGTTTGGATTCCTCTTCCTCTCCTCAAAACCGATTTGTGAGTCTTCAAGTTGCTCCTCTTTTTGCATCCTGTTATATAATATTCTCTTGTGCATTTTGGGAATTATACTCAGTATTGTTATTCCTTTATAATACATGCAACCACGATGATTGCCCGCCTTAAAGATAGGTATACCCATAAATAGTATGCCTATTTCTTAACCTTCTGTCCATATTCTTAAACAGTTTTGTTATCCTTTCAATACTTTTTATTCCCGTGTTTTTATCGTATTATCATGGTCTGCCGCTTTTTATAAGCTTCAAGATTTATACCCTGTTCTTGTTTTTCTACCCGTTCAATAATTATCTGATTTTCTTCTCTTTGTCCTTGTTTTGTTTGATTTGTCCTTAAAATATTCTTCCCATCGTGGTATGATTTCTTTGTCCTCCTCAAGTGATTATCCCTTCTTTGACTTAATGTATTTAGTGCTGCACTTTTTGTCATTTCTGAGAGGTTTTAGCACCTTATAGACCTTTGCTATCGTTTTCCATTTTTACCCAAGTTGCTTCCACTACTTTTGTTTTGCTGTCTTAACTAGCCTCTTTACCTTTGTTCTTTGCTGTTTAAAATCTGAGTAACATCCTCTATTCTTTCTTGCAAATGTTTCTTTCACCTCTGTTTCTTCTGTTTTACGGCTTCTTTCAATTTATTATTGTTTGCTTTTTGTTACTCTTTATTCTTGTGATTCCACGTTTTCTTTGCAACTTCCAGTATTTTGTTTTTGATATTCGTGCAGAGTTACTACAGCTTGGTGTCTAATTTATTTAATTTCTTCATTTCATTTTCTAATGTTTCCCTAAACGCAGTAGCGACTTCTTTGTCTTCTGTTTTTTGTTCTATTTTTTATTTAGATATTCCAAGACCTATTTTGTTTTTAAAATTTATTTTCGCGTCTTTAGGATGTTCACTTTGCTCAATTAACTTTTATTTTAATTTATTTTTCTTATGTAACCTACCGGCGCTCGCGTGGCGGTAAAGATGCCGCTCTATATTATTTCCATTGGCGGTTCTAAGTTAAGATAGAAACAAAATAAAAAAGGCGGTATAAATGCCGCTCACGCGAACGCTAAAGGGTTAAGATGTGTCAACCAGCTGACTAATGCCTATAAAAAGTAATTTTATATGATTGCTTTGGTTAATTCTTCAACTATATTATGAAATTTTTACATTTTCATTGATAAATTTACTTTCTTCATTCTAAAATTGAATAAATTTTATATACAGTCTATAATCTTTCTTGATCCGTTCGATATAATGGTTTATGTGCAATATGTATTTGCTGATTGCGAGTTTTTTTTTTGCGTATCACTTAGACCACTGTGGCCATACTACTAGTCGTAGCTTCTCTGGTATCAGCGGAGTCGCCTAGGTTCAGACCATTCGCTAGGCAATCTGCTCCACCAGCAGATGTTGAAGGAGCCCCATATGCACCAAGTGGTTGGCGACCATCTGGACAACAATTTACATTACCTCAAAGATCCCAGCCACAACAAACTTACGGTGCTCCAATTGCTGATCAGGGATTGTACAACGCTCCTCCACAACCATCCGGTCAATACGGCCCTCCTGCAGAAGAAATACCAACGACTACAGAGAGCGCAGCCGAGGACATCACCGAAGCAACTGTACGTATTTCTATTGAAGTAGGCGCCATCTGTTGTCAAGGCAAGGCAAAACTGGTTTAGCTACGGTTGTTTACGCTGATGTTTATGGCGTTTCAGCATTAAATCAGCCTTGTCTTGTCTTGACTAACCAATGTGCGTCTACCTTAAGTTTAACGAGGTATTCAAGCTAACAGTTGTAATTTACAGGTTGAGAATCTTCGTAATGCCGATAAGAAGAGCGAGAAGCTGCAGGAACCACAAAATCCTTCCTTTTTCATTATTCCTCAGCCGGAGAGGTTAGTTTATGCTGTTCAAACCGCGCCTTTGGTAGCCTTACCGCAATCTAAGTACGTAACCACAGCCAACTTACAAGCTCTACCTTTGACTGGCGTACAAGCACCGCAATACACTAATGCGTACGTGCAACTTTACAAATGAAGAAGGATTGACCGCATATTGAAGTGTTGGCAAATTGGTTTATAATTTTCTTTAAATATTAAGTTATACTTTACATCTGAGTCGTCTTTAATATTTATTCCTCATTATTTACCTAATATATGTGGTATTTGCTTCGTTAATACTATTTGTTGAGATTTAACGTAAGTGAACCACAAAAAGTTGCCTTCATTTCAATATAAGTAACGTACCGAAACCAATATTTAATAAATAGTTGTAATATAAACATGTGAAAACCCATTATTTATTGAAAAATATACGATGCAGAACCTGTTTGAGTTTGTTTTATTTTACATCGTGGGATTATTTTCGATTTTATTGAAAATAAAATCCATTAGTGCGTATATCAAAATGATACACATCTGTGCTATTACTGTTAAATGTGTATAATTAATTTTTATAAAGAATTTATAGTATCTGATTTTTAAATTGCAAGTAATACTTTCTACTTTCTTGAAGTCCAGGTTTAGTAACGTTCTAAAACAACTGTTTTATATTGTTACACGCTCGCAACTCTGAAAACTATTTATAGACTGCTATTTTCCAACAAATCTTTTCTATAATGACTTCTTTTGTTTAATGGGATACACCTTAAGACAACGTTTGATATATGCTCAAAAGTGTTCAGAAAATGCATGATCCTTGGGTGGCGTTTTTATTATCTGCAGGGTAGTCTGTATGACTTACACTTCGCCTTTAGATGTTCTCTTAGAGTACGGAGATACCCCCATTCAAGGTTAGAAATATCGTTATTATTCCAGGGATAATAGCGCCATCTATAGTACAATAGATAGTGCTGTTATTACTACTGACACTTTTGTTATTTATGTGGTACCTACATGCAATTTAGAATTTACCACCTCAAATGTATTTGAAAGTTTCCGTCATTGGAATGAGTTAACTTCAACAATTTAACCCTTGCTTTCCCTTTTAATTAAAATTTCAAGTACTCACTTCCAAATTTGCTCACACTAATTGATGTTAATAAAATTGCTAAGTTTAATATACAAAATTTCCTTTCTTGATAATTTTTATCAGTAATGAGCCTCAAAAGGTTTTGGTGCCATGTTCAACACTACACTTCGAAATCTAATACAGCAAGACAATAGTTCCTTTAAAGTTTAAGCGCAGAAAATAAACGAAATTTGGCCTCGCTCAAAGCAAGAACTCCAACGCCAACCACGGTCGAAGATATTACGGGATATTATCGAATCAACAGCGTCGAGGAAAAAAAGTCAGTCGATCCCAATCGATACAGAATTCCGCACCGTTCATTTAACCAGTTTCGGAATCCCGCGTTCTGTTCCAAAGAGCAGATATTAAATTTCTGGAATTTTGCGGTGTTGTGAATCCGCCCCGGGAGTACTAGAACGCGGTATCTTCGAATATGCGCCGCCATGTGGTGGTCATGCGAAATAGTGTCTGCGAGAAACCGGGATTTATACCTTTGGAATAATTTACTTTTCATCAAAGTTAAAACGAAATAGTTTGATAACGATAAGAAAGTATGTGTTTTGTGTTTAAACTTGAAATTTTTTACTCGTAAAGGAGTCTTCTTAATTCGAGTAATATTAAATAAATTATCTTTTGATTATCATAACCATTAGAATCGACTGTACTCGCATGGTTTCTGCGGCTTAGTGACATCAATTATTGACTTGTTCGGCATCTGGTTGGTGTGAGAATAAATACTAGTTTGCTGTAATACCACTATTTGCAGTAAACTAGTGAACATTTTATTCTGAAAGAATTCAGAGCTTGCTATTGAAACGTCAGTGACTAGTTTAAGCAGTTGTGACGCTAAGTATTGGTTCCTTGTTTTCTACGCAAAGTGTGCATAAAAAATTTAATAACTTTTTGTCAGTAAATGTTGTTGAAACACATGAAACTTAGAGACGGTTTTGCTTAAATTTTTGTGTTTTTGTAATTTTCTTAACTGCTAAAAAACAATATTTAGTTTTTGTTTCAGAATTGCTGGTTTTGAGACAAGCAAAAAATTTTATAAAAAATTATATTTTTTCGTTAAGCTACAAATTTTTATATTTTTTTTTCTATCTTGTTTAGTCCATCCGGGGACACACTGTATGTATTATTAAAGCAATATAATTTAAATAAGAACAAAGTTAAATTTAATAACATTGAAAACAAACGACACGTGTTTTAATTACCAATTTTAAATGGGTGTTATATTTATGTGTTCATCCATGAAATGAATCATCATATATTTTAAAATTTAATGTTTTACAGGGAACGAAATCATTTTTCATCTGCACATCCGACACGCTTTATACAATGTTCCCAGTTGTATATCACTGGAATAAATGTTCACAATACATTAATGATTCAGAACAACTACCACATTATATTTACATTCGATATATTTATTTCATTTAATATTTAAATGCTACGTTATACACATACGTGTCCACATTGTGCTAATTTTTATGAATGCTGCAAAATCTGCGTAAAGGAATGAATACTGGATTGATATTAAACCTCAAAATACCAGACTGTATTTTGTGTAATAATATATCGACATTTTTTTGTCACAGAAACTGAAGTGTGCAAATAGATCTTTAACCGGCTCACCAGAGCCCGAAGTATTGAATGATTAATTGGATTATGATAGTATTGAAGTAATTGCCAACGAAATACACTTCAAAATGAAGTTACAAACACAGTTGGTAAAAACATATTCATTTTAATATTTGTAGGAATTTGAAGATTTTAAAAGAATAACTGCATTTTTTGATAAAACTTGCACAATCTTCATATATTAAAAATACATTAGCGAAATGTGGTCTCCTACTTTTCTTCTACAGCCGGGGATATCTAAGAAGGAATCCGCTCGTAGTCTAATAGGTGAACAAGGCAAAATTCGATATGGAACAACGGGGAACAAGCTGTTATGTAGAGAGAGAATCACTAAGCCGGATTACATCGACCGCCACAGCCGTGTAAGCGTCTCCTCCTGTGGGAACCAGACACGATACCGATCGCTCTGCGGGATTCTGACTGAAGCTGTGCGATTCGTAGTATTGTGTTATATGTTTCATTACGAGTTCGAATTGGATAAAAACGGAAAACGCGATGAATTTGTTGATTGTTCGACGTTTCAGATATTTATCTCACGACGATAAATGAAGATGCTGAATATGCGATATGTTTCAATCGGTAAAAACGTAACGTGTACTGTTTAAACTCTTCGACGATAGGTGTCATTTCATCTTTATAAGTTGTGTGGAGTTATGTGGATTGTATTAACCGATTTTAAATGTACAACTATAATTAGTAAATAACCAGAAAGGGTTGATATTCGTAAAACAGGGTTAAGATATTGCAATCAAGAGAATATCTCAACGAAATACTCTCTCTCGAACGGGTTAATGACTTGTGATTGTTTTTTTATTTTGCGTTTAAATTTCTGTTAACCGAAGAAAAACAATTACGTTGTTCTTTAGGCCATGTAATATACTTCAAATTATCTTCTAAGAAAACAAAATCTGATATTTAGCCCCAAACATCGTGCGATTTAGCAAGTGAAAGAAATTATGTTCTTTTTACACGAAGGTCTTCCAATCTGCACAATTTCATCAAAATTTGAATTCGCGTGTTGCCGATGTATAATTGTTAGTATAATGAAAAATATTATTAAAGTCGAAACAGTTTAGTAAACCTGTATAAAACATGTTTTTGTTATTATAAAAAAATAACATAGTAAACGAAGATCACGGTTTTTGTGGAATAATATGTACCATAATTACTTAGGAAAAATAACATACGAACTTAAAATAATTTTCTTTTAACTCATAAAGAATGCAAATTATCGAAAAGAGCATAGAATAAGCTTTTCAAATATGTAATGCAAGCTTTCCACTATCTTTACAAAAGAAAAAAAAAGAAAATAAAGATCGTGGCTATATGTGCGCTGCATTTGTTGTAGTGATATTGTACATTATAATGGGTATAAGTCCTATCAATTTTTTCCATCTTCAGGCATTCCGCAGGGATCGAACTTGGGACCTTTGCTTTTTATTTTATATATTAATGATCTTCTACAAAATTTCTCTTGCTCTGTACTTGCTTATGCTGACAATATTAAAATTTATTCTTCGATTTCGAATTTAAATGACATTCTACACCTGCTTATTTGATTGGTGCACCAACAACAACTTATCTCTAAACTTCAGTAAATGTTGCTATGTCTCCCACACACCCGGAAAATCAATCCAAATCCCTCTGTTTACATGATGAAACTACACTCTTTGCAAAAGCTACAATCGGTGAAGGACATTGGTGTTTCATTTGACAGTTGTATGAGCTGCGCACCACACATTATCAACCTCTGCCTCTCAGCTTCTAAAACATTGGGTTTCCTCATGCGTTGTTCCAAATCTTTTAACAGCAGTCAACTCCTTAAAACTTTATATTTTAGTTTTGTAGTAATAAGCAAATTGGAATATGCCTCTCAGGTTTGGCCTCCTCGGTATGTGTATCTACAATTAGCACTTGAGAAGGTGCAGGTTTCTCAAGTATCTTTCCTTTAAAGAGGATGGAATCTACCCCCAGAGAGAATTGACTATGGATCTTTGCTGGATAGGCATGCTGTTACATCATTGACCTATAGTGGAGAGTGTCATGGAGCCCGGTTCGTATGGAAGTTAGTGCAGGGAATTATAGATAGTCCTTCTCTTCTGGCCCTCCTCAATTTTCGTGTTCCGCGACTTTCCTCCCGTTCTTCTTCTTCCTTTGCGTTACCCTTTTCTAGAACTAATTTAATGCACACCTCACAGCTTTCAACAATGTGTCGCCCCGCGGATTTACATTATACAAATATTTTTTTCAATAGTTTAAATGATTTATAACTTACTTATTTTTTTTATTTTTATTTTTAGATAAAAGTATTGTATACGTTATACATTA
Organism: Cetonia aurata; assembly: GCA_949128085.1. Lineage (NCBI taxonomy): Eukaryota > Metazoa > Arthropoda > Insecta > Coleoptera > Scarabaeidae > Cetonia > Cetonia aurata. The sequence continues at coordinate 36,920,194 of OX421885.1, forward strand.
TTATCCTGTAATTGGGAAACTGTTCGATAATAAACATGTATTAATATTATTATTAAAATATTTAAAAGAATTTATAGTTTTTGTAAATAAAATTCTCTGGACTAATCTGAGTGCTAGACGGATAATAAAAGAGATGTACTTATCTTAATGTTTTCGGTCATTTTTTACTTCTTTTCATTGACAATTACGAAGCAAGCGAAATAAAAGACTTGCTTTAATATTTCAATTTAATATCATTATTAGAATGTGAAAAATAAGTTTTGTCTTCCGTTCGTGAAATTTACGTAAAATACTCTACGCATTCCGACAACATAATATATCCCTACACTCGAACCGTCAAAAACGGGTACAATCACTTGCGTCCCCTGATTGATAAATATCTTAACAGCGTTTACGTCGACGAGTAGCTTCGAACAATGGGGCTCCCACGTTCAGACTACCGGGTCTTTACCGGTTCTTTACCGTCGTCGCCTTTGTTGGACCGCGCTCTCAACTCAACTCGAGCACCAATTCAAATCCAAGGCTGAAATGGCTGCCTGTTTATATATATATCTATATATATCAGCCAGATAACTTACTTGCCCCATTATATGTTTTCTTTTCGATTTCAATGCCCGCGAAGAATGTCAATCTCGGCACCGGATCGGAAAGTGAAATAAAAGCTGATTGTGGATTGACGTAGCAGCGGCAGGTAAGCCCTGAGTTCATATGTGTAGGTGCACGACTGTGTTAGTTGGCTATATTGTTCCTAACCTTTCACTTGTCAGAATGGGAAGCGACAAAATGGATGTGAATGGTTGAAGTGGTTAAATTTTTTGTATGTGATCTACTGATTTTGTTTCAGATCTTCAATGTTGCCTGGCTTTGTTACATATAATTTATTGAGATTTGAGATTCTTCTGTAGAAAATCTATTTGGGCACTCAACTGCACCTCTTCGACCTATCCATTTATTAGGTATTATTATATTATTAATATGTTCTTACAAATACAGCAAAATGGGGTGTCTTTTTAATGAAACTGTCTTTGGAAACCTCCATGCTGCGCATATCGCATCTCGTTGAACATATTTGTAATTTCTTGATTTCAGAATTTTTCTCAATTTCTTTGAGTTTTTTTTTAAAGCGTCTCTCACTTTAAAATAGACTCGACGCTGCGCGTCTCGTTGTAAAAAATGTTATTTCTTAAAGCGTCTTACTTTAAAACAGTGCAAACATGAAACGATAGCGAGACGCGCCGTGTCGAGTCTGCGCGTCTCGCAGTCGTTACATTCAATGTTACGCTTCGCGTTAAGAAAAAATTGTAATTTCTTCATTTTTCTTAATTTCCGTTCTGTTTTTTAAATTTTCTTTTTTTTTCAAACGCGTGTAACTTTAAAAAAGGCTCGACGCTGCGTATCACGTTAAAGAAAACTATAAAGAATTCAATTTTAATTTTTATCAATTTTTCGTTTCTCGTTTTGTTTCAAATTATTCTGATTTTTTTTTAAATGCGTCTCACTTTAAAAAAGTGTAAATAGTGAACACGTTTGTGTAATATAGAAGTCTTATGTCTTATACGCTATATTATCAAGCTTACTCGCACTATTTTAATTAACTAGTATTCTGTGTGTATGTGGAAATATCATTCAATATTTACTTCACGTTTAGCTATTAAAATAAATCAACGTTTTCCTAAATTCCGCCCCAAACGTTTCAGGGGAGCGGCTATATAGAACAAAAAAATCGCGGTGCAAGGTTCGATTAGGGCGAGGGTGGCTGATTTAACGAACGCCGGGAAAATTTAAAGTATTCGATGAAGACGATGACGTGGCTCTGCGAAATTCTCCCAAGACGATATTCCGAGGAAAGCGTTCCGTTTTCTTTCACCCTCGATACGTCGCCGCTTGCGGTTGATTTTGCACAGTCACCGGCGAAAGCGCGGTCCTCTTTGACGCTCCGAATCAAAGTGTCAACAAACAAACGACATTAGGAGGAGAGGGTGTCTGACAAAGAGCCCACCGCCGCCACCGAATCAATACCCCGGAGACACTTCTGACGTCACGCGGCACTTCTTTACTTTTGCGAACGACGCCGCTCGCTCGCGCTAGGCGGTTGATCCCTAATCGTTCGCGCTCTCCGATGCACGGTTCAAGAAACGGACTTTCCTCTCCCGCCCGTCTCGGCGATGTTTCGGTGCTCCGGCCATGACGACGACGGCGGTGGCGTGTGTAAGTACGTTTGGACGCGCGCTCATTCGTCAAGGGAGCGAACTGAGATAATTATTCCCGAGTGGATGAGAGGGACTAATTGCCTTAAAAGCTTTCACCGTGCGGTTTTTGTCGTCGACTTTGATTCGGTTACGTGCCGTTTTAATGCGATGTAATTTAGATGTTTTCGGATTGAGATATTTCCGCCATTTATTTCATTAAATAAATTTAGGTGCTGTAATAATGCAATAAATACGATTCCACTTCACAGAGGATAGGTAAAGCTTTCTAAATTTGTCTTATGGGAGGTACGACTAATTTCGAAACAAAAATTCGAATTTGTAATTGTGATGGTTATTGTTTTTGTTGATTAGATTATATCTATGGTTGTGTACATAACAACTACACTCTAAAATATATAGTTCAATCAATGTTAATATTTTAAGTGATATAAAATAAAATATTCTCTACATGATGACGTTATTTGCGTGATACCCGCAAGGCATCTTACGGCCGCCTTTTGTTTCAGGAAAACCGGTTTTGCTGCGGAGGAGGAGCCCCACAAAAGAAGCCCATACATGAAATTCTGCGTAATATACTTGATTTAGAATATGCGTATCAATGATGTCTTTCAGCGATCTACGTTTGAAAATGGATTTATTTAATGTAGATATGAATGATTGACTGTGATTGTTCCAATTTAAGGAAGGAGTAAACGTTAATCCTATAAAAGAATTCCAGACTTAACTGACGTTATATCTCTATTGGCAACATGCAGTTTCATAAACGTGTCAACCTTTTTTTGCAACGTGTGGAAAAAGATATATTTCGTTTTTTTCACGAGAGTTTGTTGGCACAGAACCACATATAGTTTATCTAACATGATGTTTGTAACAGTCCCGATACTATCTTCGCTTTCAGAAATTATTATTGTAATATCATCAGCATAACAAACGACGGCAAAGTCGCACAGAAATTCAACAATATCGTTCAAAAACAAAGAAAATAATAAGGGGCCCACAACAGATCCATGCGGTACACGGAATAAGGACACGTTATTATAGGAAATACAACCAATACTGATGATAATTATTATATTATTGTGTTTAGTAGAAACCGTAGTCGGTTATTTTTCTCTATGTAGGTATATATAATGTTGTCATGATTGTAAGGGCCATTTTTACAGTTTTAATTCAATTAATTAACCCTCCTCGGTTCATGATCCAATTATTACGTAGACGGTCAAGTGAGGTGCAAATGTACCCCATGAGAAAAAATTGTCCAATTTCTAAAATATTGGTTAATTTGAAACATAATTATTAAAGGCAAAATTAAAAAGCAGTATTTTATTATTTGCGAAAAAATTGAAAATAACTATTACAAGTTTTATTCTACACTTTTCCATCTTTGGCAAATAAAAGATCGAGTCGAATGCTCTGAACAGACAAAATTATTGCACATATAGCACTGATTTCTTGATTTTCGGTCCTTTTTGCGAATACAAAGGTAACAACGTCCTTGATGTTGCTCTGCAGGAACTTCTGCTACATTTCCTTACTTTCTCCTTTCATCATGATCGTATTTGTTTCTATCCGATTAAGGATGCTTTGATTTCCACAATTGATATTCCAGCAATGTCGACCAAATGGTAAAATATTACAATAGGCCATCTATTATTTATCCGCTATACTGTATATTGTTGTGCAAGTCACTCATTTTTTTTTATAAATATTACACGCACAAAAATGTCTTCTCGCTAAGCAATAAACAACCACACTAACAAATCGTTCAGTTGTAAGTCAGCTGTGGCGATGTAAAAACTAATTCCTCTAAGGTAAAACTGTAAATATTCGGAAACGTTCGTAGTTGCAAAGTAAATGAGTAATTCCCCTAAGATACAGCTATAATTTTTGTATGTCTGTAAACCCTCTACTCATCTAAACATAACGTGCATATCAATTCTTACAAAACCTATTACATTACGAAATCAGTACTGCCAACAATAATTATTGAATAAATATAACATAACATAACAGGTCAAGTGGGTTGTGAATGCACCCCACCTGCAAAAAAATTATTTTCTCTAATATGAAAAAAGTCTAAACAACGTTTTTGTTGAAAAACAGTTTAAAAACGATTTTCAGGAAGCTACTGAAAAAATAAAGCTGCAAAAAAATAATTTTCAATAATTTCTGTACAAAAAACACAGTCTGGGGTGTAAATGCACCCCGCTTGACCTAAGGAAGGTCAATACTGGTGGGGTAACCAGTAATAATATCTCTTTCAAAGTTTTAACATCTTTTAAAGCTTTCTTCAGAAATTTTTATCTAGAATATATATATGCAAGGCAGTTCAAATGATTACACGATTAAACTAAACGTAAATTCCACCAAAGAACATTGTGTTTAGTAGAATACAAACGTAAACTAACACCATACAAAATAAATGTCTGAAGCTGAAAATAGAAGCAAAAAAAAGTGGAGAAAAAACGACATTAAAAATGATAAGTGAATGTGGCAAGAACAAATAGGAGTTACCTTGGTTATCACAAAAAAAAATGTGAAATGTCAGGACCGCCCTTATGTGCTGTCCTGACATTAAAATACGCGCCATCTGCTTAATAATGAGAGAAGGAACATTATCAATTCCCTCAGTCATAGAGTTAGCTAATTTGTTAATTATTCTTAGCATACCTTCAACAATCGGTGATATAAAAAAAACTGTTTATAAATTGTGGAAGGTCCTTATCATGACAACTATTGGATGACTCACCCAAGTGTTACGCTTTGGTAAATTCTTCATTAAAGGAGTTGCAAAGTTCGGTTAGATAACTATACGCTTCTTGGCTTCCTCTGACCGACGTTTCGTTCACATTTCCACGGAATATCTTCAGGCTGGCCCTTTCGTCGTTGTTGTCCTAAAACTGATCAACAGCGACGAAAATAGCAACCCTGAGGTTATCCAATTGTTGTGGGATATTCTCTTTTTTGATATTTAACCATACAGAACAGATATCCACATTTCCACGGAATATCTTCAGGCTGGCCCTTTCGTCGTTGTTGTCCTAAAACTGATCAACAGCGACGAAAATAGCAACCCTGAGGTTATCCAATTGTTGTAGGATATTCTCTTTTTTGATATTTAACCATACAGAACAGATATCTATGTAATATCGGAAAATATTTAAAAAATTAGAGAAGGCAGAATCAGGACAAGCAGATTCATATACGGGTAGCCACGGTTCATGTGCCAAATGAAAACTATCAAATAGATTTAATGTTCTAGCACAGTATTTACACATATATTGTTATAAAAGTGTTTTAAGATCTAAATTAAATTTGGATTTTTCATTTACTTTTTGTGCTGATCGCTCTAATTGGTCGAAATTTCAAATAATAATTTCAATTCCGGGCTTCTCAAGCGTAATTTTGCAAAAACAGGGGAGCAACACAAACGTACAGCTCCATCGTTGCGTAAAGTATGAAACGGACGGCACATGGTATACAAAACTGGAGGTCGTATACGTGGTACGAGGCGGAAAATGCGGAATATCGGAAACGAAACAAAAAAAAAAATTAAAAAAAGAAAACAAAGGGAAAAATGCATATACACAACGTACGTACGTATACATTTCCGTATTTTTTGACGTTAATGAAACGGACCGCGTCGTCAACGAGAGCCCACATAAAGCCAAACGAATCGAACGAAATTTTAATTAAAGTGTAATAATTTCATTAACGCTCGTGTTTGCGGTTTAACCATTAAATTGCGCCCCGAAATCGGTTAAACTGGCGAACGTTAAAATTTCAATTAGCAGATGTCCGCCGGCGACGACTCACAACGTCGTCGCTCGCGGCTCCGCTTCAGACCGTTAACATTTTTAACTAAAGTGTCACTTGCACACAGGGAGAACATCACAGCGCATAGCCTAAATCCGATCTAAACTGATACAGTGTAACAAACAGCGCGCGGGCCTCCGGGCGCCGGGAGCCGCTCTCAGTTCGTGCTCCCTCTTGGCGGAATGTAACACAAAGTGGCGCCCCCACTTTGAATTTGTTACAACGAGCGGGGTTCGGTTGATGATTGCCTTCAACAGTTATAATCTGTTCGCCGATAGTTTGGCGAAAAGTTCGACCGGAATGTTATACTGGTGGATGAGACATGCGCGTACCTTCGAACTTTCCATCATCGGTAGCTGCGAAATACCTATTTATATTGTGTTGGCGTTTATCTGGCTACGTCAATGTTAACAACAGTCAATTATAGCGATAGGTTGTAGCATAACTCTGTATATTATCGACCCTCAATTGTTATTTTTGATTCTACACAGAATATTTGGAAATTCTTTTTTTTGTCACTAACATTATCGGCATCCCCATTGTATAGTTAGCGTTAACTAACTGTTAATTAATCAGCTAATTTAGCTGATACATATTGGTAGGCTATTGGCTTACCTAAAGTATTCCTACACTGAGAAAAATGGATTGTAGAAATTAGATAGTAAATCTCTTTATGTTAATTAGTAACATAATTATTGTCAAAACGACAATATGTGGGGTATTAAGGGTAAAATAACCAGATGTTACCATGCTTATAGTAAGAGGTAAAATCTGGATGTTACCAGGTATTCGATGCATATTCAATTTCTAACATAAATGTTCGTAACGCTCTTCCCACCCCTTGCTCTATTCATTGTCGATCTTTACCGAAGAAATCGACCAATAAGCTGTATTGCCACTCACACGTGTTATGAACGTGTGATACAGGTGTACGTATTCGTGTCGGTGCATGTTTGTGTCTGCACAGAGAAAAATCCATGTTGTAATATTTACACTTCACTGTTTGACGGAAATTGTAGTAAGAATTCCTACTATTGTGCAAAATTTTAGAACAACGGCGTTGCATTTTCCTATATCACGGTTACAAAAAAAGCAATAAAATTGTTTAAAAATATTGTGTGGCAATCTTCTACAAAATATAGTGAAATGTTTTACAATATTTTACAATAAGTGAATATAATAAATTGCATATAATGTAGTGAAGACAGTTATAATAACAGGTGTAGCAAATTTACTGTGTTGTGTTTATTTAGGTTAGGTTAGGTGCTTGCAACAGTCACCTTACTTTGATTATTGAAAACGGCATTAATAATGAGATGGAATGAAATGAATGCTGTATAGTTTTATATCTATATAGTAGGAATATCATAATACTCATAATTGGTTTAGCTACATAAATATGTGATACTACAGCTTTTGTCGTAAAGATGGCGCTACGCTTGTTTCATAATCTTTGAAATTCGTACTCAATGTAAATTGTGATCGGTAAATGTGGCTGCGTAATATCTATATGATGCTTATACATGGTTAACCTCGTGTAAAAAGTACTGTGGACAATCGCCCACAGACGAGAATTACGAGGCGCTTCAATACCGGTAGTACCACAGTATAACCAGTATGGACATTTGGCCAATTTTCGTGTCATCGGTTTTTGTGCGCAGAATCGAGAAGTTCATCTTAACAGCATGGCGGATTATTTATTTTGTGAGATGTTTTGAGTTGAATTAAGCGTTTGGAATTATTGTTTCGGCAATTCGAGCAAAACTATTTAATAAACAAGTGTTCGGTTACCTACTTCTCTATTTATTAATATAAATATTTGTTTGTATGTATGTATAGTGTAGTGTGTATATAGTTTAAAGCTTAAAGTTTAAAGTTCTAAGTCACATTTATTAATAATAATAAAATGTTATATTGTAGTCAGTGCCACTAAATTAAATTTACTTAAAAAAATCATTATATGATTTTTATTACTTCAATACCCATTCAAGATTACAAAATACTTTTTCTTTTTTACAATTCGTTCACTCTTGCGATCTCGTGTATTCTCACTATTATTAATTTGGTCATACTGTTAAGATGCCCCTAACTTCACCGTATATTTGAAGGCTATTGAAAATTGTACCTAAAAGATCAAAGGTGCCGACGCAAATGTCCTTACTGGTTATACTGTGGTAGTACTCTACAGTACACGGGCCGGTCTGATTCCCGCAATCCTGCCCGATACGACGGCAATTCGCCCGGCTGTCACCGGCTAATCAAATTATATTAATTAATTATAATTAAAAATTATTAAACTATATTTATTATAGTTTTCATTGTTAACAGTTATTATCAAATATAGTACACTTTACCATACGAGTTAATAAAAAGTATTCACAGATATTTACTATACAGATATTGTCACCGGTAATATAAAATATGATTGTCCCTATAGGAGCTATAAAATATATTAAAGTATACTATATTTATGTTAAAGAGTACTATCTATTTCTCTCAGTGTACAAACGTCATTTAAATGTCACTCGTCTTCAAGGATTAAGAATATTTGGAAAAGATATACAGGCTGATTCACGGAACCTGTTCATTAAAAGTTCTTTAATTTGCAGTGATATCTCGATTTTGAAACTTCGGCGTTAAGCATAGTTGGCTATGACTATGTCATGGCCAACTATGATATTATAAATACATACCTATATTTTTAGTCGCATTTTTAGATTCTATAGAAAATTTTAAAACCAATTTTATTAAACATCTTCCTAGCTATGTTACCGTTTTCAAGTTATTTTGATTTTTGTGAAAAAATCCAAAAAAAAACATATGATGCATTAAAGGCGTGTGACAGCTATACAGTAAAAGGTATACAGCTTCTATGTGAATTATGGAGAGCACAACTACTTTACTATTTAACCACGGCATAAAAAGCAACAAAATTATAAGGGGTATCTCACAACCTAGGATTTATTTGGAGAACTACTGTAAATATGCGTGCATTTTATGTTTTGATAGAATACACTATATCGATGAATAGGATATACCTACTTCTTCAGCAGCAGCACGTATGGAACTATGAGGGTAGCTGTGAAAATAAGCTAACACCATTATTTCATAATTCTCATCCTCTGTTACAGGTTCTGCACCTGTTTATTATGCTTCCATTGTCCAGTACTTAAAAAGTTTTCTTGAAATCTTCGCAAATGTGTTCTGTTAATAGGCGGCAAGTGAGGATATCGGCTATTAAATACTCGGCAAGTTCTGCTTACAATTTTATTACATTCTTCGTGAATAAAAAATAAATTGAAAATATCTTCATTTCTATAATTATTAAAATGGTTTTCCATTGTTGCTAATGCAGTAAACACGACAATACAGACCAAACAGGTCACTTGAGTGTAGACTAATATTGTTTAGTAATGCTCCGTAGTCCCCACAGCCCACTGCGTGCCAATTTTCTAATGAAATACTAATTCAACACTACATTTTCTGAAAATCACTAATTCTGAAAGAAGCGATAGAGATAGGTATAAGAATACTTCTAGCTTTTCGATAGAGAATTAAATTCTACATCGCCTATAGTGTAAAAATATACAGGCTGTTCCATTTGAAAAATAATATTTCTAGTACTAAGAAGTTATGCCAAATCAACCCTAGGTTGTGAGACACCCTGGATGATTTTGATTACTTTTTATGCCTTCGTTAAATAGTAGAGTACCTGTACCCTCCACAATTCACATAAAAACTGTCTACCTTTTACTGTATAGCTGTTACACCCTTTTAATGCATCATACGTTTTTTTTTTATTTTTTCACAAAAATCAAAATAACTCCGAAACGGTAACCGATAGCTAAGAAGATGTTTTATAAAATTGGCTTTAAAATTCCCTATAAAATCTAAAAATGCAATCAAAAATATAGGCTTCCATTTATAATATTAAAGTCAGCTATGACTTTCGATGTAATCGGAAGTGCGACATTGACTATGTCACTTTTTCTAATTAGATCATATGGTTATCGCCGAAGTTTCAAAATCGAGATATCATAGCAAATTCAAGAACTTTTAATGGAGAGGTTACGTGAATCACCCACTATATAACAATTACTGAATATTCACTGATAATATTGCAGAATTGTAATGGACAGTGTTAATTTTCCAATACAAAGACTTTAAAATCTATCATCAAATGAATTTATAACTAACAGACGCCTGAACATACCTATAGGTTCGTAGCAACAATGTATGCTTCATAATTTTGCATCAATAAATAAATAAAGAATTGAGAAAGTTCTACCTTTTTTAGAATGTATATCGTCCGCCAGTATTGTGGGTGGAGGACTAAGCGGTTGTAGAGGAAACGGACTGCTCCCAGTCGAATACCAAGGCGACGGCCTCCAGGTATTCTGATTCCCGTTCAGCAGCCTCAACTTGTCGTAGACACTGTCGTTCGCAGAAGAGACTTGAGCGCTTTGCGTTTGTTGTTCTTTTTGAGCAGCCAAATTCCTTAATACTCTATTTATGGACGAAACCTGCAGTGAAAGAACAGAAGAACAAAAATAAAGTATGCCTTGTAATGTTATTATCAATAGCTTTTTACGATTAAGCACTCAAGTATAATCTTATTGATTTAATTAACGGACGCGTTCTTCCATAGCTAAAGGAAAAAGGAAAATATCTTTAAGGACATGCGATACTTAACCGTCTCGGGTGGAGTTGCTATTTGATCTCGCGCTGTTCATTTTATGGCTTCGTTTGTATATCGCGAGTGGTGTTTTTATAATTATCCAGCTTGTTAGTTCCCTATACTAGAAATATCGTTACAAATAATTATAGTAATGTTAATAATAATATTAAAATGTTTATATCAGTGCATACAAGAAAAAAAAACTAAGATAAAACAAATAATAAACAAAACTAATGAAATTTACGAAGTCATCGCTTTAAACTATTTGATAAATGTTGCTAACTTATTATAAAGTAGATGAAGGAAATAAACCTTTATTAAAATATTGGTGCTATCAGCATATGTAGAATTCTTTTTCTCGTTGTTGCAATAGAACGTGTCTTTTTTTGATAAAATATTGTCTTAATCTTTGTTAGAAACAAAAAGGTCAGGATTCATTGCGAATGTTAATTTTGGATGAAGGAAGTATTACCTTCATATTTTCTTGTAATCGTGAAAAGAAGAAACAATAAAACTTCTCATTAACATCGGGTGAACTAAAAACATCCTGTCAGCATATTCTTGCAGAAGTTTTAATAAACTGTCATGCATATTTTTATTTGGATAAATTCATCTACAGCATGTTCATTTTAAACGCCAAGGGTGATATTATAATACCGCTTTTTTAATCTCCAGTTTTCTATCACCGGCTTCTCGTATTTGTTTCGCACTTAAAAAAAAAAAACGAAAGTCTCATGCCTAAAAGGACTCTTGATTACGAGTAGCGCAATTCATTTACTAACCCGATGTCGATGTCGTCAATGGGTGTACAGGTCGTGTAAAGCCCGGCGGGGCGCCCCATATTGGCAGCGCTATTCATACGAGTACCCCATGACATCTATTACTGCGACCTTTTTCTCCTTCGATCCATTGTATTTTTGTTTAGAGGAAAGCGGAGAAAATATCCGTGTATACGTTAAAGAATACGCGAGCGCACCAAAACCGGGCACTTCAATATACGAGACTGCGAGCTCGTTTTCAATTCCAGTGTGTCACCACTTCGTTTTCGTTCGTTTCCGTCCTTCTCTAACCCGCGCCTCTCGGACGGGTTACGTGAAGGTGAATTAGGAGCGGTTTACGGTATTAGTGATTTCCGATTCCCATGCAAGGTGGCTTTCGGTGTTGTGGTTGACGTTTGACGTATGACAGACGTTTCACGAATTAATACAATGCGATAGGCAGGTCGCGAAAGAACAAAGAGTTCTCATTTAGACGAGTTTTTGTTTCGGAAGTTTACTTCCACGAGTAAAATCTACTACGTCTTATTTAGATTTAAAATTAACGCCTCTGGAAAGATAAAAGTAATTGCAAATTTTTATAAATGTAAATATTGAAACCAAAGCATTAGGTAATCTCTCCCAAACCAATAATTTTTTTAATGTGGTATGTATCATCCGTGTAGTGTATAAATAAAAAGTAAACTAACATAAATGTAATGACAAAGATATAATATTATAAGTTTTAAACACATTCACCAAGAGCATCTTTGGTTACGATTATATACCGGGTGTTTCACGAGGAACTGCATCGATGGATATATGAAAAAGTATATATTGGAAAATTCTGAAAATTTCGCAGTATACTAAAGTCGACGTGCACTATTGAACTAAAATATTTTAAATAATCTGAGACATCTGGTTATACCGGAAGTGACTGTCAATTTTGTTATTTTAAATGAAACACTCTATATATAGGTACTGACTTCCAGAAAAATTGCAACACCTAGAAGTTGTCGAATGATTTTATTGAAATTTTCAGGAAACGTTTATTTTCATTAAACAAATTGATGATTAAAATTTGAATAAAATCTAGCCAGTGGTTTTTTTTTTGCAGGTTGTTTCCATAGCACATAGTAACTATAAATTTGAAGTATTAGACCATTTAGTAACTGTCAAGTTTGCAAATTGTTGTTGTTACGTCACAATTTCATTCTGCACTTGATAACAATGCCGAGAGTACGTCAGCATCAACATTTTGTCCAATTAAGTGATTTTGAACGTGGCCGTATTATTGGTATGAGAGAGGCCGGACTTTCGCTAAGAGAAATTGCTCGTCGTGTAAACCGAAATGTTTCAACGGTATTGAGGTGTTGGTCCAAATGGTCCGAGGAAGGGGTTCAACATCGTCGCCGTGGATCTGGACGTCCTCGAAGGACTACACATCGCGAAGAACGTCGCTTAAGACTTTTGGCCACAAGAGATGGATTTTCAACAACTCGATCAATTGCAAATGATTGGATGAGAGGTACAGGACTCAGAATGTCAATGTCAACTGTTTATCGCCGGATAAGATCTTATGGATTGCGTTCATATCGTCCATTTTTATGTCTTCCTCTTACACCACTTCACCGTCTACGCAGACTAGAGTGGAGCAACTTAAGGGTTAATTGGGCGCAGGAATGGCATCAAATTGTGTTTAGTGACGAGTCCCGATTTTGTTTGTGGGCCCACGATGGTCGTAGGAGAGTCAGACGGATGCGTGGAGAACGTAAAAATCCAACATTTTTTGTGGAACGCAACACAGTCCTCACTCAAGGAGTTATGATATGGGGTGCAATATGTTATGGTAGCAGATCACCCTTGGTCTTTATTGACGGCAACCTTAACGCAGCTGGTTACATTGCTAATGTGCTACAACCAGTTGGCCTTCCATATCTTCAGGGGCTGCAAAATCCCATTTTCCAGCAGGATAATGCGCGCCCTCATACGGCAAGGGCTACAACACGGTTTTTGGAAGAATCTAACATTGTCGTCCTCCCATGGCCTGCTCGGTCGCCTGATTTGTCGCCCATTGAACATGTATGGGATATGATTGGTAGGCGAATCGGTAATTTACCGCACCCTCCAGATAATTTACACGATCTTCAACAACGGATTCAAGAAGCTTGGGACGATATACCACAAGCAGCTATAGATCACTTGATTAATAGCATGCCAAGGCGTCTAGATGAGTGCATTACAAATCGTGGCGGAGCAACTCATTATTGAAAAAACTTTTAAAGCTTTTGTTCTTTTGTTTTTAAAACTTAATCATAACTTTGTTTCATAGAAATAGACGTTTTCTGAAAATTTCAATAAAATCGTTAAACAGCTTCTAGGTGTTGCAATTTTTCTGGAAGTCAGTATATTATTACATTTTTTAATTCCTCGTTCAATTTTAAATCAAGTTTGATGAAACAACTATGTTGTTATTTTCAACCATTTTTGAAATATTTACATTTATTTTTAAATTTTTGACAGATGGACGATTGCATTTGAACTTCCGTAACTCTAAAAATATTTAACTTGAAAAATTCAAAATTTACAGAACTGTTGACGGTATAGAGTAGCATTCGAAACCGATTGAATTTTTCGAAACCATTATACAGCGTGTCCGAAAATTACGGTTAAACTTTCAAATTGAAAAAGTGTCGCAACCCAAATTTTTGCTAAATACTACTACTATTTTTCTCTTTCTCATCAAACTGTCTTTACAAAAATGCAAAAAATTCATATTTATTATTCATCTAAAATGGATACTTTTTAAGATAATTAGTAAAATATGTTTGTATGGTATGTGAATATAGCTTATGGAGTTTTTTTAAAATGTCATCCTGCTTTGCTATATCTAAGTTAGTCATGACCATTGGAGAAATAATCCAGCATTGATAAAATGTCACTTAGTTTTCAATTATAAACAATGTCGACACGTTTAAATTATACGTACCAAGATTATTTAAATTTGTTTATTATTTATGGAGAATGCAATAAAGTGATATCACGTAAGAACAACTTCAAAACTTGGGATCGGTCAAAGCAAAAATTCAATATGCATAGCTTTAGAAATTTGTAAACAAAAATGCCAAATTTATTCCGTAATTTTAAATAATAATAATAAAAGTGCTTTAGTAGATCACTCTCTTGAGACTGGCCATAAATATGGCTTGATAATGTCTCTATCTTAGACAGATAGAATGAATATAAGCGATGTCTGTTTCTTGAAATGGTTTATATGAATAGAGATGCTAATATAGTTAGCTATAGAATAGACATAAAGCACCTTAACTCCATTTACTCTTTCCTTCTTCATTTACACAGTGACACGAACACATTTAATAATAAGATTACATGAATTTCGGTTTCTAGCTTCTTTGTTCTTCATTGACCCTTCGTTAGACTTACTTTTCACTTAGTAACTTTCGATGAACACCATTTGTGTAGTTTACTTTTGGTCATTACTGTACTTTTTATTTGATTGCATCTGCGCAATCTGTTTTTACACATGACGGCCAAGTGTATTTGTATCGCCTCCATCTTGTTTAAATTTTAATCATTTTAATACCTAGTTAAATTCTTTCTTTTAATATTCATATTTAAATATTTAAAATTCTTATCAGTTTTCTTTTATATTCGTTATAAATATGCCTCATTTCAGATGATTACAGAAACATTTTACTACTAAACAAAAAAAAATATGGATTGCCAATACTAAATAATAATACTACTGTTATATATTTAAAAGTCCAAATGTAATCTTTTATAAATGCTGTCTCTAATGAAATGTATTCGCAGATTTATAAGCTCACCTTGTGAAGGTAACCTTGCCAATTCGCTTTAGTCATTATATCACTTCCCACTGCAATATTTACGCATAAATATGCAGGCGAATGAGAGCTACGTTCATCCCAACACTACGTCGCAGAGAGGTATCATCTGTAAATAATATGGGCGTCAAGCTCTCACAAGACATCATGGGCAAGGGTCCTTTACTGTTAATATTGAGATTTGGTGGGTTTATAAGCCTATATCTAGTGTATGAACAACGGTAACTTTCTTAGCTGCTAAAATCGCCCATTTTCGGGGGGTGGAGCCCTATCCGCTATACTAACTTTCGCTATTTGCTTTAATATCACCAAAACCATAAGATACATTACGAGAAAAGTTAAGACAAATATTTAACGGTTTTGGTAATACTAATAGATAGCGACAATAGTTCCTCCACTAAAAAATTTGCAATTTGGACACTGGGTGGGACATACATCGTATGTATATATATATGCAAAACATCATGTATTAAATAATTCACAAACCTATTACCGTGAAAATGTACACATTGAAGGCAATTCCTAAATACAATTAAAACTGTATCAGAGATAGCACCGGCCTCGAAATAGTAATTTTGCGAAAGCGAACCCTGCCGCGCGAAGGAAAAGGGAGCCGAGAAAGGCAGACAGACGCTGGTAGCCCTGCGAAATAGTTTCATAAAGTTTTGTACGGACCGAATTATGCTGTGTAATGCGAGGGTTGTAGGCAGCAAACCGTAAACATAATTCCGAAGGGTGCATAGATTTACCGCCTGTTTGCGAAGAAAGCCGGATCCACATCCTTGACCTAAAGCAAATATTGACGGAGGGACTCTATTTATCCTGTCGTTTTTATTGCTCTTTTTATATTATGTCGGCCAGTCTTTACGATTCCGTCTATTCAATTATAGTTGTTTATTATGTTACATATGTGTATACATCTTAATTAATATTGTTACCCATTTAGAAAGTCATTTAAGAGTTTAGTAATTACAACATTTAGTAAGTTTTTTAATGGACAAACTGTGCATATCGGTGATATTTATAGTTTGCAATTGCAGAAAATAGGTGTTATCAAGGGTTAACTTTATAGTCTCAATCCTGAGATTACTAATTTAGTGGTAACGTGAGTATTTTATCTAAGTGTTTTAGATTAAGGGCCGGTATTTCAATCTCCTAATAAAGTTCTTAATAAAAGTTATAAGTAAGTAAGTAGAAATTTATTTTAAAGACAGAAGTATAAAATATGTCATTATAAAATATTAAACAGAAACAATCAGTAAAACAGAAAGTACAAAGGAAAAAAGAGCAATACACTTGCGTTATGAAATTACATTATGAAACTATATACATTATGAAACTAGATTACAATAAAAAAATTCAGCTAAAGAATAAAAACATTTTGTTTGCAGCCATGTTTTAAAATTTTTTTTTAACTTTGTTAATGGTAAAATTTTTCAATCATTGGGCATGGGATTATATATTTTAATACCTAAGATATCTACACTTTTTGCGCTTAAGTTTAAATTATGTCTCGTTGAATGTGTTTGTGGATCTCTGATATTGTAACTATGTAAGTTATTATTTTTGTTCATGAAAATATGTTTATGCTTGTGAATATATAAGCTGGATTCCAATATATACAATTCAGAAAGAGTTAAAATTTTCATGAATTTGAAATAAGTAAATAATAACTTTTTGAAATAAGTTTGAAATAAAACTCCATGGAAGAGTTCCATATGTTAGATGACCTTGGAATTCAGCGTGATATATCATCTTTAAATTGTCTAATTCAGCTACATTCTTTAAAGATCTTAGCTTAAACATTTATCTGTTTAGTTTACTTATTAGTTGCTGGCAGTGCGTATTCCAGTTTAAGGTGGAAGTATAAGTAATTCCTAAAAAGAGTGCTGAATCAGTGGACGTTACTGTATTATTTAAAATCTGTAAATTTAAAAAGTTATTTATCTTTTTTTGAACAGTATGAAATAGAATATATTTTGTTTTGTTAAAATTTAATGATAATTTATTAGCACAAAACCACTTGAATAATTTATCCAAAATCAAATTTAAGTAGCTTCAACATCAATTTCTTTGACTGAAACAATAACAGTAATGTCATCTGCGTAGCACACTACAGCGAAATCGCTGACAAAATCAACTATGTCGTTTATAAACAATGAAAATAATAATGGCCCTAAGACTGATCCTTGTGGGACGCCAACACTGATCGGTAAGTAAGAAGAAGTTGTTTTGTACCTAATATTAGCATTACTAGTGCTTACTTCCACAAACTGAAATCTATTAGATAGGTATGAGGAAATCCATTCCGCTACCTTGCCTTTAAGACCCATGGTGTCAAGTTTCTGCAGAAGTATACTATGTTGGATACAGTCAAATGCCTTTGACAGGTCGCAAAGTATACCAACAGGATAAGACTTAAGAGTTTCAATATTCTCCAGAATGCAGTTATAAATCTCTAACAGTGCAGAAGTTGTACAAGCTGAATAACTGAAATAACCTTACATTTTTTGCTATACTTATTAGCTGAATCGTTATTAGATATACTCTGGATATAGGAGATAGAAGAAATACCGGCCCTAAATCGACATATTTTGGGCCAACGTTCTCCAGTTACTCTTAGCAGTTTTAGCGCAGCATAACAAGCATACATAGTATGCTTCATTTAAATTCAACGAAGTAATTCTAGTGCTAAAAACACCATCTTGCAAGCAGAAAAGTACGATGTCAAAGAAAATTCAAATTGTAGGTAGTAATAGAACAATTAAAAAAAGATAAGATAAGACATGATATTACGAAAATATGCGGACTCAATCGGAATGCTAGAAATATTATTCATTATTCTACGCTCATTAATATTTAATATCGTCAGTCACGTGTCCCTATACTTAATATAGGTTTACAAAAGGAGAAAAGATATTTACGACTGCGCAACTGTATGTGGGCTGGAGGTTCCCATACTAGTTTTTTGAATTTTTTCCTGTCGAGGGAGCATTTTGTGCGTGAAGTAATTTCTGCCGGAAACGTCCAGGGGGCGCGCCGTTCAGCGTTAGTAATATGTAATGTGCAATAATCCTTATGGACACGTGACTGGCACGCGTCCCAAAAAACTCATTCAACCAATCTAGCTCTTATCTTGCTGAATGTACAGTCGAATCAGATCGTATTCTGAGCGGCAAAAAAACGGCCACTCTTACATACTTATCAAACCTCTGCAAATTTAAATTTTTGTCTTTGTTCTGTTTAAATATGGATTTGAAGTGTTTTATTTTTATTGTTAAAGCTTTGTATTGATTTGTTAGACTTCAGTTTGCACGATTGTATGCGAATTGTACATGCCAATTTCGCCATCTTTGAACGGGTAAATTTCCATGGTCGGTTTGTTATGGTGTGAGCAGGTATATAGAAGTATATTTGCAGAAACTGGTGCTTTAAACGGGCACAGGTAAGTGGACGATATTCTGCAAGAAGATGTCCTATTTTTACATGTTACTGGAGATGACTTTGTTTTAAAGCATGACAACGCCAGACCACATAAGGCAAGAGTGGTTATTGATGTGGGTACCTTAATGAAATATAAATTCGGAGACTTAATTCGCCAGCACGCTGTTCAGATCTTAATTCGATAGGACACCTTTGAGATGAACTCCGTCGTCGTCCAGAAAATCAATTTTTAACATCAGATACTTTCTGAGAGTAGTGCACTTTGTAGTACGCACGCTAGGTATTATATACGCGTAAATAAATCGCCGATTTGCTCTTGCCGATAAAACCCCATTACTTTATCGGCGGATCCAGATTAAATCCAGATTTTAATAAATCGTTCTCGTGGGGACGATCCGCTTCTCCGAGCCGCCAACCCCTCGTCCGGTCTCCGGTTTTAATATTATCGCCTCGCTAATGAATACATTTGAAGTTGATCGTTTCATTATAACAGTGTAGCAGGGGGGCTCTTTTTTTTCCCATTTATCCATTCTATTCGGCCTCCACTCCCCGGAAACATGTGGAAGCGGATGTTTGTTACACGCGCCCTCGTTCGGCGAAAATGGGAACGAAATCGCGACTCTGTTCGCGAAAATCAATTAAAAAATAATTTAATAGAGGTTAGAGCGCAAATGATGGATCTGGATTGTTGACCGGGATATTTCCTGGAATTAAACGCGAAAACAATCTATTCAAATTTGAAAATATGGTTTTTCTAATTGGATGTTGCAATAAAGCTAAAACAAACGACGACGCAGTGCTGATATGAATATTATCGCACACTGTGCTGTAATGAGATATTAACACACTAGTGGGACTCTTGCCGGAAAATTAGAAAAAATACTGTAAAAACGTGTGCCACAATGACTTGTAATGCTCGTACTTTGAAACGTGTACTCACATTACATAAACGTCATTGTGACACTTGTTTTTTAAAGTACTATTTCCAGTTTTTGTATAAACATCAAATATAATTTGCTAGTTGACCTGAAAAATGTACAGGTTGAAGCTGACGCAGTTAATACAACTTTATCTGTGTTTATGTTTACATTTTAGAAGTCAATACTAATAATCTAGCATTACCTTACATAATGCTATACAAGTTGTTCTAAGTTAAGTAAGTGCGTACCATTGCTAACTACGTTTTATTACAATACTACGAAAAAACAGAAAATAAATAAGTTATTATGACATTTTATATCAACTCAGTACCTTAGTTTAAATAAAAAAAGAAGCAATCCAGGCTATGAAATAACAACTCGGTTTGTTTAGGTATATTATTTCTACCACTTTTAAGTTTACTTCTGTGAATTAAGCTAAGAACTACTCTTTACAAACAACAAAACCATTCGGCTAGCTGAGTTCATCGTGAGTAGATCTTAGCTTAAAGGCGAGCGACCACTGCATGCGAGGCGAAGCTAATCCCAGCGAAACTAATTTTATTGACAACAAGTTTTATTATTTTATAACCTCGCTTCGCTTATGCACGCGATGCGAAACTAGATTCAGCTAAACTAATTTTCTTTAAATTTGCTCCAATGTAACTTTACCAGGACGAGGTAACTAAAGCTAAGCGACCCGAAGCTATGAAACGATATAACTCATTCTTAATTAAATTAGTTTCTCTCACTTTCGCTTCGCATCGCGCGCATGAGTCGCTCGCTTTAACTAATAAAAGTAAAGTTAGCTAAGAATCTGATTCAAAAGTGGTAAAAAGAATGCTACTAAAATGTGATATGTTAGAAGCGTACATAATATGTAGAAAAAATGAAAAGCGAGCCCATGAATATTATAGCGAGAGGTATCCTGAAAGCAATATACCAAGCCGTCCATATTTTCTGAAGTTTTATAGAAAATTTAGAATAAATGAAAGGTTTTTAAAGAAAACAAAGACATAGAAAGCAATTTATATTAGATGATGAAACCGAAATTACTATTTTCACTTATTTTCAAGCACATTCAAATAATTCTATTGAAGACTTTATCAAGAGATGCGGGTTTCTCCCTAAGCACTATCCACACAGTTTAGAAAAAAACTAGAAAGCTCGGATCATTCATCCAGCCAACTAATTCATCGTATGGTGACGGATTACGACCGACCGCAACAGACCCGCTAAACCGCACAACTTTCCGGTTTGTTTCGAACGCCTTTTCCTTCTAAAAAGGACGAGACGCTTCGCGTCTCGCAGTCGTTCGTTTGATGATCGATTACGACCCACTCTCAGCTGTATATTCATTTTTCTTAATTAAACATTACACATACTGTATATACGATAATAATGAAAATTGTCAAAAAATAAATTTGTATATGTTAATACAAATCCTTAGCTTGTTCCTGCTCATAATCCAGAAACTCTTTTTAGTGTAAATGTTTGGTGTGGTATTATCGGATCCAAAATTTTAGGGCCGTTCTTTTATCGTGGATCTTTAACAGGATTAACAAAGGTCCACAAATATTTAAACCTTGATTATTGCAGACAGTTTTACAATATTTGTTTTTTATTTGTTGAAGTAGAATTTAAAGATGAAATAATATCAAGATACTTCATTTGAAGTCCTACGTTTATATTGTTTTGAAATCCTATTTGTAATCCCCACTATTTCTTTTTATTCTTTATGTTTTATTAATTTTTCGATTCTCTTTCGTAATATTTTACTTAAAGCAAGTCTATTCCCGTAAGAGTCAAATTTGCTTCCGTGCTTCTACTCCCAGTTGTTAATAGCATCCATAAGTAGTCAAATATCTCCTGAATACGTATTAAGAAGTTTCACTTTCTCATTTTCAGCAATCATCTCCATAAGCAAACGGACGAAGGCGTTGACCCGGCTTTAATTAACAATAAATATGCGTTGTTCTAATGGAATTAATAAAAAGTTCGTTCCCTTGTAGGTGTCGCAGTCACCTCGTTTTACTTACTTTGAAAGAGACCCGCATAATGGGACAAAACGGCTGAACGACTGCGGCTCATACATTAAACATTACTCCCGCCGTGCGTTGCAGTTGTGTGCGTGTGTAAGCGCGCAATGCGCGTCTGTGACATGTTCGACGAAGTTGCTTCTAGTTCTAAACCCGCTGAACGATTTGACTCTCATTGGGTGATGATAATGTAAGCATATAAGTATGTAAATAAAAAGGGCCACATTTAATAATGTTTGTGATATTACTTAACTTAATACATATTAACAGGAATTAGTATTTTTTTTTAGATTTTCGGGATTAATTCCCATTAGCTGCTTGTGTATACAAAATAAATTGTTTACTGTATATATTTCTAAATTGAAAATATTAAAAAACATATAGACAATTTGGTTATATTAAAGAAGAATAAATTTGAGATAAGTTGCAAATATCATTATTTGGAATATTTTATTATTTTGTATTTCTTTTATCATAATAGAAGAATTGTATCTAGTCAAGAGGAATAACATTGGCATCACAAAAGATCATCATTTTGTAGATTCATCGCTAAAGCAGTAATGTACAAATAAACAATTAGATGCAACGTTAGGCTACGATTATATAGTTTGAAATTTTTGTGAGTAAAAGAAACAAAAAACGGCAGAAAAAAGGTAAACGTTTCTAGAGAGAGACAATTGAAAGTGAAACTCTTTTGAATTTTTAAGTGGGGTCCAAAGTTGTAAAAGACAATTACCATTCTGAATTTTAACTGAGCTTAAATATCGGTTTCTTTCACGACCAGCTGTAAAGTTAGCCAAGAGTAAAAATTCTCATTCATAATTGCTCAAGTTTCAATTATTATATTCCTTTAGAATTCGTGTGCTCTCAAAAACTTTCAGTATCGATAATATATCATTAGAGCATCATAGCAATAATTGGTTTATTCTGTAAAAAAGTAATATCTCGTACCCTACATTGTTCCTTTTTAGAAAAACAATTAATTACTTCTACAATATAATATTAGAAGTCGATTTTTCTCCCCATCGCCAGTTCGGGCTAATTACAATTAATTAGATTTAATTAAACGAATTACATAGGCCGAAAACGGCTTCGGAGCGTCGACGTCAACGGAGCGGCGTTTATTTCTGGTCGTCGCATTAGAATGGGAGACGGCAGAGCGCGGGGGTGGGGCGCATTGATTGGACGAACGCGGACCAGTCAAGCGAGAGGAATTACGTTTAAAACTCTGGTTTACCCTCCCGTGCCGACGGACGGAGTCTTTACATCATTGGACGGGATACAGAAATAACTGGTTTGTCTCCCTCTTTATCTCGGGAGGACAACGTTCCGCGAGTCTGGTGGAAAACAAGAGTCCGTAGTGTAGTGTGTTTTGTTTTGTGTTTGGATTTTGTTTAGGAGTGCCTATAGTCGCTTTTCTTTCGTTTTACCACTTTTCTGCTTATCCTGTTTTAATGTTTACTAATGGAAGGTGTCTATTGCATCATTATACAGAGTGTCCAACGAAGAAGTTCGAGGTTTTTGTATGGAGGGTCAAATATAAAAAAAAAGGACTTCCTATAAACATGGGTCAAATTCTCCACTGTTGTTAGAGATACACACCTACGTATGATATTGTTACAGTTTAATTACTGAAAATGTGTCTCAGCTACTAAAGTAATTTACAGTTAAGATGCGTTTCCAAAAACTGTTATTTTAAAATTGCATTCAAAAATAAGAAAAAAGATATCGTTTTAATTTCTATATGTGCGATTCGCTACTAGAGTCAAGTATCTCCTTGTGATAAAACTCAGATTGTCATAGATATTGAAATTTGTACCTGCCTGGACATTTCAAAAAATGCCATTTCAGTTCATTAAATTAATTAATTGCTTTGTGATTAATTAATATGATTAATGGATTAAATTAACTAAGGTTATGCTGATATGGTCTTTTTGTGAGGTTACTGCGATGGCAGCGCTGTTAGTAGAACAAAATCGTAACAGCGATTTTGAAAGGTATAAAGAGATAAACAAGGAACCTACATCATCAGTAGATACCAGAATTTACAAGGCTCTCTACAAACATAGAAACGAACTTATTGACGACCAGATACGACGATTCCGATTCACACCGCATTACAGCAAACCTCCACATCTCTGTGGTCTGGTAAACAGTCACAAACTAGTTATTCCATTACGACCAATAGTCACTTCTACGAATTCACCATGCCATTCATTTGCAAAGTTCCTACTACAAATAGTAAAACCACTAACAGATCTTACAGTGTCTTCGGTTAAGAACACAGAGCATTTCGTTGAAAAAAAGATGACACAATGGTAAGCTTCGATGTCATCAGCCTATTTACAAATGTACCAACAGACAAAACACTAACAGTATTCAAAGAAAAACCCTCCAAAAACGATACCTTGCAAACGAGAACCACTTCGTGGGTCAACACCATCATGGAACTACTAACAATATGCGTAGAAACAATTTACTTCGAGATAGGGGACAATTTCTACAAACAAGAATTTGAGATGGCGATGGGCTACCTTCTGTCACCAATTCTGAGCAACCTATACTGGGTGTCGCAGCTCATATTTTTTTTTACCTATTGAGAAATAGCTTTCAATTCGAATACTAAGTATTTGGTATAATTAGAAACGTCTAGAATATTTTTCCTTCAAATTAAGGCCGAGGACCTATGAGATTACTTTTCAAAAATTACTTTTCATGAGAAAACTTTCAGAGTGTACTTTGTCACGTTCTATGTAGTAGTCGTATAAAACAAAAGAGTGTAACATTTTTAGTTTCTAGGTGTTATGTTGACAATCAGGAAGATTTTTAGCGACACTCGACATTGAAATATAAACATTCCAAATTTTAGTAACCAAGGAAACGAAAACTAACAAATAATATGTTTTTAGACTAAGAAAATTTTGCACAATTCCAATAAGTAAAAATATACAGGCATTTAAAATTTTAAACTTGTTCAAATTTCCGGGCAAAACCAGATATTATAAAATAGGTTAAATAATTGGAAATTCATAGTACATAGTACATTCCATAAAATATTTACAAAAAAAAAATAATTATAAATAAAATAGTTATGTTTGAGCAAACAGCAATACAAACACATCATCTGAAGTCAAGGGCATGTGGCTCAGATATGTAGACGACACCTTTGTCATATGGCCACATCGTAAAAATACCCCTGAGGACTATCTTACACACATGAACAGCATAGAATCTTCAATCAAGTTCACCACGTAATTGTAGAAGGAGAGTGTCATCCCATTCTTCGATGTCCTAGTCCAGAAAATGGGAGATGGAAACATAAAAAGCAGTGTGCATAGAAAACCAATGTACACAGCGTAGAATCTATATTATCAATCAAATCACCCCCAACACATAAAAATTGGAGTTGCAAGATGTCTGTATGACAGAGCAAAAATTAAATAAACTTTCTGGAGAATCAGATTTTAAAACCTTAAACGATCATGCACATAAAGTTCCAGTCACCTATTTGATTAAATTTTGAGTTGTTTTTTTTTTTAAATATCGAGGTATATGCATATTAATAATTTCAATTGATTACTGTAATTAACATTTTATTAACTTATAGGTATTTCCTTATTAAATGCTGCAACTTGAGTTGTAATATCATAATCTTCATTTTGACGTAAATCTCTGACATCTGCAAGGGATCCCGCGTTAAGAACCCCTTTTGCACCGAGTGTACGTTGCACTGACTCGGAAAGTAGAAACAAGAAAGCGCCGAAAGGAAGTACTTGCGCATTTTACTGAAAAATCCATATCGTTTTTGTTTTCAGGAATAAAGACAGCGAAAGCCAGGGGAGCGAGGAGGTTGCCATGGAAATTTGCATGCGTCCAATAAAACGGTGTGCTGCGAAGAAGAATCCCTCTTCTATCTATATCCTTGGAAATAATTTACGGATCTCTGTGCGTCTCTCTCGCAACCCCCGAAATAAAGAAGCGCCGACTTCCGCTTTTTTCGTCTTCTTCATCGGTACGGTCGCATACGTCAGCGACCGTCGGTATGTCGACGGAAAAGTTCGCGTACTCGCTAATTTCCTGCACGTTCTGGAGAGTGGAGAGTTCCGTCCGTCGCGGGCGGACACGTGTCATATTTTAATTGGTTAAATTGCTCGAATCGCTCACCCTTGGATCTATTTTTGCGCGATTAATTGGCAAATAAAGTTACGTCCGATTCTGCCACGTGTGTACGCGTGAAGTTCCGAGCCACTCGGGCAATTAAAATTAATTATTGTTTTGTTGCATTCGAATTTTTCTTTTTGTAAATATTTGCGCCAGCGAAACCAATTATTTGTCCTTTTCAAAGTTTATTACAGATTATCGAAATCAATTCTTAATTTTGCCTAAAACTTTACTGTATTTTAAAGGCGGTAGAAATTAAAGCATCAGTGGCAAGACTGAGCAAGCAGGCTACTCAAGGGAGGTGAAATACCTTTAAGGAAATAAACAGTTTTGTTGAAAAGCAAACTTCCAAATGTCGACTTTTGTTCCAGTATCTTAGCGATGTAGCACTAATATTCTAACTTATAATTTGAAAGAAATTCTTACAAATAAATCACTCTATCATTAAACACAAATTAATAATTTAGTACATTTGTCCCAATTAATTTACAGAAACCCAAATTCAGCTCACCAGCAAGGCTTAAATCTTTTGAAAGAGCCTGGCTCATATCAAAAAACTACAACAATCAGGTTTTGCACTGACAAGAACTGAAGTGAGGATTATGGCTTATAATTTAGCGAAAACGAATGGGAATACCAACCAGATTTAACGAAAAAGATGGTATAACTAAAGTTATTTTAAAATATAATTATATGAAATCGCTTTTCAGACAAAGCTGGTAAGAAATGGCTGGAGTTATTTTTGCATCTGATATTTCTATCAGAAAAGCTGAAGATACTCGAATTGCACAATCAGTTGGCATGTCAAGAGAAATCGTTAAAACCCATTTCGCAGACTTTGAGAAGGTTGGTTTGGGGTTGAACCTGGACATATATTCAATACGGATGAGACAGATTTACAACTAAGCACCTAGATCTGGGCAAGTCTTAGCTGAGAGAGGCTCTAAAAGTGTTCCAAGTATGAGTTCTTGCGAAAAAGGAGAAACGATAAGCGTTATAGCATCTTGCAATGCAGATGGAAGTTTTATGCCTCCTCACTGCATTTTTAAAGGAAAAAAATAGAAAAGAAAAATAGCTTGATGGAATGCCATCAGGTTCTCCAGTTAAAATGACAAGACAGTCGGACAAATCAGCCTACGTGAATAATGAAATATTTATGGATTGGTTAAAGACCAATTTTCTTCCAAGAAAACCTCAAAGCAAGGTCTTGCTAATTTTAGATGGACATACCTCCCATATTACTAACCTAGATTTACTAGAATTCGCAGAAAAAAACGATATAATTTTGTTTTGTCTACCTCCATATACGACACTCTACTTACAACCATAAGACCGTGCTTTTTAAATCTCTGAAAGCAAACTATTATGATGCACGTAGACACATGTTAAGATATAGCCCAAAAGAAAGTTTTAAACAGATTGCAGTTTGGAGAACTATTAGGTGAAAGTTGGGGAAAATCAGCCCAGAAAGCCATTTCAGCATTCAGATCAACAGAAATATTACCTTTTAATCCTTTTATCATACTCGACTATGCATTTTGACCATAAATCCTGATTGCTCTATAAAAAAAAACCCATTACAAATTAAACAATTCAAAAAAGATCAGGTTCTTCTGGTATTAAAATCAAAAACTCCGGTACCCCCAACAAATCAACAGCTGCTGTGGATACTACCCCCGAAAAAGCACTTGGTGAAGTTTTCCCTATACCTATTGTAAGTGTCACTGCAAGAAGAGGCCGTAAATAAAATTCAGGAGAAATTACATCACCAGAATTTATTAAAAGAAAAAGTGAAGCACAATGCAAGAAAAAAGTTCACGATCTCACAATGAAATTAGTAAAAAAGAAAGAAATATAAGAAAATTCTGTCAAGGATATCGGATGGTGGGGCAGATGTGTTACATTAAGTGATAGCTCTAATGTGGAAGAACATTTTAACGATCTAGAGAATGTATATGTTGGCTGCAGTAACGATTATGGTTTAACAAAAAAAAAGAGAGGAATGGTTACAATGCATGATTTGTATCAATGTAGCTTAGAAAAAGGAAGAAAAATAAAACGGTCTATTTCTCCTGCGTGCTATGGTCCATCTCCCCTCTATATGGTAGGATAGAGTCTAGGAATTTCATACTTTGTAATTTTATTTTTTGTTATTTTGTATTTTGTAACTATACTATTTTTAGATTTGTATTTTCATTAATAAAAAAATTACCTTCACTTCTTAAAATGGTGGTCCATCTATTCACTCTTTACCCTAACTTTTAATGCTGAAGAGTTTTGCTAAGCCAGAAAACTTCTAACTTCTAAATAGCCACTTCCATGGAAAACCTTGTACGTCTATGTAGAAACTTATTGTACCGCGAACATCACTAAATCTTTCACTTTCATTCGGTTTAAGTGAAAAATTCTAAAAAGTATTTTCATATCAAATTCAAGACGGTATTACACATTTCTCGTTTACCGTATTCACGGTTAAATGGAATTGATTTCAATAAAGGTCACCTTCATATACCATCTCGTTCT
Organism: Cetonia aurata; assembly: GCA_949128085.1. NCBI lineage: Eukaryota > Metazoa > Arthropoda > Insecta > Coleoptera > Scarabaeidae > Cetonia > Cetonia aurata. The sequence goes on from OX421885.1 coordinate 36,948,603, forward strand.
CGCAGTTATCTTTTCTGGTGTTCATTTAATCGAATATCTTGTTAAGAGACAGCATTCATTGTGTGTGTATTAAACATCGTGGAGTTTTTTTTTTTTTTTTGGTTCGACGCCGCCTCTATTCCACAAAGCCTCTGTCAGTCAGTGAATTTTTTTCTGGGATCGGCTGGTTTTTTCTCATTTCCTCAGCTGCGAGAAAGGCCGTTCGTTTATTAGTGCGAACGGAGGACGTGCCAGGAGCGGAGAAGGGAGACGCGTTTAATATGCGGAAGCTTACGGGGGCCGAAGTTTTATAAGAGGGTCGTCACGCAGGTTAAACCGATGATTACAAACTGATTAAACGAGATTCCAACTTGTTATCGCGAGCTTACGGCACCGTTCAGTATTCTCGGCGCGGATCGATAAGAGCGCATCAGCAAGAGCACCTACCCACACATGCATACGCATATATACAGCAAACATATTGTGTATATATGTGTCCGTAATAAACAGTAGCCTGTGAAATATACACTCGGAAATATTAAAGTCGACTGCTACTAGTAGAGGTCTATTAGAAAACATCGTAGGCAAAAGCGAAGAAGCATCATCATATCTCCCCTATAGTATTCCTGTGGGAATCATTATTTGCATATATGCACCTGTATACATACATTTTGCATGCTTTCCTACATATTATGCGAGTATTTGTATTTGTATTTGCAGTTCCTAGTTTTTAATTATATATTTTTTTTTAAATATGACGAAATAGTTTCGTCTAAAACAATGTCAGCGACCCATGTAGACATTTTGCTGTCTGCAAACAAGTCAGTGTTATGAGCTGTTGTTTTTAATCCGACCAGTTATACTAAAAAAAAAAATAATTCATTTTAACATAGCATCAAAAGACTGTGGATACACAGTATGGTATTAAAGCCTACAATTAATAATACTGAGAAAATTTACCATCAATTTAACTGTATTCATATCCAGATTTGGAAGAATCCTAGACATACACAATGGAAGAAAACTTCGTCAATTAATTAATCGACCATTTCGGTGCGAAAGGCATCCCAAGCGGTGGAGTCACCCAAGTGAAGGATCCCATAGGACGCAGGAACGGCAAGCAACCGCGTAAAGAGATGCAAGACTTATTGAACAACACCGTCAAGTAAGCTAAAAAGATGATAACCAAGAAGTTGGTGGCGCAAGAGAAGTGTTTGACATAGAAAGTGATTCAAGAGGCGATTGACATGCTGAAAGGTGCTGTCACAATAGTGTATCCAATGAAGTTACCACCACACAACGTTATACGGATAGAGTTTGAAAATATTGAAGATCTAAGCGGTACTGAAGCCTCCTTGGGCCATCAGCGCAGTTGTGGTTCTGTGGTAAGGAGCAGTGGCGGCTCGTGACGTTTTGTTCAAGGGAGGCTACTGTAGCCTAAGTAACCCTTCTCAGTCAATAAATTATATTTTTATAGTTATTATTGTAGCATTGTAAATGTAGAATAAAAATTGAAAAAAAAATACATTAAAATAAAATATAAGTCATTGTCTAGCAAGAACCACGTAGAGGAGAGTGAAATCTTGCCTGGATAGGAAACTGGATGAGGTGATAGGTAAAAAGGTAATAAAAACGTAAAAATAAACTCTTGATAAACGTAATAATAAACCAAAAATAAACTCTAAAAACAATACCAATTAAATTAGAAAAGAAAATTGTAGATTCTTTGTTTATATTACAAGCTTTACTCAAAACTAAATTTAAGGCATGAGCATGACAATGTACAAAAAGAGCTTGAGGTGCAATTGTTTTTTTTTTTACTTTGTAAACCATTTAAATGCTCTGCCATAACAGATGCACTATCATATGTTTGAGCGACTAATTTTTTTTGAAATCATATTTTTCGCTGTTATTTGATAAAAGGTTAAATAAATCTTCAGCTGTTCGACCGGATGATACGTCAAAATACTCCAAACATCTTTCAATAACTTCACCGCTCTTGATATAACGTAATATGATTGATAATTGAGACTTACAGTAAATATCTGTGGTTTCATCTACTTGCCAAAAAAAAAACGGAGATTCTTTAATTTCTGTATCTATTTCTTGTTTTAATACAAAAGAAATACAATCTATTAAATCATTTTGTATAGATTTAGATGTACCCGAAAAAATATTACTACTAACAAATTTATTAAAACTAAGTTCATATTTACTAAAGAGTTCGAGTAATTCTTTATAATTTCCACGATTAAAAGAATCTGAAGTCTCATTGTGTCCCCGAAAAGCTAAATCTTGTGATGCTAAAAATATTGTTACGTCTATTAATTTTCTTAAATTTTTGCGGTTTTGTCTAACTTCATTATTATAGGCAATAATTGCATCTTTGCGCGTGCTGTCTACAGCAGTAGCAGTATTTTGTTTTCCAAATAATTTAAATTTGCACAACGATGAAATGTGTTCTTCAGACTTAGCACTTAGACTCTAGCAGCAAAATTCATATTAAGTTAGAACTGACATTTTGGTCCAGTTTTCAAGTCGACTCATCAAGTATACTTTCACCAAGCCGTCGAAGAGTTGCTGTTTAAATAACAAGACCTTTGATTCATAGTTGATCAGAAAAATGCAGGAATTTAATGACGACTTCATAATTAAAGCATATTACAATAAAACCATATTTCTTATTAAGTTCATTTAAGTATGTTATTTTATAAATACGAACACCTCGCTTTTTAGTTTCCGCTAACCCTTTGCCATATTTTTCTATCTTATTGATTAAGTATGATTTAAGTTATACTCACGCTGGGAATGTTGTCATTCGTACACACGCCCTCTTGCAGCAATCTATCCCTGATCTCCCACGCGAATATCGAAGGGCACTCCCGCTTGTAAGCGGATATCTTAGAGACGACTTCGGCGGTGGCCACCCTGGGTTTGGATCCTCCAATCGCCCTAGGTCTTATGGATCCCGTTTCGTAGTACCTGCAACAACGGCGACCAGATAAATTCCGTGAATTGAACCACATCCGGTTTTCGCACTTACCTCCCTAGTATCTTGGACACACACCCGTTGGACACCTGCAGGATCCGCGAGATGTCGCATGGTCTGGCGCCGGAATGAGCGAGCTCGACGATCTTCTGCCTGGTGGAGTCGGGCAAGGGACGACCGCTGACGAAAACCCCCCCTAGCTGATTCACACCGCTATGACCTGATCACAGTACCACAGTGTTAAAACAAGGTTCCGATGGATTTCATTTGCTTTAAGTTTGATTTTGACTTGCGACAAAATATACTATTGCTCTAATCGAATAGGGAAATTTGTTGTTTTGAAGGTGAAATTAACCTGTAGTATACTGTGTTTATCAAAACGGTGTGATGAACGAGCTAAGGTTTGAAATCGTCATCCGACCACACCTTGCTCTTTCCGAACGAGGCCACAGATAAATACGGTCGAAATCGCAGCAATTTTAATAATAGCTTGACAAAACAATATCTGTAGTAACTTCCAAATTAAAATAATGTTCTAAATACAAACTTTTTAGGATTTTTATATACATATCGAAGAATATATTAAAGGAATTCTAGATAATCTAAAATACAAATATTTTCTATGATAAAACTAAAGAAAAATGTCGGTTAGATTTTGGCTGACTGCTTCTTACAGTGACAAAAGAAGTATCAGCAAGTGCTTATGTAGGTATACGCAAACGCTATAAGCGTTTATCAAATTGCTATCTCCAGCTGATCAGAAATTGTCCTTTTAAAAGGCAATAAATTTTAATTCGTCAACACACTATATGAGAAATGCTTTAATATACGTACTATGATGTATGTCAACAGTGATTTACATTAGAGTGCGGTAGGTGTCACTTAACGCGCAACACTTGTATTAGAAATGTACAGGAATATTTCAGCTCGCACGTGAGAATATATCCACTATTTTCGCGATGCAGTTTTTTTCTAATATGTATCTACAGTGCTGTACGTCGTTCGTTCAGCGAGCTCCACCCGCCTCTTCTAACTAGTGACGTTAGAAGCGCGTGAGGGCGGGGCTTCCGCCAACAGTATCCACCTCGATCTGCAGATTTTTTTGTCTGAGAAAATATTTAGAGAATTTTATCTACAAATATATTACGTGATATCATGTAACAGCCGGTAGATATTGATCTGAGCCGATGATTTTTTCTAAATAACAATTAAAATAGGAATAAAAATACCGATGAATCTGTCTTTTTTTAACTAAATTAAAGGAAGTTATGCATATTTTACATTGGAAGTGAATTGAGGAAAAGTGCAGTGTGGTAAAAATTTTACCATAAAATATAAAAATATCAACGCAGGTAGAATATTATATTTCAGTTGCGAACCCATGTAGTAAAGAGTGTGCACAAATGCCATTTTTAATTTTTTTTATTTAAAAATACTAATTTCACAACTTGGTACTACAGTTTCTTTAGAATAATAAAAAAAATGGTTCCCGACCCTATTATGAATTAAAGAACAAAACACAAAAGCTGCTCTTCTGTTCTCGGGTTTTCTGCCGTGTAGAAAGTTTGAATTGCTTGACGTATCTGATCATCATTCACTTCACTTCTGAAGAAGATCACGACAAGATGATCGAAACGTCAAGCAATACAAACTTTTCACGCGGCAGAGAACCCGAGAACCGAAGAGCAGTCAGCAACGACGGCCGTGAAAGCCTAAAGACTACAAAAGACAAAATACATTTTCAGGATGACTAATTTTTTCAATCTTCACTTTTTATCCTGCTTTTTTCGAGTGAGAAATAAAAGTAAATACATGGAGAATTCCAAAAAAAATTTGATTTAATTTTCTCTGCGTAAAAAAATGAATTAGCTAATTTTATTGGTAATTCAAAATTGAAAACTGAATTCCTTTGTACCTTCTTGCAATTCACTTCTTTCAGCCTTTACCCCAAAAGGAGTTTGTAGAAAAACTGCATATAAAGCTGTATCCAGAGTATCACTTATAACTTTTTCTTGGTATCTTTACCAATCCCAGATTGGGAAAGAAAATTGGTTGAGGTGACAACGAAATTAATTTGAAACTGCTGGCTTTGAAAAACCTAATGTATGTAATTCAAACTTCTATTGTTCCTAACAGTGGCAAAAATTGCGGAAAAAACAAAGAAAACTCGGATATGCGACGAGCTACTTCAAGCTATTGAATTCCATTGAAACTGTTTTATGAGTAAAAAATGGTAATTTGCATGAATTATGCTAGCTTTATACACTGCTGCGAAATAGAAAAAAAGACGCTCAGCGTGTTGTTGCTAGTTTTATGGATTCAAGTAACTTCAATTCATGGATCTTTTGAAGAATATATGTGAAAAGACTCTACCGTGACAATATTTTGATTTGCTTCTAATTATTTGTATGGAAATACTGCCTTTATGTTTCTTTATTACAGTAAGTATCATTACCACAGATTTTGTTTAGTTCTCTTTTTGATATATGCCGGCACCACAATTGAATGGGGCCTCGTTGCTATTACTTCATCACATAACATCTTGACTATTACCTGGAAAAGACATCATATTTGCAATGCGTTCTAACACAAACGAATATATATGTTTGTCGCAATGTTTAACTTATAATTAGTAATTAGTATTAAATATATATACATTAATAATTCATTCGCTATTGCATTGCAATATTTAATTCTCACATATCCAGACATTCTTCCATTTATTCTTCGTAGAATGTTTAATTTCATACTTTCGAGACCGGTTATGCTGCTTTTCTCTAGCAATTTTTTAAAAATAAAATAAATGATAAATTAATAATATAATAAAAAAACGGCACAGAATTAAATACCCTTATTCTGATGTGGCTACTGGTAATAATACCGAGGCAAAAAAAGTGTTTTAAAAATTAATTGCAAAGTCGTGTGGAGGTCAAGGAAACATGCCTGTTGTCTTGCTTTAGAAAGGGATACCCTTAACTTTTCATTAATGCGTCATTTTAATGTTTCCTTTTTATAAGCATTATCCAATTGAATTAATTTAAACAATTTACACGTTGTCAAACCACAAATACTTCTACTAATTTCTACCACATAGAAATGGGAGTGCAATGCGTGCATTCAACGGCAATTGTATTACCTACATGAAAGTTTCTGAAGTGACAGCTGCGCATTCTGACCGAAACGAATAACTTAAAGAGGTGTATTTACCAGTAACACTTGCGGTTTATATTCAAAATTCCCGAACAATGGAGGAAGGAATACGGTATTGAGATGTCAAACACGGAAACCCTAACCGGCTACTGCGAGAAGCTTAACAAATTGTGATTGAAATTGTAGCTTTTGTGTACGATGGTTGTAAGCTCCCGTTGTGTGTTGGGGCTTTCGGCATGTTCTGGCTGTCTAACGAAATTATTTTGAGGTAAAAGCGAATTCCAACAATTATATAAAGCTACGGTTTTACGTAAATGTTGGTATTTGTATGAAATTTTCACATGCTGTGGATTTGAATATTAATTTATCGATTTGTGAGTGGAGTGTGTTTACTTTTCTAATTTGAAGTGCAGAAAGAAATAATTGGAGCGAAATATATGGAAATGAAATTGTAACAGGTATGGGAGCGTTGCTCTAGTGTTGAAAAGACTTGATTATAATCTTAATTAAATCGTTGACTGAAGGAATTGTACAGAGACGCAACTAAATGGCAAAAAGCGAACTATATATGCATCCTTTTCTATTCGTTCTCATTGATAAAATGTTACTTGCGGAAAGTGCAGCTACCTGTGAGTGCATTTCTGCCGATATAAAAACACCTACTTGAAAATCCTAAAACTTGCTAAAAAAACTATATTATCAAAACCGGTTAATAAAAGCAAATGACCCGACTAGAGAGACTTGGGCTATTGTTAATGATCTGAGAAAGAAAACCCGCACCACTAAGCCGGTGGTATCTCCTGATCCTGATGAACTTAATCATTACTATGTTGCCAAAAACCTAATCTCAGATATCCCTCCCAGCAGTGACCCAATTTTCCTCCTATAATATGAATGCCTCCAGCTTCTTTTTAAGACCCATTAATAAGGTAGAACTGTAGTTCTGGTAATTCAAATAGTTGGTAAACCTGTTGGTAAAAGTTCTTCTTTGCTGTAGCAAAGAATTAATGAGATTAAGAGTAAATCAACTTGCAGCACAGACGGTCTTTCCATTAAAATATATTGGAGCCTTTCAGATGTTGCTGCCACTCTAATTAACGACTCATTTGTGAAAGGTGTTTTTCCACAATGTCTTAAAACAGCCATTATCGTCCCTCTTCATAAAGGCGGTGACCAATTGCTCTACTCCCAGCCTTATCCAAAATTATTGTGAGATTGATCAAGAAACAACTTATAGTTTGTCTAAAAAAATTTCAAATTACCACCCCTAGACAGTTTCAGTTCTTGTCCAATTCAAGTACTGCCGATGCCTTCTTCTCTGTCTTCAATGAAGTCTTTAACAATATTAATAATAAACACTTCACTGCAACAGTGTTCTGGGACTTATCTAAAGCCTTTGACTGTGTCAGACATCCTAATAAAAAAATTATTTTACTATGGGATTCGTGGTGCTCCTCTGGAATGGTTCAAATCGTATCTTTTCGATAGGAAACAGATAGTGAGAGGAAATAGTTCCTCCTCATCGTGTATGGGAATTGAATATGGCGGCCCACAGGGTTCAGTGCTTGGTCCAATACTTTTCCTTCTTTTTATCAATGACATCACCAATTTAAAGATCAGTGGGAAATTTTGTCTCTTAGCATCACTTGGAGCAACCCAAATAGGAAGGGCCTAAAATGTATTATATCTAAGGACCTAACCATCATTAAATAGTGATGTAACTCTAACTGCCTTTGTTTCAACAAAGACAAAGCGGTGGTTGTACAACCGCGATTACTGCATGGTATATTAATTTTAGTACGAAGTAAGGTTTTTTTTAATTTAAAAAGTATAGAAATTATGAGTCAACAATACTTTAATAGACAAAATTCATTAGATTTACTAATTATGTTTAATTCATTCAACTTTCAAAATTTTATTTGAATAAATGTATTACGTGTTAATAAGTCACTACCCTGACATATTGATTGATTAAATAGTACTGTATTCCTCTTATCATAAGATCAGTTTTGAAGAATTACTATGACAAAAAAATATTTATTAACATTTCAATATCTATAGGTATATATATATATCAATCTGATATCTTTTAAACATTAATTTAAAATTAGTCTTTTATAGTTTACATTATACATCAATTTTTGGCCTTTATTATTTCTCACTTAAATATGAACTCGAGTTTTCGATGATTCAATATTTTCATTCCTACTTTATTCTTTGTTCTAGTAACCCTAAATTCTTTTATAAGTAGGTTAATATCAATTTTTTCTTATTGAACAGAAAAAGAAATGCATTGAAACAACAAAGGGAAAAAGTGTCAGTCAAAACAAATAAAAAGTTTTGCGTACGAAGTAAAAAGCTTTCTCCTATCCTGAACGTACATTTTTTATGGATACTCGGCGACCAGTTAAGTGATTGACATTTTCTCGGCGCGTTTCCCTTTTTCGCTGATTCCTTCAGGAAATTCTCCGCACTTGTCAGTTCCTTTTACTCTTACGGCGACGGATGCGAGTTGAGGAAAAAATCTCGCCAGTCCTATCACGTAACACGAGATAAATTGCAAAAAATCTCCCTCGACAAGTCGCGCGGCGAAAGTTTGATACGTGAATGTGAAATCTACTCAAGCTAGTGTAGATAGGTCGTGAGACAGTTTTGGAAGTAAAAATAATAGCGACAACTACATATTTGCATTTAAGTGTAGGTATATACTGCGAAAAAGGGCTTAACTGAAACGTTTTTGTTTAATTTTCAACGCAATGTTAGAAATTGCAGGTGAGTGAGGCTTACATTCTTTTGAAGTTACAATATTGGTAATAAATTTAAATACTCTTATGCCAAGTTCTTTGTAGTTTTAATATTTCGTTTGGTATTTCAGAATGGCATATATTGTGCAACCAAAATTAAACATTTTCTACTTAACTTTAACACGAACACTATAAGTTAATGCTACGAATTGTTAATATGGAAAAAAATTATTCCTCATCATAGCTCTACTGCCAGAAAAATTTATTTCATTAGTGTTCCTAAAATTAATGAGATTTTACGCCTTAATTCTCATACATATGATCTTTGCTACGATCATAGTATATTATATATATGTTTGCGCAGAGTTGGATGTCCAGGAACAAGTAGACGTTATTTATACTGACCTAAGAAACACTTTTGATACTGTCGATCATGGAATACTGTTACGCAAACTATTTTCTTACGGATTTGGTCCAGCGTTTCTATCCCTACTGCTGTATTATCTTAGCTTCAGATATAGCTATGTCCACTGTAATGGTTTTGAGTCTCGCAGTTGCTCGCTTCTGTCTGGTGTATCTCAAGGATCCAACTTGGGTCCACTTTTATTTATCTTTTACATAAATAACTTGTTCTCATTACTACCTTACTGAGTGGTGTTCGCCCTCAAAGCTAAAACCAAATATTGACAAATGTTTTCACATGTCCTACAACCGTACGGCGGATTGCAATAGACCTGTTCAGTTTACTCTATTGGTGGTGGAAGCTTAAGTAATGTGGATACTATTAAAGATTTGGGGGTGCATTTTGATAAACGTTTTAGCTTTTTCTATCATATTACTCAGCTTTGTGTGTATTTAGCCAAAACCTTGGGCTTTGTTATGCGTTCTTGCAAATATTTCAATAATGTACACCTTTTAAAATTGCTTTACCTTGCTTTTGTCGTTAATAAACTTGAATATGCGTCCCAAGTTTGATCTCCTCAGTATATTTATCAGCAATTATCTATTCAAAAGTAACAACGTCGCTTTTTAAAGTTTCTTTCATTCAAAACAACTGGTGCGTATCCTGAACGAGGATCGATTACTGTACCTTGTTGCAAGATCACAATTTTCTGTCTTTGACGAGAACCTCATGCAGACTAATTCATTTAGAAGTTAACCAACGGTTGGTTGGATTCTCCATACCTTCTCTGTTTTGTTGTCCCAAGATTCTGTTCCGGTTCCTCTTCGCCGTTCTGTTACGTCTTTGTAGGACAAACGTGTTGCATGGATCATCATTACCTACGATGTGTTGAGCCGCAAATTTGCAGTATAGTGATATCTTTTCAATGCAATTCATGATATTATGTACTAGTTTAGTAATATTCTTATTGTTCATATATATATGCATGTCCAATTTTATATACTATTGTTATTATAAAAAAAGTCACCTAACGCTTCCTCAAAGAACGGCCATTTTTAGACAGAGTCGAAGTGGGCATTTACTTTCAAAAGTAATGGCAGAGTTTGTACCTTGAACTTAAATAAATATGTTTGTACTACTTATGAGTAAATAAATGTTTCCTTTGAAATTAAAATGTGAGTAACAAACTGAATAATTTAAATAGGGCATCATATCCAAAATGAAATGGATACAGTATTAACCCGCAATAATTTAAGAATCCATCAGCAGTAACACTGAATCTAGCTGATGATGATAGCTTTTCTAGTAAGGTGTTTGAAAGTGTGTAGTGTCCTCAATATTAATAAACCAGGATGAATATATTGATCCTATACAGGGTTAGTAAAAAGTCCCGGAACGGTCGAATAACTTTGTTATTTGAAAATTATGATTTCTGAAATTTGGTATGGGGGTATAGTTAATATAAATGCATTTTATGCAATACAGTTAATATTTTTTTCACTTCCGGTTTAATCGGCAATACGTCCAATTTTTTTTTTTAAATGGAACGCCCAAATTTTTTTAACACTTTTGAATGCAAAATAAAAAACTACGTTCAGGAAGTATTAAGATGTTTATTTTTATTCACAAGAAAACAGTTAAAAAATTAAAAAAGTGTCCTAATACAGAAAAATCAAGATACCTGTCTATTCAGGTTGCGATTACAATAATTGTTCAAAATGCTCTCCATTTACAATTTGACAAAAATGTAAACGGTCAGTAAAATTTCTTATTGAATTTTGTATTTGTTCTGGAGTGATGCGATTGGCTTCTTGAACTATTCTCTCTTCCAATTGTTCAAGATTATGGGGACGATTTTTGTACACTTGACATTTCATGTGACCCCAAATGAAAAAAATCTAATGGCGAGAGATCTGGCGAACGTGCTGGCCATTCGATTGCTCCTCTACGTCCGATCCAACGTCCCGGAAAAATTTCATTCAAATAATCGCGGACATTATGGGCAAAACGGGGGGGAGCTCCATCTTGTTGAAACCAAAAATGTGTATTAGGGTGATCACCTATGTTTGCATTTGGAAAAAGAGCCGCAAGTGCTGGAACAACCTCATTTCGCAATAAATTTAAGTAGACGTTGCCAGTTAAATTTCCTCTTATAAAAAATGGTACTATGATGTTGTTTCCAACATGACCAGCCCAGACATTCACCTTTTGAGGACGCTGTGTACGGACTTTTTCAATCCAATGCGGATTTTCAATTGACCAGTAGCGACAATTATGTCTGTTCACAGTCCCGTTGAGACAAAACGTTGCCTCATCTGAAAAAATTATGTGATCTAAAACATTAGGCTGCTGCTCGATCAATTCCGTCATTGTTTCGCAAAATTGTAGTCTACGATCTGGATCATCTTCAGTTAACTCATGGACGGGATACATTTTATAGGCTTTCATTCTTGCTGATTTAAGAATCGTATGAGCAGATTTTTGAGAGATCTCATGAATTTGACCTAATTCTGTTGTGGACACGTGATGATTTTCTTCCACTGTAAGTAACACATTCAAACTAGTTTCTTCATCTGTTGCTGTTAATGGACGTCCCCTTCTAGGTAAATCCTTCACCTGACGAAAGACTTCAAACTTTTGAATTGTTCGGCATACCGTACTTTTACTAATGTGACGATCCGGATAAACAGTATTAAACAAAATACGAACCTCTTCAAAAGAACGTTGACGATCACCGTACCCACGCATCATTAATATCTCAATTCGTTCCGATTCAATAAGTTTTTCTGCCATTTTCAAATGTGTCAATGTTTAAAATAAGTAAATTTATAGCGATGCAAAAGTTAAAACGCTTTTAAAATTGTCAAATGTGACGGCAAAAAGAATGCAAACACTAAACAACAACTTTTTTCAAAGGTACCTTGATTTTTCTGTATTAGGACACTTTTTTAATTTTTTAACTGTTTTCTTGTGAATAAAAATAAACATCTTAATACTTCCTGAACGTAGTTTTTTATTTTGCATTCAAAAGTGTTAAAAAAATCTGGGCGTTCCATTTAAAAAAAAAAAAATTGGACGTATTGCCGATTAAACCGGAAGTGAAAAAAATATTAACTGTATTGCATAAAATGCATTTATATTAACTATACCCCCATACCAAATTTCAGAAATCATAATTTTCAAATAACAAAGTTATTCGACCGTTCCGGGACTTTTTACTAACCCTGTATATACCCTTAGATTGATATAAACAGACCATAACAGATGTAGATATATTTGCTTATATTATGCATCTATGTATTACCTCTTAGATAGATAATCCACTAACACTAATCGCAGCACATGTTTTCTTACGTTTAGCACATTCTAAATTTCTGTCATGCTAAACAATGTGAACCTATTATAACCTTCAGAATTTCAAAAACGTGTATATGCAATTAATGTTCGATTAAAGACACACTTCCTCTGAATTTTAACTGGACAGATATAGAGATTCTGTTTCTCGCGTCAATGGAGTAGGAGGTATATTATAATAACGCGTATCCTCGGCAATAATAAATATTAAGGGCGACATAAAGAAGCAGTGCCGGTGACAAGTTAGACTTCCTACAATAATGCACACACACCGGGTATAACACGAGGGGCGCCTTTGTGACGCTGACAACTGACTTCCACGACCTCTTATCCGATGAATGAGGCATAAGATCTGCACGGCGCACCACCACGACAGTTATACGTCTCCGAAGCACACACCGATAAACTAACGCACACAGACACAATGGGAGAAATAGACACCCCCTTACATCCACTACAAGAGACACCGATTGGTATCCGGGGCGGTTCTTTTCATGCGTGTTCGATACATAAAAATCGCGAAACGTTCACCTTTCACTGGCAGATTTCATTTGTCAAACGTAGCGGGACGCGAACGGGAGTCGTCGTATTGTCCGCGAGGTAGAATTCGGGTGATTTATTGGGTTTTGTTAAATCTTTTATCTATTTTTGGTTGTTTTCTGACTTTAGGATTCGCTAGTAGAAAGCTGGTGATATATTGATTCGAATAGTATTGATTTATTTTAAACTATTGACCAAATTCTCCAAATATGCACGTTCGGCCACTTTTTATTTTCATGCGAGTTAAAAGCCTATTTACCTATTTAAATGAACATAGTTACTGATATTTACATACAATTGCAAGTACGTACTGCTAGAGAAAGGAAAGCTACGAACGCCAGACGACATATGCCGGACTACACTCCGCCAAAAAAGTATCGCATAATTTAGTTTTGAATCATAAAAGTATCGCATAATCTTTGTTTATAGCATAAAGTTGTAAATATACTTTAATGCGCTCTAAGATATAATTTCTATGATTGTTTAAATAAAATACAGGCCAAATAAAAACAAGAACTCATACTTGAGATTTTTATTAAAACAAGAAATTATAATTTTGGAAAGAAAAATGTCATAACAGTAGCTTTTAATACTGAGTATTGCCACCTCTGGCTCTTATGACCGCTCGCATACGGTTTGGCAGAGATTCGATTAACCTCCGTATATAAGCCTGATCCAAATTCTCCCACTCGTCACGGAGAGCATTTTCTAGTCCATGCAGGTCCGCTGGGGCAACATTTTGGGTTCGTATCCGTCTGTGAAGGAGGTCCCACACGTGCTCGATAGGGTTCATGTCCGGACTTACCGCAGGCCAATCTAAAACTGGAATACCAACATCGTTAAGGTATTCCTGGACGATTATTGCAACATGCGGTCGTGCATTATCGTGCATTAACATGAATTCGTTTCCTATAATTGGCGCATATGGTACTACATGTTCTTCTAAAATTTCCGTTATATACCTGTGGGCAGTCAGTGTACCTCTGTCTACTGGTACTAACTCTGTACGACCTGTTAAACAGATGCCTCCCCAAACCATAATAGAGTCACCAGCGAAATTAGGTCTAGGTCTGATATTACACTGCGAATAGCGCTCACCGTCTCGTCTGTACACTGAGATACGCCTATCTGAGGTGTAAAGACCAAATCTTGACTCATCTGTGAAGAGTATATTGGCCCAGTCATTAATGTTCCAATTTACATGTTCTCTGGCAAACCTTAAGCGAGCCACTCGGTGGTTCCTAGTGAGACGAGGGGCTGTTACAGCTACTCTAGCTCTTAATCCACTCTGTCGTAACCTATTCCGAATAGTTTGAGTACTCACACGAGTATTTCTGACTCTAGCCAAGTCGTTCTGCAATTGTCTCGCAGTTACATGTCTTCGACGTAATGCTTGTAGTAGTAAATAGCGGTCATCTTGGCGAGTAGAACATCTTGGACGACCTGGTACATGTCTTCTACTGTAAATGCCTGTTTCCCTATATCTGGCTACGGCTCTAGAAACACTTGACTGATTGATGTTCATCAAATTAGCAACGTATGCTTGAGATCGTCCATCTTCGATTAAAGCAACTATAGCAGCCACTTGTTCTGAAGTTAAATTGCTCATTTTAGTTTTAAAAGCGTTGGTACAGAACTCTGACTTCGCACTTTAAAATTTGTCCGTATAGGAAGACTTTCAATAAACAACTGAACAAACCTTACACATATGCATTTTTCTAAATGTGTTCTTTTAGGAAAAAAAAAGTAAAAACGCTAAGTTCCATTATTTTGTTAGTGTTTTTATAGTTCACATACACGAGGCAAACTTTTTGTGAACGTATAAAAATATCTTGGTTCATAAATGCCCTTTTTTTATGCGATACTTTTTTGGCGGAGTGTACTTTGCGATACGATACGATCATAGAATCTCATATTGCGACAAGGGCGAATTAAGACTTTTTTCGTTCCTGAGTGATTCAAACCATTACGCAGGGGGCCTAAGCTTTTTTCTTAATTTGATAATATTTGAGAAAAAAAAAATATTTTGTTTTTGTTCCGTCGAGATCAGTTTTTCAGATTTTAAACTTTGTACATTGTCTTTAAGTTGGAGAAGGAGTACATGACCGCATAACGTTGAAACAGAAAAATGGGGAATGGGCAACACACAGGGCAGCCAACTTTCTTTGTATCTTTCTGGTTGGTTGTCCTGTGCGTTGCCCACCCAACTTTTCTGTTTCAATCGTCGTCCTGAGTCGACTTAGATACTTGTTGCGTCCATGTCGTTGCTCTTAGTAAGAAAGATAGCATGGTGCTTATTTTAAAAAAATCAACATTGTATGATTTTAAATTATTGCATGTTAGTCTTTTCAATTTTTAACATGTATTTTGGAAGATTTGTTGAATGTTTTAGATTGTCAACGACCTACTCTTACGTGAGTTGAATCTTTTCGAATTTTTAGTTTTGATTGTCTCATCAATTTATTAACCTACAGTGTCATCCTGATGAAGTAGTAATAAAAACTACAAAAGCTCAATTTAACAATGATTTGAGTTTTTCATTGACATTTTTGACAGGCTTATCCAATATTAGTGCTTAACCTCATTGTCTTTAAGTTGCCGCGTTTTTGTTCTTTTCAAAAGCCCGAACAGATCTAAAATGTTGGGTGCTCGACTCGTCTTCCTTTCCTAATATTTCTTCTTTACTTTCTCTTTTCGGCGTTTGCGCCTTTTCACTTTTCACTCTTGGTGATCGTCCAATCTCGACTTGTGTTTTATCCGCCGCTATATTGCGTTGATTGTGATCTCTATTTTTTATGACTATTCATATTTCTAAACATTCTTAGAAGAGTATTTTAAGTTAATATTATAAGAATTTATTCAGATTTCATATTTTTTATATTTATTCTACTTGATTGTAGTTCTTTCGTAATATATATAGTGTTTATTTTTAAAATGGGCCTGTTCTTGCAATACCACTTGCTTGTGTTCAAAATTCTTATATTATATTATTATATTATATTATATATAAGCAAAGAACATTAACTATTTCTGCAGAACGTTCATTCAGGAATATTTCTTAAATAATATTAAAATATCTTGACGGGTGTACGACCAACGTACTGATTAACTTTTTAATTCAGCAATAATTCGGTTTATTGTCTTATAATTTGCAATCGGCCGTTCGCACAAGCTGGCGCTACGAAGATCGGTTTACAATTTATTGCATATTGAAGAAAACTTCATTCTTAGCACCAGCATGTGATTACGGCTGATTGCAAATTATGAATCTACTTTGACTTTGTTAATATCGTCTCAGTTAAAGTCGTTTTTCCGTTCATAGTATGCCAATGTTTTTCTGGAAAAAGTTGTAAAGACACGATAAAATTATTAGCTCATACTTTTTTAAGACTAATTTAAATCAACATGTGGATTTGGAAATGATTGAAATTTTGATTTTTTTTTTGAACAATACATTCTTACAACTGTGGGTGACCTACAGCTGCATTTTCATAATTTACAAACGTTGAAATATATACACGGAGAAAAAAAGATGTTACCACGTATTATAAATATAATGAATGATATTAACTCAAGGACAACAATACGTTATCTAGTACCCAGTATTCATCCACGTATTACTGTTTATTAGGAAGATGGTACGCTCTAATATAATTATAATACAACCAACTATAAAGTTAGTTGTCCCTATTCTTACTATCTATTTTTCTCAGTGTAGGTTTGTGTATATACAAACACACAATACACCTAATTGTGTTTAAAAAAAACACATTAATATGCCTCGACAGGGTATATAAAATATATTTGTACTTTGTGTATTACCGTAGTGTTAAAGTAAATGGTTATAGAAATTGTTTATTACAGTCATATTTCGCTATGCTGAAGTAGAGGTTATGAAAGTATTATTCAAGGATAAAAGAAGGTCGGTAAAATTGAGAAAATCAAATAAGGCAGAAAAAAGTCGAAACGTCGACCCTAATCTCTAATATAAACGTTTCCAATTTTATTCGAGTCAATTATTGAAGAAAAACAAATTATCCGGAGTCCACATTTTCCGCTAGAGTTTCCCGTCGGACGGGACGAAATCAAAACAGGCGTTAAATCGCTTTCGGCGTTAATACTTCACGTTCGAGAACGACACCTCCGTATAATGAAAGGGTTAAAGGAGAACGTAAAGATGTGCCCGCACTAAATCCGGGAACGTTCCGGGGGATCCATAAAACGAAATAAAATTGGCGCGGTGGTGCGCATAGGAGTTTTAGAGCTGTTCTTTTTTTCTTTTGCACCGTAAATATTCTTAAGTACCGGACGCGCGACATTCGGACGATTTACCGTCGCCGACGGGAGGAAGCGTCCTCTCCCGCCACTGTCGTCCCCCGGAATCGCTTTTAAGATCAAATGGTCGAAGGAGGCGAAGGAGAAGAGAGGACCCTGTCACTTCACAAAGAGCCATTCAGTGGACCCCACGATAATGGACAGGCCGTCAATTCGACTCTATAAAACCGTGTCGAAGTCTTTGCCGTGAAGTGTTCGTTCTCTTTTTTCCCCAACGTCCTTTCGCGCTTTCTCTACCGCTTTCCGTTGGGGAGCGAATTAAAAATTCGTATTGTTTACGTGCCTCAGTTTCACGGTCGAATTTTATAAATTTTCTGATTGCGATCATCTGTTTTATTAAGTATCTATTCATTTTAATTTACTAAAAGAATTTAACGGTGAAAAATTAAAAATCCAAAACTGGTTGTTGACCGTCGAAACATTCATGACCAATTCATTCGTTCGCTTCTCGTGCAATCCGGTCAATCATTTCACACCTATTCGCAAAATATTTTTATAAATTGTGTGCTCTGTACGAATACATCTTTAGACAACACAAAATATAACAAATATTTACCGTTCGTCCTTTAAGTATTACCTTTACCTTTGTGCGCCATATCGTCCACAGACGTTATGGCTGAGGGCCATGGTGCCACCGTGGCACCAAGTTGCTGTGCCGGAAGAATGATGGCGAATTTGGCTGGACAACGGGCACCTCAGAATCTGTAACAATAGATAAATATAAGTTTCTTGATTCATAAAATTTAAGTGTATGAAAGTAACCATAAATATTTCTGGTTTTATAAAGCCAAAAATAATTATATTATAACTGAACGAAAATCGATTTAAGGCAAAATACGGAAATGGGTGAATGCTAGCTTTGGGTAAACGTTAAATATGGTGTATCTTCACGGAAGCAACAATCACCCTGTGCATATATTAGCTAACAACACTTACCGATTTAATTCAAACAGGATGGGTTGATTCACCAGTCTAGTGTAAGAACAATACAATAATTTTCTTAGCTGCTAAATCGCTCGTTTTTAGGTGTAGATGTTTTTTTATATTCCCATTGACGAGTCTAATTTTTGTATGTACTGCTATATATTCAGATTCTTCTCATTTTTGTAAAGGTCGATTGAGTTTTGCTTATTCTTGCAGGTACATCCAAATCACATCCACCATCATTTAATTGTCTGTTCGGGAAAACGACGATCAAACAAACGTTCTATGTTTGTGTTTTAATTAGGAGGAGTAAACTGGAATGACCCAATCATACCAGACAATTTTTGGAGAGAAATTTCAAAAATATTGTGAACATTAATCAAGTTCATTAACTAACATATGATTATATTAAAGATAAAGAGGATTAGTCGAATACAGCAATTATATAGATAAGCGTCGAGTCTTTTTACAAGTGAGAGACAAGAATTAAAAAAAAAAAGAATATGCAGGGTGTACCGACGATCCCAAACCAATCACACAAATATACAACTGCGAGACGCAAAGCGTCGAGTCTTTTTACAAGTGGGAGGCAAGAATTAAGAAAAAGTAGTATACAGGGTGTACCGACGATCCCAAAGCAGTCACAGGTGTAGATGGGGGTTAGCGGAGAGTGGTGCGGTCTGGCTGGTCTGCCGAGCTGGGAAGTAAGCGGTGCGTTCCAGGTGGAGCGCGGGCTTTCTACTTTCTGACGAGTTCGGTCGGTAAGCGGTAATCAAACGACTATTTAATTGGCTGGGTGAACCGGCCCGGCTTTCTAGTTAAACCATATAATTTGCGCATTTTCAGTTCTTCTTTAACAACATGGTCAACACATTTCTTTTCATTTGGCAGGAGTAACATTTACAATAGCTTGCGATAAGTGGTCTTTAACTAATTTGAAAGTTGTACGACTTGTATCTGGCAGATCTTCACGCTGCTTAATTTCAATTAGAATTTTATTTAAGGTGGGTAATTCATTCTTATAAAAGAAACTATGAATAATTTGTTTCACTGCATTTTTGACAGTTTTATTATAACTGCTTATTACAGAATGTCTTCCAGTGTTTTGATGGAGTTATTTCCCCCTTATTCGTGTACTCATTAATAGTTCGATACACTGTAGATTTTGCAATTCCTAAAATAAAGATTTCTTTTAATAAACGCTACAGACAAGTGTCCCAAACCCAAAGATTTCCGCTTTCGTGGGGGAGTGATTGCAATCCCACTTGGTTCTTCATCCATAGTCAAACGCGACATTTAAAAATGCAATACCGTAACAAGCAGCAGGTACACACAATTACTTCTTAAAGTACAGTTTTATTATAAGAACTTGATAAAAAAGAAGCGAAAAATAAACGATTTGCAAAGAAATCGAATACGGTTACAACCAGGTTATTCTATCAACACAAACGCTGAACGATCAGCTGTTATAAAAATATGGCGACCGATTTGGTTTATATTTTCCCTATGCAATCACGCCCTACAAAGAGCCAACTACAACGCTACCTTTTTGCGGTAAAATTTTAACTTACTTCTCCGAATTAAAAATCAGAGTATAGTGTATGGGGTCTCTAGTTTCAGGCATGTAAACATAATTACACAATGGAAGTATTGCTGCTCGTTTTCGTGGTTCTCCGAGAAACAGAACTTTATGTGAGTGTGATTTTGGTTTATGTCAGAGGAAATTAAGGAAGAGTATTTCAAAAATAGCACTTTAGGAGGAAAAACTTAAAAAACGAGCAAGGAATATACTTCTATCGTTTCCCACTAATCAAGAGTGTTAAAAATAAAAGTGTTAGCACCGAATTAATATCGCCGCATAATGTTGTTTCAATAAGAAGCATTTAACACTCCCACTCGACTGAAAACAGCGCTTATACACATATTAGACTACCAGATTAAATAAAGCACTCAATTCATTGCAACATCAGTCAATAAAGGCAGCCTCTATTAGCAGTAAGTACCACGTTTGGAGTGCCCAAAATACCTATTACAATATTACGTATTCAAGGATCGCGCGTTCGAAAATTTTCTATTAGAAGGGAAGAGCTAACCCCGGGAGTCCTCAGTTACAAAATGTTTCCTCTGCAGAGCGAGATTTCGAGTGGAATCCGACGCTAACGTCGATTATAACTGAGATCCTCACTACTCATGAGGCGGGGAATAAATTAATACGTCTTCGATACGCAAATAAATGCTACACGTGGAATTCAGGCGGTGTTAAAAAATGAGTAGATATGGAATGAAAATAAAATGGCATTTCATTTAATTTAATTTAAAAGTGTTAAAATGCTATATTCTTTCTTCTTTTCACAATTACAAAAACTGACGAATATAATTCTAACGAAAAACAGTACTGGCATCCACTGTGTATTGCTTAGCCGCCCTGGCAACGTTTCTGTGTTTGTCATGGGTTGTTAATCTCGTGCCCGAGCGTATCCATAGCCGCCTTGATAAGTAGTTCGATAAATCTCCCGGCGCTAATGAAAATTAACTCCGGAAGAGCGAAGAGACGTACAGCCACCCTCCCTAGACCCATTATGGTCCTTGGAAGCGGGTCGCTCGCGACGAAACACCCGCAACAATAGACCGGGGAGGTATAAACGGGAAATTACCGAATACGACACTCGCATGGAGGGCTGACTGCTTTAGATTCCTTTTTAAAAATGTTGAGAGTAAAAGATAAGCTGCTTAGAACTGAAAATAAATAAATATCTAATCGAAATAAGTGTGATATAAAAATGGTAACTCCATATTAACTAATGATAAAGAAGACAATATTATAGCTATACTAAAATCCCGTTTGCATTTAACTTATTATTAATTTAATTTTAATGCCTATGTGTTTTAGTTGTAAGTACATGCCTACATATGTATTCTTGCTTTAGTCTTGTTTTTTTTTACTCTTTAACTTTAAAAATGCATTTCTCATATTCTGTAAATAAACATTAGCCTCGTGTAAGACTGTCCTAAAACCAGGAAATATATATTTTTCAGGATATTGCCTTTTGATTAACACAGACAAATGCACTAGAACTTTTCAATCATTTATTTTGTCCGTTTGAATGTTACATGTTATCGATAGAACTCGTAAGGTGCTACGTAAAAAATACTTTTCATAAACTGTGTTTGTTAAGTTTAATTTTGGTATTTTGTCTTTTAGATTGTTGAAAACATTTGGATTTTTTATAATATTCACATTATAAGTTATTATTTGCGTGTCTTTCTGTTTTAATACATTTTTTTATTCTCGTGGTAAGAAAATCAATGTCATTTGAGAGGAACATCATCAGTATTTAATTATTGTGGTTGAGGTATGTTGGTGAATGTTCTTATATAAAATATTATTAACAATCCATAATAAATTTTTATTATGGAACATGCAGTCCCATAAGGTTAAGATTTTGTTCTTTAAGTTTTTAGCAATACTATATTCTTTTGCAAACAACATAAAGACTGCCAGATAAAGGCAATATCACAGTTATTTTATCTATAAATTAATACAAGGAAAAAATGAGTTTCTGGCGGACGAGCCCACATACGTGATTTTGAATAAGGATCCTACTGCTATCTACTAAAAGAAAGTTAACGATTATGCTCATAAATTAATTGATAGCCAGTTTGTGAATAGGTAGTTGCAAGGGGTTTTGAAAAATCTACAGTCCTACGCCTCAATCAGCAACATGTGATGCTGATTGAGGGGAAGCAGGAATAGAGGAGAAAATAAAGTATTTGACAAAGGAATTCTCAATTTAAGTTGCTTTAAGTTTTTTATCACTTCCTGTTTCCCCTCAAGCAGCATCATGCGATATCTATGGTCCATTTTAATAATTATTAATTATGTATCTAAAATTTCTAATTTAACATATTTTTCTAGATTCCCATATCCAATCACTTTTAATTAACTTATCCCAACCTTTAATTTTTCATTAAAATTTTATAATACTTGTAAAACTTTACTAATATAATATCCAAAGTTTTAATTAACGTAGCTTGTCAAAATTCCTTTCATTTTCTTTCGTTAAAATTATTCAATCAATATTTTATTCTACTTTCTTTTCATTGTAATATCTTTAAATATTTCGCCAGTTTAATATAATTTTAACGTCACATGTTTTATATGTATTTGGATATTATGAGTTATTTAACCGTAAGTATTATTGTTTTGTAATTTCTATAATTTTTAGTAAAATACTACATACTGTTTAGATTCTGGCTGAAGATTAAGCCGAAACTAGTAATAAAATTTATGTAATGATAGAAGAGAATTTTTCCTGTTTTTAACTTAAACATCACAACATGGACGTCTTTCAAATGCTTTTTAAGTATTGTAAAAAATATGTTTTTTTTTCAATAAAAGAAATCCTTTATTCACGTTAAATGTTTAAAAGGTTACCATTAAAGCTTTCATCCTCCACACTCATAACCTACAAAGTTACATTGATGAATTTCTCAAATGTTTACGTCATTATTCCGCACGTAGGTGCGCACCTTTCAAAAACGAAACCTCATCAGCGTTTCTTCACGAAGAACGGGTATTTCGCGGTAACCGACGCCAACGTATGAGCTCGGAGCAGCTGCGGGGCTCGGCACTCCTCCTGTTTAAACGGTTGGTTGTTACTTTAACTAATGTTATTATCTCGCTTAATGGAATTTGATCGAGTCGTCCGTCGACTGTGTCGCCGCCGACGGGCCCGTCTTTGTCTAGTCCGTGTCGTCGTCGCGGTGAGGCGGCATTCTGCGTTTTAGAGCACACGTCCGCGTCGGCCGGTCTCTGGAATAATTTCCCCGTCAACAAGTTGATTTTAAATCGCTACTTAGCGCCTCAACTGTATCGCATTAACCGTGGATTTCGTCAAGCGATCTCCGCGTAAGTATGTTTAATGTTTAACGTTTCAGTTTACTTTATTTCATTCGTAGTAAAACAGCTATCAAAATAGCATTATACTATGGATTCCTTTCACACTACTGATATACTCAGTCAGTTTCTTCATCGCAGTTTATTGGTGAAGAAACTTTTATATTACTTCGCTACCCTAAATATCATAAATTTTAGTAAATCATCGGCAAAGAAAACAGAATAATAGAGGTCCAAGCTGCGTACCTTGTGGTACTCCAGATTTAAAGCAACGAATCACAGATAAAAAATCATTATAATGAACAAAAAATTACAATCCCGCAAATACGATCTAAATAGGGAAATTCCTAAAACTAATGCTTAACTCCCTTTTTTACAAAACTGGCGTAATCTGTTTAAAACAAATGCCGACACATAACAAATTTATTGTACACGTAAGTATCAATATAAAAATTGGTTCAGAATTTAAAATTTTAATAGTTCAATTAGTTTGGGAGCTAAAACTGGTCCTCAATTTAAAAGATGTTGCCTCTCTCTGCAAAAAAAACGCGTTCTATATAACAAATACTAGCAAGAATAACAAAAAGCATCTTTTGTGGAGACACTTATAGCTACTTAAAATCTTTTTATGCAGAGCTTTTCAAGTAGGTATGCACACAGAAAAGCGATTACATGGTACAAGTGATTATCACTCATGTCAAGTAAACACATATATACACAAAGAAGTATTTACTTCGACGACGAAAAATAAATTCTTGAATTTTTACGTAAATGTACAATTGATTTAAATATTCGCATACTTAGCACAAGAGAAAAAAATTCCACAAATCAAGAAAAACATAATAAGTATTTCTTTAAATCCATATATTTCTTGTTACCCTTTGCTCTTGGTATATCACCCATTTCCAAAGAGTCTGAACTGTCATTATCCGTAATACAGTAGGAAATTTTATTTAGCCAGGAGTAGTGTATTGTAGACGAAAATATTTTTTTGTTGGAAATGTGGCTGGTGATTGAATAAAAGATTTACATTTTTAACGTTTCGGCTTCTTTATTTATGTAAGCCTTCATCAGAAAACTGATTGTCGTCAAAGTTTAAATACAAATAATAACAAACAATTTACATGTTAAAAGCGTTGTAAAAGACAATAAAATTACAAAACATTATGGAGAACGAACAAACGTAAAATAATACAAACGTATGAAAAATGATGAATTCATTTTTCATACGTTTGTATTATTTTATAACTATTTTTTTTTATAACTATTAAGAAAGATATGTAAGTATATCCACATAAACATACACTGGTAAAAAGATCCTAGATTCTGGATTGTTCGTTAGGAATGTTGTTACACCGGCAAAGATACATAAATTATCATTATGCATTACAAATATATTAAATTGTATTGACAAGGGGACAGCAATACATTATTTAATATCCGATATACATACATCCAGATGTTATTATTTATTAGAGGAGTTGGGATTTAATATAATAATTATATCATTTATTATAAAATTTGCTGTCACAATTTTTAATGTTTATTTTTCTCTATATAACATTTAAAGGGATCCTGTTGAGAAAATAAATTATTTCTTTGATTTGAAAAACGTACAGTGCCGGTTTAAATTGAGAAATCTTTTAAATATTCATGTTTACTGAATTTCTAAAATCATATATCTTCAAGAGGAAATTATATTGAAAATTCATTTGCAATATAACGTATCTAAATACCTAGCATAACTGCATGAGGTTGTTTAATCTAATAAAATTAAACAATTATTACAATTTTCCTCAGATTTCATCTCCCTTACATTTTCAATCTAACGAACAACATGAACAACAATAATATACACTGATGCCACAGAACAGGTTTAGCGGCAAGAAATGATGTAAAGGATTCTGGTTAAGTCGTGTTTGCCTTAAGGCAAGGATGCCGACGGTATCAAATTCGAGGTATCAGGTGTCATTTTCTCTTTGGAATTCGATCGAAACTAGATGCTACTGTTGTTAAAAAATATATTGTGTCCTCCTTTTTTGTTGAAAAGCATTCGATCTGGTATTTCACAAAAAAGAGTATGCATAGAAGTATATGGGGTAGTACAACTTGTAAATAAAGCAGCAGAGAAGGAATGTTTAGGATGTTTATTTTTTGGTTAGGTATTTATGTTTGCTACAGAATTTCAATTTTTTTTTAGGAACAACATATTTAAAGGGTATTTTTTTAGTTAAAGTTTTAACTTTATTAAATAGCTCTTTTAGTACGATTTATAGCGGTGGAAATTTGTTATTTTGTTTTTATTTATTTTCAAATATAAATATATATTTAGGTAAATAATTTCAATTTTTTTAACATAAAATTTTAAGTCATGTCCATAATAATATTAGGTATGTAATTATAGAAAACATTAGGTACATAAGCTCAATGTGATTTGACGCATTTGTATTTAAAAAAATCTTTCTTTATTTTGTATAAAACCATTATGAACTCCTAAGAACTACAGTTGAATTCAAATAAATCAGTAATCTATGCTTCAATGATTAATATTCCTCTCTTAAAAATTACAACTACTGTACTAAATAAAATGGTACTTACTGTTGAAGTAGCAAATTGGAAAGTCGTTTGAGGTAATCGGTTATAAAATTTCACTTTCCATTTTCTGATATGGATTATTGTTTTTTCAAAAAATAAAATAAAATCACACAAAGTCTTCAATAATACCACTTCTACCCAAACCCGAAAATAAAAACGACGAAATCAAAACGATTTTTAACCGAAATAACTTCGACCGCGAGAATTAAATAAACTTATTAAGGACCAACCGAAGCAAGGATAACCCAATAAGGATCTATCGATTGTGCGAAATCAATTGGCGAAATAAAACGTTTTTCTTATTTTCCCTCGGCCTCCTATCCGGATTCAATTAATTTCGATTCGGATTTAGTGCTTAATCGGATGTTAGTGAACTTCGGACGGTCAAGAGAGCGCACCGCACACGTTCCAAAACCGTGCGTACACGGCGGCGACCGTGTTCAGAAACACACTTCAGCGTTAGATGCACTGGAGTGTAGAGTGTGTTCCTCCGTTTAGTCCGCGAGACCAACTGATAAGGTACTACATCTATCATGTTTACCTCGCGAGGTGTGTCGGGACGTCAACTGTTCCCGTCGGCAATCCAATCGGCATCCGCCTGGTCGGGATCCATCGCCAATCCGGTGCCGGCGAGGGTTGGTCCGCCGGCATCGATTTTGCCCCGAGATAATTGCTCGCCGGGGCGGAAGGCGTTTTCGCCGCGTAGAGGGCGCCAGTTGCGCCGCGTGCGGGATAAATGCGCGCGTCGCTCGCTCGATGGTGTTGCAATCGCCGGACTCGAAGTCCGAAGGGCGCCATTCGGACTGGGAACTCGTTTGGATACCGCCGAGAACTCCTCACAACCTGATACGCCTGTTTACTAGAAAAAGGACCACGTCTCGTAACATTTACGAGGGATTGCTAACCTATCCGTGTATTTCGTTTTGTTCGAATCTACTTGTTCATCAATTTGTATGTAATATACAGGCTGATTCATTTTCGATCCTCACCATTGAGATCTCGCTTATCATTGACGATAGACGATAGGTTTAAATTTGGCAAAGTTTTTGTGGTAGACTTAAAACAAATGACGTTTGAGATTTTTTTAAAAAACGGAAAAATATTTTGCCTCTAGCACTTTTATTTGGTCTTGCAGAGAAAAACTAAAGACACGTTCTCAAGGCCACTTTTAATGTTCTATGTAATGTTGTGCTTGAAATTTTTATACGACGTTTCGTTTTCTTCTGGTCATCATCAACTTTCTTATTTCTTATGGGCGCCATATTGAATTTTGACACTGTTAGAAAGAGCCTTTTTTCTGATTTCAACCATATGTAACATGTTGACAGAAGTTTTTGAGCTATTAAAAATAACGCTTATAAAGGTGACCTTCCACATAATATTGAAGAACTTCGAGCTAGACTAGAAAATGCCTTCAATGCAATTCCTAGGAGAACCATACAAAGTGCAGTTCAAACAGCTCGAAAACGTGCGTAATGGTGCATTAATAAAAATGGCGACATATTTGAACATTTACTGTAATTATTGTTTTCTTTATATTAATTTAATTGTTATTTGAATTCATTGTTACAAATAAGATACAAAATTAACATAAACTTTGCGAAAACGCACATTTAATTTACCATTTGTAAAATATCCCGTTGATTTCTATCCAAATTCCGGTTACCGTAAACATTACGCGGCTTGGTAAACAATCCATACTCGACTAACTTTCTATCAAAATCTACACGGAGAAAAATTTATTGTTAAGGTGGCACCAATTGACGCACATTGAACAACAATTTGTGGGTAAATATATGACAACAACAACCATTATTCAATACAACCTAAAACTTGTTGTCGAAAAACTTTGTTAGAACTGCCACAAAATTTGGAAGGATATAATCCCAAAACATGTTACAATCTACCAGTTGCTTGTTGTTTAACGAATCACAAAAATATGGTGTTTTCAACAAAATTGTGTGAAATACAGTATTAAAAATTGTTTATCACTACCAAAGCAATTTGAAACTTCAACAGCAAGTTGTGGATATTTAACAAACAATTGATTTTCCGTCATCGTTTTCTACGTTTATAGTGTCACTTGATTTTGATTTTTGTAATCGCAATTTCTGTTCAAAGCGAACAATATTTTAGTAGATTCACACACAAATTCGGTGCTGTCTTAAATGTAAGCTGTGGAGGGTTTAAGTAAAATATCAGTATAGGATAACACATTTTTTTATTAATAATTAACAAAAAAAAATAAACAAGATAAATTCTAAAACTGGGAAACACTAAAAATGAAGATTAAAATTTCAAATGTATCTAAGTCTTATTTTACAAATGTCTCAAGGCAACGTATATTCTAGATCGTTTTGCAACTTTTAAACAGGGGAAAACACTAGGTAATTTATCGAAAGGTTTAATGTACTCATCATTAGCAATCTGTACTTCGTACGCATAATATTCCATTCAGCTAGCTTCTCTGTAACAAAATTATCCATATCTAAGAGTCAGTAGACGTCAGAAGTGAGCCAGTTTTCTTCAATTTTAATACACTGTCGTTCTTTTACACAAAACTAATAAGCTAACACAACGTCACAACCGAAAATATATGACGTGGTCTACTCCGCCTGGTAACTAGCAGACTAGTCTGTTTCTTCAAGGCTATGTAAGACCAATGAAACACGCGGTTAGAATCACGTGATACTACTGTCCATGCCGGGAGTTCCCGCATCACAAGTTGTAATATCGACAACGTAGGCGCCCTGTTGCGTCAACTACAATTGTGTGTAATGCAAATATTTCTTGACTGTACTGGTTTGAAAAATTGTGTTTATATCTACTTCACTTCATCGCACACGTTGTTCTGTATTTTAGATCTGAAATAACTACAACTATAATGTTATCGCCAAAGCGATTATTTGTACCGTAAAATATTTTAACACCAACAAAAGTGTTGTTGGTGGAACAAAACAAAAGTTTTGGAATATACTTACAAAACTTTACTGCAATACCAATTTATTTTTGAACCGATTGCAATGTAAGGACAATACTTTTTTTGTTGGATTTGCAATGTCATTTTTCTCCGTGTAGGAAAATGGTATGATACGGTTGGCGTCGTTCATGATACAATTGTAAATATCGTGTACTAGCTATTGTCGCATTTCGATTCGATGATTAAAGAATACATAACATATCTCGTTTCTCTTCGTTGGTATACAACATTTTTCCATTACTAATGCAACGATAAGTGATTGACAGTTGGAAATTTCATAGCTACCTTATTTAATCTTAAATTAAATTCTTCGTCAGTTAAAGCATAATATCAAACACTTTTGTCAACATGTTGCACATAGTTGAAATCAGAAAAAAAGACTCTTACTAACGGTGTCAAAATTCAATATGGCGCTCATAAGAAATAAGAAAGTTGATGATGACCAGAAGAAAACGAAACGTCGTATAAAAATTTCAAGCACAACATTGCATAGAACATTAAAAGTGGCCTTGAAAACGTGTGTTTAGTTTTTCTCTGCAAGGCCAAATAAAAGTGCTAGAGGCAAAATAAGAAACTGCGATTTTTCCGTTTTTAAAAAATGTCAAACGTCATTTGTTCTAAGTCTACTTTCCTTTCGGGATCATAATAACAACAAAATTTAGCAACTTTGCCAAATTTAAACCTATCGTCTATCTTCAATAATAAGCAAGATCTCAATGGTGAGGATCGAAAATGAATCAGCCTGTATATAAATGAATTCTTAAATTACACATGCGTATAATTATTTTTTATTACTAGAGAGCGGATAGTCAGGCAAAAATAAAACCCAAAAAAAGCACAACAAAAAAGAATGCAGAACAGAATGCAAAAAAAGCTCTACTGAAATTTAATCAACAATATTCTATACGTGTGAGCAATTCTTCAACAAAATTTTAGATTTAGTGTAGCTAGTGCCTTTATTCACTGTATCAAGTATTTCTTCTCTTGTTGCTTTATTTCTTTTCTTTTAATAGAAAACGCTACTTTTTGTTCGATTTTTAGAATCTGTAATAAATTTGGAATTACTTTTCATATGACTGCTACTATACTCTATCTGTTGTAGATTGTGCCATAACTTTCTACCAATATGACTAATACAAATACTTCAAAATACTATAAATTCGAATTAACCTGATGGGTATTTTAATAAATCTCATATCAAACTAATGATAAAAATAATATGCTGCAGAGAAAATACTTACATGGTAGAGTAACACATTGTATGTATTTGCCATAACGTTCTCAAAAAGTTTTAATAAAACTTGAGAAAGCTGATATCTCAGAAACTTGAGAATACATAAAATAATTTATAATTTATTTCAATTGCTTTAACTGAAATACTTGTTATTCCCTTATAATGCTTTTATATTCGTACATATTTTCGAGCAACCTGGTAATGTTTTTACATTCTAATGCGTGTTAAGATTCCTTAATTTATTTAAGTGAATAAAATATTCCCGTTAAAGATTCCTAAAACGTTAAAATGCAGCATCATTACTCCATACAAAAATAAATTATCGACGTAATCCTATTTTGACATCTCAGCTGTCTTTCCGCTAGGAGTGTCACGACAGCGAGGAACATATTACAAGAAAAAATCGCTTTCCACATTGAAAACAAAAAGATACGACTAGCAAAATACGTATGCATGAATACTGTAGGGGGATCCCGGTTTCTTGTCAACTCAAGCAAACGAATACGGTAGGAGTAACAACAGTCGCTTGATTCAATACGGCCTTCTAATCCTGTATTCCTTTCTGACCCAGATTTAAAATCGAAACAAATCGGGATTAGACGCTACGCTGATTTTCGCAGCACCCTTCCATTTCTTGTTAGTCTCCTCCGTACTTTGTATGATATATCCTGTACGTACAAGAGTGATACATCATGTAGTATATATACAGTGTGTTCGTAAAGGTTGAGAGTAATATTATCCGCATAAAACGATAAACTAGATTATGAAAGGCAATGAGGAAAGTCATTTAGGTAAATTAGAAAAAGCATAGGTCCTAATACTGACTTTTGGGGCACTTCAACGTTATACAATAATAGAGCAAATTTAATATTTAATGATTTAATGACATCTATCAGCTAAAAGAGATTTGAACCAGCTATTCATAATCTCATATCGGTCTAGTTTATGAAGGAGAATAGAGTTGTCTACACCATCAAATGTCTCGAAAAGGCAATAGACCTAGCAAGGTAAAGGGTCCCACTAAAATGAAATATGTAATGCCGTAATTAAAACGCTGAAAATAGCTTATTAATTTAGAATTTACGATATTTTCAAATATTTTGGAGAAGCCAGATAAAAGACTGATTGACCTGCAATTACTTAAAGCATTGTGATCTCCTTTCTTGAATAATGGTTTGTCCAAATCGATTTCTAGACTAGTCGGAGAAACATCATTGTTGATTGCAAACTTATGTAGATAAACTGAAGGCTCCAATAGGTTAGTATAATTAACTTTCAACATATTAAATAATCTGGTAGACGCTCTATACGAAAATGACATGATCTTCCTCTTTTTGTTAATTGCAGACCACATGGCCTTACCAGTATTTTTTGAGTGTAACATAAGTGGTCGTTTTATTCTCTTCCTTTTAAAGTGTTTAAGAATCTATAAAAAATTTTACACTGAAGGTAATCATTTGTGAATATTGAAAAAGTCGATTACTTCCTGATCAACCTAGGTTTTGTCCCGATCATATCCACAAGAACATAAAATAAGCTTTTATTAAAGGAAAACATTTATCAACATAATAATTAAGGATATTCAAAAAAACTTTGGGTTAATGAATAAACTAACGATTGCTTAAAGCAGATTTAAGGGTGGATGAGAAGTCACGGCCTGAAGTTAGCACCGGAGAAGACTGAGACAGTCTTGGTAAGAGGAGGTAGATCAAGGACAAATATTGCCTTTGAACTGGAGGAAGTTATAATAATACCCAGTAGACAAATCAGACACCTGGGCTTAATCATCAATGAAAGACTTTCTGGACATGTGAGGAGTTGAAAGTACTCCAGCAGAAACATTTCGCGAAGGATCTATTGGAGCCCTCGAAAGTTCTCAAGTTTTCACTGGGCAAGATACTGGACTTTATAGAGAACACCAAGTTGCTCGAGTGGAACTAAGAGATTTAATAGGGACGGTACAATGAGCACCTACCTCAAGTGCCTGGACTAAAGGTGTCCATCCTGACGTCATGAATCAATGAATGAATGAGTTTCCTTTGGCCCACATTTGCAGATCATAGTGAGCAAGGCAATTAATCTGATCGCATATCTTACCATTATTTTGCCAAATATGGGTGAGTCAAATTGATAGCAGCTGCAGGCGTGCAGTGCTGTGTAATGCTGTGCACAAAATTTTATTATATGAATCACCTATATGGGTTGGTGCCTTGGAAATTTTAAAGCACAGGAGTCTGCTAGAGAGACCGCAAAGGAACATGTTACTGCCAAGGGCCTCCGCGTTCAAAGACCACGCCTGCTCTTGCGCTGCAGGTAATCACCGGATAGGTAACTAGACACCTCCTATCTCAGGAGAGAGCTGATTTGTATGCTGGCAGATATGAGAACCACAAAATGGCTAGGGAACACACTTTAGCAAAATAGCATCTATTGAGCCGTAGATCCGTTAGTTCAGACAGATTACCATCTATCTCAATTTCGGTCAAGGCATGGAGTTTTTAGGGGCTATGCCGCAAGATTTGGTAAGGATTCTACTGACAAGTGCGAGGTGGATTGCGAAGTTGTTGATTGTGGATTTGAATAAAGGCGCTTTTATCACTAGGCATGGAGCTGGTATGTGTTCTTATTTCACATAGTACAAAATAATAAAAATAATTATATTATGTGAAAATATACAGAAATTTAATACGACTTTTACTATATTTCTCTATAAAATTTCGTAAATAGGTAAAGTAAAATAAGATCTGTAACTTTACATAATACTCTGTAAATTTACATTACATGAATTTAATTTTACTCAATCCACTATGGCCACATATAACCCATGTAGCATTCTGTGAATTTACAGAAATGTGTTTATAGTGTAGAAGTATGTTATACTGGACAGCAGTCGAGAGGCTTACAGACAAGTCACCAAAATGCTCGACGCGGTTTTTCTCTTCTCAATTCAATTGAAACCGCTACCGTAAAAATCTGTCAAAACTATAGTTGTAAATTTGTCCATTACTAATATTATTTTTTATGTATCTATGTTGAGCGACGATATGCTTTCTATACACACCCTGTAGATATACAAAATAAAATCAGATACCGCCGTACCGACACGCTCACGGTCTGAATCACTATCGGAGGCAGCGTGTCCGACGACGACTGCATGTGCAAGATATAAAAGGAAGGGAAGGCGAAAAGTGGCGGTTATGGGTCTTGGAAGGCCGTCTCCGCAACGCCGTTCTGTACGTGGGATACGGGAGATCGGGCGATGACGCGGACCTATATAATGTGTGCGTGGAAGCGTTATTTTCGGACGAGGGAGGGAAGCATTGGACTGTACGTAACAGCTGATGTCACTCTTTCCCCTAAATTCAACGCCGGAGTTTTCATTAAAATTATTTGTACTGGCGGCGGCGGTGAACGCGATAATTTCATAAAATATGTATTTCTCTCTCTGCCGTTACCGGAGAACGGGAGCGCTGCTGAAACAACGCTTCGGTGATGACTTTTCCAACTTATTTAGGCAAGCAGATTCGTTGTTGTACATTTTACATCAGCGCCACATTTCCTAACGCTTGTACATTACTGTTTTGTAAATCTTATATTGAATAAATTCGAAAGTTACAGAGATGACAAAATGAAATTCATTTTTGGTACTTTCACAAAATGTTTTCTTTTTATTTTTGACTCAGCTAATACTAATCGCCGTTAAGTACGGTTTTCTGGATAAATACATATGTACATTTAAAATTATCGTTAGAAAGGATCCTATTTTCAGTAATTTATTATCTTTCTTTCTATCTATTTATCATACATTAAAACCGATGTATATCCATTGTTCAATCTTGATGTTATGTTAATTCTTGGTCTTAAGTCGTATTTTAATTACAATTACTTCTACTCTTCCATATCAATATAGGAAGATGTGATGCAGAAGAATTAGATCATATATTTTATGGTACACAACGGCTGGCTCAATATGAAAAACTGAAGACACATAGCTGCTATAAAACGATATCATACGATAATTGCTACTCCGCCTTAGCGTTATAAGAAAATTCTCTTCTCTACACTGAGAGAAATAGATTGTACTCTTTAACATAAATATAGTATATTTTAATATATTTTATAGCTCCTATAGGGACAATCATATTTTATATTACCGGTGACAATATCTGTATAGTAAATTTCTCTGAATAGTTTTTATTAACTCGTATGGTAAAGTTGGTGTACTATATCTGTATTATTAATTTGAGCATACATGTTAGTAAATGTGAAAAAAATGTCTAGTAGCACTGACTATATTTGATAATAACTTAAATTTTTTATTGTACCCAGTATAATGTAATATTTTACTATGTACGATACATGATGCTCATACTTACCATATAGCCTTGTAGTACTTACAATATTATTTTCTACTATAATAATCTAACGTCTCTTAGCATTTAAAATAGTAGATAGTAAACAATAATATAATGGATCATATGCGGACACTATACAGCGATACTTACCTGTAATTTAAAATATAGTACTATACAAGGTTTTACCCAGTTCATGCATAAGGAAAGTGGAATATTACACAATAAAAACTATAATATTGATTTTATATTTTTATTTGTCCTTAAAACCATTATTACAAAAATCCAACGTGTATTACTTTCATTAACATAACAATCACTAGTAGGTTAGATTTAGGTTAATGTTCTATCAGAGCATAAAGTACCCACTACGAAGTATATGCATATAATATCTATTACTTACCTTTGAATATATTAATTAACTGTGGAAACCCCCACTCGATTAAAATGTTTTCCACGTTTGCATTCATTTCTGCTTACGATGCACAGAAATCAACGAACGACCAGACACAAACATGCACCGACACGAATACGTACACCTGTATCACACGTACATAACACGTGTCAGTAATTTTGTCGCGGCAAAACAGCTTATTGGTCGATTTCTTCGGTAAAGATCGACAATGAATAGAGCAAGGGGTGGGAAGAGCGTTACAAACATTTATGTTAGAAATTGAGTATGCATCGAATACCTGATAATATCGCAGTCAATCGCAGCGACTATCTATATAATCCACGTCATTATATAGGCTTTCAGCAATAGAGTATATTAATTGTTACATCCATAAGATGTAGATGGTAACATCCAGATTTTGCCTCTTACTATAAGCATGATAAAATCTGGTTATTTTACTCTTAATACGCCACATATTGTCGTTTTGACAATAATTATTTTAGTAATTAACATAAAGAGATTTACGATCTAATTTCTACAATCCATTTTTCTCAGTGTACTGTTGTATATCACATCAATATTAGGAATATTATTTAATCTTACACCGTCGTGGCATGCAACAGCTTCAGGTGCTTCTTTTTATGTGACATCTATTTCAGCTGTAGCCATTTGCTGGTGATATACAGGACGGGTTGTCTTGAAACTAGCTTTTAAGCATTATAGAAATTAGATTAGGTTGATTTAAGTATTTTTTATCTTTGTGGAGTTTAGTGGAAGATCAGGAGCTGATCCAAAATCAGTTTCCTGAACTACCCCTTACGATTTCGACAGTATATACATATTGTATTTTGTATTCGCTTTTCTTCTTCCTTCTTTAGTGTTTAGTTTGTTCATACAGTTAAAATAAAGACAATTATTATTAGGTACTATTATTATTAAATGAGGCAAACGTTGTGCAAAACATAATTAACCAGTATTGTAATAGTAATCAAAATAATTAACAATAAGTTAGAAGGTGAAGAGAATGGAATAACTTGACTTCAAATCATTTTGCTCCATCCAGGGGTCTCTTAGATACATTGGATGGGGTACTTTGATACGAACCGTAAATTATATGAGAATAGCAACTGTTTACATATTTCGTAAAGTATAAAATCTAATAATGCTTCACATACATCATAAATTTTATGACATATTTTCTTAAAAAAAAAATCCTTGAAACTTATAGTTAACTTAAAAAAAAAAAACGTAAAAGCGTGGGTACTCACATTGGATAATCAAGCAAAAAAAAAATAGTAATTTAAACAAATTTCTTATAAAAAAAAAAATAAGACTTGACGTTTAGCCAAATAATAAAACAAAAACGATAAAAGGACGATGTTCTAGGTGTCTTCTTTGTGAAATTTAGTTTTGACAACTGCAGAACAATGTCTTTGAATTCAACTCTAGCCTTATCTTCCATATGGGTTTTCGTAAAACTCAATATTTTTTGTCGTTTTGTTTTTCCCGCTTCGTGATTTTAACCTTGAGTTTCTTTACCTTCTCCGTGTGCAATCTCTGTAATCTATCCCTTTCGAGAGTATATTCGAAATACTGTTGCACAACATTTTTAATGTAGGTAGATATACAAAATGTAACACTCATCGTATCACCACAGATAAGTAAACAGACAGCTCACCGTAGCAGAATTGGCCGATTCTCGCGGGTTGCATAAATCAAAGGCTGCAATATTACGATTTTATGAAACATAGATAGCTGCGGGGAGCACGGTGTACGGTCGGGGTGAATTGCTTACGCTCTTATTTAGAATATAAATATTTTCTATAGACTAGTCCAGATTGACTTGGGTGCGCGTAATACATACGAATATATTTTATTGTTGTTATAATATATTAGAAGGAATCAAAGTTTATAGCCAGGTAATTTATGTAAATAATACAAAAATTCGTGGAATTTCAGGCTTTATTTTCAATATATGTGACTTCACATTATCAATTAAATATTTTGTTACGTTTCGACTACTTAATATAGTTTTCTTCAGACATGTATGATGAAAACAATTAACAATTACATTAAACATGATAAACTACATTTAAAAAAAAAGATTATTTTATGGATAGATTTTTTAAATGTAGTTTGTCCAAAGAAAGCACCAGGTTTACTCTAGCTTTAGTGCAAAAATGAGAAATACGGAAAAATAAACATTTTCATGCAAAAAATAACCGGATCGTGTCAGGATTTTCGATGGGAGTATTTCACCTTCTTAGGAAAACATTTCATTATTCATTAAATCGCTCTTCAAATTTAGGCACGTATTCTAACACCTCGCGTCTGTGTATTGCATCCATGCGCGCCTCCCCACATATGAGCAGGCACATATACGTGCGTCCCAACACAAACCAAACATATCAAATGCCGGATGGATACGGGCAAAAAATATATATGAGTCTGGTGCAATCATTCCGCATGTCTAACCCTATTTCCGATATGATTAGAGGCAAGCGAGCAACCGGCCCGGAACGCCGGGATGCCGTAACAAATCCCTAAGGCTGCTGTTGCCGTCGCCGCTACCGTCATCCTCGTAGAAGGCAACAGCACGCTCGCCTTGTTTCTCCGAATATTTCCGCGAAGAATGTGAGAGGCACGCACGCCTGCCAACTGCGCCGCGGCTGCCGTTACAAAAGGCCCTGACTGCTGGTCGCGGTATGTTCGGATGTCGTAGGTTTTCCTCGGATTTTGCATCGTTACGTGGGAAAAGATGAAGGTAAAGAAATATTTTTTTTTCCGTTGTTTTCAAAGGAATTGCGAAAACATTTATATTAAATTTTATTTTATATAAAGTTGTAATTTATAAACAGTTCTGCTAACTACCGCAAAATGGAAACATTTTTATTCTTGGAAAATTTGAAGAATAATCTTGTCTTTCATTAAAATTAAAGTACATGCAGGGTTTAAATGAATAACTGCGAAAAAAATTAAGGGAGTTTCCTTGTTAAAGATTAAGGTAAGTTTTCAATCATCATCAATCATATCATTTCCTCTTTTACCGAAGGTGTAGAGGTAATCATTCTTCTCCACAATGTTCTGTTGGTTGTCGTTGACTTTGCTTGAATCCTGTCCATTAGAGTGTTCCTTATTCCCCTAGTCCATATTGTTCTGGGTCTGCCCTTCGCCTGTCTGTCCAGTACTCTGGCTTCCTAAATAATCCTTGCCTGTCTGTCTTCTCCCATTCTAGATACATCACCGAATAATCTGCGCTGTCCTGTCTCAATTTTGCTAATTATCGCATTCACCTTTAGTCGTGGTCTGATTTTTTCATTTCTGTTTTCACCCTCGATTTTTCTTAAGATTTTCATTTCGTGCGCTTGTATTTTACTTTTCAGTTTTTGGGATAACGTCCATAATTCTGAGAAATCCATAAGTATAGCCACTATTACTGATTCATATATTCTAGTTTTTGTTGCTTTATTCATTTCCTTTTTATTGAAACGTGTATTATATAATGCTCTGTAGATTTTATTGGTATTCTCCTCAAACATGGATCCAAGATACTTCAATGAATTGAGTTTCTCGTATCACTTCATCCTCCATTTCTATGTGCTCTATTTTCTCAGTGTTGCATCCTATGTTCATAATCTCCGTTTTTCTTATGTTGATTTTTAAATTGCATTATTTTAGTTCTTCATACCATGCTTCGGTTTTGTTTCTCAACTCTTCTTTGTTATTTGCATTTAAAACTAAATCATCGACATACACGAGCAAGCTTTCTGTGCCCTAAATAAGTGTTCTTGTATCTGCTTTTTGTCATGCATGCTACATCGTCTATTAGTGCTATAAAGAGCAGAGGACTAAGTATATCACCTTGCCTAATCCCTTTTCCATGTTTTAAATACTTCAGTTCCTAAACCGCTAATTCTTACTATATTTAAAGTTTCTGCATATATGCTCATTACTGCAGACTTTTCTTGATTCATCCATATCTTTGATCTTGTTACGCTATCGAAAGCTTTCTTCAAGTCTATTCCGCATATATATTGATCGATTTGTCCTCATATGTTTTTCAAATATTTGTCTAAGGGCAAATATCCATTCCTGGGTAGATTTTTCTACTCTGAAACCTGCCTGAGTGTCTAGAAATGTCAAGATATTTTCTTAGTCGTTCCTCTATTTTCCTCTATTATCCACTCATATATCTTGTAGGCTACACAAAGTAGCGAAATGCCTCTATAGTTGTTACATTGCATTGTGTCTCCTTTCTTGTGGACGGTAGTGATTATTGCAATTTGCCAGTCATGGGGTATCTGTGCTGTGTTCCACACTATCGACATGATTTTGTGTAGCATCTTTTTTCCTTCTTCTGAATGAATTTTAGCATTCCTGATTTTATTTCAAATTGGTGCTTTATCTATTTTTAGTCTGCTAAAAGCTTCCTCAATTTCTATAAATTCAATCTCCTTCTCCGTGATTACTTGCAAGTATGGCTTTTTCTGGTTGTCTCCCACATTTTGATGTTGATCTTCTTTCCCAGTCTCTGTTTCCCACGATTCCATGAAATACTCCTTCCAACGATTTGAAATCTCGTTACTCTCTGTTAGGGACTGGCCGTCTTTACCTCTGATATTTTTTATAGTCGTTATTCTCCCTTGTCTTAGGTTCGGTAGTGTTCTGGAGTTCACCGTTGCGTTCTCTTCCATTCTTTTCCCAAATTCTTCCCTGAACGTATCTTTGTCTCATTAATCATGTCTTTAACTTTTTCTCGCTGTACTTTAGATATCTCGTATGAGCTGGCATCTTTTCTTGTACTTAAATAAATAGTTTTTCAAATAAAGGAGCTCCTTTCCTGTTAAGATACAACCCCTGAAAGGGGGAGCCGAAATTTTTTTTCTTAAATACGAAATATGTAAGTGACAGAAATAAAATTAAATAAACGTTGTTTGCTATTGAAAAGACACTCGGCGGACAATTTTTTAATATTTCCCTACGGATGATCCATAAGCCATTCCTATAACTAGTTTCACAAATTACTTTTTGTATTTAAAGCGTCATGGCCCATTAGCCACTTAGATAAACGTCATTGGTGTTAGGAAATAAATTATAACATTAAATTTGAAATACACATTTCTTAATGAAATTAATGATTACTCTGTAAACTATACCATTATATTCAAGGTAACAAATAAAATATTTAAAATATCTTCATTGGTGGCTGTTCGGGACGTTTTTCTTGAATGACTTTACCGGTAGCGTTTGATGTTCTTATTTTGGCATTCTTGTGCCTCTTCAGATAATTGGCATATGGATAGAACTGCATGTCATATAATGTGCGAGCAGGCATCAAGATTTTGTGCACGCTTGCCGGCATGTAAAACCAAGGATACAGATCTACAAAAAGGTTTGCCGTTTCATGGGCATTTTTTATCAAACGCACTTTAAATAATCTGCATCCTCGTCAGTTGCCTCTCGGTGTTGCATTTAATAAAAATGTATAAATAAAAATAAAATATAAAGTAGCATATTACATTACACCTTCTCACATTGGAGTCTATGTAGCAAAAAATTCAGAGTCAAGATGGTATTCTAAAATATATAAGATAGAAATAAAAAAAATTGAATGTCATGATTATATAACTGCAAACATCATAAAACTTTTATCGTAAATATATTAGTCACATAAACGTAATAAATTTGCATCATGTTGCTTTTAATGATGCTATTTTACTAATGATAAGTTGCAGCTTACATATTTAAAATAAACCGCTTTTCAGTTATTGCACAATCTTGTACGAATCTACTGGTAGGACCGAGCACTTTTGATGAACGTAAATTACGGATACAGTGCACGACCCTGATTTTTGTAATACCAGTTAAACAGTTTGATGCGGCATAAATTTAACGTAAATAGATGCTAACACACGCGGCGTCCGCGAAACGGACGCGGGGGCACTGGGACGCGGTTTCGGGAGTGGCTTGATGTTAATCTACCCCTGATGGGCGTACACGTCGTGAAACACACCCTGCTGACACACGTGCCCCGTTATGGGACGCACGGTAACGGTTCGACACAGGTCAGGATATTGCCAGCAGGATTCATATTCGCATCGGCAATGTGGTAAAAGCGCCTATACGAATTGCGGGAAGGTCCTCGTACTTTGTCAAAAAAATCTCCTATGAATTAATTGTATATATCTGACGAATTATTTCAGAAGTGAAGGATAAAATGAAATACAACAGCGTTTGAAATTATCTTTAATTTTTATATTTTATTTAATATACAACTGTGTATCCTCTCTAACATAATTTATAATTTATAATTATCTTTTATCACACAAAGTTAACTTAAGTTAAGTAGCTGATCCCAGCGTCATCTATGAAAGGTGTTGGATTGGTAGAGAAGATATCACCCATATGCTTCGATTAATACTTCCGTTAACTGCGGCAATTATAGTCTATTGCAGAGCAGAGGGACCTTATACCTCATTCATGAAGTTCATGCCATTGAGGTAGCTGAAAATCCTATTGAATATATTTTTTAGGTTTTCTAAAAAAAAGCTTACTTTACCGAAGATATCTGATTCTCCTGAAGTCTGGGCAGTGACCGAAGATGTGTTCCACTACCTTCTCGTCCTCCAAACACAAATGGTATTCAATTTCATCAGGTTCTATGTAGGTACATTCTGAGTTCTGTAAAAACAGAAACAATTACATTAACACTTTCATGGTCAACTTTACTTATTTGCAATTCCTACAGAAAATTCCAGTCATGTATAGGGTAAATTTGCCAATTTTTCTATTAAATTTCCCAATTTTTGGCAATTTTACCTTATACGTTACTGGAATTTTCTGTAGGAATTGCAAATATTTTTTAGTGTGTAGATGCTATGCCAATAGCAAGTTCTAGTCTTTGAAACTCACTTCCCCAAATAAAGTTTCTTGAGCGAAATACAATCTTTCGCTTGTTGCAAGCCAACACAATTATTACATCATTATTACAATATTGAAGCTCAATTTTTTGGTTTGCTCAGAAATTTATTTGTTGTATAGCTACCGTAAGTGCTATGCCAACGGCAGGTGCTGATGCCTCAATTTGTTTCGTGGCACACCGTTAAAAGCATTTCAATGAATGAGAAAGAGTCTTCATCTTACGATAAAACAAACAGTATTTATCCTATTTATATGGCCTCTTAAGTACCTATAAATTGCTCAACGTTGCCATGAACGGACATAAATATTAACTATAAATAAGCTATATGCATTTTGTTAAATTTGCAATAAAATTAACAAAACATTTTGTACTATTAATGCTAGTAATGCGCGAAGGTTAACTCGCGTTGAGAAAAATTTCAAATTTGTTTTCATTTACAAGTAATCCGGTTTATAATTAACAATTTAGCAGTGCTATCTATAAAACTCTAAATCTATATATCATGCCGTATGTAGTGGGTCTTTATTTCTTGTAAAGTGATGGTAATATTCAGAATTTAATCTAAAAGCATTTTTACTTTTAAATACGTAAACTGCCGCTTCAATTATGTAATTACAGGCTAACGGTAGTATTTTCAGTTTCTTAAATAAGGATTTATACGACTCACTAAACAGAATCCCGTATTTTAATCTAGAATGTATTTCTGCATAATATAATGCGAGTAGACACTCCATGGTCACCTGCGAACGTAAACAACGAAAAACGTAGCATTTACTACGTAACTTCTTCGTCAAAACTTGGCAAAGATTGTCTGCGAAAATAACGCCCACGAACTTAGTGGATTCAGCTTTCTGTAATTGTACATACAACGGCCCAATCTCAGAATGTCTATGCCTCGTATTAAAAATCATGTATTTCGTCTCTTCTAGGCTTAATGATAGCTTACTATGAGCAAACCAATCCGATAGAGCACGTAGTAGGATGTTGCGATATAATCAGTGTCGTCATTGGTTGTCAAAACGCGTATATCATCGGCATAAATGGTTAAGTACAAGTCGAATAAAGAAAGTAGAATATCGCTAATATAGAGACTAAAAGGTATAGGTTTCAAAACTTATCCCTGTGGCAGGCCCATATTAACAGTTAGAATGTACGATTTAAAGCATTTTATTTTATTTCCTGGGGTGATGTGTTTTATTCTAACAAATTGAACCCTATGATATAAATATGAAGCAAACCATTTTGTAACTATGCCTATAATACCGTACGTTTGCAATTTTTCCAAGAGCTTATGATATTGAACGTAATCGAACGTTTTCTATAAATCACAGAAAATACCTAGTACATATTTTCTTTGTACAATACCATCCAGTACTGTGCAATACAAATTAATTAAAGCCGTAGATGTAG
This sequence comes from Cetonia aurata, assembly GCA_949128085.1. NCBI lineage: Eukaryota > Metazoa > Arthropoda > Insecta > Coleoptera > Scarabaeidae > Cetonia > Cetonia aurata. The sequence continues at coordinate 36,991,805 of OX421885.1, forward strand.
ATCTTTCTTTCCTTTTCCCTTGTTTCAATGTGTTATTGAGAAAGATCTATATATCTATAATCTATGTATATTAGAAAATAAGAAAAAATAATAAGTGGCAGGATATAAGTTAATATTTTCCGGAAATAATTTGCATTATCCTTGAATAAAATAATTTTGGGAATGTGGGACGGTGTGCTCGTCCCTTGTCAATTTCTTTCGAAATTAATTTGCGTCGTCCTTTTCTATTTCATATCCTTCAAATTATCTCGGCATTAAACAATACAAAATAATAATAATTTCCCAGATATTTACAAAAATCTAAGAATAGTGTAAATTTGATTGGGTCGCTCTTATACCATGATATTTATTTAGTGTAATTTCGAGAAGATTTATTACTTTTTGTATGTAATTTCTAATCTTACAAGCACACGCATGGATTGTGATAAACTCTACATTATAAAAATAGAAAATATTTCGATGACGTATATTTACACTCGACTTTCCACTAATAATAACAACAACAATAGTACCTTTAACACCGAAGCGAATAAAAACGGGAAATCAAGTGAGCATCATTGAGGCACCGTTGGCTCACTGACCAGCAAATGGAGTGAACGGAGCCGAAGGTAAACAAATGAACACCTAATCGAATCATCCGCAGAAAGACTTAGAGAGAACCATCGGCGAAACCGTAGCGACAGCTTTGATACCTACGTCCGTTGCCTATTTCGTTTTTCCACCTGCTGTCCAACTTACAATACACGCGCCAATCTTCGCAAGGACTGTGCGAAGCGACGCGCGACCAACGGTGATGCGAAATGGGAACGAACACGGCCTGACGGAATATTTCACACGTATCCCTCACGTTTTCCTCTTATTACCAATGATGTACGGGTGTTTGCACGAATACAATCGTCTTATCTCTGCGTATTGATGTGTTTGTCCTCCTGTTAAAACAAGCCGGTCGGATTGCGTCTGCATTTGAATTTATGGGTGAGTAAATGTGGAAGAGAGCGGATTGTTTCCGAAATAGGATTGAGGAACGAAATGATTATTTCTTTCGGATGATTTGGTACCAATAATGTTGGTGTTAATGGACGAAAATAAACACTGCCTGAAGGATAAGGGCTTCTAGTTTTAGATAAATTTGGTTTTGATGATTTGAATGATTGAAAATTTTCTATAGTTCTATATGACCCTCATTTTGCTTCAAACACAGAATGACTGTCATATACTCCTCACGTAACAAACCTCTGAAGATCGCCTGGATTTGTAAAAGCATCGTGAACACGCTCCAATAATGCCTCTCTAGTGTGTACAGTCCTAAGGTATACTAGTTCTTTTTTTTTTAATAATTCATATTGACACTATATCAGGAAGGTTGATAATATGAAAAGATCTTTTTTTTCCTCACAAATTCATTCAAAAACCGGTCGCCGAATTAATTTTCAATATGGAACAACCTGCAAAACCTTCCTAAACTAGTTATTTTATACGGCCCTAAAGGTGAAAATTCAATAACGTCAAATCGAGTGATCTGGGTGGCCAGTTCCAGGCTCCCTGTGGGCTAATCCACCGATCCTCGAACATCATGGTCAACTGCTGATGTGCACCTATAGTGAATGTACTGGAGCACCATCCACTTCATACCAACTGTTTCTCTATCACGTGGAGGTAGAGTATTTAGGAAATCACTAACAAACCGTCCGAGTATCTCCAGATATCTAGCACCATTCAAATTTTCATGGTATACTTGATACGCCACTCTATTGTCCATAATTAAACAAAAAAAAACATTAAAACTAAAGTGTGATTATTGTTTCTTATGGCATGTGGAAGTGGTGATTATTTCGGCGATTTATAATCCCTTGTCTGCTAAATTTAGATTCACCAGTCTACATAATCTTATGAAAAAATCGAGGATCTTCGGTAATTTTTGTGCACATGAATTCACAAAAGTGGACTCGTATTGTCTCATTACCAAGACGTCATCCGTGCACAGTGAGTTTAGATAAAGGATGCATTTTATGTTGCAAATTCTGTGGATCGATGCTTTTGTAATTCCCAATTCCAGCGTTGCTGCTGCAGTTGAACTCCGCTTGAAAATAAGTCAAAACATTCACCTAGTTATTTTTCCCTTACACTCCCAGTTGCCCATAAACCGAGCTTTCATTCTGGCGGACTTTCAGTCATTGAATGATGTCATTGCTGGTAGGTCCGGATATCGTCCGTTAAATAATCTGCATGTGCGTCTGACAATTCGTCCACATTCACCATGCGTATAAAATAAATTTAACAAACCATTATTGGAATATTCTTCGATATTCTCCATTATAAACTGTACTTGAGAAAGTTAACAAAACCCAGAATTGTAAATAGGTACCCCACGCATCTGTGGGCTGAAACTGGTTTGACATAAAAACAAAAATTGTTTCAATTTCCGTCAAAATCAAATAGGACTTTTGGAGTTTCATCGGCTTTTGACACAAAATATGCAATAACAAGAAAACCGTTGGAAATATTTATAAGTGTGGTAAGATTTTTCCACAAGTGTTTTTTGTGTTTGCTTCCTATTTAACAACTGTTTTCCCGGCTCTTATCCCCAATATCTTGGGCTTTGTTATCCAAGTTGTACAGGTATACTTCCTTCACATTAACGAGTAATCACCAATGAATACATTTTGTAATTTTTTTAAACTAGTGATAAGTACTAACAAAGTACTATTTAATAATATCTCCTTGAAATGCCTATTTAGAATATTTTTCCTCTCTCCACTATTCAGTTTTTGCGCAGTTTGTAAAGTAAGGATCTGATGCAAATTAGCTCTCCACTCTGGATTTCACAGATTCTTATCGCCAGCATCACATGAAATCTTACACGTCGTATCCCGTCACAGTGTTCGCTTTGATTCTAACCGACAAACTGCCTTTTTTCCCTGGCATTTGACGTTATGCGGTCTATTTTGCACCGTGTAGTTAGTCGGGGAAAGCGGCGGTAAGTGCTATTACACACACAGAGAGAGAAAAGTACTCGTTGTAGATAGAGTACGGGTACACACGATCGTAATAGGATCTTGGGGTGCGCGCTGCCTAGAGAGATAGGAAATCTGTCCGCTTAATTTGGTACCTAAATGACACGTATCGGAGCCGACTGCATCGTTCTTTTTTGTACTTATTCGCTTCAAGGTGGTCGACTTGTCATATCGCTTTTCTTATGGCGTGTCGGGTAAATTAACAGGTGGTTTTTATAAAGTATCTAGTTATCTATGCATCTGTATGCATGCCTTCGCACTGCAACAAATGCGTATCGAATATCGACCGGCGTCGGGTTACTTGATTTTTATTTTGTGGTCTATATAGCGCTGTTGTCTTTTTACGTTTGTAGGTAGGTAGGTACTATTTTTCTCTTCGAGGAACAAAACGAAATATTTACGGGATGCAGTTTTCATTTGACGATGAAGAATAGCTTTTGTAATCGGCTACATTTTTGGAGCATACACACAGAAAAATGCATTTTGAGTTCAAAACAAAATATTGTTTTAACACAATTTTCTTCTAGAGAAAATGAAATAATTTTGTTGTAATTATGTAAATCTTTTACCACTAAGAAAAGGTAAGTTAGAACATACCAATAAGGCAAACATATAGCTATATGCGCTCATATGCATATTTTAGTGATCAGGCAGGAACATACGTACACCTCTTCAGAAAAGATTCTGGGCCACCAGCATTAAAAGCAACCCAGCGTTTTACTTTCAATCTTAGATTAAAAGACTTTGTAATGATAAATTTTCTAAGCAGTCATTCATTTAACGCATTGTGGACTAGTTAGTTACGTTGAAAAGACTCCTGTAACAGTTTATTGTGTCCCGTTACACTTGAAGATTCTCCGAAGAACCTGTATGAAGTCGGTTGAGTAAACGTGTTCCTAACGCAATCCAACCGCATAAGTTTGTTGGGGATGTAACTCTAAGTTACCTATGGGAAAAGATAAAAAAAACTTTGTTGAAAAAATTTGAGAGAGAGGTAAAAAATAGCCTTGGTTGATAGACGCGTAAAAATTTGTATTATTAAAAAATTAAGATAAAGAATTATCAAGAAAAGTTTATTACCTACAAGTTAATCAATTTAGTAGAAGGCAATTCACCTAAAACTGACAACACTGCCACTTTTAGGTGAGCTACTGCCGAAATCGATTTTATCCAAGATTAAAACAAATCTGTAGAGCAGTAGAGCAGAAACACAGAGAGCCTCGCCGATCAACAATTCGAACCCAGACATCGAGAAATGGCCGAATTCAACATATAAGAAGTTTCTAACAGGATATCAGGCTAGTAGCTAAATTTTATTCAAATACAAGTCTATTCAAGCTCACCTGTGAATTAAAACGTGAAAAACAAACTGTAAGTAGAGAGATACTTTCAAACATAAGGTATTTTTACCTATCGAAACATAAGGAATTTTTCATTCCGTCGCTAGCTATATTTCTAGTATTAAGTTTTGTAGAATTTCATGTTATGGCAAATTTATTCACCGAATCTGGAAGATTCCACCCGTTAAAGTAGTCAGAATTCATTTTAATTAATTTAGTTCAAAACCTAGACGTACAAATAGGTCAATTGACTGAAATTTGCTTAGTTTACATTTGAAACAGAGCTCGAGAAAAATAATTATAGGTTAAGCGGATTTATGTACCTACTGTCAAAATGTTAGTTTTTATATGTTTATTTTACCTGAATGTTGGTATTCTTAATAATAACCATTCACTTTTATAACTCTTGATATATCACGATATATCGACAAACACAAGTTTTTGGCAATAAGAATTTGTTACTAACAGATTATTCTATTCTTGTAACCGTAATTTTTGCATGGTGACCAACTTAAATATAAGTTCCCAAATGAGGCGGCAACAAGCTGAATTTTAAATTTTAGGTAAGTAGCGCATTCTCTTATCGAACCTCATAAACCCATGAGAATAGATTTCTTTATCTGTTTATTATTATTACAGTATGTACCTATAGCAGAGTAGGTAAAACCCTTGTTTGTATATATCTAGTTATTCAACGGGTTTGAAGTACCTATGGATGGCGTTCAGATGGCGTGTCAGGTTTGGCGTGCCCATTAATTTTTTTTTAATAATGTTGCATTGTAATTTCTTAATTTTGATTGGTTTTACTTTGTTATTAACTGCCAAGTTTATTTCAGAATCTGTAACCAACATAGCTCGCATTCCAATGAATATTTGGCGGTATTTAATTTCATTCATCAGTACTTTTATACTATCGCCGCCAGATATCAGCACCTTACGCAGCTCGGTTGAATAACTATAAGATATATAAACAAGGGTAAAACCTGCTAGTATATATATAGATTATTTGATCTGTCAGCTTAAACCCGAATCATCTACACGCTTACTGTTAGAATAATCACATTAGATCTTTGAAAATAAATAGAATATTTTGGATAAGGTTTTATGATAATGTTGATAGCCTCTTTGTTACAGCATGGTTTTATCCTTACTTCTGTTTTTACAATTATTTGACATATCCAAATACCTATAATGATAACAAAGAGTAAATAGTATCGACGATATTCTAGAAGAAATGTGTGTGACGTCACATATTGAGGTTAAACACAATACCAAAGCTAAACAGCCGTGTTTCGGTCTAGACTGATTTACTACAATTAAATCTATTATATATTTTTCTAAATCCTACTCATGATAACGATTAAATCTTTCCATCATGTTTCTATAATTAGATGCAGCTGTCTGTACTTATGTTAATTAAATCCTAAATTGCATGATGATTGCATGTAAATATAGTTAATAAGGCACGATAAATTATTGACCATTGAACAACGAACAAATGCAACGGAATAAGGAAAATCGAATACGTAGACGAATTTGAATCCGAATCTCCCTTCCCTTATTTATTCCATAGAGGGAATATCGATAAATCTGATTTTAGAAGTGATTCGATTCGCTAGAATCGCATTCGCCACGCCGATATAGAGATCTCGTAAATTGGTTATGTCTGTTTGTACGTGTATTGTGCCGTTGTCGGCTTTTGCGATTGCAACTACCGGACCTAATTGCCTAATGTCCGTGATCATCGCGCTGAACTAGCCCTGCTAATGTCACATCTCAATCACTTATTGTGGAACTTCACCGTCGTTTTCAACATACAACTTAGAATTATTAGTCTCGTATTGTTAGTGCTTAAGTGTGAGAATTGCTTTTCATTTTTGATAAGACGGCAAAAATATGTGAAAGTGTTAATTTTTAATTTAAATTAATTTGCCTTACGCTGTATTATACTGTATTATATCAATTAGCTTCGAATTGATATGAAAACCTGCTTTTCAGTGACTGAAACCGAAGACATCTTTCACAAACTTTTGTGTGTCCCGTACCGTTTTCAAACTTTGCGAGCGTAAAATAGACCTAAGATTAATAGGAATTATAATTTTCACCAGCAGTTGCAATTTTCATGCACTATGTGTATATAATATACTACATCAATGTTTTTGCTTATAATTATGTATATATTCTTGTTCTGTTATTCATACTTACTGTTGGGCAATAAACAAATATTATATTAAGTACAAAATATTTGCAAATTCTGCATCTTCAAGTTAATACGGTATAATAAACTACGCTAAACTATTCATTACATTTGGGGTACCTGCAAACACATACAAATGTCTAAGCCAATAACTGCACACAGTATATGGAGTGATGAAGCAAAGTACTTAGCGATACATAATTTCTGCTAATTTATTACCGGGATGTCAGCTTGAAGTGCGGCGCTTTTATCCCCGAACCTTAACAATAGAGCACCCGTGTTGTTGTACGTATGTACGCTGGGTGCGTATACCGAAGAGACGACCTCACCACCTCAAACAGCTGCGCTGACACCGTTTGGACCGTGGGGTCCCGCTCCAAGCCATTGTAACACTTCTTTAACAGACGCGTTTGGTATGTTAAGTGTCCGGGAGATGATGATTAGTTATCCAGAGGTCAGGAGCGTTTTGTATTATTATGATTTACACGGTGCCTCAATATGTAGGTACACATGTACCGAGTGAATGCCCGTACCTGTGTGAAAGGAGCTCTATCGGTGACACAGGTATTATTTGGGTGGGTTTCCGAGGATAACTGGAAAATTTGAAGAAATTGTATTCTCATATTTGTGTAAATTGTATTATGGGGTGTCAGATGTTTCGCTAGTCTACAGAGATCCCACATATAACCGTATTGGAAAGGAATTTGTCTGACAAAGAGAATTATGTTGTTGTTTGTCACTTTATATTTTGTGTATTCGTGTTATATTTTAAGAGGTGTGGAAGATACTCAGGTTACGTTTAAAGATTTGTGTTCTGTATTGTAACATAAAAAAAAGTATTAGGTACCTATTGTCAATTTTATTTTTCAACACTTTGTCATCGTCTCAAAGCACACGGTATCATCAGGGATTGATTGTACTAATCAATTTGTACTAATTGTACTAATTCAATAGGAGAAGTGATAATAGTAATGATTATAAATACGTAAACTTTGTGGAAAACATGAGATAAATAGATATGAAGTCCAATAAACGGATTTCGACACGATACCTGAAAATGTGTAAACAATAACATGCAATAGTTCAGTCAAGTGAAATAGTTATTTACATACGTATCAAGCCTGTATAAGTGATCTTTTATCAAACGAGTTCGATTAAGAAACTTTCCAACCGTGGTGCGTGCAATATTTCTTCGATTACCACATGAATACCACTTATTCAAATCAATTTACCTGCATTTGTAGTGTTCAGAATACAGATCACTCATATTTAGATGACAGATTGTTTGACAACTATTTTGACAACCAAATCCCGAGAAACTTCAGAATCTTCACAGAAGAGTGCGCTAAAGCAACGGAAGTGACCCGTTGGTACTTCAATTCGGTATTTATCCATAGAAATGATGCGTTCACTTCATAGTTCAATCATCAGGATTAGCACAACACATAAATAAAGCCGGACATAGTGTTAAAGTAGAATACTGGATCTAGTGAAAAATGCTACCTACTTTATCGAAGGAATTAAACACGTACAATGCTATTATACGTGAGAAAATATATAAATAAGTTATTGACTAGGAACATACTCTTACATCAAACAATGTTTGCCACATCTTTCTATACTTTCATTTACCTGAGTGTGCTATACTCATCTGATGAATATAATTTAAAATGCTGTATTTAAATTAGGTTGGATTTGAGAAGTAATTATACAATGTAAGTAAAAATAAGTGGAAAACTATTATTTCAAGGTATGGCACGGAAGTTTCCGAAATTAAAAAGAACCGCGATTTCCACGGGTCGCGTTAACGCAAGTCATCGGCGAATAATAAAAGAGCGAATCGAATAACCTCTCCGATGGTTCGGCAAATTTCCAAAGCAAGTTCGAGGGTCGCCATCGTCATCACCAACGAAATAGCGACGCGCTACGAACGCGCACGGGTCATTTAGCGCTTAAAATTCACAAGTGTTAAATAAAAGAGGTAATGAATGGTGTAATTGATAACAGATGATTTTTGCACTTTTAGGCGGCGATGCTGATGTGATTCAGATAACCGAATCGCAGGTTTGTGGATATGAAAGTGTCTCGTATCGTTTTATTCAAACGTTGGCAAGGTAAAATAGACTTTATTTAACGAAGTGGTGGACTAATTTTGTTTAGCTGCAAAGATGCAGGGTGTTTCGGATCTCTTGTCTACTATCTTTATCTGGCAACCTATAGCAGCTAGAGTACCTAATGAAACAAACATTTCTGCAAATTTTAGTATTTAGGACTGCTAACCTCTTACGTCAAGATTATGCTGTTAAGGCAAGTTTTTTCTTGCCTTAAGAAATTTTTGTTTTGCGGATATTCAAAGCGTAGATTTATTTGGTCCAACTCAAATTTATTTAAGGTAAGCGTGCATTTTCCTGTGTAAGTAAGTAAGTAAGTAATTTTATTGATTTGTATAGAATCGAGATTGATTATAAAATCAGTTAAAATGAAACAAAATGAAAAAATTATTAATCTAACAAAGCAAATATTGATAAACGAACCCAAACCACCACCAATTAGAACAGAAAGAGAAACTAGAACGAAACAGTAATCTTAAAGCTAAAAACAAGAACGAAAAGTTCAACATAATAAATATTCTTGCACGCTATAAATAGCCCTCTCGATTAGAAATCGTTTAACATTATTCTCAAAGCTCACAGTGGAAGTTTTTATTACATGAGGCAACTTGTTGTACAGCCTTCAGCAACACCGAGCGGGGTGTTGAACTACTGGGTGTTCAACACCCCGCTCGGTGACCTGCAACTCGTATTTCGGTATACGAAAGTCATCAAGATGTTGCGTGTTATAATCATGTATGTCTCTGTTAGTGAAGTAATTACTAGTTTGCCTACGAATAGCTACAGCAGATTGCCTCGAAAATAAAAAGCGACGGCACTGTTAAAATACCTAGTGTAGCAAATGTATTTCTGCGAGATTCGGTTAGTTTTAACCCGCCCAGAATTCTGATAATTTGCTTTTCCGCTAGAAGTACCATGTTAGCAGAAGGCGACGAGCCCCAGAGCAGTATTCCGTACGTCATTCTCGAATGAATCTCAGCAAAGTAAACAGTCTTAAGAGTGTGAACTGATAAAGTATCCTTGAGAGCCCGAAAAAGATATGCTTTAGTATGGATTGATTTCGTAATTGTACTGCAATGATTGTCCCACAACAGATTATCTTGTAAGTGCACGCCAAGGAATTTGGTATTCCTCTGTTGCTGCAAAGGATCACCACTTACAAGTATGCAACATTGTGTGTTTTGCAGTTGCTGTATAGTGTGAAAAACATAGATATCGTTTTATCTTGTGTGTCGGTAACATAGGCATGTAGATGCCTCCTCGCCGTTTGTTTCAGATTAGATCTGGAGAGTGGGGCAATAAGCTATCATTTATCGTTAAAAATCTCAACCATAGAAATTGGAGAAACGTCAAGTGTTATTTTAAAATTTAAATTTAAACGAATTTTAACGAAAGGACGACAAGGCAAGACCCTAGAACCGCGCCAGTATTAACTGAAGGTCGTGAAAGCTTGTGACTATATTTATTGTCCACGTGATCACTACCAATTGTAGGTATGAAATAATCACACATGAAAAAACTTCTACACGCGGATAAATAATTTTGAAAAGCCGTTTTTAATAAAATAATTTAATGTCTAATTCAATCGCTTATCTAACCGCTGACCAAAAATGAAATTTATTTGTTTTATGGAAACAAATCGACCTGAGGAAGCCATTTTTTTTTTCGATATTGCCTTTTTTTTCGCCGCAAAATTTAATCCCCGTTCACTGCGCGCCGCCAATATGTATAGAACCAAAACCCGTAGAGTGTTCGAGATCCCGTTCGCCGAGGCCCAGTGTGTAAATCAAAGTATAAATCACCGGAGCCGTAGAGGTGCATTATCGGCTTGGTTCAGCAGCGCGGGTGGGCGTATAACATGCCGGCGGCTGTGTGTGCGTACGTGTAACTCTCGAAGGTCTGTCCCGCCTGATTACCGATGATGGATGATCTGCGAATATCCACGTTAACCCCGATACCGGTGGAGATATACGATTATAGCAGAGAGCGGCGTCATCGAGAATGCCGTTTCTACCACCGTCGCCAGTCAGCTATCGCCTGGGTTAACTAGGAAGTTCGTTCAGCAGTAGTAGGTATATATGCGAGCCACGGGAAGTACGGGCAGTCCCTTTCCATGAAAAGTGGGAATGCCAAAAAAAATATATTAGAGCTCATATCGGGGTAGATTCGGTAAATCATCAAAGTTTATTATATTTTTTTGCACCACGCGGGGAAATACGTAACATGGTGGTATCGCCAGTTTGCTAATAGCATTTGTTTAATGTTAGTAATTTTAAGTGTGATCCTGTGGAAAGCACACTGAGAAAAATGGATTGTAGAAATTAGATCGTAAATCTCTTTATGTTAATTACTAAAATAATTATTGTCAAAACGACAATATGTGGCGTATTAAGAATAAAATAACCAGATTTTATCATGCTTATAGCAAGAGGCAAAATCTGGATGTTACCATCTACATCTTATGGATGTAACAATTAATATACTCTATTGCTGAAAGTCTATATAATGACGTGGATTATATAGATAGTCGCTGCGATTGACTGTGATATTATCAGGTATTCGATGCATATTCAATTTCTAACATAAATGTTTGTAACGCTCTTCCCACCCCTTGCTCTATTCATTGTCGATCTTTACCGAAGAAATCGACCAATAAGCTGTTTTGCCGCGACAAAATTACTGATACTTGTTATGTACGTGTGATACAGGTGTACGTATTCGTGTCGGTGCATGTTTGTGTCTGGTCGTTCGTTGATTTCTGTGCATCGTAAGCAGAGATGGATGTAAACGTGGAAAACATTTTAATCGAGTGGGGGTTTCAGTTAATTAATATATTCAAAGGTAAGTAATAGATTTTATATGCATATACTTCGTAGTGGGTACTTTATGCTTTGATATAACATTAACCTAAATCTAACCTACTAGTGATTGTTATGTTAATGAAAGTAATACACGTTGGATTTTTGTAATAATGGTTTTAAGGACAAATAAAAATATAAAATCAATATTATAGTTTTTATTGTGTAATATTCCACTTTCCTTATGCATGAACTGGGTAAAACCTTGTATAGTACCTACTATATTTTAAATTACAGGTAAGTATCGCTGTATAGTGCCCGCATATGATCCATTATATTATTGTTTACTATCTACTATTTCAAATGCTAAGAGACGTTAGATTATTATAGTAGAAAATAATATTGTAAGTACTACAAGGCTATATGGTAAGTATGAGCGTCATGTATCGTACATAGTAAAATATTACATTATACTGGGTACAATAAAAAATTTTACAGTTATTATCAAATATAGTCAGTGCTACTAGACATTTTTTTCACATTTACTAACATGTATGCTCAAATTAATAATATAAATATAGTACACCAACTTTACCATACGAGTTAATAAAAACTATTCACAGAAATTTACTATACAGATATTGTCACCGGTAATATAAAATATGATTGTCCCTATAGGAGCTATAAAATATATTAAAGTATACTATATTTATGTTAAAGAGTACAATCTATTTCTCTCAGTGCATGAATGGCTTGTGAGATATATATTATGCAGTTTTAAAATATACATACCGGGTGTCCAGCCTAAGATGCAACGGCCCCTAGCCGATTTATTATTGTCTTTTTGAAAAAAATGTTTCAAATAAATGTTGCCTCGAATCATTTCAGAAATGGCGGATTTCCGGTTGTACCGGAAGTAACTACTAACTTTATTATTTTAAATGGAACACCCTGTATATTATTGCACTTTTGGATTCCTTGTTAAATTTAAATAACAATACGTTAGGCATACATTGGGGCTAAGTTGTACCGTTGCGGGTACTGAGTTTTCGTACAGATATTGATATTACCCGATATAACGTAAAACCGATATTGAAAAATCATATTGGATAACTTCGCCGAAAGACGTATCACGACATATTCCAAGCGTACATATCAAAGGCGGTTCGAAAACGGATTCGGCTGACTCGCATTAGTACGGCGATAAGATTAAGTTCAGTATACGTTTCTTGGCGACGAAACGAAGGCGAGCGACGACAAAAAAGCAACGCCTCGGAGACACTGAAAAATATGCACGTCGCTCTCTTTACGTCACATTATAAACGTGGGAAGTTATGATGAGTTTAAAGGCGATACGTTTTCGTGCAACATCAATACATTTATCTGTGTAGTTGCCGTTGGTAACGTGTTTGATCAAGTGGCAGTAATGGTCTGAAAGATAGCTTCACACGTATATGGAGATACATACAGCCTGTGTATGGATGTGCGGTGGATACATAAAACCTGACGTAAACTGGCTAAAGCGTGCAAACACGTACAATATATGCATAACAGCTTTCGACGATCAAATGTTCCGCCCTCCCGTCGCGGGGTGGACGGTTTTTAGCGTTTAGGTATGTGAGAGTTCGTTTTATGCTCTCGTACACATAATATTATGCATATTGATGGTACATACATAGATATATGCGCACGATGGTGTTTACATCATGAATTTTCGTCTTTCGCGTTGAAATGTATTGTAGAATTAATGCAGGACGATCATAATGGTAGTCATAAAAGCTTCAGTATCAGAATAATGCCATGCTGTAAGGCAGTTATTGTAGAGATGATTACGTTTTATGCTTTATATATACACGTACACATTTAACGATGTTATGAATTTAGAACACGTAAATTAAATTCTATTCTGTTAAAAGTACGTAGACGTTCTATTAAAAAAAGATTTATTATTTTCTAAAAACGTGGTCATCAAGCCATTGAAAATAGTGAAAGAGGATGTTCACTTATTAAGAAAATGTTATATTTTCGATTAAAGGCATTATTGTATGGGAGATTGATGATTCTCACAAATTATCTACTTTTGTCATGCCAGTCCAATGTTATAAACTTGTTCTTAGATTTAATGATTCACAATTCAGCATGATATTAATTTATATTATGAATTTTATAGAAATGTAGTGTGCAGTAATAGATTTTTACTTAATTGCGACAACCTCATGAAAAATCTAAATTCTAAGGTAGCGGACCAGGGGCATCCCATTGTATCTAGCCTTGCCCCTGCATGTGGAGCTCTGTAGGCATGGATTTTTTTTCCCTAGCTAGTCGTGGGATCAACCATGGAGAAAGGAAAATCCAAACTATCTCAGCGGGACAACACCGCTAACAAATAGAAAAATTGGGCGTGCTATCCATAAGAAGCCATCAACTTCCGAAGTGAAACCACCTCACAGGGAACACCGAAAACATCGGCTCTTCGAAAGAATGAGCAAAAGCACCTGAACTAGGACAATCTGGAGGCAGAGATAATCCACTGAGACATGACCTCAGTGGAGCAGGGTGTAAATGGTATCTGCGCTATATCAGTCAAGGATTTATACCAGAGTATGCAACAAAGAAGGCTTAAGAGCATAAGATCCAGGGGTGAGCAACAAATCTCACACACAATGATGAAGCGGAAGAGAAAGGAGACTATTTCAACTCAGAAATCGCCTAAGAAGAAGAAGGATGACGTTGGGAAAAACCCCAGACAATCGAAGAAAACGCAAAATTCTTTATCTTTAGATATCCGTCAACTATCGATAATTTACATACTTGGTGACCGACGTCTTCCGAATGATGGTTATTACATTAATTATAATGTTAATTAATAATGTTTTACCATTTCTTCGGCCCCCTTTGTGCTTATGTCACACCAACTTCGTCGTCGGTCAAGGTTTCGATGTTTTGATGTTCGGTGCACGACTACCTGCTGATCACCGGAAATATTACGTAATCCGACCATTTTCGCCGGCGCTTAGGGATGGGCCTTGGGCATTGTCGGTCCGTTACCGAAAATCGTGAAAAATCGAAATTTCGTTTTTTCGCTTTCAACGACGAACGACACTATTCAGGTACGACGGCCGCTCCGCGTCCCCTAAAAATAATTCTCCTTTTAACAAAGTCGCCTTTCTAGATCCTCTCGTGCAGCAATTTTTCGAAAGGCGTCCACGCATTCTTCGCATCTTATGACGCACCGCATTTGGATGCACTTTTGTAGATATAGAAAATTCAGCATTTCTACAACTATTTAATGCACTTAAATAAGAGGTGACCCATAATTTTTCCTCCTTGTTGCCTTCCTGGATTGCTGTCCAATTCTGTCCCTTCTCGTATACTTTGTATTACATAGTTCTTGCCTTCTATTTTGTCTAATTTAGTTTAATACTTGCTTTATCTTTTTTTTTTTTTGTTTTACGCTATCTTTGGTTGTCGTTACTGTAGACCGCCGCAGTTGCCACCCCTGTCCAGTTGTTGATTGTTCAGTTCGGTGTTCCTAACCTTGCGAACTCTTGGATGAGTCAAATTTTAGATTCTACGTCGTTTTCTCTATTCCATTTGTACATTTAGCAATTGTTGTTTTGCATTATCAATTAACTATTATAAATTGTATCTCTGAAGAAGCTGATAAAGAAGGAATCGTTTTAATTTGAACAGTTTGGCTGCCTTCACAGTAATCCATTCAACTTTTGTTCTAACATAGTTCAGCCAGTACTACCACTTCTCTTCAATATTAAGATATTTTTCTATTATGATAGAAATGATGAAATTAATGGAATTCTGAAGCCAACCGCTTAATCCACTATTAAGGCATTTCAATTTCGACAATCCCTCGGCTGAAATTCTGACCCAGTCAGTGGATCGTGATGGGGTTTCGAGGGGTTTAAGATCATCGTATTTCCTCGATATTTTCTCCGCATATATTTTGTAGATTCAATTATTTTTCCATTTTTATACGTATAAATTCCAATGTATATACACATCTTAATTAAAAGCTAAATATTGTACGAAATGAGTTAACGTTTACGCTACTAAGGGTAGCGGTGTAGCAGGTGTTCGTAAAATGGATTGGGGCGTCTAAAATGTCTACGTATCAAAGGAATGAGGATAAGCAAAATTAGACGCGATTCGTGTAGTGGTAATAGTAATAGTGATGCTAGTTTCCGCGAAACATTTTCAAACCAGCGCCCGTAGGAGATGATTAGGACGAAGTTTCACAGCAGTAAACACAACGGGCTACCTACTCGCAACGTAGCATAGGAAAGCGTCGGCAAAGAAGCCTCCGGAATGAGGAGGATCTCGCTCCACTGGCGATCCAAACAACTGGAAAATGAATTTCCTTCATCGCATCCATCCCAGTTAATTTACGACCCGGCCTGTTTATAGACAGATATAAGAGAGTCGGAACCCCCTCCGGCCCCCCCAGCCGAAACCGTTACATCGTCGTGTACGCGCCCGCAGATATACTCACACGCGCGCAAGAACCGCTCCTCGTCCGTGGAGTACCGGATCAATCAGAATGACGGAGGCACTCTTGCAAGACGCTGATAAGATTTATACCGGAGCAGTTAATACCGCAACGTTTCGGGTCTTATGTGGCTTAGTATTCGTTATTATGGAGGAGAAGGAGCGAGGTGGCAGTTCGCTAGATGTTAGCGTCTGTCGCTTCGCCGCTAACGGAGGCCTTTTCCATTGCGAGCGGAGTAAATTGGAAAGAGCTTCCGATATGGGCGACGCCATAAATAACTGCGCGTTAGATCGGGCAAGGAAATACATTTATTTACCTTTACTGCGACATAAATTACCGGGAGAAGGAGAAGATGAGGTGTGGTTACACCTAAAAGAGGTGATTTTCGAGTTTAACACGTCCTTTTGAAAGTAATTATGAGGATAATTACCAAGTCATCAGATTTAACAGGTATTTACGTTATTAAAAGTCGTATTAGTCTACAAAGGCATCTTGAAACCATGGAAAAAGCAGAATTAACCTAAACCTTATTTTTTTAACCCCTCTTCGCTTATGGGTGATAAATGAAATATTTGTAAATCCTAATTTCTTTTTTAGTGACATTTCGACCGTCATTAGTTTAAAATAAAATAACGTGTGAACCACAATTTGTATATAGTAATAGGTACTTATAGAATTAATACATGACTAATTAACAAAATGAAAATAAATATTGACAACATTAACTACACTTAAAAATAGATTTTCAGGTAATATATGGGAAAGGTTGTCAAAAAGTGCTATTCATCTAAAACTCAGATAATTCATGTTTGCTTAACGCACCTTGACTCACTGAAAAAGAAAAACAATAAAATGTATTTTATCATATTTTTTCATCTTAGAAAGGAAAAGGTTTGCCTATACACACAAATGCGAAGAGTTCTTTTTGATATATTTATAGTCATCTAAAGTATTAATTTAATTTTTAAAGCAATAACTTAATTATATTTTCCGTCAGCAACAGTTTTCCATGCTTTTACACGAAGCGTGCAGTAATACATATTCTTATATAATTTGCAGATGGCCCTGGCTGTATATTTACCCTCCCTCTCAAGTGACTTCGCTCCACTATCAACGACTAGGAAGACTACTAAATTATTTAGTAGCACATGGGACGTGGGAGGAATATATCGCCGTTATCAAAGCTCTTTATAACTCTCAATACACTATTTAATATCAATGAATCTGATGTGATTGTTTAGTTACCATTAAGTAATATTTTCCTATACGTTATATCGAATAAGAGACTGTTTAACAAACGGTACGTAATTTATTCGTGCTAGTGTGATACCATAAAAAATGTGACAAAGAAATAAGCTCTCTACATATACTCTCAGGTAAGTATGATTATTTACTTTATAAAAATCACAATAGTAAAAATTTCTGTTATCTCAATTCAGACTAAAATGTTTAAGTAAAAATGAAAGAATATAAAACGTAGATTTGTTTGCATATACCTAAGGACTGTTTACAGTTGGGTTCAGTATTGTTATTTTTATTTACAAAGTAAAATAATAATCAAACAGGGGAGCCTTTTTAAAACATACAATTTTAGTGGAAGCGCAGGTTAATTAAATTTATTTTTATTTGACACCAAATATAAAATAAAATATGTCTGTTATAAATTTATTCTTTATTGCACCCCTAATCCTTTATTGCCCCTAAGCAACATTTAAAATGAATAAAAAATAAATTATATTATACAGGCTGTTTTCTAAATGACAAATTTTTAAGGATTAGATAGATCACTAAACTGAATTCAACCGTAGTATCTTCTTGCTCCTGGAAGAAAAAATGCAATTTCAATTTTGAAACCCCACAGTTTGGTAGTCACTAATACGCATACAGAGAAAACAACACCGCGTTTATGTACCTTACAAACAGTTGCGTTATCAGATATTTCGGGCCATTTATCTTTGGGAGAAAACATCAGAATGCCACGGGTTCAGACTCCAGTCATCCTTTTCTTTATTAGCCATAATATCTCTGACCATTTGACACATGAATTTCCAATTTTCTGATAAAATTAGCATGATGGGTATTATCGTATCCTGATTGAGAGTGTATTTTATACTAGCATAGACCACAGCTCTGAAGTCACCCCATATTTAGCATTCGAATAAGATATGTTCTATGCTATCTACTTTTAAGTATCAGATCCATTTTTGCCTATGTGCTTGGCGAAGGGCCGGAAACAACTACGTCCTGTCAGAGCTTGTGTCAGATAGTAATTTATTTGCCTATGCTTACATCTTAGCCATACTCCTATGTTGGTAATCAGTCACTTGGTCCACTGCGCTTTCACTATCTGCTGATCCCATCTGTTCTACCAGAGATCGATAAATCTTTCCCTGATACTGATAGCATTGGAGCGTGTTTCATCATTCTCTATATAACTGCTACCGGCACAGTTTTGAAAGCTGAGACAACTCGCGGAAGCATTTTCCTCTCTGCTCTGAGTATAGCAGTATTTCTGGTGCTGTAGCACTTTGTACCAAATATGAGTATAATGTGCATGGCTCTCTTTTCGCTTCCAGGTCTCCCTATATTCGTCAGGATTCTAACAAGGTTTGTTATACTTTCCCCAGCCTTAGTGACGGATGTGCTTATATGATTCTTGAAGGTTCCGCGATCATCTAGATCTAGAGTAATACTCAAGTATCTTCTTAAAGTTTTACTGAGAGTAACGTAAACCATATGTTGTCTCTGTTACGTCTCCCTCTCAGAATAATCGCCGCAGTTTTGCCAGGTATTAAGGAAAGACACTTGATATCATTCTTAACAAGTATGTTACCATCTACAGCTCCAACAATCACTGTTAGATCATCAACGTACACTCGAAGCGTTTCCAGTAAGTTTCGGGTCCAGGACTCTGTCGTTAGTGATGTTCCATAACATCGGCTTCATTGGTATCCAGCACAATCGTCCTATTCCTAAGATAGGTCGATGTGATATCTACTAACTATGTACCTAGAAATCTTATTGTCTTGCACTTTCTGAATTATAGTACTGTGGCTAGGCGTATTGAAAGCACCTTTGACATTAATTGCTATAACTGTAGGTACACCTAATCTTATTGAATAATTGTTTCTTGTTGATTGAAAATCATCAGGAAACACATCGAATTAGGGGAGACCGGGGCAAATCGTGACATTTTGGGTTCGCGAATTTTTCCTGATTAGACTGTTATAAAGAAAAAAACAAATACTATCGGTTTTCAATGGTTCAACCCTGTAGTTTATGAAAAAAATTTTTGGGTGGCTTTTCTGTCATGTTTGTCTTAGGTAGAACGTGAAATATCTGACCATGTCTCGTGTCACGAATTACCCCGATACCGGGGTAAATCGTGACAGAGCCCGGGGCAATTCGTGACACTGTATTTAAACAATTGTTATACGCAAATCTAGTATGTTTCAATGACTTCATAAATTTTATCAAATACTTGCAACAGCAATGTACTAGAAAAAAATTTTTATTTACCGAATGTTACATAAATCAAAATGAAAAGAACAAAAAAATGATTCAGAAGTACTTGAGTCATCATCAGAACTGTTGCGGACCACTTTTCTTAGGCGCCCACGTTGTTTCCGAACTGGCTGATTTGTGGAAGACTCCTTCCTTACATTCTTCTTGGTTTTTTTGGTTTTTTGTTTTTCCTCTTCTACCAGTGCGTTCATTTCAGTGACGTCAGTCAGAATTCCAGTCTTTCTGCGTTTTCGACCTTTTTTGGTTAGTACTTTCCTTTCACCTGCTTTTGGAAACGATCGAATGGAGAACTTGGGCGAGGGAAATGTCATCGTCGATCAGGTTCAACCCTGAGGCTTCGGACACATTGCTTTCGGTTGACGCCCTTGGCCGTGATTGTTCTTCTCCGCCCCATGCTCTATCAGTGACCTGACCGGGCAGGAAATCAATTTCACTGAAAACGTCCGGATTCAGGGGAAAGATTCCTGCCGCTCGAAATCCAGATGTTCTCAGATGACTCTGTGTCTGGGGCACTGCTGATATATAACAGCAGTGCCCCAGACACCGAGTCATTCGACGACGAGCAACCAAGAAGAACACTTCGACCTCCCCGCTGAAGATGTTTACCGTAGCAGTAAACGAAACGTCCGGAAGAAATTCCCACCGACCACGGCCCAATAGCCCGGAAAATACCTTCTCATATGACACCGGCCGTGAAAGCCTACATTCTCTGATAAATATTGAATTAAAACCAGAATTGACGGAAAGTAATTTGTCACGAAATACCCCGGGTGTTCATGTCACGAAATGCCCCAACGTCATATGTCATGTTTACATTTGCAAAACATACACATATCATAGTGGTGCATGACTTTTGTGTTTTGAATATATGCATAGCAATGTGGAGAACAAGTAAAACTTACCGAATGGTATATACAACCTACAAATTTGTTGTGAAAACGAAAAATCGGAGATTTGAAAATTTTACTTCTGACACACGAAAACACTTTTCATGCCAATAACAACGAACAACGGCAGATACACGCGTCAAACTTCGTTATAACCTAAGACGCCACTAGCGCCACCTACATTATTTTTTTCAGATTTTTAAATCCACATAGGTATTTTTGGCGCCCATTTCAAATTTCTCGCGTTGTCACGAATTGCCCCGGTCTCCCCTACATTATTCGAGTATCTTATTTTATTCAAATCCATTAATAAGTCACTTTAAGTATGTTTTTTTTTTCATCTAGAATTACGTACCTATGCATTTCAGTTGTTTAACTCCGACGCTAAAATAACACAGGTGGCAGTACTAATAGAAGTAAAAGACGACGTCGCCTGCAACAAGAAGAAGAATAACAAAGGCAAGGAGAACAACAATAAATCTTAATAATATGGATGCAGGGTTGCGAAGAGCTATTCGCCTGCCTGCTTGACTCCTCAGTAAAAGGGGCAAACGCGCTAGCGAGTCCCTCTCTTCCTCGGAGCGGGAACGGTGGCGGCGGAAAATGGATGCAAACAAACTTCAGTTCGTTGCTGGTGCTAGCGTCGGCGGCTCTGTATCTTATTAAGAGGGGCGGGGGGCGAGGAGCGCATCGCGAGCGCGGGCGAGACCGTATTTTCCGTCGTAATTATCTTTCTCAGTTCGTTTCTCTCATTATCGCGGACTGAATTAAATAATCAAGAAGCGGAAAGGGAAACGAAGCGAAATGACATTTCCAAATAGGTATACTTCGGGCGTGAAGGGGCTGAGGAAGTAAGAGAGAGAGAGAAAAACAGAGGGGGTAAATGGTGATGAAGGAACCCACACCTACTTCTAAAATAATTAAACATAACTGCAACAATGCTGCTTTGGTATCACCAGTTTTGGTCAACTCATGATTTTAAGAAAACGGGTAAAAGTTCATTGACGATTAGAAGCTCGAAAGGTAAAAGATTACATCATTTAGGGTTAAATTTGGTTTCCATTATAAAAAAAAATAACATTGAAGCATACAAGAGACATGAAGTATTAGAATGATGTGGTAAATATATAGAGAGACAACAAGACGTTCATTAATATGCCAAATGAAAAATAAAAATCCTGCAGAAATGCAGGAAGTATATTTCCGAAGAATTTTAAAAATCGCAAAGGCTGATTCCTCAATTCAGTCAAAGTTTCGGCAAATTTAAACTTGGCTTCGATGAGACTATACATAAATTCTGTACTCAATTCAGTCAGAGTAGTCAAAGTTGGATCCATCAAAGGATTTGGTGTTATAACGGTGACTTGATGTCCCCTTAACGATAATTCCCTCCATATCGGCTGGTAAACCACTTGGTTGCTGTAAGATGGTGTCGTCGCCACAAATCTTAGAATTTATATATGTAGTGATATATGTTGCTTTCAAAATGATTCTTTTGATAATTATGAACAGATTTGGCTTTGTTCGCGTCCTATTAACAAATTTGGAAAGCGTAGAACCGTCACCATAAAGTCATTTGCAAGACAAAATTGATATTATTATTACAAAAAATTGAGATTTTAAAGTGTTACAAAAAATATCGAAAAGTGAATTTTCTACTGCTAATACCTACTCTTTTCATTATTCAGCAATTTTCTTCCCTGGCTCCCTATTATTCATTTGCGCCAATAATAAGTGGATTTAAAGCGGTTTAAAGATGTTTTCGCATCGAGAAGAAGAATTTTCCTATGCATCGAACAACAATGATTAATCAGAGTTGCCTATCGTCAGAACTGATTTGGCTCCAGTCGATCAGTGACTGTGTTATTGACTTTTCCGCGTCTTCCTGGTAAGAATTGAGTTTGATTGCTGCCTAAGCGGTTTCACATCAATAAAATCGCCGCTCTCTGCTAATCACAAAAAAGGAATTCTAAATCTTATCAAATTTAAAGACATGTGAAAATTCAGAACAGCTACATTCCGTCAATTTTTGACATTTAAATTATTAATTACTTCTACAATTTAGGGGCGTTAACATCAAAACAGTTAAACCATTCTATACCATCCATGGTAATTGATAAACAAAATTTTCATGGAATTCTAATCAACTAATTGGTTAGGAATTTTGGATTTAACCGTCTCCGATTATTGAAGCAATAAAACTTCGAATCTAATAGCGCTTATATTCGATGAAGATAAGCTGTGAAATTGGCCAAATTTTACGCCCGCCTTTTAGCCCTTTACTTACCTAACTGCTGTCATACAAGCATATTAAGCTCTCGTTTGTTTTCAATAGCACGAATAGATTAGTCTCGCAACATTTACTTGCAATAAAATTATAACAATTTGTCAACACACAAACTCATCGATTGTGAAAATTTGTAGAAAAGGCGGATCCCATACACATATTGTATGTATATTCATCATATATAGACACAAACGGACAACAATAAAATGGAAGGAATAAGCGCGCTGAGGACGAGGTGCCGCCCAATTATTTCCAAGGTACATAAAAGTATATTAGTGTTGGTTGAGTGAAATTGGTAAAAGGAGTCAGTTTAGGATAAGTAATGGTATCCCGCTGTGCGGGGTCCGTTCTCGATTCTGATGATAATAAGGCCGGCTACCGACAGCGCGACATTATTACCAACCAAGTCGGATGCACTTTAACATTGGGTGCAGTCGGCGATTTCCGTTATGCGATTAAACCACAATCACATTATACGCGTCCGCGTATAGCACCGCTACCTCTCTGTTTCTAACAAAAAAAAAAAAAGTAGTTCGCATTCAAAAACGTCTTTCTTTTTGACATGGATAGAGAGAGGCCGAATGCGTCCGTTCGATTCCGATTGTTGTTAAACAAGAATTAGGATTACCCATCGACGACTAGGCTCCCCCTTTTGCGAATCATTCGCTCGGAGAAATTCGCATTCGAGTTAATCAATTCGGCAAACAATGCCCTTCCTTTATTAATATTTTTAATTAAGTTGTAGGCCCATTCGTCTCTCCTACCATTACGTTTATTACGCGTCGAACGAAGGAAGGGGGATTTGGATAAGACCCCGTTGGTGTTTGACTTGTGATTGTCAATTTAGCGTTAACCTAGTTGATGACATCTTAGCTTCAAGCAGTTTCCAGCAATCTCCGTGAAAACACGCAACCACCCAGTATCGACAATTGCGTAAACTGCTTCGCTAGTTGGAAACAAGTTGATCTTAAAGGTTTTGTAAAAAAAAAAATACCAATAATTTATTTACAGAAAATCCTGCGATTAAAGAAAGCTAAATTGTCATAACATTTCACTAACAATAAGTGAAATTATTTGTTTCGTTCTGGACGATGACTTGAAGAATACGAGTGCTGTTGTTTGGAGTGTTTACATTTTCTGCAGAATTGTGGAAATTTTCGACAGTAGTGTTTCTACTTCCGTCATCAAAATAGCTCTGATAATATTATTTGTCAAACTAGAGTGACAGAACAGAAAAATTCAGAATTTGACAGTTGATATAGATTCCTGTAATCAAATTGTGAACTAGCTAAAATCAAAAATTAAGTTGAATTAATGTTTTTTTTAACATAAGTTACTTAGAATTAAGGCAAAAGGCCGCTATTCGTGCGGAATAAACAATTAAAAATGTGTTATATGATGCCAGAAGTTTTCCGAGAATCGAAGCAAACTCGACAGCTTTGGAAAGACGCAAATTTCATCAGAGATACCTTCGGTGAAATTAAATCCACGAATCTCTGAAAAAAAAAGAAGAAAAAAAATTTGTTTAGAAAATTGAATACAGAGAGAAGTTTTGGCGTGAGTTTGAAAAAGTTCTATTTTGAGAATTCGAAAATTTACAAAATCAGAAAAAAATCTTCGAAACCCGATAAAACAGTTTAAGATATCTCACCTGACGGATAGCAGAATTCCGTGATTCCACGATATAGAAGACAGCGAAGTTCGGAAAATCTCTTCGTTTACTGCGAGAAGCCAATCCAGGACACTTTTAGATGCAGAAAATTGTTCGCAAGTTCGAGACAGAACCAAATTTCGACCAAAAAACCGTACATATTCAATTCATTATCAAATTTCGTGACGCACGAACACTTGTTCTAAGTGAAAAGACAGAAAACAGTTAATTAATAGCCATTCTTATTAATAAGTTCAGAAATAATTACCTGAAAGCGCTCAGAAACTTGAATTTATTAACCCTTCATTAGTCGCACATAGGCCCAGCGGACCTATGCCTGTGCATTTCTTATGTCGCAAGCAGACGCGCCTAATGGAGGGTTAACAATTATAGCAGCTAAGTTTGTCAAACATCACGTAAAAATTTCCAAATTATTGTTCATTGAAGTTACCATTGAAAGTATTTAAATCTAATCACAGACGAAAAATGGTTAATCGAATTAGAATTCTTTAAATTAATTGATTTAGCCAAAGAGCACAGAAGCATTTATTTTAGGTTAAGTTGTTGGGAGTTTGCTACTGCCTAATATGTTTGCTTCACATTTGAATTTTGATATTGAGACATGCAAATTTGAATTCTATTTATTGTTAATATATTTTATTTTACTTTACCTGAATATTTGTGTGTTTTTATTGAAAATATCCAACACAATTTCACATCTCACACATAAGGACATCATTGTTAACAATAATATTAGATATTAGTCCTTTTTTTTGGTAATAAGGCTTGATAAATAAAGGAATTAATTTTTCTTTAAACGTTTCGGTTATTTATTTAGTCTTTTTCAATTAAACAAAATAAATTTAGCAGAAGTAAACTGTGCTATTAAAACATAACAACAGTCATTGTCACAATATAAGTTATACACGTTAAAATTTTGTAAAATGGACAAGTATAACAACAGAGACACTTAACATAAAGAATTCATTCTTTATGTTAAGTGTTCCGTTTAAAAAAAACCTTGTGATTCCCAGTGTACGTAAAATATTTACAGATTGTGAAGCTACTACAACAATTATCAAAATTTTAATTAACAGTTACCTAATAAAACATGAACTTTGCCACATAAGTATGTTTCCTCTTACCACTAAATCTTAGCAGGTAGCAAGCACGGTGTAATTGGAGACCCTGTTTCTTATTATTTCCAATATATAGGTATTAAATAAGGATATCTTTTTTCTAAGGTAATGCATTTTCTTATCAACGTCTGATTAAAAGCAAATAAAAGTTTTCCTGTAAAAGCATTCACAGATAAGGACTACGACGTACAAAAAATTACAGTGTTCAGACCAAAAATAATACATAGAAATATTCCATCTGTTTCTTATTATTCCACCTTTTTCTATTTTATTTTGGTAATTTGATCAAAAATACGTTTTTATAACGAGTTTGGGGTACTTTTAAATACCTTGATATTATTGTACCGACTGAAAAATTATTTGAAACCACAGAATCCCTTTAACCTAAATTATACGTTTTGCACTCGAAAATCGTTTGGGACAATTATCAAACACGAACTATTACCATAAATCAGACCCGGGGAAGATGTTGATGTTTTAATAAAATGTAAGAGAAGAGGGGCGCGACACCGTATCTCGAACGCCGTTAATGAAAGCTTTCCCGCGGCAGCGTGAAGATAGAGCGCGTACTCTCCGTTCTTCTCCTTCCTATCCGGCGAGTCCGGGCTCTCCGCGCTCGACTCCGTGTCACGACGAGAGAGGCAAACTTTTCCAGATAGCGCGTCGCGTAACCGTCCCTCGAACGCTAAACTTTTGCCATTTTGTGTTCGCTAGAACGAAGTGTGAAGCGATAAAGTTAACTAGTTTATTCTATATCCCGCCTAACATAACCAGATAAGCGTAATATGTTGTTCCTTGTTGAATTATAGAAGCGCTGTGGGAATTTTAGCTGGTTTCGTAATAGTATTTTCACCTTAAGAAAAAAGGTTTGTGAAGAAATATTTTTTCTTCTTTTAGGTATTTGGTTATCTGATGCTTCTTATATTTAAGGATGAAGAAATTTTTTAAAAGACATTTGAATATACTATTTAAACTAAAGTGCGATACTGAAAAGGGTGGTGTTCTTTTTATATATTTAGTTTCTACCAATCGGCATTACGGAAAACATGAAAAAGCCAACAAGA
Source organism: Cetonia aurata (assembly GCA_949128085.1). Classification (NCBI taxonomy): domain Eukaryota; kingdom Metazoa; phylum Arthropoda; class Insecta; order Coleoptera; family Scarabaeidae; genus Cetonia; species Cetonia aurata. The sequence continues at coordinate 37,018,322 of OX421885.1, forward strand.
CAAAGAGAAAATTATCGCCCAATATGTCTACTTTCCACATGAAACAAAATATTAGAAAAGAGCATACAAATACAACTAAATGAATATCTTTTACTCCAGGCACTGAAACCTTTTCTTTTGCTCATTCAGCGCACACCATTCGCAAACCTTATTCTCCTAGTCTACCTAGAAATATACATATTTGATATACATAAATATTTAGTCACTATTGCTACCCTAGCGGAACTAAATCTTCAAAACGATTCCCTCTTTGGCGCGACTCGAATACGTATTATCTCGAAAGTGTAATTGTAATCGAAATAGCACTTAGGACACAATCGGCCGAGTGCACTTCAAGTAGCGACGCGGTACACGTGTACCCGTTAGTCGCCCCGGAAGCTATCGACGCGTACCGTAAATAGAGCCGCGGTGTCCGAGAGTCAGTCAAAGAGGGACCTCCGGTTCGTATATGCGCCCGGTTCCGCCGGCTGAGCGCACGCAATACGTAGACGTCATCGTTAAATTATTCCACAGCGTGAACTCAATCAGCGCCGTTTCACTGATCAATCGGTATTCTTATATTTTATACGTCCGGTGGGATGAGGAGGACGTCGATTTGCACACGCAAGTGAGATCTTTGTCGGGCGGTCTATGGACGAACGCTGTGAGAGAATTAACGAAGGTGGAGCGTCTAACCAATCTTTTGTTGTTGTCCAAGTAAAGCGTTGAAGTTTAATACGTCCGGTTAAGTAGGAAATCGTTATGATTAATAAATACATCAAAAAATTATATTTTGAAAGCAGAAAAAGAAACCAAAATCAAAAATCGAATACACGGAGCTTTTAGAGACTATACACACAAGAACAGCGAAATAAAGCAAACTAATAAAAGGTGTACATTTATTTCTGATATACTTTTGGAGTATATCACATAAGAATATGTTTAGAACCATAAATTTTTACCTAACCGTCACATTTTTAGAGTGACGGACGTTGGGATAATACAACTAGTGTTATGATTATCATCGGTGATACCCCCAGTTAAAATCGATGAAAATTGATCGAGTGCGAAACACAAATTCATTTTTCTATAGGTTTTAACGAGTGCTATTATCGTTGATTAAACATAATATGTATTATATTTTCATAATAAATACATACATTGTTTCTGATGAAGCGGCAAATAAAAGCTTCGAAAGGTTAGATATTTAAAAGAGAACTCTTTATCCTGTAGCTACATTCCCAATCATATATTTTAAATAATGATTTTAGATTTTTTAATCGACATATTACATACGAATAAAACAAAAAGTGAAGCACTGGGTAGCAAATTTTTATGCAGTCTAGCGAGTGTTTCTTCTATCATTTTAAAATTTGTTGTGTTACGATCAGGTGTGCGTGGCGTGCGGACGCAGTGTGTGCTCCACCTGATGCAACTTAATAAGAAAAGCGGTACACACGAGTATGACGCTTGGAGTCGCTGTAATGATTAATAAAAAAAAGAAAGATCCAAAACGTAACGATAACTTTATTGTAATGATCAAAAAAATGAAAAAAAAATAAAAAAACTGGCCACGTGGTTGCTGATTTCTGATGTTAAGATTAATGTAAAAAACAACAGCACGTGGTTGCTGTATTCTGATATTAAAATTAAGGCAAACAGAAGGAATAGCACGTGGTAGCCGACTTCCTGAGATTAATTTAAAAGTGACGCAATTAATCCGTTTCTATAAGTGAATAGTAAATGACTGCTAGTGAGAGCAAAGTTACTGGCAATTACAAGTTAAAAGAATAAATAGCAACAGTAATGATATAAAATAAAATAAAGGAAAGCGATTGATACGTTTTAAATAGGATTACTTAGCTGTAGCTTGAGGTTGAGTTCGAAGCTTTTGTGTATGCTGGAGGGCAGCACGTGGTTTCCGTGTTTCGAGTTAAAAAAAGGTCGTTGCGACGGCAAAATTTACTGAAGAGAACAGAGATTACTTAGCTGTAGCTTGAAGATAAGGGGCCTTCGGAAGCTGAATGGACAGTACGTGGTTTCTGTGTTTTCGAGTCAAAACGAGTCCGTCACAACGGCAAATTAACTGAACTGGAGCAGAGAGCGCGCGTAGCGTGCAAAACCCTTATAAAGGCTCGGTAAGTAGGTACAAAAAAAAAGGATGAACCAATAGCAACGTCCAGAGATGCACAAAGGATCATAAAAGACGAAGTGTCTAAGAGGTTGGCGCGTAAATGAATGAATTTAAAATAAGCGAGTTTAAATTTTGTGGCGCGTAAGTTAAATATTTCCGCGCGAAAAGAAACCGCTAAGTGACGTAACGGTTTTTCTAAAGTCGTAATTGCAGTTGCCAGATTAAAAGTAAAGAGAATGAATTTAAAATTGCCTTCAAAATAACGTTTATATCGCTGATGTTGTCTATGATTAAAAAAAGCGAAATGAATTATTGAAATCAATGTCATTTTCGATTCAATGCAAAGTGTAACAGTTGAGATTTCCGAATTTTAGAATCTTGATATTCCACGTTTTTATTTTTAATGTTAACATAGTTACAAACTTAAAATAGTAGAATATACAATAAAGTAATAAAAGCCTTTCAGCAGGGATAAAAAATTAAGTCATGGTTATCTGTGTACGTACATATTTCGTTTTATGCCGTAAGAACCGTTATCCGGCATTCGTCTGCGCTTTCCTATGGTCGCATTTGAATTTATACGACACTGTCAAACGGATTACAACAAGTGTCAATTAGGATGTCTGTGAGATATGATAGCAACGGAGGCGCGTACCGCAGCTAAACTTCCTCGGCGTCGTCGCATGCCACCGACAATGTCATACGTCTTAACTATGGTAATGTGCCTTTCACCCGTAGAGAGAAGATAAGTGAGAATAATCGGAGACATAACATTCATACATGCATGAGTAATATATGGGTGTATGTTCTATAAGCATACCTACTTGTGTAATAATATCTATATGTGAAAAGATTGGAATCTTAAAGTTATGTCAAAATGGAATTAATTTTGTTTCTTTATAAAAAATACGGGAACGTTATCTCTGGTTTAGGCACTTACACATATGGAAGATATACGTAGATTTAGAAAGGAAAAATATGAATACTATTTAAAAAATACTCATTAATATTGAATGGAAATTATGCTGATGATAGTGAATTTTCCATTGCCGTTGACAATAATCAAACTAACAACAAGTCAAGAGAACGTTTGTTGACAGATCGTTGATGTAAATTATGAATAAAAGTGGGCCAAGTTTCGACCCCTGAGCGATGCCATAGTCAACAGATCTTAACTAATACAAATTTTTTTAAGTAATATTGCGTGTGAAACCGAATCGAAATGTGCTGGCAATTCAAAAAGAGATCGTGTTTTTTTTTAAAAAGTCAACAATCTCTCCCGTACAACCGCTTGAAATACCTTCGACAACGCTAGGAGAATCTATATGGGTCTGTAGCTTGATTCATTATCTATGTGTCCACCCTTGAATATCGGAACGATTCTTGCAACTTTTAATTCGTCGAGCAATACACCATTTTCATAGCACATGTTTATGAGGACAGCCAACGGCTACGCAATCACCTGAATAACTCTCTTTAAAAGATCAGTAGTGATATCATATATGTCTTTGGTGGTTTTTGCTTGCAAAGTTGAGACAATCCTTTCAATTTCATGTTTGTCTACTGGCTCCAAGAAGCAAGTACTTGATGGGCTATTATTCAGCTTCTGCAACAATACATCAGGTTCTAGGTCGCATCTACTAATTTTTTTATTGTATTTTCCCCAATGGAAACGAAAAAGGTAGTCAAATTTTCACCAGTAAGATTTGCACTGTTTGTTGCTTTACTCCATGTTTTTTTTTCTGTTTCGCTATTTATAATGTTCCATACAGCTCGTTTGTTTGTTTTCAGATCTATGAATCATTCTTTCATTAAACATTCTTTTTGCAATTTCAGTCGCGTCATAGTATTGCTTCTTATGCTCCTCGTATCTCTGTAAATTATATGCATCCTTTGTGGCTCTGTATATAGTAATCAAAGCATCGAGTCTTTAAGTCCTTTTGTTGTCCATTTGTTTCCAGTGTGACATATTACCTTTTTTTGTATTTCAGGAAAACATGGATTCAATATTTCCAGGAAATTATTATGAAAATCACTGTATTTTTGTTGAGTGGGACCATTCGTCATTATTAGGTGTAATAGGAAAATATTTTAGCCTCAAATGAACAAATGTTTTCTTGAAAGGTGATATTTGAAATAAAAATTTGGTGTCATAAATGATGAAGTATCTACCTAAAGTTAAATCTGAATTTTATTTCGATTATAAATTTTGCCTGCTTGTATCTGACTGTATCGCTTTGTGTATCTTCCGCTGATAATTAAAACATAGCCCATTGCTTCGGCATAAAGAGAAAAAGAGAACAACAACTGTCATCACCATATACAGCTTTTGCAAAATTGTATTTTTTAGTCCGTTAATTTAGCATGCAAATTATAAGAGGAAAATAAAAAAGCCAGCATTTATTTACGTGTGTCTCTTTTAATGTTCAATTTACTCAAACATCACTCGCGGCGCCGGCGCTACCTCCTCCCCTGAAAAAAGAAAATGAAGGTGAAAAAAGGGAGACAGAGCCTTTTTGCCCCAACAATTTGGAAAAAAGACCGTCAGCCTCCTCTTTATTCAGTTTAGAGACGACGAGCCGCTAAAAGGATTTTAATTAGAAAAAAAAGTCCACCGTGTGAGAGAACTCGGATGCAAACCTGAGCATCAAGTCCCACCTGTTCGTCTGTGTGCGTGCGTACACCTACTATCTCGTGATGTGTTCATCATCAAAGCGACGGACGACCCTTTTGGGCTTAAAATAATTTTTACGAAACACACGGCCGCTCACACGTAGCATGCACACACCTATACCCACCCCTTGTGTGTACGGAGTAGGTAGACCGCAAAGGGATGTCTCTGCACGTTTGAGGGATTCGGGATCGGTGTGTTGGTAGACGTCCTACAACATAGATGGAGTGTATACGTGTACGTACAACGTCCTCTTCTGGTTCCGCTTCTGCTTCGACGGCGTATGGAGGAACTAATGGATGAGCACGCGGTCACTTTACCGTAAAACCGTTTGCTGCACTCCAATCAGGCGTATTTTGCACGTATACACGCGCGAACCGTAGTTCGGCGGCATCCACCTGTCCCGCCCCGACCCTGCACGTTGTGTGCCGCTTGTTCGTTGCCGTAGGTGGCGGTGGCGGGGTGATGGGTTTCGATCGAACGCTGAACGTGAATTTAATAAACAAATTATATGATCAATTGCCTCTAGTCGGCGTTCCAATTCGGTCACTTTTCATTTTCACGTTGATATCCCGTTGATCCGAGATTCGTTTTGCGTGCTCGCCTCTGCGGAAAAACGCATGGATTAATGGAATCATTTCATAACAAAATACGCTTTCACGTTATGTGCATCTTGGCAACTTAAACAACAAAAAAGAAGACTGATAAAAAAAGCTAGTTTTATAATTATTTGAATTGAATTAAACACACCCTAATGGTTCACATGTATTGCTGTCGGTAAAAGTGAAAAGGCAGATTTGGTGGATGCGCCAGTATCTATTTTTATTGTGTTAGACATTTTATTCGGAAAATAATCCTGCTTATGATTCTGTATTCCTCGTTGTAGATACTGTTTTATCTGGCCCACCTACACATCATTGCATCTACCACACTTAATCTTGTAAATGGAATTCGATTTCAACTACGTCGGAGTTTTATCTTTCATTTTTGTAAAAAGATCGTTAATTGTTCTTGTATTATAAGCTACTAATTTATTTTTGCCGTTTTAAGTACTTAACCTATTTAATTTCTCTGTTAAGCCGGTAATATGTGCCACTTTAAAATATTTTTTCTAATCGGTTACAATACAGCTAAAACAAACGACGACGCAATGCTGAAATGGTTATTACCGCACACTGTGCTGTAATGAAGTATTAACGCACTGGTGAGACGCTTATCGGAATGTATATGGGCGATTAATGTGCAAATTAGAAAAAATACTGTAAAAAACGTGTGCCACAATAACTTGTAATGCTCCTACAGTGAATCACTCGCCGCTACGCGGCTCGTTATTCAAACTTGTACTCGCATTACATAAACGTCATTGTGACACTTGTGTTTTAAAACACTATAGTATGAACAGTTTCAACCTTTGCAACTTGTTGCGTGTTACACAGCATCGCGTTAATGCATTTCGAGATTTTTCTCACTTATGCTTATATTTTGAAAAAAAAATACACACGAGAAAGATGGACAGTAACTCTAATTTAAATAGCTCTCTCGATGGCATATCACTTTTTGGTTTGTATTCTGTATACTTGTGAAATTGCAACCTGGTTTTGGGTATATTCTGTTCTAAAATAAATTGTAACTTGAAAAATATTTTTTTTTTTAATTTATACAGATATTTCTCTTTTAATTAGGCCTGCTCACAGAAGAATCACAAACTAGCCAGAGCTGAATATATACTATGAAATCAGTCAGAAAACTGTTTCGAATTTCTTTTAGCCAATCAAATTATCTTAGAACAGGCCTAATTATAATATACTTGTCGATGATTGTCCAATAACTAGAAAATTTAAAGTTCTAACGACTATGAGGGAAACTGTATTTGACTGACAAAATCTCATAATAAAGAACCAACAGCAAATTGATAAGATATTTAAATTATAATTCATGTTAACCAAATTTTATTTTAAAAAGTGTAATAATGTCATTAGCAGAAGTATATAATTACCAAGGCCAGAGTATAAAACAGCAATATTAGGCAATTATTTCATTACTATTAATTGGTTTTTAGTCCATCATGCTGATGCATCAAAATGAACTTAATAATAACTTTGCTATTGAAACGTGCATCCAGGAAATTTTAAAGTGTGTTGTGTTAATGATAAATACTTGCCTATACCAAATAATTAATTCTTTATCTTTTATTCAGGATTATAAAGCTTATAATAGAGACTCGAGTATCGATAATCCTTCCTTTATACTCACGCTGTATAAACTATTAAAATTATAATAAATCCCATTTGATCTAATTTACCAAATTTTACCAATGCTTTGTATATTAACGCTTATCTACAACAACCCCTTTTTGAGATAAAATAGAACGAGAATTTACATGGGCATCCGATACGTGGACACGGACAAAAGAGCCGTCAGATTATCGTAACGGCATCGGGAACGGTTTAAGTAGTAACATATTGCGAATTCTCTCGAGGATCTGCGCGACTGACGATTTCCCTCGGGAATCATTCACCGAACAAAAAAAAAACAAATTTTCGTCTTGTCTTTCGACTCCTGAGTCCGGGCCCAGAGGGTGAGCGTCAGAGGCGGGCAAACGTTCATTAATACGTCATTATTTAGCAGACCGCAGAACAAATCCGCAGAGGATCTCTCCTCTCGATAATACGATTGTAAACACCGATAGCCGAGATAAATGGGACGAGATACCCGTGACGCTTCCCATCATCGCGAACAGATAAGTCACCCTCGGCATGACAATGGCTCGTCACTTCTACTGACATGTTCATTACATTACAACGAGCGCGTATGTGTAGCCTACACATAAAGTAATACATAGCTTACATACATGCACACGTACGTGTGTATATACAGTTTTGGTCAAAATAATATATAAGTAAATATGATATCTAAGAAATTATTAGATGTATAGTATACTAGAGATATTTGAAATATGTATTTCCATTGTCTTTGTAGCCGACAATTTTCAAAGTAGTCTTGAAGCTTGAACCACGCAGAATTTTACTTCTAAGTTTACTTCAAAATATCACATCCATTCGACGGCCAAAATTTGGAAGGTCACTCATCTTCATGTGTGGTTCAATTGTCCTATTGGAATCATCTTTATTTTTTTTGTGTACCTGGGTTATTGCTAAGATGTTCTCTTACAATGGCAATCGATTTGCCCTTCACTTTTAGTCTCAGTGGGCTGAAAGTATTAAATATTGCATTGGAGTAGGTGGCTTCCTTCGGTTCCCGTCTAGTTAGATTATGGAGGCTTCCTCCCATTTGATTTTATGGTTCTCATTCCATGCGTATTGAGCTATACAGGATTTCTCGGTTTCTCGGTCTTATGTTCTTGTACCCTGATCTTAAGTGGCCGCTTGGTCTCTCCAATATATCGCTATTCACATTCACATAGTACTCTACATCCGCAGTTTTTAGCGTCTTGATTTATGTTCTTAGATTTAACCTTTGCAAGGATAGACCTCATAGTATTGTTGGTTTTGAATGCCGTTCTGATGTTGCTTTAGACCTTTTTAATTTTCTTTGACGGTCCTTTTATACAGTGTGTTAAAAATAGGTTGCCGGATATTTTACCCAATTGTAGTACTGGTGGAAATAAACAAAAAAGTCTTAGTCAACATGGGTCCGCAATTCAACTGTTTTTGACATATAGTCGATTGCATATTGTTTTAGTAGGATAAAAATGTTCAAAGAAATTCTGATCGCAATGTAAATTAAACAATTGTTTATTTAAAGTAAAACTAAAGAAATTGTTCTACATGTCCACCGTTCATTTCTAAGCACGCTTCACACCTTCTTATGAAAGATCGACGCAATCTTTCGAAAATTCCTGGAGTCCTCCGAATTTCCTCGCAACAATTTACGATTCGGTGCCTGAGTTCTTCCAAATTGTTTACAGATCGTGCGTACACTAATTGTTTTAGATGCCCCCAAACATAGAAGTCTAGAGGTGTCAGGTCAGGGGACCTAGGAGGCCATGCAGTTGGTCCACCGCGTCCTATCCATCTCTCATTGTAATCTTGATTTAAGAAATTTCTAACTACGATGGAAAAATGCGCAGGAGCTCCATCGTGCATAAACCACATATTTAATCTGTTAAAAAGTGGCACGTCTTCCAACAAAACGGGTAATTCATTTCTTAAAAAATCCAAGTATACTTGTCCCGTTAAACGATTAGGGAGAAATACTGCACCAATTAAACAGACTCCAAAAATAGCAAGCCAAACATTTAGCGAAAAACGGTTTTGGTGATGCAGTTCAACAACAGCATGGGGATTTTCATCTGCCCAGACGTGATTGTTATGAAAATTGAATATTCCGTCTCTTGTAAACCCAGCCTCGTCACTAAATAAAATCTGAGTCGCAAAATTAGGAGTTTCTGCCAGCTTTCGTAAAACCCAATGACAAAAAACCCTACGTGCATCATAATCGAGAGGAGCAAGAACTTGCACGCGTTGAATGTGGTAGGGATAGAGCTGCTGTTCCCGCAGAATTCTCCAAATGAGAGGATGACTGACGTTCAGTTCTGCGGCAAGTCTTCGGGTGCTAATATTTGGGTTGTCTTCTACTCGTCCCAAAATATCTAATTCTACTGCGGGAGAAGAAACTGATCTAGGTCTACCAGAACCACCATTAATTTTAAATGAACCAGTTTCGGACAGCCGGATATGAAGTCTTAGACAAAATCTTATTACTCGGTAACAACCGATTTGGAAATTCTTCGGCATACATACGCCGTGCTTCAGTGGCATTACCATTCGCACGACCGTACATAAAATGCATATCGGCCATTTCTGCATTTGTGTACGTATGCATAATTTGACAACAACAAAAAATTGACGCAAATGATAAATAATCTGATGACAGATGTCTGACAGAACTAATTTTAAGTCACAATCAGTTGTTTGACAAAGGGAACTATTCTCAAAACTGAAAAATGTTTTTTTTTTATTTTAAAATATGCAATCGACTATATGTCAAAAACAGTTGAATTGCGGACCCATGTTGACTAAGACTTTTTTGTTTATTTCCACCAGTACTATAATTGGGTAAAATATCCGACAACCTTTTTTTAACAGGCTGTATATGGGGTGACTGCTATTCTCTTGTAGACTTAGCTATTTCAAGTCTTCTTGCAGGATAGCCAATCCATTTTAGTGTTTCGGATATGTTTTTGTATTTTTTGTTCCTTTGTTCCGTGTTTGAGCACGTATTAGTTGTTGCTCTGTCATAAAGGCATTTCGCTAGCCCTATTTTTATAGCCTAGTTGTGGTTGGAATTTGTGTTCGTAAGTTTCCTGTAAACCTTCGTATTTAAATTTTGATCCTTCCTTTTCTGTACTAGTACGTCCAGCAAAGGTATCTACCCTATTTCCTCAATGTTCATTGCGAACTTGTTGAATTTGGTAAGAGAACATCTCGACAATAACCGAGGAACACAACAAAGACACATAGTGCTCTACCGGGGCAACCATGGGGGCAATATAATCCACACATTAATATAAGCCACCTTACAAATTTTGAGTGTGAATTGAATGTGTCATTTTGAAGTAAACTGACAGATCTTCGTCAATAGGCTACATGCCCGACATTTATAATTTTATACCTATACAATTTTTCAGTAATTCACTATTTGTAAATAACAATATTTCCATCCATTTTGATGAGAAAAGAATATTTACTTTAAAATTTGTTATAGCAAAATATTTAAAATATTTAGAGCAACTTGAAAACGCTATGCCATTGGCAGACGAGATTATGACGTATAAACTTAATAAATAAATTTTAAATTTTACGGTAAGCGGTGTTACAAATGTCAGACATATGTCATTTTATGTCAGTTTACACGGATTTACACTCAAATGTCAGTGAATGTATACTATTGATTTGACGAAATATACGCCCAACTTGACAAACTGCAAATTGCAAAAATTTTTTCACTAACTTAGTACGTCAATATACTTTAGATCATGCACCCTATATTTAAAATTCTATATGCTTCAAGCTTTACTACCTTGGAAACGGTCCGTCAATGCAGGCCGAAATGTCTGTGATAAATCACAAAGACGATGGATATAGTCCAAATAATACCTCTAATGATGAAAAATGGCATCGTCAAGAATATCCAGAAGTCAATTAGATGAATTTTGTCATTTGCAGCATATAATGAGTCTTAACAACGCTAATAAATAAGAAAAAGTAATTAAAATTCATGCTCCCTAATAAATAAATTTGCAATTGATTTCAGTAAACGCACCACAGATTGGTTCTTCTTGCAGAAGGCGAGCCGATAAATTTGTGGTTCATAAAATTCTCGCTAGAAGGTTGTTAATTATGTATTATTGTTATCACATTTATTGCATAAGATGACCTTGCATATTATTGTGAATCATCGATCCAAAGGTATATCACGCGAGACCCAAATTCTACCTGCGTATTGTTAACAAAGAATATGAATCACAACTAGATGTAAAGAAATTGTAAAGAGTTTAGTTTGAATATAGTTCTTGAGCAGACTGGTCGTGTGATTATTTTACAAGGTGTTTGACAATTGTTGTTGCAAACCCTGTACTTTCTAAGATACAAGAGGAGACCTACTAAATAAAATACCTACTTCACACATTATTTCTCATGAATATTGCATATAGGATTTACCGATGAATTTCTTTTGGATTCGCCTGTGTGTAGAAACATATATATGTACAATATAGATACCAGCAGCGTAGGAATTTAACACGTATGCATACCAATACACGATGCTTTGGATATGAGCATACATAAGCTGATAATGCTTGTTGCTGGCGTATATTAATGTTCGCCCTCAATTGCTTATCGCCCGTCACTCCGTTGAGGTACAGTGATGACTTTTTTTTTTTCGTCGACGTGCCGTTGTTTCATCGTGATTAGTTAATAATTACGGTGCGTGACGTAAAAATTCGAAACGTGTGACCATCATCAGAGCAATGGTGCAGATGGAAGAACGAGATGATGAAATGCTCCGTCGCATATTAGACTTTATCCCGTATTATCTATTTCTATTCTAATTTACTTTTTTTCCGCTAATACGTCGAAATATGGTGATTAACAATTATGCAAATAGTAATTAAAAATTATATATAGACATTTCAGGCTGTGTATTGGTAGTGAACTGCAAAATAAGAAATAATTGAACATACATATACATCAATACACAGAAAGAAAGACTACTCCTTTTTCAGAGTCAATTTGTCAGCCACTAACGGTGTGGAAAAGTATTTAACTCACTCTAAAATTATGAAATATTATCACTTTTCTAGAATAGCTATCTATAAAAATTTTGCACTTTGCTTGACATTAGATTTGACGAAATATGGTAAACTACTGCTTCATTAAGATTAACTTCTGCATAAATCCAATGTTGTTATATGCTTATTACCAAAATATGTGTTAATCTTTGCCTTTACAGAGAGAATTTGACTAGCAACATTTGTATCACTCAAATATTAACTTAATATAACTCCATGATGTTTTAATCACAACAAACAACACTTAAAATGAAAAAAAGCAATGAAATATTATTCTCTTTAAGGGTAGGATCTTTTATAAAAGATTTAAACGTATAATTTATCTTCTAAAACGAATTGATATTACAGCTGTTTTTGGTATAAAATTTGCTCCGCATAAAACCTTTTTTTTTTCTGTGTATGAAGTAAATTCTGTAGTGTTTTGTCTGCGAAATTTTTAGGTCAGCGGTGTTCGGACTGCAGACGCAACCGGTTCAAGTATCCGTGAAATCGGTAAGAATAAGAGTGATTTAAATGCAACGGCCGGAAACGACTTTTGAATAACATCAAGAGAAGCTGTGGGGAAAAAGTTTTCTATGTATGTACTGTGCGCAAGCCGTCACGTTTTTCACCCTCCTTAGTTCGAGAAAGTATGCCAGGCAGTATTGTAAAAATAAATGTGAATAAAATTGGTTTCTGTTATATTGCTCAACTGCTCGTTCCATTTTGATTTATCAAGTAATTTCATATATATATAAAACTTTTAAGTACATAAACAATAAACGAATGCCCAACAAGGGAACCTATCAGATTATTTTCTTAAGGAATTAATCTTACAATGAATATAAGTAGGAATGTATTTCAAATATTATACAAGAACTAGTATCTACTTATGCAACTTGTAAGACACTCTTCTGGTGATTGTAATTAAACAGCGGCTAAATGTGTGATATTTATTTTTGTTACTTAAATTTTTCAGCGACTTCTGAACCACACAAGAGTCATTTATTTTGGTCTTTATATTTATTCTTTGATAAAGTAAACCTATAAACGAATAAGTATTCGGCAACCTAAAGGTACCAGCTGCAACCACATTAGTTCGTTTAATGCTGAAACAGTGAAGCTTTTTTATTTAAATTTGGAAAACATTTACTCTGGATTTTATTATGCATCAAATGTGATAAAATTTATACTACTTCGGGTTCAAAGCCCGAGGAAGAAATGTTACCCTTATGTGTTGTTTGAGTTGGAATCTACAGAAAAAAATTCAACGTAAATCCGACATTTTGTATACATACCTAATTGCTACATATTTTTCAATTGTGTTTGGCCATTTATGCAATTACATTTTCAAATTGTACCAAACCCATCTAGGACTTAAATTTTGCATAAATAGGTACTCTGAAGAAGATTCAAATCAAATCCCCAAAATCGTGACAATTGAGTCTAAAATTTAATTTAGGTAGTTTTATTTCCTTAGATATAATATATATTTGTTTACAATTTGTACCGCTTACCTAACAACAATTCAAAATTCATGCACTGCATCTGACTGTACACGCGTATACTTTAATGGCGTCGTCGTCGTCTTCTTCTGCGTCCAGACCTACTCCTACGGCGCCTTCCACCACGTCGCCTATGTTCTCTTACTCCTTCCATAACTTCTCCCAGATGGTACCTGCCTCTAAGCTTCTTTATAGCACCAAACGCAATTCCTTTGTTAATAGTTTTCGCCAGGTACTTAGTAATCTGGTTATTAGGGACAGCGAACTCGGTCTCGATGTGTTGACTGATTGCGTCCTTGGAAGCCCCGTCCGGCAAATCCTCAATGGCCGCTATAACCATTTTTGCTGTTTTCACTTCATGTGCTGTCGGGCTCCCCATTATGCCGCTGATAACTTCAAATTTTCTATATCCGAAATGATTTTGGTCAGATATTATTAAAATTTTTCACTGTGCACGTCAAAATGTCATTTTAATTTAACCAACTGATATCGATTGTTGATCTTCACTTGTTCAACATCAATCATGCCGTATATGATACAATAGGTAATTATGTAAGAAGCGAGGAGGCTGTTCTGCTAGTTGGAATGGAGAACGTCATAGGAACGATGGGATCGATTGTCAAAATTGTTTGTTGGTCTGTTAATGAGTGAAGCTTGGAGTTATGAAATACAACTTGACACTACTTGACGCTGACATCGATTGACGTAATGTAGGTACCATCAAAGATAACCTAAATTTGTACCATTCACGCTGAAATTTTGCTGAAACCGAATTTGATCCACAATTAAAAACCACTGTCTCGATTTGGAATCGAATCATCGCCTTACAGGGTGAAGGGCGAACATGCGAACTGTTCAATCATAAATGCAACATCAATTCCTAATAGTGCATAAATATAAGCAAAACTTGAATTAGGATGACAGGTCAGATAAAATCATTGCCTGTCAACATCAGATATTCCAACTCCGCTCCAGTGTGGATTTTATAAATGCCCAACATCGTTTTGATATAGGACCTACAATTTTACTTCCTGCTTGAGAAGAAGACGTTGAGTATTGAATATTAAGAGGAGATAGCATCCTCATGGGTCGATTATCCGTCCCTATCTTATCTTTAAAGTTCATCCAGCAAGCGCAGGCCCTTAAGGTAGCTTAGAATCTTTTTAAATGAGGCCTTTTGCAGGATGCTTCCTCAGTTTGCAGTGACCTGCAAAGACAGAAACAATTACTTCGACATTTTTATGGTCAAGTTCTAGTAGCTCCTTGGATCTCATATGATTAAACGAAATGTACGTTTTTGCATGTACCATACCAGGAGAATTGTTCCAATGTTGGAGCACTTTCTGATGTGCCCATACATTGATATGTTGTTTAGTTACCGTAGGCACTATACCAAGAGCGGATTCTAATCCCTGGAAATGCTCTACAGCACCCTTTTTGCAAGAGTGTCTGCTGCCCCATTGCCATGAATGAGTGAGTGCCCTGGTACCCAGATTAGGGATAGGTTATTATCCGTCCCCACTGTATTTAGCATGTTTTTATAGCTCCAGATCAGGCTCGAGTTGCATTTTTAAAAAAAAATTATTGATTTGTACCTGATGTTTTTATCTAAAATCTCTGTAGTACACATATCAATGGCATAGATTTCAGCCTGAAAAACGTTATGTGTTGTCCAAGGTTGTAGTATTTTCTAACTCTTGGATTACAACAGAGTAAACCAGCAGGTCTCTGTCTGTATCAGTGTTTTTTCGTTACATCTCCATTCCTCTATCTTTGGAAGAGAGGTGGTGAAGTATGTATCGATCATTGGTCAAGTACACTTCATGTTCATCGACGCAGACATGAGTATGTGGCGATTGATTCGCAATGTGCCATAGGCAGAATGTGGTAAATCTGGCCTCCCTTTCCACAACAATGTGCAAAGGTGGTAGGTCCAGAAGAATTTCCAATGCAAACGACGAGGAAGAAGACTTTGAACATTTGGGTACCGCCGTCTAACGACTATTGACGCCTATTTGTGGAGTAAAAGTAAGAACATTGAGAACCTTGTGAAAACGTATGACACATGTCGTATTAATTAATGTTGAGGGTTTTGATTCACAACCAAAGAAATAATTATACGCGTCGTTTACATCTTACTCTAAATAACATCAGCAAAGCAAAACATTGATTTAAATGATTCCGCTGTAAAAGCTGGGAGAATGGACGTAGAAAAATTATGTATACTATAAGAGACTTGAGCTATGATCATTATTTATCTTCGTTCTTGCAGTGCCTAGTTTAATATCACCATTATAGTGTCATCATGGCAACCCTCCAGAACATATCGAAGTGCACGACTTTCAAATGATAAAAGTTTTAGTAACTCCCGAATCGCCTGAAGTAGAGTGAATTCAATTCAAATATGAAATTCTGTCCTGATCCCAACTCGCATCTAAATCCATCCCAAACGGCGAAAACAAGGAGTAAATTTTTGCCACGTCGGGACAACCATTAACATATTTTTAAATTCCCGGAGATATGGAATTAATGCTGCCCGCGGCGTTCGGGAATCTCCCTAAATTCTCGGACAGGCCACGCGGACAGGGCAATAAATATTACAATAAAGTTTTTCAACGGTCCCACTCTTTATACACGGCCATATATCTCCCCGAATATTCAGTATCTCCCTCTTATTTTCAATTTAATTCCGTATTCTTTCGCGGGAAGTTGGCGCGCCCCGGAGTTGGAAGCGTTCCAAGTTATACCACGTGCCCTCCTCTCCACTCCGGTGACCGGAGTCGGATCTAATATCAGCGGTGGTAGGTAATATTTTGTGGCGGCTCCTCTATAAAGTTGCGTCGTAAATTTCGGAGATTCCGAGGAGAATTTTGAGCGTCTCTCCTTTCCGGTATTTTATTTGACATATATCGGACTCTTTCCGGCCAACGTGAACAATAGGGGACAACCCTGGCTCTAAAAGTGTTTAAAATGTTATATCAACAGATTTCGTTTTACAAAAATGGTTCAGGTCCTAACATATAGAAGTCGCAAAAAAACATACATCAAATATGCAACATCAATATTATTTACCAAGAAATCATTTTTGCAACGTAGCACTATTTATTCCATACTGAGTTGATATAATGTAGCAAAACCGTTCTTTAAAAATTTGGTGGATATTCCAACAAAATGAATGTTAATATTCATATGAGATTTCATTACTTATTATTTTTTTCCGGATTGTCAACTTTTTATGTTATCCATTCATATTTTATGGATATTACTACAAGCAATGCTGTTTAAGTGATTTTACCTATATTTATGCTTTTTCAGAAAACACATCACTCAAACATATGTTCTACAAAAATAAATACCTTCAATCAATTATTAATAAATATATTAAAAAACGGATTGTACTATTGTGAAAATACAGCAAAAATGATAATGACAATAACAATAGCCCATATACCCAAATAAAAACAATAAGAAATTCTTCACCGAAATAAAACAAAAATTGAACAAAAATAAAACACATGTAATACACAAAGTAAATTGTAATGATTGCGCAGTCTAAAGAATCTACTCTCATAAATACAATGTTAAAACATATAATGTAACCGCCACAGTATTATTGCAACCTCACCACAATGTGAGACAAACGTTTGACTTCAATCATGTGAAAATCTTAGAACAAGAAATCAACTACCAAAAGAGAATTATAAAAGAAATTTTCTATATAAAGAAACAAAAATTTAGTTAACTGTAGGGATGATATTAGCACCCTTAGTATAATCTACAATTTAATTAAACAATCTACTTACCTATAACCTTCTTATCAGTGTACATCTTCTGTTTATGACTGTACATGCATGTTTTGCCACTCACCTTTCTTTTTTCTCGTTGTATATATTCCTTATATTTCATACCTGTTTTATAGAAATAAATGTTCTGTTAGCCCTAGCACGCCTTTTCTGGTGTAAAGCAAGCATTTTCCCAGTCCGCTCTGGCTGATGTGTTGGCATAGCTTTCTGATACACGGAGTTTCTCGATCCCGTCATTCTGTCTGTTAGCGCTGACACAGATTTTCTGGTGTAATACAGGCATTTTATCGGTTTTTTTTTCGCCGTGGCCGTCGCGTTGGCATAGCTTGCTGATGCGCCCAGAGTTTTATTCATAGTCATTCCCGTCCTGCAAAGTTTAGCGCCGTCACAGATTTCTAATCCCCGTATATAGATTGTCATTTCATGTTATTAGCAGAATTAAAGGCATTACATGCCGCGTCTAAATTTCAAAAGCGTTACCAAAGCCTCGCGAATGTTTGATTGTTTATCAGTGTACATATTCTATATGTTTACGACTGTACATGTATATGTTTTGCCACCCACCTTTTTTTTTTTCTCGTTGTATATATTCGTTATATTTCACACCTGTTTTATGGAAATAAATGTTTGATTTATAGTACACTTTCACTGTTTAAATTGTTGCGCACTACCATCAGAACCCTGGAAACACCTCGCTCTCACATTCACAGCTATCACTCTGGGGTTCAAACTTTATTGTAACGGCGTAAATAAGATGCAACACCATTCAAATCAACATAAGACCGCGACATTCCGTTTCGAGAACTAGTCGCACAGCCAGCGCCGCCAAACGAGCACGAGGCGAATCTCCACACATTGTTTCGTTTTGTTAATTTTTTTCTGTTTTTGTTTTATTATTCACGTATATTATGGACACGTTATATTAATCCGGCAGTAGCACTATATGAGTAAAACGCTTTCAGTTTAAAAATATATTTTTTGGACGCTTAAAGCTACTAGCGATACATTTTTGCTGAAAAAAAATTAATATCTAACACAGGAAATGTATGTAGTAAAGAAAAAGGAATTTTCAATATGGCCAGCCAGCTTTTTGGATTGTCGCGGGTTGCCAGACGAGCAAGGAGTAACAGTGGCAATAGAAGTATGGCAAGACACCGAAAAGAACAAAAAACGAGATGAAACAAAACATCAAGGGACAATCGCGGACGGCAGCGGCGGCGCTGCGCCCGCGACCGGGATAAAAGTTTTCAGTTTATGGGAATCCCGTACGCCGCTCCTTCACGTCGGAGTCATCTTCTGGAAGAGCGATCATCGGTGTGCATCTTTCAAATCTACAATAAGCGGCGTAGAGAAGGAGGAGGTTTCAGTACGGCAGCAACGAGAAACGGAATCTACCGTCGACCCACCCGAAGGAACGGGCGGTGGAGCTCCCGCAGTCGCTGCTATGTTCCGCGAATATAAATTCTTAACATACCTCCGCCGTCTGTTTTCACAAATAGAAATTAAAAATTATTTCCGGTGCGTGAACATAAAGTCTCCGAAGATGTCTACGGTGGTATCCTAAAAGGGGAAACTTACGGACGTTAAGTACACTCTCAGATAAAAGTTCTGTCACAGTGGAATTCAAACAATATTTGTTTATAGTTGTCATTATTGTTCCCCAAATTTTTCTACCCCATAACGAAAAGTTATAGCAATTATGTTGTATAAAATAACACTACGAATCGTAAGTGCTCCCTTGTGTGCATTAATAATATTTATCTAACCGTGAATAAAAAATTTATTTCACAGTAAATTAAACTACACACGATTTTAATTTAATTTTTAGTGTCGGCATACGTATTTCACCGAAATTGAAATCTACGTTTATTTATTTATTGAGGAAATTATGGAAAAATAACAAATTCTACTTGAAAGAAACTTAATAAAATTATAATCTACGTAATATGCGGAATCTAACACACAGCATCATAAATGTTCATGCAGTTTGTTAATGATGTATTGTCGAGCATTGACCTTTTTTGTGTTTTTGATACTAGTAAATACTTGGTCAGGAATTTTCTTGAACAGCTAAATTAAAAATTTCCATCTATTAAGTTTATCCATGAAGAGAAAAGAGACAAAGAGCGTTTTTGTATGTTATATCAGACAACATGCATTTGTTTATTGGCAATAAATAAATCTAAATCTTCTCTGCCACCGGTTCGCATTATTCATCGAACCAATATGCTGCTGGTTTATTTCTTCTGTGTCCTATTATTTATTATTATTATATTAGTAGGTAACTATCCATTATAATAAGATCCCGATGAACAATATGGAAACGATACGGTAATTTTTGTGTGTAAAAATCCCCTCTTTTTATGTCCTGGAATAAAAATTGCAGTATGAAATACTTATGTTCCCTCTTCTTTAAGGGTAGCCACTTAAAACCAGAAAATATTTTGTCATCTACCGGTTTCCGCTCACATGATCTACAATAATAGCCGAGTACAATTGCTTCTTAAGCAATACATACGTGGAAATATTTACACACGCTGTTACAATTGACAAATGGTCGTCGCCGCACCTTCCTCCTGATACCCGCACATACACAAAACGTGCGTACTACCGATAATAATCATGGAGCCAAGTGCCACCGTCTCTCTAGTCTCTATTTTCGACGATTGCGTTGTCGACGATGAACAGAAGGGGATTCCCTGGACGTTTTGATCGTTGAAAGCGCTTTCAGGACGGCGAGGGACAGTAGCGACGTTCTTTTAGAGCAAGCCGACTGTATTGGAATCGATTAAACAATCATTGTGTCGGGTGCAGAGTAGCAGAAATGAACATGAACACAAACACTACATTACGGAACCCATAGGTGAGTTTTCGCTCATTAGTTAAGACTAATAATATTCCTGCGTGCATTTTTTACCGTTTCCATTCGGTTCGTGTCATTGTGCGAACCGCACAGCGAGAGGTCTAAGGAATACGCGTGAGGGTTTTTAATGTTTATACGTCTCCGATTAGGGGAATTAAATACAAATAAATTTCTCCGTTGTAATAAATGTAAGTTAAGGTATTGTAGACGCAACACATGCAAGGATCAATATCGAGCATCAAGTAGAATAACTCATTGAAATTCAAATTTTAATGCTTTGAAAGCGCTTCATAAGTATATCCACAGGTAAAATTTTAATCATGAATTATGTTAAAATGAGGTAGTAATAAATAAGTGACCAATACAAGCATTTACCGAATAAAACAGATATACTAAGAAACTATTTATTATGACGTAAAACTATAACGGATACAAAAAATCGAAGATAGAAATTAGTAAATCCATTTTTAACACTTCCTTAACAACCCAAGAAACGTTTGATTTTATTTTAAATCAATAATATAATAATACATGTACCACATACCATAAATTATTTTATTATGGAATACGGGCAAGCTGTTTTGATTTGTTGAAATCATACTTATCCAATCGACGACAATATGTAGAAATAAACAACTTTCAATCTAAAATGGAAACAATGACATATGGTGTACCCCAAGGATCTATCCTTGGGCCACTCTTGTTCATAATTTATGCGAATTACTTGGAGCACAGCATATCACCGGATATAATCAGCTTGTATGCTGATGACACTTCTCTAGTTACCAAAGCCCAAACTAGACATGAATTACTTAGCAAAAATCAAACGATAATGGAAGGAGCTGATCAATGGTTTAGGCCCAACAAACTGCTATTGAACGCTACCAAAAAACGACATCTGGATTTAACACTTAACAAAGAAGAACGTAAATAATTACCAGTAGCGTTAAGATTTTGGTTCTCCACATTGACAGCAAACTGAAATGGTCCGAACATATAGATGGATTGGCGAAGAAACTAGCTGGCGCAATCTATAGCATGAACAGAATTAAAGATGTGGCTACTTCGCTAATTTCCATAGCGTCGCCACTTACAAAATTCAGTTTTGGGGAATGTCAACAGAAGCCAGTAGTATCTTCCTCCTGCAGAAGCGAGCTATCAGAACTTTGTGTAACCTGAAACGTAATATGTAGACCACCGCATACTTACTATCAATAGCGTATATCTCCTTACCGTTACATATGCATAAAAATTAAAAATATTTTACTAAAAACTTTTACCAATGTTTATTTGTCTTATACTCTTATTATGATAAGGTCGAAGGTCGGAACTTATGACTGCAACACTGCATTACTACAAATAACAGACAATATTATTAAGAGAATTGATGGCGGCTAACTAAAGTTACTAATTGTTTTAGATTATTCAGAGCATTTAATGTTGTAATGTATTGTTGGTGTTCTGTTTGTTTTGAGTAATAGTGTATGTATCGGTATGTTGTTTACAAGTTAAACCGTTGTTTTTATTGCTAAGTTTTTGTCTTGTATATACCTATGATGTATCGTATGCAAAGTAAAATATACACTTTAAGCAGCTAACCGTCTTTAATACATCATCAGAACATCGCAGATATGATCAATCATGATATTATGTTTGCTATTTTGGATTTCTTCGGAATGAGTGATGGAGTTATTATTTTTTTAAGCAATATTTACAGAATAGATATCAACAAATGAAACTATCAAATGATATACTATCTGCAAAACCCTTAACTATGGGTGTACCACAAGGCTCCTTATTGTATATAATTTACACGTTCGGGTTTTTAAACTATATTAAAGATGTTGCTCATGCCAATGCAATTATTAATCAAGATATTCAATCATTTTTTAGTGATTCTACTTCGCACGGTCTTAAAATCAACGGTAATAAATCGACAGCCATTTTATTTGATAATGAAAATAAAATTGAAGAAATTTTACCCCCTCATTAACATTAAGGTTGATAATGAAACTTGCGTGTAAGGAGTCTGGGTTTATGGTTGGACAACGAACTAAAATTGGATACATATGTATGTAACAAAATCATTACTTTAATGTGATTATGAAATGTTTACTGTTATTATAAAATAGATTTGAATTATTCTTTATTTATTAGCCGATTGTTAATATTATCAGACCTTCCGTTCTTAGGAAAACACGGGCCTATATTAATTCTTATTTCATTAACATTATACGTAAATCTATAAAAAATAGATCCATATATGTAGCTATTCTGTGAAGCCTGCAGTTTAGGTTGGTATTTCTGCGTGTATCGGCAACACAAATTTCTAGCTATAATCTCTAATACAACGCATAGAAACTGTTTCATGTATACGGAAAACAGCTACAGAAAGTAGCAGCTTTTTTAAACTGCTAACTACAAAATAGAGTTTTACAAATCACTAGTAAACTCTTATGGCGTTTAAAATAAAAAAACAAATATTGGATTTTAAGTAAAAATTAAGTAATTAAGGTGTAAAATAATAATTAACTAATGTAAAGAAAACATCAAATTTTTAGTTCACATTGGGGGGGTTATTTTGTGTATGTGCTACTCAAATTTCAGGCTTTTCTTTCTAGAACTGCATATTTTTGTTGTACCTATGTTAAAATTTTATATTCATCGTCGGTCACCCTAAGAGTCACCAAAAACAAAAACACAACAATGCAACTACATTCCGAGGGTCAATTCAAATCAACAATGTGAACGTCCCATATTTTGACACTTTTACGATGGCAACTTAAGAATTGTACATACAATACTCCGAAATAAAATACGAGAACATTTCACCGTCACTTACACAATAGCTGTATTCTAAATGCCCTAAAGTGCGTAATTAAAAATTCTAAACCAAATATAAAACGTCAATAAATACAGGGGTTGGAAATTGTGGAGAAACGTCGAAAAAGTCAAATCGCCCTCTCCCTCCTTCCTTTTAACTACGTCAATTTTCGTTCGAATAAGAATCGAAGGGGACGCGGGAGAATTAAGAATCCCAGCTTTCTTTTACGGGGAAAATCGCGCTGGCAGGAACCAAGACGGTGCCAGCGGGCGCCACGAACAATGAGTTCCAATAAAAAACGGGGCGGACGTTAAATCATCGACACACACAAGGTATGTATGCGTAATCGCGTCGGACCAGAGGGACGAGATGAAAGAGAAGTCAATCGCATCGATAATGAAATGTATGCAAGGTGGAACGGAATTCCGGATTCCTTTCTCAGCAGCGGGACAAGGGGCGTACCGGTAACGCGACGGGATGTCGCTGATTAAGGCCTCCGTTACAATAATTGCATATTTGGTTCACACGGAACTGCCGGTTACTCCCAGCGCTTTCTGCGCGTCTTTAGTGCTAAAGTTTTGGGGTGCGCCGCTATTCATTAAAGATATTATTAAGTCCATGGACCCGTCTATTAAACACACACGTTACTTTCCATTCATCGAAATCCGGTTTTGTTCACGAATTCAAATGGGGGTTATTGTAAAATTAGTGAGATAACTACAATTTAAATACCAAAAATGGCCTGCCCGAGCAACACCATTCGCTGGATAAACTTTTGATCTTAATTTATTTCAATAATATGTAATAAACGAATATTCTATTCGTGCCGTAAAGTTGATTAACCGTTTATAATACTAGAAATTGTTGTTATAACTAGAACTATTTAATTTTAATTAATAAAAATTAGATGCTTAGTGCTGCCTCTATCGGGTAATTGCAGCAGTAAAATTACGTATCTAGACTAGACACACCTTAACGACAGATGCAATAGTGCAGACAGAAAAAGTAACTCGTACGTATGTTTACAAAACGGGCTAGTATTACATGATGTTTTAAAGGTACCCATAATGCCTTGCCATTCCATAAGTTGATCAACTGTTAATGCGTCCCCTTAAGTAGATAACTTGGAAAATTCAGGAATTTATCAAATATCTTGTGAATAGTGTAATCATATATAGGTATATTGGGCAAACTAAAAGACCGATTAAAACTCGACAAATCTAAGGTACCTTACATATGTTTGAATAAAACCACAAAATTGAAAATGTAAAATAGTTAAGAATGTAAATACACTTAAATTGGTATGGGGGTATGGAAACATATAAAAACCAACATAGTTTAATTCATTCAGACTTAAGACTTTCAGCTTATTATAGGTATAATTAAATTAAGAAGAAATATGGTAGACGGAGTTGGAATTAGTGATTAGTGTTTGTTATTAAAATGTACGTCCAGCAGTGCAATGAAATTTCTGGTGAGGTGTCTGTGTGAAGTTTTATCTTTTGCGCTTCTATTTGCATTATCCTTTTTTAACATCATATATTCGGCCCTTTTGATATTGTTCAAGTCATTCATACTCTCCATCTTCTGTTTATTTTTTGGATTTATTCCTAGTCATAAAGCTAATAGCTGCCACATATTATTATATTTTATTAGAACATTAATAGAAGTCATTTTAAATGAACTCATATTCTTTACTTCTTAAATTCGTAATACATGTTCTTCTAATTCTGCTTTTCTCTTGCTTAAATAAACTTCTACTGGCCGAACAAATAAACAAACTTATTCGAATTCATTATTCAAAATATTACTATTTCGTTTAGCATAAACTTCTGAATGAAATGAATATGAAAACACGGTGCTTCAATTAGCTTGCGTGTGAAAACTTACTTATGTTAATATGCAACTAATTACACTATCTATGCCTGAAGGCAACTGCACACATAACGAGTGGGAAAAAGTCTCCCGTACCGACTACCCCTAAGAACGTCTTTCTTCGCATTGTCGCCAACGAATATCTGCGTTTTGTGCGTCGCTCGACGGGATTTCCTGGTTCTGTTTAGATCGCTGTTTAAGTCGAGTTTATTAACCCTCATGTGGTCTCCCAGTCTCTTACAAAGACGTTATCGTCGCGATGATAAATTAGGCGTCACGTAGACTCCGATAATGAGCGCCGTACTGTTAAGTTATGAACGTAAGAAATGTTGCAACAATTGTGTAACGATTTATGGACTTGTTTGCTACACTACGTTCTACCATATAGTAGATGGTCTACACACAAGCATTATATGGGTTGGCATTGTTTCAACAGCGGGAAAATCCTAAATGCAAAAACGATTTTAAGACGACGCATAGATGATGTATGTATGTTGTGGGGTAAATACAATTTGGAAAAATAAGAAAAAACTAAAGATACTTATAATCTTTTGCAATTTATTTTCATGATTAGTACAACATTTATAAATACAGTAAAGCAAAACTTTTTGAAACTCACGTATTTTAGCCACCATATTCCGTATAACGTGAATAACCTTGTATATTTGGAATTGCATACATTTTTCCTAGTAAAACAAAATAATACGTCAAAATTCTAACCATTATTTTATTTTTTGACATGTTAATTCGATATTATACTATACTTTCAGAAAAAGTTTCAACTCACGTGACTTTTTTTAAGTATGCAACCAATCTTGCAATGTGGTTCTAACAAACAAAAAATTCCCTGGTTTCAAGAAAATTTGTATTGACATATTGACATAGTTAGTCTTGTTAAGAGTTTGAAAATTACATTTTCCTGTCGAAATTGCAGTCTCTAAAGACAATAAAGTAGTAAAATAACAAAGTAGATGTGTGGTTTGCTTATTTATTTACATCGATATATTTTTTTAACAAATAAATATCCTCACAAATGAAACCAAGCTTAATCGCTAAAGAGCGTCGAGTCAAGAATATTATTGCAAATGCTGTCTGTCTATCTTGAAGTCCATATCGAAATCGGAAATTCAGGGTAAACTGATCGATGCAGCTTTGGAGGGAATATTTTCAAATTCTATTAGCATGATATCTTTATTTTAAAGGCGATGGTTGAAACACCATCGTGATAACCTAAAATTTCATAAGGAAAGATTATTACCTTCGTTATGATTAAGGTATCAAATAACTTACCAAGCGAAGATATTATTCTGTCAGTAGTTTTAACAAAAGCTAATACAATAAAATAAAGCTTAACAATACAAATAACGATGAAGAAAATGCGGCAAAAGAGTTCGTGTCGCTTGTCAGAAAGAAACGTACCCTACCGTCCATACTGGATTGTACTGGATCTAGGAATATTTAATTCGTTGCCAACGTATGCAACCAAAGTTGCATCTCTTAAAAGTGATCACGTGGGTTGAATTTATTTCTGAAAGCCCCGTATTTGTATTCACACATATAAAACTGATACATTTTATCGACCTAAATTCCCGAAGTAAACACTTAAACAAGAAATTTCAAGATTAAAGGTCAGCTATTGCAGAAACTATCATCGTATGGGGTTAGAGGTAAGGGACTTCAGTGGTTCGGTTCCTACTTGAGAAATCAGAAGCAGATTGTTAAGATAGCTGGGTCGCCTTCTCCAGCAACATCACCAGCATCTAATATCACACAGGGTGTACCTCAAGGATCCATTCTTGGCCCACTTTTATTTTTGATTTATGTAAATGATTTGCACGTAAATTTTAACACAAATGATATTTATCAGTTCGCGGATGATACCACTGTTATTGTATCAGGTGCAAACATCGAACAGACAAGTAATATGGGAAATAATTATGCTGGAAATATGTTACAATGGTGTAATATGAATAAACTGAAGATCAATCACTCCAAAACCTGTCTGATACCCTTTTCATCTTCAAGACGTGTTCCTGACCAATCAATCCTTATACGGTTGGGTTCTAATACTATTCCTAATAAAACTAATAGTAGATTTCTGGGATGCTTAATTGATAACTTATTGACGTGGGAGTCCCATATAAATTCATTGTGTTCAAAGTTGTGTTCATTGAATTATGCTATACACAGACTAAAGGCCTGTGTCAACACTGAGTCACTCCTTATGTTTTATCATGCACATGTATTATCGCGTTTGAGATATGGTATACTTTTCTGGGGTTCCTCTTCTCATTTCAGTCGATGTTTTCTCTTACAAAAACGTATAATTAGAAATATATTTTTACTTAACAGAACTGACTCCTGCGTACCCGTTTTTAAGCAGTTTAAACTTCTTTCGTTGCCATCACTATTTTTATTTGAATCCGCAATGTACGTGTATGGGCATCGTTCGCTGTTTGTTCGGAATGGTGACATAAATACATCGTACAATACTAGAAATGCTGATGCACTGAACATTCCTAAACATCGACTATCTATGTATGAAAAAAGTCCAAGTTACGTGTGCATTAAGATATTTAATAAATTGCCAACTAATATAACAAATATAAATAGTCCCAGATTGTTTAAGTTGGCCCTTAAGGAGTTTTTCGTGGAGAGTTGCGTCTACAGCGTCCGAGATTTCCTAAATGATGTCTGAGTTGGTGGCTTGTGCAGATTGGGTGTGTTGCTGTGAATTGTTTGAGTTGTGTGTATGTGTGTGTGTTTGTATGTTTGTTTGTGTCGTACGTTCATGTAAATTTTATAGTTTGTACGATATAAGAAGTTTTACTCAAATGTAAACTGTTTGACTAAGCCCATATCTTAGGATCAGTGGCTAATAAATTATTAAATTAAAATTAAATTAAATTAAAATTAAATTAAATTAAACTAAAAATAAAACAAATCAACAAACTTACGTGGTATGGACTTTTTAAAATTGTTGTAAAAAAATACCTTTTGAAATTCCATTGGTAGGCTTCATATTAGAGCTACCTTATTTCCGTGTATACGTACAGTACGTACCTGTACGGACATGTTTCGAACGCCACGTGTCCGAACTGCACTTGTATCTAAAGTGCGTACCGTACGTGTATTATATTTCACGTGAAATCCGTACGCAAGAGTTCGTTTCTTTTTTCTACAAATCGCCGAACCTATATTCACGTACCGTACGTCAATTACAAAAGTACGTGTGTAGTCCGTATTTTAATTCACGTGAAGTTCGATGTCCGGGTTTTATCACGTGAATTATAAGGAATCCGAACGTCTCAAAACCGTGGCTCTACTTCATATATCTATACGACTTCGACTGTATACGTAGCAGTTCATCCACCGCTCATTCCACATAGGGGCGCCTAGAGCTCCTAGTGTGTAGTCTAGAGCTATTTCAGTCACGAGCTATGGCGAGTCTTATCCTCTCTCTCTGTCTAGCGGTAGGACATCATCGTAGTCGTGTTCAATGATTCGAGCGGACATATATTATTTTTGTTGCGGAGGGTGTAAATATGATGTCACAAAGCCATTTGTTAGCGCGGCTTCCTCTCGGTCTGTCTGCAGGAAAACCACGACCCGATATGTCGCTTCATATTTATTATCCACTTCCACACGGATTCCGCGTAGTATGTGTACATATGTATACATAGTATCTATGGATGTATGAACGTGTTTGTGTAGGTAGTAACACGTAAAGGGCCACATATCTACTAGATATGTACACTATGATGGTATCAATGCCTTTGGTATATATACTTTGAATATATACCATAGCATAAAATGAATTTATAGGTATGTAAGGAAAACAAAAAGATATCTTACGTATATATAATGAATACATGATGTATGTTTAAATACTATAATACAATCTAAGTTCAAAAAATATCTTAAAGGATGGGGTGCTTAGAGATTGTATTATATAATTATAATATGAAAATGCTTTATCTTCCTTCCAACAAAGTGAAAAATTATATAGCATTTTGAGTTCCATATTTCTGAAGTTGATGCCTGAACATGACCCTTGTAAAATACATTTTTGTGAGTTGACATACTATATATATATTGCTTATTTGATAATGATTAAATTTGAAATAGACAGGGATAGACGGTTGAGGAAAATTATGGGGTACAAAGGACAAGTATTTATTTGGAACGAAAAACTTAATATTTATGTTCCTCAATAAGCTATATTTGTTTACACATTAATTGCCTATGGTAAAGCCTCTTATTAAAATAACATTTGGTGTTTTGAAAAAATGTCCAGAAAGACAAAATATTAGAAAGAAAACAACAACAAAAACAAAAGCAATATATTTTCCATTTGAAAACAATAAAAACTTATTAAGCGCATTGTTTTATTGCAATTATTGAATTGTACATCGCTTAAGTTTTAAGTGAAATTCGCAACTGAATTCTTTGACATTATTATTTATGGGAAACGTGATTGCACTCCAACTAGATACATATGATGAGAAAAAATATTGCCGTCAGAATTATTTATTGTTATTTATATTTTAAATAGCTAGCTACTTGTTTTGGGGTAAACACATTTACATTCATTTACGTATGAAATTATACCTATGTTTTAATTTTTGTATTTAATAAACCTTGCTCATTTTTAATTTTATAATTATTTTGTTCCTGTTATGACATAAAACCAATAGTCTTTGCATTAAAGTAACATTAAGACATTAGACTTCTAGGTTTTTTTTTATTAGAAATCGATTCAGTATTCAAAGGAATAATTTTGAAATTGTTTCGTTTTTTGCAACTTTGGCGGTAAATGGGCAAACAGTAAAAGAGTTGGAAGCAATGGGCACGCAGAAATAGCAAAATTTTCTTCAGACTATATAAAATCACCTCGAGCCAGCAATGATTCAATCACTGGAAAGTATGCACGTGTAAAACATCTAAAAATAAAAAAATAAAAATAAAACGTCTAAAAATTACGGCCTTTGTGAATAGTTCCCGCAAAAGTCATTAGATGGCGCGAACGCACGCGAACGTTTCTATATACAAAAGATTCCGCTCTAAACTAACCCTTCTTTATGTTACCGATGCAAAATTTCATTTACGCAGTGCGCCATCTAAGAGACACCCAAAGGTACTTGCAAAGGATTGAATAAATACATAGAAATATATAAAAAGGATATTATCAACAAATCTGAAAAAAAAACCCACAGAACTAAATTTAAATATCTCGTAATTATTTTTAGTTATTTCACCATAAAGGTATTAAAATAACTGTTACTGTAATTAGTGACGGGCAAAACCGAATGATATCAATAATCGAATAATTTAATACTTACACTACAAACTATCTCGCTTGTTAAAAAGATCCTTAAAAAACAAAATCTCGTATGCTGTATCATAAAAAAACTAAAAAAAAAAAGATTCCTCTATATTTAAAACATTGATTACGACCAATTTCATTTTAATAATCGATTATGCGTCATTCATTTGACATGAATGATCATTGATCGTTTCGTAATTCACAATCGATTATGAATGTTAATAATCGATTCTCCAATGACAAGTCATAGTCGAATGATTCGTTTTCGATCATTCGGTTATGCCCATCACTAACTGTAGTGTAATCGCAAGTAAATATTCATGCTTCTATCGCTTCAACGTTGAAATTATTAAAATTAGTTGCGAGTAGTACGATTATCAAAGTAGAAAGAAAGCAAATAAAATGATGTAGATCGTATGTGACAGAATCATAGAATAAGTTCAAATAAGGAACATGTGGTTAGCAAAGCAAAATTGAAAACTTTACTAAATTCCCATTATATACCTGTACGCAATGATAATTTACCAGGGGATGAATAAAATACGAATTATTTTATTTATTTATTTAAAATAAAAATTATAAAACAGTGCCTAATCAGAAATAAAGTATCTTATAAGGCGAGAAATAACACACAAACTCCACTCATTTCCTTTCTTGAAAAAACTGAAAAACAAACAATAAACGATTTTATTTTATAAATATTTTATGTTATCGCAACCTTTTCTAATAAATTAAAACCTTCTCCATAAGCACAAGTTTTCAAACTTCGTTTAATCCAATCCGGCAAAGCATTTTTGGTTGATATTCGATTATACCGTTGGTCTAACAGGATTACGGTAGCATAATCATCTTTATGCCGTACTGCTCTGCCGATACACTGATTAACGGCTTTCATACAGAGGCTTTCATAAAATCTTTGACCTGCACCATTGCCCTAAAGCTTTTAAATACAAAAAAAAATATTTTATACACAAAGATCACACACCTCTAATCTGTCTAAATACGCCATCTTTTCTTTTAAATCAACTGCGTAAATGTTGGCATATGGCAGACCAACAACTATTACACATCTACCTAGATCATCGCTAAAATTTAAACCTTCACTTAATTTACCACCTGCAAAACACAGTTTAAACCTAACATTCAGATTTATTTGACATATTGTAGGGCAACAAACCTACAACACTAAGTAGTAAAGCGCCTGGAGAATTCGGTTTTCTAATAGTTTTAGAATAGGATTCTAAAACTTGGTCAACACCAGTGGATTGTTGAGGTTCTCGAAAAACTGCCCTACCAAAATTGGAATCTTTGATTTGCTGCCAAAACCAATTTTCATACTTATAGGATGGAAAAAATGCAACGATACCTCCCTTCACTTTCTTACATACATCTAACAATAAAGATTTGAGAGTGTTGCCCTATAAATTAAGAGTTCAAGCAAAGAGAAAACTTTAAAACATTTTTTTTTGTACCATTAAGAAACGGTTTTCGTAATTAAAGAGTAACGATTCTCCTTTGGGACCTGTGGTGAAAATAAGTGGTACAATATTCTCAGCTGGGATTATATGGTCACAAGAAAATTCTACAATACGATTTGTATTAGCTCCAGCATTTATAAAAAGACGGTCCCTAAATTCTTCAATAGGTTTCATAGTACCACCAGCAACAATTACCTATAAATTGCACACAAAATTTTTTTTAATTCCTTTTCAGGTTTACGTGCTTACAGCTCTTGCTTCTTTTATTATATCTTTAAAATTTTCAGTGGGATTTAAGAGTAGAAATTGCAATTTTCTTTGAGAGTTATCATCAGATTTTGTGATCATTATCCTTCCATCATCATAAGAGGATGTTAGAGATTCCAGAAATGAAATTACCGGTAAGAGTGGATTTGTGGGTGTCCATTCTGATTTAATTTCTTCTTGAGTTGATGTAATATCATTCTTAGGATCCGTCTTGTTCTCAATGCTGTTCAGAAATTGTTGAATTCCTTTCTTCACTTCTTTCTTAGTTTCATTTGCTTCGTGTGGATGTTTAAGAGAAAATCCATGCAACTGAAGCAATTAATATTGCAATTCAAATAAATTGGAATGTGGAAAATACTAAATACACTTGCGATAAAATGGAAATTACCCACCTGAAGCTAGAATTTGGCAATTACTTTTGCAAAGATGTATTTGTAGTAAGATATATTTTACCTTTATTTAAAAATTTCTTACTACATCAATAAAACTAAATCACTTAGCCAAAAGTATAACCATGCTAAAATTTATGGAAAACAATTTGGCACTTTTCTTACATTTAGTATGTTTAACTAGAAAGCCGAGCCCGTTCACCCAGCCAACTAATTAGTCGTTTGATGACCGCTTACGCCCCAACTCGACAGAAAGCACCTCACTTTTCGATGCAGCTTTCTACTATCTTTTAAAACTCATTTTACCAAAAACGAAAATTCAAAGCTTGAAGAGTAACAAACAGTTATAAAAACTATAGATAGCATATTTGAAGTATACAAACGAAAGAAGTCAATAGTAACATATAAAACGGTTCTAATAAACCAGAAATTATAATAGCATCCATGACAATAACGTACGTCAAATTCTAGCACCAAGTCGATAACTTTTATTGTGTCGGAGCTGTACCTTATGGGCAATTTTTGATTCTTTACAAAATTTAATTATTTTAAACATGTTGTAGTTATCTATCTCAGCTGTCAAAACAAAATTTCCTACACTAAATATCTCATTTTCTTTAGTTGTAGCAACTTTATCTAAAATAAATCGCAATGAATCTATTAAAGAGCCCAAACTATTTATATTTACCCAGCATTCCTATTAATTTTCCAATAATGAATATCAACTGATTGATACATAGCAAAGTTGTAGATGAAAATCGTGTACTATACTTTGTTTTGTAATTTTTCAACTGCTGATGGCTATGAAGAAGTTGTAAATATGTTGTCTGGCTACTGTACATCTGTGCCATTGCTTCTAATAAATTATGAGCTTCGTCAATGATAATAATATTATCCTTTAGTTTAATACCTTCAAGTAATGTTAAATGTAATTTCTTTAAAAAGAAAATTGGAAATGAGTTGAATTACCATTGGCTTCCCTTGTTGGTTTATGCAAAATTGTGTTATATGGAACTAGTATGACTTCCGCATCCTCTGCTGCTTTGCGACTCGCATAATATGGGCAAGCTTTCACAACCTTACTTGTTTTAACCAAATCTTCAATATCCTGCACTTGTAACAAAATGATATCACTTAATTCTTCAATAGCTTGCTGCTTATAAAATTCACATTTGCATGAAGCGACTTTGCTCCTTTTTGTTACTTTACCATCTTCATCGATTTTCTTTGCTTTTGTCCCACTTCGCTGCAAATCAAGACATCTAAATTATTCTTTTTAATATAACAGTAATTAAAATAGAATTCTTACTTTTCATTAATGAGAGTCACATTTTTCAGTCTATTCACGTTTGGATTAATACAATAGTTTTGTCGCGATGATAAAGTGACAACTCTTACAATATCACCGAAAGGTGATTTAATTATTTCACCTACAAACTGCGATAACTGTGAATGTGTACGACTACATATATAAACCTGAAATACAACAATATAATTAATGTATATTTTGAATCAAAAAATGGATATAACTTACTTTAACCGGGACATATTTATTTTCATCTTCTTCATCTGAAGTATTATGATCTTGTAAATTTGGCACTAATTCATCCAGCAATAAATCATCATCGTCTTCCCTAATCTCAATGCTTTGATCAAGCAGTATTTCATTGGGTTTCAACTGAATGTATTTATCTTTTTTAATTTGTTTCTTTTTATTAGATAAAGTTTTTATTTTCTTATCATACTCAGTAATACAACCACTTTCAACTCTTAATTTGGCTAACTTCTTATTAATTTCAATTTCTTCTGCTTGTGCGGAAATCCAATCTGTACAATCTTTTAGACAATCACCTTTTTCTTGCTCTAATAATTGTATTCTGTTTACAACATCATTTCTTTCTCTTTCATTGTGATCTTTAAGCCATTGTATAGCAGCACATATAATACTAAGTGACTTGCCCTGCATATAGAATTTCATTTAAATGAAATCTAAATTTTTTATAAAGTAACTTACAGTACCAGTAGGACTTTCAAATATACCCAGAGATCTGCTTTCTATTACCTGATAAAGCATTTTCATAAATTCATGTTGAATTTGGTACGGTTTAAAAGGAAAATCAAATTCTTCCGGCGATTTTAAAAAAGTATCCATTCTCGATACCTTTCTTATATATCTATCAAAATCTATTATCTGTCACATTCATATTTTTGCCGCTAAATAAAATTTATAGGTTAGTTGTGAATTGTCGATAAAATAGAAATTTAATTGTTCAAGTGCTGACATCTATTAATCAATAGTTACTAACTTGTAATTCTTTTCAATTTTTATTTAAATTAAATATTGATCTGGGTTTTTTTACAAAAAATTATTACACATAAATTATATTATATATACAAACTACATTTAGTTTAACAGGCGAAAGGGTATCTTTGCTTTATTAAAGAACACACGACTCCTTTAAAATTATCCAAACTATTATCCTGCAATTCCTGATCAAACCTCTGCAATAAAAGTTTAATTAAATACAGTGCACAAATTACATGAAAATTTATATCACCTTGTTATACACTATAGTAGGTATGAATTGCGGATGGTGTGTTTTAGTTTGTTTTTCCGCATTTAATTGTAAAAGGGTGCCAAGATTGGACTCATAACAGTTTTTGATATCTTCTTCCCAATTTAAACCCGCTTGCAGAATACACTAAAATAAGAAAATTAGTAATTACTACAAATATAAACTTAATTTACTAACATTTTGTCCAAATTCGTGCCTATTACGACGGGCGTATTTCATAAATAAGTTCATATAACAGTTGGTAAAGTTGACTTGTAAAGAGGGATCTTCTATTTTATATAGGGCACAAGACATTATTTTATTACCTTGGCATTCTCTAGGACCGTGCTGGCAATCAAAAACCGACTCAGGAGTACTCTAAAAATAGCATTTGAAACATCAAACTCGCGATAATAAAAAATAAACCTTACCGCACTTTTTCCAAACGGCACGAGATTTAAATTTACATAATCCTTTATATCTTTCCATGCCGGCCGCAGTTGATGTTTTATAAAGTTTAAACTATCTGGACATAGCGATTCATATAAAATATCAACATCGACCTGAAAACTTACGTTGATTATATAGGAATTCACAAATTAATTTTCACTGACCCTTTGTTCAGATGAAGTGAATTTTGTAATAAAAATTATACTAAATAATATTAATTTCAACATTACTAGCACGCAAATGAAATAGATGAAAAAATAAACACGGACAAGAGCTTGAACGGTGAATTGAATAATGTTCCTCCTATGTTCAAAATAAAGAATGATGACCTAGTTTAAAACCAATTTCACTTTAAACTGACTGAAGTTAATAACACGTGTGTCTAAATATAATTGGTAATTTAATTCTTATTTACATACACAGAAATCTAAGCATATCCAACTACACCAACCGCTAATATCCTATTTATCGCTAGCAACATGTTACCATATGGATATTAACAAAAGCACAACAATAGGCTATATGAAACTTATATTTGAGCCTCTGTTTATAAATTTGTTTCGTTAAATATATGGATTTTCATACTTATTTCTTATATAGATATAGATTATAAATAGAGGTTATAGAATATAATTCATAAGCATTAACATGAATATATTATCTTGTTATAAATTAGGACTGAGTCAAAGGAACAAATACAGAATAATACAAACTTAATGCTATCAAAAATTAATAACTAGTTTTCTCCGACTTCTGGAAAGACAACTAAGTATTGTTAGACATAATATAGAAACCCTTCCACATAACGATATTTATCAAAATTGATAAATAGCCGACAGGCTTTATTGAAAACAACATATACCAAATTTTTAAGGATTTGATAATCAGTTAAATTTGAATGAACATTGTAAAGACATATATAGTAAATTAAGCACTGCTATATACATAAATAAAGTAAGATTTCTTAGAACGATTGCTAGCTTAGAAACTTAGATGTTACTTTATTTTGCTAAATTTCAGTCCCATCTATTGAATGGAATTATTGTGTGAGGCAATAGTCCAAGGACAAAACAATTTCTTTATAATGTCGTTTAAGAATGAATAAATAATAGCTTTCAATTGATGGAAAAGATTCTATTATTTATTAATTCTTAAACCATATTATATTCCAGTCTTAAGGATTCAATGCATTTCTTTATATACAGAAACGAGATGTCCGTTGCTTTCTAGGTCAAAAACGAAAGTATTCCGTGTTGGTCTTTATTTAAAGAGCTCTCCTTTTTAACAATTTTTGATTTATGGTGTTCCAAAAGTTCCGGGACGGTCAAATATCTTGCAAAAATGCACATCGGATAGAAAAACAAAAAACACCCCTTTAATCATTTTCAAAAATCAATCCAAGTACATCAAACACGCCCGTCTATCCCCACCCCCAAAAGGTGGGACGGGCGGCAACTTTGAAATCTTAAATAAAAACTCCCATTTTTTATTGGAGATTCGGTCTCTACGTATCCAAATACGAAAGTTTTGTCTAAAGCAATTTTTTCGATTCTTGATAGATGGCGCTGAAATTCGCAATTAATAATTTTTGTGGATTTTGGGGTATTTGCGTAAAATCATCTCTTTATGCAGACATACCTCATTCATTGACATAATTCGGAACATTTGAGGAAATTCATTCACGGTCTACCTCTTGACGCAGATACACTTTATTCATTTTGGGATACTTATGGGTATTTAAATAAAATCATTTACGGTTTGCCACTTGAAGGGGACAGCCCTTATTTCGTTATTTTTAGAGTCGTTACAATTTATCTAACATCTCTTTTAACGGATGCTTACAGTAAAGACACAAAACCGTGAATAGTTGGAGCATTTATTATACAATACATAAAATTATTACTTGAATTTTTATTTCAGATTTTCGTTTTTATTTGGGATTTTTATTTTGATTTTAGACTGTGTCTAAAATTGTTTAAAACATCCTGCGATAATCAAGCACCACGTTGGTGAGAGGCAAGGGGATTCACTTAAAAGAAGCACCCCGAAGATAACAGAAAATTACTACATCCACATCGTTGCTCCTGGGCTACGCCAAATGTAGTGACGTTAAACATCATCATCGGATTGTTGTGAAAAATCATCTTTTCTATTATGAGCTTCGACATCATTCGAGGAATCTTTCTCTCTCAAATCCACTCGGAGTATCGTCGACCAAGTTCGAAACCACTTAAGATGCGGTTGAATATCTTTGTTTATCATCATTATATCATTTGGTACCTTCGGTATCACAAATATTATTCTTGCGAATTTCACCGCCATCTATCAAGAATCGAAAGAAGGTTTCAAACAAAATTTTAGTATTTTGTGAACGTAGAATATCCGAATCTGCAATAAAAAATGGGTGTTTGTATTTATGATTTTGAGTAGTTGCATACATTCACGCTAACAAAACCTAGTTTATTATTGAGAATAATGCAGATCATAATTATGATCTCAAACATCCCACTATCCACAAAATCAGAAACTAACAAGGTCACCATTTAGGTACTTACCACAGCAAGTTTTTTTTTGTTATTATCCTTTCTTGTTTATGATTTAGCCTACATATATAGTATTATTTCCTACTCTTTGGAAAATAAAGTATGAACTCAACTAAACCCTGAACTAATAGTTTTTATTAAATAGTAGCATAGACATGTGAACAAACAAGTTAGGGTTAAATCCGGTCGAAACATAAAGTCTAAAGAAAAACCACAACAAGTGGAAGAGGCATTTATGCTAACAATGTATGATAATTAGTAAGGTTAACAAAAGGCATATGCTATTGCTCACGAGACTCATAAACTTTGTCTAATAAAATGGTCTGCAAATAAATTACCTGATAATTTTTCAGGTAATAGGTCTAGAACATTTTTACGCGTTTTTTTTTTTAATTTCGAAGATAAAAAATACACAGAATTTACTTTAGAAACAATCTATTGTTAAAATAATGATCTTACAATATTTAGTCGTTGTACATTTAGCTTATTGTCTACGGGTAATATGAAGTGATCTTTTACTGGTTGTGAAAAAGGATGTATCACAAATTCATCTGTTTAAGTGGAACTTATACTCTATATTACGCATTAACAACATCAAAAACATAAACTTAAAATCCTAAGAAAATAAACATGTCATTTGTAATTAACCAACGTAAGAAAAATCTCAAAAAAGAGACAAGAACATGATAAAAAAAATCAATTTCTTTTTCAATTTTACATTGGTCTTGTCTGCAAAATACCTCGGCCACGTCCTCTGCGGTTCATGTTGTTTGCAACTAAAAAGTATCAGTAAAGCATTTTATTATAATATAAAAAAAAAATACAAAGTAACCAATTGGTCATGATGCAAGGACTAAATACAGGCAATCAAATTCACTTAACTGTTAATTTTATTGCGAAAGCCACGTGATTAGTAATTTAAAAACTTCTAGGTTTTATCATTTTGATATTATTTCAACAATATATGAATAATTGTTTGTTCAAGGTGGATGGCTTATTACAAGTATGTATATGGAGAACCAAACATCAGAATTAATTCAAATTCTGTATGTGCAAGTTATTCGAGGTCAACTAAAAAGTTTCTATAAAAATGTGTTCATCCATGCAGTGTTGCCGCTTTTACTTAAATCTAGCAACAATTTTTTTAATTCAAATGAAACCACATGTTTAGAACAGTCAACTGGCGTTATTCTGGTTGCCTATCTTTGCCGAACATCGGAACAAAATAAAGATTGTAAAAATCCCAAACAAAACTAATATTTAAAACAAACGTTAATTTAATAATGAATTGAATAATTAGGTAAAGTAAAATGTGGTACGGAATAAATAAAAACTTAAATACTACCACATAAACACGATACGAATAAAGAGATTCATAAAAATAATTTAGTATATTCGCTCTCCGACATAATATTGGTAATTTTTATTTCTGATTACTACCTTTATAAACCCAAAATTATAAAAAAACATCATTATTTAGTAATATTCAATTTTATGTATACAATGAAAAAAAGATGTTAATAAAGTTACCTCCAATTCCAGCGTTTGCAGATGCTGAAACAAATTTAAGTTAGAATTTTTGCGATATGATTAAAAAACGGATATTTACATTGCGAGGCGGGTCTTCTCTTTGGTACATACTCTGAATTAGAGCTCGTGTGGCTCCCTTGTGAGAGTGGTGTAGCCATGTCGCTAGCTTGTGACAGATTTTGAGGGGTTCTGTACCTGGATCTTTGTGGTCTCGGTCGTCTCCACTCTATTTCGTCATCAGCAGTCTGAAATTTGAAAAATATACTGACCTAATCATAAATAAAATAATAACAAAAGGGAGCCAGAGGAATTATTACAGTAAGTTATTTATTCACGTAACATTTTGATTTTGCTGCCAATTTCGGTTTCCTTCATGGAAATAGAAACTGTTAAATTAAATCTTAACACTATATCACAGTATACACCTTATCCGAAGATGTGTTCTAATTTTTAATAGATTTTATATTGCCAATAAACAAATACAGTAAATAATATACAATAAATAAAAAGGAATCATTAAACACGTTCAATATATTACAAGACAATTAATTTATACTTTTTAATAAAAATATATATATTAAAACAGTTTATACAGCAAAACCTTTCTAAAACGGACTCTATAAATCGGAAGACTGGGGAGAATAGGAGTTTTGTTATTTGATTGGTCAATCAACCATAAATATTAGCCTTTAAACTTTAGACCAATACAGTAGACAGTTTACTATGAGAAACGAAATTAAGGTATATATTAATATAAAAGGAGAAACCGTTTACACGAATTAGTTTTCATTCATACATGACAAAACTTATCGTTGATGTATATTATAAATTCATTTAATATGGATTAGTACAATAAATTTTACAATATTTCTTCTGCATGTATATACATATTTTATCATTGTGCCATACGAAACCTAGTCTCATATTAATTATACGAAAATGATACCAGAAACCACAAGCATTTATCTGATAAATACCAAATAAAACTACAGTCGATTAAATAACAATAAATGAAAACAATAAGTGATAAAAGAAATAAACATGAGAGTTTCTAGGTATTTAATCATTTCCAATAAGAAGTAATGTTATAAGAAATATGATCGAATGATAAATACATACCTGACTATCACTATCGAATCCATGATAAGAACTAATTTCACTCTCATCGACCACAGTGCTGAATTCTGATACTGAATCACAATGTCGATAGTTGCTCTGATTAACTGAAGGAGTGGTGGGTCTCTAAAATAAATTTAAAGTATACCTATATGCACCTTTGTTATCTAAGAAATAACTTACACTTTGTCCCACGGAAATACCACTAGCACAGCCTGCATCAACAGCAGCATTAATTGGTACATGTTGGCCTTTTATAATCGGCAAACCCAGGTCACCTATGCAGTTATCACATATAATATACACCCATCGTATTATACGAGATCGGCTACAATATACTGGAATTTCTGCAGTTTCATGGTACTGGAAAAGATAATAGTAAAATTGCATTAAGTTAATGAAAAACGATTGAGATGCAAAAGTAAAAACAATCAGTAATAAATCTAAACTTTACCAACTAGATTTTATTTTTACAAAATTTTCCTCTTAATTATATACAATGTTTGTTATAAAGCACAGACTATGCAGGTTCTTTTTGTTATTGTTTTGAGAATCTTTTAAAATCAACTCGAGTCCCATTAAAATAAATTTATTTTCTACCGTATACATGGAGATGTTTCAAATTGAAAGAAATGAATATTCACAATTAGCAGCTATACTCAAATGCGATATCATAACCTTCTATCTCAAGAATGCCTTTTTCCTTAATCATCATTTATACATTCCATATTTACAATATCTAAGCTGCTAAAGTATTCGTAATTGATATAACTAGTGGAAAATATACATTAGCGTATTCCGTCGATGTTTCGGGTTATAGATTTATAGAAGTTTACGTGAAAAATGTTGTATTTTTGATGCATATTAGTATAATAAACGCATAAAGAGTGGTTACGAAAACAAACAAAAAAAAGTGTAAATAAAACAGAATAAAAGGAATGTGTTTAATCATAAATTGTATTTTACATGTTTCGACCCATTTGAGTTAGCTTCAGAGCAATCTAAAAATTGCAATTAATGTTAAAATTACTTACGTTAATTTAATTTGAAAAAAAAATGGAAATTCCATAACCAAAAGTTATTCTACGGAATACTGAAAACGCCAAGGAAAGGCAAGAAAACACAAATATTCGTATAAAAGCAGTAAACGGTAAGATTTTAGGGGAAGAGGAGAACATAATGAAGAGATGGAAGGAGTATTTTGCAGAAATGCTTAATACAGAACAAAATACGCCAGAAAACCGAGAAGAAAACGAGGCGCCACATGGAACAAAAGTGTAGTCTAGGCTTGCATACTTGGCTATCAGTCCCAAGGTTCAAATCTCACTCTGGTTAATTACGATAACTGGTTTTTTATGGGGTCGTAATGGTGATAAGGAGAGAGATTTAGCTGTGCAGGACTGCCTGATAAGCATCTTAAATGTTTAGGCTTTATCTACTCCCATAAAAAAATATTACAAAAGAGGGAAGTAACTTAGGCAGAGAGAAAACAAATGATAAGCTCAATAGAAGACGCAACTTTACACGCATTAGAACGGTCTAGGGAATGAAAACCTATCGATAAAAGATACAGATATGGTGCGTAGTTTTTAACACACGTTACGTAACAATAAGAAAAAAAAAATTTAGCAGAGCAAGTTTTAAATCTACAACCCTTGGTAATAGTCAACATTCTAAGTGAGGCCTTAGAAACTCGGCTATCACAGAGATTAACAAAATTTTTACTTAAGTAATAACTACAACAGATTAATGGAAATTATAGACTTTTTACTTTTTCCAAATTAGATTTAGAAGCTACTTAGACAGACAAATGCTGTCTTCATCAGTGTATTTTACAAATTATATATATATAATTACATAATTGTTATTACAAATATAGTTCAATGATAAAATATATCTCATTGTCAATGATAAGAATTTCAACAAAGGTGAGAATCAGTTAAAATCTTGATTAAAACTAAATAAATGCAAATTTGTTTGTAGTCATTATAAAATGTAAGGAAAGATTAAGGCAACAACTTTACAATTTAGAAGGAAATTAAATGATCTATTCCATTAATCTTTTGGAGTTATTATTTTAAATAATTAAAAGGGTACCAAGAAAACAACTATAAATGTTTTTACTTACACCGCAAGCAATTCCATTGCAAAAATCATACACATCCTTCTCCAACTGTATAATGCTAATAGAAACAGTTGGCCAAACCTTTATTCCCTTCGGAGAAATGTTATTTTTCAGGGAATAAAATAAATATTGCAAGGAATAGAGTCGAAAAACATTTGCTTGACCTATAACATATACATTCAGTATATCTATGCAAAAAACTGTTTAATACAAATACCGATATCATCGCACATCCAACTTAAAACATTTTCAATCATAAGAATATCTTTCTCAGAAACGTAAATTGGTGGTAACTCATCAGAATCTGATACTTCCTGCAAAAAACACAAACCTCAAGATAGGTGCAAGCAAATAAGAATATCACTAACAGTCAACTTATTAATCAAACACATTAAAACTTCTTCAATGTTATTCTCACTTCCCATGTGAGGAAGCTGGTGTGTTTCTTCAGATTTCAACTTAACGTTAGCTGCATACCCCAATGGTAATGGACCTATATATATTTTTTTAAGGCAAAATAAATACAAACTTGTTTAAAAAAAAACCGTACCTGGATGTACCAATGCATGATACACATCTTCATTAGTGATACCATTCCTTAAATTAAATTTACCCAAAGCAATTTCTGCAGGGAAATATCTATTTCCTCTGTCCCAATAACAAAACTCATTAATGTGCATTAAATAGAAATATTCATCTGCAATAGCTACAAATATTTCCCAGTTATAAATAAGTTTTCAAGTAAGAATACTGTATTTTCCTTACTATTAGTGTTGACAGCCTTCCTTACGATATTATCAATTTCCGTTTTGATTGCCATTTCTTTCTCCTTCTTCTCTTTTTCTT
Source organism: Cetonia aurata (assembly GCA_949128085.1). Lineage (NCBI taxonomy): Eukaryota > Metazoa > Arthropoda > Insecta > Coleoptera > Scarabaeidae > Cetonia > Cetonia aurata. Next base: position 37,061,892 of record OX421885.1, read on the forward strand.
CCTGCTGTACTAATTCAATAGATTCACCTATAGATGTTTGCTTTTGCTGGTTTTCTTTATTTTGCCTAGCCATATCTTCATATTTTTGTTTCTGCTGAGGTGGTAATCTCTACAAGGTAATTGTGTTTGTTATGAAAGCTGGTGAAATATCAAAATTCCTTTTACCGTCCAATGGGGACCAGCTGCAGTAGCTACTTCAGCCATGGACTTAAAATTTCTTCCTTGTTGCTGTTTAAAATCCAACATAAAATAGTAAAAGGCATTCCTGCCTTTGGCGCTTTTACTACCTTTTCCCATTTCTGAAAAAACGAAAGACTACAGGTGTTTGGAAGGTTTCACAATATTATATTTTTAATTTTTACCAAATTTGTATGATATAAATTACGCACGATAATTTGAAATAAAAAGAAATTAAACTGCAACACAGCCACACAAGTACAAACGGCAAAAACGCGAACGGATTTAAAAAAATTGCTGATTTTGCTGCACTTGCCAATTTCAACTGTGAATTTATGCAATGCCCTCTATCGATTAATTTAATATTTATGCTATGCCGCCATGGAATTTGCTTGAACTTGTTAGGTCTGTTCTATTTGTTATGCAGGGAGCTGTTATAGTTTGAGCAAAGCTGTTTTTTATTGTATTTGTATTATATTTTTATCTGTTTAAGATATTTCTCTTTAACCTCGATCTGCTCTTATTGTTAAAAAAGAGTAGCTGGTTTCATACATACATCTAAATATAAACCTGTTTATTTTTACCCTGTAGTTTCTCGTCCGGGATGAGTGCCAGAGAATCATCCTCTAACCATAATAAGTAATCAAATTTAAACTTCCCCCACTTATTTTCAGTAAGTACAACATTGAAGCATAAAAGTCACCTAGGATTTTGTATTATCTCAACAGTTATTTTAACACCTTCATGTTGAAATTACTAAAAGTAATTGCAAAAATTTAAATTAGCAAGCATAGCACTTTCTACAAGTCGAACAGACCTATGACCCGTCCTGTCAATTGTCAATGAGAAAAAGATAGTGAGGTGAGAAAATAACCTAAGAATGGCATCCGGTCATATCACAAATTTTACTTTGAAAACTATTCCGAAACTACGTAATTTTTCTTCTGCACGCAGAGATTTCGCAGCAACGCGAATCGTCTATAATATACCTTCAGGCGGACGACAAGAAAGTGGGCCAAAAATACCTGATGTGAAAGGGCTTAGTGCTAAAGTAGTACATCCTACAACTGAACCTGTCGGCCCAGGAGCGTCAAAAAGCAGTAAATACAAAAATCCTGAGTATTTCTGCTATGACAAGAACAGTTTCTTCGAGGCAGAAATAGAAATGGCATCTTACCGTTGTCCACAGCCGTCAAATAAAAAGTAATGAATGTAAATCAAGTGTATTTCTTAGTATTTGTAAAATTATGTATAATAGTAATAGAAAATTATTTTAATTGTTGATGTAAATCGTATGTTATATAACATTATCAACATGGAATTGTAGTGTCTACAGTTTGTTTATATGATGTTGCAACCAATTTATTAAACATGCAAACTGTACCACCACCTCTATGCAGTTGAGCGACCTAAGAAAACGTTAAGAGTAAGGCTGATGTGAAATAATTCTGCAAATACTTACAGCTCGGTTGATATCCCCAATACATATCCAATACTTCCGATCATCACTTGCAACGGCCCATTTTGCATGATCAGATGTTGAATTAAACTGTAGATCAACATCTGGTACTTGCATTTTAATAGATTTTACATTTAGTGTACTGAAAGTGGAAGCCAAATATATTTCATAAAAAAAAATATTGAGTGAGGTACTTAAAAGGTGCTCCACAACTTGATGGCAATCTACCTGCTTCATTTGGCCAAGTTTCAACATAAAAATTGCCACCTAATGTTGGAGTTACCCAGTCCTTATATAAATCCCTTCCAAAATCTTTAGTTTTCGCAAAACTTGTAAATGTCGTTCCACCTATTGATGTAACATTTAAAATGTTATACCAAGGAGGTTTATCAATTGTTTTTAAATTAATTACGTCATCCAAATAAGGAAATTTTGTAGATAATGAACTAGGCATGTTTGTTGCATACATATTAAGTTGATTGTATAAAAATTGCGTACCTAAAAATGTGGGAATCCCCTTAGTATCAATTTAACTCATATAATGCAAATTCACCTATATTGTTTAAATTTTCAGCATTTAGAGATATACACAAAAAGCTTTGTCCATAAAACGAACCAGTTAAGGGATATTCATATTGTCCTGCTTCTGGTGGTGGTGGAAATTTTGGAACCGAATGAACTAACCAAAATCCACCACCTTCATTACCAACTAGCACACCTTTTGTATGCCCTTTATTATTATTTGGTCTTTTCTCAGGTGGTTCATCATTGTAGAGGATATACAGAGAATTTTTAGCCTATCAATGGAGATTTTACATAAGTTTAACTAGCTTTTAGTATCATTAGTTCATTACTTACATTATCATTATATAGTGGTAATAATGTTAGAGAAAGAATTGAGTTTAATGAGGCAATCGGTATCGAGGATAACTTCCATGTATTCACACTGGTAGACGTAATAAACGTATAAGCAAAACCAGATTTAACGAATCTGCTACTGTTTGCCTTTTTCAGGCAAGGTAACTTGTAGAGAACATACCTGAAATTTTAACGTTTTTAAATACAACAGATATTCTAAACAATTTAAAAACATACCAATCAACATTGTTATTGTTATGGTCAACACACTGAAACGAAATAGTCAAAGCAACAAAGAGGAGCAGACCAGATATTACTTGAATTACTTGTGTATATGCCATAATTATAAAAATATACTGTGAAAGCGCTTTTGGGTTATTTACTATCTAATGTTGACTAGGAATGATCTATCTATAAAAAGTACTCACCTGTATGTTGAAAAATCAAACTATATTTGGTTGCCTATCTCGAGGTTAAGTGAGATAACTGCGAATAAGGAAAATTTAAAACCACTACGATTTTCTAAAAAAAGTATTTTAATCTTAATAAGATACTTAAATACAATAAAGATATAATTTGTACAGCACATTACAAAAAATGCAAGATGGAATAGATAACATATTTACAACTATAATACTATTTTTAATTGTATTTATTATGTATTCGTATGTGATATAACTAGCCATGATATAATGAAATAAAATAGAAACATTGGGTAAACAGCAAGTGCTTTTCGTCCTGGCTTTTGCGTATCTCCCAGGAATACCATAGAAGCTGAAAATTTTTAATATAAATCAATCCGCAACTAAATAAACACCTGATAATTTTACCATAAGTAGCCCAAGCAAAACCACTCATGGAAACTATAAATCTTATGATAAATAGTAAGTACGTTTGTTCGGCAAGTAAAATAATTCTGCATATTATAAGGGCAATCACTGTTGGAAGCAAACAGTAACCCAGAACACATACACTTTGGAAAAATGATCTATAAGAAAGACAATTACACTCATTACTGCCACCTATAAATAAATAATAATCTTACATGTTTCCTCCTAATAGTTTCGAATTTAATGTTACCATTAATGATCCTACCCATACAATTACAAAAGTTTCTGCAAACTGTGGCCCTCCATCATTAACATTATCTGTATTTGATGAACCTTGTAGTACTCTAAAATATACTTCAAAACATAAACAATTTTTTTGTGGATATAAATACGTACATCGCCATAAATGTGCACAAAATAAGTGGTCCCCATAAGTCCCCTACAAATTAAGTTTTGGTAAAATCTATAAATATCTACACAAAGTTTTAATAACTAACATTCTCTAAGCAATGTCTTCTTTTCTTTAGGAAACAGTACATATGCAAATTTTACACCTACTGCTTTTACATCCCTGAGCTAAAAGCAACACGATGAATAAAGTATCCCTATGATAAAAAGAGAAACATACTATGGTGTCACGGATTGGTTCATCTAAGGTATGAAAATCTGCTTCTCCAAGTTTTCCGCTATACTTCGGTTGCGAAGGTATGGACATTTCGCCCTCCACAAACCCACTAACATCGTCAAACATCTAGCAATAAAAAAAATTAAATGAATTTTTTAAATCACTACATTATTTTTACCTCTAATTTCGTTTCGTTCATCATGAATTCGTTGTACTTTTAATTATTACTCTAATAATTTAAGTAATAACTTAAGCTTCTCAACTCCTGTCAATATTGAATTTGATGACAACATTGCATGGGCTGTCAAACCATAATACAGATTTCTTCATATATAACTCGATCGGTAAATACACATTTTGCGGAAATTTTAGTTTGACGATGACTAATTAAATATTTTTATGTCTTCTTATTTCAAATTCTATCTGGTGTTTTTGACATATATTTTGATGATGTGTTATAGTTTTGAACTTAATTTTAGATTACCTGCTAAGTGTAACATGCTCGTAGAGGAATATTTACGAAAGACTTTCAATGCGCATCAAGAGACCGTATTCAATATTATGTTTTGTAGTAGGTGTCATAGATGGCAGACATGTGTAACTTTCATACAAAAATATGTGGAGCGTGAAACATTCAAATTACCAAACTTTCCCTGTTATATTTTTGTGATTTTATTGTTTTATAGAACAATGACAAAATTTTATAAACAATTAGTCACAAATAATAGAAAAGAGTTTCCCAATCTTATATATAGCCGTATCTCCCTGTTTTTTTCTTAAATGAAATTACCGCTTTAAAGATGTTTCATATACTTTGCGTTATGGTTCTTTCTGTAATAGTTATTGCCGAAGAAGATAATTTATTTGAAGATTTTAACGATGTGTTCAATACCACTGATGTAATTACTACTAACGTGACTGCGGGCGAGGTAGATTTAAAAAATGTAACGTTCGAAAGGATAATAAAACCGATAGGATTTGGTTCAGTAGTTGATGTATCAATTACGGAAATTCCGTTTAATGTTTCAAATGCAAGTAAAGATAGACGAGATTTCAGACCTAGTCCTCATTTGGAAGATATTTACGATATTCCATTGTCACCACCGGCTCCACAAGCTAAACATTCGGTAAACTTTAACTTATGGGAAAAACCGCCGCTTTGGTCAAATAAATTCCAACTAACTACGGAATCCAATCGAAACACGCAAACTATGGTGAAATTTCCAACCGAGCCAACAGTTGTGACAGGGAATGATTATCCGTATCCTTTCGTGAAAGAAAATCCAGTATCTGAAAGAAGTAATGTAGGGACAACTTACGAATTTATCACAATTACCAATCCAGAACGTCCATATTATGGCTTATCTAGTCATGGGGGATCGATTCGATACCCCCAATTTAGTGAAACTGGAAATAAAAATTTGGAATTGCAAGAAAAACCGAACCTTCTGCATCATATACCATGGAAGAAAATTACGAAATTTTTAACGGCGGCAATACCAATCGGTCTGCTTATTGGCGCTTTAACACCGAATGTTATAAACATATCACCTGCAAATGCAAAGTAAGTATTTACTCCCTTTAGTGAACCGATATTAAAGAATATTTAAATTTGAACTTAGCGCCAGAAATTTACCGCCAGAAATAACGGAATCTTGAATAGAATGATTACGCTTTGGACGTGCGTTGTGATTTGTGTCTTTTATTCATGTTAGTTTATTATTAAAGAAAATGTAATTAAAAATGGCTCAATACTCAAACCATCAATTAGCTAAAAGTTAGGTTGAGGGTGAAGTTGGATGCACAGCCTTGCCAATTTAGAACATTTGTTTACACTAGTAATTTGTTCATTCAACAATCTTGCATTAATTCTAATGGCAATAATCTCAAGCAATAGTACTTTTTAAGGCTTTTCCATATTTTCAAATGTAGTCGAACTCACTAAAGAAAATATCCCGTACATTGTAACATAAAATTACTTAGAAATTTGCGCTACAATCACATATCTTTTAACAGATGCATGTGTCGAAAAAGAATGAAAGAAATTTGAATTTTACTTAGTGGTAATGTTTTATTAATCAAACATAAGCTACGTATATTATGTTCGTGGTTCATTCGTTACTCTAGTTGCCTACTTTTTTGAATATGTAGTTTTATCCTATATTTTATAAATTAGGATGTCTAGCGTTGAGCGGTAATTATCCCGCGAGGTGCATTGACCGGAAATATTGTACATTCTATGAGAATCTGCTTATGAAATGTGAAAGTTCTAACCTTCGATACTTATTATTTGTTTTCCCGTACAGCCAGAGCCGAGCACGTTTAGAAGAAAACGAAAGCAGAACGAAAATGCAACTAGTTTATTCCAGCAGGTTGGCAGGGGATCTCCGGAAAAAGGACTGTCGACGAAGAATACTCTGCGAACTGCTGCTCAGCGCCGGGTTTTCTAAAAATGGCGAAGAATACGCTGAACATTTCTTAGATCTTTTTATGGAGCAGTAAAAACTTATTCAATTAATTCGTTGAAATAAAATTACTATATAGATTTGGTTTTAGGGAATCTGACGTCAGAGAGAAAAGAAAGGAACTGAGAAAAATGTTGGCAGCCGTGAATGAAGGAAACTGTAAGGAATTCAGATGTGATCACCGAAAGGTTAACAATAATTGATAGTTTCTTTTAAAATGTAACTTAATAATAAGGATTAAATAAGAATATAAAACACGAAATTGCTATTTGTACCTAATATAATTTTAAAATAATGGACATGCGTAAACTTTCTGATCTAATGATTTTCATTTGAAAGGTATAGTAATTAGGTAATGATCTATCTTTGATATCTAATCAAATTATAAAAGCAAAAATAGTAATAACAGTAAGCACATTTTTTGAAAGGAGGTTTGCCGCAGATTGAACATAGTGGTAAGATCCTCTCACCCTGATGTGAAAAAGTATGTTTTACTAGATGGATGATATAATCTGGTTTAGTGTCTATAGTAACCGCTTTTGTGGCAGGAAAATAAAAATAAGTTACGATATTTTGGGAGGGACAGTTGATTATGAACTAAAGTTTGTGATTTTATTATGTTTTTCCGCTAATGCAAATCAATATCCATATTATCGAGTAAAACTTGTGCTGAAAATATTTTCAAGAATGTTTTCCATACTTAAAAGCTGTATACATGTATTAGCGGTTGCATCACACCAGTTGTTTGCTTGGGAATTGTGTAGGTTTATCGGCAGAGGTATGTATTCCTACAATTGGACAGAGAAGTGGCTACGCTAAAAAACAAAAATTGTTTTTTTTTGCGTCCTGTTCGTTATTCGGTGCAAAAACGCATTCATGAACCAAAATAATAGTTTAGTTGTTAGTAATAGTCAAACAAAACAATTTGGTATTTAGTTTAACAGCTTTATTCTTCAGCAAAACCGCAAAGTTTAAATTTTCCCAGAAAGAGCTCAATTGATTATAAAAAAATCTAATTATAAAACTTTATGTCAATCATTTTCACTAACCATTCTATCCACATTCCGAATTAATACATCTCGATTTCTCTTGGAGATACATAAACCTATGTATATCTAAAGAAAAGGAAAATAGATCAAGTTGTCTAAACATTGCAATTCCATAAATAACACGGAGCAATCTCAACAATATCCTGTTTAAAGCAACAATGTGAAATGCTTTAATTGCGGCTACAGTGGCAAGCCGATCGATTAATCTCAGCAATTAATTTCAATTACGTTATTGCTCTACAAACAAAGAGCGAATTAAACTGCACACCAACTCCGAGAGGACGATCAGAAGAATTAAAAGCCATTAAATACGGTAAACAGCGCGAGCAAGCCGTGAAAGTTTCTATGCATCACATGCGCGTGCATTACAAAGGTTTTCACTGAACAATAAAAACGGTTCTGAGGTGAAAAAGAAACTTCGCTTTTCGATTGAAATCACGATGATATCGACAACTGAAAACGGTTTGTGGTAAAATATCATTACAAATGAAAAGTTTTTGTTCTGTATAGTTGCAGAAAATTAAATGAAATTGGTTCCATTCTTAAAAAAATGATATACTTATATATTTAACAATAACAAACTAAAAATAGACATCTATATACAGAAAAGAAACCAATAATACTAATAGGTTCAGAATGGTCGATTTAAATCACTGGGGACAACATAAAATAACTGGCATTTATAAATCATGCAATCTGAACCAGGTTTAAAGAGCACGCGGTGTATTATTCCTATAGGACGCTTAATCTTCCAGTGTTGCACAATATAAAAATGACACCGGTCATAAAATAAACATTGAGAACCTTAACTTATTAAAAATGTAACTTCTTCGAGGGAATTAGACGCTTACAAAACCATGTATATGAGAAAAGCTTCTAAGAGTATGCTGACATTATTTATTTTGTGAGTATTGTGATAGTAACACTAAAGCTGCGTCAGAAATACACTAGAAAATGTACAAATAGACAACAACGTTTCTGCTGTTAATAGTCACAGCAGAAACGTCGCAGGCAAAAAACTATGAATTTATACTAAAATAAATATCAGCTCTGTAATTGGCCGTCTTTTAAATTCTCCTCATTAATCACCCACGAGCAAAGAATTTCAGAAACATGCCACTTGAACGAACAGTCTCCGCGTATACCCCAGGATCCTTTTATGGTTGTAAAAGAGCGTGTAAGACTTGAAGAATGTTTTCACAAAAACCTTTCTGGGAATCATTTTACCGTACTTATAAGGTTAATATATTTAATACATCATAATTTATGCTTTTTATTTCACACGGTTACTATAAATTTTATTTTATAGTAGTATTGTTTGTAAATGTTCATCCTCCAGATAAGAATGTCACACACCTTACTCTTTGAAGTCAAAACATATCCTAGATGGAATTATTGAGTAAGAGGAGACATTGAGCTGCACGAGTGGAAGGAGAAGAAGAATTCGTAAATGAGACAAGAGTTCATTTGCAAGTTTTAACATAACTAAGCATAAAAGGACAAAGATTGCATATCTACGTTGCCTACTGGGATCGTCCGGATAGAAAACTAACCCTGACGTTGAAATCTTTGTATATAGTACTAGGTGTGTTAGGAAATTAATTATGCTTTGAGCCCACATGCGAACTGTATTCAAACAGCAAGATGTATGTATGAATAATAAATTACTTATCATTTTACTTATATACTTTATATACTTAGCAAAAGAGAAATAAGGATATATTTTATATCGTGCTGTAATATTACCAATCTATATACTTGATGCTTTATTGTGACATTGATTATTATTGAGAGAATATTGTGTGAGCATAATGGGCTGTTATATGGTTCGTTTTCCTAAGAAACAAAGCCATGTTTCATGAAACATCAATTATGTTGTAATAATCTTGCCTTCTTAGGTCCCTTTTTCTATCAGTGTTGTTGTGTCTCACATTCCTTTTAAGTAAATTACTACACTAATATTTCTCTAACTTCTTTAATTAATTTTTACAGACAGGTATCAGTACACTCTTACTTCCATTTTACTTACATACATACCATAAATGAATGTGTCCATCTGAACATGCGTATTGCGTACTATATTATCTGTAATCTGTACTACGTACAATGATAATGTGATTCTGTCTTTGACTAAGCATTGTGTACAATTTACAATAGATGTCGCACTTCACCCATACACAACAAGTGTGACATTAGTTCATTGTTTTGGTTTAAATCAAAAAATTAGTTTAAATATTGACATATCTATATTTATATTAATAAATAATATGTTAATATTAATAAATAATAGATATAACTAATAACTACATTCTTATAAACGTCATCATTTTGTCAGTCAATTCCGCATATTGAAATCACATTGTTATGATGAGAGCAGAAAGTTTGAATAGCAGCTAACGTAATTATATTTACGTAATTGATACCTAATTCAAAATATTTTTTTTCACATGAAAGCCATGGAAATTTTGATTATACAACGATAATCTTTCATTCTCTCAATATTTAAATCTGCTCCTGGGAATGTAGTAGTACTTCCGTGCATTTTTATAATCATTATTGATTGTTAACTCTTCTTTCTATCTGTTGTTTGCTATATCTATTCTAAGTATGCGAAAGTATTCGTTATAAAGTGATTTCCTTCGGGTGCCGTTACAATATAAATAATGAAAATTACCGCGAAATTTCTAATATTGAATATTTAACCATTTAATTAACTAGCCGATGCAATAATAACTACCGCAACACATAGTAATGGGTACCTAGTATTCAACTGCTAACCTCATTTTTACTTTCTAAGTCAGATTGCTTCAATAAAATTTAGACGAGGCTTTGCACTATTTGCATACCCTGTATTAAACGAGCATTAAAAAAAGCAAATAAATAATCTTCTTAATTAGAGGTGATATTAGTAATTCAAAAGTTATTTAGACGCATTGGAGTTTCTAAAAAACCTCGTTAGCAATTTAATTTGTATTTATAAGCACGTGGAAGATGAAGTTTTGACGTACATATACAAGACGTAGTGCAATAGTATGCTGGTGGTAGGTCGACGTCATTTCGCCTTACTACACGGAAAAAAATCACTTGAAAGAATGTGCTACAATATTTATTGTAGCAGTAATTAAATTATATCTTGTTTTCGCAAATAATACTTCAAAGTTTTGGTTAAACTTTTGTTGCATAGTTTCAGACAAATGTAATATTTTTTCCAACAACTTTTGTCTTGAAACGTGGACAACAATCGTGTCAATTTTTTACACAAAATTTCCTATTTTTCTTAACATTTTCGTTTCGTTGCGATTGGCCCACACAGAGGCCTTTTTCGTGGATCCTCTTGAGCACTGACTATAAATATCACCCTCAGTCTTAGGTCACCGCATTGCACTAAACCGTTCTCAACTCTCTCTTGCCATCACAAGAAGATATGAGAGAGATAACAATAGCTTCAGACAGGTTCACATCAAGTGGTGTCCAAGACTTAAACGTAGGCGATTTTCCGTTAAATTCAGCATTGTTGTACACTTGCTGTGAAAAGTATGCTTTCAGTATGCAACTTTCAGCGGAACTTTGTGAAAAAAAATTTTAAACCAGAGGAGCAATGATAAAATCATTTGAGGAGGTTTGGAGAGAATGAATAAAATGAAAAGACGTACAAAACGGAATTATATTTGCGCAGAATTTAGATATTAAGTATGTGCTTTTGAAAATGCTTTTGTTTAGTACTGGAGATGTGCAGAAGCTAATACATAATGTATTCAATTAGTAACTAGGAGGAATACACAAAATAACAGCATTTAATAATAAATTAGATGTTGGGAATGGAAACGGTGGGTTTTAATAGAGACCGCCGAAATTTGGTTATTTCCAACTAGCGCTCGAGTTCGAACGCATCGTCGGACAAAAAAATTTAAATAGAAAATGTTATTACTTAGGTACTTTCATTTTGAATAGGAATGTTACTTACGGAAAGTTGTTAGTTTCTGAAAGAAAATGAGATTTTTTACCTTTTTTTGTTTATTTTTTTTTTTTCAATGATGTGTCACCAAATTTTGTTAGCAAACCTCAGACTCGGATTCAGCACTTCATAAAGTATTGTGGTAAAGTGAAAGAAATTAACAACTACCCCAATATCCTGGCAACACAGAGTTTTTCTGATACGCCCATAATTAATATTCTAGAAGTTTCTAATTCTTTTAAAGAAATAATGATTATTAATCATGAGTATATACAAAATGATTTTGAATTACTTTAAAGGAAAAAAAAAATAGTTACTTACGATTTTATTCACTTAAATTGCTAAATATACACACAAACAGTGAATAATACTTTATAAATAATATGTATCCCAAAATGTGAAATTTGCCGTTTAAATTAATTCACGTTCCATAGGATTAGCCGGATCCTTGTTCAACAGGGTAGCCAAGTCACGAAGGATACGCTCCGTATCGTCACATTTACTTCGCGGAATGAGTTTGTGATCGTTTCGCAAATATTTCTGAAGCTCCATGCACTTGCTTGGCTGACGCTGTTGTAAAAGAGGGCACTTCAGTTGTATTTCTTTGAATATACAGTAGAATATTTTCAGTTCGACGTCGTTGAAATCGCTGTCGTCTGGTAGTTCGGTCTCGTTCCTGTACTCATTGACACAGCTTTCGACGAGTTTGGGGTGTTTCAGATCTCTCAAACTCTCCTGGGCTATATCTAAGAATTTATCACTCAAAAACGTCCCATCCTTGGTCACCTAAATGGTAGCATCGTACAAAACGCTTAAGTAATCGTCTATATTTAAAACTGTAGATACTTACATATCCTTTTTTCCTGCCGAGACAGTCTGCTGTGCACTGAGTTTGGTGTAACTCGAAGTTGTCGTCTGAAGCTGTGTTGCCTATACTCATTTCTACCGCACATCCTGCCATGCAATTTACTGATACGTCATCCATTCCGTGGAAACCGATGATGGGTTTGATGTTGCAGCAGCTGTCTTTGTCTATCGCCACGCAGGACGTCAAATACATGATTAAGTAATTCATGTTTGGGAAGTATTACCTAGACTTGGCGCAAGATTATGAATATTCGAAGGCCGCAGGTTGATTATTTATTGAAAACAACGCAGACAATATCTTGCTTGATTTACATTCTTTATTAAGTTTTTTTAACGACTTATTCAAGAAGAAATTATTTTGTGATAGCAGTAACAATGCGTGTAACAACTTTTGTGTTTCTTACTAGTATATTAACAAGTTTTTATAATTGCGAAAGGTATGTGGTTATATTGTTTTTATTTCAATAATATACACTCGGTAATGAAAAGTGTCATAGGTAAAAAATGTTATGGTTTATTCAGGGAAGTAATAAAAAAAAACATTAAAAGTGTTAAAGTTAATTTGGTGCTTTTTATGATATTAATACTATAGTATATACCCGTTGTTAGAATTTGTAGAGTGACGACGCACAGGTGGGCTGAAATCGCAAAATGTGCACTTAGGGAAAACCTCATTTAGCATTTTTAAAAGCTATAGCGTAAAATTTTCATAAATATTTATAACTAACTGTTCTATCCTTTAAAACAATCAATTTATGCCATGAACATTATTTTTGATAAAAGCAGTATTTAGAAAGTTATGACGCTTGGAAGTTTTTCTCATCTGGAAAAATAGTGAAAATCATAACTCAAAAATCTCAAATTTCGTTAAAATATAATTTAGGAGATGGTATAGCCAGCATAATTAGCTTTAAGATGAACTATGTCCCATGCTTCGATCTCCCTCGAAAATTAGTCAAATTAACATCCAAACTTCTTTTCCTTTTTTAATAAAAATTGGACTATTTTATCCCACAGAGTAAGACATCGAAGCAAAATATATGTTTTCATTCGTGGCTCTCCTACAAAGGTTGCGAGAATCGCTGACGAATCGCCGAAAATCTTTGTTTCTTCACGAGAACTTTATCTAGAAGGCATGTAATATCAACCGTATAATTTGGTGTACAAATTTAAAGTGACTTCACAATACTCTTTAAATTTCAAGGTATTTATGGGAAACGTAAAAGGAATTACTTGCAAAATCAGATTTTTATGAACACCAGTTATGCGAGGTGTAGTTTGGATGTCCGCCTAAAACTTTCTGGCTGTGTTTCCGTCATTGGTTGTACCACGACCTTACTTTACGATGTGTATTGAAACCCCGCATTGACTCTTAAAAGCCTCTTCCATAGCTTTCTTTCTTGTTTCCATTATTTGTTTGCGCCCTCCTTTGATTATTAAAGGACTGTTAAATTTGAAGTTCTAATCTATAAGCGATATGAAGAATGCATTTCATAAATCGTATCCAAGCGTGTAAGCTCCAAAGGCTAAATTTATATAAATCGGTGTTAACCTTTTTATTTAAAATTGGCGCTACTAAAAAAAGTTGAAATGTGATTCCACCCTCTGCGCATAATTTCTTCAAATAAATTTTAATTATAGCTGTACCTGTATATTGACGTGTGATTAATAAATTTTTATTTCATTTAACATGGAGGATTACTGGGAATACCACTGGAAAATAAGGCATCTCAGTATTTACTTTATGAAATAAAACAGTGCAACTTTTATTAAAGATAGAAGTTAAAAAGCTAATTTGTCTGATTTTCCAGGGAGATCGAAGCATATCACATATGTCATCTTAAAGCTAATCATGCTGGCTATACCATATCCTAAATTATAATTGATTTTCACTATTTTTCCACATGGGAAAAACTTCCAAACATCATAACTTTCTATGGAGACGAGTATATAGTTATTCATTGACTTAACTTTCTGCAGAAGGTATACTGACACATTGTAAACATCTAAACTGTGCTTTGTTTTAAGCTCCTGTATTATCTTATATCCAATCAGTTCTTACTGGATAGAAGACAAAGGATTCTGCTTCGTCTATTTGCACCTATTAAAGCAACTTTAAGGAAGACACCGGAGTTATTACACTGCCTGCTACTTGGTTGCCTGTGTTGGAGAAGTATTCATTGATTTCTAATTATCATCGACGACTTATCAGCACATGGCTTTGCATATCCTGTTTCGCTGTTGATTCCATTCCATATTGCTTTGATTTTGTTGGTAGATGATTGTATGCATTGTGCATTCTGTTTTTGTTTATCCTGCATTACTTTTTCTATATACTTCTTTGTAATTTGTCTGTAAATTTCATATGATTTGTGAGTATTTGTAGCGGCGGACTCTATCTTTTGGTTTGTTAAAGAAGATAAAATAGAAGCATGCAGCAACTGTTTGGCCTCATTGCATTTTTCTTGTTAGATCAACTATAACGTTGGTTAACTCGACAATATTTTGTTAACAAAACCTGTTTGATTATTTTAATATCTACCGTTTCCTCAGTGTATACTTTACTTCTGTTTTTCTACTAAATAAAATAAAAACATAAAATAAAATAAACCAAAGAGTATCTGTTTTCTTTTCAATTATATTGCATCAAACTTCGCTCTCATCTTTGGCTTTTCGAAGCCGGATTCTACAGTGAAAACCGATAGTCGAATAGGAACACTACATAATTAAAGCGTTCCACGACATGCTGTAAATATACGCACACGCGGCGTGGTCTACGGTCCACGGTAATTCACCGATCGGATCCGGTGCCTGTTTGAAGAAATTATTAACAGAGGAAGGAGAGGAAATGAATGCCGGCGGTGCGTATGCGGCCGTACCCGACATGTGTCTGGCAGCGCGCAGTTTGAGAATCTAGGTCGGCAGGTGGAAAGTGGTCGGCTGCTGAATCCATTCAATGTCCACATCTCCAGCTCAGTCACAAACGTGTGCCGTGCTTTGTTCGTCCTAGCTGTGAGCTCTTCCGCGGTGCCTTCAGTTTACGGAGAGGAAAAGTATAGGGTCGTCTCTTCCGAATCGCCCGATAGACGTTCTCAGCCGATACGCGAGGTAGTTGGCGATTCGCTTGGAGAGGTTTCGTTGAACGAAAGGCGAATCGTAGGCACAATTACTATTTGTAATAAAGGATGGAGCTCTTTAAGGTAGGTTTTATTTTTATAAGAGATTTTTTGTTTCAAGTAGACGATGAACAATAAGATTTTTGAAACATCGATTGTAAAATTGATTCTATTGTTGGAAAAAGTCCAGTAAAATCAATCTAAATTCTCAATAGTATCTATTTGAAATTTGTTTTTAAAACTTACAACTAAAAACATGTTTTTTACAATGGAGAAATTGTTTTAGGAACTTTGAATTCCTCAGTACCTTACAAGGGAAGCTCACGAACTGTCAATCGTAAATGCTGATGAAACTTCATCAGTCTCTACACCTCATGAAGTGTTCCTCAAGGACACTCTGCTGCGGCGGAATTTCAATATTAGCGGGTGCAATTTGACTTTGAAATTCGCTTCCAAATTTGGTTTATTCAGAATAACTTTTAAACGGTGAAAGATAGAAAAAATGTTTCAATGGTGAATTTGCACCGTTTAAGCAGGCTTTTCGATTGATATAACTATTAATATACAGAGTGTTACAATAAGCACGGAACGACATATGTTGTGCTTATTCGAATTTAAATAATTATACAAAATATTGATCTTTTATATTTCCTTATTTTAATAGAGATACCCTATACGTACTTATATTATTATATGATTTCATTGTATGTTCAAAATCAATGTAAATTTATACCGGGCGCTAAATGCCTATATGTGATTTGTTGCCAACGTTTTTAGACATACTGTATATAAATCCCGGACAATTGCATACGAGATTTTAACATAAGCAGGTGTTTTTATAAAGAATGACTTTTTGTCTTAAAATAAAAAAAAAGTTTTTCCTCTTTCGAAGTGAAACGCGAACACACTGTACATATGTACAGTCACCGACAGAATTGAGTGGACATAGTATTATATTTTATTATTAATATATTTGTTTTGTAATATTAGTATGTTTTTGGATATTATTTATGTTTAAGTATTTGATCTGCTAGAATATCATATGATTTTGTATATCATTACATAAGTAGGAGTAAAATTTATAGTTTAATTAAAAATCGCTGATTGTCCACTCAATTCTGTCGGTGACTGTATATTTAACCACAAATAGCTCTGTCAGTAAAACTTATTTGTATATAGGGTTAACGCACTAATTGTAAGCTGTTTGCTGTATGGTATATACTTCTTTTGATATAAATGGATTATGCTTGTAATGCCAATATTTACTGGTTACACTGGTTCGAAAATAATTAATTTTTTTGCAAAATACAAGTTCTTATGTGCATCTTTTAGTAACATATCTACATGCATTGGTTGTGTTATTCTTCTTTATTATCTTTTTTGGTTACATTTGTATTACTTATTTGAATTAATTGTCTCTCGTTACAGACTTTTTCATATTCTGAACTTTTCTACATTATTAAATACTTCCTGCATATAGATTGAATCATTCAATTAATTTATACGTGTGTATATCGAATATTTGACTATTTCAGTTATATAAGTGTATTACTTAAGGAGTTTATTGTTACTGTGTGGTAATTGAACCGTTATTATTAACTATTAAAAAGGTACATAAAACATTTTATTTGATAAATATGTATACACATGTCTATGCGGAAATGCACGCAAATATATCGTGTATACGCTCTCTGTAGATTTTGTGAAATATCCGGTTTTTCTAGATACTGAGAATAAGTTTTATTGTTATAGTAGCTGCAGTTGTTTAACATGAAAAATATTGTTAAATTTTAGCGCGCAAATAAATTTCCATGTTGGATATTTACAACTACAATTTTGCAGGTTAGGTTAGGGCAAATTTAATATACAATGTGTATATGCAAATTCGCGTCTTTTTCATAAGACTTGAAAAAGACGCGTGTTTACGTCAAAACGTAGGTAGCTAGTTTATCTAGTATATGCGCTGGATGACTAATAAAATATGTTGCTGTTTTTTTTTTGATTTAATAATAAAAAAATCAATCTTTTAATTATAAGTTCTACGTTAAACAACAGTGTTAAAATTATAAAAATGGTAAGATTTGAATGTTGAATATAAAAATCTACAACTTTAATTATTAATATTGATTATTATATAAGAAAAAACACTTTCATTGTCAATGTTTCCAACATTATTCATTAATGGTTCTATTAAATCGTTGTAGACAAATATATTGAATTGCCACAAATGTATTAAAATTTCTGGTAATTCAATTTGTTGTACATAAAAAAAAAAAAATCTTGACCGTATTCCAAATATTTTCGTTCTAAGTCGAAGATAATTCTGAATTTAGTTTTTCCCATCTAAAAGCCGTTAAAATTGTCAATAAAAGATGTAAAAGTTACAATTTTTAATGCTAATAAACAATATAAATAAATAATCGATTTTCAGAATATTTTGTTTTTTTGTGTAAGCAGGATTATGCCAATTTATGCCAATCAGAAGATTTTTTTTTATACGAATGATACAAATCCTTCCTTCTAGTTCTAAGACAAGATATAGAACTCCATTGCTTTATTTTATCCATAAATCAGTGATTAAAATATAACTAATGGTTTTATAGCTTTAATTAGGAGGAAATGATGATCTTTTAGGGTGACACATCAACAAAAATTCAGAAATGCTGGAAAAACCTTCAGTAGGAGGTAATATATATGAATATTTCTGTTCATTGCTAAACACTTGGTGTGTATGTAGATTTCTTACTTTATTTAAAAAAATACTTATTTAGTTTGTATTTTTATTTGGAAGTTATTTTTAAATAGATATAAAGCATGTTCCATCTAATTGGCTAATTAGAGTTGTTTGTTTTGCAGAAAGAAACTGGTTACTAGCTTAAAACTAGGACATTTGACATATTTTAAGCAATCTAATATAAAAAGTGTTAATATTTCACAAACGATCAAGAATAGATATGTCAAACTTTAGTGCCAATTAAAAAGTACATACATTGGAGATTGGATTTTGAACATCCTATATAAGATCTTGTGATATAATAAATGATATAATGCATCTGCATTAGTGAAATACTTTGATGACTAATAAAACAAAAAAATTGCATATATCCAAAAAAAAAAAAAACGGTTAAATATAGAACTAAAGAAGTCGAATACAAGTTGAGCTATTAATAGAATGCTAGAATTTCTACTAATAATAATTCTAATTTATTTAAAATAAGAAAGTTGATATAAACATCTTATTCCATTTTGGCAATGTTAAATAGATCATAGACGATTACGCTACAAATTGTAAAATCATATTCTCACTAGTAGTTTAAAAAATTCCAATCAAGCAGTTGGATTAGAGCCTTTATTTTGCTACCTTTGTGTATATTACGCATCCTTACATACTTCGTTCTCACTTCCCTTGCAAGTTAGATACGTATTACGAATAGGTATACAAATAGAATTTGATGATTAGCCTTGAATAAACTAATTGCCACATCATGTTTATATGTTTTATTTTTCATCTTGCAGAATGACATCAACCTTTAATTTATTTTGCGTCAATAAAGGACCTACTCGTTTTATTATTTATTATTTATACGACAACAATAAGTCACCTTTGTGTGAAATTGTTACCTCAAATTATTTTTATATCTGTTACAGCGTTTTTAAGTGAATACACTCGTCAAAATATAGCTACAATTGTTACGGCAGTTCTTGATCTAGTTTGCTGTGCCGTATAACTATATAACCTTGATTTATATTCTGTGAATTCGCGATTTAATTGGATTAGTTTTCCTCTTCGTTAATGCTCTGAAACGAATCACTGACTGTGCTAAATGAAATTGGTATATCTATGTGTCTTTCTTATAATTTTCTTTATATACAAGAAATTTAAGTATTTCATGATCGTAGTGTAACAGATGTTAGCGGTTGAAGAACTAATTTCTTTCAATTCTTCTTGTGAGTATTTTAAATGCCAATTAAGGTGTCAGACAATTGCTAATAAGAATTATGAATAAGGATGATTAAGCACAATCGTTAATAGGGAAGTGTCGAAGGATCACTTATCTGCCAGAAGCAATTATTAATGATTAACTATTCTCGCGGGAAGTTTTCTCCGTCTATAGCATCGACTTTTACTTGTTTAATTTCACGTGCTAATTATTACGATAGGAAACGGTAAAAAACACTCGGTCTCACGATTGTGGTTTTAATGTCACCTAAATAATAATGGACAGAAGATATACCGCAATGTTAATATCTCTATAAAATATTTATTTACGATGTATTTGTTGTGTAAACAGTTTGACCGCAGGAACTTAAAAAGTTATGCATTCCGCAGCAATCCTGTCTGGTTGGCTTTCTTTTCAATTACCATATATATAAACCAAGTACACATTTGTGCGCGGCAAACTAAAAAGGAATTGAAAAATAAAAGTTATAGTCTTGAAAAGTGGTAGCGTTGTGTGACAAATTAGGTATCGCTTTAATATGCTAATGACCCAATAGGGAGCATACTTTCTTCTACTTTGGTGGAAGCAATTGGCAATTCGAGTTCCCTCTTATATATGTGTAGGTGGGTTATTTAATATTTGAATTGCTTGTGTGAATTCATTCAAATCAGATGTTATTTACAAAAGATTTAAACTGAGATATGAGGGAAACACCAGAATGCAAATAAAGCATTCAATTCGGCGACGAAAGTTGTTACGTACGCTACGAAAACACGGTTTTGCAGATCTTCGGCATTTTCCATGTCAAGGCGACGATCATACCCCAAACATTTTCACGTATCCCCACAGAAAAGGTCTAGTTTAATTATTATTTAAATCTAAATTTGTTTTATCAACCAATTACATGCAATATTGAGCAAACAATATGATGTAATTATCTACAGTGCGGGTATACCTGCATGACCTAACGTAGTGTTAATATGGATATTAAAATATGTACTCGCATTGTTTACCACTATTTTGTCACCTTTCTCCACTAACAATAAATCTCTAAAGTGTAAGTACCATTCAGTAACTTTATGCTTGTTTTGTAGGTAGTGTTAAAATGGATCCGCATACACTGTTTGCAAGTTTTATTTCCTCTTGAAATTTATTGGAAAATAATACGTACATAAAATGTATGTGTTCGCAGATCCTTTATTGTATGTAAGGTCAGAATTGGAGGGCAAGCTCTTTATTTCTGTATTACTGTCGCAATATCTAGGAATTAGTTTAAATCCTTGCTAACAACTCCGGAAAATAAATTGAAACTCAATTAGAATAATGATGTCTTTTCATTATAATTTTACATTTGACTTTATTTATGTTGTATTTTATAGGTTATGTGATCTAGATTTCACAATTAGAAAGAGATCCTTGTATTTCAATAAATACAGTAAACTCGCAATGCCACATGCCGCAACAACAGAAAAAAAAACCATTCAAGGATGGTTTTGACTTCACTCATTGTACGTTCATAAAATATATTTACATTCCTTCGCATTACACAACATTTCTATGTTTGCCTCTTTTGGATGGGTGAAAACTAATTCCTATTTTCACTTACGCATTTTTATTTTCCTAAGACGTAATGTGCTTACTACACACAATGTAAACAAATATCAACGCAATATTATTTGTTTTGCTATCGATGCTTTACCTGAATGATGAGAAAGCATAAACTTGTAAGTCTAATCATAAACGCATGCTGTTATTGCTCCTGCACATCGAAAAGCTTTGGTTTTGGTTATCACGACTTTCTAGCTAACAGTAAATTTGATAAAGCAACGAAAGAAGTAAAGCGGGTTCATTATTTTTACATGTTCTAACGGTCACGTTTGCTTTATCGTTGTACCCGCTGCGAAGCTATAATGGCTGAATTACGCATATCAAAGCGACCTCTGCGTACCACGCAGGTAATTTCAGATAAAATCGCGTTAATGTGAACCGGTGGTCATTGCCTTTGCAGTTGTAAATCTTGAGAATATGTTTGTATGATTCTGGGTTAGATAGGTACTGACCTTTCTAGTTGAACTGCACCTTTTCTTGTTTTTCAAGGGATTAGAACTTTTAAACAGATCCGGAAGAATAGTCATAAACACTCATCAGGCACATTTAAGGCCAGTATTTCAATCTCTTAATAAAGATAACCTAATAACAATTTAACTAATATCCTAGTTTATATATTAGGTTTGTTCGCTGTGCGAATCACAACTTAATTGGAAACTATTTTGGTTTTTCCAGTGCGCATGATTCTAAAAAGGATTGTAGTTTGAAATTAGTTTGATAATTTATTCTGCGAACACATCCAAAACCAACAATACTGCCATCTGTGTCCAACAATTGGAATTTATGTGCGCAGCGTGAACTTTGGTGTAACTAGGTATAACCTAAAGTTTGTGTCTGTTATCTTGCCTTTGATACATAATAATTTGAATACTGGCTTGTATTTTTGTGAAAATAACAGGATTAATATGGATGGTAAATTTTTAATATGAAAGTATTTATTGATTGCTTTGCCACTCAAGAAATATAATTTACAGGTTTCGGTATGGTCGATCTTTTGATTATCCCCTTATAAACACAAGAAAACATATTTCAACACGCTTTGTTTTATCTCTCTCGTTTAATGCGCATGTGCGGATTTGAAATCCACAAGAAATCCGTGAACTTTTTGGATTAATCACGAACCGTTACTGACTAAAATTTGACACTGTGCGAACACCAAATTCTAAATTGCAAACGGTCCAAATACGAAATTGTAGCACTGCGAACGCTTAATTGCTATTACGCATGCGTCGTTCAGTTGTGGATAGTTACTGACTGCACAGCGAACAAAGCTAATATTACAGTTGTTCAACCTGCTACTGGTATCTACCTGGTGAGTAACTGAGGTACTACAATTTTTTGAATAAAATTTATTTAGAATGAGTAATTCTAAAATATTGGAACTCCCGAAATACAATTGTTATGGAATTAGAATTTATTACTGTTTACTATAACTTTATTCCTGTCAATAATATATTAAATTTTATGAATGAGCACCATTTTATGCCCTATACGCCATCTGTCAACCATGCCGTTGTATTTATCTACACATGGTTGTATAACTGTGGTAAAACTAATATATATAGGAAAAATGTAAGGTTATTTCAGTTACTCAGCCAATATTATGAACTTTATTAGGAGATTGAGATCAGTGGGAAATAGCTAAGAGTGGGTAAATTCATCATAAGACATATTATGCCTGTTACCCTACGACTTTTCTATTTCCGAATGTATTTTTAATTATAATTAGAAATTATTTTTTCCTTCATTCTAATTGACATACAGCCATGAATCTTATTATTTAATTAATATAGTTCATAATTTTATTGAGACACACAAGCGTAGATACCACTTCATCTACGGTAACTAGACAAGTCTGTTCAATTACGCACATCAAAACAGTTCCGTTTGCACTTGTCTCGGTTGACGGACGTGGAGAACCATGTCGGCATTTTTCATTTTTCATGTATATATACAAGAACACGTGTCGATCAGGGAAGAAATAATAGAAAGCGATAGTCAAGGCACGTCTGATTAATGCGTTTATGTAAATCCATGTGCGGTGAAACGCGACTGTCGGCTATATTGTGCGTACACTTTTAATGTGGGTACATTTTTCTTATTGTACAGATGTGCTTTTGTATAGCGGTATTATCAACTCTACAGGTAGTGACACGAATAAAAATGAAACGGAGATAATGATTACCCCTGTATTTATTTATTAAATAAGCGCATCTATACAAAAAAAGCACATACCAGGAATTAAATTTGAAGACACAACAGAAGATGTCATAAAAATAATAACATTAAAAGACAATAAAGCATCTGGATTCGATAAAATCACGAACAACATAATAAAACAAAACCTAGCACCACACTGGTACCCATAAGTAATTTAATTAACAAAACAAAAATGTTTTATTCCGAATAAGTAAAGTCCAGAAAATTATCGCCCGGTTATTATCCATCATAAATATGATCTTAGAAAAGATCATACATCAAGAACTAATCAAACACATGTAGAAACATGACATTATAGACTGCAGTGTATGCTTTCCAACCAAAACCAAGCACAACGTCTGCAGCTTTCGACAAACACCATTAAGAAGTTAAGAAGGACCTAGAACGTAAAGTCTACATATGTACATTGATATAAAAAAGGCTTTCGACAAGATTTCCAAAGAAAAACTAATGGAAAAACTTCAATGTTACGGTGTTAAAGACAAAGAACTTAATATAATAAAAACATGTATTTTCAACAGAAAATAAATAACCAAAATACAAAACGTCAGGAGGGAACCGATGTATGTTCAATACCGAATACCGCAAGTAGGAAATCATAAATAAAAACTTAAAAGATCTAAAGCTAAAATTTATTAAAACTGTTGAAACGGTATAGTGGTGGTTTGTGATACTTTGTTGAGTTTTTCTAATTGTTATTGTGTTAGTGTTTTTCCAAATTATCGTGAAGTATTTGTTCAATTCTTTCGCTATTTCTTAGGATGTGTTGCCCCATTTCCATCTTCTTCCAAAATCGCTTTAGGTTCGTTATTCGATTTTTCATTGTTGTTGATTTGGGTGATTATTATTCTCCATCTTTTATTTGAGTCTTTATGATGTTTTTTTATAAGTGCTTTGTAATATTGGTTTTTAGTTCTTTTAATTAACTGGGTTGTATAGTGTTTTTGATTTACCTATATATTCTAATTTGTAATTATCGTTCTGTTGATGTTGTTTTTGCTTTTTGTACGGTCTATTTCTTTTTTTATTTGGTTTGTAGAATTCTCGTCTATCCAAGAGCAGTTTTGTCTTCTTCAGGATTTTATATTTTTTTGGTTGTTTTCTATTTTAGTTTGTATATTCTTAGATAGCTCTTCCATTTGATGAAATACACTATCTATAACACACAGTTAAACATGTTTTGGGGAATATCAGGAAAAGAATATTCACATTAGTTTCATCTGAATTTTTGGGAGTTCTTTGCTTTGATAATTCACATACACATCGTATTCATTGTACACTGAGAAAAATAGATAATAGCAATTAATAACAACAATAGTGCAACAAATTTTCATGCATATAATTTGAAACACATTGTTGTTGTTCTCATTTGTTTTTGGCTTATGATAAATATAGGTAAATACTTAAATATTTGAATAACTAACTAAATTTTCCTAAGTAGTTTGGTTTGATACGTTCAAACGCTACTTTTAAAATACTCCGAAAACAGTTTAATGTACCTAAATTTTATTGGGTTATAAACAATTCTTTTCATGTTCAGTTCAAAACTACTAGCATAAAGTACTTGCTATGTGACTTTATATTACCAAAAAACCTTCAAAGTTGTTTTTAAAATGAATGGAAAATATGTGGAGCAGTAACATGGGTGTAGATGAGAAACAGAAACACACTTCCATATTTTTTTTCTATACATAGTCAACTTATATACATTCTAATCAATCTGTTTGCCAGGAAATTAATTAATTTTACCTACAGCAGGCGTTCGTTTAATAGCCCTAATCGTTAAATTAAGTTGTCTATCGTTAATCGGAACCATATTTTTTTATTACTAATTGTAAGTATGGCTTTTACTTGTAAAGTTATGATTAACCGCCAGAATTAGCACCTTTCTTCTATGCATTTTTTTTTTATTTAGGCAGTCGTAAATTAGGTGATCGCACTACCAATTGAGGTAAAATTCGAATGGGCTATTAATCAACAACTTTCTTTTTTCTTTAATTAACTTAATTTAATAGATATTAAAACAATTTAAAATTGCAAACGTCCTTTTTGTATGTTACCTTTATAGTTTACAACGGTATTACATTATGTAATATGTAATAATAATATACAATAAAAAATTAATTTATATCACTAATAATCTTCGTTGTTCACACTAAATTTATTATTTGTGTATAATTTATTTTAATATATGTAGGTGTAGAAGATATAATTAATCTAATGATGTGGGCATTTCCCTTTACGACAATAGGTTTATATTTACCATGTTCATAAAAACATGGTGTAAAAGTTTCTTGTACAAATTGTATATGCGTTAAGTAACTTTATTTATTTAGGTGTGAAATTCCAATACCTACTACTAATGGGTATGCAATTATAAAAACATGTATACCAGAAAGGACAGCAGGATGTTGAGGTTTAAGTAAGAAAGTATATTTAATATTATATTAAATATTTGGAAATTCAAGTAAAAAAGGAAATTTTCTCTTAACAAATGGTAACAGACAAGCGAAAAATAAACATGAAACGAAACAGTTTGTCTTATAGAAAATGTACTTTAGATGTGGTGTTAATGTGTTAAGTTTTTATTACTTTTTTTATTAAAAGAAAAGTTAATTCTGTTATCTAGTTTTTTTAGTGAAATATTGCTGATTGCGATCCTGCTCAATAACGGTTTTAGTTTTTGAATGCTTTATATGTCCATCAATTTCACCAAAGTATGTTAATTGCATTAAAAGTATCCACTGCACATTTTTTTAAATATTTTCTTATGTTTGCATGCTAGTTATTAAAACTTGGCGTTTATCCGTAAGAATTATCTATTAGAAAGCAAAGTAAATTATCTATGAAATAGTTCTATTTTGTTTTCTAAGAACGCTTATTGCACAGTACCTATAATGTTGCCGGAAATACTGAATTATGATAGGTCATATTTTATTAATGTAGGTATAAGGATTACTGTTCCACATTATTGGTTCACTAAAAGAACATGATAATTTTGCAAGTAATATTTGCTGTTTATTGTTGGAAAGATGAACCGTTTTTCAACGAGTTTAAAGTTTTATGATATTTAAAATAATATTTTAGTGATCAATGCTTCTGCAAAATGCTTTTTATATATTAAATTAACCATTTTTGAGGTTATGGCAGTGAGTTTTGTAATAGGACACTGTTCAATGGCTTTGTATTGTTTTCATTCCCATTCCTTGCATGTGGTATCGCGCAGTAGAAGCACTTTATTAGTTTATTTGACAAAATATCTTAGGAAATTTGACAAGAAACAAATTAATTAATAGTCTGTCATATAGATGGCGCAACTAAATTACTACGGCTTGTCAGGCTAGTTATATAATAAAAAAAAAATTAAACACATTACTTTTTGTTGAATTCTTATTCCGCCAAGAATTGATTCAGAACATTATGAAGTTATCCTAATGCTTCTTCAAGTGCTCTACTGTAACTAACCTTTTGTAATTTCTGATTTCCGTTTTCATGAGTTTTCCTTTATAGTTTCAAGAATGTTGTCTGGAAGGTTTTTTTTTTAATATTTTCTTTTCCGTAAAGAGTCAAAACATTTTATGTTTACATCATCGCTATTGGACTTATCTTTATATATCTACCATAATCTAACTTAACGTAGTGGTGCAAAAGCTCGAATTTTTTTTAAACCATCAAGATAAGAATAACCACACAAATTACATGATGTGGTTAACTTATTTTTGCTCTCAAAATAAAAGAAAGCAAGCGTATATTAACAACACAATAACCCATTTAAGCTTATATAGTATAGTGGGTCTCACAGAACATAATGAATACCTAATCATAAATTATGATCTAGTTATCAGTTTTGTATATCTAATTTGTTAAGGCGGACATCCCTCAAAACAACCTAAAAATCGTCACCGTTAGCCATACATATATTTAGATCTGTGTTAGAGATTCCTACGATAAATAATCGCCTCTCGTTGTTACAGACGCTCCTTCTATTGTTCTTGGCAACAATAGCCGTCGCTGAGAGCGAAAAACCTCCGGTCACCGTAACCAGGACGGAATTAAAAGTGTCCAGGAGTCTGAATCCGGAAGAGACGCAAACGTTGAACGTGATGACGAGGGACGGGAACGTGGCCCAATTGATAGTGAAGAGAAGGGACTCGAAGGCCAAGCAGGGTGGGCAGGCAACTTCTGGAACTACCGTAAATACTAACAATAATAGGAGGGAAGTGGATTTTGGGAACGCGGCTGAAGGCACTACTCATTATTCGAAGTCTATTTACACCAATTGGATACCGGTGTCTTCTCTGTATTTGAAACCGAATTTGATCCGTTTGGACAAGATAGCTGTTGTGAGAAATGCCAGTGAAGTCCCTCTATGGATGAGTAATAATTTGGGAAATGTCGTGGATAGTGATAGGTAAATATAGCTAACTAAAAATATAAATTAATTGTCTAATCTAATGTGCTTAAATAATGGGCATTTCCAAAGCAATGTACAGAATAATTGTTGTGAATGAATCATCAATT
Organism: Cetonia aurata; assembly: GCA_949128085.1. Taxonomy (NCBI): domain Eukaryota; kingdom Metazoa; phylum Arthropoda; class Insecta; order Coleoptera; family Scarabaeidae; genus Cetonia; species Cetonia aurata. Next base: position 37,089,583 of record OX421885.1, read on the forward strand.
TTAAGACAAAGAATTTCTTTCAAAAACTTCTGTGACGAGTCCTTTCGATAACTAATTAACATTAACTATGCCATACTTATGAATTATTACCTATTATTATTTGCTGTTCTTCACAACGCTTTATTAATTATTTGTCCTCCATCAAAATTTAAAAAATTGTTCATTCATGCTATTAATAGATACCCAGACAAAAAACTCAAGTAACTGTTTATGGTAAGACATAATATCCCTACAATTAAAATTTAAATTTTAAATTAGCGTAATAATTGTCGCTTACGTTATGTTTGCGCGATTCAAGGTAAGCTTTGGTAAACTTAAATTTATGTATGGTTTATGTAGATTTTGCAAAAAAAGATATTTGAAATTTTGCCGAAGAAAAGAACAATGATTGTCAACCTTGTCATTTCTTTGTGGGTCTATTAGCATTAATGACCGCCTTATATCATCCTGGATGTTATTATATTTACAATTAGAAAACAGTGGCGGCTCGTTAGGGGAGGCTGCGGAGGCTAAGCCTCCCCTATTATTTTTAATAAAATAAGTAGCGTTTATTATGTATTAAAATAATGTTTAAGCATCCGTTATATACTAAAATAAAGCAATTTTGCGAAAAAATATATAATCAATAGTATATTTATTCATTACTTAATTTAAAAATGCAAACAAATTTCCAATAATGCGCGAAATTTTACTGTACCCATTATAATAGCAAGCGAGGAGGCTAGCCACAGATTTGGCTCCCCACCGATGATTAATGCAATGGCTGAAAACAATGTGTCTCCGTAAGTGCACGTGCACTTTATATGGCGAATACGTATGGTTGGAGGCTTGCCGCCGCGGTGAGATCCTACCCGATCGGCATGTTATCGTGCGTTATCGGTCGTAAAACGTTGCTACGCAACTGCCCATGCGACTCCCAGCTCCCAGTGCTAATAACTTCAGAAGCGTTGGGTGAGTTTTGTTAGGTTACGCACACAAAATGGTTAAAATGACCGAAATTAGAATTTGCCTAGATATTGTAAAAAATTCTTTTAGTTGTTTAATCATAAAGACGAAATTACACATCGTACAAAACATTGAGAAACCACGGCCTAATTTATCTGTAGTATCTAACGACGGCAACCGGCAAAATCGTGGTTTTAGTTCATTATAGTACACTAAATGTGGTTGGTTAACTGGTTCAATTGAACGGGAAAGATTATTTTGTTGGCCATGTCTACTTTGTTGTAACCAAACCGAAACGTGGTCGAAATTAGGTTATACAGATTTAAAAAATCTACCGCGCGCTATTGAACGGCATTCTAAGTCTAAAGAACACATTTCATCGTTGTGCAAATTTTAATTATTTGCAAAACAAAATATTGCTACTGCTGCAGACAGCGCGCGCAAAGATGCAATTATTGCCTATAATAATGAAGTGAGAGAAAACCGCAAAAATTTAAGAAAATTAATAGACGTAACAATATTTTTAGCATCACAAGATTTAGCTTTTCGGAGACACAATTAGACTACAGATTCTTTTAATCGTGGAAATTATAAAGAATTACTCGAACTCTGTAGTAAATATGAACCTAGTTTTAATAAATTTGTTAGTAGTAATATTTTTTCGGGTACATCTAAATCTATACAAAATGATTTAATAGATTGTATTTCTTTTGAATTACAACAAGAAATAGATACAGAAATTAAAGAAGCTTCGTTTTTTTCTTGGCAAGTAGATGAAACCACAGATATTTACTGTAAGTCTCAATTATCAATCATATTACGTTATGTCAAGAGCGGTGAAGTTATTGAAAGATTTTTGGAGTATTTTGACGTATCATCCGGTCTAACAGCGGAAGATTTATTTAACCTTTTATCAAATAACAGCGAAAAATGTGATTTAAAAAAAAATTAGTCGCTCAAACATATGATGGTGCATCTGTTATGGCAGGGCATTTAAATGGTTTACAAAGTAAAAAAAAAAAACAATTGCACCTCAAGCTTTTTTTGTACATTATCATGCTCATACCTTAAATTTAGTTTTGAGTAAAGCTTGTAATATAAACAAAGAATCTACAATTTTCTTTTCTAATTTAATTGTTATTGTTTTTAGAGTTTATTTTTGGTTTATTATTACGTTTATCAAGAGTTTATTTTTACATTTTTATTACCTTTTTACCTATCACCTCATCCAGTTTCTTATCCAGACAAGATTTCACTCTCCTCTACGTGGTTCTTGCTAGGCAATAATTTATATTTTATTTTAATCTATTTTTTTTTTCAATTTTTATTCTATACTTACAATGCTACAATAATAACTATAAAAATATAATTTATTGACTGAGAAGGGTTACTTAGGCTACAGTAGCCTCCCTTGAACCAAACGTCACGAGCCGCCACTGTTAGAAAATAAATACCTCAGAGTGATTAAATGATACTGAAGATGTTATCAAGATTAAATAAAGCAGTGAGTGAGAGCTCGCAGTTGAATGAGATATATGAGATTATTTGATAAATCAATTTTCGGCCTTTAAGGGTCAAATCAATACCTTAAAAGTTAAATATGTATACTTAATGACGAAACAGAGAAATTGGTTCATCAAGATATAATCATATTGTAGGTGCGAATCGACTAAATATAGCAATAACTTTCAACAAGCTTATGCATGACCGATGGACTCTAGACCTATAAATAGCCAACCCATGTTCCTATTTCCTATCGTTCTAAATTCGATAATAATAAATAAGATAGTAATTAACTCCGTATCCTTAGGCGTTTTTTAAAAGAAGCGGCTTCGTTAGAACGGAGCCAAAAATGAAGCAACATCATTCCCTTTTATCGGATCACCTTACATATGCAGAGATTGTACATTGGTTTAATCACTTTTCGTGTGTATAATTAAAGTAATTTCATACAATAAAATAAAAGTTAGTAAAAGAAATCAGAGCTGTAAATCGTCATAATTAGTAACTTATAGATATTTTATAAACTAATAGATGGGTAATATACAGTAATGTAAGGAATACATGGTGTGTTCTTCATTTTAACCGCATAACCTGTTATAGACACAAAGCGGTTATAATTTTTAAATAAAATAATGATCGCTTAATCGATCATGATGATTAACCGGTTAATTCAGTTGACCGTTTGTATTGTTTATAACTAAGAACTGATAATATCATGGTGTTTATAATGCTCCAAATCACAATGTTTGTACAAAATTGAATTCGATTAAAACTTGAATGAAATACATCGTACATTAATACATAATATGAATAGATTCTGTCAATAAGTTATGCTTCAACCTATACTTATCGCTAACAAGTACTGTTTTAAATATTGGAAGACATAATAGACAGTGAGCTGGCTGCACAGCGACATTTTTCATGTTAAGTGTCTCTGTTTGTTGTACTTGTCGCATTTACAAAATTTTAATGGGTAAAATTTTATATTGTGAAAATGACTGTTGTTTTTATTAGCACAGCTTACTTCTGTTTAAATTTTATATGTTAATTGAAAAAGGCTAATAAATTAGTCGAAACGTTTTAAAAGAAAAAATTAATTGCTTTGTTTTTACTTGCCTCATTACCAAAGGAAAGACTTGATATATTTACAATACAGGCTAAATATTTTAAACTTAACCGTTGAACTAAGTCATAAATGTACTTTTCCAGAGCAGACACTTCCAAATTATTTAAAATAAAGAGAGCTCTATTTAAGTTTTTATTACTTAAGATACTTCTTTAAGGTTTACTTTTTTATTATGTTAAGTACGTATTTCCTTTCGTCTCTTCTAGGAGAAATCTGTTGTTATGAAAACTGTTATGATCGATATAGATACTAAATTTTAATATGCTAATCGTTGTAATTTTTTTCACTCCATTCAATGCCGTCCTAAAGACCATTCTCCATTTGAGACAATAAAAGCTTTTGGTAGTTTGAAAGTATTCATATAGAAAGTGATTTTTTTTAACCTATCTTTTGTGATATTTAATAATGAGTGCTATTAATACTGACCTAGTTCCACTTGGGTCCTTAGTGCTAAGTAATATCTAATATCTTGTGAAATATTCAATTTTAATGGAAACGGTAATTTCCGTCCAAATTCTAACAAAAATTAAGTATTTAAAAATTTTTTAATAATTAAGTTTAGATGTAGGGAACTTAATGCGAATTATTTACAAATGGATAATATAATAAACTGCATAAATTAACAATCATAATATATATACATGCTTATGCAAATGGCAACGGATACAACCCACATGTTAATGACACAATGTTAATTAAAAAAATAATTTATACATATCTAATGGTTGAGAATTTCCAAAATAATTTAATTTAATCAACTTAGGTTTGATCAATTCTTACATAGAAGTTTATATCTAAATAACAAATTAGTTGTTTGTGTGCTAAATTTTGGCACAAAGTTAATTTATTTAATTATTTTACAATTTTAACTTATATTATCTTGCACTTCTACAGCTGAATAATACATAATTAATTGTTAATAATTTATATATAATATAAATCGCTCTTATGTAAAATATACACTAATTAGAAATTCAATTTAAATCAAATAGTCCAATTTTGAATAATTACGCATTTTACTACGTCTATAGACTTACTCCACTCTATAATCTTAAACATATAATTATTTTGAAATTACCTCTAGGCAAATGAAACTTACAATAATTTAATCGCTCTGTAACAAATCGTTCGAGAATAAAACCACGAAAAACGATTCATTTGAAGATTGTATAAACTCTAAATACAGTCAATTTACCGATCAAATATCAGGTGGGAAATGCGGATATAATCAACTATACTCCTTCATATAATGATGTTGTATATCTTATCTAACGCTCTGATCTTAATTATAGTTAAAGATTAATAATGGATTAAGCGATGGAGAAACATTAATATTATTCTTTCTGCATGATCACTGGACGAAATACTGCTGATGCGAAGAAAGAGCGCAAAATGTGTTACCTAGTACAGTGCCATAATTTCTTAATCACTTGGTATCTAGAGTAATGTTGTGGAAATTGGATTAATTTCATCGGTATGGCAAGATTGTACTCTACACAAATATTGTAATAAACTAAAACTAGTAGTTAGAAAGTAATAAATATAGGTTTTGATTATTCGAAATGTATGTATTTCTAAATGGACTGTTTCAATAGTATTCATTCGTTTCAGTAGGACCTTAGAACAAATTTGCTCTGATTACCGCGAGTATTAAATATTATGCCATCCGAACTAAAAGGTATAAACTCTTACAATGTCCTTAAAACAGAATTAAAAAAATGGTTAATACAACTAGCATCGAACTTTGTCTAATACTACATAATACGGTCACCACACAGAAATTACTCACCTGTACGGTTCCGGTGCAATCGTTTTTTCTTTGCCGGGTCGATGGACTGCCTAGATATATCGAATTTGTTTGCGTGAAAAAGGTTCTGTCGATGTTTTTCTTCTAAATAAGGTATTCGCTCGTAAAATGAAACCATCACCGCGATGTTTTCTTGTTGCGCGTTTCAATACTTTCTATTTTTAGTATTAAGAGTTCTGGATCGGTGGATATTAGAAGTCAGGTATTAATAACCAAATGAATATGTTCTATCCAATCCTAAAAGTTTTCTATTTTGCTAAGAATTTGATTTGTCCAGGTATTTTACCAATTGCCAGTTTTGGCCCCTGAAGCAACTCTGCAACACCCTTTCTTTGAAAATAGTTTGGTTTCTTATTTTTAATTATAATCCAATAGTCTGGCACCATAGAGAAGGGTTTCTGGCACTCAGATTAGATAGATGTATTGATTATATTAGTACTAAGATTAGAGGAGAAGTGTCTCCAATTATTTCGAATATTTTTACAGTAATCTATGCAAAATGAGTTTCTATGCGATCTTACATTTTTGCAAAAATATATTTTTCAACTATACGTATATTTTTACAGAATACCCCACGTTCCAAAACCTGTCAACATCCGTTCCGAAGACATTTTTGTGAAACCAGCCGTAGACAAAAAGAGAGGACGATCATTAGTTAGTGTAGACAGCGATGGTATCCCAGTAATCCATGGAGTTAGAGTACCAGATGACGAAAGCGACAAACAACAGACTTGGAGGAATGCTAGGGTGATAAATGGAGAGCTGGTTCCCTACGAAGAAGGCTACAGACCACCTCCAGCTGTTCCAGTCGGCGAACTGGTTTACGCGAGCCAAGCTAAACACTTCAAGGAAGAAACGAAAAACGTGGGTCCGTTTAGCAAGGAAGACAACTATAGTATAAGAAAAGAGCACCAAACGACGTCTATAGGACCATTCACCATCCAAGACAATAAAGCATCCGAGAGGCCGTTGCTCGTAGAAGATACTAGGAGGGAATACGTGCGCTTTGGTAATAACGATTCTGGTTTTGGCCCCTTTACGAAGGAAGATAATAATCGACTATCAAACGCCAGATTGTTAGAATACATCAAGCAAATCAATGAAAAGGAATCGAAAAGGGATTATTATTCCGGAAGAAAATACAGGTCGTATGAGACACCTCAGATGCAAAGGCGTATGCTTCAGTATTCTGGCAATCCTTCTTATCCAAACTCATTGTTGTATAGTCCCGCCACCAAATTAAGCCCAGTGAATTTCAATGAAGGCGTCCGGACTCCAGTGCTTCAGTATGCTCATCCAGAATTGGGTGTGCAACCTGCTAAAGCGAGTGGTGACGATGATTATACCGTATATAAGAAAGAGAATTACGACAAAGGGAATCGTGCTGATCATTCACCTTACGACGTGAAACCTGAAGATAATTCTGATCTAGAAAATCAGTACTACAGCAACGTGAATTACTACAAGAAGGATCTTATGCAATACCCTTACAACGCTTACTACATAAAAACTAAAACCGAACAACCATTCTGGATGAAAATTACTGAAAGCATCAAAGACAACGTGCAAAACGGATTCGAGAGGATGCAACAGCTAACGCGGCCGGTTTTTGAACCTTTAATGGAAGCCACTCATAAGATATCACACAATTTGGGATTGAGCAAATCAGCCCCTTCGTCTGCTGCTCAAGACAAGGTTGGATTTATAGCACCGATGACCAGTTCCGTAATCTTACCAGCATTGGGGTTGGTGGCTGGTGGAGCTGCTTTGGGTTTGGGAGCTGCAGCTGTGGGAAGATTCTTACAACCGGCCGAAATGAGGCAATTCAACGGTTATCCCAACGATATCTTTGTGATCATGGAAGAACATAACGCGGCTAATCAACAGAACGCGCATAGGAGATTTGCCAGGAGCTTATCGACGGAGGATGATTACTATATGCAGGAGCTAGCTCTAAATGCTGAAAAGGAGAATACTTATAAGGATCTGACGGCCCCTCATCTCTGGACAGACACGCCTTGTTCGAAGAAATTGTTTTGTGAAGTAATGCTTCGGCAAAATGAAGATGAAGTTGTTGTCATGGAGAAGAAAATGGATTCATTACTCAGCATGTAAGTAGTTTTTCATATATGCTTTATTTTACTAGTAAATTATTTTAATTCGTTGAAATAAGTAACTTGAATCTATAAAATTTAACTAATAAAGTATTTTTACCCGCATTTTTTTCTCTAAATAGAACATTATTTTCATGCATACGTTATGAAAAATTGCAAATGTGTGTCAAAGCGTCATTGAACTTGAAAGTCTAAAAAGTGAAAGCTATGATACAAACATAGCAATAGAAGTTAGAGTTTATCTATCACCACAATTTGAACTGGCTTTCAATTGAGTTTTAATTAAAAGAAATTAGAGGCTTAAAAACAAGCCTTGGTAGAAAAATACTTACGATTTATTAGGGAAATTTTGTTCAATAACAATTTTCATGCATGGCATGTAACATTAATCATAGACAGTTCATCTATTGCCATAGAATTTATATATTTTTCGGTATTCATTACATAATTATACATTTTTATGGAGATAAATTAAGTGCACATAAAAAAAAAACATGGTTTTATTTATGTGTTCACTGAAATAATAATGAAACATTGGCCAGTGGATCAAGTTTACGCTTTCTTTGACCTACATCACACTTAACACAGCCGCGTAACCAAACATTTAAAGTCAATAATAAATAAACGTGAAAGACGAGGAGACTATCACACGACAGCTTTCTACCTCGCTTAATCTTTCTCTTAATCGAAAAAAGACGGAGTTCGTTGCCGCACAAGGTGATTCTACAATTAGTTATACCTGTCATCACGTTGCGTAATCTCATGATATTCTTCCGGTCCCAAGAGGAAAGATGTTTATACATAAACGTTATTTTAACGCCGCGTTCGTGTTCCTGAATATAGCGTATGAATAATTTACAATGTTCTGTTGAATGAAAGTAAGTTTTGTATTGTGTCCGTGCATTGTTACAAACAAAGCACGTTCAAACGCGACATGTAGGTAATTGAGTGAGAGCAGTTTTGGCACGTGAATGGTTTAATTTTCTGTTCATGTATTGGCTTATTTTTCTTTTTTACTTTTACTGTGACATTAGAAAGTTAAACTGTGCAAAACACTTTTTTTAAGAGAATTTACATACGGATTTTACTCCGCCTTAAAGGAAAGAGCATGATTTAGTCTCTAATTAGTGTTGAGTTATTGATGTTTCAGGTTATAACTTTGTCGTGTACCATTATGGCGTTAGTACCGGTCTTCACTGAAACCCTTGTAACAATATTAATTCACATAATTTGGTGGGAATTGATATAATAATAAATGATATAATGTTAAGATAAGTCTCAAGAACAACTTGCTCTTTGCGTCTGACATATCCCACACATCACATAACTTACACGTGGTTCAGTGTCTGGGTCAAAGAGAAAGTAAATCGAGACCGCCCGAGGGCACTCCACATTCTTTACTCATCTCCGCCGAATGATTACGCGACTTCTTCTTCCCGGTCCCGTGCTTCGAATCCTCGGTTCCTCCGTTGTTGGGAAAATTTATTACCTCCGTTAACTATTCAAATGAAGACGTCCAGCAATGTGTTTCTTTCTTTCTAAAAGAGAAACTATATACCGACGATACGTTCCTCCGCCGTGTTGTGTTGTTTTGATGTTTCCCGGAGCGTTTATTAATAAAATCAGATAATACGATCGTTGATTAAACACGCGAGTGCGGTGGATGTTTAGGGAACCTCCTACCGAAACCGAAGACTAAACGATGTTTGGTATCGTTGTTAAACGATGACGCTGTAACGGAATACGTGCAACGATCTCGAGATTAATTTCGTGATTTATTTGGGCTTTAGAAATCGGTTATGGGAAAGTTACACGTCGTTTTGGATGTAAGCCGGTTACTAATTTAGCTATTAATATAGTCTAACACCGTTCATTATCACGTAACGCTATCAAATTTAAAAGTTATTAAGACGAACTGGGAATGTTGAATTAGAAATTACTGTATTGGGTGCGTTAATTTAAAAGGTAAAGAATACAGATGAGTAAGGAGAATTTCTAATTGAAAACAAACATTCAGGTATTCATTTGTATTGAAAATATTTTTGTTGTAGATCTTTTGGAAAAAAGTAAATCATTATTGGTCAAAATTCGTTGATTAGATATGAGAAATGGTAACTTCTACTTACATCCAAACTTCTTACATCTTCTAACAGTAACACTTCTTCATATCCAATTTTTGATCTACGGTATTTATTTTTCGTTTAAACTTTGTTATATTTTTACATTTCGGCTTTTTATGTAATCCTTTTTCAATAAACAAATATTGTTATCTATCCACTCACCAAACTCGTTAACGAAAGCATCAATAAAGGAATCTACCCTATTGCGTTCAAAATATCCTCTGTAACTCCGATATTTTAGAAAGGTAGTTGTCAATGATTCTAATAACTATCGCCCAATTTCGATCACACCTATTTTTTCCAAAGTTTTTGAAAAAGTATTAAAAGATCAAATAACATCTTATTTTGAACTCTATTCACTTTATAGTAATTGTCAGTTCGGTTTCAGCAACAAGCTCTCTACGACTTTAGCTTTACAAAACCTAAGCAATACTATAATTGAAAACTTTGCACTTAAGAAGCACACATGTATTACTTTATATGATGTAACAAAAGGTTTTGATTGCGTGAATCATTTTACTTGATAAATTAAGACATTATCATTTTCGGCATTTTCCTTACAATTAATTAAATCATTTCTATCAGACAGATATCAGTTCGTCAGATATAATAATAGCTCTTCCAATATTACGAATATCAAATATGGCGTACCACAAGGATCCGTCCTCGGGCCATGTTTGTTCTTAATTTACATCAATGACATAGATCGTTGTGATATTAACACCGATTTCTTTCTATTTGCTGATGATACCACAGCTGTTATTAGACTTCTCAGGATGTGGCCTCAGTGCCAGTACTGAGAACATGAATATCGCAATAACGGACTGGTTTTTAGTTAAAAATTTGTGCATGAACACCAAAAAGCTACAGAGACAGATACTGTCACTGAGACCCACTGAGAACCATCTAATTGAACCTGTGAGACTACTCGGTGTATTGTTAGATCCGCAGTTGAGATGGGAGGCTCATATCAGTGACCTGTGTTCAAGACTCCCAAGCAAAATTTTCTTAATCAGATCTTTAAAGAATAAATTATCCCCTTAGTATTTAACAACTATATACTTCGCATTTTCTCATTCTGTTATGAGTTATGCCATCTTAGTTTGGGGCCATTCTAATCATCTATCTGAAGTATTTAAACTGCAAAGAAGATGTATCAGATTGGTTGCGAATCTGGGTTATAGGGCTGATTGTAGGGAAACTAGGGGTTGTTAAACTTAAAGTCTTAACTACACCCTGTATCTTAGAATGTCTCTTTTATAAAAGAAAATTTGGGTAATTACACCTTCAATAGTGATATTCACAATTATCCTACCAGATATAAAGATGATATTAGATAGCGTCAATTAAGACTAAAAGAAAAAGCCATAATAGCATCAATTGTTTTGCCATAAAATTTGTCAATATCTTACCCAGCTCTATCAAACATTTACCGTTTAATCAATTTAGAAATGTTATGAAAAAATGTTTAATTGTGGAAAGCTTTTATTCACTTGAAGAATATCTTAATTATAATTTTAGCGATATGATTTAATTCCATAGGTACATTATTAACATTTTAATTCTTTCTTTGTTTTGACGTGTGTAAACACTGTTTCTGTGTATTGGCATTAATAAAGTTTACTTTACTTTACTTTATAATATGTTTTGTATTTTGCCTATAAAATAAATTTATATTTTTTTTACAAATTTAAAATTATATACAAATTTTATTTGTAGCTTAACGAAAAAATGTCATTCTTTATAAAAAAATTTCATTGTCTCAAAACCACCAATTCTGAAACAAAAATCTAAATCTTTCTTTTAGCTTATAAGAAAATTACATTTCATTTAATGGTGCGAACTAATAAAAAAAAAAAAAGGTATTCAACATTAATTGACGTGGATTTGCTAATAATTCGGTAAAATGCAACGAATCCAAATAAAAACCTATAGATCGTACCTTGAGATGAGAAAGTCAGTGTGAGCATCAGGTATGAGCAATAACTCAAGTAACATTGATAAACATCGATTTGATCTTAGAAAGTATACCTCTATACTGACATATGTGCATCTATAGCGAATTTTACACTTAAAACAATAAATCTCTTAGAAATTCCTCGCCCAGATCCCGCCCAGCATATAATTAGATATTACAATAGCGATTGCAATAAGCGTCGTGCATTATTCGCGGCGATTTCCCAAGATCATAAGGTTATTAGGTTAAATTTATGTTTGCGCTCGATGGTATATCCGTTTTTCCTCGGCGACAATTGCGGTATTTCGCCTTTAATTTGCGCTCGTATTTTACACGCTCCCGAGCGCAACATTTCACGACTTTCGATTGCAATGGGAGCATCATTGAAAGTCGGTAATACGTCGCCGCTTTTCTTAATCGTCTGTTCGAACACGCATGGGAACCCCGTCAAGTATAAATTTATGTATACCTCAACGTGCGTGTCCAAAGAGAGGTGTTTCATCTGTCAAAATGATATCTATGATATAATATGTAAAATACCTTATCGTTTATGTTATGAAAATATACATACAGATAATTTTTTTTTTTCAATTCAATCCACGTGGTCTCAATATTAAAACAACTAAATTAAACGTGGAAAATTCAAGTATAAATAAATGAAAAATAAAAGCAAGCACAATGCTTTTATTCACCCAACCCGAGGTGATTAATAAATACTTACAAATCAGAAAAATAAACAACGAACAAAAAAATTAACTCTTTAAACTTAAAATATCTTCCTGCACGTAAAAATAATCACAGATCTTATATCTAAATAGTGTACACAAAAATACAATATCAATTATTATTAAATGAGTTCCGTGATGAGCGAAATAAAATCAGAAACGTGAATTCAAAACTTGAAATCAATAAACACAAAATGTCAGCAATGAAATACAACTTTATATATATGTACTTCCTTTCGTATCGATCAAGGAACTGAACTCACACGGTTAAACAACCGTATAAGTATAAAAATCTCCGATGCGTGCGATGCAACGCACACAGATCTGTCCGCAAACGGACGAACTCGCAAAACAAAACAATTTATATACAATACCAGTGAACGCAAAATGTACACCTGACTGAAATTAATATAAACAACTGAACAAGAAAATAAATAAATTAAACAATCCAAAACATTAACTAAATCTTATTTGAAAATAAAACAATTTGAAATTTCTCGCAACATTGACAAACGCTTAACGGAATGAACAAAAACTGAAATTTACGAAAACCCGGGTGCCAGACCACAGCAATACGTACATACAAACATACTGATAATCATACAGATTATTAATATTATTAGTTTGAAGCTTTGTAACAACAAATTGTTTACGATGATAGATTTGTTGTTTGACAACTTGGTGAAAGCAGTCCAATATAAATTTAACACAAAAAGATACACCCATTCTACATCAGCTGACTTCACTATAACTATTTTATTATTTGGTTTAGAACAATAGCGTACCTTATTGTAGCTAATAAAACTATTATAACATAAGCAAAATTATCATTTAAAAGTTTAAAAACACGTAGAGCCCGATTAAAAAAATAATAAAATTTGAAATTACTCAGAAATGCCTTTATTTAATAGTTTTTTCATAATATCAGGGTTAAAACATCACTAACTTTGGGCACGCTATATATGTGGGCGTTTTCAGTTTCAATTTACGAAGAGTACCTAGGTACTACTTTTGACATGTTCCGTAATAGTCTAGTTATATAGAGTCTAGATATACTATAAATATTACTAAAATATAAAAAAAAAATAAAATTTCAACAACATATACTTGAAACGTCTCATATTTTTAACGGCATTATAAAAATGTCGCGCGTATATATGCAAGGTTAATCTATTGCTCAATCCATCTTTTTTAACTAAAACAGTTAAAAAGTAATGAGCACTTACTAAAACTTTACTTCTGTTACAATTTCCATTATAATTAATTCATTATTTATTCACATTACAGGGTGCATCCTCAAATTTCAAGAAGTGTCTCTCACCATTTCCAAGACGTCATGGATGCTGTAAAAATAAAAGACTGTTCTAGATTCGTCTGTACGAATATGCTTCAAACACCTGTGACTGCATGAAGATTCTATTGTCCGTATTTAGTTTAAGGCGTTCCTTAAAATTCAACGAAGATTATTTCTTGATTCTTCATTAAAAAAAAAAGACAAACGAAATCGATTAATTACGTAAATTTTAAATTGTAAAGTTGTTTATAAGAGACGTGATTTTCTGTTTAAAGAAAATGTAATTACCATTTTTCCAACCACAGTTTACTTATAATCGGTTACCTAATATTGTAATATTGTACGTATAATATAGGTAATTGTATTTTCTAATAATGTTTGCTTGTATATATTAATGGTAAATATATTCGTTAAGATAGGCGTAAGGTAACACAGCTATTTAATTTATTATAAAAACCATGTTAGGACGTATATATCGCATACGTATATTTTTGTACAATTTTTTTATAAAGTTATAAATAAATTATTTATGTTTTTTTTAATAACATGCTGTTGTATTTTATAATGCAATTATCCAAGTTATGATCGAATTATGATTGTCACATTTAGTAATTTATTGTAGGTTATATTCTCCATATTACGGTTTGTAAATAATGAAAAAGATCCGCATAAAACAATTATCACCGTTAACTATAAATCTGTGAACTTCTACACCTACACTGTCGAACGTGCTAAAATAGAGAGTTGAAATAACCTGGGTAACTTTTTTCATAAACGCATAAGGCTGCATTCTAGGTTATTAAGTGGTATACACTGACATACGGTTGACATTTTTACCCCATGTAGTTAAAAATAAAAAAAGTAAGGTAAAAGGTAAAATACTGGTTGCTAAATATTACATAATTATGTCCACAATGTTCGGCATTGTTACGTAACAGGAATTATGAGTGTTCCTTATAGGTAAAAATTGCAAGATATTATTGCAGTAAGAATATTTTTCTAATTGGATGTTGTAATAAAGCTAAAACAAAAGACGACGGGTGGGGGGGGACTCTTGCCGGAACGTAATACAGGCGATTAATGTGCAAATTAGAAAAAATACTGTAAAAAACGTGTGCCACAATGATATGTAATGCTCGTACTTTGAATCTCTCTTACATAAACGTCATTGTGACACTTGTGGTTTAAAATACTATTACAAGAGGAGGCTACGATATATTAATCTCAACTTTTCCTCCTAGCTTTGTCAAGTGGTAGTAGGAACTCCTTAGATTAGGGTACTCCTGTGAAATATTAGCCATACACACTTCCGGTTTTACCGGAATTAAGAAAAAAATTAAAATTGCCCAATATTCAGAGTAGAAATATGTGTTAATATTCGTTTCCTTGGTTATCAAAATTTAGAATTTTTATGTTTCAATCTGGAGTGCCGTGAATACGCTAAAAATCTGCTAACTGTCAATACAACACATAATTAGAAACTACAAATGTTATACTCTTTTGTTTTATAGGTACGCTTTCTAGAATGTGACAAAGTACAATTTCACAGTTTTTTTTTCATAAAAAGTGATTTTTTTTTAAATGTAACCTCATGGGTCTTCAGTATTAATTTAAAAGAGAAATTCCAGTTATACCAAATATTTGAATTAAAAGTTATTTCTGTTCATTAGAAATGTTGGATGTATTAAAAAAAGTTGAAGGAGTATACGTTAAAATTGTATTCAATTTCATAGAAAAGTATAGGCCGTTGGTTGAATTAAACAAAATGATGTTTAATGTAAATAATTTGAGATTAGGTTCTAAAAAGCTTTTCTTTTTCTTTTTCTAAAAAAAATTTTCTACCATTTCTAGATTTTTTTCTATTTGAGAGCATTCTACCGGGCGAATTAGGAAAAGTATAGTTCGATCATACATCGCGTCTATCAGAATTATAGCAGGTAGAAACTTATCACTGTTCTTAAGCAGTGCACAAAGGAGCAGATCAAAAACAAAGAAATCCTTTTATATTTGCAGTGGCCGAAGACCATTACCACATTGCGATAAATCAACTTTATTCGTAAACTGACCAAAAGCTAACCCTTTTATGAAGGTGTGCTTTCAAACTTGCTATTATCCTACAGCTTTTTGTTACCATTATTATTTTTTATTTTAAGTTAAAATGAATTTCTAATGTAAACGCAGATGTTAAAAAACTCAACTATTAAAAAATTTAGAAAATAAAACATTTTTCGCATTAAATCTAAAGTCTGCGATAAATTTTATTCGGATTGACCCCTTACTAGGGGCTTTTTGGTTTATATTGGCAAAATAAGTCGATGTCCCATTTCCTCCCAAATCCGGGGTCATAATGTTTGTAATCACTTGTCATCGAATACTGTATACAGAGGTGATTTAAATAATTTTGGGTACAGGTGTTCATAAAATTACAATTTTTCTCATATTTCCTTAATCTGGTGAGCTACCTTACAAAATGTTATGCGATGGCCTTTTATTTTTAAAACCGGTGTAAAATTATATGAGGCGCTAAGTGTCTATCTATTTTCGAGTTAAACGCGTTTGAATCTAGGAATATATAACATCTTGACAGCGGACAGGCAGAAGAAAATGTATACTTCCACTGATTTTTCCTCATACTTTAGGCATTACACACAGTTTAAACAAAGTAGTGAGAAATTGCAACAACTTTCATTCATCAGAAATTAAGAACTACCATTATCTGTATTCGTGCTATTATCGATCCAAAACTCAACAGCTATCTTTTTTTGATTTCTGACTTCTTGTCGCATCATTGATTTCTATTATAGTGGTATAAAAGTATAAATAGATAAATAATATATTCTGGATTGAGGTGAACTATGTTAGCTACCGACATTGCAAAATGCTGTGAACTAAATTTACATAAAAATTGACTTCTTATATAGATTGCCAAGTTTCTCAGATTACGTTGTTACGAATAAAATTAAAATATCTATAAGTCCATCCAAAATTATTAGAAGTAGGCATTTAGTGTGTGATGTCGTAGCCTTGCACTGGTTTTCAAGATACAATAGAAAGATCTAGATTATCTCATTACAATAAGGAAGTGTTTGCGAATAAATAGATATAAATTCATTCAATATCAATAAGCTGATGTTATTGTCAATATATTAATTTCCTTCTGCATATTTATTTAACTGTACAAATAATAATAAATATAGTACTTTATTTTTACTCAATGAAAATACTTTGTATATACAGTGTGTAATGTGTAAAGTATCAGGGACGATTTGTGGAAGTATATATTTTCTTCTGCCTATCGCTTGTCGGAGAGTAATATATTTCTACATCCAAATGGTCATAACTCGAAAATTATCAGTGTTGAATACTGCTGTTCAACATACAAGGCAATCATATAATAATATATAATATTAATATATAATATATAATAATATTTATCTTATTAAAATAAGGAAGTATGAAGATATTCGTCATTTTGTGACCAGTCTGTATAATTATTTAAGTCACCCCTGCTTACAGTACTCGATAACAAATAAAGTGATTATAACCAATTTCTGAAATTTGATCAAATAAGCACAACATATGCCGTTCCGTACTTATTGCAACACCCTGTATATAAATAGTTATACCAGTCGAAAGGACTGCCTGAACAGTGTAAGTACGTTATTGAAACTTTTATTCTATTTTGCACCGTTTAAAAGTGATTTTGAATAAATGAAATTTCAAGTCAAATTGCACCCGCTAAAGTTGTGATTGAGTAACACTCCATGAGCTGTACAAACTGACAAAATATCATCAGGATTTGTGATTTACAGTTCGTCAATTTCCCTTGTAAGGATGGTTTCTCCATAAGAGGACTGGAAAAACATATTGTTGTCAGTCTTCAAAGAGGTGTAACAATGCATTAGATGTTTGATAAATTTAAAAATTACGGAGAACAATGATACATATGTTCGATATTATTACCCATACATTTAGCCAATTCTGTATAATTTATATGAATAAGTATGATAATATAATAATTATAGGTATTTCTGTTTTTATGTATAATATTTAATTTAAAGAAATGAATCATTCAAAACATATACTAGACAAAACAAATTTAAATAGCTCTGTTTAGGTTTCTCCGATTACATCAAAATAGAGAATCATACATTCACGCAAGAGATTGCAGCAAAGAGACAACATAAACGCACTAGTACATCAGATTATGGCATTAGGGAAATCTGTTCAAGACATCGACCATAAACAATAGATATTTAGTATACCGTACAACACAATGAAATTATTGTTTCGTGTTCAACATGTTTTCTTCCTATGTGGTACATTGAACGCGCTGACAATCTTCGTAAATAGATATATATCTGTTGTGTATGTTTCTATATAAAGGAAAAGACATTTTTTCGACCACATTTCTCGTAGATGTGAAGTATATTGACGGTCACCATGGCAGCTAAGACGTTAACGACTGCCGTTTTGTTATGTTTTTTATTCTATGGATCACTTGGTGCGATCAATCCGGGAGGATACTTTGAAGATAACGCACAACCAAGGTAAATCAAGTTATCAACTTTATATTATTAACGAATAAATTTGATAGCGCTTCATTTATTTCAGGGCATTTGATGCGAGAGGTGTATTAACATCTCTGGCAACAAATCTCATGTCAAGAGGCTTTGTCACTACCGGAAGCGGCTCACAAGTTGTTTCACTGAATCTAACTAATTTGCTTGTCCTTGTTTTATTGAAAGCTTTAATTTTTGCTGCTGGATCCTTAGGCGCTGGGAGTTGGAAAGGTGGCTATGGAAGAAGCAGCGATGGTGAAGAATCTTTGGTAACAGACCAGGAAATTTTGCTATTTTTGACATATTTAACAGGTATCCTTTTTTTTATCATTATTTTGGTTTGTTATAATAAATAATTATTTTAGGGGCACCAGGAGATAATAAATGCTTACAATCGGTGGCATGCCAAGGCCCTCAGCAAGCACGAAGGTATGTAGCAGCCGGTGAAATATTGCTCAAAGCTTCAAAAATGTTTACGGAAGGAGATATAGAGGATGAGTCTTACGAGGCTACTCTAAATGAACTGCGAGAAGCCGCCAATTTCGGCTTGAACGGCGGAGACTGTAATACTTTCTCCTGTAAAGAAAATGCCGTTTAGTGTAACCGTCATACTTTATTATTGTAACATAAATAGCATTTTTAAACATCTTAATTAGTGATAAATATATTTTTGTTACTACGGCTACAAACATATGTATGTTAGATATTATTTGACTATTTTTACCGCCGGCTGAATACTCGTCTTCCGTCCTCCAGCCACGAATTCCGGGTAATCGAGGTAGCCATCTTGATCCTTGTCGTCTTCTTCGAGAACGCGATCTATTAATTCTAAAGAAAGGAATATGCAGTTAGAAACAAACAAAATTAATGAGAATTTTGAAACGATTACAGGTGTCTTAAGCCTACTTTAAGTTTCTTATAGAAAATTAACAAAACAGAACTGTATTCTAATTACTATTATTAGAGATTGACAGTAGGTATATGTTTCATATCTATGTAAAAGAAAATGCCGCAAATCATATATTTACAGAGATATACCAGACCTCGATAACGGTTGATCGTAGAGTCGTAATGTAATACTACTTAACAAAGCTGTTCCATTCTTCAAGATTCTAATAGGAGCCTGCTGTATTTCTAGCTGCTTCTATTTTAAGTTCATTTAAGCGACAATATAAGTTTGGCATTAGGTAATCTGGTAGTTTTTCTTTTTAAGGAAGTAGATAAAGCCTAAGCATATACGATGCTTATCAGGCACCCCCGCAGAGCTAAACTTTGCTCCTAATCATTAGAATTCTGGAAAAAAAACTAGTTATCGTAGTTGATCAGAATGAGATTTGAACCCTGGACCTCGCGACTGAGAGTCAAGTGTGCAAGCCACTAGACTATCTAACGTGTTAAAATGGGAAGAGAGGCCAATTAAATGAAAAAACCTTTATATTATTTATAAAATATTGAAAAAAAATAGTTGTAAATAGTCCTTTTTCTATAATTAATATGTTTCGAGCCGTAACTGAAAACCAAGCAATAGAACATGACGTACCTGAATTAGCTAGCAATAAACATGCAAGCATAAATGATAATCATTAATTTGAAACATTCAATCATTTCAAAATATATTCTAATAGTATACCAAATGTTCCATTTTTAGAATATTCTCGGAAGATGTCTATAGAGTTTTTTGTGGACATTGTTCAATTCAAAATTTCAAAATATTTAACTATTGTATGAATATTCTATGTATTTTTAAATACTCATCTACATACTTATTGCATATACTGAGAACGTTTGTGTGCTGTTTGGAGACACAAAACAAATATAACATAGGTGTATCGCCTAGCGCAGAAAAGGGAAAGGCAAAAGTAAAAAAATTGCCCAGAGATTGGCAAACTGGTTAACGTGGAAGGACTCCATGGCCTTCTCAATAATTAAATCTTAACTTAATAGAACATGTGTGGGATATGCTTCAAAGTAAGTAAACATCTTCATAAAGAATATGCAAACTCGTCTCAAATCTGAAGGCACTTGTCATTACATAGCATATCTACCCAGAAATGGTTAGCCTGTTATTAATTTTGAAGTAATACAATGTATATGTGTCACCAATGAGCTTCCTTTAAAAAAAAAATGAAAATATTAAAAAAGAATATTTTCTTCAATAATATTGTTTTAAAACCACATTTTCAGAAAATTGCTATTCACTTTTTTACGTGTTCCTACGTTATCCGAATAGCCAATATCCTGTTGCAAATTGCAATCAACCATGGGCCAGATCATTTTCAACTATGTAGTTTAAAATCTTTAAGAAGTATGTTAATTCCACCTATACAAAATTTCGAAATTATGAATTAAGTCACCTAAGCACTATATAGAAATCCCCCCAGATTTTATGGTAACTCGTATATGCTCTATAACATAATTTAGGTTAGGTGAAATTTAAGATAATTACCAATATAAAAATCCAATTCTTCAGTTTTCTTGTTCGCCAGTTGTATTTCATTATTCTCGTCGTCGGAGGGCTCATGATTAGCGTCAGAATGTGTTGTGTGGAGAATCGCTTGTAGGAGTTCTAACCCGTCCAGTTTCGCATTATTATCGGTATCATGCAGTTGGAAGTAATAAAACTCCAATTCCTCGTCGGAAAATGTCGATAAGTCGGGATGTTCTATCACTTCCTCTAAATGTTCCTTGAAAATGCGATTAGTAATATTAATCGAATTATATTTGTTTATTTTCAAATTCATCAGTTTATTGAAGTAAATCAAAAATTAAGACACACCATTTTATTATTTATGAATAAAACCGCATAGAAAACTAATTTTTTTTTTCTCGCTTCGCTTTGCAAATGTAGCATGTTTGAGTTGACTTGGTTTATGTCAATGTTTTAACATTTAACTAATGCCAGATTATGTTTTATGGATATTTCTTTACCTTCGACAATAACTTTGATAGGAGATAAACCTTCATTCTAAAAAAACAATCAAGGAGGCCGTTTCTTTTTGAAATATGAATTTTATTGGACGGCAGTACCTTGTTGATCCAAGAACACTGTTTTTTCATAGGTATATAAAATTGAAAATTATCGGTTGCAAATTGATCGGTACCATCGAGAATATGAAAATGCTTTCATCATTACTACATTTTTCAGGGCATCCTGTATGTTGAAATGTGGTTGGGATATTTTGTTGTGAAATAATAAATTAAAACTCATTCGTATGGAGTCAAGATGAGTATTTGCTCACAAAAAAACTTAAGGTTTCCGATGACCACTGTTCCAATAGTTTGCCCGAAATACGAGCACTTTCAGGAGCAGATCCTTCATTCCGTTTTTTCAGGGAATTTTACTCATTCTTCGTAAAATTGCCTCGAATCATGGAATCTGGCGATTCGTTGTGATTGTGGTGAACCACTATATCATCAAAAACACATCAAATAGCATATTTAGAAGGTTTCTAGAAACAAATCCAGGAAAAAGATCATGGGGGATGACTAAGTTTTCTTCTATCTAGTATTTCAAGTAAATAGATTCCAATAATGGACGATAAAATATACTACATCAGCGGTCATTTTTACTTATTGTTAGCAACAATTCAGCAAGTAGTATTAACTTGAATATAATAATCGGAAAGCTAGGTAAGCTAATAATATTAATTGTAGAGAATTCGTTGCAAAATAACTGCACCCAGCGGTTTTCCAACTAATAATAGCAACATCATACACCTGGAAATTTAAAACTCATGGCTTGACTTTTGTCTATTTAAATTGGTGAAATTGCTGCGTGTTGAGGGAAAGCAAAAAATAAAATAAAACAGCAATAAATCTCGAAGGCAGTACGTAACTCTCTTTGAGTTTATAGTCACCTGTATGTGGGCGGTATCGTGGAGAAGTTCCTCGTTCTGCGTCAATTTCTCCTCCACACCGCCTCTGCTCGGCTTATAGTGGACGTGATGCTTGACCACGACCGCACCGCGCGGATGATGGGGTCCCCGCGTTCCACTGGAGCTCGCGATCCAGACGCAAAACGAAATGTACAGCAACGGTGACATCTTTTACAGGCCGCTCTTGTCCCAAGCCGGTGCGGCGCGCATGCTGAAACAAAGAGCAGAAAAAATATGGAACAGAGACAAAGGAAGGCGGGAGTCGTCGGTCGTCCCGCGAGGGTGCCGCAGGGGCGCGCTAGGGTGCACGCGGAGAAGCGCACATTGAATTTTATTGATATCGAAGTGTTGACGGACGATCGGTAATGACAGGCTAATGAAGGGGTTCCGCTCGGTGCCCTTGGGGGACGGTCATTAGAGTCCGATAACATCTCTGGTTGCAGCGAGAGAAGAGGGTGGCCGGGCGCATATGTGTGCGTCGGACTTATCCGCGCGGTTAGTGTCGGGCATAAGTGCAGCTTAGGGGATGCGAGCACCGGGGATGTCAGATGGATGGGTTTGCGCTAACGTTGAGGGAATGCGTCCTTTAATCCTGATGCGGTGCATTATCGTGTATATGTGTTTGTATTCTGAAATTCGATGCGGATGGGTTTCTCCCGATGGCTATCTTCGATCGCTATCAAAATCGCGAAAAGTACAAGTTTTTAGTAGAGGTTTTAAATTTAGAATGCTTAAAGAGGGCATGAATAAAATAAGAATCCGAAAAATGCAACATAAATAAAGCATTCTTCAATAATATGAAAAGAACTAACAGATCTAAAACAGGAAACATTTTAGGTGTAAGTTATGCTTCTCTGTTTTGATTTACATCAGTATGTTTAATGAGAAAAATTTCCAAACATTGCAGTAAATCCATTTTCGCAATAATTTTATTTTCGCAGAAAAAAATTACTGTTTATAAAGGGTTTTGTTGTTTTTGGAAAATATGTTATAATAATCAAAATACTGATTATTTTAGAAGGCGATGAAAAATTAAGGAAACACAATTAGGTATATCAAATGTAACACATTTATAAATAAATGAAAAATATGGTGAATAAATATATCAAATCGTACTTCATTTTTGACATTTTTAGGTCGGTTATTGGGTGAAATAATATTGTAGCAAAATTCTAATAACAAAGTCTGTGGACATAAAAAATCAGCAGTAAAGTAGGAACGAATTTATTTAATAATATTCCAAACAGGAGCTTATACCTTATATACAGGCTGTCTGTAAAAGGTCTTTACACACGTCTACCACATATTCCTTAGACCAAAACAAGCCGATTTAAGTAAACTTATCTTAGTCCAAAGTCGCTTACTTTGGGCGCTATGCGACCTTAAAGTTAGAATTTTGGAATCGTTTTTTTATTATAAATTCAAAAGGGCTTATGCGATTTTAATAAGATTTGGCATGGTCAGTTAGTATTATTGGACGAATGTTTTGAGAAAATTTCAAGAAAATACTAATACCGGAAATGAATGAAACACGCATGACCATTATGAAAATTAACATAATTTTTTTTGCTGTCTATAGTGGAGACACGAAATAATTTTTATTCCATAAAGTATTCAAAAGCGATCAGATTATGTCTCTTGTAAAATTTTCTTATTTTTATTCGTTTTCGAGAAAAACGAAATAAAGTGCTTATGGTTGTACGGTCGAAAAAAGCAAAAAGTAATCCAGTCGCCTATGATTTCTATCATAAACAAATGAATTTCGCATGTCTAAATCTACTGCTCAAATAAAGACTACAGGTAAACGAATAGGCTTAGTAAAAGTTCACGGTTTCGAAGATTCTGGGTAACTTATTTACTACAAAAACGGCACTCTTTATAAGAATTGATTACTCTAATGATTTTTGCGAAATTTGTATTTTAATAATTCGCATCAGGTTATTTTACACAAAAATTATTAACAAAATTAAATAGGTAACTGAAACATGAACACAAATAATAAATATGTCACAAAAACTGTTGAAAGTGTTCTCCATTTACACGCATACAAAGATTTATACGACGAAGGAAATTAAACTGTACTCTTTGCAAAATTTCTCCATCACCTCGAAGGTCATTTATTGCATGTTGAATACGTTGCCATAGTTGTGCTTCATTAGCCACAGGTGTCTTGTAAACCACGGACTTAAGATGTCCCCATACAAAAAAGTCAGCGGGAGGTAAGTCTGGAGAACGTGGAGGCCAATTTACAGGAGCGTCATTACCTCTACCTATCCATTTGTTTGGGTATACTTGATTTAGGTAGTTTCGAACATCTACTGAAAAATGTGGTGGAGCTTCATCGTGCATGTACCACATATCTCTCCGAAGTTGTAGAGGTAAATCGTCTAACAAATCTGGCAATTTATTTTGTAAAAATTGCAAGTAGATGTCTCCCGTTAATCTTTGTGGAAGAATATCAGAACCAACAATAAAATTGCCAATTATTCCAATCCACACATTAAGTTTGAATTTGTGTTGAACATGATTTATCTTTATGGCATGCGGTGTTTCAACTGCATAAACGTGTTCGTTATGGAAATTAGTTACCCCTCTTCGTGTGAAACAAGCTTCATCCGTAAACAAAATAGTGTTGCCAAAGTTTAAATCTGCTTCTCTTTGCCCATTAACAAAGCGAGAAAAACCCAGGCGCATTTCGGGATCATGTTCTAAAAGATCTTGAACTGCTATTTTATGGTATGGACATAGCAACTGTTCTCTAATTACTGCGTGAACGACATCTTTACATACTCCTACTTCCCTACCTATTCGTCTAGTACTTATTTCTGGATCTTCTTCAACACGTTCTAAAATTTGTTCTTCAACTTCAGCAACCCTCACAAAACGCTGCCTTCCATAATCAGCGGTTGCAGGAGCAAAGCGACCGGTTTCCCGAAGACGTCGCTCAACGGCAGGAAACGTTGGGTGACTTGGTATTCGACGATTTGGAAACCTTTCAGAATACACCCTAACACACTCTCGAGTCTTTCCTTCACAAAATCCAAATACCAATAGCATATCCGTATATTCTGCATTGGTGTATTGTAAGGCCATGATAAATCACGAAAAGTTAAGCTTTAAGGTATTTTAGATTTGACACTATTATTATTTAGCCATGCGAAATTCATTTGTTGATGATAGAAATCATAGGCGACTGAATTACTTTAAGCTTTTTTCGAACGCACGACCATAAACACTTTTTTTCGTTTTTCTCGAAAACGAATAAAAATAAGAAAATTTTACAAGTGACATAATTAGATCGCTTTTGAATACTCTATCGAATAAAAATTATTTCGTGTCTCTACTATAGACAGCAAAAAAAATTATGTTAATTTTCATAATGGTCATGCGTGTTTCGTTCACTTCCGATGTTAGTATTTTCTTGAAATTTTCTCAAAACATTCGTCCAATAATACTAACTGACCATGCCAAATCTTATTAAAATCGCATAAGCCGTTTTAAATTTATAATAAAAAAACTATTTCAAAATTTTAACTTCAAGGCCGCATAGCGCCCAAACGAAGCGACTTTGGACTAAGGTAAGTTTACTTAAATCGGCTTATTTTGGTCTAAGGAATATGTGGTAGGCGTGTGTAAAGACCTTTTACAGACACCTTATATACATTACATAATATAGTTATATTGTGTTTACTAACTAATAACTAAATAACCTAATCTTTCTCTTAATCTTACACATTAAATCTTGAACAGTATCTTAGTCGTTAAACCGGCGAGCGAATGCTATTTTTTTTCTGTAGTATTTAAGATATTTTAAGACCCTGTCCTTTTATTTACCGTCCAATAACTTAACTAGGGCACTTTCGGATAATTTGATGGATTGATTAATTTTGGTACAAGTGCAATCTTGTTTTCGTCGCATCACTCTAGCGTAGATCTGACATAGTCTCATGAAGCAAGAATCGGTTGCCGTATAAAAAGCAAACGCGTTTATTACAAGCGGCATACTTAATCAATGATGCCAGTTGCAATAAAACTTTTGCTCTGAAGCATTTATTTTTTTCAAATCTCATGAAAAATGATTTGTAGCTGTACAAAACTTTGATCCAGGTAATTGAACCGCAAGTTTCAGCATGATGATCAAAGATATTTTCTTTTTGTTAAAACCTGTTCGCAAAGATTATCCGCGCGGGTTTTGATGGCATAATTCTGTCTTGCTTTGCGATTAGAGGCAACCTTAAATACATTCCACTTTTTAAATGTTTGTACGTAAGGCTGGTACTACTCTAATATTTTTGCTAGAGCTCAAAGATAAATGTTAGAACTGTCATTAAAGCTTTAGTAGTTCTGCAGCCTTTTTCTTACATGGTCCTTGATAAAGGTCTTTCCATTAGTTTGCCTGGTTGTGTTCTAGTGTTCTTTGTGTTTCTCCAGTACCGAAGTCTTTACCTGTTCCCGTTCTGTGTATTTAGAAACGAGAACAGCTTGTAGACTTACAAATGAAGCCGAAGATCTCTTTCTTGCCAACTCGGCGGCTTCTTCGTTTCCTTCGATTCGTGAATGTCCGAGTACGCACGGTAAAGTAACTCCGTTGTGGTCTGCCAAGCTATTTAGTTCTCGAATGCATTCCCAAATCAGTATTGAATATATCTTGGGGTCACTAATACCCCGTGTATCATCTGGCTGTCTGTTATACAGATGTAAAACAGATGTAATACAGATTCATTTGTTTTATAAGCCCTCTGATTTTCGTTGCACAATGCAATGTTGCACCTGCTTCTGCTTGAAAGACACTGGCAGATTTTCCTAACGAAAATGCGAGCATTGTATTTCTCACTTCACTATAAATTCCAGGTTCAGTTTTATTCTTGGTTTCTGATCCGTTTGTATGTTAGGCCAGGTCACTAAGCTAGTCTCTGTAATTGAATTGATTCCAGCTTATCCGATCCGTGATTTCCACTTCGGAATTTATGTTAAACAGAAATTATGTGGTCTGATCACAGACTTGCTTTTATCATCATATCAAATAATAAAGCACTAACACAGTTGCTTTTCACTTATTATCCTGCCCGTTACAGTTTTTAACTTTTTAAGAACACAAGAGAGAATATATACATTATATTATACAATCTGTTTTAATAATTAATGAAAGAAGGCGAATACAATGATTAATTAGGACAAAGTTGGAAATATTGGATGATTTTTCAAAAAAATGAAGTTAATGTAGAAGCATTTTAGTACGATAGTAAAAGAAAATAATGTTTGCGGAACGCCATCAAGGCACAAGAATACTGCATGCATTAATGGACGATACATACAGCTTAAACTAGGAAAAGGCTGATAATGCTATAACAAAACACAACAAGTAGATAGTTTCCTTATTCTCTTGTACTATTGCTAAACTCTATGAAGTCCATCAGAGATTGCATGTATTGATAAATCCACGATTTGCCACTGTAGTGTCGGAAAGAACTTTATTTATTATTGCCTGCCCATTGACCAAGGCGTAAACTTTGGATCATCACGGATTTAACTAAATCCTATCTATAGTCATATTTTTAAAATTAAAAGAATTCAGTAGAGTAGGTACACCTTTTGTTTTTTTTTTTTTTGTAAATCAATCTATCCTTCTAATAAGGAAAGTTTAACTAAATTTGTACTATGCAGTTTAAATTACTAAAGCTTAAACATCGATACATTAAGCAAAAACTAACGCTCTTACATCTTCGGACGAGACTGTCGCCAATAGTTCGTGCCAGCTTTTACTTATTTGTGATTTAATATACAGTTGACCTCACGGAAAATGACGGGTATACTAAATTTAAACATAAAGGTAGACCAGTCATCTTCTATGACTCCAACTGAACAGGTCCAACATGGAATCTTCCCATTCCTACTATCGGTAACATTAAGATCTTACTTGAATTTCTGCCAACGCAGATGGATTCCTTCGGAATAAAATGAAACCTCCTGTTTCTTACATACTGCCAATTGGTACCTACCTACTCAGAAAAGCTAAATATCCAAATCATATGCTCATTATCCATTTTACAAGTTACACAAGCCACATTGCTCTGCGATACAAACACAAAATGGTTTACTTGGGATCCTTGGGATATGAAACACTGACTTTGACATTTTAGTAGTTTAGTTCAAATTGTGTCATTTTATGTTCCTCGTAGTATTATTTAAATCAAAGTAATGTTAATTCAAATATTACTGAAAGTATGCGACCTTATCGCCGCAGGAAGCTTGTACGCGTGCAATTTTACAAACCGGACAAGACAAATTTTTATGCGAAAACCGCCAAGAAATCCGTCAATCTACTTCTGACTGACATACAGTCGATATGGTCTAGGGATCCGCCATTTCCTGCTAGCATGAGGATAATCATGTCGCTCGGGATTATTTGGGTGTTTATGCTACCGCTTCTCTATCTATTGGTACCTCCGCTATTCACTGTATTCGCAATTCTGGTCCTTACAAGCGACAATTTGACTTCACTCTTGGATGTGCCGGTTTTGGAGGAAGAACAGAAGCGCAACTTTTGCTACGCAATCTTGTTGCTTTTCAAAAAAACGATGTACAGGCTATCAGTAGTTGTCACTATATACGATTATGTTCAAACGTTCAGGGCTATTGGTATTTTTAATTTTTGACGTTAAATTGTACGGGTCTTATTAGAGGCAATAAAATGATTAAGAACTTTTGATTCGTTAGGATATGACAGCATATGAGTAAAGAGAATGCTAATGCAACTCCAACTTTTAGTTGATAATAAAGAAATAAAAATACAAGCTATTTAGCGAAACACATTTCTTACATGGAGAAAACTATAATATTTTACAATAGAAAAATCTTGGTTTCCAAATTAATGGCCGCCACGATACATATAAAACTTTGCTATGCTACAATGCTGTTTAAGGAAATCAATAAACATTTTAGTTCGTTTCTAGTATTAAACAGATCATAAATATTTGTATTATAGAAGTAATTAACTGCATTACTATATACAGATATCTTTTTTATAACTAGTATTTTCAGTACTCAATTTGGTAAGTACAATTTCCTTCATAGACATAGGTAAGACAACAATATAACGGATAGGATTCCTTGAAAGCAAAAACAAGAATATACTATACAGCTTTGTCGCTCTTTCTTGTTATCTTACTTTGATGCAAAGTTTGCACAAACCATTTTTATTTCAAAGATAGTATTATAAATATAAGCGGTAAGAAAAAAATACTATGGCAGAATATCTTAAACAAAATGAACATGCAAGACAATTTATGTATTATATTACATTGAATTTCTCCACTTACTTTTGATTTGAATTTCATTTAGGTCTGCAAATTTTCGATTCCAGATGAGATCTCACATTTTCTTTTTCACAGTGCGACGGGAGATATTAAATCAATAGGGTTGACAGCAGCATCGGTAACACATGCGCTTTCCTAATTTCCGCGAGCGATTGTGGCGCTCCACGCGACCTTCTCGGTAAGCTCTAGTACCACTTTTCACCGCTAGGACGCGGGGATGTCGCCAAACCTCTCCCGAAGATTCCCGTCCGCTTTCTGAACTCGAGTCAATGAAGTTATCTCATTATCCCTTTGAATACTTTCAGCAATTGTATCTTCAGTTTAATAAAGCAGAAAATTAAAAGATATTTAATATCGTGATATCCGCTTTGATTTCTTTAAACTTGGACCGCTATTTTTTAACCGTTTACGAAGTCATTAGCTCTTTTTTTGTTTTATCGTACTAGGAAGCTACTTGTGGATCGTTCTCGTTTTAATTTTGGATTAAATTGTGTCATATAATGGAATTAAATTTTAATCGATATTAGTATTTAATCTGAAGCAAATTTTATATTTTTCGCTCTGTATTTTTTACTAATACAACACAATAAAATTACGTAGCACGTATTTAGGTGGGTAGTGAATCAAATGTTTAAAATCGTTATTGTAAATTAAAATAAATTCATTGAACAATAGTTTTAATAACAGTAATAAATTTAACAACAATTAACAAAATTAAATTGAATTTAATCTACATCAGCTAATGATTATTGTTTTACCTAATTGAGCGTGTTGTAGAGATTTATTGAAAAAGTGAACAACAAAACTACCTAATCTAATACTTGAAAGTGCAAATAAAAATCGATTTGTCTGGAATATTTTGACATAGATATATGTCTTGTTTGTCTTTTCTTGTAAAGCTCTTTTCTCTGTTTAACTTACTTACTTAGTTAATCAGTCTCTTGAACAGGGCTACTTGTCGTCGGCGCATAAATCAGCCAAAATTATCCCAGTTTATAAAAAAAAGGTGACAGAAAACATATAACTAACTATCGACCTATTTCGATCTTGTTCTGCTTTTCAAAGATTTTTGAAAAAGTTATGTATAAGCGCTTGTAAAATTTCTTCGACGAATCATCGTTCCAGTTTGGTTATCTTATTAAGGGCAGAGCAATAATTGATGCAAGATTTCGTGTTCTGCAAAATACTTATAAACCACTTAAAAATAAGTATAAAGGCGAAAGCGTTTTACTCTTATTGTTAGTCCAGCATAATTTACTGTTAAATAAGTTACAAAATCTGGGAGTGCGCGAGCCGTACTATAAATGGATCTCTTCTTATCTTAAGCATCAAAGTCAAACGGTTGTTATAAGTCAGGGTAGTGTCACAGGGTAGTGTCACAACGTTAGGAGTCCTCAGGGATGGATTTTAGGTCCGTTATTTTTTATAATACGCGTAAATGATTCACGATATAACATTGACAGACTGAAAGATCTTTGCCAGTTTGCTGATGATACATCCACTACTTTTCGTGACAAAGATTATAATGAGTTGTCTCCAGCTAGTAAGTATATAGGTAGAGTCTAATTCTGTCGTCTTAAAATCTAAATTGTATGAAAGAATTGATTGTTCTGTATAAGTAATCATCGAGAATTCAGCAATATCGTAATGCCTTTCAAGTATTATTATTATACTTGTCATGGGAACATCAAATTAATACACTATGTAAAAGAAAAGAATTCGTTAGTATATGCTTTAAAAATTTTAAGACAAACTATCGATATAACTGCTATGCCGGTGTTCTATAGAGATTGCATAGAATCATACTCATTTAAAGAGATTGCTTGCGTTACAAGAAAAGTCGTCCGTATTATTTCTTGTCTAAAACCTCGTGAGTCTTGTAGGTCATATTTCATTAAACATAAAATTCCTACATTACCAGCATCTTTTTAAGGGTGCCGTGTTCATCAAATTAAACAAACCCGAAATCACCACCAATGATAGCCACAATACAGTTTATTGCACACGCACGAAATATATATATAGTCGCACGAAAATCTATAATAAGTTGCTTTTACAGTTGAGAGACTTTCAATCACTCTGTAAATTTAAGAATGCGCTGTGAAACAAATCTTCTTGAGAGCTGCTGCTACAGTATTGATGAATTTCAGACTAATTACTAGAACTATGTAATATGGTATTAGCTATAAGTATGAAAGTTGGGTGTGTATTGCCACTTGTCCTCTTTTCTCTTTTTAAATCTCGTTTTTTAATATATATATTATTTATACAATGTTTGCATCTGTATTCACAGGCAAATATCTGCTTTATGTGGATCGAAATGTTAATAAATTATTACTATTATATTATTTATTATTACTAAATCATTAAACATAAATAAAATCCAAGATGAATTAAACGAACATTCATAACCCTTCTTGAAAACTCTATACCATTGTGAAACATAAATCTATAGAGAAATTAAAATGCACATCGACGATAATAGAGATATGTAAAGTGATAGCCATACAGTCATAAAAATAAAGGAACAGTTGGCGAACGCAAAAGGTTAGGTACAAGCACCGTTTTTAATTCCATTGCGGCGAAACGAAATTTGAGCGATTTGTTAATGTATTCAAATAGGCTGGTTTCATAACGTGTGTCAAAGCAGGTCGACTCGCAGTGGGGTAACTAAAAGTTGCTTAAAACAGCCTATATGGCGGTCCATTAATATAATGGAGAGGAACGCCGCTTTGACAGTATCTCGGCTGCGACTTTTACGTAAATTATAATGTGAGCTCTATGAGTGTGACCTCTATTCATATAATATATGTATACCTACGTGAAAGAATATTGTTCAAAATCGGATTGATTTTTAGGGCCTATTTTTACAAATTATCATAGAATTAATGGGAAGTTATAATAACATATATAATATGTGTGAAGTGTGCAAGCCATTAGACTATCAGCCAAGCAATATTATAATAATATTAATACATACAATACCATAACCAATTATGGATTGCGTCGCATTTCCACAATTCAACAGACGACGGTAACAGTCAAAACAACACCAATTTAACTTAGAAAACATAAATTCATTTATTATTGAGTTGTTGTATAGTTTAATAACTTTACCTTGTTTTTCTCTAGATACTAAATATCGCACGCCGATTCTCCTTCTTTTCAAATAAATTAAAATAATTGAGGTAACCTCTTCCTGGCAAAGTATTTCAGTGAACATTTCTGCATTTGGCTTAAAGTTTACGAAGCAAATTTCAAACGAAATAGCGTTACTGTTTGGCATATAACTTCCTTTAATTTTATGCTAATTACAAATTATATTACGATTTATATCTTAATGAAAGCGGAACCTTCAACAATAGGTAATAAAAAAAGAAAAACTCTAGTAGTGGCACAGAGTACATAGCTTATGGGCTTAGCGTTGATAATAAAAAAAAACCCACTCAAGATGAAGGCATTTAAACAATGTTTTGTGTGTGTTCTAATGTTCCTGCACTTACTACCGATTGCGATTCCCCAAGGGCATAATAGTAGGTACAAACTTTTTAAAACTCTTGTTTTAGGCGAACGAGCACGAATTTGAAATGTTTATAAACTTAGGTCTAGTTTAAAGTGTTGTTTTACAATACCACTCCGTTTCTAGATAAAAATAAACTAACCCAATACTACGCTGACGTTTCTTTTACCTCCAAAAGTAATAGTTAAGACCAGTGTTACCTTTGTTATTGTCAAATCACTAGTATGCAATAATGAACGCAGATTAAACCAAGTACAATAAAGAATAAACAAGTTATTTTCTCTAAAACGTCACCATCAGTAAACTGAAATAGACAAAACTAAAACAAAGCAATAGTTTTGAATTTGTCTTATAGTCAGTTTTGTGTAGTTTTCTACGTTCCAAAAGCACATTATATATTTAGCTTATTTTTTATAATGATTATATGGAATTGGGTTTATTGTTTGAGGTATTCACTTGAATGTGATGACTGCTTCTTTACTTCTAGAGGTATTTGCAAAAGTATGTAGCTACCCAGCACAAGTTAGAAACCAAATGTGTGGTGATGCTTGTGAGCAACTTGCGCGTAAGATAAATCCTCGTTGTGTGTATGGATTTTGTAGATGCATGTAAACAAAAATTGCGTAGACATGGGCAAATTTCCTGGGACACACGTGTGTGGATGGTGTCCTTAATGCTTGCGGAGAAAATGCGTTTTTCATAATTGGAACGCCGATGGCTTGTGACTTCACGAGGGGCCGAATATTAAGAGAGGTGATTAGCGCATTATTTTTCTTGTTTTATAAATAATTAATCACATCTCTTTTTGTTTTCTTTTTTTTTTCGGACTATATATTTGGTTTTAAAGGATCTCACATACCAGTCGATGGCGAGAGTGTCACATCACAAAACCGTCCCATGGAGAAAATCTTCTGTAACCCCACACCAAGGCCAAATATCAACAGCGGCTGCAATACTCTCACTCAAACAGAATCTCATACGTTTACTCAAACATCTATGAATTTTGTACATATCTTGGTTTAGGGTATTAAAAAGTATGGCGGTCGTTAAGGATTAATGAAGTAGTTCCAAAAAAACGGATAGTGGTTAAACGGCCAAGAGAAAAAATGTAACATTAATTCGCTTTTATTTATTGAAGCTAGATACCTGTGCAAAGGAATATACAAACGTCTTGCTTATAATCTAAGTTTGCCTCACAACCAGCCTGATAAGCAAGATGTCCCGATATGCACTTATTTATACTATTATTTTGAAGAAAATAATACAAAAACTTAAAATATGGAAGTGCCAGTTATTAACTAAAGAACTTTCTGGAGTATAAACTAAAATTCCTTTCCAAATCTGTACATTGCGTAGTTATAATTGTATCTAAAACTTTGCTTCGTTTGTACCAACACCTTAATTTTTGTATGGAGTACAAATTCGCCATTCTAAACAACTTATTGCTACAAAGTTTTAAAATCTAAAAATTTATTAAAAATAATGTTATTTCTGCATTCAGATTTCGTGTGATATGCCAGAGGCATATTTGATTTGTAGAAAAAAAATGCAAAACATACGCTTTATTATCAAAATCGAATCGCCAACCACCAAATCAATTTTATTTTTTAAAGATTTATAGAAAATTTCGAAGCAACTCAGATACGTTTACCAAACGAAGAACGAATAAGAAGAAGAAACTGAAGTAACGGGTTAGCTTTTTTTGAAATCTATACAGATAAATTCATACGTAGTTGTTCTAGAGAATTAGATTTGAAAAAGACTACGGTTCACGTTCTTTTAATAAAACACAAGTTGCATCCGTACAAAAACCATAGAGTTCAGAGTTTATTTCTCGGCAATGCAGAAAGAAGGTTCTATTTCTATAATTGGTTGAGAAATTTTTGTAATGGACGTCCAAATAATTTGAAATACATTCTATGGTCTCATTAATCTAACTTTTCTAATGATAGGTTATCCTATAGATGCGATATCAAACAATAGGCAATAAAAAAATCCTAGTAGTTGCACTAAGTATATCGCTTAGTGTTGATAACAAAACACACTCAAGATGAAGGCATTTAAACCATGTTTTGTGTGTGTTATAATGTTCCTGTACTTATTACCAGTTGCGATTCCGATAATGCTTAATAGTAGGTACAAACTTTTTTAAAACTCATCGATATATGTTTTTATAAATTCTAGTCTAGTTTGTAGTGTTGTTTTACTCTACTACATCCTTTATAGATAAAAATAAACTAACCCAATATTATGCTGACGTATCTTTTTCCACCAAAAGTAATGATAGTCAAGACGAGTATGCCTTCATTATTGTCAAGTTGCTAGTATGCAGATGTTTATACGCTCGTTTTTGCTATAATGAATGCAGAATAAAACAAGCTGAACAAAGACTAACAGCTACTTTCTTTAAAAATAATAAACAAAACGTCACCATCGGTAAAATGAGATAGACAAAACTAAAACAAAATAACAGTTTTTAGTTTGTCTTGGTTTTGTGTTTGCATAAGTTATATTAGTAGTCCAGTAATTGGGTTTTGGAACCTCTGGTGTAACAATAACCATCACACTGACAAAAGTCAATGCTAGGTTTTCCACTATCACCAAACAACAATGCACAATCTCTCGACGCGCGTTTCGCTAACCAAGTTAGCATCATCAGGAGATGATTAACAGTTAACTGCATTGACTTTTGTCAGTGTGATAGTTATATTAGTAGTGTCCACTGTTATACCTTTATCCTATTTCTTTATAATAATAACATGCAATCGGGTTTATTATTCGAAGTATTTACTTGAAAGTGATGACTGCTTCTTTACTTTTAGAGGTATTTAAAAAAGTATGTAGCTACCCAGCAACAATGAGAAACCAAATGTGTGGCGATGCTTGTGAGGTGCTTGCGGTTCGGAAAAATCCCCGCTGTATTCAAGGATATTGTACATGCGCATAAACAAATTTTGCTGCATATTGTAATATTATTAGCAGTGTTTAAATGAAAACGAAATGCATGAAACATTCTTTTTTATATGAAGAATTTTAAAATTTCCTATATATATCAGGGCAAGCTTCATTTCTTTCCGATTATGTGACTTACTTCAATAAAATACCGAGTTAACTATCGTTTTTTTGTTTTACCAGCAATTTAGCGTATATTTATAAACTTTGTGCGCTGCAAGTTGGCGTGTTCTACTTGGAGTAAGTTGCTAGATATTTTGACGACTATCATGACCAAACACTCTCAGACTGGCCGGTTCCCGATGAAATTGAAGTAAAACTAAATACTTGACTTTCAAAAATCTAGAAATATGTACATATATTGGATATAGAAATAATTAAGATTGTACTTTTCTGATGCAGGTATAAGAATCAAATGTTCATCACTTGAAACATGTTTTCTTGAATAGAATCTCCTAAGTTTTTATTACCCATCAGTTAATCCTTTAAAAAAGATATTGCCAGTTTATCAAATAACACACCCGAATAATTTTCTAAAGTACTTCCTGTATTTATGAAAAATTAATTATTAATATTCTTTATTGTATGTCTAGTGTGTGTATTTTCCTATTGTCTTCTTTCATCTTTCTTGCTGCTGTATAGACAAATTCACAACACATAAAAATTGCAAGGTACCCGTATGACAAAGCAAAAATTATATGGTGTGTTTCAACTGGCCCAAATAAAGAAATTTGAACCATCATCGACATACTCAGGATGAATGGATACCCGGAAAACATGTCGTCTAAAGCAAGATATTCGAGAACAAACACGACCAGACAAGACACCGAAGTCAAGATCACCGGTACAATTTCATACATAAATGGCCTATTAAAAAAAAATCAGACGAATAGGCAACCGATCAGAACGACGATAAGAACCTATAATACAGAACTGGAATGAAACCGGACAACATAAACCACCGAACCAAAAACTATACACACAGTTTCCATTCGATGTGAATGTAGACGCCTATACATGGGTGAAACAAGTAGACCGCTCAAAATAAGAATAGAGGATAGACACACATAGATCTGCAGGAAAAGAGAAACAGATAACAGAAGATTGGCACAGCACGCTCGAGAAAGAGAACATAGACTAGATTGGGATAATGCTTCCATCCTATATAAAGAAGATAGACAAACCAAGGAAATTAAAAGAAGCGGCATATAGCACTCCATGGTGGAGTCAAGGCCTCTCTCTAAGATGAGAATCAAATTAAGAAAGCTATTTAATAAAGCTAAATCAACCAGATCTGTAGAAGACTGGGGAACCTACAAAGTTCAATGCAGACAATACAAAACGGAGATTCGTTGTGGTCAGAGACGAGCCTGGAGAAACTACTGTGACTCCATCGAATCAGTCACAACGACTGCTCGTCTAAAGAAAGTATTAAGATACTAGTCACCAACTAGTTAAAACGAGAGGATGGAACTCTTTCATCATCCTCCTTAGAAGCAGCAGAGATACTCATGCCACCCTCTTTCCAGGCAGTCAGGTTTAACCTATGGCGCTCTCGTCTGGTGGCCAACGGTGAGACGAGTGGTTGCCAGGAACGAACTGTCAGATGTGCAACGCATCGCATGTCTCAGTGTAACAGGAGCAATGTGTATAATGCCTACGGCGGCAAGGGAAGCACCTCTATGTGTCCCCGCTCTGGGCTTCTTTGTGGAGGAGACGGGTTTAGGGTGGCTATAAGATTACGCTTTCTCGCAGTAACCTACGTCAAGTTGTGGGGCTTTTGACTGGCTACTGCAAGCTAAACAAACACATGCACTGCGTGGGCTTGGCTAACAGCTCACTGTGCCGGGCATGTTACCAAGAAAACGAGACGCCGGAACACATTTTATGTTACTGCTCGACGCTTGTCAAACTCAGAGGTTCTATCCTGGGGCAGTACTGACCCAGCATTACCGATTTTGGCGGCGCCTTGCCTGCTGCTCTGCTCGAGCTCATGCTCAGTTTTGGGCTGACTCGGATAGGCTGTAGGCGAGGCAACGCCACCTAGTGGAGGTAGCACTTTTCCCAACCTAAAATCCAGGGCTACCTTTATGACAGCAGTAAAACCACTACCGAAACATCGGATTTTCACAATCTAGCAGACGATGGAAACAGTCCAAATAACACCGGCTCTATACTGCACTTTTATTACATTAATTAGAAATCACAAGTTTATTTATTATTGAATTGTATAGTTTAATAGCTTTACCTTGTCCTCTACTAAATGTCGCACGTAAACTCTCCTGCTTTTCAAATACATACATTAAAACGATTAAAGTAGCCCCTTTCTGGCAAAGTATTTCAGTCAACGTTTCTAGATTTGGCTTAAAGTTTACGGAGAAAATTTCAAACTGAATAGCGTTAATGTTTGGCATACAATTTTGTATTAATTACAAATTATTTTATACCTTAATGAAAGCGGAACGTATAACAATAGGCAATAAAACTCCTAGTAGTTCACGAAGTATATAACTTATGACGGTTAGCGTTGATAATACAACGCGCTCAAGATGAAGATATTTAAACCATGTTTTGTGTGTGTTTCAATGTTCCTGTACTTACTACCGGTTGCAATTCCGCAAGACCTTAATAGTAGGTACAAACTTTTCTAAAACTATTGTTTTGGGCGAACCAGCACGGCGTCGATATATTTATAAATTTAAGTCTAGTTAACAGTGTTGTTTTATTATACTAATTTCTTTCTAGATAAAAATAAACTGACCCAATACTATGCTGACGTTTCTTTTACTTCCAGAGTAATAATAGTAAAAATCAGTGTCATCGTTGTTATTGTCAAATCACTAGTATGCAGATGTTTATACGCTCGTTTTTGCTGTAATGAACGCAGAATAAACCAAGCAGAGCAAAGAATAAGACAGTATTTTCTCTAAATATAATAAAATAACAAAACGTCATCATCAGTAAACTGACACAGACAAAATTGAAACGAAATAGTTTTGAGTTTGTCTCAGTTTGGTGTTGTTCTCTACGTTCTAAAACGCATTACAGCTATATTAGTAGTGTCCACTGTTATATTTGTAGCTTAATTTTTTATAATAAGACTATGCAATTGGGTTTATCGCTCGAAGTATTCACTTGAATGTGATGACTGCTTCTTTATTTCTAGAGATATTTAAAAAAGTATGTAGCTACCCACCATCAGTTAGAAACCATATATGTGGCGATGTTTGTGAGCAGCTTTCGGCTCGGATAAATCCTCGTTGTGTTCAAGGATTTTGTAGATGCATGTAAACAAAGATTGGGTAGACATGAGCAGATTTGCTGGGACATTCGTATGCGGATAGTGTCCTTAATTCTTGCGGAAAAATCCGTTTTTCGTAAATGGAACGCCGATGACTTGTGACATCACGAGAGGCCGAATATTAAGGTTTAAGTTGATTAGTGAATTATTTTTCTTGTTGTATAAATATTGAATCATCACATTTTCGTTTCTGGTTTTTTTTTTTGGACTAAATATTCGGTTTCAACACAACGGGACCAAAGCTTGTCACCTCGTGAGACTGTTGCACCGAAAAAATCTTCTGTGATAATCTTCCACAGAGAGAATCTCATCCGTTTACTCAAACATCCATGAATTTTGTTCATATTTTTGTTTAGGATAATGTACAACATTGTAAATTATCGCCGGTACTCAAATAATAGTTCAGTTATTCGTATAGAACTTCAATAACATCTATGTTTGTATGTATTTAATGTTAGTAACTGCTGATGATGTGCGGACTGCGCACAAAAATGTACTTTACCCACATTTAAAATATTAAATTAAATCATTTTTGGAGTATCTTTTGGAAATTTTCTTTCTTTTAACTTGCATGTATTTGCATTACCCTTAGATCGTTACAACCATATTGACCATTGATAAAAGACTGGTAAATTAATCAAATTTAATTACGTCAACATAAGAAACATGAAAAAAGAAAGATATCTGAAATCTGAGGCAACGCGTTAAAGAACTTTAATCCCATAATCGCAGGACTATTTCTACTTATATTTGTTGAAAACAGGGGTATATGGAAATTTCTTTTGCGTCTTGTATTATACGAATGGATATCAGGTCAACATAGTCAGATATGAAAAACTACAATTATTACATAAAGAATTCCTCAATAGTATAATAGTATTTCATCTTCAGGTATTCCGCAAGGATCCAATTTGGGGCCTTTGCTTTTTATTTTATATATTGATGATTTATTGCAGGGTTTCTCTTGTTCAGTTTTGAAAATTTATACTACAATTGCTAACTCAGATGACGTGCTAAACTTACAAAATAATATCGATTATATGGTAGAATGGTGTAATCAACACAATTTAAAATTAAACACTAGTAAATGCTGCTTTGTCTCGTACAGTCGAAAGATTAACCCAACTGCTTACGCCTACTTGTTAAGTCATGCTGTGTTGCAGAAAGTTGAATCAGTACAAGACCTTGACCATACCATGAACTTTGCATCACATATAACTAATCTATGCTTATCAGCATCGAAAACGTTAGGATTTCTTATCCGTTCCTGCAAATCTTTCCGGAGTACTCAACTTTTGAGAATATTATACTTTAGTTTGGTTGTAAGCAAGTTGGAGTATACCTCTCAAGTGTGGTCTCCCCACTGCGTCTACCTTCAGCTATCACTTGAGAAAATTCAACGGCGTTTTCTTAAGTACCTATCATTTAAAGAAGATGGTGTTTATCATCAGCGAGGAATTAATTACACGTCTTTATTAGACAGACATTTCATGGATTCCTTTTATTTGGAAATTAGTTCATGGAGTGATCGATAGCCGTTTTCTTCTTGCCTCTTTAGATTTCCGCATTCCTGGACTCTCCTCTCGTTCCTCTTTTTCCTTTACTTTACCCCATTCTAGGACGAACTTGTTGCAAGCTGGTCACAATGTGCCGCTCGGCTGATCTGCATTATGAAGACATTTTTTCACAAAAATGTTAATGATTTATAATTTCGATTACTTTAAACTTATTTCTGTATTTTATTTTTTTAATATGTTGTATGTATTTTCGAATATTGTTGTCCTGTAATCGGCAATCTGTTGGACAATAAACGAGTATTATAATTTGCATGCTTGGAAAATAGAACTGTTTTGCTAGTGTGCAGCGCGATGTCTGGCTAGTTGCAACAAATGCATGTTGCATGTGTCTAGTACTGTAACAATGATTCGTCTGAAATGATAAAAGTCTATTCTAGTTACTGTATACATAACAGCAAATAACAAATATATATAGCTCTGCTACAGTCAGGAAACCCTTAGAAGGCTAACCTACATATCTGCCTTCTATTTAAACCCTCAATAATCCGTATTGTATACTTTTGTAATAAAAATACTCTGGCACCGTGAGAACTATTTTCCGAGCCCATAATGTCATACCTGATGAGACTTTCTATCGTAGAGTGGTACACAACTAACAACACTTTCTTGCTATATTGTTGAGAGATAAATTTCAATGCATAGCAAAAATAATATCCAAAGTCCTTTGCGACTAGCATAACGTTAGGTTTTCGTTGTTGCACACTTGCAGAACAGGAGGATTTATTTTATTTAAATTGAAAGAAATAATAGATGTTTTACCAACATGCAAAACAAGTTTATTCTTAGTAACCCAGTCGAATATTTATAAATATCTGAAACAGTTTTATTTAAAGATTCAAAGCTTTTATGATGAATTAAAATGTTGGTATCATCCGCATAGCAAATTACCTCAACATCCGGACCAAGTGTCATTCGCAAAAATAATGTACAACAACTGACCTAAAATTAAACCCAGTGGTACTCCGCACCTGACCCCTAATGCATCTCTATACATGTAATTAACACGAACACATTGATATCTATTTTCTAGATATGATCTCATTAGATTATAAGCCCCTCCCACCCTTAATCTTACCCCATGCCTCTTTAACTTAAACAATAAGACTTCATGATAGACCATATCAAATGTGCGACTCAAATCAACAATTAATCCAACCACGAACTCTCTGCTATCAAAAGCTTTCACAATTTTATGATGGTAGTCACAGATATCTACCCTAACGGAGAAGCTAGTATACGATTGCAATATTAGTGTGTACAATGTTTATTACAGAAGCAAACGCACAAGGCAGTTTATCCGAGAGATACATACAAATCCCGATTATGGAATTAGCAAATTATACTCCTTATCAGGGCTACCCTAATGACGGCAGTATCACCGAAACGTCGAATTTCCACAATGCAGCAGACAATGGAAACCGTCCAAACAACACCAATTCTCATACTTACTATAAATACTTTTATTAAATTAAATTAGAAAGCATAAATTCACTCGTTATTGGAATTCTTGTATAGTTTAATACCTTTACTTTGTTTTTCTCTACTGAATGTGGAACGTAAGTTCTCCTGCTTTTCAAATAAATTAAAACAATTAAAGTAGCCTTCCTGGTAAAGTATTCCAGTCTACATGTCAGAATTTGCCTTAAAGTTTACGGAGCAGATTTCAAACTGAATGTTTTAGCATATAACTTGTTATAATTATTTTATAATCTACACTTTAATGAAAGCGGAACGTTTAACAATAGGCAATAAAAAAATCCTAGTAGTTGCACGATGTATATAGCTTATGACGCTTAGCGTTGATAATAAAACCCACTCAAGATGAAGGCATTTAAACTATGTTTTGTGTGTATTTTAATGTTCCTGTACTTATTGCCGGTTGCGATTCCGGTAGGGCTTAATAGTAGGTACAAACTTTTTTCAAACTCTTGTTTTGGTCGAGCGAGCGCGACTTCGATATATTTATAAACTTAAGTCTAGTTTAAAGTGTTGTTTTAGTATACTAATTCCTTTCCAGATAAAAATAAACTAACCCAATGCGACGCTGACGTTTCATACCTTTATTGTTGTCAAGTTGCTAGTATGCAGATGTTTATACGCTCGTTTTTGCTATAATGAACGCAGAATAAACCAAGCTGAACAAAGAATAAGAAAGTTATTTTCTCTAAAGATAATAAACAAAACGTCATCAACTAAAACGAAACAACAGTTTGAGTTTGTCTTGGTTTTGTGTTGTGTTCTACGTTCTAAACACGCATTAGAGTTATGTTAGTAGTATCCACTGTTATATCTTTAACTTATCTTTCTATAATAATAATATGCAATTGGGTTTATTGTTCTAAGTATTTATTTGAATGTGAATGTTCTTTACTTTTAGAGGTATTTCAAAAAGTATGTAGCTACCCACCATCAATTAGAAACTATATGTGTGGCGATGCTTGTGAGGTGCTTGCGGTTCGGAAAAATCCTCGTTGTATTGACGGATATTGTGTATGCGCATAAACAAGTTGGATGCAATACCGTTTTATTTCTAATCTCTCTGAAAAATGCTACTGTGACGGAGCACCGCTCATAGTCTATTATTGGAATCACAATACCAGCAAAAGTATTGAAAGGGGAAACACCACTAAACACGAACTCAAGTCCCAGTCTATCAAACGGCATCGGTGTCATTCCTACTGCATACTCTCTTTCATCGCATCTCAAGCTACATCCGCGTCCGCCTACTAGGAAGTCAATAGTTTAGACGTACACCCTCTAGGGGACAGTAGCCAAACTCTTAACCCACGAGACGGCTGCAGCGTAAGCCGGTAAAATTCAGATAATTTTGTTTAGGAATTTTTTTCTGTTGACGTTTTTATATTACCTCGTAGCAAACCGTTTCTGGAATCACTACATATTGTCCACACCTAGATCTGTGCCTGCATTATTGGTTTCCGCTAAATATTTACAAATATCTACATATTTTTGGACACACATATGAGTGTATTGTGTGTGAATTAAATCTATTAAATATTGTGTATGTATATTTGATTATCTGAAGATTAGAGAAAGAACAAAACCAAATACAAGTATTTAATGAATATACCCTATTTATTTTATTTGTAGTAAATTTTAAATTTAATAGCATTATAGTTTAGAAATAAACAAACATGTGTATACATGTACTA
Organism: Cetonia aurata; assembly: GCA_949128085.1. NCBI lineage: Eukaryota > Metazoa > Arthropoda > Insecta > Coleoptera > Scarabaeidae > Cetonia > Cetonia aurata. Next base: position 37,133,447 of record OX421885.1, read on the forward strand.
TCAAAAATATGTGATTTTACGGTAAAAAATATGACTTATTTGAGTCTAAAGAAAAGTACTTTGTATTAAAATTCTTCTTTATTAAGTCAAGGATATACAAGCAACAAAATATCTTTCATTGAAATAAGAAACCCTTTTTATCTGAGCACCATGTTGTTCAACATTTTAATATTGTATATTTTATATAATGTAATTACAATTTTATAGTTACAGCGTCATAAATACAATTAAATATTTGTACATATGTAAAATACTATATAATGTGTGTCATTAAATTTTAAAATTAAGAATATGAGGACAAACACTACACGTTAAAATAATTTAATTATGAAATTGTAGTTCCATTATCAATTGTATTACTAAAGCAGAATTTTGTAGAATTGTTATAGAAGATGTTTTTTTTTTACAAAGTTTTTACTAGAAATATTTAAATTACAGACGGAAACAACATATTCAATAATTTTGTCAAATTACCATTTCCAGAATAATTAAGTCACCTTTGAATTTGAGAATATCCCGAACTTTTCGAACATTTAAATTTGTAGTAATAAATTGGTTTTTATTAAGAAATATAGATCTATTCCCATATAAAACTATGTATTATACTTTTTCATAAATGAGAAATATTTTTACACACTGCTTTTTCACATCAAACCAAATATTTAGTCATAATACTTAGACGACAATGGAAACCATAACAATAATTGGGCCTGAATACCAATAGATGACCGACCAGCGGTAAAGTGGCCGTCAGGAAGGTACCTGGCTTCGTTTGCCGTTGGTTCGAAATGATGTGGGAAGCGAGCCGTGCAGGTATTTTAAAAGGACTTCCAGAGCCCAAAACTGCGTGCGGTGTACGTTGTCATGGCGACAGCACATCGCCGCGAGCTCCGAGCTTATTGATCATCCGGTGATGGTGATGCTGGTGGTGGCGGTGGCGCACTCCAAAAACAACTATACCCATTTAACTCGGCTAAATTGAAACCTTCTCAAATAATATTCGCTTTGTTTTGTATCTGCGTGAGGTGCCTCGGATGTCGATATGAATTAATTTAAAAAAAGAACTCAGGAGAGAAGCGTAATTTAACTCGCCTCTGGAACGCTGGGAAGTGGCATGAAGATCGAAGGACTTTATACTCGAGTAAACTTAAAAGTTTTGCACAGATGTTGCTATTAGTATGCAAAAAAAAGAACCATTAAGAAAAGAAAACTGAAGAAATATTTAATATATACACCAAAAAAAAAAACAAATTTTGTTACAATTGTATTCCATATCGCTACAAATTACAGTAATATATGCACCAGGCGCAATATGTAGTGAAAAGTCATAGAAAATTGTGTCTAACGTGTATAAGAATATAGTCAGTACGGTCATTTTATTTTTAAGAGAGCTTACTACAATATTGTAATACTTTATACAATTTCTCTGCGAGACAATTTGTCAAGACAAATGGATTCAGTCTTATCCACAAAGTTGTTGTAATTTTTACGCTAAACTATGCAACACTTTGTAATATGCACTCGTAAGTTGTGCTACAAATTATAACACTAAGTAGAAGAATATTTGAGAAACTTTGCCACAGAAAATGGCGATTCGTACTATATTTATTGAGAACGTTTCTACTGGTGTAATGATAGAATTGGAGGTAAAAAGCTGTTGCGCAGTAAACAATGAAAACTATAAGTTACTAGAAATTGTAGTAACGATTATCACTATAGCATCTAACGCTTTTCACGAAATATATTACTATTTAGTAAGGAAGTGTTGTAAAAAGAACTACAAGTTTATATAGGTATATACTTACGCTGGTATATACATACATATGTATGTACTTAGCAAAGCAATAAGGAAATAGAAGTTAATAAAAACAAGAATTTCATTGAAAAATACATTTACTAGATAACATTTTCAACGTAATACATTTTTATTGAAAAAGATACTAACTTGGAACACAAACATTTTTTAATGATTTCTTCAATGAAACTGAATGTGACTATTGGATACTCAGCACCCAATGCAAACATTGTTTTGAAACATGCATCCACAGCTTTTAATGGTGTATCTAGTTTATATTTGATATAAAGTGCATACGTATGAGTCCGTTACGTTAAGAAGTTCTCCAACTATTATTATTGGTATCTCTTGTACTGGAAACTGAAATCTGGCGTTATTCTCTGCCCGCCACTGTAGCTCTACATTCAAGTCAATAATATTCTGGAAATAAATACAAATTAAGTTTTGTAGATTGCGATTTAACATATCGTCGTTGTTTTTTCAAAACCTGCTATGTGCATTTTTTGTCATTTTGATGTTTTGGTATCAGTCGAAGCCTAATTTACTAAAAGTACTTTTTTAAACAAAGTCTAGTTATTTTGTTACTTTGTTGGCAATTATCCTGATTTGCTACAATTACAAAAATATTTATCAGATTATTTGTTCCTAATTTTTTAAACAGTTTTTTTGGTCTACTGAAAAAAGATGTTTTTACACATAGCAGATTTTGCAGAAACAACGACGATATAACAATAAACGTGCATTAATAATATTATAATTATTTGTTATTATGACATAATAGACTCCAGACAAGCCAAGAATTACCTGTTACATTTACCCTCTATGGGTAATTGTATGTATAAAAGAATGTTAGAATTATGAGACGCTTGAAGAAAAATCTTTTTTGTCGTCGACAACTGTATAAACATACCATTAGGTACCTATCAGCTAACACAACAGTAGGTTTATTTTAGAGCAATATCTAGGGTGGTAAAATTTTTAAAAAGTGTCTTTATCGAACTGATTTGGCTCTAGCTAGCCTCAGATCGCAATTACCAAATTCGTTCGATAAAACATCACTTGATCCTTGATACTTAAATAACTATTATCTGCCGCAATGTAATATGACAATAACAGTTTTTTGCAAATCTGTCAGTGTAAAAAGTTAACATTTAGTCAACACATGCAATAAAACTTTTTATTGCACTGGTTTTATTGCACCATTGCACGACAATACCGTTTCCTTAGTAATAAAATAATACTCATTATGGCAGTCTATGATATTTGAATAATACTGTACCCGTTAAAGTGACATTTATAAAATAGATCGATATAGTTCTAGAAATATTTATAAAAATTGACCATTTCTTATGAAACTTGTCACGATCGTAGATAAAACGTTATGGAACGTAAAATCACGACTTTAAAAACCCAAGTCGTTCGTGCAAAACAGAAAGACTTTCTATACACTTGTATCTTAAACAACTATTTACATGTTAACTTATAGTAACCGATTAAATTAAGAATAAAAGCTATAAAAGAAAAAAAAAAAGAATAAATTTGTTTAGTATCTGTTCTCGTTAACTTAAACCTAACAGAAACGAGGTCGACGATGTCATCATATTTATCAGTTACTGCACGTCAGATGTTGCAAAATTAATGTTGATAGTACTTCAACGCAGAACTCAATTGACAGTACTATCGCATTTACGAACCCCGAGGCCATGCAGACATACTATTTCAATATGTGCCCGTCGATTACAATGGTTGTAGCTTGTGAATGCCCACAAGGGGGAGACGGGTACTTTTTTTTTCAGCGAAGTCGAGAACTTCATGAATAATTTATGGGATTTAAGTAGCCGTAACTTTGAATTTTTATTAGCAACGTGGCGACAATTGGTCGATGATATCCGTTCATTTGTAAAGTAGCCTAGAATTAATCAATTGCGGCGTCAAGATGAAAGTGTAATATGTACATAAATGAAAAAATCAATAAGCATTTTCACCGAACGGAACGATAGTTCCTCTATTTACGACATATCACCATTTATAAACGCAGTTTCAATCCGAAAAGTGTCGGTAGACCTCTGTTGATTACACAGGAAACACGTAGCACACAATCATCGTAGTTTCCGTTATCCCAAATTCCGTCTTATACGCTTCGCTTCTCCCGGCGTTTGGGGTATCGTTATCTTTTCTGCTAGACACACAAATACGAGATAGGAAAGACGAAAAAAATAAGTACTTTAATACGAGTGAAACGTAGGCAAACGGGATCGCTGATGTTGAAACGACAGCGTATATGCGAGATAGGAAATCTTTGAGGTACCCTAGGCCTTTCTACTCTTTCCTCAAATAATAATTCCGCCTTTTGCCTGAACGTCCTGATGCCCAAACATTTCCTTAAATATTTTTTTACTTGGTCGGCTCGCAGTCCCCTCGTCTGATGTGTAAAACGTCCATCAGTCAGCAATGATTGAAAAATAAATTCGATTTCGTGTCCATCACTTGCTCGACGGCAACTTGAGCTTGAACGGCTGTGCATCGAGCCTTTAGTAGATATTTCAAAATGTATTTTCAATACAAAGTTAGGGTATGTGCGCAGTGAACGCTATTTTTGTGCTTGCCGGTTATAGGTGCGGATTTGTGCTGACAGCAGAAACCGATAACGTGCAAATACAGAACTGAAGTTACAGCAGCAATAGTGTCCGAAATTATGCAATACAAACTACGTTGAGTGATACCCACAGAAAATTTGACAAGAGTACACCTGCCATGACAGTTGACAGGGAATTGAGTTGCGATCATATAGTAGCATAGCTTGTAGACAGTTTCTCAGTGAGTTTAATAAAAATGTCAACTCAAACATTGTGTTCTGCTGATATTATTTATGCAATAATACAACAAACCGCGTTTTGGAGGTGTTTCTGGCCAACGTTTTGTCTACACTCGTATGGAACATCTTCATCCATACAAAAAACCTGCATATAAATTCATATTATTTCCTTTATATCCTTATTTCCTTTATATCAATAGTAGTATATCAATAGTACAGCTACAATAAGACATAAATTATGCATGAGATGTGATAACAAAGTGAGGTAAAAATTGCTTACATGCACGAGTATGCCGGAAGGCGTATTAAACACAACAATAACGTCGTAAATCTACAAAAATATAAAATTACAAACATTATAAGAAACAATACTAACAGAAATGACTAATAAGTTTGATAAATATAATTTTAAAAATGTATGAGATGAGAAAACGATTAATGCGCAAGAATTAACTAGAAATGAAATACAGGGAGCAACCAACAAGATCTACACTCGATAGTAACTGTTATTGTTGAATCCAATAAGTTTCTTACTGACAATAACAATAACAAGTATAAAAAAATCCATAAATTACAAAGAGTTACATGGAGTTGAAGTCTTATAACTCGAAAAGTGCTTTGTAAAAAGTAATTTGTCATACGTATAATTTAAGGCGACGTTTATTTGGCCTTCAAAGGACAGTTCAAGGTCAAATCAATGAAACCCCTCCAAAACAATACAACTTTTGTTTGAAACATCTCTTTATATTTTCCAAATCTTCAGACATATTTGCCAGTCGATTAAAATGAAACATGCTTTATATTGAATTTTAAGGAATATCAAAGTTTTAACTTGTTTGTGAAAATAAATATAAACAACTATATATTTTTTAAATCCCCAAATTATACTTAATCAAAATGAAAAATAATATACAGAGTGTTCCATTTAAACAGTGCAGCCACGAAAAAAGTAACTACACCGCTGGGTTTCACGTAAAAAAACTGGATAACAGTACATTTCCACTTTCACAGTAACTTATGTAGGAACTGAGATACAGCAGGTGTTCGAAAATTGAAAATTTTTAATTTCACTCTATACCGTAACCTGGGGTGACTTTGAACTTTCAGGGTATCTTTAATAATTAGGTACAAAGTGGTAGTTAATATTTTCAGCAGTTAGATAAAATGTCAAACCTTGAGGCATAGATGGCGTGACCAGCGCTTGTCAAATGCTGTCGTGAAAAAAGAAAACTGTGTTACCATCATTTGTTGTTAGTATTATTTTCTTCGGGGTGTGATTGATCACTGCTGAAGAAGTTATCAAATACACCCCTATTACAACACTAAATAATCAAAATCCTGAAGTACTGACTTTCGTAGTATTCCAATAGCTCACATTCATTTAATTTATTTTTTATATCCTTTTTTACAGATGCCACGAACTCATAAGAGAAAATTAGGCGCAAGGCGCTATCGGGACTAGGAAAAAAGATACAGAAGAGGCAATAACTGCAGTGACAGAGGGACGTTTCAGTATAAGAGCAGCAGCTAAGGAATATAACATTTCATATGGGACATTAAGCAATAAGTTTAATAGAAGACGTGTACTAAAACCTAGGGGTTAAACCGTTTTTACAGCACAAGAAGAGGAGATCGTAAATGATGCGTTGACGAAAATTTAAAGAGAAGCTGGTGAAACCCCTTTTAGAGGTAGACAAAGAAGAAGAAAATTAGTTGTACGACCAAACAAAAGCGTAACTCCTCAGTTCTGAAGAATCTTCAGTGGAAATATCGAATAGAGAAGACAGTGGTAAAAAAAAGGAGAATTAAGCGATGAACAAGAAATAGATGCACTGGCTAGGGCACTGTCACGAAAACCCTAACTGGGATACCCTGCCAAAATGCCTAAAATGGAGCGCTCTGAATATATGTCAATTTTGACAGAAAAATTGTAGAAAAAAGTGATTTCATAAGAGTGATTGTTTGGTAAATACAAATTGACTTACAAAAATTAATGTAGGTTTAGGACAATCTCGTTTGATTGATCGGTATATGTATTAATTTTCACCGATGCGAAATATCTAAATCTGAAGTTTTGCAAGAAAGTTTTTGCTAAAACACGACTCACATTATGATGTAGCAACCACAGGATGACGAGCCATTTAGGAAACTTTCGGAGAAGAACCTATGTTAACAATTTATAAGTGCACACGTATTGGTAAATATGTTTCAAAAAGTCGGGCTTTGTCATATGATACATTCTACGAAATAGTTTGTGGGAGTTTGTGTACACTGTCAAATGTCTAATATTGCAAAATTGGTTAAGTATGTGTCATACACGGATTAATGTTCACCGGTATTGGATGTCTAAGTCAGGCATTATGTAAGGAGGTCTCTGCTGAAGAAGCATATGCGTATGGAGTACGTAGTAAATATAAAAGAAGGTTCGCCATTTACGAGACTCTATAGGAGAAGGATCTGCTCTGATAGTTTGAAAGTACGTTTCGGTACATTATGTTTTGTCATTATGGTTGCATTCTATGAAGCAATTTGTGTACCTAGGTATATGATAAAATGTCTAATATTATGAAATTGGTTAGTTACGGTTTAAAATACTACCCGATGCCAACAAACGCTTTAATATACGGATTAATGTTCGCCGGTGCTGATTGTTTAACTCAGACGTTATGCAAGAAAATATTCACAAAAACACCGGACGAGCCTTATGACATAGGAAGCACGAAAAGGTGCGCCCTTTACGGAGGTCTTGGAGAGGGACCTATGCTGACACTTTGGTATAAATGGCTGGACAATACTTTTCCCGGGACCAAAGGCAAAACTGTAGGAATCAAGGTATTCTACGATATATTTTTATGTTCCCCAGTGGTGTACGCGGCTTTTTTTGTGAGCATGAGCTTCATGGAAGGCAAAGAAGATATCTTCCAAGATCTGATAAGTAAATTGCCGGAGACGTTCGCAGTCAGCTGCGTTTTTTGGATTCCTGTGCAAATACTAAATTTCAAGTATATACCGCCTATGTATAGAGTGACGTTTTTGGGTACTTCTTCTTTTGCCTGGGTTACAATACTTTGCTACATTAAGCAAAGCTTGTAAATGCGATAAGGTATCGCTTCCATTGATTCTATTAAATTTTTTATTTATAAAGGTAGTTTTCATTTAAAGTGCAAATACACTTGCTGTCTTTGAGATTTTCTCAAAAAAAATTTTCTTTTCGTTCTTATATTTTTTCTTTGCAATGATTTAAAATGTATCCCGTTTTTTTTAAAAAAAAATAAGTGTTTTCGCATAAAAACAAAAATAATGGAATTCAATAAGCTGCAGGTCAGGATGGTTCTACGAACTCTATGACTAACTTTGACAATTTATAACTGGGTTGATTCCAAACATTTTTTTCTTAAGGAATATGATCCTGATTCGTTTCCGGTTAGAAGTTATAAGATGTTTGTGTTTTAAACATTATATAACCTTTATTAACAAAGAACAATAAAAAATTATAATAATTAAAGAATCAAATCTTATGACTATCAAAATTGTTCAAAATATCCACAATCGGCTCGAATGCAAACCTCAGATCGACAAACTAAAGATTTCATTGCTCGAAGGATGAGATTTAGATCACTCCTTATTTGGTAAGTAAGTAACTGCTGACGGGAAGTGATTTCAACATGATAGACAAACTGCTTCATGTGTTCTCATAAATAAAATTCAAAGGATTCAAGTCTAGGGAACGCGATGGGCATATTATTGGACATTGTTGACCTAATTTAATTTATTTGGATCATCATTTAACGAAGCTGTTAGTTATCTTCCTCTAGGTGGTTATGCGCATCCCATCGTGCTGAAACCAGATATGTTAAACAATATCAGCTCTACGTCTGCAATGAAATCAAACAAGTTCTTTTTCAAGAATTTTCTATACAAATATAAACGATCATTTATAATATGTACAGACAGCAGATTATTGTTGAAAATGCCACCTTAAACGTTGACACTGAAACGTTTCTGAAATATAAAGAAGCATGACGTACAGTTACACATATATCTTGGTGAAACAAATAAATCTAAAAAAAAATAGGTTGACAATAATAATTTAGTTGACGATCCAGAAACTGTAGTGAATTCTTTTAATAATTCTTTCATTGACAGTATTTGCAATACTGTAACAAATATACCTGAGCAAAATCATTATCAATCCAACTATGTACATAAAACTCAAGCTTCGTCTCTTTCCTTGTTTCCAATTGATAGTATGCACGATGTTTTGATAATTTTGTCGTGAAATATATCATCTGGCTCGGATTGGGTACCCGCAATCGTAGTAAAAAAAGTTGCAAATGCAATTGCATATCCTGTGCGGTATTTAATAAATCTATCCCTTTCTAGTGGCGTATTCCCAACAGCGTTAAAAACAAATAAAGTAAGTCCTATTCACAAACGAGGTGATCCTCAAAATATATCATAATTATCGACCTATTGCTCTTACTTCTGTTTTTATCGAAAATATTCTTTATAGTTACCGAAATACCTCTAGGAAAATAACTATTGTAGATCGCTACGTTTTTAATTAAATGCAATTCTTTGCGAAATCTTGTGTTAAGATGCACCGAATTAATTTTTATTAATTCTGATTAGGGCTGCATAAAACGCGAGTAATTGCATATCTTGTGTGTCTATTACTAGGTTACAGTCTTCACATATCTCTGAAAATTATTAAGGAAATTAATTTACCTTGGGAATAAGAAAGAAATAAGAAAAAATTGGCTATGAATTGGCTACACATTTTTCTTATTATATTTATATTGATAAAGTGAAAAAGAAACTTAATCGTTTATATATTCTCTAATGGTGGTAATACATAAAAATAAATACAACCAAATAAAGCATGATATAGTGATTTTTTCAGCCACAAAGGCGATTACAACCTACACATATACTGCGAGGATTATACGATATGCGATTCGCATTTCGATTGTCTGCTGTAACATTCGTACCGAATGAGTGCCCGTGGGGTACAAATTCGAAGGGTCTTCCGTTCTCCCTAACCAACACCTGTCCCCCTGGTGACATACATGGTACTTGAATATAGATTTCCCTCTACTGGTGGGCATGACTTTTACGATAACAAATTGATAAGTGCACTTTATGTTATATAGGAGTATACCAGCGAAGTATTAAATACGTTTGCGTAAGCATAGGATACAAATTCATTCCCTTAGATATAAATAAAGTGTATCTTTTAAACATTTATACCTATTTTGACTAACAATAAGATATTTTAGTAAATAAGTTTTCTTGTGGACATTTGGGTGGTTTTACTTCAATAACTACACTGAGAAAAATAGATAGTAACAATAGGGACAACTAACTTTATAGTTGGTTAATTCTCTAATAATTATATTAGAGCGTACCATCTTCCTAATAAACAGTAATACATGGATGAATACTGGGTACTAGATAACGTATTGTTGTCCTTGAGTTAATATCATTCATTATATTTATAATACGTGGTAACATCTTTTTTTCTCCGTGTACAATTATTGTTCTTATAATAACTTACTAATAACAGATCCTTTTAAATGTTAGAGACTATGCATTGTACTATATTATACAGAGCCCAATATCCGTCTTATATTAGTTGGACTAGCCATTTCATGCCGATGTGATATAGTGTTAGTTGTGCATCTTTAGTAAATATATTTCGAATGGTGTCACTGATTTGGGTGCGGGGACATGAGGATATACAGGGCAATATAATAGCCGACGAACTAGCCAAGGAGGGCTCTAAAAGACATTTCATAGATCCAGAGCCCGTATTTATGTGGGATTACTAAGGATTCTGCTAAAAGGGAGATTTGGATCTGATCAGACAAAGAAAGTACTAATAAATGGAGGACGACTGAAGTTCAACTCCATACCAAAGCACTAATAAGGGATGGGGATGCTAAGTTCTCTGATAACCTACTTCGACGCAGCAAGAAAGAAGCTAAAACCATTACTGGGCTGGTAACTGGACACTGTCCCCTGAAAAAGCATCTATACAACACAAGTCGAGTAAGAAAACAGTAGTGCAGAAGATGTGAGCTACAGGAGGAAACGAGTTTATGTAGATGTATTCTGCACATGTGAGGAGTTGAAGGTACTCCGGTAGAAACATTTCAGGAAGGATCTATTAGAGCCGTCAAAGGTTCTCAAGTTTCCACTGGGCAAGATACTCGGTTTTATAGAGAACACCAAGCTGCTCGAGTGGAAGTAAGAGATTTAATAGGGACGGCACAATGAGCATCTAGCTCAAGTGCCTGGACTAAAGTTATGAATGAATGAATAAATGAATGGAGATCCTGATTAAATTTAATTACTCATTAATTTTAATTATGTTAAATGATTTTTCTAGTAGTATACACCTTTCCTGCGTATTATTATTATATTGATTATTATGCGCCTTTTGTAAATTTTCAAAATTTTACTTGCACATCATGTATAAATGTAGGAAAAAGTTTTGAAAATAAATGAGGTAAAATAATTAGATAGGGTAGAAGTTCCGGCCAAATTCTATAACCATGTAGGTGCACAGCTTTAACCTATGTATTTATTATATAACTAACTTTTTTGATTAAGTTCAAATAATTACTGTTAAGTATAACAATTAGATCGATTATAAGTTATGTTTAAATCTCCGGGGCAACATTTCAAGCTGTTCGTTATCGTAATACATAGACAACTACTCGCAACTGTAACTACCATGTTTACTATTGACCGGAACAATAGCACGAAAGCACCACTTCATCCAGTTAATCAGAACCTATATTCATACAGCGACAAAAAAGGTGTTAAACGTACTGGCACGTGCCTGTCGAACGAGCGCCACGTGTCCGAGCATCCCGACAGTAAATATTTATATATAGCAAATTATTAGGTGGCCGCCCAGTTTCATTCAGCCAATTTCACCGGTGGATAATCATCGAATCAAAACATTTTCACACGGCACAAATACAGTTGTAATCAACTAATCAAAACAGCCCTATGGAAATGACGAATTATGTCCCTCGTGAACGAAATGCGCGCGTAATTTTTATCTTTGTTACCTTTTTTTTTTGTCAATGGATTTACTACGACCGCGGAACTTCTGTGTGCAGAACACCCTTCACTATTAGTTGATGATCGTGCGTAGTTGATTGTCTTTGTTCTGGAGGCGATTTTTTTTTCAACCCCAGTGTGTGATTAGGTATACAATAGCGTTACAATTCTTTATAGCTTCCGAAAAATTAGATTAAGCTGTGATTGGAATACTTTGAGCGAAATAGGGATTCTGTATGAACTGGTGTATTAATGCCATAGAAGATTTGTAGAAAGCTTAAATTAAACGCACACAATGTTGCATAAAAAGTGCTTAAGAATCCTAAGATGTAGTAAATCAAAGCTTAAGTTTTCATTATTGTGTGATAGAAAATCATCCAACGTGTCTCCTAAGAAGCTTCTTGTTTGCATACACTGAGAAAAATGGATTGTAGAAATTAGATAGTAAATCTCTTTATGTTAATTAGTAACATAATTATTGTCAAAACGACAATATGTGGGGTATTAAGAGTAAAATAACCAGATGTTACCATGCTTATAGTAAGAGGTAAAATCTGGATGTTACCAGGTATTCGATGCATATTCAATTTCTAACATAAATGTTCGTAACGCTCTTCCCACCCCTTGCTCTATTCATTGTCGATCTTTACCGAAGAAATCGACCAATAAGCTGTATTGCCACTCACACGTGTTATGTACGTGTGATACAGGTGTACGTATTCGTGTCGGTGCATGTTTGTGTCTGCACAGAGAAAAATCCATGTTGTAATATTTACACTTCACTGTTTGACGGAAATTGTAGTAAGAATTCCTACTATTGTGCAAAATTTTAGAACAACGGCGTTGCATTTTCCTATATCACGGTTACAAAAAAAGCAATAAAATTGTTTAAAAATATTGTGTGACAATCTTCTACAAAATATAGTGAAATGTTTTACAATATTTTACAACAAGTGAATATAATAAATTGCATATAATGTAGTGAAGACAGTTATAATAACAGGTGTAGCAAATTTACTGTGTTGTGTTTATTTAGGTTAGGTTAGGTGCTTGCAACAGTCACCTTACTTTGATTATTGAAAACGGCATTAATAATGAGATGGAATGAAATGAATGCTGTATAGTTTTATATCTATATAGTAGGAATATCATAATACTCATAATTGGTTTAGCTACATAAATATGTGATACTACAGCTTTTGTCGTAAAGATGGCGCTACGCTTGTTTCATAATCTTTGAAATTCGTACTCAATGTAAATTGTGATCGGTAAATGTGGCTGCGTAATATCTATATGATGCTTATACATGGTTAACGTCGTGTAAAAAGTACTGTGGACAATCGCCCACAGACGAGAATTACGAGGCGCTTCAATACCGGTAGTACTCTACAGTACCTACACGGGCCGGTCTGATTCCCGCAATCCTGCCCGATACGACGGCAATTCGCCCGGCTGTCACCGGCTAATCAAATTACATTAATTAATTATAATTAAAAATTATTAAACTATATTTATTATAGTTTTCATTGTTAACAGTTATTATCAAATATAGTCAGCGCTACTAGACATTTTTTTCACATTTACTAACATGTATGCTCAAATTAATAATACAAATATAGTACACTTTACCATACGAGTTAATAAAAAGTATTCACAGATATTTACTATACAGATATTGTCACCGGTAATATAAAATATGATTGTCCCTATAGGAGCTATAAAATATATTAAAGTATACTATATTTATGTTAAAGAGTACTATCTATTTCTCTCAGTGTAACAATTATTTGGTGTGATCTACTGTGGACTATATTTTGGGATGTACTGAGTTTTCATTCGCTTATATGTATATAGCTATGCGTGAATATTGTAGAGCGAAACAAATAAATGAAGTGAAGTTGCCTTCATGGCCTCACGTGCCTGCATTCTTTCATACACACTTCAAAGACTGCAAAAGCTTTCGTCCGCGAACGGAGACGAGGTTCCTATCGCTGGTTTGTGGATGCTTCAAAGACATCGAATGGCACAGGCTTTGGAACAAAACCATCAGTTTAGGCAACACCAAGAAAAACTGCCTACATGAGAATAGATTGGTCGAATTTTTTTCCTAAGAGCCAAGCTACCTTCAAGGCAGTGCAGGCCGTCAAATTCGTTTCCGAAGTGGTAATAGGATGCAATGAGAAGCTCGAAAAATTGGCGGAACGTCACGGTATTACGTTGAGATGGGTTCCAAGCCACTCTGGGATCAGAGGCAACAAAATTACTCACAAGCTAGATAGAGGTGCCAGTGGACGACCATTCACAAGTCCAGAATCGAAGTGTGGTAGTTCTTATGGCGGCATCAAAGTTTTGTTAGGTTTAAACTCGCTGCTAGTCACCGCTCCTACTGGAATGGAAATCCCGGAGCGACACATTGCAAAACCCTCGGGATTCATCCAGGCGAGGAAAGACTCTGCAAGGCAGTTTTGATTGGCAGGGACAGACTAAGACTACTTACGGGAGTCTTAACTGACCACTGCCCATTGAACAAACACTTTCACCTCATGGTGCGAATGGACTCTCCCCTGTGTAGAAACTATGGGAGAGCAGAAGAAACTCCGGTGCATCTCCTTGTCGTCTATCCGGCAGCGGACGGGAAGAGACGGAATCATTCAGGGGTCGCTCGGTTAGACGGACCCACTTTAAGCAAAATGCATTTTGATGCAGAAATATATATAGCGAAATGGAAAATATATGGTGCCAACAAAAAAAAAATGACATATAAAAAGTGAAACACCACAGGTTCTTCAAAGAAAAGTAATTGATTTCGTATTTGCTTACCAAGTTAGTTAATTCATTCCAAAACAACAAAAAGCTAGAGCTTAGCGTCCTGCAAGCCTTTAATTGATTGCCGGGAAAACCTAATGCATTTCATTCGCTGTAATTGCCGCGTATATCCATGCAACTCTTCACGTCTTTCACATGTAAAGACCAATGTAAACCGTGAATCTGTCAGCACGATATATACATATCTATGCACATGCCTAGTACAGCGTAATATAGCATAATAAACGTGCAATGTTTGATATAATTTCGTTTTGCATTATTTCGAATTCACATGATAATTCCAGTAATATTCAATAATAATACAGTTACTATTGACGTCGAGACAATACAGCGGTGCATAAACAAAAGGATTTTACATCAATAGGGGGAACCACACGCCAGATTGTGTGGGCGTTCCCGAGTGAGGGTCTCTTCAAAGAGAGACCTATACTTAGAATAGAGCACTCAATAAAAGGCAACATTATAATCCGACGTATACGCGCACAATGCGAATATTAACTACGTTTGAAAGGTGAATTACTGGCAAAGTTGCATAGTAAATACATCTAAGATATATTTGTTTCATTCGTTTGGGGATTACAATATTTGATCGAGCTTGCAAAAATTGTAAAATTCAACAATTTTTGCAAGCTCGATCAAATAACACAATAAACATTAAGAATTAAAGGCCAGAAGCCGGATGCTGTATACAATACATTGACGTACAGGGATGAATCGCATTTGTCACAGAAATATAACAACAAGGTGAAGGAAAGGAAACTTCTAGGCAACAGCAACCATAAACGATAAATAAGAAATCAAAAACATGTTTGAAGTAAGCAATCTATAGTAGAGGCTTCTAGTTCAGGAATTTTAGCACCAAAAACGGGTTCGCTCCGCAAAAAATCCTGATAATTGATTTTTCGATTGGATTATGTCAGATTATAATTTCTGTTTTTCTTTAGCTGACGGCAACTTTCATTGAGCTAGAACTCAGCAACTATCGATTTAACAAAAAAAAGTTTTATACAAAAATTGTAGAAAATACGTCTATAACTTTGATTACATTACATTCTTTTTCATATTTCCAAAAATTATCGGGATATTTTCCAAAAACAAAAATTTGTCTTTTTAATCGACTATATCTCGGCGAATATTAACAATAGAGAAAGAAGCTTCAAATAAAAAAGATGGGAAATTTTATTTTCTACAAAATCGGTTCTTACAATTTTTAACGTAAACCTCACCGTTTCCGAGATATTTGCAAAAATGCGTTTTTCAAGATGGCAGCTAACGCTCGCGGTTTCGGACGACACAAACTTGGTTTTGTACATAATCTAATCCAAAAATCAATTATCAGGTTTTTTGCGGAGCGAATTTCTAAAAATCCTGGACTATTCTATTTCAAGAAAAAGTCAGTAACAAGAAAAGTGGCTCCAAACCTCATTCTTGTACACACAGTATTTTGCTCTTAGGACGGTATTGACTGTGAGTGACATTAATACCCTGTACTGTATAGTAGATGATATCTGCCAAAACTTAACTTTAGCTGCAGAAGGGATAACATTGAAAAATTGTATTTTCCAAAATCATTGAGTAAGCAGCGGAAAAGCACGCTGTGAAAGCAGAAAAAGATGTTTCTGTATTGATATTTTTTGAGGTATGCTTATCGTGCATTGATATCGGTAGTTAACGTTTTGCATTGCTTCTCGTCCTTCACGAAATTCTTTGGCGTAATCTTGATTTCCCACACTGTTTGTGTAATCTTAACAAATTTCATTAGAGGTAATATTTTCGCTGGTGAAAACCATTACATTACCGAAAAGAATCATGAACTTGCCTTTCACTAATTCCCAAAGTAAGCAGCAAAGCTTGGCTCGAAACGGTACTGCGTTAGAAGTGAAGTCCTTCACTCTACTATTACTAATAGTCGCGTGTTCCTGACACACCCTCATTGGCCACAGAAAAGAAGGAATACGGCTAATTAAGGCGCTATTAAGCTCTTTCATTCCATATTTGCAATACACAAATTAAACCATATGTGATATTTACCAGAAAATAATAAACATGGAGAAGTACAAATTTTTATAACCCTTCTTTATTAGGTAGCAAATTATGGGAAGATTTGAATTTATTTTAACTTAGTTTCAGCTAACATGAACTAAATGTATCTTTCCGCAACTAATAATTGCTTTCTCAATCTTTCAAAACTTCTCTTTAACTGTCACTACTGCAATTATATTGTATATATAAGACATGTTTTCCACTAGTAAAAAAGCAATAGATTAAATTTTTGTTGTTGGAGGCGCCGGTAAAAACAATTTATTTTACTTATTTATCACACTTTCGCTTGCAGGTAATAAATATGCAACCGAATAAACACTATGCCCAATTGTGTTTAATGCAAATTAAAACTGTAAATGAATTTTTAAGACGGACCATTAATAAAACAAACACGGGAAGCGAACGGAATGAGGATAAATGGGAATGGTAAAAATGATAATCGCATCTCACTGTTTTTAATTATTAACTCTCATCTTTTATTTACTGAGCCGGAGAAGAGGCCGGGCGAACACCGAGGAGTGCTCTGGAGAGAGAAAAGTCGGCAAATTCGAGGGAAACTTTTCGGATGCGAGTTTTCCCGATACTTTTCTCTCAGCGTCGGTCGCTTGGCTCGCATCCGGGAGAGATAAATTGGTTGCACATGTTAAAAATCAAACGCTTCAAATTCTTAATGCCATTCTGTCTATCCGTTTTGTCGAGTTTCTTCATATCCGTTACCCTACTTCGATATTAGCTTATAACTTTTTCGCGCGAAGTATCTTGCTTCACACCGTATCTAAAGAAATTTTTTAATAATCTATTCCTATCGATATTTCTCATCGTTCCGTTGAATAATATTTTAGAAATAGATATGATTAATAATTGAAACAGGACAAGAGCATTTTCAAGATTATGAGATATCAGATATATGTTGGCACAACAAAATAAGGAAATGGGTTTTTGGTATTGATGTTAAAATTAGAATTATAGACACTGCTGCCCTATTGTAAAGTTGCCCTTTTCAGTGTTAAATTTGGCGTCTCGGCACGTGTTTTATATTATGAAAAACGTCCGTTATACTTCTTACATAGGAATGAAGAAGAAAGATATTTTGATATTTGAAACTCTTAAGCAAAATTTTGAAGACAAAGGTTTAGCGCGTCACTTCTCAGTTTTCCTAAATATGTTATTGCCACTTACTTTTCTTAACCTCCAATTATTACCTTAATAACGTTTAGTTTTTACAACTACTTTTTTTATTGACATATCAAAATATCTAGAAATTTATAGGACACTATTTTCCCTTATGATACAAAATGTACTTGTCAACATGTAGCATAAATAAACATCAAAAACACACACATACGTCGAATTTCAGGTTTACGACGTTGGTTGGTAAAAAAAAAATCCCGCCAGTTTCGGCTTTACGTATATTAGAGTACATCATGTATGCAAGGCCTTTTACGTCAGTAATTGGCCACCGTGCTTAAAGCTTTTAAGTTTTATAAAGCACTCGCTTCATCCTTTATACATTTTTAAAAAGCGCCAGGAAAAAGGCAGCCGTCCCCTAATGCGGTGTATGTTTTGGTATACATATGCGGTATTTCTGCATTTACAAAATAAGTGTACCTACACAGACTGCTTTTAAAGAGACGTTCGCATTTCCCACTAAATTCTATTTCGTCGTCCTCTCCACTTTTTTTTTTCGATTTGTCCGCTCATCCGAGAGCAGCCACCTGACGAAACGCTAGATACAGACGTGTGCATGCAGATATATCGAAAAATTACTTGTATAAATGTAGCTATGAATGTCTAGTGTATTCATCGACATTTTCAGCGTTGATCTAAGAAAAAGCATATTCATAATATATAAAAATGCACACAGAATAAAGTATCTAAAGATTAGAAATATAATAGTGGATATTGCATATTTACAGTGTTTCTCTTTTGGTTTTCCTCTTTTGTCAAATGTATTTCACAATTTCTCAAAACTATTTCCCATCTACGCGGTGCGGTTTTGACGTTAATATATCGAATGAGATTCACTATTTGTCAAAGCTCTTTCACTTTGTTGCAAATAATCTTCCCTTTTTTTTTAATTTATAAATTAACAAACAAAAAAAAAAGTTCCAGGCACTATTTCATTAGAAAAAGAAGAAGATAAAACAATTTACTAACTATACTGCACATATATATTGCTACGAAACTTGTGGACAATATTTTTTCAAATTTAAATTATATATTTATAAATTAAATAACTGTTTAATTCTATTGAATACCACTTACAAATTCACAAATAAACCAAATCCCAATTTGCAGGTGGCCCTAACTGTAAATGTTCCCCTCTCTCAAGCGATTTCGTTCACTTATCAACGACTAGGATGTTGTACTAAATTTTATTTACTAACTCATAGGACGTGGGAGGGATATATCGCCGCTATTAAAGCACTTTACAACTCTTAATATACCATTTAATACCAATGAAGCTATAATGTGATTCCTTAGTTATCATTTAATGATGTCTTTCTATACGTTATATCGAATAAAATACTGATTAACAGACAATAAAAATACACAATAAAATGTGACAAAGAAATAAGCTTTCTACATATACTCCCAGGTGACTAGGATCATTTACTATATAAAACCACATTTGTAAAGATTTCTGTCGTCTCAGCAACTAGCGGTTTGAATTCAAGTAAAATAAAAATTCTTCGATTTTGTTGGGTCACTTGATAAAATATCAACTGCTTAATGCTTTACAGAATGTTCAAACTTATATTTCCAGCCCCTTAACACTGTTTTTGATCAGCCAATACAATCTTCGATATTATAGACGAAATAGGACTTCATCTAAAGATCAAGACAATAGAGGATTACGGGAAAATTTAACCAAAAAGTGCATCTGAACGATTACTCCACGATGTTAAAAAAACTAACCGTCATTTTAAAAGGTATATGGAATACTGGATATAAAAAGCATACATATTCCTGGAAACCTGGTTTCCATTACTTATCATTAAGAAGAATCCAGAAGAATCTAAATGTGTTTTAAGAATAAGAAAGAAAGTATCTAAACTCAAACTGAAACTGATAGTAAATGGACTGGTTGTATTAAAGATAAAATAGTAAATCAATAAAATATTTGTTGTTATACAAGAAGCAAGGGAAGATAAAGAAAATTTAGTATGGTACAGAAATATTTTAACACATCGGGGGAAAAATTAAATGAATGTGTTTGGTTTGTATTTGGAAGATGATTTTGGCATTTATCTAGTAATGTCCAATGTTCATAATACACTCCGCCAAAAAAGTATCGCATAAACTAAAAAAGGGCATTTATGAACCAAGATATTTTTATACGTTCACAAAAAGTTTGCCTCGTGTATGTGAACTATAAAAACACTAACAAAATAATGGAACTTAGCGTTTTTACTTTTTTTTTTCTAAAAAAACACATTTAGAAAAATGCATATGTGTAAGGTTTGTTCAGTTGTTTATTGAAAGTCTTCCTATACGGACAAATTTTAAAGTGCGAAGTCAGAGTTCTGTACCAACGCTTTTAAAACTAAAATGAGCAATTTAACTTCAGAACAAGTGGCTGCTACAGTTGCTTTAATCGAAGATGGACGATCTCAAGCATACGTTGCTAATTTGATGAACATCAATCAGTCAAGTGTTTCTAGAGCCGTAGCCAGATATAGGGAAACAGGCATTTACAGTAGAAGACCTGTACCAGGTCGTCCAAGATGTTCTACTCGCCAAGATGACCGCTATTTACTACTACAAGCATTACGTCGAAGACATGTAACTGCGAGACAATTGCAGAACGACTTGGCTAGAGTCAGAAATACTCGTGTGAGTACTCAAACTATTCGGAATAGGTTACGACAGAGTGGATTAAGAGCTAGAGTAGCTGTAACAGCCCCTCGTCTCACTAGGAACCACCGAGTGGCTCGGTTAAGGTTTGCCAGAGAACATGTAAATTGGAACATTAATGACTGGGCCAATATACTCTTCACAGATGAGTCAAGATTTGGTCTTTACACCTCAGATAGGCGTATCTCAGTGTACAGACGAGACGGTGAGCGCTATTCGCAGTGTAATATCAGACCTAGACCTAATTTCGCTGGTGGCTCTATTATGGTTTGGGGAGGCATCTGTTTAACAGGTCGTACAGAGTTAGTACCAGTAGACAGAGGTACACTGACTGCCCACAGGTATATAACGGACATTTTAGAAGAACATGTAGTACCATATGCGCCAATTATAGGAAACGAATTCATGTTAATGCACGATAATGCACGACCGCATGTTGCAATAATCGTCCAGGAATACCTTAACGATGTTGGTATTCCAGTTTTAGATTGGCCTGCGGTAAGTCCGGACATGAACCCTATCGAGCACGTGTGGGACCTCCTTCACAGACGGATACGAACCCAAAATGTTGCCCCAGCGGACCTGCATGGACTAGCAAATGCTCTCCGTGACGAGTGGGAGAATTTGGATCAGGCTTATATACGGAGGTTAATCGAATCTCTGCCAAACCGTATGCGAGCGGTCATAAGAGCCAGAGGTGGCAATACTCAGTATTAAAAGCTACTGTTATGACATTTTTCTTTCCAAAATTATAATTTCTTGTTTTAATAAAAATCTCAAGAATGAGTTCTTGTTTTTATTTGGCCTGTATTTTATTTAAACAATCATAGAAATTATATCTTAGAGCGCATTAAAGTATATTTACAACTTTATGCTACAAACAAAGATTATGCGATACTTTTTTGGCGGAGTGTAGTTTACTTAGAATAGCAACTATTTTTTTGGTACTTTAAGGACTTTTTATATAATAAATAATATCTACAATGTAGCTTTTTCACTTCTAAATACATTCATGCTGTAAAATAAAAACAATGTTTCAAACCACTTTTTTTTCAGTTCATGAAGAAGCAACCTGATTTGGTTGGAGCAATACTGCATAATTCTAATCAAAAGTGGATAAATCATTTCTAAAATGCTAAATAAGGAAGTTATTTGATACTAAAGTATTATAAAGTTATTCGTAATAAAAAAAAGGTTCGGATTACAGGTTAATAAAAGGACGTCTATGCGCCTTTTGTATTCACGTAAAATCATGCGTTACGCATTTATCGACTTTTGTATAGTACTCTTCAAATAAGCTTTCAAAACTAATTATGCAAAAGGTAAAGATCTCACATCTTGCGCATATAACATACGCCATTAGGTATACACATAACCAAAACACAAATAAGGGCGCTGCAGATTATGAAGGTGCCGCGCTATCGTTATAACAAAGACGCATCGTCGACAGGATATGTACGAGGAAAACGCTATGGGGTACGTTATCTCTCCGTCCTGATTGGCGGACCGAGATGACAGCTCCGAGCGTAAGAATGATTGCTTCTTCTTGCCGAAGCCGTGGGGCGCGAACGGTATTGAGGGAGGGAGAGGATTCTGAAAATTGTTTCTCTGACGAGTGGTTCTGTTTTTACTGGTGTGTGTGTTTGTGTCTGTATGGCTGTGAACTTGCCTGACTGCTTGTATGTGTGATTGTATACGGCGTCGACGGAGTATCACAGCGCCAGCGGTGGATTGCGACGAATATAAAAACTACGTAGTACAAAAAAAGGAATTTAATTCTGTGATTATTTTCAACAAAATAGGAAAAACATTTTTCTACAGAATTACCTTACTTTTTCTGCATCTTACAACACAATCGCCATATGATTTTTATTGATATTACCAAAGCCATTTGAAATCAATTACTGTTAGAAAGATTTACGTTTTGGAAAAAAAGAATTACTTACACATATATTTACTTCGGTTTTAGTGGTAAATAAAAACAAATTACTTTTTTTCTCGTTTATGAGACGAAATTAATGTTTGAAGATAAAATTAAACTTACTTAGATGGTCTATAAAAATTCGAATTTACAACTTTATTATCGCTTAACAAAATATCTAGAGTATTATTTCCTGTTAATAATATTAACATATTTTTTAACTGACATTATCAAAACAGTTTTTTGTTAAACTCCTATAATATATTTTTTCTCATAATCTGATTAATGTAACAATATAAGTTTTTAAGTAGATAAGTTGATTGTGAATAAAAGAAAAGTTACAATTTCATTTGTTAAATTATTTATAAGAATAGGGAAAGTATCGGCCTTACTAATTAGGGTGAGAAAATCCACGATTCCCGGCAAAGCGGTCAAAATTTAATGATACTTCTATTCTCAAATCTGAGCTTTCACTAAATTTATTAGATGCATGAGAGGAACTACAAAAGACACACTATTTTTTGCGCCGACAAATCTTAATTTTGTTGAAAATAATAAAAAGAATTAATGCTAGGGAGTTAACAGTACAGGTTGGCAGTACATGTTACGTATGAATTTTGAATTTGAAATCAGGGTTAAGTTACCTTAGTATTTTGACGTTTTAATTTTCTTGGTAGTTTTGACACATATTCATCAATAGTAAGGGCAATGGAGACTTCAGCTCACACTACAGAGGTTGCGCAACAAGTTATTAACAATTCATTACCTGTAAAATATTCCGAAAATTGATTTGGAAAGAATATGAATTAATTAAGAGATTGTGTAACGAGAATTCTGTCATCTGTCATTGTCTGTCATCCAATCTACAATTAATTACAGAAATGTCGGTAACTCGAATATATATGTTGCCAACCTTTAGTGATCTTTTTTACGGCCTAGGCCGGAGAATGGTAAGTTTCCGGCCGATTTATAGTAATGCAAAATCAGTGTTTCTGGACGGAGGCGCAAAAAATAAATTAAACAAGCTACCTACGTAAATTTATAAGCTGTTATGTTATCTGTACACCCAAATGAGTGCATTACAGCACCCGAAATTTAGCGGAATTAGGTTGGTTACATTGCGTCACTAACTAACTTCAACAAACAATCTGAAGGATTGAGGTTATGGAAACAATATCAAGAAGTTGTACTCTTATAAACGAATGACATTTTAATTATGTCAATTTACGATTTAGCGCCCTCATCGGCAACCATCGGTAATTCTTTTCGCCTGTCATACCAATCACCACATCATTCTCAACATCATAAAATGCCTTTTCTTTTACTACAACAAGGCATTAAAAATGTTAGTTGCAAAAAATATAAAAAAAATACGTTTCGTAAGACGTTAAGGCGCTCATTCTTTTAAACTTGACTTCGTGCTTTAAAACGTGTCTTACAAAACTAGTTTTTTAATATACTTTTTCAATAATATATCTGAAATTGAAGTTGCTTTTATAATAACGCTCCTAAAATCCTTGAATTCCTCTTTTTTTTTAGAGTTAATTAACCTTTTGTTTTTATTGTTACAAAGAAAGTATGACATCATACACTCACTAATTATTCTTGTAGTCAAATTAAAGTTTTAATTCATGAGGATAACTCTGGGATTGAAAGTATTGTGTTCAATTTTAAAAATCATTTTCACTAAGCTAGCTAAATATTTGTTTTTTTCATATTTCAATTTCAAAAGTCACTGAGTTTTTTCTTTAATGTGTTGGGTTGGATTCTCTATACCTATGAATTAGAGGGTAAATCACAGCAAGACGTAGTATTAAGCTATTCAAAGCTGCTTTATTACAATTTCTTTTTCCTTATTGAATATAAATGAATAATATATATAATACCTAGGCATGGCAAAATTAGTTTTGCACCTTTACATACTTCGCCACCTAATCAATGACAAACAAGAGATTAGCCCCTAGCCTCGACAAAAATAAAAACTACATATATGTACTAATACATAGCAGTGTACAAAACGTGACAGATTGTTCATGAATTTTCCAGGATGATAAACTCAATAACGACAATCGGTACGAGATCGGCGGGTGGGAGTGGGCCGCTAGGAGACACACGCTGTGGCCATCTGATCTGAATTCGACATCAAAAAACCCAACCGGAATTTATTACCATTCATTATCGATTCCGGCGTGTATTCGTCAACTGGCGGGGTGTGCGCGACCGCGCGCCGATATCCAATTCTTTTGGGTGAATTTAATTACCGTGTTCGCTTTTGTCTTTCAACTACCATCGTTTTCCTTTGGCGCTCTGCCTCCTTCTGTCGCTGTTGCGCTCCTCTCCTTTGACTCTTTCGTTATTTTACGGCGACCGACGCAGGAATAACGAAGAGATCGTCAGCTATTTGAGAGAATTTTCAAAATAAAGTAAAAGGATAGGACGTCAATTTTTTAAAGAACAATTTTTGAGATATTGTGATTTTTTCATTTTTTTGATCGCCTTCCACTGTATCGGTTTCGGTCGTTCTTGATACCGTATGAAAGACATTGAAGTGGTGAACAAATGCATATAATAAACCATTGCAAGGCGCTGATCAGTAAACTTACATGTGCATCATACGGAATTAGATGTTTGAGAGGCAACGTCGGCTTAAATTCGCTGCGACAGTTTTATTTAGCATATGTAGAGTCTCGTCTTCGGTCCGGAGCTATTTTTTGGGGAATTGCAGCTGGTACGAGGAAAGTATGTCTTTTAAAAAAAAAAAATTATTCGTTGCATGTTAGGTGTGTCTCTTCTTGTCATCCACTATTTGGGTAAATACAAATTTTGGTGTTCTTGATCAATAATGAACAAAATCCGCTACCCATAACAATATTTACAATTTATTTATCCAACACCCGCTGTTACATCTTGCCATATAATTAAATGGACTTTGGTAGCATCCCGGATTTACGAATCAACCGTGTTCTGGGACGCAATGCCAATATTCTAGGCATATTTACTAAAATTTTGTTAAACCTCTTCGACAGGTATGATGATTGCCGTGTTGCTTTTCTTCGATTCCGGTTTCTTGTGATCTCCAGGTACAATGTCTCTCTCTCTTCCTCGTATGATCACGCAAAGTAGAGAAAATAAAAGTATACCAATACACAATACTGCGTTTTTGGAACAATGTCCACAGTATATGTGTTTTTGCTAATTGTATTTTATTTATTAAGTATAGTTAAGTATTATTATTATCTTGTGTTAACAATATCCATGTTCTAATTTAGAGCGATGATAATAAATACTATTATAATTATGATTATTATGAAATTAATTAATTGGTTAAGCGATCCGAAAAGATGTCGATGAAAATATTCCAGATTCCAACAAAAATTCAATTTTTAAATTGATTCTGTGGCCATGGCAAAATAGAAACCGGCGGAAAACGTCTGGTTGCTCTTGATGTACTGCTGTGTACTGATTATACCACCAAAAATGTAAAATGAAATTAAAAATGAAAAATTAAATTAGCTAGCTCAAATAATCAAAATTTTTATCAAAGCGCAAAAGAACAATTAAACTCAGGGTTACTATCATGAAAAGTACAATGTGGGTGAAAGAAATCTGACTTTCTTTTATACTCAAAAAAAATTTTAAAAGGTTTAATTAAAAATAAAAGAACAGTAATTTGAATGACGTACAAATTCAATAATTTTACTAATTTTTTTAAAAAAAAAAAAAGAAAAAAAAATTAATTACAAATTTGCAGAAAAAAAAACCTTGAACAAAAAGGTCCTGGTCTAAATCAAAACTGCATTTGACTTTAAATTACAAAAGGACAATTCAAAATCCTTTTACAAAGCAACAGAAAACAAAAAGTTCAGGAAGATATTAATTTTTTTTTTCAATTCAATCCACGTGGACTCAATATTAAAACAACTAAATTAAACGTGGAAAATTCAAGTAATTTATATAAATGAAAAATGAAAGCAAGCACAATGCTTTTATTCACCCAACCCGAGGTGATTAATAAATAAATACAAATCAGAAAAATTTACAACGAACAAAAAAATTAACTCTTTAAACTTCAAATATCTTCCTGCACGTAAAAATAATAACAGATCTTATATCTAAATTGTGTACACAAAAATACAATATCAATTATTATTAAATGAGTTCCGTGATGAACGAAATAAAATCAGAAACGTGAATTCAAAACTTGAAATCAATAATCACAAAATGTCAGCAATGAAATACAATTTTATATATATACTTACAGGTGTCTATCAGGCAACTGAACTCACAAGGTTAAACAATCGTATAAGTAAAGAAAACTCAGATGCGTGCGATGCAACGCACACAGATCTGTCCGCAAACGGACGAACTCGCAAAACAATTCAATATATATACACTACCAGTGAACGCAAAATGTATACCTGACTGAAATTAATATAAACAACTGAACAATAAAATAAACAAATTAAACAATCCAAAACATTAACTAAATCTTAGAATATGAAAATAAAACAATTTGAAATTTCTCGCAACATTGACAAACGCTTAACGGAATGAACAAAAAAAAACTGAATTTACGAAAACCGGGGTGCCAGGCCACAGCAGTACGTAAAGCTGATATTTTAGCGGAAGAAATAATACCAACCGCAAGAAAATCGAAGGAAAAATTATAACGATATTAACGATTGAGTGAATAAATCTAAATCCCAAAAAGTGGCCTCAGAATACATTTAAAACGCATTTTGTCTCCTAAGAGCTTAATAGAAGTTGTTCTAAATAAATTTATTCAGATAATTATTTTTATAATTCAAAAAATTAATAAAAGAGGTCTTAAGTACTCTGGATAAATCTTACTCAACAAAAATATTTCCATTTGATTTTTATTTTAAGCGTCGTGTTTTTTATTATTTAACCAAAAATAATAATATCTCGTAAATAATACTCTTATTTGTTTTTTAATGTTGCGCTTTTTTAATAGAAAAAGTGAACATTTAAAATTTTTGTACTGTGTAAATTTCCACACTGAGAAAAATGGATTGTAGAAATTAGATAGTAAATCTCTTTATGTTAACTAGTAACATAATTATTGTCAAAACGACAATATGTGGGGTATTAAGAGTAAAATAACCAGATGTTACCATGCTTATAGTAAGAGGTAAAATCTGGATGTTACCAGGTATTCGATGCATATTCAATTTCTAACATAAATGTTCGTAACGCTGTTCCCACCCCTTGCTCTATTCATTGTCGATCTTTACCGAAGAAATCGACCAATAAGCTGTATTGCCACTCACACGTGTTATGTACGTGTGATACAGGTGTACGTATTCGTGTCGGTGCATGTTTG
Source organism: Cetonia aurata (assembly GCA_949128085.1). Taxonomy (NCBI): domain Eukaryota; kingdom Metazoa; phylum Arthropoda; class Insecta; order Coleoptera; family Scarabaeidae; genus Cetonia; species Cetonia aurata. Next base: position 37,161,123 of record OX421885.1, read on the forward strand.
TGTCTGCACAGAGAAAAATCCATGTTGTAATATTTACACTTCACTGTTTGACGGAAATTGTAGTAAGAATTCCTACTATTGTGCAAAATTTTAGAACAACGCAACGGCGTTGCATTTTCCTATATCACGGTTACAAAAAAAGCAATAAAATTGTTTAAAAATATTGTGTGACAATCTTCTACAAAATATAGTGAAATGTTTTACAATATTTTACAACAAGTGAATATAATAAATTGCATATAATGTAGTGAAGACAGTTATAATAACAGGTGTAGCAAATTTACTGTGTTGTGTTTATTTAGGTTAGGTTAGGTGCTTGCAACAGTCACCTTACTTTATTATTGAAAACGGCATTAATAATGAGATGGAATGAAATGAATGCTGTATAGTTTTATATCTATATAGTAGGAATATCATAATACTCATAATTGGTTTAGCTACATAAATATGTGATACTATAGCTTTTGCCGTAAAGATGGCGCTACGCTTGTTTCATAATCTTTGAAATTCATACTCAATGTAAATTGTGATCGGTAAATGTGGCTGCGTAATATCTATATGATGCTTATACATGGTTAACGTCGTGTAAAAAGTACTGTGGACAATCGCCCACAGACGAGAATTACGAGGCGCTTCAATACCGGTAGTACTCTACAGCACACGGGCCGGTCTGATTCCCGCAATCCTGCGCGATACGACGGCAATTCGCCCGGCTGTCACCGGCTAATCAAATTATATTAATTAATTATAATTAAAAATTATTAAACTATATTTATTAGTTTTCATTGTTAACAGTTATTATCAAATATAGTCAGCGCTACTAGACATTTTTTTCACATTTACTAACATGTATGCTCAAATTAATAATACAAATATAGTACACCAACTTACGACTACCATACGAGTTAATAAAAACTATTCACAGAAATTTACTATACAGATATTGTCACCGGTAATATAAAATATGATTGTCCCTATAGGAGCTATAAAATATATTAAAGTATACTATATTTATGTTAAAGAGTACTATCTATTTCTCTCAGTGCACTAAACAATTTTATACGTCATTCATATTTGTACGTAATTTCCAGATTTCAAACATTGCAATCTGACCCATAAAATTAAAGTTTCATACTTTATATCGAGCATGCCAATCAGCATAATGGGAAATGTATCAATTTCCATATATATGTATGAAGCACATATATACGCTGAGAAGCAGCTATATACGTATGTATCCAACTAGTTCGTCCTGAACGTAAGCACCATTAAAGCGCGAGCATGCGTTCCATTTAATAACTTATAGCATGGATAACACGTCGGCAATGTGTATATACCCGGTACGGTATAGGAATCTACTGCGCGATAGCATGAAAAAATTCATTAATACCGTATTCAAAAACAATATAATAATCCAAAGTAGGTCCCTTTTATAAACAAGCAAGGGAGAACATAACACTTACGCGAAAAAGGAGCAAAAACCTCCACATCAAAATATAAAAATCGAACTCGAAGCCCGAGGGTGGATTCCACCATTTTAACGGTGCGCCACTCGCATTGGGGTTGCTATGGACGTGATCTCGACATGCGGCCAATGCCGACTGGGGAAAACAGCACGCGACAAACCCGATTGGCGGTGCCAAACTGCCCTTCTTCCCCGTCAAGGGGTAATTTCCAACGTCGCCTGGTGCGTCTCACCGCCAGACTGCTCCGGTAAAGAGGAAGCGAGACGGACAGGTTTGAGGTTTGTCTTCGTACGGTGGATGTCTGTAGCAGATAACAGAACAACGCTATCACGATTTAATATTGTTATATTCACTTGGCGTTTGGCTTAGGCATAAGCTAGTCATATTGGGATCACAGTTAAATGTGCTCCAAAATTTAATTGAATCAGTCACAGATATTAACAGTATCAGGCGCGAGTCAATTGTTTGTGATTGAATTGTGTGGGATCGAAATCGGTTTGATCAAACAATAATATCGCGGCAGAAGGAGGTCTTTGTGTGCTTCTGGGATACGCTTGTCTCGTTGTACTTTTCTTTATTTGTTATTTATATATGCAGGACTATATAGATTATGTGCGCGTGTGATTCCCCTGGGAAAAATTGGCCGAATTAATCTGAACGTATTCTTTCCTTCGACATTACTTTCCTCGTTTTCGACGGGCCCAACTTAAACTAAAACGTCTGTCACGGCTTCGCGGTGGATTTCAAGGGTGTCTCATCTTGTCTGGGGGCGCTAGGCAACTCGCCGTCAGCCCCCGTCGCGACGTCCACATCATCAGCATCGGACGAGGTCTCGCACCAGCAGTTCAACATCTTTCCCGCCATCTTCAGCCGGCAACTGAATTTTAACGCCTGCCCGCAGAAGAGCATGATGGAGGACCTGCGGCCGAACTTGGTCGGTGTTGGGAACTTGTTGGGTGTTTCCGGCTTGCTGGACGATCACCATGGACACTTAATGAGTAGCTCGAACGGTGACAAAGGGGCGCCCAGAAAGTGTAATACCAGTGGTTCTTCGGCGGAAGATTTTACCGCTATTTACGGTGGGTTGCCGCATTCGCACGACCACCATTCGCATACGCCGGCACATACACCGCCAGCAGCCTCTAGATCCATAACCGATCATTCCGGTAAGTTGCTAAGGTTCCCCATATTATTGTGACCAATGGAATGAGATATATGGTACAGTAAAACTTCTGAATGAGGTGACAACTTAGATCTTCAAACTTTTCTTTCCTATTTTTGAACCAATTTTGTCCTATTACAGGAAGCAAATAACTACTGCCAATAACCTAAAGTACTTGAAGTTATTTTCAACAATTGCAAAACAATTGAAAAAGAATACATAAGAACTTCTTTCATATTCTTATACAGGAGTCTACGAACTCTATAAATTCTATATTAAATAAATAAACAGAAAAATAAGAAATTAAGATCCAATCCCATGCCACTTTTGGAGTGACTTTAGACACTGCTTTTTGTGTATAACAGAAAGCAATACCTCTGATGGGGTACATTTAGAAACATGGAAACAGGAACAGAAAAGCATTGCAAATTTTAAGATATTATTGTTGACAATATATCATGTTCTCTCTAGAAGAGGTTGTGGCATAACTTTAAGACCTCGTCTTTAATAACGCCGTCTGAATCTTTCATTTCAAATACAATTACTTTATAAAGTAAAGATAAGTTTGTTGTTCTACTCCAAACTATACTTAAAAATTCTGGGCTACATGTTTCATCCTCAGGCTTATAATATCAAAACGTTTAAATAAGATAAAAATTATCAACTATGGAGAAAATGGTACGACTATAACTGACACCACAAAAAGTTGATTAATATGTAAAGTCTTTAGAAGGTCTGAATATTCAGCAGAAGGTTGGTGTGGTGAACTTTGACAAATTTGAAGTTGTTAGTGGTAACTTATGAAAACTGTAAACTGTTAAAACTAAAAATAGTTTTAAGAGTTTAATGGTTTTTGAGGTCGATTTCCACCAGTTATCTAATGAAACAAAAGAAATATCTATTTACATTTTTAATTAAAAAACTATCATGTAGCCTATGGCAAGCACAAGCATATGCACGCTGAAATAAATAAAACCTCAAACCTAAATACTGTATATATAAGTTATAATGCAACACAACTAGAAATTTATTACATCAAATGTTCAAACTGCACCCCATTATTGTCCAAACACAACTGACATCTTCTCATCACACTTGCAATTGCATTATAAATATGAATGTTAGAAACAGCATTTAGACATTCTCCAAAATTATGAATTAGTTCCTGAACATTATTGTGCGGTGTTTTATATAAACGATCCTTTACGTACCGCCACAGAAAGAAATGGTTTAATTTTTCTGACGAACATGCACATATGGCTTTGAAAAGTATTTAACATTATTTGGATTATTTCTAGTGTTATGTGCAAAAACTTTTGTGTTTCATTTATCATTATAGACTTTGGGTATTCTAATTATGATTCGTTCCAATTAAGATAGTATATAACATGTTTCTCAGTATTTTTCTTTTTTTTATATATACAGGATTAGACGAAAACAGTATACTTTGTTATATAAGTCTTGCCCTGAGATTGTGCTCACTTTATTATTTATAGATTCACATTTTTTTTTGTCGATAGTCATATAATATTTTAGTACCTACTATTTGAAAAAAAACTGCCTACTCGCCTACCGTGAAATTTTACAGGCACTGTAAATGAGAATAGCCGATTCTCCATACTGTTTTGCGCCATTTGTTTAAAAGTTTATTAGACCTAACATTTTCGTTTTTGTATTGACTTGATTAAAAAACGTTGTGCAATAGAAAGAACTGCACCCCCGCGTGTATATAGTATAGAAATTATAAAATGTATGCTCCATATAAACTATATGAATTGTTTATGTATTAAAAAAGAACTTAATTTATGCAACAACATCAAGAACACATCATTTGCATAAAACGCGACTATGCTGACCTACATTGAACACAAAATGTGTCTGGATATCCATGTGTTGCGTCTTCATTCTGTTTAAGCAATCGATTCAGTACAAATACAGTTTTGAATATTATTTGTACTGTTGTGATGATATTTGAAATTATTCATTAATTATTAACATTTTCTAGTAATTTAAAATTTAGATAGAAAATTCTTCTAACTTTAAAATTTACATTTTAGTATAGTATTGTTTCTAAAACTATCTTCGAGTTTTGATTCTATTAAACCCGAATTTAGACGGTATTATTCAAGAGCATGGAAATAATTATCTTCAAGTTTAAGCATTCATTAGACCAATATTTACATATACGCATATATAAACCACTACAATCCGGACATACGATTATATGTTGAATGTCCTCCTAGTGCTTAATTCGTTTTTGAACATGTGTGCTTAGCGTCGAGGACACAATATGTCAAATTGAGTGTTAACCAGTCGCATTGTGCCCGGGTGCGTCGGGATCCGCTCTTTGTGCCCTCTCCATATGCTGTTGAGCGCTAAGCACAGTAAATTGACACTTCATTACGAACACCCAGGGCATTCATTAGGACGTCCAGATGTATGTATGTAGGTACCAGCCTCTATATTTATTGAGATATTCGTATGTGTACACTATACATACGTTTAGGTACGAAGCGAAGGGGACAGTCTTAATTCGCACTTTGAACCTTGCGATTGTTGACATTCTGACAGACAGGTGGTTTTATTTTGTGTTGGTCAAATAGGTTCATAGCTGAAGTTTTCTGAAGAACATTGTTTCCAATTAATACTAATTTTAAATGACAGGATAATAAGGTTTAATAAAATTTATTAAATCCACTGTGCTAAGTCGATCGCTAATAACCAAAATTTATTGCTTGTGATGAAGGTACAAGACAGCGTCTTTCTACAAAACTAACCCGGCGTTTTCTATTTTCTGGTTCATGTACGACATTTGTCCTAGAAATATCGTTGAATTTCATTATCATTGTTATAGAGAAAAATTGATTACAGGTAAAAGCAATACTCTAATAGGCAATCACAGTCATCTGCTATGTAAAATCGGATTTTATTATTGCGTAGTTCAAGCATTATATTGTTGTAATAAAAAATGCAATTTTGTAACTATTAATTTCAATTGATTTCTGGTTTTACTTGAAATCTAAGAAAGGTAATACTGCGCTTGTTTTAGATAAAGGAAATTATTTTGATCGTTTTAGTACTCTTTTAACACAAAGTTCTTATGTAATGCTAATTAAAAATCCGTATCAAAAATGATCACAGAAATCCTTATTAGAATGTAAGAATATTTTTAATAATAATCCAAATGAAACCTTCCAAAGACTTCCAGTGGCTTCCAGTGGGGCACTACAAAGAGGACGCGCAAGCGGCGCTCGATGGTTGACTAGCTTTCCTTTGTTGGATCTCTTCCTCAGCAGAGGAAGCGTATGTTTATAAGGTTTTCTAAGGCTAGACTTCCGATCTGGTTCTGTACAGTCCTATATTCTCCTCACACTACGCATTCAAAGAAAGTTTGTTCCTCCATGTCCTGCAAGTTACAGTAGGGGCAGTCTTCGGTATCACTTATTTTAAAACAGTACAAGTAGGCCTGGAAGTTACCATGTTCTATCAGCAACTGCCTCAAGTATGAAAGTATGAAACTTCCGCATGCATCTTTCCATATTATGATTTAATGTCTTTTTATAGTCTTTCTCCACTCTGAGGTGCTGTCGTCCTGCTCCTAGAAGCTGAGTCTGAGAGCTGCTATCGATTGAGTAGTTGTTCGTTTCGGATATGAATGTCCACTCTTCCCTGCTCCATTTTGCACCTGTATTTCGCTATTAGATCTGTTGGAGGAGTTCAAATGAACGACTGCGAGACGCGAAGCGTCGAGTCTTCTTACAAGTGGGAGACGTTTGAAAGAAAGCGGAGAGTGGTGCGGTTTAGCGGGTGTGCTGGTTGAGTCGTAATCCGCCATCAAACTAACGACTGCGAGACGCGAAGCGCGGAGTCTTTTTACAAGTGAGAGGCGATTGAAAGAAAGTGGAGAATGGTGCTGTTTAGCCGGTCTGCTGATTGGAGCGTTATCCTTCATCAAATGACTAATTAGTTGGCTGGGTGAATGGCCGTGATTTTCTAGTTAGAATATCTATACAAAATTTCTATTGAAATAGACGGCATTTTTTTTTTCGAAGCAAGAATGTATAGGTTCATTTACTGGAATTTATTCATTGGTGTTATTGTCCATTTACTGGTGTTTTTTATAAATAATTGATATAAATCCATTTTTCTTTATTTCCACATACAAACAACTAGAAGAATTTGACAAGGTATTTTGCAGCATATATATGGGCATACATAAAAAAAAGAATCAAGCAGAAATAGGTCTTTACATCGCAATACTATTAATTCACACTCAATAAAATCTTTAACTGTTAATTCACGGGTGCTTCTACCCTATATAAAATATGTTAAATATAATAATATAACATGTAAATGTATTTTCTGAGGAAAAGTCGTTGTAAATACTAAACTGGTTAAAATTTTATACCTATATACAGTATAAATAGATATATATCTTTCAGATCTGATCAACGGAGAAAATTCGAAATATAGATAAATTTATATACCCAAATTATATTTTGTAATAGTAATTTAAATTGGGAACTAAATGTATAATTTGAAAATATTTTATATTCCAGTTAACTGCAATCCTTGTTTATATATCTTATAGTTATTCAACCGAGCTGCGTAAGGTGCTGATATCTGGCGGCGATAGTATAAAAGTACTGATGAATGAAATTAAATACCGCCAAATATTCATTGGAATGCGAGCTATGTTGGTTACAGATTCTGAAATAAACTTGGCAGTTAATAACAAAGTAAAACCAATCAAAATTAAGAAATTACAATGCAATATTATTAAAAAAAATTAATGGGCACGCCAAACCTGACACGCCATCTGAACGCCATCCAAAGGTACTTCAAACCGGTTGAATAACTAGATATATATAAACAAGGCTACAATTAACAAAGATAAAATTAACAAATATTAGGAGTTGTATACAGGAAGCCACCACCTTTAATAATCTCACTACAAAGCTATAACTAGAGAGCCGATCCTCCTCTAAGGAATTTGTATTAGGTCACGCAGAGGCTCCATTTCCAATGCGAAATCGGTCTTACATAAACAAACGTTTGCAAATTGAGTAATGCCCTCGGTCACAGGTGACATCAATGACAAACGGCGGTAAACGACGACGCCGGCAACTAAACCTTATTGAATTCATTACTGTTTATTAATGCAGTTAGTACCAACCTAATTACAATTACTGACACCGTGGCGCGCGCCACAAAGAATCTCACACAATCTTATTACTCCCAACTGAATGTAGTTACTACTACCACTACTACTGGTACTGCTGCTCTGTCCGCTGGCTGAAGCTCCGGATACGTTTACCTACTTTATGCTAATCGGAATCTCTTTTCCTGTTCCGCTTTTGTAAGCCTGATCTTCGCTTCGTATCTACGTCCGCCTTCGTTCCTGTTTTTTTTTTTTTTTATTTGGAACATAAGTTTTTGCATTCTTTCTATCTGTACTTTAAGATTAAGATAAAGTCTTTACTTATACATACATATTTCCAAATAAAACAACCACTGACTTTAACTCTACCCGGATAGCATCAAATATTTTCTGCTAATATGTATTTTAGATCGAATGGAACAGATTTTTCGCTAATTTTTCTAACATACATATTTGGGGTATAGTTAATAAACATTTATCACAATTTTTACGTACACTGAATATTATTAATCTATATAACATATTCAGAATAACTGGTATTCTGTGTTGCTTAAATATTGCAATCTATATTTCATATATATATATCATCAGTGTCCTGTAGAAAATCTTTTAGGTGATAGTGAAGTTTCGCAGTAACAATTTATAAGTGTTTAAATATCAGAACTCAGATCATAGAATAGAAAACAGAACGAAGTGCGAATATAAAACTTCGATTAGCAGTATTTAAGCAGCATAAGAAAAGCAGTAATACTCAACATGCTCCACGTATCAGCAATAACATTACACACACACAGCTTATGAATATGTTGATGAAGCAATTTCAAATCAAACATCTCTAAACAAAAGGAAAGGTATATAGGAGTGATTACCGAATCTATCAACATGCCTTCATATCAGAAATAGCAAATCTACCAGACATCTGACCTTGACGGGTAGATGGCATTGCACTTTTTTCATTTACATCTTTATGTTAGCAGTGCATTTAGCTGCCTGGTGGAGTGTTGTTGATAGTGTCTCGCCTGTGGCATGCTACTGAGAACTAATAAGTTCGAAACAGTACTGTCCATGTCTGGCGTTTACTCATTCAGCAATTACTCCTCCTCTACCTTCCCTTTTGTTTAATTATTTTGCACATTATTTAAAGTGTGTGCTGCACTCTTGTGGGCGATGGCTGTGTGTCTATACTCTACTGTTTGATAGCTTTGCTATTTCCGATGTGGAGGCTACGTAACTAAGCTACAAGTACTTTAGATAATAGGTAAAGTAGGTTATCTTGCAGATGGCGATTTTTGGCCTGTTCTTTCCGATCGGTAGATTTTGCAGTTCCGAAGCGTGCTTGTATCTCAATTCGCAGGATTCTTTTAAGTTAATATGGCGTTATGTTGTGTTTATTCCTTGAACAAAGATCGTTCTACGTATGAATTATAGATTGGAATTGAATATATTTATTTATCATTCATAATCCTATGACTTCATACATTAAATATGTTCCTTTTTTTGAAAGAAGCCTTTTTAGTCTGGCTGATAGCCCAGTAGCTTGCGCACTTGGTTATCAGTCGTGAGAGGTCCAGGGTTCAAATCTCACTCTGATCACGATAACCGGTTTTTTTTCCGGGGTCGTAATGTTGATTAGGAGAAAGATTTTGCTCTGTAGGGGTGCCTGAAAAACCCACGATGCTTGGGCCCTTAAACAAAAAAAGAAACATGGCTTTCTGGTCTTAGTCGATTGTCCAGTGCCACACCCAAAAACCTTATTTCTGGTATCTTTTCTATCAGTATATTTCAGTGTTTGTGAGTTATAGGTAGTTCTTAATTTTTTGCCGTGAATTGCATTAGTTTTATTTTTTCAATACTCATTTTTAAGTTATTTACATGTGTTCTCATTTGTTCACAACATTGATAAATATTTAATGGTGTATCGTCTGCGTATTGATACAAATATATATAAATGGCAAGTCCAGGAGCAAGTCCAAAATGCAATCCTGCATGATCATGCCTGAGTGCTAAAGTTTTAGTAGAATATACGGTTGCTTTTGAATTACCCTATATACGCTGCTGAAATACAAACACTACTGTGTGTTCTGTCCAAAAATAATGATTTCATTAAATCTAAATAGACGCCACAATTGAAAAATCATTTATTTTATTATTAGAAACAATTTCTATATAATTCCCATGTTATTACAGACGGAGCCTTCAAAAAACTGAAACCGGAACCGACGACGCCCGGAAGCAGTAGCCTTGGTACAGTTTCACCTGGAGGACCGCAGCACGCAGGTCACACTCCTACCACCGCATCCTGTCCGACGCCTGCCAGAAGAAGGCACCGCACCACGTTCACGCAAGAGCAATTAGCAGAACTTGAAGCAGCCTTCGCCAAAAGCCATTACCCCGACATATACTGCAGAGAGGAACTAGCCAGAAGTACTAAATTAAACGAAGCTAGAATACAGGTAAGTGAGTTTCGGTGGTTGTTTTGGTGTCAATTTTCAATTCAATGTAACTGTTAAATAAATGCTTTTTCTGTTATAACTGTAATTTTAATATGAGACAATTTTTATATTAAAAATTTTACTTCGCGGCGGACGACACCTCGTTAGCTCAACTGGTAGAGTATCCGCCCGGCGAGGGGCTGACCACTAGTGGAATTAGTTGTACACTGCTCTTGGAATTACACTGTTTTTAAGGGAATTAGTACGAATTCAATGGAATTACGTAAATTATCTAAGGAATTAGTAGAATTTCCCAAGAATTAATTGAAATTAATGGAATTGGATAGGAAAATATGTATGATTTTGGAATTAACAAGAGAATCGGCTGACAACACGAGGTAGTCATGTATGTAAACATATATATTACACGTGCTTGCATGTCATAATTATGAACAAATTTTTATTTTCAAATTAAAAATGAAAAACAATAAAAAAAAAGCTGCTAAAATCAAAGAAACAAAACTAATAAACCCAAAACGAGCTACGAATAACTGAGCTTTTATATAAGTATGTGCTTATATACAAATCAGGCTTACCCAAAGATCTACATAACTGTCTTTATCGACGACTTATCCTTTACAAGCACTAAATACCGAATATATCTTACATAAATTGTAACGTAATAAGATTGTAACATTCAGTTTTATTTTATTTATAATTTGTTAGCTACAAAATATATTGTATCACCCTCGTGTCGGAAGTCTTTACGACATTTGGTTTGCAAATAATTATTTAATTAAAAATAATAATACCTGAGCAGACAGCGGCGCATATAGCATGATCAGGATCATTGGGCGCAATGCACATTTTTAAAAAACGGTTACAAAAATTCGAAATTCTTTTCTTTTTTGAAACTACTGTATTTGGCTATATTAATATTATACCGTAATTTAACTGTTATTGCGTGCTATTCTTCGAAGAGACTTGCGTTAGAAAATCAAGACGAGTGGTCATTAGATTTTCTGTGTGGATTTATCAAATAAATAAGGAAAATGAAAACAAATCCGTTACCAACATATATTGTTATATGCACGTATAATATTTACTGGTACTATAAAATAAGGCTCAACAAACAAATTTAATAACTTTCAAAACGAATTGCTACCAAAAATTTGTCTTTTGTAAAACATATACATAAATTGTTAAAAATATGAAAATGAACTAAAACAAATTCTAGGTTTTTCTATTAAAAAGATCAGGAAACAACTCAACTGGAACTATCAATAGAACACCTCATTTATTCTAGATAAATAACGTATTATTTTAAGGTGTAATTTAAAAATTGAATTGAAACACAACAAAGAAGGTTGCTAAGAAAAAAAGTCGGCCTCGAAACGAAAAAATGCAAAGGCAAACGACCCTTGATTTTATTACCGACTACATAATAATTCTCGGAGTATATATAATTTTTTGTCGAAATTGAAAACGGTTGTAGAGAATAAAAACAATACTAATATTGCTACTCATACACTCGTAGCAATGATTTCTTCAAACAAGTAAATTTAAAATAACTTAAATAACTTGTGTCTTAGTTGTGTAAGACAATTTTCTTGTTTGAAATAATAATTTTTTTAAATAAAAAAAGGTCAAATCGCTAGGAATTACTGAGAATTATTGGGAATTACTGGGTATTACTGGGAATTAGTGGGAATTACCAGGATTTCAATTCCAAGTGATGGAATTTTGATAGAATTAGACGGAATTAGCATTAGTTGTACGCTATTTTTCTGAGTGGTCAGCCCCTCGCCGCCCGGCTAGCGGAAGGTGCCTGGTTCAAATCCGACACGAGGTAAAATTTTTAATATAAAAATTGCCTCATATTAAAATTACAGTTATAGCAGAAAAAGCATTAATTTAATGATTTCACACTGTAAGAAATTGCGCTATTGCATATTTGCCGTCCTGTCGACTTCCTAAGATCTGTATTTGAAACATTTCAAATTGTGAAAATCAGACACCTCGTTAGCTCCACTGGTAGAGTGTCCGTCCGACAACCGGAAGGTGCGTTCAAAGCCGACACGTCTCAGGTTCCTTGAGTTTCTTTTATGAAACCGACTTCGGTGATAGTAATACCGTCCTTGGCTTGAACCCAAAAACTAATTCGTAGTACTATTTTCTTTCAAATGCTTGCAAACATTCAATTGAAAACAAATATTCCCGCATAGAATTAACAGCGATCATTGACATCCCTACATCAACTGATCTATAGAAAGCTATGAGCGACACGATCAGTGATAGACTGCAGTCAATCCAGCATAGGTAGATGGGTTGTAAGTTCCCGAAGGCCGAACTTAGGGGATAGATTGCGACGAGATAGAATCGTAATGCGTGACTCAGAATCGGGGCGGCAGGAGGCGCGCTACCTCAGATGCGTCTCGAGGGGCTCACATCCTAACGAACGCCTAATTCAATCAGGGCTTCGACCGAATGCGTCTACATCCATCCGAGCGAGAGCATCCATCCACCTATCCGTCTATTCGGCGCGCGGAAGGAGGCCTGGAGTCCCCGCGAATCCATAGACGGAAGACGAGAGAGCGTCTCCTGTCGCGAAAATACGTTCTCTCCTCGGAGGAAGGCCGGGTACCTTCTGACGGCGCGCGTCCGGCCTCTCTTTTGTTTTATTCATGTTCTGATTGTTCGAGATTCGCTTTTTAAATCTGCCAGCGTCCGGAATGGCACAGTAGCTTCTTGCCGTCGCCGTATTATTTGTAATGCAATTAAGTTGCACGGAGGGAAAGTTAGTAAAAACAATTTTCGTGAATTTTCAATCAATTTTGTACTAGAACCCTACATTCTTTCAAATTAATAGGATTTTATGATTGAATTAATCGTTCAATATGATCTACATTCGAAAGCAAATTTAGAGGAAAGTCTAAAAAATAATAACCTATTTTTTTGACACAAATTGCCATTCATGATCGTATTATATAGGTATAATCACTGCCGCCACGCTGCACACGTAAAATTCGGTAGATATCGGTAGATTTTTGGAAAACGTAAAAACAGACACTATTTTATTTTATTTTTGTAAAACAGTTTATTCGTGCGTTAATGATATACGTGTATTTAAACTGCATAATATTAAAATAGTAAATTAAGACAGAAGTTTAATAAAAAAAAAATTAAGAAGATACTGAAAGCAGTGCTATAATGAATAATGAGCTCCAATAGTATTGTTTTTCAATCTCGGTGCTATAAAGTTCACTTTACGACACTCGCTTTGGTTGTATAAAGTCTTACTTCATCGGACGCTATTTTTTCTTTGAGGTTGGTAACAAAAAAATACATAAAAACATAATAAAAAAGAAATAACAAATAATATGTTCTAGTTAAAAATCAGTGTAACCAACATCAAAATAAGTAAATTCATACAGTTTTCGCACAAAACCTGTCTCCCATTTAATAATATTTCGGGCCTATTTTTCCTACATTATTGGTTACTTTAATAACTTTTTCTTCCACATGAGCACTACCACCCATTATAAACGTCAAAACCGCATCCCAACATCAATCGTATTACCTTCTGCATAATTTGACGTGACACAAGCATAGTTCCAAACCTTTTAACATAGATACCTTTTAAGACTGGCAGCAAGAATTATTTCCAATACGCGGGAGATTTGAAATTATTTGCAATTAAGAAATACATTGTTCCAAAATTTTATGCATTTAAATGAATATAGACAGAAAATGAAATGAAAGTAAAAACGATATCGTTTAAATACATATGTAACTATGCAATATAAATATACAAGGAGAAATGGCTATCGCAGATGACTACCGTCTTGTATAATTTCAACTGATCCATTGATACCAGCTATACTCTACCAATTCGTTCCAAACATGTATTATACACATAAAAATTAAATAACAGCAGTTTTATTCTGCAAACTAAAAGCAAATAAAAACAGAAGAGAGCAGATGATTGCAGTTATCAGAACTAATGCTTTAGCTGTAGTCTACTGCGTCTAGTTCGTGTGGCACTTCTATCTCGCTCAAGGTATGTCCACTCACCGATACCAAAAATATCCGGTCTAAGTCACAGTGTGAGTACCTACAACGTTCCGCGCACCCGGGTTGACAGGCAGCGTTTACACTGCGCACTGGATCGATCATTTTGGATGTGGGAGAGTGTACATAATCTGATATTATTACACCTAAGTACTTTATACTTCCCTTACTCATTTTTTTCTGCTAATGTTAGGCCTGTTCATAAAAGAATCACAAATTAGTTAGACGCGATTCGATTGGCTAAAAGAACTCCGAAACAGTTTCCTGATTGATTGCACAGTACATGATTCTTGTTTTCGGCATTATTTCGCCATGAATGTTAATCTATTCATGCTACTGGAAAATAAGTTAAAGAACGAAATAACTTTTGTTTATTTCGTTTATGGAACGTAATCTCAATTAAATTAACATAAAAAATAATCACAGCTTTGAACCATTGCACGATCGTGGTTTGTATCTTTATGACTAATAAATATAAATCACGATCACATTAAACACACATTTTTTTTCTCATCGTTATAGTTCATAAAACTCCCATCTTAATACCTATTTCTTGCTAGGCACGAATTATTATTTACTAATTACTCAAAACGTTCATAATTTGTATATGTTCCAATATTTGTAAATATTGCAGCTAATTTGTCGCATTATCATGAACGGGCTCTTGTTTCATCATTTGCTGTATCTCTTCTAATGTTTTTCCTTTCATTTCGGGTACGAACTTAAAGGAATATATACTTCCCAAGAAACAACAGATCGCGAAGAACGTTAAGGGTACGTACATATCAAAATAAGTCATCATATAGTGTAACAATTTACTGGTTCCCGATATACTCAAGCACAGAGTGATCAACATGGCGGACGAAGCGTATCCTCTCATGTTGGTAGCAAACAATTCACCCTGCAGCATGAAAGGTACGATACTCAAAGCGAGACCAAAGCCAATGAAGTACGTCATCATGCAGGCCAAAGGAAACCACGTCATAAATGTTAATCTCTCTTCGAGAGCGAAATAAACAGCTAATACGGCCAGTACAACGCTGCAGATTAAGCAAGAGACCGCCATAGCTATTTTCCGATCTACTATCTGTACGAATTTCGGTCCGCACATCGATGACACTCCCAAAGTGACGGCGCAAATCATGGCGGCATAACCGCGATTTATGTCTTGCCCAGCGAGTTGGAAGAAAAACTGGCTGTAGACGTTGAAAGCGGCACAGCCGCTAAAGATTTGAATAATAAAACCCATGAATACTATGATGAAAGCGTTCCTATTACTCCGCACCACGAAGAGGTCTTTTAATTTAGCCTTGTCCGAAATCTGTCTCTTTATATCGGCTTCGATGCTATCCAATTCGGGCTCGATATCTTCTTGACTATCTCTCAATCTTCTCAGGGATTTCGCCGCTCTCTCTCGGTCGTTCTTCATGAGGTAATGATATGGAGTTTCAGGCATGAAGATGAATATGATAAAGCACGAGACCGGCACCCCACATAGTATCCACGCGGTCATGGTGATCTCCAAGAAGTATCCGACGGCGTTCATGCAAAATTGCCCAAAAAACATGAAAATCATTATGGATCCGCCAAAGAGACCTCTAACTTTCGGCGTTGAAACCTCAGCGACGTATATCGGCAGCGCGCCGAGCATAAGCATGTCGGACACTCCAAAGATCGCCCTCGATAAGAAAAACGTCCACTTCGTAGTCGACACGGCAATTAACACGAAGCAGGTGAGATGAAAACCAGATATGGCTAGTATTGAATATTTCCTCCCCAATATCTTGAGCCAAATAGGAAACGTGGGACTGGTTATTATGGTTGCGATTGGTGGTATTACTGCGAAATATGATACATCTTCTTCGTCGATGTCCGGGTAATCTTCTGTTAGCAGTTTTGGAATTGATGGAGACGGCCAATTGAAAAGTATAGCGGCACTGGTTGCATAGAAATTTGCTGAAAAGAAAAAAGGATAAGTATTGTTACGGCACCAAGTTACATTTTGCACTCACAGATGACGCCAGATGGTTTTCCCAACAACGCGTTAATAGAAGCAGCTGTATTAATGCGAGAAGCGTCAAGATTATATGCGAAGTTTCTAGAAGTGGCCGCGCGTGATTTAAATACGCCGCAGCGATTGGGCAGAGGAGGTACTTGAACCGAGATAACGGACACGCTAAAATCGAAACTAGGGATACGGTGAAAGGCGAGTGAAGCTAAATACATGATGGAAATAAATACGTAGTAGAAATAAATTAGTGAACGTAAATAAGTGAATATCTAAGTGTTTTATTAGTAGTTAGTGAGAAACAAGCTGTATAAATACGTCGTTGAAGTCGATGTCGTGTTATAATATTAATAATCTTCCAGGAAATATTGAACTTTGATATCTGTAAAGCTCGAATAAAAATGGAGGGAACTCTATGACGCAACTTAGTATTTGAACACTATAAGGCTCATAAAGATAGAGTATTGCCTTAGATAATCATAGCAAATTTACAATCCGCTGCATAACAGGCAAAAGCACAAAAAAAAATTCGAAAAAGAAAGACAGTATTTTTATTTATAACCTTACTGACAAAAACGGGCACTCGAATATTCAGAACCACTAAGAATACTTTATTCGCCAAAAAGAGATGTAAGAAATTGGCATTTTTATCGGATCAATGCCTATTAATTAGAACTAACATGATTAGGTATGTCAGATCTAGCTATGGCACGAAACACGGAAGAGCATTTGACGTTTAGTTTTTTTTTTTGCCCACCCTTTTGACGATTCTCCGAAAATGACATACCTGCAAATATGGCGCAGAGCAGTTTCCAGTTGGCGAATTTTCGGTTATTCGCCATATTTTCATCGTTTGCTGCGACGTTTTCCGGCATTCTTTCACATCAACTTGTTTTATTTGGTTGTATTGCTTCTGTCACAGAAAAATCATGACAACATATTCGCTTAATGCTGTTTTAATATATAAAACGATCACTATCTTTTTATAACAATAATGGAATACGCAATAGAATAATAACAAAAATCCTACCTGAAGAATCGTCTAAAAATACCTCCATTTTATAGAAACGATTTGTTTCAGGGGAATACGTCATCAACCCTTTATACTTAAAAGAAATCATATGTTTGTTCAACTACTACATCCGGAAGTACAACCTTACTACACTCATTCGATAATAGAAAGCGCCGCTTTGCCAAATTAAACTATGAATTGAACTGTCAACATGCCACTTCCGTTACTTTACCGTTCATGCACGGTAGAGTGTAATAAGTGAATACCGAATTGAACTAACAACGCGTCACTTCCGTTACTTTACCGTACTCTTCTGTGAAGGTTCTAAAATTTTTCTGGGTTATCGGTTGTCAAAATAGCTGTCAAACAATCTGTCATTCATATATCAGTGATCTGTAGTCTGAACAACACAAATGCGAGTAAATGGATTTTAATAAGTGGTAATTATGTGGTAGCCGAAAAAAATTTGTACGCATCATTGCTGGAGAATGTCTTATCGAACTCGTCTGGGCTAGGAATCTCCAAACACGTTGGACAATACGTCGGTTTCCAGCCTTGAAACGAACATAACTATGTAACCTGTATATTATTACATTTTTGAATTCAGCATAAAATTTTATGACCAATACAACTAGGGTACCCTATACCTATCTTCAACTGTTTCTAAGATATTACGATCTCTGTGAAAATTTTGACATTTACATCGTGGTACATAATTGATTATTTTTCACTTGCTTTATGTGCCAGAGATTCCGCATTTTAAAACTACCAGATACTAATATTGTTGCACCAAAACGTAATAAAATTTTCCTTTCTTCTTATATAGGGTGTCTAAAAATTAGTGACATATCAGAAAAAAAAAAACGGGCAGTGGAAAAATATCCTATAAATTTGTTTCTTTTCTTCAAAAACTATTCGTAGGATTTTATTGAAATTTTCGCAGTAGCTTCGCCACGATAAGTTTCACATTTAAAGCGGAAGAAATTACCCTAAATTTAGTAGCTTTCATTAGATTACAATAAAGAACGTTTTTTTTTGAAATTTGGAATTCGTTTTCTGGGTAAGTATTTAATTTATCCAAACACACAAACAAAATGTTTTCAATAATCACCAAGTACGTTCTTAATTTTTATATCTTCAAGTAAGTTAATTCCTCACATTATCATGAATGGGTTCCTGTTTCATCATTTGCTGTATTTCTTCTAAAGTTTTTCCTTTAATTTCGGGCACGAACTTAAAAGAGTATATACTTCCTAAGAAACAGCAGACCGCAAAAAACGTTAAAGGCACGTACATATCAAAATAAATCATCATATAGTGTAACAATTTACTTGTTCCCGATATACTCAAGCACAGAGTGATCAATATGGTGGAAGAAGCGTATCCTCTCATGTTAGTAGCGATCAATTCACCCTGCAGCATGAAGGGTACGACACTCATAGCGAGGCCAAAGCCTATAAAGTACGTTATCATGCAAGCCAACGGAAACCACGTCATAAATGTTAATTTCTGTTCGATAGCGAAATAAATAGCCAGTAAGGTTAATACAACGCCGCAGATTAAGCAAGAGACCACCATAGCTATTTTCCGATCTACTTTCTGTACGAATTTTGGCCCGCACATCGATGACACCGCCAAAGACACGGCGCAAATCATCGCGGCGTAACCGCGATTTATATCTTGCCCGGCAAGCTGGAAGAAAAACTGGCAGTATACAGTAAACGCGGCACACCCGCTAAAAATTTCGATAATAAAAACCATCAATACTATGACGAAACCATTTCTATTGCTTCGCACCACGAAGAGGTCTTTGAATTTAGCCTTGTCCGAAATCTGTCTTTTTATATCGGCTTCGATGCTATCCAATTCGGGCTCGATATCTTCTTGACTATCTCTCAATCTTCTTAGGGATTTCGCTGCTCTCTCTCGGTCGTTCTTCATGAGGTAATGGTATGGGGTTTCAGGCATGAAGATGAAAAAGAGAAAGCACGAGACCGGCACCCCAGATAGTATCCACGCGGTCATGCTGATCTCCAAGAAGTATCCGACGGCGTTCATGCAAAATTGCCCAAAAAACATGAAAATCATTATGGATCCGCCAAGGAGACCTCTAACTTCCGGCGTTGAAACCTCAGCGACGTATATCGGCAGCGCGCCGAGCATAAGCATGTCGGACACTCCAAAGATCGCCCTCGATAAGAAAAACGTCCACTTCGTAGTCGACACGGCAATTAACACGAAGCAGGTTAGATGGAAACCAGATATGGCTAGTATTGAATATTTCCTCCCCAATATCTTGAGCCAAATAGGAAACGTGGGACTGGTTATTATAGTTGCGATTGGTGGTATTACTGCGAAATATGATACATCTTCTTCGTCGATGTCCGGGTAATCATCTGTTAGTAGTTTTGGAATTGATGGAGACGGCCAATTGAAAAGTATAGCGGCACTGGATGCGTAGAAATTTGCTGAAAAGAATAAAGAATATATGTTACGAGCGCCAAGTTACATTGTGCACCCACAGATGACGCCAGATCGTTTTCTCAACAACTAGTAAATAGAAGCATCTGGATTAATGCAAGGCGCGTCAAGATTATACGTGAACTTTCTAGAGGTGGTCGCGCGTGATTTAAATACGCCGTAACGATTTGGCAGAGGAGTTAGTTGTTTTTTTTTGTGGCCAATTTTAGTGGTGTGCTCTATGAACTGACACTCAAAGAAATATAGGGAACAGTTATTAATTATAATATTGTACTAAGTTTACACGTAACATTAACAAATACACTTTAGGTTTCTTAGTGTCCTTTCCTGACACAATATCCGATTACCTTTGTAATAATAATGACCGTCTGACGCTGATTCTACTCTTCGAAAGGGCTTGAAATAAGGAAGTTTTTAAAGTAATTTTAACATTGGAATTGTTTCATTTAAATAAAAAAAAAACATTAGAAACTTGAAAATTATAGGTATCTACCTATAGGTACCTACTTTTCTTTAAACGACTTCGGGCTTTATTTGACTGCCTTTTCTCAAAGAAAGATGCAATATATTTTCATAGAACACAACTTTCAGCGTGATATCACAAAAATAGAAAAAGTGATTATTGTATCATTGTCAATTTTTGTTGGAAACTCAAAGTTTACTAAAACTTCAAATATCTCAATATCTATCACACTTTTGACTAATTGTAAGATAAATATGGTTAATATGGTTCCTAATGACCTTACCTATAGACCGTACAAAACTTTACCTCGCTCTGCTAAAACAGCCTGTATATACATCATTGAAATGAAATATTGAATTTTCGTGCCTGTAAAGCTCGAATAAAAATTCTGGAAACTCCTTGACGCAGCTTATTGTATTTTTCTTGAACATTATAAAGTAAGTATAAAGCTCATAGAAAGAAAATTAAAAAAGACAAAGAAAGACATAATAATGGCAGATCTATATAGCTATGACCATGCTATGACAAACTATGTCATGAAACACGGAACAGCGTTTGACGTTTTTTTTTAACCCTTTTGACGTTTCTCCCAAGATGACATATGACATACCTGCAAATATGGCGCAGATCAGTTTCCAATTGCCGAATTTTCGGTTATTCGCCATATTTTCGTCGTTCACTGCAACGTTTTCCGGCATTTTTTCATATCAACTTGTTATGTTTTATTTGATTGTATTGCTTCTGTCATATAAAAATGATTACAGCATGTTCGCTATATATCTAATACCGTGGTAATACATATTTAAAACGTCCATATCTTCTCACGGCCTTAAATAATAATAATAGAATATGGAATGAAACAGGTAATAACAAAAATCTTACTTAAAGAGTCCTCTGAACATATTTCCATTTTACAGAAACTATTTGTTTTGCGGTAATACGTCGGCAACTCTATATGTTTAAATAAGATTGGTATGTTTTTCTTTCAAAATTAAAATTGACCCTATCGGAAGCCCATATGCGGATTACGGCGTTTCTAACCGCTTACTTACGTACATCGACGCGATTCTTCTAATTTAACCGTGCTTAATGACAATTTGAGTTATTAAATTATTAAATATTTATGAAGAGCGGCAGCGAGCCGTCTCCGAGAAGCGGTTACGCTGCAAAAGCACACCCAGACGCAAAATAAAACGACTCGGAATTAAAATTTCCTACCCTCCGACCGACGTCGAGGTGCGCGAAGTTTATATGAATTTTAAAATAGCTCTGGAACGTCAAAAGGAAACGTTTTCGTTTGTTAACCCTGTTAACCAACCTCGACGTCTACCGTATTTAGTAATTATTTTTATCATGTACACACATTCCTGAATTATAGTGCAAAATATAAGTTAGTATATATGTTTATCATACCTAGTCTAAAACGAATATAGCACAGGTTGGCTTATAACTGTAATACGTGGGAGAAATATCATCCTTTGAAGAATATTTTTTATTATATTACGGCTAAACGTGGCGTTTCTCGTATACTTGGATGTATTTCTTTCAACAATGTAACTTTGGATAAAGCAGCTGATATTGTTCAAGCTTTTAACCAATTATTTTCTAGTGTTTTCTACCCACAGAGCCACAGTGTAACTCCTGTACACACTGCTATTATTGAGCATTCTCAACCACTTGATGTAGGACTTTTTAATCATGATGAAATTTTAACTGCAATTAAAATACTTAAACCAAGGAGGACCACAGGGCACAACGCTTTACCGTCATTCTTTATTCAGGATTGTGCTCCCGTACTTTCTTCCACAAATTCCTTAACCTTGCGTTGCAAACTAGGACATTTCCTTCATGTTAGAAGATTGGCAGGAGACCGCCTGTGCTTAAGAAAGGTGACCGTAGCTGCTTAGAAAATTATTGGCCTATTACTATTCTCCGCATGTGTAGCAAAGTTTTTAAAATCCTGTTATACACTAAAATATTTCCGGGTGTTAAACCTTACCTGTCTTGTTTTTTTAACATGTTTGTTTTTTACTAACGGGTCAGGTACTACGAATCTGGTTGAAATTACACAGTTTATAAGTGCATGCCTTGATAAGAGACAGCAGTTTGATGTCATATATACAGACTTTAGTATGGTTATTGATTTTTCTCCCAAATTTACTTGGTTCATGCAATTATACTTGAATAACCGATCTTTTTATGTTTCCTTCGATGGTTTTACATCTTCATCATTTGCAGCTTCAGCTGGTGCACCCTAAGGTTCTAATTTAGGCCAGTATTCTAACATAATTTTCATGCGGATGTACCGCATTCAGTTGCATCAAGCTTTGAGTGAAAATGACATTCAGCGGAGGGCAGAGTATTGTACGTCGACCCAATTGTGTCTTCAAGAACACAGAACAATTTTTTTGTGAACGTACTTTTTTCTGACGAAGCAGCTTTTCATAATATTGGATGCGTCAACAGACATAATTATGATTATTGTTCTGTCTAAAATCCAATAATAGTTGGGCAAATAGACCGTCAATAAACGTTTGTGGCGGAATTGTGCTGGGCCCATATTCTTTTTAATGGTAAAAGACAAAAAAGAAGTTGATAGAAGATAGAGATATCTGCACGCTAACTTTGAATGCTTCAGTTATAATATATGAGTAGTTTCATTTAAAAAATTCGAACAAAATCATCATGGTCTGTTTTTTTTTTTTGACATTCTTAGGTCGTCTGCGATGCTTACTCCCAAACGCTCAATGTTATCATTTGACCGTATTGTCTGCGGTCTTTCATTACGCTTTGCATCAGTTGTTGTCGCACGAAACCGAAATTGTTGGGCAAGACGGTGTATTGTCTTTGCAGTTGGCACAGGGTGGCGTAGATAATTTGAACGAAATAATTCTTAATGAATAACATTACAATTTCTGCACATCGCAGTGGTCAGTATTGCTACATAATGAAACTGGACATATCATTAAATAATTTTGCAGTGTATATGTCAAAATAAATTTTGACATATACACTGCACGACTGTCAAAATTAAACTGACATAAATAGCTCGATATCAAAATGGTGGCAAATACAAATCAGGTACTTTATTATGGCCTTCCCTATATAATATTCAATGTATATTAAAACAAAAGTGTATATAATATGTACTAGAATGAATGAAACGGACTCATCAGTTAATAAAATCCATGTACCTATAAATATTTCACCATCAGCGATTTTCTTTCAGTTATACCGTTTCATATATTAAAAGTGCACCGTTATACATGCGAATAATTCTCCCAGAACAGAAATAATGAAAGCTCCGCGATAAACAGCCTGATGATTCCATTAGTTCCGACGGCAAATTCAATTTGAAGTTGGTTCGCTGGCGTTGCTGCGCGGAGTTCATATCAGCGTCACACGACGACCGTTGATGAATATCGCGCCCACTGTTGCACTGGCAAGGATCCGCTTCTTCGTATATACGACACTCTCCATGGAATGATGTGTACCTATGTATAATGTATGTACGAATTACGTGCAACATTAAACGCGGCACATCTCCTACACTTCGACAAATCTTCACATCGCAACATCTGTTCGAAGGCGAACTCTCATTTAGGCGAGATGGAACGACACCCGCTCGCATTAGATTTCGCATTCAATTCGGTTAATATTCAACAGAGAAACTGATAAAAACATGAAATTCCCAGCTAGGTGTGATCGAATTAGTACATTACGTGAGTGTTAGGTGTAATTTTATTCTAACAAATCCGTTTCATACGTTTGTGGTGGAGGTGCTGCCAGATCTGCATACCTATGATGGAAATGTATTAATTAGTATTTATTTGAACGTATATTATCAATTATGTCTACAATTCTATGCTGAGGTTTGGATTCTTTCTATCTTGACCAAAATTATATATTGTATATTAAACTGTTATTGCCTTTTTGGCTCGTTAGATAATAATAATAATTAAAATTATAATGTAAACGTTTGAGCTTTTAATAAGCCTTATTCTCACATTGTATATAAAATTATTCGATTTATAAGAATTGTCATTAGTTAGACGGCATGAAAGCCATTTTGTCCACCATAGTAAAATAATAATAGAAATAAATTGAGTTAAAAGTCAAAATGACTTCAATTCCATGTAAATAATAACATTTCTATTAAAATTGTTAAAATGTATTTGACGAAATGTTTGTTTTCATTGGAAAATTGTATAAAGACCGTTTTGTGAATTGTGTCAATTTTATTTTTGTCGTTATTAAATATGAAAAATATTTATTA
This sequence comes from Cetonia aurata, assembly GCA_949128085.1. Classification (NCBI taxonomy): domain Eukaryota; kingdom Metazoa; phylum Arthropoda; class Insecta; order Coleoptera; family Scarabaeidae; genus Cetonia; species Cetonia aurata. The sequence continues at coordinate 37,185,655 of OX421885.1, forward strand.
ATTTTTAATAAAAATGTTTAGTGGATTGTTAGGAAATTAAATTAAAAATTTTACATAAACGTCATTGTGACACTTGTGTTTTAAAATACTATACTAACATCGCAGTTACGTATGAAACGGTTTTTCTTAACATACACTACGCACTCATAAATAAAAATGCTCGGTAAAGTCAGCAGGTTATGGCCCACAAAAAGTGGACGACAGTTATCGGTATTTTTAACATGAATATACTTCGCAAAATCCTCTTCTGTAAAATAAACCATCGCGGGAATTGGGAAGACAAGCCCCAGGATATTAAACCATATCTCAATCTTGATGAGATATGAGAGTGGTAATACATCAAAAGCACTTCCTTACTGACACTAATTTTCAATTGGCGTACAGCATACTGAAGAGACCACAATTCTTTACAGAGAGCATCCACGTGGGTATTCCATGTGAGATCCATGTCAATGTAACAGCCGAGAAATTCACAAGCAAGATAAATAGCAGATGTCCAAGAACTGATCCCTGAGGGACACCTCTTATAACATTTATAGCTGATGAATACACACCACCCACCCCATCTCCGATATAAACAAACTGCAAACGGACCGATAAATACTAGCCACTTCAAAGCAAGCCCCCTAACACCATAGCGCGATACCTTACTCAGAAGCTGGCCATGATTTACACTATCAAAGGCTTTTGATAAGTCAAAGTATAAACTACCTACCAGTTGTCCCTCATCAAAAGACCGATACACTAAGTCAAGTGCTTCAAATATCGCGTCATCCGTACATTTACCATTAATAAACCCATACTAACTAGGAGCAATTAAATTATTACTAATTAAAAACGACATTAAGCGTTCGTACATTGCCCTTTCGAGGATTTTTAAAAAACTACATAGCACACAAATGGGTCTATAGTTTCATACCTGTAATTTGCTGCCTTTTTTATGTATTTGCACCAGCTTAGCAGCTTAGCCGAATCTTAACAGAAGCGTACGCTAAGGTTACGAAAGTGACGCGTCAGCAGTTTAATTCGGTATGTACTTAGTGTACTTTACCATCCATGAACGGTAAAGTAACGGAAGTGATGCGTTGACCGTTCAATTCGGCAAAGTGTCGCTTTCTACTTAAACTTGGTTCTAGATCAAAGCAGGAGCAAATTAGGTGGGTATCAGAAATCAGCTCCGAATGTTTCAATCTTTGAACTAGGTTCAAGATGAGGTTACTTTTCATTCTCTTTTCCGAGTGTGATGATATACTATGCTTTGGTCTTACCATTCACAAAATATAACAGTCAACTTAAACAACTGCTGTTATTACGCCGTGTTTAGACATTAAAAATATCTTTATTACAAATATGCTTTATGCAATTTGTCCCCTTTGCTTTATAAGTAACAAAAACGTGATACATCTCTTGTAAAACCGAGGGTACGCATGCAAAAAAAGTGACAACAGGGCAGCTAGGATTGAACTCACACTCTCATCAGTAGATTATATTGATTAACTGAACAAAAGCGTATAATTACGAACTACTACAGGATACCAATATTTTAAAATATTGCGTATCAATAGTGCGTAAAAGAAATGTAATATTCAATAAAAAAAGGTATGTAGTGTTTCTGGCGACACATGCGAGAGGCCAAAAATATACAAGTCCGAGTCTTCAACGGTTTCTTTTTTTTTTTACTTTGTTTGCTAAGCAATCGGCAAAATATAAAACATCGAAACGCCTATATACCGGACGATACGTCCGCTATAATCTACCGGCAAAGTAAATCAGGAAACGCCTATTTTCGATTCGGATTTTCAGTTTGTTTAACTCGATAAACCTCATAATGGTAAATTGATTTCACGGAACATAACATGTATAAAACTCCTTTGCCGTTTCGATTTCATTTCATTATTCGCTCTCCCTTTTCGACCGACCGGTCCCCTCGGATGTTGTTATTATTACTTTTCAGTTTTCTCCGTTACTTTTCGGGCCAATTTGATTTCGGCGCTCTACGTCGAATTCTTCTCCTTGATTTTATACGGCGAACGTAAGGAGGAGGGATTGATTTTTAAAATGGGATTTCGAAGAAGATACGAGACGGATTACATTTCATATATACTACAAATATAAATGATTTGAAAATACACTGATCGTGTAAGAATTCCGAGACGTTCATCGTATCTTTTCCGAAAAGAAGTTCGCAACTGAAAACAGTTTAGGTACTTCTCGAAACTACCGTAAATATTTGTTTTATGTTTTTAAACTAATTATCTACCTTCACAGAATGTGCAAATCGTAACGAGGTAATATTTTTTTCTTATAATGGCTTTTCAAAAACAAAAAGTAAAGTTATAATATAATAATAATAATCAGAAGCATAAAACAATATTAAAGTAGACCAGGGTTGGGCACCATTCAATAATTTTTTATACCAATAATTATTTGAATAAAATTTTCATCTGTTCTTCTTTATTCCGTATTAAGTTATTGTTGAATAAAACTATGGGAAATCATTTGAATGAAGAATTATTTCAATAAAACGTTATTTGAATAAAGCATTATTGGAATGATTCTTTCACCAAATAAATCGTTATTCAAATAATTTATTACTGAAATAAGTTTAGATTAGGTATATGCCTACATATTTGTGCAGGTAATCATATAAAAATTATCGCTAATATTAGGAAGTGCATCGGTAGGACGACATGCCAGTACTAATTATATCCGGCGACATCTTCGACATTCGTCTAGATTTACGTGATGTCATTTCTGAAGTCGATAACCAAACTCTCAAACTTATAAAAATCACATTTATTTTTTTTTACCCACAACTTTCAATGTCCTTGAAAAATGGCGAGTAGTATTTATATCAAAATTTCTGTAATGTTAGGAAGTGTACCCCCTGTGGTGACCCCCTGTCGACGACACTGTTCAGCCTACTATTGGAAAGAGTTATGAAGGAGGCAGACATTAACAGGTCTGGAATTTTATACCAGAGAAGACATCAATGTCTGGCGTTTGCTGACGATTTGATTATATTGACAAGAAGCAAGGAAGAATTAAAGAAGATTATAAAAAGACTAGAAGAACAATGCCAGAAGGTTGGACTATACATAAACGAGGAGAAGACAAAATATATGGAATGGTCTGAAAAGAAATTTAGAAAAGGAGGGTACCTAAGAATAGACACGGAGAATGGAAGGGTATACCAGTTCGAAGAGGTGGAAAAATGTACATACCTAGGAACGATAATTACTAGGAAGCCGGGTTGCGAAATGGAAATTCAGGCAAGATTAATGGCAGGAAATAGATGTATTGCATCGCTCAATAGAATGTTAAGGAAGAAGGAGGTATCAAGAAAATTGAAGGTGAAGATATATAAAACGGTAGTAAGACCAGTAGTTTTGTACGCTAGTGAGACTTGGACTCTAAACAAGGTGGAGCAAGCAAGGCTGGCGGTATGGGAGCGGAAAGTTTTGAGAAAAATATTTGGAGGGAAGAGGGAGGGAGAGATATGGGTGAGAAGAACAAACCAAGAGCTGAATGAACTTTATGGAGAAGCAAATATTGTGGGAGTGGTGAAGGCACAGAGGCTGAGATGGATAGGTCATATGGAAAGGATGGTGGACTCAAGAATACCAAAAATGATAATGGCAAGGCAGTAGGGGGTAAGAGGAGAAGAGGAAGGCCAAGGGGAAGGTGGAGGACAGAAGTGGAAAAGGATATAAACACATTAAGGATAGCAGGATGGAAAGAACTAGCGAAGGATAGAAACCGATGGAAGAAAATTACCAGTGAAGCCATGAGCCTCCTAGGCTCGCAGTGCTAATATATATATATATATGAAGTGTACCAGTAAGACGGCATAGCAGTAATAATTATATCCGTCAACATCTTCGACATCCCTCAAGATTTATGAGTTGTCATTTCTGAAGTCGATGCACAAACCCTTAAACTTATAAAAATCGCATTTATTTTTTCTCCCACAACCCCCAATGTTCTTCAAAACTGGCGGGTAATATTTATGTATATAAAATTTCCGCTAATGTCAGTAATAATTATATCCGCCGATATCTTGGACATCCTTCTAGATTTACGTATTCTCGTTCTAGAAACCGATAACCAAACTCTCAAACTTATGAAAATCACATTTATTTTTTTTTCCCACAACTTCCAATGTTTTTAAAAAATGGCGGCTAATATTAATATAAAAGTTCGCGCTAACGTTAGATGCATCGGTAGGAAAAAACCTCAAACTTATAAGAATTTTCTATAAGTTTGAGGATTTGTTTATGATTTATATAGGGAGTTCATAACTGTTTAGAGAACCGAAACCGTTATCATAACTGTTTTGAACCCCTGTACTTAGGTATTTTTTTAAATCCAGTGTTTACTTCGTACCAACAATTAAGTATACACATGTACATAAACAAACTCACACTATCTCTTTGTTGTTAGTATAGATTATACACCAAGGAATTACTCCAATCAGAAAATCATCACAAATAAAGGTAGTTATTTGAATAACAGTAATTATTTGAATGAAAATGAAAATTATTACTTGAATAAGAATATTTATTTGAATAACAGTAGTTATTTGAATGAGAATGATCATTTAATCATTTGAATTATTCGAATGATGAATAATTATTTGAATGAAGAATAATTATCCAAATAATTATTTGAATAATGAATGAAATAAATGTTACCGTTCGTTATTGAATAATTGAATAATGAATAAGAAGTTATCTATTATTTCTGAATAAGAATAACGACATTATTCATTTATTTTTATTATTAATCTGAATAAATTTTGCCCAACCCTGAAGTAGACAAATCAACTTCAAATTGATACAATAAAATTGAATTAAAGACTTTTTCTCCTTCATTATTTTGTTGCTCCCATACTTACTTTGTATTTACTTCTGTAACATATTTCTACGTATACATATTTAAATATTTTCATTGAGTACCTATACATTTGCCTATTTATAATTAGTAGATACCTATCTGTAACTTCATATGGCATGGTATCATTCAACACAATACCTCTGATACTTTTTATCAACTTCGACATTATCTCCCCAATTCCAGACAAAATAAGTATATCCCCGCCTCTTCTGGACGTCTTGCGTTGTAGTCCTCGTCCTCGCGTCAGCTTTCAATTTGGGACCGGCGATATAGAAGACAAAAGGCGCGTGATAGGTCTCTGTATATATCTTTACCGATGTGCAGACTGTACTTACCGCGGGAGACGCGCAGCACGTCCCACTCACCCTCGATCCCATCAAATGGATCCGTAACGAAGTTATCCCCACCCACCGCGTAGGATGAGCCACCCTCCGGATTGCGCCTTCCTAACCCTCGAAACACTGACTCCGGAGCGGCTCTCTTTAAGACAGACTAATGCATATTTTTCGACCTTATAGACTTCTTTTGTTTGTTCCTTGCGTCGGTTGTAAGTAGCTATGACAAGGTTGCTGGGGAACGAAGAGGGAATTGCGAAAGATGACTCGGTTTGGTAATAAAAACGCGTATATATATATACAAAAAAAAAAATGGTTAACAATTGGCATCTTCTTTTAGTCGTTACTATGTCGAGAAAGTATGAGAATCAGTGACAATAATGACGAATTCTTCAATATAACAAGACAAAGTAATAATAAAGTTACACAATTTACCTACGTCAAATCAACATTTATAATAGCGAATAAATTTGCATTTCTATAGACTTTCTGCACAGAGGAAATGGTGTACTAAAGTTTATCATAATGGTGGTATGCGATACAATAATAAAATAATAGTTACTATATAGTGGCAACTAGTATCGAATTATGATATAAAATCGGACATTATTACCGTGTTCGAAACTTTTACTATATACCTATATATTATTGTAGTGCAAATAGTACCTAGATATACAACTAGAAAACGACATCTGTTAAACAACCAAATTATGATCATTTTTTCAATATTACGAGTTTAAACTGGATCAAAAGGTTCGTTACCTGAACAAAATAGTATATTAAAGAACGAGTGTCATAAGATACGTCTTAGTGAAAGAGCTCAAGCTCGCTGCGCTCGTCGTGTCCTATATAATGGATGTGTGCAATAAGTGGCTTATGACACGAGCTCTTTATGTTATTTTTTTCTAATCTGCCTCTTTTTATCATTTTTTTTTATAAAAATAATACGAAATATGTTGCGACATTTGACGTAAATTCAAAATTTGAATTTATCGCGATTTTTATATTCAATATTTGATACTTCTTAAAATTAATATGAAACAAGTGCAAATATTTCATGTACACCCCCTGAAATTCGAGAAAACAATTATGAATTATTATTATATGAAATATGAAGAATGGTGTGAAGAAAAAGAACTTTAAACTATATTTAAAAATTCTGAAGTACATGTTGCGGGCTCTTAGGGCCAACCTCAGGCTCATAACGTCAAAATGTGTAAATTGGATAAAAATTGTCAAATATGGAAAAAATGGTATGACTGTACCTGACACCACAAAAAGTTGATTAACATGTCAATAAGTCTTTAGAAGGTATGGATATTCTACTAGTGGGGTTTAGTTTTTAAAAATACACCTTGACATGTACGATTTTTCCAGTCATTCGCATTTGTTTTTTAGCTGTGACGTCATTACAAAACATATAAATGACAACGTATATTTTTAATAGTGGAATCCGATACTGCTTTTTCTTCCCTTTATGATCACGTAAATCAATCATGAGACATAATAATAATTCTGACAAAAATATCGCTAAAGTAATTTTAAACTATCACATTAAAATATAACAAACCTTAATCTAGCGTGACATAAAAGCATTCTGTCATTCTGTTCAACGCTCTTGTCATAATAAATAAAGGGTACACACTAAAAAAATTACACTTTTCCTACGGAAAATTCCTGTAATGAATAGGGTAAAATTATAGGAATTTTCCGTAGCAAAAGTGTAATATTTTTTAGTGTGTATAGAAATTTTAATTTAATTGATCTATCTTTAAAGAAATTATGTTGATCATCAGACAGTTTATGTTTCACTTGATCATATAATTTGGAATAAGTTATAGATTCAAAAATTTTTACTAGTGCTGATAATACCGATATAGAGCGACGGTTTTTCACAGATCTCTAGTCACCTAATTTCAATGTGGATATCACTTTAAAGAGTTTCAATTCATTCAAAGTGCTAATAATCTATTATTACACAATCTTAAAAAATACCTTTATGTTAGATTTCATTATTCCAAAATCATTAATTTAGTCTTAAATAGTTCAAGTTGACCGAGGGTAAAGAACTGAGGAGGAATGAGGCAAAGAGAAAGCAACAGAGGAATCGTTACGCAATTTATATGAATATTTATATTTTGGCGGATTTGCCGCCTATTTAAGACGTTATTATTGCTGTGGAGCGACGGAGCCGACGCCGACTAGCGCCGCTCCTCGGTCCCAATTATAAAACCTATTAAAATTGTCATTTACACGAGGCTGACGATTATTACAGGTTTGGTTTCAAAACAGGCGAGCTAAATACAGAAAACAGGAAAAACAACTGCAGAAAGCGCTCGCGCCTTCCGTCCTACCCGGCTGTAATGGCGCCATGATGAGGAACATTTACCCCGGAGCGGCGAGAGGATACCAACCCTATCCGCACCCCACGGCCATCAACCGCTATCCGCAGGTTAGTTAATTTACTTCACGGCCATCAAATTAATTCAGCATATATATGTATAAATACATACATATAACTTAGCGCGGTAATTAGTAATCCCATCTTGTAGTAACTACTCAAGAATTCCTTAGATAAAAGTCTTAATCGAATAGTTTGATGGAGAACCTGTGAGCGTCTATATTGCTGTATTTTTAAATTCCTTAAATCGATATCTTATATCAAAACCCAATTATTTGGGAAATTAGAGATTAAAGAATAAACGGCTAAATAGATTAAGAATGTGCAATCCACACAATAACGTACATAAAACTCGCGGTTATTCGGTAATCCAAATAAAGTTGTTAAAACAAAACTGGTGTTCTTTTTAACTAACAAATTCCATTAAGTGAATTAAGCCAACATTTCATTTGGTTTTATTAATACATTGAATAGTTTCTTATCCAATAATTGCCTTCGTCATTTAATAAAGTCTGTTTCACTGATGTGATAAACTCCTTTTTTAGACGAATTTGAATGCACTATTTCGTGTGAACAATGATTATTTTTTCAGGAATCATTTTTAGTTCAGTGGATGCACATAGGTCGCGCAGCACACACATATCTTTTAACAAGAAGTTAAAATTGATTAATTTGACCGAAGGACAAAACAAAAAAAAAGTATAAAACAATTAAAATTGAGAAAATTACGGATTCTTAAAAAGTTGTTGCTTTTTCACCATCGATAGATATACTATAAATTCGCCGAAACCAGGTATCCGAAATTTGGTAAAAATTAAATATTTATTGTAGTTTTGTTAAAAATCCAGAATTTTAGGATTAAAAAAATTAAATGTACGCCCTGTGGTTATCTCATGAACCAATCCTGTAGAACTTCTATGATTAGTGATAGGTAGCGTAATTGTTCAACCACTTTTCAAGATTCTGCCAACTTTGACCGATATAGATGACTTTCAAATTGTTATAATGCACTCCGCAACCATCACTTTGGAAATTTTAGCATTGAAATTAAATATATTGAAATTTTGTACACAGAAAGAAAAATTTAAATAATATAAAATATCAGATCACCGGCGTTGAAGCGCGTAAGCTGTACTTTGTTTTCTCGATGCTCAGTGTGTCTAATAATAGCATTCGCTAAATCGTTGCTGTTATATCTGCTTCAGATACGATCAGCCTGGCTGTATAAATAGTAACACAAACATCTGATAAAAATAACACAATGCCATTAGTGTATGTACTAAACAGTATGGGTCCCAACACTGAGCCCTGTGGTATGCCACAATCTACAGGTAACCAACTGGATGGAGCTGTTGCTGTGCTTTCATTGCCAGCTTTGAATTTAATCTTTGCCATATTGATCCTATTTCCAAAATTTAGCGCGAACCAATTTGCAACGATACCTCTAATTTCATACGTGTCAAGTTTCTTTAATAGTTCCGTATATTTTACACATCATCAGAATGAAAAGTACCCATAGAGAAGGGTTAGAAAGTACCGTACCGTCCATACCGGATCTAAGAATATTTAATTCGTTGCCAACATAATATTTATGCAACAAAAGTTGCATCTTATAAAAGTGGTCACGTGGGTTGCATCTATTTCTGACAGCCCTGTACTTATTCAGTACAAATCGTATATGTTTAACGCTAAACCTACACCCCTTCAACATGCCAAATAAATCGTCAGTTTTCACATCCAACGCCTTCCTCTGACGAGAAGAGGACGCATTCAGTTACGCTCACCTGCCGAATTAATTGGCGTCTCCGATTTACATATTACTACTGCTATACTACCGTTCCTGTTGCTCCTGAACGGCGGAATCGACATCGGCGCCTCTACTAGCGTCCCGAAGTGGCGGCGACGCCGCTAGCCGGCTTGACATTCGGGCTTGAGGTTCACCCGACGGCCGTCGCTCGGCGGTATCCCGCTTTCCCGAGGAAGTGCGGTCTTGGATAAACTAATCACCCGACCTGTTTGACCTCACCTAATTCATTTACCTGCATCTCGCTAATCACTTCCATTTCTATTTCATCAAGGTCATCAACGAGGTAAACACTTGCATGTTTATGTGTGCGCGGGGTACGTCTATTAATAGCGACAAATCCGAAAATCACTTTTGTAGCGCCCTCACTACTAGTTAAATTGAAAAAAAGGCATATTACTCTTTTATAGTATAGCTTATTCATAATGAAAGTTCTGCCATCAATCTGGCACAGTTTCATTTTTAGCTCTTGGGAAATTGTGAGGATTATGGACCGCATTATAGGAAACCTGCGTTTTTGTTAATTAATGAAGGCATAAACTTGGGATAAGAAATATATCGATGCATTTTCCGTTAGCAGACACCCCACCCTCACTCGCATCTTACGCCACCAACTCGGAGAGACGGGCAGAGCTCCCTGAACGAACAGCAGATACATATTACAATAAAAACTGAACTGCGATCCGTACAAACTATGAATGTACCGATCGCGAAGATAGGAAGGTGTTCTCATGTGCAATTTATAACGTTTCTCCGTATTTCTTCGGGTGTGTCTCACTCCATTGCGCGCGCCCTCTTGCTACCGCGCATTCGCCAGCTGAAAATGCATATACTGTAGTTTTATTTATCATAAACTAGAAAGCCTGCGATCCTCCTTGGAAAGGGTGCGTTCCAAGAAGAAAGTGGATACGCCTTGCCCGCGGTCTACTTAGGCCGTAGCCTTTAGAGAAGGTACTCCCTTGGGTAGCAGCTCGCTCTTTAATCGCATAGAATTGATATGGGAATTTAGAATAGAGTTTCAATCTATTAATTTATCATCTGTAATTTTTGAGTCGCGTTTGTCTTATTTTTTTAAAAAAGAAAGTCAAATTAAAAGTTTCACAAAATAAGAAATTACAATTTTTGAATTTTTCTTAGTTTTTTGTTTTTTTTTTTTTTATTCTTCACTAATTTTTTCAAACGCGTCTCACTTTAAACGCGTCTCATTGAAAAGAAATGCTCTTTAAAAATGGCTACAATCAAAAGAAAGAAATCTATAAATAATCACAATAAGGGAAGAACCATAGGAGAAGAATTCATCCAGTGTGTAGCAGCATTTGACAATCAACAGATCTTTTACCACTTACCGCTTAAATTATTTAATAACACTTGCAGATATCTCATCCGAAAGCACATTGTAGAGTTTACAATCAACAATAAAAAAGATTTTTCATTCATAAATACTCCGATAGTATCTTTAGCATTGTTCGCGGTGCCAGTCCCTGACAGTTTCATACTAGTCATTTCGTTTAAGCAGTGAAATAATCATGGTTGCCTAATTCATGATTCTTTACATAACTTTACATAACAAAAATGACTAGTTTGTGATTAGTTTGTTTGCACCGCGAACAAGCATATAATTTATATGTATCTACACTTTGTGACGTAAAATTTACCTCACATACACAATATAACTGCTAAAACTTAGCACAAACATAACACTATAGTATATTATATACTACTATATTATTTCTATTTTATGTAACAGAAATTAATATTAAGAATATGTTTATTTTTATGTATTAAACTCATATGTGATTTCTGACATTTTAACTTTTTTTATTCTGTTTACGGAGACATGTGTTGACGATATAAATAAATAGCATTATTAATACAATAAATATTTTTATTTGCAGATGAGTACGAGTTCTTATCCCGGCATGGCACAATCGTTTTCAATGACGCACAGTACCAATATGTCAACAGTAGCAGGAATGAGGCAGGATGCAATGGGTAAATAAAGTTTTCATAAACTATAATGGCTATTTAGCAAGGACTATTATTTTCAATGTGAATATAAATCTAATTGTAAAGTATATTGATACACACAAAGAAATACGGGAACTACCATCCGTAATTCCCTGACGACCAAATGCACAAGTAGTTATAAAAGCAAGCGGAGTTGTGTATATTTAATACTACCACCCATATTTCGGAGTAAAAATTTATTTTTATAATATAAATTTGCTCCTATGCGGAGTTAGCAGTACGTGTTGCAATTATTCTGTTTTAGAGTTGGTTTAAACCTGAGGTAGTATTGTCAGTACACTTTGAGTTAAGATATAGTAGTATCTACTAACTTACGGAATTAATTTCCACTTTTTGGAATGGTTCTAACAACCTTACGAGAATAATGTCTCAATAAAGTTTTGCAAAAGAGAAAAGGCCATCAAACTTTTATTTTGCAATATATTAGAATCAATGCAAATATTTGTAACTAAACTAACGTGGAATAGTATATTGCAAAAATTTCCTAGTTAAATTTACACATAAACTATTAATAAACCAACTACGCTTGACCAAAAATCCATCTTACCCCGGAAATAGAACATCTTGAGAACGCCGCTCGTGATTATGGAGCATCTTAGCGGAAACTGTGTCATTTCCGTCGTAGCTGATATTTTTAAAGCTTTACCACGACCGAGATTAAGTTTTTCAATTTATGTAACTGAACGAACTATTTGGGAAACGAGTTTAAAATTAAATTGGAGGGAATATTTGTAATGATTCACGTGAATTTATGCATATTAAAATTCTTTTATAAATAGAAAACATTTTGTTCGATGACTTTATTCTTAAATTGCTTTTTACGTATGATTTAGGAATGACAGCGGAGGACGAATGGTATAACAAAAGCCTTTCAGCTTTACGAATGAATTCAACGCACCATCCGAACTTGGCGGCCCCCATGTTGCAATATCAAACGTAATGGACAGAGAACATTTCATAATCAAACATCTTATTGGATAGTTTACGTCGAGAAGTTATTTCAATCCTTCTTTCTCCATAACTCGACTATTATACAGAGGATAAAGAATTGTTACGTTTAAAGACAACGACAAGAAGTCAGCAGCAAGTTATGCCAAATGAGTTCCTTAAACTTCGCGGCCCGGAAGTATCACACAAAGCGCCATCTACTGCATATAGAAAGGAAGAATTTAAGAAACGACCATTGTCTGTGGTGTTACGATTTTATGTTTCGTAATTATTGTATTATTTTATACGTATATATCTAAAATTAACTGATATTTATATACATATGGATGAATATAGATTCGAAGGTCCTCTCCCATTCCTGGATGTCTTAGCTTACGATTTTGCTTAAAGCTAGTCTCGTGACGCTGAACGAGATTCGAACTAACTTTAAGGAAGATCTCTCAACTCTCCCAACTCTATCTTTCTCTTTACGTACTAAATAGATACTATATTATATTATATATAACATAAAAAAGTTACATGTGCCATATATTTAATGCATCAATGTGTGTCGTCAATTTAGTATATAAGGGATATCTGTGTAAAATTGTAAATAATAACAATAATAATAATAAAATATTCAAGTTGATCATCTCAATGTTTTTAATTATGTATATTTATTACGTTAAGATTATATGCATCAGCTTACCTATAATATTTGTATAACAAAATAGAAAATAGCGTAATTAAAACTACATCAAAGTTAATAAATATTATACCAGATCCGTCAAAGTGGCAGATATTTAAAAAATTAGACAAGAAATGCTAAACTCCCACTCAATTTAAAACGATTTTTAATAAATAAATTTCATTCAAAAAATTGTAGGATTTAAGTTACTCGCCAGATACCAGCACCAGGTTGAACAACTATAATAATATATAAACAAGGGTAGCAGAATAACAAATTATTCTTTTTTAATTATATGTATTTCTCGAAATACATTTGAGCGCCATCTAGAGACTATATTTCAAAATTCCAAAATATATGCAAATATAAAATACAGATGTCGCACAGGACGCACAACGAATCGGGAAATATTATTTAAATTTTATTGTATTCTCGCAATGACTCACTTAAGAACAGGTAGATCTAAAGAACAAGGAACTTAGAATGGCGGCTATTGCCCATTCTTGATTTTCCAGCCTTGTCTGAAAACAGCAAATTTTTACCACGTCTACAAATAAATGATTCATAATACCATAAATGAAAAATTGAAATTTATTTTTGTTAGGTTTTGAGGATGTGATGCTTGTCGATTGTTTAAATCATGACGTAATCTTACAATATATCTATTTACGTATGTGGGCGATAACATCGGCCCTCGTATTCTAGGTTAATTCCTCTATTGTAATCATTAAAATCTGCGAAATTATGGAATTAATGCTCGGTAACGTCTAACGTTTATCAATCCCAACACTACCAATTCAGTATCAATTACAGTGTTGTAACTTGAAAGTTTGTGGGTGATTTTCATATATGGAATGAAAGAAAAACATTTAATGGGGTAATCGAAAATGGTGGCAACCTGATGACAACTACATATATAGTTCGTTCACGGGCAATTGGAGTACACACTATAAGAAACGAAACATGCAAATATATTGCAACTGTCAAGTTCCTCTCCTGTCACTTTCGGCTTCTGCAAATTACTAAATATGAATTTCGTTAATTTATTTTAATTTGAAATTAGAAAGCGCAAAAGATAAGCAAATTTTCTACTAGGCGATTGATAGGCGAAATATGGCAACAGATTTTAACCATAGAAATATAATGGGGAGCACATGGGGAGAACGTACTTCGAAGCATACTGTTTTAAAGCAACAAAGTGGTGGCAGCCATTTTGAATGAAGTAGCATTAATTCCATATATGTATGATTAATTCAGTCTAGAATTAGAAGGTGACTTCGATAGATGTTAAATTAAATTCCCATACGCTATTATTTTGTAATAAATAATTTCACTAAATATTAGCACCGTTTGTTTGAATACTATCGATTTACTATTTCAGTATCACTGGTTAAAGCCTGATTTATAGATTATGTAACATAACCGTAACGTAAGACGTAATTCTTAACAGTTTTTAGTGCATCGAAATGCGACCTATAAATAAAATAACGTATAGGTTGGCGCAAGCGCATATTGCTTATTTATCAAATTTGAAAAAATGCTAACGTAATTTTTGAATTTGTATTGTGCTGTATTTAACAATCGAGCTAAGCTTCCGTGTCTCTTGTAAAAATGGACGAAGAATTAATAGCTGCAGCTGGATTATTGATTATTTTGTTTGCTGCTGTACTAAAAATGAGAAGAAAACGTTGAGAAAGCACTGCAAAACACGGGCGATTTATAAACAAAGAAAACAAAGGTTTTTTTATTACCACCTTTTTACCTATGAAAAATAATGATGAAGAACAGTTTTTCAAATATACACGGATGACTATACTAGCATTTAATAATTTATTAGATATGGTACGGCCACGTATTTTAAAAAGAAATATATCAGATGGTATTTCTCCGGAAGAAAGACTCGAGATTACAGATTTTGACATATATCCACCGCTAAATTAACTATCTACACTATCGACTGCGTATATGTGTCCTATTGGCTAGCCGTAATTTGCGTAACGTAAAAGATAAAAGGTGGTCAAAAGGTGGTCATCTTTTACGAAATACGCTACGGATTACGTTACGGTGTATGCATCTATGAATGAATCTATTGCATATCCATGATTTATTTGCCAAGTTGCGTTACGTCTTACGTTACGGTTATTTTACGTAAACTATAAATCAGGCTTAACCGTTATGAAAGTCTCTTTTGTTTTGTAAAACAAACAACATTTTATCTAACATTCAAATTTCTGTTACTTATCGACAATGTCATCTTTTTTCTCCTTTTCTATTTTAACAATATTTGGACCATTTTTCAAAAACATGTTTGATGATAAAGAATAAATAAATTATAACAATGTTTCTGTAATTTATATCCTCTGATCAACATCAAATTAAATTTTGGGCAATCACCAATCTTTAAAATGGCTGTTTTCATAATCAGATCTGTTATGCATACTTGAAACGCGTTCTCCCTACTTTATTTCTATGGTTATGGTACCACATCGATTTATTATTATAAAGCACTATACGAAATAAAGGAATTGCGATACTGTATTCTACTTACCATCGACTTGTTGAACATAATCTTAAGTATCACTTATTCATACTACCTGAAAAAATAAAACAATTCTACAAGAGGAGAAGTTTAAAAAACAAAAACTATTTATATGGAATAAAGTATATTCATATTTTATGATAAATTACACACACTACATCTATTTTAAAGTACACCTAAAATCTATGTGCATAAGAAGTACAAATATATCTAAATGTCGATATATTAAAAAGAAAAAAAAAAAAAGTATAAATGGAAATTATAAACGATAAAAAACAATCAATTAAGATATAAATACTTGCGCATTATTGCTAAATCGGATGTAACGGTGATCATTTTAAAACTAGTCTTCTCGTTAAAAAATAATCTATTTACAACTCTTAACAATATTTGTAGATCATCCGAAACGGTGCGCACCGAAGTGCTTTAGGAATACAATAGTGGTACAAGAGTTTCAAAAAATCTACAAAAGTTGCCCCGTAATAATTAGATAGCTTCATTTAATTTATGTTCTTTGATGCAACTTTGCGAGGATTATCAAATACGTGTATTGTAATAATATTCTAATCAATCTACTTCTTATTTAAATCATTGTATAAAACATAGTTTCATATATGAATAAAATATTATTTATTTCTTCCACATTATCATCATCATATTATCATATTACTAGATTATGTGCACTATTATTTATTTTACATGCAATTTATTATATTTCTAAAAAAAAGTATTTACAGTACATATACATGATTGGGTATACATGTTATAATCCCTTTGATACTGGGTGATAACATTTTGAATTGATTGTACTAATAATACTCTGTTCGTATCATTTTTATCGTAGTTATGTAATAATGTCATTAAATAACTTCTTTCTTAGCTTTCAATTTCACCAGAACAACAATTTGTGATGAATCAATTGTTATTTGCTAATACTATGATAAAACCGTTTCTTTTATTTAGCGTCACCCGAATTTTTTCGATATAACGATTCACCAGTTTCTCACGGCTAAAAATGTGGCAAATAGTTTCACATGCAACAGGCTCTAAACATATGCATAGAATACCTAAATGATATTCTGTACAAGAGTCAGCTGGAAGAGCACTTCAAAAGCAAGATTTCAAACTCACATTTCGAAAAAAAAAGAACACCCAGTATCATCAAAATATCCAATGTAAAATAAATACAAAATATTATAATAAATAATCTATAAAAAGTGGTCAACTTCAGTGTTAGATGACCAATATGAAATGTAAAAGTCGGTGTTAGAACTAGAAAGCGAAGTAGAACTTTGATAGTAGATCAAATCCCTTAATAGCTATGGGAAATCCATAATGAAAACGCGTCCCAGCACTTTACCCTTCAATCCAAACATGATTAGAAATTAAAATGAATTAGATATATTATCTGAGCAGTTATCTGCAGACCTTTTTTAATTTAACGCCTTATATTGATTGGGATTTTTATTTATAATTTATTTTTAATATACAAAATCTTGATACATATACAGGAATAGTAATTTAAAATAACTATCTACCATAGTTCATAAGAATGAGTTGCAAGGTTTATAGAAAGAAGAAATTAGATCTCAATTAAAATTAAACATAAAACGAACAATCAATCCAATAGATTGTTATATAAAAAAAAATCATATAAATATATTTCAAGTCTTTTCGAACAAAATTTAATATCCTAATACATAATATTCATCATAATTACTATAAAACAGAAACTAATCGCAAATTTTATTGACACTGATTAGGTAAATGTTAATAATTTCATATAATAGAGGTACCTAATATTTGTGAGGTCGAAATCATCATTTACTACCCTGAGCGGCCGCGATTTTATTATTTTTAAACTCTTTCTTGGCACTGGGCGGCGTGGGAGATAAGCAAATCACGTCACTGTTATTGTCATTATTACCGTCATCGATTTCCATCTTCTCTTCGTTAGTGTCTTCTACTATGGGACCGTGATCTTTCTCGTATTCTTTTAATATGTTATCTAAACTGTATCTTTTCCGGTAATTAACGAAGAATGTGCGCACGTGATGTTCGGTTTTGTTGCCCAAAACTTCGGCGATGCTTTTGAAATCTTTACCGTACTTGCGAACACCCTGCACTGCCAGCAATAATTCCTCGTTGGTCCACCTGGCGTTGACTCGGGAACTATTGTCGTTTGCGGGACGGAGATCTTCGATGGAATCAGAGTGTTTGCGTTTCAAATTACTGATGACCTGCTTGTTCTGCTGTATCTGAAACAAAAGAGAATATGTTCAGAAGGACTGCGTGAAATAACACATCTAACTAATCCACCAACTCTCACGGGCCTGTAAAAAAGAGAACTTAAAACTATTACAGCCAAATTTAGCCTAAATAATCTTCGTACGTCTTTCATTAAACTTAAAATAATATATCTAATTCTCAAAAGTAACAAAAATGAAACCAAACAATAATAACAACAACAAGACCACATATCAACAAACCCGTACGCTTATTACTTATAGTTAGTGGTACGTACACAAGCAGACCAAGCACAGAACGAATATAATGAGGTAAAAATAGTATAAATAGAGAGAGAGAGAGAGAGAAAGCGTTAGTTCTTATAAGTACTCACTTGTCGTTGGAGTGCGTCCCGTTCACGGTCCATTGCCTTAAGCATAAGCACACCGGCGCCACCTGTAGCCATCGCCGCCAAGTCATCGTGATTGATGTACATGCCGCGAGGGGGCTTGCGCTTGTGGCGCCCCCCTAAGGGGGATCCACGTTTGCCGCCCGTCGGCCCTGACGTGGGCCTCAACAATCCCGTCCGTCTACATATTCAAGATTACTCATGTTTATCATGTGCAAAATAAAGAGAAATTTACACAACAAACATTCATCATCACAATCAGATTTAAAGTTAAAAACGTACTTTTAATCTTTCTGCCTAGGGTAAACTTATTATTTTAAAGCTAAAAAAGTACTTGGGGTTCTCGTGAAGTGTCATCATAAAATCAACAACCTGCAGTTATGATAAAAATACTTCCACTATTCTAAAATAATCCAGTAAAATATGTATAATATTACCATACGGGGGTTTTAATCTAAAGATTTCCGAAATCAATCTGAAACGACTTGTATTCACATTAAAACTTTTGACGCATGTTTCTATCGGCGGCGGCTGGTGCATACGTCACTGAGCAGGCTCTGACAATAACCGAAGTTCTTCGTAACCCCTCGTGAAATATGCTTCTATGTTAGAAGTTCGATCATTCTCAGAGTCCCCCACCATCCGCCACCTTTTTCAAGACAACTGTTTTACTATTGGTTATAACCCCTTATTGGACGTTCCAGTTAATTTTATTTCGTAAAATTGGGTGAAGAATGTTTTTTTTATGTGATTCTAGACCGTCGCTCGACGTCGTTCCTTAGGCATGATAATTTTATCTCCAGTGAATTAGTCATGCAGCGTTGAGTGAAGGAATTATAAAGAGATGGAAATGTACTCAGTTTAGGGGATCGACATCTAGGTGGCGCGACAATGGGATTCTTACGGGGTTGGGTCTCTTTACAATTCTTTCACTCAACGCATGCAGTCTGTTAAAATGTTGTAACTTCAATAACGTAAGTAAACTAAGAAAACAATAAAATTTCATATTGAATCTCATGCCTTCTATAACAGCCTCTAAACCGGTGAAATTCGGTGCCAACAAAGATAAAATACTAATAATGAAAATGCAAAGCTTTATTATTCCGTTAATTAAACATAGGATTCATTCGCATGAGCAATGCGTTGTATACGGAACAATATAGAACCATATACCAGTAAAGTATAGCAATATAATAACTCTAACCATAATAATAGTTTTTCATACTAAATACGTATTTTACTAAATATTCACAAGAGCCTCAAACTAAACTTAACCAAATTTTCATTGTTTTAATACATTATTGTGGCAAAGGTTTATTTCAACTTTAGTTTGAAGTATGAATTAAGGTACATTGATGAAGTTGTGTTGACATCTGAAGTAGTACTCAGTCGTGTTTTGCTCGTCAATTGGTAGTAGTTCCTGCATGCTACCAAATGTATATGGCAATTTAGATTAGAATTAATTAAATTATGCTTGCTGCGAATATCTTTTCAAATAGATTTTCTTAAGGACTTTTCCTGATTTTCGCATTTCAAACCTTCGTCGAAAATTCTGAAATTCTTTATCTTTGATCATCTCCAATAATTCGTTTTTCACCATTTCAATAATCAAAATTTATTATGGTAAACCTTTGAAATGTAGACAAAGAAGTTACGAGCAATAAATAGGGTGGTTGTGAAAGCCACGCAGTGTTACTTTAAAAGAATCAACTCAGTCATTTTGAAACTGATACTAGGCTAATACAATTGGAAGAATAAAATCTAGTGGAAGTATTACAACGTAATAAAATTTCTCCCACAAACAATAAAATTGTAATTAAAAATTTCGACGACCGATTTTTAATCGACCACTAAATCAAATGAACTAAAGTACATTTAAATTTGCATATTAAACACTCTTGTAAAATGAAGGAACAGTATAATGTACATAAACAAAAAATTAAATGTTAGCGGCTACTGTCTCAGAACGCGTTGCAGACATTTCTTAATGAGTTTGATAATGAAAATTACTGCCAGAAAGACACTCAATACCAGGGTTGAGAATAGAGTCACATTCGATCATCTGCAGTACGAAATTTTATTGCTCGGATTGTCCATTCATATAGTCTCCCGCGGAGGGGGATGCGAGAAACTATATGGCCGAACATTCCGAGTAATAAAATTTCGAACGGCGCATTAATTTACTGCGCTTCTTTTTGTACCTAAAAATTAGTTAATATCACGTTCCGGTTTATCAAAACACAGTTAGAAGTAGTTAACAGGCCGTTGAGTTAAGGCTAACTAACAGTTAAAAAGGCAACAACAAAATGGACAAAATTGTGGTGGTACCATATCCCGCGCCATCTTTTGTTTATGGAAAGGGATTATTTTGTAACAGCAATTTAATAGTAGCCGACTCTTGCAGCTCACATGAAATGCCTGCACATAAAACAGTGGAGGGATACGGCCCGCCCTCCACTGTTATAAGTAATTATAACGAGTTTTTATATATAGGTTTACGTCTCTATTTATAAATGTTTGTGTTCCAACCCACTATGTACGAGGATTGTTCAATAAATTATTGGCAGTAAGAACGAAAATGCAAGTTGTTTTGACTAAAAACATTTTATTTTTCAATAAAGTCTAGTCTCCCGCTCGCTCAACACACTTCTTTCAAATTAGCAATGCCTTCCTTGTAGGTCAAAGAATCCAAGTCTTCGAAATAGCTATTCACAGGTTTATTTTTTCAGGTTTAAAGAGATGGTAATCTCTGTGTGCCAAATTTGGGGAATAAGGCAAATGAGGCACCAAATTCAAAACCCAATTCATGAATTTTAGCTATTTAGCAATCGCAGACTTGTAGACAGGTGCGTTATCCTGGTGGAAAAGCACTTTATTACTTGCAAAATGGCGCCGTTTCTCGTAGATTTTGTCGCTAAGTTATTGCAACAAATTAGCATAATACTCGTCATTTATTGTTTTTCCCTTTTTTACGTAGTCGATGAAGATAATTCCATGAGAATCTCAAAACACAGTTGCTATAACCTTTCCGCTGACAAAACCGTTTTTGCTCTCTTTGATGGCGGAGAATCTTTGTGTGGTTTTGAAACGGCGTAAAAAGTCCTTGGGATTGCGGTGAAAACGTGCCAAAAAGTGGCGAACGATTCAGTTTTTGCTCCAGGCACTCAACGCGCCCGATTTTTTTTTTTTTATTTGTAATCTTCAGATAAAATTCTGTACACACTGTCATTTGAGATACCCACTATGTCTCCTATTTCGCGCACTTTTACTATATCAAAGGCAATAGCAATCCACTACGGAGTTCATCATTTGTGCTCATACGACCACGCTTAAAATCGTCAACTCAGTTTTTAACCATAGAAAACGAAGGAGCGGATTCTAACAGTCTTGAAGCCAGCTCTTGTTAAGCCTTTCAAACAAAATTACTATATCACTGCTCTCAAGTCAGTTTTTTTTTCTTCTATTGCTTATAAAATCACACGACATCACACTTTAGCTTACTGTTAAAAACAGAACATAAATAGACTAATTTACTGATCGTTCTGTACTGTCATGTTTAACCTATTAAAAGATGATTCTACGGAATGGTGAAGAAGATTCCTAGGAATTCGCGCCATCTCTCTGTTAGGCGCCTATTATCTTTTTATCGTCAAAATAAAATTTCTGTTGCCACTTCGTGAACATAGCTTTGGGAGTAAAACTTTCCTTTGTTCTGTTTGTTTTGTATTATGTAAACTTTCTATCTAACTGCATATTTAAGCAAACACATGCTCTGGTAGCAAATTGCTGTCCCGATTAAGTAGTAAAGATGCTAGTTGTGCAGGCTTGTGTAACCCATTTTTCTAAACTCTGCTTTGCACACGCTAACTAACAAGCAAGTAAACCTCTGATCGTTACCTAAAAGTAACACTAAAACAAATTGTCAGTTTAACTAACAGCTGGCACTAATTGAGGAAAATCATTTTTTTTTTATTTTTAATTAGTTTATTAAATTATTATTATGTAATTGTGTGCATTGATGAACCGGCACTTAATTTTCGAATAAATCTCTTTTCACCGGTGACATAATATAAATTAGCAATACTAAATAATAAAATATAAATAAAATAATTAAAGCTCAATAATTTCCCACGTATTTGTCTTTTGGCAGTAAAATTACACATCAACACTTTCTTAAGAAATACTACTTCATACGTTTCCCATATCCTAATCGCATATGCGCATTGCGAAAGATAAAAAGTACGTTTTTTACATCTTGAATAATCTTCATTCTTTGCCGCCCTATCAATCGAAACCTCTCACTTCTAAGTTTGCTTGTTGAACGTACCTCCAGTGCAGGTAGCAGGAGTTACACAGCGGTCCCTTGGGAGTCACTTGAGTGACGGTACAGATGACGCCGCAGTTAGAACACGATCCACCCTCACCCTGCACACACATACAACTGTCATACCCACCGAGTTCGTGACTATTCGAGAAAATTCGTGACGATCCTTAATGCTATTTCAAAAGGATGATGGTGGTAAAGATTAAGACCGTAAGATATATTTATGAGCAGTTCGTATTCCTTTCTGATAGTGTGGATTAATCGGATAAGTGATGAGTTTTGGTGTAAAAGAAAACTTGACCAAATTAGAAGAAGGTGGACTATAGTAAAAAGTAAACTAGTAATTGCCTCATCATACAATAACATGCATTGTAAGTAAAATAAAAAGTGTATCTTCCACTAGGTTATCTCTTATCTACTTCGTTTAAAAATAAATGTAAGAATAACAAAACATGCGAAGTACTTTTTAATAAAAAAAAGCAATAAGTAATAAAGGCAATGTGCAAGATAATAGCTGTGTTTATACGAAAACATACAGCCATCAATTAAATTGTAAAGAATAAGGTAACCATATACATCGTTACAATAGATTGTAACCAAAAGTTATATATGCATTTAATAGCTAGAATAAGTATGGTTTTTTAGAATACAGTTGAAAGTAATACGTCAATTTTAACCAAAAATACAAATGAGTAAATCTTCAGTCAACAAACATTTGGGTTTTATTATTAAATTGGTTAATTATTAATAAAAGATTTATATTTAGCTATGCTGCTGTTATTAGTTCCTACACTTAATTTTATATTGAATATTATTATCACATACCGTACACCACCGCTTAGTGCGATAATAGAGTGACGTATAGTAACGTGATTGGCTTATAAGGGCGGAAGGTGCATGTACAACGAGCACAGTTAAAGGCGAGTTAACTGCGCGCAATGCGAAGCTAAACTGAGCGAAATGTGTTCTATTGTTTCATAGCTTCGCTTCCCTTAGCTTTAGTTGCCGTATCCTGGTAAAATTACATTGGAACTAATTGATTTCGCTCAACTTAACTTCGGATCGCGCGTAGTGGCCGCTCGCCTTAAATGTTAAGTCAATCACACTACTAATCGTCGCTCTTCGTTATTACAATAAGTGGTTATCTGTAAATGTATATGAAATAGTCTAAATTGCAGTTACACGATCAATTTACATCGGTCTGAAGCCAAGCTTAACAATATAAGATATCAAACACATAAATGACAGCAATCAAAATGAACGCGAAGTGACATGAGCTTAATAACTTTATTTAGACCGACTGCAAACAAAAACGAGGTTGGAAAAGACCGGGCTAAAGTGTTAAACTGAAAACTAAAACAATGATAAAGTAAGAGTTAATCGTGTGACTGCATATCTGGAGTTAGAAACCGTGTAGATTCAAATATAGAGATCAAATATGAATGTCAAGCAAGCAATTAACAAAATCTACAAAATTGTAGTAATTTTCTTAAAAATTCAGAAACGATATTCACAAATGCACATAGCACTTTATAAATGGCTCAGAACTGTTAGATGACTTACAAATCAAATAAATATATAAGGGGAATAATGCATTCAATGGAGCAACCTCCTTTCAGAATTTTAAGGGTATTAGATAGAACTTCGAAAATGATAATGGCTTATGCATAAGAGAGTAAATTTAAAAAATTTGTTTCATAAAATATTAAAGCAGATTCAAATTTACAGTTGGACGATTGGCAAACCCACTAGTATTTTTTTTACTATTTTTTGAAATTAGCGTGTTCAATGCATTTTTAAATAATAGAACATAAATTTGATAAAGTAGAGAATTATAGGAGGATAAGCAACGTTTCCCGTACGTGTTGGTCCTTACAGAAATCGTTACCCACGTTTACCGACGCTCATTGGCGTACGATCAAGCGGTTCTTCGCCCGTCAAACACCGCAAAAAAAATTCCGGAGCCTCGTAAAATACTCCCCCTGCTAATCGAAAAGGACAGTGCGTGTTTTACGCGCCATAACTTTACCGAAAGGGTGCTCGCCGTTGCTTCTCCCCCACGTTTGAGAATTATTAATTTTTGATTTAGTTGGTTAAATGAACATGGCAATTAAATTTCAAACGTACCATACAGGAAGAGAAACCGATTGAGAGCAACTTAAAAAATAGAAGAAAGGATATAATAGCATCAATAAATGGAAGATGTAATTCTCAATTATTTTAATAATATGCGCTATTCTGCAGAAAAATCAATTTAAAAAGCCCGCATTTGTCAAAATATTAATACGCTTAATGCAGGCGTAAATTTGAAATCAGACAATAAGAGATAACCTAATGGAAACACGTGCTCAACAGATTTCTAAAAAAAAGAAAGAAAAAAAAAGAGAAAGCAAAGGATTTTCAAGCAAGCAGAAACATCAAATTAAAAAAAAGCAAAAGAATTAGAGAAAAATATGTTTTGAAATAACTTTCCAAGCTGTCAAATTTTATTTTAAAATTTTGAGCAACAGATATGCCACTAAAGAATTTAAATTTTAGTTTATAAAATGTTCCGAAAAGATTCAATTTTCAGAATTACAGCCATTCTCTGCGGTTATAAATTTAGCTTGTTTCTAATTTTCGTTTTAATTAAAAAAATCAAATTGCAGAATCTAAAACAATCAGTATTTTCATTAGTTACAAAATTAGTATGAAATCCGAAACCACCACATTTCACTATGATACTTAATTCACTAATATCTGTGACAGATTGAAATGCGTCGATATATAAATTAGTATAAATATAAACGAACAAAGATCGTACGAGTGCTATACATTTTATTTAAATTTTCTTTTTAATCGAAACTAAAGTGCTCTACCTGGCCATTACTGTCATCAGCTGTTTGACTGCCACGAGTTGGCGAACCATTTTTACGCCTTATACCCCGATGTATTGTCCACTTCTGTAATATAATTTAACACATTTTACACCACAGCTGTATTATAATCAGCAATGAAAGACCTTTTTTGTATATTAAAAATCTAGGAAGTAAGACGCCTAAAAACTGTTAAGAAATAAAATGGATTTAAAAAACCGTTAACATTGCAGGAGTATCACTAAACAAAAAAAAAAAAAACAGGAAATTTGGGGACAATTGGTTGGAAGGTATACCATGAACATGCGTAGTGTTGAAAATTTTGAACAAGCTAAATTTAAATCGGTGGTAGAAAGTGGTTGCATTTTTTTCTTCTGATAAGTATATAAAGTTATCTTAACTACGCCTTGGTTTTTACAAATTAATATCACAAACTTTCAAACAAGAATTTTTAAATTTTAGATACAGATTAATACTTATTGTAAATGCAACAGCAAAGCCAAGAGTTAAAAATACCAATCAATATTTGATTATTTATGACTATAACATAAATAATATTAGTTTGGCCAGTTGTGTTTAAACGAATCTATAGTTTGGATATAAATAAAATAAAAAACCTCCCATTTGCATACAATTAAAAAAGTACATATACAATTTTTAAGATTATATTATTGTAGATAGAAATTTATGATTACCAATAATAAAAGAGCAACATGCGTTGAAAATGAATCACTCCTTATAGAGCATGCAAAGCAGCTAAGAAAGCTTAAAATTATTTATTTATTCTTGTAAAAATCCTTAGAACATGTATATATGTTTCAAATGAGCAGCAATGAGCTAAGAACGTAGAAGAAAATATCATTCATGTTCATGGTCTACCTAAAATAAGCAATTTTTTTAAAACGACGCGCAGTTACCAATAAATATTTTAGATTTTAAGTTTTATACGACGCACTCTATTATTAGAAAAGGTATTTAATGCTGAAAACACAACAGTAGCAGCTATACATATTATATAATCATTTATACACATACTAATATATACTGCAAATCTTATTTAAGACTTTTAAAATGCTATTAAAATAATGCAACTTACAAAACTAACAAAAATGTACCTATTTATGTTTCAAATGTAAATCAATATACAAATATCAAAACCATAAATCAGGAACATTTTCATACTGGTTCATTCATTTATAACGAATGAATACTGGATCAAATACCACCTTTTCTATAAGTAAAATAGGATGTATGTGTACTTATAAGTTACATATTGAGCGGTAAAACTGCACTTACCAAGTTTATTCTTTGAAAATATATGTACTTACTACAAAGTATTTTATTTATTATTATTTGTCAAACATTTTGAATCATAATTGGTCTACAAATAAAATAAGGAATCATCAACTTCTGAAACAATTGTTCCAAATTAAAGAATCATTTTCGTGTGATGTGTAGTGCACCAATATTTTGCTTCTGTTATAGTATACGACACTGTTGACAATAACTAAAAATCAGTATAAGTAATACACCAAAAATGGCAACAGAGCATGAGTTATTCCTATGAGTCGTTTAATTACTGTATTAAAACGGTAGTTAATTTTATTTATTATTCTTATATTTCCATTGGAAATATTTGTTGAGCGATAACTAGTATTGTATTGAGGTATTATACATTAACCGTTTTGCCTCGCAACTTTTAACAAAATAAACTTGGCAACGTCCAGTACTCACATACTTGAAAAAATATTTGAAAGTGTTACAACATTTATTAAAAACTCTTTTTGAGAAATACATTGAGAAGTTATAATAAACATATTCGTACAAACATATCAGGTATAGAGAGAACTTCGAATCTCAATTTTAATCACCTGAAAATTCTTAAAATATGTATATTCGACTGCAATCAGCGCCTGATTTGATGCGGGTTGATATAAAGTTAAAGGAGGAACGATTATCTATATAGTTAACAAATAGACTTTATTCAAATTTGGTGTGATAATATTAAAAAAAATATCGATATTTTCAATTATAGTGTTTTTCAGTTTAGCAGAAAACGCCGTTTAAAGTAATTTTTTTAAGTGGAACACTCCGATACAAATAAAAAAGCAGTATTGTAAGAAACGAATAATAAAAATAGAAATTGAATTAAATTATGACGTTTTCGATATCAGTTCGATGTTGAATTAGTGTCAAATTACATCTAAAGAATTCGTCTTGAAAAAAAAAAAAAACGTACTCTGTTTAGTTATAACAATGAATTGTGTAATCTCTGTCCACTATCATCATTGGGTGTGGCTGATGGTCCAGCGACTTGCGCGCTTGGCTATCAGTCACGGGGTCCGGGGTTCGAATCCCAGGGCCTGCTCTCAGAGTGAGGTTTTCGTGGCTTTCCTCACTCCTTGGCAAATGCTGAGAGACAAACACCTTAAGTCGCTCCACGGGCGCAGGCGTAATAATAACTCATGGCCGGCCGATGCCCCTGTAATTGGCGAAAGCTGTTGGGGGATGTAAAGGCATGAATTATTATTATCATTACAGTACAGGCTCTTTTAGGCAATATGCATCCTTTCTCCTCTTTTTAAACTTGTATAAATACGTCAGCTTTTATCTTTTACGATGTTGTATTTCCCAAGAATTTTTGTCGGTAACCTAAAACCATCATATTCTTCTATTCTATTGTATTTTTATCAGAGGTCCGGACAAAAATGAAATATTTCGGTTTTCTTTTTCGACTCCGATAGCGAATAAGTCGTTTCCGCCCAAAAGGTTTTGTTTTTCAGTCCAATTTTCATTGTAAAAAAAAAAACTAGAAAGATCAAACAGGTACACTCATTTTCATTTAGATAAATATAGTTAAGGTGCCAAACACAAGGTTTGTAACAGAGTATTTTGTACAAATGACCAATATTCTTAATTATCGTGTTGTGGAATACAGCCCGACACTTCTAGGCACTGACATCTATTGACGGATTGCACTATCATTGAAATTTTGCCAAACCCGGAGTTTCAAACTTCGGTAGGGATTTTTTACGTGCTAAACATTGTCACAGTATAAGATTGGCATGTAACCCACGGTGTGACTTTACTTCATATCCATGAAGAAGGCATGTTCTGATTTTTATTCACATCTGGAATCGAACCAGCGCCTATTGGATGAAAGGCGAGCATGCAAACCGTTCAGCGATCGGCACGGCTGACAGTTTAGTTAGGTAGAATGTTAGCAGAACTGTCACGATTCATTCCCTAATAACTAAAATTAAATTTTCGCAATCATTGAACTGTATCCGAACTGGAATGGCGTCTGACATATAATAATATGTTGGTGTTGAAGCCAACAAAGATAGTAAACGCGACGTATATATGTTTCACTTCATCCATGTTTGGATTGCGACTGTAGATTCATGTCAAGTTGAAGGGTTTTTTGACATTTATTTTTATCAGGTATATCGTAATGTGTTAGAAAGAAATAAGTAAGCGTCCGTAATCATGGTTGCCTATCTGGCTTCACATTTTCGTGAGTAAGATACCCTTCTATATATTCAATGCCCCACCCACAATATCTGTACTGTCGCTTTGTAGCAAACGCACTATAAAACTGAAATTTGAGAACAATCTGACTGACATCAGGACTTCTTCTTCATCTTTCAAAATTAAATTATTTTCATTATTTTTCAATTATCCGCATTTCTGCGAGCATTTTTTATTTTATGCTCGACGTTATATAAAACATTACATTAGGAAAAAAACAAATTGAAACCATTTCTTGCCAACTTTGCAAACACAAAAAATTGAAAATATCTTTAATTGGTTATTATTAATTATTATGCCGGAACTTTAGTCTTATGTCAATATCTACATAATAAGATAATACATAATGTTGATCATTTAAAACAAATGCTATAAATAGATATAAATATTTGCAGAACAAACTATTATATGTCACCACAAAAATGTTGGTTTGTTCTACAAAAATCTTGTCAACATTATTTCATTTGCCAAACTATCAAAGTTAATTATATGGATATTTCAAGAGAAATTTAAGAGTATTGTATGTTTGGTTCCCTGAAAATCACCATTGAACAATTATATTCACCATAAAATATGTATTTCCTTAACTAATAATCATGTCTATACACAACAATTCATGATATATAACACAAAAAACCTACTAAAAAAACCATCATGCACAAGACACCTAAAAATAAATAAAAAAAAAAAAACTGAAACAACCATACCCATGCTAATTTTTGGTATCTTTATTGTCCAAGACCAAAAACCACATACCATATAATGTATCACATATAAAATTTATGAAAAGAACTCTTATCCCTACCTTTTCATCATGATCTGACTCTTCATTTGAACCACCCTCGGAACCTGCTTCCGAAGGCGCCCCATCTTCTCTAGGTTGCTGTAGTTTACGTGCTTGTTTGTCCATTAAACTAGTACGTGACCGCGTCTTCTTCCAACTGTAATAATATTTTACTAGGCTGGCAATGCTTTTGTCAGGCAACTGAAACACCACAGAAAATCAATAAATACAGAATGTTATCAATAATCAAATAAGTCATTACCATTTGCCGTATCCTATGGAAGCTTTTGCCATGAAATTGGAAAGCTTGTTCGAAAAGCACTTTATCTTCGACTGACCATTCATCAGGAAATGGTGTAAAATTTGCTAAATCTAGAATTGCTCGCTCTAAATCGTGTTTGTGCCAAAATAACATTCCGAGTGCTTGCTCCCCATTGTAGCCATATTTGTCTTTTGCTAACACTATATAGTCTTCAACTACACATTAAAAATATAAGTAAAATAGGTGTTGATGTAAAAAAAATAAAGAAACTTACGTTTTGATTCAGGTATATCTGTCGTTGGTGACCACACTAAAAGAGCTCGGTCTGCTAATAATTCCGGTTTTCGCATAGACTCTGGTTGTAATTCGGGACAAACGGCTTGATAATCTCGCCCCACTCGGATTTTATCAACTGGGACTACAATAAAATATCACCTTTAAATTCCCATAAGTTTGAAATTCATGAAAAAATAAAACGGCATCTATAATCCGTATTGCGAATTTGTGTTACTAAAAATTACCCACAAAACGTAAAATTTAAACCAAAGCCATACCTGTGCTTTCATCTTCGCTTGTGGATTCCGCCTGTACGTGTCCATTAGGGCTCGGCCCCCGACTCCGGCGGCCATTTCGTGCATTCTCAGAATTCTTCTCCGCTAATACCATTTTAAAAATATTAAATAAAGTCTCTTATATTACCTATATGTTATAAAAAAATATATAATCACAAAATTTACGAAACGTATAATTAGGATCAGCCTGCTTATTTCGAAACTCAAACAAACTAATTTTGATTCATCAGGGCACCGTAGTTTCCCATTGTAGTTCTAAAATACACCGATTGTTGTAGCGCCACACTTCTTCTTCTTTCATTTAATCAAAATTCTAACCTCTTCTCTAACCAATCATTCTAACCTTTAATTTGTATTATTTGTCAATAAGCATGTCGTTTTGCAATTTAATAATTAAAAGGACAATAAGTACCACTGCAGTACGTGAAGGAAAACGAAATTTTAAGAAGTTTTCACTGTACAATAAGCGGGGTAGCAGAATATTTAAAGAACAACAAAAAACGAATCCTGATCCTGATATACCAATCGATAGTAATAATTTCTGGCTTTGTTTTGTAATTTATCAGATAATATTTTGTTTTTTCAGCTAGGGGTGTTAGAGATATTGGATATAAAGATGGTAACAAATTCGTAAAGATTCCAGAAATGGTACCTGAACTCATTGTTCCTGACCTAACTGATTTTAAGGTAAACTCCGTGAAGTGGAAAAATTTGCTTGAATAAATCAGTTCATTGTAGTTAAAACCATATGTGTCATATCGCGCCCCTGATGTGGTACAGTCTGAATTTACGGCCGAAGATTTGTTTAATGTAGTGTATGCACAAAAAATATCAAAAGATTTTAAAGAAGGTAAGTTAAATGAAGATGGTACTCCGAAAGAACCTTCTAATGAAGAGAGAATGAATAGAGATGAAGCATTGCTGAAAGCAAAACAAACTGGGACTGATATATTTTAGTCTTGTTTATTTATTTTGTATATATGTTTATAAAAAATATAAGTGTAATGTTTAGTAAATGTCAATTTACCAGTTCTTGGCCAATATGTTTTGTTCCAAATAAAAAAATAGTTTTTTTAGGGTTAATAATTCACCGACCCAAGAAGATTCAATTTTTGTAACTTCTCTAATCCTCGAAAAATTTTGTGAATGAGTATTTTAGAATTCATTATTTATTTTTATATGGGTATCTAGAAGAGACCCTTATACTGTATATCTTATCATCGTTATCTATATTTTTGCTATAGATTGTTTAATATTTTTATTGAAAATAAGAATTTAGAATTGTGACCGTTTTCCTGAATGTTGAAGAAGATTTAAAAAATATGTCTAACAACAAAACCACAAGTGTTCTAACTATAATTAAAATTATAGTTGGATATTTTCTTTTTGCTGTTATTCTCGTCAATAATTCATTTCATTCAGATTTGACTATTTTTAGCCGATATAAGCAATAAACAATCTGATAGAATTTCGTAGAACCATCCGTCGCGTCCCCTACTTGCAAGGCAGCAGTTAATTTTTGTTACAAATTTCATTGTTTTGGACTGAAATTTCAACAATTCAATTTAGCTTGCGACACTGGTAACTAATGTAATTATATAGAACGGTTACAGTTAATTTTATCTTGAAATTCCCCAAAATATGTAATCACTACAGAAAACCCCCTCTAGTTTACCTATTTCAAACTAAATGCTAACGACAATTTTTCTAGAAAAAACCAATGAAATGCTCCATCGAACGAGCCCAAAAATTTTCAGACTGGTTGAACGTTTCAGGAGATAAAAAATTGATTGAAGAATTAAAATCATATAAAATAAGTTTAAGCCGACAATAAAGGAATTAGATGGGCAACTCTTTAAATCTTCATGTGAACGATATATGCTGACCGACTGGATCCAACTGGATTGGTGGACGCCCTGTAAAAGTAAAAGTTACTGGAAGTAACCGTAGACCGTTTACACAAAACTGGCGCCAAATTCAAACGAACTAGATATCTTTGCTTTTAGAAACATGAGTTAAATAATTTTTATAAATGTAAAGTAACCATTTTTTTAGTTTTCTTGGAGTATTTTGATATTACGTGATATTTTAGCATATTCCATATTATCCAGCAAACATTTCGTAATCCATTATGCCTTGACGTCAATTGACCTGTATTATTTGAAGCAAATCTTTTAAATTAGGCAATCTATTTAACAAAATGAACACACAATACTTAATGTTAAAACCATCTACTTATTATAAAATTGT
Organism: Cetonia aurata; assembly: GCA_949128085.1. Lineage (NCBI taxonomy): Eukaryota > Metazoa > Arthropoda > Insecta > Coleoptera > Scarabaeidae > Cetonia > Cetonia aurata. Next base: position 37,218,486 of record OX421885.1, read on the forward strand.
GAGTTCTTGGTTTTGAACAATTGTTAGTGTAAGCAGACAATTTTGTATTTCTTTAGATTTGTAGGTTAGAACACAAAAGTCAAATCGAAGCACTAAGGTACCGTATTGCCAGCGGGCCAACATTACAAGATTTTATAAATAACTCAGAACCGGTACTAAAAGAAGATTCTAGCCGATGGGAGGATTATGACGGAAAATTAAAACGCGCAAAGGGAGAAAGTCAAAGATTAAGATTACCTCCATGGCTGAAAACCACAATTCCCACAGGAAAAAACTATAGTGCATTGAAAGAACAATTGAGAAAATTAAATTTGCACACAGTTTGTGAAGAAGCTAGGTGCCCAAATATAGGAGAATGTTGGGGCGGAGGAGAGCATGGCACTGCTACAGCAACAATTATGCTCCTTGGCGATACCTGCACTAGGGGATGTAGATTTTGTTCAATAAAAACTTCTAGAGCACCACCTGCACCTGATCCTAATGAACCAGTCAACACAGCAACTGCTATAGCATCTTGGGGCCTTGATTATGTCGTATTGACATCTGTAGATAGGGATGGTAATCAGTATCAAGTTTTATGGAAATAGTGAGTGTGAATAAATGATATCTTTCAGATTTACCAGATGGTGGTTCAAATCACTTTGCTGAAACTGTAAGAGAAATTAAGCGACAGTAAGAAGAATATAAATAAAATTATTTATTAAAATTATGTGCTGATTTTTTTCAGGAACAGTAACATATTGGTAGAGTGCTTAGTACCTGATTTTGCAGGTGATTTAAAAGCAGTTGAAACTATAGCAAAATGTGGATTAGACGTATATGCTCATAATATTGAAACTGTTGAAGCCCTTACACCATTTGTTCGAGATAGGAGAGCCAAGTACAGGTATGACATTTAAAATATAAAGTTCATTAAAACAACAGTCAGAGTGTTAGGGGATTGATTACAGAATGAAAATTCTTTATTGATTTTCTTTAGGGTAAATAAATATTTCAATTTTTCCATTTTTAGCCTTTGTTCTGGGCAACCATACATATTTTCTTATTCTGTTTAAGATTTAGTTTTGAAAGAGACCTCTATTCTGTAATACTGTAACAGTCCCAAGAATTTATTGGCTTTTGTCAATGCACCATATCTCTTACTATTAAATACTCTTGCAGGCAATCTCTTGCTATGTTAAAAGGAGCTAAGACCTTCAATGGTGAACTAATAACAAAATCCTCCATCATGTTAGGCTTAGGTGAAACTGATGCAGAAGTTGAGCAAACGTTGAAGGATCTGAGGGAAAATGACGTGGATTGTGTTACTTTGGGCCAATATATGCAACCTACGAAACGGCATCTGAAAGTAGTCGAATACGTGACTCCCGCCAAGTACCAGCATTGGGAGAAAGTAGGAAACGACATGGGATTCCTGTACGTCGCCAGTGGACCTCTGGTGCGAAGCTCTTACAAAGCTGGGGAATTTTTCATCGCAAGTATTTTGAAAAATAGAAAAACCAGTTCTGCTTAGTAAATGGGAATGTAACATATTAAATGTGTAAATAATATTGATTGAATAAATTTGTTAATATAAAATTAAAAAATAAGTGTTTTTTTTTTGTTTGTAATCGTTAGAAAAACAACAAAAATTTCAGCGGAACCAGTTTTATTTGAAGTTTGTAGTCTAGTATCACAAAGTATACAAACATGCTTTTTGAAGTTGGGTAGAAAAATATAATATTGTATGTATACAGATGTACACAACAAAGTGTCGTAAAAGTATGCATCATAATTATATTATATGTGAGAAAGAACCCATAAATGGTGACATTATTAGTGTATTACACCTCAGTAATATCGACAACTGTTTATGCAGTTTGAGATACTTCAAAATAACTAAAGTTCAGGTTACTGATAGTGTTACAATTAACATATCCCATCAGAGAAAGAGCCCATACTACCAATAAAATTGATGATTTAATTCGAAAATCACATCAGCGGAATTATCTTTATAATCTCGGCATCAAGTGTTATGAATAAAGAATATGGAAAGTAGTGAATATAAACGGTTTAACTTATAGAAGTTCAGCATTAGTGTGATGTCCTGCTGCTTTAGAAATAAATATATTTCGTTTTGGTTGCCGTAAGCCACGAATGCAAGTGTGCAATTTATACAATGCTATCAGTAAAAGGTCTCTTGAGAATATAACCGCAGTAGAAAATGCGAAAAACCAATTTGCTTCTACGAAATTATTGACTAGTTATCTACATTAACAAATTTATCTAAACGCATTACATCTATCATTACAAATTGTCTAAATCAAAATATATTCTAACGTTTAAGAAAATTATAACCGATTAAATAAGACTTTCCAGCACAGCAATTTATTAATGCTGCGTGTTGTTGGAAAGTGGCATACATTCATGTTATTTGACAGTGCGAATAAGTTTTTATCACTTCCGGTTTAACCGGAAATGACCCGTACTATCAATGGCACCCACTATTGCCCACTATATTGTCAACTATTTACATTAAGTATTACATTTCGAGTACAACAATAAATTATTTGAATTATTTAAATTGCTTATCTGTTAGTATGCAGCATTTACATTAACAGTTGAATATTTTAAGTAGTATACTTACATTAAAGATTTAAGAGAAATGTATATTTTCATCAGAATTACAATATGTAATAAATAGTTGTACCCAGAATGCTATCATGAATCAAAGTGGCTGAACATCTACATTGAATGCCATTTAAGCACGAGAAGCCTATATGTAAACCTGTGGTGCAGCTTCATGTGTGATTTGTAAATACTACAACTTATTATTTACAGCGGGAAAGAAAATAGCGTTACTCAAAATTAGCAGAAATGGTGTCATACATGTGCCCCCATATCGTTTTATTCAAACTTTAGAAGCTAAAAAAACTTTTAAATTATACCCCCACCCATGGGGGTTAGCGCTCTGTAATTTGGTAGCTACCAGTAGCACAAATATATGTTTGTTGTAATATGTCATGACTTGCTAATACCTTTACTTATACTTTTTTCTTTCTTCAGTAAGTGATAGTTCAAAAGTATTTGGAATACAGGTGTACATATTGGAAATTAGTTTTTGAACACCTTGTGTATGATCTAGTAATGATAACACTAAATACCTATGTCCTAGTATTTACAAGGACATTTATAGAACAACTAAATGTGTAGTATCTTTTGAAATATTTGAAAAACCACATTGTATTTAAGGAGAGGAAAGCCTAACACAAATTAGCCGTAAAGAATGCTGTAAATTCACTGGATTGTTGAGAATTTTCTCTCTTAAAAAAAAAATCGGTATTAAAAATCTTCAATAGTGGATGTGTGCTGAATATTGTTTGCGCTTAGTCGCCGTAGGGCTTCGGAAATCGTCAGATATTAGAAACTAAATTTTTCTGACTGATCATGATTTTTATTTTTAATGTGATTTAATCGGCCATGATGTATTCTGCTAGTTGTAGAAATTAATTCTATTATACAAGCTGTCCCACCAAACGGACTCTTTAGAACTTTTCCAAGTTCCAGAATTTAAATTTAATACATCATTTACTTGCCTAAAACGCTTTGGCATATTTCTAGGAGTTTTATTAAATAAGTGTTAATATTTCAAAAACTACTAGAAGCAGGTGTACCAAACATTAATACCGATCGATGTAGAATTTTGCACTGCATTAATTTCTGCAATGGAAAACACCACCTTCTGTTTAAAAAGCTTTTTTTGATTCAATTCATTGGACATGAGTTTCTGAACATCCTATATATAGGATTGTGTAGTTATTGGTGCCGTGATTAATACCGAAGTCCTTGTATTTGCATGCACATTAGTATAGTATCTTAATGTCTTAGTATTAGGTTTACGGATAGGAAACGTTAATACAAACTGATCACAAATTATTCCACTTAAATGACTACTCCGCAAAACTTTCTAGCGAGCCAGTTTAGTGAGACACCTGTATATATACATATTACTATTATATACATGTATGAATCAGCTCAGTGGAACAGACCGTATATTTATAAAATCACTGAAATTTCGGTGTATTCAAAATTTATAACTTTTGTTCTACATTTAAAACTTGTATTCAAAGTAAATAGAATTGAAATTCTTATATTATATATACTTATAAGAACTGCAACTGCACTTAGCAAATATTTACATGTTGTTCCCAGATAAAGTATAATCTTATCTTAGTGGTTTTGTGTTTTAGGAAGTAAACATTATAATAAATCCAATACAATATTTAGTACAATGGAATAGAGCATTTTCGTTTCGGATTATATAGGATTTATAAAATTTTTCTGGTTTAGGACGACAAATTAGGATTTTGAATGCTTAAAAACTTATTTCTCGAGACATTTTGTACACATTAACAAGCGTTAATTTTTATCACTAATGCTTTATTCATAAATTATTAAATGGTATAATTTTGTGGGTGATGTTTGACTTTGGTTTTGTCATTTTTCTTTATGTACTGTTTGTTGAAAAACCACTTAATACAATTTGTAATACACCATATGAAATATGTACACTTCTATATAGTAAATGAACACAATGATACAGTTGTTTTATAATGCCAAAGATTTCATATACATATTATATACAATATTACAGACAACATTGTCGAAATAATAATGAAAAATGCTCTTTTTACAGGTAAAGGTAAAAAAATATGAAAATACGTACATACACATAAATAAATGTTATAGTAAATTGACGTCTGTTTTGTCTATGACTTCTTCATTTACTACTTCTTCATCAATTTCCTTTGGCATACCACACTTAGCTGTGAGTTCTTCAAACGTCCCACCTTGCAATAACCCAATGATGACCACTGTCATATTGTCACATCCTAATCCAGCCATCTGGCAATCGGGAGCTAAGCAGCGCATCATCAAAGTTTCACATATTTCTTCTGGTTCGACGCCTGCCGCTATGTTTTCACGAATATAGTCTACCACCTCTTGATTACTCATTACATCCCAAATGCCGTCGCAGGCTAACACAATAAATTCCCAATCCGGTGTAATTTCTTTCACTTCCACGTCGGGATACGCTACAAACAAGCAAAATGAAACAATAGAAATTAGATTTTAAATTAAAATTGATATTCACCTGTAACAATTTGTTCTTGTGCTGGTTTCTTTTCGTTCCTTTTAAAAATAAAATCACCCAACGCTCTGGATAAGGCAAGATTTCCATTGACTCTGTTACAATCAACCCACCCTCCTGCAGCTGTGATTCTATTATATTCCCCTTCATTTGTGGGTTTATGATCACATGATAATGGTTCAGCTCTACCACGAACGCTAGCGACGGCTCTAGAATCACCTACATTGGCGCAGAACAACTTATTGTCTTTTATTACAACAGTAACAGCTGTCGATCCTGCCTGTTCGAATTTCAGTGATTCATCATTCAACATAGCATCATCGATTTCTAAGAAAGCTTGTTTCAAACCCTCAACAACATTCCCTTCCTTATATAACGATTGCTTTGTTATATATTTATGTAAATGTTTGCCTGCATATTCAGCAATTTTAGCTCCGCCGTGTCCATCATAGACTGCAAAGAATGCGGTACCAGGATCATCTGGCAGAGATAAGATGTGAGAATGTGAATCTTCCATATTTATCCTCCATCCTTGCATACAGCTGGAGCCAACACGAAATGAAGAATTTTGACAACATGATGTATCTTTTGCTGTCACAGGTTCTGATAATGTTAGACCCATAGTAGCAGCACGTCTTTGCCTACAAAATTATCTGATCCAATTCTGAAAACAAAGTGAAATATTAATTTACCTACTTACAGAAACAACTAACACGTGTGGATGTTTATCTGTGTAATGTAGCATTCTGACACATTTTACCATAAATTTAGATAGTAACATATTTACTGTCTTGGAAACTTACCTGTATATTTACGATTTTTACAACTTCTGAAAATTCATAACGAAACTAATAAATTTGGAGCACATATAAAATATTATTGTTTGATTTTCCTAAGAATTAACAAACTAATTAGTCATTTTTTTATTGACGAATGTCACGAGAACAACATACACAGCAGGTTAAAACTAGGGAAATTGAGGTTTAACCAATTTCTTTTATTTTTCACACCAAGACAACACAAACAAAATCGATAGAGCGCTGAATTGAGTAAATTCAAATATGTATTTGATCAAAGTTGTTTTCTAAAATATTAGGTATAGATAAAAATTATTACTATTCAATAATTCAATTGTGGGTGATGTCAATTATTATTTAATTTTAATTAACAGGAAAGTCCAAACATTTTTTTGATGTAGAAGTAGATTGAAGTAAAATTAAAATAAAATACTAATTTTTATGTTGGCATACATGTAAGATGGCGGCTGAGAAACCCGGGAGCGTTCAACAAGGTAAATTAAAATTTCAATTATTCTTTTGAATAGAATTTTATTCCAATCGCTTTATGCATAAGTCGATTCATACTTTATAATAGCTTGTTATATGTATGCATTCAACCCAGGAAAATGTAGAATATTTTAAAGATCACAAATTTCAAACGGTTCAAGGTTACGTTTATAATCTGTCAAAATACGAATTGATTTTCCAGCAGAAGAATCTGCCTTCATTGAATTTGAAGAAAGTTTAATTAGTATGGAAAACCTCGATAGATCCTCTCCCGAATTGTGGCCAGAAAAAAGTAAGTTATGTTTTCAAAATAACTATGGAATTTCGAATTTTTATTCAAACAGTTCCAGGTATGAATGAAATAATAAGTATTTTTACACCCCCAACTGCAAAGAAGTTGCCATATTCGAAGGAGTTCACCCAAGATGACCAAACTTACTTGCATCGTATGTATTAATTTTTGTGTCTATTATACACAAGGTAGACTGTAGCTATATCATTTTCTAGAACTTGCGTCCTTGCCGACAGCTGGATTAATATCTAAAGTCAAAGATTTACATGATTTAGCTTACCAACTAGGTTTAGAAGAATCAAAGGAAATGACAAGGGGAAAATATCTAAATATATTTAGTCGAAGTCGGAATCCTAAGTAACATTGTTTTTGTTGCCAATCTAAAGTAAGTTGTAAATTTTATATGTTTAAAGCATAGAATTATCTCAGAATGTACATTTAAAACTCACTCTATTATGGTTATAATTAATAAAAGTATTTTAAGTAAATAAATTTTACTGTTATACATGTAGGTATATTTTAAAAAACAATTTGCAGATTAAAATTCTTTTATTTAATAACATGTTACATCTCATAAAAATACAAATGTTAAGAAGATATTGCAGACTAGAAAATTTAAAATCAGTCAAGCTAAAATTTAATTTATATAATATATAGTTTTCCTCAAAGTAATATTTGCTGAGGTGATAATATAAATAAAATGAAATTCAAGGTGTCCACACATAAGCAACTATCAAAGCATTTTTTGGAACATTAAATTGGAATGCTTTCAAATGTTCGAATTTATTTGTATTAACAAATATTCCATTGCAAAATGCTCGTGTCCTTTCCTCCAGTGGTTATAAGTTTAGTGTCATCATGAAGGAAAGCCACATTGGTGACATGACTACTGTGTCCACCACAACTCTGGTAATTTGCCTGAAAATTTGTTAGTAGCTATAAAAAATCTTTCTTTTATATTGAAAAAATAAAACCTGTGGTTGAATAGCAGGATAGGAATATAAATTAACTTTTCCAAAATCATCAACAGACGCTAGTAACTCGGAATTATGGCTGCGATCACAACCGTTAATATCTGTTCCATCGGCATCTGGAGGCCAAATTCCAACTGTAGTAAATGTTATTGTGCAAGTATTAGTGGCCCATTCTACGTCACGCATTGAGGAAGAACGAGTTTCTTGTTTCCGGGTATCCACGTTCCCTGTGAATTTTGAATAAATTTAAAATTAAGTACAGTATGATAATGTTTATAAACTTAAGAGGAGTTTCAATTTAAAAAAGTGATATTCAAAGTTGTAATTTTATCTCCAATGACAAAAATAGCGGTAAAATAATTAATAATTCAAACATAATAGTGGCTTTAATGTGATTTTTAAGAGTTTGTGGAATTAAGACCAAGAAAACAATGAAAGTGTAACATTTAATAATAATACAGAATGTCCTACCAAAGTGACTTATTAGAATTTTTTAAACGTTTGTAGTAGGGATTTGATTTTGAAACTAGCAGAATAGTTAGGGCCGACTACGTTCTGTTTAATATTTTCACCTTATATCACTTTTGATATATGTATAAGGTATTGACATCAACTTTTTTTTTTAATAGTACATTTTTTGTCGATGTACTGCTTGATTTTTTTGAAAATTTGCATAACGCCATAATTATTCATTTTAAACAACTTTTGTTAGTGATATTTGCGTACTGTGAACGGAAAAAAACACTTTACCTAAGTCAATTGACGAAATCAAAGTAAAAGCCAAACGTCATAAAATTTTTCATAACAACTTTGTTTAGAAACACTTTGGCATACTGCTAACAGAAAAGCTATTTTGTTTGAAACCAAAATAGTCACCGAATTAACCGAATTAATACCAGAAATTCAGTAGATCGATCAAGTTGTATCATTCCGTTTAAAGTAAGAAATAAAATAAGCTATAGTTGGCTAGCTTCAGAATAAGATTCCTACTGGAAATTCGAAAAATTCCAATGTACCAGTACATATAATAGAAATAGAGATGCCAAATGTCATGATAACGATCGAGTACTCATACAAATTAACATAAACAAGAGTCTAAAGAGTAGTAGAATAAATGTAATAAGTATTAGAGAAAAATACAAATGGCAATTCAACATCTTCAGATTTTATATGTTCATGTATACTGAAATATAATGCTTACAGTATAATAGTTCATAATCGCCGGAATTTGTTCGAATATATTGACTATCGGATGACCAATCGATGTGTGTTATATAACTGGAATGGCCCTAAAAAAAGTTTTTTATGAATATTAATCATTTCAATTAAAACAACATTGATTCTAATTTATTTGTTTACCGAACTTCCATATGCTCCCTGCATGGCACGTAACAACAGCAAAGTGTTTAATAACGGCAAAAGGTGCATGTAAAACATTACACACATTATAGACAAAATAACAATATAATTACTTTAAATCCATTTTATAACATGAATGCAAAATGCGAAAAATAGAAATATATTAGTAATATTGAGTGTGTATAAATAAGCAAATTACCAGGGTAATGCCAAAAATTTTTAGCCAAAAGTAAATAAATCGCTGTATAACAGCTATAGTTATTATAAATGATTATCGAAATTGAAAAAAATTTAACTACAGTTTTTGGGGAGATCTTTATAATTACTTTTCTTTGTGCGTTACTGATTTTCCCTATGAGAGATAATATTTAGAAAAATCGATTATTCTAGAACGGTTGCAACCCAAGGTAGCATGTTCAGAATTAAAATTAAATAAGAATTAAAAAAAAAAAATAATCCACCTCTGGTTATGAACAATCTTAATTAAGCATACAGTTATGCAGATATCTTCCATCCTACATTCAAAGTGAAACAGAAGAGTAGATTTGTTCAGACGATAAGAAATCATAAATTCCAAGCAAATACGATTTTAAGCGATTTCTTGTCTCCTTAAAGGATTTTGAATAAAAACAATTTTGAAATGGCAATCATGTTTTTAGGATAATATTCGTGAAATCGTTGAAAACATCGGCGTTACACTTTACGGTGCGAAAGTACCAACAAGATGCCACTACGTAAAAATGTTTAGAAAACATTGCTCAAAAATTAGAACTTGATAATATATTTTTGCAAAAAAACGTTGAGAGATTGTGTTGGTGCAAGAACTGACACCACAGAACTTTGTTACTTGGGCTTTAAAACAACTTCATGAAACGGATAATAATTTTTGATTTGCTGTAGTTGAAGCTCATTTTTTTATGGATAAGTTATTATCGGTTTCGGTATGAGAACAGCCACAATAAAAATGAAACAATAAAATTGAACTTTATTTAAACACGACAATGTGTTAGTTTGTACGAGGGCTAACACTGGATTTTTTAAAAAGTGATTTTAGATAATAAATAAATATATGTATCGTATTTTTTTGAGTACATAATTTAGTATGTAGCTTTTTTAATAAAAATACTTTTTAGTAGTTTTTGTGCGGCTAAAAATGTTTGGCACAGTTTTCACATGTATCCATAGTATGCACTCTTTAAGTAGGTATATCATACATAATTTGATAACGAATGCTCATCTGCAACAGTTTGACCAAACAGAAATATCCCCCAAATCAATAGGATCTTTGTTTGAGTTATTGTAATAGAAATATCAAAAAATATAGATATTCCCTAATATATACTAGGATACCATACTATCTATGGTACTACCTAATATATAATTTATCTTCGTAAAATTTCAAAATTATTACAATTACTAAATTATTTACAATATTTGTGTTGCCTTGTTAAGTACGGATCAGCACTAACACTTCGATTTTTAGTTACATATTAAAATGATACTATGCATACATGGTTAGGCAATACAATTGCCCTGCTTCGCATTATGAAAATAGTTGTGCAAGATTAATAATAAGAACCCTCACACACACAGAATTATTTTGCGTTCAAGTTGAATAGCATAGAAAAATCTTCACACGAAATAGCAAGATAATTGCAAAAGCACTTTCAAATAAAAAAAAAACAAATAAATATATAACAAACAGAAACGGTAACTTACAACAAATTTTCCCAATCTGCTAAATGCGCCGTCATCATCTTTTCTATATAAATAAGCGTGATTGTTCCGTGATCCTATAGCTATCAACTCGCCATTAGGGGCAAACTGTATAACTTGTATCGGCTCATCGCCATCGGTGAATTCTCCTACAACATCTAAAGTTTCTCGGTTGAAAAGCATCCATTTTCCACTGATGAATCCTACGGCTATCAAACTATTATCTGGGGAACACGCCACACTTTGTGCTTGATCCTAAAAATAATACAATTAATTCTGTATTCTTCTTCTTAATTAATTCTATCTTTAAACCTCTAAATCTTTATCAAGACACATTGTTTTAGCTTCAGCATCCCAGATTTTCAAGCGTTTATCTTGACCAGCAGTCACAAATTTCGCGGATGAAGAATCAGCAGCTAAGCCCCATAGTTCATCTGAATGACCTGTTACAATTGACTTGAAAGCTTCTGTGAGATTACCATGAAGTATAGAATTTCTCGTTGTTCCTATGTACAGTTGCGAATCGTTAGCCTCTGCGATCGTTCTCACACCGCCAATATTTTCTTCGATCTGCAATTTTTATATGTTAATTTTTTCTGGTTTGTATTGTAGTTTCATTTACCTGAGCTTCGTCGTCTAATTTCTCCATGTTCGAGTCGAAATATTTTAAGCAACCGTCTTTACCTCCACCAGTAATAATATTACCATTCTTCGAAACGTAAATACAGAATACTGAGCCATCGTGAACACCGGCTAAGCAATTTGTAATTTTATTTGTTCCCCGTCCCCATATTATCAAACTGCCATTCGAATCGCCAGTCACTACATCACCTGATTCCAAGAATGCCAAGCAATTCACGAATTTAGGTTTATCGTGGCTTCCGAATATGCCCATCTTTTTTGTTAAAGCTTCGCCTTCGAAGTTCCAAAAACCTATATGCGATTTCCCGCATGTTACTATCACATTTTCATCTTGGGGATGGAACTCCACGTCAAGAATAGTTTCAGTAGAACTCTAAAACGTGATCGGAGGTTTTTAATAGGTAACTTCTTGGGTTTAATGGTCTTACTCTGGTTTCAATGATTTTCTGCGACTTCTCCCATTTCCATATCGAAATTGTGTGGTCGTTTGATTCGTCTACTGCTACTAACAAAGATCCTTCGTCAGCTTTGCTAAATGAAAGACAACCGATGGAGCCAATAAAATTATCTTCAATTATCGCTTTAGTCTCCAACGTTGCCGAATCCCAAATCCTTATATGAGGGCTTGCTGAACGTTTGTCGTGGCCAGCACATTGACCAGTTGCTATAAAAATATTATTTGGATGTATAGCCAAGCTAGAAACATAAAAACAAATAATCAATTTTGGTAAGGAAAATAGGTAACACGAAAAACAGTACACAACTCAAAAGTGTCTATGAAAGAAACGCAAAAACTACTTAAACGTTCATATATGTATAGGGCATCCAGAATTTTAATTTCCGAATCCAGGAGACAGTGTTTACTTATGTATGTGTACGTAGACACATATCAGTTTGTAGGTAGGGTTTATATAGAATTAAAAAACGAATCTTAATCATTAGACTCAGTTAAAAGTGGTAGTCATGATACAGGATGGCATTGACTAGTCCAAGTGTGATAGACTTGTACTGTAAAGCCTAGAAAAAATTCACACAAGTCGACGATTGTGACAATATTATGGAAAAATTATGGTTAGGGGAAAGAGCATCCTGGCCTACCAATACAATAAATTCTCTTCATCTGGACTGAAGTGCTTTGTATAGTGTAATTGTAACTGCAAAAACTGCAGAGATGATGGAGGTGATGTCCCAACATACGCTTCACAGTATTATGGAGTAGTTGCATAAGAAAGGGCTGAAATTGCCACCTCGCAAGGCCGAAACATTTCTTATAGCAGAAAGGAAGCTGAAAGAAATTAATATATGCTTGAGTAACAAATTTATTCAAAGCCGACCGTCTTTAAAGTATTTTGAAGTGCACGTTTATAGAAGTATGACGATGGGCCAGCAAGTGCAAAGAGTTGATTAAAAAGCAATCAAAGCGTTAAATAGTATAAGGCAATGAATGCCAAAGGTATATGGACCAAAGGAAGAATCCAGACGTATGTATGCTTCATTCGTGCCGATCAATGATGTTATATAGTGCAAGCAACGGACAGAACCTGTCACAAGCAAAAATTACTATCGGTGGAAAGGGAAATAACACGTTAATAACAAGAGCATATAGAACAGTATCCACAGTGGCCCTCCTAGTCCTAGCGAGGACACCAGCGATAGTGGCAAAAAAACCCGTACTGGCGATGAACAATGGAACTAACAGGGCGATCATGGAGAAGAGCCGAAGTCACTACAGCGTGGACGAAAAGGCTGATAAAAGACCTGATACATGGCTAAGGGGAGACATTGAGATGTTTGCTTCTTTTTGTACAAAATTATTTCACATTTCGTTTGTGTAAACTTGTCTGCGAACAACCAGACATCACAGATACATGTTTTGACACAGAGAATTTAAAACGTTTTAATTTAAAAACAGGCTATAGCTATAGGGTTCACGTGTTGTTCAAAACTCAATTTTGATTTGTCCTTTCGAATCAATTCTTGATTTGCCACTTTCAAATAGACAAAATTTGGGCAAATAAATGTTCTATCTTAAATATTGTATTTAATTTCATTGTTATTTCCCAAAACCAAATATCTGACTGACTGAAACCAATATCTGATTTTCAATTAACCTTTTTCCGGTTATTTACGTAGCCATAGCCATCAGGTGAATAATTAAATGGATGGAACTTTCAAGAGAAGCTATTATCACTGCAGTGTAAATATACCCTTGAACTTAACATTGATTTACGTATGTGGTAGGTAAAATTGTTGGTATATTGCTTGTAATAATGGCAATGTATCATGCTGATCTTATTAAGCATTTTATACAAATTAAATTATCATTAATGATAAGTTTTACCTACATATTATATATTAAGTATCTGCATTTATCACCAAAAAATCATATCTTTATTCATAGAAATCTGAGTATTCCATTTTCTTAAATTGAAAACTGAAAAAATGCCCTTTACTTTTTTTATAATCATAGATTTACAATAAAATATGTAGAAACGCATATAAGTAATAATGACATAAAAATAAAATAAAAATGTTAGTTGGAAAGTACGAAAGAAAATACTTGTAAACATTGTTTGCATTCACGGTAAGTCGATAGTCATCCATAATGATTTGTAATAATGTTGGACTTGTCGTACTATTGTTGTAACCCAACCACAAATTGTTAATCAATATACCTACGTACTTGTAGCAACTCCGAGCAGGATACATAATATCCACATGGATACAAACAAATGAATTCATGCTTAACGTTTTACTGTCGCAATCTCAAATGGATAATAAATTAAATGAACCTTGTAATTCAGTTAAGAGTAATTGCTGTTATTGACGACTAACCGCGTTAATTTTAAAAGAAAAATGATTACTAACACTACTTTAGTATCAAGTTTTGGGAGACTAAGGAATTACATATAATAATTAATTTGCATTTACAATAACATATTACCTTTTAATGTCATCAGTATGACCAACGTAATGACGCTGGGTGTTTTCTTCGACATTCTGGAGCACAGTTACGGCAGCAACGAAATACACAAGTTCCCCAGTTGGTAGTACATATAAATTTGAACGACAATCCCGCCCGCGATATCCGTAAACCCATTCTAATTCTAAAGTTTTCGATGGTTTCGGGCCTACGTTGCCTATATCGTAATTTTCGGCAATATCGGATGGGGCAGCCAAAATAATTGGTCTGCCACGCAAATACATCTTGAGAGTTTGGTCCTCATCGTTGTACGAAACGTCTTTGCTGTAATGGAAAACAAATAAGAAAGTAAATATTTTTATTGCTTTGATTTAATTAGATTTGCAAAGATTTTGGTGCATTAATAACCAAATAGCCGTTTCATTCTTAGGGTTCATAAACAGATCAATATTTTTATTGCGTTATACTTTCTTAAGCTGGGCATTGTCCGAATAATGTGCCATAGATTGTTTGCGATCCAGTTCTTTTATCGATCTCGCTAATATTTTTACAAAAGGGGAACGACCTTGCTTCTGGAATATTGCAAGATTAAGGTCAAGACAGTCTTTATTGAAATTCCACAGAAGAAGCATTCTTCACAGTTTATATTTATTTATATATTTTGATAAAAAAAATTATGTAATTCTGTACATGTAAGACTAGCAAAAGAGACTCTTAGAAATTTTATTTAATTTTTAAACGTTTTAGAAAATGTCAGCGTAAATAAAAGTCAATAATATTTAGTCGCAGACGTTTTTTTCAAAACCTGAAGATGACAATATTTTGCCGAAACATACTTTGAAAAGATGTATTGAACTAAATATAGAATAGAAGAGATTTAATATCATTGTACTCCATTACAACTCCATTCAATAAAATAATATGGATAACAATTTATTTATAAATTGTTATAAAATAGATTTTAGTATTGTTTCGCAAACAGTGAATTTAAAATATTTGTTAAAATTATTTCCATTTCAAGTATTCGATTTCATATGCATTAATAAAACTTAATACGGAAATCTGATCTTTTGTTTTTATAAATTACTGTAATGTCTTAAATATTCTCGTTCATATTTGTTTAAATTTTAATAAAAATAGTGGGTACATATTAAAATTTAAATTTAAATTTTTTTATAATTAACTTTTAGTAAAATTTAATTTGACTAAACTATTATTTTATATTCATTGATTACTAGAATTTTCTGTAGTACCCTAGTTTTATCAATATTATTATTAAAGTGACCTAAAAACCAAAAACAAGTATAAAGAAAAAATTAAATAAATAGTTTGTATTTTTCCTTTTTTTTCGTTGTTCATGGAAATTTCGCTATATAGGAGAGGTTTTACTGTACCAACTCTGGATATTTGTATACAAATTCCTTCTTAATTTAAACTAAATCACTATTTTGTCAACTCCTAATTCCTTAAGTACAATGAAATATGACTAATTTTAATGCCTTATCTACCGAGTAAATTGGATTTAACTGTAACATTATCCGACGTATCGTGATGTTTAACAAAGAATGCTTAATGAATAATGCACTAAAAGTTATTTTAATAAATAAATAATTGAGTAGTTTTAAGCTACCTATTGCTAATAATTTATTATTGCAAATATTGACAATATTTATGATTTATCTACAAATATTATGAATGATAAAATTAAGTGTTTAGGTATTGTATCTACAATAAGCAAATTCAAATAAAAGACGATATAACTTTATTTTGTTTAGAATGCTAAGCCTTTTGTGAATTAAAAAAATATTTAACAAGTGTTGAAACGATAAAGTTCTTAATAGTCATAAAACATTGAAATGTAGAGCAATAACTGCAACAAGTACGAAGAGAAATTTTCCCACATTTTCCGCTGTTATATACTGAAAAATACTACAAAATATTGCAAAAATATGTAAAATAGCGAAAATCGCAAGTTGTATTGTTATATAAGGCAATTGTTTTAAGATAAACAATAAATAGGCATATCCTTACCCATCCATAATGACACAGTTTTACTTGGATGTTTTGCTCAAGGCCGCTCGAAGGTTTTGGTCTGACCGGGTGTGACTCAACCGTGCGATGTAACGACACTGAACTGAATCAACGTCCAAGCATGTGATTCAAGACTACTGCGTAAACTCTCTCCGATCTGGTGTTTCACCATAAAATTATGGATTTCTTCGGCAATTAATGTAATACTGTGTTGGGTTCAATACTAACCGAACATTTGCCTACGTGTAATTTTATAAATCGAATTATTTAGGATGAATAATCGAAAAAACTTTTGCAACAAAGTGCAATGATTTAAAAAAAAAAATAGGTGCGTAGATTTAAACATGATCCATTTTTTGAGTTTCGTTTTATAAATACGTGAAATTCTCTATATTTTTTTAATTCGTTAGCAGAAAATGAAGTAGAACACTTACTTTCACTTTTCTGACTTAATCTGTACCCCTATAATCAATATTTGTTGCTTTTTTCTTTTTATTATTACAAATTATCAAAACGGCATTCATTTTAACATCTTCAAATGTTTTATTAATAATTATTTCCTTTCACAATTAGTTCACATCTTCAAACAAGTTCAAAACTGATCTTATATACATATATGTACGTAAACATGGTTTTTTAGCCTTCTTTTTGTTGAATTTTAGTAATTTTGTATTGGTATGCTTTGGCGAATATGTTTATACGTTGTGTCAAAAATATAAATGGCAACAGTTAATAATTAATTCGATTGAGTAAATGCTGAAGAGAGAAATAGTTGAATAAAGGTCTAACAATAAGAAGTAACTTGCTAATGCTAACTTGAAAGACATATATAGGTACTTACATACGTATTGACAAACTTTCTGATGTACGTATCTAAAGTTTTTACAACCTTATCCTTTTAATGAAAATAAATTAGTCATGTTGGCAGGTATGCTCAATGAAATTGAATGCTAATGAGGAAGTATTCCCCATTAAAATTAAAAGGGTGGATTTATAAGGGTCACTGAATATAAAATGTAATTAAAGTCTTGCATGTACCATCAAACACTTTAATTAGTTAGATACGATCGATTTGCATTGTGGTAACGGTATTCAGCACACTACATTAAAGATACACTTAGATACCTACCTATCATTAATTAATAGTATAGGAAATAATACTACTTGCGAGCGTTTCACTTTCAAGTGTATCTGCCTTCTAATAAATACACATTTCCGGTATAAAAATGCTAAAAGAATAGATTGTATTGGTACTCATAAGAACATAACGAGAAAATCATTAATTTTTTTATGATTTTTGCTATTTTTTTTAGATGATAGGTACATATAAGTTCTGACCCATAACTCTTTATTAATAACATATTTTTTTAATAAAATTCAAAATGTGCTATTATTGAAATTCCCAATGTATATCACTTTTTATAGACTACTTTAAAGATGATTCTGGCGAAAGTTGGTCGACCTTTTGTAGATATCTTTTAGAAAATTCAATTTTGAAACCTGATATTTATGGACCCCTTTAGACCACTTATCACGAAATCGAAAAGGGTTTGAATTGGAACCAAAGAGATGGGAATCTTTGCAAATATTGATAGTGTACGACTTCCTAGAACCAACATCCGTAGTATGCAACACTATTCTTTACAATAATATCAAGGAAGAAATCAATTTGCGATATTTCTTCTTCAAGATTTGCAAGCAACACCATGAACAAACAAAGAGACAATTCTCCTATTCATTCAATGTCCTATTCCTTTCGTCTTATCAATTTATTATTAGATGCGTCTTTCAATTGTGCGTCCGGGAAATGACCCGTTTTTTGTGTTTTTATGTTGTTTTTTCAATACTAGATGTCATATCGTACAAAAATTTAATTTACTGTAGCCTGTTACGTTGAAATTTCCAAAAAACAAATGCTATTAGGTCCTACTGTAAAATTTGATCTAAACTGCAGACCTAATATCTTACTTTATAATATTCACGTTATATCAACTATTAACCAAAGATGGCTGACAGTAGATTTGAGAACAAAATAAAATGTGTGTATTGCACCTGTAAATATGCAAAATGCCGATACGGATTATGGAACGTCTACACGTTATACAAAAATTTTATTCATATATAAACTCAGAATTGCCGATAATGCCGACAGATACTTGTTATATAGTAATACAATAAAATGCTAGCGGGTCGATACAAAAACTTTTATTAGTTGGGATTCGTATCTCGTACCATCTGACTCCTAAGTAAGATTTGTATCTCTAGTAAGGTACGAATCATATGCATAGGGTATTCTACCCATCTCTAATTTGGATTGGTTTTTTCTTTGATAATATAATGCTAATCTAAAATTTTAATTGGAAACTACTTCATTTAAAAAAGACGGCTTTAGCTGTACTCTCGAAAAGGATTAAGTAAGACCATTGGATATAATATTGTTCTTGGAAAAAATAGTTATGTGCAAAGTAAAATTTACTAGTATATTTTGTTGAAACATGTAACCTACATAGTATTACTGTGGTATTACCAGTAAAATTATCCTACATTAAATTAAATATGCTCTGTCATATATTTAAGTTGGAAAAATAAACCCGCAAATATGGTGAAGGTGCCAGTGAAATCAACTCTGTCGCATTCTATTCTATTTTTTTTTATATACCATTTAATTATCCTTTTGTTCTATTCATTTTAGTTTTAGTTGCACTTAAATAATTTGTATGAATATCTACCATTTCTCGTGGGAATAAAATAAATGTGCTCTTTACTCTCAAGAAAAAAGAAAATTAAAGTTTTTTTTGATTTTCTTTATTGGGCACATTATTAACCTACTTATATATATAATTTTAGTTTGTTATCACGATAGTTACATATGCTATACTTTACCGTAGACCGTAGATATAATAAATTTTGTTATGAACAAAATCTTTACAGGTTTGAATCTATTATTAGAGTTAATGTTAGTGTTTGATATGTAAATAAAACTAATCTCTTATCGTTTAATCGCAAACGGAAATTAGATATATGAGCAAGTGATAAACTACACACATACAGTCCGAGTAAAGTAGTTTTTATGTGACGAGTATGAAATTAATATTTCATAATTTCATGTATTGTTTTTTCCTTTTTATTTGGCGTTGTAACTAAATGCTTGCGAACAAGAAGAAAACAACGGGTGTGTAATAAGTTAATGATAAATAAATCAACGAAATCAAACGAAACAGCTCCACAATTAATAATCTAGTACTAGAAGTATTTTAATTGAATAATAAAAAACTTACCGCTTGTGGGACATCATATTGCAGTTAGCGCAGAGTTGCGGGCGTAGTGTGAGATCCAGTATACTTCGCAAACGCTGAACGCGACAAAATTATATCGATTTTTGTAGTTGATAAAAACATGTAGTAAACAAGACAGGGCCGAACTCGTAAAGTTGAAAATCAAAGCTATAAGATAGTTAACTATACTTTCTTTTTACTGTTGTACTTCTGTAGTGTTGTTCATGCTCTTCTTAAAGTTAAGTACTGAATGTTAGCTGTGTTTATTAAGTATGTAAATTAGCGGTTATTTTTGAATAAATTACGATGTCACAAACTCCAATTTAGCTTCAAATAAGTAGATTACCAAGATTACTAAATTGTATTTATGATTGTCGCGTAACGGATTCCTTTTGAGTCCTTTGTTGGCTTTCTGTCGTTTATTTTAAAAATGGTGCATGTTAAAATAATTATAAATTGATATTTTGCATCTATAAAATAATAAAACAGCAAGTGTAACATTTTAAAAGTTAACTACATACATACCTGTAGTATAATCTACATTTTTTTTGGAAAAAATGTACCTGTTTCCAGGACATATTATTGTAATCTTATCACTTATATATTGTAGAGGTTTACGACTTGTGTGCATTATAGTTAATTACACAGATAAATAAAATTATAGTGCATACTTGAATTGAGGTGAGGCATTTCTTATCATTGCATGATATACATGTTTGTATTTCCAAAAATAAACAAGCCCTATTATGAATAATGCTTTCCACAATGTAATATGTAATAATGATTTATTATTCATACACGTCCACTTAGAAATAATAAAAAAAAACTATTATACAGAATCAATCACTCTTTTATTAAACTCAGAATAATAGCGAAGGAATTAAAATTAATGAAATATTTTATTGGCCCTACCTACTCGTAAGTTATAGTCTAATTGTTCAACAATCTTGAAATAAAAAACACGTGAAATTTCGTAACTAAATACTAATTTGGTTGGTATTGAAGGGGAAATTAGGAACAGGGAAACATCAAAAAGATGTCAATAATTAAAGAATATTTTTAAAAATACCCCCATCTAGTTCAATGCGCCTGTTTGATTTTTTATCGATGTTAATGGATTCCATGTTAATTTAGCGTTAAAGTTATTTTTTATTCAACTGATTGTGAGGTCATAATGAAGTAAAGCTACTCTTGCATTCAGTCTTATGAGATATACCAACAACTGCAGTCATTCCCAGAGAAAATAATTGACTGACTTTAAATCCAGATATCTCATTCTCCAATTTATATTTATTCCTCTCTAAGGATTCATCGCATTGCTCAGAAAACAGGTTGTTTAAACGAAAATTGTATTAGTAAAGCGACGTTGAGGGCTTCTAGATGTTGAATTAGTTTAACAAGAAAAGAAACACTTTTTAAGCGTATTACAAACAACTTTCAATGATACAATTTTTTTAAGCAGATTTTTGGTCTTTCTCGCACTTTCTCGGTTTTTTTCAGCAATGCTGAGAAAATAAAAACGCTTGCTTACAGACAATTTCCTGCAATTAAGTTTAACACTGAAAAATTAAGTTATGTACGATTACGACAAAATTTATCGCTCGATTTAAAAAATTTACAACCAACGGCAAAACACGAAGGTGAATCCGTGAGGGATTGGTAATCCATAGCCGCCGCTAGCGTGGCTGGGCAGTATACTTAAATTAATATATTGAAGCAATATTTACGTATAGATTACGAGTAGAAAAGTTATCATTGGAAGAGCAATGGAGCTTCCAACATGACCAAGATCCGAAACATACTGTTCATATTGTTAAAGAACGGTTATTACACAACGTAGCAACTGCATTCACCACTCGAGTCACCGGATTTAAATTCGATCGAGAATGTTTAGGATTATCTCGAAACAAAGTTTATGCATCATTAGATAACCAATATTAAGAAGCTCTGAAAGCAATATGGGAATAGGAATGGAAAAAAATCAAATTTTCCAGAAAATTTGGTTTACTCCATCCCTAGAAGGTCAGCGGCCGTAAGAGAAGCTGGTGGAGGTGCAACATAGTATTAAATTACTTTGGAATGGGTATTTGCTGTGTCTAGAAAAACTTTCGTGACGTTCAGTTTGCAATATTTATTGTGTTGATTCCTAGTTTTGAATAGTGGGCGCTTTCATGATGTAACTAGTGCTTTCTAATTGTTCTGGAAAGAAATAAAAATACTGCATCATTGTACAATGTTTGGATTTGAGGTTCTTTCGCATTTGATGGGTGTATGGAAACTCGTGACTCACTGTAGGTAAACACAAGGAGGAGCAGATAGTTTAGAATTTTAGAAGGGTAGATATCTGCCATGACGTTACTAGTTTATTTTGTCGGAAAGACTCATTTTGGTTAAATTGTCAGAAACTGAACAAATAACTGCTGCTTTAACCTTTCAGAAACCGGGCTTAAGAGAGATAGACAGTGGACGTGATTAAATACATTCAAAATGTTACAATAGACACGCCCACGTTTGTAAAAGTCATTCCCTATCTTGTTGTGACCGGTTTTTGAAGCCATTTTTCATTCTTTTCATGTACCAAACATATCAAAGCGCATATATTGTGACAGTGGTACATGAAAAGAGTAGATTTATACACAAGGAAAGGGTAGATATATATTTGTTTCACAGAATTAGCTTCACTTATAGCGTTTTCGACTTACTGTTATCCACTGATTGTATTTCCATCTTAGTTTAATACATAATATTAGTAGGAGAGATAGATATACTCCACGCGTAAAGTGCAATAAGTCGAAAACGCTATTAATTACTATGAATTAGTAGTCCATTAGTTTGAAAGTCGCTAGGGCTATATAAATTAATAAAATAGCAGTTGACAATCGCGGTGCGGGTATCCTACACTATAAGAATATAATATTGATATGTAGTTAAGGGAAATTTAGGGCAAGCACAAACGACAGCGTTGTATATTTATCCTATATTCGTATAACACAAGTAAGAAATTTACGATGAAATCGGCTCTCTAGCTCTTCTAGTTGTTATTGAATGTTTATTGGGACAACCCCATTCTGCTCTCATCTAATCTAAACTAATCTAATAAAGTAAGGCGAAGCGGGACAAAAAATTACCTGATATAACACTGAATGGATATTTAGTTGATACGATAAAAAAATTAGAACATTTTCTTAATTATTTTTTTGTGTGATTGATTTTTTGTTACAATTTTTAAAAAACTAATTAGAAAATTTCATGTTAAAATATAGTACTTCAATTTTTTTCATTATTTTGTAAATAAATATGTTAACAGTATTTATTACACATCACAATCACTAAAATCAGAAATTTCAAATTTACCTACAATAATATATATGTGGCGAAATAGATGTCGCCCTGTTATTTTCATTTGCGGTTAAACAAAAAAAAAATAAGAGCGCGCTGAGAGATTAAGACAGACTTTTTGTATGTCATGTGTACTATATTCAACGATGCAGATAATCTTATCCATTCGACTAGATTCCGTTTAACAAATCGGTTTTCTTAATCTTCAAGATAAGCTTCCGAGTTTTCTTACCGTGTCGACTAAATGTTTAATGTTATTGCTTGTTTTTTTTTAATCCGATTTGTCTATCACTAATCTAAATAACCAAATATTCGTTTTTCTTGTTCATAATCAATTGGAGTGCAAAATATTTATTAGTAGCAGTTTGTATAGTGAAGGAAGGTAGCCTACAGAAAAAAAACACGATTGCATTTATATCAGTATATTTTATCACATCTATAGAGTAAACGTTACAAAAAAATATGTTTGTATTAATAATAAACTTATGCAAGCACAATATCCACGTTCTTGATTAATGCAATGTCTATACTATAATAACAATAGTAATAATACAAAATGTAAGATACGAAATGCAAATAATATGTTACTCAAAAACAAAACAAAAAAAAAAACAGACTAGACACGCAATTTCTCGATTATCCAATATATTGAATTGTTAGACTGCACAAAGACCATGATGGAACAATAACAAAACAACATATTATTTACTATTACAAAGATGTACCTATATACTAAAAAACACGTACAAGGGCATAATGCAATAAATAAAGACAAGAAATTCACTTAACGTCAAAACATCTAAGAACAAACTAATATTATCGTATAATACCTACTTATTTACACATTGTACCTATGCAAGTGGAGTTTGAACGATATTAAACTCGGATAATAATATACTGTAGAATGATTGAAATGTGTCTATTTATAACAACACTTTATACTAGAAATTTTAAACCGGCTTGGAATGTAGAAGGCCACATTGTTACGTGGGCAGTTTTACGCGAATATAATAACGTAATGCGTAAGAGAATTGGGTCTCATTACGATTATATTATTATCTATCACTATCAAAGGCGTGCATTTTGCAACTCGGACGGAATGTAAGCGACTATGTTTAGGAAACGGTCCACTGCATGACGCAGGTGTCCTTGCCGCCGACGGTGATAATTCTAGTGTCCCCATGGAGGAAAACGACACCAGTTGCGTGACTGCTGTGTCCATTGTAAGTATGATGTAAGGACTAAAACAAACAAAAAATGGTTTGATATGCCAATAATAAATGAATAAAATAAAAAAATATAGATTGGTTGGATTGGGGTTCAAATCCTTGTTTGGTCAACTGCAAAAAATATAAACACGTACCTTTGGTTGCATAACTGGATATGAATACAACTTCACCTTCCCAGCATCATCAGTTGTAGCGAGTAACTTTGAATTATGACTCCTAGAGCAAGCAAGCACATCAGCACCATCAGCATTCTCAGACCATACCCCAATGGTATTAAAAGTCACCGTACAGGTATTTGAAGCCCACTCCAAATCACGTATCGGATGTAATTGCGTTATAGGCCTACAGGTGACGCTGTTCCCTGTAAAATAACGAATTATACTCACCGACGAATTATTTTTAGCGAAGATTTACTTACAATATAATATTTCGTTGTCGGCGGAATTAGATCGTATTGTGTGATTATCAGTCGCCCAATCAATGTGCGTAATACAATTGGAATGTCCCTAAGGGTGATACAAAACTTATTTTTATATAATCGCTTATATTTACGGCTACGCAAAACTTACCGAACATTTTCCTATTCTACTATAACGGGCGCCGCTCTCGGTGATTTGATATATGTAAATGTTACTGTCTTTCGACCCGATCGCTACGGTATTTCCATCTGGTGCGTATTGTATAACTTGCACGGTACCTTCACCATCCATGAACTTGCATAGCATTTCCCGAGTTTGCGTATCGTAGATCATCCAACGACCAGATAGACAGCCTATGGCTACTACGTTCCCATCTGGAGAAAAAGCTGCGCTATGCGCTTGCTCCTAGAAAATTAATTTGTTACGATAACAAGCAAATAAACCTGGATTTCTATTACCCCAATATCTTTACTCCACAAGATATTATGGGATAGGGAATCCCACATTTGTACTATCTTATCATGACCGGCCGTAGCGAATTGTTGCAAGTTAGGATGAGCGGCTAACGCCCATATTTCGTCGCTGTGCCCTAGTACCGCTGTAGGTTCGTATCCGAGGCTGTTATTGCCGGCTAGGATGCAATTCTTGGTTGTTCCGACGAATAGTAGCGACCCCCTCCCTTCCGATATAATCCGGACAGCTCCATAATGCGCAGGAATCTAAATTTGATGATTATATAGCATATAATAACAAGTGTTTTCATCTCGCTTACCGATTTTTGTTCGTAATATTCTTTCATGTTGGAGTCGTAATGCCTAACACGTCCATCTTTCCCTCCAGTTATGATGCTGCCATCTTTCAACACGCATATTGAGAATATAGCGCCGTCGTGGCACTTTTTATATAGTTTCCCTATCGTATTCCTCCCACGCGGGTATATAGCTAAACTACCATTCGAATCCCCAGTTATCACATCACCCGATTGCAGGAATCCAATCGAGGTGACATATTTCGGCTTTTCCCGCGCTTCGAAGATGCCCATTTTCTTATACAACGTCCCGCCCACATCTAACGTCCAGAATGCCAAATGAGATTTCCCGCATGTCACTATAACGTTCCTCTCGAACGGGTGAAATTCAACAGCTGCGATTGGGTCGACAGAACACTGGAAAGAAATGCGAATAACGTTGGTTGCTAACTTCGTCCAAGGTGGGTGGAATGGCCTACCTTTGTTTCCGTTACTTTATGGCCATGTTCGCCTTTCATCCACTCCCAAACTGATATTACGTGATCTGAAGAGTCGTCTATCGCTACGAGAAGAGATCCACCGTCTGATTTACTGAAGGAGATGCTAGAAATCGAATTTGTAAAGTCGTTCATGCCGATTACGGCTTGGGTGTGTAAGGAGATGGAGTTCCAGATTCTGATGTGGGGCCTGGAGTTGGAATGTGGATCGTTGTTTCCGCATTGACCGCTGGCTACCAGTAGTTTATTCGGATGTATGGCTAAACTGTAAAATTGAGAATTATGTTACAATCGAAAGGAAACCTATTGACGAACAAAAGTGCTAGAAGCAAAATAAGAAAATGAGGTTTTTCCGTTTTTTATAAAAATCTCAGTCTACTTTCTTTGCGGAATCATAATAACCACAAAATTTAGCAACTTTGCCAAATTTAAACCTATCGTCTATCGTCAATAATAAGCGAGATCTCAATGCTGAGGATCGAAAATGAATCAGCCCTGTATATGCGTATTGTGCAACTTATAAGATACAAGAGTGTTTACTGCACCGTTTACCGAATGCGCATGTTTATGACGTTTACCTGACACTCAGTGAACGAGTTGGCACTAGCCTATGGATTAGGAACAGATAAATTTCAACATTTCATTGGTAAGTTAACATTACTTTCGGTTTCAGCAATAGATGGAGGCGTTATCATCTTGCTGACAGATAAGGCTAAGAATTATTTGAAGATTTCTCAATAAATTGAAGCTGTATAATTTTCTAGATGGAAGCAGTCAAATAGAGAATTTTGATTATTGATATTTTTCTTTAAATTCTACTTGTAAGATAATGATGATTGCGGTTCTGCATATAATTCTAAAGATGTCTAAGTAGATTAAGGTCAGATTTATGAGTTGGTTAATTAAATCTTACAATACTGACTGCATCTAGAGGTTCCGTCAATATTTATGTACTCGGTAAAAATAATTTACTTCCTATAAAGTGGAAGAATTAATCCAGAGTTTTATATGATCTTAACAACAACACGCGATATTTGTCTTCACTTTAACCTAGAGTGGAATTTGCATATAAGCACGCAAATTATTCGATAGTAAGCTGACAATTATTTTACAGTAACGGATTTTCTAAACGGCACTTCCTCGAATCTGATTATCGAACAGTTAAACAAATATTATTATTAGCTTGTCTAACAAGCCAAGTTCATAAAGCGCTGCGGTTTGTCAACGTCATAAACATACAAATGTAAGCAAAAAACGAGTGGAAATCACCACAGCTTTTGAAAGAATATATTTTTAGATGTAGTTGGACCATTAAATACGGACAACAATAATCACTATATTTTAATCATACAGTATGATTTAATTTTTGTGTAAGGTTATGCACTTGTAAATAAAGATGCAAAAAGTGTGGCGATAGTAATATTAAAACACTATACTGTCACAATGATGTTTGTTGTAATACGAGTACAAGTTTGAAACTCCAGCCGCGTAATAGCGAATGATTCAATGTACTAGTATTACAACAGTTATTGTGACACGTATTTTTTATACTATTTTTTTCTATTTCGCAATTGTTCATTTAAAATTGGATTTTTTATCCATACTGAGAATTTCAATAGGAATTTTCATGCGTAACTGTTCTAAAAGCAAATTTGCGTTTACTTTCTTTAATACTTCCTAATGGTTTTTGGTAAATTCCTCTTCTGTTTCTAATTTGTGGTTATGAGAAAGGTAATCGTTCATCGTTTCTCATTCAAGAAAAATGTGTCGAGATATGTCAAAACACAAACTGCGTTACTGTAAGCATGCTAACCTCGCGTAAAAACATTTAATTATACAGAGTGGAACTTTATTGGGACACTGTTTTTCGGCAAAACCATTGTACAAAGAGCCTCCATTGTGTGTGCAAAATAGAAAAAATCATTTGAAAAGAATTTTGCGCTTAATGACACTTTTTCGATAGTTCCCATTTCTTCCTCGATAACCGAAATCATTTTGTTGAAAAATATTTTCTGAACAATTTAGTGTGTATTTATTTATGTTTAAAAAAGTTTATATGAAAGACTTAGTAGCTCTTAGTTATTTCCTATGATGACCTTAGGAATGAAATCATAATTTTCCTTCTTCTTAGGAACCAATGGATATTGTCGAACAATTCTTCTTTTTCTTTTATTCTAAAGAGAAAATGAAGAATGCTCCGGAAGAGTATTTTAAAATTTGGACTTAAGTATAATTGTGGGAAAAAATTACGCACAGCTTTATCAACACAGGATTTTTTTTTCTGTTAATAATTTTTTTTTTTAAGAAAAGTATAGCGTTCATTACTATATCGCTTGTATTTTAAGGAGAATAAATAAAATCAGTTTGAATCGAATATCTGCTATATTTTCTTGTTGCCGTTCGGCATATTCAAAAATTAGTTTTTAGTTCCCGAAGTCCAAAATATGCCAGAGTTAAATAATTCAACTCAGAAAGAATTGTAGTGCGATAAACATTTTTTTGCACCTGAAAATTCCGGAATCCCCTCAAAGTGTGATACATTATAAGGTTTGTTCTAGCAGGTTTCCCATCATAGATTGATTAATACGCATGTACGCTTCATGTTTTGATACATGAACTCGTCGAAAACAAAGATCTGTTAAAACGCCTTTTGTTTGCTTTTGTTCTATATTTATCTGATAGGTGGCGTAATAAATGGTCGATACTAAACTCGTCATGAATTTAATGACGTAATAATTAAAGCGGTCGCTTATTTTTTTTTAAACCAAAGAGATGACCGCACAGTGATTCCGTAAATTATGGATGCAATGCTAAAAGCAGGATCATCACAACATGATCTAAACCTTCTTGATGTATATCTATGTTTAGGTTTGTACAAAAATGTAGATTCGTATTATTAATATTAAAAATGAAAAAGAATCAAAGAGGCAGTCGACAAAGCAAAATCTCACCTTTTGACATCATCGGTGTGTCCAAGATAATGTCTTTGATTCGGTTCCTCGTTGTTGTGAAGGACTACCACGGTCGCCACAAAGTACACCATTTCTCCTGTCGGTAAGAAATAGAGATTTGAGCGACAATCCCGGCCTCTATAGCCATACACCCAGTTTAATTTGAGTTTTTGCGGAGGAGCTGTCTCGACTTTTGTTATGTCGTAAGTATCGGCTACCTCAGAGGGCGCAGGTAAGACAACCGGCTTACCACGCAGGTGTATTTTAAGTGTCTGATCTTCTTCGTTGTAGGTAGCATCTTTTGTACTGTAAAGCATGTAAAGATTAGTAACATAGTGAATGATTTTGTATTTAAAAATATATATAATATATTTGTATCATAAATAAATGTGTATAATAATACATAGAAGATATCTGTTGGTATAGCATGCTAATAAATATAATGAAACATCTCTACAAGGCACGCTCATCGACGGATTCCGTCGTTAGAAAGCGCTGTAGAATTTTTTTAAATATGTGATATTGTTACAATTTTCGCTAAACATGTAAAATAGAAAACAAATCTGAACAGATTACTTTCTACCTGTATTTATCACCAGTGTAAACAGAAATGCTATTATTTTATTTAGAGAATTCTAAAAGTCAGCTGATGAAAAACAAAAGTAATAAAAATATCCGATTGATTTTTTAATTATTATGTATGACGAAAATTAGGCTGCCCGCGTCCGTTAAAGGGGTGTCCAAGGGTGAAGAGGGTTTCCTATATTTTCGGATCGTAATATCCTAAAATTACCAATAAGTATAAGTGTCCGCTATAGAAAGGTTTCACTGTATTATGAAAACTTGCATTCAAATTGCACTCAAAAATGCATTATTACGTTTATCGTGTTCATGTGTTGCTACATGATATCTGTGTAACGCTGATAAGTTTAGCTAACACCTTCATGATATTATCTTTGTTGCGCAAGTATGCAGTTTTGCAAAGTTGCAACCCTGTTTTATTAACCTGCTATACAGTAGACACCTATAGAATCAGTGTCAAGTGTTGGAATAGTCAATTATTTGTGCTTTTTAAATTATTTTTTTGTTATTAGTTTTTTATCTGCGCTTCTTATTATACTTCTAGAATAATATGTGGAGTTCCAATTAAACACACAAATTGATGTATCTTTTTGCTAAACCAAAACTGGGAAATAAGACTCATATATTTTTTTTGTTATTAGCCATGTATTCCGCAAATTTTGAAAGAAAACCTTTGTAAATGGACAATCCTGAGATTTTACTCTAACCTCTGCATATATGTATATAGTGAAAAGTATATCATCTTTACATTGAGTTAAAGTTTAAATTATCTTTGTGTAAATTTATTCCATGTCCTACTTTTATTTTTATTAGCAGGTGCTATCAGTGTATACATTTATTATATAAAATTTCTCCCTTGTTAAAACTAGTTCAATATAAACGGTATTGATTATAATTGGGTTATGTATGTTATTTTAAGTACATAAATAACAAATTAAAATCCTAATATTTAATGAAATCCTCTTATCCTTGACTGTAACAGAACAACATATTGTGTTGTGTGTGTGGAAGCGCTCATGCAGAAATTGTGTGTTAGGTGTTTAGCACTTCTTTTAGTGTGAAATTGATGGAAAAGAGGTAACTTTATAGAATTAAATTTCCATACTTGACGCTCTAACCAGAATTAATATTAATAGTTTAAAACAGCATGCTTGCCGTAATCAATAAATATTATCACCATAATCGTCAATTCATCGTGCTACAAATAATAATCGCGAGTGCAATACCGATCATACCAATTTAATTACAATGCAACTTATCTGATGTGTTGACGAGTATTAGAAAAAGGCGCATATTCTAATTCAAAACCCACTTGATCCTACCGTTTCTTCGCACAATTCGGACGTCGTACCGTTGCCCTATTCCTGTGCGGATTCTGCGGAACGGTTTTGCGCTGTTGATTCATGTATTCGGCACTAAAACGCCGCGCGTTCGTTAATTTCGGTACGGTTTTTGGTCACATACAAATACGCTGTGTACCACCACAACGCAACTATTCTCTTTCGCAGGCGCGTACTACACTAACCGCATTTTATATTCGGAAATACGACGCACTCCCGCGAGTTATACGAATGTGACGGACTGATAGGAAGAGATAATGATAAGCGGAATAGTGAGTAACAATGTTTTGATTTAGAAAAAATATCTTAGATGATAGATTGGGAAGTAGGTAGTATCATAATAGGAAAATATTTATTTAAAACTAGGTTTACGCTGATCAATCAAGTAGGATTTTTACAGAAAGGATAAGATGAAGTTATTACATCAGATAACGATTAATACAATAAAAAAAAAGTATATTGGGAACAAAGTAGATATCGAATTAAACTAAACCAAAAAAATTAATGTTTTTCTATGACGTATTGTCAATGCCTAATAGGATTAAAACTGAAGTAAATCATAGGTGGTTAATACAAGCTGTGCTTAACTTGGCGGATCGAAGTTGATTAAAAATCTGACAGCGTAAAAAAGCCAATCTTTCAGTATCATAATAAAATGTGTATAAGTGTACAGTAAAATAAGCATTAGATATGGAAATCACAGTACAAACAAGTAGATTGACGGAATATCAAACAGAACCAAGTCTTCGGAGATGTTACGCTAAGAGTGTATTTTGACAGTCCTCTTCAACTACTAAAATCTTCGGAATTAGCAACGATACGAAACTGCAATTTGCTCAGAATATATACTAACTATGTGTAATTCAACCGGCAAAATATTAGTCAATCATATTTGTAACTAACTATACAATTACAATTTTTTGAAGATGGTGTTCTATGACTCTAAATTTTAACTTCTATTAGCTTTTTAAAAAAAATCCCAAATTTTTCCAGAAAAAGGTAAACTGTTTTGTCATCTAGGTACTTGCTCCAGCGATTTCAGGTGCTACTTCGCGCAACTTTTTGAAAAACGACGTTTTGTTTATCGCATTACCGTTTCTAGCATTCTCATAAATGCATGTTAATTAATATTTCCATGAAAAATTTGTTAAGTTATGCCATTTCAGTGACGAAATATTCGATGTATGTTTCATAACCTCTTAGTTCTCCTTTAAAAATACATACTGTGGCAAACGATACAAGCATGTTTATATCCAGCTATAACAGCTTCAATAACCATCCTAGATGCAAATGTAATCAGAAGATTCACGATAATCTTACAAGCGATTGTTATAGGGAAAGAAATTGATTGCGAGAAGTTTGATATTTACTTAAAAGAAACAGCTGAAAAATTTATAAATTTATGGGAAAAAAAAAATAGCAGATAGCCGTTCAGCTACTAACAAAGATATTTTGAAAAGACTACTTATCACATTCGATCCATATATTTCCCAATCAAGACGAAAATTAAACGAACATACAAGAAGTGAGTTATTACCAAAAGCTGTAGAATTATTAATTCCTCACAGACAAAATTGAAAATTGTGTTAAGCGAAAAGTAGGTAAGTACTACAACCTGTTATCAAGAGAGGTAAGCGAATTCTTTTACTATACACAAAAACGTTTACAACATCACTGTTTAGAAGAAATTCCTATTAAAAATATAGATACATAATTTTACATTATATATGCTCTTTATCTCTGCTTTAATAGTTACATTTAATCTATTAAGATATCAAAGCCCATGTTTCCATCTTAAATGTATTTAGTAATCACAATATTTTCCTGTCGATCACACAGAAACAGCTACGAAACTTATATCTATATCAACAAATACGCTATTTCTTCGATTTATGCAGTCTCAAATACTATATACTTTTAGCGTCATTTTTACAGGCAAGTATTGACGGTACAACAATATTTTTTTT
This sequence comes from Cetonia aurata, assembly GCA_949128085.1. Lineage (NCBI taxonomy): Eukaryota > Metazoa > Arthropoda > Insecta > Coleoptera > Scarabaeidae > Cetonia > Cetonia aurata. The sequence goes on from OX421885.1 coordinate 37,251,187, forward strand.
TACTCGATATAATATACACACAAAAATTATCTTTCGTTGATCAATATCAATTTTTAAGCAAGTTATTACCATTTCAGTCAATGTCCGCTTTTTATCGCCTTTCGATCCACTGTGCGGCGGAGAGACATCTACTTTCTTACCTTCCCCCAAAATATCTACCAGCCACAGACGAAGTATGTATGTACAGTGCTCTTCAGTTCTAGTGTCTCCCCCTTGCGACGATATATCGATACTATTGTCCGTATAGCAAGGTCGAGTACTTCGGCTCAGCTCGGATTCACAGGAGAAAAAGAGCAGAGAAGGACATTATTCTTTAATCCAATTTTAACATACGAAAGTGAGTTACGGATCTTGATAAAGAAAACAAAAGGGAGACTACAAACAGCAGAAATAAAATACTTAAGAGCAGCAATGGTGGTTACTAGAAAGAATAGAATAAAGAAATAAGAGGAACTTTTAGTCAAAAATATAGAAAGAAATCAATTGAGGTGGTTTAGTCATTTAATGCATATAGACAACAGGTTAAAAGAATATGGGAAACAATAGTAGCACAAAAACCACCCTGGGGCACACCGAAATTCCAAAAGAATGAGGACTGGAAAAAAAGAAGACAAGAAATGAACAAGAATGGGCTGAATTTATATGTGAGAAAAGTTACTGAATGAATTTTTTTATTTAACTAAACCGAAATAAGCAAACTCTATGTTTGTGTTCAGTTCAATCAGAATTTATTGGAATGCAATATACACAACGCATATTAATTTTCAAACGCTCTTCTTACGTAACATTTAATGTCATTAATAAGTTACGCATTTCGATGCTTCACATCTTCCATAACCGTGATTCTATTTTCGTCCTAATTAAATCGGATTGCCCGTTGATTTATGTAGGTAAATGACGAGTGAATAGGATGAAAGAATCAGTTCGAGCCTTGAACGTCCGCCCACGATTGTTAATTAAACGGCCTAAAATTACTAGTTGACGGGCTTATATAATAACAAAACAAATAAAACAGATACATATAGGAAAATTGTGCGTGGTGTATCGCTGGAATTACAAGGCTAATATTCCTAAGAATAGCTGCAGATTATTATTCAATTTACAGTGTCAAATAGTAAATAAAGGCGACATTTACTATGGTGACCATCGTTGTCCATTAACCGTAGAAACAAATACGAAAATGGGAAATATTAGAAGCTGTAGAAAATTCTTACACAAGAATCTTACCGGTACAGCTGTGAAACTAGATCGTTAGATTTGTTAGATCTCATATTACTTAACCTTACTTTTCGTCGGTGCATCATAGGATAGGCTTTAGATATGTCGGCATGCTGCTGCATTTTTAGAGTAATGTTTATTTTAAATTTTAAACATCATTCTCTCTTCAACTTTATATCTTTACATTTTAATTTAGTAATTTTAACGTTTGACTTCTACAATTTTACTATCAAGCGCTTCGATTTGATGTTTACTTTACTACTACAAGAAACCTAAATCGTAAGTAACTTTTATTTTATCTTGCAAAGAAAAATTATTACTTTATTTTACCCCTTGCTTGTTGTACCATTTCTTGATGAAGCTATTGAACTATAAAGAAATATTGAAAATGAATACTAAAAAATTAAACTAAGTAAACACAAAAATGACAAAACAGACTAAAACAACAACTTCACTTTGCTATATTATAATAAATCCATAATATTTAAATACGTATTGCCCAAGCAAACCGCAATAATTTCCTTTGGCAGCTACTATCAACACCAATAAACAAAAACTCCAACGCCTTAACAAATTATTAGATACTACCTCATTAAAAGCGTACGCAACTTCCATAGATCATACAATCAAAACAACTCACATTTTTATCCACTTTTCGCGCACCATTTAAAAAAAAAAAAAACTCGCCAATTTTTCCCGGTTCGAAGTCGCGTTGTGTATTGTTTATTGTATACATGCAAATTGGTCATCCGTCACTAACACCGTGCGATTTAAGTACATACCACCTGCTGATGGCGATGTAACTGTTATGATGTAACGTTTATTTTGGCGTATAACTGGCGACGCCATAAGAAACACAATTGACCCGTTCAATATGGACTTCCTCGTCTTAAAAAAGATTATAGAGAGAGAAACAGCTGCGACACCCACAATTGACTATATTTTTGAACGTTTATGTATGATGTAATTGAAGAAGAAAATTCGATGTAAACAAGATGTTAAAACATACTAGTGTAGTATATTAATAGAGAAACCTACCCGTGTTTTATGCCCGACGTTGACAGGTTCGCCTTTGTAAATAGATTTAAGTACGATTTGTTTAAGAATCTAAAAAAGAAAAAAACACAAACTTCATGCAAAATTATAAAACAAAAGCAAGCTGTAATAACGGATGCGTTAACGAAACATATACGCATGCTACTTGATTGTTTTCTGGGTTAAGCTTTTAAAACTAAACAAGTATCTACAACAAATACAAAATTATTTTAGGCATATAGCTTAATCCAGATAAACTAAAAGTTACGTCCAAAAGTTTTGACCAAAATATCGCGCGCTTTCTTACTTGGCCTGCGGACTGGGTAAAGAATTAGCTTGATTAAAATCACCGGTTGAACTCCATCTTTTGTGCAACGTAGCTGCGGATTGATTTTGCGGACTAGCTACCGTCCTTCTGGGCAGAGGTTGTGGCGTAGCTCTGGGTGACGGGGAAGGTATAGGTGAAACGCTACTAGAACTTTGACTGTCGCTATGGAGTGATCCAGTTGACTGGTAGTGGACGCCGCGTCTTTGAGGGAGTGAAGACCCAGCGTAGCTTCGTTGTGTAGATAGACGAGATTCGATTTGTAAACTACGTAAATAGGGGGAAGAAAAAATATATTATATGAAATTAAAGAAAACTGGTGGAGGGGATTAAGGCATCTCACTTGTTCGGTGGTGTGCTGTAGCTTTGAGGCCTCAATCGAACGTCTTTGGAGAAGCCGTTACGTATTGGTGTGGTAGGGATTTGAGGGGCGAGTGGTTGTGTGGATAATCGCATGCCCTCCAATAAGTTCAGTCTGCGCAGGGCTTCTGCGAGAGTAGCTTTTAGGCAGACCAATTCATCTCCTTGCTCGAGGACTCGTTTTTCCAAATCGGTGACGCGGCCAGCAACTCCTCGACTTTCAGCTTCCAACATTTCATCTGAAAATAAACAAGATTGTTCCGTTTATGGTATTTAAAATACTTCAAATTTTAACGAAGTAACTAAGTATTGAGAACAGTTATCTTAGAAGACTGAGCTTTTGCATCAAGTTGGTTTGGAGTAACTTTAAATTTGCGTAGCTACATATAGGGCCATTAGAAAATCAGGCGACATTGTTCTAGCCAGCGAATAAATGATTTAAATATATCTACTTAGATCATCAATACTGAATATTTTACGTAAGAAAAAGTATCGCGTATAGGTGGTTTACGAATTCTGAATGGTGCCCAAAAACATCTAACCATAGCTAAATCAAAGTATTTAATTTTTAAGGCATTTTCGACATCTTAAGGAACTCTTACATATATAGTATATCATTGAGCATTTTGTAAAATTATTTACAAATATACAGGGTGTTACAAATTCCAAGAGCTACCTTCAATATTTTCATTTGAAATGGATTACTATATTCTTTTTAAATTTTTACAGTTGCAACTTCTGACATTTTTAAGTTTTATTCTAAAAAGCGTGTTATTCTTTATACGCCGGGGCACATTTATTGAAATTCAAACGCTTTTTTTTTCGATTTTTTTAAATGGAACCCAAATTCGATAACAGTATAATTTGCGTTTAAATTATTGGATAGTTAATTAATTTAAATCGATGTACATATGTTGATATAACTTTTTTATATCAACATTTGCTAACTTTTAACTTAATTTATTCTCTCGGAAGATGTGGCAAATTCAAATGAAAATTTAGCCGTTTTATTCGAAAATAACGAAACAGATTAAAATATTCAACAAAATTGATCAACTAGAATACAAAATAAGCAATGATCATTATCAAATTAGTTCTTTTTTAATCTTCGGAAAGGACCTGATAAAAATCGCTTATTCCTATCGAAAAAAGCAGGGATTTCAATGGAGCAACTTATAATATAATATTAATTATTATTTGTATCAACCAAACCTTAAAAAGTGGTTGAAAAAGTTATATGCATAAAGTAAATATTCATACGGTTAATTTTAAAAAAACAATATCCCATACCTATTCAATTTGTGCACAACTTGATGAAGAACTATTAATATAAACACGGTATCAGAATAAACAGTAATTAAGGTTAAATTAAAAAAAAAGTATTAAAGAAAACATTGACAATTCTTTAGTAACCTATAAATTTCTCCAATCAATCGTAACCCGGTTACTAATGATTAAAAACTGAAATAAAGAATAAAATTTATTACACAATATTCTTAAAGTAATTATTCTTACTGTAAATGTTGATAAAATGATCGTTTTGTATAGCAGCCTTATATAAGCTCATGCTAGAGCATTTACTAGTTGTCAATAGTGATTCAAATCATCCGTACTATACTGCAACAATCACATCACAGAATTTAGCACAGCCTCGTAAATAAGAACACAAAGGTAGAAACAATGAAACTGACATAAGAACGTTACCAATTTGCACTCTGTACTTTTCGTATTCTAGGTGAACATCTTTAATTCGATTCAAAAATATTCTTAGCGATAGATAACACGTATATTGATACTATTGAAAATCCAACGATACTAAGGTCACGACCTCTTGATTCATTTTAAAAACATTGTAGAATATGCGCACACATATACTCAATGTTTGTTTGCTCAAAAAAATATGTGTAAAAATGTGTGCGAATAAAAAATTTTACATTTGTGCAAATTTAATAATTTTATAATTAGTATTATTGAGACAATAAAAGATTATCAATAGAAAATATGTTGGTGTATGTATAATAATAATGACTTATTATAATATATGCATTAATATGTGTTTCTTACAAATTAAAAGCATTAATGAAAAAACTATAAACTGTATATTTATATTTGCGCAATAATCTTCTGTAACATTAATTTTTTGAAACTCCACTAGGAATAGATTTAATTCGTATGTAAGCAATGATAATAGTAATGTTTTGAATATCTAACATATGGAAAAGAATTTTAGAAAATTGGCAAAAATCAAATATCTGTAGAACGACAGTAGATATCAATTTGCCGTTTTGACAGGTTAGATCGTCTTTATGTTCTCATTTTTCTGGATGTAAGTTTATGCGAGAAGTTAAAGGTTAAGTACACCAATTGACGCTTTACATTTACATGGCGTGTATTTCGTATACACATAGGTGATTTTCCCCAAATAATTTGCTTATGTTACTTTTACTACAACATCGTAATTGGAGTTGCCTATCCTAAGTATAATAATATGCATATTATGTTGTTTAGGTTTACTGTATGAATGTGTTATCGTTCTTTATTTATCTTTAATGTTGTGTTGGAGCGTTCAGCCGCGCAACCTTGGAGCTGTGGAATTCACGGTCACACGATAGTCGGTGGAAGCCTTTACAAGTTTACAACTTCAGGTGCGGCAGATTTATGAATATCCACTATACACGCTACGAACTTTCCATGCGCGAGTATCTACTTTAAAATTTTGGCTTTTTTATTTATTTCTATTTCAGCACAAAGAACTCGAATTCCGTTTGCGTTGAAAGCGTTTACATTATCACCTCGGATGATCACAACTTTGCATATTACATTACGCAATTCCCATTTAAAATATCGAGGCTGACACTGTAGAAACGCACACTGGTTATACTTGTTCCTTTTCTAGCGTTGCCCGGTCAAAGTCAAAGTAAATAAAATACGCCACACTTCTATGAGGCTAAGGTACCTCGTCGTTACAGGGCTAAATGTGTATTAATTGACGAAAAATATAAAATTTACGTGCTCTCTACAATAAAGAAACTTACGCCATCCCGTATACTCATAGTCTTGACTTTCCAAGATCTCAGGTAAACTACTCCTGGTGGTGAAACGGTCTTCATTTTCAGATTTTGACAGGTTCTCGAGCGATCCATCCGAGTCCACCATGGTTTCACCGGTGGTGTTGTTACTTCATCACTTTCAGCGGTACAAAACACTACGTTCGTGTTTACTACCACCATGCGTCTTTTTATCACGAGTATTCATTCTGATTATCATCTAGCTTAAATACATAGTGCACACTGAATTTTGCTTAAATCCGAGATAAGTTATCTTAGAGAAAATTTTCTTTGATGAATCACGGTAGCAAGGATTTGTTTATTTTTAAAATCAGCTGATAAAAGCTATAAAAAATAAAAATATTATTTTTTTAAAAAAATATATAATAGTACTAAATAATTTATATTTAGTATTTAATTTTCTTTTATTAAAAACTTGTTCTTTCGTCCGTTCATTTAGGTATGGCAATTTTTCAATTCTGTTCTTTAGGGATTCTACTACTACTAACGCTGTGCTGTTTAGCCATAGAAGTAATGTTTATGTCAGTGATTTCCAAAGTGGTCCAGGTGGACCCTTAGGGGTCCACGGGAGACTCGACGGGGGTCTACGTTGGCGTGACAAAAAAAATGGGGGTTCACAATTCGTAAGCGGGGGTGCACGAAAATTTATCTGGTTTCGATAGTGAAGAACTAAAATGTTGGCTTGTTGTTAGCACTAATGAGGAACTGAAGGTGAAATTTAAAAGAGGGTATCAAAGATTTTGGCTGCAGGCAGAAATACCCGAAAAATATCCTGGACTGTGGGGAATTGCGAAAAAGCTTTTGATAGCGTTTCCCTCGTCATATCTTGTCGAGAAAAATTTTAGTGTCGTTACAAACCCTTTAAAAAAAAAAAGGAGCAGATTGAATATCCCAGAACGGGGAGATTCGCGGTTATTCCTAACAAAACTGAAGCCAAATATTGATAATTTGCTGTCAATCCATCAAGTACATCCCTCCCAGTAAAATTATGACTATTTTGTGATTGTCATTGTAGAAGTTACGTTACCTTATTAATATTTAATTTTAATTATATTACGACTGTTATCATATTACAATGTAATATGATAACAATAATAATTAATAGTGTAATGATTACATATTTGAATAAATACAACACAAGGAAATACACTATTTTTCTTTTTATTTTTACCGCTCGAATGGGGAGTTTTCTAAATAAAATATGTGAGAATTGATTGGTTTCTTGTGCTGTGAGTAGATGTCAAAGGAGTAAAGTTGGATGGAATCACTTTTTTGATTGGTTAACTTTACTTTTTTGACATCCACTCAGAGCACAATCAATTAATTAATTAACCAATAACTCAGCCGCAACGCAAATTTCCATAGCTAGATCTAATCTTCACATTTTTTTGTCGAGTTGTGGGAATATGGTAGAAATGTAGCTGCGGGGGTCCACCGGAACCAGCAAAACTTTCAAAGTGGTGTATGAGAAAAGTTTGGGAGCCTCTGGTTTATGTTAGCTCACGAATATACATTGATTATTTTAAAGAAATTATTTAACTTACTAGTGTAGTGCTTGGGGTAAGAACCGTCTTTGTGCATGGCTGTATTCCATGCATATAGGCAGTTCTTGCACCAAGCACTTCAATTACATCCTCTAAATTTGTTTATGTAACCAACGATTACACAGAATATTAAACGAATATGATAGACGAAAAAAAAATGTAAAAGAAAAAAAAGAAACAAGAAAAACTTATTATATAATATAAATGACTTGATCCAGGCTTTTCTTTATCAATGTTTTTCTTAGGTTTTTGGGTTTTGAAGATAAGCTGTTAAATATTGTATTAGTTTAGTCATATCCCTCAAAAATTCACTTAAAACTTGAATATTTAAGTAATTTACAGAGAACACGTGTTACTAAAAAAAAAATGCCGCTTTGTTCATTGTATACTTCGAGTAAAACCGCAAATACCTGCTTATGTTGCCTATATACATTTTTATGTATCTTCCCAGTAGATTTTCTTGCTTTACGAATATAATCAGTAGGAGCTATTCGATTCCGAAAACGATTTTGAATTCGTCAAGAAAAAACAACTCGATTCATCATAGAAATCGAATCCGTAATCGCTCAGCGTTACCGAATCTTTTTGAATTCGAATTGCCTGCCACTAACAATAAGTAGAATGTCACAAATAATCATTATACATGCCTAAACCTTCTTTATAGGTTCAGAGAACCAATCAGTTGGTGAAATGTTATCAGTGTCATACCGCATGTTTATATGGTACCGCGTAGCAAAATATATACCTCCAAGAGGGCATAGTGTATTCATGTATTTATCTAAACGGAACCGTGTTTCTGGGTCGACAATATAAACGACATAGGGGCAACGAATTTTAATGCAAATGAACAGCATGAATAAACAGCGCCATTTCAGCACAGGTAGGTATGTTTTCATGTATTATGTATGCACAAACATTCCTATAGGTTTGTATATATTGGATCAAAAACAATAACACATAATTGGATATGTTAAATTATTGCATTCGGTCTAGTCGGTGAAGTGAATGGCAATGGAATTTAAAACAGCTGTTAAATATTAACTTGTAGTGTTGTATTAGAAATTCCTCACTGGCTTTTATGCATTCTAATATGAATATTATGCTCGTCTTAGTCTGTTTTGAACAAAATACATTTTATTGGTATTAAACCTTTATTAAAACACAACAACAAAATAACAATAAAATACTTTAAGTACTTATATAAATAAGTGTTCGTCCTATTAAACAAAGCTACAATAAAATGGTCCCAGTTCTCTGTCGGTAGCCAAACCAAACATGATTTTTAACGAATTAAAAAGGATTTTTTAAGAAGAAGCAACAGCAAGGAAGGACCGAAAGTGTTAAATTTGAAGACCCAAAAATAGGTAAATAGGAGAAGAAGTTATTTTACTTTAGAATTGTACACAACAATTAAAAAATGAGCAGATTCCAACATTTGAAGCAAAAAAATATAAAACCGAAGATTTCTACATTTTTCCAACAATTGGTTTAGGAACTATTATAGGGATATTCTTATGGCACGTGTAGATTTAAAAAAGAAGGCATCTACCCCACGTAAATATTATAGGAGAATAAAAGCATAAGAATTAAAAGAATACAATGTAATGACGTTTTCAGATATTCTTCGATTCTCAGTTCTACATGAATAAGAAAAATTGATGTGTTAAATTGGACCGATTAATGCCGTCGAGCATTTCAAAAGTGTTGTTGTCGTCTACGCTTATTATCAATAGCATCCAACATCGGTTGTCGTTTTATCTGATAACGCCTACGCAATTCGTCAATTTCCAATTCCATATCTGCGTCCAGCACCGCCATCTTTTGTTGCAATTCTTCATAATTCAAATCCTTTAAGTACTCGAAATTGGCCACTTTACTATTAATAAATGGCACTCGTTGAGATCTCGGGAATAGAGGTGGAGGATTTATTTGCAGATTTTCAAGTTTGAGTTCACTCTCCACTTTGGCATTATTATACAAGTAATTCGTAGATGCAGCTTGAATCCTGCTGGAAGCCTTAGCTTCAATTTGCTGTATACCAGTTGTGTGTATAGCTCGGTATTGTATCCCTTGAGCTATGTCCACATCGCTATTCACAACCATCGTACCTAATTCGGACATGTCGACTGAGTTTTTGCTATACGTGATTGGTAGCACCATGTCGTCTTTGCTCAAAACTAAAGTGTCTTCATTTGTACATTCCATTAGCCTGTCTGTAATTCTTTGATTTGGATTTCTGTTCTCTCGTAAACCTAGTACCTCCTCGATCATTTCATGGAGGATCGTCGGTGACTTTGCGTTGCTTATGAAGACGTATTGGATCAATTGTGACGCAGTGGCGCGATCATCTGGATTCTTAAGCAGACAAGCACCGACGAAATCGATGAATTCCGTACTCCACTTATCGGGTTCACGGAAAGAAGGAGGTGGTTTCGTTGGTACCATGAAAACCGCTCGCATTGGATGTATATCCCCATAAGGAGGTTTCCCTTCGGCCATTTCCAAAGCAGTTATGCCAAGACTCCAAATATCAGCTGCGCAATTATAACCCATTTCTTGAATAACCTCTGGCGCCATCCAAAATGGCGTTCCAGTAACCGTATTCCTTTTAGCCAAGTTATCTGTTAACTGACCAGCGACACCAAAATCTGCTAGTTTCGCGTGTCCTTCCGAATTCAAAAGAATATTCGCCGCTTTGATGTCTCTATGTATCCTCAATTTCGAGTGCAAATACTCTAAGCCTTTAAGAATATCACAGAGGACGGTAGCAATTTCGTCTTCCGTCAGTGTCTTTTTGCGTAATTTTATGATGTCGGAAACGGATCCAGCGCCGCAATACTCCATGATGATCCACAGATCGGTATTTTTAAAGTAACTCCCATAGTATTTCACCACGTAAGGGCTGTCGCACTGTTGCATAAACGAAATCTCGATTATGATCTCTTGAAGGTCCGTATCCACTGGGACCTGCTTGATGGCCACGACTTGTTCCGATTCTTTATGCAACGCTTTGTAAACGCTACCGTAGGAACCCTCGCCGAGCTTGCAAATTATATCGAAGACTTCTTCTGGTTGTCTGGTTAAACTCTCTTCGGACAATTGTTTTAATTTTCCATTGGAAGACATTACTGATGATTTCTTATATATAGATAGTGGTATGCGAAAATATGTTTTGTTTATTATATAATCTATGTTTAAGAAACAAGAGCCACAGCCTAATTTTTATACAGCCATTGTGTCACATTTGATGTTCTTTCTCAGGTTGGATCCATCTTATTTATTCCGTAGTGAGTTTACCTATAAAGATAAGCTCGTGTCAGTAATAAAAGAACGAAAAGTGATTAAGATATTTTTAAGACAAAAATATAAAAATGGGATCTCATATGAAGAGGTACTTTACTTTGATAAATGTTGAACAATTAATAAAGATAAAAAATCATTATAAAACGTATTAGAAGCACTGCATTTCTGGAAATTTTGTTCTTGAAATTAGGCTTTTAAAAACTACATGAAAATTAGTCAAATATGTATATAGGGAGTGATGACATAATCAGGTCTGTTATATTTAAATCGTTAATTCAATCGTAGTACTGCGAAAACAAAAACTGTTGAAGGAAGCGTTTCATTGTTTGTGACACATACCTATGTTTATTTAGTTTACAATGCATCGAGTGATCGTATATGCAATGGATTGTTTAAAACTACTAGTTTACAGTTTACACAGCAGCGCAAAATAGTTTCGACTTATCATGTCTTAACTTTGTCCTTGCAATTAGAATCATTCAATTTACCGCAGAATTTAAGAGATTTTAAATTTAAAGCAGAACTACACGAATATTCCGTCATCTATCAATAAAACATCTATTACATATATTAGAACGTTCAAACCTAGTTGCCAGTATGTACCGAACTTATCAAGAAAACGTAGGTAAATAATATGATAACTAGTTTTGAGCATTTCACTACTACCGGGATAGAAGCGGTTGGATAACCGTTGCCTTGATATTTATTTTTAAACCGTGACCTTAACATATCTACAATACACGATTATTCTGTTATTCTTCTTCAAACACGAAGAAAATATTTAAGAGATGATACTTTAAATTCGCGATGCGCTTTTTAATTATCAGTTATTTAACTCTTAATGCATTATTCGGAGTCAATTTGTGTATTAGTGAAAACTCAGCAAGATGTACAAACACCAAGACGTTACAAGTTCTTATATGGATCGGCAAGACCAGTTTCGCAGGACGTATACAAGGTTGCACCAATGATCCTGAAGTGACAAAACTTATTTTGCAAGGCAAGACATATGTTCTAGAGCCGTTTACTTTCGTTAATATGACAAAATTGGAGATCCTCACGCTAAATAACAATTACTTAGAAGAACTAAAGCCGTCGTTTATTGTAAATTCCCCCAACCTAACAAACATATATGCTAGTCAAAATAACATAAAAATCATACAATATGGAGTGTTTAACCGATTGAATTTAAAAAATCTACACTTGGGTTCGAATCGTATCAGACATATAGCTGAAGGTGCTTTAACGGATATGAATACTACACTGTTATATTTGGGCAACAATCAATTGAAGGATTTAAATGCGAGCTGGTTCGGAGACACCCGTATAGAAAAATTCGATTTGAGTTACAATCGAATAAAGAAGTTACGCAAAGAATCATTCAATGGAGTCGAAAATCTAGTTTTTATCAATTTGAATTATAACAAAATATCGAACATAGAAGACGGAAGCTTCGGCGGCCAAGGAAATTTGAAAGAGTTGCATTTAGCCGGCAATGAATTAAAGGAATTAGATTTTTTAAGTGGAGTATCGACACTTAATAAAATAGACGTGGGCTTCAATAAACTAGGTTACATCGACTTAGAAAATGGGACTGAAATCTCGCAGATTCTAATATATCCCAATCCATGGATTTGTGAGTGTTTAAATGAATTTTGGAGATACGCTTGGAAGAATGATATTAAATATGGTGCTTCTACGACGTCAAAGATTCCTATAGAGACAGGTGAACGACCTTTGTGTATTACGAGTATGAAAAAATGTGATTACACGTATCTCCACGTGAAAACCATCAGATATATGAACCTTGTGAACTATCAACAGTTTGGACGTTATACATACGATGCATATTACAGTGATCCATAGAAGAAATCTTTTACTTGTTTGTGCTTTACTATGTTCACATACTATGTTCACATATGTATAGTTTGTTTGTACACAAGCTAGGTGTAAATCTGGATGTAGTAAAAATAAAATCGAGAAGTATCAAAAAAAAAAAACAAAGTAGATAGTATTTCTAGTAATAAATTGTACCTACAGAGTTGGAGAAAACAGTATCCGAAAGATGCGAGCCTAAACGAGCAAGAGATAAGATATTGGTTCTTAATATCCCATGTAAGTTGGTTTGAACGTGCTGCTAACCAGCTGAACTCACAGGCATTCAATATATTATGTCTGTCACTGTATCATCGTACTTCAATATTCGAAAACTTCGAAGATATTTGGCAAGTTAGAAAGAAGTTGATCGATATTATTTTTATGTCATAAAACAAAAGATTAATGCCATCATTTGGAACTGTCACTTAAAACACGAAGTACATTAATTTTAATTACAGTTTTAAATTAATGCGCAATTTCATGCCTACGAAGGTTATGGTCTTTATGTTCTGTTTGAAACATTTTGAGTGATGAATCTGCTGACTTGAAAGTTGTCAAGTAAATGTCATTGAAATAAATAATATACCGATAGCTTGTCAAATCCATGACCAACCCTAATCCAAAGAGTTTTTGATCATATATATTTATTGATAGTTTTATTAGATAATGTATTGCAGTCCATAAGATAATTTCAATACATTTGTAATAAGTGTTAAAACCTATACTTCGGTACGTGGTTACAAAAGCTTTATCAACACTTATTAAAGGAATTACTTTACTGTCTCTGTAATACAATATAATATATACAATCTGTTTGTTGATTTCATTAAACTGTATTATACAAAACGGTTGGGAACACCAGGTACAAACCAGGTGGAAACACACAAATATATTGTACTATAGAAATTGTCATAACGACAGCACTTCCATTAATTTATTATTATATTTGGTAAACTACATGGGGTGTAGTTAGAATCGTTTCTGAAATAGTTCAAATATTTCCTTTTAATGCTATTTTGACAAATTTTTAGTGATAGTGTAACTGTTTTTAGAAAAGCTACAATACGTAAAAGTATAGTTATGCAGTTAAATGAAAAGGATGATGAAAAAACAGCTACAACTTAAAATTAGTTCTTATTATAATTTCGGCTTTCGGAAAATTTTATTTGCTTTATATATAGGAGGCAGTTTAATATGTGCATGCAGTTTTACATTAGTAGATGCAAATTCAATTATATATATATCAAGTATTGGTAACAATGGATTGAAATTTTACAATAAAATTTAAGGTTGATAAGCAAATGTAACATTAAACACTTTCAAGCCACGAGATTATAACTCGTCTATTAAATAAAACACGCCCATTTGTATACATTCAAGTTAAAACCGCTAACAGTGGAGAATTCTACTCATGTTTATTTTTGACCTAGAAATCTCTAGACAAAAACCACCAACTTCCTCGACGGACAGACTGTATATCAATATGGAACAAAGGGAAATATACTGACCATATATGTAATAACTGACAATGAGTAGATATATAAAAATATGTAAAATGGTTCGCTAAGTTAATATTTAGCAAGAGAGAGTTTAAATCAGAGCTTTAGAAATTTCTTTCTTTGTACTATATAATCAAAGCGTTAATAAATCTAGATTTTTTATATGATTTGGTAATTATTCTGATAATATTTGAACTTTATGTCTTTGACCTCATAAAAATGCTCTATTTTACTGTAAACGATTTTAGTTTGAAAATAATTTGATAGATATTTGATATAAAAAAATTAAGGTGCTTTTGTGATAAATCCAGGCCTTTTGCCGAAAGAAACGTTTTAAAGTTGGACGCTTCTGTTAATGAAATCAATTACAATTTTAGTTAACCCTATCTATAACTTATTGTTTAAAAAATGAACGTATATTGGTTTGTTAAATTAATAAAGTAAAAGTAACATGTTCACAACGTTTTTTCGTGTTAGATTAATTATAATTTAATATTTTGTTAACCTGTTTCGCTCTATTAAAGGCTGTTCATTCAGTGCATACACAAAGCAAATAAATATTCCTCAATAACAACCATCATACCCAATGGTTGAAGAGAAATATGACTATTAACTGCAAATGCTACCAGAATATTGTATTATAAAATGTTCTATCGTAAACATAAAAATATTTTTTCTGTACTCTGTGAGTATATAAGAACTCACAGATTTCAGCGATCAAAGAATATATTTAAAATCGAAGCATTCGTCTAAAATTACACCATACTTTTAATTCAATTGTATTGTTAGCTGAATTGACTAACATCTTGATAAAGAAAATCATTTCTATATAGAAAACAAATGAAGCTGTTACGTATTATAACTACTAATATTCTTGTATGAATAAAATTATTTTTTTTTTTGTTAAACAAGAAAGATTATACCGAGCTTTCCGATTTATTCACTTCTCGCACATGAACACTACTCGCGCACATTTTTCCACCACTAAATCTAGCTCTCGACAATCGAATTTCCGTCACCACAGAATGATTTTTTTTTTATTTCATATATCACATCAACATCTTAATTAAGCTGAAACGCCCACGACTTTATTCAATCGTAACGTGAGTGAATGCCTACACGGAACTGAAGCGTTTTCATTTACGAACGCCATAAACGAAATATAGCACGTAGAAATTCGTTCTTCTATCCTTAGGGGCAGCACCATCGATTTGGTGACCCCTCGTCGTCGACTAGTTGCAGCTGATCAATAAAATTATATAAACGTTTTAATAAGTCAGATGCGTGTACCGGGGTAACACCGTAAGAACGAAGAACTACTTCTGGGAAGATGAAATCTTGGGTTAAATTATATTTGTCTTTTGTGTTAACTGTGAATGGTAAATTTGTTGTGTCGTATATGTTTAACCCAGCATACAAAACAATTCTGATATAATATTTACACAGTTCAAATAAATAAAACAAACATACTGCCTTGGTAGTGTATTTATTTCATTATTTCGTATTTGGTAATCATGGAATCTACATTTGTGTTTTGATAAATGTCAGTAAACCTCTTAAAAGTGACCGTACGTCTCGAAAGTTTTGGCACAAAACTTGATACGTTTATAACTCTATTGAGTTGGCTTTGCAAACAAAAGTAATTCAATGATTTGTCATTTTAATGACAGTTCAGTTACCGAAATCGATTGCGTTGTAAGTTGTAATGGCTTATAAAGTAGAGCTTAGAAAAAATGTGTATAATTTAGTTGGGCAGATGCTTAAAATTTAAATAGACAATATAAAATACAAGAAAAAGGCCAAATTTGCGAATAAAGTTTTAAGTTGGTGCGCGATATCAGTTGTGATTTCCAGATCTCATGTTGGACGAGTTAGAGATGAAGCTTTGGATAGTCGAAGTTATATTAACAATTGCTTAATTATATCCACAAGAGTTATGCTCAAAATGATGTTATATTTTGAACGGATTTGGTTTCCTGCCATTATGCACGCGAAACTTAAAATTGGCTGAATGCTTACAACATACTTGTTGTACCGAAAAACGGTAACCCTCCAAATTTACCGCAGGTTCGGCCAATTGAAGATTTCTGGGCCAATTTGTCTGGCATTGTATGGTGGAAATTGAAAACCCGAAAACAAGCTACAATTAAGACGGCGGATTTTAAAAAAAAATCAAGAGATTGATGCTGACGCGGTCTAACGCTAAATGCGAGATGTTCGCAGGAAACTTCGTATTGTTGAAGACTATGGACCTTTACATTGAATTTAAAATAACGAATTTGTTGTTTATAAAGGTGCTAATTATATCTGTTTTGAAAAATTTCCGTAAAACCACTTTATACTTACATTTTAAAATGTTCTAAAGAAATTTGTACCAAAACTTTTGGGACATACTTTATAGTGTATGACTGGTCGCATGGTTTTCCCTATTCTACTTTATAAAATTAAGCATACAATTGACAAAATAAACCTTCTTTTAACGTAGTGCTTTCAATGAAATTGTAGTTTGTGCCCTTTTAGTATTTTATTGCTTTTTTGATAAAAAAAAAAACCAGCAATTTTGACAGTAAAACGGAAATAACGCTTTCCAATATAAAATTGTTCGAATGTCGCTTTGTTTTGGCGATACAGGATGTAATTTTTTTTTATTTTATTAATTAATGCCAAACGATATTTTAATGATATTTGTTAAACATAATAAGGGGTTAGAGTACTTTACTTTGGATCAATTTTAAACTTTACAATTAGTTCATTAGCAAAGAGAAAGAGTACCTTAATTTTGCAAAAATCGGTAATACGGCCCTGTTAAATAATCGAAATTCTTATCGGTAATGATGTAAAAATTAATTTTACTTAAGTACTAATTTGTAAAAGACTGGATTTCTATGAGATATTTTAGAAAAATGAAAACTCATAATGAAAAGGATAAAAACAAACTACAAATATTCAAATTTCGAGTTTTCGCAATTTACTTATTGTAGCATCACAGAAACAGCTATAAAATAACAAAGTTAGCATGTGAAAGTAATTATAAAAGAAGACTTACAAAAGAATGTAGCTGGTAGGAAATAACACTAAACATCAGTGCGCAGACATTACAACGTATTAAAATGCTTTTTAAAGTAAATAATTTAAATTTCTAAAATTAAAAACACAACTAGGAGAAGAACCCTTGAAGGTGTGAACACAACACGTGGAAAAACGCGCGAAAATCTAGTATAGGTTATGGGTCAGGGCAGTTGGTAACACGAAAGGTACCAGTTGTCAGAGGAAACTTCAATTTCAAATTTCATTTTAAGTTGCTTATATCATTACAAAAATTGATGCTATTTTTCCAAATGTTGCTTAAATGTACGGATACCCCTTGCTTCGCGTATAATTCGCTTACTAACCTCATGATAAAAACAAATAAGCTTTGTCGTTAATTAGTATATTGGGGAAAATAAGATGACAAATTACTTTCCTTACATGAAATAATCCAACAGTTTCCCAGTTGTAAGACAGCGCTATCAGTTACACAAACCAAAATTTTGGCAATTTTATATTGCTTTCATCATTACGAATTCCAGTTCCACTAGTGAACTTTTTTTATTTTAAACCTTTATTACGAAATAGACTGCTTTGTTGTTGTTAGTATAGTCATCCAATTCAATCATCAAAATAACTTCGTGTGTTAAACGTGCGTTTTAAGTTGTCAATTTAAAAATTTTAATTCTAATTTGACGTGTAACCTAAAAAGAATCACACACTGAGAATGCTATGGGAAAACTATAACAATTTTAGCACTAAGGTACATAAGATCTGTGTCACCTATTTATCAAACAGTTGATATGAAAACAAAACAAAGCAATGTACCCCACAAATGAAGTTATCTTACACCGCTATAAATAATTAAAGCACACATGTTTATACGCAAACTACACTAAATGTTGCTTAATTGTTTCCCAACAATACAATGGTTTATTGTACGGGTCTGCCTCGCCTAATGAAAAACCGTTTCTGCACATAATTTTCTGTTAATGAATTTTCCGTACGTATTTACAACGGAAATGACGGGTCTTTTTTTCATTTTTTTTTTGCGGCACAGGCTTCTACATCAATGTCAATCTCGTCAGCCATAACGAAGTTATAAAACAATGCCCGATTGTATTCGTTATTCCTTTACAACTCAACGAAATCCAATATAATCTAATAGGAAGATTATTTTGAATTATTCAATGCGGAAATAACGCCATCTATTAATGTATTACCGAACTGTCAAGTGATACTGCTGTAACTGGTGGGTAGATAGCGCTAAAAAGTCAATAATAAACTTCAAAATAATTTAGTTTGAGTTAAATCACAGACAAGAGAATATGTTCTCTTGTCTGTGGTTAAATACACGTGCATTTAGAAAACTACGGAATAATATGAATAAATAAAGTAAAAATACCATTCGATTAAAGTTCTACAAGTTCAATGATCATCACCAATTGACTCTCGTTACATAAATATTAGTTGTAAGTATTTAAATATTTCTTTCATTTCTAGACAGATGAGAAAATTCATAAGATGCATATTCCGTTAAAACCAGTCTTTCCACATGTGTTTGATGTGATTGAAATTGTAATAGGTAAGCATTTCTCTATGAACGGTATTTGATATATGTACATAGTAACAGAAACGATTTCAATGTGATCAAAAATTGTTTTAGAGAAGGATAAATACTTATTCATTCTTCTTGCGTTAAAGGGGTGTAGGTCAGCAATTCATGTTAAACGTCAATTCTGTAAAACTTTCAGTTTGACCAACATACCTACTAATTTCATGTAAATTCCTTGCCTTTATTCTGGGACAATTCGAAAAGATTCACCTTCTTTCGAAGAACAGATAGTACGGGCTCTTAAAGTTGTTTTACGTTAGTACGACCATGTGCGGCAGACTATGTGACATGTGAGTCTAACACAAACAATTCACGTAGTATAAATTAATCAGGAATTTTAATCCTGTATATTTTACAAAGATGCATCATATAAAATATATTATTTGCGGTTGTGAGAGTTACCTCATCATTAAGAATAGTTAAGTATCCTCATACAAAACGTGGGCGTGTAATATAATATCTTCTATTATTCCACTAGCATTGTAGCAGAAACATGGCTTTGGAATATTTTAAAGCTAAGCAAACAAGTTACTATACTCGCTACAAATTCTTTTATTATCGAGCCATCGCATGATATTATACAGTGTGGTAACCATTTATAGAATAAAATTATTTTTCATGTTATCCTAGAATTTTATGAAAAATGCTAAAACACTAAACTAAACTAATTTTCTTCCATAAGGGGTAACTACACTGTATAACAAAATTAAACATTAGGTAACTAACAAGGAATATTTAAATATGTAATGGAATAAATAGATATCACAAATATTTGTTTAGGCCGCCTTTACATAAATATTAACGTAGCAATGTAACGAATTAAGCTTACCATTTTCGTTGGGGGTTTCCCCGCCGTCACCGTTGAGACGCATCGGAAGTATGGCGGAAGTGGTGTTATTAAGATCGATTGTGGAAAAACATCATTGGACAAACACTAAGAAAAAAAGAGAATACATATTGTAAGAAACATTTTTCTTGATCAGTGCATGATGTTTAATATATTATAAATAATGTGTTTATGTACTTCTAAATAAATAAAGAGTTCTCGTGTTCTGTTTGTTTATATATATGTAGTGCGTAAAAATTACGTTAAATTCGTCATATTGATATTAACTTCTAGAGTACAAGTTGAAAATATTAATCAACATTCTTTTGTCTTTCACAATTTTACCGCACGTTGAAAGATGAGCTAGTAGTAATCAACTTCCTACAGTCAACGGGATCGTATCGTATTTGCATCTTTCCCATACAATAGACAAAAGAACCTACCTAATATGCACATCCGTTCTCAGACATTGTTTTCTTTCTCTCTTTTTGTTTCGCTCATTTTCCCTGAACTAAATAGCATTTGCATATTTCAATTTTTCTAATACTTTACTTTATCGGGCACATATAGTCATGGTAAATAAGAAGCGTTTAAAACATTTGTGTAATAAAAATAAGCTTTACGATTATTTTGTTCCTGTTAAGACGTAAAACGTCTGTATTAAAGCCATTAAGTGTCAAACTTTTATGGTTGTTTTTTATTAGAAATCGATTTTAGTATTAAAAGAATATGTTATAAATTGTTCGTTTTTATAACGTTGGGGTGAATGGGCACAATTAAGCAGTAAAAAAGTTGGAAGCAATGGTTGGAAGCGATGGGCGGCAAAAATTTGACCTGTCCAGTACATAAAATTACCTCGAGCTGGCACTGATTAATACACAATAACAAATTTATTTTTACCGAAAAGTTTGCATTGGAAACATTTGCGTAAATTCTGCCTCTTAATATTGTTTCATAATAATGGCAGAGTCTACAATGCTGACGAAGTCCAAAAAGTAATCAGCGACTGAAGTTTTAGATATAAAAGTCTTTTGAAGACCTACCAAAGGATTTTTTAAATTGTAACAGATGCTTTTAAAAACTTTGGCATAAGTGTGTGACAGTTAGGAGAAGATACGATCAAACATATTTTGTATGTTTTCTAAACGGTTTCTACGATATAAAAATCTGCCCTCGTAATATATATTCACATCAATAATGTTACTTTATTTTAGACAACTATAAAGTTATCTAAAATACCCAGAGAAAAAATAAGTATAGAACATTTTTTCAAGTGAACTAGTAAGATGTTGTAACTGAATTTTTCTTTATGATATATTATGTTACAGCAGTTACCCAAGATTCCAATCATGACTATATGATTCATAAAGTTAAATTTTACCTCGCGGATATAATGTAATTGCATAATTTCTACCTGGTACAAAAATGCACATTCCTCAGTTCAAACCGACAAACGACGCGACGGTTTCGTCAATTGCTGCTCGCTTATTCTCGCGACCGGATAGTTTCTAGGGAAATTAGATTTTTGATGTGACAATCGGGCGATAGGTGAACAATTGTCGACCAACGTTTCGCCGCGTACCAATCCATTTGTCGCACAGAATTGCGTACGCGCGTTTACATTTGGGTCAAGTAATTCACGCTCGTACGAACGTGCGACGGACTGGCCTTTTACGAGACATAAATGGAATTGACGAGGAATGAGTCACGGGCAAGTGCAAAAATGTTCCCCGGCGGCGCCGCTGGTTCGTTTATTTTTAAGTGTCCACAGCTTTGCGTTCAGATGGATCAAGCGGAACGAGTCGCTTTGTTATTATCGGAGATTATACGGCAAAAATTCATCGAGCAGTCATGAAGACGGGCGCCGCTACGTACAGTTATTGCCACAGAAATAAGAGTACCACTCACAACAGGTTGTTGTGAAAAACATTCTTAGTAAATCGACCATTATTGGCACTCTACTCTATTGTGTACCTATATGCGAAAGAAAAGAGAATTTATAAAATATTTAAAGACGCAAATGTTATAAGGTTTTGCTGCACTGAAGGAATGGGAGCTGTAAAGTAACAAAAGAGGTTTTGTTACAAAAATCTTGTTTTTAAAATCTATTTCGGGTAGATGTAAACTCGGCCACTTATAACATTTTAATCTGTAGGGGACACCGGAACAGGTTCGTACACGGGGCACTATCAGACAGTTTAAATTTAAGGTATTAATGCAGTTTTAGCGCATGTCATGTTCATCCATGCTCAAAGTGTTACCCCTTTCTATGTCAATAACTGAATTTGTTAGACAATCAATTGGAATTTACGGTAAACGCTAATTCACGTATGTAAGTGTTTTTCAATTTACTTCTTAAGGCTTTAGTTGTCTTGGAATTCACATCTTTATTTCGCACATAACCTCATTAGAAACCGTAGTAATATGACTATGGATTGCATTTAAAAAGTTCATGCGGATGTAGTGATTTTTTTTTATTATACAACACACTGGGGCAGTTTCGTAATATATCAGGGTCAAATATACAAGCAGCATTACAAGATATTAAAGAAAGCAAAATGTCACTTGGAGAACCTGCCTTAAACTATAACATAAAGAAATTCGCACTGCATGATCGTTTTAAAAAATTCTGGGAGGAGAAAATTGAGCTCCTAACGAAGATGAGACACGTCCGTAAGGATGTTACACGACAAGTATTGTAATAATGAAGAACAGGAATTGCAAGAACATTTAACTCACACTTCTAACATGCATTTTGGCTTAACATACAAAAATACTCGTAGTCTTGCATTCGAGTTCGCTGTAAGCCTGAATAAAAAATATCCTCCAACATGGGATATGAAGAGACATCCTCGCTTATCGTATAGAAAACCTGGAAATACAAGTACGACTAGAGCTACAGCATTTAATGAGAATAATGTCAAGAATTTTTTTGATAATTACAGACAATTAACGAATAAACATAAATTCGCGCTAAAATTCTAAATCTAGACGAACCTTCTATTTCCGTCGTTATTTCCTAAAAATACTGCTTGCCGTACGTTAAAGTGATATACGATTGACCGATATCTCAAAGGTCGATTCCTGCTTACTTTTAGGTGTGTCCCTCTGGATGTTGTTCGTTCGCAGATTTCGTTAGGTGCGGCAAAGGTGTGCTCCTGTTCAAATAGGAAATGTGCGGATTCACCGGAAAAAATAAAGCGTGCGTTTTAGGAGAAAAATTGGCGTTGATATATTGCGTTTTCAGTGCCTTAAGAGAAGTTAAACAACTTTCTAAAAGTAGATCCTCACATATTAACCAAGCAAACAATAGATTTACGTTATAATCGATTCCAAACCAATAAATACATATACAGTGCGAGTTTTTAAAAACCTGATATATGTAGGTCAATTCTTTTGTTTGAATTAATAGAGACTAGGTACTTGTTCGCTGCTGAAATAATATTTTTCAAATGGCAGCATAAATACGTACGGTGCTACATTTAACGTAAGTTGGCAGATTTCCAAATTTTAAATAGAAAGTGTTATACAATTTTTATTAATTTACTAAGAAGAATTAGACTATCTCACAAGACAGTTCAATTAAATTTTCTTCGTATTGGTGACTTAACTCCATGCAATGTGATTCCACGCAAGTCATCCAGATAAACTTCTTTCGAATTCAAAATTTTGAAGATTTAATTTGTAAAACGCCGATAGCAACTGGTAACGTGCGTCCAAAGATTGCAAAAAGAGCAAAAATGATGGTTCTGGGGGAAATATCTTTGTTGTGCAGCGAAACCCTCGTACTAAATTGCACAAGAAATAACTGGCTCTCAATCAAAAGTGTACAGAACTCCAAACGAATTTCAACCATAGTATAGCTTTCGGAATGTCTGTCAACACCGCAGTGGAATTATTTATCAATTTTGCTTCTGGAAGTGCT
The DNA here is from genome assembly GCA_949128085.1 of Cetonia aurata. NCBI lineage: Eukaryota > Metazoa > Arthropoda > Insecta > Coleoptera > Scarabaeidae > Cetonia > Cetonia aurata. The sequence goes on from OX421885.1 coordinate 37,274,810, forward strand.
AACTTCCCCCAGGTTTCAAAAAAACTTGCGTTGTGGACTTAAGTTATGATTAAGGTGATTGAGAAAACAGTTAAAGCAATTTTGACTATATATAATAAAGATATGTATAAGTATCTCAAATTCAACAATTACCAATTTCAAAACCAATATATAACAAAAAGGATTTGTATGTTGAAATACTTGTTTATGCATCATTAACAGTGATTCAGCTTAACATAAATTAATAGTAGAGTAAAATGGAGTTTTAGTAACGAATGATGAATTAAATGTTAAATAGAGCATAAATTATACGATTGATTGACGCATTAAGACACGCGGAAGTTAAATATAATTAACAAAATGCGTATGATCACATCCGGTTACTTTACGTTACAGACGGATAAAAACGGTTGATCATGTCCAACAAAGAGCTTACCTATAGCCTGGAAACTTCTACTTATCCTTAATGCATATTAATTATTGTACTTTATTAACGATAAATGATGCACAAATGTATCAAATAACAACCGAGAAACATCAAGTACAAGTAATAATCATAGGTAATCATGCGTGTACTAGATTTATGATATATTGGCGGATAATGAGTAGAGAATAACATCTTAAACGCACACTAGTAGGTATTTAGAAATGGGTCAAGTTATAGCATACCAACAAGATTCACATTCTATTAAAATTGCCATGGAATTCTTAAAGTAACAACAAATGTTTGTATTACGTCTGAATATTCGAAAAGAGAACAACATGAGCGCAACATTATTCTTTTGTTTATACAGTGTAAATTACTTATAGATGCTTTACGAATCTATTTTTAAAACCACACTTTCACACCAATTGCGCAACACCAGCGAGCGCATAATTCCCTAAGCACATATGTACTTACATACACTAGTGAATCATTATCCATTCGCACGCATATCAGGGCGATACACGAATAGAAAGTGGTATTGTATTTTAATTATGGAATTCTTTATTATTACATGCGTATATCGGGAATTATTTATTGCGGGAAGGGTTTAGTTGTAAATGCAGACGCCCCCTGTGTTTTAATTAACAAGCATTCGAGGAGATCATGTTTTTAATTACAATCGCTTTATAATATCTAACACGTTCTGTATTGTATAAAGAAATTATTAAATATTATGTACCTAGCTGTTAAATAAATTCGATCGCAGAAAGCCCACAAAGCTAATCTCAACCTCAATGTTCAAGGGGTGAAAGCTACACTGAAATGGAAATTTGGATATAATGCTGTGCCGCTTTAAAATACCCCAAAGATGTTCAATGAGGTTCAGATCTGGGGACTAGAGAGGCTAGTCCAACAAGACAACGTTGTTGTCACGAAATCAACGCATTGTGGTCGCTGATTTGGGACAAGGGGCATTGTCTTGTTGGAATTCGATCCCATCCAAATTGGTGTCACCGAAAAAGTCTGTTAATGAGCACGTGAACGTACTTTTCGCTGTTCATACGACTTTCATAAATAAAGATTTCGACGACGCCAGTGGCAGCCATTTTAGATTAGATTAGATTAGATCTAATTAGGGTAACATTACACCGCGACCTATCGATTTATTGTGCCCCCCTACATCAGCTGCAAGCTGCTAGGGTTTGCCCGCACTTACAGCTCCCCATCCAGTCCAAGAACTTTAATAAATTGCAGTAGCTGTGATGGTTTCAAGGAGGGTATTTCTCCCTCGTCTATGACGTCTTTGCCAAAATAGTTGGTACGAGTTTCTGTGATGGCAGTGCAGTCGGATATTAGGTGTTCCGGACTTTCACCTTCCGCTCCACAAAACCTGCAATCACTATTCTGTTTCAGACCTATCCTTGTCATGTGTTCCCCCAGATGACAATGAGTGGCAGCCATGCTTCCTCCTCTAAGTTTAACAGTGAATACTACACAATCGGGGTGGTTTTCTTCGCCATCTTGCTCCGTAAAGTGTTGGTATCGTAGAGCCCACTAGGAGCGTTTTTTTTTGTTGTTGTGCGTGAGCCACGGCTTCTTTCTGGCTTTACAACCCCTTTGGTCCGCTTCTGCATGTTTTTTCTCGCAATACGAACGCTGAAGGGTTGTCCAGACTCATCCGACAAAGCTGCAGCGAGCTCAGATGATAAGTGATTCGCGGATAAGTTTTCGGTCCTGGCATTCAGGAGTCAGTCGAAACGACTGACTCCTGATTTCGGTTTATTAAAGTACAACATTTCTCCTAATCGAAAAACAAATTTCATGGTCCGATTTCTCATTAAAAAAAAAACACGTTTTGCCCACAAGAACACAACTTCCAAAACTACATTATTTTTTATGGATTTGAATAAGCGGGATTGGTGGCCCAATGGATTAAAAATACAAAGAATTTTACTTTAATCTATTTGCTTGCACACCCACAAATCGTACTTCTTTAAATCCAAGAGGAAAAATAGAGGAAACGATCTAAGAGAGCCAGTGTCTGAGCTGTTTTAAATCTAATAAAATAATAATGGAATAAAATTTATAGAATTTCCAAAGCAATGCTGAAGAATTTGATAGTAATTAAATAAATTTTCCAACAATTAAAAATAAATGCCTATATTTAGAGCTGCAACTTACGTTAGAAATGGAAATATTGCTACTTAAAGATATTATAAACAAGCATTTACACTTTACGATTTGCTTAGGAAGTGGTCGTTTTCTATTTCTACCCACGTTTCACATGGGTAATCAAAATTTACAATACCCCACTAACATACATTGCAAGAAGTTCATCGATTGAATAGAGAATCTATCTGATGGTGACAATGCAATCCCGATAAAAAGTCGCAGCTGTATTAATATTACACTATGAAAGTTCTTTAACGGAGATTTTTATAAAAGATCTCATAGCGAAATATCAGGATAAGAATCGTGAAGAATGCATCTCATGAATTATTTTTACATAACATAAGCTTGTGTATTTAGCTTTCATCAGACCTTCTCGAACATACATCAGGGTTTTCTTTTAATTTCCGAGTCTCAACTGCCAGCTAATGTCATAGAAGTGCGTTTTTCAAATGTAAGTCATGCAATTGTTTAGCTTTCTTATCATCTTAGCCGACACAAAAATGCCAAGAATGTGATAGATAACTTAATCGGCGTCATACATCATAGCTACAAATTCCAGAGCGACGTGAGCAAAGGTGAAACTTTAATTAAAACAATATTCTAACTGCATTTAATTAATACAAAATCGCTTTATGGCAAATCATAGGGAGAACTGCAATATTATTCAGTTAATAATTTTGAAAAATAAAACGGTGCCGACAAGTAAAATACATTTATATGTACTTTTAAGATTATTAAGAAGCTAAATAACTCGCCAAATACGCTTACCGTTATAGTCGCCGCAAATACGAGTCCTGTTCGCCAGATATAATTGAATATGGTACCACTAATCATACAGCACAAATACGGAAACCGTTGCGATTGTTCGACGAAAACTCGAATGCAAGCACAACACTTTTACCGCGGAGTCTCTCGGAACGACGATCACGGACGCCGATGGAAAAGTGAACATGCCCTTTGTGTGTTGACGGTACTTAAAACCGGAAGTTTCGCTTTTTACTTCAGTGAATAACGAGACAGGTGTAGGATCGTACTTCCTTTGTTGTCTGTCGGCTGTTAAGTTAATAGAAACGAATAGCGTCAGGTGATCAACGTCGTTTGAATTACAAACGGAACGGTCGTAAAAATATTAAACGGAAAACGTTATGACTAGGTTTCTAAAGCTTCACTTCAGTTGTGATAATAATATTTATGTATATATACCGAGTGTACCAAAACTTCCAAGACGATCGAATATCTCGAGAAATACACATCGAATCGAGAAACAAGAAAACACGCCTTTAATCATTTCTAGAAATCTATACAAGGACATCAAACACTACCCTGACTCTACATGAAGAATGATATGCAGAACATCAGGAGGAATGCACGAAAAATCATGAGGGCTCTGCGGATAAGATGGAAGTCGATGCAATCAAAGATCTGAGGAGAAATTCGGTGTAAAGTACGGAAATTATTTGGAGATTCCAAAACGTATAAGGCTATATTAGATATAAATCCATATGGCGACGAAATGCCCGTTATCTAAAGTGAGGAAGTTAGACACATAGAGAAGAGAATGGATAATCGACTTCGAAACGTAAAAAAAAAAAACGCAGAAGCTTGGTGGTAAAGTCAAACTGCCTGACGCTTTGATAAAGAAGCTCAGTGCCTATATACTATGGCTTAGCCGTTCGAAAAAATTCAAATAATGTAGATAATATGAAAAGAGAAATACGTTTTACCACCTATACTCAACGGATGAAAAATCGCAACACGACTACTGCCCGTCAAAAGGGCTGGTGTAAGTGGCAAAAGGGAAAAGCAAGGATTTATATGACCATCCTCCACTTGATAGAAAAGTTCAAGAATTTTTATTGCCAATCTATAAAGATTTATCAAAAGCAGATTTGTTAGTCAGGTGTTTAGGTGGCCACGCGCAAAATGCTAATGAAAGTTTCAACACAACAATCTGGCGCTCGGCCCCCCAAACATCTCAATTCCAGACTGAAGATAGTCGAAATCGCTGCCTTTATAGCTGCTGGTATTTTCAACGTAGGCTGGACAGCAATTTTCTAGATGCTGGCGGAGCTGCAGGTAAAGATAGACAGCCGCAACAAGAGATACGCCGAGGAAGTCGACGACCGCCAGCTGCGTCGTCAGAAACGACGCATTTCTTTGTCAACAAAGGAAGCTCGGAAAGCTAAGAAGGAGCAATTAATTGAAGAAAATCAGTTTTACGAAGAAGCAGAAGGTTTGTTATATGGCACTCGAATTTCTGATTAGCCGGTGAGTTGTAAAAATCATGTAATTTTCTCGATTCAAAACTTTAGACGCGTTTTTCTCGAAACGTGATTTTCAAAGTGGCGTGACGTGTAGCTCAAAAACTATTTAATCAATCATTCTGGTTATAATACTATTACCTTGTCAATGAACCTAAATGCTTTTAAAAAGAATAAAGAAAATTGCTTTTATTGCAAAAAAAAGAAGGAAAATGCCCAAAAATTAATTTTTATTTCAAATGCATATAAATATTGCAATTTTCAATTTCTTTAATCATATTTAGATTCATGGATAAACAACTATGGGTATAAATAATAAATTTCTTTTTCCTGTGATGGGTGGAGACTGTGGCTTGAAAACTATAACAAAATTCCCAAAAGAAAGGTGAAAAATTCCTTACCACAAAATTAGATAACAAATCTAAATACGTATTTCGGCAACTAAGTTGCCATCTTCAGTAGAAACAAGTGAAGAGTGTTATTCCCCTAGTGATTTGGTGAAGAGCATATCTTCCAAGGTTTACCTTAGCCGAAAACACTATGTTTAACACTGCTCTTCACTTGTTTCTACTGAAGATGGCAACTTAGTTGCCGAAATACGTATTTAGATTTGTTATCTAATTTTGTGGTAAGGGATTTTTCACCTTTCTTTTGGGAATTTTGTTATAAATTTCTTTTTGTTTTCTATGTTTCAGCAGTTCACAACAGGCATGCGTCACGCCGTTTTTATCCTCCAGCGCAGACCTATCGGATTCACACTCCAGCTAAGCCTCCATGTTTTAAAATAATATAATAAAAAAAATCATGTTTGTTCTTTTATATATATGTATCTAAATAAATCCCAAAGTTTAAAAAATGTACCCCTTTTTTCAATCCAAAAAAATCACAAAGGTCATGTACATTTCTAAATGTATTTCCCTCCTTAAGTCACGGGAGCGTTTTAGACGAAAACCTATTAATTTATCGTTCAATGCGATAAAACTTATTAGATTAAGGTATTTGTAAAGCTCTCTCCCTCGGCCAAACTTCCGTGGATGATAGTGTATATTAAAATTTCTTTTCGTAGAAATATATCTCGTCCTTGACATTTTCCCATTCACAACGCCTGCAGCTTCATTTTAACTGTTATATGTACATATAGGTTTCATTACTAATTAGAGAATTAAAATGATACCAAGACATCCTCATGTTTAAAGTAAACTTGAACTATTTTCACAAGCAAGGTTAATAACGAAAGAGCAGATGTTATTTATGAGCAAAGTAGGTATGCATGTTGTTTAATTTTTAAAGTGTTAGATTTATATTAGGTTAAAACACCTTACGGTAATAATTTGATTGAAACACTCGAATTATTTTATTAGTTTTTAATTTATTTTATTTATTAAAACAAGAAGATACAAACTGTATAGAATGAATGCGTTGGATATCGTGGATAGTAAAAGATTCTAAAAATATGTTTCGAGATAATTGAAGGCATTTTAGTACAGTACAAATTTATGCTTGTTTGTAAATATTGAAATTCTTCAGTGCATATTTTAAAACTCCATTAGTATAAAAAGGAAATTATCACATGAATTTGTGAAAGTATTACACACCGAATCAATTGCAATTTATTGCAGAATCCAGACAGGTTTTTCTCATATACCGTAATTAGTGAAGATTCTTACATATCCCAAGGTAAGTAAGTACTTTCTAGTTCACTGTACCGAGTTTTCAAAAATAAGAAAAAAGAACAAATTCCTTTTTTTTAAATAAATACTCAAGGGTTCGGCCGACCAAAAAGAGGCGGCTCATATGAAACTGGTTTCACTTTTCGAGAACGAGAAGAAAAGTTTTGGGGCAATGACACGGCGGCATGAAAGTCCTTGCAATTAATTCCTTAAGGTCGCTTAAGTTTTTTTATGGGCTGGTTCGATGCTAAAAATATATTTTAAAATAACCACCATGAGTTTACCCATGTGATAATCGTTAAACTATAAATATTACATCATTATTTCATGTTGCATGAAGTGGTGGAGAGAAGAGGTTTATTTAAAAGGCGTGTTGGTATTACTGAACGAAACTTTGTCATGTTTATATTGTGTCGATAGAAATATGCATGTATCAGACGTTATTACGCATTTTATTGCTTTTAATTTGTCATATCATTCAATTGAGGCGAAGTTCATTGTACTAGCAATTACGTTATTATCAATGCACTTTCTTGTTCTTGTAACACTGTCTTTCGTTTATTGTAACCAGAACTAAATGTGCCGACTCTAAATACTAAATAAAAAATATAGCATATTTACGTATAAACGTTGTTTAGTATATTATAAAATTGTTGCTTTCTTTTCCATTTAGTTAAATACTAAGCCATCTTAAAAGTAAAAAGTATCTATTCTGTTATCACACAGCATAATACTCTAAAATGCTTTTCTTCAGCAAAGTGATAATTAATTACAGTTATACCTAATTATTAAAGATCTCACATTTAGTGCGGCAATATTGAGATAGATTAATAATAGTGATTTATCGCCAGTCGACTCATAATCGTGACTCATTTTGATCAGATATTGTCAATTTAGAAAAAGTATCCATTCTGCGCCTGACCTTATTCTCTATAATAGACATTGAACTTAAGGTAATAGCCGGTGTGTTCGAAATTATTAACGTTAAATTAATTGGTAGTATGCATTTTCGTTAGAAACATGGCGATTTATTGCTTTGCTAATCATAAAAAGATCGCTGCGATTTATTTGTAAAAAATTGGAGCGCCGCCAGCTTCGACATTGAAAAGCAAACAATTTTAAAAGATATAACCAATATATCAGCAAGACCAATTTATAAACAATATAATGACGCATATACTAAGCGTCTTTCTAACAATCCAAATAAAAGTTTTAAACAAAGTTGTACGATCTTTAATTGTACGCTAAACTATACAGGGTGTAACACTGGAAACGCCGTAGTCTCTGGTAGTTAAATGCTGACAATTTTTGAAAAGCCGTATAAACAAGCCATTTAGCAAAGAAAATCAAGAAAACATCCGGCCCGGATGGAATCCCCAGTTTCCTAATCCGAGATTGTGCTTCCGTTTTCGCCCAGCCACTGAAAACAATCTTTAATACTGCATTGACCACGACTGTTTTTCCCAACTTATGGAAGATGTCCAAGGTATGTCCTATCTTTAAGTCAGATTCATCAACGGATATTACCAATTATCGTCCAATATCTTTACTAAATAATTTTGCGAAAATATTCGAGATAATAATGTACTCGCACATATACCCTGCCGTCAAAAGTTACATCTCGCCACATCAACATGGGTTCATGAAAAAAAGATCGACAGTCACCAACTTAACATACTTCAGACAAGCGGTGTCAAATGTCCTGAACGCGCATGGTCAAGTGGATACGGTGTATACAGACATATCGAAGGCATTTGATCGGATCATTCTGTGCTCAGAAAGAAACTAGATATGTTTGGCTTCAGTGATAGGTTGAAGCGGCTTCTGTCTTCATACCTACTTTGCAGAACGCAATATGTATTCTACAACGGATTCAAATCAAAATGCTACATAGGAGTACCGCAGGGATCAAATCTCGGGCCACTCCTCTTCAATATTTTGATTAATGATCTACTGCACCATATTGAATGTAAAAAATGCCTCTTTGCTGATGATCTAAAAATATTTGTAGAAATCACTATACCGAACGATTGCATTTACCTACAAAGACAAATTAATAAAATTATCAATCACAAAATCTTTAATCACATACCAGATTTCTTAAAAAGCTTACCTGATGTACAATTCAAAAAATTATTAAAACGTTATTTGACTGGTAAGGCATTCTATAATGTAAATGAATTCTTTTACGAAGAGGTCCAATGATGTCACTTGTTACTTTTTACTTGTAATATAAGAATGTTTTTAATATGTTGATCTTTTGATGTGTATTATATATATATGTATATGTATCATACTTTTAATGTGTTGTGAATGTTCCTTATAGACTTAAATTTCTTTTATTGACATGTTCTACACATATATGTATTACAGAACAAATAAATATTATCATTATCATTATCAAAAAGAAACCACTCCAAAACGAGTATTATCTTAATGGTACAATAATTGAGCGTTGCACTACTATTAAAGACCTCGGTGTGCGATTCGACTTATATGACGTAGCTACTTCTGCCTTCAAAACATTAGGATTTATCGTACGTCATACAAAATGTTTCAGCACCGATATACAAACACTGGAGAAAGTGCAGAGAAATCTATTAAAATATTTGGTCTATAGAACTGAGGGTGTGTATCCTCCACGGGGATTTGATTATAACACCCTCCTGAAACAATTTAATGTGGATTCGCTAGAGCCACAAAGAAATATCATCAGCATAAAGTTTTTATACAACTTATTACACAACAACATTGATCGTACCTACCTTACATCACAATTAAATTTTCAAGTCGACAAACTTTAACCTTCCACATGCCCAGATCCAGCATAAATGCGGCCTTTAACTCCCCACTATCCGTTATGTCCCGTAATTTTAACACTATATCTCACGCTTGTGATATACATTATGATAGCCTTAAAACCATACTCAACGTTGGAGGATATATTTCAGTTAATTATTGTTAAAAAGAAATAAACTACCTGTGTTAAGCGTGTGCATTTCTGTTAGTATTAGTATGTACGTATCGTAAGTTGTATTAGTTATAGTCTGTAATAATAATTTGTCCCTAGTCTGGATTGTTAATCTGTTAGACAAAATTGAATAAATAAATAAATAAATAAATAAATAAATAAATAATAGATAGTTGATGTAGAACAACTTTTCTTCTTTAACATTTTGTCGTATCTCCAACAACAGCCGGGATATCTGGCATGACAGCTAAAATCAAACAGACTGTATATTTCCCAAAACTATCGTAATAATTTCTAGATTAGCTTCTTCTAAGAGTGACATTTTCCAGTTTCTCAGTTTTTGTATAGGTACTAGACTTGTCAGTAAAAACTACTATTTTGCTCTTTGATTGATCGACGTTCTGTTTCATTAACTGCGACCTTCTAAGTTATTGTATACTTCTCTAAAATTAACAATCGATTCCTTGCCTTGCTTCAAGTACTTATCGATTTAAAATGTAATTGCCGAGTACCTAATTTTAGTATGCAAAATCCATTAAATGATAATGGGCACTGATTATTTCAGCTTATATACAGCGGATCGATGTTTGCAATCTATGTAATCTACCATCGTTGCCCACACCTACATATAACACGCAGCGATATTTTATTCCCTAATAACTGGATTAAAATCACTGCATGTCAGAGTTGATTTACATGGTTTTTTCTTCATCAATCATTTATTTAATCGTTTTTACGTTTTGTTATACAAATTAAAATAATTGGAAACCAATAACTACTATGTACTATTTGAAAAGTTGTTGTTTATGAAATCAAAATGATATAATTAAATTATAAATTATTTAACTAGTTTCAAATGTTCTTTTTTAAAACATAATAAAACTAATTTCTTCCTTAAAGTTAACTCATGTCTTAAATGTTTATTATTCTGTGTCTATCTATAAAATATTTCCTTTGTGAAATGATTTGAAGTATCAAATTAGATAATCCACTTATTGTTAGTGTATACAACTACATTCTAACTTCCGTACGCTAAGCATTTTTAAATTACATCATTTTACAGCTATAATTTCATAACGATTATGGAAAGTGCACATTCTTCTATAACTTAACATTAAGTTTGCAAACAAGTTTATCTATTACATAATTTTAACAGCAATTCTTATCGAATTACGCAATCTAACTAAATTATTAAATTATAGTGCTATATAGAGTTATATTTTATGATTATTATCACTTTCTTAATCTTAACACCTTTCACATTTCTAAAACTGTTCTTTTTTAACGTCACATAATTTTTATTTTGGTAGACTAATATATTTAGATCAAGAATACCATTAACATTTCCAGATTAGCTGAAAGAGAAAATTCCGTTACATAAAAGGATATTCACACGACCAAATCTAAATCATAGCATATTAAAGTATGATTCCAAAGAAAGAAACACGTTTTAAAGTTCGTTAAACTAATGCAAATTAGATTGGCCGCAAACGTCGACTTTCCTTTTCTCAAATGTCCTGAAGGAAAGAAAGTACAATTAAAAAGGTCGTAGTATTCCTCCGTACAATGCGATAATTGAACATCACCTAAGAGACAGGAAATAAAAACGTTGCTGTATAGATTTTTATAATCTGAACTTGACACGCCAATAGACACCGGTATGTGTGAAGATAGCACCTCCCCGACGCTTAATCGCATTTGGAAATGTGATTACTCATTGTTTCCTGTCTGCTTATTGCATTCATACGTTCATATCTATGGTTGAAGTTAATTAAGTCAGCATTCCTCTCCCATACAGCAATATAGCCACGATTTATGTATGAATAGAATGTGATGGAAGGGAATATTCACGTATTCATACGTAGATATAAATGCGTTTTATATTCCAACGTTTGCAATTATTAAAAAAAAAGTGGCTTTCGAACCTACTTCTAATAAAACTCTTTCACATACTCAACATAAATGCTTCAAATTATAAGTTGTGTAAAGGCAGAATTACCATTGATGTTGGCTTCTATGCGCGCTCCATCTTTCTGTTTTAAGAAAATCTATAAAATCTGGTGTTTGAAAACATAAATCTATTATATTTATCTATTTCTGATCGCACATAAACAGAAATTTATTTATTTAAAGAATGGTTTGATACTGAATTTGTACGTTTGTAGTTCAAAACAAAATATTATTTTAAGACAATTTCCTTACAGAGGAAATAAAATAATTTGGTAGTAAGTAAATCGTTTACCACTAAGAAAATTGAAAGCTTTAATTCAAGAAAACTTTTGTTTTGATGAATTTTCTTAACTAGAGAATATATTTGCTTAGTGCAAGTAAAGAGAGAATGCAGCTTATTGTACATGCAAAGCATGGGATTTATTTACTATAATAAATAAATGTTAGAATCGGTTAGAGCGCAGCAGCAAAACGATGTATCTGCGTTGTCGGTCAATTGTGTGATCGTTTTTTACCTTACAGAGTAGTTGCTTATTGAAATTAATGGAGACTCTTACATTGCTGTGCAATAAACTATGCTGGTTTTTTTACTGAGACCTTTTTATTTTTATAAACATTAGTGAATGGAACTAGTAAAGGTAACGAAAAAGAAACTGTTAGACTATAGGAACTCGATATTTTGTACATGCACAAGGGAGTAAGCTTTACATGTGCATCTAGTAGTACTTTTATGCACCTGAAAGGTGTGTTAGTAAGTTTGATTTGAACATTTAATAGGATAAAACTTAAGGTGGCTGCATTCATTTCATAAATGGTGCGGTGTATTTCTAAATAAGGCGGAACTTCTGAAAATATTATACCCCATATTTTATCATTTTTAAAACTTCCTCCTTATTTGCAAATAAGGCAGTGTTAAAACTACTTGTTGTTGCCAAACAAACTTTTTCAAACCAAGGATTTATTTCACATAATAATAGGTATTTTTTATTTGATATAGAAATAAATATTTTTGCTTGTATGATTTTAAGGTAAGTATTTACTATTCTTAAAAGGATATGAAAAGTGATTTAATTCAAGAATTTCAAGATTTTGCTCCAAGACTAATGCTTTCAATGCAAGTAAACGATAATCTTAAGTAGGGACTAAAAGTAGTTTCATCAAAGACTGCTAACTTTTTACGTCAAGATTGCTGTTAAGACAATTTTTTCTGGGCGTAAGAAGTTTTTGTCTTGCGGATATTCAAAACGTAGATTTATTTGGTCCAAGATAAATTTATTTAAGGTAAGCATGCATTTTTCAATTTTTTCATAATAGAAATAGATAACAATTATTTTTGAAAATTGAATTAATTTTGACATACATTAAAATAAAATGTTTAACAAAACATCTGTATTATGCAGGCATGCATCACAAGCACGGCGATGTATTTGCTTGACACATAACTATTTCCCATATAATTTTAGCAGCGATTGTGTAAACCGGTAAAGAGAAAAACACAAAACACCGAGCACTGCAATGCAATGCTATCAATCACCTTCCCTTCAAACAATAATTGCTATTACTGCGAAGATGAAATAGGGGCCGCAGGAAAAAATTGTGAAAGTTAATCGAAAGTATCGTTGCAAAAGTAAAAGAACGCTTCACGTATGTTACATTTGCAATATCGCTAATGAAACAGGAGTACTTAACAATAATAACGGTACTACAATATCCTTTCAGAACAGCTTCTTAAAGTAATTAAAGTTAATAGTTCCTTTCGTTTATGTTTCCCTCCACGTATTAATATAAAGATCATTATTTATACCATATAAGTTTTGTTTACCGTGACAAAATAGCATATACGCATACCTGAAACAGTTGGTGCTATAACAGGTGTTAAATAAGAGAAAAATTGCATGTGATAGGTGGGAACAGGTTGGTTATAACAGCCGAATACGCGCGTAGGAATTAAATTAGGCAAAATAATCATTTAAAATTCATAGCCTTCTTAATATATAAGTAATAAATTTCGAAGAGAATGAGTGGTAGGATTAAAGTATAGATGTATTTGCATAAATATTTAGAATATCATACCATAAACGATATACCCCCATAATAATTACCAAATAGTAAGGATTTATGCTACAATTTTGCATAATCACCTGTTAGACAGAAAATATATTCCCAAGAAATCTAACACTATGTTAAATAAATGTTATATTCCGCCTTTTAAAATATATACTTACATGTAAATAAAATTTCTTGCAAATGTCATTGTTTCATTCTTGATGCAAGATTACCACGTTGCTAAAATATCAAGTTGAAGGAATTATTTCTTCTATATTTCAAGTTAAAATGACATCACTGTCAGTGCGTATTAATCGTCTCCCACATTGGGGTTAAATTGCAAGGATTAGGCCTACTGTAGTGTGCTGGGAGCTATCCAGGAGGGATCTAATAAAACTATAATATAATAATTTAATAGGGTTGAGTTTTAAGTGAGTAGAATTTCTGATTAAAAAGCCCAAAGCTTTCATAGCTGAAGATACTATTTCATTTCTAGTTTCTCACCACTGTAGCTCGTGGAACAGGCGTCCCATTAATGCAGTAACTAAAATATATCGGCCTGAGTTTTCTGGTATAGCACATCACTTCAACACAAACCGTTATCAGAACATCATCTGTCTATTATACGTAGTTGTTCCTGTAACCTTAAACAATCATTATCCGACGTAATGGATATAAACACTTTTAAACCGTCAGCGAAAACACACTTATCGCACCGAAACTCTTCAATCAAATCGTTAATGAATAACAGGAACAGAAGTGGCCCAAGATTGGAGCCTGGCGGAACTCCTGAGGTAGCATGGAATGTGTGTGACCGAAATCCGTTGTAATAGACGTACTGCATTCGGTTTGTTAGATGCGATTTAAACCGAGATGTTAAAGGGTTACTGAAACTTAAATCAGGGCAAGAGATGAAAAGCTAATCTAAAGCCATTTTACTTCGCCAAATCATTATTTCCTAATAAAACTGGACAGTCGCAAGATCTCTATTTCCATGCCAAATCTTTTATTATTGATCCATTCTTTTACAGTACATCTTATCAACATAAGTCCAAAAATTAAGCAGGATTGATTTGGGGCTAGAGATCACCACTTGTCATATTCTGAACATTTTCCATGTAACAACTTCTATTAGCCTACACTAGGGTGTAAGTATGCATGCACGAGTGCTTTTATAACTTTCAAGGTTCATTGCGGGTACAACCCACTCAAGTAAGTATATATAGATGTATATATATACATATATAAGTGTATGGGTGATTTCTTGGGTAGCGGCATTATGCCGCTACCCAAGAAATCACCCATACACTCATTTACCCCAACGGCAAAGACTCCTTGTCCAAATACATTTTAGAAATGGGATATTTCCAAACTATCACCAACAACTACGGACCAGAAGCCACCACCACTTTCAAGAGATGGCTTTCAACATCTGAGAAGATCGCCAGACTTAAGAATCGACGGATATTTTTACTGCGGTGCAGAAAACATGGAATAACGCCAAAACATATACATATATATATTATATAGCTGTTCATTGTGTTTTTGTACTAAACAGGAAGCTGCACTATTAATCAAAGCATAAAAAATCCCTACTTAATATGAATAAATCTACAATTTCCTTTCAAGCAACGTATTAAAATAATATCTATAGAAACAAAAAATGTAGACTAGAGTAAATGTAAATTATCTAAACTAGGTTAATAACGTACGAATCGCAAATTACAATTTCCTTTTAAAATATGGAATAATTAGATCAGACACAAGAAGGTATTGGTCTTTATTGTTGGGATAATAAATGAATAAATAAATAATGATAAATAAATAAAATAACAACTTTAATGCGAATTAACATCAAACCGTAAAACTATATTTTTATTGGCAATTTAATTCATTCACAATTTTTATGACGACAATAACTTTTTTACGTTTATAATTCAAAATACATTGTCAATCCTACAATACGTACAATATAAAAATTCACACCTTAAAATGGGATAATGAATCAATACATCAAAGAACACATTGTAAGCTGTATCAGCACTAGAAAATTTGAAAAGATTTGCCATGCAATATTATCAAGTGAATAAATAAAAGCCTCTATAGAATCATTATTAAACGAACGTGTATTCTTTTTGACGGTGGAGTTGTTACCCATATCACTAATGACACATAACGATGGTCAGACACAATACAAGGGAAGATAGCGGAAGCAGCACCTGAGAAATTAACAAAAATATTGTCGAGCACTGCATCACTCCAACTATATACCATTAGGTGTAAGATACCAGAATTGAATTGAGTTATGTTTTTCATTAGCAAACTTTCGTACAACCTCACAATGCCTATATACAATGCAATGCTTTTATAATTCATTTATTTTTAATTTCGGACAATCCAATTTATCTTGTAGGTGTAAATACAAATGTTTCAAATAATGTGCTTTAAATAATTCATTTCAAACTTGTTTGTAAACGCGTTTCACTGACACTGGACTATCGGCAATGGCACAGTTCGTTGCCTCTGTAAAAGGCAATTATACACATATGTAGGTATATAAACAGGTGTATTCAGTATGCAAGTTAAAATCAAACACAACAACCGTTTTGGTTCGTTCTGTTTTTCACCCGAATACGTGTACTACTACAGCTCGATACATACATAAATAATTAATAAAAGAAAATACCGAAGCTTAAACGTGCAAGAGATTTATTATCCACCATAAGGAAGTGGATAGGTGCAAGGAAGTTGCCGGCATTGAATGCATATACGTGCATTCGATAATATCAAAATGCAATAAAGCTTCATTCTCAAGGAATCATTTCCGATACTGTTTTCGATTGGAATTCGTAATTCGACTTTTATTCTATCCTTTCTAAAAACGATTAGATCGTGTTTCATTATAAATTGTCACGTATGCGGTTGACATGTTTTCGTATGTAAATTTTATTTGGACAAAGTACGCAATGGAACACTTATAATGATGCCTGGCACGGCATTAAGCCGTTCATTAATATTCGGTGCGGGAATCGAACATGTTAATGAGAAAACGGACTTTTTACGTAACAGTTATTTTTAAAGTGCTGTTGTTAGGAGTGTCTGCTCCAAGAATGTTGTTCCATAATAATGAATGAGAGTAGGTATGTCTGTATAACAATTTAATTTAATAAAAAAATAATAATTTTTTTCTTTAGAAGAAGAAGAAAACACGCCAAGCCGATTACGATGACGGTAAAAATTATACTTGGCCTTCGTAATCGCTTTGATGTGCTTTTTCGCATTCTACTATTTGAATCCTTCAAAGATGCACTACGCTAAAGTATCTACTCATCAATTCTGCTGCGCACTTTAAATTTAATAGATATTCTACTTCAATAGGCATATAAAAGTATAAAATTTTACTCTATTATCACTGGATAACGTAACTAGATATAATAGTAACATTTTTCTTATAAATCAACAACTTACGTGTCGTGCGAAAAAAAGGATTAGTAATTATTCGTTATATAATGATTTAGGCTAATGCATTTACATCGCATAATGATAACTACAATGCAGAATATAACGAAATAAGATAAAGGGGAAATTACAGTTTCTAAAATATAGAATTTTGTTCGGTCCGCTGACTTGATTGGGGAAACGCTCACATTTTTAAAAGATTGTTATAAGAACGATAAAATCTTGCCTTATAAATCCACAATAACTTACACCCTGAAAGATGCTTTAGCCTTAAAAAATAGAACATTTCATAGACAAAATTTCTGTACTGATGAAGCAACATTTTTAACTAACGGCAACGTATTTTCCCAAAACACAAGACATTGTGCTGACGCGAATTCATAATTTAAAATTTGATCAAGAAGCCAAGGTTATAAAAAAAGTAAAACTATGGTGTGCTACTATTAGTCTATACTTTATAGAACAAAATTTAAATCTGCACGTTTGATAGAAATTACTGTTACACAACATTCACCCTAGCATACGAATTTAACAGCGAATATCTTCACTCTTGGTTTCATCTCTATCTTTTGGGTATTTTCGCAGGTTAATTAGCACTTGTAAATATCTTCTTAAAGTAGGGATAACAATATACACAATTCTAGTTGAAAACGAAAATTAACGAATTTCCGAATAAATTAATCTTGCCCAGCGCAGAATGATGATTTTGATTAATCATAACTAAGTCTACTTTCAACGTTGATTTAACAAATATTTCTCAAGATATTCTTTTGTGAATTTCCTTTTCAGTATCCCGTTTGGCCAACAGCAAAATAAACTGGACTCCACTCCGCAGTACAGCCGACAAAGTCAGCACGACCTGCAAGACAACGTGATCGCATTCTTCGGCAGAAGTTCGCAACAGAGACACACGGAACGGAGAAACCTATTTTGCATTCTTGCCGTAAAAGAACCGCCTGATTTAACGAAACCTACTTAGCAGATATATAGGCGGATATTTACCCGCAAATTGGCCGCGCTTATTGCTATCATTCCTAAGGCGGCGAACAAAACAAGAACGTATATTGAAATTCTCTGCGAGCGAGAACACGATATTCTACTTACAGCTTACAGTTAGTAAAATATAACTGCAGTAAGTTCATTTCTATATCCGTCAAGAGTAAATAATATCTAAACGGTATTCGATGAAGCCGCTGCACCCCAGATACAATTCCATACTGGATTTCACTGTGCACTTGGGGCCAAAAATGTGGTATTTCAGTGGACGCAACGCAAGCATGAATAAATCAAAATTATGCATCGCTAGTTCAGTTAAAAGCTGAAATTTTATCTCTAAAGAAAAGGATTGTAATCACAGAGTACTTCACCTTGATATACAATATCCACAACATATCACGAAACTATTAGTTCTGCCATATCCCTCCTTCATATTAGACCATTCACATGATGTTTATGATCTTCATCAAAACTACCACACACCACCATGAGCTTTCTTACCTCATCACTTCCTCTTTAAATGGTTATTCGTGTTATGCCGGTTTTTACAAGCACCCACTTCGCGTGCATGCAATTTTGAACGGTGCGTAGGTAGCTTTATGCCTCGCTAATTCTATATTCATATGGTTAGCAGGGACGTATTCAAATTTGCCGTTACGGTATCTGACTGCATTGCAGCAGTGACGTTTTCTCAATCGAGCGTTTAAGGTGCGTGTGGGCTTAGGTATTACCTGACAAGTGCAACCACATAGGTAATGCGTAGTAAAGGTATAAATATTCTGGTATAATAGAATTAAATTTGAACTGTTGCTTGAGGGGTCATTTCTTGCAATTTCTAGGCGTTTATATGTTTGTTAGTGATCTACGCAAAATATCTGAAGGGAGCAGATTTAGGACGAACTATAGCTGTCAAAAGAGAATTCTTTGATATGTATTTCTATTTATCCCTGAACGGATTTCCTGTTGAAAACATAAAACTAGGCGATACTTTTATTATTTTTAGTTAAATTGATGCATTCTATAGCTCTCGCATATATTATGTAATACTACTATATTGCTGACACATCCTGGAAATATATATCGGAAACTCCTACTTGTTCTTGACGTAACGTACGCATGCGCGTAATTTTAACGTAATAAACCTGAAAAAAAAGTTGAAGTTGACAGTTCAAATTTGTATTATTTGATTATTTATTTATATATTCTTGATTTACTCCTTACACTGAAACCGTATTTATCGAAATGGATAGAGAACAATTATTATTTGGTGTTGCATCATTGCTTCAGCAACTGCTTGTTGAAGATTCTATAATAACAACATATTCATTCGCTAATGATGAAATTGGAGCTGCAAAATATTGGCAACACATACACACGGAATCAGAAAAGCTTTCCCTAAGAAAGGTTTGCAGCATGCATGACACAAGAGTATTCACGACGTCTGGTATATATGCAAAAGTTACATCTGAAAATAGTTTTGAAAACTTTGTTAAAAGGGGATTTTGCCTATCTAACATTATCTTAGTTAATTACACCGTTTAGCGGGGACGTTATTGAACAGCAGATATTATTCAATTATACAGGTTTTCTCAAGTTAGAATTTTAATCGAACATATATTAGGCATGTTGACAGTGGTTCTTATCGACTAATATATTTTGAAAATTCAACTTTTTGAGCAACCTGGCCAAAATGAAGATTTTGAAGCAGCCATAGAGTTAAATCACAGACATCAAGTTTATGCGTGTATGTTTCCTCAATAAATGTAAACAAATTTCAATAAACATTTTTTTTTGTATTTCTAGAAATATTTTTTTGTTTTAATAATAAAATTGTAACTTTATTCCTAGTGAAAACATGAGAAAAAATAAAAAAATTAAAGAGAAGATAGTATATTGAACAAAAAATAATTTCTAATATAAAATAGCAATAGGTTCATTACAACAATACTGAAAACAAGGTCAGTAAAATAAAAAAAATCACACATAAAAATAAACTTAAATTTAGAATATTCTCAGATTTCGACAGACAACTATTCTGACTTTTGACTAAACAAAATCTGTCAAACATAAGAACTGTCAGAGAACATAGTTAAACAAAGAAATGTATCTTCCATCCCCTTTCATCGGCGGAAATTTGTGCCACTGCACTGGTTCTATACGAGACCCGCAATGTAGTAGTTTAGTACATATACAGAGTGAGCAACCGGATGTGACCACCACGTGACCTCAAATTTTAAGGTGGCAACATTGTTAAGTTGGTAGTACAAGATATGTCACATTACTGATTTGTCAATATGTTTATAACTTAACCTTAAAATAAGACGTGCCATATATTTTTTTCCAACACGTTAAATGTCAAATGACAGAACGTAAACAACAAGCAGAGCAGTAAACAGTAAAACAAAAAAATACACTTTTTCTGTGACGTTCGTGATCACGTGGTGGTCACATCCGGTTGCTCACTCTGTATGAGCTCTCGTATAGATTACGTATCTGGACTGAAATTCAATTTGAATGAATGAAACTGCCTAAAAAATAAGCACTTATTGCCTACTTTTCTTGGAAAGACCTGTACATTTACGTAAGTTGGATCTAGTTTCAAATTTATTTAGATCTACATTTTTGTTATTATTACAACTAGAAGGTTAGTATGCAAATGTAAAAGATTTTTCAAAAATTCTTGAACAGGACATAGATAAAAGATATTCAATTTTACCAAAATATTGTTTAATCATTTTTTCAACCATATTTTGGTGAATTAAGTGCTTAAAATTTATTGGAAAGATAATACAATCAATGAATGCAAGCCGAATACAAACGATCTATTTTAAGTGAATGTGGTACACCTACATTACGGAAAAAATACAATTTATTGCTTCTATTAGACCAAGTTTCCAATTGCAAACGAAAACAACATTCGAATGGTGTGTGTCAGTTTCACTTCAGCTTGTTACACGCCGAATTAAATGTACGCTTGCCGAATGGTCAGGTTTACATTCACAGTTGTCCTGTATACCTATTCTACACATGTCAGTATATACTTAAAGGGGGGCGGGTTAATCTTAAACCTACGTTTAATTACAGAGTATCATTTAAAAAATGACAGTTGTCATTAGAAAGCAATAAATGTTGAAATCTGAAACCCCATTCCTCCCTATATCGTGCTTTCTATACGTATCAGCACTTTATAGATCGTAAATCGCTTATTTATGAATAAAACCCGGTCCACTTTAAATAGAGAAAAGTACCTTGCATTGTTATATCGCAGCGTGAAAAATGAGTCAACCAACATACGATGATAGAAGATTAATGGGTGTTTCTTCCATGCGAATGGAAGCCTTTTCTGTGTATAGGTAATAGTCGAGTTGCTGCAAGCTTATGAAAATAGTTGTAATTTCCTTAACGCACAAGTCTCGCTGCTAACTGCTGTCAGAAACACAAAAGAAAAGGCCTATGTCAAAAATTGCTGCCTCTATTAGTAACACATTGGCAAGTTTATTTATCAACATACTTCAAAACACAACATAAATCTGCATATTATGTCATTTATTCGTAACATCGGTAAGACAAGAAGTTTTGCTAAGCTCATGTATTCAATATAATGTATACACAAAACTGTTATTTTTTTAGCTGATGAATGGACAAAGGAGATTTTGAATATCTTCCGTAGAAAATCAAAAAATCTTGATTGGCATAAAAACTAGTTGTTTGAAAATTAGTACAATATTACATTATTAATAACAGACAATCATTACATATGTAAATATGAAATAAATGATGTCCTTCATAGCAAATCACTTATTTTGTGTCGTCTAATGTTACGAATTTGCAAATTAAGCATATCAAACGCGAATAGTTCCAGCAGTGTTACTAAATTATGTTCCCATTACCTTATTCGTATCATTGCCCAAGTTTTTCGATTGAGAAATTAGTTTATTGGTTAATTCGCTTAGCACATTATAAATTTGTGATTCAATTATCAAAAATAGGTCTCTTGGTTTATTACACAATATGCAATTCATTCATGAAGATTTCGGCAAGATTTTATATGCTATTAATTGGAAGAGTGTCTTTTATTCAAAGCACATAATTAAATATTTATTTAAATAAACGAATATTTATTATTTGGAATTTCGTTCCTTTTTTATTTATGTGTAGCGAAAATATAGAAAATTTACACAAGTTTCCCCTAATTTGGGGTTATATCAATAGGACAAAATCCATGATAATCAAACACATGAAACATTGGACGGCCATAATTATTCTTTAAAATTTATTAGAATATTTAAAATCTCATAACATCCATTGGACCGCTTGGTACTTTTCTTTTTCAATTTACTACGAATAGATCTTTCGTAATTTCCCCATACCTATAATTAACTACAGTAATTTACGTTTAACAGTTGAGTTACCGGAAACGGTGTTCGTTTGTTTCGTTCATGAATAGTTCCGATCTCTGCCACGATCAAAACTATCGTCCACAGCACAAGCACTTCAAACTTCAAATCACAAAACAGTTAGCGAGGTTATCCTGTGGGGATTTGCCGGTACGTAGCAAGTATACTTTTGCTTACAATGCGGATCTCGTAAAAGATCCTTTTTAAGATGCGCACCCGAGTGTTAAACTGTTAATAATTTATGAAATTCTAATTAGTTGAATTATTCAGTGTTAAATTGGATATAGCGAGCGTAGTGCACCGTTTCAGATGATCTATCACTAAACTTGTTACACATTTAATTTGTTTATTCAATCAGATATATTTTCAGGGGATGTCGACACAGTAAATCAACTATTCACTTTGTAATTAACATTGGATAAATGTGCTATCATAACAGCTGCGTTATTAACCGGAATATTGTCGGTAAATGTCCATCGGTGTCGATGTTATTAAAATTTAGTATGTCAATTGTATAGATACGTTGTTCGCCTTTACGATTTATTTAAAATAGTAATCCTACATGATAATCGCAACTTTGTATCGCACAAGAAGAAAACATAGATTGACAGTTAGAGAATTGACTTGTATGAGCTTGCAGTGTGGATTGGTGTTAATTCGGCAGAGTTTTCTTTTAGTTTACTCAGTGACTGCGGGAGGTATACTGAGTTGGGTTAAAAATTAGTTAAAATACGTGTTGCAGCTTATGCTACAGCTGTCTATTACATCGTGTTATTAGTTAGTTATTAGAAAAACAAGAATGAAGTAATAAAAAACGATAGAGGGCAGTATCGTTTATTAAAGGTAGCCATTATAAGAGAGCCTTTTTTTTTATGCGTTTCCAAGCGTCATGTACAAAGTTTCTATTTTTATCATTTGGATGTTGCGGATTCCAAATCGTTGGCTCTCCTTCGTATACTGACGCGCAGCGTCGAGTCTACTTTAAAAAGAGGCGCGGTTGAAAAAAAAAACCAAAATTAAGAACATTTGATTTTATAAATGAAAACTTAAGTAAATTGACATTACATTGTCAAAAGGTCGACAGTAATGGAAAGTAAAACAACCAGGTAATGAAATGAGTAGTGTGATTATATCTAAGGACCAAAAAATACATTTTCCGCGGAAGGTTAAGTTACCATGCAAGGCCACTTACCATGGCAGGTCACTCTCCACACATGGTGTCACAGTCGCTATGTCAGTTACACTGACGTTTACATATGTTGTCTGTCACAAATGTGTCAGTTTTTTTTTTATTTTTATTAAATATATTAATGTATAATTGAGTGTTGTGTTTGTGGTAGCGACAAAAAATTTAAGCGCATCCTTGTAGGGTAAGTTCTTTTTTTATTCTCGATGGCTTATGAACCACAGCTCCGCTTCGGGGCCAAGAACTGCCACCTCGAATAAAAAAGTATATTTATCTCTACTCGGAACTATTCATATTTTTTTATGATTATAACTTGACTCATGATATTATAGGCACAAAAGATTAACAACAGCAGATAGGTATTGGGGTATATAGGTATACAGGGTGTCCCACATCTATTTTCCCACGCATTTACTCGGAAACTTGTAGAGATAAAAAGTTGCAGTAAAATCCAGTGGAAATGAGACGACATTCTACATTAAATTCTGCCGTTATAACACACCCCGTATAAATAGCCTTTTACCCCTCACCCCCACTTTATTTTTTGTAAATTGCACCCCTAATTTTTTTAGCAAGTTTTCGGTAGCTATCAACCTTATAAATACAGTCATATGTTTTTTTTATTTTTATTATACGAAATGCTCTCAAAAACTAATTCCAAAATCTACGCAGTTAGAGCATAAATGCTAAACTGAAGTGTGCCGCTCCCATGAAATATGACTTAGCATCCCTTCTAATGTCAAACCCATCCATATGATTACAATAACAATGACAGGAACGCCAATGAACAAATGTAATAAAAAAATAGACATTTCCTTTTTATTTCTCGAAATAGAATAAGTAGATGATTTTGGTATATCACACTTATAATTAGCAATAATAATAACGCGTGTTTGAGACTTATTGTTCTTCTAATGTTATCAAAATTACTTTCCGTTTCTGTCATATTGCACAATTGACATTTATTGTTCATTGACGTTGCTGTCATTTTTATTGTAATCATATGGATTAGTTTGACATTAGAAGGGATGCCAAGTCCTATTTCATGGGAGCGGCACACTTTAGTTCAACATTTATGCATCACTGCATACATTTTTCGGAGCTACTTTTTGAGAACATTTTGTATAATAAAAATAAAAAAATACATATGACTGTGTTTATAAACCTGGTAGTTACCGAAAACTTGCGAAAAAAATTAGGGGTGCCATTTAAAAAAAATAAAGTGGGGGAGGGGGGTAAAAGGCTATTTATACGGGGTGTGTTATAACGGCAGAATTTAATGTAGAATGTCGTCTCATTTCCACTGGATTTTACTGCAACTTTTTATCTCTACTAGTTTCCGAGTAAATGCGTGGGAAAATAGATGTGGGACACCCTGTATAGCAAGTATACAGATGGTGATAATTTTTTTTTTTAAATATGTTGCGCCCATTATTTTTTAGTCAAACTTATAGGAGTTATAGTATATATATTTAGTAATGTTTTGTATTTTTTTGGTGATTGTCACTTTGAAGGAAAATGCACAATTTCAAATATTTCAAAATAATTTTTTTTTAGATTTTATAAACGAAAATTTTTCAAAAAAATTTATAATATAGTATGATTCAATATCTAATAGATGGCGGCAGCGACGTTTTTCTAAAGAGAATAGTGTTCAAGGAAAAAAAAGTTAAAGATAGGCCTGTTTGGCGCACACTTTTCTGATTATTTCAAGGTCAGTGGGGAGTCAGGGAGTAAAATACCCCTATATTACCTTCTTATGACTTGTCAGTGTCCATGTATAACTTTTTTCAAAAATCCATTCTGGGGGCTGGTTCACTATGCTTATTCGGCTATACTCTTTAAAAATTAGGAAATTGCGAATTTTTTAACGTGACGCGTAACGTCGGCGAGACGCGCAGCGTCGAGTCTACTTTAAAGAGAGGCGCGGTTGAAAAATAAAGAACAAAAGTTAAAAAAAATTTCAAAATTAAAAAGTTTTGCCGAGCTTTTTTAAAGAGACGCATTTGAAAAAAAAAAAAGGATTAAGAAAAATGAATCTGCAGGGTGTACCGACGACCTCAAACCAGTCACAGATATAGACGGGGGTTAGTGGAGACTGGTGCGGTATAGCCGGTCTGCTGTGTTGGAGCGTAATCCGTCATTCAACTGCCTGGGTGAACGGTCCAGAATTTCTAGTTTATTTCTATATCTTTTGTGGCATGTGACGCAATAATTGTGTATACAAGACAAGATTATTAAATTTATGATTATGACTATTTATGAAAATAGATAAATGAATAAATAAAATAATTATTATAAAGTAATAAATAAAAACTTGATTGGAATTTGAAAAAAGGGATCTGTAACACTCCTGACCCGTATTATAATATAAATACTTTTGAATTTGCTGTAATGTCATATTAGAATTTTATTCCATTGTTTTATCCCGTCTATTTGTCTTTTATATTATTTATTATTATTATTTTATACTACACCATGGAGAATGTTGATGCCAATATATTATTATTATTAAGTGACCGTTTAAATAAAATTTAAGTGGTGTATTATTATGTAAATTTCCGATAATTACCAAAAGCAAAACAAAACCCATCATCTATAGATTCTAGATTGAGGGAAAACGAGAAAATATTTAATATCCACATTCACTCACGCGTTGATGAATATTTAATATGAGTACCTACTATTAAAATACCTTATGCAAGAAATTTCATATATGTATTTGTTCATCAACGGAGAATTATTGCTAGCACACACATCTTTTTTTTTGTGTTTTGCATAGCAGTGTTTATTATCGCTAAGATCGACTGGTTAAATATAACCTATTACATCATTCCTACATACACGAGCAGGCAACTCAATTGTGGTAATTATATCTACAAATATCTCTGTGATAATGAAACAAGTGCAGATATATCTATAACTGATAGTTATCGAAAACATAATATATAGCATTGCCAAATGTTACCGCTTTCATTGTATTTAGGTTTTGCTGAAGGAAGTTTTTATTCTTCATCTGTTTATATCTTTATGATGTACAGTGATGGTCTTAATTAGTGTCTCCCTCTACGACCGAAAGAATATCAAAACTACTTTCCCAGACAGTTCGGCTTCTATCGGTGTTGGCATACATGAATATTAAAGGAATCTTTTTCGTTTAAAAATAAAGCGACCCCACAAATGAGGTATTATGAATACGAATAAACATAATATGTTTCCAGATGTGTGTGTTAAGTTATAAATAGAGCTGAGGACGTTTGCGGTAAGCCAGGGACGTAGTAAGTGCACCAGCGTATAAACACGCTGCAGCGAAACACTTTAGGCGTGAACTGCCAACGTGATCGTATGTTGTATTGAGCTCTATTTAATAAGTATGACGGACGTGCCCAAGCCAAGGAAGCGCCCTTTGCATAACGAAGTGAAGAAATTTATCCGAGACTTTCCCGATTTGTATTATAATGGAGCAAATGTGGTTTGTAAATTATGCGATAAACAGTTACTTTGCTGGGACAAATACGACTGTAAAAGACATGTACAAAGTGTACAACACAAAGATAAAAAACATAATGTGCTGTCTAATACGCAATTCATTTTCGATTTATTGACAATGCTACTCGTCTGCGATGTGCCAGTTCACCTGCTAGATAAATTATCTAGATAAAAAAACATCTTTCACAAGTAGAAATTAATGTTCCTATTTAATGAAAAAACTTGAAATGAATACTGCAAATAAAACTGCAATTTTTAACATGTGTCAGAACCAAGCAACTGTTTGAACTTTACCGTAAAAGTGTCAAAATAATGTAATGTGTCTGAATGCTGGGCTGCGATTAAAGGACAAAGAGACATTAATGCACATTTCTGTCACTCCTCTGTCGCCACGAGAATAATTAGGTATATGGTCTTTGAGAAGATTGACCCTAAAAGACTTGAAAAATATCTCATTCAACAAGACCCTGAGCTACCTTGATCAGGCACTTTGTTAGATAAACTTTAAGGTAACATCCACTATATAGGGTCTATTGTAACCCTAATGACCGCAGTGGACCGAATTAATGGAGCTCTTATTATCACTCTTACCAGCTACCTATGAAATGCAAGACGAAGAATCAAACCTTTGATACTGAAATATACCGATAATAAAAAATACCTTCTTAACTGGGCTATTAAGTTATGGAAACTTTGAAGAATATTATAAAAAAAAAATAAATAAACAAATTTGCATGTGGTTTCATAGTTTTAAACGTGCCAAGTGTCTCGTGCATATAAATGCAGTCGGTATCATTTGTGTAATAACGGCACATAGTCATGGACGAGACAAATGGCGTTCTGGAAGTTTCCAAGTTCGAAACAGCAATAAGACGCTGGCGATATGATGTCCGCAATCATTTACTCTGATTAGTGGTCGCGGTCGGAGGAGACCCCATACGCTCTGAACAGCACTTACATTTAAATGTATTTACATAAGGACATCGTGGGAACGGTGACTCAAAACTTGAACCATTAAGACGAGATGGTATGCGTGCATGCACATTTGACTTTATGCGAGAGAATGTCCGTTATGTATGTATGTACAAACGCATTTTTGAGATGCCGTCGGATTAAAATATTGTAAAATATAACCGGTTGTGAAAGGTTTTTAACCATGATTAAACTAGACTGAAACTTGTATGTTTATTAGTACTATAGAAAGCGATTTTCTCTGGTGTAATCCTGTGAATTTTTTTTATTGTTTAATCGAAAGTAATACAAAAATATGAGTAATATTATATCATACAAATGCAAGAGTACGCAAAAGCAACCATATATACGGGGAAGTGAGGTTATACGAAACACCGGTGATATAGATCGTTTTGCTTCTATTTACCGGTATAGTAATCTGAATTGCATAAGGTTGATGAGTAGGATTCATACGAGAAGATGAAATAAAGGAAGCCAAAGACAGTTACGAAATAAAGGAATGTCTAGTAATGAAATGAAGTGAATACAGAATAAGGTGCATGTCTTAATCCACTGTAAAAAAAAAATTTCATTTCCCTATTGGTCTACAACTTGAAATCGCATCTCTACCTTGCAATTTCAAAATGTAGACCGAAGGAAATGGAATATTTCTACCTATTCCCTAATAAATATTGAAAAGTAATCCATGAATATCACTTAAAATACAATAATTTTTGTAGAAACATGCATGCTGGTTACTATCACAATTTATTTTTTCCAATAAAATCCTTCTAAGAATAATGTAAATGAGAACCATAAATACACCCAAAATAATCCTTACTTCATGCTATTCGAAACTGCACCATAATACCGTGCTTTATGAATGAAGTTTTAAATACAGCAGACTCTCTCCTAATCCACTTTCTTGGATCCGAATTGCTCAGTTAAACCAAAATGTACGACGGCTAAAAATAAATATTTCTCCTATTAAATTATTTTTAAAACAAAAAATACTATTTTATAGTTAAGTTTATGCTATAGACAGATTGGAAAAGATGCAATCTTTGACTTCAAAGTGCCGATTAATCCATATCGCATCCTTTATTGTTTCCTATGGAGTTATCACATATGTAAAGATTAGATAAAGCGACAATATTTATTGAAAAATCTAATCTATTAGCGGTATGTCCACAGAAGAGACAGTTTCACCCATAATTATACATACTTTAATAAAAAAATTAATTAGAACTAAACTATAGGTACAAAACATGAAGATTCTACTGATTGTGGGAAGTAATTCTAAAGTAAACTTCTACACAAAAATATTTTCAAATGCCATACAGAAAACTGGGGCCAAAATTCAATACTAATGATTCCAAATACATGATTTGGAATCAAAAATACACTAATCGAAGATATGCAATAACCAATAACATACATATTTATGTTTATTATAATCATTGTTCAGATATTGCATTCACCAATTAGCATAACATATTTTTAACTATTTACTTCTAAAAAACTTATAATATATACATACATATACTTATTATTAGAATGTACTACATACATTTAGGTTTGAACTCCTTTCTCTTTTTCATTTGCAATAAACTATAGTTTTGCAAATATTTCATCAGTTTTCTATATAATTAAGTACATACGCATAAAAATACATATCTTTATTTCATTTTTATAGTGTTTTACTAAACCTGTACTCCTGAATCCGCGAGAAGTAAATCTTTCATTATTTCCCGATATAATTTCATTGTATATATAAGTATAGACATTTCTATATCCAAGTCTAATGTACCTAAGTATTACGAATAAATCAAATTTAAGAGAATTTCTTTTTAAACACCAAACATAAATATCTAAATATATACCCGGTACGTACAAACGCAATGAGTTACTATTTAATTATCTATTCCAAATAATAAGGTGGCATCCGTCTATTATAGGCTAATGAATTCTTACTTGAAATAAGAAAGTTAGCAAGGATGTTTATATATGCACAGAAAAAACAATACATGCACGAAAATAAGCAGATAAATCTGACAAGCATGTGTAGTGACTTATGTATTTGTGTGAATATTTTCATATTTTAAAGCCTACAACACAATGGACTTATTTTACCTAATCTTAAATTAAACCATTTTTATTTAGGTTTATAATTAATTGCACCACTGGAATCATATTGTATTGCTGTATTCTATTATCTCATTTTAATTGTCAGATAAAGCATTGCTAGTAATATAATAAACATTGTAACCTTGTAATAAACATGACCAAGTTGTTCAACCGAAAAAATATAAACAATGTCATTTAAACATTAAATTTCCACTACTAATGGCTACTAATATATGTAAAAAAATAAATAACAAAAACAGTATTATTTGTACTTACTTGAAATTCAACTACCCAACGGCCGTTGGAAACTCGTGGTAAAGAAAAAAGTAACAAAACAAAACCACTGTATAACAAAAATATAACACGACTTAAAGGACACAATTTCCGGTAACGTACGATTTTAAATTGTCGATGAAATATATACGATTAGAGAAAAATTCGATAAAAAGGGAAGACGACTAATTGAAGAGAACTTGCACCAATTCGAACACAACCACTTTGTGAACTAAAGTTTCTGACTTATCGTCAGGTGAATGTTACTCCCACCACTTCCTTTGTACCTGGTGGGATTATTTCATCTCATTCCTAAAAATGTGTATTCCAAACAAGGACGTAAATTGTAAATGCAACAATACACGAACGAATACATAAAGCAAACACTGGAATAGGCGCGAACGTCCGATGTGAGAACTCGTAAGTACTTGTAGTGCAAATTATTATTTACATAACATAGAATGTTCATTTACTTAATTTTTCAACGTTGTTTACCTTTTTTGACTAATTCATTCGTGATTTCATAATAAAAATAGATAAATAATTTTATATATGGATTAAAAAAATAATCTGAAATGCAAATATAAGCTCTGTTCCTTCATAGTCGTTCGTCCAAGACCCTAGGTACGTACATGCGTAAAAGACGCACTTTTTGCGTTGCACATGTCTCGGACGATGAGCAGTTAGAATATGTGCAATTTATTACACTTAGATATGATTTAGATACATGAGTTTTTACATACCTCTAAATTATACAACGCAAATGACAAGAAAATTTTAGATGTAGTGAATCTCTTAACTGTTAAATTAAGTGCAATTAGTTTTAATTTGGTAGTCAAATGTATCCATAACCTATGTATGACATGTTGGTCGTTTACATTAACTTGATGATTTATTGTTCGCTTTTATGCCGAATAAGTCCCTAGTTCCAAGGAATTCACCTTTACTTTCAGTAGAGAAATTATACTTTTTGACCTAATGTTTATAAGTTATCAAGTTTTTAAGTTCTCTTTTCGCATCCTGTAGAAGCATAACTGTATGGAATTGCCAACTAACTACTAACTACTTAGATGGCGTTACTGTTGTGGTAATATGTTTAAATACATAGAAAAACAAAGTTTAAATGCGATAATACAGTGCCATTGGCTTATCTAAGGTACACACCATTTTGTTCAAGCGTCGCGTAGCGGTAAGCCAACTGCGTGTAATTTTAATGGCGATACAATCGACTGAGGCTCCTGCGCAAGGCTGCTCGTCAGTGTGGTCGCAACTATTCCCGTTTCCATAGGTCACCCCCTATTATCGCATTTAACTATGGTTCGCTGTATATAAAAATTTAATTTTCACCTCAACCTTAGAATACATGCAGCATATTACATTATATTTTTTAATCAGAATTGAACTAGTTTGAAGTGAAAATTCAAACAGCGGATAACAACGTATAACACATTAACATGCCTTAATTAGCATAGATAATTCTTTATAGGTACATCATGGCGCTACATTGCAAAAAATAGAAAAGGGTGCACTTATACAAGTTTGTAACATTAATATGGAATATTGTCCGTAAAAAAACTGTTAATGCAAGACGTTAATAAATCCTCTACAGTCAACAGTAAATTTCAATATAGTCAAATATAGCTACATACCGTACATCACCGCTTACTATGATAATAGAGAATGACGTGTGATAACTTGATTGGGTTACACCGATATGAGAGAACATTTAACCACAGAATAGAGAATAAGGGATAAAATTGATTTAAGACCACCATATTTTGTTGTTTGATTTATTACGACTTACAAGTAATTTCTAATACCTATAGATTTTATTATGCACATTCTTTCATATAGTTCCTTTTTTAATGGGGTAGATAAAGTCTAAGCAATTGTTGCTTATCTGGCACCATTGCAGAGCAAAATCTTCTTCTTAATCATTACGACTTCGGAAAAGAAACGCCAATGATAGTTAACTCGCTGGATATTATTTAAAACATTCCACTAAATGTTGTTAAGGAGCTTTTGATTTGTTTTAATATAAGTTTTGTGACAATTTCTATTCTGAAGCCACTACAATTCTTGATCTTGAAGCATCTCAATATTTACTGTAATATTTTATATAATATCTACTGCACATTATTGATAAATTTCTTATTCATTTTTTAACAAAATTTAATTTAAGTATGAAATAATTCAATATTTATTATATTCTTCATTAATATTCTGTTATGATATTGTAACTTGCCTACTGACAAGGTAGTAATTTAAATAACAATGCATTGAAGTTTTCAAAAATACCCAATAAATTTTATTTCTCAAGGAAGTCTCCAAAAAAAATGTATTTTTTTGCCTTTTGTACTATTTATTTGTAGTTATATTATAGCTATCATGGGATTAATTGGATATTTATATTAAATAATTAAGTATACCAAATTGCTTAAATGTGGAATTTGTCCTAAATACCCAATTAATCCGTCCATAGTTAAAGGAAGTCAGTCTCGAATAAAGAATATGCAGAAGCTTCATTCCAGTGTCATTTTCCTCATATTATAGCCGCGATCTCATTATTTGTGTCTAAAACAGAAAAATGACCCACAAATTGCCCTATTTGACGAGAGCATACGAAGAACTACAATCATTGTCATAGTCTTCGATTGACGTAAGCACCGACCGCAGCTGCTGGCTGTCGCTTTCTGTTTTTCTTCTAATAATTCTTCTAAAGCAAAAAATGTCGTCAGTGCATGTTTGAATGCACAACTAAAACATCTTATTTCAACTTGAAATATTTTATTAAATCTCGAGTACAACAACTATAATATATATAATAACTTATAGGCCGGTAGCATTTGTAAAAAAGGAAATGTCTCATGTTATAATAGATTATTATTTATACAATATAATTTATATATAACTCTAAATACAAAAATCATCTCCTTATGTCAAAATAATATTTTTACACATTTGCGATAACAATATGATAATTAACTTTGAATTACATAATATGGAATATTGAATCTTCTGTGCTCCTCTGAACTAGTGTTATTTCGTTTGTAACCTTTTCGTGTTGGCACATCTGCAGCACAACACAGAAGCTAATCTTTTTTGACCAAATTAAGGCAAGAACAAGGTCCTTTCCCGTTTCTACAATACCTGCGCGTTTTTTTTTTTGTACCAATTACAAATACTGAATTTTTTTTTAAAGCATCATTAACAAATAATTTCCCAACGATATTAAACATTACATCAGACAGATAAACGATAAGATGTAAAAACTAACCAGATTATATTACCTTGCTCTTGGCTTTAACAAATGAGACCCGTTTCTTATTCCGAACAAATTCGTTCAACACAAAAAGAAAACTTAATAAACATCTAAGTTCTGAAAACGTCATTACAAATGTTTCTACACACGATATAAGTTAAATCAAACAGATTCTCTTCAAATAAATACACATAAAAATCAGTCTATCCGTATTTAAGGCATCTGTGTAGCAATATTCATCAATAAAAAACGTTTGGTATGTACACATAGCTTTTCTCTTTTTTAAAGTACTAATTTCTTTGGACATTCACACCAAAAACGATAATATAAAAAAACATATACATAATTAAGGAAGAGAAGAGAATTCAAAGGATTATAAAAAAAGCTAGGTAGTAAATATATATGGTATATAAAAAAGTCCTAATCATAGTCTATCACATACGTTTCACTTTAGAATAAAAATAAACCGATACGACTACTTACTAATGGCAGTTAAGAACGGTCACTTAAAAGAAAATAAAATATACTAATGTAAGTGAGAACAAAATAAGTCAATAAAAATACCCTGTAGTTATAAATATATCTTTTTTTCCAAATTCACTGTTGAAAAATATCGCAGAACATTATAGAAGCACGAAAATGTACATATATATTGATAGCGTGTCATAAAAAATTACAAAATTTCACATTAGATATATCATCCTTATGATTAGAAAGAATATACGGGTGCTCCTATAAATAATTCTTATCTCTTACGATACTCTTCATTATTAAAATAAGATTCGAAGCACATTTATTATAATTTTCCACAATCGTTTCCGTGACTTAAATTCCGTTAAAGTGTTTCTTCTTTATCGATACCGTTCTATTACTTTTAGACTTATATTAATTAATATTTACATATACATTGATGAGAGAAAATAGAATTATACTTCCGCACCTAAGTCTTGTACACCGCTCTCCGCAATAGGTACAAATTTATCCTCGATTTGTACTAAAAATATAGTTCTGTCAACGTGTGACCTACGACTTGGATCTTTGTGACACGGGCTCCATTTGTGTACTACCTGGATGTTGTAAATAAGGTAATAAATACAAATGAGCTGAGATTTAAGAGGCAACTATTTTGCACTACCTGACCCTCCATTCCCGTTTCAGGCAACCAATCCCTCCAGTAAGAACGGCCTCCTCTAGCGCGCATGTGCTCACTTGGCCAACAAACGTCTATTCGCCGTCCTAAATTGATGCCGTCATATACAAGGTTCGGATCTATAATCTGTGAAACAGCACGTAGTGATTAACATTATAATTCCATTTCAATATATTTAAAAGAGAAAGACGGTGCCAAGTTACTACCTCGGGGAACACTCAATGCGTGAGATCTCGCTCAATACTTTAATACTTACGATTCAGTACAGACTTTATTATTATAACATTTTAGGAACACAACTTTTAAGTATACTTACACGAACTCTATGCAAGGTCACTTCTTTGTCGGGATGCTCTGTTGGCTCTCCTGTTCTCTCGTCTCCTCGTGATTGACCGTCTGGCGCTTGAGATATAGCCCTCTCATCCTTCTCTTTAAACAAACCAGCTAGACTGACTAGAGTTGAACTAGTCGGTTTGCCCATTGAAGCTAAGCTGCCTCTATTGCCTGAAAGCAACCGGAACTATATCACTGTATTTTTACCGGATAAAACGAACTGACCTAATGACGTTCTGCTTAAACTCGACCCCCTACCCATGCTTCCGCCCAAATGCGAACCGTCTATCGATTGACTTCCGGTCGTATGCTGACCTAACGCTGCTATAGGCGTCATGGCGTACACTCCTTCGTGTCCCATACCTAATTCATCCCTAGCCGAGCCACCGCTAGAACAGCCTTCACCACACCTTTTACGTATTCTAATAGATAGCTTAAATTTAGATAAAATTTCGAAAGACGAACGAAATCTCACCTTCTGAATAATTCTAATAAATAGTTTTGAATTTTTCCTAAGCTGACGGAACCGCCCACGAGACTGCACAGTTGGTCGTTTGTTTCTGCATAACTGGTAGTGAGAGGCGATACGTAAATGGGATACCCAATCGGCTGATCGCATGAAGAATTGATTATATTCCTCAAAGCCTGTTTCGCATTTTGTATACTGCCCCTCTCGGGATTCCTATTTCGAAGATAGACTAGTTCTTGTTGTTGCCCCGCCCATAGGCCTCTCACGCACTCTTTGTTTATTTTGATAACACGGAAATTTAAGTATCGTTTATTAAGCATTATGATTTTATATTCATCTGTACCATCGTCCAAAACGTGCCTGGAAGAATGAAAATATATTTTAATTTGTGATGCACTCGTATACACTGCTGAAAATATATATAAATAAATGCCACCATGGCATGGCTATTATTGGAATCATCACACACGCAAAAGCAATGAAAGACATCATCTCCGAGTGCAAATCCACTTTCATCGCTATTGCATTTCTAGCTTTATCTACCATCACCTGTAAGGAAATCAAGAGTTTAGATGTGCGCACTCTAAGATACATAAGACAAATTCTCAACCCACAGTTACCGATCTAGATCGGACAATTCATCGATTGTCAACCCCGCTAGATGTCTCGTGTATAACAAGAATGCACGACTGCGTATGTAGTGATTCCAGAAACGGCTTGCCATGACGTAATAAAAACATCAAAGAAAAATGCAATTTTTCGGCTCTACCGTGCTACTTAATATAATTACATACCTTAAAGCCAACAGACTAGCAGTCCCACTTAACACCGCACTACGCCACGCTGGGTCGCCCTCGTGTGATATGACTAATTCTTCTCCGTGTTTACAGATGGCGTCATAAAGAGCCGACAGTTCATCATACTCATCGGGCGACATAAAATGATCTTGGTGTAATTTAAGTGACATGCGAACTCCAGGGGCGACTACAGTTTTCAACAGATCCATGTCGGTAAACACCCACTCGTCTCTCGGACAAGTTATTCGAAAATCTCCTTTGAACAACGCATGCAAGCCGTAAAGAAAAAACTCGACGCTTGAAACGGTATTGTGAGAAGCCGCACCTAAGGACCTTCTACCTGAAATGCGTATGTATATTAAAAGTTTAAAATTGAGTTGTATCTACAGTAATGTACCTAATAAACTTAATGCAAAGCATAGTAGGACTAACATTGAATTGTTGCTAGCGTCAATGTTTTTCCTACTTTTTGCGATGCAAAAACTTATCCAGTCGCTATAAACGTGGCAGAACATGGATTTGGTCATGCCGCCGGCACTCAAATCGTAGTCTTCGTCTATGTTGTAGTTGAATATTGGATCTAAGTCGACGAAATTTTTATCGCCCATAGGTTCTAACGCTTTCACTATGATTTGTGAATTTAGCCAGTCTTGAAGTTTGGAGGAACGAATCGCGTAGAAAATTATACTCTAAAAATATTAGTGTGATATAAAGTAATTAACTTGGAAGTAAAATTATCACCTTAACGTAGTAAGTTATTAAAACTTTTCGAAAGTCGAAAACTTGCAGCATTGACAATGCATTATTGTCTGATATACTGTAACCTTCGAGTATGTATTTAGCAGCCGTTACTTCCCACGCTAACCAACGTTGACCAAAAGCCGCATTAACACTTAGCATGTGTGGTAAATGACCAGGATCACAACAACAACAGCCTGAGCAGATATAATTAAGCGTAAGTAAGCTTAATCAAATTTACTATAGATACTTACCATCATTTTCCTCTACGCCTTCTGTTATAGCCTCAACTTCGCGCTGTTGACAATACGTCCCTCTAAACTCCAAACCGCGCATTTGGAACGTTACCAAACCGTTTCCAAGCTCAATGATATGCACCAGGCAATTTAAATAATCGGAAGCTAACACGAAGCAATCCCCTTGGCTAACAGGACCCCATCTTCCTAAAATTAGATCGCCACATAGAGAATGCTGAAGCGATCTGGTAAGGTGTTCATAGAATATCGAGTTTAAATTGTTGTCGTCTGCTCCTAAATTCCGATCAAGGTGTGATGAGAGAGGTGTGTTCGAGTGATCTACTCTCTTTGTGTTATAATCTCTTTCCCAGAACTTTATTGGCCTTACGTATGAAGTTAAAAATATTGCACTACCTGTGTAAAGAGAATAATATATGAAATTATTACATGAAGTACAGAAACAATATAAATATACTCACCTAAGAATGGATTTAACGGCGTTGATAAGATAGCAGATACAAACGCTTGAAGGAACAACATCGCTGAATGCGGTACAGAAAAAGGTTGAGCGAACGCGTGGAACGCGGAACCCCAAGTTATTTGCCATGGTGCAATGTAAGTCACGACGAACTGTATCTAAAATATAGAATTAAATAAAACGACGTATATGCGTATGTCTTTTGTTTTACCTTTAAAAGGAATTCGCAAGTTTTTTGAAAAATTATACTTATGATAAAGTAATCAACCAAGAAACTTTCTCGCAGAACGGTATAATCATATTTGAAAAACAGAGCGGTGAAAATTAAAACTAAGTATTGGCAACTCTGATGAGAATAGGAACTCCGCAAACATTTCAGTCCGCAAATAACGAGAACGATAGATGCCAGTGTCAGTCCGATTTTTTGCGATAATTTCGGGGATTCTTCAGTCAATTCCGCAATGAACAATACCGGATATAAAATGTTCCGTTCGAAAAAGCAAAGGTAAACGTAGACCTGAAAATAAAATGAACATAACGATCCGTGATGATTTTATTAATTTTACCACAGAATAACAGAATGGAAGTTGAAAAACGTTTCTGGGAATCTATGCGCAGACTCTACCTGAACATATTTACTAACATTTTTTGTTGAGTGGGGGAAGTAGCTGAAATAGTCGCTCATTTTCATTGTAATGTAACAATAAATATGCTAAAGTGGAACTAAATTAACTAAATAAAACACTCTAACGCTAAAATATTCAAAAAATAATATTTCTAACCATATTTTATGCAAGAACTTATAAATTATTTGTTGTTTTCGTTATAAATTCTCACAAATCTCTTATTTATTATGCCATAAAAGCAAAACTACTAAGGTTGATATTATTATTAATAAAACACATAAGATATAGTTTACGTTCGATATAAATTCGCTTGGAATAAGCTAATTTCTAGTTCTGATGTTTCCTTCTTTCAGAGATGCCCGGGCGATGGGCAGCGTTTCCTCCATTTTCCTAGCTAGAGGACGTCTAGCTCCCCCCAATCGGAAACTCGTTATGTTGTGTTGATAATTAACTATATTTAAAAAGTTCCTGGTGTTTATGTTTAATATTCTAAAGTGTTAATATGTTTAATATTCTAAAGTGTTAATAAAATAAGGTGAAAAGTTAAATACGTTTATCAATACTACTTATTAATTGTGTGAGATCCTAAAGGTGCTGTTACACTCTACGATAGTTGCTAGACGTGGTAAAGTGATTAATAGAGCAACATCATGCAAATGTCGGTGATTATTTCGGAAATGCATTTGCTTGTTGCTCCACATCGTTTGAAATTGTGGACTACAAGTTGCCATATATTCACGGATTCAAGGATATTGTTTCTATCAGGTTTATTTTTATATCTCACTTAAATGTTTTTGGTAGTCGTTTGCATGTTTTGCAGTTTTTATCTCTTATGTTGTTCAAACGTGCCAGGTTTTACAGATACAAACAGGGAAATACAAGAGTCTGATACTCCAAACTGAGACCATGTATCCACTTTTTTGGTATTAGTGGACTAACTTTATTCAGAAGGATTTCGAAGGCATTTTTGGAATATTCCAAACGGGACGTTGCCGAAAACAATAAGTCAAACAATGTGTCTACAGTAAGTTAAACACGAATTATGTTGTTTGTAAAGTTGAACGGCAGCGCTTTCTCTTGATCCTCGCCTTTTAAAGCCCCGTCTTAAAGATCAATAAAACTATACAATAGATTTGTTAATTGTGTCCATTCTATTATTCTGAGATTTTACCTACCATTTCAAACCACATCACCTTAGCTGGTCCACGAACTTGGTATTGATCGTGTTCTAGAGATCTTAGCACCGGTCTGGCAATACACAGCCATGGAAGTTGTTTTCTCAGTTGGGGAATGATGTAGTGCAAAAGGAAACCTAATGAACCCAAAATGCACCACATTATTGGACATAGATTGGGTTGTAATACGGTAAAGACGGTACTAGCATGAATTCCAAAGACCAGTAGTGCTATTAAACTGCATACTATCACATCGCTCTTTAATCTTGCATTGACAGTCTTGCGCAATTTTTCAGGCAACGGATCGGCATGATCTGGTTCCTTAATCGCTTCGGTGCTCTTTTCCATATCTTTTTCCATTTCAATTTCCTTGGAGTCACCTTTCTGTTCACCTTCGTCGTCAGGTTTGCGCAAATTCCTCTTGTGTTCCCTGTAAACATCGGGCGGCCACATATTTTTCTTCACGATGCTCCAAATGTGTGACGGATCGCTCGCGTTTCTGCTCAAGTGGTAAGCACAAGTTACTAGACAAGCGCAGAAAACAGAAAATAGGATATGTTGGGAGCTCTTCACTTCGGCTAAGGCGCCGAAAACCAAGCCGAACATCACAAAAACTGCGAGCACGGACCGGAAAATACAATAGAAAGACCCGGATAGACTAGACATGGCATTTCCACCGAAAATATGCATATCGATCTGTTCCATCAGGTACAAAAGAAAGGTATTGATCTGCGGAAACAAACCTAGAGAGAATAGGAACGGAAAGAAGAGAATAAACCCCGCGAAGAAATCCCTGACCGCTATTAGCAAATCAGCATTGGAAAATCTCAAGTCGTACAGAGAAGCATCTGGGGATGGCTCTTCTGAGATATTAGAGTGCAAGCACAGGACAATAGAAGCGAATATTGAGAAGTAAATAGGTCGTGAATAAGCGATGACACGATTGAAACCGTGAGTAGGTGACGCTGCATCGGGTTGAACGCTTTTCAGTAGAGAATATTGGCAGCTAGCGATGATCAAACAGAAAACGAAAGAAGAGAGATCTTCGTAGAATCCTAAATACAGCAGGTACGCTCCGAGCACGGATACCAACACTCCCAGAATTATCGAGAGAAGTGTTTCGCACAGAGTTAAATTCCTGTCGAGTAAGGCGAGTAATTTTAACCGATCCAATGTAACCTTTATGTAAGTCCACGGAAACACTTTAAATTTATAGTACGATTTCGTCGCGGGGAAATTATTATTTAAAGTGTCTGCTGCCTGTATTATCCTAAAACGATTTAACGGTACTTTCACATCGTCACTGGCTTCCGCGAACGGAGAATAGAGATAAACTTCGCTGAGGTGGTTCGCGTTTGGCACCGAGATTGCGTGCTCGTTGTTATGCGAGTTATCATTCCGGGAAGATCGTAGAAGTCTTTCGTTCACCACCGTTTGCATGCGCGTCGGTATCATGCTGTTCGAATGAGGATAAGTCCTAACCGAAGTGTCTAAAATCACAGAAACAGACTCCGCGCTATTACTAGGGGACACCTCCAACTTATTCGGCCGCTCTTCCTGAGGATTGTTAGGCGAAGTTATAGCAGGAGCGCTCGTATTCGCCGTCCCCAAACCTTTTTCGTCAAAAGTGTACGTCACCCAGTTGCCGTGCTCATCTAAAAAGCAATGGACCGATCCGTCGCTGGTATCGTTGAACGATTTCGCGCAATGCGTTCCATGTCCGGCCAATACAGATCTGGCTATCGCCGTGTCCCTCATTGACCGCCTTCCGGTCCCTCGAAGCGGATTTTGCGGTTTCCGATACACTCTGGTGCTGCGTTTTAAACTACACCGCCTGGGAGGAGGCGAAGTCCGCTCCGTTCTCACCGCTGTCAATAAACTTATAGCGTCTCTCCTATTCGGAACCAACGTGAAAAATCGAGGAGCAGGCAGTAGACTGCTCAATTCGTTGTTAGAACCGCTGGACGACGCTTCCTGATAGGCCTCGCTGCGGTGTCTCACCACCTTGGTGTTTCGCTTCGGCACGTTGAGCTTCCTGACGGGCACCTGGGAGTTTATTGGTAAGACGAGGCACTCCAGCCCTTCGACCGAACTGTCGTGCTGCTTCAG
This sequence comes from Cetonia aurata, assembly GCA_949128085.1. Classification (NCBI taxonomy): domain Eukaryota; kingdom Metazoa; phylum Arthropoda; class Insecta; order Coleoptera; family Scarabaeidae; genus Cetonia; species Cetonia aurata. The sequence continues at coordinate 37,316,537 of OX421885.1, forward strand.
CGTTTGCGTTAGCTTATTTTCGCGCATCGCTGCCCGATTCTTATGCGGCCTATCTATGTCGGAATTGCGGATCGAACGCCTGGCGGCCCGTTCGGATTCGCTCTTCGTGATTGGTCTACTTAACTTGTTAGCTTCTTCGGATGGATGACTTGAGGAGCGAGTTTTTTTCGGGATTGCGCCTAGGTTTCGTGAAGATGGTACTGTTTCTTGTAGCACTTTGCTGACGTCTTGCTCTAGAGAAACTAGAGTGGTGTTCGCTCCCCAATCATTATCCCTTTTATGAGATTCTGTGAAAATAAGAGAGAACACTAAACATAAACGTTACTACTTACTTACTTAACTTATTGAAAATAGCAGTATTATAATCGAGACTGCGACTACACCATTTAACGCTATTAATAAGGCTTCGAAATATATTTTTGCGAGTTGTGGCAAGATATGTTAAGAGTACAAATGGAAATAACGGAAAGTTTCATTTATGGAATGCAATTATGCAGCTATCTTACCCCTACACGTGTGTGCTTATGCGAAAAAGCTGTCACTGGTTGTCAATGCGATAGGTGTGCAGTCCCATTTTCGACACTTTTACAGGGTATCTCCTTAATTGTTAGTGCTATCAATCATGTGCTCTTTTTGGATCAAACTCAAATTGGAAAAATCAAAATTTTAAAATTTTCGCTCGCTTAAGAGATACGGTGGAAAATCAAAAAATTCTCAATTTCAAAATTACCCTGTATAATCTTAGTAAAAAGAAATACAGAAAAATATTTTATACAAAAGTTTCTTTATAACGATTGTTGAATAATCTGCCGTTTTCAGAATAAGTATACGGGGTCAAGTAAAAAAGTTATCGGACCTGACTTATTTCTTTTTTTAATGCAACATTCTGTATATTTTAATCTAAAAAGATAGCATTTTAAATTCTCTTTTAAAAAATTTTACACACCATGGATGATATTGGTTTCCTAGGCGATTTATTTAAACTTTATTACTTTAAACCACAGTAGGCTATGAAGCGAAAACTAATATCTTAGAAACAAAACTATGTTGACATTCTAGATGTCATTAACATTACACGTTCACTTCATTTTTAAATATTTGTTTGTGAAAATGACCTATCAACATTTTGAAAAATTTGATATGATATCAGTTCATATTGAAAGTGAAAAAAAAAAGAAAACGAAGAAATGGCGCAAAATTTATATTTTGTTCGTTATCCGGAAAGACGACAACCATTTACGGACATATTCTGACAACTGGAACATAATTTAAAAACATACGGCTCTTTTTGTTTTGCAAGTAATATAATAATATCGGAACATTGTTTTTTCCTGCTAAAAGTCCAGACCTTAAATCAATGGTAAATATATAGGGTCTTATGGTGAAAGCAATATCAAAATTAAATGTTTACGCACACATCAGAAGAGTTATAGCCACACACTACAAAAATACATGAGAAAGCTCGACAGAAAAAAAAATTCGGTACGAAACAAACATTGTAATTTTTATTACAAAGTTGTTAAATGTTGAATGTCAATGGTTTTACAATGTTCAAATATTGTAAAATTTGCTTATAGTGATTGTACGCGTTTTTGTTATGAACACGAGTTTACACTGGAAGACAAAGTCTTAGAACATGTTACACTTCAAAAACGTAATTTCATATTTGCACCGATTCTTTTTTGTCCCCTTGTATAGTTGTCATATGGTATTATTTCCGATTCTAAAAATAGCATCTGCGCATACTTCCGAATATCAGTCTCTCATTCGTCAATCAATGACTCGCTTGCATTCAGTTGCCACGCACCCTCTGATTGGGCGTTCGACGTCGCGTTATTTAAGGGGGCGTTTGTTGACGTACCGAGGTTATATAAGGGACGCGCAGTTCTCCCGCGAAAAAAAAAAAGTTTTATCATCCCCGTCGTCAGATTGACGTTCATCATCGATAAAAAGCAACCATTTTTCCTACGCCTACCGCTGCTGTATGGCATAAGCCCTGAGCTGATTTTGGGAGCGTAGGAAAAGTATTTCATCCATCGGTGTGTTTTGTTCTTGTGATTTTGACATTTCGATGGAGGAAAAACGTATTTAAATACGGATCTCAACGTCTTTTTTTCCGATCCTGATCGACGTCATCCTTGGAAACCTCGCTCTCCAAAGTGAAATGCTTCCCCGTCAATTCAGTGTTGTTTTGTATGTATGTAAGTTAGTTTAAGTTTTTTTTTTTTATGTAGATATTTGTAAGGAACTTTAATTTAGTTTTTTTTTGTTTTTTTTTTCTCTCTTTTTTTTACCGTTTAATTCAAGCCCATCGTTGGTAATTTTATATCGTGTGTCAATTCATATTTAATTAGTAAATCTAAAATTACAGTTCGTATAATTAATACATGCTCGATCGAGTAAGTAGTTTTGTTTTTGTTTTTCATAGTACACTAAGAAAATACCCCAATTTTCAAAATTTACCTCCTTGTTTCAACATTAATTTAACTTCAATATTTACATATAACCAACTTGCGTCATCTATTTAATAAATTTCTCTAAAATATATATATTTCAATTGTTTTTTTTATTATTATTATTTTTATTATCATTCAGCAAAAGCAACTTCAAGTACCATCCCTTCTTTTTCCCTAATTGTTATTCTGGGTTATAGCAAAACCAGGCGACATCGACAGCTAAGAGGCACGTAAATAATCCAGTGGCGCCCAAAAAACATCGGTAGCGAAGGTACTATCCCTTACCTAGTGGGTTTCACCGAACAATAAATAAGATTAAAAGTGTTTTATTTATCCCTTCCCCCCACCTCTCCTGGTGCATGATTTTTGTTTTATATTTTGTTTTCTTTCATTTTTAAGTTAATTCAAAATAACAGTCCCTTCTTTTTTTTTTGTAAGAAATAGTCTCGTGCTCGAAAATAGCTACGTTTTTTTTTTTTTATGAAATTTTAGTACACGCCCTGAGGGATGTAGCAAACACTGCAAGGAGCTGAACCTTCAGGAAGTTAAAAAAAAAATGTTCTATTTAGGAAACTTCATTTTACTATGCTCTTCTAGAATTACATCATTGTCTTGTTCTTAAAATTCTCTTTTAAAAGATTTTGGTTTTTATAAAAGCTAATTGTTTCCAAATTATTAGGATAGTTCCAGATAAAAGGACCAACTTGTTTGTGCACATATTACAAAAAAATCTGATATTCTGTATTGCCGTTTCGATTAGCAACATTTACAAATTTCAAGTAAAAAAAAGTAATTCAACTTTGGTTTTGGGATGTACCAAACCTAATTAAATAATGCCTTATAAATAGATTTTTTGATATCTATGTTATATACACTATCTCAAAAAAAAACTATAGCTTTTTAGTTTACCTTTACAGTGCCGTAAGTGCTCGTTTTCATCATCGAAAAGCCAGTCCAGGTCTAATTCAAGGAAGCTAGAACAATTATTCATCCCTTTCGTCCGACCAGGTTTCTTTTTTTTATTTTTTGCAACGGCTCTTTTCCGCACCGTACCCGTCTCTTTAAATTCCACCATCAAACACTCATTTATCACATCCGCATATTTCGCATCGACACCGTCCTCGTCCAAAAATTTATTGTCATCTAAGCAACTGTTATCGTCATCTTCGTTACTAGGTTTTAATTTAACGGTAACACTTCTACGCATATTACTGACGCGTTGCTGAGGCACTTCATCACACTCGACGCTGGTGTTGCTGCACGAAAGGTTCGAACACTCGCTCGATTTCTTATCACTCACTTCGTTATCAGTCGCGAAATCCGTCCTGGCGTCTTGCATTTCGGGCGTCGCGCTAGAATTAGAATTATCATTATCTAGTAAGGCGTCTTTCGACGTGGCACTAGTCCGTTCGTGGTCGTCGTTTTTGCAATAGTACACTTCACAACACACCTTCGGGTTATAAACGTCTTTATGCGGTATCGTAAGCACCTTCTTCACGTTAAAGTGCTTTAAGGTAAGCAGTAGAGGAGAACCGCTTCCTTGATGGTTCTCTTCATATTCCGAGTCGGAATTGGGTGAATTATGCGCTAAAGATTCTAAATCGGTATCGGGTCCGTGAGATGTTTGATGTTCATCAGATTGTTCGGCTATAGGGTACACTATTTCCGAACCGTAATACGGGCAAAGATTCAAATGTTGATTCCGTATCAATGTAGTACTGGGTGGTGGCAATGGATTTTTAGTAGTCTTTATATTTCCTCCGATAATTTCAACACTATTCGGGTGAACTGTTAAAGTCGGTGGAGGACAACACGTTTCTAAGGCCGTCGATCTAATTCTCCTCACACCGCCGTGGTGATTCGCTTTAAAATAATAACCTTCGGAAGTTAAAGCTTGATTTGGGTTTTTATCAATGTAGGCTAGTTCCAAAGATCCAGTCGGCTTGATGTCATTTTGCGTGCTAGTCGGCATGAAACACAAACTGCTGTTGGTGAAATTCGAATGTCGCCGAGGTGTATGTGCTGAATTCGAAGAAATTTGTTCTGTTCTCATATTATGCAACGTCGGTCGTATTCTACCCGATAATACTACATCGTGAGAATCGGCGCTAACTTGTTTGGAAAGCTTACGCATGCTTGATTTTCGTCGCCTCGGTTCGCTCTGTCGGTGATGTTTTATTCTACTAGAAGTTGCGTTGTCATGATGATCAGAGATTTCAGTGTGGTAAGTGACTACTTCTACGACTGGTGGAACTGCAACTTCTTCGCTACTTTCAGAGGAATTCTTTCTGTGTACTTCAGCCTTCAAATCTACAAACAATAAACATGATCAAGTGTAAGATCAAACCACTAATAAGTAAAAATAAACACGCATCTGCAATTTCGTTGTCATATAGGCTGATGTATTAGCCTGATAACTAGAGCAGACCACTTTCGGTGCGCGCCATGTGCGCCGATGTGGGGATGACTGTATTCCATATTACTTTAATAGCAGAAAACCAAATGTATATTTCATTATTTCTGATAGAATAAATGTCTTTACTTCTATACTTATATCGGTAACAAGCTCACGTTGCGTCCCAATTATATCGCATATTCTAATATATTACGAATCACACTCCCATACCGGCGCACATGGCGGGCACGGAAAGTGGTCTGCTCTACTGATAACCAACTTTAACAGAATAACCCTAATGTGTGTGGTTCTTCAGAAAAACAAATGGTATGTGAACACAGATCAAATAGCTAGATATAACGGGTGAATCGTTTAATCTGAAATTTTGTAATATCTCGAAAAATACGCATCGTATAGAAAAATTTGGCGAATAAAAACTGTAATATTTCGCAAAAGGAGATACGTTAGTATTAAATTATGCCCACCCCACACCATTTGAGGGCGGGGTGGGGAGCAGCTTTGAAATCTTGAATAGCAACCCCTATTTTTTATCGCAGATTCGGATTCTACGTCGAAAACTACGTACGTACGGTTCGCCCGAATTTTTTTTTTCCATTCGCCACAGATGGCGTTGTAATCGCAGGAAACAGAACAGAAATCAAAAGAATCCAATTAAATAAACTGTCAGAGTGGACTTTGTCGCGTTTTAGTAGGCGTACAAAACAAAAGAATTTAACATTTGTAGTTTCTAAGTGTTATGTTGACAGTTAGGAAGAGTTTTGGCGTATTGGCGGTAATATAGACTCAAAAATTCCAAATTTTGGTAGGTATGGAAACGAAAACTAACAAATCACATGTTTTCAGACTCGGAAAATTACGCAGAAAATGCAAAAATATAGAGGATATTCCATTTAAAATATTAATTTTTTTCTTATTTCCGGTAAAACTGGAAGTGAGCACATTCCAAAATTTTATAAAAAACAATTTATAAATACATACGAAAATTATGGGCAGGAACTTATGAGCTGGGACACCCGGTATGTTTAAACTACCAGTTTTATTTTATACTGATTGGTATAGATGCAGAAATGTTATATTTAGAACTATTATTTAATTATAATTGTATTTTCATCTGTAATTCTGTACTATTAATTTAATTAATATTTCACTAAGCATATTTCAAATTTTTCACACTTATTTTTAGTAGCTTTTATGTTATATTTACAGTTTTTAAAATGGTATTTGTAGTGCAAACATCAAGACAAAATAAATGATTCAGCAGCAATGCACATATTCCCAATTATATTTTGAATTAATATATTGTATTTGGATAAGAACTTGGTTAATACATAAATAATATCTGCAATGTTTAAACATTTACAAAAAAAAAAAAAATTCAATCAAAATTTAGAAAAGAGTTCTATGGTGATGGTGACTTCCTTTCTATTATTTCGAATTTAAGATTCATGTGCTTGTATATAACTTATTTTTTTTTGTATTTATAACTGATATTTTAAGGTTTAAGCTATTTACTTAAACCCCTTGATTTCTATATCTCGACACATCAATATTAATTGCCCATAGAACACAAACCTGTAACTCAACCCCTACGATGTTCTGAATATAATAAATATTTTGAATTCACATACCAATAGTGCTAGTTTGTTTAAGAGCAACAACTCCAGTCCTTTGAAAATCCAATTCCATTTGATCTACGTCTGTATGCACCAATGGGCCAATCTCTGTATACGAAGCTGCTGGAGACGCATATGTAATCTTATTAGTTTCAACAGGTTGTTTATTGGATAATACCTGCATTTCTATACCTTCTTCCTCTCTACAAATGAAATATATCATAACACAGGAACACATTTTTATTGAGAACATTTCATACCTCTTAGGACCTTGCCACTCATCTTCAACTTCTTCATGTACACATTCTGTTGTATCATACATGTGGTGAAGGCCATAATTTACTAATTTGATAATAGTAAAAGCTATTGTCACCAAAGCACAATATGAATACCACATGTACTTAGTCGGTGGAAAATACTATAATGGGAAAAGAAAATTAGGTCACTTTATAATTTGGGATGCAGGAAACTCACCACATATATCGAAAACGGTAGGCACAATAAAAACAACCAAAGGTATAAATGAAAGGTATTGCAAAACACATCCTGATGAGGGTCATAAAACCAACCACCAGTTAGCGAAGCCCAAACTCCTTGGCGTAAAATTTCTAAAGCCTGTGAACCCATTTGTTGGTCTTCTAGCATTATACGTTAAATTATTTATGATGAAAAACCTGCATGTTTAAGCTACGGTGTCATGTTATTGCGAATCAATGAATGTGTGAGACACCATCTTGAATTTCACTAAACACAAATTCCCAGAAGACACACTCATTTTCATTAACTGTCAATCCATTTTAAGGGATAGGATACTAATCGGATGATTAACTTATTACAAAGTATTTGAACATTTAAGAGCAAAAAACACATTTTTTGTAAAACCACAACATTCTTGACAGACGTTCCATTTTTATTCGTCTGTCAAAATATGCTTATTCCATGGAAAATAAACTTGATATCAGCTGATTCATGAAATGCCAAACGTCAAAATTTATATTATTAGACAAAAGCAGACAAAAGGCACAAAGGCACAAGAAAGGGTTTGTGAAGTCAATAACGCCGTATTTTGCAATTATAATAATCTGTTATTTACGTTTTTTTTTGTATATTAACATTAGCAATAAGCCTGTCGCAGTGACATTTGTATAGGTTATTTGAAATTTAGATATTAAACTTATGCTGTGGTATATTTTGTTTCCTACTGACAATAGAATAACCTGATACTGACAAATAACTAAATTGAAAGTTGATTAAAATATCTGAGGCATATTCGCGCCAAAAAAATCAATAAAAAAAAACGCTTAAATAGTTGATACCATGAATAACCTCAAATCATAATACAGGAGATGAACGATATTGATTGCTTTCCAAGAAATTGTTAAATTTATGTGCAAATAATTGCCTATAAAAGTATGAATGCATCGAATAAAAGAAAATTCAAATCTGGGGGAATTATTTCTAGTAATTTAAAGGATGAAACATGAAATTACCTATGATTTTGCATGTGCTGAAATTCCTAGATATTTTAATATATTTAGGGTGACCGTATTGAAAATATCGCGGGAAATTTGGAATTGAAATCTGAGATAAAATTGAAGTCGATGTATGCAACTTATATTACGCTTAATGCTTATTACATCCAATTATTCAGAAAAATCAGAAAGTTAGAAAACGAATGGAGAAACTGAAAATCGTTATCCATTTTTTAATGCATCACAAATCGATTTTGTAATCTTATTTTAAATATACATATCTATATTATAGCAAATCGTGCCTATCAATGAGTGCAACTTATAATTTTAAATAAGATAAACCTATTGTATTTTAAATTTGTGTTTAGTTTCGTCTGACTAGAATTAGTAGAATTATTTATTAAAATCTAGAGAAACACTTGATAACGAAATTGGATCGGTAAAGGTCAATTTTTTTTTATTTGTTTACTAATCGGATCGGGATTTGTTATTTGTCAGGGATTAGTTTTTGTAGAATACAGTAACGTAACCAAACGTAACTATCTCAAAATAAATGTTAATGTTAATCATTACTATACGATTATACTTAATAGTTTAATTATTCAGGTTTAACTTGCTCTATTTAAAAAAAAAAAAACTGAGTAGGAACGTTTTCCCCTTATTAACTGTTTAATTTCATCAAAATACAACGTCATGTAAATAAATATAATTTACGAAGGTATTAGGTATATAGGATTAAGATGATTATTTCTGTTAAGTAATCAATAAACCATTGCAACAACTACTTCGGTGCGAGAGCCAAGAATATTAACAATTATGACGAAACCTAAATCCGTAGTAAAAGAAGCGGGGCTCCAAATCGCTTCTGGTGGTTCCGCTGGTAATGTATTTTATATTATATGTCTAAATAATTTATTGCATTTAATATTTCACTTTTAGGTTTTGTTGAAGTATGCATTATGCATCCTCTGGACTTAATTAAGACTAGATTACAACTCCAAAGAAATAGATGTGCACCCCCAAATGATCCTAAATATTACCATGGAATATGGGATTGCTTCAGAAAAATGTATCGATATGAAGGATTGACGTCCTTCTGGAAAGGAATCATTCCACCCATTGTAGCGGAAACACCAAAACGGGCTGTGAAGGTAATAAAACACTTTAATACATATTTTTGTGGGTAGTTTCCTGGTTATTATCTGACACACTTGTTATTGAATATGTTTTGTTTTAGTTTTTTACGTTTGAACAATATAAATCACTGTTTTTGTTTGGAGCATCACAACCTACGCCATTGGTATTATAAATTTAAATGCACATTATTGCAAAATATTTGAATTACTGTGGTGTTCTTACAGACTTTTTCTTTGGCTGGCTTGGGTGCTGGCGTAACAGAGGCGATTTTAGTAAATCCCTTTGAAGTTGTTAAAGTAACGCTACAAGCCAATATGGCAAAAGGTGCGGCAGTCCCAAGCACATGGGAAGTGACCAGACGAATAGTACAAGAGCATGGGTTGGGTTTCAGAGGCTTGAATAAAGGTGTTACGGCAACAATTGCCAGAAATGGATGCTTTAATATGGTTTATTTTGGATTTTATCATTCTGTGAAGGGATTTTTACCCGAATTTGATGTAAGTATTGTTTTACTTAAAATTACAAGCCATGGTATTTTAACCTTTTTTAATTTGCTATCATTGTCACTTGTTGCCGTGAATTTTCTTCATTCATTTAATCAATATATTGCCGCAATTATTTTCGTGAAAATAACAATTATAAGTAAATAATATAACATTTTTTAATTGTACAGTCTCATATGTTTTTGGGTTTTTGAGATACACACTTGAAATCATAGCTTGAAACTCATGATGAATTATGAATTGCAACACGTACATTTTCTTTGTGAATATGAGTAGATTTTGTCGACATTTGCATACCTCGAATTTTTTTCCTGTTTTTTTTAATGTGTTGTATTAAGTACGGAATTTCAATTAATTTTTTAACAAACATTCTTCTACACATCTCTGCAATTGATAAAACTAGACCAATATAGAGAGGTTTCGCTATATTAATATAGAAAATTAATTTTTGTGTGATATAATATTATTTTATATTTTAGGACCCATTACAGGAATTTTTCAGAAAAGTTGGCATTGGGTTCGTCTCTGGAACCCTAGCCTCCTGTGCAAATATCCCATTCGATGTTGCTAAATCGAGAATTCAGGGCCCCCAACCCAGTTCATGCCAAATTAAATATAAAACCACGCTTAGATCAATTGCTTTGGTGTATAAAGAAGAAGGGTAAATATGTTTAAGATAATTCTGTATTTCTAATATATAAATTGCTATTTTATATATAATTAGATTTTTGGCTCTATACAAAGGACTTCTCCCAAAGGTATTACGACTTGGACCTGGCGGTGCTATAATGCTTGTAGTATACGACTATATGTACCACTTTCTCCTTGAAAAATTTCCAAATTGATAATACGATACTCACTACTTGCCAATCTATCCAATGTCTTTGATTAGTACTATAAATGTAAGGTTGATTCAGATATCAGGGTATAAATAGTGTCTTAATGTGAACTCGTTTCGAATGAGAATTATTCAAGCTTTAAAAATGTCTTCATTAATAAGTTACCATATCTTCGATGCACACATATCTCACAAGATTTTTTTTATAGTATTTATTGGGTAATAATTGAATATACTCGATACTTCAAATTAAAATAATGTGATCTTTATAATTAGCAATTATTTCGGTGATAAATTGGGCGTATCCGTTATGATAAAATGGATTAGAAAATAACTAAAACTCCTTATGTGATAAAAGCATTCCATTATAGACAAAAATCTTTTTATAGAATTATATGATTTTATAAAGTTTTTCAATTTTATAAACATTATAAAAGTATTAGAAAGTTTTATATTTTATAAGCATGAATATATTTTCAAGAAAAAAAGAATTATAAATTGCAGGTATAGTAGGAGTGGCGTTTTCTTTGGTTTATGTGTAATTAGTACCAACGAAGTTATTATCCTTTTTGAAATGTTGTTTCTGTTATACTCCTATGATTTTATTATATAATCTGTTAATCTAATAAATGTTTGATTTATCAATATTACTTTTATTTCCTATCATAATTGATTTTGTGCAACAGACAAATATAATTTTTTTTTAGGGAGATATGCTAATTTTATTTCTTGAGGATTTATGCATGTCAGCGTGAAAACAGTTATTAATAGATGATTCGATAAGAAAAGCTTGTATGATTAACGATGACATTTATGTGTTTATAATCTCTCGAAAGCAAAATCAAATAAGATTTAGTTTGTAATTTAAATCCTAATATATCAGATGGAATTAAATCGAGATTACTGCAAAGGTTTCCCTATTCTCTTTTATATGGAATATAGGTTAGAAAATGGACGCAAACTTAAAGGTTGGTAAAAAGGTAACGGAAGCTATACTTCAAACGCATTTGAATGATTATTTGTGGACGATACCGGTTGATACCACCTTAATAATCATTCCAAAATTCATTTCTTATACTTTTTCAATGCATTTTAAAAATAAGAATACAATTATTCTTCCAATTCCAAAAGCCGCGCGCTCAATGTTATAAAAAGATATGGGGTATTTTGTATTTTGTGGTTGTTAGTATCTGTACCAAAATTGTACAAATAATGCATTTCAAATTTGTTGTGATTGAACCATATATATATAAATAAGTTTATATATATATGGATTGAACCAATAGTAACGTTGACAGTTCATAGCAGCCAACCCACGACATTTGAGTTGCCTAACTTTGCGGACACGTCGCTTTCGGGATAATTTCAATTTATTTCAAAAGTCAGGCAACCCAATCAAACCGATATATGACTCTCGGTATAACGCGTATGTTGTCCGTTATAAGGGACTTTTGCTGTTAAAGTTTCAGTGATGCATAAGCTACCGATAATACCTAAAGAATGCAACGCTATTGATTTTATATCATTAAACGAATGCTTTATGAGGTATTTCGACTTGAAATTAAGAAATATGACAAATGATAAACACAAAGATTATTAAATTTTATTTTTTTAAATAAAACGCATAATATAAATATAATTACACTATATTCTATATGTACACAACTCTAGAAAAGGCAGTGATTTTGAATTTATATTCTCAGTTTAGAAAATTATGGCAGTGATTATACAGTATAGGAATACAGGAAGCCACGAGAGGTTACGAAGGGATATACCGTAAGAGCGAGCGTCCAATCAGTTGATGTTAAGGCTATACACAACCAAATTAAGTAAAATGATAATGAAATTAAATATAAAAAGATGTCAAGTGGTTAATAATAAAAGATTTGAATAACAATGACGTAGTTTTGTTGTCAATTTTGTCAGCTGGTAGTGGGGATTTGCTGGAGTATCTTTGCAAAATATTAGCCGTAGATGACTATAGGTGTTTATCTTCAGGGATAAAACTTAAGTATTCGAATACGAAATATGTTTGCAAACTATAATAACAATAGCAGAGTCATAAAAAGCCTCGCTTCGTAATCCGTAGTATGTGAATTCTGATATCGTGCTGGGATTATTTTTTATTGTGAACTTGAACAATGATGTTCATAATGATCACGATTATTTGGAAAGAGGAGCCAAAATTAAAGAGATTTTAATACGTTGAGTGTTGAAATCATCGAGGCTCTGTATGTCCAAAACTAGAAAACTAGGGTTGATATGAAAAAAACCGTTATATATAAAAATTAGTTCTGACATAGGTTTCTGATTTTTTTCTTTTATTTGTTGACGTGTGATAATTAGGTACTATCGATATATAGTGTCCATCACTAGTTTCCACACATACCTATAATGTATTGGGGGTTGAGTGACATTATTTCTAACTGTATTATTATTATTAGCAAATAAAATAGGAAACAAAAAGAAAAAAACAAACTTAGTTTTGTATAAGTAAATTAAATAAAAGCATTATATCAGGTTGATCAAATTAAAAGTTTCATTTGTTTAAAAACTTATTTTTTTCTTATTGATAGCAAAGCTTCACTTTTTTTAATGACCCTTCTTTTTATGATAGTAACAACTCAACCAAACATTAAATGCAAGCAAGATTATACTGAAATTGGTATCAGTGAACACGTTTGATTTCTTTGTACGTTTTGGTAATTCCTTTCTATGATAAAAAACAAGCTATAATTTAATTTCATGCTGTTCCAGTTGACTGTGCAAGTCGACCAATTCGTTCTTGAGTTTATCGAAGACGTCTGTTAAGCTAGAATAATAAAATAATACAGATTATATGTATAAACTAGATGTTATTTGTATAAATGTTTTAGTTTAATATGAGTAATGAGGAGTGCATACTTTGTTTGAAAGTCCTTTCTGCTTTCTTCTTCCATTGATGTGTAGGAGGATTTACTTTCGATAGTTACTTGAGTACCAATGGATTTTGTACGAGCGACCTAAGGAAAAATGCAAACGTGAATAAGATTTTTGATGGTTCTATTTTCATAATATTTGTAATTGCTCTTTTTTATGGTTGAAATTAATAAAACAACAAAATTCTAAATATCTTTATTTTGAAATTAAGCGAATAAATACAATTTCAACAAGAAAACAATAACAAAATCTATTAATACCTATATTTTAATTTTTAATAATTAATTATTAATTGATATGTATACACAATTTTTTCTCGTTACATACAAACCAGCAATTTTGGCGTTTATTCATTATTTAGCAGCCGATTGAAATTTCTTATAATAATTTTTGATATCTGCATCGGAGTCATTGACTTCTAATGATTTTTTCTCCCTTTTGTGCGCTTCCGCATCTTTCTTCACCTTCCTGATTCGACGTATCTTATTCCGTCTCCTAAATTTTGACTGATCTCCCCTGTTTCGTTCAGAATACTCCGTTCTGGTGTTGCTTTCATTAGAAGGAGCTATCACTTCGTTATTTTCCTCGATTAATTGCTCAGATTCGGGCTCTTGTAGTTCTTCAGTGTTAGATTCCAGGTTATATTCTTCGTACGGTGAATTCACCTCCTCGCGTAAATTTGCGTTCTGCTGTGGAGGTTTATTTTCATTAGTCCATGGGGAAGATTCCCAAAATTGCCTGACAGTGTTTTGAAAATTTACGTTCGCATCATTTTGCTTTTGAGCAGCAGTCCTAGCTTGGAAATTATCTGGAATATTGTAATATCTGTTGAATGCCGAATTTGGATTGGCTGGTGCCGTAGTTATGTCAAAGTTTTCGATTGTAGGTGCTGGTGGTGGTGGTTGCGGCTGTTGAGGTGTTTGTTGTGGTGATGCTGGTGGTTGCTGCTGTTGAGCTGTTTGTTGTGGTGATGCAGCTAGTGCTTGCGATACCTGTTGAGGTGGCGTTGGCGTTGTCTCCAATGGGACAGGGACAAGCTGAAATTGGGCTGCAGGCTCGGGTTCAGCATTCCTGTTCCAGTTCAGATTTAAACTTAAAGATCTACGTATGGATTCCTGTCTGGGTAGGTTGAATAGGTTCCAACGTGTAGGACCCTGATCCAAGACTAAGCTGAAGGCGTTAGCTTGTTGTTGGGGCGGAGTTTGCTGCGGACCTAGAAAGACCACCAATACAAAACATACTAGTAGAAACAGTAGCATTAAGAAATTGTTTGAAACAGATAAAAATTTAGTTTGGCTTGTACAAATGAATCGAAGAATTGCATTTAATGTGGAATGTACTCAAAATATTTATAAATATAAATAATTTATTACTTTCTTTTTATTGTATAAAATTCATAAAGATTAATTTTAAACAATAAAATCGATTTTAAAATAGGTGATCAATTTTATCACATACCCGCTAAATTCGCGGGACTTGCCGCTGCGGATGGTGATATCTGCGCATTACTGGGTGGCAAAGCTGGTGTTGGAATTGATTGTTGAGCACTTTGTGGCGGAGAACTTTGAGCCGATTCGGACGCCTGAGATTGTAACGGACTGAAACCTTGTGCTGGTGCAATCGCTACTATTTGTAAGGGAATACCAAAAGTCTGTTGTCTATTTCCATCGTTCGGAGGGTTTTGTTGAGCTGGTGGTTGTGGAGGTGTTGCAGGCGCCGCTTGCTGAGCTGGTGGAGCTTGTTGAGGAGCCGGTGCTGCTTGCTGAGCTTGCGATGCAGGAGCTCCAGCGGTTAAAGTAGCTCGGATAGCAGATAACAGAGGTGCCTGCTCTGCTGAAGCTTGGAAAGCAGAAAACAATCCTCGCGGGAAATGTACGGCTTCAGCGCTCGCTGCGAGGGCCCCATTTTGAGGAATATTAATAACAGTTTGCTGTTGCGTCAGTGGTTGTGGAGCTGCCGGAGCTTCTTGTGGTTGAGGTGCTTGCAATGTTTCCTCCAATCTACGTTGTAATTGCTGCTGCTGCTCTTGTTGTTGCTGTCCTAACGCCAAGATGACTCTCGAATAAGACCCGGAAGGCAACTGAGGTGCAACCGGCGGTGGAAAAAATGTAGGTCGCGGTGTTAAAGCTGTTTGCCTCAAAGATGGCGAGGCGCTTCTTCTAACCACGTCGTAACCGAAAAGATCAGCGGCACCACGTAATAAAATATCCACAGTTCTCTTATCGCGTTTCGGCTCCTCGGCACCATCTCCGACAGCGACGAAAACGAATAACCACACACATACGAATTTTGGCACCATATTACATGTTATTCCTAGGGACGGCCGGATCATTCGACTTCTGTTCACAAACTGTCCACGAAAATTGCGATCCAATTGATCGAATTTCACTTTGTAAAACAGAGAAAGGAATTTTTTCGACATAGTAATTCACGGTAAATTGAGCACTTTTTCACAGATTTTAACATTACGTAAATTCGCCAGCGGAACTAAATAACAACAATTCCGTATTCTAATATCTCTTAAAGTCAATTTTATGACTTACGCCTAAGGATTTTTGTATAAGCAATGAATGCAAATGAATATTTGGAAAATATAATTTTGTGTCGCTTGCCCGTTTAGCTCTATTTTAGTTGGATTTGTTTGCTTAATTGACTGCGTTCCCTCTATATGGTTTGCTCGGTTACAACATACTTTTATCTAATGTATCTGAGATGAGACTGCTATAAATAAACGCAAGAAAATTTCTTTAAGCGAACTCATAAGCGCTTCCTGGAAAATTACAGAGACAACTTAATTTGCAAAATATTTATAGTGATCTAGTTTTGAAAGGCAACTTTTCTGTAGGTGCACACGTGCAAAGAGAACAGAAAAGGTTAGTTATCCCAGGCTTTATTTGGAAGAATCTACTCTATTGTATTTATTTATTAGTTTATAAGCAGGGCCGACTTGAGTCGCATTCGATCATCTTGCGTGGAAAAATTTATTACTCGGAATGTCCCTTTATACTGTCTCGCGAGAGACTATGTGATGGGACATTTCGAGTAATAAAATGTCATACAGCCGATGATCGAGGAGGATCGCAATTTGGAAATCATATGGTTTGAAAATTTGAATCGCGAATCAAAATAATAACAAATTACACAACCAAATTTATACTAAATTGAAACGAAAATTGAAAAAATAGAACATCATGCGTTGTATATAGAATTAACTGTGAAAATTGTAATGGTGTATCTATATATTGGTGAAACCATGCAATATTTGGAAAACAGAATAAAAGGACAAATATAGCAAAAATCTTACTGCCTTAAAACAACATGAAATAACTCAAAATAATACTTTTAATTTTGACAACATAACAATTCTAAATAAAGAACAAAATTTAAAAGCACGTAATACACTTGAAATAATCCAAATTTAATAAACATAAAAACTCAGTTAATGATTAAACAGATAAGTACACGATATTTTACCAAATTATATAATTTAATTTTATAATTATACACAACAATATCTTTTAGAAATCTGCATATAAAATTGAAAAACGTTTTTCATATTTCTTTGAGTCCGATCTTAAATTATACTGGTTAAGAGAAGAAGATTTTAAACAAAAATATGGTTTAAGTATGATACAGCACCGACCACACCTGACATTATGAAAGAACGAATAAGAATGGTGTTTCGCAAGATTAATCCGACCTGGAAAAGAATGAGAAGCCGGCCCGAGGAGGAGCAAAGAAAGAATATATTGATACGCGAGCACCAGTGTGGAATACGCTCCTTCATATAGGTTATACTGCAAAATTGCACTATAACAACATATTACGCAGTTTTGACACTTTCTTGAATCAGTGCACGCGTTGGATTTTTTTGAGCTTCCTTCATCTTTCTTTGTGTTTAGTTGTTCTTGACAGAAGACGTCTGCATCTGAATCTTCGTTATTAAATCCGGCATAATTTGTTTTGAATGAATTCTGGATTGTTAATTTCATAGTCTTTCAATTTCCTGCAAAACTTGTCAGCTCTTTCTTTAATTTTGCAGGCGTTGCAGAAGAGTCAAATTTTATCAATTTTTCTGACAGTATTTTCAAAGGGTTCTCTGGTAGCTCACCTTTGGCGATTTCTTAAAAATTATTTGGGCCCAGATAGCTCAAATCCTTACATAATTCAGCGTTGTTTACGAATCTTTCGCTGACTGATTCTATTGCAACATCCATAATGGCGTTGAAGAAGCCAATCCTAAATTTATCTTTCGGACTCACTGGCTTTCTCATAAAAAAAATCTCTTCTTCCTTGTTCACCGAGTTTCAGCCTGTAGTTCTTCAATAACGAATTCAAATTCTCTGTTTTCAAAAACGAGTTTAGCCCAATTCATAAATTTATCTGTAGAAGCTTCCATTTTGGTCACACTCCTTTGAAGTTTTATTAAATCACTCAAAGAGCAATCATGGAGTTACATTTCAACAAATCCAATCCTGAGATCTGCACGTACCTTGATAGAGGGCCAGTTATTAAGAACAATTTAAGAAATATCTGCGCAATCGGGATATTTTCATATTTCGGTAATTGTCTCTTGTAATCGGCAGCTGTTGCTCTTGCGTCGGGTTTGAGTTTTGTTGTATTTTCTATCGTATTAAAAAGATCTTATATATATCGCTGCTTCTTTTGATCACCATCGAGTTTCTTTCATCATTTGGAGCTTTTTCCCCCTAGGATTGTTGCCAATGTCCAACCAGTAGCTCATTCGTTGATGTGAAAAATATGGCTGTACAGTTCAGTAA
The DNA here is from genome assembly GCA_949128085.1 of Cetonia aurata. Classification (NCBI taxonomy): domain Eukaryota; kingdom Metazoa; phylum Arthropoda; class Insecta; order Coleoptera; family Scarabaeidae; genus Cetonia; species Cetonia aurata. Next base: position 37,334,672 of record OX421885.1, read on the forward strand.
CGAAAAAAACGATGCTGTTTTCATGCGGGATTTAAAAATATCTAACAGAACAAGATTTAAAATATCTGCATAGCACCAAATATGAACATGATTTGAATTTTCCGGGATCATAAAAGCAATTGAATTACTGTAAATCTGATGAGCACGTCATACGAATAACGGATTATCTCTTCATATATACATATATATATATATATAGTTCTAAACCATTGTAGGATCGCGACAGTAAAAGTGCCGAACAAATAATGAATGACACGGTTTAAATTAGACGTTTCTGCGTTATTCAATAGGTTGTAAACGGCATTAATGGATTTAATATATTATTTGATAACGAATGCACGTGGACCATATATCCTTCACTGTTACATGCTTCAACGTAACACAATATATTTATGTATGCATGCACATATATGTATGGACATGGACACTCTTGTACTGGGAGTGTCCGCGGATTACACCGTACGGCGAAAGTTCAGCAATATCTGGTACACAATGTTGAATTAGTTTTTCCGTAAAGAGCGCGTTGCGTAATCGGTAAACATACGTTAACGATTTGCTTATTACTTTTTTTGTTTGTAACCGTTTAATATCGTCTGTCGTTAAACGGAGTTTACACAAAGCGCCTAAAAAATAAACTCGGTGTCTACGTCCGATCACTTTCTCTATTAATATAGTTCCGTAGTGAATTAACTTGATTTCTTTGAGAATATTTCTTCCACTTTTTTACTCGATGCGATACCGGTAGCATGAAGTATTATTCCGTTATACCAAATAGCTTCAATATATCTGTTTCTGTATATTAGAAACATATATAGCAATAAGAAAATCAGCAAAAATTATTATAATCGTAGCGGATAAATTAATTATCCTCAGATACCTATCCATAAAAGACACGACATTAAAATGACAATCATAATAAATATATAGGTTAATAAGTGTTGGTATGATAAAACTTGACACTCCCAGTTTAATACTAATTAAAAATTTGATATATTTGAACAAAATGCGCTTGTGTAATCTCTTTAAATTGCTTCGTTTTATAGCGGTATTTTGGAAACGACTTTTAAGGCGAGGCTTGTATGAAATGTACCTGTTATATAGTACAACATGACAAATATTTTGATTTATAATACAGAATCTATTTTATTTCTATTGCTGATTAAAAAAAAAAAAATGTTACATCACTGCAGACCTTTGCGGAAATGCTAGTAATATTGACTTTCTTATCCTAAACGGGAAACTATAATTTTTGTATGCGTACTAATGGAATGCCTTTTCACAGTCAGTAATGTACAGAATTTAAGAGTAAGTATGCCTTTCAACTAATTTAATTTACGTGCGAAAAGAGGTTAGCCTAAAGACATTTTACTTATTCAACAGATTTTTGTAATTATACTTCAAACTTATCTACCTATTAAAGTTGAGTACCTACTTATAGAGGATATTTTAGGATATTTGGCTTTATTTTTTTTTTTTTTGGTTTGTGTAGGGTCTCTAAGGTGAAAAGGAGGTTCGATATAAGCAGCGACCATTACTTACAATTAGTAGAAGTCAATATTAAATTAAATAGAAATAGCTAGCAGAAAGGAATAGCTAAAACATACTTGCTAGAAATTTAAAAAGTGACATGTTACAAAATAAAATATTGAGGAAAAAAAGAAATAACAAATATTTGGCAGCAATAAATTTAAAAGAACAGAGAAAATAAGACCGGAATTGATGAACACGAAAGAAAGTTAAACTTTCATGTATGGACTTGCTCATAGCAATTCATTGTAAGTTAGGCGTAACGTTCCTGATTCTCAAGTAGGTACCTATTGATCACCGTCTTTATGAAACAGGCATTGAAACGTAGTGGAGGATCAGGAGGCCAATCACAATAACAACAGTAGAAGTGGAAGAGACTATGGTGAACATGGTAGAAGAAAATCGAGGTACTTCTAGCCGAATAATTACAAATACGGTCAATATACCTAAGTAATGAAACTGTTTGGATAATTCTTAGGGAATATTTGTTGTACTCGTACCATATACAAAACGCCCCAGGCACTTCTTCCTGCTGATTTTCCTGCACGTACGTATTGTATTCTGTTAATGGCTTTTGCACACATTGGTTCAAATCTCTCCATTACTGACGCTGATTCTTTTTACCGATGAAGCAGTTTTCTCAAGAAATGCCATAAGGAATTTTCACACTAACCCACGTATGGGCTGAAGAAAATCCACATGAGGTATCTGAAAATCGTTTTCAACATGAGTTCTTGTTAAACGTTTAGATGGGAATTGTGGGAATTGTTGGCGAGGTGTATCGCAACTTTTTGGAACAATTGTTAGCTCAGTTTCTGGAGGATGTTCCATTGGCAACAAGAAGTGCAATATGGTTAATGCACGATGTTACACCAACGCATTTTAGTGTGGATCCTGAGCTTTTACGAATAGCATGCTGGAGATCGCTGGATTGGCTGAGGTGGACCTCACTTATGGGTTGCTCGATCCATACGGACATAAACCTAATCGATTATTGCGTATGGAGCCGTCTAAAGCCTTTAGTTCACACTACACCAGTAAAAAATATAGAATATTTGATAAATCGGAGAGCTGCTGGGTGTGACTCAATGAGAAACGACCACAGTGTTTTTTAAAGAGTCCAGCATTTAATGAGGAGAAGATTGGACGCCTGCATTTTAGCTGGAGCTAGTCGGTTTCAACAGTTCTTGTAAATTACGGAGCTTCACATGTAATTTTTGGTAACAAAATTGTGTTTTCATTAAATAAATGCTTCTCTGCTTTAACTGTAACTTTTAATATGAGGAAATTATCTATGTTAAAAATTTTACCTCGTGTCGGATTTGAAACAGGCACCTCCCGTTTGACGGATGGGCGACTCTACCAATTGAGCTAACGAGGCGCTGGTTCCAATACGATTTGAAATGTCTCAAATGTGATCGTAGGAAGCCGGCAGGACCGCAAATATGCAATGTGCAATTTTTTCTTACAGTTTTTCTATCACTGTAGGATAAATTGCACTTTGCAAAATTGTGTTTGTCCGAAATTTTTCACCCTGTATCTTCGAAACAGAGTGATTTCTCCAAAATCATCAAAGGACAACATATTCTTAGAATAGTCCAAAGAATAATTTCTATAATTTTCGCCGTATGTTTAGTAAATACCCTGTATGATACCCCATCTTAAGAGATATTGTAAGATATTATCTTTTATGGCATGTATAAATAATAAATTCATATAATAATAGAATAACTTCCATTATACAGTATAAGTAAGACAAATTATACGTTATTATTATTATATATTATACATTGTGTATTAACTTCGTATAATAATGGATATTAAATTTATTGGTTGTCGGTATACCCAATAAAAAATGTAATATTCTCATATTATATTCCTAATACCCCGTATTATATACGCACTAAACGAATCCAGATTTTGTTCGAATAAAACAAAACCTAGGTAATTTTTTAATTATGATATATTTTTGCGTAACTTTCATAAAATAACTACATCAGCCTTTCCTGTGTTCTTTTTTCGATTCCCATTGTATTGTATATTATTAGCGTGCACCACAAACCGCACCATTTATACGTAAAATATTTCAAATCGAATTCGATATCACCAGTCAATCGCGAAAAAGAGTCAATTAGACACGTCAGTGTCATATTTGATATTGGGAAAATAACCGTTTCTTGTTTGTTTTTTATTTCTTTTTACGGCTATTGTACTTATAACTCGCCTGCTTAAGCCATGTGAACTAGAACTGTACCTTAAGTAAATTAATTTGTCGCAAGATCGGTACCATTCGATTTCTTCTAGCTGACAGCAGTTCCTTTTTTGCCGTCCGCATTGAGTTTGTTTCATTATTTTAAGAGAACGTTGCGCAACCCACGACCAGTTTCATAACCGCTGCAGCCTACCACACCCCAGATGTTGTATCATATTTTATCCGCCTCAGTCGCACCACGAGAAACTTCAATGTAGATTTTAGAATTTCTAATAATACGTTTGATAAAGGAAGATATGAATCACATGTCATTTCCTTTTAGTGATTTTAAACGTCGATTAAAAAACGTATCTATATGACGTATGCGCGGTCAACACCAAGTATGCATGTTTATAATGTAGGTCAGTAAACTCGCTTGTTTAATTTTTATTTTTATAAGTATGCATTTCAATAGGTAAATTATTCAGTCACCTCGGGGTTTATTCTACTTTCGATCGGCATAAGCAAATCGCAGCGGTGACTTCTGCAATTTAATAGTTCTGTTAATACTTAGCGATTACTGTATTTGTTACAAATACACAATCATATGTGTCAGTGCCTATTAAAGGAAAAAGTGTGGAATGTAGATCTGGTGGAGGCGCTGGTTAACAAAATTGACTTTTTATTGACAGAAGCAAGTAAAGACTAAAATTGTACCTAGAAATTATATCAACCTACACACTAAAAAGTATTTGCAATTCCTACGGAAAATTCCATCAATGTATAGGGTAAACTTACCAAAAATTAGAAAATATACTACCTAAAGTTTTCTAGTAAATTTCCCAATTTTTGGCAATTTTACCTTATACGTTACTGGAATTTTCTGTAGGAATCGCAAATATTTTTTAGTGTGTAGATGTTTTAATGTATTAAAAGTTAAGATTATTTAATCCTTCAAGGAATGTTTTGTAGGATCTTATTTATGGATTGGTACTTCTTAAAGCACAGTTGATAATTGGAATCAGTGGCGGCTTGTGACGTTTTGTTCAAGGGGACGTTTTGTTCAAGGGAGGCTACTGTAGCCTAAGTAACCCTTCTCAGTCAATAAATTATATTTTTATAGTTATTATTGTAGCATTTTAAGTGTAGAATAAGAATTGAAAAAAAAAATAGATTAAAATAAAATATAAATTATTGTCTAGCAAGAACCACGTAGAGGAGAGTGAAATCTTGCCTGAATAGGAAACTGGATGCGGTGATAGGTAAAAAGGTAATAAGAACGTAAAAATAAACTCTTGATACACGTAATAATAAACCAAAAAGAAACTCTAAAAACAATAACAATTAAATTAGAAAAGAAAATTGCAGATTCTTTGTTTATATTACAAGCTTTACTCAAAACTGAATTTAAGGCATGAGCATGACAATGTACAAAAAGAGCTTCAGATGCAATTGATTTTTTTTTTTACTTTGTAAACCATTTAAATGCCCTGCCATAACAGATGCACCATCATATGTTTGAGCGACTATTTTTTTTTTAAATCATATTTTTCGCTGTTATTTGATAAAAGGTTAAATAAAATCTTCAGCTGTTCGACCGGATGATACGTCAAAAAACTCCAAAAATTTTTCAATAACTTCACCGCTCTTGACATAACGTAATATGGTTGATAATTGAGACTTACAGTAGATATCTGTGGTTTCATCTACTTGCCAAGAAAAAAACGGAGCTTCTTTAATTTCTGTATCTATTTCTTGTTTTAATACAAAAGAAATATAATCTATTAAATCATTTTGTATAGATTTAGATGTACCCGAAAAAATATTACTACTAACAAATTTATTAAAACTAGGTTCATATTTACTAAAGAGTTCGAGTAATTCTTTATAATTTCCACGATTAAAAGAATCTGAAGTCTCATTGTGTCCCCGAAAAGTTAAATCTTGTGATGCAAAAAATATTGTTACGTCTATTAATTTTCTTAAATTTTTGCGGTTTTCTCTAACTCCATTATTATAGGCAATAATTGCATCTTTGCGTGCGCTGTCTACAGCAGTAGCAATATTTTGTTTTCCAAATAATTTAAATTTGCACAACGATGAAATGTGTTCTTTAGACTTGGAATGCCGTTCAATAGCAATAACTTAAGTAATGAATAAATATGCTATTGATTATATATTTTTTTGCAAAATTGCTTTATTTTAGTATATAACCGATGCTTAAACATTATTTTAATACATAATAAACGCTACTTATTTAATTAAAAATAATAGGGGAGGCTTAGCCTCCGTAGCTTCCCCGAACGAGCCGCCACTGATTGGTATCCAAGCTTTTCATGCGAAGATCGATAGAAGAATCTTTGATTTTGTTATTTGTATCTTCTTCCGAAGTACAATCCTTTTCCAGACGAATTAAGAAATTTGCTAAGCCATTTTTGTCTTTATTTTCTACCTTTTGATATTCATTCTGGTTTTTAGAGTAGAATATTTGTTAATTATTGAGATTTATTATACTTTTGCTTCTAAATGCCTGAAGTTACATCTAAAACAGTGGATTTTGAGATATAAAAACCTATTTATGTTTGACAAAAGGAATAGTTAAACATATATTTAATTTAGGTAACTTTATTTAGGAGAAGGCGAAACAGATACACACTATTTACACTCATGATCACATTATTATAACTTAATGGTGGTAACCTGAATATCCAAGACTAGAATAACCTAAAGACAAGGGAGCAGCAGCATAGCTTTTAGTGATAAGTGGAGCACCATAGCTCTTGGTGATAACTGGAGCGGCATAGCTCTTGGTGATAAGTGGAGCAGCATAGCTCTTGGCGATAACTGGAGCCGATACAACGGAAGCTACTGGTGCTGCGTAAGTCTTAGCAACAACTGGTGCGGCGTAGTTGTTGTATGCAAGACCACCATATCCTAAGTCAAGACCACTGTATCCTAAGCCAAGACCGCTGTGTCCTAAGCCAAGACCGCTGTGTCCAATGGAATCGTAACCACCGGCTATTAAACCACCATGGCTGTAAGCACTGAGATCGCTCGCTACCAAACCACTGTGCCCTATCGCGCCAATTCCGTGACCGATAGAACTGTATCCAAGATTGGAGACGAGTGGTGCAGAAACTACTGGAGCAGCTGATACAACCTTCGAGACGACAGGTGCTGAGACTACTGCTGGAGCAGCGTAGGATGAATATCCCAAACCGTGGTCTAAACCACCACCAAGAGCGTAACCACCATATCCAAGCTCACCGTAGACTCCACGCTTCTCTTTGCTTTTTTCCTTTGCAGCTTCTTCAGCGTATGCTACGGCGATCAAAGCAAGGGTGACGATCTGATAAAATTTTAAAATTAAACGTTATTTCTATTAGAGTGGATATTAATTATTATTCTTACCAAGAATTTCATTTTGCTAATTGATAAATTCACACTGGTTGCGATCACAGAGGTAGTCGGATGCTGTGTGAATGAAATGCTCAAAATTCGATCTTTATATAGGCGGTTACAGATCAGACAATTTTTTTTATTGCATGTGTGGACAAAATAAGTAGATCATGGGCCGCCCAAACAATTACCGTGCGTATATTGTATATAAGTATATTAGCCCGCCACCAAAAAATCCTTTCTCTCGACGCGACTACAAAAATTATGTAAGGGGACATCAAAAAGGTAACATTGCATTAATTGCCGGACATTAATCTCTTAATGGTGTTAATTTTGGAAACATTTCGGACGCTTTAATACTAATTACAGCGGCTGTAGTCAATTTTTTAGATTTATGCTGCGGCAAAAGTGGATTCACAACTAAATCGTTTACACTATCTATAATTTATGTATAGGTATTATATGATCAATTGACAGCGCAGCATGTGTTTTGGATATTAATTGTATCTAAGTCCAATATATTTAATCCCGAATTCAATATCTCTCTTATTTTTAAATTATCTTTCTTGTCTGGTTGCGTCAAAATGATGAATCGTTTTCGTGAACTTTGCTATTTCGGAGCAAGTTCAATTTCAACATTTTTTCTTTACGGGCGAGTACATACGTAGGTGCCCAATAAAAAGGGTTTACGTAACTCACGATTCAAGTAACGCAGCACAAATAACAGCAAGTCGCATTATTATAATGGTACGAGTACAATATGTGTATTTATGGATACACATTTGCGTCTTACGACAGGTATCCAAAGTTTCATGTCGATTTGTGAATGAACTATTATTGATTGATTTCATTGACTGCATGCCTGAACAGTATACATAAAGGTGATATTCTATTAATGTGTAGTAAAATATGTATTACTCATTAAGCAAAAAGTAAATACGCAGAAATATACTGAAGGTTTAGGATATACTGGGTGAGTTTTTTTATCTTGAAACAATCGCAAAAAACATTATTGTGAACGTCTAGAAAAAATACAAAAAAACGGAGAAGCAAGCAAACATGATTTTGTGTTTTCTTTATTTTAACATAAACTAACATTTCAAAAAGCCATGTGTTCGAAACTGTGCCCCTTCACTTCGATACATTTATTTATTCGCAATTGGAACCAGTGGCGGCTTCTCAATAAGTGCACATGTGCACGTGTACCCCCAACTAATATCTTCACGTTTTCTATTGGGTATTTAATTTTATTTTTCATTTCCGATGTTCGGTTCAGACTCCAGGCGCGAACATGCGTAATGCGGCTCGTACACCGCTCTCTCGAACTGGCCCGTGATTGGAGCAGCAGCTACCCCTCGCACACCCACACCTCCCGTAATAGTGCTCAGTACTTAGCTACCATATCGCCGTTATCAAGACGTAAAGGCGTATCTCAAAATTTGGCCAAAACGAGTTGTCAACGATTTGTCATGCTTGTAGTGATTATCAATTATTGTTAACAGTAATCGTGGTAAATGAAGTACTTTATAATCAATCGTGTTTAACTAATCGAGAAAATAAGACCCCCCTTTTCTTTATATTGCTCTACTGTAAATTTGTAAAAAATGAGATACGCCTTTACGTCTTTTCAAAGACGATATGTACACATTTAGTTTGTGTACGGTCGTCTGTTAGTGTGGTGTTGTATACCGGGAACCGGGGACATTAGAAGAAAAACAAAAAATTAAAAGTGCCAGTTGTCCAAAACCGAATTTATCGATCACGCATGTAACAAAATGTAAAACACGCGATTATAAAAGAACCTTTAAGATAGACACTTATGAAAAAGCCGCCTGGTTATGTGGTTGTGAAATCAAGTTTTAACTAAAGTTTTGTTTTAATTTGATGTTTGCCCATGTGCAGTTGGCTTTTTCAAAGGAAATTTAAAGTATAGTCTGCACTTACGTGTTATAGTTTTGAATAAAAAAAAAATCAAATATAAATTAAAACAAATGATGTAATTATAAATTTAACTTTTATCTAGACACGCATTTGAATGCAATATTCTGCACCTGTATAGTACAACATAACCAATAACAATATCTGAAGTCCTTGGAAAGAATCAAAATTAATTGATATTCTAAATTCACTTTCGTTACCCATTAATAATCAACGTCTTTTCTGCGTGTTCTCGATCAATTTTAAATTAGTATCAACTCATTAAATTATGCAATTTAATTTGAACTGAATAACGTTATTTTTTTTTTATTCCTCTGTCCTCGTCCATTTAAGTGCGACTGACTCACGCTAGCAGCTTTTTTCTTGCGGGCAAGGTTACGCATTTCACAACAGGCCGTTTCTCCAGAAAGGAAGTGCACAATTTCACTTACGCACGGTCGAGGCGTGTGCAGATATCCACCACACACAATAATATCCTGTCCCGATATGTTAGAAGCGCGGGTTAATTAATGTAAATTTACATATTCGTATGTATGTATGCCGTATCCTTTCAGACAATTATTCACCACATTTCTGTGTCAGACAGGATTAGTTTTCATGAAATTTTATATCGCTGGGTATAATATATTATTACACATGCAACTTTAAACGTTTGCGAACACATATATACATAATTTAATTAATAGCATATAACTGAATAGGGGCATACGGATTATATAACGTTTATTATATTTTTACGCATAGATATGTGCGTCACTTTTGAAGGTCCTGCCGATCATTGCTGTAATTACGCTATACATATAAAAATCTGTTTTATAACCCATTCTTCAACTAAAGAATGCAAGGATACATGTACTAATTTTTAAGCTTATCTTTACAAGAATATTTTTAATATAGAAATGGGTATTAAACAAAAATTCACGCATATCTCAAGGTAGAAAGATGTTAGTGACTCACTCATTATTAGATATGAAATTACTATGTAATGTAAGTAACTTAAAAAGAAGGTGTTTTAGCACGTTGTATTTGTTTTGGCAGCTGCAAATTTATTCAATACATGTTTTTGCTATAAATATGTAATATATACATCATGTAAGATCACTAAGGAAGTAACAAGTATGGGGGTTACAAAACGGTGAAATCGTAATAACTTTCAGATAGGCATCAGCAAAATATAGTTAATTAATTTGTAGTTTTTTTTTGTATCAATATGAATTAGTAGTGTACAAAAAAAGTAATTAAAAATAATTACGAATTGATTAAGCAACTATTGAGTATTATCTCTGTCTGTTGTTTCTTAAATTAAGGCAATATGATCCTTACGTAATTTTCAATCTTTATTTTATTTATTTTGCAAAGAATTGGAATTAAATAACCTAACAATATTTACTGTTATATATTCTATACAATAATTATAGTATTGTATTTTTGGTAGCCCTTTTTTTTTAAATAGTAGCTCTAATTTTTAATGGAATTTATTAATTATGTATTTATAAATGCATTATTTGTAGATTGTTCACTGATGAAGACAGAAATTGCTGTCGAAACGTCTGACTTTTTATAAATAAATTTTGGAATTTCAAATGCACCCTATAATTTGCACTAAACATTGGAGCTATTATTGTATACAATATTAATAACAATGAGACACAATATTGTGGAATTTTGGTGGTGATCTTCACATTGTCAATTAGAACATTTTTTTGTTTCGACTAATACAATAGTCTTCCTTAGCAATTCAGCATGATTTAATAAATTGCATCAAATGTGATGCAATTGTCCATAAAAGATAAAATGTAGTTAATATATATGCTCAAATGTAACAAACAATTAATAATGGTTATATTGTTACCATAAACACAAAAAAACACATCAATATTGTTTTTATAAAAGGCAATTTTTGCTCAATTCGTATTACGGCTTTTGGATATTTGTAATTCTGTTGAATTTTGGATGTTTGCAGTCTTTCGAATACAATCAAATATTTCGTAAGGTTTTATATATTATTATATTTCTCCAACATGTATGGAAGTCTAAAGACGCAGGTATTCAGTGTTTTATCTTATTCATACCACATGAGCAGGGGTGTGCCACAGGGTAGTGTGTTGGAGCCTTTGTTATATATAATTATGTTAATGACACTCTAAATTTGAGAATAGTTTTGTATGTCGATAATGCTTGATTGTTAATTACAACTAAAAAAGAAGAAAACATACGTTTGGCTGTAGAAAACTCAGTATATGAGTTCTAGGGTTGAGGGTGAAAATTACGTTTTTACGTATTTCAGCCAATTTAATGCAAAAAGTGCTGATATTTCAAAAATGATCTAATAGAATAGGTATATCAAACCCTTAACAAACTGAAGTAGAATTTTATTTAATTGTTTCAATGCTGTGATAAAAAAATCATTTTGAAGAAAACGTTTTATTAGTCTTATTGGGTATTTATAGCTTCAATAAATAACTTTATGTTTGAAATGGTTAAAATTATTTGATAATTTAATTACATTCGCGAAAGTCGAGATCTACGCTATGTAAAGTAACAAAATCCTAATGCTAAGATCTGACTGTTCTTCAATTATTGTTCAAACTGATATTGTTGCTGATTAGTGTTAAATTACATTTTATTAATATGGCATACGTTTATGAACACTTACAGAGTGACTTATAATTGCTAAACTTCTTGCACTTCGACTCCAAATCATTTAGAAGTAGTGACCATACCACCGAGGATAATACCCTTTCTTACGGGTACCTCAGCCCAACCTAAATTGTATCCATTTCCATGTCGATTTTCATCAGTCAACGTTTATGCAAAAGAATCTGCTTTCAAATCGGTGATTAAACTTTATTACCTTGCTTACTTCGAGATTATAAGCACATTTAGCATGGTAATTTATTTTTATTTAGTATGTCTTAGAAATAATCGTCCAAACGTTCTTATGACACAGATTGTACAAGGATTATTTGAGGTGAATGCCTACCACGAACCTATTAAAATTGTTGAGCGAAAATTACGATTAAAAGGTGAAATTATGTTTTATTGAGAACACTTCTTATTTAGGTAAATTAAAAATTATGACATATTCAAAGCCTGGATTCACCACTTTCGTTCAAACACTATCACTGTAGTTGCTAACTTTTGATAGTTATCGCGTTTATTGTATAAATAGACGTGTTATTTTCACAAACACTTGTAAAATATCATTTTTGGAGATGTTGGAGAAAAGAGAATACAAAAATATATGTTACAAAAAAAATATCTTTATTTTCACGATTTCTTATTTATGTACAGAAATATTTAACACAAGTATTGCACTCATTCTAATTGTAAGTTAATGCTAACGAGTTTTCACATTTACCATCCATGAACTCCATAACTGCCATAACCGCTATAACCGCCATAACCGCCATAGCCGACGGAAATTGGAGCAGCGTAGGCTTTGGTGATGAGAGGAGCAGATACTACTGGCGCAATTGTTTTGGTGATTACTGGTGCTGCTATAGATTTGGTGATAACTGGAGCTGCGTATCCCCCGTATCCCAAACCGAGTCCATGACCAAGACCTATTCCGTGACCCAAGCCATATCCGCTACCCAAGCCGTATCCGCTACTCAAGCCGTATCCGTGACCTATTCCATGACCATAGCTAACGGATGAGACCACTGGTGCAGAAACTATGGGTGCTGAAACAACACCATGCCCCAAGCCATATCCTCCATAGCCATATCCTCCCAGAATTCCACGCTTCTCCTTAACAGATTCTTCAGCGTACGTGACGGCTACGAGAGCGCAAATGGCAACCTTAAAGATTATTATAAGAAGAGAAAATATCCGTAATTAGTTAAATAAGTATATTACATCTTATAACACTAAAAAAAAATAATCTAACTCTTGAATTTTCACTTAGTTACCGTTAATTCTAATATTTTACTTACCAGAAATTTCATCGTGAGTGTGTTTGAATTAATGAGTGCTTGCTGCTGAAGTTGTCACTGTACCACACAGAGCTAGTATGTGGAAAAGAGGCATAAACCGTCTTTTATATAGGTGGTGTGGTTTTTACGTCTTATGTTAGATGTATGGACATATAAAGTAGATCACATGGTACCAAAACAATCGCCAGTTGCACGGGGCAACCTCCTTAGACCTTTCTCTCATATATGTAGCAGGATAATAATTTATGCGAAGCCACTAAGGATATGGGTGGATATAAGTAAATAAAAATTTAGATATTTGAATAGGACGTTACTTAACAGGATTAATACGGTTTTACGGATGTCAAGATTTAATATTGTAATAACGTATATGTCCAACGTATTTAGTGTGTGTAGATATGTATTATACTAAGTGCATATATGGAAATGTTTTCTAACGATTACATTACACGATTTAATACAATTTGATTTATTTTGTTGTTAAAAAAGCACGATGTTTACTGGTTGATTTTAGTGGGTTTTCATGACTGTGTAACTATTAAAATAAGTTACTGAAATGCCTCTGAATAATAGAACTTAAATAATTATGCATCTATATTATATAGCTGCTACTTCTGGAGGAGTGCATGTTAGATACAAGAGATTTTTAAATATTGTAACGTGTTCTTCCCATTTACAATTGCTGATTTTCTTTTACAAGATTGAAGACATAAAACACCGTGTTTTAGGTGCATATAGGAGCTGTTGCAAATAAAATGTCGGGGTTCTAATTTTAGTAACTATAACAGTAATTAAGAAGATGGATCTGCATCAGCGATGGTCCTGGAGTTGCATCATAGTCTCGTATCTTAGCAAGAGCTCAATTTGTTTTAATATTTTTTAAAACTGGAGATACGATAGATAAGGGCTGTTCTCCATATTTCACGCTAGCGATTGCAGTTCGGAAAGATTCCGTGTTAGCGCCAATTTTGTTTTTCCTATTTAGTACTGGTGATCTTTTATTGATTCAAACTCCTTTGTATTTATATACAAAAATCTGTCGGAAATACAAACGGAAAACAACCGACATGTTTAATAATAATAATAATCTTGCATAGTGGTTTAATTTCAACAATTTAGCGATAAATGTCTCTAAACAAACCTTGCTCAGATAACGTTATAACAATAAAAAAAACTGATACAAAATTTCCATTACTGACACATTGTTCACAGAATATTTTGCCCGGTTATTATGTATTAATGCACACACTATTTTAGAGATGATAAGAAGTTAGTAAGGTTTTCTGAAAGTTTGTATGAAATCGCACAACTTCAACACTTTAACGAAGTTTACTTAGCTCCTAATTTCAAAGAAAAATAGAAACCGTTTTAACAGTTCTGTTTGGTACTTTAATGAGCATTTTACCTTCAACGCTTAGAAAATTAAAAAAAAATAAAACCACGTCTGGAGATGACACTATACCATCTTGTTTAGTCAAAGGTTGTGTGCTAATCTTCGCAGAATCTTTTAGTAATAACTTCAACCTGTGATTCACTGTCGGAAGACTGCTCTAATATGCCCAGTTTTCAAGAAGAGAGGCAACAAGGGTGTTGATAATTACCGATCGATACATCCAACATTTTTAATCTGCACAGAAATAACTTTTAATTAAAACACCAAGTATTTGGGTATAATTGGAATCGCCAAGAAGAAGTAGACGAACAAGACAAAAAAGTGTAACATTTATAGTTTCTAGGTGTTGTATTGACAGTTAAGAAGATTTTTAGGGTATTCTCGGCGCTCTAGATTCAAATAAAAAAAAGCGAAATTTTGCTAACAAGTCATATGTTCCCAGACACAGAAAATTACGCATAATCGGAATATGCAAAAATATACAGGCACTTGGGCTAGGTGCTCATTGTACCGTCTCTATTAAATCTCTTACTTCCTGTAGCGCCATATGGATTCAATTTACATAGAAAAAAAGAAGCAATTTGCCGATGGATAATATTTCAAGCAGAATCATTGTCAATCTCTAAAACATTGCAGCCCAAAATCAATAGTTACAAAATGGTTAAGAAATAGTCATCAAACCGCATGATCTTCCATCAAAATTAAAGAAAATGTAAAAGTACAGCGAAAACAAAAAAGCTATTTGGAAATATTTAAAAAATTGGTAATTAATCAAATACATGAATATATGTATATATTTTTTTGTATTTCTTATTATGTTCTTTTTCTTTTGCTGGATATGGCGTAACGTTTCTATGCTTGAATTTTGTAACGGGATAGCGGTTTATCGTTTAAATAAAACGGAAATTCGGTATTTAAGTAACGAAACTTACTTTTATCACTTACACTCCTGCGTTTGCTATCACCTACCGGAATATTCCGTTTATGTAACTAACAGGTAGACATATGGAATAGATACATATCTAAAACAGTTCCTTTTTTTTTCTTAATACGAATGACACAACTCCTCTCAAAGATCAAGTTCTTGCAAAACGAATACAGTCGCAATGCGTGCGAACTCCGACTTGTGTCACTGTTGCGTTACACAACTTTGCGGGAGAAAAATTTGAGAGAAAAAGAGTGAGAAAACGTTTTTTTTTTTCCAGTATTAGGTATACAGATTCGTAATTTGTGAGACCTTGGATATATTTCACATCAGTTTAATTGCACCAACAACTGACCGGTGTGTCCTAAATGTAGTAACAGATTTTCTAATTATTAAATCTAAATAAAATCTGGAGTATTGTTGATTTTTATTGGTTTAGTTTTTTTTGTTTTTAAGTAATAATAATATTGCCAATGCGCAGAGTAATATGGAAATGGCACAGTTGCGAAAATTTTGCATATCCATTGCTATCTTTTTCCTAGATTTATTCTTAGAGGTGATCGATATCATATTTTATAAAAAATGGATTCGCTACAATTTAGGAAAAAAATTCGCTTACACTAAAGGTTAGTAAAAAAGAATATATTGATGGACAACAGTTTTCATACAAAAGCAACTTATTTATAAATATAATATAAATGTTGATACTTAGAAAGCGAATAATATATAACGTGATATAACCATAAAAAATAAAAACAGAAAAAATGGTAATAATACCGAAGCCAAAAAAAAATGCTTATTAAGATATATGGCACATACATATCTGGTGAAAGTAATTCATTTATATTCAGTTACGTTCAATTTTTCCGATAGTGTAAATTAAACAAATGGTATATTGACATACGTTGCACAAGAGTGAATGGATGATTGTAAATCCAGTAAAATGAACCCGAAAAAGTCTTTAGACCCATGGAATGCTTGAAGAAGATCTACTATTTTCGATCAAAATTTTGTTTAGCGATTTGCGCCATTTCTGCCTCGATGGCTACTTCAATAGGCAAAATTGCCGTATTTAAACTGAAGAGTAAACCCTCAAAAAGTTCAAGAGCTGCCATTACATTCACATGTAGTTTATGGGCTCGAGTACCTAATCTTAGGCCAATACTTTTTAAAAATGTGGGCACCCGTTATCGCGTCATAATAATGAACTGTATTTGCTTCCTGAATCTACTGATATTTTAACACTTATCTAATATTTATAACATGTATTGTGTGTAAATGAAAAAAGTACAACGCCATCTACACGTGAGGGTAAGATGTCTGGTAGCATCATTCGAAATAGCAACGCTATCAAACAGTAGTAGAGCATAGGCAGAGCCATCGACCACCAGAGTAATTAAAATAATGAAGAATTGCACTTTTTTTAAAATTCTTGTTAAAATAATAGGGGACTGTTAATCATCTCCTGATGATGCTAACTTGGTTAGCGAAACGCGCGTCGAGAGATTGTGCATTGTTGTTTGGTGATAGTGGAAAACCTAGCATTGACTTTTGTCAGTGTGATAGTTATTCTTACACCAAAGGTTCCAAAACCCAATTACTGGGTTAAAATAATGTTATTTTGTACATGACCTAAATATATATTTACACGGAAATTTTGATGGTTTCATGTAAAGTAGTTTTTCAAATATAAATTTATGAAGATCCTTATACGTCACAAGTCCGTTCTGTGCCTGTAGCATGCTGACGAGAACTAATAAGTTCGAGACGATACTGTTGTCCATGGCTGGTGTTGACATATTCGGCAACAATCACTCCTACTTTCCATTTTGTTTATGTATTGTGTGATTTGGAATTGTTGAAATTTATAATTTATGACAATGAATTTATTATTATTAAAATTTAACAGTTTAACGATATTTGAAAGTACAAGTTCTTCAGTTTTCCAAATCAAACAATAAATAACGCGTTGTTTACTAATACATTTTGAGTATTGATTATTCCGCCGTATAACTTCCTTTACTGATGTAATCATAATAAATATACATATATTGTATAGTGCATACGAGTTTTATTAATAACTCAAGAATTTATTAATTGTAGGAAATTATTAATTAACCTACTCAAATGCCATTCACGGATATAAGTTACCGAAATAGAATAATTGCTAAGATCATGACGATAATTTTACATTGGTATAAGCTGCTCTGAGGTAATTTACTGATTACAACTTAATAACTTTGAGTAGGTACATGACTAAAAATTGACTGTGTCACTTTTTCCATTACAGATCAATATACGAACATTCACGACTATGGTTTATTAATTCGAAAAAAACATTCACATCTGATTTCATATTGCTGTAGAATGCCGAGCCTGACTAAATAAAATCCGTTCAAATAAAATACAGCACGTAATTAGTTAAATAGCAATCGACGCGCTGACTTACCAATACCAATACGAAGAAATGAACCAATGCGTGCACTATTAAATTTGTAGCGTATCTCAGAGAGATTTATTTCCCTATCATATTCACTGCTATTGCGAATTTTTATTTGCAATTTGTATACGGTTCATAAAATGATTTATTCTGTTCGGATTAGGTACATTCATAAACGCTTTAGGGTGTTTTTTTCTTTTTCTATATTAGCTATAGAACAGTAAGTTTCAATTCTCTGGTTTCGATTATATTTCTAATAATTAATAATATAGAAGTTAATATAATTTAAACTTTTAACATTTTTGACTAACTAACGGTAGTCAATATATGAATGCGTGTTAAAGAAAACTTGTATTAATGCATATGACAGACACACAAGATATCCAATCACTTCCCACTACAATGATTTAATTAATTCCAGATAATTGTTTCGAAAATTCGTGGATATCGATTTTCACGGAAGACCGAATGAACTAAGCCACGATAAAATATCTAAACATTTTTCGTTATCCATATCCTAAATTTATATTTACCAGTGCTTCTCTTCTTTAGCGCCTATTTTTGGCCTGCTAGAATTCTGAACTCATTCACAATGTAATTGCGAAAGAAATGTGTTAAATCCATCAGCGAGGGCATGTTCCCGGTTCAATAAATTTCTTTTCATATAAATGCTTTCATAAGCGTTTAATTCTTTCGGGGATGTTACATTTTTTAGTAGTTCGAGGTTTTCAATGTTGGTTTTATGGCCCGTATCATTAATATGCTGCGCCACGCTGGATGAATCAAGCCTGCCGTATCGATAATGTGCAATGTGTTCTTTAAATCTAGTTCCGTTTGCCCGTTTTGTCGCTCCAACACAACCTTTATTGCGGTCTCCGCACTCAATTTTATCTATTTTGTGGTTTTATTTATAGCATACACAAATATTATTTTCCACCAAACGAAAGCCTTCCTAATGTTAAACCATAAATTAACATAATGACCCCTAATATTATTCCGGCAAAAGAATGTAAATACAAAGAAAGGACATTTCGCAATACAATGGCACGCTATTAAGAAATTCACCGACCGAATGGGTTTTATAGTTGAAGTATAACAATAAGTGAAAACATGTCATTTTCATCGTCAAATGATGATTACCACGAAAAAATCTATTCAGCGTGTTTAAATAGAAACATATAGAGTATCACAACCATAAATTAAAGAATCGTACTTTCTTATATATAGAAGTAATGTCAGAATACCGCGTCAATTGACAAGTTTAGTGAGGTGAAGATGAAGTATTTTGTGAGTATATCCGTTTCTGTTTGGGTTGTGTTAACTGGTAGATAGTATGTCTCTCAATAGTTAATTTAGAATTTAATTAATTACATAACATATAAAATTTTCCGTTAATTTCTGTTGGATATTTTCAAAATCGAATTTATCAGAACTTAGGTAACCTCTGTATTATAGTATACAACGTTTGTACCAAATTAAAAACAAAGAATCAGTACAAAAAGCAATTTCTAGATTGAATTTTTTAGTGAGTCCTGTTGCTAGTTGTGAAGAAAAACATTTGCAGAACCATGCAAGCGGAAAACAAATTCATTTCTTGAATAGCAGAGAACAAATTGATTATATATTTACAAAAATAAATATATATTTTAAATCTTTGATCCTGCATTACAAGTATTTGCCCAATTTTACTAATGCTGATTCCTATTTTCAGACAATAATTTCAATTTTACTACTGGTGATTTCATTGACTGAAAGCAGACGTCACAAAAAGAAACAAAACGGGTTATTTGACTTCATTCCAAAGATATCAGATACTATTTTCAAACTCGCATTCGACAGACCAGATGACGAAATCGAATATGAAGAAGAACATTACGACGAAGGATTAAATTGCGAGCACTTTAGCGGAAAAGGCAGGAAGAAGCACGGCCACCACAAAGACAAGAAAGTTATATACAAACCGTACTACATCAGCGACGATTACTTAGGACAGCCTGGGCCTGGATACTCCAACCATCATCATACACCAGGTTACTACGCTAGTTCTCATACTACTTATATTCCCTTACAAGACAATAGTTATGCTAGTCATATTTCACCAAATTATGACCATTTAAATAGTTATAATTACAATAACCATGACGTGGATGCACATCAATCCCTATATTTAAAATAGCAGTATTAATTTGCTCAAGTTTGGTGTAGAATTTAAAATCAAAGTGTAGTTAATTATAAATACAATAAAAGTTATTTTTTTAAAAAAAAAATGTGGGTATAATTGAAGAAATGTCAAAACAGTGCCCCAATTATTCCCAAATGAAATATTTTCTTTGCAAACATCAGTAAAATATTTCACGATGCCCCATGTTTAGTAAAAATAAATGCCGAAAATTTAAATTTTGCTTAAAATGAAAATTCCACGTGATATCTTGCATAAAACAATCAGTTTTTGTTATATGACGGACAAAACTCAGTATTTTAATAAATATGACATCAAAAAATATCCAACTTTATTTATAACTAATTTTAAAACCTTATTTTTATTTCAAATCTTAAATAAACAAATAAAAAACTAAATCTGATATTAAAATGACTATTATATTTAAAAATACATCTTGACTCTCACTAATAATAATAATATGTATAATGATATAAGTGCACAGATCGATTTCTCCATTATAATAGTAATAATAGTAATTAACATAAACGCACTTACTTGTTGATGTTTGGTTTCCACTTCCCGTCTTAAATATTGCTGCAATAACGTAACACACACCGATAAGTTGTGATCCGTCTCCTGTAAGGATATGTTTACAATTTTGTGTAGGTATCTATTAATAAAATTGAACCAAAACTACCTTTAATTTATCCAGTAAAATATGGAGTTTTTCCTGTACTGTAGTAGCCATGCCGAGTTTAATCACAGTTGTCGCGTGTCATCAAACTATTGATTATTTCACAAAATTAACCGAAAAGTATAATCATGCAATCTTTGATCAAACATATTTGATATTCGTCGACGCGGGAAACCCATTACTATACAGAGTTGTTACAAAATATTACTGCAACAGACATATTTATAAATACTAAATAATAAGACAAATGATACATAAAATAATAATAAATAAGACGAGAACAATAAAAAATATGAAATGTATCCAAAGGAATTAACTTTTTTCTTTTAATTGATATAATTTGAGGCGATTATATCCCAGTAAATACAAAGTAATCCATCACGTTAGAAAGAGAGTTTCTTGGTTACGCCAGTATGTAACCATCACAGTTGACATAAATTTTTCTGTATCCCTGTATATAATATGTACTTATATTTGCTACGTTTTATGCTTGTATTTAATTTTTTAGTGTTATAACTTGATATAGTAAACTATCAGTAATTTGACAACTTTTCTTATTATTTACATGCTGTACCTATATTTTACATATGCGTACATATCTTTTAAAATATCGTTATAAATTCTGTTTATTTACTCCCGAATTATCTTGGGCAATTATTTTTAAGAACTTACTTAAATACCAAAATACGAAAAAAATATTTAATCGGTAAACATAAATATTTGAATAATTTGTTTAATTTAAAATTACCTGCCAATTTTTGCAGGCGTACCACAACATGTTGTAGAATGAGTAATATTTGTTTGTCAAATTTAATTATATGCAATAGTTTTAAATAAATTCCGTTTGTACTAACACCTAACACTTGTCTCTTCACAAAGGTAATAGAAGTTGTAATACAAGGACAGTTTGTATATGCTAATCACAAAATCAATAATAATATAGCAAGTAAATAATAATGTTGACAAATGACAGTTTTCGATTTGAGGTTAAGATGGATATAAACTTTTGAAAGACAAAATTTATAAAAATAAGTTGTTAATCGTTGCGTTAATTAATGGAGAAGATAAATAATATTGATATGAGAGTTCGACGGAAATACATAATACTGATTGTGTGTTGTAGTATTTTTGCCTTATTTGTTATACACAAATTGAATGAAATACAGTCAGGTAAGATATGATTATAGTGTATTGAATAATAGATAAGAGTACTTTTAAATTTTAAATATTAGTTACAGAATTAAGAGATTCTTTCTTCACAAAATTTTTGTCTCAAAATGAAGAGCTGTTACACTTGTTACATAATCAACTAACTTTAATGGAACATTTGTATAAAGAAAATATTAATCAAAGTCTTCCGATAATATATGCAATTACACCCACCTACTATAGATATGTACAAAAAGCGGAATTAACACGCCTCTCACAAACACTTAGGCTAGTCGAAAATTTTCATTGGGTTATTGTTGAAGATTCGGACAGTAAGACAGATTTAGTATCAAGCTTATTAAACGAGTCACACCTTATATATACTCATATAGCAGCAAAAACACCTCCATTCGAAAAACTAAAAGATAAGGTAAGTTAATTTATTGATATTAACAGCAATATCTCTGAATACTCGTAGGATCCTAGGTGGAAAAAACATAGGGGGGTCGAACAGAGGAATGCCGGGTTAAAATGGTTAAGGGAAAGTTTAGTTTTGAATAAAGATAAAGGGGTGGTTTATTTTCTTGATGACGACAATACTTATAGTGTAAAACTTTTTGCAGAGGTCTGTTTATAAAAATATAGCAACTGATGTGATGTAAATAGTTTCTAATTTCAGATGAGGAAAGTGAAAAAGGTCGGAGTTTGGCCAGTTGGACTTGTGGGTGGGTTCAATGCAGAAGCACCGGAAGTGGATAGCAAAACAGGTATTTTCTGTGTACATCAGCATTATTTGAATAAAAGCTCATCTAATTAAATTTGATGACAAAATATTTATTTTGGTTCTATAAATTTATTTCGCGCACATCGGTAATCAATAATAAGTAAAACATCTGCATTGGTAATTTTATTCAAATAAATTCTTGTCCAAATTTGATACAAGGTGATATACAAGCTACCTAACTAAGAGTGGCGACCAGCATAGGGATTCTGTAACTTGTTGAAACCTAACTTAGCATATAATAAACACTATATGTAATCATGACGACATATACATTCTAGAAATTATATTTTTTTACTAAATATGCAATTTTTTCGTATTTTTATCGTTATTTATTATTATTTATTCGTATTTAATAATTTGAAATATACACACAAATTTTAATCAAAGTTGCAATTAAATACAAGATACCCTTAAAAGAACCAATTATTTTTTATACACGAGTAGGATTACGAGTTGTCTATATACACTATGACTATTTATACAATGCCTAAAAAGTAACCAACAGTCTAAACATAAAATTATTTGTCTTCATTATGAACATAGAAATGTTTAAGTCTTTTAAATTGAATACTTGGTGCATATTTCTAAAGATAACCCGAAAAATGTGCATAATGGAGATCGTTAGTTAGATAGAGACAAGCAGTCTCCTGTCGAACAGACACTACACTCTTTCTACAGTCACGTGATCCCTTCAAGCCGCGTTCTACCAAAGAACAGTTACAGAATCAGTCAAACTACCTGTCGTTCGATCTGTCTACCAAAATTGACATGTGTTCTAGTTGAACTGTGTTACAAACTATATACTAATATATACTATATACTAATATCTATATACTAATATCTATATATATACGGAGTGCCTCAAGGTTCCATACTAGGTCCACTATTATTTATTTTATACACGAACGACCTTCCCTCAAACCTTCCCGACGCAGATATGTGTCTGTACGCTGATGACACTTCAATCCTGGTAAGTGGTCATAATATAGCACAAGTAGAAGCAAAATCGCAAAGGGTAGTAATGGAAGCAGAAACTTGGTTTGCTGCTAATAAATTGAAGATGAATGCCAATAAAACACAAAATCAGATTTTCACATTGAAAGACAAAGTTGAGACCTCATAGGTTAAATTTCTAGGCCTTGTGATGGATACAACTCTAAAATGGTCTGATCATACTACCCTACTTACCAAAAAACTATCATCAGCTCTATATGCAATTAGAAGACTGGTCCAGGCTTGAACACCCGAAGTAGCTAGGATTGCATATTTCTCGAATTTCCAGTCACATCTTAATTATGGTATCCTTTTCTGGGCTATGTCGGCGAAGGCAGACGGGATCTTCATATTGCAAAAAAAAAGCCCTTCGTGTACTATGTGGACTAAAAAACAACGAATCCTGTAGAACATAGTTTAAATCAGAGAAGATACTCACCTTGGTCTCACTTTATATACTTACCGTCGTTGTCTGTACAACAATAAAACACTCTTCAGACTAAACGGAAACAACCACGCCTACGGTACAAGAAAACGAGACCACTTACAAATACCGTATCATAGGCTAACTACGACTCAAAATAATATAGACCACTGGGGGCCCAAACTCTATAACAAGCTACCACAAGAACTGAAAGAATTGCCACCCACTAAGTTCAAAATCAAAACTAAAGAATACCTAGTCAGTGAAGAGTGCTATACGGTTGAAGAGTATCTATCTTAAACATTTCTTTATTTATTTATTTTAACTATTTATTTATTTATTCTTTTAATCTGTTGTTTGTCTGTACGTGTTATTGTTATGATCTAAGGTTACAGAATCTCACTGCAGTTATATCTTCGAAATAAGAATAGCTATATAGGGTGCGATCAGATTTCTACTCCGGGTTACCCGGTGACGTCAATTTGACGTAAGTAGGCATTAGCTGATCAATCACAAGCTGTCGTATACGTCAAATTGATGTCACCGGCTAATCCGGAGTAGAAACTCGAACGCACCACTAAACTGATAGGAAAAAGATAAATAAATCTGAAATATGCCACTAGAGAGCGCAATTGCCAAGTCAAAAGTAAATTTTAAATTTGTTAGCGTTACCTACAACTTTGATTTGTATAATTAGACACCATTTTGGTTAAAAAAAAAGATGGCCGTTTTATTTCAATTAAACGTGAAAAGAGTGTTTGAAATTTACACAATATGATGGAAAGTTTTCAATAAATTAAAGAAGCAAACCAATCTTGGGACATTTAGCAGTAAATTTAAAATTTACCGTTCATTCTAGCAACTACACTCTTTAATTTCCTTGAATTGAATTTCCTTTTGCTACTTTACTTTTGAAGCTTTTTCCTGTCAGTATAGCTATTGTAGTTTTTAAGATATCTGCCCCCACTCTTAGTGGGGCATCCATATATTGTTTGAGTAAAATTTTCTATAAACATAGGTAAAGTATCGGGCTACAAAAGCGGATGGAAACCCGACAGACCATTTGCAATAGATATGGCTGGATTCGCTATAAACTTAGATTTAATCCTGTCGAAACAGGATGCCCAATTTTCATATAAAATGGCTAAAGGTTACCAGGAAAGCGAATTTCTAAGTTATTTCGTTACCAAGGAGGAATTAGAACCATTGGCTGATAACTGCACCAAAGTGTATGTTTGGCATACAAGAACTGAAACACCATCTGTAAAAGGTTACCTACCTGGCTTGGAAGTTTAACATGTGTAAATTTATAAGGTAATTTACTTAACTATTTGCGAGATTTATGTACATAACTGAGATGATTATTTTAGTTTTGCGTCGCTTATTTTATTCTGAAAATGATGTTATAAGAAAAGAATTTTAAAATCATTTATTACTTCCTTTAATTTTGAAATATTTCGCTTTCATTTAAGGAACTATTATGCAACGATTTTTTTATGCTATCATTCAGAATTTATGGACATTTATTTTATATGCTATATATATATAGAGACATTGTATTATACATTATTTATAGTGAAAAGACTCGTGTAAATATGATTATAAATTATTAATTGAAAAGTCTAATTTGTTTTTTTAGAATAAAAAATTCAAATCGGTCTAAATAATAAATTAAATTACTTGATTTTGCTTAATCTGAAACAAAATACGTTAAAAAAATTGGTAATAAATAAATTGAAAAGATTACTTGCAAGAGGCATGTTTAGGTATTGTATCTTTTTCTTGGTTCGTTCGGTCTCCGGTTGGGGGTGGAGGTTTGCGGATTTTCGATACAATCGTCCCGAATTTATGGGGTTGTGCAGGGCGGAGTGATCAGAATATCTGCTGCGTCTATCCCTTTGCCACAGCTCTTGCATCTGTTTGAACTATATTTTTCTGTAGAATAGAATGGAACATGAATGTCGCCAGTTGAATCAATCTTTTGCGTGCATGTACCCAGGAGATATTATATAGAGCAGAAATGTGTCTTGAGATGAGCGGTGCACATTTCGAATATTTATGCTAAAATTATCAAATAACTGTTCCTAGTTTTCATTGTCATCTATTTATTTCGATCTGAATAAATTTTTATTATTTTTCTGATTGCTTTCTACTATTTTATCAAAGCGTAATACATATTCGGAATCAGAAATAAAATATTTACGAAATGGTGCAACAAATATATAGTGTGATTGAAAAACAAAACTTTGACAGCCGTTTTGACAGATGTCATCGCAAAGATAAATTGGTGATCCCATCCAATAGATTTTATCATCGCAATTACGAATACAAATGGTTTATTATACTTTTTCTCAAAAGTAAAAAAAGGTACAAGTAGGCGAATCATTCTGTGTATTAAAGCTCACTCGATACATGCAGCGTTAGAATGCTCCGACATTCGAACGAAAGTCTTGCTGATATTTATTGTATGTATAGGTATTAGGATTGTAACTATATTATTGTTTTATATATATATATGCTTTACTAATACACATTTTCTTTGATCACCATTACTTACTTTCTATATTGTGATAAATACTTTCTATAAATTACATTGAACATAGAAATTAGATACATAATAAATGCTCTTTGGTTGTTGATATTCTCTTTTCGAATGCTTGACGTAGGTATGTAAAATAATTATGATATTAATTCACTTAAACATAAGTTCAACCAAAGAAGCGTTTGCTCACACAAAAATGTAATCGAACAATATATTATATTCTAAAATATAGTCTATAGTTTAATAGTTTTGTAAAAAGTAGTCATGTATTTATTTTATAATTATTCCAATAATAAATTCAATTCTTTTTTACATATGTGTTTTATTATATTTATTAATATCAAATATATTAAGAAGTGTAGGTGCAAACAAACTACCAATACTTATTTTAATTAAATAATTTATATTAAAATTAAAAAGGAATTAAATTAACATCACAATACATGTTGTACAGATAAATATATAATTACAAATATTGATTCATTAAAAAACTTAAATTGGGAATTATGGACTTTCCATTACAAAAGTAATTTTTTTAATACCTCATTATTGTATACAATATTAAGTATATTTTCAAGGGAATGTTCAAGAAATTTCTCACCCCCAAGCTTGACTTTTGCAATAATGTAAAATAAGCTTTCCTTCAGTATTATAACAGTCATATAAATTCCTGACGGTTTGGTCTGGAGATGGAGCAAAAGTTTGATTAATATATAGGAACTGCAACATACACAATTAAAATCTATTTATTTTAGATATTAAAATGTACCAGGCGTTCCTGCGGTTCTAATTTCAAATACTTCCTCATAAAATCAATTATCCAACTAACTTGTTTATTGGCTTCTACGGACCACCTTTTATGCTTCATAATTGGAGCGTTACCAGTAGGTCTTAAATATATATCAACTATTCCATTGTTATGATATTAGTTTTGAATCGCAATGTTGTATATTGAACTTACTCTTTTCCTTATCAGCTTTGTCCTCTTCTTTTGCTGTTCCATTTGTATCTGTAATAGGATTTAAAGAATCCGTGTTGTTTTCACTATCACTTTGGACGTTGTCATTCATACTATATATATATATATTTAGAAATATGTTAATTTCAAGAAACCCAAAGAGTAGACAACAAAATGCCAGTAAACCATCAATAAACATTCACATAACCTTAAACTTTTGACAATTTTATATTTGCATATCTTATACAGGTGGCCAACCTGTTAAATTACTAGTGATGGGACTATTGAGAGAATTTTGATGTGGAGTAAATACATATATTTTTTTAATATTCATTTTTTGCTGGAAGTTGTCATCAGTAATCAAGGCAAGTTTTTCCAAGAAAACAAACATAAATACATAAAAAATATTTTATTAAAATCAATCATACATTTTGTATCAGGAAACATCAAATACTATATTTTTTTGTGCGTCTATACTAGGTGCTAAATTTTTCAATTCGCTTATATTTGTTTCTACTCCGTCTGATGCGGCTAAAATCATACTCAAAGAGCCTTGTAAATTAGCAAGTTCATCAACCAACAATGATTCTTCATTTAGTACTCTCATAAGATTGTTGAAAAGCTTTATTACTTCAAAAGGCATTGTGTGTATTGATTCTTCGAAGACGTCCAGGAATATATTTACAACAATAATTAGGACTCTAGTGAATTTATAATCTGTTATATATCGGGTGAAAAATTTTAATAGTTGCATTACAAGCTTTGTGTCTGCTGATTCAAGCACTCTGGCCAGTGCTTTTCTTCTTATTAATTCTTGAAATACACTCACAGTCACTTCCGGGTGCTTGTTAGCAATATAAGATATCAGAGTGCTTTCTAAAGCTTTTGAATATTGAAAACGTCTGAGGTAAACATCATGTTTGCTGTATTTTTCTGATTGCTGTTCGGGAACAATTACATCAACATTTGAAAATTGGGTACTTATTTCTTGTTTGTTATATTTTTTTGTCATTTTGTTCCCTTCTGGCATTTCTTCTTTTCTTCTATTTATACATACTAATCCATCTACTAAGCCAGCAACTAAAGTTTCATCATTTTTCGATACACCTAAGCTTAATATGCCATTGGGATAATCTAATGTATGTACAACTTTAAAAGTGCTAACGTCGTAAATTTTAACATGGCGATCTAAGCTTCCTGATAATAATCTACTGTTGTTAGAAGCTAATCTTAAGCAAGTAACAGTTTTATGGTGTTGTGAAATAGTTCCTAATAATTTACCTCCTGCAAAGGCATCCCAAACCTTTATGGCAGTTCCTCCAGCAGATAAAAATATCCCACCAGATGGTAAAAACAATAATGATTCTACAGGACTTCCATGATTTACACTTAGTACAGCTTTATCTGTTCTTGTATCATACATTTTCACAATACTGTCATAACCACCTGACAAAATAATATCCGGCACGTTTTCATTTACAGCTCCAGCTCGTACGTAATCTTCATGCTCCGTATATGTCAAAATATCCTTTTCTGTTGCTATATCCCAGACCTTCGTGGATTTATCATCAGAAAATGTAGTAATTTGTGGTTTTCCATAAATAAAGTGTACCCTATGGACAGCACTGCCATGACCTTTGAATAATCTAAAATACGTTCAGGTAGAAACAGATAAAAAAAAGACAGATATTCTGAATTGATACCTAAGCATACTCTTGGTAGAAACATCAAACAATTTGACGACCCCTTCAGCACCGCCTGCGCATAATAGTTTCCCATCAGCTCGGAAAACAGCTCCATGCGCATTTTCTCTAAATCTTGAAATATTCTTAACGACCAGTTTTGTAATAGGATTATACACTTGGACACGAACTGAACATGTCACTGCAAAGTAGAATGGTTCGATGGGAGAGAAGTCTATGTGATCTATAGGGCCGAATTCTTTGACCAATACGGGTTCCTATAATATACATTTCTGTAAAATAAATGCCATAAATTTAATATTTATATACTTACTCCAAGCTGTTTCCAATATATGTAATCTGGTGTTAAAGCTGGTCCAGTTTTTTGATAGATTTTTGTGTTTAATTTTTTAAAGGTATTCATTTTGGAGGTTAGTTCATACGATTTGACAGCACATGGTGTAGTTTAAAAACAGAGGCGCGTCGGTAATGTAAAACTCCGTAATTACAATTGCCGTACATTTTTAATTAAGTGTTGTAAACAGATTCTGAAGGGGCACACTTATTATTTATTATACATTGTATAAAAAGATTATTCAGTTTAATACAAATAAAGGTTAAATTCATTTAGATGTATGAGCCCATAAGTGGCTGCGAGCTGATGCCGGCGTGAATCCCGAAGCGTCAAAATTTATGACATCCCATTTACCACCTTTATATTTTAGACATCTAAAGTTTTGATGCCTTGGCTTGGATATTATAAAAGAAACACGATTAGCAGTGAAGGTTAATGCCGTAATTTTACGCAAGCAACAGCTTGCAATGCTTACAGGGTTCAAAAATTCGAAGTTGAGAGCCTGTAGGTGGTTGTGAGCCGCTGCTGGCGTTAAACTTTATGAAAGAACAGGACTGAGGTACAATCTTAAGTAGTTATTTTCTTTTACTCACTAGATGTCTCTATAAGCTTATTTAAAATAACTGGACCATTAATGATTTTCTATGCATTTTTCTTCGAATTAAACATGAATTTTTGGGTGTTCTTCTAAAAATGTGTATAATTATAATAATGGTTTAAAGAGCTAACTTTTAAAGATTTGTTAAACTTAGGTAATTAAAAATTTGTTTAAATTTATTAAGAATTTTGATTTTGTACCTAAATAGCGCAAGCCTAAATTTTATCGAAATGTATTTTGATGCTGTTTTTGAACTTAGGGCCTCATTTGAATGGGGTGCTTGGTTTTTTTAGAAACATAGATATATTTGAATAGTGAATAACAACTTTGTTCTCTTTGTTTTGCAATAGGGTAGAAAGCAATACGCTAGGTGGTTGTTCTTCTTGATCCGAGCAATAATGCTTCATGACGCAGGTATATAGCTGTTTGCGTTAAAAATCTTAAATCGATAGTACAGGTAGATTTTTGTTGAAGACACGTAAGTTAGATATTGTTCTCACCTTTTCTTTGTTTGTAAATTAAAACACAATAGTCTTATTATTATTTCTTAAGGCGTTTTATTCGCATAAAAACACACGTAACACAAAAACAGCTATAACCATCATCATAGAATAACCTCTTCCTAATATCACGACATACATACATACCGCGCCAAATCCAAATTTTAAAATAATCCTGTGACAATATGAATAATCTTGTTGTTGCGTTCGCTGACAGAGGTAACGCTGTGCTTACACTTGACGAAGCCAAAAAAAGTATTTATTTACTTTATTACGATTTCCCTTAGTTCTCTGTAGGCATATAACAAAATGACAGCGAATTACGTTAGTTTTTCTTAATGATGTTCGACGAATATATTTGTTTCTGCGTAATCTCCCTTATCTGTATCCAATGATACATGTGTTTAGCGTTTTAGTTACGGGTCACGGTGTTTTTAAATTAACTAAATAAATCAAATGTAACAATTGTTATCTACATTTGGTTCATTCAGTTGGTAACAACTTTTTTCCCGCACTCATTTGAATGCATAGAGTTCTTTATTGCGGAATTATTTTCTGATTAGAATAAACCGTTTTTACATTTTCTGTATATCAAAATGTAAAATAAGTTCAAATCAAAAGCACTTTCAACCATAGAAAAAAGATTAATTCCTTGACCCAGAAATTAATAACTACCTAAATGGCTTATTATTTATTATGGACGAAGTAATTGTTAAGAAATTTTACTCTGATTATACGTCTCATGAAATAACTCGTAAATTGCTTCTCACAAATACTCGACTTCCACATACGCGCACATTTTGTGCGTTACGTATTTATCACGGTCCAGAAGACGCACGAGTGTCGCTGTTGACATGTGAACGTTCCAACCTTTGCTTTTAAAGACGCTCACCTAGGCACAAAGACATTTTTGTATCTGGTGTGAGTTGAATGGCGCACGGATTACTTCCTTCCAAACCGATTCTGATAGAAAGGGATCGTAAGTTCTATTGGAGTGCAATTGTGCAAGTAATATTATAGGAAAGTAAGTAGACGTTTTAAGTGCTCGCTCTACATTGAAGAGGATCGTGGGGAGTTTGAGGTGTGCGTTAAGCTATTTCAGGGTCATTTTAGGTAGTGCAAACTTTTATAATAATCTGTTTACGTAAAAAGAATTTTCTCTTTTAAAAAATAAGGTTATAAACACAATATTATTAAAAACAACATTAGCGGTCTGTCAAGTTGAACTTTGAATCTTGAAAAAACTTTTCAAATTAATAAAAAAAAAAGAAAATTAATTAAAAACTTAAAAAATAAGAGTAGCAACTGTAGAAGAATTAAGTTGGTATTAAAATAAAAAGAATATACATAGTTACATTTTTGTAAAAGAAAAAAACAGTTGGTAGTACGGTATGAGTAAAGCCCATAGAATATACATTTTGGTTTTAATTGTTCCTCTGTGTATTATTGTTAAGTAGAAAACCCACAAAAGACAACACAACTTTGAGCAGTTTAAATTTAAATTAAGTGTGGATAGGTTTTTGACATATAGGTACCTATATTGGACGGTTTTGTATCGATTTCCTACTAAATACGTTTTGACGTCTTTTAGTGAAATAACTGGCTAATTATTTAAAATAGTCTGTTGTGAATCGGAAATTTTAAGTTAAGTCGGTGTCGGTAACGATGGGGGTGAGAGAGGAACGGGTGGCAACACTGACTAACGAACAAGGAACGAGAAGTTTGTGAAACGTATGTGTATGGCTTGTATTGTAATTTATAGTTTAAATTTAAAATAAAGATATTACCCCAAATCAAGTGTTTAAGAAGCGTCCCTACAACAAGTCCTTATATAGTCGGAATTAGGGAATGAAGGGCTATAGAAAAATAAAAAAAGGTGCCCCATCGAAAAATGCAAATTTGTATTTCGTTGAGCGCGCCCTCTACATACAATTCTAATAGTTATCACTTTTTTAATCTGTAGAGGTAAAACGCTATAACTTCTACTTGAAGTATTTTTTATACCTGTAATTGTAATGGAAATAAATGGGGGTCAAAATAAAATAAAAAATATAATAAACCTAGCTTCTGTATGTCAATACTGTAATAATTTCATTAGTTCAATCGTCAAAAATTCAGAACGGAAACAGATGAACGAATAGAAGAAAGAACCTGTCCGGCAAGATATAGATTTCGAGATCATTGCATCAGTCGAAAGGCCGACCAAAACGCAACCAGCGATTCGACGCCGAAATATTTTCACCGGCCCCAAGCCATAATTACAGAGGTGCGAAAAAATTGAACGCATCATCGGGAATAATGATATTATTAAAACAGGTGATAATCGTGGTGGATATTAGACGCGTTAATGATAAGTTGATGGGCAAACAGGCGGCGATCTAGTCACCTAGGTGCCGGTACCGGTGTAACGATCGCCCTCAAGACAGCGGGCGCTTTGATCGATTGTTAATAACAATCGTAGATGACCGGGTACGGCTTTAACCGCCATTGTTTGTTTATGCACAGTCAGCGGATACAATGCACAGAAGACGTGCCTAGGGAATCGGTGGGCTATCATTAGAGGAACTTACCCGGTATTGAAGGCCTGTGATTATGATTCGCCACCAAATACCGCGTAACATTACGGTGTATGCGTGCTTTATATTACAATGTAATGAAAAACAAGCTTTACGAGCATAATTACCGGTAATGAAAGAGTATCTTTGTCAATTAATGTTCTTCGAAAGTAAGTAAAATACAATGTTATCTTATATTCACATAGACTAATTATGGAACATACAGTTAGGAATGTTGATTTTTAAGGAAAAGGTGGCTATGTCAATTCTAGATTTGATATATGCAATGTTGCCGGATTTACCGTTTTTCTGATATTGTCACTCACTTTGGTTTTTTAAATGCAACACCCTGCATACTGTTTCATTTTTGGAATCTACCTTTTAATACGAGTTCAACCATATGTAACACTGCTGTAATAAGAAATGTTTTAAGTCGTTTTTTATCGTTCGTGATACGAAACTTTTATCTCGTGCTGTAAAATATATCTACTATTTTCTTCAGATAATTCACTTTCACATTCAACATCACTTGTGTTTCTAGTGACAAAAGTAGAAAGAATTTCTAGAGGAATATCTCTAATAAAAGTAGGTATAACATATTTTACTGGGGTGCTGGTTCTACCATGACTATATACAAGTGACGTTTGTACACCACCTAACCTATAATCGGATTATGTACCTATTTAATCGTTTTAGAGGCTGAAATTAATTCACTAATGTATATTCCAGTCGGTCGACGTTTAAAGTGTCTGCGGACCGTTCTCGCACGGTCAATCGCTCGGAAAACGCTTTTCAATTTTTCAATGGCCTGACAACCATTATAATCGAATTAAACCGACCGTAGTGCGTTACAAGCTACAAGAAGCACGCGGGCTCCTCGAAAACGTCTCAATAGACACTTGTACCTACGTTTCTACGAGTTACTTTTTTGAGTTTTCATCTCTAAAATCGATATGCAGCGTTGCATAGTTGTGATCCCATGAGTGCCCGTGTGAAGCAAGCAATATTAAAATAAAATAGTGTATGGCGAATGCTAATTTTCAAGGAATATATGACCAAATTATGTAATGAGAAAATTATAGGAATACAAACGAGGTTCTTTGTCGAGGATTTTTTATTGTGAAGGGATGAATGGATGTTGGTGGATAATTGTACGACGTTTCGCACATAAAAGCTGGTAACGTGATTCTGTTTTGTTCTCAAGTAATTGGAACCTGTGGAAAAGTGAGGCCCAACAAAGATGTCATGTTTAAAATTAGCACTTACATGATGTGTTGTTATATAAACTTGTGAGGCGATAAAAAAATACTACAAAAACTATTTTTCGTAGGTACCTACTTAAAACGTATGCAGTTTACTTTTTCAACCTCCCAAAAATTAGAACTGAATCTATTTAATATTGTTTCATTTAGTAAGTAAATGGAATGGTCTGTAAATTTAGAAAGTTATTTATCTTTTTTTTTAAAAGTATAAAATATATTTCGTTTTGTTAAAATTTAATAATTTATTAGCACGAAAGCACTTGAATAATTCGTCCAAAATCAATTTTGCTGGATCTTTAACATCGATTTCTTTGTCTGAAGCAATAATAGTAATGTCATTTACTACAGCGAAATCGCTGACAAAATCAGCTATGTCATTTATAAACAATGAAAATAATAATGGCTCCAAGACTGATCCTCGTGGGACGCCAATACTGGTCAGTAAGTCAGAACATTTTATTATATTTTATAGTTGATTGTTTGGTCAGACTTCAGTTTACCAGCGTGGGTAACCTTGTTGAAGTTATCTTTGTCTAACGTATTTCGGAAATTATTATTACAATTTTATGTTATGCGTATACACAGCACTTTATTTAAGCTACTTAAGTGTTACAATAAATCTGATAAGCCGTTGTGTACGCGCACACATTTCGTGTATTCGAATAACCTCTTACCGATAGGTCGTATTATCATCTGAGGCTCTCGAAATAAACAAGAAAATCCGCAAAGCCGCGTCTCCTTTTAAATGGCCACTGTCCAAACTAACTCTCGACAATCTGTCCAGATGGGATGCGATCTGAGAAGACATCGGTAGGATTAGGAAAGCCGAGATAAGTAGATTATCGGCAATGCCGTGACAATTCGTAAGGGACCGGTCAGATATCGGAGATGCGAGCATTAAAAAAACCCAAATGTGTGGACAAAGGTTTGACACGGTGCGCTCTAACGTTTTCTAATTTCGAAGCTGTTTGTGTGGTCTCAAAGTATTTACAAAAGAATAGACAAGTATTGAATAGAAATATGAAGCACATATAAGAGTTGATTTAGAGAATTATAAATTGACCGCTATACAAGGTGTTCTAAAACAACGTTTTAAGGGTATGTATAGGTGCTTCATTTTGTGCGCTTTGGCGAGATATCTTAGTTATTAATAAAGATAGAGAGTTGTGGTTTTCGCGACACTGTACTACTTGTCAAAAATGTTTTTATTTCCTTTTACGAAATTTGTGGTAGTGATGCAGGTGAAATAAACAAACAAAATATGTGTTTTATAAAAAGTGTTCGAATGCGTTGAACTTGACACAGCAAAAAGTCTAGTAGACTTTGATCGGGGCTACGGGCTGGCCACGGAATGTGACTTCCACGTCCAATCCAATGTGGGAATGTCCGGTTAAAAAATTGTTGAACAACCCTACTACTATGCGCGGGTGCTCCATCGTGCATGCTCTACGTTTTTCTTGTTAGATTGATTATGATGTAACTTAACTAAACATATTTTATTAACAATACCTGTTTTGTTAGTTTAATATCTATCATTCCTCCAGTGTAGTTGGCAAATGATTGTTGGCATTTTTTCTAAAACTTATGCTTCAATACATCGTGTCATTTTCTTATAGAGTTGAATATGACATACATTTAAACTAATTCCTACTACCTTGTAAGATTATTTTTATAACATAAAATATACCTTCGAACTCAACATTGAAAGTAGAATTACCTTTTTGAGGGGCAAATAAAAGAAGTAAAATTTGTACCCATTGAAAGTATGTTTTGGCAAATCAACTCTTCTCTGAATCCGCACCAAATACGTCATGAATGCTGCTCGAGTGAAATTACTAACTTGACAGATACTACATCTTGCGCAGATTGAAAAGCAAAAAGGGAAAAGTGCACCTATCTACTGTCGTCCGTGAAACGTTTCGTGAAGGGACCGATGTTTTCTTTCTTCATTTGGTGTCACCTAATCCTCGCATTTACACACGGAATGATCCATCAAAAGTAGCCTGTGCTCCATCATGCGTTTCCTTACCCCCTTCACACGAATTCTCGCGTATACCTACGGCGTATAATATCTTATTAGCCCCGGATGCCAACGGCCATTGTCGTACACGTTGAACCGGTGACATACTGACGTATTCTTCTGTATTTATAGACGGTCTAAGCCAATTGTCCCCATCTCCAGATTATACCTTTGTAATCGCTATTAAGCGCATGCTTTGCTCTGCGTGTTTGAAAATTTTCGAATGTGCGTTATTGGTTCTGGTGTGTGTTTTTTTTTCTTTTGTGGTGAGATTGTGTATCTTGACAATGTAGATCAAACATATGCTATCTATTGTTGATTTATCTTAAATTCACAGATACATGCAACCCACAACTGTTAAGATATCTAGTTTTTTCTAGTATTAATCATTTAAACTAGCCAACTTTAGAATGAATATTTATTTAAAATACATATACAAGTTAAGTGGGCACGATTTTGTTTTTATTGGAGCTACGGAAAGTCGGTTAAATGTGCATATTTCTGAGATTTAATGTGGGCGATCGTATTGGTGAAAACAGAATTATAAATAATTGTGTATCGCGTTTCCAAAATATTCACTAAAACTATCCTTTTTTAAATGAAACACATATTTTGACTTCTTTTTTGGAACAGTTGTCATTCCGGTTTCATCTACATTTAAGATATTACTGGAGACCAATTTGCGGTTATGAACTATTTCTGAAAGAAGTGCAAAAATTTTGCATGACCTCTTTATTAAATCCCATAGCTCGTGCGACCGATATTGCTTCAGGTAAATGCAGAGAGATCCGTATGTTTTTTTTTTTAAAAACCTGTAAGACAGTCCGTGCCAGCTAACCATGGTTTTTGATCAAATTGGATGAAAGATTTGATTTCTCCCAGCTATGTGATAAATAAGACGTCTAGCACCTTTAGTTGTTAGGCCAAAAAGCTGCAATTCCATTTGTTTCAAATAGTCCGAATCCTAGTCCTGGCAAATTCTTATTTAGTTTTACCTAGTTCAACATATGTAACTATTTTCATGAAATACCTTTTCGAATATCACCGTGTTCTTTTAAATTTTCTTTTTCTTGTTTCAGGAGTAGTTTGGGGCACAATGAATAGCGTAGCCGCTCTTCGAGGGTCCATTCTTTTTCCAGCTACTACAATTACTTATAGCATTTCGCATAGACTCTTCACACCATGTCTGTCTAATAGTTTTTCTTTTATTTGTGGGTACCATATTGTACTAGAGAAATATTGCTGACAGCGAAATAGCGGGAATAGGAGCATAATTGCGAGCTCCATGCCCATTGCATGCATCCACATTTTCATCAGCACATATTCTTAAGACTATGTACTAAGCTAATTAAATCATTAAAATGAGAAATTTGAACCTATCTTCTTAATAAACTAATTCCTGAATTACCAAAAATTACATCACCGGCATGTAAAATCGCAAATGCGGAATAAATGTTAAATCAACTGTCACATACGACTTTAAAATTGTCAATATAGTATGCGTCATCTCTGAACATACACTACCGTTCATATATTTGAGGACGGCAAAGAAAAACTCGAAAAAAAAAAACAAATTGTGTTTTATACAGGGTGAATCACACATCACAATTATTGTGATTATTATAATAATCACACATGGGCCGAAGAAAATCCGAACGAAATAGTGAATGCCGGTTATCAACATCAATTCTCTGTCAATGTGTGGGTCGGAATTGTTGGAGATCACTTGATAGGTGCACATTTTTTACCGATGCGGTTAAATGGCGAGGTATACCGCAATTTTCTTGAAGTGGAGCTACCACTACTGCTGCAAGAAGTTCCCTTACAATTAAGATTACAAATGTATTTTATGGATGACGGTGCTCTAGCGCATTTTAGTTTAGTTGCTCGCGAGTTTTTGAACAATACGTATCCAAATCGGTGGATAGGACGGGGAGGTCCACAACCGTGGCCTCCTCGGTCTCCAGACTTAAATAGTTTGGACTTTTTTCTCTGGGGTCACCTTAAATCTTTAGTTTATATGACTCCCATTGAAAATGTCGATAAACTGAGAAATCGTACTATCGCAGCTTTTCAAACAATTCCAAATATCCCTGGCATTTTCGAACGGACTCGCCAGTCAATACAACGGAGGATAGAAGCTTGTATTGCAGTTGGGGGCGGTCATTTTCAACAGTTACTATAAGTTAATTTTGTTTTACTAATTATTTTGTTAATTTATAATAAAAACATTAATTAATTAATGTTAACTTACTATTAAACATTGTATAACTTTAGAAATAAGCAGTTTGGGACATATGTTCTCATGAACTTTTATGATCAAAATAACCTCAGGAATCAGCTCCTAAAGTTTGTCGCATATTGTGATTCATCCTGTATAGAAAAAATAATTGTGTTTTATATGGAAGGGTATACATTTCTATATATATGAACATAATTTACAATAGTATTATCTTCTATCTCATAAATTACAAATAACTGGTTGTTTTTATTCTAATTAAAAAAAAACTTGCATTACTACCACGTCGTCAACATATCGAAAAATTATAGAAAATTGAAAGTCAGTACCGTTCTTTGACATTAAAGAATTAATTGAAATTATTTTCAACATTGTTGTTTTTGCCCTCCAACCTATGCTGAAACATTGAATATTTCTTGTTGAATTATCAGCGTTAAATTATTTTAGATATTAATTATGACTATTCCATTATTTCTCTTCAATCTCAATATTTCTTTTCCGTCTTCGTCCGCCGCAGATTGGAAGATGCCCAAATATTAAACTTAACGAATGAACCGACAAGAGGAGAAGAAAAAGAAAAAACGTAATAATAACCTGCTTATTTATACGCCGTCACATGACCGTGCCTGATTACAAGGGCATTGTGAAGGTGTCCCACCAACCGGTAAAAAAGCCTCGACACCGTCGGGATCCCTTTGAGAGGATTAGTAGACGCGGAGACGTTTACAAAATAAAGAATTATTGAATAAAGAGCGGAAAACGTCGGTAGGACGCCGCCGTAAAGGGAGAGAAAGATATTCGGTCTGTCGGCAAATAGAGCTGTTTAATTGCGGACCCACAAATTATTATTTAGATACTGGAGTGCGAGATAAATCATCAGCTAGAGGCGGAGGAGTTACGGATGCTCCTTATAACGCACCGCCTATTTGCAAGCGGAAAGAAGTTGTTTAGCGTTTAGCAGTGGTTGTCAATTTGACATCTGTCAAAAAGTTTAAATATTAATAATAAAATTAATAAATATAAATTTGTATTTTAATATCAAACTTAGGTAATACTATAGAATCTATTCTCAATCAGGATGGGGCTTGAAACATACACACTTGTATATCCATCAGACTTCTTATCGCATCATGCAATTTTAACTAACTATTTTGCGTTATTTGATTTTCATTATAATTGTATGAAAGTATTAACAGAGGACTAATATTTACTGGATTGATATGAACCATTTTAGCTATCGACATTGCAAGATGCTATGAACTAAATTTACATAGAAATTGACTTCTTACACAGATTGCATCGCATTTTATCCCGGATAAAATAAAAATATTTGCAAGTGATACGTACATTTCATAGGATTTTCGACAATCTCAATTGTAAATCTTAGATATCCGAGATTAGGGAATTTTCTTTCACCACTCCTAACATTAGGACTTGATTATTGCATTACAAAAATTGGCGGCGGTGTCGAATTTACTAGAAGAATTACCGGAGCCTTTGTATCGGTTAAAAAGGTGCACAAAGGGCACCTCGGGTGGTGTGCCTCGCTCCGTCAATCGTTCCGATAAATCGACGAGCAGTGCCTAAAGAAGACGCGGTCCCTATCAAAGCGTTTCGGCAGTGTTTGAAGGCTTAGAGCGTCGGCGGTGTCACCGCCTCCTAGACGGGCCAAGAGAAAAGAAATCTCCCGAATAAAAAAAAACGCGAAGAATACCATCTAAGACGCAAAGGAGAAAGGATATACGCATGTACTACAACACACTTGCATACCCTTTAAGTGGATGTGTTGTAAACCGAGATCGTAATTACAGTTGGGAGGTAATCTAATATTCGTGAATGGATCCGGTTTATAAATATTTTATAAGCGGCTCCTTTTAATTCGCCCCTCGTGTTTTGGAACTGGAAATCAAAATATCTTTAAACAGTGAGCGGTGTAGGATTGAAAGATATTTCTCGGAGACTAGTGGCTTTTATATGTAAATCATAAACCAAAACAAGTTGCCATTTTTTTTCTTCCTGCGATTAGGCAATACGAAAAGAAACTGCTACCTTCTGTAGCAATTTTGTGATCTATCAGACAATCATAGTGTCATCAATATTGAGTGTTTTACCTTGCATATGTAATAAATACAGGTATAAGTGTGGTACTTGCATAAGAGTTATTTATGTATCAAGCCTGGAAAGTGATGTCTTATCGAACGAGTTTGGAGATTGCTAGCCGAGGCGAACAACCAAACTAGTTCGATAAAGACACTTTCCAGCCGTGGTGCGTACAATATTTTTCGACTACCACAAGATAACTACGTACTAAAATCAACCTGCATTTTTTTACCTGCATTTGGCGTGTTCAAAATAAGGAGTACTCATATTTGAGCGACATTGTTTAGTGCTATTTTGACAACCGAAGCCAAAAACACTTCAGGATCTTCACAGAAGAATACACTATAAAAAAAACACATGTCGCGTGAATGAAGTTTTACAAGTTAGGGGTATGTGTTCTTATTGCACATAGTACAAAATAATAAAAATAGTTACATTATGTGAAAATGTGAAAATATACAGAAATTTAATACGACTTTTACTATATTTCCATAAAATCACATAATTTTAGGTTGGTTTCCTTAACATCACGTAATTACGGTAAACTTAAGCCATCATTTATATAATTGCGCGCAGTTTTTGTCGTGCGCATGCACAGTGCATCAAGAGACTCATTATGTCTTTGAAGCGTAGCCGTCGTATATGTCGTTAGTGCACGGAGAAAAAAAGATGTTACCACGTATTATAAATATAATGAATGATATTAACTCAAGGACAACAATACGTTATCTAGTACCCAGTATTCATCTATGTATTACTGTTTATTAGGAAGATGGTACGCTCTAATATAATTATAATACAACCAACTATAAAGTTAGTTGTCCCTATTGTTACTATTTATTTTTCTCAGTGTGTTAATACGTGAATTCATAGTGTAGTTTAAATAAAAAAAGGCTTTTGGTCGGAGTAAAATATGGCAAAGCAACGTTTGGTTTAGTTTTTGATGCTAAATGTCATCTCATAGTCCGTATCCGCGAATTTCGTAACCTCTGTATAGGTATATAATATCTATACGACACATGATGACAAAGAGACAACATGGAACGTACAAAAACATTAATTTATTATTCTGGTGGGCTAAATTACATTTTCGCGCCCTATATATTTGTTTTATTCCCAAACACCATATTTAAAATGGTTTTCATAAAATTTCAATTGTAGAGAACACTTTTTCACGAATGTACATCTGGTAATATTCAAGTATTGCAGGACTTACGTTACGTAGGTAGGTATATGACATATGATAATTGTTTCTTGCTTCACTGTATATTACTTCAATTACACATTCTATACGAGAGAAAGATACGCATAACATTACAGAACAAATGTAGTTATTTTAGTCATTGCAATGCCTAAATTCACATTATAGGTAATGTATTAGTATATCAAACCGCAGCAAATTTAAATAGCGGTTACTACTACGTGATGTGTACTAGTACATTTAATTCGCAGTTTCTTACAGTTAAAATTTCATATTATACTCACTAGGCCGTTGAGGAAAATTGATGTAAATGTACTTGAGTTTTCACCTATTTCTCCATAAAATTACCTAAATAGGTAAAGTAAAATAAGATCTGTAACTTTACATAATACTCTGTAAATTTACATTACATGAATTTAATTTTACTCAATCCACTATGGCCACATATAACTCATGTGGCATTCTGTGAATTTACAGAAATGTGTTTATAGTGTACGGTAAAGTAACGGAAGTGAGGCGTTGGTATAGTTCAATTAGGTATGTACTTTGTACTTTACCGTCCATGTATAGTAAAGTAACGGAAGTGAGGCGTTGACAGTCAATTCACAGTAATTCATTCAACAAATTTGGTAATGCGGCGCTCTCTCTCTTCGAATGAGTGTAGAAAGGGTTGTACTTGCTGATGTGGTAGACGAAAAAAGCCATTGTTTAGGATTGTCACGGTCGTGGCCCGCGGGAGAAGAAGCGTGAAGTTAAGAATCTCAATAATTTGTCGCATTTCTGTAAGATTTTAATACAGTTGCAATTTCAGTGCGTAAAAAACTGACGTCTTAAAAACGTGAACATGCGTAAAAAATTAATAGATCTAGGAAAACTATCTATAAAAACTGTTGTAAAATCATAAAAACGAATACACTTAAATTAACTGCCACAGATGTAATGCAAGAAACACGAAATGAATGGTAAATCATAGAGATGTTGACATAGAGATGACATTTGAGCATAGCTGTATGTATACACCCAGTAATACATTTAATTCAAGTAGAAAATTAAAAAAAAATACAGCTATGCTCAAAAGTAATAGACATCTCTATGATTTACCAATAATTTCGTGTTTTGGCATTACATCTGTGGCAGTTAATTTAAGTGTTTAGGTATTCGTTTTTATGATTTTACAACAGTTTTTATAAATACTTTTCCTAGATCTATTAAATTTTTATGCATGTTCACGTTTCTGAGACGTCAGTTTTTTACGCACTGAAAAAAGTATTGTAACTGTATTAAAAGCTTACAGAAATGCGACAAATTATTAAGATTGTTTATTCAAATACTGTTTATAACTGTATGTCTAATAGGTACATCTGAGCATATCTGTACATTGAATGCTACTAATTATGAATAATACTAATTCATGTTGCATTAGTAGTAGATCCCCATTAGTATTATTTAACGCAGTGATCAATATATTTTGCACAAGCAAGCCGCATTTTCTTTCTTACTTACCTACATACCATCAAATCGTTTTTTCTGCTTAAGTATATATATCATCATTTCTGTAATGTAATTCTCTGGTGATTGCTAATCATCAATTATATCAATACATATGTCCTTGCCGACATTCTAAATTAAGCAACCTTTCACATACATTTCATATCGAAACTATTGATTGTGTGTGATATTCCAGATACAATTATTTTTAAAGAGCCGTAAATGTAGGCATTATACATACCTGTCTATCTATAATAAAATAATAATATTAAACGTGGAATAGAGTGGCGCATTAACGCAATTAAACGTAATTTATCAAATCGACCGCTGATATATCCTTCCTGAAAATTTAATGCTTTCACAGTGGTGCTGTATAATTATCCAGTAGACGTTCTGCCTTCTTCCCATTCACTCATCGTTTAGTGTCAGTCGGTTTGACGAAAAATTCCGGTGGATACGTGATAGGTCGTCGCCTATTTGTTCTGAATGCGCGAGGGTAAATTTTGGAAGCCGGAAAAATGATGATTGAACGACGTTTCCATCTGATATATAAACGCCGCTCCGATCAAATATTTACCGGCGAGGTTTTTGCGGGCGATGACAAGCAGCGAGCAGGAAAGAAAGGGAATATAAACGGAAATGGGATGAAGGTACAACGCTGTAAGTGATTGCTTTTAAATACTTATAATTAATATGAATATGAATTGTGCTTTTTAGATTAATATCGATCATGAGGTAATGTATGCCTTAAAGTAAAGAATATTTTGAATATTTTTAAAATATGATAAGATTGGAATAAAGTCGTCAACATTCGTTTATAGAGATAGAAAAATTAAAAATTTAACTTTTGAAAAAATAAGTGTAAAAAGTATATGAGGTGCATCCCATATTAACACTAACATCTTAGATCTACCTACAGGCCGACTGGTGAGCCTGACGTGTTCCTTTAAGGACATGGCAGTACACCTCAATTGCAATAAATTTGGCCATTATACCCACTAAGCCAAATATGTTCCTAAGATATTTTAAATATTGTGTTTATGTCAAAAAAAAACGAACTAGAGATACTTTTACTTCAAAACCTGGTAAAACGGGATAGAGATATGTCTGATGTCATTTATGGCGAACACCCTAGAAAAACTATTAGATAGGCACATAAGGGACAATGTATTATCATATCGACCACTACATCAAGACCAGTATGCATATTAAAAGCCGGAAAATCCACAGAGACGGCGTTACGTCAGCTCATACAGACACCTAAGCTTGCATTAACAATTTCTTGTACTATGTCTACAATCACGACTGCGGTTGGGGAATGCATTCGAAAACTGAATAGCCTGGCAGACGGAATAAAGTTACTTTACTGTGGGAGCCCGTAAGTTTGAGAATCAAAGGAAACGAAAAAACCGGAGAGTTGGCAAGACAAGGATCGTCGGCTTCATTTATATGCCTAGAATCTTTTCTGGGAGTGTCCAAAAGCACATTACAGGAACAGGTAAGGAACACTGGGA
This sequence comes from Cetonia aurata, assembly GCA_949128085.1. NCBI lineage: Eukaryota > Metazoa > Arthropoda > Insecta > Coleoptera > Scarabaeidae > Cetonia > Cetonia aurata. The sequence goes on from OX421885.1 coordinate 37,379,642, forward strand.
CAGCACAAATAGACAAACGCATGAAAAAGACTTTTATCACAAAACCATCAGAGAAGAAGAATGAAGAATTACTAAAGATTAGTGGGAATCATCTACGCATAGTAACAGGTTTTGTAACAGAACATTGTGCACTGAAAGAACAACTACAGAAAATGAGGATCAACACCGCAGATACCCAAAGCAGACTGTCTAATACAATGAGGGAGACCGCATAACACAACTTGTATGAATGCGAGACTCTGGATACAAAAAGAAGCAAGTTTTGGCAAGCCAAAAGTGAATTCAGAGCATTATTTCGATCGACCAGTAACTGTTTCCGTAATACAGCTATGTACTTTTATGGCATACTATGGCAGTCGGAAAAGTATTATACACACAACGGCTGGAAAATATCTTTATCGAACTCGTTTAGTTGCTCGCCTTGGGTTGCAATCTCCAAACTCGTTCAATAAAGCATCACTTTCCAGGCTTGATACGTAAATCACTATTCCATATATAATATTTTCATCTCTTGTCAAATGTGATTTTATTATCAATTTGACCCATTTGGCAGTTATAGTCAATCTCACAAACATTTATTAATCTCTTGCAAAAAGTCCTGCAAAGTAAAAAAGTTTTCTATAAATGCTTCGTTATTTTTGTTATATACCTAATGAGGTGACCCAGCAGTTTTGACATTCTCGAAGCAACAGGGTTGCAGAGAAACCTTCAATATTCTGCCAGTGAAATCCTATTATAGATATGCATTTGTTAGCAAAAATTCATAGCTTACAAGAGGGACAAAGGAATAGATTCTTTCTTCGAAAACTTAGTGAAGTGTGTATTCCATGCTTAAAAGTACTACCTACGCCAAGCATGATGTTGACATTACAAAATACGCCAAAGTGAATGTTTTCCAAGGACAGAAATGAACAGTTAAAGGTTCACAACTAAAGAAATTTAACTAAACAAGTCATAGGTGTCATAAAATTTGGATCAATTTTCAAGCAATAAGAGATCTGTATAGCGACTAGTACAAGGAACCAGAATATTGGAATGGCTGGCAAATTTTAAAATGGGAGATTTAGTACAAAAACTAAGAGGCTGTAGTGTTTCCAGAGATCAGCAAAAAAAAATTCCTCAATGCCCCTTAACTCACAATCAATATAATTATATACTAATATCATTTTTCAATTGTTAACCTCATCTGGACTCTGTCATGATTACAACATCTTTTGCTTCGCTCATTTGCCCATATTTCAATGTTGTTGCTACTGCAAATATAATGAGAAGAAGAAGATTAAAAACAGATAATATAATAAATTTAAATAAAAGCAGATACTTTTGAACGATGAATGTGCTCTATGACAGACATACAGAACTCTCAATAACGAAAGGGTCTACAGTTAGAAGTTTTTTTGAAATTCATGATTTTTTTGTCATGGTAAAATGTATATTTGATTAAAGTTATTTTCCATTTGTATGTTATTGTTATTTATGGACTTCTAATTGTACTTGTCCAATGTGCAAATGTACACATTTATAACAGTTATATAACACAGAGTTAAGTGAGACAAATTATGGAAGCAACATTTCGAGAACATGGCTGGCGAGGTGAGAATATCAAAAGTCAAGCAAATTGTTGAGAAGAGAACAGTCAAATATATAAATAAGAAAAGAAAAACTAAAAGTTAATTATAATAGCTACATTATGTTTTGTTTCTAGATGAGTACTTTATTTTAACCGGTTACAAACTTATTAAGAATCATTGGTATAATGTGATAATAAGACATGTGATCTTTTTTTTAAAAAAAGTTGATCCGGTATTGAGAAAAACACCAGGTGTATTTCAGTAATTATCTTTTAATATCTTAACTTTTGGAGAATTTATTACAATTTTTTCTTCATACCGAGAACAATAAAATTTATTATTCTATTTGACCATTCTGCCATTAAATGCTGACGTCCTTATAAAACTTCTTTTGTGAAGAGTGATTTGTGGCAGCTATTCCAATATTATGACCTTTTTAACGTAGCATTCATTTTTTTGTCATCATTGTATTTGCCTCTGACATTTATTTAACTATAATTGTATAAAAATTACTTTTATAGTTGGCTGGTTGATACTCATTTGAAATAAGTTGTTACAGTTTTTAATTATACTGCATTCTATCATATTCCAATTTAGCATTGCTGGTTTATTTGCAGTGACATTAAATGCTTTATATATGCATATGTATTATTCTTGAAATGGCAATATGTACTAGATAGAAAAATAGTTGCAAAAACTGCTTAGTTTCATTCTTATTAATAACCTTTGCACCACATATTTTGATGAGTGCGGCATCTCCAGATGTGAACCTTCGTGAATTTGAAGATGCATTCGCTTAAACACCTCGCGTAAAGATATTTATTTATTAAATAGGAATGGAATAAATAAAGTAGTTTCTACAATTACTTTCCTATCAATTTAACATTAAGTTTTCATACTTGAATAGATGGTGCAATTATGACTCAACAATTAAACATATTTATCATATTAATACACATTTATTTTTCCAAAAATGTTAAGTAGATATTATTAATTATAATATAAGAGTGTAAATTCCTTATTTTGTATTCATTGATATTGGTTATTGATACATGCAAGTTCTGTCTGGACTCACAGCGATGGCGGTTTCCGTATTGCAAATAAGAACAGAATATCGTCGGCGTTTCGCGTCGGATTTGTATTCCGTTTCCACGCAATCATGACATTACAATAAAAAGATCAATTTCGTAATTAATCGCGGCCCATGCAACTTCAACAAAGCAATAAATCCTGCGAGGACGCCGCGTTATTGGTGGACAAAAGAGGAGGAGTTCCAAGAAACCGCACCCACGGATCAGAATTATTATGTAAGGTGGCTAACGAGTAACAAAAACACGATGTAGGTACATACTGCAAAGCAGAAATTGTCTATACTTCTCTTATTGCGAGATACTTATGTACTTTATTGTCGCCAGAAGGTGCAAAGTTATTGTTGGGTTGAATAGAGAAAACGTAAGAAAAAATATAAGAGTATCTATTCAAAATTAGTGATGATTTGTACATTTGTCACAAATTTATCTTGCTTAAAGGCTTAAATATGTTTGTATTCTATTTTATTCTTTTATGTTTTTACTAGCATATTGTTGTTCAATGGCAGTTCAATTACTATATACTACATTTTAATAATTAAGTGCACTTTTGGCGATGCGTATCAGAATTTTATTTTTCCTTACATACGATCATTAATATCATTATATACCAATCTGAGTTTAGTAATTTTTTGCATAATGTTATCTAACAATTTAATTATCACTATTAAATTCTTTTTACTTAAATAAAATTTACATTCATACTTAACTGTAAGTGTTTTTTTTTTCTCATACTTTGCCATCCCATTTGATTAGGGTGACGCAAGAATTTTACATATATTAGTTATTAGAGCTGTCGAAAATTGTCCTTTTCAAACACTCGTGGTGGAGATACTCAAATATGAAATTTGGTTAATTATTGTTATGTGTAAATATTCAGGGTTGCTAATTACGGCCAAACTATATGAAACAGACTTACAATACATTTTAAAGCACAATAATAGAAAGTTTCATTCTCATACTAAATAATTCGTTTTTTCTAATTAATTTGACAAGTATTTTGTATATATATATATGCATACACAGCCGAACCTCCTTGTGTCTAAATGGTGAGTAGTTTTGATAATCACTACTTTGTAGGTCACGGCATTGGATCTGTCGGGCAGTGTACATAGCTAGAATTGATTCAACCAGCATTAAATGTTGAATTGATCATGAAAAGCAGAAAATTTGGCTCAGCTGGACCGGTCAATTTTCTATTAAATGAATTGATCGGTCCAGTTGAGCCAAATTTTCTAAAGTGGTATATTACATTTAGTTAATCATAGTAAAAATTGTATTAAAGCAACATTTTTATGTGTAGTACTGTTTTGTCTAAGTTATTAGAGAAAGCCGTTAGTGTGCAGATTCGTTCATTCTTGAAGCAATCGGGATTTCGTCCGGGATATAGCTGTGAGTCTGCGTTGGCTAACATTGTTGCCGATTTATTGCGCAGTATCGATGATAATCAAATTACAGTTTTGATATTGTTGGATTATTCTAAGGCCTTTGACACTATTTTAATCATGCTTTTTTGATCAGCATCTTAAAGTATATAGATTTTTCTCAAAAGTCTGCCGATTTTTTCTTTTCTTACTTATTCCATAGATCCCCACAGGTTTCTTATGATGGTCGTCCTCAAGGCAGTATTCTGGGACCTTTACTTTATGTAATTTACACCTCAAACATCATTAAGTGCTTGCAATATTGTAATTATCATCTTTATGCTGACGACACACAACTATATTATACCTTCAATCCAGGAGACACACGAGTATATGAAGCCCTCTCATCATAAATAGTGACCTTCAGTCACTTGTTAACATGTCTGAAAAACATTGTCTTAGAATAAATAATAAAAAAACTTCTGTTTTGGTTTTTGGCCGTGAAAAAACCCGAGCTGCGATTTTGAAATTAGAATCAAAGATGAAGTTTTCATTGTATCTGATTGTGTGCGTAATTGGGCCTTTTCCTTGACACCAAACTTTGTTTTAAAGAAGACGTTTCACATTTAATTATATTGGGTTGCAGTAGTTTGAAGGTAGTAAAGACTGTTTGGATGTCGGTTTGCGTAAGGCCTTATGCGAATCTTTGGTCCTTTCAAGATTTAATTTTTGCATAAGCGTTTATTATTACTGCTTGGACACCATTGACAGAACTAGACTTCAGCGTTTGCAAAATTCATGTCTTAGATTTATTTATGGGATACGTAAATTTAACCGAATCTCTCATACACTCGATTGGGCTGGTTGGTTAAATATCTTTGCCAGAGCTGAATTTTCTGCTACCATCTTTTTCTATAAAGTTATTTATTTTAAGAAACCAAGTTATTTGTTCCGTAAAATTTTGTTTAGAACAGATGTGCATAATGTCAATGTGAGATACAAAGGCTTATTAACTCCTCCAGTTCACCACCTTGAAATTTTCAAAAGATCGTTTAGTTATAATATTGTTAGACTTTGGAACAAACTTCCACTAGGTGTGCGTTGTTTCAGTCCGCTTTCTCTGTCCCATCAATTTCGAAGGAGTGCTTTCATTAACAAGTAAATATATTTTCATTTTCCTATATAACTTTCTATTACTTTTCTCTTTATGTTTTTTGCGCTTAGATTTAAATTATTATTACTTTTTGCTTATGATTTTTTATTTATCGGGTTAACGTTAATAATGGCGCTGGAGGTAGAACAGCGGGTTATGCTTTAAACAGCTGATCCTGCACCTTTTGGCATGTTGGTTGAATTTTTAGCTTTTACTTACTTATTTTTATATATGTTTGATGCCAATAAACTGCTGTTATTATTATTATTATTATTATTAAATAATCTATTAAAGAATACAATTTATTTTTCTCAGTATACTTTACAATTAGTGTATCTTAATAATTCCTTTTTGTCACTCATTTTAAGTCACGAAATTGACGTTGCACAAATTGTTTACTCAGCATATACTCCCATATTTCCCAACCATTTCCTCATCATCAACGTCAATCCGCACAATACAATAAACGTAACCACCACAATGTCGTAGCTGTGAGATCATTAGTTTCACTATTTCGGCGATTATTTCCTCTTTCTTTTCGTCGCCACACGCACCCAACTTTGCGAAGCGGCGTTACTTAACGCGTCCAAAATGGCCGCGAGTGTCGGCTGTCGCGCAAAATAAATAAAACTCGCATAGGTAGACAATTATATCATGCGAGCCGCGATGCAGACGCAGAATACGTAAATGTAAACGCAAGGAGTAGTAGGCCGTGAACATGGAAGCCCTTCCGGTGCATTGAGCTGTCAGCGCCATCGTTGCCTGACAGCTTAATTATAATTCTCCCGGTCTAGCGCTCGGTTGTTGCCTGGACCGCTGGCGTGTGAGCGTGCCGTTTATTGCATAACATTTCTGGAATAATTATTTCGACTTTCGGGCCTCCAGGGTATGTAACATTCGTATGGAGTGCATTATGAAAAACTATTAGCCGTTGTCATCAACTGTTGCCACGCGTAACTGTAATTTTGGGTTTTGTCCGTATATGGAAGGAAACGCCCACGTTTTATTGTGTTTTCTCATAGGTCACGGTATTGTATAAAACAAAATTCAAGCGGTCTGTCGAAATAAAGTATTTATATTCTTTAAGAATACCCCAGCAATAATATACTTATAAGTGGGGATAATTATCTACACTTAGATAACATGGTTATATGTCATAGTCAAATAGAGAAAAAATATTGTCTTTTTATAAGTAATGAGTTGCTATAAAGCAACGCGGTATTTTGTAACTGATGATAATCGTTAACAGTTCGAAACAGCTAATTAATAGATATCAAAAGAACTGATATACTTGCATACCAGCCAACCAGAGTGTTTCGAACACCGATTCCCTTCTATCACGTTGTAAATCATAAAGATTTATATTGATATGAACTATAAAGTATCGTAATATATTACTTCCAAAACTGTTCTTTGCGTTAAATATTAACGTAATATTGGTTAAGCTACTGAGGTAAAATAACTACATAGTCCAAACTCGTACTCTTATAAGGTCAGCCCAAAACATTACCGCTGTTGCTAAAAAAGTATCGCAGAAAACCCAAATTGTTCTATCCCACGACTTTCACAGCAATTAAAAATTTCACAGACCAGCCTTCATCGCATTCTGAATAAAGATCTTAGTCTATATGCTTATAAAGCGCAGCTGATACAGAAATTGAAGCCGGCCGATCATGAACAACGCCGAACTGTCATTTATTGGGTGATGGAAATGCAATCTTTTTTTAGGAAATTATTCTTAGCGACGAAGCCCACTTCCATCTCAGTGGGTTCGTCAATATACAGAACTACCGCATCTATGGTTCCGAAAATTCAAGGACAGCAGTCGAGTAATTTCTTTATTTCTGACGAGTTATTGTTTGGTGAAGTTTTTGCATGGGTGAAGTCATCGGATTTTGCTTTCTTGGGAATGATGACGGCTCTGCGATTACTCTCAATGCGAATCACTACCGTAGAATGCTAACGGACTTTTTTTTAGGACTATATTGGACAATATGGACATAAACAATTTTTGTTAGCAGCAGGTTGGCTTTTCGAGAGCTGCTGAAAACCTTAGCCCCCCAGTTTTTATGCATTTCAACATTCTTCGATGGAAATTTCGAGCAACATTGTCGTTACTTTTCAAAATTATTAAGTACCACAGTTGTCTTCTTTTATATGGAACACTCTGTGTATTATTGTATTTTTTGATTGTTTGATCAAAATAAGTGTCTGTTTTAATAAGTTTTATAATACCTAAACTTTATGGGTTTTTGAATATTCATATTTTCTACTTGAATGGATAAATGGTGTTGAACACATCGCTATCGCATTCTCAAGCTATATCTGCGATTTTCTCTATTATGGAAATTAGATTTTCTCCACCTACGGGACACAAGCAAACTATCAATCCATGAAAGGGCCGCAACGTAAGCCAGTAATGCAGTTACAGATCTAAGTTCGGACAATTCATCTCTATCTACTTGCACTAAGCAAATATATTCTTTAGTTAAGAAAATTCATCGAAACAAAAGTTTTCTTGAATTAAAGCTGGGTAAAAGATTTACTTACAACAAAACTATTTCAGTTTCTCATTAAAAGAATTGTGTTAAAACAATATTTTGTTTTGAACTCGGAATGCATTTTCTGTCTGCATGCCTTATGGCTTATATCCTTATGACAGCCAGCATATTGAAGCAACAGAGTTATTACGAAATTCAAAACCGAAGGACATTAACAATATAATTTTCGAAAATACATTTCTTAAATTAATAGTAAATTACACATTTAATACATTACCTAACAAAATAAGCAAATACTCTAGAATTAGTGGTTACTTTTCATTTCTTTTAATTGTTGTTGTTTAGGGATGTTTTCGTGCTATTTACTATTGCTGCTTCATGTTTATTTTCTCATGAAATTAAGCAATTATTACTATTATAATAATTAGACCACGGTTTGTATAAACAACACCTATTTATCATTGCTGTCGAGTGTGCTTATATTTACATACGGGAATATTTTATAAATAAGTTAATTAATAAAATTATTTCAGCTCTAATAAACAAGGTGTTAACAAGACATAAATTGCGTTGATCATTAAGATATTGCCGGATGTTTTAATGTGGACTAGATGCATTGTGCAGCGTGAATGAATGATGAATTAATTCTGTTCTTGCTTTATAAGCATATACAGTATGCAATGTAATCAGATTGCTGTATCTAATCTTTGTTGTAATTACATATCTACGTATGTACCTCGTAAATAAAGTGTTGAGTTTTCATACAATTCTATTGATGTTAATGCCATGCAAGAAAGTATTCTTCGCTGTAAATCGTAATTCTGTAAATATCTAGAGTATTTGTAATAAAATTAGATATTCATTGTGGTAAAAGTTTTTTAATCTATTGACTAGACCAAGTTGTAACAAGTCCGAAAGCCGTTCGCGAAGTATTTGTGAAATCCGTTTAAAAATTTCGACAAAATATCACCAAAACTTGATGCAATAATATAAGTGTTCCTGCACATAAAACAAGCCTTTACAAGCGTAGTCTATACTTTAGATGTACTAAAATGTGTACCAGGAACAGAGAATCTGTTTAGAATAGTTATAAGGAACATAACTGCCTTTCTTTTTTTAAAGTAATAAATGTAGCTTGTTCTACATGGCATGTAAATTACTGCTTGAGAGTAAATTGGTGTTGCAATTATTGTAACAGTATTCAAGGCAATGATCTCATGGCTTTTGTTATATTGTTATATATAAGTTCCACATACCTAATAATTATTTGTAACGATCAGTTTTAACAATCTAAATATCAGTTATTCTAAAACTGTGAACCCTAGATATGTATTGTAGTGTAGTATTAATTACAGTCTTGCTAGTTAATTATGTCTTTCGCAAACGCCTTCTCATTTCTTTTTATACGCTTGACATGTTTAGTGGTGCTTTACAATTAAGTATTAAGGTTTATTCAATGTAAAATATTACTATGTGTGTATAACGTATGTCACATAAGTTTTGGGAAAATTTTCGTCGGCGTAAAAATAACTGTAAATAACTTGCAATCTAGTAACCATGATAAACATATGTTCATTAATACTCTAACTTGTTATGACATTTCATAGATGTCAAATAATTTGTCCAATTATGTCGTACAAACTTGAAATACGGAAAAGCATTTACAGCCTGGTTGGACATGTACCCAAGCAAGAAATTGTAAACATATTTTGGAACCAAAATATTTCAGACAACCATTTATAGAACAATTGCAGAATGTGAACAAGGTATACCATGCCTCAATTTACCAAAAAGCGGACGTCCCGGAATGTTGACCGAAAATCGCGCCAACCGAATCTGTGAAAGTGCAAAAGACCGCGTTGGAACGTCATGCCGAAAGTTATCCAGAAGATTTAATGTTTCTCATGAAACTGTAAGAAGGGTATTGAAAAAAAAAGGCCTAAAGTTTCGTAATAGACGTAAATGTCCACGTTATACAGAGGACCAGTTACGAAGAATTCCAATGTGTTGTCGTAGATTACGCCGAACTCATTTTGCAAACAATAAAGTAATCATCATGGGCGATGAAAAATATTTTACGTTCTCTCACTCAGATATGAAAGGCAATGATGGTTTTTATACCGATAATATAGAAAATTGTGCAGATAATGTTAAATAGAAAACCAAAAAAAAATTTGAAGATAAAATTCTAGTTTGGTGTGCCATACCGGAGAGAGGAGTTTCACGACCTTATGTTGGGCATGTGAGGGGTGAGGCAGTTAATACCAACATTTATACCGAAAGATGCCTACCGAAGTTGCTACAGTTTATTACTACGACTCATCCACGTGAAGAAATAATGTTTTGGCCGGACTTAGCAAGTTGCCATTATGCAAGAACGACTAGAACATGGTTAGAAGCTCACAACATACCCTTTGTGCCAAGAGCAGACAATCCGCCAAATGTGCCACAAGGTCGACCCATCGAAGATTTTTGGGGACTATTGACCAGAAAAGTATATGATAATGGGTGGGAAGCTCAAAATGAAGCTCAACTAAGGCGAAGAATATATCAAAAGATAAGAGAAATTGATATAAACATCGTCCAAAACATGATGGGACAAGTTAGACAAAAACTGCGTGCCATTGAGGACCATGGCCCTTTGTCATTATTTTAATTGTAGTTTTAATTAATTTAAATATAAGGTAAAATGTTGGTAAAGTGGTCATTTGAATAAATTACGTTACACTTACTTTAAAGAATTTAATTATTTTTCCCAAAACTTATGTGACATACGTTATTACTGCTTATAGAGTATTTCATTCCTGACCAGAGAAATACTGTACTATAAATACCTACTTACCGAGGAAAAAATGCAAAGGTGATTTTTTTATTCACCTTTGGATTTTTTCGAGATTCATTCTCATTCTTTAAGATTAAAATACCAGATTCTATATTGGTGTAAAAACTTCAATATAACCGAACCAGTAGTTTTTGAGAAAAAAGAGTAAATGTGCATGGTGTTTTGCCATAAGGATAAAATTGCTACCCAGTTCCTTTTCTTCGCATAACAAAGACCAGCTCGATGTAGAAGTGTAGGTGTTGAAATTGGTTAAAATAAAAGTGCGATATAACTTTATAAGAATAATAATAGGTGTACAATAATATCGGAGAACAGCTGTGGAATGCGAGGTGTATCGTGTCGACCGCATATTAATACGGCGTTAACGTGTGTTGTATTGCACCCGCCCGTGGTTTCTCGGCGAACTCCTGTGGAGTTAATCAGCGGCTCTCAAACTCTGCTACATCTCGTTAGGATCCCAGGCTGTTTTATAGTTTAAGTAATATTATTAGCAGTTCTTAATGTGTTTGGTATTTTGTCTAACTACTTCGATGAGAAACTATAGTATGAATATGCGTTTTTAAAGAAGCTGATGAAACTATGGGTCTATAACACAAAAAAATTTCACTTGTTAATCGTAAATTTTAGTGTATTAACATTTTAATTGCTGTGAAAGTGGAGTATTAGTTGTAGTGGTTCTATGTAAAACTTAGTGTTTAATCTAGACGAGGTATTAATGCGTCAACTTGAAGTAATAAACCAGGGTGGTAGGTATAAGTATGCGCTAATGTTATTATCAGTTTGTATTCGCAAACACTACCTACAGATTTTCTAATTAGATATCAAAAGCTCTATATAAAATCTTTGGTATGCCGTGGATATACACTACTGACGAGCGAAATTGAATACTTACCCTTACAGAATGTTTTGGATCCAGGGATAAAATTAAAGCTTAAATATACTCCGTTCCAAGAATTGCGGGCTGTTTATATTTTATTATCTAGATATTCCCTTTATCCTTTGATTACAGGTATGATGGAAGATAGCTTGAATATTACATTCCACTATATATTTTATTAGCCAAATATAACCAGCCTGCAGAATGACTTGTAATGATAAAGATTTAGACAATTTTAAGATATTGTGATATAAAAACATATCACACCATCAAATTTAATATTACAAACTCAGAACACAGAACAAAGAAGGAAAATACAAAATATTTAGATATTAATTTATTTTAAGAGAGAATTTGAGTTTATTTGCGTTACAAATCATATTTTAATTATTTGATTTGACATTTTAGAAATTGACTAGTCACGTCAGAGTCATCTAGCGGCGAAACAATAAAAACAGAAAATTAATGAGATCTGTAAAAAAGATCTCAGTTTTAAATTGTTATAAGAGTTTTATTATTCAAAGCTGGTTATTATACAATTTAAAAAATATATTTTATTATTCCTGACAAGCTTATCGATCACTCGGTCTATGTAAAAATATTTTCAAATTGTGAAGGTTTTATAACAATATGTTTCAATCATCAAAATTTTTGCTCAGCTAACAGTTATCTAGTAAACGAACTTTGCCATTTAAAAAACTCACCCTGTATGTATCTGTCAATATTGTGCATATAGCTTTGCCTCTAAAATCTTTAAATTGTGAGATACTCATTGTATCGCTTTTAATTGCAAATATTACTTGCATGTTATACTTAAAGAAAACGAAGAAAGAAGATAAATGAGGACTCAAAATAGGACACTTACCATTTGGCCAATCTCGGAGTTCTGCTATAGAACAGCACGAACAAATAGAGAAAGCGAAGCCGTGATGCTGAGAGGCGCAGTGCTCTCGCACCCGGGTGCCGTTATTAATGGTATTGCTATCGTCGATGATAAATCCGCCATGAGAGGTCTCTCTTGTAATTGGAATCGATTTAGAACTTGTTGTTTTGAGTTATGCACTACGGCGGCATTTTTGATGGGGCCGTACATATGTTTCAAACGGAGACCGCGCTGGTAGAAGCGGTCGCGTTTTTTTAGAATGTCATCTAGAAATATGTGAATGGGTCTTTTTTAATCGATAATGAGAGAAAAAGAACATATGCGTCAAGATGCAAATGCTTATAGGTATAAGCTGTTATGGGTTCTACGGTTCTTCTTCAAAAAGAATTTGAATGAAACAGGAAAGAGTTATTGTGTCATTAAATAAATAAAACAAATCTAGTTTTAAAAATCTTTATTTAAAATTGTCCTTTAGAAAATTGAAAAAATTAAAAAATTGGGAGCACAAAATAATTGTATTCCTTAAATAAAGCTTTGTGCATATACACTCGATCTTTATTAATGATTTGCAGGAGACTTTGACTAAACAGACGGTTTTCAGAATCGCTGCAAAGCCAGCAGCACTTATGTATGTCCCTCGAGGCACTTCAAACCAGGACACTTAGGCTAATCTTGACAGCCCCTTGGTTTGTTCGGAACGAGCAGATTCATCTGAGATCTGCAAATTCCACTCCTTCAAGACTTTCTTGAGCAGACTCTGTCCGCTGCCTGGGCTGGAACCCAAGGCAGCAAAACTTCTGTCGATCGTCATGCCTCAGGATCGTCCACCTCCTCTCACTCGAACCAGACTTCTAACTGTTAACATCCAATTAGAGTAATTTAATTTCTAAAAATGTTTCCCAACACACCCCCTCTATCAGAGACGAAAGGGTATAAGACGTTCATAGATGAAAAGTTCTGACTTTCGAGGCTTCCAATCCGAAAAATAGGTTGCTTTGGATCAGGGTTCGGAAAAGTTCTGTTTTCACTTTTCCCTGATTCAAACATTTCTTTAATTACCAAAAGAGACAGTATCTGCATGGTTAGATTCATTGTCCCGTTCACTGGGATCTATTGTAGAGCGGGCGTTATGCTAAAGGTATCTAAAACCTTTATTTAATAAAGTCTTTCAGATCCCCCTTTGCAAAGATTATATACTTGATTCTCGTGACAAATAAGCAGCGATAGATGATGTGTTCTATGATCTCCTCCTATTGGAGCAGTGGCTATGCCCCTAGCTAAAGAACTAATATGGCTATCGCGAGAGAGAATCTCTCTAAAGTGCAAAGGTTAACGCAAACGTGCAAAGGTTAGTGCAGAAGTGGGGCAATGGGAACCTCTTGAATAACAGCTATTGAGATGGTACTAAACCTTACTCCTCATAGCATAGCCAAAAGTAACGCATGTAGAATGATCGGGAAAGAAATGGTTAGGCACAAGCCTTAGAAGGTGACCAAACCTGGGACTTGTCGTGAGACAATATTCTAAAAGAACTCAGTTTCGTTAAAGAATTTAGTCCAAAGTTTAACAGCAAAAATATATGGGAGAAAGACATCGTCTTGAAACTTAACAGAAACACCAAGAAATGCTATATGGATCGCTCGAAATCGTCAGAAAGCACTGGAATATGGCTATATGGACTTAGAACTAAATATTATGAAAGTTTGGGAATGTACCCGAGTATCTTCCAGACAGAAACACACGCTATTGGAAAAAGCGTCCAGTTCAACATTCACAGAAACTATCAAAAGGAAGAAATTTATATTGCGTCTGGTAGAGCAGTTATCAGAGCGCTGAGCTCAAATATAATCAGCTCCAAGATGGTTTGAGGGTGCATAGGAAAAAGCATAAACGAAAGGTAAAAGAAACAAGGCAACCTTTGTGTGGGTTCTGGGACGCACAGAAGTGGAAGGGAAACGAAATAACAGATAATCTCACTAAAAATAGGACTGGAATACCATTTGAACCCTTTTGCGGGATAGGTAGCAGTACAATACTGGATTTACGAGAAACATCAAAGTGAAGGCAAAAGGAGCAAAGTAACTTTTCTGTGCGTTATTGTACAGAGGAACCAGTTAGAAAACCGGGGAGATGTCACAACCATTATGGTATATTTAGTATATATATAAATAAATTTGGGGTAAATGTTTTTATTTTTATCATGACTCTGCCATGCATTTATTTTTATAGTTTAGTGTTAACGTTCTTGTAAAGGTTATTCTCATTTGGGGTGGGCATATATTTAAAGTTTATTTTTAAAAATACGTTAGGTCAAATATATGATGGCGAAGAAATTTTTTTTGGAATAAAGATTAAATTTTTTAGTGGAGTTGATAAACATAGGTTTTCTTTTCATTGGTGGAGGTGTAGAAAAAACTTTATTTAAGGATTAAAAACCCTTTATTGGCTTCGGTATGTGTTTTTGTATTAACCAGTATAAATCGTAAAGCACCCGATACCGATAAATAACTCATTCAAAGCGATTATTCGGGGCAACGGTCATTATTAACGCGCGCTTTTCATCGTTCCAAGCGTCGAACCAACCGCTCCACGTTCACCTTCGATATCGTCCTTTTTGCGCGCCGCGCGTTTCAAGAACACGCCGGCCCTAATAAGTCATCCGTCCCGCGTACCGACGGCCCCCTCGTAACTCGATTAACGTTGGAGAAAAAGGAACAGAAGGACGGCGACCGTCCTATCTTATTAATATTTATATATTATGCGGTGCGTTCGCCGTTTTATCATCGCGGATTCCGTCATCGATCTTCGCGATATTAACAGCGCTCCGATAGGGGAAATTCGGCGTATGCAATTACACGAGCGACAATTTATCTGGCCGATGGCGGTTCGGGACGCCGCGTGATATAATGGTCGTAACATTTTAACGCTTTGTTTATGCTGGGGATCGACGCAGATAAAAATCGTTCGCCGAAATTACATGAAATCTTGAAAGGGAGATCATCATTTTGCATGTCGATGAATTATTTCGTTCCAGGTAGTTTCTTTTTGTTTGGGATGAATACTAAATACAAGATTTCTTTATGCAGATTTATCTTTATTCATATTTAGAGATGCATGTACCTAGATTACATTGTTATGTTATTTATATAATTTATTTTTTACGTATTTTACTAGATGTAGTTCCAATTTCGATTGTAACATTTCTACACTGAGAAAAATAGATAGTAACAATAGGGACAACTAACTTTATAGTTGGTTGTATTATAATTATATTAGAGCGTACCATCTTCCTAATAAACAGTAATACATGGATGAATACTGGATACTAGATAACGTATTGTTGTGTCCTTGAGTTAATATCATTCATTATATTTATAACATTCCACTAACACTCGTACACATCTGTGGTTTGAGATGGTCGGTACACCTTGTATATTCCTTTTTCTTAATTCCAGCCTCTCACTTGTAAAAAGACTCGACGCTCCGCGTCTCGCAATCGTTGATTTAATAACGGATAAATACGACCCACCTCAGCAGACCCCCTATACCTCACCACTCTTCGCTAACTCCCGTCTACACCTGTGATTGGTTTGGGATCATCGGTACACTTGTATATTCCTTTTTCTTAATTAAAAATTATACATACTGTATATATTGTAATAATTAAACATAAAATATCACCCTGTATAATCATTTTTCTTAATTAGAAATTACATATACTGTATCATCATTATTCTCCTTTGTAACACTAAAACAATCGAAGAAAACACAAAATTCTTATCTGCTTAGATATCCGTCAACTATCGATAACACTGGTCAACAGTGTAATTGCTTCTTGGGTGAAAGTACCCAATCCTGAATGAATTCAACGTGCTGAACATGAATATCACATTGAAAAAAGTTGATTGGCTCACGTTCCAGAGATATTGACGTTTTGTCCATTGTATAGATGCTATTGCATAATGTAATGCATAAGTACACTTTTTCTGAAATATGCGTAAATGTTTTCTTACCATGTATTATAATATTGACATAAGTACACTTTTTCTGAAATATGCGTACCTACATATTACAGAAAACCCGTAGCCAATTCAGCTTTTTCTTAGTCATTTTCGTGTTCAGCACATTGAATTCATTAAGAAATGACTATTTTCAGCTTGGAAGCATGAACTTTTCGAAAATTTGTTGCCCAGTGTAATTTACACACTTGGTAACCGACGTCTTCCGAATATTGGTTATTACATTAGTTATAATGTTAATTAATAATGTTTTACCATTTCTTCGATTCCCTTTGTGCTTATTTCACACCAAATTCGTCGCCGTTCAAGGTTTCGATGTTTTCATGTTCCGTGCACGACTACCTGCTGATCACCGGCAATATTACATAATCCGACCCTTCTCGCCGGCGCGCGGGCATCGGCCTTGGGCATAGTCGGTCCGTTACCGAAAATAATGAAAAATCGAAATTTCAGAAAAGGTTTACGCGTTTTCCCGTTTTTGTCGACGAACGGGGACACCCCTAGTACCCTAAAAATAGTCCGGTGCCTATTCGTGGTCTACGATCGGATCTTTTGTAACAAAACAGACTGGCTAGAGCGTACTGCTTTTGGATGCCTTTTGGTATTGTTAATAAGGTGTCTTTTTGCTTTTTTGTCAATTGCAACACTGCAATTTAAATAAAATATAGACATAGAATGCTTCAGACATTATAATTTAGAATGTGAATCTTCAAATAATAAACTCCTATATATATATTCATAAAAAAGCGTCTGTTATACTAGTTCGCATGTTGTTATTGTTTCTACATCGTACCCGTTTTGTTTGGTTACGTTACGCGATCATGAGAATAGGAACACCCGGCGTAATCCGCCGACGTAGACGCCAACATTTTAATATTTAAAGCGATAATTGCCATTTCTGCTGTATCGTCAGTAACAAGGTATTACCTATAACAACGACACGATCTGACCGCATTGTACGTCCACCGGTGATCCGTTCAAATATTTATCGGTAAACGGAGGGCGTATCCCGCCAAACTATCCCGCTGTACTAGGTATAGTACATACATTCAAGCAGACGGAAAATTATCCCTCCACTTGTATGGCCATCAGACTATTATGTGGAATTATAAATATAATTTTCTTCGCTCCACAGTAAACGGTGTAGCACGAAACGGTGAGTTCCATGTCATCGTTGTCTTTACGAATCTAATGTAATGTCTAGTGTACGGTACGTGTAGTGGTTCGCACGTGTATTGTTTTAAACCGATCGATATGGTCAACCCAATGGAACCAACAATATCATATAAGTAGATACTAATTAAT
Source organism: Cetonia aurata (assembly GCA_949128085.1). Classification (NCBI taxonomy): domain Eukaryota; kingdom Metazoa; phylum Arthropoda; class Insecta; order Coleoptera; family Scarabaeidae; genus Cetonia; species Cetonia aurata. The sequence goes on from OX421885.1 coordinate 37,397,245, forward strand.
GAGGATACATATATAGGTTTAGTGAATATTTTATGCGACTATATCCATTATGGTGAGGAGCGAAAGTCGATATGTTCATGTTCATATATTGTCATAGTTGGTAAACGCTGCCCATGTGTGATTGTTCTACAATCATTCTTTTTCGCATTTGTACCTGTGTACATTGAAACCGTTTATTGCTATCGACTTACAAAGGAGACATTGCTAATTTGGAATACTGTTGGAATAAGTGTGTTGAACGAACGGGATATCTATCTTGAAAAATAAAATGTTTTTTGTCATGAAAACTAACGTTTTTTTTTTTTTTTTTGTTAGGCCACGTATTTGTCGAACAATCCTCTAGTAAATGTATCACACATACCGGGTGTCCAACCTAAGATGCAACGGTTCCTAGCCAATTTATTATTGTCTTTCTGAAAAAAGTTTTCAAATAAATGTTGCCTCGAATCATATTCTACGTATGCTAAAATTAGTTTCAGAAATGGCGGACTTCCGGTTGTACCGGAAGTAGATACTAACTTTATTATTTTAAATGGAACACCCTGTATATTATTGCACTTTTGGATTTCTTGTTAAATTTAAATAACAATACGTTAGGGATACATTGGGGCTAAGTTGTACCGTTTTCGAATTACATGCCGTTTTTCGAAAAAAATGACATTTGCAGTGTCTTCGGTGTTCGGAAATATCTCGGGAAATACGAAAGTTAGAAAGATGCGGTTTTCGCTTTTCGCTCAACTATGAAACAGCACACGTCTTTTATTTTAAAATCGTTGCGTTTAAATTACAGCGTTATTAAATAGGAATCTGTAATTTTCGAACTCTAAAATCATGGATAACTTGATTTTTTTAAATTGAACGGTGTAGCAATTTTTACATAAATGGATGTAAAATTTAATTTTCTTTCGATTTTATATGAGTATCATTGTGTCTAAAAAAATGTCTAAAATTGCGAATATCTCCAACGGTTTTGGAGATATTCGCAATTTTTCAGTTTCTCACGATAGATACGTATTGCGAAGCGCCGCCGCCGGCCACCTTCCCCTCGCATTTCACCAGGCTTGGAACTGGCAGCAATAATACTGAGATGCTTAGAAAGTGGCCAACAGAACACAATAGGACCACTAGAAACAAACAAAATGATCTAAAAGATACTTGAGATGTTTAAAGCGGCATCTTTAAAGTCAACGCAAGCTTGAAAACGCACTAGGTATCTTGCCGTTATTAGTGTTCCAAGTGTCAGAACTGACATTCAGAGTACTGTTTGGTAACATAATAATTAAAGATGTCGCTTACTCGAGAAGAATTAGTAGATATGGTTTTTGTTCTCGGTGAATATTACAGAAACGCTTTGTTAGCGTCAAGAGTTTACACAAAGTATTATACCCTTGTAGAAAGCATCCAGACAGGAGGGCATTTCAGTCGCTACTGGGTAGTTTTGTAAGTACTGGATCCGTAGCACGTACAAAACGGAACCTCAATAACTACGTACTTACGGATGAAAATCAGTTGCAAGCTGCGATTTCTTCTCATGGGGTTTCATTAAAAATAAGGTTTATGAGACGCCACCAACAAACCCTGATGATATGCGCCATCGTATTTTAAGAGCGTTTCAAGAAGTCACACCAAAAATACTCAGAAATGCTCAAAAGTGTTTGCAAGAGCGATTTCGATTATGTAGTGCCGAAAACGGACAGCATTTTGAACATTTAATATAATAGTGTTGTACAAATTCTCTGTACAATGACAACACTAGCGTTTAAAGTGTAGCCTGTTGCGAGCAAGACGCTCGAAGTGTACGTACGCCATACATTGGATAGAGTAATGTAGTTGTGCTGATTTATTGATATTCCAGTAATGTTATGTTTTCTTTTATCTTTACTATGTTTGCTTGTTTCTAGTGGTCCTATTTTGTTCTGTTGATAACTTTCTAAGCATGCGAGTATTATTGCTGCCAGCCCCCTGCCTGGTGAAATGCGAGAAGGTGACCGGCGGCGGCGCTTCGCAATACGTATCTATCGTGAGAAACTGAAAAATTGCGAATATCTCCAAAACCGTTAGAGATAGACACAATGATACCCATATCAAATCGAAAGAAAATTAAATTTTACGTCCATTTATGTAAAAATTGCTATACCGTTCAATTTAAAAAAATCAAGTTAGCCATGATTTTAGAGTTCGAAAATTACAGATCCCTATTTAATAACGCTGTAATTTAAACGCAACAATTTTAAAATAAAAGACGTGTGCTGTTTCATGGTTAAGCGAAAACCGAAAACCGCATCTTTCTAACTTCCGTATTTTCCGAGATATTTCCAAACACCGAAGACACTGCAAATGTAATTTTTTTTCGAAAAACGTCATGTAATTCGGAAACGGTACAACTTAGCCCCAATGTATTCCTAACGTATTGTTATTTAAATTTAACAAGGAATCCAAAAGTGCAATAATATACAGGGTGTTCTATTTAAAATAATAAAATTAGTATCTACTTCCGGTACAACCGGAAGTCCGCAATTTCTGCAACTAATTTTAACATGTGTAGAATATGATTCCAGACAACATTTATTTGAAACATTTTTTCGAAAAGGCAATAATAAATCGGCTAGGGACCGTTGCATCTTAGGCTGGACATCCGGTATATCTTCCTTGTGACAATAGTAATTATAATATTTAATATATGGAGATCTATAAGTCAGCTTTTAGAATTCGTTTTTGTCTCGCTGATTGTCGTTGCTACAGTGGTCGATAAGTTTAAAATACTGTATTTTAACATCAGTGATAAAGATGGTAATACGTCGCTTAGATCAAGCAAAATTTGTCTTGTTTTAATTATTCCAAAATTCGTTATTACGAAAAAATCAAATAATAGTTAAGGAACACATTTTGATAGAGTTTATTGAAATTAAAACGTCAAACCGGTTTATACAGATCAGATCGTGTACACTTATTCTTAGGATTCTGTATAACCCCATGTTACTTTTTCATTTTTCGCATTAAGAAAGTTGCTTAGGTATTATTCATTGAATTTGTGCACGCTCGAAAGCAGTCATGCATACTCATGCATTAATAATATTCTTCGTAGCGAATGACTAAAATTTATCTGGGCAGGCAGGTGCTAAGTTCCCTAATGAGCGAACATGACAAGACAACGAGCGTACCGCCACAGCGGGACGAGGAATCCATTTCCACCTCAAACCGACAGCATCCATTGGTTCTGCGGCGTTTAAAAATTCCGTACGTTAAACACGCGAACCTCACTAATTACCTTACCCGTGAACAGATCTCATTAAGGCACAGAACCTCCATTAAGACCCGTATTAATATGTAAAGTTATGACATTTTATTTTGATGTTTATAGGTGAGATGGTGCATGTTTATTGAGGATGAGAATTTTGTTTGGGAAACACGAGACAGTTAAATTTGTCAGGGGGTAATTTAAAAATGGAAAATATTGCCGGATTTTCAAACGCATAGGCATGAGATGCCCAGTCCGTGTTTAATAAGCGTTTTTTTTTTTTCGATTGCTCTCGTCTCGATTATGGCACCGACAAGTATTGGAGAAGAGAAACTCGAAACGTTTCGAACTCCTCGGTAATCTGGGAATTTAATTTAGCTGTTGGCATTCCCTTCTTTATCCCTCTCCTTCTCTAAGCCCGCTTTAATCTGCCGTCTCTCCGGTTTTGTTGGCGTGATGATAGCGATGATGGTTGTTCTTGTTGTTGGTTACGTCGTTGTTGGCGTTTCGGCCTTACTTTGCCGCTTATAACATTGTGTAGTTTATAACTTTATTATTACCCACGCTGGATGTTCGTTCCAATATAGAAAAGCATAAATTTTAAAATAATTAAGGCCCTGTATTCGTAATCGCCCGGTATTGAAGGTTGTTGAATGATAAACCGGAGCAAGGAAGTGATTTGCATGGGAATGCGCGTATTAAAATTGACTTAAATACTAACAGATGCCTCTTGAAGGGATGGCTAGGAAATATTTTCATAATTGCGACTGCGAATGGTTGGAAATTAAATATTTTCTTGATTGCTATTCGCAGGGTATTACACTACTTTATTAGTTTTTCGGCGCGGGCGTAATCAAAGGAACATGTTTAATAAAATGAGTTGAAAAATAATTGTATTGACTTGTTTGCGTACTGCTAATGCAGGAATCTGTAAGCATATAGAATGTATATATGAACTTTAGTTTACTAATCTTAACATTACATATTTGTTTACATAAAAATTCGTGTAATAAATTATAGGAATATGCCTCAGATGGAAAGGTTTCTTTCGGTCAAAACAATATGTTTTCTATAAAAGAAATGATACCTTTCAATAGAGCCAAATAAATATTTTTTAAAACAGAAGCAGTATTTGTCATTTTAAATACTTGTTTCTTTATTTTAAATAGTGTTGCTTTGATTCAAAGAAATATACTTGAGGAATTGTTCCTTTGGTTTTATTAGCATACCGTTATAAGTCCAAGAATCTATTTTACTAAAAATATCTTTTACTTCAATGTGTAAGTTCTAAGTTTTTATATACTGCAAATTAGCTTTAAAGAAATAAAGCAATTTTTTTAGAAAAGATTTCAAACAGCAGTAAATAACCGAAACATGTTATTTGAAGTATTAAAGTATGCTGTAATAACTCTCCCTAAAAAATAGAACTTCAAGTGAACTAGTTCCATTTTGATTTATGTATCACTACGAAAAGCTTTCTTTTTGTAGTTAAACGTGAGTTGATGAGGAGAAGGGAAGGGAATTGGGGCATTAGAAGATACAATTGAGGAGGGTGGGATGAAAGAAAAATAAATTAAGGTGGTCAGAGTACAACAGAACTTAGTGATGCCAGCAATAGAAGAAGTATTACAGAATGGATTAAAAGTACAGAAGAAAATAAGCCTGTAATCGTAATAAAACAACAAAAGGTCCCTCAAATGGTAAAGGTAAAATTGGAAACATTTAGAAAAAAAGCAGGAAAATGAAAGTAAAAAACGAACTTAAAGAATACATTGGAAATAAACAAAGACCTCTAACTTGAGCAATTAATTTTATTTTCTTTTTTCTTTCAAAATCCAAACCAGTAGCATTAGATGGTAAATCTGATAAAAATATAGAATAGAATAGAATATATTTTATTGTCATCGTTCTGTTAAAAGAACATAGACATTGTCCATCACATTCATACAAAAATGTACAGGGCACGCCATTACTAATAGATACATGTTAAATATTCTTCAATAGAATAGAAGCTATGTTCATATAAAAATGTTTTTAATTTAGTTTTGAAATGGAATTTGTTACTACAAGTTTTTATATCTTCTGGTAGTTTATTGAAGAATATTATTCCTTTGTATGCTGGGCTAAATTCAAATGCTTTCGTACTATGTATACTTTTGCTTATTCCATTGCGTGTCGTCATAGTACTGTATATATCAGAATTTCTTAAAAAGATATTTTCATAAATATACAAACACGCCACGGGGAGAATATTCAGTTGCCTAAATAAAGGACGACAAGATACGTCAAAAGACTTACAGAACATGCAACGTAGAATTTTTGTTTGCAAGGTAAAATTTTTTTTTAAAACTAGCTGTGGCGCCCCAGAACATAATGCGAAATAAAAATTCTAAGCGAATAAATGCTTACGGCATCTCCAAGACATCGCAGTCCATAGAGAGTAGTAGCCAACTTACGCAACCATGTGGTACAGTGGAGGTCAAACTTTCATCCAAAATCCACTGTCAAACCCAAAAAGTTAACGTTATCACTTTGCGGTACGGACTTATTATTACATGACACATACAGGTTGCTACCACCCTCCATCGTCGTCAGCGAAAATCGCATCAGACCCATCTTATCGTGGTTAAGTACTAAATTGTTAGCATCACACCATCTATGGAACAGTAGCGGACCTACAATGGATCCTTGTAGTACACCTGTTGTTAAACTGGAGCAAATATGTAATTCGTAATTGGTATTATGTCAGCTCGCCTTACGATGCCTTCTGGCCCTCAACCTACAACCCAAATATTGAAAATGTTTCTAAAACAACTTTCAAAGTTTTTCATAATTCATAAATAATGATTACATTTCTAAGCGTGTGAGCGTGCAAACTTTTAAAAATCCTTTATACACATACAAAAAAGAACTGGCAAGATCAAACTAATAACTTAAAAGTCACATCGTTTGATTCGAGAAAAGAAACAAAACGAATTGATCTTCGCATTTGTTCGCCGGTTGCCTTTTTTCCATTGCAGCAGCCTTCAATGTTTAATTAAATTTACATAAATTACAGTGTCAGCGAGTCGAGCCCTGTACGCCTGCCAGCCGCGTATTAAAAACGGAAAGCGAAATATCTTCATTTAATATCGTGTAATCGGATCAGGAGATATAAATTATTGTAGGAGGTATGATCGGTTGGATGTTGAAACTATATATGTATGTAACATACATAAAGCTGTGCTACGAACAAGCAGAATAGGATACGCTATACCATTATCGTAGTTAATCTATAAATAATAACACATATCCACCATACAACGTGATGTTTTCCTTTGTGTTGTGACAGAGGTAATGTAGAAGTGGACGAACATTATCAAGAATACGCAAGATAACAAAAGTAAGATTCAATATCATCATGGTACCATTTATCGTTTGACGTACTGTTTATTATTCAAATCGGGGTGATATCTTATATAATTTATCCAAAAACAGAATTTAATATTTTTTCGTGGGAATTTATGGAAACAAATATGCGTATACTATACCCAGAATATGTGTGATTAACTTCAAGAGACAGCGAAGGTGGTAAATTACACTGGGCAGGGCTAAAAGGAATCCGAACGTCTAACCGGCTGGGCTCGATATACCTACGTATGTATGTATACAACACAGGCGTGTGTTGTGTTGTCCGTTTTAACTAATAAAGTCGTTGTTTAGCGCGGCGGCTGTCCACTTCAAGCTCGAATTGGATAATTGTAATTTATTACGGGCGATAGCTTAATTATCCTACCTGCATTATATATCTGCATAGTTATGTATGAATGTATCCTATATACATGGTTACATGGAACGTAGTACATGGAGTGCAGCTTCCACATCCGAAATTGTAAAAACTTGAAATTAATTATAAAAAAGTGGAGTCTAGATTAATCCCTTCGAAGTACCTAAAAGTGTAAAAGGAAATTCCATTTCAACTATATTTTCATTTACAAAACGACATTGGAACTGTCTTCGCAGCCTTCTTTCCGTTTACGTATATATGCTCGCAATAATACAGTATACATATTATTTAAATTTTATAGCAGTATTTAAAATTGAATTAAACATTGCATCCACACTTGATTTTGAATCCGAACGATCTGCTCTCTAAAATGTAAACATTGAATTATATCAGGTCCAACGAACACTTAAAGGAAGATCGCCCATCCAATAGTCTATTGGTTAATAATGGACAAGGCACAAACGCTTGCACTCTCTAAGAAAACTAGTTTCAAACTCACTGGAGAGAAACTATATGGTTGCTAGTCTGCACTCACCACAGCTGGAAGAACTCAAAAGCAATTAGGGTATTTAATCGCCCAGATTAAAAAGTTGCCAGTGTGCGAGAGGTCATAGTTTTTTCTGCAAATAAAATAGTTATTTACCAAGTGCGTGAAAACACATTCCGCGAATGAGTGGCCAGTTTCAAGCGCGAGCCGTTAGGCGAACGTTTCATTGGCACGATATGTAACCATGTTTCAAGAAACGACAGTTTTATCTACTAATAGTATTATGAATGAACTGACAATTAGATGTTAAGAACTAATAACTCTCACAGGTAAGTAGGTTCAGGTTCAAATATCAAGATAAACCATTGCATTTAAATATTATATCCAGGATTTATTTGAAAATTTAGTTACTTTAAACAAATTGGAATTTTTCGCGAATATAAATATGCCGAATGCCTCTATCTTGAAAAAAAAAAAAAATCATGTTAAATCAACATTTGAGGTATGAAATCACTAGATATTCGAAACTCCTAAGTTAAACCACAGAAATAACAATTGTATGTTCTGTAATTACAAATAATATCCTTTAAACACACTAATACAAATAACTTACGATTTCTAAATTTAAAATTATGGAAAATATATTTTTCTTAATAAAAACTCAATCAAAAATGATCCAGCTACTGATCTGGTCCGAGTTCATAAACAAAAGAAACTCCAAAGTGACCCAGCAGATTTTCAAGAGCACCCCCCGGTGTAGAGCTTTTTCTAACTTTACATAAAAATTACGAATTTTGGTAATCAGTTGGTCTCTCACAATGATCAAAAGAAATAATTTCTTCGAATGCAAACTTTATATTCCAAATTTGTTGTTACTGTAGCATAGTAATTTTAATTTTACAATAACGTGGGGTATACAATTTACAAAGATTGATTACTTAGACAGTATAATTTTTTATAAATTTTCAATTCCGGATATTAATTCTTTTTAAAAATTAAAATAACATTGTCGACTAGCATTTGTGGACGAAGTGATACTAGAAAAATGTCAGCTTACACCTGATGTGGTTGCAATAAAACGGGGCATTATATCATAGTACATTAATACATAGATATTCTGACATTTTGTGCCTCCCTCACTGACTGCCAACAGAAATAATAATATGATATTATAAAGCTGTTATAACAGTCAAAGTTAATGACTTAAGCAGTCCTATTCCAGAGCATCAATCTATATTTCGTGCAACTACTACTGATTTGATCATTCTTAATCCTGAACCTAAAAGCAAAGACGATACACATATAAAGGCATATCACCTTTTGTTCTTTTTTACTTTTTTAAGTGGGCCTCTTATTATTTCTTTTTCTGTTAAAATTCAACAATAGAAATTTCTTTATACACTCCGCCAAAAAAGTATCGCATAAACTAAAAAAGGGCATTTATGAACCAAGATATTTTTATACGTTCACAAAAAGTTTGCCTCGTGTATGTGAACTATAAAAACACTAACAAAATAATGGAACTTAGCGTTTTTACTTTTTTTTTTCTAAAAGAACACATTTAGAAAAATGCATGTGTAAGGTTTGCTCAGTTGTTTATTGAAAGTCTTCCTATACGGACAAATTTTAAAGTGCGAAGTCAGAGTTCTGTACCAACGCTTTTAAAACTAAAATGAGCAATTTAACTTCAGAACAAGTGGCTGCTATAGTTGCTTTAATCGAAGATGGACGATCTCAAGCATACGTTGCTAATTTGATGAACATCAATCAGTCAAGTGTTTCTAGAGCCGTAGCCAGATATAGGGAAATAGGCATTTACAGTAGAAGACCTGTACCAGGTCGTCCAAGATGTTCTACTCGCCAAGATGGCCGCTATTTACTACTACAAGCATTACGTCGAAGACATGTAACTGCGAGACAATTGCAGAACGACTTGTCTAGAGTCAGAAATACTCGTGTGAGTACTCAAACTATTCGGAATAGGTTACGACAGAGTGGATTAAGAGCTAGAGTAGCTGTAACAGCCCCTCGTCTCACTAGGAACCACCGAGTGGCTCGCTTAAGGTTTGCCAGAGAACATGTAAATTGGAACATTAATGACTGGGCCAATATACTCTTCACAGATGAGTCAAGATTTGGTCTTTACACCTCAGATAGGCGTATCTCAGTGTACAGACGAGACGGTGAGCGCTATTCGGAGTGTAATATCAGACCTAGACCTAATTTCGCTGGTGGCTCTATTATGGTTTGGGGAGGCATCTGTTTAACAGGTCGTACAGAGTTAGTACCAGTAGACAGAGGTACACTGACTGCCCACAGGTATATAACGGAAATGTTAGAAGAACATGTAGTACCATATGCGCCAATTATAGGAAACGAATTCATGTTAATGCACGATAATGCACGACCGCATGTTGCAATAATCGTCCAGGAATACCTTAACGATGTTGGTATTCCAGTTTTAGATTGGCCTGCGGTAAGTCCGGACATGAACCCTATCGAGCACGTGTGGGACCTCCTTCACAGACGGATACGAACCCAAAATGTTGCCCCAGCGGACCTGCATGGACTAGCAAATGCTCTCCGTGACGAGTGGGAGAATTTGGATCAGGCTTATATACGGAGGTTAATCGAATCTCTGCCAAACCGTATGCGAGCGGTCATAAGAGCCAGAGGTGGCAATACTCAGTATTAAAAGCTACTGTTATGACATTTTTCTTTCCAAAATTATAATTTCTTGTTTTAATAAAAATCTCAAGTATGAGTTCTTGTTTTTATTTGGCCTGTATTTTATTTAAACAATCATAGAAATTATATCTTAGAGCGCATTCAAGTATATTTACAACTTTATGCTACAAACAAAGATTATGCGATACTTTTTTGGCGGAGTGTATATTTCGTGCAACTACTACTGATTTGATCATTCTTAATCCTGAACCTAAAAGCAAAGATGATACACATATAAAGGTATATCACCTTTTGCTCTTTTTTTCTTTTTTAAGTGGGCCTCTTATTATTTCTTTTTCTGTTAAAATTCAACAATAGAAATTTCTTTATATTAGATATATTATGCACGAAAACTTATCACAATTGAATCTAGATTTCTACCTTGCGTCAACATTATTTATCTTTAGCAATTTCAGTTTCCTATTCCAAGATATTTTGTTTCCGCACCACCAACTTAAGAATGAACGTTTTTTTTTTAAGATTGTAAAAGTAATGCACACACATTACCAATTTTGATCACAAATTCTCTATTCTTACCTCGTTTATTTGACGGCGAACTGGCCATCATCGACACCAACTGGGCTCTTGGCTACTTTACGACACGCACACAAGACCAAACTCCGGCGTGTAAACGTGGGAATTCTCTCCAGGAATGCCGATATATCGTCGCCGACTTACGCTTCGCTTGATCGCTAAGATTAATTATGCGCTCGTACGTTTTCCAGATATTATATTCGACTCGCGAGTTGGCTCGCATAAAGAAGGCGATTTGTGATACAAAGAAGGTCCTTGGATCCGATTTGTAAGCGTGTACGATTTAAAACGCTATTTATTACCGTTAAGTCGAATCTATTGAGGAACAGTTTATATAGGGAAAGCGTGATGTGCGCCGACACAATGGAATGAATAGGCTCAAAGATTTCCGACGTGAAATTAGAACAGGTTTCGCCTGTTACGTTAAGTAAAAGATAGATGTACACCTAGAAATTATTTTCACGCAAAAATAGGAAATAGAAAATAGTATTTCATATTGTAAAGTTTATATTTTATTATTAAATTACAGTTTGTATAAGCAATGCTTTGTCTATATTATACCTAGAGAATGCAGGAGAATAATCTCCTTGATATTAGACATTGTATTTTCAATTACATATTTCAGAATAGTGTTTAGAGTTGTGTTCTGTCATTACAGGTATTTCATAATCATTTTAGATTGAAACTCAAATTTCATGGCGTCACTCCTTTCCCCATCTAACACAGATCTACTGCTGTGGTCTGGCACCCCGGGTTTTTGTAAATTCAGTTTTTTTTTGTTCATTCCGTTAAGCGTTTGTCAATGTTGCGAGAAATTTCAAATTGTTTTATTTTCAAATAAGATTTAGGTAATGTTTTGGATTGTTTAATTTGTTTATTTTATTGTTCAGTTGTTTATATTAATTTCAGTCAGGTGTACATTTTGCGTTCACTGGTATTGTATGTATATTATTTTGTTTTGCGAGTTCGTCCGTTTGCGGACAGATCTGTGTGCGTTGCATCGCACGCATCTGAGATTTTTATACTTATACGTTTAACCTTGTGAGTTCAGTTCCTTGATCGATACGAAAGTAAGTAGATATATAAAGTTGTATTTCATTGGCTGCTCTTCGGTTCTCGGGTTCTCTGCCGTGTAGAAAGTTTAAATTACTTGACGTTTCGATCATCTTGTCGTGATCTTCTTCAGAAGTGAAGTGACTTCACTTCTGAAGAAACGTCAAGTAATTTAAACTTTCTACACGGCAGAGAACCCGAGAACCGAAGAGCAGCCAGCAACGACGGCCGTGAAACCCTAAAGACTACTTGTATTTCATTGCTGACATTTTGTGATTATTGATTTCAAGTTTTGAATTCATTCATCACGGAACTCATTTAATAATAATTGATATTGTATTTTTGTGTACACAATTTAGATATAAGATCTGTTATTATTTTTAGGTGCAGGAAGATATTTTAAGTTTAAAGAGTTAATTTTTTTGTTCGTTGTTAATTTTTCTAATTTGTAATTATTTATTAATCACCTCGGGTTGGGTGAATAAAAGCATTGTTTATTTTTCATTTATATAAATTACTTGAATTTTCCACGTTTAATTTAGTTGTTTTAATATTGAGACCACGTGGATTGATTTGAAAAAAAAAAATTATTTATTATCTTCCTGAACTTTTTGTTTTCTTTTGCTTTGTAAAAGGATTTTGAATTGTCCTTTTGTAATTTAAAGTCAAATGCAGTTTTGATTTAGACCAGGACCTTTTTGTCCAAGGTTTTTTTTTCTGCAAAGTTTGTAATTAATTTTTTTTTTTTTTAAATAATAAAATTATTTAATTTTTATGTCATTCAAAATACTGTTCTTTTATTTTTAATTAAACCTTTTAAAATTTTTTTTTTAGTATAAAAGAAAGTCAGATGTCTTTCACCCATATTTTACTTTTCATGATAGTAACCCTGAGTTTAATTGTTCTTTTGCGCCTTATAAAATTTGTTATCATTTGAGCTAGCTAATTTAATTTTTCATTTTTAATTTCATTTGGCATTTTTGTTGGTACATTCAGTACACAGCACTACGTAGGCTTTTAGGGATGCCAGGCTACGTTCCATTGTCAGCTTCTTTCATATTTTAGTCAAGTTTTTCTTCCAGTTCAGCAATCCCGTAAGTTTTAAGGACGAAATCCAAAAGAATAATTTCTAGCTATCCTTAATTGCTGTTTATTCAAAATGATTCTACATTTATAGTTACTACCGCTACACTACTAGAGCCTTAAAGATCCAATTCTAACGTGTATACCACATTGACAGTCACGTATTGTTTTGGTAAATTAAAACACGTACTGAACACTCATTCATACGCACATCGCAGCCTGTATGTTTACTCTTATTTAGAAAACATGCTGATTGCGAGCCGGCGATCACAATAACAGAAAACTGACAGGCGAATACAATTAAAAGAAACCCCGCGTGTTTATAATTGGCCGTAACGAAAACAATTGGAACGGAAGCCCTTGGCGTGCCAGTGCGAGAACGTTTAATGGAGATTAATGATGTTGAAGTTACTTGCGAATAAGCGGTTCAAACGCCCGCGCACATCTCGGCAGATGCCCTAAGATATCTTTGAGAAATCTTAATTTGATATTTTCGTCATATTTTACCTTTAACGTGAACGACTTGAATATAAATTATAAAATGGCAGCATTGTTTTATTATATTATTTTTTTATTATCATCTGATGAACAATTATGAAATTTGCTGGAATAACTTTTGACTAGTTGAAAAATACTTTAAGAGAGGAATCAGAAATAAGATAAGAATGTACTAAGAAGTCTTCAACAGAAATGAGAAAGTATTGTTTGAATGGTGAATATCAAAGAGCTACAATTGTCTTCAGAAGTGTTTATTTTGTTAGTCCGATTTCTTTTTTACATATAAATGTTAGGTCATTAATTCAGAAACAATTTTAGGAGGCCACCGGAATCTTCAACGATGGATATTCATCGGTCCTGAAGGTAATGACCACCCTAGGAATCCGTATCGGCGTCCAAGCCAAGGCCTTACAGGCGAAAATGGACGAGCAACGGGAGCAGCGCGCGGAGCTTCGCCTGACTCCAGCGGCTCGGGAGGCCATCAACCGCTCCCGAGAGGCCCAGGCTGCCCGGAATGCCTTCTTCGAGGAAGAGGAGGGAATTCTCTATGGTGCTGGCATAGCTGACTAATGGTAAGAACCCCCAAAATGGTTTTAACTAAAGTCAAAACTTAAAACGCGTTTTTCTCGAAACCACATTTTTTTTATCGGGCGAAGATTTTTCTCAGAAACTATAAGAGATATCGACTTGAATCTTTGCGCATTTTGTTCCTTATTAAATTCTTTGGAGCTTCTCCCACTTTCAGCCAAAAATATTAACATTTAACATTGTTTAAAGCACCTTAAAGCTGCAAAAAAGCGGGCTAAAAATCGCCTGTTTTTTCATATGGCCGACATTTTGTTAATTTGCAAGATTTTTTGCTGCCAACGGGAGAAGCTCCAGAGAATCTTATGCAGATTATTAATTTCATCACGAAATCTGTTTCAGATGAGCCGTTCCAGAGAAAAGTCTTCGCCCGTCCAGGCGTTTGTGGCGCCATTTTGTGACGTCAGTAATGTCTTTTTTATATCGAAAAAAATGTATTCGTAAACTTTAATGTTCAATAAACAAGAATCCCAAAGAGTTAGGGGCATTACTATTCATTTTCCTTAAAAAAAATATTAATTGAAAAACAGGCCGAAAAAAGCCAAAAGATTGGGAATACCCCCTTATGTTACAGCGAAGTTTTGATCAGAATCATAAAGAATCTGATAAACAGACTTACTCGACCGAAGAGTACGTGCAGTTGAAATACATCGGGGTAGTGATAAAATTACTATTTTAGATCGTACTTCCCATAATATGATAAAAATCGAAATACACGTATGCACATAAATAAATAATTTATTATTATGATTCTCTAAATTTTGGAGTGCTTCTCGAGTCTTAATCAAATCGAAAATTCTTTTGTTGCAGCCAGTCAAAGCATTTTCCTATTGTTTTAAGTTACTTAAAGTAAGCATTTAAGCATTTTACGGGATGTAAACTCTTATTTCATTTAACCGAAGTTTGGAATCCTTAAGGAATTGCATTCGATGATCTGGAAAGTTAATTCAGATTTTAAAAATTACACAGTATATTTCCACATCGTAACGGCTTAATCAAATCATCGAGTGCAAAATTTCTGCCGCATCAAATTTGATGACACAAGCCCTAACAAAGGTGTCTCGCACGCATGAGACGACCCGTACATACGATACCTAATGGATTGTTGCTGAAAGACAGTCGCGGTTCCCTTTTTTCTTTTCTTTTATCCCCTTTTTTTTGGTATATAATTCGCCGAAGCGCATCGCGCGCTTTAAAAATGCCATTATCCATTGTGGTGGCGGGCACCTTCTCTTCTATCCAGAGAACCTAGGACGTCTTACTCCTCCTCGTCGTTTCTTCTCCTTTTGATTGACCGCTTTCTAAAGACGTTTTAAACTTTTTAACCCCGATATCGGATCCACGTATGTATCTCCCGCGTACATCTCGAATTCTATTAATTGCCGACGATACCGATGGCGAGGAGCGGCGAGGAGGACTTTACGTTATCTGATCCTACGGACGTCTCCTCTGCGTGCATGGATTGTTAGGTGCCTGTGACGTGATATGTGCTTATATACGTCACGGCTATTAGCTGTTTGTATTGTACCTGATTCGTTTATATTTTTACTTTTTGTCTTGCGATCGGTTATTTTTTTTTAATTTAAACTCTGAGCGCAGGCTGGCAAATTGTACAGTAATAGCCAAGGTAGTGGAAAATAACTATCGTTAGCGAAGACTAGACAGACTCGTCTATAGTGGACTCTCGGGAAAGCCGGTAAGCAACACGAACCCCTTCTCTCGAGACGAATAAACCCGAGCTAACGATACTTATTTTGCGCTATACTCAAAAAAATTGTTGTGTAAAATTACTCTTAAAATCGGTGGCAACTTTGTTACTATCGATTTTACGACTAAACTTACTGGGGCATCGGTAAAATTAAAGAACACTGGTAAATTCCATAACATGTTTTACTGTGAATTGTGACTAAGGGCGTGTTAATCTATTGTTTGAAAAAAACCTAGAAAAGAACTTCGATGTCTTCGGCGTTGGAAACACAAACGACAAATTAGTATATAAATATTTTAATTTTACTGAGATTAAGCACTAATACTGGGTATAAGCCGGTCAAAAATGCCAATGAGAAACTCAAATCATAAACCACAAATCTCCCAATATATATATATATATATATATATTGCTACGAAACTTGTAGATATTTTTATAATTTATTAAATTAATTTTAAATTAATTCAACACTGTTTTATTAACATTTCATACATGCAGCGTCCTCTGTTAAAGTTAAATTTACTCCACAGATAAGCTATGCCTCAATAAGTAGATGCCTCTGTAGCATACAAGCGAATGAAATCTACCCCTCTACCTGTTTTTGAGTATACCGCATACCAATCGGGTGATCTGAAATCTTGGGACGTGGGAGGATGTACTTCTCCAAACAAAGAAGTATATTATTAGCTTAAATTGACTTGTTATAATCTTTGTTTCTTTACTAAAAGCTGTATTACTTATTCATTCGTGATGTTCTTCTATTATAGTGAAAAATAAAACATTTTTGTATAAATAACTTTGTTTATTTCGAGTTAATAAAAAGTGATGAACAATTAAAGTGAATATTCTCTCTCTCTCAGGGTAAGTAAGTAAGTTCAAATACTATTTACGTTGTACAAAAATAAGATTCCTTGAATCTTAATCCAAACTAAACTCAATCTTGTTTAAATATCAAAATTGAATTCAAATCTCCCGCTAAACTCCCGTCATAAAATCAAGCATTGCCAATAACCTTTTGCAGCAACATACGTTGCTTACATACAAAGAAATCCCTATAAATAACTGCCATCAAAACACTCTAGCCTCAGAATTCTATTTTCGCTCTGAACGCGGGTTATAAGTTCAAAAGATGAATAATCGCTTACTTGAAGTACGATAAACTGCTTTCTTATATTCCAAATACTGATTCCAGTTCTGCAACAATCTTTTCAGCTCCAAATCAGCGTTCCTACGATGTCACAGCTACTAAGCTCGAATCGAAACCCCTTCTATTGACCCCAGGAATAGAAAATACGGCACCCAAATCTTCAAAATTACTGGATTTTCATCATCTTTGCACAACATACACAACACTTCATTCTTGGCAAGTATATCTTAAGTTGAAAGACTCTTATGTGATTTAAATTTTGAAATTTCTAGATGTTTTCGAAAATACAACCAACTCAGGAAAATATCGAAAAAGAAGTCCCCTCAATTGTTTTAAACAACTTTCATATCTCCAAGGCAAAACAGACCCCAGAAGAATATCGTTTCTAACGATACGAAACCTTAAATCAACCCACGTTCGAACGATCAGCGAAGGAACTTTATACCTAAAAATCCATGGAAACGTGCCCTTTTTTTAACTAGATACGATATAGTGAGTGTTTAGTTTAGATTTTTACAATAAATTTACAAAATAGATAAATACATAAATCAAAATACATTTATAATAGGTACATAATTTAATACTTTGCGTATGTTGCTGTAAGTTGTAGAGGTTAGGTTGCATGAAATCATAGCAATATAATCATATACCTTATACTCGAAGGGTGTCTTCTAAAATATATGAGAGGTTTGTGGAACCTTTTGTATTGTTAACGACCTACTCTTTCGTGAGTTATATACATGTTTTGAATTTTTGAGTTTTGATTGTCTCATCGATTTATAGAATTTACAGTGTCATCTTGATGAAGTAGCAATAAAAACTATGAAAGTTTGATTTAACAGTGATTTGAGATTTTCATTGGCATATTTGACCGGCTTACCCAATATGAATGCTTTACCTCAACATTGTACGCTCACGGATTCCTACGATTTAATTTTAGTGTTGTAATATTTCATGAATCGGTATTTTAAAACTGAATTAACTAAACTAAATTATTTGGCAGTAATATTACCTAGAGCGCTTGTAATTCCACTTTAAAGCTCAATGTTTTTGTTATTGAAAATTACTTAACATTTTCTACCAGGTAAAACTACGTTGGAAATGATATGTTTTAAATGATTTCAAGAGGTTGCAAAATTTGACAAATTTTGGATTTTTGAGAGAAAATTAAAATTTTCAAAGTGCGTAAAATCGTACTTCAAATGGAAGCTACATGCGTATATTTCATAGAAAAATTGTTTTCGCTTCTGGAAAAGATAATGTTGGACTTTTCCGATAAAATTTAACCCAAAGATTAATGATTCTTTTAAAGATTGTCTGTTCTTCACGTATGTCTAGTACTACGCTACAGTCTTTGCATATCTCAGTATACCTCTTTGTTATTTTCCAGTAATATACCTATTCAAAGCCTAACTTGTATTAGGCTTATTTTATCCATTTTCAAAATAAGGTATTCACGATTGTTCCGTCTCTAATATAGTTGAATAACATCATCATAATCAACTTCATCATAATTCTCCAGCCACGATATTCCATGTAAATCTTAAAGCAGAAGAGATACCAGCCGTTGCATTTAATGTTGGTATCCCTGACGCGTTGTCGTCTTATCCGGGAGTGTTATGTTATTGGTTATATTATAAATCATTGAAGCTTGCCGACAGAGCTGGGGGTAATCGATCATCTGTGGTACGACATCGCCAGATAAATACCTAGGTATGCGTACAACTGTACCTCTTCAATCATTCTACTCGATTAGAATGAGCGTGAAAAGTCGATGCAAGTGTATGTCTATTGCTATTAAAATAGAAATTAAAATAAACATAAACAGAATGTTGAAAAGAAAGTCGTAATTAATTTACACTGCAAATTCGTATTTAAAAACTAGTGAATCTGACAAGTAGAAGTGCTTCTAAATCAAGTTTTTTACTGACCCTAACATTTTACTCATTCTCAATTATAATTGTATCAATTATGTTTTAGGTACTTCTTGTAAAATCAAATCCATTAGCGACGTTTTTGTGGGTAGAAATAAACTCTAAACACTTAAATAACACTCACTCAAAATGATTTTTTCTCGTCTTTATGTTTTCTTCATCTGCCCTGCCTCTTTTTCTACAGTCGTGTATTCTTTCTTTATTCATCGTCGCACAGACGGCGGCGTCTTTTATGTGTCACTCATTGTTAAAGATATCTAATGGTCTTCTACTCCCTGGTAATCGCCGATTCCGGCCCAGTAAGCCGGGGATCACACTTCGAACCGTCGAACGGCCTAAGATACTGGATATAACCCTTGTCTCAGTATAATTGTAAATAGGTTTAATGTATATACAATATATGAAGTGAGGACGACAAAAAGGAAACGAAATAGGTGACAGATAATGACTTGATTGAGACGAGGTAATACACAAGAATTTGTGACATAATTTGGAATAAATTTAGATAATTAATATCTAACAAAACAAAATAATCAGACTAAAATCCAATCACGTCAAAATTCCGTATAATATATGCTGTATTACAGTTGTAACATTTAAAAGAATAAGCTTTTAAACCCATGTTGTATGAAGTGACTAATATAATTATTGAGAAAAGTTAGATACAAACCTTATTTGACGTTATAAGGAGCAACATATTATCCTGCAACTATACTATAGTATGGTCCACTAAGTGTTCAACAAATGGGAATATTCATTATTAGTTGCCCAATTGTAAAATAAATAATGCCAAACGTCGGTGAATGCTGGACATCTAGACTGGAAACATTTCTTAAAGTCAATTAGCTTACAGGGCAGATAAAGAAATATGAAAATAGTTTAAGAGTATAATAAATATAAATAAATATGTATCTTCAAAAACTAATATAAAATGTAGGAAATAGTCATGGCTTTCCCAGGGAAAATATAAGAAATACAGCAATAAATATTAAGATTAATAGACTCGATTTGACTGTTCCTCGTGCTGCTGGCGCATCTCTCACAAGTCCAGTACTGTCAAAGTCCCAAAAAATCTGATATATGACTTGGGAGTATAATATTTATAAATAACGATTCACCAGGCGCATTTACCCCATACAAATTATCGTTTAGAGGTGCATTAGCTTCGATCGTCTCGTCACAACTACTTTCATGGGGGGTGCATTATATTCTTTCTGTTGTATACCGCATCGCAGCCACGTAAGGCTTCGAGCTTTTATATAAGCCTAACTTCTGCCCAGACCGGCACCACGTCGACATTGTACCGGAGCCGTACTTAATTCGCTAATTAATGTCGTCATTTATCAAAGACATCAACGACTGACAAGCCGAGATGATGTATGGCATCTGACGATTTAGTGAAGACTGACATTAATACATAAACATGGGATAAAAATTGGTGTGCCTCGTTTGAAAAGATTTAAGCGTTGCGGGTATAAATTGGACGTGATGGATAAGAGTTATTGAGTGGATTTTCTTTTCTTTTCTTTTGCTTAATGGTAGAGAAAGTTTGAATGTATGTACATTTACCGTACAATATAAATAGACTTAAATTAATTGGAAGTCTTTGAGTGCTATCATCTACATATGCATCTGTAAGTTAATTTTGAAGTAAAAGTTTTTAGTCATCAAGTCTATAAAATCATTTGAAATACCTTGTAGAACTAAACAGAAACTGTTTTCTTTACATTCTAGTTTATTTATAAGATTTAGTTTACTAAGTTCACATAATGTTTTATTTTGTTAGGTTATCAGAATTTTAGATTGGTTTTATTACACGGAGAAAAATGACATTGCAAATCCAACAAAAAAAGTATTGTCCTTACGTTGCAATCGGTTCAAAAATAAATTGGTATTGCAGTAAAGTTTTGTAAGTATATTCCAAAACTTTTGTTTTGTTCCACCAACAACACTTTTGTTGGTGTTAAAATATTTTACGGTACAAATAATCGCTTTGGCGATAACATTATAGTTGTAGTTATTTCAGATCTAAAATACAGAACAACGTGTGCGATGAAGTGAAGTAGATGTAAACACAATTTTTCAAACCAGTACAGTCAAGAAATATTTACATTACACACAATTGTAGTTGACGCAACAGGGCGCCTGCGTTGTCGATATTACAACTTGTGTTGCGGGAAGTCCCGGCATGGACAGTAGTATCACGTGATGCTAACCGCGTGTTTCATTGGTCTTACATAGTCTTGAAGAAACAGACTAGTTACCAGGCGGAGTAGACGACGCCATATATTTTCGGTTGTGACGTTGTGTTAGTTTATTAGTTTTGTGTAAAAGAACGACAGTGTAGTAAAATTGAAGAAAACTGGCTCACTTCTGACATCTACTGACTCTTAGATATGGATAATTTGGTTACAGAGAAGCTAGCTGAATGGAATATTATGCGTTCGAAGTACAGATTGCTAATGATGAGTACATTAACCCTTTCGATAAATTACCTAGTGTTTTCCCCTGTTTAAAAGTTGCAAAACGATCTAGAATATACGTTGCCTTAAGACATTTGTAAAATAAGACTTAGATACATTTGAAATTTTAATCTTCATTTTTAGTGTTTTCCAGTTTTAGAATTTATCTTGTTTATTTTTTTTTGTTAATTATTAATAAAAAAAATGTGTTGTCCTATACTAATATTTTATTTAAACCCTCCACAGCTTACATTTAAGACAGCACCGAATTTGTGTGTGAATCTACTAAAATATTGTTCGCTTTGAACAGAAATTGCGATTACAAAAATCAAAATCAAGTGACAATATAAACGTAGAAAATGATGACGGAAAATCAATTGTTTGTTAAATATCCACAACTTGCTGTTGAAGTTTCAAATTGCTTTGGTGGTGATAAACAATTTTTAATACTGTATTTCACACAATTTTGTTGAAAACACCATATTTTTGTGATTCGTTAAACAACAAGCAACTGGTTGATTGTAACATATTTTGGGAATATATCCTTCCAAATTTTGTGGCAGTTCTAACAAAGTTTTTCGACAACAAGTTTTAAGTTGTATTGAATAATGGTTGTTGTTGTCATATATTTACCCACAAATTGTTGTTCAATGTGCGTCAATTGGTACCACCTTAACAATAAATTTTTCTCCGTGTACCATGCTAATACAAACTGTGGATTAATCTTCTTGTTTTGCAATTAATTATATTAGCGTAAAAATGTATATGAAATATTCTATTAAATAAAATGGCTTTAGTGAACTTATGTAGGCGGTACATGTCTGGATGCCCTTTTATAAATAATTCTTGTTTTCTGCGCTCTAATGCTTTGCAGTCACATAATCTATACTTGGCTGTTTCTCGAAGTCTGCAGATTAGCTCACCATTATACACACCAATTTTATACAGGCGTTCCTTCACCAGAACATGTCCTCTCAATAGACCTGTGATGATACGGAGCTGTTTCCTGCTCACCTGTAGCAGTTCTCTAGCTCGCTTGCCGCATGGATTTCATATGAAGGTTTTACCGTGTATTTTACCAGGAGTATTCCTTCAGTGTTCATATTGTTTCGTCCGAACCTAGTCTCAGTTTTCGGGCCATTCGTTTTGTTATCTCAAAAAACGGTTCTGGTCTGTACATTTTTATCTCTGACCCTCTCTTAGCGAGTTCGTCAGCATTTTCATTGCCATCAATTTTCTGATGCCCTGGTACCCAGATTAGACTTACACTGTTCCGGTCAGATAGTTCTACTTAGTTCGTCAAGGCAATCCATCACCAGCTAAGACGAAACTTTGATAGGACTTGATAGGGATTTTAGTGTCACTTGGCTATCAGACATAATGCGAATTCGTCTACTATACATCGATTTTTCATTCATTTTTTTTTTTGGCGCACTGCAGCACTAGAGATCGCATAGATTTCTGTCTGAAACACAGTGGCATACTCCTCAAACGCGTTCGTATAAAGAGTTACAATGCATATATTGCAAAATAAACGATATGCCATTTAAATTCATTTGAGAATAAACCGTAAATGCTTTGACCTTATCCTTTGGAAATATTGTCATTAAAATTGTTATTTAAAGTAATAAATACCACATAGTTTTTACCACCAAACAGTTATTTTAAGTGTGAGACGAAAACTATCCGCAATTTAAATTGAAATAAAGTGTGAAATAGATTTCTAATTTGTCTTAATAATTAAGCGTATTTTTCTTCTTCTAATTCAAACGCAAAAATTTGAAAATCTTGGAAAATGCAGACGGATCTTTCCGACATTCTAATGACCTGTCCTTTTCGGAATAAACATCGCAATACAATAGCAATTTTCAGATATCAATATTAATCATTTGATAATTTATAAGAAAAGTAGTAAAAATGATAATAATAATGCATGAATTGAGTTTTCCAAAATAGCTTTTGCCAATTACAGAAGGTATTTACCAATCATGAATTATTTTCACGCCCTTGCTTGTAGAGCGGCTTAACATGTTTTGTCACAGTATTTGCCAAGGAGCCAAAAAACCATGTAAACTTTACTATTAGAACATAGCCAGGGATTCGATCTCTGGACCAACTGACTGATAGCTAATTCTAAGTATGAAAGCCTCAAATTTATCAGGCCTGAATTGGAAATTATTTATTTAAACAACGTTAATTTTAATATTAAATTTCTAAATAAAAGATTTACGAAGGTATCTGCTTTTCAGCACAGTAATTTGAAAATAAATTGATACTTGTATGTCTGAAATTACCGCATTCTTTTTTGTTCACGAGTGTATATTATTCCTACTAATAATTTGCCAAAAATACCATAGAAGTAATAATTCCACTCACCGTATTATTAATTGTTGATGCATATCAATATTTATTAACTTTTAAAATTTATTGCGTAATACTTCATTCGGTGTATATAAAATACACAAATAATCCCATATATACTGGTAAATTATTTCTGTTGTGTGTTGTATTGTTTCGAATGAATAAAAACACGAATTTTGTGCTATATTCTGATATCGTACAGCCGATCTAACAATAAGTCGGGGCAATTACACTTACTTAACGGGGATATCATAATATGTATGGATAGAACTCCAGCCTTGCATGTCTGACTTAACAAAGTTTTTTAATAGCGTGGTATACGGCGGTATAATTCACAATGAATGGCAGTGGTAGCCGTTGGAATCATAACAGTCTACTAGGAATTGAAAGAAAAGAAAATACAGTTTCGAGTTCTGAATAAAAATAATTTTATTTTCCATATCGCACTACACAATTTACATAAATACCCTACACGTACAACGTTTTATATAAAACATAACAGCAACGGGCGATAACAAAGAAATACTGACGTTTTTATCATTACACGCAGCACAGCAACCGCCTATAAAGAAAATCTAGAGTTCAAATGTTTCGCATCGCCCACTTTGAGGATGTCAGTTAAATTTGAATACACGATTTGTAAATTTATATTTATACAATTTTCTTGACCTATAAATAAATACATTGTTATTCCTCCTGCAGAAGAAATTTTCAACCAAATAAATACATATATACAACATATACTTGAATGCAAACTAATATATACAATTATGATTAGCATGGTTATGTTCGTTATAAATAATTAATATTATTAATGAATGTAAAAGTTAATCAAACTGACAAAATAATTTTAATCATTAAAACATCTATGTTAAAGTTTGTGCGCAATGCTTATTTAATACAGATATTTATACCCTTTTTTGTAATTATTGCTGATATGACTGTGCCTAAGCCATACATGTAACTTACAAGAATTCCAACCAATGAAAATACGTCAAGTTTTGCAACGTTGTTCTTTATATTCTTGTCAACTGTGAGGTAATAATAACAGTTGCACAGCTAAAGAAGTTGTGGGTACAAGAAGAAGGAGGTATGCGCATTGAATTGCTGGCAATAGAAGGATTAAGTAATTAACGGCTTAACATATTGTAGGTGCTTGCAAAGAGAAAATAACACACATAACGGATCTGAGGTGATGTGGCTATAGGTACAATGAACTAAGAAAATGTCAATTTCAGTAAAATGTAAATGTATTAAAAGTAGAATTATGTATAATACACGGATTTTTAATTCTTTGGATCTTGACCATGTATATGTTTAATTTCTTTTTTTTCCTGGTTTTTAGGTCCCAAATAATAAAAGTATGAATGACTAACGACGTTTCGCTTTATTTAAAAGCTTTTTCAAGTTGTAAATAAATGTATAAAGTTTGATAAATAAAATGTTTTTGTTTAATAAATGACAATTTGTTTGTTTTTTATTTTGAAAATATTATTATGTTTTAATTAAAGATGTTTTGATTATTTATTTTTGGATTTTGTAATTAAATAGTTCTTTAAAATATTGTATTTAGTTATAAAAGTAAATTATATAATTTTGTGAAATATTGTATATCGGTATGAAAAATATGTACTTTCTAATTATTTAGAATAATCTTTCTTTACTATATTGTCAACTTGCCACCGGTTTGGGTTGTCAACATCGTCAGGCAACTTAATCAGCTGAAAATTAATAAAAAGACATTCTGGGATTGATGGTGCCATAAATTATAATGTAAATGCAACACAACCGAATAAAAATGAAAGATGTAGTAATTGTTAAGTAAAAACAATTTAGAATTATTTAGTAGTAAGTTATATTGCTATACAAAATTATTTTAAAATCGCAAATTGAAGGGAGAAATAAATATATATATACACATACTAAATACAAGATCAGATATGTTATAAAAAAAAAAAACTGATGTGCGTAGTTGGAACTTTTAAATACATGATTCTTTTGTTCTGAGCCCAGAACCTCCAATTTCACAACCTCAAGTGTGTTTGCTCAAACTGCGCGTTTTTCTAATGTTTACTGAGGATTTGTTCCATTACGTGAAATACTAAAATGAATGTTTATTCATTTTACTTTGGTGAAATTGGAGCTACTGGGAAAACAGTTAACAATACAATGTTAATCACAACTAAGGCCATGCTATTTCTGTCAGTAAAAAAAGGGCACATCTAACCGCGGATTACTTCATTTCCTTAACTACTGATCACAGTTATGCTACGCAACATATCAACTATATCAAAATCATTAAATTGCTTACTCATATTCTTTTAAACTGTCATAAGTATCAAATTTGTCTTTTACTTTTGAATTTTGAGTTGCAAAAGGGCGGGTACCTACGCACGATTAAATCAACCTTGCTGGATCCATTCCTCTACATCCCCCGGTAACTCATCTCTTGAGTCAACCCAACCCAAAAAGCTTTCAGCATTTACAAGTTCAACGTACGAATTTCGAATACAAATACGATAAATAAATCTGAAGAAATATGCATTTCAAAATTTTTCGCACCTATTTATAAATAAATTTCACTCTCACCAATTATCAGCACACAACGAAAGCAATAAGAATATATAGATCATAGTATTCTCCAAATATTTGTCAGCAACAATTCATAAAAAGAAACTGCGCCAGCTACAACATTTGTAAAAGGTAAAAGCCGGTGCGGGCTATAAAGGAATTCCTTTTTTTCTGTTTTTGCCTTTAATTCATGTAAAAACAAAAATAACATATCTAAAATAAAAACTTAGCGCCGATTATGGTATGAATAGAAACAAAGGAAATGGGAGATATGATACAAAATCTTGTTTTTTTGGCTTTGGCTGCAGTGCAACCGGAGATTTTGTCACTTTGCGTTTTGTGGCTCTCAAAAAAAAAATAGTAGCGTGATAGTTCTGTACCTTTGCAATAGATATTATATATTGTTTTGACTATGAAACAAATTCTTTGTAAATATTTTTGATATATTTTTTTTTGAAATGGAGGTATTCCCCTCGATAAAGTAATAAACCACTCCAAAACAAGTTTAATTTTTTTACAATGAACATCCTTTGATATGTGATGGAGGTAATATGCCTAGAAGCATCATTTGAAAAACAAAATTACTATATTTTGATATTGTCCATAGCATTGCTTTCATAAGGTAATAAAAAATTAGAAGGAACTATATTCACAACGTTGTTAATGATACAATAGAATTTTGCGAAGTAATTGTTAAATTTCAACAAATAGGATTATATATGATTCATTTACGATAATATTTGCTAGTTTTGTACAAATAACGTAAATTTATTTATATATACTTAAAGCCCAAATGCACTATCAAACAAATTTCTTGTAGAAATTGAGGAAATGCATTTTTTCTAAAAAAAATATTCCTTCTGGCACCCTAAAATTTTATTCAGTTAAATAAATCAAATTAAGACTAATATAAGCCACTTTTCATGAAATAATTTCCATTTTATAAGATATTGTAGTTCTCAAACAACATGAATTATCATATTATAGATTAGTTTGTATGTACAACACATACATGTATGCACCTCCAAGTGATTTCAATATGATAATAAAAAAAACAAGATACTGTGATATCCAGAGCAAGACTAATAGATATGTATGTACTATGTACATTCATTAATTGTCTAGACTAGCTAGGTATACAAACTGGCAGAATAGTAGCGCAATGTGCAAGGTTTTTAGATACTAATCGTAAGGAAAATATCGTTAATGAAAGATCTTCAATTATTTATATCCTGTTGTCAGCCAACAATGACTGTTATTTTACCTTCAGCTACATACAGTAGAAATCATTAACAGTCACGTCTATTGTAACGATTGGTTGTAGTTGTGGAATATATATTTGCAAGAAATGATGAAATTGCGAAAGAATTTTGAGGAAATATTGAAGAAAAGACTGCTACTACTTTATATCTGTGTTTATTACGGGCATCTTTAGTTCACTGTCTTTTAAATGTGAGAATGGATCGAATACAAACCACTTTTTCATTCTTGTGGCTAGTGAATGTTTATGAAGAGTACGTGACCCTTAGTAGGGGCAGAGTAAAGGATTGTTTTGACAATTAGGTAAAGATTAGCTTCTTATTCTAATTAACGAAAATATTAGGCCTAATGAAATTTGGTAAGATTGCGCAAACAGTATGGAGGATCAAGATTTTGGTAAAGAATTTTGTAGAGGATGAGAAGCAACGCAAAACGGTAACTATTGATGCCATAATATAAAATGAAGCGGATTTGCAAACTTATTTTTTCAATTTAAGTTGGTTTGCAAACGATTACGTAAAATTAAACCATTAGTAATAACTTCTATATAACGACAAGTCAAGAATAAATCGAAATATTTAGCAGCTTTTTGCATTACAAGCCGCATTACAACGATTGGCGAGATCGAAAAAGTAAACTGGAAGAGATATGGACAGATATGGTCTCTATAACAGACAATCAACAATCCCAGCATTATTTTAATAACTCGTTTTCCATTCAGATTTGATCCATTGGATGGATTGTTATTTAAAAACAGAATAGAATATATAAAAGGTAAGACAATTATTCTCATTAGATCAGAGAATCGGAAATTACCTAAGAGCCTTTAATAAGGACGTAGAAATCCTTCCTCTGATTAGTATTTGAAACATTATAATCATATTGCGGCACTTTTCTACTACTCTCTTGGGCAATAATATCTTTTTGAACCCAAATTTCGTT
This sequence comes from Cetonia aurata, assembly GCA_949128085.1. Lineage (NCBI taxonomy): Eukaryota > Metazoa > Arthropoda > Insecta > Coleoptera > Scarabaeidae > Cetonia > Cetonia aurata. Next base: position 37,425,601 of record OX421885.1, read on the forward strand.
TTTTTCTTTTTTGTTGGAAGAGAAAATAATTTTAAAAAGGAAGGTATTCAGACATACATAAACATCTGCCTCAAAAGCTTTCAGTAACAGCTAAAATAAACTTGTCAGTTTATTTGGCTGGCATGAATATTTAAGTATATTAAATAAGAACTTCACATTTGTACAACATTCTATCTACGTGTATGCGTGAGTTTTCTGTGTATTACAAATACAATATGTGAAAAATATTTCTCTCTATTTATTCTTTTTATTCGTATGCTAATAAGAGAGAAGAAGTTCTTGGGGAAACTTTTGTCTGTAAAAATGATAGACATGTATGTACAGGTAAATATGTTGGTAGATATGTGTGGTACACTTCTTTTTTGTTTCAATTTGTTTGAAATAAATGATTCAATAAGTAAGATTAAACTATGTAATTCTTTAAATTCTTTTTAATATAAGAGATAGTAACACTTCGTATACCCTTGTTAGTAAAGAAAAATGGTTATAAATGAAATTAAAGATTTATTTTGTTTTTGACGTTTATCATGCTATTATTTTTTTTCTGCGGCTATTTGTATATTTAGCAATAATTGCGCAATTATAGTATTAGCAAGTCAATTTATGTAATGTGAGTTGATTAGGGTTTATTTAATCAATTATTTTGACCTTCTTGAAATGATTGCTTGTCAATATTCTAGTTTAAACTATACGGGGGGTGACAATGGTAAGTGACTACACTCTGTGTAACTTTGTTGTTATTTCAAGGAAAAATTTTGGGGCGCTTGTAATCACTTTGTAAGTTTTTGGAATAATTCTGAATGTCCAAGTTACCTCCGGTTTGAACAGAAGTGTTCTTAACTTTTAATTTTTCAATGGAACACCTTAATTTTTTTTTTACATTTTTTGAATGAGCGTGTCATTCTACATATGATGAAGTCATCTGCGGAATTTTTTTTTAAAGTAGGTAAGTTCCATGTAAATTTTAAAATAGAAACTAGGTGGCTGTGACTCTCATATAAATTGCTTTTGGTTTGCATTATTATCATAAGAAATAATTCAAATCTGATGTTTATTTATATTCGGTCCTTAGATCTTCTCCATAAAAATTTCAAAGCATAGTTTCTTTCTTAAAGTAATGAAAACATGATCTTTAATGTAACCTCAAAGAAAGAAATCAAACGGAGTTAAATCCAGAGACCTGGTTGGCCACCTTATTAGACCGTTTGTTGATATTACATTGTGTCCAAACGTTTCATGTTTTCATGTAGATATTGTAAGTAAGTAAGTAGTACCGGAGGTAACTTGCACATATAAAATTGAAGCAAAAACTCACAACGTGATGCACTATAACCCCTACAAAATTTAAATCTTTATCTGAAATAATAAAAAAGTTACATGAGTGTATTCACTTCCCATTATCACCCGGTATATTGTTAGTTTTCATAATTATGGATAAAGTTTGCATGATGTGATTAGTTAATTTTAAAGTAATTATGATATTATTAATAAAAAATATCCTTAAATACTACTTTGAAGTACCTCAATGCCGTTGCAATTTGACACAATTTCCTATTTTGCAATTATCTATTTTAAAGTGTTGCCTATTAATTTATTTTTTCTAAATTTACTATTCTAGAGTCTTTCTTGACGCCTGTCAATTTTTGCCAACACAAGAAGGATGTATTTCAGTTATTCAGATTACTGAATGGAGTGACGGGTATGATGTGGCTCCATTTAACTTAGTATTTACTGAATCTGTTACAAAATTTGATGTAACAGACATTAGTTTATGCTACAATATTTTAAAAAATATATATGGAAATGAGCACGCTATGTCAGTTAAATAATACAAATTTATGAATCTCCTTTAAACATTGCCGTAATAAAAATTGCTTCGAAAATTCTTACAATATCACAAAACTTGACATATTTTTATATACATGATACAAAGGTAAACCTAGACGATCCCCGCATAAATACCCTACATATCCTCCAAGTTTAGCTTTCTGCCGTGGTACCTAATTTATAAATATTGCTTTGTTTTCACCATTATTCATATTATTTATCGCTACATGTAAGGTTAGAAACAATAATACTTTGTACATCATTTACAGTTAGAGATGCTGCTATAAATAGTTGAAAAATGATAACTCAACTTTGTCTACTTATCACAGTTACTGGTTTTAACAAACCTTCACTACTCGGTCTGGGTTCTGGTGATCGCGAGCAGCCAGCATGTGCGTTCAGCGTTTGCCCCATCGGTTGATTCACCATTTGTGGTATCAAACCTGGAAATCTGAGTCCAGCACCGTAAAGTTCTAAACCAGTCGGTTGCCTTAGCAAAGGTGACGTATCATTAGGTTGCAACAATCTCTCCATGCCGAAAGGTGAAATCGGTGTAGGCTTGGGCAACATGGGTAAGCATGGATTGTATCTCTGATACATCGACGCAAGAAGCGCCGGATTTGGATACATGGTCATTAAAGAAGGATTGTACCCTGCGAATGGTATAGGATAACCTCCGAGGATCATGGATCTCTTAAACGCAGCCAATCGTGACCTTGAAGCGGCTGTTGATCGTCGCCGAAGTTTCCCAGTAGTGCCTCCGATGAACACATCTTCAGCTGAAGGATCTAGCATCCAATAATTACCTTTCCCTGGATCGTCGTAATGTCTGGGCACTTTAACGAAGCACTTATTTAAGCTCAAGTTATGCCTGATGGAGTTCTGCCAGCCTTGTTTGTTCTCACGGTAGTAAGGGAAGTTCTTCATGATGTATTCATAGATCCCGTTTAGAGTCAAACGTTTCTCTGGACTATTCCGTATAGCCATCATGATTAAAGCATTGTAACTATACGGCGGTTTATCATTCGGTTTCTTCTCGTCTTTAGAATCACCTTCGTCTTTAGATTCGGTAGAAGCTTTCGCGGAACAATCCAAGGGTGGAGGCGTCCCGGTTACATCCAAATCCGAATCCGAATCTTCAGAATCGGATTGGTTATCGACGGAGTCTCCCAGAACCGTCTCCGGGAGTATTGCACTTATATTGAAGGACTTCAGTGGAGTTTGCGACGACATCGTTCTGATGATCTTCCTATGTATTATCACCTCTAAATTGACCATATTTACATCTCACGGGTGAATTATTCCGACTCGGTTGAATCTTGAACGACCGACGGAACACTCGGTTGATTAAAACGGGCACGCGCGCGACACACCTTGTGAATAAGCCGCATTCACCGCCGAAGAAATCTTTTCCACATCTGCCACTAGACGGGTGCGTAAAACAACAAGGTTATATAACATCTGTATGGACGCCTTCTTTTAGTTGGCCAATGACGCTCCGCCAATGAGTGAGCTTTCGGTTTGTGAATGGGAAGGAACTCCGGTGCGGCCGTTGCGTGTAGAGGTGGAGCCACTGTAGCGCGAAATAAGCGGTCCGTGATTGATGTCCTAGATTGTTTGCTTATATTGTAATACGTGGTGGATTTTTGTTACGCAGGGCTGGTTCGGATTTGCCATCGGTCTCCGTTATTTCATAACGTTATCCTCCTCTTTTTCGTGTTTGCTTTTATGTATGTATATGTAGATTAGCGATAGCCTTTTCACGATGAATTAATTTAGAAAGTATTAAAATCTCTAATGTAATTGAGATATGGAAAAAGTGTTATTGATATACATACAGATTCAAGAAGTAGTTATACCACTTAGATGATGAATTATTTATTTTCGAGCGTTTTATATTTGTAAGCTATTAGTAGTTATAAACCATCGAATTTCACTAACTCAGGTTTTTTATTCAGTAATGCAATTACTTGATCATCTCTTTTAATATTTCTTCAATTCGGTTCCTTAATATGATTACCTGATTAAATTTGGATTATCCTTGATGTCTTACTTTTAATAATAATTCATGCTTTTACATCCCCAATAGCTTTCGCCAAATACAGGGGGCATCAGCCGGCCTGTGGTCTTAAGATGTTTGTCTGTCAGCATTTGCCAAGGTGTGAGGAAAGCCACACAAACCTCGCTCTAAGAGCTGGCCCTGGGATTCGTACCCCGGACACCATGACTGATAGCCAAGCGCGCAAGTCACTGGACCATCAGCCACACTTTTAGTATTAAAAAACCCTACCATGGCTTATGTAACTGGATATGTGATAACTAATATATTGGAAACCAATTTCTATTCCAAAGTACACATTCCGTTCTAGGGTAGTGTTCTAGGTGACAATTTATCTTAAGAACTGTTTCTAGATTATTGACCACTCACATAGATAGCTACCCTATATAAGAAATGATTTAAAATGACAGTAAATTTTTTTGTTTAGGTATATTTCAAATTACTGGAAAAAAAAGAATAATGCACACAGAGAAAAAATATCTTTTTCCTTTACTTTAATATCCGATATTTATTTGACATCCAACAGTTACTTGATACTAATTCGATATCTGTTAGCTATCATTCGTTTGATATGGGGCATTGATATGACATCTCGCATCTATTATTCATTTGACAATTGACATTTAATTTAACATCCGTCACGTTTATTTGCCAATCGTCATTTACTTAATATGTGACATTCTCCATCTGATATTCACTCATTTGACAACCAACTCTAATTTAAGTTGTCATTTATTATTTGATATTTATTTGACATCTGACATTAATTTCACACTTGACGTCTGTCATTCATTTGACATATGATATTCCGTTGGCAATTATAACATTTATATCTGCAATGTACTTAATTGATATCTGACATTAATTGGCAATCTCTTATCGAATATTTATTCGATATATGATATATATCATTTTTGACATCCGATATTCATTTCACATTTCACATTAATCGCACATCCTGTACCTCTATCATTGATTTAATATCCGATATTTATTTGACATACAATAGTTATTTGATATTAATTCGACATCTTATAGCTATCATTCATTTCGTATATGACTACTAACATTTACCTAAGTAATATCTGACATTTATCGTAACCCATACGATGCCTTATAACTGTCATTCGTTTAATGTCTGCTTTGTTCGTCATTTAACATTAATTTGACATCTAACACTCGTACATTTGATCTGTCATCTATTTGACATTCGATATGTATTTGAAATTTGATATTAATTTGACCTCCATTACCAATCATCCATTTGAGTCCCATATCAAATGGCTGATTACCAATGATCCATTTGATATGGGACATTTATTTGATATCCAACATTCAACTGATACGTGGATTCATCCAGAATGGATGTATCAAGAAATAACGGAATTGTTTAGCGGGTGATTACAACAATCGATTTGATCAGGAATATAAAGAAAAAAAATTAAAATTGTAAATGTAAAAAGTATGTTTGGGTTAACACAATTAATAAATGAACCAACACGAATTAGTTCAACAGAAACATGCATAGACAATATATTTACTGATTATGAAGATGTCACAGTTTATAAAAACAGAATCTGGGCATACGAAGGATATTCATACTGTGATACACAACTTAAAGCAGAAAAATTTAACAACTTTTTTGTTCAAATTGGTAGTAGTACACAGAAAGATGTCGGCACGAGCATTGTAGATCCATATACATTGCCACAAAATACTGAGAAGTCGTCCACTAATTGCCAATTGTGACACTGTTTTAAAATACTACTATTTAACTAATTATATTAAGAAAGAGTTTACAAAAAAAGGAAACGAATGAAGTATAGTATAGTTAGAGCATAAACAATATTCTTTCTTACTACGAATAATTTTATTGGTAAATATTGACAAAGAATTGTTTCCTGTGGAGAAATATGTAGGTATTCCGAGAAGGGGAAAAAAAAAGAAGCAATTTCAATTTTATTTTCGTCTTTAATTATTTATATTGGCAGGCTTCCCATTATTACTGCAACTTCTGTTTTTCCTTTACTTAGTCCTAAATAACTTCAGAGCGAAATGTTTAATAACAAGATTTATACTTGTTTAATTACAGCACATAGTTTGTTATCTATTAATTATCTCATTCATTTGAGTTTACTTTTATTTCACCATTCATCTCTTCTCAAAGAAAGGTATTTAGCATCCACACCAACGCGTTTTATTTATTATGAAACTGTATGTACCATTATTAAAATATAGTCACAGAAATTTCCCCTCTTGTTTACATAATATTGTAAATACAATCAATATCTGTAGAGAAAAAGACCAGTTTTTATTCACAGTAACTTACACGCAACTTCTCGCAACTTTATTGCCCACCATTAACTTGTATTATTGTAAGTTTCATACAACATCAACCCCTTTATCGTGTATATACTTATACGCATGTATCTCCGAGAATATTACCGCCATTGCATACACTCTCCTTCGACTTGCCACCACTGGGTAACACTCATTCGTTTTGCGGCTGTGAATAACACAGTTTCCTTCGTTACCCCTCTATTAAGTTAAACGGTTATGTATGGGCCCTTTTCTTGCGATTATTTGTTCCGACGGGGTGAGAAAAAGGGGTGGTTTCTACCGATAAGAGGAGCGCATATGGCCACCGACGTTATGAATTATTTATCGATGTTTTAACACATGTATAAGTGAAGATATGATGGAAATGTTTGTATGGATACAAAAGCGGATGATGTCACAGTTAATGGTGGCACTATTGGGGCGACAATTTTATTTTAAAATATATGCTAATCCTTAAATGTTATGCAGTATGAATAAGACTAGAGAAGATTTATAAATAACATAAAAAAATGATATATTAATGAACAGGCAGTAAAAGTAAATTTGTACAATCCAAGCTTGTGCTTGATTTCTTTATAATTTAATTACAATTATCAAACCAACAAAGTTTATTTAAAGCGATAATTTACTACCGAGTAAAGAATGACTTTATATTTTATATAGATTTGCGGGGGAAAAAAAGAAAATATTACCCTGCCGGTCTTGGTCAAAGGTGCCGGCAACAAATGAAGTCGTTTAGTTTTTCTACACAACGGTGACATTTCGCATTCGTTACGGGGATTAAGATTCGGGCCGTTGGTAAAACGGAGAGGATAAATTGTATATGTGACAAGCGGTAAAGACAGGGTTATGTTCGGCTTTGAACGTTTTAATCTTTTTCGTTCTTTAATCGGACTTTCGAGCCGAAATGAGGTATGAAGAAGTTATGCCACCTATAGGCATGTATATTTCTGGTATCTTAATATCTAAATTTAAATTGAAAGAAATATTTAATTATTTATTTTCAGCATATGTATATGCCGTAAGCGAAACTATAGATGATAGAGCTCAAACATATACAGACTTGTCAAAAGCTTTCGATATCATTGATCACCCTTTGTTAATACATAAACTTAATTACTTTGGGTTTCCTTACAACTTAATAAGACTTTTAACATCCTATCTAGATAACAGATTTAGTTATGTTTCGTATAATGGTTACAATTCAAGTACTTTTTGCACTTCATCTGGCGTAGGACAAGGTTATCCTTTATTAAGAATTCTTTCAATAGTATTGTTTTTGGCGCCATTTTAACATGATGTTTTCAATAACATAAACACTTCGCTGCTCATTGTATTCACAGCTAATCGTTTTTGAAATATTACCACGTAAAACCTCCTACCCTCAACCGGTATAATTAAAACTAGTCAATACAAACGTATTTAAGAAGAAATAACAAAAGCGTAATTCTATCTTCGGCTTTAACGCAAGCTTAAGCCGTTCTGTCTGTTCAGCCATGCGTATGCAAAATAGTGAAGGACGACTTGGAGCAGTTGTCATGCAATACGCATAATAGCCCTAGGCGCACATGCCCTTACCCTGACCACAGTTGGAAAGCAGATTGTATTATTGTCGACAATAGAAATGCCACCACCGGCGTAATCTGTTTATTCGTTTCTGGAGAATTTTGCTTTAATCGCTGTAAACGTTAGGACACACGGATTTAAAACTGCTTACTGACGGTCGTTTGATGTCCAACGGGAACGGAAGTGAGCAGCATTGCAAGGTTTAGAAGGAGTAGAAGAAAATTTTCACTAGAGAAGTTCGTCCGACGTGGTTATGTTGATTCCACAACAGTTATTTTGTTTATAATTGTAGTGAGATGTTTTCTGTAGTATTTTATTTTATATAAATTTCCAGAAGCAGTGGATTATACCATTCAACAATATCGATCATTGTCAATACAGAAACAATTACCTGAACAATTACATTTGGATTTAAATTATAAAATAATAAAATAGTAATAAACTGTTATTCATAGGAAATAAAAAAATACATATGTAAAAAGCAAACAATGTCGAAATATCAACATGTTGATTTGAGTACAGATTTTATATACCCGGTGACGTTAGCCCCTTTACAAAACCGCCGTCCAAAATAAAAAAAATCTTGCAGATTTGGACCTACTTGTTTTTAATGAAATGTGTATCCACACTACGTTATTCAGCGTTATTAAATTTTAAAAAAATAATTTAATGCATCTAATGGCGTTGGTTTAATAAAATTTGAAACACCTGAAGTGACTTAAATAAATTCTTGAAATCAAATATTAGATTTACTTAAATAAATGCTTTCCTACAATACTAGAAATCGTTACTACAATTTCCGTCAAACAGAGAAATGTAAATTTTACTATGAATCTTTCTCTGTGAACCAACATCGTTCTTTGTCCATGTTATAGAGCAATAATAGAAAATGAACTGTGGCCTATAATACTTGTTTAAAATATCTATTAGTTTTGTAGAAAGACTAAAGAGGTGTTGCTAAATGAGAGAAGAAGAAGAAGAAGAAGAAATTCGAACATTAACTTTGGAAATTAATAAAAAATTAATGACTGAATATACTAAAAAATTGCAGTCTGCAAATAGGAAACTAATTTATAGGAATATATCTAATAAAAACATTAGTGACATCTGTTCACTAGGTTCACAGAAAACGGTACTTGAAGATGGCGCTATTAGAATCCATAAAACTTAATTACTTCAATAAACATTAAATTTTGGCAGGAAAAATAATACTTCTAAATAAAACAGAATAATTTACAGAAGTAAAAAGTTCTCTATTTAAAATATATACTCCCTCCGTCCAGAAATAAGTGTCCGTTTTGATTTTTTGCTTGTCCAGAAATAAGTGTCCGATTTCTTTTAAAGTTGTATTTTATTGAAACTTAACTACAAATATTGTTACTAACAAACTTTTAGGAATAATTTGAGTTATTTAAGCTTAATTAGTAATATCTTGTACATGTTGATAAAGCTCAAAATCGAAATTTATAGAAACTGGAAGCCTACCAAGTCTTTGTAAATGGTCTTTTCTCATATGAGGCACTTTATAGTTGTTACCACCACTTATTTTCATAATTTCTACCATGCACTGCTGGTGAGTAAGAAAAATCTTATTTAAAGTATCAGGAGTTAATGCAGAAAAAGCGTTTTCAACAGCACGGATCAATTCGTCTACAGTTTTGCAAGCCGATTGTTGCTGCCGCCTTGATTGAACCTTGCTTCAGTTTATTATTGTCGTTCAATTCAAGTAATGCATGGTAAACCGCTTGCCTTGTGTTTAGAGTCAAATTAGGTCTGTTACCACGGTTTCTCGCCAAAATGTTTACCACATCTACCATATTTTTTTTAAGCCGGAGATTTATATCAAGTCTTGAGAAAATCTCGGTTTTTGATTGAAAACATAAATTCTTGAAAAACTACAAAACTTTCAAACTGCTGTCAAAAACTTGACATATAAAAATTGTTTTCAAAATGGCAGTTAATTTTTTAAAGCAGCACCACCTTTCTTTAATTTTTAAAAACAATTAAAATCGGATACTTATTTCTGGACAGAGGGAGTACAAAACAAAAAAGAAGGGACCAATAATGCTGCCTTGAGGCACGCTCTTGCTTTAGGGTAATATCACTAGATCAGTAGGTATGATTATTACAGAGAATAAGGACATTTAGTTTCCTATGTGACAAGTAGGAAAGTATCCAAGATGGAGCCGTTCTCCTAATACCATAACGTTCTCTTTTGCTCAACAAGGGACTGCAGGGGCTTTTCTGTTCTAAACCGTACGATACGGACTCAATAAATTCGAAGACTGCCAGTAGAAAATGAATTGTTTATGATGTCCGCAGCAGAAGACCTAGGCCCTATAAAAATGTCTTAAGGTGCATTTAAGTCCCTCAACGCAAGTATTTGACAAATATTCAAAATTTCTCCCATTATTTACATTTAGTGAAATCTGTTATAATAATTTATTAATTTCTATTATTCTTAGACTGCTGGATTTTAGAAACTCATAATATTTTTTTTATGAATTCCGTGTTAAATCCACCAACCGTTTATTTATAGCCAAATAGGTAGTCAAAGTAATCAAAAACATAACATGTAATGCATATTCTAAAGAAATTAATCCGAATTACAAGTCAACAAGTTGCTCATGATTTTTTTTTTACTTCTATAGCATACCACGGTATAATTCTTCTTTTTTAATTTGGAAGGTAGACAACCTTGAGGATATTTATTGCTTCCAAGTTAAAAAATTTATTACATTGTCTTGCCAATTATAGACACAAAGAAATAATGCTCTCGCATAAAAAAAAAACAATTTTGGTTAGATTTTAGCGAATTTTAGTAGCCACATAAAACTTCTAATAGAATATCTCTAACAAATTCTATTGTAGTTCTTTTTATTTATGGGAACACCATTAAGAGGTCGTAATCATATTGAAAAATAAAAATAAAACCCAATAAACAAGATTAATTTTATGGATTTTGACAAACGTTTTAGTTATATCTACTAATAAAAATGTTTCGATAATTTCGTCATCTTACCAGCAATTAAACGGATATAATAATTCTCCTATATAGCTACGCGTAAAATCAGGTAAATATTTTATAAAATTCGTCTCGAACTTCGATTACGTAATTTTTAATGGGAACCAACGTTAATTACGGAAGAATCGTTGATAGTAGATACGATGAGAAAGGCAAACATGCGAGCGTCTTTTTTTATTCGTTTGAGACAGACGACGGTCGTAAAAAAAATCGTGCACCTTTACGGCGATTATAAAACAAGATTTAAGAAGGTTTTATGATGACTGAAATGTCGTTTTAATAATTTCTGGACATTTTATTGAGACGTATCTCTTTTATACTCGTAATAGTTTCTGGATATCATTGTGTATATCGGTGGAGTATCTTTCGTCGTGTGAAAGGTGGAATGACGGTAAAAAAATCGTCACGAAATAAAGAGAGTCAACAACCACAATGCCTTCTGCCATCCAACGTTTGAAATGAAAAGGGAAATATCCCCGCGGCCTTATTGTTGTTCCGGACCACAGACGTTGTTGACAGAACCGCAGCGATGGAAAGAGCTTCAGGAACTAACATCTTCCACACGACTGCCTCCACGAAAATATGAATAAATACATCAGGGCCGCACACTAGTGGAGGAAGGAGGTACACGCAACGACAGGGCTCCCAACAATGAACGCTAGGGAAAGAGATAGCCGTCGAACGAGCAACAGAACAGCGGCGAGTACCATGGCCCAATTTAACCGTTACACCGACACATCGTTACAATGGAACTTAAATATGATTTATGGAATATTTTATTCTGGGGCGAATCCGTCTCCCCAAAATATCTGTAAATAAACTTCTCGGGCTGTTTGACACGGCGCGAACAATCGGCATCGTTATATCGTACCTTTGTGAAATATCTGGCGAGCGGTTTCTCGTTGGTCGATTATTTATTTTAGCAAAACATTCGTCAACATGTCTTGCTCTTTGTCCGGCACGATACGCAACTAGCAAACGTGTTACTCGCAGAGGTTACAATGAGGTGGTAATTTTTATGGGTTTGTTTGTAAAGGGGTTAATCGAAGGGTTCTTTGGGTATTAACCCAATCAAACATGAAAGATTTATTATCAAAATTGACATGTTAATATCTACTAAAGGTGCACTGAAATTGATGTTGAGAACTGGTAGTAAGAAATATTTCGATCTAAGATTTATATAGATTGTTGTTACGTTGAATATGTATGAATATTAACAATGCTGACAGGATACTGGAAAATTTAAAGTTTTTGGTGTGGTGTCAATAAATTCTTCTTTTTCACGTTTAATTATTCTGGTGAAACAACTGCTTTGTTGTTATGAAACGAATATGATTAATGTATTTTACGTTTTGAGATTTCTTGACACAACTAAGATTATTCTATCTGTTGCTTTTTTGTTTAATTGCAATCCAGTAATTGGGTTTTGGAACCTTTGGTGTAACAATAACTATCACACTGACAAAAGTCAATGCTAGGTTTTCCACTATCACCAAACAACAATAAAATTGTTATTTGGTGATAGTGGAAAACCTAGCATTGACTTTTGTCAGTGTGATAGTTGTTTAATTGCAAACAAAACTAAATAAATTCTATACAGTATGTCCCCAGATCGACTTTAAAAGAAGAATAAAAATTTAATTTTTGATTTCTCATAAAATTTCGCTACTACTCTGCTTGTTTTCAAACCCCCAAAACACAAATTACTTTTTATTTAATTCGAACGGTTCTCGAGATAATATCATTTTCTTGCTAGAAAACATAGAAATTGGGCTCAAGTTTTATTTAATAAATTTAACAAATAATGGTAAAATAAAATAAAATTCTCAAAAAGTTAAACTATTAATTTTCTATTCAAATAACGCTCCTCCTTTTTCTGCACAGATTTCAATGCGAGCTCTAAATTTATTGAAACTGCGTCTTATTTCTAAGATTCATAAGGACTGGACTGCATTGTATCCTATTTTTGAATTGCTCTTCATCATTGTCTAGTCGCTCACTGTACACAATTTGTTTTAAACGACCCCACAGATAAAAGTCCAATATTATAAGATCAGGACTTCTCGGTGGCCACAAAATGGAACCACCTTTTCCTATCCACTGGCGAACAATGCCGGCATAATGAGCAGGGCACCTATCGTGCTGGTAAAACATTTCCATTCGGTAGTTTAACGGCAATTCATCCAGTTCATCAGTTAAAAAAATTTGCAACATTTCTAAATATGAATTACGGTTTAAATTTTGATCAAAAAAATATGGGCCTATAATGCCATGGTACAAAACCGCAAACCACACATTAACTTTTTTAAAATATTGTCTACGACGAGAATTTGGATTCGTCTCACTCCAGTACCGGCAATGTTGAGACGAAACGACTCCGTTAGTTGTAAAGGTTGATTCATCGGAGAACATAATTCGTTCATGAAAATTTGAATCTTCCAGAACTCTGTAGCCCATTTCTAAACAAAAATCCATACGTTTGGCTTCATCACCATTTTCTAAAGTTTGCCTAAATTGTGGTTTAAATAGTAAAATTTTGTTCTTCTTAAATATTCTTTGTAAATGAGATTTACTTATCCCAGTTAGCACTGCCTTCCTTCTTAAAGATAAATTTGGAGCTTCTATCGCGGAATGAACGGCAAGAACTGAAGCAGCATCGTCTTCATCGAACAACTTCTTCGACTTCATAATGTTTAAAACCGAGCATGTTTTAAGGAATTTGCTCACCAAGTTTTATGCTCCGGAATTTAAAATGGTAGCACTCTTTCTCAGTTCCGGAACATTGAATTAGATAAATTGTTGTAAAGTCAACATTATTTAATTTACAGTTCTACTAACTTATTAGATTTGTCCACTGTCGCCTACTAGACTTACATCTAAAAGTTTGAAGAAAAATGATATTATCTGGAGAACCGTTAGAGTTAAATAAAAAGTAACTTGTGTTTTGGGGGTTTGAAAACAAGCAGAGTAAATCATCAAGAGTGACATTTTCTGGGAAATCATAAATAAAAAAAATTTCCTCTTTTAAAGTCGATCCGGGGACATACTGTAGATAATAATTCTATGTCGGATTAATCAATATCAAGAAAAATACAAGTGCTGTTAGTATTACCATTAAAATGCAAAAACAAACCATTGGAAGATCCTTCTCTAGAAAATGAAAAATTAAATAATGAATTAAAATATTTAGTTTAATTGCGGTAGGCAGTTGGATTATGTATTCAATAAAACGCGTGGGTTTTCGCATGGCATTCATATACATATACATATGTACACATTATATATTATAATTGGAAACAGTTGTAGCTCATAATATTTATAAATATTTATAGACGTATTTTTAATTGCAAATTTTATGCAAATTCCCGTTTATTTTACAACGGTGCTTACAAGACGAACGCTGTAAATATGGGCGTATCGAGTCCCCGCGATCTCTTCTAAATTCAGACGACGCGGTACGCATTAAAAAATCCACGCGCGGTAACGTTGCGCAAATAAATCAGAATCTCACGCGTTATAGTGATCCTGTCCGCAGCACGTAGTCGCGTATACACGTAGAAATCAGAAGAGAAACCACAATGAACGACGCGTCATCGTCACGGTCGCAGACGAACGACAATGGGACCGCGTTCACGTTCGAACCCCAACGCACAGGCGAAAACCGAGAATATGACCGCTCAATCAACCCCGGCGACTAACAAATAAACATGTTAGTCGAACACAACCGCACACCCCGTATAATGACGGAAACAATGTCGCGAATATCGGCCGTAAGCGGCCGGTACAGAAGCGTCACGTTCGCACTGTGTGCGTAGATTAACACGCATGTTTAATAAATAGCTGGATTTGGCAGCTGTGCTCGAGTACCGAAAGACCTATCCGTCGCCTAGGGAGCCAGGACGAACAATGATCGCTGTTGTCATTGGGCGTAGGGTATTCGACGCTGTATATTTGACTGGGCGATAGTTCTGATTGTTGTGACACAATAGCACAAACAAATTGTAATAATATCGATGCGCTTTTGCGGCTTGTATAAATACTGTAACAATACAAGGCCTCTGATTAGGTTCTTACTTGTGGAGCGGTTTATGATGACGTTGTCTTGCTTCCGCAAACTACTTCTGCTAAATTGGCAATCTGCCACGATTGTATTCATTATAAGGACAAAATCAAAGCCAAATTTTGTAACTCCCTTTCCGCTATCAACACGAACTGATTCATGAAAGCGAATACATACACTCCGCCAAAAAAGTATCGCATAAATTAAAAAAGGGCATTTATGAACCAAGATATTTTTATACGTTCACAAAAAGTTTGCCTCGTGTATGTGAACTATAAAAACACTAACAAAATAATGGAACTTAGCGTTTTTACTTTTTTTTTTTCCTAAAAGAACACATTTAGAAAAATGCATATGTGTAAGGTTTGTTCAGTTGTTTATTGAAAGTCTTCCTATACGGACAAATTTTAAAGTGCGAAGTCAGAGTTCTGTACCAACGTTTTTAAAACTAAAATGAGCAATTTAACTTCAGAACAAGTGGCTGCTATAGTTGCTTTAATCGAAGATGGACGATCTCAAGCATACGTTGCTAATTTGATGAACATCAATCAGTCAAGTGTTTCTAGAGCCGTAGCCAGATATAGGGAAACAGGCATTTACAGTAGAAGACCTGTACCAGGTCGTCCAAGATGTTCTACTCGCCAAGATGACCGCTATTTACTACTACAAGCATTACGTCGAAGACATGTAACTGCGAGACAATTGCAGAACGACTTGGCTAGAGTCAGAAATACTCGTGTTACGACAGAGTGGATTAAGAGCTAGAGTAGCTGTAACAGCCCTTCGTCTCACTAGGAACCACCGAGTGGCTCGCTTAAGGTTTGCCAGAGAACATGTAAATTGGAACATTAATGACTGGGCCAATATACTCTTCACAGATGAGTCAAGATTTGGTCTTTACACCTCAGATAGGCGTATCTCAGTGTACAGACGAGACGGTGAGCGCTATTCGCAGTGTAATATCAGACCTAGACCTAATTTCGCTGGTGGCTCTATTATGGTTTGGGGAGGCATCTGTTTAACAGGTCGTACAGAGTTAGTACCAGTAGACAGAGGTACACTGACTGCCCACAGGTATATAACGGAAATTTTAGAAGAACATGTAGTACCATATGCGCCAATTATAGGAAACGAATTCATGTTAATGCACGATAATGCACGACCGCATGTTGTAATAATCGTCCAGGAATACCTTAACGATGTTGGTATTCCAGTTTTAGATTGGCCTGCGGTAAGTCCGGACATGAACCCTATCGAGCACGTGTGGGACCTCCTTCACAGACGGATACGAACCCAAAATGTTGCCCCAGCGGACCTGCATGGACTAGAAAATGCTCTCCGTGACGAGTGGGAGAATTTGGATCAGGCTTATATACGGAGGTTAATCGAATCTCTGCCAAACCGTATGCGAGCGGTCATAAGAGCCAGAGGTGGCAATACTCAGTATTAAAAGCTACTGTTATGACATTTTTCTTTCCAAAATTATAATTTCTTGTTTTAATAAAAATCTCAAGTATGAGTTCTTGTTTTTATTTGGCCTGTATTTTATTTAAACAATCCTATAAATTATATCTTAGAGCGCATTAAAGTATATTTACAACTTTATGCTACAAACAAAGATTATGCGATACTTTTATGATTCAAAACTAAATTATGCGATACTTTTTTGGCGGAGTGTATTTTAATTTTTAGAATTTGAACAATTATTGAGAGGTATAAAATCCTGATTTGTGGTACGTATAGTTGAAGTAAAAATAAAAACGCTAATTACCGGTTTGAAAGGTTCATACAGATTGGAATTGAACTATTGAAACCATGAATTTGCGTTTTTATTTTTACTTCGAACGGTAATCATTACACTTGAAACATCTTTGAGAGATTGTTGGAGAAAAATTATTCTGTATTTACTTATACATTGAATATTGCTACGAAACTTGTAGATAAATCTTTCAAATTTTCAATTAAATTTTGATTAAATAAACAACTGTTTTAATTTTACTAAACATCACCCAGAGTCATCTGTTATGCTCTCAATACTTCTCAGATAAGCTATATCTCAAATGTTAGATTGGTTTTAGGCATACCGTCAACGAAAACGAAGATATATTATTCAGTAACCCCCGAGACGTGAAAGGATATTGTTGCTCTGGCTAAATACTGATTATTGTACCTATATAACATATAAGATTTAAGTATCGTAACAAATTAGCAATAAGACAAGAAAACACTTTAAAAGCTTCAATACTCACCATTAATTAAATTATATTATTTCCTATTTATTATTAGACACACGTTTAAAAGCAAACAACAATCACAAGAATATATTGTCTTACAATTATTATAGTTGTTAATACCTATCTAAAAACCAGATCCTAAAAAATTTCACAAGTTTTCGACAATGCTACAAAAAATGACGAGCGAACAAACACATAGTGCATACATATAAATTTTATACTGACGCGATGGATACCGAAATGCAAGGCGTCAGAAAGATTATTACCGCTCGTAAACTAACCAAATATTATTTATGAGTCGTATAGATTTACAATAGAATGTTAGCTGCTATGAGTTTTACTGTTTTCTCAAATCGTTAGTTTTGTCAATGGCATTTTCTTGTGAGATAATTACTAATGACTTGATATAAAGATCTTTTTTGTTGGTAGAGTATTTACGATGTTTTTATGAGTTAGGGTAGCCCACATAGATATGCATGCGTCCGACAATATTGTTTGTAATGTGAAGTTACATATTATATTATTGTTGCCACCAGAAGATGACGATAAAAGTTGTTATTCGGTTACTCTGTGGGGACAATAGAGGGATTAATGGAATTCGATTCTTTGCCAATGGTTACCGCGCCCTAAGCAGATTACTTGGTTTTATATTACGATTGTCGTATTGGCTAGAGGTAACAACTTGCGCGAATACAAAAAATTGTGACTAACTACAGATGTTGATGTTTCCATTAGTATCATGTCAAATAAATAAACAAAAAAAAAAGCAAATAAAAATTCCATAGCCTAGCACAGTCAATAGCTTCCTTCTGTCCTTTTAATTTTAAAATACCGTACATCATTTCAATATAGTAACACGTGCACATTTACATTCGTTCTATTTGTGTTCCTCCCTTACTTTAATTTCGCGAAAATAGTGCTACTATCGCACGTTCCTATCGATACGAAGTGGGTTAAAGGGCACTCGTTAAATATGTTTACTATTAAAATGTAGCACGTGGCCTCCGTAAGTTCTCGCTCGTCAACATTGATCGTGCCTGCGATGATGAGCGCCAAGACGTGACTAGACAATGGCGCAGTATTACGTGTTGGGGTGGATGAGGGCTAACGGTTTAGCGTTGTTTTATCTGACGCGTTACGTGCAATTGTATACAGCGATTATCTTATTTATGTATGTAGGTATATATGCAAAATTGCAATATACAATGGAATATTTTACGAATTTATTTATTTATTTATTTATTGAGTTAACTTTATGGCATATAATACGTATATATGTACATGCATACACAGGATATGTAAAAAAAATATTCAAAATATAACACGCACACACATCGCTGCCGCTGCGTCCCTCTTCTTCGCCTCGAGATTGGATATCCCGGGCTACCGGTATGGAGGCCCTCCTGGTTTTCGTCCGTCGTCTAGTCTGGTTGTGTCTTCTTACTTCGTTCTATTTCGTATAATGTCTTTAACTTTCTTTTTGAACTGTACATATCGGAGTTGTTTTATATTTTTGGGTATAGTGTTGTACATGTTAATTGTTTCGGTTGTTAATATTTGCGTATACTTTAAGCGTTTATATCTTTCTGTTCTTATGTGTGATACCCTTCGTGTTCTGTAGTCATGAATCTCTTTGTTTGTTGTTAATTTTACATTGATTTTTATTTGTTTATTTTCAATTTTATACAGCAATAGTATGTTATTGAATACAATTGGCTGAGTTATATTTAATTCTTCAGTTTCCTTATATATGGCTGTTGACCGTGTTCTATAATCCATATTGTATAGCATTTTTAGTACTTTATTTTGTTGCCGTTGTAGTTTCGAAATATGTTGTTTACTTGTGTTTCCCCAAATATTGATCAGATAGCTGTTGTTTGAAGTGAACAGTGCATGATAGATAGGTTTTCTATACGCTGCTGGTAACATATGTTTGATTTTATGAATTGTTGCTATTAATTTTGCATTTTTGTCTATTAGTGATTGTATATGTATATCCCATTTTAAGTTATTCTGTATTTTCAAACCTATTATGTAGTATTTTGAACTTCTTTTAGTTTCTGTTTCTTTAAAATTATTGGTATATCATGTTGTAGTTTCTTATTTATAAAGATCATAAATTCTGTTTTGGTTTCGTTAATAGTAAGAAGATTGTTATAACACCAGTTTTCCAAGAGTTCCATGTCTATATTTATATTGCTTTCTATTTGTTTTGTGCTATGTCCACTATACATTATGCATGTGTCATCAGCGTAAGCATAGGTTTGACCGTGAAGAGATTGATCTAAAAGATCATTCGTATACAAAATGTACAGGATTGGGGGAAGTGTACCTCCTTGTGGCAGACCATATTCAGCATACATAACGGTACTTTGTTCTGCGTTTATTTTTGTTACTTGCGGTCTTTCGCATAAATAAGTTTTTATCAAGTTCAGCTCCTTTTCCTGAAATCCATTTTTCGATTAATTTATCTGTAGATATGGTATCAAAAGCTATACACACAATTTAAAAAATAACGTTTTGTTATCTAACACAAAATAAGTATTAGACCTTATCTGCCTCTATATAATTCTACTCCAATCTTCCTCAGTTTTTTTTATTTTTTTTTCCAATCTGCTTAGTTGCCCCAAATCTTTTCCCACAATCACAGCTTCTTTATTTGTTAATTCATCATTCTTGCTACATGTACAAGCCATTGCATTTTCTGTGTCTCTACTATGTCTCACATATTAGAACTTCTATATCGGCTCTCCAACTCTATTTGATCTTCTCATTTATACTTTCCCATCTTCTGTCCGTCTTATACCTGTTCCTTTCAAGACATTCCTATTCTATATTTCCAGTGCTCTTGATTCAGTTCACAACTGTTCTTTAACTATTAGTCTTATCACCGTATGGTAGATCCTTACCTTCGTGTTGAAGGATTGATGCATATAAAATTAAAACATTTTAAGGAACTAGTATATAAACTAGAAAGCCGTGTCCGTTCACCCAGCCAGTTAAATAGTCGTTTGGTGACCGCTTACGCCCCAACTCAGCAGAAAACAGAATTAAATAGCCGTTTGATGACCGCTTACGCCCCAACTCAGCGGAAAGTAGAATTAAATAGCCGTTTGATGACCGCTTACGCCCCAACTCAGCGGAAAGCAGAAAGTCCGCGTACCGCATGGAACTCACCCTATTGAAAAAGTTGGTACACGTGCGCCGCGATCCATCTTGGCCCGCGCTCACTATAGAAGATTAAATACCCCTCGGGTAGCAGCCCGCCTTTTAATCGCGTAGAATAGATATGGGAATCCAAGATGAAGTTGTAATCTATTAATTTATTATCTGTAAATTTTCTTTATTTTTCTTTAATGTTTTCAAGTTTTTGATTTCCAAATCTTTTAATTTTGAATTTTTTAAGCGTATCTTTTCGGAAAACTCGACGCTGCGCGGTTTAAGTTTGAAAACTCGCTGGAAATATATTTAATTGTTTCATTTTTCTTAATTTTTTTTCTTAATTTCAATTTTCTTTTTTAAATGCCTCTCACTTTTTAAAAGACTCGACGCTCCGCGTCTCGCCGAAGAGAAATCGATGCTACGCGTTTCGTTGAAAAAAATGTGTAATTTCTTAATTTTTTAATTGTTCATTGAAATTCCGGAGCCTTCACCCAGCCAGTTAGTCTGTCATTCAATGACGGATTACGCCCCAACTCAGCAGACCGGCTATACCGCACAAGTCTCCAATTTCATAATTTTTAAATTTCTCTTAATTTTTGTTTTTTTTTTTAATATTTATGTTTTTATTCAAGCGCGCCTCTTTTTAAAAAAAGTCTCGCTGTCTTTACACTAGACGTTACGCGTCATGTTTAAAAAATTTGCAATTTCTTAATTGTTGTTGTTTTCAGTTTTTCTGTTTTTTTCAAACGCGCCTCTTTAAAAAAGACACGACGCTGTGAGTCTGGCTGTTGACTATTTTGAAGATCACAACATCCAAGACTATAAGATCTGACCAGATAAATATTGGTTTACTTTAATTTGTGCCTTCCACACATATATTACACATATTATGAAACAATGCCTTGCCACCTCATGTTTTCTTTTTCAATGGAAAAAGTCTTCAGCTGTTCCACTGTCAAAATACTCCTTCTCATTTGTGATTACTATGATTTACGACCAATTAGCATATAACCCATGAAGCCCTAAATATTTCCTCTTATTGGAATTTTCCCACCACTCATTTGTTTCAGGTAAAATTTAGTTCTTATCAGGAGTAATACATCATCGATATATACTATCGTTTGTGCTTTTTGATTGTATACTTTGCTTTTCATCTTTACGCCACTCTATTTTAAAAACATCTCCAGCACGATGTTGAATAGTATGGTTAATTGAGGTTGAGTAGGAGTACGGCTGTACAACGTTAAGATCACGAAGATGGCAACAATTATTGGGTATCAACAGCCTGTCGAGACAGAGGGAGAAATAAAAGACTCTATTTCCAGTCGCTAAGCTTTCGCCATTTAATTAAGGCTTCTTCAGAGTAACATCTACAAATCAAGGAAACAGTGGTGCTACTAACAACATCATCTGATATGTAACTAAATCTAAAAACTTACAGATTGAGTCTGGTAGCTACATTATTGGAAAACATTCTGCAGTTGTACCGTCACAGCTGCAGAATTTTGCTGGAAATAGAGTCTTTTATTTCTCCATCTGTCTCGACAGGCTGTTGATATCCTGTGATGGGTGGAGACTGTGGCTTGAAAACTATAACAAAAATCCCAAAAGAAAGGTGAAAAATCCCTTACCACAAAATTAAATTATACATTAATTTTGTGGTAAGGGATTTTTCACCTTTCTTTTGGGATTTTTGTTATAGGCTGTTGATACCCAATAATTGTTGCCATCTTCGTGATCTTAGTATGGTTAATGGTAGATCTCCATGTTTTGTTTACTTTGAATTTTTCAGATATAGGTTTATTGTACATCTTAGAGTCGTGATTTTCACCATTCGTCCAAATAAAATTTGGATATTTCGAAATGCTGCAATGTAGATCGTGATTGATGCTATTGTCCATGTTTCGCGACCATTGGGGTAATTATGATCAAAGTTTGCAGCTTTTGTTCTGTGGACGAAATATAGAATGTCAGCGTACATATAAAAAATATGCTAACACCAATACAGATATACACAAGAGGCACCTAAATAATGACAGAAAACCTACAGATCCTACCTTTGCAAGCATTAAACTAAAATTTTTGAGAATAAGAACAAAATACATAAGACCAGAAATATGACATTTAGGAAATATCTGAAAATACGACTCACAGTAGAAAAACAATACGCAGACATTCGAAAAAGTTTTATACCGTGTATTTCGTCTTAAAATTTGGTGTCAGAAAGGTAAGGAAAGACCATGTATACTCATATTATTCATAATCTATAATAAAAAATATTTATTTATTGTGTAAATTCTTTAAAAAATTGTCCATGTTTTTTATAAAATTAGTAGATATTTAGCTGGAATCATTAATATTATATTTTTAACGTATTTTGCAGAGGGCTGAAGATGATCATGCTAAGAAACATGCAGTCCATAAAATTATATTAAATACGAATCTAATTGAACTGGTGTGTGTGTGATTGGATTTCATTAAGAAATCGTTCGAATTGAATAAAATGGAATCGACTTTATTTAGCTGCTTCGTATATTATACTAAACGGTTGTTAAGCGTTTACGGCGCCGATATTTTACCGTTTATCATACGAAACACATTGTTGCTTGGAAATTGTAATGACCAGAATTTAGCATAGAGAGAACTGACGACGTTTGTGAGCTCTACAATAAATAAAACAATTCGAAAATCGATTTAATGCAAACGGGGACGGTATCTGGTTTTTATTTAGTTAATAAGATATGCAGCAGACAGGCTTCCGTGCCATTATTGACACGAAGTCAGCAGTCTGGCCCGTAGTTTCGCTTCGGTCGACAAACCGCAGGGCAGAAGGCGTGACACTCGCGCAGAAAGCGACACCGACGACGCGAAGAGTTGAAATCAAGGCAATTTGCCCGTCTCCCCCTGCAGCAGCCATCGCGTCTGTTTGACAACGACGCGCTCACTAAATTTTAGTAATGTTTACGAAACTGCGAACACATTCAGTAGTACTGCTTATACAGCAATGGCGTAATGGAATCATGATGTTGAACTATATATGTAAAAAACCAATTTACCATGTTTTTTTTTTTTTTTGCTCTCCGTATTACGACACGATCAACTTGCAAGCGCATAATTTAAATTAAATTACTAATTCCACAAGGTAACAAACAAAATATTAAAACCTACGGTCACTTTTAATTAAGAAGAGTGTACGGTTTGTCTACGTTATTAGTTAATTTGCTTAAAACCGCTATGAAACACGACATAAACGTAGTATATCTGCGTTTATCCGTTGCGTACACAAAACAACCCACGATACGGATCTAAATCTGCGATGGATTCACAACTCTTCCACTGTGTCGTCGGAATTAAAGCTATGACCGCTTCGGCCGGCCGAATCGGACTCCAAGGTGTCCCGGGAATCGCCTAATGGTCCCACCGGGACCATTATTCAAGTAGGCGTGCCGCGTCACTGCCAGATACAGCACCGTTGCCAACAATGGGACGTCAACCTAATAGATATATTGACCATGAAGATGGTACTAATGTGGTATTTAGCCATAACACGAAAACACAATGGTTTGTCTTCTCCTTCTATTTTCTTTTTTGATGTTGGCCCTTATATTTGTGTGCACTGGTAGTTTGACAACTAAATAACATTGGAAGGACGACTAGGGTGATATGGATGCGTTTAGAGAATATCATCCGTGTATTCTTTTCGAAATTGTAAACATTCTTATACTTACCTGTTTTAATTGGCTAAGTTAAAGTAAAAATAAATTGGATGAATAATCATTAATGTCACAAGGCATTTAATCAAGCAGTTTAACCATAATGGTACAATATTGCTATGGAACAAAGAAGTATGCTAAAAAAATAATTACTTTAAAAATCTGTTGGTGGATATAATTCATATTTTTGTAATAAAATAGCATATCTAACAAAAGGAACTATTTCATAAACAAATATTTTTTGTGTAAACAAATGTTTGTTTATTCAAATGTAATAAGATAAACTTTAGTTTCAAGAAATTTAAAATTTTGAAAAAGTCATGAATTCTTTTGATTTGATAAACGATTCTTCTTTAGACAAAAGCGAGCGCACTTTCAACACAAGCAATAGTTGAATCCTAGTACAATAGTTTCCATATATTCCTTTCATAATGTATATAAGCCATTATTTACTGATTGACAACAAACTGTATATTTTCACCACCTACCAAGTCACATCCACACTTTAACCGACGACGGTTGCAACTGCGGGGCGCCTCCAATATGACACCGTGATACACTTACGGGAAACTATACGTTCGACAAGGACCTCTCCAGGCGGCGTTGAATAAGCATCTTCCTGTGGCTCAAACAATCGGTAACATTTGACAAACAATGGCCTGAAAAGAACGTAAGCAACTCGCGGATGTAACTGAAAATGAAATCAAGTGGTCTCTCGTCCGTGCCGGGGAACAATGGAACAACGGTTCGAGTAGCTATTTTACTTGGAACTTTTACATTTTCGCCCGTGTCCTCGGACACGAAAAGCATGTGAAGTGTTTGCGCTAACATCGGGAGCATCTTTAGAAAATATGTGTGCTATAAATATATTTATGTACGTATCTCAAAAGGCCTGGTAGTTTGTTAGTCGTAATTATGTGTAGACGAGGGAGGAATTTTCGCCATTTAAATTCATTATTCATCTAAGCCTATTTGAGAAGATAATGGATGGACATTACGTAGGACACATGCCGAAAAATTGGACCGACGCTTCATAAAAAAAGAAACTACATCTTAATCACATAGCCTTTGTTACTCTCATTGTTCGACAAACACATAACAAAATAAATACATAATAATTACAGGCGGCTATCGTATAGCAGGGGGACCCCCTGCGGCGCTCCTAATCCATGGGAGAGTCTCTCGTTACAGGAGAAGTATAGGGGTGTTTAACATGTTAACGAAATACACAACTATATATAGCCATCACCGTATAGAGTCCTCATCACGCAGCTTCTTTTCCTTTCATATTTGTTTTCGTTCACCCTGCTTTCAATAACAATTGACTTCTACATGCGATTGCATAACTTCGAGAGTAAATTCCACATTTCCTCGCAAATAAGTCGTGCACAACGCCACTTCCAAAAAATGGGGTTGATTTTTCCCAAGGCACTTGCCGTTTGCTGTTTTAATCTCGAATGTGCACAGATCATAAAACAGTCAATTGAATGTTTAAGTTAACGCGTAATTTTTCGCTTTAATACGTTGAGAATCCAAGTAGAAGCTAGAAGTGTTTGAGAATTTTCAGTCTTGGTTTCTATGTTTGTGTGAGAAAAGAATTTGCTTTGGCATTAGTTTATGAATATGTAGATGTTAAATATTATATAAATTTCCATTCTAGTATTGCATAAGCACAGACAGATCGAATACTTAATGCTTATATTTGAACGCTATATAGACATAGTTTATTTCAATTCGTGCTTGCATTGTATAATCTTAAAGCTTTTACTAATGAAAAATATTTACTTTATAAAATTTGATTTTAGATGCTTAGTTAGTATAATCATATTTACTTCAATAATTTAAGGAATTCAAGATATGTATGTATGTATTTGTTGAGTCTATTCTCCTATATTTACATAAAAGTATGTAGCTACTATGCTAATGCTTGGAATTTGTAAAAAGGAATGTGTATATAAGTCCTGCAAGTGCAGATGGCAGTACATAGTTTATGAGCACAGATTGCCAGTTTTAATGACACAAAATGTTTAGGCAGAGGCCGAACTCAATTTTCGTCGGCAATACGTTGCAGGGTCATTAATACAGTCATTGGGCGACTGCAGCCAAATCAGTGTTATGCTGCCGATAGACTAAATATGAAGAAGTTTTAAAATAATAAAGCAAAATATTGGTGGATTAAAAACAATATTCTTATTGATCAATACCTTGGCAGTACACCTGTTACGATTTTCTTAATATTATATTAGTCCCTAATTTTTTATCTATTAAAACTATAACTTTAAGCAGATATTTCTCAATTTATTTATTCCTACGTACACATTATTACACAAACAACACATCAAACGGGCGGAAATACTAGAAATGCAAGTACATAATTAGTTTAGATAGGGCATGCTACCCAGCAGAAATGTTTCCAAGAATGTCTGCACACGACTAACAATTCTAGTAATGATGAGCAATGGCAGTGTATGGCAACGTCTTTTCTGATATATTCTCGGCTTTATGAGTGTAGAATAATATTGCATTATTTATTTATACATTTTAAGAACCCACACAGTACCAAGCAATTGCGTCGACAGATATACTAAGAAAATTAATAAGTTTCGGAATAATAAACATGCTGTTACACAGACATCAAGCTCAAAACGAAACAATATAAAACAGCTGCAAAATGATTTTATAATTCTAAGGAATTATGTAGAAACAGATAAAATAAAGTAACATAGGATGTGTATTATTTAAAACATAGTATGTACGTTAAGGAATATTTTCAAAAGTGTTCTAATGATTAGAGATCTATTTCACATTTTTAAAATATAATCCAAGTAGGTAATATATCTTTCTTCCAAAACCAACAGACACCATGTTATACACTTCTGGGTGTCCGAATTGTTATCGCGTCCAGAAACTTCTTCGATGGAAAAAAGATCTAAATCCAAATCCAAAATTGATCCTTGATATAATGATTTGTAGAAACGTTGTAGGCAATGGCCGAGGATGCAACCCCAAATTACTGCTCTGGATGCATGCAGCAATGGTGATACCAATCATCACTTATGCGGCAGTTTCTCAGAGCAAAAGAACTAATCTGGTTATAGCGAGAGCTAATTTGTAAAAAGTGCAACAATTAGCATACTTATGTATGCCTAAATGTAACAATGAGAACCTGTCCAATGCTAGCTATTGAGGTGTTACTAAATCTCACTGCAACCCACGTTTTGGTGGAAAGCACTGCCAGAAAGACCGTGCGCAGAATGATCGGGGAAGAAATGATTAGGCTTACAGGCCTCAAAATGCCCCTGCAGTTGACGTTATGCAAAGTTCAGCTTTGTGAAACAATTTACCACAAAGCTTAACAGCAAAAGCAAGTGGGGTCAAGACACCGGCTTAAAACTCAACAGAAATGCTATCAAATGTGGTATACGGATGCCTGTAAAACGGCAGATGGGATTAGAATAGGAATATATAGGCATAGAACCAAATATTTCGAAAGCGTGGACACACATCCCATTTTTTTCTTTCCGGCGGAAATATACGCTATTGAAAGACTGATGGACACTATCGAAAGCAAGAAATTATCATAATCTCTGACAGTCAAGTAGGTATCAAGGCACGAAACTTAAATATAATCGACTCTAAGATGGTTTGGGAGTATCTCGAAAAAATGAACAAGCCAGGCAAAAAGAACAAGGTACCCTTCTGTGCGTTTCAAAACACATGGGAGCGGAAGAATGAAATAACAGACCATCTCGCCAAGAAAGAGGCTTTGTAGAGCCTGGATCCCTTTTCGGGATACGTCGCAGTACAATGCTGTAAAATTTAAATGTGGATTAGAGTAGAGAAAATCTAAATATTGGGAGAAACTCCAGGAAGTACGGCAACCTAAAACCCTTCTGGAAACTTATAACCGAAAGAAATTTATAGAATGCAACACATCTAAGTCAAAATGATATTCGCATATTGTCGAGGATCCTATCAGATCATTGTAAACTGAATGAACATTGGAGTAGGTTTGGAATAGTAGTGGAAGTCGAATGTAGATTTTGTGGGGAATAGGATTAAACATATATATCCTCGCAAATTATGCTGCACTGTACAACTGAAAGGCACTGCACCCGGGAGCATGTAAAATTGAAGAAGTATTGTTTACCTAACTTGGGGGGGCCGATTAATTGGAATAAAGATAAATAGAGATTACAATATACAACAATACAAGGAGTTTTTGGTTGAGGAAAGTATATTTAAAAATAGTTTCATAGTAGAGAATGTTTTACGTGAAATAATAAGGCTTAAAAGATAAAGTTTCCATTGGCTTTTAGTAGATCTTAATAACGGATTTATATTGGCGGTTTAATTGCTTTATTATTAATTAATTTTATGCACAGTATAGGTTAATGATTGCGCAATTTGTATTTAAGGAAGATATTTGAGATCGTTTCAATAAAGAAATAACTCTCATGCAGTATGTAAATGTTTTATTTTTCACTAGAGGATGTAAGTGTATATTTATATGAGTCTTTCTAGAATGTAGAATGAAAGGTGGCTACTCATTTCACCTTTGCCTAGTCAAAGTAAAATAAACACGAAATCCATGTAAGTGTTGCCTCCTTTATGACACCTATTCCGCGAATATAAATCAAAAACATGATCGACCCGCTTAGAATAAATACACACATAGCATCGGTTACCTACTACTATCGCATGCCGGCACCGACGCGAACGCCTTCAGAGGAGAGCACCATGTTTTCCGCGTGTCGTACCGCGTACACAGTGTATAACTCGCACGCACACATCCACCACGCGAACGGAAAGAGAGAAAAACGAGAACGAGAAAAATAATGCTCCGAATCCAGTATGTTTACGCTCCTTACAAAGAGATTAAAATATTTACAGATCCCCTTTGACGCCTGCTATATTGCGCTGAGTGATCAAGTGAGTGTTTACCACGAAAAATAATCAGTCCTTTGCCTTTGGAGAGACGCGCGCTCGTCCGATGTTTATTTACACCGGGGCGAGATAAAAGCCTCAATCGGCCGATTAAAACAACCAAATAGACAATTTGTTAGGGCGCAACAAGTTTTCTCGGAAAAACAAATGTTCGATGCCGTCTCCGTTCATCATTGTCGCCGTCATCATCAATGTTGCGTTCCTCTTCTACTTTACTTTTTACACACTTCTACGCTTTGGTATTAGTGCTCTCTACAGTTAAGATGGTATGTGATAGTCAAAATAAATTAAGAATTTAGTATATATAGGAGATAAAAAGCAACTCATGAGAATTAGATATATTATCTCAAATTTGTATTCGATGGGATTTTTAATGAAAAATTTCTTTATATAAAAACTAAAAAATTATAAACAACAGCGGTCCGAGTATTGGTCCATGTGACGTTCTGTGGTCAACGATAACTCCGCCAAAAAAGTATCGCATAAACTAAAAAAGGGCATTTATGAACCAAGATATTTTTATACGTTCACAAAAAGTTTGCCTCGTGTATGTGAACTATAAAAACACTAACAAAATAATGGAACTTAGCGTTTTTACTTTTTTTTTTTTCTAAAAGAACACATTTAGAAAAATGCATATGTGTAAGGTTTGTTCAGTTGTTTATTGAAAGTCTTCCTATACGGACAAATTTTAAAGTGCGAAGTCAGAGTTCTGTACCAACGCTTTTAAAACTAAAATGAGCAATTTAACTTCAGAACAAGTGGCTGCTATAGTTGCTTTAATCGAAGATGGACGATCTCAAGCATACGTTGCTAATTTGATGAACATCAATCAGTCAAGTGTTTCTAGAGCCGTAGCCAGATATAGGGAAACAGGCATTTACAGTAGAAGACCTGTACCAGGTCGTCCAAGATGTTCTACTCGCCAAGATGACCGCTATTTACTACTACAAGCATTACGTCGAAGACATGTAACTGCGAGACAATTGCAGAACGACTTGGCTAGAGTCAGAAATACTCGTGTGAGTACTCAAACTATTCGGAATAGGTTACGACAGAGTGGATTAAGAGCTAGAGTAGCTGTAACAGCCCCTCGTCTCACTAGGAACCACCGAGTGGCTCGCTTAAGGTTTGCCAGAGAACATGTAAATTGGAACATTAATGACTGGGCCAATATACTCTTCACAGATGAGTCAAGATTTGGTCTTTACACCTCAGATAGGCGTATCTCAGTGTACAGACGAGACGGTGAGCGCTATTCGCAGTGTAATATCAGACCTAATTTCGCTGGTGGCTCTATTATGGTTTGGGGAGGCATCTGTTTAACAGGTCGTACAGAGTTAGTACCAGTAGACAGAGGTACACTGACTGCCCACAGGTATATAACGGACATTTTAGAAGAACATGTAGTACCATATGCGCCAATTATAGGAAACGAATTCATGTTAATGCACGATAATGCACGACCGCATGTTGCAATAATCGTCCAGGAATACCTTAACGATGTTGGTATTCCAGTTTTAGATTGGCCTGCGGTAAGTCCGGACATGAACCCTATCGAGCACGTGTGGGACCTCCTTCACAGACGGATACGAACCCAAAATGTTGCCCCAGCGGACCTGCATGGACTAGCAAATGCTCTCCGTGACGAGTGGGAGAATTTGGATCAGGCTTATATACGGAGGTTAATCGAATCTCTGCCAAACCGTATGCGAGCGGTCATAAGAGCCAGAGGTGGCAATACTCAGTATTAAAAGCTACTGTTATGACATTTTTCTTTCCAAAATTATAATTTCTTGTTTTAATAAAAATCTCAAGTATGAGTTCTTGTTTTTATTTGGCCTGTATTTTATTTAAACAATCATAGAAATTATATCTTAGAGCGCATTAAAGTATATTTACAACTTTATGCTACAAACAAAGATTATGCGATACTTTTATGATTCAAAACTAAATTATGCGATACTTTTTTGGCGGAGTGTATATGGAGCTTCTTTTTCAAAAGTCGAATTATTGCTCTTAGCTGGACTAGGAAGGCTCGAAAACACTTTCTGTATCCGTGCTGGTCGTTCACCAAGTGATTATTTCGTTTCCGAAATATTTAGCCACCCTTGTGGCGATTTTTAAAATTACAGATAAGATCTTGATTGTCTAATAGTTTTCATATCCCTCCATGTCTCTCTTTTTGTGCAATATTATGGCTCTAGCTATATTGAGTTCTTACGTGGAAACTCCTTGACTCCTTGCGATACACAGTACGGATGGTGTACTACTTCTTGGTGATGGTATCGTCGTTATATCTGCTAGTGAAGAAGTTGATTTGGTATTTAAACATGTCTAGGATATTTACAATAAGTTTTGTTTAGCTTTGGATGTATAATAAAGAATTAACAATAAACTTCAATAAAGCAAAAATTATGCGCGTTGAATATGCACAATTGATTTTCCTTAATTTTAAAGTTCATGTCTTCAAGAGACTTATTATTAAAGAATAGAGTTAAAACGTTACCTATTCTTATTTAAAACTAAACCAATATCTGATTATTGATATTCTTACTCGCCATTGATCAATCTTTCATTCTAATTCTAAATCCACTGACAATACATGTTGTATCGTCCGCAGACTGAAAAAGTAACCGTTTCCCAATCGATTTGGCATATCAAAAACGTAAATCAAAAATAAAGTAAAGCCCAAAATCCCACCAGATTGAAGTCCCTCGAGCCACTTCAAAACAGGACGCTACGGCTAATCGCAGAGGCCTTTTGGTTCGTTAGGAACGAGCAGATTCATCGTGATCTGCAAATTTCGATTTTCAGAGACTTCATTAAGTAGATGCTCACCGCTTCTTGGGCTCGCGCACAACTCAGCGAAAACGCCTTGGTTTAGGCAGTCGTGGAACCCCAAGATAGTCCGCCTCTTCTTTCTGCACCATGACGACCACCTGTCTATCTTTACCTTACTGAGGTAAAACTTCGATAATTTTTACTTTAAATCCGTTTTCAAGTTACTGCACCCAAAAATTGCGATCACCAAATTCCCCTAGCAGGGTAACTTGTTCAAAGTTACTTCTGAACCCCACCCCGCGGCTTGATCGTGCCGCTTTATTAACGACGAAAGGGTACGGGAACCTCAGGTTCCTACCCTAGTTGAGATGCAAGTTCATTGCAGGTCCAAAATTGATCCTTGGGGAAAACAAAAACTTTTTAATCACATGAACTCTATGCTTCATATATGAGGTAAAAAAAGAAAGGGAGTTATTCTGATACCGATTGACTCTAACTTTTTCAGTAAAACATTGAACTAATGATATCAAATGTCCTGGAAAGATTATAGAAAATCCTCTTCCTCTTTGTCCATCAGCATCGAAGGAGTTAATTAAACAATTAACAAAATCAAAACTTGTCATTTGTGTACTTTTCCCAGACATGAAACCATGATGAGAGGTATAAAGTTAGCTATATTTCAGTATATACTCTGTAAGTGTCTCGTTAACGATCATTTAAAAAAAATCTTGGGAAAAGCTGACAACAACGAAATTGTAAATAGTATTTATTTATATCATATATGGAACCTTTTTTTTTATTTGAGCTGTCCAACTTCGATTCGTTTGTAGGATATAGAAAGGAAGAATTTTGGCTATGGATTAATATCCAATTAATAATTTAATTCTAGAAATAATTGGTATTGCTATATACATTTTGTTTAGTGTAGTTTTCTTAGAAGAGTTCAGCCAAGGATTAATACCTAAGAGAAATCGGTTTATCTATATTTTTTTATTTTCATCTACTATGCTTTAAGGAATTTTACTTTTAGAACTAGCAACCTTGTCACTCTAATATTTCTTCTTTTCGAAGTAATTAAATTATGAAGGATCTTTTTGTCGGTTACCTTTCTATTTTCTTTATAACTAGTTCTGAGAAGAGCGGATAGCAGACATGAATTTATGATTTCCTTTTATTTTTTTTGTTTCATGTAAAGAAACTCGTCAATAGTTGTAAGTTTAACTAAAGATCTTTGTGTATCTAGGGATACTGCTATGCATTCTAATTTTTTCGCCTATACTAAAGTATTCGCATCCGATTTTTTCACATACTACTTTGATGATGAAGATTCTTCATGGACAGATTCTATCGACCAAATATTGATTACAGTTATGCACCTTCATCTTTATTAATTAAATTGTTTAGTTAAATCTTTTTAGCGTACATTAACATGAAAATCGATGTCGTCACGAATTCTGAAAAAACTCCAAACAAAATCCTTAAATGTAAAACATAAAAAAAAATGTTGAATTTTTTTCTCGCACTGTAATACTGGAACAATATCTCAGAAATCCACCCGCAGCAGAATGGAACACGCGGCGGCATCCAAAAAATGATGAGAAACGGGTGTCGCTCGTGTTGATCTAGTTCTGTCTCACGGACTACTTTCTTCGTTCGTCTCTCTCTATCTCAAAACAAATATCACTTTAACCGTGTCAAGCCGAAAGCACATGTGGATGATTTATAAACCTCCGATCTATATGCGGACGGATGGATTGTGTTTGTGGAGTATTTTATTACCGATTCAACTGGTTAGGAACAGTGTTTTCTTCTTTTTCGGCTCTTATATTGATATAGTACACCACGGATAATAATAAATACGATTTGGTAGTGATAGTAATTAGATTAGTTACAGTCATTTTACTAGCTAAATTTCTCTTTCGATAACTACACAATCCTAACTAATTTATTTGGACATAATTATATGCCTACACATTTTTATAAGGACGATTTCACTGTCGTAATGGCAAATATTGTGTAACCTCCTTCACTAATCGTAAAGGAGAGCTCTTCGGCTTCTCGGAGAAGGTCATAAATATTTTCTTTGTAATTATACAGCTTTACGCTGTAACGCGTTCAGTATCCCACCAGCTTGCTACCGGTAACCCTGCAACGACCAACAATAAAGCAATAAAACGTTCATGACTTCGCCGCTATAAACTACTTAGTACTACTTAGTGATTGATGGACATTGAAAAGGGATTTCTGTGTTTCTTTAGCTACACCGTCGTAAGATTCCGTTGTTTTCTGTGATTTATCGATGTAGATGCCAAGAAGGAACCATCACCGAGAGACTCAGGATAACATGGTGAACGAAAAAAGAAGGAACGTAACAAAAGCTGACTGATATGAAAATCGTAAAATGATAATTATCGTTTTCAGCTTGCGAGATGCATGAAAGGGAGATTATGGAGCTTAATGTATGATTATATGGTAAATATTGGAGTCCCGAAGGCAGGTTGTAAATCTAACAATACATTCTACATCGTCAACCTTCTTTTTAAAATCCAGAAAAAAAGATGCAAATTTTTATGGAAGTTATTGCTTTTCTTAGATGAATTATAAGAAAAAATAATTATAGTTTATTAAAAAAAGTCTTCTTCTATAAGATACGTTTTGAAGCAAGAATTCAAGTTTAAGAAACGGGTTTTTAAGTGAATGGGTGCTTTACATCTTATGAAATGCGTTTTTTATGCTATTTTTATGATTGATAAATTTAATATAAAAGAAAAGAAATCTGCCAATACTAGAAAAAAACTTTTCTATTTTTAGTTTCGAAATGTCTGTCCGTATTTGGTGCTCCCACCTTGTCTTGGATCTTCCTCTCGATCTTCTCATGTCGGGTTTCCAATTCATTATTTTCCTAATATGGGTTTCTGGTGGTCTTCTTTCTATGTGTCCATACCATTTTAAACGTTGAGTCTTAATATACTTCACAATATCTTTGTTATTCAATTTGATTTTGATTTCTTGGTTCATCAGCGGTCTTAATTCACCTACTTAGGTATGTCCTTACTGGGCCAAATATTTTTCTGAGAATTTTCCTCTCTGCTATTCTTAGGGCTCCTTCATCTTTATTTGTCAGTACCATTGTTTCTGATCCATAGTCATTGTTGGTCTTATTGCCGCTTTGTATATTCTGAGTTTGGTGTTTGTGCTCAGGGTTTTGTCTTTTAAGAACTTTTGGTATTTCGAATAGGCTCTGTTTCCCGTTTTTATTTTTTGGTTTATTTCTACTGTTCGCTCGTTTTTTTCATTTATTAGTACGCCTAGGTATTTAAAGTTTGGTACTTTGCTGAATCTATAGTTTTGGATATTAATTTCTTCAGTGTTCCGTCTACTTACTAACATATATTTTGTTTTCTCCTCATTTATCTGTAATCCTCTGCTACCTGCTTCCTTGGAAAATTCCAGTAGGAGTTTATTTAGGCTTCGTCTAGCTCTTGCCATCAGTGCTAAATTGTCTGCATATCCAACTATTGCGTCATATTTGTTGTGATTGTTCCCAGTTCTATCGCTTTCACCGCTGCATCTAAAGCTGTTAAACAGTGTCGTTGACAATGCGTCTTACTCCTTTGTCTATGTTTATTTCCTTCGTATATCCTTCAATGGTGATTACTTTGGCCTTGCAGTTTTTTGTTGTCATTTTAGCTAATCTAATTAGTTTTTCAGAAATTTCGATTTTTTGCATGTCCTCTTCCAATTTGTGTCTATCTATGCTGTCAAACGCCTGCTTAAAGTCAACGAATATAATATGCGGGTCCATTCCATATTCATAAAATTTTTCCGTAATCTGCGTCAGTAAGTGCATCGCGTCCATGGTTAATTTCAAGGAGTAACCTCAAATTGCCTCATTTGTGATTATTGACGTGATTTTCCTGTAGTTCTAAACGCACTCGTTTGAATGTGCTTTATAAGTCTATTCGAATCTCCAGTTATATTACTAAAAATCGAAATGATTTGGTATGGAATAAAGTTTGTGACATTTACTGCGTTACTGTTAATAAAATTTTA
This sequence comes from Cetonia aurata, assembly GCA_949128085.1. Taxonomy (NCBI): domain Eukaryota; kingdom Metazoa; phylum Arthropoda; class Insecta; order Coleoptera; family Scarabaeidae; genus Cetonia; species Cetonia aurata. The sequence continues at coordinate 37,461,371 of OX421885.1, forward strand.
TCTATTTCGTGGTGGTGTAATTGTTTGCTGGATAGTAGAAATTTTACCGTCCGAAGTAAATTTATCTGTAAAATCGTAGGCAATTTTGCTACGAACGATTTTTCATGTAATTTTGCTAATTTTTTTGAGAGTGTAGGCACTGAAAATTATTGTTATAGTTATTAGAGTAAATAAGAGCTTTACTTGTATATTTATATTTACGTAATGTGAAATATTTCTTAGACAATATAATTCTAAAAAAGTTACTAAAATATTACAGAACATCTTAAGCATTTATTTGACAAGCTAGATTTTTTTTTTCTTCATTTTGCTTAAATAGGCAAATTTTTCAGGTTAAGTTCAAATTACTTTTAACTTTCCTTCAATTTCCTAGTTATTGAATTAATATTTGCACTTAGGAACAATTTCCATATACCTCTCAGGAAAATACCAAATTAATACAAGCGCCTCTAACGCCCTTCTTATTAACTAAACGACAAACAAATGAAGAAGCCGCAGCCTCACGCGATCTGACAAATTAACGGAAAGTATACGCGCCGTCCACATGGAAAGACGAATCAAAAGAACTTCACGGATTTCAAAGAAACGAACGTACACAGAATACGAGCGTACTGCACCTAACACAAACAGGAGCCCACGTATGTGCAGCTCAACGCGTAGAGCTTTCGCAGGCGGCGGCGGTGCACCGGCTCGGCGTTGAAAACGACTTTTTTGTACGTTGCGGAGATCAAAGGCTTCCGCCAGTGTGCCAGCGCTGCCACCATCGCGAACGTAAACAAACAATTACGAACCGTTTATGCCGCGGTACGCGGAACCTAATTCTATTCACGATTCCCTCTTCGTGTGTGCTTCGTGTGCGAGCTGCATCGTCGGACGAACGGACAGTGGCCAAGGCACAATAATAATATTTGTGTTTTCAGCCGACGTCTTTGTATAGGTGATTGCCGCGAGTTGGCGTTTGGAAAATTGTGCAAGTAAGGATCCGATCATTAATCCTTAGAATCGTCGGATCTTTCGTTCCATTAAGGGGGTACTCAGCTCAGTACTTCTGCTTTTTAGAGACTTAATTGGATACTGACTTGAGCTAGGTGGTACCAATCAAGTTTTAAAAGTGTAGAACGCGTTTTTGCTTGCCTGTCATTTTATCAATTACTCTTCGTAAATTATCTTTTTCAGTACCTAAAATTGAACATGATAGAGATGTGTTGTGACCAGCCCTGGCAAACCTCTTCATATTTTTCTCCCCTAAATTTTGAATTAGCTACGTAAATGATGCTCAGGCAATGTACCACATAATTTTGACACAGACAGAAGTATTTCATCAATAATCAATACTCAGTCATAAAGCTTAACCTTCTTAGATCTATTAATTACTAACTATCACACTGACAAAAGTCAATGCTAGGTTTTTCCACTATCACCAAACAACAATGCACAATCTCTCGACGCGCGTTTCGCTAACCAAGTTAGCATCATCAGGAGATGATTAATAGTGGTATTAATCTTAGCTGTAGCTTGAAACAATGGGGCTTCGGGAGCTGAAATAGCCAGCACGTGGATTCTGTGTTTTCGAGTCAAAACGAGTACGTCACAACGGCAAATTAACTGAACTGGCACAGAGGAACAGAGAGCGCGTGTAGCGTGCAGAGCCCTTATAAAGGCTCGGTAAGTAGGTACAAAACAAAGGATGAACCAATAGCAACGTCCAGTGATGCACAAAGGATCATAAAAGCAACGAAGCGTCTAAGAGGTTGGCGCGTGAATGAATGAATTTAAAACAAGCGAGTTTAAATTTCGTGGCGCGTAAGTTAAATACTCCCGCGCGAAAAGGAACCGCTAAGTGACGTAACGGTTTTTCTAAAGTCGTAATTGCAATTGCCAGATTAAAAGTAAAGAGAATGAATTTTAAAATTGCCTTCAAAATAACGTTTATATCGCTGATGTTGTCTATGATTAAAAGAAGCGAAATGAATTATTGAAATCAATGTCATTTTCGATTCAATGCAAAGTGTAACAATTTCTTAATAATAATAATAATAATAATAATAATAATAATGTTTATTTCCCAAAAAAGAAGTACAAAACTTATGGGATACAGTCGTAAAAAAAAATTGCCTTAAGATGTTTTTGTCTTGAGGATATTTAAAACGTAGATTTATTTGATCCAAGACAAATTTATTTAAGGTAAGCATGCATTTTTCTGTGTGTACGTGTGCTATTTTTGTTGACGAATTCTATGTATATACGAAACACAATAAATTTATTTGTTTACTAACTTACTAAACGTAGTTGAGTGAAATTTTTGGATTCTTAATAAAAGCAGTGCTTATACAATTTTTTAATGTTAGAACTTGTAATAAATAGTCGTGATATATTTTGAAATTTTACATGAACTTCTGAAATTTGGTAGTTTATTTCAAATGGGCCACATTACATATATATGCAGAGGGATGAGAGAGGCGTTTCTTTCTATTTAAGAGACATGATGACTTATTTTTACAAAAATGTAACGTTTCAAAATTGGATTCGTTACAACTAACAATTGAAAACGTACGCCGCTCTACTAAGAGGGCATTAGTTTCATCAGCTACCGTATCTAAAAAGGGCCTTCGGTGCTTTTTGAGGTATCGCTGCTGTTTTGTCTTGACCCCTCTACTAGGACCGCCTTCCGGAAAGGGTCCACTGCGAACCAGGAGAAAAATAAATAAGACGCACAGACGAAAAGCACCGGGAACAGTTTGATTAATGACCGTCCGCATTGGAAATATCGGAAGCCACAATATTTTGGGACCTAAGCAAGGCGGCACCAGTTCAAAGTATGTGCGCGCATACAGAAAGCATTATGCGTTTTAAAGAAAGCAGCTTTTTCGTCTCTCGCCGGCAATAAATTAGTCCGACCGCTATTTTTGTGCTCATTGTGCTCGTGTACAAGCGAAAAACTCACTATACCGAATGTGTCGTTAACGTTTCGCCGACAGAATAATGGGAATTGAGATGTTTAGTTTCGTTTTCGAGGCGGCCACAATGCCGTGTTACATCGATCGTAGATGATTCCCAGCGGGACGCCGTGGTTTATGCAGAAACCGCCCGTCGAGAAAATTACAATATATACGAAATGCACGGTCACACACGCACGTATCTGATCGAGAAAACATAGGGGGACACGATTATACCCTCGCATGCTAATCGGACGCTTTAGAACCTGTGAGTTTGTTTTATTTTATTGGTGTGCAGAGAATAAGGATAAAAAATATGTATAACAGATTACGATTCTTTCGCTTTCTTAGTAAAAATAAAAGTTAGTGTTATACCAACTGCAAAATAAAATAGATTTCTTCTGTCAAGTAAATATATTTCTTTAAAACATTATACTTCTTTCAAATGTATCTGTATTTGAAATGAGAAATTATACTTGTATAGAAAAAAATATTTTACTTAGTTATAACGAATGATATTCTTGCTTGTAAAGCTTGTTTTATGAAAATTATATTTTCTCCAAGAAACAGATTTCTATATGTAAGAAATACAAGCGGCAATGAAAGAGTGGTGTAGATACTTGAATTACGGAAGTATATTCTTTTCTTAAGGATTTAAATATTTGAAGCATACCCTTTGTATACTTATTTTAAGCTGAAAATCGTTTTAAAAATGATGATGCAATTTTCATGGTGGGGTGAGCGTGGTTACGTGACAAACGAACGATTGCCAATAATGCAATAGTTTTTAGGGTACAATAGTTTTTAGCGTACATCGAAGGGTGGTGGTGCGTGGTGCTAAAGACGCAAAATTATGAAATTACTAGAAATCGGTAAGTAATTCATAATGTCCTTATTTATTATTATTATTCAATTGAATCTGTAGCTAACTGATTTAATTGAATTGTTTGTGAAAATATGATTGAGACAGTTTCTGAAAATGCATTTTTTAACCGTATTAATGTTTTAACCAAACAATACGTAGTGATTTCTTAGGATATTAATTTAAATCTACATTATACATTGGACATCTTTCTTATAGAATAAGATAGGTTAAGTTACTACTTGCTCTTAAAATATTGCGCTTGTTCGTACCATGTTTGAGAGAGTTTTTTTTTTTTTAAGAAATATACACTTGGCCACAAAAGTTTTTGAACTTTTGTGTATACAGTTTGTACAGTTTGTACAGTGTATACAGTTTGCTGTATATACCATACAGGATAAAAAGTTCGCACACAGAAGTTTTGTTGTTGTAGTGTTATTTGCAGAAAAAGTTCTAAGAAATTATCAACACGATGGAACGTTCAAAGTCATAGTTCCTGATTAATGTAATGTAAGTAGTGCCAAGGTAAAGCCAGGAGAGGTTTAGTATACTATTTCACAAGTTTAGTTTCAGTCCTGCTTTGTCTAATAAAAGCAATAGTATTTTCATTATTGTTATGATTATTATAATTGTATACCTAAAAAGATATGATAGGTATATCTGCATAATTTTTCTAAATTCAATGTATTTTAGACGTCGCAGAGGATGAACAATTGCAGAGATCTAAAATTTGGTTCAGAGAAAGAAGAGAGCCATGGGATGAGGTCGTGGAAAAATGGACGCAAACATACCGTTTACGAAGAAACGATAAAGCAAAAACTGTTACTGAATTTCTCCGCGAGTGGGACATATTTAAAGACCACTGTTTTTACTTAAGTAGTAAGAAACGGAAAAACATTTTGGAAAGTCAACTTATGGTCAGTATCATACTAAAGCACCAAATAGGGCGCCAGTATAACGATATCGGAGGCACTGTTTATTTTCCCATTGACCTTTTATGTTGTAGTACATACTTAATACGAATGTATTTGTATGATTATTGACTTCTCCCATATTACTGTATAGTGGAGAGGATGAATAAATACATATCTATCTAAACTTTACACTGACATAAACTATAAAGATAGTAGTACTCTCCAATACTACACGAAAAAACGATTAATATCGAATGTATTCGATTTACGGTCGCTTATCTTGCAAAAAAAACTGCCAGGAATTAATCAGTCTTTCGCCTGTACAGGCATGAACCGACATCTTGTATGTCTGTTACTACACCAAAACCCTTACTACTTATTTTCAGTATTCGTGATATGTTAATTTCGTACGACTCCGAAAACAGAAAACTGTCAGCACGGACATATACAATTTTGAAATATTTAAGGCGAACCAGCGCTCCAGTCATCCTTGGAGAAAAAATACCGCCATCATTAATAATAAAGGTTCAGTTTAGGATATTATGCCGAACAAAATATTTGTAAAGACCGACACCTATTCACCGGCCGTGTTGGTCAACAAAAGGTCAAAATTCTTTAAGATTCCCGACAAACACGCCGATATGCGATACGTGTGTTGGTATCCAAGTGTGTATATGTGCGATATAAGCCTGTTTGTGTGAGTGCGAGAGACCGGCGGACCCTTGACTTGTTGTTATTCTTCTATTAGCGATTATAATAACACAGATGTTACATAAATAGGAGCTTACGCGGGCAGAAAGAACAACATTCCCGGGTTGTTGGGCATTCGGCAGCTTAGAATTGGTAACCGGGCGAAATAAAGCAGAAATAATTTACCTACAAAAAAGAACGGTTTTTTATCATTGCGACACTGGTAAACGTTTAAAGTCGACGTTTTTAGGGTTAGGAATTTGTGTCCTTGAGAGATAGTTTTGTGAATAAACTGTTATAGTCTAGTATTAGTCTTTTATCAATTAATGCAATTTAAATAATATCTTGTAACTAAAGAAACAGTTTGGAACGACGTCGCATCCCTCCTATGGAGAAGTACAAAACCTCAGCAAGCGATTTTCCTTTTCGTTCACCTTTGAAAGGTATGGTACTTCACTCTGGTCTAATATTTATGTTGGATGTGTTGTTGGAACCTAATACCTCTTAAATGTCTTTATTTTCCAGTCTACAGCCGATTACTGAACAATAATTCGACGGCATTTGATCGACTACAAGATCACACGGATCATCTCGAGAGGCTCAAACCGGATAAAGCCACAGGGCGTGGAAACGAGGCTTTAGAACCTTTGGAGATGGTCCCCTGACGGCTATAGTTAGTTCGTCAGCATATCGAAGGCAATAAAATCCTTTCCTGGTTAATTTTCGTGTTAGGCGATCCACTAGTGTCTCTATACTGCAACGGTGGCTTTACCATTTGCTGTGTATCTACACAGCACGAGTTTCCGTCTTATGGTCACACGATGTTATACGAACTCCTGCATCTAAACGTGGTCCAATAGTATATATTATAGTAATAGACGCAATAGATATACAGTAGTGGTCAGATAAAGGTTACCACTATAGAAAATTTATATATTCATACAATTTTGTCAAACATTGCATACTACGTATGCATATGTCTCTTTCATTTTGCCGTTAGGTATTTTAGAATAACGTTAGTGTTTTTCTTTTGTTTTTTATCTGTCAGAATTTGATTGTAACGCGAACTTATTTGATAAAGAGCGTTACTGTAGTGCATTACGATGCTTTGAATCGCAGATATTATTTTCAGTCGACCTCGGTACATGGTGGGGTCATGTCACACCACTGAGCCACCGATTATTATATTTATATAGGCTGATATACTCTTAAATATCTATATTGTCACTGTACTAGTTATTCGTTAGTGATGTTCTCATATTACATTGAATAAAAGAGGCGATATTTAAGTATAATTTACGACAGCAGAAGAAACCCACGTCGAACATTCATCGAAGGAACACACATGTCCTAAAGTTCATTGCTTTTTTGAATTAGATACGAAATAAGTAAGTTTTTAGTTTAAATTTTGACATACGTTGACAAAATAAATAAATAGATTAAAATACATTTACATAAATAATTTTATAGTTGATATAATGATTCTGTGAGTTCTGTTTAGCATGATATAACATAGCAATATATATATCTATGTTGTAACTGTGTATATGTATCAGGGATATCAGCTTGATTACATCGGTTATTTGCTTTTAATTAAATTAAAATTACCGTATGCCGTTCTCGACGTAAGCGGCTCGAGCACTAATTAAACGCTGCTGCAACACAGCAGCAAGCCTCCGCCTCAGAGATAACCACCGGTTAGGTGCGCGTGTGTGCTTCCGCCGATGTCCCACTTTTCCGCGGCCGACGGCACCTACGCAGCGAGGTCGCGTACTCCTCCCTCTTTCACCCCTTCCCCATGTACCCGTATACAGTCCGTCGTTATACAACGTAACGCACAACGTTAACGTCGTCGGACTCTTTGATCGACGCGTTAATAACGATCGCACTACTTGCCAGCTATGCTAATCCGTCGATCGGGTCTTCCATTGTGCGCTGTCCGGTTTTCGCCCAGTCACCAGCGACAATGCGCCTCCTAGCGGGCTCCGCACGCACCCTATAATTATCGCGGTTTTGATTTTACGTTGTAAGAAACTCGAGAGGAATGTGTGTGTACACGTGGAAAGGAGAAAAAAGTGAAGACAATGGCGGCAACGATCAAATTATTGTTATTACAAGGCGCGATAATTGGAGTTGTTCGAAACACGCCGCGCCCGCGTAATTTTCTCGATAAATAAAGGCTTCGGGAATGAGTAGTCATTACGTTTAATTGCGTATCGCGGCGTCTTTGCCAAAAAAAAAAAAGAGATCTTAAATGCACGAACGTGCAAATGTTTTCTTTAATTAGGATTCAGGAAGTCCGGTGTGATTAGATCGGAGGGAAAGTGTAATAATTGTATTAAGAGTGGGAGAATGCATGCAAACATATAATTACGTTGTAAAATAAAATCTTCTGTTATTATTAATTATGATCTACGAAAATTCTATAGGTTAAAAAAAATTGACGTGTCATGCCAGAGTCATCTAGCGGCAGAACAACGAAATACAGAACATTAATGAGATCTGTAATTTTCGAATGTCAGTTTTAAATTGTTATAAAATAAGAGTTCTATTATGATTTAATGTGTTTTCAAAGCTAGTTACCATATGTTAGTGTCTAAGAAGTTAATTAAACAGAAGAAAAAACAATTAGTATTCGAAAGTTCTTCTGATATGAATTCAGCGACGATTGACGTTTTCCTGGGAGCTGATTCGGAGCAATACAATCGACGTGATTTGCATCTTCAAGGAGGCCTATTTAAAAAAAAAATTGCTTAAAAAAATTGAACAAAATTGTAAAACGCAAGAAGAAAAAATACCGTGAGTACAGAACGCACGCAAATTTAAGAAATAGAATTAAAAGTTGCACGAAAATTTAAGGGAAAAATAAAAAAATAAATACTGAAATTTAACCCAAAGCTTAATAACCAATGCACAGTTTAATAAAGAGTCCCAAATTACAACTATAAAATTAATGGTAAAAACCCAATATTTGCCTAAGAGACTGAATATAGCAGCAGAATATAGCAGCTCAAGAAAGAAGCAACCGGAATCAACCATCGGAAAATATGTCAACAAATGCGGTATCGTAAAAAAATATTTTTGATAAACTTGTGACGAGCAAGAACTCGACGAGCGATCGCAGAAGGCCTTTGACGACGTAAAAAACGGGTTTGCTGCAAACAGATTAAAGGTTAATCAAAACAAGACGCAGAAAATACTACTTACGACGAGGAAAAGTACACCATCCGCAGCCAAATTTCTGGGTATTACCATCGGCAGCAATACGAGGTGGCATCAACACATATGCAGTTCATCCAGCAAACTCTCCGGCGCTTTATATGCCATAAAAAGAACAGGGCACACCGCAGGCCATGAAGGTGCTTTTGACTTGACTATTGTATATATACTACATGCCAAATGCTGTAATGACAATATCTGTAATGGTTTTTATTACAAATACAAATACAATACGTATTCTTACGAGAACTAAAACCAAAAAACAGTTAAAAATTATAAATATAAAACAGTGAACGAAAAGACACTATAAAAACATTACTTACCCAAACAGATTTAATTGTAGATCGATCTTTGTAATTGTAGACGTGATTTAAGACAATTATAAGATTGTTGTAAGTTCTAAGTAGTCCTAACCTATTTAACGATTGTTGTCTTCGAATCTATTCAAGTTTCGGTTCAATCCTAGAACGCTTAATCGATTTATTTTTCTCCTCATCAAGATAAGAAATGGATATCCATTTTGCTTAAGTAGTATAGTTGCCCTAATTAGAGAGTGATATTGAAAAGTCAATTTATTTATTACACGTATCTTTTCTTTTGATAATTTTGTGTTGTAGTACAAGATTCTTCTTAATTACTCAATGAATGAGTAAACAATTGAACTCCACCCCGTTAATTAGGTAATTGATCGTGAAGATGCCCCAGAGAATAAAACGGTACCAACAACCGCAGCTGATCGCGGCCAACTTCTTCGACCTCGCCGTATTTCTGGACTGGCGCTGACGTTACTCGGAATGGACTGGAGACAATTAGCACAACGCTGACTGGATTTATTCATTCATTCATGACTGGTGACATTTGATCCGCGTATTTTATTCATCAATGATTTACGCACAGACGTATGTATGCCGGATGTGAGTCACGTAACAAAGGGAAAACATTGCTCGTAACAATCGCGAAATAGATTAGGAAGAAGGAGATGATAGATAATCTGGAGCTGTCGGCGTCGATCGTCTAGATCATGAATGGATTTCTGGCAATTTCGCTTCATTAAGCGACATTAACTAGTCTGTTGTGAATTGGGCTGTGTTCTTGGTTAGATTTACTCAGAAGTTATTACAAAGAGATTCTTCTTGTGAATGCACCTGTTAAAGTAGAAATGAAAACAAACAGAATTAACGTTTGTCATTCTTTGGATAAAGTGACATAAATAGTTGTTAGTAGTGGAATTAGCAAAGAGAAAGTTTTATCTCTATTCCATGATAACTATGCATACATTCCTATGATGTGCTTACAAAGGGCAAACATTTATTTCCTTGAAAAATTATGGAGTCTACAAAGGGATTACCATTAGAAACAGCGAATTAACCTGTAGTGCTGGTTGGAATAAGTAATACATTTGCGATAATAAATTATGAAAAATGAAAACAGCAAAGAATGTAAGGAATAAACTAGTACTAGACACAACACAATACATTTAATTGTTTTTAGAAAAGCTACAATTGTGTAGATATTTTTGATATGAATTTTCTGTTTAGAACTATTATAACTGCTTATCTCTATTTTTTAGCTTCCTACGTTTCTCCGACAAGTACTTAAACAGTGTTATATTATCTTCATAGCCAGGCAGGATAAAAGAATTTATCCTTCTCAGGGCATTTCTATTTTAATTTCTTTAACTTCAAGGATATGCTTTGCTAATCCATTAATTATTTTGAACCTAACTCTGATCACGCTTTTTGTATTTATATCATCGTGCTAAATAGATATAAATTACAGGACACTCGAAAAAAGAAATTAATGATCCACCCCTAGAGATATGCATGCATATGCATACTTATAAACCGTACGCTGGTACAGTACTGCTACATCGTAAGCTTATCGCACCTGCAATCATATGCCATTGAAATATCCAAGGCTAATTTGTTGGCGCGTGAAATAAAGAGAAAGGCGTGCAGAACTGAATAAAACAAAGTCGTCCATGATCGATTATTTAAAAAAGGTGAAACGATATCGTTCTGAATTAAACATATTTTATGTAAGATGTGTATAAATAGCTCCCATAAATAAACGCGCGTGCTATAAAAGCACGTACCGGTGAAAACGATGCGGGAAATTGGAAGAGAAGTGGTATGAACCGATACGAGTGACATACGGGAAGAACTGTCGGTATGACTTAATTCGGTTTATAAAATATATTAATTAAAGAAAGGTAACTGTTATTTTTTTCTTCTTTAAAGAAAGGGTGCACAATCAATCTTAAAATGCCGCTAAAAGTTACAAGTGCTGCCATCTGTTGAACATGACAAATATGGCGGTTGTGTTATAATTTACTTACATCCATAGTGCACTTATAGAATAACACTTAAGCTTAAAATTCTACCGCTAATTTGAACTCGATACTGACGCAGTGCATTTTAACCGAATAATCGGTTATAAACACAAGCATAACTGGTACACTGGGGGAAACGGTACGTGTTAAATTAACAAAATAGGTTTTGTTTTAAATTATTTATATCGTGTATTGAATAGATAAACATCTTATACGAGATGTAATCATTAAAACCGCGACTTCATCACCGGCGGTGGCTTTTGACCCACCACCGGTGATGTGGCAGAAGTGTGTTGCAAATTAACGAAAATATTTAGATTATTAACATAAAATTGTTGTATCCCAAGCCTGCATATCTGCAACTTTGTATTTCTTACAATCTGAGATACCCCATCCTTGCCTCCACCATTATCACCAAAATGGAGAAGAGGAACGTTTAGAAGGCATTCCATTGCTGCTCTTGGTATTCTTAAGCACGCAAGCTTCTGTATACTGCTAAATTCAATTATAGCAATTTGCTGTTGCATCTTTGTCCACCATACCAGAGTTGCATAAGCGATCATGAATCTGACCAGCGTGATGTATGCTCAATACGTCATATTTGGTCTAATGTTTCTCCGCGAACTGTACTAACGAACATGAGTGTTGTCTCTGACAGGGTTTTAATTCTTTGGAGCTGTCGATTCCAAGTAAGTTGGGAGTCAAGAATGACTCTAAGGTATTTTACTTCCCCGGGCAGCTTTATTTCCTTTACTCCGGAGCTTTAGCGGTTCTAGACCATCTAACTTTCTCCTTCTCATCAATATTACTGTGGTCACTTTGGAAGGACTAATATTTTGGTTCTGCTACTCGGCCTATTCTTGTACAAATTGTAGAGCGTTTTATATTTTGTTCCGTAGTACGTTGTTGAATTTACCCTGGATCAGAATAGTAATATCATCTGCGTATCACAAAATTGTATGCCCTTCATTGTCCTGTTTTACTAGTAGCTCGACTATGACCAAGTTCCACGACAGATAGGACAATATTCTACCTTACGGACATCTTCGGTCAGTGGATTAGAAGCATTACCTCTGATGAAATTTATAAAAGGCTTTATTGAAAGCAGAAAAATATGAGATGAGAGAGTTGAAGCTCCATAAAACATAATAACCGCAAAAAGCAAGTATCAGCAGGACAAACACAATCAAAGCTTTTCTAAGCACGAAGCACTAGAAAAAAAAAATGACAGTTTTAAGATAATAGGTGGCTTGGTTATTGCCAACTTGTAGCATATGTACTGCATAGTTATTTATTTTTGGTGTTAGGAGAGATAAAGAACTATCATAACATAATACCAATATATGAACGATAATATGTTATCAATATGGAAATTCGATTCTGTTTTATTCTTTTGCATCTACTATACACTACGGCATAAGATTTGCTCTCGATTTATCAAATTCATCCTCTCCGGATACATCAGATTAAACGTTTACATATTACCGATAAAATATTTGTACGAATTATCTGTTAAACCGAGATCGGACCTAAGCGATAACTCGGCCGCTATGTTTAGCTGTCAGCCGGTCAGTCGGGGATCGGTTGTTCTACACGTCATAACTGTCAGCCGCCATCGGTCTGTGGACGGTTCTCCCTACCGAAGATCTCTAATTAACTCTCAGATAATCTGAAAATTTCTAGGCTATCTTTTTAATACGGGTACGCGATAGACTAATTGACATCAGAGAACGGTAAATTTATACGTATGCATGGGTATCCGTGCACGAGGTCAAGATTTCTGTGTATCCCTCTGCTTACGCACATAATATACCTGTAGTTGTAATAAATAGCTTAGGAAAATATGACTTTCGTTGTCAATTAAATCTACATATAATATTTACGCTTCATTTATCTTTATTTTGAATTTAATCTATGTTTTAGTTTGCTTTGGTTGTATGAGATTAAAGACAAACATGAGCTTCTGAGCACGACAGCAGAAATTTATTAAATTAATAAATAAGTCTAATATACCACCAGGTGTAAATATAATGCATTAATATACAACATGGCAATTTGCGAATCATTCTTTTCCAGGAAATGCCATCCTGTGCCAATCGTCTTGCCTTATTCCACTGGGTGACTTGTTTTTCTACTTTCCATCCTACTTTATGCTCCCATCGTAATTGTGGGTGTCCTATTTTCTTCATTCCCTTCGCTTTGGTTTTGCAGATTTCTTTTCTTGATCTTTCATCATTCATTCGATGTATGTGGCCTAGGATGTCCAGCAGTCACCAACGACTGTTTCAATCGGTTTTGTATACTGCTATGAAACTCCAGCTACAATTGCCAGTACTTTATTCTCAATTTGTAGCTGGTGCAGTAGGAAAGACTTGAGTGTTAACCCGAACAAAGTTATGATCCAAGGAGTGAAACTTGTAGATGATGCAAAGGCGTCCTATTTGATAATATCAGACATAAATCAATAGGAATTTCAATTGGCAGGCAGATGGTATTAAAAGCACTAAAAGCGCATAAATGCAACACCAGCATAGTACCTGAACTAGCTAAACAGCAATTCAATATCTGGGCAAATCAGAAAGTGCTCCAACATTACAAAAAATTCTTCTGGTTTGGTAATTCCGAAGATTTCATTGCACCTAGTCATGTCAAAAGTAAGGAAGTACTTGAACTTGATTGTAAAAGAGCCAATGTAATTGTTGCTTCAAACTCAACAAAAAGCATCTATACAAGATCGGACTATATGTGTTTAGAGGACGAAGAGACAATTGAGCACATTTTATGCCACTGTTCTGCTGCGACGAGAATCAGCTATCTGATTTTTTTGGAAAGGTTGACCTTTCCCTAGACGACCTAAAACATATCTCATCCAAAAAGATACTGATGTACCTCAAGGACCTGTTAATCCTGGTTGGACGAACTTTAAGATAACCTGCATTCGACAATATTGCCCAGTGAAGAGCAAGATTTATGAAACCATCCGTATGTTGCTTTCTCCTTCAATTTAATTCCATTCATTTCAACTCCAAATGATAAATTATCTTAAACAAAGTATGTTAACTAACAGCAATAGATTTTGCGCTATTGAAATCAAAATTTTCCATAATTAAAATGCTAAATGAAAGCTTTTATTTCTTTATTACCTTATCTATACTTTGCGTCCAGCTTTCTCGATCAGCTAATAATCTGAATCGAAAAATTTATTGTCTTCATACATTACATAAGAGATATCTAGGTAATTGACTGCAGATTTCTTTGCGACAAGACAGACATGAATAATTAACATGTGTAATTATATACTTATTTAAGTTACGGCAACCAAATTCGTAGCATTCATAAATCTTACTTAAAAATGACGAAACACTTAAATTCCATATCAGTAATCGTCGGTAGAAAATGATGTGATGCCTGACGTCGCCTGTCTTCATTTGCTGACAAATATCATAATTACTCACTCAAGCATTCCAACACATAACGTTGATAAATACATCATTAATCACCCGATTTAGGCATGAAAGTAGTTTAACTATTACCTAATACTGAAGTAAGCACAACACAACTAAATTAACTTTAATAATGTATGTTAAAGAAGTAATTTGTTAACTCATATTTCTATACAAAGATTCAATGCTGCTGTTAAATTGTATAGATCAATATTCGATAAACATTGGCGGAGGCACAACTCATTTACGAAGTAAATACTATTACAGTTATTCGCGGAATTCTTTTAACATGCATTCGAATTGTATCTGCTATTTTTTCTTTATTGTTGAAGTAGGAATACACAGATAGCGCAAATATTTACTAACAATGACTAACAATCGAGGATATTGATTATTCCAGGTTAAACAAACAAACCTTCGTTTTATTAACACCGTAAGGTTTGTCTCAAGAATTCATAAATCATAGTTAATTACCAAGCTCGATAGCTATTTACGGACGGCGATAAAATGTGTTTCTTATTGGTAATACGCTTAGGTATATATGTACCATCTATTAATACTGCTGCTGTTGCTTCATTAATGAAAGGTTTGAATAATAATAAAAAGATCTATTTGTAGTTTGTAGATGCAATGACATGAATTAGACGTTTTATTGATTGTGTTGTTGCTTTCAATAATTAATGTTATAATTGTTAGTACGATGCATTTACAGTCATGTATGTATTTAATGTAGATATATATTGCTAGTATTGCATAAATTGCTCAGATTATAAGGTCTAAGCATAAATTCGCAAGAGTAAGTTGATGTAGTGTATATCGATTTTGTCAAATCTTTTAATACCATCGATCATGGCATATTAATCTCTAAGCTTATTGGCTCTACTATATTCGGAGTACCGCAAGGCTAGAACTTGAGACCGGTGCTATTACCTGGGCTGGAATGTCTCGTTTTTAAGCTAAAACGTGACATGCGGTGGCATCCCGGCAGAGCCAAGTCTTCCTCCTAATAGTCACTACGACCACCGGTTATAGTAATTGACCACAATGAAATTTGAACAGTGGACCTCACGACTGATAGCCGAGTGTGCAAGCTACTAGACTATTACCTATGTGATATTAGTGATCACTACACTCATTCGAGGATAATAAAGGCCACTTTACCAAATTGAACTAAGAATTAAACTGCCAATGTGTCACTTCCGTTACTTTACCGTATTTCTCTGTGAAGGTTCTGAAGTTTTTCTGGGTTCGGTTGTCAAAATAGCGGTCAAACAATCTTTCATTAAAATATGAGTGATCTGTATTCTGAACACTACGAATGCAAGTAAATTAATTTTAGTTAGTGGTAATCGTGCGGTGGTCGAAAAAAATATTGTTTGCACCACGGCTGGAAAGCGTTTTCTTATAGAACTTGTCAACGTCGAAAACCTCACTCTTCACCCTTGATATTTAAATAACTATTTTTTTGAGTACATTGTACGTTGGTGAAAAGCTAATTTTAAAGACTATCTAACTAAATATTTAATATGACCGCCATATGAAAAACAAAAGATATTTTAAAGCCAAATAAACATGAAAATAAATGACTGTTTACACCGAAAATATTATCTTGAAAAAGTTTCTCAATAATATAAAACTTCACAAACTGTTTTTTTTTTTTCAACATATCTTAAAATTTAGAAAAGTTAGAATAAATTTAAAATGAGATTTGTTGCGAGTATTAAATTCTGTAGAAGATATTCTATTTAACCTTTACGTTTTCTGATGGCTGACATACCAATCATGAGCATTGAAATGTGACCATAATGTATAGAGGATACTTAGATATCGCTGATATAATGCCATTCAAACGGGCATCCATCTAAAAGACCAAGCATCCTAATTATTCTTCCTTTTCGTTTAGTCGGTTAAAGTTGCTTCTCGCAATGAATAAATAATCTTTTATCCGTTAGTATCTACGAAATTGTTTTCATCTAGCACATTCAAATTAAAAATCGAGAGATATAATTAGCACAATAGGCTTAACCAATCGCTGTTTTGACTGATTTGAGTCAATTTCTCTTAAAAATAAAAATAAGGTAAGTTCTGTTAAGTTTATCTTTGATCATATTATTCCAACCCAACTAAGATTCTTGCCAAACATTAATATTTGTTTTTACTAAAACTATGAGTATAATAAAATTGCCATTACATAGCGAAAGACAACAAAAAAATACTCTGCAGTAATACACACTAAAGAGTTTTAGTAAATTTACCAAGATTCCTCCGAAAAATGCCAGTACAATTTGGGGGAAAATCACCAAAAACTGAGTAATTTTCCGTTTTTTAGTAAAATTACCGCCGAATTGATGCCGACACCACGGCAACAGGAATTTTACCAAATCTTCGTTAGAGTGTAGTTTGTTTTACACTGTAGTTCGTATGAGGACGACTTTTTTGTATGAATGTATGTGTAAATGGATTGTGAGTGTTATTTACAGCTGCAAGATTAACTCCAATTAATTTCGATGGCACTGTGTGTCAAACAGAAACCAAATGTCAGCATCTATAATAAACGGGATTTATTACCAGCGAAACAACATAAAGAAGACACGATATTTCCATTTCTCTGAGGTCTGCTTCAGAAAAATTATCTCCAATCTGGCCTGATTCCCTTTCAGGGTAATATATACGATCTAAGAAAAAATCCTAAACGACACCACACAAAAACGGTATCTATCTAATCGGCGGCGGATGCTTTTCGTAATCCGTCCCTGGTATAGATTCTCGCACTTCGAAACGGCGTTTTCAGTTCGGCGCTAGATCAAACGCCCTTTCATTTCCATTGGTCTTCTTTTTTTCGCTGGCTGCCATACACCTAACAGTAAACACATGGCCATGTCAAAACATTCAACACTGTTGTGTTTCTCGTATGCCACCCTGCGTGATAGTCGGTCAGATCAAAGGCGCCGTGCGTTGCTACAGCGTCGATGTGTGCGTTCACGGCCGACGTGGTCCCCGTGTGGGCGTAGGACGTATACGAACCGTGCCCGGTGTGCGCCCCACTTATACGCAGAAATTTTTGGGGAAATCTCGATTAGGCGGAACGCGAATGCTAGCTAGGCTTCCAACAACGTGTGAGGCCCGGAATGTTTTCGTCCGGGTTATCTGCGTTTACGTAGTACACCGCAACCTCTTGCCTTCGTTCCTAGTTCAAAACAACGCAACGGCATGAATGGGAGAACAGAGGTTCGCTTCAGTATCTTCGTTTCTGGTTTTTTTGCCTTTTCATTCTACCCATAAGCCGTAAACATTACGATTTATCATTTCTACCGAGTTCACGATGGAACACGGAAAGTGATTTAAGGTGTTTAGTTTCAAATATGTAAAAGGAAGTGAAACCTCTGGAAATCGCTTATAGCTAACTTTTCGATAGAGAATTGAACTCCGCATCACATGATGCAATAATGCACAGGACGTTCCATTAAAGTCACAAAATTAATTAACAAAAATTGATATAAATGCAATGGGTATAAACAGGTAGAAAGAAGCAGCAAATTTATTATTAGTTAGTGAAAACGTATTGAAATTAATCACTATTAGCAGATGGGTGATGCGCCTTTCAAAGGCTCATCAATAATGAAAGTTTAAACTCAACTCTCGTTATTATTATATTATACAGGGTGATTCGCGGAACCTGTTCATTAAAAGTTCTTTAATTTGCAGTGATATCTCGATTTTGAAACTTCATGGTTAAGCATAGCTGGCTATGATCTAGTTAGAAAAAGTGACATAATCAATGTCGTACTTCCGGTTACATCGAAAGTCATGGCCAACTTTAATATTATAATTAGAAGCCTATATTTTTGATTGCATTTTTAGATTCTATAGGGAATTTTAAAGCCAATTTTATAAAACATCTTCTTAGCTATCGGTTACCGTTTCGGAGTTATTTTGATTTTTGTGTAGAAAACTAAAAAAACGTATGATGCATTAAAGAGGTGTAACAGCTATACTTACAGTAAAAGGTAGACAGCTTTTATGTGACTTGTGGAGGGTACAGGTACTCTACTATTTAACGAAGGCATAAAAAGTAAACAAAATCATATAGGGTGTCTCACAACCTAGGGTTGATTTGGCATAACTTCTTAGTACTAAAAGTATTTTTTATCAAATGGAACACCCTGTATATTTTTACACTATGCGATGTTCTTATACCTATCTCAATCGCTTCTTTCAGAATTAGTGATTTTCAGAAAATGTAGTTTTGAATTAGTATTTAATTAATAGTAGGCGGTAAACAATTTTAAGAGATTTTATATAAAAAAAGCAAAATATAGTATAACAAAATAAAATTTATTGAGTACAAGATAATCAAAAACGAAATGCTGTATGTATTATGTATAATAAATTTATAAGTGTTGTATGTGACTTCCATTCGATTGCAAACTCTTTAAGACCCTGTTATAAACTTCTGTTGTTGTAGCCTGTTTTATTTGTTCGGGATCTATGTTATCAAACGCTTCCCTTACTCGTCGCTCTAATTCTGTTTTGGTCTGCCATCATAAATTCGAAAATGTATTCTTCCATACATCATTAAACAAAATACATTAAAACTAAATGCATTCTGGTAGCTAGTTTCACGAACGAAGTGAGGGTTTTGCGGTGCCCAGTAATGCCAGTTGCCTCTATTAACAATACTATTTGGATTCATCCGTCCAAATAATTTTTTGTAAAAACTGTTGATCTTCCTGTAGCCATATTAATATTTGTTCGCAAAAAGCAAAACAGCGAGCCTCATCGCTTGCACGATGTTAAAGACGCATGCGTGCATTTTGATAGAATGCGCTGTATCGATGAATAGGATATACCTATTTCTTCAGCAGCAGCATGTATAGAACTATGAGGGTGGCTGTGAAAATAAGCTAACACCGTTATTTCATAATTCTCATCCTCTGTTACAGGATACGAGATATCATAGCAAATTCAAGAACTTTTAATGGACAGGTTACGTGAATCACCCTATATATTATTATTGGATAAATAGTTCGAACACGTGACCTTTCAAGATACGTAATAGAAGTTCATAGATTGTGCTAGATCTGTTTTCATTGTAAAAATAGAAAACAAAATTAGATGCTCCTAAAGTAAATATCATAAAACTAATATTTATAATATTTAATATTGCATAATATTACTATACATCCATTTATTTTTCTAAGAATTTATCTAAACATACTTTCCATGTAAATCCAGTCCTGTTTGCTTATATATTTTTTCTGTGTATGCTCATAATTTAAGTATATACCTAAATATATTAGATTTCTGGAACTCTCAAGTGTAACGGCCACAACAACAGATCTCTTGTCTAGTTGTGGGAGCTTCGGTTCCATCTCCTAACCAGATCCTAAACATTAGTGCCAGTTAACACGACCGCACGCATTCGCCACTTAAAGCATTCGAAAATCATCTTACATTAGAAACGAAACTTTAGTAAGTGGGCGGTATTCATTTCATCCTTTAGTGCTGAAAATAATGATTTAGTATGTCCATTTCGGTACCTCGCAACACATTTGATCAAATGCAAACTTTGTTTCATTAGTTTCGTATGTTATACTTCGGATACAAAGAAAGCCATCATTAGGGATATCATCATACGTTTGGTACATGATAGCAACAAACAAACACCGTTCTGCAATCCGAGATATTCCTATAAAGCCATCAAACATAATCAGCGAAGCGGTTTTCAGGTCATTTAACGCTGAATACGGCAAATCCTCGACTTTGCCAGTCACAGGCGTATAACAAAGGCACCAATCACACGCTCAGAGGATCAGAAAAGAAGTTCCATTCAGTTGGTGGACAAACGGAAAAACGTAAACGTTGTAATTGAATATTATACGTGATGCGTGTGCACTATGTACCTATATGACATGCGAAGTACAAATAGACCATGCTTTGGGAACGCTTGCATATGTTTTGTGTGTAGCACTCGAGGGAACATCGGACCTCCGAGCCGTCACGTTTCAAGTGAATAATGTTATCTTATATGATCGGAAAATCGCAACCTAATACTTTGTATTTCGTTCATTGTTTAGTCCTGTTTGTGACCGTATTGATACAAAACATTATCTTAAACTATCTATTATGGTATCAGATTACATAATGCAACGGTAGTTTGCAAGTAAAATGTACTGTATTTTTTAAAATGCAGTGTTGAATATTGTAGTTTCTATTCCACCAAAGTTTTAGTATATTTTGTTTATATAAGCTGATGTCAATGTTTAAAAAATGATTTAAGAGTGAAGTATATCAGCTGATCAAGTCGACAGCCGGGACACGGACCTTTTGCATCTAAATTTCAAAATATTAACCTATAAAAAGACTTCTTCTAGTTTTTTATGAACTAAGAAGTATGCATGAGATCGGTATCAATCGGTATAATACTAATTACTAATGTTAAGGTGGTTCACTCTGATTCTCCATTTGTCTGCGAGGATAACTACCACCCTGCTTTGGATATTACTGTTGAAATTGGTGATAGCAATAAACAGCACAACTTCCCTCTGGCTAATATTACCTCGTTTAACTTTTGTAAAGCCAACTGTGATGATCTTAACGTTGCATTAGCCAGCGTAGATTGGAATGTTCTCCTAAAATACAATGATGTTAATCTAGCTGTGGAACATTTTTATAACGAGCTCACTCATGTATTTGAATTGATTATTCCAACAAAGAGATCTAGCAGTAATAAGCATACGTATCCGATATGGTTTACTTCTGAGATAATTTCTAATATCGAAATGAAGAATTATTACAGGAGAAAGTGGATGCTTTCGGGAAACGAATTATACAGTGCTGATTTTAAAAGATTACGGACACTTATTAAAGAGCAAATTTCTGCGGCACACAGTAACTACATAAGGCACTCGCAAGCTTGCATTAAATCTGATGTATCTCAGTTGTGGACTTACATAAACCACAAACATGGTAAAACACGTATACCGGGCACACTATACTTTGATGGAGCTATATTGGATGATCCACAGATAATTGTTGATTCTTTCGCTAAATCGTTTTCGAGCACAGTTGAAACAGATAGCACTACGCCAACAACACCTTCCATTACCAACTTGCCTACCATTCAGCCAGGTATTGTTACTGAAAATAATCTTTTAGATATAATGGCTCATTCTCCCGATAAACTCACATCTGGAGATGACTGTGTGCCAGCTTTCATTGTTAAAAACTGCAGGGTATCTTTCGCTAAACCGTTATCCATAATTTTAAATTTATGTTTAACATTGAATATATTTCCAAACCGATGGAAGAGATCGAAAGTAGTGCCGGTATTTAAAAAAGACGACGTCAGCCAAATTAAAAATTATAGACCTATTTCTATCTTGCCTAACTTCGCCAAGATCTTTGAACAAGTATTGTATGATTCCATATATAACAGCGTTAAAATTTACTTATCTCCCATTCAACATGGATTCATATCAGGAAGATCAACCGTTACCAATTTAGTAACGATGACGCAATATCTCAGTGAGCACCTAGATAACCGTGGTGAAGTTGATGTTATATACACCGATTTTTCACGTGCATTTGATACAATCAATCATTCCATTTTATTGACAAAACTTAATGCTTTTGGTTTCTCGTCTTCCTTTATTCAGCTTATAAGGTCCTACTTAGAAAATAGAACTGCATATGTGTCCTACAATGATTATCATTCCTTTGAATATGTTACTACCTCTGGTGTGCCGCAAGGCTCTAACTTGGGCCCACTTCTTTTTGTATTATATATCGATGATCTGTTAGCATCTTTAACTTGCCCTGCATTAGCGTATGCAGACGATTTAAAAATATATTCTGTCATCACTAATGGAAGTGATGCGAATTTACTTCAATATAATCTGGACACGATTTCCAAATGGTGTAAAAACAATGGACTTAAATTGAATATTGCCAAATGTTTTACTGTGACCTACTCACGAAGAATGTCTCCAGCTACTAATGTCTATAAAGTGAACGATGTTCCGTTAGTGTCCCTTAAGACCATATCCGATTTAGGAATCTTATTTGACGCAGAATTAACTTTTACTTCGCATATAACTGCAACTTGCACATCTGCAGCGTCAGCGCTGGGTTTTGTTATACGTACTTGTAAGGAGTTTACGGATATCCCTCTAATGAAAATGTTGTACTATACCTTTGTTGTTTCTAAACTAGAATATGCGAGTATAGTCTGGCATCCGATATATGTGACGTATTCTCAAACTATAGAGCGTATACAACGCAGATTTTTGAAATATATAGCCTTTAGACTAACTGGAAACTATCCTGAAAGAGGGGCAAATCTGGATCATCTGATGAATGAGCTTCATATTTTACCTTTGGCAGAGAGGCGTGAGCAACACTCAGCTGCTTTTTTGCATAAATTAATTAATAACAAAATCGACAGCCCTCATTTACTGGCTAAAATATCTATTACTGTACCTCGGTTTGCGAGTAGATCGACAAACACTTTTTACATCCCAACAGCCCGTACGAATGTCTTAACCCGAGCGCCGCTTACTATGATGTGCCAGAATGCGAATAGGCTGCTTCCGGATATTTTTGGATAATGTTTACCTTTTTTTTTTTTTTTTTTTTTTTTTTTCTCTTTCTATTATTATTGGTATCTTTTTGTTATTTACAAAATAGATAAGTTGGCTGGAATAATTTGTATAATTAACTAATGAATTTACTTAGAATTTGTTTCATTTTTCTTAGTTTTTTTCATTTATATTGTTGTCCTGTAATTGGATGTATGTCTGTTGGACAATAAATGAGTATTATTATTATTATAATAGCTAACAATATTCAACAATACATGCGAATACAGATAGGGGTAAGGTTTGCCAATCGCGGCCATGTCAAATCTATGGATTTATTTTTCAAGGAAAAATAGGCAATCGGAAATTTTGCGTTATTAAATCGGTCAAAAAACTGTTGCAGAAGGCGCGGAAATACTGAGATTCATGTGCAATTTTAACAGACTCCATGGCTAATTCACTGGAAGTAAGACTACACACTAAAAAATTTTAATAAATTTACCAGGATTCCTCCGCAAAATTCCAGTAACATTTGGGGGGAAATCACCAAAAACTGAGTGATTTTCCGTTTTTTTAGCAAAATTACCTATGCTATTGGAAATTTCCCACATATCGACCAGTATTTTTCATTTATAAGTAAAAATCCTTCGTAAAAACGTAATATTACAAAAAATTTTATGCTTTCTCAGGGATTTTTACTAAATTACTTAGTTAGCAAATTTACTTAGGAAACCAAATACATATTTACAATTCGCGCATGCTCAATTTTATGGGTTCAATTTGTAGGTAGATACATAGGAAGCACGGAAGTGGCAGGTGCCAGTGGTCGTTCTTTTTGTTTTATCTATAGGCATATTTAGGTAAGTGACTAATTTGAAATAAATGTAGTAGTTAAATAATACATTCTTACTACTGTGGGTGACCTACAGCTGCATTTTCATAATTTACAAACGTTGAAGCATATAGGTTTGTGCATATACAAACACACAATACACCTAATTGTGCTCCAAAAAAACACATTAATATGCCTCGACAGGGTATATAAAATATATTTGTAGTTTGTGTATCACTGTAATGTTAAAGTAAATGGTTATAGATATTGTTTATTGCAGTCATATTGCTACGCTGAAGTAGAGGTTATGAATGTATTATTCAATTTGTCTATTTATACACTCTAACGAAGATTTGGTAAAATTCCTGTACGGTTTCCGGGTAATATAATTATATATAAACTTTTTTTTTTTTTGGTTTTTTATGCATAGTTAGAAAATGACCGTCAATTTTATAGACAGAGTATTTTTTCGCTTTATTTTCAAAACTGCCGTTTTTGTTAAAAAAAAGGCAATAAAAGCAAAAAAGAATCTGTCGCTAAAAAAATTATTTTCATAATATTGAAAATGTTAGATATCCTAAATAAGTATTTATCATTAGTTATGTAAGTAACACGAGTTTCTTGGTGGAAAAAACGATTTCCCAAGATATTTAAAATCATATATACCTAATCATTTGTTAAACTCTGCCAAAAAAAAATCATATTGTTGCTCTTTTATGTAACAAAACTAGGGGTACAATGTGAAAATAAAGGAGGCTACCTTATCTGGCCATCTAAGTCGACCATTTCTACATTCTGTACAAATCGGAACCGTCTAGGAACGTTTCTAACCACTTGGTCCGCAGTAGCAATTCGATACTTTAACAGTAATTGTCCTGAATGGAGAGGGCTGATTATTTATCTAGGAGGCTCCGGTTACTTATTACACCGTAAATAAAGACTCTATTCATAGCTACTGCGATACACTCTTTTGCCACGATGTATTCGATCGAAAGCGAACGAATTTCTATATTTAAAATTACTTATCCGTAACGTAACGAGATTCGACTACAAAAAGAAAGAGGTTAATACTATCTTAAGAACATCTTTTTCTTAGAGTTTTTAAAAGAAACTAATACGCAAGCTTTTAAAGCGATAATCGTCGAGTGATTAGCGTAAAGTTTCCCTTTATGATAGAAGAAAGTCGAGAAATATTATTAATACTTCGAACAATTCCGCGTTTCGTCGAATTTCTGGCGTAATGAAAAGAGAAAAAATTAGATTTTGCAATTTCTATACAGATTGGTGCTTCAAAGGATCGGTTATGTGGAATTTTTAACGTGTATTGGATCGGTAATGTACCGGAAGCTTCATAATCCTTCCGTGACGTGTTTATACAGCGGCTCTTCTGTGGCCGTGTTTACCAAAACAGTACCTAGCAGTCCGCACGGTTCCTTTTGACGAGATCCATGCTAGGCTGTGCAAAGGTCTTGTTAATCTGCAAAAATATTTATAAAGGAAAATATGTTTCATGTTTGCGGTGACAAATAAATAAATTCAGCTATTCGGGTTAGAAAAATAAAGAACGGAGAGCTTCAAGGAAGAAGGACTTATCAAGGTACGTAGACATTTACAATTTTGTTCTTCGAATTTAATCCTCACGTTTGATTTCTGAAGGATAAAGAAACAAATGTTGCGAGAGCTGTGCGCTCCTGTTAAAACAAAGCAATATAACATCTTTCATGTACAAACAAAGCATTATGAGTTTGGTTTTTTTAACACAAGAATTCTTCCCAATAGGTATTTGTTGATCTATCCTATAATGATTAAACTTTACACACGTGTAATAATCCATTTTGACTCTGTTAATTACTTTTACAGAAACACTTATTTAGCTGACATTATATACATACAATTTTCAACATGGTATTTTTCCTGAAACGTTAGAATCGACAGTAATAAAATCCCTTAATAAACAACTGGTAACAATTGTTAGTGTACGAAACTATGAATTGTTCGAAAGTCGAGCTTCCGAAAGTTGTGGACTCCCTATACTATAATATAGTATTATACTTCTTATCTCTGCTAATGTGATAGTTTTAATATAAAGAATTCGTTATCCACGATGACCGTAACTCATATATCAAGTATACGTAGTTTGCTTAATTTAACGCTAGAATTGTTAAACATTGTATATCAGTTCCTCTTTTTGAAGAGCAAGCATGTCTAATTATGCCAGGATCAGTTGTAACGTATCCTTTTTGTTGTTCGAAACACCAGGGCACTCCACGAAGGATGATCCATCAATTCTGCATTGTACTCTAATCGACGGGAGCACATAACTTCCGTATTGTTCCCACTTTTTTTATTTGACGGAATGCACCTAATTTCTAACGCGACGGGTATCCTTAGAACAAGCAAAGAAAGTCACAACAAGCATGCAGCCTACCGATTTCGTCTAAATCAAGCAGAGTAATTGTGTACAAAAGTGCTCGTTTGGGGCTTGTAAAAGCGTGACCATTCAGAGAAAACTGACGTTCCTGGAAGTACGTACTCAACCTACAACGAGTTCTTTCATCACAGTGGTACGTATATTTGCATAATATGCAAGAGAATATGTTTTAAAAAATTTAAATTATAGATTTACCATTAAATTAAGTTCATATGTGCGGCAACAGAGTAGTTTACTTAAATTTAATATAATTAACATTTAAATTTTCACTTATCCTTGCATAGAAAACGTATAGATCCGTCACAATCGAGGTGCACATCGTAAATAGACCGCTGTTATATTGCTTTACGGTTAAATTTGTTACCAACTGAGGCATTTACACGCTACTGGATACCAGAGCTTCTAAATCAACAATATAGCAATAAACCGTTCACGATTTGGGCGCAGCAAGACCATGAGACGTATAGAGAGATATTTTCCATGGTATTCCGCGTATGAGCAGCTCGCATTTTGCACGACAGACGTGAAAAGGAAGATTATGTCGGCATTATTCGTCCTGTATTTCCGTTGCTAATTGATTGGTGCTGTGCACGAGAAAAAATTGAAGTGAAATCTTCGTGTAGGTAATAATAAGCATATTGGTAGTTGATAATGTTCCATCAGCAATTGATATTTTAAACTTATTAAGTACTCAAAATAATCTACATTTCTTAGATAAAGACGCGCAGTTTGGTATGTATGATACTATGTATTTACAGACTGTCATATCAATAAACTCTTCTTTTGAATATTATCATATTTCAAGTATATAACAAAATTGATGAGAGAATAAATAAAAAAAAAACAGTGAGATTTAAGAAGGAAAACATATTACATATAAAAAATGAATTTTTGACAGTTTTGACGTTTAATTATATTGGCCTAATATCCACCAAATCGTTTTTACAAATTTTTTTGAAACTGGGTGGATTTTGGGTTGATGCCGTCAATTTAGCAATTTCCACCTTATTACTGGGTTGAACATAGTATTTTAAATACTTGGATGAAGAAAATTATTGTTTGGTTTCAGCAATATTTTAATAAAATAAAATATTTGATGCTTACTTAAACTTACAACATTTTCTTCATCAAAGTAAATATTTACTTGTGTTAATTGTATATAGTCAAGAATATATTCTTATTTCAATCAAGAAATCGTTTTTCTGTGAGTAGTTGATAGTTTTATGAGAAATAGAAGATTCAGGCCACTTTTCTAAAAAAAAATTTGCAACTCCATAATAGGACATGTCTTAACCCAAACCATAACACTGCAACAAATACCTTTTTTGCGCCTCCGTCCAGAAACACTGATTTTGCATTACTTTAAATCGGCCGGAAACTTACCATTCTCCGGCCTAGGCCGGCAAAAGATCACTAAAAGTTGGCAACACTATTATCAAATCACTGACATTTCTGTGATTAATTGTAGATTCGATGACAGATGACAGAATTTTCGTTACACAATCTCTTAAATAATTCAAATTCTTTCCAATTCAATTTTTGGAAGATTTTACAAGTAATAAATTGTTAATAACTTGCAAGCTGTGTAATATGAGCTGGGGTCTCCATTGCCCTTATTATTGATGAATATCAATATGTACAAAAACTAACCAAGAAAATTAAAACGTCAAAATACTAAGGTATCTTAATCCGGGTGTCAAACTCAAATGTCATACGTAACATATATTGCCAACCTGTACTGTTAACGCCCTAGTGTCAATTTTTTTATTATTATTTTCAATAAAATTAAGATTTGTCGACGCAAAAAATAGTGTGTAACACACGGCCAGAAACTCTTTTGCGAGTATTCGCACTTGTGGGACCTCGGCTTCGCTTCGGCCCCACAAACCGTACTCACACTCGCAAAACTATAGTTTCTGGCCTAGTGATACAAATAACTATTGCTCTAGGATAAGCATTTTGTAAAAAAATCGAAATTCAGTAAATCATTTACAAATAATTTTTGTACCCATATTCCCCAGTATCTGTTTACGACACAGCACTTTTAATTCTTTTTTTGCTTTAATATGATATTTAGACTTGCTATAGCGTATTAAATCTTTGTTTAAAAACAAAATTAAATTCTTACTTAACTATGCTTGATCATACAAAACCGCAATCAGCCAAAGCCCGAGTCAATTGACATTATTCGAAACAAAAAAAAGTTCATTCATCAAGATGAACTACGAGACGGCAGACTTCTCTGAAGAATTTCATTCATACAATTATGGAATTTACGCCGGGGGTGACCTTTTAAACAGCTACGCGTCCAACGGTCAATTTAGACGAGAAAAAATGGCACATGCCGTGGTGATCGCGGGGTCAATCCGGGACTCGTGCCATCGTAAAACGGGAAAGAGTGAAAATAGCAGCTGTTGGTTCGTACGTTTCCGCATCGAAAGGTCATCACTGAAAACCTCCGCCGAAGCAGGCAGCTGGTGCAATCAGCGGTGGCGTGGATGCCGCACAGGGATTGAAGTCTTCGGTCGAATGGTTTGTCGGAAGACGCGACGGCGGCGGTGGAAATTTATTATTTAATTCGTCCGAATTAAACGGCATTTGTGGCGTCCGTACTCCTGCTATTCCTGCTACGCCACGCTCCCTGTACTGTATTATTACTACGTATAAAGCGTACATACACATACTTATGTGGTTCTCTTTTTTTTTCATTTAATGAATGGAACGAGCACGAGTTTATAAGAATAAATATTATGACCCTACTTCCTTTCGGTAATGGGACAATTGCTTTAAGTGAAATAATCAACTGTAAAAATATCATGTGTATGCGTGCAACTATGCGCTTCTACGAGCTGATGAGGTCGGTCAGCAAGATCTCCAGTACCACGTAGTACCTACTATGATAATGCCCAATAACATCCAAAAGAAAGATGTTAAATTAAACAAAACTAAATTGAAAAACCAACGTGTCATTTATCTAATTTTTTTAACTCTTTATTAGCCGCTGTCTTTGAAAGGAGCGTACAAAAATTTCTATGAAAGTGTAAAATATACTATGTAGTGAAAAAACAAAAAGACTTTACTCAAAACAGAATCGGTTTTGATCTCCATATAGGCTTTGTTAAATAAGTACAAGAAATAATTATGAAATCAAAAATTCTGCCTAATTCTAAATAACCTAATATATGTCAATGGAATATAAACAAAGGGAATCTCAGAACGGGTGGAGGACAAATAGTTGCCTATGCTGACGACATAGTTATTATTACAAAGCAAAGAAAAATAATGGCTAAAATGTTAGAGGAAATAGTAAAAGAAGGAGGAAAAATTGGGCTAAAGATAAACCAAAATAAAACAAAAATAATAAAGATTGGCAAAAATCAAAAGGATGGAAGAATAAAGATGGGGGACTATGAATTTGAGCAAACAGGCTGTACTCAAAAGACAGAGACAATAAAATAGAAACTACAGAAAGAAAAATGATAGTAAATAAAGCTTACCATGCTAATAAAAAAACTTTTAAGAAGTAAGCTACTTACCAAGAAAACTAAATTAACAATTTACAAAACATTGATAAGACCGACGATGACGTATGCAGCAGAAACAACGACACTTATAAAAAAAAAGACGAAGAGGACTTAAGAATCGTAGAAAGAAAAATAATGAGAACAATTCTAGGACCTGTGAAGATAGGAGATAATGAGTATAGAATAAGAAGGAATGATGAGATAGCACAAGAATTGGGAGGCGATGACATAGTGAGAAGAATTAAAAGGCAGAGAATAAAATGGCTGGGACATGTGTGGAGAGCAGGACCGGGAGCAATAATATATACGATGTTGGGGTAGGAACCGGGAGGCAAAAGAGCAAGAGGAAGACGAAAAACACGATGGTTGAAAGAGGTGGAAGAAGATGTGAGAGAGGCCGGATTTGGCAAATGGAAGAAGAAGGTAGAGGACAGAAACTTATGGAGACAAATAGTGAGAGCGATTTGGAGGAAGAAAATGGGGATTGATCCACCCCAATTTGAAATGGATCTAGGAAGCTTATATAAGTGGCACAACCCCACAAGGGGTGTTAAGTCATCATATATATGGTCCAGTCTGATTCTTTAATTCTTACACTGAGAACGCTTAAGGATGCTATGTCCACGTGTTGTGCGTCTTCATAAGAGTTTCGGCTTAAGGCATCGGCGTGAGCTATTTATCTTCCCGGTATATAAACAACAACGAAATCAAACCCTTGCAAACAAAGAACCCATAAATCAGACTCTTCCAAGAGTTGTAAAATATAGAATTGTCCCAGTAGATATATCCTGAATCGCTCTAGCTGTGATAGCGTTGTTTTATGTCCGAGATTTGCCTGCTAAAATAGGCGATTGCTTTCAAAGGCTCGTCAGGTAACTTCTGTAAAAGAATCCCTTTCTGCTAGTTCAGCTGCAGAGCTAATACTGATCTCTTCACTAATATTTCCTTTACATTTTGGAAAGTATCTTCGTGATCGGTGGACCATTCCCATTTCTCATCTCTCCTGGTTGGCAAGTTAAGAGGCTTTACTATCAACTCATTTTCTGAAGAATCCCGTTAACCCCACAAATTGACATACTTCTTGAACATTTCCAGATCTCTTGAAATTTTTCACAACGTCTATCTTCACTTTTCCCGGTCGAACACCATCACTATCAACTTCCATACCCAAATTTCTCCACACTTCCAAAGAAAAACCCAAATTTTCGGGGATTCAATGGCAAATCTTCATTCATAAACACTTGAAAAACACGATCTAGCTCATCAAGTCCTTCTCGCACTGTTTCACTAGCGATTAAGATATCGTCCATGTAAATTGTCATCACATCTGATTTCTAAATCTCTCCTCAACCTCAACAATAATTCACGCAAGAAAACGATTTTTAGTTTTCACTTTTTCTTAATTAATATTAAAAGTCAGGATCTCTCCTATAAAACAAGAACTATCTGAACTTTAGCGTAAATAGCTTTAAAATAATTGTTCAAAGCATTTCAACTACCGCTAGTCGGTTGCTGGGAAACGAAGAAATATCAGTTTTTCTGCATTCTTTAAAACAAACGCAACGGGTATTGAATTAATAAATATGAATTTGCATCAGAGCAGTCCTATTACGAATGAAATTTTAAAGGCCAAATAATGGCTCTTCTAGAAATAGCAGCAGACATTGTATATTTCCGACGAATAAAATTACTGCGTCTATATATATACATATAAAAAACTTTCCGATTTGTTTGAGAACAATCACTGAGGTTAATCTTCATAAATGCATTCATCGGAGGCAATGTCCTCCCTCAATAATTCAAAAGGGTTAACGTTAGATATATACGTACTAATAGATGGGTAAAAAATGAAACATGCAGAACGACACATCCTGAAGATGCACCTACCATTCGTAAATGTTTTATTTTATTAGGAGAAATAATTAGATATATTTTAGTCCGAACGGAGCGCATCAATTGCCGTCCGATTAAAAATTAACGTCCATTGCCGGGAGCATAATACTGTATGTACACAACACGGTTATTATCTATAAACCATAAACAAGCGGAATGGTCATGAGAAAGGGTCATATGCGCGCTGAATAATTGAAACGGATACATCCCTCTGAATATTTCAGACCTCTTTGTTGGTGATCTCTGACCCCAAAACACATGCAACGATAGCGGGACATGCAAGTACATATTTATCGAATAATGATACTAATTTTGAAAGTTTTTTTATACACGTATAGATTTCATAAATATGGGATAAAGAAGTATGTGGATGAATATTTATGTTTTCCCAGAACGTTTCCGAAGTTCTTACTTGGTTGACGAAAGGATTCAGAATACATGTGGCAATAGGTAGACTCGTACTTAATTAATTATCTAAGGCATGGTTGCTCTACGTCCAAAATATTATCTGACGCACCACTCCCGACTTTATGTCCACGTGCGAGCAGTCACAATTACAAAAGAATATCAGTGCAATGGTTACAAAAAAGTATGGAATGAAGGGAAACGTTTCTAAAGGTTTTAAGAATCTGGGTTTATAATAAAAATAAAATTCTTTATCAGGAATGTAGATTAATGTTGCAGATGATTAATAAGAAATATTGCAGATATGAAAATCAATAAGAAGGCTCTGTGTTGCAACGGATGTCGGCAAAGCTTCTGATGTACGTCGAGATTCTTATCCCCAGTCTCATTGTGGCGCTGGAACAGCTCACAGGCGTAACACAGACATCTTCCCCGTCCGCTCTGACTGTTGTATCGGCAAAGCTTCTGATACACGTCGAGCTTCTTATTCCCGGTCTGATTGTAGCGTTAGCAAAGCTCACTGGCGTAACACAGGCATTTTACCGATTTTTTCCGTCCTGGCGGTTGCGTTGACACAGCTTCTGTCGTACTCAGGGTGTTATTTACAAAGTCATTCCCGTACCGTAGATTTTAGCGCTGTCACTGATATCTAACCGTTATAGCCCGCGAAAACCGTCCGCGTACTTTCCGACCGGCCTCCGTATATAGATTGTCGATTTAGGTTATTAACCGAGACACATCTATTAGATTCCGCGTTTAAATTTGAAAAGCGTTACCGAAACCCCGCGAAAGTTTGAATGAACTGCATATAGTTATGTATGGTTACGATTGTACATGCATTTGTTTACTTACCTTTTTTTGCTGTATATATTCCATGTCTTTCACATCTGTTGTATAGAAATAAACGTTTGATTTAGTTTAGTAGTTTTTAGTTCGACTAAAAGCCTGAATTTTACCCCAGCACTTGGACTCATTGCTACCACTTTCAGGTTAAAACTTTATTGTAACGGCATGAATAAGATCTTCACATTTCGTGGTCAGTCGAGGTGTTACAGCTTGCCTCGTTTTGACTACTTATTGCAAGGGTGCTTCCATTTCAAATAGGTCAATTGTATATATTTTATTCCTTAGCTGAACACGACTACAATTTTAAGACTTTATTATTTATTTTTGGATTACAAACCATGGTGTTATAAAGGGTTCTCCAATAAGAGGTGTTATTTTGAATAGCCCGCTATTTCGGTAGATGTCACTTTTGAAGCTGTCATTTTTTGACATTTGACAAGTAGAAACTACGCCATTAATAAAAATGGAACGATACACGCTTCAACAACGCATTGAAATTATTAAAATTCACTATACAAATGGTGAAAATTTGGCAGAGACGGTTCGTAAAACTCGAACATTTTTGGGTCGTCGTGAAGCACCTTGTCGGACCGCAATACAGAAATTGGTGGAAAAATTCGAGCTGTCGGGACAACTTAGTGATGTGAAGAATAAAACCCGTGCACGTCGCTCAAGAACAGCCGAGAATATTGTTGCTGTAGCCGAAAGTGTTGAAGAAAACCCAGGTTTGTCCATTCCTCGTCGTTCTTTGGAATTACGCATTCCACAAACGTCATTACACCGTATTTTGCAAGAAGATTTGGGTCTTAAGGCTTATAAAGTTCAGTTAACACAAGAACTCAAGCTGGCCGATCATCAACAACGTCGTGTCTTTGCTGATTGGGTCGTTGAAATGCATGAAAATGATCCGGAATTCCGTCGAAAAATCATCTTTAGTGATGAGGCCCATTTCCACCTCGGTGGCTTCGTCAACAAGCAAAATTGTCGCATCTGGGGCTCGGAAAACCCAAGAGTTATTCTTGAAAAACCTCTCTATCCTCAACGTGTGACCGTTTGGTGCGGTTTATGGTCCGGCGGAGTCATTGGACCTTACTTTTTCGAAAATGAGGCTGGAGCAACAGTTACGGTGACTGGATTGCGCTATCGAGAGATGATTAATGTTTTTTTATGGCCGGAATTGGATGGTATTGATCTGGATAACGTTTACTTTCAACAAGACGCCGCTACGTGCCACACAAGCAACGAAACCATTGATCTTTTACGGGAAAAGTTTCCGGACCGTGTTATCTCTCGAAGAGGTGATCACAATTGGCCACCGAGATCTTGTGATTTAACACCTTGCGACTTCTTCCTTTGGGGCCACGTGAAAGAGAAGGTCTACGCCAACAGCCCAGCGTCGATTCAAGACCTCGAAGATGGAATTCGTGAGGCTATCGAGAACATAGGGCAGCCACTTTGCGATTTGGTTATGGAAAATTTCATGAGAAGGATATGGTCCTGTAGGCGTGGTCGTGGTGGTCATTTGTTTGATGTTATTTTCCACTATTAACGGCATACGTTCCTCTTTATAATGAAATAAACATCCGAACATTTATATTAAAAAACGGCATTTTTCTTTGAATATCAAAATAACACCTCTTATTGGAAAACCCTATAGAAGAAACTGCAACTTTGATACGATTGAACTAATAATATTAAATATGCAAGTAACCGATCAACGAGGAATGATAAGAGGGTATATGCGTCACGTAATAACGACAATATTCCAATGCGATCATCAAATAAATACCCCGAAGTCGTATTTTACGGATAAATTGCCGCTATTATTACAGCGCGTCCATTACACCTGTTCCCTCGTTTAATAAAGCAATAACTCCCGTTCGCGCAGCGCTAATTACGGGATGAGAATAAAGAAAGACGTCGACTCGCAGGACGTTCGTGTTTCTGGAAGCGGGACAAGGAGAGGAAGCGCGGCTAGTCCACGGCGAGAGACGAAGAGGACGCGACGCGGATGAATAATCGAGCCACCGGTAATCACGAAGAGCCCGGATCGGATCGGACCGATCCGCGTTCGAACGTCGTAAATTTTGTACATCGTAATTTCCACCGTTTTTTACATTAACAATGACTCTCTATTTTATATCTCCGCCCGGCTGTGCCAGTGGTATGTAGATAAACTAATAAATTGTGGAACCACTGGTTATACGAAATTGAATGTCGGCCGCACGCTGTGTCTTATACGAATGTTCTGGGAGAGCTGCTCGCGCCGGGGAGGTGCAAACGGACGAAAGGATTCTTAACACTCATATATGGATACCTTGGTGCAGAGGTCTACAATAGTTTGAAGAAATAATAGTTTAATATTACTTAATATTATTAATGAATATATTTGTTGTTGAAGTTTCGTTGTTAGCAAAAAGGAAGAAACAAAGCAGAAGCAGCTAATTTGAGCAAAGCCCAGGATAGTTATTCTTGGTTCCGGTTACATGGGATAGTTCTCGAGATAAGGAGTTAGGATCAGATATGGCAATGGCCCTTTGTACTAAGGATTTTATAACTCCGTTCCTCTGAGCTTGCTGATGATATGAGGGTGGATTTAAATAATGGTCGGAGTGTGTAGGTTTTTTTTTTTTTTTTTTGCTTTCATGGGCAGGTTTAACCCCGTGAGGCAGCTCGGCCTTAAGACCTATTGTGCCCCCATGATGTCTTAACCCTCTCGACCTGGTTGTACTCGAACAAACAAGTCCGCAAGTTGGTCGAGAGTTAATTTTCTT
Organism: Cetonia aurata; assembly: GCA_949128085.1. Taxonomy (NCBI): domain Eukaryota; kingdom Metazoa; phylum Arthropoda; class Insecta; order Coleoptera; family Scarabaeidae; genus Cetonia; species Cetonia aurata. The sequence goes on from OX421885.1 coordinate 37,497,051, forward strand.
ATACTGGGTTCGTCCAAACGAGCGACCCCTAGACAGCTCCGTCTCTCCCTGTCCACTGCCGGGCAGTCGGCAAGGAGGTGCACAGGAGTTTCTTCTGCTCTCCCACAGTTTCTACACAGGGGAGAGTCCACTCGCCCCATTCGGTGCAAATGCTTATTTAATGAACAGTGGCCGGTTAGGACTCCCGTAAGAAGTCTCAGTCTGCCCCTGCTCATAGAGACTGCCTTGCGGAGTCTTTCGTCGCCCGGATAAAAACCGAGGATTTTACAGTGTCTCACGCCGACTAGTCCATTCCAATAGGAGCGGTGACTAGCAGCGAGTTGAGATCTGACAAAGGCTTTGATACCGCCATAGGAACTCCCGCACAACGGTTCTGGACCAGTGAACGGTAGACCACTGGCGCCTCTAGCTAGTTTGTCAGCAATTTCGTTGCCTCTAATCCCAGAGTGACTCGGCACCCATCTCAGCGTAATGCTGTGATGCTCCGCCAATTCTACAAGCTTCCTATGGTACCTCAGTACGACTTCGGAAGCAAATTTGACAGCCTGTAGTGCCCTGAGGGCAGCTTGGCTGTCGGAAAAAATTTCGACCGATCCATTCCCATGCGGGCAGTTTAAGATGCTCTCTGCACAGGTCTGGATGGCTATAACTTCAGCATGGAAGATGGAAGTGGAGCCCCCTAAGCTGATGGCTTCGCCATTCGGTTCTCCATCTCTCCAGATCCCAATGCCTGTGCCGTTCGGCGTCTTCGAGGCATCCACAAACCAGCGATGAGAACATCGCCTCGGTCTGTGAATGTATGCTTTGGAGACCTCACTGTTGGAAATGTCTACGGAGTATTTCCTAGTGAAGCTGAAGACAGGCGGAATCTTGTCCGCCCTAGTGGACAGAGGTACTGTCTGTTCGATGTAGTTGAAAAGGCTGGTATGGTCTCCAGTTTTACCAGAGAAACCTTTACGCCCGCTACATTTTACTCTGTAAGCTGCCAGGGTAGCTTCTGACCGCAACACCAACTGAAGCGGAGGAAGCCCAAGAACGGTCTCCATGGCCGCAGTCGGCGTCGATGACATGGCTCCCGTGATGCCTAAACAGGCAATCCTTTGGACCTTGCTGAGCGCGTTTACCGCGTAGCCCAGACTAGCCTTATGCCACCAAACTAATGAGGCATAGGTTATGGAGGGTACAATGACCTTCGTGTACAGCCAGTGCACCATTGCCGGTTTTAGCCCCCACGTTTTACCAAACATTCCTCTGCAGGCCCAAAATGCCTTTGTGGCTTTGTTCGACACTTGTTCAAGGTGAGATTTGTACGTCAGTTTTGCGTCCAAAATAACACCTAGGTATTTAACCTCACTAGAGACCACTATCTTCGAGCCGAAGATGGCTGGACACTGTAGTTTTGGAAGTTTCCTCCTCCAAGTAAACGGAACCATTGTCGTCTTCCGAGAGTTTACATTTAACCCTTCTTCTTGACACCATCTCTCCACCAGTTTGAGTGCGACTTGCATCCTCTCGGAACCACGCCCTCAAACTTTCCGCAGACCATGATGGTGATATCGTCTGCGTAGCCCTGCGCGTGGAAACCCGCCATCCGTAGATCAGAAAGCAAGCCATCCACCACAAGGCACCATAGCAAGGGCGACAGCACTCCACCAGTGTGTAGGTTTACGGTAGACCGTAAACTGTCCCAACGAGCCATCAAATCGAAAACTCACTAAGACTTCTAAGAAATAAAGGGTACCTTCTGACTCGACTTCCATGGTGAATTTAATGGAACTACGTTGGCAATAAAGGAATGTAAAGGAGGCATATAATGAATCACATCCATGTGGCCAGGAGGGCATTTGACCAACAAGTCCGAATCCCTTATTTCCAAAAATCAAAATGCTGGTTTTGACACATTTGAGCGTGTCACGTGAACTCACAATCCCGACACTATTCTCTTTCACTGCACTAACTGCACGGCAGTGGTAGAACGCATATAACACCTTTTCTAACATATTAATATATTGTTGAGAGCGATCTCCCCTTGTGTATATTGAGGTAGTCATAGGCGGCGTCGTCGGCCCATGCAAATTTCATTTAATAAATTCCCTATAATGAAGACGTCATTTCGCGAGGTTTTATCACCTGTTTCTCGCTGTTGTTTTCGTGATCTTATTAAGCCGAACGCAGTAACTTACATATTGAATATCCTTCGTGTGAAATTTATACCATATTTATCGCTTTCGTTTGGATGCGATTTACAAGAAATATGCCCAGCAAATCTTATAGCACCGGTCAAAAGGCGAAATATCCAATATGCTACAGAAATATACTAGCATTATAAATCGACTTTTTAGATTAATTTCCTTGCGATCTATGTAAACTATAAATTTACAAAATTAAATCGAAGTGTGTGTGTGAGAAAATTGCTGATAATCATCTCCCACCTAATGATTTCAGTGGTCAATCCAGAGTTGACGATCCTAATACAAAAATGTGGTATTGTCATTAGTTAAAGCACCCGAGAACATCAATGTTGAAAATGTGCGACTAAAAATAATTCAAATTTTTTAAATCTTTTGCAGGAAACCACGTTTGTAGCACTATGTTGGTGTTCTTAATCATTTTAGCCAAATATTTTGCCGTATTAAACATTACTTTAAATCCTTTTTTTACGTTAAAGTAAATATGGCAACTTTGAGCTGGAATAACGTTTGTAATTTATAATCTTTAACCCTCGTAACAGCATCCAATGTTTTGTGACTGCTGTGAATATCTAATATTAAAAAATTTGGTCATTACTTGGCCATTTCCATTTTCAATAAACTAATATGAATATTTTAAAAAATGATCGAAATCCATCCAACTCAAACTATTAGCATATCCATCTCTCCATGTTCCAGTCATCTATATTCTTTGCAGAAGCTACTTCAGTCGTAAGTCAGCACTAACAATATGACCCACTTGCTTTTTCTTTCTTTTTTTTGCTAAAATTTTTCTTGAGACAAACACGTTGTTTACACTACATTCATCGATATTAAATATTTCGACAGCCCGATAACCATTTCACTTGCAAGTACTCCGGCAGAAACACTTCGGAAAGGATCTAGGATTGGAGCCCTCGAAGGTTCTCCAATTTGTGGGCAAGATACTGGCCTTTATAGAGAACACCAAGCTGCTCGAGTGGAAGTAAAAGATTTAATAGGGACGGTACAATGAGCACCTAGCTCAAGTGCCTGGACTAAAGGTGTCCACCCTAATGTTTTGAATGAATGAATGAAAAAACAATTTCCTCGTCTTTCCAGAAAACCGAAAAGGCTTGTTAAATCCAACAGTTCGGCTAGATTGATAGTATCAGGAGTACGAATTGGCATTGGTCTCTGCTAAGCCAAACGAATCTATAGGTAAAAGTTCAAACCAATATTTTGACCAATCTTACGGTCAAATTCGAACGTCAAGCAAGAAATGTCCATACAGGAGTGAAGCGCTTTCCGTTTCCCCTAGATTTTCTGTTTAACTATCGTAGGTGCTACACCATGACATATTCTGATGATTCTTACTAAAGTATCTGCTTCCTCATTTCCATGAATGCGAGAATGTCTTAGTACGCAGATTAGGTTGTTACCCGTGCCATTATTTTTAATAATTCATCTACAACAGATGTCATGCACAATCTTTATAGTTTGCTTGTGTGTTTTTTAATTGCTCTTAATGAAAAGTTTTTATAAGGCATTAATCTTCCTACACACCGTCTTCCAAACAGTATTAAAGCAATTAAGGTTAGACTAGATGTTGTGGAAGCGAAATTCCAAGACGCACAGCGCACGATTAGCCGTGGACCCATCACCATCAACAAAGACAAGAAGAAAAAAAAAACGTTTATGTGCGTATGTCATACATAAGTATGTTAAACGTACCGCACAATTATAGTAGATTAATACGAAAGTCTCCGTTATTATTATCATCGTCAACGGCGTCATTATATTTTTCACATCCTCATTACGTCGTCGGATTCTTTCTAGTCTGTGTCTTCTTCGTGGTGAGATCTTCCTTTTTCGTTGCCAGTACACGCAAGAGGAAATGATTTTTTATAGACATCACCATATAAACAAACGTACAGTGTGGTTGGAAATTTTAAAATAACGACTATCAAAGGTTTTTAGTTTAATAAACAGATATCTCGGTTCCAACTAGTAATGAAACAATACTGCACATAAAAATAACATATGATTAATTTTATAAAAGCAGAACAAAAACCTAAATCGCTCAAATGCTTCATACTCACGGCTTACTATTAGATCCATCACAAACAAGTGAGCTTCACTCAAAATAAAGCATAACCACTAAATATGCTAAAGCAACAACTTCCTACGCTCTCTATAAAGCTTGAGAGTTCATTTACGGTCTAGAACAACTGGCCGTCGTCAACTGGTGGCACTCAACTGGCCGCGAGGACAATTGGTCGCGAACCAACTGGCCGCAAGTCAACTGGCCGCAGGGACAACGCGGAAATGTATACCATGAGTTTTTTATCTCTGAACATACGATTTTCCTGTGTTCAGTTTTAAAACGAGCAAGCCAATGCTTTACAGAATATACATCACAGAATATTAGATTTTACCCCTTCAGAGCGGGGGAGAGAGGTATTAGAACTGTTTCAAAGCATAATTTTTTTCTAACCATTTTTTTTAATTCTAGAATTACTTTTTTTACAATACCGCGGGAGAGGGCGCATTAAACATGTTTAAAATATTTTTTGCCCGGGAAGGGGTGAGATGAGAAAGGGGATAATTTCTTTTTAATTCTAAAATTACTTTTTCCCAACACCCGGAGATTTTTTTTTTGTTTTTTTTTAAGTTGAATTTATTAGTAATAATTTTTTTTTAATTTGTATAATATATTCAATCAATGCTATAGTTATATTTTTAATACCTCTTTGCTGCACTAATTTACCGAATTGTATAGACACTCTTAATACATATTATAAAGGACATACCTATTATTTATTTCAAAATTTAAATTTTGTCTGACAGTTACGGATAATATAAAAGAGTGGTTAGTTTTGTTGCTCATACAAACGCTGTGTATACATTTATAGTGCTCATAACTATACGGAGTGTCCAAAATAATGGACAGAAACATACCAATTGTCCGCCTGCGTCCGCATTATAGCGATCCTGTAGTGTAAGCGAGATACACAGAGGTATCCGTGCATTAGAACGGTAAAGAAGTATACGCGATATTCGACTGGATTACATTAGCATATTGCTATGATGCACTCGTATTTGCCAAGAAATCCACATTTCTACGCCGCACAGGCGCATGAGCCGTCGCTCGCACACGTGCTGTCAGATGCATTTTCTATTTCGTCGGGAGAACTACTCGCTCGTACTATTTAATAAAACGCGTTGTTGGTAGGTAGATAACGGTTATTTTAAAGATGGAGTACTATACGCCGGAGCAAAAGCTCTTCATGATTAAACACTTTTACGGTGGTAATTCTGCAGAAGTAACTCGGGATTTATTTGCAGCAAATTTCCCCGAAAATCAAATTCCCATAATGCAAGCACCTTTCGTAGAACCGTTAATCGATTTGAAACTACATTTTCTTTAGTAAATAATAAAAATAAAGTTGTTCCGGATAAGAATGTAAGCGATATAGAAATTCGAATATGTGCTTTAGTTGAAGTAAATCCCACTATGTCATCTCGACAAATTGCTCGCGAATTAGGTATCTCTAAAACAACGGTTCATAAGATTTTACGTACTAATAAATATCGTTCATACAAATTTACAAGTTCACAAGTACTTCTTCCCGATGATTATTATCGCCGAATGGAATTTCGCGAAAGAATGATAAATAAATATCACGATAACCAATTTTTTTTTAACAACGTATTCACAGATGAAAAAACATTTTACCTACACGGGCATCATAACCGCCCAGTTTGTCGTTACTGGTCGCGTAAAAATCTACATTTAAATATACCAACGCGAACGCAGTATCCACAGAAGCTAAATGTATGGGCAGGTATCATTGGAAATCATATAATTGGGCCTTTTTTCATTGACGGTAATTTAAACGGAAATAGATACCTACAGTTACTTGAAAATTATATTATTCCGGCAATACGGGAGCGATTTAATATAAATGAAGTTTGGTTTCAGCAAGATGGTTGCCCAGCACACAATACACGCATTGTAACAAACTTTATAAACGCGGTTTTTGAAAACAGATGGATCGGTAACTCGGGCCATATTAAATGGCCAGCGCGGTCCCCTGATCTAGCTCCAATCAATTTCTTTTTATGGCCCTTTTTACATAATACAATATACGGATACGGTGATCAACGGCCATCAAACCTAGAGGAACTGCGCGCGAGAATTATTGAAATCAGTAATACTGTCACAGCAGATATGTTAACAAATGTTCGTCGGAATTTTTATGATCGGTTGGGTTACTGTTCTTATCAAGAGGGAGGTTTATTTGAACACTTAATAAATTATTTTACTTCAAATTTTATTATTGTTTAAGAATAATATTCTCTTTTAGCTAATTGCAGGTTTATTGCAATGTTGAATACAATTCTGTTTTAAGAATTAAATATTTTATTTTCCATTATTTTATTATAGTTGCGTTTTTAGATTTTATACTTGTTGAACAATATTATTTTAGTTTTTATTTTAAAGTTTAGGAGTTCTGATTATTTATTTTTGATTTTTTATGTTGTTTATGAGGCTGTGATGAATTACTTCACTGACATGTTATCAGTGATTATCTGATGCTTCAAACAACTAAAAATATTTACTTGTATCGGGAACAAACTACCTCTAACAGTGCTTTTTATTTTTCAGGAATAGTATTTTCTACCACATGTAATGTTATTAATCACTTATGCTATAACATAGAACTCTAAAAGACTTTGATTTGCCTATATGCCCCAATCCATTTATACGTGTAACTTATAATACGTCCGTTATCGTTTGTAAATGCCATCCGCGTGCCGCTAAGTAGGCGTGGCAATTCAAGGTGGCACGCCCATTTATAGTCGACCAGTAGTTACTAATACATGCATCGTGCTATGAACGGTTGCCACACTGTATATACAGGTTCGCGACACAGCTAAAGAATCCAACGGAATTTAGCAATAAAATAATAATAGTAATAATAGAATTTTATTATCCAATAGGTTACAAACCTACTACAGGATAACACCTAAAAAAAATATAATTTCAAAATGTAAACGTGAGATTCGTGATTAAAAAAAAAAAGAAAAAAAGATACATGTAAATAATTGAAGATATGTAAATATGGAAATAATAATCAATATAATAAATGCCGGAACGTAATATAAGCGATTAATGTGCAAATTAGAAAAAATAGATACTGTAAAAAACGTGTGCCACAATGACATGTAATAAACGTCATTGTGACACTTGTGTATTAAAATACTATTCTCTGTGTGCATTATTCTTTTTTTTTCAGTTATTTTGAATAATACCTAAACAACAAAAACGTGTGCCACAATAACTTGTAATGCTCGTACTCTGACGTGCGTGAAAAAGCATATATTTAGTCTTTTTCGAGGCTAAGCGATAGTTTATTGTAGGAAAATCATTCAAAGAGCGTCTTAAAGAACGAGTTAGCTACTTGTTCGGTAGTAACCTTACTTGATTTCATAGGAGTAAGAATTGAAATGTCGTCTGCATAAATTGTAATATAAAAATCCGATAAAAATGAATCAATATCATCAATAGAGTAACCTAATTCTTGAAATTTCGATAAAACTATTACCTAATTCCTTCAGATTTATCTACACATATATACAGTAGCAAGTAAGTAACTTAATTGGCATTCTTTGATATTGCAGCATCTTTAATCATTATCACCATCTGTGTTTTATAAGGTGAAAACACTACACTTGATTATCTGACCATATGCTGCTTTTGTATATTTTTCTACTTCTGTCGAACTCACCGAAGCTCCTGTACTCACATATAGGCATACTAAAGTACATGCAATAAACGTTGCCCGCTTAAATTCCTACGATGTCGTGCGTATAAAGAACGCATCTGTGTTGGTACGTATGTGCTCCCGTTCACGTGTTTGTTATAAAGCTTTGCCCACGCTCGGTAGCCTTATTCCTTTAATACGTTTCACTAATAAAACCTTAACAATAAGAGTAAACAAGCCGGAGGCAATTGAGAACAACACACCATCAGAGAAATTAAGTGCATTTAGTGCGTGGATAGTTTAAATGAGCGTAGGTAGGAGAGACGGGCCGTTGTATATGGGAATGTTTTGAGTCAGAGGTCAATATTTATACACAGAGTGACCTGTTTTTTTATCATCTCAATTTAATAACGCCGACACTTGCCTTCTTCTCCCGCGTTAGTTCGCCGTCTTCTCGTCTCGTCTCCGTTCCGAACTGGTTGGGGACCCGTACAGGATCGGCGGCGATCTCCGTGGGACGACGTCCGGGTCAATTATTTCTACGCAACCGGTCGACGTGGAACAAATCAGTCGATGTAAATTGATCAAGCGGAACGCAATTGCTCGGGTTGTTAAGGCAAGTATGTGTACGTATTTATGAATGTAGAAGTCGTAATTATGTTAATTGTTTCAGGTATCTACACTATCTTCTCGTTTAAGCAATTAGCTGGAACGCTGAACGTAAGAAAAATAACTTCCTTTGGGATGCAATGTATAGAAAAGGAACACTTAATGAATGTTGTTTAACAATCGTATTGATAATAATTACGTAATCATAGCTTACTTCAATTATTACATCTATAAAAAGCAATGCAAAGCTCTTAAAATGTTTTGTTGCTTTTCGGGGTTTATTAACTCAACCCAGCCATTTAAAAATCCTAATCGATAGAAATCATTTTGTGCATTCATTTTTGATTTCACAATAATTGCTTATTCTTTGTATCCAGAGCATCATTTTCAACCAAGATGTAGTATGCGGTCTTTGTCATTCTTCTACGCAATCTGCAGCAGGTATCTGCATTTACCGCAGGTGCATAATCTCCTGTTAGGAAACCTACTACTGTAAAAAGATGATTCCTACGAAGGTTCAGTAGTTCTTCATTTTCTTCTTTGATGCACTCTTAATTAAAGGTTTTCCATGAATTTGTCCGGTTATATTGTTCTAGTGTTTCTCTGGGACCCAACTCCTTCCCCTTACCTGCTCCTGCTGTGTTTCTGAGCACTCTTAGGGCAGGTTCTGAACCTTTATACGACGCCAACCTTCCTTTCCCTGCTAACGCATTGGCTTTTTCATTTCTTTCAATTCTCGAAAGTCCAAGTATCACAGTAATATAACTTTATTGCGGTCTGCTATTTAGTTATCGAATGCAGTCCCAAATTAGTCTTGATTATACCGTAAAGTTCATCATAGGTCTGACCATTGCATTTGAATTGAAAGCTCTGCGTAAATCAAATATCTTGGACGTATGACTTAGAAAAACTATGACGTTTAATTTAAAACCAATACATCTACTATTAAATTTGATGTAATATGGAATGTACAGGGTGTCCCACCCAAGACTAGGTCTTTGATTACAGCTCTATTTGTCATTTTAGAAAGAAACTTTTTCTAGAAAGGTTTTTATAGAATTCAATGCTGCACAATCTAAAAATATGTCTGACTATATAGAGTGTTCCAGAGGTTGGCAAACACATACCTACTCCATTATTTTAAATGGAACACCCTATATATTATATATAAACTACTATATGTCTATCTTCAATAGTAAAATTGTTATTTACCTTTTTCTAAAAAATGGCACCCTATATTTTTGCTTATGCTAGATTAAGCCTTATGCAAAGCACTTTCAGATCATATTAAACATTTATGATGGATAATGCAGAATTTTATAGATAATTAATGATTTTAAATAAATGAATTTTTTATTATCAACTTGGTATATAAACGCTATATAATAGAATAAAGCTACGAATTAGTAAATATACGTCAGTATCATAAAACATAAAACTAGTTACACGTATTTTGAAAAAAGGAGAAATTTAATGTTATTCGTTTATGATTATCAGAAATTATAGTACCTATTTTTAGTAGGCCAAAGCAGTTGTTTCACCATAGTAATTAAACTTTAAAACTGTAAAAAAAAGTGTTTTGCAAACCACTCTACAAAAATTGTTGCGTTCATTTCTTCTTAGTAATCTATGCTTTTTTTTACCTCCGAAAACTAATAAACCACCTACTACAAAACTAAGCTTAGATCCTATATCTGAAGTAATTAATCACCTGCCTTTCCCCACAGGATTTCGTAGGCTTCTATTAGTTACACCGTCAATAAAAGCTCATCGGTAACTCACAATACTCTCATCAACCCAATTTTTTTCTTTCGTATGGCCTTCATTTATTCATACTTTACGTAAATAATGTATAGGTCGATTTTGCTCTCTATATTCCTTTTTCTGTGTTAAATATTTCTTTCTCCACCTAATTATGTCATCAAGCTCTATTAACTCAGATTTTCGGCTTCTTTTTTATACCTATAGCAATGAAATATAAACATATTAATTAATATAACATAATTATTACCACTATTGTCAATAGACTTACTTAAAATGAATCAGTTTAATGAATGTATATAATGTTGCACGACTCATATCTGCAGCAGCTTTATGCAAAGTTTTATTGCAGCTTTGTTTGGTGCCTCACAGTATTGTGCAAACTCTCTATAACTTAGAGTTTGCACAATACTGTGAGGCACCAAACAAAGCTGCAATAAACCTTATTCAATATTATTATTATTTGTTACAATTCTTAACAGAGTGTTTTTTTTTCAATCTCTTTGAACTTCTAATAAATAAAGATACATATAGATTTATCATACATATCATACAGAAAGTTACAGACACAACGAGTCAAGAATAAGGAAGGAGTATGAACTACGTGAATACGTCTGCACAGCAAAAGTATGTGCAGAGAAACCGTCCGCAAGTGACAATTGGAGGTAATCATCTAGTAAAACGTGCTTGGTGTCGCAAGTGACCGCCTAATTGCCTCACAATTGTACTGTTGACTTCACATTGCCATTCGCGCATCCTGTCCGTCTCCCACAATGATATTACCGTCACTTTGTACCGGCACCAAACGACGCACTCGCTTGAATTATAGCACAAAAACATTGAACCGTATTAGGAGCACCGTCTTCCTTTCTACAGCACGGTGCTGAGTAGCGTTGAGAACGGTTCCTAATCGGTACGATGTTGACGGATGCCTTTTTATTTGGGGCGACTGCAATTTGTATACACTTATCGTCGACTATATTAATAAACATTGTTACGGTTGTTTATATTGGAGTGTCCCTGTCCTTACAGATGATATTTTACTATTTCAATTGGTTAATGGCTCTATTGTATACGGTTTTGTGTCGAGTAATTGGATTTAACCCTCATAGCATTCCGTTGTATAAGCTAAATTGTTGGACTTGGACAAGGAGGATACGTTTTGAAGAGTAGAAATTGAGTTGATAAGGATAAGATACTTGTACAAATATATTTAACTTGCTAGAAGATTACTTTTTTCAGCTTTTTTAGTTGTAGAATTGCAAAACATTCATTGGATAAAGTGTTATGTCATCCGACATCATGATAAACTAAAATGAAAAGATATTCTGATGCAGTTCCCTTTTCTTTTAATCAAAAATGTTTTGACTATCACACTGACAAAAGTCAATGCTAGGTTTTCCACTATCACCAAACAACAATGCACAATCTCTCGACGCGCGTTTCGCTAACCAAGTTAGCATCATCAGGAGATGATTAACAGTGTTAATCATCTCACAACAATTGTGCATTGTTGTTTGGTGATAGTGGAAAACCTAGCATTGACTTTTGTCAGTGTGGTAGTTATTGTTACACCAAAGGTTCCAAAACCGAATTACTGGAAAAATGTTTTGATTTAGTAGAAACTTTTCAAGTTGTATGCAAAAAATTAAAAACGTGATTATTATGAAATTATGATCATGTCAAGTCAACAGGTTAGGCAAAACACAAAAAAAAATATTGTCACTGATATCTTAGTAACCGTTAATATTCGAATATATGTTTATTAAACTTGTTTGATCATCATGGCCCCGCAATATGCGCTATTAATATTGGGGTTCCTCCTCAATCACCCTGTATACTAAAATCCACAATATACAGACGAATTTTAACGAAAATTAAAACGAAAAAATGGTATTGATGAAACGATTTTATTGTTGTTACTGTACTTTCGATTCAACCGAAAATAGTCTCCACTTTTTGTATTTAAATTGAACAGTCTGGATATTTTTGCCGAAAAGAAAAAAAATCACTACAAACTTCTAATTTTGTTTATTACTGCTATTATTTTTGTATTTGTTTTTTATCATTGATTTTATGTGTGCGTCCCATTTCATATTATTTTGTATTTTAAGTCCAAGATAGGTTATTTTCTGCACTTCAAGATCATATACTATGTCTTTGCATTGTCATTTATGGTAAGCAAATTATTATAGTATTACTTCAAAAGTTCTAAATCTATTTTTATATAATCTCCAATTTGTTTTATATTATATCCACTGCATAACAGACAAGTATCATCTGCGTACGCATATATTTGGCCGTGAAAAGTAAGTTCTAACAAATCATTGGTATATAGTATATCCAACATTGGCGAAAGGACGCCTCCTGGTGGAAGACCATATTGAGTGTATATGGGATTATTTTTGTTATTTCAGGTCTGTCATATAAATAGCTTTTTACTAATTTTAATTCCTTTCCCGAAGACTTCCATCTTGCCTGCCATAATATGGACATGTATAACAGCCTTCTCCTAATTCTGTCCGTTACAACCATGTTTTCTTTTTCAGAAGACCAAATTCCAGAGCACTGGCCCAAGTACAGAGACCTATGGGCACTCCTTCGTGTAAATTTTCCTTAGACTTCCAACTCCAAACGGTGTGATTACGGTTCTGTTTCTAAAATAGCTAAAAAGCAAGCGGCAACGCACTCTTCCCCACCTTCGAAAGAATAATAAACAAGGGCATTTATGGCGTCCTCTGTTCTCCTCCTTGTTCCGGGAATGTGACGAAATATGTGTTTCAAAATTTATTTATGGATATCTCTCTATACCTACGCCTCTTTCTGTTTGTCATATGAAACACGTCGCTTCATTAAAATGGTATATTTCAAATTTGTAGTAAAAATAAATCTTTTAATGTATCAATATAGGTATTTGTAATCCTCCAATAGTGCTTGTCATACTCTAAACCTAGATCATTGACGATAAATTTAGAAGAGGAGCGAATTAACTTAATGGTAAGAACATCCATACATTATGACTTGAAAGAAAACGGTTTTGATATAAACGTTAAAGGCACGACCGGGTATTAACGGTTATAATACAATCATAAGACCTTCCATCACAACTCAATAGCGTCGACTGCGTCCGCCTTTTGAGCGGGACCGCTTTCTAAAGGTGTTTTAAACATTTTAACCCCGATATCCTCCGATGCGTGCCGCTGTTTATCTGATACGTCCAATCGTCTCTGGATCGTCCATTAGATTCAATAATAATAACAACAATAATATTATTATGTGAACGCGCCGGTTATTGTTTGCCGGTGATAGGAGCGCATAGTGATCCGTTCAAGTGTGAGTTTCCTTTCGTTTCTGCTCCATCGTCTCTTGCTGTACTACGGTAGATACCTCGTCTTAGCGAACCCCGATCCTTCTTTTATTACTACGCTCGTCCGCGGATCGATCGACGGGTCGAATATGCCTTTTAGTGTCTTCGATCGGGCATTCAACGTAAATGGTAATGCCATTATCTTTTGTGTTTACTTCAAAGCCGTAGCACCACCATACCGATACCACAAAACCGTGCAGTGTAGATTCTATTTACTAAAGTTAAAAGCGTTCGTCTTTTGTGTGCTCTTTTATTTTTTCTACGTTCAGGTCGATGCCGATTTGACGCAACAGACATTTAGGAAGAAAATCTTGGAAAGAGCGTGCCACTCCAGGCATTAATCGGTCCACTTACTTTGAATTATTAAGAGTCTCGGCTTGCTGGTAAATTAAATGTAAATAATTCTGATGAAGTGAATTTCAAACATTAGTTTGGTGTTATTTATGTTTCTGTAATGTAATGCCCTCCTAGATGGGATGCTGTCTGTCAGTTTTGTACTAATTTCTTGTAAAACATCAGATCTGAATATTATGAAGATCTTATTCACGACATAATAATAATAATAATAAAGAGCTTGATAGAAATAATAAATAAAATAGGCTGTGAAGCACAAAAACGAGGTTTGGAGATAAACGAAAACAAAACTAAATATATGAAAATTAACAGGAAAAAGAGAGAAAGGCCAATGACTACAAATAGGACAATAGAAGTTCGAAGAAGTACAAACCCTCAAATACCTTGGAACGATGATAAGCAATGAAAATGACAGGAGTATAGAGGTAGCACAACGAATAAAAGCAGGATACAATGCATATTACAGATATAAAGACATAATGAGAAGTAAAAGGATAAGTAAGAAAACAAAAATCAGAGTGTACAAAACAGCCATAAGACCGACTGTACTATACGCTGCGGAAACTATGTGCGTTACAAGAAAGGACGAAGAGAAATTGAAAGTGTTCCAAAGAAAGATGATTAGAAAGATTTATGGATTAAGGAAAATAAAGGATGAGAAATATAGAAGACTGACATAATAGCCGGAGATGACATAATCAACGAAATGAAATCAAAAAGAGGACGATGGTTCAGGCATGTAAATAGAAAGGAGGAAGAAGCAATTATAAAGAAAATAACGAAATGGAAGCCGCAAGAAGACAGATCAAGAGGAAGACCGAAGGCAAGATAGGAGGACCAGGTACTTAATGACATAAAGGACTTAGGAATAACGGCCTGGAGAGAGAAAGTAAAGGATAGAGTAACATGGAGGAAAATAGTAGACGAAATAAAAACACACAACAGCACGTAAAGGACAAGAAGTAGAAAAGTGAAGAGGAGTGACGACCCACTTTACTTAAATAGTCTGCAGAGCTCGAAAGAGCGGCTCCAATTCCATACGAAATGTACAGCCGGTTATATATATATATGTATAATCCTTAACAAATGATTTTTTTTAGTAATCCGTAACATAACATTACTGATAAAGATTAATAAACAAATTTTATATTATAAAGAAAAGATTAATATTTGATGTTTGTTGTTTTGTATTCATCGTAGAGCATGTGCTTCAATCTTAAGCAAACTTTATTCTGTATGTTATTAAATATTTTATAACTTTTTTATGATATAAACGAACAAGAATATGTTAACGAATAACGCAAGTTTCTTCTATGAAATATACTTATAAAACTTGTAAGTACAATCTAAAATATATGTCTTAATATTCTCGAAACTACTGAGTTCATATCCTAATATAACCTGCAACACTTTAGTTTAGCTTAGTCTTCGAAATCTGCCAATATTTAAACTTTAATTTTTGTAATAACTCACATTAAATCACCATGGTTTTAAAATTTTCATTAAAACGATACCATTTAATTACTGAAAGAATATTCGATAACCTAATCGTTTTTGACATAATTAACTCAACTGAATAATTTGATTCCAAGCCCGCTAGATGACTTAACTAATTTAATATCGTTAAACGCGTCTTGTCAGTTTAACAGAAACAAACTCGACATGCATTCTATTCATTGATTACGAGCGCGGCCCATTCACACGCAGATCACACTGGAACAGCATCAATGGAGTAGAGAATTAATTCTCGGTGACATTTCGGAGTGAATCACAAGGCAGTTTAGGTCTAATTGACCCGCAGGCCAAACACAGATCAAGGATACACCTACGTTCATAAAAACAGCGCATACCATACAATCAACGAATGCGGTTCTCGTCCGAGCTAACTAACTAAACGGACTCTGACTAAACTATAATAGTCCGAAAATAGAAGTAAAGTAAGTTTAACCTCGTTTGGATTAAATTGGTAACCGCACGCTTGCTTTCTGATTCAACAAAATTGTTCGTGTCGCAGTAATTCAGATGTTTTTCCCGTCTTTCAACGAGAGCTTATTATTGGGTGATATATGACTTCCTCTCTTCTTGGAAATTCAATTTAAAGTCAGATTTAACTGAAACTTTACTGCTTTTGGATTGTAGGTTTACACAGTGAATGAAAGGATTCTGAAAATTCGCACCTAAAATAAATATATTATAATTTTCCCACTCGTTACAGAAAAAATACATCCTTTCAAAAATTCTTACCTATGAAATGAATCAATAAAATTCACACCAGATATATCTAATTATACAATGAAAGAACAGGAAGCTATATCAAGAATAAAGAACAAATTAAAAAAAAACAGTTTTTTAGTTATTCTAAAAAAATAAATTGTGTCTCAAGTTTAATCGACCATAAAAGTTTATTCGGTTGCATAAATTTTGCACTCTCAATGATCTGAAGATAACAACAGGTAGTAAGCTAAGGATCTCGATAATTATTTTGATGTTATTTTTTTTACTTTCCCATAAAATTCGCAAGAAAACGATAATTTAAAATTAACTGATGTACTATCCTATTTTCAATAATTTACCGTTGGTTTTGGTGTTCGTTTAGTTTTAATTACTTTATGGTTAAAGTAGGTATTAGGTCTGTGTTTATTTCACTTCTAAGAGATTTAAGTACTACTTTCAAATAATTTTGCAGGTATAAAAAGAAAAGGATTACCACCTCAGTAGGAGAATTGTTGGGCAGCAATTGTATGTAGTTTTGATATTGCACACATAATTTTTCTTTTTGGGAAAGCGATTATCTGTGCGATTGGTATTAATAATTAAATAAACTACAGCACCAAAAATTGTGGTTTTTAGTCGAATTTGGCGTTGCTATTAACTATTTCAGAATAAACAACAACTTAAAATAAGTGTTAAAAGAAACACGAAATAATTTGCCAGAATATGGGAGACAAGGTAGGCAAATCATTCTAAATTAAACAAAAAGACAAAAAGGGTTAACTCACGCGGCATACTGGAATATTTTATGTATAGAGTAAAAAAAAATTATTACCGTTTTTAATCATAATCTTTATTAATCCTGTCGACTCATTTGAGCATATAAAAAGAAAGAATATAAGAATGGAAATGCGCATAATAAAATATTTTTTAAACATCAATACTTAGCTCCTGTCTCAACCTAACCGATGGCATAAAACAAACGGTATTTAATCTATTTCGTAGCGAATCTACATGTAATTTCCAACTGCGGCGCGAATCTATGGTAAGGCGGAGTAATTTATGGGAATCTACCTGTTGAATACTACCCCCATCAACAGTAACGTAATGTGAGGGATTCCTATCGCTGTTGGTAGTTTGGAATTCCACAAATACAGTTTTTTTTTTGCTATTTAGATGTAGGCGATTAACATTGAAATAAGAATTTAGTTTGTATATTGAGACAGTAGTCCCCATTGCAAGGTCTTCCTTTTTAGCACTTACAAGCAAAGATGTGTCATCCGCGAACATGACCGCTTTTGTTAGCGACATATCGTTTAACGTCGACCTAAAACGCTTCATTATACCACGCCTCGTTCCAGCAATAAATCTTCTGACTTCACCTTATTCATTTCGACATAATGCATCCTATTATATGAATAGCGCGCAAACCATTCATACGCAATGCCTCTTATACCATAACATTCTAATTTTTGTAATAAGGCCTTATGGTCAACCAAATCAAAAGCCTTACTCAGGTCAACAAATCATCTAATACATGAATTTATAATGTCTAGATTCCTATAAAGTTCGTCTAGAAATTTCAATACAGCGGAGGCAGTTGATCGACCCTTTCTGAAACCAAATTGATTGTCCTTTAATAAGTTTTCTTTATCCAATAACTTTACTAGTCTGGCTGCTACTAGTTTTTCAATTAATTTAGAAAAAACACTTCGCCATTCGATTCCTCATCTCTCCAGATCCCAATGAATGTGCCATTCGGCGTCTTCGAGGCATCCACAAACCAGCGATGAGATCCTCGCCTCGGTTTGTGGACGTAAGCTTTGGAGGTCTCACTATTAGAAATATCTCTCGTAGATATTTCCTAGTGAAACTGAAGACGGGCGGAATCCTGTCCGCCCTTGTGGACAGTGGTACTGTCTGTTCAATGTAGTTGAAGATGCTGGTATGATCACCAGTTTTCCCAGAGAAACCTTTACGCCCGCTACATTTTACCCACCAACTGAACCGGAGGAAGCACAAAAATGGTCTCCATGTCCGCAGTCGGCGTCGAGGATATGGCTCCCGTGATGCCTAAGCATTACCCGCTTAGGTAATGTTATAATTATGAAAAGTAAAGCATATTGAACTAAAAGAGCATTCTTAAAAAATTCTAACCAAAATACTTCTACTAAAAAAAACACTAAAGATTAAAAAAAAAATACTTCTGTAAACCAAATTATTTTCCGTATTATGTAAATTATTTAAAAGAGATTTTTAAATGTTTCCTCCCCCTCATGCAAACTAAATCCCAATCGATCATAAAATGATTTTTCAATGTTTGCGACAAATATTTTAGAACGCGTTAAGAACTCGAAAGCGCTGCGAAAAAAACTCATAATCGAATAAAATACACGTCAGCCATAAATAATGGCAGCTGACTATCGTAAAATTCGACACTCAATGGAGGAAGGGGGGTAAAAATAAATTATAATTAGCCCTTTTCCATCCACAATTAATTCTGCAGTTGGATAAAAGTACCGAAGTATAAATATATAAGTACTTGCTAGGATTCAAAATTCTAATCTGGGAATACAATCAAAAAATGCAAAGGAAGTTTCTTTTAAAAGTCTAAGCTTTGGTAGCTTTCATTTGCCACTTCATCAGTCACCCAATAAAGTGTCTCTGTTGAAGTGGCAAATAAAAGTGACGGAAGCTTAGACATTTAAAAGAGAAACTCTTTTTTATCTTTTGGCTTCATTCCAAAATTAAATTTCGAACAATTAATTTGTTTAAATTATAATTTTTGTGCTTTATCGTAACATGTATCTACTTAGTAGAGTAAGTGTTGCTCATTTGACCGCTTATATATATGTATATATATATGGATAATTTCTTGGGTAGCGGAGAAGGACAAATTCACATATGCGAATTTGTCCTTCTCCGTTTTTGTAATGTGACAACTTTTTTAATGTGTATCTATTCAATAATTTTAACTTTTCGACATTTTAAATTTAAAATTTTATTTTACAAATCAAATTTAACGACATTTTTACAAATTTTTAAAAAAATTTTAAATTAAAAACGTGGATTCTTAAGGTGGAAATTTTTTCACATCTGTTTTCAAATTTTGAGCCCTGATGAAGCATCAAGCTAGATGCGAAATATTGGCAATAAAAATAAAGAAACAATAGAGTAATTTTTCTAGTTAATGCCGCTACCCAAGAAATCATCCATTTACTCATTTACCCAACGGCAAAGACTCCTTGTCCAAATATATATATATATATATATAAAAGAGATGGAGTATTTATTGAAGATTCTAATAAATTACCTGCTTTGTAGTTTTCCAATAGTTGTAGAATGTTTAAGTTAAATATACCGTAATCTGTCGCTTGTATGTAAAACAAGAAAAGATTATAAATTATAAAGTTGGTATAATCAAATGGATAGAATATAGTAATTATGATATCGACATAATATGCCTATACGTATGAATGATACTAATGATATTACAAACAGAAATAAAAGTTTATTAACTTTTAAGTTAATTGCGATTCAAACACATAAACGTTCCTCTATATCTACCATAATTTTATTTATTGTTTCTTTTTTGTATATACCGCTTTGCTTATGTATCTATCCTTTCAGAGAATTAATTATTGAAATTTGTTACACATTGAAGACATATGCACGAATAAATTATTATTGCTAATCATACATATAACTGTATGTGCTATAAGGAACTAAATATTAAATTACAATTTTAAGTCAGATATGACGACGTGGCAGGTAGGCTGTATACCTAGGTTACTTACATATATACATAATAAATCCCAGACCTTAGCCGAAAACACTACGTTTAATACTGCTCTTCACTTGTTTTTCTACTGAAGATGGCAATTTAGTTGCCGAAATACGTATTTAGATTTGTATCTTTAATTTTTGTGGTAAGGGATTTTTTCACTTTTTCTTTTGGATTTTTGTTATATTTCCCATTCTCGAAAATGTGTTACAGTTTTGTAATCCCACCTTTCTCTACCAAATATTCCAATTTTTTACTTAAAAAAAGACAAATTTAAAACGCATTCAAAATTAATTTCCTTAAACATCTATATTAAAAAGATTGGGTTGAATAATATTAAAGAAAAAAAAACTCGCTTGATAAATTAATAATTAATAATATATTTGGAATTTATATTTTTTTCATATAGGAGACATTAATAAGTTTACATATATACATTTTTTATATAATAACACAATATAATTTTATGTACCTAATAAATTATTGCAATATACAATATTTACAAACAACTATGTATAAGGAGCGAAGGAATTTTTTGGCAATATCAAAAACAATAAACATTTTATGTTAAAACCGACAATTGGAAGGATAAATAATCATAACTTACATAGAACGTAAGTTTGCATCATAAAAATAAGTTTACATTTAATATAAATATTAACGAAATGAGATCACAATATAAAATAAAATATCATATATTAATTAATTAAGGAAATATTAAATCAAAAAAAAAAGGAAAACATTTACTGCAGAGGTACGGATAACGTGGTATAACCACCATAATAAAAAAGAGAAAGCTCACCATCCGACGGTAAAAGTTATAAAACTATTAACGGTAATTCTAGGAAATTTTTACAGTTTTGATATACAACCTTCTCAAAATCAACTGTGCCTCGTTATAACAGTTACGGGTTTGAACAGACTCTCTGGAGTTGGTCTTGGCTCGGGTGAACTCGAACAACTAGTGGGTGACATCGCCAAATGCTGACTTGGTATTTGATGCTGCGGTAGGTGTTGGAACCTCAAACTGCCGTACACGTCCAGAGAATGAGGTTGTCGCAGGAATGCAGCGGCATCTGTAGGTGCTAATAATCTATCGATTCCGAATCCTTGTGATGGTATTGCCGTCGGCTTCGGTAATACCGACGGTAAATACGGGCTGTATCTCTGATACATAGACGCTAACAGTGCTGGGTTTGGATACATTCCCATTAGTGCAGCAGGATTATATGTTGGAAAAGGACTGGGGTAGCTAGCACCTAACACCATGGACCTTTTAAAAGCTGCTAAACGCGATCTGGAAGCGGCCGTTGACCTCCTACGTAATTTTCCAGTTGTACCGCCGATAAAAACGTCTTCAGCGGAAGGATCCAACATCCAGTAATTACCTTTGCCGGGATCGTCGTAATGGCGAGGCACTTTCACAAAACACTTATTCAAACTTAGATTGTGCCTGATGGAATTCTGCCAACCCTGCTTGTTCTCCCGATAATACGGGAAATTCTTCATAATATACTCGTAGATACCATTCAAAGTCAATCGTTTCTCAGGGCTATTCCTAATAGCCATCATAATCAACGCGTTATAACTATATGGAGGTTTTTCACGTCCTTTCTTCTCGTCTTTGCTCCCATCGTCCTTCGACGATTCTTGCGAGGATTTAGAACAATCCAAAGGCGGTGGAGTACCGGTCACATCCAAATCCGAATCTCCATCACTTAATTCCGCTTCAGAAGTAACGATTACCGCCTCCTCTTTTTCCGAATCTTCCACAGTTTCCGGTAAAATTGAACTTATACTAAAGGACGATTTTAAAGGCGCTCTGGCGGCTGACGGCACGAACAACGTAGTTTCGGCTTTTTTAACCATACTGGCAGTGTCACACAACATCACATACACACAAACAAAGCTTTCGTCACAACTGACAACCTCAACGATACTGGTTCCTCGTTAAGTTTGTAGGACGGTTTTATAAGTTGGGGTAATGGTGTAGAGGGTGGGGATGCGGTCAGCCAATGATGCGATTGGGATGGTTTGAGCAGGTGTTCGTATCGGAGACGCCTTGTTACGTAGTTTGCGGGAGTGGCTAGGGTGCCATAGGGGCGTGGCCGGGCGCCTCAAAACGGTAGTGGGAACGGTGTTTGTTTTGCCTTTGGTGTTGGTGTTTGTTTTGTAAATTCGCTGGATAAGATTTGGTAACACTGAATATTGCAGTATCTATATTGAGTTTCCCTAACTTATTGTTAGTTATAGGGTAAGATCATAAAATTCTAATAAAACTAATTTCTTTAATACTAGCAAATTGCGACACCTTCCACGTATTAACTATACTTTTCTTATACAATTGCATCGATGATTGGAAAAACAGTATAAGTCCAGAAACAGCCATTTTGAAATAAGATTAATTTGTATTGCCACATCAATGAGTTAAAAAACATAAATATCTGCTGATATTAATAGAAGTTCGAGAAATGTTTGCCAAACTGTATAAGTTCTGGGCCGGTTTATTTCTTTCATTTTCCTTATTATTATTATTATTTTGTTTTGAACTTGGAATATAATTTTTTTATGTTTTTCGTATTTACGCATAAGATTCAGTGTGAGTTTATTTAAGTAAATAATATTTATATACAGTGTGGTGCAAATCAAAGGAATAAATTGAGTATTTCGTAAACCGGCGACTTTAGAGAAAAATCCTGAGACCCACCGTTTTTTATTTTTGAACGAGTATTTCGTCAGATTACTTTTTTATTTTTGACATCTACAATGTGTGTGTGATGACGTCCTCAATAATGTTTTTTTGTGTAAATGCGGGTGTTGGAATACATCTTTTGAAAGGTCTTTTAAATATCAATTTTTTATATTGTATATTGGGAGTACCTCAGGGTTCGATTCTGGGCCCAATACTGTTTTTACTTTTTATTAATGACATAGTAGACTTCATTCACTGTTCTTTGTTTTTAAATGCCGACGACACAAGTGCTGTGGTCTCTGGAACCGATCCTGCACAGATTCGCGATCGAGCAAATGTTCTCCTGGTCGAACTGTGTGAATGGTTTAAACGCAATAAACTTTACATTAACGTCTCAAAAACCTTTTTAACCTTCTTTCACACTTCTCAATCGAGAATGAATTTTGATGTAAACATTACCTTGAATACCTATTAAAACGCGAAACTTCCGCTAACCTGCTTGGGGTGCTTTTGGATGAAACACTTAGCTGGTATGATCATTGCCGCCAATTAATACATAGTTTAAATACGTCGTGTCCGAAATCTTAAGACAGTATTGAATCACAATTATTTGGTGACATTTTATTACGGTCGGGTTTTCACCAGAATGTCCTACGGTATCGTCTTTTGGGGCTCTTCGCCGCATGCGCACGATGTTTTTCTTGGCCAAAAACGAATAATTCGTTGCATGACAGGCGTAAGTAGCAATAAAACATGCAGACCATGGTTCAGGAAGTTTGGTATATTGCCTGTGCCTAGTGTACCTATATATTTTAGAAACCCTACACTGAGAAAAATGGATTGTAAAAATTAGATCGTAAAACTCTTTATGTTAATTACTAAAATAATTATTGTCAAAACGACAATATGCGGCGTATTAAGAGTAAAATAACCAGATTTTATCATGCTTATAGTAAGAGGCAAA
The DNA here is from genome assembly GCA_949128085.1 of Cetonia aurata. Classification (NCBI taxonomy): domain Eukaryota; kingdom Metazoa; phylum Arthropoda; class Insecta; order Coleoptera; family Scarabaeidae; genus Cetonia; species Cetonia aurata. The sequence continues at coordinate 37,520,732 of OX421885.1, forward strand.
ATCTGGATGTTACCATCTACATCTTATGGATGTAACAATTAATATACTCTATTGCTGAAAGCCTATATAATGACGTGGATTATATAGATAGTCGCTGCGATTGACTGCGATATTATCAGGTATTCGATGCATATTCAATTTCTAACATAAATGTTTGTAACGCTCTTCCCACCCCTTGCTCTATTCATTGTCGATCTTTACCGAAGAAATCGACCAATAAACTGTTTTGCCGCGACAAAATTACTGACACGTGTTATGTACGTGTGATACAGGTGTACGTATTCGTGCCGGTGCATGTTTGTGTCTGGTCGTTCGTTGATTACTGTGCATCGTAAGCAGAAATGGATGCAAACGTGGAAAACATTTTAATCGAGTGGGGGTTTCCACAGTTAATGAATATATTCAAAGGTAAGTAATAGATATTATATGGATATATTTCGTAGTGGGTACTGTATGCTTTGATAGAACATTAACCTAAATCTAACCTACTAGTGATTGTTATGTTAATGAAAGTAATACACGTTGGATTTTTGTAATAATGGTTTTAAGGACAAATAAAAATATAAAATCAATATTATAGTTTTTATTGTGTTATATTCCACTTTCCTTATGCATGAACTGGGTAAAACCTTGTAAGTACTATATTTTAAATTACAGGTAAGTATCGCTGTATAGTGCCCGCATATGATCCATTATATTATTGTTTACTATCTACTATTTTAAATGCTAAGAGACGTTAGATTATTATAGTAGAAAATAATATTGTAAGTACTACAAGGCTATATGGTAAGTATGAGCATCATGTATCGTACATAGTAAAATATTACATTATACTGGGTACAATAAAAAATTTAACAGTTATTATCAAATATAGTCAGTGCTACTAGACATTTTTTCACATTTACTAACATCTATGCTCAAATTAATAATACAAATATAGTACACCAACTTTGCCATACGAGTTAATAAAAACTATTCACAGAAATTTACTATACAGATATTGTCACCGGTAATATAAAATATGATTGTCCCTATAGGAGCTATAAAATATATTAAAGTATACTATATTTATGTTAAAGAGTACAATCTATTTCTCTCAGTGTATGTATCCATCTATCTATGAAAAATAATGCTATTCCATAAATGGCTACCATACTGTATATAAAAAAATTTATACCAACAACGATTTATCTTTTAAAAGCAACATGGAACATACGCTAAATCCACCCTACACAAGTAAATTCTATACGCATACCAAGTGCGACCATCACAATATTTATTTTTTCCTTTTTACACAACGCAACATCATCAGTTGGCGAAAATGAAAAACAGAGGTTAATCTGCGGGGGTTCCCCTTTCAACAAACTCGGTTTCACGTTCGACCTCTCGCGTCTCATTACGACGCGTTTATTTTGTTTCCGATTCCCTGTCGGACAATAGAACGTCGTCCGACCATTGTCCGGGTGTCGAGTGCGCGCCGTCTTCGCCACGTGGCCGATGTTTTTAAATCTCGTCCGACTCTTTTTTAATTCGACAAGATTCTGGATTCCCCGTGGTGGCGGCATTGAGAGATCGGCCGTTCTTCCGCGCGGATTAGCGACCCGACGTATGGGGGTGGCCGTCGTGTGATAGTCGGAGGGACGATGTCGTTTTGTTTTGCGGTGTTTGTTTACGCGGCTCCCTCTGGCGGACGTCCGCAGAAGCGTGCGTCCTCGTTTGTTTTTACGGTTTACGGAGTTGCGGTGTACTGTTTATTATGATGTATGAATGTACGGACGCATATGTGCAGTACGTAAGTTACATGATGGAAAGATAATAAAGTATATAGTGGGTGTTTATTGTCCCTGATGCGAATTGTAGGGGTTGCAGAATTGAAACTTAATGAAGTTCTAAAACGCAAGCGTGTGCGCTGGAAGAAATATTGTTTTGTAAAAGTTTAAATACAAAGAAAAACAATATCCCTGTGTTTCTGGAACGTGGCTCGCCCATATAATTTCTGAAGTATTTGAGATAAAGAAGCGAAATTTGGGAATGAAGTACGAGTCATAAATTTACATTTTTTAACATAGTCAATAAATTTTTGTCACTTTCAATTTTACCGGAAATGACTTTGATTTTCGGTTTTTAAATGGGACTACCTGTATATTTTTCGATATTTTGATTCGGGATAACATTTTGAGTACAACTGTACCAAATTTGATATTTCTTGACATAAAAAGAATTCTTTTTTAAATTTTTTTCTTTTAATCGAGAGTGCTTTGGAGTTCTTAAAATACTCAGGTGTTACTGCATAAACATGATAAGAACAAAGTGTTCCGCTCTTACTGTACACACAGTTTTTTACGCGCATTTGTACGTCCAAAATTTAGTTTTTATGATTTAATTTAATTTTTTCAAAAGGGAACAGGGTAGCTCATTAGATCATCACGAAAGAGCATTCAAGTACCTTCATTTTGATACCCTACACACGCTAAAAAAATTACACTTTTCCTACGGAAAATTCCTGTAATGTATAGGGTAAAATTACCAAACATTGGGAAATTTACCTAAAGTTTTATAGTAAATTTCCCAATTTTTGTAATACTTTTTAGTGTGCAGCTACGAGAAACAATTTTTGTTGACACTATACAAATAGTGACAGGTGACAAGTCCTGATTAGTATAAGCTATCTTCCCAGTCTAAAAAATGGCAAATTTTACTGTATCTGAGAAAATAGACATGCTACTTATTTTTGGCAAACGTAGACAAAATTCTACAGATGCAGCTCAGGTTTATGCCGAGAGGTTTCCCGATCGTCGTCATCCATCCCGTCATTATTTTCCGAAATTAGTAACAAAAGTTGCGAACGAGAACGATGATAATGAAAATGAACAAATGCGCGTAAAACTATGTGTATACAGTAAAAACGAAAAACTTTGTTCTTATCATGTTTATGCAGTAACATTTGAGCATTTTAAGAACTCCAACGCAATCTCGTTAAAAAAAAAATAAAAAAAAGAATTCTTTTTATGTCAAGAAATATCAAATTTGGTGCAGTTGTAGATACTCAAAATGTTATTCCGAATCAAAATATCGGAAAATATAGGTACAGGTAGACGCATTTAAAAATCGAATATCAAAGTCATTTCCGGTAAAACCGAGAGTGACAAAAATGTATTGACCATCTCAAAAAATGTAAATTTATGGCCCGTACTTCATTCCCAAATTTCGTTTCTCTATCTCAAATACTTCAGAAATTATAGGGGTGAGGGGGAGGCACCTCCCAAAAACCTGAGGGAGTGAAAAATAGTAGAGGTATTACGAGTTTTTTTTTTTCGTTTATTGTATTTTTATTTTTTTACACAAATATTCAAAAAATCATAGGCACTTTTACGACAAAGCATTTTTTTTCGTGTTATTGTTAAAACTGCTGAGAAAGATCTGTCGTCCCAAACTTTAATTTATTTGAAAGCACCATATTAAAAAAATAGCTTCTTTTGGCAATTATTTGTTTGATATTATAAAGTAGAACAAGGAAAAACACGCAAACAATAAAAAACAATAATTATATAATATCATAATACAATCATATAGGGATGATATTCAAATCAGAATTTTCAAATTGCCTGATGTGTTTCGTCACGAGTCACATAATTTAATTTCAGCTATGAATTCTTTCTTTTTTTATATAACAATTAACTCAATTAAGTACTGGACACGATTGAAAATAAAATCTAAATAATACGGGTAAATAAATATTTATGTTTCTATGAATGTGTATCTTTTCTGTGCTCGCCAAGGGCTGCTATTATACATTTTATTATGGCGTAAATTAATATTAATTGTGCCACACACACAGACATTCGTCCGGATAGTGGTAGGTACGTACGTACAATGCATTTATCATAACGCCCTTTATTTATACAATTGCCGCCGGTTTTATGTGTTGTGCGACTGAGTAATTTTGAAGCCCGCATCTTCCTAGGCTATGCCGTCGAAATCGACTTCCCACGGAGTTTCGGCTTGACCTAGGTTCTGATTTCCGTACCATAGAAAGCGGCTTACCATTGATAATTAATCTTTTCACTACGTAACTAATTTTTTCATTATATAGGATGGGGAAAAGTAAAGAAACACCCTCGTAACTTTTGAACAAATCTAGATTTAAAGTTAAAATTTTGGGGTAGTCATAAGATCTTGATACCTACGTTTTGTGCAGAACGGCATTCACCCTCCATCCCCTCAAGCGAAGGCTCATTTCGAAGATGTTTTAAAGCAAACAGAAATGTTTTTCGAAAATGTTTGCTACGACTCCCCAATCGAAAGTTATGATCATAGAACAAAAATGAGCATTTCCTTGTTTATTGCGTTAATTCATCTGTTAATGTCACAAAATGTCATAACAACAACAATAATTTTCTGTAAATAAAATACAATGTTATTATTTATTATTATTAATTTTTTTTTGACTACCTATAGAAAGTTAATCCTTAAGGCCATGCAAAAAATAAAACTATCTACTTCCTGTTTAACAAATACTACAATAAAATTAAGTTCTAACGTATTTGCTGAATACAAAAAAGCTTATGCACGATAAATCCGCCTTTTCATATAACAAACGACTTAATTTAAAAACTCCTAGCGATAATTGCAACCTAAAACGCAAGGTGTTTCTCGTATTCCAGGTATAACCAACACTGAACCGAACATATAGACATAATACGAGAAGTAATTGACAAAAGAAATACTGAGTGTCACGTGTTTTTTCTGTATACCTCTCCTTTCTTTTACCGATAATCGGCGTGGCGAATGCGAAATGTCACCGGGCTAGAAATAAATGACCCTGTTTGCTTGTCGGTCCTCTGACTTTACCGTTTTGCCAATACACACAAATATTCTAGCTATACACAATTCGCCATTCCGATAGCTCCTAGGTCTTCCAATATTGTTGTCTGTGCTGTTTGCCGTCTCCGTTGACGTCCTGACGACTCAATCTGGACCGTCCTTGCGACAATTGACCTCTTTGTATCCGTGCTTTTCTTGTATATGTATATATATATATGGGCCCTTCGAAATGGGAACATTGTGTTGGCCGTGGTTTGTTGACTACGCCGGTGTTTTTCAAGAGATCCTGTCCGCCGCTGGGCGTGGAAGTCATCAACGAGGGACTTGCGGCACTCTCCTAATAGATTTCTTTTGTAATTAAAAGAAAACAAAAACAGTAATCTGCGTCGGAAATCGGTGATCTATGTTACGAAATAGTTCTGAGAAGGACTTCGTGTTTGTGTTTCGTAACAACCTTTTTGCACTGTATGTGGTGGAATTAATTCTTAAAACGAAAGTAATATTATTCAGTTTGCCAATTAGTGAGTTATACAAAATTACAAATGAAAGATAGGGAAAAGTGTTTTATTTATTGCTTTTTAATTAACATCAAGAAGAAATAAACAGAATAAAGTTTAACACTTCCAACTGCATTTAAAATTAATTATATACACTTATATCACTTATTCTGTACTCGATTTTTACTTTAATTAAATAAATGTTATTCTAAACTAATTCAGGTTGACTTTGAACAACACAAAGGTATTTTCTTAAACATCGTCGCTGATTACGCCATGATAAAAGTGTGATAAAGCATAATAGATAATTCTGAAGTAAACGATATATACTTCTCTGATAATAGATTGATCTTGCTTATATCTGAAATTATCAATTGTTCAACCAACCTAGAATATATTCATAGTATTCTGCAGAACTGACGATTTAGTGAACACAGATCTTTTTCTTAATTATTTACGTAAGGAGTCTTGGAATGGTGTTTATACAGTTGATAACTTCAATGATAAATATATAATTTTTTTTAAATCTTTATAATTTTTTTAGTACCTCTTTAGGTTACAGCAGTAGACATCACTAACAAACATAAAAGTTCGGTAACTAACGTAGTAAGACAAGACGTTATGTTGTAAACCTGGGCTTTATAATTAGGGGTACAACCAATTCTTATCAAACTGTATGCAAAATACCTTCTAGACATTGTTAGCGAATGGTGCTTGGAGCAAGAGCTTCAAGTAAACGCTAAGAAAACTATAGTTGTACTATTTACGAACAGGAAAAAACTATTTCTAAATAAAGTGGTCCTGAGTAGCATATCAACTAAAATATTCTAACGAAGTCTGGGGGTCATACTTGACCATACATATTGAATTGAAACAAACAAATAGAAAGGATCACTCATAGAGCAACAATCACATATTGGTTTTGCCAAAGGCTCTTTAGGAAAACTCGAGGTCTGCAACCTAAAATGATATATTGGCTACAACTGGCCGTTATAAGACTTATGGCCACCTACGCTTCTATAGCATAGTGGCCAAAACTAAAAATAAACAAAAAACAGCACAGGCTAAACTGCAAAAACTACAGGAAATGACCTACCTAACACCAGATACGAAGGTGTTATTAAATATCACACCCCTTAATCTAAATGTTAGAAGGACAGCGGTCCTCGATGTATCCAGGCTAAAGTCACTAGAAATGCCAACGAACAGAATGCCTAAACTTTAAAAGAGGATCCCTGGTATGGTACACAGATAGATTCAAGATGAAACAAAAGGTGGGAGTCTATTGGGCGCCCAATAACTTTAGGGCAAACCCCAACCATCCTTCAGGCAGAAATATTTGCCATAGATGTTGGTGTACAAGAGGTGACTGACATGAGTAACTGGCCACACGAGGGGCTACTTTCATGGACCAGAACCAGCTCTGGTTATTTCGAAAACCTAGATTAGAGATGAGCTCCAACTATTGGAGCACGAAGAAACGATATTCCTCTGGAGTCCAACCTCTAGACAACACATACTTAGCTAAAAGATTGATCAACCCTAAGCTAAACACTAACAAAATCGAGACTGCGGAACACATACTCTGCTATCGCAAAGGACTGACTCCATAAAGGGTGCTACATTACGAACAGGTGACAATATCTCCCAGTGATAAAAATGACAACACCAAAGAAAATGCTCAGATTTGCGGTAAACACGAGGGTTGATTGGTAAATCTAGATCAGAGTCTTTCACAATAGATCACTTTGAGTCACGGTATGCAGAGGCTTCTGTGCCTCAACCCTTTATTGACGATAAAGTTGATTTTGTGGATGAATCAATTTTACATATGTACCGTTTTCAAATATATTTTCTATTCTAACATGTATGTCATAAATTCCCAACTTGTCCGAGGTCACCTCCTTCTTTTTCTTTTGGATGGCACCCGCTCAAGAACTAGGACATCTCTCTGTTTCTTATTTTAAGATGACCGAATCATGTCTGCTGTCTTTTCCATTACCAACGCTGGTGTTGCAACCCAAATTTCCCGTTCCAATTAGATTCGCGGTTGCTTCTTAAATAATCTGTTTCGATGAACAAAAGTTGTGTTTTATTTAAGCTCCAAATTTCAGATCCAATATGCTTTGGGCAATTGTTTTACAAATGATTTTCTTGTTGTGTTTGTTAATGGTTCTGTGCTATATAACGTAGAATTTAAGAACCTAATTGCTTTTGATTGATATGCTTAGCAAGAGTGATCCATACATTATAATTAAATAAGTAATAACAGCAAACTTTACAGGTCCAAATTTTATAAAGCATTGAAATATTATAATAAATTTTCCAAAAAATCAGTTGAAAATATTTACTATATATTGCATGCACCTCATGCAATTGAACCCAAATGTTAGTTACAGCGGAAACAGCATCATAGAATATAATCCTACCAATAATCAAGCGATGTCGTATACATTTTGAAGGATATTCTATCATGTCACCGTTAAAAAATTCTTCCAGAAAGTTTGGTCAAATGCAAAATACTCTTACTAAAAGCTTTATTAATTCCAATAACAGTTTCTCCGTTTTACATGTATTCGGAGAAGATCGTGAACGTAAAAAAGACGTAACCGCTGATAATTCTAACAGCTTATCTCTGAAGATCCTCCGCTGACAAAGGAACAGCTCAATATTTACCTTAAGACCACTTCTTAAGTATTTTCCCAAATTTAATTTTTGTCAACCACCTTCGGGGTGGGCCACCGTTCGTTATAGTCGCTTAATCCTGTATTGTTGGCGCGTTTATAAGTTGTTTAAGTGACCGCCCCTGATGTTGCCGGCGAAAATATTTTCGGTATTCGCTTTAGTTAGCGGCGTGGCGTGGGATAGATATTTTCTCTTTGCTTCTTTCCAAAATATTATGTAGTTTGCGCGGACAATAGCTTCGGCATTTTCCCTCTGTCATCGACTCGTCAAAATTTAATATGCTACGTCTATATAGAAGGTATTACTAGAGAATCGCCGACACCATTTTGCCGGACAAAATTTCTATCCTCTTACGGTTTACCGTAACAAATGTGACATTGATGTTTTTCGACTTTGTGACTTATTTCCAATTGTATAAACTGAGAGCGTTGGCACATTTTAAGTTCGTTGAAATGGTGAATATTAGATCATGAAACTAGGAGGCTATGGACTTTAATTTTTAAACTTTTACCTCGAATGTCTCGGAAATGATTAGTGAATTTGAAGTTTAAAAATTACAGTTTAACTGTGACATAAGTAGACAAATCGTTAATTTACGCTAAAAAAAAAAAGTAAGGGTGCGACAATTGAACCTTGTGGTATCCTTCTACCGATTTTTGGCCAATCAGAGTAAACAGATGTACCATCCATAGAGTCAATACAAACCCATTAACATAGGTACATACCATGATACTAGCTAATCCTCGTAGCCCGTAATTATACAGGGTGAGACGCCTCGGACCATAAGGAGAGCTATTATACAAGATATCCAAGAAGTCTAAGAGCAAAATTATACATAACTACCACCGCCATCTTCCTGCATATATAAACATTATCGGTGATAATATAATGATTATAAATCAGAAATTGTTACTAATATTTGTTTAAAGTTCCAATACGTATATTTTAAATCATCTCATATTACTAAGAAGTGTTACATGTATACCTACGGCTTGATTGACCAATAAAGAATAAATTACAAATTCCCTCTTACTATCAAAGATATTATCGCTCTTTTCACAGAATCCAAACAAAACATAAGTAATAACAGCTTTAAAAAAAAAATTAAAGAACGATATGTTTCACCTTACACAATTTGACGTCCATCAAAAGCATACACAACCTTGTAGTGGTAATGCAGGCTAACATAACGAACGTACTAATTTATATATTTAAGCTATTGAAACGTCAAAATATAACGTGCGCGTTCTATCTGATAGTATTGTAACTTTATACATTAGACGGGAAGATCCTAATCTCCAACGTTGGTTGGGTCGAGTCTCAATTGAAAGTAGTCGATAATGAGACGACGGGGTTTCAGAAATCGGCGATAAGCCACCCCTAGAGCCTATGTATTTTATACGTATTACATGGAATGAACGGCCTGTGTGACCATTGTTAGAGTCAATATACAGGGTTGATTTAAAATGTTTAGATTGAAGGTTTAGAGATAAAAATATATTGTTTATAAATGGTTTGATCAGCAACATATACTGGATGTATATAATTTAGCGCAAGAATTATGTATAACTTGTTTGGAGAGGAACCTTCAATAATCTAAGCGATTCAAATCGGATGACGCTGATGGTCAATTAGTAGAGTCAACGATCATAAGCTGGAACAGGGTGAAATTTTAGTTTCATGTAAGCTCATTGTTTCCCTCGGTACCAATTCCAGAAACATTGAAATATTTAGACGATTTGTTGATTAAGAATATAGTTGAACGCGAGAAAATAGATGAATACTTCAAGCTGACAACTCTTTGCATGTCCCAGAACTGTTTTCAGTTTGAAGGCGACTTCTAGGAACAGCAACCGGGCACAGCGATGGGCAACAGCTTGTCTCCATTTATAGCGAATTTGTTTATGAGTCACTTTGAAACCGATTTTAAAAGAAACGCCAAGTATTTCCCTAAAGTATGGATTAGGTATGTTGACGATATTTTCGCGATTCTTAATATTAACTTGTGTGATTTGGATGACTTCCTAGTTGAATTAAATTCGAAATTCAGTACAATTAATTTCACAATAGAAAAGGAAAACAATAATCAACTACCATTTTTAGATGTTTTGGTTATTAGGAATAATAATAACATAGAAATAGATATCTTCCGAAAAGACACCAATGACAACAAGTTTATAACAGCGGACTCAAATCATAGTTTTCAGGAAAAAATGGCCTCTTTTAATTTTCTTATCCATCGGTTGTTAAGTTTTCCGCTTACAAAAGATAGATATGAAAAAGAATTTTGTTTAATTAAAAATATCGAGAAGTGCAATGGTTTCAATTCGGAAATAGTAACTAAGATAATTAGGAAACATAAACTTAAGAATCATATTCAGGATTCCACATGTTTGCTACCTCAACAAACTCGCGGTAATAAATTTGTTTCTTTGCCATATCACTCAACCACACGTAAGTTGAACAGCATTTTTAAAGAACAGTATCTTGAAATTGCATTTAAGTCAAGCAGTTCATTAAAATCTGTCTTGGGGAACACTAAAGATAAGATTGAGGTAGGTAGATCAAAAATCTGGGATTTATGAAATAAGTTGTAGAGATTGTAATCAAAAATATGTTGGGCAAACTAGGCGCTCAATCTCAACTCGTTATAAAGAACATATTGCACATTTCAAATACAACAGACCGGATAAATCTAGCGTTGCTCGACATATTTTAGACACAGGTCACGGTATGCCTACAGATAGTCTTAGGCTAGTTAAAACTGTAAATAATTTTAGAGAATTAGATAGTTACGAAAGTATTTATATACTTAAAAACAAATATAAATTAATGAATTCCGACAAAGGACCAATACCTGAGTCCAGCTTATACGAATTTGTGTTAACTTAATTGCTAGTTCGTCAGGCTCCATTAGATTTAGATAGTATATAAGCCTTGTTGTTTGTATAGGATGTCAGTGTTATTCCGCTAGTGATTTGGTGAAGAGCATATCTTCCAAGGTTTACCTAAGCCGAAACACTTCTCTTGTTTTCTACTGAAGATGGCAACTTAGTTGCCGAAATACGTATTTAGATTTTTTATCTTTTTAATTTTTTGGGTAAGGAATTTTTTCTTTTTGATTTTTGTTACAGTTTTCAAGCCACAGTCTCCACCCATCACTGGATTAGAACGCATTGTTTCGTATATGATATGAAAATAGTTTTCAGTTAACTAAATTATTATTTTTTTATATTTTTAGGAGTTGTACCTTATAGTACTTGTAAAAAAACACCAGAATATTCCTCTGGCGCAAATAATCGTGAGAAAATAAAACAGAAATAAAATCACCATTACCAAAATAATACCACACAGGATTCGGAAGAGAGTCAAATGACAATTATGTCGGAAATCTGAGCGAAAAAGAGTAACAGACAGATGTCACGCGCGTGTAGAGTAAGCGCCCCATGTGCTTGCGCGGGTAAATAGGGGCAAACTGCGGGTCGTTTTCTCGCTGTAACCCCACCGGACCCAATAACTACCACTATAAATATTACACAAATTGAAATCAGATATATCTGAGTCTATCGTCGATGGTTTATTACTTCGGGTGTTGGAGTGCGGTTTACACTTATTTATGGATGGTCTAATATCATCTCTTATTCCTCTTTCTTCTTTATGACGACAGCTTCTCAGTTTTTATTGGGACATTCGGTGTTGCATGACTTTATATTCCGCATGAAAATACGGGTAATTAGATTTTCCTTGTGGATCAGGGTGAAATAATAAGGATGTTCATCAGTTCAAAGTGCGTCACATACAACGTGTGTCAAGCACCCAGCACAGTATGGGATTTTGTTTTGTCATAGATTTCGGAGAATAATTAATAATGCAGAAAATGTGTGCAGTCATTTATAACACTAATAAAGTGTAAATCTCACAATTTTCTACTATCAACAATTCAGTCTGACGCACAATAGTATCATATTACTTTTGTGCCATGTCCCAAAATTAATCACGGCAAATCAGATTATCTAAATAATCAAAATAGGGTTTTTACAATTTCGGTACGGCAATTATGATAATTACAATGTATATAAACAACCAGGAGATTAAAATTGCTTTTCAGGAAACTAGACAATAGAAAGCAATATTTTTTTGATCGGTAAGCGTTACCATCTCTAGGTCGTGTCCATCAGAGTTACGTCCGTTTCTAAGAACCTATATATTGTAAAAGTTTTGGTGAAACAGTGGCAATTATACAGGCGTGGTGGACAAAGGGATTAGCCGACTAATAATTAAGATATGCAGCAGGGTTATGCAGAAGTTCCCAGGCAGAAATCACTTAGAGCCTGGAGTACTGTTGAGGGTGGCAATAACTGTTAAGCGGTTCCTTAATCTTGTGTGTCAGAAAATAAACTTCCATATAAATTCTTTGTATCCGGACAACTTTGCATTCGCTAAGCCGACGGTTGTAAAAGTAATAAAACTAATTTCCAATTTGGTTGTTTACAAACCTTGGATATTATAAATACCTCCAAGCAGGTATGATAGCTACGAAGAGAATATTTGCAGCAAATGGATTACATGGTACATATCAATATTTTAATTTCCAATAACGTTGAAAACTTTCACATTGCAATACTGCAGTACAAATTCATTAATTTTTATTACAGCACATTTTAAACTCCCTTCCTCCGATACAATTTAGATCTAGTCGTGTTAGTGCAGAGCTGTTTTGTTTTAATTGCTCGCATGACACATCATCCAACAGGCAACCGGCATGCATACGTGGCATATGAGCGTGCCTGATACAAATAACACAGTTTGATGGGGTTGTTTGAAAAATAAATAATTAGCCTTTCCAACGTCAATTATTTAGGTACGCTTAGGTTTATACACTATTGCTCATAATTATTTGGGATCTTATTTAAAATAATTGAAACTTTAATACCAACATGAGATGCACTCAGACTGCCACTGATTTCAATGAATGTTAGCACAATTGCGGTATCTATTGAGTTGTTGATTTGCCGCTTTCCGTTTTTAACTCACTTTCTAGGGTTAAATCCACCCTTTAGATTTCGACGATTTTTAGTTCTTCGAGGTAATCGGAATACTTCCCTTGTAAGATTCATAGATAATATTAAAATAAGCTATTTTCATAAAATATCTTGGTACAGCGGAAATTAGTGAAATAAAATTAAAAAATGTAAATTTAAATTGTTTATTGTGATGTTTGATGAAAATGCACGCTTTTAAAAATATATAAATGAAAAAAAAACTGCAATGAAAAAAGTGTTGCTAGCATATATAGGGGGATCCAAATTAAGTGTTCACCATCGCTATCTCGGTTATTTTAAGAGCTACATGTTTCGTTAAATTAGGAAAGATGTAATATTTCTTTCCGATGATTATATACGTTAGTAAAAACAAAGAAACAATCAAACATGTAAGTTCAGTGTTATTAAAAAAAAATATATCAATGGACCAGGCGTCACCGTCTTCTAATGTTTGGAATGGTTAATATTTATGCGATTACTCTTTGCTTATTTCGATAACTGTCTTATCAATTTTTTCGGATTAACTCAGCGGCGATCCGTGTATACGCTACAAATAGGGCTATTACAATGATCGAAGTTCTACGTATGCTGTCGTCATATATGTATCTATGTTACGACGTTATACGAAGAAGTTCGATCATTGTAATAACCCGCCAGTGATGTAAGCACGGACTTCGAAACTGGAACTACGGAATTAATCGACTTCAAAACACGCCAAAACGGTAATTTCCGTTCAACAAAATCAACCTTCTTTGTCCGTTTCTTGACAAAAACATTTTCGTTACTTCTATAAATTGTCAATACAGTCTCAAGAAGCAAAGCTAAGTGGGGTGTTTCACGTCTATAGGAAATAATTCAGTGTAACCCCTCTTTTGCTATTTTTTTGGCACATGAAGTATGCTGCTAGCATATCATATCCTTTAATATATGATAAAGGCATTTTGAAATCAATTACTAGAAAATTGCAAGTATTAAGCACACTGCAATTCTTCAATTGGAAATACAAACACTTTTTAAAATAATTCGGAAACTACATGTTCGATTGCTTTGCTGTTGTTACTATCGTAGACAGCGGAAAAGTAAACACGAAAATTAGCAATTCTACATAAATATAAAAATAATTTAATATCTCAAACCAGACTCTAAATAGCAGACGATTTCTAATTCATAACGCGTTTAGTTCATACTACGCGCTTACGCTTATGAGCAGCAGTGTATATTTATGTTACAAATACAACAATGTCATGTCACAACAGAACTACGCCAGTATTTACGCAATCAAATGGGGAACAGGAAACTGGGAATATTATTATTGATGGAAGTTGCAGATCGTCGAAATATGCGGGTCCATTATCTCTGGATCTAGTTTTATTCATGCCGGCAAGAGATGCTAACTAAATTGAAAAGGTCACGCGAAAGAAGAGACGTTAAAACCACCACTTCTGCCTTTTGTAATGCCTGTTTCTCTTTTAAATAAGTATTAGTCGCTGTTTTACTTAGGGATTATTTTAAATTTCGTAAGGAAAAAATAAATATTGAATAGCAAAAAAAATAAGGTAATCTATGCAAATGTGGGAATCAACATTTACAAGAATTTTACTCGTAAAAATTATTTTATTTCAATTTATATTAGCTAGAAAGAAAACACAATATCAAATAAAAAGATAGAATTAATTACTCAAAGGCAGCTTATATAGTCCGCGTTAAAATAAACTCGTTTAGTTTATTGACTGTTTAATTATCCCCGGTTTGGAAGACGGCATCAGCGAGGATACCGGGGCTCGGCATTTCATAGTGATAAGCATCTCCGCGTTGATGTTATCGATCATTAAAACGAAACATCAATTAATACGTTTAAACTTTTGACAACGCGTCCGTAACGTCCATTCCAACCGTAAAAATTATAATCGATTCAAAGAAGGCGAACCCCATCCATCAACCGGCAGCGGCCAAACGGTACCGGAACGGTTTCTGATGTCGTTGCCGTTGTTGTTGGCGTGTTCTCGTCGGACGTTCGGATGTGAGGACAGAAGGAAACTAGAAATGTTTTCGATGAAACGGCTACTGTACCCAAAATACCTAGGTATTACGTATATAGTGGGTAGTACAGGTTTCAACACAATAAGAGAAACATACGGCAATATCTACTTGAAGTATACAGGGCATTCAGGGATAATTGACACTGTTTTAATAATACCACTAGGCCTCTGAATTATCAATAGATTATTTATTAATCCATTATGATGAATTTACAATCTTAGAAATATTTTTTTATCTTCTAAACTGTTTAAAGTAATCTTTTAATCTTGAATGAAGGCAGGAAGATTTCTTTCGATATTTGTACAGAAATCATTTTATTTTAATTTTCCTTACTAAGAACATTAATAACTGATATGTTGTTTAACCGGTCCTCGGATTAACCGGCCCACAGTGATCTAAAAGTCTAAAATGCATATTTAACGCAAAAAAATTAATTGTGCCTAAAAACACATGAAAAAGCAATGTATGTGAATAAATTATGTGGATAAGATTTTGAAATATTCCAATCATCAGATATGTCTCCACAGATTTTTCGGTTAAGTTAATGCGACGTGCAGAATAAATGTGTTTTAATGTCGAAAAATGTCGAAATTGATTGAAAAAGCATTGGTAATTCACGGTAAAATCGAGAATGCACCAGCATTCTCTGCTAGCCAGGGATGGCTTGATCGTTGGAAAAAGCGTCATGGGATTCGTTTCGCTCACATAAGCGGTGCTTGTGAATTTAACACAACATTTATGGAAGTGATCGACGGTAATAACCTAGTCTCTGAGCAGGTGTACAACATGGACGAAACTGGGCTTAATTTTAAGATGTTGCCAACTAAAGCTTTTGTATCAAGTCGCGAAACATCATCCGCGCCAGGGTTCAAAAAAAATAGAGAACGGATCACCGTTGGTGTTTGCTGTAATGCAGCTGGGTCTCATAAAATCCACTTTTTGTGATAGGAAAATCAGCTAAACCACGAGCATTCAAGCACACCAATTTATCATCTCTTCCTGTGTACTACAGGTCCCAAAAATCAGCATGGATGAACTCAAATTTGTTTGAAGAATGGTTTAACTCCGAATTCGTCCCAAAAGTGAAGGCACACTTGAAGAGCAAAAATTTACCAATGGAAGCAATCCTTCTACTCGACAACACTCCAACTCACCCCCACTTGAGTGAGGTGGATGGCATAAAAATAATGTTTTTGCCTGCAAATGTTACTAGCTTGGTACAGCCTATGGACCAAGGAGTGATAGAGAGTTTAAAAAGACGATACAGACGTAAATTTCTTTCTGAAATTTTATTTAAGTGCGAGGATGAAAACTTGTCTCTCTTGGAAAACGTGAAAAAGATAGACATCAAGGATGTCATTTTTATGTTGGCCAGTGCTTTTCAGGAAATGCCTTCTTCTACCTGATATAGAAAATTTGGTCGAGAGTAACGATTCAGAGAACGAAGAAATAGATAATCAAGCCATTTTAGACGATCTGCAGTCGTTACTTGGTGGGGAGTGTGGGAACCAAATGCAGTTTGAAGACGTGGAGGAATGGATGACAAAAAGTGACGAAGGACTCGAAAACGAATTTTTTACTGACGAAGAAATAATCGGTATTGCCAGTAAAGCTGACTGCGGATGCGAAGACGATGGCGAAAATGCAGACATGGAGGACTCGCAAAAAATAATAGGTCACGAAGAAGCAAAAAAAGCTGCAGACATTTTACTACAATACGTTGAGCAGCAAAAAGATTCAACGGCATTGGACGTGATGAACATACGAAAATGGAGAGACTTGGCTTTCAAAAAGTCTTTAACAGGTACTAAACAGAAACAAATAACTGATTTTTTCAAACAATGATGTGTATGTGATTAAGTTTTCAAAGTTTATAAAAGTTCATAATGTTTAATCTTTTCATGTATCTTGTATGTACAATACATATGTATAATAAAATAAGTTGCAATAACGTCTTATTTGCTTGTCATGATATCTGATGATATAGGCTCTTTTTGAATAAAAATCGATTTTTGACGGGATCCTCGGATTAACCGGCCAAATGGGTAACCGGCCACGACTCGGTCCCAACCAGACCGGTTAAAAGGGGTTCTACTGTAAAGACCAATAATTGAAAGTTTTAATTCAAGAAAACTTTTGTTTCTTTGAATTTTCTTAACTAGAGAATATATTTGCTTATAACAAGTAAATTTAATTACGTGTTAATTGAAAATTTCCTGATAAATACTATATCATTATTATAATTTTTCACTAAAAACTCAAATATTAAACTTTCCTTCTTGGTAAACCAGATTATCTTATTATCTAATGGCTCTTGTTTTTAAAATAGCTTCCGCAGTCAAGTCTCAAATTACAGACAAATCGTGTGGAGAGACTCAATGATTTACTAGATCTACGACTTCAAAATATTAACATCCCGCATTGTAGAATCCCGAGCTCGGCACATACCATACACGCGGTAGAAACGTATTGAAACGTTACACCGTCTGGCGGACGTATTGACCACTGACAGGGCGACTTGTTTTTGGAAAACATCTAGCTAGTTCACCCTCTCCGAACGACTAGCTGTCAGTCTCCTCCGACGGTCGGCTCGAGATTAAAGGAACGAGGACCACTCTCTGAAACGTATCTACGTCAAGATCGGTATCTGGCCGATGTTCCGCCTCTTCACCACGGCATAATCAGATCATATTCATAACAGCACATGAGGAATTGTGTTAAAGGATTAGTTTCTTACACACTCACGGTCTCCTGAATAATAGACCGGGCCATCTTCTTTGGACGGGAACGGATAACCGTGAATAAGAGGGTTTTGGAAAGACGCGAATTCTTGGAAATCATTTGAATTCTGATTCGAAAATTATGCACTGATATTGACACGTTAAACTGAAAACGTAGAAATTCTAGTGTATATGGATTTCTTAAAGCATTAGGATCTAATAGAAAAATATACAGGCTTCTAGTTACTATTTATTATAACACAAAAAACAATAATACAAGAAAGAAATAAGAAGAAAATTAAATTAGAATTGCTACATGGAATGTAAGAACTATGCTACAAACTAGTAAGATGAAAGAAACAACACTTAAACTGAATAATTATATCGAAAAATTATACGACTTTTTTCGCCGCATTACTTAGTTTGGTCTTTTATTTTCATTGGTACGAAAATTTGTTGGCTTCAACGCCTGAATATATTTTTATATGTCAAGAGCCATTCCAGTTCCATAGGATACAGTTCAATCTGAATACCTTACAAACATATCTCGTATTCGAGTATACCAAAGCAAGATTATCAACCATTGTAAACCTCAAAAAAAATTGTAAGAAATAAACGCTTGACCATCTATGGCTAATATTTTACAATAGTACTACAAGAAGTCCCCAGTACCAACTGACAAAGCCCGGATTAGAACTGTGTTTGAGATCTGGCGATCCTCTTGTAAGAGGAAGAAATAAGAATACCAGAAAGAAAGATACTGAGAGCAATATTAGGACCAATAAAGACTAACAACAGTGAATATAGACGAAGAACTAATTATGAATTAACAAGAACGCTGGAAGGAGGAGACGTGGTCAAAAAAATACAGAAACAGAGAGTAAAATGGTTGAAATAGAACAACAATTTTTAATATAGTCGAATGGCAAAGATCTACATGGTTACAGGAACTTAAAGCAGACCTTAGCAAAGCTGGTATTCATCGATGGCAGATGAGGATGAGAAGGTATTCAAAAAAAAAGTGCATTAACAAATTTGTTACTACACAATATGCCTTCGAAGTATATTGCTCATTTCGAAATAACGAAAATACAATTAAACTTGAAAATGCACAATAAAGAATCATAAAGCAATCAGAATATAATGCATGCATATAAAATAGTAAAAACTGATAAAATTTCTTAATGAGAAGTTTAATTCATTAAGTCAATTAATATGAATTCCCTCGTTATAATATCTGGTTTATTTTAACTATATACTTAACCTGTGATATGATTTTCTTTTACTATTGATACTAATTTTTAATTGTATTTAGGAATAAAAAATAGGTTAATAAGCAAAATCGTAACGGCAAAGGAAACCCAAAATATTTAAAATTTCTCTGATAATGAAATTAATTACGCTTTAATTAAACTTATAGAGGCATTTCCATGTTATACTGTCAGAAAAGCAATAAAAGAAAACAATTTATAGCCAAGATTAATGTGTCTGCGCGTATTCATTTGCTTTTGTAGTTACATTTCATTATTTCTCATTCTACTTAATTATTTTATTACTCATGTGTATTTCAAAATTAGTTTTTTAGGAGTCTACCTCCTAAATTCAAGGCTGCTTATTCCTTTTATGTTACACTGCATCTGTTTGTTTTATATTTCCTTAAACACAATGTTAAATTAGAGACGGAACATAAATTTCACTTGTTAAAATTCTCCTATTTTTTCCTATTCCAGCATTTAGTTGTAATAATGGCATGTAAAAACTAGAATTAACATCTCTTCTGTGCAAAATAATTGATTAGGTTTATAAATATATTTTATTTATCCTGTCCTGTTAACACTCTTCATAAATTCAGGTGTAGACGACGTGCTAAAAACTTCTTGCGGCAAACTTACACACAAATGTTGATGGCGATGAATCTTCCTTAAGATTTTAATCCCGGTTAGATGTATTTATTGTTACTGCTGCAGTGCTGGAACTCCTAACTGCCAGTATTTCGACTGAGTAGAGCACTCGTATTTCAAGATGTTAATCCAAGCTTCCGACTCAATTTTCTAGCTGTAAATTCCTCTTTGACATTTCATACACAACTTTGAATTCTGTAATTTATACTTTAAATTGATTCCCTATAAATTTTATATTTTCCTTGTATAATTCTGTTAATAATTATACTGTTGAAAGGACAGCAATTCTGTGTTGTATAATTATAAATGCAGGATGAGGTTATTTCTTGCATCAATATGACTATATCTAATTTAGAAATGCAATGCTCTTTCTTTGATTTCACATCTGATTTACCTTGTATAAAAGTTTTTCAAAATTATATTCTTCCTAGAATAACAACTAAATAGTTGATTGTTGGCCAGTCAAATTCTTGATTAAATCTTTTCTGATCCCAAATGATCCAAGAAATACACTAGAATCATTAAAAATGTTACCATTCCTTTTTAAATAAGAAAGTTCGTAACAACACTTTGTATACCGCATGGGCCTAAAGTGGAAAATATTTCCTTTTAGTAGATCAGAGTCGGCTATGACTATTCTGCATGTTTCAAAATCAAATTCCCACTTGAACTTCAAAAGAATTATAATAAGCCAGTTCGATGGTACATCTGTAACTTTTTCTAAGCCTTAATCCAGGGTTTGAATGAGTGTGATTTAGTATTGAGTTCAAACTTATTCGGCTCTGATCCACTTAGCTGGTTAGACAACATAAACATACAACTTGTCACTGTATACTTCTTGACTACGTGTAGTAAATCAAAAACCTACAAACGCCTCTATCTAGTGGTCAACATATGTTGCCACCTGAATGGCCTTGTTATTGACAAGTTTAGGAATTGTATTTCGCAATTTTTAAAATCGTTTAAAATGTCTATCGGTTCAAGGATGCTTTCCTGAGAAGGCATGGGCGTATATTATATAAGTCTATCTTTTTCTTGCCTTGGTTCATGAAAAAGTGTCTGTTTGTAATCTCTATATGATATTGAAAGATTTTAAAACGGTTTTTCTGTTGTGTTTGGATAGGATGCTTTCTATAGGGTCGGTAACACCTTGGATATAGAGAAGGTATGCATGTGATTGTCAGGTAGTGATTTGTGTTTTGGATACGTTGGAAAGAGGATGTAGGTGTCAGTCTATGGTATAATGGATATTATGTCTAGGATAGTTGTTCTTTGTTAGAGTTTCGATAACATTGGATAGTTCTCGGGATAAGGAGTTAGGAAGTGTGTAGATTTGCGGCAGATGGAATATCTCAACGAGCTATCAAAGCGATGATTCACCAAGACATCTAGAAAAGGAAGAGTCCCTTCTGACCAAACTTCCATGGTGAATCTAATGGAACTCTGCTGGGAATTAAAGAACGTAAGGAAGGTATCTAAGGATTCACATCCATGCGGCCAGCTTACGAAAGTGTCACCAACGTATCTAAACCAGCATTTTGGTTTCTAGGAATAGGAGATAGCAATAACAGGAAAAAGTAAGGAACTCACAGCTGCATCTGAAACTTGTTCATAATACCAGCCGTGGAATTGGAAATAGTTAGAGGTGAGAGGTTGCCACCAAGTCAGCTAAGTCTTCAGGTTGTCGGTTGGAAGATAGGATATCACGGATTAACTGGATGGTATAGGATATAGAAACTTTGGCAAATAAAGATGGATTCGATATCGAAACTAACAAGATAATCCTGTGGATCTAATATCAGTTCACTTAGTCTTAGTGCAAAGTGTTTTAAGAGTTTTGGATAGAGGAATTACTGTTGCCAGTATATGGTTTTACGATATTGGAGAGGTACTTAGAGATTTTCTAGGAAGGGCTGTTAATGGGGGGTAAAGGAGGCGTAAAGCAACATTGGGTTTGTGGATTTTGAATTAGCAAAACCACGGTGAAGTATAATTTAAGCAATTGATAGTGAAAATGAGGAAGGGGCTGCTTTAGTTTAATTCGTAAATCGCTGTGCTCCCTCTTAAAAACTTTTTAAATATGCCAAAGCAAGCTGCAGGCAATATCTTTTTAAATTTGCATTGCTCCTTGTTTATTGCGAAAACAAATTCTCAAAAACTTTAGAGGGCATTGTAAATTATATCAGCCATAGGAAAAACATCTTCTGACTTTCTTTCAGAGTTAATGATTTGTGCAATTTAAAATCTGAATAATATTAATTTATTCCACTTTTCAGACGGTCCTTGTCATATTTTGGTAGAGGTGAGATAGAACTTACTTGTTTTAAAAAGAAAATATATATCTATTTCAGCCTATTGAACTAACTACTACAGGAACGTAAAATGTTACTTTGAATAAAAGAAACTTTCCTGTCAGTGTATATCACAAAATGTCCTTTGATGTTTACTGCCAAACTATTTAATAATAAGTCTTAATTATGTATATACATGTTTCGAATGTCGTCTTCTCTATTAATGCTACAAATAATTATGAGGTCGGATGTTTATTTTAATTCTAATTTTGATGTGAATAAGAAGAAATACGCCCAAATACCTTTTCATTTCGTTTTCATACCGTGTCCAAGGGGGAATCGAAAATAGCGATCCGATGGACCATTAAAATTAGAATAACGATGTTGTATAGCGCATTCTTCCTCCCAAGTTTTGTATTTTTCTAGTAATTCCTCCCCGCTGGCAAAGTTCACGTACACACCATCCAAACTCCGTTTCCGTTTCAATCCATCGATTCGACGACGACTGTCGCCCGATGTAAAGAACCGGAAATTTTACGATCACACCGGATAATTGTCAAAAAATCATTAATATATAAAACGATACCCTTCTCACGGAGCTCACACAAAGGCCTTTGGGTTTTACGTGGAGCGTGTAAAAGGAGAAACTTCGCCTTAAGGAAAATTACACACGATAAACCAACAAACGGGGAATATAAAATTTGTTTATGGTCAGACATTAAATGGCCAAATAAATCACCTGCCATTACGTGTATAAGGGCAGATAGATGGATGTGTACGCATGTATTTACGAACAAGGCAACTCTACGTTGTGTGTATTCTATCTCCATATTATTTATTTTTATGTTTATTTCGAGGAAAACGTATAAATAATGATCGTATTAAAATGTCGCCTAGTTATTGTTAGATGCATGTTGTTGGTGTTGTGCCTGTTCCATATGTTACTGGTTGATAAAAGGAATGTTTTATCTGTATAAAATATGTAATAATTAAGAAACTAGTGCAACTATACAGGCTTTTTACTAAAGATATGGTAGATATTCAACAGATGATTATGTTGTTTTCAAATTGCTAATGGTTTTTAAAAGACGGTTTTGCTACGAAGATAAGGACGATCAAAGTTTTTGACAATAACAATGAGTTATTATCTAATACCCTTTAGCTTTTTAATCTAGATATAAAAGCTCCTAAAAGTGACTACCAGCCTCTAGAATGCGTAACACAGTCCTTTTCCTCATCTAAACTCTTAAAAACACCTGGGTTGGTTTTTAATATACTGTTAAAGTGCAGGAAGAATAAAATTTTTCCAGGTTTTTACGTTTTATTCATAATAAAATGAAAATTCTACAGTTTTCACTTAAATAATTACCTGGCTTTTAAAGATTTCAAGGAACTGTTCAAATAAATAATAAAATTCTATATCGTTTACTACAGCTTTTTAATGCTTTTTCAACGGTGGCTTCTCCTGAGGAGGGCGTGCACGCAGTTTGAGAACGCTATTAAAGGGAAAAAATAGGCGAACAAATAATATCGATTTTTTTATTGGCAGTTAAACTAGACCAAAAATTGAAAAAAAGGGAGGAACTTTCGGGGAAGAACAATCGACAGTGTCCAGAACAATAGGGCAAGATGTAAATGTTTCTCGTTTAACGTTCCCTCGCAGTACTCTACTAAAAGTATACGGAGCGCCCTCCCGCGGCGACTCAAACATATACCCGGGTGATTGACATCTGCCCAACTTTTATTACGCACATTGTTGCATTCGTCCCGGTGTAGCGAGTCAAAGTTTACAACCTGTCGTAAATAAAAGTGTACGCGGGGTGGACACTGGATGAACGGAGATGGAAATAAAAGATAAGGGCAATAAAACATCACCGAAACTTGACCAACTTATAATAAGTCGTGCCCAAGTTATATTGCCCCAGATATTACGGATTTTAGAATACAGTTTAAAAAAAAAATCTTTTTTCCTTGTAAAACGTTGGGAGATTTCAAATTTTACTTTTCCGTATACGCACAAATTCATTGAACGGGTATAGAAACGCACGTTAATAAATTTATTCGAATGTTATGATGATTTCCCTTGCCCAATTATAGTCGCCATCACCAACGGCCGTTGTAATTATCGATAGCACCTGTAAACTGGCCAAATGAGCCATAAATTAGACGAAAGATTTAATTTTCTAATGATTTTACGATTACCGCTTTAGTAATTCTTTGTTTAAAATGCAGTGTCTGCTTTTTAATAGTTCCTATGCAATCGACCATCACTTAAGTTATATAATTTCCGTTTTCTCAAACATGGCTTCTAAACAAGAAGTTTAAAATGAATAGTAAATACTACTGAAGAATATTCTGTATATTAAATATGTCACAGCTATAATTAAAATAATTTTATATTACATATTAACCTTTTTGGATCCTTTCCTTTCTTTTCGGTTAGAGCTAACGTTATCTTAACAAGAAAAATAATAGAATAATAGAAAAAATATTGTAATATGAGAACTATTTTGACACAAAATAAAATTTAATACTACCTTCTCATTTTGAAATAGGCATTGTTGAAAATAGATAATAAACATAATGAAAGCAAACTTTATTTTTTGTGGTATTATAATAATTAAGCTATTGCATTTAAGAAAGAAGAATAGAACCAATAGCTATGTAAAACTAAAAACACGTAAGCTTTTATTCAGAATACAAATGATTCATATGACATATTGTTTGACAGCTATTTTGACAACCGAACCCAGAAAAACTTCAGAATCGTCTTCAGTCCATGGACGATAAAGTAACGGAAGTGATGCATTGACCGTTCAATTCGATAAAGTCGCCTTCTTCTTCGAATGGGTGTAGTAAGGTTGTACTTTCGGATGTGGTAGCCAAAAAATACCTATTACAATATTATGCGATTACTTTCGCGAAATAATGAAATACAAAAAGTCAGTCAATACTTTAAGGTCAATTTTTAGATTTGAATTGGCCAATTGATCTTATTTTTATCTAAAATAAGTTATTAATTCTTCTGTCATGACGTGACGACTATTATGTACAAAACGATATATTGGCTATATTATATGAAGATCTATTTTTGTATCAGCTAACTAATCCGTGATGATAAAGACTTAAAAATATGTTTTTGAATGGATATACATTCATATAAAAAGCTCGCTGACGTCAACTTATAAACTGGAATATAATTGTCACAGCGTGAGCTTTATATAGAATCAGGGCTGAAAGTCAACAAGCATCGTCTAAAAATTCTACCGTCCAAGAATAGAGAATAAAATATGTCGCACATAGACATACAATTGCGACAGACTCCTGATGTCGTCATACTTACCCCTTATCCTCAATCCTGGTGTCGTTTTGAATGGATATATGTATAAGGTAGACATTAACGATGTTCTGCTTTTCTCGGGGAGAAGCGCCCTCTATCGCCCGTAACAATACGCCAACAGTGCGAGTGACAACAACACAATAATAGCAATAGATAGACGTACGGGCACCGCGCTCTGTATTTGGCGAAGGTGCAAAGCACCTCATTATATCCAACACGAAACACCTGGTCCTCGGAGCATCACACGGGCCTACGGCCGTCGTGGAGACACTTTGTTAGTAAATTAGGATAACTGCGTGACAGCGCTGGATGAATGCCGACGAGATTAGCTCGTAAAGATCGTCCTCCGAGCGCATATACAAAAAGCAACATGTGTACGCACCTTGTTGCGACAGGAACCGATGCTTATTGTATGCGGATGTTGCATGCGTGTGTATAGCACCTACGCGTGTAGATTATATTTTGCGGAAATGTTACTCAACTTGGGTAACGTTTAAAATATTTATAGACACAATATTATCTAATGAAGCTCTTTGAAATTTACTCGGAGAACATGTTAAAGCTCATTATTACAATACACATTATTAAATTTATGGAGTTTTACATATCTCTTAATTAACTGATGAATAATTTTCATCGCATGGTTTAATGATTATTTTTTCGAAGATTTCTAGGGAATTTTTTTTACCATATATCTGTGCTCCAGCCATGATATTGGTAAAAGAAGAAATTGACAAGATTGACTTAAAAAATAAAATAGCCAGGCGGGGGGCTATTTCAATAAGAAATCAAAACAAATTTTGTCTCTGAATGCATATTACCATTTAGTGTTAACTTCAACTTTTGGGGTTTATTATTATTACGCTCCTGTCACTAAAATCTCAAACCAGCCAGACCATATATAGAAGTATCTGTTATAAGTTATGAATATCAGCAAGCTGGGACATGAAGCGTAGTTGCGTTTGATGATTTATTGTTTACACTTAACATTTGGTTGTGTTGAGTAAATGCAAGTAGTTTTATTCGCTGATAATCTATCTATCTATCCAACTATCTTTGATAAAAACCACCTAATATTTCAAAAATTGTAGACTGATTTAAATGATGATACACTGAGTAGTAGTCTGAGTAGTTTACCGATTTCATCCTTCACTGAAAATCTAATTTTTGACATATACTGCATATAGGCATATTAGCACAAAAGAATCTTTAAACCACACAGAACGAAAAATAGATCCTAGAAAAATAAAAAAATTATTGTTCATACGAAATCGTGCATTAAAATTGGTCCGAAGAACGAGTTTATCAAATCAGTGAACAGTATTTTATTAAATGACTAAGGAATTTATTGGGTAATAAACTATTCATTGTATTAATGAAATCAAAGTCTTGCAAATGAAATGATGACTTAATAGGCTCAGTGAAATATGTTATTTTCTTTAAGAACACTATTCTAGCCCATGAAAGCAATCAGCGCTGTATGAATCTGCAGCTCAATATTGATCTGATGGAGATGTTGTTTGAATGTTACCAAGTGTTTAACAAGATGTGCTAATATCAGGCTTTATTTTATACATACGTGCTTTTTTTTGTTTTGACATCTGCCGACGGCAACTTTTGTCCAATATATATACGAGAGCTGTTCGATGAATACCCCGATTGGAAGAAAGGTGGCGCTACTGAGCCAAAATAAGTGTGCCATTATTTAATATCTCGCCTGTCAAAACTTGGTCACAATCCGACGATTAGTTTTGTTTTGACAGCCATTTAAAAACATAGTGTCAGTGTTTTCTGCGACCATGGAAAAATGCCGATTCTTATTTTTGAGTGGCAAACCTGCGAGAAAATCAAGCCCATTCTCGATGGTGTTTATTTCAAATTCCCGTACAACCGTCTAGCATTGGTTCGCAAAGTTTCGCCGTGGCCGCACGTCGGCTTTTGATGAACCGCGTCCAGGTAGCCCAAAAACGGCTATCACAGAGGAAACCGTAGACAGCATCCATGATCTCGTATTGGCGGATCGCCGAGTGAAAGCTCGCTTGCAGATATGTCAAAAAAATACCTATACCTACATATTTGTAATCTTACTATTAAAGAGGAAAAAGAAAGTTCCAACTCCTATCGTCGCAGATCAGTGTAAAACATTGCCGTTGTCGCTGAAAGTGTTGCAGAAAATTCTAGTTTGTTGATTCCAAGGCGTTCACAACAATTAAAGATCTAACAGACCAACCTGCATAAAAATCTACATGCTCGTAAAATATGCAGCTAATCACATTAGAAACCAACATGATAGTCAAAAAGAGGAATCGACGATCAAAGCGTATACAATAAATAAAAAATTGCATCAACAAAGTTTTTTTTATGGTGTGTAGGTAATACGACACAAAACTGGAAAAATGTCTTGCCTTCACGGAGAAAAATGACATTGCAAATCCAACAAAAAAAGTATTGTCCTTACGTTGCAATCGGTTCAAAAATAAATTGGTATTGCAGTAAAGTTTTGTAAGTATATTCCAAAACGTTTGTTTTGTTCCACCAACAACACTTTTGTTGGTGTTAAAATATTTTACGGTACAAATAATCGCTTTGGCGATAACATTATAGTTGTAGTTATTTCAGATCTAAAATACAGAACAACGTGTGCGATGAAGTGAAGTAGATGTAAACACAATTTTTCAAACCAGTACAGTCAAGAAATATTTACATTACACACAATTGTAGTTGACGCAACGCCTACGTTGTCGATATTACAACTTGTGATTCGGGAAGTCCCGGCATGGACAGTAGTATCACGTGATTCTAACCGCGTGTTTCATTGGTCTTACATAGCCTTGAAGAAACAGACTCGTTACCAGGCGAGGTGGACGACGCCATTTATTTCCGGTTGTGACGTTGTGTTTATTAGTTTTGTGTAAAAGAACGACAGTGTATTAAAATTGAAGAAAACTGGCTCACTTCTGACGTCTAGTGACTCTTAGATATGGATAATTTTGTTACAGAGAAGCTAGCTGAATGGAATATTATGCGTACGAAGTACAGATTGCTAATGATGAGTAATTTCGATAAATTACCTAGTGTTTTCCCCTGTTTAAAAGTCGCAAAAACGATCTAGAATATACGTTGCCTTGAGACATTTGTAAAATAAGACTTAGATACATTTGAAATTTTAATCTTCATTTTTAGTGTTTCCCAGTTTTAGAATTTATCTTGTTTATTTTTTTTGTTAATTATTAATAAAAAAATGTGTTATTCTATACTGATATTTTATTTAAACCCTCCACAGCTTACATTTAAGACAGCACCGAATTTGTGTGTGAATCTATTAAAATATTGTTCGCTTTGAACAGAAATTGCGATTACAAAAATCAAAATCAAGTGACAATATAAACGTAGAAAATGATGACGGAAAATCAATTGTTTGTTAAATATCCACAACTTGCTGTGAAAGTTTCAAATTGTTTTGGTAGTGATAAACAATTTTTAATACTGTATTTCACACAATTTTGTTGAAAACACCTTATTTTTGTGATTCGTTAAACAACAAGCAACTGGTTGATTGTAACATGTTTTGGGAATATATCCTTCCAAATTTTGTGGCAGTTCTAACAAAGTTTTTCGACAACAAGTTTTAAGTTGTATTGAATAATGGTTGTTGTTGTCATATATTTACCCACAAATTGTTGTTCAATGTGCGTCAATTGGTGCCACCTTAACAATAAATTTTTCTCCGTGTTGTTCCACCCTAAAAAATAGATGATTTTATTTCTTATGTAATTTTATTTAATAAAATAAATTTATGGAGATTTTTATTTTAATTATCGAAGCAATTATGGCCAATTTATGAAAAATTTTACTAATTTCTACTATACTTATGATTGTGGAGTTTTATCAACTAGTACTGCGTAATTTATGATCCAACATAAAAATCTAAGTACGGGTAAAAAAGAATAACCGTAACGCTACTGCTGGTTAACCGAATTATTATACTCTCCGAACTACCACCCTAGCGGATCTGACCCAAATTCGAAGGCGATTTCGCTTTTCTTTCCATGAAGGAAGCGAAACTTTCTAGTCCATTTCATTTATGCCACAGTCTGGACCCACGATAAAAGAACACATCGCTCCCATTCAAAAACGGGTCATGCAGAATTTTTCACCATAAACCATCCACTAAACACTGCGACCGGACCAGAACGATTTATGATTTGTTTTTATTGCACAGGAATAGAAGACTTCAACAGCGATTGTGCACCACTTTTGTCACCGCTACTTTTGAACAAACGTTTACGACACTTACGTTTCACTCGGGCCAATAAACCTTTTGCTTTTTTATAACACGGACCAGAATCTCGTATATACATCATGCCGTATACTGCGTGAGGTTCATATTTATATTTTCGAATTTTTATTGTTATTTACGATGTTTTCGGCCGCATGCGGTCAATTGGGGCAAATCGAGACATCTTCGTGTTATCCTGGCTAACCGCGACTTAGATATAGAGGTTCGTTTTATAGTGGGTACAATTTTTATTGGTAGTGTATAGGAGCGGTACCACAACAATAGACTGAAAAACCGAATTTATTGCATGATAGGATTGTTAAGAAGTTAAAAATTCAACCTCACCTAATTAGTTTACCGCAAAGCGTTCTCAACAGTTATGAGATGACATCTAAAGAATTGCCGTAAATATTTGTACCTAATCTAATACAGCAGAAGGATAAACCAATTAGATTATCACAGCTGGCAGGAAACATCATCAGCCAAGTCTTCAAAAGATATCTATAAAATTCGTAAAACCGAACCGGAAAACTACAACAGAGTTCGACTTAACTCAAATAATAAATTACCAATCACAATATTACCGTCGAAATATCTACTCATTATCAATTTAGCCAATAGTAATTACAAATTTTACATAGTTACTACATTCGACAGAAGTTAAATGAACCAACTTTTAGTCACGTTAACAATATAGGGAGATTAAATACAGCCAAAGCAACAAGTTTTGTTACTTTAACAAAAACTGTTACTATTTTATAGTTAGATTAACTAAACATTTTAAGTTAAAATGAACAAGTAGTATCCGTTTTTTCAACTATGTATTCGTCTTGTATTAAATACCAAATTGTAATGTTTGATGTAAGTAAATACTTGGACTAAATCAGTCAAACTGCAAATTCGGAACAGACAAAGTAGTTTATCACCAACTATGTTATATTTATGATTTATCATTTTATGCTAATAATATAAAGTGTAGAATATTTTTATTATTGATTCGCAGCGGTCAAAAGCCACCGCCGGTGGTGTGGCAGAAATCGCAGTCACACCTCGTATAAAGTTTGAAGAATACACGACCTAAATAATTTATCACGTTGTCTGCCGCACACCGCAACAACATAACTTCTGTACGCTGCATTGATCTCAGCCTTTATTTGCATCCGCAGCGTTTTCAGTATCTTTCCATTTTTTCGAAATAATATTCTGTGATGAAGATACTTAGGATTATCGCGTCTAAGTTTAGAAGCTGAATGAATGAAAGAATTTCGTAAAGCTTTCGTAAATCGAGTGATTAAAAGAGTTACTCGCAAGGCTGGGTGATGGATGTAAACATAAACTTTAAACCAATTACTTTCAAAAGCAATTTCTAAATTTCCCATGCCTCTAATAGCACTTCTCCATATCGGTTAACGTATAACGTTCCATCCATTCCTATACATGCAGGAACACCCACGGAGAACAGCGCTCCCAATCCACAAGAGATTTAGATCGAAAAAAGAAGAAAACAAAACGAAACGCCGAATTCCCATAGTTTTTTCAATTCGGTGCGCGAAAAACTTCGACTCCAGTGAGCCGCGAGCGACCCCTCGGTCGAATTGACTGCCTTCCTATAAGGAGATTACGTTCAATCACCAAGTGGCTTCCGTCTCATTACCCGCCCATACAGGAGCGAATGTTTCCCTTAAACAAACGACTCATTGAGCGTTTTGTGTTCGCGCTGGCATCTGGCGACGGAATTATAGGAGGGCACTGGCGAGTTGCGCGAATGGTTAGAAATAAACGATTCGCAGATTATTATTTATTTAGATCCGAGTCCCACAACAATACGCCTAGGGGTTGGAAAGGGCTGCGCTGCATACACGGACTCTATTGTTCTTATTAAGTGATAAATAATTTGGAGAGGTCGCCCTTTTGTTTTAGCGATATTAAATTGATCGTTCGTACTTTCGAGAGTACAACGTTATTCGTTTTAGTTCAATTGCTAACTGTGTTATTTTAGCAGTTGGTCATACTAATAAATTTTAGTTAAATAGTATTATATAAATATAAAAATTAAATATATTTTATACCGTGACCGCAACATATATGTCAGGCATTTGTAGAGATTGGCAATCGCCATTCTGGGTTGGCAGCACTGAACTGGTTCGGAACAGGAACAGTGACAGACGGACAGTAATGAATGTGACGAAGATTGTCGTTGGCATGCATTTTTGTTCACCTATTATTAAATAAAGTATATCTTCGAAGCAAACAGGGGCTTTATTACACATATAAGATTTTTTTATAACTAAAATATCCTATAGTCTTTTTGGGAGATAGGTTTGGCATGTCTAAGAACCGCAAAAAATATTTTGACAACCATCACGTGACCACGGCGGTAAATTTAAAAAGCGTGCAATGATGAGGCAAAAAGTCAGGTTAGATAATGTGATCCAAAAAAGTTATTCGAAAAAGTTGTTTAATTCTGAGCAACTTTTTCAAATAACAATCTTGAGGCTGTATGCACATTTTTATAAACATATTTAAAAAGAATTAAAAATCATAATTTTTCTAAATATTTTTTAAATAGATATGTTACATTTTTTTCGATTTGAGTAGTTCAACTGAAGTAAAATCTCTAAATATGGTTGATACTTGAACAATTTTGTCAATTCTTACAAAATGAATATGACTAAAACTAAAAAGCAGGTTTCCAGTATGATAGTTGCTGTTGCAATAGTTAGTGTTTCCAAAAAGAATAAACAAATTTTACAATAATTTTTTTTTATTCTAAACTTAATATATTACGCTAAACAAAGACAAAACAAAACTTAAAAATAAACGAAACTGCATCTTGTACCAGTAAATAAATCAAATTTAAAGTTAAACAATATCACGAAACATTATTTGACACATACTCAATGCGACTACGATCCAAAAGAAATTGTATATCCAAATTGAATTTCAAAGCTAAGATAAAAACAAGCAAAAGGAAAAGTGAGATGAGGTGGATAATGCCTCAATGCAAAACAGACGCTGAACAGCAAAAAAAAAGTCATAGGAGCAAACTATGACAATGCAGCTCGCTCCAGGTTACGGGGACAAAACAAAAACGATGGTAGAAACACAAGACGCATGAGGATGCTTCTCAACTTTCTGTTAATGTTTTCGTTACAATTCAGGACTTTGGGTAGGCAAGCCTTTACTAAAAGAAAAAAAAATTTCCATATGTTGCAACATTTATGCTATAAACTTCAGTTATAACATGATTTCGAGTGCAGGCTCACTTTCATCGCTATCATATCTCAAGCTTTTTCCACCGTCCCCGGTTAGGAAATCAAGAGTTTAGATGCGCGCTCCCTAGGGGACACAACCCACAAGACGTCCGCGGCTTAGGCGGTAATGCAGTCACAGATCTGCCTCGAACAATTTCTAAACATCAAAGAAAAAATGCCTAACTACAATTGAAACCCAATATGTACTGTACCTATATATTTTTATTTAGCGTATAAACCACTTTTGTCAAGTTTTAAAACGTTTTTATCGTTTCCCGTAAAACTATTGATTTGGCTTATACGCCCTTTTCGTTATGAATTAATAAAATTGTGTAACGCATACTAATGGGATATCTTATTGTATGTCTATTACTACACTACAGTCTCTGCATATCTTGGAACTTTCTACTTTTACATTGCAAAATATACTTGAATTTATCTTACCTAAATTAAAAAAAAAAGTGAACCTTTGGTATTACTTACTACAGCTGTTATCCGAATCTGCTAAACACTTTAAAACACCAGCAACAAAAACTGTACAGTCAGAACAGTTCAGTTTAACTGCTGACCATAATACATTTTCCCAAACCCGTTATCCGAATCCAGATATACAGATAGTGGATGCGCATTATAGGATTCGAATACCTACCTACAGCATTAGTCCACAGTAAACACACATGAAATGAATTTTTGTGATACCGATTTTTTTTACGCAAAATCTCATCGTTTCAAAAGGCGTGTTGTGACAAGATCCTCGTTTAAATTTCCCGCCATCGGTCCAGCGCCTTTTCAGACTAACCTAGACATGACATAAAAGAAAAATGGCGAATAGATCTAACTTGTAGTAAGAAGTGTACAGTTTAAAATAAAATTTATTAGCAACAAATACAAATTCGTTCATTCTCCATTCTTCACAAACCTACCCGAACGATACAGTCCACAAGCAGAAGAAACAAGGCGTAATCCTTATTATTTACGTTTTAGACGTGAGATTTAAAAATATGTTGAAATTCTTTTATTGACGTAAGAGCATTTTATTTCCATCCAATGTAGTGCTCTAAATCAATACGAGCTGTACTTACATATACTATGTGAATTAGACATAGGAATGGGGGGAGAAAAAGTTATATGAACGTTCCTATTCCGATCAAATTGAAACGCTAAGGTTTCCAGTGACCAGCACCATTACAACCCAATCCCTCGTTATATAAAGAATAACAAGTTGCGAAACAAAAGAACGTCGTTATACGGCTGAACGGGTCCCATCTGACCGGCGGAAGGGGACGTAATTGACGCAATTCTACACTTTTCCGCAAACTATTATTGTTTTCTCTTGTTCGTGTTCCCCGTTTGCGTAACATCTTCCTATTTCTCGGCAAACAAAATAAATGTTATTTTGGTACATCTGTAACATGCTTACGCTGAGACGAATATGTATATAATGAAAATAGTGATGAAAAACTTTATAATTGCTGGTATTACAATTACAGTAACCCTGTTTCTTCCAGTTGACACCATGGTAAACGTACGCGTGCGGCAACAATGAGATAAAACATTTAAGAAAATACATTTTGAAATAAGAAATAAAGATACAGCTATAAAACATTTATCATATTCGATGAACAAGACGTAAAAATACTTACATATGTACAAAAACACAAGCACGATTGTACTGCCATCTAGCTTTTAGTAGTTAGGACACATTACAAATGGGCGCATTCAGGGACGCTCAACGGCTGACAGGCTTGTAAGCAATTTCCCTGAGCAAAGCCGCTGAGAGGCAGCCGTTGAAATATTTTCTCAGCACCTAAATTATGGGCTTATAGTTTGTAAGCGCTGTCAAATGTAGAGAGGTGGGGGAAATTATAAAATAAAATTGAAGGTTATAGTTATAAGATTAGTTTTATAAATTAAATAAGTTTAGTAGAAATGAGTAGTACTAAAAAAATCATCACTGTTTATATTATTATAACACATTTCGCGAATGAGTGGCCAGTTCATAGATACGAGTTCGCGAAATCTGTTCGCAATGTTCATACTATCAAATACCGTTTATTACGATTAATTCCGCCTACCAGCCGCCTACTTATGTACTGTCAAATATGTCTTATGTTAACGTTTGACAGTTTATTCGCTTTACTTTGCCAAATGTCACCACAAATGTCAATGCATTTGTATACGTCAGTAAGTCAATTTTACTTCACGCACTAGCCCGTGAAATGCTACTTCACGGATGCTTTTAAATGCCGTGAAGTAAACTATTATGCAATATGAGTACAAAAGACAATGGGCGCATTCAGGGACGCTCAGCGGCTAAGATAGCCAGAAATAAGCTGAATGTCAGCACAACGCAAATCCCTGAATGAACCGCTGTTTTAAACATTACTCCATCTGGCGTTGACATTTGAAATTCGATCGAAAAGTAGGTTATGTTTTGTGGAAAAATATATAAATAACTAAAACCATGTGCTAAAGCTTTATAATAAGGGGTAATTTTGTCGCCCATTCTATTTACCTGAATGAGATGCTAATGTTTAGTGTGCTAAATTGTGTTTTGGTTATATAAGTGGTGTGATGATTTCAAACACTTTTAAACCTAAGAAACATGGATAATAATATAATGATAATTTTTTTAGCACTGCTCATTTCTAGTAAATTTATTTAATTTATAAAACTATTTTTATATATTTTATAAGTATAACCTTCAATTTTATTTCATAATTTCCCCCACCTCTCTATATTTGACAGCGCTGACAAACTAAGCCTATAATTCAGGTGCTGAGGAAATATTTCAGCGGCTGTCTCTCAGCGGTAGGTCAGCGGGTCTGTTCAGGGAAATTGCTTACTAAGCCTCTCAGCCGCTGAGCGTCCCTGAATGTGCCCATTTTATCTACTTTAAGAAAGCACGTTTTCACTTTGTTTAGTGTACTAACTGGTTTTTCCTCATTTTTTTCTGCATTCCCAATACAACGCCTGTAGTGTCTTGCCATCCATATTCGTTATATCGTTGTATTTGTGTTGTCTGGTCGGTGAGCGCAAAGCGTGTTTTAAACTTATTGAATCAATTACTACCCCGTAAAGGCTGCCAACATTCGGCGTATAACGCAACATAACGTGTAACAATACCGCTGTGGAAAAATCCTCCAGTCGGAAAAAGGTTCGCTCTAATATCGTTCGTTATTTAGGACAGTTTTCGACTGTTGGACATACACGCTGACGGCTATTTTTCCGTCGTGTTATCAAATAAATCGGGACGAAACGGAACAAACGGATCCGTATCGTTTTATGGTCGTTAGCGAGCTGCACGGACTTCCTTTCTTTGTTGGAGTTCTTTTTTTTTTTATTTATTATCATTTTCGGTTTGGGCGTGTGTTAATTGTAGCGCAGAACACAGGCGCGGCCGGTCGCAGGCGATTAACGAAAAAGTAACGAAGTCAATTAGAGGCCGACGTTTTACGCTGCAAATTACTGACCAAAACGTTGAATGAGATTGTTAAAACGTAAAACCGCCGTCGTTAAACTTAAAAGACACGTACTGGACAACTCAAACGCAGTTGTTATTCGTACATTTTAAAAAAAATCATCTTCATTAAAAATCGGATGTTATATAAGTCGTTGGAAAGTATATGTAAATATACAGTAAACACAAAAAACACACTTTTATCACGTGCTTATTGTAACAATTAAGGAAATTTACTCCAAAGTACCCTATACCGGCTGTCCCAGATTCAAGAATCTTAAAAGATATACTTTTTAAAACTACCCCTAGTAAACCACCCTCTAAGAAACCTACCCTAAACTTTTTTTTTTAAATTGCACTCCTCATCGTTTTGACTTTATGATTAAAGTATATACTAAAAGTTGGAAATGCACGGTTAAACATAATTTTCAATTTAACAAATTGTTAATAAAAAACATTATAAACTTAAATTTGGTTGTACGTTTGTACAGTATTACGGTATTACATACATATATATGGTTTGTACTAACATATAAGTTGTTTTGTAGTACTGCCACAAAAAAATGCGTGGTTAGCTTTGTAGAATATTTACATGATATCATGTAAATATTCTTTGGTAACACTTACCACACTACCTCGTAAGTATATACACCAGATGTAGATAATCTGATAGTCGTACCTCCTGAACTCTATTTGCAATGAGGAATTGCACTTTTTTTAAATTCTTGTTAAAATAATGTTATTTTGTACATGACCTAAATATATATTTACACTGAAATTTTGACGGCATTCTGTAAAGTAGTTTTTGAAATATAAATTTTTTAAGATCTTTTACGTCACAAGTACGTAGTAAAATTTTATGAATGAACGAGAATATATGGCAACATAGAAATTACTCCCCCGTAATAATCACAGATTGCAGTCATTTACCGGCTGCGAAATACGATATT
The DNA here is from genome assembly GCA_949128085.1 of Cetonia aurata. Taxonomy (NCBI): domain Eukaryota; kingdom Metazoa; phylum Arthropoda; class Insecta; order Coleoptera; family Scarabaeidae; genus Cetonia; species Cetonia aurata. The sequence goes on from OX421885.1 coordinate 37,558,015, forward strand.
ATTAAGGTGCTATGCAGGTTATGGTCAGAAAGGAATTTGGGATTCGGCATTATTTCTGCATCTTGTTTTAGTTTGCGTTTAAAGTTCTCCAATTTATCATAAAAGAACGAATTCTGAAAGATTATAACCTCCAAATCGTGTAAAATAAACACAGAATATCGTAATAATACGTTTGCGCCATCTGTACGCGCAAAGCATGCGAACAGCGAACTTATTATTACCCTGTAATATTGAGTTCGCATCATGCTTTGCGCGATTGATGATTGATGGCGCTGGCATAAACGTATTATTACGATATTCTGTGTTTATTTTACGCGGTTTGGAGGTTATAATCTTTTAGAATTCGTTCTTTTACAATAAATTGGAGAACTTTAAACATAAACCAAAACAAGATGCAGAAATAATGTCGAATCCCAAATTTCTTTGTGACCATCACCTGCATAGTACCAAACACAGACTACTAGGTCAGGAGTATTGTTGTTGTTTATTATTATTCGTTGTTTTCTGATTTCAAAACCTACTTACATAAATACCTTCGATGGGTGCATGAACATTGTGAAGGATGAGATACCCAATGTTATAAGTTTTGGACTAACTGTTACCACTTGAATGGAGAAAACGAAAAAACAAAAAAAAAGTTTCAATAAAAGTAATATTCACTAGGCAATCTAGATTAAAAATTTTTTGTAAAATTTATTTATTCCTTTTGCATACAGCAACTGTCATACTGGAAACCTACTTTTTAGTTTTAACCATGTTTTAACTAACAGATTTTACTTCAGTTGAGCATCTAACATCGAAAAAATAAAATATGTAATTTATTTAAAAAATATTTGGAAAAATTGTGATTTTTAATGCTTTTGAAATATGTTTACAAGAATTTGCATACGGCCTCAGAATTGAATTCTAAGCAACTTTTTCAAATAACCTTCTTAGATATGACGCCATCTAACCTCACTTCTTGATGATTTATCGCACATTTTTTAAATTTCCCGCCATATTAGTGGTCACGTGACGCGTGTCAAAATAAATTTCAAGGTTATTAGACATGCTGAACCTAACCTCCAAAAGGATTTTACCATATTTTAATAACAAAAGAAATTCCCATGTTGTAACATTTAAGCCGGTCACTGTATATATATATCTAATAGTTTTCTTTTTTGTGTAATCATTAATTTTTTTGTGAAAGGCATTTTATAAATTCTGCTAAATGGTTATTAAAACGTATGTAAAATAACTACCTATCATTGTATTTGTGTTTGGCATCGGTATTCTTGTTCCAAAATTAAAGTTATGTATAAAAAATTAATAAGTTTTCAATGAAAAATCTATAATTAATACTCTATATATTTTCTTAGTAAAATAGTTTTAAAATGGCAGTCAAGGACGCAGAAATGCATCATCCGTACTGCAAAAAATGCGATGTTAGAATCGCCAGATGTATATGCAAAAACCTAGTTACCAATGGTTACCGTGTTACATGTTATATCCGTTCATAAAAACGTCCAATCACAATCATGAAGTTTTAACAAAGCAAGCGTGCATTTTTAAAACGCGTAGCGTCGGGTTTCGTTCTCCACATTTTTTGATTAGTTAAAGGTGAATTAATTAAACTATAAAGTCGCGAAATAGACTCAAACGCGTGATTAGTAGTGCGTGCCGTTAAATCGCGTTAGAACTTGCTTAAGGAGGACCCTTTTGCTGGGAAACACGTGAATTGCCGGTGAGTAAATTCTATTGCCTTTAACTCTGGTTTGCTTTATTATTTTATGTATGATTAACGTGATTTATTAGTTCTACCTACGACAACAGCTTAACAAAAATAAGGTGGCCGGTATGGCGTGCTTTTTGAGACAATTACCAATCACCGTTTTCCATTTTATTAGCAAAGCAAGCGTCGTTTTGTTTAATCTAATGGCGTCGGTTTCCGCTCCACAAATTTTGAATTTTTTGAGAAATTAATATTATGTAAGTAACCAAACAGTATCAAACGCGTATTATAGTGGGGCCCACAATTAATTTTCGTGAGGGTTTGATTGAGCCAAAAAGCGGATAATTATTTAGACATTGGGATCATTAGTGTTTGGTAATTCCATAGTTAATTCAATGGTTAATTTATATAGGAAATTACTCTAAGGGACGGTATTTCAATCTCCTAATAAAGTTCCTAATAAGAGTTTTTAGCTGAACAACTGAAATATTTCCTATATATATTAGCTAAATTGTTATTAGATACAGTTATTAGGAGATTAAAATACCGGCCCTAAACATAATTTACTTTCTAAAACGTTTATTTATGTTTTCAATCTTAATTCATCTCACCTACAAAATATAAAAGAGTATTTCCACCAACCTCGAGTAAAAAACGAACAAACATATCGTACCTACCTATATTGTTTGACAAAAAACATTGATATGCGCGCGATCATAGGTATATACGTCCAATCACAATCGTGAATTTTTAACAAAGCAAGCGTGCGTTTTTGAAACAAGTGGCATCAGTTTTCGTTCTCCACATTTTTCGATTAGTTAAAGGTGAATTAAATAAATTATAAAGTCGCGAAATAGACTTACACGTGCGGTTAGCAGCGTGTGCAATTAAATCGCGGAAGAACTTGCTTAGGGAGGACGTTTTTGCTGTGAAACGCGTTAATTGAGGGTGAGTAAATTCTATTGGCTTTAACTCTGGTTCGCTCTGATATTTTATATGTATCTTTGATATATTGTATTACATTTACTACATAGGCGTATATATGGCGATTAAGAAATATCTATGTAATTATTTTTTTGAATCTTATTTTCGAAATTCTATTGGATGGTTATCTTTGCGAATGTAAAGAAGCTATTATTTTGTTTGTGTTTGGCATGGGTTTTATTGTCTCAAATTTAAAATAATGTATAAAAAATTAGGTTTTTAATGAAATATATTTGGACGCAAAATAGTTTAAATATCGCAGAAGACACCAACGCAGAAATTCATGATTTATACTGCAAAGAAATATAGAATCGACAGAAAGAGACAGATGTATATAAAAAAAAAACATGCTTGCCAAGAGCTGTTACATTTTATTGTATATCTTTGTATGCTATAAGTACTTACATATTTATTTTATTTGTAGTACCTCTTTCATCCTAAAAATAACTTTCTTACGTTATATATTTTCATGACAGGGATAGCAGAGAACTTTCTGTCACTCAATGACGAATGTTTTGATTTAACAGCATTTCTGAATTCACCCAACAATAAATTCGTCTTGCTCTTTAAATTATTTATATATAAACTATTCTATTTTCATTACCTATTTACGATTTTTACAGAATTTCTATTACATTTTCAATTTGTAATTTGAGGTAGAAACAAGTACTAGCAATACAAACGGATAAATTATCTGAACGTAGAATTCATATTATTTGAACATTAAGCTATTTTTTTTCGTTTTATTTAGAAATTGTGTAAAAGTTAAAATTTTCCCCATTTTTTTTTTCGTTTTACTCGCTGCTTGTACAAAAGTCTATATTACTTTCGGAAAAGAGACGTGACTTTAGATTATTCTATATAAATACAATTATATAGTATTAAATAAATGCTTTCCTGCTAATCACTGTAATTAATATGAGGTAATTTTTATATTAAAAATTTTACTTGGTGTGGGATATCGAAATTTTTAATTAATTTAATTTAATGATTTCACACTGTAAGAAGCGCATTCATTGCATACAATTATATAGTATTTTAAAATATACCTTCATTTTGTAAAACAACTTGAATATAGAAAAAACGGATAAGCATTCAGACATTGGCAGCATTAGTGTATTGGTAATTACCAGATGTGGTAGATGCTGTACAAATATATGTAAGTTAAACAACCCGGTTAGGAATTGGTTAACAAAACATTTTCTTTTCTTTAAAACACTTTTACTTAGAACACCAATTTTATATTTAACTTTTTTTACAATTGTACTTTCACGGATTCCTGTTGGATCCGTTGACAACTACTAGGAAGTGCACTGCACCACTTGTAAATGTAGACTTGTCATATGTTTGATACCTACTTTTATATGATATAATATGCTGAGATAACTATTCTTAGAAGTTATAATATTTATGCTAGATGGATGCTTACGCAGCACATAACTCCTAGTCCCTGAAGATGCAAATTTATCGACTAAATAGGAGGTAAATTTTGCATTTCATAGAATCCTCTTTAATTGATTGATTTTGTTTTTGTTGGCCGTTTTATTCTTATCAGTCGAAGTAATACAGAGCGTTTCTAAGATATTAAAATGTAATATGTTAAGCCTCGGACATATCCCAGTAACGTGTTTCCATTCGCTCGCTTTATCGAGAATTTCTGTCAATGCGTGCAAAAAGTACAAGCGACCGTCTTTGTCGCAAACACATCGAAGGAAATCCTTGGCTGTGCCACCGAATAACTTAAACTTAAAACATATATCTGCATTGTATAAATTCTAAACAATTATATTTATTGCTTGCAGGGTTAGCCAATCAAGATCTTCGTAAATAGGTAGGTATGAAGATGAAGAGGACATCTCAGCAACGAGCGCAGAATTAAAGGTACCTAGACTAAATTTATTATTTAATTCTTAAAACACTCGCCTTCAGCTGGACTAATTTACATCTTTGCTAGATATGTGGTTGCATTTTTTTCTAATTGATTATGACGCGTAATGAGCATGACATGACGTGACACGACATGATTACTACTTCGACCGGACTATGTGGTGCGTCAAGCACATTACACACATTTTCAGTTAATGGGTGACTGTGGGGTTAGTAACTGCTAGCACTTTGCGTTTGGAGGTATCTTTAGGCGTGTTATTGCGTTTTCTGCATAAGAGAGTGTACTAATGTGCCGACTGGTATTCTCATCAACCTTCTAGAGTACACGAACGACGGGGGTAGACACTTCCTGGGGGCATCTGGGTGCTTGCACTTGGGTGATCCTCGCGAAAGCGTGGGTGGACAGATCATGTCTGTTTACCCCGGGAAGGTGTAGATCTCTGCAGTTGATTCCGACTCGCCCCTTATGTGCCGGTGATATGGGCTTGATGCGATTGAGCTCCAGGATGGACAGCCCTTGTACTTCTGCTACATTGTTTGCTGCTCCGTCTGTACTCTCGTGGATTCCTGTTTCCACCGGACGCTTCTTGTTAGTGGTTATTAGTTCTTGATCCCGTTTTCTGTGGACATGACAATGACACTGAAAGTTGACTTACTAAATGCTTACTAATGCTCATTTTAATTTTCAATATTATAGTAGCAGTAATAGTGATGGGAACAATTGCGACCATACCTAAAAAGATGTAAAAATATTTTATTTTAGGTTATGAAAAATGCGCGCTTTAATAATATGACTAACTTGAAACCGGTAAATATTTAGTGAAATTATAATTGCGCATTCTTGAGTCTATTAAAATGCAAGTTACGAAAAATAATAGTCCAGCGATTTCTGTTTTCCATCTTTTTAATTAGATTAGAATAGCTAGCTAGTAATAATCAAGAAATTATTATTATTATGCAAAAATATTGATCGTGGCGCCACGAACTCACTATAATGTTCGAAACAAATATCTGATTTGCATACAGTTTAGTTCAATTTGATGATACTATGTATGTGGGGAGTATAGGGATTACAGGAACAACTGCTATCTTTTTTTTTGTTTATGTAATAGGTTTTTATTAATAATGATTTTATTTAACTATGTATGTGTGTAGTAATGATTACAGGAACAATTGCTATCTTTTTTTTGTGTTTATGTAATAGGTTTTTTATTAATAATGATTTTATTTAACTATGTATGTGGGGAGTATAGGGATTACAGGAACAACTGTTATCTTTTTTTTTGTTTATGTAATAGGTTTTTATTAATAATGATTTTATTTAACTATGTATGTGGGTAGTAATGATTACAGGAACAATTGCTATCTTTTTTTTTTGTTTATGTAATAGGTTTTTATTAATAATGATTTTATTTAACTATGTATCTGTGTAGTAATGATTACAGGAACAATTGCTATCCTTTTTTTTTGTTTATGTAATAGGTTTTTATTAATAATGATTTTATTTAACTATGTATGTGTGTAGTAATGATTACAGGAACAATTGCTATCTTTTTTTTGTGTTTATGTAATAGGTTTTTTATTAATAATGATTTTATTTAACTATGTATGTGGGGAGTATAGGGATTACAGGAACAACTGCTATCTTTTTTTTTGTTTATGTAATAGGTTTTTATTAATAATGATTTTATTTAACTATGTATGTGGGTAGTAATGATTACAGGAACAATTGCTATCTTTTTTTTTGTTTATGTAATAGGTTTTTATTAATAATGATTTTATTTAACTATGTATCTGTGTAGTAATGATTACAGGAACAATTGCTATCTTTTTTTTTTTGTTTATGTAATAGGTTTTTATTAATAATGATTTTATTTAACTATGTATGTGTGTAGTAATGATTACAGGAACAATTGCTATCTTTTTTTTGTTTATGTAATAGGTTTTTATTAATAATGATTTTATTTAACTATGTATGTGTGTAGTAATGATTACAGGAACAATTGCTATCTCTTTTTTGTGTTTATGTAATAGGTTTTTATTAATAATGATTTTATTTAACTATGTATGTTGGTACTTGTGATTACAGGAACAATTGCTATCTTTTTTTTTGTTTATGTAATAGGTTTTTATTAATAATAATTTTATTTAACTATGTATGTTGGTACTTGTGATTACAGGAACAATTGCTATACTTTTTTTTGTTAATGTTATAGGTTTTTATTAATAATAATTTTATTTAACTATGTATGTTGGTAATAGTGATTACAGGAACAACTGCTATCTTTTTTTTTTTATGTACCTAATAGGTTTTTATTAATAACTTAGTTGTCTGGGCAAAACGGTTCCTGTTTCGAGTTAATGATGGCAGAGATGTTGGAAGTACTTTTGGATGTTGGAAGATACACGAATGCCCGAAATGATTTTCAATAGTAATTTTTGGTGTTAAATTATTACTGTATAATTTCATGTTTAACGTTGAAGTTGTCTGTTTTAAAAAATATACGACAAGGAATTGACAAGCGATCCACCAAGCCCCTGAAGCACCCGACATAACTGCTTTTCTGGATGCAGAGAGGTGATGTGCTCGTGATCCCAACAGCTACCTACCCATTCGATGGTGTTGGCATGCGAAGGAGATGGCAACAGTACAGGATAGGATTCCTTTCCTCGTTAGCATCATGTAAGTGCGAGATTTTTAGAAACATATATTTATTTTCCCATTTCTTTACCCATTAAGTCGCGCATATCAATATGCATAAAAGCCTAAGAAAAAATTTCAGAGGTGACTTAGGTAAACCTGATGCAATTTTTAACGCCCTACACATGTAAATCCTAACCTAAAGACATTTTTTTCTAGGCAATAGACGATTTCGATAAGAATTGGGCGTAAAATGTTGCGATCTGGTGACTGCAGACGAAATTAAATAGTGAATTATGCTTTCAAGTAACATCTAAAAAAAACAACTTATATATTTACAACATTAATAGAGAACAGACGTTCTTTTTTGTTTGTTGATGAACTGGCCCGCAAATACCGAACCACGATTATCAATTATCAACATATTTTTCTGTCAAATAATAAAAATCTAAACAATTTATTCCTTAAATTTCCGAAACAATATTTTCAACCATTTTGTTCTTATAAACGTTGTATAAGGGATCGCATTACTCCTTACTTTCATGTCATTTTGCATTCCTCCTTAGTATATAACAAAAAGATTTCAGATATGTATCTCTCTAGATCTAGAATATATTTTCTGTCCAATTGCTTTTCAACAATTATCTCCGATAATGTGCAACGTATTCGTTCTGCTGATTGATAATACGGAATAATTAGGTGAACGACACAGTAAATAAAAAAAATACTCAATTTATATTTAAAAAATGCAAAATGCAGAAATTACAACAAAGAAAAAATATTTTCTTTTTGGGTCTTTGTCAACTTGTGAGACTGTTTGCTTCGATTTGGGCAAACATATTAATAAATCCATCACGGAAATCCAAGCATCATTCAGAAGTCAACATATTTTAAAGCGCCTCTTGCAAATTTGTAAAAATAAACAGACATTTTCCTACGTTAATAATGAAACAAATCAATTAAGTAGTAACAAATAATTTCCAATAAATAATATAGTCGTGTTTGGAACACGAAATTGCTGTATTGAGTTGCCGCTTCAATTCACGTAATCACAATTTCCGTCAGCGCAAATCGTGCATCATATACTCATGCGCATATTAAGTGCCCGTTTAAATAGATTTGATTATATGGTATGATCTTATTTCCAACAAGATTGCTTTTCACGTGATGGATACCATTATTGTATCCCACTGCGTTATATTCCGCATGAGAATCTAGGAAGCGTTCCATTGCTGTTATTAAGTCCTCATCAGTTACAGCAGTTTATTGCGGCGTCTTTGTCAACCAGAGATACATAAGTGACAATGGGTCTAACCACCACTTGTTATGTCCAATACGCCCCTGGTTTTAATCCTCATAAGCTGTAATTACAAAAAAGTGATGTTTTACATGCTTATTTCAGGTGCTGATGATGGTGGTCTGAAGTTCCAGTGGTGCAAGGTTTCGTTATCCAAGGCTCCGAGGTCCAAAATTCCGTGATCCAAGGCTTCAAGGTCCAAGGTTCCGTGGTCCAAGGCTTCGAGGTCCAAGGTTCCGTGGTCCAAGGCTTCGAGGTCCAAGGTTCCGTGGTCCAAGGCTTCGAGGTTCAAGGTTCCGTGGTCCAAGGCTTCGAGGTTCAAGGTTCCGTAGTCCAAGGCTTCGAGGTCCAAGGTTCCGTGGTCCAAGGTCCGTCCCAGGTTAGCTGATATGTATGGAGAATATCCCGGCGATATGGATAGCCATGATGGCAGCGATGACTTATGACGTAAGTAGACTGTATTTTTTTATTATTATTAATGAAGTTTAATAATAATTCGCTAATGTAGTTTTCCCATCTTTTTAATTTGTAACTACTTTCTTTTATGACATTCCATGCCATTCGTAATTCATTTGACGGCCATAAATTTATTATATAAAATAAAATGCAATTATTATATTTCTTTATTTAAAGTGTGCATATAACCCGTGGGTTATATAAGATTTTACAAGGATTAAGAGAAAATGAGGATCAATCTATAATATCTCATATCTATGGTTTTGTTACCAATAATCTATCATTTCTTACTTCTATGGTTTTATTATATTTTATTTCTATGGTTTCGGTGGTTCGACCAGTTTTTCCCAGTTATTCCGGAAATTATTACAGTTGGATCATTTTCATTTGTGTGCCGATTTTTAAATTTCTCTCGCTTTTATTTCTGGAGATATATCGGCTTTTTATAATTTTCCGGAACCCGGATCCAATCGGTTTTTTTTTTCATTTAACGGGAAAGGTATTAACTTTAGCTATTTCTGCTTCCGCATATGTATTTTAGATATGGTTGCTTAACTACCTACAATTTTTTTCAAACCTGTATTGTTTTTTTTTTTTCGAAATAAAGGCCAATATTTAGATTGCTGAAACTACGAGTTCGACTAGTTTTTCCCACTTATTCTGGAAATTATTAGAGTTGGATAATTCTCCTTCTGCGTACATATTTCTAGTATCTCTCCTCAACCCTGTGCCGATTTTTAAATTTTTTTCGTTCCTATTTCCGGAGATATATTAGCTTTTTAAAATTGCCCGGAACCCGGATTCAATCAGTTTTTTTCTATTTATCGTGAAAGGTATTAATTTTAGCCGTTCCTACTTCCGGATATGTGCATCTGGATATCGTTGCTTAACTATCTACGAATTTTCAAACCTATATCGGTTTTATTTCCGAAGAAATAGCAATTTTTTATGTTGCTGGAACTCCGGGTCCGACCAGTCTTTCCCAGTTATTCCGGAAATTATTTGAGTTGGATAATTCCCCCTCTGAGGACATATTTCTAGTATCACTACTCATCTTCGTGCCGATTTTTAAATATCTCTCGCCCTTATTTTGGCTTTTTATAATTGCCGGCACCCGGATTCAATCGGTTGTTTCCATTTATAGTCAAAGGAATTAACTTTAGTTTCTGTTATATTATATAGAGATATACATCCAGCGATGTTAATATGTCACGAATAGGCATTTAGTATATTTTATTGCGCCTATCTATAATTTCTTGCATAAATAGTAAATTATTAGATGTAACTAACATATATTTCTGCTTTTCAGATTTGAAACATTTTGAAGAAGGAAAATTAAAGTGTACCTAACGAAGAACCTAATGAATGGTTGCGAGAAAACTGCTACATCAAGGAAAGAGTCTACCATTTATCGGTAACACAATGGCTCAGGAATATATGTACCATATTTTCTGATTTAGGTTTAATGTAAATTTATTAAAATCAGACACAATTGGTTTATTGGAATGTCGTCTTCCTTGAATAATCTCGAGAATCAAGAATAAAATTAAAAATCTATGCTATATTGTTTTCAATGAGCAAGAGAATAATCGTTGCCGAAACGTTTAAAAATAAATGTTGTCCTGAAATGCGAAGTGTCGAAGTATCTCAGAGGGTGGAAATAGAGTTTTTATGAGTAGTGTTAAGCATCTCCGTGCACGTGGAGAATAGCTCCACTGTGAGATGCAACCACCAGGGGGTGAAACTACAATGTGTATCTAGAGTATTGAATGGAGGAATGTGTGCAGTAGTTGGTACACATTCGAACTAGAGTGCTGAGAATGATAAGAGCGAGGCAACTTTAAATACTAAAGGTTCATGTTGAGAGGATAGGGGTGGCTAGAAGGGGAGGTAGGAGGCCACATAAGGGGCGATGCCCTGTGAGAGAGTTAATAGCTTGTTTAAGTAAAGGAGCTAAAGAATAAGTAGATAACATTCGAGACATATGTAACGGCACTTGATTTTATAAACGACTAAGATAAATAGTCAAATAATATAGTTGTTTTCGACAAATGTGATTTCTTATAAACAAATGTGGAATAAATATATGCCGAGATTTCAATAAAGCAATTGTTGTATTTATATACATATATATATTGTACCAATAATAATATTTTATACACACAATAAAGACTCTTTTTATTTTCTTTTCATATCTTTCTAACCCTCATTCTCCTAGCCATGGTGTAATACAAATCCAACATACAGTTTATTTTTAACATCCTTTAAAACATTTGCATTGTACAATTTCATATCATATACAAACTAATATTCTGTATATACAATTTATTTATAATATTTTTATAATTTACGTAATTTATTGCTTCATTTCTTATATTTGCACCTCAAAATGTTGTATTTAAAATGATATAATTTCCTTTTTTCTTTAATTTGTTTTTATTTTACAACAAATGTATTATTGTAATGGATTTATATATGTCTTAGACTGGTATTCTGTATATTTATTTTATTGTGTTTTTTGTGATATTAAAATCGTGTCAGTTTTTTATTTATAAAATTCTAAATATAAATTTAAAGCACCAATTCAAATTATATGGGTATTCAAATTGCGCGCCATAATTTTAGTACACATACTAGTCATCTGGCGGCGTAAAATCACCATACTAGCCTTGTTTATATATCTTATAGTTATTCAACCGAGCTGCGTAAGGTGCTGATATCTGGCGGCGATAGTATAAAAGTACTGATGAATGAAATTAAATACCGCCAAATATTCATTGGAATGCGAGCTATGTTGGTTACAGATTCTGAAATAAACTTGGCAGTTAATAACAAAGTAACACCAATCAAAATTAAGAAATTACAATGCAACATTATTAAAAACAAACCTGACACGCCATCTGAACGCCATCCAAAGGTACTTCAAACCGGTTGAATAACTAAAGGTTATTACTTATCTGCGATGATGCGAACTACGATGACTATCGCTCCATTGCCAAATCATGCCGACTAAGAATTTATGAATGAAAGAACTTGTGACGTCAGAGCACTTTACAAAAATTAATTATGCCTTAATGAGAAACAATTTAAAAGAAGGTTTAAATAAGGGCTATATATTACAACATTCTCTATCATTCTATGACATAAAAAAAAAGTTGTGCAATTCCAACAGTTGTAAAATAAGCCGCAGCGCCATCTGTACGACAATTTCTATAATACAATACGTTTAGGTAGCTATTTTCTAATTTATAAGTAAGAAACTATAATAAAATTTAAGAAAATGTCTAAATTATCCTCACATTTCTTAAATAATGAATTTTGTGAAAATGTAACTTAATTTTCACACTAGACGTAAAATGAAAATATAATGCCGCGGTTAAAAAGCAAAAAGCTTCTTATACTAAAACGCCTGCGAGTTTTAATAAAATATTTATTATATTATTTTTTTTGTAATCTGATGGCCTTTTTATTTAAACCGGTTGAATAAAACGCCGGACTGTTTTCTAACATCGTTTATTCATGAGCATAGCATAACATGACATATAACTGACCTTGACATGTCTCCCGCACAGATCACATACTGAACAAATTTTGAATCCATCAGCTTCCACCCATGATAAACATAACCAAACACTACGCAAAATTGTCGGTATATGAAACAAAAAAAAACGTTTTTATTTATTTAAAATTTTTGTTAATACTTTTCTTGTTAAAATAAAACTTTATTCAGAATGATTTACAAGTCTGTGGTTTGGTCAGTTTGGTTCTTCATAATCTCGGTAGGGTCAGTAGGTTGACGGTTGACATTTGTAAAAACAAACAAATTTGAAAAGAACAGCCAATTACACGGACAAAATAACTAACGAATTTCTCAAATTTTAATTTGATAGAATTCAAAATGGCATTATATTAGTGCGTTGAATAATACTTACCAAGCAGTTTGTTTTCTTATTTAATTTGCAGAAACTGCTACATTCATTAAGGAAAGACAACCTTAAATTTAGCAATTTGCTTCGTGTAAATTTGTTTTTAAAAGTTTGCACCGAAATCGTAAAATGGAATTTCGTATTTATAATGTCGTCTCATGTCTCATATATTTTCAGTGAAACGACAAAGACAACCACATTACCATAACGCGCGCGCTAAAATATTTCCACCATACTGTGACTACTATTTTACCCGCCTTTGGTCAGGATACCTAGGTTATGTATGTGCTTTTTAATCTTATAAATAAATGCCTGAGTGCTTGAAATGTTTGTGGTTTTTGTATATGAAACGTATTTAAAATGCCTTCGGTTCAGCAATTTATTAAACAACAAATGGGATTATGTAAGTTTAAAGTAATATCATGCTGCACTTGATCTTAAGTACTAAATTTTAGATAATTGGAGGAATTGTGATTCGGTTCTGGAAAGATTAAGATGTGCTGATAATGAAGAATTTAAACATATTTATCCTCACGAAGGTTCAGATTTAGAAAATTCTGCGGATTCACCTATATTTGCCTGTAAATTTGCTCAGAAACCAGGTAAGCAAAAATTGTTAATTAAAACTTCCTATATTCATAATCCATTTATGGAAAGAAACATATCTTGAATTTGATTCAGGCGTTAATTGCCTAATATTAACAGAGCAGATTTATCTGAAATTAGCACAATTGGAAATTAAGTTTGTATGTAATGATTACTTGATATTGTGATCAAATTTAATAACTGAGTTTTGGTGGTAATTAGGTGGAAAATTTGAGTCAGTAGAGGTACCTGCCAAGCACATAAATGCTTAAAGTTTTATGAAACCTCTTTAGGGGAAAACAAAAAATAGTATTTGCTTCAAAACTAAATGGCCATAGATATTAATCGATTAATCCTATACAGGATGTTCAGAAACTCATGACCAATGTGGGTAGCTTCAAACTAGAAAAACTTTTTGTCAAATGTTTTTATTGCAGTAATGAATGCAGCGCAAAATTTTGCATCAATCAGTATTAAGGTTTGGTATAGTCATTTGTGGTAGTTTTTTAAATATTAACACTTATTTCAAAAAATCGCCAGAAATATGCCTTGTTTTCATTTAAATTAAAAAAGTTCTTACTGCAGTTTACCTTGAATAGCTTGTACAGGCTGGTCAAAATTCGATAGACATAATCAGTATATACACTTTGGTTGGGCTGTGATAATGATCAAATTTCTTCATGTAACATCGTGGCATAGAAACATATTTGACGAGAGCATACGAAGAACTTCAATAATTACCAGAGCCCTCCTAGTGACGTATGCACCAGCCACTGCTGTGTGGATGGTAAATCCCCCAGAACTCTATTTAATTAAATATTTTATTACAGGATATGAACATATGTTGGCTTTAGCAAATGAAGATGGTAAAATGGCTATACACAATACAATGAGAAATACTGCACGTATTGGTAAACAGATACACCACAATGCAATTTTTGACATAGCATGGATGTTCAAACAAATGAAAATTGTAACAGTATCTGGAGATCATACGGCAAGGTTGGTTAATGTATCAGAATCAGAACTGAGAGAAGAAAGAATGTTCAGTGGTCATACTAGATCTGTAAAGACTCTGGCTATGAAGCAAAATGATTTGTCAGTATTTGCAACTGGTAGCCGTGACGGTAATATTTTAGTATGGGATACACGATCTACATCGAATATCGCCTTCATTGGTAATCCAGATAAAATTATAGCGAATGCTCATTATTCTAAACATACTACCCCATCAAAAAAGAAAGCATACCAGAATCAACACCCCAGTATTTCGGGCGCAAATTCTGTAACAGGTTTAGTATTTCAAGATGAAAATACTTTGATATCGTGTAGCGCAGGTGATGGGACCATAAAATTATGGGATCTACGAAAAACCTATAAGATAAACAAGAAAGAACCGAACCCTAAATTTACAATACCATATTCAGGTACGACCGCAAAGTGTGGCTTCAGTAACTTGATTATAGACCAGGAATGTGTAAGACTATATGCAAATTGCTTGGATAATACCATATACTGTTATAATGTCTCAAATTGCAATCCTTATCCTATTAGGAAATATACCGGTCATGAAAATAATACATTTTATGTAAAATCGTGCTTAAGTTCTAACGGTGAACATTTATTGAGTGGAAGCAGCAATCACAATGCATATATTTGGAATACTAATTTCTCCAAACCGATTGTAAAATTAACAGGTCACAGTGCTGAAGTTACTTGCGTGGCTTGGTATCAATTCTATGATACGGCTTTAGTGACTTGTTCAGATGATTATAGACATAAAATTTGGCGCATAGGTCCAGAAGCTTTGCCAGAAAATTGGGAAATACATGGACGCGGTTTAGCAGAAAAAATTATTACAAAACGATGTTTAGATGATATTAATACAATTACTAAATTGAAGAAGCGAAAAACTTGCCCATATTGTGATTTCTTAACCGACAAGCAATGTGAAAATTGTAATAGCGGTACAAATACATCTAAACGACTGGCTGTCGATTATTTAGATCCTCCAGCAAAACGATGGCGGTCTGAAGATGACTCGAAGAAGCTATTCGAATCTTTGTATCCAAATAATTATGATGAAGATATCTTGGGCTTGATAAACGATGATTTTGATGAAATTAATCCTAAACGTATAAAACTTGGGGATACAAATCGTGCGTATGAGGGGCAGAATTCATATGACAATATTAGCACGCCTAAATCGAAAAGGTTTGAAGCAACGTCGCCAGAAGCGTTTTCTCCCACAACGAATCTTCCTAATTTTAATGTAGATGGTTGCGCGCCTCATTTGAATTATTCTCCCCAGAAGAAGGTAGAGAAAGATTGGTTGACAAAAATAAGAGTTGAACGGAAACTAGTTAAAGAGATGCGTGATCTTTCTTATAATCCAAATCCGCCTACTATAGATAGATCAGATAATCTAAGCCCGAGAAGTCGGTCTTGCAATAAGCAAGGGAAAAGTGTGCGGTGTCATAGCGGACAAAGCCCTTTGCTAAAATTCTTTAAGGTAACTAATAATAGTACATTAAAAGATACCCAGTGTGTTTCAAGAGTAAGTTGTAAAAATAATTGTACGTAGGAAGCTTTGAATATATTCAAATATCGCATATATTTTTTTAAATGTTTAATTTTGAAATGCAAACTGTTATTTGCTTTTAGAAAGTTTTACTGTATTAAAATTGTTACATAAGCATAAGTGCAGTCTTAGAAGTAACACATTTTAAATAATTATTTATTGTAACAACGTGAAGTTTACTGCAACTACTGTAAAAATTTTAACAATTATTGGTCATTACAAATAAGCATTTTAAAACCATAAATGCGACAATTTCACATATGAATTGAGCACATTACAGTCTAAGAACCAAGTGAAAAGAAATAACAATTTTCGTAAATTTCTAATACAGAAAATCAGTCGACTTATAATGAGAAAGGAAGGTCATCTGGACATTAGGAAAACGATAATACGCTATCAAAAGTGCAAGATACAGCTTGGAAAGACAAATCCAGTATGTAATTTATTTCTTATAACAATGATACAAATGGCGAAAAAATCGAAGTTTCAGGGGTCGATTTGACCCCTTAAACGTGGCATTTTACTAAACCGGAAGCAGCAGTTCACAAAACTGCATGGGTCTCGCAAATATGCAAAATTTCACACAAACCATTTTTTTTTTCAAGGACATCTGCCACGAAATTTTTTTTGCATTAATGCTTGTAGGAATATCTTTAAACAAATTGCATTTCAAGATAATGCAAATCATTATATTAGGGTCCGTTTTTTCACACTTTTGACAATGTCTGCCATCCTTTTCGTAACGTCGAAATGGTCTGCTTTTTTCTCATTATAGCTCGACTATTAGCTTGATAGAGTGCAAAGTATAAACATCATATAAATACTGCTTCCTTGTTATTCAATATTTTATCAAATTGCCCGGTTTTCGTTATTAGAAATTTACGCAAATTGCTACATTCTTTTTCGTTAACTCTTGGTCTATTCCCTTGTATGCTGGATTTGTCGTTTTGTGAAGTACAAATACATATTAACTAATTATTCGAATATAAATTAGTCAATATTAGATTTTCCCCTAGTCTTCAACTTATTGCATTTGCAGAAATCTGAGTACGGGAGGAACCATTGACAGTAAAAATAATAAGAAAAATAAATCATTTAGTATGAAATTAAATATTAGTCCCTATAACTTCTGAAACATTTTAAGTTTAGAAACGAAAGTATCCCGCGTAAATTCTCCTTTTTCTACAAAATCAATAAATTTTGATCGCTTCCAAATTAATCGGATAGGAGTTAGATTTTCGATCATTAAAGGGTACTCTTTTTCTTATATATTTTGACACAGGATTTTAATGGTAAGTATGCACTCAAATAGTTATCCTGAATCAAAACATCAAGAATACACAGGTGGTCCCGTTTAAACATCGTAAATCTAGCTCATATCCCAACATCACACAAATTTTAAAGTTATTAAGTGTTAAAAAATGTGAATATATGCGGTAAACTTAATTTAGTTTCCCTATTGTTATATATGTAAGTACTATATAAAACAAAATTTCGAGATATAACGCATACATTTTTTTTTGACGCAGATTTTAGAGTTGTAAGCATACTTCACAGTGTGATACCATTTGTTTTAAGTGAAACAAATTTTTGTAAAAATCTCATAGTTTATAAGAACTATTTATCATGTAACTTATTTTTAAGTATCATATAATTTGTGATCTTAGTCATAAGACATTAAATATATATTTGTATAAATTCGTTTAATTTTCTTAAATTCTATCGTTTTTCTGTATCTACTGTATTATTACCAGTAGCGTATCTAGCGTGGGGTAAGTAATGCACGTGCCCTAGACGTGATTTCCAGCGGGGCGCAAAAAACAGAAAGAAAGTGTGTTGACTATTTTATATGAAGTGAAGATCACATTGATGTTGATGAGCTTCAATATTGTGAAATAGAATGTGTAACTACCATTACAGAAGGGATTGAACAGCATGATATTGGATTACTTATATTTGATAAGAACACGGGGAGAGCAGTGTTGCGTGAATAATATGCCCGGGTGCAAACAATTCCCAAAATAGCAAGGGATCTTTTGCACCTACAGATAACAATAGTAATAGAAACAAAAACTGCTTTAAAAGAAAATTGGGCGATGGTCATGATGAGGAAGTCATTTATTTTGCTTTTGCTGCCACTTTTCTTTCCTCATTCTACATTGGAGCAGTAATCAGGATTTAATAGTTGGAAGGCATCTAAAAGAATGAGCGTTCATGAAAATACCAAAACATACCGAACTTGCTTCAGAAAATGGAAAACAGTCTAGTTAAAAATAGGGGAGTAATTGAGGAGAAAGATAAGTAGCGTGAATACTTGCACAAAATCTGGCTTTGCGAGGGCGCAATAAGTATATGTTACAAGCGCAGCGTCTAATTCAGCTGTGTACAGTTGATTAAGTCTACATAAATACCTGGATTTTCCGACGTCAATGTCTCATTATGGCCTCGCAAAGTCAATTCAAAAGTTCCGTAAAATTTTATACACATAATAAACCGGCGAAAATATGACGATTTTTTTATCCACATTTTCGTTGTTACTTAATTTTATGTCGCAAATAAGTACTGTCTAACTGTTCACGTACGTCCACTTTGCCTAGAACACTAAATTCAGGCATGCATTCATGTGAGAAATGGAATTTTCGTGTTTCTTTATCTTGTCTTTGTGCTTTAAATCATTCAACCCTTGTTTATTACACGCATTAACGTCTTTCTTAAAACGTAAGCAGATAAAACAAAATAGTTTATTTGTCAGTGCACATCCACTCATATTTTTTATATATATTTTTATTGAATACTCTATTGTAAGTTCGACTTTTACTTGTAGAAGTGTAGTTTATTAGAAGATCAGGAATCGGCCGTCTTTTCTCCTTAATTAAAAGCTTTTCCTCAAATGATAGCGAGTTTTTTTAAAAGACTTTGCACACGTTCCATCATTAATAATAAACGTCACTTTGAAACGCCTTTTGTGCCCGAATGTGACGATGAAACGCATATGGCGAAGACGAGCGGAGCCGGCCGATTCATACTCGAAATAGGGACATCGGATATTGTGCCCCGGAAAATAGTTTGGAGCGTTGGTATATGCGCTAGTGTCTGCGGTGCGGAAAGAAGCTTTGGTACCATCATTACAAAAATACATAAAAATAATGCACTGAATTACATGCGAATTTCTTTCTGTATTTATCTTGGAGGTTGGGTGGGCACGTGCCTTCATGCCCTTTAGTGCCAGCCGCCACTGCTTACATGTAATTACGTGCGGGCTAATTAGCTGCAAGATGGATGTGCCTAGAAAATATGAACGGGCTAGACAAAAGGAACAAGATTACTCTTCTATGAGTTTCAGAAATGCAAGGAAATGAAATGACCGATAATCTCGCTTAAAAGAGGGCGGAACACCATTTCTAGAGCCCAAACCTGTTTGTGGAACGCCGCAATACTATAAACCGGAAAATAACTGTAGAACGCGTCCACTATAAAACTGAAACGACACCTGAATAGTCTTGAAATAGCAGAAGCTGAATGTAGATTCTGTAGAGATCAAGATGAAACTTCTGTGGACAATCTTTAAATTACACATCACTATGCACATCTAATTTGCGTAGTAAGGTATTTCTTTGAAGGTAGAAGGCCCTTGCTTTTATACTAATGTTCTATAATGCATAACACAAAACACTTTAAATTTCAAAATTTATTTTATAGCCCATCTGATTTTTTTTTTTAAGAAAATGTACACGCCTCTTGTACTTGCAACGTTCTAATAATAAAAGCAATAGTACAAAATATATACATACATATAAAATAAGGTATTCATTCATCTAGTATAAATAACGTAATAAATACTCAATAAAAATCACAGATATCCACACAACTATTGTTTCACTTTGACGTGTATTTCGAACTGTTGATCCAGTCCTACGTAAGAGTCGGACATTAAATACAAAATATAGATGTAATTACCCAATCTCGATGGTGAAGAGAATCTTAACGATACCGTACTCCGACTACCGACATTAAATCGCTTGATGCTATGCAACTCGTCGTCTTCACCCAAAATTGCGAACCAACCCTCGTCTTTCTTTTTCGGAAATCTAGACGAATGCACTACTCTCTTATCACTGGAGCCTTTCCTAAACACACTAATAGCGATCTCGTATTCTGTATCGGGTAAAACTTCGCAAACGCTATTGGAATAATCTTTTCTCTCGTTAGTATCTATTTCCAGTACACTGATGTTAGTCTCAATCCATGGTATCCGTGAAATATTTTCCATCATCTCGCCGGTCTTAGTTGTGCCAAAAATATTTATCAGCGCTTCTTCCAATGCTGTCGGATGCTTCATCGATGCAAACTTCATTCCCGCCAAAGTATCGGCCGAGCAATTTCGTAGCGATTTATTCCGTGATAATTCCTTAAATAAAGCTGGCAATGTCGGTTTTATTATACCAGGTATGGTTAATATATCAGCTTCGAATAACCACCTTCCTTGTATAATCATTTGCATGAGGAAAATCGCTCTTACAACACAACTTAGCCAACCGTTATTGGCAGCTATATCCACCATAGCCTGTTATTAACAATTCAATTATATTATTAATAATTAATTTTTCATTTACAATAATATACTAACTTGTAAAATACGTAACGCTTGATCTAAAACTGATTTAAGATCAACTATATATTCCTGGTTTGGCAGTTCCATTTCGCTTAAATACATTTGTAATAAGAGATTTACTTTGAGGTGGGGCGAATCGTACATCAAACCGTTTAATTTGAAGGACAACACTTTCACCAATTGCCTAAAATTTGTTAGGTGTAGCTGTTTTTTTTTTTTTTTGTAAATAAAAGGGATGAATTAACTTACATGTTGATCTTGTCTTCATTATGACGTACAGGAAACAATGCGTACTCCTTAGAATGACACATGACTGATAACAAATCTATTATACTGCAATCGTGCTTCATCGTGTTTTGAAAGTGTAACATTGTTTTGTGAGACAAGTAATAATAGGATGATATTTGGCCAAAAAATGTCGATTCGTAGCATATAGCATTGTCCTGAAAATAAAAATTTCTTTTAGTGAATGCAAGGTATTTTGTTCCAGTGACAAATAAAAATAAAAAAAGATATTTTATCTTGTTTTGTTTCAGTTATAGCGTTTTAAAAAAATAAAACGAGCCGATCACAGGTATTTCTTGTGTTGACAATTATTTTATATGCGGTATAACTCGACCATGTATCAACATCGGCTCTAGAAAATGAGTCGAAACGTATTGTAAATGATTTATGTAGTTTTTTTTCCAGAAAACATAGCTTTCAACACAGAAAAATAGATATTATACAAAATAAAATCTAAACACACTGTTTTTCTTTTTTTTTTTGTAGAATTGCATCAACTTTTATTGTTATGAAGCTGAGGATGCTGTATAATGTAAAATGTAATATACCGTGCTACACCGCTTAGTGCGATAATAGTATCGTGTGGTATCCATTGAATTGGAACGGTATCTTACTCACAAAAATGTAAAGCAGAACTCCAACTAGGCAACCATGATTACGGATGCATATCTATTTCTTTCTAACACATTAACCTACAGTCGCACTCCAAACACTTATACAAACATAAGATGAAGTGAAACAGATATGCGTCGCGTTTACTATCTGTTCGCCTTATACAGTTCAATTGTGGTATCATGTATGTGTGTCTATTGTCACAAAAAGCTGCTAGAGAAACATGTATGTACGTATGTTATTGCTGGAATTTACATTTGAATTATCTCTCATATTTGTAATACCACTAAAACTCCTTATACAAGGTTATTGAAGAAAACGGACCAAAATTAATTAACTTTTATTTAATGAAGTATAAATTGGACATTAACAATCTACATACTAATGAAAAGAGAAAGTTTCAAAGTTTTTTAACATACATTATAAATGCTCAATGTATCCCCCAGTTCCCAGATTATAAATGTTCAATGTGTTCCCCGTGTTAAGCGGTAGCCAAATATCTCTTGTGTTACTGAGTTCACCGCGGCAGTGACACGGTTGTCTAGGTCAGCCTGAGTGAGTTGTTACGAGAGGTAGAACGTGCAAGTTCCGTAAACGGGCGCTAGAGTACTCGCGCCGATAGGCAGGCATTTCATGCCACTGTCAGTTGTGAGTGTGCAGTGTTTTCTGCACTCTTGAGATTGCAATAAGTAAGTCGGCAGTTATAGTGCAGCGGGCATTTCGTCTCCGATTCGGCACCAACTAGGAAAAGCACAAGACAAGGCTTAAGCAATTTCAACCAAGTCTCTGCAAAGGAAAAAATCGCGTGGGTCAAAGGATGAGGTCAGACGAATAGAAGATAGTTTTGTTCATAGTCCGAGAAAGTCAACCAATAGAGCTAGTAGAGAAATAGGAATACCTCAACCAACTGTATGGCAAGTGAATCGGCACAATGTTCGCATATGGGGTTTGCAAAATCACCGTGCAACATAACAACAAGAAAGAGACTCTGCGAAGCTTCACGCGTTCTGTACCTTATCACGGAAAAACGTTTGTAGAGCATTCGTTTTTACGGAAAACACTGTAAGTGGAAGGAATAACGTACCAGGACATGTTAGAGCAATGGCTTTTTCCTCAACTTACTGAAGATTCACAAGAATTCATTTTCCAATAGGATAAAGCTTCACTCAATTGACACTGCGATGTCCGAGGATTTTTAAATCATTCCATTCCTCGGCGATGGTTAGATTGCATGGGAAATCAAAACCTGGCTCTAAATTTCTGGCTATCGAAATCTCCTGATCTCACGCCATGTGACTTTTTCCTTGTGGGGCTATGTTAAGGAGACTGTTTACGCCCCAAATCTGTGAACTTAGTAACAACACAAGACATGGTTTTTACATTTGGCTACCACATAAATATTTGCCATGCAGAAACCGGGGGACACACTGAGCATTTATAATGTATGTTAAAAAAACCTTTGAAACATTCTCTTTTCATTAGTACGTAGATTATTAATGCTTCATTAAATAAAAATAAAGCAAATTGGGTAAATTTTTTTGAATAACTTTGTATTTACGAGTTTGGTTCATTTATAGCGTAGTTTTTGTATATTTGAGAAAAAATAAAATAAACATTACCTCTTGTGACACAATAACGCAATTGCTATCCCCTAAATCATCAACGACTGCATCTACAAGATCGCTCAAATATTGATTAACGGCTTTGGGCTCTACATCGGGTAAATTATAATATGACGGATTCTCCAACAATCTTCGAAAGAAGTAAGTCCAAGTCAGGTATTCCATAAGATTGGATTTCGTCGGAACTGTTTCGGCAGCGATCTCAGCGTTTACGTGATCGGCGAGGACTGGAAGCAAATTAGATTCTACAGGGAACGGTTCATATAAGAATTTCTTGTAAAAATTCTTCTTAATATCATGGACGAAGACGCACGCTACGCCACTATTATCAAATTGCGGTCTACCGGCTCGGCCCATCATTTGTAACACATCGGTTATAGGCATGTCAACATATCGCTTAATCGATCCATCAAAATATTCAGTTCCTATAACAGAAAATAAGAGAAGAGTAAAAACAGCAGGATTAATTTTAAATATCGCACCCTTTATAACGACTAAGTGAGCGGGGAAATTCACACCCCACGCTAACGTGGCAGTAGCGATCAACACCTGGATCTTTTGATTGACAAATAATTCCTCCACAGTTTTTCTATCCCTCTCCTGCAAACCTGCGTGGTGAATCCCTATACCGAACGCGAGAAACTGTTTCAAATCGACGTCTACGATGTTGGAAATGATGCGGGCGATCGAATCTTCGTCACAGTGTAACCATTGTTTCGGCAAAGTGTCGGTCACGAGGTAGGTGATCAGATCGAATGCGGTCAAACGCGTTTGTTTACGCGACGAACAAAATACTAACGCGGGACTATCCGGGGCGTGGTGCCTGATCGCTTGATAAGTCGGTCTGTTCATGGATATCATTCTGGGACAGTAGTGTTTTCCCGAGAATCCGGAGATGTGGACTTCCAAGGGAACTGGGCGTACTGACGGTCTGAAGTTGTACAATCCCATCTGAAATGAGAATCGCGTTGAAATATGTTGGGGAAGGATTTACGGGCAGGATGACATAGTAGGGTAAGGTGACAGCGCCAATTGCAAATTAAATATTCGCGATAGTTTAACAACTACTAACGCCGTTAATCAAAATCATGCCCAGCTTCTGAGTAAGGTATCGCGCTATGGTGTTAGGGGGCCTGCTTTGAAGTGGCTATGTTCCTATTTATCGGGCCGTTTGCAGTTTGTTTATATCGGAGATGGGGTGGGTGGTGTGTATTCATCAGCTATAAATGTTACAAGAGGTGTCCCTCAGGGATCAGTTGTTTGTGAACAATCTGCATCATTTCTTTGCAGATGGTGATCTATTTCAGTTTGCTGATGATACTCGCATGGAGGCAGAGTTGGCACAGGTCGGCAATCAGTATGCTGAAGCAATGAGGGCGTGGTGTTGCAATAACGGTTTAGAAATTAACCAATCTAAAACATGTATGTTAACGTTTAATACAAAACGATGTTGGCGAGATACAGCTACATTAGTACACTTGTAAAACAAAACTATCCCTGTAACCATTAACACTAAATTTCTAGGCTGTTACATTGACATGGATCTCAGATGGAATACCCACGTGGATGCTCTCTGTAAAGGATTGTGTTCTCTTCAGTATGCTGTACGCCAATTGAAAATTAGTGTCAGTAAAGAAATGCTTTTGATGTATTACCACTCTCATATCTCATCAAGATTGAGATATGGTTTAATGTTCTGGGGCTTGTCTTCCCAATTCCCACGATGTTTTATTTTACAGAAGAGGATTTTGCCAAGTATATTCATGTTAAAAAATACCGATAGCTGTCGTCCACTTTTTGTGGGCCATAATCTGCTGACTTTATCGAGCATTTTTATTTATGAGTGCGCAGTGTATGTCTAGAAAAACTTTAACCGTTTCATACGTAACTGCGATATTAGCAGGCACCGGACAAACGCCGGCAGTATTGCATCACGCCGACGGTCGCACAGGGTCGCCCGTGCATTATACGGCTCCGATAAGCGAACTGCAAGTTAGTATGCCAACGACAGTCAGCAGTTGTGCACGTCCGATCTTGCTCTATACCGTGTCAATCGTTGAATACACAATTTGTCTCGTTTTTTTAATATATAATCTGTATTAGTGGGAACTTTAGAATTAGTTGTATCTACCTATATATATCTTTGTTGTTTTCTCGTTCGTTAGTTTGGTTTCTATTTGTATTTGTTCTTCTTTGTTTTATATTCGTATTTATTTATCATGGCTCCTACAAAACGCTCTCGCCAAGAACTGATGCATACTTGGACCAAGGATCATGATTGTTTTGTAATAGTTAGCGATACAGAAATTCAAAAATTTGTTCATGTACGTTGAAATGTTTAAAGAAGTGTCGATTAACTGAACATTTAAAACTTGAAAAACACAGAAATCAAAATCAGTCAAGTAACAATTTTTATAGCGACCTCTGTGCAGCTCTTGTAGCTGCTAATATACCTTTTGCGAAACTTGATAATCCAATTTTTAGACAATTTTTGGCAAAATATACCTCCAAACATATTCCTGATGAATCAACACTTAGAAAAATATATCTTCCAAAAATATATACACAAATTATGATATTGAAATATTGAATTTTATTTATAACGCGCCAGAGCGAACCGATTTTATTCTTCCGCATAATACCGCTACGCCACTGGTAAGTTAATCTTTGTCGCGGCGTCGTTCACGTCGAAATTTGAAACAGTTAGTCAAACACATACATATAATGCAAGCGCATTCTCGGGCCGCTCTCGATTTCACATACCGCAGCTGGGCCAGCAGAGCGACTGCGATTCAATCAATGCGCGCGCAATAGTGCCTGGGCGTCTGTCCGGTCACTGGATATTAGATAAACAAGGATATTAGTAATAATGCTTGTGCGTTGTCGGTTCCGAGACATAGAAAAACACTATATGAAAGAAACCCTAGGTTTATATCTATTAAAATCTATAATAAACTCCCTAAAAACTAAACAAGTTTAACATTGTTAAATTTAAAATATCGTTAAAACGATTTTTAGTTGACAAGTGTTATTATACTGTCTCGGAGTTTTTGAATGAGCCGATTCGTGATTATTGAGTGTTTTCTTGTCGGTTTTTTGTATTTTATATAAGTACTCTTATTTATATTTATGTTTTTTTAGTATGTATTCTTATGTTTGACAGAGCCTATATCCTATGGATCTACTGGCTAATAAAAAGCACAATACAATACAATACAACTAGTTTATTCATGCGCTTACAGATGGCGCTTCGGCAGAAATTGTTGGTAAATGTCAGTTGAGCGCAAACACCATTCGCAATTGAAAAATTTGTTTTTTCTCCACATTTCAGTGATAATATCTATGGAGAGATACGAAAATCGAAAAATCAAATGTTAGTAAGTATTGGGATGCAAGTGTAGATTATTTCCTTAATATTTAAAAAACATAAAGTCAACGATGTAACCCCCTTCGAAAACTTCCTTTTTTGTTGCAAATCTTTTGCCTGTTTCCTTATGCTACAGTCAAGATTCTTGAAAAGCTAAGAAAGAAATAAAAAACGAAGTGAAATAAAAATTTCACTTAGAATATTCGTAAAAGTTTTAGCTTTCTGGTTTTTAGGTACTTGTTTCTCATAAATCCCAATAATTAATAGTGGTATTATACTGTATCGTAGTCAGAAGAGTGGGGTACTAAATTATTAGAAAATAAATATTTACCTCGCCAATGCCTAGCCATGTTGCCAGATCTCTAGCGTTCGCC
Organism: Cetonia aurata; assembly: GCA_949128085.1. Taxonomy (NCBI): domain Eukaryota; kingdom Metazoa; phylum Arthropoda; class Insecta; order Coleoptera; family Scarabaeidae; genus Cetonia; species Cetonia aurata. The sequence goes on from OX421885.1 coordinate 37,584,955, forward strand.
AGCGCCGTCGACAATCCAATAATTCTCATTTTTCTGCCAGTTCGATCTGATATAAAGTTGGTACGGGAAACTATAACTTCAAGCACAGGACCACGGTCTTCACCCAGAAGATGAATTTCGTCTATCACCATAAGGCCAACCTCCCTAATGAAATGCCTGTTCTGCCATCCTCTACTCATACCGTCCCATTTCTCTGGCGTTGTTATAATTATATCAGCCGCGGATATGACTTGGGGACTGGGCGTTACATCGCCTGTTATTTCTGCGATCTTCTTATTGAGCTTCGCACCAAATTTCCTCTTCCAATCGTCTACTCTCTCACGTACTAGTGCTTTCAAAGGGGCGATGTAAACTACCTATTTAAGGTTAAGTTTTAATAATAAACAAGAATTAATTAATTAAATATGGCAGTATACAGGGTGCGGAATAATAACTTTTAAAAAATTTGAGCCATGGTAACCAAAATCGATATTTTTATACTTAGGAACGATGGATCAAAAATGTATACTTATGCAACCCTTATTCATATTATAAGCAAATGGAAGCCAACTTTTATATATAGTAAAGGCTTTTAACTGCCAAATTAATTGAAAAGGTTCAATATGCTTTAATTTGACAGTTAAAAGCACCAATACAAGCACCATACCTTCAAGTTGGGCGTCTCATTAAATAGTCTGAACATGCAAATCTCAGCAGCAATCGTTTTGCCCGATCCGGTTGGAGCACCTAGCAATACATTGCTATCAGTGTGGTAAAGACAATGGAAGATTTGAGTTTGCACCGGATTGAAATGCGTGAAATTGTACAAGGATTCATATTTACGATGATTCAGACATGTAATCTCGAGAGGTTGCAACTCTAATAAGTCTGTATGTGGCGTGAAGCTCTCTGGTAGCTTCAAGTCGAGGAAAGAGAGTGGATGTATATGTACAGCTTCTATTAAAAAAAAAATATATCAATAATAATTTTTGTAATAAAATCGACGAACATACTCAACCACCTATCGCTGCTAATTCTGACTAAATATTGGGAAGGTCGCGGCTCAATCAAAGGTATCGTGAAAACCAATTCTATAGGCTCCTCCTTGACGCACACCGATTTTGTAACGGTACACGTTTCGGTGTGATAAATACAATCATTATCAGGATCTTCGACCCACACCCAGAAAATTTCAGTAGATTTCCCGTGGTAGGTGCTGCTCCATTTAAAAGCAGGTTTAAGCGATAACTTAACTCTTATAACGCCCCTGGTGATCGGTTGTACGACAGAATCGACTTCGACGAACGGAAACGCTTCTGCGCAGTGCTTCACTCTAGCAGCGGCTTTCGTATTTCTGATCATCACTCCGATCTGCTTTTCATCCATGTCGCGAATCCTATCGATCGTCAAATTGATCTGTTCGATGTTCTGTATGACGGGTCCTTCGAGATATTTGAACTGACGAAGGGCGGACTGGAACGGCCAAATTTGCCGTTCGAACATTTGCGCTACCAGCAGACATCGCCCAGCTAAGATCGCTTTGTTTTGGTGCACGGCGATGTCGAAGAGGGATCTTGCTATTCTAGCGGCACTCTACAAAATACAAAAGGGAAAGCGTTACTTTAATTTCCTTTCAGTTACTTATAGATATAAAAGAAATACCTGTGTTATATATTCCATATCAGAGGCTAATGATAGAGATTTAATATAACCCCTTGACAAGTACGTTTGCATTAATATGTTGACTTTCCCCCAAACATTTTCTGGACCCCCAGGAACATTCACCTCACAATAAGTATCCATTAAATAATCCAAATCTTCCAATTCCTCTTGTCTCACCTACAACACATTTTGTAATAGCTGAATATCTACAAGCCGACTTTGATGCTCGCTGAATGTATATAATAATATAATTCCGTAAAACCTAGCTTGATTTATCGTCTGAAGTTCCTCTATCCTGTGGAGTGCCACAAGGTTCAATTCTGGGTCCAACGCTATTTTTGATATACGTGAACGATTGTATAGGCGTTCATTTTTTACGATTTTTTAAAGTTTGCAGTGGTTGACAGTCTGGCTTAAGTACACTCGAATACAACATAGATTTGCAAGCTACTAGTGGCATAGTGGTAAAGCGTAAGGAGTATGTGGCAGGCCAATGGTTCGGATCAAGACGGAGGCGATGCTTTTTTTTTATTTCTTCATTTATTTATTTGTTTTAAAAAGAATAAATACTATTTCTGCATTTACGGTGAAATTAACAGTATTGTTATGCGAGCCTTAGCTTTATTAGCAATTACAATTTATTTATAAATAAAATCGAACTCCGAAGGAGATTTATTGGAGTATGAAAAAAAAAAGAACTAATACATGCTCACCTGTATTTGTTGGAATTCCGATGCAAAGCACATCATTTCTATAATATCTGCTTCCGTCATTCCTGGATTCATTTTCTCGTTGAAAACTTCCATGGTGTCAAAATTAATATAATAATAACTGGCGGTCCGTCCCAAGTTGGTGGCCATCAAATCTCCATTCTTGGGGTCATATCGAATCATGTGAGCTTTATCGAGAAGTTTAGCCGCTTTATGAGCGTATGTCAGCATAGCTCCACGTAAGTCTGGATCTTCCTACGATAAGTTTCATTAAAAAATAATGACAAGACTTCGATTTTTTAATTTACTTCTAAGTCTGAATATTGCAAACCATAAACTTGAGGATTTATTTTCATTCGCCTATATAAATAAGTGAATGTCATCCATTCCACGGCTTCTTGTATATTGGAGATACTGCCAAGCACGATCTAAAAAAAAACAAATAATGTAATATGAAATTACTATAATTAATATTCTATACATACTTCTGCATTTAAATTATCAGCAAGCGCATTTAACAATTTACTTTCAATAGGGATCTGATTGGTTAGAGCGCTTAAATAAAAATTCATTTTTTCATGTGTTGTTATAATAATCCCAGTACCAGATGTATCAAATTGCGGTCGTCCAGCTCGTCCAAATATTTGCATCACATCTAAAATATCTAAATCGACAAAAGTGCTTTTCTTTGAATCATATAATTTGGTGCCCTATAAATAAAATTTAATGTCACAATTTATAACTTAGAAACGCGCAATGGAAATCACCTTGATAATAACGGCATGTGCAGGTAAGTTAACACCCCAAGCTAGTGTTGCAGTACAAACCAGAACTTTTATGGCCCCTTGTAAGAAACATTTTTCAACTTCGTTCCGATCTCTCCTCAACATACCTTTACAGAATCGAATTTTAGGAATTTTATCTATATTATATAAGTAAAATTTACCTGCATGATGCACACCTAAACCGAATGGCAATAGACTTTCCAGAGATTTATTTTTTACGTTCCATATCGCCTTTTTTGTTTTTATATTTCTATCTGGTTCGAATAAATGAAGTAAGCCTCTTTTAGAGGCGGTTTCTTTTAAAAAATTGGCAGTTTTATTGGTTTGATTTCTCGCGTGTACAAAAACCATCACCTTCATTTAGCATAAGAAAAACTAAACAGGTTAACGCACCAAAAATATAATTTTGCAACTTGCCTGATGTCCCGCACGTAAAAATTCGACCACTTTCGTAAGACAAGTTTCATCTGTATCGATATTCGCTTGTATCTGTTTCGTCGATTTGATACCAATAAATGTTTGTGTTAACGGTACCGAACGATACCGCAAATCGAAATAAAACAAACCTACTTCCGGATTTACTCGCAAGAAATGAGCTACATCGAGATAGTTTGGCAACGTCGCTGATAATCCGACGATTCTTATCATATTCTGGGAGTTTACCACTTGCCTTAAAGTTCTCGCTACCAAAGCCTCAATGACGGGACCGCGGTCGCTATTCAACAGATGAACTTCGTCTAGTATGAGTAGCTTTAGCAAGCTGGTTAGCTCACCATCGCCTTTAAGCAGAACAATTAATACTTTCATGTCAGTTGGTAGGAAATGATTCCATACTTGTGCCTTTCCTCGTAATAACGTCCCACTTTTCTGGTGTCGTTATAAGCATTTGAGTTTCAACTATTTCTTTTCGTGATAATTGCATATCGCCTGTTAGTTCTTTAACTTGTATACCTAGAGGAATTAATTTTTTACTAAAATTGGCAGTCATCTCTGCTGCTAATGCTTTCATTGGGCACACATATACAATCTGAAATAAGATACACAATAGACAGCTTGTCTAGGAGGTATTGGGTACAATCAAATGTATTGTACTATATATGCTTTTCCGATTCGTCCATTTTGAATTTCCAGAGGGTTATGGTTGTTTACAAGTGAATAGCCGATAATAAATGACAAAAATGGGACAACTACGACGATAAAAAGAGCAACAGCGATACTATCTCGTCCGATCACGGAAGTTTTACAGCATTGATTAGGGCGAATGGGAAATGAGGACATGCACGGAAGACGAAGTTAGGGCGAAAACAATGAAATTTGCGATTACAGTAGCTACAATACGAAAGAAGATATTTATTAGCGGTGATACAGGAGCGAAAACATTTTTTCTATGAAATATACGCATATAGCTTCCATTTGAAGTACGATTTTACGTACTTTGAAAAATTTAAATTTTCTCTCAAAAATCAAGAAGAAATCCCTTCAAAATTTGTCAAATTTTGCAATTTTTTAAAATCGTTTCAAACATATCATTTCCTACGTAGTTTGACCTGATAATCACGATAGTTAAAGAATTTTTGCACTGACACAATTAGTTCTGCAGATAATTGCATGTGGTCCTTCAATCTTCGAAAGAATCATTAAAATTTGGGCCAAATTTGATCAAAAAATTCCAATATTATCTTTTCCAGAAGCGAAAACAATTAATAAATGAACTGAGAACGATTTTACTCCACTACAGGAACTATTAGCATGGTGATTAGTAGTGGAACGACGGAATTGGTGCTATACGGACTATTAGCGATTTTGTATTACGTACCTATATGATACGATTGTGGTGTGATTAGTGAAACGACGGAGATGGTTTTATACGGACTATTAGCGTGTTTATATTTTGTAAAAGATTGTGTGCTATATGTGACTATTACGTGCAACTTATTATTATTGGTCTCGGTATTACACCATTAGCCATATCTGAAACTTAATCTACAAAATTATGAAACATTGTTGAGATATTTGTAACACGGGTAAATAAAGAGAATTTTAACGGAACGGAAACGTATTATTGAACATCTACAGCCTATTTTAATATGCAGTTCATTCACATGATATTCAACTGTGTTCTTGTTTAGTGTACTTGATTAAAAAGAAAACAAAGTTACGTATACCCACTGGCAAAACTAAACAATCTGTATATTACGTTGAAATAATTCTGAGCTATACGGTACTAGATTTTATAGAGGTCAGATTTGAAACTATTTATGTAAATTCTAGATGAAAGCTACTTACCTTGAACCTATCAAGTTTAATGACATCATTTTCTAAGAAATTCTTTATTTGCTGTACTATAGTCAATAATGCTATATTAGTTTTTCCCGCTCCAGTCGGAGCACAGACTAACATATTTTCATTGCTCTGGTACGCGACTGGGAATACCTCTGATTGTATATGATTGAAAGAGTCTATATCTTTAAAAATCATTTTCCCTATTTTATCCATGGTCGACACATTTATTCTCGGTACTAAATACACACTTTCAGTCGATTTGTGCGGAGGTATGGTGATCTCATCGTAAAGTTGTGTAGATTTTTTGATTGCATCGTTTGGCACATTCGTCGGTTGCCCACAAATCATCACTGCAGTAAATAAAATTGGTTAGTTAAAATTATAGTTAGTGTATGGACTCGAGTAACTGCCTGATATTATTGTTAGGGCAACTTTAAAAAACAGCATTACGAAAAAATATATGACTTACTTTTGATGTGAACATCCTTTTGAGAATCATGCACATGTGGGTAAAAAGGCGCAGTAATGCCTAAAGCTTCCCTCGCTAATTTGGTTAAAGACTCGCTAAAAAGCATTATTAGTATAAAAATTATTACTGATTTAATGCTTTTTATGTATATACTTACTTTTTAGGAACATGGCATATTTTATTAGTATAACTAGTGCTTTCTTTATTCCTTAATTTTTCAGCCTTTTTCTCTAACTTACGCATTTGTTTCATATATAATTTATCAGCATCCGATTGTATAGAAATTTGATTTGAGACGTGCGGCACATCCTTAGAATGTTTTACATAACCATTTTCCATAGACTTTTTGGCTACATTTGAATCTGTAATGATTTTTGTTTATTTAAAATCGTATTAGTTGAATAATTTTATTGAAGAATTTAAAAACATAATGTGTAATGCATACATAGTTCACAAATTAAAAATAAATTTATTCATACATGTTACAAATGAAGAGATTCCAAATCGATGCATATGTTAATAAAGTGGTCAGAACAATACAAGTGAAATTATTGATATAGAAACCTCATCGAAACTTACTAGAAAGATCAAGACCACACTCAACAATATTCGCCCTGTTTTCTAACATTTCCGAGATCAATTCAAATGCATCGAATCCTAACATTTCGAACAGTTCATTTTGTAGTTCATTATCGCTTCGATTGGACGCCAATATTTGAAACATAGATTTGCAAAATTCTTCATTCGAAAAACCTGGTAAAGTTTCTTTATATTTGTCATATCCGTCTTCTAGCCAGTTCCTTTTCCTAACTTGGTCATCATTGTATGTCATACTAAAGGAAGGTTCTGCTCTTGATTCTACCTTTTGTACTTTAGCTACTACTTTGTAAAAATAATCTAATACTGGTTCTTGAGTTATATCCATCAGTGACTGTGTCGGGCATTCCAAACTATTCCATTCGGCTTTTAAATTTTTTGTTTTGTTAAAAATAAAATCTAATTGCTCCTGAGATAATTCCCCAGATAATGTTTCAGCCATCTGAAATCGATAGTTTAAGGTAAAATAATTTTAAATTACCTTAAAATACCTTAGTTAAACGTTGCATTTCATTGAAAGAACATTCTCCAAATAGATGTTTGATTTTGGCATCATTTACTTTTAATAATTTTCTTTTATCTGTGTTAAGTAATGTAACTGTTGCTATATAAACGTTATCCCTTTGCATTTCATCAGCATTTTTTTCTAAAATATTTAATATTGCATCTAACAACTCTAACCCATAAAATTTACTGTTTTCTACTAGAAACATTCTCAAAGTTTCAACCATATATCTGTAATAAAAACGCATTAAGAAATAAATTCTGTAAATGAGGATACTATACCTACCTAGCTTTAGGTCTTATCATTTCACTATACGTTTCATTTTCATCTGTTTTGATTAGATCGTAACAAAATCTTTTTCTTTGGGTTTCTCTTAGTACTTGTGCTTCACCCATCTTCAAAGTAAAATAACAAGAGTTTCTTTACACAGTATTTCACAATATGTGCCACTTTTGTAATAACCTTTCTATCATCCAGCAGGTGTATCACAGCTTATCAGTTTTAAATTGAAAAAAATTGGTAGAAGTGACAAGAGTTTTATGTTATGATTTTCTTTGTATTTTTTGGTTTTTACCTACTTATATTTTAAGAATCACCCCATTTCAACCCAACTATCTTTTCACAAAATTTGCATGTTTGCAACTTAATAACTTGATTGTGACTTGAATCTTGAATTGTGCTTGAATGGCTTGAATCGTTTGTAAAATTGTAAAGTACCGAAGCACACCGAAGTACCGACACCGAGTGGTACCGATAATTACCGAACACGAAGAATTTTGTTCGTATCTGTTTTATTAATTTTAATCAAAATGATTCGTTTTCTTCTATCGTGTGAATGATATAAAAGTAAATAATTTATTGTAATAATAACTATTTCAATAATTTTTAACAGCATCTATTTTTGCAAAAGAAATTAAAATTTTTGGACAAATATTTTTATATACTATAACCACTTCAACATGATATTAAAATTCCTATTAATCTATTAACCAAATGTAATTAATTTTATGGTTAAATACATAACTTATGAAAAATAAAATTTCAAACTACTAAATTTAGTTAGTATTTAAAATACCAAAATATGTATTTTCTTTAAAGTAGACAATTGACGTGATATTAGTTTCTTTTCAAGAAAATTTATAGTATGAATTTGGTGCAGTTGAAATTTAGATCAAGTTAGTTTGTTTTCTTTATTGCCGGTGCTTGTCAAAATAAACAGCAAAAGATCCCTTAAATAAATTCATGAAGTTTACTTTAAAGGATGAGTGAAAAACTTGAACTTTCCGATGCTCAAACGCATCAAGAAGGTCAAATAAACCAAGATGAATTAATTTTACAACAACAACGGCAAATACAGCAAGAGGTAACTTAAGTGTCTAGGTTAGGTTGTCATTTTATAATTTGTTTAAAATTATAGATCTCAGAGTCTACACCATTAGTCGGTGATCTAGAGTTGATTTCGTGTTTAAATGCTGAGTATTCCAGCGATGAAATTTACCTACAGAAAGTTAAAGATCTCTCGTCGAAATACAAGTTTGTTAGGAGAACCCGACCGGATGGAAATTGTTTCTTTCGTGGATTTAGTTATGGATATATTGAAAAGTTACTTAGCAATAAAGATGAGTTCAAGGCTTTTTATACATTAGCTGAAAATAGTAAAAGTAGCTTAGTTGAACTTGGATTTCCCCAATTTACTGTAGAAGACTTTTATGACACTGTGAGTAAATTTACTTGTTTTTGTTTTAATTATCATTGCTGATGAAACGAAATTTTAGTTTATGGAAGTGTTAAAACGGATTAGTGATATGCCAAATGTTGATGATGCTAAACGAGAACTACATCAGCTATTCAATGAGCAAGGCTATTCAGATTACATGGTGGTTTATTTACGATTACTAACAAGTGGTCAGTTGCAGAGAGACAAAGATTTTTACAGCTGCTTCATCGAAGGAGACAGAACTGTTACAGATTTTTGCCATCAAGAAGTTGAACCCATGTACAAAGAAAGTGATCATATTCACATAATGGCAGCATGTTCAGCGATGAACACTGGTGTTCGTGTCGTTTATATGGATCGCGGAAACAATAAACAAGTGACTGAGCATGATTTACCTGAAGGTAGTACACCTTATGTTCATTTATTATACCGTCCAGGACATTACGACATTCTTTATCCCATTTAATTATGATAATATTTGTTCTTTTGCAATTAAATTCGTTGAGGACGATTAGAAGTTGTTTAATTTTTTTGTTTTCCATTATAAACAGAGTTCCTTTATTAAAAAAAAAAAAATAATTGTGGGAGCAGTTTTTTTTAGAATAAAGTAGTATGTGAATAACATAAGGGAACAAAGTAAATATAATTTATTATATTAAATAATATATAATTGAAAATATACAAGCAAGCGCATTTTCACTTATTTGTCTTCTATTTAGAAATTAGCGACAACCACAACCATCAACAATCATATCTTCATACATTTTAATTGCAACATTTTGTCTGTAATCTATATACATTATAACCAATGGTTTCATTGTATCTGGCACACAACAAGGTTTTCTGAGATATGTATAAGTGCTTTGATACATGAACTTCAATAAAGCATGATTAGTAAATGGGCTCATAATAGGTGTAAAGCAACTTCCTTTACACCTGAATGCCATGAAGCCAGATGGCGCCAAAATAAAATTATTCCATCCTAGCTCCTGGAAACTAATATACCAGACATGTTTATTGCAACCTGTAGGATTATTTGGAAGCGCGTTTGTATTCCTAGAGAAGCTCAAATAACGGTCCATTTGTTTTCGATTTGGTTTTGGCAAGTTGGTTGTGGAAGTAACTGAAAGTTAAAACATAAGGATTGCTTATGAGAATATTTATAGAAAAAGATGGAATATTACCCCTTTGATTTTGTTTTTTGATGTATAATATTAACATTGGTTGTATTTTACCGTGATATTTCCTACCGATATTCAGAGGAACTATATTTTCCCAACTATCAGTTGCTGATAATAAAAAACCTAAATTTTGCTCTCCATGTAACCAGTTTTGCACAATATTCTCAACTTTAAATACCTAGAAATGCAATATTATGAGGGTCTCCTTGGTTTATCCACCTTATCTACTGACCTGCCATTTAGAATCTTTAGAAGAAATATAAATAACGTTCAATAACTTGTGTAAATCTGGATTTTGCGTCATATTCTCATCAGTTTCGTTAATTGGAACCGCCTGATATAAGCGGATCAAGTGATCAGAGCCTGAATTACCTTCATTTCCATTGGTTTCATTTAAGTCAGAGGATCTAAGACAACAAAAATTAGTTACATTTTAATTATCTGTTTTCCTCTGTTATACCTAAAAACTAGTAATTCTGCGTCTATCACAATTTCGCCAGAATTATTTTTAATACAGTCTAAGTTGAATGTTAGAATATCTTCAGTATCAGGTGAAGTTTCAAACAGAATCCGTATTGTTGAGATATCATGCATTCCTTGATATTTGTCTTGCATTCCCCTGTATAGTTCTGCAGCTATATCTGGAATTTCTAAGTACTGATTGTTGGTATTGTATTTCCATTCGCTGTCTAGAAGGTGGACGCTGTGTAAGTGCTTGGTGCGCTCGGATTTCTTAAATAATAAACGATATATGTATGAGAATTAAGATTTTAATCTCATTTATTGCGATTTTAAACGATTTAGGCAAATTGTCGGATCTAAAGTTGTTTTCAGGTCCAAGAATGTGAATTTTGTATTTGCCGAGTTAGCCATTAAACGTTAATTATTTACTATATTCTGATTATTCTATCTATTATTAAATAATAAAGCAAATATTGAAAATTTTGTATGAGATCATTTCACAATAGGTGAATTTGAAGTATAAAAATCAAAATTCGGTGGATCTATTTAGAAGCTGCAGTATTAATTAAAAAAAATTAAAAACTCACCAGAAAATCCCGTCTTCTATTTTTCAAACTTTCAAAAGGGCTAATTTTTTCTTTTGGACTCTCCTCTATAATAAATTCCACTTCTTCCCTTTGCTCTCCAAATCCATCGCGTTTATAATCCCTTACCCTCTTGTAAATAGTTTCATTTCCAATATCATCCTTCCTCAATTGGAAAAAATATGTTTTACCGTTAATTTTGATCTTATCCGTTCCCAAATCATTGTTTCGCTCGGTACCGTTTTCATCTCCTTCTGGGCCTTCGGTCATCGACGTAGACATCGGTGTTCCTTGGACGTGTATTAACAGTAATAGGTATACAATAAAGCGCATCATTTCTATTTTACTGGTCATATTCTGTGTAACTGCAGGCAGTACAATAGACGCATTGAGCGAGGAGTCTATTAAATCAGACGTATTTTAAGATACAATTTGTAGCACGCCTTTGGAAATAATGAGGAAATGTACGAAGGCAAGTTAAATTGTCGTGTGTCTCATTAAATCTAATTAGATTATTAACACTATTTGAAAATATGCGGCGATAATAAGTTAAAAGCCCGTGTTGCGATTTTTTTGAATTGAATTTAATTTTTTAAAATGTCGATGTCGTGTCTAAAATTTTTTGATAATATAAATTTCGTGTAAATACTTTAAACGCGTCTTTAATATTAATTAAGGCCCATGACATGACAATTATAAAAGAGGCAGTTAAATATATTTAATCTTAATTTATTCAGTTTTATATTACACGAATTTTCGGAATTGAAATATTTTTAATTGAGTAAAGGTTATTAATCTATACTTTTCGTCAAAAGTATAGATTATATATGGTATTTTATTTGTATTATATTTAAATAATTTTTGAAGATTTGAAGGTTCTTGATTTTCAATTACTTTTCATGTATCCATCTAACATTTTTTTTTTGCTAATTTGCGCTTGGGTCTAAGAAAACGGTTTATATTTAATTAGGGAAAGTACAAAGTGGAAGGCCCGGCATAGTAATTATGTTTATTATACAATTAATAATTTTATAAGAAGATCATCATTTACCACTGAAGACGAAGTTTTTAAATTAGCAATGGAAAGAATTACTGTTATACAAAAAGTTATATAATGTACTGCTGTAAAGTACGGCATTCAAAAATATCTTCCACACAACCAGTTTACATAATACAGTTTTCATACGTTTAAATGCGTGTGGGAATCAAGAAATAACATTAAAAAGATTAATCATATCCTGCCTTTGATCGTAAAGTTTACTGAATGAAGTGGACTAAAAATAGAGTTTACTGGTTGTTTTACTAAAATGATCAATACTACACAATATCTTATTATAATTAAAAAAGAAAACGCAAAAATTCGCCTCCTGATGCAATAATATAATTGCCTTTGAAAATGTTATACATATATGGTTATTATAGTTATTTATTCTTAATTTAATTTAAATTCTAGTATTTTTATTTATTTTGGAATAAAACTAAATTATTATCCTGTTTTCATTTGATATTTATTATCCTAAAGGACGTTTCGTCAATCTGCGGTTGGCATTTTCAAGTTTATTGCTTTTAAGTGGAACCTTAAACTGTATTCATTACTTTATATATTATCAAGTTTAAAATTTTATTCTCCAGACATACGATTGTCTTGGTTTAAAATATAAGGTTTGTTTCTGCAATAGTTCAAACGGTTTGCAAACCGTCAGAAGCGTGCGTAGATCGAAATTGCCGTTCAAATCGCACCTATAAATCCAAAATAAATAAAAATACTAGAAGAATTTAAATATTACGATCAATTTACAAGAATTGAATCACTATACATAATAAAAGACATTAAAGAAGAGTAAGTTCCACAATCAGAATATAGCCCGTTTTACTATTTACTCAACGTAATGATTTAGAAGCTAGAGTCTGGAGTATAGAGTTTGTCAAATTGAACAGTTGGTCGCCATGTTATACCTGAATAATTATTCATTTTTAATTATATACCGCTGAAAACCTATAGGTGGCATAACTACAGTCATAGAGGCTTCCTATTTCGGAGTATCTTCATGAGATGGCGCTATCGTAGTGCTTTTTTGAAAAGATAATTGCAGTAAATCATATTACATTAAATAAAAAACTATTAGGTAAGACTCCCAAAGACAGCCCGCCGATTTATGCTTATTAACGGATAGAGCATCACTCCCTGATTCCAAAATGAACATAAATTGTTTAATCAAATGAAAGGAAAGTATTAAAAACGGTGTTTGAAAACTAGTATGTCCAGGTTATATTCAGGTTATTCTATGGTTATATTCGACGCGATTTTGACGTTTATTATGTGTGGTACTGGTAGTGTGAACGAAAAGTTACTAAAAGTAACGGACAAAACTGGCGCGAAATTCAAACTAGTTTGATTAGATTACATTATAAATAAAATAATTGTAAAGAAATTACTGTTATAACTGTATGAATAAATTAATTTGTGAAAGTTATGAGTTCTGAACGTTTTATTTTTTGTTTTGTAGTAGTAACAATGAAAGTAAGTAAGAAACACGGAAATGAGCGCGAAATTTCTTTTGCGCGTTTTTAATTTAACGGTTACATTTGTTTTAACCGGTCTTCTTGAATTGTTTAAACTTCTTGCCACTGTTTTAACAGACTTCGTTTAGAGCAGATCGTCCTGACGAATTTTACTGCTTTGCTGTGTTGTATCGCTGATAATCTGCGTTAAACATACCTACGTTTTCTACTTTAATTACCTGATTACCATTTACTGTGGTTATAGTCTAATCTTATTTTATTATATTTGCCTCTGATGATATATATGCGAGAGTACGGAAAGAAGCCCACGGTCCAGCAGCAGGAACCTTCCTCTCAGATGAGACGATTGCAGACTAGTATAATTATTGTAGGGAGCTCATCGTTGCTGAATTTACTCTACATTTACTTCACTGAACTGCGATAATGCGTGACTTGGCTAAGCCGGCCTCTAATATATGCAACCATTTCAACGTTTCTGAGTTAGAGATGTCAAAAAATACAGCTTTTTTTCTATTGAACATAATTAAAATACATTAACACAACAAACGCAATTAATGCTATCAGTTGTGAACTTGTTTTTGTCCTTGCTAGTATTCGTAAGACAATATACAATAAGTAGATTTCAGATATCTTAATTTAATGTGAAGGGTAATTTTGCCTTGTTTAAAATTGGTAAATTATTAAGCGAGGATAAAATAAAAGTAACCACATTTTTATGAAATTTTATTATATAAATGACCTATAAATAGAAATGTTAGAATAATGCAGTGAATTAGTTTGGTTTTAAATGCAACTAAAGTATTTATAAAAATACATGCAGAACACAGAGATATATTAAACATTGGTAAATGTTATTATAAAACATCCTCCACCGTACTACAGTTTTGTTAATTGCATTTAAGTAAGCCCACTCGCCAATAAAACCAACAATAGTTACAGAATTGGGTGTTAGAAAGATAGAATAGTGTACCTATGTTGATTTTAAACGTCAAGGCACTAATTCATGAGTGGGTCATGCATAGCGTAATTAGACGTTTACAAAACTGTGATTTTATAATTAAATATAAGTAATTAAAAGTATCCACACGTAAATTACGTGAGCTGAATTTGAGTTTTCCATTTTCATGAACGTCTAACAAAAGCTGTTCTAGTAAGTACATAAATAAAAAATTGAATAAAAATACCTGTCACTTACTGTGGATACCGTCTCTTGATAGCACCTAGGAGTGCTTCAAACGCATCTGCACCACGTTTCTTCAGGTCCTGCCGCCATAACTGTACCACATCTGGCCCACCAATCTGGCCGGCTTCTTCCTGCAACAGAGCAAAATCAGCAGTAATGAGCTCCCTACAATAATTATACCAGTCTGCAATCGTCTCATCTGAGAGATAGGTTCCTGCTCCTGGAATGTGGGTTTCTTGCCGTACTTTCGCATATGTTTCATCCGAGGCAAAGCCATAGCAGACACTAAATTAAGTGAGATTATTAAATCGGTTCTGGATTATTTTTTGCGTTAACTTACCTAAGTACCTGCTCCGGCTTCAGTTTGGCATTCTTGAACCAAGTATTCCTTGCGAGCGACACGGAGTAATTGCACTGTGCTCTTCTACAACGGAATCTCCCAAGCCTTATGTCCTTCCTGAAGGTCATCGGTCGGTGGCAACGTCCACACTGTCGAGCTATCGGCAGTAGACCGTTGTCTTGGCACCAACGGATAGCATCATCTCCGTATCCGACCTCGATGCCCAGTCTGGCCCGGTTCCATATCTCAAAAGCCATACTCTAGAAACACACCACTTCACACAAAAATTAGTTTCACAATATCTACACAGAATCAAATAAATTAATTAAGACTAAAAAATGTATAAAATAAAATAAGATTAGACTATTATTACAGTAAATGGTAATAAAGTAATTAAAAGAGAAAACGTAGGTATGTTTAACACAGATTATCAACGATATATCACGGGAAAGCAGTAAAATTCGTCGGGACGATCTGCTCTAAACGAAGTCTGTTAAAACAGTGGCAAAAATTTTAAACAATTCCAGAAGGACGGTTAAAAGAAATGTAACCGTTAAATTAAAAACGCGCGAAAGAAATTTCGCGCTCATTTCCGTGTTTCTTACTTACTTTCATTGTTACTACTACAAAACAAAAAATAAAACGTTCAGAACTCATAACTTTCACAAATTAATTTATTCATACAGTTATAACAGTAATTTCTTTACAATTATTTTATTTATAATGTAATCTAATCAAACTAGTTTGAATTTCGCGCCAGTTTTGTCCGTTACTTTTAGTAACTTTTCGTTCACACTACCAGTACCACACATAATAAACGTCAAAATCGCGTCGAATATAACCATAGAATAACCTGAATATAACCTGGACATACTAGTTTTCAAACACCGTTTTTAATACTTTCCTTTCATTTGATTAAACAATTTATGTTCATTTTGGAATCAGGGAGTGATGCGCTATCCGTTAATAAGCATAAATCGGCGGGCTGTCTTTGGGAGTTTAGCCAACTATTGTATAACAATATCTAATTAAGCCAAGACAAAAATCCAAATCTTATTTTCAAATAAATTGTAATTCTACTCCACACAGATTCTACTAAATGATATTCTATGCATTGACTGTTTTGACGTTTACTTAAAAAAAAACGTGTCTTAACCTCAAAACTAGCATTAACATTTCCTGAACATTTTATAAATTAATACATCATAATGCCTCCAAAAACTAGAAAATCCTTAGGCATGTGGTTTCAATGTGAAAAATGCGGTATAAATATTCTACAAAAAGATACCGATCGTCACGAAAACGATTGCCCCCCGGATCCAAATAACTCTACTTATGAGTACATTAGATGCGAAACTCTCCACGGACGCGTGGATATAAAAACTAATGAAGATATAAAAGGCCTTTCGCAGAGTGAAAAGGATAATGTGGTATTTTTAAGTCAATCGGTTATCCAGTTGTGTTCCCTGTCGATTGGAGATTGGGCTGAGATTAGGAGTGACCAGTTAAGTGCTCCGATTGCAAGAACAGTATGGCCTACATCTGAAAAGACAATAACTTCTGCTTTATTTACGAAAAACTGTAAGTAAGATATGTAATAATACACATACAAATCGTACCTTCTAGAAAAATAAAGCTAAACGGGATTGCAGTGGGAGTCTAGCTAGGGAATATTTGTAAATATCAATTTTGATAATGCTAATAGAATGTTTTTGATTAATTTTGTCCCATGTACCTCTTTTATTATAAACCATCAATCAGACATTTTTATATTTTTGAACTATGTATGTTTTTATATTATAAACATCTCTTGTAAATTATGTTTTATTTATTTAGCTTTGGAATTTCTCTCCTTGAAACAAGAATCACCAGTGATTGTTGGTAAAATTAAATCAAATATTGAAGATGCAAAATTAGTTACATTAGTTTTATTAAATAATAGATCTATTGAATTATCAACAGAAATTCATATCAGGATACAAAAATTGTACCAAGAAAGATTACTTGCTGTGGGAAATAAGATCGATATAACATTTTTTGGTAAACCATTGAAATTTGAAATTAAAAGTATTGAGTACAATAAAAGAGATGGTGGAGAATTAGTCAAACAATTTCGTGAGATTTCAATTTACGACAAAGAATTCTTTCAAGTAACGGCCAATACCAAGTTTGTATTATTTAGGTACGTATTAAACATTGTTTAGCAAATTGATGTTTACATTTGGATGTTTATGCATACAGCAGTGAAATTGAGTATGATAAGGAGGTTTTGTCAAAAGATTTATTTAAAGAGATTGGTGGATTAGACAATGAAATTACTGAAATAAAAGGTTTGATCGATTCTTCTTTGGGATTTACAAAGTGCAAAATAAATATTAAACCCACAAGAGGCTGCCTTCTGTATGGAAATCCTGGCACGGGAAAAACAATGCTCGCTAATGCTTTAGCAAGCTGTAGTGGTGCTTTTAAAGCAAGCATATGTGCTGCAGATATTTATACAAAAAGTGTAGGAAATAGTGAAGATGTTCTAAAAGACTTATTTCAAGAAGTAATAGATAATGTACCATCAATCCTTATTATAGATGAATGTGATATACTGTGCCCTTTAAGGAGCAATAGAATCTCAGATATGGAAAAGCGCATAGTGTCTCATATCTTAACTTTCTTTGAAAATATTAATAAAGATGGTTTGAGAATTTTTGTACTTGGAACGTCTAATAGGATTGACAGCATTGATCCAGCTTTTCGAAGATGCGGTCGATTCGATAGGGAAATAGAAGTACCAACACCAAATCCTAAAAGTAGGTAAGTTATTTTGTACAATTGACCACCTAATGTTTAATATTTTATGTTACAAAATAGATTTGATATATTAAAGAAGATGTCGAAAGGTACCGTAAAAGATGAAGATTCGTTAAAGGAAATAGCATATGCAGCACATGGATTTGTGGGTGCTGATTTGGCGGCATTGTGCTCTAGGGCAGCATTACATGCTTCACAGCAATTGGACAAATCTTCAATTGAAATTGACGATTGGAAGTTCGCTTTAACGAAAATCAGTCCTAGTGCTATGAGAGAAGTGCAAATTGAAGTAATGACTCTACATAAATAATATTGCAAATCTTTATACTTATTTTTTTTTTTAGGTTCCAAATGTTAAATGGTCTGACATTGGAGGTCAAGAAAAATTAAAACTTATTCTCAAACAAGCTGTCGAGTGGCCATTAAAACATGCAGGAAGTTTCATCAGAATGGGTATTACCCCTCCGCGAGGTGTGCTGATGTTTGGTCCACCAGGTTGTTCAAAAACTATGGTTGCAAAAGCTTTAGCCACGGAGAGTGGACTCAATTTTTTATCTATTAAAGGTTAGATTATGAATAAAACTTTTATAGGTAAATAACTGTATTTATGCTGCAGGTCCGGAATTATTTAGTAAATGGGTTGGAGAGTCTGAAAGGGCCGTGAGAGAAGTATTTAGAAAGGCACGACAAGTGGCACCGTCCATTATATTTTTCGATGAAATCGATGCTTTGGGTGGCGAAAGATCCTCCGGCTCGACAACTAGTGTTCAAGAACGGGTTTTAGCTCAACTTCTCACGGAATTGGACGGCGTGACACCTCTGGGGGATGTAACAGTTTTAGCAGCTACGAATAGACCAGACAGAATCGATAAGGCGCTCCTTAGACCCGGGCGGCTGGACAGATTAGTTTATGTACCACTGCCAGATGAAAATACAAGAAGAGAAATCTTAAAAATAAAGTTATCTAAAATGCCTGTGAGTTTTTTATTAGATTGTATATAATTTCAATGTATTTTAACTGATTGTCGCAGGTTGTTGGAGATGTGGACGTTGATAAATTGGTGGAATTAACCGCAAATTATTCTGGAGCCGAAGTTAATGCCGTCTGCCACGAAGCTGCGATGGCAGCTTTGGAAGAGGACATAAATGCTGATGTTGTGGAATTTAGACATTTTGATAAAGCTTTGGGTTTAGTAGCTCCACGGACTTCTAGAAGTTTAATTGATTTGTATGAACAGTATGTAAATAAATGATTGATATGAGAATTTTTATGTACTTAATTTGGGAAATCCCACACCTAAGTGGCACGTCAAGTCTTACAGGATTTTTATGGGACTTGGCGCGCCATCTACGCTGTCGGTCCCGCAAGCTGAGGACGGTTGCGTTTCTTTACAATTACTACACTTTATAGTTTCCTTTGAGTTATCTACCGAGCTTTAGCAGATTTTCATTGCCCATTTGTATTTCTTTATAAATTTCGACCGTATACAAATAAAAAAGTAAGAATTTTATATAATTGAAAAGAATCTATGCAGTTAACTCTAGATCCGAAGCAATAATGTAAATGATGGATTGAAACGTAGACGAAATAAGTTGATTGGCGAATATTCTGAGGTACCTACCAAGTTTTTGAAGTGATGAAGTAAAAATATTGCAAGGCATACATGTGCAATTAGGTCTTGAACATGAGTTCTGCAACAGTGTCGAATATATGGAGAAACCTAGAAGAGTGAGATTTCATGGTGAAGTTTTTGCTGCTCCAGTAATACACAGGCAAGAAAGCATCTGAAACTTTGTCAGTTTCGTAATTGTTTGCCGCTAAGTAATTTTTTGTTCACTAAATCATATGTTAGCACAGGTGTTACTTCAAGAGTGGGTTTTATTCCCATGTTTTGTCGTTTCTTCTGTAGGTTATCACTAGTAGGGAGGAGGCGGGGGGGGGGGGGGCAGCAAAAGAGGACCCGATATTATATTTTTTTTATATATAAATCAGAGATAAAATAGCTCAAATTTATTTTGTAAGTGCGGATTTCAGATAAGCAATTTAAGTGATTTACAAAAATGTTTGACCACTTAGCTAGTGGATACATACAGAGACAAACATATTTCTGCAGAAATACATTAAATTAAGTTAATATAGAGGCCTATCCAGGATATGATGGTGCGAATGTGGCGCTTACAATCGACTTCAAGCAATAATTCAACCGAATGCCAAATAGTCTAAATAAAGTAAAATTTATAAACTTTGTATCCCTGAAAACGGTTTTTTAATTTAAAAGTGTGTGTTACTTACAGAAGTTACG
Organism: Cetonia aurata; assembly: GCA_949128085.1. Lineage (NCBI taxonomy): Eukaryota > Metazoa > Arthropoda > Insecta > Coleoptera > Scarabaeidae > Cetonia > Cetonia aurata. Next base: position 37,605,040 of record OX421885.1, read on the forward strand.
CTGGAGAATCCAATAAATTACAAGTGGTTTTGAAAAAGAAACATTATCAAATGTGCAACTGCTCTTTCATATTAATATATGGCGTAAAACCATCATTTAGCTAAATCCGGTCGTAACTACAGTTCACATTTTCTATTTTTATTTTGAGGAGATGGATAATATTATGTATCATATGATGAATTACTGTAGTTCTTTAGATTTGTTAAATCAGAAAATAACGGCAACTGGACACCTTGATATCACACGAAATATACGCGCCGTTGCTAGGCAACGGTTTTGATTATTTTTTAAACGACCTGAAGTGCCGGAGAGAACGTCAACTTGCCACATCTTTCAGCGAACATTCCTAGCTCACGATGGCTGAAAAGATGAGAGTAGACCTGAAGAAGTGTCTAGCGAGGGCGAAGAGGGACGGCACTTTTTACGAGAACGTGGATTTCACGAGCGCCAGCGAGGGCCTCCGCAAGGAGTTCAATATCACGGAAAAGAAGCGCCTGCAGCTGGTGAATTTCCTCAAGCAGAGCATCGAAAGGACGAAGGTCAAAGAGTTCAAGAGACCGATCGACCCGGAGTATCCGAGGATCGTCCGGAAGAATATGTCGCACCAGGTGTTGCGCGAGCACGCCCAGAATCTGCCGACGACTAAGATGACGAAGTACATGAGATTGGCCATCCTGAAGAGCATCCAGGCGCCGAAATTGGAACAGGCATGGCCGAATGTCCTTAATGATGTGCTAGAAGAAGTCAAAGCGGAATATCTGGATGTTACGCATGAGGTATTTATGCTATACGATATTAGTGATTCCATTTATGTAAAAGTATCTGAAATCCGTAATACATTAAAAAGCGGGCTTTCCAATATCGGAATGGTAAAATAAAAGCGATATTTGTTTATATATAGCGCACATTTGAGAAATAACCATATATAGATAGGTAGGTACCTAAATAAAAATGCAAAGCGAATTATTAAAAAAACATTTATTTTCGAAAATTGTCGAATACGAAAAAAAATGTATTAAAAAATAAATAAACAAACAAAAGACTATATAACCCATAGAAACGAAAGGAAGATATATAAGGTAAGAGTTTGACATCTATTCGCTATTATAACATGCTAATTTCATTGTCAATATGACATTGCCAAAAGTACAAATATATAAGCTGCATTTTTAATTTGATAAGCACCTACTTTATTTGTCACATTAATCGTCTGTGGTTTTCAGAAAATGCTCCTATGACTTCTAATTCTACTTCATTCTTTTTTTCTAACATAAGATTTTTATGCACACTTAATAAACATAGTCTATTCAAACGGTTTTTCCCAATTGTAGATCTAAATGATCTTTCTATTGAGATCATTAAAGCATTTCTTATGCCGGGGAAGAATATATTAGCTTCTTTAATCACTTTAACCATTTCCAGATCCTTTAGGATCTGTCTATCAAAGTTTTTCTCAGCCCGCACATGATACCATAATTCAGTATCAGACTCTTTTAAATCATACAATTCAGCAATAGATTCTACTATATGTTTAAAATCTTCAATTATATGTTCATATTAAGCACAAGATAAGGATGTAGTGCTAGTATAGAAAAGATGATCGATTTTGCTAATGATGCTAATGGACGAAGTTCTATTTGTATTTCCTCTCCAATCCTATTGGCAGAAGTCAGATCTTCTATAATGGCATCTGTAGTTTGGCGATGAATTTTCGTACTTTAAAGGAGATCTAAATCCTTTGACAGCAGAACATTTGCAATAGGTTCCAGGGAAGTAGAATATTTAGATATAATGAAGGTGGAGATAGTCAATATAGGTTTCGTAGCAGCACAATGCAACTGAAGCCCATGTACGATCTCTAAAAATTTGATAGCTTTGCTATTTCTGACGTGGAAGCTATCGGACATCTTACCTCAACGGGTAGATGGCGTTGCACTTTTTTCATTTACATCAGCAGTGCAGTTAGCTGCCTGGTGGAGTGTTGTTGACTGTGTCTCGCCTGTGGCATGCTGATAAGAACTAATTAGTTCGAAATAGTCCATGCCTAGCGTTGAGACATTCGGTAATCACTCCTACCTGCCCATTTGTGACAAAGAATATTCATTATCGCATACTTTTTTTTTATAACAGTTTTGAATAAAGTTGAAGAAGTCATACAAGTCTATGCTCTTAGTATCAAACTGTGCCAGTAACAACGTGGAGATCCTATTTGTACTTTTTTGCCAGATTAAAACCTTTTTAAATATTTTTTATAAAACTTCTCTTCTAAATACATACCATACTTCCCTTAGGTAGGTGTCAACAGTAGGATACGGCCCTTAGATGGTATTGATCATCATATACATCTCAGTCCATACAAGTATTTGGGAAAAACGCGTCAGTACGAGAAATACCTTGCGTCCAGAGCGCAACTAAAGAAACGCCTTTTTATCCCTTTACCTCTCATGCGTAAGATCACTAACCAATGCATCACAGTGCTGCCCGACATCCTGGTCGACCTGAGAAAATACCGTGAACAACCGTACGAGATGCCTCTCTTGATTGAACTGATTAACGACGGAATCATCAACGGCAAGATCTTTATCCAACAATTCTACGAGAAGATAGTCAAGTTAGCGCAAACAGACACCACAGAGTTTAGTAGCAAAATCAGCAAGACGCACTATTGGTGCACCGGGACCGGTATTTTGGCGTCCAGTTTTATTAAACTTATCAGGCAGAGTATTTTGCACATCGTTAAAGTCACTGGCGATGACGAGAACGTACCTTTCCTGAAGCTTTACCTCCAGTACGATAAGAAATTGAATTTATATCCGTCTAAGGATGAGACTGTTGAGGTATATTTGAAGTTCATAAGAGAAATAGCGGGGGCTGCTAATGACCTAGCCTCGTTAGAAAGCATCTTTTGCGATAATTTCGAGGGAAAGAAAATTCCCATATTTATACAGCAGAGCTTCATGGATGATGCAGAGGCGCAGATAAAAATCAACTTGACGAGGATGTTTCAGCCGGTGGAACAATACGTCAGCAATTTAGAACAGGGATACTCGTCCGTTTATGGTGGTAAAGAGTTGGAGATTGGCGATGATAATGAAGATATAACTTTCGAGGCTGGTTACAAGAAGATCGACTTCTATCAGACTTTCATCAATCGCATAACTGAGATGGTCACGAATGAATTTTACGCCATAGGTCAGCTGGAACAAGAAGAATGCAAGGCTAACTTGAAAGCGTCTATCAATGCGCTCATCGATGACGTGGCTGGAAAACTTGTCCTCCAACACGAGTGGGAGAATCATGACATCTGCGACACATTTCAGATGTTAGCCACCAGAGCCCTTCAAGAACCGACGAGTACTGAAGAATTGATGGAGATGGGTGTCTTTATGACGTGGGCGAACACAGTTTTAATGGCGGAATTAACGGAGAGGATCCAACAATCATTAAATATAATTATTCGCCTGATGGATGTTACAACTGTTACGGAAGAACATATAGATCTAAATTCGACCACCGTTCTGTGGCTGAAACGTATCAAACCGATATTGGAACAAAATTCCTCAATGTATGAACAATTCAAGTTCGATTTTGAAGAGCGATTGCAGCGAGCAGTTGAAAGACTTAACAGGGAGATACGGGAACTCGAACCTTATTTGGTTACTTTGGATGATATGAGCGATTCAGATAATGCCAGAGAATATGTGTTTCACTTAAATAAACTGTTGGTGAAAATAAGGAGTTGCGATCAACAGAAAGAGTGGATAAACAGAGAAGAAGCCACGTTTAAATTCCCAATTTCGGCTTTTAACGATTTGGAAAAGTTGAAAATATACATCTATCCGTTCTTCAGGTTAGTTAAAGTGTGCCAAAATTGGAAAAGGTGTTACAACGCTTGGATGGATGGACCGTTTGAGTTCTTAGATTTTGACATGGCAGAAGAGAAAGTGGATGAATACCTTAAAGAATTGATAAAAACACAGAAAACTTATAGGAATCGTCTTCGCCAATTAGCAGCCGAAAGCGAGCCTCGCAGATTTGTAGGTTCCGTTGACGATCCAGACCCATTAAATTTGCCAGCTCCTCTGAAATTGTGCCAAAAAACCATCCAGCAAATCAAAGATTTTAGACCTTGCTTGAATATAATGGAAATAATGTGTAACAAAGCCCTCTTGCAAAGGCATTGGGATGAAATGAGTCGTGTCGCTGGATATGACATAACACCTAATGCTGGAACTACGTTGCGGAAGCTGTTCGATATGGACCTAGCCAAGGATATTGATAAATACGAAGTCATAAGCAGTGGCGCAATGAAAGAATTGCAATTGATAACTAATCTAAAGAAGATGATGGCGGAATGGGATGATGTTAAATTTAAGACCAGTCAGTATAAAGAAACTGGTATCACGATACTAACGCAATTGGATGATGTGCAAGCCATTTTGGACGATCACATCATCAAAACGTTATCGATGAGGGGATCGGTATTTGTGAAACCATACGAAGCTCAAGTAAAAGCTTGGTACGAGAAAATAACTAGAATTAATAACACCATTGAGGAATGGGGAAAGGTGCAGTCGCAGTGGTTGTATCTGCTACCTATATTCTCGTCAAAGGACATCGTTAGTCAAATGCCCAACGAAGGGGTTCTATTTCGAGAGGTCGACTCTACATACCGCCGTTACATGAGCGTCGTAGCCAAGGACCCCCGAGTGATTGAAACAGCCGGAACGGTTGGTCTTTTGGAAGCGATGGAGAACTGCAACGAATTACTGGAGAAAATCAACGACGGTGTTACTGCGTACCTCGAGAAAAAACGGTTATTTTTCCCGCGATTCTTCTTCCTATCCAACGATGAAATGTTGGAGATTTTATCCGAAACCAAGGACCCGTTGCGCGTACAGCCTCACTTGAGAAAATGTTTTGAGGCGATCGATACGTTACAGTTCGATCAAAAATTACAAATTCACGCAATGTTCAGCCAGGAAAAGGAACGCGTCGACTTCTTGGCTATAGTAAGTACTGCAGATGCAGGTGGCAGTGTCGAGAAATGGCTAATACAAGTCGAAGATCAAATGTTACAATCTATCAAAGAAGAAATTCATAAAAGTTGGCTGGATTATAAAGAGAAGGCGCGTACGGAATGGGTTATAGGATGGCCAGGTCAAGTGATTATAGCAGTATCCCAAATATATTGGACAGCTAGTGTTCATAATGCTTTGAGCGATTTACGTGACTATACCATGGATGAATTCTATCAGATATTACAAGATGACCTACAGGACATTGTCACCCTGGTGAATGCCACCTTTCTAATAGAAATGTGCATTACTAATATAATATTCTTCCTAGATACGAAGCCCTGCCCTGTCGAATTTGTCAAGAATAACCATAAAGGCTTTGATTGTAATTGATGTCCATGCCAAAGATGTCGTTCATGAACTTGTACAGCAAAAAGTTGATTCAGATACAGAATTCAAGTGGTTATCTCAATTAAGGTAAATTACATCATCTTTTATAAAGTTATTCAAATTCTACCGAAAGTTATTGTGGAGTTTGAAGTGTTTACAAAATCTCGAATCTTGGGTTTTAAGCGAATGCCACAAAACAGTAATTTCGTTTGTTGCTCTTGCTAATATCAATATCGATATTTGTGGTGGCTTTTAATTACATGATATTTTTGTGTGCCTCTGCATATGAACAGGGATTCTTGCATTCTTTGCGAAAGGAAAAAACAATAAAGCTAAAGTCATGTTGCAAGACCATGAAGGTCAAACATTGTTTGAATCTTCCTCTTAAAAAGATCCTTCATAGTAATTGCCTTGATTGGCAGACACATTCGAAATGTATCTCTTTTTATTTAAAGTATCCTTAAATAAAATAGAACACAGTATTTCGAGAAAATGTTACCAAAAAATACCTTGTCTTATATATTTATAAAATAGTTTCTTCTAAGAAATTGTCTTTCTCTGATGTCATCTGAAGCATACATAACTTGATATCTGACACGTATCGATTTTGGGCCGCTATTTCCTACGTCCCACGCGTAATAGGAAGGGTCTAAGCCCTCCCACATTCAAACGTGATATGTGATAGGAAAAGGTAGTATTACAACTAGTTAGGTTTTAAATATAAAATGTTTTGCCGCTTTTGACGCAATAGAGATCCCACCTTTTTTTTGTTAATCCGCCTATGCATTTCTTTACTTATTTATATGGGTACATCTGGAAAAGATTACGTATTACTTTCATGACCTTATAATTTTATACTTTATTTGTTTTCAGTTTATTTTTAAATGTAAAATATTCATCTAAAGATAGCTCTAACATGCGTATAATACATTCTGTTTCGGCTAAAATAAAGAATAAATTCAATAAAGATATTTGAACTTTTCTTTTGAACTCTAAAGACATCTCAATTCTCAATTTCTATTTTCGTTTCTGTGTTTGGATGCAACATAATGATTCAAATGGTAATGACTTCATTACTTCCTATAGGTACATACTTATGTGTACCTATATAGCAACTCTTACTATTTTTGTTGTTGATATTTTGGTGCTCTATCTAGCCATCGAAGTAATAGCAGAAATATTTTGGAAGCTTACACAAAGAATTGTTTGTTCTCAGGCGTATTGAAAGTGTATTCTACTTTTAATTTGGTTACGTATTTTTCGTTAGCTAGACTATTAATTAGGTTATTCTATATTTGCATTTTTACATGCATTAAAATAAGCAGAAAAATCGTAGAAGTTTTCTTAGGATTTTTTATCAAAACGTTCGTTAATAAAAGTTATCCTGAAGTATACAAATAAGCTATATTCGAAATTTCTTCGTATCTAGAAAATAGAAAACAAGTAGGAGTGTCCAACAGTCATAAGAAAACATCTGACTGGGTTATTATATAAAGAGAGGTGTACCGCAAGGATCCATTCTGGGTCCATTATTATTCTCTGTATACGTGAATGATCTCCAGAAAATTACAACCTTATTTGCGAATTATACGTCGGTCATAATTAGATCAGAGAAAACTAAAATCAAGAAAACGGTATTATTGAAATATCGGGCGAAGAACAGAATATTTGGATTTAACATACATGTTCAGAATATTTGTATCCAGGTACAAAAGTAAATTTAACATTTATGGATTAACTTGACAGTACATCACTTTTGTTGTTGTCGGTTATCATCACTGTCGCACGTTGCTATTGCATCTTAGAGATCTATAAAATTCCTGATTTTATTTTTATTTGAAAGTGATTTTTATCTCATAGTTCAAAGCATCCAGTTTAGTAGTTCGAGATATATGAAAAGGATTTGTGTATGCCGTTGTCAGTTCGATTTTTTCTATTTGAGGTTTTCTTCTGACGTTGCTTTGTTTCCTGATTGTTATTTTTTTGTGCTCTTCTCGAATATTGTAACCAGTTTTGTAGAAAATACTTGTGACAGCTTCTTCGTTTTTTTTTCCCATGCGCTCTTGCAGGCTGTTTAGATTATAAAATTCGCTATAACCGAGTTCGCTAACTAACTTTATAGGGCACACCCTTATTCTTGGCATTTCCAATTCTAGGAGTCCATTGTGCTGGAGGGTATACTGCCTCAGATTTTAATAATCTGTTCTTCTACTTTTCAATTAATAAGTGTATATTATCGCCTACATTTTGCGTGCGTCTGACGATTAAAAATTTTAAAGTAAAGGACGGAATTATGACATAAAGTAAAATTGAGGCAACAAATTATTTTGTCCACAACTGCTACAGTAACAAAGGTTATAGATTATCAAGTTATCTATGCTTGAATTTTAGAATCTTGTGTAAAGTTGCACTGCAGATATCAAAATTCAAATAGGTATATCGTTTCGGCAAAGCCTTTTAAAGGACTGTTAGCGTAGTGCATTGGATTTTTAATTTTTTGGTATTTCGCTTAAATAGTGTTTCAATTTTTAATTTATGAAAGGCGTTAACTGCTAGAGAGCTGACTTTTTTAATGCTACCCTCAGCATTTTTTTTCTTTGAATTCATTTACAATGTCGAAAACAGTACAAGTTATTAAGTATAAGCGTTGTTCTTATTAGTACAAAGAATTAAAGTGGCGTTATTTTAGATATTATTGGGAGCACGAAGAATGTTTGGTGCGTTTGGTCAACGCCACAGTAAAATACGCCTACGAATATTTAGGAAATTCAGATCGACTAGTCATTACTCCCTTGACAGACAGATGTTACCGCACATTGATCGGAGCTTACCACCTCCATTTAAACGGTGCCCCAGAAGGACCTGCCGGAACGGGTAAAACCGAGACAACGAAAGATTTGGCGAAAGCCTTGGCAGTCCAATGTGTCGTCTTCAACTGCTCCGATGGTCTCGATTACAAAGCCATGGGCAAATTTTTCAAGGGTTTGGCATCATCGGGTGCTTGGGCTTGTTTCGACGAGTTCAACCGAATTGAGATCGAAGTACTCTCCGTGGTTGCTCAACAGATCCTCTGCATCATATTGGCTGTCAGAGCAAACGTGAAGAAATTCCTCTTCGAAGGTACAGAACTGACGTTGAACGCGAATTGTTACGTTTGCATCACTATGAACCCTGGCTATGCCGGTAGAACTGAATTACCCGACAATCTGAAAGTGTTGTTTAGGACGGTAGCTATGATGGTGCCAGATTATGCGATGATTGGTGAAATATCCTTATATTCCTACGGGTTCTCAGATGCGCGTACTCTATCGGTTAAAATCGTAACTACTTACAGGTATTTAAATTATGCTCGAATGTGGTAATTTCGTATAAAGTATACGAATGCTTTCGTTTATAGATTATGCTCTGAGCAACTGTCATCGCAGAATCACTACGATTACGGTATGAGAGCTGTTAAGTCAGTGTTGTCCGCAGCTGGTAATAATAAGAGGAATTTCCCAAATGAAAAAGAGGATATCCTCCTTCTGCGATCTATAACAGATGTGAATTTGCCGAAGTTTTTGAACCATGACGTCCCTCTATTCGAAGGCATTATCTCAGATCTGTTCCCTGGTCTGGTGCTACCGCAGCCGGATTATGTCGACTTTATCAAGGCGATGAAGGTGTCCAGTAAAACCAGGAACTTGCAACCTAAAGAATCCTTCATTCTCAAAGTCATTCAAACATTCGAGATGATGATTGTCCGGCACGGTTTTATGTTAGTCGGAGATCCTTTCGCAGGAAAAAGCAGCACCCTAAAAGTACTCGCCGATACCTTGAGTTTAATGAATAAGCGCGGTTTGCCGCAGTTGAAGGTCAAATACCAAATAATGAACCCCAAGTCCATCACCATGGGCCAATTGTACGGTTGCTTCGATCCCATAAGTTATGAGTGGACGGATGGTGTCGTTGCCACTTGTTTTAGAAGATTCGTGCAAGATCCTTCGCCGGATCGTAAATGGATTATATTCGATGGGCCGGTGGATGCAGTGTGGATCGAAAATATGAACACCGTGCTAGATGATAATAAGAAATTGTGTTTGATGTCCGGGGAAGTCATGGCCATGACTAATGTGATGTCAATGATTTTTGAAGTGATGGATTTATCACAGGCTTCGCCAGCGACTGTAAGTATCATCTAATTCGATGAATTGTGTGAATTTTAACATCTTATCTTTAAAAGGTGTCTCGTTGTGGTATGATCTATATGGAAGCCTCCACGTTGGGATGGAAACCGTTCATCGACTCTTGGATAGTGAATCTAAATACAGAATGGTGTAACGAAGAGAGCAAAGACTTTATCCTAGCAGTTTTCGATTGGGTAGTCGACCCTTCTCTTTACTTCATTCGAAAGTTTTGCAAGCAACTCTGCGTAACCGGCGAAATTGCTTTGGTGGATAGTATGATGTCAGTGTTTCAAATAATCATGGATGATGCGATGGCCGACAGCACGAAGAAAGAGGAGGAAGCCAAGTATTTGCTGTGTTGGATTCAGGCCGCGTTTATTTACGGGGGCGTTTGGGGTTTAGGCGGTATTCTCGATTCCGAATCCAGGGAAAAGTTCGACGATTTCTACAAAGCTTTATGGAGGAATCAAAACGAGGAGTACCCGTATCCAGAAGCGATCGAAGAGCGAATGGATATAACTTTGCCTCAAGAAGGATTGATGGTTGATTACACTTATAATTTTCGCATGAAAGGTATAGAATAGAACGAGACGAGATATAGCATTTATTATTCTTTCCGTTTATCACCCTAGGTAATTGGAAGTATTGGCCTGATATCGTAAAAGGAATGAAGATAGAGGACGCACCTAACATCCAACAGATGCTGGTACCTACCGTCGACACAGTGAAATACACCTCGATTGCGGAAATGCACATAAAGCATCAGAAACGTGTGCTATTCGTCGGGCCAACCGGAACTGGGAAGAGTTTCTACCTACAGGATCTGTTGATGAATAAATTAGACCAGGAACTTTTCGAACCAGCTTTTGTAACTTTCACCGTGAAAATCTCGGCTAATCAAACGCAAGAGCTCGTCATATCCAAGCTGAACAAGAAGAAACGCGGTATCTACGGGCCTCCCAAAGGAAAGACGTGTGTTATCTTCGTTGACGATCTAAACATGCCCGCTAAAGAGGTATATGGCGCGCAGCCTCCGATAGAATTGCTTCGGCAATTCTTCGACCATAAGAATTGGTACGATCTAAGAACAACTGAACCGATCTATTTGTTCGATCTACAAATCGTCGCGGCAATGGGATTGGTCGGGGGCAGCAGGCAAGAGGTCTATCCCCGTTTCTTGAGGCATTTCAGCATATTTTCCATTAACGAGTTCACGGTCGATAGCATGGCGAAGATCTATAGCAATATACTCCACGTCGGACTGAAGAAGAACGGCTTTCCTTCCGACGTAATTATGAACGTAACGCAGATAGTAAACGCAACGCTGGACGTGTATCATTTCGCAATGGCGACGTTGCGACCTACGCCGGCGAAGAGTCACTACGTCTTCAACTTGCGCGATTTCTCGCGCGTGATCTTCGGCTGCGCAATGATGCGCAAGGAGTCGGTCGAACACAAAATGGTGTTTCCGCGATTGTGGGTGCACGAGGTGCTCAGGGTGTTCTACGATCGTCTCATCGACGTGAAAGACAAAGCGTCGCTGTTCGAGAAACTGCGTTTGTGTATGCGTGAACACTTCAAGGAGCATTTCGATTACGTATTCGACCACTTGCAGAAGAACGAGAAGGGGGAGGTTATGGAAGCGGGTCTTAGCGACTTGATGTTCGGAACATACTTGGACGCGGATGGTTCCGATGAAGACGTGCGGTACGACGAAGTCACTAATATACAAACGTTCTACGATATCGCGATGAATTGCTTAGAGGAATACAACTCCGTGCATAAAACCAAAATGGACATCGTGCTGTTCCGATACGCTTTAGAGCATTTATCGAAAATCTGCCGTATATTATCAATACCCAGCGGGAGTGGCCTGCTAGTCGGCGTTAGTGGTTCTGGAAGGCAGTCTTTGACGAAATTAGGAACCGCCATTTGCGGTCACACCTTCTTCCAACCGGAAATCAGTAAGAATTACGGCATGAACGAATGGCGTGACGATATAAAGAGGATCGTAAAAGAAGCTGGCGGGAAAGGAAAACATTCCACTTTTCTCTTCACCGAAGGGCAGATTAAAGAAGAGAGTTTTCTCCAGGATATAGATTGCCTATTGAATGCCGGCGAAGTTCCCAACATATTTCCGATTGACGAGAAGCAAGAAATCATGGAGATGGTCCGATTGGCCGCGCAAGGCGGAAATAGGAATTTGGACATCAGTGCGCTCACAGTATTTTCCTTCTTCATCAAAAGATGCCGAGAAAAACTCCATATAATACTGTGCTTCAGCCCCATCGGATCGTCGTTCAGAATGCGTCTAAGGTTGTACCCTTCGCTAGTGAATTGCTGCACCATCGACTGGTTTGAAGATTGGCCTGAAGATGCATTGGAAAGGGTGGCGCATAGTTGGATTGGGGATATAAACGCTTCTGATGAGATCAAGAACGCCTCCGTGATTGCTTGCAAACATTTCCACGTGATTGCCCGCCAGGTGTCCGACGAATTCTATCGTGCTACCGCTAGGAAAATTTATGTCACGTCCAATTCTTATTTAGAACTGATAAAGTCCTTCACCACTCTCACCAATCTCAAGCAGAAGGAAATTAAGAAGATGAAACAGCGTTACCTAACTGGTTTGGACAAATTGCTCTTCGCGGCGTCGCAAGTAGCGGACATGCAGAAGAATTTGGCCGAGTTGCATCCTCAATTGAAAGCCATGACCGAGAAGGCCATCAACATGACTAATCAAATAGCGACGGAGACTCTAGAAGTGGAGAAAGCATCCGCTCTGGTGAAGGAAGACGAGAAGGTGGCTAACGTCCAAGCAGCCGCTGCACAGGCGCTCAAATCCGAGTGCGAAGCTGAATTAGCGTTAGCCATTCCTGTGTTGGAAGACGCCATCTCGGCGCTAAACACTTTAAAACCCACCGATATAACGCTGGTGAAAAGTATGAAGAACCCTCCAGATGCAATTAAATTAGTTATGGCCGCTGTTTGCGTTATCAAAGATGTAAAACCGGATCGCATACCGGATCCTTCTACGGGAGGAAAGATCCTGGATTTTTGGGGACCGAGTAAGCGTATCCTAGGTGAGATGAATTTTCTGCAGCAACTAAAAGATTTCGACAAGGACCACATTAAGCCCGAAATAATGAATAAGATCAGAAAGGAATACCTGAGTCATAAGTTATTCAAACCACAAGTAGTAGCCAAAGCTTCCAGCGCCGCTGAGGGTCTTTGCAAGTGGATAATAGCAATGGATATGTACGATAAGGTGGCAAAAGAGGTTGCACCTAAAAAAGCGCGACTCGAAATTGCTGAAGCAGAATATGCAGCCACGATGGCCATATTGAACGAGAAGAAGGCGCTGGTGGAAAAACTGGAGGAGAGATTAGCTAATTTGAATGAGTTGCTAGACGAAGCAAATAAAAAACAAAAAGAGCTGCAAGACAATGTTGATCTCTGCGCAAAGAAGCTTTTTAGAGCTGAAAAATTGATTGGAGGTCTAGGCGGTGAGAAAACCAGATGGATGGAGTCAGCTGATAATCTCCAATCCCAATACGATTCATTGACCGGAGATATTTTGGTTTCTTGCGGTTTGATCGCGTACTTATCAGCAATGACCATGCAATACCGTGTGGAAACGATAAAAAAATGGCACGACTACGTGAAAAATCTAAACATCCCATGCAGTGACGATTACGAATTCGTGAAGGTTCTGGGTTCAGATATTAAAATACAAAATTGGAACATCGACGGTTTACCCAGAGACGCCTTTTCCACCGAGAATGCCATTATCCAAGACAGTTCGAGAAGATGGTCGCTCCTAGTAGATCCGCAGAGTCAAGCGAACATTTGGATTAAAAAGATGGAAAAAATCAACGAATTGGAAGTGACGAAATTTTCCGATCCCAACTACATGCGTATATTGGAGAAGTGCATTCCCTTGGGTAGACCCGTTTTATTGGAGAGCGTTGCAGAAGATCTCGAAGCACCTTTGGATCCTCTGCTTTACAAATCCACCTTTATGCAAGCCGGAATGGAGGTGATGTCTTTGGGCGAAAACGTCGTACCGTACAATCGAAACTTTAGATTCTACCTCACGTCGAAACTGCGGAATCCTCACTATTTACCAGAAGTCTTCAACAAGGTGACGATAATAAATTTCGTATTGACAATCACCGGTTTACAGGATCAATTGTTGGGGATCGTTGTTACTAAGGAGAGGCCAGACTTGCAACGGCAACGAGAAGAATTGATTGTGCAAAGTGCTAATAATAGAGCATCTTTGAGGCAGGTCGAAGAAAACATCTTAAAAACCCTATCAGAATCTAAAGGTGATATTTTGGAAGACGAAAGTGCTATAGAAGTTTTAGATTATTCCAAGATATTAGCTGCTGATATCATTGCCAAACAAAAGATCGCTTTGGAAACCGAGAAGATGATCGAAGGTTTCCGTTTGGATTACAAACCTATAGCCGAGCATTCTGCTGTGTTGTATTATTGTATATCCGATTTACCTAACGTAGATCCTATGTACCAATATTCCTTGGCGTGGTTCATTAATCTATACATCAGCTCTATAGAATCTGCCAATAAATCAAGAGATCTGCAGAAGAGATTGAAATTCTTAAAGGACGCCTTTACTTATAATCTCTATACCAACATTTGCCGATCGTTGTTCGAAAAGGATAAGCTTATGTTTTCCTTTATATTGTGCACGAAGATAATGTTGAGTCAGGGATTGTTGGATTATAAGGAATACAATTTCTTGTTAACTGGAGGTGTGAATGTAGATAATCCAATCCCGAATCCTGTTTCTGGTTGGTTAAGTGATAAATCTTGGGATGAGATATGTCGCGTTGATGATTTGGAGCATTTCCGTGGGTTTAGGTAAGTAGTTTCAAACATTACTTTGAAAACAGATTTGAACGACAAATTTTCTTACTTGACCTTTGTCTGTAAATCTTTAACTTCTGCTTCTGATTGTATTTCTTTAAACATTTTCAGAGACTCGTTTGCTCAAAACGCAGAAGCTTGGCAGGAAATTTATGATTTATCGGATTTGCAAGAGGCCAAATTCCCATCACCCTGGGAGGAGAAATTGACCCTCTTCGAACGATTGATCGTCATCAGACTGTTACGGCCCGACAAAATAACGGTGAGCGCGAACGAATTCGTCAAGCAGGAGTTGGACGCGAAATTCACAGTACCCCCTCCCTTCGACATATCGAAATCATTTGAGGAATCTTCCTGTCTCTGTCCCTTGATCTTCATCCTATCACCGGGAACAGATCCCATGGCGGCCTTGGTGAAATTCTCAGAGGTTAAAGGCTACCAGGATAAATTCCAATCGATTAGTTTAGGGCAGGGGCAAGGCCCGATAGCGCAAGCCCTAATCGAAACGGCTCAAGTGGAGGGAGCGTGGGTATGCTTGCAAAATTGTCACTTGGCCGTGTCTTGGATGCCGCAACTCGAAAAGATTTGGGAGGGTATGGATACGTCAAACACCGATGATAATTTCAGATTGTGGCTGACGAGTTATCCATCCGATAAGTTTCCGGTGTCCATCTTGCAGTATGGAGTGAAAATGACGAACGAACCTCCAACCGGTTTGCAGCAGAATTTGCTCAGATCGTATTTGAATGAACCGGTGAAGAATCCCGATTATTACGTGGGGTGTCCTGGGAAGGAAGCTATGTTTTCCAGGCTTTTATACGCCATTGCGTTTTTCCACGCGGTCGTACAAGAGAGGAGGACGTTTGGCTCTTTGGGTTGGAATATCCCATATGGATTCAACGAATCTGACTTTGACATATCAGTACAACAACTTCAGATGTTTATTAACGAATACACTAACAATCCTTATGAAGCTATCTCGTATTTGACCGGAGAATGCAATTACGGTGGTAGGGTAACTGACGACTGGGATCGTCGACTCATCGTAACGATACTGGCTGATTTCATCAACCCTAGGGTAGTGGAAGATATGAATTATTCCTTTTCGACAGCGGGGACGTGTTATGGATTACCCAGGAAAAACGAGTACCAACATTATATAGATCATATCACCTCTCTCCCACAGTTCCATCCTCCAGAGGTTTGTGGATTGCACAATAACGCAGGTATCACGAGAGATTTACAATCATCTCATCTCCTCTTGAACTCAATCATTAAAGTGGAAGGAGAAGGTAGTACCGCTGGTGGGGAGACGGAGCAGTTGCTCATGATGCTTTCCGGGGACATTCTCGCAAAATTGCCGCTGATCTTCGATTTGGAAGCGGCTAAACGGAAATTCCCCGTGGAATATACTGAGAGCATGAATACGGTTCTGGTGCAAGAGATGGAGCGATTCAACAAGTTGCTGGCGGTCATGAGGAAATCTTTACAGGATATTCAAATGGCTATTCAGGGATTGATTATAATGACCGCCAATCTGGAGACGCTATCGAATTCGTTGCTGCTCGGTCGTATACCAGCAGCTTGGGAGAAAGTCTCTTATCCCAGCTTGAAATCTTTACCGAATTATGTGTCGGATTTCGTGGAACGATTGCAATTTCTGCAGAAATGGTTCGACGAAGGTAAACCCAACACCTTCTGGGTATCCGGCTTCTTCTTCACGCAAGCTTTTCTGACCGGCGCGAAGCAGAATTACGCAAGGAAGTACACCATACCCATCGATCAGTTGACGTTCGACTTCGAAGTTCTAAAGAGCACAGTTATAATGAAGGCTCCAGCTGATGGTATTTACATTTACGGTATGTACACTGATGGCGCTAGATGGAACATTGCTCAACAGAATTTGGTCGAACTACAACCGAAGATTTTGTACGACACCATGCCGTTGATGTGGTTGAAACCCATAAACATTACCAAGTACGATGAAACGGGGCGGTACAAGTGTCCCCTGTATAAGACTTCGGAGAGAAAAGGTGTATTGTCAACTACGGGCCATTCCACGAACTATGTGCTACCCATTCTGTTGAATACGAGACTGCCTCCGTCGCATTGGATAAAAAGAAGCGTGGCATTATTGTGCCAATTAGATTGAGGGATGATTTTGTATAGATTAAGAATACTGTATATCTCCAATGTTGACGTGGGAAGTAACACCTAAATCATCACAGTTTAGATGTGGTGGTCAAGATATGCTCGGATGTAAAATATATACTTTTAAATGTACATAATACATATTGTAAGTGTTTTGCAAGGGGATTAATAATTGTCACTCTCTTTACTTGATTTCACTGCCACCAATTTTAAAAATTTGATTTTATGACTAGCAAAGTCGAGAGTGACAATTAATAATCTCCATGCACCTCACGAACTATATACACATGTAAATTAGTTTTAAATAAACATATACGAAAATAGGTGTGCATGGGTCATTATTTTAACCATAAACTTTAAACTTGAAAGAAGGGTTTCAAGTTTTAATAAATTTCGGGAATCTATCTAGTATTATCTAGTAGCGTCAACGCTTGTCAGCACCTTTGAAGTTTGTATATCACAGTTTTAATCGCGCATGAGTGCTTCTGATACGTAATAATTGTTGTTCGGACTAGGAAGCGCGTCACTTGAAAACTGTTACTTTACGGAGACGAGAAGAACTCCTTAAAAATTATTAATGCCGTTTTCTATTCGTATTATTGTTCTATTTATGAACACACTATGATGTGCAAATACAACAAGGTACATATACAAAACAGCATTAACAAATAAAATTAAGTTCTCTCGTCTCCGCAAAAGTAGCAGTTTTCAAGTTACGGTACAAGTACCCTATATATTTCATTTTAATTTTCGCGCCAAACACCCAACGTAGCGCACTCTGGTTTTTCTGGTTCAACTACATGGTCTAAAGTTGGGACACATTTCTATCATTAAGTTACCCATCTTATTTAGTTATGATCTGTGGTGTACGTCAAAACAGCGCGTATTGTATAATACGACAGACAGTCAATAACGTAAATTAATTCAAACCAAGTGTAGTCACATTATAGTAATATCTGCGCTATAATATATCCTTACAAAATTCTATAAGAAATACTATAATAAATAGACGGACCACATGGCCCCATAAGGTGGCCAACAATATCTCCAGACATTACCTGCCTTGATTTTTATTTGTGGGGATATTTAAAGCAAAAAGTGTGTTACTGATTTCCACTTACTCAAATAAAAAATTACGGAAGAAAATTCAATTAGTGCAGTTTATGATGAATTCAGCAGGAGAATAGAAAATTTGTAGAAGTCGGGGGTCATCCCTATCCTAAAAGTTATTATACATATAATTTTGGTGAATAAGTTTGTATTTTCTAATAATTTCTAAAATTAAAATTATATATAGATTATATAATAATTCCTTATTTGTTTAATAACGCCGTTAAAATAGGCAACCTATAATGCACAAAAGTTAGTAGGGTAGTATTTGGTACCCAATGGCCATTACAACTTTCTTGTGATATTTGTTGCCTGTCCTAAAGGCGTTATTAACGAGACTAAAATCAAATCTAACGCAAACATATCAACAATGAAGAACAACGTCCAAACTTGATATCTGAAGTTCCTATGATATTCCAACCAATTTTTACTTATACTATTTTTTATTTATTTTTTAATAATTTACAGTTTACTCTTATTTTTTTAATCACCCTGTAAGTTTAATGAACATTTCGATTATCGGACAAGCCTTTCCAAAGTAAGCAAACCTTTTTTATGAAGAATGATTTTTTTCTGTGAAAGCGAAAACTAAATAATTTCTAATTATAGTTAGTATAAACCTTATCTAGATCATTTTGTACTAATTTGCATAATTTCTTCGTGTTAACATTAATTAACTTTATATATTATTATTTATTTTAAAATAGTTACCGTTATCTCGGCGAAATATAGATTAGTAAGAGATGTTTCAAATTGAGATTAGTCTTTCACATAAATCCTTAACGCAAAACAAATCGAATTCGGGATTACTATAAGGGTAAGACGTAAAAGTCACACGTCGCGAGTATCTTTCACCGGAAGACCTTCCCTACGTCCGAGTTTATTAGGTTTTGTTGACTTGACTTGTTTACGCGCATCCACTGTCGTTGGGTGTCTCATGTGGTGTCAATCAGATGAAAAGAAGGTCGTTGTTTGTTTTCTCCTTTGTAGCGAGATGCGGAAAAAATCTATTTATTCGAGTTACAAAAGCTTATTTTTTATATCCCTGAACGAATGTATAAGTAAATTACAGGGAAGTAAAGCAAATTTGAGTACGTGTGACAGACAGTTTTTAAAGCTAAAATTGAGGTGTGTCATAATCAGAGATAATCTATAATTGTCATAATTTTCAACAAGTACCTACATAACTAGAATTACGTATTCCATAAAGTATTATAAGAAATAAGATTAGATAGCACTCTCTCTTTTTTTGGTATTTGCATTAATAATAGGCAACTAACCTTATTGCACCTACAAAGCCAGTAAATGAGTGGATGTGATGTAGAGAAGAAAATACGGATGTTGAAGATGTAGTGACATTTAATTAAAATACCTCTGAGAAGAAGTTTAACCAATCTAGCTAAGCAAGAATATATATATATATAGGTTTTCGTGGTAAATCCAAAATAAACAAACAAAAATCTTCTTCCAACTATGTTAATCAATTTATTAACAGAAAAATGAAAAAAAAATGTCGATATTTGTATCTTAACAAGTATGAAAAGTAACGTTTATAAACGAGCAGCAAACATTTTAAAAACATTTTTCATATTTGACAAAAAAAATCAAACTAGCTGATTTTATAGCGCAATATTTTTATAAAATACAAATTAAATAAAGCAAAAAAGTAATGATTTTATGATTTATCAAACAGAAAATTCTTTATAATAATTTCACGTATTTTTTACAAGATTTATATATTTTTTACAAATGTAACTTTAAGAAGATTTTGAAAATAAACCAAAACGTCGTTTCATCTTTATTAGTATTATATATGAAGACAGACAAAAACAAGTATCAAAGCCTTAATATTGTTGTTTATGTTGTGTACGACTGAAGTGCGACATCTATTGTAAACTGTGCACAATGCTTGGTGGAAACACAGAGTCACGTTGTCATTGTGTGGTGCGCATGTTCAGATGGACACATTCATTTATAGCCAATAGCATACATGTAACATGTATGTAAGACTAATGGAAGTAAGAACGTAGTGTACTGATACCCGATACCTGTCTGTAAAAGTTAATTAAAGGAGTTAGAGAAATAGTGTAGTAATTTACTTAAAAGACAACGTGAGACACAACAGTTTAACTATGACGCAATGTAACTCCTTAACCCTCCATTAGGCGCGTCTGCTTGCGACATATAAGAAATGCACAGGCATAGGTCCGCTGGGCCTATGCGCGACTAATGAAGGGTTAATTAATATGTCAATGAATAAATATTTGAAGTTATAAAATTTGTTGAAATGAAATTTGTATTTTTCTCAGTATATACATATATACATACATCAGTTAGATTCATTATCTTCTTTTTTTTTCATTTGAAAAGGTCAGGCGTGTATGTTTTTAATCATGTAATCAACTACACAGGTCTCACCGTTAACGAATACTACGTTAATTGGGACAGCCCTCATATAAGTTTAAATTTTCCAATGTAATTTTTGTTTGGTGGATACAATTTTCCAAGTTTATTTCTAATTTTGCTAATTAAGTTTGTCGTTGGGCAAACTTCCGTAATTAAAAGTACTGTAGGGCAGGATTTGATGTACTTACTGGAAAAGCGAACAAATTCTTTCATTTCATTTCAGAATCAACTGCACCATCCCGATTTTCTAATCTTTTATAAGCTATATAACATATCAAATACACATATTATATATCTAACTTTGTTCAATGAGTTCAAACAGTATCATATTCTTTCTAAAACCAAAAAAATCATCATATTCGCAAGCTTCGCGTTTACGTAACGTCCATACGATCGCAAACGATCTCTAGCGAAAGCTAAACGATAACGTCGGAGATAAGCGTCGCGACGCGGTTTCATTCAAAGTACGCTATCCAGTCCGTCTGGATGCTCGGAGGGCAAGCGACGCTATCGTAGGCGGCTCCTGTCTTCCTCTTGAATGAGAACGAACAGCTGTTGTCGAATTTCGTAAAGTTTCTCACGAAAGTCCGAGGTTTTTTGGAGGCAGATACTTTGCGGTAACTCCTGACTTGGTAAGTTTTACGTTTGTATTAAAAAAAACAAAACAGAATAAGTTTTATGAAAGTATAGATGCGGGTGATGCTCGGAAAAAGTTCAAATGCGAATAATATAAATAAAAATTGGATGATATGCAATTAGATCAATATCTATAATTTACTTTTAATACGTATCCGTTTAAATTTAAGATCTAATGCTTTTTAAAATTGGAGCAGTTATTTAAAAAGTATTATTAAGGATTTTATTGCTTTTATATCTACTATAATATAGTGTATCCCCGGATGGACTTAACTATTTGAATAAATTATTTAGTTTGCATTTTCAAACCATTCTTTATAAAAAGTTTTGCTTACTTTGAGAATTTCTTTCCGATAATCGAAATGTTGATTAAACTTACAGGTTGAAAAGTAAGAAAACGTTAAATTGCGATAAGAGTAAACTACAACTTATTGAAAAGTAAATTAAAAATAGCATAAGTAAAAGTTGTTAGGAAAATCACCGGAACTTCAGATGCACGTTGTCTTCATTATTGACATTTTTGCGTTCTTGTGAGATGGGAGTTTAGTCTCTTTAGTAACGCCTCTTAGATAAGCAACCCATACCGCAAAATGGTTGTTATGGCCATTGGATACCAAATGCGCATGCATGACTTTTGTGCAAGATAGTTTGCCTATTTATATTTATTCAGAAATATTATTACCTAAACTTCAGTGTAAGGATTACTCAATGTAATGACCCCCAGCTTCTACACATTTTTCTATTTTTGTAAATTCGTCCTAAATTGCACTAATTGAGTTTTTATTAAATTTTTATATTTCTTCCGTAATTTTTTGTTTGAGTAGGGAAACACAGTTAAGGTAAAAAGTCGTTTATCAGTTTAAAACATGTCCATTGAAATTTAGGGAAATTATTTTTCATTTTATCGCAAGAAATACACAAGTGTAATCGCATTTTGTCCGAGCTTTTACCATTTTGTCCCGCATATGGAGTAAAATGATGATTAGCGATATTAGGACCATTAAACTTTATTCTTACAATATCTGCAGTTATAAACCAACACAGTATCGTTTTCTTCAACATGTGCACAGGAATTATCAGACAATTTCTGACATACAGAATAACTAATCCAGCCTTTATTAGATTCCGAGTAAAGACGATGACAGTCGACAATCCGCGTCAGATTCATCTTCTGTTTTGGATGTAAAACTATCTTGGGCTTGTACGCGTTTTTCGATTTTTTAAATTTCGTCAGATGAAGCTTTCTTTTTCCTTTGCTTGCCCTGGAGAACTCCACAAACTTTTCAACCATTTCACAAACATTTGACTCTGCACCTAGCCACTATATACAGTGCCATTCTGCCAATGTTCCAGGAAAGACTCCATTCAAGTCCTCAAGTTTCAAACGTTGCCGAGGGAAAATAAGCATTAAGAGCATGTAATTTGCATCTGTAGAAATGGATCTAGTTATTAGTTGATAATCATCTAACATTTCTGAAATTTCGACAGTCTTTTCACATTTATCTAAACCCTGACGGATGTGTTTGATTTTTACCGTCTCGGAAAAGAATTAGGTACTGATTTTTTATCTCATTTGCAACCCTCTAAATGTTTAATGACAGTAATGAAGTGTATCAGATAAGGAATAGTCTTAAAATTAGTAATGAAGACAATATATTGTAAGTGATAAGAACTACATATGTATACGACAAAATAAATAGGATATGTACTCCTTTAAAAATATACATAAATAACATTAAACATGTTTCTAAAAGTCAAATATAATGTTATAAATTAAGTTCAAAACCGTAACTTCGTTGAAAAAAACAACTCTAAATAGCAGATTCATTTCTGACTCGGTTTATAACTTTAATAAAGCACATTTTTACTCATCAGGTTTGAAATATTAAATAGATAGTAAATTTCAAGGAGAACATATTACATACACAATCTAGCAATAAAATTTTGCTTCATGGAATTGATCACAAATTTACAAATAATGCCTAATAACGCCTCACTAATTTTCAATACTTTATAACTCGATGATTGGCCGCATATGCTAGCATGCGCTGTTGCGATGAGGATTAATAATAAAATGCTTCCATACTGAAAGGATAAATGTCACCGAATTATTCATAATAAGGGAAATATTGAAAAGTAAGCTAATCTCGCTATCAGAAAATCGTTGTTTCACACCGATAACGCAGTGAATGTGTAAATATGATATGCCCAGTTTTGGAAGCCGTGGGCTGGTAAATGCCATATTCTGCCGCACGAGTACCAGCAAACATTTCAAGTGTGTCATATTATATCGTTGTTATTGTATTGCTCTTCCTGTTGTTAACAAAAGCTATACGTTTTATAGCTAATTCATGCAATTATGTGAAGCACTGTATTATGCTTTTTGTAAAGAGATTCAATACTTGTTCTTTTGCAATTAAATGTGAGGGTAAGAATTTTGCCTAACCAGTCTCACAAAATGAATTCGTTCTAAACAACTGTTCAGGTTATGTCATTGAATTTTTGATACCTAACCTTATTTCTTACTTTAGGAAACATCCTTTTCTTATAAAACCAAATATTTGATCCAATGCCGCTTAAAGCAAAAATTTTTCGGTCATACAAAGTTGCTAAAGGCATACTTACTGCTTACTTGGTAATTTAGAAAGTTTTATTGCAATTTTTATTTGTGTTTGAATGTGATTGTGACAATTCGTACAATAAAGTGAATAAGAGTGCTCGATGTGTTAGACCCTAAGTCCAGCATAACAACTTAACGGATAAGATGGGCAGAAAACCAGATTGTAGCGAAAATGAAAGAAATTTAATAAGACAATTGCGGAGAGAAGGAAAGACATACAAAGAAATTTCAAAACTCATAAACCGTTCAGAGAATATGATTAGGAATGCATTAAAACCGCAAAAAAATTACTGAAAACAAGGGCAGGCCTAGAGAAACTACTCGAGGAATAGATCGCTATATCGTTAGATTAGCGAAACGGGACCCTTTTTTAACCTCAGTAAATATTTTACACGAGATTAGTACGAACATTAGTTCACGTAGAATAAGACAAAGATTGCAGAGCTATAATTTAAATTGGATATCTGCCAGGAAAGTACCTTGCTTAAGCAAAAAAAAAATATCAAAGAACGAATCGGGTTTTCGAAAAGGCATGTAGAATATGGTGCAGAGAAATGGAGAAACATTCTGTGGAGTGACGAATCCAAGTTTAATATGTTTGAGTCTGATGGCAGAACTTACGTTCGTCGACCACCGAATAAAGAATTTGAGTCTAGGTACACAAAGAAAACAGTGAAACATGGAGGAGGCAGTATTATGGTGTGGGCATGCTTTTCTTAGTACGGTGTAGGTCCGATACATCTAATTGAAGAAATTATGACCAAGAAAATTTATCGAGAAATCTTAAACAGCGTCATGTATCCGTATGCAGATGATAACATGGCCATAATTTGGAAATTCCAGCAAGACAATGACCCTAAACGTACTTCCAAGTGTGTTAGGGAATAGTTTGAGAGAAACAAGGTGAACGTTTTAAGTTAGCCAGCACAGTCGTCCTACTTAAACCCTATTAAAAACCTCTGAAAGTACGTAAAAGACTCATTGTCAGACGAACAATTTAAAAATACCAGAAGGAAGCTGAAATATCCAGCGATTCAATTGCGTCCAATTTTAGTTAACATGGTCAAACACCGGCTAGTGGATGGAAATTTACACCATATTATAATTCCATTATCAATGGTAGGCGATTTAGTCTGTTTGGCATCTTGTTATTTTTTTTCTTGTATATTACTTCAACCAATAAATACTTTACATACATACAAACATTATAAGGGTTACCGTGGGCCCTAGAAAATCGAGACTGGACGATGAACCAGTGGCAGAATGTGTTGGTCAAAATATTTGTTAGACGGTCCGCCAATGAAATAATGTTTCTCGAATGTGTTGCACCAATAAAACACCATGGTGGTTAAGTTACAGTTTGGTGTTTTCTCCGTACTGGAGGTCAGGAACGCTACACCAGATCGAGAGAATAATGTGGAAAGAGTAATAACATTAAAAAGTCACACCATTCCTTATGGGCTGCGACTAATCGGCGAGAATGTTATCTTTATGCATGACGACGATCCAACGACATATCCCAGGCGACACACTAAGAAAATTAATCACTAGGATGCTGCTAGTTGTGCGAGTGTTCACCATTTATTTAATATTAAATATTCTTTGTTACTATAACTAACAATAAGTGCAACTTGTATTGAAAATATGTTTATATAAATTTTTATGATCAAAATAACCCAAGCAAACAATCCTTAGAGCCCGTATAGTTATAATCACCTTATACAACTTCTGTTAGCTATCGATTATAAATAATAAATAATGTTCCACCCGTCACTGTTTGCCCCTAATATATTTTCTTAAATATGTTACTTAATTTGCATACACAATCAATGCCAGCTTAAAATTAAGTGTTGACAAATGTGGTTCCAACGCCCGTAGTAATCGCATTTCTGTTTGGTCAATAGACCATTGGATTATAACCTCAATCCTTTATTGAAATGACTGAATGTTATTGACTTTATGTATAAAGCAAATAAGAGACTGCATAGCACGGGTATTCGCAATTAACTTGTCTGTCGTCTGCTTTCACACTCACAGTTAAATATTAACTATTGCTAATCAATCTTGTACATTCGCATTGAAATTTTAATTAGATCAACAAAGCAACCTATAAACTAATATTATCTTGATATCATAGAATTATAGATGAGTTGAGTATTCATTGATTATTAATGAAGAACTTTGTAAAGGGTATGGAACAGGGTGAGGCATCTTTTCAGTACCTCAGAGGACCCTTTCCGCAGATCCAGAAGATTCTTCGTCTTCCGAAAGATGAAAACGTCAATCAGCCTGTAGAGACAGACACAAAAAGGGAGCATGGGGAGCATTTAAAGATGTTATGAATGGCTTATTGGAAAATCGAAGAGTTAAGAATTAAGTCTATTTTTAGTATTTCTACTTGAAATTAGTGTATCTTAACTAGAGCTAACAAACAAAATCGAATCTGATGTCCTCGGTCCAAAAATATTTTGATCAAGGAAAAAATTCCGAAGTGGATTTTTGTTTAACAGTGCTTTCCACTAGCATTTAAAGCAAATGAAAATCAATTACGCACAAGGATGTATTGTCAAAATTTTTACAAACAATCGTAAAATCTTAGAAGCAGTTGAAGATAAATATAATAGGAAGTCCAAATTGTAATCGGTATAGAATTTTATGCTGAATTCAAAAATATAGTAATGCATTTAAAACAATATTCTCATACATATACTACTCTCCATTAGAACTCCGAAACCTAAATTCCAATTAATCTTAAAATCTTCATCGTAAGTAATATCCATTGTTCTATTTATAATTAATTATTTTGTTTTAAATGATGGCATTAAGAATTCACTTCAATTTTTCCATTACATTTTGCTTTATAATTGAATGTCTCACCTCTTGAGCAATACAAAGGTACTTGTTTCAACTTGGAACTTTTTTATATTTAACAGCCGTCGAACTTTTTAAACTGGGCCTTTTTCCGCAACCTTTTATACATCAACGGAATCTCGCATATTCTTTTTTACCCTAAGGACTTCATTTCTTTATTAATGTACCCGCTTTAAGAGTAGGTAAGGAAGTAAATCTTGCATAATTTATGACACACCGTTTAAGCAAACATCTGATACCCACTTGTAAGCCAGCTATATTAAACCCATTCTATCTAAACAAAGGATAATACGGCCTATATTCTATGGGCAGACATAATTAATTACCAGAAGTTTCCATGCACACCTGGTACATCTATTTGTCTCGTTATTTCATCATTCGAATCGACTGATAATAATTATGCATTCTACAACAGAAAAAAGATGAATATTGGAAATGTTATTTTTTAAAACGTATTAGTTAGAACATCACTTTGTTTCACTAACATTCATTTCTTATTTCTGTATTTAAGTAGAATAGTGCATTAGCTTTATAAAGATGAAATTTACTAAATATTTCCAAAATAAAAACTAGGTTCACATAAGTAGCAATTCAGAAAGATATCTCTTCACAACGCTTACCGTATTTACCTTTCTCCAACATAAGGGATTTAAGTTTTTATGCTTGTATTTTCGCAGCAAAATTCCCTGAAAGCAATAAAATGCTTCGCTAAAACCGCCTATATATTTACGTGACCGCACATTATTAAAATCCTTATAACATGAATGCCAACCATAAAATTTTATGATGATTCAGGGGATTTCAGTTGTGGTATTTTAATATCCTAAATTTCTCTCTGGAGTAGCAATTTTTCGATTTATAAGATCGACTTGGTTATTTCTGAAACCCATTTGGAAATAAACGAATTAGATATTTAACAAACAGAAGTTTTATGTAGCGAACTATGTACAATAGGTAACTGAATTAGAGAGAAAGCACTACACTGGTTTGACAATATGAATATACAATTATTGTTGTTATTTACTTTTGCTGAACTTATTACAATTCAAAATTTATTTTTCTATGCTCAAAGGATTACAGACACAATAAATTTAGAGCTCGGAATTCAATAGAATCATCTGTTTAAATGCGTTTTATACAGGATGATAAAAGAAATATGTTTATAAGTTGTTAGGTATTATCTACTGTAAAATGACTTCAATAAAAGTTACTGGGAAATTTATTTATTTAATTTCCTTCTGTAAAACCACTGTATTACAATTGTTGGAAGCTTAAAATGCACTAGCGAGTGACGCTGTTACAAGTGGAGCTCTGTACTTACAGTGCTTACAGCGAGCATTGACCACTACATAAATACATATGTATGGATCGATACTTATGTACCTCCTAGGTAAATAAACTTCGGCGAACTAATGAGTGACATGTTTTGATACATAGGGAGGTAATAAAAAGCAATTTGTGAACCCAACGGGTCGAAAACACGGACAGTCTGGGTAATAAAGGAAAAATTCTCCTCTCCTAATAAACGATTTTTTAATTAAAGACCTTTTAATCCTCGTTCAAGGGATATCGGAAGAAATTAGTTGAGGAAACTCGTAGGTCGAGTATCAGTTGTGCTCAGCCTTCAGTCAGTATTATGTGCGCCAGATTTCGTGAACCAATCGAGATGTAGTCCGTGGGGAAATAAATTAAAAAAGTTTTAAAGGAAAATCGATGGATCCTTTGGCTTACACCTTTGAAGTGGGACAATCTCTTAATGGAATGAAATTCAGCTTTTATTTGAGAAAGCGATCAGTACTAAACAGTTTTCAATCTAAGGGAGATTCCTTTTCTATGCGGTACGTAACTTCCACAGGCGCCTATTACCTATAATCGTTTTATGGAGGGGCAAAACAAATAACGGTACTGCTCAAAGTGGCCTAGCAAAAAAATATTTAAAATTCTGTGGTAATATAGCAAACAGAGCTTTATTATACGACTGTTTTAAGATGCTGGTGGCGATGTTTATCTTTGTGTACATAAACAAACGACGTTAACGGATGACATTAGCATCAAATTGTTGATTGTGCGCTCAATACCTACGCTTTGCATTAATTTGGTTAAATAACTATCTGATGAGGGTACAACTCGAGTTTTGAATTTTCTTGGAATCATTAAGACGGAAAGACTGCATTTTAGTAGTAAATAAAAAACAATCAAAAGCTGTTGGCATGGTACAGCATGGTATGACTATTCGAGATATGGTGGACATTATAAATTCGGCAAAAAGTCATTTGGAGGCTTGTGACAGCGTTAAGAAGAAACGAATGAAGTATGAAAAAGACATCGTGCAAATTTTTCGCAAGTTAAATCTTACGGCCGTTCAACTAAAAATTGAATCCCAAAATGTCCATCTGGTAAGTGATCAAATTATAAGAGACAGATGAACGTAGTTTCCCGACGTCCACTTAGAAGAAAAGCATGTCAACTGGCAAGGACAAGACTGGACTCATATACTTTCCAC
The DNA here is from genome assembly GCA_949128085.1 of Cetonia aurata. Taxonomy (NCBI): domain Eukaryota; kingdom Metazoa; phylum Arthropoda; class Insecta; order Coleoptera; family Scarabaeidae; genus Cetonia; species Cetonia aurata. The sequence continues at coordinate 37,633,804 of OX421885.1, forward strand.
TGATGAATTCAGATTCAGTTTTAGGCTAAAATATTTGCCAACTATTCTGGAAGTCGATGGATATCAAACAGGGATTGTGATGGTTTGACCTGGAATTAGAATTCACAATAGATTAGACCTCACTTTTATCGGAGGCATTTTAACAGTCAATGCATATTTTTACAATCTTACACAGGCGGAATATGTCGGGAGTCTTACTTATGCATGATAGGTAATGGTTGACCTCATATTGTGAAAAGAAATTAAATAGAAGTATGACCAATAGGTGCCGTGTTTTTATTATTAATTTCTTTAATTTTCTCCACGATGTCGTTGTAATCTTGACGTTCAGTTTGTTTCATGTTTTAATTTATGCTATACAAATAAATTTCCTTTATTAAATGTTTCGTTTTCCTTCATATGTGTCATAATACTTCTACTGGTTGCAAAACATTCATTTTTAACTTGTCCTTTAGACCATTTTGATCTCTATATAAGTATATTACCCATAATAATTTTATTAAAACAAGTATCCTTTAATCCCCAGATCTGGAGCGCGCATCTTTATTGAAAGCAGTGAAATTAGGTCTAAGCCAATAATTCTTGCGACAGGTGCACCCAGGAGTCTAATCTTGAACCTCTTCTTTTTATAATATTTATAGATGACATTTTTAACTTATTGCAATATGAAACTTTTCTTTAAGTTGACGATATGAAAGTAGCATTGAATCATTCAACGACTGCTTGTTACTGCAAGAAGATTTGGACTGCATAGTTATAATTGCAACGTCGTTGCAAGGTGTCCGTAAACTATGTAGGGCTCAATGATGTTTAGTAGAACATTTTTTACCTTTAAGTTGTCTCCATTCTCAATTATTTCAATGAATTCAGTAAGCTGCAAAATTTACATGTTATATACTTATATATACAGATAAATTCTTTTCCTAAGCATCGGTCTGAGATCGTGTTAAAAAAAAGCACATTAAAATGTCGAAACGTCTCCCCGGGCTTTACAGGTATTATTGTAATCCTACTTTAGAGACATCTATTTTAATTATATTCCCTAGCTTCATTTTCAGTTATGTACGTTTCAAATCCATAAAAATTTTCGAATCCAGCAGCTATATAAGGGTACTAACACTTTTTTCTGTACAGTATTAGTATTTTCCTAGACGTCTGGTGAAACTCGTAAACGTTTCTATTCCACAGAAATCCGTGTGCGAAAATAAGCACGTCTCGATAAGAGATCTGCATTCGATGGAGACTTGTAAGTCGCTTCTGACTGGGGTAACCTTGTACGTTGACGACGGAATACGTTGTTGACTAGCATCGCAACGGATACGTCTCCATTGGTCTGAGATAGAACGAGTTTTATATGATAATGGACAGTGGAGAGCAAAGATTAAAACTTTCCTTACATTGATCATTGATGATATTCATGAATGGATGGTATTATATACAGTGGTTATTTTTCATGGCAACACAGTCGTTAACATGGCCGTGAGTCTAAAATTTTTGTTTCATATTTCAACATTTCCAATATAACTTTTCAATATAAAAGCATAAACCTTTTCTATTCTATATACTGGAACTGTTTGTATTTGTGCTTTCTTATACATTCAAGAGTAACTGATAGAAAAATATTTGTAAATCTTGCTCCCCCATCTCCCGTATTCTCCGGATATGACTTCCTGCGACTTCTTTTTGTTCCCAACCCTTAAAAGATCGCCGCCGCGGAGACTTTGCAGGCCAACAAAAGTCGTACTATACAGATACTATACTTAATACTGCATTGTTGTGTGGATAAATTTCAACTTGTGTATTATAATATACGTAGTATATACTTATGCAAATTAATATATATTTGCAATAATTTGTACTAATTCTTATTGTGAATTTTATCTAATGTAGTATGTAAAATGTCTACCTTGCAGTTTTAAAATGTTTCAGTCGCCTGTAGCACTTCTAATATTTTTATCATTAATTCTATAATTTATCGTTAAAGTTTCATTTCATCATTAAAAGGATCAAAGTAGATAGTAAAGATACACTAATATGTTAAAAACTAGAAACATATATTCTTAAACTAAGCAAATTCACAAATAACAGACTTCACCATAACACCAATATTTAAAACAAAACAGCAGTCTTCTGTAGTACTTTCTAATTTATTTATTATCATTTTACTACACTACTATGCTACCGCATCGCGGGCGTACCCTCATGCAATCGCTGCAATCGACAATTGTATTCTACTTTCGGTAATTTTCACATTTTCATTCCATTGACAATTGACTATTGATACTATTACATCACTAGGTAAGTGCCTGAAGACGGTTTATTAACTGACCACTTACTGTGGTAGTAATATAGTAAGATTGTAATAAATAAATTGGGAAGTATATATATTAAAACATCAAGAGAGCACACTTCTTCACAACCGCACCTAACACAGGTAAAACCAAAAGGGACGACAATGGCAGTGAACTACACATGTGCCTTTCAATGTCGCGTGATCGAGAACGCCAATCGTCGATGAGCATGTCAATGCAAATTGGCGCGTTATGTAAATGTAATTGGGGATGCGCAAAACAGCGCTATCCCCGTTATATTTCACCCATTCCATATCGACCAATGATAGAAAATATTGTATGTGAATATATAGCCAAATTAGAAACAACTACAATCTCTTCAAATATGCATATCACCCATAGGTGATGCAGTCCTTTTGACATTGTATATATTATTACTGGCTGTAATATTGTCAATAAATAGTATAGTATAGTATAAAAACAAACCTGATTTAAATTATTAGTTTCAACGTACACTGTAGAAAATGTCGAACTTGTTAAAGTAAAGAATGTATCAAGTATTTATTCACCAGACATTCTAATATGTATGTATATTATGCGTATAGAAGATTATTTTTATTACGAATTATAATTGCCTGATATAAATATGTATATTTTTAAGTACGAAATAGGATGGAATAGTATTTTTTTATTATATGATCTTGTGGCTTTATTGACACGTGCAATGGTAGATATCACAGCGAGGTACTAGTAAAAATATATACTGACATTGTGAAATAATTACAGAACGTGTGCTAAGTTTTCCTACAATAGAGTATCAATTTTTGCTACTTCCAAATATATACAAATTTTAACAAAATTGTGTTACTATTTCAAACAAAATTGATCCTACACACAGCTGTGAACTTTTCCTACAACGACTAGTATTAAATGATAAACGTGTACGTTAGAGCCCACTTGTTTGTATTACTTATTTCTACAAAATCGTTAGTACTGCGCCATATAAGCTTTTACTACAAGGATTTCTCTCAGTGTACACTAGAGCAAAGACGGAATTTGTATCTGTACCATATGTCAACCAATTATGGGAAAAATTAAAAAGAATTTTACAAACTTACAATATTAATATTCCATATCGAACAAATAACAATCTGAACAATTTTTTTTTTTAATAGATAAATTCTTGTGTTGATAAAAAGATGTGTTTATAGATTGTTTTAAAATAGTATTCTTTGATAAAGGTGGAAATAAAAATGAAACTATGGAAATATTAGACCAAAATTAATGATGTGTAATACTTATAAAAGTAATAGTAATTTACAAGTGACTAGTTAAGATTTGATCAAAACATTCCAGTTATTGTCCAGTATATTTTATTTTTAAGTGCTTTTCAATCAAAGTAACTCTCCAAACTAAATAATAAACTATGTTGGCATCCTTTTGGATTAAAAGAAACATTTTTTCTTAGAAGAAAAAAGTTATATTACACTTTTACTTTTTCAATATCTTTCTTGAAAAGATAGAATTTATGTTCCAACTTCCAACCATATTTTACCTCACCTTTGCCAGGAAAATCAATCATCCGTATGCTTTTATAAGATTCAATATTCTGCTTTATTGCTCGACCTCAAGGAGCGCTTTAGTTCGAATAAATATCAGAGATCGGAAACCGTTTCCGCGCGGTTAACTTCGACGATCGTAGAGGACCCACGTAAACCGGAAACAACTTAGTCGCGCTTATCATTAATCGCTGGTATCTACGTTTCACGAAATCACGAAACAATTACAAGAGACGCGCATTAAGCGATATTCGCCAGAACGAGCAGCATGCACGTGCTTGGATACAACGAATTCGGACAGATCCGTTTAATATCAGCCGGCGCGGATGCAAATTGCGGGTTTTAATAGCAGCTTTGGAGGGATCGAACGCCGTCTGAAAAAGACGAACAAAAAAGGACGTGGAAAAAACAAAAAGATGTATTGACGTTTGTCAATTCCACGTGTAGGACTCAGTAAACCGTGAAATTTATTGGCGAGTGAGGACGTAGGCAGCTTTGAAAAAAAGGAAATAATATTCTTTTCCCGTGAATAATATGCCAATTCTTTTTGTCGGATATAGTTGAGAGGCCTGGATTACGTCACAATCTTAATGGTGCGTAAGATTACGTGTCATCAAAAAAAGTTTCATTTTCTTTTAGATCTACAATATGTTAAAAAAAAGTGAGTTCTTATTTTTAACTAGCATAATTAATTTTAGGAATTTAGACAATGAAAGCACTCAAAAAATAAGAAAAATACCTAAGGTTAAAAATTAAAAAAAAAAGAACGCTTTAATTTATAAAAACTTGTTGAAAATATGTAAAAGAAATAAAGTGTTTGCAGTAAATGAATTGATTTTCATAGTTGAATTTATCGATCTACTAGAAACGCTTTCCTAAAGTCTTTGTGACTGCCTCTTATTGAATATACGCATTTACACATCATTGCTCTTAGATTTTTAACATATTACCTACTTCAATCAGCGATGAAGAAACAATTCTTAAAGTTCTAAAAAATACTTAACAAATTTAATAGTTCGTCTAGAATCTAGATCATACAGTTTAATTTTTACCCGTCCAGTTATAACATATTTAACATAGTAACAGTAAATAGAAATCTGTATTACCGACAGATCATGTTGTTATAGTTATGCATATGAGCTCACGTTGTTTTTATAATCTTTTAACATTGAAGTTGTAAACGAAAAACAGTGCGAATGTTTAAATATAGAAACAGTTGTAATCGCAGTATATTATTATTGTAGTAAGTTGAAGATATCACAACTTCCTTTGTCCTTTTTATTACTAGTAAAATATTTTTTAATAGCATGTTATCTTATTGAATAGGGAAATGTTTGCACGGTTACAAATACTCTGAATCTATTCACTGCAAATAATATAAGAGCTTCAAACTAATTCTATTTTATTATAAGAAAGAAGACCCCAACTTCTCTCGTTATGTGTTCATTACGGTGTTTTACAAAGACTGATAACGTCAAAGCTAGACTACAAAGCTTTCTCTCAGATCACGTTTCTAGGGTATGACATATTCCTTTGGTTTCATATTCATTAGTACCATCACGTGTAAGAGTAATATGTTGTATAGGTTCCCTTGCATTTCCGTGTAGGCACATATGGTATATTCTATACAGGGCGATTCATTCAGAGTGGCCGCCGACTATATCACCGAAACGATTGATCCTAGAGTTTAGCTAAAAAAATTATACTATAGTCTGTTTTTTAATTCGACGGAGTATCAAAAAACTGAAAATGTGACGTTTCGAAAATACCGCTAAAAGATAATCCCGGCACAACAAGGCATAGATAGGTTATCTCTGGCATAAATGAAGAAACTTCGACGTTTGACATATGATTTATATTTTATGCGAATATATATTTTTTAGTTCTTTTCAGAATCAATCTTGTGGTGTTGTTCCCTGTGGAAGGTAATTACAATTATGCATACTTAGTTATGTACAATATAAAAACGCTTTGTTGTTTTTTAGGTATTTAGTTTCAAAGTATACAGTTTTCTGTTTATAATGTGCAGTATATCACATAGATGATTGTTTTAAAATTCTTAGTATATATTAAGGAGTAGTAAGTTAACTGACGCCTGATAAATGGCACACATTGTATAATCTATTACAGTTGTATATGCTAACAAACATCTTGTTAATGATTCACTTTCATTAACTATAAACTATTAGTTTTTTTCCAAAATGAACAATAAAGCTCTAAGCAAAGATCTAGTCTAGACAGAGTTAGTGTTTAACATGTACTATGTTAACTCTTCATTTATGCTTCATGGCAATTTATATACCTGAACGAATTGTTCGTAGAAAACCAGGAACTACGTTGAAATTTAATTTGGCCAATCTGCATAAGGTAATCATTGGACTACTTGGGGATTTGCTTTCGCTGAAGTGACACCGTCAGTGCAGTGCCACAATAATTAACAACGGAACTCGCTCCACCTGCGTCAGCGCTCATCAAGCTGGGTATAATTTAGTTGACATAAGTCGAGAATCGATCACAGATTAGATTATTGATGCGTTAAATTAAAATATCCGCTTACACGTGCTATCGCGTGTGGCGATAATTGGGATGCTAGTTGGAGTGAAATTATTTTAAAATTCAGCAATAATATCCATGTGAAGTATAATTGGATATAATTATGCGTTGTAGGAATAATGTTACACAACATTTGTATAAAAAATGGTGAGTGAATTTGTGCGTCGTTATATTCTACCTATTCCCAGAAACTGATTGCAATCTCTCTAAAATGCTACGTGTGTGTCATCTCTGCAGAGTAAATCCTATTTTATACTGGGTTATAAAGACCTTAATATAGTTCAGCTTTTCTCCTGCTTCAGTAAAGTACTTTTATCTACTTGCGAACACTTCTCCTTCATATTTCATGTTTATTTATCGTAGTATATATATAATATCTAAATGTATATAAGCACTCATATAAATAACTTGAAAGAGAAGAGTAGCACGGCTTACAGGGATCACGGTTTTTTACGAATGCGCAAATATAGGATCCTATACACACAATGAAGATATTCCTACATAAATCAACGTGCTGTGCACTAAACTCTGAAAAAGAGCCCACGCACCAGGCTCTAAATAAATTTGCTTTAAATTTTTGACTACATTATGCTGTTTACTTTCGAAACATCTGGGAAAGTACCACAGTTTTCGGCTGAATTATGTTTTTATTAAATGTAAACCAAAGCTAAAATACTATAAATTTCAAGAGATGTGGATATCTTCCTCTAAATTGTTCTTAATGCTTAATGTGTAATTTTTAATTAAGAAAAATGAATGTACAGAGGTGGGTCGAAATCGGTCATCAAACGAAAGACTGCGAGACGCGAATCGTCGAGTCTTTTTACAAGTGAAAGGCAATAATTAAGAAAAAGAAATATACAGGGTGTGCCGACGATCCCAAACCATAGGTGTGTATGAGGGTGATGCGGTTTAGCCGGCCATCGGATTTGGGCGTAATCCGTCATTTAATGAGTAATTAGTTGGCTGGGTGAACGGTCCTGGCTTTCTAGTTCCTTTAATATAATAAGTATTAAGTATTACTTCAAATCTGTTCAATCTGGTGGAAATTATAGTTGTAGTGCAGCATTGGAGATTGTAATGATATTTTAAAGGCAACAGAACATCTTTTGACAGTTTTGGTGGTTTTAGATTACACCACTAAAGCATTTGATACTGCAAACCATGGTATATTATTCCCATCTATACGATATATTGGCATGGGGAACAAACCGTTATCGGATGGAACGCAATACGAGCAATTACCAACTCATGACGCGTAATTCTTGGCCATGGGCCGATCATCCTTTCAAATTGCTCTTGCTGGTACCGTGATGTAATAGAATATAAAAGCCGCATTAAAAACATATTTCGGTTTATTGTTTTAAGCATCTTCTTTGAAGCTTTATATATTACAATCATTCTGGTGAAATGCGTTAAAAGCTTTATTATGGAAACTTACTTTTTATTTATTTTGTACTAAATTAGTCAGTACATCATAAACTTTAATTATAATTAATTAATGCCAACATAATTTACACCTGAATATAATGAAAATTAAATGGCGCAATTCTTCACGGTTTTCGTTTTTTTTGGTCTTCTAAGTTAATTTCCTACAGTTTTTTTTTTTCAACATTGCCATTAGCAAAGTTAATATACAGGCAAAGTTCACTTCTTTTCATAATCGCACCCGGCTCTCCAACACATTAATTTTCACCGTAACGAAACGAATTACTTTTATTAAATTCTGCTGAAAAGGTAACGCGTTATCTAGTTCGCGTGAGACGCCGTATTTAATTTAATGAAGTGTAGACATGAACAGCTAAAATCTACAGTCGTGTTTACGGTTGACATGAAGACAAGATCTTCGACACTGCTGGCGTATCTTCTTAGGCGCGTAGGAGTTCGCAAATGAGCAAGCTAGGGTAGCAATAATGAAGTAAATATTTACGTTTGGAAAATCTTGTGATCGCAAATACGGGTACACTTGAAAAATAAAAAATGATGCAAATGCAAACCGATTTAATTAATTTGTAGCAATTACTTAATCCTAAGCTAAGTGAAAGTGTTGTTATTGACAAAACCTGAAGTTGCAACATTACAGTTTCTTACATTTTTATCTTATTAGTTAGAAAACCTATGTATTTTGTTGTCAACACGTAATTTTTATCAAGAAAATGAGATGTAGAAAAATATTGAATGTATAGAAAAAGGCATTAATCACAATAGGGGAAGTCTATAAGAAGATCCAGTAATTTTATGTCTTGGTTCATTATCTATGGAGTAATAGCATCACCCCAGAAGACGCACCATGCCAGGACCATAATAAAACTTACATCCTCACCAGAAATTACAAGAATGAAGCTTCTCTTTGGACCTACCACCCTTGCGTATTGTTAAATAGGCAAAATTCACATAAAGACTCAACTTACATCTGGATGGCTAATAATAAGCTACTGGACTCGGGCACTTCCGATAGCATGTTGAGTATGCCCTCGGACATAATGTGTATGCGACCAATAATAGACGCATTCTTCACTACCTGCTTCCTAAACAGATGGGGATTGTGATGCAATGAAGAAACAGTAACGCAGGCAGACACCTGTTAGGTTACGAACGGTTCAAAAACAGAGCAGGATGTGGTCGTTGGCATATTTTGTCGTAAAAGTCAGGCAAAACACACAAAGCTTTTTTTTTCAGTTATAATCTATGTCATGAGTCGTGTAGTAGAGAAATTTTGAGTAAAAACATGAGATACAAACCAATAAAAATTTTCATATGGTGCTCAAAGCACTAGAGCCGCATAAATGCAACTTGGAGCTAATTTAGACCTATAAAAACACTCAAAATATGTTCATGGCGGCTAATAATATAATTTATATATAATTTGGGTACCTGGGTACTCACTCAAGCATGGAAATGAGGAAGCAGTTTTGCAAAAAGGGGTGCCAGGAGACAATTTCAGGGACCAGAACGTACTATTGGTATAACACGTACAATAGCTGAACAGAAAATCGATTTCTTGGTAAATCAGAAAGCGCTCTAACATTGAAACCATTGGTCCTGGGGCATCTTATTTTTGGGAGAAACATTTTAACGTACTTCCTATGCGTAGTTCTCTTAGTGATTGCAGTTATTTTTTTAACAAAGGGTAAACCACTGCCTCTCAGTCCATGGAAGAATGCAGAGGTGTTTTTGTCGAAGTCCTGCGATATCCACCTATATTGAATAAAAAAATAAAATGTCAGTACGAATGTTTTTTAATAGAGGGAAGTATAGCAATATACAAGCTGTCCCGTATCGTTAAATTCAAATTTTTGAAGTGCAAAGTAGACTTCATTTCAAATAAAAGAAAAACGCAAAACTTGTAAATCCATTTTATTTGTGCGAAAGTTGCAGGCCTATTAATGTTATTGTCAGATAATGAAAAAGAAATGTTACCCTAAAATCAATAAAAACTGAATTTATTTAAAGAAAGAATTTATTAATAATATTTTCAAAATGTCTACCTTTTTGTTGAATGCAGGCTTGTGCCCGTAGGCCAACAGATGAAGTACTTCCCCGTATTTCACGCTTGTTTTGTCGTATTTGTTCGGCAGCCTGCTCCTAATTTTGCTAATTTGACAGAATGGTGCAATGAACGTATGCTACAAACATACATTTCAGATAAATAAGAAACCAATAATATTTTTTGAATGTTAAAAGCTGGTAAATGAAATAAGTCATTAATGTTAATATTAAAAAAGATCCCCGCTCCTTTAACATTCAAGCATAAACATAACCTTAGGTATATTAAATTAATAACGGAATTTCATTCAAACTGCCATGCGGAAACTTCAAACGAAATAAGTCAATTTCCTTCTCATCGAAGCGTAAGTATGTCATTCCTGTATCGGCTTTACGCAGTTGAACATGTATGTATCTATACGAAGTACAACCGTGATAACCTTTTTTTTATGTGAAACATTATTTAGTTTCAGTATCACAAACGTAATAAAAACAACTCTAATTATTGAAACTCGTTTTACCCCAATTGAATCGGTAGCTAATTAATTCTAGATACCTAAATCAATTCCATTTTATTGAATTACATAAGTTGAATGAATAATGCGCGAGGACGTCGAGGTAATTTCGTTTCATTAAATTTTATTGGAATATAATGTTGTAATATGCCCCGAATTATTTTCTCATTCAGGGGTAACTAGGTTTATGGATTCAATGGTAGAGCGAGGACAGACACGATTGTATATATAATCAATGTTTAATTAGGAATATTTCACGCACTGAATAAAACAGTTACTGCTACAGTGGCAATAAAGCATAGATACCCTTCTCAGTTTTGTATACAGTTTGTTGCCATCCGAAGTAGGGTCATAATGGGATATTTATATGCTGTGATCGTAAGAGCTATCAACTCATGAATAGGTTAAATGTAATACCATTCAAAGCAATATTGGCAAATATGACAAATTTAAATAATAAAACATAATTAGTAATAATTAATAAATATAACGGAATATGTCTACGTTTGTCTAAAAAAAAAAAACACATAATGACAGTTACAAAAAAAAAATGGAATATAAACAATAACAAATTAGATGCTTTCACAATGATTGAAAAAGTTACCAATCGATGTAGCAAAACGCCCTTAGCAGGAATTTAAAGCAAACTAACCATGTTCAGGAATACATATCTTCATTTATTCGACCGGCCAAAATACCCAATTTAAAATTAAATCCCAAATAACTTTGAAGAAAATGAAATGAAATATTTTCTAATGATAAATATGACAAATTTGACTTTTATGTAGTAGTTATGAGCGAGGAACCGATGATGAAATTTAAGCAATAACAGTTTTAGCAATAACAGTTCTCATTTTATTGATTTTTAGCGGATGTACAAAATATCTACTGAGACACCTTATTCCGAGGTATTATAGAAACACCCGATATAGCAACTCCAAATGTAAATACAACTATATTGAGAGTATTTTTTTCTTTATCGTATTCGCACGCCTATGCATACCAAAAACGTGTATATAAGCGAGGGAAGTGAAGAAGCTAACATGATAAAAGATACTCTTTTATACTAGTCAACACAAATGCAGAATACGAATACGGGATCTCTCAAGAATACTAAAAGGCTGAAATCTAAGCGAACACACATAGAGCTTCTTGCCGAATGAGAGGGAATATATGTCTGAATGTACTCTGATTTTTTTTTGGTCGTGAATGGCCGTTAAAATTTCTTCAATAGTCGTAAAAGAAACCTCTAAAGACATCTAAAACCTATTCGCGCACTTTTAAAAATGACAGACAATTATAAAGAATGAACAGTTTTTGAGAAGTGTGATGTTTGTTTTATCAGAGAAATACCTTTACCTTAAAGTTAAATTATATGTTAAAAATATTTTATTGGAACGATCAATGGTTTTATAATCCAACTCAAAACATCATCAATATGATAAATGTATGTGCTACACGTTTAAGTTTGTCAAGTAGGTAGTGCCAATTTATTTTCTTTAAGAGTACTTAATAGATACTTCCATTGAATATTCAGAAATTGCATAGATATTACAGTATTTAGTAACTGATATTTTGTGTTAGAAAGTGCTGTGCGAACATAATTTTTCAATTTTATATATTGAAAATAGATTTTTTTTAATTTTTTCACATTTCTATTAAGTGAACCTTCGCTAAAACTAATGCACTTTCCAACAGCTATATATTTCTAGCGTTACATATTCCTAAAACTTATTTTACTCCATTTGTGATATTTACGCAACTTGCTGGAGTTCATTTGAAAAGTTTTTCATAGCAAAAAAGGTATTCGGTATATCAAAGGTAGTAACTACGCCCGCTTTTCTAGGATTCTATATACAAATATTGCCATATCATACACTGAGAGAAATAGATAGTACTCTTTAACATAAATATAGTATACTTTAATATATTTTATAGCTCCTATAGGGACAATCATATTTTATATTACCGGTGACAATATCTGTATAGTAAATATCTGTGAATACTTTTTATTAACTCGTATGGTAAAGTGTACTATATTTGTATTATTAATTTGAGCATACATGTTAGTAAATGTGAAAAAAATGTCTAGTAGCGCTGACTATATTTGATAATAACTGTTAACAATGAAAACTATAATAAATATAGTTTAATAATTTTTAATTATAATTAATTAATATAATTTGATTAGCCGGTGACAGCCGGGCGAATTGCCGTCGTATCGGGCAGGATTGCGGGAATCAGACCGGCCCGTGTACTGTAGAGTACTACCGGTATGAAGCGCCTCGTAATTCTCGTCTGTGGGCGATTGTCCAGAGTACTTTTTACACGACGTTAACCATGTATAAGCATCATATAGATATTACGCAGCCACATTTACCGATCACAATTTACATTGAGTACGAATTTCAAAGATTATGAAACAAGCGTAGCGCCATCTTTACGACACAAGCTGTAGTATCACATATTTATGTAGCTAAACCAATTATGAGTATTATGATATTCCTACTATATAGATATAAAACTATACAGCATTCATTTCATTCCATCTCATTATTAATGCCGTTTTCAATAATCAAAGTAAGGTGACTGTTGCAAGCACCTAACCTAACCTAAATAAACACAACACAGTAAATTTGCTACACCTGTTATTATAACTGTCTTCACTACATTATATGCAATTTATTATATTCACTTGTTGTAAAATATTGTAAAACATTTCACTATATTTTGTAGAAGATTGTCACACAATATTTTTGAATAGAGCAAGGGGTGGGAAGAGCGTTACGAACATTTATGTTAGAAATTGAATATGCATCGAATACCTGGTAACATCCAGATTTTACCTCTTACTATAAGCATGGTAACATCTGGTTATTTTACTCTTAATACCCCACATATTGTCGTTTTGACAATAATTATGTTACTAATTAACATAAAGAGATTTACTATCTAATTTCTACAATCCATTTTTCTCAGTGTACAAAATCGTATTTAACATGTTCTATATCGATTTGGAATAGTCTAGCAATTTTAGATTTTACTTTAGATAAACAAATAAACTCACTCTCTGTTTTTATAATGATTGTTAAACAATTGCAAATTCAATCATTGGCGGACACTAAGCTGAGATCTGCTTCAACTTTGGCTCATTAGTGTGCAAATAATATTGTGCAAAAATCAAAGCACCGTTTAAGCATTCATAACTAGGGCGATTCTCGAAACGGGAAAGGACAAAAAAAAACAGAGAGTAAGAAAGTTGTTTGTTCTAATTATTAGCATTCCTGATTTTTATGTCTTTCCCTTCACAAGATATTTTTTTGTTCGAAGCAATTAAGGAAATTTTAGCTCATAAAGAGCAATTGATTCAAAATCTGTGATTGGCAATATTTGAAACAACAAAAACAAAAGAAACTAATAATAAAGATATAATGTGCTTTAAAAAGTTGTCGAATGTACAACGAAACGATCGTCGCAAAAAAAATAGGAAAACTAGAGATGAACGTATAAAATTGGTATATTTTTTCGACCTAAGTTTCCAAATTAAATACATAGACAAGAAATTCAAGATTAAAGGTCAACATAAAACAAATCAAGGAAATTCTAAAAATCAGCGAATCGTATTTACAAAGTCTTGGAAAGTTTGAATTAATTCCTACTTATTATGCTATTAAATTAAAATCAAAGTTTACCATTTTCAATATTTGTTCCCAATCTCTTTGGCACAGAATGTTTTGGTTGCATATAGAAAGCAAGTTTTTTTAATCAGGCTTTTTGCATGGCGCTGGCTTCTTCCAACATAAAACTTTTTAATATTTTATTTTACTAGCAACCTAGTAGTCTAAGACGAGACGCCGGAACATATTTTATGTGATTGCCCAGCGCTTGTCCAACTTAGAGGTTTCATTCTGGCGGAGTACTGGCCCAGTATGGCCGATTTTGGTGGCGCCTTGCCTGCTGCTCTGCTCGAGCTCACGCTCAGTTCGGGCTGGCTCGGGTAGGCTGTGGGCGAGTGAGGCCACCTAGGGGAGGTAGCACAATGGGCCCGGTAAGAGTGGCCTAAGTGCATGTGTTTACCACCTTCCTCGATCTAGAATCCAGAACCTACTAGTCTTGAATGAACTGGGGTTTCTTCCTCTTCTTGGCAGAATCTGCAGACAGCATAATCTACCAGGCCTATGTTATAAATATGTATGCTTATTTAATCTATAATGACCAGTCAACTCCATATTCAGTAGGCCTTTAGTAAATTCAGACTTCTGCTCTCCTAAGGACTGTTAACTCTAAAAAAATATAGTGAATTTTCGCATCCTGAAATGCCAATTTTAGTACCAACTAAGAAAATTTTATATTAAAATATTAAAATCACTGGATTATTCTTAAATTATAAAAAAAAGAAAAAAAACTGGCACCACGTGCGAAGTTAACGACGTTATAGATCGAGGAAGTCCTGTTAAATTCAGCTTTTCCAATAGCTCTCTCTAAAATTAGTTTAAAGAAGAGGAAAAGAAGCGAAGAGGAGTATTCTATCTTATCTATATTCAAATTTCCACCTATCTCATGCAAATTGCGTTCCTCATTTCTCGACTGTGCCGCCACCTCCCGGGGAAATCGCGTCTACAACGCAGATTTAAGTGTATAGCCATTAGGAAGAAGAACAAGTTTCGGACGGAAATTTTTGCACGAGCGCAGTTAATTTGGCCCTCTCCCGGTTCAGAAGCCGTGATTCTGAACGGAACGACGTTGATTAATATTTAGGCCCGTCAGATAGGATCGAATTAGTGTCAAAACGAGGAAAAAATCGCTGCGCCCAGACGCGAGCGGTGTTTTTCTCGATTGTTTTTTTCGCTTTTAGCTCGGCGCCGTTAAATAAAATTTAATTAATAACGGGAGGGTAAGTTAGATAAGGTTATTTTCATCAAGCATTACGGAGGTTAAATGAGGTTAAACGGCGATGAATATTAAATGCTTTAATGAATCACCTAAATAATTTAAAATATAAAGATGTAACAACGGTACTGATAGTAGAAATCTTTTAGAGGTTACCTGATGTTCTAAGAAACTGCGCACATAATCACACGATACTTTTTCAAATAGAACATACATTTTTGACAGTGACTGACTATTCGCTATACGCAGCTATTTGCTTTTTTATTTGATGCATTTGTGTACTGCAAATTAAGACTAAAAAATTGGGAATTCTGTCATCGATCAAGTTGTAGCAACATACAGGGCGTTCAAAATTATTCTATTGAGTGCAAGCGAAAGCAGAATTGCTCAAAAATATCCAGACAGAAGACATCCAATCCAAATTAATAAAATAAAAATTTGATTTCATAGAAAAATAACTGGTTTCTGATTTGTTTAAAACCGTCATATATCTTTGCTCACCCTGTATTTAATAACAGCATAAAACCTACTTTAATATTCTTTAATTTTTGAGCAACTTTTATTTTAACGCAAGATAACGGAATGTACGCTGATAACAATTGTAGCAGCATTCGTTAAATCTTTGTTTGACACCCAAATAACAAATTATACTTACAATAAGTATCTTTCAAAGCTCTGTTCCTAAAAGGCCTGCTAAAAGCTATATACAGCCTGCTTCATTTTCAATCCTCACCATTGAGATCTTGCTTATTATTAAAGATAGACGATAGGTTTAAATTTGGCAAAGTTGCTAAATTCTGTGGTTATTATGATCCCGAAAAGAAAGTAGACTTAGAACAAATGACGTTTGAGATTTTTTTTAAAAAACGGAAAAATCTCTTTTTCTTATTTTGCCTCTAGCACTTTTATTTGACCTTGCACAGAAAAACTAAAGACACGTTCTGAAGGTCACTTTTAATGTTCTATGCAATGTTGTGCTTGAAATTTTTATAGGACGTTTTGTTTTCTTCTGGTCTTCATCAACTTTCTTATTTCTTATGGGCGCCATATTGAATTTTGACACCGTTACAGTCTTTAGAGTCTTTTTTTCTGATTTCAACCATGTGCAACATGTTGACAAAAGTTGTTGATATTATGCTTTAACTGACGAAGAATTCAATTTAAGATTAAATAAGGTGGCCATGAAATTTCGAACTGTCAATCACTTATCGTTGCATTAGTAATGGAAAAATGTTGTATACCAACGAAGAAAAACGAGATATGTTATGTATTTTTTAATCATCGAATCGAAATGCAACAATAGCTAGTACACGATATTTACAATTGCATCATGAACGACGACAACCATATATTACCATTTTCCTAGATTTTGATAGAAAGTTAGTCGAGTATGAATCGTTTACCAAGCCGCATAATGTTTACGGTAACCGGAATTTGGATAGAAATCAACGGGATATTTTCCAAATGGTAAATTAAATGTGCGTTTTCGCAAAGTTTATGTTAATTTTGTATCTTATTTGTAACAATGAATTCAAATAAATACCTTTATAAACGTTATTTTTAATAGATTAGATTAGATTAGATTTCTTTATTGGTCTTAAAAAATCACAATTATGAAATCGACCTCGTCAGTAAAAGTATAAATAAGTATATAAAAGATACAAAATCGCAATACATACATAAGAGAAACAACACAAAAAGTAAATGGTATTTAGCAAGCTTTTTGTACTCTATTGCAGACACTATCAATTTCTTTCTCCCAAACCAAGTTGCAGTCAAGTAGCGTACCCAACATTTTAGTTATTT
The DNA here is from genome assembly GCA_949128085.1 of Cetonia aurata. NCBI lineage: Eukaryota > Metazoa > Arthropoda > Insecta > Coleoptera > Scarabaeidae > Cetonia > Cetonia aurata. The sequence goes on from OX421885.1 coordinate 37,650,904, forward strand.
TATTTTATATTCATTGTCGTGAATTTAAAAGGAAACTTCGACGGTGTCATGGCATACTACATAATTGGATAAACAAGCAGACAAACAGACAATAATAATAAATAAAAAATATAAAATACAACTATATCAGTATTATACATATACATATGTAGACTTGCATTGCTCTATATCTGGGACCATTCTCAAAAAATTTAGAAGAGTGCTTAGGAACAGAGTAGTCATTAAAAGATCGAGTCTGCATATTGTTATAAAACTCCCTATTACGGATGAATATGTCATCGTTAACTGTCAAAAATATTATTAATTCATAGATATAGAGGCTAGGTACAGTTAAAATTGGCACGGGGTATTGTGTCAAAAATTGAATTCTTGTGCGACAATTCATAGTGCACTCCAATGGAAGCAACCAATTCGAGTTGACAGCGAACTAAAAAAATTTTACTGAAGTTAAATAATAATTAATATAGGAAAACTAACAATGTGGTGATTAAAACTGTATTTAACATTCATTGTAACTTACAGGGTCTCTTACCGGAGGATAAAATACTTCCTAGGTACGAAAGCAGCGGTTTTGTTAATCCCGGGTTCAGCATTTGTATGAAAAGTTGTTACAAGTTTGAAATTAGAGAGGTACAGTCAAACAACGTACAGTCATTAGGAAAGCGAGAAATAATTCATAATGCCCTATTCAATGCTGCAGTCAATTTTAGATACTGGATCAATAGGATATAACTTCAGAACAGTCGTTAAAACCTTGAAATGTATTGCATTGTATGACCTGTACAATCATTTTCTTTAGTAATAGCTGACGTGTTCGCGCGTGCGTTAGTTTTACAGTAGTTTTACAATAGTTGGTCATCATGTAGACATTCTGGAGGACAGGCACACTTTTTCATGAATATGAATCCTGCAAATACCTTACATAACTTTTGACCAGTGTATTTTCGGTATTAAAGTGAATTCTTTCCCAGATTGATTGGTTTAGTAAGTGTACTATGTTACTTAGGATTTTTACTCCAACAACTGTATAATTTAGTTGCGGAAAAGACGCGGGAATTCAGATACATTGCTTAATAAGACCTCGGTTTTGTGCCATTTTCTGGAGCGCTGTTTACATTTTTTTTTCCTTCGGTTTTGTGACTTTTTCGTCACTTGTTATTTATACATATACCGTTGAAAATGATTAAAAAAATTTACCGCTACGCATATTACGCACATACGGTACATTCTGGTAGATATGAAACGCCGAGGAAAATACCTTGGTATCCCTAGAAATCTACGAGGAAAGAAGGTGGAATACAGGAGAGGAACGGCCAGCTTTGACCAGATGGATCGAGCTGATTGGCCGAAAGGAATATGGAATGGAATCAACAGAAAGAAGAACACGCAAGAATAAGAGACTGTAAGGTCAAAAACTGTGGTAGCAGACAGTGGCGGCTCGTCAGGGGAGGCTACGGAGGCTAAGCCTCCCCTATTATTTTTAATAAAATAAGTGGCGTTTATTATGTATTAAAATAATGTTTAAGCATCGGTTATATGCTAAAATAAAGCAATTTTGCAAAGTAAAAAAAAAAAACAATTGCATTTCAAGCTCTTTTTGTACATTGTCATGCTCATGCCTTAAATTTAGTTTTGAGTAAAGCTTGTAATATAAACAAAGAATCTACAATTTTCTTTTCTAATTTAATTGTTATTGTTTTTAGAGTTTATTTTTGGTTTATTATTACGTTAATCAAGAGTTTATTTTTACGTTTTTATTACCTTTTTACCTATCACCTCATCCATTTTCCTATCCAGGCAAGATTTCACTCTCCTCTACGTGGTTCTTGCTAGACAATAATTTATATTTTATTTTAATCTATTTTTTTTTTCAATTTTTATTCTACATTTACAATGGTACAATAACTATAAAAATATAATTTATTGACTGAGAAGGGTTACTTAGGCTACAGTAGCCTCCCTTGAACAAAACGTCATGAGCCGCCGCTGGTAGCAGATGTGATGAATGGCTGTGATCTACCGCCGTCCTCATTTGGTCATGTTTGCATTGTCATTGTTTACCTGACGCCTGACATTATACATGTATAACAAACAACTTTTGTTACTTTCTTTTATATACAATATTGCATCTACAGATTTATTTTTATTTATACAATATTGTACCTGACACGAAATAAATGTTTTTACACATATTTCCTTTTATTTTGTAATTTCTATCAGAACATAACTGACTGAGTGACAGTAACATTCTCACCGATTTTACATTTTTGTTGTTTTTCTTTTGACTTTGCAGTAATTTTTTTCCTATAGATTTTTTGTAGTAGAGATATTATTATCATTATACAAGATCCAAAAAAGATTGAAAAGATCTATTGAAAGTGTGGGAAATATCAAAACACGCGGCAGCCGAATCGTAATCCCTCGAAAATGTTCGGGCTTCAAGGGAGACTAATGCGCGGGAAAGTACAAAAGAAATGAAAAACTACCGTTAAGAAGAGGCAACTATACATGAATAAATTAATAGATATTTAATTACAATTAGCACTTTATTTTTAAACTAGCTGTGCGTAGAAATATACCAACCAGTTTGATTTGTAATCCGATTCAAATCAGACATGTGCACTAATTACAAAATCTAAATCATCACCAATTGGTTCTGAAAAGTGAAAATATGAAAATTTTATACACTAAGAAGCTAAAGCAATAGAGCTGCTTTCCGGGATTGGTTCTATAACAAATATTTAACCCACTCAACAAATCATTTTGATTATTACAGTTTACAGTATCCTCGGAATTTAAAATTTGTTTACCTTTCGCGAATGATTGCTAAAAGGTTCGCGTAAACACGAAGAAGCTTTTAAAGCTAATGGAAATTTTTTCATCGATAATGAAAATTGTGTTAAACATTTCACATATTTTTCCCGAAAGTATTACTTAATTTACCGTTACGTTTTACGTATATGTTTTTTTTTACTTATTAGGGCAATATGAAAATATCACCCGTTCTCGGAATTTATTGATGTCCGTGAATATATTTACCATCAATTAAAATAAAAAATATCTTTATCAGATACCTTGTTTTATTTATATAAGCGATATCATTAAGTAACAATAAAATTCATTGAATAAAAGTCAAGTTAACAAAATAAAATGCAAATAAATCCATAGATATGTCGGCACATAATATCATAGACAATATATGGCCTCATAACTTTTTCTTTACTAAAAGAGCCATAACACCGCTTTTCATTTTATTATCCAATTTCCCAACCATTTTTTCTCCATTTCGGCCGTCCTCAGATATAAAAAATTTCTAACTATTCATCGCATACGCTTCTGTAACGACCTTGTCACAGGTCAAATGTTTTTATGTAATTCCAGTTGGCAAAATGCCCTTGCTTTTGTTAAAACATAATTATAGGACACAAAAGGTACAATGTAGATACATATAGAGTTCACATTACATCTTTTTTCTCTTTCTTGAAACTGCGGGTATATAAATAACTGGTTGGTTGGGCGCGTACTGATAAAATAAGGCGCTGTGATTAATTCGTTGTAAACACGAAAAGTTATCTGTGATATTTTGTTTTTGTGGTAGAATGTGGGAAATGTCAATTATATTTTTGGGAAAATACCCTTATCTAATTACACTGGTCAACAGTGAAATTGCTTCTTAGGTGAAATCACATTGAAAAAAGTTGATTGGCTCACGTTCCAGAGATATTGACGTTTTGTCCATTGTATAGATGCTATTGCATAATGTAATGCAATTTAGTGAGAAATTACGAAAAAAAAATGGTCTACGTCAATGCTAGCTGACTATTGTTGGACAATCAGTAGAGATGCTCCACAAGTCCACTACAAACGGCAGGCCAAAAGAAGTCGAAAGCCAGAAGCAGACTAATGTTTTCTTACCATGTATTATAATATTGACATAAGTACACTTTTTCTGAAATATGCGTAAATGTTTTCTTACCATATATTATAATATTGACATAAGTACACTTTTTCTGAAATATGCGTACATATTACAGAAAACCCGTAGCTAATTCAGCTTTTTCTTAGTCGTTTTCGTGTTCAGCACATTGAATTCATTAAGAAATGACTATTTTCAGCTTGGAAGCATGAACTTTTCGAAAATTTGTTGGCCAGTGTTATTACCGTAGCGTAGTCAGATTAGTTCTTGAATTTCTGAAAATTGTGGCATTCGTGGAATAGATAATACATATATGTAATTTATTTAATGATAATTAGATCTTTCGTTAGTGTGTCGTAGCGGTCAAATTCGCAATTTTGTAATAAATGAAAGAAAAGGAAATAATCATAATTAAAAAGAAACTATAATAAGCACTTCTATTTCTATGTACGTTTGCCATAATTTTATATATTTCCATGTTAATCCAAAAACCGAATAAATTCAGGAAAATATATAATGTTTTGTTTAAGTTTTGTTATCCTTGCCCTAAACCTATATTTACAAGTACTTTTTTTCTTTTTAACGCCTAATTTAATCTGACAGAAAAAGTATCTGAGAAAAACATCTGTTTACTCCAATAATAGATTTTGTTAACGATAACAAATAAGACTTTTTTTTTACTGCGTTAACTATTCTGTCTTGCTTTCTAAGTTGCATGACTTCGAGGTTATAGGTTTGACTTTGGATTGCTTAAAATCTTTTCTCTTAGACCGTAATCAAATTGTTTCTTTACCTTATCTTGTTAGTAATGTACATTTGAACATTAATTCAGCACCTTTAAAGGTTGATGTTGGAGTACTCAAGGCTCCGCATATTGGGACCTGTGCTCTTTTTACGCGTTGCAAATTTTTATTTGAGTTTTGATGGCGTACAAAATATTGGATATACTGATGACTTTTCTCTAATCATTATCAATATCATATAATCAATAATTGATACTGTGAATTCTTTTAATTGCCATGACTTATCTTTTAATATTGCTAAGACATATATTGTACAAGTATATATATCATAATTAGTAAATTGATGTGGAACATTTGGCATTGACTGTTGGTGCTGATGTTTCTGTAAGTTCCTCTAAGTTCTTGGGTGTTTATTCTGATGAAAATTGAATTAATAAATTGGAAACTTCACTGTAACAAACTAATCTTGAAAAAAAAATCTCTATAACTTATTTGATTATGAACTTGAGACATGCCTTAGAAAAACATAAGTTACTTTCCGCATACTGTGCGTATGTCGAGTCACATTTGCGTAAGGTACGTGCATGTTGGGTAGTTCTACACTTGCTAAGAATGTTTTTATCTCTCAGGAAACGAATGCTTAGAAGAATGGCTGGAGTTAGTGATGCACACTACATCATTGTTTATGGAATACAAAATTTTAGCTCTTACCACCATTGTACTTGCAATATTCGAGAAACATCAACTCAGGAAGTTGTTGCTAAAGAGGTGCTTCTACGCCAATGACGATTTTTTTCAATAATTCTTTGTTTTACTCTTTTTGTGTTTTTCAAAGTCTTTTGGTATATTCTTCTTCTTCCTTTCTATATGTTTTATTACTTTTTTGTATTTTTTATATATTTTTTTATAACAATGTCGATATTCCTTGAATCTATGACAATAAATGCTATTACTACTACTATCACTAGAAACATACGTCATATAATAGACTCATAATAGTCGATTCAAATCACTGCGAACAACATAAAATGGCCAGCATTAAGGTTTTGATTAATAAGTTAATAACATTTCCGCTTAATAAGAGAAGATTTGGTAAAGGATTGCGGTTCATTAAAAAGGTAAAATCCATGCTGGTTACTCTACTATAGATGTACAACAGCTCGTGACGAAAGTTCAATATAAACATTAACCTCAAAAGAAAATGAAAATCTACGAATTTTCAAAACAATTGTCTGGAATTAATAAAACCGTGAAGTGCACAGTGATCGGTAATCTTGTGTGTCTATTATTTATATAAATCTAAACCGATAATTGTATCCCTTAGTATATAAATATTTCGATCGTTAAGCAATAATACGATGTTTCAGTAGAATTTAGGTTGCCTAATTTTGACTAGGACTTCAATGTCAACATCATATACCTCATTTATGTAAAATAAGGCTTAATAAGTGATATTGATATCTTACAGGGCAACCACTTACTCGATCTACATTTTCTATCGATTCCTCTTTCACATTTCTAAATGATTAAATGCCAACATAAAAGGTTAATATTTAAAATACAAAAATGCTAGGAGCAAATGCCCTAAGAACGGATGGTTATAATGCAATTAAGCAGTAAAGTGTAATTATGTCAGCGGTAGGCTCTAAAATATGCCGACCGCTCAATCCGATGATCAATTAGAGTGCCAGTACCCTAATTGATCATAACCTTCATTACTAATTATAGTGAATTGCAAGGGAAAAATAAACGGGTGGGCTTCTCGGGGAATATTTTTTCTTTAGCTATTCAAGTGGTAAAAATCGTACACTGGGAAAAAGAACGCCAATTAAGCATTGCATACTTCAGCAATTGTAGGTCGTTAAATTCAGCTACATAATGGAATTCGACGTAACGTCTACTTGTTTGATTTTTTTCTATAAAACTACTTGATTCAACATACTATATTTTGAAGTAATAAATCTATATCAAAATATTCTTCCAATTAGCTATTTCTACTCGGTATTCTTTACTTTTGTTTACGTATATTAAGTATTCCTCAGCTACACAGATAGTATTTTCAAAAATAAGCATGTAGATGTCCTATCGTATAAAATTGATGTACTTTTCTAAGATATTTTCTCAAAACTGCTGTATTTTCCAAGAAAACTTAATAACTTCTTTATTAACGTGCTAGCATACACCTCTGTACAGTTAGTTAACTCGTAGGGGAGGGGAGATCATCGGAACTTAAAGAAAACGGTTTGTTAAAAACAAATTATTTGTTTATAAAAAATGCTACTTTTAAATAAATGCTTGTAGCTCAAAATCGCAACAATATAGATACATGAACACTATACATGTTCGAAAAGTAAATTTAACAGGCTTTGCGAAGAATGATTAATATACATCTATTTAAAAAAATATCCTTAAAATTTTTTTTCTAACGTGTGGAACGACCTGTATAACGTAACTAAATTCAAATAACACAACAAGTTAGTTCAGGGTTCCCTTAAGCCGTGTTAAAAAATTGGATTTTTAGTTATTCCATTTAACGCGTACTTTTGTGAGCTATAAATAAATATCTTTTCCATAAAACGCATCAATCTTCAATTGGCCTGGATAATTCGCTGAACGATTGTCAAGCTATTGTCATTACCTTAACTGGAATGACCTTTAGATAGCCTATCAATCAAATCTATTTTTACCTCTCATAACTGTGTGAATGATAAGTTTTTAAATAACTGAACACGTGGGGTTTGAAGATGAAATAAAAGGAGTCTGTATTTCTTGTCTCATGGCGCCCTCTATTGCTTTTCAGGAAAAGATGGTGGCATCCGCTGTTTTGGGAGCCGCGACCGGAACCGGAATGGCTTTGTTTGTCGGAGTAACAATTGTTGTTTACCGTTACTACGCTCATAAAAAACGCACCAAGGAATGGGGTTCGTTGGATCGCATGCCCTTTCCAGATGCAGCACTCCAAAAGAAAGGTTTGAAGAGTGTATACGCTGTCACGCAGAAGGTGAGTTAAATTTGAAACTCAAATAGCTACCTAATTTAAGTAATAAGTAAAAGAGAAAAGTGCAATATATAACTCTCGTAGGCAGCCCTTTTTCTTGCTATAGTTGTTTGTTGTCCAGAACGCAGGAAAAATGAAAGCAGTATTCTTAACACAAATTTATTTTGTTTTTATTTAATGGGGTAGCACAATCGCTTATATGTAAGTAAGGCGGCATAGGCACCCCCGGTAGAGCCAAACTCGCTCCTAATCACCATTACGACCCCGGAAAAAACCGGTTATCCTAATTGACCGGAGTGAGATTTGAACCCTGGATCTCACGGAAGATAGCCACGCGTACAAGCCACTGGACTATCAGCCGGATACCATATTATATGTTTAACTTGGTTTTACTGCTCTAGAACTGCGCATTACAGAGTACGTGTCAGCAAAATATCTAAATGTAATGTCAAATGATAAAACATTTTTAGTTGAAACTTAATATTTGAGGAATATAGCCTTTTTGGTCTAAAACTTATTTTATATTTTTATTTAAGAGAATATTAAATATTTGTTTTTTCAACCATCTACGAAGGAAATGTTTAAAATTATTGATTTTACATCCGCCGGTAAAGTAGATTATTATACGAACAGCGCCACCTGGTGGCCGGCTGCTAAAGTATATATTTTTGTAGGAAACTCGGGTAATAATGAAAGCTGAAAATGAAAGTAGACAGTTCATACTTTGTAGTTTGATATTTGTTCGCGAAATGGCGCTGGATGTGACAGACGGAAGTCCAGGATACTAAACAATATTCTTTAACCTTAAAAATATCAGTACAACAGAGGATTAACCCGCTCCTCCACCAAAATTAAATCTAAATTATTTTAGCATTTACATGCATTGAGTCGCATATTTTAATGTTATTGATACTATAGGCTATTAAATACGTATGAACTAAAGCAAATAAACTGGTTTTAACGTATGTGCTCTGTCTAGAAGCAGGTGATCGAATTAAGCATTTAACATCAGGTAGATAAGTACAGATATTACATCGCTCCTGTCAGATTTATTAACAACGCTTGAATTTCTTCTGTTAATTATATTACCGGAATTACTTTCTAAATACTCTTTAGTGAATTTGCTTTATTATAAATATTGATCATTTTTTTTCCGGGTGTACCAAGCTCCACTGTTTATGCATATGCATATTTGCATATTTTTTAGTGCTTTACGTAAATATATTGTTTGATTTTCGGATTTACATATCAAATTTACGTTGAGAACTCCGTTTAAATATCTCTGTGAATTCTGCGATAATTAAACTGTTTCATAGTTGTGGGAATAAAAGCGTGACGTTATACTATTATTTAGAAATAAAACGAAAATTAAGTGCTTTAGCTATAAATCGCTAATGAACATCAGCGAAGACTTTGATGTAAGCGTTGGAGAGATAATTAAGTTTTCAGTTCGTAACTATGAAAATGAGATTCCAGCGAGCTCATTTCGTTTGAAGTAAGGATTCCCATCACATCGTTCTTTTGACAGGAAATTCGTATATGCGACGTCAATATGCTGCAAACAGTACTTCGCAAATTAGTGTTGATAAACTATTATTGTTATTACTTTAGGGTAGTAATAGCTACAATAAAAAATAAAAGCCTGCCTTAAACCCAAAATAAACAGGCGTAGCAGAATATCTTGATGATTTATTTTTATTATGTCAATAAAATTTGTGGTGAAGCAACGACACAATGCCTGAAAATACCATAAAAACAATTTTGCTAACAACTATCTGCTCTTCGCTTAATAGCCTATTCATTTAATGACGGTTTAAACTTATGATCAAATTCAAAGCGCATTGTTTCTAAAAAAAAAAAAAACTGCATTATAGATGAACCAATAAATGATTAACGTTTAAGGATTAGCTCTTCGTTTAATGACTGATTCTCTTAAGAACAAAGTGATACGAACGGATATTGGTCGTGAAGTGCGGAGGGGCTGCATTTAGCATTAGTCAACACGTGTAGGTATTCGTTTGTTCGCATAAACGTCACTTCCGCTCGTTATTTAGATTTTATACAATGTGCATGCGGTGGAAAGCGTTGAGGATGACAAGCAGCGTTAATTAATTGTATCGGATCCCTTTTAATAACTGTTGGCAATTTCGTGCATACAGCAAGACATGTTGTCACCGGTGTATTTTTTGACTTATCTAACGTTCGATATGATAGACCATTCGCTTTCGTTACGAAAATTAGAGTCTATTGGTATATACGGGGTGGCCTATGATTTGTTTTATTCAGACCTGATTGGTAGAAACGCAGTGGTTAGTCTTAAGGGCGTTCGGGATGATATGATAATGACATATAGTTCCGATTACATTGACTTAACATGCGGTGTTCCGCAAGGTTCAACATTAGGTCCCACCCTATTTTTAATTTATGTCAACGATATACAGTCGACACTTGATTATTGCTGACTAGCACAGTATGCTGATGATACAAGTTGTATTATAACGACTGATACTGTTGAATCGGCCTCTAATTGAACATCCAAGTTGGTCCAGGACATGATGAGATGGTGTGATGCTAACAATTTAGTACTTAACCACGATAAGGTGGGGCTGATGCGATTTTCGCTGACGACGGTGGAGTGTGGTAGCAGCCTGTATGTGTCGTGCAAAGTGATAATGTTAACTTTTTGGGTTTGACAGTGGATTTTAGATTAAAATTTGACCTCCACTGTACCACACTGTCGCGTAAGTTGGCTACTGCTCCCTATGGACTGCTATGTCTTAGGGACGCTGTAAGCATTGGTTAGCTTAGAATTTTTTATTTCGTGTATGTGAAGTCACGATTGCGATGGTATTATGTTCTGGGGCGCCACACCTAGTTTTAAAAAAAAATTTACCTTGCAAAAAAGAATTCTACGATGCATGTTGTCTAAGTCCTTTGACGTTTCTTGTCGTCCTTTATTTAAGCAACTGAATCTTCTCCCCGTGGCGTGTTTGTATATCTATGAAATTTTGATGAACTTGAAAAATAATGAAAATACCTTTTTAAGAAATTCTGATATATATAGTACTATGACGACACGCAATGAAATAAACAAAAGCATTTGAATTTAGCCCGGCATACAAAGGAATAATATTCTTCAATAAACTACCAGAAGATATAAAAACTTGTAGTACTTAACAAATTCAATTTCAAAACTAAATTAAAAACTTGTTTGTATGAGCATAGCTTCTATTCTATTGAAGAATATTTAACATGTACCTATTAGTAATGACGTGCCCTGTAGATTTTTGTATTAATGTGATGGACAATGTCTATGTTCTATTAACAGAACGATGACAATAAAATGTATTCTATTCTATTCTATTCCATATATTTAGTCCCATAATTACAATTTTAAATTAGCCCACCACCTCCAGTAACTCGATATAAGGACATTGATTTAATCATGTACTGGCTATAGCTCTACATTTATGGTTTTACATTACTTAGTTAATCAACGGAGAACATCAAGTTATTCCAAATGGCCTTTTTTACGGCTGCCAAGATCGTAATGACACCATTCGCTATAACCCTCCTTCTAATCATTCTTAAAGGTTTAAAACCATTCGCCTGTATAGCGTGACTCGCTTATTTTATTTTATGTACATATTTCCTCTTTGATCAAATCGGACAATTATATGGCTGCGTGCAGCTTTGATGCTACACCACCGATACGTACAGTCAATAAAGTTCCTCTGAAGGGAAAGGTCAAGGGTCACGCGTCATGCAACGAGTACGTCATTATAGATTCGGTATCGCTAACCAAATAATAGCCGGAGTTATAAAAAAAATGGGAGGATTTTTTTCATTTAGCTCTGCATTCTTTAAATTTATTTATCTCTTCTTACGCAGTTTACGGCAATAAGTGTGTCCTAATATATTATGTAACAGATTCGATATGGGCAAACATAGGAATAGAAAATCGTTCAAATATTTACTGGGATACATTGAAACAAATTACATTAATATTAAGCTTTATTTGTCACTAAAAAATAAAAATACAGACACTACAACACATCAAACCAAATCGATTTATTTGTTATATTGTATGATTTACCCGTCTTTTTCGCTTCATTTTTAGCACAATTAGCAATAGAAAGTTTGTCTAATGATCCATTTTGCAAATTGTCTCTTTTGTCATCGTCCTTGTCATCAACTGGACTACGTTTCCAACAAATTTCAAACAATGTCGCACGCAAACAGCACGTAGGTACAGTAGACTGGCCATCCCATTATGATCTCTTCCCTAGTTAGTGGCATGTGCAGAGTGCGAGCCTTGCAAACTTGCCAATTACATCATTATTATGACACGTATATTAAGATCATTTTAAGAGCTATTTAAAGCATTAGAAATCGCTTCGAAGCAGGTACAATAAGTTTATATAGATACCTACTTTTTGCACTACTTTTTTTTTATTCATTGCAAAACAAAACAAATATTTATAACAGAAATTATTAGTAAATTTAGTTTGTGAGCGAAATAGATCCAGAGATTGTTCCCAGATAATTGATGAACAGAGATTGTTAAGATTCTTTAGGTAAATTAAAATTGCTAGATAATGTTTTAGCTCTGAAGAACTACGGTTAAGTCTATTTTTTAATACGCTCTTGTAGTATTTTTATGAATGGATTATTACAGATTCGAATTTTGATCATAAACTTAATAATACTTCATTAATAGCTAGGATATTTTTATATCAAAAACAGAGACATTCCGAACGTTACCTGTAAAACATTACTTTTATCCAGGAGCATATTCAGTTGTATTATTGTGTTAAGTCGGACATTTACCTTAAGTGATACTGCTCTTATTTTTTCCCCATAACGTCCGTTGCTCCAGTTGTGAGCCAATGAAATTCGTTTAGCAGTGACTTCATATGCACTCTCTAACAACCGTTGTTTCAAACAATAATAATTTGTGTTTTTTGTTTTCAAAAGAATATATGCTTGACTTTCTTATGCCCCCTCCCGGTACAACGAATCTTTCAAGCAGATTCTCAAATGTGTCCGGATGGCATTTATCGGAAAACTTCTCTTTGTAGACACGTGAAGCCATTAACGGATTGCTTAAATATTCTCCGAGAATGAAAACCATATCAACTAGTTCGTTATTTGGAAAAAGTGACATTTTCTGTTAGATTTTGAGCTTTTTAGGCAGATCAAATGGGGGGATCAAAATTTAGATGGGCGTAAAATTAAGAGAGATATTGACTAAAAATTATGCAATAGTGCAATTTCTTACAGTGTGAAATCATTAAATATTTTCTGCTATCACTGTAATTTCTATTATTCTTTTTTTATTGTATGAAAATAAAAATTACAGATATAGTAGAAAAGCATTCATTTAATGAGAACTAAAAATTATATTTTGCTACCTAACGCAAAATTCTACTCAAAATTAAAAATTTAAGATGTCGCTGTTTGACATTAAAATCCCTAAAAACAGTTTTAAATTTTGTTCTCTATTTTTACAAATAAAAGAGTTACAGCACTGAAGAGGTCTTGGTGAGTTTCTATTTTTTGCAAATATGTAGTAAACTATGCATTTAAGGAAATGCATGGTTTACTAGACAAAAGCGTATCTGGATTAGGCTTATAAAGGTGCAAATTATTCTCCATTTAACTCAATGCGCATCTTTTATGGTTTTCGGGATCCCCATACAAATAATAAAAAAAAAGAAACCCACACTCTATACATTTATTTATACTTAGCTGATGAGGTCATGTAATACATATAAATACAAAACCAAAAATGACTTGTCAAAATCATAAATATTATCTTATTTCTAAATTACTATATCAGAAGAATTAATTCTTCCTTTGGCCTTACACGATGATGTAATTTCAATTTTGTCGAATAAACTACTTGATGATACTTTGAGGATACACACCGCTGATATTTTTTTTTTCTGTTTCATAAACATAATGTAGTTTCCCATAAAAACATTTATAATCCTGTATATGTAATACCTTTAATTAACTTCAGTACTACATAGATCTCTGCAAGTGTTAAATAAATAATCCGATCACACACAATTATATGTGTAAATATTCAGTGAGGATGTCCTTCAAAGTAAACTAGAAAAAAATCGTACCAAAGCCGTACGTCTCAGATCACATGTTATGTTGGTTACCCCCTCAACCTGTTGAAACCCAACTGGTGGAGCGTGATCGGCGCCGAAGCAGTCAGTTGATTTCGGACGCTCGCTGCGTCCAAGAGTTGCACCAGAAAACCGAAGAAACACAGCTCCAAAGACATACATATCATAGCATATCCAGCGCATCCGCCAAAAAAAGATGACTGCGAGAAACACGTTGTCTTGTAGAGTCGCGAATGTTAGTAGGTGTTGTTGATACGTGCATTGCCTTCGTTGTTAAACAAATAAATAGTAATTACAACAAAAAAAAAAAAACTAATAAACTATAAAAATACTACATCGAGGAGAAAAAAACGAGGTTAAACATGAAGATGTCTGGAATGGGTCCCGCCAGTTGTTGGGTCACGCACAAGAGGTTAGAGTCGTGGGCACGGGCGGCCAAGGAGAGGGCTCTAGGCACTACGTCACCGAAACACAACAATAGCGAAAATGGTAGCAATAGTACTAGTAGCAATAACAGCTTAGAGGTACGCTAGTTTGCTTGTATTGTACAGAGACATCTTTCCCCTCAGTCAGCGCTTATCTAATTATTATTTAATCTGTTTTTTTTTGCTTAATTTATTTGCGTTACGATGTGATCATTGATAAAAAAAAAATATCCGTAATTCCTAAGCATATTCGGTAATTGAAAGTACGCTAGCGAATTAATCGTTTGTGTGTAAAGGCTACTATATTGAAATGTGTATATGGTGGCATCCTTTTTTGTGACGTCATCTTTGTTAGTCTCGGAAACGGGTCGATATGACCCCCACTTACTCGAGCGACCTTCCTCCCGTAGACCTCTAGATTCGGGAATAGTACCTGTTGTTGATAATAAATGATGCTTACCGTTGTATCACGTGTTGCCTCGTATTTTCTTAACATAGTAGTCGTTATTCTTTTATTTTACCTATGTATAATATGTTTTATGTATTGCATAACTGCTAAATATTAACATTATCTTTGCTTTGCTTATAGGATATTAATAACATTAATAAAATCAAGATTATGCTATACGTTTATGAAGTTCAAGTACTTAATTTCGCAAATATTTTTTTCTTGCTATAAAAATTTAAAAATGTAAGACTAGATGTCGCAGATTTAAAGTAAAATCTATAAGTAATCTTTGCAATATGCATTAAAATTTTAGGCAGATCATTCAGCAATTTTATAATTTCTGTAATCAATTTTCGTTTCGGTCTATGATTCATTGTGCTAAAGATTCGTTTTATCTACCTATGAGGATCGATAAACGCAGGATATAAGATTTTTCAGTTAAGATAAACTACGAATTATGAATAACTCTTACTGATTTACCCTCAACATTTTTGGGTCACTAACAGAAGCTTAGAGTTTTTGCAAATACGATAAATATTGTAGTGTGACATTTATAAAATACTAAATTTGTTTGTTTCAAATTATTTTCATGGAAAAATGGAACTCTCTAGAAAAAGAAAATGATTTTAGCAAAATTATCAATAGTCAATTAAATAAAACATATTTAGATGAAATAATACACATATCAAATTTTCATTCCACAAATTCTTGGAAATTTCTCATGTATAACCCAATATAAATTCCTATACGACCAAACAATAAAACAAGCAATGCGGAATCGCCTTATCGTTAAAAGAACCAATTGTGAGCAAAATACAACGTCAGATATAACAAAGACATATTTTTATTACACCATAACAGCCTGCTGAGAAAATCATATGCTATAAGTCCAGATAATAATCTCGGAAGAACAGGTGCGCCTTCAAACAACAACGGAAACCCTGTCGTTTCATTTTCCAGTTAAATACATATGTATGTATGTATGTATACGGTTGTAATGTTGAAGTCGGCACGGAATCTAATAAAGCTCGTCTGAATCCATTTCCTTTAGTGAGAATGTTACGCTACACAAAAGCGACTTTATTCTAATTTGCAATCGGAATTATACCGAATACTGCGTGCGTGCATTCGAGTCATTAATTACGTGCGCTTTCGCTGGTAATTTAAAACGATTCTGTTTGGTTTCCTTTACAGTTTAATTCATAAAGTTATGGTGAAATTACAAACATTATCTGTAAGTACATAAGCATATATATCGCATGCTTACAAAGTTGTAGATAACCTTACAGGCGCTACAGCATGCATAGAATCACACCGTTGATATACAATGGCTTAGAGGAATATATAGGGTTATTCACGCTATACCGCACGGAATATGGGATATATGGCGATTTATTATGATTACTTTTCAAAATTATTTCAATATTCCAAAAGCCGTAAAAGTATCAAAGTTGTGTTTTTTTTTTATTAAATGGAACCCCCTGTATATTATTGCATATTAAATATGTATATATTTAACAGATAATCCAAATTTTAGATTATCTGATCAAAGTAAGTGTCTGTTTTAATAAGGTTATAATCGCACCTACGCAAATGTTTACCGGACAATAGTGACTCAACCTGGCACAAAAACTGATCAGACTAGTTTTACTCATGTGTAATATTAAATTATTTCTGTAGCACCACGGTTTAAACATCACAAATTTTATTTTTTAAATCATTCAAGTAATCTGCTCTTACTGATATAGCAGCGTCATCTGCGTACAAAGTAACATTCCCAGAAAGATGAAGAGGAAAGCGACAAAAATAAGAGGCCCCAAAACCGAGCCTTGGGGCACACAATATCTCATTTTCCTCATATACGCAATACTACTATATTCCTGACACATCCTAAAAAAATTCGAAATCAAAGGGAGATGGATATATATCGGAAACTCCTACTTGTTCTTGACGTAACGTGCGCATGCGCGTAATTTTAACGTAATAAACATGAGAATCAGTTGACGTTGACAGTTCAAATTTGTATTATTTGATTATTTATTTATATATTCTTGATTTACTCCTTACACTGAAACCATATTTATCGAAATGGATAGAGAACAATTATTATTTGGTGCTGCATCATTGCTTCAGCAAGTGCTTCTGGAAGATTCTATAATAACAACATATTCATTCGCTAATGATGAAATTGGATCTGTCAAATATTGGCAACACATACACACGGAATGAGAAAAGGTTTCCTTAAGAAAGGTTTGCAGCATTAAAGAGAAGATAGTATATTGAACAAAAAATAATCTCTAATATAAAATAGCAACAAGTTCATTACAACAATACTGAAAACAAGGTCAGTAAAATAAAAAAAATCACACATAAAAATAAACTTAAATTTAGATTATTATCAGATTTCCTGGTTTTATTTATGTATCACGTTCACAATTTCATTTAATAACTGCTTTTCGATGTTGAGTCTTTCTTTCATAATATTCAACCGGTTGATATTTCTTGATAATAGCTTCATATTTTAATTTTTTTAGAGAGGGTTAACAGGTTATGTTTGCCCAAAAGAACGAAAACTCTTGTAAATACTAATTTTACCGTGATTTTGCTTAATATAATGAGCCCGATTGGATGATAGTTACATTGCATTAATTATAAGGCAATAATGTCTTGTTCTGAACAATTTTTCTTAATAATATTCTTTAAAATCATGAATAGAAACGATGCTCTACCTAGCATTTAAGTTAATCAAAATGTATTTTGGGCTTTATTATCTTCGAAGCATCTATACTCATTAAGTGTGTGTTTACTATTTAGACGTAAACTTTTGTACTTTGTATGCAGTGGCATTCCCACTGCAGAATATACTTTCTCATGCAGGTGTTGGTTTTTCGTAATAGATCAGCATGTAGTTCTCGTAATTTGCTGTTTTCTGCCCTATCTTTCTAGTTTCTTCGGCCGCTTTTAGGGACTACAAAGAACATTACGGGCCACATTTATAGCACCTATTACAATGCTATGATACTAGATAAGGAAATACTATCAAATTGCAAATGGAAATGCCATCATTAGGGAATGTCCTTACGTGCCTTTATTGATCATAAAGTGATCTTAATCTACAATCTACAAGTTCCTAAAATTTATGGCCTTTAGTAATGGTACCATCAACCATAAATTTTTAAAAATAAATCCGGCGAGATAAATATTTGTTGGAGCAATTTTAAATTAATATTACCTCGCTGAATTTAAAATGAATATGATTACAAATTGGAAAAAAAAAACAAGAAGCGGAAGTTAAATTAGGGGAAGCGGAAAAATTGAGGAAATGGCAGAAAAAACATTTACTTAAATATTATTTAAAAGGTTCTCACTGCCAAGTTCACCGTCGATTACCGCGTGACCCAGTTTCCCTATCCAGACGCTTTGCAACTGCATTACCTTGACCTGTATACCAGCTTCAGAGCACCTCCTGTTCGCGTTTATACTGTTTGTTGTTACGCCCGGGGCATTTGGGAATTTTGTTTACACGTTCATGCGTGGGCGTGCTTGAGATGGAAATATCGCAAAAGATAATAAAAATATTTGTTGCAGGATTTCAACATAGCGAAAGAACATCATATCATACAACCGCCGCAGAATTCTTCTTCTCAAGCAGTGACCGCGGAACTTATGAAGACACCCTTGGACGTATGTTCCAATTCGTACGGTTCACCTCATTTACAGCACCAATCAAAATCGTATCCCGGCGGGCAACCATTACTATGCAGGACACCGAGCGTATCGTCGCAAAGCAGTTTAGATAGTGGTGCTTCCAGACAGGTAATTTTATGTGCCACTGTGGATCATTAAAGCGCCACTTATAATGAAATACTACTTTCATTTCCTTTCGTTCATTGGATATTGTTTCAGTAAGTAATGGCGATAAATAAGACCAGTGTACAAACAGAGATTTTTAACCATTAAGATTGGCTTTTAAAAACGAATAAATTGATCCGATACTTGTGTTAATCTAAATCATTCGATAGTGTGGATTATACTTTTGAATGTTTTGAGGATGCGAGGTTCTAGTGGTGACGCAATGAACTTACTGCATAGCTTTCTTATTTTAGCTTATGGCTTTCCGCAAGGCAGTATTTTAAATCCAATTCTATTTTCTCCGTTTTACCAAGGAACACTTCTATGCAGGTGATTGTCAAATATATTGTTCCTTTAGCGTGTGGGAATTGGCTGCAGTGCACGATATAATGACTAAATGGATCATATTTTTGTTTAACAAGTTTTATTTATTATTACTGAAGTAAAAAAAAAAAACATAATGAAAACTAAAATAAACAATATATGACAATATATTAACAATAACATAATAAAATTAATGCAAATTTCAATCAATCCTGTCAAATATACTAGCAAATTTAATAAAAAACACAATCAATAATATTAACACAATGACATCGTTGGAAATCTGGGGTTAGTAATGCATAATACGCTTCGTTTTCGGGATCACATTTCAAAATATACCTATACAATCAACCCACGCGGCCCCAAAGAAACTTTATCCCTTTCGGATGATATTAAATACATTTGTAAAGAGGAATTTGTGCGATTCATGTTTACTTTCTCATCTTCCATATTGTGCTGTAAGTACCATCCGCTCATAGATCAGGCAATAGTTTATAAAGTATGAAAAGTTCAGATCACGTGTTTGAGGTATATTTATGGGATTAAGAAGTACGATCATATCTCGCACGAGTTGAAGGAAACGAGGAAGTTAAATATGAGAAATCGTAGAGAATTGCAGACTTTAACTTTAGGTATGTCACAAAATACTTATCTTTAAAAGTCCACCGTATTAATAAAATTCGAACCCATGTGCACACTCCGGGCATCCGCCTTCGCGGTCTTATATCGCCATCTCCTCGCAGAACGGCATTATTTGTGAGATCGTTTACATTTAATACCTATTTATAAAACATTCCTTTAAATTTCAAATCTTACGGCATCGAGCCATTTAAAGTGAAACATCATCACATGATCTCAAAATATATATTAAATAAAAATATTCCATTCAAGAAAAATAATTTTTACTGCTAGGATTCGTCAAATCGACCCTAGATTGTGTATTATCCTGTATAATTTTGTCTACTTTTTATTTTACGACTAAATAGCAGAGGAGCTGTACTCTCCACAGTACGCATAAAAACTCCACCTTTGACCGTGGAATGCGCCTTTAATGCATCATATGTTTCTCTGGCTTTTTTTCAGTCAGAATAACTAAAACGGTAACCCATGGGTAAGAAAATAACTTTAAAATGCCAGGGTAGAATCTAAAAATGGAGCAAAAAATATAGGTTTCTATTTATAAGAACCGTTACACATGGGACTAGTGACGTTCCGATATTTTCGATATTATTAATATCGATATATTCGATATTTTTATCGATATCGAGGTTTCGATAATATCGAGATAACGAAAAGAACTTTCAAGTATCGAATCAAAATTTCGAATCGCGATGCCCAATTTCTTTCTCATTGGAGGTTATTGTTTAGATGTATACACTAGCTAGCCCACGTTCCGCCTGGAACGCACAGTTTTGAAAAAGTTGGTACGCCTAGGCCGCAATCCACCTTGGCCCGCGTTCACTATAGAAGATAAATACCGCTCAGGCAGCAACCCGCCCTTTAATCGCATAGAATAGATATGGGAATTTAGGATGAAGTTGTAATCTATTAATTTATTTTCTGTAAATTTTCTTTCATTTTTTAATGTTTTCAAGTATTTGGTTTTCAATTTTTTTAATTTCCAATTTTATAGTGTGTCTCTCTTCGAAAAATTCGACGCTACGCGGTTTAACTTTAGAAAACTCGCTGGAAATATATTTAATTTTTTAATTTTTCTTAATCTTTTCATTTGTTTAATTTCAATTTGCTTATTCAAATGCCTCTCATTTTTAAAGAGACTCTTAAAAGGTCTCGTCTTAGAGAACTCGACGCTACGCGTCTCGTTGAAAAAGATATGTAATTTCTTAATTTTCGAATTGTTCATTGTTTTTTGGTTTTTTCTTCAAACGCGGTTTAACTTTGGAAAACTCCTGGCGGTAAATATATTTAATTTTTTCATTTCCCTTAATATTTTAATTTTTTTAATTTCAATTGTTACAGGTTACCGTTTGTGCGTTTCGTTTCGCTAATGTTTGCTTGATTATAATTAATTTAAATAATCGAAAGATATTCTCAGTATCGATATTTCCTTTCTATAATATCGAAGTATCGATAACGTGCTTTCGATACTGATTCGATACCAAATATCGTATCGAAAGGAGTATCGGAACATCACTACATGGGCCTGATAGTCAGTACTGATGATCATACCTCATACCAACATTACCTTTCATTGGCTGCTCTTCGGTTCTCGGGTTCTCTGCCGTGTAGAAAGTTTAAATTACTTGAAGTGACACTTCACTTCTGAAGAAGATCACGACAAGATGATCGAAACGTCAAGTAATTTAAACTTTCTACACGGCAGAGAACCCGAGAACCGAAGAGCAGCCAGCAACGACGGCCGTGAAAGCCTAAAGATTACATTACCTTTCATTGTTTATGACAATTGTATAATGAAACAACAAATACTGATGCGTGAATACCATATTTCATCCAGTACGAAAAGATGAAATGAAAATCGTAAATTCTAATACGAGTGGTATTTTAATTATGTGCACAATAACTATTAAATGCAATTATTTCAAATAATTTTCTCTTACTAGGGTCACCGTGGATCGTCACCGCAAATCAGAACAATTGCACCGGACGGCAGAACTACAGCACTGCAACATCAAGAAGCGATTCACTCCAGTAGCTATCCCTTGCGCAACGCTAGCAGGTCACCGTCGCCATTAAGAGCCGCTTCCTTGGACATCAGATGTTCTTCACCAGGAACATCTGTGCTCAGCAGCGAACTTAGGACACCCTCTCCTTCGCAGTCCAGTTTAACCTCTCTTACAGGCGGTTCTGTTAGCTCCACGTGCAACTCGCCAGCTCCGATCTCTCCGAGAAACGCCGGATTGGGGCGATGCCTATCTCCACTTCTGATACCTTCCAGAGGGCATACCCCAGATATGGGAGCCCCGCAGCCTCCAGCCAGTCCTTTGGGAGCCATCCAACCGGATCTTTATACGCGACAGGATGGACCGTTCTTCATCGGTGGAAGTCCAAAGTACGGACCGAGCTTGGGCAGGCTGCACTTCCGGCTAAAATACGATTTTGACAAGAGCGATTTGATCGTGCATCTTATCGAAGGTAAATATCAAAATTTTAATGGATTATTTATTTGTAATAGTTGCATGCAAAACTTAAATACTTATTTATAATTTCATCCAGATTTAAATTCGTTCAAATTTTTCTGATTTGTCTAATTCTTTCAAAACAGATTTATTAAGTTTGTCGACCGATTGGCTACAATTAGACAAATTTTTGAACTCAAATAATTGCAATTAGCAAGGTTTATTATGTTCATAAATAATTCATTAATTTTTAACATAATATTATCCGTTTATACATACCCAGTTATTTCGAACAAGAAATATCGAGGAATTTAAAAGTGCAATAATATACAAGGTGTTCTATTTAAAATAATGAAATTGGTATCTACTTCCGGTACAACCAGAAGTCTGCCATTACTAAAAATATTTTCCTGAGATACACTCTATAATACAGTATAACTTGGCATATGAATGAAATTCCTAACTTCATTCGTAAAGGAGTTATTGATGCCTGACGCTCTGTATATTTATATGTTTAATTAAACCATAAAAAAAAAACACTACCAATTAAGCTACTATTACGATAACACTACAAAATTCCAAACCCATTCTGCTTCCAATACTAAAAGTGATATTTATTCGGCAAATTTGATAGAAGTGTCAGTTAAACTAAATTTGCTTCGCTTTCTCTTAATACATAAGTAAATACCAGCACTACTGCCTATATATAATAGATATTAGTTCTATTATTATCAGCGTATACTGTCACTACAACAAGCTAAACGTATCAGCATCTATTTAAGGAAAATATACGCAGTACACATTTGGTGGAGGCGCCTGATGTTTAATTAAAAGTGATGTTGCGTGAGATAGTCAACCACCCTCTCAGCATGGAATATCTTCAAACACATCATCTACACGTATCTGAAATTAAATAATCAGAATTATGTAGTCATTATGTCATTTCTATTATACTCTATTTTTAATGAGAGGAACAAAATTTTAAATGGCCCGCTAAAATATAGACTTACGATTGGCTAATTGCCGGTCATGTTTACACTGCCCATATTTGGCAATTTTAGTGCCGCCACATTGTAGACACAGCTGATTCAAGTAAACATTCTTGTTAGGTATTTAACCGACTAGTTTTTTGTGTTTGTATCAGTTTGTATAGTGTTTAGATAACAAAAACAGTTTTTTTTAAAACTATTTGCTTGCGAAAATGGATTCACAGCCTGGTACAAGTGGACTTTCAATATCGCCCGCAAGAAAGCGTGCTACCTTATTTATACTAATTTAATGTTCTGGGTATTGAGTGTAAATAAAATAGTATTCATTTATTTTGAGTGTAAATCAATATGAAAAAAAATTTATAATCATTAAATTTTGGGCTTATTAAGTGTAAGTTGTAAAATAATATTAATGATAACTGTTATAGAAAAAATTGGCATTTATTTCTTGCAATTGCGAACCGTCCATGCAGTTTATTTAAACTTAAAACTATAAATGACAAGTGGTACTTCATTTTATTGCGATGAATCATTTAAATTTACCGCCAAAATTGTTGTCAGTTAAATTTACCTAATGTGACACGGATTGCAGCTACTTGTTCCTCTTATTAAAAAACAAAGTATAGATAACGTAAATTGCACAGAATTATTTTGCCTAAATATGATGTGTTTCTTCAAAATTGTTTTAAGCAAGTTTTACTTATATATCACCTATTTTTTTAAGCTATTACAGATTGTATTAAAACATCTAAAAACTTAAAGGTTTACAACTTCCTACTCAGTTGTAATTCTCTATCAGCAAGAGCAATATCAGTGTTTCTTTTATGAAATGTAGGTTGGGAAAGACAAAATTCACATAGTTTTGACGTAGTTTTTAAGTAATATTCGTTTTTGTTAATAATTTGTGAAACAGATTTGTAAGATATTTTGATAACTATTCTTTTGGACATTGTATGCATGATACTATGGGTCTTAATCGGAAGTTTTGTGTAATTTTGAAATAGGTACCATACATTGTTGGAGGTTGTGCATTGTTTACTTTTAATTTGTTGCAAGTTTGTGGTGAAATTCTGGTTTTTCCAACTTTCTATTAATTTGTTATTTGTTTTTTGAAGAATTGAAGTAGGATCTGAGTTTAATTTTGTATAAATAGTATTATCTTGTAGTAAATCTAACATTTTTGAATTATATTTATTAGAATCTATAATAACAGTTCTATTGGTTTTGTCGGATTTGATAATTTTAATTTGAGGGTTTTGTTTTAAGAATTCTTTGTTATTTATTTAATTTTTTATCAAGTTTTGAACAAATTATCACTTTTGTTGAGAATTTTCATAAATTTGACACTAAGGTATGTCTTTATCATTAAAACTATTTTAATATAAATTATATATTATTGTAGACATTTAACTGCCGAAAACAGAAAAAATAACTGCTGAAACGTTTTAAATAAACACCAGTAGAAGTCAATAATAAAGCCTAAATATCCATAAACATTGGAGTTATTAGCTATAAATTTATTGCAAATAAGTATTATATCCTCAAAGGAATACGTCCGCTTACAAGTCATCCTGTACATTCAACATTTCCTAGTACATATTTTCAGATTTCAGAAGTATGTGTTGTGTTAGCTTTCTCATCCTCTTTTTTATTTCTTCCACATACAGCACACGATCTGGCAGGAAGCGATCAAGGCGGTTTTAACGATCCATACGTTAGGATATCCTTGTCACCGGAAGTCGATACACGGAAACGGCAAACCGTCATACGTAGGAACGATCCGAACCCGTTCTTCGACCAGCACTTCAAGTTTCCCGTCTCCCACGACGACCTACAGTCGAAGATGCTCATCCTCCAGGTACGATGATTACAAATGAAATATTTAAGGGGTCGCGTTCCCGTTCTCGTCGATTTCTTTCTCCGGCGATTCTCCGCCGACGATGATTGCGTTTCCGAGGGCTATCGCCGGAATGTTGTCAATTTATAATATGAAACTCCATTTACGTACCGGAGAGGCTAGGAGCAATATAATTTTAGAAGTAAATTAAAGGGCACGGCTTTCCCGCTAGCTCTACGGTATATATCGATTCGAAATTTACTCTTTATCGACCGAAATAAAAGTTTAGATTAAGTCGAGAATTACGGAGAACCACATAGGAGGTGAATAAGTAATAAAAGCAGTCCGGGTAAATATTTGCTGTAATTTCGCGTAGCGATTAAAAGTAGTATGTAATTAGAGCGAAGTTGTGGATCCAATTTCCAAATCGTTATATCTTGCCAATAGGAATATCAAAATTAAACGTTTCGCAAAGCATTTAGGTGTATTAATCCTATGAAATTGATTATTTAAAAAACCAAACTGCGTTTATTCGTTTATTTTCGTGTGAACAGTTCCTACGCAATAATTGCTATTCTATAATTGAAGTTTTGTTGATTTTACTTTGTTTTCTAATGAAACAATTATATTTGTAATATAATCAATAAAATGTCACCTTAACAGGGCTCATAGTCTATTGTGTCTATTGTCGAAATTACCATATCAGACCAGCAAAAGTTAAGTTTATGATGGGTATCATTTATATATTATGTAACACTGAATTATTCAAACTTCTCATATCGATAATGACACTCGTTTGACATGTTCCCCGAAAAAAGAAAGCAGTTATTTTGTTATCAGCACAATTCAACGATGTCGGAATGGCTAACGAAGAAGGGAAGAAATAGCAAATCATAAATCTGCATTGTATTCCCACTAAAAGTGCTGTGGTTATTGAGGACAAAATAACAGAAATACTTTTGTATTCGAGCTACAAGACGGTGACTCCTAAGAATTTTTTTTGCAATCACAGATATAGCAGCATTAAACGCCCTTATGTTTTCTCAAAAAATTCCTGAATGTTGTAGACATAGAGGAAAACGCAGAAAATTCCTTGTTACACTATCTCAACAACTTGCACTTCCCATCATGAAAAATAAAGAGAGAAATTTTCGAGGTATACAAAAACCTGTTCTTGATGCCATTCGACTATTCGAAAACGGAGAATGAGTAGCTCCTCACTGAAATATCATATCTGTTAGCACAAGCCAACGATGTCAGTTTTGTCCAGGAAGAGGAAATAGGAAATCAAGAATTAAATTCCCCAAATATGTGCAACACCATAGCATGTAGATGCATAAAAGGTTTTTCTGCCTTGTCTGTCAAGATGGCTCTGCGTGGAAATAGTACTTTAAATTTTCTAAATACACTCAGAATCCATCTTAATTTTCTAAACATTATTTTTAAATTATTTGCTTGCGAAATATTAATAAAGGGTAACTTGATTACTCCGCTTGGACGACTACATAATGTTTCAGATCTTAGCCTCGCTAGGGTTAAAAAAAAGTGCTATACTCCTAAACCTCTTTCAGTTTTAAATGTTTTTTTAGTTGGTTTTTAAAGGTACTAAATTTTTCTACAACAATACAAAAGTCCATAAAAAACAAAAATCCCATATTCATATGTATCTACCTTTTGACGCACTGAATTGTACAAGAAATCACAATCGACTATTTACATAAGAAAATACTGTCATATTAACGTTTCTAGGTGTTCGATTACGATCGCTTCTCCCGCAACGACGTGGTAGGCGAAGTCCGGATGTCGATGGACGAATTCGACGTCACTTCTAGCATCGAAGTATGGGGCGAGATAACGAAGAACAAGAAACCGCCAGAGGAATTGCAAGAGGTCTTACTCTCACTGAGTTATTTACCTTCGGCCGAGCGACTCACTGTAGTCCTGATCAAAGCACGAAACCTATTCCTCCCGCAGGACAAAGAAAATATAGGTGAGGGTTAAGCGATGTCGATTCTAAAGTTTATTTTCCGCGCGTTCCTCGCAGATCCTTTCGTTAAAGTATATCTGGTCGTTAACGGGAAACGAGTTAAGAAGAAAAAGAGCGCAACTAGGAAGGGGACGACCAATCCAGTTTGGAATGAGGCACTCACGTTCAGTCTTTCATCGTCTAATCTAAACAACGCTGCTATAGAGGTAAAGATTTACGTATTACATGCTTTGCTTGAATTTTCTACCGATTCTAACACTAACTGTCGAGAATGTTTATAGTTTTTTTCCCACTTTCCTGCATCTTCGCTATACGAAATTATGGCTATTTTCTGTAGTTAACATTCAGTCTATTAGGAAATTATGTTCAATATAAAAGTTTACTCGCATAATTTTTGTTTCTAAACTTTTAAAACTTGCAAATTTTACTCTACTATTTGATAAAGCATTTTTTTTTCGCTCCAAATACAATATCTTTTAATTTATTTCATTAATATTTTTACAAGAAAACGGCACGCTGCACAGTGGATCGATTGATTAAATAGATCGCAATTCTGAAATGGCAGATTCTTATATTAAATTGGATGCTCGACAAAAATATAATCAAACTTTCTGTAGAATCAGATTTCAAAAAATCCAACGATCAGCTTACGAGGAAAGAAAAACCACAGAGCAGAAAACTCTCATGCATACAGATTTCAATGTATTTCATATAAATATAGGTTCCAAACAGCATCTACCTACCCTCGGAGAAGCCAGTATACGATCGCAATATACAGTATACAGGGTGAATCTCAATATATGCGACAAAATTTAAGAGCTGATTCCCTGGGGTTTATTTTGATCATTAAAGTTCATATGAGTATATGTCCAAAACGGTTTGGTTTAAAAATTATTGAATGCGGTTAAATGGCGAGGTATACCGCAATTTTCTTGAAGAGGAGCTACCACTACTGCTGCAAGAAGTTCCCTTTACAATTAAGATTACAAATGTATTTTATGCGTGATGGTGCTCCAGCGCATTTTAGTTTAGTTGCTCGCGAGTTTTCGAACAATACGTATCCAAATCGGTGGATAGGACGGGGAGGTTCACAACCGTGGCCTCCTCGGTCTCCAGACAGATAGATAAATCTCCTTCTTTGGCAGCTTCTGTTATTTGCTAATAAACTAAAGCAAAACCTTCCATTTTTGTCATCGTTCTAATTTTACTAATCTTTATTTTGATTGCCAATTTTAGAGCTTTTTGGGTTTAAACCTCAAGCTAACCTCAATAATTTTTTTGATAGGTGTGCATTATGGACCAAGAAAACGATCTCATAGGTACTAATCCGCTGGTAGGCGGTTGTCTAATAGGGCCTAAAGAAACGGGAGCCGAAAAGGAACACTGGATAGAGATGATTCAGAGTCCAAGAAAAGCGGTTGCCTATTGGCATACACTGCGGTAAATACGCTTAATTGCAACGGGATGCTCAAGAACCAACGTGAAATAGGTATTTACTATTGTAAAAGGCAACATTGCCTGCTGTTACAAATATATAAAACGTACGATAATACAAACAAGACCCAGAATGCAATTATATGTCCGTACAAACCATAAGTACAAGCTTGTTGTTAAAAGGAGGGTAAGTTTTGAAGCGCAGATATTCAAATCAATTTAAAAAATATCAAAATATGTACCAATAAACGCCCTAATAGATATCGTGTAATAATATACGAATTCGAACAATAATTTTATTTGGATTTTTGATTGCTTTCTTGATGTGATACGTATATTAGGACTATTATATATATACATGTTTGTACACAAATGGCTATAATCATGGTTAATTATTGTGAAAGAAAATAAGATATCTGTAATTTTCATTGTTGTCATATGGGAAAATGATTGAGGATTTTAGAGGATATATTGAACGAAATGGGTGTTGAATTTAATATTGCACAGAAAAATGACTATAATATTCAGTGATATGTGCTCAATTTTCTTCTTCAATCGTTTCCCAAACTTAATCAATAAACATTTTGCACGATAAAACATATCTCAAGACTATTTAATGAAGTTTTAAACTAATCAAACTTTTCTTGTGCCGCTGCAGTTTACTCTCAATATATCTCGGGTATTAATACTAACCCTTCTCTATGGGTATTAATCGGATAAACACTTGGAACTAAACTTGACATATGTAAGTATGTGAGATTGCTAGGATACCACAAATAAGCTTAATAAATTTAGTTTGCAATGGTCAATTACGTTACCCAGTACGTTCATAGATCTTTTAGGTCGCAGTGTACTATCACCCTAATATCACACATACATACATACCCAGTACTTTCAATAATTTTAGAAATCACAAAAAACTAAACTGATTTCGCAAATAAATTCCATAAATATAAAACGGTAGCTTTAACAGAAAACTATTTTGAAGATAAAATCAACGATAAAATAAAAAATACTAAATTTAAAGCTTCTGATAACCTTTTTCTAATCTTGGACCGGTCTAAAATATTCAATATGAATCCGTTTGTTATATACACACATATGTACTACAATGTTTTACGAATTTACATATTTCGTCTTATTGTTAGATAAAAAAAAAATTTAGCGGGGTGATGATTGTCCTAGATTTTCAAAGCGGCCTCGTCAAAAAAAAGACAAATAATGTTAAGAAAAACTGAATTTAAATGTTTTATATAACTATACTATATACCTATACTATACAAAATATCTACTTAATACACATTTCAGAAGAAATACTTATGATTACACGTGTCCTTGGATGTATTTTAGACAATCAATTTTTCGTTTAAAATACCCTTAAAAAACACTTAAAACCGTTGTCGTTTGTACAGATAATTACTAAGGTAAATACCGGTTTATTGGATGTTTACTCAAAATAGCCATCCTTCATTGGCTAAAAAAAAATAAATAAAAAAAATAGAAACTGTTGTGGAATTGAAGATAAAACATTCAATAAGGAAATATTCAACCTAAAATTGTCTATCGATGTCAGCATAAACACCAATAGAACAAGAAATTGTTGTTTGTTGCTGTTAAATATTTAGGAAGCCCTTGAAGATAATTCCTTAATTTTTCTGTCCTAAAAATTACATTAGAAATGTGTAATATTTTTTGCAAAATACCAACTCAAAAAGCGACATTGTTTCGGCGAGACAGAATAAATTTGATTTTTCGAAAAATACTACTATATGTTCACTTGAATTTTATATATCGTCTCCTAAGAATCATGTTATTTCTTATCCATCTTTAAAAAAAAATATTATTATATAATACGAATGAACTGCATACATTTTTAGTAGGTTGACATTTACTAAAAATTGGACATGGAATAAGGTGATTCTAAGGCGACAATATGTTATAGAGGCCTATAAAACCTATCTGCTTTTCCTAGAAACTATGATAAAAAGTACTGCTTTCTTCCATTTTCTGTCAATCATTTTTAAGTGGATTGTATCCTCTAGGGAGCGCCCATCTAAACTCTTGATTACCCAATAGGCGATGATGGATAAAGCTTGAGATGCGACAGCGAAAGTAGGTTTGCACTTGCAGTGAGACTAATGACACCTGGTAGGCAGAAACCCCAATCCGTTCCGAGTGTATTTCCCCTTTTATTGCTGTTTCTGATATATGATTGTAGCAATGGTGGCATTTTTTGTTTCTAATTGTATTTAGGATTTTTTCTTTGATATTTTTTACCCTAGCAAGAGCAATAGCGCCATTTTATGGGCGCTTGTACGTTTTAAAACTTTTGTCTAAAGAAAAATTATATATTACCTAAGTAAACAAAAAAGCAATGTTCGTCTGCATCAATCTGAGAAGCCAGGTGTTGCTGTGCATATTTGCTCGTAGCCGAATCATAAAATCGAATATGAACAGACAAAAGTTTTGGCCAATACTAGAAATTACTATAATCACATCAACAGAGAAGCAATTGAGACATTTAAACATCCAAACAACATCAACAAGGATGATGGATACTAACTGAATCGAATGTGAACGACGGTATTAAAAACTGTTGGATCTGTTATTGGCGTTCAGGATATACAAATTAGAAAATCTGAAAAATACTACCTATTAAAAATAAAATTCAAATAAAGATTTACCTACGCCAGTTTGTGAGAAAAAATTCGTTCTGTAAAACCAAATTTATTGTTTTCGCCAAAGCTGTGACGCAAAAAAGTTAGAAATTATTTTCAAGGGCATTTTTCAATATATGTAGGTATTTTCCCAGCTGCGGCCTATATTACCTAATCTAAAATATTATCTCAATAAATTGACAGCGAATTGGCAGCGCTGAATATTGTAAAAGATAAATTAGTATTAACAGATTTTCAGCGATTTCTATATAATTTTACTACAGGCCTGAAAGAAACTAATTACCAAATAAATTTAATATAGGACACCTCGTGAAACTATAGCCATTTTAAAATGAACAACACAAACTTAATTTTAATATTTTATAATCAACATATACATGTATGTGAACCAGTTACTGTGTTTGGCGAAAATTACATCCTTAAAATGATGTCCATCTTTCATGATGTTTTCTAGACAGCAAATGATATTCAATGTATAACATCGGATTAATTTTATGAACTTTCCTACGAATATTTGCTTTCGTATCATATCATATAGGTACCTACGGGATTTCTTCATGTGAACATGCTTCTCTAAATATATCTACCAATATCCTAACCAGAAAATCAGATAATCACGAAACAATTCTCGTAGAATTATCTTCATTGAATGTTCTGGAATGCGGGCTATAGCCCCATCTTGTTGTAAGATCAACATCTTTAGCTCTGGTAGAAAAGAAAAAATATGTAGCGAGTTCAGTTATCCTGATGTCTCTCTTTAAAGAAGTAGAGACCGATAATGGCCAGGAGGTCGAACGAATGCGGAAGTTATTCATGCAATCTTTATAAATCATAATGCCTAAAAGAAACTATTTATAAGGAGGTTAAGAACTACAAGAAAGCTTCATTTCTCCTTTAGAGAGCTGTTAATGATGCATGTACTTTTCGCCGACTAGACTAAATGGTATATTTTCACACACATGTTGATCATAAAACAATAAATTTTTGTGAAAACTTTATTTCGTTCCAAAATTAAATTTGTATTTAAATTCGTTGATAGACAATTTCGTAATGGCAAAACAATACAGTTGATTTTTTTTGTACTGGCGGATGCGCGATAGCAAGAGGGCGTGCTCAATGGAATGAGATACAACCGAAGAAGTATCGAGAAATGTTATAACTCCCACGTGTGAACTCGCCCCCACTATCTTCGCCAATCGTTCAAAATACAAAATTATATTTTTATTGTGTTTACTGCCCTCTTCGAACTCATGACGTACAATGCGCCTGGAGGCGGGACTTTCGCCAGTAGAAAATAATTCTGCTATAGGTATGTTTCTAATAGAAGAACTTCTTAATATATATTTCCATATAAGGTATTAAATGTTTCGATATTCCAAACTGATATTCTGATTTATATTTTACAACACCTCGTTAAACGCTGTCTCTAATGCACTTGTGTATTTCTATGAAAGGAAAAACGCTTATTAAATTTTAATCAGGGATGATTATATTACTAACGATAAAAAATAAAAGCAAATTATTCATATCTAATAACGTCCCTATGTATGACGAACTTATGATGATTAATGTTTGCTATATACTTATTAATGATTCTGTATTTTTATATGTACAAAGTTATTGGCTATAATTAATATCTTAAATTTTGAATTTATACACACATAATACACAGCAACGAATATTCTCGATATTTTTCTTTTGACTCAATTCATTATTGATTTACCTTCCATTCAATATCTAATTATATTAAAGCAGAAGGCCTAACGAATAATTATGGACAAATATCGTAACAAAGGCTTTGTATGTATAAAAAGAAGTATGTTAAAGAGATATACATATACACTATATACATATGACATAATATATTCTATACACGTACGTTTTTTCAAAATATAACAAATAGTATGGATTAGTTTATAAATATTTATATAAACTTACCTACGTATACATGTTAGCATACATACAACTGTAAATATGTATCAGAAACATCGTGTTAAAAATGAAATTACAAATGATTTATGTAAGTAATGTATTATTTACTTTTACTGTTTGTTTCTAAAAATTTTAACAATTATATTTAACCGTATATATCTATAGTTATTTACAAACGCTTATTGTACTGATTTGTGTATATTATATATCAATCCAATATGTTTATTGGGTAAAATGAATTGGATATATGTAACGTATATAAATGTTAGATACAACCTGTAATTAATGTACCTGTGAATTTGCAAATTAACGTAAATTCTATGAATTTTGAGATATTTTCATTATATTCTGAGGAAATATCGTTAACGAATAAGAAACAAATCCAGCGTAGCTACGAAATTATGCAAATGCGAAGGCTAGTCTTTCCCTTCAGAGCTAGTATAGTAGGAAAAAACCAGTGTTATTAATGATTTACGAATAAAACATGAATAAATCAGTTTTCTGCCAGTAGTGTGAACATGTTACAGATCACCAAAAAAGATTTGTTTTGTAATGGATTATTCTAATTTTATTTTATTCACCCAAATAATTCTCACCGCATTTCAATTAAAGAAAAAGTCCTCCAAACATGCAATGGTTTAATAATCAATTATGAATAATTGACTCGATTGTACCCATCCTTCATAATCGAAACGTCTTTATCGAGATTTCGAATGATTCGTTTTCTATCATTCGATGACGCTCATCACTATAGATTTGACTGACAGCTGACAGCGCAAATCCCTATGAACCAATTTTAAACATTACTCCATCTGGCGTTGATATTTGAAATTCATTTTGTAAATACGAAAAGTAGGTTATGTTTTGTGCAACACTATAAAAAGTAACTAAAAACGTGCTAAGACTTTATAATAAGCGGTAATTTTGTCATCCCATTCCACTTACCTGAATGTGATGCTAACGTTCAGCATGCTGAATTGTGTTTTGACATAAAATTATTGTTTGAGGTTAGTTGTGGTGTAATAATTTGCAATACTTTTAAACCTAAAAAACACGGATAATAATGTACACAATGATGATTTTTGTAGTGCTACTCGTTTCTATTAATTTTTGTAATTTTCTCAGCTGCTAAAAAGAATATTTAGTTTTTTGTTTCGGAATTGGTGGTTTTGAGATAAACAAAAAATGTTATAAAGTTAAGCTACAATCAACATTTTTTTCCCTCTTGTTCAGTCCAGCCAGGGATAGATAAATAATGAAATAATTTTTAATAATCGAATGATCCGATCTCATTCAACTATGTTCATTAGTAAATGTCATCAATTGATTCATTTATAAGTGAGAGTATATCATTCATCTACAAATTTACATATGTACTTGAATTGCTTGAATAAATGTTATTTTGAGAATAAAATAAATGAAGATATTTTTATTTTTACTAAACTTTAATACTAACTCAAAAAAAATTTAACAAAATATTATCAAGTGAACCAAACTGAAAACCGATCCAAACTTTCTAATTAAGTTCTGAAACCATCCTGAAATGATTCGATTTCGATCATTTGGTTATGTCGATCACTATTTAGTACTTGTAAATTTTCCGTTATTCACAGTTAACAACCACTTTGGATAAGCGTTCAATCAATAGTAACCCGGGCATTATCCAATAACTTCACATTGCTACCAGTCATAAAATTAATATTATTTAGATAGAAAAAAACTAAATAATTTTATTTCCTGTTTCTGCACGCTGATTGATTCTGAATTCATATTATTAGTTTGTATTTTTATAGTAGAATTTACGTTAATAATTGCATAGAATGAATTAAGTAGAGTAAAGGTTCCTATTTTTATTATTACAGTTATTTTTATTACACACGAAATGATTTATAAATAACAAAATATATTATTATATTTATGATGTATATTTATTTTAAATAAACAAAACATTTAAAAAAACGACCGTTTGTTTTGAATTGGGTAGTGACCATGATCTATGTCCACAAAATCCCTGACACCCTGTTTCTTCACGGCAAGCTTTATGAGGGGCGTGTCCGAAGAAGTAGACGGACTAGCAGACACCTTTACAATAGAACCGGTGCCTATGACGCCCCTCTCGTGAGCAGCAGCGAGTTGATTGACAATCCTACGTTCAACTTCGTATTTTATGGATCTGGCCCCATAATTTACGTCATAACCATCAGCGAGAGCAGATTCCACACTTCTGTCCCATTTTAATTCAATTTTATGTTTGTCCTTCGCCTAAATAATAACAAAAATAAAATAAATAGGAGGTACATTATTTATTCTACTATATTTACCCTTTTGGCCCATAATTGTAACTCACGATCAACCAATTGTATTAATTCACTCCTAGAAAATGGCAGGAAATAGACAATCTCATTAATTCTGCCTAGGAACTCGTCTCTTTTAAAATGCGCCTTTAATATCGGCTTGACTACTTTATCTTTAAATTTGCGACTTATGACAATATTATCTAAAGATTTATCATCTGTAAAAAAAAACGTAAAAAGTAAGCAAAGAAAATGAATAAAGTCCTAAAATCCATATTTCCTCACCTTCACTTGTTTTCAACCTCTCTGCCCTGACTCTTTCAGCTTCCTTTCTCAATTCAAGTCCATGTTCAGCGATTTCATCGCTAGCTAAATTTGATGTCATTATAAAAATCGCATCTTTGCATTCGATCGTCTTCCCTTGGCCATCGGTCAATCTACCTTCGTCAAACAGTTGTAAAAGGACGGTTAGTACATCGGGGTGCGCCTTATCGACTTCATCAAAGAGTACGACTGCATTAGGGAATTTTTTTAACCTCTTTGTTAATTGTCCGCCGTCATCATGGCCGATATAACCAGGGGGAGCACCAATCAATTTCGCAACCTTATTAAATGAGAATTTTGATAATTTCCATTAGAGTTTTAAATGGTGATTTCTCACCTCGTGTTTCTCTTGATATTCTGACATATCCATTCGTATAAATGCCGCTGGTTTATCCTTGTGGATGTAGGAGGCTAGTTGCTTAGCCAATTCAGTTTTGCCAATGCCGGATGAACCCAAAAATAGGAAAACCAAAGGATGATCATCGTCGGCCCAGCCATTTTCTTTACGACGAACGGCTGAAAGAATTGAAGCGTTCCAGAAGCGATTTCGAATTTAACGAAATAAACTATGAAATACTTGCTGCAACAGTGGTGATCGCTCCTTCTTGTCCGACTATGTACTGCCTCAACCGATCTTCTAATGGGAATCGTCTTCGTTCCTCCAATTCTTCCTCACGTTTTATTTTTTCGAACTTGCGGATAAATAAGATTATAAATAAACTGTTTTGAAAATTTGGAATTTGCAAATGAGTTATCACAAACCCACAAGAAAGAATATATAAAAAAAAGAAAACAAAAAACTAAAATGTACAAATATATTGCATAAGATCACTTAAATCTTAAGAAATTCGTCAATGCTTCCTATTTCTAACAAAATTTGAGAATAATTGTCCTAATATTGTTCATTTATTCCAAGGCAGTTGACAGTTTATTAAAAAAAATTGTACCTGTTGTAAGGCAAGCTGTTCTCTGGCAATTGTAGTCTGTGTTTGGAATAATGATAGTTATATAGTAAAGAAGTTAATTATTCATAAATGTGAATTGTAAAATACTATTGATCCTCGATACGATTAGAAACTTATATTTGACTTGTACAGTGTGATTCATTAAGAGTGGCCACCGGTCATATCTCGGTAACGGTTGATCATAGAGCTTAGGAAAACAAATTATACTAGCAAATGTGGTCATGAAAACACCCTTAAAATATTTTTTAAGTGTCTGAAGTTCACACAAGCTGGCGTAATTTGTTTTCTTTTTGCATTTATTTGCCTTTTTGATTATTTTCATTTATGAAAGTTGGTAGAAAACAAGTGTAAAATAAGCTGCCATAATTATAATATAATAGAATTATTATATAATTATCCATAAGTTTCCAAAAAATGCAACTACGCAATTTTTATCTGTTGGCGTTCCAAAAACAATTCGATTTTGTATATTTTCTAAACTTTTGGCTCACCCTGTAAGCTGTAAGTGCTGTAATTAAGTGGTTTCAGAAAAGAACATACCGGATGGATTTTCATTCACAATAAAAGTAAAAACAATAGTAATAATATCTATTCATTATTTCAACAAGTATTCAAAACATTCCACATCATCTCTCTAAATTTTTGGCCCGTGCTATACTAGCTCAACAAAAATAAATAACGTATTGTAAAGTTGTAATTTTTCTGGCGCCGGTGTATAAATCCTACGGCAAAAAAAAAGTATTTTCTTTAGTAACCTGTGAAATGGTCCCAGCAATCAATTGTCATTGTTTAGTTTTTGCGTCTATCAATGTGTCAAAGTGATCTATAATCTCACGCTTGTTTACCTTGTATTGTATTTATTAGTACTTGCTGAGTAACGCTTCGGCGCTAGTATCGATTTTTTCACTAATCAGATTGAAGTATGATGACGCGTCGTCAACGACAACAAATAAACATTTTTTTGAAGATTTTGTACACATCCGTCATTTTTTGAATTTGTGCGTTTTCAATCGTTTGAAACTGCTTTTATCTCTTTGTGATTTGTGAGTGAAAAGGCTGTAATAATTGTGAATATCCATATTTGCAATAATGGGTGGCTTAAGAAATTGCGGCGCGCCAGGATGTTTTGATACAAAAAGTGTTTGAAGGAAATCTCCAATGAAGCGGTGAGAATTGTTGATAATTACAAATAAAACAGGTGCGAAGAAAGACGGAGTTGGAACCAGAAGGTATCAGCTTATATAAAGTAGCAAGATCTTTACAAAAACGAGAAGTGTGCCTGAAAAAAAATTGTAAAAGACTAGAAGACAAGGTTCTCCGCATAGAGGATTTTATCAAGACCAAGCCGTATGAAGCGTTAGAAAACATGAGCAAATCCGTATCAAATTTTATCGCTTGTCAATTACGGAATGTACACCATACAAAATGTGGCAGGTGATTCACCAATTTCATCACCTGTTCTTAATTTAATTGAATTACAATGATAACTATTTATTATTATGATAATTATACCTTATATATTTATTTAAGTAAGCGATTTATTTTAATTTGCTTTTTTATGTTTTGCAAATATTTGTACTGTATAATTATGTATTTATGTGCGCACAATAAACGATTTTGTTCTTATTTTCATTTTATTTTCTAATCATATTCATTTACAAATTTTAAACAATATATTTCTTAATTGCGAATATCAAATCTCCCGCCTATAGGAAATAATTCTTGCTGACTAACGCTACGCGTCACCAATCTCAAAAGGTTTGAAACTTTGCTCTCGCCGCGTGAAATTACACGGTAGGTACACATCTATTATACCTACGTATATATATTTATTATCTATTTGTCTTATTTTTCCAATGAAGAAGCTTATGATATGCTAGCTCTATATTTTGAAAGTTTACAAAATGTTCTTATTGCCAATCAGGAGTATGCTACACGGTACTGGGTAATTTAATTAAACCTACAGTTTACAGGGTGCGCTGTAAGATTAGAAAATTTACAAAAGTCGAATTATATTTGAAACACCAACAGATATCAATTTGCGGTTTTGCCAAAACTGCCATTGCGTTCTATTTTTTCTGGATTTATTGTAATGATACCAAATCATATAAGTAGAACAAACTGGCAGATAACGCCATCTAGTTTCCATTTAAAGCAATAAAGCAACCTTTAGGTAGATACCTTTAAATGAGAAGGACAGCAACTGCAGCAAGATCAACAAAAAAAAACTACCAAGCTACTAATAAATAGATGTATGTGTTCTATCTACTTTAAAGAATCATCTAGCACAGAAAGTTTGTTTTAC
Source organism: Cetonia aurata (assembly GCA_949128085.1). NCBI lineage: Eukaryota > Metazoa > Arthropoda > Insecta > Coleoptera > Scarabaeidae > Cetonia > Cetonia aurata. Next base: position 37,689,593 of record OX421885.1, read on the forward strand.
CTTATCTCCATACTCCTGTAACAATTGTTTAATTTCACCATCCTTAGCATATTGTATAGGTCTATGACCAGAATCATTCTCAACTAATGGATTAGCACCTGCATTCAGTAACACTTTTACAACGTCTGTATTATCAGTTAATACGGCATAATGTAAAGCGGTAAATCCCAGAAAAGTAGCCCTATTATTAAGTTGACTAGAAAATTCTTCATCCCTAGCAATCAATACTGAGAATCCCAAATTATAAAAGGTCAATCACATTAATAAACTCTCTTACCCTCTAACGAATGTAATCCAGATTCACTAGCCACTCGAGAAGCATTAGCATATTGATCGCCTAAGTTAGGATCAGCTCCATTTTCTAATAATAGCTTGCATATGTGGGCATGCCCACTAACAGCTGCTACCATCAATGCTGTCCATCCAAATTGATGTCTTATATTTACGTCAACGGTTTTTGATACAATAATTCTATGATCAAATTAAATAATAATTTATATAAAAGATATATAAATAATATTAACCTTACCGCTTTACTTCATGCTCGATGCCATATTGCACTGATCGGAAGAATCTTTTTTCATTAATTTTGGTGTTATTTATATGCGAGTCACAAAATACTAATCCAATCCCTATGGAAGATAATGCTAATACACTGCTACTTTTCCACCAACTTCTATGTGATCCATTAGTGTTGTCACCTTTATTATTACCACTCCAATCATATTCGCGCACTCTAATCAGGGTATTATTTACATTAGACGAACTACTTATTGATGTTAAATTGCGACTGCTGTTATACTTTCTTAAATATCTGTAAAGTATAGAACATCTCTTTAACTTTATCATAATCGACTTTTTATTTCAGTAACAAATGCGCAACATTTACATTACAATTAATGTGTTCAAAATAAATTAAATCTATGACGGACAAATCTATTAATAAAAAATACGAATTTAATCAATTTAAATTTTTGAATTACAGGTTATGTATGGAATTTGTCAATTCTTGCATTCTTGTCACCTAGCTAATCTGTTCAGAAATTATCCATATTAGAACCGGTGAGTTCAATAGAAATTATAATTGAAAATGTTATTTTCGATACATTTGCGTAAATAAAATAAACAAATCATAGTAAAAACCAGTAATAATTTGTTTGATTACTAATAAAACTGTGTTGCACAACTTTTATACCAATAAAGAACGCACCCTCAAACGCGGCAAATTTAAAAAAATATTTAATGTCATTATTATGACATATTAGCATTTCATTTATTACATAAAAGAATTTTCATTTCAATGGAGTTTTTAATAAAATTTTGCCGTGCCATGGGTTGGTGCTGGTGTTGGCCCAAGAAGAGGCTGCAAGACGGTTATGATCTAGAACATTTCCTCGATTTGCGATTGCCGATTTTTTGGGTAATGGGCCCTCCTCGGTGTGGTAAAACGATCATAGCAAAGGCACTTGCGGCGGCAAGCGGTTACAGATTAGTGCAAATAAGTCAACTGATAAAAGATGAAATTGCGAAAGGGGAGTGGAGAGGCAAAGTAATAGAGGAGTATACGAAAATGGGGGAGCCCTGCCCTACTGAAATAGTTCTAAATTTACTAAAAGAAGTGTTCTACGTTACCTGTGACGATTCCGACGGTTACATTTTAGACGGGTTTCCGTTAGATTTGCAACAAGCGAAACAATTCGAATTTGAGATATGTAAAGTATACATCATAATATACCCTACATTAACAGAAGATGCATACGTAAAACGTTTCCGAGGATTAAAGAACGATGAGAATGCTAGAGCAGTACACATGGAACATTATCAAACGAGCCAAGAAGTTTATAGGCATTACGAACAAAAAACACTTAAATGTTTTACAATTTATAAAACTGACATATTAGTTAAGGCTTTAATAAGTGATTTAGAGCGATATTTTGGATATAAGTTTAATTATAAATGATATACTAAATAAGATTTATAACGTTTAATAAAATATGTATTATGTAAGTATAGAATTACGCATCATTCTGGTAACCTTAACCCATATAATATAGCAATAAAACTTATGCAGCAACCTTCGTATTTTGCGTCTCCATAGAAACGCTTTAAATTCAAACATTGGGAAGTAACGTACTAACATTTGCAAGTTCACATTTGCTTGCAATGAATGATTACAAGAAGAAATATTTTATAAACCTTTTAGGTAATTTATTATTGTTATTAAATACATGGTGATCATAAAAAAAATATTTTTAATTGGCAGGTACCCATTTAGATTTTCAAATAATTGAAGACACATGGGATAAGGATATCGTTGGCCATGACGAGCTCTTGGATTTCCTTCAAAATGCTAATGTAATAACGCTTTGGGCATGTATTGATGAAAGCAATGGTAAAAGGAAAATTAAACTTCAAAAGAACGTATGTATCTGTGCAATTCCGAATCTCCTGTCAAAATTGACAACATTTCGGCACTTTGTGCAACAAATGGGCATATTAACAAAATCAAATTTTCCTATAGTTATGCTAAAGGACTGGGGTTAGTAGATAAGTTTATGCCGCGAATTCAACTGATGAAAATTAATAAATGAAGAGTTCTTATGAAAGATGTTTTATATATATTTTTTGTAATTAACATTTTTAATATCTTTTTTAACGAACAAAAACTTATTTCATAATGCAAAAGTTGATAACATGTGAAATCGTAATTTTTCATAACAAATGATAATTTAACGAAACAGATCACAATATTTCCGAAAATTTCGGACTGAAATACAAAATTGAAGTAGATTATTACTGATATTCCCCTTCAAAATCAATCTCGTTTGACAGTTGAAATACTCTGCTAATACTCTGCTAACAGAGGAAGATTTTATACAATGATTCAACCAAAGGTTCCTAGAATGCAATGATTTTTCAATTTTTTTTTTATTTCTAGAAAACTTATTATTCCTACATATTTGTCGTTTCATATCCCACCTATTTACATTTAATATGTTATAGGTAATCCAAATTATGCTTGTGGAAAAGTTGGCGATACCTTACCAGCACCGACGTTCAAAATATATTCTAGTAATAATATACCAAATCTTCCATTTTTAGAATATTCGCTGGACATCGTTCAATTCACAATATCATCATATTCACAACTATGTGTGCTTATAATCCCCCATTTATTATAGATGGATTAAAATGCTTATTACAAAAATAAGTTTGACACCTTTATTTTAATTTTAGTCCCAAAATACTTTAAACGATAAAATAGTTATTTTATCAAAAATTAAACCGTTAATATTAAATGATGAAAATTTATGTTCGTCTATGCAAGTAATATCCCTGCAAGGACCACCAACAACTGCATTATATCACACACTGAGTAATGTCTTTACACCATTAATTGTTAAGGTTTGTTTCTATGCAAAAAAAAAGGTTAATATATCTTAGAAAATGAGGTTTTAGAATCAAAAAAGAATTGCAAACCAGAATAGCATTGAAAGGCAATTAGCTACATTGCAAGCGGGTCTTAGAACCACGATATTGACAAGCAATTTGGACGCAGATCCTTTGAAACATGTTGATACAAACAGTCTCCAAGGTCTGTTAGTAGTGCAAGTCAATGAACTCAATAAATAATGATAAATATTCTTGCAGTAATCCTAACTTTAGAGCACGAAGTAGAATTTTGGAACACTGCAATTAATAGCGGGAAATCCACAGAGGCAAAAAGCAGTTACGCGTCACTTAGGGATGTCATAAAACCGCTAGCTAGAGATTTTAGGTAAATATCAAAGGTAAAACTTTTTAAAATTCCGTTTTAAAAAAAAGTGTTCTTACAGTGTCTTAGATGCTTTGCCTCTACCTGACGTTGAAGATGTTTTGGAGAATGCGCACAATGTTTTGGACGATCTATGGAGGCATGAACCCCCATATCCCAAAACTAGAATGGAGCATTTGATGGAAATTATAGGTAATTAAGTGTCAAAGTGTTGTAACAGCTAAAAAGGACGTGTTTAACAGCTTCAGATGTCACACGGAGAATCAGCAAAGATTTTCATAAAATTAATTTTTGGACAGAAGAGTTTAATATGACCAGAGATGTCCTAGAACAGTGTTTATCGACCAGTAATCGTTGGGTGAACACTTGCAAGCAGCTCACGCAAATCTTTTGGCCAAATTACTCGTTACATGCTTGGACTGGTGATTACTTCGTCCCAATGAATTTGGTCGACGTGATAAACGGCTTAGAGGAGGTTCTAAACATCAGAACGATACACAGGCAACTCACCAGATTGTTAACGGCTAATGAGCAACAAGATTTGGTAAGCGAAGAGATCTTCAACCCGTTTGAAGGTATTTATTTTGTAAGTTCTAATTACAATTCAAAAAAAAATTAATTATTCCAAAGATCTGCAAGTTTTGACCTATGGACCGCACACTGACCAAGAGTGGCGTACAGCGAAGAAACAATTCGAATACCTTTTACAACCTGCTGAGCAGAAAGTCGCGCAGAAATTGAAAAAACAATTGAGCGGCGTTAAGGCAAACACTCGTCAACTCCTACACCAATACAGTCGATATTCTGAATTAATCAGCAGGCCTACTTTAAAGCAAGCGCTTCAAAACGAGAGGCAATATCTATTGGAGGCACTACGCGAGTATATCAAAACTTTAGTGATCAAAAGCACCGAAGGACCCTCCACTGTAGCAACGAGATATGATACGCCACAAATTATAAGCGAAATATCGTCAGCCAGACAAATAGAGACGAAAGTTAACGAAGTTTTGAAGGTATCTAAGAAATTATTGGATGATTTGCAGAACTATGACGACCTGCTTCATACGGCCACCGAATTGGCCAATAATATCAAGCAGCAACATAATGAGTTGTTTGAATCTTGGTGTTTGGACGTTTCGAACCAAATTAAGAATAAAACCCTAAGGTATTGATTTATATTTTTTTGAATCACATTTGATCTAATCTCAATATGACTCTTTTCAATATGGAAAAAGCTATATTACTTTTGCAAATTCGATAAATCATGAACCAATTACTCGAACTTGCTTTAAGAACTTTCTTAAATTTCTTTTTTACTTAGTTTAAAAGAGAATGATCCTGTGGTACAATTCTCGTACGACAAACTCATGCGGGTCTCTTATTCTCCGGGATTGGTTTCGATGATCACAGAGGTTCGGCAACTTTCAGCAATGGGATATAAAATACCTAGCAACATCGAGGACACTTACGTTCAAGCGAAAAAATTCGTAAAGTATGCCAAAATTTTGGAACAGGTACTTAAAGTCGTCCAAATTATTTTTAAATTGTTTTCTATTATAACGATTAATTTCGGATCATCAGATCGCCAACTTTCACAATACCATAGGAGATCGCATGATACCGTCACAAAGACCTTTGATGTTGAACAGTGCTCTAAATCTGTCCAGACTTGTCCAGGAAGAGGCAGTGGTGTATTGGTCGAATGTTGAGGCTGTCGAGAAATACATCGATAAATTAAAGGCGGCGGTGGAGACTTTATCAGCAGAGAATAATCTATTGACCAACTATCACTTACAAATCCTTGATAAGGTATTTCACCACCAATCCTACGTATATTTGCCTCTCTAAAATGCGGATTCTAGATTAGAGATTTGGAAAATGTTGACCTGATTCGCCAATACCAAAAATGGAAAGACTCTGCTAAAAGTATTCGCGATTTAATATCGCAGGTGCAGATCAAGGGATTCAAAAGTTTACAGTCGTGGAAAGTTGATCTCGACAGGCAACTGGCCAAGGTGTTGGAAATGCAATACTTGAAGAGTCTTCATACGGTTCACTTGTATTTGCCCGAGATATTTGCCGACCTCATATACAGGGAGAGTCATTTGCAATATTCGCCAGACGAGAAAACTCTACGTGAAAAATATGCTAGCCAAATGAAGAGGTTTCTGGAAATCCCTAAAAATTTTCGCGGCATATCGGAAAACCACGAAATTTTCGGTGAAATAATCGACAGGTAGGTTGTACCTACTAAGTTCCGGTTCAAAGAAATTGTAAACTTTGAAAGCATAGGTTTTTTGATTTGATGATATATTTAAATGAAGGTGACCATATTTTCAGTCGGATTAGTATTATGGAAAAAAATAGTCTTTTGGTTTCAATCATCAGGAATAGTATATTTCTGCTTTCTTAGGTCTAAATACGAGATCGATAAAGTGAATCAAAATACCGAAAACCTTTTCGAGCAACTACAAGGCGTTCTGAATCACTGGCAATCCTGGCTAAGCCTAGAATCTTTGGACACAGAAAAATTGAAAGTGTGGCAAGACTGGGATTTGCATTTCCGAGCATCAAAAACATTCGGGCAAGAAATAGCTAAGCTTCCTAGGTAAATCCTCCTAATTAGATTCTAAGAAATATTTTTTTTATTTTCCTCCTAAATTTAGCACGGAAGAAAAAGTTGGTTGCTTCATAATAGGTCTTACCAGATTAAGGAGCGATTTAGAGTCTCATAATAGGAGTTACTGGGACAAACTAACATTTTCTCTAAAAGATTCCATAGCCCAAGATGTGGTGAAACTGCAAATTTATGTCGATACTTCAACCGCTACCTTGAACAGACAACCAGTTACCATGGAGCAAATTGGAGAAGCTGACGCTTCACATGCTAATATCCTACGCGATAGACCCCAAGTATTGTTAAAAGACAGATTTTAGACTTCTAATATCTTCTAACTTTATTTTTAGATGGAGGAGTTGCATGAGAGCATGTGCTTAAAGGCGAAAACCTTAGCCAGTTGGACTAGGGAACAGATTGACTCAGTTAACAGACTGCAAGCGGCTTGGGAAAGACTGCAAAGCCTTCTCGAGAACCACGAGCACATCATAGCTAAGCAATTGCAAACTGTAAAAACTACTTTGAATATAGCGAGTGAAAACCTGAATAAGAAGGTCGAAACGTTCGGCGCAAAATGGGATCAGGTGAAACCACGTCCAAACTCAGGGCAAATAGCGAACGATACACTGTCTGAACTCCAAAAATATTTGGACAACATAAAACAGAAACGATTACAATGGAAAGAATTGATGGAGGAAAAGCAAAAAATTGTTGAGGATTTTGAGAAGTTCGGTATGCCAGTTCCGGAATTTCTCATGTGGGATGAAATTGAAATTGATTTAACGAACATCGAAGACACGTGGTCTCTATTCGAAGAATTCTATACTGGTAGTGTGAATTTATACAAATTCGCTTTATTTAACGAAATAATGTTTCGTTTTCCAGATTTCGAAAAATTGGGTAGCGAGGAGTGGATAGTTTTTCGGAAGAAAAGTTATATTTTGGAGGAATTTTTATATGATTGGCAGACTAAATTGCAAAAATTAGAACCAACCCCCTTGGTCACCAGAATCCTGAAAGAAATCCAAAACTATCAAGTAATAAGGTTCCTCAGATTTGCAAAAAAAAAATTTTAAAAATACGTTTTTAGGGAGCGTTGCCTACATTAAAACTGGTAAAAGGAGAAGATTTTACTGACAAGCATTGGATCGAAGTGTACAATTTACTTGGCATAAAACCAAAGCCCTTAGATAGTTTATACCTTAAAGACTTCTTGGTGATATCAGATGCTTTGCATAATAAAACAAAAGAAATACAAGTAATTACGACCAATTCAGTTACCTCCTTCGACAACTATAGAATATTCTCTTTTTAAAGATCATCTGCAAAAGAGCTGCAAGCGAGGTCATAGTCCGCCAAGCGTTAGCAGAACTAAATCAGTGGGAAGTTCAATCACATTTCAACTTAATGAGTCATTTGGATTTCAAGAAACGAAATATATCCTTGATTAAGGATTTTAAAGATATACTGAATAAGGTTGGCCAAAATAGCAATGCAATTAGATCAGGTCTTGAGCGATATTCTATTTCAGATTGGTGATAATCAAAGCCTCTTGCAATCAGTCAAAAATGCAGCTGATTTCGATAGCTTCTCAGAGCAGGCTGGGATATGGGAAAATCGTTTATCTGATTTGGAATTCTATTTAACCAGCTTTGCTCAAATACAACGGAAGTAATTTCAGTGACAAAATCAATATAGCCAATCTGATAATTGTAATTTCTTTAAGGTGGGTGTATCTGGAACCAATTTTTGGTTCCGGAACATTAACACACGAAGCAACCAGGTTCGAGAGACTGGACAGGGATTTTCGCAACGTGCTCCACTTTATCGAAAAAGATTCAAGGGTATGCGCTTTGCTACGATATACTAATCTAAGATCTATTTTGGAAAATCTGCAAGATCAACTAATGCGATGCCAAAAGAGTTTGGACGAATTTCTTACGGTAGTTTACTTTCGGGTTGCATTTTGCAAGTGCGTTGAACTGTTTATCATTCTATTTAGGAAAAGCGAAATAAGTTTCCAAGGTTTCTCTTCCTGGGTGACGATGATTTACTAGAAGTCATCGGGCAGTCTTCACAGGAAAGCGTGCTACAATCTCATTTAAAGAAACTCTTTGCCGGTATACACAATATTGGGTTAAATAAGGATAGTAACAAAATCTATGAGATGCGATCTTTGGAAGGCGAAATAGTAGAATTAGATAAACCAGTTGACATAGGACGACCAGTTGAAGTATGGAAGAATGAATAAATTTCTATCTATTTACTTCTTATGTTTACAGATATGGTTGAATTGCCTTGTGGACGCTATGCAGTCTTCACTAAAAAAGCTTTTGACAAAGTGCCTAGCCGACGCGCAAAATTTAGATCCAACAAAATATCCTTCGCAAATTCTATGTTTAGCAGACTCCATTACATTTACCACCAAGTGCGAACAAGCAATCACCAGCATGACTTTGCCAACGTTGTTGGGCACATACAAAGTAGAATATCTGTACTAAATTTTATAATTTACTTATTATTTTCTCTGTAATACAGACCCAACTCAACCACTACAGCTCCTTGGAGCTCCAAACAGACGCTAATCCCAATCCAGAAGAAGGTGACAACGTACTGGAATTAAAACTAAAAGCTCTCTTGTTAGATACGATACATCACATAAACGTAATCGAAGAATTGATCGAAGATAATGTGACTAAAACATCAGATTGGACCTGGCAAAAGCAGCTCAGATTCTACTCAAAACCTACCACAGGAGATGTAGCAGTGAAAATGGCCAATGCCGAAATGGAATATTCTTATGAGTACTTGGGAAATGGGCAGAAACTAGTGAGGACTCCGCTTACAGAACGTTGCTTCTTAACACTAACACAGGTACGCATTTTATTCATTATGAACATCATGGGAATGGCAAGAATTTTAGGCAATGTTCTTGGGAATGGGTGGTAATCCTTATGGTCCAGCTGGAACGGGTAAAACTGAATCTGTGAAAGCGCTAGGTGGTTTACTAGGGCGGCAAGTGTTGGTTTTTAATTGCGATGAGGTAGAATTATGCCCTGGTCTCCTATCAAATTATAATTTGGTAATGATTTAGGGCATAGATGCATCATCTATGGGGCGCATCATATCTGGTTTGGTAAAAACAGGAGCTTGGGGTTGTTTCGACGAATTTAACCGATTAGACGAAGCCACTCTCTCTGCAATTTCAATGTATATACAGCCAATCCAGTTGGCTTTGAAGAATAAAAAGGATCAAGTAATACTCTTGGACCTAGAAGTATAATATACTATAAATGTTAACATGAACAATACAAAACATTTTAATTGCAGATCAACTTAAATAAACACTGTGGCATATTCGTAACTCTCAATCCAGCTGGAGGTGGCTACGGTGGGAGAAACAAACTACCCGATAATCTTAAACAATTATTCAGACCCGTGGTTATGACGCATCCGGATCATGAGCAAATTGCACGGACTATACTGCATTGTAATGGCTATAAGAAAGCTGACATTGTCGCAAGTAAATTGGTCGAAATATTTAAACTCGCTAAGTAATATTATCTGTAGCAGATGGGGTCAACCGAAATAATTCTTTTAAAATTCCAGTCTCCTCCTCAGCAAGCAACAACATTACGATTGGGGCCTGCGAGCCCTTAAAACGGTTCTTAATGGATGCAGTCTCGGGATGAAGGACTACAAGAAGATTCTGTTGAAGAATGATTCCACTGGTGAAAATTTTGAATTTGCTTTAGCAACTAAGGCATTAAAGATGGATACTTTATCCAAACTAACTTACAGCGACCATCAAAAGTTTGAAGCTATTGTAAATGATATTTTCCGGGAGATGCCACAAAATATTCCTGACAGTAACAAACTCAGAGTTGCTCTGGAGGAAAGTTGTGAAGAATTAGGATTTTACGTTAATGACAGACAGGTAAAGATGTGTTATTTAAGGAACAAAAGTAAGATTTAGTTGTGCATTGCAGTTGGATAAATGTTTAGAACTTCACGAACAATTGAAGCAAAGAATGGGAGTCGCAATCATTGGGCCGCCATCTTCTGGTAAAAGCACAGTAAAGAAGATATTATTCCATGTCAGTCTCCTTTGTTAAATTCGTAGGTTAAAAGCACAAGTTCTATTTCTCTACATTTTCAGGCTTTAAACAAAATGGGGCACACTCTAAAAGAGAAAATCTTCAATCCAAAATCTTTACCTAGAGCTCAATTACTCGGGCAAATAGATCCAGATACCAGGCAATGGACAGATGGGGTTTTATCCCTATATAGTTTGCAGGTCACATCCGAGCCATTAGACGTATGGTCGTGGATAGTTTGCGACGGTGATATTGATCCAGAATGGGTGGAATCCCTAAATTCCGTTTTAGATGACAATAGGCTCCTCTCCCTGCCATCGGGGTGGAGAATACAATTTGGACCAAACGTAAATTTCATTTTTGAAAGCCACGAGCTACGAAACGCGTCTCCGGCGACGATTTCGCGAATGGGAATCGTATTTTTCAGTGAGGAAATTGTGAAGATCGAAGATTATGTCAGCAACATCATGAATAAACATGTAGGATTGTCTGGAACTCTAGAGGGCTTTTACAATGACTATTTTTTTAAATGTAAGAAATTTGTTTTAATAGCTTCGATTCCTACTGCTGTTAATGTGTTCTTATAGCCGTTAATTGGATTTTAAACGAAGGAGAATTGATACTGCAACGGTCTGGAATTGGAGTAGTAAAAACTGGATTATCACAGTTGGAACTGGCTTCAAATAAGGGTGAATTTGCTGTTGGTCTTATAAACGGATTGGGCGGGCAATTACAGAACGACTTTAAGGAATTTTTTGCCCAACAGGTATGATAAAAGTAAATTATTAAACATTTACATTCAAATTTCAACCCATTCTCTTATTCCCTGTAATGAGTCATACCTAGCAGTTTTAAACAAATCATTTTCATTATATCTGATTTCTTGTTTGTTCATTTTAAGGTATTTTCTTGGACTGGTGAGCCAGCACCTTCTGTACCAGAAAGAGTCTATTACAACCGTGACCAAGGAATCATCGAAAGTTATTTTACAAAATCGAATCAAATTTTCGACAAGAACAAATCACCTTTGATTTTCACAGCGCAGGTGTCACAAGCCACTGACATTTTGCAAAAATATCTAACACCAGGTAAAGAGCAAGATTTTCTCCTAATTGGTCCTCATGGTTCTGCGAAAAGGTAGGTACTTAGGTAGAAAAATTGATGACTTCAAGTAGTGATTAATCATAATTATAATTCGTCAATTTCCTTATAGTTTTATAGTGGAACATTTAGTAAAGGCGAGATCCGAAATTGAGATGACTATAGTACACTGCAGCGCCCACGTAACACCCCAATATCTTATACACAACTTTAAACAAGTAATATTCTTCGAAAATGGAAATCGTGTGTGTAGTAATTTCAGTTGTAAAATTTCAGAATTGCATAATAGTGAACAGCAGCAAAGGGAAAGTTTTTAAACCGAAGAAGGGTCACTTGGTGATCTATTTTAAGAATTTGCACCTTCTGAAACCGGATAAGTGGGGTACCAACATGTTAATAGAGTTCTTGCATCAAGTAAGAGTGTTTTATCTTTTCAGTAATTCTAATTAGTATGCTAGGATGTTAATACTTTTGTTAGTACATTTTATCATAGATAGCTTAACTCACGACATAAATAAACATAAATAAATTCTGCCAATTTTTTTCGGAAACAACGTTGATCATTTAGTGTTCTTCAAAAAAGAAGATATTTCCAATCATTTTCAAATGAAAACAATTCGTTTTACTATTTTTTTTTTAATAGTTAATGTAAGTTTCCGTTTTTTTTCTTAACTTATATTATTCACTAAAGGTTCGAAGATGAAGCTGCCGCTACCAATGGAATCTCCATTCTTTAAATACATCCTTGACACCTGCCTCTCCAATTCGTTTATCCTGATCTGACTCTGTATGATTTTCGCTTTGAGCTTGCCGACCTCTTGCAAATACTCCCGATCGTTCTTCTTTAATATCTGATTAGCCTCGTTCAGTTTATCGACGGCGTAGCTCTTGAAGTCGCTGTACTTCTTCTCGATCTTCGCTACGGCTTGCTCGTAATTCTCAATGTGCGCCTTCAAGGAGTTCTCGTTATTTTCGAAGCCCTTGATGATGGTCTTCGCCCTCTCGTATTTCTCAATGAGGTCGTGGAAGGCCAATTCTAAGTTGGCCAGATGGGTTTTGGCGATGTCGCGTTCCCCTTTCACCGTGTGATGTTCCTGCAGTAATTTCTCCAACATATTCTCGTAACTGACAATGACACCCGTCAAATTGGTTTTATTCTCGTCGCTTTCCTTAGCGGCCTTTTGTAATTCGCAATTTTCCTCTTTCAATTTCACCAGCAACTGCTCCAGTTCGACGATTTTCTCTTTGTATTTATTCGGCGACTCTTGATCCAATAACAGCGATTCCTGGAAGCACTGCGGCGTCCCCTTCAGATCCAAAACGCTGTTTTCGATTAGGGAGTGCTTCACCGGCTGAAACACCTGTAACTTCTTTTAATAGTCAAGAAAAAACTGATCAATCTCTTTTTCTTACTCTTATTAAATCCATAAAAACGAATTTTAAAACGAAAACGACGGGTACAAGGAGATAGAGATAGGACCACGGCTGTAATGTGAATGAATTGATGAATGCGAACATTTTTGACGTAATTTTGACCGAAACTTACTGGATTTTTGCAAATTTCTACAGCTCATCACTTACGGAGGCTTTTTCGACGATGGATTAGAGTGGGTACGAACGGAAAATGTTACTGTTGTTGGTTCTTTAATACCGAGCAGTTGTTTGTCGACTAGATTTTCTTCACTTCTTCATGTTTATAATATAGAGTAAGAATATTATAGATTTGGAGAGATTAATGCCATTAATGGAATACCTTTAAAGATTACCAGAAAAAGAGGACTTACACCTTATATGCTCAAACTACTTACGGCATAATTTGCAAGAAGTTATAACAGTCAATGATTCGTGGCAAAAAAGAAAATTAAGCAAGCTTGCTAGTTCTATGATTTCCATCTACAACGAGGTAAGATCTAGAACTATGTTGTACATCCTAGCTTTTGTTTTTTTTTTTTTTTGTTATAATCGACCGACAAATAAAAGCTTGTTGGTAATAACAATAACTACAATGGAGAAAACGGCGTACAACTCCATTCCACAACTCCATTCCAGTTATTGTATCTCTGAAGAAGCTAATTAGCGATATATCAATCTGAGCTTGAAATGAATAGCCTTTAACATATTTTAGGTAAAAGAAACCTTTAAAACAAATGAATATCGCCATTACGTCTTCAGTCCACATGAAATAAGCCTTTGGTGCAATTCCTTAGTGAGATATAGGAACGAGAACCAACAAATAGAGCCCGATGACTTCATTATTGAAGTAAATAAAGCATCCGCACAATTCCAAACGAATTTAACCGATAAACAAATACCAATTTTTTAGATCGTATGCAAAGAAGCTTTGCATATATTCGGAAACAAGTTAGTGAACGACGGAGATAAGACAAAATTAAATGACATACTAAATAACGTCTTCCTAAGCGATTGGGGCAAGTCTTATTTAACAGAGAAAGTTTCCAATATCTTTTTCATACCAAGCACGGTTTCCGCACGTACTACGCAATTTTTGACTAAAACCCAGGAGGAAGACTGGCTTAGCATGGTCAAGAAAGGTGTTATGTTATACGGTATGGTGTTAGTATTTCACCTTGTATTCTTGTACCTATATATGATTTATTTCAGAGCGCGAAGGGCACATTTTAAACCTCATGTTCACTCCAGAGTTGCTGAATTTAACCGCTGCTTTAAGCAGATCTTTAACAATAGACTGTGGCTCAGTTCTCCTGATCGGTTGCGCTGGTGTTGGAAGGAAATCCGCTGTTAGAATAGTTTCCGCTATGCAATCATCGAAACTAGTAGTACCAACATCAACAAAGTTATTTAATAGTGACCTTAAATATGTAATATTCCTTGTAAAACTCTATGATATATATATGTTGATTTTTGCTCTTTTAATAGGCAATGCAGCAAAGTGGTATTCAAGGTGAGCACGTCGTGTTTCTTCTGGAAGATCATCTTTTTGATAATGCAATTCTGAACGTCATAAGCACTTTATTATCATCAGGAGAAGTAAGTTTACAGCTTACCAAGTTGATTTAATTGCGTTTTGCGTCGTCTTATCAGGTACCAGGATTATACAATCCAATTGAATTGGAATCTTTGATATCTGGTTTGAGGGACGAAGCTTTAAGAGAAGGATTTGATGGGGATTTACGAGATTACTTCGTGGACCGTGTTAAGAAGAGGCTACACGTTGCCGTATGTTTGGATGTTAACAATGGAAAGTTCTGGGGGATCTTAGCTGACTGTCCAGTTTTATACCAAAAATGTAATGTCATTTGGAAAAGTTCGTGGTCGGCCAAGACTATGGAGAATATTCCAAATATGCTTATAGACAAGTAAATAACATATATTATTGTGCAAAACAATATTATATTTTCCCTTACCTTAGACATAACAAAGAAAACCCAAAAGAACCAATCGAGTTATGTTCTGGTTTTAATAGCATTCATACATCCATTGAACCAAACGGCATTGCAACCCCACAACGCTATATAGAATTAGTGAAGAGTTACATCAGATTTTACATCCAAAAGAAAAATTTAATAGTGAAAAAAAAGGTTAAACTACAGGTAATGCTAATCGAAAAAAAATATTGCCAAGATATTATAAGCAAAACGAATTTACAAAACAGGCTGGGGTGGACAAACTCACAGAAGCAAGATCTGTCGTAGCGGATCTAAAACTAAAGGCAGCCGAACAACAGGAAAAACTAGCTGAGAAACAGAGTAAAGCAAACGTTGCTCTCGATATGATCAGTAACACCATGGAAAACGCCAATACGCAAAAACAAGAGATGGAGATCCTGAAACGGCATACAGAGAACGAAAATGAGCAACTCTCGAAGAGGTTTCGGTTCATTTGTCAGCTCGCTTTGTCCTAATTTATTTCATTTGCAGAAAGACCGAAATCGAACAAGAATTGGCCGAAGTGGAGCCTTTAATTAAAGAAGCCAGTGCTGCCGTTGGAAACATAAAACCTGAAGCTTTATCGGAAATTAGATCACTGCGTGCACCACCGGAAATCATACGAGATATACTGGAAGGAGTCTTAAGGTTAATGGGAATCCAAGACACGTCTTGGAATAGCATGAAAGTATTTTTGGCCAAACGCGGAGTGAAGGAGGACATTCGATCTTTCGATGCCAGTAGAATAACAGCGGATAGTCGGCAAGCCGTGGAGAGACTCATGCAGAATAAAAGCGATTCCTTCGATGCAAAATCTTCAAAACGAGCTTCTGTGGCGGCAGCACCCTTAGCTGCTTGGGTGAAAGCCAACGTGAGGTATTCGCACGTCATGGATAAAATCAAGCCGCTCACCAAAGAACAGAATCGCTTGCAGAGGTTGGAAAATTTTTACTGAAATTCGAAAAAATTTAATCTCATTTTACACAGGAATTTGGAAAATGCTAAATTCCAACTAGGCGAATTGAGTTCTGGACTATCTAGCGTTGACGCCAAGGTGGCAAAGTTAAAAGAGCAATTATCCACGTATACAAAAGAAGCTGCTGAAATCGAGATACATTTAGGTAAGGCCCAAGAAACGTTGCAAGCAGCCGAAGGACTTGTGGACAAGTTAAATGATGAATATAATAGATGGAAAAGCCAGGTATTGTTTTAAAATAATTACGTAGACATTAATTGAATTAAAGTCATACAATTAGTTATCAGAGTTATCAAACGAAATAAAACGCCTACCTAGTTATTGCTTGCTAGCAGCTGCTTTTGTAACATACTTATCTGGAGAACCAGAAAATATGCGATTGTAAGTAAATTTTTAAAATCTTACTTCATGAATATGATCTTAACGTTTCATTTAGAAAGCTGCTAGAAGCTTGGAAGAATATAATTGAATCTGATGCCATAACCGAATTCACTTTGGAGAATTTCTTGAGCTCAGAGAGAGAAAATTTACAATGGCAAAGTGAAGGCCTTTCTTCTGATCAACTGTCTATTCAGAATGCTATAGTAATGCTGAATGTAATAAAGTAATCATTTTTAAAAGAACTTTCACATTCTAATCACTGCATAAATTTTAGTCAGGCGTTGTTCCACTAGTAATTGATCCCACTTCAGTTGCTTTCGGTTGGTTAAAAGAGCATTACAAGGACACAACTGTGGAAAGCATTAATGAAAATTCACCAAAGTTTAACAGCACTTTAGAATTAGCAATTAGATTTGGTAAAATCTTGATCGTCGAGAACTTCAACAATATTTCTGCTATCCTCTCACCAATACTACGAAAAGAATTCATACATTCAGGTATATAATATATATTCACCAGTTTTTTGTTACCAATAATATAATCCTTGCTTTTAGGAGAAAGAAAAATGATCACCATAAATGCAAAACAAATCGATTGCCATAACGATTTTCGTTTAATTCTAACGAGTAGAGATGCACAATTTAAAATTCCAGCGTATTTATCTTCTAGCATACTAGTGGTGAATTTTTCAATTACCCATTCAGGTTTAACAGGTTATTATTTTTAATTACTGTTCTTGGTCACGTATTTTTCCTTATATTTTGTATTAATATTTTTTAGAGAAACTCCTAATTGGTGCTATAAGACAAGAAAATCCACAATTGGAAGAGAAACGCAGACAGTTGCTGAAGCAAAGGGAAGAAATGCAAGAAAAGCAATACAATCTACAAAATCAATTATTGGAAGACTTAGCCAATTCCTCTGGAAATATACTTGAAAATAAAGTAGAACAAAATCAGTTGCAATGCTTCGGTAATTTTGATTTACTGTTTTCTTTCCACAGTCTTTATTAGAATCCTTAAATGAAACTAAAGCCAGTTCCAATGCGATCTCTCAAGCTCTGATTCAATCTAATGAAATCCGTCAAAAACTATCCGAGGAGTATGAAGTGTACAAGGAGATCTCTTCGTTTGGCAGTTCTTTGTATTTTGCCATTACGGAATTTTCTAAAATAAATATTCTCTATTCGATATCTGTACATTCCTATACAGTTTTATTCTTAAGATCTCTATCTTCAACACAGGTAATATAATTTAAAAGCGCAGTTCGAATTGTATAAATTTCATTTGAAGGCCGTTGAAAATACTTTTGGATTAATGCAACGGAATTTGATCCAATCTGTGTATCAATTTGTTAGTCGTGGTATCCTCAAAGCGGATCGCCCGAAATTCATTCTGCACCTTATACATACAATGTATCCCAAACAAGTTCCTGAAGATGTAAATATAGCAATTATGATAACACACTAGGATTATAATTATTTCCTTTACCATAGGAGTGGGCATTCTTCCTTGGTCGAAATACCAGTTCTAAATTGGATTTAAAGAATGAAACTAACATTCCGAATTGGTTACCCGAACAGTCACACTACCAAGTTCAGTTATTGCAGGTATATTTTGAGTATAACAACCGAACTGCAAATTGAAATAATCCATCCTTCAGTTATATCAACCAAACATCTACTCAGCCCTAAATCTAGTCGAATCAACAGTCTGGAAAGGCTTCATGGAAAGCAGCGATTGTGAGGTCAAATTTCCCAGCCACATAAAACTAACTGAGTTCCAGAAGATCTTAGTGATACAAACTCTAAGACCGGACAGATTATATTCGTCTTTGATGCAATTTTGTTTACACATTACTGGTATTGATCAAACCGAATTATTTAAAGTTATGTCTTTTACGATATGTTTTAGGTTTAAAGACTTTGAATCTGGAAGTGTTGCAGTTGGGGCAAATTTTACAAGAATCTTCTTGTTCCGAACCAATTCTGCTGCTGACCACTTCTGGAAATGACCCATCGGTGGAAATACGAGAGCTGGCTGAAAATAAAAAAGGAGTTGGAAAATTTATAGAGGTACGTAATGAAACAAAGTTAGTTTTTTTTTTGCCTTATTTTATATTAGAAACGCATATACACATTGGGTTTTGCACGCACTCTCTTGATTTGTCGACATCTTCCATTGTACTAACTTCTTTGCTGTATACTTCACCAAAAAATTAACCGATCAGTAGGTAGATACATTTTTTGTAAATTACCTACAGATAGCCATGGGTGAAGGTCAAGAATCGAAAGCAATTTTAAGTTTACAAGAAGCAAGTGATTCCGGTCAGTGGATTATATTGAAAAATCTACACTTGGTGACTAGTTGGTTACCAATCTTGCTTCAAGAACTGCAGAATATAAAACCTCATTCTGAATTCAGGTTTATTTAAATAACATTTGGGACCTCCAAAACATAATTTCATAAAAATTTATTCTAGGATATGGTTAATTACAGAATCACAGAACTCGTTTAACTTAGTCCTCGCTGAGAATTGCCTGAAAATAGCGTACGAAGCAGCACAAGGCGTCAGAAATAACTTGTTGAGAACTTACGCAACTTGGGGTTCGGATCACTTCAAAAACCTTAAACCTACAGGAGCTAGGATCTTTTTCGTCCTTGCTTGTATAAATGCCCTTTTACAAGAGAGAAGGAATTACATACCTCAAGGTACGAGATAATATCTACCTCAAAAAGAGTCTATATCCATTAAAATTCGTACTTTGTAGGCTGGTCGAAGTGGTATGACTTTAGCGATGTTGACTTAACATCAGCTATCAAATTAACAACACCTATTTTAACGTTAACTAATTCGCAAGTTCCATGGAAATTTTTGAAGGGACTTTGCGCAGACGCAGTGTACGGTGGACGTATAGAACATATTCAAGATTTTTCCATTCTAGAAAGTTATCTTAATCAATTCCTAGTTGACGACGTATTGAGTCATCGTTGGAAACCCTTTAATTTAAACAATTCCATATCTTTATCTACAAAATATGATGTAATGTGATTTTCTTTATAAGATCCATACCTTCATCAGTAACTATTTTAGGATTATATTAACGCTATAACCCAATTGTCCCACAGAGATATGCCTAGCTATTTTGGCTTGTCAGAAAATATCGATAGAAGTTGGGAAAAGAATATTTCAAGTGGGATTATAAAAGATCTTGAAGGTAAACTGACATCAACGAACTTTGATTGCGTATACGTATCGTTTTTAATTCTCTTTTTCAGCTTTGGAAACTAATAAAACCAAACAACTAATATTCAATCGCCAACTTTGGCAAAAGGGTTTGAATCCTTACATAAATTTATGGAAGAAGATAAATCAAGGTCAAGACTTCGTGAAAATAACTTTGAAACTATTTTCAGTCGAGCCCCAACAGTCTCCAATAATCAACTTCATACAAGAGGAGTTCTATAATGCTGTCGTCTTGATTCAAGAGATCCATAAGAATTTCACTTCATTAAACCGACTATTAAGAGCCAGTTCTTTGCCTGATGATAAAACCACACATTTAGCTATGAGTTTGCTAAATCAAAAAGTGCCGAACGCGTGGTCTAGGTTATGGAATGGTCCCGCAGACCCGCATAAGTACTTGCGTTACGTCATCGTAAAAACAATTAAAATTAGAAATTGGCAAAATGAGGAAATCGAATATTTCTTTAAAGTGCCAATGAATTTATCACTCTTGTTTAATCCAGAAACGTTTTTAGCCGCTTTCAAACTGCATTATTCCAGGTAAGTCCGTATGTAGGTAGGTACACACCCAACTGGATTAAGTTTTAAATATTTGGAAATATTTTTATGTTTCGAAAAAAAATAGGGTTATATACGAAAACGATAAAAATATCTTGGACCCCTTTAAGTTTTTGATTTACATTCCACCAATTTGCAGGCAGGATTTTATTTACGTGCGGGTAGACGAAAATAACTAGCCAAAATCGAGACCAAAAATAATAGATACGTACATTGAATGAACCAATTTATCTATGGTATAGGTACTTACCACCTTTAAGAAACTTCATACAAAGATCTGAGATCCTTGGCTTTGTTGCACATACACACAAAACATTTTAAAGGTCTGTAAAAGGCGGATGCATATATTAGACACAATATTTAGGCTTTCACTACTGCATTAATACTACATATTCCTTTACACTATCTCACAAGGAGTAGGCAAGAACTGCGAAACACAAAATTAAATGAGTCATATATTATTCGAAAGAGGATATTAAGTGTATAAAAACTGTAAATGGGTTTGAGTGCATGGGCCTTAATTTTTGAGATATGAAGAATTTTATTTAAAAACATTAACACCTGTAGCTTAAGAAGAATTATATGTACACAACTGATTAGTGGCTGTGTAGCCCAATTAGTTGAGCGCACGGATTACGAATTTTACCAGGAAGTGGACTAGGTTCGAGCCCATCCTGGGGACATTATTTTTCTATTATCAGTATTCATTTTTTTTTATTTTTATTCGTAATATATGTGATTACTAATAATCACAAATAACATATACAACTTTCACACACAACATTGGAAAAAAAAAACAATTATAATACAATGCAATAATTATTTATTAATAAATAAAAGAAAGAAAATGATGTACGAAATCGTCGCACAGGTGAACTTTGGAGATGCTTTGGCAGGTGGTACATATAGTGACAAAGTATTTCGGATTAAAAATTATGTTTATAATCAATTTGTTGAAACACGTAGTACAGAACAGCTTGTTACAAGATGGCAATTGCAGATGTGGGTTATGGCTGCCGTTGCCAAATTTTATGAGGATACAGAAAATAATTGCATTTTTCGATTTGTTGCATCTTCCAGGTGGATGTCAGATTATGAAAGAATATAAAATTTCAAATCGTCGTGTAATGCGATATCTATCCGAAAAAGAAATCGCATCACTGATGAAATTATGAATTCCATAAACGTTGCAGCCTCTTGGCCTTTTGTATCATATACTAACCGACAATTCTATTCTTATTTTAGTACCTATTTGTGATAAAGTAAGAGTTTTGCTTCACAATCATCAGTATTTCTTAACATATAGAGACAAAGAAGTAACTCTAATGCATTTTCTCTTATAGGTTCTTTATTATAATGTAACTCATTACTACTATTCTACAATTTACAGTTACAAAATTGATTTCCTTCGAAAATTTGTATGTAAGAATATATAATGTAATTATATGTAGCTATAAATATTATAATAATAATAATAATAATATAATATTTATTTTATGACATTAAAAAAAATATGGAACAGCATAGAAAAGTAAAACCTCTGGGAATGCAATAAAAAAAATGAGTTGGTTAGAAAATAAATACGGAGCAACTTCTATGCGATTAATCTTTAACAAGTTTTAAGCACTTTTCTGTGCTGTTTTTTTTTTTTTTTTTTAATTTTAGACAATGTTAAAAAACTATTAAT
This sequence comes from Cetonia aurata, assembly GCA_949128085.1. Classification (NCBI taxonomy): domain Eukaryota; kingdom Metazoa; phylum Arthropoda; class Insecta; order Coleoptera; family Scarabaeidae; genus Cetonia; species Cetonia aurata. Next base: position 37,711,438 of record OX421885.1, read on the forward strand.
GCTTGTAACTTAAGAAAGAAAGCGTGTATATAGCACGTTAATGGATTTATAACCTGATTAGTATTCGGTTTGTTAAAACCGAAAAGTTTTACATATATCTTTATTATAAAATTTGATAAGCAACAATCATTATTAGCAGACGCGTTTCGTGCATACATATTATTTTCATTACTATTATTTACAAAAAAGAGCTAGAAAACCAAGGAACTATTAACATACAAAATATCTACAAAAGTTCGCGTGTGCGACGATTTCGTACCTCATTTTCTTTCTTTTATTTATTAATAAATAATTATTGCATTGTATTATAATTGTTTTTTTTTTCCAATGTTGTGTGTGAAAGTTGTATATGTTATTTGTGATTATTAGTAATCACATATATTACGAATAAAAATAAAAAAAAAATGAATACTGATAATAGAAAAATAATGTCCCAGGATGGGCTCGAACCTAGTCCACTTCCTGGTAAAATTCGTAATCCGTGCGCTCAACTAATTGGGCTACACAGACACCAATCAGTTGTGTACATATAATTCTTCTTAAGCTACATGCGTTAATGTTTTTAAATAAAATTCTTCATATCTCAAAAATTAAGGCCCATGCACTCAAACCCGTTTACAGTTTTTCTACTCTTAACTCCCTCTTTCAAATGATATACGACTCATTTAATTTTGTGTTTCGCAGTTCTTGCCTACTCCTTGTCAGTAAAACTGGCTTATAAAGTTATATTATACTTCGACAACCGTTAATTTTCCAAAAATTGTTTACAACCTCAACTATCGCCCTCTAGCGAAAATATTCTTTCTAACAATCATTAAATTCTCATTCCTGCTTTATAATTGGGTTAAATTGTAGGCAATTATTTTCGGTACTACCAACATATAGATCATTTTAGTAAATTTTTGTTGTTTAAGATACTGAAAATAATGGCGGAAAATTTGAATTTTATTTGGTGGGTGAACAAGTTAATTTTCAGACAACACCAAATACCTTCCGATGAATTGGTAATGCAAACCAATTGGAAGATTACTGCAAATTCGGTTATTTTGGAAGGTTTACTCGTCTCGGGAGCATTATTTGACGGATATTTGCTCTCGCCTTGCACGCCGAATACAGAAAGCATAAATCCGATTCCCAATTGTTACATTACCTGGATACATAAGGTTTTTACATGCAATTATAAAAAATAATTCACTCATCCACAGTTTAACATTACTTGCAGAAAAATGCAGTAATCAACGACAAAACAATTGACGTCCCTGTATATTATACGACCGAGCGAGAAAAACAAGTAACACAAATACAAGTACCATGCGATTTGAAAGAGAAAGATAAATGGATTAGAACAGGACTAGCATTTTTCCTATCATATTAAAATTTAATGTATATACATTTTTTCACATTAGACTTGTAATCTTAAATAAAACAGTTACCTATGAAAATAATTTATTTATTTCGGTTGTGCTCGCGAGATGGCGCCGGCCAGTATAAACCAATATGGTGAAATTATTGTTTCCGTTTGACATAGCATTGTTGTCACTTTTCGTTGTATAGATGAATATTTGTTATGCTTAATTCGTATTAGAAATTTCCCCTTGTCAATATTGTGGTTTCGGTTTGTGTTACAAATGTTTTCAAGCATATCTAAATCGATTCTGTACCATTTTCTACGGGAAAATATGGATTTCTACCATTGTTTGGAATCCGTATAATAAAGACCTTGAAACGTCGTGTAACTTTAATAAATTCATATCCGTTATAGTGGAAAACCGCGAAATTCAATTGTTGGCGATTTAAATGTGAATAATGGAAAATACGGAAGGACGGGAATTACTCGAAAATGTGACAATTTCTAATGTTAACGAATCTCAATATATGATACAACGCGTACCGGTAGTAAGTCCTCAACTATTAAGTACTGAATTGCTGCAACACCATAATGGATTGGTGGTGGATCTGGGTGCTGGAGATTTTATACCAGTTAATTATACATCAGAAGATTTACTCACGCAAGATTTAACAGAAGAAGATCGCAACTTAGCAGCGGCTTTAGTTGCCGTGCAATTGAGCCAGCAACAAAAACAACAACAATTACAAGATTCTAACGTGATTATTAACACTTCTTTACCATCATTAGTGACTGGCACTTCATTAGACGATGGGAAATTAAACGATCAACAGTTAATGTTAAACGAAAAGGGAGCAATAAGCAATGGATACTTACAGATTGTAGAATCAGACAGCATATATAAACAGTCGTTGATGCCAAAAATTTCGGCATTCGATTCTCGCGATTTTTCTTCCCATGACGTTTATACAAGAAGTCAAGAACTATTAACCATTAAAGCTGAGGATGAGTTAGAAGGTACCGTAACTCAGAGGGACTCAGACGGAGAAACTAAATCTGATAATCGATCATCCAAAAAGAGTCTTCCACATAAGAAACGAATTTCTAGGAAACTAAAGAAAAGCTCGCAAAACTTGAGAAAGGTGTATAAATGTAATTTATGTGAACAAATTTTCAATAATAGCGAAGAATTTACTACTCATCAGGGTTTATGTCAGACGACAATAACGCCAATACATCAAGCAGCCTTCGTTTGCCAAATTTGCAATGGGAGCTTTCAGGATCAGTTGCGGTTTTTCGAACATTTGAAATTTCATTACGAGCCGGACGTTATAATACAAGTAAATAGTCCAGTAAGTCGCTTTCTGTATAAATTTATTAATGAAGAATATTGATTGATTGTAATTTAAAGGAACCGAAAACAAAGCAGACGTGCTCCAAACAACAGACAAAATCTGATAATTTGATTTCATCTATAAATCTATTAACGACCTGCATTGAGTGTAATAAAACTTTTCGTCGGCAAAAAGCGTACGAGGCACACATCAGGGATTTCCACAACAAAGATGATCTCAACGAATTTAGTGAACCCGAAGATCTCATGGCCGGAATTGATGTTAATACATCTGTACAAAGTTCTACACATGATACAAAGGAATGGTAACAACGCAAAAGGGTGGAGAAACAATTATGTAACTCAGAAAGCAATAATTTGTTGCAGGTATAATGGTGAAGATGAATTGCAAGCCACAGAAGAGGATTTGCGGGCGTTGGAAGCTCAAGAATACATTTGCCATATTTGTATGCAAACTTTTAATCATCGAAGTGTATTACAAGAGCATATGGTGACGTGTAAAATTGAAAATACAACTATGACTACTGGTAAAGGTAATTATTTATAAAAATTGTAATATATGCATAAAAAAATTGCACAAGATGCTATTTCAGAACTGCCGCCGAATGAACCGAAAAAGAAGGGAAAAAAGAAAGTTACAGAGTATCATTGCTCAGAATGCTCGAGAGTTTTCATGCATAAGAATTCTTTAGTTTATCACATGCGGGGCCATACTGGTATTCGACCACATCCTTGCAATCAATGTGGTAAAAGTTTCTTCGCGGCGAGTGCTTTGAAAGTCCATCTACGATTACACTCTGGTAATTTTAAATTATTGTTAATACTATTGTAGCCAATCTTAAATATCTCTCGACACATCTTTCTTTGTCATATTTTTACAGTAGCACCTTTCCCTTCTGATTTTTTTTTTTATACTCACTACTGATCATTTATGTAGATATTGGCATACTTTTCAATGGATCCTTAACTTTAATAACATTTCCTACTCCTACCAAGTGTTTTGTTCCTTTATCATTTGTATCAGCTCTGGAGGAGTTGTACCCTCCTCCCAATAGAAGATTAATTATCAGAACAGCGATTTTGTTATATATTTTAAAGTCATTCATATTAGCATTAAGCTTACTTTTTAACCCACCTATGCCTTATTTTCTTTAATTTTTATGATTTTTTTCTTGAATAAGGTTCATTTCGGCTCTATTAATTTGATTTTACAAACAATTTAGTAGTATGTAGGGTGGATATTGGGAAACAAGGTGTACTTTTTAAAGGATAGTAGGCATTTAAGGTTGATACGGTTTATTATAAAAATAAGAACATATCTTACAAAACCACAACATAAAATAGTATTCTAACAGAATATTAGTGACTAATGTTAGTCTTAGTTGTGTGAATAAGAATGGTAAATAGTAGGCGTGGCTCAGTATATTTTCTGACTGTTTGTCGGGCCTGTTCTCATAATGCGAACTGTACGAAAATTTGTAACAAATGCTCAACATGTACTGAGTTGGGCACACCCACTTTTTACCACCATTACTACACCACAGACAATATTAAATTGGAGATGCCTTCCTTTTCTTTTCTGTTTATCTTATCATTTTATCTTTATTTAACTTTTTTTTTGTTTCCTTTGTCGTTCCAAATAAGTTTTTGCTAAAATAACCAAACCATTAACTAAATTTGCATCCAGTTATGGATACTGTATAAATTACAGTGTAATTTCACAGTTTTACTTGACCTTATATGACTAACGGTTTTTTAATGCCATTTCAACTAATTCCCTTTCTAAGTATCACTTATGAAATAAATATTTTAGGTGATAAGCCATATAGATGTGAATTTTGCGGAAGATATTTCCGCCAATGGGGAGATCTGAAATATCACTGCGTATCAATACACTCTGATCAGAAACAATACCAATGCGAATATTGCGGTAAAGATTTTGCGCGCAAATACTCATTGATTGTACATAGGCGCATCCATACTGGAGAGAAGAATTATAAGTGCGAGTTTTGCGGGAAAACTTTCCGAGCATCATCGTACCTTCAAAACCACAGAAGAATACATACAGGTCTGTTTAATGTTTCCATTAACGATGTCTATTTGACTGTCTGTTTTTATATTTAGGTGAAAAACCCCATCCGTGCGAGTTATGCGGTAAACGGTTTAGAGTGCGATCTGATATGAAACGACATTATCAAACTCACAGTAGGAAACGTGTAAATAGAGCGGCATCGACGTCTGATGCGTTAGTGACGAAAATCGAACATTTTGAAAACGAGGGGATTGAAAGTATTTTACCAGATGAAGAAACTGAAGGCAAATTTAAACCAGAAAGCCCAACCTCGTCAGCAACTATACAGTATGAAACAGATGGACTTGAAAACGTTAGGGAAGGAAACACTTTATATGTAATGCCTATAATAATTTCTTAGGTGATAATTATTGTAATTAAAGTAATGTTTGTATAAACAAAAACGCAGCGTTTTGTTAAAGGAAAAAAAAAATATTAATGCAATGTATGCAATTAAAATGTTTTATATTCCATTGTACATAAATTGTTATTTTTTAATAATATATTTACAAAATAGCATATTTTATTCATCTTTCTACAACACTATCTTTTATTTCTGAATTAAGTTTTGAAAATTGTACAAGGAATACGAAAAAACGCCATTCTTCAATATCGGCATAATTTCGAAGTAAGTATATATATTTTTATTAATTTATTTCTAATTTAGAACAATACACTTAATCCACCATTGTCTGTCTCAAGATCCATTCAGAATTTGGGATTAGAACAGACCTTTGAGTAATAAATACTCAAAGGAACAGACCTAAAAATTATGGATTTGACGTTTAAATTTGTTTTGTTTTTATGACATTTAACATAACCTACATATTCGAAGGCTCTTAATGTACACGATCTACTAAGGGATCAGAGATCTAATCAATAAACAATTGTAATCGCACCAGAATATATTTCTATTAACTTATAAATAATAATACCATTAAAGAATTATAAAATAAACATCTAGGATGAGTTCTGTAGCATTTCATCCCATCATTAGTTCAATACAGAAAATTGCATTATATGAAACAAGACAGGTAAAATACGTGAAATGCTACTTGAAAGAAAACCATATTAATAAAATCAATTTTAGAATTTTTATTTAGTTGGCTCAAATAATACTTTAACTAGATATAGAGTGCTGAAGATAGACCGGACAGAACCAAGGAACTTAGTAATATATGATGACAAAGTGGAATATACTCGAGATGAGATCCATGATCTTATTACCATGATAGAAGGTGGTAATAGACCTAGAACAGGTTTGAATATAATATCTGCATTTGGAATAGTTGGTTGGTTAATTAAATACAATCAAATCTTAAATATATTGAAATTCATATTTTAGGTTTTATTAGATTCTTAGAAGGGTATTACATTATTTTAGTAACAAAAAGAAGGAAGGTCTCTGTTATTGGGCATCATACTATTTATAAAATTGAACACACATCAATGATATATATTCCACACGATTCAGTACGATTATTACACCCGGATGAAACGCGTTACCAAAAGATGTTTCAAAATATTGATTTATCAAGTAATTTTTATTTTAGCTACAGTTATGATTTAACGCACACCTTGCAACATAATTTAAGCCCACCGAAACAGATCATTCCGAATATTATTGATGATTTAGAATGCACTTATAAGCAAAATGAGGAGTTGTTAAACCCATCTATGTTTGCCGATCTCAATTGTTCGAAAGAGCGACAGAATTTTGGTGTTAGAATGAAGCCACATCGTAAATTTGTATGGAACTCCCATTTATTGAGTAATATTGAAAAAGAATTACATCCTGACTGGATTTTATATATTACCCATGGTTTCGTTGGTCAATCTAATATGAGCGTTTTTGGTAGATCGATTTATGTTACGTTAATTGCGCGGAGATCCTGTAAATATGCAGGAACGAGATTTCTAAAGAGAGGTGCCAATTTCCAAGGTGACGTTGCCAATGAGGTAGAAACAGAGCAAATGGTTCATGATTCTGGGGTATCGTCTTTGAACGAGTGCCACATAACTTCGTTTGTGCAAATGCGTGGCTCAATACCAGGTAATTGACCTACATTTGAGAATAATTTAATTTAATTTAATTCCTTAAACCAACAAGTACAGGATAGATACAAAGTTTTACAAAAATAAAATAATAAAAGGATTTAACAAAATTTAACTACCTATACAACTGTGCTCATCTTATAGAAATAAACAGCAGCATCAAGCAAACTAATTGTGAGAAGCATTTTGTTCAAAAATTAAAAAATTCTATAGAGTAGAAAAGTAAAGTAAAATTTCCAAATTCCCATTTAAAGAATTGCGCTGTTTAAGAAAACAATTGAAGAGAAAAGAAAATTCAGGAATTCACTGATGTAGATCAAAATTTGACAAATTTTTTATATATAATGTCCTAAAATGAATATTAACAACAATAAATCGCAGTCTCTATACTTTTAATTAACTCTGTATGTTATATAAAAAACAGGTCACTGGAGACAGGAAATGGGAAAGATGGTAGCTAAGCCTGCAATAACTATCGATATTTATGATCCATTCGTGGAAACTGCGGGTGCTCATTTTAACGAACTACTAAAACGATATGGTTCACCAATTATAATATTGAATCTAGTCAAACAACGTGAGAAGAAGAGGCAAGAAAGATTACTTAGTGACGAATTAAGTACAGCAGTTAAATACTTGAACCAATTTTTACCGCCTGATTATCAAATTCAATACAAAACATTTGATATGGCGAGAAAAAACAAATCTAACACCAACGTTATGGAGCACTTAGCCGTTATTGCACGAAATGCTGTAATGAAAACCGGCATATTTTACAATCAACCTAAATATTATGCGCAAAAGCCCAATACAGTTTTAGGGCAAAACAAATCGGACTCTTCATGTAGTGTACAGACGGGAATTGTAAGGACAAATTGTGTCGATTGTCTCGATAGAACAAATACGGCACAATTTGCAATAGGAAAATGTGTGTTAGGGTATCAATTATGTGCACTTGGCATATTAGATTCTCCACGTTTGGAATTCGATACCGATTGTGTCAGGATGTTGGAAAGCATGTACGAAGATCATGGTGATACGTTAGCATTACAGTACGGAGGATCGCAACTGGTCCATCGAGTGAAAACATACAGAAAAACTGCGCCGTGGACATCACAAGGAAATGATATAATGCAGACGTTAAGCAGATATTACAGTAACACTTTTTCGGATGCCGAAAAACAAAATACTATCAATCTGTTTTTGGGTATATTTGTTCCTGATGAAAATAAACCACAAATATGGGAATACTCTTCAGACTATTATTTCCATCACAAACCAAATCCGATTGACAATAGTAGGCCCTTAACACAATGGTGGAATACAGAAGTATTAGCTAGTTTGCCTTATGCTTATAACGATGTTGTAAAACCCTGTTCGGAAATAATTCAAGTACATTCTGCTTATATAGAGATGATCGATGCTTATACAGATTATCATAGGCCCTATGAATTTACAGTTTTAAATGATATGTTCGCTTATAAAATTTGTAATTCGATTCGAGATTTTATGCCAAATAATACTACTAATTACAGTCCATTTACAATAAGAATAAGACCAGGGCGAAGAAGGGAAGAAAGTTCCAATAAAAATGCTATGAAAAATCCATCTCTTACTGGACAAAGCTCTACAAGTTCCACAACTTCCAGTACAAGGTAATATTGGTGATTCTTTAGAATAGATTACTTGCTTTCTCTCTGAAATCCCCGCTTTCTGGTTTATGATCAGCAGTCTGTAGCTCTAGAAATGCTCATAACTCATTTCCAAAGCTAGCGCTACGATTTTGAAAATCTACATACATATAAGCCCTTTTTTCTTCCAACTGTACCATTTGTGTAATTTCTAAGTAGTTTGTAATAATCCCAGAGACTCCATTCCTCATTCGTTTAGTATATCACAAATATATCGCAGCATTTTATTATTACAGTACATCTAGTTCAGGCAGTGGTACGAATTCATCAGAAGACGAAAGCAGTATAAATACAAATGAATCTCAGATGACTGCTTCAAGAAATAGTGACAACACACCAATAACTTTTAACACATTATTTCCATCGATGAAAGAAATTTATGGATATGAACCGCAAAAACCAAATAATTCAGATATACTCTTATACAAAAAGTAAACAATATCGTAAGTAAATATAAATTGCTTAAAACTAACCCTAAATTATTTTAGATATGTTTTAATTGGATGTAAGGCAAATGGGACAGTCAAAAGTAAAATATCATCATCTTCACACCTGTCACAATCAAATTTTACGTCTGATTCATCATTAAATGTAGACATTCCAAAAATATCAAAAAAAAGCATAGATATTTATGAAAAATATATCGAAACTGGTATTAAGGGAGCTGATGAACCATCAAAGAAAGATTTATCTATTTACGAATCATATGCAATGTATAAATAAATCTGTTAATTGTTATAACTTAATTTATTCACTTTTAATATTGGAATTACAATATTTTCATTTATAAGAATTCGCTTTGTGTTTAGGTAAAAATTGAAAACCTTCAGGTACTGATCCCAACAGCATTTCACTCAATTTAATCCAATCTGAAGCTGCAGGTGATGCCATTAACGTCTCCAAATCATCCCTTCCCTTGTAAAATGGTGGCCGCTCATTGATTTTTTGTGGTGGTACTTCTAGTAGACCAACAGGAACGTAACGATAAAGAAACGATAACCATTCAAGCAAAAATCGTCTGGTATTTTCAACACCTTTATTATCTGAACCCCAGTGCTCCAGACCGTAATTTACATACTTCTTCAATATATCAAATCTTTCACTACTTGAAATATCAAACAGCTTCTGTTCTTTAATCTCAGTAAAAATCCAGGGCTTTATTAGGGCCCCTCTACCAATCATTACACTTGCTATACTCTTACAATGTTCTCGTGCTAATTTATAATCGTCATAACTTAAAATATCTCCATTTCCTATGATGGGGAATGGATGAACGGTATTGGCACATTGTTCTATATAATTCCAATCTGCTAATTTTGCATATCTTTGTTCTCTAGATCTGCCATGTACTGTAACCGCAGAGGCACCCCATTCTTTAAACTTTGGCACTAAATTATGGGCAAGGTTTTCATTATTATAAACTCCAGTTCTGGTTTTTACAGTTAGTGGAATTGAAAGAACATTACTTAGGTTCCTAATACATAATTCTAGAACCTTAGGACGTCTTAACAGCCCACAACCAGCTCCTTGTTTGTATACAAGCTCAATTGGGCATCCTAAGTTTAAATCTATAAAATCTATATTCATTTCCTTTTCTAACAATTGACCACATTTTGTTAATACATAAGGATTATTGGCACAAAGTTGCACACCAAAAATATTTTCTGTGTGATGTCTTTTAACTAAAGCCCATTCCTGTGGAGCTCCTTGTAATAATGCTGTGCACATGGCCATTTCACCGCAAGTAATATCTGCTCCATACTCTTTGCATATTCGCCTAAATGGTAAATTTCCAACTGTTGTCAAAGGACTCAGGATTAATTTATCCCTAACATCTATTATCTTCTTTTCCCTCTTTAATATTGCAATAACATCTTCATCAGTTACTACACCACTTGTTTGGGTACTTTTATTGCCTAGATTGTTATTGCTGACATCAGGAACACTTTTATTTCTATACAACTCATCATTATATTTAATTAGTTTATCTGATAAACTAAAATCATATTGCTTCTTCCTCAAAGATTGTTGCAACTCAGATGTTAAAATATTAACAACTTTCGGTCCATTTTGATCCCACTTTTCTAGTTTCTCTTCATTAATAACATTATTTCCATCAACGGAAATGTGGCATTTTCCAAAACGACACCCTATTCCTCTATCACATTTTCCTGATACATGAAAATTATAACAAACAGCCCCTATGTCATCTGGTTTAACTTTCAAATATTCTTGTATGTCATGGAGAAAAATACACTTCTTTCTTGAACAAGTTATAACTTTCTGTTTATCTGTGCAATTTATGAAAAAGCTGCACAGTTCTTTACCTTTATTACATTTAAAAGCTGGTCTTGATTTGTTTAGGCCCTTTAATTTCTTTTTTTCGATTCTGTTGGATGTTTTTCTTTCCTTATCTGCTCTATATGTTTGTTCATTTAAAACATTTTTATCCTTTTGTGATACACATTGTAAAGCAATTTCGCGATCACATTCTGGTAAAATATATTCCGGTTTAATTTTACATACACTATTTTCAGACATATCACCAAAAAAATTAATATAAATATATATTGTGCCTGATTGTGACACAACTGTGACAAATATGATAAGTTAGGGTTATGTGAGGTTATGTTTACGTTAACATGTGCTTCAAATCCAGTGCTGCCAATGCTTGGATAATTATCAAATTTTCGAAAAGGGAACTCGTGTTATATTTGATTCTAAAACAATAATAGCTTTGTTCGTTGGGGTTACACCCATGACACTGGTGCAGGTTTTATTTCTCTCTAATGTGCAAAGAGTAAATTTTCTGTACTGTTCCAAGCGAGTGTAGAACGTGTAGCCCCAACGAACAGACCTAATGTAAAGTGTGGTACAAGTACAGAATCGCAACCGTTAAAAATTGAAACGGTTTTTCTTTCAGATTTCCCCTAATTTTTTTTTTTTCGATCCCTTCATAATTTTTATATATTATATAGACTACACAATAGTATGGAATTTGTTGCATAACCAAAATCAACTCATATTCCACATTATAAATTATACCTATAACGCCAGATCTTTTATGTTACACTTCAATTTGCAATGGAAACATTAGATAAGGATGTGGCGTACTCTCTATAAACACACAATAAGTAATAAAGTTTGCATCAGGTATGGTTTGCATTCGATTTTTGTGTTGCTTGTGCCGGTTTTGGTACTGCTATACAACGTGTTGCACAAATCGAACAAACATTTTGTTGGCAGCATCGGAAATTACAGAAAACTGTTTCGTTTATGTCATTCGTGCTTATATTCTAACCTTATTTCAACCTTATTGATGTACTTCAAAATAAGTACAATTTCAATTAATTTGTGTTAAGTAACATTTCTCTGAAAGAAAAGCAGAATAAATTTTTCGTTTCTTAGTGCGGAATAAAAGATGGTATGGAGAATGTATATTATTACAAACAATATTGTAAATATTTTCATATATTTAGGGTAAATCAAAAAAGACGAGGAAGATTGTTGAAAAACGATTTGCTAAAATGAAGAAAATGATTAGTCTTAGTGATCCAAGGATAAAGTCATCTAATAGAGCTGCGCCACGTCGAAAGAAACCAGAAGACCCTCAAGAAATGAAAGTTCACGAAGCTCCACAAATGAGTTCAGCCTTATTCTTTCAATACAATACACAACTAGGTCCGCCTTATCACATATTAATTGATACCAACTTCATTAACTTTTCTATAAAGAATAAATTAGATATCATACAGAATATGATGGATTGCTTATATGCGAAATGTATACCATATATTACAGATTGTGTTCTGGCAGAATTAGAAAAATTAGGGCAGAAGTATAAGGTTGCGTTAAGAATTATAAAGGATCCTAGATTTGAAAGAATAAATTGTTTACATAAAGGAACATATGCTGATGATTGTTTAGTGCAAAGAGTTACACAGCACAAGTGCTATATTGTAGCTACAAATGATAAGGACTTGAAACGTAGAATAAGGAAAATACCTGGTGTACCTATTATGTATGTAGCGAATCATAGATATACTATTGAAAAAATGCCTGATGCATATGGTGCTCCAAAATAAAATGTTTTTTATTTATTTTTGTAGTTTAATTTTGTAAAACGTTCTGAAAGTAGTTTTATTTGGCTGGTCTTAACTTATTAATTTATTTCAACTCAATCTCAAATCACATATTAACAGATCACACAGTCATAATATTTATTTATTTTGTATTTTTATTAAACCCTCGAAAATCACTAGTGTTTTAAAGGTATAAATGTATTTTGTATATTATTATACCATATGCACTGTCTATTAATTATTGCAGTCTCATTTTTTATTTTTCTAAGCTTGTAAACTTTTTGGTTAATCAATATTATTCCAGGTTATCCTTGCTATGAATCACAGGTATGCATTATTCCCTCAAAAAATAGATTGCATCATTTCTAGTTAACAAAAAATGCGCTTAGCACATGGAACGATTAGAAGTAATTATCTTTTCACTAGAAAAAGAAAATATTTGTATAGTTGCACTACATAGTAATAATAAAACATGTTTTTCCTTTGGAAAGAACATTTACTACTTATCGCTTAATTATTCACGAAGGAAACGAATTTATTTTCACAATGTCAATTCGAATTTCGCACACTTTTTAGCCGGAAAGCACAGCCAACGTAATATGCCGGTAAATTAGATTGCAATTGTCTGCCTTTCATTTGGAAAAGTTGTGGCAAGCACGTTTTAAGATACGTAAGTGAATTTAAATCATATGTTATTCTAACTATTTTAGTAAATTCAAATGCTAAACTTCCAGTTTATTTAGTAGTACATAGACTATATTATTAAATTCCACAAATTATGGTATTTTTACGCTAGAAAATGTTATCGATTTTACAGCAATGGTTGCGGTTATGTCAAAATATATCTGACAAATAAAATTTTTGTTTATACAGAGACGCCACAATGCAAATTTTCGTGAAGACGTTAACGGGGAAGACCATAACCCTTGAGGTCGAACCCTCCGATACAATTGAAAATGTCAAGGCCAAGATCCAAGACAAGGAAGGTATCCCGCCCGATCAGCAACGATTAATCTTTGCTGGTAAACAACTAGAAGATGGTCGCACCCTGTCCGATTACAATATCCAGAAAGAGTCGACTCTGCATTTAGTGTTGCGTTTGAGAGGTGGTATTATTGAGCCATCGCTTCGTTTGTTGGCACAGAAATACAATTGCGACAAGATGATCTGCCGTAAATGTTATGCTAGATTACATCCTAGGGCAACTAATTGCCGCAAAACCAAGTGTGGACACACAAATAATTTACGCCCAAAGAAGAAGTTGAAGTAGAGAGGGGATTATTACCGGATTGGGAGATGTATCCATCTTATTGTTGTCTCCTAAGAATATGATTAATAAATAAATAAAGTTCTTTTTCCAAATTAACTGAGTCTTATTTTTTGTAAATATTATACACAATTCAGAAAGATATTTGTGTTTTTCAAGATAAATTAAAAAAGTTTATGATGAAATTGTATTATTGACTACCTACCTACTGAAAATTACTAGTAACAACCATGATTTTTTTCTTCTGGGCTGGACTTTGGAATGTAGGTCGGAAGAAAATACCTTGCATATTTCTTTTTTGAATATTGCGATGTTTGTAATATTCTTAAGCCTTATCTAATCTAAATGTTTTTTTTTGTTAAAATTTCCAATTTTTTTCAGTTTGTTGATTTGATATTTGTACAAAAATATCGTAAAAATGAGAAACGTAAAACAAATTAAAAATGTAAAGGACTAGAACATCATACTCTTTGGACAAACATAAACGGTTTTTAGTTGTCTGCAAGAGTGTGAGGCTTGAGAATGTTACAATCACAAACCCGTAACGAAAAGTCGTAATTGGCAAATATATTCAAAAAAAGAAATGTGAAAGGCATTTTCTCCCAACCTACATTCCCAAAGTCAAAAAGGAAAGATATCAAAAACAAAGGTCACCAAAGAAAGAAAACATAGATCTCAGCTTGGAAGTAGAAGTTTTTTTCGTTTCTCACTAGATGACCAGGAGTTAGCTATAGGATCCAAAGGCAAATGCTAATAATCCTCAAACTCGTGGTGCAATAATCAGAAAATACTGGAAGCCCATTAATATGGTAAGTAAATATGTTTACAGCTATTAGGAAAAACGCATAACTCATGCCATTGCTACCTTTATAAACAAACTTCATCACCTTTTTTTATTTTGACGATTTATTGCTTTTAGAATAATGCGTAAAAATTGTTATAACACAATCTCACTTGAAAAAAATCATTTAAGAATATCAGAAACATGCCGTCCTATGAATGGGTAAGTTTACATCGTCCAACAACTAGACCGTAGTTTAGCGTTTGATATGCGATATAAACCCCTTTTGTGCGTAGTAACTACAATTATCAATTTTCAGCAGTGCAGGCAACATGAAAGTATAAAAAAGAAAAGTTATGCACATTTTTCTCCTATGAACTGAGGCTTTGTATGTGTACAGAGGTTTTGTTTTCTACTGTAAAATGTTTTCAAATTAAATGAATTTTGTAAATCCTTTTTCATATCGGCAACCTGTAATTTTGATTACTAAAGACTGTAATAACTAATCTTGCTTAAAAATATGATAGGAACAAACTCTCTGGCTTCTGTAAATTACATGAATAATACACATATGAGTTTATTTTACGTAGCCATCTTTGAAGACAATTTGTAACTCGTAAGGGTTCTCTATCTGTTTTTTTTTTATATTTACAATTTTGTCAAAATATTTTACTTGTAACATTTGGACATTATTTTAGAAATAATAACCCTTTTGGAGATGATGGTATTATTTTATTTAAGTGCAAGAAAGAAGTCGTATAATAATTATTACCTACAGTTTTTTTTATAAAGAAAAGAACAAAAGCAGTTTTGACAATTACCAAAGAAATACCTAATATATTTAGTTACTTTTAAATTCCTCCAAACATTGCTATACTTACCTATATAAGCTATTTTTCTCCAATTACCTGTACTGATCTTTAAATACGTTCTGACATTCAGAGACGAGTACAGTTTTTCTGCATTACACTTTAATTTTAGGTTTTTGTCGTTTCTTCTACATTTAAGGGTGCTATTAGTTTGTTTGTTGCTGAAGAGGCTGAAGTTTCGGATTGTGGCATACGCCTTGACATTTTTAAGGACCAAAATCTATTGATGAATTGTATCATCCTCACTGAAATTTTGTCGAACCTGTAGGTGTTCCAATTTGCGATAGGGATTTTTTATGTGCCAAACATCGCATTGACACGGCATCTGTCGGGGCATAGGTTTTACTTGCTATCTTAGAAGAAGGCATACATATTCTGATCGTTAGCCATAATTAAAACCGAAACCGTCGTTTCAACTGAGAATCAAATCTGCATTATATTTCTTTGGAAGTTAATTATACACCAGGATGTGCTGGTGGAGCCACCATTGATTTAGATCCTCCTGCTACAACTCCTCCAGAGGTTCCTCCACCAACTTCTCCAACTGCTATCAATCAATTCCCTAAACCATATTCCTTCCATGTCTAAAACAAAGTCCAAACCCAAAATAAAGCCAAGAAAATGTGGTGAGACTATGGTCACTACAAATACAGCTGAAGAAGGATACTGTATAGATAGATTCATACAGAGTTATCATTCTTTTGTTAGTCTCTGAAATATTAAAAACAGCCAATCATTTCAAAATATGATGTATGATCTTTTGGGTCATGTATATTTTCAATATATCTTGCTATTTCACTATTTCTAATAAGAGTTTATGATTGTCACCAAAGCAACGTCCTCTGCATTTATGACCTGTTGGTTGCAAAGATGATATCCTTAGAGTGTATCGGTGTCTCTTATAATTCCTTCTAAAAACTAATTGAAATAATATCGTAGAAATTGGATTGTTTTACCTAATCACTTGCAGGAGTTAACACGTTTTGATAGTTCATCCCCTCCCCTAATTGATGCTCTTCCATAACCAAGGAATAGTCATATTGAACAATTTCTTTGAGACTCCTAAATGGAAACTAATATATCCGAGGTAAAATGAAATTCTTTTGTTCTTATTCAAAGAACCTCATAAAAAAAGAAATACAGTCATAGCATTGTAACCTCTAAACTTTGTAATACAATGGTGTAGTCAACACTTTCACCTTGTATACGCCACCGTGAATATTCAGCTAATTAGAACTCGTAAATTTTATTTCATTTAACCCACCCTATTATATACAATTTCCCATTATTCATTCGGCACAACAAGGGGGCCCTGGTAGAGAAAAAGGGACACGTTCGCCTGTGTGACCACGTTTTCTCGTCGTTCCTCGTTTACAACTCTTTCTCGTACTTCGCGTGCGAGCGCCAACAATACAAGAGTGATGTAGTTGTCAGGGCCAATTCTAAAACTCACAAATTTCCGCTTTGATTAATGTTCGGAGGTCGACAGCGTATTTTACGACATTTCTGCAAAAAGGCGTCCCGCTTTTATCCTCGGCGATTATTTCTTCCTCCATACGCTGGATGCCGAAGAAACGTTATAATTATCGCATTAGCATGTGCCAAGAAGTGGACGCGTTTGTGTAATATAATGAAAAGCGTTATTAATTTTTTTTTTTTAGAAATTGTGATTTGTATCGAATAACAGATGTTTCCACAACACGCAAAGTTATTTTGGATGTAGCATAGTGCTCTGCGAAACGTTTGAATAAAATGTGTGATGCGTTTTACAATTAGAAAGATCTTACATACCAGGTATATCTGGTTAGTGCCAGACCATAAATAAAAATATTTTAGCTTATTACTAGTCGCCATTTTGATTAGTACCAACCAATCCGTTTGTTGCTTTTATAGGTCTTCGAGCTTGTGTTGTATATTTCGTTCGGCTGCAAACTTTAAATGTGATAAGCTTGTACTTGGGCAGCTGAAATTTCGATTTGTTTTAATTTTTTTTTTTTTTTGGTATGAAGACAATAACATTTTTTTCTAATTGGATGTTGTAATAAAGCTAAAACAAAAGACGACGCAGTGCTGATATGGCTATTACAGCATACTGTGCTGTAATGAGATATTAACGTGGTGGGGGGAACGTAATATTATAAAATACGATTAATGTGTAAATTAGAAAAAATACTGTAAAAAACGTGTGCCACAATGGCATGTAATGCTCGTACTTGTACACGCATTACATAAACGTCATTGTGACACTTGTGTTTTAAAATACTATATTAACATTGCATGCGCAAACAGCACTGCTAAATCGTTTTTGAAATTACACCGATTTAGCTGCACCGGTGCTAAATGCCCGTGTGAACGTAGTCAGTGTTTCGCGGTTTAAAAATGTTGTTAAATGAAATACTGTTTCTTCCTTAAATCTCTAAAATAAGTCCTTTGTGAAGTTTTAGGGCATATTATCAAGAATTATGCCAGATCCGCACCTTGGTATTCATGACATTTTGTAATCATTTGTTTATAAAAGTGACTCAAGCTATTGTAAATATCCTGATTTTCATCAAACATTTTCATATACATGTTAAAAACTCGCATAAAAATGACATATAACATATATTTACTTAAGAGTTCTTTTATTCTGCAATAGGTACACACAACGTATAAAAACGAAGATCATTACATAACCGTCGCTTACTTTCTCAGCAGCCGGCACCGTTTCTTTGGTTGGCGGCAGTTTTAGGCGGTCGTCCACGATAGCCAACAGTTGTAGCCATTGAGAGGAAATCTGGTACTTTTGACGACGGGGCCGAGGCAGGCTAACGCAGCGAACACAGTCAGTTGCACACAAACCAAGTGCGTAGGTCAACGATTCACTTTCAAGGTGACCAAGAGCGCAGACTCGAGCACAGGTGAAGTTGTGTGTAAAGAAATAGTAATAAAGGCTGTTAACCCGTATACTCCGGATCAATTAACCATGTGATTTGATTTCCTCTCAGCTATCTCGATAATGACGGCTATCTGGATCGTCATCATCAACAGGAAGGTTGCGATATTTTGTAGAGTGTTTTTGATAGTTGCAATTGCAATATTTTGGATGATATTAAATGAAGAATTTTATTGTGTTCCTTTTACACTTAATTTCAACTCAATATCAAAATTACTTATTATAAATAAAAAAATGCCGTTTATATTGAAAGTAAGGAATTTTTAGACCAAGGAATCATTTTTTTAAGCATAATTTTTTTTCAAAGTGATATTGTTTATATTAAAACATATAAGGAGGCATTTCTAATAAAATATGTTTGTTTGTGATTATTTCTTTAAATTAAACTGTTCGCGGAAAGAATATACATACAGTAAAACTTCTATTAAATGGACACTCTCTTATCCGAATATTTTTCTCGAGGAGCATACTTACTTGATCAGCAAGTAATGGTTTTCTATTTCTAAGCGCGTTCGACATAATAACTTACCTCCTGGGTACGTAATCCAAATACACAGGGCACCACCAACTTTATAAGCGGTTCGGCGACATTGCACTCTCGATGAAATTTAGCGATTCTAGTAATCATTAACGAGCAACGATATAGATGGCAGCACAAGATACTCATACTATTTAACAAGTAGCGGTTTTTATATATACTTCAAGAAAATTTCGAAATTTTAGCTGTTGCTCATCACCCCCAATGTGAACCCACAATTATGTATTTAATACAATCATGTTTTTTTTTCGAAAATCAGTTTCCTTTTTTGCATAAAAATATCTCATATATTTTTCAAAATTAAGTTTGAGGTAAAATATCGTTTTTCTTGGAGCCAAAATTGGATCTTTACTCTAATGCAATTGATTTCTTAAAAGCAAATAAATTTATATTCTGATTGGAAAATATTTCTTAAGGATAAAATTAATTACTAAGTATATTGAAAAGAAACTAGTTGTATTCAAGTTTTGTTTAAGAGTTTTAAAACACGAATTTAAGTTTAAAAATCGAGTGTGTTAATGAAGCAGTGCTCAAGTCGTTTCAAACATGTTTTTCTTGCTATTTGTTATAATTTGTGCTGTTAATGTATTTTTATTTAATACAAACAAAGAAATTATTAAGAGTAATTACATATCTAGTGGTTGGTTAATTCTTTTAATTAAGTCTATAAAAATTAAAATGCCATATTTATTTTTATTGACCTAATGTGACAAATTTGAAACCACTAAATACACTCCTTTGAGTATCTATTAAAACCGCTAGTTACAAGAACAAGTGTAGCGAATTAATAATAGACATATTTCTTTGTTTTACCATTTTTTTTAAGTTAAGCACATTGCATTCAATGAAGGCAACATTTTTACTCTCTACAAATCCTTCCTGAAATTTCTTTAGTTTAGCTTCATAGACGCAGCACCTGTGATACTAAAAATATCGGATTAGTTTCAAAATACCCCAAATCAATATGGCATATAGGCATACATTAAACTTCATTCAGTCGGGTTCAAAGTAAAACTTAACATGGTTGGTTATTTTAAATTTGTACGGATATCTGAATTTCACCAATACATCGACCAAACTTGATATATAAAATGCACTAAATTTATTTAAATAAAAAACAAAATACTAGGAGATATCGTAGGATAAGCGGAACTAGATTTTTATTGAGGTAAACACTAATTCTGAAAGCGTTTCAAAGTGTTAAACTACAAATCTAAATTTAATCTTTAAAGCCCCTCAGCTGTCATCGCTGGCAATATTCTTTAAGTTTATTCAAGGAATGTTTACCATATTAAATGAGTTTTATGGGTAATGTGTTTACTTAAATACCGCCACGGAATAATATTTTTTTATGCGTAAACATCGCATTTTTTCGATGGGCAAGCTTTAAGCAATCGGTGGAGGTGGAGAAATTTGAATTCCCATTGTAAATATACGCCTGCAAGATATTTCGAACGCATACAGTATGCATAAATGTCCGTGTTGACGTTAAAGCGTTTTGTCTGGTGTTATGATTTCAATATATTCATTTTTATGTTACAGAAAGGGGTTTAGGTGTTAATACATTTCGGTTCATTACAAATATTTACTTACGAATACAGTATAAATAAAATTTAAATTGAAAACGACAATCGTTACAAATACGATAGATATCTGCTAAAGATTTATGTCAATGTTAAAAATCCAATCGTGCTGTGTAAGTAAATAAAACACAAAAGATTTATTGCTTTTGTTTAATAACAAAGGTTGCAAGAAATGTCAGTTTATTCATCTTATATAAGTAAATGCATTCAAATCAGATATTTACATACATAAACGCTAATGAACTAAGCGTGAATAAAATAATGAACATACTATGAGATTCAAAATGATTGTCGTAAGAAAAAAACTGTTTTCCGGAAAAATTTATCTATACTTATTACCAATTTAATGAGTGAAGTAAGCTACATACAAATTTCATACATTAAATCAGTTTTCTTGACATTTAGCGACATTGGTGTACGTGTTGTAGTATCCTTCGTTTATTTATCTTATAATTTTTTCAAACCGTTTATATTTACATCTAATATCACCAACAATAGTATTTTTGAATACTGTAAGAAAATAAGGGAATTTATCTGTGGTAAGGCAGCAAATTATTTCATAACATAGACCTAATCTATAGAACGTTTATCTGTTTAAGTGTACAATGCCCTACACACCAGAGCACGAAACATTCATTTTGGAAGCTTATTTCCGAAATGGACAGCGGAATCATGAAGGGACATGGATATACTCTGTAGATTTATGTATTCAAGAATTCCGTGTACAGTTTCCGGATGAAGAATTCGATGATTTGATTTCAAGCAGACATATTTATAGACTTGTGCACCGCTTTCGAGAAACAGGAAGCGTTCGTAAAGGCAAGTCATCTGGTCGTCAGACAGTTCTTACAGAAAACAAAATTGAGGATGTACGAACTCGTCTAGATCAGAGTCCCACTAAACCATTGCGTCAATTAGCTCAACAAACAGGTAAAAAATCAATATTAACATTAAGTGAAATAGTTTATTACATTTTATAATTTTATAGGCTTATCATACACTTCAGCGCAACGAGCTGTCAAAAGAAAGTTACATTTTCATCCCTATAAAGTTTCTACGGTACAGGAATTATTACCATTAGACCACGATAGGCGATTGGAATATTGTCATTGGTTTAATAACAATTTAAGGGACGATGACTTGCTGAACAAATCATTTTTCTCAGATGAAGCCTGGTTTCATCTAACGGGCTATATTAATTCACAAAACTATCGTATCTGGTCTGCAGAAAATCCACACGAATTTCGAGAAACGCAATTGCATCCCGTAAAAGTTGGAGTTTGGTTAGCTATGTCCAGGCAACGAATAATAGGGCCAATTTTCTTCGAGGAAACTGTAACAGCCCAACGTTACCAACAGATGTTGGAATTGTTTATTGCAGAGTTGCAAGAAAATGAGCTGGAAGCAGGTTATTTTCAGCACGATAATGCTCCAGCGCATACTGCTCGACAAACCTGCCAATATCTTCAACAGTTTTTTGCTGACAGGGTCGTTGGAGCACAAAGATGGCCACCAAGATCGCCTGATCTAACCCCATTAGATTACTTCATGTTTGGCTATCTAAAAAATAGGATCTATAGAAACCGCATGCATACCATAGAAGAACTGAGAGATGCCATTATCAATGCAGTACAGAGTATAACTGCACAACAACTAATCAATGTCTTCGAAAGCATGAAACGAAGAGTTGACACTTGCATTAATGCTCATGGTGGACATTTTGAACACGCGCTTTAAACAATTTTTAAGTTTTGTCACTTAATAATTATACTAATTGTATGTTATAATTTAAAGTAATAAATAAATTTAGTTGAACACCAGTTAGTACTGAATTGTAATATCATAATTTCCTAAGGAGTTAAATTAATTACATTTCGTTTTTACAAGCAGAAACACCAATCCATAGTCGTTTATATAATGCGAGTTCCAATATAGGTTACGTTTTCCTTATTTATGACAGATCCGTTTACTTTCTTATGTTCCAACACTGACTTAGTTCAAACCTTCATTACAAACACGCGGCATATACCTACACCCTGCTACTATCTATAGGAGCGGATTTGACAATCATTTTGAATCTCATAGTATATGCAATGCATGTATAGAATACAAATTCACTCCTGTCACAATGATTGCTGAATTAAAGGATTAGGTAAATATATGTTAGTTTATTTAAGATTATCTTAATCATGTTAATTGGTGTTATTTATAGAAAATCAGTAATTAATCTGATCAGAAACAAAGTGGAATGACTGACAAACATGACACTTATTAAATTCAAATTAATACACATATTTCACATAATAAAATGCATGTCAAAATAGTTTTTATTTAATATACTCTGCATGTTTATACGATTTAGACGTTCTCTTAATAATAATTATAAATACTGTTACAATTCTAATTAAACCGTGCAAGTTTAGAACTACTTTTCGTCGAAATATGTGTTACTGCTTTAGATCCGAACGATGTTTTACACCATTACTGCTCTAATGGTGGGCACTGAACGTAAACATTACCTCTTTAATCTTTGAATAGATTACAACATCTTATGAATAATCCGCGTAGGCTGCAGGTATACGAGAAACTTTCTTCATCGGAACGATATTTCAAAACTGGCGGTTACAAAAATGTATAGGCTCGAAAATCTGGTGTAGAAAATCCATTAGGCGTGTTGACGTACTTTATAATTAAATATTTGAAAATGAGTAATTTATCAAAACAATGTCAATAGCAGGATTTCCTCAAAATTAATTTGCGCTCCAACAGAATAACAATATTCGCCGAACGGGGGTTAAATATACCTTTAATGGTTAAAAGAGAAATTTTCATTGTTTCATGCTATGCATCTTAATATAATTATGAATATTTTAAATTTTAAGAAATTGATGAATGAATAGACAGTTCATATGTCGTAATCACAAAAGATTTCTTTAATAAGTATTAATTTAAACATTGTATTAGCATATATGTAGATAGAAGGTTAAATGATTCATATTTAGGAAGAAATTGATGGTCGATATGTTTTTTTTTTAATGAGTTAAATTAAATAAAATGTGTACAAAAAATAAGTATCTATGCATTCTAGCATAAAGAATTATTTTATAATATGTAAGATAAATGCTATGGCCTTCCTTTAGCATCCTATTTCTATTTTCTTAATCTTTTTTTTGTATAAATAGCGTATACAATAACCCATAAATATGCATAATGTTTAATATTAGATTGTATAATTTGTACAATGATGAGAAGTCATGGAGTACTCGTAATAAATAAAGTAGAAGACAAATGACTCCCAAAGTTTGAAAAACTGATCAAGCATAAGATAGAAAACGCTGTTAGCTAATACTTACTTCTTTAGTACATCAAATATTTTCAACACTAGTTTGTGTTAAAGTTAAGATATCTTCATGTTAAAGTGATTAATAACAACAATCACTGTACTACATATGTATATATGTACAGTGATTGTTGTGTAAAATAAAAACTGGTACGTTGTTGTAATCAGATTCACTTTATATTGCTATATGTCCAGTATTGTATAAATGAGAAATGAAACGTCTGAAAACTGTTACAAACTTATTCTATGACATAAAACGAACGATAAACAAACTGTTGCCAACTCTAGAGAGAGTTAAAACTCAGCCGGTAATACAGAATTCTATAATTCAAATATATCTAGGATATGCCGAACAGTGAAAACAGGTCTTATTTAATGCCTGCCCCTAAAACTACTTTCGCAGACAGTTCGGCTTCTATCGGTGTTCGTATGCATGAATATCAAAGGAATATTTTTCGTTTAAAAATTCCGTCAAGAAATTACAAAACACTTTATATTTAAAATTCAACCCACCCAAATCCTTATCTATCGCACATCGACACACATCCAAACAAAACAAAATATACTTTGTATTAGGTTTATTGCACAGAATGTTATCAGTCATTGGAGAAAGTGAAACTGTCATGGCGACCTAGTTCTCCCGGGCCAATAGATGTCGCTCTAACGTTATGAAGGCGGTAGAATTCAAAAATAGTTTAATATTTAATTTAATTATTATAAAAAAAAAAAAAAAAACAAAAATGTTTATTTATTGCTTATATTTACTAGACAATTTTTTACATTGTTGATATATTCCTAAGGAGTGACAACAAATTTTAAAATTAAAATCTAGGTACTTGTTTTTTAAAAATAAAAATCTTTATGAAGTATGTTTCCACTTGCACAATTTTTGTTTAATATGTAGATAACGATGTTATATATTTGAATCATCGTCTTGACAAATGATTTATTATAACACTGTCACTTCTGCCTTATTGCACCGCTATAATTTTTCAATTTAATAAAATCCGTTGTAACGACACACATCGCACTTTTTGAGAGACGAAGTAATCTAATCTATCTAAGTTCTATTTTATTCTTTGTTACTTACGAAAAAATAAAGAAAAAAACACAATAATGATAAAAGAAAAGTCTAAAATACAAAAAAACAAATAAAAACAAAGTAGCACAAAACACGATCAACACCGTATGACTGCGCAGGTGAATCACATATTTTCCTTGACATGAACATAGCTTCCAGCGAATGTCACGCGCATACACCTAACGACATCTACTGGCCCGGGAGAACTGGGTCGCCATGACAGTTTCAGTTTCTCCAATAAAGATTACATCCTGTGGTTTATTGGATATATTTATCTAATATCATTTACAAGTGGAAATTAATGTTCATATTTATTGAAAGAACTTTTTTTTTGAAGAATGTAGAGGCTTATAAAATCACGTAGAAAAAAATATCAACTTAACAAAAAAGTATAATGTAAATAAAGTAAAAAATATTTATTTATTAGCCAGATAATTTCGTTTTATTGTAAGCACAACCATGTTACAAATGAATACATATTGAGGATATATGCTCCACATTATATAATAATGCACAACTAATAAAATAAAAGTGGGATATACAGAAAACAAAATTTTAAAATCTTAAAAGTATATATATGCCTAATAAAAGTATTCTAAACACACATACATAGATATATTCACATAAAGTTAAAAATATAATTTAATTGGGTAACTTGGTTTTATAGGAATATGGAATAAAAAAATCTAAAAAAATCACTAAGTTTATTGACCTTGACATTATTACATAAATCTTAAAAAAAATTCACAATTAAAAAGATGGGACGAAAAATAAAAAACGAAAATATAATTATTTTCATATTCATACATCATGTTTCCTTCTTCTTCCATTTAAATTGTAGGTAAGTGTGGGTAAATATATTTTTTCCTTGCAAAAATTGTATTTCTAAAGTATTTTATTGTGTATTGTATGTGAGTTTATATTTGAATTCATGCCAGATTATTCATAAATAAATTACTTGAAATATAAGAAAAAACAGAAATATTTACAGGTAAAATAAAAATCCAGGTAAGTTGAACAAATTTCTATTAATACCTTTAGAATATGAATTAATATTTATACCATATACTTGGAAGTAGTATTATGACTTAATGTTGTTATAGATTTTGTATTAAGAAATGAATTAAATAATTTAACTTACATTTATTTGAATAGAACGTATTTTACACGTGGAAAGTAAAGTTTTTGTTTATACAAACGGGAATATTACATAAATAAAAAGACTATTAATCCTAGATATACACAACGCACCAGACGTAAGAATACCTGGTTTGTTCCTACGAGCTGACCCAAAAACTCATTACAGGTTTCTGTGTGTATCGCTCAAACAGCCCTTAAAATACACAAGTAAGTCATGGGTAGAGGGAGATGGATATACTCGGGCTCGCGGTCTTCACATCCAGGGTCTCAATAGTAGAATACGGCCGCGGTTGAAAGCATACATCGTCTGTGTGTTGTAGAATCGCAGAAGGTTTCTTAAGGAACTTCGATTTTTCCCGCACATAAAACACGAACAGGGAACAGACGAAACGCCGGACTAAAAGTGATAGTGTTTCGTGGTGTTTTAGTGGATGCGGTCGTGCGAAAAAATACACGTTTAATCTCACACCGAAATACGATTGCGTTCGGTAACGATTTTGCCATTTTACAGCGGTGTTTTGGATAAAACGATCGGATCACGTCAAGGTATGTCAGTCCCTTTAAATCGACCCTATTTCCCCCGTGTCAGTATGTTAGCGTTTTGTGATATTAATGATTTAGTTGCGCGAAAATTCGATCGTTAATGCTGCGTACGCAAAATATAAACAAAAAAATTGCGTATACACCAGCTTAAAAATGCTGCAAGTCTATAATTATTGTGTTATTTATATTTTGCCGTTAAAAATATCACCGTGTGATAACATTAAGTGGACCTTGATTGATTTTCCTTGTATATACGCGTCGTTCCAGTACGTTTCTCTTTAAATTTTTATGTATTTGGCGGTTAAAAATCGAATCGGAATCCGTTAGATTTGTCGCCTTACCTTTAAAAAATAGTGGGGTATTTAATTGCCGATACTTTTAAAATCAGGTTCTTTCTCTGTTTAGTTAACCGTTTATACTATAATTTTTTTATTTATTAGCTGTCAAATATTCTTTAATTACTAAAAATGACTTCAATATACCACTAAAATTAAGCATTTGCATTATTATATCGGTATTTCTCATATTTAAAGCGATTAGTTTAGTTTAGTTTAGTTTTTTATTCGTTCTAATATTACAAAAAGTATAGAACACGTCATTAAAAAAAGTAAATACAGTAACAATACATGAATGTACATCACTACATAAAAGGATAATATAAAAGCAAAGGAGAGCTATACCATTGTCAGTTTACAATCGAAGAAGTCTTTTATACTATAAAATGAATGTTTATATAATACTATTTCTAATTTATGTTTGAATATCTTATCACTTAAAAGGCGTAATTCTATAGGTATGTGGTTATGAATCTTAATTAAATGTAAAACAACATTTTTTTGTATAATTGCCAAGTTTGCTTTTGGTCCCGATATATAGCTTCTGTTAGTTGTCGCTCTTGTGGAGTAAGTATGTTTTAGTTAGATTATTTCGGTATTATTGATTTAATAACATGGAAATAAAACCCATACAAGATTTAATATCCTAGTAGTAGGCGTAAAATGCCTACTCCTACGTCGGTTAAAATAACTGCAAAATATTGTCGATAATTTTTAGTCTAACATGTTAAGATGTTATTAACTTAAAGCTATATTTAAATCTAGCTTAGTAGAATGTATTTTTGTATTTTAGCATGTTAGTGATAATCAGTGACAATTTCAAGAATTTTTCCTTTATTTAAACCATAATTTCGAATCCATAAGTATTTTACTGTTGAATTTATTTATATATTTGAATAATAACCAGATACATTAATATATAGTGTATTAGAAAAATGAGAATATTATTAATACAATTACAATAAAACTGGCAACCAAAAATAAGATAAAAACTCAGTTAATTATTTATCATAGTCGAGTGGTGATACAATTAAATTTATATACGTATATATTTTTCAATACTTATTTCTGGTAATATATTAATTTTATAGCAACAGCTACAAGGTATTTATTAGTATCCAAATCAGAATTCAAATATCAAAATTCATATGGTATTATTCCTTTAATACTAGTATTGAGTTGTATTGAACTGATAATGATAGCTTTGCTATTGAAACGTGCGTTTAGGATAGTGAAGATTGTAGTAAACTGTTTATCAGTACTACAGTTTTGAGTATTTTTGTTAAACATTTGTTACCTACCTAGAAAATGTACAGACATTGCGCTTAACATTTCATAACTTCAGGATTCTACATTATAGGTTGAATTACTTACCTGCGTTCTGCCGTCTGCATATATTTTTAATTTGTAATTTTGAAGAAACACGTGGCGATTTCTTTATTATAAATTGAGAAAGAGAGTGGTGACAAAACAACACCTAGTGGCACACCAGATTTAAATTTTTGAATTATATTTTTTATATAATTAATTAAGAAATTTTCAAAAACTTACTCTGTTGTTTTGGTTTCGCCTCATTCGCTGATTTTTGACAAATCTCACATTTTTCATGTGCTTATATTTCTAAATTCTTATCGATATTTGGCCATCTTACTATATTTTGGGCTAACAACTTATTTTTCATAATCCCTAGATCGAGCTGTTCATGGATTACTTTTAAAACTTATAACTCATAATAAGTAAAATTCTTTTCTACGAGTTTAAAATATATGAATGGGAATGCAGCCATAGAATAACTTTTATTTGCCACTTCATCAGAAACAATGTCTTAAGTTTTCTCTGGTGAAGTGGCAATAAAATCTACGAAAGCTTAGACTCTTTATTCTGTGACTGCAGTTCCAATCATATCATTATCATCAGAGACAATGTCTTAAGTCCTTCTCTGACAAAGTGGCGAATTTAAAAGACAAGCTTATTCGATGGCTGCATTCCCAATCATTTATTTTAAACTCTAAAAAGTACAGCCGGTAGTTCTACCCAAATTCTGTTATATGATAATTTTGTTTCTCTTACAATAGGACAAAATGAATTGATACTTTTGTAATTACACTCATTCAGAATACATTTCGTAAGTTTTCACAAAATAATATCCTTTAGTATTCAGTAACTGTGGAGATATCAGTAGCCGATAGTTCAATTATTGCTTACCTATTCTAGTATAGTTATTAATAAAGTATTAATAATTATATCCACAAATATTAACAATATTGACATTCAATATATTTACTTTAACACCAAGCAACTCGTGCTTATGCTTATACCAACAATAATGTGCATCCTTGTTGGCTTATATATAAACATGTTAAAGGTATAATATTCTTTTCTCTTATTACCTATATTTAATTATGTCAATTTTAAACATTAGAAACGATGGAATAATGCAGTGCAGGTTCTTTGAAATGTATTTAAATGCGCATCTAAAATTTAATAAACCCAGACTACTTTCAAGAGCTAGCTTAGCGAAGCGTTTGTGTTTTAAGATAAGTATGTTAATTGGATATAAACTTTAACTACTGCAATAAAAATTAATTTCCCAAGATTACACTGACGCTTTAGTACTTTTCAAACCGCCCGACAATAAGTAATAGTTAATTCTGTCTGGGTTATAAAAATATTGAGTTCAATTATTTTCAACTTTATTTTGATTTTATTAATCGAATACATTCCTATAGTAAAAAACGGTTGTGTAGGCAAAGGTTGGTCACCTCAAAAGCTTATGCAAACCATTGCATAACTTCCGTTCCATTGACAAAATTTGTAAGAGGTTCCTTATTCTTTGTGTGCCGAATTTTCTCAGGTAGTTGACCCGTCCATTTAACAGCTTTTTGCTATTCCCGATTTACATAAAAAATATATAAAATCTTGCCATTTCTCTTCGCCTGGGACCGATCAAAGTTTAGTTCTTATTCCCACACACACAAACTCACGCAAATTGAGGATAACGTAAAGTGACAACCAAAAATAATTTCTTAAACTGACTTAATAGATTTTCGAAGAACTTATGAATAATTTCGATTTTGCATCCTGAAGTTTTGATGAATAACATGCGGTAGCAATATTTTACAAGGTCGCATTTAGGAAATAGTTTGAATATTTGAAAAACGGTTAATATTGTTTAAACGATAATGTGTGTAGATTTATGTAAACTGATTCATTAAGATTTTGGGAACTATTCTATTTATTATGCTGAAAACACTACTTTATTTGTACAAATCGATCGATGTCGTAATAAGTTCTCTGAAAGCGCCGCGTCTAATTGTAAGCACAACGGCAAAATTTTTAGAATTGTAATATTTATTTATTAATATATATTAAGGATCCCAGAGATTTCCACAGAAAACTTGTAAAACTTATTTATTCATTAACAGAAATACGTGACGCATTGAAGTTTGCCAAAATAGCAAGCTTTTCCAATTTTTATTTTTTATTCGGGGAACAAAATCAAAGCAAACGAAGGCTTTTAACTCTTGAATTATTGAAGTATAAGCAACTTTTTCGTTCGTTTGTACGAACAATGTATGTACCACCAAGTTTTCTCATGTTCTAAGAAGCCTTTGTAAATGTAAAGCCGACAATATTACAATCACACAAAGAATAAATAAATATTTAAATTTATAGTCTCTGCAGGTTATTTTTTAAATATAGATTGTTTTAGAAAGACAAATTAAATCATAGTACAGCCAAAATAACTCATTTACCCTCTTTTGTCTATTTAACTTGAACCCTTAATAATGACACTCTATTTCATAAAATGCATTTTGTTGCAAATTTTCGATTTAAAGATGAACACATTTTTTTTTACCGACTCGTGAAAGAATTACCATGAAACTTCTACATAAGTTAAAGCATTATGGCTTTAACGGAGTATCATTGAATTGGTTAGATCCTATTTTGCGAAGAGAGAGCAGTTCTATTTTGAGTGACATTATAACAATTATTACATTTCTAGCGCCACTTTTAGCGTGATCGAGGTCTAATATTTTCACCGGGCTACGTTGTTATCTATATTCGCAGCAGGACATTTCACTGATGACAGAGCCAACATTTTTCTCCTTGTTTCTTCAAAGATTATTTGGCTAGTTCTGGCACCTCCAATGTCTGGTTTTGTCTTATCGAGTCTAAGGTTTTGGTAGCCGTTTGATGAAGCTAATATATTCGAATTCCTATTGTTTTGCGTCTAAATACTAGAAATACCTGTTTCCTGAATTCTTTCTCAAGTTGATTTTTGATCGGTCTTCATCGACTTCATTAAGATTATCAACTTTTTTTCCAATAATGTAGCTACCAGACTCAATCTGTAAGTTTGTAGATTTAGTTACATATCAGATGATGTTGTTAGTAGCACCACTGTTTCCTTGATTTGTAGATGTTACTCTGAAGAAGCCTTAATTAAATGGCGAAAGCTTAGCGACTGGAAATAGAGTCTTTTATTTCTCCCTCTGTCTCGACAGGCTGTTGATACCCAATAATTGTTGCCATCTTCGTGATCTTAACGTTGTACAGCCGTACTCCTACTCAACCTCAATTATCAACTTGTTTGTCGTTTTCATTCATCATTTACTGAAACTCTTCTTCGGTACGTAGAATAGTCAGGAAGTCTACACTGAGAAAAATGGATTGTAGAAATTAGATAGTAAATCTCTTTATGTTAATTAGTAACATAATTATTGTCAAAACGACAATATGTGGGGTATTAAGAGTAAAATAACCAGATGTTACCATGCTTATAGTAAGAGGTAAAATCTGGATGTTACCAGGTATTCGATGCATATTCAATTTCTAACATAAATGTTCGTAACGCTCTTCCCACCCCTTGCTCTATTCATTGTCGATCTTTACCGAAGAAATCGACCAATAAGCTGTATTGCCACTCACACGTGTTATGTACGTGTGATACATACAGGTGTACGTATTCGTGTCGGTGCATGTTTGTGTCTGCACAGAGAAAAATCCATGTTGTAATATTTACACTTCACTGTTTGACGGAAATTGTAGTAAGAATTCCTACTATTGTGCAAAATTTTAGAACAACAGCGTTGCATTTTCCTATATCACGGTTACAAAAAAAGCAATAAAATTGTTTAAAAATATTGTGTGACAATCTTCTACAAAATATAGTGAAATGTTTTACAATATTTTACAACAAGTGAATATAATAAATTGCATATAATGTAGTGAAGACAGTTATAATAACAGGTGTAGCAAATTTACTGTGTTGTGTTTATTTAGGTTAGGTTAGGTGCTTGCAACAGTCACCTTACTTTGATTATTGAAAACGGCATTAATAATGAGAAGGAATGAAATGAATGCTGTATAGTTTTATATCTATATAGTAGGAATATCATAATACTCATAATTGGTTTAGCTACATAAATATGTGATACTACAGCTTTTGTCGTAAAGATGGCGCTACGCTTGTTTCATAATCTTTGAAATTCGTACTCAATGTAAATTGTGATCGGTAAATGTGGCTGCCTAATATCTATATGATGCTTATACATGGTTAACGTCGTGTAAAAAGTACTGTGGACAATCGCCCACAGACGAGAATTACGAGGCGCTTCAATACCGGTAGTTCTCTACAGTACACGGGCCGGTCTGATTCCCGCAATCCTGCCCGATACGACGGCAATTCGCCCGGCTGTCACCGGCTAATCAAATTATATTAATTAATTATAATTAAAAATTATTAAACTATATTTATTATAGTTTTCATTGTTAACAGTTATTATCAAATATAGTCAGCGCTACTAGACATTTTTTTCACATTTACTAACATATATGCTCAAATTAATAATACAAATATAGTACACTTTACCATACGAGTTAATAAAAAGTATTCACAGATATTTACTATACAGATATTGTCACCGGTAATATAAAATATGATTGTCCCTATAGGAGCTATAAAATATATTAAAGTATACTATATTTATGTTAAAGAGTACTACCTATCTATTTCTCTCAGTGTAGAGGTAGATATAAGTATTGATTCCGAATTTAGCTTTGCTTCACCACACATTGCTTCATAAGGCTTGCGACTTATTCCTGAGTGATATGTTCTGGTTTTCGTAGAGCCTTATATAATGATTAGCTCTGTAATTTTTGTTTAAAAGTGCTTTTCATGCTTCTGTTTTGATTTTGGTTGACTTGACTTTATATAGTATAGTTTTGCATTTTTTTTTGTTTGTTTTGCAATTTAGGTAATATAGGTGTTCAGGAGGAAGATCAGCGGTTTGCATTAAGTCGCTGATCCTGAACTTTTAGTTGCTGTGTATCGTTTATTTATATGCAGATAGTGTATGTTTATTTCTGTTTACTATAGTATTAACGTTTTTTTTCCTAATATGTGTTATATTACTTGTAGCTGGTTTATATGAATTCATTAATTTATGTTATTGTTATATAGCACCAATAAAGAGCTATTACTATTATTATTATTAATAATTAATTAATTAACAGTAAAATCTTAATTAGAAATTTTCTCCGATGTCGCGATTTTTACATTAATAATCTCACTGTGTATCCGTGTGATTTTCTAATTTCTTCACTAGGAATTTTATCAATTTATTTGAAGATTGGAAAAATAATTGCAGCTCCAATTTAGGAGTATTGGATGTTTAAGGGAGCTTCGTAACTGTAATTTCGTGTGCAATGAACTTGAATCACTGTCTTAAAAAAGGTCTGAAAACGATTATCTTCCAACTATTTTTAGTAAGGTATGTCAAGATCCTCCGATAGACCTTTCACCAATATAACTGCATGCTGCATAGCCGTAAAACATTCAAGTAAGTATACGCTAAAATATTTTATCGATTCTCCTAGAACCGTTTATAAATTCTTAATCTGTCTTTCCAATTTAGTCCTTTTTTTTTATCGACCAAGTATAAGCAGACACCAGGTTAACAGTTATACACATAGAATCTAACGCCAGAAGAAAGAGCAAATATTGAATTTTAATTTAACGTCTCGCACATAAAAACCCGCGAGATGCGATATCTTCCCACCGTTATATCAATGTTATTTACATATATTATATACCTATGGTACTACCTATGTCCTTAAGTGGATATCATTCAACTTCGATAAGCTGTAATTCGAAAAGCAAACGTCCAACTTTTTCCATTATCGACGCGTATGTATACCGATATCTTTATCGCATTTCGGTATCGGGTGAAAACGGAACGCGGAAGTGTATTAGACGGATTAATTAGTTATAAAGCTTCGGGTTGGGGGTAGAAAAACCGCTTCCTCGGGAAAACTGCAAAGTGCTAGGGGGAATGAGGCCGGATAAGAATAATAGAATATGACGTTTGGTGTGGATTGCGAAACGTTCGTAATTAAGTAAAGTAATACGGATGATGTGTTCTAATCGATTGAAAGGAAACCTCCCAAAAAATGAAGAAACCACACTAATAGGAAACACTAGTTTGCCATCGTCTCCCGGAATATATATTACAGTCTTACTATATGAGAAGGATTTCCTTTTTGTGATTCTTTTTTTTTATACACAGAATTATAGAAATTAGATTAGATATACCTAGTCTATTTATACTAATTCTAACTTCAATGCTAATGGAAATGTATAGGCTTTTTTATACAAGTTTGAGTGTAGTTATTATAAAATGAAACGTAGTGGATTAAACAATTAACGAATGATACATATTTGAGAGATTTGCTATATCTGTTTTATCATTAACAGCATTTTTCTCTTTTTTGATAAAAATCATCTCTAAGATGCACCTGGATTAATAATTATGTTCTTTAGTTAATATTTTTATTTTGTCATAATCAAATTTGTGTTTAAAATTTTATTCAATTTTTTCTTAAGGAAGATTGTTAGATTTATATCCTTCTATTCTATTTTTTAAATATTGTTTCGTTTGACCTACATATACTGTAAACTACATGTCTATTTTAATAATATGGTATTTTTGATTTTAACCTAGAATGTAAATATTTTAGATTGTTATTATTATTATATTATATATAATATATTATATTATGCGGTTTTAAAATGTTATTTAAATTTTCTGCTAAAGAATTGACATATAGTATTGAACAATATTTAATGTTATTTAACTTGTCTTTATCAGACAGTGAATTTTGATTATTTTCGTTGTATGTACATTCTATGTAATCTTTGTTAATAAATTGGAGATGGTATTGGTTTTCTGTAAGTATATCTTTAATTTCTTTTTTAATTTTTGGTCTATATGTAGGAGTAGTAAGTAGTCATTTATCAACTAAAGTAATTTTATGAGATATAGGTTGGGAAGACATAAAATTAACATTTCTGCCAGATGATGTTGGTTTGTTATACCAACAATTTTATCATTGTTTTTTATTACAGAAATTAATGGTATTATTTTCGTCTACTTCTAGAGTGAAATTTAAATCGTTGTGGTATTGGTTAAACGATTTTTTCTTTAGGTACAATACCTAGGTAATCATCAACATAACGTTTGTATAGTTTTGGTTTGAAATTTAAATCAGCAATTATTAAAGATACAACATCCACAGATATGAGTTTGTCATTTGTAGTAATATTTATATTTTTTTTATATAAAATTACAAAATTTGTAAGGCTTAAGAATTAAATTTGAAAAGTGTATTGTCTTGTAGTACAATTCTAGGATTTTATAATATATTTTTCCTGCAGTAAAAGCAAAATCTTTTTTAGCATTGATTTATTAAAGAAATATATTTCCTGAATTCAGGATTCGGTATTGTCCAAAAAAATTTCATGTTGATGGAGATTAACATCAACGTAGCGGAAAACTGTTCATCTGCTTTTTTTAAACAATAATAGGAATAGAGTTTAGAAACAAAATTAAATTGAAAAAATAATAAAGGATTATTGGCAAATGGTCATTGGCTAGTTGCATAATTGATAATTGCAGATAGAAATGAAATTAATCCATGAGCAAATATTCATTTTAGATTTTAAACTTTCAAATTGGTGAAAATATTATCTGCTGTGTGTAGCTCCAATATAGTGATGAAAATTCTCTGGATTCTAAATATTAAGTTTATACTCATGATGCATCAAAATTCCTTTCAGCATTACTCAACAATGAAATTTGGATTCACTCTCTCAAACAGTTGATTAGATAGAGCAAGGGAAATATTTGTCTACAGCTGCCCATCTTGGCAAGGTTTCGGAAGCGATTTCCAACGGATGGTCCATCAAAATTATACGCTATACATAACAGTCGTACAAATATAAATAGACCAGCGTATGTGATTTAAGACATTGCCGAGACTGTTATGTCTGGACACGACGGTGCACTTGTTACCAAAAAACACACGGGGCACAGGTGCTTTGTTTCGGCTTTCCTTCAATGAAACCGCTACGATATTGTTCACCGGACAGATTGCTTGATAGCGTTCTTACGACTGACATTTTGTCCGTTTGTATACGATATGTTTGTCTCTGTTTCTCTCTTTCGGTCGTTTTGTTTATTACATGTGGTTTATTATGCGTATTTCTGAGACAATGAACTATCGGGTTATACCGGAGGACCCTTGCCAAAACACATTTGTTAGTTTTGCTTCGCCCAAACTTTCTTATAAATCGTATCAGCTATAGATCGAGATCAGATTGTAGATAAATATAACGTAGTATGTACTAACCGAACAATGACGGTGATGGCAGTGTTGGTGATTAATAGGTGTATGTCGTGACACTTTTTGCTCATTCATTTCGCCATTGTCTACGTACAACACTAGTTATTGATTAGAGACTGTTCAAGAGCCATTCCTTTAGAATCGTGTATTTTTTGTTCGAGGACTCTTTTACACTCTAATAAATACAATGCACTGTCTTTTTTGTTGGTGCATAATTGGTAAAATGATTAGTTGATGATTCGCTGCATTTTTACTCATTGTTAGTTAGAAATAATAATTCACTTCAAGGACAAGCAAATCACTTTTGGGAAAAAATCAATTTTTATTTTATATTTTTTAACTACGTATAACCATGATTAATTAATAATAATCAATGTCATAATCAAACCATCAAAACACACAAATTGATTAAATAAAAGCATTAAAAATGAATTTTACAATAATAGTAACAATACCTTTCATTCAATCTTGTCAAAGACAGCACAAAACGTTTAAGACCTCCACCGCAAATATCTCTGAAGCGAATCCGAGATATTTGAATTTTGTAAAAAACAGTTGGTAAGAAATGTCTAGTTTATTATTAGAACCCTGTTTTATTACGTAAAAATAAAAATGGCGCTACAATCAAAAGAACTTCTTTGTGATGGACTTTATGTGTGACACTGTATAGATGATTATCACTCATACGCAGCAATTCTGTTTATTAACTTCTTAAATCTAAAAGTTCTTGCAGCTACTACTCTTATTTCTGTGCACATGATTGTGATTATTAACAACGTAACATTTCTACATGTGAAATAGAACATGCAAGATTACGTAAGCCGCACATACCTAGATCGATTTGAAATCCTATTCACGACGCTCAAGAAGCAGTTACAACAATTTTTGTTTTTACTAATAATCACAACAGCGTACACTCTCAAAGCTAACCACAAACGCACACAAATACATTTACATATTACACGATTATTCGCATGTCGGCAAGTTGATTAGAGTGCAGCGCTAATAACATTTAGTGCATCCAAAAAAGTGCCAACCAATCTCTCTAAAAGCAAAAGTTATATTAAGTACCTACATGAATCGGATATCGCAAGAGCGATTGTCAAACTACTAACTAGCTGTACTAGAAGTTGGTTAATTGGAATTATGAAGCAGAAATCTGAACACAAAGGGATGTGCATTGTTGTCTATTAATGCTCTTACGAAACTACGTAATACGCTATAAGAGATTGGAAAGCAATTTAGTATAGGTACTATCCTCTGAGAGAGATGTTTGAGAACTGACAGTTTCGTACTATATTCGCTAACTAAAAAATAGTGCACCTATTTATAAACGTTACAAATTTACAGACACAAATTGAAGTACAGTTTAACTATTACTATAAGTTTTGGAATTTCAGAAATTGTAGATATATTTTAATCTTGTATAACTTCACACAAAAAATCGACTAATACAAATACATTTT
Organism: Cetonia aurata; assembly: GCA_949128085.1. NCBI lineage: Eukaryota > Metazoa > Arthropoda > Insecta > Coleoptera > Scarabaeidae > Cetonia > Cetonia aurata. The sequence continues at coordinate 37,749,604 of OX421885.1, forward strand.
ATTATATTCATTCTCATTTTGAATTGCTAGAATTAATATTAACAATTGTTTAAAACAATCAAATTAAGGTGACTCTTATTTAGACATATGTATGTAATAAAGAATAGAAGTTGGAATATTCCAGTTTTTCTTTCAAAATATTTATGTGTATACAAGAAACTACTAGGTCTGCAGTATGCAGACTTATAAACATCGATAAGTAAATCGCATAATGTTGACCATAAAAAATAAGAGATGTTCTATCATTTCTGAATTAAAATTCCAGTGTATGGATTCATAGAATATTTACATTAAATACTGTGATCCTGGTATGACCTACACTGAGAAAAATGGTCCAAAAGGACAATATATTTAGCATTTTACATTGCTAACAACTATTTTTTTTAATAAGTATAAATACTTAGTTGGTCATAATTAATGATCTAAACATTACGAGTAAGTAAAGTAAAGTTTCTAACACTGTGAAATAATCTCAAATACTAAAACATATTAATAATATCATCTTTATTTAAACTACGCTTACAAAGATACGTACAAAAATAACGTCAAAGAGAAAAGAAAAAAGAAAAGAAAAGAGATTCACACTATATAACTTAAGAAGTAAGAAATTCATTGAGTGAATAACAATTTAGGTTTAATAAGTAATTTTTGACTTGAATAGTAAATGATCTTAAATTATTTATAGACTTAATGTTAATCGGTAGTCTGTTGAACAGTTTGCATCCCAAATAGGTGATGTTTTTTTGATATAAAGATGTCCTATGAGGCGGAGGCAATAAATTAAAGGAATTTCTGATGTCATAGACTGTTGGATGATTAGTAGAAAATTCCGATTTATGTTTGAAAACAAAGCATAGTAATTCATAGATGTAATAGGCATTAACTATTTCATATTCAACTCACAAAACATATTTACAGCTATTAAACTAGGTCATTTGCAAATAATAACTTTAATAAGTATAAATAAAAAGTAACTAAAGGGCAATAGTCAGTGAGTTGGGATAATTGCAAAAAATTTCAATCGCAAATGTTCGGATATGGTCGATTAAGATCGGCGCCATTTTTCGCGTGTTGTTTATACGTTGCGTTGGTTATAGCACAGAATAGGTAATATACAGAAGTTTCACTCAATGCATTTCCCTATGGTCCCGGTTTTATTTTTTGTGGTAATTATCTACGACTACACGATTCTGCGCACAGGTTTGATGCAGGACCCCATTGGCCCATTTTGTCAGCAGAGCCGGATTAACTAGATAAATAAGGAGTATGCAAAGCAAAATTTTCAAAAATACATTTGCAAAATACGTTTTCTAATCATTTTTTAATAGAAAACATGTTTTTAAGGCAATTAGTTGGTAAATAACTGCTTAACCTCATGTATATGTAATAAATTCTTCATTCGTGTCGACATATTATCAATGACTTCGTATTATTTTAAAATTTAAAGTAAATAGTAATACTAGTAAAAGTTCCTCTAGAATAACGTTTAGATTTCAAAAGTGCAAAGAAAACTATAGATACCATTCCATTTGAAATAAGAAAGTTGATGTCAATTTCCGGTGTATCCGGAAGTGCCGCCATCTTGAAAATATTTTCACGGCATAGATTTTATTACACCATGTACGTATGCAACCTTACAGAAATTAATGATTACTAGAAGGGCCAATCTTTCTAATGGACGGTCTCGATCAATCACCCTGTATAATGACACCAAGAAATTCTACCTGCGCGAACGACAAATTTGTACTGACTGCGATATCATTAAAACGGCATAGAGATATGGTACGAATTCCTTGTCTGACTGACACTTCTGTATATTACCTATTCTGTGGTTATAGGTTATGAACTTTACGCGCTTAACGATTGTGGTTGGTGAATATGTAGTGGAGGTTTTTTATATTTTCAAGTATAGAATATTTCTCCTTAGAGTCGTGGGGATTGGGCGATTATTCTTCCATACATATACCTTACGTACAGTTTTACATATTAAGTACCAACAAATCGCATATTATGGTATGCACTGATTCTAAGATCTTATTGTTTTAACATTATCTATTTATATGGTATTGCATTTACATATATTTTTGTGTGATCAAATATTAATCCATTTGAGATCAAATAAAACAACTATTAATTAAGACCACAGTATATACGGTATTCTATAATAAGTTAACAATGATTGTTGTGTGTGATTTCAAATGGACCAGTATTGCATAAAAATGATTTAAGCCTACTAAACCAAGTCAATAACTATAACTATACAAAAATATACCTTCAAATATATAATTTATTTGAAGTAACTGCCATTCTTATTATAGCAGTTACACAGTTTAATTACGGTAAGTAAAGTCAATTATGTAACACTAGTAAGACAAACTATTCACTGTAAGTAATATGGATATTTAGTGCAATTAACATACAGTGACTAATACCAGCAAAGCAAATACTAACTCCAAATAATGCAAAACATTTGGAATAAATAATGCTTTTCATTTATACCAGTAAACCAAGTTATTTATCCTTAGTCATCATTGTTAGAAACACGACTTTACGTGCTGTACGTAGCTTGATCATTTGTCACATATCACTGAGAAAAATGGATTGTAGAAATTAGATAGTAAATCTCTTTATGTTAATTAGTAACATAATTATTGTCAAAACGACAATATGTGGGGTATTAAGAGTAAAATAACCAGATGTTACCATGCTTATAGTAAGAGGTAAAATCTGGATGTTACCAGGTATTCGATGCATATTCAATTTCTAACATAAATGTTCGTAACGCTCTTCCCACCCCTTGCTCTATTCATTGTCGATCTTTACCGAAGAAATCGACCAATAAGCTGTATTGCCACTCACACGTGTTATGTACGTGTGATACAGGTGTACGTATTCGTGTCGGTGCATGTTTGTGTCTGCACAGAGAAAAATCCATGTTGTAATATTTACACTTCACTGTTTGACGGAAATTGTAGTAAGAATTCCTACTATTGTGCAAAATTTTAGAACAACGGCGTTGCATTTTCCTATATCACGGTTACAAAAAAAGCAATAAAATTGTTTAAAAATATTGTGTGACAATCTTCTACAAAATATAGTGAAATGTTTTACAATATTTTACAACAAGTGAATATAATAAATTGCATATAATGTAGTGAAGACAGTTATAATAACAGGTGTAGCAAATTTACTGTGTTGTGTTTATTTAGGTTAGGTTAGGTGCTTGCAACAGTCACCTTACTTTGATTATTGAAAACGGCATTATTAATGAGATGGAATGAAATGAATGCTGTATAGTTTTATATCTATATAGTAGGAATATCATAATACTCATACTTGGTTTAGCTACTTAAATATGTGATACTACAGCTTTTGTCGTAAAGATGGCGCTACGCTTGTTTCATAATCTTTGAAATTCGTACTCAATGTAAATTGTGATCGGTAAATGTGGCTGCGTAATATCTATATGATGCTTATACATGGTTAACGTCGTGTAAAAAGTACTGTGGACAATCGCCCACAGACGAGAATTACGAGGCGCTTCAATACCGGTAGTACTCTACAGTACACGGGCCGGTCTGACTCCCGCAATCCTGCCCGATACGACGGCAATTCGCCCGGCTGTCACCGGCTAATCAAATTATATTAATTAATTATAATTAAAAATTATTAAACTATATTTATTATAGTTTTCATTGTTAACAGTTATTATCAAATATAGTCAGCGCTACTAGACATTTTTTTCACATTTACTAACATGTATGCTCAAATTAATAATACAAATATAGTACACTTTACCATACGAGTTAATAAAAAGTATTCACAGATATTTACTATACAGATATTGTCACCGGTAATATAAAATATGATTGTCCCTATAGGAGCTATAAAATATATTAAAGTATACTATATTTATGTTAAAGAGTACTATCTATTTCTCTCAGTGTACAAATGAATTTTTTAGTTGCGAATACTAAATTTTCACTTGCAATTACTAAACATTTTTCTCAGCGTATTACTTCCGACTTCCTACACTACCTTCACTAATTAATCAAGAACAGTGAATTAATATTTCCTCATTATTACAGTTCATTCACCGATATGACTAATTAATTATACAAATCATTGTGTTTCTATGTTATCAGGTATGAATGTAATAACCATTAAGAGCTTTGATGATATCTGATATGGCAATTGCTGCATGAGTGAATAGATATTAATTACAATACGTGTAAAACCCACATGCGCACAGGTCGATGAATTGAATTCTCTATTAATTATAAATAATTGGTACGTTTCCATACCTAACATTAATGTAATATTAAATGAAATAAATAACAAGGGGATGTGTGTATATTTAGCAGCAACTGAGCATAAATAAATCGGAACAGAACAAAAGTAAATTATAGGCCGGCCAATCAATTTCCAATCAATTTTTAATTTATTCCGAAAATATACTAGGAGATGTTTTTTTAGATTGTTATACGAAGCCTGCATCTATTAAAATCGCACAGGTACGTTGTGACACACTCAGCTCGACACTTAAATAACATCGTGCAATTAACCTCCTCTCCAAAAATAACGCGTCGCTTCTATTTTCCAACGCGCCGGCTAAATATATTCCCCTAACTCTAGGTATTAATAAATGTGTCAATTATTTTTGAACGTGTAATATTTAGAAATGAATCAAAGAGCAAACGTGTTCGAATTAATTTAGCGATACCCGATGATAATTTTAGATTGGCTTACGATAATCTTGAAAACTTTTTTTGCCCCATAGTATTATATCATACATATAATAGAGGTCGTTATGATGTACAATGCTCATTGTGAAAATTAATAAAAGCAACATTATTCCTGAAGTAGTTCGTTCCGATAATGGACCTCAGTTTCAATCCGAATTCAAGCGTTTTGTCAAAGATTACAGATAATGTTACATTATTAATATCTCTAAGAGACAAAGCTCTTCAAAAGTTTAAACGTACTAACTTACTTACTGACTGGAAGTCTTTAAGGAACTACATTACCAGTACAATTAAGCGTGAAAAGAAAAGTTATCTTGAATTTAGAATGAGACACTTTAATAAAAAAAACTATTTGGAAAGACTTGCAAGATTTAAATATTTATCGTAAGAGAACTGTTGCTATACCTGAAGGAATACTTGAAGCTAATGAATTAAATGTACATTTTGGTAGGGCATCTTGTGAGCAATCAATGGCGGACGATGAATATCTTATGTTTTACTCTAATAATGTTAGACCTGGAGTTGACTCATTTTCCTTCAGGGAAGTAACCGATTTGGAGGTTGATCTCTAATCTAATTCTTGTGGTTGTGACGAAATAAGTTTAAAAATGCTTTTGTACTGTTGTCCTCTTTTAACACCCATTCTTACACATGTATTTAATTTTTGTTCGATGCATTCTGTTTTTCCTACTATGTGGAAGCAGGCACGTGTGATTCCGGTAGCAAAAAATAATAATCCGGCGACTTACTCTGATCTAAGGCCTATCAGTTCGTTGCCCGTTCTGTCGAAGGTTTTAGAGAGACTGCAGTTGCGGTGTCACATTAATAATAATAATAATATACTACCGACTACTCAGTCCGGTTTTAGAGCTGGATATAATTGCGCTACAGCTTTATCCAAGATAACAGATGATATTGTTTCAGCCACTGATCTGGGTGATATTACAGTCTTGGTGCTGTTGGACTTCTCTAGGGCTTTTGATAGAATCAATCATTCTTTACCGTTATCTATATTGCATTATATCCGTTTGGGTTCTGGTGCTGTTCAACTTCTCTCAAGTTATTTGGAACGTAGAAGTCAACAAGTACATACTAGTAAGGGTGCTTCAGACCTCATATTCTTAACGTCAGGCGTTCCACAGGGTTCTTGTTTGAGTCCCCTGTTGTATGCAGTTTATACTTCGCATTTTCATTTTTTCCATACATTCTTCTGTTCTTATCATTTCTATGCTGACGATACTCAGCTTTATGAATCGTTTTCTCCTTCTGAGATCGGTGCAGCTGTTGATGCAATTAATAGGGACTTAGAGCAGATTTCGGCTATTTCGCGGCATCATTGTTTGAGTCTTAATAAAAATAAGTGTTCTTTTATGGTGTTTGGTAGTTCATTAAATAGAACACGTAGTAATGATTTCATTAAGCTTCGAATGGATGGAACGGAGCTAACTCGTAAGGATTCTCCGAGAAATTTGGGTCTAATTTTTGACAGTGATATACGGTTTAAGGACAACACTACTACTAACATTAAACGGGCATATATGAATTTAAAACTGATTTATCCTCATATTTTAAACACTTGCAATAAAAAAACTATTATGTGATACTTTAGTGTTATCACATTTTAACTATGGCCATTCAGTATATGGGCCGTGCTTGGATTCTATTGATAAGCATAGGATACAGCTAGTTCAGAACTCGTGTTTGAGGTTTATCTTTGGTATACGGAGATGGGCTCACATTTCTCATAAGTTGGCTGATTTGTCGTGGTTAAATATGAGTAATCGCAGAAAATTGCACTTCTTATGCTTCATTTATAAAATCTTCAGGTTCAGGACGGATGTGCACCACATTAACATCAGGAAAAAAGATTTAATAGATATTCCAGCACATCGTTCTCAGTATTTTAAAAGGGATTTCAGTTATAATTGTGCACAAGCAATGAACGAGTTACCTAGCCACAATTACAAGACTTCTTGCAGTTGAACAAAATAAAATAAATTAATTTGGGAGTGATTTAGAAATTTAGTTACAACTTGTTTATGAGTGGTCATATCTTTTTACAGTGGGTTGCCATGTTAAGTGCATGTTTTGTTTTTTTTTGAGTTGTCAGGAACAGCAGCGATTCCTATAGGATTAGCTGATGATGCTTTTGGCAATATACTTGCTATTTAGTGTAAACTCCTCTTTTTCTTTTTCCTAGCACACAGACTTCGTATTGGGCTGGCATTCTCTCTGCTAATTTGTTTAGTGTAGTGGTAAATGTTGTGCTGGAGTATGTATACGTATGTATATTGCCAATAAATATGTTTATTATTGTTTTAACTTTTTTACGTTACTTCCAGCCTTTATTTTGCACAGTCAAACGGGGCAAAGTAAAGGCTGCGGTTAAAGTTCCAAAATCTTTGATTAAAACGAATGAGGATATCTATAGCATATAGAACCACACCTTTGGCAAACGGCTTTAGCCCAGGTGAATTGCTAATGGCGAGGAAATTGCGAAGTTCTTTGCCTATTCTTCCATGCAAATTACACGATATTCTTAATCCCTTGTCTTCAGTAATCAAACAAGGAGAAAGAAAAGACAGGCAAAGACGCAATTTCAACAAGCGTCACAGAGCAAAAGATCTTTCTGATTTGTCAGTGGGTGATAGTGTTTGGATAACCGATATCGGTGTTACAGGAAAGTAAATAAAAAACTTAGGAAACCAGATCTTATTTAGTGCAGAGGAATGCTTAGGAGGAACAGATGGTTTTTATTTCCTGCTCCATATGTTGATATTCAGTTATTCGATGATATAAAAACACCCCCATTAGGTGTAGGAGCCTAATGCATGTGAATCGAGTAGTGTTAAGGATGCACATTCTGATCGAGCTTATGGAAAACTATCAGAAGTAACCGAACAGAAACTAAGTGATCGTATTGTGTACACCAGTGAAGTTCGTTCAGAAAGTGATAAAACTGAGACTATCCAAAATAGTATTTGTAGAACAGGACGTACCATACGAAGGCCAAGATGGTTATCTGATTATGTTACTGATTTGGTTCTTAAGTATTCTTCTTTCATTTTTGAAAAAAGGGTGATGTTTTATCAGCTAAATATTTTATGATAGTTTGTTACTTAAGAGATAGAGATTAACGTATTTATAAAGGTGGCGTCGGTTTTCTAATGAACAAATGTTGTTATTATCCGATTTGTCATAAATAAAGCAGTAATATTAAGTAAACGCAGTTTAGCTTCCTAAGTACACGATATCTGAGTCGCTCTTTAAGTCCAAATCACCATTTTAACGGTTATAGCAACCGAGAAGGGAAAAGCGTTCTCTTTTTTTTGTAATGACAGGAAAAGTCGGTAATATCCTTGTCTAAAATGATAACCGGCATATAACGAATTATCGATGACGACTCGAACGGCATCCGCGATCGCCATGGTTCGCGATTGGCTTGCTCAATTAAGTTTTGAAGAAATTCCTCAGCGACCGTTGATTCACCTCTGCCCGTAGTACGTTAGCCGTGCCACCACCACACGTCGAAGACGCTGTTGTAGTATACAAATACAACGCACAACATCCAACGATCGAAGGTCGTCTTCTCGAGAGGGAACCGAGAGGCGTAACAGTGCAACGCGATGCAGAGAGTTGTAAACGGAGATGACCGTCCGCCGTGGTACGCCGCGTGTAGCCGTGCGGAGGACCGCAGAGCGAAGAACCTTTCCTGATGTCGTTCGTACACGAGAAACACTGTCGCTACTCGCTATTATTACAACCGTCTGTGGTCGCGGTAAACCGGTGTGATTCTGGTTTGTGCGCGCGTACCCAATGCGTCCGTTAAAAGTAGAAAAAACCAGGCGATTGCCGCAGATGGTAGTATTTAAATTTGGTCGATATTTATTACGTAACAATACGCGCCAGTAAACCTGGGTTTATCTATGGCTTCTTTCCTAAAATAGGTAGCCTTTGTCAATTCTAACTTTGAAACATAAGAATGCTTTTTCCATTTACATATTTGGAAATAATTGGAAGTGATAAATAAACTGGTCATTCGAGGGAGTTTGGAAAGAACCTCATAATAAATATACCAAACCACAAAAACTATTATATAGAAGATAGTGCATTACTTTGTATTGCCGTTGGAAACAACTTTCTAACATGTCAAACATATACATACTTAGCGTTTGTTGAGATATTTGAATAATATAAATTCTTACATATCAATGTGTATAAACAATAAAATACAGAGGCAATAGGAACTTCCTCAAATCTATGATTCGTTTTTAAAATTGCAGTTTTGCAAAGTTTTATGATGTGGGATGCTGTGAAAAGAAGACAGCAGAAACCCAGGATAAATTGCATGTGATTCGAGTGAGTTTTGAAAGTGACTACATTTACTTATATCCCAGCTTGGTGTTAGTAAAAAAGCAAAAATATTTCGTGGAAGCTTTAATTGAAGCGGTTCACCACTTTTGGTCTCAATTTCTCCAAAGCTATATTCTTTATTTTATGCGTTTCTATAATTTGCTTCATTCCGCTTTTATCTTTAATTTGACCTTATTGCAAAATGTTTATTTTTTATCACATGTGGTGTACAGTCGGAATACAATAAAACTTACCGACTTAATGCTAGCATTTGCCGTATACGCCAGTGTCACTATAATCGGAGCGGTTTTCTCATAAAATTGCTTGTTACAGGGAAATAATTTTCGTCTGAGATGTTAGATAAACTAAAATTTTTTTATTCCAATATGGGTCGTAATACACACTGGTTTCGTGATGAATGAATGCTTTAAGTCGTATGAAACATAGGTATCTACTTTTTATATTATTTTTTTGTAATGAACGCTCTTTTTCATATAACAATGCCAATATGTGTTTCTAGCAGGAAAATTTACAGAAGCAGCCTTACATCATCTCATATAGAGGATTAAACATACTCGGCAAACTAATAAACTGCTTTTTCATACACTACTGGGCATTTGATGTTTCTGCAGCATCAATCTTCAAATCATCGAGGAATAAAAGGATCGATAAAATAAACTGCAGGTGGATAAACTGCATGCTTAAAAAGAGATCAGTTTATTCAACAGTTGGTGGAAAAAAAGCACTGAGGATATCACGAGGGTGGGGTCTTTTCAGCTGTTCATGGATAAGCTACTATGGCAAAACTGAACAATTAAAGGCATAAAACCATTAGATGTGTAGATGATCTTGTCATACTCACCCAAGGTAAATTCACTAACATGGTGTGCAGTGAAATATCTTGTGTGTCATTCTTCACTTCATGCTTGAAGAGCTTCAAAGAATTAAAACCAAATCGGTACATCTGTCCATAAAATTTAGTTAAAGAAATTATGGTCATTGTTTAAACTTCTAATGATTTGTTGACAAAGCTGTAATCTCTTATAAACTCCAGTGAGGTCTTGGACCGGTAATATTTAATAGGTACTGCTCGTAGTCATATTTTTCTAAAGTTCGAAGAATTGTGCAGACGCTTTTCTCTAACGCTTCCCGAATTTTCTATAATAAAATTAAGAAATTATATTTGAAATCAGAAGACGCAGAATTATCCAAAAACGTAAATATATATTAAAAAAATACAACACAATACAATATTTTGTTCGCAGCGCCATCTATATGTAATTCTGATAGTTGTCAAATTTTTATTTATTAATAATAATGGAGGTAACCAAAATAAAATGAAAAATCCTGTAAATGTTTCTCTTTTTATACATTTTTCTATTTACAGAAAAATACAAAAGTTTCTTTTATTTGATAATACTATTTTTGTGGTTTGAACCCCTTTCTGTTGAAGATCAACCCTATTCACAATCACAAATAAGCAAAGCATACATTTTTGATCTGTCACTGCTGCTCACGTGATCTAAAACGAATTTTTCATTTATTTTTCCTGGATATGAAGGTTAAAAACATCGTCCATCACTTTTTTCCTGAAGCACGTAAATATCAACGCCACTGCTAACTTAAAAGGTGGCGAGGATATATAAAAATGGCGGATATTTACCGATTAAGAAGCGCCATAACGCTCCTCCGAAGATATTGAAAGGGAAATGACGTCGCATAAATTTTCAGAGTTCGATTAAATAGGGCGCAGACGCTTTTGATTCCATTAGATCGATATTTATAATGTGATAAATAAAGAAAATGTTGCTGGCATTCATGGGAAATTTAAAAAGTAAAATGTGGATCTCCTTTATCGCTGCCGTACAGTAAAAAGTATTTGATGGTTTTGGCCAATTCAAGGAAAACATATTGTACAATAGCTATAATACTAATAATCGTTCAAGTATACTCAAAAGTTGGAATATAATAAACAGAAATCAACCGTTTCTTCTTCACTTAATGCATAATTCATAGTATACGTTAGTTGGTGTTTGCCCAAATATCTGGAATATTTAACATTCTGTGTTGTACTTCTGTAGTTTGTGCTTATAATCGTTGGAACATATGGTTACCGACATTAGTTCAACTTAAAGTTCTCACGCTAACAATGCCTGTGTAGTTGCTGTATGTACTAAACTTGTTATATATCTCACATTACTTGTGTATCCTAAAATTAATACTAAACATAATTTCATGTAATTATAAATGATGATAATCAAATGCTAAAAATCTATCAATTATAAGTGCAACGCGTAATATATGTAAATTTTTGTAAAAGCGACCGCAATCTTCTCACAAATGCAAACAATATAATCTGTTCGTGACACCTGCTTTGACATATTTCTCATGTCCCCTAACAGATGTTCATCATTATTTCTCTTGTAATGTATTCCTTCACGTCAATGAAAAATAACGTCATTCAAGACAAATTTTTATTAGGAATTTTATGAATATTGTGGTGAGCTGTTTATGGCAGCTATCAATACTTTCACGAGCAGCATTATTCTTTTAATATGTACGATAATGTAGGAAAAAATAAGTAGGATTAATGTTCTTGGATTTTATTTAATAATCTCAAACTTAAAATACCTTCTATCAAGATTTTATTTTAAAATCTTTTGTTACTAAAGTATGTAATATTACTTATACTGTTTATTTCTTGTTCTTGAAGTAGTTTATGTTGATATTAAAATTATTAAAGTAATTACTAAAGTATTAATGAAATAATGATTCTATATTAGATTTGAAACGGTTTTAGAAAATGAAGAATATACACTCCGCCAAAAAAGTATCGCATAAACTAAAAAAGGGTATTTATGAACCAACATATTTTTATACGTTCACAAAAAGTTTGCCTCGTGTATGTGAACTATAAAAACAATAACAAAATAATGGAAGCGTTTTTACTTTATTTTTTTCCTAAAAGAACACATTTAGAAAAATGCATATGTGTAAGGTTTGCTCAGTTGTTTATTGAAAGTCTTCCTATACGGACAAATTTTAAAGTGCGAAGTCAGAGTTCTGTACCAACGCTTTTAAAACTAAAATGAGCAATTTAACTTCAAAACAAGTGGCTGCTATAGTTGCTTTAATCGAAGATGGACGATCTCAAGCATACGTTGCTAATTTGATGAACATCAATGAGTCAAGTGTTTCTAGAGCCGTAGCCAGATATAGGGAAACAGGCATTTACAGTAGAAGACCTGTACCAGGTCGTCCAAGATGTTCTACTCGCCAAGATGACCGCTATTTACTACTACAAGCATTACGTCGAAGACATGTAACTGCGAGACAATTGCAGAACGACTTGGCTAGAGTCAGAAATACTCGTGTGAGTACTCAAACTATTCGGAATAGGTTACGACAGAGTGGATTAAGAGCTAGAGTAGCTGTAACAGCCCCTCGTCTCACTAGGAACCACCGAGTGGCTCGCTTAAGGTTTGCCAGAGAACATGTAAATTGGAACATTAATGACTGGGCCAATATACTCTTCACAGATGAGTCAAGATTTGGTCTTTACACCTCAGATAGGCGTATCTCAGTGTACAGACGAGACGGTGAGCGCTATTCGCAGTGTAATATCAGACCTAGACCTAATTTCGCTGGTGGCTCTATTATGGTTTGGGGAGGCATCTGTTTAACAGGTCGTACAGAGTTAGTACCAGTAGACAGAGGTACACTGACTGCCCACAGGTATATAACGGACATTTTAGAAGAACATGTAGTACCATATGCGCCAATTATAGGAAACGAATTCATGTTAATGCACGATAATGCACGACCGCATGTTGCAATAATCGTCCAGGAATACCTTAACGATGTTGGTATTCCAGTTTTAGATTGGCCTGCGGTAAGTCCGGACATGAACCCTATCGAGCACGTGTGGGACCTCCTTCACAGACGGATACGAACCCAAAATGTTGCCCCAGCGGACCTGCATGGACTAGCAAATGCTCTCCGTGACGAGTGGGAGAATTTGGATCAGGCTTATATACGGAGGTTAATCGAATCTCTGCCAAACCGTATGCGAGCGGTCATAAGAGCCAGAGGTGGCAATACTCAGTATTAAAAGCTACTGTTATGACATTTTTCTTTCCAAAATTATAATTTCTTGTTTTAATAAAAATCTCAAGTATGAGTTCTTGTTTTTATTTGGCCTGTATTTTATTTAAACAATCATAGAAATTATATCTTAGAGCGCATTAAAGTATATTTACAACTTTATGCTACAAACAAAGATTATGCGATACTTTTATGATTCAAAACTAAATTATGCGATACTTTTTTGGCGGAGTGTATTACTCTTGAACAAAAATCTGTTGAGCTTACGTTAATAAAAGGTTTCCGATTGTGTTTATCGAAAGACAGTTTACTTTAAATTGCTATTCGTTTCCATTACGGCTATAAAGAGGAAATTGAAATATGTAACTAAGCATTCATTATATCAGTATTTATGTCGAATATCTGTCAAAATAGTCTTAAACGAAATCACCACTGATTGCTTGGAATTGCACCATTTTATCTCTTAATTAGAGTATAAATAATTGTGTAAATACATTCTTTATTCCCTTTTTTTTAATTCAGTGGCTTTTAAACGATTTCTTAATAGTTTTTGTTGGCTGTATGCGTGAAGTAGATAAACGCTTTGAGTTTTTTTTTTATTGCGTTTGAGCGAGTAATGTTTATAAACAGCGTAAACTAGATCAAATTCTACGCTTTAATGTTGTTGATATTGGAAGCTGAGTTTGATCAAATTGATTGTTCTTCACGTTTAATTTCAAAGACAATATAAATTTTCATTCGTGCGTCATCTATTATTCCGTTTTGCAACGCGCTCATCAATCCGGCGATATGGTATTTGACCTTTTCAACTCTGCATCGTCGACAATGTACCTATGTAACTAAAAATACCTATAGAGCGTTCGCATTCGCCGCATTACATAACTTGGACACGGAATCGTAACGGTTTGCTTTCTAAACGCTGTTATCCACCATTGTAATTAGACCTGACAAGACGAAAACAAAATCGAAAAGAAAAAAGCGAAAGACGGTAAACTAGCTGTACGGTTTCACTGGGCGACTACCGGTCCACAGCGCAGATATTACACATTTTACGGTAACATTCCGTGTGGACGTAAATAACTCCATATGCGTCTGCAATAGCGCTAGAGCATAACATAATCGACTCAAATTGACGAGAACAGTTTGAAAATTCAATGGGCCGGATGGATACAGTTAAACCCATTCATGCGGTAAAGATGGCGTGTATTATTTATTAATATAGTATAGTAAAGACGTTTGGGTATCCATCTATCGGTGTGATGTTTTTTGTGTATCTTTCTCGTAAAACAACTGGAAAATGTGTAATGTCAATTGTTCATTCAAGGTTTCAAATTACAGGTATACAGAATATCAGTTTGAAATGCAAGGATTTATCTTACACAATAGGAAGAAGGTTATCAAACAAAAACATCTTTGTGCTATTGAAATGTTTATCCGGATCTGCTCCGACATAGTTCAAAAAGAAAATAGTTCTTTTTAGGCAGCAAATAGATTTGTCAATACTTCATTGTTATATAAAGGCGGCTTTAAGCTTCAAGAAGTTGTTAGAGTATTGATTTCTGAGAAAACTCATTAAAGAAATGCTAAAGTACTTGTTACGTGGTTAATAACTGACGAAAAAATAGGTAAAAGCTGTTATTCAGTAACAATCTATTAATTTAAGTTTGCTCTAAATATTTTTCAAAACATTTTTTAATTGTGCTGTTTCAGACAGGTCAGCGGTTGGTTGTTTGACGTTCCTTCCAGTTTCCGTAACACAAATATCATCTGCATATTTAATGATGTTAGCTTTTCAAATACATATCGAGTGCAAGTCAAAAGTGTACAGATTAAAAAGTATAGGACTCAGACAGGATGCCTGTAACAACTCATTCGAAGTCAATCTTGGACCAATTATTTCATTCCTACTGGTAAAAAAAAAAAAAATGGATGTTACGAAAGATATCTGTAATTCTACGAGACAGAATTTAGCTTGTTTTCTAAAATTCTTAAATCTACTCCACTATAAGCGCTTGTTATATCTAAGAATATATTTCCGACAGTTTATTTGTAAGTAAACGCTATTTGTATGTCTGATACAAGTTGTGTTAGTGCATCCATTGTACCTCTGCCCTTCCTAAATCCAAATTGATGTTTATATAAATAATAAGAGAACAAATACATACATATGTATTTATAAAAAATAAAAACTATACATTTTTATCCCTTAGTATATAAACACAGTGCATTTAAAATTTGTACAAGGTGATAATAACTCAAGATTATATAACAGATGATAGGATTATTTACGTTGTATGCGTTGCATATTTGCAGAATATCTCCTGCATGGCAAGCTCGTGCAGGAATGAATGGTTTGGAATAAAATAAACACAGGAAGCACGGCTGCGACTGGATTTTGAAACAATAGGCTCCAGTTTACGCCCACGATTGTTAGTCAAGGTATTCACAAAAGAAGCATTGCAAAACTAGATAAGTATGCATATATACATTCTGTGCACTGTGCATGTTCGCGTAGAAATAGGTATCTATTAGGCGAGCCTAACTTCCCATTGGAATCAAGTTACTGATTCCCTAGTCTGTTTATTTAAACTAATTTGGTTTAACGACGGATCGTACAGGATTATACTAAACTACGCGCCTATAAAGGTTCTAGAAGAGTAATTTAAGTAATTTTAGTCTTTCGAAATCCTAAGCTTTTTTCAAACAATTAGAAGCAAAAATAGAATATAGTATCCTGATTAAAACAAATAAAAAATAAAAACGGATCATTCTCTCACCTGTAAAGTGTCCTTCAAGCGGTTGTCATCTTGGATCTTATCTATTATACTTTGACTAAGAAATAAACAAGAAACGGTTTAACGTATAAGCAAGTGAATGAAGGGGCAACAGAAAAGACATTTTATCATACGTGAAGTTATGTCTATCTTTAAATGAATTTACACCATATACAGGTATTTAGTATGAGTATGCATTCCCTGTACTATTAGTTAAATTTATACCACATACAGGAGGTTTAGTATGAATATGCATTCACTGTACTCTTAAATGAATTTACACCACATACAGGGTGTTTATATGGGACATGCCTATATATCTTTATTAGTTGAGTTGAACGTTGGAAATAAGTTATTTACAATTATTATTCTCGGTGGGTACGCACAGTCGTACAATTATTATGACGATACTAGCCTAGCTGAGCACCAATGGTTCCAAGAGCGAGCTTAGCTGATTACCAATGGTCCCCATGGAGCGAGCCTAGCTGAGTACCAATCGTTCCTATGGAGCGAATCCAGTTGAGTACCAATGGTTCCCGTGAAGCGAGCTTAGCTGAACACCAAGGGTTCCAAAGAATCGAGTCCACCTGAACACCAAGGATTCCAATGGAACGAGTCCAACTGAACACCTGGAACCAATCTAACTTTTAGAATGAGTGTTTATCCGTAGCGTAATACTGACTACAGCGCTTTATTGGAGGCACACAATATCCATAGTCTATCTCAGTGGTTCTCAATGTGGGCGGTAGCGCTCACCAGTGGGCGCTGGGATCTATACAAAATCCAGGAAGTGGGCGCTAGGCGAAAAAAGGTTGAGAACCACTGGTCTATCTGATCGTAGGAATAGTTACAGTGCTAAATTTTTGATGAGTTTGCTAATTAACAAGATTGATTGTCCTTTGCTTCTCGCTCAAATTAATTTTAACGTACCAGTCACTAACACACGGTCTACTACAGCATTAAGGATCCCTGGTGCTAGAACAAATGTGATGATTAAATCCCCAGTGTACCATATGTGTAAAAACTTTAATAAGTTGTATAATGTATCGAATTGTAAGATATTTTTTGTTTTGTTTACACCTCATACTGAATTCGTTTTACCTAATATTATCCTGTAAATGGTTTTCCTGTTGGGCAAATAAAGAATTATCTTATCTTAACACCAAGGGTTCCAATGGCACGAGTCCAGCTGAACACCAAGAGTTTAAATGGATGGAGTCCAGCTGTATACCAATGGTTCTATTGGAACGAGTCACACATCTGCGTGGAGGACTACCTCCCTAATGGTTGGAAGGACAGAAGTCGTCTACTGGCAGCCCTCGAGATGAAACCAATATATTGTATCTAATGCAGTGAGAGGGTGTTGCTACTAGTTGATTATTTATTATAATACAACCTTAGCAGTTGCAATAAAAATAGTTATAGGAAGTACAATAGCCAAAACGTAGTGAAACAAAAACCACTAGAAATTATGCTTTCTTGCAAAAGTAACTTTCATTTCAGGCACCGTATTACTGTATAATGAACCGTCGACAACATCTTATAAATCGGTAACCTTGACACAGTTATACAAATACTTTAACAAGACTATCGGAATTACGTAAAAGTGCCTACCTACTACAGTCCGCACTGTGGAGTAGTAAAAGTGTTGTGTATGTACAGTACGTACAAAAAGAGATTGCGGAACGCTGGGTTGTGATCTACATCTGCATAAATGTGACACAACTTGACACAAGAAGCAATAGCTTCTAATAAAGGCTGCGGCCGCTTCGCGTGAAAAAACTCATTTAACGTGCATACCGTGCGCTTTAATTTATGCGCAGTAACGTAATCGTTCGGCATTATTTATTAATTTATCTAGAAGGACAAGGTGAAAAAGGCGATACAATCGTTTTATCACCACAAGAATCGTTCACGCCGTTCCTCTTGAGTACATAAGAAAATTACTTTACATATTATTACAATAATAAATTAATTATTCTTGAAAGCTGCACAAGAATAATATTACTGACCATTGACCATCATTATAGCGGGTACTTTTTTTTGCTATTTGGTATTTCAGTGTGAAAAAAAGATTTGTGACATGTGTCAATGCCAAAAAAAGCTCAGTAAGGTTTAAGTTTAATAGACTAACAAAGGAACAACGCTTGCAAATCATTGAATTTTATTATCAAAATTCGTGGTGTGTGAGAATTGTGTTTCGTAAAGTACGTAAATTTTATGGTTGTCATAATCGACCTACCGAACAGGCTATTCAAGCTGTTGTGACCAAATTTCGCACCAGTTTCACTTTATTGGACATTAATCCACCAACCCGCGAAGAGTGCATACCGAGGAAAATATTGCTGCTGTATAGGCCAGTGTCAATGAAGATCGCTGTATGGCAATTCGTCGCCGTAGTCAACAATTCGGTTTGTGTGATTCGACCACCGGGAAGATTTTACGTAAGGACCTCGGTATGAAACCATACAAAATACAGCTGCTGCATGAACAGAAGCCAGGTGACGTATCATAACGTCGTTTATTTGGTGAATGGGCCTTAGGAAAGTCGGATGAAGATCCATTCTTCTGTCGAAAAATTGTCTTCAGCTACGAAGCTCATTTTTGGCTCAATGGATACGTCAACAAACAGAATTGCCGAATTTGGTGTGAAGAGCAGCCAGAGGCAGTTCAAGAGCTACCGATGCACCCAGAAAGATGCACTGTTTGGTGCGGTTTGTGCCCCCGCCGGCATCATTGGACGGTACTTCTTCAAGAACGATGAAAACCGCCACGTTACAGTCAATGGAGGTACCGTGCGATGATTACCGACTTTTTTCTGGCCAAAATGGAAGAATTGGACTTGGTTGACATGTGGTTTCAACAAGACGGTGCCACATCCCACACGGCACGCGATACCATGAACGTATTGACTTTTGCAAAATTTCTATATTTTTTTCAATTTTCAAAACCCAAACGGTTAAAAAATCACTCATTATTGCGACCATAGTATCATTTTTGTTATTTTTGTTGGTATAACAAAAATCCAAAAGAAAAAATGAAAAAATCCCTTACCACAAAAATTAAAGATACAAATCTAAATACGTATTTCGGCAACTAAGTTGCCATCTTCAGTAGAAAAACAAGTGAAGAGCAGTGTTAAACGTAGTGTTTTCGGCTAAGGTAAACCTTGGAAGATATGCTCTTCACCAAATCACTAGTGGAATAACACTGACATCCTTTACAAACAACAAGACTTATATACTATCTAAATCTAATGGAACGTGACGAATTAGCAATTAAGTTACAATAATTCGTATAAGCTGGACTCGGGTATTGGTCCTTTGTCGGCATTCATTAGTTTACATTTGTTTTTAAGTTTACTTAACTTAATAGTTTTCAAGCCACAGTCTCCACCCATCACAGGATTTTTGTTGGTATTTATTATTACCCCGGCGAATAAAATATAAGTATGCAAAAAAGATGGATGACGTACGAGCGCTAGAGAACGCCCGTCAAAAAATTGTTTAAGTAAAGGGTTTACTAAACGTGCTAAACAAAAAGGGAATATCGTTTTATTTTTGGGGTGGTTCACCGCAGTGAATCCGAAAAATGAAAATCCCGTGAACAATTATTAAATAATTTGTGAAAGAGTTCGCACTAACAAAAGCCAAATAATTCCGCAACATGAAACACACTTCTCGGAATAAGCAAAACTAAATGATGAATAAAAAAGTTTCTAATTATTGACGTTCGGATTTTCGACGTCCTACTGGATTTACCTAAAAATCATTACTTGTTATACAGATATTTACCAATTTTTGTCTCACTTCAATGTAATGTAAAAGATAACCGAATTATTTTACAAAGTCAGTTTTGTGCAGGACTGTAAAGTATCTTTTCTCTCAAGTTTTCTCTATGTATTAATAGCGTGTTCTGGCATATTTCATAAACATCTGTATCACATTTCTTAACAGAAATTAGATTATATTTTTTTGGTAAATGTAGGTCGTCTGCTTTTAATAAAGTCGCTGTTAATTTCCCTAATATTTGCTATAATAATTTACTTTTGTTTAGACGCCAACTGTAACAACTGTAAAGTTTCAATTCACAGCGTTTTTATATTCGAAGAAATTAAATTCTGGTTTATGCATACTGAATATCGAGAAGAAACTCATTAAACGAGCCATTTAGAAAACTTATTCTGAATATCTTTTAATAATGATGATTATGCAATATGGATAAAATCTTTTTCACAACAAACGAACGAAAAAATACCAACAGTACTGACACGATATTAAAAAAGAAGTAATAAACAAAACGTTAAACATTTACACTTCAATTCTGAACCGCGCGAAGACATAAATCACTACGAGCTTGTATATTGACTGTATTAATTTTGGAATGGTTCGCAAATGTTGCTTTGACAGCGCTGCTCTCTTTTATATTTAACACGAAACCGTGCGGACCACGAGCATAGATTAACGACATGCATTTTTTAAATATCCGCTATTTTCAATCTTTATTTTTCGCTATCCCGGCGTTCTGTGATTGACAGACGTAACCCAATTAAAGAGCTCTAAATATTATTCGGGACGACGTGTGTTTCTATTTCTACACGTGGTTTTGATCAGAATGTAAATAAACTTGAATAAGGTCGACATCGTTTGGCACCGTTCCAAATCTGATGATGGGCTATTGCCGCATATTCCGGTAAACTTCAAATATTACTGCAAAGGTCATCTTCATTGAGTTATTGTTCTAAATTTAGGTCCGCTGTACGTGTCGAGAGGAAAGCTTCCGCGAAGGTCCCGTCATTTTCGGCCGGAAATGGCATTATCGGAAAACAATTTCGATGTTTATTTTTATAGCGGCGATCGCTCATTGTCTTTCTTTAAACGTAGTAATGTACTTTTTTCTTCTCCTTTTTGTCGCTTTCGAGATAGTTTGTGATCGGGTAAGTTAATATTAAATGTCTGTCATAAAATAAAGAATAACTTAGTTAATAAAGTATAGGTATATGCTGATATTGTATTGCTTTAACTGTTGAAGAAACTGCTGCCGTAGTGATAATATACCGGCCATTTCAATTGCTCTGATTTATATAAAATTCTGAAACTTGTAAATTAATAGCACTTTTCTCTAGAATTTGAAACGCCTTAGAGAAGTTTATTTTCTCAATTTTCTTATTCAGTGTAGAGTAGAATAAAGATATGAAGCAGTTGATTCGATTTAATAATATAATAATAATTTATTGACACCATAAGACATGAGAAACATGTATAGGTTTCGTCATACAGGTACATTATACACAAAAAACTAAGAAATAAGAATATACATGTCTACACATATTCGTCCAATGTATAAAAAGTATCTTTAGATAAATAATCTTTTATAGATGTTTAAATTTTTTGATATTTTTGCAATCCTTAATCCGGACAGGTAAAGCGTTAAATAATTTTAAACCTATACATTCTGGTGACTTCTTGGTTACATTTAATCTAGCAAAAGGAATGCGAAAATCCCCATACGATCTTGTCTTGTAATGGTGAACGTCGCCATTTCCAACAAATTTGTCCATATTTTTAAACTAAAAACATACACACACTTTTCCAAAATATATAAACTTGTAACTGTTAATATTTTGTAGTCTTTAAAATGCGCTTCTGCGCAATGAAAACATTTCCCACTAATGTTGAGTCGCCCCAGAAACATAACCCGCAATCTAGATTCAGCTAAACCGCAATAGATCGTCACAAGTTGTTCTGGTGTTAGTACGTATTTCACGTTACGGAAAAGGTATGCCAAAGAGTTTAATTTACCAATTAGTTGTTCACAATAACCTTTCCAATTTAAATTCTGATCTAGCACTAACCCCAGGAATTTACTTTTATCCGCTTGTGCGATTAGATCATCATCCACCCGAAGATCCAGTGATGGAGCAACCCTCTGATAATTATGAAAAACAACGAAATCAGTTTTATTTTTATTAAGCAATAGACCGTGGTTGCATAGCCAGGTCTCCAACTTGTCCAATAAATCATTGCAACTATGCTCCAGCTCATCTCGATATCTGTCAGACAAAATTATGGTCGTGTCATCCGCATAAAAACTAAAGTTGACACTCGCACCTACAACAATTCTCTACATCATTTATATAAAGTAAAAAGCGAATCGGGCCAAGTACGGGGTCTGGGGGACACCTAATTCATTCCTTAAACGTGTCGAGGTACTCATTTCGTTGCAGTCTTCTAAATTAAAATTAACGGAAACAGATTGCTCTCTATTACTAAGGAAGGAAGATATCCACTGATGCGCTGGCCCTCTAACGCCAGATTCATATAATTTATTCAGTAATACAGTATGATTGACGCAGTCGAATGCCCTGGAAGATCGCTACGGGACACTCGCCGGCATCCAGAAACTCTAGGATTCTACTGTAAAAAGAGTCTATAGCACTAAATGTCGATCTGCTCTGCACAAAACCATGTTGATTCTTAGTAATTATCCCAAAATGTTTCAAAAATTCCTTTGGGGTTTAAATGATGAAATTTTATACAGAATTTCCTGCAGATCACCCGTCAAATATTTCATTATTTAGTACCTACTTGACTTATGGTTTTAAATTGAATGAAATTTTATGAAAACGTCATAAACGTTGGGAAACATAATTTTACTAATAGTGATTTTAAAAAGTATCGTTTCAGCATTGTGCATTTACATATATATTGTCGCTTCCAAATTCGTAATAAATTTCTATCAAAAACCATTTCTACGTTTTAAACGCGCCCATTCGGTGCAATTTCAACCTATAATGGCGTCGGTTTCACCACGTTCTCGATTAATATTCGAAATATGCCGATGGGTGTCGGGTAATTTCGGAATTCGCCCAAATGAACGAATTTAAATTCATCGCCCATAAAGGGAATCTTTTTTTTTTTTTTTCACCTGAAAAACCGAACCAGTTTCAATTACAGGATCGATTTTTGCAGTTCTGCGAATAGCGAAAATACATATCCGGCGGTGTAATTCGCGCTTCATCCCAGTTATCTCCGAAAGAGGTCGCAGTTGCCCCCAATTACCGGTTCGTCAGAGTTCACCATTTCTGGATTTTTTTTTATTTAGAATGGAATCCACGACGGCTAGCGTGTTGCACATCAAAGGAAAAGATAAAAATGTAAATTCGTGTCTCATACCGGGCGGTGCATCATGTATATTTTGCGGAATTTTAGAGTTATATCCGTCAGAACACTGTATCTTCACAGTGTCAACGTGTAGTTGATGATTTAAAATTGAAAACTAAAAATATCTTTCGAGAAAATAATAAAAAAGAGACCAATCATTCAATGCTTCCATTAGTCGCTGTGAAAGGCGTTGGTTTCGTTACGAGTTTGTCACATGTTCCACTTTACTCCGAAGAATGAGAACCTTAGACATTTACTTACCCGAAATAAAATGCCAAGACTGACCGGGCCCTTTCTTGGAATTTTATTGTAGGCGCGCTTTAATGCAGCACATATGTATAGTCTATGTGTAGATATATGTATATATATTGTACCTACACCCTCTTGGACGGCTCTGGCACAAGTTAATGTCGGCCGACAAACTTGTTGAACTTTCTAGAGCCGTAGCACTGTCGATCTAATCTCAATAGTAATAGTGGAATGAGTTGAATCAAACAGGGAGCTCTTAACGTAGATCGCATAATACAGGGTGTGCCGAAACTTATTTAGAATGGAGAATAATTCGTTTGTTTTGTAAGAAAATGCGTTTAAATCTACTTATTTATTTTAGTGCTATGTAAGGCAATAACATGTGTTCAACAGATTTTGTGACTTACGTAAGACTTTTATAATCCGTGTGTAGTATTATAAACATTTAGTCTATAATTTAACAAAAAAAAAAACTTGACATTTTTAACGGGAATATTATAACTGATATTTCCTTTATCTCTAGAAATATAAGATCTAGTAACGCGTCCATGAAAATGCTTTGCAGAATCCTAAAAGATATTCATTTTAAAACTACCGTCTAAGAAAGCTGCCCGAAACCATTTTTTTTTTTTTTAATAAGTATGTATTATAAACTGTTAGTTTTAAATTGGTTGTAGTTTCAAATTTAGAGCTTTGGCCAGCTTTCAACATAGTATGCTTCTGCAGAAACTTAACACCATGGGTCTTAGAGGCGAGGTAGCGGAATGGATTCCCTCATACCTATCTAATAGATTTCAGTTTGTGGAAGTAAGCACTAGTAATGCTAATATTAGGTACAAAACAATTTCTCCTTATTTACCGATCAGTGTTGGCGTCCCACAAGGATCAGTCTTGGGGCCATTATCATTTGCATTGTTTATAAACGACATAGTTGATTTTGTCAGCGATTTCGCTGTAGTGTGCTATGCAGATGACATTCCTGTTATTGTTTCAGACAAAGAAATTGATGATAAAGCTACTGCAATTTTGATTTTGGATAAGTTATTCAACTGATTTTGTGCTAATAAATTATTAAATTTTAGTAAAACAAAATATATTCTATTTCATACTGTTCAAACAAAGATAAATAACTTTTTAAATTTACAATAACAGAGTAAAGTCTACTGATTCAGCGCTCTTTTTAGGAATGACTTTTACTTCCACCTTAAACTGGAATACGCCAGCAATTAATAAGTATACTAAACAGATCAATTTGTAAGCTAAGATCTTTAAAAAATGTAGTTGAATTAGACAATTTAAAGATGATATATCACGCTGAATTCCAAAGTCATCTAACATATGGAATTCTTTCTTTGTCCGCAGCGATGAAAGTTTTCCTTAAACAGAAGTCGGCTGTTAGATGCATTGCAGTTAGTCAACTCAACTCATGCAGAACTTATTTCATATCCTTGAAAATTTTAACTCTTTCTGAATTGTATATATTGGAATCCAGCTTATATATTCACAAGCATAAACATATTTTCATGAACAAAAATAATAACTTACATAGTTACAATATCAGAGATCAACAAATACATTCAATGAGACATAATTTAAACTTAACCGCCAAAGTGTAGATATCTTAAGTATTAAAATATATAATCATTTGCCCAATGATTGGAAAATTTTACCATTAAGAAAATTCCAAAAAAAATGTTAAAACATGGTTGCAAACAAAATGTTTTTATTCTTTAGCTGAATTTTTTGATTGTAACCTAGTTTCATAATTTCATGACGTAAGTGTATTGCTCTTTTTTCCTTTGTACTTTCTGTTTTACTAATTGTTTCTGTTTAATTCTTTATAATGACATATTTTATACTTCTGTCTTTAAAATAAATTTCTACTTACTTACTTACTTTCCAGGATTCTGCCCCACTGAGTGTCGGTCATGCTATTTATTTGTTTAAAACGTTTTTCTACATTGTTTTCTCCTTTTGTTATACATTGTAAATCCCCTTTGACTTATTATTTATTCATTTTTTTTTTGTATTCATTAAACTGTGAAAGACGTAGTCAGTATTCACAATATATGAGAATGACATTTCGACAAATAAATCCTAAGAAGGCACTAACAAAAGCCGTTACCTAATTTAATACTACTACGTTCGCGAACAACATCGTAATCCTCGGCAATCGTGATCGAAGATTTAATTGGAAAGAATCGATTAAGTCTTGCTTAACCCCAAATTTTATCGCGACATCGTTCCGACCGGAGTGTCCTTTAGACAAATTCGGCGATCGTGTTACAAGATTTAAGGTTATATAAGGCGCAGGTTTCCCTGGAATTGACTTTAATTATTCACATAGATCAGATCTCTTAAACGGAGTAGGGACGGTGTTCTCAATTAGGCACTTGCCAACTATGTCGATGGGGAACCAATAAATTTTGCTAAGAGCATGAAGAATATGAAGACAACGCTGCTTCTACTTTTGCAAAAGTCTTTCTAGTTTAGCGCAAACTAATGGACGCAGGTGCTTTAGACAGTGTAATGTTGTGAATCCAATATGACGCTAGAGTAATTTGAACCAACCAAGCAATATTGTGTGTCGTATAATACACGGTAGAATATACTTTGAATAACCGTTTGTCAAACAGCTGAATAAGCGTTTAATCTTGGTTTATACTTAGTATAATAAATAAGAAAACATTCCTGGTATAAAACGCTAAAATACGGTTTTTTATTATATACACTCCGCCAAAAAAGTATCGCATAAACTAAAAAAGGGCATTTATGAACCAAGATATTTTTATACGTTCACAAAAAGTTTGCCTCGTGTATGTGAACTATAAAAACACTAACAAAATAATGGAACTTAGCGTTTTTACTTTTTTTTTTCTAAAAGAACACATTTAGAAAAATGCATATGTGTAAGGTTTGTTCAGTTGTTTATTGAAAGTCTTACTATACGGACAAATTTTAAAGTGCGAAGTCAGAGTTCTGTACCAACGCTTTTAAAACTAAAATGAGCAATTTAACTTCAGAACAAGTGGCTGCTATAGTTGCTTTAATCGAAGATGGACGATCTCAAGCATACGTTGCTAATTTGATGAACATCAATCAGTCAAGTGTTTCTAGAGCCGTAGCCAGATATAGGGAAACAGGCATTTACAGTAGAAGACCTGTACCAGGTCGTCCAAGATGTTCTACTCGCCAAGATGACCGCTATTTACTACTACAAGCATTACGTCGAAGACATGTAACTGCGAGACAATTGCAGAACGACTTGGCTAGAGTCAGAAATACTCGTATGAGTACTCAAACTATTCGGAATAGGTTACGACAGAGTGGATTAAGAGCTAGAGTAGCTGTAACAGCC
Organism: Cetonia aurata; assembly: GCA_949128085.1. Lineage (NCBI taxonomy): Eukaryota > Metazoa > Arthropoda > Insecta > Coleoptera > Scarabaeidae > Cetonia > Cetonia aurata. Next base: position 37,776,350 of record OX421885.1, read on the forward strand.
CCTCGTCTCACTAGGAACCACCGAGTGGCTCGCTTAAGGTTTGCCAGAGAACATGTAAATTGGAACATTAATGACTGGGCCAATATACTCTTCACAGATGAGTCAAGATTTGGTCTTTACACCTCAGATAGGCGTATCTCAGTGTACAAACGAGACGGTGAGCGCTATTCGCAGTGTAATATCAGACCTAGACCTAATTTCGCTGGTGGCTCTATTATGGTTTGGGGAGGCATCTGTTTAACAGGTCGTACAGAGTTAGTACCAGTAGACAGAGCTACACTGACTGCCCACAGGTATATAACGGAAATTTTAGAAGAACATGTAGTACCATATGCGCCAATTATAGGAAACGAATTCATGTTAATGCACGATAATGCACGATCGCATGTTGCAATAATCGTCCAGGAATACCTTAACGATGTTGGTATTCCAGTTTTAGATTGGCCTGGGGTAAGTCCGGACATGAACCCTATCGAGCACGTGTGGGACCTCCTTCACAGACGGATACGAACCCAAAATGTTGCCCCAGCGGACCTGCATGGACTAGAAAATGCTCTCCGTGACGAGTGGGAGAATTTGGATCAGGCTTATATACGGAGGTTAATCGAATCTCTGCCAAACCGTATGCGAGCGGTCATAAGAGCCAGAGGTGGCAATACTCAGTATTAAAAGCTACTGTTATGACATTTTTCTTTCCAAAATTATAATTTCTTGTTTTAATAAAAATCTCAAGTATGAGTTCTTGTTTTTATTTGGCCTGTATTTTATTTAAACAATCATAGAAATTATATCTTAGAGCGCATTAAAGTATATTTACAACTTTATGCTACAAACAAAGATTATGCCATACTTTTATGATTCAAAACTAAATTATGCGATACTTTTTTGGCGGAGTGTATAACAAATATTTGTATATGCTTGATAAATTATATCTCAACGAGATGTTAGCTTAACATTTAAGAAGAAAAAAAAAACACCTGTTTCGTAGATAAGGCATACCTGGAAGTGTGTATAATAAAAATGCAATAGCTCGATGTAGTAAACAAAATATTAAATGTTAAAATATTGACAACGAGAAAAAAATATTAGAAGATCCAAAAACTAGAAAATAATTATTTTCTTTTTCTACTGCAATCTTACAGCTTCCGAAAATTTGATACTTTATTTCTGTGAACGTAACAATTTTAATTTAAAAAAGAAAAAAAAAATTGCCAGAGGGCTCTTCAAATGAAGAAGTAGGAGAAATTGTTTTGCAGGATTCTTTGAGCGAATAGGAAGAAAATGAATGACTAATTCCTTAAATATACTGAAGATGCTGTAGAAGGCGAGAAGATGTCTTTTATTTCTATAACATCTTACATTAGCAGGACAGAAACATGTCAAAGACAGAAAATAGTTATAGATTTAAATATTGACTTATTGTGTAACAGTTAACTGTTAGTAGGTATTCTGTAACATTTTTCTTAAAAATTTTAAAGTTAGATAGTGTTTTAAGTTGTTTAGGTAGTTTATTAAACAAACTACATCCTATATAGCTTAAGGTTGCATGTTTGGGAGGTTGCAAGAACAGTTTTTGTCTCGTATTAATCTTGTGGGATATATTTTCTTTTTCAAATGTATTTCGGTGTTTATGAACAAAACAAAGAACATCCAATATAAAGATGTCATAAAAAGTAAGGAGTTTATCCTTTTGAAATATAGGTTTTACGGCATCTCGGTAATTTAAATTGAATAGTAGACGCAATGCATATTTCTGCAATATAAAAACCATATCACTTTGAGTAGACATTCCCCATATCTTATCACTGTTACAAAATTAGAAAAATAGAAAGTTTTCAGCACATGAAAGCTGCAAGATTTTTTTAACGTTCGCAGCGCATACTCCAGCCATTTATATGAGCATCAATGTATATACCCAGAACTTTACTACTTTCAACTGTGTTCACTCTTTCGTTTCCAAGTTGTATATTGTCGATACTCTTAGTGATAAGCGACGATCTACTTGTACGAAATAATATGCACGCGGCCTTTTCCATATTTATTATTAATTTGTTATCACACATCCATATTTGAATGTATTTATATGCTGCCCGGGTTTTTGTAGTTATATTATTCATCGTGTTGTCCGTGATTATTATGCTGATGTCATCAGCATATTTAGTAATAGGTATTTCCTTCTATATTAAGAAATGTGACAAATCATTTATGAAGACGAGAGAGAATGTCGGACTGAGCGCCGAACCCTGTGGAATTCCCACACTCGCCGGCACCAGCTGTGAACTATAGTTTTGCGTGCTACGTGAACAACCGGTGAGGTACGAATGGAACCAGTAATGTGCAACACCGCGAATAGAATAAATGCAGGACTTCGTTTCCCATCATGTTGCATGAAGACTGTTGCGTCTAAAAAAAATTATATTAAAGACAATTAATCTTTAAACAACGGCATAAAAATCAACAATGTAGGATGCTTTATGAAAAAAAAGGCACAAAGGGTTTGCCAGTCATCACTGGTTTCTCTTACAAAATTCTTAGTAACCACCGCCGTGACATTTTTTTGTAAATCAATCTGCTTTTATATATTTCCTTTAATATTAATTATACAGAAACAATTTCTCCTAAGGGATCGATTAAGGCATTTATCAAATAATAATAGTAACCAACATTGTATGTAAGATTTTTCGGTATTAATAAACCTTATTCATTTACATTTTGCGTAAAATTAAAAAACATATTTGACGAAATTTTCGTGCGTTGTTGATAGAATCACCAAACACAGCCGGCATTCAGTGTCTTCAGACAGTCTGATTCTGTGTAGGTGATCTCTGAGTTTGCAGAGTGACCTGTAAAGACAGAAAAATTACAACATGCTTAATTCTGATTTTTAAAATGACTAACATTTGTGGTTTCTTTAGTAAATGTTTGTATCTTACTTTTGTAATTTAATTTGTTTGGGTTTTGTGAAACAAATATTTTATTACAAGGCGTTTCACTTTAATTGAACTTATTCAAAATGTAACGAATAAAACATTTTGAATAAGTTTAATTAAAGTGAAACGCCTTGCATATGTATTTGGTTATTATTATCATTTACGAAGTCTAAAATCTATTAATATGCAAATATATGTATAAGGTCAAATTAAGACGAATTCAATGTAGGTCACTGAGCATATTTTATGAACGCATCTTGTATTTATCTGCTGAGCGCTAATATTTTTAGGTTATACACCGTAACTTTTTATCGCAGGGAAGCGAAAATAGCGCCTTCGAAATCCGCTCTTCAACCCCCAAAACGCAGAAGTAAAAGTAAAGAATAAAAGCGCGCAGAGAACGTGTGACATGGGGAGCAGCATCGAAGATGGAGCTCGGGGTGCGGCTCGGGTCGCCTCCTACCGGGCACATATCGATCCATCCTCTCAGTCGAAACGTCCACTCGACGTAGAGAGGAGTAACTCCTCCGCGCTACACGCATACAATGTTATACACCTAGACCTATATACACCGGCGTGTATAAAGGTCTTTTGTTGTCGCATATACGGCCGCCGAAATCGGCCGACGACTATAGGTTCAGATTGTATACTAATAACCGTAGAGGTAACAGAAAGATCGGGGCGGGACGGAAACAGTATAAAGGCCCCTTTGTTAATCTTCCCGGAATGTGACGTTGGAATTGTGTCCGAAGGGTTGTTACGGCGTTGGATGAAAGTTATTGAGATAAATGGGGATGACCACTCCATATTGTGGAGTCGGTACTTTTAAAAAATTCGCCAATTTTATTAGATTCCCGATTTACGGATATTAACCCTATTCAAATTACCAAGGCACAAATAACGTCCCAATAATAAACTAAAAAGAAAGAGCATTTCTGCCCGCTTCAAGAAACTTTCTGTGAGAATCGCTTATACTTGTCTAGAAATCAAATTAGAACTTAATAAGGCATTTTTTATCAGACACAATGCAATACTCTTTAACGAATAAGTATTATTTTCCTGACAAAGAATTAAGTTACTACAAAGCAGTAATGAATTATTTTAATTTCCACAACAATATTTTGTTTTATAGGTTTTTGTAACAATGACTACTCCAGTGTGTTGACGCCTAGTCTCAAACTATATTAAATTCCATAATGATGTTCTCGGTATTGTTTTGGGTGTCCAGTTAGTTGATGTCTCCTGTAATCCACCGCTAATATTGCATAGTATGTGTTTGATTGACGCTAATTTCTAATTGTAAACTCGCAGTGCAGGTTTCCATTAAACATTCCAATTTTTTCTAGGTGTTCCTTAGTCGGTGTGTGCCCTGACATTAATTTCACAATTTTCCATAGGTGATTTTTACGTAATAGCAGTATTATTTAGCTTATATAAAAAAATAATTTATTAACAGCATATTGAATAAATATTAAAAAAAAAAATAGATTTATTTTAATAATGCAACCTTCTTACTTATTTTGCATATGAAAACTATATTTACCTGTTGAAATCAAATACCTATATATGGTAACGTATCAACGAATCGCGTACAAAATATGGAGTATAAGTGCTGTTGTTTACATTTATATACTTACCAGATCGGTTGAGACACAAGCCCTGTTAACTGGCTCTTGTATATTCAGTATTAAGAAAAAGGTAGCCGTTATCCGTTCCGTCCACCGCGGCCGCTAGAACCAATTGTAGAGTGGATGTTATCTTTAAGGTTCATCCTAAAATTTCAGGCTCTAACAGTAGCTCAGAATCTTTCCGAATAAGATATTTTTCAGGTCTTCTAGAAAAAGGTCAACCCTCCCAAAGATATAATACCTGATTCTTATAACCAGTGGCAGTGTTTGAAGGACGAAGACACCATTAAGCATATCGCTTAATGGTGTCTTCGTCCTCCAAACACAGTCGGCAGTCAGTCTCCTCGGAGAGTCCGATTGTGTGCTTTCTGAGTTTGCAATGTGCTGTAAAAACAGAAACTATTACTTTGGCATTTCTACTGTCAAATTCTAGTAATTCCTTGGTTCTGACATGATTAAACCAAATACGCTTTTTCGCATGTACCATACCGGGGACAATTGTTCCAATAGAAACACAGAATTGTTCCACAGAAAGTGCTTCATTGTTGAAGCACTTTCTGTGGTGCCCATACGTTGATTTGCTGTTTACCTACCGTAGGTGCTACGCCAATGGTAGGCTCTGGTCCCTGGATATGCTCCGCAGCGCCCTTTTTTTTGCAAGGGTATCTCCTTCCTCATGAGGAATGAATGAGTGAGTGTGCAGATACCTACCCCACGATAAATTACATGTTATCGAAATACGCTGTATAAATAGGAATGATTTTCTTTTTAACAAACAAAATCGTTCTTATTTATGTACACAATGAACAATTTCTAAGAAATTGATACATAAGACGCATTAGTGGACTAGGTCCTCTCTCGTAGAGCAAATGCTTTTTAATCCGAAGGTATTCTGAAGGTGAATAAGTACTCCAAACATTTGAGTACAGAGTAAATAATTTTCTGTTCTACCTATCTATTATATAGATATTTATACTTCATTGTAATCTATCGAAGGAAAACAAACAGAATTTAGTCCTCTAAATATTTGATCTAATTTTGGATTTATTCGTAATGCTGCATGCAAAGGCAATATTAGTTAGTGATCGTTAAGTACTTCAATACTATATAGCCTTGGATATGAAAAAATTAATTTCAAAATGGGAAAATCGCTTGTTTTTTGTTAAATTACATCAAAACCACGGCTAACTTTATAAAATTGGCATAATTTTTATATTTTTTTAATCATTGCGAATTTTAAGATAACATTTTTATCTAGAGAGCCACATAACAACGTGTTTATTGATTCTTAAACATCAATTTTTGTAGTGATAAAGTTGCGGCTGATTATCTGAGTATGCTTTTCTAATAATTTCTTTTTTTTTTGTCATCTTTGTCGACATCTGAAAACCGCAAATTTATCCGATTCTTAATATAAACCCCCTTCAGGCTTCAAGCGCACAAAACAGTTTTAAATACGAATCGTTATAGAGAACGCCGGCAGTACAATAACTTAAGGGTATCTTTTATTTTCACGGAAAATGCGAAGATTAAAAATTGGTGGATGCGCCGGGTATAGAACTTTTTTTTTTCAAGTAAGAAAACTTCTTCTAAAAAATGAAACTACATCTCGCCCGGATTAATATCATTCATATTTTCAAACAAAAAATCATTGACCATGGTGCGGTAACGATCTCCATTGCTCGTACCGCGAGCTCCGGCTTCATTTTTGAAGAAATAAGGTCCAATGATGCCACCAGCGTGTAAACCGCACCAAACGGTGCATTTTTCTGGATGTAATGGAGTCTGCAAGGTCTGTTGTGGTTTGATTTCACTCCATATGCGGCAATTTTGTTTATTAACAAAGAAATAAAATTGACCTTGTTTATCTGTGCATACTCTAAATTAGTCTATATGGTTCATTTAGATTCTGACATTATAATTTATAATTTAAGCGTCCAAATTTCAACAAACAATAGTGTACAATGACCTAACTTTTGTATTCGCCAGGATAGTTGGACTTTGCGAATTTGTCTCTGCACAATGCTGCAATGTGCTTACACATTCATACACGGCTTCCTATTGTTCACAAATCAAGAGACTTTAAGTAGATACGTATCCAAAATGAAATGATCCGATTAGTTTGTTTAACTTTCGACGAGTATGTATGAGGGTTGCGTTTCGTACTTAAGTGCATGCAGCTTAGTGTTGAGTTCAGTTAAATGAAATTTAAATGAGATAAATTATTCAAAGATTTTAGTTGTGGAATTGTAATCATTGTAATCATTGTAAAAGGGATGTTGTCTGGAATAATAATGTATACTATTGGAAATAGTCACACAAAAAACAAATCAACTTCTTTGTAAGAACCCTAGATCTCATCGTAGGATAGTGCACTTTCTTTGTTCGAGCTTATGACTCAGGCGCTCTCCAATATACCTGCCCGTACGGTTTACCTAACAGAGTTAGTTTTTAGTTAGTTATTCGTCGGTGTTCAAGCCCTAATAACCAACATATACTATCTTACTGTCAATGTTTTAATAGTAAGTGAATGCATCAATAAAATATGAGGTTTCAAATAGGTTTTTGAATGGATAGGTCTCTGAGCGGCAATGAACTTACGCCTCACTGCTAGACGATAACGGATATGTTGCATTCTTGCATCCGTCGCGTAAGAAGTGGTTTGGATTGTTTATTTCTCATTAGCGAACGGAGACTGTCAGTTTGCGTGTCGTCGCAACCGGAAAAGTGAAAGAATAAGGGCATTACGTCCCTCTTCGCTGGGCGAATGCGATGTTCGCCTTGCGAACTGATATTTTATTACGCAAGGGAGAAGAAAACAGAGCGGTAAAGACGGTGCAGCAACATTGTGTGTATACATCGCTGCCGCTGCATGAACTGCTGCAAATACAGTCCTCTTGAGCGCAGATGAAATAATGAATGTTTCCTCGTCCTCGCTGTGTGTTATCGCGTTTCTATAGGCACGTTCTTGTGAATAATGCGCGGATAGGTTCATTGGAAATGTAACTGTGTTATGCACGCTACATCCTCGCTCGATTCTTTATGAATAAAGAGGTAGGTGCACTTATTATCCGCGTTGGCTGTAGTAGAACAGTAGCGTAAATATAAAATGTGGAAACTACGTCATGTTAACTAGATGGTGTCTACCATCAGAACTGCATAAATATATTTTTCTTTTAATTGAATGAATAATAAAGAGGTATAACTATATATATTTTTTCATATGTTAAGTAAGCAAACGTAATAATTAAAAGAAAAACGTGAAACTACGTTGAAAGCTGTTTCAGAAAAAAAGAAATGTGGATGAAATTAAAATTTGAAACATATTAAACAATATTTCTAGTGTGTTTGTAGAAAGTACCGTTACTTGTTAAGGACATGGTCAAACAACACAAATCGGAACTGGACACTGAGATGATGTTTTAGAAAAAGATCATAGAAGAAAAAAACTAATTTAAACCAAAAGCAACAAGTGAGAGACTTGAAGATGCTGCCTATTATATACAGGGTTAGTAAAAAGTCCCGGACCGGTCGAATAACTTTGTTATTTGAAAATTATGATTTCTGAAATTTGGTATGGGGGTATAGTTAATATAAATGCATTTTATGCAATACAGTTAATATTTTTTTCACTTCCGGTTTAATCGGCAATACGTCCAATTTTTTTTTTTTTTAAATGGAACGCCCAGATTTTTTTAACACTTTTGAATGCAAAATGAAAAACTACGTTCAGGAAGTATTAAGATGTTTATTTTTATTCACAAGAAAACAGTTAAAAAATTAAAAAAGTGTCCTAATACAGAAAAATCAAGATACCTGTCTATTCAGGTTGCGATTACAATAATTGTTCAAAATGCTCTCCATTTACAATTTGACAAAAATGTAAACGGTCAGTAAAATATCTTATTGAATTTTGTATTTGTTCTGGAGTGATGCGATTGGCTTCTTGAACTATTCTCTCTTCCAATTGTTCAAGATTATAGGGACGATTTTTGTACACTTGACATTTCATGTGACCCCAAAAGAAAAAATCTAATGGCGAGAGATCTGGCGAACGTGCTGGCCATTCGATTGCTCTTCTACGTCCGATCCAACGTCCCGGAAAAATTTCATTCAAATAATCGCGGACATTATGGGCAAAATGGGGGGAGCTTCATCTTGTTGAAACCAAAAATGTGCATTAGGGTGATCATCTATGTTTGCATTTGGAAAGAGGGCCGCAAGTGCTGGAACAACCTCATTTCGCAATAAATTTAAGTAGACGTTGCCAGTTAAATTTCCTCTTATAAAAAATGATCCTATGATGTTGTTTCCAACAAGACCAGCCCAGACATTCACCTTTTGAGGACGCTCTGTATGGACTTTTTCAATCCAATGCGAATTTTCAATTGACCAGTAGCGACAATTATGTCTGTTCACAGTGCCGTTGAGACAAAACGTTGCCTCATCTGAAAACATGATGTGATCTAAAACATTAGGCTGCTGCTCGATCAATTCCGTCATTGTTTCGCAAAATTGTAGTCTACGATCTGGATCATCTTCAGTTAACTCATGGACGGGATACATTTTATAGGCTTTCATTCTTGCTGATTTAAGAATCGTATGAGCAGATTTTTGAAGTAACACATTCAAACTAGTTTCTTCATCTGTTGCTGTTAATGGACGTCCCCTTCTAGGTAAATCCTTCACCTGACGAAAGACTTCAAACTTTTGAATTGTTCGGCATACCGTACTTTTACTAATGTGACGATCCGGATAAACAGTATTAAACAAAATACGAACCTTTTCAAAAGAACGTTGACGATCACCGTACCCACGCATCATTAATATCTCAATTCGTTCTGATTCAGTAAGTTTTTCTGCCATTTTCAAATGTGTCAATGTTTAAAATAAGTACATTTATAGCGATGCAAAAGTTAAAACGCTTTTAAAATTGTCAAATGTGACGGCAAAAAGAATGTAAACACTAAACAACAACTTTTTTCAAAGGTACCTTGATTTTTCTGTATTAGGACACTTTTTTAATTTTTTAACTGTTTTCTTGTGAATAAAAATAAACATCTTAATACTTCCTGAACGTAGTTTTTTATTTTGCATTCAAAAGTGTTAAAAAAATGTGGGCGTTCCATTTAAAAAAAAAAAGTTGGACGTATTGCCGATTAAACCGGAAGTGAAAAAAATATTAACTGTATTGCATAAAATGCATTTATATTAACTATACCCTCATACCAAATTTCAGAAATCATAATTTTCAAATAACAAAGTTATTCGACCGTTCCGGGACTTTTTACTAACCCTGTATATATGTACATCTTATCTTCTATTGAATGTAAATTATGCAAAGAATTTTATATCAATGTTATATTATATTACTATATGATGTATAGTATTTTTTATAAATCCCGACTAAGACTTACTCTATTTTGGGGCTTTCTTGTGTGGTTGTTGAAAATCAGAGAGAATTGTCTTCTTTTTCGATCTTCTGAGAAGTAAAATTTTCTTTTCGAAAAATTTATATAGAAAATTTTATAGAAATTTGTTTATTATCATTTCAAATCGCAAATATAGTTTGTGTTACTTATTTTGAATGGTAGAGCCTCCTGTTTGGTGCACAGTTTATATGAAGCCTGTCATTTGGATGATCTTTAATCTCCTCTGCGTTTATCCTGGTGTTTTGCCGTATCTAACGTATATATTTTGCTAACATCCGTCCAGCGGCTCTCCAGGAGATTTCCCGAAGCTGATTGAAGTCCAGGAATTTGGAACGTATGTTTTGGAGATGTTGTATGAAGCTATTGTAAGCGGAACTATCATTCTTTTGAACTATTTAAATCAAAATACGTACAAGATATTTGAAGGTTAAATATTCGTCCGTCGTGTGTCAAAATTATGTAGTGAATTTTATTATTAGTGATTTGAGTTTTTGTAGGTTCGCGTATTGATTTTGGTGGGAAATTTAAATTGTTTAATATAATTTGAAACGACTGAATTAAGTTCCAGTCTGAATAAAGATAGAGAAGAAATACTTGTAATAATTTACTTTATATAGTATATGAACCTACTTACCTGAGATTATCTGTGTAAAAACTATCTCCAGGTCACGTTCTTGGTAATATCGCGCACAGATCCAAGTCTCTTCATAAAAAGTAATTTTTTTTTCTGCGGGATCCCTTAGATCATATTAGCGACCTACTTAGATATAGATTTTTGCTTGTTTTATAAAGCTGATAAGGTTATCGCATACATGTTTATTATTTAAACTCAATAAAAAGGTCACATTTACTGGTAATGAAACGTTTTCAACCACAAGAAAAGCATATAGCTGGTCAATGTTGTCCTTCAACCGGCAACACTCAAGAAAGATGTGGTTCAAACTACCTTCCTCAGCACCACATGGACATTTAGGCGACTCTAAAACATTGATTTTATGCAAATGGGAAGGAAGTTGGACGCAAATTTCAAGGCTTCAAGAATTGCTACTGCCTCTGTGGTGAAAACGGCGGCCTCTGGATCAAGTTTATACTTTTTCTTTTCACCTCTATTCCACTACCGCAAACATAGAACGCACAACTACATCCCTCTGCTTCGCTCCATCTATACAAATTATTAATGCCTCCTTCAGTTGTTTAGCCCTAATAGCGGTGAACAGCCAATGCTTTAAGGGCTTGAATTGCTAGCATATATTCTCTCCTCCATGTAGCCATAAAGAGAAAAGTCTAACAGAGGCGAATTGCATCACCATCTGGTGTGCCAATTTATGTCTGCACCCAGACAATTTCTCGCGCAGTAATTATCTATGTCCACATTGTCCAAAAAAAGTTTTTTTACGCTTAAAAATGCTCAACTCACTATCTAGGAGACTTATTTTAAGGTGTGGTGATCTATTATTTATTCCGAAGACTTTCTTAATGACAGATGGATGGTGAAGTAATTCGCAGCACTAAATCAATCCTGCGCTTTGGCATTATTATTCATCCCGCTTATTTGCGGGGGCTCAATATCTTTAGACACGGCCCAAAACTTCTGCGCTTCCTCCATGTATACGTATCTCTTAAGTCTAACGTGTACTTCAATTCAAATCATGAAGTAGGGGTAGAGGAACTTTGAAAAACGATCGACGTGAATATTTATGAGTTGTTAAACTCTTCGGAAAATTTTAGACAGCAAGCGTCGACTCGCGCGCCGCCACGAATAACGAACGAACGGAACTCGGTACATTGTATGCACCTCGTTCGAACGCAGGAAAGCGCAAAATTGCAATTTTATAACTTCAACGGTTCTGGGAGGTACATAACGCTCCTTCTGCCCTGCCTTAGGAGTTGTTGTTTATTTTTAACCGGCGAACTTTAAGTCTCGCGAAGTTGGTAATCCGATATAAATTACAGGTATATTACTCCATAGTATAATGATCTATCACATCCAGCTACGCTGGAAAGAAATTTAAACCGAATCAGAAGTTTAATGGAACATTATGATTTCTTATTTAGTTTATAGCGGGTATCATTAAAAGTTTACATCGGAGAAATTTCTGAAATATTTCGTTTTATTATCGTAAACATAAAAAAGAATATTTGACGGTGAATATTTCGAAGTAGAATATACTCAAAATTAGTCTTCTTTATGACATGAGCAACACAGGCAGAAATTCCTTTTTAACTATCCGAATTTTATTATTATAAGTCCGTTAAAATTCGTCTAGATCTATGTCAACTGTTCTACATAAACCGAAAATTAAACACAAGTTGAAGTTTATTTCCTAATAATAAGAAATAAAATGTATACAATTTTGATGTAATGCAGTGCATCTACTGGAAGAGAAGAATACTCCCTCTTTTATTCGAAAATTTCAGCACAGATTATATGTAAAACTCTATCGACTATGTGAACAATGTGTCTATGTACAGCTCTGTAAGCTGAAACTTCTGCTACGCAAATTTCTACGATACATGTGTAACTAGCTCGGAAATACGTTACTAAACTAAACAGAACTAAGTACACTCCGCCAAAAAAGTATCGCATAATTTAGTTTTGAATCATAAAAGTATCGCATAATCTTTGTTTGTAGCATAAAGTTGTAAATATACTTTAATGCGCTCTAAGATATAATTTCTATGATTGTTTAAATAAAATACAGGCCAAATAAAAACAAGAACTCATACTTGAGATTTTTATTAAAACAAGAAATTATAATTTTGGAAAGAAAAATGTCATAACAGTAGCTTTTAATACTGAGTATTGCCACCTCTGGCACTTATGACCGCTCGCATACGGTTTGGCAGAGATTCGATTAACCTCCGTATATAAGCCTGATCCAAATTCTCCCACTCGTCACGGAGAGCATTTGCTAGTCCATGCAGGTCCGCTGGGGCAACATTTTGGGTTCGTATCCATCTGTGAAGGAGGTCCCACACGTGCTCGATAGGGTTCATGTCCGGACTTACCGCAGGCCAATCTAAAACTGGAATACCAACATCGTTAAGGTATTCCTGGACGATTATTGCAACATGCGGTCGTGCATTATCGTGCATTAACATGAATTCGCTTCCTATAATTGGCGCATATGGTACTACATGTTCTTCTAAAATTTCCGTTATATACCTGTGGGCAGTCAGTGTACCTCTGTCTACTGGTACTAACTCTGTACGACCTGTTAAACAGATGCCTCCCCAAACCATAATAGAGCCACCAGCGAAATTAGGTCTAGGTCTGATATTACACTGCGAATAGCGCTCACGGTCTCGTCTGTACACTGAGATACGCCTATCTGAGGTGTAAAGACCAAATCTTGACTCATCTGTGAAGAGTATATTGGCCCAGTCATTAATGTTCCAATTTACATGTTCTCTGGCAAACCTTAAGCGAGCCACTCGGTGGTTCCTAGTGAGACGAGGGGCTGTTGCAGCTACTCTAGCTAATTGCTCATTTTAGTTTTAAAAGCGTTGGTACAGAACTCTGACTTCGCACTTTAAAATTTGTCCGTATAGGAAGACTTTCAATAAACAACTGAACAAACCTTACACATATGCATTTTTGTAAATGTGTTCTTTTAGAAAAAAAAAAAGTAAAAACGCTAAGTTCCATTATTTTGTTAGTGTTTTTATAGTTCACATACACGAGGCAAACTTTTTGTGAACGTATAAAAATATCTTGGTTCATAAATGCCCTTTTTTAGTTTATGCGATACTTTTTTGGCGGAGTGTATAAATCACCTCTTTTGTGTAATAATCTTTTATACTGTTTCTAGCTATTTCCGAAGTTTCCTTATTTTCTATAATACTGCTGCCTATTTTTATATAGTATTTTACTTTATTACTGCATTTTGATAGCTTTGTGAACCATTATTACTATCTCTTGCTATCACGAGACGGTATGAGAGAGCTTCCCTAAAACTTATCTCTTCGAGCATACCTGGCCATTACTTCCCACACTCCTTATACATCTGAATTTGAAGATATGAAAAGGTGAACTAATATAAGAAGTAAAGAATGCAATACAAAACAATGAAGGGGTGGAGGAAGTGAGACCCCCATGTTGGTTAGAAGAATCTACGAATAAAACAACAAAATATGATGTATTGAATATATCTCGTGGTGGTCAGACCTGTGGTCGTTTATACATGATTGGTGGATCTTTCAGGCGAGAATATGGAACTTAAATTGCAAGAAATTGCAAGTGGTAGACAGAAAGGAATTGCATCATATGGAAGGCAATCGTTTAGGATTGGGGTACTTTACCGAGATTTTTTTTAGATCTGTTGTGATATCCTTTATCCTAAAATGCTTTCTTTAATTTTGACTTCTTAATCAAGACCTATCATCTATCAGAGTGGCTTCTTGAAGTACCTATCTGCCCCAGGATATTCCGAGCCTATTAGTAACAACCTTGCCTGGCGCAGTTTTTTCTTCCTGTTGATAAAATCTGCAATTAATGTCTTTTTGCAAGACTTCCGTTATGCATATGCCTATTTAGCTTGCAGTAACTGATCAGCAGGCATTTTATCAATCTTTCTTTCTTTACCCAACATGTCTGTCTTTATTCAGATGATTTTTGCCTCCACTCCTTGGACTTGTTATGTATCCAATCGTTGATGGACTATGTAGGTTGCAGGAAATTTTCATCTGATTACATCGTCTACTGTCTCATTCCCACTCACGCCGTGCAGCTGAGAATCTTAATATTCTTTATCCTAATTACATTTTAATTCTTTCAATACTGCTAATGTGAATAATTCTTTTCTCCAGTTCGAAACTGTTTATTTTTATTTACTTTTTTGGTTATTTCATTGATTTCTATATTAACCAGAAAATATTTTATAAATGCTTTAGCTCTTTCTACTATTGATGTGATCTCTATTTTGAACTATAATTAGCACTTATTCTTGTTCTCTTTGGTTTATTTTGTTTAGTTAGTGTAATTATAAAAAATTGGGATTGATTATTTCAATTCACACAGCGTACATTGCCAACAACTTTTAAAATTTTATTTTTCCCAGCTGCATCTCCACCACGATTCAATTTATTAGTTTCTCTAAAAAAAGAAACAGATCTAGCAGTAATCCTTAGTAGACGTTATTGCTGGGCAATGCACTAAGAGCGACGGTATCTCTTGAATAACTTCCACATTTGTGGATACCAGTCACGTATCTGAAGATAAACTTCTTCTCATGCCACGTGGTCTACAGTAGCCGGCTCTTCGGTTGGTGGCGTTCGGACGCCATCTCGTGTTAGAGTTTCGTCGAACCAGAAACTTTCCTCGGAATAAAGTCAATTTGGCGTATTAACTCGGGGATTTTTTTTATTCCAAAATTTTCATCCAAAATTTAGGCGGGACTTCCGTAGAATTTTAAGCCTCTCTTCGGATATAAATAATTGATTAGTGGGCTTACGGTAATCTAGAGTCGGCGGGTGCCATAAAACCAATTTTCTAATTTAGAGGGCAGCACAAACGCGGCATTAATTAGGAGTAAATTCCAGGGAGCATGTGATGTGTGTACGTTAATTTCTTATACCGCAGAACCTTGGGAAAGGGTAGAGTTTTAGGTTTTGCCAACGGGATATAATCAGCAAAGTGTGTAAACGGTCTAATCAGGGCCATTAGCTAAATGGTTAATAAACGAAAATGAGGTTCTAGCAAATATTTTGCATTCCAAAAGCATGACAGTAGCATAAAAGTTACCCCAAAAGCAAATAGAACGCTATAACAAAAGTCCACAAAGCACCTTTACAAAAAAAAAAGACAAATACCAATATTTATATTTGAAGACACAACGGAAGAAGAGATATAAAAAATAATAAAAACACTAAAAAATAACAAAGCTCCTGGCTTTGATAAAATCACAAACAATATAATTAAACAAAACGCAACGAAGCTGCAAGAAACATCTACCTAATCAACACAACGAAAAAGAATATAGCGAAACTACAACGACAACAAAACAAAATTTTTAAGACTATTTACAACATGCAATACAAAACACCGACATCAGAGATAATAGTTTAAGATTAACACGTTTGATTATTTGGAGGCTAAACTGAAAGTTTTTATGTCTCATTATTTTGGTGCACATTTCACGAATGGTTACTTATAAGTAACTCTTTAAATCGTTCGCGTATATCATGTTGAAATCGATTAGAGAAAAAAAATAATGTTGAATTTGACAAGAAACATAATGGAGTTAATTGGTGCCCGCTATCTTATCATAGATGGCGCTATTATATTATCACCTACGACTCCGGTTTCTTACAATATAAAAGCAACTTTACCGTTGAAAGTCCCTATATTTGACATATCCATTGGTAGTTTGGTTCATTTCAATTCTTACCTGGACTATTGGAAGATTCCGTTCATAATATTACAGCGTATGTGGTGTAAAGATTAAACAATTAAAGTTTTGAGTAAATATATTAACAAAACAAATAATTTAACAAAATAATAGTATAAAATTATTTATTTTGATTATTAGAAATACTTATTTGTAATGGAATTAATTGTAGGTAATATAAGAAAGATTTAAATAAAAACATCAAGTCAAATACTGGACATACCGGAACATGCAGGTATATAAACCGACAAAATGTTCTAATATGACTATAAATGGAAACAAAATAAGATAGGCATAAAAATCACAAATATTATTTCTTTAAATGAAGCCAATTTTGATTGCTCTGTTGGATTATTAATAAAAGATAAGTATAGATGATTCAGCCGGATGTTTCCTAGATTGCACCATTCCTATAATATTAAAATAAAAAATGTGAAGATGCACTCACTTTCAGCGAATTTAAATTTTGTTTCATTAGTTTACATCTTGATTAAGATCATAAATCAGAACCAAGACGAAAACAAAGCATGTTTTCATTATTAAGAGTATGACAGCCCCTATAATAAGTTGCGACGGAATGAAAACATGAAAATTAATCATGGAAGTAACCTCCTCTTTTTGATGCCTTAACACATGCGCAAACTGGTTATGTATCCTGCACTAACACCACTGTTAGCACATTAAACTAATGTGCGGACCCCATTATCTTTTATTAGTTGAGGAAGCCGTGAGTTCCCCTATCCTACAAAATGTAGCTCTTCCAAGAAATGTAGAACTAATGCCACTAAAATTATGATGTTTTTTTCTATTCACTATATGCCAAAAATATTTTTTGTTGATAAATTTTTTCTTCCTATTGTCATTGGTTTATATTACTGTTATTGCTCTTATACAGGGCCCTGAAATACTGCGTTAAGCTTATATGGCTAATTCTAATAGCTTCATAATTTGAAAATATTTGTACGTACACCGAGTGATCCGTAAGCTTGTCAGGAATAATAAGATAATTTTTTTGTTATTTTCCACATTAAATTCCGAATATCTTTTGTTAAAAATATTTTTCAACAAACGGCTTAGAACGGCATCTACGAATTGGTCTGATTTTTGTCTAAACGGTTTTAGTTTGAGCAATCAACTTCTGTACTGTTACAGTATAAGGATCTCTGCATTTTAAGACGACATAGGCATTTATAATTTTTATACTGTGTGATCGGAAACTTTGGTTGCATTCAGAGAACTTTAATTGCTGTAAACTTACTTATTTTAAATGGAACAGCCTGTAGTTTTTTGTGGAATCTTATAGTGCTAAAGGGGCTTTAATAGTATTTTAAAACACGAGTGTCACAATGACGTTTATGTAATGTGAGTACAAGTTTGAATCACGAGCAGCGTAGCGGCGAGTAATTCAATGTACGAGTAGTACAAGTCATTGTGACACGAGTTTTTTTACAGTATTTTTTTCTAATTTGCACATTAATCGCCCAATCCAAATTAATACAACACACTGTGCGGGAATAATCATTTCAGCACTATGTCGTCGATTGTTTTAGCTTTATTGTAACATTCAATTAAAAAAAAAAAATTACCGATCATATGCTATACCCATCATTTATAGTTTAAGAGCTAATTAGTGTTTTATTAAAATTTACATAAAATTTTTTTTTTCAGTTTTTTTTAGTGAAAAAGCGATTTGCAATTGTCACACAATTAGTAAATGTGCTTCCTATCCTAACATTGCCCAAATACGGAAAGTTATTCCTCCCAATTGGATTTATGCTGTGAGTAGCAGTATTTTTTAAACAGATATCCGTAAAAGACGTATCTACATTTCTGTGTTGGTACCTTGATATTACGGTGAAGAAAAAGAGTTATCGTCTTGAAAAATAAGGGAAACGCGGCGTTGTCCTTGGTGTTAAAGTTAGTTCTTATACGTTGGTAGAGAACGGCTTTGTTGATTGATGTCTCAGCTTAAGGTCCACATTTTTCACAAGTAATTCTCTTCCGTGCTATTTTTTCGACATAGCCTATACGAGAATCCTTTAGATGAATAGGTTATATTATTCAAGAAGATAGCGTTCTGTAGGTAATTAAAAAATTTATTAATAATAATAATATATATTAACATATTTAAATCTTTAGTTGTTTTTACTAGTCCTTTTTTAATGAATGTGACAAACTAAACAATGTTTGTTTATTAATTTATTGTTTTTTACTAATAAAATTATTGTTTATCACTTAAAAATAACAGGTTTGTTCTAACAATCACTGGCAGTCCTTAGAAACAGTCAACGCGTGCGCATTTTAGGATTATTGTTTAAGCAGAGTAAAATCCAATTCTGGTAAATAGTTGATTGGCCATGCTCCAAAGCGACTGATTCTTAATCAATCAAACATGGTTAGGATAATTTCGCACTTTGGAAAACAACCTCAGTTGGTGACATGCATTTTGCGATTTAGTGAAAGAGAAATGTTAGCAAGGCAGCTTAGTCTAACTATGTGGTTAAAAATAGCTGTGTTTTCTTTATAATTTTTTAATTTAATTTAACTTTTTTAAAAGAAATAAAAAAAATTAAATAGATTTTCAGCGAGGAGTTTTCCAAAGTCAAATCGCGTTTAATGAAAAATAAAAACACGTTCATTCAACGAGTTTTCACTACAGCGAGACGCGGAGGGTCGAGTCTCTTTTAAAGTGAGAGGCATTTGAAAAAAAATCAAAATTAAGAAAAAATATTTCCAGCGAAGAGTTTTCCAAAGACAAACCGCGTTAAAAAACGGGAGAAATTCTGCAAAATTAAAAAATTATAATTTTATTCAACGAGACGCGTCGCGTCGAGCCTTTTTTTGAGTTAGTGGGGTGTGAAAAAATAAAATAAATAAAGAATTAAGAAAAATGAAAAAATTAAAAATATTTCCAGCTAGTCGCGTAGTCTTGAGTCTTCCAAAGTGTGTTAAAAAAGACGAAATTCAAATCAAGAAAAATTCAAATATAAGAAATTACAAATATTTTCAACCAAAAAAGTGGAGTTGTTTACAGTGAGTTTTCCAAAGAAAGACACGCTCAAAAAATTCGTAAATTAAAAAATTTGAAAACTGAAAACTTGAAAACACTCCATCTTATAGCGTTTTCGACTTATTGCACTTTACGCGTGGAGTATATCTATCTCCCTTACTAATATTACGTATTAAAATAAGATGGACATACAATCAGTGGATAAAAGTGCAATAAGTCGAAAACGCTATTAGATTCCCATATCAATTCTGCGCTGGCAAGGCGTACCAACTTTTACATTAGGATGCGTTCCAAGGTGGAACGCAGGCCTTTTTAGTATAATTTCTAATGCGAGCAATTTTTTAGTGCTTTTTTTATAATTTAATCACAAATTTGCAATCGTCATCAATGTTACTTGTTTTCATTACATAACTGCAGGAAAAACAAACAAAGATATGACGTGATTATACTAAACACCATTATCAAAAACTCCTTGTCCATTAAATAGATCACAATACATTTATGACGCTTAGTACAATTTATGAAAGCATACATTTACTGCGTTTGATGGAATAATGTTACCTACATAGCGATCTACCATAGAAAATCTGCATTAACAGCAAATTGCCTCATAAATTCTAATGTGTACGCCATGCGAATCATGTCTAGGGTGTTTATTTTGATGAACTGCCATTAGATTTACATACCCATTGTGTTCACCTATACAATCTTCCTTAACTAACCGAAACAATAACAACGAATAACAATGATGCTTTATTTTCTTTTATAAATGAACCGCAACTGGTTGACGACGTAAGGTTTAAAATTAGCACGTTTAAACTGGCTTATATTAATACATATCTAATGCTGGCACATAAAAGAATTTAGAAAAAAAATAAATAAATAAGTATCCCCCATTGTATTGCGCGATTTTACAGGAAAATTTATTAAATTTATTCTCCCGATCGCTTTACAGAAGAGAGAAGAGGAAATACTGTCATGTCAACTTATTTGAAAGTATATAGGTATTCACGTTATGTAGCTTTAGAAAATTAGTCGAGACGTGACCCAAGACCTATCAGAACGAGCCTGTTGCATTTTCATTCATTTTGCCGCTTTTCACCAACGTAATGCAGGAATAAAATCAATAAATAATTATATTTGGTTTTGGTTTCTTATGGATACTGTGCTAAGCTTTATTTGCTGATATTTTTAATGACTTTTACATTGAACTCAATATCGGATACCTATAATATATTCGTTGAAACCAGCTTTCCTTAATTAGAATTAAACTAAGTTCATGGCTTTATTGTATTTATGCTAATTAAAACTAGTATTCATTAAACTAAAATTAGTTATTAAGTATTGTATTAGTTTTATTTGATGAACAGGTTGCTGATTATACTGACACGGGTCTTCGATTATGTCGATCACCGTAAATTGATTTCTAAGTTTTGTGATTTTTTTTATTAACGGGTTTTATGGATTTTAATTTCTTCGCTTTATTATTCTAGTAAGGTAATGTATTGTTCCGCTTTTGGCCTATAATTTTAAAAGCTTTTTTCCACTAATAAATTATACCGTTAGACATTAATTGGACGTGCCTTATTCCGTTAAATTTCATTTTAATGTGGCATTGCAAAATATTTGCGATGGATTAGAATTTTACCCCGCAATTGGAAACATTTGCTAGCCGACTATAATAATAACAGCAACTCGACGCAAATGTAAATCAATATTGTTACATGGCGAGCAAAAATCAGCGTACCCTCCTTACGCATGGACGAGTCTCGATTGTGTCGGAAACGATTGCTAAGCATTTATCCGCGAAATGGGCAAGACACCTACAGGCCGGCCGCGACGACAAAAATCGATACCAGTCTGACGTCACGGACCCACCCATGACGTCAGAGTCGCTCTAAAAACGGAGGAGTGTAGATAAACAGTAGGCCACTTTCGGGCAATGCTCTCTCTTCTCGCGGATAGGAAGCTTTTCTCTGCAATACACGCGTGTTCCAGGTTATAATGCACGCTTACCTACGCCTGCAGCTCGGTGCAACGGTAGGTACTCACATTTACATGCGTATATGCTGTACTTGTATAGGAGGGAATTGAGGTGCATTCTGGGGCGAATTGGTCTACCGACCGAAGACAATAGGGGAAAAAATTCGATTCGATCTTATGCCGGATTACGGCCTAGCGGATAGCCAGCTTTTTTGAAATGCCAACAGCGCGCCGCGAAACAGGTTCTCTTTTTATCTGTATTTCCAGATCTTTCCAGATACTTGTACAATCAATGTGAAAAGGCGTAATAAACGTTGTTGCATACACTGTAAAAAAAAAAGTACAATTACATGTCAAATCGTTGGTAACGAATATGCCTACACACACAGAAAAATGCATACTTAAACTTACCTTAAATAAATTTGTCTTGGACCAAATAAATCTACGGTTTGAATATCCGCAAGGTAAAAACTTCTTAAGGCAAGAAAAAATTGTCTTAACAGCATAATCTTGACGTATGAAGCAATCTTGGATGAAACTACTTTTAGTACAATTAGAACTGAAAAATGCCACCAGGCGAGCTCATAGTCTATTCTTGGAATCAAAATACCACCACACAATCCAAACTGCTTATTTCTAAAGTTATACAATGTTTAATAGTAAGTTAACATAATTAATGTTTTTATTATAAATTAACAAAATAATTAGTAAAACAAAATTAACTTATAGTAACTGTTGAAAATGACCGCCCTCAACTGCAATACAAGCTTCTATCCTCCGTTGTAGTGACTGGCGAGTCCGTTCGAAAATACCAGGGACATTTTGAATTGTCTGAAAAGCTGCGATAATACGATTTCTCAGTTCATCGACATTTTCAATGGGAGTCGTATAAACTAAAGATTTAAGGTGACCCCAGAGAAAAAAGTCCAAACTATTTAAGTCCGGGGACCGAGGAGGCCACGGTTGTGGACCTCCCCGTCCTATCCACCGATTTGGATACGTATTGTTCAAAAACTCGCGAGCAACTAAACTAAAATGCGCTGGAGCACCGTCATGCATAAAATACATTTGTAATCTTAATTGAAAGGGAACTTCTTGCAGCAGTACGGGTAACTCCCCTTCAAGAAAATTGCGGTATACCTCGCCATTTAACCGCATCGGTAAAAAATGTGCGCCTATCAAGTGATCTCCAACAATTCCGGCCAACACATTAACAGAGAATTGATGTTGATAACGGGCATTCACTATTTCGTTCGGAGTTTTCTTCGGCCCATATGTGGTTATTAGCGATTAGATTAATAATTGCGTTTCTAGAGAAAGTAGAATCGTCGGTGAAGAATATTTGAGCCAAATAGTCAGGAATTTGTGCGATTTTGTGTTGCGCCCATTGACAAAAAGCCACTCTTTGCGGAAAATCTGCTAGCAAAAGTGCCTGCACCCGTTGAGTGTGATATGGATATAACAGTTGATCTTTCAATATTCTCCAAACTGTGGCCTGACTAATGTTTCAAGCAAACGCAGTTTTTCTGGTGCTTGTAGTGGGATGTTCCTCAATTTCATTTAGTACCATTTCTTCAACTTGTGGAGTTCTCACTGTAAATGGGTGCCCGTTATCAGTCGTCTGTTTTTTAAAACTTCCCATTTCACTTGACGTTGGTGAAGAAGGGCAAATATTCAATGATTTTTCCATTGGCAAGACCGTAAACTATATGAGGAAATTTAATTTCCATAGAGGCTAATTTTTAAAATAGATACCCAAAGAAAACTGTAAAGATCTTGAATATTTTCGACAAAAGCGTCTATGTAACACTACTTCACCCTTTATCCACAATATTATCAGTATTTAAATCCGTACGGCAACGTTATAATGTGGCAAAACATTATCTCTAAACACGAAGCGGCACGAAGTTTCTTATGCCGCGAAGTTTGCGAGGCAATTTATGCCACTAAATCCTAAATAAAGCGGCAGGTCGGTAGATTATTTGCAAAATTTTACAACAATTACGTCATCATCGGGAGGCGTCAGGGGAATAGGTTTCCGGAAAGTTCCCGTAATATTATGCGAGTGCAAAGGCCGTAATAAATTCACCGATTTAGCTGTGGCGGTGGTATTATTTTGGTACTCGATGTTTATATCCCGTATTCCAGTGCATTGCGGTAGTTAAGCTGTCGGTCGAACAACAATTTATCTACCCTAATAACTTTGTCTAATGGTTCAAATCACGCGATACCTCGACAACCAAAGGCGTGTCGCAGACGGCCGAGGGACTATTCGACATTTTGGCTATAGTTGTTCGCTTCAACAAGTTTTTGTTAATTTAGTAGAGAGCAAATTATTTCAGTTCTTACTGAGAGTTACTATTACCGAGCGACATTTTCATTGGGTTTTAGCCAGTATTCTGTTAAAGCTATGATATCTATTGATGTTTCAAAGCTGTTAACGATTATTGATATGTCATTACATTTATTTCGTATACTTTGTATATTTTCATATAATTGGCCATAACCGTTAGATTATCTTTTTGTATGAATCATGTTTTCATAGTTCTCATCATATTTCCGAACATTTCTGAATCTACAGAACCTAATTATGATGTTAAAAGGCCAAATGTTGGTTGTCATCTACTTTATTATTGTTAGCCTCCATTAAATATCGCTTAAATAAATGATTGTAATTGCATCAATTTTTGAAAGCTATTCTAGCAGTGTAAATGTCGATAAGTTATAGATAAGTTAATTTTACTTCAGCAGCAGGCAATCTTAATAGCCAATATATACAGCCTGTTAAAAAAAGGTTGTCGGATATTTTACCCAATTATAGTACTGGTGGAAATAAACAAAAAAGTCTTAGTCAACATGGGCCGCAATTCAACTGTTTTTGACATATAGTCGATTGCATATTTTAAAATAAAAAAAAGACATTTTTCGGTTTTGAGAATAGTTCCCTTTGTCAAACAACTGATTGTGACTTAAAATTAGTTCTGTCAGACATCTGTCATCAGATTATTTATCATTTGCGTAAATTTTTTTTTGTTCTCAAATTATGCAGAAGTACACAAATGCAGAAATGGCCGATATGCATTTTATGTACGGTCGTGCGAATGGTAATGCCACTGAAGCACGGCGTATGTATGCCGAAGAATTTCCAAATCGGTTGTTACCGAGTGATAAGATTTTCTCAAGACTTCATATCCGGCTGTCCGAAACTGGTTCATTTAAAATTAATGGTGGTTCTGGTAGACCTGGATCAGTTTCTTCTCCCGCAGTAGAATTAGATATTTTGAGACGGCTAGAAGACAACCCAAATATTAGCACCCGAAGACTTGCCGCAGAACTGAACGTCAGTCATCCTCTCATTTGGAGAATTCTGCGGGAACAGCAGCTCTATAACTACCACATTCAACGCGTGCAAGTTCTTGCTCCTCTCGATTATGATGCACGTAGGGTTTTTTTGTCATTGGGTTTTACGAAAGCTGGCAGAAACTCCTAATTTTGCGACTCAGATTTTATTTAGTGACGAGGCTGGGTTTTTCAAGAGACGGAATATTCAATTTTCATAACAATCACGTCTGGGCAGATGAAAATCCCCATGCTGTTGTTGAACTGCATCACCAAAACCGTTTTTCGCTAAATGTTTGGCTTGCTATTTTTGGGGACTGTTTAATTGGTCCAGTATTTCTCCGGGACAAGTATACTTGGATTTCTTAAGAAATGAATTACCCGTTTTGTTGGAAGACGTGCCACTTTTTAACAGATTAAATATGTGGTTTATGCACGATGGAGCTCCTGCGCATTTTTCCATCGTAGTTAGAAATTTCCTAAATCAAGATTACAACGAGAGATGGATAGGACGGGGTGGACCAACTGCATAGCCTCCCAGGTCCCCTGACCTGACACCTCTAGATTTCTATGTTTGGGGGCATCTAAAACAATTAGTGTACGCACGATCTGTAAACAATTTGGAAGAACTCAGGCAACGAATAGTAAATTGTTGCGAGGAAATTCGGAGGACTCCAGGAATTTTCGAAAGATTGCGTCGATCTTTCATAAGAAGGTGTGAAGCGTGCTTAGAAATGAACGGTGGACATGTAGAACAATTTCTTTAGTTTTACTTTAAATAAACATTTGTTTAATTTACATTGCGATCAGAATTTCTTTGAAAATTTTTATCCTACTAAAACAATATGCAATCGACTATATGTCAAAAACAGTTGAATTGCGGACCCATGTTGACTAAGCCTTTTTTGTTTATTTCCACCAGTACTACAATTGGGTAAAATATCCGACAACCTTTTTTTAACACAATGTATATATATACGAGGACAGCTGATGCGATTATGTTCTTCATACATTCTTCGAATGTGCAAGACGACCTAGAAAAAAAAAATCAGGCAATTGAGGCCAATGATATAATCCGGAAATCTTTCCTGAAACCTTGAAAAACCTATGGAGCATAACGGGCATTAATAAAGCTTTTTTGCTTTCCTCTGTAAACAGTTTAATTGCATAATTTTGTAAGATCTTCATGGACTAAAAGAACTTTTCTGCGTTATTTTTCAATAGACTTATTAAATTAATTATACTTAAAATGTTTTTTTTTTTAAAACCTTTTTCGATATATTTCGATGTGAATGCCAGCATTTATAATTTAATATAGAACCGTTTACGAGAAGTTAAAAATTAGAGTGTTTTCTTAATTTATGTGAGAGTATTTGGGGATATATTTCCAGTTCTGGTAAGGTTGTTTCAAAATTAATTAGATAACTCCAAATTGGATTTTCTGATAATCGCTTAAGCGAACCGTTCCTAATTTTTAATTTCGCCTGGAACTTCTATTCTCTAAATTGGTGTAATTTATCTTTTGCTTCCTTGTTTCAATTACACGTATCCTTCTCCGTTTCAATTTATATCGAATATAACCGCTTTAGCTGCCACCGATTCGATTTTTGAGCGCCCAGCCAATATAAACGTCTTAATTTGGCTGCCGTCGTTGCCCTTTAAGCTATACGCCAGTTACGGAAGCGTTTAAAAGTTGAGGAAGACGCCACCCCCGTTAAAGTAAAAATTAAATTGTTCGTTACGACCGAAGTAAATACATTACAGTAGTTTCCGTATAATAGGTATAGTTTGATTTCCCGGGTGGCAGTTAGACGTCACTAGTAGTGCTTCTGCTGACGTTCTGTGCTACTGTTGGTGTTGGCACTACTGCATCCGCTTCGCGTGTTGTCTCAGGGGAATTCCCAGATTTCGACTCCACGACTTGACTTCCAAACAATTCCGCTTGCCCGTAGTCCCGCAGTCCGCAGTTGTCGACGTGGCGATACAATGTAGGTTGCTGTACAAGAGAATACTAGAGTCACTGTAGGAAGTATACGCGAACTACAATTTCCAGAGGTCTCTCTTTTTATTCTGTAACTATTCAAGTGCGGCTTAGAGCGGACCTTTTCGGAGTCAGATTAAATATCATAAGCATCTCTTCAATCTAGCAAAAGTTTTCGTGAGAGAAGGGACAAGTTGAGGCATGTATAGCGCTGTGAAGTAACGCAACGCGAGTAGCGTGACATGCACGTGCTATGGTGCTATACGATGATTGTCGGCATGTTTTCAATGGAGAAAGGCGCCATCATGACGTGTGATAGGCTAACTTTAGCTAACTTGAATCTTGGTGATACTAAATGTTACACTTCTTCATCTGCATATTAAGAGGATGGCGGTCCTCAGTGTATCTAGGCTGAAGTTGGCACAGAATAAAGACCTTATAGGACATAGTTCTACACGACCTAATTCAGTCACTAGAAATGACATTATGACCGTAAACTAAACTTTAGCTAACTTTCAGTCATTTGAAGTGAGTTTACAATTTACACTAGTTCTTTTCTGTTCGATTTTCAAGAGAAAAATTAATAAAACACATTAATCTTGTTTTATTGATGTCATAAAACATATTCTTATAAGGATACGCCATGTTTATGTATTTAGTTTTTTTTTTAATCTAAAGGTTTTGCAACTTTCTTTACGTAGATATTAAATATTTACCCACTTGTTTACTTTTAGTGAAAGAGGACATGTAATTCCCAAGATTTGCATATTGTTTAAGGGACAGGGCTTCAAAGAAAATAACGATTCACAAATGGATTGAATAATTCAAGACGAAAAAAAAAAAGACAATGATTTGGGAGTCCTCCGAGGAACACGGATTTTCTACCCTTTAAGCCTGAAAGGATATGTTGGCCATCGATCTCACGGATCACGCTCTGTTAAGCAAGCTAAGGGTGCTTTTAAATTTGTTTTACTGTCAGGTTTTTCGCAGCTTTCTCCCAAAATCCTAACTTAAGAGCATACTATTAATACAAGTCCGATGATAAAGCTTTTTATGTAACTATAATATAAACTCGAACAGACAATGTGACATTAATAATAATTTATGTAAATTGGATATTTCATCACAATTAAAAACGTTATCTATAGAAGCGTTCTATCGCCGTATGCTTCTTATTTTATTAACCTTAATTATCCGCGAATATTTCCTCTAAAATTGCTATGAAATAAGTTTTAATTAAATTACAAAATTCAACGCGAGAAAGATAACTCCCTCCGCAAACTTTGAACTATATGATTTCAGCGAAATTACCTTGAGAGCCGGCGTACGAATTTTAAGGAGGAAAGTTTTATCTTGAATATAACTAAATGCTCCATCATTTCGTTTCGTGTTTTATTTTGTATTTTTTGTTCCGCTTTAGGAAATCCCTGCACCGCGAAAGTTGTATTCCGTAATCTTGATTTATGTAAACTAAACCAGAACAGAATACACCACCAGGGTGCGTTACTACAGCTCATAAAAGGTAACTACCTGCCTTTATAGATTGATCTTTTCAGTGTGTTTTCCGAGTTATGCACCGAAACTTTTTTGTTTTTTCTTTACCTAGGTAAAGATTATTATTTTACATTATAAGGGTTCTCCAATAAGAGGTGTTATTTTGAATAGCCCGCTATTTCGGTAGATGTCACTTTTGAAGCTGTCATTTTTTGACATTTGACAAGTAGAAACTACGCCATTAATAAAAATGGAACGATACACGCTTCAACAACGCATTGAAATTATTAAAATTCACTATCTATACAAGTGGTGAAAATTTGGCAGAGACGGTTCGTAAAACTCGAACATTTTTGGGTCGTCGTGAAGCACCTTGTCGGACCGCAATATAGAAATTGGTGGAAAAATTCGAGCTGTCGGGACAACTTAGTGATGTGAAGAATAAAACCCGTGCACGTCGCTCAAGAACAGCCGAGAATATTGCTGCTGTAGCCGAAAGTGTTGAAGAAAACCCAGGTTTGTCCATTCCTCGTCGTTCTTTGGAATTACGCATTCCACAAACGTCATTACACCGTATTTTGCAAAAAGATTTGGGTCTTAAGGCTTATAAAGTTCAGTTAACACAAGAACTCAAGCCGGCCGATCATCAACAACGTCGTGTCTTTGCTGATTGGGTCGTTGAAATGCATGAAAATGATCCGGAATTCCGTCGAAAAATCATCTTTAGTGATGAGGCCCATTTCCACCTCGGTGGCTTCGTCAACAAGCAAAATTGTCGCATCTGGGGCTCGGAAAACCCAAGAGTTATTGTTGAAAAACCTCTCTATCCTCAACGTGTGACTGTTTGGTGCGGTTTATGGTCCGGCGGAGTCATTGGACCTTACTTTTTCGAAAATGAGGCTGGAGCAACAGTTACGGTGACTGGATTGCGCTATCGAGAGATGATTAATGATTTTTTATGGCCGGAATTGGATGGTATTGATCTGGACAACGTTTACTTTCAACAAGACGGCGCTACGTGCCACACAAGCAACGAAACCATTGATCTTTTACGGGAAAAGTTTCCGGACCGTGTTATCTCTCGAAGAGGTGATCACAATTGGCCACCGAGATCTTGTGATTTAACACCTTGCGACTTCTTCCTTTGGGGCCACGTGAAAGAGAAGGTCTACGCCAACAGCCCAGCGTCGATTCAAGACCTCAAAGATGGAATTCGTGAGGCTATCGAGAACATAGGGCAGCCACTTTGCGATTTGGTTATGGAAAATTTCATGAAAAGGATATGGTCCTGTAGGCGTGGTCGTGGTGGTCATTTGTCTGATGTTATTTTCCACTATTAACGGCATACGTTCCTCTTTATAATGAAATAAACATCCGAACATTTATATTAAAAAACGGGTTTTTCTTTGAATATCAAAATAACCTCTTATTGGAAAACCCATTATATTCAACATTATACACATACAAAAATTGTTGAAGGTTTTAAAATAATTGTAAAGTTTACACATTAGTAGCGCGGACATCTTCAGCAAGAATAACGCATATTACTGGTCTGATAACTCTTCCCAGATTATCAAACAACAGATTGAACAAAAGAAATACGATTTTAATGCATGGTGTGCAAACCGTGACATATTTTCCTAGTGGAAGAGTGATCATTGTATATCTCCCTCAATGTACATTCCAACTCCAGTGCATGTTTGATCCGTCAGTAAACCAGAACAATCCACCAAGCTTGTCTTTGCAATTGGATTGAATTCCAGCTTATTCGATCTGTGACTTCCACGTCGAAATTTATGTTAAATAGATATGTCAAAATCATGTGGCCGGTTTTTATTTCCGAAAAATTACCTTCAAAATTATGGATAATCAAAACACAGCACGAGAACAGGGAATAATTTTTTATCTAAGAGAGACGCAAAAAAAAACTGGAATAATACAACCAGGCATAATACAACAAAGACCGCCAAAAGAGAGAACTAAAGAACTACTAAACCTCAGTAGGTATCATCTTCGCACAGTAGTAAGTCTTCTAACAGGACGTTGTGAACTGAAAGAACACCTACAGGATGTTTAATCGTATCGCACATCTTGTATGAATGCGGGGTTCTGGACGCAAAAAAGGCAAAAAAGTTTTTAGCAAGCCAAAAATAACCCAGAAGATTATATCGAACGACTAGCCAGGGACTTGTACAGACTAAGACAGGATGCTAGAAGTCAATAATGGAAGAGGCTGCAGTGCTGCCAAAGACTTCATGTCATATGGCTCCCACAAAAAGAGAAATGGTGTGCTATTATGATAAATCATACCATGGCTTATAATATTTACTGAAAAACTTTAAACGCTAAACGATATCTGC
Source organism: Cetonia aurata (assembly GCA_949128085.1). Taxonomy (NCBI): domain Eukaryota; kingdom Metazoa; phylum Arthropoda; class Insecta; order Coleoptera; family Scarabaeidae; genus Cetonia; species Cetonia aurata. The sequence continues at coordinate 37,806,896 of OX421885.1, forward strand.
AGATCTTAGAAGAAAGTATGAATAAATCATCGACGGGATGTCATTACAACAAAGAGGAGCTCTATCCTTTCAACACAAACGCACACCAACGCACAATTTTCTAATTATAACAATTTTTTTAAATAATAATTGTGTCAACAATTAGTTTGGAACAAAAGCCTGAGAGATGGCCGCCAAGATCCCGTGACTTGATATTTTTTTATTTCTTTCTGTGAGGGTACGTAAATGTTCGTTTATCAAAAAATTCGGGATTATCTACTTGCATTTTCAGCACCCAATGAAAGAATACTTATTGTGCTTCAACTATAAACAATCATCAATTCTCCCCTGTCTTCTGCCATCTTCTTTGCTTTTATCCATTCTTTATTTCTCTTTTGTAATATTCCGGCTATTTCATCATCCCACGTTTGTCTTGGTCTTCTCATTTTCCTGTTTTTCTGTATTCTTACTTCCCATACTCTTCTTACCAGTCAGTTTAGATGCATCCATCCTCAATAGATGTTCCCACCATTCTAATTGTGTTTGCTCAATAACTTAAGATTTTGGTGGGATATTTAGATTACTTAATATAATTTGAAACGACTGAATTGAGATAAAAGAAGTATTTCTTATTGTGGATTTATACAGTAAATGACTGTACTTTCCTGAGATCTTATGTTAAAAGACTATTTCATTGTCACTTTTTCGTTGATATTACACAAATAAGTTTGGAAATAAAATGACCGAAAGAAAAAGTTGTGCTTAAACTACAAAAGGATGTTGTAGGAACGAAATTTCCTTGCATTCTGAAAGTTGTGTATTTATTGTTAGTTTAAATCATTTTGAAGAACGTGTCTTTAAATATTTATTAGAAAATATCAAAATTTAGGGAACTCTGCCATATAAAGATTTCTCACACATATAGGTATGTGTTTATTTCCAAAAATAAAATCAATATTTCATATTACGCATCTACGGATAGGTTTTCGATTTGCCATTTTCTCCTAGTTTCCTTATTCATTATTCATCCACATTCACCGCCGCAACTTCCAATAAATACGCCTCGGAAACGGATCGAGCAAACGAACTTAATATTCGAACACCAGCAGCCGAACATTTACGGAATTAAACGTGAACGTGCGTGTTATTCAATTCTTTATTTAACTTCTGTAACGAGCAGCGATCGGGTTTTCGGGTCGTAAATAAAATAAATAAATGGCGCTGCCCGCGGTTATCGTTTAAAGCAATATTTACAAGCGTACGTTAAATTTTTTTTTTTTAGATGAGTACAGTTTCGAAACGTTCATCCGTATAAAACTATTTGGACCGTTCGTTTGGAATTACAACTGCGGCCAACGTTTGGCGATCGTTTCCAGTTTTACGAGTTATAAAAATTTGCTACTACGGGTAATTTATCGCGTCCACATAGGAGTACCAATAATCTGTGGCCGTACGATTTATGAACAATCAATAATATCCAGGATGTACGGTAAAAATGCGTGTTAATGTTGAATAAAACTGCGCAAGTTCCTAAATCAAAAAAAAGGATCCCTGTGGTTTGGTAATAGTTCTGTATTACGAAGACTTTCATCTACGTACGTGCTCCACGACTAGAAAACATCAGTTTAAACCTTTATTTTAAACAATTATCGGAGCCATTTTTCTGGTAGACTAAATAACAATGTTATTATTAATAACAGACGTATAGTAGTTTATATAAAGTTATATCATTAAAATGAAAGGGTATATATACGGGGTGAAAGCTACCCCTAAAATTTTGACGATTTCTGGTTTTTTACCATTTATACCGTTATCGCGAATATGAATATATGTATAATTTTTTTTTTGCTGCCCTTACTAGTATCCCCACAGCCCCTTGCGGAGTAAGGCTAGAACCAAAAACTAAACGAGCTAGGCAAAAAGAACAAGGTAACCCTTTTGTGGGTTCCGGGACACACGGGAGTGGAAGGAAACGAAATAACAGATAATCTCGCTAAGAGAGGGGCTAGAACACCTTTTGTAGGGCCAGAACCTTTTTGTGGGATAAGTAGCAGCATAACACTGGAGAAACTGAAAAATGAAGTAGAGCAGAGAAAATCCAAATACTGGGAGAATCTCCAGGGAATGAGGCAAGCTAAAACTCTTCTGGGTACCTATAACCAGAAGAGATCTGCAGAATGCATCAACCTGAGTAAAAATAATATTCGGATATTGACAGGGATCCTTACAGGCCATTGTAAACTGAACGGACATCTAAGCAGGGTTGGAATAGCGAAGGAAGCCGAATGTAGATTTTGTGGGGAACAGGACGAAACGTCCATTCATCTACTCACAAACTGTGTTGCACTGTGCAACTCAAGGGCGCTGCACCTGGGAGCATGTGAAATCGAAGAGGGAGAGTTACTTAATCTGGGGCCTTCGGACATTCTGCACTTCTTGAAAGGAATCAGACTGGACGGCCAGCTGTAAATACAGCGAGAAGAGGGGACACAATAGATCTTTTAGGTCGCAGTGTACTATCACCCTAATCACACATACATACAAGGCTAGAACGGAAAGGGGTAAAATATGGGCAAATGATCCATTGGGAAACGCTATTTACGCGTGCATTTGCTATGTAGATTATATAGAGGCAGTTTAGTTCTAGGATACATATCAAAAGTATGGAATAGGGCAAAGGTTGCCTTTATACCCAAATCTGGGCGAGGTTTACTACGTCGAGGCTAAAACATACCGTCCAATAACCTTATCATCATTCACACTGAAGGCTATGGAAAAATTGCTGGAAAAATATATTAGGGAAACCACTAGAGCAGAGACCGTTGCACCCTAATCAATATGATTACAGTGCCTTGCACCAACTCGTATCACGAGTAGAGGCATCTATAAAAAATCAGGCGGTTGCACTAGCGACATTTCTAGATTTAGAACGAGCATTTGATAATATCTTCTTTGAATCAATGACAAGAGTGGTGAAAACACTATTTGTAAGTGGATTAAAGCCATGCTGGAAGGAAGACTCATTGAAATATCGTTAGCAGGTGGTACAATGCAGGTGTCGGTGCGCAGAGATTGCCGCACCTCTGCTCTGGAAATTTGTCAAGGACGAACTGCTTGCAATACTAAATAATGCAGGCTATTATTCCCAGGGGCATGCGGATGATATTGCAATACTCATAATGGGAAAAAATCATTTTAGAACTCATGCAAAGGGCACTGAAAATGTCAGAAGGGTGGTATATACGGGAAAAGCTGAAAGTAATTCCACGAAAACCGATGGTTTAAAACCGTTAACTATTCACAACGAAATGGTGCAATTCAGTCAAGATGTTAAATTCCTAGGAATTCTTCTTGACTCGAAACTAACGTGGAATCAACACCTTGAACAGATGACAAACAAGTGTAAACGGGCATTAATGACAACCCGTAGAACAATTATTGGAAAAAGCATGGGGATTAAAGCCACGTATGATGTACTGGTTGTACTCTGTGGTAAGACCCATGTTAACCTACGACTGCCCGATTTGGTGGACTAAAATTACATAGACGCAGGCAATTATAAAACTCGCAAAAATGCAGAGGTTGGCGTGCCAGTATCAGTGATACACAGTTGCAAAAAGTACACCGACAGCTGCTATGGAAACTATGTTAATGTAACTTAACCCCCTTGCATTGTAGTGGAAACTGGAGAACCGAGAATACTTTAAGGATGGCTTGCCTCATAGTATTCTGCGCCCGAAATCATAAACTCTGTTTCTGATATGGGTAGTGATACAGTGATTCCCAAACTCCCCTTCAATAAACCCTCAAAGTTGTTTTGGATTGGGATTAGTGGAGAGCAAAACAGGAACCGGAGATTTGGAACCAAATCTGGTATGCAGATGGGTCGAAAACAATTACCGGTTCTGAAGCTGGTATATACAGCTAAACTATGAATCATAAAGAAAATATGGCTTTAAACCAAACCGTATACCAAACGGAAATACTAGCATTAGAGAGAATTGGAGAAACATCCAAACGGTCAGCTGGTTTATATCCTATCGGCTAGTCAGGCGTTAGCAATGAATGTTAGCATCCTATTAGATAACCTCAAAACTAGCTTGGGACTGCCTGGAAAACCTAAGAACCCTGACTAAACGCAATGAAGCCACTTTGGTGTATAAGTGGATTACCAGGTACACTGGAGCAGCGTTGAAGGGCAGGTACAAAGCAAACGGATGATGGGGCATCCATCACAGCATTTAGCTGCAAATGTGTATAAAATTGGCATTTTCAAAGATGAGTCTATTTGTAGATTATGCAATAAGAATAATTATTAAATGCGCTGCATTGGAACGGCAGAGAGTGCTGGGAGCAACCAACCTACTGACAGATCTAATGGAAGAAAGGTTTACCACACAGGCTACTAAACCTAGTTAAATGGGCTAACCTGTTTGTGTAAGGAAACACACTGGGTACGGAATAATACATTAAACCTTAAGCCACGGTGTTCAAGGGATGATAAAAAGATCCAAACCGTACCCAGTTTCCAACTTCCAAATTGAAATATTTCTTCTGTTATTAATTTTTTTATTCCGTTGTCTATAAAACGTCAAAATTCATTAAAAATCAGTGTTGCCAATATTTTTATTTGAAATAATTCCTAATATTTCGATAATTGACGGTTTAGACGCCGCGTTCTGCATAGAAAGATTAATTCAGCGTTTGGAAGACTACAAACAGATAGATACTTGCTTGAAGTGCGAAGAACTAGAGCTAGGATTTGAAGGATTCAAAGATAAATTTCTTATAATTTATTCTTATTCAGTTATGTGGTTTTCGCGGTTTCAAAAGAGCATTAAACTTTATTGCCAATTTGCTTTCCAATTTCAAGTCATTTTAGTTTTCTTTTGCATTAAAGGCTTTGAGATTCTTAATTGTAGAAAGTAGCATGTACTTAATCCTAAGCTGGACAATAAACATTTCAATAACACTATAGATGTTTCATAAAATTCTGCATATTAAAGAATTTTTTTTATAAATACACTAACTCTCAACATGGAGAGCAATAAGAAAAACACAAGTTTCAATACACATGACTAAGTGTTCCTTGATTATCTGCAAAATGCTAAAAAAAAAAAAACAACTAGGATTTAATTAATAGCAAAAGGTTTCACAAAATAAACGACTTTAAGTATCATAATTTCTTATTATATTCTTTAAAAAGCAGTTTATCATTCGCGGATTTCAAAGTTCGAACGTGATGAAACAACCTTCCAAAAGCGACTTCGTAAAAGACGAGCTTTACTTCATTAACGGAATAATTACGTTCGGTACACTATTGTCGTCGATAGCATTTCGGCGTAGGTAGAATACCGAACCGTAGAAAACAATTAGATGTCAGTGGGAGCTTTATTAATTAATAAATTTATTACGGTATCGATTACACGTCGAGATTAAATTCCCGGTAGATTTCGCGGTATTTCGCGGCTGTGTTTTGCGTGAAATGAAAAGGTTATCGCCGCAAATGCGTGGAGGTAACAGAAGACGAAGAAGAAGTTTTGTCGTTCGGCGGTGAATGAGAAGACACGCAGGAACTGTTGATTCCAGCCTTAACCTATTTCCGACGTAATGAAACAGATATAAGCCAACTTCGTGCGGAATTTCTTGGATAAATATGTCAAACTTTAATGTAACCCAACGGTGTATTAATGTATAAAATAATAATAGCAATGAAATAGAAGAACAGTAAGTATAGTAATTGTTCTTCTAGTTTTATTCTAAAAGAAGCTAGCTTAAAATATGACCCTTGAAGAACTATTGGCATGATTATATATCTCGTTTTTGTCCCATATGTTACTATTTTAGTACCTGGTGAGCGTTTCCAACAACGAACTGAAGACCACCTATATATTTTTTATCCTAATTTTATGGATTGTTATAAAAATCTGAATGAAATTATTTAATATAATGTATTTAGCGCAACATTTGTTTCCAGCGGTAGTACTTTAAAAACACAGTCGAATTAATAGAAAATAAATCTAATTGTTTGTATTAACTGCAGGATTTTCGTGAAAATAATTATATTTTCGTTCTACTATTCGCTTTTATTTATATCTTACGTAATTTCCGTATATACAGCAAAGAACTTTTCCCGGAAGATTTATCCTTTTGTTTTACGGTACCGCGTTTATGTTTGACAAAGATTTCCGCGAAGTATCCCGAAGGAGCACGTTCAACGGCGGGTTATTTCGGGAACGATTTATTAAAATTGAAGCACTATATACCAGCAGGAACGTATGTGTGTTTGTCCGCCTATACTGTTATATATATATATATATATATTCGTATGTTATGCGTCTATAGCCGAACGTATATGTACTTTGTCGGCAATTCAATAAGCCGATCCACAGTCAGTTCTCTAAATAATTCGCGGGAATCAATATGACCGCAATTGTCCACGTAATATGTAGCAGAATTGCGATCGTGTGTATATATTGAGCCTAGAACAACGTGACTGCATCTATCAATGTTAAATACATTATGAAGTCACAAAAGTTTAGCAATATCTATCTAGTATTTCTTAAAAGTGTTGAGTGAATTATTTGTATAAGAAACAGGCTCATCCTTTCTCCTTTCCTTTTGTTACATCACAATACAGGATGTTTCACTTCTATTTTCCGTAGTAGTATTTACTCTGAAACTACTGGAGATGAAAGGTTTCAGCAAAATCTAGTGCAGTTTCGGCGGAATTGTACACATAAGATCCTGCCATTATAAAAACTCAAGCGTATTTTATGCGCAAGGGATACGAGGAGCATTCACAAAAGCGTGTATCTACACATAAAATTCCTAGTTCTACGATGCAAAAATTTTTTACTGCTATTACCCGCCATTTTTAAAAAAACCTTGGAAGTTGTGAGAGAAAAAATAAATGTGAGGTACCCTCTCCTAGATATACAAGTTTGTTTATTGTTATCTTTTAGCTAATCATTTAGATTATTTTTAGTTATTTATTTATCATCGACATATTGAAAAATTAGAGCGTTATTCATGTATATAATTTCGCAGGTCAAGCATATCGATTATAAAAAGTATTGGTCCAAGAATAAATCCTTGTGAAACACTCCGAACTATGTTACTTGCTTTCGACGCATAAACTCGTTTTTTTTGTTATCATGTAAGCCATCTAAATAAACTTGTCGATTCGTTAAATATATATATATATATATAATCTAAAACCTCTTCTACCCGCAGGTGTGAGGTTTCGTTAAATATAACTCGACTAAATTTAACACAATGCCCCATTTTTTTTACGTTTTCTATTCTAACAGAATTTGGCGGTCTATTGTATCAAACTTTTTGATTTCCTTGTTTCTTTTCTTTCATCTAAGCTTTCAAGTAAACGATGCAAGAAACTAGAGGTTGCTTGTTCGGTCAATCTCCCGGGAATAAATCGAAATTGTGCAAATTATGTGGAGACAAATATGACATTATACGGTTATTTAGGAATTCCTCATAATTTTTTGAGAACCCCGATAAAATGGGTAAAATTAGCTGTAATAATCGATAGCATGAATGTCTCGCTTCTTATGTATTCCAACAAATCAAGATATACTTTTTCGTTAAGGTAACAATTAATTCTTTATTTGTCAAGTCGCGAAACACACGTTTGAACTCAGTCAGATCTGTTAGTTGGTTAGTTTTTATTCATTCTGTTGATACATAAAACAATATTTCTCTTATTAACAGAAACATTGCGGAAGAACACAAACATGAATCATGCGTGCTTTAAAAACAAATCAGCTAATAATTGGCTATCTTAACAAATACGTTGTCAATATTAATAGTTATCCCTTGCTTTCTTGCTTATTTTTATTAATAATATCCAAACCGCTTTAAATTTTAATATTTAGTTATTAAAATATATTTTTCGTTTGCGTAATTAATACTCTGTCTTTCCGTTTCTCGATGTGGTATAAAGATTGTTTAATTTACTAGTAAATTAAACCAAAGCAATAAACTACTGGTGCTTATGGATTGTGTAATTCCCACCAAGTTAATCACAGCTGACTTACCACTCATAAACCGTGGTGTTGCGTAAATATCAAATGCTGTATGCGGCTGTAGATCTTGTTGTAAAGCATGTATTCGAATACCTTAGAATAACTGCACAAAATTGCAATTAAAGATATTGCACTTGTCGTCCTTTTCAAATATTGGTACAATCTTACTGATCTTCCAAAAATCTTGGAATTATATTTGAATTATTAAATTAAATATTGCTGCAGATGTTGCAGGTTATTTTCAGCATCGTTTTCCGAAACAATTTAATTAATAAATTGCTGTTCTTTCCAGTTATTTTCGTCCTAGTAATTTTTATCTTGAACTGTAAAAATGTAAATTATTAATAAATTAAAGTTGAGTTTACTTTAATGCCAGTGACGGGCGTTATTACCAACACAACGTATTTATAATTTCAACTCAGTATGCTGAAGAATTTCTTAGAGCATAAGCCGGTTTAATTGTTCATTATTAACGCGTTGTTTAACTTTATGCTCATCCCTGACCTTATGTGTGAACCGTACACCGTGCATGCAATTTTATCTCCGTTTCTTTCTTTTTTTTTTATCGCCACCCCGTCTGCTTGGATGCCTACGCGTTTCTTCGCTTACATTTGCCGAATTTGAGCGTGGCGCGCTATACCGGCGCGGCGCGATCAATATGACAGAACTCGGAGGGCGTTGGAAGTCGACGCGGACTGACAGTTTTCTCCGATGCGAGCCGGCGTCAGGTAGCGTCGGATTTTTCGCGTGCGAAAAAACCAGTGGTGAACGGGGCAGAGAGAGAATTAACCTATATGTTCCGGGCCGTGCATTAAGCGATCGCGTACACCTCGCTCACCTCAGAGAACCATTCGGGACACTCGCCGCTCGAAATGTCGCCGTTCGAGCGACGATAAGTAAACGTTTTTCCGTTCGTCGATTTGTTTTTGTTTGCTCTACCGCGATTTTCACCTCTCGAGTGTTCGCGTGCACACGCACTCTTGATATTTTATGATTTCGGTGCATATGCTTTCTTTTTAAACAAATACGTCGTGAATAAATCCACCACCTATATTCTTAATAATCGTTCTACGTCAACAATCGCTTTAATTTTTTAAAAAAGGAAAACTGTTATGTGTCTTCCTACGACAAAGGGTATTTAGTTATTTTAAGGTGTGTTCTCTGCGCATGGTTTATATAGTTTATTTTCACGAGGGCAGAAGCCTATAATATGTATTGTTTTAATAAAAACAAAATAGCCAACCCATTTCGCAGATTAACATCACCGTTTGGTGTGGAGTGAATGTTCATTTGTCAATATTTTTCTCCCCGTCTAGGTAAGAAACGAGTTGATATGTAAAGAAATATCCTGTACGCGAAGTGACAACGTTATTAATAGTTGTACAACGTTCAATCATAACTTAGCATGCAAAACACGGCTATTAATTAATAACTTATTTATTCCGTGTCAGAGCTTTGATTTATTCAAATGTTGCCCTGATGTTATCATCTGCAATTAAACTTGATTAGGTTATACAGCCTATACAACGGTTCCGCCACATTATTGTTGACTTTTTTATTATTAAAGCTAATTTCGGTTAAATTAACAAAGATTCAAAATAGAAATACAAAATATAAAACAAAAGTTTTATTTGCCAATTATCTGGGGATATTGTTTATAAAATTTTCAAAAATAATACAATGCAAAACATAATGATAATATATGAAACTATATGTACGATATTATGAAACCAAATTGAATGAAGCCTTTTCGAAATAATTATAAATTTAATTTTTTTTTTTATTTGCGTGTATACTTTTAAATTTTTTTGAGAAAATTTACGATAGAAGATTTAATGCATTTAAATTCTTTGAACGGATAATAAGAAAGTTAAAGTACATTTCAGTTTAGGCCAAACACATAGGTTCCTACATAAAACTTCCAGTAGGCTTCACCCCAAACCACTTGTTAAATTTATTTAATATTTAATTATTAAAGCCTGTTTAAAATGGATTCAACGACGAAAAAAAAATACTAATTTATTTCATCAGAAAAAACGACTTTTTAAACACGATAGCTCCTGCAGAAATCAAACTATTGGTTTAAAATCGGAATTCCATGATCTAAAATCAATAAAGACAATAATTAATTATGTTACAAACATACTGAGAAATCACTACAGATTTCTCAGCACTACAGATAACGCTAACTTACAATGAATATGTAAAAAGAAGCAGAAATTAATGGTGTTGTTTCTTAGTTAATTAAAATTAATATTTTTCCTTTGGATATTGAATGTATTGTTTGTTGAAACAAAAAAATTTAGTTATTATTTCTATCATCCGTGTTCTTGCTAATATAACTTACAATATTTATTATTGTTTGTCTTATTGTGTTAGTATGTAGTTTGTAAAATTTTGCGTCCTTTTACAATTTTAAAATGTTTGGTTTTTCTAAGACATTTCCTAACTATAATAAAAAAAACAAACAAAAAATGGCATTTGACAAAACTATTATATAAAACATGCGTGCATATTACTCTGTTCATCGTTAATGCAAATTAAAATGGTAAAACCTGCAAAGTTTTGGTAGATTAAACACAATTACTTAGAAATTCACGTGAATTAAATACATATATAATTTTGGTGGAGGCGCCAGTCAAAGTAAAGGATTGATATACAATATGTCTATCTTCCTAAGTACTTAGTATATGTCGTTGACAGTAATATCTTAAATGTATAACCTGATTAATAATTGTACCTTTTTCATCTTTTAATAAATTCTCAATAAATAAAAAGAACTGCCATTCGTTTGATTTGATTGATAAGCAGTTAACTTAACTCTTCTCTGAAGTTTTAAATTATGACCCGATGCCGACGTATATTTACTAATTCCACACTAATTCACAGCTTTATTCCGTTGTTTAGCGCTTATATACCAAGGCGACTTGAACATTCAGGAACAATTTACTGGATTTATTCAAAATCATTAATTAAATATGAAATCCTGCATGAGAAATCATAAATGTTTAGGATGGATTCAAAGGGCTTTGGGTAAGGGTTAATTTAGCACAAGCAAACATATAGGGTGCTATTTAAAAAAATCAAGTTATCTTGGATTAAAGTTAAGCAAATTTTCAGGGCTATAGGGGAAACATGTATACAATTACATCGATTTTAATTTCAATGTTGAATCAGACTAAGTATGTATGCGTGGTATTTAAAATATGAATGTTTAAAACAAATGTAAATATAAACCACGCCGCACAGTGATCAAGGAGAGGTAAAAACCTATAACTTTTTATTTTCTCTAAAGATGTTTTTATTTTCAGTACGCCTTACTTAGTAGTCTGCTACTATATTTACAACAAAAGCATATCAAATTTTGCTATACATGATTTACAATCAGGGAAATAATGTCGATAATTGATCCGTCTATTATTTCTGCCATAGCATTTGCAATGGCCTTATCTCTCTATTTACTGCACAAAATTGAATATAAATTTGTTTATTTATGTTTATACTCATTAGTATTCGCGTTGAATAAAGTCGCTTCCCCCTTCATTATAATTAACAAATGAAAATCTCAGATTAAGATACAAAATTAGCTTGTAAAATTTAAATAGGGCACAAGTTTTGAGCGCCATCGAGCACCGTGTCGGGAATGGTTTTGAAATATCGTCTAGTCTTCTAACTAAAGGTTAAAGTCATTTTCAGGTGCGAAAACCTGCGGTTAGTTTACATTTTTTGGTAAGATAAATCTCAGTGACGCACAAATTCAATTTGTTATGAATAGCATCTCTTCACGTAGGTACATACAGTTTGTTGTGAGCTCGGATTTTCATGAACCAGAAATTTAACAAATACGGGCGCTATATACGCCACGTTTTGTTTTTTAATATACTGAAGAAATAATTATTTAGAATTACAGACTTTGTTTTTAATCCATTAAGCCTTAACCTTAAAAAAAAAATACGTTTTTGCATAAAATTTTACTATAGCTATAATAATTTCCTTTACTTTTCATTCGGGAAATACGTTCTATTTTTAATAAATTCACAATTAGTGTGTTAAATGTTCTTACCAGGAACTAGTGAACGTTATTAGAATGTGACCGTAATGTAGATAAATGTTTAGAAACCATTTTTGCGAATAATCTTTACTTAACACCAGCCAATTTTGATTGCATTCGAAAGGACCTGACCAAAACGTTTATACCATTTTAATAAAAGGGAAACAAAAATAAAAAGCGCTCGGTTTACACGATGATGTTAAAAAACTACCTACTGTTTTAAGTTATTTATCGATTTAAGTAGTAAATGTATTAATTTTAATATGAATGCTTATATAGTAAAAAGAGTGTAGTTCTGTCCAATCTACATTTATTTACTTAATATTTTTTTGCGAAATGTTTTGCTCGAGCATCTTCAGGCAGAAAACGTCAATACGTGATGTATGATAAAAATACTGAACGAACTATGCAATATGATGATATATAAATTAATGTTGTCTATATTTCAAAATTATATATATATTATTTTTCTTAATAAATGTCCTTTTACATTTAATTACTGACCAAAAATTATCTGGACTTCAGAAAAATGTATACAAAATGTCGTTATTGACAGACAAGCATGTTTCGCTGTCACCTACAGCTCATCAGTGTCACTCGACGACATTTGTAATTTACGCTCAAAGCGTATATATGCTAATGCACCCTTGATAGTAATGTATACATTACATAATTATCTGGACTGTTTCTTAATCAAAGCGGGTTTGCTGCATATCACTCGTATTCTGAAATTTTCTAAAATATATTCAAATATATTGAGAAATTTGGTAATATGAATGTCTATATAGATCCTATAAACGTATGAAAGGACAACATATGGAAATTTGTTGTAGTTTTTAATCGCAAATAGTTTTTTCCGCATTTGGCGAGTTCCGGACCAGTGTGCGCCGTATTTTATATTTAATCTTTTTCTCTTTTATGTAATCCAAATCGCTTATATTTAATCTCATAACACTGAAAAAATCATTTAAAAATTCCAGTTCTACAAAAAGTTACAGGTTTTTTTCCGCAAAGGCGCGATTCTAGACCACTGTGCGCCACCTTAACCGATGCTTTGCATCGGGACCACTTTTGACAAAAGAGTAAATAACAACGTTGTTATTAAAGATAGACATATAGTAGTTTCTATGAAGTCAAATAACGAAGTAAGTATCCGTTTGCCTACCCCTGGGACACTCTGTGTAGTCAAAAATATTTTTAGGTGATGCAGCATTGAATTCTATAACATTCTTGTTGAAAAAGTTTCTTTCTAAAATGACAAGTAGAGCTGTAATCAAAGACCCAATCTTCGGTGGGACAGCCTGTATATTTATTTTAATCCCATACATTAATGTACCGATCGAATGCTAGTTTGCGTTTGACAAAAGAATAATTACCTCTCCACCGGTATGACTTTTTAATGTTACATTGCATTCATAGCATATTTAGGTCATCATTGACTCAATTCCCTTCGCAAGTAAATAAACATTCTAACAGTATATTAATGTAGATTTGTATGGAAATTCAGAATTATCAAGTAAATTCTTCGTATAAATATATCCGAATTAAACATATAGCTCTAGAGACTCGCTATAATTTTCTTAAACGAAACGTCGCAATACGCCTTCGACTCAACTCCGCTAACTATGTTACGGGATCCAGGTCTCTCGCTTATATTAAATAACGAATTTGTTACTTCGATGAAAAAGTTGGCGTACATTCGTAAAAAGTCTCCTCCACTCTCGTCTGCTTTATTAAATTTTTCCGAAATCCGTTTCTTAATGTAGCACGTGCGACAGATTGACATTGTTTCAGTGCTCATGTTGCGTCACCGTTCCGCAACGCTCTAGGGCCTGAAACTTATACATTACACCCGGGAGATAGTTAGCGGCAACTTTGTTATAATTGTAACAGAACCCAAATTGTAGTTAGCCGGTTTGCATATCCCGTATTGATTTTATATGGGAGTTTCGTATTTGATTTAACAGGATATTGATCTAAAAACTTTCCGGGCTTATTATAATTTGCAAAGATTATCTTTTTTTTTAGGTTAATTAATTTAGGTATCTATATCTATAAAGTAGGCTCTTTATCCAAGGCATTTGATTCAGTTAATCATTCAATTTTAATAAAGAAACTTGAACAATATGAGGTCAGAGGACCATGTCTTGGATGGAACAAATCATATTTGGAGGATCGTTCACAAAGCGTTGTGATAGGGCAAAATTATAATACCACCTTTTCGGAAAACCAAGTCATCAATGTATGGGTCCCGCGGGGTTCAATATTGGGCCCTTTACTTTCCGTTGTATTTGTGAACGACCTTAATTTGAACATTGGTGCCAGTTTGCCGACGACACCTCAACAGTTTTTTCGGCACTAGGAATTTCTGATTTGTCCAAGAAGGGTATTGAATCTGCAGGATTGGTGCTCAAATGGACGCAGAATAATTCTTTAACCATTAATGTATCTAAAACAAAATTTATTGCTTTTAACTGTGACAAACGAAATAACGCTTCAGTCCTGGTTCATATCAATCAAACATCTGTGCCCGAATGCGTAACAGCTAAATTTTTAGGGTGTGTTATAGATAAAAATCTATCTTGGGAGCACCACATCGATTTTTATTCCATTTTTCGAATCTGTGATAACTTTTTACATGTCCGCTAGCAACCTATCTATTGTACTTTTCGAGATAACGAAAATTTTTACAAAGCCAAGGTGGGTACTTCACATCTTCGATATCCTGAATGTTTATAAAATACAGCTGAAAATGGATAAATTAATAAATATTATATCAAATCAATTACAAAAAATGGTACTCGGTAGAGTTAATATTTGCAAAAAAATCCTTAGAAACTTTTAATAAAATTTAGCATACCCGTGGAAACAAATTACTATGTTGAAGTTTGAATATAGTTGACGTTTTCTTGGCACACAGATAATTAGATAATATCTAATAGGGAAGCGAATCTCTCCTCACTTTTTAACACGAGGTCGGAGATTTTCTATTGTGTAATTTTCAGAATTTTAAAATTTTCATTAGTTCCCGAGATATCGCGCTGTCCAATTCCTCGCTGAACAGCCTGTATATTAATATACCCATTCTTTATTTAGGTGAAATATAGATTAGATCATAACCAATCAAAAACAAGAAAAGAAACTATTCAAAGTGGTGTGACATCCATTTTCCGATATTCACGATCAACGCTCATTTATATCTCTACGTAATTAGATTAGCATATGAATATTTTATCAACAAATTGACGACAGTAGTGTATCTGTTATGCCGCCCGCTAAATAATTCAAATCCCCATAAATTATCGAATAAATCACGCTTTCCCAGGGCGATGTATTAAATTTCCTAGCTAGCGATGCATGTAACTAAGCCTAACGAATAATACCCAACGGCTTATTTACCTTCATCTACTGCCTACCGTATTTCCACCTTCACCATTAACATGCTACGGTCGGTGACGACAAAATATTATTCATGCAAAGTTGGGTTAGCGTGAATGCGGTCGAATTTTCCGGCTGCCCGAATTAATAGGCGGTAGGTGACGTCCAATCGTTCCTTAAAGAATAATTCTGGTTGATGATTTGGCTGCGGGCAACAAGTTTGTAATATGTCGGGGTTGCTAATGGTTTCTACTAGTCAGAAAAAGAAAAATGCTACAAAAAAGGAGCCTTAAAATTTGAAAGGTTACTGGAAAGGCAGCCAAATTGTTCAAATTAAAACGATTCCTGCATATATTAATCTGACCTTTCGCTAATTCTTTATTAGCCTCTTCAATATTGTATCTCAGGAAGTTTGTACATTGTACCGTTAGTAATAATTTAAATATCATTTCCAAAAAAGCTAACAGAAAGAGACTTATTTATCTTATTTTAACGATTAATCTTACCTGTCACTCGAAAAAACCGTTTTTATATTAATGAAACACGACGCCAAAGTGCTTACAATTTTATAGCCTCCAAAACCATGCTGAAACGAGACGAGATTCTATAGTAACATCATTCAGCGTGTATTTTATATGTCATATGCATAATAAATTTGTATATTTTTTACTTCGTAATTGCGCTCGGAAACATAAATATGTAAATGTCGAAAATTACAGCGCATATCGCATCCGACAGTGCTGACGGAGAACACACAGTTGGCCGAAATCGATATCGGTTTCCTTCGGGCGATTCGCGAAGGCTCGCAAATGGGAGTTTCTTTCAGTTTCCTGCTTATATCGCTTGATAAAATTAACCCTGATATCGGATGGCCCTGAAATAATATTGTTTCGTAATGAAACAAAGGATAAAGCCTATATGTTGGTATTGATTGATTTTGGGAAGTTATTACAATTTCAGCAATCCAAGGTTAGGGTCTTTACGCAATAAGGAAAAACCTGATTAGGTTTTAATACACTTCTTAACTCGTATAGCATCTGAGGAGATTTACTGAAAGGATTTTTTTTTACATGTACCTCCAGTAAAAACTTCAGTAAGGACAGTATTGAACATAACATCTTGTTAAGCAAATTGCAACAGCTTGGAATACACCGCGATGTTGTTCGTTGGGTGGTTTGATATATAAGTAAGATATACAAAGTGTCCCAGAATTGTCTGGCCAAAATGGTATCACGGTATTCCTTGGATGAAAATATGAAGATTTGGTACGACAACCATTATGAAAAAGTGTCTGGTTTGACCGCTGTTGATGGTCAAAACTCTTAGAAAATTAAATGTTTTTTGCAATATCTTGAAAACGGCTGGATGTATTTAAATAAAACCGGATGTGCATTTTTTCAACATTGCAAGGCTTGTTTAGATGAAACGTTCATGTCCATCCGCAAGAGGTAAGTGGTAATTTCTTATCCATCATGGTACAAAAATGTGCAGAAAAATTTAATGACGGGGCAAAATAAAACGATTTTTTTTCTGGTGATGCGCTGATTATTTCCGAACATTTTCGATCTCTTTGTAAAGTTTCGCCCGATGCGCCGTTTAGGCAGAAAAAATGTTCTCCTATCTCGGGAAAAGT
Source organism: Cetonia aurata (assembly GCA_949128085.1). Lineage (NCBI taxonomy): Eukaryota > Metazoa > Arthropoda > Insecta > Coleoptera > Scarabaeidae > Cetonia > Cetonia aurata. The sequence goes on from OX421885.1 coordinate 37,823,982, forward strand.
ACCAATCTTCCATTACTGTGACAAGTATTCAAGCTATGACATCAATGTCATAAAAAATGTCTTAATAAGTCAAAATGTCTTGGCCAAAAATTAGTCAAAAACGTGAATGAAAGAACCACTTTTGTTTTAGTTTTTTTTATTAATAAAGATGTGAAGAGTAAACGAAAAAGTAAAGTAAAAGTAAATAGTAAAGATGTGAATTTGTGGAGAATTGCGTAGTAAGAATTAGAGAAGGTTCTCGAAGTGACCACCATTCTCACGAATGCATAACTGCACTCTCCGGAGAAAGTTGAATTGAGTCCTCCTCAACATCTCTTGATCATTCTTCAAGATGTTGAACTCTTGTTGAATGCGAAGAATTAGTTCTTGTTCACTACCCACAGGAGTCGCATACACTTTATTTTTCACTGCCCCCCACAAGAAATAATCCAAGAGGATTAAGATCTGGAGATCTTGCCGGCCATTCCACTGGCACACCCCGCCCTCTTCTCTCAATCCACCTTTGAGGAAACGTATTATGCAGGAATTGCTGTACGTCGAGGGTGTAATGTGGTGGAGCACCATCGTGCATGAACCACATGTTAGCCCTAACAAGAAGTGGTACATCATCTATTAGTTCGGGCAGATCCTCACGTAGGAAGGCCAAATAATTTTCTCCGTTCAGTCGGCGTGGCAAGAAAAATGGGCCTAGAATAAAATTGTTGATAATTCCAGCCCAAACGTTCACGCGAAATTCTGTCTGAAAATGCTTGACGACCATCGCATGAGGATTTTCTTCCGCGTAAACATGGAAGTTGTGAGAATTGAAAATTCCAGTACGCGTGAATCCAGCTTCGTCAGTAAATAAAATTTTGTGGTGAAAATTCTGGTCCTCAACTCTTTTGTTCTGAATAAAATTGCAGAAATTAAGTCTCCGATCGTAGTCACTCGGTAGGATCTCATGAACTTTAGTCGCATGGTACGGGTAAAGCTGTTGTTCCCTCAACACACGATTGACACCACTTTTCGACACGTTCAATTCCAATGCCAGTCGTCGAGTACTAATGTTCGGATCTTCAGCTACTCTATCGAGAATTTGTTCTTCCATCTCTGCTTTCAGGACACGATGAGGGCCACGATTCGCACCTAAAGGAACAAACCTGCCAGTTTCACGGAGAGTTCTTTCCACCCTCGCAAAAGTTTGTCGGTTAGGTGTACGACGGTTCGGATAGCGTACTCTCGGACACAGGCTCGAAGTTTATCGCGACAAAAACCCATAACTTTGACCATATCGGTCATTTCTTCGTTGGAGAAAGCCATTCTTAAAATTTCAAGTAAACGTCAAGCTAAAAACGTCAACTATTATTTTTTATGACATTGATGTCATAGCTTGAATACTTGTCACAGTAATGGAAGATTGGTACTTTTCCCGAGATAGGAGAACATTTTTTCTGCCTAAACGGCGCATCGGGCGAAACTTTACAAAGAGATCGAAAATGTTCGGAAATAATCAGCGCATCACCAGAAAAAAAATCGTTTTATTTTGCCCCGTCATTAAATTTTTCTGCACATTTTTGTACCATGATGGATAAGAAATTACCACTTACCTCTTGCGGATGGACATGAACGTTTCATCTAAACAAGCCTTGCAATGTTGAAAAAATGCACATCCGGTTTTATTTAAATACATCCAGCCGTTTTCAAGATATTGCAAAAAACATTTAATTTTCTAAGAGTTTTGACCATCAACAGCGGTCAAACCAGACACTTTTTCATAATGGTTGTCGTACCAAATCTTCATATTTTCATCCAAGGAATACCGTGATACCATTTTGGCCAGACAATTCTGGGACACCCATATAAGCAAAATACGGTTTCTGTTTCGTCTGGTGTGCCGCAGAATTCACATCTTGGACCACTACTGTTTCTGATATATATTAATGATGTGAGTTCTCGTTTAAAATTTTCAAAATTTTTATTATATGCTGACGGCATTAAAATTTTCTCTGGTCAATTCAAATTGCAGACAGATTTAAATCGATTTAAGGCTTTTTTACGCTATGTCAGATTTTTAACCAACTTCGATCCACCGTGCACCGTGCACATAGTGTTAAGAGATGAATAATAATAAATATTCTTATCATATATAAAAGCATAAAATGACCTACCTAACAAATTAATTCATTACTCATTCGTTTTGGAATTCTTTGGAAACGGATTTATTTATTTCCCAGATTGTTCATTCCAATTAAACACAGGAGTTTGATTAATTATATTAATGAGAGCTTTAATTATGACGTCAACAATACCAATTACATATTTGAGAAAATCACAAAGATTTATTAGCGCCAATTATTCGTTATTGTTGGCAATTAGGCGAGTTGGAAAGCCCGTTTTGTTTCCATCCCCTCTCGAACCACTGAAACAATGGCTATTAGATTTTATGAACGTTATTATTTACAAATAGCTGTACTTAAAGGCAAAGTAACATGACAAATTATATAATATCCTATAGAATAAGTAATATCATTGGGGTTCCGATTAGGTCGGCTTACTCCACACGTGTTGTATATGCAAACATTAGCGAAAGTAGCCCAACTGAAGCATTCGTATTCAAATTTCTTACCGAAGCAGAGAATTATGGGTTCACCTAAACGCTGGTATTACACTTTTACACGATAACCGCTTAACGTAGCGGTTTCTGCACGAAGTTAGTCGCAAAAATATCGAGTGGCTTACCGGTCTCGGGTCGTGCACACGGCGAATCACGTCAGTGTAATACGAGCTTCGCGGGAATCCTTAAAGTATAGAAATTCGCTCTACGTGGGGATTCTGAAAAGGGAAAATCCCGTTTGCAATTCCTGTCGGAATATATATTTTCATAAAGCGTATACTGACAAAGGGAATGTAATAAAATGGTATTTATTCAATGAATGTGGAGAAGCGAGTGCATCTTATGCTATACGCTTACCTCTAGTTGACGGTGAATGTTATTCCTTTGACGAAGCACTTGCACTGTTGAGAAGCAAATGTGCGATTGTATGATTGATAAAATCGTTGCAACTTACTTTGATGTTTCACAAATAAATGAGTACTTATGCTTAAGTATTATGTTAAATACAATATCAAAGATTCAGAGATTACAAGTACATGTGTACAGAGTTCTCCGTAGTGTTGGTAAATGGTGTTTAAAGAAGTTTTGAATCGACTTTGATACAACTGTCATATCTTAGGTGCTTACTTTTAGCAAAATAAATAAAATTTTAAGGAAGATAATACAATACGTGATTGAACATAAAATCATTCCATAAGTGTGGAAACTGTGTACCACCTGTATTTCTATTCGGAAACAAAGGCAAAAAATGACTAAACTATATCTTGCTGGTTGTAATACTTTAATTTACAACAAAGGATAATACTACATAAACTTAGAAATATGTATAAATCAACAATTTATACTCTAATCTAAAAGAAGCAAAGATTTCTAAACAAAAAAATAATTTTTATATTTTATGATCAAAATGCATTTTCTGTAGAGAATTATGTTTCTTACAAGTTTAGTAGATTCACTATTTGCCGTATATGTAATAATAAAGAAATTAAAAAAAATATATAAACGAAGAATTAAAAGAGAAAAGTGTATTTTGGCAATTTCTTTCCTTAAAAACTGATATATTATATTATAAGAAACGTTTATTACTTTACTAAATTAATATTTTGTTCGAGGATTACTTCAGCTTTACATTTGATGAAATCTTACTTACACGATAGAACTCAACAAATCAGAATAAATAATTCTGTTTCAAGCCCGATCGATATTACTTGTGGTGTTCCACAGGGTGCTATCCTCACTCCTCGATTATTTTACGTATATACACGTCAAATTTACTTAAGGTTATTGAATATTGTAAACATCATTTATAATATGGCGATGACCCATAGTTATGTTTGTCGTTTAAACTGTCTAAACTCACCCAGACTCAAAAGTAAGATAAATAATGATTTGGAAAATGTGTCCAAGTACTACGGGGAACACCAATAAATTGTATCTGAATCCGGAAAAATTTTGATTTGTAACTCAATTTACTTCTACTTTACCATACATAATAATTAAATAACAAAGTTTAATATATACTTCATTGAACGAAAAAATTAACGTAGAAATTTGTGGGGATTCGTTTTAAAAAAAAGGACGAATGTACGATTCTGCAGATGATATTTTTCATCTCTTCGTCTACATTATCTAACACAGGCCTCTTCGGTTGCTATTTTTTCGGTGGCTGGAATTTGTCGTGGGTTTCATACTCTTTCAAAATATTGTAGACACTATATTCTCCAATACCTGTCAAAAAAAAAAAACACCATCTAAGTTAATTTTTTTCTTATTTGTAACCAGCATTTTCCAACCTGAGTAATTGAACGACTGTTCTACGCTGGCATTCAGCAGGTTAAAGTAACATTTCGTTACCATGTGAACAGTTTTATGTGCATACCTGCTGCTTTTTCTGCCGTTTCAATATTGGTTACTTTTGAACTGCATGGCTGCTCCTGACAGGTCTTAAATATATTTAAAACCCTTTCTTTGTCTTCCACTGAAAAATTTTGTGCAAGTTTTATTAAAGTAGGTGGGGAGCACTTCTCTATGTACCTCATATTAGCAAGACGACTCACTACACCATACACTACAAAAAAATATTTTGTTCTAATGGAATGTTGCAATAAAGCTGAAACAAAAGACGACACAGTGCTGAAATGAATATTACCGCACACTGTGCTGTAATAAGATATTAACGCACTACCGGGACTCCTGCCGGAGCGTAATATAGGCGATTAATGTGCAAATTAGAAAAAAATACTGTAAAAAACGTGTGCCACAATGACTTGTAATGCTCGTACTTTGAATCTCTCGCCGCTACGCGGCTCTTGTGCTCACATTACATAAACGTCATTGTGACACTTGTGTTTTAAAATACTATTACCCTTCCCCGATCTCAAGGGTGAAATGAAATATTTTTCTGTAGCTTAAAGCCATATATAGCGTATTTGCGCTGGCGTAAACAAGCCCACAAATACCACCTTATATAGTCGAAGCCACAATCTCCGGTTACATGTTCAACAACAAACTAATTTCATCAACTAACCCTAACCCAAAACAGCCTTCGGGATATTCGATATTATATTTCAATTACGTACCTAATATTTAATTATAGGATATCTTGTAACATAACTCCAACTACTCTGAGCATTCGACATTAGCAACCGTTTTTTGTACATTCTTCCACGTGACTTTTTCTTACTTACCGAGTAGCAGTTTTGGATTGGTTCTCGTTGCTTAAGAAGCCCAGCGCTAGTTGATTAGATGAATTATAAACCTGTGAACTTCGTATATTGGTTCCCATGGGGAACGAGCGAAGGTTCCGAATCATACGTAATTTCCTACCATTAATTACGTGTAATCGATAGCAACGAAATTAGGATTAGATATTGCTGCTAGTACATATAGACCTTCATCTTTGAATGATGCGTAAAGTAACGAGTTTGTCCTCCTTTGATATATGTACATATCCACTAAATTAATCCTGGAATTTCGTTTAATTTATTACGTTGTATGCCTGTATATAATAATAAAAGTATATGTAGTAATGAAGTAATAAAACGTTTTTATTACTTCTTTACGCTTTGCTGTGTAAATATGGTTCAAAAACATTAATTTCGCTCTTCTCCTCTGATTTACGAGCATAATAAAATTGTATTCTATATAAATTGAGTAGTACTACGTATCCTAAGTATATATTGATCACACCAAGCTGTTTCTTTTATAATAAATCCGGGATGGTATACGTAACAAAAACGGTAACTTTTCCTTCATGTTCTTATATCGACAGAAATATTAATTATTTTTTTCTCAACTATCTGTTGTCAAATGGTTTGGCAAAATATATTTTTGATTTATAGTATGACTAACCACACACTTATGAGTATCTCAATTTTCTAGAACAGAAAAACTAATGCAATTTCTTAGAAATTATCTGTTGCTAAAGGTTTTTGTTCAAATCTGTACTAGTCAAGTGATAATATAAGATATTTTTGATTTATAATGTAACCAATAATAGTCATTCCCAGGTGTTAAATTAGAATGATCAGACCCATGCCCAGTTATGCATCTCTCGTATGATGGAAAAAGATGCAGCAGCGAACGGTCATAACTGAACTCAGCAAGATACATAGGCTAGCGTGTTTAGCAATAACAGGGCTACTCCTACAGCGGCAATGGAATGCCTTCTACACTTCTGTCCTTTCCATTTAGTGATAATGCAGAAGGCAAGAATGGGGCATCTCAGATTGCGAGAAATACCAAGTGGCAGATATGCTGGATTGGGACACAACAGTCCATCATGCGAAAGGGAACCTTTTGGGAATGAGACCAGACCACACATAGTTTTGACATGACTATTTGACAGAAATTTCGAGGTGGATATTACGGATCGGATAAGCTAGAATCAAATTGCACTGAAGCTGAAGTTTACAATAAGATGCAAACTATAGTGATCACAATTTCAGTATGAACATATGTAATTATCTTTTCAGCAGAGACATACACAATATTGCGTTATGCAACAGAAATCAATCAGAGAGCTTATAAAAATAAACGGATCTGTATTGAGACAGACGGTATTAAGGGCAATGGTGAAACCCATGCAATCAAAACTCGCTGGGGAACGCATTAGAGAATTGAATAGTCTGGCAGGCCGCAATAAAAACAAATACCCGGATATTCGAGAATAGAATGAAACGAAAAAGTCGATGAGTTGGCAAGACAGGAGTCGTGAGCTCCATGCCTTTATAAGAGTGTAAAAAAAAAAACACAATACAAGAAGAAGTAAGGAGCTGGAACAACACAACCAGGCAAACTCATGGAAAGATTTTTATGTAGAAATCATTAAAGAAGAAAAAGGAACTAGTGGTAATCATCTTCGCACAGTGGCAAGTCATTGTGCAGTGAAAGGACACCTACAAAATATGTGAATGAACACCGTAGATATCCCTAGCAGAGTGTCTTATAGAAATGTAATTGGTACTTTGACCAACCAGCCAACAGAATCAGTACAGGATGTCCCACCGAAGACTGCATCTTTAATTGCAGCTCTATTTGGCATTGTAGAAAGAAACTTTTTCTACAAAAATTTTATAGAATCTAATGCTGTACAACCTAAAAATATGTCTGACTATATAGAGTGTTCCAGAAGTAGGCAAACACGAGCTTATTCCGTTATTTTAAATGGAACATAAGTATTACATATACAAATTTATTTTTTAACAGTTTCCAAGTTTAATTATTATGGCGAAACGGTGCACTTTAGCAGAAAGTGTACTCAAATAATCTCAATTCAATAAGGAAACGTTTCCTTATTAATCGTTTCGGGAAGTTGAAAATATTTTCAAAGGATTCTTCGGGTAGAGTTTTGTTATCACATTTTTTGTCGCTGTTTTTAGAACTTGTTTTCATTTAAAAAAATAATTAAACATACATGATCTTTTATTGCTTTAATTGCAAAAAAATCCCGCTTTGAAACAATAAATAATAAATAAAAGAAAACGATTTCTTTAGTTTAAGGAATACTTTTTCTCATTATCAGTATAGAACTTGATTTTATTGAAAATTATGACCCTACATCTATCTCTTTAAAATGAATTCCCTCATATAAAATCAGAGTCCTTATGCGTTTCACGAAACCAACAAACTATGTTTTATTCCATCGTAAATAGTTATGTATACAAATACAACTAATAATATTTTCGTGAAGGATGCCCCGACCTGACCTTTCTCAAATAACACTGACCTTACGAGCACTGTTAAGATGACTCCAATAAGATAACTGACATTCTATCTATGTATAGAAGGCCTAGTTTACGTTGGATCATTCCGATAAATGTGTACCTAGTATACGGTTTCGTTTGCTCCCATCAACAGCTGAAGTACGTAGTTAGCTGAACATACACGAACTGTTGCTGCCACGACCAGCACTCGCTGCAATTGCTAACATAGGGGTATGTATTGATCCGGCGGTTGTATTACCATTTGGAGAGGAAAAAAAAAACGTGACAACCGGGCGAATTCGCAATGTCGGAATGACTGTATTTACATACATTTTTTATAAGCACTTTGAAAGACGAGCTCGTAAAGAAAGCCATTAACCTTTAATAAAGGTATTATTTTAAGATAATAATTATTGCTTATTATACATTTCACCCATATTCGTGTCTTTTGAACGAACCTTTAAATTTGTTTAAAATTTTTTAAATTTGTTCCATGCGTTAACAATTATTCTTTTAGAATAATTTATAAATATTTTAAAATCAATATTCGCTTTTGCAGATGTTTTTTTTTTATATTTAAATGTATGTATTCTATTCCCCAAAATATTATTTTTTTATGAACTTTAACTTTTTGAGCAAAGGTACGACAAGAAAAATACGGTATATAACATGAATAGATAATAAGTTTGAAGTTTATTTAATAAAACAAAAAACTGATTCAGTTTCGTTTGTAAAGGTGGCAAAAGTCATTTCCTCTACAGCGGCCAATTGCACCTCAGCACACGCAAATGTAACAGATGTATTGGACAAACGAAAACGGGCATTTTATGAAATTGAAAGGGTTCTGGAAATTCAATTTCATGCAGATTACAAGGCCGGGCCTTCGAACCTTTTCTTGTTAGCTAAAATAGTAGCCAGTTAGATTTCTTTCGGTAACTTTAAATTGAGAATTCTCATCCTTTTTCTTGGATCTAGTTTGAATATAAGATGAACGCTTAACCCAGATTATTGGGTTAAAGTTTAATATTTATCGATTTTTGCCGGTTGTTAAATGACGCCCATAGTGACCTTTATTGATGTAATCTGGGAATTAAGAACTACTTACAGAATTTGTGATTAATGCACCAATACGTCAAACTTTTCTTAACTAGCTGTGGGCACATTAGAATTTAAAAAAAAAATGATACAGAAACTTTGACCAGGCTCTAAAACAGAAACTTGTCTTTTCAACGAACCCAAGCAATATATAATTGTGCTTCAGAAACAACAAATATTTACATTAGATGTGATGATTGGATATACGCTTTCAAGTATGCACTGATAAATTTTTTTGTGTAAATTCACTATGCATTGGTTACTTGACGCCATGAAGAATCATCAAATATTGTTGTGGGCCGTTCGTCAATAAATTTTAAACGAAAAGTTCCTATAAACATGTGTGATAAGTTTTGTTTAGTGGCCTTTGGCATTTTTAAAATTACTGTGTCAAACCTAAAAACCAGCGCATCATTCTAATTTCGTTGTAGTACTAGTTCTGCTTTCGTTTGTGTTAAGTTTAAATCTTTTGACGTTGCCTGCGTTCACTAATGCTGGTGGCTAATGGTTAATATACATTTTTTGTATGGATTAGCCGATGGTAATGGCTTAGAGGCTAGACGTATGTGCGTCCAATGTTATTTAAATAACCGTTTTCCATGTTCTGAAACACCGCCTGTGGCAGTTTTTTTTTTTTTTTTTTCAAAACAGCACTTCCTCTTAGACCTTTGACCGAGGCAGACGTGTATATCTGTACTCTTAGTTTTAGTACCAGAATGTTCTTAAAATATTCGGGTTATTCTAAATTTTACCTGCGCCATATCAAAATAAATATCCCTTCAGTTAAGTTATCTAATCCTGTAGCAACCTTTTTGGAAATATCCTACGACTTTTATCCCTAGAGCTGTTTCCTGAGTACCTACGCTGCCGTGACCAGCCCACATACCTAGATATCGGGCCCCACGTTGGGCGCCAAATTATATGCTGTGGATTCAGCATATATAATTTTGAGCCCACGTTGGGCGCCAAAATTATATGTGCTGAATCCACAGCAATACATTTAGTAAGTACATCACATTGTCAATTGTATATGTGTATTTAGAAGATTCATCAACGCGTCAAGTAACCAAGTAACAATATTTGTCCTGCTTTGTTATAAATTCAATGTCACAAACTTGGAATACTAATGCAGGTGGGATTATTCCTACTGTTAGTTTTTAAAAGTGTAGGAATTCTGGCGCTAAGTTTTTTTAGAACTGCTATTCAAACGTAGTTACGTTAAATTCTAAAGAAATCTTGCATAATAACGCCGTGAAAATAAATATTCATTTCTTTATCTCACAGAGGCATTTAGTGTTCGCGATCACGCATTCCTCCATCATTTTCGTTCGCTTTCGCGTATCCGAGACGTCCGCGTTTGTACAATGGCCTATTAGCCGGGGCGTAGCCACCATCCAATTCTCACGGTACAATTAGAAATTAACATTCTACCTGGCGCGAAGATCACGCTCCGCCGCATTCCCGCTTCTACTCTTTAATAATGGACAGCGTTCGGGAGCCTCTTCGGTAGTTCTAACTGCAATTAATTATAGAATAACCCCGTTCCCGTGCCGTGGCGCTAATACCCACTTATTCCTTGGGGATCGAGCGCCCCTTTCTCATCTTTCTAATTGAATTTCCGTAGTTCCGCCCTGAATCGGAGAAATGATAACAATTAAACGCGCCGCATTTTTTTGTTTTGATGCACTGCACGGGTTAATGGGAATGTATAGTTTATTTGTGGATGACGTGTCGCTACCTTTAGGTGGTATTTAAAGTATTGTGTTTTTGCAGGAGAGCTGCTGGCAATGAGGGTGCGCTAGCAGGGAGTATGGAACCGCCGGGATGGGCATGCGCGCAGACCCAGGGGGCAAGTCTCGTCCGCTGACCACCGCCACGGTACCGTTGCTCGCCACCGCTGCCTTCTATTTCTACGTGTTGAACACAGGTACCGACTGTCATTCTCCAAATTTTTTTCTATCTATTTCTATCACCTTTACATTGACATAATGTGATGAAGACAACTTTTTGTTTTTTTTTTTCGCTTTTTTCAACTTTCCTTACTGTATATTAACCCTTAACTATCCAGTATGCTTTTGTAACGTACCTGACCAGTAGAGTCCAACGGACACAGTAAATAAATCTAGGGAATTTGAATTAAAACAAAGAGTGTGTATACAGGGTGAATCACAATATATGCTAAAAACTTTAGAAGCTGATTCGTGAGGTTATTTTGATCATTAAAGTTCATAAGAACATATGTCCCAAACTGCTTATTTCTAAAGTTATACAATGTTTAATAGTAAGTTATCATAATTAATGCTTTTATTATAAATTAACAAAATAATTAGTAAAACAAAATTAACTTATAGTAACTGTTGAGAATGACCGCTCCCAACTGCAATACAAGCTTCTATCCTCCGTTGTATTGACTGGCGAATCCGTTCGAAAATACCAGGGATATTTCGAATTGTTTGGAAAGCTGCGATAATACGATTTCTCAGTTCATCGACATTTTCAATGGGAGTCGTATAAACTAAAGATTTAAGGTGACCCCAGAGGAAAACGTCCAAACTATTTAAGTCTGGAGACCGAGGAGGCCACGGTTGTGGACCTCCCCGTCCTATCCACCGATTTGGATACGTATTGTTCAAAAACTCGCGAGCAACTAAACTAAAATGCGCTGGAGCACCGTCATGCATAAAATACATTTGTAATCTTAATTGTAAGGGAACTTTTTGCAGCAGTAGTGGTAGGTCCTCTTCAAGAAAATCGCGGTATACCTCGTCATCACACCTATCAAGTGATCTCCAACAATTCCGGCCCACGCATTGACAGAGAATTGATGTTGATAACGGGCACTCACTATTTCGTGCGGATTTTCTTCGGCCCATATGTGATTATTATGAAAATTAATAATCGCGTTTCTAGAGAAAGTAGCCTCGTCGGTGAAGAATATTTGAGCCAAATAGTCAGGAATTTGTGCGATTTTGTGTTACACCCATTGACAAAGAGCCACTCTTTGCGGAAAATCTGCTAGCAAAAGTGCCTGCACCCGTTGAGTGTGATATGGATACAACAGTTGATCTTTCAATATTCTCCAAACTGTGGCCTGACTAATGTTTAAAGCAAGCGCAATTTTTCTGGTGCTTGTAGTAGGATGTTCCTCAATTTCATTTAGTACCATTTCTTCAACTTGTGGAGTTCTCACTGTAAATGGGTGCCCGTTATCAGTCGTCTGTTTTTTGAAACTTCCCATTTCATTAAGACGTTGGTGAAGACGGGCAAATATTGAATGATGCGGTATGATACGGTTCGGATATCGTTCTTCATAAAGACGTCTAGTAGCACGCGAATTTCCATTTGCAAGACCGTAAACAAAATGCATATCACCCATCTCAGCATTCGTATAATTCATTTTAGAAAACAGAAACTGGCAATAAACTGAATGAATACTCTGACAACTACTGTCAAATATTGAAATGAGAAACAATTCCCTCTCAACACAATTCATTTTGAAGAACCAACTGTGATATTATATCGCGTTAGTCATAGTTCATAATTTATTATTAAACATTCAATAACTTTTAAACCAAACCGTTTTGGACATATACTCATATGAACTTTAATGATCAAAATAACCTCAGGAATCAGCTCTTAAATTTTGTCGCATATATTAAGGTGCAACAAACTTTATTACCATTGTGTACTTCAATATTTTAACTTCTAATACTTAATATTTTATTTTAATATTATTTTATTATATATTTTAATATTCTAACTTTTAATGTTTATTTACAGAGGCTCGTAAAGTAATTGCCAAAAGTAACATTTCTGTTGCTTCGTATTCGATTTTAGTTTAGTTTTTGCCATTTCTTATATCAGAAGCACAACTGCTTTGGGACAAATGCATCTAAGCACTGATACCAAATAATCAGAATTACGAGTTCAATTTTCAGTTACTTCAGCGTTAATTTTAAATATTTAAAAAATTAGCCATTATCGCATTTGCTGAAGCGTTTTAATACTATTCAAAAAGTTTGTGTAGTTTATCTATCATATATCCCAAATTACTTTTGCCCACCGTTAACGTAATTGCATAGCCGTCCGATGTTTGTATGGTATTCTATACGTAAACCCAACCGTTCGTTAGCCCTGATCGAAACTAATTAGATAGATACCATTACCACCTCCGTGTCAATGCATTTTACATGATCTCAACCGAAGCGATTCATTGTTATCTGATCTGTCCAATATCTCACCGCATGTCCTGGCCGTATCGGTACATATTAGCGCGTTACATGCACGACCGTATGGGATACGAACGAAAAGGGACCGCGGGATATACCATTTATCATCGGGAACAGCGGGAAATTAAAAATTTTGCGCTTGTAGCGTTTACACGTACGCGACGTACGCAGATGTACTACTGCGGATATTATTTATGCGGATTTGTTCTCGCTTACGTGCAGACGTTAAACGTGTTTGTACATTTCTATTTAATTTTCGCATAGTTGACGGAGGGAGTGATTCATTAGCACGTTTTTCTTTTGTTTCCCCCATTTTAAATGGGATATAATCTTATCGACCGGCCCTGTCAACTGGTCCGTTGTAATAACGAAAATTTGAATAGATGATGGCGTAATATATTCGTTTAATTATAGTGTACAATCCGTTGAATGTGTGTCGTTTCGTAGCGTAATAAGTTTAAAACATAGTTTATAATTATTAAAGCGGATGTTATCTTTAAATTTCCTCCGACAAATTCAGGCCATTAAGATAGCAAAGAACCTTTTTGAATGGGATATTTTTCAGGTCCTCTGACATAGAACAGAGCGATCAACTGGCATTCAGTAACACCAAAGAGTCCGATTCAGTGTAAATGCTTCCTGCAGTAATTTTCTTTTCATCTTCTATGCCGCACGTTTTACAGAATTGCACTTCGTTGAATGGTGTTGCATATTTTCTGTAGGTCTCTCCGTTTTTGTTACAGCCTTCTGTTTCCAAGATGCAGTCCACATCACCGCCATACTGGGTGAGTCCGTGGTATTCAACTGTCACGTGGAGTTTCCCGACGGTCAACCGGTGCCCTATGTGTTACAATGGGAGAAGAAGGTAGGCGACACGGTAGGATTTCACCCTCTGCTCTCTTTCTGTGGTGGTTTTTGGCGTTGGTGGCCATCGGATCAGATGGGCTTATTGCCAAGGGTTTGCGTTCTTGGATAAAAATGACGCATTTAAATCCTTCAGAATCGCGCGCCTTCCTTCGCCACCTTGTATTGTCGAAATAAGAATAAGTGAGAATCGTTTATAGTGAGAAATTCGTGAATTTGTTTGAGCTAGAAGGCCGTGACGATTGATTTAAAAGCTGTTTTATATGCAAGAACATTTTTATTAATCATATTTTAACCAATTGTACATCCTAGTACTGTACTGTATGTTTTCTTTTGGTATTATCTTTAGTGGTGTATAATTGGTGTCTAATTTGATGAATATTACGTATATATCATTAATAAAAGTATATCCATATACATACATAGTATCTTGCATTTTGATTGATACGTACGAAATGTGTAAGATAACCACATCGTATCTGTGTTTCTGTTAGGTTGATGCACAATAACATTTTATATACTATCCACATTGTTATAAACGTGTGAATATCGATGTATAGTTTTCTTTATCCAAATATCGTTCTTGTGACATAGATGTTTTAGCAATATAATTATAAATTTTTGTAGTATGAGGTATACATTTTTCTAACATTATAGTAAGTAAATACCTTTTTTTCAGGGAGAATACTCTGGTGAAAGATTTTAAATGAATTGAAATTCTTCAATAGATATAATAAACCGTGGAATGAATCAGTTTTAAACATAGCTTATTACAAATCCATACAGCGTTGGAATAAAGTATGAAACCAACCAAATATCTTTAAAAAGTGAACGATACATCTGATTCCGATTTTGTTTTTGTTACTGTACTTCGAATTCAATCGGAAGTGCGCTCCATTTTTTTTTATTTAAATGGGACATCCTATATATTTTTGCAGATTATAATAGACCTTATTTTTCTGGATTCGTCCATACTGGTTTTAGCTCCACTATCAGTAAATAATAGAGAGATAGAGCACTTGACATTTAGTCAACAATTAATTTTATTTATTATAAATTATTGACAAAATAAGTGTCATCCTATAAACGAAGTCATTATAAACGTTCAAAATGCGTTTACTTCCTGACAATATGCAAGTCTTCTACGAAATTTCTGAGATACTTTTCCAGGACTTCTCTACGGATTAAACCACATTCATCGCCTATTCCTTGCCTTAACTGCAAAGTAATTGATCGTCTAACGTAAGCACGTGATTTGAGAAAACCGTAAAGATAAAAATCTAATGGACTAAGGTTTGGGGAAATATCATTAAAAAAAATGCCTTACTAGCTTATAATAGTGGAAAGGCGCTCCATCCTGTTCAAACCAAGAATTTTGACATAATTCCCCAGTGCATTGAAGTTCAGGAATAATTTGGTTACCACAACAGATCCAAATACGAGCTTTCTTCTATAAAAATCGGTCTATAGGCCTGTTTTCTACAAATCCCGTCCAAACAGTCCACTTTTTAGCATGTGGAGTATGAATCTCATCTGAGCATTATCATTCGACCAATACCTTGAATTATGGCCAATAACTGTTCCATTTAAACATAAAGTTGCCTCGACAGAAAATACCACATTAGTTGCAAAATGTTCGTTTGCATTACAAATTTCCTGCATCCTTCCGCAAAACTCCAACCATCAGTCAAAGTCAAAGTCTGACAAATCTTGAATCAAGTGTCTTTATAGTTTCTGAACCAATTTCGTGATTTGTTTTCTGTTGAATGTTTTGTGTATTCGTATTGATTATTTTGCATACAAATTTATATGAAATTCGAAACTGTAATTTTTGCAAAGAGTAGATTTAGATACAAAACATTATACCACAACAAAAACAACTTTGGAAACTCCCGCATCGAATTAAATTTAACAGCAAAACTTCCAGGCCAAATACAAAGTTTCAAGTTTTCCACAACAACATGTTTTTCTTTATTTTAGCTAAAAAAAAAGCAAGTAGCTAATAACGGGACAGCCACGTTATATTAACACACACATCAGAGTATTGAACCGCGTAGATGATCATAAAACGCCAATATTTTTCCACTCACATCAACAAAAAATTGCAAATTGAAAGTCATTTGTGAAATTTACTGAACCAAGGAAACTATACATTGTCATAACTTACTCTGAGCCCGAATATTCATTTTAGAACCTTATTGCACTGCATCAACCTAAAGAAATAATAGTAAAAGTAATCGGTTAACAGTATATTGTTACATTCATAAAAAAATATGTTTGTGATTGGCCACAGTGAAGCAAAGAAACTCCACTTGAACAAAAGGGTGATAGGAGAGAGCAGATATTTATTTTCTATTCCATCATCATTCCTTTCTCACATTAACAACATTAACAAATCGACATTTTGTTACTTACTCTTTGTATAGCGAATTGTTTGCAATAAGCAGAATAAAACTAATATAAGGACTAAGTGCACAGTTTTTCACAATTAACAGATACATGAAGGTGAATTTAAAAGCGAAAATACTAATTTCAAACGATTGACAATCAAGTTGGGATATATATTTTATTATTATAAATTAAATTCACCTTAAATATATCTTGATCTGTTCTCACTCACTGTACTTACAGTCACAAAAATATAGTAGCTCGTCCTGTACTATTAGTTTTGCTAAAACTGTCGAAATTAATCAGTTTCTAATTGAGGCGCTTAATTTCGATTGTTCTGTATGTGTTCTAGTATTATATTTATGTCTCTTGCCGTCTCTGTCTCTCTCTCTAGATCCTTTTCTCTGTAAAATGTGTGGCTCTTCTCTATAAGCCTTTTCATTCTATATAACTTGCATAGATGCAATCGTCACAAAAGAAATGCACACAGATTATCGCGATTATGTGCTTTAAATTTTACGTCAATAGTTCAAAATGTATCTAAATAAATACATCGTAAGAAAGGAGTGCTTTAAATTCGTTGGAGGTTTGTAATTTCCAAAAATAACTGCCGTTCTCTTAATAATTTTAAGACGATACGTTTTAACTTTCAACTGCGCCTTTAATTTATTGTATATCGTGTTCATGATTTTACTAGAATGATTTCTAGGAAAGGCAAACATATTTATTATTTAGATCGGTTTAAATTTGTGTTTAATTCACTTGATGTTAGTTTTATTGATATTACTCAACAAATTCATACAAAATACTGATTGTATATGTGCTTTGTTAAGCATACTGTAGTTCCTGATGATAATTGCACCCCAACATAGGCAAAATAATTATGTTTGTTAAACCGAGGTGGCGTTAACCTGATTTGGCTGGCGCCTCCACCAAAAATGTAGCTATAAATGTGAACCATGCTATCATGATTACTGTAATCTATTATCAGGTTTTAAAGAAATTATATGTCAAATAATCATATTGAAACTTTGTTTATATAATAAAAAAATCTTTGCTTTTAATCGACTTAAACCCACCCAAAACATTATATGTCCGGAATATAATAAACATTAAATATTAGTCTGGATACCGGTTATTTCCCGGGAATAATTTATTATTATTATACTAGATATAAACGAAGATTAAACATTTATTTAACTATTTATATATATAATACATTTTGAAGGTTCACTTATATTAAAAAAAAAATATTTTTTAAAAAAATTTGTTTTTTAAAATTGTATTTTATAATTGTTGCTTTTCAAATACGGCCGTTTCATAAAATTATTTAATTGCACAGCCGTGATACGGTGTAAAATAACAAGTACTGCTTTGTTTGTGTAAATAACGCCAGCAATTAATGAAAATAGTTTAAATAGAACGCCACAGTAACAGGTGAATTTCATTGAATAATCTGCAAAATACACTCACATTTCAAAACTAAAATTTAACGTAATAATTACTTTAATAATATATGATGCACGTATTGTTGTAGAACAATAGCATATTTCTATACATACACAAAATTAGCTCGCTAAAATGAAAAATTTAATTTAAGTAGAAATGACACATAATATATTAATAGCGTTGATTGATTTTTTGATTAACTTCGCGTGTATTACTTGCTTTAATTCAGTTATCATGTTAGTAATTTTATTCTCAATTTTTACACTGAACAAAAGAGACACCACTATACTCCATTTGCTGTATTGTACTGTGATTTTAATATACAATATTACAATTATGTTCATTTTTATTACCATAGACAGTGTCAATTAATATATCTCCAATTGTTAAATCGGAGATAACTTTTCACTGTTTGATCCAAGTGTAAACATTAAACATAACCAATAAAACAAAAAACGCAGGTGAGTCAACTGCGCAGTACAGCCAACCTAAATTTGCTCTTGCCAACCTGAGGCACTTCAGATTGATCAATCCGTATATATTGGCTTATAGATTCAAAGTCGAATGGTAGCGAATTCTGTGGGCTGTGATGAATCACTCCGCTTGGTTTCGTGTTGGTCCGTCTCAACTATAAGTTCTTGTCCTTTCGTGCTTCCAATGTTATTCTGGTCCATTCTTCTCTATTGGTTACCACTTTCCCCCAGTCCTTAATTCTTAGTTTTTTCATATCTTGACATACTTGACCTTCCCATCTCGTCTTCGGTCTACCTCCTGGTCTGTCAGTCATTAGCCTCCACTCACATACTTTTCTTATAAGGGTCTCCGGTTCTCTGCGTTGTATACGCTTAAAACCAATGTAATCTCTGAGATTGAATAACTTTCACGATGTCTTCCCCCTTCATAATTTTATCTAGCTGGTAATTCATTAGCTTTCGGTACTCTCCTTCTTCTGTTATTTTTATCCCTAAAATTGTCCTCTGAAAAATTTTGAGTTTTTCTTCGTCTCCCGTTGTTAGGCACATTGTTTCGGCCTCATAAATTGCTATTGATCTAATCACTGTTTTGCATATTCTTATTTTTGTATTTTTGTCTGTTAATGGTTTTTTATACCTTCAGTAAGCCTTATTTCCTGTTAGTATTCTTTCTGTGATTTCTCCAATTTTCATTGTTGATTATAATACATCAAAATATTTAAAATTCTCAACTAGTTCAAAGTTGTTTGATCCTAATTCGACGTGACCCATATTTGTTCCTCTTCTCGAGCATATAACCTGTACTTTGTCTTATTCTCATTGTTCTCAAGCCCTCTCTTCTTTGCTTCGCTGACCAATATCGCCAAGCACCTTTCTATATCTTTTCTTGTTCTTCCAATTATTGCAATCTCATCAGCGTATGCTACCAGTTGATTTGAGCACTGCGCTATATTTTCTGAGTTTCGATTGTTCGAACTACCCCGTCTTGGAACCACGTAATCTGCTGGAAATTACGTTAAAGAAAGTTTTTTTAATATCTGTTATAATTTCGTAAATATTCATTAAAATTGAAAAATCGCGCAAACTTACTGTGCTTACCCCTAAATGGCAGGTTTCGGCAGGAAAAAAAATTACGTTGTGCTGTTACTGCATGGTACTTAGTCTATCAGTCTGTAAAGTTTGGTAAAAATCGGGATTTGACAGTGCTTCCTTGTTAGACCTGCTGCAATATTCAATATATCAACAAGAACTGACAAACATAACTGTATGACTTTGAGGTGTGTTATGTAGTTCAAACATACATTCATCATAGATACAAAATAATGTAATCTACTACTAAAAACACTTTTGACAAGAAACGCCTGAAAGCAAAAAAAAAAAGACACTTACTATCAGTTTTTGTTGAAATACTCTCTGGGTATATCAACAGATAGGGAAGTATTAAAATAATATGAAATGTATTTAGTCTAAAGATGCAAATCTTGTCTGTAGCGTCGTTAATCTCCGAATTCAGAAATTCTAAGCCGGGACGAATTTGAAGCAATCCTTGATTCCGAAACGTATTCATACGTGTGCATATCTGATTTAGCGCTTGGTGATCCGCTTTAGGGCACCCGCTCTAGCTCTGAATAAATTTAAATTGCCATCTCCCGTAAGCTCGCCTTCGAGATATACTTTAACATGCATTTGACTCACACCGCCATCGTACGGCTTGGCCGTCGCCTCGCCGGTTCAAAACGTGACGACGCCACTAGCCGCACACAATCGTCGGAGGATGACTAGCTTTACGGGGGACGCATGCATGTATTGTACATACTTATCTTACGACGTATTGCACGGCGTACAACGCGACGCATGTTTGAATGTAATATTATGCGCTCTTGCTTGTTACGCTACCGTTGCCCTACGAACCTTATACATTATAGTATGTGTTATGTATTATACAAATATATACCTGGGCTGCAGTTGAAATTCATCTCGTTAGAAGCTATTTTGTGTTCCGCAACATAATTAAGCCGTAATTTCATTCTCTGGGCGATTGTATTTGAAATATTCATCGTAGCCGATTTCTAATTACCAAGAACGCTCTTCCGTTGACGTTACTTTTATAATTATTACTGCTAAATATTCATCGGAATTAACAATGTTAAGCGAGAATGATATCGCGGAGATGAGGTATGTAACGTAAAGTTGCAACGAACGAAAATTGCTTTTATGTGACTGTACTTACGTTTTAAATTATATTGAAAGTAGCGCCCTCATGCAAATGTAGGTTAATGTGGTTTTGTCATTTTGAAACTGCATTATTATATAACACTAACTCGTGGCAATTTTCCAGAGAATTTTCTTAAATGTTTTCAATTATAATAAAAGTAACATCTACTACATGCTACGTTTTATCACATTCAAGCAATCTTAGTTGGTTTATGTTGATGATTTAGTTGGTTACAATTATCATATTTAGAATGCCTAAGAAAAGCATAATAATGATTTGTTGACTAAATCTTAAAATAAATTCAAATATATTTGGAATATCATTAGGAAAGAAACAACCGAGAAACTTTTAGGACAACAAAAACCGTTAAAATAACCTTTTCATTTATCTCAGTGTATGTTGTATTTGGAAAACAAGATTTTAATATACTAAACCACCCTGAGCCCGGTTTGGACTTATGGAATTCAACTGTGGGGTATAGCAAGCAATTCTAACATCGCAATTCTACAAATACTGCAAAATAAAGTTTTGGGTATGGCGGTTTATGTATTACGTGTCCAATGCAGTCATTCAGTGAAACATCCACCGTATTACCATACGTTAATGAAGTGATAAAACGGTTCAGTGTGAGGCAGGAGGCAACTCTCTGGAACCATCTAAACTTATTGGCTATCCACCTTAATACTATTCATATTTGACGAATGATTTTGAAAATTGAAGGTATTGGTATCTTTTAAGAAATGCATATCAATATCCAATGAAAGTAATATAATTTATTTATATGTAATATCTTGTTGAGCCCTTGTTGAGTGTATGGGATCTGTAAACATCTTTCATAATCTGCAAAATACTAATGTAGTAATCATTAATAAATAATGTTATTATAAAACCATGAAGTTTCTACAACATGCTAGAAATAGTTTGGCGTTAAATTCTTTAATTTCGTAACTAACAGAGAATTTATATTAAAATTTAGAAAATACCCTATTCAAGGTCATTTAAAATGTATAATCCTTTTTTATCAAGTATAAAACAATCCAAATACATCAGAAAATGCAACACGCTTAAAAAGAAAACTGGCTCCAAAAGTCAAGAATCATTACACCAACAAATGATATACCCTAAAGTAGGGCGCCCTTGAGTATATTTTCATTAAATAGACTACATACCCATAAACATGATTGTACTAACTGTTTTGCGTTTAGAACTCGTTATATCTTCTGCCATTTCGGATTATGATCGCTACGCACGCCATGCACAGCGACCTCTCCCGAAAATACCGAAAGAGATACGGTTAACGTGCATCCACCACGAATCGACAAGTTTTCCGTTACTCTCTAATTGTCTTTCCATTTCGTGAAAGCCCCACGGAATCCTAGACGACTCCCAATGCCGTTTGCCGAACCCTTCAAGGTCCGTCGTCACGTTTAACGTGATATTGATTGATTCGCTCCATGTAAAGTTGGGAAAAGTAACACTACAGCTTGTAGAGATATTTATTCCGCTCCATTTATCCCTGCCCGGACGGATATCCTACCAATAGGGAGGAAACCTTCTGTGGGAGATTCAAGTTTAACGTTCTTGAAATTTCTTTCTTTTTGTAAGTCGTTGTATTGCTTGAACACATGAGTCAGTGAATATTGTGTATTACTTAAATGTGTATTATTCTACCCATGAATATATAAATAAAGCCCGAGAAACCGAAAAAATAAAGAAAAAACAAGAAATGATTTAATATTAAGAAGCTTTTGTGGCAATTCTGTTTTTTCAACAATTTTCTAGAGAAATGCAGCAACTAGTGACTTCAAAAATTCTTTTTTATTTCTTCAAAATTATCGGCATAAAAAATTGCAATCTCTAACCATGTACTCCATCTCGTAATAATCGGTTCCGGAGGCAACTGAACACCAGGAAGTCGCTCCTTATAAAATTGGATTCGCAAAGGTGCTTTTAAAAATACTTTTTTGACCTTGCCAATTAAATCACTCACCAAATTGATTCCTAATGTCTTCGGCTGTAGGATTGACCCCATTAGCTAAGCAAGTGGTATGAATAATGTTATTATAACAAATTTTGTGGGACAACATTAGTAAAATTTTTTCACAAGGTACACTTCCACGTAAAAAAAAATTGATAACCCTTCTTGAACGACTTGGGCAATTGTTACATTATTTGTGTTTTTGAAGTTGTTTATAAAAAATTAAATATGATTTGCCTAAAATATTTTCCTGAAGAATTCCTATTAATGAATGAGCAATATAACGGCCACACCTATACGTACTTTTGTTGTTGGTCTTTTGTTTACACCGCTTTGTTAATTGGTAACGTTTCTGAATTTAAATTTTTCTCGGTGTTAGCCATGGTGTGTAAAAGTTTCATGCCGAAAAGCTTTCGAAGTTTTTCAGGTGTTAAATGCCTGTAGATTCTTATAAAATTTGTTAAGGATGCAGGGTACATTCAGAAATGCAAAATAATTTGTTATCAGCGAAAATTGTCCTTAACCTCTAGCTTCACTCTTTGAAATTAAATTAGTTTTAAGTTTTTTCTATATACTTCTATAACGGTAAGGAATAGAGGTGTTGCTTAAATGTAGAATTATTGCATATCAAAAGGTCTTTCATAACCCAATAGTGTGGAATATACTGGCTGCTGCACTTAAGTTGGACTATAATTATCATCAATGAATGCAGTATCTAATTTGTTGTGATAATTGACTACTTCATCAAGTGTTTTTTCGTTGCATTTCCATTCCACTCTCTTCGTAAAGGAGGTTGTGAAGCATGCTTCGATCATTGCTCGAATACACATCATCTCTGATGGCATTCCCAGCATACTGTTGGAGGTGACCGATTTCAGTTGCTTGTTAGCCATACAGACATGAGTATGTGTCAATTAATTTGCAATGTGCCATAGGTGGAATGTAGTTAACTTTCTACAACAATGTGCAAAGGTTAGTAGGTTCAGAATAGTTTCCAATGCAGAGGACGGGGAAACAGACATTGCTCCCGTGATTGCTTATACTTCTTCTCAAGTATGTTGCAATAGTAGTAATTTATCTGTCATTTGGAGATTATGCCATAAATCATACAAACTGATAACCCAACCGTCTACTCAGTAATCTACTCTTAGCAATTTCACATTACGTGTTAATAATTAAACCTAGAATAAGCAATACCTATACGTATTGTCTCCCTTAATTCAAATAAAGTTTTTATGTATGTATACAGCGCACTAAAGAAAGAACGTACGGAAAATAAAGTTTTCCCCGGGCGACCCGTAGGGTTTTAGCTAAATTAACCCAGTATCGCGTCGGGGCATCTTCGCCTTTTGCAAAATTAAAAACGTAGTCAAAAGAAAACACGAGAGTGCGGAACGAAAATAGCTTCTTGACGCCGTTACCCGTCCGACCTATATTGGTGTATGTTTCCAAGGGACAGGATATCCCCATCTACATCTGGTATGAGAGCTATCCCACACACAGCGGCGAGGGGTACGAAGGACGTGTCTCTCGCGTATCACCGGACTCGCCCTACGGAGCCGCCTCACTCAACCTGACAAACATTCGCGAGTCGGATCAAGGCTGGTAAGTTCATTGATCAACATTATTTGCTCCTTATTATCCACACATCGGTTGCCCTGTTCTGTGTAAATAAAAGAGCCGCTCTCCATTGTGTAAATACCGTCCTGAAATATTGTAATATCGGAATTTACGCGATTATTTCCCAACTCTAACTGATTAAAAGTAATGGCAATTTATATATAATATGAAACTGAGAGGTTATTGTTAGCCCCTGTATGTGTCTCAACGTTATTATTTTAATTAGATATATTATTCCTCGTAAAAAATCCATCAATTTTATCTTTACATGCCTTGTACGCATATCAACAGATTTAAATCACTCGAGCATGGTTGGATAATGAATATGTATTGGCACACAATGTATGCCTCGGGCATATTAATTTATTCATTCATTTGTTCGTTCATTCATTGTGTTACGTTGATAAGACGAACGAGATTAACACAAGTTTATGACATTATCATATTAAAAATTATAGATCATACTACTACTGAGACCGTAGTTCTAACAGTATAATTTAATTTTTCTTAATATACATGTTACTACTGTATTATATATCGTATGTCCACTTAACCAGGCAAATGGGAAAAACTTTTATTAATGATTTTACAGAAAAGTTTTGAATGAAATATAAGTTGGCGCTTCTTCAAAAACCTACTATTTAATGCCCACAGATATATATTGAAGATGCTTAATTTAGGTGTAAATTAAAAAAAAGATTGCATTAAAGGTCCAAAAAACACATTTTCACCGTTTTCTGAAATTCCATACCTGATAGCTTGCGTGAGAGTAAATGCTGATTACATACATACAAAGTACAATAGCCATTTTTAAGAAGTGACATTGAAGTTGTCAATTTATAATCTGTCACAAAGTAAATTAAATACCGAGAAATTCTCCCTTTGCAAGGGATACCAGAATTTAGGAGATTTAAAAAACAAAATAGAAAACGCTGTATTGCCCTGCTATCATACAAAGGTGCTACAACGATTTTAATAGGGGGTACATGTATTAAATATGTTATGTCCATGTATAACTATAAATTCGAAAAATAACTTTTTTAATTAACATCTTTTCTGTAAAATTAATAATAAAAGTTTTTCCCATTTGTCTCATACTCAAGTGAACACACCGTATACAAATTCGATAACGGGTAAATACACTTTCCAGCAGAGATGCGAAGAAATAAGACTACTTAATTTATTAGCTATTGCTGTCTATATTATCTGTTATGACACTTTGACTTTTTTCATATATCTGTCATATCCATGGCACACTACAGACCATGAATTTCACCCGGCGGATGCGCGGTAGCAAGAGGGCATGCTCAATGTAGTGAGACACATGGTCTACTCTGTACCTCTACATAGCATAAAACCTGTTAAGGCTGTTACAATAACAGCTGTTATAATAAATATTATAAAATTGAAGGGGTTTCTCCATTTCTTAGAAATATATATGTCACGGCTTTCGATAAGATTTGTTTTATATACAAATACTTTCGTAACACTCAGTTATGCATTATTTACTATCTTCTTGCATAGCTCTATTTAATAACTGCTTTCACAATGTAATTAGTGCTTCACAACTTGAAAAAAGTATTGGTGTTCTTTAAAAATAGGTATAGGCATATGAGAAACTTTTGTGGCTCACTGTAGGGCAATATTATTATTTTTTCAGAACTGTATGTGGAACCAATATTCTGAAAATTCTATTGATCCATTCACAATTTTTAAAAACAAATCCGCGTTTCGCAAATTTCACAAGATTTTTCGTGAGATCTCAATTTCTAGGTATGAGTGTAAAGTCGTGTTCCTCAATCGGTCTCCGAACTCGCCCAAAAATGGCACCTGGTTCCATTTGGACGTGCACGCACCCCCCAGGTTCCTCATCACCCCCGAGGACGTCATCTACGTTAACCTGGGCGACGCCATCATACTCAACTGCCAGGCTGAGGGAACCCCGAGTCCCGAGATACTTTGGTACAAAGACGCGAACCCCGTAGAAACGTCATCTACAATAGGTAAGCATTTTCCTTCTTAGCTATTATTCTAATATTATTGATGGTAATTTTCTTGACACAGTTTCTTAATAACGTTCATTAAAGAACGTTGCGTTTTATAAATGATCCAAAACCACAGCGTTTTGCACACAATTCATTTTAAACCTGTTCATTGGTGTGCGCAGGTGTTTAGATTAAACAGTCTTGTCCTTGCTTTGTGGTGTTTTAAAATATAGCAGATACGCGCAAAAAGTCTGCATAGTGTTTTGTGTTCGATATCGAGGTGCTCAATTAGTATTTTTTTAGTATTAGTTAATAATATGTCTGATAAGCGTTCCATTTTTAAATGGAGTATCCATATTTTATAGGAAACCAATAAGATGTGGTTTTAGATTTAAAATATTACATCGTAAATTAACGCAATTGCACCTAAAAATAGCGTGTTTCCCCCTAAAAAACATGTCAAGATCGTAATCAAATTGCGTGTAATACACACGTTTAATCACCTCTTGTATCTTCATTGTAATTTCTCTTGACAGTATAGAGACTCATCATGATACAGAGATAAAAAAAATCGCCACTTCTGTGGACGTATACCGAGAGCATCAATTGCCGCAGTTTATGTGGTTTTAACGATACCCTCTCTGTCATCTTATCGCAGGTATTTTTAACGACGGCACCGAGCTGCGTATCTCCAACATCAGACACGAAGACATCGGCGATTACACCTGCATAGCGCGGAACGGCGAGGGTCAGATATCGCACACCGCACGCGTTATCATAGCGGGCGGCGCCGTGATCATGGTGCCGCCTACTAATCAGACGAAACTGGAGGGCGAGAAGGTCCAGTTCAACTGCGAGGCGAAGGCGCTGCCCGGCAACGTGACCGTCAAGTGGTTCCGCGAGGGCGCGCCCGTGAAGGAGGTGGCCGCCTTGGAGACCCGCGTCACCATACGCCAGGACGGCTCGCTGGTCGTTAATCCGGTGAGCGCGGACGATTCCGGTCAGTATCTGTGCGAGGTCAGCAACGGTATCGGGGAACCCCAGTCGGCATCCGCATATCTTAATGTAGAATGTGAGTATATTATATTAACGTGTATCGGATATTAATTTACGTCCGACCGTTGTTAGACGTTACGTTTCTGTTAATTATCACTACTGTGAATAATAAATAATTTCGAAATTTCAATTTATTAATTTAGTAATTACCAAAGTATCAATATGTTTATATAAATAAAATAAAAAAATATAAATATAAAAATTATAAATAAAAAACATACAAAAATTTAAAATATAAAAATTCCCGCCAAACTACTGTTGACAGCAGTGAATGTTCTGTTTAAACAATACAAAGAGAAAAACATTGGACTGTTACATAAAAGTAAAGCTAAATGCACAAATAATTCCTTCAATATAGGTGGTATCCAGCTTGTTCTAAGTTAAGTACGCACCATTGCGAACTTCGTTATTATCGGAGCTACGAGGTCGATTAAATGGGCATATTTTTCGGATTTTGTGTCACGATTGCAGTAGTGAAACGACTAGACAACAAGAGAAAAACGATTGAACATCACGTTTTTGAGATATTCCCTAAAAGTATATTTTTTTCAAATGAAACACCCTGTATATTTCGCTGCCTACCGCTCCAGGATAAAAATCGTCATTAATGGTAGAAATATTCCCTTAAAAAGTACCATTAAAAATTTAGGTATTTTACTCGATGATAATCTTGATTTTGCTGATCATGTTAATGAATGTGTTAAGAATTATAATTCAATCCTTGAACCCAAATTTAAATAAGGTAGATACAATCAAAGATCTTGGTGCTTACTTTGACCAACGCATCAGCTTTTCATTTCACATAAACCTACTTTGTACATCTGCCTCCAGAGCATTAGGTTTCGTTACGCGTTCTTGCAAGTATTTCCACAGCTACGCATTGTTGAAATTACTTTACTTTTGTTTTAATTAAATTTTATTACTTATTATTATTCAATTAATTACTTTTGTTGTCAGTAAACTAGAATACGCCTCGCAAGGCTGATCTCCAGTGAAATTACCATTCATTCAGCCTCTATCATTTGAGATCTGGCTTATCTTTGAAGTTATTGAGAGCATAGCAGATGACTCTGGGTGGTGTTTAGTAAAATTAAAACAGTTGTTTATTTAATAAAAATTTAATTGAAAATCTAAAAGATTTGTCTACAAGTTTCGTAGCAATATATTATTATTAATAATAATAAGAATACTACAAAACTTTCAAAACAACTTACCCATAAATTCCAGAGTACTGGACGCGAGTTTTAATAACAAAGCTATCTTTATTGGCAGTACAATTGAACTTATGGTTCATTAATTCAGCTTTATTTTAGGATTGAAACGTGCGTTCAGTACACTAAAGTTTTGTAGTAGGTGTTTTGAGGTGTGCAGTGTCAATTAATTATCCAAACTTTGCCGTTAATTTACAGATCCCGCGAAAGTAACGTTCACACCCACCATACAATACCTGCCGTTTCGTTTAGCCGGCGTCGTTCAATGCCACATAAAAGCGAATCCGCCATTACAGTACGTCACGTGGACCAAAGATAAACGTTTATTGGAACCGTACCAGACCAAGGACATAGTCATTATGAACAACGGCTCCCTCCTCTTCACCAGGGTGAACCAGAACCACCAGGGCCGTTACACTTGTACGCCTTACAACGCTCAGGGAACCCAAGGCTCGTCCGGCCAAATGGAGGTTCTGGTGAGGAAACCCCCGACGTTCACCATCGAACCCGAAGGCATGTACCAGAGGAAGGTGGGGGAAACGGTCGAAATGCACTGCGACGCCCAAGAAGCCGAAGGGACGCAGAAACCGTCGTTGCAATGGCAGAGAAGGGACGGCACCATGTTGCAGAAGACCCGAGTGAGGATTAACGGCGGTAACATCACTATAGACAGTCTGAGGCGTTCGGACTTTGGTTTCTATCAGTGCGTTGCGTCGAACGAAGTGGCGACGATAGTCACGACGACCCAGTTAGTCGTGGAGGGTACCCAACCTCACGCACCGTACAACCTATCAGCGACGGCATCGGAATTCGCCGTAACACTAAGCTGGCTTCCAGGGTATAGCGGAGGTCCGGATTATAAGCAAGATTACACTCTCTGGTATAGAGAAGCGGGTGTTTCCGATTGGTCAACGATCCCGGTAACGCCTTCCGGAAGTACGACAGTCACGATTAACCGCTTGGCCCCGGGAACTACGTACGAGTTCGAGGTGGCCGGCAAGAATGCTCTGGGCGAAGGGATGATGAGCAAAATCGTAACCGTCCGCACTTTAGGTGAGTGCTTTGAATGCAGTTTCTCTATTGATCAATTCGAATCTGAAGTTATGCCTACTAACAATTAAATATTTAAAATATTCTATTTCTGTTGTGTTATTACGCTTACTTGGGGATGTAGATGTTGGATTGCCTGCTAAAAATCAAGCGACTCCAACACCTTTTTTACCTCCACCTGAAGATAGTGCTGGTAAGAATTCGTTAGGTTTTTGACGTCTTTCGTCAATCATCCCGCAGGATGGCATGGGCAAATTATACAGTTTCAAAAATTATCCGATAAATTTTTTTATTCGAATGTAAACTATAGCAATTCACAATTTTTTCCTTCGTCACAAACGGGTAGGTTCTATTTATAACGCACTGATAGAAACCATATTATAACTGGTCCATTGGACCAACCATTAATTTTAATAGCTTCTACCCCAAGCTTAAACAAAAGTAGGTACTATCTAAAAATCATTCAGTACTGTCTTTTAGTTTCTTCGATCCACATACTCTACAGTGTGCTCTGCTTTTAATCACTGCACACTATACTAAACCAGTTTAAATGGTTTGATTATATTTAACCTTCAATGAAGATCTTGAACATTCAGAAGCTTAATTGCTTCAACATTGGGGTGTTAGTCCAATCTTGTTTCGTATTTGACTGCAAATCTTCGTATTTCGCTGCCTACATTCTTGATTCCAAGGTCTCGATGAATGTCGCTATCCCGTACGTACAATGCACCGTGCATTGACGATGTTACCTAGGACTCTATTGTGAAATGTTTGTATACTTTTGATATGGCAGGGTTTCGCACAACTCCAGAGTTGCACTCCATACACTGAGACTGGCTTCAGTACTTGATTATAAATCAATACTATAAGTATTACGTTTTTTACACATCTATTGGTAAAATTTATATCAGTCGATCTTTCCAGTCTCTAATCCAATTTGAAATTTTGTCGCAAGCTAGTTGCAATATATCTGTAGTAGATTGTATGTTGCAGCCTACTGCTAGGATTGCCGTATCATCAGTGAATGTAGCTGTAGTCAGATTTTCTATTTCTGGTATGTCAGCTGTATACAGTAAGTAAAGAATTGGCCCGAAGACACTTCCTTGTGGAACACCAGCTTTAATTTCTTTCAGCTCGAAGTATTCTTCTTCTAAATGAATCCGAAATAATCTGTTAGAGATATAAGATTGAAACAATTCTTCATATGACCTTGGTAATACCTTGTTTAGTTTCCAAATAAAACCTTCGTGCAAAACCTTGTCAAAGGCCTGAACCACATCTAGAAGAAGATAGTTTTTACCTTCAAGTGTTCTTTCTATGATATCAGCGATTGCTTTCCTAGGTAGTTGTTTCGGTATTTGGACTGTAATTAAGTCATAGCCTAGCGCCTTCTTCGGATTGATGTTATTTTTAATTTCATCTGAAACTTCTTTTGGTGTAACTGGTCTTATTTGTTCATTATCATTGTTCTGGATATCCTGCAGCAGCACATTGCTGTTACTCTCATTGTGGTAAAATGTATTTTCAAGATGTTCCGCAAATATTTCTGCTTTTTCCTTATTGTTTCTTGCGCAATTACCATCGGACTTTCTTAAAAGTGCGACGTCAGTAATAGGTGTTTTTAACTTTCTTCAGCTTTTCCACAATGAATTAAATAATACCTAATATTCATTTTAAATCGTGAATGTTTACAAATAAAAATTACATGATGAAAAAAACAAATTGCTAGAATAACTTTCTATATTTAGAGCACGAATACAATATTTCAAGAAAGGATAATGGAATAAGAAACTGTATTGAAGCCCGTGCCCGCTCATTGCAACGTCGGCATCCGAACTTTTGCTCCACAAGCGCAATCGATAAGGCAATTTATGAAAATAAATATCGGACACGCTTGTACAAAGTTCAAAATTGTACGTGTTCCTCCGTATCGATCACCCACATTCTCTGTGTGTGCCGTTTCTTCATCTAGGTCATGGTTTGCATGTTTCAGCATGATACGTTTATATTTATACCGCATTTCTTCGGGCATATAAATACATACACATTATAACATCCCCTGTACTTGTACATGTATAACCAGTCGCGTAATACTAGTACGTATCCAATATAGCGACGTACGATATACATACCATACTTATTATACACGAATTCGCAAAACACATAACGCAAATTACCGCAATCATCCAACCACAGTCATTCCAGAAGCATAAGTTCGGTGCAGAATGGAATAATTTACATTAGAATTAAGGTGGCCGCTGAAGAGGCGCCTCGGAAAGCCGTGACTTCGCTGCTAATGTTGCTATTATTCGGGCGATCTACCCCTTGACGTCTTGTATCGCCGTTTTTCTTCCTCTAATGAACGCCAACTTTGTCAATTAGAGTGTAACTCTCATTAGATGTACTTAGTTGGAAGACTGATTCTGGAACATTATTTTTCTGCTTCCGTTTAAATGGCGAGTCGGCTCGGTGATTTGCTTCCCGTTCATCTTCTTATCTTCAGCATTGTTTGGGAGACAAAGAACTATTTTGAGAAATAAGTTTTGAACAATGACTACATTCTATTGCGTCGGTATTTTGGCTTAATTACACCTCAAGCATTAAAAGCAAAAATTAGCAGTATTGTTTTAAAATTGCAAACCTACTCCCTGGTATTCTAAGCTTGTACTAGACAAAAATTAAGTGGCGATATTACAAGAATTAAGTATACTTAAATCTGAATATGCAATCACAAATTGGAACTAATGATAGGTTTTCCCGATTATTCCATTAATTAATTTTTAACGAATGGTTTACGTTTACTTTTCTTAAAAGACGCAATGTATGTATTTATTATTCATTACTTTTTAACTTTTTTATTCTAAAACGTTTATTCAACTAACTATTGTATTAAAAATACCAAACAAATTGACTGCTAATAGGCATTCATTGGGTTTTTTTTTTTTTGATATTTTGTTATAACTGCATATATTTGCTAAAGATGGTAATATAAAATTTAAAAGAGTACAAACCCACAAGATCTTTCCTCGTGAACCCACTGTTTCAGAATTTATATATATATTGTGATATAAAAACATGTCACACCCATGAAATTTAACATTACAAACTTAGAACACAGAACAAACAAGGAAAATACAAAATATTACAAAGCTTAATAGCCAATACACATTTAATAAAGAGTGCAAAATAAAACTATAAAATAAAATTAGTGGTAAACACAGAAAATAAAGGAGAATTAACTTACTTGGAAGAAATATCCGAAATTTTTAATTACCAGACATAGCAGGAGCCTCGAAAATAGAACAGTACCCGAGATTTTCCTGAGAGACCTGTTTTATGAACACGTATCTCTTCGAGAGTTTTCCAAATCTGCAATAAAATATAGAATGTCCCATTTAAGAAACCATAAGTTTGTTACGCCACTGGAATACGGCACCCACTGCTGACCAAAAGTATTTTAGAAAGATCGGCGTCTTCGGTGCTACACGCTGTACTTTGGAAACATACTGTATAATCCTCATATATCTAAACAATAATTTTACTGTAATTCCTTTCGTTTCTTCATTTATTATGATTTACAACCAATTTAAATTAGAGCAAATCTAATTAAATATAAATACCGAGATATTCATCTTGGCTACGTTTATAACCTTCCCAATCAATTATCCCGCAGTATATTTACTAACTAGCGACTTACATTATAAATTATATATGACCTTGTCTTCAATATTAAAAATGACTGTAGTTTCTAGAAATCCCCAGGGATATCAAAACTTTATGAAATGGAGCAATAACGGATTCTCTTCTTCTATAAATTGCTTTAGATATCTGCGTTAATGGAATGAAACTAACACTTACTATCAAGTATATATCAAAAATACAGAGGTACACACTTTAGATAATAAAACGTTTGCATTGATTCGTTTTTGCATGATACCATTTATTTTTATTTTGCTTTTTCAGATATATTAGATTATAGTATTATAATTTTCCCAACTGATTCTTCAGGCGATCCATATTTACCACCAGTACTTAAACCTAAAGGTACATTTTAATTTCTTAATCGTTTCTGTTTGCTTCCTAACCGCTAACATCCAAGTTTTACTATGTTGCCAATCTCATTCTGTGCTGAATACATCATCTAACATACCCTCACCAACACCATACACATTTACTAAAAAATTATATATCGTATATATTCGTCGTAAAATAAATGTTAAACGTGCGAACAGCGAACGATAGTTAAATTTACGATTCTGATGATGTACGACCAGGGCCGAAACCGGGACCGCCTCGCAACCTTACCGTAACGGAAGTCAGCAATGGGTTCTTAATTAGTTGGCAACCGCCCCTGGAAAAAGCGAACATAATTCAGCATTACACAATTAAATATAGGACGGACGGACCCTGGAAGACTCTTAACAAGGGACAAATTAGACCGGAAGACACCCAGTATTTAGGTAGGTGACATTTCTTATTGCGGTTAATTTTCCGGCGCTTAATTCAATTATATTAAATCAAAGCTAACAAAGAAAACGTGTCACCGTCTGTAATTCTATTTAGTGGAAAAATGAAACGTGACGCAAATGTTTAAAAATGTAAAAGGCATTTTCTAAACGAATATGATTTTGAATTGAATTTTTTTTATACGATTGAATTTGTTCAATTTGAGCATCTTTAAAAAGAGATATTTATTTAGGCTTGAGACAAAATCAATTTTGTACATTTTTAGAGCATAATTTATAAAAAAAAATAGACATCGAAACTATAGGTTAGTTTCCACATTTTTATCACACATACACGGTACCCTTGTTTATATATATCTAGTTATTCAATCGGTTTGAAGTACCTTTGGATGGCGTTCAGATGGCGTGTCAGGTTTGGCGTGCCCATTAATTTTTTTTAATAATGTTGCATTGTAATTGCTTAATTTTGATTGGTTTTACTTTGTTATTAACTGCCAAGTTTATTTCAGAATCTGTAACCAACATAACTCGCATTCCAATGAATATTTGGCGGTATTTAATTTCATTCATCAGTACTTTTATACTATCGCCGCCAGATATCAGCACCTTACGCAGTTCGGTTGAATAACTATAAGATATATAAACAAGGACGGTACTAAGCAAAAGAAACAGTTTGCATTATTTTTCTAAACTATTTTAATTTAATCACTGTGTTGTTTTTTTTTTGTAATGTGTTGTTTTTTAAATTCATATCGGTCAATTAGATGTATTAGATAGTGATGAGAAACAAATTTTCATGGAGAAAGTTCAAACTTTTAACATTCTGCATCTTGAAATAAAAAGGTTTACGAATATTAGTATACAAGACTTTCTTTGCTATTATTTTATTATCCTTTAAACATGGAATTATGCATTGTAGTTTTTGCAATTGCACCTTGTATAGGGACTGTTATTATCCAGCAGAAACTATTAACAAAACTGTGTAATGTAAAGCAACTCTGTAAACCGTTACGTAATATACATAAAAGCTTCCGTTCTATAACCCTCAAGTTTCAGGTTTCAATCGCTTAGTACTGTATATTATAAACGTGGAAACCTAATTTACTTTAAAGTTGGACGTTAGTTGTCTCATAGCAGGCAACATAATCACTCCCACTAAAAACTTATAATCATCCAGCGCACAACTAAAATCACCGAACATCCCTGACATCCTAACCGCAAAACTTTCCGAAACCGCAAACCTACGAACGTTCTCCGAGCAACACGAAACACCGCCAATAACTTTGTCAGCACATATCGTTGGCGTGTACGTCATAGCGCAACGACCTAAAGCACCGGCGCCCGGCGTATTGTTTCGGAAAACGTTCGTTAACAACTTAGAACCGTGGTTCGAAAAGGGTTTCGCTCTAAAGTTTTTTTCCTACCATTCCGGAACTGCAGTTAAGAACTTGGTCGGCGGCAGGACGTACTACTTCAGGGTGCTGGCGTACTCGCTGAAAAGTTACGAGAGCAGCGACGAAGTCAAGTTTCCCGTACCCGCCCGTGTGAAGCACAAAGCCATAACTGCGGGTGTGGTCGGCGGCATATTGTTTTTCATCGTGGCGATAATCCTTTCCGTGTGCGCTGTGAAAATATGCAATAAGAGGAAACGGCGGAAACAGGAGAAAGGTAAGGCGATAGTGTATAACCACAACGTTACAATATAGCGTGTTTGGTAATGGCCGCTAGATGTCACGCTATTTAAGGTCGTCGGAGAAACCATAATCGTGTCTTTTATGACGGGTTGTTCATATTTTTTGTGTTCAGTGTTTACGATAACACAGAGGTATATATGCATGAAGCACTTCTTATTCGTTAAAAAAGATTATTACTGAAGTATTTCAAGAATTAAGCAATAGTTTTGCTTCACAGTTGAATATAACCAAAACGCATATATTAGGTAAAGCGTGTTTCAAATCAGTTGTCCACTATTTGTTTCTCTGAACACCTGAATGAAGTTGCTACGCTTCAACTACTTGATTTGGTCTTCCTTTATTCTCACACTTTTCGAACCTTCTTCTTACAACATCTCCAGCACCATCTTTCATTTTAACTAGAATTGCTCTCACTAATTTCCTATACATTACTTTCAGGTTTTCTTCCATTCTTTTGGCTAACGTCAATAGAACACTTTTGCCTTCCATCTTTTCTAAGATAACAACCCTTTTATATTCTTTGTCATGTATTCCAGTGCTCTATTGAACAATAACACTGTGTAGGCTTACATAGCCAGTATAACTGCTACTGATAACTTCTTCCGGGTTTCGCCGTGTGTGCTTAGCTCGAAGTTTCGCTGTTCACAGCTTGTTCAGCATAACTGAACTGATTCTCCTTTGTCCGACATTCTTCTTATGTATATAAGAATCTATGTTACCATACTACAAAAGTTTCGTCGACATATCGCAGCCAACACTTCGGTTTCGCTTCGCTAGAACTTATGGCTAAACAAATTGGCTATTACAGGAGATAAAGGGCTTCCTATCGCTGCTGCGAAATCTGATTGTGCAATACGCCCCATTACTTACCTCAAGCGAGAGCACACCAAATTGCAATTTCTCATAAAGGCGATGACTAAACTAAAATCACAAGCCTAGTTATGTATATTATTTAATAATTCCTATGTGCGTTTAGCTGTTTTCTTTTGTAACGTTATGAACCAACCCTTTACATCTTCCTGCGATGTTCTTCTGTTCTTAATCATCTCATAAATTGATACTACTTGTCCGATCTGTTCTTCAATAGCTCTATATTTATGCTCTTGCATCTTTCCCATTGCTTCAAAAATTATTTCATCTACTTTGTCTTTTCGGTTTTTTAATTAAATCTTCTGTATTATTTTACAGCATATCTTCCTCATTCATTACATTCAGTTCTCTTAATGAAACAATCCATCCAAATATGTTTATACTGATCTTCCCCTACGATAAACCTGCCTTCTTTATGCCTTCTGCTATTTATTCCTTCTTTATAATTCTTCCTTTTCTGGAAGAAGTATTTACTGTTTTTATTCTATTGTCTTTCTTTTATGTTGTTATCCATCTAGGCATTTTTACTTCCTCTTGTAATTTTAATGCAATCATTCCTCATATTGGTGTTCATCTCTATCTTGCATTTTATTATATTGTATATGTATCGTTTACAAAATTGCTATAAGTTGGCAACATATATGCATAAGAATTCAACGTCTACTTACTTACTATTACTTGCAATTGATTGGATCCACAGCGGCGTTTTTTTTTTAACAAAATTGAAGATAAATCAAATATTCGCTACAAGTAAGAAAAAATTGGTATCTTTTGTATGCGTGGATTAAATATCCGTGACCATATACTACCGACTTGCAGCGGTTTTGAAAACGATCGGTATTATATGCAGTATATTAAGAATAATAGTTTACACCTATAAATTATTAAACTAACGATTTTTTCTATCACTTATATTATTCCAGCTTACAATATGGTGGCATGTCGTATAACGGACTCGAGGAATGGTGGGAACGCTTCGGAGAGTCAAGTGCCTTTGAAAAAGTGAGTATCGCTCTTAAACGCATAGTTTTACTGACACCCATTCCTCTATCACATTTTACCTAGTCGAAACTAATAGCATTTTCGACTTACTGCACTTTTATCCACTGATTGTATTTCCATCTTATTTTATTACATAATATTAGTAAGGGAGATAGATATACTCCACGCGTAAAGTGCAATAAGTCGAAAACGCTATAAAACATATCGCCGATGTCTTAAATTCTCTTGTCTCTCTCTGTATCTTTCTCTTTACGCAGTATAATAAAGACAATAACATTTCTTACACGTGAAACGAATACAGTAATACAATTAATATATGTTGTGTTGCCTGATACTTTTGTATTTCAGCATAATTTTATATGTAAAGACAAAAAGTGAAATCACACTTAAACGTTATACACTAAATAATATAAATGAAATAAAATTATAAATTATATTAAAAATATATTTACAATTTATTAAATGATGATGGAAGACTGAATCAACTAACGTTTATTGTCTACGTACCCAATTTATATATAATTTGCACAAAATATAAGATATAATTGAAGATTATTTGCCATTTGTCCAGAACGCCATCATATTCTTTTTTTTCTTCACAGCACACAAAATTAATTTTCTATATCAGTAACTAAACCGTATTCATTATCCCGAACATGCGAAATAATGATGTATGTAGAATTTACGCAAGCCAGACGGGTCCAAAGAGTAAGTATTATAAGCTACATGATTTTAGTTTTGCAGCTTGCCATTTCATTTTCATAAGGTGCTTATGTTTTTTTGTGTTTTAATTGAAGCGTTACATTTGAATTCACCTAGGTTATTGATAGCGTTATACATTGTTAGGTAGACTTAAACTTTTTTGCAATGTTTAGTTTATCGTAACTAAATTTTGATATATACCAGAGATCACCAACTTTATTGGGATTAAGTAACAAACAAAAATGAATGATATTTTTCATAGTAGAGCATTGAATAAAATTTCGCATTGATTCTTTTTTATTTTATAAGAACGAAAAATATGGAAAAGTAGTTAACAATAGATTATATATTATATTATTATCTAGATGCGACGAGAAACAGTAGTAAACAAAAATTAATATTCACGATTAATAAAAATAGATAAATAGTTTAATATGAATACCTTAAAGAAACAAATGTGACCAAAGATAACCCAACCTCAACATTTAATTGTTTAATAAAAAATAAATTTTGTGTAGTTGACAGTTTCTAGTGATACTGCTGTCGGCTACAGTTTCCAAAAGTACACGACCCGTAAGTCCGTTAAGTTGCACTTATTGGAATCATACACTAGAAATTCCGGACCATTCACCCAGCCAGTTAATCTGTCGTCGGATATCGGATTACGCCCCAACTCAGCAGACTGGCTAAACCACTCACCAGTCTCCACTAACCCCCGTCTACACCTGTGACTGGTTTGGGATCGTCGGTACACCCTGTAGATTCATTCTTCATATGTTTTTTTTTTTTTCAAATGGGTCTCTCTTTAAAAAAGGCTCGACGCTGCGCGTCTAGCTGTCGTTACCCTCGACATTACGCCTCACGTTCAAAAAATTTGCAATTTCTTAATTTTTGTTTTATTTTTATTATTAATGAGAGGAGCGTTTGAAAAAAGGAAATTTGGCCATTAATATCAGAATGCCCTAGTACCCATATTAGAGCCGGTTTTACAATTCAAAGTTCAGTAGAGACTCAGGTAAACCAAAGTTCAGCAGAACCGCTTCTATAAAATACCGACGGGTTTTACAAGCACGGCTTCTGTAAACACCGTTCCACAGGATTTCGGGTTCTAATCTGTGATTCATTAAACAGATGTTCCTCTGGACGAACAGGATTTACGAAAGGTGTTATTAAGAATTGTCTAACAGCATAACCACTATCTCCAACCAAGACATGTCTCTACGTTCAAATCTTGCTCTAATACAAGAATTGTTAAAAAATAGTGCTATCGTGTGAGGATCCAGGCCATCTGACAACAATGTCCTGAATTTTGCAGGCTGCATCACATACCACTTGCACGTTTACAGAAAAAAAATCCTTTTCAATTCCTATAAATTTTAGGTTTCTCTCCACCAGGTGAAGATACTTTTATGTGAGTACAGTCTACACTTCCAATACATCTAGGAAACCGTAGAATAACAAAGAACTGCTGATTGTTTATTTAACTCTGCTGTCTCTGGCATTTTGATAAATAATCTGCCTAAAGTTGTGATTGCTCGACTAACTTTGTGAACTAACGTTACAAAAAGCATATCTTGTGGTGACACAGCATTATTTCTGCAAAATATCAATATTTATAACCCAATCTTGAATAGAAAAGAAACGTATCTAGCTGTCGTGTGTGATATTTCGTCTTGTATATTTTGCAAAATGAATCGCACAGAATTTTTTGACAAACGAAACCTTTCCAAAAATTCTCTATCACTCCACTTTGTGAAATGATTTTCTCGGAGTCGGTATACTTTTGGTGCCCGAGGATGTTCCGCTACGTTCAATAATTCTAGAAATTCTTTATCATCTGTTAGAACACCTACTAGAACATCCATTTTATGACAATGAACGTTTGACAGTAATGACAATACATAGTAACAATAATTTGAAAGTAAACAAACGGAGTTGGTTGTAATTTATTTTGTTGAACCAGCTTTAAGCCTCCGTAGAACAACCGTTTAGTTGAACTTCATTTTGAGCTTGGTTCACACACTAAACAGGCATTGTAAAACCCGTGTTTTAAGCTCAAGTGAAGTTCAGCATTGAGCCCACCCTAAACCATGATTGTAAAACCGGCCCTTAGTATGACTTTGTTTGTCATAAACAGTCACACTACATTAGTTAAGCACTCCAATACCCTACCTTTTGGTTCTATACAAATTTTAATTTGGCTCATCATTGAAAATGTTTGCCCATTCCTGGTCTTGCCGACATTTGGTATAACATAAATAAAAGGAATTAAAATAAAAGCTAAAACCATTTAACTAACTAAACAATTCTATGAAATTCTATAGGAAAAAGAGAGACATTTATATAATATAAGATTATGCTGAACTGTGAAAAGAAGGTACAGCATTACAGCTTATTCGAGGAGACCATGTATATATGATTCATTCCTCTTGTAGGACGGTTGAATCAGATTCGAGAATTCGAGATTATGAAAGCGTATTTATAATTCCCGGGACAAGCGTAGACACAAACCGTAAGCGTCAGTTGAACGCGATTCCACTGTAGAGTGCGATCCCAAAACAGTAACTTTTTAGAATAATAACGATTGTAAAACTAAAGTAAAACGAA
Source organism: Cetonia aurata (assembly GCA_949128085.1). NCBI lineage: Eukaryota > Metazoa > Arthropoda > Insecta > Coleoptera > Scarabaeidae > Cetonia > Cetonia aurata. The sequence goes on from OX421885.1 coordinate 37,864,733, forward strand.
TCAATATTACGTGTGCACAGATGCAACTTAAACATCAATCAACTCCGTCGACAATGCGCCCAACTCCGTGTGTCTATACTCGTACTTATCACTTATTATGTCAATACAGTCATTGATGATAGCGCTTGAAGCTTCAAGTGACCGTCAAAGATCGCATGAGATAGTGGAATCACTTCTCTAGTTCTTGTAGAGTCCAAAAATATTGCACAAAGCGATATATCTGGCGCAGTATGCTATTGTTTAGATCCGATACCAAAAAGAATACTACCGAACTCATAAAGATCGCAATATCCTTGGACTTATGTGTGCTTCATTTGTTCCTGGAATGGCGACCGGTCTCTAGGGTCGGTCTTTTCTGTGTAGGTGCATTAGATCTGTCGTTACTTCTTTGTTTTTAATTACTTGTTCAATTGGTTTTCATTATTAAATTTCATTATAGATATTAATGAAGGCATAGTAAAAAGATGATCATAAATAGTTACTATACTTTTGCAATCATTCATAAGATAAATGCAACAACAAAGTATTTAAAACCGATTCCCATAAAATCAGGGTTTCTGTATTTACTTACAAATGTTTAGCATATACAGGGTTATTATTGTATAGTACGAAATAAGAAAAGGGGTGAAAGATTTACACGAGTAATAGCCAAATACAAAAAATTGAGATGCTATGTGCATGTTGTAGTTTTCCAAATGCAGGACTGATGCAGGTGAAACAGGACAAAATATGTATTTTATAACAAGTGTTCGAAATGCCCAACATCTGTTCGAATGCAAGCATCAATTCGGCGACGGAAGTTGTTACGTACGCTACGAAAACATGATTTCGCAGATCTTCGGCATTTTCTGTCAGGGCGACGATCATACTCTAAACTTTTCATGTATCTCAACTGGAAGAAGTCTAGTGGATTTAGATCGGGGCTACGGACTGGCCACGCATTTGTAGAAAACAATTCGTTTGGTCAACTTAATAGTGCTGCATTCTTTATCTGATGAGTGTACATATCAATATTCAGAAAAACGATAATCTAGAACTTTTCATTATGCCCTCAATTATATACATTATCTATTTAACTATATTATATTTTCTCTACTGTATGGAAACGGAAGCGTTTATTTATCCTCCCCACAAACTGAGAATAACTGAACGCCCGCAATTTACACTAGTTGTCTATAGTTTCTGATGCCACATATGTGTGTTATTTGCCGCTCGGTGGATCCCGCTGTTCAGGAGGAAAAAAGGTGAAGACTTGCGCGGCTGTTAAGACTTCATCTGTTCGCACAGTCACATGTATTAGCTCCCTTTCTTTCTGTATTTTTATCGCTGCTGCAGTAGACTAACACACAAGAACACCAGGAGGATCGCATTCCTTAGATTAATCCGGCGAAAGAATTAAGAAAATGTGAACCTATATAGATTTAAAAATTTTTCCCGGATTAATTTAATTAATGCGGTTTTCTTTGTAAATACGTTATTCGATTAATTGATTGTAATATTTCACGCAGAGCACTCTGAGAAATTCCTTTTATTTCTATTTAGAATAACAAACTTTTGGCGATGTTGGTAATGTTTAAATGTTAACTCTAAATCACGAACGTATATTAGAGAATTAGATGATGATCCATTTACGAAATATATCGCGGATATTGCCGAAAGTTTGCCTTTTTACCCAAAAATACACCCAATAAGATACTAGACATTTGTATCAAAACGCAGAGATGTTACTGATACTAGATGCAGTTCACTGTCTTCCGAATATGACCAAAGGCGAGCTGTAACTGTTCAATTATCTTTAACCCTCAGGTAATGCTTTCTTTTTTCTAGTGAATCGAAAAGTGAAGATTCATCTTTAGTATAGGTTTGTTCTGAGTCTCCCCCAGCTTCTTCATTACCTAAGATTAAACGTAGCCTAATAGCACTCTTCTTTTTAAAATGAATTACGAATCATTCACCATCACCAGTACCTATATCTAATTCCGAAGCTTCGATCAAAATCATATTATGAGTTCAATCAATGACGTTTTGATATGGCTTCTAATACCCATGTTTTTATGCACATCAAAGGTATTTTATAACATAGATGCTTTATCCCCTATTAGTCTTAAATTCTCCTTCTCTTATTTTATATTTCCTATTGCGTCTGAAATTGTTTTCCAAATTTTTAATATATGACCTAGAAAAGAATAAGTTTTAAATCATAAAATTCTACTTTCCCTTTATCATAATGACTTAGAAATGGTTCATCATCTATAGACTATTAAAATCTATTCCTTTTTGAAAAAAAAAAAATCTGGTTTGTTTTCAAAAAAGAATATTACACAGAATGTCTCACGGAAGCTATTAAATTTAATGCACTTTTCAAAAATTAATAAGTAATTACTATATCTATAAAAAAATATATTGATCCCTGTTTGGCCTGAAATGTAGTTTTAATAAGGTAATTTGAAAAAATCAAGAAATACGATCAAAATTTCCCTGATGATTTATTTGTGATTTTGATTTTCTCAAAATATCTTATCGAATACTAATTTTACTCCAGTTAAGTCAAAGTATTTAATTCAAAATAATTTTTTTAAGCATTATAAAATATAAAAAATAACTCACTATGACATTGCTGTGATGGATTAACCCCTCCATATATTAAAACTTTTTAAAATTTAAAATAGGCTTACTAGTACCCACTTTACTCATAGATCATTTTACAGAAATATAAAACAAATATTTTTGTTTATTATATATTAAGTATGTTGTGGCAATTTAAAAAAGTATAAATTTGATGACTGTTTTTGCTATTATATATTTTCGATTTCCAAAAAATATTTCTGTGAGACCTTCTGTACCTATTACTATTTGTATTTCTTAATAATAATGCACGATTTTGACAATTGCATGTTGTGTAATATATACATACAGTATCTTTCTTTTAATACTAACACTTGCGATGCATGGGATTTTAAATTTGGAATTTTGGATTGTGGTTGTTTAGCTTGCTTTTTATCTGTATTTTTTAAAACATTAATTTTTCCTTTATTCGACTAACATTTTAATAAATAAAACAGAAGTATTCACGTTGCTGGAAGGGAATAAGAAACATTTTTTAATATTTCCCCTTTGTGAGCGTGATGTATTTGTCAAGTATATTATTGTATACAAGTTTTGATACATTCACTTTCGGGAATATTTGAAAATGATTGTTATTTCGTTTTTATACATTTTAAAAGATGATATCTATCTTTATATAATATTATATAGTAACTACAATAATAAGGAAAAATTAATGTAGTTTTATCTTAATTACTAATCGAAGGAATTTCTATTTAGACTTAGAAAAGGCCGAATACCAGGTTTAAGAGCGTTAGCGTTCATTGCGAATTGGGTGTGGCCCAGGGACCGTTGTCGTTCGGGCAGTAGTCTCAGCTGGCATCCCGACTACCTACATCCAGGATCCCCATCCAAGTCGAAATCGCTAGGAAGGATATCAAGAGCCGCTGACGGTCGTTTCGTCTTGATCGAATCTGCGCTTAGCTTACGAGCGGACAGTTTGTCGAACGTAAGCAGTAGCGACGATGGCGGATTCCTACCGAAGAAAAACGCGAATAATCGAGCTTCTTGGAGGAAACCGCTGGTCAGCTATCCGAGTCAGCTTAGTTTGAGATCGGACGCGTCCGGACAGAGCGCGAGGCCGGCCTGGACGGGTCTCCTGGGTACAGTTGGAGGACCCCGTTACCACCATCCACCGTTCAAACCGATTCCGACCATATACAGCCCGACAACACCTAGAATCCAGTGCAGTTCCCCGACTGCGTCGAGCGCGTTGCTTCTGTCACCATGGACGCCGCTATACTTTAGTGATTTGAGTTCAGTGAGGTATACGAGTTCGGGGGAACGATCCTACCCGACACCGCCCGGTTTCATGCAACTGAGATCGATGCACGAACGGTACTCCCAAGAACTACCTTCCCTACGAGCGATCCACGAGGAATCGCAATTCATACCGGTGCATCCGGCCAGAGACAGTCCACGTATACGGGTTCCCCCACCCTATCCGGCTATGATCGGTTCTAGGCCTAGAGCTAGGTTACTACCTAGGCACGCACGCATAGCACGTAGCGCACCAGAGCTAGGTTCACCCGAACATTTAGACCGTTCCCCGGAGAGTCGTTCCAGTTCGAGCGGTTTCGGCAGCAAGAACACTTCATCACAGCAGAACCAGAGCTCGCAGAGTGGTAGCACGTTCGAGTGGAGGTTGCCCCCGTACCGCCCTCCTCCTCCGCCCCCTAGCGCTTTACCTCCTCCGCCGCCTCTAGTAGGGCACTGGTTAGAGTTAGCTTCGTCTTCACCTTCGACTTCGGAACAAATACACAAAGCGGTTGACGTGGGTAGCGTGGACGGCCATTACGAATTCGATCCAGCGACACCGACACCGACGCCCTCTACGCCGACGGGACCACGTGACGGAGATATGGATCAGCCGCCGCTGCGGAAGAGCTACGGCACTCTGAGGAGCACCCGTTACGACAACATCGACGCCAGGGTGCAAGCCATGAAGGAGGAGTTCAACGAATTCAGGAAGAGGCAAGCGAAACGACGGAGGAGCCACGAATTGGAGAGCGCCTGTTGATCTGAACGAATGACGGACACAATTTAAAACGGACAAATCGTGCGCGCGATAGTTATCAAACTAGACTATATTAAGAATTAATAATTACTTATAATAAATAAGCCTCAACGATTCGTATTTTTTAAGTGTGATAAAATCAATATTGATATGCCCACATACATAATACAAATTAAAAAAGAAAGGAAATAAATGAAAAACGAAGTTCTAAATTTTATTGAAAAGAACCAAAACTCCAAAGAGACTTTATAATAAATTGTATTTGTATTTAATAAATAAAATAATGTAAAATAACGTTTATACACATCTTCAAACTCGGAAAGCGTTGATTTAATATTTAAACGATTCACAATGATTTGTAGACAACTGTAAGCACTCATTATCCATGTGGCAGCCTCTTCTACGCTAATATCCTTTATTGCTATCTTTTTCAATGTTTTCGCTTTTTTCTCAGAATTTCTATTGGTAAACCTAAACTATCACCAAGTTTGTTAGCTTACGTTACCTTTTAATATGTTTATAAGATTAAGTTCATATATTTTTTCAGGGTACTATTCTTCTTCACCTTACATACTGCAAGATTGTGTTTTGCTCCTCGAAATAAGATACTCATTTACCAGCTACTGTGGCATTAACACTACAGAGAGATTGGAGCAGCGGCGGTTGATGCTTCCGTCACTGGAGGCTATGATATTAATCGCACTCCTTCGTATAACTTCGTAACATAAGAATTTACTTGACGAGATCACACGAAGAACTTCGATCATTATCGGAGCACTTCCAGTGACCTATGGATCCGCCGCCACTGGATTTGAGCATAGAGTATAAAGAGTGCAGAATATGACAAATATTAATCCGGCATAAAGTAAAGGTGCTATTACACGAGCAATTAATTTTACAGGTACGAGCAGGGAACTGCAATACGCGGACACTCTAAACTGATACAATGTTGAAAATTGATTTCTACATAAATAGGATTTGCCTATTTCTCCTCTTTCTTTATTTCATTTTTAAATTACATTATAAAAAATGCACTAGCAGCCACACCACATTAAACATACGATTTTGTTTAACTGCCACCTACACTCTGTTTTTTTTAATACATAATATATATACATGTCACATCTAAGACTCAATGGAAATTAATTTACATTTAACGGATCAACAGAAACACAATAACTGATATATGAGAAGTCGTGAGAAACAAAACACCATTTTGCCTTAGTTGTAGAAGAAGGGTTACATTGTAATCCTACGTTAAATTTTATAATTTACGTCCTTAAGTATATATATACAGGAATAATTGCAGGTAACAAAACGATCGTTTTTCTCAAGTGAATTAATTCCTCACTCCTACCAATCCTACAAAACAATTTTGAATCGACGCTGGTTGACAATTTATATCATAGAACTTGGTATTACTCTCCTGTGAATTAGAGTGGGGGTAGAGCCCATCAGGGGATTAAACACTTTAAATTTAAATTTTTTACCAACGGTTTGATCGTTTGATGACAATATATTTATTTCGTATAAGTTCAGCACTGTCACGATTCTGCAAACGTACTTTTAGTTAAAAATGGGCATTAGAAAAAAAAAATGCGATTGTGGGTGTTACGTAAATTATTTATAATCGTTTATTGCTTCTTATGCCATACATAGAGATACATTTAATCTTTTTTTAGTACCTGATTAATTATTTTTATAACACATAAGATAAATTACAATTATTCTAAAAATCATTGTGTATTTTTTAATATATATATTGTATGTTAATATTATATATAAATCTAATTTATATTTGGACGAAATATTGACCCAAATTACAAATAAATGTATTTACTGTACAAAAAAGAAAAAAATATTTTTTAATTTTGTGATTCGAATCACATTTGTGCTTTCCGAGTTAGAAGGGCAATTGACTCGTTTTTTTTTTAAAGAAAAAAAAAGTATAAATGATACGTCGTAATTATTTCTATTGTAGCGTAATGTATATTAAGCATGAGGCTCAAACACGGTCACATTTTCGTGGGATATACGGAAGTACGAACACTTCTACCCACTGAAATTTTCGTTTTATTGTTAAGTATTTTTCTTTGTTAGTTGTAAACGGCGTAAAATGCGTAACTCTTGGAATATATTCTAACACTGCCCCGTTAGAATCTAAGCCAGGTGCTATTTTGCGAAGACGTGTACAACGGAAAAAATATTCTAACGCTTTAGTGCGCCTATATTGGTCGCGATCACAATTTTACACGACAGGCTGTTTTTGCGAAATGTAATGACACGTTAGGTGTTTTCAAAAAAAAATAATAATTATAAGGTATAATAAGAGAGCGAGTATGAGAGAATATAAAGTACCTTTTTGCTCAATTGAGCGATCGCGGACTCGTGTCCGTGGCCATGTTTTGTTTTCGTAACTGAATACGAGATGATTAGAATTAGAAAACATTCTGAACGTAAAGTGTACAATTAATTTATTTATATTTTTAAAACCAACCTGGTAAGCTTTAAATTTAGATCATATCAATTTTCAACAAATAAATTGTGAACGATAATTCCGGATCATCTTGTATACGCATGTTACAAAATGAATCTATTCTAATTTTATTAACACTTTTATATAGTGATATTGTGTTTTGTCACAAATTAGTACAAGTTATATTTTAAATCATTACTTTTTAATTTTTTAGGATCATAAATATGTGTGATTGGCGAACTCACGAATGTAAATCTGAGTGTATGTATGATGGTGAATACGACCTAAGCGCGTGTACTATATTTGAAGAAAAAAAAAGTATAACAATACGTTTGAGATGAAAATTAATTAGAATAATCACCGAATATTATACATAAATATATGCATATATACTATAAAGTATATACAACTTAACGGAATTCTAAACGAAACATTTTTAAATTACATCCTTCTGAAAACTGATATTTTTATTATAGCCAAAACTCTTGCCTTCTTGTTTTTAGATTTTGTTTTATCTATCATAGGATGAATTTCCTTTTTAATTTATAAAGGACGGATTAAACACGACTTTTCGATCAAATTTTTGCATGTTTGTTAGAGCACTCAGTATTTTGTTCATATAATATAAATAATAACTATGAGAAAACAAGCAAAAGCAACAAATTACCAAACTACAAAATTTTAAAAAACGATACTGTACGATATATCATTTCACAAGCACATTGATACTTAGTGGTAGAATTTTTAGTTGTAAGTGTTAAGTAGAACATGAACAGTTGTTACTGTGTAACTACGCTGTATAAAGCATCACATCTAAAATAAATACAATAATGTTGCCGGATCTCATAAAATATGTGTTAAGAATTTATTATTTCCATAAGTAACTACTTTCCCCAAATCCATAATAAATCCTAGTACTCCTGATAGAAGACCAACATAACAAATCAAATAAAAAATAAATATTTTTCTTATGAATCTTTAAATATTTAACTACCTTAATGACAGACAATTACAAATTGCAAAAAAAATATGAATATTAAAGTCAACGCAGGAGTTTCGCAGGGTTGGACTTCAACCCTGGACTTTATGTAACATCAACTTTTCTACTCTGGTCCTAATGTAATAAAATTAAGATTTTCTTAGCTTCATATGTTTCTCAAATAATTAAAAATGATCTCAGAACCACTATGACAATATACATAAAATAAAAAGTTATTTGGACCTTCAACTAAAATTCCCCGCTATGAAAGATTTAAATTTCCCGCAAATATCGTTAGGGGTGTGGTAGTGGTAACCTATTCGAATTACAATATTTTACCCCTTTAAAATATTTGTATGAATCCGAACGAATCTTATTTGAAATCAAATTAGAATGCTGTTTTACCTCATCGAAAATTTTCACAAATCAACTGTTAAAAATTCTTAATTAATTTGTCAAGAATTAGGTTGGTGTGGGTTGGTGGAACTTCTAACTTCATGCATGCAACTTCATGGATACGTTAAGGGTACGTTCGAAATCACTTTTTTCGAACGCGCTCGAAGCTCATATTGATATTGAGATGTAGTGAATTTCTTTTTTTGATCTAGGGGAATCGAGGGACAAGTAATTAAAGGTGGCTAGACTGCAAATTGATCTTGTCAGAGGTTTTGCTTTAAAATCTTTTAAAATATAATTAAAACAAAAATGGCAAAACTTGTAGGTCAATCGTCCAATTTAGTTCGGCGTAAGTATTAATTTCACTTAATTCTATTTGTATTTTAATGCATTTAAAATTACTTATTTCAATTACGTAACATAACCTTGCGCCTGACGTCTATTATCCAATCCTTTTACAGAACTGATAACGCAGTCTCAGCCGAAATTTCAAACATTTTTGAAATACGCGAAAGTAGAACTAACACCACCCACACCAGGTGACATTCCAGCTATTCGGGAGGGAATTGGAAAATTGCTTAACGGAGCAAGAACAGGAAGATGGAAGCACACTACTGTCCGTGAGGCATGGTTAAATACTCTTGTAACTATAGAAGTTTTGTGCTGGTTCTATGTTGGTGAATGTATTGGAAAGCGTCACATTGTAGGATATGATGTTTAAATGTTCATAGCTTATTATTAAATATTTAGTCAGTTAAAGAAATAAAGTGAAAAATATTAGAAAGTATATGTTTATTATTAATTACATCACATTTGGGAAGATAAGAATTATTATATATTATTAAAAGGGATGATTGTATTTTACAGAATAATAAGAACAAAATATTGATTTGGTTGAATAGGTTGAAATGATGGAATTTGATTTGTAAATGCAAAATCTCATATTCTGCATTTGTTTGGTTTAATGTACATTGTGGTAAAAACTGCAGCCTATTTATTTTATTTGATAAAGGATAGCACTTGGAAGGTTGCAACAGCCACTTGACAGCAAGTAGTAAAGTACATGTAAAGTGGTTATTTCCTAACCAACCAAAAATACGTAGGGCGTAAAAGTATTAAGAATCTCAAGTGAAAATGTAATCATACATACATATAATAAGTTCAAAATGAGCCAAATACCTTGGATGGAATTATTTCCGACGAAATTAAGCGTTCTGTTTTTTATTTCATATATTTTATTGTTTGTCAACCAAGGTAAGTTAACCTATACTTTTTGTTACTATAATCAAACAAACGATATTGTTATTTAGTTTAAGGGTAATGAAATATATTTTACCAAGTATTTTTTATGTATAATAGGTATATTAGTAACAGCTTCTCAGGGTTCTGATAGTAAATATGATTACAACATCATTACGGTGGTTTTAATGACAGAATGCTTTAAATTAATTATATCAACATGCCTATACTGTAAAGAGTAAGTATGAACAATTCTAATTCTCAGTCTCTGTAGTAAAACACTTTCAATTTCAGTAATACAGTAACTTCACTTGTATCCGATATAGTTTCTGATAAGAAAGTATTAGCTTTATATCTAGTACCTGCTTTTTTGTATTGTTTGTACAATAATTTATCATTTTTAAACTTATCGGCATTTGATCCCACAACGTATTACTTATTACTACAATTTCGTGTCGTCATAACAGCGATTTTATTTCAGGTAATTTATCGTTTTATGTGTAGATATTTCTTAAATCATTACACTTGTGTTATATATTTTAGATAATATTTAAAAAGCAATTGACAAGGAAGCAATGGTTTTCTTTAGTTTTGTTAACTATAGGATGTATGTTAAAACAAATAAACTTCACCAAAGATACTAAAGAGGAAGTGGGTGCACAAAAATACACAAACAAAGCAAATAGCTTTGATTTTAGCATTAATGCAGTATTTATATTATTACAAACTGTGTGTTCTTGCTTAGCTGGTGTTTACAATGAGTACTTGCTAAAAAAGCCTGGTGCCAATGTAAATATCTACGTGCAGAACATTTTTATGTATTTAGATTCGATATTTTGTAATGTGATTTTATTGATTTTGCAAGGTAACTTGCACGATGCAGTTTCACCAGCGAATATTAGTAAAATTTTCCATTATAAAGTAGTATTGATTATGATCAATAACGCAGCAGTAGGTATTATAACCAGTTTCTTTTTGAAAACATTAAATTCTATTCTGAAAACTTTCGCTAGCGCTTTAGAATTGATATTAACAGCTATTCTATCCTATTTGCTGTTTAGTATTCCCATATACTTAAATACTGTATTATCTATATTTACTGTTTTGTGTGCTGTTTATATTTATTCTCAAAATCCCGTAAAAAATTTGCAACACAGTAAGAAAACAAGGCAAGAAGAGGAAGAAGAATTAATAATGGAAGAAGTTTAACATACACATAGTGCGTAATTCTCAGTGACAAATTTATATTGGTTTTAAAAAGAAATCTATTGTGATATTTCTTACCGGTCTTAAGTTAAGTTTATTTCATTTGTACCAACCTTTAAAACCAAATTTATATTTTCTGTAATTATTTTTAGTTACGTAACATATAAGGGTATCAAAATAACTGCTAAATGTGTCCACAATTTGGTACTACAACTTTGCTGAAATAATTTTGGAAGAACTAAATTTGGTTATTTGGGAGTGTTGTTTTAAAGTTATATAACAATTTTGTTGTATTGTCAAAGATTATTTTGAATAAATTGATTTTTTTTTCCATTTCTTACCTTTGATGCAAATATTTGCTGGTTATTAAAGCGTCAAGCGTTGATTGAAGGAATTATAAAGAGACATAAACGCCATCTACGCTGTCGGACCCCGCAAACAGAGTACGGTTGCGTTTCCACAATTCTTTCACTCGACAATTCAAGTAATCTTCCTCGGGGAAGCACCTAGACATTCCCAAGTCATTACTCCCCGATTTGAGTGAAACTTAGTACATTTGTAGTATCTATTGAGTGTTGTACACCCCTGTCCAACTCTTATTACAAAACTTGGTTTCTTCCCCTCCGGAGGGGTAGCTGGTTTGGGTCTCGCTCCAGAGAGGGCTGTACGAGTGGCAGTGTAAAATATGTTGCCTATCCAAAATAGGTATCTAAACTCCTCATAATATGACATATTTATTATCTATGAATATGGCAAAAGGGTGACATATAGTGCAGGTGTCCGATATCATCCAATAACATATCCTTATATATTAGGCAAAAATAAAATTATTTTTGAAATATAATATTTAATAAAGCCTCCTTCATTATAAATTACAATATATTTTTGTATTTGTTTTTTACCTTTTATTAATAGAATAAAGAAAAGTCGTTAAATAATATAAAAAATTACATCCTACCACTTACAGATTCAAATTATTATATCGAATAATTAATCCATAATTGATGATGATAAAAATTACAGCTTTTATCCGTTTCGGGCGAAACGAGCCACAGTCTCTTTGAGGATATCTCCACGTAAAAAAAGAAAATTGTACCCTACATCTTATTGCGACACTACGACACCATCTCGTTCCAACTGCTATTGCTGCTCGAGTTACTGCTAGAAGAAGACACGGATGGTTTGGGAACTTTGTCTTTGGGACCCCACACGCGTATCGTGAAATCGTCGGAGACCGAAACTAACATTTGCGGATACACCGGGTTCCAAGAGACGCAATTGACGGTGCGCGTATGTCCCGAGAGCGACGCGATCGGCATCTCGTTCCTGATGTGCCAGATGTACACGTGATTGTCCTCGCTACCGCTGGCGACGAAACTCTGGTTCGTCCCGCCGAAAGTCGAGTGTATCGTGAAATGTCCCTGAGTTACACCCTGGAATCGTCGTACGAGGCATCGATCGTTCAAATCCCACAAGTGCACGCCCTGATTGGCGACGTTCAGTAATGCCAATCTGTCGTTTTTATCGACGGTGAACGACATTATTGGTTGATCCTCTTGTAGTCTGCAATAATAGCGATAAAAAAATTTTCTAGTTAGATATACAAGGCTTCAACTTACATATTCTGATCGGTTAATTCTTCTAAAATGTAGCTCCTAATCCTATGATGTGTATCCGCCGCTAGAACTGATTTACCGTCGTTTCGACACCACAGGCAGTTAACGCGAACGCCTTCCCAAGAATCGAGGATATTACCTTCCATGTCGCACTGGTAGAATTGACCTTTGATACCGCCGACTACGAATTTTGCACCGTCTTTATTCCAGGCGGCGCAAGTTAACGCGTCGTCTTGTGCCTGAGTCACTTTGATACATTTTTCCGTTTCGATATTCCACACCCAAACCTCTGGGCATTCTTCTGGTCCACAAACGACTAAATGTGTTGAATCAGGATTCCACGATATGTAAGATACGCCTATAAGATAATGTAATATAATAATTTCATTTTAAAATGGGCAAGAAAGTAAGCCATTTCCAACCAATATCTAAAGTTGCTTATAATTTTAATAGATAACTAGGAAAGACAAAGAGATATGAGAACCTAAGAATTAGTATTTTCATGATACTCGCAATAACGGCTCAATCATTTCTAGAATTAATGTAATACACTTTTAAGTGGTTTAAAGTGGAGCTACAAACAGAGTGATTCGTTAACTCTATGACAAGTTTTGGGAACGTTAAACCTGATAGGATACAATATACTTTTTCTTGAAAATAGTTGGAATGATAAAACAAAAACATTAACAACAACAATGCTTCTGAAATCATCATCACGTAATTTATTTAAACTGTCAATGCGCGTGTCAAATTGTTGATTCACAAATTTCCTGTTAGGAGAGAAGCATTTAGGTAAAATTAGTATTTTTCTAGCGGTAGATCTTTTATCATTAATCGAGGCCCACGTTGCTTTGTTTTTATTGTTTGGATTTATAATAAACATATCATTAATTGATTTGCGCGTTTCTTCAACGTAATGTTTGTAGAATTTTTGATAATTATTGAAGAAAGGTTGAAAATGATGCAGAACTTTTTTTTGAGAATCGAATAAGAAAAATTACTCTTTTATACACAACTTTCTGGGTCATACTGTATCATTATTACTTGAAATTTACTTGTAATCATGTTTCATGTTCCTAAGAAAAACCAAACTTGAATTTTTAAAATTAAATTTAAAAATAAGGGAAGCAGAAGATTTTGAATATAAATCTAAAAGATCGGTTTCTCGAATGATTGTCAGTGATCAAATTATTCGTTTTCCGTCATTCGATTATGTCCATCACTATCACACGCGCATAATCGATTTGGCAACGTTGCTGTGCTTATATCCATCTTAATAACCGTTTGTCGATTTTCTGATTCGATCTATATACATATTTTCTTTAATACTATCAGCAAATAAAAGTGACTCCTCTCATAGTACAAAGGAATTGACACAATCGGTTGCCGTATAAGTAAACAATGAATCATTTATGTCTCGCCCAATTGTATAGCATATACTAGATATGATACTTCGTTCTGCACAATGTTCTCTTCGACGATGTAAGACATAGTTCGTCATTATTAATGAATTACCGTGTTTAATATTGTGAGGATAAAAATATAATTTTCTATATTTCCAATAAGTAATACACATTTTGTAAATACATTGCACTTTGGTAATTCGCATTATTGACATTTAGACATTTATTAATTTATTAGACATGATAATCCTGATTATCAGCAATAAAAAACATATTAGGTACCTCTGACTGATAATCGTAAATTCCTTGAAATGGTCAAACAAAATTAATTAATTTGAACAAAGTTAAAGTTAAATTTGGATGAAGTTAATTAATAGAGATTATTAACAATGCACTTTATGCGTAGCTGGTTTTATTTTTCTTTTATTTAAGATATTTACTTACCATATGAGTGGCTTTCTAGTGTTTTTCTGATTGTTACAGTACAAGTTTCAGGATTAACATTCCAAATAATAACGTTTGTGTCTTTCGAGCCTGTCGCCAACTTCCGGCCATCTGGTGAGAATTGACAAAACCATACTTCATCACAATGATCATGTAATATCTACAAAAAGAAAAAGATAATCTAGAATATTGTTTTAGGTTTCGCATGCTACAAAAAAAAAAAATCATCCCCAGCAACTTTAGATATTCAAACTGAAAATCAAAATCATACGTTTTAATCTATTAAATCATAGTAAGTTTATTTTTTCCTTTTTGTAGTAAAAATGTTTAATTTTTCGCTGTTCGTTATTTATTTAAGAGCTTTATTTTGCAAAATAGAATCTCAAAAATAAAAAAATAAGTTATAGACAGCTTTTAAAACATATTTTATTAACACTTTCTTTAAATCAAAACCAGGAAGATTAAAATGTGTCAACTATCGAGGCACATAGTTTTAAACATATTATTCCTGCAGAAGAGAAACTCACAATAGATATACAATTGCACGAAATAAAATGAATTGATTACCTGAATCGTGTGTGTGGGAAACAGATCTTTTGGACAAGTATGGTCGACGAGGAGAGAAGCAGTGTTTAAATGGACAGCTTGAGCGGAGTTATGGTGGCGACAACGGAGAGTTTGCATTTCCAATGCCTGGTCTAAGAGAGCCTTTAACCGATAGGGTGGCAGCATGATGTTCGGTGGAAGATACGTTTGTAATCTGTCCATCAATGCATTCCTAGACTCTGTACCTTTACCTTCCCAATTAGAACGGCTGTGCAACTCTTGACTATTAGAACACATCATATAACTGGACAACTGGTGAACTCTAGCTGTATTATATTGCAATGGTGTCAACTCATTCCTAAGTACATGTAGGGCATCTAAAACTTTACCATCTTCCAAGTATTCTAAGTATTTTTGTTCTAACAACAAAAATTTCATTTCCTACAAAAGTAGTCCAATACTACTGATCAATACGGAGGAGATACTAAAAGCTTACCAATAAACTACTACTGTTACCAAGTAAAAGTCTTAATTCTTGGAGATCGTGATCAGCTTTGCTCCAGTCACCATCCATTACATGCTGACGGAACTTTGCTGCTACTGGATGATCTAAACGACAGCCAGATTCCATCATCAAATAGTCTGCAGTGCGGCTACAATGAAAATTTTCTTTATAGTCTCCATATTGTAAAGCATGTCCTATCAGAGGATTAGTTAAACCTAGGTCTTATTTTCAATTTATTAGCTGTATAAATTGTCCCAATGTGAATTGGAACTTCACCTACAGCTATTCTACAAAAATTTGGTAGAATTCAGTGTGGCATAATCTAATATTTTCGACTATATACAGCAATCCAGTATTATGAACACTTGCTTACCGTTAATATAATGCAACTTTAAAGGTGCTTGTAGAAAAATAATCTTTATGGAAATCCACTTCAATCTCTATGTAATATTACATTTTACATAAAAATGTTATAGATAATTTAGTGATTTTATATAAAATCAATGTATTTTCCATAATTTTTTTCAGCAGGCTATAAAATATTTGTGCAAACACAAAGAAATGAAGGAAAATGTACACTAAGAGACATAGATATTATTAAATCCTGAATTAATAACTTCAGTACTGGTAAGGAATTCATCACAGTAGATAACTGAAAATCAAGCCAAAAATCCTTAAGAAAAATTAAAATGTGTTTAAACGAAAGAACTTCATGACATGGTTTATAAGTGTGTAATTTCAAAAAGCTTTATATGTATTAATTAAATGTTTTACTTGAGTATGCGTTCATTACATTATTTGAATCATTGTTGGTGATAATAAACTATTTTCCTAATAATTAATGGCCTTAATCCCACAAAATTATGTAGTAAAATGAGTAATGCAGCAAAATTGCAACAATATTTTGATTTGATGGCATTTGTTGTTAATGATTTGTGTGTTTCTTCAAATATTTGACATGAACACCTATGAAATTAGAAAATTCATTGAATGTACCTGTTTCAAATCATTAAATTATTCGTAAAATTTTGGATGTGGATTAAAAGCTTTGCATAAGGAATATATAATATAAATAAAAAAGCAAGGTGCAATTTCAAAAACTAATATTACATTAAAGTTAAGCATAATTATATATGTTATTCACTGTAATAGATGGAGATTAAAGGTGATGTTTATTAACAGTATTTAAAAGTGGATATCCAGACAAATATATCATTTACGTTGGAAGTTTGCAATAGAGCGATTTTAAAGATCGAGTAACATCTTTATTATTAACGATAGAGATGTAAGTACTAAGTAATATAAATCAATGTTATTTTTTAATATAAAATTCAAAAATGGAATGACACATTATTGTTCAGTTTAAAATTACAGAGTATGTGTTTACCTTCTTCTAGAACAGCATATTTTTAAATTAAAGGGTAACGAATTCTATAAAACTTTTGTACAGACATTTTTCTAAAACAAAAGGTAGACCTGTAAAGTGATCCACTATTCGGTGGGGTACCTATATAACATAGTTCAACATCTTTCGTAGTTAAAAAACCTATAATCTATCTTTAAATTTTTGGGACAAATTACAACAAAATTCTTAAAGTATGACTCAGCATATTAACCTCATATAATATGGCGGAATTTCTATTATTAAAGGGATATTCCATTTACTTAGAAAAACAAAGAAATCCTTCATTGTATGCTAATTATAACATAACTGTCAATTCTGTCAATGTAAACAAATGTATTCAATTCACAAAAGAACTAGGTAGGTATAGAAATATCATCAAAATTTCAAAATCAAAACAAAAAAAGTAGGTCAGCTGTAAATCAGATGAATCACTTTATGAAAACAGAAAAGCGACTTACTTCAAGCCTTCAGACTTCAGATATTGTCCAATTAATCTAACAATCTCTTGGGCAGTTTGGTTAAGTGCAACAGTAGGTCCTATATCGCCTGATCCATCGCCGTGACCGTTTTCAGCAGTCCCATTGGTGCTGGGGACGGCCCCATTTTGCATACATCCGTTGCTCGCTTGCATAGTGTCGCCTAATGTGGTACTATTTCTCCGGGATTTTTTACGAGGCGGTTCACCACCGTCGTTACCCGTCGACTCACTATTTGAGGCCAGAATTATTTTGGAAAAATTCTTTGTTTACTCTTTATTTTTAAACCATACAAAATAACTCCCCGAATTGCAACGACCTCGATTTTTACGCGCGGT
Source organism: Cetonia aurata (assembly GCA_949128085.1). Lineage (NCBI taxonomy): Eukaryota > Metazoa > Arthropoda > Insecta > Coleoptera > Scarabaeidae > Cetonia > Cetonia aurata. The sequence goes on from OX421885.1 coordinate 37,882,383, forward strand.
AGGTGCGTTTTCGGACAAGGAACGAAAGGAATTATAACGTTACGTCACAATATGTTGACAGATTTCATTTTATACCATTAGAGAGAAATTTCTAATGTGTCCGTACGATCTCTTCTATGATGTCGCAATCATAGTTATGTCACCGATTAACATTTTAAAATTACGGTAAACGTGCGCCCGAATCCCATGGTTTATTTTTATAACAATTTAAAAATAACTTTATTAATCGTACCTAGCTTTGCCACACACCCAATAACAACGATCAGCTGAATTGCTGGACAAAACAGCTGTGCGGATGACCTCCAGAATAAACCTTTGTTAATTTGTACATGCGCACATTGTTCAAGAACACGCTGGTCATATAATAATAATAATTTTATTTATTTTCTGAACAAGATGTTATAAGTTTAAGTTAATGTAGTTTACTATTTTCATTCCTTATTACTATTTTAATTATGTTTACTTCTAGTAAGCTAATTATGAAGAAAAATGTAAATTTCAGCAACTTTAAATGTATTCGAGTAAGTGTGGTTGCATACAAAAATTATACAACAGCTTATATAGACCGTCCAAGCTCACATCCGAGTGTAGAACCTATAGTAGATAAATGCTGGAGGAACCCTGGTGCTAAATCGCTTTTCTTTGTAGGAAATTTAGATTTATATTATATTGCTCTTCCATGTTCACGTCATAATAGTCATTTTGTAAATTGCGAAAATAATTCAAAACTACTAAAAATAATTACAGAAAATTTGTATTTTGCTTAGTGGAATGCTATTATAACAGCAGTATTTGAAGTTATTAGTAAGCTGCCTTCGTCATACCTGATGTCAAATTTATGCCAACTATTTTTGTACCAGTACTATTACATAAATGAGTACTATACTCCATTCACGTTAAAAAATGCAATACATAGCCCTGTGATCATCGCCTATATTACATGAATAGTGGAAAAGTATCGGCAAATTCAAATTGTACATTGACAGTGGCATAAGCGTAACAGTTTGTCTAGTAATAGCATACCCATACGTTTTAAGTATTTTAAAAGCAAATAATATAGTTATTAAAGGCGTAAAGCTGCTTAATGTATTAGCTAAGACGTAATTTTGAACCCAAGGGCTAAAAATACGTCGAGGGTCATAAAAGCAAGTTACGGCCGTGGTACATACATAAATTTATGCACGGATGACGGTTTGTTCATTTAAACTAAAAATATCTATAAAATGTATTGAATTATCCAGCCACATCTAAAAAAATGCCAAAAATTTAAAATTTATGTAATGTTAATTCAAACGGCGAATGGCAGTATATTTATTATACTTATCATTTTGTGGTTTTTTTACGAATTTGCAGTCGTTAAGTATTATCTTACCAGAGTCACGTCAAAGTGTAGGTCGTTGACTTTGTCATATGCAGTCATATCTTTCGTATTCGTATATCTCCTGCTAAATGGTGTATGATTTTTTATGTTTTGTTTTTAATGTTGTTAATGTTTCGTTAAAATCGACAAACAATCCCATTTTAATTAATGAGCAGTTCATTAGAAGTTTTGCCATGTTTGAGCACAAAAAAAAAATTAGTATCACAATATAAAACGGCGGTCCGTGCATACGTCAGAGAGAGCTATGGGCTATTACATAATGATCGGAGTTCTTATCGTATGCTTTCGTTATATGGGTATGTTTATATATAATATGTTACAAAATTATACGAAGAAGTTCGACAATGTAATAGCCCCCCAATGACGTGAGCACCAGCCGCCGCTAGTCACATTTTAAATAAAATAAAAATAAATATGAAATATTGGAAAAAAATCAACATCCCGAAAGATAAACCTATAGTTACAAGTCATCGCGGAAGCTGTATATAATAGGGTTGTGCAAAATCTCGATATTAGCCGATATGAACTGTGAATATCGATTTAGAAAAGTATCGATATATCGAATACCGGTATTTATATCTGAAAATATCGTATGTCAATATTCATATTCAAAAACATAGCAGATATAATCGCACGCTTAATACCTGCGAATTATTTACTTACTTATTTTGGCTCTAATTTTTCATTCATGATTAGTATTTTTAATATGAGAAATATCGATATTAAATTGCCGATATCCCACAACCCTACTGTATAAGAATATTATTTAGATTTAATAATAATAATTGAAATTAAATCAATTCAATAGTAACTTTATTAGATTATATCCATTAATATACTTGACCTATGAACCTATATAATAAAACGAAAATAATGACTTTGTTTTACAAGGAGAATCGATCAAATGTTAAACTCATTTCCATTTATGCCTTTGTCATGTGGTAGTAAGAAACTTTTGGCATACTTTGCAGATGTGTAATAAGTAACAAAGAATCATACATTGAAGTACATAATTATGTTTTGTAAACCTAATTTCAAAACATTCTCTTTTTGAAGGAATGTACAGTTCAAAGTCCATATTAAATAACTAACATTTTGCTTCAAGTATCACTTTTATTTGTACTGGAGACCTGGAGTGGTAACATTTACATCAATAAATAAAAATTCATAATAAAATTTATATTAATATAACTTGCCAATGATTATGTTAGTATTATTACTTTAAAACTCTAATCTATGAAATAACAAAGTGGAAGAACACCTATCATTTTATGCTACTTAATACAGATCACAATTATTTACATCTATGATAAACATTCCTGCATAGCATGTTCTTTTAGGTACCCTGATAAAACATGTAAACGTGTATATATTTAAACATCATCTGGTAAAATATCTGGAATTAAATGAGAGCAAAGTTCCTCTTCCGTGTTTATAAATAGAACTTTAGATGCAGTATTTTCATCTAGCCTATTTACAAAAAAAAAGATCATTGCATTATGAACTAGTTAAAAGGCAACATTAATATACTTACCATGCTTTAATAATAGCCCAACAACCTGAGAATAATGTAGGTGCATTTATAACAAGACAAACTCCTAATCTTTCTGGATAATGTTTACTTAGCAGCCATATCAAATTCTTTAATACTTGATAATCCATACAGTTTAACCCAAAACCACTTAGGTCAAAAACTATACATAAATTATCTATAATCTCTTCAAAACATTTTTTAGATGCCTCTTCCTGTAAAACACAAATTATAAATTATTATCATTTAGAAATTAATGCATCAATAAAAACGTACTAAACAATAAACTATAAATTTTGTTAATTCATTAATATCCCTATCATTAACATTGTGATATTTTGCAGGTATATAAATTACGGGCCTTCCGTGTAAATCCCTATGTTTAAGCACTCTAGCTTTTTTAGCTTCCAAATTTTTCTGAATTAATTGTGAATTCAGATTTAATTCTTCTACCCCATAGTCTTTTCTCCATTTGTTCGTTTTCAATATAGCCTAAACATGTAACATTTGCAATTATACTATAAGCTGGTATATCGTATAAATACATACTTTAAAAGCATCGTCAGTAGTTTTAAAAGCTTTTAAATAACGTTTCAAAGAAAATTCATTATGATATTGGGACGGATCTGCATCAGAAATTAACTTCATTCTGGTCTTCAAATCCTTCAGGGAAGCCTCATCTACGGAAGCAGCTGTCTTCTCACACATTTTTGTTTGTATTTAATTCAATATCCAATAAGCAAGTGGCAAAGTAGTAACAGTGCGTTATCGCGGTTATCTGGTGCTTAACATCATAAATGTATTTGAATTAATGGTGCTTATGTTTTGATTAATGACGTAGCACGTTTGAAATATGGTATGGTTTCATTCTTTCTCTAATACATCGCAAATATTTGTTATAAACAATGATCGTATGTCAACCTCCGTTAACCAAAAATATATTTGAATTGTCAAACAAAACAGTAATGCAGTAAAACATTACTAGATGGCCATTCATTACGATGCAGATTAATAAAAAGAAAACTATAATTTTTATCTGCAAACAGCTCCATTTATATTTTATCGTAATTAGTTTAATAACAATTCATATCTAAATGAACAATTTTGAAGTGGAAATTATAATATTTATACTTGTATCACCCTATTTTCGAACACGCCCCTGTGCACCAACTATAGAAAAATTTTTAATTTAGTTCGCTTGATGCAATAGAGGTCGTGTCATCATATGTGTCAAATTTTCTCTTTGGTTATGTTCGTTATGTTATAAACAATCTGAGAGGCGAAACAGAATCTATTTTCTCACGATTGAAGATCTTTAGCAAATAAAATGGATTTTCAAAATCGTCCTGGTGGAAAAACTGGTGGTGGAGGCGTTGCCTCATGGTCCGAAAGCAATCGGGATCGTCGCGAAAGACTAAGGCAACTTGCTTTAGAAACCATAGATCTACAGAAGGATCCGTATTTTATGAAAAATCACCTGGGTTCTTATGAGTGTAAGCTTTGTTTAACTTTACACAACAATGAAGGAAGCTACTTGGCACATACGCAAGGAAAGAAGCATCAAGCGAATTTAGCTAGGAGAGCAGCTAAAGAGGCAAAAGACGCCCCGACGCTGCTAGCTCCAGAAAAACCAAGAGTAGAGCCCAAGAAGTTTGTTAAAATAGGCAGACCTGGTTATCGTGTTACAAAACAAAGAGATCCGGAAACTGGACAGCAAAGTTTACTTTTTCAGATTGATTACCCAGGTGAGAAAAATGTAAACAAAACGAAATAAGTTCGAAACTAATAAATTTTGGATTTTCTAGAAATTGCTGATACTGTTTATCCAAGGCATCGTTTTATGTCTGCTTATGAGCAAAAAATAGAACCTCCAGATCGTAAATGGCAATATTTGTTGTTTGCGGCTGAACCCTACGAAACAATCGCTTTCAAAGTACCTAGTCGAGAAGTTGAGAAAACGGATAGCAAATTTTGGACTCATTGGAATAGAGATACCAAACAGTTTTTCTTACAGTTTGCATTCAAGAATGAAGCAAAGAAACCGGGAGCTATAATAAGTAGACCAAATGTTATAGCTGGAGTTCCAGCACCTCCTATGTTGCCAGTCCCTCCACCTCCTAGGCCACCGATGTTCAATCCTATACCTCCACCCCCTCCCTTAATGGGTGCAGTTTTACCTGTTCCACCACCACCACAGTAGTTAAGAATTATTTAAAAATGTTCATTTTTAATTTCAATAAATATATGTATGCGAATGTCGAGCCTTTATTAAACATTTTTCATAAGCATTACTTGCATTTTTTCCAGAAGTAAATTTCATAATAAAATTATAAATGTATTTACTCTGAAGTTGCAATTTATTAATTTTGTTCCCTGGTTATAAAAATTTTAATTTTCACTTTTCAATCTACAGTACTGCAAATACTCTTAATTTATAAGTTGTTACTGAATTAACAAATTACGGGTTTTTACTCCGAAAATAACGCAGAATCCAAATAGGCAAAAATATACACTATTTATTCTATTCAATTTTTTAATTTAATATTTTTCGTAAATGACAAAAATTTATCTTCATTTAAATAGTTGTGGATCAGGACCTGAAAACGTATTTGCCAACTATTTCTTTTCTGTGCTAAACTAGAAATGTTTCAATTATTTACTAATTTCAATGAGGCAAAATTAATAGATGTTATGGTATTGGAAAAAAATGCATTTTTTTTCTTTAGTAGTTAATTTTAGAGTAAAAGTCTGAGTGGGTATTGATTTAATAACACAAGAAAACTTTTTAAATTATTTTATTTTAATAAAATATCAAATTATGCTGTTAGAATGCAAGCTCCTCCAACAGCTTTTATTTTATCCTCGGCGAACTTGGAGAAGAATTTAGCTTTAACAATAACAGGTTGATTTGGAATACGACCTTTTCCTAATAATTTATAATAACCCTAAAACACAAAAAATCAAATTATATTTGATACTGACACAATCATATTACTAATATTATTTGCATAATTTTAAATTATTTCAGAAAATGAACATTCAGCAGATTATAAATTAATCAGTCCGCCCGTTCGTACAATCATCATATAGAAATCTATGTGGTTATCGATAAATCGTGAAACCAAAGTCCTACTTACTGCTTTAACAATGTCAATTACAGGTGCTTTGCCATCAGGATGATCCTTATATTTCAACCTCGTTTGCTCACTGACCAGAGTCCATATTTTATCAAGATTGATAGAGGGACACCACTTAGAGTTTTTCCTAAGATGATAATTTCTCATACCCAACTTGCCGAAGTAACCAGGGTGGTATTTGTCAAAATTTATCCTATGGTGATGCATACCACCAGCATTACCACGACCACCAGGATGTTTACGGTGTTTACCTGAAAGAAACACCTGTGTTAAATATATGAAAAATAGTTTAAAAGTACTGTTTTTCCAAAGTTATAATCAGTTAAAACGTCTTCATAGTAATTGTACATCTGTCCGCCCGTTTACATATCATCATAATTTATAACAATAAATAAACAAGTTTTGTAAAATACTTACCGATACGACCGTGCCCATGGCTGACATGCCCCCTTAGCTTCCTAGTCTTCTTCTTGTGTGTCGACTAAAATAAAATTAATATCTTAACAGTTGTATAACATAACCTAAGAAAATGTAAACAATTCTGGGTTGATTTTGTTGAAATAGAAAGAAATATTTGTCAAATTAAAATGTACACGTCTTGATTACTCATTATCGTATTAAAATTCACTACATTTTAAACTGATGATGTAAATTTTTTAAGAAAATTAATGTGAACATGTATCAATACTACACTCACCATTTTGGAAGAAAAATAAAAAGAGATGGGAAAGCAGCGACGTTAGCTGAAATGTCAACTGCGCAATTCTACCAACACCAAGTAAATTGTTTGTTTTGTTATAACTTAAATTAGTACTACCAACACAAACTCATATTTCGAAAATTTCAAAACATTTTTCTTTTTATTTTGGATTATTTTCTACTTTTCTTAAAATTTGCTGTATAATTGAAAGGTTATGTATTCGTAATTTGTGATTTCTCTCATAAACTAGAGGAATATTAAAGAGGAACCGCTATATTTGAAGTTTAAAACAAAATATATTATTATGGTTTTTGTTGTTTATGTCAATGTTGTTAATATAATTTTAATGAAAATACTGTTACATTTTATTTATTACATTTAATCGACGGGAGCAATATGGATACAACTAAATCAGTGGTAATGTTTCCATAACTTACGAACCCCTAATTCCTTTTAATATTTATATATGAATTCATAAAGACTCCTCAAGATTTGGAAAGACGTTCGACACTAGCTAGGTATCGTTTCAGGGCTTTAATTAGGCTTGTGATAGCAAATAGACATTGGCTTGAGGATGTCGAAGACGAACAATTATCAGAAAATGTAAAGAAGAACGTACAATTACTGACCAAAAAGAAGACTAAGGGTCTGCTGACCTTGCAGGTTAATAAATAAAACAGCGGCAGAAAAAGTAATTATTAACGTCTTTTTTCGAATTTTAGGAAAAGGGCATCTTATGTAAACCAGCGGAATATAGGACGGATCAAGAAAAGCATCTTCTAAATAAAATCATTGGTGGTTTAAAGTGTTTTCGAAAATATCCGGAAGTATACTTTTGTTAAATGAGATATTTTCAAATGAATCTAGGCTTTTTTTTCATTCAGGATGTGAAGATCCAATTAGCTGGCGTTACTTATTTTGTGTACTATGGACCGGGAAGGGTTATTGTAAGGCAAAATCATATAGCTCACGGGTTGTATTTTATCGTAAGTGGGGAGGTGGTGGTTTCGATAACGACATACGATCCCGTAATAAAGGAAAATATTACTACTAATGTTGGTACGATGGTTGCGGGAGCCATGTTTGGCGAAGTTTCGTTATTGCACGATATTCCGAGGACAGCCACCATAACAACTTTAAGTAAGTATTGTCTCAATTATTTTTTTTTTTAATACAATAGAAAAAATGTTTGTAATAACTACACTGAAAACAGTTAATGTTGGTATATCGAGGTGGACGATAACGTTGCCCTCTATAGAGTAAAAGGAAGAAGTGCCACATAAACATAAGATTTAAAATAACTCACACGGAAAAGGAAACGGACAATTTGAGTAGTTGTTTATTTTTTGTTCATCATACATAGTTCGAATTTACGTGTTTTGTTCAATGAGTCTGGATGTTATCTTATACATGACTGGTAATTAATTGTCATCTGAGTTGTTCAACTTTTAGAAAATTAAAAAATTCTGTGTAGATTTGGTTTTGTAATTTGTTATTATTTTGATTTGCAATTTTGAAATTATATGACTTGAAAATTTGATTTATTTTTTCGGATAAATGTTTTACATAAAGAATTTTTATTATTTCAAAAAGCAATTAATTTTCGAAAAGATAGATAATTGCCCAAATTTGCTTTTGTTTTGTAATATAGATTTACATGTATATAATTCAACAGATATTATAACTGGGTAATCTATATACGTTATTGATCAAACTGGTGTTAAATTTCTATGCACACAACTCAAGGGAAATTTTAATCTACAGTAGCAAGTCAAGTTGAGCTATATTGCTTCCTAATTATTAGCAGCATCTTGCTGGAGGGTGAGTTTTATAGCTACATTTAGTAGAAAACGTACCTAATTGAATTGTCGAATATCTTGTGTGTTTTCAAAATATAATCGAAATATAAACAGGTCTTAATTTGGATCATCTTGCAAAATACTTTATAAACATTACACATCCTCAGCTCCTTGCGAATTACTTTGCGTAAAGAAGAAGGATTTCGACATCGTCCTGAAGGAGTCTGTTAAAGAACAATGGGACGAGATTCAGAAGGCTATGCGGCGGTTCACCTATTTCGACGGTTGGGATGACGTGGCGGTTAGGGAGTGCTGCATATACTCCAAGATCAAACCGTACATCCGAGATCAGACTATATTAGGAGATGGGGTGGGTACCACCTCGTCCACGTATTTCGTTCTTAAGGGCGAGTGCAGACTGATAGAGCATCTGTTGGTTTCGGTGACGAGGGACCGGGATGGTCAGAAGCATTATAAGCTTTACAGTCCTGGGCAGTTAATGGAAGACGAAGAGTTTGAAGAGGATTTCCTTCAGAATACCTTAGATGAGACGAAGCAGTCTGTGACCTCGCTACCATCGTAGGTTTTTGACTTTTAGTTATTTTCCCTTACAATTCGTTTTAGTGAAATCATGAATTGAAGGTCACAGCCGTATAAGCAAGAAATAATCCTGTTGAAAACTTTGTTGTATTTTTTCACCTATCAAACTCTCTTCCGTGTTACACAAACCAAGGCCTGCATGGCTTCATGCAAGAAATAGTTTCCAGCAAATCCAGTATCTCGAAAATCTTTATTTTAAATCATTTGCTTGTTGAGCTCAGGAATCCAAATATGCAACAATATCTAATATTATGTTCCATTTAAAATCAAAAACTTGCATAACATGCATAAGAAACTAAATGCCCTGTATACATCAAAATAATTTTGGGTCATAGCTCGTGCATTCCCAAATAACTTTTACTTAAAACATTTTTAAATTAAATTGATATATCCTTAGTCCGTAACTGAATTCATGTATTAATAAAACTTATTGTAACCGGTTTTATATTTTTTCTATTATCTATGTCTAGATTGTATTAAACAGTTTTCTTTGTATACTTACTCGCTTATGCCTTTTGGTCCATCGAAGGTGTTAGTTAACGATCTTGAACTTATTAAATATATAAATTAGTTCTAAGGTTTTGCTTTATTATATTTCAGAGTTCCCAGAGCAATGTTTCCCGATGACAGCACCCAAAGAGGAGAGAAGAGGAGGTCCACTAAAAAGGAAAGAAGACTGCGTGAAACGAAAACGCTACCCAGGAAATCTGGCAAAGTGGACGCGGTGAGCTTAAACACCGTAGAAGTAAATTTAATCGGAGATGAGGGGACACCATCACCGACGCAGAAGTCAGAACTAGACAGTGGGCCGCACGGTTCCATCATGTCGCTACCGGATAATGTTGAGACCCATTTTATGCAGGTTATTTTTAGATTATGTTAATTTGTTTTGAGTTTCTGAATGCGTATGTTATTATTGCTTGAAGGCAGGGTTGATAAAAATCACGATTAAAAAAAAAATCAAAAATCGTATATTTTAAAAAAAAATCATGATTTTATTGATTACTTTAAATTTTAAATACTGATGCATTATAAAAACGTTTTATTATTTATTTTCATAAAAAAGTACGGATAGTTTGAGTGGCTCTAGTACTTTCGATTTTGATGCCGGTTGCAATAGGAATAGCGACGTTTTAAGGTCATTTGTTGTTAGAACAAATCACGACAAGAAAAAAGAATTGGACAAGCAGTTAGCTAGGGCTATTTTTGCAGCAAACTGTAGCTTCAGGTCAATTGAACATAAAGAAGTTGAAGCATTGAAATGCTAAGGCCGGGATCTGTTCCACCTTCTAGGTTCCAGCTATCATCGGTTCTTTTAGATGAAATATTTGAAGAGGAGAAATCAAAATATTGTAAAGATCTATCAGGCAAGTCAGTTTGTATGTCTCTTGATGGATGGTCAAATATTCATAATGAACCAATAATTTGTGTCGTTTTGACAGCCGAGGATGGAAATAGTTTCTTGTTCGAAAGTATAGATACATCAGGGCACCCACATACATCTGATTATCTTACAGATATCGCAGTAAATATTATAAATAAGTGTGACACTGGAGTATAATTGCAAAGTAACTAGCATTGTCACAGACAATGCGGGTAATACGAGTAGTATGAGAAAAAAACTATCAGAGCTCCTGAATTTGAAATATCCCATTATAACTTATGGATGTTCTGCTCATATACTGAATTTGCTTTCCAAGGATTTAGAGATTAAACAAATAAAAGAACATGTACTTCAAATTGTAAAATATTTTCGCAATACGCATTTACCTAAATGCTTGGTATAAACAAAAAGGAGGGAAAAAATTAGTACTACCTCACGATGTTCGATGGAATACACTCGCTGACTGTTTTGAAACATATGTCAGTGAATGGTCGAAGTTGTTACAAATTTGTGAAGAGCATGAAGGTGACATTGATCCTGTGATTTTTAAAAAAGTTTGGAATATTCAAATCAAAAGAATGGCCGAAGACTTTTTAAAATTATTGAAACCAATTTCTGTGACACTTGACAGAATTCAGCAGAAACGTGCCTGTTTATCTTATACGGTCGAGGAATGGAAAAAATTAGAAGCAGTCTTTACAAGTTTTGAATCAACTGAAACAATCATAAAACAAAAGTTTATTAAGAGATATGAACAAGCCACGACACCTTTTCACTTTTTAGTATATTGCCTGGATCTTACTACAAATAAAAATGAATACCAGTTGTCACCTCAAGAAAAAAATTCAGCTGTAGAAATAGTTTCCAAATATTATTCTGGCACTGGATTATTACCATTAGTCATTAAGTTGGAAGCCAAATCAGATGCGTTCCACGAAATAATGTTTTCGCAAGAAATAATACAAAATGTAAATGCAGTACAATGGTGGAGATCTCAGAAGAACGTTCCAGAGATTAATCAAGCATTGGATATCATTGTTCCGATTTTGTGTGCGAGCGCTTCTTCTGCAGATGTCGAAAGAACTTTTTCATCATATGGGCTTGTCCATTCAGAATTAAGAAATAGATTGGGTAATGAGAAAGCATCTAAATTAGTGCTTCTTTTTAAACATTATAATACAACATAAGATCAAAAATAGTTTTTTTATACTTCTGTTCAATTAGTTAATCTTCTGAAGAATTTTTTAAATTTTAGTTTTGTAAAACGTGTATTTTTTATTAATATGAAACATAGTTTTCTTATGTTTATTTATTTTTTCTTTGTATTTAGAAATATTTTATGTATTGTGTTACTAAATAAATGTATTTTTGTAATGTGTTTTCTGCTTGAAACATTTATTATATAATAAAAAATAAAAACTATAAGAAACTACTATAAGAAAAGAGATCATGATTTTTTTTAATAAAAAATCACCTTGATTTAAATCATGATTTAAATTCTGATTTTATTCAAATGATTTAAATCATCTCAACCCTGCTTGAAGGTATCAAAATTTAATTATGTATATAGACCTTTCTTCTATATTCTATGTGACGAAGTTGTATTCCAAAGGTCTGCATCTTCTCCCAAAATGCTTGCTTTGGTTTGGGCGAGAATATGCGAAGAAGACGCGTGGTGGCGATGTCTGATTACGTCGAATGTCTCTTGATACCGCGCTACTGGCTCTTCCAGCACAATAAGGCTAATCTATGGACGAGGATACAACAGTATTTGGACACACAGATACCGCCTACACCCACAGTGTTCAAGCAGTTCGTAGAGCAGAGGCGATGGTTGCGCTACAGGACGAAGATGGCAACGGAAATGTTCGGCAAACCGCCGGTAACGGCTCGATATAATATTCCATATTCGATAAGGATTAATGAGGAAATACACTTCGATTGAAATATACTTTTATTTAGCGGATTTGATTTATGTTTTTCACAATAAAATGGTATTAAACTATATTTTGGCACTTTGTCTCATTAACTTACACATTATAATTACATCTATAACGTAAAAAAATACTTAATATTTAATATATAATAATCGGAGATTAGATAAAACTTAAACTTAGATTGTACAAATCGGTAGATCTTAACGTTAGAATATAAGTAGGTTTGAAAATGAAATATTGTTAAAGAGGTCGCGATATAAGCATTTATTACAGGTAAAATAAACATATGACTAGTTTATACATTGATTGATGAGCAATACATTTCATTGCAACATAAAATGTGTATTGCTATAACTAATTATAATTATGTCCTATTATAAGTTGAAAGTTCAACTAAAGATGATATGTATGATCCTTCAATGCTATAAATAATTGTACAAATTGGAAATTTAAGCATCTTTTTTTTCTCCGTTTTGCTTCGAGGCATAAATAATGTAAACTCTAATAATTCAGCTAAAAATTAGGTGCCCCTATCTTATGGTTTATCTTGGAAGAGGAAAGATCGTAGATAAGTATAATACTATTAGAAAGAACTTAGATCATTGTGTATTCGCAAACCTTTGGGACGTAATATAGTAGAAAGTACAGCATTTTTGTTCATAATTCAACAGCAGTAATATATTTTATAGCAAAACAGGCACAAATGTTAATTAAAGATGTCAGCGTTAATTACTGTTATATCATCAAATTCTAACGTGTTCAAGCCAAATTTTATCAAATCAATCGTAAGATTATGAAAATAATGCATTATTATAGAGGAACTCTTTAATTATGTAGGGTGGCATATTTTTTCTCAGTTGGTACCGCAATATTTTTAATAAAAATTCCGATTTTGAATTAGTTAACTTTAAATTCAGAATACTTAAATCCACATAAAAAAATAAAGCAACTATTATACGGGTTTACCACACCGAACATAATTTAAACTGTTTTATCTCCAGATACATATTACAATTGAATTTTAAAGATCCTCTATCATTGACTATAGTTACGAACTTCATATAAGATATATTACAGCGTTAGTAGCAAATATTTTTAATGTTGGCAGCAGTTAGTAAATATTTAGCATTTATCAGATATCTAATTGTATATTTTAGCCAGATGTATCTGTTATAAATCTCACAGTATCTCAAAATTCTAAATTAATCTTATAAGTATGATATTTATGAGGAATTATATTATCATGGATTTGGAATACTCCATTATAGGTTTGCATTGGATTATATGATATGTACTACCGCTCCGCATTGTCAGGATAATGAATGGAATGTTAAAGAGGAAATTACACGAATCCTACTCTCTAAAAACTTAATTCAGGTACACATTTTGTGTTGTTCGTAGGATGATTAAAATATATCAAAATGATTGTCTCCATATCACTGTTAAAATAATAACCTTAAGATTAAATATACAATACAAGCAATACTTAGATTAATAAACAAACACGGGACAAAAATTCATGACAATAAAATAGTGTAATGACAGATAATTCTTAATATACTACAGATATCTAGTGCAATTTTTATTTTCATAAATATTTTTATAAGTACATAAAACATGTAACAATCCTATATTATTAAATACACGCAAAAACATGTATAAATAAAATAAAATATGTAAATGCATTGCTTAGTGCTTAGAAAATTCGAGATTTGTTGAGAAATAAATTACTTGTGAAAATGTACGAACATATTTAAAGCAAAGCTTGCATTAAAGGTGCTTGAATGTAAGCGATAGAGATTCGGAAGTATTTTGGGATTCTAAATTTTGGTTGGACACAAATAATGAAAATATTTGATAGTGGGTTTTCAGATATCTTTTAGGAGTTGCCTATCGGTGACTGTATATCATATCCAAACAGTCCAATGGTAAAACATCCATAGTTTCATTGTGTGTCCATACATAAAAGAGATTAAAACCAAATTTTACAAGGAATTTTGCCATCTTTTCATACCTAATTCTATAATCTTATAGCTTTGCCTTAAACCTATCAGATTCGATGATTTGCCTCTACATCTACTGAATATTATTCCAATACTTACTATACATTCTCCCAATTTCTGCTTACATTATTTACATAAATCCTCTCGTCTTTCATATACTTATCATTTTCCGCCTTTATGGCGCTCTTGTTTTTAGGCATATTTACATAATTGTCTGGAGAATTGACGATTAGGTTCTTCTCGTTCATGAAGTCTACCTTATTATAGGTGGGATTAGCATAGCTGGGCAATGCCGGCGATTTTGGTGTGTTAGGTTGCGTCTCGTAATCCGAATCGTTCTTCAACATCGGCGCCAATTCCATGGTGTGACCATCCTTGTTGTTCAAATTGCTGAAGGTGAAGATTTCGCCATCACGTTCCCTCGGGCTGAATATGTGTCCCGGTTTCATTGGCAAGTAATCGGATTGTGCCGTCGTTGGAGGCGATGGCAGATCGTTGATGTAGTGTGGTGAGGAGAGTTTCTCGAAGTCTGGTGGACTGACCATCTGCAGGTAGTCGTTTTGGCCTTGGAATCTCTCGGTGTTCATCGTGAGATATGGGTCGTTCAAATCAATGTAATGCTATGGAAGTAGAAGATTTGTTTTTATTACAATTAGTATTAAAATTTCTGTAGATTCCTTACTCTCTTAACAGAATCTTCAAGCATGCTTCCTATTCTTTCGGTTAATTTTCCAAATGTTGGCCTGTCTTGTGGTTTCGGTTCCCAACAGTTTGACATCATGGTGTATCTGCAATAGAAAAATGTGTCTGTAGTTTGGTCTCTATTGTTCATCAAGTTAGCTAAACAACAAATTTAATGCCAAGAGTTTTGAAGACCTTTCAAGTACATTACAATAATTTATTGAATTCATTGAGATTGCATCTTTAGAAGCCTCAAAGGTAAATATAGGAATTTGCTTACATATCTGTAGTTGCATACATTGGTGAATCCATTCTGTAACCATCCAGTAATTTTTGGTAGAGCCTCTCATCCGCTTCCATGCCTGGGTAAGGAGTGCGAGCCAGCGAGAAGAACTCCCACAATACAATACCGAAAGACCATACATCGGATTGTGTGGAAAACACTTTATCTCTTATCGATTCAATGGACATCCATTTTACAGGAAGTGGACCCTGAGAAGAAACATTTATCACATAATTTAACTCTTTCTTATCGTAAAGAAACTTACATCACTCTTTTTCTTGTAATTGCTTCCCTTGTACATGTTCTTAGCAAGACCAAAATCGCAAATTTTAACGATATTATTGTCGGCCAAGAGGATATTCCTTGCGGCTAAATCGCCATGTAAAACCTGCGAAATATTTATTGTACGACTTGTTGGTAAATCAAATTTGAATTATCACCTTTCGCGAAGCCAAGTACTCCATTCCCCGAGACACTTGGAAAGCCCACGAGAGCAGATCCTTCGTGCAGATTGGCTTGACATTACCTTTGTAATCGCCTTTATAATTTGATCTCCACTCCGGTTGAATGCTGTTGTTACTCATGAGTGGCTCATCACCTGCAGAATATAACTCTTAGTAGTTTAAATTTTATAAAAAAAAATCCTGATGGTGTACCTTGACTACCGCTTGGAGACATAGAAACTAAGGTGACTTCAGTAGTTTGTACAACACCGTTGGAGTTGCTTCTGTAATCCATCATATCCTTCGGAGGACCATCTTGGCTAAAGTTACAAAGTAAAGAATATTACCTTTACGTCTACGCGTAAAATTTCAGAATTGCAAACCTGTGACTGCTGGAAACAGAAAAGGACCTAGATAGTATCTCCATTCCTATGGTGTAATCGATTTTTCCAGTCACCGGGTCTATTTGATTAATGAAATTTTCTCTGTGTCGCAGCAGATAATTATGAAGATTTCCAAATCGGCAGAATTCGACCACAACATAGAGTTCCCCTGTTGAGCGAATATTTGAGATAATATCATGTGAAGATTAGCAAGGAAATTACTTACTTTTGGTTATATGTTTGGTACAAGCTCCTATGAGGTTAACTACGTTCAAATGTTTTCCCAGATGGACCATTATTTTCAATTCTGAAACCAAGGCTCGAAGATAAGAATCTTCGGCATTCTTTTTCACCATTTTGACGGCGACTGTTATGGATGTTTCGTTGTCTACGTATCGCTCCAAAATCGCTTTCATTACCACGCCGAAAGCTCCTGCTCCTAATTGTTTTCCTGTAAATATTTAATGTCGTCACCAATCATCTTATTGGAGACTCTCGCAAATGAGCCTACCTAATTTAATTTGTTCTCTAGGTATTTCCCAAGATTCCTTATCGTAGGGCAACAGTTCCGCTTGGTCGTCAATTCCTAGTTCAGGATTAATGCACTCAACTGCGCCTTTTTCGAAATTCGCTAATCCTGCAAGCTTCAACATCTTCTTCAATTTCTATGAACAGTTTTTCATGTTAGAAAGAAATCGACTTCATGCGCAGCATTTTATCTTTCTTGAGTTACATACCCTTTGCTTCATGACCTTTACGATGAGATACGCCAGGAGAGCAATTAAAACAATGATGATGACAGCCAGGACGTAAAACCAAGGGTTCTGAGGTGGTTTGTCTAAAAATTTAATGATCGATGTTATACAGTCAAAATTCTGTTTCGAAAACAGAAATTCCTAAACTTACTCTTGAACGTAACTGTTGTCTTTTCGCTGGCGAAACCAATACGGCTTTCGACAACGCAAATGTAAACACCCTCGTCTTTTGGTTGGGTATTGGTGAATAGAAGTACTTGATTATTGTCCTGGAATCTAATTCTTTCATTATCTGGGAACAGTTCTTCGTTATCCTTGAACCATTTTACTGACGGTCTAGGAACTCCTTCAGATTTGCAGGTAAAGTTGTGCGGTGCCGGATAAATCAGGCGTGTGTCAGTTGTGTTCATGTTGGTGGATATAATTTTTGGTGCGTATGCATCTAAATACAAAGGATAACTTGTTTCTTACGAATACGGTGTAAAACATGTAGGACTCACGGATCACATCCACAAAAATTTCTTGAGATTTGACCTCATCCGAATCTATTTTCCGAATTTCGCATTTGTAGGCACCTGCATGCTCAGCGGTTAGATTCTCCATTGTTATGGAACGATTTCTTGAATAGATTGTCGAGCTGTAGAGTGGTGTGTACTCTTAGACAAAGATTTTTTTAAATTAGTTTTGTTTCTTTTGTTTACAGAAAAAATGATTTTATTGTCATCGTAAATTCGTCATGTCTCAATATGGGAGTTTCATTCTCAGTTAAATAAAGTCCCACAGCAGCTGAACTCTTATGCGGCTTGATTGACCTAGGTATACCCTGACAATGGTATACTGCTATTATAGTAATATTTACATGAGGAAAATTTGAGGATATTCTTATGACAAAGGATTCAAAGAGGACCCAACTTTACCAAAAGATAACGTGGATCAATGATAGTTAATGTCAAGCTCACTAAGTTCAAATGCATTGCAGTTTTTATAAAAAAGATAATTTCACCACCATAAGGATAGGTGGATAAGACATAGATTGGAGGGTGAAGGTCAAATATAAACTTCTTTGGATTAAGCATGGGTTTGGACAAGAAAAGCCTCAATGCGTTTCTATATATGCCCAGAACATATTGAAAGAAATGAAATAATGGATAATTTTGTTAAAGAAATGGCAGGAATATCATTTCAAGTGTCTGAATAATAGAAGTAATATTGAAGAAACCAAAAAATAAAGTGGATAAAATTAATATTTAAATGTCTAAGGGATGATATTCACAGAATGTATCAAACAGGGATCCTGTCAGGCCGCTGTAGACTGGGAGCACATCTGAGCAAGCTTGGAATTGCAAACAAATAGATTCTGTGAGGACCAGGGTGAAATATCGATTTATCGAAATAAGTACCTACATACAAGCAAATACTTTCTTTTGCCTTTAATGGAAAATCCGTGAGATAGGTACTAAAGATCTGGTATTTGTAATGCATCTAGATATCTAAAATTTCTTTAAATTTACCTTCAAACGTTAAAAGGGTGTCATTCAGATACCATCTGATATCTTGTGAATAATTATGCGCTGATACTAGACACTGGAACGTCACTCTATCCTTCAGGGCTAGTTTAATGTTCTTGGGATCGGAGATCTCTACATTGTCTTCAAGGATTATCACTTGAAAGCCGTCTTTTACATCTAAAACATACAAATGTGCATTTCTTATTTTTGATTTGATCATATCTTATGGACTTTCTCGTTCTTGAATATTTAAGTTTACCTGTAACGGTATAATCCGCAACTTTTTCATCACTTCCACGGTTATTCTTTGCCTTACATCGGACATAACCGGATTGCTTAGCTTTTATCAACGCTGTTGAGATGTACACTTTCCTATTTATATGTTCAGTGGAATCAAGCTGAAAGCAGAAGATTAGGTACGACTTTGACAAGAAAATAGTCTTTGGTACTAACCGGTTCATAGTTACAACTTTCATTGATGCAATTTTTAAATTCCAAAGTAATTTCTGGAGCAGGGTTGCCGGTAACTTCACATTTTACTATTTCGTCTGTTTCAGGCATGTGGAAGTTATTCTTTACAATTTTGATGATCGGTTTATCTAAAAAAATATGGATATCAGTATTGAATAATGAATCACGAGATATGTGCCAGCAATTACCGTATATCACCACGTCGATTGATAAGTTTTTCATGGTCTTACTATTGGATGCACTTATGCTGTAGGTGCCGGCATCTCTTATAGTAGCATTTTTAATGACTAGGACGCTTTCAGTTATCTTGTTTGTTATGGAATACTTATTGTTAGTGGTATCGTTACGAATCCGTCGTTTGTCATTGTTGTACCTAAAAATATATACACATACAAATTGATGGTTTTCAAAGACTGTTATTTTGAAAAATACAACTGCTATGAAAAATTTGGTTCCATCAGTTTACTAGAAGGTGGCAGGTAGAAAATCCAAAAGCATATTTTGTCAAAAAGCATTAGTACATGAATGTGAAAGTTTATGTGACGCCTCCCCAAGACGCTGACGAAATCAGAAGCAGAATTAACGCGGCAGTGTTGGAAATTACACCAGAAAAACTCGAACAAGTAGTACAGATGATACCTCGTAAATTGCAACTATGCTTAAAGACAGATAGTTTTCAATTCGAACAATTACGTAGGTAGGTATAGACGAAATAAAAATCGTACTTCCTAATTTTTGTATTAATTTACTATATGAATTATATGTGCGTTTCAGTGATATACACCATCATCAGGCGAAAAGTTCAGTTAGAAAGTTAGTAGCTTTCATATAATAGTCAGAAATAATTTTGTTAAAATATACTTTACCAAGAAATTTTTGCTGGAGGGTATGAAGTAACGTTGATGTTGAGGACTACATTTCCACAGGGTGCATTGCATGAAGCTGTATAGATGTCGTTACTTTCTGATAAATAGAGAAAATTTTCACCTTTTCCTAAAAAGAAAAAAAAAATCATTGCCACTTAGAAAGTAACGAATTTATACAACATAAGAAATATAAATATTGTTTCTACTCCTATTTTTGACAAAACGCTGTACCTAAAATAATTTCTTCATTTCATAGTACTTATTTGACTGAAAATTAGAGTGGGGGTACATATGTTCCGCTAGTGTTGGGATACTGCAGATTATTCTATAATATATTTGCATTTGTAAAGCAGTGTAATCAATTAGGTAAGTATACAGGAAACCACAGTTAAATGCGATAACAGAGAACAACGTGTAGTAAAGTGATTGGCTTACGATGATAAAAGGTGGGGGGTGACCATGTTATCGCATTTAACTGAGGTTTTCTGTATAGAGTTAGTGTATTGTCCCTCTATAGTAAATTGCCTTGATTGTTTATAAAGAATATCTTTCTTTGACACGAGTGTATATAGCTCGTTTCAATAGTAAAAAGTAGATGTCGCAACCTGCGCAACTGGCTACTGGTAACCGGCACTTCGCAGTTCGGCAACAATTAATGACAGCATACTATGTAAAGTGAAATACGACAATAGAAACTGTCATGGCGACTGATTTCAGAGTTCTCCATGGTCGTAAGATGGCGCAGTAACATGTGATAAGGAAGGAACCTGTATTAGTAAACACTCCATAGGGGCAAACTGTGAAGAAGATGGTTGTGATATTTTGCTTAACTTGAAAAGATTTATCACTCGTAATAGAGTAAGTTTTTTTTTTATATCTTAGAGCAGATGTGTATATGTAATAATTGGTTTTTGCAGAATAAACATAAAAAGACACCTGCAAATTCTGAAGAAATACGAATTTTTCAACTTCCTGTGTTTGTTATTC
This sequence comes from Cetonia aurata, assembly GCA_949128085.1. Taxonomy (NCBI): domain Eukaryota; kingdom Metazoa; phylum Arthropoda; class Insecta; order Coleoptera; family Scarabaeidae; genus Cetonia; species Cetonia aurata. Next base: position 37,903,232 of record OX421885.1, read on the forward strand.
CGTACATCAAAATTTAATAATTATGTCTGTTGCCTTTTTTCCATTAACTTATAATTTATTTTTATTGTGATAGGTGTTGTATGTTACCATAATGATCAATTTACAGATATATATTCTAAGAGAAGAAACTATAACTGCTACTTAATCGAGCAACTGTGGCAGTATTCTGAAAAAGGCATTTTATGGGCAAATCCCATAGAATGCGTATTTCAGAATACAGCCACAGTTGCTCCTTCAACTTCGAGTAATTCAAAACCACTCAAACCATTTTGAATTTTCGCGCTAAAAGTTCTCCGTACCCGTTAGATGGCTCTGACGTACTGATTTCGCTTGTTACTTAGGGAGTTTACATTCTATCCGTAGGTAGTATTATCTATGAATGACAGCTTGATTGATGAAAGTGATTGATGACGTAATATATTCTTTACTCAATACAATGGGCCTGCTAAGGGTGGCCTAAGTGCAGATAGCTACCACCTTCCCCAACCTACTCTTTACTATTGTAACGAGCTCTACTTAACAAGAAAAATATACATTAGTAAAAATTTGCAGGAAAACTAAATAGAAACTCAATTTTTTAATATGTGACATGCTTTATAGGTAAATATATTTTTAGGTATGTATGAGTACAGTAATATATATATAAATAAAAGAATATGTATTATTATATATTAATAATATTTTGAATAACTTTGCATGGTGGAGGACAGCCAATATGCGTGGTCCCAGTCACCACCTTGACATTTCCAGGAATGACATTCGCTTTAGTTGTCTCCAAAGTATTTATTTTATGAAACTGCTTTACAAATGCTATATTTTTTTACGTCGATCCTTACTTAGAATTGACACCATCAAACTTGTTTGAGCGTGATTGTCACTGTCTGTCACGTGACAAGTGTAGTTCCCCTGATCTCCGTCAATTGTAATGTCGTAAACTGTCAGTATGGAAGAAGTTCCTTCCGTTGTGATATTGTATTTACCCCGATTATCCTAAAAAGAAAGTTTCAATGAACCGTCAAGAAACGAAGAATTGAAAATCTGCTGCATATCTTTACGATTACCTACGCACCTTAGTAATTTCAACACCGTTTAGTTTCCAACTGAAATCGATATATTGTCCATCTTGAGGTTCCACGTCGCATTTTATTCGTAACTCTTCGCCCTCCTCGTTATAGGCTGCTTCGGCCAATTGATGCAGTACAGGTTCATTTACCATATCATACATCTCTGTACATAAAAAAACGTAGGGGAATGCACATTAAACGTTGACGATATGGCTGTTACGTAAAAGTTGTTACAAGAAACACGAGGAGAAAATGCGAAAGAGTTGAAATCCAGCAAGATCTAGTGTGTGTTAGTTAAGAAAGAAATATTTTGCCTTTTTTATCGCACCATATAAATGCGAGGTTTTAAACTTCTATATAAAAATAGAGTTTTTTTTTTTGATAAAATAAATGTAATAAGTCAGAAATGATATTGTTCTTGATTTGGTATTAGTATTATGTTCTACTGCCGTTATCTAGAAATCTCTTAGCAAAAATTTATTTCAAAACTGATTGCACCAACACCTCCACCAAAATTTGCACAATTATCCTTGAAGTTCTAAGTATATCATGCTTAGAGCGTGAAAAATGCTTGAGAGGAGATAACATGGTCCAAAATATGCAGAAAAGAGAATATATATATTCTCCATAGTATGTTGCATTTGTGCCGCTTTTCTTTGCTATAATAATCTAATTTGCGGACAAAAAAATACGAATTACGTGAATTACGAGTTCAGAAGGTAAACATTTTGTGGATTGTTTTAAAAGTTACTATTTGGGGTCCTCCAAAGAAAGGTATCCAAGTTAAATCTCCTAGATTTTTTTTTTGCGATTTTTGTATGATCCATACTTTCCCTAACCTTTACCTGCTCCTTTGGTGAAAAACAAAGAAGAGGTCGGCCAAGGAAAAAATGGCTGCAGGAAGTAATAAAAGATGTGGAGGGGGTTGGAGTGACAGACTGGAGAGAAAGAGCAAAGGATAGGAAAAAGTGGAAAGAAGTCACCGAAAAAATAAAAACCAAGGGCCTCCAAGGCCTGTAGTGTTGCTATATATATATATATATACTTTCCCTAAACATCTTCGTAAAAAGTTCTATGTGTAAATGCTCTGCAATGGCAGTTGAAAATGTGCATTATCGCGCTAGAACCAAACCTATTCTTGCATTCAGTTAAAAAATAATGCTGTTAAATATTTATTCTGCTAAAGTAGTTTGTTGGGAAAAATATTTATTAAAGATTCCATAATAGCAAAAAGATTGTCGTCTACATGTTCGTATTGCGCAGATCAAAACCTTACTTTATCGGCAAAAGGAATATTGGCAGTAAAATTTAAGTCACTAGCATCATTACGTAAGAATCAACGGCAAAATACAACAATGCTTGAAAATCAGGTGGATTTAAGGTATGCACTCGATGTGGATGCTACAAGATAAATCGTTCTACTGGCAGATTCTCCAAACAAAGATCGTAATCTTCTAGAAACTCCTGGTGTTTACCGAATTCCATGTTTATCCAGCAGTGTCTACATTGGTGAAACAAAACGTTCGGTGGGCACTCGTGTTGCAGAACGTTGTACTTGGGCGTTGCGTATAATTGGGTCTGCACTTGCCGAGCATAGGCTGGAGACCGGTCACCAAATCGAATTCAATTCCCTCCAAATCCTATTCCGAAATCCTCACTACTATAACCGCAAAATTCGAGAATCCATTGAAATTCATAAACGTTCTAATAACTTTACCCATGACCATAGGTATTTCCTGAACTTCTGGAAATCTCTCCTTTACAAACAATCAAACCGTAACCATCAATTCCCACTGAACCGTAATTGTCATAGTTATCAGTTTATCACACAGGTCGACAGTGACAGAAGAAGGAGCCTTGAAGATGTCCCATACAAGTCTGGATGAAATGTCGGCCAGAAGAAGTTCTAGGACGCGGTTTTAGCCCGGAAACCAAACAGTGTCTTTATCATTTTTTTTTAAACATTTATTCTAAACCCTATTTTTTAAAATGCAAGGGCAGACGCTTTTTATGTAAAGGCTAGTGGTGGAGCAAACACGTTTTTAGGCTTAGGAAAATCATCTCTATGTCTACTAAAGTTCACCTCTTCTTAAAGTCACAACTAAAATGTAACATTTTACTGGACTGAAGATTATCTTAAATGTTTTGTAGCTTGAATTTGAAAACAAGGGAAAAAATATCATATTATATACAAAATTGCTTATTAGTGAAAAGACATTCAGTTTTATTAAAAACTTCACTTCCTACTTATTACATTTATTTTATTTGAACTTTATGCTTGTTGCAGTTTGCTATTACAGCTGTCTATAGTAATTTTTAGTTTTTACCTTGTCAGAGATCTGAGGATTTCTTGTTTTTGTTTTTATTGAAGAATAAAGGAAACATAAGCAAAAATAAAATAGAGTATTTATTGAATGCGATTAATTTAGAAGAATATCTTTGGTTTTTAATTTGAAATAAATACTATGAGAGCAATATCTAACTATTTATTTGTTATTTGTCGATGTCTCGCTTGTTAGTGCTTTTAGTGTTGATTTTATAAAATATCGACAAACTATCAATTTTCCCAAATTGCTATTAATTATACAAAGTATAGATCTTCACATATTTTTAGTAGATATACGCATTCTGAACGTTCACAAAAGCTGTCTGAAACGCTAGACAGAAATAAGAGAAGAGGCATAGGAACAATGTCAAGCACCATCACCATTAGCAGATTTTCTTAAAAAAAATCCCTTACTTACTCGCCTCATGTATTAAGACTAAAATATCTACGAAATCGTCTCCTTTTGTTAGTTTGCAACTGTAAGTCGGCGGTAACATGATTTTTCCCGACCAACTAAGTGTAAATCCGATTTTCGGATCGTAAGTGTTGGTAGACGAAAGAGGTAACTGAAAAAATCAATATCTAAGCTACGTAAATTACATTCGCATGTGTTGCGTACAAAAAGTTGATAGGTATAAACGGATTGCCCGAAACGAATCTAATGTGTTTTATATGTGGTTAATTCATAACATCTTTGTTAGTGTGCGAATTTTTCTTACCTCTAGATGCATCTTTAAAATGATATTTCGTATTGTGAACAAAAACGAGGTATAGATGAATGAAAATAAAAATTCTCATAGAGCTTCCTTTTTTCTATTAGGTACCAATTTGAATAGTTATTTTTGGTTATTGGTTGCATTTCTTTAGAGTATTATTAAATTATGGAGATACGTCTTGCATATATAACAATTTACCTAGTTGTAATGATTGCAGTGGCCAAACAATAAGTAAAAAAAAATGGAAATGAAAGTTAGCAATCATCCTTGAAAATGCACAGAGATAAATTACCCTTCTAAGAGACCAATGTACGATAACTTAAAATTTTTGTGTGAAAAAAGCTTTAAGATAATAAATGTGTAGTATTCTAAAACCTTATAAAGATAATTTGTTAAGAGCCTTAATGGAAACATTGCACAACATTATTAAGTAACAGAAATTGAAAATTTCTTAAAATTGTTGAAGCTAGAGTATTGCGCAGAACCATTGAATGTTGTTAAAAATTTTATTGAAAAAATAGTAAAAACTTGAGCAAGATAAAGCGTTGCCATAAACGAAATAAAAGTGTTGACAATGTAGTCGTTGTTTCTTTATATATATTTTAAACAGTTCACAGAGACATGCACAATGCTGTGAACAGGAAAAACTCGTTTAAGTACCTATATTTTTTCAACATTTTTTTGTTAAGCGAATTAATAATCACATATTTTAATGATTAGAACGAAATCAAGATTTTACTTTTTTTGTTGTTAAAATTTTGAACTAATAAATAAAATCCTTTTTTATTAATAATTCTTTGTGATGTTAGTGGTTGTTCGTTAGGTTTCTTCTGAGCTGGAATAATAATATATCTTTAACGACTAGGAATAGATAGATATGGTAAATACAACAATGTAACAACATAATTATTATGGCTTCATTATTCAAAAATTCAAATGTATATTTATACGATCACTGAATAGTCTTTTTTGACCTGGAAAACGTAGCATCACCTGTCAGCTAACGTAAGGATAGGTTCACTTCACCGCACTTTTTTCTCATATTGAAGTACTTCCAATGTAAAATATGAATATATATTTTTTTGATTGATTGAAAATAATAGATAAAATCGATCCCTTAATCACAAATGTCGATAAAAACGTCGGCACCGTCATTCCAGATGAAGACTCTTTCAAAGAAGAAATCTTGCATTTTATGGAAAACAATAATGTTGTAAAATTAAATATAAATAAGAAATAAATTACGTATCGATAACCCCCATCAACCCCTAAAATACCCAGAACCAACTACTGTGAGTCCGAAGGGGAATATTACAAAATAGTAATTTCACGCTCATCAGTTTGTGTTCAGGGTTATTGAAACTAGCTGTAAATCAGTGGCGGCTCGTCAGGCTACGGAGGCTAAGCCCCCCTATTATTTTTAATAAAATAAGTAGCGTTTATTATGTATTAAAATAATATTTAAGCATGGGTTATATACTAAAATAAAGTAATTTTGCAAAAAAATATAATCAATAGTATATTTATTTATTACTTAATTTAAAAAGGCAAACAAATTTCCAATAATGCGCGAAATTTTACTGTACGCACTATAATAGCAAGCGAGGAGGCTAGCCACAGATTTGGCTCCGCGCCGATGATTAATGCCATGGCTGAAAGCAATGCGTCCCGTGAGTGCATGTGCACTTTATATGGTTGGAGGCTTGCCGCCGCGGTGAGATCCTACCCGATCGGCATGTTATCGTGCGTTATCGGTCGTAAAACGTTGCTACGCAACTGCCCATGCGACTCCCAGCTCCCAGTACTAATAACTTAAGAAGCGTTGGGTGAGTTTTGTTAGGTTACGCACACAAAATGGATAAAATGAACGAAATTAGAATTTGCCAAGATATTGTCCACTGGTTGGTAAGAAATTCTTTTAGCTGTTTAAACATAGAGACGAAATTACACATCGTACAAAACATTGAGACACCACGGCCTAATTTATCTGTAGTATCTAACGACGGCAACCGGCAAAATCGTGGTTTTAGTTCATTATAGTACACTAAATGTGGTTGGTTAACTGGTTCAATTGAACGGGAAAGATTATTTTGTTGGCCATGTCTATTTTTTTGTAACCAAACCGAAACGTGGTCGAAATTAGATTATACAGATTTAAAAAAATTACCGCGCGCTATTGAACGGCATTCTAAGTCTAAGGAACACATTTCATCGTTGTGCAAATTTAAATTATTTGGAAAACAAAATATTGCTACTGCTGTAGACAGCGCGTGCAAAGATGCAATTATTGCCTATAATAATGAAGCAAAAATTTAAGAAAATTAATAGACGTAAGCATCACAAGATTTAGCTTTTCGGGGACACAATGAGACTTCAGATTCTTTTAATCATGGAAATTATAAAGAATTACTCGAACTCTTTAGTAAATATGAAACCTAGTTTTAATAAATTTGTTAGTAGTAATATTTTTTCGGGTACATCTAAATCTATACAAAATGATTTAATAGATTGTATTTCTTTTGTATTAAAACAAGAAATAGATACAGAAATTAAAGAAGTTCCGTTTATTTTTCTTGGCAAGTAAATGAAACCACAGATATTTACTGTAAGTCTCAATTATCAATCATATTACGTTATGTCGAGAGCGGTGAAGTTATTGAAAGATTTTTGGAGTTTTTTGACGTATCATCCCGTCGAACAGCTAAAGACTTATTTAACCTTTTATCAAATAACAGCAAAAAACATGATTAAAAAAAAAATGTCGCTCAAACATACGATGGTGCATCTGTTACGGCAGGGCATTTAAATGGTTTACAAAGTAAAATAAAAACAATTGCACCTCAAGCTCTTTTTGTACATTCTCATGCTCATGCCTTAAATTTAGTTTTGAGTAAAGTTTGTAATATAAACAAACAATCTACAATTTTCTTTTCTAATTTAATTGTTATTGTTTTTAGAGTTTATTTTTGGTTTATTATCACGTTTATCAAGAGTTTATTTTTATATTTTTATTACCTTTTTACCTATCACCTCATCCATTTTCCTCTCCAGGCAAGATTTCACTCTCACCTCTACTTGGTTCTTGCTAGACAATAAATTATATTTTATTTTAATCTACTTTTTTTTTCAATTTTTATTCTACACTTACAATGCTACAATAATAACTATAAAAATATAATTTATTGACCGAGAAGGGTTACTTAGGCTACAGTAGCCTCCCTTGAACAAAACGTTACGAGCCGCCACTGCTGTAAATTGGTTGAAGTTTTAAAGTTATACGCTGGTAATATCCTATAAGGCATCGTAATGTTCTTGTAGTTGCTCTTATTTGTGGTAATAGTAAGTTCATGGTCTTTCACATAATGCTAAAATTGTTCGAATTTAAAACTAGTTTACCTCACAGTTCTAATAGATTTAAATAGTTGATAGTACCAAAATTACTCCCCACAACAAACGCTATCTACCCCAAGGATTCAACCTTAATAATGCTTGCAAATCGAATTGACAACCAAAGGAAGTCTTGATCTCTATGTATTTTCAAGTATAAAGAGTTAGTAATCGTTTAACTCTGTTTATGTTAATTTTTTTTTATTTTGCTAAGTATAGTAAGGCTGGCCACTAAAATCTAGAATCTAGTATATATTTTCTATTGTGCAGTAATACAGTGTGTTCGTTACTTTTGCTATTTTTACAATAAAGTGAAAACGTACTCGTAACGTGTGAGATAACGATTATTGTAGAAATCGTATTGTTTTTCTTGAAAAAGCAATTGTTGGTTGTCTGAAACGGAGTTGTACTCTGGCTTAGGATGAATCCAATTTTATCGTTATACGTCCAGATTGCATGGTCTTGTTGAGTTACGTTCATTTTGATCTGCAGCAACACAGTATAATCAGAATCACTAACCAGTATATGACTGAAAATCGTGTGCATCTTTCTGGCTGCCGTGCATTGGTTATATATATTTACGTGTGTTGCAGTATTTTACGTGAACTGTGCTTGCATGAATGAAAAAGTATTATTTCTTTATTATTTTCGTGTAGTAAAAGTTAAATTAAAGCGATTAAATTTATTTGAATTGCATAAACGTCTATTGCGATTAATTCGTGTTGATTGAATTTGATGTTGTGCTATTTTGATATATTTAAATGTTTTTCACAATTACGTGGTGAGAGCTCACTAGACCCGTTAATAAATTAGACCTACTTGAAACGTCGGCAAGTATGGAAACTTTAGAACTAAGTTCTAAGCCTTTTCTGAATAGGCATTGCAGTACTTTTCGTACAGGCACGGACGTGTAGCTCAATTTAAATCCTTCTCTCCTGTCGTAAGTCCAACGAGAGTAATCCTCTGCAATTTGGTGTAGTCTAATCTATAATTACAAGTTTTTGTCCCTCGATTAGGAATATTTTTCATTTATGATGGCTGCTATTGTACAGGATGATGTTAACGGAAGCTAATGTGTTAAATTTTGTCGCATAGCAGCTCTGTTTTTTTTTCTTAACTTTTTATGTTAAGTAACTGCCAAGAAATATGGTAAAACTGAAGTAATGAATTGTAACAAGGGAATGCATAATATCTTGATTTTTTTCTAATGATACAACATTGTTAGAAACCTCAATAGTTAAAGATTAGACAACAGTGGGCATTGAATGGGACACTTCGGGGGAAAACGTCGGAAAATCTCATGGTACTTGCAACAACGTTGGGTGTACATATTGTATGCATGGTACGAAGAAAATCCAGTTGATAGGAAACCTACTTTTAACATACACGAGGACTGATACCGATTTTGTGGTGTTGCTTTTACTGAATGAACAGGAGAAACTTTCCATAAGCTCTTCCGATGCGTAGAACTTAAATCCTTCCTTTATGTCATAACTCCACTGTTTGTCATTGCGTGCCCCTTCGTGTAGTCTAATCTATAATTAGGTTTTATTTTTTCATCAGGCGGATCAGCATTTGCGGCTGCTACTATTTTACAAGTCATTGCTGCAGAAGCAAATGTCGCTCTAAATTTGATGGAATAGTTACAATAATAATTTTACATTATTGATATTTCAATTTTAAGAGTCTCAAAGCTAATTCATTTTAATAATGCTGTTTTGGCGTACACTGGCAGTATTTACAACAATCTGTCAATTGATTATTTGCACTATTCGCTGTAGCAAACTTTGTTAATAGGTTAATAGGCACATCTTTGGTACGGATTATATTTGTTTCATAGTCCCGAAAACTGTGAGAAATATAGAGCACATTCATATATGCAAATTCACTTTGAAGGAGTGAAATACCACTTTGAAAGTTTATTATTTATTTTTAATATACATCCTAATTCGCGAACGATAAAACAAGAAGGTAATGTTTAAACATCATTACAGACCCATGATCATTTATGCATCTCTAGTATGGTAAATAAAGCCTGCGCCATAACTGAACTCAGTAAGTACCTTTTGGGAATGGGATTACACCACATGATTTCAAAATATCTATTTAACAGAAATTTCTATAAGCTGGATTCAACTCAATCTTCAGAAACAGGCTAGGCAAACTGATTTGGTTTAAAGACGGATCAAAACCCAAAGATGAGACTAGAGTTGGAATTTATAGTGAAGTATAAAATACAGTGGTCACAATTTCATTAGTGTCTTATAAAAACAAACCGATCTGTATTGCAACAGACAGCTAGAGGAAACTGAGGGCATTAGTGAACCCCAAAATACAATCAAGACTCGTTGGGGAACGCATTCGAGAATTAAATAGAAGGACATGAAAAAGTATTTTAGCAACTTCATTTATAGGCCCAAAACTGGTCTAGGAGTGTCCAAAAGCACACTGCGAAAAAGTAAGGAGTTAGGTCCAAAAGAAACACAAAGAACAACACAACCAGGCAAACTCATGGAAATACCTTTGTCAAGGGACCATCAAAGAAGAAGGGCGAATAACTATTAAAGCTTCATTTTCGCAAAGTAGCAGGACATTGTACACTGACAGGCCAATTGCAGAAAATTGGGATTAACACAGAAGATACCCAATGCATGCAAACTTTGTAATAGAATGACAGATACCGCATATCACGTTTTACGTGAATACTAGGCTCTGGGTGCAAAAAGACCAGCCAAGAAATAACTCAAAAGATTGCTTTGATCAACTCTGTATGGAGACTTGTACAGACTAGTGAAGGACATTAAAATTCTCATTGGAATGGCATAATATAATGGATAAAGGATGAGAAATATAATACAAAAAGGCAAGAGGCTGCAGTGTTCCCGGAGACTTTCTTGTCAAACGTATTTCATAGAAAAAAATGTTTAAACGTGAAAGTTATTTCATGTCAGATATTTCCTTATAACACGATGGACACACTGCGGAATATACAAAATGTTGCAACACTTACATGAGGAGTATAATTTTTATAGTGTGGGAGAAAGTTTTAAATAAAGTTGGTTGGTGTGCGTATCCGCCTAGAATCACATAGCTTACTATGCTTCTTCTGTTTAAAGGTCTCGTACTATGCAATGTGATGTATACCGCAAACTGGTGTAAAGAAAACGAACGAAAGAAATCGTTGAAGAATTATACAGAAGAAACTAAAACTTAATGAAATGTCCTTGCATGTCTCAACACATGTGACATGCTTTCCAAGTTCCATTAAAATCAAATATCTGGAGAGCTTTTGTGGTAGGAGATCTGTCATTTTGAAAGTACTGTATAAAAGTTTAAAATTTGTTTGATGATCGAATTCATTAATCAAAATACAATAGATCGGACTTATCAAGGAACTAGATACGTGCACACTGATAGGTCGCAAAGATTTCCGAACCAGTTACAGTATGACCGTCACGTAGGGTGAATATAACAAAACATCTGACGGTGTATAAGGTTTTGATGGATATTGTACATATTGCGTACAAATTAATTCAATTAACATTTTCAATCACAACAAGAAAATATATATAAAAAAGAAAATTATTGAAACTCTTTTCAATCGGTTATCTCTTACCGTTTTCGTAGCGCCTATAATTTATTTTGAATACGGTGCATATTGTATAAGAAGCTGATTTAAGAACCGGATAACCGCATGTTATCACAGGCATATTCATACATTCGTCGAAGGTACATATTTTAAAAATTGAAGGCGACTATTTAATATTTCATGATGTTATTTTATGGGCTGTCCAAAGGATATGACGTTATTATTATTTTTTAAAACAATCGGTAATAGTAATTCTAATTACTAATATGGTAACATTTGCGTATATCGGATGTTAAATTTTAAATTATTTGCAGTAGAAAAAACGAGATTTGGACCGCGCAGAGGTTGCTTTTTCATGATAACTCAGCGACTCATTTTGCTCCTATTACAGAAAGTCGAAATAAAATTTTAAGAGCTATTTTTTAGGTTGTTTTTCTGCGCAAAAATTTACGCATGCAGTAAAAACAAAAACGAATATCTTTATGAATTTTTTACAGTAGCAATTGAACGTTTTAAGCACTTCAAAGAACACTGCATTATAAAGTAAATAAAAAAAATTGTTACAGGAGAAGACATTAGTATAGTTGTAGGTACTTAGAAAAATTTATATAAAAAAAGTGAAAGAAGAACTTCATTTCGAGTTAAGTCGTGACTTGTAGGTATACTTGATTTCCAAATGTCGATTTTCTATTGCTAATACTTTAGATTTAATCAAAACAAAAAGAAGTTGCGAATGCATTTGCTATGTATTACGTTAAATCAATCAATGTTATTGGATGCTGTGCATGATTTGTATAAGTATAAATAGAGTTATGTTTGCTGTACAGATATATACACTTTTTTCTTCATTTACAATTGGCAATGCGTTATTGCCAATATATACCTATATATGGCTGTACATCCCTGTCGGGATTGTAGCCACCCCGTGGTGTCCTATTGACTAATGTCAGTATGGATCGTCACTCCATTCCACTTCCACTTCACGCATTCTTCCTTTACCACTCCCCATAACTAGTTGCTTCTTCTACCACTCTCCTCCACTCTAGCCTGTCCTGCATGTTCTCTCTCCATCTTGTAATTTTCATACTTCTTATGTCGTTGATTACCTGTTCTTCCCATTTTAGCTTAGGTCGTCCTCTTCTTCTTGATTGGGGTTTCCATTTCGTTATTCTTTTAACTATTGCGTTGTCACACATGCGATTTATATGTCCATACCATCTTATTCTTTTTGATTTTATTATTTTTACTATATGTTGTTTCTCTAGTATTTCATCAATCTCTTGGTTTGTCAATCTTCTGTAGCGTTCATGGTCTATTCTCTTTCCTCCAAATATTTTCCTTATTATCCTTCTTTCGAAAATTTTCCAGTTTTCTTCATCTTTGCTCGACATACATATATTTTCTGCTGCATACATTACGACCGGCCTTATTGTAGTTTTATATATTCTTAATTTCGTTTTTTTGCTGAGCGACTTGTTGTTCATTAACATTTTGTATCTATAGTACGCCTTGTATCCCGATTGTATCCTTTGGTCTATTTCTTCCTTCCTATTGTTCTTATTATTTATTAGAATTCCTAAATACTTGAAACTGTCTATTTCCTCCATATCATAACTTCCAATTTTTATACTTCTTTTGCTGTTTTGTTTTTCACTCTTGCATACGTTCATATATTTGGATTTTTCTTGATTAACCTCTAATCCTCTCTTTCGTGCCTCTTGAGTAATGCGCACTATTGTTTCTTCTAGACTTCTTCTGTCCCGAGCTATCACAGCAATATCATGCTGCATATGCTACCAGTTGTATCGACTTCTCTATTATGGTTCCCTGTATTTCACACTCCCGCATTACCCTTTCCAATGCTATATTAAATAGTGTCGCTGACAACCCGTCGCCTTGTCGCACTCCTGTATTAATACATACTTACTCCGTCATTCCCTCAAACGTACGTATTGCTGCTTTCGAATCTGTCAGTGTCATCTCTATTAACTTTAAGATTTTTTCCGGTATGCCTAGGTTTTTTGCATCTCTAATAATACTTTCTCTTTTTAGCGTATCAAATGCCTGCTTAAAATCTATAAATACTATCTCCACCGCAATTCCTTGTTCGGTACATTTCTCCACTATTTGTTTTATTAAATGTATAGCATCTACTGTCGATCTGCCTTGTCTAAATCCATTCTGGTATTCTCCTATGCCTTTTTCTGTAAAGATCCTCAGTCTCTTCAGAATCAATGTGGTTAGCACTTTGTAGGTTACATTTAATAGCGTTATTCTTCTGTAATTTTCACAAACCGTTGTATCTCCTTTCTTTGGTAGCGGTATTATAATTCCGGATTTCCATTCCTCAGGCATTGTTTCGTTCCTCCATATTAGTTTTATTAGCTCATAGATTCTTTTCTTACATTTTCGGTTAACCGGATGTCGCCAAGATCTTTGTTGCCAGAACTTAAAAAATCTGCACTTTCATGTTGTAGAGGATGTGTAAAAACTATTGAAATATCAAAAAATCTGCTTGTGAAGATTTGAACATTTCAAAAACGTATGTCTATAGAATTTTGAAATGCAATAAGATGTATCCATTTTCAGAAATTTCATTTTTATAATATCAAAGTCATAGCTGATGGAAAACTCCGTATATATTATGTTTGTATAGTGTTATTTCTAAGGGGTTTGCTTGATAAGCGTTAAAGCATTTTCCTTATGGAAGTTTCAATACAATATGGACACTATTTACGATAGAAACCATGTTATTTTGTTCATAATAATAAATTAATAAATAAACCTTCTGAACACAAAGCAATAAATAGTCGGAAAGTGTAAATACTAGGTTGAAATGCTACTTTTTTATTTATATTTGATCGATAAAATTATTTTGTTATACAAGCAATAGCTCGTAAAAAGTATCCATATTCTATATCATTGTTATATGTTAAAGAGTAGCTAACAGTAGACGTGGCTCATATGTCTTAATGCCTGTTTTAATCAACGATAAATAGAATACTTAATAAGATAAGTGGTTTTTAAACTACAAATATGTTGATCCATTCTCGGTAAATAATCATAAAATCCTTTTTTATCCTAGCAAATTTCTTTGGACATCCGGCGAAGGTAATCTAACCTGCATAATATATCTTCACTTATGTATTTGTCCTACACAATATCTGGTACAAATTTTATTTTTTTTTACAGATTATTTTGATAATATCAGTCAAGATTACACGTTTTCGCAGAAAAAGTTAAACATATAATCCATGGTTTAAATTAGTAGAACCACCATTCTATTGCCTGCACATCAAATTTAGTTTTCTATTTATCGTTGATAAGTACTGAGTAATTTCAGGTTTTTTTTTTTTTGTTTGCTAGTATCGATATCCAATTTCTGATTTTCTTGTTTGGGATAATTTTTACGTACTTCTGACGAAGGCCAGAACTTGTATTTTAACCTCCACAGAGTGTTTGCCGAAACTGCAAAAGTATATGCTCGACACCTGCTCTCTGGGTGTGAGCCATGTGAAGCCGATCTTCGGGTCGTATTCCCATGTGGTACCGTCCTCGTTTAAGCCTAGCGGTGTCCTTTTCCAAGGCACCTGGGTAAAATTTACACAGTCTGAACGTGATTGTTAGTAGAAACCTAACGGTGAGTGTGGGCGTAATGAGACGCGGTGTAATTAAGAGAAATTAGTCGATTAATATTGTATTAGACTAAGTGGAGATGCGAGTGATATGTGCAGTGTCATTTTTAAGTTGGTATTTATGTGCGGCATGCGTACTTATTTACAGCTATTTTATTTACATGTAGGTCTTGCAAATGTATATGAATGCGAGTACAATAACTTTGGAAAATGATTTTAAAAAATTGATTTTATTATATATATACCACAAATTTTTTTTTTATTTTGTGATGGACTTTTATAAACTTGTGATAATGCAGAAAGTTTGGACACCTCTTAAAATTAGCTTGAAGTCTATTGAACCCAATTCATTTTCTACTATAAACAGAGTATATAGAGAATTTACTTATTTCATAATATTCAAATTTATGAAGGAATAAGTTGTGCTTGATAACAAAAAATGAACAAACAATTATAACAATATTTAACCGTAACACAGAAATATATTAAATTCGTAGGTCAGAACTATAATTATAATGACTTAAAACTACATAGGTACACTGGACTACATTAACGGAGGAATTCAAGAACACCCTCAAGAATAGTATTTTTCTAACGTTCTTTCACAAAGGAGGATTAAAGTGTAAAGGTGGTTTTATTTACAAAACTCACTTCATAGATTATTCCTTTTGCCTTCCTTTAAGAAGGATGAACATTTAAGGCTTCATTACATTTTGAACTAAGTGTGGTAACTTACTATAAGGAAAAGTAGACAACCCATCCATATTTATGAAAGCAAAATAAACAAATTTCAGTTCAAAACTTAGCTTAAACTGAAGTAACACACAAGTACTTAAATATATGCTGATTTATATGGGTTGGTGTTGGTTGCACTGTTTCCATCGTCTTTTGGATTGTGGAAATCCGGCGTTTACTGCCGTAATTAGGATAATCCTGATAGGGACTGTGATTTGGTATCATCGCTACCCAGTTGGTGGCAGTACCACCACTACCAAAACGTCGGATTTGGAAACAGTCTAAACAACACCAACTTATGGTCTTCTTACCCATCGTCAAAAATTTCGCGTCATGATTTGTTGACTTCACATTGGATTAAATGCATGTTATTTACTAAAAGTTGGCTATCGTGATCACAACATGAATCTATGAATCACCCAGAAGCTGTCAAATGTACGAATGTGCTGCGTATTTTAATAAACGATCGATAAATACAGTAGACAGCTGGTGTAAACAAGAGCGACTATCAGCCAATGCTCAGCAAACACAAGTCGTGACATTCACGAGAAAAGGGCTTCTAGAAAATTTGCAACTGCGACGAAAGGATGGGGATTGATCAAAGACATGGAACACCTAACAAGCACCCAATTCCAAAACTGTTAATAATAATAATAGAATTTATTTCCAACAGGTGTGAACACCCAAATACAGGAAAAACAAATTAATTAATACGGAAGCATAGAAGAAGAATAACAACAGTAAAACGATAAAAAAAAACAATCATTATAATATAGATAGAAATACAAAAAAAAAAAGAAAAAAAAATCACTAAATATTACAAATTGAGAAAGTTATCGAAATGAATATTAATGTTAGGATAATATTAAGACGAAGAGGAAGAAAGAGTTGGCAACTGCAAAACGCCATCAGCTATCTAGTGATGATGGACGATACAAACAATGTGATGTAGATAAGGAAACACTAGATGTTGGTGCAGTTTTATCTATAGCCACTGATATTGCAATTACAGGTGTAACAGATTCGGATACTGTAACGATGTCAAAACCTTGTTCAATAGTTTGTACCATATTTACTTATCTATTTTCAATTATTTCTAGAGAACTTAAAGGTAACTCTGTGTCTACCTTAATAGTTTTAAAGTTAAGATCCTACACTTTTGCGTTAGAAAAAAGTTTGAGAATCGCAATACCAATAGTTTATCCATTATGTGTTTAAGGGACGTTCTTGAATTAGAATAAGTATGCCAGGAAAATCAAAGGAACATATAAATGAAGGAGTACTCTAAGGAGAGTGCTTAAATTCCGTCCATAATGTAGTCGATTGTACGTACGATCAAGACAGTTAGGATTTCCTAAGATTTGTTTGTCACTCTTATGACATATAGAACAGTGTAAATGCCCTTGTTATGCATCTTATCAATGTAAATAGATGATAACAAAATTTAAATTGATGTAATACATATATAAGGAATATACATAAAATATTTGTATTAAATACTTCATCACATAATTATTCAATAGCCAAACTTAAAAACCATTTTGTTGCGGTATATTCAAGTTAAACATCGCAATGAAAGAACATTATTCTCATTAATAAAATATCTACATGCACATACATTTGCTTTAGGCACCTGCTTTATTTATATCTATGTACAAAAGCGAATATATCTATAGCGTAATAAATACCTCTTCATCATCGTTCGTTCCTACGCCAGAGTAAAGTTTTACATCGACTGTGGGACTTGTTGGTTTGCAAGGAATTACTAAAGGCGAGTATTGCTTTCCATTAACAACTAGAAGGTCACTTTCGCCGACGAAAAGCACCTGGTCGTCTAGTAGAAGAAACAGTGCATGGATAAAAGAAATATTAATCAAATAAACAATGAGGTTTTACCATCGACGTAAATGTACGTGGAGACGTGGTTTTCTGGGGCGTTTGTTTCGTTACAGAAATACCACCCGACATTTGCAACGTCGGCTTCCCTTATGTGTAATTCCGAAATGAACGATCCACCTTCTCCCTTGTCATGAATGGAGATATTTGCATCTTCCTAAGATGTATTTAGAATAAATATTAAAAAAATAAATAATAGAAAACGTTTTTAATTAAAATAAAATCTTATGGCCGAGTAAGCTAATGATAGCTATGCTCTTGCATAGATTTGGTTATTCTTCTTTAAATTAGCTTAATATATAAGTATATAATATATTAAATTTTACAAAATGCCTATAGTTTGCGAGTAAATAATTGTTGAAAAAGAATAAAAAATTCTTTGGTTAACCTATGTGTTGTATATCTTTTTAGGTTAATAGTAGGGCTTTCAGGAATCGGATACCCGTTCAATGTACCAACGTGAAAACGGTTCTAGGCGTTTTAAAGTATCTCAAACCGAACAATATTATTTATAAATACCAGTTGTCCCAGCTCATAGGTGTCCGCCCAAAATTTTTGTTTATTTATAAATATTTTTTTATAAAATTTGGGATGTAAATACTATTTACTGTAAATTGTCAATCATTTAATCTACTTTTGAATTTTATATCACTTCCGGTTTTAACGGATATTAGACAAAATTTTGACTGAAATTTTGTATATTTTTCCAAATTCGGATTCTGCGTAATTTTCTGAATTTGAAAACATATGATTTGTCAGTTTTCGATTCCTTGATTACCATAATTTTGAATTTTTATATTTGAGTCTACAGCGACGCGCATGGGCTAAAAACCTTCCCAGCTGTCAACATAACACCTAGAAACTACAAATGTTACACTCCTTTGTTTTATACAAACATCACGTAGTTCTTCTCTATTTCTGGAAATTACAATAAATAGGTCAGAAATACTAAGCGCATTCCTAAACAATTATTCCAAATCTTTAATTTATTATTAAACTTTTATTAATTTGATTTGGAAGTAAAATAATACCAGGTATGTCTTTTAATTTTGCAGTTATTGAATTTAATTTCAAAAAAATACTTACAGGATGAGTCCAGGTTACTGGTGTGTCGCTCTTGCAAGTTAACGTTAAATTATCTCCCGGTAACAAAACGTATTCTGACTGATATTGCTCAATAGTTATTGGAAGTGCCAATATGGAATCTGAAAAAAAGAAATGTGAAATAAATGAAACATTCCTATCTTTAAATAATTTGAAATTATTCTAAATCTAGGAATACGTCATCAAAGCATTTATAGTAGCTGGCCATTGACCTAGAATCCCTTATTAAAAATATCTTTCATCATTTAAAACACGAGTACTCTGAGAGAAAAGTATCTTACTATGGAAGATAGGTTTCTAATTGTTGGTTATTACTAGAACTATAGAAACCCTTGGTTGCTTTGTGCTTCTTCTTATTGTTATAAATAAGAAACTTTCAGGAACATCTATAACCTTATTCTTTCCGCTCAAGCGCCTAAATTACCAGTAGTCACATGTTGCTTCTAGTCTTAATAAGAAAAGCGCAACTTAGTGTTTTCACTAATGTTGGATTTTTTTACTTCTTGGTTTTCTTTATTTCATTAAAGGACTGCACAAGTATGTTTATCATTTTTTTAGCCGTTTGTGCATTTGTTTTTGTATATTATTCTACAGGGCGAATCTCAATATATGCGACAAACTTTAGGAGCTGATTCCTGAGGTTATTTTGATCATAAAAGTTCATAAGAACATATGTCCCAAACTGCTTATTTCTAAAGTTATACAATGTTTTAAGTTAACATAATTAATGTTTTTATTATAAATTAACAAAATAATTAGTAAAACAAAATTAACTTATAGTAACTGTTGAAAATGACCGCACCAACTGCAATACAAGCTTCTATCCTCCGTTGTATTGACTGGCGAGTCCGTTCGAAAATACCAGGGATATTTCGAATTGTTTGAAAAGCTGCGATAATACGATTTCTCAGTTCATCGACATTTTCAATGGGAGTCGTATAAACTAAAGATTTAAGGTGATCCCAGAGAAAAAAGTCAAACTATTTAAGTCTGGAGACCGAGGAGGCCACGGTTGTGGACCTCCCCGTCCTATCCACCGATTTGGATACGTATTGTTAAAAAACTCGCGAGCAACTAAACTAAAATGCGCTGGAGCACCGTCATGCATAAAATACATTTGTAATCTTAATTGTAAGGGAACTTCTTGCAGCAGTAGTGGTAGCTCCTCTTAAAGAATATTGCGGTATACCTCGCCATTTAACCGCATCGGTAAAAAATGTGCACCTATCAAGTAATCTCCAACAATTCGGGTCCGCACATTGACAGAGAATTGATGTTGATAACGGGCATTCACTATTTCGTGCGGATTTTCTTCGGGTCATATGTGATTATTATGAAAATTAATAATTACGTTTCTAGAGAAAGTAGAATCGTCGGTGAAGAATATTTGAGCCAAATAGTCAGGAATTTGTGCGATTTTGTGTTGCACCCATTGACAAAAAGCCACTCTTTGCGGAAAATCTGCTAGCAAAAGTGCCTGCACCCGTTGAGTGTGATATGGATACAACAGTTGATCTTTCAATATTCTCCAAACTGTGGCCTGACTAATGTTTAAAGCAAACGCAATTTTTCTGGTGCTTGTAGTAGGTGTAAATGGATGCCCGTTATCAGTCGTCTGTTTTTTAAAACTTCCCATTTCACTAAGAGGTTGGTGAAGACGGGCAAATATTGAATGATGCGGTATGATACGGTTCGGGTATCGTTCTTCATAAAGACGTCTAGCAGCACGCGAATTTCCATTGGCAAGACCGTAAACAAAATGCATATCACCCATCTCAGCATTCGTGTAATTCATTTTAGAAAACAGAAACTGGCAATAAACTGAATGAATACTCTGACAACTACTGTCAAATATTGAAATGACAAACAATTCCCTCTCAACACAATTGATTTTGAAGAACCAACTGTGATATTATATCGTGTTAGTCATAGTTCATAATTTATTATTAAACATTCAATTACTTTTAAACCAAACCGTTTTGGACATGTACTCATATGAACTTTAATGATCAAAATAACCCCAGGAATCAGTTCTTAAATTTTGTCGCATATATTGAGATGCACCCTGTATATGGAATGAATTCCACAAACACTCACACAACTTGGTCTTATCAACTAACTCGCGGCATTTTATTATTTATTATTATTTATTTTACACTCAACAAGCTCCAATGTATCTACCAAACAAAGAAATGCAAAAAATTTCTATTTCCAACTTGTGCTTATACTTTTATGTGGTTTGTTTTTCATACTAATAATCGTAATTACCTACATAGTCATCATTTAGACAAGATTTTATAAGATCACAACTTATTCTCCCTCTAGTCGTTAGATTTTGAATGGTTGCTTTGTATTGTTTAAATCTGTTTCCTTTTCCTTTGGTCGCCTATTTCGTATGCACGAATTTTGATTCAACTCTTGTGGGATTAATCGCTCTCAGTGCTAATTGATTATATCAATGTAAGTTATAATAATAAGGTCAATTATTAAACGTTGAGGACTTTTAAGTTTCTTTCGATATGTGGCCGATACCCTTTCGTTCTTAAGCTTATTAAATAAATATTGATAACATTTCAAATTCAAACTGAGACCAAAATTGCCGAATTAATCATTTCCGATAAGAAATGTAATCGTACAAGTTCTTATCACGATATAGTGTGGCGGCACCTAGTAATTTTTTTTCTCAAATCTGATTTATTGTGTGAAACAATAACTATGTCATTACTTCCTTAAAGGATTAATAAATCCGTAACTTTAGGTCAAGTACTGCGATAATAGAAATAATCAGACGCGTGTAAGATTTTCTTAAACCTTTAGATTTAGGTTATTGATATGAAAAAATCGTTAGGCGTGTTTCCGGTGATATTACTAATGTGATTTTGGTAATTTTAGGTGAACTGAAATTATAAAAATTAAATCTTTAGTCTTTGCAATTTTTAAATTTCTTATTTATGAATAAGGGCGGTCCCAAAATTAGCCGGCCTAACGAATAGATGGCAACAGTAGTTCAAAAAAAAATTACTTTGGTGAAAAGTGGCAACCTTATAAAACATGTTTTAGGTGTTAAGGCGTCACGTCCTTAAAATTTTTTTTGGGAGCTATCAAAAATAAACGATCTCAGGGAATTTGTAAACATGGAAAAAATTGGTCACCGTTATGTAATTCAATGAAAAAACAATACTGCACCAGGATATGACAAAATAATTACAAAGATATTAAAACAAAACAGAAATAAATTAGCACCAATATTGGTGAAATTAACCAACAACATTAAAAAAAGTGAACATTACCCTGACTCTTTAAAACGTGCAATAATCATACCTATCCATAAAAAAGGCAACAAGACAAAGATAGAAAATTATCGCCAAATATGTCTACTTTCCACATTAAAGAAAATATTAGAAAAAACATCCAAATACAACTAAGTGAATATCTATCATGTAATAACATCATACATAAAAATCAATATGCTTTTCAAAAAAACTCGGGAACCATATCTGCTACAATTGATTTAATAAATAAAATAAAGAATGAAACAGAGAAAAACAAGACGGTAGTAGCACTTTTTCTAGATATGAAAAAAGCGTTTGACACTATCTCCAAAACGAAATTAGTCGAAAAAATTGATGCTCTGGGGATAAAGAACGCAAATAGAAACTTAATAAAACATATTTATCAAATACAGAACAAACAACAATAGTCAACAAAATAGAAAGTCTACATCTACAAGCAGAATATGGAATCCCGGAAGGGGGGAATATACCACCGATATTGTACATAGCCTATACAAACGACATCTTTAATTTGAAGATCCATGGAGAAATATATGCATATGCAGATGATGTATGCATCGTTTGCTCAAGCAAGAACGACGAACAGTTGCAGCAACACGTTATAGAAGATGTGGAAAAAATAGAAGATTGGTGCTATAATAATCTAATGACGATCAATGAGAACAAAACAGAGTACATACATGGTATTTACAAAAAAAAACATATAAACCTACTTTTAACATCAAGATTAAAACACAAACCATAACTCAAACCTGCCAAATAAAATATCTAGGATTAACCATACAAAATAACTTAAAATGGGATACCCACGTTTACGAGAAGACGCAAAAACTAAATTTACAACAATTAATAACATTCAGAAATCTCCTTACAATATACAAAATCGACAACTAATTAATGAAAACTGATTGCAAATTCACACCTAATACAGAAATACACACAGACACAAAACACGAAGGCATTCACACCTAAGAACAGAAAAAACACAAGTTACAAATATGAAAAATTTCCTGATGCGATCAAAACATACATTAAACTACCAAAACACACAAAGACACTAAAACACGTTAAATTTAAAAGCAAGATAAGGATGGAGGTATACCGGCAATACAATATGTAAGAAGGACCAAACGAGCAAACCAACGACGCCTTCGATACCGTTAGTTCGAGAAGAGTGCACCATTTCGTATGCTCGGATGAAGAATGAAGTGCATGGCAACGCTTGCTATACGAGTTGCAATTTTTTTGTGTATATACATACATTTTGTAAACTGTATAGTTTGTGTTTGTTGAAATAAATAATTGTTCAAATTGTTCAATACTTTCATTTGAAAGGTTTCTGTCCAAACAATGAACTAGATTACTGAAGATATTTCAATAGAGTGTTTGGGGATGTTTCACCGCAGTAAAGCCTAGTTTTTACGTCGATTCGTAACCGTAGATGAGACATGGGTCCACCACTTGACACCTGAGACAAAGGAACAGTCAAAGCAGTGGACTAGAATGAGAAAATTGTGTCCAAAGAAGGCGAAGACAGTTCCATCTGCAGGCAAATTCATGGGGACTGTTTCTAGGTATGCGCGTGGAATAATTTTCATTGATTATCTTCCAACAGGAAAAACAATCAACCGCGAGTATTATGCTAACTTATTGCAGCGTTTAAGTGATGAAATTAAGGAAAAAAAGCCGCATTTGGCGAAAAAGAAAGTGTTGTTTCATCAAGACAATGCACCAGTTCACACATCCACCATTGCGATGGCCAAAATCAATGAAATGAAGTTCGAATTGCTTCATCGCTATTTTATTGAGCTAGACAGTTCTTACTATAAACAAGGTATCGAAGCTATTGAATATCGCTGGGAAAAGTGTATCGAGCTAAAAGGAGATTAGTGTTGAGAAATAAAGAAAATTTCTTTGTTAGGTCGGCTAATTTTGGGACCGTCTAGTATGATTCAAATATGACAAGGATGTCGGCTTAAATTCCATAATTAAATAATTTATAATTAAAATATAATGTTTAATCTAGTTGATCAAACATGCAATACAAGCGACACTGTTTTTGGAATTCAGGTTATTTAGAAAGTGTTAGACTAATATATATTATACAATACCGATGCTCTCAACTTAACTGGGTATGTGAATACATTATTAAATTATGTCGCTATAACAGTGTCATCGGTCACTTAAACTAATATCAAAATGAATGTGAAAATTTATACGTAAATTGTTTTCCTCCGAGTTTGTTCTATGCGAATACATGAATCCCATTAGAATTAAACACAATAAGGAACAGAGCTTTAAAGTGGGGTTTGAGCTTATAATCTTATTCAGCTTATCATAGGGCATATAATTGTTTAAATACATTATTTTTACGTCAAATGTAAACATGGTGTACAATATCGTGTGTGTGACAATGTGTCGTTTACAAATAACATTTCGAAACTGCGCGTTGAACTTAATCTGTGACCACTTCCTTCCTAAAAGATATCGCGGAGAAAAACGCAAAACGAACGGTTTACGAGAAATAGTGTATTCTTTTTTTTATTAGTTAGATTTTTTGTGGGAAAGCTGATTAATATATTTCCACTTTTTCCTGTATGAAATAATTGTGCAATTTATTCAGATTATCGTATTGATTTTCTGCCTGAAAATTATCTAAAATGCGGTTCACCAGATAAATATTGTTGTTTGTTGTAAACATAATAAGATTATCTTATTTATACAAACTGAGGCAAATGAGTATACAGGAAAGGGTTTCTGTAATGAAATTGTATTTGAAGACGAAACGAAGGCATTATGAAATTTTGTATGGAGAGGGAATTATTAATAGCAAACACGAATTCCAACATCAAAATGTTCACAAGTTTATGAAAGAAGAGCGATTCCGAAAAATAGTCAATAGTAGGCTATTATAGTTGAAGTATTAATATCATTACTTAGTAAAGATCCAAATAAGAATAGATAGAGAAAGTAAACATGACAATAAAGAAAAAGAAAGAAGGCCAAAGAGAAATTAAAAATCCATGAACTTAAGGAAGATGATATTAGAGAGAAATACCAAGAAATAATCCAGCAAGAAATTAAACGAAACTCTAAATGTGTCAGGAGTAGAAAAAAGAAAGATTGTGTATTGAAAGCATGGAAAGAAAACTGTGAAACAACGAAAGTAGGAAATACAATCCCGAAAAGCGCAGAGTGGTAAAAAAAGAGTGGAGAAAAAAATGTACAGGGTCCCACTGAACTGTCCGCTTTAGAAAGTTCCAGTTGAAATTTGATTTTGAAACGTGCAGAGTAGTCATGGCCGACTATAATCTATTTAAATAAAATATTTTCAGCTTTATAACCCGTCCGGTATGAAGAGTATTGATATTAACTTTCTTATTTTAAATAGAATGGTGCAATTTTGATGAATCCAATGTATTTCTCGAATAATTTGTGATCAGTTTGTATTTATGTTACCTATTCGTAAACCTAATAGTTTTTGAGATATTTGCAATGTTGTCAAATTTTTGACGTTTGTACTATTTTCAATAAAATTAGATATTTCATAAGGTATTAGACATTAAGATACCATATTGATATGGATGCAAGTACATGGCTATAGGCATCGATCGCTCCAGCAACTACAAGATCCCATACTAGAAACTCTTGCCCAATATGGAGTAAAAAAAAATTTCTTTTAAATGGGTTTTCATTGTCAAAATGAATCCAGCCCAAAATTCTGCATCGATCTGTGTTAAGGTTTGGTATACCCATTCTTGATAGTTTTTGAAACATTAAGACTAATTTTTTAAAACCGCCAGAAGTATGTCAAATCGCTTCTCAGTTTTAAGCAAGTAAAACTGATCTTTTCATTCAGAACACTCTGTACACCATGTTGCAAAATGATGAATCATCTAATTGTGTATTTATTTGTAGTAATACTTGAAGTATTTATTATGACTAGTTTCCCGATTATTAGTGAAATCCATTTAATTGTACAACATAGACATTAATTAATAGGTATTAGTAAGCTATGGGTATTATTACAAGTAACAAATGAATACATTGTTCACATCGTTTGACAGCATATTTAAGTTCTTTGTAAATTATTTGAAAGGAAAGCATTATCAATATAGCACGGAAAGTTTTGAAAATTATACGAATAAAGATATTTGAATTTTATTTTATTTTTCCATGGAAAATCCCATACTTTAATGCTATAAACAGAAAAAAAAAAAATCAAGGAAACAGAGAGTAATTTTATCCATCTTGGAAAAGGAAAATCATTTGTCTCCTGGCATTTCGCAATTTTTTTGTGGTTTAATGTAGTTTTTCTGTAGTATATTTGCTGTTTTCAGTTTTAAACTTTACTTTTTAAGCTGCTACATTCTTTAGTTTTCTTTCTCTAGTTTACTTTTAGTTTATTCACAATAAATCAATATTGTCTATTCTTCAGGTCAAAATGTGCGACACAAGTACGTACTAGAATTAAACCAAAAATTTACAGAAACGGGATCTCTATATAACAAAAAACATCTGCATGGGGTTGTGAATAATGAAGATATTAACGTCGAAGGCTTAGGTCAAGTCGCAGTGCTTGGAAATGCGGCGTACATGCAACTGGTATCTCAAGCATCAGGAGCAAGTCATTCATCAGTTTGTAGAATACTTAATAAAAAAATAAAGATATAAAAGATTATATAATTATATAAATATAAGGAAAAAAGAAAAGAAGATGGCAGTTAAAACAGACTATGACAACATATGTCATAACTCATGTGTCATCAAAATTCTTAGTAATAAATATTATGTAATTTAATTTCTTTTTTTTCTTGGTTTTTAGGTCCCAAATAATAAAAGTATGAATGACTAACGACGTTTCGCTTTATTTAAAAGCTTTTTCAAGTTGTAAATAAATGTATAAAGTTTGATAAATAAAATGTTTTTGTTTAATAAATGACAATTTGTTTGTTTTTTATTTTGAAAATATTATTATGTTTTAATTAAAGATGTTTTGATTATTTATTTTTGGATTTTGTAATTAAATAGTTCTTTAAAATATTGTATTTAGTTATAAAAGTAAATTATATAATTTTGTGAAATATTGTATATCCGTTTTATCATTGACTGCATTTTTATGTTTATAAATTTGAATTATTTCTAGTATGTTACGTGTTTTTAAATTTTGTTCTTTGTTTAAAATTGTTACGTTGTTGAAATCAAAGGTATGATTTTCAGTTATTTCATGTTTTTTTAGGGCTGTAAGATTTTTATTATATTTGTGTCCTTTTATTCTATTTTCCAAATATTGCATGGTTTCACCTATATATACACCATTACAATTTTGACAGTCTATTTTATAAACTATGTGTGATGTTTTACTTTTTTCAATTTTTGATTTTAATTTTGAATAGATTTGGTTTTGTAGTTTATTTGTGTTTTGATAGGCAATTTTGTAATTATATGGTTTGAAAATTTGATTTATTTTTTCGGATAAATGTTTAACATAAGGAATTTTTATAAATTTTGTAATTGTTTGACTATTATTTATATTTTTTGTTGATTTATTATAAAAAAGGAAAATTCTTTGTTTGAATATTTTGTTTATAAGAGAATTTGGATAATTATTTTGTTCTAGAATATTTTTTGCTTTGTTAATAATATCTGATCGAAAAACTGGACTTGTTAATTTTATTGCTCTGTCAGCTAAACTAATAATAACACTGACTTTTTGAGATAAAGGTTGTGAAGATTTAAAATTTAGATAACGTCCAGACCATGTTGGTTTAGTATACCATTGAGTTAAAATTTTATTATCATTGTTGAAGAGTTTGAGGTCTAAAAAGGTAATGCTATTGTTTTCTTCGATTTCAATTGTAAATTTTAATCTTGGATGAAAGGAATTAAAATTGTTAAGTAAAATTGGTATATTTTTTTCTTCTAACGCGGTTATGCAATCATCTACATATCTTTTGAAGAAAATTATTTCGAAATTTATTTTATTTAAAATTTTTTCTTCTATATATTCTAAAACAATTTGTGCAATGATACTAGAAATTGGTGATCCCATTGCACATCCAAAAATTTGTTTATAAAATTTATTTTTATACTGGAAAAATGTTTGTGTTAGAGTTAATTCTATTGCATTAATGAATTCTGTGATAGGTATATTTGTAAAGTTTTCAATTAATTGCCATTTTGTATGTATAATTTGTTTTGCTAGGTCTAATGGTGTATTTGTGTATAACGATACTACATCTAATGATATCATTTTGAAATTTGGTTTTAATTTAATGTTGTCTATAAATTCTTTGAATTGCCAGGAATCCTTTATATAGTATTCATTTTTGAACGCGATATTTTTAAGGCAATTTGCTAAAAATTTTGATAGTTTATAAAAAGGACTTTGTACATAAGAAATTATTGGTCTTAAAGGTATATTATTTTTATGTAATTTTGGTAAACCATACAATTTTGGAGCTTGTGCATTGTGAATTTGTAATGATTTGGATTCGTTTTTGGTAATAAATTTAAGTAATTCCCAGTTTTTTATTAATTCATTATTTTGTTTTTGATAAATATTGGTTGGATTACTTTTAATTTCTTTATAAGTTGTATTATCACTTAATAATTCGTTAATTTTGGTATCATAATCTATTGTATTCATTATTACTGTGCTGTTACTTTTATCTGGTTTTAATATTATAATTTGTGGATTGTTTTTAATAAATTTTTTTGTTTGTTCAAATTCTTGTTTTAATATTTTATTTTCTTTGTGTATGTGATGTTTTTTATTTTTAAAATTATATATTGTGTTTGTAATTTTTGTTCTTATATTGTTTTTATTTTCATTTGGTAATTCAGAAATTGAAGATTCAATATTAGCTATTATATTATTAACAGGAATTTCGTTTGTGTTATAATCTAAAGCAAAATTTGGTCCTAATGACAGGATATTAATAACATTATCAGGTATTATTGTATTTGAAATATTAGTTACCCAATTATTATTTTGTATAGTTTTGGTGTTTTGAGTTGTTGGTTTGTATTTTAGTAGTTTTATTTTCTTTTGATGTTTGAGTTTAATGGTTTTAAAACGTTCTTCATATTTAAAATTTAGATATTCTAAAAATGTGTGTTTGTATGTGTTGCTTGTCAAACTGTCAATTTTGTTTATAATGTCAGATATTCTATTTGAAATGTAATTTATTTGTTGTGTGCAATCTTTAATTAAAACATTTAATAATTTAAATTTGAAAGTACTTACGGTTTTTTTGATTTTGTCATTTAAGAAACTGTTATTACATATGATATGCTTAAGATTAAAATTAAGGAACTTTATTTATTATTTTTATTCGTTAGTCATTCATACTTTTATTATTTGGGACCTAAAAACCAAGAAAAAAAAGAAATTAAACATATATATGGTCAAGATCCAAAGATTTAAAAATTATGTAATTTGGTCTGAAATTTAAATTGTAAAATGGTAACGACTCAAGCCTCTAACACCTTATAATGACCACGAAGAGTGAAGACCAGTCGAAACACCAGGGCTACAGGAAGAACACCCATAGGTGATGCAGTCCTTTTGACAATGTAGATATTATTACTGGCTTGTGATATTGTCAATAAATAGTATAGTATAGAGAAAGGAGCGCGTTGTCACGATTTAGAGAAGAAATGGAAAATAAAATAAAACACCAAAATAAACGGACAAGCAATTGAACATGTTGAAACCATAATTGAAGCAAGCGGAAAGATAAACATAGGAATAGATAAAAGGATTAAAAAGGGAGGATAACTGTATAATGTGATAAAACCAAGATTCTTTGGGAAAAAGAAGTGCAAAAGATATTAAAAGTAAATCTATCTCTGATCTACATTTGTGAATTATCGAAGCTGATTTAGCTGATGGAGAAACTTCAGTGTTGAATGAATGCCATGTAATGTCTAAGGAAGATAGGAAATGAAATAAAAAGAGACAGATTAGGAATGAGATGGACGAAGCAGGAAAAAACTTTTGTCAATAGATATTGATTTTAAAGAAGAGTGACGCTTTGATTTTATTCAGAAAATATAACAACAGCAGTCTAATTAAGTACACATTATAATCAGTAAGTTATGGGTCGTTACTAAACATCATATTTCCGTAATAACAATTGCCTTCCTCACACTAAAAAAAAAAAAATAATTATTGTATTTGTTATTATTAAAACGTAGTATTTTAAACCGTTCATTTGCTCAGTATATTATTCCAGTTAAGCTGTTGTTGTTTATTTCTTGATGTGCTAATTTTAAATTAACAACATACAAAAGAAAAAATTACTTGGACCAAAAACAGGTACAGAAATATAAAGAAAAAATATAATAAATCTTAAGGAATTGTCTGTATTTCAATGTCGTGTTGTGCAAGCATATTTTCTGCAATCTGTAGGTAACAATATTACATCTTATTTGTGTATATCTCCTACTAAAATATTTCAAGGTTAAAATTTGTTAAAAAAGAATTCTTCAGTTTGTAAACCAACGTAATCATAGTAAATAGAGCATGTATACTATCGCTGTACGCATTCTAGCTCTCTATTTGACATCAATATCACAATGTTACTCTATTGTGACATATAAGTTGTGAAAAACATTTATGTATGTCTAACTTGCGTAACTGGTAGTGGGTTTTCCCGATAAGCTAGGAGAAAATCCCGGTTATTATAATATCATAAGTGCAAATAACGATGATATTTCAAGAAAAATAGATAATCATTTGTAGGCAGACGTGTTGTTGTTTAATTCAAAATTCCGCTTAATATTGTATAATGTTATCAAATATTATTGTAAATCTTACATAAACGATATGCATATGCAAACGGCTTTGTGCAAGTCTAAATTGGAAAAATCCTGGTTATAACTTGTTTTATTTCGAGTTTAGGGTATAGTGTTTATGTAAGATGCGAAATATTGCGCGTTTGTTCTTTTCTCAACCTGAAGTGAGATAAATTATATAAGAATTTTATACTGTATAATTGTTAGAGGTCAAATTGTATTACTAGGTGGATACATGGAAAGTTTTGGTATTCTATTTATATGTTCATGATGGGTTTTTTGTTTTTCAAATACGGTGTTGTCTCTCTACTATTGTACTCTGCCGACAAGCAAAGGGAAAATTTTGTTCCTGAAATTAAGATTTTTTAAAACTATTATATTCAATATTTCTTTTGTACTTGCTTGGCGACATACTAAGTAACAAACCTGCATGTTGGACCATACTAATTGTATGTGTAACTACTCCAGAAGAAGGTGGGATAAGACTAGGATTTATTAGGAGATATTACTGAAATTTCTGAAATACCAGTTCACATTAAAACAGTTTTAAAAATCTAATTATCCGGAAACATGAATAGGTAAGCGATCTGCAGAAAATTACAGTTTTCAATAAACTAAAGGTGTTTTTTTTCGCGACGCAGCGATACGAAAGCGCTGCGTACTTGCGTACTATTTCAAAACATGTCATTCGGGCGACGAAAGCGCTTCAAAGAATGACGTCAAAATTGAAATTGGTTCAAGCGTTTTTGAACCGGTCTGCAAGACAGTTTCAAAATACGTTTCAAGCGGGCGAGGCGCTGTACCTAACCTCGATAAATAACATGACAATTGACAGTTGTTGTTTTTCGGCAAGGTTATCTCGTTTTAGTAACAAGTAGTAGCTGTAGCTGGTAGGTATTTCAATGAAATATAAATTAACACACTTGTAGTGTATCAAATGTATATTTATGAGTGATTTCTGATCACTGTTTAGGTGAATATTGAAACGATTCATATATTTCAAAAATAATAAATCGTTTCAAAAGTTATGCATTTTAGCGAACGTAAAATTGATGACGTATAAGACGAAACCGCTTCAAATATATGTTTCAAAATCTTAAGTCGCGAAAAAACGCCTTAAATGTAGGTATATGTTTTCTATAAAACTTACATTTACAAAAATTGATTAAAGAACAATGAAACGGTAATATGAACATTGTTTGAGTGGTTTTGAATACCAGCAATAATAAATTGATTATGAAAAGCAAATGTTATTGTTGTTGGCGCATTCAACAACGTTGCATTAGTAAGAAAAGTAATTGTTGCAACAATTCAAAATATCGTTGTAATATTCTTCAATTGTTCATTTAATATAATCACAAACTTAACTGTTTGATTGTTATATTTATATAATATTGTGAAAATATTTAGTACTTAGCGAGAATAAATATCGAAATGAATTCCACAAACAAAGACTCAAAAAGTAGGAGTCTTACATGCGAATGCCATAAGTATACAGTTCTGAAAACGCGGAAGAGGACTTAGTTATGGCTATATTTAACATTGCTACATTAGATGAATACATCACCGTTAAAATGACACTGGAAATCCATTATGAAAACATTAAAAAAGTGATTTTAATTGGTTGGTTTAGTTGAAAAACTTCCAGTAATTATTTAATTCACCCCAATTACCCGATTAATTTTTCGACAAGAGCTGTACATTGAATTGAGTTAATCATAACTGAATTTTTATTTGCGGCATAATATAGACATTGTGGATTAACTCTTAATAGTGTTGCTTGCATTTCTTTAACCACAATGTGGTAATACAAAGTAGGCGATTATTTTAAAGATGCAGCTGTAGCTATTTATCATATCACTAATTCTATATTTAAGACATTGATTCAACAACACCTTTTAAAGTCCCTTGATAACTGATGAACCAAGCATGATATTTTCCTCAGTATATATTTAAAAAAAAATGTAAGAAGTGTTTTGAATATCAGTGTTGCTTTTTCATTAATTTCATTGATTGTGGCTTTTAGTTTTTACTGTGACTGTTATCAAACATAGAAATAGTAGGATATATGCCTTATATATTGTTTAGGTCTGTAAAAATTTCATACAAAATATGTTAAATATTTTTAAACAAATAATTTACGGATTATAAACAGATTCTGTATCCCAAAATATAAGCCTATACTAGGGTCGCTCGCTGCTCAGAGAAAACTAGGATGTTTAAATACACTTACTGGTTTCATTAGACGATGGGTATTAAATATTAAAGATAGTCGTTGAAATTGTATAAAATTATTCTTTATCTAATCTTTATTTACCAGTTATTGCATGTAAACATACCATAACTGTAACAGTGTCTGTTTAAATACTTTTATAGGATAATATGATAAGACTGGTTACCTTTTCAATGAATAAAACGCATTAAAACATTAAAAAAAAAATAAGATTCAGGATGACTTCTAAAAATTTGCAAATAAAGAAAAACGTACAGTAAATTTAAGTTATTTCTGTATTTATAATTTATATGTATTTATACAGGATGTAACAGTCGAAACAGCGTTGGTTCCGGTAGTGAAATGCTAAGGATTTTTGAAAAGTTATAGATTGGGATACATGTAGGTAGATTAGGTTTACAATTTATACAGTAAACAGGTTTTTTCAAAAACTTGAATAAGTATCAAATTTATATTTTCGCCTATACTTACTTGGTGGTGTTTTTGAATTGTACACTCACAACTAGATCAATTTTGTTTAAATTACCTTGTGCCTAATTTTTATAGTTTATAAGATACATATTTTAATTTCTTGAGTACATATCTCGAAAATGACTTCAGTGAAATTAAAATATCTTATAAATTATCAAAATTAAGCATAAGGCACCTTAAATAAAATTAATCTAGTGTACAATTAAGAAAATGCCATCAAAAATAGGGTGTTCTATTAATGAAAACATAACTTTGATACATTACTAAGTTTTGCAACGCCCTGTATATTGCACATTATTTTTTAATTATATACATTAAATGCCCCAATATATAACTTTTCAAATCCACGGTGTTTCGACTGTTACACCCTGTGTATATGAAGTTAGAATAGCGGAAAACTTGTACAGAAGGAGAAAGTTGGCATTCCTTTTAAATTTTGATATTTACAAGCGTTAACCAATTTAAATATACCTGACTATAATACGAATGACATGAGAATACTTTGAATTCAATCTATCAATGGCTAAGACTCGTTTTATTCCTGCAACACTTAATACCCATATAATTACATGTTGTTTATGCAATGACTCCAAGACATCTCCGCGATTACGTAAGAAACAAGTTTTTAAAATAACAAAAGAATATCTACGTTGAAATTTTTATATATGCATCCTTTACCTTGACCGAAATCTTAACTTATCTGCTGTACAATTCAACATTGTATGATTTTTTTTATATTAGCAGTAATATAGAGATTGTAAACAGTATTTTATGGTGAGTGGAAAATATTTCCCTTCTGTAGTATAGATAGACTATTGACAGGTAACGTTGCTGTATGCTACCTGTATGACTCACCGCATAGTATTTCGCGGAAAGTTGTCGTACTCATGTCGTTAAAAACTGTACGTAACGCGTAATGACGCATAACCCGTAGGCACATTATTAATCAGGCTCCTTCAACTTTTTGTTTTTGAACGACCTCGTCTTGAATGAATTTGTAGTGTAGTGCAGACGGCACTTTTTTTTTTATTCGTTCAGACATAGCTACTGTTTCATCGGCTTCCATTCTGACGAATTTTCTGTATGGATACTCGTCTATGTACCTCGTATTGGCGTAGGTCATTACAGTTGCTACCTTCCTTTATTTTTAAAATTAGGATGTCACTTGTTAGTAAGTTATTGTTTTTATGAATAAGAATAAGAATATTGATTTGCCCCACAGATGAAAATCCAATTACAAGATATCTGTACTATCAATTAAACATACATATGTAAAAGACATGGTAAAAACTAAGAATAATTGTAAGCGAATACTAAAAAAACTATACTAAGGAGTGGTATTTAAATGGTAAAACAAAAAAAACACTTAACCCAAAAAAAACTAAAGATAGGTAAAGTTGGTATTACAGTTACTAACATTAGATCTTAATGAAGAAAAAACGAAATACGATATTTAGGAGAGTTATTATTAAATAAATTAAAAAGAAATTTAATCTGAGCTTGATTCTGCCGAAGATCGAGAGGATTACATTTAAACATATTTAAAAGAAGAACGTGATTGAAACCTTCACGAAGATAAGTAGTTTGTTCCTTGAAGTACAAATACTTTAAAAATTGGCATCGAACTTGTTCAAGAAGGTAAATATAAATGATACATGGGGGACCAGATAACAGAGGCATACTCGAATTTGGATCGTACAAAGGCAAAATAAAATGACATTATGAAATACGTGTGAAAGAACTAGAAGTTCCATCGTTGTATATATTGAAAATGTGATCAGTAAACGAAAGTTTGCAATCATAACATAACTCACTCCAACGCCTTTGATAGTAAATTGTCAGTGTAGTCTTAAGTAATAATTGAGAGCAATAGGTTTCAGTTTACGGTAAAATGTCATGATTTTACATTTTATGGCGTTTATGGATAGCTTGTCAACAATGCACCATTTATCCATATAAATTAATCTGGTTGTGAAGATAAATGCAGTCTTTAGAGCATTGTACAGTAGTAGATATTTCAAGGTAGCCAGAAAAAAGAACAATTCATTGCAAAAATCATTAATGAAAATAAGAAATAATAGTGGACCAAAATTAGCGCCTTGAGGAACACAGAAGGTAAGCCAGAAATAGAAAGAGTAATAAATTGCCTATGATATAATTTTCCCTATTTTTAAGATAGGATGTAAACAACGTAAGAAGTTTAGTAGAAAAACTAGTGGCATTTATATCAGCTAAGAGTAGTTTGAGGTCAATACAATCAAAGGCTTTGGTAAAGCTTGTACAAATTGAGTAAACTCAAGTAATTGGGGACAGTCGAGCGTTTACTAACGTAAGCATGTTGATTGAGTCTTATAAATAAATACCAGAATATATGCATCTTTTAAAAACTAGTTTTCCAAATGTTGTTGTCCAAATGAAGGAATATATTAACAAAAACATGAAAAATGTAGCTCAGTGGTACAGCGAAAACATATGCGCAACCTTTTAAGAAAAAATCAAGTAAAACTTGCGTTTGCTATTTTCATTTGATTCGCCACTGCAAATTTTATCTATTACTTTTCTTATGTAGGCTCTTGTAAGTACGTCTTAACACTCTGATAAAACTCCTCTCTTCGCACTTTTGCGTTTAGATTTTTTGTTATATTTTTTAATATTTCATTTACCTCTCCATAGAATTCGTTCTTCGTTTTTAAGTTTCGTTTTTTCGTTGGCGCATGTCCATTTATAATGCTGAATTTCCTGTATTTTCCTCGCAGTCTAAAATCGGATGTCTGGTCCGATATTGCTTTAAATTCTACCACTCCCTTTTTAATTTTATTTGTGTATCTATTGCCTCCGTTACTTTTGAATAGTTTATTCTGCCTAAATTCATTATTCCGTTAGAGATTGAAAGAACTACAGTGCATAATACTTCGTCGTATAGAACACTATTAGATAATAAAGAATGGTGCTATACACCGTAAACCTTTTGTTTCCAGGGTAGATGTTAAAAGTTTGAAAATTAGTTTTTTCATCATGTCATTACAAAATTTGGCTTGTTATTTAGTCAACATGAACTTTAAAAGTATCCAAGCAAAACAATCTTTATAGATTAAAAAAAACATACAATACTTTAATGAAAGTGTTCAAATTGACGGCTCCGTTTTTGAATACATTAATATTTGTGTTAATGATTCGCGGCATTTTTTATGTATAACTGGATTGTAATGTATACTACAAACCTCTATATTTTTATCATTAACAATAATGAAATACAAATTCATTTATTCTGTGGCGTAGGAAAAACTTTTTTTTCATGAGCTCTAGACAAATTTCCTGTTTGCGGATAAATTGCTGAGATCGCCAGACGCTTCCTGTAATTTGAGTTTTAACATCCGTAAGTAGAAGTCTTCAAAACAAGCTGTTATTGCTCGAACTTCACCACAAACATGGAAGTTCGGCGAAAACGCTGTAGTCTATGCGTGACAGCAATATATATATATATGTATGTACAATACATATTGGCTATGCGTCTTTTCATCCAAATTTACGATTCAGAAGTTGCGTCCATGTGAACCTCTTAGGATAGGAATTAAGAGAATGATTTTTAAGTTCAATAAAATCGACGGATTTTTTTTACAATGCTCTCTTAGGTTAGTGACGTAGAGTGATAAAGGTTTACGTGATTAAAGCGGACGTTTGTTTACAAAGAAATACCAGAACGCGATAATATTTGGTTTTGGATATTTTACCCAGTTTCCTTTCGATGATTATTAGTCATCATTGCAGTTATATACCTACAAATGTAAATATGTGGATGCGTGTCCTAATTTTTCATAAAAATTATGTATATGTAAACATACATATTCATTACACAGTACTACCTATAATAAAGATAAAAACGTTTATTACAATTCGGATTTGCAGCACTTATACAACAGGATTAAGTACAACATGCGCACAATTAGATGTTTAATAATCCTTTAATGGTAAAAAGTATTCGATGACGAATACTGTAGCGCGAATAGAATCAGAAATTAAAATTGTTTCGAGCTCATTTATCGTTAGTTCGTACTTTTATCAAGTTATCACAATTTTCGACCCACCAGAAACATCGCTGTTTCCTGTCGTTTAAACAGCCTTTGTCGCTGCTTAACGAAAATAGACTTGGGAATTGACATAATCAACAATCGAATGAAAACTAACAGAAATGAACTGCAAGCCCATTGAGATGATTCATATATAATACTGGGTGCCTCAAGCTATAAAAATATAAATACATATTTTTTTGTTGTTGCTATTTGAAATGATCTAACAATAAGCCGAAGATGCTAATCGTTTAGGATAATCGATTTTCCCCGAAGTGCAGTCAATTTTAAATAATTTTAATACAAAAATAAAAATACTTTTATAACTACCTAATTTAAAAAGTATTTTCAGTAATCAGTTTATATGCAACATACATTTTATAATTTCTTTATTGTAATAAAACTATAGGTATGTCTTTTCCTTCTTTACTGTTGCCGTCTTCCTTATGATCGGGCACAGACCAGGAGTTTTCTTCGTTTCTGCTGCTGTTAATTTTATGGACATGCACAGATTCGGCCCTCTTGCCGCTTTTCTTACCACTATCCTTCCGTTTGACTGGACCCTTCTGCGCCAGCAATTTGCCTCTTTGTGTCTTTGCCGCTTGCAATGATTACACTTTCCGGCAAATTTTCTTCTTCTGTCTTGATTCAGGTGAGCGCATTCACCATTTTTCGCTGCCTCTTTATCAGCTTCTTGCAATAACTTTGTGACTACCTGATTCGTCGCGATTGGTTGTCCGCAGTTCTCTAGTGCCATGGTAAGTGGTTTGTAATCCATGGGGAGGCTGGCAAGAATAATCCCCGCTAAAGTTTCATCATCAGTACTCTTGGGATTGATGATTCTTGTTAAGATATTCGGCCATGTTTCTGCAATCGTCGAATCGAATGTTTATTAATTCAAACCGTTTCTTTAATACGTTCCATGCCGCTTTTCCCGTCTTCTTCGGCAGATCCCGAATTTCTGTATAAATGTGCGTTTTCACAGCTAATACAATCAGCGAGTAAGATTTCCTTGACTTCGTAGGGTCATCGTTTTTTGTTCCATCTACGCAATCCCATAAATCTTTCTCTATTAAGTATATTTCCATAGCAAATTTCCAATCATTATAGTTCGATTGCCCTTCAAGTTTTTCAAAATTAATTCCACTATATATAAACTCTTGTCGCCATTTGACTTAACGTTGACGTCACAAAAAAAAAATTCAGTTGTCAACTTCAATGAATAACTCTAAACCACTCTGGACAAAACTTCACGCATACATTCGTGTCACCGTAAACTTCTAAATTCTAAGTTCCTCATCTGTCTTCACTATCTTCACCGCTATCTTCACACGGGCTTCCTCACGTTGATTTTTTTTTTTTGCTTAAAAAATAACGCTACTATGGAGCAATCTGGTTTATGATTATAATTTCCAATCGTTCGTCATTTCTTAATCAACAAAAATGTGTTACCGCGTGACAAAACACAAGCTGCATTACCGAAATGTGTTTCCCTCAATATAACGTAAAAATTAAATATATTTTCGTATTTAATGCTTTAAAATATAAATGAAAATGCGGCTATCATCGTTCATTCAATGTCATATTGTGGAAAATATTTCTTCCAATACAATGGAAATACATTTAAAAAATTTAAGGACATTAGATAGAACATTCAATGTGGCCTTGAAAATGTGTCTTTAGTTTTTCTCTGCAAGGCCAAATAATAGTGCTACAGGCAAAATAAGAAAATGCGATTGTTCTGCTTTTTTAAGAAAATCTCAAACGGGATTTGTTCTAAGTCTACTTTCTTTTCGGGATCATATAATAATCACAAAGTTTAGCAACTCTGCCAAATTTAAACCTATCGTCTATCTTCATAGCATACAGTTCTAGTAATAAAAGTAAAACTTGCTTGATTTTTTGGAAGATTTTTTCGCATATATATGTTTATATATATTGCTAAGAAAATATTAATTTTGTTTCATAATTTTTACGCTCACTGTGTATATGTTTCAAAGTTAATCTGTGAAAACTTTCGATGATTCATATTCGTCATGGTTATAAAATGTCTCTTTCATGACAAAGAGATGAAAACAATAACACCGCTATCTTAAAATGTATGGTGAAGAGGTCTGTTTTGCAATGAATATCCTTTTAAAGAGAAATCCATTTTGTGCAACTTCTATGAAATGTTGTTGTGTTGTCAAATAAAAACTACAAAAACTGTGTATTAATTTCACTTTAGCACTATTAAAAGTTATATTTGTAATTGATTATATTTTACAATATTCTGTTTCCTCATGCACATATTGCGTTAAATAAAGCTTATTAAAGTTAAAGTTTATTAATTCCTTGTTTTTGAAATTTTATCCTAAGAACATCCAAATTAATTTGAGCGATTTACTAAATGAATTTGCTATTATTTGAAGGATATTTGAAGCCGTGTTAAGCCTCTTCAAACTAAAGAAATAGAAATCAGCCAAGATGTGTATATTTTATTCGAACAAAAATAAATTCCAAGCATTAGGAGACAGTAAATTAAATAGTTCCTCAAGTTGATGATACGTACATAAGTCAGAAATTTCCTTCATCCAATCTTGTTTAAATTAGAGCTGTATCTTCCTAAATTTACTTATGACAACATTTACAGCATTATTTGACTAATAATGCAATCTTTTTCCGTGAATATTAACCAAACCTGGTTTGATTTGCACATACATCATGTGGTATATGGTTAATTCTTGGAATTGCTAATAAAACTAATTCCTAAAATTGCTTTAGATTAAATTACACAAAAAAACGACAACAGTAAACATCACTAATTCTTTATTAATCAGTGTAATCAAGTTTGTACAAGAACGATTTGATCAAATAATTGGTTTAGATTTAATGCAGAGAAAGCGCGGGAAAATACATTAAGATTATGCATCTAATATAAGACCGGTTTCAAAGTGTCTCACCGAGATTTTACTTAAAATTTCATTTTACGTCATACAAATTTTTGGTATATCATATTTAAAATGACGTATAACCATTAAGGTAGTAAATCAGGTACTTTCTCAAACTACTGAAAAGAAATAAGTACATTTACTTCCAAACAATCATTATTAAATTTATTTTAAGCTATTGACTTAATGCATCTGATTTATATTTACAGGCAATGGGATATAGGAGTAATAATGTTTTGTTACCAATCAATATTGATTGAATATGTTTACAATATTTATCTAAGCCGCACATTTATAATTGACATCAGAATTCTAGTGCTTACAAATAAAGTAAATGTTAATGGAATTAGGTCTGGTGCAAACTCTTGTACATGTATGCAAGGCTAAATATTTCAAGGATGCTTAGATTTGCGTGCTTCGCAACTTATAGAATTAGTTCTGATAAATCTGTCCGCAGTTGTTTTTTTTTTTGTTTGTACCAGAAACATCGATTTGAACACAATGCTAGTTAATAAGTGCTATGCGACTGTTTACAAAACTACGTTCAATATTTAATGTTCATTGATTAAGTTCTTATTAGTTTTCCGATAGTGTAATGTCTTAAAATAACTTTATTGGTCAATTAGCAATACAAAAAAAGTATTCGGTTAGATTGCCCATAACATTTGCTAATTAATGTGTAATACAATATTGTTATTATACATTTGTATACTGATCGACTTCTTGAAACAATCGCATATGTAAACCAAACATTCCAATTCACAATGCAACTTGTAAATCTTGTAAAAGTCTATTTCAAACGTATGAATATATATCTTACCTGCGGCAACTCCTAAGAACAATACCAGTATTTTAAATGTCACAGCCATTTGAAACACTCATCAGTTCGCCGCGACAACGTTTTATTCTAGCGCGCACCTTTTACTTTGAAACTCCGCGATTTGTTTGATTGTACTGGCGCGTGACGGGCGACATTCAAATGGTTTGGCGAGTTTTATCGCAGCGCCCACTGGTGGACGTCGTAAAATTACGCGTGACATATATCAAATGCGGAACGAGACGAGGAGTACGTCGAATAATTGTTAAGGAGATAACGGAACGCAGCATGGTCTAGGAAGGCGTGTTACGATCAGATAATATATTAGACCCTTCTCAAACAAATTGGCGGAAATTGTGTATCGCAGATAAACGAGAAAAGAGTCCGTTGCAAAGTAATTTTGCATTTCTTTTAGCGAGCTAATGGACAGATATGATTACGGTGGTTGCCGCTTTTTGTTTATTATTCTTTCAAAGCGGAAGTTTTAACATTTAACATTAATTCTAAGCAGTTTCGGCTCGACTTGATTTTATATATTGTGCAGGACACAATTTATCGTTCCTGTGTACCCATTGGTTTCAATTCTTTTACTGCTTAACGGTGCCCACTTACTGCCAACGTTGCAAAAGCAAAATAATTTCTAAAATATTCTTTTCAATACTGAAATCGATTTCTAATAAAAAAAAAAAGCCTAGAAGTTTGACACTTAATGGCTTAATATTACTTTAATGCAAAGACTATTGGTTTTGCGTCTTAACAGAAACAAATGCTCATGTATTGAGCTCAGAAAAGTTTCCTAATGTACTTACGCAATGAAATGTCTGTTTGAGTCCTGCAGCACAGTGTATATACCTTATGCAGTAGTTTCACTCCCTCAAAATCGTGGTACAAAGTTGCAACTCGCGCACGGCGCTGCGCATGTAGGGACTCAGGACAGCTTTGAGCAGGCCCGGATTGGCCTAATATTGGGAAACGGATTAACGGCTTGTTGGCGCCACATTTTTTATTCTGTCGTTAGCCTGGCTTTGTGTCTCTAGCAGAGTATTTGTAAGTGTTCCATAATTAAAATTATTAATAAGTTTAGTTATACGTGAGTTTAATATTTTCGTAGTAGTACCTATTTTTTCTAGCATGTGGTATATAGATACTATCTTTAATCGCCTCTAGGTATATACGTTTAT
The DNA here is from genome assembly GCA_949128085.1 of Cetonia aurata. NCBI lineage: Eukaryota > Metazoa > Arthropoda > Insecta > Coleoptera > Scarabaeidae > Cetonia > Cetonia aurata. The sequence goes on from OX421885.1 coordinate 37,945,478, forward strand.
TAAATAAAAGTGAAAATAAAACAACTTTTACGTTTATATACGTCTATGTTTAATTTATATTATTTATAGAATATACATAAATAACAATGGTAGTGTTAACGTTGAACATGAACGAAGTGGTTTATGGTATTCCCCTTTTTCTTATACACCTACACATTATTTCCTATGCAAGTGAAAGGGTCTATTTAACATACAAAACATATGTATATGAAAATATACACTTGATTTGCTTTACATTCGTATTATACAAATTTAGCAAATATATTTCATTTGAAGCAATCTTCGGCTTTCTCTTGAACAAAAATATAAAATATCGAGCTTTCTTTTTAAGAGTTTAATGAACATTATTTTCTTGAGAAATATTGACAACGACAATATGGTATTATAAATTGAGTACAACAGTTTTGTGGTGTAAAGTGAACGCAGTTTCGCCTTATCCTCCAACAAATACGTAATCTACTAATTTGCATCGCCAAGATGAATATGTCAATAAAATATTTTGCACAGATTAAGGCAATATCTCTATTTACAAGTTTGTATACCCTACCGAGGTTATGTAAAAACTAAAATAATTTTAAATTTTACCTACTTGATGGCTTGACCAACCTATAATTAGAAAATTGTATCTGGTAGCTTTTTTTGGGGATTTCAGCACATGTTAGTAAAGAAAACTACACCAAAATTGAATGATAAGCTAGATTTTCTTCATTAAATTGTTGCGCAATGTTTCTTATTGAGTTGAATTAATATGAACAGAAAATTTGAGACCAATGAAACTAATGTCGAAACAGCTTTAATCTTTAGTTATTGGTAAATAACAAAATGGCATTTTTCCTATATTGGCGTCTTTATAACAGCATTTTCGGGTAATTAAACAAGTAAAAGAATTACGACAGGACATATTTCTGCATACGTTTAAAACGCTATGTTGCAGAACTCTACCTTGCAGTCGCTATTATTGTGATTCAAGTTTGGAAATTCACCACTAGGTGTCGCCAGCTATCCGTTCAGAAAAGTTCGGAATTTCTTTATTCTCTTCATTACATTCACAATATCAGAAATAATTTTAACTTTGCGCTATTGATTAATGGTCATAGTTTGCTTTATTCATTTGGTGTCTATTAATATTAGAAGTGGAAGATTTAAACATGTTTCTCTTTTACAATGACGAGCAGTAGGTACTGGTTAATTTAAATGAGGGCTTTAACCTAGTTAGCCTAATGGGTAAAACGTCTCTGATTTGGTTTACATCAACACATTCCAATTTTATTCGAAAACAGTAACCTCGTTGGAAGAAAATGCGTATTTTAGTTGAATTATATATGTTAATTCAAACAATTATTTGCTTTCAAATGAAATACTTTTATGATTAAAATAACGTTTTAGGTGTAAATTTAGTATTAAAACGCATTGCTCGTATTGAAAAAGAAACATGCATTCAGTTAACTGATAAATGGTTAACTAAACCATTTTTTCTCTCGGTGTAGCTTTGAATCATATAAGTTTATGTCAAAGGCAGTAGTAAAAAATTTGTTTACATTAGCACTACAATTTTTTGTTAAAAACTTACTCGTTTATATGTATCCCAACGGACAATTGTGAACACGATGTTTATATAATATATATCTCTTTTTCTGGAAAGGGATTGATTTTCATGTAAAACTGAATCGTATCTTTAAAGAAAATAATACGTCTTGCTTATACTAAATTTGTACGTTGAAAGAAACTTTATTCAAGCTGAAAAAGGAAATATATAATTTTGGAAGTGTACAAATCGTTTCTATTTACCCCAATGGACCCTACATTGCGATATTTTCTTGGAAGTCGACGTAGCGTCACTTATCTATAGAAGACATGCAAAGAAGTAGAATGAAATAGATTTATCTTATTCGAACAATACATCTTCATGGGGAGGTTTTCGTGTTTGTATCTTATTTCTCAGTCGTGTGTTTCTGTATTGTATGTACTACAGTACAAAGCTCGTATATTCATATCAATTTCTCTTACACTTTGTCCTAAATCAGCGAAAAACTACGTTCATTCACAATAAATACATAAATATAATGTCACATTGCAACGCGATACTTAGCATATGACACATACGATAATCACAATTTATTTCATTAGAGAGAAAATTAGATTACAATTCTTGCTTCGTTTTTTAGAATTATTTCGCTTGTCTTTGGTATTATTTGACGCAAGAAATTTGTATTCATTACTCCAATGCGTTCGTGACATCATATTTTAATGCGATTTTCTCTAACGAACACTATACCTTTGTTTTACTTTGTTTACGTTAATTTTTAATAATTGAATCTTTGTCTCGTAAAAATATTATTTATTTAAATGTACACTGTTTGCGATCGTAAAGTTTCCTTTCCGTTTCACCGCTATAAAGTCTAGATATCCTATTTTATTATTATTCATAAATACACGACGTTATAAAAACAAATTTCGCTTATGTGTGCCCATGCACTATAAGAAGTGGGCCGCAGTTTTTTTTTTTCAATTTTGCTTAAGTTTAATCCGTTGACGTTTCCGGAAGATTTTCTGTATTGATGGGCTAACATGCAGACACTTTGTCTTGAGTTTTCGAGGTTACAATTGACCAATGTTGTTGTGTCTTCACGTCGCTGGAGCTGACGTTGTAGTGGTGGTACTGTTGGCGTTATCGAAGCCTTCTATTAACGTCTTTATGATGAATTTGATGGTTATGTTGTAGATGTTCTCCACGTTTTCCGTATATCTATCGCCTAGTGTTTGTTTAACCGCTTCTAGGAATGGTTGTTCGATTTTCTATAAGCAGAAAGATAAATAAATTAATGGTAATGTAGTTTGCAAAGCTGCTTTAAGAGAGTACTGTAATGCATATCTGTTTGCTTGTTATTCGCTGTTTTATTTAATCAAATTATCCAAAATTTTTATAAGTAAGTATGTTTATTGTAATGTAATAGTTTAAAATATTGTCTTTTAAGCATTTTCTTAGAAACAAAAATTTACAATGCGACATAAACAAGCTGGTGTTAATGAAAATACCAAATAAAAAAGCTCGTCCTAAAATGTAATAATGATAAAACTTGTATTCTTTAGGAATTCCAGGAAGCTACTGATTTGGCAACGCGGCAAAAACAATTAATCAATTAAGTTTTCCCAAGTATTAAGACGAAAAGGAGAACTAGCGACAAAAATGAACATATTTGATTTTTTACGTGCCCTACAGATGTGTTTTAGCACAACATTACGCAACGATATACCTTATTCAGACACTTTACATCAACGAATTTGAAATGTCGCACATTCTAAGCTCGACTAGAATGAATACCAACCCAGAAATAGTCGACCTTAAAGCCTGGTATTCGTCTATGCGAAGCGCCCACTTGATGTAGGTACTCGAAGAAGGCATCCAAGTTATCCAGCCCTTTAATGCCCTCGTCTAGTGTCCTCATGACCGTCGTCGCGTGCTCGTGCAGCTCCAGGCTGTTCGCTTGGTCTTCCTTCGTTTTCAACTCTTTGAATTTCGTAAACATTGACAGTAGCTCGGCGTGCTCTTCGAATAACCTGAAATGATGGGGGTAATGAGAGAATTGGTCGATTTTAATGGGATAGGCAAATTATTAATTGAATATAAATTTCTAAGAAGTAGCGCGAAAAAAATCTATACAATGAAACCTTACGTTTTAGTTCATTATGATACCTTATTGTCGCTATTATGCAGCTAAATTGTTTTTTCCACCTATCAATGCGTGCAGTTAGCTGAGAGTATAGCCGCTGGGAATCAATGCATTCGATTTATGCAATGAGGTTGTTACGGCAACGCATTTGATGTGCTAATAGCGAGGTGGCGCTGGCTAGATGTATACCCACAAATTACACCAATCAATCTGCATACCTAGCAAACACTTAATTAGGAGTTAATTGTTAATGCGATTTTTGCCATCACAGTGTAAGCAAATTAGCAAAACCAGCAGCCATTTAAAATGCTTTTTTTCTAGTAATGAAAATTTCTGGTTACGTCAGTTTGACATCTCATATAAAGAGGCTTTAACGTGAATCCTTGGAACTTTAAATGTATCTAATTCCTCTGTTAAAAGCAGAAAAATTGATTTCATCTATCAAAACATAAACAGAAAGTATTTTCTAGGTAACTGCGCATTTAAGACTTTTTTGTTTAAAAATATAATTATTTCTCATTATAGTTAGGCAAAATCAACTAATTTCAGTCTCCCTTAAAGGTTGTAAGTGAGTTTTGTGATGATCTCCTCAGTTACCTTAAAATTATTTCTATGTTATCTCAATATTTTTGTCCTGACTCGTTTATTGTTTGAAGAATAAATTTTGATCTTAATTATGAACAAAGAAAAAAAAATGAATTTTTAATGTTATTAGATCCAATTTTGTTATTATCTTATAGAAACGTGTACTTTTCCTAAAAAAGCTGAAGATATTTTAAATAATCTTACTTCGTATAAATCTTTCTATCTTCTCTGACTTTGTGCTTGATTTCCGCTGTTCTATAGCATAAAATCACTCAAGCAATTGATAAATAACTATTTCAAAGCTCAAAGCTCTTCAAAGAAACTCCTCAAAAAGCTCATCAAAAAAGCTCCGCAAAAAAGTTCCCCAAAGCACTCTTCAAAAAGCACTTCAAAAAAATCTTCAATAAGCTCTCCAAGAAGCACCTCAAGAGGTTCCTCAAACAGTTCTCTCAAAAAAACAACTCAAAAGGCTCATCAAAAAAGTGGAACAAAAAGCTCCTTAAGAAGTTCCTTCTTAGAGAGAAGCTTCTCAAAAAGCTTCTCAAAAAAGCTCAGCAAAAGAGCTCCTCAAAAGCACTGCAAAAAGCTCCTCATTTGTTCTTTTGATAGTATGGATAATGGAAATCGTGTTTCGATTTTGTCAAACCGGAGATCTTATTACTACTTTTCAATCTAACTAAACAAACTAATCATTTATTTTTCTATCCGTTTGTAATCTTATGTTTGTTTTAATTTCCTTATTTCTAATTTTGTGTAGAAATAATATGTTATTTAGGCTTATTATTCCTTGTATGTTTAGTTCTTTTGTTTTGTCATAAATGTGCATTGTTGGAGTTCTATAGTGTAAATTGTATATTATTTTTTTTTGTATTTTGGATAGATTTTTTGTTGTTGTGTTTCGCCAAATGTTTATTAGGTAGTTAATTTTTGCAGCGAACAGGGCGTGGTATAGTGGTTTTTTAACGGAAGTCGGTATTATATGTTTAATTTTATTTAAAGCCGCAATTGTTCTTGCATTTTGTTCAATTAGTTTCTGTATATGTCTACCCCATTTCATGGTATTTTGTAATTGTAATCCTAAATATGTTGTTTCACTCACTTCCTTTAATTTCTGATGGTTTATTTGTACATTTATTTCTTGCTTTTCCTTTTTTTACTATATATCATATATTCAGTGTTTGTTTCCATGGTTTTTGTACAGTGTCCGTTTGTAATAACGACGTGCTTTCTCATCCAGAGAAAAAAGTGTAATCAACCATAAACCGGCCATATAAATATTTCTTTGGTTCTAAATATAGGTAATTTTTAAAAGTAATTTTGGTTAACTCAAGAACAATAGCTACTGGGACTCATTTACTACCATATGCAGGAAATGTTAAACTAAACACAAAAAGTAATAATTGTAAAACAAAAATATGAAAAATTATTTTCATATTGCTTTTTGAACAGTCCAAGGGTGTTGCTATAATGAAAAGTAATTTCTGCAACAATTTAGAACCTCATTACAACATTTATCAAACATTAGTATGGTACTAAACTTCGAATTTGTTTTTATTATGCAGGATGGGACTAGGTATTCCTTGCATCATGAACAAGGCACAATACCAAATTTTGTTATAAATGCCGCACAAGAGTTTAGACATCGCATTTTTTCTAAAACAAAACTGCGGAATTTTTAAACTATTTGGGTGTTTCATTCACTTAAAATTCTTTGCGAGCAAAATTGTGGTTTACAGTTGCAGTTTAATAATACTATTTTTCTGATGCCGATGTTGTAGTTTTTAGGAATCAATCTTTTTCAAATAAAAAATTCCAATAATATCTTCCAAGGCATATAACAGAACACCTCTGGATGTTGTACTACTGCTGTTGTTCTTTTTTCCGGTACATTTAAAATATTTAGTTTTATTTCTTGGTACCAATGTCTCATGTTTGGCAACGCAGTACCTACTCCAAAAATACAAAAATGCACAAACATTTATAATTGGGCGATTTAGCATATAAAAAATTATGTTGTTTCTCTAACGATGTAGTCTTCTTCAGCCTCTACAGTTTCATTAAAATCTGGGTTTCTCCGTTGCCGGTGTTTTCTTGTTAGTATATACAAATCATTTCATTATTTCTTTCCTCTCAACTTCTCATTAGCTCAATTTAAAAAATATGCAATATTTTCCCAAACAAAACGTTATCAAATTTGACGGAAATCACCAATTCTATTCTAAGTATCTGTTAATACGATTTGATAAATATAGTATTGACATAGTAAACATACAAACTTCATGAAAAGTATAAGCGTATTAATATTCTTTAAAAAATGATCATGTTGCATGCCAGATACAAGTTCTTGGAAGATAAATTATTACAAAGTTTGTTAGTAAATAAGTGGATAGTTTGTGGAAAGGTTCACACGTACGATAAATAGTTAAACAAGAATAGATAACGAGTAGAAAGTTTGAAATTGTTTTTATCAGTGTATCGAAATAAAAATGCAGCAGTCTTGACCTGTGCAATGTATGCGATATAAATATGAGTATAAAAGCGAATACTCGGTAGTAACAGTAAATTTGCATTAGCGTTAAATTAATTTCTTTACGACCGCAATTTTCATTATCCGAATCGATGAAAGATGAAGCTTTTGTGCTGTGTATTTCTTATGATACTTATTGTCGTTCAAGGTTAGTAATCATCAATTTTATAGTAATTTTTATTATCTGTTATTATAAGACGAACGTAAAAAAATAATTCGCAATGTTTACTATTAGTATGTAAATTATGCTAGAGGCATTACTTGTAGTTACTGATGTTTCTTGTATAATAGAAAATTGATGGTAACAACAATGAGCAATAACATTTGGGAATTCCAGGTACTCAACCACGATGTGGACCCAATGAAGTATACAAGAGTTGTGGTCCAGCATGCCATCCGACATGTGCTAAACCGGATATATCAACCATGGCTTGTGCGAAACCCTGCATAGCTGGTTGTTTCTGCGCAGACGGCTACTTAACTAACAGTAAAGGGAATTGTGTTGCTAAAAACAAGTGCAGTTAAATTAGGTACAATACCATATTTTGATATGTTGTTTTCATTGTGTAGTAGTTGGAAAACAAAATTTTGTTAATAAAATGTAGAAACATTATAAGTTTTATTTATTTGCTGCCAGTAGTATTTTTATGTTTATACAGGGTGTAGCAGCTAAGACGCCTATTGCTTAGTTACAGCCAGAGCCACCTTGAAATACTGTTAAATTGCAAACAAAAAATCAAATATCTTGAAAATCCTTTAAATAAAATATCAAGTGTGTCATATCATATTAAAGGCAATTTTATCTGCTTTTGAATAGTGTAAAAATATATAGGGCGTTCCATATAAAAAAACACAAGTCTTGATAATATCTCAAAAAAAAAAACGAATTAAAAAAAAACAAATTAGAGCATTGAATTCTACGTCAAAAAGTGCCCTAATAAAGTTCTTATATAAATCAAGCATTTTCACAAGTTAAAAAGTTACAAGGGCTTTTGAAAATTGGATATTTTACGAAAACGCTCTGTATCTCTTATATTACGGAAGATATAAAAATACGGACTTCACCAATCGATTTCTTTTTAAAATCGAGCTCCAGAAGCATAGGTCAGATTTTGTCTAATTCCTTCAGAAATATAAGTTTCCTATTAAAAGTATCGAATTTGGCCCAGCCTGTACAGATACACATCGTGTATGAACGGAAATGGCAGACAAGGAATATAATATATATTTACGCATAAAGTATTAGAATATCAAAAGATGGGTGAAGGTTGAAGGACAGCACATTACCAAGTTTGGTGTAGATAAAGCAGGTAAGTGAAATGTTTAGCAGAATATCATGTTGTTGGTCATACGTGCTTGTGTTTTATAATCTTTTTTTCTGTACACTACTTGCAGTTTGCAGTTAAAGTATGAAAACGATATTTATCCTATAGCAAACTATGAACATTATTAAATAGTAATAGTGTTTTTGAATTAAGTAAAAACTATGTAGAATGTAAAAAAATTGTTATATTAATATTGGTTCAATATAATGAATAACGCTGACTTAATTATTATTACCTAATTAAGGACGTTCACATACTTAGTTTCATATTTGTTCTTTAATTTCCTATTAAATGTATTAGTTTCCTATTAATATATACCATGTAATACTAGGTAGTAAGTCAACATGCTATCGTTATGTATATGTCATATTCGTGTTTCTTTAATATAAACTCTTGATTTCAAAATGACGTTTGATTTAGTATATGTATTTAACACATAAGTATCTACTCTCTAGCCCCAGAATTTCGCCAATTCATGTGTAAAAAGTAATAAACACACTTATGTCACTCTTTTGGAATTATATGATTGTTACAATTTCACTATTTCAAAAATAAAACATTCTAAGAAACAAAACGGCTTTGTTGTGTATACCTCTCCTATAAAGTTTTTTTTCTTTGAAAATCACAGTCTTCCATGCACATTTCGTAAGATGTGAAAGAAACTTCTTTCATGTAGACAGCATATGTGTTCGCAGGAAAAGAATTTTAATGTGGACATTCGCGGGTTGGTATTGATTGCTTCCGATGGCTGTGGTGCCTAAATACAAAATTGAATTAATGGTTTCGCAATGGAAATATGTATTATGAAAAAAATTTACTTCGTTTTGGTTTCCACTAACTTCACTATGAAATCAATTAATTCTGATATGGAAAGAAGAAAGTAAAAGAGGTAATTTCTTCTATTCGGAAAAGTGGGTTTCAATAACACCGTCATGAAACTATAGTTTTCGTAACGGAGGCATTTTCGTCTGTCAAGGAGGGGATGTACTCTCAAATGGAGTTAGAATCTCTCCTTGGCGGTGGTAACCTCATCTACTAAGGTGGTAGTTACCTCTGATATGGATTTCAGTAATTCCGTTCCGGGAATATAGCTTCCACAACGGAGGTAATTATATCTGACGCGGAAATAGTTTTATTTATTCCGGAGAAGATTACCTCCTTTAGGGATTTTTTTAACAAATTATTATTGCCGTAGGAGAGGGATTTTCACCTGTCACTGCGACAATTAACCTCCCAGCGGTGTATTCTACCTTCGTAAGAGGAGAAACATCCTCCTTATTGAAGGAAATTCACGATTTCTAGGATGAAATTGCCCCCAGGTTTCTTCCGTTGGGGTGTAAAATATTTAACCCTTAAATGGAGGCTCCTTGAAAGGATGGTCGCGAGGGAACACCGGAAAAGTGTTGAAACGGTGTGAAATCTAACTCCGTATTTTTATCTGTGTATCCTCGTCATCTTTCTAAAATACTTCTAGCCACCAGTGGCGGATCAAACTTATGTTTTTTTTTTTAATGGGACACCCTACATTTTATAGCAGATTTGCATAGCTCTCGAAGAGTACTTATTTTTGTGTAACATTTTTTCCTCACAGTCGGACCATTGGCAGGAACTAAATTGCACCGGTGCTAGGTTTCGATTTTAGGGATAGACTAAGACCTCTTGTACTCTCACATAATTTTTTTCCAAGTGATTTATGAAAAGAAGATTTTTGATTGGAACTCGCAAAATGTCATTTGTTTCTAAAATTTCAAATAGCACCCCCCCTTCACTAGATAGCCGAAATTCCAAATTTTGTATTGGTACCAAAAAAATAACGCATTTCATAACGAAATTTTTAAGAAAGAAAAAGTTGTTATGTCAATTTGTCGGAAAATGTCTTTCTTCGGAATTAAGTCATGATAAAACAAAAGAAATGCAATTATCAAAAAAAAAAAAAACAGTAAAAATAAGAATAAAGTGACAGTAGAAATAGTGTTCTCTGATAAATGTTGCGAAAATGCTTCAAACTCAAGAAGAGAATAGACACGGTGTTTATTCTTGGAGAATGTTACAAGAATTGTTTGTGGGCGTCAAGAGTATACGCTGAGAAGTATCCTAACAAAGCGCCTATCCACGATTGGCCATGCCCAAATTCTAAAAAATATTTTTAGATTTAATTCCTTTGCGGCAACTACAAAGGTCAAATACGCAAGCCCAAGATGTCTTTATCGCATACCGCCAAGAGTATTATCTTTCGGTATGATTCTCCACCAAAATGAATAAATTCGGAGAATATTAGTTTGCTAACGATAATGTATTTATGAGTAGTAAAAATAGGATATAGGCCAACAGGAACGACGACTGTGACCGAGCTGTGAACAGACGGCGAGCGATTAGTCATTTTGGATGACGGTTATGGTACAAGCAAGTGTAGCACTGAAAAATAATAACGTGTTTTGCTGGCCGTATTGATCATGTTTGCCTTTAACAGTTTTATTTGTCATTGCTTACATCAGTATGTTTTATACACCTGTTTTTCTAAACCATGAACACAAAAATAATCCCAGTATATAATAAATAGACTATGTCAACAGACATTTTAACATTTAATCTTATGCATAAGATGTTCACCAATGTTTTGAGAAACAGATAAGCTTTATTGTCATTAAGAATAAACAATATGATCCGTATATAAATGTGCACCGCTTCTTGCAGATAAATACCATTTTTTTTTTCTTATTCTATAATAACATACAGTATGAACGGGTTTTTGTTATTTAGTTCGTTTTTACTACTGGCAGGTAAGATACTTTCACTTAATCGAGCATTTGATTTAGTATTAATAGTAGTATTTTGTTTCAGTTGTAGCACATACTTCTGCAGGTAAGTGCATTAAATTAATGAAACACTCAACAATATACAAATATTTTTCTATTATTTCTGTTAATAAACTCGGGTAATAGTTAATGTTTTCTTTATTAATAAATTATCTGGTGGCCCGCACGAGCTATGATTTTGAACTTTTCTTAATTAACTTGCTAGAGTTTAATATCTGTTAGGATTTCTGGAGTATTAAATATATTGAATAATCATATTTTTGTTAGGAAAAAAATGAGGGAGGAATCGTTTATAAAAGTTTAAAATAAGCATGCATGGCTTTAGCTTCAGTCATTTGTACGAGATTTAACAAGTCTGTTTTAAAGAGAGGCGCGTTTGAAAAAAGAAAGAATTCAGAAAAATTAATCTAACGGGTGTATTGACGATCCCAAACCAGTCACAGGAGTAGACGAGGATTAGTGGAAATTGGTGCGGTTTAGCCGGTCTGCTGGATTGGGGCGTAATCCGTCATCCAGCGACAGATTAATTGGCTGGGTGAATGGTCCGGAATTTCTAGTTACATTCTAAATTTTTCAACAATTTGATAGTTTACGTTATTACCATCATCTTCACTGTTTGTGTAATATGTTCTAAAATATTTTTTTTTGTGGCTTGCGGGATCAACGCCCATCTGCCAGCAGTAAATTTCGAACATGCCTCAGTCTTACGAAGGGAATGCATCATTGATCATTTGATCATATTAGCAACTCACTTAGATATAGATCTTTGCTTGTTTTAGAAAGCTGATAAGTTTGTCGCATACCTGTTTATTATTGAGACTCAATAAAAGGGTCACATTTACTGGCAATGGAACAATTTCTGTTACAAGAGAAGTATATAGCTGATCAATGTTGTCCTTCAACCGGCAACATTCAAGAAAGATGTGCTTTAGACTACCTTCTTCATCACCACATGCATTTAAGCGGCACAAAAATATTGATTTTATGCACCTTCCATGCCCAAATTTTGCGATTGTAGTTCGATACTGGCAGAGGCATTTCACCCAATACGTATATCTTATAAATAATGAAAAAAAAAAAAAAAAACTCGGCCTGTGTCTCTAACCTTTTTACTTTAAGCTACAGAATGCGGCCCAAACGCAGTCTATTCCACCTGTGCAAGTCCATGCCCTACAACCTGCCGTGATCTTTACAAGCCGTCAGATAGAGTATGCATAACATTATGCATTAATGGCTGTTCCTGTATAGAAGGGCACGTATTAAACGCCAGTGGCGTTTGCATACCACGAGAGGAATGTCCGCTTCCATGCCCTTCCGGAAATAGGACTTGGCAAAATGACAATATCTCCGTTAGAACCTGTGATAATATCAGCATCAACCCTAAAAAGCCTGGCTACTATTGCGATGAAGGTTATTTGCTAAACAGACACACTGATGAGTGCGTCTTGCCAGAGGATTGCCCTAAAGGTTGTTTTTCTTTAGCTTTGTTAATGGTGTATCTAATTTATTTTTTTAAATATTCAGAATTGAGTTGTTGCAAAAACGAGCAAGAGGATGAATGCATAACGCCTTGTCCTGCGACGTGTTTAGACCCAAAGCCACCATTATGTTTACCCATTCGGTGTGAGAAAGGTTGCGCCTGCCAGCCAGGTTTCTTACGCAACACAAAAAGCGGACGTTGTGTTAAACCTAAACATTGTCCAGGTAATTCTGTTTGCTGTATTTTTTGTAATTAGAAGGAATCTTGAAAGATAGGAAAATTTACGTCGCTTAGTAACAAATGGGAGAGCATTTCCAGCGTTCACTAACTGCAGGAATTAGTTAGTTATAATTACGAAATGCAGTACTTTAATAAACTAAACATCATGATTTGTTCTTTAACTATGCGGATTGAAAAACAAGTCACAGTGTTTAGTTTAACATCGTAGCGCGAGCTTTGAAAGCTGTTCATTTTTATTTTTCAAGTTTACGTTGCAAGAGTGGTTACTAGAAAAGCATTTGCTTGAGAAACATATTCTTGAAATTTATTAAATATGTTCGCTATTTATCATCCGATTATTAAAACTTATTTGTGATTCTGGCAACCCGCAATTTTTATTTATTTCTCGCCGTAATTTATAAAGACAATTTATGTAGATCAAAAGTTGTATGCTAAATTTTATGCTTGAGAAAATAATGTTCTACTCCAACTATGTAATTATTCAGATAATGGATGTGCAATTTTTTTTAATGTCCAGATCTATGTCGGCGCGACCATGAGGTATACCAGAGTTGTGGAACAGCTTGCGAACCATACTGCGGATACGTACCACAACCTTGCATTACCTTATGCGTTCCTGGATGCTTTTGCAAGCCTGGTTACATAAGAGAAAGTTCAGCAAAAGGAAGTAGATGCATTCCTCTGAAAAAATGTCCGACTTGTCAATAAGTTTATTTTTATTAGTAAATATATGAATTCATCTCGTCTTAAATCAAGGTGTAAATGGTGCAGTAAATATTTTATTTTGTTATTTTTGTTTAAATAAATTAAAATTTGTTTTGGAATTTTCTTTTGATTTGTATGTCTATTATTACTCCCAATGCAACATATGTATCTTATTCTCAAATAAACGAATGTTTTTAACCAACAAACATGCCATTTTTACTCATAACTGATGACTAAGATGCATTTGCCAGCGCTTCCTAATAACTATTGTATCACGAAGAAATAGTTAATAATATTTATCAGTATAATAAAACGAAACGAAGCAATAGTAAAAAGGCTTAAGAGAAACGCCGTGAATTATGGGTGGTATTTCAAAACGTGTGTAAGGTACGATGTTTATCTTGGAAAAAATGTTCATATTACTGCTTTATTATTTTAGTTTCCGTTTAGCTTTGTACCGTTTTAAATATAAATACAAAAGAGAATAATAGTAAGAAATTAATGTGTCTGTAGTCACTTATAGATGCAATACATTACTTTAAAGGTAAGAGTTTCCTTTCACTGACGATTACTAGTACATTCACTTTATGCTAGAAGGGCTTCTCATCTACTGCCCCTACCCTGTATTCTATATCAAGTAGAAAATGTTCATAAAAAAATAGAATATATTACCTCTGTCTAATAGCGTTTTCGACTTTCCATCTTATTTTAATACATAATATTAGTAAGGGAGATAGATATACTCCACGCGTAAAGTGCAATAAGTCGAAAACGCTATAAATAATGACGCTAGTGTCTTCCTATACCAAATCTTGTGCAACTTTAACAGCACAATTATAGAGCACAACACTTCGAACGAATTTTAGGTTATGTAAAATGTAAACCGCCAGTAGTATTTATATTTAAATGTTGCCAGCATAAATTTCACATATGTATGGTATTGAGAAGCTGAGAGAATCTAAAAGCGCTGTTCCCAATTGCCTTTTATTGCTATTAATAGTCGCATAAAATTACGATAGATAGAAGAAATCGTCTAGGAAGTCATTTAGCAAATACTTATTTACTGCTTGTAAAATATGCATGTGATAACGTAAACTCTAGGCGTAATAATCCAACCAACTGTATTTGTGCTCAAATGTTTTCGAATGCAGTAACATTTCAAAGTAAAAATATGCGTCACTATGCGAGGTTAACCTACCTTTTGTAACCTGTACAATATATAGAACCTCACAGAATATACTTCCTTACCTTTCTGTCACTTTATATAGCGTTTTTTATTTAGTTATTTGTAATTGTAATCTCTCTGATTAATATCTGTTAATTATGTAAACAAGCGAACCTGACAACATTTAAAAATAGCACATCATTCACCAACGATGATAGAGGACGCTTACTAGCCTTAAAGGTCTGCAGTATATTCTATATCTGAATGAGAAAATTAATTTATCTTTGAAATCTCAGACATCGTAACCCCTTGAAATTGTTTATTTTCGCGTCTATTCATAACATCCTCTGTACAATAACATTGTTTTGCAGGCTGTGCTGTATTGTGTTTAAGTTAATCGACAAATATTTGCACGTATTTATCGTTTGAACCCATGAAATGGAATGGAAATTGAAAACGTAGCACGTAAATTATTTCAGTAGGCATTTATATTCAGTACACGCTATAATTTGGTATCGCAAATAGGAAATTGTATTATATCGATTTTAATTTTTTTTCTAGTATTATATACGGATTTCTATTTTTTAGTATAGGTAGTTAAACAAGGGGTAGAAGACAACGTAGAACTGGGTAAATACGTTGGGTTGCATTTGCATTGGGATGCTTAGTGTGTAGCTCGGTAAGCCTAAGGGAAATTGATTTTATTTTTACGAACAAATAACATTTCCTTATCATCATTTCCTTATATAATAAACAAAACAAACAACATTTGTTTACGCGACTAGAGGTATAAATGCATGATATTCACATTTAAACGCAGTTTTTTTTTTTACTGGCAACATGAATTCGTTTGTGCCTTGCATTTTATTCTTCTTATTAGCAGGTATCTCATTCACTTTGACAAACGTACGTTCTTTTGATGTTTATAATTAATTTTTGTTTCAGTTACAAACTTATATACTTGCGCAGGTAAGTGTCATATTTGAGGAAGTATTATTTAATTTCTTAGAAGACTGTGAACTACTAGGTACCGACGCTTAATTAGGGGGAGTGAATTGCGTAGGTTAGAAAATAGACTAATGGCTTTACTGTGCCGAAATAAATAAATATTTTCATAGATTTACGTTCTTGTTAAGCTACAAGCTTACGACAACGCTACTGTTATGCCATATATAAATTTTGAGTGGCAGAATTGCTTTATCCGTGGTAGCTTTGTGAATTTCTTATTATGAGGTTACCTTTGGAGAAATTCGTGATGTCTTCTTGAGTTTTCCACCCATCTCCATTGCTGTCTAAAGCATCAGATGCGCAAATCTCCATTTTATCCGCTTGTTTCATTATATTTATAATTATTAATGACGCAATTTTTTAGGTCCGAAATAAAAACTGTATTTTATTAAATTGTGTGTTCGCTAAATATAGTAATCGCTTAGTGCAACGTGTGCTTGTGTGTATGCAATTAATATCAAACGAAGAAGCAACTAACTTTTTTACTATATTATTACTTTTGTTATATTAGTGATGTTGTTTCTGTACTATATGCATTTACAAATTCGTATTTTAAGCATCAAAATGTGATCCCAATCGAGTGTTCTGCGATCTCTACAAGCCACCTGTTAGTAACTGCTCACCGAAATGTATTTCGGGTTGTGTTTGCGATGAAGGCGACGTGGTATACGATGGCGTCTGTATACCCGAAGAAAAGTGTCCGCCTGTTTGTTCCGGAAATAGAACTTTCCAAGTTCGAGGTATTCACGTGAGAACTTGTGACAATATCATCATTCTCCCGAAAGATTATGGGTGTCATTGCAAGGAAGGTTACTTGCTGAACAGATTTACGCGTCAATGCGTATTACCGGAGGATTGCCCTAAAGGTAAGAGAATTCATGCCGTGATTTTCTTGACGATGGATTAGAGGAATGAGTTGGTGTTGTTTGAACTGTTTCCATCGTCTGTTGGATTGTGAAAATTCGATGCTTTGTGGCAGTGGTTCTACTGCCGTCATCAGGACTGTCACTTGCTAGATCCATAGTTGGTTATGGTGGAATTGTATCGGATAAAGTGGTATGACTGCATACAAGAGCGATTCCAAACCGTGTCTACACTGCATATTACAGAAGCAAAAGCATAAGGCAATTTACTCAAAAGGTGTAAACAATTCTCACAGCCAACTATGGAATTAGGAAGTGACAGTCGAAACGTCGGATTTCCTCAATCCAACAGACGATCGAAACAGTTCAAACAACACTTATATTGTGGTAAGAGAATTGTTTCCTAATACATAAATTTTTGTTGCGAGTAATCTTGACCTACTCCTTTTTTTTGTGCATAGAATTGAATTGTCAACCCAATGAGCTAGAAGTTGCTTGCGTGAACCCTTGCCCGGCGACCTGCTTAGACCCAAACCCACCAATATGTGTATTACCTCGCGAATGCGAGTCAGGTTGCGCCTGCAAGCCAGGTTATGTACGCGACGAAGCCACTGGAGAGTGTATTAAACCTCAGAGATGTCCAGGTAAATGCAATTATCTTATACTGGAAATCATAAGATGTACACTCCGCCAAGTATCGCATAATTTAGTTTTGAATCATAAAAGTATCGCATAATCTTTGTTTGTAGCATAAAGTTGGCCAAATAAAAACAAGAACTCATACTTGAGATTTTTATTAAAACAAGAAATTATAATTGTGGAAAGAAAAATGTCATAACAGTAGCTTTTAATACTGAGTATTGCCACCTCTGGCTCTTATGACCGCTCGCATACGGTTTGGCAGAGATTCGATTAACCTCCGTATATAAGCCTGATCCAAATTCTCCCACTCGTCACGGAGAGCATTTGCTAGTCCATGCAGGTCCGCTGGGGCAACATTTTGGGTTCGTATCCGTCTGTGAAGGAGGTCCCACACGTGCTCGATAGGGTTCATGTCCGGACTTACCGCAGGCCAATCTAAAACTGGAATACCAACATCGTTAAGGTATTCCTGGACGATTATTGCAACATGCGGTCGTGCATTATCGTGCATTAACATGAATTCGTTTCCTATAATTGGCGCATATGGTACTACATGTTCTTCTAAAATGTCCGTTATATACCTGTGGGCAGTCAGTGTACCTCTGTCTACTGGTACTAACTCTGTACGACCTGTTAAACAGATGCCTCCCCAAACCATAATAGAGCCACCAGCGAAATTAGGTCTAGGTCTGATATTACACTGCGAATAGCGCTCACCGTCTCGTCTGTACACTGAGATACGCCTATCTGAGGTGTAAAGACCAAATCTAGACTCATCTGTGAAGAGTATATTGACCCAGTCATTAATGTTCCAATTTACATGTTCTCTGGCCAACCTTAAGCGAGCCACTCGGTGGTTCCTAGTGAGACGAGGGGCTGTTACAGCTACTCTAACTCTTAATCCACTCTGTCGTAACCTATTCCGAATAGTTTGAGTACTCACACGAGTATTTCTGACTCTAGCCAAGTCGTTCTGCAATTGTCTCGCAGTTACATGTCTTCGACGTAATGCTTGTAGTAGTAAATAGCGGTCATCTTGGCGAGTAGAACATCTTGGACGACCTGGTACAGGTCTTCTACTGTAAATGCCTGTTTCCCTATATCTGGCTACGGCTCTAGAAACACTTGACTGATTGATGTTCATCAAATTAGCAACGTATGCTTGAGATCGTCCATCTTCGATTAAAGCAACTATAGCAGCCACTTGTTCTGAAGTTAAATTGCTCATTTTAGTTTTAAAAGCGTTGGTACAGAACTCTGACTTCGCACTTTAAAATTTGTCCGTATAGGAAGACTTTCAATAAACAACTGAACAAACCTTACACATATGCATTTTTCTAAATGTGTTTTTTTAGAAAAAAAAAAGTAAAAACGCTAAGTTCCATTATTTTGTTAGTGTTTTTATAGTTCACATACACGAGGCAAACTTTTTGTGAACGTATAAAAATATCTTGGTTCATAAATGCCCTTTTTTAGTTTATGCGATACTTTTTTGGCGGAGTGTATTAAAAGTATATATAGCGCGATCTTAATAATTTGACGCATATGCAAACGAACAACTGCCGTATTAAAGAAAGTTCCGGATTATCGTATAAAAGCAGCAGATATATGTATATATATAAAAATTAATTATGTAAGTACAGTGGGTACACAAACAGATGCAATGGCTTATGCCATTAATAAACGCAATTAAAGTCTAGAAATAAAGAGATTCATGTTGTCATCGTGTAGTATAATAATAATAGATATAATAATTTTCTTTTTCTGTGTGCAGATCAATGTCCCGGCGAACATGAGGTGTACCAGGATTGTGGAACAGCTTGTGAACCATTCTGTGGGTACATCCTACAGGGTTGCACTAGGCAATGTGTTCGCGGATGTTTTTGCGAGCCCGGATATACAAGAGAATGTGCATCGAAGAGGAGCCGATGCATTCCGCTGGACAAGTGTCCTCCTTAAGACGTTACATATTCACAATTATTATAATTATTATAGTTTGCCACGAAATTAAACTTTTGTACTAATGCAGGACAAAAACAAATGTTCAGTTTTTAAAATTATTGTGTTGTAAATAAAACGTGCTTTGGAAATCAAACTGTGTTTTGCCGGACCACATTTATTTATTCATTGTGCCATTTTTAAAAATCTCCTCCAATCCTTATAAAAGCCTATATTATCAATAATTCAATGATTGTGTATGATAATAATTGGTCGTTTTTTAATTTCTAATATTGATCTTATACAATGTAAATCATGAATCTTATTAACACCAACAACGGTTCAAATAACAAACACCACTGTGGTGTAAGTTTTATAATTAGATATGTATATACGGAGTGGTCAACTCAAGACGCCTTTTAGTGACAAAATTTTACAGCTGACTAGGGTATTTTACTGTTCTATTATTGGCTACCCTGTCGCTTCTTGTTATTGTTTACATACGTTATTTCTGCCTATTTTGTTGTATACAGTTTAATGCTTCAATAATTTTGCTATTATTCTGAAATTGTATTTTTTAATACAGCTCCAGCTGTAATTTTTGTTGTATGCTGGTAAGCATAAAGAATTTTATTTTAATTATAATTAAAAATCTTAATTTCATATTTATCGTAAATGTGGTTTCAAGCAAGAAAAACAATGCTGTTTAGTGTTGAATAGGCTACCTATATTGGAGTTTCCCACTTTCGAAGTGGTGTTGAAGGTGAAGATGTTAAACGCAAACGTGAACCAAGAATCGTTACAGAAAATGTGCTTGTTGATATACGAAATACAATGGAAATTCGTCCTAATACTTCTGTAAGGAGATTATCTGTATAAACTGAAATTTTATTAATCAATTGAATGATGAAGAATTGCAATATGGTTATTTTCAACAGGACGGTGCAACTAGTTACACAGCGCAAGCTAATTTGAACTATTTACATGAATTTGGCCAGCCCATTCACCAGATCTAACTCCATTGGATTTTTTCCTTTTTGGCCACTTGAAAAATAAGGTGTTTGGTAATGTTTTACATACCGTAGAAGATTTAGAAAATTCTATTACGCAAGAAGTAAACAATATTTCCCCCGACACTTTACGAAATGTTTTTAACAGCATGAAACGAAGAATCAATTTATGCTTAGAACAGGATGTTGGGCATATTGAACAGCGGTTGTAAATATTAAAATTGTTCACTCCATGCTAATGTGTTCTGTATTGTTAAATCCTCAATACATTATCTGTTTTGTTTAGATTTTATGACTTTATTATCTTATTCGGTGCAATTTCTTACACAATAATAAAGGTTATAACTTAGTTTGATGATTTATATACTTGTAATAATATATTGAAAATATTCCAACGTAACCTATAACGTCAAAATGACAGTAGTGTATGAAGCAAGGAGTCGTGTTACCAATTCCTCAGTGTTCCCAACCTACATTTTTCAATCAGCTGAGGGCTGATTGAGGGTCTTGAGTTGATCACGTTGTACTTTAAAAGATCGGCAGAATACTAAACAATGAAAAATGACCGAAACCTCAAATATAAATGTAAGAAAAAATTATTAAAGAAAATATACCGTGCACCAAAAAAAATATTATTATCAATTTTAGGTACAATGTAAATTGCCAATCAAGCAGTCAATTCCTCATTAAATTTTGCGTAGATTCCAACATTGAATAAAGTATTGGGTGAAATAATCAAACTTATGAAGGTTACGCAGACTTTGTGCTTGTGGACTAGTGTAAAATTTGCAATCTATATAGGTAAAACATTAGTGGCAATCACCTTTTATAGTAGAGTACACAGATAACAAAACACCCAGTATGAGTTTCTATTTCAAAATTGATAAATAATTCAATAACAATATTGTTTTGTTGGCTGCATTGTATATTGTTTAAGTTTCACAATAACAATTGGTTTTATTGCTGAAAAAATGAACAAACATATTTTCTGCAGCTACATTATTAAAATGAAGGTAAATTATATCACTGGGTAATTTTCTATTTGCTTAATTTTAAGAACGTGGTTTTGAAAAGCTTTTGATAAACAAATACGGGTTCTGTTATCAATGCTAATATAACAACAAAACACCAAGACTATATAACTTGTGCATATAAATGCACACGCATTTATTTTCTACATCCGAACTGCGATCTTTTCTTACTAGCAGCACAACATGAACAGATTACTGTATCCTTTTTTATCTTTGTTGCTGGCAGGTATATTTTTCGATTTAATCAAGATGTTGATCTAATTTTAATAATATATCATTTATTTTAGTAGCAATTTATACCTATGCAGAAGGTAAGTGATGCACTTTAAGCTAAGGTTGGTGAAATAAGCACATTATTTTTTAAGCTGCTTTGTTTCATGGATTTTATAACGAGTATCTATGCAGAATGTGTATTCTTATTGAACATTACAAATTTCTGAATTTTGGAAATGAATAACATAGTTAATAGAAATCTATCTTTATGGCTTTAGCTTTTTTTTTTCAATATTTGGTACACATGGTGGTGTAAGTCTTAAGATACTTATAAATGTTGTTAAATTTATTCTTAAGTTTTTTCATTGTTTCGACCATTTTTTAATCATTTATGTAAAGTTTAATAATTTAATAATAATTTGTTCACCCTTAACAAAGTATAAAGTGTTGCGGTAAGAACTTTGTTGTTACATTAACAATTTTTTTGTTGACCTTCAGGAGCAACAGAAATTGTTAATTTTAATAAAATTTCTTATTACTGTATTTTCTAGCTGCATTTAGAGTTGGTCGTCCAATCTGTTCTTTTTTGAAAAATGCAGAATATCACAAGGCCCCAGGTTAGGTAATTCTCTCTCTTAACGTTCACATGCTCCCAGGTGCAGGACGCTTGAATTGCACGGTGCAGCGCATTTTGAGAGTTGGTGGATAGATGTCCCAATCTTTTCCTCACAATATCACACATTCGGCTTTCTCTGCTGTTCCAAGTCCACTCATATGTCTTTGCAGTTTGGCCTGAAGGAATCCCTGTCATTATGCGAATTTATTTTTTTCTTAGATTGATGCATTGTATAGATCTCTTCCGATTATAGGTTTTCAATAAGAGTTTGAGCTTGTCGCATTTTCTGGAGATTTTTCCAGTATTTGGACTTCCTGTGCTTTATGTCCCTTTTAAGTTTCTCCAGTATTGTACTGCTACTTATCCTGCAAAACGGTCCAGGTTCTACAAATGATATTCTATACCCTTTCTTAGCGCGATTATCTGTTATTTCGTTTTATTCCACTCCTATGTGTACGGAAGGGTTATTTTGCTCTCTCTATAGCTTTCGAAATATTTGGTTCTTGGCCCATATATCCCTATTCAAGTTCTCTGTGTCGTTTTGGAGCTATCCGTGTATCATTTGCTGGTATTTTCATTGAGTTTCAAGATAGTGTCTTTGTCCCACTCGCTTTTGCTGCTAAGTGGTAGATTCTCTCATTCTTTCTTTTGGCATATCGTTCTGGATATGTCCCAGGTTTGGTCGCTTTCAGAAGGCCTGGTCATTCCTTTCTCGATCATTCTGCGTGTGGTTCTTTCGGCTATGCTCTCCATCAAAATGTGAAGACGGGGGAGGTTTAGTACTACCCCAATAGCAAATCATCCTTAGCGTCTATATAAAATTTAACAACAATGCACCTTATCGTATTGGTCTTTGGAGTTTCAATTATTTTTGGATGACGTACTGAAGTTTCAGATTAAGGTTATGCATCTACAGTACATCTTTCTTTCAAGATATAGCAATAAGATGCGGCCCTAACCAAATCTACACCACATGCTCGAGGCCATGCCATAAAACCTGCAGCGATCCTTATGGCTTAGATGATGACTGCAAGGGCCTTCGTTGCGAATGTATAGACGGTTACGTACTTCATGATGGTGACTGCATCCCAAAAGAAAAATGTCCAATTTTTCCATGTCCCAGGAATATGACCTATCAAGTCGAGAACATCAATATTATAACGTGCGATTATATCGCCATTAATCCCAAAAAGCGGGGCTGTTATTGCGAAGACGGCTATCTTTTGAACAGACACACGGGAGAATGCGTTTTGCCAGTTGATTGCCCTAAAGGTACGATTATGGACGATGTATTTTTATACAGTAATTAATGGTATCCGCGCTCATTTTTTGTTTAGAGTTGAATTGTTACGAGAACGAACAAGAGGACGATTGCATAACCCCATGCCCTGCGACGTGTCTAGAGCGAAATCCACCGATTTGTTATCCTTTTGTGTGCCTAAAGGGTTGCGCCTGTAAACGACCTTTTATACGTGACACGGAAACGGGAAATTGTATTGAGCCTGAGGATTGTCCAGGTAGATAATTGGATTTTATAACGGCTATATAATTTTTTATTGCTCTTCAGTTATTTAAATAATTCTTAACTTATAATATACTTAACCATTTATCAATTAACTAAATGCATATTTCTTTTTAAATACGAGCAATGCGTATTAATGTTTTTACACCTACAACGTTATTTTAATCTTAAAAGTATTTGGTTTTAACACATCTTTGCATTCATTTGACCATTTAACGGTTAGATCAATGCTTAATATTTAAGACTACAAAAACTGTTGAAATAACCTTTGCATTTCTCTCAGTGTAGGTACAGGTAATATTCTCTGAAAAGATGGCGTTCTATTGAAGGAGAAAGCTTTGATGCTTTCAATTATGGTTCACTATTTTCATTCACCATACACGATAAATCGTTTTCGAGTTTTTAAAAAATTCAAATTAATCCAATTTGGAATCTGTCAGCATGAATTGCTATCGGGGCATATCTTCTACATTTCTTTTGTAACGTACTATGATACTCCAATGTGCCATGATTACTAAAGATTCTATGCCGCAATGCTGATATGTTTACTCTTATATTTTTGTTGCAATTATCGCTTTATCTAGTTATTTATCATATTACATTAACGATGGCAGTTTCTTTAAAGTGTATGTTTTGCTCTGTCTTTCCTTGTAGTTGAGAATTTTCTATTAGGATAACACAACTTACATTATGATCATTATAATATTGAATTGTAAAAGAAAACTAAAAAAGTGTTCCTTTTTATGCGCAGATCCATGCCCAGGCGAACATGAAGTGTATATGGAGTGCGGCCCAGCATGCGAACCAACTTGTGGAATTAAGATTGAATTTTGTACCGATCAATGCGTTAGTGGATGCTTTTGCCAGCCCGGATACGTAAGGGAATGCACAGCAAAGGGGAGTAGGTGCATTCCGGAAAAAGATTGCCAATAATAGTTTGGAAATAAATATGTGAACTTCACTAAAAATAAGTGTGTAAATTTATTTGGCAATAGAATAAATTTGATGAAAAGTTGTTTGTTTTTGTCTCGTATAGATATATTTAAATGAGTAACATGAAAGAAGCTGATAGAGTTTTCGGAGATCTACTTACATAAAATTTGTATTTTAAACTTGCTTTTGACCGAACAATAGTTTTTCTTGAGGAAGGTCAAACTTTCTTAATTCCCTTAAGGCTCGCCAAATTATATTTTCTCATATTGGATAATTTGAATTATAATACTTATAGGAAACCATGAACGCATACGGCGAAATTTTATAATAAACAAAAGTAGGCTACAACATTAATTAAAATTCTGAAACATTTTGTACAAAACAAACACTTTTCGCCGTTAAACATATACAGTAAAATTATGCGAAGCATTGAAGAAGCTCAGGAAATATACAGGGTGTTCCTAAATATCATGTACATAAGGAAGGGGGGTAATTATTTGGTTTATTTTGTGCCTAAAATTTCATATAAACATAAGTCTGCAAACGCTTCGTTACCAATCTGCAGGGTGGGATTTCATCTGCCCACGTGTGGTTGTTGTGGAAATTCATAATTGAAGTCCTTGAAAAATTCGCATCATCGCTAAAAAGGATTTTACAATAAAAATGCGGTCTGCTGCTAGCTTATTAAGGTACCATTGGCAGAAATCAATCCTTAAAGGGAAGTCTCGGGGAAGAAGAGCCTGCACTCTTTGAATGTGGTAAGGGTATAGCAGGGAAACACGTAGAATACGGCAAACAACTTGATTACTAATATTTAAATGTTCACTGATTTTTCTGGTGCTGGTGCGAGGATGTCTGAATAGCCTCTTCGATCTGTGGTGTTGCAACAGTACGTGGTTTACCTGCATAATTAGTATTCTTTTTAAAAGTTCCAGTTTCTCCAAGACGCCTATGAATATTTGAAAATATTCGATGATCGGGTATCATTCTATTGGGATAGCGCTCCATGTACAGACGCCTGGCTTCTCTTGCATTTCCATTCGCAAGGCCGTAGATAAAATGCATGTCAGCCATTTCAGAATTAGTGAAATTTGGCATATTTATAAAATTATAACGAGTATTTAAAACACTTTTACACCTTACAGTTTGCAATTTAAAACTTTACTTATACAGACACAAGTTACGATTATTTCTAATGTCAGTTGTCAAATTAATAAACTGAAGTGATTATCTGAATAAAGCCAGAGCCTGCTAGACCATTTTAAAAAATTTAATTTTCTCTGGCGAATTACAGAAAATTGTTTTCTATTTTTTTTTCTCGATAACGGTCAGAGATAAGAAAAAAATATAAGAGATCAAAAAGTTTCTAAACAGGACAGAAAATTTATTGCGTATTTTAGAATCTAGCAGTGGCGCATCGCGAAAAAGTTCAGGGTGAGAAAAGAGGGCATGACCCCGAAAAAATTATTACCCTGTAGATTTACATCATCATTTGGCATGGCTAATGATGCAGGCCTTATATAGCGTAACCTACCTTCCAAATTTGAGCAAAATATCTCAAAAACTGTAGGAGCTTTACAGTAAAAAGTGAAAAAATCTTGAAATTTCAATACCCTGCAGATTGGTAACGAAGCGTTTGCAGACCTATGTTTACCTATATGAAATTTTAGGCACAAAATAAACCAAATAATTACCCCCTTGCTTATGTACATGATATTTAGGAACATCCTGTATGTCTATGATAATAACACTATTTTTCAGATTCCGTTGTGTTGAACTTGAGTTTATTCACAAATAGGTGTATGTTTTTGTTATTCAATCTAAAAAAATATGATAAGTATTTATTATTTTCATATAATAGCAACATTGTTTTGCTATCTGCAAATCTGCATTTCAGAAAATGACCTTAGAAAACGCTGTAAAAACAAATAAAGTCGTCTTATCACTGTAAATACAACAGTAAATGTAAACACACAAACAACAAATCAGCATATAAATGCGTTGTTCTTTTTGTTTTTGCACTTAATTGTGATTTTTTTTTGTTTTGTCATTAGTAGGAACAACATGAACGGGTTAGGGTTTACTATTTTATTTTTGTTGCTGGCAGGTATTTAATTTAATTAATAGAAGTGTTAGTTTGAGGTTAGTAATATTTATTTACTTTTAGCTGCAACATATACTAGTGCAAAAAGTAAGTAGGAACCTGAAATTGTATTAAGGCTAATGAAATCGATTTTCCTTCTTATCTATTTCATGTACTCTATAATCAGTGTTTAAGTACAACAATTTTTCAACATCGAGAAAATATTTCTGCATTAAATATGATTTAGCACATCGGTACCATATCTTAAATGTTTTTCTGAAAAGATACTTAATTTAATATGTACATAAACCTTTTGATTTTTATTTTTTAAGTAAAGTGCGGGCCTAATCAAATTTACACCGAATGTTCGAAGCCGTGCCAAAAAACCTGCACTGATCCTTACGGCTTAGACAACGACTGTAGAGAGCCTCATTGTGAATGCATAGAAGGTTCTGTATTCCATGACGGTTACTGCATACCCATAGAAAAATGCCCGCCTATCCCTTGTCCAGCGAATATGACTTTTCAAGTAGAGAATATCTATGTGAATACCTGCAATATGTACGTCCTCATTAATCCTAAAAGCCCAGGTTGCTACTGCGAGCCAGGTTATTATCTAAACAGACAGACAGAGCAATGTGTCTTTCCTGATGAATGTCCTGAAGGTAAGAAATTTTAAAGAAATAGTTTTATTTCTAAATTTTAATGATGCCTTCGTCTACTTCGTTTTGTTTAGAGGGGATTTGTGGAAGGAACGAGGAAGTAGACAATTGCCTAACGTTTTGTCCTGAAACATGTCTGGACCGAAAACCAAATTGTTCTCCGCCTTTTGTATGCCAAACAGGTTGTGCCTGCAAACCACCTTTCATATTTAACGAAGAGACTGGATATTGCATTGACCCTAAGGATTGTCCAAGTAATCTATATATTTTTTATTAGGAAAAGTATTGTGAATGTTTTTCTTTTGAAATTCTAGATATGTATCCGTTTTTCTAATTGTTGTGATGTTCGCCCTATATAATTAATAACTATTATCTTACTAAAAGCTACTTATTATGAAAATTTTAAACAATACGTATTATTAGATTTACTAGTCAACAAATTCTATTTTTTTTTGCATTTGGTTTATGAATGATTGTTTTGTTATTGCTTTTCTTCAGTTCGAATGATATAGAAAAGTATATTTTCTTTTTTTGCGCAGAACCTTGTCCAGGCGAACATGAGGAATACAGGCAGTGCGGAACAGCTTGCGAAGAGGCTTGCGGATATACTCCTAGATTTTGCACGTTGCAATGTGTCAGTGGATGCTTTTGCAAACCCGGATATGTACGAGAATGTACAGCCAAAGGAAGCAGATGTATTCCGAAAAGTCATTGCAAAAAGGCGCCTTGCCATTAAATAGCTATGTTTTTTCCGTTAATGATATGGATTGATTGGTCTTGAAATAAAGAAGCAAACATTTTAATAAAAATGAAGGTGGTTTTGTTTTATGATCTTAAGAAAATATTGTGCTGGAATAAGTAATAGTACCTAGTCTTAAATAAAGTTAATGAAAGACATCTTTGTTCAGCAATATTTAGCAGTTTTTTAATTTATGGTTTTCTTTATAGTCATTAGGAAGAACAAAATAAAATATGGAACTGTAAATTACCAATACATTTTATTGCAATTGATCACAGAGACTAAATCTTCTTTAAAAGTCCATTTGACTTTTCGTATCTATGATCTACACAAAATAAATCAGAAAATTATAATTTTTATATTCGATTTAGGCAAAGTAGAAGACAGGCACTAAAATCCAATTTTTAGTTCAATTATGGTTGGATATAACAATAATAATAGTTTCTGGGTGCTAGGCCCTGATCTTTGGATGAAATTGATCTCTGACGGTTCACCAGCGGTTGTGGCTAGCATTCTCAAAGGTTCAATGCGATTGGCAGAAGCGAGAGATTTGATTCTCTGGTCCTCTCGGTGGCGGCTGCCTTTGAACGAATCCAAATTAGTAGCAGATGGAGGCGTCTCATCTGGTCGAAACAGAGCTCCGAGCTCCGAACTCATTTTCTTACTGCCCGCAACTCCTTACTAAAGTTAGGGTGAAGGATTCCCCTTCGCCTAGCAAACAAGTTGCTTACGGCGATGACCCCCACCAGAGGCACTTCAAAATAAGACGCTACGGTTAATTGCGCGAAGGCTTCTTGGTTCGTTAGGGACAAGCAGATTCATTATGATCTGCAAATTCCGCTTCTCCGAGACTTCATTAAGCACATGCTCACCGCTGCTTGGGCTCGCGCTCAATACAGCGGAAACTCCTTGGTCCAGGCGATCGTGAAACCATAATATCGTCCACCTCCTCTTTATCGAGTTAGATGTTCAGATGTTTTCTTAGAATAATACCTAACGTACAATTACCATGACAACAGCTTGTCTACATTTACTTAGCTAAAAAAGTGGCTTAAAAAAAGGTTGTTCAATATACACGAACTTGTACTAAGCAAGAATCAAACGTAACAAATTGCATTTGGTGTGAAGGCGGTGTAAATAAGCGAACAGCATCTAGAATCGTAACAATAAAGAGTAATAGAAATGTTTTGTAATAATGATTTAATGCTGATATATTCTTCGATTTTTAATGAATAACCAAACTCTGTAAACTCAGTAATTTTGATACACAACAGTATTAATATTCAGGTTTCGTTGCATAGATATCACTAAAAATAATAATGTTGAAATGTACTTATTTTATTCCTAGTATTTTCTCCTGTTTCTAGTTTTACGTTCCGTGAATTATACCGTTTATATAACAAAGACATGCGATGTACCTACGTCGTCACCAGTAGAGGTCTAGGGCAGTTCACTTAAGGGTGAACTATATCAGTTGATGAACTCGACAGTCGAAAAACTGAAGCTATAGTTTTAGGACTGTACCTTTGACTATTCATAATATTCTATGATTTAGTTCTTACATTTTCTAAGTGAAAAAAATAGGCCCTTCCGTCTTTACTGTGCCAGTGAAATATGTAGATTTTTTCCTAAAGTAAATCAATTATTGCAAGAGTGTCATAGGTAATTTGTGCTAAATATCAAGCATATTTAAAAAAAAATCTTGCAAATTTTTGCAAAATTGAAATGCCCGTACTTCAGTATACCTAATTTTGAGAATTAGAATCATAAAAATAGCAAAGCTTGAAGACGTCATAAATAGATTGCATCGAGAGGTAATTTGACATGTTTTCCGTGCCAAATTACTCGTTCTTGAAGTAACGTTTTCTTACTTAATTTCAAGAACGTGTTCTTGAAAAACCTACTGATAAGCAGGTAAGGTTGGGTTATCATTGCGGAAACTGTTGCGAACGCAAATAAATATTAAGGTTTACTTGTATTAGTATATAAGTACACTTCAGGCTGTAAATTTATATTATAATTTTCGTTCACTTGTAGGTATAACATGAACTGGTTAATCTTCTCAATTTTACTTGCGCTATTCGCAGGTAAGTAAATGTTTCAATAAAATGTGTTAAATTAATTTTAATATAAATATTTTCGTTTAGTTACCATAGATGCACAGGGATATGTAGGTAAGTATTCTATTTGCAATACTAAAGTTAATTTAATAAAAGGTATACATAAAAAAATTTACATTCGAAAATTAATACAAAATATTTGGAAGCTGATGATATTTTGCTAATCAAGAGAGTGTATTGCTGTTGTACCTATTACCTCTGAATGTTTTGATGATAGCTAGTCTGCTTAAAATAAAAAGGGAACGACAAATTCAGATGGCATTCTAAATTTATTAAATTGCGAATTAAGAGCTATCGAAATTTCTTGATATTATGTAAAGGACAAGTAATTATATTATTTACTAGGCTTAATAGACAACGATATAAAAAAACAAGACACGTCTTTTAGAGTATCTATATCCAATATACTATATATTTTTATATAAAAATATAAAAAAATAAAAATTACATTTATTTTGTTCTTGGAAATCAATGTTTGAATGTGGAAAGGGGATTGAATATATACCGCTCTCACGCTGTTTGTGTAAATAAATGAATTCTTTTGAATTAGTATGAAAGTTTATTTTAATATTTGTGTTAATTTTTAGATTTTTATTTAATATCTGTATATCTTTTTCAAGGAATAAAGTGCGGCCCGAATCAAGTTTACGTGGACTGTGCGGATGTATGTCCTGCAACTTGCGAAAATATGTATGACCCACCTAGAGCATGCCCACTAATATGTCGTCCAGGCTGTAATTGCATAGACGGCTACGTATTATACAATAATGTTTGCGTACCCAAAGAAAAATGTCCGCGCCCGCTCTGTGCTGAGAATAGAACTTTTGTAGTTGAAAATATCAACGTTAGGACCTGCGATAACATCAATTTGAACCCGAAAACTCCCGGCTGCTATTGCAAAAAGGGTTACGTTCTAAATAGACGCACTGGCCAATGCGTCTTACCGCAGGATTGTCCTCCAAGTAAGAGAGATGCGTTCTCGCAAAGATTAACTAAGTTCATAATCTTATTTCCGTTTAGAGTTGCGTTGTTTCGTAAACGAACAGGAAGATTATTGTATAAACCCTTGCCCGGCTACATGTGACAACCCAAATCCGCCACCATGCTTACCAATTCGGTGCGAGGCGGGTTGCGCCTGTATACCACCTACGATACGTGATACGGAAAGCGGATATTGTGTTCACCCTAAGGACTGTCCAGGTAATTGCCATTCTTCTATATATTAAAGCTTGTGGGTGCAACATTAAATATTCCTAACTTTTAAAAAATCTTCAACTTCATGAAGGCTTATAGAATAGGCCCTGACCTATAAGCCCTAAAAGTCGTAGATATTCTGGCTGCAGGTTACAGTCTGTTCAAGATTTCGGTGCACTATTGCATATTATCCTACAATTAAAATTACAAATTTGGTTAAATTGATTATTATATTCTGTACACTTTATTGCCCTACGACAATCAAGTGACAACTTTATTTTACTAGTCCGATAAAGTGATATTTCAGCTCCACAAATAAGTATCATAGAGGCACACTTTAGAATATGGGATAAGTAAAGTTAACTGAGTTAAAAATATCTTTGTAATTGTTGTCTATACAACGTAAAGAGGTGATTTTCTAATTTCATCATCAGCTTTGGATAATTGCAAATTTATAGCTCCAATATATGACGGGGAACATGAAGTTTACAAACTTTGTGGCACCAGATGTTCCCCAACTTGTAACTATACATCGAAAATATGCGCTGACGATTGCGTGCCTGGTTGTTATTGCGAAGATGGTTACATAAGGGCTTACGAGGATGGACCTTGCATCCCAAAAACCTTTTGTTATTAATGTTACAATTAGTATTTCGAAAGTAAATAAAAAGGCAAACGTCTGCATATTGTGTTTTTATCGCTTTTGATGAACTGTATAGAATTATATAAAGAATATATATAAAGATGTTTTTATGTGCAGTACCGCCTCCGGAATGTTCGGATCCTAATGAAGTATACATGGACTGTGGAACGGCTTGCGAACCGGCTTGTGGATTTCCCGTGGAAGGTTGTACAAAGCAATGCGTTCAAGGATGTTTTTGCGCACCCGGGTATATAAGAGAATGTAAAGCAAAGGGGAGCAGATGCATTCCTGAGAAGGAGTGTCCTTTCTAGGGAATGATATCATTTGAATAGAACTTAATAAATATGTCGCTTAAAAATAAAATGTATTTGCTTCTGCATTTAACAGCTTGTATTTATAATAAAAATAAAGTATTTGGAAGCTCACATTCATTTTTCATTTAAAGATAGAGAAACATAACTCTTAGATGTTTGAATCGCGTTGTATAATGAGTCTTGTGGTTGGTGTGAAATACGTGTAACTATGTTTGATGAAGCACTTAGAAGATTTTTTTTGTAATTACATTCACGCATGTTTAGTATAGTAGGTAGTGGACATGTTATTTCCGCAGTCGTTGTTTCTCGGTCTTGGAATTTCGCTTGCAACTGTTTCGTCCTCAACTCTGACATCTTCAGGAGCTGAACTTTCTTGGGCCCGAGAAAAAATGCTTGGGTGCTTGCTCAGAGGAACATGGGTCAAATATCTGACGTTCAAGTACACCCAATACCTCTTCTATTTACTGCTGTCCTCTCCCGGTAAATGCGGCTTTGTTTTTTTTTTTTTTGTAGAAAATCTTTGTACTGCAATGCATTGCGAGACGATTATCCATGGTCGAAGAACCTCTAAGCAGATGAAGATTTTCTGGGTATATTTGTTTCAAATTAATATTGTTTACACTAAAGAAAGGTTATTTTAAACTATAATTTCTTGATTTTATAACAAATATTTATTTCTCCTTATTTTTTGTTGCTGTTGTTGTTGTGAATGATGCCTTGACTGAAGGATGCTTTCCTTTCACATCAATGTGATAATACAAGAACGGAGACAACCAGGGGGGGACCAAACGATAGCACGAAAGGGTCGTTTAATTTTTTAATAACTTTTCGCTCCAAATTTCAAACAATAGCACCACAATGTGAGTGGGAAATATCGATTCCAAACACCAGTATGAGCGGGAAATATGAGTGCCTCTTCAGAGAAATAATGCTCTTTTTTCTAAGTTTTTAAAGTATTTTCACGAGGTGACATAACCAAAGTAAACTGTTGTAATACGCATGTGCGTCCGCAGCTATACTATCAAACTGCAGTTAAAGGAATGTAGATTTGTTTATAATTTATTATGAAAATAATTAAATCGCACTATATTTTATTGGACTGGGCACACTTACATCTAAACTTCGAAAGCATAATAAAATTATTAATAAACTCTAAGTGGTCGGTAATGTAATAATAAATACGGGAAGAAATAATATTATTAATTGCTCCTGAGAAGAAACAATAAAAGTGATTCTAGTGGGTAAACGACAGGAAGAGATAATCTTGAAAAAAGCATAAATAAAAATAAAACTCATTTGCTTCTGCAAAGTCCCTTGTTACAATATATTTATTTTTGTTTTTAAAATCATAGAAATATAAAATATAGTAAATCTTCGAAATAAATAGATTGCATCAAGAGTGATTTTCCATGTTTTCCGTGCCAAATTACCCGTTCTTGTAGCAATATTTTCTTACTTAATTTCAAGAACGTGCTTTTGTAAAACCTACTTATAGGCAGGTAAGGCCAGATCCCTTACTTTTACAAGCGTAAACAAATATTAAGATTTACTTGTGTTAGTATATAATTACACTTCAGGCATTATAAATCTAGTACATCTGCATCTACAACATGAACTGGTTGGTCTACTCAACTGGAAGTTGAAAATATCAACGTTCAAACCTGCGATCATATCACTCTCAAACCGGAAAGCCCCGGTTGCTATTGCGCAAAAGGCTATGCTTTAGATAAGCGTACTGGCCAATGCATCTTACCAAAGGATTGTCCTCCAAGTAAGAGAAGTGTTTAGTCGTGCCTTTTTGAAAAGATTAACGAGGTTCACAATTTTATATTCGTCTAGAGTTGCATTGTTTGGCGAACGAACAAGAAGATTATTGTATGAACCCTTGCCAGGCAACGTGCGCGGACCCAAATCCGCCACCATGTTCACCAACTCGTTGCAAGGCGGGTTGCGTCTGCATACCACCAAAGATACGTGATACGGAAAGCGGAAATTGTGTTCATCCTAACGATTGCCCAGGTAATTGCGATTCTTTAATATATCTTAAACTTTGTAGCACTAAATCTTCCATATTATATATTTTTTTCGACTACCACACCCGAAAGTACAACTTTACTTGAGTTGAACTACCAACGCCGTCACTTCCGTTACTTTACCGTGCTCTTATGTGAAGATTCTGAAGTTTTTCTGAGTTCGATTTTCAAAATAGATGTCAAATAATTTGTCATTCAAATATGGGTGACCTGTATTCTGAACACGACAAATGCAGGAAAATTGATTTTGGTAAGTGGTACTCACGTGGTAGTCGAAAAAATATTGTACGCACCACGGCTGGAAAAATTGATACGTAAATAACTATATTTGATCACGTTGCAATATACTTATTTAAAATATAAGCGAGCAAGCATTTTTGCGGATAAGTAAGGTCAACTCTCAAGTGAATTAAAACGATATTTGTAATTGTTATCTATACAACGCAAAGAGGTGATTTTCTGATTTAATTATGGGATTTTGAAATTGTAAATTTAGGTATATCTCCAATCAGGGAAGGCGAACACGAAGTTTACAAATCTTGTGGCAGCAGATGTCTCCAATTTGTAACTATACACCGAAAATATGCACTGGCGATTGCGTCCCTAGCCATTATTGGGAAGACGGTTACATAAGGGTTCGCAAGGACGGGTCTTGCATTCCAAAAACCTTTTGCTAATGTACAATTAATGCTTCAGAAATAAATAAAAAAACTAAACGTCTATATGCTGTGTTTTTATTGGTTTTGTTGAACTATGTAGAATTATGAGAGGCAGTTTTTATGTAGGTACAGTGCGCCCGGAATGTTCGAATCCTCATGAAGTATATATGAAGTATGGAACCGCTCGCGAACCGGCTTATAGATATCCAGTGGAAGCTTGTACGGAGTAATGCATTGGTGGATGTTTTTGCGCATCCATGTAGTCGGATGAGAATGTAAGCCAAATTGGAGCAGAAGCATTCCTGAGGCTAAATGTCTTTTCTAGGAAATCATATTCTCTGAGTACTTTATCTGTGAATTTATTCTTTTGAAATATAATAATAATGTAAAATAATACAATAATGTTGCTTAAAAATAAATTGTATTTGCTTCTCAATTTAACAGCTTGTATTTATAGTAAAAATAAAGCATTTCAAAACTTATACTAACTTGGTGTAATTAAAAATAAATAAAAACATACAATGACATATAACTCTTAGTAGAATCTTGTTGTATAACTAGCAGAAGGCTACGAAAATAATGGGAAGAGATAATATAGAAAATTTCGTCATATTAAAAATTACAGTTAAAGCAGAAAAGCATTTATTCAATGATTTCAAACTGTAAGAAAAATTGCACTTTGCAAATGCTGACAACTGTAGTAAAATATTCTACATTTCTTCCTGGTGTACATAAGAACGTTGCTTTAAAAAGGTATTGATGCGATCAAAATAATCTCCTTTATCTAAGATGACCACAGCATTAGCTTTGTCAGACATCAAGCGAAAACAACTCTAATTGACTAATTCTAAAATACCGATACATATAGAATTTTTGAACCTATTTTTTTTAGCCGAAGAAATTGCTTTAGAGGCCGAAATTCAAGAAATTTGATATTCGATTTGGAATTTGTTATGCATTAAATTTTCTAGAATCTTTCAGACATTTACAATTTGTATCAATTAACTTAATCTTACTTCATACCATACAAAACCTGTTGAGTAAAGTAAATACGATACAACGTATCGTAACAGCTTATCTCCTTTCATAGCTAACTTCTTTAAGGGTAAATTTGAAACGTAACCCATATTTTCCACATTTTTGCCGTTAGAATTCAAGAGATCAAAGGTGTCGACACAAAGTGCAACTACTTCTTTATTTATACTGTGATTAGAACGTAGCTACGTCGTTACCAATCACCCACAAGTGTAATCAACTATTAGGAATAGTCAGAGAACGTAGAAAAGATATGCTTTCCGGTCATCAACTTTGTACAAAATGTATTAGCTGAAATTTAACTTTTTTAACTATGAGATAATTTTTAGTATGAGAAAAAACGAATTTGTGCGGAATAATAAGCGGCGAAAACAAAGAAATTCATTTACAACCTAAAAAATTGTAGAAAGATAAACAAATAAATGTTTTAGCATTCGCCAAAAATCATTTTTTTTTTAATTGATAAGTAAATAGCTTTCAAAATACCAGAGCTAGAATTACCAGATGTTGATTATGACAAGGTATGCGCAAACGCTACCTCAGAATGCAATCCATACTTTCCATATTTTTGCTTAATAAGCTTTATGTTTGTTAGTAGGTATGGAAACTATTTTCAAGACTAAAAAATGTTTGTAGCATATAAAGTTATGAAATGCCACATTCCGACGTGTGTAAATGATAAACAAGAACATATAAGCGAGGATACGGTTTTATTTTAAGAGGAGTAGCCATCTCCAAAATGTTTTGTCTTGTAATATTGGGGTTGTTGGTGTGTTGTGCCAGTATAAATGTTGATGCAATAAGTAAGTACCTAGATTACAAAAGCCGTAAAATACGGATAATGTTATAGATTGTTGTATCCTACTTTTTATATTCTATGCAAAATCGCTTAGTTTCGGCGATTGAAGTGGTGTTTAGAAATTTGTGTAGAAGCTAAATAAACATTTTCTGTATAACTACCACGAGGTAAAATAATCTGGCAAGTTAATATAGAAACCTAATTTTTAATGCAATTTTTCAACGTAAGAATTCTATGGAATTTGCTAAAAAAAAAACATTCACGTAAAATGAAATATATTACGGCTGAATTTTCTCAAAGTTTATTAAACGAACTAAGTGAAATATTCAATGTTTAAAAATTATATCGGCGTTCGATTTAAAAATATTTAACCTTTTCCATCATTCACGTTGCTTACATTAGAACACAGGACTTTAGACAAATGTTTAATTTAATGCAGCAAAATGTGGAGACGACAAAAAGGAGAGTAAAATAGAAATAGATTGTGATTTCAATATCGAGGTCAAGGAAAAGGACGAATGCGTTTGTGATCTCCTAAAGAAACAAGTTAAGGGACCAGATGGCACTTGCATACCTAAAGATGAATGTGGTACGCATTTAATAATTGTAACATATTATAGAAATACTAGCATAATGAATTGTAGGAAAGAAACCTACAGAGCTACCAAAAGAGACAAAACCGCCAAAGGGTGACGAAGACGATGACAATAAATGTGAGTAAAAGTCTTCAAAGGTTAAAGTGAAGTTTTCATGCTCTCTTTTTGATTTAGATTGTGGAGAAAATGAAGAATTGCAGCCCATTAATTATTCGCCAGAACCTTATCCTTCTTATCCCTATGGGAACAGACCATATGGTGGGTACCCAGGGTATGGTTATCGTCATAATTACAATAAAAATCCTTGTGATAGCTGTGGATATAAGAAGTGCTACTCTTGCGCTTGCAAAAAAGGCTACGTTACTAAAGGAGGAAAATGTTACAAAGGAAAGCCATATTGAAAATAATGTATTTAATCCTACAGGCAATTAAATAAATTCCCTAAAGTCGGTATTTAAATTTTGACCACAAAATAACCTAATACGTACATGCTATTTCTTTATAAATTGCAGTCATTGACATTGAAAATCATTCCCCAAACAAAAATCTAAAAGTTTGAAATTTTTATTCATGATAACGTTTTGAGCACAACTGTGTCCAATTTGATATTTTTTGACATAAAAGGAATTCTTTTTTAAATTTTATTGTTTTATGAGTCTAAAAAAATTTACAAATATCTCAAGAATTATTGTTTTAGTACACTACCAGTTTTGAAGATTGTTTCGGTAAATGGTTTTGCATAATTCGATCGTTGTAGTTCACCGTGCGACAGCCCGATTTGACAAGTTCAATTTATTTGGTTAGGTGTTCATGTCAACTGCCAAATCTATTCTTAAATTTTTCCTGCGACAAAATTCCCAATTCAAGCAAAATGATTGATGGTAACGACGACTCCGATTGCAAGAGTTCTACGCCCAAAGATGTCGGTACCACTAAAAAGAAACGATCAAAATTATTAGCGAACATGATTATGAAAGCGAAAGAGAAGATCAGAATCAACAGCAGCAGCAATCGAACCTCAGCGGGCGGCTCTGTAACATGTTTATTCGATATCAGGAACAAATCTAAGACCAGCCAATCGTCCAAGAGTAAAACTTGCCAGGATAGCGAGGTTGGTCTCGAAGCCAACGTGAAATCACAGCCGAATCTGCAGAAAATCGACACGGTAAGCAAAGAGAGTAAAGTGAGTTGCAGGTTTATGGAGACCAATCCGCCAGCGTCTCCAGAATCTAGCTTGCAGAAGAACGATGTTACTATTTCTGATCCTAAAGATTTTAGGGCAACTGACGCTAAGAATTTGAGGAAATCCTCTGATGGAGATCTCTTACAATGCATGTCCACATTAAGTAAATGTAAAAGCATGGCTTTTATCTCAGCAGCTGTAAAGGAGGTATTAGATTTTACCCAAAGATTACAAAGTAGCGAAGAACACCTAATGGTCATCCTGAAAAAATATTTGAAAGATAATTATTTGGAAAAGGAACTAACTGATGTCTTCACCCACCACGTTACGTTGCAGATAAAAGCTGAAAGGCATGCGCAAAATCTAGCTAACGATATGTGGGTGCAGCAGGCTCAATTCTATAAAAACCAGGAGAAAACATTCAACGACACCTTAAAGGAAATCATGAATCAAAATCAGAAGTTGCAAGAAGAGAACGAAATGTTATCGAGAAGGAACGAAAAGATCTACATAAGAATGGTTTTGGGGCAAGACGAAGGATCTAGTTGCTCTACCAATTTGCACATAATCGAACATCTAGGGAAAAACAATGAAAAGTTGAGGTTTAGGAACAATCAATTGTCCCAGAAGATTAAGGGTTTAGAAGTGGCTTTAGCAGATGCGAAGGAGCAAAATTCGAATGTGGGAAAACAACTCCAGAATTGCTTCACCGAAATCCACAGTCAGAAGAGAATGATGCAGGACTTCAAGGTCGATAAAGAATTGGAGATAGCCACGTTAAACCATAAGATGGAAAATAATGAGAAATTGTTTCAAAATGCTATACAAGAAGGCGAAAGTGTAGTAGAAGAAATAGGCCATATAAAGACAAAATTATCAACGGCTCTTTCCACTGTTAACTGGATAGATGCGCGAAGATCTGGTAATATTTTAGTAGATATTTTCCTTACGTGTAAATTTTACATAAAAGAAATGGCTGTGTGTATAGAACAATTACAAAGCAACATTGCTTCATTAGACGAGAAAAATAATGTCGGTAAGAACGAATGTTCCAAGCTAAGAGATGCTTTGAATTTAGCTTCGGTCGAAATTAAAGGCTCAATAAAGCAAGCTGAATTATACAGCGTTTACGCTCAAGAAAGGCAAGAATACATTGCAAAAATCAATATTTTGCAAAAGGAGTTAGATAAATATCAGCAGATTATACAAGCGAAGACAAAAAGTGCGCTGGAAGAGCGTGAAAAAATGATTAAAATGATTGAGGGCTTAGAATTGTTGAAGATTAAGATAGATGAAAAAGATGAGGCACTGGAAAAAATGCAGAGGGCGAATGAAGGCTTCAAACACCAAATTAGCGGCTTAAATCATGTTCTGCGAGCATCTGGAGCTGGTGACGTGGCTAGAGAGTTAGCTACGGCGCAAGAGAAGCTCTCAGAGTTACAATCGATGTACCACCAAACAATGGCTGAGAAAAATAGTTTGGTTGAGAAAAATAGTTCACTTTCTTCAAAGATTGAAACCTTTGCCAACAATGAAATGTCATTGAATAATAAAATAATCGATCTGGAAAAGGAAATTAAGTTCTTGAAAGAGGTAAAACTGAAGATGAAGGAAGAGCTCTGTGCGCACAAATCCACTTTGACCGTACTACAAGGTGAGAGAAAACGACATTTGGAGGAGAAAAATTTCCTTAAAGCCGTGTATGATAAAGTCAAATCTGAAGCTGGAAAAGCCGAAGGATTAGAAACCACGATTCAGGTGATGACCAAAGAAACTAGTCGTCTCAGTGTGATTGCTGAATACAACAAGCAACTAGGCGACAAATTACAGGCTGATATTCAAGAAAAGGATGCCGCTATTACTGAATTACAGCACGACATAAGGAAATTGAGCGAACTGCAGAAGATCAGTCTCAAAGAAAAAGCTGCACTATGCGAAGAATTGACGGAAGTATGCAGTTTCAAAGACATATTAAGCAATAAACTAGAGGATGAAATCAACAAGAATGCTCAGATAAGGGAATCTAAGAAAATATTGGAGTGCAACGTCGCCAAGCAATTGGAATCAATGAAGAGTCTGCAAACAGCGGAAAGGAATGCCGTTAAACAGCTGCTTTGTGATTTTAGTGAAGTCTTGGACCAAAAGAATAATCTTTTAAATTGCGAGAAAGAGCACAGAATAGAAATTGGAAAGCTGGAAGCGGAGTTAAATGATTTGAAAGTAGATGTCAAGGTTATATCAGACGAAAAATTTAAAAATGAAGAAAAAGTCGTGGATTTAGAGAAGCAGTTAAACCAAGAAAAGGATAATCTATCTCAGATTAGTGCCGAAAAAGAAAAATTATTATCAGATGGCGAGTTACTGCGGGCAAACAACGAGAAGTTGCAAGAAAGTTTAGTATATTTAAAACAAAACGTGCAAAATATGCAAAACACCATCAATCAATGTAAGGCATTAGAAGTAGAATTACGCCATGATATAAAGAAGAAAAATAGAGAAATAGAAAAGATTAAAGCAAATTTAGACGAGAGCTTAACGAATTTGAAAGATATGCAGACCGAGAATACCATATTTACGGAAAAATTGGCGACTGCTAAAAGTGAATACGATCAAATGTTTATGGAATATTTGAATTTCAAAAATAAGGCCGTAGAAACAGAGAATATACAGCAAAATAAAATAAACGCTATGGAGATCGAATCGAAAAACAGCGAGCAAAAAATATCGTCGATGGAGGTCTTAATTGGAGAAAAAACAAACGAAATTTTAAACATGGAAATATCCTTAAAAAGTAGAGAGAGTGAATGCGAAAATTTGAAAACAGAAAAATGCAAGTTAAACGATACCATGCGACAGGTAACATCAGAAAAAGAAAAATTACACTCGAAAGCGTTAAAACTTGTAAACGAAGTCGAGACGTTAAAAATACAATTAGCCGCCATACAAGAAAAGTTTGAAGAGAAAGAGAAGATATATAAGAAAACTGTGCAGGAGCTCTCATACATAAATGAAGCACAGGTGGTAGATTTCAGAGAGCAAATTAATTCTTTTAAATCGGAATTGAAAACATCAAAAGAGAGGCTGCAAAAAGAACAAGTGACCTATTCACAATTGGAGGAAACTCACAAAGATTTAGCGGCAAAATTACTGAAAGCGGTGCATATGTTGATAGACGAGAAATTGGGCAGGCAAACGGCAGAAGCGAAAATAAGCCAGATGGCCCAGGAAGTGATCAGAAGGGAAACGGAACAAGTTGGTGCTGAACAGAAAATAAGTATTTACACCGATAAACTGGCGGAGAATGCGGATAAAATCCAAGAACTCCAGCAGAAAATTAAATCATTGGAGGACAACCTAAAGGAGACGGAAGAAAAATATCAAAATCAAAAGGAACAACATGAACAGCTAATGAAAAATTGTAAAGATCTAGAGGAGAGGTGTAAGGAACAAGAGGATAAACTCATTTCCATTGCCAACTCGTTCGAAAATGAAGAGAGGATTATGGGATTGAAGTGTGAAATTGACGAAAGTCACGCTTACGTCATGAGGTTGCAGAACGACATCTTCAAGTTGCAGCAAGACAAGACCGCTTTTGAATTCGAGAGGAGCGAGATGGAATTGCGATTGCACGATTTGCAGAAGCAGTGTCAACTCGAACAGGATTTGAAGAAGAATTATGAAAGCGCCAACAGGCGTATCTTGGGAACGGTATTGGAAATGAAGGACAAGGGCTTTATAGATCGGAATTTGTGTAATGAACTGGTAGATGTGATACAAATTCGAGATAGTGAATAATAATTGTCCCAAATGAAATATTTTGATTTGTTTAGTTCGTAGAATAGTAAAAGATTAATTTGGCTGGCGTTCGGTCATAAATTCATGTTATTATATAATAAATATTAGTGGCATCTACGTCATTATAGAAAGGAAAAAATGATTTATCCAAGAATCTGTTCGGCAGCTATTTATTTTGTGTTGTTGCGGCATTGCTCAATGAAGGTAAAAACTAGATAAGTATGAAACCTAAAGAATATAGTATGTTTTTATGCGAACATTTAAAAAAAATAGTATTTCAAGAATATCAAATTTACAGATTAATAAGATTATTGTAAATTGATAAATTATGCCGATTTCGCAAGAAATTCGTTTTCTTATTTTATATTGAATATTACGCAAAAAAAATGACAATAATATAAGATAAACATGAATAATTTAAAGTAAAAATTGTGTGTTAGCTGTTATTGTCATCACTCAAAGAAAACAGTCAATATACTGAATGTTTTTCGAATAGAAGAAATTACCTCTTTTATTTTCTTCTTTCCATATCAGAATTAATTAATTTCATAGCGAAGTTACTGGAAACCAAAACGAAGTAAATTTTTTTCATAATACATATTTCCATTACGAAACCATTAATTCAATTTTGTATTTACGTACCATAGCCATCGGAAGCAATCAATACCAACCCGCGAATGACCACTTTAAAATTCTTTTCCTGGGAACACATATGCTGTCTCCATGAAACAAGTTTCTTTCACATCTTACGAAATGTGCATGGAAGACTGGGCTTTTCAAAGAGAAAATAATCTTTATAGGAGAGGTATACACAACAAAGCCGTTTTGTTTCTGAGAATGTTTTATTTTTGAAATAGTGAAATTGTAACAATCATATAATTCCAAAAGAGTGACATAAGTGTGGTTATTACTTTTTACAAATGAATTGGCGAAATTCTGGAGCTGGAGAGTAGATAATTATGTGTTAAATATATATACTAAAGCAAACGTCATTTTGAAATAAAGAGTTTATATTAAGGAAACACGAACATGACATATACATAACGATAGCATGTTGACTTACTACCTAGTATTACATGGTATATATTGATAGGAAACTAACACATTTAATAAGAAATTAAAGAACAAATACGAAACTAAGTATGTGAACGTCCTTAATAAGGTAATAATAATTAAGTCAGGGTTATTCATTATATTGATTTTTTACATTCTACATAGTTTTTATTTAATTCGAACACAATATTACATTTTAATAATTTTCATAGTTTGCTATAGGATAAATATCGTTTTCATACTTTAATTGCAAACTGTAGGTAGTGTACAGAAAAAGAGATTATAAAGCACAAGCACGTATGACCAACAACATGCTGCTAACATTTCACTTACCTGCTTTATCTACATCAAATTTGGTAATGTGCTGTCCTTCAATTTTCACCCACCTTTTGATATTCTGATACTTTATGCATAGATATATATTATATTTCTTGTCTGCCGTTTCCGTTCATACACGATGTGTATCTGAACATACAGAACTATACGTCTTATGGCTAAACAATAAAAGGAAGGGTTTCGGCTATTTGACGCCATTTTCAAGTGGCTCCCTCATACAACGTTTACGCATGCGTTCATCGACGAGCATTAACCGAACTCCACAGGAGGACATTGTGAACCTCCGTTTCCAAAAGTGATAAAATGTCCACCGTTTTGTAGATATACAGCTCTTTCCTCTACATAAATCCTTCCGAATCGGAGACTCTATATTTCACTCCGCTATATTTTATCTGTGTATGTTCTTTTTGTTTAAATTCGAAAAAATAATCACTCTACTTCGTTATGAGAACGAATGTGAGTAGGTACGCATCAGGGATATATTGGACCACGTTTAGAGCAGGGCTTCGTATAACATCGGGTAATCATAAAAGGAGAATTCGTACTGTATATTTTTAACGGTAAGTATTAAACGCAGAGGCCTTTGTTATACCTAGATTGAAAACATGCACGTTACGTATTGTAAATAATTCAGCTAATTTTTTGTTTCTATATACACACGGGGCTATTGGATTTCCAATATTTACTAAAGGAAGCATTGAAAGCATTTTATTTATATAAAATATACAAGGTAATAATTATGATTATCATTTGTTTTTACTTGGGATTACAATATTTATATATTCACACTTATCAATTTGCTATAAAAATCGTTAGACTTTATTTATCAGCTCGTTCGAATAATAACC
Source organism: Cetonia aurata (assembly GCA_949128085.1). Taxonomy (NCBI): domain Eukaryota; kingdom Metazoa; phylum Arthropoda; class Insecta; order Coleoptera; family Scarabaeidae; genus Cetonia; species Cetonia aurata. Next base: position 37,989,860 of record OX421885.1, read on the forward strand.
GTAGCTATACAACAACATTTCATGCAACTTGAGCCGCTAGTGTTTTCTCGATAAACAACCAGTGGCACAAAGTAAACTGGTAATCCCATCCTTCATCTTATTTCCTAAAATATTTGCTCACGTTTGCGGTTGACCTTACCCGCAATCAATTAAAATTTTACGCAGAAACGAACACGTCGCTGACGCGAAATGAAGCTCCTCCTAGCCTGTATTTTCTTAATTAAAGTGGCGACGCTAAAATCGAATGGTAAGCGAATTCATAATGAATATATTTCACTTTTTTAATATTTATTTAACCCGATTATTTTATTGTGTATAATTTTAGTTATAAGTTGTGGCGAAAATGAGGAGTTCAGATGCGATTATCAGTGTGAGAAATCGTGTGAAACCTTGGACATCCTAATTAAATGTGTTTCACAAAAAGTACGGCGCTGTTTTTGTATAGATGGTTATGTGCGTGATGGAAAAAGTGGCGGAGAATGCGTTCCCATTGATGAGTGCCGTAAGTAATTAGTTCTATTTCGCCAATAAAATTAATTAAATGAATTTGTTGTACTAATTTCAGTTTTTATTATCAACGTTAAGTAAAATGGGGAAATACAAACTACTATTATTTTTTAAGTTTCAAATAATTTTATATCCTCTACATTATTTCGTATATCAACAATGTTTATATTTATATTTATTTCCAGCAACATGTGCAGTGAATCAAACCTACAAAGCATCTGGAACAGATTGTCAGACTTGTACTAATTACCAATTAGTGGACTGCAGGATAAAGGAAGAATACCAATGTTACTGTTTACCTGGTTACGTGTTAGATGAATCAACTGGATTTTGCAAGTCACCCTTAGATTGTCCACCGGAGTAATTAGAGTGAAATTAATGCATTTTATATAATATATTTTGAATGAGAATGTTTGGTTGTATTTGCTAGAATTGTTTTATTCATCAGAAACATGTAAAATGCTTTTTGCTTAGATGTTATAACATAAATCATCTTTCTTTATAAAAAAGTTTCTTCAAAGTGGTACTTTTTTTTCTTTCTAATTGAATGTAACAAATTTCATATATACAAAGTTTTAGAAAATCGAAATCTAAGCCTGTAAGGAAAAGCAAATCGATTGTTAATTGTAAAAATTAATATATAAATAAATGATAACAGTACGCTATTTTGTTTAAGGTAATTGAGAAAGTAAATAGTGAAAAACATTTAAATAAACTGAAATGTAAAACACATACGCTGTAGATTATTTTGCAAATAGTTTAGCATACACATTAAATTTATACTTATGAAAACAAACGATGAAGGTAAGCATGGTATGTAACATGACAAAAACCTTGTACTTTTTTTGTTCTTGTCGAAACTGTCTGACATAAAGTCTTTGCAAACATTGCAGCCTCTTGGCTCTTTGTGTTATATCTCTCATTTCTTTTACCGATTAAATTATGCCGGCCAGTCCAATATTCTTTTGTCCTGTACTAGTCTATACAGCTCTCTGGCTGGTCTAACAAAATAATTCTCTGGCTTAATTTTTGGCTTGTCAAAAATAGCGTGTCTTTTTGTACCCGGAGCCTCACATTCATATCGGATGTGTTATGGGATTTCTGTCATTCTATTACACAGTGTGCATCGGGTATATGCGTTGTTGATCCCCATTTTCTGTAGGTGTCTTTTCAGTGCACAATATCCTGTTAGGAAACCTGCTGCTAGTAGTTCCTTACCTTTTAATAGTCCCTTGATAAAGATCTCTCTGTGAGATTGCTTGGTTGTGTTTTTCCAGTGTACTGTGTGTCTGTTACAATAGAAATCTTCTTGATGTAGTGGTCGATATGGTAATACATCATCCCTTATGTGTCTGTGTAGCAGTTTTTCTAGAGTCTTCAGACGTATACTGACAGAGCTTCATTTTATATAACTACTCTAACAATTTAATAAGGAGTAGGTGTTGTATAGTACGAAATTTTATTACTCGGAATGTCCCTCCATTCATCGTTTCGCAATTCCGCCAGCATTGATAAATTGATGGGACATCCCGAGTAATAAAATTTCGTACGACGGAGCATTGAATAGGAATGAAGTCTCAAGCCTGGCAATCAGTAATTTGAAGATAATGTTGAACAATGATCATTTCATTCGCTGACTGTATTACGGATATAATTCGTTTTACGGTATCCTTTGTATTCTTTTAGAGTAACTTATAGTAAACAATAAATAATCATTTTTTGTTTTTTTTTTGAGTAAATAATCAGAAAAACATAAAAGTGACATATTTGTATGTATGTATGTAAAGTATTTATTGGGTGAAGTAATATACAAGAAGAAAAAAAAAATTTATTACTGAATATTCGTCGCTAGTTACAAATAAAATTTGTGATATTTTATTTAGAAAATCTCAGTGCATATCAGTCATTTATTATCTATTTCTACCTCATAAACCTTAATATTTCATATCTGGGGTCGGGTGTGCCATAGGAACCGAATTTTAGGCCAGTAGTATTTTACTTCTTCACCAATAATATAGTCAAGGTGCTCCAATGGGAAGTTCTGTTCTTGGTAGATGGCATGAAAATATATGATAAAATCGAGTCACTAAAGAACTTGTTGCCCTTGTCGCAGGCACTTATTGATTCACGATAACTAAATGCAAACCTACGACTTATTGTTAGAGGCATCCATTTAATATAATTAATTACTTTGACAGTTATAATCAGTAATTAAGGGATGATATTAAAATGAACTTTCATTTAATGATCGTATCATAGATATACTAGATTTACAAAATGTATGGTTTCGCATGCAATATACAGTGAAAAGAAATAATCAGAGAGGCATAAACACGACATCATTATAATCGAAAAGTAATAAACGATATTTATGGTAGTTTATTTAGAAATTCTGAAGAAGCTCACTAGATATTAATTCGTTCGAGATTTACCAATTTAATTTACGATATTTTCATTTCGAAAGTATCGTTTTTCCATCATTTGTTATAAAATGTTTACGAAAAACACACCAACTATTTTTCTCCATTCGTCACGCAGTTTTCTCGCAACCACAATACATAGCAACTAATCAAGATAATAATTTGTTTTTGTTGGAAATGACATTATTTATATATTTTTGCTTATCAGCTTGCTACAAAAGGACGTCGCATTTCTTTATCAACTCGTATTTGAAGCAGAACGGTAGCTACAAGCTCACGTTTCAAATAATTCACAGTATCATTGAACATAAACAATCAGCTAGAGTCGGTTAATATTTAAACTGCCGCTTTTTTACACACATTTCTCACGTAGCCGGTTGACCTTACTCCAAGTCAACTAAAACTTTACTCAGAAACGAACACTTCAGTTATACAAAATGAATATGTTAATACTGTTCATTCTCTTAATCAATGTAGCAATATTAAAATCGACCGGTAAGTGAATTTACTGAATATATTTTGTTTCAACGTTTATCTAATTGGATGATATTGTTAAATTATATCTGTTAGTCCTGCCATGCGGCTGCGGTAAAAACGAAGAACTCAGATGCGATTATCAATGTGAAAAATCCTGCGAAACGCTGGATCTTCAAATAAAATGCGCTCCTGAACAAGTGTGTCGCTGCTTTTGCAGAGATGGTTATGTTCGTCATGAAAAGACCGGAAAATGTATTCGACTTGATTACTGTCGTAAGTAATATTTCTTTTATTATAATTTCATTTGGTTGATTAGATAATGCTCAGTTGATATCGGTTACATAAGAACTAATAGGTGTTTTTCCTTTGTCTCTTACGAAGCTGTAGTTGAGTATATCGAGTTTCAGGCGCGGAATAGAGCAAAACAAAAAGGAATACATCTAACGTAAACATAATAATTCTATAGTAACACTCCTAAAGTGCCAATTTTATACTTCGAGAAAGATCAACAAAAGCTACAGGGATTACAGTATTCAATACACTTCTTCTATTCAATTATGAAATTATGAATCTGGCTAATAGACCTTTAGATTTGACAGATCCTTGATCCTTTGATATTCTACAATTTCTGTATATATTTTTAGCAACATGTCCTGTGAATCAAACATATAAACCGAATGGGGTAGAAATAGGGTGTCAAACTTGCGTTAATTATCAATACGTTAGATGTGGATTGACGGAAGAATACAAGTGCTACTGTTTACCTGGATACGTGCTAGATGAGTCTACAGGATTTTGTAAAGCAACCGAAGATTGTCCACCATAAAACTTGTTGTATGAACCTTTGTGCAAGTCATAATAATTTGAATTACGTTTGTATAATATATTTTGAGAGTAAGGGTGTGGTTTTATAATTCTTGTAAATATCATCAAAGTAATTTGGTCTTGCAATTAAATACATTAACATCTGTGTGAAATGATTATTTGTAGAAAATTTTCTAATTTAAATTTGAACTTGTTATAAATTGTTAAGCAGGAAAAGCTAATACTCTGAAGATTTATTCTAAAATGATTAACGTTGGTGATCCAAATTGTGTTATATAAGTGATTAACATTTCTATGCTCCTTGTTATAGATAATACTAGTAGTTAAGGATACTAAATGATTGTATTGTGTCTATCCTCTATCTCTATGTCTTTATTTCATGAAAATAACTTCTATTAATAGGAAAATGCGCGCATTGTATGTTTTTGTTATATGAAAGTATATTTGATAAACTAACCATATAGAAAAAAATTGTCGCAGTTAAATTGTACTAAAGAAAACGAAATAGTAAGTACCTTTTTTGTAGTGTAATGTTCCTTCTTTCATATTCTTAAAGTAAGTCACTTTGAGTATTTGGGAGTAATGATCAATAACAACAACGAAGAGGACAAAGAAATAGAAAAGGGGCTGAATAAGGCAAGAATGAAGAAAATGCTAAAGTCAAAAGAAGTTTCTAAACGTTCCGTTGAACTTGTTTTCTAACAGCTTCACGTTTTTTTCTAATACTACCCTAACAGTTAAAGTGTTACGATAGTTTTAGAAACAAAACCTGAAGATGTTGAAAAACAAGTTCAACAAAAAAGAAGCTACCCGAAAGAATAAAAAATATGAAACTTTAAATGCTTTTTTAGCTAGACCTCTATCAAAAAAAAAAAAAAACAACGCTCATTCTTCTTACTGCAGTAGGTATTCCCCTACATTCAGTCATTCGTCATAGCCACTCATACCTCACAACGAATACTGGCGCAAGCGCAGCGGTTGCTTTGCCATTCAATCTACACGCAGAAATGTGTTAATTTTTAGTGACCGTGAAACGTATTGCAGTTTTATTATGAAATTCAATAACTTGCAATATGTATTGCTTTGGACACACGTACTTATAAACTCAGAAAGTGTAATGAAAGCGTAAAGCGGTAATTTATAGTATGTATTATGTACTTAAAAATAGTCTTTGCTCGTGGCAAGAAAATTAAAATAATTTTAATGAACGAAGAACAAAACCCTCATGAAGAAATAATAAATTTAACGAAGAAAAAATGAAACTTCATTCTGAGTAAATAATTTTAAAAAATGAAAACTTAAAAATAACTCTTAATAATAAATTAAATAAACTTTAACACCAGCCCGGTTACTATTCTATTCGTAATAGTAATAAATATGGAAATATAAAATTAGGGTTTGTTCATGACAACCGAAATCAAAGTCATTCTAATGAATTTACGGCAAAACCCTCAAAAAGAAATAGTAAATCTAATGAAGAACAAATAAAAATTAATTCTGGGTAAATAAATTTAAAAAAATAGAAATCTAAAATAAGCCTTAATAATAAGATGAAATAAACATGTTTTTTTTTTAAAAAGTCATTGAACCTTCAAACAAAAAGTTCAAAAATGCCCCCATCCTTGGCCAAACAATATCCTAATCTGTTGTAGAAAATCATTCTAACATTCTCCAGCATTTCTGGGCTAATGTTTGACGTTTGAACAATTTTATTGCGCAACTGCTCTACATTAGCTGGTCTAATGTCTTCATTGCCATAAATTACTAGTTTCAAATAACCGCAGTAAAAGAAATCAAGGGTGGATAAATCTGGCGAATGTGGTCGCCATTTGATATTTTCAGAATGAGTTCCGATCCACCGATTAGGAAACTGTTCACTTAAATAGTTTCGGACAGCCACAGCATTATGTGCATTATGTGCAGGGCATCTTGCTGAAAGTAGATGTTTTGCATATTTATGTCGGGAAGTTGCTGTACAGTAGGTAGAATTTGGGTGTTCAGTAATTCTAAATATACATTTGCGTTTAAATTGCCATTGATAAAAAAATGCCCAATAATATGGTTGTTTAACACACCTGCCCAAACATTTACTTTTTGTTGTTGCTAACTAGATAAACTTAAATATCTGTGCTCGTTTTGCTTGGCCACAGATGAATTGTGACTTCTAACCAAAGGAAAAGAAGATTCATCGGTAAAGATAATATTGTTTACCAAATTAGCATCTCGGTTAATTAAATCACTTAACTTTTCACAAAATTCCATACGCTTAAATGCGTCGCCGTGAAATAATTGTTGGTGTTTAGAATATTTAAAAATTGTGGCTTTATTTGGAATAGGCCTATTGGGGTATTTAGCTGCAAACACGTCGCATACCCTTTGAAAAGAATTGCCAGCGTGATACCACCGCACCATCTCAGCTCTCTCCTCCACAGTATAACGCGGCATTTTGCGTAAAAATATGTATTTAAAACTTGGACAACCACCTTATAAACAGCATAAGTAATAACATATACAATCACGAAAACATCTAACATTGAAATCTGTATTTATTTGCATTTTAAAACATCGTGAAGGGCAATAATTTATATTACAGGTTGTTTTTTCTTTAAGATTATATTATTTATATAAATATTTGTATCCCTATCAACTTACTATAAATATCGTTGCACATATTAACTTGCACATCAGTAGGTACGAAACAATTTTCTGCCGTTATTTTGTTGGTAAATAATCAGCCAAAGGAAACCAGTAATTCCCGTCGTTATTTTCAATGTTTGCACACATCTTCATTTGACCTTACTTAAAGCCAATTAATTCTGTATATACGTGTGTAAAGATGAAGACACCTTAGTAATACAAAATGAAGCTGGTCCTAGTTACGATCTTTTTAATGAACGCGGCCGCACTAAAATCCAACGGTAAGCAAATTTTAATGAATATTCATACTCATACCTACATTACGTTTATATAATTGATATATTATCACATTGGATTTTAGCTATATGTTGCGGCGAAAATGAAGTATTAGGATGCGATTATCCATGTGAGAAGTCGTGCGAAAACATGGATGGATGTTCTTATTTTATGCGAGGATGAAAAAGTTAAGCGTTGCTTCTGCGCGAATGGTTACCTGCGTGATAGCAGAAGCGGAAAATGTATTCCTCTTGCCGAATGCCGTAAGTAATTAATTTTATTATAGTTTCTTCACGTTGATTAAATTAATCGAATTTGAATTTCTAAATAGATTGCAGTCTGTTGTTTCTACTGAGCCCATTTAATTAAAATGGTTTTCTAGAAGTTATGTATATGTCGAGTTATATTGCACGCAAAGCGATATATTATGCACATGCAATGATTAAACGATCGTTTTTCTGCTTAATTTTTTTCTTTGACCTTTAGCAAATTGTGTACTACTCCGGCTTCGAACTACTAAATAAAATAAAAGATAATGATTTAAAATTCACTTTAATTTTATATAGAACAAGTGCATAGATAATGTCGATAAAGTAAAGCTCAATATTCTAACTTTGTTATTAAGTGATTTATTGAAAAATGCTAAGTTACATCGATTTTATTTTCATAGAAAGCACGATTCAATGTAAATTTCCCGCTTCTTCTTTGGGATTAAAACGATGCTTTTGTAGATGATGCTGTGATTTTTAGTGAGTACTTCTATCATGTTAACACTGCATCATTTGATTGCAATACTACTGTCGATACTTGTAAGGATGTTTTCCGAACCCTACTGATGAAATTGAAAAATACAATATTATTTTGGAAATATCAAAGAAAGCATCTGTCAGTCTAGATCAAGTATCTTGTAATATTTTGCGTTACGTGGCCGCATTCATTTCAAATTCTTTGACATACTTTGTAAATCAATCTTTCGCAGCCAGGTAATTTTCTATCTGTACTTAAGTCTGCTAAATTGATTCCGGTGTACAAGAGACCAACAGAGAAATAAATTCGAATTGTCGACCTATTTCCATATTGTTTTGCTTTGAAAGTGTCATATAATTTTCTTGACCGTTCCTCGCTTTTTGGGGGATGTTAATTTGGGTACCCACCTCAAGAACAAATCCATTAATGATGCTCCGTTTAGTGTCTTGCAGAACATTTACAACTTGGAAATCGAAAGTTTTAAAGTAAGTAAGGGCAACCACACAGTTGTTATTAATCGAAGCACTACTGCAGAGTGCTCTCAACCAAAATTTTCAGCGTTAGGAGTTCCGCAAAGGTCGATTTTGGGACCACTGTTTTTTCTAATATATGTAAATAACTTGCACTATTTGTACTAGTAAATTTGAAAGGTGTGTGAATGATGCTCTGTTAAGTATCTTGTAGAACATTTACAACTTGGAAATCGAAAGTTTTAAAGTAAGTAAGGGCAACCACATAGTTGTTATTAATCAAGGCACTACTATAGAGCATTCCTAATCAAAATTTTCAGCGTTAGGAGTTCCGCAAGGGTCGATTTTGGGACCACTGTTTTTTGTGATATATGTAAATAACTTGCAATATAGTGTAGTAAATTTGAAAGGTGTGTATTAGTTTGCTGCTATGTATGGCAGAGATTATTGTGAACTCTCGGTAATTGAAAGTGGGTCTAGATCAGCAATTTTCATGTGAGCACAATCTAATGCTCTATCTTTAAATAAGTCTAAATCTGAATTAATTGTCTTTGACCCTTACAAAGGATCTGATTGTTCAGTTTTGATAAAAATTTATAATTATTCGATACCTGAATGTTCTTCGTATAATTTTTTAGGAGTAACGTAAGTACTTGTGATGGAAACATCATGTTAATGAATTACGTGAGGAAATAAAACCCTTCACGCAACAGATTTGCTGATATCGTAGCTTTTTACTTTGAATGGATGATTTTGTATTGAATAAAATAACAGAGAGTATTGTTCATTCTACTCTGTTTAATAACTAAAATGAAAACTAAACAGAATAACTATGCTGATGTTTTATAGGCTTTGGTCATTTTAAAAGATTATTTGCTTTACAAAGCAAAGGTTATTCCAATCATTTATTCTTTGAAATTTCTGTAAGCTTCAGTTCACCAAGCATAAAATATTCACACTGGATCACTTTCTCTGAATGAATACCCGGTATTGTTTAAAATTTTGAGAAATCACTGTAATACAGTTGTGTTATAATTTATAACAAGTTGCCTTCGACGTTGTGAGAAACTCAACTATTACTGTGAATATTTAAAAATGAGTTAAAACATTGTAATTGAAAGTTGCTTTTACACTATTGGTGAATTTTTTAACTAGTTATTGACTGTATTGCCCATGTAGGTACCTATCTTAGCCGGATCAAGTTGCACAAATATATTTTTTATTTTATTCTATGCTGTACTGCTAGTTTTCGACTACGACGTTACCACACACAAAAAAATATTTTTTTTTTTGTCAACTAGTGCCTTTACAACTACAATACGATTGTTATGGTGTGGTCATTTTATCGACATCCTGTATGTTATACTAATAGTAGTTTTTTTTTTATATTTTCCTCATATTATTTTTATGTCATGTAGAATTTTTATGATTTTTAGCGACGTGTGCCGTGAATCAAACATATAAGGCGTCGGGAATTGATTGTCCAACTTGTATTAATTATCAATACGTTAAATGTGCGCCGAAAGAAGAATATAAATGCTATTGTTTATCTGGGTATGTGTTAGATGAATCTACTGGATTCTGCAAGTCACCCTTAGATTGTCCACCGGTACAATTAGAATAAAATGGTTCATGTTATAAATTTTATTTTTTTCTTACTTATAATGTGATTTGAAAATAAAAACATTGCACTGGTTTGTCAGAAATTTTAAATTTGCCATCACCTCATATAATTCCTTTCTGTTTTCTACTTAAAAACCTATTCCGTTTGTAGAGATGTAATTTTTTTTCTACATTCCCTTATAAGATGCTGTCATAGTTAATTTTATTACTAACTAAAGTGAAATTATTAAATAATTGTTGAAACACAATTGTTCACACTTTATTTCGATTTAACTATTTGGATTTCATTACTTAGCATATTAGTAAAGTGAGTTATTAACTATCTTACTTTAAATTTGCTAGAATAATAAATATCTGATTAGAAGGATCGATTTGCCACATCAAAAGCTGATAATTTGATTTGGACGTGAACGACACAAAATAGGAGAATTGCAACAGATTGATTTAAGTAAATGTAAATTACGATTGACAAAGCGAGAGATGATCCGCTTTACTTTCCAAATATCCTAATTGGTTTTATTGGACCAGGATTACAGACAGCCTGTTTTAACAAGGGTTAATTATCGGCCCTGCCGTTTCGTACCGTAATAATTTGCAGGCCACTTTGTTTGATGCCCCTCTATTTTTAGCGAGGTCGATCAATGGCCAGGCTAAAAGATTTGCGGAATTCGCTTTATTGAAAGGGATGAAAGTGTGACCGTCTACGCTCGGGCGATAACGCGAAAACAAAGGAATAAAATGCTATTCTTTTCTCCGTTCATATATACATACCGATTTTAGCAAAGAAATTCTCTCAGGAGAAACATGGAATAAAATATGTAAGGTCGCATTTGTTCTTTTCCTGTGGAAATTCGTAGCTTGCTTACAGAAAGAGGAAGAAAAATATACAGTTTAGACAAGAAAGGTGACCCATCCCTATAGCTTCTAAAGCATTGGGCAATAGAGAAACAACATGTAAGCAAGTAAATATTTCGCATTGTTGCAAATACATATGGTGCAGACGTAACAAGTCATAACTTCTTTGTTACATACAAACACAACATTTTTTAGACGTATTTGGGTTAAGTGACAACAAAATTTAATCTATTGGTCCCACGATGGGCGCCAATTTTTTATAAATCGCCTATGTGTAATAGTTCAAGGTGCTGAATTTTGCTTGATTAAAAGAAACAAAACAAGGAATTTACAAAAATATGGGTACTACACGTTATGTGATTAAGCAATACAAAGTAGTTGACTAAACGTCTAATTTTGATCTATGCCAGTAATATAACAAATAGGAGAATACATAAAATGCTTCAATAAACCTAATCTTTTATACTTAATATAACTTGCTCTTTTATTGTTTAATGGAAGAAAAGGCACCCAAGTTGAGCAATGTATATTTAACTTTCGCACTTCCCAACTCCTCAATAAAAGAAGTACTGGAAAGTAAGTATTAATGCTATCATATCCCGAAGGAAATGGATTTTTAAAGCTCCTAACTACCGCGATTACTTCTGTCTAAGAAAAAAAGAGTTTGGGTGCATTTCCGGACTGGTATCAGAACACTATGAATCAGTGACTCCAGAAGTAAACTCATTCGCCAAGGTGTTAAAATATTTATTGATGCAAACGGCAATATCCAGAGGCTCACTCAAAATTCCTAGACCTGTATCAGTTATGTTAATGTGAGTGTTTCTCTTGTTTGAATTAGAATGTATAATGCTCCATACCACTTTTGATTTATCAGCGGCAGTATTGACAAATTGACTGTAATATAATAATTCGGCACTTTTAATAACATCTCTGTGTATACATTTATATATTTGTAATAACTAATTGCACCAGCATCGCCATTCAGTGTTAATTTATACAACTGTTTTAAATTCTGGTCTGAAATGCGTGTGCCATTTGTTATACATTTACTATTTTGGCTCCTACGCGTTTAACTAATGGACACCAGATTGAAAAATTGCAATTAAAGACATTAATAAAAGTTTTATATTGGTTATTCACGTCTTCAGATTCAGCAACCTCTAGTCTTTACCCGACAACGTGCACATCAAATTATTAATGGCGTTTTGATTAATTAGAGGTGTGAGTTTATTAGCAATAGGACATTTCTTTTTAATTTTAGAGATCGAAGAAGATTCATTCACCACAAGAACTTGTTATTTCTTGTGCTGAATGGTTGGGAATGCCATTGAAGATAACATTAGTTTTAAAGTTCGTTAGCGCTTTACTAATACATACAGATATGCTCAAATGTATTACACACCTATATTTTTTGCGAATAATCAAAGTAAGGTGAGTACAAAATAAAATTCTTAATTTAAATGTGTTATGCGTAAATAGTACTTTAATAAAGAATCTTATTAATTTGTCGCATTTCTGTACGCTTTTAATACAGTTGCAATACTTTTTTCAGTGTGTAAAAAACTGACATCACAGAAACGTGAACATGCATAAAAATCTCTAGGAAAAGTATCTATAAAAACTGTTGTAAAATCATAAAAACGAATACCGAAGCACTTAAATTAACTGCCACAGTTTTATATTAAGTTTTTTACCATCAATGTTAGATAGATGAGATTATAACTGTTGCCAATGTTATAAATACTGGCTGTTGTACCTTTTATGATAAAGAGCAAGTCATAATAATTAATAATAATAAATGATAAATATTTAATAATAATTTCTAAATTTTGAATGTGATAAATCTTCTATCCATATTCATCTTTTTTACATTTAATAAACCAATATAAATGTATGCACTTCTTACTGAGAAAAAAAAACGCACAAAAGAAACATTCGCAAGTTTTGGTGGAGGCGCCTGAAAAATGTACTTTATTGTGCAAACAGAAGAGTATCGACAACAAGTTTCGCTAAATATATATTCTAAATTGTAAATAAGTGTTTATAACGTAAACATTAACAAGTAATTTTTATATATAAAAAAAAACATAAGTTTGTTAGATAAATCGCAGGTCCATTATCTTTTATAGCGGTACACTTTTTCGAGCAAAGCAAATAAACGGCTCCTAATAATTTGTTTCCTTTATGTGTATATGTGTAGGCCACCCTGATTATAAACATCAAAATCGGTTTTCATCCGGAGCGCGTAAACCATTAACCTGATCAGCGAAGCTAAATCACATCTGACTGAATTATTAATATACCCAAGCGTTCGATCAAACGCACATAAATATCTTGCTGATTTACGGCACAATTATTATACCTATCTATAGCTTATTGATTTATATTCCTCTTTGTTGTTTTAATGAATCTAGAAAAAAATAAGGTCGTATTGGACGCGTTACTAAATAAAAGAACTTTGTGCTTCCTATAGGCAAATTTAGGGTCTTATAATATTATGATGTCGTTAATGATAATTTTGTTTGCATTAATTTCGCTTTAATGAGCTCTTAAGTAACTAAAAATATCTGCTATAATAAGTGCTTGTTTGTATAGTGACAGGGGATGTATATAAATTTGTGTGTATAAAATTCCATATACCTAATGGGTAAGTACGCTTTTCAGCGGAGATAGGAAAAAATTAAGTAGGCGCTAGTTTTCTGAGGTAAAAAAATTAGTGAACTCAAATCTTCAGTTATAACTTCTTTATTATTTAACATTTCTGAAAATAATTTAGATATTTTCGATGTGGTTTCTATATGGAATTAAGAAACAAATGCATTTTGTAATTTTTAGCAAAGACGCCATATTTTTCAAACGGAAACTACAGTAGCCTATGTTGTAGTCAAATGTCAACGGGGTCTTATAAGAATGTACGCTCTATATTGATATTATATCAGAAACTGATAAGGGAAAAATTACTGTTTTGGTACTTTTGGATTACAGTAAGGCGTTTAATACCGTAGATCATCGGCTGCTTTTGTTAATCTTGAAGTATATTGGACTTGAGGACTCTTCTATTAATTTTTTTGAACAATATTTATCAGACAGGTTTCAGCGTGTGAAAATACAGGATAAATTGTCGGATTTGGCTTATGTAAGTGCGGGTGTGCCACAGTGCTCTATTCTTGGTCCTCTATTATTTGCAATTTATACTTCTTCTGTGATACTATCCCTGAAAACATGTACATATCAAATGTACGCAGATGATACGCAGGTCTACTATTCTTTTTTCCCTTATGAGTGGGATACTGCTGTGTCATTAATTAATGAAGATTTACAACTGTTGCTGGAAACATCCACAAATCATTTTTTAGTTTTGAATTTCCAGAAATCGTCTGTAACAGTATTTGGTTGTCGCGACAATGATTTGAAAAAAGCTATCCAAGTTAAGATTAATAACGATGTGTTGCATGTTGTTGATGAAGTTAAAAATCTGTATTTGGATTCACAACTACGCTTTAGAATCCACATTTCTAAATGTGCCCAGCGCTCGTACTCTGCCTTAACACTTTTGTATCCGCATAAATCGGTTATTGATAAGAAAACTAAAATATTATTATGTGATGTCTTGGTATTATCGCAGTTCAATTATTGCATTCCTTCGAGATTTCCGTGTCTTGATGTTGCTACTAAGCAATGTATACAAAAAATTCAAAACTCTTGTTTACGATTTATCTATGGTCTGCCTAAGTGGAGTCATATATCTTATAAACTGCGCGAAACTGGTTGGTTAAATATGGTAGGACGATTTAGGTTGGCAACTGAATAGCAATGGAAGCAATGGAAGATCAGATTTTAAACTTGAATTGCCCCTCAGGTTTCAATATGTTTTTTTTTATTTATTATTTTCTATTCATTCCGTTTTTGTATACATATTGAAATACAGATTATTAGACTACTTACTTCAGAAACATGGTCACACCAGTCGGTTCCATAGCTCTGCTGATACCCTTCCACGAAGCCAACATGTTGTATTTCTGTTTGGCGTTTAGCGGCAATCTAGGGTCCGTTGGTGCCGGCGGTGGAGGATCGTCCAACTTTCCGGCAGCATTGCCAGCAGTACTCGCCGCCAATTTCCCCAGTTTACAACCCATCTCGATTCGGAACGCGAACTTCTGCGGTTTATCTGGCACTGAATCACAAATATCGCGAGCACAAAATCGTACCGTGGAAGTTAGCTAACTTTATTTTATTTAGAACTAATATCGTTTTATGTACGCAACGTAGAACTTTCCGAAACGTTTCACTGGTATACAGATCTGCTCTCGCATTTCAAACACTGAACGGCGCGCTTCCATGTACGTGTTTGCGGTCTGCGAACGCAAGGGCACGGGGATTATCCAGTGGAAGACGAAATGTTTGAGTTCTGAAAGGAAAAGGAGAAAAACGTAGTGGAATATTTCAGAATTGAGTATAAAGAAATCAGTTTCACTTGTTTGCAATAAAACACGACGATATTGCTTCAAATGAAGAATATGCTTCGTTAAACAATAAACAATAAATGTTTTTTTTTTTGGTAATTTGTATTGGTTTCTGTGCAGACATTTAGTTTAGGTAGCTCATAATATTTTGACATTCAATGAAATTATATTTGAATTATATTTCGACCAATTCAATCTTTTAGGATATGTTTGATCTATACACGTATTGTGCTAGCAACAATACCTAAAACTCTTTATATAAACGATAGAGTGATTGATGATCCACAAGAAATAATAAATGCTTTTGCAGAGAAATGTTTAGCGGTTGGATTTTTAATAAAAGCTTCTGAGAAAAGCTTCTAAACACCTTTTTAATACCATTTCTTGGTGAAAATGAGCTAGTGAAGGTAATACCCAATTTTATGAGAAGAACACATGCAGATGGATTTTCAATTTTTTCCATACAGAGTCGACATCTAAGAGCAGTAATAGTTGGTCGATTTTAAGTGGGAGAGGCTGCGTCAAACTCCTACTGCGCTCATTTAATATGTTTGTCTGAAAAATATTTAAAAATAGCGGCCAAAATATTTATTTATTTATAAGGTTCTTTTTGTCGTCTACAAAAATAAGTAATTTCCAAGTATAAGAATTATTATTACGTTTTGATTGTATGAGCTGCGGCTTCACAGTCGTACTTGGATGGACTGCGGAGGCTACAAGACTCGATATCATATCAATGCGATTGAGAATGGATGCAATAGGCCTAGAGAGTATAGAATTGAATACACCAGGCCAAAGTTGTTAAAAATTCGGAAGTTATACAAGTTGAGGGTGTTGCTAATGGCTTTAGCAGATTGCCGGGGTTAGGAGAGTTGAACATAAACATGAGACTAGATCAAACGTTAGGGGGGCTGCTGCATTCCTAAGAGATTCAACAAGTATGGTGATAAATCTTGAAATGCGCATATATAACCTTCAAATACATCTGGAAACTTAGATTACAAAGAGGAAATCGTCTTTTAAAAGAGTTATTTATCAGTTATTGCTAGATTTAACGAGAAAATATTGGCTTAAGAAAGAATCGTCTATAGTTGTTGAGAGCTTTCGATTCATATCTGAATATGACAACCATTTTTATGTCTCTATATCTGAAAATGTTGATTATTACACTTACATACTTAACGACGCCATTGTACTTCCAGCATAGACTGGTCAGATTTTAGAATTTATGATAAAACGTTTCTCCAGTAAAATTATAGAAATTTAGAATATTTCTTCTTTTTAAAAAGAAGTAGCAATTTATATCAAATTTAATTATATGATTGGTTGATTCGTTGAGTATTAAATAATTATTGCTACATCAAGCAGGTAATTTGAACGTCACATGCATACTCCGAATAGTTCCATGGAAAATCAAACTTCCTGATGCAGAACCCGTTCACTCGGAAACGTTATGCATTTGGGAAGACATATTATTTGTTGACCTGGTCTACTGTTGCATAAATTAATATTCCTAGGTGTATATAAGGACCCGGTCTTAATAATATGTTCAATTCACATCCACAACATAAACGGGGAACAGCAACTAAGGGCAAAATCGTTTTCCACATCTCATTTGTTATATCTAAACAATGATTTTAAAACATTTCTTATTTATTGTAGTATTTTTTATTATGCATCATTTCCACGGCTATGATGCTACACCAGGTGATAATACTAAAGTAAGTCTTTGCGGAATGTCTTTGACGCGATTGGTCGACAATCTCTGCGATCATAAGCATTATCGTCCATCACGTTCTGAGAGTAAGTAAAATACATATGTGCTTTTTATAGGTAAGATTATCTTGGTTTTTGCTTGCAGGTACAAATAGTTTAGAAGATTCTTATGAATCGTTGGGCTCTATGAACTACATATTCGAAGGACCTTCTTTCACATCTAGTCGTCTGCCTTATAAAACTAGAAGGAACTTGGTGAATGAATGTTGTTATAATGAGTGCACTCATGGCCATATAAGGAAGTATTATTGTGCTTTCGATGACTAATGTAGAAAATTATAAACGACAGAATTTGATTTAATAAATAATGGACAATGATAATGTATTTATTTTTTTTTTATTGAATTTTACAAATTTAAAATAGTGTCACAAAGTATACACTGTGACCACATTGGTGCACAATATGAGAATTGGGATAAAACGAAGGTCTCACAAAGGTTTTTTTTAATAGCTTCACAAAATATATGCCTGTAAGGGTACAGTTTTCTTACACAGATAAAAATACGGAGTTGGATTTAACACCGTTTCAACACTTTTCCGGTGTTCCCTCGCGACCATCCGTTCAAGGAGCCTCCATTTAAGAGTTAAATATTTTACACCTCAACGGAAGAAACGTGGAGGCAATTTCCTCCAATAAGGAGGATGTTTCTCCTCTTACGAAGGTAAAACACACCGCTGGGGGGTTAATGGGAGCTACTGAAATCCATATCAGAGGTAACTACCTCCTTAATAGATGAGATTACCACCGCCAAGGAGAGATTCTAACTCCATTTGAGAGTACATTCCCTCCTTGACAGACGAAAATGCCTCCGTTACGGAAACTATTGTTCCATGACGGTGCTATTGAAATCCATATCGAAGGTAACCTTTTCCGAAATAGAAGCCTCTTTTAGCCAGCGTTTCTAATTCCATATCAGAATTAATTGATTTCATAGCGAAGTTACTGGAAACCAAAACGAAGTACCTTTTATACGATATCAACCATGTGTAAACATCATATAGATATTACATAGTCACAATTACCGATCACAATTTACATTGAGTAAGAAGTAGCGCCATCTTTACGACAAAATCTATAGTATCATATTTATGTAGCTAAACGAATTATCAGTATTATGATATTCCTACTATATAGATATAAAACTATACAGCATTCATTTCATTTCATCTCATTATTAATGCGGTTTCCAGTTATGTATAATAATGAAAGTAAGGTGACTGTTGCTAGCACCTAATCAAATAAACACAACACCTTTTGATATTCTGATACTTTATGCGTAAATATATATTATATTTCTTGTCTGCGGTTTCCGTTCATACACGATGTGTATCTGTACATACAGAACTATACGTGTTATGGCTAAACAATAAAAGGAAGGGTTTCTGCTATTTGACGCCATTTTCAAGTGGCTCCCTCATACAACGTTTACGCATGTGTTCATCGACGACCATTAACCGAACTCCACTTTGGACAAAAAAAAATTCCCGAAAGGATTATTTTTCTCCTGTTCGGTGTAAAACTGATGGAAATAAATACGCAACTAAAACTATGTATTGTATTCAAAAAAATAACTCCGATAAAAACGGAATATTACATGAATCGGATACATTTAACAGCGTTTAGTAGTTGAAATAAGAATAACCCTGATATGGAGAGAATATAATATGCAATGAATACATTTAACTGCGTTTGGGAGTTAGATATACAAATATCCGTAGCGGAAATAATAAGAAGGATGCTTTCTCCGTGTTGAAGTTAAAATATCACGGAGGACATTGTGAGCCTCCGTTTCGGTGGGGATTTTGTCCGAAAGGGATAAAATGCCCACCGTTTTGTAGATATACAGCTCTTTTCTCTACATAAAGCCTTCCGAATCGGAGACTCTGTATTTCACTCCGCTATATTTTGACCTGTGTAGATTCATATATGCATTACGAATATATAATGAAATTTGTTCACGATATCTGTGCGTATTATTCAAAGTCAGACCAAGAAGCCTTGCGCTCTCCACCACAGGCACATGAACATTAGTAATAGTAATCCTTACAGCCTGCGATAAGGCAGAACATGTCTTCTTAGTACCAAAGAGCATGACTTTAGATTTGTTAGGGTTAAGTAGGAGACAATGTTTGGTAGACGTAATATGAATGCGATTCAAATCCTCATTAATACACTCTATAGCGGTCCTCCAGTGTGAGGGATGAAAAGAATAATATAGCTGTGTGTCATCAGCATATGCATGAGCATTACAATATTTAAGCCTATTAAAAAAGTTATGAGTATAGATGGTATATAAAATTGGTCCTAAAACTGACCCTTGCGGTACACCGCTACAGGTACAACATCAACACACGAAGAGGAAATCCCACCCACACGTACATATTGTCTGCGACCAGATAGATAGCTTTTCATCAGAGACAGCGATATTCCACCAAAACCAATGTATTCCAAGATAGAAAGAAGAATTTCATGATTGACGGTGTCAAAAGCTTTACTATAATCTAATAGAACAAGACACGTCAGCAAGCCTTTATCAGTGGCTTCGATAATGTCATCCGTAATCTTCAGTAAGGCAGTTTCACAACTGTAACCGGTCCTAAAACCTGATCGTGTAAGTGATAGTATATTAGTAGCGGAAACAAAACCAGATAATTGGAAGGCTAATACTTTTTCAAGAATTTTTGAAAGTACAGGCAATAAGCTAATGGGTCTCAAGTCCCGCCACTCTTGAGGATCCTTCACCTTCACCATCAGAAATAGTAGCATAGGAATTCACAAAATAATCATTCATTTTAAATGGGTCAGCTAGAGACACGGGTATACCGGTGGAGCAGCGAGAACGCACGCCAAGGGATGCCATGCCGCCCCAGAACGATTTCAGATCCTTAGTTCGAGATGTAATCAAAATAGGCTCGCTGTTCTAAACGAAAGGTTTTGGTGGTAAGATTCCTTAAGGACTTGTAATAATCCCAATGTTCAGGTCGTCTTGTTTTAATAAACTTCTTTTTACTATTATCCCTTAAAGACATCAATAATTTTAAATTATCAGTCAGCCAAGGTAACCTTGGTTTTATAAATCTACGAGTGATAAACGGAGCAAGTGTTCAATAAATGTACTTTGTCATTTACATTAGTTAGAAAGAAGATTTTGTGAAAGGGGATGGACATTAAATCACAACAATTGCATTAAAATGTCTGTATGTACGATAACTTGGTTGTAATTTTACATTGGATATGCATAAACTAAAAATAACAAAATCATGATCTGAAAAATTACAGTTAACAACAGCCTTGTCTGAAATTAAGCTTTCGTTATTAACAAATAATAAATCAATTAATGAAGCAGTTGTAAAAGAGACCCTAGTAGGTTCGTCAACCAACTGCTTGAAACAAATAGAATCAAAAAAGTTTAATAAATATATAGTACGACTATTAGTGGCTCTTAAGCAGTCAATATTAAAATCACCGCAACATAAAATATTTTCACACGAAGGCATTATATTTGTGATAATGTCCTCAAGTTGGTCAAGAAAAAGTTTATAATTTAATGAGGGTGGTCTGTAAATTCCATGGATTGCAAATTTGGTACCGCGTACTTGAAAATTCCAAGAATATTTGTTCAATTTCAAACTCACTCTGATTTCAAAGTCATCATGCAGGGCAATTAAATGTTGAACGTATGTGTGACTATCCTCATCAAGGCATTCTACCTGTGACAAGTTTGGAAACTGGGAAAATTCGCGCCGACTAATATTTTGCTTCATAAATTTCAGTTTTCCAAGAAAAGCTGAAAGTACACCCTTTGTTTTTATTAAATTGAGGCTGTCCCCTTGTAATTGTAAGTTAATGTCATTAAATTTTTTGAACAAATCTGTCAAATACGCGATGTCTGCTTTCAAATTGATGATGATTGAGGTTTTTCTTTTAAATCTGGATCTTTACTTTCCAGAAACTCGACACGTTGTACTGTAAAAACTTGCATATGGTTTTTACCAGTAACAGTCGCTGAGCTTCTTAAAATATTATCTTCCTACATTGATAGGTGAACTCAAGCATTTTAGTTCTTCACTATCGCAACCAGATACATTCTCGTGGACCCCGCTTACGAATTATGAACCCCAATTTTTTTGTCACGCCAACGTAGACCCCCTTCGAGTCTCCCGTGGACCCCCCGGGGGGTCCACCTGGACCACTTTGGGAATCACTGGTCTAGAGTATCTGCTTACAAAAACATCGATTTCTATTAAATTTCTGCCGGGATCAGTTTCAAAATTATCTTTCTCAAATCCTTTTTGTATCCTCAGGGTTTAAACTTTACACAATTTGGAGTTTATAATCATGATACTTGTACGTTTGCAGGATTCGTTTGACTGCGGATTGTGATATGCTACACCCTGCAGCTGTATTCCTGGACGAACTTTCCCAATTTAAATTTACCAATTGATTTCATTTATTGTAAACCTTGCATTATATTTACCTCATATTTTGCAAACATTTTCCGTTTCACATATAACTACAGGATGGTCCACCATATTCGCGTCGGTTTATATACGAAAATGCTCGAATTTTTGTTGTCGTTCGGTTTATCTTTAGGGTTACTTAAAAGGTTTTTCAGTGTGTTTCGCTAGGTAAAACATGCATAAGTGTACTCTTTAAAAATATCGTCTATGCCTTGCGAAATTTTGTCGAAAGGTGGTTTAATAAACTTTATGTCACGGGTTAAAGTAGTGGAGCTATGATGTTTATATCGAAGTTTGTTTACATGCCGGAGTACACAAAAAAGTAAGCATTGTAGATCGCAACCTTTTTAGTGAACTTCAATTCTCGGTCAAATCTATCATATCTGTTACAAGTTTAGAGATCTTCAAATATCAAAAGTAAGGCACAATTATTTTTCTTAAATGGCAGGATGTGGGTAATAAAATGTATTGGCAGTTTAGGAAAATACCATAGTTCAGATTAGATAAACAAAGACATCGCAACATGTTGTTGTACATACCTATGTCTTTTACCTGTGTTTATAAACATTGAAATCTTTTTAAGGCTAGACGCATTTAATTTTATTTTGTAAATTTACTGGGTAAATTTCATTTTACTTATTGTTAGTATTTTTCATACACTAGTAGTAAATTTCCTTGGTGAATTTTTACATCAAAGTAAGTTTACTTGCACAAGTAAAATAGAATTTTGCCAAATCTTCGTTAGAGTGTAGATTTAATAAATAAATTTCTTTTAAGTAAATGCGGCAACAATTTATTTGTATTTACATAAACATGGACATGTACGAATCTTTACAATACATTTAAAAAACAAGCGCAAGAAAGTCTAAACGAGGTAGGATTCACGATGATAATGCACTTTTATTATAAACAGTACTGTTGCAGAGTTTGTATGGAGCATGGTTTTCGACAACAATCATCTGACACGCCTTTGGCTACTCGATAACGTGGCACTTCGGACTCGTACCCATCAGAAGCCCGTCCCAAGAATAATTCATTCAGGAAATTGGACGATTTCGCGTGTTCTTCTTCAGAGCTTTCCGGATAATCGTACAGATCTAGAGCAAATTAGAACAAATGAAAGTGGATTTATAAATGTCGGCTGCAATCCCCGATAAAAGCGTATGGTACTCACTATTCAGGTATCTCTCGTGATTCGGTCCGTAATACTTCGATTTACATACCAGAGCCAATAATTCTCGCAGACTTTTGCCGCACGCCTGCACCATTTGCCCTTCCGTTCTCGGGACGCAAAAAGAAAATAATAGAATTAAGATTGGAGCTATCGCGGTAGCGAATAAGAAACGTGCGAAAATCATCTGTAAAGTAGAGGAGTGTAATTACACTTTACGCTTTGGTACTCGAATAGACTTTACCTTCACTTTGGTATTGTCTAAACGTTTATGGCTGTTTACTTAGTGATGCTCTACACAGCGCTGTTCGTTCCTTTTATATGGTTACGCGGATTAATTTATTCATCATCTTATTTACTGTTGGGGATGTGTGTCCTTGTTTGGATTGCTCAAGGGTTCCGAATGAATAGACAATTGCTTTTGACATCTTCAGTTAATCCTGATGGTAGTGGGATGATAATAAACTGACGTGTTTATGTTTTGGGAGTTATTAATACAGTATGTATGCATGTCTGGTTTCTAATTTTAGGGTATATCTTTTCTTTATCCTGTTTAAGGAATTATAACAATAATGTTCAATCATAGCTTACTAAAGGAGACAAATATTGCTTATTCTTCTATGCAATCCATCTATGAAATCTTAACTAAACCTCTAATTTTCAATTAAAGTTCTTATGTATTCATAGTTTGTCTTCCTGAACCATGGTCTGCATGTTTGATTGCTACTTATGCCTGCGATGCAACGAATTATTCGTTTTTGGGCAAGAAAAACATCGTGCGTATGCGGCGAAGATCCCCAAAAGATGCTACCATTGGACATTCTGGTGAAAACCCGACCGTAATAAAGTGTCATCAAAGAATTGTGATTCAATACTGTCTTAAGATTTCGGATCTGATAGCACGACGTATTTAAACTATGTAATAATTGGCGGCAATGATCATGCCAGCTAAGTATTTCCATTGCCATTCAAGGTGATGTTTACATCAAAATTCATCCTCGATTGAGAAGTGTGAAAGAAGGTAAAAAAAGATTTTGAAACGTTAATGTGCAATTTTTTGCGTTTAAACCATTCACACAGTTCGACCAGGAGAATATTTGCGCGATGGGTTCCAGAGACCACAGCACTTGTGTCGTCGGCATATAAAAACAAAGAAAAGTCAATGAAGTCTACTATGTCATTAATAAAAAGTAAAAACAGTATTGGGCCCGGAACCGAACCCTGAGGTACTCCCAAGCTCGTCGGTAAAACAGAAGAATAAAAGTACTTGTTGACACTTCCCGATCTAAACGAAACTTTAACGTACTCCGCGCGGTCAGACAGAAATGATCGAAACCAATATGTCAACGTATACACTGTTGTTGCGATGGACCGTTTTTACTTTCTTTATTAGGATTTATTCGTATAAATTTACGGCAAACTAGCAATACAGCGACAACTAATGAAACAGTTTGACAAATGGAAAAAGTTGCAGACATCAGCCTACTTATTAGTAAGAAAATCACTAGTAAGTTATCGTTTACATTTAGTTTGCACAAGTTGTTGGTCAATCATTGTAGCATTAAAAACAATTTTTTATTGTGGTTAATCAGCGCTTAAAAATAAAGAAAGACGAACTGCAAAAACAACAAACATAATTTTGTAAACTAGTGTATAAGATTATAAGAATAGTTTGATGAATTCGCTATCGCTCTTTTAACGGTATCCAAATTTTGACTTTTTGTTAAACTGATTTATACCAAATGAATATTTTCATTTATTCCACTATAATAACAATCATTTATTTCTTCCGATGTAAGATACTAACAAACTTATTAGCTTGTATTTTTAACTGGTTCTATTTCGCTTCTCTGTCCTCTATATACATTTTGTATTATCTAATTTTTTTTCTTATCAACTTGTGTTTGTATTTTCTTCCTATCCATCTACGCGGATTATTTAAATGAAGAAGAAAACTATTTGCTTTAAATATTGCTACAATTTCTGAGAGTTGGATAATTATCTAACTTTCTCTAGCAAGTTACAGGCACTTCAAACTCTCTACTGAAATGAAATCAGATAAACGACAACTATGAATGAACTTGGTGGAGAAACTTCTTTAATTATATGAAGTACTCCATATTACGTTAATAAAAATAAAAAGCATTTTAATTCTTAGTAATCATATTTTTCTAAATAGAAGTTTTATATTAAAGCGGGCTAATTAATTAAAAATTTTCTCCCATTGGACTTTTGTAAGTACAGCAGAAACAATTAATACTTCAATAATAATTTTTTTATGGATTTATACCTTTTAATGTCAAAGGTAAAAGAAAATGCAAGTATACACTAACTTTTTAATATTTAGCGTTTCCATCTTCAACTTCTAGCACTACTCGTTTTTACGTGCTCTTAATGAATTTATGAATCTATCTGTTTATTTTGTCAATTTATAAATTGGGATTTTTAAAATGGATAAAATACGGATCCAAAGACTTATATACACACATCATAGAGATGATAGAGTGCTGATATTGAACTCAAAACTGCCATCATTTGAAATGCGCCATATTGGAACACAAACGTCATCAATGACGTCGATACTATGGCGGATATTCAAATAAATAAAGTTAAGGATAAATTTCAATAGCACTTGCAATTTGTAATGATAATTAGTAGCATATGTTAGATTTTATCCTATGTGTTTTATATGGCATTGTTTTTTTTTATTAAGGTTGTGGACAACTTAGAGCTATAGAA
Organism: Cetonia aurata; assembly: GCA_949128085.1. NCBI lineage: Eukaryota > Metazoa > Arthropoda > Insecta > Coleoptera > Scarabaeidae > Cetonia > Cetonia aurata. The sequence goes on from OX421885.1 coordinate 38,015,310, forward strand.
AGTTTCTAAACTTACGATGAACTGGTAACATATACTTCATTTTTTCTCAGGTTTAATAAGAGAAAAAGGAAGAAAATAATCGAATAAACTAATATTAGGCGTTTATTCAACCATAGAGTGCGTTATAAACTTTGAATAATAATATTATAGTATGCATAAATGGAAGTGTTTATGGTGTTAACTTATACACGGTTTATTTCTTCATTTTCCTTGTAGGCTTCCTCATTTTATGAAAGAAAATAAAAACAGGAAAGGTAAAATATCCTGCAATTAAATTCGCTTTCGATCTTTTTCTTTTAGTCTGTTTAAAGGACTTAGTTCAGCTTATATGTTATATTTTATTTTCTTATCTGACACTAGGGTGTTGTTCTACAATTAAGCAAAAGTCTTTTCGTCGCCAGAAGGTATTGATTGTGTTTCAAAATGCAGAACATTCGCGAAAGATAATTAGGTTTGACTGAATACGTCCTTCGACATTCTATATAACGTAAAGGGAAACTAGACGTAATCCGCGTTTATTCTAATAATAATCGAATGGTGAATAAATTAATACGGATCTATATAAGAGACACACAACGGATTTTGCCATTAAGTCGCACGCGCCTGTTTGAGGGAGCGAACATCTTCAATATCAACAGCGTAATTTTATTTGTACACCGGTGTGTCATCATTTAACAAATCCTTTTACTTTTCAGATGAGTTTTATCCGTACCCCAGTACTTAGTTTAATGTTAATTTCTTCGATCCTGCAACACAAAGTCTACTGCCAAGACATTGACTCAAGTGGAATAAGATATTATTGCGGCAAGAATCTGGTCCAAGCATTATCCGTAGTGTGTCAAATGAAGTACAACAAACCAAACGGCAAAAGATATTTGGAAGGTGAATATTTGCTCGTTTATTTTATTTTCTTTTGCTGACTCTATCGCTTATCTCTTGTTACTTAAGATAACTACGACGATGATTTCAATGCAAAAATTAACACCAATTCCTTTGGTTTGTTGGATCTGCTAATGGGAGAACAATTTGACTTGTACGATTCGGAACAACCGCGGTACAGGGTGACCAAAGGAGTGGTGAACGAATGTTGCTACAAGCCTTGTGGTCGCGCTACTTTACAAACGTATTGCTCCTAGGTGAAAGTATATATTTATTTGTAATTCTTAGCTATTTTCTATTTGTAATGATTCTGGAAATTTACGTGTTTTTAATGCCAATGAATAAATAAATTAAAAATGATTTTTATAACTGAATGCTTTCGTAAAAGGATACATCGACATTCATGTACGGATCAACGGCAATTTTATTACCTTTGATGTCTGGATAATTACTGAAAAGCATTATTAATTTTCAAATTCAATTAGTATAGATTTTTGATGAAATTTGAAATGAAGATATTTACACATATAAATTTAATAATGTGTGTAAATCAAGACTCAAGGGTTAGTACTGTATATAGAATATTAAAGAACAAAAATGTTCAGAAACTATTAAATACGTATGTGTATATAATTTGTTGTTAACGTTAGGTGTATTGCATGCGATTAGACTTAGAATATGCTTAAGAAATTCGTTAATGCTATAGAATGCAAACATTTTGCGATTAACATGTTCTATCACTTATTTTCGAAAAGGTTGCTTTTTGCAACTTACTTCTTAAAGTTTTAAACTGTTGTGAGGGTATCTAGATGATACATGCACGTGAGTTTTTTTTTTCACTATTTGTATGGGGATCACGGAAACCATAAGGGATACGCATTAGGTTAAATGTGCCAATAAATGTGTAGAGAGAATCGACGATAGCTGGCCGCTCATAGCAGAGATTTCTATGAAAGACATAAGGAAAAATGATGAAAAAACACGATCTTTTTTAGTTTTCTTACCGTAACTCCGGAACGGCTAGAGCTACGGGGTTGCGCTTTATCTCAGACGATTCGGAGCGACCAGGGGAACATTTTGCGCAACATTAGAATAAAATTGGAGCAGTAGTTCCGCCACAAAGTAAGTAATTACGGGTAAAAATTTTTTTAACGAATTTCGGCACATTTTTGCGAATATTTCGTGAACGGTTGGAAATATCGATGCCTGATTCGATTCCCCGAGCGAATACGCGTCGGATAGGCTACGCTAGAACGCTCTAGCGTTAAAAAAAAATTCTAAACTTTAAACGCTCATATCTCGAAAACGGTCAGAGATATCGATAACAACTCGACGGCATTCGATTCTCCGTCAGAAGGGGTTTCTGATAGGCTATATCGGAGTACTCTAGCGCGAAATAAAATTTTCAAAACTTTAAACCCGAATATCTCGGAAACCGTTAGAGATATCGGCTAAAGCTTGACGCTATTCGATTCCCCGTTAGAATGTGCTTCTAAAGCACCCCTAGGATATGACCGAGCGTAGATTCTATTTTCGAAACTTTAAACGCCCATATCTCCGGAACGGTTGGTGCTAGGAGGACGGGCGTGGTACCGTTCGATTCGCCGCGAAAGGGTGTATAATAATATAATAATTTGGTGTATAATACGTCGGGTTTATCTGAACTTTTAGACGATTTTCTTTGAATTTTTGCAAAATTTTCGACGAAATTTAACGAAATTCGACAATATCTCTCAAACCGTAACTGATAGCCGAACGCCGATGTCAGATACGGAATCCTCGTCGAAAAGTACGTCCGACAGTGTATGATAGATCGGGGTATCGATGATAGCTGGCCGCTCATAGCAGAGATTTGTATGAAAAAATTAGGAAAATGACGAAAAAACACGATTTTTTTTTAGTTTTCTTACCATTACTCCGGAACGGCTAGAGCTATAGGATCGCGCTTGATCTCAAACGACTCGGAGCGACCAGGGGAACATTTTGCGCCAGGGTAGAATAAAACCAGAGTGGTATTTCATCCACAAAGGAAGTACTTATGGGTAGAAAATAGCGATTTTTAAGGAATATCGCCACATTTTTGAGAAACGGTTGGAAATATCGATGTTTGCTCGCCGGCGTTCGATTCCCCTTGCGAATACTATCACATGCTCTCACAGCAAGAATATTAAGCTAATCACCTTTCACATGTCAAAAACTGTATGCTCTACGACTGTGTAATTGAGTTGTAAGCTGTAAAGTTATCATTTTAAACGAAGCACCTAAAATATTTAGACGCGTTAAGCAGATTAACAACACGCTTACCAGCCACATAAACTGCAAACTTAATGGCTAATAAAGCCATCCCCTACCGGTTACGTATTTTAATTTAATACGATTAGCTGATCAGTGTCAACGGACAAGTTTTATAGGATCATCTCATAAACGTGAAGGTTGTCGTAACGGCGAAACATTAGACCACCTATAGCCGTTAGTCCGTCACATAATTTCCCGCGGTTACGACTGTTAGCAGTGGTATTCTCATTAAATGGCGCTGAGTGCCTTAGTCTCTAAATACAAGCGGTGCTGAATAGATTGTAATTTTGGTTCCTAATTTAGCGTATATATCAATCTTAGTGGTCGAACATATGTGTCTAAATGCGGTTTTCTGTCATAGAAACTTTAAATTCGTTCGAAAAGTTCATTCTGCTTATAAGCTTGTGTCTGCTTGAAGTGCCGGTAATAGGAAGAGAGAATGACAATTTTATGGTTATCACAGTCTGAAACACGATTACTTAGGCTCGTTTTGACACTTAACATTAATATTATCGGAATAAACGCCAGAAAAGTAATCGCATTCAGAATTTATCGTCTTTGTTTGAATGTCTGGGCAAAGCGGAATTACTGTAACGTGTTGCTATATTGGAAACATCACAATAATTGTGATTTTTTCTTATTTTCGAAATTCGAAAGTCAGGCGCAGGTAATAGTAAAAGAATGTGCGCAATAAATGATTATATTAAAAGCTATAAAGTACTGCGTTGAGTATCAGCAATGACCATTAATGCTACTAGGTGATGGTTCCATTATACGGCAAATCTTGTATGATATAAAATATAAAAGGTATGCATAAGAGTGTAAAATGTTTTTTAGTTCTCGTCTTTATATCTTAAACACTGATAGATAAAAAGACTTCATACAAAAAACATTGATTAACATTTTTATCATTATTTTTATGAAAAGATTAGAGCTTTCACATTTTGGCAAAAAAAGATACACATAAATATGTTTAACATATATAAAATCTCAAATGACTGCCGTGTGTATAATATTGTATATATACAAAAAAATTTCGCGGACAAAATAAAATACCGTTACAAACCTAATTAAAGCTCCAACTTTACAAAGCTAGATTTAGACAAAATTTAATTCAGCAGAAAGGTTGCGATCTCTAACGATTACTCTAATATTTCTGTCTGAAGGGTAGTTGGCGTTTGCCTTAAAGCTATTGAGAGAAGCCAGTTAGGCCAATAACTCCGATTGGCATCTTGGACTCCCCTGTGTACCAAGAGATCCTCCTTTAAATTTTGTTCCCCCTAAACCCCAATTCTATACCACTTGGAATCAGTACTTTGAATGATTGCTTAAAGTTTAGTTTAGCGGACATAATGACTGTTAACATTCCTGGTATCCTTACTTCTGATTTGAGGTCGCGCAGGACTGCTAGGTATTCGATAAGGCCATCGTCACGCGGTAAGTAAACTTACTACTGGAGACCGCCATCCTCCTACTTGCAGGTGGGGGGAGGGGACAGTCCAAGATGCAAATCGGAGTTATTGGCCTAACTGGCTTCTGATAGTATCACCTCATTAGCTGTTGTTTTACAGGTGCGCATTGCTCCTGTACTTTCCAAGCAGGTCATTCTCTGTAATATTTGTCTGTCTAGTCTGCGGTGTTTATTTTTATTCGCATTTTGATCCCCATACTAAAAAAGCGTAGGTGAGAATTGATGTTACAACAGCTTGATATAACGAATATGTCATATTTGGTTGTAGATGCTAGGTTTTTCCACAGAACCTTTGCTCATCGATGGATAATTCTGACTAATTGTTAGTTCTAATTCAATCTCTGGTCTAGCATAACTTCAAAATATTTGACTTACTTGGAGTGTTCCAGTTGGTTTCCTTTAAAGAATACAATAACTAAGGAAAGTTTTTTCGTGCTTATGAATGGTACAACTCTATATTTTTTTAAGCATTTACTTGAAACTCTTGTTTTTAATAGTAAGGGCTTCCTACAAAAGGTTTTATAGGATTTTGTCGTGCCTGTCACTAATTACAGTAACTAGAAAATTTGAATAATCCGGGCACGGTGTCCTTATTCATGCAGCAACAAGGGACTTGAGGACAGCCGCCCCCAACTGTTCCAAAGATCAGTGAATTACTTCTCAGCGACTTTGCATCATGGATAATATTTATCTGGTAATAGAGGGCTTAAATCCTCTGAATTCTGTCGCTCTCATAGGAGGTATGGTCAAAGGCTCCCTCTAGATCAATAAATGTAACTAGGCCCCTTCCACAATCTTAATTTGATTACGTAAGACCGTTTCAGTTGATTTACCTGCTTGGTAAGCATATTGGTGTTAATAGAGAGTGGCTCCCGTATGAGAAGTATGCTTCTAATACGATTGACGCTTATCGAAATCTGACACCAATCTTTAGGATAAAAACCACCTTTGCGTTCTTCCACGCTTGTGGTATATAGCCATGGGTGTAATTTTGTCCAAACTGGATTTATTATTGTTAAAGGGAGTATATCTAGCTCTTTATTGTAAGAGGGCAGGAAACCTTTTCGGGTCATTTTTAGGGTCTGAAAGAGTTAATTGCTCATTTCACCCATTCACCAGAGAAGATATTCTCCGATAGACTTTTCTCTTGACTACGAGGAGAAGAGGATTCCTCACTGATCTGGTAATTATTCCCGGTGTCTTCAAGAGGTACTGATTTAGGAAAATGTGCCCGAGTCAGTAGGACCAGGCTTTTCTTTCCGTTTTCAGTAAATAGGCCACCCTGTTTCTTTAAAATGCCTGTGTCGTTTGAATGGTCCTTTGAAAGATTTTCTTGGCATGGTGCTGCCGGGGCCAAATTCTGACAAATTCCATGTATTCCTTCTGGACTTTCTCAATAAATTGTTGTATTCTATTAGAACTGTTTAGGAGAATACTTTAACATAATGTTAGGATTATTTCTTTTACAAAGTCTGTTTTCATGTGTGTCTATTAATATACAAATACAGAATATCTAACATACTCGCATAAAAGTGTGTGGTAAGTGAAAATCTCTGTTATAAAATCCTTATGTAACGATGTTATAAAATTGTTCGTGTAATAAAAATGAATACAGATGGTTTTAAATCAAAAAAGAAGAAAAAGTGATTGTGATACATTGCCAAATATACCGAAATGATTTATCGTTCGCTTCCAATGGAAAAGCTATAGAGAATAATAGCTATATTTTACAAAAAGCAGACGCATTGTCTGCACACTGAGATAAATCTGACGTATTGCGTTCGCGGAATCTCTATGGACACTATATATATATATATAGCACTAACAATTTGTACTAACATTGTGTATCGGTTGAACTTGATGTTCCAATATTAAAAATTTCAAAATTATATTACTCGTGCAAGCAAGAGTTTGAACATATAAACGAAGTATTATAATATAATTTCTGTTTTTCTTACGTGTAAAGTAATAATTGCTTCTTGAAAAACATTGTTATGCGCTTGATTTTCATCGAATTATTCCATTCTGAACAATTTTTTTATACCTACGGTTCCCTAGCATGCACGAGCGTCTAGTTAGGTTCTCAACGGTATTTTTTAAAATTAAATTTGCCAATGTGCGCAACATCTTCCGCATGGCTACTAAATGCTTAATGACTTTATGAAATGACACGTAAGATGCGCCATGTACCACACGTCGACAACGAGGCGGTTTATATTGGCAATAAACTGCTCGCTTCCCGTAAATAGGGAATTTGTTTTGCTTTTATTACCCAAGTAAAGTAAAATGTGGGTAATAAAATGGGTATATTATGATGTATGACGTCATAGGATCTGTTTTCGTTAAAAAATAAAATCGCTCCCAGCTGATACTCAATTTTATGGTCCAAATTAGTTAAATGGTGTAATAAGCTCCTGCTATTATTTCAGCAGACTCTCCCCTAGTTGTTTTAACCGCTGTATGTTGTTCTTTAAAATAGGGTGTATTGAAATATCTGGACTGAGTTAAAATTTATATGAGCAGTTCAGGCTTCCACTGGTGTTTTTCGTATACCTCTACCCGGGAAGGTAAAATCAATACTCTCTAGCGCCTAGGTTGGTTATTCGACGTAAAAAAAAGTTGCATTTATAATTTCCGAGAAGGACTAGCTTTTCATATAACCTAAATTTACTACTAAACTAAAAATATCAATACCGCAGTCAGCACTGTTTGATTAATTTTCATGTTTTATTAGGCTATAAAGCTGAGGTATACAGCTTTGACGGATACCGCGTGTGACTAGTTTGTATGTACTCTAGGGTGACTACGTTTATTTACGTTGTCAAATGCGTCATTATTTTGTCCTATAAATAAGGAAAATCTATTGATTGAATTACTTAACGGATTAATCTGTCTCGCGTGCTACTGCTAGAAAAGGAAACGAAATTTATAGGCGTCTCTTACAGATAAGGATCCACACAGTTTAACTTCATTAATGCGATAGGTATGGATTCAATTAGATTACGGTTGGAGTGGATATACTGACCTAGTTCACCGCGACCTTTCCAGATGTGATCTCCTTTGTCCTAGACCCTCTCTAACTTTGTCTTTTTAATTAGACCTATCTTTGCGAGCAGCTTCTTTATGTAGCTGTTAGCTGTGGAGTTTTCTACGCCCAGCCCTAAAAACTTTCTCCTCGTCAGATCATTACAGTGGCGCTGTACATGAACTAAGGTTTCTTCCTCCTCTTGAAAGAAACTGCAGAGGACGTCATCTCTCCAGCCTATGTTACACATATGCCTATTTAGTCTACAATAACAGATCAACAGACAGTAGTATTTAGTAAATTCCTTTAAGATTTTTAGCCACCATTCCTTAGACTTTTATTATATGTCCATTCATTGGTGGATATTCAAATTTGCGATTTTATAATCTCGTCCTCATTTCCCTTTACACCACGAAGCTGGGAACCCAGGCCAATGCTAGCTTCCTTAGGGGGGTAAAATTTGTTTTTATTTTAACCTCCTACAACCCCCATCATGCACAAGGACATCTATAATTATTCTCCTCAGGAGAGGGCTGTTCAACTCTCTGGTCACTTCCAAGGTTTGCCCTATCATTCGCGCTGTACAGGACGTGGCGTACAAAACCCGGTGGATAATCATTGTTAACAAACACAGTAAACAATTTACTTAAATTGCTATTATGAAACTGACGGTGAGCTGTGCCTAACATCCAATTTTTCATAGCTCTAAGGGTATTAATATTCTGACTTAAGGGTTGATTGGAGTGGAAATATATGTCTCTCAGAGTAAGTTGGTTTCGTCTACCAATCCAAAGTGACAATTTGATGATTCGTTCTAATCACGTTAGTGAGAAAGGAGAACACACACATTCTCTTGCTCAACGGTAAATTGGATCGAACTATGAAAACTATTGAAGATGCGACCATAGAAGCAGGAACAGCAGTAAAGAAAAATGATAGTTCAAAAGGAAACTTATGAATACAATGATCCAATAGATGCTCCATAACCATACAGGCCAAAATAGGGCTTATGGGGCTTCCCCCCATTGCCGTATCCAATGATTGTCTATAGAAACGCTCATTAAACCTAAAACTTGAAGAGTTAAGTAAGAAATTTAGTGGCTCTACAAATCTGTCTTTACTGGTGGAGGGGTGACATTGTACTAGATCCCAATTATCATTGATAATATTATTAATTATCGATAATGGTACCTATGTTGGTGATCAAAGATAGCACATCCAAACGGATGAGAACAAAATCTGAGGGTAATTAAAAGTCTTTAATAGCATCTACATACTCCTTTACAGTTCAGTTCGATATCTCTTCTAGTTCCAAAAATATCGTTCAAAATGTGTTTTAGGGGTGTAGCTTTAGGGGTTGTGAGTCTGCTATAAGTGACTATCACCAGCTAGAAAAAAATACGTGTCGATTACTTTTCACCACCATTTCTTACATGCCTGCAATATTTTATCAAAATCGCTGGTAATCAGTTTTGTCACATTGCTTGTGAGATTAACGATTTAGGGATACCATTTGATAGTGAGTTAGGAGTTTAGTTTTCTTGGGTTCCAGCGCAACTTACTCCTCACCAGGTAATATTTACAACGCAGACATCGGGAAATGTTGCCAAAGGAGTTAGCTTTTCAACTTTCTCAATGATTACAAATCATGGATTGCGCACAAGCGTGCCTTTATCGAGGACGGAAGTTATCTAATTTCGTCATGCCGTCGTTTCCTAATTCGAACGCGAAGGCGCTCCCCCCAAGGAATCGAATCTTCCTTACATCTCGTGACGTACGTCCGAACTTCTACTTAAATTTTATAGCCTAGTAAATTTTCAGACAGCGTTGCCCACGACTCGACTCTCGCATAAGGTTAAATTAACGAAAGGGAAATAAAGAGGATGAAAGTTCTGCGAGGAGGAGTCCAAAAATAACCAGGTTCCAGCGCCTGTGCGTCATCGCGCTACGTTACTACGTATTAGCACTTGAGACCGGGATTATTAATGGTTGGACGAAGGTGTTCGCTACATAACGAATACGTTCTCGCGTTTTAAAAATATGTTTGTTGATAAGAAGGAAAAAATTAAATATGAACTAAACCAAAACGGCACTCCGAAAATAGCGAAAAAATGCTTTTCGATATTTCATAAGCATAATAATAGCGGCCGATACAAATGATGCGAACAATAAACCGGTTATGTTTGAATTTACTTTTGAAAGCTTCTTTCTGTATTATTTCAACTCCGCCATGGACATTTTCGGGTTGTAATAAACGTTCTTGCGTTGAAGAGAGGTCGGTCGGCAATACATAAAATGGTTTGACATGCACTCGGAACTTAACCACTATAGGAATTAACTAGCACATATCAAAAAACATCCGCGACCAGATGATAATATAACTATTGAAGAACACAACAGAAATATTTATGAACAAAACCCAGATCTATGATATTCGATAATTAACACAAACGCATCTGTTTACCAACATTGAGGTAAGGGAAAAGAAAACAAACTTCAATCAATGCATCACCAAGGACACATGGCGTGAAGCGCAATTATCTGAGCGAGAAGTTTGTTTTAAAAAGTAGAGCGACGGAAAATAACATCGTGTCAAAATGTGCGAGACTAAACACCCACAATTTGGTTGCCACATATTGGAAGAAAAAAGTATCTCCTCCGCTTGCATTGGCTTTTGCAAACACAGCGAATTTTGACACAAAAATTATTAAAACTAGGAATTCCTTCTTTTACACAATCCCATTTCAATGCATAACGCAGCACAAACCGATAATTTTACTTCCAAAATTTACAGAAGAGCTGCACTATAACAAGTTAGCATTTAAGGAAATTACTAAACAATTTTCTCAGACTACATACACACATATTTTTACGGACGGAGCCAAGTGCAATACTGGAACCGGTTGTGCAGTCTTTATCCCACAGATGGAGCTTAGAAAAACATATTCTCTACCTCCAGAATCCAGTGTGTTCACTGCGGAAGCCACCGCAATTAAAAAAGCATTGGAGCATGTACTTCACATTAACAACAACTACATCTGCATCTTTACTGACTCCAGAAGTGTACTAGTGAGCATGGATAACTATAACCACAAGTCGTCTCCACTCATTGGGGAAATCCTTATTGGCGACTTTAATTTGAAGCAACGGAGAAAATTAGTCCATTATATCTGGATCAAAGGTCATTCACAGATACCGGGAAATGAAGCAGCGGATAGGTTAGCGAAAGCAGCATGCCTTGAAAACGTATCAGAAACTTTGTTGATACCATATACGGACTGTTTAAAGACTTTAAAAGAACGGCGCCTTACAGCTTGGCAAAAAGAATATAACAAAGCCTATGAAAGTAAACCTACGAATTACCACATGCTTTTCCCGAATATCAAAAACAGTCGCTGGTATAGCCAAATTACCGTCAAAAGAAAGGTACTGTCACAGATTTTAAGAATATCTTTTAATCATGGAAAGTTTCCTGCTCATTTAAACAAAATTCGTATTTTGAACAATGATGTGTGTAATTTTTGTGAGAAAGAGTGTGGTGATTTAAATCATATTATACTGGGTTGCCCCAAATTCAAAAACGAAATTGAAGAACTTATTCAAGACCTTATAAACATGAACCTAAAGCTACCATTCAATGTGAATTATTTAATAGCGCAAGAAAAAGCAGAGGTAAATTACAGGTTATATAAGTATTTGTGTAACATCCGTATTATTATCTAGTTGAGATCCTTTGTACATATTCATCCACCTAGGGTAATCCTCTTTTCCGATGGCCTACCCTGTCTGTTTTTAGTCACCCGATCGGCCCCGGGTGTGAAATATGTCTTATACCTTCCCTGGCGTCCATTCGGGTTGTCAGGGTTTTAGTTCGTAAGTGGCTAATGGTGTAATACCGAGGCCAAAATAATAATAATAATAATAATAAACCAAAACGGCACTCCGAAAATAGCGAAAAAATGCTTTTCGATATTTCATAAGCATAATAATAGCGGCCGATACAAATGATGCGAACAATAAACCGGTTATGTTTGAATTTACTTTTGAAAGCTTCTTTCTGTATTATTTCAACTCCGCCATGGACATTTTCGGGTTGTAATAAACGTTCTTGCGTTGAAGAGAGGTCGGTCGGCAATACATAAAATGGTTTGACATGCACTCGGAACTTAACCACTATAGGAATTAACTAGCACATATCAAAAAACATCCGCGACCAGATGATAATATAACTATTGAAGAACACAACAGAAATATTGATGAACAAAACCCAGATCTATGATATTCGATAATTAACACAAACGCATCTGTTTACCAACATTGAGGTAAGGGAAAAGAAAACAAACTTCAATCAATGCATCACCAAGGACACATGGCGTGAAGCGAATAAAGCCCTTGCATGTACTTTAACCGAAAGACCAGTATATCAAGAAAACTTACAAACAGACTTGAAACACTGGACAAGAAAATAAAAACATTTAACAATTGGCATCCAGAATTCAAAGTGTCATTGATAATATAATCCAAGGAGGGCGTAGAAGGAAAAAAATATGGGAAATTATTAAACACATACAGAAGAATGGATATAAATTAGAAAGAAAAGACCTAAATTTACATGAAGAAATCACCATCGATAAAATCGAAAGTACTGCAAGATCGAGATTGGCCGAAAGAAAGAGAAAAACGAACCAAAAGTCACTATCACACTGACAAAGTCAATGCTAGGTTTTTCCACTATCACCAAACAACAATTGTCAATGCTAGGTTTTTCCACTATCACCAAACAACAATTGTTGTTTGGTGATAGTGGAAAAACCTAGCATTGACTTTGTCAGTGTGATAGTTATTGTTACACCAAAGGTTCCAAAACCCAATTACTGGGGAACCAAAAGTCCTTCATATTGGCGAAATCAATGGTGAGGTTCCATCCATACCAAAGATATAGGAGTACTGGGAAAATTTACATGCCAGAATCGCAACATTCAACGAAAACATGCCTGCAGTAAAGGAAATGATTATGTACTATAAAAAATATTACATAGAAGAACTACAAGCAGTCCATATTAACGAAAACGACATCAGAAACGCTCTCGGAGGAACCAAAAACTTTTCAACATCTGGATCCGGGTGGTATATGCAACTACTGGTGGAAAAAATCTTACCACAGTTCACGGATGCTGCGTCAAAGTATATACACAACTTCTGAATGGAGAGATACGTTACTACTAACACTAAGATATCTGAAAAACCGCACATTCGCAACACATTCTGTATTTAATTTGCAAAACAACCTTCGTCACTTACGATCTTTTCTTTTTGTTTGTCATTTATTTTCAAAATCAAAAGCAGCAAAAGAGAAAACCTTAATTCGTAAAAGAATCGTATCTATCAGTATGTGTTTTGACTACATTAACGAAAAATTAAGATGGGAAAAAGCCGTTCGAAAGTGTTATTTCTGATATCTTATTTGTCATTCAAATATCATATTAATTACTATAGGAATGAATATAACCGAAGGCTGGCATAACGTAATATTTTCCATTCCTGAACGAAGCGTTTAGATAGACTGTCTGCGAAAGTATATTAATGTTTTGCACACATCTAAGATGTAAACAAGTATAAATATCTGCTGTAATCACCAAATTATTATCACTAATTAACGAGCTGATGTATAATTAGCATTCACAATACCATCCATACTAGCAATATGAAGGTAGTGTTTCTCGCAATTTTTGCTATGTGTATATTTCAGAATCAGAGGGAGTGTTTGTGCATGGAGGAAATGCACATACAAGCATGTGGTGGCCATTTAAGGCGTTTATTGGAACAAGTTTGTAAGTATTTTATTAAACATTAAAATAAATGTATAGTAATTCAGTTTTAAATTTGCTAATTTTACAACATTTATATGTAAATGGGAGCTAACGGCTAGTGTTGATCTAGAACTGTTATTTTGAAGGTACTACAAGTTATGGTTTTGGCCACGAAGAAGCCCGTTCCCTGGAGCGTCTAAGATTTAAGCGGTATTTATCCAGCGTTGTTGAAGATTGCTGTTTACGTCGTTGTACTATAAGCACCTTGATGAGGAACTATTGCCCATAACTTATAGCTTTTCTCATTATATTTACGACGAAAAGTGTAACTAGTTAACTTGTAGCGCAGACTTATATCTTTACAAAAGAAACCTGGTGAATGTTGATGGCAAAATTAAAAAATAAAAAGATGTGTCTATAACTTTCTTATTCCTTGCATTTATGATAAAAAGAAGATATTTAAAATAAAAATCCTATACCAATTATTGATGTGTGATAAATACTACGTACTTCAGACGAGATATCTTTATTATGCTATAACAGCGATGTTATTTCCAGAAAACCAATTAGAAAGGTCACTATACGAGTACACATCTCTGTATAAAAAATTTGATAAAGTAATCTCATTCTTAAATCGCCAGAAACAAATAATAATTAACGTTATAGTATGAGAACCGCAGATCGGTATAAATAATTATAGTCTGCTTCGTGAATATAATATATCTAGTGATTTTTATAATGAAAGCATTTTGTGTGGATGCATTTCAACAAAATCGATTTGTCTTCTTCAGTCCTAAAATGGTTTTGTTACATATTGAATGATTAATAATTAATTAAGAAACTTGGGAGTATTTTAGAAAGAAAGTAGGTAGGTATCAAACTATTGCAACTAGCCATTTCCGTGGAAAACCCTGCATATTTTAAAATTTTCTCCACATAAGAAGGTTTAGTTATGTAATGATTATACCCGGAGGAAATTATAATTACGTCTGTATAGTGTCCCATGCATAATTACCGCCAACTTAGTTTTTCCAAAATAAAGTATTCTGCTTGGTTACTTGAATTAAACTGAAACTTTACCGTAGTTATTAGCTAAGTCCTAAATATATCGTTAGTTGGTTAGGTTATCAAAGTTCTTGATATAATACATCTAGATACAAAAGCGAAAGCTCTAACTTTGGTGTAACTATCAGGAAATCTCATTAGTAATGTTTTGATGGCGTGGGTACTGTGAGTATACCAAAGCCTTTAAGAATAAAGATGCCGCTTCATAAGTGTGCTGGAACACGTAATGTATGTCATGCTAATGTAGAAGGGGTATTATGGTTAAAATGTGACAAATTATTACGTTAGCAGGAAACTCGTTTTCTTAGTGGACATTATACAGTTTGATCGTGTATACATCTACATTTCAGTGTACCAACGCAAATGCAGTATCTACAGTAAGTGAAGGTATCTGATGGTGTCATATGCAATCGAATAATTGGTCTTCTTTATAATAGGTACGTTTACTGCCGTTTGAATTCCTATTTATTTATTCTTTTCTTTCTGTTTCCTTTTGAAGGTATTCAGGTCTTAGTTGAGATAAAATATTGGTAGAAGCAGGGTGGTAGGGCTGGTGTACCTCAAGGTTCTACATTAGGACCTTTAATATTCGCGCGGTTTATGAATAGTCTGTCATCTGCTGTATCTGATCTAGCAACATTCAGACGATATGGCGGTGTTGCTTATCGGAGATATAAGTTTTTGGATAGACAAAGAGGAAAGGCTCAGAGTTTCGCTTTTGGAGAATATTGCTGGTCTGAGATATTCCAAGATATTCCATGGAAATTACAATAAGAAAAGAGCAGAGATCATGCTAGAACTAAGCAGAAACATCCCTCACAGGTTTCCTTACGGGGCATTATCACCTTAGGGAACACATCACAAGGATAGTTTTGAAACATAATAGCGACTGTAGGTTTTGCGGGGTGGAAGATGAAAGTCCGGAACACCTAATATCCAACTGCACTGCTATCACAGAAACTCGTGGCAACCATTTTGGCGAAGACATCATAGACCTTATATGAAACCATCACAGCAATTGCAGTTTATTATAGCTCTTAGACTAGAGCTGTAAGTGCGGGCAAACTCTAGCAGCTTATACCTGATGTAAGGGGACACAATAGATCAATAGGTCGCGGTGCAAAGTCACTTTAATTAGTTCCAATTTAATCTAATCTTTGTTTAAGAAAATTTCTATACAATATTACAATAGTATGTTCACAACATAAATGAAATATAAGGGCATTTGTTTACCGGCTGGCATACAAACAGATACATCGTAAAATAGTCAATTTTTATTATAGGAAATACTTTGTTTCTGAAAGAAAATCGATTATTAGCCAAACTTGAAAAATCAGAACGTTTTTGTTCTTTAGTAAATAAATTTTTTTCTTTTAATGAATATTTTTGGTTCATAACAGATAATGAGCAGAAAGTTATTCAACATGGTTAGGGAATTAAAAACTACACAAATCAATAAAGGTGGATTTAATGGTTTTTGCATGTCAGCTGCTCATATTACAATATGTTAAAATTCATAATATAAAGCTGTGATTAAACCGCTCATTACTATCTAAATTCCATTATATCACTATATTCAGCATTCCATTACGTCGTCTCTTACAATTACTGTAATCTCTCGAGTTCACTCGTTAGCACAAGCATATCCATTAACACTGATATCGTATTTCCGTTGTTTTACTTAGCTCGGTTTCTGCTATCGAATAGCTTTTAGCGCCGCCCGGATTTTAGGCCTGTCGATAGCGTCTAAAGCTACCCGCGTGTCTATATGAAGCGCACATGTGTGTATAGACATCTTAGAGACGTAATAAGCGCGGCAATTAATTATGGTTTGTAGTTTGTAACGTACTACTCCAAGATCTCTTTGAGTGAAATTCGTTGTTAGCGAGTATAACTGCAGAATTATTTGCTTTGAAATCGAATGCCGGTGGTTGCGTTGTTTGACTAGGGAATGAGTAAAAGTTCTGTTTTAGATTGTGATATTGGAAATGGAATTAAACGAGTAGAAATTTGATATCTAAAACGTAGGCTGGAATGGTAGTTAGCTTCTAAGGATATTTTACCAAAACATCAATTTGAATTTAGGAAGGGCAGAGACTTGTACCAGACGTGCGAATAGCACTTTGGTAAGCGCTTTGTCACCATATTTTAGATCAACACCAGCGAGACTTAATTATTTTTGGAACGGTTTAGAATATTCTTTTAAATATTTACTTAATAAAGTAAAATAGTTTAAAACAACATTAGAACGAATTAGTTATTTGCACTGGCAAAAAAATCTGATTTTCCTTGGGAATAATTTCTTAGTTAATAGAATGAATAAGTACATGCGTTACGTTAATTTAACGACCCGTTGAAAGTATCACCTCTGTAATTAATAGTCCATCATGTCCATAACATTAATCTTCATTATCGATAATTAATTGACCAGGGGATTAAGTGCCAGTCCACTAATAGATTTAGCTCGGAATCTATTAGTAAAGTAATATGCTCTGTGTAATTTGACCGTTGTGCATTATGGTAAAGTATGTGAACGTTTGAAACCATTGCATTGTGTGCGTTTATTAAACTATTACTTAATTAATATCGAGTACAAAATTAGTATGTAGAGTACCTTTCATTGTGTTTTAGTTCTAAATTATTGTAGCTAATCAAATTTTCAGAGAAGTATGCATGAACAGCAGGCCGTAAATAAGTTGTAAACACTCTTATACATAATTCTTTAGTTTTTTGCCCTGAATTAGGGCTATACTTAGGAAATCAATACAATTTCCTTTAAACAAATTAAAGACAGCGAATTATACATATCCATACTGAATACACTTTTTGTTATAATATATTTTAATATACTAATTACTGCTACACATTAATATTCAGATGAAATAATATAACAACCTGTAATTTTAATGTATCTTAACAAAATTCAATTGCATTTTTACATAATAAACGAAATATTACCTAATCCATTTGAAAATACACTGGAAAATTACTAGGGCAAAGAAATTTACGGTATGAATATCAGTGAACTGCCCCACCATCTCGGCATTATAAAAATTACAACAGCGATTACGCAGGCTCATATTTAGTATTATAAAATTCTTGTGTTTTATTCAGGTAAATAATTATTTTGTTTTATCTCGTTGTTTACTTTAAGTTAATACAAGTACATAATGTGCAAATAAGTATTCCTAAAATGCACAGTAATATAAAAATATCTGTTGTATTAACACAAGCTTCATTAAGTACATATAGTTGCAATAAAATGCTCTTCCATACGTGTTATAGTTGTATTACATTTTGGCTTTTTAAAGATTATCTACGAATATCTTACTGTGTAATGTAGATTAATGTGTTTTATTTTCTGATTTATTTTTAACAAATGGGATCGGCAAAAAGTTTCACCATTAAGCAACGAGAATCTGCATAAATTTCTAAAATATCGTCGGCAAATAGATACCTACCAATATAGGTCAGGTTTTTCGGTAAAATTATGTCTGAAAGAGCATTTCCCCACTCACCGAACTATAACCTTCAATTTGCTCCACCTAAATTGCCAAAAAAAAAAAAAACGTGAAAGATTTATTCCTTCCTGGAACAAAAATACGCATTTGTGCTTTCACTAAATTGCTAATTTAAAATGCCCATTCTCTCATACTGCGTCAAATTCTCTTTCAATAACAAACAAAAAAAACGAACAAGAAAATTATATTTACATTCCCAGTAGGTTTTAGAGGATTTCAGATTTATATCGTTGGAGATATTCTCCTGCAAAAACAATTTTCACTGTCGCCTCCGGGGACGAAACCGGGTGAATCACTTCTGACGATTCCGATATTCCCGATCTTTTTTATTAGCGTGTGCTTACTGCGTAGATTCTTACGTTACACGCAATGCTGTTTCCGTCACGAAAGTCACCCTCTCCAATTGCCCTCCAGGACGGAGCTAATTGGCATTGACGTTTGGCACGATTCAAAAGAACTTCATCTTTATAATCTGCTGTGGTTAGAACTCCAAGGGTCTTTTTTAATTTGCACACAGATTGATTTCCCTGCCAGCCTTTTTTTCAATTTATTAATCTCACAGGCGTTTTCCTCGAAAAAGAAAGATTATATTCATACATATATATGTCTTCGATCCTAAATAATTTATATCAATATATGTAATGTGTTTCTCTTCATAATCTGCTGTGGTTAGAACTCCAAGGCTCTTTTTTAATTTGCACACAGATTGATTTTCCTGCCAGCTTTTCTTTCAATTTATTAATCTCACAGACGTTTTCCTCGAAAAAGAAAGATTATATTCATACATAGATATGTCTTCGATTCTAAATAATTTATATCAATATATGTAATGTGTTTCTCTTCATAATCTGCTGTGGTTAGAACTCCAAGGCTCTTTTTTAATTTGCACACAGATTGATTTTCCTGCCAGCTTTTCTTTCAATTTATTAATCTCACAGACGTTTTCCTCGAAAAAGAAAGATTATATTCATACATAGATATGTCTTCAATCCTAAATAATTTATATCAATATATGTAATGTGTTTATCGATTCCAGCTGTCAATCTTTTCCATTTTACTCGCTTGAGTTTCTCATAATATAGTCTTCCTCTAAGGCATTACAGATGATAGACCGAGACGTGTTGCTCTGCAGGGATTACAACTTTTTTCTGATATCTAGAAAAGTTTTACACCATTCCTGTGAGAAGTTAACCGTTAAAAGAGACCGAAAATTTCTGACAACACAACTTAATAATTCCGTTATTTCCGGAAAAGGATGTTTGACGCGAAGATTTTAAAAGTACCGAGAAAACTTATTTAGGAGGAGAAATTCGTACAAATTTAATAGCGTAGAGTATTTTTAGTATCTTGTATTTGTTGCAAAATATATCAATGGTTTTAAAATTGCTGATACTCTAGAATATGGGAATATCCACTGATTTTGGGCAAATTAATGGAGAAATAAAAGCAGAAATTCACGTTGAAAGAGTATTATTATGGTGTAAAAATTTTTGGCTGTCAAGAAACTGCCCAACTGCAGCACTTTAATATGCTTTGTTCTAAATTGACTCATATTACATAGAATTAATTACATCGGTTTATAGTAGCCCATGAATATGCGTGGAATAAATTGCCTAATACTAATAAAGAGTTTAACTTTAAAGGAATATTGATCGCCAGCAGAGAAATGACCTAATTTCCGTTGACCATTAATATAAGATAATAATTGCAGCGAAAATTAAATAGATATAAAATTGTAACAATAACATAGTCAAGTAGTATAGCCAAAGGATATATGAATAAAATGATTCAAGTCAAGAATTGAAAAACCGCTAGTGGGCTGTTGATTTCTGAAAATATGAACTAATTACAAGGGAGTAACACATAGATATTAGGAATTCAAAGGGGGCTATTTTATTGTTAAAACAATCAACAAAACCCCAACAATTGTATTCACCAATATCTATATGATTGCTTTGTATTTTACTTCGCCCTTCAGGCCATGAATAACAAGTAGGTATCCTGAAGCACTCAAACACCAGCACAAAGCCGTTATTCCCGTAAAGAGTTCCTTTTTTCAAGAACAACGAAATCGTCAAAAACTATTCAGTAGTTCTTGAGAAAAGGAAATATAAAAAGGAATTTATTCAAGAGATCGATCCAGGTAGATAACAGTCCTTTACAAGACCAAATAAACTGTTTGTATGTGTACTTCCTGGTGTTGATGTGTAACCTAAATATTAACACACCCAATAATTGCTCAGATTATACTAAAACATATTTTTAATACATTTGACTTCATTTTTGTAGTCTTTAAAGTGTAAAATATGTGAAAAGAAAAGCTTTTATTTTAAAATAAAAAAAAAAAAAATACAATAGATCAAATCTTTGTACCATAAAATCATAAAAGATCCCACAGCTTTGTATTAATCGATTTTCATGTTTGTTTTATGGGTTTTAATAGATTACAAATTTTGATTTCTGCTCATATCTAGCGGCTTCGTTTTTGCCTTCGTTAGTAATTGTTACATTTGAGGTTTCTTGAATCTAATTTTTCGCTGTTGTTACCCCTATTATGAAAAAGGGAATAGCATTTTTATTACAACCTTATTATATTCCATTTCGTATAATAATGACTACCTTAAATCGTTTGGTACTTTTACACTAAAGCAAACAATAGCACAAATCAAATTTAATATCCATTAATGGATTTTACGAGAGACACTCGAGCACTCAAATCCAGAGAGCGTTCCGAAACTTCTACCCCCCAGAAACATATTTAAAATTTAATTGTACGCCGAACGGGCGCATATTTTAATATAAAACTCCGAACGGGAGATTTGCCGAAATCAAGCACTCATCTAAAAGTATCATATTACGGCTACGTAGTGAGAGCCCGTTCCGGAAAATAAAAAACTTTTCGTCTCGTGATTGGTAAGCGGCGACGGTCGTAGCCAAGAAAGAAGGGTGTAGCGGAAAAAAAGACGTTGGCAATTCCGAAATTCAACGACTGAGACGATAAGGGCAAATTGAATATTTCAAACCTTCAGAATTCGCATGTAAGATATATTCAATGAATACTGTTCGGAGGGTTTTACGGTATAAATATGCTAATGGTAGGAGGAATGGAAATTCGGTATAATAGCGCATGGAGTGCTTTGATATCAGGTTATCCACAGAAAAATGAGGTATTCATTATTTCGATTGCTTTTTATTCACTTGTTAGGTAAATATAGGATTGTAGCACAATGATAAGAACAGAAATATCGAGGTAGGGATCACAGTTCGGTCCAAGCATATAGACAGGTACAGTCAATTAATATACCTAGTTTTCAGACGGAACAAAAGCAGATTACAGCACTGAAAGCAGAATTTATACTGAAATTAGGAATATAACAATCACCATTCAACTAGGAAAGTATGCCACTTGCTACCTCCGGTCAATGGGGTTAAAAGTATAATATACAGGGAGAACAAGTATGTGGAGCAGAGCTGACAAATCTAGCGTATCCTCTCGTACTACAGCAGGTGGTACAGCAAGAATGACTGTGACCGCTATGCTCAGCCAGAGGTTAAGTAATTTAAAATCGAGTTTAACACTCACGGCAAGTGATCGCAGACTGAGTGGAGAGCGCCACCCACTATAGTACACAGACACCTTATAGTCCCTGTTCCTCCAATGATTTAAGCATAGCTGTCTCGATACCAATCACTTTCATTAATTTGTTGTCGATTTTGTGTATTGTAAGGAGATTTCTGAGTGTTATTAATTGTTGTAAATTTAGTTCTTGCGTCTTCTCGTAAACGTCCTTTGATGGTGTCCATTTGTCCATGTTACGCAGTGTCTTTAGTATGTTGTTCTGCTGTCTTTGTAGTTTATTTAAATTTTGTTTAGTTGTATGGCTCCATATGTTTATTAGATAACTAATATGGGACGTAAATGTACTGTGATATACAGACCTCTTCAGATATTCTGGTATTATGTCTTTAATTTTCTGCATTCCTGCTATAATCATGGTGTTTCTTTTTATCAAATTTTTTACGTGGGTATCCCATTTTAGGTTATTTTGTATGGTTAATCCTAGATATTTTATTTGGCAGGTTTGAGTTGGTTTGTGTTTTAATCTTGATGTTAAAAGTGGGTTTATATATTTTTTTTTTTTGTAAATACCATGTACTCTGTTTTGTTCTCATTGATCGTTATTAGATTATTATAGCACCAATCTTCTATTTTTTCTACATCTTCTATAATGTGTTGCTGCAACTGTTCGTCGTTCTTGCTTGAGCAAACGATGCATACATCATCTGAGTGTGTAGTGTTTCGTTTGGTCTACATATACGCTATTTACAATTACCCCATCGGATACTATAAAAACCTGGTGTATTTTGATAAAATTGACATATGGTTATTTAACATGTCTTTATTAAAAGCGTGAATTTTGATTATGTTTGTTGAACATTCGTCTAATCTTTGTTTGATAATTGATTTCAGTAAACTATACCATATTCACCATAAACAACCATAACCAATACCATACTTTTAATATTAATGAAACAAAATTCTGAATGCTGAAAGTAATTATCAAAAAACATTATTTATAAAAAAATATGGCAAATAAAGTAACATAAAAAAACAATTGATGACAAAAGCGACATCACCAAAACCACAATTTTTTCTTTTTGAAAAGAAAAAAAATATTTCGAAACGTAACAATATGAAATTTTGTAGAAAACAGTAATTTTCAAGTCATCGTAAATTGCAACCAATTTTCAACTTGCGTCGACTTCAAATAATTTACCCAAGTAAATGTACCTATCGTCAGCTTCATCTCGTTCATCTCAATTTAGAACGATTTGGGTCGCAATTGACATTACGTGAACACAACTTCCTCAATCACGCTCACCATTGCCAGGCCCGTCGGAGTTAGCATTTTCCTTTCCGCTGCCGTCATAACTTTGCGAAATAAGCGGCTATTCATTGGATATCGCGCTACCGTGAAGGTGGACACCGTATCGATCAACAAAGCGAGGTGGCGAACACGCCAACGCCGTAAACCATTTCCCATTTCACCCCGAGAGATTATTTACTCGCGCCAGTTTAATCTAGGCTCCCCGAGCTTACCTACTGTACCGTACAATTCAAAACGGTATAATTAGAAAAGCCTGCGTTTCAACTGCGGAGGAATTTATCTCGAATAGAGTTTCCCGCTGAGTTCTTCCAGTTGAGTCGTACCTATATATCATTCAGTAGTCTAATGCTTTTCTACAACAGGCTAACGGTTATATACAATGGATAAACGGGTATACTAAAATAATATGAAATACTAAGTTTGAGATTATGGGTGTACAAATCACTGTTGCTAATATTAATGTCATTACCGTAGCATTGTTGCCTGTTCACTGTTCTTCTTTCATGATTTTAAAGCTGTAAAAAGTGATAACTTAAAAATATTTTCCGCTAGGGTATTGCACAATTTTAGGCTAGAAAATTAGGATCAAGCATGCGCTAATTAAACATGCTTGTAAATTGTACTTATGTATTTTTTCATATCGAATTGAATAATATACTTTTCAAAGTTACACTATGCGAAATTTTTAACACCGCCGTATTTCTATATTACAAACAGATAAAAGCAATATTTTACACCAAATAAGACCTGCTTAAAATAAACATCAAGCGATAAGCCGACCTTGCATTTCTCTTTAAACGGCTTAAAAAGTGTAAAGAAAATATCTTGGGACACTGTACATTTTGTTTGTTTTATATCAAACAGATGTTTGTTCGTAACTATATAAACATTCCACCGATTCAATTAGGCCCAACTTCTAGAAATGTGGTTTGGACTGCCCATGATTAAATTTTAATCTTGTTACGGTGGACCGGAAAAGTCTGAATAAATTACGATTTGTGTATCAATTTTGTATTTCAGGCACAGACCTGATAGACTGCCAATGATCCGTATGCGGAACACAGACGTCATTATATGCGTCATATTTCATGTAGCGTCATGCTTACGTTAGTTTTCTTTAGGAAGTAAGTGCGTTAGTCCTGTTAGGTTTTTTGCAAGTTGACAAGTGTTACTGATGTTACCTAACCTTGCAGTTTGATTGTTTTATTTACTTTCTTTGCTTTATTCTTTTACGGACTGTTTCGAATATTATATATTATTCACCCGATATTTTTGTTTGACGTGTAAGGCTGTGGTGTAACTATGCAAATTATAGCCTCAACAATTGGGCTTATATGACAATTAATCCAGGTGGTTTTCCTAAAGAAAAGTGATGCCCTCGTGTCGTGTAAAATCCTGCAAAAGCAATAGTTACAAAGATGACGGAGAACTAACTTTTCATATGTAAGTTGCAGAATAATGCCATGGTTTAAAAATATTTTGAAATTATGATAATACATAGTGTTTCTATGCGAAATATTTTTTTGTTGAATGCCCAAACATTGTTGTGTGGATTACTGTTACAGGGGGTACAATAAATCCCTGCAAAAGTAAGCGTGCATATGCTCACTACATTTCCTCGAAAAGGATTTTGATAGAACGGGACAGATTGTGCGAATTAAAGAGGGAGTTATTCCAACGTTGAATTCGGACAAAGAAAATCTAAAAAAGTATATTTTTATTTAGAATCACTTGGTATTCCTGAAAACAAAGGGTAGAGGTAAATAAATGATGTATAACATATATATTCTTTAAATTTTCTTTACTATTTCTTAGGTAAATTAATCTGCCCATCAAAGGAGGTACGATATATTTGCCAGTTCACCGAAAAACAAATTCGGAAAGTAATGGTCTTGACAGGACACAGGATTCCACAAGAAGAAAACTTCCTAACGACTTTTGTTTATTTACTATCAAGTCATGTTCCCCAAAACATTTTTTCTAGTTTATCCCATCATTTGTTGATGTGTCACCTCTGGAAGAAACTTCTGTTTCATTGATGATGTTTGTGTTCCAATATGGCGCATTTCAATTAATGGCAGTTTTGAGTTCAATATCAACACTCCATCATCTCTATGATTTCAGGTTGTATATATGGAAAATGAGTCATATGAGTTTTACGTGTAGATGACCATTCTCTTTTGAAAATCCGTTCTTTCGATATTTTTCAGTAGCTCTTTACTTTCAGTACAGGTCTGTATTGAATTCCCTTGGTAAGCTTTATAGCTTTCTTTAGCTGATTCATCTACAACCTAATGACGTTTTGTAGATGATTGATCTAACTATGTCTCTTAACCCATATAATTTCGTTCCCATACCTTTTGCATTCATTTCCTCTATTATCTTCAGAATATTTCATAAAATAGGAGTCGTTTTAGAAACATGCTTCTGGTGATGAATAATTGCTTTTAAAACACTGGACGAGTTAACCAATACTACAACTTGAGATTAGTGCTATTAATTCTTTTTTTTAGCGTAAATCAATGCTTCAAGCATTACAGTTGCTTCTGCCAATGTCTTTACGCATCGACTGCGGAATCCAGTTTAAACGGGACACCTACTCCGTTATTGTATACAAAAGAGGACTCCCACAACTGAGTATATTTTAGAACTAATGGTAAAGATAATCAAAGAGTGCCGTTGTTTAACCACCAAATCTCATAGAATATAATAAAGAACTGAATATCATAAAAGAAATAGCTAACGAAAAGGGTTACCTCGCACGCATTTGACATAAATTAATTAGGAAATACAATAGGAGAAACGATTCACTATTTACAAATAACAAAAATTGTAATAAATCATATAAGTCTTTAACATATAATAAGATATCTAACGCAATTAAACGTTTTCTAAAACCATTCAATGTAATTCCAATATTTAAACTAAAATACATAAAACACTAATACAAATATATTTTATCAGAAACGAAGTTTATACCATAAAATGCGATAACCACTAAACAGTATACATCCGGTAACCTGGCAGAAAATTGGAATTACGCATAAAAGAGCTCAGGAAATAATAATATTATCTGTCTTGTTACACAGTTATTTAGTAGTTCAGTTCCAGTATTGATCTCTCTAAATTATTAATAGAAATTTTCAAACTACCTATTATAAACTATAATAAAATGAATCCTGTCCAATCTATATTCATTATTTAATCATATTTTTGCCATATGTTTCGCTCATGAATTGAGTATCTTCAGGCATATTATAACACATAATTTTACAAATTAAGATTTAAAATTAAAATTTAAAAACACATTTGGAATTAGTAAAGGATGTATGATACAATTATATTTTATTGGTTGTGAACTTAGAAACATAAAAATATAACATAGAAATATCAAATGACATATACTTACATAAACGTCAATTTTCGGAATCACGGAATTTGATAAAACTGTGAAAACTTATAACACATATTAAATAGTTGAATTTCATGGCACGTTAGTTATTTATATGGTTATTATTATCTATGTTTGAAATTAGTACTTAAAAAATATCTGATGTGTGTCTTACTGTGGTAAATATGTGAAGGATGTTATTCTTCAAATGTGCTAAAAGATATATATGTATATAATGTGTGTTTTTGTTTGTATGTATATGTTTGTGTGCTTATCTTGCATTAATAATAATAATAATATTTATTTGCCGTCCGATCCCATGGGTGATATAAGCAATAGTCAAAAGCACACAAATATAAAAACAAAAGTATGCTACAATGATAAAAATTCCTCATAAGAGTAGCGGCACTTATCAATTAAACAATTTTTACAATTTCGCTTGAATTCATTTAAGATATTAATATTTTTCATATGCAGAGGCAAGCTATTGTATAATCTGGCAAAACTAGACTTTGGAGATTTTTCGAAAAGAGCCGTAAGGTGTCTGGGTAGTACACAAATATTACATTGTCTAGTTTGGTAGTTCCTTTCGTCCCTAAGATATAAGTGACTATTTTTTTTTGTACATACTTGGCAACGTTAACAGCTTGTAGACACGAAAGAACTGCCTACAGCTATCACGAAGCCCCAATCCGAACATTAAGCGCAAGATTATTTTCTGAGCAATAAGTACACGCCTGTAACCTGTGCTTCGTCCCCACATCAAGATGTTGTAAGAAATGGCAGAGTATACCAATGAGTAATATACATGCAGCAGGAAGTCACTATCTAGCACTGATTTTAGCTGGAAAATAGCAAAATTAGCTTGATTAAGCTGTTTACACACGTGTGATGTATGTTCGACAAAATTCAGGTTGCTGTCAACTATGATACTAAGAAACTTTACCGATTTTGACAACGGTATCGTCAAATCAGCATACCTTCTCTGGTGAAAATGTATATATGTGGTTTTGTCTTTTTTTAGAATCAGTCTATTTGTACTACACCAGCTCTCAAACATGTAACGCGACAAATTTCGTGCTCTAGATTCTCAATGGAATCGGAAGACAACGGCAACCGTGGTATCATCAGCAAATAATACTACATGAGCATTTGAAATAAACTGCGGCAAATCATTTATGTATAGTAAAAACAGCAAGGGCCCAAGAACTGACCCTTGTGGTACACCGAGACTTACTGATTTTAACTCCGACTCGGCCTGCCGTAATACAACCTTCATTTTGCGGTCAGTTACAAAAGGTGTTATCCAGCTTTGTAGAGGTTGTCGTATACCAAGCCGATACAATTTATCCTGTAGGAAGCTATGGTCAACACTATCGAAAGCTCTTGCCAAGGCAAAAAAAAACACCAGTAACATATTGGCCTTTGTCAAGGATATCGTATACGTATTGTATAAAGTCAATACTGGCCATTTCAGTCGATTTATTTTTCTGACACGCGTACTGTCTAGGAGACAAAATTTTTTATCTGTGTAAGAAATTAGTGATTCCTGAACAAATAACAGATTCAAAGATTTTGAAAAAAGTACTCAATATTGAGTATTAGTGTGCGTATATTTATATACAAGATTAACCATGCTATACGGCACGCAATATTGTGGCCAAAATACGTGACGTTCAAAAAGGTTAACTTTCGAGATATATGAGCGGTTTATTATGGTTACTTTTTAAAATTATTTCCATATTACACAGGTTGTTCCAAAAGCCCTAAAAAAGAGGAGTTTGTAGAAGTTCTAATAAGGAAACATAGCTTTCTAAGAGCGTTGTTGAAGATACATTAGAATATGGTCAGTGAATGAAAGTTTAGTGTCAAAGGTTATACCAAGATCCTTGATGGAATGGTTCCGTTCCAAAACAACATTATCGTAATGATAATCATACATGATGGGTTTATATTTACAAGAATAAGTCATAACTTTGTGCTTGCTGACATTCATCGATAAT
Organism: Cetonia aurata; assembly: GCA_949128085.1. Classification (NCBI taxonomy): domain Eukaryota; kingdom Metazoa; phylum Arthropoda; class Insecta; order Coleoptera; family Scarabaeidae; genus Cetonia; species Cetonia aurata. The sequence goes on from OX421885.1 coordinate 38,043,659, forward strand.
CTATTAGTAATGCACCAATCACGAACAGCGTTAATCTGACTTTGGAGGTAAATGCATTTATCAACACTATCAACGGTTAGAAATAATTTAAGGTCATCGGCAAAAGGGAAGTTTAAGACAGGACACAACATTACAAATATCATTAACAAAAATGAGAAATAAAAGAGGACCAAGATTAGTTCCTTGAGGAACACCAGAAGTAGGATAAAAGTGTGCAGATTTATAGCGCATATATCTAACATAGCTTTTTCTGTTCTTGAGATAAGAATTAAAAGATCATATTGCGAAAATTAATTAACATAAAAACTAATATAAAAATTAATATTAATAAAATAACATTAAATGATAAATATAGATTGGGCAGAACAATATTTTCATAATTTTATTATATTATTATATCCAACCAGAAGGACCATAAAAATCATCACTATTTTTAAACTGCTGGCGCAAAGTAAATACGACTCAAGCATGCTGTGATCTTAACCTAATTGCGGGCACTACCATACTTTTTGGTTTCAGTATTATAAGAATTTTTATTAGTTTCACGGTGCTTAAACTCGCATTTTTGTATCTCTTCCATTCGAAAACACTTTCATTCCGCAATACTACTCAATCTAAAATTAAAACAGCACCAGTAGAAACTTCTTTACATAATGACTTTTCAACATGTACTGTGCCCATTTTATAACTCGGTAAATATTTACGAATATCCGTTCGACACCGCGTCTTCCAAACGTCGAGACGCTGTCGTTCCTATTAACGTTCTATCTTCGAACGGAAACATCGTTAAAAGCGGATACGTTCCGCGGAATATCGTCGACGTTTCCTTCGAGAGTCGATCGTCTTTTGGCCGACCGCTCAAGGCGACCGGGGCGAGATTTACACCGTTCGGGCAGGATCAGTAAATTGAATCCGTGACGAGCTTGCTTAGATATGCGCACACATTCGAACGTTCTTATAAACAGGGAAGTGTTTACGTGTAACGTGGAAAAACAACAGGAATTCACATTTCTGACCGAGTACATCTATGTATGTATGTACCTAAGTGGAATGTGTTTATCTTAAACTTAAGCAGTTACACGGAAAAGGGATTTAATGAGATGGAAACAAGGAGAGCAGCGCAAACAAGGCGAGGAAGTAATCGTCTCTAGCTTTCAGAATATCCGATGGATTTTTCTAGACTTGCAAGCAATAGACTTTTTGTTGCGTAACGAACTTATCGTCTCAATACCAAGAATGTTTGCAGCAAATACTTTAAGTGTATGGAAATACTTATATCGAAAGGGTTTTGTGATACTTCAATAACAGGTCAAGCATAGAACTGGGTATATTGAGATATTTACTTACAAAATGCTATCCCGTTGTATTCTATTCCATTTTAAGATATTTCCTTCTAATGTTTGGCATTAAGAAAGTCGGTACTTTCTCCTCCTAGAAACCTAGCTTTCTGCGGAAAAAATTGTCACCTAGATACATGTACCTCAGGAACACCTATCAGATCTACCAAGAAAGCTATAGCGATGACCAGACACATATGTAGCAGCGAACGCCTGAAATATAGTATATCTTTGAATCAGCAGAAGTAAATGACATTCTTCTTTTACTATTTCACACAGAATAAGACGAAACGCTACCACATATAAACCTGATAAATTAAAATGGTCTATAGGGCTGATACAAATACTAGAAATTTAGAGGTAAGCCAAAAGTTTTATAATGAAAGCAGAAAATCAAGTTATAATACTTCTAGATCTAAATCTCAAAGGCCAATCAGCTCACATAATTCTTTTTGAGAAACACCAGAATCGATATGAATAAATACTGATTTCATAATAAATGTTTTAAAATGTATTATATGCTGCCCTCATATAAGCAAAGTGCGGTATCCAACGCTTTGGAAGTTTTGGGAAATTGGCAGATTACTTGACTATAAGATTTCATAGCTAAGATATGCTGTACCAGCAACTTATTTTCTTCATTTGTTATTACAATATTTATCCAACAGAATATAAAATCCAATTACAGGACAACTACACTAAAAACATGACAAAACAAACATACTACATAAGTTAGAATACATTCGGAACACTTCAATGACCTTAGTTTAAAATCTTACATCTAAGTGGCGGTAATAATAATAATAGAATAAATACACTTTAAGGACAAAATCTGTCATAGTACTCGGAGAGGGACATTTTTAGGTGGTTTAAGTTATTGAAATGTATATCATTTAGGTGGGAAATATTGTTGAAGTTGTTACACATGACATATATGGGCGATTTAAGCATGAGATTGGTTCTAGCTAACGGCAAATAGAAGGTAGCGGAGGCTCACAGCCATGGACGAGGTTGAACAAAAAACATACACTAGTACAAAGGCGCCTATATGACAACGATGGTAATTTAAAACGAGACAGGAGTACTGACTGATCTAAGCTCCTTTCTGGATAGGTAGTATCAACTTGAAACCACAAAAATTTGGCAAATCTTCGCTGTATCTTCTCCAATTGACATTTGGACTCCATATAGTACGGATTCCAAATGAGACTACCGTACTCTAACCGCAATCTTACCAGGGAAAAGTACAAGGATTTTAGGAGAAATATGTTAGAAAAACATCGACTATGTCGAATAATGAATCCTAGGCTCTGCCTCGCCTGCTTACAGATAGTTTGAATGTGATTGATGAAGGTAAGCTTAGAATCAAACAGAATACCCAAGTCCTTCACAACCTCGGACCGGGTCAGACCGATGGTCTCTATATTATAGTTGTATGTAACAAAGTTAAGCTTCCTAGTGAAAGTGACAATTCGGCATTTTTCTATATTCAGCATTCACACCACGTGGAAAGCCGATGGAAATCTGTCTGCAAAGCAGCACAATCATCAGGGCCACCGATACATCGGTACAATTTCAGATCGTCCGCTTATGAGCTTATGAGAAGAAATGACATCGGGAAGATCATTGATAAAAATTAGGAACAACAAAGGACCCAAGTTTGAACCTTGCGGAACACCAGACGTTGCGACGTAAGACTGTGAGGCATAACCATTGTAACAAACGCGACATCTGTTGTTGAAGTAGTTACGAAATAAGTGTAGTAAAGAACTACTAAACCCAAAAGCGAGCAACTTATCGCGTCAAAATGGTGGATTTGGTCAACACTAATTAAATTATAAAGCACTTGTGCTTATAACTATCTACATTAAATAATTTTTGCTTCATGTCCCCTTTTTTGCTTTTTTATACTTGGTTTAGGCAAATTTTTCTCGAATTGCTTTCGGGTTTCTGGTAGAATCGTTCTCAAATTATGCAATATATTCCTTTTTTTCTTTGGAGAAGCATTTGGATTATCTTTCTTTGTGGGGAACTTTATACTACTTGCATTGGAGGTTTTTAGAGAATTCATCTCATGGACTTCATCGTCTCCTTCATAGGTGATTTTATAAAATAAGCTGTAATTCCCTCTATTTTTTGTGTCTTCTTCCAGAGGTTTTCAAGTAAACTATGTCGCTGAGAAGTGCGAGTGATCGATCCGCCTCTTATGATGTCAATACAAAAAAACGTTCACTTTTAAACAAGTTATTAAGACGTTCTGAAATTATTAGAAAACTGATCTTTGGCAGCACAAACAGCCAGTGCATAGTACTCAAGAATATTGCAGTCGTTAAACAGAAACAAAAAGCACAGTCTACATTTACAGAAGAAAAATGTGACTTTTACAAGCAGACGCTAGATTTGTGTGGTTTGAGTTTTACCATAGTTTATCGAAGCGAACTCTTCTTTATGTACTTATCGTTATTTTTAAACCTTTCACAATTTCAACGTATCATTCTCCAATATTAATACACAAATTTAATGATCAAGTAATTGAGCAATAAAATTGGTGGTAGCAGAAACTTTTCCTATGCCATCATAATTGTGTATATCTATCATATTAACACATTCTAATAAGCATTTTATATTTGTCAAATTCTTCTTTACGTCCATGCATTTATACGCATTAACATGCGAATCCTATTCACGGTTGTCGACCTGAATTTGAAATATGTTCGGCCATAAATTTTGCAGGCGCCAAGTCTGCGCCATCTGTATAATATTTATGTAAACAGATCCTGAATATTTTATAATACATTAGGGATAATAGGAACGGTCAAGTTCATTAAAAGGAAAACCGTGTTCGTAAAGGAAAGCATTGTACAGGGAATATTAATTATTCAGTTACATCAAAAACGAGTAAGAACAAAAACAAAATTAATTTAATTAAAAATATTAATGATTCAATTAAATTTGCTAGAAGGTTTCGAAAGATATACTGGTAATTTCGTTAGAATTTATTAATGGCGACCTTCACCTGAATGTGTTTTTTCCTGTTTTTGTTTTGATTGATTTTTGGAACGGGCACTATTTTGTGGAATTTCAGAAATGAATGCAAAAAATAAAAGTATAAACAGACGGTAGGGCTTTAAAAGAGTCAGCTAAATATTTGTATGCATTGAAATAATGCTATTTTTTTTTGTAATTTCGACAAATGTGTTGCTGGTGGTCGCAAATAACTGTACTCAACACTTTTAGTATTACGACCATGTATAAATTCATATTTTTTGAAAAAGTCATTGTAGTTTAGTTTTGTAAATATGGCTACAATTTTATCGAAAAGCGAATGTGCAGGTTGCTGATTAAAATAAATCAAGATTAAAAGTCTAATCAACTATTTTGGTGTTATAAACGATTATTCAACTTTTGGTGCACTACCATTTTCGTTTTATGATGTAACACATAATATTGCTTTGAGTCTGAAGAACTGTCTCCTCCAGGTAAGACGAGAAGCATGGATTTACACAAGATTACAATGGAAAAACATTAATGAATGGAATTTATGTAAATTTATGAAAGCTAGAAATCACTGGCCCGAAAGTAAATACAATGAAATGAATTAATGAATTAATGAGCACTATTTAGGGACTTACCCAAATTCTTTATCAAATACGAAGGATTGGAAACATCTCAAGGTAACAAGGAATCTTTGAATATCCGTTCCATCAGCACCTTATTTTTGAAGAATGCTTCGGCTCCCATATTATTGATAAAGTAAAGATTATTTATCTAACCAGAAAAAAAAAAGATACTACACAAATTTGTCGAGAAAACGATAATGAAATTTTAATCCGAGGTATAAAATATTGTTTCCTACCGCCGTGTATTTGATTCTAAATTTACATCACATATCTTACTATATTTCATAAAACAATCTGGAACTACAGGATTGGAACTTCTTATACACAGTTTCACCCCCAAATCAAAGTTTAATACCCGAAATTACTCATCCAAATATTATCTATTCCGAACCGGTTTAATTTCAGATAATATACTTTATCGCGCACGTTATAAACGACCGATTTAATTGAATTAAACCGTGTCCCAGATCGCGTACGGCGACGTATGTTCTCGCCATAAATCACGCTGCGCCTTTGCTCCGTCTTCAACAATTTACCCCTCGAGACACCGTCGTAAGAACGTCGAGATTCGTCGTCCTCGTAGTAACTTTTGTAAAGATTCGCCCGTTTTACGTGACTCCGACGCACGTTGAACCGCGCCCCGGCTGATAAATATCAACATTCGGCTTTCCTTATCGAATCCTTCGAAAGCGACATTTCTGTCAAGCACGCACAGCTAATTCGGGGACATTCGCGGAAAGCACTTCGTGGGATATCGTGAAGGGAAAGCGGAAGTCGTAGCGATTCCCGAATGGTCCTTATAGGAGATAAAATTAAAACTTCTTGGGGAGTCACATAAGTGTGATGTAGAAAGATATAAATAAATCTTTATCACGCCATTATAATATGTCATTTTAATCAACTCGCGTGAAAATTGAATAAAACTTAAGTGATTTATGTTTTGAGTTATAGTATGAAGCATCGGGTAACCTCGAAAAAGAAGAGAGAAAGATTGTCCCTATTCCGTGACTTCACCGTTATGAGTATTTAAGATTGTTATTTTTATCATGCTTGTTAAAGGTTAATGGTTCTTCCTTATTTTATTCTGTATTATATTTTATGACGACCCTCAACGCTTCTTTAACAACGTAATGGTAGCAATATATGCCACAAAAATTTTCTTGAAACTTTTGTTTCGGTGAACTTTCTTAACTAGAGAATATATTTGTTTAGTGCAAGTAAATAGAGATGAATTGTCCGACCTTAGATCTGCATTATCTGCGTACAATGGATGGAGTGTTGATTTTTTTGTTCGTTGTTAATTTTTCTGATTTGTAATTATTTATTAATCGCCTCGGGTTGGGTGAATAAAAGCATTGTGCTTGCTTTTATTTTTCATTTATATAAATTACTTGAATTTTCCACGTTTAATTTAGTTGTTTTAATATTGAGACCACGTGGATTGAATTGAAAAAAAAATTATTATCTTTCTGAACTTTCTGTTTTCTGTTGCTTTGTAAAAGGATTTTGAATTGTCCTTTTGTAATTTAAAGTCAAATGCAGTTTTGATTTAGTTGTAACATTCTGTAAATTTTTTAAACTTGAGATAAAAACATTTAACTTACGTTAACGAAACCATCTCTTTTAATTAAGAGTCAGTTTACTTTCATTTTTGTTTTTCTATACATTCCGAGGTGGCACTTAATTAATTCAGGAGAAAAGTTACTTTGCTAACCGAACCGAGGGAGTCTTTTCCAATTTCAAGGGGTTTCGATTACTCGATTTCCAGTACTTTGGACGAACAGAGTGTCTCATTAAAGTTTGAATGGAAGTTACGGTTTAATACCGGGGGAATTAATCTGTCTAAACTATTACGAAGCTGGTTGCACTCCAGCGAATTCCCCATGCAATATTAGCAAGTTAAAACATATAACGAAACAACGCCGCGCATAAGTTCCATACGCATTTATTTTTAAAAGCTGATGTACTGTATCTTCGATTCATCAAGGTACTCCAAGTACCATCTCCTGACATCTGTAATATTAACAAGAGAATGCTATAATAAAAAAGACAAAAGCAATTTGTAGCGTTAGTTGAAAAAATTGATTGTCGTAAAAGAACCAATAGAGTACGCCGAGTTTATGGGAATGAAGACCATTCCTCACCTGGTAATTTGACGTTTTATTAGTTTCCATTTCGCTTATAAAATAAAAAGGAAAGGTAAAGTACTGGCTGGAGTAAAATCCTGCTGCTATTCCCTTATGCAAATTGTCTTATGAAAATATCACACAGACTAGAATATTGCACCAGAGCAAGGTAAAATGTCACCGTGACATATAAAGTTTATATGCTCTTTGGCATGAAAGGGATTTTTCATAAAATATATTTTCACACTTTGTTTTATTCTGTCTGTAGGAAAAAGGAACTTGAGAAGAGAAAGATAAAACAGAAGGGAAGAATCAATGCTTTTACATATGGATAGATTCCTGCTGGTAAATTATTTAAGTTAATGCTTTGCTTTTAAGATTAATTGCTCTAATTTCAGAGAGTGTTATCTTTTTTATGGGACACCTTACTTTTTATTTGATATTTACGATTTCTGACAACTTTGGCTTTTGTTTATACATCATGGCAAACTTAAAAAGAAAAAGACTCAAATGCTCATTTAAATGTAAATTATTAGAAGCAATAAACAACACCACATAAAAATAGGTACCGAAATCACTTTAGGTACCTTTAATGCTTCTTTTTTTCCTATTCCTAAATTACTTTGACATAAAGAGACTCCTAAAGTATGCCGCAAACTTAACTAAACATTAGATGTGGTTCAGAAAGGAGGAAGTTATTATTACGCTCGTGTTCTTCCAGTGGGGAATGTACAAGTCAACATCTAGATTAATTTTCAACGCTTGCGTTAAATCCGCATAATTTCAGTACCTCAGAGATGTTATTCTTTCAACTCCGCTAACTTGATACAATTAAATTTGTCACAATTCAAGAACTTCCTATTCTAGGCGGCTTGAATTTTAGTGGAACTCAACTTGAACGTAATAAATACGGTAGGGCGATTAATTAGACTAATTAATAGGTTTTGGATGGCACTTTTTCCGCTAACATTAATCATTTAAATTATCGCATATCCAATTCGCTCTGCAAGAGAGAAACGTTAAGTAACAAATTAAATTTGCAAAACTCGAGAGAGCTAGAGAGGAATCTGCGGGAGAACTGAAAATCTATATTTGATATGGCGTACCAGTCAGCATCCCCTCGTGCAGAAATATGCAGGTAAGTGGTAGACAGGTGGGTAGAAATCGATTGCGGACAGCGTCCGCGCTTTTATCCCCATCATTTAGCTGACAAATGATTGGGAGCACTCGTAGAATCGTCGGGTGAATATAAATGATATGGAATAAGTGGAGCCACACACTCGAATTCTAGTGCATACGAATGAATATGATTATGCGTAATTTGTCATCGTTAGTGTGGAAGCAGAAGACTCCATTAAGTTCGCATAAAGTGAAATTTCGCTGACTCGTGTTCTAAAGAATTTAGCGCATTCAAAAAAGTTAATATGCCATCATAAATACCAGGGCTGTGAACCCATTAAGAGATATTAGTCTAGAAACCTGTGGAAGGCATATCTAAAAATAGACGCGAAGGTTATGCGATGAGGGATATAAAAAATAATGGCTGTTGTTAACTCGTGAATATCCATACAAAATAAGGAGGAGTTGAGTACGTTAACAGAGAAAACCAGGAGAGGCAGGAACTTATAAATCAGCGAAGCGCATAATGGAGAACGGGAAGTAATTTCGCAAAAAGCGAATTGAGCTTCTAGAAAGATGTGGCCGCTATCCTTTTAGGGAAATCGGAATGTATTCAGTGGTTGCAAAAAAATTCGCAAATTTTTAGTTCGGTTTTTTTAAGCAATGGTTGGGAAAAATGTAGGTATTCAATATTTTAACGGTGAATTTTTGTACTACTTGGTGGTTAATATATTTTAGGGAAAATAAATAAATTAAACGACAACTGAGTTGTTCGGATATTTAAGTAAACATGTTTAAACAGTTTCAGTAAAAATGTTCATTTTCTTCGGGTTAAAGACATAAAAGTACAATCAGTGAATAAGTGTCACGAATATACTTTGGATAATATTCGCTCTGGGTTTAGAAAATGTGGCATATAACAGAAATACTTTTTCGAGAGGTGATTTTGCAGCTGCATATGTTACTGACACCGTACCCTTGGCAATTTAAAAAGTGCGTGTAAATACACCCAATCAAGAAATGGAAAGAAATATTACGATGTTTCTAGCTCGGATTCAACGAATCAGGCGCCCCAGCGTGAGAGAAGGGGTAATCACTCCTGAAAGTATACGACCGTTTCCTAAGGCACAAAGAAAAAAATCGACAAAGAAAGGGAGACAACCAGGAAAGTCTAAAATCCTTGCAGAAACCCCAGAGAAAAACTGTCTTGAACAAAAAATAATTGACAAAACCAAAGATAAGAAGAAATTGTTTGATGACGGAAAAAGAAAATACCAAGAAGTCAAGTAAAAGAAAGACTGTAGTAGACAGTGATAATTCAGACAAAATAAGTGAATTTAGCAAAGAAGCATCAGGTGACGAATTAATGCAGCAAATTTTACCTCTATTAGACTATGAAACCGAGTTACCAAACGTATTAGTCGGAGACTTTGTACTCGCAAAGTATTGTACAAAGAAAGCAGTCAGTTTTTATGTAGGAGAGGCAGAAAATATTATTGATAGCGAGTACCAGTTAATTTTTTTGAGAAAAAAAAGGCAGCGGTTTTGTATATCCTACTGTGGGTGACAAGGATTTGAGAAAATCAACATGAAATTCCCAAAACCTAAGCGAATTGATACTACTACCACGTTCAAGCTCAATAAAAAAGTTTCCAATAGATCTTAAGTTCTTTTAATATCTTTTGAAATAATCTTTAATATTTTGTTATATTTCAGAAAAATAAAAATTACATTTTCACTTGTTTTATATGAAATTTACTACTTGTGTGTACACATGTGCCCCAGGAATGACTGATTCTGTCCCACAGTGCGGGCACTTTGAGACATTTGCATGAAGTTTTTGAAAAATAAACAATTATTGTTTATTTTGTAACAATGATAAGAGCGAATTACATTTTCCACACGTTTTATCCCAAAGCCAGTGGCTCAATTCATGCATTGTCTACAAATAAAATTATTTCATTCAAAAATAAAGACTTCACACTGCAAAATGTTGCAAATGTCCCAATGTGCCCCCCCCCCCTCTGCTCTACTATTAGTACATATTGTCATAAACGTCAATGAGAAAAAGATTTATATCATTCACAAGAAATTAAAAAAAAAGGGCGGAGTACAGTGCCTTGCGGAACTCTATTTCTAACAGACATGTATACTCAAGTTTACTAATGAGCGTATGCAGGGAACCTCAGCTTACTGCGATAATAATGTATTATTGTTATTAATTAGTATTGTTCTTGGGTGGTGGTAAAGGGGTTTATTGTTAACACATTTATTGCATGCTAGTATATAAGATGACCTTGCATATTATTGTGACAATCGATCCAAAGGTACACTCACGGACACCCAAAATGTCCGCAAATGCATTAGACCGGACATCTTGGTTTCCGTGAGTGTACATTGCGCGAGACCCAAATTTTACCTGCGCGTTGTTAAAAAAGAATATGAATTATAACTAGAGCAGACCACTTTCCGTGCGCGCCATGTGCGCCGATGTGGGGATGACTGTATTGCATATTACTTTAATAGTAGAAAACCAAATGTATATTTAATTATTTCTGATAGAATAAACGTCTTTACTTCTATACTTATATCGGTAACAAGCTCATGTTGCGGCCCTATTCTATCGCATATTCTAGTATATTACGAATTACACTCCCATACCGGCGCACATGGCGCGCACGGAAAGTGGTCTGCTCTAATCATAACTAGATGTAAAGAAATTGTAAAGAGTTTTTAGTTCGTATATAGTTCTTGAGCAGTGTTATTATTTTACACTAGTTACGTGTGATAACGTGATTAGTTTGGCCTTTCCCTGGACTCGCTTTATCCGCTTTTCTCAATACTGTAATGCAATTACGTTACCACATATCATTCTCGATTATTGCAGTAAGCGGTGACGTACGGTATACTTTCTATTTTTGCAGTTGGTATAAACATTTTATTGAAAAATAGGTGAAATTTATATAGTTACCCGTTTTTCTTACTAACTTGAATATCAGTTCGCTACTACTTAATATTTAGTATCTAAGACTTGAAAGCGATACTTCGAAGAAAAAGGAAGCTCATTAGAGTGAATACATTTAAATACAAAATACTTATTCCTTTTACACAGTTAACGTCCTTATGAACAGGGCTTTATCTGCTTTGTACCCATTCCGAGAGATTGTGTTTGTGTGCTGATCCTTTGAGAACTATTACCGCAGCGGAAAACGATTTACAGAAAAAAAGTTGATCGATACACGACCGAATTGTTTGAAAACGACGGAATTGGAAAACAATATTTTCTCGGAAAGCACAAATACAGCCATCGAGCCGTTTCGAAAATACGTATACGATGACGTAAAGGGACAAATTTAAACATAGAGGTTGCACTCTGAATACCTGTGACAACAAATAAATGCATACGACGGCTTTTGTCGGTTTTAACGGCAATCGGTTTATTTGTGTTGGAATTTTTTGTATTAACTGCGTCAATATTATCTGTTTATGCGGAATGACCGCATTATAAATTGAAAATATTTATATAGTTAAGGCCGTTTTGTTTAACTTTAAATTGGATTTAGCACAAACATTTACGTGAAATGTTTACGCGTAGGTAATACAAGATTAAATAAAACCGGAATAGATTTTTATTTGAAATTAAATATAAACCCCGACCGCCTTTAGAATATTATAACATAGTTGCTACGCAGGAAATTACTCAGAGGTTTATAAAAAAGACAAATATCTAGTTATAGCTCAGTTTCTTGCAGTTAGTTCCTGTTATTTTGAAGATTAAAAAAAAAATAAGTGGTAATTGCAACTGGAAGTTATAGTCATAATGGGAGAGTATAATTATGGAAAGCAGTATAAGCTTTAGTTTGAATAGATATAGGCGGAAATTATTGATTGATGGTCAGTTGATTAAAATTAAAACAAATATACAACAAAATTGTTTTTCTTATCAACGGTAATTGCATTTTAAAGCAAGTTCTTATTAGAAAACCTTTTATTTATGATAGGTCTTTTTTAGAATCATATAACTCGGTAGAAATACGCTTTACATTTACCCCGACTTGTTTTTTCTGCATAAATACATCTTCATTTTCCACGTATTCACGTAGCTTTTACTAAAATTACAACTTTGTGAAAAAAAAGAAACCAAACGTTTTTGTTTATTTATATACGTATATCTGTCGGTATGGCACGGAAGCGGCGTGTTTTGTTTACATTGTAATTAAAATCGAGATCACACAATTGCGTTTCTCTCTAGAATCTTGCGCAAACCCAACCACCGACCGCTGAGAACCGGAATATGTAGAAGCGCTGTTTTAATTTCGAACGCGGTCCGTTTGCTACTTGTTAACCGTGTTTATTTTGGCCGTGATATCGAATACGCCAATCCGGACGATAAAATCATTACGTATTAGCAATTGATTGTTTCGAAGAAATCCAATCGTTCAAAGTATGATTTTGTACAGGATCAATCTGTTTTTGCTAAGATAACAACCGACTAGGGGTGGATAAAAGCTAATTGCAGCATTTGTTTGTTAAAAGAGGTAAAAGCCATTATATATTCATGTAATTTTTTAATGTTTTTGTTGCATTTGTGCAAGGTGTTTATCCATTTTCCAAATTCATTGCAAGTGATTGTTTTTTTTTGTGAAAAAATCGCAATAAAACAAGTTTATATTTAAGTCTACGATATTTCAGTAACTTTTACTGTCAGCAATAAGAAAAATATTAAATAAATAAATTTCGAACGGGTACATATGATGTAGCGACATTTGCTGATATTGATTTTCAGTTCGTAGGTCTGTCACCACTCCGCCATCAAGTCAAGGTTTTGTTGCAAGAGCTGCACATCATCTGCTTTGGTAGTTTTAAGGTATATCTTTAGATCGTCGGCATATGCCAGAACATGACAAGTGATACTGTCCATCAGGTCATTAATAAACAAGTTAAACAAGAGTGGTCCAAGGTTTGACCCTTGGGGAACACCCGATGCAGCTGTGTACCTATCTGATTAATAACCGTAGTATGCTATAACACATTCGTTGGTGTAAGAACGATTATATGAGAGTGACAACAGAAAGAGCGAAACCAAACGAACTAAGCTTATCTAGTAGGTCATTATGGTTGATCGTATCAAAAGCGTGTGAAAAATCTGTATAAACCACATCTACTCGGCTACCTCTATCAATAACTTTATAAAGGAACTGTGTAAAACTACATAGGTTTGTTGTAGTTTATTTACCTCGGATGAAACCATGCTGAAATTGGGATAACAGAGATAGAACGTTATAATAAATTCTTGCACAGAACAAGAAGTTGTTCGTAGATTTTGGCAATATTAGATAAAATTCTAATTCTAAAATTCTTTCTTACAAACCAGGCAAACGATAACTCGTTTCCACATATCAGGAAAGGTTTAACGTAACAATAAGAAAAATATAATTTGAATATGGGTAGCTATCTTTGCTTTGAGTTAAAATGTATCGCCTTGAGTGAAGGAAATCTCTCTGTCAGTGCGGTAAGAATGAAGGAAGACAGTAAAAGTATTACGAGAAATAGAATATGGGAGAATGAGAAAGAAAAGACGGTTGATAGAGGAAGTTGCCTAATAAGTAACTAATAACTAAATAGGAGTTACAGAAGAAATACCGCTATATTTTTCGACTGTTTCATTGCTTTTCTATTAAAAGTACACAGCCATGGTCGATAGTTGGAATGAATTGAAGGTTTTAGATATAAAATTTGAAGTTTGCATCATCGAGGCAAATTATATTTGAAGTAGTCTCCTTTTCACTTAAAGAAGATAAGTTTATTAGATCAGATGGAACCGTTCCAAATTCTGTAAGATCTAACTTAATCGATGGTTGCGCATTTATCATAACAACTCATCCCGATATTTCCAAAGCGCTCTACATCAATAACAAACTCAAATCTTTGATGCGATGCAAAAACCTGTATATAAATTAAGTCTAAATTGATTTATATGGTTAATGTGTTGACGTTTTAATCGTATACATTTCTCATTCATTGTAAACGTCACGCGTATGCTTATAAAATGATACAAGTAGGACAGATATCAATCGCTATTACTCATCCTATTTGTATTGCAGCCCGCGGGTTCATTCCGATATCTTTTTATCGGTATCGTGACGGCATACAATTCGAATAGTATTGAAATATTAAGCAATTGCGATCAGCAATCGCTTTTTGTCGGCTAGGTAATTAACACATAATTAAAAATAAACATCCGTTTCCGCAGGTCCGTGCAAACGTAAAGGTATGGGAATTTTATATGATGACGTATGCAGACGTGTTAAAAATATAAAAAATATCGTTCATATTTATATTTTAACTTTTTCTAATTTTAGAACTATAGACGTAACAAATTGAAAATCTAGAGCAGCTTATTCAAAAACTACAGTAGAGTCGCGCTAGTTCTGTACTTGCTTTGCTCGCCACTGTTTGATTAGCGAACTTGCCCGATTATCTATAACTATGACTAACATGATATAATATCACAGTTGGTTCTTTAAAATCAATTGTGTTGAGAGGGAATTGTTTGTCATTTCAAAATTTGACAGTAGTTGTCAGACGGAATCGTTTGTTTGTCATTTCAATATTTGACAGTAGTTTTTTTTTTTATTTAGTTTTACTAATTATTTTATTCATTTAAATAAAAACATTAATTATGTTTGGCGACGAGAACGGACATCTGACCACGTGTGCGAAATGTCGGCCGGAACAATAGGAAATTTACGTGAATTTTCGGCAAGAGAGACGGATTGGTCAATTTTTAAGGCAAGAATGGAGCAATATTTTATTGCAAAGGAGATTAAAGACGCAACAGTTAAGCGCGCACTTTTATTAAATTCGTGCGACGAAGAAGCATACCGATTATTGTATGGGTTATGTTTGCCGTTAAAACCGGAAGGGAAAAATTATCAAGAGCTGGTAGAAATCTTCGATAAGCATTTTAAGTCTGGCGTTAGTGCGTTTGGAGAAAGATACAAATTTTACAACGCGTCAAAAAGTCGAGCGGAAACCGTAGCAGAATGGGCGGCACGTGTGCGAAGCTTGGCAGCGAAATGTGAATTTGGTCGAGAATTAGACGTTGTTCTAAGGGACAAATTCATAATGGGATTGGACGCGAAAGGTATCCTACAGCGATTGTTCGAGGAGAAAATTTCCATTTCTTTCGATCAAGCAATCGAAATCGCCAACACCCAGATGGAAAAAACTACCATGAAGGACGTAAGCGTGAAGGAGGAGGTACTTTTTACATCCCATCCTCGTCGCCAAATTGTAATGTATCACTGTTTATTGAGAAGAGAGCGAACTATCCGCACAATACATATATATACATACAAGAGGTGGGGGGGTGCACCATAACCAAAGGCGCACGCACAAATGCACAAATATACAGTAATATAACTACATATAATCCTTACACTACACTTACTATTAAACATTGTATAACTTTAGAAATAAGCAGTTTGGGACATATGTTCTTATGAACTTTTATCATCACCTTCTGGTAGCAGCATTGAGCAAGCGTGCTGTATAATTTCTTCATCTGGAATGCTCGCTACATCAAACCAATTGCGTTAGCAATGTTTTGTAATGTTTCCGTGAAATCATTGTCTTTAATGGCTTCTTGAGTTTCAACAGTTCTGGAATATTGGGCCATACGTTTTCCAAGAAGAATCAATCGTAGAAGCTGAAAGTAAATGTCACGATCGAGTGGGTGAGAATACCATATCGTTGATGTTGAATTCTTTTAAGGGCTTGGTCTATGGTTTGATCTTTTACAACAGCTGTCATTAGCAAATTGTTTTTGTAGTATTCCTTCACAATTTGAATTACATTTTGGATCAAGGGTTATAAGTAAGCCTCTTGTATTAGGTTGAAAGAATATGGTGGTAATGCATTTATCATCACTTATTATTAGTTCTTTGTTAGCTGGATGTGTTGGAGGATTTTCCAAAAGGAGTAATGCTTTTTGAGACAAATTGCCTTTCTTTAAAAATTTTCTCACCTCAGTTACGAAACACTCATCAAACTATTTTTTAAACAAGTCCTTGGTCAACCATGCACTTTTCTGGCCATAATAATGATCTGGAAAGTCAAGATTTCTAAAACACAAATTTTCCTATGATCGAAAGTTTCAGTTTGTATAGCCCTGATGCATCTGCTCAGGTGAAACTCTCTTAGAAACTCTTCGACTAAGGGCCGATTTTTCATCATTCTAGAGTTTTAAAACTTTACTTTTTGCAAAAACCTTTGCTGAATTTCTTCAACGCCAAAATTGTCATTAGAAAGTTTTGCACCTGTTAAAAGCATTAATCTTATTCCGTGACGGCTAAAAAACGGTCGAATCAACCTTTGCAACAGAATCGTGTATTCCTTTTTTAGTAATTTGATTGTAAAAATACTTATGGATGTATGTCGTCTTCGTTCTTGTAAAAACCAGACATACAAGGCTTGTTCTACTTCTGGATTCTTTGCCATTTTTAGTGTTTTTTTGTTGCTACTAATATTCGTTCATAACCCTTTGCTGCTGTGCTTACTAATATTGTTCCCCTGTAGATATTGCAGTTCTCTTCCCACGATATTTGTATATCGGTACTATCACTCCTGTTGTCTAGTACTTGGGTACCCTCTTCTCATCCCATGCCTTACTGCAAAATTTCCAGAACATTTTTATACCCTCCTCATCCATGTTTTTCAGCATCTCTGCCGTTATTTTATCGTATTATGCGGCTT
Organism: Cetonia aurata; assembly: GCA_949128085.1. Lineage (NCBI taxonomy): Eukaryota > Metazoa > Arthropoda > Insecta > Coleoptera > Scarabaeidae > Cetonia > Cetonia aurata. The sequence goes on from OX421885.1 coordinate 38,060,618, forward strand.
TTTCCTTTCTAGTTTTGTTGATTGCATCTATAACTTCTTTCATTGAGATTTCCACTGTTTCTTCCGTTTTTTCTCTTGTTATTCCGTGACAGGTTTGCTATTTTTATCTTTCAACATGTTTCTATTTGCTTCCTTTCCTATTTTTTTTTTAATACTTCATAAAAGAACTTCTGGTTGTCTTTTTAGCAAATGTTGCCCAACATTTTCCTTTTTTTCACCCTGATACTTTCTTTAAATATTTTCCTGTGCTCTTTATATTTGGAATAACTATCTGCTACTCTGTTTTGTAAGTATACCCTCCGTTTTCCTTTTTTACTTTGGTGGAATTTTATTCTACCATGCAGTTCTTTTTCATTCTTATTCCTCTACACGTTATCTTATCGACAATAACTTTTTCCATATTTTTTTATTATCTTAGTTTCCTGCCATTACCCTTCCGTATCTCTCATTCTCGCTGTATCCGCTTCAAAGATCTTAAAAACTGTAATAAAGGCACACCAAGAAATAGTAAAATTATTACACTGCCAAAAAACGTGAAAAACGCCAGCTATTGACAAAGCAATAAATCTTTATGACCTACTCTTTGTGTAAATAATCAAATTAATGTACCCCTCTTAAATTGGTACCTTGTATAACGAACATGAATAGCCCATTTTGCTAGAAACTATAGAAATATATGTTACAGCAGGTGTTAATTTCCCCATGAGAAAAAACAAAGATAGTAGACATACGCAGGTATCTCTAATTCATTGAAAGGTGCTATTCACGAAAACAGTATCCGATGTGTTTTAGATTGCTTAGATAAAAGCTAATTAAATAAGCAAACAAAATCGAACCTCGTCGACGGTTACCAATTGTAAGCCCTCGGGACTAACAAGGGATCCGTGGCTTCGAAACGTAATAAGCCTTTAGAACCCCATTCGCTTTATTTGCACGAGATCCTTTCTTCAATAAGCTGCCCTTGCGAGTATGACAGAACCTGGCAATCGATGGGACGGTTACAAAAGGGCCCCGTGTAATAGAAAGGTACGAGCTACGTTCTAATCGATATTCAGAGATGAGCTCGGGAATTAAATGCAAAATATGGTACTGGGCGCTGGTTTTTTCCGAAAATCATTATTGACGTTTGGCTTTATTAACTCTACAAGAGGCTTAACGACTGTGAAAATTAATATTCCTGCACGCTGGCGGTTGATGGGTTATATGCACAAAAAGTATTGGAGCTGCGTTCATATCATGCTTTATTCGATTTGCCTTTCATTTACAGGTAATATTGTGATGTGTACGTCTAAAAGCTTCATAATCGGATTAAATCCTATTATTATTTGGCATTCATTTTATGCATTCCGAAAATAATAAATAGCAAACGCTAACCAGGAAAACATAATCCACAAACTACGACTGACGCATTTATTCAGCTTTTTAGTTCATATTTTACACACAGATGAATAAGCATTAGTTAGAATTACTTCGTTACAAGACTATTTATTATTCCTTTGCAATTATGAAAAATTAATCACTGTTATAGCAGGAAGAATTACTACTATGAAGCAAATTCAAATATTTAATGAAAATTAGGATACGATTCTGACACAAGATAAATTCAATAACATAGTACCTACGGGATCTGTACCTTGTACAAGATGTATAAGAATGGACTGAGGAGGAGATTACAATAACACTTACCAGATGGAGAAAGTTAGATAATCTTGAATCGCTGAAGGTCCAGAGTGAAAGAATAGTAAGCTATACGAGGAAGTGAAATGTCTTGATGTGAGTTGTGTAACTAGAAGACCCTATGAAAAGCCATGGAGGTTAAGACATATCCTCGAGACTCTTTTATCCGTCAAAAATTGAACTAGTGCTGCTATCTAACCATACCAAACACAATTATAATACACTAATTGTGAGTCAAATGTTTTACTGCCAGGATGGCGCTGAACAATACGTCAAATGTCGATGTTCTTTGTTTATTAGTCAGAATGGCCGGTTGCAAGCTTATATACGAGTTGAATTTTGTAATATCGTTCATACTTTTTGCTTTTACGAAGTATAGTGATGGTTTATTCGAGTTTCTGTTATTAATATATATCTTGTGTGTGTCTACGTTCAGTTAATAAAAAATATATGAAATCTAAACATAAGAAAACTTAAAATGTTTGTGTTTTTTACATTAATATTTTACATAGACACTGTGCGCTTGAAATTATTATGTTATTGTTCTTTTTCATTTTTAATAGTTTCTACTTTACGTTTATTTACTTTAATTTTGTATTTGTATTTTGAACCTGTTTACATAATAAAGGTAGTTATATTTTTACATTCATATTCACCTTGTGCGTCTACTATTTATTTAGAACAGGTTGAAATGTTTGTAATGTTTTTCTTACTTAATAGAATTTTTATTTTAAGTTCCTTTAGTATAGCATTTTCATTTTTCACGTAATTTTTGCCTGCATGTTCGCTGCAGCGCAGAAGATAAACATGCCCTGTTTCGCATGTTTATCCTCTATTTTGATTTTGTCTTTTTTTTTGCTTTTTACACATGCTTATTTAATAAATATTATTAGTATAAATATGTATTTCAGTATTCAACAACATTCAATTACCTTTGCAATGTTGCACTTATAAATTATTCCAGTGTGATAATATCTACAATAAAACTAATTATATATATGCAACACCTGTAAGATTATCTGTAAGTGTGTTTGCATCTGTAATTCGCTTATGCATTTCTGCCACAAACTCGGTAAAGTGCAGACGTAACTTTTTATGCCTCGCTGTATCTTGAAAATCAAACTTTAGGCCCTAAAAAACTTTTTGTTTGTTTGTTTCTTGTTATTGAGCGAAGTTTTGAATCGTATAATGCGGCTCCACACTTCTAGGGCCTGACATCTTATTGATGTATTGTACCATCCTCACGTGAAGCTTTGCCGAACCTGAAGGTGCCAAACATCGCATAATGATTTTCATTCACAGCAAAAAATTACCGTCTCTATCTAGAATCGACCCAGCGCACATAGGGTGAAAGACAAACATACAAACCATTCAACTACCGACATAATATGCACTTTACTTTAACAAATGTAATATATTACTAGCCCTCCTTTTTGTATGTGATGATGACGTTCAAACACCGATCAATCATATAAAGAGAGTGATCGTATATTAAAGTGTGACACGCTATCAAAGACATCCAATTTAATTCTATTATAGCCGCACTAGAGCAATTCGATTAAGAGAAAATGAGAGAGAAGCAGTATTGTTCGGATGGGGTGCAGCTTATTGTCCTTTCATTGTTGAGTTTCTACTAAACAAAACGTCACTAATCGCTTTTGTAAGCGTTACGACCCTTCTAAATTGTAAACAAGATCTAGGCGCTGCGGACACGTTCTGATAATTTATCAAGATAAAACTGGCGCTATTTACTCAACATTAATGCCGCATAATATGTTTCCCACCTAGTCAAATGTTTGTTATAAAAGCAACCCTAAGCAAATTACTACTAAGTAATATTTACTATGATTGTGTTTAGAGACTGAAAACAAACAATCTACTTTGAATATCATTAGGCTGTAAGTTATTCTGAATGTAAAATAATACAGGACAGTATTATTCCTTTTTTTAAAATAAAAAGAAAACTGTAAGATGAATTACTGAAAAACAGTTTTCCGTTGAAGATTATATGTCACTTAAATAGATATCTTTATAAAAGAGTTTCACCCACAAATTGCATTTTGTAAAATGGCTTGGTTATTATTTATTTTATACCAGGGTGCGCCATTAGTGTGTCGGCGGAATTTAGCACGAAAACTACTAAAGATAGGAAAGTAAGATTATCTGTATATGGTGAAATTATTATTAAATATACCGGGTGATTCAGTAAGGGTGGCGACCGGCTGTATCTCGGAAACTGCTATGCCTAGAGCTTCGGGACAAAAAAATTCATAACCAATGTGGCCACCAGAAATATCCGAAAATTATTTTCATGTTCGAAATTTTACCGCTAGGTGGCGTATCTGCTATGTTCAATCATAAAATCAGTATTATCTCAGAAAATTGCAGGTTGAGCTATAGTTTTGAATGGACCGTTCGAAAGCTGAGTTGATGTCGCATTATTTTGTTTAATGACTTTTTTTCATATCTGCCATAATAAGGAGCGGGGAAGCCAATCAATTGTTTAATATGTAAATTTTAATATCTCCTGAACTATCCAACCAATCTGAAAATTTTTGGACTCGGTCGATTGAGCATTTCATGGGTTTTTTCTAGAAAAATTGTCGTTCTAGCATTTAGTTTGAAATAGGTAAACTACAGGGTGTTTTCTGTAGTGATAACATATTTTGGTGAATTTCAAGAAAAAATTAAATGTAACCCTGCTATATAATTACCACCAGTGTCGCAAGCTAAATTAAATTGTTGAAATTTCAGTGAAAACCGCAAATTAATATCTCTATCCGTTCTCGATTTATCGCCAAAAGAATGAAATTTGTAACAAAAATCAACTGCGGCCATGAAAGTAGCGGCCGCGACGGATGGTTTCCATGGAAACTACGAAACTATCAGATTATTTATTGCATATATCAGCCAAAAATAGTCAAAACTGAATGGAATAAATTATTAACGAGAATAATAACAGCAAAAAGAAAATATCTAACCAAAAATTTTAATTATAAATGTTCGGAATGTTTACCATCACTGGCCACCCACAAATTGAGTCTGTTACTATCGTTATCGTAAGTTTCATCCTTACCATGTCATCTTACATCAAGAATTAAAGGATGGCGATTTTGACCATGCAGCATGCGCTATTGGTCAGAAAGCAATCCTCACTGGTTACGCGAAGTTCAATTTCAAAATCGTTGGCGTGTTAATGTTTGGTGTGAATTTTTGGGGGAAAATTATTGGTCCTTACTTTTTTGAACAGCGTTTAAATGGTGTGGCTATTTTGTGGAAAATATATTGCCTTTATTGTTCGAAGATAGTTCCCTGGAGACAAGAATGGGTATGTGGATTCAGCAGGATGGTTTCCCGGCGCATTATGCGCGAAGTGTCCAGGCATTTTTAAATAACCGGTTGCCAAATGAATGTATAGACTGGGGTAGCATTTTTTCTTGGCCGCCGATGTCCCGCGATCTCACAGTAATTGATTTTTATTCATGGAGTAGACTTAAAGATATAGTATATAAAGACCGCCCAACAACACCTGATAATATGAAACAGAATTCGAGAAGCCGTCAGAAATATTTCCATTGCCGAGGTAGACGCGAGTGTTTTATCCACAAGTAACAGACTCAATTTGTGGGTTGCCAGTGATGGTAGACATTCCGAACATTTATAATTAAAATTTTTGGTTAGATATTTTCTTTTTGCTGTTATTATTCTCGCTAATAATGTATTCCATTCAGTTTTGACTATTTTTAGCTGATATAAGCAATAAACAATCTGATAGTTTCGTAGTTTCCATGGAAACCATACGTCGCGTCGCCTACTTTCATGGCCGCAGTTGATTTTTGTTACAAATTTCATTCTTTTGGCAATAAATCGAGAACGGATAGAGATATTAAAATGCGGTTTTCACTGAAATTTCAACAATTTAATTTAGCTTGCGACACTGGTAATTATATAGCACGGTTACATTTAATTTTTTCTTGAAATTCACCAAAATATGTTATCACCACAGAAAACACCCTGTAGTTTACCTATTTCAAACTAAATGCTAGAACGACAATTTTTCTAGAAAAAACCCAGGAAATGCTCAATCGAACGAGTCCAAAAATTTTCAGATTGGTTGAATGGTTCAGGAGATATTAAAATTTACATATTAAACAATTGATTGGCTTCTCCGCTCCTTATTATGGCAGATATGAAAAAAAGTCATTAAACAAAATAATGCGACATCAACTCAGCTTTCGAACGGTCCATTCAAAACTATAGCTCAACCTGCAATTTTCTGAGATAATACTGATTTTATGATTGAACATAGCAGATACGCCACCTAGCGGTAAAATTTCGAACATGAAAATAATTTTCGGATATTTCTGGTGGCCACATTGGTTATGAATTTTTTTGTCCCGACGCTCTAGGCATAGCAGTTTCCGAGATACAGCCGGTCGCCACCCTTACTGAATCACCCGGTACAGGGTGTTACGATATCCCAGAGCCACGTTCAACTTTTTTATTTTATATGGAATGCTGTATTTTTTAGTTATTATTTCGATAGCCACCTGAAACACCTTTGCAGTGATATATGGTTATGTTTAGTTTAGGCTATATTGCAAATTTTGCCAAAATGTTGGCAGTTGCGACTTTTGAGATTTTAACTTTTACCTTAAAAACTGTCTTAGTGTCGCGAGTGAATCTTTTGTTATGGATTTGGGGGCTAACAGTTAGCATGTTTGAAGGTGGTATAACTATATATTTCTAAGTTATAGAAATATATACAGGGTGTTAAATATGTCATGGAACATTTATCGAAATTCAAACGCTTTTTCTCAATTTTTTTAAAATTTCCAATATAATCAGCAAATTCCTTGTAAAATTGCCTTCAAAATGGTACCAATAACGTAATACTTATTTTACCACGAAGCTTAGCACTAAGAGTGAATGGGATAGAGATACCATTTCGAAACTCAATAGAAACGCCATTAAATGGTATACAGATGGCTCCAAAACGGCAGAGGGAACTGGAATAGGGATATATGCTTGGGGATGTACCCAAGTATCTTCCAGGCGGAAATACACGCCATTGAAAGATGTGTCCAGGTCAACATTGACAGAAGCTATGAAAAGCAGGAGATTATCATAATATCTGATAGTCAAGCAGCCATTAGGGCGCTGAGGTCAAACATAATCAGCTCCAAAATGGTTTGGGAGTGTCTACAAAAACTAAACGAGCTAGGCAAAAAGAACAAGGTAACCCTTTTGTGGGTTCCGGGACACACGGGAGTGGAAGGAAACGAAATAACAGATAATCTCGCTAAGAGAGGGGCTAGAACACCTTTTGTAGGGCCAGAGCCTTTTTGTGGGATAAGTAGCAGCATAACACTGGAGAAACTGGAAAATGAAGTAGAGCAGAGAAAATCCAAATACTGGGAGAATCTCCAGGGAATGAGGCAAGCTAAAACTCTTCTGGGTACCTATAACCAGAAGAGATCTGCAGAATGCATCAACCTGAGTAAAAATAATATTCGGATATTGACAGGGATCCTTACAGGCCATTGTAAACTGAACGGACATCTAAGCAGGCTTGGAATAGCGAAGGAAGCCGAATGTAGATTTTGTGGGGAACAGGACGAAACGTCCATTCATCTACTCACAAACTGTGTTGCACTATGCAACTCAAGGGCGCTGCACCTGGGAGCATATGAAATCGAAGAGGGAGAGTTACCTAATCTGGGGCCTTCGGACATTCTACACTTCTTGAAAGGAATCAGACTGGACGGCCAGCTGTAAATACAATGAGAAGAGGGGACACAATAGATCTTTTAGGTCGCAGTGTACTATCACCCTAATCATACATACATACAACGTAATACTTATTTTCAGTATTTTCGAAGAAATTATGGAAAATATGTTTAATAATAGCAATTTACCCCTATTCATTTGTTCTTTTTTATGTAAGTTGTTTAGATTATTTATAATGTAACAAAAACAAACCGTACGTGACACAAAATTATTTTATTTTTTACACTTTTAGATGCTCAAATATATCTCTATTCAGCTCCGTGTGTATGGTCTGCCTACCATTTTCAAATATATACATATTATCATATTATCCACATTTAACTGAAGAGAACCATTTCTTATGCGTTTGTGCATGTTGTCTGCCGTTGCATCGGGTGTCATGCATATGATGGTTTTTTTATAGTAGCCTGTAGAAAAAAAATCATAAGGGTCAATCTGGTGATGCGGTGACCAAATTCATGAATCCCAATCCGCTTTTACAGCAGCACTATAATGTGTGAATACACAATCGCGTTGGTACCACAATCTCTCCATAAAGTTGCTATGGAGGCCTTCTAGCAGTACTGGTAAATTATTTTAAAAAAAGTTTCTATAAACCTCACAATTTAAGGTATTGTCAAAGAAGAATGGATCCACAACGGTGTTCCCTGATGTTCCGAAATTGTCCTCGTAGAGATTGGCGAATTTTCCACAACGGATTTTCTATAACCATAGTTTTTGTTCTTCCATGTTTATCATAATTCACATAACCCGACCAAAGAAACCTTATCAACAAATTCTCAGCTTACTATCTGACGCTCTACAGGTAGGATAATCCGCTGCATACATTCTTGATGCTGATAGTGGATTTCTGTTGCAAGCACCAAGAATAAATATCATGTCTATGAGTTCCTCCTTGGAGAAATTTATTTTTAATAAATCAATTTAGGTAAAAAACAGGAACAAGACGATATAATTAACAACCAGATTAAAGTAATACGTAATAACTAATAATCCACAAATAAATAATTCAAATATTATAATAAAATCATAAAACATTGTAAAACGCTATGACACCAAAAATAAACTACAAAAAACAACATTATGTGGACATTTAAGCAGAGATTTGATGTTTCGTTATATTCTTAGCTTTTGTTTGAAAATCATGGCTATCTAACCATATTTGGTGTCCCATATATTGAACATTTGTCAACATATTTTCCATAAATTTGTAATATCTTCGAAAATACTGAAAATAAGTGTTACGTTATTGGTACCATTTTAAAGGTAATTTTACGAGGAATTTGCTGCTGATATTGGAAAATATAAGTTCCATTTAAAAAAATCAAAAGGAACGTGTTTGAATTTCTATAAACGTGCTATGACATATTTAACACCCTGTATATATTTTGACGTGGCGCCACTTTGAAACATATAAATCGTTAGCCGCCAAATTGGTAACCAAAGAATAACGCGCGACACTATAACCGTTTTAAAGATAAAACTTAAAATCTCAGAAGTCGCAACTGTCAAAATTATGACAAAATTTGCAATATAGCCTAAACCAATTGTCAGAAGTGCACATAACTTTATATCACTGTAAAGGTGTTTTAGGTAGCTATCGAAATAACAACTAAAAAATATAGGAATCCATTTAAAATAAAAAAGTTGAAAATAGCTCTGGGAATTTGTAACACCCTGTATATTTGAAAATATTTTTACCATATGCGCATTGATCAACTATACCTATATATATACAGAAAATCTCACTTCTCTATCTTTAGTAGTTTTTGTGCTAAATTTCGCCGACACACTAATGGCGCACCTTTTTAATGATGTTTTACAACTTGTTTGATTACTTGCACAACTTAATCGATCGACGTACATCTACTAACATCAAACAGAAATTCAAACTATCATGATCATTAAGAAAAAACCTCGGTGAAATATAATATAGTGAATCCTTTGTCTATGTTGCGCTTATTCGAGTAATTAATTGGCTGCGAGCTTTTGCACACTGAGATCAAAGTGTATACCAAATGAATGCTATAATTGCCAATTCCGACCCACGTTGGAACTTCATGAAATAATTTAGTTAGAGACTGTTTCAAATGTAAATACATACATGAACACAATTTCCTGCTTTTATCATCTACCTCTCCCCACTTTAGGAACCGACTGTCTAGTTGAGTTCGTGAGTGTATCAAAATATGCGGCGGTGGTCTCGTATAACGAGATACATTTGCAAAACAATTAGATGGATCCTAGAATTGAACAGTAGTAATCATCATAGTGTAAAATTCAATTGAACAAGCAGAGAACGGCTTTCAAAGGGGTTATAAGGGTGTATTATTGATACCCAAGAGTTGAATTGTCTGATAATAGAATGGATAAATAAATTGAGGTTATTTAGATCTAATATTTTAGTAAATTTATTAAAGCCTTTCGTTAAAAGGATTGATGTTATTTTAATACCTTCTTGTTGGTCGATATCTATTTGTAATATAATTGTTCAAACGAGAAAACACTAAGAAAATTCTTCTTCTAGCAAGATATTAGGTAAAGATAAATTGGATTCATGTTTGACACTCATATGAGCGCCTCTATTAAGGCAAGTATTAAAAACGATAGTTTTAAAAAGTAGCTAGTGATGTTTATGTTATAATCGACTAAATTTAGAAGTGCTGCTACCTTCAAAACATTCCTAATTTTCTAGTATTACAAATTCATATACGATCATATTATATTTGCAGTGTTCGGTAGGCTTTCAAGAAATTGAGACAAGAAATAAGTTATTCCCTCATCCCAGTATCGTTTCCGCTATATAATTATTTATAGGAACATTCTTTCATCTAACTTCGCCAGCGAAACAAAAGACGGGCAAAGTTGAACAGAAGTAAATCACCCACAGCAACGTAAACATCTATCTATTCTCTATGGACGTCTTTTACTGTTATAGTTTTTTTTATAGACTAGTATGCTTTTAAAATTGGCGAAAAACAGCTTTTAAGATTTTCAGCATATATTTTTCAATTCATAAACGTTATAGTGTATACTTATCTTAAGTGAAACAGATAATAGAAATGTCCACTATGCCGTAACTCTTTTTAAATTAAAGATGTTACGATCATAACCATCATAAAAATATATTGTTACTCTGTGGACTATATTATCTGAGCACAAATCATATTTGCGTTACGTATATATTAGTTGTTTGTTACAAGTTGCGTCTAAACAAACAAGTGTGTTTAATGTTTTCATTACGTTGATTAGGTACTGCATAATTTGTTATTCAAAACGCGCTCAATTGTCTGATATAAACACGTACAATACGTTTCGCATTAAAGTTGAAAGTGAAATTTCTTTCGCATATTAATTTAAAAGGGTTTATAGGTTTATACCATTCAAAGCAAGTGTAGAAGGACAAGTTACCTAATGAATGTTCTAATAATAGCAACACAATAACACAAGTCTACAGTATTTGATGTGCAATTATTTATTCAGGGAATTTTGTACAACGTTCAGCACTTAACACCGCTAATTTAAAACGTTTATTTCTAACAATGTAGTCTGTAATTATGTTATATATGTGTAAATAGCGATGTTTTTACAAACAATAAGGTTTAGTACTACATGTTTTAAAACACTTTACCACGAACTTCACTGCGCCGGATTTACGTTTCGTCAACAAAGCTATCATCATCAGCTGTAAAACAGTACTAAACTATACTAAAACTATTCCTATTTATACAATGGTTGGATGTCGTCATACTTAACTAATCACTAATCCAATTAAAATTTTTAATAAAAGAATATTGTCCCGAAAATATGATATTGTCATTCAAATAGATATTCTGTCTAGTATTAATATAAATTTCTTACTAAAGAGTCCATTAATTTATTTTTTACGCTATTATAAATGGAGAGAAGCACTACAATAACAAGGAATGCTTATAAGGATATGGCCAAAAAATTTTAAATTGCCATTCAATTAAAAAGACGTAAAATTGTCAGTGAGAGATTATCTTGTTGAAAAATAATCCCAATGTCCACAAACCTCACTAATAAGTTGAAAAAGTCGTTCAGAACTGCAGGTGAATAGAGTTCGCAACCATGTTATAGTTTGGATTTGGCTCTGAGCCACCACGGAGAGGCAAAAATGTTTTTTAAAGAGCTACCAAAAGATTTCTTTTTGGTAGGAGTGAGGGTTTGGATATATCGAGAGAAGGCAGCAAAAACACAACAGCGTTCAGGACAAGGTTATCTCAATTCACTACTGCGTCAGAGAAGTAGAAAGATGAAATGAGTCAAGTACAAGTACTCTCTGACAACTAGTCAACATTTGAAGCGACCCATTCAGGAAATGTTGACTCCAAGGCGGTTTGGGGTGTGTACTAGGCGAGGTGGGCACCCACACCCAAAGGAAATTAACATTGGCATGGGTTTCCAATCTCACGGATCTATTGAGAATAAGGTGCCAGACAAACTTCTCGCTGGAGTTGACTCAAATCGCAGTTTATCAGCAAATGGATAGCCGCACAATAAGTCCAAAGAGTAGCTGTAAAAGTCACTTAGGCAAAGACGGGCAAAAACAGTTGTTAGGGGACAACCGGTCATTGTAGACCAAATACGCACGTGACAGCTTTCGCCAGAATGCACAAGAGAGAGAAGAAACTCCAATCCACTTTCTGTGCCAACGCAATGGTTTGGCAATCTCAACGTTTCTACTAGTATAGGCTCAGAGAACCTCAGAGAGGAGGTTGGCAATAAACCCCAAGCAGGCATACATTTTATTAAAATAATTATACGGGTGAAAGCGATTTAATCTAGGCATGTAAAAGTTTAGTTTATGTAACAGCCATCACGTTTATTATGATCCAAATATAAGAATTTAATCAGACTAATAATTCTTCTGACTTGCTAGAAATCGAATTTGTCCATAAGTACCTTATAATCAAAACTCCTTAAAAGATATGATCAATCAACTAAGAATTTGCTAAGCCAGAACGTATCAAATAAAAAAGAATAATATACTGAGTGTGGTGGTATTTTGTAAGTCTCTACGATTGCGATAGTTGAAACCATAAAGTTTAAAGCATTAAGCTGCAACATCCACTATGTGATCGGAAAACGAAAGTTTGGGATCAAATAATACTCGTGGATCCTTCGTTAAGCTTGCAGACTTTAAAGTAGTTCCAATGATAGTGTAAGAAAAGTTAGCAGGATTATTTTTTTTTTAGTAAAAGCCGTAGAAGTACACTTGGAAAGGTTAAGTGAAAGCTCGCATTTCTGCACCAAGAAACTACAGGATTGGTAGTAAACTGACGTACCTCATAGTCTACTACAGAATCGATAGAAACGTACAACTTTAAATCGTCAACAAACATAAGTTTTTTACAAGATATATTATTAACTAGACCATTAATAAAAATTAGAAATAGAAGGGGGACTAAATTCGACCCTTGAGGGACCCTTTATGTAGGATTAATAAATTTAGATATGAAGTTACGGTACTTATCACACTGGTTGTAGTTTAACAAGTATGATTTCAAAAAAAAATAAGTAGGCAATCAGAGAAGCCGTGATTTTTTTTGCCAATAGCATATGATGATCAATTTGATCAAATGTTTTCTGAAAGTCCAGGTATATAACGCCAACTTGGATACTGTCATCTATAACTTAAGTAAATATAAGTCCAATCTATGGCAAATTACTTTAGAATAAAGCCTAACTTCACCTTTTAAAATAAACGCATTTTAATCGCTGTTTTACATTCGTAAAAATATGGTTTGTTTGTCTTTTTTTAATAACATGTGGACCAGATAAAATTATAAGTTTAAATCAATGTAATCATGTACAAGTTAAAGTAAATATGTATTTTAATATTTACACCACAATCTTTGAAAACAATAGAGGACAATGCCTCCCTGTAGATCCTTAAAGAGATATCTTTAATCGAGATAGAACAAACCCACCGTATTTCCGTATTCCTTCCGCACGAAATCCTTTCGAAACAAACTCCTCATTCACACAACGAGGAGACGCACTGATCCGAGATCCAAAATGTCACACACTTTAGCGTCCTACGCTCACGTCGTCTCGCGGATCGCGTCGCCCGAACTACCCCCCCGAAGAGCTCCGCAGGGGTGTTGTATTATGCAACCCGCCTCGACACTATGAACTGTATATTGCGTAAACCGAACCGTTGCCCGCAGCTTACTAAAAACTCGACGGAAGCGTCGCGTATCGGACGCCTGCGCTGTGTTGCGTTTCGGTTCCGTTTCAGAATTTGGTCGGCCGACGTTTACCACCTCTTTCAGGTGGATCCACTACGTTTTCGGCTCAACTATAAGCCTACCGTTACCGTGGTGAATGCGGGAATTCGCGTAGAGAACATGGGTCAAATGATTCTCTCAGGTTATTTTGATTCTGATTACGTTTAAATATCCTGGTTGATGAAAATTTCCCAATTTTTCCAGTATGTTAACAGAAAGCCGTTGCCAGAAGATTTAAAACGTAAAACGAGTTCAGAAAATAAATTCTGGTTTAATTTATGATACTTATCTACCGTGAAAATGTAGAACTACTTATTGAAGTTTCCTTAAATACGCGAACTTATATATAAAATATACTGAATTTCAATTAGAAGCTTAATATACCTCTAACTATACAAATTAGGCTGCTTCATCTTGATTGCTATTTGTAAATTACATATAAGCACCATCAATACAATCGTAAAACATATTTTAATATATATTTTATTGCCCAACAGAATCTACAATTCCAATTAAAGGACAATATGTATGAACCAAATACAGTGTGAGTTGCACAGCATTGAGGACAAAAAAAGAAGCAAATAGTACTTAAATTTAACTTAAATCTGGTACATAGGTAAATTAAGAATTCCATTTAACCTACGGGTGAAATTTTTGGTAGATTTTAGATAAAACATAAAACATAAAACATAAAACATAAAACATAAAACACAAAACATAAAACACAAAACATAAAACATAAAACATAAAACATAAAACATAAAACATAAAACATAAAACATAAAACATAAAACATAAAACATAAAACATAAAACATAAAACATAAAACATAAAACATAAAACATAAAACATAAAACATAAAACATAAAACATAAAACATAAAACATAAAACATAAAACATAAAACATAAAACATAAAACATAAAACATAAAACATAAAACATAAAACATAAAACATAAAACATAAAACAAAACATAAAACATAAAACATAAAACATAAAACATAAAACATAAAACATAAAACATAAAACATAAAACATAAAACATAAAACATAAAACATAAAACATAAAACATAAAACATAAAACATAAAACATAAAACATAAAACATAAAACATAAAACATAAAACATAAAACATAAAACATAAAACATAAAACATAAAACATAAAACATAAAACATAAAACATAAAACATAAAACATAAAACATAAAACATAAAACATAAAACATAAAACATAAAACATAAAACATAAAACATAAAACATAAAACATAAAACATAAAACATAAAACATAAAACATAACCTATAGAATTATTAATTAACTGCTATAAACCATAAACAACGCAATCTTAAAGAAATTTATTTGTATAAGGGAATACTGACAATGTATCCAACAATTTGAACTAATGGAAACGTTGCTGGCTTGTATTACACGATAGACATTTATTACTTTATTTGATGAAAGCATATAAAGTAGGATATTTCTCCTAACAGTTCGTTTTCAATCGATAATATAAACAGCAAAATTCATTAATTTTTTATTGCGGTGTAAGTTTTATAAATCTTTATATAAAATTCTTTTCCATATTCAAAGACATATTAACCAATAAACAAATAAATTTTACTAAAGAACATTTAAAAATAATACTGACAATAAATAAGAGCAAATCATGTTGTCATATATTTTAACTAAAAATTCACATTTAGATCTTAATCAACAAATTGTAATCATAATAACTTTAATTCGAGTATTTAGCTGGTATATTGTTTTTCTCTATAAATTTTTATGTGCAACTCAACGTTAAAAATATCTATTTTGTGTTTGTCTTTTAATTAAAAACAACCAATATTTTGGTATCTTACAAGAATAGATTAATTCAATGCAGTGGCGGCTTGTAACGTTTTGTTCAAGGGAGGCTACTGTAGCCTAAGTAACCCTTCTCGGCCAATAAATTATATTTTTATAGTTATTATTGTAGGATTGTAAGAGACGCAGTGCTTTCAGCCATGGCATTAATCATCGGCGCGGAGCCAAATCTGTGGCTAGCCTCCTCGCTTGCTATTATAGTGCGTACAGTATTATTTCGCGCATTATTGGAAATTTGTTTGCATTTTTAAATTAAGTAATGAATAAATATACTACTGATTATACTTTTTTTGCAAAATTGCTTTATTTTAGTATATAACCGATGCTTAACATTATTTTAATACATAATAAACGCTACTTATTTTATTAAAAATATTAGGGGAGGCTTAGTCTCCGTAGCCTCCCCTGACGAGCCGCCACTGATTCAATGCTTAATAACATGTTTCTTAAGACGTAATAAGTTGACTTGAAATTTTATTTGTAAAGCATATTTTATGCTAAAAATTCCGAAAAGTGTTTATTTTTGTATTAACAAAATGTTTACTTAACAAATGCATAATAAACTAGTAAATTAAAACATATTTTTAGAACAACCTTAAACATACAAGGATATATTTAAAATAGCGACAACAAACGAATCACAGGTCCTCGTACATCATATTTTCAATCAAGCGTATATAAAATACATGTACTTAACCTCACTTCTATTTATTATTTAACTTAACAATAGGGATATTTGGGCCTAAAAATGTTTCCATGCGCGCAAACATTTACATCGTAAATTAAACGCTAGTACCCTTTTGGCGGAACTGTTCTGTTAATCTGTTAATGATGTTAAGTATTCACTAGCGAATATAAATATATTTCGATGACGTAGTTTGTTTGAACGAGTCTTAAAACTGTTAGTGTGCTTAGATATACAAACGATACTTTTGATCGTGCGCTTTTTACATTAAATGTTAAAGTAATGTATACTATCTCTATTAAATTAAATAAAGAAATATAAGAGAATATTTAATGTATTAAGAAAAAGAAAATAAGATAATAAATTAAGCATCTTTGTAATTTTATGTGGTATGTAAATGTCGAACATCAAAGCTTATTCTACAGCCGTACTAACGAATTACGGTATCTATGCACATCTGTTTCGCGTACGTGATTTACTGAACTTGGAAACTGGGAAACTTGTCATACCAGATGATTTTCTAATAAAATTTATGACGGTTTGGAACTATCAAAACAGAGGTAATGCGTTTATTGAGAATCCTTTAGAAGTTCATCAAGATAGGTTTTGCAACAGTTGTTTTAAATGTATATTTAATATCGAGAATGAGGATGTACAATATAAGTAAAGTCGTTGAGCAAATTTATTATTCCGTACAATCAAGTTAAAATCATTAATTAATTTAAATGTATTGTTTTAAACATGTGATAAGAAAAGTGTATCTGTCCTGATCAACTTGTTTCTCCACCCAATCTCCATGAATAAAATTTATTCGAGAAACGATCTCGCACTATATGTTAGTTTGCTACTATGAAATTAATGAACGATACACGTCTATCCTAGGTACATATTTCCAAATGCTATTGACCGTACTACTAGATAATTTATATTCACAAACCAAATCGCAATCCACGAGAATCCTATTCGATGGGAAGTGCCAGTAATTAATTAGCGAATGATTGAAATACTATCTGAGCATCAGCAATTCGAGCAACTATCTGCACACACATTTAGCTATTCAAATGTTCTAGGACTCGAGTAACTAGAAACGGGTTGTTTCGTGATAGTTTCTAAGTAATTGTTTCAACATAAGACTTACCAGCTGTAGACCACTGGGTCCGCGTTGTCGAATCTACGTAAAACAGAAGCACTTCGTAAGCGGCGACGATTTAACGATCATCGTACAACGTTCGCACACTAACTCACAGTCTGAGCTGTCAACATATGACTTTGACTCCCTAATATGCACGCGAAAGTAATTTTATATGCGTAATTTTAAGCCATTCGTTTTGCCTATTTTGGCAGACATTGTGGCTGCGTCCGCTATACCTCATAAATAATAATCGACTGATTGTCGTCAATTATGACTTCTTCGATGTACGTTGCGCGATTATTGAATGTAAATGAAAGCGAATAGAAGTGTTTACCAAAACGGTGTGGGTAATTGAATTTCAGATGTTCGAAAGAAGCTGATTTAAGAAGACACTAACAATAAACAGAAGCCCCATATCTCTTATTAAAAACATTTTATTGAAATTAAAGTTTGTAATATATTTTGTTTAATTTTTCAAGTTAATTGTTATCTACCTAATAAATTCTGAAATGGCATCCACATCAGGTGTACAAAGCCGGACCAAGAATAAAATATTTCTTGTGGGCTATCCCATTCACCAGATCACCGGTTGTAAACTACCCTCAAATCGTCAAGTTTTGTGTGCTTTATTTTATAATTTACGAACTGTGAAATTAACTGTAAGAGAATCAGCAAAACTTACCACACGAGAAGTGTTAATTTTTAGGAGAAAGCTCAAATCCCGACAAACATGAGCAAAATGCAATTACTAAGCTGGAAAAACTTCACGCCGAGTGGAGAACTCTTCAAAAAGACCGGAAGAAAACATCGGAAACGGTCAAGAACAAAATTAAACAGTTTATTGAAAAGTTGGATTATCTCTTTGATATTGCTCAACAAGATGCCTTGGCTCTGATGAAATTGGAAGAAGATAAGGAGTTTCTCATGAAACAGAGGCAAAAGGGCCGCCCACGTTCCATGACTGGAGTGGATCTCAGGTTGTCTCGAGCTGAAGATATCAAGATGCAAAAGGAACTTGCTTAAATGAACCGACAAATCCATAAAGTGTGACAACGATATTGCAGAAATAGTCCTGACCAAATTTTCGAACCATTTGTTTTATTTGAATGCAAAGTTGGTGGGATTATCGTTTTTTGATCCCACCAAGACAGACGATGAAAAGTTGTTAATGGCAAATAAATTGCTCAGTAGCACAGATGATTCATCAGAGCACGCTAGGGTTGTCAATTCAAAAGTTAGGAGAGAAAAGTTAAAAGAGGTAGTTGATGGGGGATTGGTAAATTTAGTAACCAAAGAAACGTTTATATTCTTTGACCAATTTAATATAAAAACAGATTTTCTAAGCCAACATCCAAAAACCTGGGATCAAAATAATGACTTCCAAGAAGGATTAAAAATTGTCAAAACATTAAAACTAGTTAATGATATGGCTGAGCGTGGTGTTAAATTAATAACCGACTTTAACAACCTTCTGACTAAAGATGAAGAACAAAAACAATATGTCCTGCAAGTTGTTAGCAAATGCCGAGCATTATATCCTGACGTTTCAAAAACTAGTTTAACAAAACCTCTAGAATAGTTGTATCTTTTTTGTGCCTATTTTGTATGTATTATATACCTGATTTTTATATTTTAAAATAAAAAATGCCATGAAACTTACCAGTGTTAC
This sequence comes from Cetonia aurata, assembly GCA_949128085.1. Taxonomy (NCBI): domain Eukaryota; kingdom Metazoa; phylum Arthropoda; class Insecta; order Coleoptera; family Scarabaeidae; genus Cetonia; species Cetonia aurata. The sequence continues at coordinate 38,079,690 of OX421885.1, forward strand.
TTGTTGTTTTATTACATTTCTGATTTAAACTCAAAAATATGCAAAAAAAAGCAAAATTTATCATTTAATAACAAAATATACGAAGTATGCTCCTACTTGTATCAGGTCACGTTTTTTGGGTTAAAGGTTGTTGTAACTCGGTTTGACTTAAAATTACAACAATTATCTATAAAATATAAATTTTAACATAAGCTTTCTTTTGAGATATTAGGCGTGTTTCTACTATTTACCGTCCTGGAGTTATGGCGCCATATGTCAGCATTTTTGCCAAAAATTAGGATTTTTTCAAACTTTGAGCGACGAGCGGCACGGGTTAACGTTGTTTAATCGAGCTCAAATTTCGGTTATCTCAATATCTGGAAAGGACAATCGTTTTGTGGGGTTCAGACGAACGAAATTCCGACATCGATTTTTTGCGGTCACCCTATGCAGCACAAATAAAAGTTATCGTTAACCTACTGCTGCTTTTATTACATTTCTCCAGATGCTGACTATTTCTATTTTGTATTTATGGTGACGTTTATCCTTTCTTTTCTTTGTGTGTGTGTTTAAAATTCATCCAATAAATATCCTTTAAATTTTCATTTCTTGAAGGTAGAAGAATTCGCTTCCTTTAACGCATATTTATTCATTCATTTAGTATACATCACCGAAGTTCCTATCAGTTCCTTGTAGGTCATCGTTCAACGTCAATGTTCGCCGTTTTTCCCACGCCTATAACGTGATATGTTTGCGTATAGATGGCGCTACAACCACACGTAGCCGCGTAATGGATCCAGCGATCGAGAAGCTCGACATAATCTCATTATTCAGCTCAACCCGGAACGTACCCGATTTCGGCCGGGAATTTAATAATAGAAATCTCGGCACGACGACGACCCGAAGAGCAAAAGAACGACGCGCCTGCCAAGGCGCCGTTATTTATGCTTGCAGAGTGATGGAGGAGGATCCGACGTCGCTAAGAGCAATCACACCTGAATATGCAGTCACTATTTATGTCCCCATTGTAGTTTGCGTGACCTATATCCGCACCCTCTTTCACTAAAGGCCAGTTTTTTTTTTTTTATTCCCTTTATACCGGCCAGTGTCAAGGGCTCTTGACCAGCTGGCGTTCTAAGCTTGCTTGTGCGATTTACAAACCGGGTTAATAATATCCCATATTTATAAAGAAAAATTTATTATGAAACTACGGTTGTTGTATATTTTATACAGGCTGTTTCAAACTACCCCTTAACAATCTTTTTGTCGCGATCTATTGCAGCTAGACTCATGCGTCAAAAAAAAAAATTAATAACAAAACCCTACCTGAAGAATCCTCTGAAAATACTTTTAACTTTCAGAAACGTTGCATTTTTGTGTTTGGATCGCAGATTTTCTGCTGTCTGCTGAGTTGGGGCGTAAGCGGCCATCAAACGACTATTTAGTGTTAAAATCAACGATCGATTTATGAACACTTTGTATAAAATGTAGTGGTTTCTTGACTAAGCACAACTAAACTATTTCGCTTATGCATTATAGAATAGGTACTATAGAACGACAGAAATTCACTATTCCATCGAAATTTTGACAGTTGCATGTCGTTCTATAGTACCTATTTTATAATGCATAAGCGAAATAATTGTGCTTACCAAATACAGTCAAAAAACCACTACATTTTATACAAAATGTTTATAAATCGATCGTTGATTTTAACACTATAGTCGTTTGATGACCGCTTACGCCCCAACTCAGCAGAAAGCAGAAAGTCTGCGCTCCACCTAGAACGCACCACTTACGCCCCCCTTTAACCTTAAAAAATTATTTTTTTTTACAAATATATATTTCTAATTAGAGCATTCGATGTAAAAATGAATTCTGTGTCGATAAGTATGAAGCATTGATATGTCTATTGCTAGTTGTTTTTGAGATATTAACCATTATTTATTCATCTATTAAACTTTCGGGGTACATTTCTTACAGTGGCTATGAAAATTTAACAATTATCACAGCAATATCATTTGATTGTATGTAACAACGAGAGGATTAGTAGTGATGAGCATCAAATTTTGGTTATCTAACTGTAAATATTAAAACTTTTCGCGTTAAGGGTCGTATACGTTAATTTACGTCCATACATCATCCTAAATTAATACATCATGAAAAGGGCGAAGGCAACATAATTACCCCACCACATTTTTATGCTTGAATCCGAAAACTCAATTACAAATCCATTCAAAAGTTAGATAACTTCTCCATTCAACATTGAGATGGAACATCAGTCTCTAGGGATTGTAATGTTTCCAAATAATATTCAAATAGCAATTTCATACCAATTTCTTGCACATGGTATGTGTATCTCCCACAATTTTTATAATTATATGTTTGAAAAATGTTTGTACCTCTAACTGCACCTAAAACCTATGCACATTCAGAAGTAGGCTGTAAATTTGAAACAGGGAAAACAGTTACCTTTACAAAACAATTTTAGTGATGCTATCAATACAACAAACAAATAAAAATTATTTTAGTGACAAAGAAAGCTAGCAAACCAAAAATAATTGATAAACTAAAAGCCAACTGAAGAATGTTATAAATATTCAATAGGATTCCCATTCTGTTCAAGACTCTTTATAATTCTTAATTCAGTTACTCATATAGTTGCTCTGCCTATTTCGTTTCGGTCTAATCGTTGAAAGGCTATTCTCACATAATTTAATAGATCCTGCCTATTGTTACCAGGTGTATTATAAACTTCACAGGCGTCAATTCTGGCGATCGAGGAGGGGGATCATTTGAAATAAACCTTCGAAAATTTCTGTCAATTATTGATAAATCTCTCTGGTATTGTGGGCAGGTGCACCATTCCTCTGATACCAACAGCCTTTCCTTATGCTTGGGGGCAAAGTTTGAAAAAGAATTGTAACAGGTCCTCTAAAAAATTCTAAGTATTCCTGTTCATTTAAATTGTTATCGTAAATCTGGTAGATTAGTGAATCATTCAGAAGACAACAAAATGCACATTAAAACTGTAGTGGTCCAGAAAATGCATTAAATTTTGAACACCTTGTATAATCTGTGATAGGTTCGCGACTGTTTTTTTCTGAACTCATATAGTTTTACTTGCTGTTGGTAAAATATGGAGTTTTTACGTTTAAAGAAGAACAGAAGAAAGGCTATTAAACATCCCTCCGCAAAACGCAAATTTTTTCACAAAAAACATCTCTCTCAAAACTCAACTCAAAACTCAAAACTCAAAAACAGTTGGAGATAGGTATAGGATGACCTAATATAGTATATCATAGAATCGATTGTAGAATCCAAAAATGCCATAATTTACAGGGTGTTTCATTTAAATTAGTGAAGTTGACGGCTATTTCCCGTTCTTACGGAAGTCGTACAACCACGAAAATATTTTAGAACAAAAGCAGGCTATGGATTATTCTTAACCGGAAAGTTTCAAATTCATAAATATATAGGCTACCCTGTAAACTTCTAATGCACAGGTTTAAAGATATCGAAATCGGTTAACAACTAAGATCGAACTATAGTTAGTTCGGAATGAAACAAATTTGAACAAATTATCTTCTCAATTTATATTAAATCTAAATATTAGAAGATGTAAAGTGCTTCACATAGGTATAGATGCAAAGGATAACATCAGCATAGCAAAAATTTGAGGAATTCAGTGCAACATAGTCGAGGGCACTGACTCATAAAGCTAATCAATAAGTTTGATATTCGAATTACAATGAACGGTAGCGTTTGTTGTTTACGATATCTAATTACTTCAATATAAGTCAAAATTTACTTACAATATTGAACGGCTCTTTATAGGCGTTGACAATGAAAAATATGTACTATTAACTATGCACGCATCTGAGAGAAATATGTCTGCTCGATATTGGATCCAGGAAACGTCTTTGGAAGTAGTCCAACTAGGTTCTTTTGTAATATTGCATACCACTGAGACATTATCTTTTAATGCTACATAAAAAATGATAACGTTCTTATTCAAATGCAAAGAACGTATCTCTAAAATAGCTTGCTCTATCACATGGTTTGTAGAATAATAAATTTATCTCATTCATCGGGTTTATGTGAATTTCTTTGTTAAATTGACCTATATACATTAATTTTTTTAGATTATCTTATTGGCAACGAACGATTTATCTAATCACTCTTACTTTCACATCGATGTAAACATTAATTCAATTGACCATAATATATAAAGATTAAATCGCCTTGATATAAATCTGAAATTCTTTCATCTTTTTTATCTGTATCTACTCCCAGTAAGCTTCATTAATTTCCTAGATAATCCTTAGTAAATAATGACGGCGAAGTTCCAAAAGATGTTTCATCGTATTTCTCGTGTCCTTCCATTCTGTTTTACCATAATCCGGCGACTCTCACAGTCGTTTTAACGTAAACAGTAATTTTTTCATCGACTTCCGGCTAGCACATTTCGCCGGGATTCTGAAACGCCACAGGCGAACACATCGTGGATCATTAGGAGAAATTTATTGTGTTTTCTAGGAGATTTAGCAGCAAATTGTTATTGGCGAGGAAGAAATCTTTAGGATCAGATGTTTCTGTGAATTGAAAATCGATGAAATTTTATCCGATTGAATGAGCTAGGAAAAAGAGAAGCTGTTGCTTTTGTAAAAGCGTCTCTTTACTGTTGTATTGCTAATGCATTGAGCAGTAAAGTTACCTATTTTGTATTTTGCATATATTTGCGATTGTAAGACATCTTATGAAAAGTTATTGATGATATTCCAAGAAGTAGAATTTGCTATAAAAAGATATCAACTTTTGAGAGATATGAATTTTTGGAGAGCTAAAAGGTATGTATATACAGTTGTATTATATTGTACTAGAGTTGAGGGCTTCTACTCGCCGCGATCGAAACAATCTATTGTGTAAGACCCTGATCCAAATTAACCAACCAATTCCTATATATAAGAAGGCATTTCCAGGCCATCAAGGCCTATAGCCATGTAATTTTCTTCCATCTATTCCTCTCTTTTGCCTTCTCCCTCCAGTTCTGTATCCTTCTTTCTTTGATGTCTTCCATTACCGCCTCCTGCCATCTTCTCCTTGGCCTACCTCTCCTCCTAGTACCTCCTGGCAACTTCCATGGAATTTCTTTGACGGGTCTTGAAATGTCCATCCGGACGAGATGTCCTAACCACTGCAGGCGTCTGGATTTTATGACTTCCATTACTGTGAGGTCTAACCAATTCCTATACTTAATACAAATCTGAGGGTTTTCTTTGGTGCACTTGAAAAACTTGAACGGATGGGATTCCGTGGTGTTAGTCTTTACTGGATAAGATCGTACTTGACGGACAGAAAACAGTGCAGGACGGTATGTGATACCGAAGGTAAAGGGAAATTATCAGAGTGGGATAGAACACACCATGGAGTATCATAGGGATCCACATTAGAACCTTTATTATTTATACTTTACATTAATTACTTACTAGAATTTTGAAGAATTAATTATTTACCTGTGGTGACCCGGTGACTATTTGTCGGTCGTTCTGGGAGAGTCTCTGCGTTTCTGCATCAAAAGCGTTTTGAACGAGTACAATAACATTTGATTTTGAAAAAATTACATTGATATTGAGTTTTATCTGACATCAATTCTTCAAACACAACAACCCCGGGAAACGGCTTAAAGAAATAGATAAACGATTCAGGTAGTCTGAGCCGTCGGTCTACCTGCCTAAGCTGTCTACCTGGGGGCTTACCCTGGGCCAATAGACATTCGGAAAATAGTAGATTATATATAAGGACTAATACTACTACTACTACTACTACTACTACTACTGTTTTATTTGTTTTATAGATATACATTTATCTTTAACAAAGAAATCCGGTCATGTATCTATGACTATGTATATAGAAATATATGCTTATAATAATTATATATGTCTACTTATGATAATTATATAACAAAGATATAATATTACTTCAATAATAAAACTTACCACTATACAAAATATTATTCAGAGATAATAAATAATCTTAATTTTAAAGGCTCACTTAAGTAAAAATAAAGTATGTCCATTTGCTGTTTGGTTTCGATAACTAATAGTTCTTCAGCTGTTATGTCACTCGAAAAGCGCTGCTCTCTAAAGGGCCGATAGATAGGACACTCCAACAAAAAGTGTTCAATGGTTTCTGGCATATGTAAGTTGCACAATGAACAAATTTCTTCGGTACGTATTTCATGCAGTTGATGTTTAAAATAGAGCCTAATCTTCTTTCTGCTGGCTATTCTAATTTGACTTATCAATCTTCTTTTAGCTATGGGGACACGGAAATCCCATATATAATTCTCTCATTCCCATCGAACTAATTTTGCGATATAACTCTGAGTAGTTTGACGTTATTGCCGCTTCTATATCCTTACTCCGCTCATTGTTGATAGCTTTTTCTATGAATTCCTTTTTCCTTTTCTTTACATCGAAATTGGTAGTATTTGGACAACAAAGATTTGCTTCACCAATTGTCGTAAACAGCTGCTTCACTTGTGTTATCCAGTTAAACGTCTCCATGGTTTCGTTATTTGCATCTTTTTGAAGCAGAGCTCGTAAGCATTGACTAGGCAGCCTTTCGTCGGTCATACTTAAGATTTTTTCATACCATTCCGTGACCCTTTTTAAAACCTGCGTTTTCAGGTGTACTAATCCTACCTCTAACCGCACCATACAACTAGGTGTGTTTATCGGCCAATGAAAAACTTTTTTTAAAAAATGCTACCTGAACTTTTTCGATATCCTGTGAATATCTAAGCGCCCAAATTTCACTTCCATATAATAGTACTGCCTCTTTCATTGATTGGAATAACTTAGATTTGGTATCCAGACTATCAGACTTAGTTCTTATCAGTATTGTATTAACATTGGCACCAGCCAGCATTGCTTTGCGAATGAAGTGTTCAGAAGCTTCCTTGTATACACCTGAATTAGAGAAGGGAATTCCCAGATAGATATAACTTTTTTCATAATCTAACCCAGTGGTTCTCAACCTTTTTTTCGCCTAGCGCCCACTTACTGGATTTTGTATAGATCCCAGCGCCCACTGCAGAAAATCGCGAAGGGACACGTCATGGACTACGACTATGGAATATGGACTAGTTAACCTGGGCACAGTAATTAAAACAACGCCCACTGGTGGGCGCTACCGCCCACGTTGAGAACCACTGATCTAACCTAATGTTGTTGTATTTAAAGTAACCTGGGTTTTCTTTTCTCCTACCTCTGTGAAATGCTACTACTTTTGTTTTTTCCGTGTTCAATTTGAGGGAGTTCTCTATGCAATATTTATGCAGTACTTCAAGTTTCTTGTTTCAATCAATAGGAGACCTAGCAAATAAGACAATATCATCGGCGTACAGCAACATTAATATGGACTGTTTGCTTGTATTCTTTACTCCCTCCATTGCATGTTTAGTAAAATACTCTACGATGTCAGCAATAAATATGGCAAAAAGTAGCGGGGATAAAGAGTCACCCTGTAATACACCAGTGTTTACATCTACATGTTGGGGGGTTTCATCACTTCCTGGTACCATTATGCCAATTTTCTCATGTAATACCTTCAATATTCGATTTATTTTGCCACTAGTTCCGGTCTTATATAGTTTTAGCCACAGCTTTCTTTGATTTATAGAATCAAAAGCTTTTTGAAAGTCCACGAAAACCGCGTACAGGTATGAGGATTTTGACATGATGTTCAGACCAATAACACTAATTAGTATGAACACATTATCAATGCATAAAGACTAATACATACACTATGCATCCTTCCTTGTCAGCTACATACTTCACATTTAGCAAACCTAAGCAATGTGTTTTCTCTCGCTTTATTCTTATTGTTGTCAGATTAGATCGAATCAAAAACTCATTTAACTCGCTTTGCAATTTGCCAAATCATTATGCAACGATAAAAGTTTCACGAATACAAACTCTCGTGCGGTAAGATAAAAGTCATAATACGAAGTACCGAGCTGAAAACAGCGTACAGTTGTTTCCATTCGGTAGTATTTGCGGAATCATTCGAAACTTAATAAGGATTTCAGTCAGATTCCGTACCAATTTCTTCGCCGATATCAGACCGAGAAAACTGCTACGTTGCTAATACAAGTTCCTGTGGACGTTTTCAAGATAATGTTTACGCTGCACTTCGGCCCCTAGATAAGGTAAATTGGATTGAATTTGATTTCGTAGAGATTAAGCGTGATCCCTCTATAAGGATTTTATTAATTTCATCCGAGTTTGAGTTAAACGAAATTGCTACTTTGAAAAATATGTTTATAGGTAGAGATTCATAAAATCTTAGATGGAATATTTTTAATTTTGGAAACTACAATGGATTAGGAGAGGATATATAAACCTAATAAAGGTCCTTTATTAATTTATATATCTTTATTTATATATTAAAACCGCTCACAAAGAGTTAACATAGATTATTTTATCAATGGATTACTTGGGTATTTAGGTCATATAATTAAATATCCCAAAATTATACAAGCATTTGGTGTTTATGTATTATTTAATATTCATTCAGCAACTTTTTATCGATATTTAAGCTTTGAATCGCAATTGTCTTTTCTATAGCCAAAAATGATATAAAATTAGCTAGTTTTTCATTAAATGTGTGTAAATTAATTGGTTACTCTAAGTATCTTATGATAATTCATGCAAATAAATAATAGACAACATATGTATGATATAAAATAAGATCCAAGATCGCACTTGATTTTTTCAGTTATTTCGACTGGTGACTTTATAACAATCATTATTAAAGGTTTTTTTTTTAATGTACAATCTTAATAGCCAAACAAACAGAATAAAACTGATTTATACAGTAAAATATATAAGGTGTCTGTAAAAGGTCTTTATACACGCCTACCACATATTCCTTAGACCAAAATAAACCGATTTAAGTAAACTTATCTTAGTCCAAACACTTAGTTTGGCCGCCATGCGACCTTGAAGTTAAAATTTTGTAATCGTTTTTTTATTATAAATTCAAAACGGCTTATGCGATTTTAATAAGGTTTGGCATGGTCAGTTAGTATTATTGAACAAATGTTTTGAGAAAATTTCAAGAAAATACTAATACCGGAAGTGAATGAAACACGCATGAACATTATGAAAATTAACATAATTTTTTTTGCTGTCTATAGGAGAGACACGAAATAACTTTTATTCGATAGGGTATTCAAAAACGATCAAATTATGTCTCTTGCAAAATTTTCTTATTTTTATTCGTTTTCGAGGAAAAAAAATTAAATAACTGAAACATGAACACAAATAATAAATATGTCACAAAAACTGTTGAAAGTGTTCTCCATTTACACGCATACAAAGATTTATACGACGAAGGAAATTAAACTGTACTTTAAGGTATTTTAGATTTGACACTATTATTATTTAGCCATGCGAAATTCATTTGTTCATGATAGAAATCATAGGCGACGGGATTACTTTTTGCTTTTTTCGAACGCACGATCATAAGCATTTTTTTTCGTTTTTCTCGAAAACGAATAAAAATAAGAAAATTTTACAAGCGACATAATTTGATCGTTTTTGAATACCCTATCGAATAAAAGTTACTTCGTGTCTCTCCTATAGACAGCAAAAAAAATTATGTTAATTTTCATAATGGTCATGCGTGTTTCATTCACTTCCAGTATTAGTATTTTCTTGAAATTTTCTCAAAACATTCGTCCAATAATACTAACTGACCATGCCAAATCTTATTAAAATCGCATAAGCCGTTTTGAATTTATAATAAAAAAACGATTTCAAAATTTGAACTTCAAGGCCGCATGGCGGCCAAACTAAGCGACTTTGGACTAAGATAAGTTTACTTAAATCGGCTTATTTTGGTCTAAGGAATATGTGGTAGGCGTGTGTAAAGACCTTTTACAGACACCTTGTATATATTTTAATGAAAAACTTCATTCGTATAAATTTTAGAAGAAAATCAATACATATCTGGAATCATCACCCAGATATCCAGAAGACCGTTCAGAACTGCATTAGTAGCATGCCACGGCAAATTGAAGCGTTAATGGCCGCTAAAGGTGGCTCCACACCAAATATTGATTTTCTTCTAAAATTTATACGAATGAAGTTTTTCCTTGAAATAGATATATTTTACTTTTTAAATCAGTTTTATTCTGTTAGTTCAGCTACTAAGATCGAAAAGATAAAAAAAAATAAAACATTTAATAATGATTGTTATAAATAAAGCGAAATACACACACACACACAATAACTTCCTTAATTATCGATTGGCGCGACACTGCACGTTTCTAAGAATATTGAAAAACAAGCAATACATCCAGATCCATTTATATGTCCATACGAATAACGTATAAAAATAAGTACCCATACAGAAATAAAATTCTATCTAAACCGGCACCACGACGTTGGGGTCCTCCCTTTATGGCGTATCTAAGGCTGCGAACACACTTGCCAAGAAGCAATTGAAAGACACTTTACTTTAGTAATCTCGAGTAGCATCCAATAAAAATAATTATCATTAGGTATTAAGAATCTGGCACTTCTATATGTATACGACAACTTACTTTAAGAATGACTTGTTCTTTGCATTTCAATTACTCCGCTTCCGTTTATGCCCAATCGCACGCAACCGTAGCCGCTCCATTAATATCAGCGTTCAGGCAAAGTAATAGGGGATCGCTTTTACTTCTGCAAATGGAGCGTTGTGCAAAGATAAGCGACATTCGAGCGTTAACCGACGATACCCAAGAAAATAGTCGTAGAAAGGGAACGTAGGAGTTACTAGCTCGCTCGCCATTGTTAGATATTTATTATGGGAGGACTAACTGTGCAAATATTGACACAATCGTCACAAATATAAAGCAAAATTGCGTTTGCAGCACTGGAAATTTTCGATATTATTGTGTATATAAAGGAAGAAAGAATTTAGGACGTATTGTATAGGTTTAATCTTATTTAAATGTTTTAGTTATTGACAAATTCTGTTTTGACGTGTTTACTTTCCTAGTTGTAAAAATTGCCATAGTTGACACCTATGTTTTAATCACTGTTCAACACTGAAAATGTTTCAGACTCAAACATAGGTCATTTCTATGTATTTTTAAACAAACTAGTTGATAGTTCTTGCTTTGGGTATATAACGTATCATTTTTTGCAGTTTCAGTTTTCAGTTTGAAGTAAATTTCGTATTTGGGAATTATTACATCTTTGGAATTCCTCCATCCGTTCATAAGTCATAAATATGCTTACTGTTGCTGCAATTTTAAACTCCATTTTACTCCTATTAAAATTATCGACAAATTCCTGGTTTTCAAATGCTTTTTAAAACCGCTGAATTTAAAACAAAAGTGCTCACTACAAAATTAACAAGTTTGATTCACCAAAGATTATTATAGATTAACAATAAGACTTATGTTTCAATTACCACATGAAACATATAATGAAAAAGATTGGGAAACTGCACATACCTACATTATGTGTATTTCATGGAAACGAATGTGTTTTATTCCATTTTTTTTTTTTAAGCAGACCGTAGTACTTAATGTTGCCATTGCACATTAGCAAGAAAAGGCGTCCGTATTTTTCCATCTCCGCATTCTCTCGTTGAGAGTAAGATATCACAATATCCATGGCAAAGCTCCTTTGTCCGACCTACTACGCCCTTGTTGGCTCTTTGTTTGTTTTAGCCTTGTCTCACTTCATTCGTGAGACGCAAACAGAATGGTTTTCCTTTTGCAATTCAAATACCCGACGAGGATTCCAGTCGACGATCAAGAACAGAGTTTTATTTTCTCTTTCCTGTCTGGTGAATATTCCTCTCATTTCTAGCGTCCGTTACAGTAAACGTTCTTTCGAGTCACTTTAAGTTAATGATCTAGTATAGGTATTGTAATTGTCAGGGGTAGAAAGAAGTCTTACGAGAGGAAGGAACGTCAACACAGCTTGTTGCCAACATAGTTTAGATACACGAGATAAATAATAATTCGTAATCCCTAAGCATCTAATCCTTCTTCTTTAAAGGCATGCGTGCGCTGTTACAAACACGAAACAACTCTACACGTGTCTCATGACCCTTCTTCGTTGGAGTTTGCTAAAGTTACTTGATTAACTAAATAATTAACTTCCCCCGGTTTGTGTTTACAAGCTAACATACAAGTTTTGCAGTTTTGTTTGGCGGTCAACGAAGTTTGCTACCGTTCCGGTTTCATTTGGAGCGATTTGATTTATTAAATAATAAATAGAGATTTCTCATTTAGGAAATTTTTCGAATTAAAGTGGCATAATAAATTATTTGCTTTCATAAATATTTACTACAATTTGTATTTGTTGCAAAAGGAATTTGAAAAAAAAAATAATTTGCTATAAATTTTTGCTATAAATATCACCCATCTCAGCATTCGTGTAATTCATTTAAGAAAACAGAAACTGACAATAAACTAATTGAATACTCTGACAACTTCTGTCAAATGTTGAAATGATAAACAATTCCCTCTCAACACAATTGATTTTGAAGAACCAACTGTGATATTATATCGTGTTAGTCATAGTTCATAATTTATTATTCCATAACTTTTAAACCAAGCCGTTTTGGACATATATTCATATGAACTTTAATGATCAAAATAACCTAAATTTCCATATAACCCCTTGTTTTCCAAAACATACACCGTATTTAAATAAACACCTAAACAACGAAGCAAAAGTAAGGCCAAAACAGATACCGTTCACCGATTTATACATATGTATCTCTAACGAAACACCATGTCACGACATAGGAATAAATCAATTTGAAATCTAATTATAACTCGTCCCTTCTAGGGATTTGTATTTTAAATGTTCCTTTTCCGCTCGCAATATTTCTTTCTCGAGACGGAAGTTCAACTTGATGTCTTCTTCCATTACATTTGCGTCCATCTCGACATAAAATATTAGCGTGGCTGATGTTTAAATTTATGTACCTTTTCGAAGCCAAACATTTAATTGTAAATGTAAAGTTTCCTTAATTCAGATTCAAGATGAAAGTGTGTATACCATAATATTATGTATCTATACCTTCAACTCGTACTAGATTATCTGCAGAGACTGGTATAAGACATTATTAGTTACAATAATAAACTGAGTATATTTGTTTCGTTAATCATAAGATGAAAATATGGCGAAGGTGCCGGTAAGGTTTTGTTTAATGGAAAACCAAGTTAGTTTGCTACAGAGGTAGATGACATATTATTAATAAAAGTCTACGAAATGAGCTATAACACCTTTTGGAGTACAACCATATAATGCTGCTATATGCAGAAACACATCTCAAAAGCTACAACGCCTGGTATATTAGTACTGTTACCATGATTCTGCAATTCTTGGTTTTATCTGACAGCTGCAATACATTATTAGCGCATATGGATGCACTTAATAATAATGAATTAAATGGAGCAAATAATTTCCCTAGCAAAAGAGATTATGTTTTGGTGACTTTACTTTCAAGGCAACCTTAGTAGTACATAAAAAATCCCAGACGGAGATTTTAGTGGTGATAGTTTATTTCCCAAAATCAAACCTTCACCCAGCAATAAACAAACAAATCTTCTCCATACTTAATCATCCCTTCTAATAATACGAAAACTATATAAATGGAATCCATCAGTACTGTAATAAACTCTTGGCGATATCAGATTTTACTACACTTAAATTTAATCGTGTGTAGAAAAAGAACATCGTTAAAACGATAAATAACAAGTTTTCTTGTGTTGGTGAGACTGGTATATGTATGTACAGTAATAAACTAGGTAGAGATAAAACTACCATCACCGCTGATAACGATGCCATAAACAAAGGGTAGATGTAATATATTTTGAAGTAGTTGGGGAGTTATGGGTCCCACAACGACCATAAATTCTAGAAACGTAGTAACAATCGAAAATGTCATTTAAAAAATTAAATATATACTTTCTCGGTAACTCTGTGTCACATCGTCCAGGTGAGGACCACTAGTTGATGTTTCCCCCTTGTCAGCTTCTCGTCACGGCTGGTGATTGAATACTACTTGGCATGTTTGCGCCTTACCGTATTTGTATCTCTAGTTCTTGGCTGCCATATACTATTAATTTAGGTGTTTGGTCAATGGTTAACCAATAACTGACTAATTATGAGTAATTCAGATCGCTAAATGGTTCGAGTCATTGACCAAGCAGTTCTGGAATCTATCTACATATCTGTGATGACTGATTAATGAACATTAAACTTGCATCTAACGTAGTTTGACTTGTAAATCGAGTAGGTTTGTTTTGGAGAAGATCTGCAGTGTAATAACGAGAGATTTCAGTCCCACTGGATCATCCGTCGTACAAAATTCTATTACTAGGAGCATTGATAAATCAGTTCACTCTTATTGAAGATTTTCGTCCCATGTAGATTTGGTTGCAAACTAATATTTTCCGAATTTATTAAATCGGTACCACCTCTTTTCTGCCTATAAACATAGCCTTAACGATAAGAAAAAAAGTAAAATAGCGATGTGAGACGACGTGCTTAAAGTGAGTAATATTTATTATGGTTGAAAAACTTACGCGGGAGAACTGCCACTTCCTTATATAGACTCTCGGGACACAACCACACCCCTACGATAACGTGACATCAAACGCCGATTAGAGTGTAGCACCAAAGTGCAGGCGAATGATTGGTCGACTCATATTAGACGCAAATGCTATTTTTAGAATCTAAAATACACTGGGCTAAAAAGAAATCGGTACAAAATATGAAACTAAAATTTTAGTGTGTAACATGAAAACCCAAGAAAGGATTTAATTTTTAATTTATGAGAGGTTACAAACTACTTAATAGTCATAAATACTATTATAAAAAGCGAGCCTGATTAACAGACAGGGATCCCTGCTGACTCTTCTTGAGACAGTTTCGGTACGAATCCGTCTGTGCAGTGAGCTCCAGCACCAACTGCGAACAGATTCCGCCTTCCTGTGACTCCCGCAGAATAAACTACACGTACCTTACTCTAATCCCGTTTGCTAAACAAGAGTTGCACACGATCTGATTCTCCTACCATTAGGGCCAAGCTCCCTGACAACTATTGTCAAGTTACATCAAAAAGCGGCAAACTAAGAACACCAACAGGTTTCCCTTTTTTATAATATGTGTTCGCGAAATAATGATGGCGGTGTAATGTGACCAATCAGAAAGTAGGTTAGTAGGGTGAAGTGACTCTATTGGTCCCGAGGCAGTAGGTTTATGAAAGAATGCGCAGATTAAAATTTTGGGGTGTCCTTCGCGGAATTCTATTTTTTTTTTTATCCAAATAAACAAAACAATCTGTTAAGGAATGTTAAGCGGATTAAAATGTATATGCAGGATACCGACAAAGTAAAATAATATAACATTGGAAAATAACTATTTTTTAAAAATTGATCCAAACAAACAACACAATCCATTAAGGAATGTTGAGCGGATTAAAATGTGTATGTCGGATACCGACAAAGTAAAATGATATAACATTGGAAAATAAATATTTAAAAAAAAAAATGCAACAAAATATACATCTTCATATGTGCAAAAGAACTTTTCCAGGTCACTAACAACATACTGCATAAATTGTTAATTCGTGGTAGTTTTGAACGCCGAAACAAAAAGTAATTACCTAAAAAAGATTCTTGGAAACTGCTATAAACATCCTTTCCTTATAAACAGGCTTAAATATCTCCCATTTCTTTCCATCACAAAATTGATCTTGAGATGCTGTCAGCGACTTTCCACCGTTCTTAGGCTTAATGAATGGCCCTCGCCCAAACGACAATTAAGGAATTCACCGTTATAGCCGTGGGCGCCATCCGTGCCCTTCTCGAGAATGGAATCAACGGTCTATGACGGAAAGATACTCGCTTGGATCGTAACCGGCCCGGCCGTGCGTTGATATTGATCGTCTAATACCGATGTTGCCAAAAAAGCGAGCCGGATATTTGCAAAGTTAACTCGGGCGCGAGTTAGAAACCCGCGGAAACAGCGACATCTGTGACATGAAAAATGACATTTTCAGGTTATGAAATTTTAGGCGCGCTGTTAGCGGAAAATAAAGACCGACATTATTGTAGCATAACAATAAAAGCTTTCCATAAAATATTCCGTACGTTGGTAGTTATTCTATACATTTATTTGACATTAAAATGTAAACAAAAATTGAAATGCTAAACGAATTCGTAAGATTTCTATATAAAACCATATATAAATCGACATATTGATAAACACCCTCAAGTCAAAAACACAATGAAATATAGTAAATATTTATATTACTGCGCAGGTTAAGTTTATGTTTTTTCAAGGTTAACTTGAAGAGGTATTTATATTTATTTATTTAAATTGCTGTTTCTCTAAAACAAGTTAATAAACCCCAAGAAAAGGTTGTTTGGACCCAAACTGTAATTTATTTGAAAGCGCTATTGTTGCTTAAAGCAAATTGTTTGTTTAATTTTATAAATTAGAAAAGGGAAAACCGCGCAACCAATTATACATTATAAAGCTCACTCTTAATGATTCATAGTAGTTTAAAATATTTTCCCAAAAACCACGGATTTGTGTCTTTGAATGAAGAGAGATCCTGGAGAAAATATATGTAAATTCATCCGTTTGTATATTACAGCGAAGTTGTGGAAATATAATTTGTAAAGAACAAAATAAGTTGTCAGCACAGAGTCTACTTCAAATAGAAAAGACATTACAAACAACATGCAGCAAATGCATTCACATCCTGATTTACTTTATTTAGCTCGCAGAGAATTTTAAGAAAACCTTAAAAGACAGAAAGGTTGTAATAAAAAGAATGTGGCGTGTCTCTAACGTAAGAACATGAAAAGATGTATGCACCATTAGCTAATGTATGTATGTATGTATAAGCTAAAGAGCTCTGCGTTACTAGTATTGGTAGGATAAAGTCATATATATGTACTCTCCTTTGATCTAATATAATAATAAAAAGAATATTTTATTTAGAATAATAAAATAGATATTTTTTGTTTACCTTCTTTTAGAACTTCTCTATCAATATGAGAATTTGAATTCTACTTTTTTGTTTTAAAAATAACCTTCAAATGTTTTCAACGTTTTGTAGGAGATCTAAGTGACTTGCATTTATTATTTGAAACAATGGAACACCCTATATATCTTTACATTGATAGATAGAAAAACAAACTAAACAAGACAGCTGTATAAGTGTTTTTGGATAGCAAATAGATAATAAATAATCCTATTTCTGTCAAGAAAATGTGCTACAATAACAAAAATCCAAAAGAAAAAATGAAAAAATCCCTTACCACAAAAATTAAAAGATACAAATCTAAATACGTATTTCGGCAACTAAGTTGCCATCTTCAGTTATCCTGTGATGGGTGGAGACTGTGGCTTGAAAACTATAACAAAAATCCCAAAAGAAAGGTGAAAAATCCCTTACCACAAAATTACTTCAGTTAGAAAACAAGTGAAGAGCAGTGTTAAACGTATTTAGATTTGTATCTTTTAATTTTTGTGGTAAGGGATTTTTTCATTTTTTCTTTTGGATTTTTGTTATAGTTTTCAAGCCACAGTCTCCACCCATCACAGGAATAAATGCTACAGTATGAGAAAAAATAGACAAGGTGTTACAAAATAATTTTATTAATAAATGAGAAGTTAAGAAATACATTACTGGAAATATGACATCAATGGTATTACATATACATTTTGTACTGTAGAAATAATGAGAAATCTAGGTGGTACAAGGTGGGACAATAAAGTAATCTATGTAAAAATGTTGAAAATAAAGGAATTAATATATGTATTGTTATGTTATTTTGGCTAATATTCAAAAGAACTATATTAAATCATATCAAATAAAATGTCAATGTATTACGTAACCTAATTTGCTTGTAAGTTTGTATTTGCATGTACATATTTTATTAATGTGTGAATCATGCTATATGTATTACAAATTGCGACTCGCAAAGAAACCAGGATTACAATACTCGAGGAGGAGAGATTTTGTTGAAGGTTTCGTAGGTTTTGGAAAAGAACAGTAATTGTAATTGGCAGATCACTTATTAGTGTTTCCATCTATAGAAACTGGAAGCAACCACTGTTTTTTTTTACTTTTTGAGGAAGTGCATCACCTTCAATCTAAATTCTTATCCATGTTGTTTCAATCCCAGTGGCTACAGTGTGCGACCAAGTGCAAAGCAAAAGTTAGAAATATTTCCTACTTATAAAAAGGGTAACCGAGATAAGTACTCACACTCAACGCAAAATCGAGTATTGTCGACAGAAAGCGTCATAAGAGAACATCTGGTAAGGTTTCTGGACGATAGCAATTTATTTTTTTCTAAGACGAGTATTACATTACAAGATTAATTAAACGCTGCTGGCATATTTATAAATACTAGCAGATGACACTGAGCACTGAGCACGAGACTGTAAAATGACTCCAAAGCGTTGAAGAAACGAAATAAATATGTATATAATAATTTTCTCGTCGACTAGTACCAATGATTACAATTGTGATTATAATTAGCACGTGCAGTTATTTGTAGCTTCTAATCATTTGATTATCTATTCATTTTTTTATTTAAAAATGAGAATTATAAAATGTCTAAATATGTTTACAAATATAGTCGATCTACTGCTTTTTCTAAAGTTTACATTTGTCATCTGTGAGCATCCTCATCTTTAAGAATATCGAACTACCTTTTTCGTGTTTCGTATCTTCCGTTCTATATTCTGGATGCCATTCATCCGGTAAATTTACCATGCGCTCGGTATATGAGAGTTTACTTTACCCGCCCTGTATTTGTGTCGCCTACATATGTGTGTTTTTCTTTTTAAATCTATTTACAACATCCTGCGTGTGCGGATACGCGAAAACACGTTGTACACGCTCGAACTTTCTGTACCTACGCTAACCGCGCACTGGTTTATTCGGCTCGCCGATGCTTCTGTCGAGAGTGGCGACAGCGACTGCTGGAAGCGAGAGGAACAAGAGAAGAGGATGAAGGAGGAAGCAAGGTGACAAGGAGGAAGTGGCCGACCGCCTTCTGCGATGCAGAACCGTGGGAACCGCAGACGCTTTTGTAAAATAGCTCTGATGGTTGCTCCAATCGCCTGTCGCCTCTATTGCTGGCTGCTGCGTTCTTTCTCCTGTTATAATAGGTGTAGGATGTAAAATGACATAAGTAAGTATCTTTACGCAAGGTGGTATATGTCATACACGCTATTTGCGAGCATATATATGTTTCGTAACACGATTTGTTGTGTCATTAACGCTAAGTTCTGACTATTATGGCTAAATTCCATAAGCAAGTGCTTAAAGTAGCAATAAATATGAAGAGATAAACAGACATAAGTAACGGTAAAAGGTACAAATAAACATATCTGCGGTTAGAATGTTATTTCTTAGACAAATTAAGGCACAAGCAGGTATTCGTTCTACTTAAGAAGAACATATACTTGCCATCCCTTGTTGAAATACACAAAGAGTCAATAAACTCATACCTTTATTTTATCAGATGATACCAAGAGTAACAATTTTAAGGTAACATAATTAATACTCTCATTAAATCATCTTTCTCTCCTTGACAATACCAGGTAAAACAATTCTTAAAAAACTCCCTAAGACTACTGACTCATCACTGTAATCTCAACAAGCATATCAGGCATCTTTGGCCTGGCAGAGTGTGCAATATGCAATTCTGCCAACGTAAATGCGAAACTCCAGTACATATTCTGTGTAATTTCGAAAATCTAGTCAAGAGAAATACTACTACTGGGCGCCGAGTAACCAAACTTATAAACTTTGAGAGTGTCTCTCTTACGTATCTGTTTGTTCTGGAAACTTTAGCCTTGTCAAGTCCTCGCATTGATACAGGACGTAGTTTCTATAAGCTAATATCTTCTTAAGCCAGTCCTCTTGCTAATTTAAGCATCTTCTTGTATATTCACGATCATGTTCGTTTAAAAATTGTTTTGGTGAATTTATCACCGCTCTTTGGATTTAATATGTACCCATCTCCTCATGGAGTTTCTTTCTTGTGGTTTGGTGATTTCAAAAAGAAAGGCATCTTCATTAAAAACTTTGGTTCATTGATTGATGTATGGTTGTTACAATTTCAAATAAATATTATAAAAAAAAAGAAAGTTTATCTAAAAATTCAAGGTTCAAATGTTCAGATTCTAAGCTTCCGCAATCTATTTATTGCTTCATCAGAGAATTAGCTACAAGAATATAAGTTAGAAAAAACAAGAGACAAGGTAAATTCATATTTGCACGAATATGAATCCAGAAATACAAATACTCGTAACTATCTGTAAGAAACAATAATAGTGTTAATTCTTTTCGGCACGATTATGCCCATCTCTCACCCAGCTGTGAAATCTTACTGAATATTGTAGAAGCGCTAAAGTAAAATTTCCCGAATTCATTCCACTTTTTCTTCTTGTAAAATGAATAAAAGAATTATACGAAGTATTTCCGGACAAATATTTATCACGACCACTGTTTGCATGAAAGTAGACGCAACCTTTAATCTCACCACTCAAATATCTTGTATACTTACCCGCAGTCTTTCCCAGTCTGTCTGTGTTTACCTTTTAATTTCTCCAACCAGTATACTGTGGGAATTTAAATAGCGCCGATTTACAAAAAATGAGGCAGACAAAAAAATTATACCACCACTTCAAAGAGGTATTCGCGTCGCCGGAGGCGATTACGTTTTCATTAACAGCCTGTAGCTAGCCATCACCGCTGGCGTTCCCAAGAGATGAAAATTACATGCTATCGAAAACTCGCGTCCGTTTAATGGCCCTGAAACCCATTAAGTAGGTGAATGTATCGAGCACGCTAGGCATTACTTTTCTGATAATAAATTTGCATAAATTTCGTTTTTTTTTTTTATTATTTTATTGTCTACGCTAGTTTAGCAACATTATAAACATAAAAGCAAAGATATGACTGCTATTTGTTTATTGCTTGGAATAATAATAAAATGGATAATAGAAAATTTTGTCGTAATTTCACAAACTCTTTATATAAAATGCAAGTTTACCTCCAATCCTATATATAGCATACACAAATGATATTTTTAATGTTAACATGGAAGGAGAGATATATGCATATGCCGACGACATGTGTATAGTCTATTCTGGAAAAGATGAAGAAAAACTGCAGCAACAGATCAACACTGATGTAACAAAAATGCAAAAGTGGTGCCATGAAAATTTGTTAACACTCAATGAGAAAAAAACAGAATATATGATTTTCCAAAGAAAGAAACGCCCTACAAATTTCAAAATAACGTTTAACAACCAACACATACAAAAGGTAACCCACATAAAACATTTGGGAATAACAATACAAGATACCTTAAAATGGGACAAACACATAAACACTCTGATTAGTAAAAATGCAATGGCTATAGCATCTATAAACAAAATAAGAAGCATCATCCCGGAACATATGAGGAAATCAATGTACCATGCGATTTTTTCATCACACCAAAATTACTTAATAAATGTCTGGAGAGACACCTCAAAAAAGAACCTAATGAAAATACAAAGACAACAAAACAGAATACTGAAGCTCATATATGGATTACACAAAAGAACTCCCACAACAGAAATCTATGAGAAGACTCACGAGTTAAATATTCAACAAACAATACAACAAAAAAACCTAATACTAATATACAATATCCAAAAAAATCTAGTAAAAACAAATATACAATTGACTAAGACCCGACAGATACATAACTACACCACAAGAAGACAATCTTGTATTAGAACGGAAAGAAACTTATGCAATAGATATAGAAAAATACCTACGGCAGAAACCATAAGACATTACAACACTTTATCAAAACAAATAAAAAATTTAAACTATAAACAATACAAAAAAAAAATTAAACAAATGATACAACAACAAGTATTATAATAAAAATAAAACAAACTCAGAAACAAGAGCAAGACCATTTCGCCGTCGATACTGGCAGTCCGAGACGAGACGGAATTCTCATCATCTCGAGACGAGAACAGAGGACGGGAAGCACTAGCAACACTAGCCAGCACGTGTGGACCAGCATTGTGTTTTCTATATGTGTGTGTGCGTATATATGTATATGTATATGTAATATATATGTATAGTTGTGCACTTTGTTAGGCTACACTGGCGAATTAAAACACTGCTTGTAAAAAAAGGCGACTAGTTCCAAATATAGACACTCATCATCAAGAAGAAGTATAGATCAAGAAGGATCTATACTTACCGTCCTCAGTTTTAATACAGCATAGGATCTTTCTCATTACCTTCCTCTATGTTGCTCTTAATGCGTTCTCTTCTTTTTTTCCAGGCTCTTATCATAGTTTTGTATATTTTTATTTCTGTTAAGCTCTTATTTTGTAGCATACCCTTACAGGTTTGATATATTATGTTTGCTCTCGGTATTTTTTCTTGCACTTCACATTCCATAAATTGTTGGTCAAAATAGAAATAAAGTATTCCTTATCCAAAGTAGAAACTCCAGAACAACTTAATTTTAAAAACAAAGAAACCCATTATGAGGGAGAAAAGGAAAATTAATAGTTAAACGAAGTCGAAGGATAGCAGCAAGTGCAAGGAATTCCAAAATTAGTGCATGGAAATGAAGGTCAAGTAGAAAAATCTACGAAACAAAAAAATACATGTGGTTATAAAAGAAATAAAGGACGACAAAAACGCAGAAGAAACTGAAATTCTTACAGAAGTGTTAAAACAAGAAGGAAGGAAGCACCCAAGGAAATTTATATATAGAAGAATTGCACTTTTAAACACGGTATATAAAATCGTTGCCTATATGATATATAATAGATTAATAAAAAAAACATTTTTGTAAAACTTGCTAAGGGCATTGTACAATAAAAGCACAACACTTTTTATATCACAATTAGGCTAGAAATGCTTACAGACTTAGGAAAATATTATTCTCTGTCAACAAGTTTCTAACCTTTCTGGATATGGTAAAAACGCTTCATTGGCTTTATATAAACAACAGTAAGATTCTTACCTGGAATTTTAATTGCTTAGAAAAACCGATCAAACAATTTCCTTGTAACTTCTTTGCATCTTATTTAGATAAATACGTAAAGTTGAAATATAATTGAAACTTATGACCAGTGCTTTAATACTTCTAAGCGAAAAATTCCTAAATACTTTCAGACATATTTTGAAATAAACGAGGTAGTTCGTGTAACCTACCAACAAAAATACAAAAAAAAAGAGAGTATATAAATGTTAAACAGAGCTTTTATTGAAATAAATTACTTTCTGCAACAAACAAAAACTTTTAAATTACATACAGAATAAAAAAATATAAGCCAAAACCTTAAATAAAATTTCTCCAGTTTGTAATGTTTAAAATATTTTTAACATAACACCCGTTGGGGGCGTTCCCATAAACTTTTGTTAATTTGAAATACAGCAAAGAAGACGACCTCAATTTATGTGTTTGTAAACTTTTATTTCAGCCTTAGTTTCTCATAGCATACCCGAAGAATGTACACTCGTGAACAGTCATAATGTCCAACTTGAGTTACAATCATCGTTTTCATATTTTCATCACACCTCTATGTATGAAAATATACCGGGCCTAAGATGCAACGGTCCCTAGCCGATCTATTATTATCTTTTTGAAAAAATGTTTCAAATAAATGTTGCCTCGAATCATATTCTACACATGTTAAAATTAGCTTTAGAAATGGCGGACTTCCGGTTGTACCGGAAGTAACTACTAACTTTATTATTTTAAATGGAGCACCCTGTATATTATTGCACTTTTGGATTCCTTGTTAAATTTAAATAACACTACATTAGGGATACATTGGGGCTAAGTTGTACCGTTTCCGAATTACATGACGTTTTTCGAGAAAAATGACATTTGCAGTGTCTTCGGTGTTTGGAAATACCTCAGGAAATACGAAAGTTAGAAAGATGCGGTTTTCGGTTTTCGCTTAACTATGAAACAGCACACGTCTTTTATTTTAAAATTGTTGCGTTTAAATTACAGCGTTATTAAATAGGGATCTGTAATTTTCGAACTCTAAAATCATGGATAACTTGATTTTTTTAAATTGAATGGTACAGCAATTTTTACATAAATGGATGTAAAATTTTATTTTCTTTCGATTTTATATGGGTATCATTGTGTCTATCTCCAACGGTTTTGGAGATATTCGCAATTTTCCAGTTTCTCACGATAGATACGTATTGCTAAGCGCCGCCGCCGCCGGCCACCTTCCCCTCGCATTTCCCCAGGCTTGGGACTGGCAGCAATAGTACTGGCATGCTTAGAAAGTGGCCAACAGAACACAATAGGACCACTAGAAACAAGCAAACATAGCAAAGATAAAAGAAAACATAACATTACTGGAATATCAATAAATCAACACATTTTCCAAACTATATTACTCTATCCAATGTATGCCGTACGTACACTTCGAGCGTCTTGCTCGCAACAGGCTACACTTTAAACGCTAGTGTTGTCATTGTACAGAGAATTTGTACAACACTATTATATTAAATGTTCCAAATACTGTCCGTTTCGGGCACTAAATAATAGAAATCGCTCTTGCAAACACTTTTGAGCATTTCTGAGTATTTTTGGTGTGAAGAACTAGACGAACTTTATTCGCGGCAGTCAGACAATTTCCACAACCAAAGCATGGCGTGAAATATCTTTTAGGCATTTTATCTATCTACCACTGTACAAAACTCGCACGATGAAAACCTTTCATGCCCAGTATATTTTAACATGCACACACATTGTGGGAACAAAACGACGGCATACATGTTTAAAAAAAAAAAGCTAAAAAACGCGGACCACTCCCGCTCGGAACAGAATAAATTTTTGTTAGGTATAATTCCAGCAAACACGCACGGTACGTTATACGCAACGAGATTCGATTATGGTGGCGTCGAGCGTGAAACTTCGAGGGTTGGGATACCGTGTTGGATGAGTTCTCTCCCGTCTGAACGGTAGGAAATTAATACGGACACGAGATCGTTACAAACGTACAATTTCATGTCATGGGAACGCCCGCGGCTACCGATGCCGATCGCCAAATCTGTTTTTGCTCATGTAAATCCGCGATGAGCTTCTGTGAAAGCCAGTAAGGGCGCACTAAGGACTTTATCACGGTCGTATCATAAGCACATCAAAATCCAATATGCGCCATACATGAAACGCTATGCTAAACTCGTCGCAACAAAAATGGAGCGTTTTTAGACTTGCAATGTAAAGGTTGGGCCAAATTGCTTGTCAGAATAGGGCATCTGGCTAACTGTAAGAGATAGGGAAAAAAAGTTGCCAAGACTAGATCTCTTTTTTTTTGAGATATTCTCAATAGTGAAAACCAAGATTAGTTATATTCGTTTGTTTTTCATTAATAAGCCAAAACTTTTGTTTTTCGAATTTCCGAGAATGTCTAATAACTGGTTTGTCTTTAACGATACGAAAAAACCGTTTTAACATAATTAAATAGCCATATTTATACAGCCATGCATACACGCCATAGTCCAAGCGCATACCTTCACATTCTAGGAAGTTGTACGAGACAATTTACAACAAATTACCTCAGTCAGTCAAGAATTTGCAATCATTGAGAGAATTTAAATTCAAATTAAAAAAATTTCTTCTTGGAAAAAGTTATTGCACTATAGAAAAATTTGTGGTTTGTTAATTAAGGTAAGTTTATTTTTGTTTTAAACATTCCCTTCTTTTTTGACAACATTATGGCATTCGCAAAGGATGTAACATGGTTTATCTGTCATCTTATCATACGGTTTACAGTAAGGATCTCCAGCAATGACCCCAATTTTCTGTAGGTTTTCTTTCAGTGTGCAATGCCCTGAGACTTGCTACTGCGCGAAAATGATTCCTAATATGGTTTAATAGTTCTTCAGTCTTTTTCATTCATGGTTTCGTAATCGAAGCCTTTCCATGGATCTGCCTAGTTGTACTGTTGCAGCATTCTTTGCTTTCTTTTTGAACCCAACTCCTCACTAGTCCTCTTAATGCATTTTTTAAGACTGCTTTTTAGACTATATATGTTGTTCATATTCTTGTTTACTCATCGATTCACTTTCTGCCCAGAGCGATCATAGTAAGTTATTATAGTTTCTAATCTGATAGACCATTCAATTGCCGTGCATGTTTTTTACCCAATTCTGATAGCCCATCTGACTTACGTGCACAGACGTTGGTAGAATATGAAACAGAGGAATATGAATTGGAGGAAAGGGTTAGTGTTATCCCCAAACAGAAAAAAATGGATTGACTTTTGCCACCACACCACAAATGACGCCTTGTGTGTGCATTGATTTTAT
Organism: Cetonia aurata; assembly: GCA_949128085.1. Classification (NCBI taxonomy): domain Eukaryota; kingdom Metazoa; phylum Arthropoda; class Insecta; order Coleoptera; family Scarabaeidae; genus Cetonia; species Cetonia aurata. The sequence continues at coordinate 38,106,093 of OX421885.1, forward strand.
TATCGCTTCAGAGCCACGTTGTCAGTATTGCTAGTCTGATGATAAACTAAAATTTTGACTCTGGAAACTGGTGGAAATTCTCTCGATTTAAGGAAGTTTTTATGAAGTACTCGCATTTGCAAATTACTACTTACTTTTATTTCACCTGGAATATCATTGTTTGCGATGATTACATAATTTGCAAGTATTAGAGAAGTTCGGCCATTTCAAATTACATTTTGTCCCAAAATAAACTTTTTTGTTTCCTTCTTTAAATAAATTGATCTTTTACCATTACGATATTCGTATAATAATATGTTATACTCCTATAAGAAGAATAATTTTCAGACAGACTACCTGTACTTTTATCGAAAAGAGTTATGTTTCTTTTTTATTTATATCGATTTTATTGCTTAGCTCATATTAAACTAAAAAGTAATCGTTACATTATTTAAAACCCATTATTGGAAATTCTTCTGAAAGTTCATTGATTTGCCCCCTTTTTTTTCCTGAATAAGGATTACAATTTTCTATTATCATTTCTTTGGTATATTTTCATTCTTCCAAACAATACATAAGATGTACTCATTTCTATTTGTATCCACTCCCGAATATTGCAATGAAATATGGCTTAAGCTGTCTCCTACGCCAACATGACAGTCATAATAACTAACGCGTGAAAAATAGTTTGAGGGCGCGAGATGAAGGGATACCTTTCAGTCGATTACAAGAACTCCATAACATTTCCCAGACAGATAAATATAATTACCATAATCACGTCCATCCATCAGGCGTGAAGTAATTTTTCTCTTGAATAACTGCCAGGAATTTTACAAGAGAAAATAATTTTCCAAGTGATGCGAGACGTGAGAATTATAACGATATGAAAACACAAACAAATTCGACGCAGAAGAGCGTCCGTAATACATTACCTCCGCGGGATATTCTATATTTTTTATTCTCTTCTTTACATCCAACAAAGGAATGGAAAATTTAAAGCACAATATATGTGTTACGTCGACAGTCGTGCAAAATAAATATGACGAAATCCGAAAGCGTCATAGAGTGCTCAAAGAATCTCTCTAGGTATGCAAAAAAGAATGAATTACGTGAGAAAAATATATTACGGAGCATTTTTAACATATTTTAAGCTTCGTTGAGAATCCACAGTACAATGGATCAACACTTAGTAGATGAATAAAAATAATTATATTATATATATATATATATGTAGTAATTATATGACAATGATTCCAATGTCTTATTTCCTTAATAGTTTTGGGAATGTTGGTAAGTAGAATTCTATACAATATCTGAGCTGAACAAAGACAGCCGACCTTCTAAGATCCCTATTTGAGACAATTCCAATTTTGAGGGACCCGAAGACCTCGTTAGCTCAACTGGCAGAGCGTCCGTCCGGTAAACGGAAGGTGCCAGGTCCAAATCCTACACAAGTTAAAATTTTTAATACAAAAATTGCCTCATATTAATTACAATGATTAGCAGAAAAGCAGAGGAGGGAGATCTAGCAGGCATTCCATCGCTACTGAAGGAGTAGTCCTCATTGCTCCTCTTATTCTTAAACACGCAAGCTCTATATCTTCCTGAGCTTAGTTATGGCTGTTTTTTTACTGCATCTTTGTCCACCGCACCAGAGATGCATAAACGATCACGGGTCTAATCACCGTGATGTATATATGTCCATATATCTCATATTTGATTTTGCCCCCACGTTTTTTCATGGGGTCTTCTAGCCAACATGGGTGTTGTCTCGGTCCTGGTTTTAATTCTTTGAAGCTGTCGATTCTAAGTAAGCTTGGAGTCAATAATGATCCCTAGATATTTCTCTTCCTCGGACAGTCGAGGATCATTTAACTTCCTCTTTCTAGTGAACGCTATCGTGGTTGTTTTTTTAGGGAGTAATGTTTAGGCTTCTTCATCCGTCCATTCTTGTACCAATTATAGTGCGATCTCCATTTTGCCTCGCACTACGTTGTTGAATTTACCCTGCGTGAGAATGATAATGTCATCGGCGTTTCTAAAAATTGTATGCCCTTCATTGTCCCCCCAGAGGGGACAACCCCATCCTCTTCCGATCCGAACTACCAATGTTTCTCCCATGATGGTCGATATTCCTTTAAGGATGCTGTCTATCCAGCTGCAGAGCTCATTTCATCGATTTCTCTGTTCCTTTAAGTATTATCAAATGCTCCCTCTATGTGCAGGAAAGTGCACAAAAGCACAAAATGTTCAGCTCTCTGTACAAGTAGATGTAAGGCAGTCTCGGTGGATTTTCCTGCTTTTCTGCTAAATTCGAATATGCGTCACTGGTCTGGTATCCATACTATACTGTCAAAAAATTGCCAATTGAGAAACCCCAAAAACGTTTTCTCAAATATTTATCATTTAAAATTGACCGTGTCTATCCACCACGTGGAGTAGAATATGATCATTTACTGACCAGGCATAATTTTACTTTTCTGGAAAGCAGAAGGATGAGTGCAAGTGCTAGATTTTTGGAGCAGTTGGTTCGTCAGAATGTTGACTGCCCTGCTGTGCTTTCGCAAATTAAGTTTGTGATGCCTACACATAATACTCGTTCTTTTGATGTCATGAAAATATCTTTTGCACGGTCAAATGTACTCAGACGTGCCCCACTTACACACATGGCAGTCAACGCTAATGGGTTATCTCAGAATTTGTTTGTTTCGTGTTTGTTTAATGCCTGATTAATTTTTCTTTTTAATTTCACTTGGTGATTTATATTAATTTTGGTTTTGATTCCTTTTCTAAAATTTTATACATATTTTAGAAATTGTAGTACTACATTTGATTTGATTATATGGGTATAATTAATTTTTTTAAATTCTATTATTTAGACTATATAGATATTGGGTCACTTTGAGCAACTTCCTATCTATATAAAAAAACGAGTTCTCGCGATAGTTCTTTTTATACTACTGCCGTTCCAAATCCGCAATTTTCAATAGAACAAAAGAAAAGCGACAACTTTCCCGGGTTTCTCATATTATTATTGAAACATTGTAACAGTACTGAAAGAACCTCACGACTTTCATTAGACAATATGCAAGCGATGTAATAATAACAAAGTTAACAACAACACTCCTGCATTGGAGCGCCAAGCGTCGAATTGTGTAAGCCGTTGTCATCTGCGTTACCCCAAGAAGATTATTGTACAATAACCTACATACATTGCGTCGTCATCCGTTGCGTCAATAATATCCTCCCCCATCAACGCTTGAAGTAAGATACGCTTTCTGCGACGGAATTACGGTAACAAATTCCCAGAGGATATGTGGGCAGCACTAACAAAGGATAATCTACGTGTTCGGCGTAGAATCATATAGCGGATGCCGTAACAAAGGCCTACCCGCCTGATCGAGTCGAGAATGATAAAAATGCGTCGTGCATTTATTCCAACCAGATGATGCTAGAATGCAGGGAGAGTAAAATATTATTAGACACGCTGGAGAAGTGCGTGCACCACACGAGAGCCGGACGGTGATTCCTTTGGGATTCTTGCGGGACCGCGATTTAAAACAGGTTTAATTTTAGATGAAGTTTCGCCGAAGATTTCCTCCTTGTATTATGGCATTTCTCCAGTTTCCTATACTAACTGCGTTCAGCAGACACGTGTGCGAATATTCGTACAGCGTCGTGTGTTACGGCCAGATTTCCCAACTTTCCTCATCATTCTTTTCCCAAGTTTCATATGAGATTTCATCTAGTTGAAAGCATCTATTATTTTAGCTTATTTGTGGATTTACTTTCTTGTGTTCTTTCTTTCATTCACCAACATATAATCTTAGAGAAAAATGGACCGATTTAGGTGAATCAGCCATTATATCTCATCCCTAGATCCTAAGATGCATTTAAATATTACATCAATGTGGTTAAGATTAAACAGACTTGAACTATTAGAAACCGAAGCTGAAGTAATAATTTTTGCTCGTCAAAAATCAGTTGACAGCAAGTATAACAAGCTAGTTCACAGAGGATTTTTAACATGTATGTATGTGTGATATTAGAATAATAGTACACTGCGACCTGAAAGATCTATTGTGTCCCCTCTTCTCGCTGTATTTACAGCTGGCCGTCCAGTCTGATTCCTTTTAAAAAGTGTAGAATGTCCGAAGGCCCCAGATTAGGTAACTCTCCCTCTTCGATTTCACATGCTCCCAGGTGCAGCGCCCTTGAGTTGCACAGTGCAGCGCAGTTTGTGAGTAGATGGATGGACGTTTCGTCCTGTTCCCCACAAAATCTACATTCGGCTTCCTTCGCTATTCCAAGCCTGCGTAGATATCCGTTCAGTTTACAATGGCCTGTAAGGATCCCTGTCAATATGCGAATATTATTTTTACTCAGGTTGATGCATTCTGCCGATCTCTTCTGGTTATAGGTTCCCAGAAGAGTTTCAGCTTGCCTCATTCCCTGGAGATTCTCCCAGTATTTGGATTTTCTCTGCTCTACTTCATTTTTGTTTCTCCAGTGTTATGCTGCTACTTATCCCGCAAAAAGGTTCTGGCCCTACAAAAGGTGTTCTAGCCCCTCTCTTAGCGAGATTATCTGTTATTTCGTTTCCTTCCACTCCCGTGTGTCCCGGAACCCACAATAGGGTTACCTTGTTCTTTTTGCCTAGCTCATTTAGTTTTTGTAGACACTACCAAACCATTTTGGAGCTGATTATGTTTGACCTCAGCGCCCTAATGGCTGCTTGACCATCAGATATTACGATAATCTCCTGCTTTTCATAGCTTCTGTCAATGTTGACCTGGATACATCTTTCAATAGCGTGTATTCATGTATAACTTGTTTAAGGAATCAGAAAGAGTAGCTGAATAACGTGACCCTTGGGATGCACGGGTGTAGATGCACCGGGTGAAGTTGTGCCGATTACATATCTTTGATCTTTTAAGGATAATTTTATGCGCCATTTTTTCTCCTTTGCACTGAACGAAATAGGGACATTGCCATAATAAGAAATCACGCGTCCCTTCTTCCATTTGAGCTCGTCGCAGACGTAGATTGCACTTGCAATTAAAGCGAACCTTGTAGAATGACAAGGGACCAATTAGAACAGGCGGTTGATTAATCCTTTCATTTAAGATCTGCCAGATCCTGTATTAGTATCGCTATCCCAATTTAACAATACCCTGAAATTGAACCTGTCTTTGCAAATTCACTTTGCATATTAAATTCGTCTAAACAGAACAATACAAGGATTTTCAATACGTTTCTCTGCCAGGGTGATTGATCAAGACCGTCTATTAGAAAGATTGGGGTCTCCTAGTAATAATTAATTTCTGTAAAGTTGCATACGTACATAGTGTAATAAAATCTATGCCCTGAAAATATTTTCAAGATGGCGGCACTTCCGGAAAAACCGGAAATCTACATCGACTTTCTTATTTCAAATAAAATGGTATAGTTTTCTTTGCACTTTTGAAATCTAAAAGTAATTCTAGAGGAACCCTTACTAGTATTCCCTATACCTAAGTGCAGCCATTTTTTAGATTTTTCGACTTTCTGAAAATTTTTGGATTTATATCATAATGTTTCACATTATGTACTGTCGCGAAATTTTAACCGAGAGCGCTAAAATTAAGACTATCGATGGAAGAAATCCTGACGTTTCTGCCGAAGTTTTTAGATTTGTTGCACTATCTACAGGCTGTCCAAAATTTAATTGTCCTTTAGTGCAACTGCAGACCATCAAAATTCGATTTTTTCAAATACAATGCCCCACTTTTTTTTCGATATTCTGAAACTTTGTTAAATTTTGCATCAAAATGTATTAACGTTCAATCAAAACCCAATTTTTCAAATACAATGCCTCATTTTTTTTTTTTTTTGAATATTATGAATTTTGCATCAAAATGTGTTAGCGTTACAGAAACAGTTAATAAGAACACAAAGTCTAAGAAAGTTATACACACTCTATGCGGCCCCCGTTGACCTGCAGGCTGCTACGGATTCTTGAAGAAAGTTCTTTTTGCAAGCCTTGTATTTGTTTCTTTAAAATTGCTTGAACCGCAAAAAATTTTAAATCCAAATCTTGAGCTGCCGATCGGATTGACTTCTATGAATTGACATTAAAGTATGCCAGGAGACTAACTTCATTTATTTCTGTATTTGTAATTGGTTTACGTCGAACACTAGCGCATTTCGCTTTTCTATTTTCTAAAACATTCAATTCTATGCGTCTAAATTTACTTGTTGTTATTGCAGCCAAATGAGGGTATCTTTCATTGAACACACGGATTCCTTCCATGAATATTAAATGAGTTTAAGATATCTGTATTTGAATACCTTTCAAAATCCATTTCAGTGGCCGCAACAGAAAATCGTAACTGGACAGGCTATGGTGACAGTTATTAATAAGAACATTTGTCATTTGCATAGCTTACTATTAAGAAAATTTTAAAATTTCCTCTAAAATGTATCAAAAACCTTTATAACTTGAAAATTATTGCCGATATGTATGAAGAAATGTAATACATTTTGATGCAAAATTTAATAAGGTTTAAGAATATTGAAAAAAAAAATGAGGCATTGTATTTGAAAAAATCGAGTTTTGATGGTCTGCAGTTACACTAAAGGACAATTACATTTTGGACAGCCTGTAGATAATGCAACAAATCTAAAAACTTCGGCAGAAACGTCAGGATTTCTTCCATCGATAGTCTTAATTTTAGAGTTTTCGGTTATTTTGCGACACTACATAATGTGAAATATCATGAAGTAAATCCAAAAATTTTCAAAAAGTCGAAAAATCTCCAAAACGGCTACACTTAGGTATAGGGAATACTAGTAAGGGTTCCTCCAAAATAACGTTTAGATTTCAAAAGTGTAAACAAAACTATACCATGCCATTTGAAATAAGAAAGTTGATGCCAATTTCCAATGTTTCCGGAAGACGGCACTTCCGGAAACATTGGAAATTGGCATCAACTTTCTTATTTCAAATGGCATGGTATAGTTATCTTGAAAATATTATTACTAGGAGGCCCACTCTTTCTAATGGACGGTCTCGATCAATCACCCTGTATATTTTGATGTTTTTGAGATCATAAATATTTCTTTATATAAATCTTATTTCAACTTACATATGAAGTAATAAATGTGGAATCTTTAAGTAGATAGAATGGATTTCTTTGTGAATATTGCTCTCAGTGCAAAAAAAAAAGAAATGCATTTTGGTGATTCCTTTGAAAATAATCGTTCCTTTCCGAAATTTACTCGAACAGTTTTTACGTTTCCAAAATTTAAGCCGATAGTTTATGGAAAACGTTAGTAAATGATCTACCCCGTTGACGTTTGTTCTATATTAATTGATTCAATGCACGAAAACTAGTAAATACAAACCATTATATTCGAAAACTTCAAGATTCTAAAAAAATTTATTTCCATGTTCGAAACATCCCTACTATCTTAATGAGAAATCATGTTACAAAGAAAGTGGATTGTAGAAGTCCGATGTAGAATATTGGAGTACCAACTTGTTGATCTACTTTTTTTTTAAGCGGATTTTAACCGAATTATATTATGCCTCAATTATCTAATGCACCAGCTTCACCCTGTATATTTCAAATTTCATTCAAAAAAGCGTACCTCTAAAATTAAAAAATTGATGTGTTCCAGCATATTTTATGAAACTACAATAACCTTTAAAAATAATTTTAGTGCATAAATAGTTGCCATACTGTATAAAGATTAGTAACTAGCATTTTAATTTACTGCAGATCAAAGCACCACACATAATTTTCGCAATCTAATTTTGACTCCCTTCAAACAAGTATTTTTCGATGTAATTCCGAAACATGTGAATTGAGACCAAACACATTTAAAAGTTTTATGCATGAGAATTTTACAAATTCGTTCAATTATACATGCATTTAAATAATATTATGCAACGTGTAACGATTTTCCCTTTCATTCACTAAAAAGTGTGTCATTCACATCGCTTACGCGTTTACTAGCGGTGTACTGGACCTTATATTACAGCGTCCTTGTCATTCATGACGTCCTAGTAAATGGAACGCCTTCTTGCAGGTCTCAATCGCGTCAGCTGTCACCCAAACAGAAGGAAGTCGGGGGACGACTACGAGAAAGAGTCTTAAAACAGCGTGTTCGCCTACTGCAAGTTTTGAAGAGCCTTTAGACGGTGGAAGATTATCTTCAGTAGTCAGCGTCTAGTCACGGAAGGTAGCTGTCTAATAAACGGTTGTGTCGTACTAAAGACACGTGTTTCAGCTACACTGGTAGAGCGGTTTCACTCACGCCTAACTGATTTGTATTTCACACTCTACTTTGAACGGACTGCTTTTTCTTTAATTTTTTTTACAAAAAACAAAACTGTTAGTGTTGTAGTTTATTTAGTTAGGAGTGTCAGTTCTTTTCTGTTTCATTTTGAGGTTCTTTAGGGATGTGGATAAACTTTCTTATTTAGGTGAGTTAAATTAACTAATGAAAAGTATTTTACTTCTGACAATATAGCAAGCATTTCTTATAAAAAGTATCATAAAATATATATGTGAGTATATAAACCGAAGCTTAGTAACAAACAATTACTTTAAATTGAGTTGTCTACAATATGAACTCTGATCTAAATCCTATAAAGTTTAAACATGCAGACCAATTTGGATCAAATTATAAAAGATAGTTTTTTTCATTTACTTAGAGTTGGACTTTCTAAGGATGACCATTCTAAATTATTCTATACTCACTTTATTGTCCTATCATTGGAGTTTCTTTGTACTCTGTTTATTATTATTAAATTATATGTTCCATGTGCTTTATATTAAATACTGAAAATAGAAATTATAATAATTATGGAATATATTTATTTATCTTAAATTTATCAAGTATGCCCAGACAATTTTAGATATCTGGTGAATAAATTCAAAACTTCATAGCATATACATTTTTCGCCGCAGATTCTTTAATAGCAATTTTACTTTAGAAATTTATAGGTTGTACTCTTAATTTAACCTGCAAAGCAAATTGTACGTAGATCCACATTCTAACTTCTAACATTTAGTGTTTTTTACTAGCTCTGGTATACTGCCAATACATTCTGAATCATTTTCACACAACTCTGTGATTTCATTGGTTCATTCATTGGTCACTATAATTAAATTTAGAATATTCTCCTATTGTTAATTTTACAAAAGGTTGCAATGCTCTTCAATCGGTTGTAAATGCGATGATGTCAGTACCTACCATGCGAAGAACCTTCTGCAAACACGTGTAACAAATAATCCGTGAATTTTAATAAGAACTAACATATTAAAAACTGTTCTAAAATAATGTTTCCTTTATATTCGCATGATTTAAGTGATATACTTAATGTATTTTAATGAGAGTTTCTAATTCATTAGCATTCTGCTGCACACATGTACACAAATCAGAGCGTCCAATATTTTTTTTCTGGAGAATTACACTATTTTTCAGAATACCACTAAATGCTTTCTTTAAAAACTTGTTATTAACAGTCTGTCTATTTAAGTTAATCATAATTAAGTTCCTACTGAGGCATCAAAGTTAAGTTCTACATGACTTCAATCATTAACATCAACATTTATCAATCATAATATATCACTTTCGTCCAAAAATATGAATTTTGCGTGGGAGTTTTATTTTACAAAATACCAGAAATTCTTATGAAAAAGAGTTGATTACAATTAAAAACTAACCTATAATTTGCGGTGGACTACGGGTACCGCAGGGGTCGGTACTTAAATCGATTCTCTTTTTGATATATAGAAATGACATGCATCACCTCTATCATTTTATCTGATAAAGATCGATAATATGCTAGAAAGGAAATGTAATAAATTTATATATGTGTAGATGTTCTTGGTTTTTAAAGTCATGACTTTAAAAACCAAGAAGATCTACACATATATATATTAAAAAGTCAAGAAAATTTTGAAGAAGTAATAAATTTATTGTGTCAATTGGAAACGTGACTGTGCAATCATAATTAACTACTTAAAGACAAAACGGAATTTGTGATTTTTCATAATTATTAGAGGGTTGCTCCGTCGCTGGATCTTCGTGTAGGCAATGATGTCATTGGGCAGGTGGACGAAAATTTTTATGATTACTACTAGATCGGAATTTGAAATGATGACATAATTACTGCTGCTGACAATAGCAGAATGACAGTACTTATCTGTCTTGATTATTCTAAAGCTTTTGATTAACCACGAATTACTTTTTAATATTTTATATTAATTTGGCTTAGGTGCTGATTCTATTTCTTTCTTTAAAAATTACTTTAGTGGGCGACAACAGCAAGTACGCATTAATAACGTTTTCTCGCAGTTTAAACATTTAAATTCTGGGGTTACCCAGGGGAGTATTTTGGGGCCACTAATATATTATATTTCCTCTTCATATTTCCTTAGTCCCCTGGTGTATTTTGTATACAGAACGTCGGATACACGGATTTCAGTAAATTTAAACTAAACAAACACTAAAAGAATACACTTATCCCAGAAAGTGTTTTTGTAAGTTTTTACTTGCTTAACATCGATAAAAACCGCCATAAGGTTAAATAAAGCTAGCACCTATGGGCTAGGATAGTCTATATAGTCAAAAGCACTTTATATTTGCAGCGAATCACTCCACAACTTTCGTGAAGGTTTTCCTTTTATCGAGAAACAAAGTATTAAGGCGTTACAACGTTGTCTATACCATATTTTCTGAGCGTTTTAAACAGAAACGACATAAAGATAAATCGGCTAACTTTACCGCTTGACATTTCAAAAGTCTCAAGCCAAAAATATCAATCAACTTCAAAACACCGCGTGAAGTAACGACGTCTTTCTTTCGCAATATCTATATATTTAAAAATTACTCACAGCCTTCAGATTTATATCTCGTTTATTCGAATTTAATTAGACGAAAGTTTTACGTTATACGAGGATCTACTGTTTATCTCCCAGGTCGTGCGGCTAAATCAAGAGAAAAAGTAGGGTAATTACTCTGTGAGAGCGAAGATAGTCGGCAGCAGGATGCCAGGTTGAATCGCGGGGATAGTCGACTATATCCCTTTCTAACTGGTCGTAGAATTGTAGGTACTCCGATTGGCTCGCCGGACAGATGTCGTGTTTATTGAATCGTTGAAATCACAAGAATCACTGGTACTAACTAATAATAAGCAGTAACTGCATGATGGTAGCAATAATAAGCCTTACCGAAATATTTCACGCGGGATTAACTCGATTAATAACCGGAAGGGACTACAATACTAACAGTGTTAGATACAGTGTCTTGTAAAAGTAGTTGCACACCAAATGCTTCTCAAAAATAGAATATTTATGTTTAATCGGTTCTATTTAGTTACCGTATTCTTCTAGCCTAGATTGCACTTGTATCTATTTACTGTGTTTTATAGAAACATATTTAAAATAGCTACTATGTTTTTTTTTAGAGAACACCCGGTATATGTGAATAGCACATAAATAAACGAATGAATCTCTCCTTTAATTACTTTACTGAACTACAAACAGTTATTGAACTTAACTCTAGCATTGAACGTATTATTTTTTTGCCATTAAATTAGATACCTTTGATGATTCCAAAAGTCAATTTGTGGAATACAAAAACTTTTAGAACTGATTGTGTGTTCACAGTATGCACTGAATATAATTTGGTTCTTTTGTAGCCTTAAGTTTGTATCAGATATCTTCCAGTGGCGGCTCGTCAGGGGAGGCTACGGAGGCTAAGTCTCCCCTATTATTTTTAATAAAATAAGTAGCGTTTATTATGTATTAAAATAATGTTTAAGCATTGGTTATATACTAAAATAAAGCAATTTTGCAAAAAAAATATAATCAATAGTATATCTATTCATTATTTAATTTAAAAATGCAAACAAACTTCCAATAATGCGCGAAATTTTACTATACGCACTATAATAGCAAGCGGGGAGGCTAGCCACAGATTTGGCTCCGCACCGATGGCTGAAAGCAATGTGTCTCCGTAAGTGCACGTGCACTTTATACGGCGAATATATATGGTTGGAGGCTTGCCGCCGCGGTGAGATCCTACCAGATCGGCATGTTATCGTGCGTTATCGGTCGTAAAACTTTGCTACGCAACTGCCCATGCGACTCTCAGCTCCCAGTACTAATAACTTAAGAAGCGTTGGGTGAGTTTTGTTAGGTTACGCACACAAAATGGATAAAATGAACGAAATTAGAATTTGCCAAGATTGTCCGCTGGTTGGTAAGAAATTTAGTTGTTTAAACATAGAGACGAAATTACACATCGTACAAAACATTGAGAAACCACGGCCTAATTTATCTGTAGTATCTAACGACGGCAACCGGCAAAATCGTTGTTTTAGTTCATTATGGTACACTAAATGTGGTTGGTTAACTGGTTCAATTGAACGGGAAAGATTATTTTGTTGGCCATGTCTACTTTTTGTAACCAAACCGAAACGTGGTCGAAATTAGGTTATACAGATTTAAAAAATCTACCGCGCGCTATTGAACGGCATTCTAACGGCAAAAATATGATGGTGCATCTGTTACGGCAGGGCATTTAAATGGTTTACAAAGTAAAAAAGAAAACAATGCACCTCAAGCTCTTCTAGTACATTGTAATGCTCATGCCTTAAATTTAGTTTTGAGTAAAACTTGTAATATAAACAAAGAATCTAAAATTTTCTTTTCTAATTTAATTGTTATTGTTTTTAGAATTTAGTTTTGGTTTATTATTACGTTCATCAAAAGTTTATTTTTACATTTTTATTACCTTTTTACCCATCAACTCATCCAGTTTTCTATTCAGGCAAGATTTCACTCTCCTCTACGTGATTGCTAGACAATAATTTATATTTTATTTTAATCTATTTCTTTTTTTCAATTTTTATTCTACACTTACAATACTACAATAATAACTATAAAAATATAATTTATTGACTGAGAAGGGTTACTTAGGCTACAGTAGCATCCCTCGAACAAAACATCACGAGCCGCCACTGATATCTTCACGGTCTGGGCGTGCAAAAGCAGATAGTTACGGCAATAGTCTGTCGGGTACGCAGGAAATAGGAAATATTAAATTTATCGCCGCCAGTTATTCTCAACTAAACGAGCGGAAATTCGCTTACGGTTACTCATTAAATTTTTCAAAATGTAAACTGCGCTTGTTTTTATAAAAGAAACTGGTGGATATTAGATTATTTATTCCTTAATTTGTACCCTCTAGGAGGAAACCCGGCGCTTGTTTAAACGCGTACGCAAAAGGGAAAATTATAACCATTACTCCATACCTGGAGTAAAGCAATTAATGTTTGTTTCGTGTGAAATTGAAACAAAGTCAGTTTAATAAATAACGCTGGTGCTGCTAACAGTTTTATGATGTTGCTCAATTAGTAATATTTGTTTTATTATTTAACTAGGTTTTACTTTAATGTTAAAATGTATTCATATTAACGCAAAAAATGGGTAATTTTTTGCTTTTCTTCTAAATTAAAGTTGTTTTTCTTTGGCAACTTGTCCCGCGCCTGATATAGGCAAGATACAGATTACGTATTCAAGACTAACAGAAGCTCATCGCTTCTATTATGCAAAAAATCGGAGAAAATATATCGCAGTTTAAAAATAATTATCCCTTCAAAGAATCGGCAGCAGATTTCGCGAAGAGACATCACAAAGATATCAGTTGTCGAAACTGTCAAAACGTAAAGAAAAATTGTTCCAGTCAGATATTTATAACTATGATGCGACCAACATGTCGACAATCCGAGGAAAAAGAAATGTGTCTTTAAACGTGGAGTAAAATACGCTAAAATTATGAATTTCATTCATAATTTTAGCGTTTGAAGAATAATTTGATCAGAGGGTATTCTAAATATTTCCATTTATATGTTTAAAAATATTTTTGGTATTTAGATTTTATAGATGTTGGTTATTAGGGCTTGTGGAATTAGAAATACAATTTCTAATAACGCAGTTTTATTAACACGATCTTACTACTAAGAACATCGACGAATAACTAACTAAAAGCTAACACTATTGCTACGATATTGAAGAGCGCGTGAGTCAAAAGCTCGAACAAAGAAAAATGCACTATCGTACGATGAGATCATCATCGATAGGGTTCTTACAAAGAAGTTAATTTGTTTTTTTGTGTTAATATTTCCAATAATAGATTTCCGGAAATTTAATAAAACTTATCGAAAGAAAATCTATTACCTTTTCTAGTAATCTGTTACTTACTTAATAAAATTCTAATGCAAATAAATTCAACTCAACTATAACAACTGACAAAGGATGTTAATTACAGATTCTATCTACCATGTTCCGCGACAATGCAACGGCTTGGACAAATACTCAGCTCTAGCTGGGCGAATTCCAGAGCTAAGTAAATAAGCCACTCTCAAAAATGTTAGATTTAATTAGGAATGAAAAAATTATAGAGTGTACTCCGGAATGAAAGGAATCACACTCTGAGGAGGTTGCTAGTGCTATATACTTAACCCAATCCTTATCCAATCTTATCTAATTAGGATTTATAATCGATAAAAATTTACAAATAACAACAAAAAAAGTATTTTTTAAGACATGCTCCCCAGAAAAAAGCGACGCTGCGTTTTGGAACTGATCATCAATTAATACAAAGTTGTCGTTTGTTTTATGTAATTCTCCATTTTCTCCCGATAAAACTTGTTTCCAATGCATTTAATAAAACCGTTGATGATAAATTTTCCATCTTTATACATCCAATTATTTCCTTAATTAGAACTTTTTTTATCTCCCTAACAGTTGTCATCGTACATATAACGGCATTCCTACAGAAGCAATTAGCTCCCATCTCGGAAACATGATTGCGTAATCTTTTTTTCTTAATTGTGAGAAAAAAGGCGCGCCTACCGCAAACATGGAAGGCGATTCATCTTCGTTGAGGAGTATAAAACCTCCAGTTCGCGTAAAACGCGGAAAGTAATTGCTTAATTGTGCGATTTTTTTCCGGTTTGTTTCCTACGTCATAGCTGTAGGTATTTGAGGAAATAAATTTATACAATATTTCAGAAGAATTTAATCGGTAATTCCCGAGAGGCTAGACCGCCCGAAATATGGGGTTTAATCGAGTTAGTGTATATCGTAAACCTGTGCAAATATTGACCATTAAACTGTAGGTACGGTTCCTGCTAATTTATCCATCGCAGATAAGTAATGGAGTTCGTAAATGGAAGGGTTGAACGTATGGAAGGTATACGGTGGTTAATTGACTAAGAATAGAGGGCCTTTGAGATGATTGCACATTACCAAGCAAGACACTAATTGATACATCTTAGTTCAAGTTAATTAAACAAATAAAAAGAAATAAGTAACTCTAAAATAATTAACCAATAACAACCATAATATCTGTAATAAAATTACGCGGATATTAAAAGTAAAAAAGAGGTACAAAAACAAGGAAAGCGATCAATTACAACAGGAGAAAGTAGCACCCCTCGAGTGGGCGTACAATTACGTGATAAGTGCCCTTAGACACAAGTTTATATTGAGCTAATTGAAACAGTAGTAGCTCGTTCGGTAATTGTAGTAGGTGCTTTGATGTTTGCTACAATTTGAACACAAATGTGAAGAAATCTGCACCTCAAGAATCTCGAATATAATGTTGAAAGTTTGCGTTTTAATTAATATAAACTTATGGAATTGTAATTTAAATTTATATGGTTGTTGTATGTATGTTGACGGCTATCTAAAGCAGATAAGAATTTTGTGTTTTCTTCGATTGTTTTAATGTTACAACGGAAAATAATGATGATGCAGTATGTGTAATTTCTAATTAAGAAAAATAGCAGGAATTAAGAAACAGAAATATACAGGGTGTACCGACGATCCCAAAACACAGATGTGCGCGAGGTGTAGTGGAGGGTGGTGCGGTTTAGCCGGTCCTCTGTTTTGGGACGTAATCCGTCATCAATCGACTACTTAATTGGCTGGGTGAACGGTCCGGAGTTTACTAGTGAACATTGAATAATCCTTTAAATTAAGGACCTATATATTTAATCTTGTTCGTCAAAAGATTTCAGAATTTACTTTCTTCTGAATTTTTCGTGCTAATATGAATTTCCATATTTTTCAATTTTTTTGTATACCAACTAAATTATTAAGACGCGTTAATCGTTTTTTTTTTTATTATTGATTTCTATCTTCTATGATTACATTTACCTGCATAAACGAAATATAAAGTGTACAAGTTTCTTACTTCCGGTTCCGTTATTTCGTTGCCCGAACTTTCCTCGTTAATATTACCCGTTGCACAGAAATGTACTTACCATTTCAATGAGTGCAGAGGTGCGCATATGCATATACATGAACCTCATGCATAAGATACAACTAACTTACAGGATTTCCAAGGGACAACGGTGTGCATTTGAACTCATTGATTTTCCGCGTCTACCACCCACCAACAGCAGCGCAAATCCGCATTCTGCAATTGACACAAATTTGTTTTCGATCTAAATTAATCCACCAACAGCAAACTGATTAAAACGACTCGTTCTAAGTAAAATAGCATCTCCGTACATGCACTACACAGAAGCGTACATTCCTTAATTTCTGTTTTTTGCAATTGAAACGAATGAAGAACGTTGATAGCAGGAACGGAAGGTAGTCTTTCTATGTTTTTCTCGTTCCAAAGTAACTCATTTGAATAATTGAAGCACTCGCATTAACTATATCACCCGGGAGAGCGGAAAGGTCCTTTAAAAATTCAAAGAAACGCTGAACAGTACAACTTAATTATGCAATAATGCCTAGTTCGTATGTAGCAGTTCTAATTGCTACTGTTTAATCATCAATTATGATGATTTATGCCGTTAAGCTTTAATGAAGCATAGTTCCTGTTGATTGCAACGGATATACGCTGCTTCCTATTGTTAATTTTTTGCAGAGAGTATAAGTGCGAATAAGCTTGGTTCATTACAAAACAACTTGCAGGAATGAAAAAATAAATCCAAATAAAAGGCTTTATAATATAAATTAGAATTAATTTATACAAAAAACAAAATCAGTTACATATCTATACAAATAATAAGTTTGGCAAAAGGTCAAATTAAACGTTCTTCAAAAAAGTTCCAGTGTTCGAGGTCTTTCTGGTTTGACCATGAGATACGGTAGATAGTATGTAAACAGCAAGTTCTGATTCCCGATGTAGTTCTGTAGCACCACATTCGCCTGGGAGTGTTTGCTTCCTCATTTCACTATTGAGGAAATGCAATGGAAGTGGAGTAAACCCTAGCAACAAATGCTCGAAAAATGTTCGATTCAAACGAGGGTAAGATGGCTATTTAAAGGAAAAGAGATTTAGGTGCCATAGGAACGAAACAGAAGAGCATCTAAGCAATGTATAGGTGTCACAGAATGGGAAACTTAGAATAAAGTAAATAACTTTTACACCTGCTTAGCCATTTTGCACTTTTTTAAATTATAACCTAAAACAATTTTTATATTTTTATTTATATTATTGCTGCAAGTTAGTAAATGTTCACTCAGGATTTTAAAACTTTCTACAGCTTCTTTCACCAATCTGTTTCTATATGAAAACCGAGTTTAGAATACCGAGAAGATTCAGTTGTCTTGCAAGGGTTGTGACTAAAAAAAAACAGTAAAAAGTAAAAGAATTTCCCATATACCTCATGCTGTGGTTTTTTTTTACTATGAAATAGCTGTTTGAGCATTAGAAGATGTGATATCAGTAACAAAATATCCACAAAACAATTAGGCAAACGAAAAAGTGCGTGATTCTGTTTTTTCGCAGCGGTGTATAAGCACCAAAATGGACTCGGTCGCATGAAATCTCTCTTAAGCGTTCCTTCTAATTAAACTTATCAACTTTCCAACCGTGATGACCTTTTTGCATAACGATTTGAAAACAATAGACTCTAATTCCCACTGTATGAATAATAAAAGCAGTTGATTTAGAAATGATTTAAATAATGAAATTAATCTGACTGGGGAATCCACCGGTTTTCATATGCATGTTAATCTGATTCAAACTTCCTGCACATATTCTATGCTATCCAGTCTTTTTACAATCTATTTTGTGTTTTGGCTTGTGAATACATTTGCGTTTCACATTTAAGCTGAAACGTGTGTGATTTACGTATTTAATGTGATTCCGTAATTGTATTTCGCCATCAACGTACATTTATCTTCATTAGTTCGGTTGTAATCTCTAGGTCAGTAGTTGAATCTATTGATTTAGCTACTTATGCCTCTAGGTTGTTGCAAAATTAAATACCAGATAGCTGTAAATTAACGCAAATAACTTTGCGATAAACCTAGTAGCGAATTTAGTTATTATCAAAATAATCTACCAAATTTATTATATAATAGACAGTACTAGGAAAATACATACTTCCGATCTTATGTAATTATCTACATAGTCACTTCTATGCTAATGCCATTTAATATTCAAATAAAGTACTACTTTCCAAATACAAAATCAAAACGCAATTTTGACGAAAAATTCTTTACTACAAAAGATTAGTAGAATTCGATTATTTCTAATACGTGACGTGTTGACGTGGCTCATACCTCGCTAAACGTAATGTCCAGATCAACAAGGAACTACGAATTCCAAACCTATCCTTGTCAAATACACATGGAAACTCCTAGTCATCTGTTATGAGTACCTTGTATCGCCATTTGTATTCTTACTCGTTTATGACCAGATTTATCTAAATAATCTTCGTTGCAAATCTTCCAAACATTTCAATACTAAATAGAACTGAATAGAATTATTACTTCTGATGACGTAAGTGCATATTGAACAATTTATTTAAACAAACACAAACTATACAGTTTACAAAATGTATGTATGCACGTATAGCAAGCGTTGCCACGTACTGTTTTTCCGCCTTCATTCTTCATCCGAGCATACGAGATGATGCACTCTTCTCGAACTAACGGTATCGAAGGCGTCGTTGGTTTGGTCGTTTGGTCCTTCCTACATGTTGTACTGCCGGTATACCTCCATCCTTATCTTGCTTTTAAATTTAACGTGTGTTAGTGTCTTTGGGTGTTTTTGTAGTTTATTGTATGTTTTGATCGCATCAGGTGTTAGAAATTTTTCATATTTGTAACTTGTGTTTTTTTTTCTGTTCTTAGGTATGAATATCTTCGTGTTTTGTGTGTGTGTATTTCTGTATTAGGTGTGAATTTGCAATCAGTTTGCATTAATTTGTTGTCGATTTTGTGTATTGTACGGAGATTTCTGAATGTTATTAATTGTTGTAAATTTAGTTCTTGCGTCTTCTCATAAACGTCCTTTGATGGTGTCCATTTGTCCATGTTATACAGTGTCTTTAGTATCTTGTTCTGCTGTCTTTGTAGTTTATTTAAATTTTGTTTAGTTGTATGGCTCCATATGTTTATTAGATAGCTAATACTAGATATTCCGGCCAGTTCACCCGGCCTACTAATCAATCGTTCGATGTCCGCTTACCGCACCAACTCTGTAGAAAGATATTATTTGGCAGGTTTGAGTTATGGTTTTTGTTTTAATCTTGATGTTAAAAGTGGGTTTATATGTTTTTTTTTTTAATACCATGTACTCTGTTTTGTTCTCATTGATCGTTATTAGATTATTATATCACCAATATTCTATTTTTTCCACATCTTCTATAATGTATATAGTTATATTAATATAAATCTTTGCTACTAGTGTAAAGAAAAAAGATCATTACATGTTTGTTGAAAATAATTACTAATTTACATGTATAAGCTGGTATAACTTTTCTTTTTCTTTTATAATAAACTCCTTCACTTCTCCAGACTAATGCACACCGTATAGATAAGCTCAGACGTATAATTTCAATCTTGTTCACATGTATATTTGCGTAGTTCTCGAAACAGGCAATCATTTTTAATGATAACCATGCTCGTTTCACTGCTTAGCACAAATACAGCGGCGCTGCCCTCTTTTTAAATAAACTTCCTGCCATCGAAGACTTTCCTGTACTAGCTCAAGAGACACACAAATATTTGCTTCCTGGCTATTATAATTTACAGCGAAGATAATTTAACGACCTATATACAAACGCATAACGGTTATTTTCAAGTGGACGAAAAAAAAATTGTACCAAAATAACGATACCTACATATTTTCTGTTTCAGAAACGAGGAAGCAATTAAGACAATATATTATTATTGAAAAACATGCCGTAATATAAATAGAAGAAACACTCACATATCACATATAATGTTGAATAAGATTGTTCATATAATATAATGACCTTCAAAATCCGGTATATTATCGTCCCATCTTCGTATGTGCATTGGCCATCACTTCTTATGGCGGTCAGCAGGTGTTATTTGACCGGAAATACATTTCCTTTGGTTAAAATAAGCTATACCTCGATCTTGAACTGCCACAGTTCATGTATAACAAAGATTATGAGATTCTTAAAGAAGGTATCGTTCTAATCTTTGAAATAAAACAACTTTTTTGAGAAAAGGAGGCGACGCACGATGGTTCAGAACGCGAAAAACGCGATCGAAAATCATATTTTCAACTTCTTCGTACAAAGTTAAAATTGCAGCAATTTAATCTTGAATAGTTGCTCTTTTTGATGATGTAAATAATATGCATCTTATTTACATTTCAGTTTTTCTATATTTGCTTTCAAAGTTCAGTAAAATTGAGATGTTTCTGTGTATAGAAATTAGGGTGTAATAAAAAAGACTGTACTACAATCAAATGCGCTTATTTATTGATGTCATTATAATATTGTTAAACATTGCTAAGTGTATTATTATGTACTAAAAAGAGTAAACAATTTCGATCGCTTTTTTTGCGTTCTGAGCCACTGTGCTACTGTGCATTTATTTTATAAAAGAACTTTATACTGACTTCACGAGATTTGAATTATCTTACGATTCCGCAACTCAAACTAATTAATGATAATTGCAAACCCTTAAATGAATGAAGTATAATTACATTATTCGTTAAGATTGTTGACACTACATTTCTGTAGATCATTTTCCACGACAACGATGGTGCTTTTAACGAGCATCAGGAAACCTCGCTACAGCCACATGGCACAAACTTTTGTATCGAACTTGACGGGATGCTTTGTCCCAGGGCGGGTAATTTCATTTTGAAACTGTCGGCTTTCAGCTCCGTGTATCGATTAAAGATCAGCTTATTTTTCTTGCCACGAACCAATTCAACCTTTATTTGCACGGTAGAATGAACACGAACAAAGAATTTTTACCTCAAGGAAAACAAAAGTAGATTAGGGAATTCATGTCCGCGAAGAAACTGCGTGACAGTTCATATTTCTTTTGCGCATTTTTCTTAAACTCGAAACTACATTGGCTATTCTAGTGAAATAGACCCCATTGCGTTTTTCTTAACAACATGAAATAGATTAAATTTTTTTCTTTGAATCCGAATTGATCGTTAATAAATTAAAAAATAGGTGAATATCACCTCAGAATATACTGTAACACTACTGTAACCCTGTGTAAGTTTTCTTTTAACTTTGAACATATAGAGTTAGTATTTCCCTATGTTCTGTTTTAAAAAGGACAAAACAGTGCATTACAGACAATTTATTGTACAATATACAATGTAAATTTGATAAAACGAATGAAAGAAATAAAGTTTCGATTCATTATTAACAATAAAAGTAACAATTCTAAACTGGTACAAGGGTAAATTGAAATAAAAAATTTATTACGTAAATAATTTTTATTTAATGAACTAACAGTAAATCGATAAGATCCCACAAAAAAACCGATTTAAACATCTGCATAATCCGACCCCAAACACCACATTAAGTGAACTTCCAAATTTTCCTTTTTCCTCCGTTAACAAATCAGCAGACTTAATCTGCGAAGCTCCACGGAAAAGTAGGTAGATTTTCCTCTGGCTCGACAGAAAAAAAGATAAAACGTTCCTGCTCTTTCCCTCTTTAGAACACCCACCTCTAATTTTCCATTATTCCCTTTAATTAAATTTCAATTATAACAAGCCCTCGACACGGACCCTCCTGCGATCCTTTAATCACCCAATTCCCTAAAGTTTTTTAATATTCCTAATCGACTAAATTTGTCCCTCTTTTGATCGCAGAATCGCCACTGCCATTAATCTAGTAGTTAATTTAAATGATTTTTAGGCGATAAGTGTCAAGGATTTAAGTAATTCTTTTATTTGAGTAATATATTGCATATAAAGGGCGCTTTGTTTAGATACGAGATACATGGTCGGAGAATTGACTTTGTGCACATTTAAAATATATGTTATCTAAACAATAGGAGTTATTATTATACATGCCTATACTACTTATAGGTACTCTAAGCCGGAACAATTTGTGTAGAACTATAAGAAAAGGTGAATGAATAATTACTTGTGGATACTGCTTCCTTTCATTGTTCCCATGAACATAATACCTAATAAAATCAACGTTACGTGCTCTGTTGCTTTAAAGCCATTAAAAAAAGAAATATCATAACAATGAATATTAACTTTGTATGTGTATATGTTATATATAAACATGCTAAACCACAAATAGATCGACCAGTATGAAGCATATGTAGCCAGTCGACGTTTTTTTTTATATATAATACAAAAATGCAATTACATAGTTATAAGTTAAAACTATTATATTGACCAGCTTCTGTTTCTAATACAAAGAATCTAGTACTGCACTTCTTATTGGGTATTTAGGATAGAAGCACCAGTGATTGAACAGTTAGAGATTTTCTTGAATCTAACCTAATAGTTTTGCTATGTAAGGATCTATTTCTGCTTCATTGTTTTCTCTACCCTATGCCCATGTATATGTAACAAAGTACCTTGTCTAATCTGACAGTTTTTTGTATGTGGAACTACAAAAAAAAAAGTATTTATATCATTTATTTATAAAAGCACCAGTAAATGAACACATAACACAAATCAATGAACAACCAAGGTCCAATAAATGAATTAATACATTCTAATTCAGTTGCTTCGAAAACAATTTTGTTAAATATTATGATAAAATTCAAATTTGCTTTTTTAAATCATCACCAAATTCTATAATAACGCTAACTTCTGTCATTAGAAGTTTGAATAACATGGGACTGAGCTACAATTTCCTCGCAACTGCCTTTCTTGCAAATTGTCCACATGTGAAATAGTACATTTTGAATTGTTCTCCTTTATAAGCTGGCGTTTTTAAATTCCATTGATGAATCTGGGTCCATGTGGTGCTGAGTAATTCATTGCAGTTCTCAACTCCGTTCATCTCTTTTTGTTCTTACTGCCTTCTTGTCGACATACACAGATCATAATCATTTTTAATTATGTCTAGCTTTATAGATCCAATGTATGCTCTTTGAAAAATTGGAACAAAATTATTCTTAGTTACAAATTTAGTCTTTTTCTGTGTATATTCTAAGATAGTTTCAGTGTAATTTCAATGATTTAAAAACCGATACGTCATACAAAATATGTATGTGTTGCGTTTGGCAACAGCAAAATAATGTTATTCTGAACCTAAAATTATACAATGCATATTTATCTATATGAACTTTAAGGCTGTTTAAAAAAAGTATAATTGGAAACTTTACCTAATTTTCTGTTAGCCACGGAAAAAAGATATTAGCAATGTATTCGTAAAATGCTGCCGATGTCATCCAACCACTGCCGGAACTTCTGTGCGGAGTTTCTCAAGGTATCCACTTAACATGGACGTGCAATCATGGAGGTAACAAGTTTCCAGGCGCAGAAAATGTACGGAAAACTATGATGCATTCCTTTTCCGGTCCACTTGCGATTTCATAGAAACTGCGATAATTTTTAAGAGTTAAGAGTTCGCTACTTTTCGGATAGGTTAACACCTGTTTTTGTAGTCAATACCCTGTATGACATAATCATACACTAGTTTAAACTTTCCACTAAGAATTTAACTTGTTTGGTATATTTTTTTTATTATTATAATTGGTGTAGGTTGAAAGTTGGGGCAGGATATAAGATATCATGTTTTTCTTCCAATTTGGGCAATTTATTGAATAAGTTGACCACGGTAAAATAAAATGCAAAATTAATCATGGCCTTGTGTGGAAAATTATTGGTGAAATCCAAACGCTTGAAAACAATTAACCTATTCCATTTAAAAAATAATTTCTTTTAGCGCCTCGCTTTCGTGAAACATCCTGTATAATTGAAAATATTTTTAAATTGTTGACCTGCTATTCTCATACGATTTTCACACAAATCATTTTTTGAAATTATGTAATATAAAGGAGATATGGTGCTTTGTCGCACTATTACGCCATCTATATGTACCTAGGTATATTATATACACACAATAACTCCAAATTCGAATAATTATAAATACAATGTCAAAAGAAATGTGAGAACCTCCCACTCACTAACTGTAAACTATCAGTAGGCCACCCGAAAGAATTTAGATTGAATAAATCGTGTTATATGTGTCTAATTGTACAGGAATAGGACAGTGGGCGCTTTGTAGTGTTTTTAAAAAAAAAAAAAACCGGCGCCGTTTACAAATATATCTAAAAAAGAAACGCCGGCGCCAGCTGTGAAAGCGTTTCGTTTTTATTCAGCGCAATCTATGGAACAGTGGTGAAATTATACAATATGAGGATATCATCTAACACAGAAAGCAGTATTAACTCGTTTCGTCTGTTGAGCTACTACTGGCTAGAGGGCACTACCAAACATTGATGAAAGAATTACATATTCTAAAAGTAATGACTCATACAACTTCCTATTTAAATAACACAATAAAATGATATCACTTAGAATTAAATAATGCGTTTGACATAATTTTTGTTATTAGTATCAATATTTAATTATATTTGGAAACGGAATATATGTTGTTATCGCCTCATGAATTAACTCATAAATTTATCTACTATGCACAAAATTATATTTACATAATTTTGAAACAGCACGTTAGATATATCAAAACATAATAGATGAGCTCCGCCAAAAGGTCAGAACCGCTTAACAAATCTTCTACAAACACTCGTAAATAACCGAGAATATACCGTTGTAACGCATGTAATATACGCCATGTATCAAGAGATCTAATACCCCTAAAGAACTGGCGTTAAGTAAACAGACGATGCTAAATCAAGTGAAACTGACGCCCAACTCACGTGCATTTTTACTGTGTGTGGTATAAATGTATATAGAGACGTATATATTATATATGTATTGGTGTGCCGTGTACACATACATGGAAGGTACACGAGACATTGCATGCCTAGCTAGATTATTAATGATGAAGGAATGTTTTGTTGCAGGCGGACGCAGGAGTGGTGTCTGTGAAGTATGCAGACGAAGAACATAAATGCTGAGAGGGCGCCGGTGAATAACAATAATAATAACAATAATAATCTGAACAACAACGCCACATTGCTCGAGGTAAGATGCGCGATTTTTTGTGTATTCTGCTTTTCAGCACGATTAAACTGTGTACATACCTACATTTACAGGATATTCAAAATAAGAATATGAGAATAATGTGCACTTAAGTGATTATTATGTCAAAAAACATATACCTTTCAACTTTAAAAAGAATCGGATAATTATAATAATGCAAGGCACTTAATAATACATAATTATGAACTATTTAAAATTTAAATGAAAGTATCTCTTGCATTTATCTAAACGCTCGCAAGATAAAACACGCTACTATTTAAATATTTTATTTAAATTAATTAAAAATCCATCCACATGTAAAATACCAAACCGCGAAGTTGAATTTTTTAGTGGAGTTTGTTGGAAATTGTGCAGAAGCTTTTCAAATAAAAAAGAAAAACGTTTTCTCATCTCTTTAATAATGAAATATAATTTATAAAATCAATTGATGTCGTACTCCAAAAGAATCTTCATTTAATTATTTTTTCTAAATTGCCCTCTAATCAGCACCAAGAATACTGAATTTTTATTTAAACGAACTTGCGAATTAATAATTATAAAGTTAACGCTAGTGTCCCTGTATAAACAAAAAAAACTTTCGCATAAATTTATAATTTTATGCAATTGCTTTGCACGCTTCAAACATTAGCGTCGCAATCATCTCTAACGACCAACGATTTATATTCACTTTATGCGTACGCACTTGTAATTACACAAACTGTAACTAAACACTACTTCGCTGCCAAATTCATTTAATAATAACGATCGGCAATCTTACGGATTCCACGAATTAATGACGGTGGAAGATTAGAAGTGCTAGATACTAATAGAGCACTTGGAGCGTCCTAATCACCGAAGGATAAAGTTACACCATGTGTAAATCGTAATTGGTACTTCAGAGAATGCAACAGTTACGAAGGCTGTATAATTTAAACTCCATTAGATGTGCCGAACTTTGTATAATATCTCCCGTGGGTCTTTCAATAGTAATGTACAGTAAAATTTGTGAAATATAACGGAATGTCCAAAAAAATAATCGTCAAAATCTATTATTAACAGCAAAAAATGTTAAGAACTAATTAGGTAAGTACTGTATGAGCTACACAAATATGCCTTATCGGTAGATCAATGTCGAAAGTTAATTTCCTTATCGCAGAGAAAGAAAAGTTGCACTCAAACTTCTTTTATTTGCCTATCAGCAATTTACTTTTTTGTATAAAAAGCAATTGTCACCATAGCAAAGGCATCAGTGTTCAAACAGCGACACCATCCATCAATACAATACCAACATGTTCTCTTTCGTAAGTATTTCTTAATATATATATATTTTTTTTACTTAAATATAATACTTGAAATCACTTTCTTCAGATCATCATTGCTTCCTTGGCCGCCGTTGCCCTCTCAGCACCCATCGTAGAGGTCACCCAAGATACTGAAGGAAACTACAGATTCGTGTACAAAACCGATGATGCGACCAGAGTAGAAGAACACACCGCCGATGGACACGTAGTTGGATCAGTTGAATACCGCGACCCAGATGGTGTTCTGAGAAGCTTGCAATACACTTCCGGCCCAGAAGGTTACCACGCAACCGGACCGCTGATCCCAGTCTTCGATAACACCCCAATTGAAGATACCCCTGAAGTAGCTGAGGCCAAGGAACATCACTTGAGAGTATTCAACCATATCGACAGTACGTTGCCCAGATTGAACGCTGATGGTTTGGTTGATGAAGTACCGGAGCATCCTTTGAGCAAAGACGAGTTCTTGGCCGCCATTTCCGCTGTCTTGGGGGACGGACCGTTGGTCTTCAGCGCTGATACCCCTGACATTGCCGAAGCAAAATCCGAACATTTTAAAGCAGTATCTGAAGCCCTCTGAATTTCGTAATTTACGTGTAATGTTGTTAGTTTTGTAAATACATCGTTAAATTTAATAAAAACTGAATGAATAACAATCCATTTTCTCTTTCTAATTACACCTTTTGTATTCTTAAGCAAATTGCAGGGTTTTTCAGTTAGCTTTCACGATTTGCAATTTGCTTTATTAACAATCACATTTACATATGTCAAATGAGCTTCACCTTTTGCCAGAACACTTGAACTTACATTAAATGTCTGTTTACATTATTTCACTCCAAGTGCGTTTTATTATTCCATTATGGAACGACCGTGGAGGCAGGCAACATGCCAAAATTAGTAACAAGTGAGTATAAGAACAGTCCTTTTAATCCACACTAAGAAGAACAAGCCGAGAACTTATATAAAACAGCTAAAAGATTGCCAATACCAATAAAGAAATTTTGTGAGGATTAAAAAGACTTTTCTTATAGTGATCATCCATCCAATATAGTCATCCCACACTTAGTCAATATGGAATATCAAAATAATTTATTCATTCTATGAATAACGGTTCATCTTCTGTTGTTACAGAAAGACAATCATTTTAATTTGACAATGTGAAAGCTAAGTGTACCTTCTAGTTATAGTTATAACTAGCTAACTACAATTACACACTATTAGTTTATGGTTGCAGTCGCAACTACTTTTTTAAAACTACAAAAATTGTAGTTGGTGCTCTAACTATGGTTTGGCAGTAATAGTCTACGTACTACAAACTAGTAAATGTAGTTGTAGTTGCAACTACTACCCAATGCTGCTTGCTGGCATGAATTTAAATACTGAAATAGTCTTTTAGCAAGTATATAAGACCCCATATCACCTTTAAACATCTCGTCTGAAGAGCTCCTCACTTGACACTGGTGGTCAAGTGACATGAATGTCCTCAGGCCAAAATAGCACAGCTCATCACAGAATGAAATATGCTAAAATAAACTTTGTTTAGGTAGTTAATGGATATTTCCCAGTTATATTATTTAAAGAAAATAATAGAGAATATTTTGTTTTATCAAGTGATCCAGATGGTTTTCTCAAGTGAGAGTTTGGCCTAGTATGATTCCGAGGAATTTAACCAGAGCGTTGTTGTCATGCTAATTATCTGATGGACGTAGTGAAAAAATCATGTTCAAATATTTATGATCTCAGTTATGATATCACAAAACATATTGAAGTTTAACTCCAAACTGAAATGGGTACTATTAATGAAGGCCCAATCACTCAATTCTATTACTCATTAGCAAAATATAGATTTATTTGGTTGCTTTTAATTCTTAGTCTATTAATTACAAATCGTGCAGGCCAACTGAAGAACTTTGCGAAACTTCAAATAAATCTTAAATAGTTGTACATCCCAGATTGTACGATCAATACTGTCATAGTTATCTGTTGCAGAAAGTTTTGATAGTGCGGCAATCAAACAATGACATCCAAGAAACGGAGGCAGCTCCACCCATACCGCCAAGGGGTCCAATAATATTTGCACCTGTAATAATTCCCCCAAAACCTCAAGGTAAGTACCTAATGATAGATTAAAAAGCAATAAAAAGTCTTGTAATATTCATAACTAGTTGTTAGAAATTTTAAGTTCTAAGCACACTTTAAAATTTTTAGGAAAAATCTAAGGACACAGAAAAACCATCAGATATGAATTATTTCTCATAATAACAATGCAAACCAAAAGCAATTTATGAGAGTCACAGCCACCTAGTTTCACATAAGTCTGTCTTATTGTTAAAATTTATTTGCAGCACAATAATCTACAACCATCATAAAAAAATAAAACATTAAACGTATTATTTAATAATTGTAAAAAATTATTAAATAAGTTATTTATAACCGCTCCATTTGTAGTGCTAGCACGATTTGCCTAGTTATTTATGTTTTGACTTAGCGTACCTCTCCATCTGTCATGCGAGTGCGGTAGCACCTAATCTGTACCAACTTTTAGGGATTGTTTAGCAATATTTTTTGGGCGGATTGCACTGGCGGGGGATCTATCGACTCTTCGATCGCCTGCTGTTAATCTAAACGGCATCTCCGAGTTATACATTTTTCAAAATTTTTATCGGAAAACCTAATGTGTAATAAACTTACATAAGAAGTAAATAAAGAATAAACCTCCAAGATATGCCCACACTCGCAAATTAGACGCAGTATTATCCGTTCTAATTGCTACTGTAGCAGTGGTCGTTCACTTAATTGCAAACTAATTGACACATTTGCATATTTATCGGAAGCACGACAATTTGTATTTGACCATCAGAGCGAAAGTAAACGGTAAATATTCGATTTCGAAGAGAGAGAGAAAAGAACAAATTAAAAAGTGGTTTAACTGTTAGTATTAAGTATTTATGTTTTAATATTTTCTAAATTTGCTGTGACACACCCGGTGCTACTATTTTAAAAACTGTCAACTATTATTTTGCTTTCTATTTATTATTATATTATGCAAATTAATTTAAAAAAATGGTCCTATTCATTTTTAAAATGATACCTTAATGAGCTTGTATTTATAGATGTTATTTATTATACCATAATGTTTTATTCATCTTGCATAACTCCCAATTTCAATAAAACGTATCATTTATCCCAATAATTCCACTATTTAAGGTTGAAATACAAACATTCAGATATAATAAATATTTATCCAAATGAAGCAAGTAAAAAAGTGAATATTCCAAAAGAAATCTTACGAAAGAGTGAAAGTTTACGCGAGTCGCTGTACGAATTTGACACGCTTGTTCCCTTGTCATACAGAACTGGGTACCGAAATATACTCACGTCCTTCGACGCAATTAAAATTAAAAGCTGTTATTACTTCATTTAATGTGGACTTTACAACATTTCTCGCGATGTGTTTGTCTTTAAAATTCCTGGGAGTTTACTCGAAGAAAACAGCAATGATTATTTTTATAGCCAGTGGAGGTTGAGAATAACCTGTAACGATAAGATCTAAATCACGGGCTTTTTAATATCTTTCATCATTTGAATTGTTATGATATTTAAGGTATCTATTTATACAAAAATGCTTTAAATAAAAATTTCAAACGATTTCAATTTCACTTGCATTAGGCAACATAATATGTTATATACATATTATGTATGCATACATACCAGACTTTGATATAGAACCGTTCGGCTTCCTTCCCTTTGGATGGTTGAAACAGCATTCTTGAAATACCATCGCCTTAAGTGAATTTGCATGTACACTGCAAAAAATTACAGTAATTTTACTATAGTAAATCAGAAATATTACATGAAATAACGTTGTGAATTTACTACGATAAATCATGTAAACCTTATTTTACCTGTTTTTTCCAGGATATTTGAGATGGAAAGAGAAGTTTCGGTAAAATTTACAGTTATTTCATGTACTTTTAATATGTAATAAAAATGAAAAGAAAAAATACTGTAAAAAACATGTAATATTTTGCGATTGCAACTAAAATTTACTGGAATATTTGGGTAAAATTACCTTCAAATGCACAAAATTCATACGCCGCAATGTGATTGGTTATTGGGTTATTTGTCTGTGCGCGTAGGTAATTCTAGTCAGTTATGGTGACGCATAAACAATTGCAAGTTGGGGTGATTGTTCCTGTTTGTGTGCTGCCTCAAGCATTGCAAAAGAATTAGGTAAGATGCTTTTCATAAATTATTTATTGCTCCATGAATATAAACACAAATTGATTAAAAATTTCACTATTATTCACGATTCACTGTTAAAATTAAAACGAATGCTAAACTGTTACAGCTTATTTACTTAAAACAAAACCTTTAATACATTACTTTTGTAAAGAAATAATGCATTTATATTTACAGTAATTGCATCTCAGGATCTTGCTCCCGGTGTAGAGAACTGTGAAAACCTATGATGCAATTTGTATTCGTTTTTGTATAATGTATAAGAGACTTTTTAAAGATAACTTGGCTGTAATAATTCAGTAGTCGTTTTTAATGATTATTCATCAATTGGGTGTTGCGATAAGTAAAAATTATATTTATCTTTTCCTCCTTGTAGTGGAATATTTATTCGTGCACAAGCTGTAGGTACCTATTTACTATTTATTAATTTCATTTGATCTATTTACTGATATATACATATAATAATATAATGGAAGTAACATTTGTTTCTCTTTTTTTGTTTCAGAGCAAAATTCAATGAATTTGATAGCATTTGGTTCGGAAATAGCCATTAAATGTCAGATAAAGGAAATTTATATTTTTTATTCTACTGAAGATTAATAAAATATGTATTTGCTTATTCTTATAGCGTTTTCGACTTACTGCACTTTTATCCACTGATTGTATTTCCATCTTATTTTAATACATAATATTAGTAAGGGAGATAGATATACTCCACGCGTAAAGTGCAATAAGTCGAAAACACTATTAGTTTTATTCCTATAACTCAACAACATTGACGTTTTGCAAGTTCTGCAGCTTCAGACAGGCACAAAATTGTCTAATAACTAAGAATTTTATTGTTTTAGTACTTATTATGTTTTATAATCCTATAGTAATGATACTTTGCCTTTAATTAAATTACTATTTATACTAGCCTGTGATATCCATATGTGTATTTGATAACATTACGGAATATTAATGGTGATGTCTAAGTAAAATTATACAATTTATATTCCTCAATGTTACCAAATTTATATTGGCATCATCGGCACTCTAAACAGGAATTTAATTCGAGTTACAGTATGCTGTAAAAAGTAATAAGGTTGTAATCAGAATCACACATGCAAGGGAATTTTCTGTGCAATGTATATTTACACCTGTAATATTCACCTTCTTAGTATTTTTACCTGCCTTCGTTATAAAATTACATGCCAAAATTACTTGACTGTTCGGTAAATATACAATTTATATAAATATTACATATGAATTTTACAGAACAACTGAAAAATGCATCAGTGTATGAAATTTACTGGTAGATAGCAATTTTACTGGATGAAGTAAATTTACCTGTAATATCGTAGGCAACTTTGTTACCAACGATTTTACATGTAATTTTACTAGAAATTTTTTTACAGTGTACAGAGCATATTATTTAAATGTAACGTTCACTATCTTAGGAAAATCAGTTTAAAATAGATCAAAACAGGCCAACCTAAGAAGCAATTTATGTATAGATACATAAATTAAGTGTGCAGATATTTACTATTTTAATACTTCATTGTCTATTATGCAAATTTAAAAAAAAATTGCTGTGGAAAGATAAAATGATAAATACACTTTTCATAAAGTTAATTTCTTTTAAGCAACCGATTAAATAAATTACAGGACCAGACAAAAAGATGCCCATGTAAATGTTTTGCAACTATGATAATTTCAGCAGACTCGAACTGATTTATTGACGGCTCTAAAACTAATAACATAGTGGGAGCTGAAATATATACTAAAAAAAGTCGATGATATTTAGTTTCAGCAAAACATGGCTGAGATTGCCGCAAATCATTACAAGTGATCAGTTTGGCAATTTTGATTCCCAACTAGCTGGAGACTGTATAAACATCCTAAAAGCATTGGTATCAAAAATCACCTGAATAAAAGCAAGCGAATAAAATACTGTAGGAACAAAGGTCTGAATTTATAAAAGTCTTACTGAATAATGACAGAACGATTGTCAAAACGATAGTAGGACTACTAGCCGGTGACTGTAGACTAAATAGACATATGCATAACATGCACCTGACACACAACGCTAGTTGCAGGTTCTGTCTGTTGACAAGAAGAAATACCTCAAGTGCGCATTCCATTCCAATGCGATGGCAAAACTAATTCAAACCCTTAAGGTAGCTCTAAAAATCTTTTTGGAAGAGGTCTTTTCAACGTCTTCTAGGGAAAGGTCAACCTTCCCAAAGATCGCCCATCAAAACACAGCCGGCATTCAGTCTCATCAGAGAGTGCAATTCTCAATCTACATCATGGGGCACTTTGTATGTGAAGGCACAACTCCATCGGAAATACCTTCCAGCATGGTATATCGGATCCCTCTTTTTAAACACACATATATTATTTTTCCTATGTGTAACTTTAAAATAAAAGTTGTCAATGCATTTGTGATATTGTAGGCAACAATTTGCACACCGATAAAGGATTTACCTATGTTGCTATGGAGAAAGCAAACGATTTTCTTATATCAAATATTGAAAAATTTATTCCGAATATTTCTTAATACAACAATCAACAGAAACATTTTATTGAACAGTATATAACAGCAAAGACAAAAAGATAGTAATGATGACGTGGTACCAGAGGAATAAGAATTTAAGAAGTGTTTTCTGTCAATTCTCCTCAAAGACCTATTTCTTGTGAAAAAGCTATTTATTCTCAATATTAAAATCAAACACTATTCCTACAAGCATTTTTGCCATTTCCTCACCAATATTGATTGAAAAACTCATTAGTTTATAGTCGATTAATCGTCTCTTACTAGCAATTACATTATTCAGCAGATATCACGTTGCGGACGGTACCATCAATCACACTTTGCTTGTCTCTCAATTCCGTAGACCCGTTAATTATTATTAATGAACGGTTGTGTATTTCAAAGAATCTAAACCACGGTTAACCTCAAGAATACCGGACACCGAACGTAATACTTTGTTGGGCACACGCATATAAATAAAACTTAATCAGATACTAGCCGTGTTACCTGGACGGTCATTGTTAATCAAAAGAGTGTCTATACAAAAACAGCAGGAAGCAGCCCGTTGTAGGCAAGCAGCAAGATTTGTGTTCGATGCGAGAAACAGAAGATAGGCGAGCGAGAATTGTGTGTCGGATGCACCGCATCGGACAGCACGTATTGAATTCCTGGCAGGGCGGATGTTAGGAACAAAACGAAAGAAAAACGACGGATTTGAAGCGGAGTATGTGCTTTTACAGTAGTGTCGGCTTTCATTAAGGGAAGGCGTTTGGTTTCGCGAGCGTTTGCGGTTGTGTTGCAAACAGTAGGAAATTAGTTATGGTTTTTGTTGTACTTATTTCCTTTAAATGAACGATATTCCAGATGTTATATATTTCTGTGGTACTTAATTGACCAATATCTAAACACTTTAACAAATTTGCGTCAGCAGTGTATAGATTTTGGGGAAATACAGAAATAAGGACTACTTGAGATGTTTCTTCTTGGGATCCCATTATTAGTTTTGATCTGATTAGCATTGTTATTACGACAGAAGTGAAATTAGCCTATCGACTGATATTTTTATAACGTATTTTATCGACTAGCAGAAATTTTTGACGAAGACCCGAGTAAATTCCACAAGTAGCTGCGTGTATTTCTTTTCCATAGCGGACTTGACAGATAACTCATGCTCAGTGCGCAGTGCATGCTTGCATTTCACCCCGCAGGTTCTGGTTCGATCCCAGGCTAAGGCAGTGTTTTTTAATTCTGGGTACAAATCAGAACATGCAACATCTTCTCGCACAGGAAGTAAAGCCGTAGGTCCTGTGTCAATGCGATGTTTGGCACGTAAAAAATCCATACTGGAGGTGGGAATTCCTTCGGGTTCGGCAAAATTTCAGTAGGGTTGGTACAATACGTCAAGTAGATGTCAGTGCTTAGAAGTATCAAGGTGTATCAAGGTGTCCACAACCCGAAGCTGTATATGGTTCCGATGTTTTCAATTCTCCCGCATTTTAATATTACGTCCAGTGTCATTCATGTGTTGGGCCATGCTCGCAGCTTCAGCGATAATCTGCTACGTTTTTCTTAAATCTAATTCCAATTGTACGTTTTGTCTGTTTAGTGTAAACCTTATTGCAATCACCACATCCAACTTTACAAATTCGATCTTTCGTTATAATTCAATTTGATTTTCGATTTATCTTTTTCCTTCCAAAGTTTTGCTTGGTTTAAAAATGCCGCTTATATTTTTCAAAACTCTATGGAAAGGTAACTTATTGGTGTTGGTTTCTTTTCTATTGATGTCTATCTCTGATTTGTTATTGTTTCTTTTTACTAAAATAATAATAAACTATCTAGAAATAGAAACTGCTTATCACCTTTTCGCTTACAGTGAATTTAATAGTTTCGAATTTTAAATTAAATTTTTTTAGTAGTATTAAAACTCGTGAGATGCCATCTATGTAACCCAATCAAATCCTAATTGGGATTTATTGTTATTCCAAAAATATACTGTTACTAACAGCAATAATTTTTCTAAAACTATGACCTGTTTATTAAATCCTTCAAGTTTATATTTGACACATGTTTTTCCAAAGAAGTTTTGCTTATCAATCTGTAGCGTCATAAGCGCCATATCATCCTGTATGGCAATGGACCACCTACTGGGTCACTGCACCAATCTTCTCCACTTTGATTCAACATTCTTTTCTACATAATCTAACAATTTTATTACCATTAAATTTCCAGATAATATTTCTCCTTACTTGCTTATATACCATCATCGTTCCTAAGTTGTTTTTAATAGTAAATCTTTTATATCAGCGTTATTAATTTTCCTGTCTCACTTCTATCACATGGACTAAAGAAGCTTCGTACTGCCTGGATATGTGGAGTAACATCTTGATTTAATTACAACACAACACTACGGCACTCATAATAATGCATATATGCACTTATTTCAAGACGTACACATTTATGCAAGTCGCTTTTCATCATACATCATCGTGTTGCGCCTAACGATTATAACAGAAAAATAAGAAAGAGAGCGGACATCCAATGAAGGATTACGCTTTCCTTCTGTTCGTTACAAAATGCGCTTGATGATTAGTTGCTCCGTCCTAGCGGAATTCCTCTAGTAAACCATTCATATTAAATCACATACTTTGATAATTATATCTGCAAACATGTCATTATCAGTTTCATCTTTTATAGAACGTGTTTCTGTTTTTTTTATCCTCTTTTTTTTTCCTTGCGATTCCAGAGCAATCGATCTAATGTAAGCGCTAACAGATACAAATCACTGTTTTTAGTATTAGTTTCACGAGATTACGATCAATTCTAATTATCTTGTGAGCTTGCAGATTCACAGGTAATTTTTATGAGATATCATTCAGTAGTCACAGGAAATGTAAGGGTAATGATAACACTAACGTCAACTAAAATTAGCTGCAGTTTTGCTTGTATCTGAAGATACAAGTCTCTTTTGCCGTTTTACCGTTGACCTGAGGGGGCATTTTTGAGTTTCGCTTTGTACGCTTAATTTATTCCTCTTCTTGGGGAAAGGTACCCGATAATGCGGCTACAATCGTTCAGGGTGTGAATCTGATTTATTTTGGTAACCAGTTAACCACGCTGTAGAGAATTTGTGCCGCCGCGTTTTTCTGCGGCTTGTGCTTTTGCTACGCCCTGAAGTATTTTGAGTACTCCACAGTTATGTATAGGGTATGTATTTAGTTTTCCGTTTATGTTATTTCTCGAGGCTCATGCTTCTGGTGATATATTTTAAGGATTAAACGCCACCCCGAAGACCCGTTTCAGACCCTAGATGGTTATTTTCGTCTTTGGGCCTACACTGTCCGGGAGGTCTAGTGTTTTCATCCATTCATGGTGTGTGTCTACGTGTGATCGTCACATCTCTTATTTCTCGCATTGGAAGCTTGCCTTGGTACCCACCATCACCAAGAAATGTCGAAAATTCAGCAAAATTGCAAAGTTTTTAAAAACGGTTGAGTTTAGGGATAGAAAACCAAGTAGACTCTAATCCGAATTGGTCAAAATGATCGACAATTGTTAGTACCATTTAAACTAAGAAGGTCCAGATCAATACCCTTAACTTTCAATATCAAATTGCTACTGGAAGTTCACAAAATCCTTAGGAACCAGTTAGCCGAGACATCCTGTATATTTACTATTAAATACAAGCTACAAATTATTCAAAAATTTTATCCACAAAGTTACCACGGTAAAAAAAACATATTCTCCAATTTAAATGCTTAAAATTAAAGTAAAAATGTTATTAGCTACATCGCAAATAAACCGAATATTTATTTTCTAAAGGAAAATCCCCTCTAAACATCTTGATTGGTATCCCACAGCTAGATATATATCGGCTCTCATCCGAACAGGTGAAACATTCGATTCCAAACAGCACGAATGCTGTTCGGTCTTCCACATTCCTTTTTCTTTTTCATTCTATTACATCCGAGCACTAGTGTAGATGGATAGGTGCACACAGCCGTGCACACTACAAACACGACAGAGAACAACGGAAACTAGAAAACGTTTAAATGGCATTCTACAAGAACGCCCGATCTCGCCCGAGTCGCATCCGAGAACGACCGAGTCGAGTTCTAGAGTCGCGTCTTAACCGCCGCGCGCTGCCTCGAATCTAGCCACCCGTTACCGACAACAACAATTATTTCAACCTGTTGTGCCGGACGCCAGGTGCCTCCTGATACCGCAGACGCACGAAATACACAAACGGAGGAAGAAAGTGCGCGTAGTTAGTTTTTTGTTCGCTAAAATGAAGTAAACCGCCGATCCGAGGTTGCTGTGTGTACGATTGTTGTAAGGGCATTCGCGAAGTTCGCGGTATACAATCCGTGTTTCGTCAGTTTAGTTAGTAAGTTCTGTTTTATACGACTTTATTCGCAGCGGTTTTCGTACGACTAATTTGTGAAAAGCTGGATCGTACTGCAACGAAAAACACCGGTAAGGATTTGTTTCTTAATTAGCTTAACACGTGAATCCAAAAGATAAGAATAAAGAATCACCAGGAATAATATTCAATCTAAAAATTCAGACTTTCAATGTAGGCACCGGGTATGCATAGACATACCTGAAACGTAATTATAGGTTGTGGCAGTTGCTTTTGTGAGTTCCCTGATACGAATTATTCAATAGAAAAAGAAAGCCTGATTTCGAATCCAATAAGAATATAAGAGAGAGAGAGAGATTACGGATAGAAATAGATGTATGGTATGATTCAATAAGAGAATTAGAGCTACCAAAATGAATTTATTAGGAGAATGTTATTATACACATTAACTAGAATTTCCTGATCAAATTGAGATATTAAATAAACCCTTTTCGCATTAAAATTGCATCCTCAACATGCAGCTCCCTATAAAATCGTTCTAAAGACATCATCACAGCATTTAAATGTCCAATTATGCATCTTACAAGTCCATAAATTAGGATTATTCGTATTGAAGATTCGTATTGAAGACTTAACATTCATGCTATAATCTGATAAAAGCATTGCAATAAACGATAAACATGTAAAAATAATTTAAATTTATTTGAAAGTTTATAAGCAAACAATGGGAGATATGAAATCCGGATCTGTAGAACGATATGCTACAGAAGTTCTAGGTTTACTCTCGGAAAATATTATCCACCGTTTTTGTTACAAACAACAAAATATCTAGTGTACGTAATAAACGGAAATATATATTCTTCTAATTCAAAGTTAAATAGAAATTTTTATTGTTTTTTTTTTTCTAGCTGGTAAAAATGTTATTTTCTACGGATAAATATGATTTTTATACCTAGTATTACAACCGTATAGTAACTATAAACCTTTTATAAAAGTATAATGTATAAATATAAATTATATTGGTATAGATAAATAAAAGAAGTAAAACAGGCATCTTCCACGAACACTTTGTCAGGAGTTTTGTAGGCTTTATGGAACAATAAAAACGATACTCTTTGTTTAGTAAAATAATAGCATATATATTATTCTATAGCACATGCATTTTCTGTTGACGAAAACCCTGCCCTCACGCGCAGGGTACGCCACGAACTGAAAAAGGTGAGTTACTAGAAATTGCAGTAATGATTATCACTATAGCATCTAACGCTTTTCACGAAATATATTACTATTTAGTAAGGAAGTGTTGTAAAAATTACTACAATTTTATATAAGTATATACTTACGCTGGTAAATACATATGTATGTACTTAGCAAAGTATTAAGGAAATAGAAATTAATAAAAACAAGAATTTTATTGAAAAATACATTTACTAGTTAATATTTTCAACGTAACACATTTTTATTGAAAAAGATACTAACTTGGAACACAAACATTTTTTACTGATTTCTTCAATTAAACTGAAATGTCACCTGATCGTATTCTATTGGATACTCAGCACCCAATGCAAACATTATTTTAAAACATCTATCCAGAGCTTTTAATGGTGTATCTACATGATATTTGATATAAAGTGCATACGTAGGAGTCCGTTACGTTAAGAAGTTCTCCAACTATTATTGGTATCTCTTGTACTGGAAACTGAAATCTGGCGTTATTCTCTACCCGCCACTGTAGCTCTACATCCAAGTGATATTCTGGAAATAAATACAAACTAAGTTTTGTAGATTGCGATTGTGTATTGCGATTTCAACTATATATAACAGAAAGTTAGAAAATTGCACTGTCTGGAAATTATTACACATCAGTAAAAGCTGTAAAAGCCACCGATATATGGACAATAGAAAGAACTTGTACAGTTATGATAACAATAAACGTGCATTAATAATATTATAATTATTTGTTATTATGACATAATAGATTCCAGACAACCCAAGAATTACCTATTACATTTACCCTCTATAGGTAATTGTATGTATATAAACACATAGCGGCACCAGTAATAGGTAATTACACAGGTAAAGAGAAACAATTTAATGCTAAATTCATATCGTTGTACTGTTAAAATATACTACAAAATGTTAGACACACACTGAGAAAAATAGATAGTAACAATAGGGACAACTAACTTTATAGTTGG
The DNA here is from genome assembly GCA_949128085.1 of Cetonia aurata. Lineage (NCBI taxonomy): Eukaryota > Metazoa > Arthropoda > Insecta > Coleoptera > Scarabaeidae > Cetonia > Cetonia aurata. Next base: position 38,146,128 of record OX421885.1, read on the forward strand.
TTGTATTATAATTATATTAGAGCGTACCATCTTCCTAATAAACAGTAATACATGGATGAATACTGGGTACTAGATAACGTATTGTTGTCCTTGAGTTAATATCATTCACTATATTTATAATACGTAATCTTTTTTTCTCCGTGCAACAATGTAGTAAGCTGTACGAGAACGGATTAGGACTGGCTTTTACAATTGTCGTAACTATAACTACATTTTTTCAACTACAATATTATAGTAATAATTCCCTATGTACTTTTTTAAGTGTACGTAATATATTCTTTTGAGGTGCCTCATTTTATTAAAACTTAAGTTCAGTTTCAGAATATTTACTTGCCAAATTTACTAAATCCAGTTAATACATAATTCGTCTCCCATCAGGTTCCCGAAGGCATAAATCTTTTCAGAATCTTACCCTTCAAGTAACGGCCATCAGAAAATGTAGACGCATTGTCTTAAAACAATTTCCCCCAAGGGAACTGGACCGTAACTTATGGCTCCCATACCAAGAACCCCGGGGTACAATTTGTATCGATTACAGTAATTTTAACGCGAAATTACGGTTGTTCCTGTCTATATATCACGAGACGAGGCAAGAAAATCTAGAACGTAAGCTCGGGCTCGTTTTAAAGTCGTTGTTACCAACATTTTTCGTAATTCTCACCGCTTAAATCCTATAAGACGCTACAACTTTAACTGTACAGCATTAAATAGAAAAAATAATCTGTAAGCACGTAATTTATGTTCCTTTACGACGGGACCACAATTTTCTTTCTATATCTACTAATCTCCTCGTCGAAGAAGTTGAAGAATTAATGAAGACAAGAACCTCTGCTCTTTATTTCGTGTATAACATTGGTTCTAAACGGCGTTTTATTTACTTCTGATTGGAATACAAAAGCCACCTATAACATCTATTTTATCTGAGCTTACCTCATAATAAAATTTTATAATTTAATTGATATAATAATTGAGGCTCGTGTTCAGATCTACCGTTGATATCTCCACGAGTTTATTCAAAATTAAACAAATAAATGCTAATATCAAGCAACTTATTATTAATTCTTTATTAATATTCCAACCTATATATTTTTCAAATCAGTTTCCCTCTTTCATCTATGTACAATTATCTACAGGGTGATTCAATAATATTAAATGTGTAATTATGCTATCTACCTGCTGTTTGACATATTTCAAGTAGGTATTTGAAAAGATTGTTTTATAAACGAATAATCTTCACAATGAACTCGAATAATCATTATACAGGGCGTTCCGTACGATATCCTCGTAGTATTTTGATTGAAAATGTTTTTTAAAATAAAAAAAAAAGTTTCATATTCGGTATATTTCTTCTTCCATCAAGCATAATAATTCATCTAGATTGTCATAGACTCTCAAAAATTGTGCGTTCCGCTGTATCTGGCCTTGCATAAAACACTCGCTCGTCACATCCTTCTCAAATTCTTTAGCATAATGTCCAAAACACCCGTGAGCAGTAAGTGCCTGTGTTAGAAAGACTTTACAATGCTTGCACTCTATCCAGGATTTGATATCTTCAATAAGTCTCCTCGTCCATTGGGCCTTTTCTCTTTCGATATCCCATCGTTGCTTCCAGATATCAAAAGCCTTTCCTCTTGACCCTTCCTGCCCATTTGAACTCCGCCAAGCATGCTCTTTCCTGGGCAATTAACTCTACTGGTACCACGCCACTGACCAGCTGTAGCGCTCCCGTCTACGCCGTTCTAACAGCTGAGGCCACTCCAAGAAGCATATTTCTTTGCGTTCTAACCAACGGGTTAACATGCTTTCCACATCCCTGCGCCTTCACCAAGATAAAAGCTCCATACAAGATGATATTATGGATCATAAAGAACCTCCCTCTTTCTGCTCCTGCGATCTCCAGGATCCTACCCAGTACTACCATAAGACTATTCGCTTTAGTCACCACCATCTGCACATGTTGACTAAAATTAACCCCAAAACGCAGCGCTGAGGCACCTCAGAACCGCTGTCGAAAAAGTCAACCCCTCTTAACTGCAACTGTTCGGCCTCTTAGATACTTGGATATAATGTTCAGAAGGTAGCGAGAGATTATCTTTATGAAGTTGTTCCACGATGTACGCCTATTTAAAAACATTTCTAACATCTATAGTTGCAAGAGCACACCACCTGGTATCGCACATACTTATGGAATCTATGGCACCCTTTAAGGCATATATAGGCAACCCCCGGTCCCCGGGCCGGATCTGGCCCTCCACCAGTTTCAATCCGGCCCGCGAGAGATTCAGAAAATTGAAATCACGATATCAATTCAAATCAAAATGTTGCTTCTTTATTCACTACTACCTACTTATTTCTTGCCTACGGCCCGCGACCTGATTAAGTCCCGAAATTATGCCCTCAGTTAAGCAAAGGTTGTCCATATCTGCTTTAAGGGTGGTTAACGTCTCTTTGCAAAAACCGAACTAGTGTTCGAGTAAATCATCTCTTTCCTTCAGTTCTTTTACGATAAGGCATAATAACGACTTTCAAGAGTTTATTCAGGGTATAAGAAATATAATATAAGATATTATATGCGACTGTGCCGCAAATTGCTCTCTACTATGCTACTCTCTACTATGCTCTCTACAACTGACCTTTTCTATAACCATTATTAGATTTTTTATACCATAATCTAGATTGTACTGTACACTTTCTCTGTGTGTGCAAGCAATTAAAAGAGATATGATGGGTAGTGCTTTACACGCGTAATATAAAATAATCTCCTAAAGCTTTCTCATAAAATCAACCGAACACCTTGATATAAAGCCACCAATATAATGGCTTCCTAATTATTTTTATATAGATACGTATTCAGCTATATGTCATAAATTTCGTATCTCTTATTAAAGAAAGCATGAAAATAGTATGTCAGACAGCGTTAATAGCATCCTATAGGCACATACTAAAGAGAAGCTTTATGACTTAGGCTATAAAACTGTCAGGTAATAACAATTTAATCAAAAAACTCCGTGATTCATGTTATTTGCATATAGGCAATACGTTCGTTGTAAGTAGGCGTTCGTTATATACAGATTTTATTTTCTATGATATCTTTAAATACATAGTATATTGCTTTTTATAACTTAATTCGTAATATAAATGACCGCATAAACTACCTACTCACATGAAAACTTGTGTAATCCAATTGTCTGGAATATATTAAACGCGTATGATTTAATGCCTTGCGTATCTTTACTACAAACTTCAAAGAAAAAAGTCAGTGCACACTAAAAAATATTTGCAATTCTTATAGAAAATTCCAGTAATGTATAGGGAAAATTTACAAAAAATTAGAAAATATACCTACAGTTTACTATTAAATTTCCCAATATTTGTCAATTTTACCTTATACGTTACTGGAATTTTCTGTAGGAATTGCAAATATTTTTTAGTGTGTACCTCTTCTTTTTTACAACACGCGTAATATGTTCAAAACCGATTATTTATTTATGCTACAGCACTAGTCAAATGATAAAGTAAAATTACAAAAACCGATAGATTTATAAATAAACTCAATGTGATTTTAACATTTCCTTAAACCCTGTCACGCAAGGAATCATAATTAAGTACTTTTTTTTCCTATTATTACAAAAAATATCAACAAACATGTGTTAACATAATAGCTTTGCATAATGACAACGCTAACATAATTGGAACTGTTTACAATTCCGTGGTAGGTAATCTATGAGCCAATCAGATGATTGGTTCACTTGTTGATTACCTCTCAGCGATGTAGCTTATTATTATTCAAAGCTTGCTCCATATAATTATGGAGAAAAAGACTCCATTTGAATGTGTTATATGACGAAGTGGTTCGTCGTTTATTTAGTGTAATGAGAAACGATTCTCCCATTTAGTACAAGTAATTGCTCGGCGTAATTAGGCTAACATGCTTAATTAGATGGCTACAGTGATATTTTTAGTTGGCTTTCAATTTTAAATGATTCCCGTCAGAGCTGCAAGGTAATTATATTCCCTTGACGCTTTGTACGGAATATAACATGCTAATTTTCTACTAAACTTGTGTGGGTAACTCAGAATATCACGAAATCATTTACAGATGCGCAAATTAAGGTATATTTCACCGAAAATGTCGATTGTCTGCAGTTGTTTGGCAAAAAGATCACCTATAACCTAGATTATGGACAAGTGCGTTATTATTCTCAAGACAACCATCTGCATCTCCATTTTATACCTTAACGTTGCACTTTTATTTGCTGTTTTAATGCGCCGTTTGTGCAAGATGCGCTTCGGGGAAGAAATGGTCCTGTAGCAGGCACCTCCTCTCCACTCCAAGTTGGACGATCGACGTATTGCGACGGTAAAACATCTGAATTATTGTTACCACGCACATCTTAAGTGCCTTATAGCGAGGTCGGAGTGTAAATGGATCTTGTGGGGTCGAACAAGAACGTTTGTGTTGTGTAAATCATTCGCGGAATTGTGTCAGAGAGCTGGTTGTACAGTTGCGTCTACAACATTGTTTTAAAGTTGTTATTATGTTATAGGTGTTTTATTCAATTTGCAATTATTTACATTGGACATCTGTTGAAACATATGTACCTAAGAGTTTATAACTGCCGATGTTTTTATTAAAAGTCTTTGCGATGGATAACATATACAGTTAAAAACTTTGCGAGAATTCTTCGCACTTGATGCTTAATTAACCGCATGCGTTGTTTCTTAATGTATAACTATAGAAGTACCGGTTATTTGCAAGGCTATATTTTGTGCATTGACATAAAGTTATTAAAATGAAGTAAAATAAATGACTTGTAATAAATCATTACATTAGATTTATTGGCGAGGGTTACGTTTACGAGGACTGTGCGGTGTTTATTGTCTCTAATGATAATAATAATATAGTATTTATTCCCACTATAATACATAAGTAGAAATGCCGTCAATACAAAAGCAGAAAAACAAGTACATTCTAATTATAGAGTGCCAGTTAATTGTATTCAAGAAATTCAGAAATACTATAGGGTTCAATATTACATATCATTCGTTTAAACCTAACAAAATTATTCTCTAATTTTATATCTAATGGTAATTTGTTATAAAAGCGAATACTTTTATAAAGTATACCTTTGGTGAATTTAGTTAAACGGTGTCTTGGAACGTTGTAATTTATTTTATGTCTAGTTGTGTATGGTATGCATTTTTTCGTTGTCGCTAAATGAAGTTTTGTTTTTAAAGTTAAATAAAAGACATTCATGTATATGAATACCATACGACGTTAAAAAACCGAAAGATTTGAAAACAGATCGAAGTGATGCGCTAAAACTCAGACCCGGTAGTTCACGCATCGCCCGTTTTTGTAAAACAAATACACGCTCAGCTTCTGAGGAACACCCCCAGAGCAGAATACCATAACGGACTATTGAAACACAGTATGAGTGGTATACTGCCTTCAAAGTTACATAATTACAGACTGTACTTAATATTTTTAGTGCGAAGCAAGCACCACTGTTACACACATGTTCTACGTGGTTATTCCATCTAAGTGTATCGCCCATGCTGACCCCCAGAAAACAACAATATTTTGTTAATCTTATGTTAGTGCTGTCTAGAAAAATATAAATAGGTGTGTCTGTACTTTCATTTGTCTTAAATAGTATGCAACATGTTTTGTTTTCATTTATTTGTAACTTATTTTCTATAGACCATTGTTTTACGGAGCGATATAAGTCAGTTCCAGTTTTTTCTAAAGACGGAAAATCAGAAGCAGCAAACAGCAAGTTTGTGTCGTCTGCATAATTAATAATTTTTTGATTGTAACACGAGACGTTTACAAAAATCTCATTCATAAAAAATAAAAATAAAAGTGGCCCCGGTACGCTACCTTGAGGATCACCAATACCTGCAGTGAGCGTATTGGAATATGCTACTCCGGCAGCACTGTTTAATTTAACTCTGTCGTCTATTGGTTAGGTATGATTTGAACCACTCCAACGGAACAACTCTTACCCCATAATACTGTAGTTTTTCAAGTAATATTGCATGTGACATAGTGTCAAATGCTTTAGTAAGATCTAAAAAGAGACCGCAAACTAAGTTATGTTTTTCCAAATTAGATAATATCCAATTGGTATATTCGAACAAGGCTGTGTTAGTGCTTTTCCCAGTAACGAAACCGTGCTGATTTTTATTTATGAGGTTGTGCTTTTGGAAGAACGAAAAAACTTGTTCAGCAACCACAGACTCAAAGATTTTTGCGAATGTTGTTAATTGGCTAATAGGTCTATAATTCTCCAATTTGGTGCGAGCACCTTTTTTGTATGTAGGTAATATAATTGCATGTTTCAAGAGAGCAGGAAATTGCCCGGTTATTAATGAAGTGTTAATAATATGGCAGAGTGGTCCCACAATTTTATGAAAACAGCTCTCTATAAGGTATAAACGGAATTTCATCAATACCGACAGAATTTTTATTTTTTAATTTAGATACAATTTCTCTTAAATCTGACGTTACTATTGGCTTAAAATTGAAAGAAAAAGGAATAAGATTCAACGAAATTAGCGAAGAGAAACATCTTGAAAATCTGTCATATTAACAAACGTTTGAGAAATTTTGTAAGAAGCACCTACAAAAATAGATGTATTATATCTATATAACCCTCTTTTTATGGTGCAGAGGAAATATGTACTCTTTTTATAATACACACATATCCCATACACCAAAGAACTTCAGATAGTCACAGCAGTATAATTTTAAAATTACCTCTTGCACGTGAGCTGGCTAATGGGTTAATAGGATTTAATACCTTGTTCTCTATAGTTAACTGCTATATTCCCTACGCTTGTTAATTGAACAACCGACGCATTCTACATTTGCAGTCATTACGAAGCCAAGATATTGACCCTAATTGAATTCTAATCTGCACTGCGAGATACCAACGAGACTAATGAGTTCGAAATGCTTTTAATCAAAGTCCAGAGATATTACGTGTGATCTAAATATAAATCACATAACAAAATGAATTAAAAGTAGCTGTTAATAGCATATTAAGGAACATAAAACTGTTTCGAAAGCATTTCAGGTAGTTTTAATTTTGATTATAGCTGATAATTTGTGTCCCCTTGAGCGTTGATTTATCGTAAAATATTGATTACATTGATAGACATAATTATTTTTGTTGTGAGGCAGGTAAACAAAACAAAACGTTTATCAGGCTTTGAAAGGCGTTCATATGTTTGGTTTACCGATGTGTAAATCACATGCGGATTTCAAAACACCCATTTGCACCCAATAAAGGTTGTTGTTTGGGTTACAATTTTACGTTACACAGCAACTCAAAATGTGCTAATGAACAATAACATCTCTCCATTAAATGTGTTATAAAGTTAAGTATTTTACCATAAAGCTTAATTACTGCCTATATTGGACTTCTTTCAAATAGAGTAGCAGTATGAGGCTTTGAGATGGTATTTAAATTTATGTTACACCTCATGTTTTACATATTTATTGCATACACACAACATAAAATTCTTTTTTCTCATAAGTAATTTACATCATAATGCTGTAAATATACATAACAAAATCGTTGTAAGTGTCAAGAGTGTTGGAAAACTTGTCAAATATGCAAAACTAAATCCCGCCTTAACACTTTAGAAGTACAATGAAAACGCCTCTGCATCTTTAATAGTAGTGTTAAATACTATTACAATTTGCTACTGTTTTTGTATTTATATTTGTGCTATGACGATTTTGACGTATTGTATTTACACTATCTAGTTGAATTAAAGTCAAAGGAAGAATTAGATTGTCTATTTGTTTAAGTTATTAAAATATTCATCATAAATATCACATCATTTTCACAATATCTTGTATTACCTTTATATTTTTTCTTTCAATCGGGTGAATAATTCAACGGTAATGTGTAACACACATTATTTAAGGAATTAGCCCAGAAAATATATTGGTTTTTATGTTCTACATGGTGAATAAGTCGGTTGGTGTTGTTTGGTTGCTTATTCCTTAAGATAATTTAATATGGATTAATTTTAATAAGGACAGGTGATTATAAAAGAAACGCAGTTATAAAAAAAAATATTACTTTTATATTTACATATCCGCATACGTTATTCAAATTTTACTAGAGGCATGTTTATTCTGAAGTTTATATCTTTGTAAATAAATTAGGTTGTTTATATTATAGATTTAGATATTATAGAAAAAAAGGATTAATTAACTAAATAACTCAGATTCACACTTTGAACGATTATAGCTGCATTAGCGGATACCTTTTCCCAAGAAAAAGAAAGACATACATTAAGCTCACACAACCGTAACGCAAAATACCCTCTCAGGTAAACGGTAAAACGGAAAATGAGACCTTTTGCGAGGCGTGCAAGTGACCAAACAAAACGCCGCGACGCAGCGTCATCTCAAACTCGATGGGCGAAACAGAGCAGAAGAAATCTGCACGTAACAACTTAGGGAATTAACTTTGACGCTTTCAAAGGAATAATTATGTTCATCAATATCTTAGTAGGAGTGGTGATGATAATCTCGTACTTTCTGTTAACTTAGATATTTCTAAACTTTACCTGATTAGACAACTATTCTTGATTGTTTTGTATCATCTTATTTTTGTAAATTTTATTGACAATGACCAATAACTATGGATCTTTTGACAAATGAAACTATTGTATTTGTATTTGATAGAAATCAAAATCAATTTTGATATAATTGGAAACAATTATAAGATCAATATGCTTAAAACATTGTTGTCGACACTGTATAAAGTAAAATTGAGATAGAAACTAACGCACAGTGATTTGATTGGAGTAGTTAATTTATTTAAATATTTATAAATTTTATTGTTTAGAAAAAAGCTTACAACTACATTAAAAAAAATAGCATACATGTACGTGAATATATTTATAAAACTACAAATCCTTCCTCTTTTAATGTTAATTCTGACACTATAAACCTCCCGACCATGGAACCTAAATAATCAATGTATTATAGATTTTAATTCTTACGAACAGTGTTAAGTGTTATTAGTATTATTTTACATAAAGCTTCACAACAGAATTGTGAAAGTTTTTAAGACGTTATACAACGCGTAAAGGACATCTAGGTGAAACAATAAAATCGATTTTTATCGCTTTAAGCGGATAATGCACATCGAGCCATATCGCGAACAGTTCGTGCCCTGATCTGTGAATAATCTGAAATGAATTCTATGTGTGGGCTGTGTTTCGTGCACGCTGGCCTCCTTAGCAATTCCATTTGTTCGTACTGTCTGCAAATTACTCGAAGAATATATTAATACTGTTGTCCACGAAAGGTGTGTTGCAACAATAATAAATCGTTGACGATATTTAGAATGTATGTCCACAGTATATACGTATTAATGCATATTCGATGTTGCCGCTAAATATATTCATATATTACGTAATGTGCAGATATGCAAATGTGCATAAATCATTATGGTTTTGCTGTGGGCTTTTAGAAATCAAAGATATTAAAAGAAAATAGCAACACTTCTTTGTGAAATATTTTGATACACATAATACCCTTAATTGTATTTTAAGAATAATTTAACTTTTAAAAGAACTTTGTCAACCATAAACCTCACAGCTGGTACCAATCCCACCAAGCGTACTTCCGCATTTTTTATAAACGTGCTTTTTCAAATTTAAGAAATTCCCACGGAAAGTAAACGTTAACACCCATCTCGCTGTATTTTAAAAAACCATTTTAAGTCAGCAATGATTTGAAATACGCACAATGGAGAAATTTCGCGTTTTTGCGGATAAAAAAATTGACCCAGATCGAACATGTAGATAACTAATATTCCATTTCATAAAATTTCCCACACTCTCCCTCATGTTTTATTGAAAATTACTCGATCCAATAGTTCATATCGCATCCGCCAACCGCTTCCTCTTGTATTAATAAGGAATTTCTACTGCGTTTCACATAAACTTGGAACGGTAGTATCCCAGAGAATTCAAATTATTTTATCGACCGCCTTCTTTCGGAAATAATCATCATAATCCTTCTTCCGTCTAATACATTAACGATTGCGTATATCAAACTTATATTTACGTCGTACCAACATAATAACTACTACATTTACTGCACAAGTCCGTACGATTCACTCAACCATTAGCTCCTGGGTTTATATCACCATAACAATGGTTCATTACCAACGTTCCCCATGTATATAATGAATGTTTATGTACTGACACAGTCTTAAAAAAAAGTTTTGAAATCGTATTAATGCGCAGAAACAAACTAAAATGTTGATATACGTAACTAAGGATGCTACGTTGCTACGAATTGTTGCCTAAAAGTATACCCTAGAACTGGATTGTTTTAATCCAGTTCTAGGGTATTTTCGTTGTGTTTTATATTTGTTTTTCACCATTCTTCAATACCTTTACTTTTGTTTTTTCTGAATTTATCATCATATTTTCTTCACCAAGTTACTCAGGCCAGTTCAAAGTGTAAAACGTCGTCCATTAATATTGTAAACAGCTCAGTACTTCCTTGCTTTAATCATTCATTTATTATGAAATGGTATGATTACGAATTCATAAATAAAATTGTCGGCCTTATAAATTACTAGATATTATTAAAACTTGGACATTTAACATCGATCTGCATATCATTGGTTTGGTTCCAATTAAGGCTTAAACCATATTTTACCTATTAACTTTATTTTCCTGTTCGTACGGAGAAATTTCAGTAAATTCAATCTTAAAATCTACAAAACAGATCCATGTTGGTGAACGTAACAAGTTGAGTTCCAAGTATTCTGAAACGACCACCGGTTTCAACTGTTCAAAAGTTTCCGGCATTGTTGTATCCATAAAAGTACAGCACACCAGCTCAAGTAAGGCAACGAAATTATCGTAACAACGCACCGTAACAATACCCCGCTCCGGTTTCGCACACGGATAACGACATACTTCCCGCCTTTCTATGTAAATAAACTTATTTAGCCTCCTCCTCGACGCGCTGGCTGACGTCGACTCCCTCCACGATGATCACGCAACACCTGGAAACACTCGGATTTCTCCACCGCTCTTTTTAAAACAATACCGACTTGAATCTTCGCAGTTTTAAATTCCGTCGTAATCGCGATGTCTTTGATATCGTAGTCGGTGCCTCCTCTGATGATCGTACCTTATCTATTTCCTCTCGTTTCTAATGAGCCGTCTTTTATTTTTCGCGTGGCGCCATTATCTTAAAAAAGAGATTCAAATAAACCGCGAAAACGTGAATTAATTTTTTCTCACTGTTCCTCGTGTCTTAATTGGATTAATTGGATGGACGTACAAAGTGGTTTTTACTGTGCATACTAAGCTAATAAATCAGTGGAAAATATTTAAATTTGGTGTTAATAAACTTGGAACAGTGATGCGCACGCCGCTGGATTCACATTGTTGCAGGAGATAGAAAACTCTTTTTGAAATTTCCTTTGTTTGGCGATCGTCATTAAGTTGGATATATTTAAACGATGTCCACCCGTAATGTCCTCTGGCCGAACAGTAAGGCAGGTGAAGCACGGCGAAAAGCTGAGGCGATCCCAAAATTCGTTGACCCCGTTATCGCCTCCTGAACAGCTTATGGGAAATGTCCAGAAAGGCGGCAATAACACAAATGGTAATTTGCAGAAACAAAGAAATATTATAACGTAGTTCGCTGCAATATCCTGCGCTTGCAACCATAATAATGGGAACACACATTACAGCTGCAGCATAAAAATAATCTCTTTCAAGGTTTTAAACTTCTGAAAATTTTATATTTTTCTGATGAAAAAGGTTAAATGATGTTTGTACTTCCCGGGTCACGTATAAAAATTATGCAGTGATATAAATACAATTTCTTTACTATTTACATATTATCAGAAATATATATATATATATATATATATAATCCTTCCTCTTCTACCATTATGGTGTAGAGGTATTATCAGAAATAATGGTACATAATTCCAAAAAAAAAAAATTCAAATCTCCCTCCTATGAATTCCGATATCAGGAAGCACACCAAAAATTTAATTGATGGTAATGTAGCCAACATGATTTTCAAATATTAAATAATGTTTTTGAGTCTCAACACTTTAGACCAATGACTTTTAGTTCTACTTTTTCAAACTTCGACCACTTGAAGACATTCAGCATTTCATTAACTCCTTTGAAAAGAATCAGAACAATTTTTTTATATGTATAATTGTAGTAGTCTTTTTTCTTTGTTTTGTCTAATTTTACGTTCCAGGAATCTTTGTCATCTATCTCATTTTCATCGTTCTTGTTTTTTTGTTTATAATAATAATAATATACATTTATTTTCCGTACTCACAAAAGTAATTACATAACAACATCATACAATATCAACAAAGAGTAGGAAGAAGGGCGGAGTTCAGTTACTGCTACAAATAGCAGCATCTGTTCTTCCACTCAACCCACAGATAATTGTTTTCCTTTTTTGGTTTCATGGTATTCTTTCAGCAGACCGGCTAAACCACACCACCCTCTGCTTTCTTTCAAACGCCGCTCACTTATAACAAGACTCGACGATTCGCGTCTCGCAGTCGTTCGTTTGATGACGGATTACGCCTCACCTCCGCAGACCCGCTAAACCGCACCACCCTCTGCTTTCTTTCAAACGCCTCTCACTTGTAAAAAGACTCGACGATTCACGTCTCGCAGTCGTTCGTTTGATGACGGATTACGACCCACCCCAGCACACCCGCTAAACCACACTACTCTTCACTTTCTTTCAAACGCCTCTCACTTGTAACAAGACTCGACGATTCGCGTCTCGCAGTCGTTTGTTTGATGACGGATTACGACATACCGCAGCAGCCCCGCTAAACCACACCACCCTCTGCTTTCTTTCAAACGCCTCTCACTTGTAACAAGAGTCGACGATTCGCGTCTCACAGTCGTTCGTTTGATGACGGATTACGACCCACCCCAGCACACCCGCTAAACCACACTACTCTTCACTTTCTTTCAAACGCCTCTCACTTGTAACAAGACTCGACGATTCGCGTCTCGCAGTCGTTTGTTTGATGACGGATTACGACATACCTCAGCAGCCGCGCTAAACCACACCACCCTCTGCTTTCTTTCAAACGCCTCTCACTTGTAACAAGAGTCGACGATTCGCGTCTCGCAGTTGTTCGTTTGATGACGGATTACGACCCACTCACACCTGTTCCTCAAAATTTTCCACATTAGAACCAACAATAAGCTGAATGGCTTCATTTGGCCTCCTTTGCTCCTGTCTCACTTGAGGCCTTACCGTTGTCGGTGCTATTTGATTATCAAGTTATATTTTAGGTAAAGATAATTTGCATTTCTTTCTGAATAAGACACAAATTACAATTGTCTTTACTAACTTCTTATTATAAGTTAGTTTGCAGAATTTGTAGCAATAAAACAAGTATATGATGGTACTTGATTTGGTTTGGTGAATCTTAGTTTAGTTTATCTCTTGATAATTTGATTCTCAATTTTGCAGAAAATTCAAAAATTGTCTTATGAAATAATTGAATATGCTTAATAACTTAATATTAATATGGATATTACTTGACTAATTTGGGTGTAACATCAGTAAACTTTGGTTTGAGTTTTTATGGAGTTATTTCAATTATATACTCAAAACATATTTTTTTAATAAATGGTTTTAAATCACTATTTTCACCTATATAGATATTTTATAGTTGACTAAAATAACATTTTCTTCAATTATTGATTCTTTTTTCGAATTCAAACAGTGTTTATCTTTGAATATCCTAATTTAGGTTTCTTTTAATAGTTTCTTTAACAAAATTCTTAGGTAGGTACCCAAATTTACAAAGCATATAAGAAAAAGACTTACTGAAAGCATCCGATTGGTCATTTAAAAATTAGCTTACAATACTAGTATATAATTTCTAACCAAACTTTCGCAAAAAGTTATTTCCATATATAGATCACTATAATGGTTGTAAAATAGTACCTAGGTAGATGCTTGATAATATAGTACATCAATAGGTTACTAACCTTTCAGAGAACCTTGTGCGCACATCATACATAAACATGCATGCATATTTACATATCTCAAACGAAGTAAAACAAATTATGTAGATTTTATATGCTTTGTATCCTTCTTCTATGTAAATGGTTATGTTTTTATGTATTTATCAGTTTCAGCACATAAGCTACTAATTAATTACAAGCAGACTCTATACCCTTTTATTCCTCAGAAGAGTAAATACCTAGTAAGAATTTACAGAAAATACCCATTAATCAGTAATCACACTGAGAAAAATGGATTGTAGAAATTAGATAGTAAATCTCTTTATGTTAATTAGTAACATAATTATTGTCAAAACGACAATATGTGGGGTATTAAGAGTAAAATAACCAGATGTTACCATGCTTATAGTAAGAGGTAAAATCTGGATGTTACCAGGTATTCGATGCATATTCAATTTCTAACATAAATGTTCGTAACGCTCTTCCCACCCCTTGCTCTATTCATTGTCGATCTTTACCGAAGAAATCGACCAATAAGCTGTATTGCCACTCACACGTGTTATGTACGTGTGATACAGGTGTACGTATTCGTGTCGGTGCATGTTTGTGTCTGCACAGAGAAAAATCCATGTTGTAATATTTACACTTCACTGTTTGACGGAAATTGTAGTAAGAATTCCTAGTATTGTGCAAAATTTTAGAACAACGGCGTTGCATTTTCCTATATCACGGTTACAAAAAAAGCAATAAAATTGTTTAAAAATATTGTGTGACAATCTTCTACAAAATATAGTGAAATGTTTTACAATATTTTACAACAAGTGAATATAATAAATTGCATATAATGTAGTGAAGACAGTTATAATAACAGGTGTAGCAAATTTACTGTGTTGTGTTTATTTAGGTTAGGTTAGGTGCTTGCAACAGTCACCTTACTTTGATTATTGAAAACGGCATTAATAATGAGATGGAATGAAATGAATGCTGTATAGTTTTATATCTATATAGTAGGAATATCATAATACTCATAATTGGTTTAGCTACATAAATATGTGATACTACAGCTTTTGTCGTAAAGATGGCGCTACGCTTGTTTCATAATCTTTGAAATTCGTACTCAATGTAAATTGTGATCGGTAAATGTGGCTGCGTAATATCTATATGATGCTTATACATGGTTAACGTCGTGTAAAAAGTACTGTGGACAATCGCCCACAGACGAGAATTACGAGGCGCTTCAATACCGGTAGTACTCTACAGTACACGGGCCGGTCTGATTCCCGCAATCCTGCCCGATACGACGGCAATTCGCCCGGCTATCACCGGCTAATCAAATTATATTAATTAATTATAATTAAAAATTATTAAACTATATTTATTATAGTTTTCATTGTTAACAGTTATTATCAAATATAGTCAGCGCTACTAGACATTTTTTTCACATTTACTAACATGTATGCTCAAATTAATAATACAAATATAGTACACTTTACCATACGAGTTAATAAAAAGTATTCACAGATATTTACTACACAGATATTGTCACCGGTAATATAAAATATGATTGTCCCTATAGGAGCTATAAAATATATTAAAGTATACTATATTTATGTTAAAGAGTACTATCTATTTCTCTCAGTGCAGATATCTAATAAATTTGCCCTAGTAGCATTAGGTATCTAGAAAATTATAAATATTTTATTAAAGAATAGTGTGTAGGAAGCGAAGAAAGTGTAAAAATTATTGTTTAAAATATAACATTTTAAAAATAATCTTATTTTTCCTCTTTTCAGCCGAGGTGGAAGGTTATGGGCCGTACAAGCCGGTTCCACCACCAAAACCACTCCCACAACAGCCACCTTCACAACAGACCTGCCTTACACCTCCACCATACAGAATGCCACCCTACCCACTCTACAATGAACCGAGTATACCGGGAGCAGCGGCTGGACACGAAACACCTGTTGCTGCTTCTTCACCTGCCACGCCGCAAAATTTACAAACGCATTCCAGCAAATTTCCTGTAAGTATATTATCATTAGCGACAACTTCCTTTTTCTTGTTATGTATGTACATATAAGGAAAACCGTAATTGCTTATTTTAAAACAGAAATATGTACCTGTAAGCTTCCTGCTAGAAAATACACAGTAATAAAAGCAGTAAACTTACAACATTTTTTAAAGTGAAACAAAAAAAAAAAAACGCGAAGAAAAAACCTTCACCTCCCAATGGCTATATGATTGCTTGGACTTTTTCATTATTTCTAAAAGGATGAATAAGGTATTAACCTAAGTATTTAGCAATAAATCAAGTTAGCAAGTCAAGCAATAGTCAAAGTACTTTCTCCCAGGGGATTAAAACATATATCTAGAATAAGAATCACTGCCCGTCACAGGCGGTTTCCTCGCGTTTTGGTTCCTTGGGATTCCTATTTTGACCAAAAGAAAAAAAAAAACGTGAAATGACTGCAAAGTGTATAAATGCATGTGGTGATGTTGTAATACCAGTAAAAAGAAGAGTAATAACTAGAGCTGAGGACTTTTGCGGTAAGCCAGGGACGTAGTAAGTGCACCAGCGTATAAACACGCTGCAGCGAAACACTTTAGTTAGGCGTGAACTGCCAACGTGATCGTATGTTGTATTGAGCTCTATTTAATAAGTATGACGGACGTGCCCAAGCCAAGGAAGCGCCCTTTGCATAACGAAGTGAAGAAATTTATCCGAGACTTTCCCGATTTGTATTATAATGGAGCAAATGTGGTTTGTAAATTATGCGATAAACAGTTACTTTGCTGGGACAAATACGACTCGAATTCGAGAGTTTCACAGTCGGTGCCCTGGTATTCCCCAACCACCAGAGCCAATCCTTACACGTTGGGGAACTTGGTTAAAGGCGGCATTTTATTATGCCAAGTATTTCCAACAAATAAAATCTGTGGTTCTACAATTCAATCCTGCCGAAGCTGTAGCCATTAAGGAAAGCCAGAGACTCTTTCAAATCCCTTCCCTTGATGCAGATTTACAAACTATTTATAATAATCATATAGGATTGTTTAACGCAATCGAGAAATTTCAAAATACTGCATTATCGTTAGCGGAGTCACTGCAAATACTGGACGATATACACGCGCAGCTATGCGCAGTAAATGACAACAAAAATGTGAATGTAATAGCAAAGTTCGAGAGTGCGATAAACAAAGATTCTGATTTTACCAGATTAAAACAAATTAGTAATGGTGCAATTGTAGATTCGGTTTCTATCTATAAAGATTATTTTAATTGTGCGTGTGTTACATCCGTAGATGTCGAGCGGTCTTTCTCAAAATATAAAAAAAATTATTCATCACGGCGTACATCGCTCACCGCTACAAATATGGAAACCTATCTAATGCTACAAACTTACTACGAGTCTTATCCACTTGGCGCTATGCAATAATAATCGTAAATAAGGTAAGTGTGTTATTTATATACAGTACACATAACTGACATACCTAAGTGATATAAATAGCGAATGCATGTAAAGCAATAAAATCACGCATGCTTCACCGATCGAAACAAGGTCATAATATTCGTGCGTTTACCTGAATACTATCCTGGCTTACCGCAAACGTCCTCAGCTCTAGTAATAACTATAAGTATATACCATCGCCTGCATAGAAAACTGGTACAGCATAAAAATTCTTTTACCCTAAAATTTTGCTGTGTAAAAAGTTTGTTTGTCAAGTAACATGGAAACTGGGCAATATTTGTAGCATATTAATCTGACAATATGACAGATATATGACAGCCAATTAAATAGTCGTTTGATGAAGGATTACATCCCACCACAGCGGACCGGCTAAACCGCACCACCCTCCACTAACCCTCGTACACACATGTGGTTTGGGATGTCGGTACACCCAGTATATTCTTTTTTCTTAATTTGTTCCCCTCATTTGTAAAAAGACTATATGCTTCGCGTCTCGCAGTCGTTGATTTTATAACGGATTACGACCCACCTCAACGGACACCCTATACCGCACCACTCTTCGCTAACTCCCGTCTACACCTGTAATTGGTTTGGGATCGTCGGTACACCCTGTATATTCATTTTTCTTAATTAAAAATTACACATACTGTATAAATTGTAATAATTAAACGTGAAATTGTCGCCCTATATATTAATTTTTCTTAATTAGAAATTACACATGCTGTATCATCATTATTTTCCGTTGTGACACTAAAACAATCGAAGAAAACACAAAGTTCTTATCTGTTTTAGATATCCGTCAACTATCGATAATTTACACACTTGGCAACCGACGTCTGCCGAATAATAGTTATTACATAAATTATAATGTTTATTAATAATGTCTTACCATTTCTTCGACCCCCCTTTGTGCTCATTTCACACCAAATTCGTCGTCGTTCAAGGTTACGGTGTTTTGATGTTCGGTGCACGACTGCCTGCTGATCACCGGCAATATTATATAATCCGACCCTTCTCGCCGGCGCGCGGGGATCGGCCTTGGGCATTGTCGGTCCGTTACCGAAAATCGTGAAAAATTTTTGAAAATGTTTACGCGTTTTCCCGCTTTTAATGACGAACGAAGATACCCCTAGTACCAGACGATCGACCGTCTAACAGATTGTTCGACAGCTATTTTGACAGTCGAACCCATGCAGAAAAATTCTATGAAAATTTTGAAGTTTTTCTGGGTTCAGCTGTCAAAATAGTTAAATTTATTATTACATCCAATATGGTTTCCCAAGAAGAGTGAATGTTTGTCATAAAAGTACGAAATTTCCATTTTTTTACAGGAATTTAATCATACTTTAATTTATAGAAAAAAAAAAACGTGGAGAAAAATTCGCTTTAAGAGGTATACGTGTTTTTTTTTTATTGTAAAAAATGTTACTTTTCTTTCTATTAGTGTAAAAACTTAATACGCAATTTTAAAAATTATAGGTACGATCAAATTAATGTACAAACTGGAAAGAAACGTATGCATTTACTAAACGAGATCTCACACTAAACGGTGCCAATTAAAAATGGCATGGAGATACGCAAAAACTTCGTGTATATACAACCCAATACTTAGCTAAAATCTATTCTACCATTTAAATATCCACATCTTCATATTAGTTCCTATATTACATGATCTATACACAATCTGAGACATCATCTAATTTCACTACTTATGTCTCCTTTACGACCAATTAAAATGTTTGTTCGCATATTTCCCTTACCATCAGAACAGCGTGGGTAAATTCCTCTTCTAAAAATAACATTCTGAAGAAGAGAAAAAAAAAAAACAGAACGGATAGCTTTGATGAATTCCATAAGCGACCTTAATGTCTCCGTTCGATTTTATTTAATTGATCGATGAAACGCAATAGCGAACGTGGAGCGCCGGATCGTCCAATTATGTATATTTCTATACCGGCCACGATTCTCCACTACCTTGTAGAACTTCAAGAATGTCTGGACCGGGTCAATAAGATCCTATAAAAACTCTTTCAGTTGGATCTTGAACTCCTTCTGCGTGCGCGTTGTGTTTAGTTCTGCAAGTCCATATTTTAGCCAGATTGGTTTAAAATTAGATAATATTACTAGAGGCGTCCACGCTACTAATAGTGTACTGCTTTTGGATGCCTTTTAGTTCAACAAATATGTTCTAAGTCGAACACAAATTGTAAATCATATTATTAACGTAAGCCACGAAAGCGTTAATGTGCGAATTAATTGATATAATGCAGTAAAATGCAGAAAAATTTATACATAGGTACAAATATCGTTATTGGCAGGTTTCGCTGTACCACCCCCACCAAATCAGTGTTACTCAACAGCATTTATAAAAATATTGCAGAAAAAGAAAATAGGTATGCCCGCCTAAATATATGCGTGGAAAAGATAATTAAATATTGCATTTTATAACTCAAGAAACTCCATTAAATAAACACACACATGCATGTTAACTCCTACGGTATAAGAGACATAACGCACGCAAATTGGCTACTTTCATTTTTAAATTCGCATTCACCTCATTAAAATATAAACGCTACGTTGTACGTGGTTAAACCAGTTACCGTTTTAATCAGGTCTCAATAATATCCAATATTTACGATATCGAGTATCGTTGTATATTACTTGTACTCATATGCATACGCTACGAACACCGTTTGGTTTAATTTCTTAATGTAACAGCATATTTTTTATTAAATGATGTGTAGTAGTACTAAGAAACAGTTACATATTAATCGAAATGCCATGTACAGTTAAATAAAGGTAATAATTAAGCATTGAACTCGTTAAATTTGGAATGGCGTTTGTAAAATAACAGAATCCTGTCAAATTTGTCGCGCGAATCTTTAGAAAGCTGTTAACTGTACATAAACATCTGTGGAATTAACTTTCAGACAAAATGAATCTATTTTAAGTTTATCCCTTTCAAATGAAAGGTGTTTGCATAATATAAACAATCATCTATTCTCAGATCTCTCTGTTGATTAGACGTGAAATGCATGACGAAAACTAAGAAAGAAAAAACTAATGACTTAGCCTTACTTGTCAGCAATTTATCGCAGCGGATTAAATGTTTTCAAATTAGCAAAAAGTAAACATTCGATACATAAGGAAGAATTTAATCTACTGCAGACAGGCATGCTAACGAGCTAGACTATCTTAAGAATTTCATACCGCAAAATTTTTAGAATCCTATTGAAGCGCTTAACTTGCAAAGACAGGTGAAAGAGCCAAGGAATTTATTGTTAAGGATGGATGCCGCAACAAATGTTAATTTTCGCCTTCTATGCACATTCAGTTTTAATTTAAGTATATTTATGTATTAACTGTATTTATTTTATTTAGTGATTTGTATGTTTGAGGTTGGTAAAAGTTCTTTAATTGTCTATATTTTACCTGTCAATATATTTCATTTTCATTTGTTGGCGTATTGACTTATGAAAGATCGTTTGGTGTGAAATCTTTATTATTGTGATTTTTATATAGTCAATGATCCTACTCACCTGAGAGTATATGCCGAAAGCTTATTTCTTTGTCACATTTTGTTTAGAACTACACTAACTTAAATAAAATTAAGAATCGTCTGTTCATCAGTGGTTTATTCGATATAAGGTACAGATAACATCACTTAATGCTAACTAAACAATCACATTATAAATTTATTGATGTTAATTAGGAGTTGTAAAAAGCTTTAGTCACAGCGATATAACCCTCCCACATCCCATGGGTTACTAAATTGCCTAGTAAACTGTAGGGGAGTGAAATCATTTGAGAAGGGGGAAATTTACAGCCAGAGCCACCTGCAAATTGGGGTCTGGTTTATTTGTGAATTTTGTAAAGAGTATTCAATAGAAGTAAACGGTTATTTAAATTACAAAAAAAAAATATAATTAAATTTAAAAAATATTGTCTACAAGTTTCGTAGCGTAACATTACTGTGTTAAATTAGTATTCTTCTTTTACAGTAACGAACACTTATTGTTATTATTGTTGCAACGGTGACTTCTCTTCATGAAAGTGGTTACAAATCAGTGGCTGTACAATGCTCTTCCACACTACATTAAACAAATAAAAGAATGAGGAAGAAAATAAAAACAGAACAGCATATATTTCTCGCTGAACAGATATTTCATCAGGAACCATTGGCCACTTCTAAAATTCCTTATTTGATCATGACAGTCGCCAGGATATAGTAAATTTGCCGTTTGACATGGAGTCCTCGGAAACACTGCAATCCCTTAGTTTTCTATATTTAATGTCCCATTTCTTTTACCCATTGGATCATGCCAGCAGTCCCAATGCCATTAATCTGTCTGGTTGATTGAAATTGAGTTAATTTTTGTCTTGCCAAAATTTTCGAGTGCAAAGCCTTGCATTCGTGCCTCCACAACTTCTCCTGGTTGTGTTGTTCCATTTTTCTTTGTGTTTCTGTTGGATTCAATGGGTTTCTGCAGTCGTGCTGTGTTTTAAACACTTCTGCGATAGGTTCTGACCCTGAATGTCCGGATGACTTTATTGCAGTCTATCGGGTCGTCCTCATTGTGCACGCATTGTAACCGATAACCTAGAATTTCACGATATTAACAGGAAGGAGTGGCAATTCCGGTCACCAGACATGAACTGCATAGAACATCTGAGAAGAACGTCTGAGGCCAGATAACCAGACAATTGAACACTTTAGAGCGACCTGCAGAAGACCTAGAACAGTTAGGAAATATCGTGCGAGCAGTTTGAACAAATTTACCTCAAAATTGCACGAATGCATTGATCCAGAGTGTGCCTACTAGAGTTTAAAGCCTTATACAGGTCCGATGGCTCTTTTTCACAATTTTTAGATTAAAAACAAAATATTGAATAAGGTTATTTGAATAAATTATGTGTGATGCAACATGTCGCCCAGTAACACTGATGGGCCTTGGTAAGGCGAAACGCGTCTGCTAATAAAGACTGTTGCTTATCAAATTTTATTTAAATACATATGATCCTTAGTCATTGTTCAGTAGTGGATACCTATGTAGATACCCACAGTATCCAGCTTGTTCATATAATATTGAATCAGCACATGTGTGAATAATTGAAATTCGCATTGCCATCCATCTGTGTCTAAAATTAAAGTTGTATTATTAATCAAAAGCATGATCCTGAACGCAAATGTTTTGATTATGGTAGTAAATGTAAATTAATGCCTAAAAACAATGTTAATGTACAGATGCCGATAAGATTAAGATGCACAAGTTTAACGCTATCTGTACATTGTACATACATTTGCTCTGTTAGATATTATATACCCAAATATTAACCAACCATCTTATTATTCGCAAGAACAGTTAAAGCATAATAGAAGTGTCTTATAAGTTTATAGCAGGTACTCCGTTAGTTGCATGCATGGTATGTACGTAGTTGGGTACATTTTAAATTCGAAACCTGTTATTTTACACAATACCACTGGTAATTAGGCTCGAGAAAATAGCCCCTATACACACCATAAACAGAGTTTAATTACTTTGACATGCCGTGACAAAACAAAAGTCTTGCCTTGTTTGTCGATCTCAAGCCATCTTCTATACATTTAACATTTATTTATTGTTATTTTGTTATTTTCACGTCAACTTTACTTGCAATCCAGTTATAATTTGTGTTGAGTATAAAAGAATGTCTATTACTGCACTTATTTTATGATGATTACCCCTGTTTCTATTGTAAACACACTGTGTATGCACGACCACCATTTACTCTTTAATCTGTGAGAACGGACGACAAGATTGCCTTACAAATAAAGAATCGTAAAAATAATTGCCTAACGTAGAAACCGTGTATACGGCAGAGAACATCATCAAGTTTATAGCAAAATTAGAGTCCTGAATGCATCGATTCTATATGATTACCGATTCATTGCTACTTGAACGCACCAGATAGGAAAAACCGATTACAAGTGTACGTAATCTCAGCTAATGGCGCGAGATATAAACCGTAATAACTTTGTCTTGCGCCGAAGAATTTCTACTTTCTGCGAAATTACAGATGATTACGTGTAATTTTATATCGTTGAAAGGGCAAGCCGTTTTTTGTGATGTAAATCGTATTATAGGCGCTACCGTATTTGAAAAAGAAGCTTCCCGTGATGAGTAATGATTTTACAATAGTCTGATTGGTATTAAATAATAGAGGCGTCATGCGAGATATTGTTTTTGTTATTAGCAACCAATAAGATCTTAATAAATCTTAAAATAATATTCACTTCGTTCATAAGTTGGATAGTATCGCTGTTGATAAATGACTTCTTGGATTTAAACAACTAGTTTAAATTGCAGCAATTGTACTCCTGATAAAACGCATGTTAGCGTCAAGCTATACACTTGCATGTAGGTAGTAGGATCTGATAAAATTGATTAGTAGTATCAAAACGAACGTACTTCGAATGGAAGCTATATGCGTATATTTCATAGAAAAATTGTTTTCGCGTCTGGAAAAGATAATATTGGACTTTTCCGATCAAATTTCGCCCAAAGTTTAATGATTCCTTTAAAGATTGAAGACCCACATGGATATATCTGCAGAACTAATTGTGATAGGGCAAAAATTCTTTAACCATCGTAATTACCAGGTCAAACCACGTGGGAAATGAAATGTTTTAAACAATCTCAAGAGATTGCAAAATTTGACAAATTCTGAAGGGGCACCCCTTGGATTTTTGAGAGAAAATTTCAATTTTTCAAAGTGCGTGAAATCGTACTTCAAATGGAAGTTATATGCGTATATTTCATAGAAAAATTGTTTTTGTTTCTGGGAAGGATAATATTGGATTTTTCCGATCAAATTTGGCCGAAAGTTTAATGATTCCTTTAAAGATTGAAGACCCACATGCATATATCTGCAGAATTAATTGTGATAGGGCAAAAATTCTTTAACTATCGTAATTACCAGGTCAGACCACGTTGGAAATGATATGTTTTAAACAATCTCAAGAGATTGCAAACTTTGTCAAATTTTGAAGGGGCACCCCTTTGATTTTTGAGAGAAAATTTCAGTGCGTGAAATCGTATTTCAAATGGAAGCTATATGCGTATATTTCATAGAAAAATTGTTTTTGCTTCTGGGAAGGATAATATTGCACTTTTCCGATCAAATTTGGCCCAAAGTTTAATGATTCTTTTAAAGATTGAAACTGAACGATTTCAAGAGATTGCAAAATAATATAATATAATTTTCCAAATTAAATATTGCTACTGCTATTTATTATGAAATAATTATTTTAAGTAAATAGCAAATTTATTTAGAAGATATTAGTTTATCCACACAAATATTAAGCTACTTTTAAATATAACGTTGAGTGATGCAGATCATATCACATCCTGTAATTAAACTTATGAATTTCTTAATCCAAAGATTCCGTTTTTTTTAATTTAAATATTTCATATAGTAAATAAATCAGCAGTCTGTGAAGTAAACCTTTTTTTCCGACAGATTCGTTGGTGAATTCAAATGAAGAACATTCAAAGTTACGTAATCATATAGCTTAGATGTGGTTTCATTTTTAAAGACTTCTAATCAATGTGGATATTTCCTTGGACAGCTGAAAAATCGCGAATATCTCCAAAACCGTTGGAGTTAGACACAATGATACCCGTATAAAATCGAAAGAAAATTTAATTTTACATCCATTTATGTAAAAATTGCTATACCGTTCAATTTCAAAAAATCAAGTTATCCATGATTTTAGAATTCGAAAACTACAGATCCCTATTTAATAACGCTGTAATTTAAACGCAACAATTTTAAAATAAAAGACGTGTGCTGTTTCATGGCCAAGCGAAAACCGAAAACCGCATCTTTCTAACTTTCGTATTTCCTGAGGTATTTCCAAACACCGAAGACACTGCAAACGTCATTTTTTTCGAAAAACGTCATATAATTCGGAAACGGTACAACTTAGCCCCAATGTATCCCTAACATATTGTTATTTAAATTTAACAAGGAATCCAAAAGTGCAATAATATACAGGGTGTTCCATTTAAAATAATAAAGTTAGTATCTACTTCCGGTACAACCGGAAGTCCGCCATTTCTGAAACTAATTTTAACATGTGTAGAATATGATTCGAGACAACATTTATTTGAAAATTTTTTTCAAAAAGGCAATGATAAATTGGCTAGGAGCCGTTGCATCTTAAGTTGGACACCCGGTACCATACATATATTGCATAAAATCTATTGTGGTGCACTACACAAAATAAGAACCTTATTCGAATGTATCTGTCTAGCTACACAACCAACATCCGGCCGCATTTAATTTCTCCGGGGGCCTTTCTATTTCTGTCCGTCCAACCAATGTCCTTTAAACGGCGCACGTAATCCTACGGACAGATCCGCCGCGACTCGCCACGCCACTGTCCATATATGCGGGGCGAACCCCGCGATGTTAACGAACCCGTAAAGATTGACCGTGATCATGTCTATCTATGTAACGTATTTCTCTTTTTCCGAGTGGTCGGCGTGTGACGCTCGCGGTCCTCTACCGAGTCGACTGCGTCCGCCGAACGCCCGACTACGTGATTCCGACGAAGGAGGGCCTTCACCTTCTATTGTTACCTTGATCTACTCGCCGTCGACGTCGCTGGAGTGAGTGCTCGTACATACATACTTACGTGTTGTATATGTATGTACGTGCCCGGACGCGTTTCTCCCTTGCCTATTTAATAGGTACCCGTGTAGAGCGTCCATGGAAAGTTTGGGAACACTTACAGATGAGGGATGGAAGTAAAGAACTTCGTTGTATTAATTAATTGGGATGAACAGTACAAATAGGTATATCCATAAATACAATTACAATTTACATCATTATAACTACAAAAGAAAACAATAAAGACAAAGTGTGGGGACAAAGAGAATCAGAATCAAATGTATGATTCTGTGCTATTTCATGTTTTAACAATGTATCAATCCTAAACCAGGAACAAAACTATAAAGCACGAACTATACTTGAAATAATCCAAATTTATAAACATAATAATTCCATAAATGATAAAACTGACACACAATTTTTCACTAAACTTTATAACTTAATTCTATGAATGAAATTTTAATAAAAATTTAGTAACGTTTTTCATATTTAACCATAACCTACAATAACTAATACAACTGACACATTTCACAAAACAATCTTTATATAAAACATTTCAAAACCATCAAATTAAAACAAAATACAAACTGATTTTATCAATAAAACAAAAAATGTTATATATTTCTATATACCAAAAATTTTATTTTATACATCTTTAATTTTTTAAAAACTGTAAATGATTAAGGTTTGCAAATAAACCGAAACGTTTTACTTATTCTAATAGTGTCTAACTATCCGACTTTTAAATACCAAGAAGATTTACAAATATATTCATATATAAAAAGTCAAGAAAATTTGGAAGAAATTATAACTTATCAAATAAGAACTTTAAGTGGCTATAACTTGATTAATTTAAATAGAACGCCATATTGTTTAATTTATCGGCAAAAGCACTTTTTAATTATCTATCGAATAGTGTGTATATCTTAAACTTTAAGTCTTCACGTTTTTACAGAATATGCCAAATAATTGTGTTTTGCACCATTTGGTTCTTTTTTTTTAATAAAAGTTCTAATATATCTAGTTGTCTATGGCATTTAGAAACGTTTATCTGTCACTTTAGTCTGATGTTTGATCTCAGTATATATAATAGCGAATTAGATCTTGTTCTATGACTGCCAAGGACTGCAAAGTTATTATCAAAGAATAAGTCTGGGAAATTTAATTAAATTACATAACAAATTCGGTGAAACATTGAAATCTACAAACTTGCGAAAAAGTTGCCCCGAATCAATAAAATCGTGTGGGCGGAGTGATCGAAGATCTTATGTGTCTACTTTTTTTTATTATCAGTTTCAATTTTTTTAATTCCGGTTATACATCAGTTGTAAGTGAAAGCTACTACTCTATCATACCTTGATCGTGTATAACATGGATTGCATCCCATCTATTCAAATTAAAACTGAATAAATACATGAACTATGCAAATAGCAACCCGGTTAATTGGAGAAATGATTGATGCATTTGCATATTCCAAAGGATAAGAACACGAATCCTACTAGCCTCAGCTATTAACCGGCTGAATCAATTAAAATACTAATATGTGGAGAATGTAAGTTTTAATTAGAATTTATGCTAACGCAATTTTTAAAGAAGCACTTGTTTTTAACGTGATCCAGCTATGTTACCGTAAACGAAAGGTTGTTCTGTAATCAATTTCATTTGCTTCCAATTAAAAGAAATCGTTTCCTTTGTGTGCTTTTATCTTGAAATGTCCACCAAAGTATTTCAAACATTGCTGGGTATAGCTCTAGAAAGAAAGAATAGAAAATAGTAATTGGAAAATGATCATTATCCCTTTCTTTTCAGATTGAACGTGAAGTGATCTTATCTAGCGCTGACAAAAATTCGAAAATTCCAATCCTTCACGACTACATGAAGAAAACTAAAGGCACCATAGCACCAGATGTGCCTCCCAAGCAAATGGCCGCTTGGACACAAGGATCTCAACAACAATCACAAGTATTAGCAGCAGATCAGGTATATATTTGTTAATTTTAACAGAATCGGCCATATTCGCCACACTTGATAGATGCCACACTTATAACTTTTTAAATTTACCTTTGTTTTTTTAAATACCGATATGCAAGTTTCAAAAGCAAATTTAATACATCACATGGTATGTTATCAACATTTCTATAAAGTGCTTCTTTTTACGACCATTTTGACCATGTGACATTTGCTTTTACCGCTTCCTATATCGCGTGCGGCAAAGCAACATGGGAACTTATCGCTTTAAATGTAAGAGGCAGCATTTTAACACGACAATATGACAAATTCAAAGTACTGATAACGTCAATAAAATACCCGACGGCGAGCTCTTGCCACTCCGGGTCCATAAGCGGCAACTGTATAACTTTATTCAAGTGCTACCGTTGCTTTTCTTCGTCTCTCAGGATCGGGCCATTTCAATGGGGAATCTTAATTTTATTATTCGCCTATAAGGAGAAACCGTTTTTATTGTTTGAGTGATCGCGAGCGTATGCAGGAATGCGGTGCAAAAATGGCTTAAAGTTGACGTTTCTTATTTCATCTGCTTTTAAGGGTAATGCGATTGTTTAACTAAAAAAGCGGCTTGCTGATAGGTTTTCTTTCTTTATCCTTTTGTTCAATCGTACTCACCACTTAAGCTTCTATATACACACTTTCATTTGCTATTGTTTTTTTTTTTCTGCATACGCCTGGTATTTTATCTTCTAGAAGCAACAAATTTATATGTAGGTATTTGAACGAAATTATGGCTACATAGATATGAACTCCCGTGAATCCAAAAGCCGAAACCAGAGATTATAATATATATTTTAAAGTTAATAAAAAATTATTGGGAAACTAAGACTTGCGTAGCTCAAACTTTAAAAATTATTATCACGAGGTCGATCTAAAAGTCAAAATAAAAACTATAGCGAATTAACTCTAAGCAAGCCGGCTCACAGTGGGTTGAAATCGCAATCTGTGGACTTACAACCAAAATCACCCAACTGATCATTTTCGATTTTGATAAAATATTTAAAGCATGAAGTGTGCAGTGGAAAACAATCGACCCGTATTTTTTTAGTTGCGGATATTCACTTGTAGGGGGAGTCACAGACCCCTAAAGTTACACCCTCAAAACACATTTTTAACGATATCTTTAGAACTAGAATAGAGATATCGAACTGAATAATTCCGACATTTTGCTTAAATAAGGAGAACAACGGTGCATGATGGGGGTTAAAATTGACAAACAATTTTTAACCTTCCGAAACTACACAATTTCTACAATTACGATAAATGAATCCATACAATTTAAAACCCTTACTTATTAACTCATTAATGTGATTAGTCAAAGAGAGAGCCGGATCAAATAAGACACCTAGATCCTTGATGGAAGTGGGGGAAGTTAAAATATTGTTGCCTATCCTATAAGAGAATTGGGGAGGCACTAGCTTCCTGGTGAAGAGCGTGGTGGTACATTCAGTGATGAAGATGAGACAGGCTCAATGTTTCTTTGAAGTAGTTTGCAATCCAAAGGAGATTCAATGCGAGTAAATAGTTTTATATCGTCAGCGAACATAAGTTTATCACAAATCAGTATGTTCAGCAGTTCATTAATGGATAATACGAAGAGCAGAGGTCCCAGGTTAGATCCCTGGGGCACACCTGACGTCTGCTTAAACTCTACAGAGGTATTATTGCGAAAAGTCACGCAAAATCTTCTGCCTATCAAGTAAGAGCTCAGTAAAGAAAGCAAAAGATCAGGGCAGCCAAAGGAACGCAATTTTCCGAGAAGAATACAATGATCGATGCTTTCTGGAAATCCAAATACACTGCATCGACCTGACCACCTCCATGAATTACCTCAGACACAAACTGGGTGAAACATGCTAAATTAGAAATTGTTGACCGATGTCGCACGAATCCATGCTGAATATATATGTATGTGCCCACTGATTATAGGATAAAGTTGTTTACAAAGTAGGTGTTCAAAGACTTTGGACAAGTTGGACAGAAGTGAATTCAGATTTATCACCCTTCTTCAGCACCGGACAAATATGTGCCATTTTCCAGAGCTTTGGAAACGTCGAATGCTTTAGAATTTGATTGAAGATAGTGTGCAATGGTTTCGCAAAAACACAGGCGCGATCTTTAATTAAAAAAGCTAGGTATACCGTCAGGACCGGACATAAAGGAATCCTTAAAGTGTTTCAAGATAGCTTCAATCTCTTCCATGGACATGCTGGTAACTGTTAGAGTGCTATTACACACAATTGCGTGATTCAATATATACGCTACTAAAATACTCTCCAAAAGCATTGACTATATCAACAAGTGTAGAATACTCTAAGCCCTCGTGTTTTCCCAAGCCAACAATTCTAGTATTTCCTTTTTTACACTGAACAAATGACCAAAAACGTTGCGGATCACTACAAATACTATTCTCAACATTGACAATGTTATTATTGTATGCTATCTCAATAAAATAATTATAAGCCATACTTCCAAATAAACAACTAGAAAATACGTACGGCTAAATGAAAAATCTTCCTCAAAATATACTCGGATAATGCCTTATAGGAGGGTTAGATAATCGTTCTGTATGCTAGATATAAATACATATGTAAATCTAGGTTCATACATATTATTATTAGTACATTCTATTTGCCAGCACACGAAGACTGGCGCGCGCGCGTTGTACATACACCAAACTGCGAGCACATTGCTTCTCACTGGCACTGAATACAAATGAAGATTACATGCCACGCGTGCGTTGCCCGAAGAAAAATTGCTAACGGTGAAATTGTTTACTGTATTTTTCGCCTTCGTCGAAATATATCAGCCATTATCATCCAGTTGACTGCGGCCAAACCGTACGTGAAGGGAAAACAAAAATAACCGTACCGATTGCAAGTAGAAATATCTTGATATTTAATAAGCGATGTCAAAAATGCTATTGAACTTGCTTGGTCTCGAACAAACATCATTTGAACAGTTGAAGGAGGGGCCCGGCGAACACATGAAAATAAAAGTATCGAATTTAGTGCTTTGTTTTTTGCGTTTACATATTCAACACCATCACTTCTTAACGTCTTAACAATTTATTCCTCGGTACCTCCTTGGTCGACCATCGCACACTCTGTTAAAAAGCTAATTTACTATGCAACGCATCAACACCATGGTGTAGCCGGCTCGCATTACCAAACAAAAAGATCATTTACACATTACAGCAGCTCAGTTAAATTACACCTAGTCTTACACGGAGCTTTCCCATGGAGAGGATCGCATATAACTGAAGAACAATTTGTCTGTGAAACCGTTTTTTCCACGGAAAGATACTATCTCTAGGAATTGTTTGTATTCTAAGTATACGGCAGTGTCCTTTGGGATATGCGCTGCTTTACACATCATCGCGGTGCACCTTCAGTGTTACGCCGATCGTGAATGCGAAAAGAGTAAACCTCTTGAGTATATATCTTGTTTTTCTCGTGTCGCGTACGCTGACGTAACATGGTTGAGTTCGCCTTGAACTCCGACCTTGTAAGTTATTCACTTCCATCCAAATCCGCAACGTGCATTAAATTCTTTAATACTATCTTTACTTTCAGAATCACAGCGGACACGCACAAGCATCAAATCAACACCAAAGCGCTGAAACACCAAACGCTCTATTCAGAGCAAACTACCATGCATCTCAGGAATACTACAACAGCCAAAACTTAGGCATGTCCACCGGCGCTGTACCAAGATCCACGTGGCACTCAGAAGCTAGCAAATCTGCCACCAGAAGCTACCCATCCGACGAGTATTGCACCGCCCAAACTATAGTTCAAATCGAAACCGGGAAGGATCCCCAAAAAGACTCCAACAAAAACGGAAAGGGCATGACAAAAACATATCACACCATCAAAGATATTATCTCGAGCAAATTTAAGAGCAACAAAGACGCTAGCGATGACAAATGTGAAGAATCTGGATTGAATAATGCGGCTGATGAGTTAAAGAAGCGTCTAGGAGAAGAAAATGACGCAAAGAAAGCGGTTGGCGCTAGTGGAGATCAAGGCATCTATGGTAAACCTAGGACCGACGGAATATCAATGCAGCAGCACCAGTATAACCAGCATATAATGCAACAACACATGCTCGTGCAACAAGCATTGAGTCAGCAACAATACCAACAGTACAAAAACCAGCAGAATATGTACTCGCAACAGCAGCTCATGCAAGCCCGATCGCAGGAAATGCTAGCGGCTAGGCCAGAGGATTATTACCAAAGTAACTACGCCAGCAGTCCTCAAAGACCGGCGAATAGGTACGGTATGCAAGGCAGGGAGCAAAGCTTTGTCCCGATGCATCAGCCAACTATAAAAGAGCGATGCGTCGATGATAGACGCGCAGCGCCGGAACAAAGAAGCGCGCAACAAATCGAAAGGGACAATTTAAAACAGAGACGGGCAGCTTCACAACCTCAATTAGCGTATGACGATGAAGGCCAGAACGAAATTCCAGACAACAGACCCCAACCCCAATCGAGTCAACCGCCGACGAGAAGAGGGTCTCATGGGAATATCGTGGAGGCGATCACTGCGATTCAAGACGGTGATAAAGACAGCGATGATGGTGGATTCTTGAAGAGGAACGCTTCCAAAGAGAGGAAATTCGAAAAGGAGCAATCGACTGAGGACCAGAGTCAGAGTGTTGAAACGGACGAATCTAAGAATATAACAGCAGCCTTGTCTGGGACGCCCAGAAAACGGTTGGAGGGGGAAATTGGGAAGATAGAAGGGGTTTATAACGTAGGCCAGCGAGGTAAGAACGAGAATGAAGACGTCAGAAATTCGAGGAAGCAAAACGCCGGATCCGGAGCTAGTTCTGATTATGACAAACCCGGACAATCTTCCTCGAATGCGGATTCTGGAAGAGGTAGCGCGGCGTACAGCAGCGGCAGGCGACCAGGCGGGATTGACACCAGCAATGAATCATCAGATCCGGTTGTAAATACTAATTATAGGGACATTCATAACGAAGGTAATACTAAAGCAGTACAAAATTATTTTACTGGGTTTCACTGCTGGTCAAAACCTTAACTCAAATGATATACTTATTACACCCACATTATTTCCACCCACAAAAATAAATAACAATATTTGAATGGCATCAGTAACATAAAAATGCAAACAAATAAACATTTTAGATATGCATTTATTTCATATTCTTTGACAATTTGTTTCACATCCAAACTCCGCAATGACTGTTTGGTTCAATATAAATATACTTCTAGTAGTTCATATCAAAATATTCTAAATGTCATATTTCATCATAAAAAAATTTCATATTATTGGCACTGCTTTGAGGATTAACATCAACAAAGTTTTGACATGTCGTGATATCACCAACAAATTTTGATAATGTAATCAATAATATCTTAACAATACCATAACTATTTGCAGGAAACGATTCAGAATGGGTAGACATAGTCGAGAACGAACTCAGGCATATCTTAGAACCAAAGTTGCACGAGCTATCGTTGCATGGCAACAGCGTTGGTATAGCGAATTCTACTCTTAGCGAAAGTATCTCATCAATAACACCACCATTACCTCCACTATCACCCGGAGAGCAGTCATCTCCAAATATAACCCCTAGGAACTCGAATAGATACAAACATAGCAGGTATGAGACGTTTAACAAGATTAGATGAAAAGACTTTATTGATTTTTTACAGTTTACCTTATGGGAGTAAACCGGATTATGAGTACAAGTCGAAGATGCATCAAAGTTCCATGAGTGGGAGCAGGTGGCATGGTGGGAGCGCTCAGAAGCATAGGAATGGAAAGAAAATCGATCACGGAGCTATACTGAGGAGTAAACAAAGTAAGTAAGGCAACCTCTTGGGCGTTACGGCTCTAAATAGTGCTTGCTGCAGTTTTTGGATTAGACACGGCAGATATGACATCCACGACGACTAGATCGTTGGATTTGGAATCAATGCTGGACGGACAATCAGATTCTGATGGCGACATGAGTACGACAGACGCTAGAGCGATAAGGAAGCAGTTAGAAGGTCTTGAAAGCATGTACTCAGAGGTATTTCCAAATCGAATCCTTAGACTTTCAACATAATAATTATCTATTTGCATTTAGGTATTGAAACTACTAGGAGTAAAGAAGCATTCGGGTCGATACCAACCTTCTGATCCTAAATTCAGCAAACGACGCTACGGCAGCATGTCTTCACTACCTTCAAGTTCTGTCAGTAGCAGACCCATAAGAGATAAGAGGCGCGCAACTGAAGACAGGAAGAAAGTGCGGGACATGCGTGGCATCAACAAGAGATTCCAACGCTTAGAATCCCACGTGGTCACGTTAGCTAGATCAGTAGCTCACTTGTCCTCCGAGATGAGGACGCAACACTTGATGATCCAGGAGATGGAGAATATCAGGGCAGAGATCGCCGCGCTGCGAACTCAAACGACCATGCTGAACGTGAGGTCGCAATCCAGTTCGAGAGCGGTAAATAGTTCCAAGGACCTGCCCAGTCTGGCCAACCCGGCGCGAGTGAAGAAACTGACGAAGTTTTTTGGAGATGAGCCGCCATTGTTGAGGTTGTTTTTGAGGAAGTTAGGATACGAGGTATGCCGAATGTTTTTGATTTTGGAGAATCCAGAATAATTGTTGTACTATTACCCCCACAGAAATACGCCAATGTCTTCGAGAATGAAAGGATAGGCATGGTAGAGCTTCCTTACTTAACGGAAGAACGTTTGCAAAAACTAGGGGTGCCCCTAGGACCACGCCTGAGGATAATGCAGGAAGCGCAGATATCGGTTTGTAAAGACACTACCCTGTGTATCGTATGATACCGACAGTAACCAGCAACTTCAAGCAGCAACTTTGAATGGTGGCTCTGATGTAAACCAATCGGATTTTGTACTACTCATAGTAATTACTATTATAATAACTAGATTTTTTTTGTTTCTGTCACTTTCATTCCTTGTATTATAACGTTAAATATAGCGGAATGGTTTTTTTTTTGTATTTATTTCTGTCGATTGTGTCTTCGTTAAGTCATTGCCAATGGTACCAAAGAATATATTATACATATATTTTTTTGTTTATATGTTATTGACTCTCTGTAACGCTGGGCTCTTGTTATTTAATATATTATTTTTCGTATTAAGAGTAATTTTAATATAATTAATTTATGTTTATTTGTACTATAGTTATTTCCATGAATATATCGCAACGCGAAACAATCACAATGACAAATTTATGAATAAAATATATTTTGTACGAACACATTTGTTTTTCTAATTTCATTTGCTGTTTACCCAAACTATCACTTTTAATGTTAAAGACGTTGACCTGATTACTAGTCTGCTTAGGGGTGAACAGCCAACCGCTTTCCCCATTTTTCCATTCTTATTGATGTACTACATTTTACTCCATTCCGTTTCGTGGACCATCTCGACTATCGCCAAGCATCCTAGACATAGTGGCGTCTCCAGCATCTCAACTGTTCTTCGCAAAACTGCGACATACACCTAGTACAGCGGCAACTTCGTCGTCATCAGCATTCGAAAACTATACTGTGATCAATAACCAGTTCAGATTCGTTTACGCAATATTATAACACATGGGTAAGTCCTAAAATCGCTTTAGGCTTGTTTAATAGTTATTAATTTTATATTAAAATCTCGATTGGAGAATTAAAAATATTCCCAGCATAATCTTGCTAATAATACTGTGCAAACTAAATAGTTTTTTTTTTTCTAATAAAAACGCATGTTAAAGCAATATATGCGTCAAGATGCTGTAAGATCATTATTTTTCTCTACAATTTTCATTTTTTAAACCTTACATCAGGGTTATTTATAATATTTGTTTTTGTCAGAGACTTGCTTTTCAAAATCTGTTATGAAAAATGTGATTTGTAATACTCTCTACAACAACACCTCATATAATAGTAAAACCTTTAGAAATTAAATACAACGGAAGTTAAAGTTTTGTTCAGCTTATCATAATCACATAAGCACATGTTGGCTTATCAGAATTTTCTGAATTTTTAGTAGGAATTCGTCTTTTGAAACTTGCAAAGTGGTTATGACCAACTATAATCTACTTAAGGAAAAAATACAACATTATAGCTTATTTTAATTGTTATGGTAAAATTTCTGTCGATCCAGTGAATGAAATCAGTTGATATAAGGATTCACCTATGTGAAAAATAAACTTTTTTTTTTAGAAAATGTTAGTATTGAGATATAGAAAATCCGCTTTCGTTGTTCTCTTTAGAACCGTTTGTAGTTGTTTGTAGTGATTTTCCTTTCGTTTGTAGTTGAAAGATAAACAAATGGTGATAATTTAAACAAATTTCTTAAAGCTGAATTTGTTAGTAATAGAGATATGGAAAATCCCCTTTCGCAGTTCACTTTAGAATCGTTTGTAGTTTTTTGTAGTGATTTTCTTTTTTTAACAATTATTTATTTAAACAAACAAACTATACAGTTTACAAAATGTGCGTATATACACAAAAAAGAAAATTGCTACTCGTATAGCAAGCGTTGCCATGCACTGTTTTTCCGCCTTCATTCTTCATCCGATCATACGAGATGGTGCACTCTTCTCGAACTAACGGTATCGAAGGCGTCGCGTCGTTGGTTTGGTCGTTTGGTCCTTCCTACAAGTTGTACTACCGGTATACCTCCATCCTTATCTTACTTTTAAATTGAACTTGTTTTAGTGTCTTTGTGTGTTTCGGTAGTTTATTGTATATTTTGATCGCATCAGGTGTTGGAAATTTTTCATATTTGTAACTTTTTTTCTGTTCTTAGATGTGAATGTCTTCGTGTTTTTTGTGTGTGTATTTCTGTATTAGGTGTGAATTTGCAATCAGTTTTCATTAATTCGTCGTCGATTTTGTGTATTATAAGGAGATTTCTGAATGTTATTAATTGTTGTAAATTTAGTTCTTGCGTCTTCTCGTAAACGTCCTTTGATGGTGTCCATTTGTCCATGTTATACAGTGTCTTTAGTATCTTGTTCTGCCGTCTTTGTAGTTTATTTAAATTTTGTTTAGTTGTATCGCTCCATTTGTTTCTTAGATAACTAATATATATACTACTATGTCTTTAATTTTCTGCATTCCTGCTATAAGCATGGTGTTTCTTTTTATCAAATTTTTTACGTGGGTATCCCATTTTAGGTCATTTTGTATGGTTAATCCTAGATATTTTATTTGGCAGGTTTGAGTTATGGTTTGTGTTTTAATCTTGATGTTAAAAGTGGGTTTATATGTTTTTTTTGTAAATACCATGTACTCTGTTTTGTTCTCATTGATCGTTATTAGATTATTATAGCACCAATCTTCTATTTTTTCCACATCTTCTATAATGTGTTGCTGCAACTGTTCGTCGTTTTTGCTTGAGCAAACGATGCATACGTCATCTGCGTATGCATATATTTCTCCGTGGATCTTCAAATTAAAGATGTCATTTGTATAGGCTATGTACAATATCGGTGGTATATTCCCTCCTTGGGGGATTCCATATTCTGCTTGTAGATGTAGACTTTCTATTTTGTTGACTATTGTTGTTTGTTCTCTATCTGATAAATATGTTTTTATTAAGTTTCTATTTGCGTTCTTTATCCCCAGAGCATCAATTTTTTCGACTAATTTCGTTTTGGAGATAGTGTCAAAGGCTTTTTTCATATCTAGAAAAAGTACTACTACCGTCTTGTTTTTCTCTGTTTCATTCTTTATTTTATTTATTATATATATATAAGTCAATTGTAGCAGATATGGTTCCCGAGTTTTTTTTAAAAGCATATTTTTCTAATATTTTGTTTAATGTGGAAAGTAGATAGATATAGATGCACCTTCTTAGTTACTTCACTTCTAAGAAGTGTATTTAGACTTGTATGTATGTACATACATAGCCTGATACACTCAGAATGACTCTCATTTTTATATGATAACAAGTAATCCAGAAACAAAATCTATATATAGTTTGTATATAGTATGTTAATTCTCTAGTAAAATAAGTATTTTACATGTGGTTTTACTTAAACTTATTTGCATAACAGAAGCTATCGCAGAACACTTCACCGTAAAGAAATGGTTGTGGAGATGGACACTGAAATCTGGAGTAATTTCAATCGGGGCATTCTTGACGGTGAGTCTCCAAATTCTCACGTTATGAATGAAAACCAAGCAAGTATTTTTCCAATTGCAGATGACTTCGATCTCTTTCTTCCTGTACTCTCTAACAGATGTGGCAACAGGAGGTCAAGAGGAATCAAGGGCGGTCATTTCCGCATCACTTATTTTCCTCCTTATACATGGGTTGTTGTTTATGGGTGGGCTTAGGGTAAGTTGCTGGTTACCCATAAAATTCCTTTTAAATTTTCCGATTTTTGATTACGACAATTATTATGGAAGTGATAATTTTTTCGGTTACCAACCACTAAAGTTCATCTTATACTTTATTATTTCATAAGTAGAAGACTCAATAACCAGTAAAGACAACATTTCAATCAAAATTTAACTAAATTAATAGAAACAATCATCTTTTTTTTTTGAGGGGAAAATCCTTTATGGACGCCACGCCTGGGTCTATGACGTGGCAGTGTGAGACTCTCCTGACATGACCTACTCACTAAAAACCCCCCATTCTTCGTCGCGGCATATCCGGAACTGCCTTTTAAGCATACCATCGAATAAGCAGCCGACTCCGTGTACTATTGCCTCATCTTGTCCCTTTCTTGGGTTTCACGTGCCGACATAATCTTCCTAATTAGGGCTGCCACTGACCTCCAGTTTGTCTTGCTCACTAGCATCGTCTCTATAATGGTTCCCCCACCAGTCGGTCTCTATCTTCCTTCCATCTTGCGCAAATCACTACTGCATACTCGGGAGTATCATCCGGAGGGCCGCAATCCAGACAGCAGTCATCCTCCACCAACTTGAACCTTTTCAGATAACTACCGAAATGTCCATGACCGGAAAGAAACTGGGTCATAAAGTAATCTGTGCTCCGAAAACCGCACCGAGCCCACGGAGCAATGTCCCGGATCAGAGTCCTCGTCCAGGCCGCCCTGCTATCAAGTCTATCCCACTCCCGCTGCCATTTTTTCAAGGTTACCGCTCTCTCCCTCTGTCTTAAAGATGCCGACAATCGGCCACCAGAACTATACAGTCTCGTCTGCTCATCTGCCAAGATAGAGATCGGTGGTACACCGTCTTGGAAATATTAAAATAAATAAATATTACATCTATAATCTATATTTCAATCAGAAACAACGATATACCTGCATAAATGATTAATGAATTTATGAAATTAGTGATGTCTTCATAAATAATAACAAAAAAAGTATAGGGCCAAGGATTGACCACTGAGGAACCACCGTCTTAACAGGTAACGGACCAAGTGAACTGATTTAAATTTGTTATTACATTTTAGCTATCACACTGACAAAAGTCAATGCTAGGTTTTCCACTATCACCAAACAACAATTGTCATTATTGTATTGTTGTTTGGTGATAGTGGAAAACCTAGCATTGACTTTTGTCAGTGTGATAGTTATTGTTACACCAAAGGTTCCAAAACCCAATTACTGGAATTACATTTTAGACTAATTTTAATTAATTATGTCCTATTTTGGAAATGACCGACTAGCGGAAAGCTACCCGGGGGTCTATTAAATTCTTTTATCCAAAATCCCTTTGTTCTACGTTCTTTAAACTTGATGGATTATTAAAACAGTACTTTATAACATACCACAGATGTCAAAACCTTACATATGAAATGTTTTTAGCATATTTCCCCATTATTTGTTAGTAATTCCTACCATAGCTCTTTCTTCAACGTTGGCAGAGTATATAAGTTTTACTCTGAAGAAATGCTCTGTTCTTGTAAAGAACAGAGCATTTCTTCTGCTATAGCAATATATAATAACGTTAATATCGCTTTTTTCTCTTTATTTTAGGAAAACCGAATGTACCTGATACCGGCTATATTAGTTTCGGGATCAATAATTTTCTTAACTCTTCTGGTATTACTAACACTTTCTTTGGTCAATCCACTTGTACTGATCTCTAGCTTGCCATTAAGTAAGAAGGCGGCTTAAACGTACACTAATGAATATTGCATACTGAATTTATAATTTAAATTTCAGCAGTGGTGATTTATTTCTGGATGGTCGTGTACAGCTACTATGTGGAACTGGATCCTATGCGAATGCAGTACCAAAGCAACACGGTAATTTCATACGCAGGCCCCATGACTGAGGCTACTGAACTTCCAAAGTATCCGGAAGTTGTTTAAGGTGTCAAAAAGGAACTTGATGATAAATGTACTATGATTAATTTATTATATATAGGAAAATAAACCTTGTTGATTGTATATGTAATGGAATATATGTGTTGGTAAACGTACGTTTTGAGTTGGGATATTCATGTATGATGTTTGGAGAGTTACCACATCTCGAACGCGTACAATTTCACAACTCTTTATACGTTGTACATTTAAAGCCCGAGCCAGGTAGCTTTTGGCTTTAGGTATTTGTGCGAGTTTTTGGCTTTATGTGGATTATTACCGTTCTTTGTTGTAACAATTTCAATACGTACCTATAATATTTGCAATCAAAATTGAGTAGCCTTTATGTAAATGTTAGCAAACGAAACTATCAATCACTGTAAGCTTTAAAAGAACCGTAAAAAATAAACTCCTGATGGTTAATATTTTACAAAAGTACTCCAAGGGGTCTCCATTACTGACAAAGCCGGGATCAAAACTGGGGTTAACATCTGGCGACCTCTCCTTGTTAGTTTCTTCTAGAAACTAAATACGTAGCTCAGCTTTAACTTTATTCTCAAAAGCATTAAATATGGTAAAAAATATAAAAAATCATTCCGCCAAACTGAGAAAAATAGATAATAGAAATAATAACTGTATACTTTATAATTAATGATATAATTACTACATTAAACCACACAACTCTTTAATAAATAGTAATATGGAAATCGACACTAAATATTACATATTGTATTATATTCCTGCAGTAATACCATTTATTATTTTTGTAATTACTATTTTTTCCAGTGCAGCAAATTTTATTCGTGCAAATTGTTCATTCATTCAGCAATAATAATATTAATCAATTATAAATAATTATTACAAGAAATATTAAATTGTAAGTATCGTTTAAAAGAATATTCATGTTACCAAAGAACAAAGCCAATGCATTCTGAAATTAAAATACAGGAATGTGATATTTATAAGCGAGACGTATATGAATTTAAGAAATTATGATTACCTCACTAATATTAGAGTTATGTTTATGTTTTATTTATCAATCTAAGGAATTTGAGGAATCTTACCGAAGGCCATTTAGTATTTAATATTAATGATGAGCAATTATGTAGGAAATAGTGTAGAATATGTTATGTTTAATAAGCAGTTATCCATCTGTAAATATACTATTTAATTAGC
The DNA here is from genome assembly GCA_949128085.1 of Cetonia aurata. Taxonomy (NCBI): domain Eukaryota; kingdom Metazoa; phylum Arthropoda; class Insecta; order Coleoptera; family Scarabaeidae; genus Cetonia; species Cetonia aurata. The sequence continues at coordinate 38,187,751 of OX421885.1, forward strand.
AACAAAATATAATTTCAAATTATAACTACCGATACTTTTTTTTTAATTAATTCGTTTTATTTATCCACAATTATATAGCTTGTCTTATTTCGTGAGCAGAACTATAATGAACTTTGTTCAGCTTTTGATTTAAAGCTATACATTACACAAAGAATAATTATTGTATGTATATTGCCACAAATCTGTTGAGATACCTTTGAATGACATTAAATGTCGTAACGATGTCGAATTTCTGGGCATTGTGACTGACAAGAGGCTGAGCTGGAGCAAGCACGTCCAAATAAAAACTGAAAAAGCATGTATGGGTTTTTGGCAGTGTCGCGAGGCTTTGGGACTTTCCCCGAAAATTACCTTGTGGCTGTATAATGCTGTATAGTGTCTGGTAGCCAAGGGTGAGACGAGTTGTTGTCAGGAACGAACTGTTACAAATGCAACGCGTCGCATGTCTCAGTTTAACAATAGCAATACGCACAATGCCTACGACGGCAATGGAAGCAATTCGTCGCCTCTGTACTTGTTTGTGGAGGAAGCGGCGCTTAGGGCTGCTATAAGATTGCGATGCCGGGATCTTCTAGACGTGGCTGGGGGAGGACGCAACCACGCGAGCATCATATGTGGGGGCGCTTCTCCTTGGTGCCGTAAAGGATGGTGTGCTTCCCGGATTTGTATTCAGCAGACACTGCCACGTTCTTATTGACCCCAAGGTCGCACTACAATCTTCGATCGCCATCTTTGCACATGTATCGAAAACGAGAACGCAGGCAGGTGTTTCCTTACCGGACCTTGACCTTGGCAGGTTTCCCACGGTTTTTCTAGGCGAGGTGTTGGCGATCCTGCACGGTGCCGGAGAAATTTTAGCAAGGAGCATTACGGGACGGCGTATTGTCCTTTATAGTGACAGTCGGGATGCTCTTAAGACTCTTAATAATCATAGGATTACTTCGGGCTTAGTACTTCAGTGTCACAATTCCCTAGAAGCGATCGTTTATCGATAATGTAATTTCGTCGGCTACACTCAACACCACAATAAAGCAATGGACTGCCACTCTTCACGAGAATAGTCCATAACCACTTATCGTCAAACGCATGAAGCCATCCCAAAGCCATCACCGAAGATATTGCCTGCAGCTCCCTCGCAGTAACCTACGTCACTGACTGGCCACTGCAAGCTAAACAAACATTTTATGTGGCTGCCCGGCGCTTGTCCAACTCAGACGTTCCATGCTGGGGGAGTACTGGCCTAGCATGGCCGATTTTGGCGGCGCTTTGCCTGCTGCTCTGCTAGAGCTCATGCTTAGTTTGGGCTGGCTCGGATAGACTGTAGGCGGGCGACGTCACCGATGTTTTTCTTGTCAGATTAACTATAATTTTGATTAGCTCAACAGTAACCCATAAGCTTGGTGCAAGTTTTGCCACTAGTGTTGCATTGGTATTTTCAGTTTTTTTTTTAACATGACTGTTACCGACTTACTGTTAGTTGAGTTCCTCCTCCATAAACTTAGTGGAAGTTTTGGCACTAGCTTTGCATTGGTATTTTTAGTTTTTTTTGTTTAACATGACTGTTACCGACTTACTGTTAGTTGAGTTCCTCCCTGCGGTAAATAATTAGGTATATAATAAAAAACAACATTTTATATTAAAAATTTATTACAAAATATCGTCTTCTTTCATCAATAATTAAAAATCTTTTTTTTATACATCGTTGTATAAACATTTGTTTCAATATTCTTCACATTTAATAATATACAATCGTTATGCTTAAGAACTAAGGGTTCTATCACAAAGTCATCATATATGCAGTTTATTTTCAATATTAATAAAGGAATTGGTAATAATAACAATAATAATTGGTGTTATTATTATTATTACCATTACAAAATACAATAATTTATACGTATATAACACAGTGACTTTCCGTATGACGACCACAACAATCTAAAACGCAATTTAACTATATATTTAACTAACTATAATTAATGTTATGTGTGTATTGTGAATTGTGTACTTGTAAATGTGACTGCACATTGGGTTTCATATACCTATGTATGTAAGAAACGAACAGTAAGTTAAAATGCCAGTGAAAACAAACATCTTTCATAATGAACAAGAAAATATAGTTACCTTTACGTTACAGTACATGTTATATTGAGTGGATATATGAGTATATGTATGCATGGATTGAACATTATATGCTTATTATGTCTATGTGTATGCAATTATCTATTATAGAATTCATTAATATTACGGAAATGTATACATTTTTATTATTCTGTTACATATTGGACGTTGCAACAAATTATAACTACCTACTAGAATGTTTAAGTGGATCAAATGTAATTAGTAATATTCGGTACCTCTTCTAATACTAATCTTGTTACTATGCATTTGATAAAAAGATATATTTAGAACAAAAGTAGGGCAATAGATTACGTTTTCTAAGGCGGGTACGGACTATATACATTAGAATAAAGGAATTTAAAGTTCTGAAATCTTTGACACTTTTGAATCACCTATAGCGATAAGGGTATCGTACATCTAAAAATAGAATAGTTTGTTTTTTTTTTTTTTTCGTTGCTATGACACCCACATTCCAATGATCGTTTAGGTGAGAGGTTATCATATCTCTGAAATTATTTAAGAAAAAATATCGGAATGAAAATATGTGAGATATAAATATGTTAAGTGACATCGACAGTTGTATTAAATATGAATTATTTAATTTTATTAATTCGCATTAAGTAATAAGTGATCCACGTAAACTATCTTTTTCTGAGGCAAATATTACTAATAAACTGCTATAAACATTAAAATAAAAATAACGGGCGCCCCAAAATATTATTGAAATGAATGTTGTAAATTAGTTTTAGTTTGGCATTATAACGAATATCTTTCAGTGGTTTTACAGGACCGCGTAAAACGGAGACAAATGAACACAATGGAAATAATTTGATTGTACATAAGCTGTAATATAATCATTCTTTCAAAATAAATAAATTTTGGAAACTCTAAACACTATATGGTGTAAATCTATATTTAAAAATGAGTTTTAAGTTATATTTGTAAGGTAAAAAAAACCCATTGTACACAAAGAATATGATAAAGAAGCAGTTACTAAGAAAACTAATCCAAATACGATTTTTTCATAATCTTGAAAACAAAAATGGTTAATTATCGCACTGTCAGATCTCAAATTTTCAGTAATTTTTAGAAGCTCAATCAAATACAGTAAAACCTCTCTAAAATGCACCGGAATTTTCTCTAAAACTAAAAAGTTTGTTTAGTTAGTTTGTCAGTGTTTAAATTATTAATAACCTCTGTAAAATAAAAAACAGATCTTTAGATGAGCCAAACATATTGAATACATTCATTACATCAGAAATAGTAAGAGCTGATTGCATATGATTCACGTCAGAATATAGCAAATTTTGACGAAGCTAGACCGTTTTTTAGATTACAAAATGGAAAAAATGCAAAACGTCTAACAATATTTCCATGCTGTTTGCTGACGGAACAATTTTTAAATCATTAGTTATTAGAAAAAACAGAAAATCTGTGCAATTCCGCAAAATTACTTTTGACAATTCTTTAAATATAAAATACCTAAGCCTGATGATGTATTTTTACACACGAAACCGGTAGCGTAAACAGTAAAACGAGTAATTTTATGGAAATATACCATATCTTTTTTATTATCAATATGGATCCAAACTTGTCAATTCTCTGAATATGTTTAGACAAACGTATTATTGAAAATCTTAAATTGTAATGACAACAAATGCACTTTCCAAAAACATATTCGTCATGATGGATATTAGTGGCATTTAATCTCATGATAACCAAAATCTGTAGGAAAATGTACTTTAAACACGAATTTGAAGGAAGGAACACAACAATAACAAACGCTTATGTACTCCACATTAAGGAACTGATTCGCAGTATTGGTGATGATGCTAATGCCGAAGATTATATCCAAATAGCCTAGCTGATCAACATTTACTGTAAGATATTTTTCCTTAGAATCATGCTTGCATGTTAGTGAAGGGGAAACGACAGAACCAGAAGTTTTAGACCTAGGAACCGTCAAGAAAAAAGATTGACCATTGCCATTTCAATAAAAGGCGAACTTATTTTAGATATCTTTTTGCGTAACTAAACAGGAAATTTTTTATTTTAGAGTTAACTTACATATTAGCTTTGTTCACATGTACCTTTCTTTATGCAAATATAACCAATTTTTATTAAACTTTTTGAAACTATACATTTATCCTTTTAGAAGAGGTTTTGCTTATAATTTTTCTATTACAAAGCCTACAGTTGCCTACAACATCTTCAAATGCTTAAAATTTGTATCGTTAAAAAAGCAGAACCATAAGTAAAACAAAGACATGTTATGACAAAATAATTTTTTTAAGAGAGATGAAAAGATCTACAAAGAAGGGAAATAGATGGCATGTTATAAAAAAGATTTGAAGAAATAATAAGTCTTACATGGGGTAATTTTTATTTTCAATGTGCAATAGTGCAAAACTACACGTCACACTTGTGACTGGTTGCTTAGATGAAGATTTCGTGAACTGGTATGTAGACTTATCTTTCCGGCCTATAAATGTACAAGTGCGCCATGAGTATTCTTCAACTATACTAAGAATTTCACAAAAGCTGCAGCCGGTTTATCAAAAAGAAGTTAATTCAAACGATGTAGATTGTAATCAAGTTTCAGGATAAAAATATACCAATTGAGCAGCAGTAGTAACTATATTCGTAATTTACTAGCTGCGGCATTTCAACCTAATAACCAATAAACCTGCACCCATTTAAAATTGTAATGATTATAAGCTTGTTTAGTTTTCTTTAAGTAATTAATTCAATGGTGAAACGTATTATCTAATTCATAATCTAATGAAGAAAAAACTGAATTTATTGTTGCTCAAATTCTACAACAAAAAATCCTGTTGGAATCCTTTTTAATAACATTAGAATTATACATATCTATGTTCATTTATCTTCTGGCCTCTTATAAGATTTGCATATTTTATCATAAATAAACACTTCTGCGGTATAACACTAACCCACAACAAATTTCTAGTACATTTTGGGTCGGCCGGTATTCTTGTTAAGCAGTTTATATTGTTCTAGATAAGAGACAATAAGACTCTTCCGCCTAGTATTGACGGTAAATAATTATATCACACGATTTTCGACACCCACGTACTCCGTCGACTTATTTTAAAACAAATAATAAAATAATTATAATAAATAATATTAATTCATTACCCTCGGGTGAAGCAATGATTCCTTTTTTTGTATTCACGCGGTAGTTCCTACCCTCTGTACGTCGGCGACCAATACAAGAAATTATTAGATCGATTAGAATTACTTAGTGGCTAATTGTGAGTCTTCAGTTTTAAAAATAATGACTAGTTCTTCCTGTTCGACATCCTCTTCTATTCTCGTTCCGACCTCACGCTGATAAATTCTCACCTCTCTCCATCATCCTTTTGCTTTCCTATCTCTCCACGGCAATTTCCAGTGAGTGATTTTCCATTTTCCTCACCTCTTCGCATTTTTTTAATCTTACACGTACAGTATTTTTTTATCACACAATGTTGTACATACAAAGTTAGTATAATAGGAATGATCACAAATACCTCTTCCATATTACTGGAGTGCGCAGTAATTTATAATCTCTTTGTACGCGCAGGGCTTCCTACAGCATTCGTCGTACACGCCAGGTGTTCGTCTTCTCCTGATTAACAGGAGAGATTTGGCATCTTCTTTTGATAGAATAAAGCTCAGAATTTTTTTCGGGCCGCCCTCTTGCGTCTCCTGTTGATCTGAAGTTGCTCCGTTGTCAGAGCTTAGATCTTGGGTACCTGTAATGCTTCTTAGGTGTCTATACCTCGTGGGAACTGCAACCAAAGTTATAAAACTATTGTAAGCATTTTGAACATAAAGAAAAAAATTATATAAAAAAGAGATTTTAATAAAAACTTTCTGCTTCAAAATGCATGAGATCAGAGCTAAAACAACTAGTAGGTAATCCTTATAAAATCCGCGCACCGTAATTTCATTAAAAGATAGTGGAATTATTTATTTTATTTCTTTCTGAAAATGTTATCTAAATTAATCTATTTTGTTCGATGATTCGCTGTTAACGTATATGTACACAGGTAAAAATATAGCGGAGTGAAATACAGAGTCTCCGATTCGGAAGGCTTTATGTAGAGAAAAGAGCTGTATATCTACAAAACGGTGGGCATTTTATCCCTTTCGGACAAAATCCCCACCGAAACGGAGGCTCACAATGTCCTCCGTGATATTTTAACTTCAACACGGAGAAAACATCCTTCTTATTATTTCCGCTACGGATATTTGTATATCTAACTCCCAAACGCAGTTAAATGTATTCATTGCATATTATATTCTCTCCATATCAGGGTTATTCTTATTTCAACTACTAAACGCTGTTAAATGTATCCGATTCATGTAATATTCCGTTTTTATCGGAGTTATTTTTTTGAATACAATACATAGTTTTAGTTGCGTATTTATTTCCATCAGTTTTACACCGAACAGGAGAAAAATAATCCTTTCGGGATTTTTTTTTGTCCAAAGTGGAGTTCGGTTAATGGTCGTCGATGAACACATGCGTAAACGTTGTATGAGGGAGCCACTTGAAAATGGCGTCAAATAGCAGAAACCCTTCCTTTTATTGTTTAGCCATTATACGTATAGTTCTGTATGTACAGATACACATCGTGTATGAACGGAAACCGCAGACAAGAAATATAATATATATTTACGCATAAAGTATCAGAATATCAAAAGGTGTTGTGTTTATTTGATTAGGTGCTAGCAACAGTCACCCTACTTTGATTATTATACATAACTGGAAACCGCATTAATAATGAGATGAAATGAGATGAATGCTGTATAGTTTTATATCTATATAGTAGGAATATCATAATACTGATAATTCGTTTAGCTACATAAATATGATACTATAGATTTTGTCGTAAAGATGGCGCTACGCTTGTTTCATAATCTTTGTACTTCTTACTCAATGTAAATTGTGATCGGTAATTGTGACTATGTAATATCTATATGATGTTTACACATGGTTGATATCGTATAAAAGGTACTTCGTTTTGGTTTCCAGTAACTTCGCTATGAAATCAATTAATTCTGATATGGAATTAGAAACGCTGGCTAAAAGAGGTAATTTCTTCTATTTCGGAAAAAGTTACCTTCGATATGGATTTCAATAGCACCGTCATGGAACAATAGTTTCCGTAACGGAGGCATTTTCGTCTGTCAAGGAGGGAATGTACTCTCAAATGTAGTTAGAATCTCTCCTTGGCGGTGGTAATCTCATCCATTAAGGAGGTAGTTACCTCTGATATGGATTTCAGTAGCTCCTCCCATTAACCCCCCAGCGGTGTGTTTTACCTTCGTAAGAGGAGAAACATCCTCCTTATTGGAGGAAATTCACAGTTTCTAGGATGAAATTGCCTCCACGTTTCTTCCGTTGAGGTGTAAAATATTTAACTCTTAAATGGAGGCTCCTTGAACGGATGGTCGCGAGGGAACACCGGAAAAGTGTTGAAACGGTGTTAAATCCAACTCCGTATTTTTATCTGTGTAATAACCTCAAAGAATGCAGATAATAATGCCAAGTATATTAAAAACTAATTTTACAAGACATGCTTGAAAGCACAAATACAAGATCAAAAAAGAAATAATAAAGCGAGGAGTGCTGTTATTTATGAGTGACGCAGTATGTTATGAAATATATTTTTAGGTTGCTTCTGTAATTAGCATTCTTAATGTACTTTTTTAATAGAAGACGGGACATTATGTGGTAATTTGCAAACCCTACACTGAGAAAAGCGTATTCCTTAATACAAGTGTAATATACTATAATGTTTTATAGCTCCTATGGTAACAATCCTGTTTCATATTACGGGTTATAATATCTTTTATAATAAGCTTCATTAATAGTTTTTGTATTAGACACTGCAAATAGGAAAGCTTTAGGCAAGTTGGTAACAGAATTATTGTGCTATGTCCGTATTTCATACAACGCACTCCAGAATTGTGGCCTCTCTACTAATTTGTACAAATCCTTCACCGAGTCTTTGCTCAACAACGAGTGTGCTCAACACGCATGTCAACCGTATAAAAAATTCAGTGCGAATTTGTTGTCATGTTATTTCGTTACATTCAAGTATGCAAATGTCCGACTAAATTAAACTAGACTCGATTCAAAATTCCTCATAAACATTGAGTTAATTAATATTCATCTAACCGCTTTAAATATATCATACAAATACACAAAACGAATCATTAAAATTAACTACGTAACTAGATTTAAATTAAGACACGTGTACACTCGATTATTAATTGGTTTTGTTCCATCTAACGTTGTAAATAGCGTTCAACACGTTTGAATTATGAGTTCACAATCCTACGCGCTAAATTAATACAATCATTACCGTGTGTGTGTACTATGCTCGCTACATAAACGATTTACGGAACTTGATGGAAACAAAATGCTATATACTCACTTGGCGTGTTGTATTTAGATTTACAGACGAATGCCAGCAGGCCGGATAGGTGCTTTCCGCAGACTTGGAACATGTGGTCCGGTTGATATTTAGGTTTCGACGTCGTCGTTTGAGTCTTGACTATTAGAAACATAATTGTCGCCATTATTAATACTAAAAAGTTCTTTTTCATCTGTAACAAACAGAAAAAAAGAAGTAAATAAACGAAGTACATTGATAATTTCAGTTTGTTTAAAAACAGATTAATCGAAACACTAAGTTGAATCCGAGCGTACACAAAATTGTAAATAATGTGCAAATAATTTGTCAACAGGAAATTAATTATGGCCTATTAATTGATTTCGCTTTTAATTTGTTTTCCCATAACCGTACGGAAACCGTAATAATACATTGCTATAAGGAGATTCGACTATACCTCGTTAAAGAATAATTTCTTCTTTTTTTTTATCTTCGGTTTGTTGTCAATAAACTTAAATACTCGTGAAAATATTTCGTTATTTATCTATGACTTTATCAGGACGTAGAAGAATTGAAAAGGATAATAGAGAAAAATAGAATTATTATTGACAAACTTTAATTGTATTTGACTTTTAACAAGATTAACTAATTTAAATAAAGATTATAAGTTGATCCTTTGCCCCTATCAATACGTATATCTCCTGATAAAATCATAAATAAATGAGAGAAAGTCACAAATAGTTTCATTGAAAAGCTTATATGTAAAAATTGATATTAGCTATTGGATTCGAAGGACACAAAACGTATAATTGCTGTCGCACCTTTTCTTTCTGCAGAAGATACTATTTCACTCAAACAAAAAAAAAATGCAGCGTATTACACTCGACAAAGTCATATGTAAAGAATGGTGAGACATGAAAGATCAATATATCCATATAATAAAGTTTTGTTTTCAGATACCAGTCGCATACTCGGTGTACCCACCATAGTTATCTTTTGTCAATTCCAAGGCATAGAAACCAGATTTTCAAGCGTAGTTTTTCTTACAATGTAGCCAAAGTCTTGAATAGTTGTTCTACCAACTACGAGAACGATCCCAAAATTAGCCGACCTGACGTATAGATGGCGGTATAGTAGTTTGAAAAAAATTCCTTTGGTGAAAAGTGGCAACCTTATAAAATATATGTTTTAAGTGTCAAGGCGTTGTTTAGTTTGTTTTTTTTGGAACCATCAAAAATAAACTATCACAGTGAATTTGCAAACATGGAAAAATTAGTCACCATTATGTAATTCAATACTTTCATTTGAAAGGTCTCAGTCCAACCCATATTAAAGCCGAGCTAGATTCCACTCTGGGGGAGTCTCCACCTTCGTTTACGACTATAAAATATTGTGTGGCAGAATTTAAACGAAGCCGTACGAGCTGCCAAGACAAACACTGTAGTGGTCGGCCAATTGAGGTGACCACGACAGAAACGGTTAATGGTATTGGATGATCGTCGGCTGAAGGTGCCTGAGCTGGCTGAAATGCATTTCAAAGAGTCGCATATTGACCGAAAATTTGAAGATGAGAAAGCTGTGCGCAAGATGGGTGCCGCGTTCGACCAGAATGGAACAAAAACAGCGCCGTGAAAAGATGTTTGAATAGAGTGTTTGGCGATGTTTCATCGCAATAAAGCTGAGTCAAGAGATCAAAATAAGACCAGAACAGTAAACATAAGGATGAATACTGAATATTTGATTGATTATTGTTGTCACTAAAATAATTTATATAAAATTATTATAATCTTATTTTTCTTACAATTAGTATTATTCTTGGAACAGCTGACTAGTTATATTAAAATTTCTACAAAATTCTCTTTAAAATTGTTTATTTAAGTTCCGGAGTATTTTAATACTTTCTTCATCAGATATTGCATAAACTCTAATCAATTACAATAAAAGATAATACTAAAATGGAATTAATTTACCTTTTCTAACATCACTAGATATCGTTTCACTATACACAAACATTCCTATAGATTTAGCTATTCAATCAATAAATAACCAGTGGCAAGAATTAGAAAATATTATACGCCATTGCCACAAAATGAATTCATAAAAGCTTTAGACATTACACAGCATACATATATAACATATTTTCAATACAATAATAATTTTTATAAACAGATATTTGGTTGTGCAATGTGTGCATCTATATCAAGCTGAATTAGGATTAATAGATTTAGAAAATGAAGTAAAAATAAATTAAATTTTAATCCCACACTCTATAGAAGACATGTAAATAATTGTATTATTTGTATCCTTAATGATAAAATGGACTATACTACAAACATGTTCAATAGTTTTAATCAAAATCCCGAACACTTCGAACGCTCAACTGGCAGAGCGTCCGTGCGTTGTACGGGAAATGTCGGGTTCAAATCCTACAAGAGGTAAAATTTTTAATATAAAAATTGCCTCATATTAATTACTGTGATTAGCACAAAAGCATTTATTTAATTTCACACTGTAAGAAGTGCAATTTTTTGATTTAACTTTAAAAAGAAAAAATAATAAAATTTCAACAAAATTATACGAAAAATAAACAGCATCAAATAGATCTTCAAATTATGATTCATGTCAATCAAATTCTATTAAAGAAAAGTGTAATAATATCATAGCAGATAGAAGTATTAAATTAACAAATCCAGAATGCAGACAATTGATAATAAAACAAATTAAACAAAATTTATTATTAAATAATTACCCCACACATTTAATTAACAAATTTTTTAAAAGTAGATTAATTAGATTTTATAACAACAATAACATAAATCAACAACAACAAAATAATAAATACGTTTCGTTACCATATGTTCAAAATATTTCAGAAAAAATAAGTAAAATTTTAATATCATATAATCTTAAAGTAGCAATCAAAATTATAATAATTTAAACTTTGTTTATGCAAAGTTAAAAGATATTACTTCAATCTAAAAAACAAATACACATCGTATAAAAAATACCTTGTAATAATTGTAATGAAATATTTATCAGACAAACAACATTTTATCTGGCAGATTAAAAGGACACCAATATGCAAATAATATTACATCCTCAAAAAAAAACATGCTATTAATAACGAACATACCTTTAATTTTGAAAAAACCAAAATTTTAATAAAAGAAAAGGATTATGAAGCTTTAGAACTAATTCAAATTAAAAAAGATTGCACAATGCAAAAAGTGCACTTCTTACAGTGTGAAATCATTAAATAAATGCTTTTCTGCTATCACTGTAATCTAATATGAGGCAATTTTTATATTAAAAAATTTACCTCATGTAGGATTTGAACCCGACGCATGCTCTACCAGTTAAGCTAACGAGGTTTCCGGATCCTCACAATTTGAATTGTCTCAAATACAGATCTTAGAAAGCCAGCAGGACATCAAATATGCAAATCACAGTGATAAGCAGAAAAGCATGCATTATTAAATAATTATTAAATAAGTATTACTTCAAAAAGAATTCGTGTTTTTTTTGTAGGCAGAATACTAAATAATGTTTTTGAAAAAGGTTTATACTAAACAATCAAAACGTCAAATAGAAATGTTAGGAAATATTAAAGAAAATATACCCAAAAATATTGAGTTATTATTAATCCTAATTATTTATTTAATGTTGGATTCAATACAAAAGGTCAATTAATTCCATTTTCATATTATCTTTTATTGTAACTGATATTTATTACAGTTTATGCAATTTCTAAAGAGGGAAGTATTAAAATACTACAAAACGTTAAATAAACAATCTTAAAGAGAATTTATGTAGAATTTTTAAAATAACTAGTCCGCTATTTCCAAAATGATACTAATAAAATTATTATAGTTCCAAAGTTTCTGTGTAGGCGAATTAACTAGTTATTCTTGTTTAACGTACTTGATGCGATCTAAATACAGATAAAAAGGTGGATACTTCACTTAGAAAATACTTTTCAATAGTATGTCAGTTACCATTAGAATTTACAAATAATTTGTTGCCTCATTTGTTGCATAGGGTTTACATAGAGTTCCTTCCAGGATGTAGAAATTCCTTACATCTACACTCCATTGAAAATTGTTGGGTATCTTTAAAATAACAAAAATTTAGTAAATTTCCGTAGGACTTTATTCTATTCCGAACTATTAGAATTGCTGTTTACACCACTTTCATTCCAACATTAACGAATTTCGTATTTGTGCTGGATACCGCAAAAACTTTGGTGATCACCCATATAACTGCTAACTAAGAGCCATTTTACACAGAAATCTCTATTTCAGCTAATTCAATACGGTACAGGAGCAGTGGGGGTGAGTAGTTTTGATAATCACAGCGCTTCAGACCGTGACATTACTTAATCATGAGGTGTAAATATCCGCATATTCACTGAACGTAAAATCCATTATGAGTAAACAAAATAATAGGGAAAGAACAAAAAAAAATACAAAAACCAAACAAATAATTATGAAAAAAGCAGAGGTTATACAAACGTCAAAGTTTGACAGTTATGGTTTTTGATAGAAATCGCATTGAACTACAATGCTTATACAATGTGTTGCCAAATTTGTTTTTCGTGAACGTACACTAACGAAGAAATGTTAAAAAGAAAATTTGAAATTAACACGAAAGCGTTTATGAAAAGAAATATTAAAAATTCTTCTTTATTCCAAATTGCCACAGATATTCGAACACTGACGCTTATTTGTGGCCTAAAAGTAGTGCGAACTTTGAGAATACCGTGAAGGCGTATGAAGTATGAAGTATGCCACTATATTAACATTGAGATTTTTTATTCAGAACCAAACAAGAAATGTGGCTGCGTCTAGTTTTTCCGCCAATTTATACAACGCGGGTGTAAAGAGTAAAAATACTTAAAATAAAATTACCTTCAAGAATTAACTGTTTTTATTTGAATTCTAGTTGAAATATTTTATGCGATAAAATTTATCATCACGGTATTTATATAAATAAAGCTTACTGCTATGAGCCTCATTTGTCACCTATAGCTTTACTTCCTCAAAAGTAACGTTATTACCGTTATATTATATTTAAAAATTAATAAATCTTGGAATCTGCCAATTTCCGGTTTGAATTGCACGTTTCGACAAATTAAAAATATATTTCGGTATGGTTTCGTGCGTCAAGCAGTAGCGAATGCCATCGAGCTCCGAGCAAGGTTGTTGTACTAATATTTTAGCATCATCTCGCTCTGTGTTTATGTGGAAGCGTTTGACACGCATTTTTACGGAAATAAAAATAAACAAATCCATCCACACGTCTCATATTTTTAGCATGGTCATGAACTATTTAGGTCTAGCTATCTGAATAAACAAGAACACAAGACGAGCGGTTCAACAACTCGTTGAAAAACAGCAACTTTGTAGTGCTGTAATTGCTGTTTACTTGCGAACAATGTGTAAAATTTCCTATGGAAATAAATTTCCATTATTTTTGTTTTGTTTCGAGGTGTAATGCGAACGCGCGAAATTAGAATTTATCCAAACAAAAAGAAGTTAATAGCAACAAATGTAACGGCAGCAAAAAAATAACGATAAATCTTAGGTTTATTTTTTTGTTTCTTACACCGCTGTTGAACAATATATATAGAAGTAGGCTTTGTATGTATGTACATATATAGTGACACCATTTTTATAAGGATAAAAAGGTTACGCGAGGTATTACTTGGTATCCGAGTGTATTTTTAGAAATTTCCACATGTTTAATGTAAATCGAAACTTGTAAATAAAATATTAAGTATATCTTATATAAATAGTTGTTATATTACAACCGCGGACACTCGAGTATCAAATTCTGTCTTTGTTCTACAATTTGAATTTCAAATTTATGTAAAAACAATTTAAAATCCTTGTATTTGTAATGATAATTAGCACTTCCTATTTCCGGGTATGTTAATCCAAAACAAATCAAAATTAGAAAACTACAAAATGCAAATTTACCGCAAAATTCTAATCCGTCGTGAATAAAAACAAAACCCCATTAAATGAACAAAATAACACTATATAAAATAAGGCAACGTACCTCTATTATTATACGAAATATAGAATTATTATCACAATAACAATATAACAATAATATAGCACACATTCGATCAGGTATCATACGTTTCGCCACTGTAGAATGTCTAAATGTAGAAAGAAGACTGGTTCGGTTTAGTATCATTTCAATAACAAAATTGTCCGGCCGACAGACGGAGAGAGTTTACCCTACCAAGACAAAGATTTATTTTCATAGTGATAATATTATTTATAGATTAGCTTCTTGTGTTGTTTATTACGAGTTTGACCCACCTTTGGCTTAAATATTTGAACGGGGTACTATATAATGTACAATTACCAAATATCTACACTCGTACATACAAATCCGTAATAAAATCGTGAATTTAAACTGCACATTTCATTGACTAGATGAACAAAATCATAAATAAAGTCGGGGACGGAGGAATGCCGTTAAGATCGTTAAAATCGTAATCCAATAACTTATCGCTAACATAACTAATAATAATAATAATAACAAATTACCGTCCAGATAATTTTATACTGGATGTTCTCTAGATTCTCTGCGAGTCTGTAATTATTACTTCAAAACTTTTCGTTGTCTTGGGTTGATTTATATAATCAAATAATCATTCATATACGAGGACTGTTAGATGAATATCCGGATTCGAAGATAGGTGGCGCTACTATCATTTAATATAACCTTTTTTAGCTCACCTGTCAAAACTTGGTGACAATTCGACGGCCATTTCAAGATATCGTCTTAGTGTTTTGTGCGACTATGCAAAAAGAGCAGTCTCGCTCCGTAATCCTTGTTTTTGAGTGGCAAAACCTCCGAGGAATCAACCGCATTCCCGATGGTGTTTATGGGACCCATTCACCTTCCTGTACAACTGTCTACCATTGCTTCGCCGAGTTTGGCCGTGACCGCACGTCGGTTTTTGATGAACCGCGTCCAGGTGGTCCAAAAACGGCTACCACAGAGGAAACTGTTGACGAAATCCATAATATCGTTTTGGCGGAGCGCCAAGTGAAAGTTCGCGAGTTGGCTGTGATAGCAAGTATCTCAACTAAACGCGTTAGCCATATCCTGCACGAGATTTTGGGTATGACAAAACTGTCCGCGCGATGGGTGCAGTGTTTGCTCACACCGGAGAACAAACGCAATCGTGAGACCATTTCAACGACGTGCTTGCCCCAATTTAATTGAAATCCAGAGGAGTTTCTGCGTCGTTGCGTGACGCCATGAGACATGGACACACCAGAGACCAAAGAACAATCGAAGCAATAGGTTTTACCTGGTGAACGTGCTCCAAAGAAGGCGAAGACCTTGGCGTCGGTCGAAAAGGTGATGGCCACCGTTTTTTTGGGACGCGCTAGGGGTGATACACGCTGACTATTTGGAGAAGGGAAAAACAGTCACTGGAGCAGACTAACTAAAGAAAAACCAAATTTTGGCTCCCTGCGACTTCTTTTTGTTCCGAAACCTTAAAAGATCGCTCGCCAGAAAGAAGTACGGATCCAACGAGGACTAAAGTCGTACTATACGGAGAGGTTCAAAACGTTACAGCACCGCTGGGAAAAGTGTATCGAGTCGAAAGTAGATTATATTGAAAAATAAATTGTCAAAACCTAAAAAAGTTGCTTTGTCATTTCTAATCAGGTTATTCATCTATCCTCGTATGCATAAGAGAACGTCATTAGGGTAACGTCAGGCGTGAAGAAACTATCATCAGTTACGTACAAATTTTCAAAGCAAATGTTCGAAGTATTTTTTGATTAACATAGGTACTTCATAAAATATAACTTTACTTGGGAATTATCGGGATATCATTTCAAGGATATTGAAAACTGGTTTTTATGTTATGTTGTGTAAGTTTTATTCCTTTCCGAAATATTTGATTCTAGGTCCATATATCCCTATTACTCTGCCGTTTTGGGGCTACCCATGTACCATTTGTTGGAATCTCAGTTTTAAGATGGTATCATAACTCCTCGTTTTTGCTCCTAAGCTTGCATAAAGAACACGTGTTATAAGACTTTAAGGAGTAAATAAAAATAATTCATTCAAATATTCTTTATCCAAGCACTTAGAACTGAACATGAAGCGTAAGTTTGGATGCAGAAAAAGATATGCTCGATTTTCTGGAAATTTATTTTATATTTTGTTCGCTCCGTAAAATACAAGTAAGCAAAACAAACTTATCTAATCCACAAGCAATAACACAAACTAAAATGGTAGATATATTACACGATAGCTTACATTTGCAAAAATTGCTCCAGATATGAATATTATGTACGAATTCCACATGGTCATGCTTTATCGTCGGATATGTCTTAAAATTCACTTGTTTACTAAAGCGATATCGCTATGAAATCTTTGCCTTGATTACAATAATAAAATAAACAAAAAAATGTTAATTGACAAATATAAATAGGAATAAAAATATAAAAATAACGCTGCCGTTTCTCAGAAAAACGCTCTTCTAATCTAAAACTCGTAAACATATTATACATATTGAACAATCTCCATTAACGTTCGTATTAATTAGAAACATGGTATCTGAATCGAACGATTGCGATAAGTTAAACATGCTTAAATATAGATAAGCCCCAGCAGCATCTAACTCTTTCTATCAAGGAATTGTAAGCCCCCCGTTCATATCACGCCAAAGGATTAAAACTTTGCGATAAGAGGTCAAAAGTACACAAAAATATACACTCAAATGGTTCTTTTAAAAATTTCATTTTTAACTCTTTATTTTTGTAAACATATTTTTCACTTTCGCAAGTCGATTCTGGGACCAAAGTTGCAAAAGCCTTTTTTCCCACTTACGATAATATGGGATTCCACTTTGTTTACGAGTGATGTCTCATAATGCGAAAGACTGTTTGGTTACTATTGAATATTACCGCCAATTTCCTACTTGAATGACATTCCTGTAGTGAATTTCTAATAATCGCGGCGATTTTGAATCAAATTACAAATTTATATAAAAAAAAAAGAGGCAAGTAAGTACATACCGGGTGACAATGGAAAATGGATACACGCTGTCAAAATTTCAAAACATTTTTTTCTTAATACTTCAAAAAAAAAAATGCGCACATGGCTTCTTGAAAATGACTTTTTTATGGAAAGAAAATAAAAAGGTATTATTTTCTAATTTATCTATTATACCAATTAATCAAATTCATTAATAAATAATCCTTCAACAAGACTAAAAAATGATCCCCTTCAAACTTTCTATTGTGTTCTAGCAAAATAAGTGCAATTCCAATTTTGAGATTAAACATTCCACACAAATATGTAGTATCTACCAGATATTATGTTATTCAGTTTGTACAGTAAGACAATGGATAATCAAGTTTACTCAGAATATCGGTTGAGTTTATCTTATACATATGGTATTTATAACCTTATTGTAGATTAGTAAAATTACCTCAATTTTTTTCCTAGAAGAGAGACGATATTTCTTAAAATCACGATATCTTTGGAAATAAGAAGAGTGATTCATTATTCGCGATATTTACACAACACATACACAAATTTTATCGCCTAAACCGATCGGTGTATTATCTTAGAGCATGTATGTTGTAATTTATCCATTTTTTTCTATGACTATTATCTGAACTGGATGACCTATTATGTAGAATAACTATATAATAACATGACTTTTGATTCTCTAACCGGATTGTATGAGAAAAAGCGTGCAGCAACCTAGTCTATTATGTTCCTGTTGATTTCACAAAATTCTGAGAGAAATTAACCACAAACTATTTCTAGAATAAGACTAAATATGTAACAGCATGAAAATACAAAAATTACTATTCTTAGAGCATTCCTTAAATTTAAACTTAGTATGTTTTTTTTTTTTTTTGACTTTTATGGGCAGGTTTACCCCGTGAGGCAACTCGGCCTTAAGACCTATTGTGCCCCCATGATGTCTTAACCCTCTCGACCGGGTTGTACTCGAACAAACAGGTCCGCAAGTTGGTAGAGAGTTAATTTGCTTATACTGGGTTCGTCCAAACGAGCGACCCCTAGACAGCTCCGTCTCTCCCTGTCCACTGCCGGGCAGTCGGCAAGGAGGTGCACAGGAGTTTCTTCTGCTCTCCCACAGTTTCTACACAGAGGAGAGTCCACTCGCCCCATGCGGTGCAAATGCTTATTTAATGAGCCGGTTAGGACTCCCGTAAGAAGTCTCCGTCTGGCCCTGCTCATAGAGACTGCCTTGCGGAGTCTTTCGTCGCCCGGATAAATACCGAGGATTTTACAGTGTCTCACGCCGACTAGTCCATTCCAATAGGAACGGTGACCAACAGCGAGTTGAGATCTGACAAAGGCTTTGATACCGCCATAGGAACTCCCGCACCAGACCACTGGCGCCTCTAGCTAGTTTGTCAGCAATTTCGTTGCCTCTAATCCCAGAGTGACTAGGCACCCATCTCAGCGTAATGCTGTGATGCTCCGCCAATTCTTCAAGCTTCCTATGGCACCTCAGTACCACTTCGGAAGCAAATTTGATAGCCTGTAGTGCTCTGAGGGCAGCTTGGCTGTCGGAGAAAATTTCGACCGATCCATTCCCATGCGGGCAGTTTAAGATGCTCTCTGCACAGGTCTGGATGGCTATAACTTCAGCATGGAAGATGGAAGTGGAGCCCCCTAAGCTGATGGCTTCGCCATTCGGTTCTCCATCTCTCCAGATCCCAATGCCTGTGCCATTCGGCGTCTTCGAGGCATCCACAAACCAGCGATGAGAACATCGCCTCGATCTGTGAATGTATGCTTTGGAGATCTGCTAGTGAAGCTGAAGACGGGCGGAATCTTGTCCGCCCTAGTGGACAGAGGTACTGTCTGTTCGATGTAGTTGAAAATGCTGGTATGGTCTCCAGTTTTGCCACAGAAATCTTTACGGCCGCTACATTTTACTCTGTAAGCTGCCAGGATAACTTCTGACCGCAACACCAACTGAAGTGGAGGAAGCCCAAGAATGGTCTCCATGGCCGCAGTCGGCGTCGAGGACATGGCTCCCGTGATGCCTAAACAGGCATCCTTAGTATCTTACTAGGCAAAAATATTTGTATTTGTATATTATGATTCAATCATATATTTTAATAAAACCCAGTGCGTTGTCATAACAAAAAATTCATTGTAATAAGGGTCATATTGTTAACTTTTGAAATTACTTTATTGTGCGAAAACTTTCGTATATTGTCGTGGGAAATGGTACTTTGTGCAATTAGTTTTGAAAATCATACTTTTTTCACAAATTTACAATTTGATTAAGCAAATGAGTAAATAGGACTTAAAAAACGTGTTGCACACATAATTTATTTGCATAGTGATGTTTGCAACCCAAAACCAAACACGAAACCCAAGACCTATTGTAGGTGTCTCTAGAAACACAGCACAGGAGCAGGTAAGAAGTTAGGTCCAAGAAAAACCGAAAGAACACTGGAATACCTAAAAATAACTAGGCAAAATAATGATAAAACCTTTATCAATGGTCCATCAAAGAAGAAGAATGAAGAAAAACTAGTAAAGTTTAGTGATACACTCTAACGAAGATTTGGTATAATATAATTGCCCTGAAACCGTACAGGAATTTTACCAAATCTTCGAAACGAATTTTACCTACAAATGAAAAATACTGGTCGATATGTGGGAAAGCTCCTAAAGTATAGGTAATTTTGCTAAAAAAACGGAAAATTACTCAGTTTTTGGCGATTCTCTCCCAAATGGTACTGGAATTTTTTGGAGGAATCCTGGTAAATTTACTAAAATTTTTTAGTGTGTATACCTGTAGATATTTCACAGATGAAGACGTGAAATATACCAAATCATATTTACAATTGATAAAAATTACGAGTCTGTAAAGGAAACCATGACTGAGATTTCTGTATTCAAATTTATCTGGCAATCGATGCATATTCAGACAAACTGTAACAGTTATTCCTAATTAGATACTCTTTTCAGTTATTTTTGAAAGCCGAGACACTAGTCGAGTCATTAAAGATTTTGAAACCTGCAATAATTGGTTGACATGAATTAAGTTGTACTTATTTAGAAAAGAGCAAAACTGTTTTGCTGCAATTTTTTCGAAGATCTTTGACTATTCCCAACTTAATAACTAAGATGTTACTTGTTGCTCCGTTTAGAAAGTGTTGCATTATTGATTATATAATTATACGGAATAATAAACTTGCGCGACGAAGCCGTTTTAATGATTTTTGATTGTATCCTTAATTACTTATTAGAACGTCACCATTTTCAATCAATAGTTTTAGGCTGAAAGTGTTATTTAACCAATAAGATAATTAACTACGCTCAAAACTTTGTAAATGAAATAAAAATATTCCAAATTATAGAAATTAATTCCTACATTTCCTCAAACACTGTGTATTATTTTACTATGTAGGCACTTATTTTATTATCGGGAGCACACGCACTGATATGAAAACAAAAAAAAACTCGTTCAACATAACCAGTTTAAAGTGTAAAATATAATTACCAAGGGCCATCCGCATGTTTTTGTTATTATGGCGATAATGGATGTACGGTCGGTCGTCGTGCAGGAAAAACAGCTCACTGTCCGCACAAACTTTTTATCGTGAGTTTAATGAACAGTTTTATAATTAGCCCTCGTTATCGCCGCGTGTTTACGTACGAAAAAAAATGTCTGCGTATCCGTATTATTATTATGCAATTCCCGAATCTCCCCCCAATACATAAAGCGGCAGTTCGGAATTACGACACGAATAATTTCATTTCTTTTATCGTACGCGAAGGTCATGAGAATAATAAAGGACGTTATCCGTAAAAAAAAAACATAATATATTATATAGCGGCATGTTAATGGACACATCCATTCTGTTCAATCTCAAATTGCAACAGTTATTTTTAGAAGTATGTTTTTACCAAACATTTCGAAAGACTAAAACATTTATTTGTGTAAAGTATTTTTGAAAATCAAATTTAGTGCGTAAATGGGAATATACATATACAAAAAGGGACAACAAGGACTGAAGAAATATAATGACGAAACATTTTAAAAGGGAGTTTTAAACAATTTCGAATCTTAACAAATCTGTTAAAAAGAATTGAGTCTATTGCTGATAATGCGGCTTTCAATTAGTTTTATAAGTATTTTTATTTATCATTTTAATTGTATTTTTTCCTGGAAAACAAAGTTCATGGAAATTTTAAAAGTAAAAGTTTGGTTTTTGTACCACGGTTTTCGATATTCAAAATGAATATTTACTTGTTGCTGTCGACTGTCGTTAGTTATTTTTACAAAAGCTACCTGGAATTCCAAAATGCCAATCCAGGTGAAAATTACTGTTAGGTATTTTAATTTCTGCAGTGCATCATTCGAATCTGTACGTAATATGTATACTACCGTTCATATATTTAGGGACGATTCAAAAATACAGGTCTTTTTTAATTAGAATAAAAACAAACAGTTATTTGTAATTTATTATATAAAACACAATTTGTGTTTTCGAGTTTTTCTTAGTCGTCCCCAAATATATGAACGGTAGTGTATATCCAGGTAAGTTTAAGTGTTGTAGCCACAGATCTGATAGACTGACAATGAAACGTATGCGCATCGCTACGGCGCACCATCAAAAGACTAAAGGACATCTTGGAACACAGGCGGCATTATATGCGTCATGTTTCATGTAGCGTCATGCTTACGTTAGTTTTCTTTAGGAAGTATTTGCGTTAAGTCACGTTAATTTTTTTGCAAGTTGACAAGTGTTACTGATGTTACCTAACCTTGTAGTTTGATTTTTTTATTGACTTTCTTTGCTTTATTCTTTCACGGACTGTTTCGAATATTATATATTATTCACCCGATATTTTTGTTTTACGTGTAAGGCTGTGGTGTAAGTATGCAAATTATAGCATTAACAATTGGGCTTATATGACAATTAATCCAGGTAGTTTTCCTAAAGAAAAGTGATGCCCTCGTGTCGTGTAAAATCCTGCAAAAGCAATAGTTACAAAGATGGCGGAGAACTAACTTTTCATATGTAAGTTGCTAAGTTGCAGAATAATGCCATAGCTTAAAAATATTCTGAAATTATGACAATACTTAGTGTTTCTATGTGAAATAATTTTTTGTAGAATGCCTAAACATTGTTGTGTGGATTACTGTTACAGGGGGTACTATATACGGGTACCATAAATTCCTGCGAAAGTAACCGTGCATATGTTAGTTTGCTACATTTCCTTGAAAAGGATTTTGATAGAACGGGATAGATTGTGCGAATTAAAGAGGGAGTTATTCCAACATTGAATTCGGACAAAGACAATCTAAAAAAGTATATTTTCATTTAGAATCACTTGATATTCCTGAAAACAAAGGGTAGAGGTAAATAAATGATGTATAACATACATATTTCTTTAATTTTTCTTCACTATTTCTTAGGTAAATTAATCTGTCCGTCAAAGGAGGTACGGTATATTTGCCAGTTCACCGAAAAACAAATTCGGAAAGTAATGGTCTTGACAGGAAACAAGATTCCACAAGAAGAAAACTTCCTAACGACTTTTGTTTATTTCTATCAAGCCATGTTCCCCAAAACATTTTTTCTAGTTTATCCCATCATTGGTTAGATATGTCACCTCTGGAAGAAACTCATGTTTCAATTTTAAGTAAAACCATAATATGGTCTTATAGCAAAAGTAGATTTCATAATTTAGCGAAGAAGTTTACAGAAAAAATACAAGGAAAATCAATAAGGAAGGAATTAAGTAAAGTAATATTATTTAATCGTCAATAAATTATACAACAACTACTGCAGTATATTATTTACTCCTGAAGACAACGTACAATGTTGGATTGTTATGACAAGTCGTGAAGATCTCATGAAACTTGTATTAGATTTTTCCTACCAATTTTTATATGGCGTTTAAAGAATTTTTTTTCTTTTCTCTCTTATTAAACCTGAGAACCATATAAAATACATAGAATAAAATCTAACATATGCTACTAATTATCATTACAAATTGCAAGTGCTATTAAAATTTATTGGTATCCTTAACTTTATTTATTTGAATATCCGCTATGGTATCGACGTCATTGATGACTTTTGTGTTCCAATATGGCGCATTTCAATTGATGGCAGTTTTGAGTTCAATATCAGCACTCTATCATCTCTATAGTCGTAGTCTATCGTTCGTCATAAGATATTTTAAATGTAATTTCATTATCTGTTATGGCAAACGTACTGCATTGCAGGAATCTACTATGTCAAGTTGAATATAATTCCTTTAGATGGCGCCAGATATTATCGGTTTTGCATAAGTGAAATATTCAAATAACAAATTCCTATCTCACACGTTATTCGATATTTATTTCTTTAGACGAACTTTTGTTGAACTTATAGATAAAATAATACATGTATATACAACTATACATGTTATTCCACTCTAAGCAATCTAGATTTCAATATTGACGTGCCCTTCCGTTGCGCTCCTCTTCGATTTACGAAGGGTGTTCGATTCCTTGGTATTCAATTGAGTGAAAGTTTGGACTCAGGTGTACACTGTGCTGAGGTTATCCCTAAAATTAACAAATTCGGAATCTGAGAGGAACGGTGACGATGGACACCATTTTGTCATTTTATCGTGGTGAGGTACACCCCAGAATCAACTTTGTGGGATTCATCCAAACCCTTTTGGGGAGGTGTCTCTAGCGCAGATGCAGATTATTAGATGCATCTCCATGATCAGAGTTTCTGAATCATTCTTATTTCATTAAATATAAAAATAATTCCGTGACAACAAAAGTCTCCTTCATTTATCCCTGAAAACGCAGCATCAAGAAAACTTTATACCACACAAACTGCTGTGAGAATGGAGATTTGATGCTGCACTGTGCATGTTAAGGGCGCTGCACCTGGAAGCATGTGAAATCGAAGAGGCAGAGTTACCTAATCTGGGGCCTTCTGACATTCTGCACTTTTTTAGCTGGCCGTTCAGTCTGATTCCTTTTAATCAGACTGGACGGCCAGCTAGAACAGCGAGAAGAGGGAACACAATAGATCTTTCAGGTCGCAGTGTACTATCACCCTAATATCACACATACACATACAAGGAGACGGAGCCTTTCCGTCAATAAGTTTCTTAGATATAACATAAAATTTTAGTTAACATCAAAGTGACCTACAGTGATGGCTCCAGTAATTCACAGCCTCATCCTGGTATCGAATCCTGGTGCCACAGATACTGCATAATTACATATGTACCTATATTCTGTTCTAAATTTTTAGAAGTTGTGAATCACTGGAGGCAGCTGTTCTGGACAACCTAATCCTGGTATCTATTCCCGACACAACACGTGCTCCGAAGATACAGAATTCACGGATTGGCACGGAACTGCTTCCAGTAACTGACAACCTCATTCTGGTATCTAATCCTGATATCACGCTTCGCAATTATGTACATCCATTCTTCAGAACTGCACCAAATACCCAGGACTTGAATAAACGAAGTTTTTAACCCTTACATCCATTGGTTGTAAATTGCTTGCACTTCTTACTATAAACATGATAAAACCTGATTATTTTAGTCTTAATAAATTCCCACAATTCATTCTTTTCAGAGTACCAACTATTTCCGTCTGTTTCACTTCTAGAGTGATTCCAAAAGAAAACGATATCTCAGCATCGCATGCAGACCGTCAGAAATAGACGAGAGAATTATACAACTTTCACTTTTGCGCTGTATTTTCGCACGTCCGTATGTGTAACGCCTCCAATTGTATGGACACAACAACGACAGGCACTAGCAGACGGCGGCCGGTTTTATTTTTAGCCAATAATAGGTTTATTGTACCCATTTTTCCCCGATTATTTTTAGCACGGCTAGTTCATACGTCTAAATATAGATTATAGTTCAAGTTGTAGTTCATATACACATTGTTTATGTGTGTTGTACATATGCATGTTATGCGTGCCTGTCGCTTTCGTGGACGGAGTCTCTGCCGGCGATCGCCGACGTGTCATTCCCAGAACGGCGCATGCATCATCTCCCATTACGCGTCTCGCGTATTTGTTTGCGAGTAGTGTTTTCTTGCCTTTAAACGTGCAACACTCATGCACACATATACAAATAGGTATACGGCATTCTTCGATGCACTGATATAAGGAGTACACACGATGATCCAACGACCCTGTGTACTCAATTATATATGTTTATATGTGGGCATACTCAGAAATTCCATAATAATCTAGGTGCATCGGCTATGGACTACGATATGTGTTTTCGAATCCTTATTTATCTACAGGGAAATACTCCGCACAGAGAGAAAAACCTTCCTGAAATCCGAATGCTTTTCTGAGAATAGATATACGTAGATCGTTTTTCATTTCAAGTGTGCATTGCTGTCTTTGTCCAGTAAAATACCTATCGCAGGTACTTACTACTCCTTTCAATAATTTTTTTTTTCAATCAGAGGTTATGTTGACAGGTCATCCGATTAGAAACTTTATCCTTGCATCATTCCTATTCGGAGTACCTATACAGGCGATAAAATTCAAGGAGGTAATATGTTGTACCACACTTCTGCAACCACATATAGGTGTATATCGATTTATTACACCTATTGGAAATAATAAAAATATTGCTAAATTCTTCGGTATTAACGGCCGGTTTCATAATCACACTCTTAAAGTCCCTTTAAGTAAAGCCGACTTTAGGCTAAAGGCGACTTTAACTCCTCTTTTAAAGTGAAGATGTTTCATAAAGAAAATGACCTGCGCCTTTAGTAAAATTTGACTTTTCTAACGTCAGTGTAAGTTGGTCAGAGTGCTTTCTGGTTCCTTTTAGTGATTTTTAATGAGAATCTGTTGTCAGTGCCATTTCACCATAGAGATGATAGAGTGCTAGAGTGCTGATATTGAACTCAAAACTGCCATCAATTGAAATGCGCCATATTGGAACACAAACGTCATCAATGACGTCGATACCATGGCGGATATTCAAATAAATAAAGTTAAGAATATCAATAAATTTTTATAGCACTTGCAATTTGTAATGATAATTAGTAGCATATGTTAGATTTTATCCTATGTACTTTATACGACATTGTTTTTTTTTATTAAAGTTGGGGACAACTTAGAACTATAGACAGTTTCTAAACTTACGATGAACTGGTAACATATACTTCATTCGTTCTCAGGTTTAATAAGAGAGAAAAGAAAAAATTTCTCTCAACGCCATATAAAAATACGTAGGAAAAATCTAATACAAGTTTCATGAGATCTTCACGACTTGTCATAACAATCCAACATTGTATGTTGTCTTTAGGAGTAAATAATATACTGCAGTAGTTGTTGTATAATTTATTGGTGATTAAATAATATTAGTTTACTTTTAATACCTTCCTTATTGATTTTCCTTGCATTTTTTCTGTAAACTTCTTCGCTAAATTATGAAATCTAATTTTGCTTTTTAGACAATATTATGGTTTTGAAACATGAGTTTCTTCCAGAGGTGACATATCTAACAAATGATGGGATAAACTAGAAAAAATGTTTTGGGGAACATGACTTGATAGTGAATAAATAAAAGTCGTTAGGAAGTTTTCCTCTTGTGGAATCTTGTTTCCTGTCAAGACCATTACTTTCCAAATTTGTTTTTCGATGATCTGGCAAATATATCGTACCTCCTTTGATGGGCAGATTAATTTACCTAAGAAATAGTGAAGAAAATTTGAAGAAATATATATGTTATACATCATTCATTTACCTCTACCCTTTGTTTTCAGGAATATCAAGCGATTCTAAATAAAAATATACTTTTTTACATTTTCTTTGTCCGAATTCAATGTTGGAATAACTCCCTCTTTAATTCGCACAATCCGTCCCGTTCTATCAAAATCCTTTTCGAGGAAATGTAGCGAACAAACATATGTACGCTTACTTTTGCAGGGATTTATGATACCCCTGTAACAGTAATCCACACAACAATGTTTGGGCATTCTACAAAAAATTATTTCACATAGAAACACTAAGTATTATCATAATTTCAGAACATTTTTGAGCTATGGCATTATTCTGCAACTTACATATGAAAAGTTAGTTCTCCGTCATCTTTGTAACTATTGCTTTTGCAGGATTTTACACGACACGATGGCATCATTTTTCTTTAGGAAAAACTACCTGGATTAATTGTCATATAAGCCCAATTGTTATGCCACAAAATCGCAATCTCTGTAAACGTACTATGAAATCTAAAGTTATTTTCTTGACAAAATTTGACAAGAAACATGATAATAATACATGTATCTATCTATGTGTGACGCTGCATGAGTACACAGAAATATGTAGTTCTATGTATTTCATATCTTGATTCAAACCTATGTACGTGTTTCGCAACCTCTCGCGCAAGTAACAGGTTCCACAGAAAGAAAAAATAAAAATTCTGCTCTGGCGCCGCCTGATCAACCAATCGAGCGAGATTTTATTTTTTGTCCCGTCCAACCAATAATTAAATATCGATTTACAATAAAATACGTAGACATATTATTTTACCGTAGTTATTGCCTCAAATAACTATTATAAATAGCATACATTGGCAGTTTGCTATTACATACGGACAGTTTTTTTTCTGCAAACACTAACTAGTAAATTTGCAAATACAAAGTCCGAACCTTGATCTAACGTAAGAAAGTTGATTTGCGTGCATGTTAAATAGTGAATGGAATTTATTGAGATTCCAATCAATCAAACAACGTTCTGAGTGGCTTGTCACTTGCCTCGTGAGTCGGCGAACACAAAGAACAACACATTGCAGGCCAGAAACATAGATTTAATTTTATAATAGGATTTAAGTACTTATTTCCTCTTCTCTTATTCTATAGATTGTTTCTTATATTTCATTGCGTCAAACATTATGTAATATCAAATCAATATTGTCATATTTTATACTGTAAAATAAACATACATCAATAATAATTCAAAGGAACATTTTTTTTCTTTTCGAATGGATTAATTAAAACCCTTAAACTATGAGAATTCCTTTCTCAAACTGTTGCCCAACTTGTACTTGAGCATTTACTACTCCAGTTCTAAATCGTTTACTGCAGAACGCGAAAATAATAACTCAATTAATTCCTTGGATATCACAATCATGAAAAGCAAACAAAAAAAGTTACCAAAATAATGTACCACACAAACATGTTCTACTGTTCTTCGGCCAATATTAAACGAAGGAGGCAAAACAAATTTTATGCTACAATATCTTCCAATTAAACAGTAAACAAAATGTTTAAACAGAGATTACATTTTGCATACATATTAACAATATAACAAATTATATAAATATATATATTATACTATGTTTATAAAAAATAGGTCAAGAGTAGATCCCAAAAAATTAAGCACATATTTAATGCTATCAGTTTTAAAATAGCGCATATTAACAGCTAGTATCTAAGAAGGCAATTAGAATAAAATCTCTAAAATTTTAAAAATTTATCACATTCATATTTTAAGACTTATCTCTAGATGAATACACAACTTGTGATTATGATAAATGTAGTCACTTATAGGAAGAAGAAGTAAGCTATGATGCAAAGTAAACGTCGATACATGCGTGATATCTATACTTGTAATATATACAGGATGGACCACCACATACGGCTCAGGCTCTATATGGAAAAGCATATGATTTCTTGATTTTTTTTTATTTAGTTGAATGCTTTGTATGTACAATTTAAAATTATTTTGAATTATACAGGCAGTTCGGAAAAAAGGATCCATAACAAAATTACCTTTTTATAAATGGAACACGCTGTATATAATGACATATTTCGAATCTAAAGACCAAATTAGGGCAAGTTTATGTAATACTCCATATTCCTAAAACAATCGGTTTTTGAGATATTTTAAAATTTATGAAATTGCAGTACAAAATTTAAATGTGAATTTTACTGTGTAATCCAAAGTTAAACACATCTACCTACATTCATCATTCAGCTAAGAGGATAAGCAATGAAATTAAGTGGAATTTTAGTCACACAGTTATACTGAGTGTTCATAAACGCTTGTTTAAGTTTAATGACTTTTGCAGTAAATTAACTTCCTCATCTTAAATAGAACACTCTAGATCTGACGATACTATCCAACATAGAATTTAATTCGCTTTCAAAATATATTAGGGTACCTAACATGAATAGTTTACTTGTGGTTAGCATTTCATTCTTCCGAGGACTACATTTAATACAATTTATTTAAATTCAGTTGGCTTAGACATCGTTACTAAGCATGTATAAACAATTTATCATTATTTGACAGCAATCAATTGTTTATCTTTAGAAAAAATTCTAAATATATTTCAGGGTTTGCAGGGATTTTAATAAAATGTAAATAAATAAGTAAAGGAAATTCTTGAAATATTGTAATTTTTCCATAAACAAAACAAATAAAAGAGATATACCTACACCCAATGACAAGCATATGTGCGATGAAAAAAATATAAACAAACACAATGAATATTTTTTTCTAAATCAGATGTTCAGACTGATTTAGAAAAATGATTTAAATGATTGATGCACGTTTGGTAACATATCTAGGGTAGTAGCCTGTAAAGCACCTATTATCCTTTCTTCCGTATTTTCTAGTATACTCGGAGGTGTAGCATGTACTATATCTTCAATAAATCTCCACAAAAAGAAAATTGTGGTCCACCTCTTCCTAGCCATTTGTTTGGAATTAGAACATTCAGCTGCTCCCGAACGTTACCATGGAAATGTGTTGGGGCACCGTCTAATTGTAGCCACACACTTTCTCTTACAGCTAAAGGAATATTTTCCAAAAGCTCTTGAAGATAAGTAGCGCAGAAATCTTCGAAATTTTTGTCTATCAAGGTTAACATTAAAGAAATAAGGACCTATTATATTTAACCCCACGATTCCTCCCCATACGTTAAGAGACTAGTTGGTGGTTGGTATCCGGAAGAAATGCGGATTTTCATCAGTGTAAAAATGAAAGTTGTGCCTGTTAACAAAACCATTTTTGTGAAAAGAACATTCACTCGAAAATAAAACATAATTAAACAAAATTTAATCTCTGCATTTATCCAAAACCCATACACAAAAGTCAAGACGATACTGGAAGTGTCTCTCGCTAATCTGTTGATGCATTTGGATATGGTACAGGTGAAATTTTTATTGTTTAATAATCCTAGCAACAAATTGCTTACTTATTCCTGTTTCCCGACTAATTTGGCGATGACTCGTATGAGGAATTATCTATAATAAATCCGACTACAAGAAACTCATTTTGTCGTCGGTTGCCTTTCTCATATTTTAAGCTTCCAGTGTATATAATCAATATTTTTGAATCATTATGTAGCTAAAATGTTCTTAAAATTAATAGACAAACGACTACCTCCTACACACCGTCCTATTAATCGCTCAATTCCAGCGACCGCAAAGGATGACACGTTATAAAAACGTTTCGTTTTCATTAGCATGCGATGCGAACGGATTCGTTTCGCGGACGCCCACGGATGAGCAATAGTCGGCGTCGCCGGTCCTCCAGCCGTTCAATAGATTGAGCGCGTTGCGCTCGGAAAAAATGTTTCACTTTCATTGATTGGGTGTCGACTTTTTCTTTCGCAACCGTCGGACTTTGTGCCGGCGCGGCGCCTTTGTATAACATGCGCCCGCTGCCGATCGACGGGGTTAACTCGCACTTCAGCAAAGGAGCCGGTGTGTACTTAATAATTACGATAGAAGATGGAAGTGTTTTTAATTGCGATCATTGGCTGGGTCAAGGCGCATACTGCAACGACCTTGACCGCCTCTATTTCGAATCTATTGCAATAAAACGCTTTCTATTAAGTATACGTTTCTAACGATATTACATATACAGTGTGGCAACCGTTCATAGCACGATGCATGTATTAGTAACTACTGGTCGACTGTAAATGGGCGTGCCACCTTGAATTGCCACGCCTACTTAGCGGCACGCGGATGGCATTTACAAACGATAGCGGACGTACACGTATAAATGTATTGGGGCATATAGGCAAATTAAAGTCTTTTAGAGTTCTATGTTATAGCATAAGTGATTAACAACATTACATGTGATAGAAAATACTATTCCTGAAAAATAAAAAGCACTGTTAGAGGTAGTGTGTTCCCGATATAAGTAAATATTTTTAGTTGTTTGAAGCATCAGATAATCACTGATAACACGTCAGTGAAGTAATTCATCACAGCCTCATAAACAACATAAAAAATCAAAAATAAATAATCAGAACTCCTAAACTTTAAAATAAAAACTAAAATAATATTGTTCAACAAGTATAAAATCTAAAAACGCAACTATAATAAAACTAGTCTCTTTCTAGTCACACAGTTTTACGGTATGGCAAAATTCATAATTTTGTGGACGCGCTGTATAATTATTTAAATTATACCTATATGCATCCAGTATTTCATAACAAAAGGATGAATTATAACTTATGTGTGAAATTCGATCAAATAAGCACTACATACGTCGTGCTGTGCTTATTGTAACACCCTGTATATAAATAGCTATGCCAGCCGAAAAAGCTGAATAAACGGTGCAAGTCCGCTATTAAAGCATATTTTCTATTTTTCCCCTTTTAAAAGTTATTTTGGATACACAAAATTTGGATCGAATTTCAAAGTTAAATTGCATCGCCTGGAGTTTGAAGTTCCGCCACAACAGAGTGACTGTCCTTGAGTGACACCCCATGGAATCTACAAACCGACAAAGTTTCATGACAATCTGCGATTTTCAGTTTGTGACCTTCCTTTGTTTGACAAACATATTAGTTTTTGCCGAATCAAAACAATATAATTCTGCAGTGTCAGAATCATTTTTGCATTATTCGATTGTTCGCTTAGTTATTTAGGACTGGCTAATTCGTTCTAACAATATTTTACCGGCAAAACAATTTTCATTTTCTCTCACAAATTTTCCACTGCTTTTCATGGCGGGACAAGATAAAAAGTTACACGATAAAAATTGTGGCCGTTAACTAGGTACCTGTCAAATTTATAAACAGCATTAAAATTAATTTTTTGTACTCGCTTATCAAAACCTGTCATTTCACGATTCAATTTGCGTGCGTAAAAAGTCACTTTAAACACGAGTGCGTAAAAGTAAAGTTGGTACTCCCTGGAACTTGAGTTACGAATTTAGTATAAGTGTTTTTGTATACGTTTTTTGATTTTATGGGTAATAAATTATCCACTGCAATATTGGCAGCTTCGCGAATTTCAGACGGTGTACATTGCATTTCATTATCAGAATTCATGTTGTTGGTGAGGCTTTTATTTTGTATGAAATTTTTTGAATTTGACAATTTTAAATTAAATGTCACTTCAAATAATCAATACTGCCAACTCAATTTTTTTTAATTAATATCAAGAGATTAGTAGTGTGTCATAAACAATAACGTATTTAACAATATGTATTATTATTATAGTTCTCGTACAAAAAATATTGTACAAACTTCGTGCGTGAAACATTTCGCGAATTCGTGTCCATAAAGCGCTCGCCTACGGCTCGCGCTTTAAACTGGTCACTCATTCGCGAAATATGATTTCACGCACTTGGTTCGTAAATAACTATTTGACACTTTCGTAGAATTATTTTGCTTGTTTGAACTTGAAATCAGCTGCAAGTTCTGTTCAAGGATATAAAAGTTTTCTTGAACCGAAGAAATTTTATTTTCTTTGGAAATATTGAAAATAAAATATTAAATATGTAATTGTTAAGTGGCATGTTAATCAATGTACTAAAGGAATGGTATCATCAAAATTAGATGTCAGGAGTCTATAGTTATCATGTGGATAGGTTATATCTTACAATAATAAAAGTAATTACGTTATTATCAGAAATTTTCAATAAAATAAACATGAAAAGAAATCGACTCACCTCATTAAAGAAAAAAAAAATCTATAAACATCTAACACTGTCCTGCACATATAACAATACAGACGACGCCGGCAAAAGAGTCGATGCGATCGATTGGAAACGAAAATCACAATCTTAGATATAGTTGCGCGTCCGTGTAGAGATGCACCGAAAATCGCACGGGCTCCGTTGCCATGTGTGTGTCTATACACATGTGTAAGTACAACACGCCGTTCAAGAGGCGTACCGCCGGTAGAGACACAACACCACGCTAGCCGCTCACACAAACCCACTTTGATAGAGCAGATTATTCAGATGAGAGACGCACCACTTATCTTTATATTAATAGATAATTAAGCAAACCATACAATTGGAATCAAGTGGAATCATAGACCAGACGCCGAATGCTATTAATTTTAATGGCCTCCGAGAATGACCTATTAATTTTACAGAGAATGTGCCACACGGTATCAAACTCGCATCTATACATTGCAGTTCGAGGAAATTCGGACGGTTTGTAAGGTAAGAATCTATCAGGCAACCTGATAACAGCGTTCCGGAATTACACAAAATTACCACACTGACACAAAGTATTTAACGATTTTGTTAAACATGACCGAATCACTAATTAGTTTATAATTGCTACACCTTAATTTTGAAATCATTAATTTAATTACTAGGGAAAATCTGCTGAATTACGAGAATAAAATGTAACGATTTCTAATTATATATTCTCTTAATTACAATGAATGAAAGATTCATTTACCAAATTATGAATAATAAAAAGATCTTTAATGGATCATTCATGGAAAACCGTCGTAAATAGATATAGGGAAAGTCATAGCGAATCGATGCAGAATTAAATTATGCATCTAATCATCCAATAATATACAGGTTGTTCCATTTGAAAAAAAGAACTTTTTCAACTTTGAAGATTTTGTAATTGGTCATGCAGTTTTGGACACCCTGTATGCGACAAATCAATTGTCAATGTGGATTTCGAAAGTGTCATTCTTGTGCTTCCATCTACCCTAGAAGTGTTTATTACCAGTCGAAAATGGGCAAAAGATACTGTGTTGCAAATAACGCTACATCTTTCAAAATTTTCAAAAAAATCAAGATATCTAATTGTAAGTAGCAGTTGAAAATAGGTACAGGTAAAAAGGTAAAGTTCTGGTCGGGGAAGGTCGTGAGAACACATGCACTTAGTCCACTCTTACCGGGCCCATTGTGCTACCTCCCCAGGGTGCCGGACACACCGAGCCGCTTAGGCAGAAGTTTTTATTGAAATGGTCACCCATCCAACAACTTGTTGTGCATATTGCTGTTTGACGCACAAAACTGACAATGATGCAACGTACCATTAAGCCGTACTGCCGGCAAATAGGTACAGGGAAACCTATTAAAACTCATCATAAAATTTTCTCAGGAATTTAAAAATGAAGTAATATACAGGATGTTCCATTTAAAAATAAGAAAGTTTATGACGACTTCCGGTATAACTGGAAGTGGTAAGACCCTGAAAATATTTTAAAATGAAAGAGAAGCTTGAATAGCCGCGGATTCCAAAAATTCAGAGTTCCAGGTTTTTTTTAACCTCGGAAACTTCTAACGAACGGCTACCGTGGAAAACCCTAATATAATACGATAAGAAGAGTGTTATTAATTTAAAGAACTGTTCAGATCTACAATTAGAGTACTGCGTTGGCGATTATTCGAATATTCAAACTTACCAAATTAAATATTATTAACTTACTTGTTTAATTGAAATACACATACACGATAAGAACTGTGTAACGGTGTCAATTCATGCGAACATAAAGTATTCTAGGAACTGCACTGAACAATATATTTTTGCCTTGTTTATCGGCCGTATACTCAATAATTAATTAGTTGTCGAAGGGAAAGTACAATTGACCCGTGTCTTTTTGCAATTTTATTAGAAATTCTTCAAGGGAAAATGACCCCGCTCTGCCGTTTCATGTAACTCTATATAACGCCTATACGAATTAATGGCATAATTTTATCTGTAGAATGTATATATAATTGAATGTAAATGTCATAAGACCGATATAGTCTTGTAATTTCTCTAGTGATCTAATTTATACTTCCTGGTAAGAAACTACACAATACATTTTCTTTAGAATTGCAATTGTTTACTAACAACAATTTTGCCGTATGTTAGTAGGTTTCGATGCGCATCCAACAAATTTCTACGAATTATTTAAAAAGGAGGACGTGTAATTGTTAGATAGTCGTCTAAAAATAAATCATTTTTCTTTTTTTTTGTTAGAATGATTTATAAGTATCAGACTCCAATTAAACATAATATATAATTATCTATAATACATACACATTCTGTAATTTTATTTTATACTTATTTTAATGTTGATTTATGTGTGGTGTTTCAGTTATTAGGATGCTCTATAAATTTAATAGCCATCAGTTCGTACAAAAACCCAAAGCTATTTTCATCCTAACACACATAGATTACCAACATATTTGTCTGCACAAGCTTCACATTTGACCTTGTTTGTTTGTTTTAGATGTGCAGAGGAGCTCACTACAATTAAAAAGTTCATTGTTTCGAGCGGGTAAACAAAATGTCTAACGGGCGCTAGAGAGGCGTCTAGGAGATCTACATATTCAGCGGATTGACATATCTTATTATGTGATTATGTATGCAGTAAACAAGTGACGATTTTAATATTCCGTTGGCCACCGCTAGATATATGCTGTTGGAAGCATCTCGTATGGCTGCATCACTGAAATAGTACCTACATAGAAGGAAGGCGATCAGACAATAATGCTTGATTGCAAGATTTAAAACGATAGACAACTGTCAAAAGTGCGTCTGCAAAAGTTCAATCTTCCTTTTTGCTGAGTATAACTGTGTATATACTGTATTAAGTAATGTTCATATTGAAAGTAATTAAAAAATTCTATGAGTAAATTACTAGAGACACAAATAAAGAGTAGATTATATTATAAATTGGAGAGAACCCACCAAGTACTAGAATATGCAATGAAATTGTTTGAACTGATTAATCACCTTGTATCTAGGCTCAATCAAATATGTTTTCAAATTAGAAATTTAAAATACAATGTCAATATCGGAGATCTCTGACAATAATATTATCTATCTATCTAAAAAAACAGTGGTCCCAGGTTTTAACCCTGAGGTACATCCGAAGTAATGTTGCGGTAAGCAGACGAGCAGAAACGGCCAGTTAAATACGATTGAATTAACACTATCAGATGGTCACTAAGACCAAACGAATGTAATTTGCGAAGTAAGATCAATTCGGTCAAATGCTTTGGCCTTATCAGTATATGCAACGAAAGAAAATTTTTTAAAAATATCGTACCATAGTAGAGAATGCGCGATTCAAAAAGTTACAGTTTTTCAAGATCATCCTTTGTACGGAGTTCAACTTGTTTATTAAATACTTTAACGCACATCCGTAGACCGAAACACCATAGGAAGGGGCACTAAGGAGTAGTGGATATTGTTCATCGTGCAAATTGTGACCAAAATATCGAGGTTTCTGACATATGGTCGGTATATGGTGCCTCCATAAGAAGTGACAATCAGTGGTAGCTCCCAGGTATTTAAACTCTTCCACCAAGTCCAGATGATTACTACATCGACAAGTGCCATCCAAAAAATGAGGTGTGTGGAGACAATTATGCTGGATGTAGCGACTAGAAGTATATCGTCAGCATACAAGAAAACCCACACTGGCAACAATATCATTAATGTACTGATTAAATAGAAATGGGCCAAATATACTACCCTGAGGACTCCATATCAGAAATTTCGGAGCTAATAACTACATCGATACTCCTGTTGTTCAGGTAGTCTCCAATAAAACTCTTTTCAAAGATTCGTACGATATGATTCTTTAACGGAGCAAGATTTGTATCGGAGGATTTGTATCATCTCGTACCGTTTGCCGTCGGTGGGGATAGCGGTACGAATACGCGTATTCCTATAAAATTACCAAAACGTTTCAATGTTTTAGGTTTAGAGTTACAACGACTAAATCATCTGGAGTATAGCTTTGTTGTTGTTTTCTCTAGTTTTAAATAAAGAATAGCTATAGGTATATTTATAACCAACGGATAAAAATTATTTATATTATTTGCGAATAAAAGTTCCATTTCACATATACATGTATGCATTGTTATCTAAATAATTATCTAGATTTTCATTTATGCAAACAGTGACCAAAGCGCGCTTAAGTAATATTACAAGCTCTACTTATTC
Organism: Cetonia aurata; assembly: GCA_949128085.1. Lineage (NCBI taxonomy): Eukaryota > Metazoa > Arthropoda > Insecta > Coleoptera > Scarabaeidae > Cetonia > Cetonia aurata. The sequence goes on from OX421885.1 coordinate 38,225,490, forward strand.
GCATCGTAACATTTTCGCTTTTATAGATCGCTAACCTAATTTTAAGTTTCAGCGCGTGTATGCATCTAAGAAGTTAACGTCAACTCATTATCTAATAAAAGTTGCTTTTTGTCTAACAAGTTCTGGCTTCGTATGCACTACGAACGCACTAACATTTGATTGTCTGTTGTCTGTTTTCTATTTCACTATTAGAGCATTCGTTTAGCAACTAATCACAATGAATACATTTGTATTCCAATAACAACCTGTATTGGATAGTTGGTAAAGTGTTATTAGATTTATGTAATTCAAAATATATATATATTCACATACAATATTTTCTATCATTGTTCGACATGGAATCGGTGAAAACAGATATAACGGGGATAGCGCTGTTTTGCGCATCCCCAATTACATTTACATAACGCGCCAATTTGCATTGACATGCTCATCGACGATTGGTGTGACACTACACGACATGTGTAGTTCACTGCCATTGTCCTCCCTTTTGGTTTTACCTGTGTTAGTGCGGTCGTGAAGAATAGTGCTCTCTTGATGTTTTAATATATATACTATACCAATTTATTTATTACAATCTTACTATATTACTGTGGTAGTTTCAGTTAATAAACCGTCTTCAGGCACTTACCTAGTGATGTAGTAGTACCAATTGCCAATGGAAGAAAATGTGAAAATTACCGAAAGTAGAATACAATTGTCAATTGCAGCTTCGGAGAGGGTACGCCCGCGATGCGGTAGCGTAGTAGTGTAGTAAAATTATAATAAATAAATTAAGAAGTACTACAGAAGACTGCTGTTTTGTTTTAAATATTTGTGTTATGTTAAAGTCCGTTATTTGTGTATTTGCTTAGTTTAAAAATATATGCTTCTAGTTTGTTAACATAGTTTACTACCTACTTTGATCCTTTTAATAATGAAATGAAACTTTAACGATAAATTATAGAATTAATGATAAATATATTAGGAAGTGCTACAGGCGAATGAAACATTTTACAACTGCAAGGTAGAGATTTTACATACTACATTAGATAAAATTCACAATAAGAATTAGTAGAAATTATTGCAAATATATAGTAATTTGCATAAGTATATACTACGTATATTAATACACAAGTTGAAACTTATCCACACAACAATGTAGTATTAAGTTATATATCTTTTGCGGATGTTTCAATAAAGGTAAGTAAAATTTATTATAAAATTATAATAATTTAAAATAATGAGTGGAATAAATATTACTACAACAGCTGTTAATTTCTGCTCACCAGTATATAGAAAAGTCACACAAAATTGTATACAGTTTTACTACAATAAATACTACTTTATCTTACAACGTTATTGAAAGAAAACTAACTGTTCATTCTTGTTTTTCATACAAATTGTAAGAATTAATACTACAAACTTAGTACTACAATTTGATGGTAAACGTTGCTGCAAATTGTACTTGTCCCTATATGTAGCACAATGTGTAGTATAAATGCTGACAATTGTAGTAAAATTTCCTACATTTTTCTCCCTGTGTGGTACTGAATCACTTTTCGGGGTTGTATTTTGAACATGCTAAAACTCCAACAAACATAGAAGAGAAGTTTTTTGAAATGTCAAATAATGTATAACAAGAACTCGGATCACTTCTCATATTTATACTCCTTAATTTGTCAGTACTAGTTAGTCATTATTCTCAGACTACATACTTGCTAAGTTCATTGAACATAAAGTGTTTACGTTTACCCCACTTGACTTTCGTCTCTTGTTTATACCAACCTCTAATTACATTGTGAACGGTATGCAACGTTCGGGAAGTCACAACTCGATGTAAATTCAACTCCTATTATGCAGTGAGATGTGTAACGAAAGCGACAACGGCCCGAGGTCCTCAACTTCGGTCCAAACATCGGAGCAAGTAAGCCGTCACTTGCGGGAGCAACGACAAATTTTCACCGCTATAATCTAGGTTCAAGTAGTACATTACTGCGAGTGAGTAACGTAATTGGCGGTCGGTGTACCGAATTTTATTGACTTTAATGCGTCTAGAAGCGGTAAGCAACGTGCACAAGAGACCGGTCACCGTTGTATTCCGAGAAATGCCATTCAGAATCGTTAAAATCGAGTGAAGGGTCGTTCACGTTACCAGGAAGTATACAAATCAAATTTAGCAATAACTAGTCGTATACAATTTATAGATTATAGAAATGAGGATTTCTAGGAATTGCAATAAGTGTTTCAATATCACGATTTCCAAGAACTCCGAAAGTAACTTGTAGGTATGTTTGGAGATTTTTTGTTAGGCATTCTTTAATCAAGGCATAACACTTAACACCAAATGACAAATGCACATTATTTAACTTCGGAAACTAGATTCAAAAAGGGATATTTTTATTCATCTGGATGCATGTGTTCGATTTTATATTAATTTGACATGGAGAATGCTAAAAAAAAATTTTGAACTAATCCAAACTAATAATCATCTAATTGTTGAAACAATTAAGCGCATGTCGACTTCGTTAGAAACAACGTCCAAATTTTGTATAGACGATTTCGAATAGTAAAATGTGGATATTCTAATAGCGACAGACTTAATAAACAATCGATTCATTAACAAAAACCACTTGATAGAACACAACACTTATTAATGGGCTCAAAAGGAAGAGTGAAAAAAGTAAACAAGATAGTCAATTTAGACAAGCAATGGGATAAACTATTAAAAAACAAATCCTTACAAATCCTCATTAGAGAGACCAAGGATGTTATTATAAGAGTTACCAACTTAAACAATGTGAGCTATAAAGTTTAAATTTATCGTTCCAAATATGAATATTCCAAAAATGTAGTGCCTGTCTATTTCAGATCTTTTAACAAAATGATTCTTTGCTTAGAAAAAATTTTAACTTTTATATTTTCATATGGACCCATCTAACCAGAATAAATGCATTTTATAACTTCGGGTATCTTTGGAATCACTTCGGATACGATCGGGTACGTTTCGCATCGCTTCAGGTATTATTGAAAGCCTGAATACATGGTTCAGTTTTCCTAATCGATATTTTGACGATTTCCAGACTTCTCTTGAGAACTGTCCCGAAACTTTGGTACACCCAGAACCAACTTTCGCTACTTTTTGTTGTCATCTTATATTTATTAAAATATCTGATGAAAGCCATCTAGAAACATCTTAGCCATACATAAACTTACGCTGTTCGTCCGTCATTGCTCTTTAGGAAAGTCTTGAAATTCTTAATTTCGTCCTTTCCACCACAATCGCTATTTTTTTCCGTACGCACGCATGACCGCGAGATGAACTCCGATAGCTTGCGCATTTCGATTCTCAAACAAAACGAATTTACTGATTTACGGATTGTTTCGAATGATCCGCAACGATACAAAGTAATGCCATACGGAGATATGGATTCCATTAGCACATATCAATGGATATTCGATGGTGACGATACGATGACAGACCATTACACGAACATGCACATCACAATCACGCTCGTTCGGCATGCCGAAATCGGGTTTCATTGAAGACCGAGCACTGCACGTACAAATTTCGCCATAGCAACTGTTTATAACTAGCGAAGATAGTCGCTTCATTTAAACAACTACTGATTAATGTTCTGATAAACAAGCATACTATAAATTAAACTCGGCGTTCCATCAAGACAAAGTGAAATTGCACTATATCGACTTCAGAAGAAAAAGAGCGTTTTTCAAGTTTTGAACGGTTATAAAACAAAAAGAAAAACTATATTCGACACCTAATACATAATTAAACAATGTTGAATTATAACAGGAGTGAAACATTGGTATTTGACCTTCCAGGATCCTCAACAAGCTTTTGTAAATGTTTTTGCGCCTGCATTTTCTGATGTTTTTCATCCGACGGTCTTCCCGACATCCATATTAACTTACTGACACGGATTATATCAAGAATATCAGGAAATAAAGTGCTTAAATATCTAAGGAAGATGAAGAATTGTAGTACCTCTGGAGATGACCAGAGACTATTCTTCTATTTTCACTGGATAACGGTAGACAAGTTGATGTAATTTATACAGGCTTTTCCCGAGCTTTTAACAATATCGACCATGATATCTTACTGAACAAGATCAGATTAAATGAATTTAGGAAGCCATTATTACAACTATTGAATTCTTATCTTAGTAACAGAGGAAATGTACTTTACTATAACAGATACATATTGACAACATACACTTCAACATCCGGTGTACCTCAAGGATCTAATCTTAATCCCTTGTTATTTAATGTACTTAATCTATATACTTCGTGGATTGTGACGCATTAGCTTATGCATTTACCAAGTGGTTGAAACTACGAAGGATTTAGAATTTTTTTCCGTTAAGCTTAGATGTACTCGCCGGATGGTGTCTAACAAATAAACTACATTATTTTGAACATCCTCAATAGTTTCCAACTATAACATTTATGACGGCGTCGAGAAAACACTTGTGAAGAACCTTCGATATTTGATGAAAAATTGTTTCAGATAATATTCCCAAGATCACTACAGCTGCTTGCTATCGCATGAGTTTCTTCATCTTCCTATTTGTTGGGATTTTAATGATATCGCCACCCTGAAATCGCTCTTCAGCGCTTTAATTATCAGTAAGCTGAAACATTTATTACAATTGAACGAGTCCAGCGCAAGTTCTTGGGCATCTTTCTTTTAAGATCGATAAAACGATTTCGATTATGAACTTCTTTTACATCGACATGAGTATAAGTCACTGACATCTAGAAGAGCTTCGATCAGTGAACAAAAGCATCAATACAATGAACATTATTTGTTGATGTGCTGATCGCAAGTGGTTGATTCAATTATGTTGTTCATGATCCGAATGGATATTTAGAAATTGTTTATAGAGAGTAAACTTGTAATTAAAATAATGCACTTAAATTCATTAATGCAATAATCGCATTTCATTCACTTAAATCACAGAATAGAAATTATACAGAAATTTCACTTTAATGTTATTTCCTATGGTCACGATTTTATTTTTTATCTATAAGTCTTACTTTGTCTATTGGACTCCGCGATTCTGGGCAGAAATACGTTATAGATGGGCAATGGTTTAAACGAGACACCAGGTTTGATTAAAAAATGATAGATATATGTCCACTATCACCAGAGTAAATCTTTAATTCGCTGTTGATGACAGAATCAAAGCAACTTTAATTAGTACTTGATTTGTATGTCAGTGGAACCAAGTAGTAGGTCACGGTCGTCGCTATCACATCTGAAGCTTTATCCACCATCTCCTATCAGGAAATCAGGAGTTTAGATGCGCGCACTCTCGGGGACACAAACTAAACTATCAAGCCACAAGGCGACCGCGAGCTTCTAAATGCCCGGTAACAGAAGCAAGATGATTAAACACATGCTTTCTGTTTCAAATATATCATTGCGCAGAACGAATATTTTTGTGATTAACATAATGAACGTTTTCATTCAACCTATAAACAGAGTTCATTAAGGTATGTTATCTGTTCGTTCTTGCAATAAATTGCTAGCTAGCCATTAAAAGAATAGACAGGATGTCATGTTATACTTTATTGCGTTCACAGGGTGAAGAAGTTGTACGTAAAACAACACATTTTCATTTCCTGTTCATATATTATCAATAAAATTATATATTGAATCTATGAAAGAATAGTTACTATAACTAATATTATCCTTGGACTAATGTAAAATTATTTGTTATAATAATGATAACGTATTTATTTCACTAACAAACCTTGTTATTACTTAACCAGACATCGTATAAATAATGTTTTATCATAACAATGAAATATTTCGTTCTCACATTCTGAATTTGTCATAAAAAAATGATTAAGAATTTTGAGAAACCTTCCCGGGACGTGTTTCATTTAACTCTTTAAAATGAAATACAACAAGAATCGTTCAACAATATTCACTGGTTCCTGAGAAAATAAGAACATATATAGAGATGGCCATATTATAAAGGTCGACCTCAAAAATAACTTATTGTTAATCCTCTCGAAACAATTATATATAGGAAAGTGGAACTGCCGAAAAAGCTTGGTCTGAGGTGTCCGAACCCTCTTAAGCTAGTGTGATATAAGTTTTAAAAAAAAAAAAAATATACCTGCCTATTTTTACCCGATACATAATAAGGCCCACGTACTATATTACAGGGGTCACTGTAACTTTTGAAAACGGCAGTTTTTGACACCTTCGTTTCGCTTTATACTAGTAATCACTAGTTACACAAAAGATGAAACTTGCTACAAACGATTTTTAAAGAAATTAAAGTTGTCACATTCTAAAATGGCGGATATTATGTGCTAGTGGACACATTTTTAACAAGAAATCTGTGTGGCGGTGAACCTACTAAAATCACTGAAACGTAAAAGAAACACACGCAACAAGGCGACTTCCGGAAGGCGCCTTACTTCGACAAACTAACAAAGTTCCTTTTCTCATTGCTTTTGATTTGGAGTATGTCGCCAATTAATATTAATTAATACCACAGATTGAAATCACTTTTGATTGATGGCACTCGGGTTTTGTACTATGAATTACATGTTGTTGACGTGTATATCCTTGTATCCTAACATGCAATAATATAGTTTTAGCGTTAATTCAAATTCAACGTATAGGTAAAACAGAGATTTACGCAGTAAATTCAACTAAAACTTCCGTTAGTTCTTATTTATGTTATGTATACCTATAAGTAGTCAGAGGTCATTAGCTCCTTTTTCTTTATTAATTTAAAATTAATAATAGAATAGTTTTTATCTAGCTAAATATTTCTACACATTATTTAAAGGCAATTCGCTCTAAATTAAGTCCTACTTTGTGTCAGACTAAAATGACCCTACAAAATGATTTCATATAACATTTAAATTTTTGAATTTCCACTATGAAAAGCTAGTATAATTTTATCTGTTTTGTTTCTAATAATTTAATAAACTACCACAAGAAAAATTAAAAAAAAAAAAACGAACAGGTTCCACCGAGATTTGAACTCGGATCGCTGGATTCAAAGTCCAGAGTGCTAACCATTACACCATGGAACCTATATGAAACGCAAACTGTGCAAGATGTATATATATATATAGAGGGCATTATATTCATTATTATAATTATACCTTTATTAAATATTTTTAAATTTCATGTTTTATTATAACATATAAACATACATTTCCCTAAATGAATGTACAACGTAATTATCCTGCCCAAAACCAAATTAATGATGCATAAACATAAGCATCAAAAGTCACATCATATCAAAACCGCGATAATTCAAATAAACAAAGTCTGCAAACTAATTTCACATGCCATCATATATTCTTTCATTAATGATTTGTTCGTTGAATCGGAAGGGTGGATAATGTAAGAGACATATTGGCAGAAGTTCCACGAAATTATCTGAAGTAAATGAACGACTACATAATGTGTTTTATTATATGTATATGCCGTTAAGAAGTGTAATGTTTGTAAACAACGCCACATAAACGTACTTGTACATAGGCGTTTGGTATATATGCACATAATTCTCACCCCTAAGGATAGATAATGGTAAACCCTTGAAGAGTCGAGTGAGGTAAGAAGCAAATTTAAATATAAACTTTATAAATTATCGTTTATTACAAATATTAAAAGATACTGAATGGCCACAAACAAACAAAAATATATGCATTCCACGATAAAAGCGAATACTTTCGACTTATTAAACATACCTATCTAATAAATTGGTGCGCCTGCTATTTTTTATGTTGTGTTCGATTCGTATATTTAAGATAAAAATTAATATTTGTAACTTAATTAGATTTACAAGTAGTTATTGCGGCTCATTAGACGCACATATTTCTTTTTTTTTTTAATTCACCATAGCAAACATAAATTGCGACGATATAGATATTACTATAGGCATATTTTTTACATAATGTTTTTACTTTAATCTAATCATATTTAAGGCTGTATTGATTTACTATAATTAAAAACCTTCTTCTTACCTGTTGTATCTTTATCTTTTTTAATTTTTTTAGTAACCACTATGGAAAACTTCAAATTATTACTTATTTCCATGTCTTTGATTTTTGCAATAAACGCAAATGACAATCCCCAGTCGTATTGTGGAAGTATGTTAATCAATGAGCTGAAATCAGTTTGTAAATCTCACTATTACGGAGCCGACAAAAGATCTTCTTATGTAGGTAAGTAAAATATTAAAAAATAACTTTTTTGTCATAAAGCGTAGGCAAATTTTCATCACGCATGAACCATCTATTGAGCAAATGTATAGATTACATGTTTACTATAATTTCCTGAAGAGGGCGGCTCCCACATAAAAGTTTGTTCGATTTACACAAAACTTGCCCTACAAAATTCTTTCTGCAAATCAAAATAACCTAGGTATATTTAAAAAAATATCTGCTCTCTTTAAATGTTACCTTTCTTTACAGATAATTATATTGACCACACAGAAGATGACTATACGAATGGCAAATTTGATTACAACGAATTACTAGAATTACTTTTCGGCAATGAAGTAGCAGCCTATACTATGTTGAATGGAAACTACTACAAACGACACTTAAAAGTACGAAACATTGTCAATGAATGTTGTAAAAAACCTTGCTCTAGAAGAACATTAAGTTTATATTGCAGTCGAAACAGATAATTTCTACAATGTAAAAGTTTTTATAATGTCTTATAATACTATGAACACTTAAAAAACCACATATGATTTATTAAAAATCCTAACAAAATATGAAACTGTTTTATTTACAATAAATTTTACTATCGAACTTGAACACTTGACATTTCAAAGTAGGTACCATCTTATATAATAACGCAGACGATATCGACTAAAATATAAAATAACTTTCTACAAATCCACTTCAGGATGCACTTTTTTGTAAAAGTTGGGCGAATCGATTCGTTATAAGGAGTGATACATCAATAAATCTATCCACACAATTATTTAAACAAGTCTCTGTTTTACTGTCTAACTTGCTGCCAGGCTTGTCCACACATTTATCCCAGCAAATATCATTAAATTCATGTATCTACAAAAAAATCAAATGCATATATATTTAACCTCCCTCCTAACCACACATAACCTTACCTGAGCATTAAATTGTGCTTTCTGCTTTTCTACTATTAAAAACTCTTGCAGCTCTTTATCTCCGCCTGGTGATTTACTCTCCAATGCAGATGAACTAAATGCATCCGACAAATCAGTCATTTTTATATAAATTAAGATTTATTTAAAGTCGACGAAAACTTATACTACGTTCGCTCAGTATGTTAAAACTTAAAATCACTAAAATTCTGCTAAAATGTGGTCAACTTCCCAATCCAATAGCAAGAAAGTTCCCAATGGGTCGATAACCTTGGACAGTCGTCAAATATGAAAATTATATTTGGGTTTCCAATTGATCTTGTACAATAGTGAGTTTTGAGATTTATAGGCAACTGTGTAATATCACAAAAAGTAAAATCACTTTCGATATACTTTGACACATCTCAATTTTATTTTTCTTACGATTGACAGTAACTAAGTAGTCACTAAATAGCATAGAAAGTGAGGAGTATACATTTCAAATTTGTATCTAATTACGAAAGCCGCCATTTTGAAACTTGGTGATTGCCCAAAATTCAATTTGATGTAGAACAGAGGATAGGTATCACAAAAATATAAGCGAAATATAAATATTTATATAAAATATAAAATAAAACAGACTTTCGTATATACCAGTTAACCAAAGCTATAGTAATAAAAAAAACTGTACCCGTTAGATGATGAAATATAATATATACAATAATGATATCATATATGTAAATGATATACATTGATCATAAACGAAAATTAAGGTGTTCCATACATAATTCTTTTGATATTATCTTGGGGGTTAGAATGCTATCGTCAAAATATAGAAACGCTTCCATAAATTCGTTTGTGTTTAATAAACTACCTTTAAAATAGCTGCTACTAATCCGTTAATTTAAACCCCACTCTAACTCTATGCTACATGGTCATAAACCGTCATCAAACTATATTGATTATGGCATAGCGTTTACATTATTTATTCTTTTATCTTCACTAATTCATATTCTTATTTCTCTAATCCAGAACTATTTTAAATTTCGCTGCAAAAATACAGCCAGCGACTATCGAAGGTCATTTAACATGCAGGCAGTGTCCCTACTATTTATTTGTATCTGTGCTACCCAGTGCTACCATCAGATCAGAGTATTTGTAACTAACTTTGTAACATTTGTCAATTGTCATTTTAAATTGATTTTAAATTAGATTCGAAGATTGTTACAGTATTATATGAGTATTATGTTAAGATGATTATATAAATATAAAATGTCATATCATCCTCTTACCTTTCCTGTGTCTTCCTTGAAAGCCATGTGAGTATCGTTACCCGCACTAATTATCAAGTCATTAAACAAGTACTTTATTTATAGATGTATCGATTATATTGCAAACAATTTGTATTTGCTCTCAGATCAAACAAATACATTGTCTAAACTACCTAATCACATCAAAGACAGGATATTGCATAAAATATCTATTAGTTTACATTTTTGGAAAAAGTTAAATACAAAGTTGATTTGGCAAAGCTTAGTTCATTCGCAAACTGTAGAAGTTAACTTAACTTTCTGTTTGGTGGATGATGACCTTCTATCAATATTAAAAATAACTCGAAACTTAAGGGAGTTATATCTAACACAAATTTTAGATAATACCTTTACAACTAAAGGTTAGTTGCAAAGATCTATTATTGAGATATTTTAATGTAAGTTACAGGATTACTAGAACTATTCCCACATTTGAAAGAGCTACGCGTGCTAACTCTGTCAAAGTGCACTTGTGTAAATGACGATGTTCTCATTTCTGTGGCTAAAAATTGCATTAAGTTAACCGGACTTGATTTTCATTCATGTATTGATATCAGCGATATTTCAGTATGTGAATTGTCACAGTTGGAAAATTTAGCGTGGGTAACATTATCTAACACTAAGGTATATTATTATAGTGTATATATTTATGTTATAATAATAATGTTTTGAAGGTTTCTAACAAAGGGGTTGAAGCTTTAGTAAAAGGGCCCAGTGGTAAGAAACTCAAAGAATTAAGATTGGCAGATTGTTCAAATATAACTGGACATATTTTATATAAAGTTATGAGCAATTGTCCTAATCTGGAAGTTTTTGTTTTTCACGGATGCAAAATGATTCAAGGTAACATTATATTTATGGGATAAAATGTGTTAGCACAAATTATTAGTTTATATTTCAAAGAAATTATTTCTAATACGCAAACGGAGTATTGGAAAGAACAATAATAAACTTCGTAAATCAGTTTCTGTTCATTTATTTTCAGATACCCAAATCATGGATCTTTCCCACAAAGGTTGTTTAAAACAAATCCAATATACTATTGAATGGTAAATTTTGTATTTATAATATTTAGATAACACAGTACAATTTGTAACATTAATACCTGTACATTTTTAGGAATACTAACAATGCTTTTGAATCTGAAAAACAAAGTTCTTTCAAAAACGGTATTTAGGCAAAGAATTTATAAATATAAAATACACATGAATAATTAAAATTGAAATAAAAAGTTCAGCTATAAAGTAACATACAAAAACCTATTGATATACTTTTATTACAATTAAATATAATTCCTATTCCAATAAAGTAATCCTCTCGTTTAAACAGTTAAGCATTCTTGGCAGATATAGGAGATTGTTTTAATTGGAGTATTATAGAACGTAATCTTGACACATCCTTGTTTCCTTGCTTTGCTTTTGGATTAAAATCACATAATTTAGCGATCCTTTCCCATTCTGTACCGGGTTCAATTTCATTGTCATCTGCCACAAATTGTTTTTCGGCATTTCTGCAAGAGTAATAGCGATATATTTTAAATGTCTTTATTTTTAGTATCTAAATTATCTTATTAACTTACTTTGCAGATTCCCTGATTGCATAAAATAATCAAATTTCAATTTCAACTGCATTGTGTTCATGCCATTTATATATACATTCATTCAAAATTTTCCAAATGCGTTTATTAGAAAATCAATTGAAAAATACTTGAAAATTTGAGGGAAAAAAGTACTAGTACACCACAGAGTAATATTAATAGTTTATGTTTTTCTAAAACGCTTTCCCACTCATATTTTCAAAAAATACAATTGAAAAATTTTGATGAATCTTCAATTACTCTAACCTCTGATGAAAAAATATTATCTCCTCACCTATTAGCTGCTTTAGTTTTCTCAATTTGTTCCGCATGATTTCTATACCACTCCTCTAATTCTTCTTTAGCAGTTTCTCTCCATTCTTCTTTCTTAATTTCTTCTTCTTTATCTGAAATTAATATTGAATATTGTTAATAATTTTAATTTAATATTAATAATATTAAACATGATAATAAAATAAATTTGTTTCAGGTAGAACAATCATCTGACAATTATCAGATAGTATGCGATTATTTTTTTATATTATACTAAATACATATTTTTGTATTTTATTGTGTTTTCTTAAGATATTCACCTTTCTCTTCAAGACGTTCTACTTGCTCCTCGCGCCATTTTCTAATTTTCTCAGGCTCTTCTTTTAATTCTGATTTACCAAGAGGAGGTGATGATGAAACTAAATAACATAAATAAAATATAAACACTTGGAATGAAGCGCCTATCATACCATTTGATTATAATGTAAAGCATTATACTTTTACACAACTTAAATCTTACATTTCCATAAATGTGGGCTTTGTTTTTCTTGTACTCTAACACTCTTATACATTGTACTCGAACATTATACTCTGGCCAATAATACTACATCACACAGAATAGAAAAACATAAGCCATGCAATAAGAGATATTTAACAAAGCATGATATATTAAATTTCAAAACGCAGAAACTTCAAGGTTTTTCTTCTATTAGAGTAGAGGTATTAATTACATTATGACTAACCACACTCAAAATCAAAATTATTTCTACATATAAAAATCTTACCTTCATATCCATAACCATGCTCAAAAGAAAAACCATCTAATAAAAAAAAAAACATGCATAAGATAATCAGTAGTAAAACTAGTTTAAATATGATAATATAAATTCAGAATAACTTCATCACAATGCACTTAATCAATAATAAAAATGGGTAAAAAATGTAACAACTGTCATTAACTAAAACTATGTAGAAGTTATTTAGAATAATTTACAGCAATACATAAACAATTCTAATAAGCAAAGTAAGTATTGTCTCATATTTATAAAGAGCATATAAAAGAAGAGTATTAGCTTGAAAAACTATCGACCTACTCAGATTAAATGTGCTATATGAGAAGAATATCACATACCACCGTTACTGGGTTTGGAAAATTCCAGATGATCTTGTTCCAATCCATCAATCATCTCAAAACTGGAACCCGAGTTTTCTCTGATCGTGTTGGTAGCAGCACCATCTACATGTAAAGCTACACTTAAAATAAAGAATACAGAAAAAAGAAATGATTTCATGCGATGCATAAAAACATAAATGCAGCATGCATAATTACTGATATATATATATATATATATATATATACTGATTTTCTCTGAAAACAATGTAGGTTAGGAATTACCTCCGTTCATTTGGGGTATAGAAACTGCGGCCGGTTTAAGTTCGTCCTCTAGTCCGGCAAGATCGGATTGTTCCTTTGCCAGAAATTCAGCCGCTGGGTCGACATCAAATTGATCGAAATTATCGCCAAAGTTTGCCATTATTTTGTTATCAACCTAACATTTGACAAGTATGACAAGTGATGACAAGCAACGAATACAGCCGGAAGTTACAGCCTTCTAACAGTACTGACAATATAGGAATATAATTTTAAAAAACAATAATTGGGCATTGAATGAGCCGCACGTAATATCAAGGCTCCAAAAAACAATAGTATTGCAGGATATAAATAGTATTTTTATATTTGCGTTTATATTGGAAAAGGGAAACCTTAATTATAATAATACGAATATTATTTGTGAGGAAATTACATCATTTGGGTGGGAAATTTAAAACCAAAATAGCCAAAATACATTATTTTATTTATTATTAAATACAATTATGGAATTAGAACATTCTGTACATTCATACAGTATTTCTTCTGTGGTCAAATCATCTCTATCTATACATATATTGTGTCCACATCTACATATATAACAGGCTGTAGTATTAGTAAATTTTAAATCATCTACATTTATTTCTGCATACACCAAAGGAGACTCATGGAGACTTTTATGCAACAAACTGGCATCATACTGTGCACGTAAATTACTGTCCCTTAATGTATTCCAGGCCTCATTTATTTGAATAAACTTATCTGAAGATACTTTACTATTCTTGTCAGGATGATTATATTTTATCAGCTGTTGATAATTCCTCTTAATTTCATTTAATGTAGCTGTTTCTTTGCATCCTAGTATTGCATAGTACGTTTCAGAAGACATCGGTAAGTACTAATTTAGAGAAAACCATGAGGAATCAACAATTTCGAAATTATAGGTTATAAACATTCACTTAAAAGTCACCACGTTACTACATTGCGCGTGCGTACAAGATTTTTTAAACTCAAAAAAATGGGCCTGTCTTTTGTTTCTTTATTTTTTGTGATTTTATTAAGCAATTATTGTAATGGGGCACTTGTAACAAGCACTTGGAGATTTGCTGAAGCTACTGAAGCAGGTACCTAATTTTATTTATTCCAAGTGAAAAGTCACAAAATAAGTTATTGCTATACTCATATCTATATCTAAAAAAAAAAAAAATTAAATTACAGCATGGGCTACTCTTGTACAAACAAATGATGCTGTTGATGCATTGGAATCTGGTTGTTCATATTGTGAATCACATCAATGTAGCCTGACTGTTGGATTTGGGGGAAGCCCTGATGAATCGGGAGAAACTACATTAGATGCTTTAATTTTTGATGGGTATATTGATAAAACACAAGCATGCTATTAGAATATTGCAATAAATATATTTATAATTTCAGGAGAACCATGAATGCCGGTGGGGTTGGTAATTTAAGAAGAGTAAAAAATGCAATATCTGTAGCAAAACATATCCTACAACATACTGAACACTCACTAATGACTGGTGATCAAGCAACTGCTTTTGCTGTAGCAATGGGATTTGAAGAAGAAAGTTTAAGTACAAACGTGTCTACTGGCATTTGGGAGGACTGGAAAGCAAACAATTGCCAACCAAACTCCTGGAAGGTACAGAGTCTATGTTTTTCTATAACTTCTTAATTGTTTAAATGAATTGGTTTTCTGGCTATCACCATTTCTATATTTCCTATCTTTATATTATATATAATTTTGCATTTGCCATATTCGGTATCATTTTATATACAATTAAGCTGCAGATATAGTAATACCTATAATTTTATTATAAAAGACAGTCCTATGTCCCAAATCCCGCCAAAAAAGCAACTAAATTTTATGCATTTTATACTTTTAAAAAATTCGCCTTTTTTCTAATTGGACATAGAACATAATTCTAATTATGGAACTTGATACAGATATAAATTCTCTGTTGATAAGCATTAAGGATTGGCATGCGGCTATTTTTAGCGGTTTTCGAGATATTCATCGTTGTGTACGACTATAAAAATTTGCATACCTTTTTTTAGTAGGCTATGAAAAATGATAAGCAGTTTTATTTTTTGTCAAATTGTCAAAAGAGAAAATTTGAGAAGATTCTATAAATATCTAAAGTACTCATACTTGAATTTAGAATTAGATAACTATAATACAAATTATCTGTAGAATACACTGAAGAAGAAAACAACGTGTCATCGCTATTGATTGTCATTTGTTCTTTTGGATAAGCTGGCAGCACCAATTCAAGAGGTGTACACTGAAAGTAGTGAAAAATCATGACAATCAATAATGATCACTGATGAATTACGAAAGTTGCCATCGACTCCCGTTATAACGGAAAGTTTGTAACAGATAATTTTTTTTTTTTTTAATTTTTGTCGCGTTAATCGAGCTGCAGTAGATCGCAATCAAAATATAGTAGACGAATGACCAGAAACATCTGTACTATCTATTTATTATAGATATTTTCTAGAATGTAGAACCGGATCCCAGTACGTCCTGTGGCCCATATACACCATTACCACAAAATAGTGTTTATTACAGAGAAATTGAAAGTAGTGGAAGATTAAGCAATGCCGAAATAAATCACGACACTATTGGAATGATCGTTTTGGATGGAAACCGCAATATAGTAGGAGGCACCTCAACAAATGGACTGAGATATAAAATACCTGGGTAAAATGACAAAAAATATATGAAAATATATTTCAAATTTAAATTATTAAACACCACAGGAGAGTGGGTGATTCCCCAGTGCCAGGGGCTGGTGCTTATGCTGATAATGCGGTTGGAGCTGCGTGCGCCACTGGTAACGGAGATGTGATGATGAGATTTTTACCAAGGTAACATTGGAAATGTTTTGCGAACCCAGGCTTATTATTTAACATTTTTCAGTTTTTTGGCAGTTGAAAAGATGAGGGAAGGATATTCCGCATCTGAAGCCGCAGAAATTGCAGTAAAAAGAATAGTAGAGGCGTATCCAGCATTCTCAGGTGCGGTAATTGCCGTTACAATCGATGGAGAGTACGGAGCTGCTTGTAATGGTATGGCAGAGTTTCCATTTTCTGTTAGAAATGACGAGTCAAATGAAGCGATTACTCTCACAGTTAATTGTGTGACTACGCCATAGGATTAGATTTTTGCAAGTTGTAACTGAAATGAAAAAAAAAGTGATACATATTGTACATATAGTTATAGTATTATTATGAATTACTGTTATTGTTTATTATAATATTTCAAGAGCAGATTTAATTTTGTTTTATTTATCGTTTTTTATTTCCTCTATGTTCTTTATTCTTCTTCTCGTTTTTTGTTGGTCATTTCTTAATTTTTGCGTCTGGGGTATCAGATATCACTCCATCGTTTACATGGAGCACTATACTTCATTTTGTGTAAGCATTCTTCTTCTTCTTAATCTTACGCCCTTGTACCGTTAGATGTAAGGCGGTTTTATCTCAGTTGTACTTTTCCTTCCATAATTTTCTATCCTCGGCTATCTTTCTTATTTCCATCGTATTTCCTTGTTTTCTGCTGCTTCTCCTATTGTCTTCCCACGTTTTTCTGGGTTTTCTTTTTTTCTTTTTCCCTGGTACTCGCGTCTCAAATACTCTTTTCGTTAGTCTCTGTTTTGGCATACGGCACACATGTCCAAACCACCTCAGTTGACCTTTTATTATCTTCTCACTTACAGCTTCTATCTTTAGTTTTTGTCTGTATACATCGTTCTTTATTCTATCTCTTTTAGTTTTATTTCCTTCCTCCCTAAAAATGTAGTCTTCTTCATATGAAATAGCCTTCCGGTTTTTCCCATTCTATCATTTATTTCTCTGTCTATCTTCCCATTGCCCTCGATTATTGGTCCTATATATTTGAAACTTTCCACCTGTTCAATTTGTTCTCCATGTAGCCGCATATTATTGATTTTCTTTTCTCTGGACATTATCATACTTTTTGTTTTCTTTATATTTATCACCATGTTTATTTCATTTAGTTCATATTCTAGCACCTCTAGATTATACTGCAAGTTATTTTCCAAATCCGACACTATCGTCTGCAAACAACAGTTCATTAATTTCCGTTTCTTGCATTTGCCAGTATCCTAATTTCATCTTTCTTAGTCTTCATCTTTTTCTTAGCTTCATCTAGTACTATGGAGAATAGTAGGGGGCTTAACAGACATCCTTGTTTTACACCTACCTTTGTTTCACAAATTCTTTTGATTGCTCATTGTTTGTCCTTACCACCCGCATTCACCAGTTTTATTTATCTTCCCATCTGCTTAAAGCAACTACGCATGCAATCACAAGTAATAAAAACGTTAATGGTTGTGACATACAAGGTGTTTATTAAACATACTGTAAACATTGTAGGGGTTATTCCCTGGACTATTCTAACAATATTTTGTCCTTTGATGATTTTTGAGAAATCGCTTTGTTTCGAAGGAACAGAGCGAGGATGAACCTTTGGAAAATCTTATCTATAGGAGTGATTGTAGTTATGTAACTTTCGAAATAAAGACACGAAAGATCCATCTAGAGTTCTAGACTGTAGGAAAAATGGCGACAAACTAACAAGATAGATGGTAGAAAACTCAAGACAGAAGAGTGATGTTATTGATGCTAAAACCTTTGGGCATTGGATAGTTGTTGCGATGCAGCTATATCGAGAAAAAGTAGGTCCAATAAGATAAAAAAAAAAATCCAGTGTGTGGGTAAAATCTCACACAGTACGTATTTTGTCCATCCTAAGGCCCATAATCCATTTTTTCCCTTCATAACAAAAAAATATCAATAGAAACATATCACAACTTTTAATGCAATTTATTTAAACAAATAAAAAATACGTTACGTTTTTTAAAACAAAAGATTGTTCGGAATGTTAAAAAATAAAAACAAATTGTCATGCAAATAAACGAAACAAATAAATAAACATTCTAATGGTAAAAATACAGAATAACTTTTGAAACTCAGTCATCGTGATCGCATGTATTAGACACATTTTCATTGCTTTCTCCGTTTTCTTCTACGAGATCTTGATTCTTCTCGATTTCATCATTTTCCAATGGCAATTTTTCAACTGTCGAATTATCTTGGTTATCATCACAACTATTCTTGAAACAATTATATCTAAACATAATAGCATCTTTCAGATCTTTATTTCCAGATTTATCCGTCAGTTGTAGAGCGAATGCCAATGTTTTCTCGTCACTCCGTTTGAATAGAGCTTTTGTAGCTTCTTCGTATTCCTCCAAAGCGATAAAACTAAAAATTAAAATCATTGATAAAACCAAATAATTTAATGTTTATTGCGTACCATTGAGCCGCTACTTCGTATGCACCATGAATGACGGAGAATGTCGCCCATTTAGACAAGATATCGTTGATTATGGGATCATTCTTTGAGAGTCTGCACTTCGCTAAAGCTAAAGCTTCCCTAAACAGTGTTGCACTGCATAAAACATTAACGGCTTCTTCCACTTTATGGCACGCTAAAAGATATGATACCGTCTCCAACGGATCTGATTTAGTGTTTTCTATAAGCTTCATTGCGTAAACATCACACGCTTCTTGCCACAGTCTAAAAAAAATAATCAATCAGAACTGAAAGTAGTCTAATTCGGAAAATTACTTTGGGGATACCATCGGGGCCATGCTAATAAGCCAAGGATTTACTGTTTGGTTCTTGATGGCGTCTTTAAGAGTTTCAGCAATGTCACCTTTCCATAACGATATATATTGACTAGATAGTAATTTTTTACTTCCTACATGTTTCTCTTCTGAAGTATAAAATTATGAGAAAAAAATGTAAAAAACGCAAAAGGATTCTTACGTTCTGCTTCTAACAGATCCAACACGTTGTTCTTATCACCAAATAATTTAGTGGTATCGAAGTGATCAACACCATTTTTGGGTTTTATTAAATCTTCCATATTTTCCCCAGTTTGCGTAAGAAACATGAGTCTGCAATCTTCTAATACTGTCGTTATGTTATTTTGGCTCCTAGCTGTTAAACTTAACATTGCGCTGCGTTTAACTTTCGTAGTTCCGTCTTCTTCATCACTTTCCTCGGCTTGCTTATATTTCTTTAAACTGTGTTTTAATTTTAATCGTTCTTTCTTAACTTCCGCTAAATCTAGAAAATTAAAAATTCGTGAAAAAAATCAAGTAAATATGATGAGGAAATATTACCAGTTTCTGTCATAGGTTTATGTTCGTTAGTATTCCATATCCGGATGCAATTATCTTTACCGCCCGTTATGATAAAATTCTTATCCAGTGGACTCCATAACACGGCCAAAATCGCCTCCACATTGTGACCGGTGAATGTTGAAATAATATTTCCGCTCTTGACATCCCAAACCTACTCATAATAAATTATAATACCAGTTGGAATCAGTAATCATTATTTAAGCAAATATTTACTTGTGCGACACCATCGTCTCCACCAGAAACTAATTTAGCGCCTTCGTACGAGCTCCAACACAAACTTCTCACTGGTTTTGAATGGCCATTTAATACAGTAGCAAGCCTTGAATCCTCTTTTTCGTCATCACCTACAAGGAACTCATACAATACAATAAAAAAAAATAATTTAATATTTAATAAGACATACCACTCCCCTTCTCTTTTGATAAATCATATACAAGTATAGAAGCGTCAGAGGTTGAAGCGGCAAACCAAAAACTATACGGAGATGTTTCATTATCTTCAGCAGTTGCTTCAGGATGCCACAGAATATCAAGAATACTTTTATGTTGGCCGTAAATTGTCGTTACCAGATCGAAATTTAAATTATATATGAATATTGAACCTGCTTTAGTGCCAACATTAAATAAACTGTAATCCGGCTTCCAACACATTGATGTGACATGTTCTTTAGTACCAACTTTTATTATTTTAGGTTCTAGAAAATTTTAATACTGTAATTATCGTAGCGAATTTTGTTATAGTTACCATCAGTGGGGTGTTCCACGTTATAAGCAGCTAAACCACCTTCACCGCATGCGTATAATCCAATGGAATTTATATCGCCGCTTAATGGTCCCCATGTGATTTTGTGAACGGCCGTTCTGAAGTATTGGTTTAGTAATGTGGGAGCTTTGGATGTATTGTTAGAATTTATCAACCCAATCTGAAAATAATGAGATGAATTACACAAATTTATCGAATTTACGAATCTACTTACTCTTCCTTCAAATGTAGCATAGGCTAACATAGCTTCTTTAGTTGGATGCCAAGCTAACGCTTGAACTTTACTTTGGATCTTTTGCCATAAATTACTCATTAGAACGCATTGCAAATGTGGTCGAGATAAATCCCAAATTTTCGCTGTGTTGTCTCCAATTCCAATAGCAAGTCTGTAATAAAGTTATGCATAGTAATATGTTGATTATTGCAGCATTATAAAAAAAAAAAAATAAGGAAGAAAAGATTCCAAAAGATGGTAGAAGAATCTAATTGTTCCAATCTGTAAGAAAGATTACTCAAATTGCGACAATTATAAAGCCATTTGTTTGTCGATTTTTAAATTAAACAAGAAAATCGTAGAAGTGAATTAAATTAAGGAATCTTATAAGAAACAAGCAATTAATAGGTAATATCCATATTATAAGAACAATATAACAGAATGCAGCACCTAAGATCATACAAGATATCGAAAAAAGTGTAACAACAAAAGCAAATCGAAATCTTTCCAATTTCTGTTCTTCAATGGCGCGCCGGATTCCAATATCAAGCTATGAGATAAGATTTATGGAAAGAAGGTAATTTTTATAACTTCAAGAATGACGCAGTGTGGATCCATATTAAATAACCAAGGAGCGAGGTTATTCAGATAATTTTTTATTGGTAAATTGTCATTTCTTTTCTAAATTTTCAAAAAAGTACATTGTTGGATTCATTAAATAAATGCTTTTCAGCTTTAACTGTAATTTTTAATAAGAGAAAAATTACAGGTAAAGCAAGTTTTCCATTGGTACAAATGAAAAAAAAAAAAATTTAACAAAAGAAAAAGTTATTACGTCAAATTGTTGTCCTTTTCCGAAATCAAGTCCATCATGATAAAACAAAAGAAGAGCAACTGTCAAAACAAACAGTAAAAATAAGAATAAACTGAGAGAAGAAACATTGTTCTCCGATAAATGTTGCAAAAATGCTTCGAACTCGAAAAGAAATGGTTAACATGGTGTTTATTCTTGCACAAAGACTGTTTGTTGGCCGTTTGAGCTCTTCGTCTATCCCTAAATTCGAATGAAACCGCTAAAGTTGGGGGTATGCCATTATATAAAATTTTCGTATGGTCCGAAGCGTCTTAGCCAGTATAAGGAAATATTGCTGAATAGCAGTTTGATTTGTTTCCTCATTTTAAATTTATAAGAGCGCTTACATCAAGAAGTATTATAAGAGTCCTAATACAAAACGAAAACAGAAAAGGAAGAACTATTTTTAATTGCCATATACGACGACTCGGTAAATATGTAGAATCCCAGGATGGATTTACAGCTATTTTCACTTCAATACTTTACCTACATTTATTTTCACTACAAATCTTTTAGATGTTTCTCCATTTCGCGTATGTATTCTCGTATATGCTTCAAACAAAGATTCACTGAGCCACTTCTTTTTTATCATACTCAAGGATATGTCGTTGAATAATAGTAGATACAGTACGAGAAACGACCACAAACAAACTGGATAATGCAAAATCTAATGAACTGTTCTATAGACGGAATAAAGAGTTTAAAAATAGAGCTCAATATAATAAAATCCAAAGCTAAGAGGGTAAATAAGAAAAAAACTTAGGAAGAAACCAGCATTAATGCAAGAGGTGACAATAGAAACACTCACGAAAAATAATGTTGCCCATAGTAAATAGAATAAATAAGGCATAACAAAATATATATTCAATACCGAGCAAAGTTTCATTTGCGTTTTTCAGATTAGAAGAAATATAGAAAAGGCGGTGTAAATACCGCCCACGTGAGCAACAGAAGATTAATTTACTTGATCGAAATTTTAACAGTAAGTAAAATTAAGAATGTAAGATCCACACAAATGAAATGGTTAAGATTTGTATATGTAGTAGAACAACCATTTATAAGCAGTATAGAGGGAGGAAAATAATATAAAAAGAGTAATGGAAGCAAAGGGAAATGGGAAGAAAAAGAGAGCTAGACAAAGGAAGCTATAGAGATAATAAGTACAGGGTAAAAGAAATGCAAGAGGTAAAACCGCAAAAAGTATCTTAGCCAAAATCCGAGGCGCATAGCAAAAAAACGGTTGAAAAGAATTAAAATTAATGGCCACAGAGCATAAGAATAAGGAAGGTGGAGTATTACCTGTTTGGATCCAGCGGTGAACTTGCTAAACAATAAATATATCCTCCGTTAGTTGGATAAGATACATGAGTAGTCCTATCAGCTTGTAAACTGGTGCAAAGTAGAAACCTTTCCTGTCCATAAGACCATGCGAATAATTCACTTCGATTTCTCCAATCATTTTCTTGTATTTGATCACCTAACTTTATAGGTGCAGCGATTGTAAATAAATTATTTCCGTGATCGTGATGAATTAGCTTTTTCTGGGGCGTATTCCTAAACAATAGATATTTGCAAAACCGAAATTCCTTGGTAAAATACAAACTTACGTTTCTCTGTTCAATTTTGAGAAATCCCACTGAAGTAATTCACCAAACGACGAAGACGACAATAAAATATGCGGCGCAATCCAACACAAACTAATCCAATTTTTATCGTTACTTCGATATTTTCGTTTGTGCCTATTGCTCGACAAGTATAATTCGATTTGTTTTCGTCCGTCGGTACCGGCCCGCCAAATAAAAATCGATCTAAAATTAAGTGAAGATTAATGATTTTCTTCTTAGTATAGCTACAGTAAAATTAGTAATGAATAATCTGAATTTTTGGATTTAAGGCTAATTTTACTGTACTGTTTAAAGATTTCATACCCTCCTTTTGAAGACGAAGCCAATAGAAATTCTTTCTTCAATTGATTTACATCATTCTTTTCACTTATTACATTACTGTCAGCATCTTCTTTATTTTGTATTACTTCGTTATTTTGTGCTCTCTCAGATTCGAGATCATTATTAAAATTTGCTTTATTACTGTTGTCTAAATCATCACAAGTTTTTGTACTCGGATCTGCAGGTAATTCTTCATCCTTTTCTACTTCCTTATCAGAGTTTGAAACAGCTTTGACATCATTGTTTCTTGCATCTACTTCTTCAGATACTTCATTATTTAGTATTTCCTTTGATTCAGGTTTATCATCAGAATTCACCTTGTTACTATTATCTAAGTCACCACAAGATTCTGTACCAGTATCTGCGAGTAATTCTTCATTCTTTTCTACTTCCTTATCAGTATTTGAAACAGCTTTAACATCATTGTTTCTTGCATCTACTTCTTCAGATACTTCGTTATTTAATGTTTCCTTTGACTCAGTTTTATCATCAGAATTCACCTTGTTACTGTTATCTAAGTCACCACAAGCTTTTGCACCTGTATCTGCAGATAATTCTTCATTCTTTTCTACTTCTTCACTAGTATTTGGAACATAACCGGCATCACCGTTTTTGCCATCTACGTCTGCAGACAAGTCATCAACAGTTTTCATATTTAAATCTACAGGTTCATTATTTTCTACTTCCTTATTAAAATTCGAATTTACAGTACTATTACTTAAATTATAATTACAAATATTTGTATCCTTAGCTGCTGGTGAAATTTCAGTCTTTATTTCCTTAGAATCACCTTGTATACTATCTTGAACACAAATATTTTCAACTAAACCATTTCTATAGACACTATTGTCATTTTCTACACTTTCTGTGACACATATTTTGTTACACGCGAGGTTTTCATTTTGTGTATCAGTAGTTTTAACAGTTTGCACATTGCTTGCGCTAATGTCTGCAGATTCATTTTCATTTATTTTCTGATTCGAACGTATTTCATTTATACAAGCATTTGTATCTTGATTATCGGCGTTAATATTTTCATTTTCGTTACTAGAGTTCTTTTTTACTGTTATTTTACGTATAGTACTCTGCGGGAATAAGTTGGATGGAATTGGACACCAAGCCAATGAAACGACGCTCTTATCGTGGCCCCGCATTTTATATAAGATTTGACCATTTTCTAAAAAAAATTGTTAATCGTTGTATTGATTGTGAATACCCAATAAACTAAACCAGGAATCCCTGGTCTAAGAAATTCATTTAAAAGAGAATACATTTACAATCTGCTGTGCACCAGAGACGGACAAAACATTATTTCAATAAATTATCACATATCACAATACAGAAAAATTAATTTTTTGATTACCACATCCGCAAGTACAACCTTACTACACAACCAGAAAAAAAGAAAACAAATTATAGGCCATCTAAAACATGGCTGGAGATTAGAAAAGCGATCTCAAAAAGAAATTAAACGGGAACAGGCAAGATAAGCAGATTTTATAATTAAAAACCTTATTAGGATATAAATAAAATTATATTGGTACATATATTGTAACTAAAATACCATGGATAAGTTATATATGAATAAAATTCTCTAATTATTTATAAATAATTTCATTATGCAAATAATCTAGACAACTTCTATTCAAATAATCACCTAAATATACTTTTATTCAAAAATAAGGATAAAATTTAACTTTACTCTGCACCAATTACATTTTGTATTATGTGTATACTCACTTCTAATATCGGCAATAATAACTAATCCACATCGTAAACCAAACGCCATTAACCATGACGAATGGGGACATACTGATAAAGTTGTGATGTGCACTTTGAAACTGAATAGATTCTTTAAAGGTGTCACTTCGTCAGTTAATACCCGCCATATTGATACAAATCCATTTTCCGAGACAGCAATTACTTTATCGTTACCAGCAAATACGGCACCTATCAATTTTTCTGTATATGCCTGAGAAGAAAATAGTAAATATGTTTTTTCAATAAGAGATGGTTTTCTAATACATACCACATGTGCGTTATTTAAGCATTTATTACTGTAATTTTCTAAGTTCCATAACTTTACGATTTTATCTTCTCCTGCAGAAGCAACCCATTTGTTCCCAACTCCCCAATCTAAATTTACATCGATTGAAGTTACTCTACGAGAAAAATATATTTAACTGGCCGATTAATATATGGGTATGATAAAATTCTTACCTTTCGTAATGTGCATGGGGAATAATTTTAATGTCAGCAGGTTTATTAGATGGCTGTGGTTCAATAATCACTATTTCACTTTTTGCACCATATACAATCGTATTATCCGCGGCACAAGCTAGTATTCTATTTTCATACCAATTTGGTGAAGGAGGAATCACCAAATTATTCATTTTTCTAAAATATATGGGGTTAGTAAAGCAACTTGTAACAAGTGCAATATTTTATATTGAAATGGATGAGTATTCAAATAGTCAGCAATGAAGAACGGTATAAAGGTAAATAAAAAATAAATCGCAAAAAGTGTATAAAAAGTTTCGTACTTGCTTAAAAGCCGGTTGTATTATTTGATTTGTTGTACACCACTGAAAACTAAAAATTGGTGATGACCTTACAGATGATGTGTGGTGGGGACTCTCAACACCTTTCAGTTTCCCGCCAAAAAGTATTTGTACTCCACCTATAGGTAGTACTTCGAACTACGTTATCTTTATGCACAGCCCGAAACCGGTAGCATTTTCATATAGTAAATTATTACAAATTAGGAAGTACGAATTTTATTTAAATTTAATTAAACTTTATTTTGAAATGTTTGTTTCATTTATTATTTTATATTTTTAAATGAAGTAAATAATGGTGTAATTGGAATTAACTTATTTTGTAATAATTATAAAAATAAATACAGTTGACGAGTGTACCAACAAATAAACTACAAACTTTAATTCTGCTATCGTGTAAGAGATCGCGCCATGCAAACGTTAACTCGTCTTGGATATTTAAATATTTCTTTAGTTTAAATTTAAAAATGCTGTATTACATTTCTTTTAAATCGGTTATAATTTATCGCGGGCTAAAGCATTCTCATAACCAGTTATTATTTATTTTCCCGTTCATCAAAAATCAAAACGGAAAAGCATCCAACTTTAGGGTGGATAAGCTAGCAAGAAGGATCTCAAATTCTATTTTCGGTTAAGGAGTTAAGACGATAAGTTTCCGGTGTTTATTTACAGGTTATTCAGAGTTAGTATCAAACAATAGCTTAAGTCAGACGAAGAATAAGTAAGTTCATTGACTACTATCATTATTATATTGTAGATATAAGGGTAAAACATATCTGCAGATTCGATTTTAGAAGATATATATTGAACTTCACCAACTTCTTTGAGTAAAATGTGTGCTTCCTTTACGATCATTGAAGTATTCATTTTCAGGAGATATTACTTTACAGTTTTGTTTCTTAAAAAAGGGAGATGAATATTCGTTTGAATCGATAGAAACACGATGAGTTTTAAATAAGTTTCTTTTATAGTTATTTTTAATTTTTACTCTTTACAACTGGCAAGTTCAAAGTACTATTTCTTCCTTAGTTAAGCTTTAATTTAGATTCTACCTTCAGATATTATATAATCTATTCAAACAGTGTTAATGTTAAAACATCCCAATAAAGCTTACTTAAAAAAAATGAAAAGTAATGTCAATTTCGTTTTAAAACTTAATGGAAATGTGGTGTAGGTCACATTAATGGCACAATCTAACGATCCAATTAAAAAATTCTACCCTAAAATAAAAGAATCTGCATTAATTTTGGTGATATGGATACATAAATTGCAAGATCTTATTGATTTCTAAAACTAAAAATGTTGATTTGATTCTAACTTTGGTGGATGCGCCAGTTGAATTAGGTTTGTTCGAATTAATAACTAAAGAGCTTAAGCAAACTGTTATAGAAGAACGTATGCGATAAAGCACAAAGTCTACAAAGTCTTTATATGATAAAAAGTAATACTATGGTGTTTTGATGATATGGACAGATAAATTATAAAACATTCTTGCTTATTAAAACTGTATCAAAACTTTGCTTTAACGTAAACTTTGGTGCATACGCCGGTTGGGTTAGGTTTATTCCGATTAATAACAAGAAGACTTAGGGAAGCTTTTGTAAAAAGATTTATAGAATAAAACACGGATTCTGTTAGATAAGTTTTGATGATATGGGAACATAAATTCAGAAACTTTTTCAACTTTAAAAACAGTTTGATTTCGCTTTTCTAAATTGACGTACATGCACGGGTATATCCTATAAGAAAAAAAATTTGTTTTCCAATTTATAAAAAATATCAACCGCAAAGGTATCTCATCCCATGCATCTCCCACTGTCCGAAAAGAAAGAAAAAGTTAACTGCATGGACATTAATTATCCGTTATTCCGTGTGTAGCAAATGTAGCAACCAATGAAGTTCTTCCTCCCACTACTGATCGTGGGTGCCAGGTTAAGACATAAATGCCATCCTCTACTAATGTTGCGCGGACGCCTGTTGCTCCGCAACCGATAAAACAACTAACTCACGCCGCCGAAGAAGTTACAACCTCGAAGTACTTTGCAGTGGTGACAGTTGTGCGAAGTGGATAGCCTATACTACAGAAAAGTTAGCGAAAGGTAGTAAAGATCAGTTTTCTTCGATTGCATGTTACATGTGTTACACTATTTTTCAGTGCCTTGAACGTCTTTTTCTTAGATATTTTCTTCGTATTAACCGGCATAGTATTCTTCTTTTTTGTTGAAAATTTCGGAGTACATTGCAATAGTTACAGTGTGCAGCTCTAAATATTAATTGAACGAATTTATCTTAGTTGGAGAACTAAATTGGATTTATAATTTAAAGCTTAATACCGGTGAATTTACTCCTAAAATAAATTGAGATACTAAATTTAATTTATTTAATTGTAATCTCCTATGGCTTTATACGCAGTTATGTAGCTCGTTATTTTACGTCTAGCTCAGCATCTAGTTTTAGTTAATTACACACAAGTAAATCAAACATTTATATATGCATTACCCTCGGGCTCTACTCCTAATTAGATATCTATTAATTAAATGGCTAATGTAATAATGTACATGCATATTATTTAATACGTGATTTTCAAAATTGGTTTTTGTCAAAAATGACGTTTTTTTTTCTAATCTAATATTCTTATATCTAATATTTATTGAACATTAATAACTCTTTTTATAATTCTTTATTTATACACCAATAATTGCGTAATATTAATTGCTCTGAAAATTTGTCTCCAAATAAACTTCAACCAATTAAAAACGTTAATATCGCATGCTGCAATAAATTGCCTTAGTTATTTTAATTTAATAAATTTAAAAATAACAAAGTTACGATGATACAAAATTTTTTCCAAATGAAAATTTGCCCACAATGATATGAATTGACGTACATCAAGAACCAAGAACTTCATCCCAAAACAACATAATAGTTCCTAACGGTTCAAATAATGATTAGATTTAGATTAAAGTTTACTGTAGGTTGAACTATAATTGGCAGGAATCGTATTTCCTGAAGAGAAAGCATGCCTTACGTGTGAGGATATACCGAAGGTGGTACAGAGGCGGAATAATACAAAGAACTAGAAGAAGTAGGCCGTATATATATATTTTTTTAATGACCCTTTGTAGGTTGTGTAAAATAACTTTCCAAAATTGGAAAACTTTGCCCGCGCAAGATGCTACTAGAAAATGTTTGAAATTTAATCCGGTTTATGGTATGTTTCTTCATACTTTATATATACTAGAAAGCGACAAGTGGAAATATTGTAAATGAAAATAAATTAGAGTTAGTTAGCATATAATATTTTAAAAAGTTAAAAAACAGAAGTGCGACTTTACCAACATTTAAGAGGTTATTCCGTTTATACCAAGACAATTTTCTTGTAATCACATATTTAATTTTTTTAATTTAGTTTTTTCTAATATTTCTCTCGCATCATTTTCTCTATAAAAATAAATAGGATAATAAACGTTTTTTGACAAACGTCAAAGATTCAAGGCTTGCTATTCGACACATTAAAAATGCCGGAAATATTCATATCAGCACTGCGTCGTCTTTTGTTTTAGCTTTATTGCAACATCCAATTAGAAAATAGTATTTTAAAACACAAGTGTCACAATGACGTTTATGTAATGCGAGTAGAAGTTTGAATCTCGATTCGCGTAGCGGCGAGAGATTCAAAGTACGAGCATTACACGTCATTGTGGCACACGTTTTTTACAGTATTTTTTTCTAATTTGCACATTAATCGCCTATATTACGTTCCGGCAAGAGTACCCACCCCCCTCCCCCACGTTAATATCTCATTACAGCACAGTATGCTGTAATATTCATATCAACACTGCGTCGTCGTTTGTTTTAGCTTTATTGCAACATCAAATTAGAAAAAATGTCTTTGCATCATCAAATAATACAGGGAATTAATTATATTCATTAATTTATTGAACCGTTGTTAATATCCCGATGTTTTATTTAAAATAACGAAGTGCATGCCGACTTTCGATTAACCTGGAGATATTTTAAAAAGAAAGTAAGAACCGAACTATTGCAAGCCTCATTCCTTTTTAAAACTAGCCCAGAATACTTCTAACTAGCCACCTCCGTGGAAAACCCTGTATTTTCTGCTACTTAAGTGAATTTCAAAACTATAAACTTTTTTCTGCAGATGATTTTAGAGTAACTGTAAAATCCTGAAGAAATACGATATATACTAGCAATAGCTCAAAGCACATAGCCACATATTATCCGCCATTTACTTCGTACTTCCTGATGTATTCAACAAGATGATACTGACCAGAATTTAAATGCCAGGATTCGCAAATAGGGTTAAATAAAGGGTAGGTACTAGATGCGTGCAGATACTACACACACATTCCGAATATTAAGCAACCAATTTACGTTTAATTTAAACCATTTTAGCCAAGTTTTCACGACGGTATGTCGGACAATATTTGCAATTCCCACACGGAAATGTACTGATAGTGAGTTACAATCTTAGAAAACTTATGAAAAATGATAATCGGTGTGAAGGTGTTGAAGTCTAACCTACAAAAGTTATAAATACCTACATACAAAATAAAACTACTGATGTCACCAGCTATTCGCAAGAGCGCAATTTGTTACCAAAGTTTGAAATACATTGACGGATTTAGTTTAAAATGCACGAATGCAGTATACACCATTTAATTCCTATTTTTTTTAGTTAGATAGCTTCAATGACTAAACATTTCATGTGAATGGTCCGGACAACTTCATTGTAGTTGTTTTTAACGACCTGTCCGTTTTATCCATGTTACACAATGAATAATGACTCTTGTAAATCGAAATATATGTTTTTGCTTGGCTTTTGGAAAGCTGAAAACCTTTGCTTAGCCTTAATGGGTAAAAGATACTGCGGTCTCCGAGCATCGGCACAGAAAAAAAAACATATAATATGTATTTGTCATAGGAACCATTAATTATTCGAGGAGATTCGGCTTTACAGAGTAAAAAAGAGTTACAGCTTCGGAATGAACCATTACAGTTCACACTACTAATTGTCATCATTATTTATAGGAGTACTTTAAAGTTTCGGTAAAATAATGTTAACTTGAATGTGATACTTATATTATAAATTATGTTATGACTATCTTTATAAGTTTTGCAAGAAATAAATGCTGCACTCCATAACAGAAGATTAATTTGTAACTAGTTTATACCAGGTGTTCCTCATTTAAGTTAACATGTAATAACCTTTTTATTTTTAAAGATAGGAAAATGAATCAAAAATATTTTTTGTATGGTAGAAACAGTTCTCTTTACAAACGATTGAAAATCACCCGTAGGTATATACAAAACCATTCTTTAATAATTCTTTTTTAAAATTGCATCTCCATATTTTTTATACATTGAGATAGCGCTCACAATCGAAATACCCAGATGTATAATAATTAATATTCTTGATGTTTTTCGTGTTCGTTTTCAAGTAATTTTATTTAAATATTTATGACCTTTTCACCTTTTGTATAGATTATGTATATTCCACTACAATTTGAACAGGGTATTTTATATATAATGTGTGTTTGTTTCTTTGTCGGTTTAATGTCTTTAAGTTTTGAATAACGGTCACAAATATTCAAATAATATTACTTCTTAAAGAAAAAAGTCGAAGATTAATTTTTTCTAATAAAATTTTTGGATAACATGTCATCTAACGTAAAACTTTGTGGATTCATGGCATATTTTTTAAATTTGCCGCTATGCTATGTAGTGGTCACGTGACATTTGTCAAAATAACTGTCAGGGTTGCTGAACCTAACCCTACACACACAATTTCATATATATTTTATTATTAAAAAAAAATCCATATGTCGCAACAGTTATTGTTTACATGCACCTTTTCCTGCCTTGTCTTTTTTTCTTTATAAGATATTTAACACTATATCAAGCTTCATCACGTACAAGAGTCATACATTTTAAGATGTTGCTAGGCGTCGTAATCTTTGACAGCACCCACAAACTAAATCTATGTACGTGCGCAGTATTTTCTTTAGGTAAAAGCTAGCCCTTCACTTCAGCGATATTTTCTTATTTTATTCGTTTCCGACTTTGTCGGCGTAATCGAATATTCGCATACTTAACAAGTGTTACGTGCCCTTTCTGTTCGAGTTAAAATTGCCGATGGTTTCGAACGTTCCACACATGAGACTTTACTGCGAACGCTGTAGGTACAAAAGCGATTAGCCTTTTCACTCGATTTTTTAAGGTGGCTGCTTTGTGCATAATGCGATTTCAGTTTGATTATGTTTAAAATTGAATATTGGCATACACACACATACGTGTGGATTGTGACAATTAATCAGTATTATTGTTCGTGCAATCTATTCGGTATTGCGTCTTTGCTGATACCTATTAAAGCTTGTTTTACACAGTCAATAAATTGTTGAATTAATTCATAGACAAGATAAGAGTGTTTTACATTGTTGTGTTAAAATTGTTAGCATTAGGTAATAATATCATTTATTCAAAATATGTAGACAAGGAAACTCCGATTATCAATAAATAGGTACATGTTTCGTACTTATTAGTTCTCGCCGGCATGCATGCCCGTTTCACTGGGTCTCTTCTACCCGTTCTTTGTTTTTAGTTGACACTAGTCCCGCCCAAGGCGCTGGTGTACTGTTTCTTAGATCGCCCAGACGCTTAAAATATAAATGCTGTGGTTATCGAGTGCGACTCATTGGCAGTCGATTTATCGATTCAGTGATCTTGGGTGACTTTGCGAGTTTGACAGATAACGCGAGTGTAATTATCGGTCTTTTGTTTTGTGGAATTGAATTGCATTTCGATTTCAAGATGGTTTTCTATTGTTGTATATCAACTTGCACATACAGCAATAAAGATGTGAACATATATCTTTCCATTATTTTGTTGTTTAAGAAATAGTATTTCTGTAACCTGTTGAGGGAGTTTCTTATGACCAATAAATCAATCTTTCATTCATTTATTCGTTTATTCCTTACTTTTCATATAATTGTAAAGGTCGTTCTGCACTACGCTATTTATTGGTCAATTTATTAGTGTATTTCAATAATACTTTGCATATACATAGGTACCTTATAAATTGTATATGCGAAGTATTATTTACGTGAACATTTGAAATACACTAAAATTCACCAATAAATAGCGCAGTGCAAAACGACCTTTATGTATTTCCAAAATTTAAATAGAATTTGCTTTTGAAATACCCGCCCCGGCATACTTCAAAGCCTTCGGCGGGACTAGTCACAACTACGCAGCATATATCGTTCACATGAAGGCTTAAAGAGTTGCCCATATATAGGTATGTTATCTGTGTCGGCATATCATAGGCGAGACCTTTGGGCGAGACACAATCAACAACACTCCACCAGGCAGATAAATGCAGTGCTGATATAAAGATGTAAATGAAAAACGCGCAACGCCATCTATCAGTAAAGGTAGGATGTCTCGTATGTTTTTCATTTACATCCTTATATCGATTAATTTATTTTCAATATCCACCATGGAGATCAGTTCTTGCTCGCCATTAAAGGTAGAGAATACATTTAAATTTGGCAAAGAAAGAAATACGGTGTTAGACAAAAACGTACGCCAGAAGAAAAAAACAACCCGTCCAGTTTGAGTTAGGGAGAACTGCTATACCCCACGCAACAACCTGTAAAACCGAAGAGCCCAGAGTGAATTATTTGTGTAGGAGCGGGCGTGGTTGTCTAACGTATCGTGTTACAGATATTGTGAATATGGCAATGCCGCTGTTAACATGAAATGCTTTACTTGCATGTATGTGTAGTACGGAACTTTTTGCGGCATAATCTGGATTATAATGCAAATAATAATAATAATATAATATTTATAAATCAGAATAACAATTAACAGTATAAAAGTAAAAAAATAGATAGAAACAATAGCATTTGAAAGAAATTTGTTTTAATGAGATATTTGTCTAAATGTATGTAGAGACAATGATAAATATTTATTAGGTAGCACCCTCGAAATTATTAAATATAATTCGTTTCATTGGTCCTTAGTAAAAAGAATAATATGACTTACAAATTTGTCTCACGGTTTTACACATATTTACACGTATAGTTCTCGCAGTGTCTATAAATATAGTCATATTTACACTGCAGTTCGGTGTGTCTTTTCAGCTCGCTTTTCATGCTAGTACCAATCGAATAATTACGTCACGAATACAGAAATTTAATGAAATTGGTTCGATTGTAAATATTGGCTTTCCTGGACTTCAACTAACTGTGCGCATTGATCAGAACCTTGACTTGACCACTTTAATAGAAAACTCATCTCTGATGAAGCGTATTTTCTACTGAGTCTACAAGCAATTTCTATAGATGAGAAATTTTACAAGAGGATGTAAGATACATTCAGTAATTCAAACGATAACTACAAGGAAACATGGTTTCTCTACTTGTTCTATTACAAGATTCTACAATCAATAGGTATGGGTATCATACCTATTCACAAAGAAAATCTAATGCAATCTATCATATATGAAAAATATAATGCTAGAACTTCGTGTTAACGAATTAGATACTACTGTAATACTATAGAAATAAAATAGGTTATGTTAACACTAATTATACATAAGGTTATAACTTGCATTAACATATACACATTAAAATAATTTTGCTGTCTTTAGTATAAAAGTTTAATAAGAACTATTAGCAAAGCCTTAATCTAGTCCGTAATATAAAATATAATGATCCCTGTAGAAGCTATAAAAATATTATATACATACATATAATGTACCTGATTAATTTAAAAAGTATTATGCTTCATTGGTTTATTGTTTGTTTACTTTTATAAATATATGATATTTTAATTGAAATGTAAACCTGGAGCAGTATTTAAACATTACTACATCTTTAAATTACTTAAAAATGGTGATAGATTAGGTCACGTTTAGGTATATAACCTGACTTAGGTCCGATGATGGAAAATTGATGACACTAAAAGCAAATCAAAACAAACCGGGAAAGATGAATCTGGTTATTCAAATACATTGTTTATCTAGATTACAATACCCCTGAGTATGGGAGCAATTAATTTGTTCTTCCAAATCCAATTAAGTTGATGGCTCCGTGCTTTTTTGCGGTTCTTTTTTTTTTCATATTTGTATTGATAAAGCATTAGGAAAGCATTTTTCAATAGTAATCCTACCATTGTATAGCATCTAAAATATGTTTTAATCATTGAGTATGATTTTTTTTTAATCCGACTTTATTACAAAGCATACTAAATCAGCTCTTTATTGTAGCAAGGTAAAGGTAGCATTCTAAGATGTTTGAATTCTTATTGAATTATTGCTTTAACTACATATAGTTGCAAAATGAATTACATTGAACACCGTACTTTTGAAATAATCACTTATTTAGTGTTACTATTGTTAGAATTGATCTCTACGTGAAATTTTAATTGTTCTACAAACTTCCCGTCTGATAATTAATAATTATTAGCGCATAAAACAGTTTGCTGGAAATTAACACCGGGAGAGTCTTCAGCGTATATCATCAAAAATGCAAGCTATTCGAGCGAGTTATTTTCGGAAAACTTATTAATATATAACTCGCCAAAGTTTAATCGGTCGGTATTAATTTAGCAAACTGCATTTAGCGCCAAAAATTAAGTCATTTTAATAGATACAATCCAGCAAAGTTTTATTACGGCATTAGAGTAAATGCAGTCAACTTAGTCGTAGTGTTTTAATTTCCTATATACATTTTATAATCACCCAAATATATATTATTTATACTAACGATATCTCAAGCGCAATTGGCAATAGCACCTGTATAGTTTACGCTGATGATGTGACTCTTATCACCAGTCACTTAGATAAACATGAAGCGCATACTAATTGCTCATTTGAAGTCAACGCAATAAATGATTGGTTATCAGCTAATGGTTTAATCGTACCAAGCGTAAACTACTGCATTTCTCTCCGACTCCATCCAATGACGATAAGAGTTTACTAATTAGGATCAGCGGCAAGTCTATTGAACAACATCAAGCAACTAAGTTATTTGGGACTGTATATATACCATGCGATTAATTGAAACATTCATATTACTTCTATAGCTTCACAAATCGCCTCAAGTTGTTTTGCAATGAAGAGATTGCGGACGTTAGCCAGCATTGGAATATGTCGGGTTTGTTATTTTGGGAGCTTCCTTAGTAAAGCGACCTACGGCATCTTTTGCTGGGGTGCTACTACACAGGCCAAAAGAATTTTTATACTGCAAAAACATTATCCATAACGTGTTGTGTATGGGACCTAGGGAGACCTGTAGAGACGCATTTAAGCAACAAAAACTGCTAACAATTACATCTATATACATTTTAAAATGTATTATATACGTGAAAGAACATAGCATCCACTTGTAATCGGAGTCGAGCTCATGGAAGATCTACCTGTTAGGGGTAATCAATTATGCAAAAAGGGACCATTATGCATGATAATTTGACAATAGTGTCAACAAAACAAGGCAACAGTTGGCATTATTTTAATTGTAATTTTTGTACTTTAAAGAGGAACTGCCTCAATATGTTGTACCTGCATGAATAGAATAAAATAAATATCTTATAAAAAATAAAACTGGTCTTTGCTAGACAGGATATTTGAATCCATGTACAGATCATCTGTACTGAGCATAATTCTTATTAATACAATATATAAATTTTTATGGTTGTGTAGTATCCCATTACTAAATTATTTCTGGTAGAAATTTTATCAATGCTGAAACAGGGAATTACCCATCGCAAACACTCACATAGCGGAGCCATTCTCAAAACAAAAGGGAGCTATAAAGAGACACGTCATAAGCATTAATGTGTGGGCTTTTGTTTTCAGTTCGTATGAGAAAAATTCAATTTGTGTAAGTACACACAGATCTCACATTTTAATTAGGATGCAACTACCAGCCAAACACTATATAACATTTTACAAAATTCTTAAAATAATATTTTCTACTATCTTAATTGTGTGCTTTGTAACCTCAACAACTATTCTAGGCCATTATTTATACCATTATAATGTTTAGTATCTCACTTTGTTCTAGTTGAACCCATTAATTTATCTTTTGTGTTTAATAATTGTTTTAAATTAGGCGCAAAATACGCGTTTGTTGATTAGAAACATTAAAAGGCAAGTTGGTTTTGCATAATTAATATGATAACGTGCACTGTGCGTGTCACTGGACAGTTAAAAGTAGGGTAGCATGAAAAATTAATAGCTTTTTAAATAAAAAGTAACAGTATGATAGATGCCCTACAATAAATTTAAAATTCATCATGCAATTTTATACATAAACATATCATTACCGGACATAAAATATCTATTTCCGTGTGTCATCTACAATATCGTGACAATTACTAAATAGGACACGAAAACATTATCATTGTCGGAAAACAACTAGCGCGGAATATAATATGTGGTATTTTTTGCAATCCTTGGAGATAACCGAGCACATTACCTTATCAAGTAAAATTCCCTAAACATGACAGACACCAGAGTATTTAAAATACACTTCTGAACAAAATAGTATCAATTTTAAGGCGATTGGATTAGTGCATTCCAGAGTATCAAGTGAAGCTACCGGAAAGGCTTCGTCAAAAGTGCCCAAGGTTACTTCAGTAAGAAAGATTGAGGCATAATTTTTTATTACTGAGTAATTTCCTATGATTCTCTTTTTGGAAGTATTAGTTCATCATTTTAAATAATATCGGTTTCCAAAACAATTCACTGTATTAACTTTATCGAGTATTTCCATTTTTACACTTTGCAAATATTGATCTTTTTTTTTATTCATGTGTATTTATTCTTAGGCAAAGTATTCCAGTTATAAGATGCCTAACGCGTACAATCGAAATTTTCTGGAAAGTTAGACGCGCGCACCCTCTGGCGGGCAATTTTCATTTGCATCGAGAATTACCCACCACTGGCACATCGACACTTTCGTACATACAGAAGAATGTAGTAATTAACAACTTGGAAAAACAATTGTCCCTGAACCAGCAAGAACTGTCTACAAAGAATTAACGAAATTTCCGAGTGTTAGGTAATCTGAAAGTTTAGAATTTTCTCGGAAAGATAGCTTCAGTTAAATCCTTATTTAAAAATACAGCACTACAGTTCGTAATTTGGTGGAGGCGCTGGTCTTTAAGTAGATGTTTTTATAAAAATCACGCATACTTGAATTTTTAAATTCTATTTTAGTATGTAGTGTGGATAATTTGATCTATCAATAATAGAAAAGTTTGAGAATAGCGTATTAAGAAAACTAGTTTTATGAGAAACGTTTAAAGCACGAATTTTAGTTTAAAAAACAACTGAATGAGTGCTTCAAGTCTTGCAAAATGTTTTTTAATTAGAAAGTAATTTGCTAACACTTTTGTATTTGTAGATCCACTAAGACACAACATAAAATCTTGGGGAAAAAAGTATAATCTTTGATCTTTTATTAAGATGAAGAAGAAATTCCGAGATGTAATTTTTAGTACTGCAGCAAGTTGATGGGACTGCACGCATTGCATTAGTACGAACTCCGTGAATTTCATTTCTTCGGCTTAAGCTCATACAATACGAGTTAATAATAATTTGCTCTATAACCTTTCAAATCTTACTTTAAACTTCAACTCTCATATGCAACTTTGTTTAAGAAATCAGCATATATTTCATATTTGCAAGTTCGCGAAGTTAGATTGCGAATTAAAACTTATTTCTCATCTATTCTATCCTAAGATATTCGAAATATCATGATTTCGATTTTTTCATCCAGAAAGTTATTCTATCGTCATATATTAACGGAAGTGGAAATGATAAACTTCTTTCCTCTTTTACTTCGGCATCGATTTCTTTGCGTCCACATTCGTCACGGTAGACGTTTACGTATTGTATTGCTGCGAAACAGTATAATCTTTCACGACGATGTCCGTTATTTCTTAAATAGGACGGCATTTTAAATATTTTATAACAGCACTACTTCACTATATGGACTCAACTAAATGCGTAAACTATTTTGGCAAGTCGAAATAAATATCTGAATTTTTCTAAAACGGAATATTCTTTGTTTAAATATTTTATTGATAAGATGATTTGGATAATTATTTTGTTTTAGAATAGTTTTTGCTTTATTAATGGTATCATTTCGAAAAATTGGACTGGTTAAAGTTATAGCTCTATCAGCTAAACTAATAATAACACTATTTTTTTGCGTTTTTATAATAAATCAACAAAAACTATAAATAATAGTCAAACATTTATAAAATACATAAAAATTCCTTATGTAAAAAATCTTTCTGAAAAAATTAATCAAATTATCAAACCTTATAATTTTAAAATAGCAAATCAAAATAATAATAAATTACAAAGTCAAATTTACACAAAATTAAAATCGAAAACTGAAAAAAATAAAACATCACATATACCTAGTATATAAAATAAATTGTCAAAATTGTAATGGTGTATATATCGGTGAAACTATGCAATATTTAGAAAATAGAATAAAAGGATACAAATATAACAAAAATCTTACAGCTTTAAAAAAACATGAAATAACACAAAATCATACATTTGATTTTAACAATGTATCAATCCTAAACCAAGAACAAAACTATAAAGCACGAACTATATTTGAAATAATCCAAGTTTATAAACATAATAATTCCATAAATGATAAAACTGACACACAATTTTTCACTAAACTTTATAACTTAATTCTATAAATGAAATTTTAATAAAAATTTAGTAACGTTTTTCATATTTAACCATAACTAATACAACTGACACAATTCACAAAACAATCTTTATATAAAACATTTCAAAACTCTTTCAAATTAAAACGAAAAACAAACTGATTTGATCAATAAAACAAAAAATGTTATATATTTTTATACATCAAAATTTTATTTTCTACATTATTAATTTTTAAGAATGTAAATGATTAAGGTTTTATTAATAAACCGAAACGTCTTACTCACTCTAATAGTTGTTTAACTATATGACTTTAAAAACCAAGAAGATCTACACATATATATATATTAAAAAGTCAAGAAAATTTGGAAGAAAGCGTTTTTAATATTAAATTTACACCTAAAACGTTATTTTAATCATAAAAGTATTTCATTGAACATATCTTCGCATTCATTTTACCATTTAATAGTCAGATAACATGTAAGACTACAAAAAATGTTGAAATAACCTTTGCATTTCTCTCACACAGTGACGCCCTTGTATTTTTGTTTCCGTTTAATTTTTTTAGTATTTTTTTGTAACATTCAAACCTGGAAGTAAACAACGCTACAGCAGTTTGAAACAACAACCTTCAAATGCAAAACGGTTTATATGCGTTCGGTCTAATTTCCTGCAATCAAATCGGAAGACGTAGCCTGTAATGGAAAATTGTTTTTCTTCATGTTTTCGACCAGGGAACTGGAAATTTAGCCTCAGGTGCGTGGGGTTCGAGAAAGTAAATACAAAATTACTAAATTCTGTTTACGTTCATCACACATACATATTTCTATGTTATCTATAAAAATTTGTGTCGGTTATTTCCTAGCAAAATCAGAAGTTGAAGGATGTTAACCAGCATTATTATTTCACAGTCACTAACTTGGTAATCTACTCACTCAGTATCTATAGTATTTTCTAAATGAAATTTGAAAAAATATTAAGTACTTAAACTATTGTTTGGTGTGACACAAAGCTGACAAAATAAAGATAATAAGAAACAAAAGACACTTTATTTTAACTTCTAAAATTTTGCTGATATTGGGCGGTTCAGTTTGTAGATCAATTCTGAAATATGTTCTTAAAGAATTGGATTCTTCGAATAAAGTACTTCGCAGTGTCTTTTGGTTATGTAGAACAATAGGTTTAGCTCTGAAAATTTTAATCTACACTATTTGTTGGCCAAAACATCGGGAATATCTCCAAAACCGTTGGAGATAGACACAATGATACGTGTATAAAATCCAAAGAAAATTATATTTTACATCCAGTTATGTAAAAATTACTATGCCGTTCTATTACAAAAAAAAAATCAAGTTAGCCATGATTTTAGAGCTCAAAAATTAGAGATCCTTATTTAATCAGCTTATATTTAAACCCAACAAGTTTTAAATAAAAGAGGTGTGCTCTTTCAAGCTTACGCAAAAACTGAAAACCACATCTTTTCGAAGATTATGCATATGTCTTTTTTTTAAGTGTCACGTAATTCAAAAACCATGTGACTTAGATCCAATGTATGCCTAAGAAAGTGCCTCTCGTCTTTCTACTACATTTCGCACCCAAATCAATGAGAATCATCATTACAATGGGTCACATACAAATGCGTGTAGGCTCTTAGACTATACGTTGTTGGAGTATACAAATGTCAAAGATTCCAGATTAAGTATTCAACAGATCAAAAATGGCGAGAAATTTAAAACGAAACTTCTTAATGGAAAACCTTTTGTTTGATAATAGCTAGGTAATTTCATTTCTGCAATGCCAAAATTGTTGGTTCTAGAATCATCACGCAAAAGGACTTTACGTCCTTCGCCTTGCACTAGCTCGCGTTCACCCACTTACGACCGCAAGTTTCATTAGTGTTAATTACGTCTTCTAAACTGGATTGTTATTCATGATCGTGTGTCTCATTAGATGCCGCTCCGGGTCTAGACAAATAGATCATAACATAATAATAATGCTAGCGGATAGTAAACGCTTATATCAACTGTATACAACGCTCGTATATTACGCGTCCGCTATGCATGTGTGGAAGTGCAGGACACGTGTGATGACGCGGACGTGTAATAACGCCACGAGATACGCACACAATGATCAGCGTTTCCCGTGAAAACACCGAGGACAGTAATTATGCGCCTAATAGAGGAAAATCCGCAGAAAACGCCAGAGAACAAAAGTTACAGCGGCAACAATTTTCCGTAGTTTAAAAAAAAAACTGGTGACGTATTTCCGTTGACGTTTAGATTTTGAAATATTAGGTCGCAAATTTACGGAACGGGATTAAGACTTCATACTGACGTATAAATTTGTTATCATCGATGGGTTCCTTCTCTTAAAACTGTTATAAAAACATAAATTTATAATTTAAGCACGGGTAGTATAAAGGTGGGATAACAAAATAAAAACCATGATCCCGATTATTTCTAATACAGGTATGTGCAAAAGTATTACTCGTTGCAAGACACGTTCTCGAGGCCACTTTTAATGTTATATGCAATGTTGTGCATATCCTGTAACATATCCTGACAGAAGACAACCTTCAGTTGCAAGTTTGGAAAGACTTAAGGAAAGATTC
Source organism: Cetonia aurata (assembly GCA_949128085.1). Lineage (NCBI taxonomy): Eukaryota > Metazoa > Arthropoda > Insecta > Coleoptera > Scarabaeidae > Cetonia > Cetonia aurata. The sequence goes on from OX421885.1 coordinate 38,268,029, forward strand.
GTTAGAACAGGAAATGTGAGTTATGAAAAGTGTGAAATGTTTCCTTCAAATTTTCTGAGGCATGTAAAAGAGTAAAGCCAAAGACAGCAAAGCAGTTTTGTATGGTTTAGATTTTTATAGCTCGCAAGCTATCAGTAAGAAACTGTAGTGCCCGCAAAAGGTTAGTTTTTGCATCTTAAATTTTTTGTCCTGATTAATAATTACCGTTCTCGTAGTTTGAATTCTATCTTTTCAATAATTGTTACAATTTGACTGCTCACGGCATTCCTACTGTTACAGCTTGTATAATGCAGTCTTTATAAAATTTTTTTTTTTTGTATATTTTCAGTTATAGAATATTAGTCCAGTAATTGGGTTTTGGAACCTTTAGTGTAACAATAACTATCACACTGACAAAAGTCAATGCTAGGTTTTTCCACTGTCACCAAACAACAAGTTGTTGTGTGATAGTTATAGAATATTAGGTAAGGTTTAAGTAGTAAAAACTACGTTCTTACGTTCAAATTATTATATATTGATGACTAGTTTCGGCTATGATGCCATCTTCAGATCAAACGTCGATAGGTTAATTTGTCATTATTAAATAAAATAAAACACTGAACATTAGATTAAATTTGTCAAACAAGTTAAAAAATTAGAAAGAAAAGATTGTTACATTGAGTTGGTGTTTGTTCGATTTCTAATTTTTTAACTTGTTTGACAAATTTAATCTAATGTTCAGTGTTTTATTTTATTTAATAATGACAAATTAACCTATCGACGTTTGATCTGAAGATGGCATCATAGCCGAAACTAGTCATCAATATATAATATTTTGAACGTAAGAACGTAGTTTTTACTACTTAAACCTTACCTACCATATACGTTCAATCGGATATACATTACATCATATAGAATATTAGTTCACAACCTTCGTTTTAATAAACCAACAGGGCAAGTTTATATTAACCAGAAGGTTTTCTTTTTATTTATTAAAAAAATTATTAAATGAAATTTTAAAAATGGTCAAAAATATGAGGAAATATCGAATTACAATAGCACTTCTTTGTATCGTTTTAATTAATTATTCCATATTTTACTCGACTCACGATCAACAATTATTGATGTTTCATACATTAAATACACATTTTATCCGCATTGGGTTCACCCAATCGAATGGCGAGCAGAAAAATTTCAATAATTGACAAACTTCTAGAGGTTTTCCACTACCTACGAGAACAGCTCACTTCCCCAATTTTACCAAAGCAGAGAGTATCGGTCTGCAATGTGTACATCACTTTGAAAACTTAGTGCAATAGATTCGATTCGCAGCCCTCAGTTACACAGTAACGACGAAGTACATAGAGACAGGACGGCGCCCGCTGAATTGTTGCGTAGGGTGGTTGGATTACCAACACGAAGATGCCTGGCTCTAGAATTGCACTTCCTCCTCAGTAGTTGTAGAAAAATAACACATCGACGACACTTAGAAAAGTAGTTCTGTAAAGTTTCCTTGGCGAACGGAGAATCTGTAAGTAATCCTCTTTTAAGTTGACTCTTACTTAATTAAAACTATAGAAAAATAAATCTTAAAATAGATGCAATTCATTTATTTTTATAGTGTTCTTAATATGTAATATAATGTTGCCAAAATTACCGATCAATAAGTATATGTCTAGCACGACTTGGGCTCTTTTACCTTAAGTGTTTATTTTTCTTGGCAACCTTTCAAAAACCTGCATTCTCGCAACGATTATGTTACCTGCTTAGATCAACCAGGACATTGCATGAAAAGTTATTAAATTCGGTTTACGGGTTAAGTTATCGTAATATATAGTTAAAAGTATAAGCAGTTTTTCTACCCACTTGAACACAGGAATACATACTTTTTAGGTATAGAAGATCAAAATGCAGCATCTGCATGTTTAATATTACGTATTCATAATTGTGGTAATGATACAGCTTTACTTGTATCATATAATAATTACATTACAGTGCATTACTTTATTCAAATATAAATTACATCGGGGACATGCCACAGAATAAATTAGCCTGTGATATATTACCAAAACTACATAGCGTACTACGATGGTCGAAATAATGAAGTATTATTGTTCATATAACTGATATACAGGGTTAGGCAAATATGTGAGAAATTTCCTAAATTATAGGTTCTATTAAAAAATAACCTTAAGAAAAGTTTTTGTAGTATTTTTATTCTAGTCTGTGACATACTTTGATTCTCAACAAGTATATCACATGTTTGTACCTTTTCACATTTTCAGCTAGACACATTTTCAAGAATTAAAATGACGTACAACTTGATGAAAATCCATGAATCACTAATAATAATACCTATTGGCAGGATTTACATTGCTTAACAAAAGATCTCATTCATATTTCACTACACCCAAAAAAAAAAACTTGCACGACAACAATACAGTCAGTACGGTCATTTTATTTTTAAGAAAGCTTACTACAATATTGTAATACTTTATACAATTTCTGTGCGAGACAATTTCTCAAAAACAAATAAGACTGAATCCACAAAGTTGTTGTAATTTTTACGCTAAACTATGCAACACTTTGTAATATGCACTCGTAAGTTGTGCTACAAATTCTAACACTAACAATAAGTAAAAGAATATTCTGCCACAGAAAATGGCGATTCGTACTATATTTATTGAGAACGTTTCTACTTGTGTAATGCTAGAATTGGAGGTAAAAAGCTGTTGCGCAGTAAACAATGAAAACTATAAGTTACTAGAAATTGTGGTAATGATTATCGCTATAGCATCAAACGCTTTTCACGAAATATATTACTATTTAGTAAGAAGGTGTTGTAAAAATTACTACAATTTTATATAGGATATTTACGCTGGTAAATACATATGTATGTACTTAACAAAGCAATAAGGAAATAGCAATTAATAAAAACAAGAATTTTATTGAAAAATACATTTACTGGACAACATTTTCAACGTAACACAGTTTTATTGAAAAAGATACTAACTTGCAACACAAACATTTTTTTACTGATTTCTTCAATGAAACTGAAATGTCACCTGATCGCATTCTATTGGATACTCAGCACCCAATGCAAACATTATTTTAAAACATGCATCCACAGCTTTTAATGGTGTATCTACTTTATATTTGATATAAAGTGCATACGTATGAGTCCGTCACGTTAAGAAGTTCTCCAACTATTATTGGTATCTCTTGTACTGGAAACTGAAATCTGGCGTTATTCTCTGCCCGCCACTGTAGCTCTACATCCAAGTCAGTAGTATTCTGGAAATAAATACAAATTAAGTTTTGTAGATTGCGATTGTGTATTGCGATTTCAACTATATGTAACAGAAAATTAAAAAATTGCACTATCTGGAAATTATTACACATCAGTAAAAGGTGTAAAAGCCACCGATTCATGGACGATAGAAAGAACTTGTACAGTTATGATAACAATAAACGTGCATTAATAATATTATAATTATTTGTTATTATGACATTCCAGACAACCCAAAAATTACCGATTACATTTACCCTCTATAGGTAATTGTATATATATAAATATATAGCAGCACCAGTGATAGGTAATTACACAGGTAAAGAGAAACAATTTAATGCTAAATACATACATACACGCCTATACTTTTGTATTCAAGATATATTTCAACCAACGGTTCTAACCCCCAACTCAGTAAATAACTTTTCGCATCCATCGTCATTAATGTATATATTAACTAATGGACGGAGTACCATAGGACACGACATAGGAACACACAAATCACACGACCACCACCATCTACGCCTTATTAACGACTAATATAAAATGGCGTATTAGCGTAATGATTGCTGGCACTGCGAAGATCAAAACACATTTTTGTTTGCTTTTATTCAGTATTCACCTTTGTTTCCGCAATTCCGCACATAATTTATATTTGTATCAATAATCAATATAGTAAAAACGCGTTGGGATATATAATTTAATAAGATTCAAATGAAACAGATATTAATAAACAAGTTAATCCTACTCCTATAGGTATATTAGATACCTACAATAATTAATATAATATATATCTGAAAGTGTTACATTATTTTGAATCTTCAAACCTAATTGTACTAAATTCGACTACATTATATTCGGCTCTTTAATACAAAAGAGTTTGGCATACTATTGTCAACAAAGTGTTTATACATTGTAATAGATTTTTTAATAATTTGTAGTATTTCATGCTATAGTACTTTAAAACAAAAATATATTACAAATTCATATCGTTGTACTGTTAAAATATACTAAACAATGTTAGACACAAAAAGGGAGTAAGTTGTACGAGAACGGATTAGGACTGGCTTTTACAATTGTAGTAACTATAACTACATTTTTTCAACTACAATATTATAGTAATAATTCCCTATGTACTTTTTTAAGTGTATATATTTAATTTAATTTATTAAATAAACATGCTTAATTAAGAAAAATAATTGTTACATTGAATTGCAAGTTATTGTTATCTGTTTAATGTGTTCACAACAGCCTGCTCCAGCTATTGCCCACTCTATGCTCTTTAGTTACGCGATTAAAAGTTAAAGATTGTAGGCGGCAAAACGCCAAAGCGCCGCGCTACCACCGTATACTTTCTTTCCTTAAAAGATTAATCTTCGCTCCAAGAAAATAAGACACATTTGAAGTAGCAAACACTAAAGATTTTATGGAGGAAAACTATGATGTTATATTTACTATGTGCGTTTTCTAGACTTTTATAAAGTGCTCCTTTTATAATCTGTTTATTAAAGCTTCTAGTGAGTGCACCTATAGTGAAACATTAAAATATTTTTTTTATATAAAAATTTTCTTATAAACACTTGAAAGCATCGATATATCTTGTCAATATTTACTTACAAACGAATTGATAAATTATAAACAAAGACCGTTTGATGGAAAAACGGAAATAATGGTAAAACAATTCACGCAGTATACCACGTTCGGTTTGTTTTGTTTCAAGAGCCTAGCGAAAACAATAATTTTATATTACATATTTGATATGGCTTGAGGCACCAGGAAATACGTTTTCATATTTTCTGCAGAGATAGAGGGCGTGGGTGTTGGTTTTGTAGAGAGGGCAGATATTAATTTTAGCAGTATATTCTATTTTTTACAAATGCATATTGTGTGTTGTACCACAAGTAGAAGTTTTTCTTAATGGACCACTCTATACAGGGTTATTGTATAGTCCGAAATAAAAAAAAAGGGGTGAAAGAAATACATGAACAATGGCTAAATACAAAAAATTGCGGTTCTAAGTGCACGTAATACCCAGAAAATGATTTTTCTTTATTCGAGTGCGGCTCTGACTCATTTAGCATACCGGTGAATCACCGATCGTCGCTATACTTTGAACGCTGGTATCTACATTTAGTGTGCACTTGCTATTCGCACTGGATGCGTGCGTTTGCAATGGCAGCGTATACGAATATCGAATACACTGACATGATCTTAATTTCTGGTGAAACAGGACAGAATAGTGTTGCAGCAAGGAATTTGTACGTAGAACGTTTCCCGCATCGACGTCATCCTTCGCCTGGAACATTTGTAAGAGCCGTGTATCGACTTCGAGGGACAGGATCAGTAATTCCACGTTTTAAAGAATAATATATAAAATTGATAGCCAGAATAATATTATTTCAATTAAAGCAAAAAAGTTACCTCTAGTATTATGAAACGTTTAGGTTAGAAATTTATTTCAAAAATAGTTTTAGTTTAAGTGTTATTTCATAAACATACGACAAATTAAAAAAAATATTCTTCTAATTCGACTAGGTAAAAAAAAAACTATCTAGATTTGCATATTTCTGAGATTGATTGTCTTTTGGCTAATATTCAAGCGCTATTAAAACAGCCATTCCACATTAATCTATTTATAAGTGAATTCGACCTGCATTGTACACTGTATGTTTTTATGAGCTAAACCTAGGCAAAAAAATCAAAAGGATTCTTAACCAAAACATGGCATAAATCTCGCCTTCACCATTAAGTTTAGAAGCGACCATAACTTACTTCTTACGAAGGAAATATTACAAATTTTTAAGTCAATAAATGAGCCGCTATGTCTCGGTTATTTGGAAAAGATCAACACAATTTAATAGTTCGCATGCATAAACAATCTGTCTCACTGCTCATTGACCTCGATAATTCTATTAATGAACGTAAACAACCATTCGGTAATTTACACTGATCTGGACTGTAATTTCCTCCTAGAACATTAAAGGTGAAAATATTTGAAGAATAATAAGATTATCGAATCGCAATATAAGTTTTCTTTGATTGATTTACTCATTGCTAGATTAGATTAGGATCGAGGTGATCATTTCAAATGATTCTTGTTGAATTGTTACCTAATTTTTCTCTGCTCAATTTAGTTATAGGGAATTCTGTATGAGTTTGCAACTTTCTATACCATTTGATGCATTTGCATCGTGCCACATCATATTATTTTACTCCTACGAAAATAAGTAGCGCGCAAAGCATTAATTACCTCATCTTTTACTGAGAAACAACAGGTCCCACCCCCACTTTGGAGTTATAATGTATAAGTATGATGTAATTAGAATCGTGGTCTTGTTTTCATCTGTTCTACTTATAAATAATATTTTTCTTTCTAACCTTGCTATCGATTAATATTTTTTTGATATTGTATATAGTATATTAATTTTTCCAGATATTAAAAGTCTTGTCACGATAAAGTTAACGCTTAAGTGTAGTAGTATCACAACATATGCGACAAACTTTAGGAGCTGATTCCTGAGGTTATTTTGATCATAAAAGTTCATAAGAACATATGTCCCAAACTGCTTATTTCTAAAGTTATACAATGTTTAATAGTAAGTATGTTAACTTAATGTTTTTATTATAAATTAACAAAATAATTAGTGAAACAAAATTAACTTATAGTAACTGTTGAAAATGACCGCCCCCAGCTGCAATACCAGCTTCTATCCTCCGTTGTATTGACTGGCGAGTCCGTTCGAAAATACCAGGGATATTTCAAATTGTTTGAAAAGCTGCGATAATACGAGTTCTCAGTTCATCGACATTTTCAATGGGAGTCGTATAAACTAAAGATTTAAGGTGACCCCAGAGAAAAAAGTCCAAACTATTTAAGTCTGGAGACCGAGGAGGCCACTGTTGTGGACCTCCCCGTCCTATCCACCGATTTGGATACGTATTGTTCAAAAACTCGCGAGCAACTAAACTAAAATGCGCTGGAGCACCGTCATGCATAAAATACATTTGTAATCTTAATTGTAAGGAAACTTCTTGCAGCAGCAGTGGTAGCTCCTCTTCAAGAAAATTGCGGTATACCTCGCCATTTAACCGCATCGGTAAAAAATGTGCACCTATCAAGTGATCTCCAACAATTCCGGCCCACACATTGACAGAGAATTGATGTTGATAACGGGCATTCACTATTTCGTGCGGATTTTCTTCGGCCCATATCTGATTATTATGAAAATTAATAATCGCGTTTCTAGAGAAAGTAGCCTCGTCGGTGAAGAATATTTGAGCCAAATAGTCAGGAATTTGTGCGATTTTGTTTTGCATCCATTGACAAAAACCACTCTTTGCGGAAAATCTGCTAGCAAAAGTGCCTGCACCCGTTGAGTGTGATACGGATACAACAGTTGATCTTTGAATATTCTCTAAACTGTGGCCTGACTAATGTTTAAAGCAAACGCAATTTTTCTGGTGCTTGTAGTAGGATGTTCCTCAATTTCATTTAGTACCATTTCTTCAACTTGTGGAGTTCTCACTGTAAATGGGTGCCCGTTATCAGTCGTCTGTTTTTTAAAACTTCCCATTTCACTAAGAGGTTGGTGAAGACGGGCAAATATTGAATGATGCGGTATGATACGGTTCGGGTATCGTTCTTCATAAAGACGTCTAGCAGCACGCGAATTTCCATTGGCAAGACCGTAAACAAAATGCATATCACCCATCTCAGCATTCGTCTAATTCATTTTAGAAAACAGAAACTGACAATAAACTGAATGAATACTCTGACAACTAGTGTCAAATATTGAAATGACAAACAATTCCCTCTCAACACAATTGATTTTGAAGAACCAACTGTGATATTATATCCTGTTAGTCATAGCTACCCTTCTCTATGGTCATAGTTCATAATTTATTATTAAACATTCAATAACTTTTAAACCAAACCGTTTTGAACATATACTCATATGAACTTTAATGATCAAAATAACCTCATTATCATATTGAGATTCACCCTGTATATCAACAAACATGTACACAACCAATATATAGCTAGTAATAATAATGGAAATACGCATGTAAAATGTAAATTGATTGGTGTGTACCACTGCGTATACACAAGGTAATTAGGTACTTGCCTTATTTTTAATGTTAAATCAACACAGGAGATGTTTATTCACTGCTATGCTATAAAATTCAGTATTATTTGATTCCTTGTGGAAATGCCTAACTAATCAACGTGTAGAATTTGCATTAGTAATAAAGCGATCGGAAATTTTGGAGAGTCGGGCTCTTACTGTACTGAGTATTCAGTACTATAGTAGCGTTGGTAGTACTGACGCAAGGATTCGACTACATAATTAATATGTCATTATCTATAAATTATGTATTACTTTTTTATTGCTTAGACTTGTGACGTGTTTTATAATTCTCTGATATTTCGCGAATGCGTTGAGCTGCTACGAAAACACGGTTTCGCAGATCTTCGGCATTTTCTATGTCAGGGCGACGATCATAAACTAAACCTTTCTTGTATCCCCACAGAAAAAAGTGTAGTGGATTCAGATCGGGGCTACGGGCTGGCCACCGAGTGTGACTTCCACATCTAATCCAATGTGGGAATGTCCGGTTTAAAAATTGTTGAACAACCCTACTACTATGCGCGGGTGCTCCATCGTACATGAAGTATAAATGTAGGCGTGTCTCTAACGGTCGTCCAAATATTCTGGCAATTCATTTTGAAGGAACAGTAAATAAGAATCCGCATTTAACCGTGCTGGGAGTACATGTCGTCCAAGTAGTTGAACGTCTACTAGCCCTGCCTAAACATTGACGAATATCCTAACTTGAGAGGAGCCTTGGCTAATATCATGGGGGTTTTCATACGCCTAGTGGTGAATGTTATAAAAAATTTAAGTTATAGAGTGGTACATTAAGAAAAACTTCTTTAAAGTCTTTAAAGAATTCTAATTGAATATTCACTACTAATTTTTTTCCATATGTTTATATCTGTCTTGTTTTTTTTTTTAATCGCTTGCATTAGGAGTTAGTAAAATATTTCTTGAATTACGTGTCATTTGAGTTATTATTTCCAAACTATTACAATTCAACAAATACTATATATTTTGCCGCATAAAAACTCTTTGAAATACAAAACATCCTCCTCCGTATATGTAATAATAACATTTCAACTCAACAAGTTAATAAATAAGCATTATTTATAACCATCACGCGTCCTGTGTAGGGTTTGCGTACGCAGAATTTGTGAGGAAGATAAATTTCGTCCTTCCCTCGCCAAGCTCAGGACATAATGAAAAAGGATCCTCTTTCAGCAAATTATTGCATATGCGATGTTACGGTTCGCATTTGTTTCTGTTTACGTAGAAAGGATGTTCCGGTTTCTATATCACATTTACCCTTGTTAAACCCGCTATTTATTCGTAAATATACCCTGATTTGATATGCATATTGTTACACCACTTCTTGACATAAACGGAGATGAATTGCAATTTACTGTACCTACTATTTACAGTGTTGTAGGATATGTATATGTGTACATTTTGTAATCTGTGATTTCATATTACATAGCTTGTGTCAAATTTAAACAGGCAGTACTTGAACGTCAACAAGTATCATCTTTTCCATGTAGATATATTGCGTGTTTGAAAGTAATTTTTATTAGATGCTATAGCACATATGTGCTTACATCTAGCAACCGCATTGTTCTCGTAGAATAATGAAGAAGATATTTCAATTTCTTCTAATAAAAAGCGTAAGAATATTACTCGCTGGGAAGTAATAAAACAAATTAAATATTGCCTCGTTTATCTATAAGACAATATTGTATTTTTGATTTATTGAAGTGTATGCAATATAATTAATTAAAGTTAAAAAAGATACTACTGCATATTTACAAAAAAAAAATATCAAAGCTGAAAAACAGTTCCATGTATGTATTTATTTCTTGATTTATCATTTTAGATAACAGGAATAATTAAAAGTAACGACTCTAATGAAACGTAAACCTCCATGGGAACATGACAGATTAAATTAAAAATCATCCTGCAACCTTTTTCATAGCAGTCGAATACTTTTAATATCTTGTGACATACGAAATTTTTAAATACCGAGTCGTTTAATAATGGATATACTTCGTGTTACACAAAATTAATTTATATGGAAACTTATAAATTCTTATATCTATTCCAGTAAATTGTAAAAGAATGTATGCAATATCTCAACATACATCATCGTCCCTATATTAAAGCAATATTTCACATACTTTTTTTAACGCCTACTTTGACCTACGAAGGAACTAAAGATGAAAATGAGGGTTTCACCCCAATAAATCTATCAATACTGATTGGTGAAGAGCTGCGCGTTCCTTTTTTTTTTCTTTTCATGTGTACGCTGAAGTTACATTATTCATTAAGTGTTGTACATTAATACCTTGTCCGGTATCATTTTTGTGTTGTACCATACTAGGTAACTTAATATTTGCGTAGCTGTACTTAATATCTTCCGTAGGTCTAGTTCCAATTGCACGTTTCATTTATCATATATGAATATGTTATTGCTGCATAACCACATTTAATTTTATAAATGTCATTAATAATTCGCTTTATCTTTCGGGTTAAGTTCAAGGTTTAATTTAACAATACTGTTCGTACTATTTAAAGTGATATAGAAAATTACTTTAACAAAATTTTGTGATGAGTTCTAATAAGTTTAGGTCCGTTTAGATTTTCATACACATGCTATTTATATTTGATTTGCCTTAAATTGTGAACTACACCTTTACAAGATTAACCATTATAGATTGATAAGCCACAATTTTCTATTAAAGCTGGCGTTGCCTAGTGGAAATTCTATAAATTTCTTAGGTAATAAACTAAAGTCGACTATTTTATGTTCTCCACAATGATTTAAATCCGGCCAAATATTTGATCGTTTTTATCAATATGTATAACCGACTTACGTATGCATGAAGATGTAAACAGCCATTTCAGTTCTCTTACTGGGAAGAAAACTGAATTGTAATTTTGTTTTGCAATGATGCATCCGCATCACCAGCAACACATTCCTAACGGAAAGCAATTGTTTCAGGTCCAAATATCACCCAAAATGTTGAACGTTGCGTCTGCCATGCTTCTTCATTTCTTCCTCACCACCAGTGTCAACGCGTATTCCGGAAACCTCTATCAACCAACCAAGAGTAAAGAAGAACGCTTCTTCATGAATCTCAGATCAACTGGCGACGCGGAACGAGCTACGCGAAGAGTCTTTGCCCAGACGCCAATCAGATTCGGTGGCAGAAGCGACATACCGCCTCTAGTCGGCAAGGTAATGGAATACGAAGCAATGCTGGATGAGGACGCAAACAAGGAACACCCAGCCTTCTCGGAGGCGACTGATACTAGCAGCATGCGTGTAGGCAGAGCCAATTCGAACTTCGTACGATTCGGACGATCCAAAGGCAATAATAATGCACCAAGGAGGAACTACAACAGACTTACCAGAGCTAACAACAGCCTCTTCCTCAGATTCGGCAGAGGGAGGAGCGATTTTATCCGGTTTGGTCGGTCAGGGGATTACCTGAGGAAGAAACGCGAGATCACCGTGGAAGACAAGCGCGGCAACAACAACTTTATGAGATATGGGAGAAGGTACGACAATGAAGACGAGGAGTTTTTGGAGGATGTGCAAGTCGAAGACAACGGGCATAGTATAGAAGAAAAATTACATGATGCATTACTTTTAAAGCTACTTGCGCAAATTAAATGTAATATGGATGGTAGTGATTGCGAGCGACTTGATTGAATAGTAATATTAATAATAATGCCCATTTAGCCGATAATTTAATAATTTTACCGCAATATTGCAGATGATCTATATTGATACTACGTAAATTTATTGTAATTAAAGTGGCTGGAAAATCAGTATTACGATATTATGTATGTATAGTTGTAAATGTGATTTATGTTATATTTTATAAATATATTTTATGTGAATAAAGGTACAATATAAAAATTACTGTGCAGTACTATTTCTTTCAATAATAAATTTATTTTATTTATTTATATTACAATAAATTGACAACAACACAATAAAATATGTTGTTATATTATGTATACAGGGTTTTCCATGGTAGCCGTTCGTTAGAAGTTTCCGAGGTTAGAAAAAACCTGAAACTCTGAATTTTTGGAATCCGGGGCTATTCAAGATTCTCTTTCATTTTAAAATATTTTCAGGGTCTTACCACTTTCGGTTATACCGGAAGTCGCCATAAACTTTCTTATTTTAAATGGAACACCCTGTATATTATTTCATTTTTAAATTTCTGAGAAAATTTTATGATGAGTTGTAATAGGTTTCCCTATACCTATTTTCAACTGCTACTTAGATATCTTGATTTTTTTGAAAATTTTGAAAGATGTGGCGTTATTTGCAACACAGTATCTTTTGCCCATTTTCGACTGGTAATAAACACTTCTAGGGTAGATGGAAGCACAAGAATGACACTTTCGAAATCCACATTGACAATTGATTTGTCGCATACAGGATGTCCAAAACTGCATGACCAATTACAAAATCTTCAAAGTTGAAAAAGTAATTTTTTTCAAATGAAACAACCTGTATATTATTGGATGATCAGATGCAGAATTTAATTCTGCATCGATTCGCTATGACTTTCCCTATACCTATTTACAACGGTTTTCTTGTTATGTCAATATTCACAAGTCCGTAAAATAACTTATATTTTTTCCATTTTTTTCCCAAATTCTTCCCAGGATTTCTGTTTTTCCCTTTTTACTATTTCTTTGACCTTTGCTCTTTTTAAAAACACGTCAATATATTTGGACCATTATTTCCGTAAATATTTTGCCTTGCTTATTGATGCAATTGTATAAAATATGTTTCGATTTCACAATGTTAACTAGGTTGACTGAACCAGAACTTGAATGAATTTAATGAAGAGTTTGCGGTAATGTTAGTCATAATGCTGCCTCTTTAGGACCGGCTTGTAATAACACCGACACAGCTAAGACTGTTGAAGTCGATATATTTACGTTAAATTTGACATAATTTCAACCCATCAAACGAGAGAGAACATTTTCGACAATAAATAAACATATTTAAGCACCTCAAAGAATGTATAACCAAATATCTCATAACGGCACGAAAGCTACAGAAACTTCTAAATTCCTTTATTTTCATACAAAATATTTTTAGCAATTTATCGCCCCACAAAAATACTTTAACTACATCAAGTGCACGGAACTAAATATAACACATTATCCTTTTTTTATTTAAATTGTTTTATTGATTAGATTAGCACTTTAAATCAAAACTGTTCTAATTGCTTCAATTAAATGCGAAGATTTGATGAACAGAACGTTAATTTCAGCAACTATTATTTGTTTCTCAATATACCTACGTACCTCTCAAAAGATACATTTCCTTGTTTTTTTTTCTGCATGGACTACCTTTAAGTATTTTCATAAATAACCCTATCTTCATAGCATTTCAAATCAACTTCATACATGAGTAAATCTCCAGTAAAGTGTATTTTAAAAAGACCTACGTATATATTTAGACTGTAAAGGGTTACTGAGAGATCAAATACGAAGTAAGGGAGTAAATAAGTACGAAGGAGGAAGCTAGAGGTGGAATTTCCTGCAAGTGATATTAAATTTTTAATGGATACGTCAATGGGAATGGAAGCTTTAGTGTTATTTCAGCATTATTACTAGCCACGATTTCACATATTTTGCTGTTATTTTTAAATGGCGAGGAAAGAACTGTCATATTTTCTGAAATTAAAGGATTTTAACAATAATAGAATTTATCTAGTGCAAATGTACTTTTCTACACGTATTATTTGTGAAATGTCTGATAAATCATTTCGACTGGACTTTAATTAAGTATTATGTATTACGAAATTGAACAAGTAAATGTGGAAATAGAAAATACGACAAGAATAATACTATACAAGAATTTTCTGGTCTTCGCAACTGTAATATTGTAATATTCTAAGTATATTGGAACAACAAATCGTGTTCCAATATAGAAAAATAAACCGAAAAACATGGCGAATATGTTCTAATATTCTACTAAGTGTTTAGTAACTACTTTGAGTAGCACACTTGAAGTAAGTTCTCTGTGACTGCAGCAAATGCTTAAATGCAAAGTTACAAAGTAATGACTAGGATTCTCTGGATGAGGATTTTAAATGGACCCGCTATATATTTTTACAAATCTAAGTTCTACATTATTCCTTAAATCTATTATACAAAACCAATAACAGATAAATCAAGTTGAGATATAAACAATAAAATAAATCTTAAAATTAACAGACAGTTTTGCATTTTCAATACTAATAAGAATACCAAAAGGGTTGTTAATCCAATTGTAGCAATGTTCGTTTTAAAGATTGCAAGTTTGTACGTTTATTGATTCAATTTTTTAATGTAAATGTAATATAAATGTATTCATTTATGTGTTAAACGTGTGTTTCTAATTTGCACGGTTAAAATATTCCATCAAATTTCACATATTCATTCATTCATTCATTCATTCATAATGTTAGGGGGACACCTTTAGTCCAGGCACTTGAGCTGGGTGCTCATTGTACCATCCCTATTAAATCTCTTACTTCCACTCGAGCAGCTTGGTGTTCTCTATAAAGCCCAGTATCTTGCCCAGTGGGAACTTGAGAACCTTCGAGGGCTCCAATAGAGCCTTCCCGAAATGTTCCTGCCGGAGTGTTTTCAACTCCTCACATGTGCAGATTACATGTAAACTCGTTTCCTCCTGTAGCTCACATCTTCTGCACCACGGTTCGCTTACTCGGCCTGTGTTGCAGAGATGCTTCCTCAGGGGACAGTGTCCAGTTACCAACCCAGTAATGGTTTTAACTTCTTTCTTGCTGCGTCTAAGTAAGTTATCAGAGAACTTGGCATCCCCATCCCCTATTAGCGCTTTAGCTTGGAGTTGACCTTCTGTCGTCCTCCATTTGTTTGTACTTGCATTGTCCAGCCAGGTCCAGATCTCCCTTTTAGCAGAATCCCTTGTAATTCCACATACGGGCTCTGGACCTATGAAGTGGCTCTTGGAGCCCTCCTTGGCTAGTTCATCAGCTATTATGTTGCCTTTTATATCCTCGTGTCCCGGCACCCAAATCAGCGACACCGTGTGATCCTGTGCCAGTGAGTTGAGGGATTGTTTGCAGTCTCTAACTAGTTTTGACCTAGTTACTGGGCTCGAGACTGCCCTGATAGCAGCCTGGCTATCAGTCAATATACTTATTTTCCTCCTCATGCAGCCCCCCTTTGCAATCATTTCTGCGCAGACTGCAAGGGCGAATACCTCTGCCTGGAAGACCGTCGCATGCTTCCCCAGGCTTATGGATACCCTTTGAAATTTCACATAACCTATTTATAGAAATTTACGATATATAATTTAATAAAAATACTTCTAAACCGAAGTCGACGAAAAATATAAACAGGACATGCTTTTATTAAATACAAAAGAGATGTCACGGTATCGTCTAATAGCTTCCCAGTGTTTACACGATTTAGGATTATTATAATAACATTATAAATATGCGACCCGGTTTAAAATATACACAAATGTTCCGATGAAGTTGAAAGCGAATCAATAAACAAACACTCGCATACTTAGAAATCGTACAGAACACATTCTTCTATCTCGCACGTTTAAACGAAATCCGAAAAGGAGTCGTCTATTACCTATTCTAAATACCTACTAACCATTTACACCATTTGTGATTCTAATGTTGACATAATCGCTTATTTTACCGGATTACTTCCCTTTGATTGTGTAAAATTTATAAATTGACCAACACGAATTATAATTAGTATAAAGTGAATATATGTTATGCTCAAATCAATTTGTGATGTGGTTTCTCCTTCTATGATTAACTATTAGAACGTTATTGTCTGTGAAATTATTTGTTAAAATATTTTAGTTACATAGATATAGGATAGTAAGACATATTATTAGCGTAGCTGTTTGATTGTTTGTAACTTAATGTGAAAGTAAAAATATGGGTGCGCTAAACACAGCCTCATAATTATAAGAACATGATGATGTAAACTGACTCTAAAAGATTCCAAATATAAATTTTGCAAACTATTTATTTATTCTTTTGTAGCCGATCCAGTTTATGCGTCAAATGTATCATTTATTACTGAAAGCAGTTATGTGAGTTTTAATATAAAAGGTGATTCACACTAAATGGTGCATTTTTAATAGAGCATAGTTCATTTCGAGATAAAAGTTCATATGCACAAATGTCAATTACTTTTGTTTTAAAAAAAGTGTTATTTGCATTGCTTTTGTATTTAATGTTGATTTTGACTATTAACTTGTGTACTTTTATTTCCATAGTGTTGTTCACAACTAACGTGAAACATTTCATTAGCTCAGAGATTCTTATCGATATTCGGAACTCCTTTGTGTTATTTAGAAAGATAATGCACTGGATATAAACTATGTTGAAATAACAATTTATAATAAACGTCAATTGTGGAAGGGAAAAAAGGCTATATCTGTATCGCAACACTGCTGGCTCATTCGCTCAAAAAATATTGAAGCAGGTAAATTTTACAACAAAAAGAAACACATACAAAATGTCTATCGTTAAATGGTCTACGACACGTAGGGGAAAACGTAGCGCCCTTTCTTGCTATGGCGTTTATCAAACGCATATAAGAACCTCCTAAACCTAACAATCCTAAATCTGAGACACTTGGCCTTAAACACTTAAAATACGATCCCCAAACTGTAGTATTCAAAGCTAATAAAGGAAACCCTACGATCCGTTGGTACTGAACACAGAGATGTATGAACTATCCTTACTCTTGCTCAGACGTCTAAAACATACAAGTCCTTACTACACAATAGGCTTTATTCTTTCTATCCCTTTGCGTTAGCATACAAAAGGTGTGGACATGCGCCGTAGATATTTTGTGTTCTATTTGTGTTGCGGTAGGAAGTAATATGCAAGATGGTTGTTCTTTCTGATTTTAGCAATATTGATCGATAATGTAAGTAGCTGTTTACGTTAAAAATCTTAAATCGACATGGGGGTAGGTTTACGTTCGAAGACACGTAAGTTAGAGGTAGGTGAATTTAGTCGGAACATAATGATCGGTCTGTAATGACATATGATCGATCTTTGGTGATTGTAGGTTAAGTTGGTTGTGTTCATTGCACGTATATCATAATCACAATCGTCGCCGGTATGAGTGATGTTTGGCAGATCTCAGGTATGAATCATCAATATACGCACAACGATGTTGACACAACTGAAGTGGTTGAAATTTTCATTTTTTTGTTCATGTTTGTTTTACAAACAACAAATTATTTAGTGATACCTAACCTATGTACTCATATTAACTTTATTTTAAAGAAAATAGGAATAAAAAATGCAAATTGGCAAAACCCTAATTTATCTTCATTTACTACCTTATAACCATCACGAAAAAAAAAAACAAAGCTAATGAATCCAATGCCCTGAAACTATACAAAATTCATAAATTCAACCCTTCATTGCGTCGTATAGTTAGTATCATAAACACTACCACTTACAATCTTTCCAAATATCTACCTCTCTAAGGTTTTCAAACTTTGCACTGGTAACAGCGATTCCTTTATCTGAAACTCCAAATACTTTGTACTGAGACAGCATATTGATAGTAAATCCCAGAGTTTGCGTGTTTATTTCAATGTCTAATCCTCACCGAGTAAAGTTTCTGTATCGGATATTTTATTGTATAAATATGGTTTGTGGTAAAACAGAAGGTAACTAAATCCCTTCTTCTCGCCATGGAAAGCCATCCAGTTTCTTTCGATTTACAGGAAATGCATTAAAATATTCGAATACCATGGATGAAACGAAGGCAGGCATTTTGAATCCTCTGAATGCTATTAGCAGTGTTTCCGTCAATAACATGGTGGTACAATCGCACGTAATAGTTAAACTTGGACAGAACGAACGTCTCACACAATTTCTTAATATTTTTGGTTAGGAGTGATCTATGGGGATAAAGTTTTTTTTTTTAATATACACTCCGCCAAAAAAGTATCGCATAATTTAGTTTTGAATCATAAAAGTATCGCATAATCTTTGTTTGTAGCATAAAGTTGTAAATATACTTTAATGCGCTCTAAGATACAATTTCTATGATTGTTTAAATAAAATACAGGCCAAATAAAAACAAGAACTCATACTTGAGATTTTTATTAAAACAAGAAATTATAATTTTGGAAAGAAAAATGTTATAACAGTAGCTTTTAATACTGAGTATTGCCACCTCTGGCTCTTATGACCGCTCGCATACGGTTTGGCAGAGATTCGATTAACCTCCGTATATAAGCCTGATCCAAATTCTCCCACTCGTCACGGAGAGCATTTGCTAGTCCATGCAGGTCCGCTGGGGCAACATTCGTTCGTATCCGTCTGTGAAGGAGGTCCCACACGTGCTCGATAGGGTTCATGTCCGGACTTACCGCAGGCCAATCTAAAACTGGAATACCAACATCGTTAAGGTATTCCTGGACGATTATTGCAACATGCGGTCGTGCATTATCGTGCATTAACATGAATTCGTTTCCTATAATTGGCGCATATGGTACTACATGTTCTTCTAAAATGTCCGTTATATACCTGTGGGCAGTCAGTGTACCTCTGTCTACTGGTACTAACTCTGTACGACCTGTTAAACAGATGCCTCCCCAAACCATAATAGAGCCACCAGCGAAATTAGGTCTAGGTCTGATATGACACTGCGAATAGCGCTCACCGTCTCGTCTGTACACTGAGATACGCCTATCTGAGGTGTAAAGACCAAATCTTGACTCATCTGTGAAGAGTATATTGGCCCAGTCATTAATGTTCCAATTTACATGTTCTCTGGCAAACCTTAAGCGAGCCACTCGGTGGTTCCTAGTGAGACGAGGGGCTGTTACAGCTACTCTAGCTCTTAATCACTCTGTCGTAACCTATTCCGAATAGTTTGAGTACTCACACGAGTATTTCTGACTCTAGCCAACTCGTTCTGCAATTGTCTCGCAGTTACATGTCTTCGACGTAATGCTTGTAGTAGTAAATAGCGGTCATCTTGGCGAGTAGAACATCTTGGACGACCTGGTACAGGTCTTCTACTGTAAATGCCTGTTTCCCTATATCTGGCTACGGCTCTAGAAACACTTGACTGATTGATGTTCATCAAATTAGCAACGTATGCTTGAGATCGTCCATCTTCGACTAAAGCAACTGTAGCAGCCACTTGTTCTGAAGTTAAATTGCTCATTTTAGTTTTAAAAGCGTTGGTAAAGAACTCTGACTTCGCACTTTAAAATTTGTCCGTATAGGAAGACTTTCAATAAACAACTGAACAAACCTTACACATATGCATTTTTCTAAATGTGTTCTTTTAGGAAAAAAAAAAGTAAAAACGCTAAGTTCCATTATTTTGTTAGTGTTTTTATAGTTCACATACACGAGGCAAACTTTTTGTGAACGTATAAAAATATCTTGGTTCATAAATGCCCTTTTTTAGTTTATGCGATACTTTTTTGGCGGAGTGTATTTTGAAATTTGATCACGATAGCGAAATGTGTTGTTATTACTCCTAGGTTTCTAACCTTCTTAACTACTAGTAGTTTTATATTATTTATATGTACCGATATTGTGGACTCTAAATCATCACATATCTTCTGGTTTCCAAAATGGGAATCTGGGATTTTGTCGGGTTTAAAATTTCGATGTGTATTATGAGAACGTAATAGGGCTGACTATCGAGCCCTGAGGTACACCGTGCGATAGTGGCAACGGAGGTGACGTAACATCAGACACCCTCACACTCTGCGATCTATTAGATAAGGAGGTTTGGAAAAGACGTAAACTGAGGTCCCGACAACGCACGCCCTCAAGAATACCTAGGAAGGTAGCGTGATTCACCGTATCGAAAGCCTTCGTGTATTCTAGCAACACTAGAATTATAATGAGACCATGATCCGAAGCTAACAAGATGTCGTCTGTTACCTTAATTTTAATATAAAGTGTAAAATTTAAAAAAATCCTAAAATAAAATATGATTCAGCATATATTAAGATATTTATTTCAGAAGGGAATACAAGTTTTGTTTATACGTTTGCCCTAAATACATATATAACATATATGCGGGCAAAAACCGCGGAAGTATAAATTTATTTCACAAGAATTAATTTAAATAGATGCATCCTCAAATGAAATTCCAAGAATGTAAATGAAAAATAAATATATACTGTTTATGAATATGTGTATATTTAACATAACAAAATTACAAAGGTACTTAATGCATTAACCATATAACAAAGTTTAAATTAATCTAAGCGAGAAGCACAAAAATATGACGTCATTCTCAATTTTGATAAGTTATAAATGGATATGTAAATTTTATTCGAGCTACATTTAAACAACAAGCGAGCTTTATACAAAACCGCTAAATATAAACAAGCGTATTACGGAAAACATAAATAAATATCCTTTTATTTAATTACAGGTCGTGTACCTACACATCTCAAAAACATCGCTTAGACTTGTATTCGGTTGGAAGGCGATATAAATCAATCGATGGAAAGTCCATGGTTATGAAAATTATCTCCTTTTTTTTCAATCAAATTAGGCTTAGATCCATCCAGTTCGTATTCTGCCAGATAATTTCGATCTACCTGAACCTCCTCCCATAGAGAAATCACTTCTTGGAGATAAAGTCGATGTGCTTGATATGGGTTCCTCAGGTTTCAGCGTTTTTGGTGATTTTTCTTTATCGTCTCCTTTAGATTCTTCTTCCTCAGATTTTTTTGGTGATTCTATTTTAACTTCAGGCGTGTCTTGTTCACCTGTTGGTTCGGTACCTTTTGTTTCAGCTTCTTTTACGTCAACATCTTTCGTTGCAGTGTCTGCTGCTACATTCTCATCTTTGACCTCAGCTTTCTGCGGCAATTCTGCTTTAACATCTGCAGTTTCTCCTTTTGATTCTTCCAAGTTTGTTTCCGATTCTGCTGTTTCTTCAGTGGTATCTCCTTCCGTTTTAACTGGTGAGAATGGTTTACTCTTATTGTCGGTTGTTGCGTCACCACCTTCCATTTTATCTGTTGCTGTTTCTTCAGCAGGTGATTCTATTCCTTTTTCATCCCGTTTCTCTTCGTCAGATAGGCTCGGACTCGCTACGATCGGTGAGAGAGGTCTTTTGGTAACCTCAGCGCTCTGTATAAAACATAAAAAAAAGCGAGAAATTGTTGTAAACGAAACAGATATAGACGTAGTGCGTCTAAGTAAACAAATTTACCACGGTTTTTGAGCTGTCATCGGTTGTAGTAGTATCTGCGGGAGCGGTAGCCTGTTCAGACGCGGGTTTAGTTTCTGAACTTGTTTCGCCGCGTGAACCGTCTTTTTGACCGCCTGAAGGAATAGACAGACGCACTGAAACTAACAAGATATCGAGAAATAATAACTAAAGACGATAGTGTAATAACTGTGGTACTACATAGTTCGTGTTTATATTACTGGTGAGTTAATTTTGGTTTTTAAAACCTCGAGGAGTATAATTTTTCCAAAAAGAACATCAACACATCAACATTGTTTGTGTTTTGTGCTTGTTCAAATCTAAATATATTACAAAAATCCCATGAATGATTTCACATCTGTCACTTCAAATAAATCGTTGTTTTCACTCTCTCATTAAGCACAAAATTTGTTCTGGGATTCCTGTTCTCTCAGAGTCAAATACAAGCATTGTAGCATAACAGTTAATTCAGAATGCCTGTAGAATAAAAGTGGACTTAACTTGGGTTAAATAATTTTTATTTATTATGATCCTCAATCAATTCTGAGTTTGTTCTCGTTTCAAAAAGAATACCTTTGCGTACAAATATACAAACTATATATAAGTTTATAAGGGATGTGACTGCCTTTTTTTTATAAAAATTGACCGCGAAAAAGTTCACACTAAAAACTAATACTTTTTTTTCTTTTTAAAAAAATGTCCGAATAATTTGTGCGGAATTGTTGGTATTAATAACGTTTTAAAAGAATCAGTGACATTCCAGTGAAAAACTTCCGCACTAAAATATCAAATATAATAAAACAAATTCATTTCGATTTTGTGACATTAAGGAAAAGAAATTTTTTTATTTTAATTCATTCTCTTTTCATTTACTTCTTCATATGTTTCCCGCCATACCACGAAACCTAGTAAATAAAATATTGTACCCTCCATCTTATAGAAATCTTGCATAAATTTTATTGTAAAATTTGTATTATTGTAAAAAGTGACAAAATTCGCCAAAAACTTATTGAAATTATAACGCCTGAATTGTAGCTTGGCTTATCATGCATGAAATCGTGCCTTAAAAATGGTGCGAAAGAAATTATATATAGTCTCCAGGTAGTATTCAGCATTCATTGACCTTTGGCGACTAGGAATTAACTATGAACAGGCGTCTAAGCAAATAGCGCCCCAAATCATTCTTAACTCTTCACCAAAAGGCCTCCTTTGAGAGACTGTGCAGCTCTGATATCTTTCTTCGTTTCTCCCCATTACTCATTACCATTTTAAACTGATTCTAGTCTCGTCCGAGAACAAAACTCGCTTCTATTTTGGCAAATGTCCGATTCTGGCAAATCTCAATCGTTGTACTCTCTCTGTGCTGAGATAAATAATGGTCAATCTTCTCCTTACAGTTAACGGAGAGATTCTGATATTTCTGACTGCTTTAAGCTGATTAATAAGTTGTACACTTGTTATTCGCCTATTTCTCAAAGCATGCAGTTATAAAAACGATCATTTCCTGCACTTGTGATTCGTTTTCTACCTTCCCGAGTGCGATTCGGTTTCCCTGAATAAGCTAGATAACGCATTGTAGGTCCTCCTTCTTCTAACAAAGTTTGAGCTCCTACACATTCATCATTGGTTAAACGATGTGGTCGGTTCATGATTTTGATTTTAAACTTTATTAACGCACGAAATTAAGAAAATCGTGATGAAAGATTAAGTAAAGCTTGAGCTATATGTAGTTTCACCAATAACTAAAGTTAATAAAAAGTAGAGTAAGCAGGTCAAAACTATTGGACCCGAAGTGTACGTAAGCAATTCTTTTATTTTTAGTCATTATTTGGCGCAAATATATTTTGGCAGATGCAACGAATTCTTGCCATTGTTTTATCTTTAATATCCATCTTACTTTTCAAGCTCGCAAAAACTATACAATCAAATTCAAACAGTCTTGGCATTATTATTCATAAAAGCAGTTTTACGACATTAAAGTATCTACCAACTCTTATTCCACTATAAAAAACAGCTGTAAACGAGTACGCAATTTAATGACAAAAGCTAATCTGATTCAATTTGCAATAACGGAAACTGTCTCGCAAGCGTTATCTGAAACTTATTCTGGGCTACACAAGTTTATTTGTTCGGAACAATTATTCCAATAATTTCAATATTTTCAACTAGAAACCGAATGCATTAAGAAAAGACGTGGACATGTATTGTTGTCACAACTCGAAACAGATATTTATAAATAGATTTTTCTAACGCCTACTAAGAGAGATTCGTTTACCCCAATAAATCCATCAATACCGAATAATGAACAAGAAGCCTGTTTCCGTTTCAGTAAAGTTATTAACATTTTTTCTCATGCATATTGCTTCATATAGGTCTAATTCTCTTAGTGTAGTTACATTCTTTATTAATTCGAGATTCCCTATTTCGATATTATGTCCGGTGTCATTCATGCGTTGTGCCACACTCGATTACTCAAACCTTCCACAACAGTTATGCGTTCCTTTAGTTCTGATTGCAGTTTTGTT
This sequence comes from Cetonia aurata, assembly GCA_949128085.1. Classification (NCBI taxonomy): domain Eukaryota; kingdom Metazoa; phylum Arthropoda; class Insecta; order Coleoptera; family Scarabaeidae; genus Cetonia; species Cetonia aurata. Next base: position 38,292,169 of record OX421885.1, read on the forward strand.
TTTCCAATGTAGGGTTTTTGGAATCACCACAGCCAATTTTGTTCCAATAGGAGAAATAAAACCGTACGTCCTTTCCAGAACACATTACTAGTTCGTAATCAATCTTCGGAAACATTTAATAAATCCAAAATCACCCTCTTAAATAAAGGACTGAAACATCGCTTTAATACGTCACAAACGTCGGTTACCGAACTTATCACGTCAGTTGAATCCAATATTGCGAGGTCTCAACAAAAAAAATACATTATAAATATGTAAAATACAAAAACTTTTCGAATTTCCACTTAAGATTGTCCATTTCAAAACTAGCTGTTCTTAAAATGTATTGCCTACCTAAAATCCATAAATAAGAAAAACCTAAATTATTCAAAGAATTAGTGAATATACCTAAACAAAAATTTACTAATCAAAGTCAATAATGCTGAATTAAAACAGAAAAATTTTAGTATCGTAGTTTTCGTACCGATATCGGAAACTATGGAACATTTAGTGAATTCTTTAAAATTCTTACGTATTTTGAACAATCACAAGAAGCAAAAATGTGTAATCCACTTTCCCCCTTCATCGTTATTCATGAGCAATTTCAGAACTGAAAAAAGATGTTGAATATCTATTCGGTCGGAGAATTGAATTCAAAATTCGATCGCATTAAATTCACTGCAGAAAAAGTGGTGGAAGACCAACTTCCGCTTGTAGATCGCTTAGTAATAAGAAACACAATAAAGAATTAAGAATAGATAGAAAAGAAACTAACGATAATAGAACAATAATAGCCGATTCAAAACGCTTCCGAAAACAAAAAATGGCTGGCATCAATTTATATGAGTTGGTGTTCTTTAGACGGTTTCTATCGTCTGTTAGATTGTTGAAATCCGGCGTTTTGGCAGTGGTTCTACTGCCATCATCAAGGTAACCCTGATAAGGACTGTCACTTGCTAATTCCACAGTTGGATTTCCACAATTCAACAGACGATGGAAATAGTTCAAACAACACCAACCCATATTCTTCTAAAAAATGCACGTGGATACAAATATATTCGAATTATGAAGACAAAAACAATTGTGTGTATAATTGTGAACGTAAAAGTGCATAAGTGATCTTATTTTTAAAAAGTCCCAACTATTGAAAACTGGGATGATGTGTTCAGGTTGCTCCATTTTTGTTTACGATCCGGAAGCATACGCAGATAGACCGCACCACGTGTGCGATACATTTCGTTTATTTACTACAAGGATATCGATGACCTTAAACGTCGAAGCTAGTAAGCACTGAGAGCGTGTGAGGTAAAATTTTAATCACACTATTGCATTCGTTAGTTTCGATTGTCGTAGTAGATATGACTGCATTTTAGCAGTTCTCAAACAAAAAAGAGCCTTCCTTTAAAAAATGATATTTTCTAAACGACTTAGTCTGGAGAAATGCGATCTTTGTTTTTCAGGGTAAGTATTTTTAAATCAAATGATATAAACTTTATTATTTAATGAAATAATTGGATTATTCTGTTGAGGAACAAGTGAAGCGGATGCTTCATTCTAAAATATTATCTTACAGTTATGTCAATAACATAGTATCTCATTTTAATACATACATCGTACGTCCATTAGAAAGGTTTTAAAAATAACTCAGGCAAATGATTCGCAACATGAAAAACACCGTTCTAAAAGCTTCAAATCCCAATCTACCTCTTTTTTTTTATATATTACAAGGCAATTTAAGTGAATACATGTCATATACAAAAAGAATTTTACTTCAGAGGAACAATTTGCACTACCGTTTGTGTCCATTATCTGTTATTCATTCATATACGTGGATGTATCTTTTAAAAGCCCACTCCCATACTAAAGCACAGACTGCGTTCAAATTACCCTACCCGTAATAGATTTCCACAGACCAAAGAGCTTATAAGAGTACAAAATAGTTCATATCGACTTACGAGAGTATTAGTTCTCCTATACCACGAAGCACGGAAACACTATAATTATGTTCTAAATTTAAGTATGCCTTACTTCCTTTGATCCTGGTCTTTATTTATGCGCTATAAATCTGATTTCTTTCTTTTAAAACTCGTACGTAAACAAGATAACCATGGTTCAAGAGATACTTTCCTTCCTTATCTTTTTCTTCATGTTCTTTAGAAGGGAAATTATAAATTTAGATGATTCCATCTGAAAAAGCATGTCATCTATATTTATTGACCTTAATCGTATATTATGAATCGAATAGCGCAGTAAAAAAATGTTTATACCAATCACAGGACGCTATTTTAAATAGCATATCTATGTATTCTACAAACTCCGCCGATATCGACGAATTATTTCGAGAATAAAATAGAAAACAATAAAACGTAATGTGGGCCTCAATTGTTCGACTTTATTTCGTATAAATCGTGTCAGTTTATTTCAATATGTGAGAAGGACCTATTACTGAAGCCACTCGGTTTTATTGCTTGTTAATTTAAACAACGAATTGATGTTACCGAGGTAGTATAACAATATGTCGGTTCTAAAATAATTCCCGTATTTTTTCCCTCGTAATTATTAATAGATTTAAAAGATTTGATGGATGATCTATTCATATGAGAAACGTTTGATGCTTGCGAATTGATTATTTATGGTTTATTAAGCACCGCAGCTTCCTTAATTTGATCTACTTGCTAAACAATTTTTACACCTCGCCCAGAGATAACCCTTTTAAGGGAAGCCAGCGCGGCGATGGCTGGTACATACAAGGCTTTCCGTAGAAGACATCGTCGAATTACTTCAAGAACTTCAGAAGTTGTGCGAGTTCTAAAGTTTCCAAGAAGGATATAAGGAAGTGATTTAAAGGAGTAGTCTCGTAATTGAAGAAAAAGGAGTATTACCAAATTGCATTGTATCTGCGGATGTTTGGGCGTTTAAACCAATGAAAAGTGGATGAAAGAAGGCTGCTCTTAGTTGGAGGAGGGAGAATCTTACGGAAAATCTTACTAAAGAAGATTTTTGTTCATTGTAAATAATTGTATTAACTCAGACACGCCAAAAAAATGGATTTCGTGCAACAGCACTGCGGATGCCTTAGACTTCATTAAATGTCCAACGTGTTGAAAATCAAATTTCAAACAGTTACATATCGCTCCTACAATTTGAGAAAATAGCGGTAATGAAAAGATCAAAAAATTTCGTGAGGTGGATAATCTAATAGGTGACTATTCAGATAAGTTTATAATGCTATACAATGTGGAAAGTAACACTTGTGAATCTCAAAACAATCATGAATTCAATCAAGTAAAGATCAACAGCAACAATAGTAGTTTCACTTGAAGCATCGCTTAACCATACCACCGGAAAGAATATCCCTGGAAGTTCCACTCATCTGGAAGTGCAACAAAGTTTATCTTCATCAGAACAGCTTCCAGATATTTTTGATATCGAAAATATGGCTTTATTTTAGGTCATCAATTGCCGTGTATATACAAATCCAGGATCGAAGTTTAAATGACAATGCTTGCAGGAAAAACTTAAAGCGGTTCGACGATTAGATAATGGTGAATTGCTTAAAAATATAGCAAAGGATTTAGGCGTAGGCGTGAGTACGGTTGCAGAATGGAGAAAAAATCGCGAAAAACTTGAAAAATGGTGTAGTGTTTTGTCATCGCCGACCCCGGCACGAAAAAGTATGAAAAGAGGTGAATGCGAAACAGTGGATGATTCTTTATTTTTATGGTTTGTAATGTAACGTAGCAAAGAACGTATCACTATTCTTGCATGCGCTAATTCTTCTGGCAGACACAAACTTCCATTGTTATGTATCGGTAAGTCAGCAAAACCACGAGCCTTCAAGAATATTCGTCCCAATGCTTTACCTGTTTTGTATAAAAATCAAAAAAGCGGCTGGATGAATGCAAATCTATTCAAAAATTGGTTTTTTGAAGATTTCGTACCAAAAGTAGAGTCTTCTTTAAAAGAGCACGGATACTCCAGAAAATGTGTTTTGTTACTAGACAATGCTCCCACTCACCCAAGTGCGGAGCAACTTCAAAGTGGGGAAATAAAAGCAATGTTTTTGCCTCCTGCTGTAACTTCTCTCATTCAGCCCATATGGACCAGGGTGTGCTGGAAAATTTAAAACGAAATTACAGGCGTTTGCTATTGGAGCATATTTTGGAAGAAGTAGATGAGGGTGCCAATCTCACTGAATGTCTAAAGAAGTTAAACTTGAAAAATGTTGTATATTGGATAGCTTCATTCAACACGAGGAGGGACGTATCACAGAAGCAGAGTCCGACCATGAAGAAAGTTTACAGCAAATTTTCCCGAAAATACCAGGATGTGAAAATGTTACGGAAACAGAAGTTAATGAATGGTTAAACAGTGATAATGTAGAAGATGAAATGACTGACCAAGATTTAATTGAAAGTGTTTGCAAGAATGCTAATGAAATAAGCAGTGATGACGATGACGAAGTAGAATGCACTGACAATATTCCAGTAAAAATTTCACATTCAGAAGGACTAGAAGCCTTGGAGAAAGCGTTAACTTATGTAGAACAACAGGAAAATGCAACTGCCGCGGATGTTCTTTTAATAAAACGTTGGAGAGACATTGCGGCCAAAAATAGAAGTAGTGTTAAACGAGTGCAGTTAAAAATTACCTTATTTTTTAAACAGTAAAGTGTAGAATGGGATATATATTTTATATTTTACGTAGCATTTAACATGTCTTTTATGAATGTACATATGTACATATTTAGGCATTTATGTACATACTATGTTAAAAAAAATAAGTAATAAAAATTAAACAAATTATTTGTTGATGTTATTTTTAAATTAATACATAAATTCAAGTAAAATATTTCATAAATGTTTTTAAGTCGATCTAATGATATACGCAGCCTAAACTATTTTCCAAAAAAAATTCGGATTAACCAAAATTTCGATTATCCGAAATCACTTTGGTTCACATTATTTCGGATTATCGAGATTGTACTGTAATTACTTTTAAATATCTCCAATTATTTTAAAAAATAAAAATGGGGTTTAGATTTAAAACATTCTTTCACGAAATATATTGCATCAAATTAATCTATACAAGAAAAGTAAAATGATTAAACAACAATAAATGTGTGTATCTTCCATTATCGTTTGTATTCCCGTATTTATTAATTAATCAACGAAATATAGGCTGCATTTCCAAAATTAGCAATGTGTTAGTATTAGTATATACCTAAACACATCAAAGCTGGTTGTTTCTCCAACATGTCCTGAAAGCAAACTGTTTAATTAAGTATGTAGACGTACGTTCGTGTCATTGCTCATCATCGATTTTAGCTAATTGCAGATTGGTGGGTGGTGTATGTTTGACTTTATAATCATATAAGGTGATCCGAAATCAATGCCGGATAGCTGCAAATCTCTAATGACTACATCAACTTTTGTAATTACTGCCCCTTTGTGCAATGCAATTCAGTCGATGAGAAATAAATAGTATTTAAATATAATGGACCTATGTCAATGTTGGCAAACCACCAATTTGGAATTCAAGTTAACACAAAGAAATATAGATTAGAGTAAATTATGTTATGTTTCATTACCTCCAGCCTTCTTACTGGACGATCGTTTCGTCTTGCTGATCTTCTCTTCCTCCTCATCAATTATAATATCTTGTTCAATCTTTTTGCTCATGAACTTGGCATAAGCAAGCCGTGCCCTAGGGGGAACTGCCGACAATTTCGGATTGTATTCTGAAAAATATCACAAAAGAGAATAATGATCATATTTAATTTCAATTGACAATTTACCGAGAAGTTTATCTTGTTCTATAGCGACCGACTCTCTCAAACTCGACACTATATGCTTCCTTAAGCTCTGCCTATTCTTACGGATGATCTCCGCTTCCTGAGCTGAACCTATGGGATTCTGGCTGATGGTCTTCTTTCGTACCAAAGCGTTCCAATCTTTCTTCTCGCTCTTCTTCCTGCCCATGGCCTTTGCGATTTGGCTGAATACGTCTTTGGGTTCTTTGGTTGAGCTTAGGACGTCAGTCACTATACCTTCCACTATTCCGATGTGAAAGTCTTTCAATAGGCGCCGTTCCATTACTTTACCTTTCTTTCCAGTAACTAGATATGAATGGATAACAATATTTTACAAATCAACATTGAGATAACAGTAAACAGAATAAGCAAATGCTGGATTTTGCTAGCAGCGCTACTGGTTATTACATTCGGGCTCGTCTTTCGACGTTTTGGGCACTTTCATTCCGTTCGTTCTCAAGATATCAACTATCTCGTAACGGACTGTGTTGATATCCTGCCGGATTTCCAATATATCATCTTCAGTGATACCGTAGTCATCCCGATTCCGCTGCTCGGCCGTCACGTACCTCCTGACTAACATCCTCATGACTACTTCGTGGTTTTCGCGCCACTTCTGCTTCAATTTATCCTTAGAAAAGAAACGAAAGCAAAAGGGCACCAATTTAGTCAAATATCTCAAGGAAGACCTACTTCTTTCTCTTCTTTTCTGCGACCGCAATTCATGAATCTGTTCATGTGTTTAACAGTTGGAAAGATATTGAACGGTGGCGGAAGAGTATCACCATCTTCGAAGTAGCTGATCCAAAGTCGCGTGCGAGCAAATTTCCATTCCGTATCAGCTCTTTCCTATGTTTTGAAATGTCTGAAATGTTTTAATTGACAATAGAAAATATCATTACCGATATAATTTGATATGAATTCGACATCATGGCGATGAGCATGTTTAACAACACGATAACGTTGATCACTGAATAGGAACCAAACATCAGCAAGGCCCAGAATCTTGTAAAGCCCTTGATGCCTGTCAATTCGAAGGAGACTAAATCTACTAAACCGAAACTAGCCCAGAATAGTGACTGCGATGTTTCGAATAGACTATAATAAAATAGAATATTGTTTGATTATATGAACACGATCTGATGTAATGCTTAAAGCATACATACTTGGCATATCTTCTCCATATGGAACAAGCTTTATCGTTGTTATCAAAATCGGGTAATCCACTTGGTAAATGGTAACATTTATTCTTTTCTAATTCGGCATAGTACCAAAGTAATTGATTTAAGCCTAAAAAAGACAATGATTAAATTGGAAATCAAACATTTTGGATTGTTTGAAAACGTGTAGAAATATGTCGTTGTATAGTCGTTGTTCTCTTGATATCAGCGAAACGGCAAGTGTGAGTTTGGGACTTTATCAAAGGCCCGTCAAATTTGAAATATATGTCTTGGAAAAGGAGAACAAGTTCTAAGCTTGTGAACCAAAGATTTCGCAAAAAAAAATTGACAATTCTCTTGGTTACTGATACGTCCAAAAAATTGTTTTACTTTTTCGATCACTCAACAGCCTGCAACTGAATCGTTCAAAGCATCTTCGATCAATGATTTACTTGGCCGGCATTTTCTATGCTATGGCAATTTGTTGGTTCACAATGTTTTGAATGATTCAGTTTGTGGCTGTTGAGTGATCGAAAAGCTTTTTACTTTTTGAACGTGTAAGTAGCTCAGAGAACCGTACATTTTTTTTGAGCAAGATCTTCGATCCCAAACTAGAACTTCCTTCCGTTTTCCAAAGCACAGATTACAAAATACACCGACTTTTAATAAAACCCCCGAACCTAGGGCGAATTTCTGTTTTCTAACAACTTAAAATTTTGTATAATAAGAAAGCATATATGGTAGATTTATATTAGAAAAAAAAGTACCTAAAAGAACATTTATCTCTAGAGGCGAAAGAATTGGTCCCAATTTAAAAGCCTCACAAGAAAGATTGATCATTGTTTTGTGTTTCAGCATGTATGGAGTTTTCATGTTATTTCTAACGGTAATTATCAAATTTTTGAATTCATGGATTCAAAAATGCTCAGAAAAGACATAACTTCTAGTGTCTTAGAATGCCAATCAAAACGCTTGGATAACATCAAATTTATTTACAGAATGGTTCAAGGAATGTTTCATTCCTAATGTGATAACTTCCCGTGAATAATGAGTGGAATAAATATTACTACAGCAGGTGTTAATTTATGCTCACCAGTATATAGAAAACTCACACAAAATTGTATACAATTTTACTACAATAAATACTACTTTATCTTACAACGATGTTGAAAGAAAACTAACTGTTCATTCTTATTTTTCATACAAATTGTAAGAATTAATACTACAAACTTAGTGCTACAATTTAATGGTAAACATTGCTACAAATTGTACTTGTCCCTATATGTACTACAATGTGTAGTAGAAACGCTGACAATTGTAGTAAAATTTCCTACATTTTTCTCCCTGTGTATGTACATTGTGTAATCATTAATTATACATAACTAATCCATCTGACAACTTCCTTTCCAATTGGCGGCTTACTTTTACCAGCAGTCGATTGAAAACATTTGTTGGCATTGTTACTGATTCTCAGGACAATTAATTCACCATAAATGACCGTCTACACGCATGGAGGGAAATCTTTACCAATGCGCCAGTGCGAATGAATTCGTTCATGTGTAACTCGGATTTACAAAAATAAGCAAATAAATACATCGAAGCCATATTTGAAAAATTAGTCATATAAAACGTATCTATTTGCACATTTGGTATGTGCCTTTCAATGATAATTACATATGATTGTATTATACAAATTTCATATTTACTAGTCGTATTTGATCACTGCGAAGTAGTGTCAGTCTACACTCTATGAAATTATTTTATTATGCGTACGTCGAATCTAGGCTTCGTTACGGTATTGTTTTCTGGGGTTCCACTGCATCTGCGAGGAGGTTGTTTGTGACTCAGAAAAAGATAATTAGAGTTATGATGGGAGTTGCACCCGGAGATTCGTGTCGTTCTTTGTTTGGTGCCCTCGGTATTTTGCCATTGGCTAGTCTATTTATTTATGAAGTCTTTAATGTTTTATAAAGATAATGAGACCGAATTTGCCAAAAATCGTGGTATATTTAACGCTATGACGACACGGGGCTGCCATAATTTAAGTATTCCAGCTCATAAAACCAAATTTTATGAATCTAGCGCTACTTATCAAGCTACTATTATACAGGGTTAGTAAAAAGTCCCGGAACGGTCGAATAACTTTGTTATTTGAAAATTATGATTTTTGAAATTTGGTATGGGAGTATAGTTAATATAAATGCATTTTATGCAATACAGTTAATATTTTTTTCACTTCCGGTTTAATCGGCAATACGTCCAACTTTTTTTTTTAAATGGAACGCCCAGATTTTTTTAACACTTTTGAATGCAAAATAAAAAACTACGTTCAGGAAGTATTAAGATGTTTTATTCACAAGAAAACAGTTAAAAAATTAAAAAAGTGTCCTAATACAGAAAAATCAAGGTACCTTTGAAAAAAGTGTTTGCATTCTTTTTGCCGTCACATTTGACAATTTTAAAAGCGTTTTAACTTTTGCATCGCTATAAATTTACTTATTTTAAACATTGACACATTTGAAAATGGCAGAAAAACTTACTGAATCAGAACGAATTGAGATATTAATGATGCGTGGGTACGGTGATCGTCAACGTTCTTTTGAAGAGGTTCGTATTTTGTTTAATACTGTTTATCCGGATCGTCACATTAGTAAAAGTACGGTATGCCGAACAATTCAAAAGTTTGAAGTCTTTCGTCAGGTGAAGGATTTACCTAGAAGGGGACGTCCATTAACAGCAACAGATGAAGAAACTAGTTTGAATGTGTTACTTACAGTGGAAGAAAATTATCACGTGTCCACAACAGAATTAGGTCAAATTCATGAGATCTCTCAAAAATCTGCTCATACGATTCTTAAATCAGCAAGAATGAAAGCCTACAAAATGTATCCCGTCCATGAGTTAACTGAAGATGATCCAGATCGTAGACTACAATTTTGCGAAACAATGACGGAATTGATCGAGCAGCAGCCTAATGTTTTAGATCACATAATTTTTTCAGATGAGGCAACGTTTTGTCTCAACGGCACTGTGAACAGACATAATTGTCGCTACTGGTCAATTGAAAATCCGCATTGGATTGAAAAAGTCCATACACAGCGTCCTCAAAAGGTGAATGTCTGGGCTGGTCTTGTTGGAAACAACATCATAGGACCATTTTTTATAAGAGGAAATTTAACTGGCAACGTCTACTTAAATTTATTGCGAAATGAGGTTGTTCCAGCACTTGCGGCCCTCTTTCCAAATGCAAACATAGGTGATCACCCTAATGGACATTTTTGGTTTCAACAAGATGGAGCTCCCCCCATTTTGCCCATAATGTCCGCGATTATTTGAATGAAATTTTTCCGGGACGTTGGATCGGACGTAGAGGAGCAATCGAATGGCCAGCACGTTCGCCAGATCTCTCGCCATTAGATTTTTTCTTTTGGGGTCACATGAAATGTCAAGTGTACAAAAATCGTCCCCATAATCTTGAACAATTGGAAGAGAGAATAGTTAAAGAAGCCAATCGCATCACTCCAGAACAAATACAAAATTCAATAAGAAATTTTACTGACCGTTTACATTTTTGTCAAATTGTAAATGGAGAGCATTTTGAACAATTATTGTAATCGCAACCTGAATAGACAGGTATCTTGATTTTTCTGTATTAGGACACTTTTTTTATTTTTTAACTGTTTTCTTGTGAATAAAAATAAACATCTTAATACTTCCTGAACGTAGTTTTTTATTTTGCATTCAAAAGTGTTAAAAAAATCTGGGCGTTCCATTTAAAAAAAAAAAGTTGGACGTATTGCCGATTAAACCGGAAGTGAAAAAAATATTAACTGTATTGCATAAAATGCATTTATATTAACTATACCCTCATGCCAAATTTCAGAAATTATAATTTTCAAATAACAAAGTTATTCGACCGTTCCGGGACTTTTTACTAACCCTGTATACAACCAAATGCCAGAATATATAAAATCGCTCCCTTCAAAAACGCAATTTAAAAGAGAACTTAAGAAATATCTACTGGCACACTGTGGAGGAATATTTTCGATAACAATTTGACATATTAACATCATAGCTTATTTTGTATTTGTATTTTTTTATATTTTTATATTTGTTCAATCAATAAACAAGAATGAGAAACGAAAAGTAACGGTAAAATTGATTTAACTGCAAATAGTCGATTTTGATGTAGGGAAAAGATGTAACAGTATATATGTACACTAAATCGACAGCAGAGAGGAATTTTGCGGTAAACACCAATATTTACACAACGCACGTTCAAACATATAATATCGTGCTTCGCTCAAATGGTAGTTACATATAATTAATGTTGTTTTATCATCATCCAAATAAATGGTCCAACATCATGGCATATTAAATTTTTTCTTCCAAAGAAGAGGTGAACAATAATAAGATAAAAAATCATCAGCATTCAATTCGTGTAAAAGTGTAACTTTAAACGGATGAAATTTGAATTTCTTAAATATTCTACAAACAGATCGACGGCTTATTCCTGATGCTTGAGATACCTGTTGTATCGATGTCGCCTTTCATGCAATGCGTGGCATTTTAACAAGTAATACAGCAAAAACGAAACGCTTTTCCACCGAGCATCAAGTACTTTGGTGCCTGTTTAAAGTGATATATCTCCGCGAACACAAATAGACACATCGTGTATTATTAGAAGTGCTACGGATTGAACCAAACACGAATTTGCATCTTATTAAGTGCATTCATGGAAGAATTCCAGCCTATAAATACCACGCTACCACTGATTATTATTGACTGGCGAACCTGGAACACTCCATTTATCATTGACGCCTGTATTCGTTTGTGTTTCAGGCACTTCTCGTGTCTGCTCATCTTTGTGTATACGGCCGCATAGCAAGAGAATTTATCTTCGAAATGGCCGTGAAATGACGAATTATCGGTTTGTTAAATCTGCGTAACAGACATTTTTGTAGCGATTTCTGAACCACTCTAAGGTTCTTTTTTTTTTCGTAAAAACGCTAATGTGGATCTGTGATGAATGATAAATTTTCAAAGGAAATCCGGATCATTTATAAATTGGGAAATTCTTACATAAACATCGGTTCAGATGGAAATGTTAAGAGAATCATGGCGTATTTCTAATGCAAACAAATTGATTTATTAATAGAATGTAACTAAGAAAGAAGTTTCAAATAATATTTCAAAATAAAGCAGAGAAAGAACTATATTCTTTTTTAAATATATCATACCCTGACTATTTAAAACGTACAATAATCATACCTATCCATGAAAAAGCCAACAAGACAAAGATAGAAAATTATCGCCTAATATGTCTACTTTCCACATTAAACAAAATATTAGAAAAAAGCATACAAATACAACTAAGTGAATATTGTAATAACATCATACATAAAAATCAATATATATTTCAAAAAAACTCGGGAACCATATCTGCTACAATTGACTTAATAAATAAAATAAAGAATGAAACAGAGAAAAACAAGACGGTTGTAGTATTTTTTCTAGATATGAAAAAAGCGTTTGACACTATCTCCGAAACGAAATTAGTTGAAAAAATTGATGCTGTGGGAATAAAGAACGCAAATAGAAACTTAATAAAAACATATTTATCAAATAGAGAACAAACAACAATAGTCAACATAATAGAAAGTTTACATCTACAAGCAGAATATGGAATCCCCCAAGGAGGGAATATACCACCGATATTGTACTTAGCCTATACAAATGACATTTTTAATTTGAAGATCCACGGAGAAATACATGCATACGCAGATGATGTATGCATCGTTTGCTAAAGCAAGAACGACGAACAGCTGCAGCAACACATTATAGAAGATGTGGAAAAAATAGAAGATTGGTGCTATAATAATCTAATAACGATAAATGAGAACAAAACAGAGTACATGGTATTTACAAAAAAAAAAAACATATAAACCCACTTTTAACATCAAGATTAAAACACAAACCATAACTCAAACTTGCCAAATAAAATATCTAGGATTAACCATACAAAATGACCTAAAATGGGATACCCACGTAAATATTGGATAAAAAGAAACACCATGATTATAGCAGGAATGCAGAAAATTAAAGACATAGTACCAGAATATCTGAAGAAGTCTGTGTATCACAGCACATTTACGTCCCATGTTAGCTATCTAATAAACATATGGAGCCATACAACTAGCAAAATTTAAATAAACTACAAAGACAGAAGAACAAGATACTAAAGGCACTGTATAACATGGACAAATGGACACCATCAAAGGACGTTTACGAGAAGACGCAAGAACTAAATTTACAACAATTAATAACATGAAAACAAATTAATGAAAACTGATTGCAAATTCACACCTAATACAGAAATACACACACAAAAACACGAAGACATTCACACCTAAGAACAGAAAAAAACACAAGTTACAAATATGAAAAATTTCCAACACCTGATGCGATCAAAACATACAATAAACCACCAAAACAGACAAAGACACTAAAACACGTTGAAATATAAAAGCAAGATAAGGATAGAGGTATACCGGCAGTACAACATGTAAGAAGGACCAAACCACCAAACCAACGACGCCTTCCATACCGTTAGTTCGAGAAGAGTGCACCATCTCGTATGCTCGGATGAAGAATGAAGGCGAAAAAACAGTGCATGGCAACGCTTGCTATACTTGTTGCAAATTTTTCTTTTTGTGTATATACATACATTTGGTAAACTGTATAGTTTGTGTTTGTTTACAGTAAGACAAAGAATACATTAATAAAGCCAAAAAAAAAAAACTTTTAGTGCAAAATTTTTGCAATGGTTTTACAATATCAACTGAAAGCATAATTGAAACAATAAACTCTATTATGTCTATTTGATCACGAAAAATAATTCTTAGACAATACTTAGACACATCAACGATATTAGACTTGTACAAAGAACAGTAACCGATCACCTTTCTTTTAAGATCTTATTTCGACATTCGCCTTCTCATTCAAACCACTAATGTTATTAGCATAATGTTGCCTGTATAAGATTAACTTAAGGCCGGAAGCAATATGTGTAACTCTGTTCTCGCAATGGGAAACGAAATTAACTCGGAAACATTAGCGATCAGCATGGGTGTTCCACACGGTTCAATCTTAGCCCCTATTCTTTTTATTCTATACGTTAATGACCTATAGACCTTTATACCTTAAATGAACACCATTTGTATCCTAAGCAGATGATTTTGCTCCAATAATCCCTTTTAAAAGTAACAATAATTGTGCGAAAGCCAATCTAGAAACCAATATCACAAGCACCACCGCCTATTTCGAAGACCAGCCAGTTAGGCCGGCCGCAAGTTGAACGGGATTTCATGTTAAAGCACAAATTGAACGCAGTTGCTTTGTCACAGAGTCAATGTAAATTTCTTGAAAGTTGAATTTACAGTTAAATATTTCACCCTGCTGAAGTGGTATAGTGCATATAGAGCTGTTATTTAGCAATTATACCTGTAAATCAGTGATTTAAATCTTAGCACTGCAAAAACCGTCGAACCAAGCATTTCTGAATTTTGGAAATAAACTTTTAATTATTACCTTTTCGCAATAATTTGTTTCAAAACTGGCAATTACCTACTATAATTAGAATGCCGTCTGATCTCCACTTGCAGTCCCAATTATTCCGACAGCAACCTGCAGAGAAATCGCATAACATTTCTCTGCAGGTAGTAACTAGTAGTAACTAGTTAGCAAATTCATTCTGGTTTTCGATAACAAAACATAACTTCAGAGACGACTGTGCTAACTGTTGTATTGATTGTAGGTGAACCTGTATCATGTATTTTTGGTGCATTTTATTTTAACATTGTAACGCTTCAAATAAATGCATTATTCAAAAGTTTTGTTCCAGTTGTATACGTTACAATGAATGGGAAATTGGATGCTGTATAAATATGTATATACATATAATATTCCGCCCTTCATGGCCGTAGGAACAAACGAACACATATGATTTATTTATAAAATAATTCATCTTCTCTTTAATACCAGTACTTCAATGGATGTATAGATTGTCCACTCATAGCGTATGCAGAGTACCTCATGGAAATACATATATACCGGGTGTCCACACTTAACTGTGCACTATTGATAACTTTGTTATCTTTGGAGGTACAGAATCGGTCAAATGGACAAAGTAGTAGTATTTTTTATGGCGCTAACAATTGTGAAAACAGAAAAACAATTGAGCGTCGCGTTCTCTAGATATTCGTCCAAAATTATTTTTTTGCAATTTAAAAGAAAATTTCAAACTGAACAAAAAAGTCTTAGTTACACTATTATAAAAAAATATCAAATAAAATAGTTATTGAGAAATATTTATCTTTGTTTTGTTTGCATGAAATCGATATACCCATGGAAAATTAAAGCGTCACATTGTTTAGTAGCTGTCAAATTATTTATATTTGTTGTTGTTAAAGTTACTGTGCGCAAAAAGTACTGTTTTTACAATTTTTTCAACCGTAACAATGGCATTTACTCATTTGGAAAAGTGTGATATGTTGGAAAAGTGTGATATGTTGGAGTTGTACTTGCTGTTTAACAAAAATTCAGATAGAGCGCTAGAACGTTACATTCAGCAATTTCCTGACCGTGATGTACCAGACCGTCGCTATTTTTTAAAACTTGATCGAAGATTAAGAAGCAACGAAACATTTTTATAAAGGAGAGGAAAAAAATGATTTTATATTATCACAAGAGATAGAAATAAATGTGTTGGCATATTTTCAGGTGCATCCAAATAATTCTGTAAGGGCTTTGTCCAGAGAATCAGGTATTTCTCGTAGCACGATCCATAAAATTCTGAAAAAATATAAATATGTTCCCTTTAAATATCAGCCTGTTCAAACTCTACTTTTGGGCGATTATCAAAGACGATTAACTTTTGTTCAATGACGCCATTAGATTTCTTCTTGTGGGGAACAGTAAAAAATCAAATGTACAAACATAGATATAGATGAGCTTCAGGAAAGAATTTCCAACATCATTGACGACATCGACGGTAGGACAATTTTAGGAGCTACTCGTAATGTTCACAGAAGGTTGATAAAATGTATTGAAATGGAAGGTGGTGTCTTTGAACATTTAATTTGAGTAATTTTCTTGACTATTTTTGTATTTATTTTTATTTGTTTATTAAATTAAACGCTTTAATGAATGTGACGTTTTAATTTTCCATAGGTATATCAATTTCATGCCAACAAAGCAAAGATAAAGATTTCTCAGTAACTACTTTATTTAACATTTTTTTTATAATAGTGTACTAAGACTTTCTTGTTCAGTTTGGAATTTTCTTTTAAATTGCAAAAAAAATATACAGGGTGTTCCATTAAAAAAAATAATTTTGGACGAATATCTAGAGAACGCGACGCTCAATTGATTTTCTGTTTTCACAATTGTGACCGCCATAAAAAATAGTACTACTTTGTCCATTTGACCGATTCTGTACTTCCAAAGATAACAAAGTTATCAATAGTGCACACTTAAGTGTGGACACACGGTATAGTCGAGGCGATGTGTTATTGAACTTAGTACTTTTATAAACAGTAATATAAAGTATTAAAAACTACTATAAAAAAAAACATATTTACTACTCAATTAACATTTTTACTTACAAGAAAGAATAATCTTTAAGTAAAATAGAGTTCTAATTTAACTTTTGATTAATTACAGTATTATAATGAACAAAGTATGTGTGCTAAGGCTTGAATGGTGGTTAGAACCAGAAAATATTTTATCAAAACATTAATTTGGATTTAGGAAAGGCCGCCTCGTCTTTCCTAAATTCAAACTAATGTTTTGATAAAAACGATAGATACTCTAACGCAACCTATGATCGCCGCTGTTGCCGCATTTCACAGTAAATATAGTCGAACAAAGTACCGATACCCTTCTTGGACATCTTGTATAAGAACATCATCATCCATAAGGCATGTTTCAAAGCACAAATTCTAGTTTAAAATTAAGGAGTGCTTTAAGTCTTATGAAACGTGTTTTTATGTTTTCTTTTGGATTTAGCGCTTTTAATGTCTTTGTTAATAAAATCAAAGGAATTTGATGATATCGGAAATTATGTAGAGTTTTGTAGCATTTATAAATTATATTCAAAAATAACCTGAAATTTTCATATTCATGATTTGTTGAATCTGACACAACTGTTAAGAATAGTTATAACAAACCTTCATGCGAAACTATGCAGATTTTTGCATGAAAGCAATGAAGAAATATCACGTTTCAGTTAAAAAGAAATGTTTTATTAACTTAAAAATATCCATCTTGGAGTTTTTGAATGCCTTGTATATGTAATAATTATTTTAAGAGCGCTGAAGCAATTCTAAAACGTCTCTCTCTGCCTTTATTTCTGACGTTTTACATTAAAAATATCTAAGCAATTCACTCAACCTGGTAAAGAATTTAAAATATTTTTATGGTCGATACAGAAAAATGTCAGGTCTGGTAATATATTGGATTATCTGTCATGGTATAATTCTGACATTCAAAACTTTTGTATGCATAATTTATTGGTAATATCTATTATTATATAGTATTTTAACTTTTAAGCTTCAATTCAGTACATTTAGATTCTTTATAGTGCATTTCTTTTTTAAGTAAGTTATTTTCACAATATTCTGTTAAGAGTATATTTGCTGTGTTATGTTAAGCCGCGGATGTTTGTGTTGTGTTTGTTTTCATTAATATTTAACCGCCCACGGCTACATTAGATAGATGTCTGACGCGTGTTCGATTTTAAGCTACCCTCTGTGGTAGGTAATTTATGGCTGCCCAGATTAAGCGATGATTTCATATGCGAGCTACTTTCGTTACGACAATCTCCATTTAACAAACAAGTCTATAATTTTATTATATCATCTGAATAACATAATACATGACAAAACCTTTTGTTTAAAAGACGTAGCACGTAGCACATGTTATATGTACGAATGAAGCGTAAGTATTTTAAAATGCTGCAACGAAAATCTTAACTGGCAGTCCATTTATACAAGCCTATCGGGGGAATTTAGCACGAAAACTACGGTAAGTGAGATTTTCTGTATGTATATAGTTGATCAATGTGCATATGGTAAAATTATTGTTAAATATACAGGGTGTTACAAATTCCCAGAGCCACTTTCAACTTTTTTATTTTAAATGGATTGCTATATTTTCTTAGTTATTATTTCGATAGCCACCTAAAACACCTTTGCAGTGATATATGGTTATGTGCCCTTCTGACTGTTAGTTTAGGCTATATTGCAAATTTTGTCAACATTTTTGCAGTTGCGATTTTTGAGATTTTAACTTTTATCTTAAAAACTGTTTTAGTGTCGCGCGTGAATCCTTTGTTATGGATTTGGGGGCTAACAGTTAGCATGTTTCAAAATGGTATAACTTAGAAATATATACAGGGTGTTAAATATGTCATGGAATATTTTTCGAAATTCAAACGCTTTTCGTTCGATTTTTTTAAATGGAACCCATATTTTCCAATATAATCAGCAAATTCCTTGTAAAATGGCCTTCAAAATGGTACCAATAACGTAATACTTATTTTCAGTATTTATTTATATAAGATATTATGGAAAATATGTTTAATAATAGCAATTTACCCCTATTCATTTGTTCTTTCTTATGTAAGTTGTTTAGATTATTTATAACGTAACAAAAACAAACCGTACGTGACACAAAATTATTTTATTTTTTACACTTTTAGATATATATAATAATTTTAAATCAAAAGATGCTCAAATATGTCTCTATTCAGCTCCGTATGTATGTTCTGCCTTACATTTTCGAATATACATATTATCATATTATCCACATTTAACTGAAGAGAAGCATTTCTTATGCGTTTGTGCATGTTGTCTGCCGTTGCATCGGGTGTCATGCATACGATGGTTTTTTATAGTAGGCCGTAGAAAAAAATCAGAAAGGGTCAATCTGGTGATGTGGTGACCAACTTAATGAATCCCAATCCGTCTATTAATAAATACCTTATAGGGTGCGCTTTTACAGCAGCACCGTAATATGTGAATGTACAATCGTGTTGGTACCACAATCTCTCCATAAAGTTCCTATGGAGGCCTTCTAGCAGTACCTATTGGTAAATTATTTTAAAAAAAGTTTCTATAAAACTCACAATTTAAAGTATTGTCAAAGAAGAATGGATCCACAACGGTGTTCCCTGATGCCTGATGATGAAAATCATGGCTATCTAACCATATTTGGTGTCCCATATATTGAATATTGTCAACATATTTTTCATAAATTTGTAATATCTTTGAGAATATTGAAAATGAGTGTTACGTTATTGGTACCATTTTAAACGGAATTTTACGAGGAATTTGCTGCTGAAATTGAAAAATATAAGTTAATGTTCATCTAATTGTCACAGTTTCAGAATGGCGATTATATTTTCGGAGGTTGGTCTTCTACAAAATTATCAATATAAAGATAGTGTTTGCAGTGTTTGTATTACAAATCATAGTGAAACAACACATTCCAATTTGTACATTATCTCCTCCTGATTTAAGAAACAAACCTTGTATTAAAAATATGTTGCTTACCTCGTCCGTACTTTGAAACTGAACATTAAATATCACACAAGATGTCGGTTTACTCCAACATTTTACGAAAGATTACTCTTTATTAAATTATACTGAAGGGCCTGTTTTACTACAGTCCTAAAGAACGAAATTAGTTTCCGTCGAAGAAGATATTAATCTTGCCTTAATGATTTAACGCACTTTAAGAACTTTTGCTTTATTTCTTAAACCTATTTCCTCTATCCTAGTGCAATAAATATTGTTAATGATTAAATACTTTTTATACTATATTTTTTTGCATACCAATAAGTTTTAATTGTAATTAAAGTGTCTATGTAAAAAGGGTTCTGTTATTCATGTGCGTTGAGCGATTTTTCCTTTTTTTAAGTAACTCATTAACTTACCACAGCCGAAAGCGAACAGCACCAACGTATAAATGAAGAAGAACTTGATGATATCGATGACCATACGGCCCAGGGAAATTTGCAGGGGCCCGAGATGCGGGTTAACGCTGAATATATGTACCAGCTTCAAAAAACTGAAACAAAAATAAACAACAGGCGGTTTTATGGCGGACAGGAGGACGGCCAGTCCCTCGCTTTTACGGCTAGCCAGCGATAATTTCCCGAAGAGCGAGTGAAACTCGTTAACGCCCGGGTGTAAATATGAAAAAAGGAATATTCACGATTTAGAATCTTTGATGTCTAAAACTGCAGCGATAAATTAAAATTAGGTTCGAGCGAGCATGTAGCGTGATTGAAAGATGTTTTTACGAAGACAGAATAGCCTATTAAATAATAAACAAAATAGTTACAACTTGAACGAACGCTGCTAAATAATTTTGGAGTATAATGAGATGGCTTTAACATATGTTGGAAAGAAGTTGTGATCCAGAATTTACTAGTAAAAACTAGTTTTAATGGAACATTTTCGTTGAAACTAGTTTTTTTTTGTAACTTTTTTTATTGATATTTTATGGTAGATTTCGAAATCATTGTATAATACATCCATCTTCATTTGTTCTCTAGTTACAGTACGGGCGCAGATGTCACCTATAACAGTGTTAAATATATATTTGCTTCACTACAGTTTAAGTTCACTTGATATCTGTAAATGACACTCTATATTTTTGTTTATGCTAAATAAAAATTCTTGTATATAAACCTTTCAATTCATTCTAAACATTTATCATGACTTATGTAGGAGTACTGAAATTATTTCAATGGTGCAAGCACTTTCCCAGTACATACGTTTATTTAGTAAATGAAAGAAAAGTAGAATAAAGACTGACTTGGCAAGAAATTCTTGTTAGTGCCCACCACCAGCATTGAGAATTTAATACTTCAATGCTTTTTTATTGCTGTAATCTGAGCTCTCTCATCATTAAGGAGCCGTTTAAAGAAGGACTTTATCGTCATAGCATTTAGTGGAATTACTTTTTTCCTTTTCCCGAATTCACAGAACCCTGTCTTATTTCTAGAATCCGTAGGTTATTTTTACCACTAATAAAATTAAACAGTTGTTTTGAAATCATTATGAAATAAAACTGTTAACGCTTAACGAAGCTCGTAGCAAATAACGCTTTGATACTTTGTAACTTAAAGCCAATTAACTTAAAACCAATTTTCTGCTATTAACTGATTTCAACAATGACTGTACACTTTGACGCAACGTCACAGATTTCCAGTAATTAATCTTGCATATCTTTTAATTTACGTATCTTCGATTAAATACAAGTTTATTTATGAATGTGCGGCACATTTTATACATATTGTATACGGGTTAGTTTATTAGTGTTTCCCTAAAAAAGAATTGCCCGCAACGTATACGCAATACAAACATTAGAGGCGCCGCTACTTTGTGTGGAATAACAATATCTCCTTTCTCTTCGTGTTGTTTTTCCGTCTTTTGTTAATCCTTACGAATACAGTATTTATCGTATGTACGTACCTGAAAATCATGCCAGCCGCAAAGGCGCCTTCGGATAGCAGCATCGGGTCAAAGATATCCCATTGTTCCCGCGGATACCATGGATCTCTGCCCTGCCTGGCTTCTCTCTGCGGACGTGAAATAATAACGAGACGTATTATTCTAGATTTATTTCGAACGTAGGCCGGGCAATTCTAAATTTAATTGCGCTAAGTATTTAAACTACAATAGTAACGAGTGAAGTGTACTCAAATAAAATACTTACATTTTTTCGACAAAATGAACAAACAAGCAATGACATCAAAAAGGAAATATCACGAAAATTAAACCAAATATCTTTAATTAACATGTTTTTGAGGTTGAACCCTGTGTATATACAATAAGCTAGCAACTAGAATTATATTATTATAGTTTGCGTTTATTTTCCCAACCAAAAACAGCTCAACTTTCGAATAATATCGTAATTTTAAATTATTATAAAGTCTTTTAAACAGACGGTATTTATGTAATATATAGGATGGCGCACCACATTCGCGTCGATTTATATACAAAAAGCGTTACGAAAAACGACGTCATCCTTCGCCTAAAACTTTTGTAAGAGCCGTGTATCGACTTCGAGAGACAGGATCAGTAATTCCACGTTTTGAAGGTCGTGGGCCTCAAAGATCGCGCACAGTGCTACAGGCCGAATTTTAAATATCGTAGAAGCGGATCCCGGCGTAAGTACAACAACCCTCGCGCGGGAATTAAATATGTGCCAAGCTACGGTGCATCAAATTTTATAAAGGAATTTACTTCATCCGTATCATATTCAACGCGTGCAACGATTAACGAACTCAGTAAATTATTATCGCCGAATTGCCTTCTGTGAGTGGTTCCAACGGCGAGAAGTTCATCAGCCGGATCTTGCGTCAGTAATCCTATTTACGGACGAATGTACATTTACCAATGATGGTATCTTAAATTATCACAACATTCACTACTGGGCGTATGAAAACGCTCATGGTATTAATCTTCTCAAGTTAGGATATCCGTCAATGTTTGGGCAGGGCTAGTAGACAATCAACTACTTGGACCACATGTACTCCCAGCACGGTTAAATGCGGATTCTTATTTACTGTTTCTTCAAAATGAATTGCCAGAATATTTGGACGACCGTTAGCGACACGCCTACAATTATAGTTCATGTACGATGGAGCACCCGCGCATAGTAGTAGGGTTGTTCAACAATTTTTAAACCGGAGATTTTCACATTGAATTGGACGTGAAAGTCGCATTCCGTGGCCAACCCGTAGCCCCGATCTAAATCCACTAGACTTTCTTCTGTGGGGATACATGAAAAGTTTAGTGTATGATCGTCGCCCTGGCACAGAAAATGCCGAAGATCTGCGAAACCGTGTTCTCGTAGCAGCTCAACGCATTCGTGAGGAAATGTTAAATTTTACGAGCGTATGTAACAACTCTCGTCGCCGAATTGATGCTTGCATTCGATCTGATGGTGGGCATTTCCAACACTTTTTATAAAACACATATTGCATAAGTGGCCATAAATTTTGGTGTAACTAAAAGTACGGCATTGATTAAGTTTCTTTCTAAATAAACAGCTAACTATGCTATAGGTACTACATAATTGTTTTATTGTTTAAGTATTAAAGCGGGCGAGACAATATTAGGTGACTTAAGATATTCAAATTATACTTAATTAATGACCACTATGTCTAATTTCTTTGTTAAACATGGTACTTACCCAAACAATATATATGGATGAAAACCTCAACAAAAGCCACATAACATAAAACATATTGGTGATAAAATCTACGATATTCCACAAGTCCGAGATATACTCCAGTAATCCACCATCCCATAACGACCGCATTTCTCC
Organism: Cetonia aurata; assembly: GCA_949128085.1. Classification (NCBI taxonomy): domain Eukaryota; kingdom Metazoa; phylum Arthropoda; class Insecta; order Coleoptera; family Scarabaeidae; genus Cetonia; species Cetonia aurata. The sequence goes on from OX421885.1 coordinate 38,315,524, forward strand.
CCAAATTAAACCTGAAATACTTGTTGAGCAACCTACATTTTGTGGCACCTAAAACCAGTACTCACTTATCACGTAAAGTATAACACCCCATTCAGCCAAACCAGGTAGAGCACCTCTCTCCTTGCGTTTCCATTCACGTAATACTTCCTGCACCCAATCGGGACCAAACCATTCTAGGAGCAAGATCTCTACTCGTTGAGAAGCCGCGCCCAATAGCACTTTAATATAGGAAATATATTCCAACTGACGTTGAACAAATCAAAGTATGCTTACTCAAAAACAATGCGTAAGAGCTAGAATGACAGATAAATTTAACGAAAGGTTTCTTCATAAACAAACCCATTTTTGACTGGGGTGCCAACATGTAAATGGTGCAGTAAACGGGAAACATAATAGCCAACTGGAAGACTTGGATCAGTTGACCGACGAGGTTTTTCCTCCTAAATCCTGGTAGACCTTCGTACCAGATGGAAGCTAATAGCTGTTGGACGCTGGGATGAGCTACGAACTGTATAAATTACAGTTTGTGAATAATAGTGATTAAATGGGATTTTTTTTTTTTTTGGAAAGACTAACCATTTTCTGTTTGTATTTGATGGCCAACTTGAGACGTGCCAATGTTTGATGGTCCCCTGGTTCCCATGGTTCGTCAGGGTCGAAGTTCAACATTGTTTCAAGTTCCTTGGATGATCTAATATAATCTAAAAGTGCTGTGACGAATTCTTGCACAGATGACCTCATTTCCTTTCAACAACAATAATAAACTTTACTATCGAGATGGGTTGAATAAATAAGTACACTATATTGCCTATCTTTGTCTTTTTAAATTGTCTTAATTTTGATTTCTTGTTTAGCGGAATCTCTGTTGATGTTAAAACTTGATTAAGCAAGCAAATTGCTTATTACAGACTGATAATTTATGTTCTATGAACACTAAAACTGTACTAGCGATTTCTGATCATTTCCAATGTTCTATGAACAAAACTATTATTTGTAGTATGTTTTTCTCGTTCTATTTGTAGTATGAACGTCTTTGGTACGTCATTTAATAAAAGTCTGATAATGGTGGTGCATTTCTAATTTAAAGCGGTACTTATACTAAAACTAGGTCTCCAATGAATAATGCGGTTAACATTCTTTATACGAAACCTTAAAACTCTGTAGTAAACTTACTAAATTGTCGGAAAGTTGCACGAGACTAGAAAATAATTACGCAGAAATATGTAACCGACTCCGTCCTAATCGAAACACAAAAAAAAGCATGCTGGCTTTCAAAAAAATTACACGAAGAAGTAATCTTATAATCGCTGTAGAAATACGGGGTACCATTGCTTTCAAATTATATCTCAATTACAGCGAAACAGTCTTCAATGTCAGTTTACTCGGTGGTGAATCATAGCTGTGTCTCGTTTAATATTACGTAAAACAAAGCTTATCGTTATGTAAAAGTAGCAAGGTTGACTCAAATACGGATCGAATAACTCCTATGCATTTAAAAATTGAATGTTGTGGGTGCACTTACATTTGGATTGTTAATGTATGACAGCAAAAAATTACAGCATCAAAAATCCAAACAACAAGTAAAAGCTTCCCCAATTGTACTATCTAGTAATTTGATATTGATTACTGATTTGTTTCTGCTAACAGATGGTTTTTAGGAGCGGCCTATAGATAGTAAAAAAATGTCAATTGTACTTTGGGACCAAACAACCTTTTTCGGGTTTTATGCTTCTTTAAAAAAAAAACTGTTTTATGTTTGGGATTGATGAAGACGGGGAGCTCTCATCGATTTTGTATGTCTACGATCCTTGCAAATCTGGATATGAATTGAGCTAAACTTATGGTAAATACTTTGAGTAGCATTCATTGTAGACTTTAATATGATATTGTACGTCTACGATCTTTTGGTGGTACGCTACTGATTGGTTGGAATGATTGGTCTCAAAAGTAATTCATCATCACCCATCTATATCGGTTGACTTCCAATATAACCCCTTATCCAGACGCTGCAATGATTAGGTGCTAGGTTTGTCCACTGTACAGAACATATTCGCTTTAAGAAAAGTGGAAGATCATACGGGATACATGACATACCTTTCTAGCTCAAACCTTTCTGTAGCCTATCCAGAATTTCCATAGATAGATTTCCATCAGAATGTTAAACCAGTACGGGTATTCATCCCGGATTATTCGGGCCAAACCTACGTGGACAAGTGCATACATGCAAAAACTCTCGACAGGCTTTTCGGATACACTGTTCTATACACGTATGCATCCAAAACATCAATCGGTTTTTAGCTCTGGTAATGACGAAAGTGTAACCTTTTGCCTGGAATACACAGTTAAATATCTTCTCCGCCGAAGTCAGAGCAATTTGGGAAGCACTTAAGTATACTTACTTAAATTGCTACTACAGCAGACTCTTTACGTGTCCTACAAGCTATTAAAAGCTGTAAATGGTTCACCAGAGAACACCCGTTGATACTGAATCTCCGAGCAAGTTGTGCGGAACTGAATGTACGACAGAGATAGGTGGGCCTGTTTTGGGTGAAGGATCATGTGAGGATTTCTTCCAACGAAAAGGTGGATATCTTGACCAAAGTAACCTGGGTTGGCCAAGGTAGAATAGACAGAGCCGTGTTTCCATGTAAATTCGGCGGCTTATTTTTTATAAGAAAAATGGGAACTGAGATGACGGGAGCCAAACAACGATAAGGCTACTCGCTACGCTAAGATCTATGGTAGTATTTGTCATCCTCGATGGCGCAATAGTATTACAGTTCTGCGTCCTTTCGTCACTGCGATTCGCTAGATTGAGTTTTGGGCATTGAGCTTTGGGGTGTCCGAATTATTAACCGCAGCAACGCAAATTATCTAAACGTTTGATAAACTTGAACATATCACTATCTATTGCGAACATACCCACTTTAAGATCCAGATTTGAATGTTGTTATTCAAATATATATTATAAGAGAATGTAATATTCGAATATTATTCTGATCTTACAATTAAGCACAACCATAACGTGATTGATGGGCTGAGATCCCTTTAATGCCAAAAAAGAAAAGTAAAAATGCGAATAGCACTAATTATAAACTCTAGAATTGTTTATTGGCTAAATTTTGTTGTTGTTCTCGTGATGTATATAGTGGTATAGTGTATATAGTGCTATTTTATTTTGCTAAATACAGGTACTAGGTAGGGCCAATCCCCAGTCTTAATGAATCACCCTATATGCTTATAAAACGACAACAGTTTCTATTATCCAGGGAAAATCGCCCACGCATCCTTCTTCATATGCACGTACTGGAAGTTCCCTTATTATAATGCAGTATAATGCAAATTATTGGAGAAACGCTATAAGAGGATTTACTTAACAAGCTACTACTAACGGTACGGTTTTGCCAATAAATTCAAAACTTACAAAGCGTAGTGGGACCCACATCCTACCGGCGCTGCCACCTCTTCGTAAATAACAACTTACGTGATACTGCGACCTAAACTCGGTCTCCATTTGACTGAGGTTCCGTAACTCCCAAGACAACTCGAACGAAGTCAACACCGGATCCTTAGACGAGAGCGCTATCAGCGAAGAAGCGGTCAGAGCTCGGTAAGCGTTGATGCGCGCCTGAGAGTGCCGAAGCGAGTCCGTCTTCATGGAGTCGACGCATTCGTCACATCCGCATCTGTGAAGGAAACGCGGCGGTTATTTACTACAACGGAGAATCGAAGTTGTGAGAGCGAAACCTTATGTCGTGAGGCATCGGTAAGGAAGCGCCGCGATCCAACAGGATCTTGATTATTTCGTAGTTGTTCCTGTGGGCCGCCAGGATGAGCGGTGTTATGTCAGGCGTGAATGAAGCTGCGGATCTTTCCATCGATTCCCAACTCTGCATGAGAAAATAAAACCGTTTTAGTGAATAATTATAATTATAAATGACAAAAAATACTAATGTTTTCCACTTAACAGATATTTAATTTTCATTAATGTCTCTACTAAATAGTCTGTATCTAAGCAATTTCACGTTTAGTTATTAAAATATATACAATGTGTGTAATTTTAATTTAGAAGAATGGATACACAGAGTGACAAAAATGAATATACAGAGTGAAAATTTTGACGGCTAATTTTAAAATATATACAGTGTGTGTAATTTTTAATTAAGAAGAATGAATATACAAAGTAAACATTTCAACGTCTAATTTTAAAATATATACAGTGTGTGTAATTTTAAATGAAGAAAAAGGAATATACAGGGTGTACCGACGATCCCAAACCACTCACACAAACAAAAGACTGCGAGACGCGAAGCGTCCAGTCCTTTTACAGGTGAGAGGCAAGAAGAAAAAAAAAAGAAATATACAGGGTGTACCGACGATCCCAAACCAATCACACAAACAAAAGACTGCGAGACGCGCAGCGTTGAGTCTTTTTACAAGTGAGAGGCAAGAATTGAGAAAAAGGAATATACAGGGTGTACCGACGATCCCAAACCAATCACACAAATAAATCACTGCGATACGCAAAGTGTCGTGTCTTTTTACAAGTGAGAGGCAAGAATTGAGAAAAAAGAATGTACAGGGTGTGCCGACGATCCCAAATTAATCACACAAATAAACCACTGCGAAGCGTCGAGTCTTTTTACAAGTGAGAGGCAAGAATTGAGAGAAAGGAATATACAGGGTGTACCGACGATCCCAAACCAATCACACAAACAAAAGACGATCCCAAAGCAGTCACGGGTGTAGGCGGGGGTTAGCGGAGAGTGGTATGGTTTGGCTGGTCTGCCAAGTTGGGGCGCAAGTGGTGCGTTCCAGGTGGAGCGCGGGCTTTCTACTTTCTGCAGAGTTGGGGCGGTAAGCGGTCATCGAAAGACCGATTAATAGGCCGGTGAACGGGCTCGAATATCTAGTTATAATTATAAATGACAAAAATACTGATGTTTGCCACTTAACAGATATTTAATTTTCCTAAAAAATGTATGTGGGAAAGTGAAAAATAACCTTCTATATTTAGACAAAAAGCAACAAACAATTAATAATAATAATAATATATATATTTTATAATAGTGTACATAAAAAAAAACAAATAATATACAGTATATGAATCGTCCAAAATATCCAAAATATGTAAATATATAAAAAAAGAAAAAACACGTAAATGTATATGCAAAAGACGTAAACTACAGAATATTGCAAAAGCAAAAAACTGGCATGAAATTACCATTGTCATCAGGCAAATACAAGGATATACCTTATCAGATAAGGTCAGTAAAAGGTGCAGGTCTATTCAAAGTCGTGTAAAATCCGCATTCAAGAACTCATCTATGGTGTAAATCGGTTTGGAGTGGAGAAAACCAGTCATCTTCCTTTTAAAACGTTTCGAGTCCATGCTCTGGACGTAGCTGGGCAGACAGTTGTATAATTTTATGGCAGTATAGTTGGTGCTGGTCTGTGTGCGATTCATGCGATGGTGAGGAATAACGTAGTGGGTTTTATTTCGGGTGTTATAATCATGATAGTCGGCATGGGTGGGGATGTTATTTGATTGCGAATATATCGCAGTTTTACGCAATAATCTGCACACCTCCTAGAACACCGTCGATTCAAAGTTACACCTCTGGTTGGAGTTAAGTTCAACTGTCACACCAAACCGACCAAATAGTTCTTTAAGAGACCATAAAACAAATCAGGCAAGGGAAATTGGCAGAATGCGTTCTCTTACTCCACGATAATGCGGTTATTCATATCCGTTATGGCATTATGCGTCTTTGAAGAATTTAACTATTCACCATAGAATCCTGACTTAGCTCCTAGTGATTATTTTTAATTTTCCAACTGAAAATTGACCTTCGAAGAGGACATTTTGAGGAAGAAATGTCATTCGAAGCTACACCCAATAATAATTTCGAGAGCAAATCAGAAAATTATGTTTTCAAATGTTCAAACGAAAACAGAAATGTAGTAAATGTACTACTGTTCCTAAAATTAAAAATCCGAAATTGTGAAATACGCTTCTATTTATACCTACCGCTAATTTAGAAAACAACCCTCGTATTTCGAGGGTAAAATCCCTCCCAAACCTCGCAAATGGTATATTCGCATCGGTATCTATAGTTTGTTTAATATCTAATGCAAAATGTTGCATCAAATCAGTGCATCCGGCACGTCAGAGCTGTTGGAACTACGCCTACTCGCATTAAGATCTATACTGCGTTTTTACTTATTTATCATCATAAAACCAGGACGTACATTCAACAGCACAAACGTACACCACGGAACACACAAGTAGATCCTTTGATTAAGAATTTATCATACGTCAAAACCGCTTGGGCAATAAACGAAATTTACAACGCATATGTTCAACATTTCATGCGCCGATGTTAATATTTCACAGAGAAAATAAACAACTCTCGCATCTGCACACACATGTACACTCTCGATTAGAAGAAGCAAGAAGAACTCCCGCGAACCTTTCCGCCTCCTACCAAACGACAAGTACAACATACAAATGAACATGTGCGATCTGAAAACAGCGCTAGTAAATACAAGTCGCACACAGACAGACTGGGTTTGTGAATCGTTACGTAAAACGATCGTAAATACGTTGTTTCAAGACCGTAACGAGAACGCAATGAGTAGGAAAAATTATTTACGTAAGGTTCGCCAGGTTTGTGGTGCTCCTCTTCGTGATTCAGCAATAGTTCGACTCCTTCCACGTATTCCTCTTTGATTGCGTGTAATAGGGCGTCCTGAAATTGTACAATTGTATTGATAGAACAGAAAAACATATCTTATTATTGTACCGGGTGTCCCAGCTTATAGGTCTCGGCCGATAAATTCTTTATTTATAGATATTTTATATAAAAAGTCGAAATTTAATATTTTCTATTAGTTTCCAATTATTCAACTTATTTTCTACCACTTCCTGTTTTAGTGCAAATGAGAACAGATTTAATATTTTAAATGGATCAGCCTGAATCTTTTTCCTGACTAATCAAACATATGTTTGAAAACATATCTTTTGTTAGCAATCGTTTCCCTGGTTACCTTAAATTTGTAATTTTTATAAGTCAATCCAGAGGGGTGCGATTCCTTGGTTGAGGAGTGGGGAAATATTAGGACGCCACCTCGAGGGTATTGTGTGGTACTAACAGAGCTCTATTTCAGTCTTTCCATATGGTTACTTCTTTCTTTTCGTTGTTGCTATGTAAAATAACCGTCGTTGCTATGAACAGCAGACGGTCCAGTTGACGCCATTTTTAGTATCATTTTAATATTTAGGCTTCGTTTTGCGAATTCTGATTGAAATTCGCGAAATTTTCGGAAAATAAGTTTGTCTGTACGTCTCATTTTGCACATAATGTCGAAATGGAAAATATTTTATTAGGAACTCACTTCCAACTTGATATATGCCAGGTAATATATCAATAAAACATTTTGTGGGCAAGCATTCAGTATGAGCATTGTTTCTTTAGGTTTTTTAGAGGAACTCTTAAAAGAAAGAAACCGTTTTTTATGCATTACAAATTGCGACACACGAAGAAACCAGGTTCACAGTACTCGAAGAGGAAAGATTTTATTAAAGGCTTCGTAGATTTTGGAAAAGAACAGCAATTACAATTGGCAGATCACTTATTAGTGTTTCTTGTAGAAGGCATCTACAGAAACTGTTTTTTACTTTTTATGAAAGTGCAACAACTTTAATTCAAATTTTTATCTATGTTGCATCCATCCCAGTAGCTATAGTGTGCGACCAAGGTACGAATAAGCAAGCCGCAAATAATTTGCTGAATTTGCTTATTAAGAAAGCGAGGAGCAGAAATCGAAATAGGGAATATTGAGGATTCGATTTTGAAGCTTATCACCAAGAAATTATTCCTTTGATTATCCACATTTAATGAATCTTTTAACGGTCATTGGCCCAAAATATTGACCATTAAACACCTGGCAGGACTAATGGGACTTTTATTATAAAATTTAGTTATAAAATTCTTTTAGTACGAATTGAATTTTTTTTGCTTTCTCTTATTATGTAGATATAGAATCATTTCAAGAAGCAGACGGATCACCTGAAATAATATAATTTTTAGATGCCGTGGAAAATTTTATCTGTTTCACTATCATTCCTAGGTTTCGGTGTTTGAATGCTGACGCTTGCTTTCAGAGTGAGGTTTTCGTAGTTTTCCTTACTCCTTGGCAAATGACGAGGGACGAACATCCTATACAATTCATTTATATTATTTTTCTTTTACTGTTTACGTAATTTATTGCTTCAATTCTTATATTTGCTTCCTAAAATGTTAAATTTAAAATGATATTGTTTTTATTTTACAACAAATATATTATGTTTATACATTTACATATGTTATTGGCTAACCCATAGGAACTAGTATTCTGTATCTATCACACTGACAAAAGTCAATGCTTGCAAGATGATTAATCATCTCCTGATGATGCTAACTTGGTTAGCGAAACGCGCGTCGAGAGATTGTGCATTGTTGTTTGGTGATAGTGGAAAAACCTAGCATTGGCTTTTGTCAGTGTGATAGTTATTGTTACACCAAAGGTTCCAAAACCCAATTACTGGATAGTATTCTGTATATTTAATTTATTGTATTTTTGTAATATTAATAAAGAGATTTAAAAAAATTTCAGTTTTTTATTTATAAAAGTCTAAATACAAATTTAAAGTGCCAATTCTAATAATTTTAGTTCCACAAGACAGCCAGAAGGCGGCGTAAAACGCGGTCCCAGGTTAGCCGGGAGAGTCACCATTCTGGTCAGGTTATTCTATGAGTGAATCTGAAGTGCCGGGAATACGCTAAAAATTTGTCTTACTGTCAACATAACACCTAGAAACAACTTGGTTATCTACAATAACACTTTATCTATATATGTATATCATTGAACATTTTGTTGACAGTCTCAACTCTGAAATGAAACATAAAAATTTCAGATCATACGTTCTCAGACTCAGAAAATTACGCGGAATCCGAATATGCAAAAACATACGGAGTGTTCCATATAAAATTTTCAATTTCTTCTCATTTCCAGCAAAACCGGAAGTGATAAAAATTATAAAATAGATTGAATAATTGGAAATTTACAGTAAATAGTAGGTACATCCAGAATTTTTTAAAAAAAAATTGCAAATAAAAAAGTTATCGTCCGGGACTTATGAGCTGAAACACCCGGTATAGTCGCTACGTTTTCCGAACTCGATTTACTCACCTTAACTTGTATACCTTCTTCGATTAGTAATTTGATCAGATCGATGTTTTCATTTTCAATTCCTGCGATCAAAGCTGTTCTATTTAGCGGATCTACGCAATTAATATCCAATTCCTCGGGATTATCTTTGTACTCCCGCAAGAGACTACAAATAGAAACAGAAATAAATTTACTAGTATAATCTGCAGCTACAAAGAAAAAAAAAACGTATACAAATAATTTCATGAACTTTTTTCAAGACAGAGAAATATTAGAAAAGAGGTTTTACAAATTATACTAAATGGACCCTCATAACCCCGGTTACGGTTTGAGGTGACAAAATAAACCCGCGTTATGCTGAAACGTGTTTTAACTAGCTAATGTGAAACACGATTTAACGTGAAAACATATATTCCACAAATTTGGTACATATGCGGCACATTTCTCCGGGATAATGAGATTAAATACAGTAGGTAGTGTGAACTGCGTGGAATGAAAAAAAATTGAGGTAGAAATAATAAATAATAATAAATAAAACATGCACAAGTCCTGAAAATCATACTACATAATTATAGGTTTCATTCATGTTTTTTTTTCCTGTTTTTATCGAAATTTTCATTAATAACTTCTTCATCAGTTTTATACAACTCCAAAATATGTTTAGTTCTTTATTTATTTAACAAATATGTATACATGAATAAACAAAATTAAAAGATGAAAAGTTAAAATATAAGTATACAGCACATGTATACAGTCATGTCTTCATGTCCTCTGTTGGCTTCCCGCTTTCTGTCCTCATCCAAGGTGGTGAGGCTGGCCTGCCTCTCCTCGGACTAGCGGTATCGAGAGCGATGTTGTAGGTAAAGCAATCCGTCAACTTTTCGATTTTATATCTTGTGTTGCATTATCATGGTTTTTATTGTTTTTTTGAATTTGATGTGTCTTTAATTTCCTTTGGTAGTTTATTGTATTGTTTAATGGTTTCATTATTTGGGGTTTTTATGAGTTTGTTGCTAATAGTTTTTTCAATTCTTAAATGAGAGCGTCTTCTTATATTATGTGTGTGTATTTCTGTATTTTTTACTAGTCTAGAGTCAGTTTTTACCATTTTCTTTTCTATTTTATGTATTAATGCCATATTATTTAATTGTATGATTTGTTGTATATTTAGTTCTTGTGTTTTTGTATATATTTCTGCAGTTGGTGTTCTTCTCTCCATGCTATAAAGTATTTTCAGTATTTTATTTTGTTGTCTTTGTAATTTATTTAAATTTTTGTTGCTTGTGTGGCTCCATATATTTATTAGGTAGTTTATGTTGGATGTGAATATAGAATGGTATATTGGTTTCCTCATATGTAACGGTAATATGTTTCTTATTTTACTTATTCCTGCTATTATTATTGTGTTTCTTTTTATTAGGCTGCGTATGTGGGTATCCCATTTTAAGTTGTGTTCTATTATAATTCCCAAGTATTTTGTTTGATTTTTTTGCCGTATGGTTTGATTTTTTACTGTAATATTGAATTTGGGTGTTTGTCGTTTCCGTGTGAAGACCATGTATTCCGTTTTGTTTTCGTTTATGGTTATTAGGTTATTGTAGCACCAACTTTCAATTTTCTTTATATCGTTGTTAATATTGTGCTGCATTTGCTGCAAATTCTTATCTGAATAAACTATGCATAGGTCGTCTGCGTATGCGTAGATCTCGCCTTGAGTTTGCACGTTGAAAATATCGTTGGTATATACAATGTATAACAGTGGCGGTAGATTACCACCCTGAGGTATTCCATACTCCGCTTTTAATCTTGAACTCTTTGTTTTGTTCACTATAGTCGTTTGTTCCCTATCCATTAGATACGTTTTGATCAACATGTTTTCTGTTCCCTTAACGCCAATACTATCCATCTTTTCAATCATTTTTGCTTTAGATATTGTATCAAACGCTTTTTTCATGTCTATGAAAAGCACTAATATGATGTTGTTTTTTCCTACTTCGGTTTTTATTTTGTTTATGAGATCGTTTGTAGCTGATGTTGTTCCAGAGTTTTTTTGGTATGCGTATTGCCTTTTGTTTATAATATTGTTTCGTGTTAGGTATTCACTTAGTTGTTTATATATGATTTTTTCTAATATTTTGTTCATGACAGATAGTAAACAAATAGGTCTGTAATTCTCCGGGTGCAGTTTGCAAAAGTAATTCTAAGAGTTTGCTCCAAGCCTGTATACAGGCTGTCCCGACAACAAATATCAAGAGAATTAGGGAATTGCAAAATCAACAGAACAATTGTAGGAAACTACGAACATTCTACTCTTAAATCGGGATGCGCAACATCCAGAAAGCATTTATTTGACGCGCCGCTTTGCGGTGATACACGTCACTTTCGAACTTTCCGTTCTGGACGTAGCAAAGCAACAAGATGTCAGAAGTTCACGCCACGCCGAAGACTTGGAAACACGTTTCCAAGGGGCGATCAAATTGTCCCGCGGATTAGTGGACCGGCAAAGAAAACGTGCGCAGGCGGTAGAGCACGTGACTCGGAAGGCGATAAATGCGGCAAGGAATCCGATTACACGGCCCGCAGTAACTCCTGAATTATTCAGCCTCCGCTATAGTGAAACTGCGCTCCAAATAGATTATACTGGCGGGGGCACTGCGATCCGATTGATTATGATATAAATCTACCTGTTGATCGTGTTAGTAAGCTATCGGTGTCATCTTAAGGCGACGCGAAACTAAGTAGAGTTATTATAAATGTATAAAGTCTCATATTGTACCAATTAGTTAAAGATATGTGATTTATTAAGAAGACAATAAAAACAAAACAAACAAATACAGGGTGAGTTAGTGGTGGTAGGTTCCGTGGGCGTTTCAATGTGGGTCCAAGAGGAGAAGTCCCAACTCGAAACACCTTTTTGCTGTGGGTGAGGAATTTCAGAGCTACCGATTCAACATTGAAACGGAATTCGACAGGCCGCCCAAGGTCAGCCCGGACGTCGGAGAACGTCGAGAGAGTAAGAGAAGCTGTGGAAGGCAGTCCTCGTCGGCCGGCTCGTAAACAAGCTGCAACTCTGCACATGGCTGGCCGCTCAGTAAGAAGAATTTTGCGGTTCGAGCTGCACTTTCATCCTTACAAAATAGCTATTGTGCAGCAGTTAAAGCCTAGTGACTATGCAAAACGCATTTGCGAGCAAATGATTGATTTGAAGACAGATGACAAAATTCTCATTATGACCGACGAAGCGCATTTTCATCTGGATGGTTATGTGAACAAACAGAACTTCCGTTATTGGTCTGCTATGAATCCAGAAGAACTGCATGAACGTCCACCTCATAGCCCGAAGATCACTGTGTGATGTGGTGTAACCAAAGCTCATTTGTCCATACTTTTTTGAAGAGGATGGTCGAACCATTACTGTCAATTCGCAACGTTATCTGTCGATGTTGGAAAACTTCCTGATCCCTGAACTTCGCAGAAATCACTTAGTCCGCAACAGAATTTGGTTCCAGCAGGACGGGGCAACTGCCCATACAGCCAATGAGGTGATGGAATTCCTAAGAAGTAACTTTCATTGCGTGGCCAGCTCGCTCCCCTTATCTCAGCATTTGTGATTTTTCTTGTGGGGACACCTTGAAGCAAGAGTTTACGCAAACAAACCCCGCACATTGGGTGACCTTAAGGAAGCCATACGGCAAGAAATCGCCAACTTGTCTCCCGCAATGCTAGGGAAGGTGTTCGAAATATTCACCGCAAGTTCGGAAGAACGCATGGCCCAAGAAGGACATCATTTAAAAGACGTCATCTTTGAAGTCTTAAACGGATGAAATTGGCTCTTCTTGAAGTATTTTTATTAATTTACATAAATACCAATCTGTAATATGCAATAAAACACATTGTATCTTTTTAAACGTTTGAATTATTTTTATTTAAAAACCGTCAGATCTTTTTGCCGCTCCCTGTAGATAGACGTTTTTTTTTTTTGAATAAAACCAGATAAGGCTATTTACAAGCAGTACTTTCAGCACTGAATTAGATCGGCTAGACTATAGGTTGTTTGCAAGCTGCTCTGCCAGCGGCTAAACCCAGAGATCATATACATGGTTACGATGACCGGACTGCGACGAAGTGTTGTGTTGCTGGACGCCAGAGTAAATGAAACCTTCTTTCGTCGTAACGTATTGGGGCACAACAATTTAATAAACACTATTAAAAGTTCGTTAATTAAATTATTCATCTCGAAATATTCGCTAACTGCATATAATAAACCCTTTAATTCTGAGGTTTATTTTAGAAAGGGCTATAATCACAATCAGGGGATTGAGCCAGTATCCTTTAAAATATGACCTTCCATATATAGCATTAAAAATATATTAAGTATTGTATGTAACTATAACCACTATCTTCTTTACTTGGGATATATTTTCTCATTTTTTATCACAAGAACAAATATCCTATTCATTGAATTTATCCGGAGTGTATTAAAAACACCAGCAACTTACCAGCAATATTTTATTTATACCTGTTTGTCTAAGCTAGTGTAGATGACCATGCAAAAACCGGATATTTTGAAAATAAATACCGATTTGTTTTAACTGCAGTCATTTCTACAGGGAACCGAAACCTGTCAACTGTCAAACCAAAGGGTGCAACGATTTAAAATCGTCAGGGCCATCATTAAAGTCGGCGCAATAGTCTCCCACCCTCATTCAAAAGGTCTTCTAATTCCCTTTACGGCAAATGTATCAAAAAGTCATTTTTTTTTTAATCAGTAAGCAAAAAGTGCATAATTTGCAACCTATATAATAAAACACGATGTTCCTGTGGTAACCAAGGAAACTCCTGCATATTTTTGTCACATTCTCTTATTTTTAATGTCTTTTTCTCCACTTTTTTATTTATTCTGTTTTCAGCTTTAGACTTGACACTTATTTTGTACCGTATTAGTTTACGTTTGCATTGTTTAATGGAATCTTCTTTAATGAGACGTGTGGAATTAGTGACTTTGTATTATGAGAATGGGAGGGTACAAGATCTACAGCTAGCTTATTCAATTCACCATGTAACATAACAAAACACAACATTTTCATCGGGTTGTCAATAATCAGTCGCAGTGCTTAGAAATACGACGTCAATATACCTGTGTGGCCTTCGTATGTTATTCTTTTGAAACTGTGATTTCTATATTTCCTTTTACCATGTAATTATCTTTAATAGCGAGCTCTCTTTAAAAATTCACAGCCGGTTAAATAGAACTGAGTGTTTCTTTTGATTTATAACAAAGTGCACTTACTGTCTCGCTAATAAAGGTGCTGAACAACGTCTGCTTGTGCCTTTCTAGCTTTAGGACGGTATACTATAGTGATATTGTCAACGGCATGCCTTAGCGTAAACGCAGTAAACTGCCGGTAAAGTGTTTCCCCTTACGTCCAATATAGGATCAAGAAAAGCATGTTAGAAAAAGGTTGAGGGAAACATAATATAGTAATTATTTTTTTTTTTAAATATACGGGCGATATTTTCTAAGCAATGTAAGCATGTAATAAATAAAAAAATAAATAGTAACACACAAAAAATCTTACAGCGTGCGATTAAAACTGTTCCTTGCTTCTTTATTGCGCATATAGCAATGTACATATGCTTTCATCGGTATTTTAAGCGGTTTTGACAGAATCATATATACAAAGTAAGTTATAAATTACAGATTGTTTAATAAACCTAATTTTAATATCCATGTAACCGATGATCCGGCACATTTGTCGCCAATCCCGTGACCCGAATGCCGGTTAAAATCTAGCGAAAAGAATATCGACCGAAATATTTCGATTAACAGTTTAAAATATTGCATCGCAATTGTAAGCGAGCGCGCCAATACTTGCTATGCAATTATATATAAATTTGTTAACGCTTCGGCACGTAAATTTATTACTATTTTGAAAACAATGTTCCGCCAGTCCACACGATATTTATTTCAGGAATATAAAATGAATTGCGGAGATAAGCATCGTGCGTTGTGCCGACAACGTGGTGTTGTATTGATGCTAATTCGAAAAGAAAATTCATTGCAAAATGTAAGTATATTGTAGATATAGCAGAAAATTTTAAAATTTTGCTGATTGTGTTTATGTTTGAAGTCACTTGTAAGTTTGATACTCTAAGCTAAGACATTATTTAAAAGAGTATATGTTAGATTATGCAATATTGTCGAGGTAACCAGAAAATTTATAATACTGACATCAA
Organism: Cetonia aurata; assembly: GCA_949128085.1. Taxonomy (NCBI): domain Eukaryota; kingdom Metazoa; phylum Arthropoda; class Insecta; order Coleoptera; family Scarabaeidae; genus Cetonia; species Cetonia aurata. The sequence goes on from OX421885.1 coordinate 38,330,974, forward strand.
ATTCTGTTGGTTTTAGCAGAAATACATTCATCTATTTTTATTAACGTTACGTGATTTAAAATCAAAGCAAAATTGAAGAAATACATATGCACACTCAACTTGTAGTTGAAAAAATGTAGTTATAGTTACTACAATTGTAAAAGCCAGTCCTAATCCGTTCTCGTACAGCTTACTACATACATTATTGTGTCTAACATTGTGCAGTATATTTTAACAGTACAACGATATGAATTTGTAATATATTTTTGTTTTAAAGTACTGCAGCATGAAATACTACAAATTATTAAAATATTATTACAATGTATAAACACTTTGTTCACAATAGTATGCCAAACTCTCTTGTATTAAAGAGCCGAATATAATGTAGTCGAATTTAGTACAATTAGGTTTGAAGATTCAAAATAATGTACCGTAATTGTCTCGCAGAGAAAGTGTATAAAGTATTACAATATTGTAGTAAGCTCTCTTAAAAATAAAATGACCGTACTGACTATATTGTTGTCGCAAATTTTTTTACAAATTGTAATACACATTCTTATACACGTTAGACACAATTTTGTGCGACTTTTCATTACAAATTGCGCCTGGTGCATACAGGGTGTTCTGAAACATCGTTTAAAGATTTTAAGGGCATGTAGTACGATCGAAAAGAAGATTAAAAGTCATAATAAACATATGTCCACAAATTAACTGTTTACGAGATAACAGCGATTTTATCGCAAATGCAGAATAAGTTTGCTTTAGCGGTTTTTATTAAGATGTTGTTTAAGAAGATGTTCAAAATGACATCCTTCCATTTCGACACAGGATCTGCATCTGCTTTCATAGGAAGCGCGCACTCTTTCAAAAAACAAGAGTTTTTCTCGTATTATCTGGCAACAGTGTTCTATTCGTTGGCGCAACTCTGGAAGATCGTTTACCGGTGTTGCGTACACTAAACTTTTCAAATAACCCCAGATACTAAAGTCCAACGAGTTTAGATCGGGAGGCCAAGCAATGGGACCTGCTCGCCCTATCCATCTCCCAGGAAATTCATTGTTAAGATGTTCCCTAACAGCACGCGTAAAGTGCGGTGGAGCTCCATCTTGCATAAACCAGAGGTTCAGTCTTAGATTTATAGGTAAATCTTCCAAAAGTTCAGGTAAAGTATTTTCCAAGAACTCAAGATGTGCAGGACCTGTTAAGCGTTGTGGCAAAACAATCGGTCCTAACAACCGTTCCCCTATCATGCCTAACCAGATGTTTAGAGAGAAACGTTGCTGGTGCCGAGCTTCAACGGTGGCATGAGGATTCTCGTCACACCAAACGTGATTGTTGTGGAAATTAAATATTCCATTTTTAGTAAAACCAGCTTCATCAGTAAAAAGGATCATTTTCAGCGAAATCTGGCCGATCAGCAGCTGTTCGCAAAAACCACTCACAGAAAGCCCTTCTCGCTTGATAATCCGGAGCAGTAAGGGCTTGTACCCGTTGGATATGGTAGGGGTATAGGAGTTGCTCATGAAGAGTTCTCCAAACAAGATTGCTGCTTACACCCACTTGAGTCGAAATTCTTCTAACACTAGTTTCGGGATTTTCATCAATAATATTCAAAATTCGATCTTCTATCTGTGGAGTACATGCTAATCTCTGCCGTCCAGTATCAGAAGACCGCTTCTCAAACGTACCAGTTTCTCTTAGTCGTTGAAACACCGTCTGAAACATCACATCCGAAGGCAGTTGGCGATCAGGAAACGTTTCAGCATAGAAGCGACGTGCTTGTAAAGAATTCCCATTAGCACGACCGTACATGAACACCATATCGCTCATTTCAGCATTAGAATACGCAACCATTGTAATTGGTACAAATTGCATAAAACGTCAAATTAAACAGTCATAAAACAATAGCTGATAAGCACCTGTTTACTGGGATATGTTATATCCATGTACTACTAAGAACACTCGCTGTTATCTCGTAAACGGTTGATTTGTGAACATATGTTTATTATGACTTTTAACCTTATTTTCGATCGTACTACATGCCCTTAAAATCTTTAAACGATGTTTTAAAACACCCTGTATATTACTGTAATTTGTAGCGATATGGAATACAATTGTAACAAAATTTGCAAGTTTTTTTTTTTTGGTGTACAAAGGACTTATGACCGCTAGAGTTGGGCATCTAATCAAACTCCCAAATATATTAAAAGATTCTTCCCGTAAGCGGAAGTTCAGAACAAAAATCAATGAAATCAGTACAAAACCAGATAAGTATAGAAACTTTAAATATATTACCGTAAAATAGTTAGAAAGAAAGCAAGTTACCGGGAAGATTAACAGAATCTAAAAATTAAAGATTCCTGAAACCTGTCTAAAAGAGGAAAGAAATATTAAAACATCACATATTTCTGAACGAAATCGGAAACTGAAGGTTTACATTAAAATACCCATTTCTAAATTAAAAAATGGAAATTTATTAAGGCCATTAGATGAATCATTCATTAAAAATATGCTGTCTTAAAAAGTTTTTACCAATTTATAACAATATGCCAAAAACATTGAAAAGTCCATTTCCTATAATTACATTGATTGATTAAATCTTCAAAACCCGCAACGCGGCGTACAATTAAGCGAATAAACTTCACCTACGCCTATTATATTGAATATTAATCATCTTCGATATTACACCCAAGAAAGCAATTCTCGCATCGATTCCAGCTACAAGTAGATCTATTTTAGAAAGGCGCTCACGTCAAAGTGCTATTTTCTGTTTCCCGTGGCACTCTATTAGATTCGTCATCACGTAAAAGTGTAATTTTTCGTTCTTTTTTACCTCCTAACTCCCGCACAATCCCCCCTCTCCGCCATGAGAAGGAACTGCTTCTCGATAGGTCCCAGCGGTCTCGCCACGGGGTCGGCCAAAATTATGGACGCCGCACTCTCGAGCTCCTCCGGAGACTCCTCAATTAGGTGCTGTTTGGATTCCGTAGTTTTCATTTCTTACCGGTGAGGACGACATCAATCTATGAGAACGGGTTTTCGAACTAGTGACTGTTCTGGAAGAACTGTGGCGTCGATACGCGGACTAATGTGATCAGGATTCGTGTGATAATTGAATTATAAAAAACAAATCCGCAACCTTCCACTGACGGCCTATATACTAGACGTGAAAATCTATATAAATATATATGTATGTATACTTATGTTAAACGAATAAAGTGATTCATTATCGATTAGTAAACACAGCTCATTTTGATGTTTTATATTATCTATTTAATCCAATGCGTTTAATGGTTTCTTGTACAAATCCCTTCTTACATTAGAAATACACAAAATCAAATCAGTCTTATAGATTATCGAAGAAATTCGATACAAAAGGACGCAGTGAAATAAGATCAGATTATATTACCTTACAAGGGAAAGTTACGAACTGTAAATCGCAAATTCTCATGAAACTTTGTCAGTTTGTAAACTCCATGGAATGTAACTCAAGGAAACTCTGTTGGGGCGGAACCTCGACTTTGAAGGATGCAATTTGACTTTGAAATTCGACCAAAATAGCGTTTATCCAACGGTGAAACAAAGGAAAAAAAAAACGTTGCAATGGCGAACTAGCACCGTTGATGTAACCCTTTCGGCTAGTATAGTTGTTTATACAGGGTTAGTAAAAAGTCCCGGAACGGTCGAATAACTTTGTTATTTGAAAATTATGATTTCTGAAATTTGGTATGGGGGTATAGTTAATATAAATGCATTTTATGCAATACAGTTAATATTTTTTTCACTTCCGGTTTAATCGGCAATACGTCCAATTTTTTTTTTAAATGGAACGCCCAGATTTTTTTAACACTTTTGAATGCAAAATAAAAAACTACGTTCAGGAAGTATTAAGATGTTTATTTTTATGCACAAGAAAACAGTTAAAACATTAAAAAAGTGTCCTAATACAGAAAAATCAAGATACCTGTCTATTCAGGTTGCGATTACAATAATTGTTCAAAATGCTCTCCATTTACAATTTGACAAAAATGTAAACGGTCAGTAAAATTTCTTATTGAATTTTGTATTTGTTCTGGAGTGATGCGATTGGCTTCTATTCTCTCTTCCAATTGTTCAAGATTATGGGGACGATTTTTGTACACTTGACATTTCATGTGACCCCAAAAGAAAAAATCTAATGCCGAGAGATCTGGCGAACGTGCTGGCCATTCGATTGCTCCTCTACGTCCGATCCAACGTCCCGGAAAAATTTCATTCAAATAATCGCGGACATTATGGGCAAAATGGGAGGGAGCTCTATCTTGTTGAAACCAAAAATGTGCATTAGGGTGATCACCTATGTTTGCATTTGGAAAGAGGGCCGCAAGTGCTGGAACAACCTCATTTCGCAATAAATTTAAGTAGACGTTGCCAGTTAAATTTCCTCTTATAGAAAATGGTCCTATGATGTTGTTTCCAACAAGACCAGCCCAGACATTCACCTTTTGAGGACGCTGTGTATGGACTTTTTCAATCCAATGCGGATTTTCATTTGACCAGTAGCGACGATTATGTCTGTTCACAGTGCCGTTGAGACAAAACGTTGCCTCATCTGAAAAAATGATGTGATCTAAAACATTAGGCTGCTGCTCGATCAATTCCGTCATTGTTTCGCAAAATTGTAGTCTACGATCTGGATCATCTTCAGTTAACTCATGGACGGGATACATTTTATAGGCTTTCATTCTTGCTGATTTAAGAATCGTATGAGCAGATTTTTGAGAGATCTCATGAATTTGACCTAATTCTGTTGTGGACACATTCAAACTAGTTTCTTCATCTGTTGCTGTTAATGGACGTCCCCTTCTAGGTAAATCCTTCACCTGCCGAAAGACTTCAAACTTTTGAATTGTTCGGCATACCGTACTTTTACTAATGTGACGATCCGGATAAATAGTATTAAACAAAATACGAACCTCTTCAAAAGAACGTTGACGATAACCGTACCCACGCATCATTAATATCTGAATTCGTTCTGATTCAGTAAGTTTTTCTGCCATTTTCAAATGTGTCAATGTTTAAAATAAGTAAATTTATAGCGATGCAAAAGTTAAAACGCTTTTAAAATTGTCAAATGTGACGGCAAAAAGAATGCAAACACTAAACAACAACTTTTTTCAAAGGTACCTTGATTTTTCTGTATTAGGGCACCTTTTTTAATTTTTTAACTGTTTTCTTGTGAATAAAAATAAACATCTTAATACTCCCTGAACGTAGTTTTTTATTTTACATTCAAAAGTGTTAAAAAAATCTGGGCGTTCCATTTAAAAAAAAAAATTGGACGTATTGCCGATTAAACCGGAAGTGAAAAAAATATTAACTGTATTGCATAAAATGCATTTATATTAACTATACCCCCATACCAAATTTCAGAAATCATAATTTTCAAATAACAAAGTTATTCGACCGTTCCGGAACTTTTTACTAACCCTGTATGTATACAGGATCTTACAATAAGCGCAATCATCGTTTGTATGCTTATTCCAAAGAAACGAGTGCGGCGAACTTATTCCTTTTTGCAAAAGGAACGAAAGGAACTAGTCCGTAAAAGGAACGACATCTCCTAACACTGGTCCCAGTACTTTAAAATCTTTCCAAGACTCTTTGAAACGCACGTAGATTTGGATTTGGATTTTTACAATTTTTTTTTACAACTGCACTTCTTTTGTTTTATCATGGCAAACTTAATTTCGGAAAAAGACATTTTCCGACAAATTGACATCACAACTTTTTTTTTCTTAAAAATTTCGTTATGAAATGTGTTTTTTCCTTTTGTACCAATAAAAAATTTGGAATTTCAGATATCTAACGATTTTCTAATTTTTTTTTTATTTTTAGTGCCATTTAATATAATAATTTGCGAATACCAATCGTCTTCTTTTCATAAATCACATGAAAAAAAATATACCTTCACATATTTTCACAAGATCTCTCAGTCTATCCCTCAATTCGAAACTTAAGCGCCGGTGCAATTTATGTCCTGTCAAAAAAAAATTCAAACAATAGTCCGACTGTGAGGAAAAAATGTTATAACAGCGAAATCGCTAAAGTTAGGAGTATACCTTGCTACATAAAAAAATAAATTTTTAAAAAAGAATTTTCCAAATCTGGAATAAAATATAGTGCCCTATTTAAAAAAAAAAAACAACTACATAAGTTTGATACGCCACTGCTGACCAGACGTATTTTAGAAACATGGCGAAGATAGCACAATTTTGTTCTGAGACTTTCTTTGATATCTTGTATAATAGGGGAGCTATGGTCCGAGGCGTCTTAGGATAACTCGTTAGGAGCAAACGAAATAAGGGGTACCGTAGATAACACGACCAGTCTCATTACAGAGAACTGCGGGAGCGTTAGTTTCATAATTTTTGAACCATTAAGCAGATAAACGTCACAAGGACTATACACTGACTGAAACTTATCCCTTTTTTTAAGCAGAGAACAGAAATACTTGCCTGATTAAATTAAAATGGTAATAACTAACCACGGCAGTGGTAATTTCTTACGAAGGTAGAAAAGAAAAGAAAATGAAAATTTACGTTTAAAATTCCATATTTAACTTCAGAAAAGGAACTATATGGAGAATAATTTTAACGGCAACTAAGCAGTATGTTGTTCATATATTTAATTAATCTGACAAAAATGAAGACTTACAACGCCAACCAAATAACATATTAAATATAAACAAATTTAACACCTCTTCTTTTCAGTGCTTTCTATGGGGTAAGCTTCAGTCCCACTTCAATAGCTGCCATTTGGGTAGATTCTCATTGCTCCAGCAGACATGCTAATCTCTGTACTTTAAGGAGATCAGTTCATCTGCACCATACTACTGATCCATAAGTGATGGTTAGTGTAATTACTGATGTATAGATTCAAAACAGTGTTTTCGAATTGCATCCACAACCTTTTCCTGTAAGTTTTTGCACACCAGCTAGTGTTTATTCCAGAGAATCTATTTTCATTCTTGAAGTTGGGTTTTCATGTCTTTACATAGAGACTATCAAAGTAGATAGGGTTAACATTACCTTTTCCTAAAATTCAACCCTCTATGAACTATATCCCAGATGATATTCCCAAAATTTTCTCTTACATATACGACGATGTCATCAACATACCATTGGCAGGATATGGCAATCTAAGTCAGTCAAGCTGCATAGGAATTTATTCAATCATAGATGTGATCATGTTATAATCCATAAAAAGCGATTGTGATTTTCATCTGGAGGTCGCACCGTCTACCTCCTTATTAATTAATGCTTTTTTTTTATAGTCTCATGTGAAATGTTGTCAAAAACATCTTCTATGTCTGGACAAAAACACACTACAGTTTCTTTGCTCATCAATGGATACAGCTTCGACTTATCTCAGTGGATTAGCCATTTTTCTACATATTTTTCATGTGCACATCTTGAGAATTGTTGCATAGTCGTCCTTAGATTGATTCCTGTATTTTCTACATTAGAAATATGTTCATCCACGAATCTACCAATCTTCGACCACAATCTCATCTTGACAAATCAGTAAGGATTATCTGCACACACTTGGGCGTAATTTCCATAACACTTTAGCACTTACCCACATAATTCATTCAATTAGACAACGTAAATGACCAATTGCAAAATAAAATAACCGACTTCACCTGCAGTTACCAACAGTCTACTTCCTAATCGCATTAAGTTATGCCGGTTTAATAAAACTTACAGCAAGAACTTCTAGCAATTAGCTTCTCTTCCTAAACAAATATGTGTATATGTGACATTCTGAAACTTCATTTCCGATATGGCACATGTATACATAAGCGTACCTGCTGCTGTATATCCCATGTTAAGACCACCCGTTAATTATTGAAATATACGTAAAGTCCGAAATGGATCACTATCGATTATGTCACGTGACGCAAATTAATGGAGATATAATTAGGGATTTGAGTGGATTGCTTTATTAATTAATTGGGGATTGGGCGATATGAAATTAAATTACTTAAGCGGTCACAAAAATTAAATTCATGTGCGAGAGTGCATTAGTATAACTCTCCCTCATTACAGACACACCAAAATGAATATACCGGAAGTGAGACAAGTGCACAACTTGCCAAAATCCCTATCGTTGGAGGAGAAGAAATATTTACTGGCGGTAGAACGCGGAGATATGGCAAATGTTCGAAGGTAATTTTAAAACATTCTATTCATATATGATTTAGAAAATTATTTCTCGCAAGTATTAATTTTATATAGAATTTTGGAAAGGACTAGAGAGTTCGGTACGCCAAATCTAAACTGCGTTGACAGCCTGGGAAGAAGCGCCTTAACTCTAGCTATAGATGGTGAAAATTTGGAGATGGTCGAGCTCTTGATGCTGATGGGAGTGGATACCAAAGATGCCTTACTTCATGCCATCAATGTCGAATTCGTAGAGGCTGTAGAACTTCTGTTGGATCACGAAGAATCGATACATAAAGACGGCGAATCATATGTAAGTTATATGTCTTTGGTTTCTCTACAAAAATAATGAAGTGACCCAAAATCTAGTAAATAAAAATAATAAATTCAATTACTTAAATAATATACCATTAAATACTATCTGAACATAAACAAATTAAACGATAAGTCATACCTTAAATCCACATGTATGTCCATTGCAGTGTTTTTAATTTAACATGGTGATTATACCAACTAAATGCCAAGACCTGTAGAAAGCTTGCAAGACAGTTTTAAATTCGTTTTGATAGGAATGCCTACCTCATAGAAAATGAAGATATTTATATCTTCATTATCTATATACATTCACATGCCAAGGCTAATCAGTGCTACAAGGGGACATGTTGCATCACACGAAGAAAGTCGTTATATAAGAGTATATATAAGAATTTATAAGCAACAGTGATTATTAGTAGACGTGTTTCGCCTTACCAATGCTCATCAGTACAAAAAGAATATGCACCACATCCATATAATATGTAATTCCAATCCTATATACTACAAATTCGGAATCCGTGGAACTTGAACACTTTATTAGAATAATATTTGAAAATGTTTTCCTTTTCCTGTTTTTAAAAGCCGAATATTAAATAATATTCATGTACATTTTGAACAATCTCTGTGTAGGCCTTATTTAATTAATTGGAATTTATTTTATCTCAGAGTTGGCAACGAGTTGACCTGAGTACAGCTTCCTTCACGCCCGATATTACTCCCCTAATATTAGCCTCGCACAGAAACAATTATGAGATACTGAAGCTGCTGCTTGACAGAGGAGCCACACTACCAATGCCACACGATATTAGGTAAGAATGTCTATCCTTTATTCTTTTCAGTTCTTTTATGCTTCAACTTGGGAGGATTAGAGGGAGGCCACAACGCAGCTGACTGACCTACTGACCTAATGCAACAAAAGAAAACTGTTGTTTAACATTCCAATGTTTTATTATTAACTAAATTACTTTACTCTTAAGTTATTGTCACAGCTAACACAAAAATAAAACCAAATTAATAATTTTTGCTTTGCAGTAATATGAAAAATTGCAACTAAACCCAACCTATCGTAACATAAATTCTATTTTCCATACAAAGCTGCCGCATTTCCCACTTAAACCGAATTCACATTCTTATTTAATTAAAAATCCTAATTTTCGCTTAAAATTATGGCATTAACTAATCTCTTTTTTGCACGGCTTCCACGTATGGACCTAAAGGCATTAGGTAGGAAATCCCAAAGATGATATTGAATATAAATATTCTGTATGTAAAACAGCTTTAACCCTTTAGACTAATTAAAAGTTACTAACTGGTTTAATTAATTTTTAAATTCAAACATGGAAGTTACGGTTACTGCACAGTCAGAAATTTTTAGACTTTTCTGACAAAATCCGTAATCAATACGGATTGCTATTCGTTCGCCTTTTTTATTTTGCCCAAAACGATGTGCCAAGCTTTGCATTGCACATGAAAGATAATGGATTTAACAGTACTTACGAACATACACCATTGGGATTTTTCTGATTTGCAATGGAGAGAAAGATAAGGTTATAATAAAGCACAATCTATTTACAAAAAAGTATTCAATCTGTTTACAAAATTGTTCTTTTTTTTAAATAAGTTATATATGGTTAAAATGAGTGGTTTATGGTGTAGGGGAAGGCGGGGAAGATTTGGCCCCTAAGCAAAGATTGTCTGCTAATACCGTAATTTTCAATTCACTTGTAATCACATATGGACAGTTGCATAAAGTATATTATTGACAACATTATTACAAATAACCGACAGTCAAATTAAATTACTTTTTACAAAAATAAAGAGAAACTAAAATGTTGATAAGCGGCACCCAAGCAGGGGTGCTTTGCCCACCTAGTAAAAAGAGCATTAATTAAAGAAATATATTTAAACTGAAAGCTTTATTTGTACAAAATAAAAGTTAAACGTAAGGTTACAAACCAAATTCACAAATATTTAATTTACAAGCAAATTACTGAAGTTATAGCGAAATTGAAAATAAGAAGAGGTTCTTGCAGTAGCAGATCGCAAAGATGTTGTCAATTTGGCTATGATATCGTTCAAATCCACATTGATAATGTCTTCTACAACTGGAAAGTCAAATGTAGTGGATAATCCTTTTCAACTTTTTTATTATAGTCCCCGGTTCACTGCAGTGCATTTTTTAGAAAATAATTGACTCAAACTCTTATGTAATCAGATGCGGCTGTGAACAGTGTATCAAGGAATCGAAAGAGGATTCCCTACGGCACTCGCTGTCCCGTGTAAACGAATACAAGGCATTAGCAAGTCCTTCGTTGATCGCATTATCGTCTGGAGATCCGATTCTGACCGCTTTCCAACTGTCCTGGGATCTCCGTAACTTGGCCTTTGCCGAACCGGTAAGTCTCGAAGTTCCGGCGATTCCAGACAACAATATGCACTGATCGCTTCATCATTTTTCAATCTTGAAACTCCTTCTTCATTTTTGTTTTTAATATTTACGTTTTGCGAAGGAATGCAAAACTGAGTATCTAGAATTGAGGAAGCAATGTCAACAGTTCGCTGTTGATTTGTTACACCAATCGAGGACTTCCGAAGAATTAGCGATTATTCTAAATCACGATCCGGAAAAGCAGTCATACGAAAACGGAGAACAGATGACGTTGGCCCGGTTGGAATTAGCTATAACTTATAAGCAAAAAAAGGTATGATAATCACAACATAGTCTAAGATAACAACGATAAGAAAGTGTAAACATTTACGTCGAATGGTCTATACATCAGTTCATTAAGCACACTTGTAGACAGAGTACCTTTTCCTTATACAACCACTTAAGGGCAATTCGGTTTTCTATATGAAACGGTTACACTTTTTTATCGTTGGTTCTTTAAGTAATAAAAATATGATGGAAAAAAAAGTTAAATGAACTTTAAATACAGTTCGTAGCCCATCCTAACATACAACAACTCCTAGCGGCGCTATGGTATGAAGGCGTTCCCGGATTCCGACGCAAATCGAGCATACAAAAATTCCTAATAATCAGCAAAGTAGGTTTGCTATTCCCTTTTTACTGCCTCCTTTATGTGATAGCACCTGAGTCATCTATGGGGAAAATCGTTCGTAAACCCTTCATGAAATTCCTCATCCACGCCTTTTCTTACATATTCTTCATTAGTGAGTACAAGTTGTAAATACAAAATTCATATCCGCTGCTCAATGTTTTATATTACAGTTATTCTGATGCTAGATTCTCAGAGGGCGGACGAACAGCTGACTGAATTCTTCGTCACTGATCAAATTACGAGAAATTCTTCTACGACCAGTAAAGAGCAACGCGGTACTCCACCGACAATCTTGGAGTATATAATTTTCTTTTACGTTATAGGTACGTCCACATTAGGATTATTATTTTTAAATATATACATATATATATATATATCCTTAAAGTATGGTAGGTTTGTTAATCAATGAACAAAATTTTTTTGGAAAAAGTACTTTATAAATAAAAATTACACTAACAATTGTAACTTTTCCAAGCTTAATCTCTATTAAAAGAACCGGAGCACTTGAATCATAACCTGCAAGTGACAAAACATAAGAACTGCACACAAGCATATAGCACAAATAAAAAACGCATTGCGTTCCTCCAAAGACTCAAGCACCCTCTTGCCATTTACGGTCTTTTACTAAGAGATCTCCATTCCATTATGCCTTTTGTTACTTGGTCTTTGTCTCCTCGTAGAACGTGCCCCAACCATCTCAGTCGCTGACATTTTATATATTTAACTATATCCCCATCTTTTATTTCATGTGCTAGTTCGTGGTTCATTCTTCTGTGCATCATATCATTTCCCTTTTTTGGTCCTAGGATAGTTCTTAACACTTTCCTTTCAAATATTCGAAACTTTTCCTCCTCATAGCTATATAGAGAAGCACATTATTTCACATGCATACGTCATTACCGATCTTATTAGCGTTTTGTGTATTTTGATTTTTGTGCTTCGACCGATCTTTTTTTGCATTAGTATTTTTTTGTTAGCATGCATGCCCAAATATTTGTAGGTGTTGCCTTCATCAAATACATAATTGCCTTGCCTTTTTTGCCTCGTTGTAATTGCATGTATTTTGTGTTGGCTTCGTTGATTTTCAGCCCCATTTGTTTTGACGCTTCCTCTATCCTCTTGAAGAAAAAGATTTATTTAAGAAACTTTAATATCTGGCGTTTTTTCAAAATACTTTCTGGTATTACCCAGGTAAATATATCTTTATTGTTTTTCCTATCATCCTTTAATTTTTACATTTCTGCTTATTACTTTAGCCCGGATTATTTATATGTATTCGAGGTTTTATATTTTGCGTTACTTTTCTGCAAACGTTACTGCATAAAATTAATAACAGTTTTGTTAACTACACAATTAGTTTACATGTAATAAAAACTGACACTTGCACACATTTACGAGCGTAAAACTTTAGCTCCTCATAGAATAAAATATGCAACCAGTGATGTCTAGCATCAACTTACTTAGAATTTGCTTCATTTTTTTAATTTTTCTTTCTTTTTATTTTCTCCTGCACCTTTATGTGTTTACCTCTGAAAATAAAATTTATTTTATTTCATTTAATTCCATTAAGTGTAGGATTCATATTCGAAGGAATAAGAGACATATATAAAGAAGGAGTCAAGGTTTATTTAAACAATCTATGGAGTTTCATCGATTTCACTAGGAACATTTTATACGTCCTGGTGTTTATCCTAAGAGTAGTGGCGTACATCGAACAAAAAAAGGAAATATCGCGAGATAGCGCCAAAGCATATATTCCTCGAGAAGACTGGGAAGCGTTTGACCCTCAGCTAGTCGCGGAAGGATTGTTTGCGGCGGCCAATATCTTCAGGTATCAAGAATCAAAAAGATTAATTAACTGATTTTTATATGATTTTATTTTGCAGTGCCTTAAAACTAGTGCATTTATTTTCTATAAATCCCTATTTGGGACCTTTACAAATATCCCTCGGACGGATGGTTATAGATATCGTAAAGTTTTTCTTTATCTATATGTTAGTGCTCTTCGCATTCGCTTGCGGTAATTTACAATTTATATAATAAATTACATACATCGTTGAATCTAATTCGTAGGTTTAAATCAATTATTGTGGTACTTTTCCGACTTGGAAAGGAAAAAATGTTACCATCTAAGTAACGGAAATGCCGATTGGAAGAACGAAAGAGACGCCTGCATAAAATGGAGAGGATTTGCTAAGTATGCTCAGTCTCCAGCGATTCCCAATCTTATCTAATATAGAATATTATTTTTAGCGTGTTCGAATCGTCCCAATCCTTGTTTTGGGCCAGTTTCGGACTGGTGAACTTAGAGAACTTCGAACTATCGGGAATCAAAAGTTACACCAGATTTTGGGGCTTACTAATGTTCGGCTCGTATTCCGTCATAAACATAATCGTCCTCCTAAACCTATTAATCGCTATGATGTCGAACACTTACGCTATCATAGATGTTAGTAACGTGCACTTGCAGTCGTAATATCATGAAACAGATTTATTTAAACAGGATCACTCCGATACTGAGTGGAAGTTCGCCAGGACGAAGTTATGGATGCGTTACTTTGAAGAAGCTTCTACTTTGCCGCCTCCCTTTAATATAATTCCAACTCCCAAAATGTTTTTAAAGATCTTGGGATTAAGGGAAAAGGATAAATTGAGGAAAATATCAGCAGAGGTAAGCTCATCTTATTTTGCGACTGATCTTCTTCTATTATTCCTTCACCAATGCTTGGCAAAAGATTTGGAAAGCTATGGCGATTCATCTCAAATGCCATACTGACAATGAGTCAGACCATAGATTAAGAACAACTGGCTTTTAAGTTACTACAAATGAACTCTTATCCTAGAGGAGGAATAAAGAAGAGAAAGAAAGAGATTACAGATACTCGGCAGTCGTTAGGGCTTTGGTTTGGCGTTACGTCAGTTCAATGCATCGAAAATGCGAAGAAAATTCCGTTACCGAAGAAGACATCAACGAAGTGAAAAGTGACATATCCGCTTTCAGATACGAGATGCTGGAGATTCTAAACAAGAACGGCATGGACGTGTCTTGCGCTGATAAAAAAGAAAAAGGTAAACTTACTTCCTAAAGATAAACATAAAAAGAAGCATTATCTGTGGATGATTGCACACTTCCAGCTATACTGGGAAAGAAGATGAAAGTTTGGGAAAGGCGATTGATGAAAGACTTTAAAGTAGCTCCAATCAACACAGAAGACATGGAAAAGTTGATATACGTCTCCCCTTCTGATAATGAAGATTCTTTAACGAGGTATGAGATCAAAATCGCATAATTAATATTATCACCAAAATTGTTTCTCGTCAGGTTCAGACGTATTGCGAAGTTGGCTTTGCTGAACTCTAGCTTACACAAATGGCGGCAAGTGGTAAAAGGCGCTTGCTTAGCGTGAGTATTCCAACGGTTAATGAATATTAATATAATATTTTCAATTTATCGCAAGACTAGTTCCCAAATGACTCACAATCAGTGCAACAGCGAAGATCCTGCGAAGGGCTTGCAAAGCACCATGATGACTGCGAGAAGCAGCTTATCTTCGCAACAAGACGATGTTAACCTGAATTCTGACAATAATGGTAAGTTATAAAGAAGTTTACTGCAACTATAGCTACATATTATGATAGAATTACATTATTAAAAATTTATGCAGCCAATTCACAAATGCAAGACATTTTGCAAATTCATATTTATTATTATTTAAATTATTTTTTATATCATCAGAATTGGAAATAATGTCTCAAAAGTGCCTTCGAGACCTCACATCCTTTGTTTACTGGTCGATTTACAAGACAAATCAAACCCGCACATACGTCCTATTTGATTTGGAATTGTTCATCTGCCCACGTCATTTTAGCAACGCATCGTTGCTTCGTTTCTTGTCTATTGTTTGTGTACATTATTAATTGGTAATGTCTTACCTCGACCTTTCACCAGAGGTAAAATTGAAAATTCGTTACACTCATATAGCTTCATAGGATCATATATTGGAGTACACAAGAAGTGCAAATTATCGCTTACCTTCTCAGCATACTATTGCCTTTTTCAGAAAAAAAAATATTTTTCATGGTGTGTAATTTTTTTAATAATTTACCACAAGAACTAAGAACGATTGCATAGAAGCATTTTTGACTCAGTAAGTTTTATTTTTCACACACTATGTACTTTTTTTCTATATTTTGGTTGTATCACAGAATAAAGATTATTGTTATTGACTATATATATTACTACACTAGATCAAAAGCCTTTTGTCTTTCAGAAAACGATCCCAACCACAACAGCAACAGCTCTGCCTCCTCCTTAGCCCCCACCAGTTCCACATCTAGTTGCAAGTGGGATAGAACGCATTCGAACCTGAAGCAATTGCATAACCGTCTCAGCTTCAGCGACGATATGCTTTCGAAAAGAAATCGCATACCGTTCCAAAGGCGAAAACTTACCAATGATATGGACTACGGTCCTGGCAATAATATCACCTTCAATGAGAGCGATGAGGATGTAGCGGACCTCGAAGAATCGGTGGGACAACCCTTCGGAAAAGATTGTGAAAACAATTGCATTCTCCTAGATATTGACGACGACAGTGAAGATCAAAAAAATGATAACGGTGCAAGTTGTATCACTGACGTTGAATATTTCGGTTATAGACGGGGTAAGAGGCGACATAAAAGTTTTAAGAAACCAAATTTAAAATAGAAGTTTTACACCGTCAAAACAAGCGATAAGCTCGATATCAAATTTAAGCTGTAGAAAATATCGAAGACTCTTTTTAAAGACAGATTGCAATAAGCAATATTTCAGAATGATTCATAAAAGACAGTGTGCGCTAGCAACGCCATGAAAAAAAAAACACTTATGCAATTATGGACGGCAAGGAATTTATAAACCTGTCCTATATCGATTTGTTTTTATTTCACACTAACATATCAATGTTTTCAATGATACAACATGAACTGCAGTATAACAGCCACACAAGATATGTCTGTTTCAATGTATCGTTTATACGTGTAATAATCATTATAATCACTGCATATTTTGCAAAGCAGAAACAACTACAAATGTACTTACTATTTTTTAAAGAAATAAAGATTTTATTTAAAAAAGAAAACTGTTTTACAATTACCGCATGTTCTGCGCATATAACCAATTTAAGATTTCACTCTCATATAGTCCGCAGGCATTTCAAATTTCGATTTCATAACATGTACCCCTAACACACATAGCTACGATGTAAAAAGTATACACCACTTTAAATATTGGCAGTCATATTCGTATTCGCGGATGTTTGAAACCAACATTCGGTGCATCACTAGCACATAAATGTGACAAATGCTTCATTTTCTTCTAATTTATTTTTGTATCAGCTCTGCCCTTATATAAAACCTACACATTTTCCGGATACCTAAAATCTCGTAAAACCCGTGGGTTATACGCGCAAAAATACAGTAGCTTTCCCGATAGAACGTATATTTAGGTGTTAATTATGCCTTTTGAAAAACATTCGGCTAAGCCTTTGTCCTCAATCCTTTTTTAATTCCACATAAAGATGTTTACAATCTACACGTAAAAGAATGTCAAATTACCATAATAAATAACTAAATAAAATCTGAGTTCTTTAATAAATTACATCAGGACAACAAACAAACAACAAACTAAAGAAACGTAGTTTATTCAGCATAAAAATCAATACATATAAAAGAAACATCACGCATAAGCATTTCTTACTACTGCTTGAATATCATAAATGCAATTTTTTTTTTATTTACAGTTCTTAAAACCGAATTAAATTCCATAATTCAAATAGTCATAGGTACATAGATATATACCTACGTATTCTACCTCCACACACAACATATTCCAGTTTATAAATAATTTATAAATGGTTCTTACATAAAGTAAGAAAGCTGCAATAGCTTAATGCATCAGTTAAAAATGTATGCATCTTGTGTCTGACATCAGATAGATTTATGACAACAAAACAAACAAGCAAAGACCCCAAACGTCCAATTGTAAGTAAATTTGAATTTATATCCTATTTTACTTCGGCACTTAAGAGTACAGCAGTCTTTAAACTTAATTAATTTAATCTCTATTGCGCATCTGCTTAGCTTAATTTATGGCCTCCACATGGAACGTAGCACAGAAATGGGTTTATTAATGTAATTTTAATATAGACAATTTGCTTGTACCTATGCGTTATTTCATAAATACTTTAAATATAAATCGTTTTTATTTCAATTTCTGTAATTAGTGGTTAATAAAAGTACTAATCTCAGTAAGTTTGTAATCATCAACTCCCAGAACATTTAAGTTGGTGACATTGGATCAATAACGCAGTCAGCAGCCAATGTGACAATTTAAAATTTAAGGTTATAATATAATTTAATGTGTACAAATATTTTATTTATATTAAGTAAATACAAACTTCCTTCGTTTTGGAGTAAATTATCAATGAAATGTTATGTTCCTTTATAGTAAAATAAAAATTTTAAATTCCAGAATTGCACCAGAGTCATATCTTCAAATAAAATTCAGTCTAAAAAACGAAAAAAAAATGACACGTAAACCCCAAGATCACGTTGCCGTATGTACTTAAATAATGTGTTTGGAACGATCGGTCGCAAAATATATAATCGCTATAAATTAGGATTAAGACATAATAGTAGGAGGCATTGTTAGATCTGTCAGAGACGGAACAGAAAATACGTCTAAATGGCCTTAAACAAGCCGGACAATTCCTCTTCCACAATAGGGACGACCCAGAGTTATCACCTACTGTATTGTTATTTTTTATGAATACACGTATTATATTCTACTTCATTTTTTATTTTTTACGTCTCCAGCTGTTAAAACATTTTTTCTTTTTTTTTTTCATATATTAATGAAGTAGTACTGTATCTATAGAAGTAGAAAAAAGTTTTAATGAACCATTTGCACAAAAATATGGAAATGACTAATATTTAGATAACAGCCCAACTATACAGCAAGGTAGTCTAGTAATTCAAAACGTGATGGTAGTTTAAATTTCCGTTTCTCGTTTTTTAAACATTCTTAAAACGGAAATTACTTCAAACGAATGCTATTAAAACAAATACCAGCGTGCTCGTCTTACTAAAAATATAATACGTACACTAGATGCTGTCAGAATCCATCTTGTATATAAGAATGTGTACATATGTGCATTTTATCAGAAAATTAGATGCGGTGTACAGGTTTAAAACTAGTTAAAGTAAATTACATGTCGGTATGATATGATGCCATGAATTTTTATATGTACCAACATATAAAAAAATATGTATATCACAAAAATAAAATTAATTGTCACATAAACTTGATCACAATAATAACAATAATAATAATGAAAACAAAAACATTTAAATCAGATTATTTTCTACTTATAAAAAACAAATAATTTGTAAAAATTAGTCCATGTGACACAATCTCGACATCTATGGTACAATAGCGAAACTTATGGACAAGTGTAACGAAAGGATAATTATTACAATTATAATATAACATTATTCTATGAGAATAGACAGAAAATTAAATCCCAAACAACCTTATACTGTACCTAAAAATACAATACTAATGCAAATGTACTCATTGACCAAATATTCGAATCAATCTTTTTTACCACCAGCGCCAGCCAGCGCTACCTACCGTTGAACAATTGTCATGTAAACATTATGGCTGCCACAATTTGAAAGATGTAGGAAGTAACATTCTAAAATTAAGGAAATTAAATTAAACCACACATAAAAATGCTGAATCAAGTATCGGTTGAAGCTTTATATTCAGCGACATACGTTGAAAACTACTTAGACTGCGTCGAAAATCTACCAGACGAACTGCAGCGTCTCATTTCTAGGATGAGAGAATTGGACGTGTATTATTTAGGTAAATTCATTTGCGTTTACTGCATTTTATAATAACTCAAAAAACGTTGGTTTCAGCTCGCGTACGGGAATTGGAAAATCAAACACAAATCTGGAAGAATGCTGGCAATGAGAGTGCTGGAAAAAAGGCCCGTGCTGCCGTAAGGATGCAACAAGCTCTGATAGCAGCCCAGGAGTTGGGCGACGAGAAAATGAACATCCTACAGAGTATACAAGATAAGATTGAAATGAAAACCCGGTTGTTAGATCAAGATTTTAAAAATTTGGATTTTGGTAAAGATGAAAGCTCTTCAGCCGACAATAAAGAGCAGCAACCTCCATTAAATAATACTTCCAGTAGCACATCGCTATCCAATAATGAGAGACCAAATAAACGTGCTAGAAGAACTAGACAGGACACATTCTCCGGACTTGAATCCAATCATAATGACAATGCAACTGACCATGTCTTGAGGAGTCAAGTATCTAATAGTTCCACTTCTCAAAAGAAAAGTAATATTAGTATAAACCCTATCCAATAATAATATTTAATTTATTTCAATTTACAGGTACTGGTAAGAAAAAGAAAAGAAAATCTAGGCAAACAAATCAAACTGCTCAACGTGAAGAATCTCCACCGCGTGAAGAAGAAGCCGCTATTGACCCAGATGAGCCCACATATTGCCTATGTGATCAAATATCATTTGGTGAAATGATAATGTGTGATAATGATCTGTGCCCCATTGAGTGGTTCCATTTCTCTTGTGTAACATTAACAACAAAACCAAAAGGTAAATGGTACTGTCCAAAATGTCGAGGTGATAGGCCGAACGTTATGAAACCTAAAGCACAATTCTTGAGAGAATTAGAAAAATATAATAAGGAGAAAGAGGAAAAAACATAGAGCTTAAAAAGCAGTAAATACTGTAATCATGTTCTATTTTAATGTGTAATTTCTAATAATATATATATTTACTTTATATTAACATTGTCTAATTATTGTGTTTTCGATTCTATTTAGTACTAAATAAAACATGAGATATTGAGTATTTATTAGTACCAAACTTCTAGAAATCAGATGAAATTTCATAACTGCGATAATAGTTTTAAAATATTTCATTTTTTAAAAATAAAACCTACCTACAATAAATCCAACGCGGATTTACCAAAATTAACATTCAATACCGAAATCGATGAATTACAATCAAAATAAATAAATGCAAGAAGATACAACTAAAAGATGGCGCTAACGATGTGGAAGTCGCATAACCGCTAAAAATAAATGCTACTGGAAAGTGGGAAGTAATTGCTACCACAGTTGCACAGTAACGTCTTTCCAAATGGAACACGTTTGAAACGCTGTCTCACACCTGAATCTCAATATACTTATCACCCGCCGACTAATGTATTGTACCGATAGGTTTAGAAGCACAAAAACTACGAACAGAAAACATAATTTGGATGATCTAAAATTGTTTCGTTATCTTAATAGCTAATTTTAACAATAAAAGAGGGCGCTAAAAGCCCATTCTCTACAATTGACGAATTGACCTTTTTATTGCTCATTATTTTATGATACTAACCTATAAAAAATATTTAACAAAATAATATTCTTTAGATTTTACCAGTTACAATTGGTGATAAATACTTTTTGATGTAAGTACTTCATCATATTTCTGAGACGAACACTTAATATTTAATAAATAAACACAAAATTAATAATAACAAATAAATGCCTGCATTAGTTGTTTTAATAATACTTTTTAATCAAATATAATTGGCCACCGACATATTTAAATCTAATAGGCATTAAAAAGTATAATTTATATTAAGAAAACACTTTAAATAATAACCCATCTAATTTATTAATAGTCCTTTGCACAGTAATGTTTCATTGTCATAGTGACATAATGAACTAGATAAAAACTAATCTTGGATTTTAATAAAGTACTTTTACATTGAACAAAGCAAATTTATTAAAGTTTTACAGTTGATCATTTTTATTTACGCAAAGAATCAGTTTTAATTTTTTAAAAAATATTTTTACTGCATTCCTTTCACATATGTTTGCGACAAATTAAAAGCGATCTTCGAAATACAGGTAAGTACGTATTAATCTTGAAATGCAGTATTGTATGTGATTTCATTAAAATTAAATATGTATTAATGAATGACATAGGAATATTATATTTTGCTTTTGTACTTTCAAAATAAAACCGTCAGGATTAATCAAAAGTACTGCATAATAATCTTCATATACTTTTCGAAACGACGTCTCGTTATATCGGAAGTACCTAATAGATTAGCAACTGTATTTTATTTTAAATAGGATATGATTGTACTGTTTTAGAATAATTTTATGATTATGCATTTATTTATTTAATTTTACAAAATTTATTATATGAAAATATAACCTACCTTCGAATAGAAATGTTTGAATGAGATTTCAGTCCCGTTCCATCATATGCCATACGAAATTTTGTAACTTCGAATGTCCACCTCAGAGGTCCGCCTATAGTTTCTCATGTCCCCAACAATATGTCGCTGTGACTAGGCTGGTGCATGGGGACGCCAGATGGAGGGACATTCCGAGTAATAAAATTTCGTACTGCGAATGAACGAATGAAACTGAAATCTCAAGTCTGCTTATGACAATTAAAACCACACACTCTATATTTTTCAAAACTACACAAAATTCCCCGAATCTATTGTTCTTTATGTTAATCTTAGTAGGTATACCTTCTATGGAACTCTTTTGCTTTTGAGTTGTATTCTCCAGGTACTCATTTTATGTTTTATCACTTTGTTATCATATAAAATATATTCTAACACACGTGATCTCTCTTTCTCAGTTGTAAATAGGGTGGACAATCAGAATTTTGAACAGTATAAATAGGTGCTAGACGTTAGAGTTTGTTATTCCGTCGCATAGCCAAAAGTAAAAAAATGCAGCCCGTTTTTGTGGTCTTAATTTTTGTAACACTCGGTAAGTTAATTAAATCTATATTATGTGTAATAAATATACTAATACCAATGATTGTTTTAAAAATTAAACATTACAATTTATTTAATGTTTTAGAACATATACCTATTGACATACAGACAAAGAGAAATGTACCGTCATCTGATAAAGCAACCTACATTTTTGTATTACATTAATAGTTATTTTATGTTAAAGTTACTAAAAATAATAGCGGGAAATTTGAATTTGTTTGTTACGCAGTGGCGTACATGCAGCTTTAACCACAATTGGTCGGCCTTTCCAAATCATACAAAATCAAGGGTAGTCTTAGAAATTACATAAATAAACGAATAATTAGTGATTCTATTGATCACAGCATTAGAATTTTTATATAATTTAGACAAAAATATAAAAGAAAAATCCAAGTGGACTATCACAAACGGCATTGCTCACAGCAAACATTTATTAATGCCAAAATATTCAAAAAATTGCCAGCTTTAGTGCAAAAACTTTTAAAATTGTTAGTGAAATCGTCTCAGCGCTATCTACAGCCTTTCTGACAACCCTCTATTCCAATGACACACTAAATGTCATTTCTTGACACTATATTTTTATAGTTATCTGAAATCTTTTGAAATAGAATAAATAGTTGGCAAACGTGAAATTTTATTCATAATCACATAATCCATAATTGTAATTTATAACTCCTTTTGCCTTGTCTTCCGAAATCAATGTATATATATAGAATCCCTAATAATTTTATTTTTCTCCTTAGCAACTCTAATGCAAGATGCAAATATGGCTTACACAGACATGGTTACATTTTTCAACTTGCAAAACAACAATTTGACTAGTGTCACATGGGCACACGCTGTTAACAATAAATCCTTATTAGATGAAGCCCTTAAATGTAAGTCAATTAAATATATTTCAATATAACAGCATTAAATTACTCGGCAACCTAATTTCTAATTCTTGATTGAAAATTAAATTATATTTTGGAATAAAAATTTTTTTCGGCTACCACATCCGAAAGTACAACCTTATTATCCTACACTCATTCGAAGATAGAAAGCGCCATCTATTGTGAATTGAACTATGAATTAAACGATCAACGCATCACTTCCGTTACTTTACCGTCCATAGACGATAGAGTACAATAAGTACATACCGAATTGAAGTACCAACGTGTCACTTCCATTACTTTACCGTACTCTTTTGTGAAGATTCTGAAGTTTTCTGGGTTGTCAAAATAACTGTCAAACAATCTTGTCATTCAAATATAAGTCATCTGTATTCTGAACACTACAATGCAAGTAAATTAATTTTAGTAAGTGATAATCATGTGGTAGCCAAAAAGCTTTGTACGCACCACGGCTGGAAAGTGTCTTTTTATCGAACTGGTTTGGTTGCTCGCCTCGGCCCGCAATTTCCGTTCGACAAAACGCCACTTTCTAGCCTTGATACGTAAATAAACATGTATATGTTTCCAAAACGGATACTAGGCTACACGCCAAGGATGTATCATAGATAAAATGAGCTGAAAAATATTTTTAGCAAGTGTGATGATGTTGGAGGCTGACGTTGTAATTGGAACATTAAATGGTGCCACAGATCTAATCCCTATTATGGCTCATCCCCCAAACAATAATTCTGATTTATCCTTAAAGATGTTCTTGGACGACGTATTAACGTACAATAATAAGAATGATACTTCCACAAGAAAGGGTGTGAAGTTAGATTTTAAATCTATAGATGCGCTAAGAAATTCTATTGACATTATTCAAGAACTTTATGACAAGGTAAGTACCATTTTACCATCGACAGACGTTGGGAACAAATTTAATTTATGGTGCATCAACAAAGACCCTTTATGTGTCCTGGTATGGCTGTATGTGGCTAGAAATCTCATTTTGCTTGTATTTCTATCTGTGTTTTGTATATTATAGAAAAGATGGAGTTACTAAAATTGTCAATATCACAAAATATAGTCGTTACTAGACTCGGCAATTTGTAACGCAGGGCTTTTATAATGCCAGACCATATTCGTTCTTGTTTTTTATTTTATGAATTACGTATCTTGTGTCGTGTTTGTGCTAATAGCTTTGTCCAACAACAACGATTTATAATCGTTGAAAACATTTAAACGCATGCACACTGTACCTTAACACCAACATCAACATAAAAAAATCCCTATAAATCCTTTAAAATTCCTGATAACGTGCCTTTCGTAATAAAATGATTCCTCATGTATATTTTTTTCAGATGACGTATCCAGTATGGATCAACGCCGACATAATAAAGGGTCCATTAAACGCCGGTGAACCAGTTAACGCAAATGAATTCTTTAATATAGCTAAATCATTCAAAAATTCCACTTTGTCCGTAGGGTGGACCACCACGGCGGATAATACAAGTTACACTGACAATCATGTCAACGCTATGTTGAAGGCAATTAGTGATAACAACGTCGATCAATCTATTACTTTCCCGGTTAGAGCTTCGATAGCAGCAGAAAGCTCGAAGCAAATGGAAACATTGTTATCCAACATTAACGGATCGACACTAACGATTTGGTCTAGCGAAAACGACCCAGTCAATGTGAAGAACTTGAGACAATTAATAGAGGATGTTAAATTGAGTCGTGTATTCGTCGACGTCCCTGAGGATATCGCGAGTCAATTGAATCTACAAACAATAGGTGCTGGTAATATGGTAACGCCGGCGTTAAAATTACTAGCAACGGTCTCAATGCTGTGGTTTTTCTTGTTTTAATAAACGGTGAAGCTGCAAATGGTAGCGATGACAATGTGTATATTTATTACGTTTTTATTATATCAGAATTTGTGAAATTGTATTAAGAACATTATGGCATAAAAGTATAAACAAGCAAATTTTCCTACCTTTCTTTTGTATACCTTTAGATTAGAGTATCCTTCAGTGGGTCCTGAAAACCACCTAATTGCAACCAAATAAAAATAAAACGTTAAATTTATTTATAATCCAAAGCAACCATTCAGCGTTGTTTTGGGTTACCTAGATTTGCGCTCACGTGATCCACAGGATTAACTTGAAATAATAATGAAATTAAATAAAAAAAATTTATTAAATATCTATTAACAATGTAACAAATGTGGAACATAACGGAACAACGTAACGAATAACACATCATCTAAATCATACCAATAAAATGTATGTCCACATATTAAGATTAAATTTGAACGTCAGAGATTGACAAAATTATATTATATGGATAAATTAATGAATTGTGCCTACTAGAGATCTACTTAGCCTGCATAATCGGCCTTTAATATTTACAGATACGAAATCTGTTTGCCTTGTCTATTGCTAGACAAGGATGAAACCGCTATTCTTAAAAACACAGGATTTTGAGATATACGGAAATCTTTAATTTAAAAACAAAATATCGAATGAAGTTGCATGCCTCGTTATGCAGTGGGGGTTTGGCATTAAAGGAATCGGCAACTAACGATACAGAACAAGCTATACGCAACACATGTTGATTACAAAGATGACATTACCTATTTTGAATAGCATGAATGATCTTCAAATAGGTACACGATATTTATCGTAATTATTTTTAAGAAAATAAGTGTTTCTTTATTTGAATCATACATAATCCCAGATAATGTCATAGACAGAGCGGTGTACAGAAGGATATACGGTGAGTGTCTCAATATGGCAGCACCTATAGAGATTATAGAAGAATTTTTCGAGAGATTGGGGTAATACAATAATAGTACAAAACTTTCGTTTTCATTCGTTTGGCTGGAAAAAGTTGTAGCGTTGGATGAAGGAATTGTAAAGAGACGCAACCGTGCTGTTTACGGGGTCCGACAGCCTAGATGGCGCATCAAGTACCACAAGAATGCAACATCATCGCTTTATAATTCCTTCACTTAATTAAAAAAGCGGTTTGCAGCAAATTAACAGTGAAAAGTTTTTGTGGTTGATTTTGGAATTACTATATTAATGTAACCAAAGTGTGATGACCACTGTAAAACATAAATAATAATATTTATTATTGTGTATTTTTAAAAGTGGTCAACATTCCTCATCGAAAGACCAACACACTGTTGTAAACATTCTTTCTCCTACTGTGGAAGAACTATTTCCTCCCTATGTTTTGATAGAATTTATAACTGGAGAGAAAACTGTTATATAAATATAAAATATTATTGTTTCTCACAATCAGTTACATTTCTGATCGATCTATTAAAATTTACAATTTCTTGAAACAATTTGATCACAGCTTAGATTTATTGTTTCCTCCCAGTTTTATCATTCTCGACAGTATCGCTGCCAATAATATACATCTTCCCAAAGTCCATGTTCTTACTGTAAAAGAATAAAAATGATTAACTCTTGTAACAAAGAAATAATAAAGACTGCTTCTTACATGTTTTTAAAGGTCTCGTCACCGGGCATCAAAGCTAGAACTCCTAGCTTGTGAAAAAAGTTTAAAGCTTCTAAAGATGCTTCCTGTTGTGACAGATCGTATGAGTAGCCTTCTCCCAAGCACACCTACCATAATTGATTTTAGAATTTGATATGTGTGAAAAAATAAATTAAACTTACATGTTTGGGTTCTAATCCTATAATGGCTAACGAATAGTGTTTTGATTTTTGAATACCCAAATCCACAAGTTGGGCAGATATGCCTTTTCCCTGAGAAAAGCTTAATAATATCTGTTTGTAATCGGTTTTCTTATCATCGCTGTATCTTTGCTTCGTTTTCTTAGATTTACTATCTTGACTGTCATCATCCTAATAAAGATTTGATTCTATTAAACCTATTTCATAAATGAATACAAAATGCTTACTTTATCTTTATCATCGGGGAAGACGTAGTCCCAACTTGAAGATACAAAATTTTTAGCGTCCAAAGCGAATTTTTCAAACGTATTTTTAATCAATTTCTTCTTCCGTTTCTTCTTCTTCTTACTCATTTGTGAGGCAGCAAGTACCGTATCAAAATCTGACGTCGATGTTTGTTTTAGTTGCTCCAACATATTTTCTGAGGCATTTCGCTTAGACTTTTTCTTTGATTTTCCGGAACCCTCGACTGTTAAATCTCCGAACTGGCACCTGGTAACGAAAACTCTTTCGTGTGCTGGCCCACTCTCATCAACTACTTCAAAATTCAGGTTTGCGTCCCTTACTTGAGCCATTTCATAGAGCGTAGATATGGGTGATTTGTTATTTTCTGGGTTGCATATTTCTCCTAAAAATTATTGCTCGTTCATTCAGATTAGAGGCGTGTGAGAGAATTAACCAACCGTCCTCTATGCACTGCTCAACATCTTCGACTGACCATTTCTTCAATTCTGCCAAAGCATGTAATGCTGCATCGTGCTTAGCTGATTGCAGAGTATATCCAACACCTATAAATTTCTTGCCACCAACAATAACACCGACCTTAAACTGCCGACCTTGTTCATTTTCTTTTGGGACATCCAATTTTTTAGTTTCATATGGGTGGTATATTGAATAATTCAACTTCTTCAGATGAGTATTATATGATTTTTCATCGGGAATAGTGATCGCTTTCTGTTTATATATTAAATTCTAAAATACACAATAAATTTCAAAAAATCCAGCACTATAATAAATATATCTGCTTTATTTTTGCATGTTTAGGATACTTTCTTCATAACTTAAATGACCTTATGCTTAAAAATTAGAAATAACAAGTTTAATATCGTATTATTAAACATATACACAGCAATACCTCGTTAATCTGGACTAATTAAAACAGAACCTGACAATTTATTTAGGATAACTGAACCACCAGTTCACATTCCATCTCCGTATCGCTACTGTCAATAATATTGTCGGCTTGACTTGACAATGATCTTCAATCTTTAAAAGTTCAATTTGGAACTTTCTAACCACTTTGGCTTTATGCTTGATGCAAAAGGGTAGGATGTTATGAGCAATGCAAGCAGAACATCTTCATTACTTGATTATCGTCTTAATTTCCGAGATTTATGTTGTCTAAATTTTCTAAAATCTTTATTTCTAGCTTCCTGTGATTTCTCGGATATAATTGTCCAATTGGTAACTACACTTTTTTTCTTATATCCTGGCATATAATACCATGGATTAGATCAAAGAGACGTAGAGCCGGACAATTAAGGAGCCGGACTTTTCTGCAAGAATTTTCATTCCAGACCCAATAACTTGTAAAATCACTGCAAGTCTATATACTAAACGTTCGTCAATTGCAATAATTTTGAGTACCCTTTCCCTATCCGGCTTGATCCACAATCAATCCTAATTCCATGCGAAATTTATTTTGAATTGATAATTTCGACGTAGATTGTAAATATCTTTGTTCTGAAGTCTTGGCTCTCTGTGTTTTAAATTCCAAGTTTTACGAAATGTGAAGAAGGCACTCAAAGAATCAGATTTTGGCGTGTAAGGGAGATAAATCAAAGTTATAGAATTTCTCGTTAGGCTTTTTTATTTTTAGACAATAAATTTGCAATATTTTATTGTTCATTTTGATTAACAATATTATAGACTATATACTTTTAAAATTTGAATTATTAATTACCAGAAATGTATGTGACATTGTATCAAACTGTTGGATATTAATCGTCCGAATTATTGGATGTTCGGATTAGCGAGGTATTATTGTGTTTACAATAAACGAAAAAAAAACGAAATAAAGAAAATCACGGACCTAAGACAAACTGGCATATAGGGGAATCCCAAAATTTTATATTCTTATTGATTGAATAGTTGAACACTACGAGGGATATTAAACAATTATGGCCAGGAAAGTGGCAATGGTAAGCTACAGCCACACTTCAACATTACAAAAACTAAAGTAGAAATCTAGTAGAAAGCAATAATTAAAAACTTAATTCTATTAAGCAGAGATTATTCATAGATAAAAGAGTGCTAAAATGTCAGAAACAAACTGAAATTTAATGAAACAGCGAGCCCACACAGTAAATACATTTTAAAAAGCAGATGCGAGATGATCAAACATTGAAGGAGCCAAAAGCTATAGCTGTACCAAGGTAATGTTTCAGGACAAAATCTGACGGGAAAAGGCTGTACACATAAAAAACTAAAATGCTTCAAGAAAAGGTATCGATCTTAAAGTAATTTTAATAAAATATTAAGTCCGGCTTCATGCTTATGTATAATTGACAAAACACTAACAATAATAAGAAATTAAAAAGTACCTCTGCTATAAGTTCATCTTCTGACAAATATGTAACACTCATACCAAATTTCGTAGCAACATTATTTAAGACAACTGTAGGTGGTATTTTAGAATCATCATAATTCTCTTTCCGCTGGGGAATCATATACTTTGTATTCAACAAAGCTTGTTCAGCTGCATGACGTTTCGCTTCTTTCATACTCATTCCATCGCCTTTATAAAACTCATTCCCCAGTGTCAAAGATATATAAAAAAACTTTTCATGTGACGGTCCCTATAAATTCATTATAATAACAATAATTTATGAACAAGTAATATGATCAATAACCTCTTCTTTTTCCAAATAATAGTAATATTCGATTTTGTTAAGTTGAGCTAATTCATGAATTATAGATAGTGAATTCGAATTACCCGTAGAGCTTTCTAAGAAAACGTCTGGTAAGAAATAATCTTAATTAAAAGATAATCAACTTACCTCTCCAACTGATAACATCCTGCAATGATTCTGTTATATGGGAAAATATTTCCGTGTCAGTCAAGTCATCTTAAAAAGAGAACAAAAGAGTTAGAAAACATCAACAAATTCATATAAACAAAATAGTATACCTTCAATACATTTATCTTCATCAAATTTTGATATAATTTCGCCTATGTCACCGGCGTTTGTAAATGCTAATGCTAATAATATCAAAAATATAAAATACATTTTAAATAAATTATTAGGTACTGATGATACCAAAACTAAAAACAACCACATCAAATGAATACCATTCACCACCACAATACGAATGTACCATCAACCACAAAGTTCATAAACTACCACATCTCCGCAATCCACGTTTCCTCGCTGTTCCAAGCCACCCGGAAAAACATGTACCTCCAGGAATCCCCTATCAAAGAAGTGCTACCCGTCACACCCGTGTCCCAAGATATCGTTTACGTTTCGTTACCATCAAAATAGCCAATATACATAGCAGTAATAGTTAGCCAATGAATCCCAGATACCATTGAGCCATTGACAGATGGCGTGCGGCACCAACGTAAAATCCCATTTACGCTATGCGCCATCTGCCAATGACCCAATGGTACTCGCCTTTAATATATAAACACGGGCATAAGTATATAAAACTACAGATTCCTGTTATGCTTGTCAAAACGAGTCGGATATTAGTCCGAAAGTTGAAAAAAAAAAGAAAGTTGAAGTTAACATGGTATCTAATCTGTAGTTAGTTATGTAAAGCCAGTAAAGCAATAAATAAACAACAAGAAAAGATTAAAACATATATTTTATAAATTCTATGTATAACTTTCGTCTGTTCTTTTTTTTATACACAATATAAGATTCATAACAATTTTCAACTGCCTATATCGAAAATAAAATATCCGGCCAATAACTAAAAAGCCATTGGCGTGAAATCAAAATATACACCAGGATCTTAACCCTTAACGTCACCTGTAATACAACATACAGGAAGTTGACATAAGCACTTGAGATCAATATGTTAAAATATATATACACTTATAAATATATTATGTATAGAATATAATTTTAATATAATAGTAATTATAATAATAGTAAAGAACTAAAAGACTAGACATGTGTGGATAAAAACACGCGCGCATCATTCCGACTTGGAGGCGGCTTATAAATTTTATATAAAAAAAAAAGTATCGTAAGCAAAAAAATAAATTTCCTCCTATGCGCGTGTATATTTTTCTTTCGCATGCAATTCGGATTGTTTAAAACAGTTTCAAGTCGATTAAATTCCGTTTTGCAACTAATTCGGCTAAGGCTTCAATCGGTGTCAAACGCCCGATTCCTGGTGATCTACATTTGAAGTTAGCTGTTTAATCCATCCAATTTCCGTTTGGTTCTCGTTCAGTAAAGCCCCCTTTTCCATTTCGTTTAGCTCTTGTAAACGGTGACTAGTGGACGTCCCTGAGACGGCTCTTTGCCTACACATGTACGGAGTATCACCGGGAGATGGCGTCTCCCTACCCTATAAAAATAGTAAGAATAATAAGCGAAAAATATTGCGACAAAAACAATTTGCAAATATGAAAAAAAAAAAAATTAACAAGCCATGTTTAGATATTACCTTACATGATAGATCCGATTACACAATTTTAATCATTACCAAAGCCAAAATTTACAGCAGCTATCGTTGGTAACCACCGATAATCATGAAGAATTTCTACGCTTTTCGTACTATAGGAAAAATGACAGGAATTTTTTTTGAATAGAGGCAACTTAAAGGATTCGCTACTATTTTGTCGGCCAAAAAAGCAATTTTTTTTTTTAATTTTAAGAAATATTTGAACTGTTTCTACTTCAGATGGGTTTGGTTTCATAGAATTTGGAGCACCAGAAAATTTATTTAAGGTTGAAAACAATTTATAATTATCTCAAAAACGCTTCAATTAGTTCTTTGTTTTTGTTAATTGCATTTTGATCAGCAGGAAATAGAAAATCTATTAAATAGAATCTAAGATATTGAAATTAAAAACAAACAATCGGTTTTTCGGCCGAAAAACGACAGTGATACCGTTAACCTTTCCCTTAGAAAGTCATATCTTCTTACCTGCTTGGAAGGTCCGCAACAGGTGTTCAAAACGCACGTATCGCTATTTGTCTTCGGGCAATCTAAGACGCAATCTTCGGTTTGTTCTCCATCATCTGCGCTTTCCGGATAATCGGAATAATCTATAAATTCGGGTTGGATTGTCGTAGAGTGGATACCCTCATTGTGAAAGAACTCTTTCACTTTACTGGCGATCTTCATGTACTCTGATAAGTTCCTACATCTACATAAGAAATTTATTTAATCCGAAAATGGTACTCCTACAAAATGCAGTTGTTTACCTAATATGAGCGGATGCTATTATCCTATCCCCAGCCAACTGCCAAACGTGAAATTCGTGCACAGCCAACACTCCATCAACTTTTGCGAGTAACCGCCTCTGTATAGCATCGACTTGTATGTGAGTCGGAACTGTTTGCAACAATATCAACGCAGAATCTCTCAACAACGGCCATACCGAATGCAGTATCAGAATGACCAATACTATGCTCAAAGCCGGATCGATGTAACCTTTATACCTCCAATCGGTGAGCCAATAAATTAACGCCGATACTATCACGATGACCGAACCCAGGGCATCCGATAATACGTGTAAGAAAACGCCGCGCATATTCATGTTGCTTGGCGCTTTAGAGCTAGAGTGGCTATGACCATGATGTGGCGCAGCACTGGTCACAGGTGGCGGTGGTGGAGGCGGACTTGGGTAAGTTTCGTCGTTTTCGTTATCGTCAGTCACGGCAAGCTGGGTAAGACGATTCCGGCTCCTGGATAAGGTAGTCCCATGACTGTGTTTGTGCGTGTGGCCATGATCTGAAACATATCGATGGTACTTGCAACGATAATTTTACGATTTTTCATGTAATTTACCGTGGAATAACATTAATCCGATTATATTGACTAACAAACCGATAGCACCTACTATCACAAGAAGTCTGGCGTTATGGATTTCCGCTTGTTCGATGAACCGCTTACAGGCTTCAACGGTAATGGAGAAACACAAGGCCACTAGGAAGACCGCGTTGACTAGAGCGCCTAATACTTCGGCGCGAGCCCATCCAAAGGTATTCTTCGACCATTTCTTTGGCGACATCTAAAAATTAATTCGAATAGTACACTGTACACACTGTAATGGTATTTCTTAATACAAAAAAAAGGGAAACTCACTTTAACCGATACAAACGCAACAACTAGAGCGGCAACATCGCTCAACATGTGGAAACTGTCAGCTACCAGCGACATAGAATTCGTTATATAACCCACTACGATTTCTACGAAGAAGAACACTGTCGTTAGCCACAGCATAGAGAGTAGACGACATTTTTTTCCAAGTTTTGCCATAGCAACTGCAACAAAAGAAATCATGAACTTAGCTCCTGATATCACTAGTTTACATTAAAAATGTACATTTGATGAAAGGTGACTTTTCTTATGGACTTTCTCCCTTTGAATTCGAAAATCAAGTGTTTGAGATGTTTTTTTCAATTTTTTTTATCTTTTTCCAGTTTAACAACTATATTTGGAACTAGATGAAACTAAAACTACTAAATGAAACCCGTTGAGATGCCTTCTTTTTGCCATTTTACTTATTTCTAACAGGCGTACATTGTCTCTAAAAATCCTTGATTTCTTTGAATTTCTTTCCGGACAATGTTGGTGACGTAATTCATGAACACCCCAAGAGAATTCACTAACAAATTAAGGCCATATCTCCTTATCTGATGACAAATATGTAAGGGTTGCTTTGGAAAACGGCTGCAGCAAATGTAACTTCAGTTAGCTCTGCAACTATTATACATAATAATAATTTTATATTTTATCTATTCTACGTCGGCTTTAAAAGTTAATTCGTGTTTTTATGATGCAGTATAAATTGGTAACAGGCAAAACATGTTTATTAAGAAAAATGGTAATATACAGTCCGGGACAACTGATTACCCTCATCCGAATTTAAGGTGTAAAATTTTGAAAACATAGAGAAGCGCGTCTACGCGTTAGTTTATGTCAAATTACTATTAGCAACAACACAGTAGGCTATTCCCCGAATTTGAAATTTTACTGAGTAAATTCGGATTAGGCTATTCAGTTGTCCCGGACTGTATGTATGTTGTATGTATCTATTATGACGTATTATTTACTTGGAGTACCTTAGAACGGGTTTGACGTAATTGTTTTGAATTAATAAAAATCTCTGTTTATAGTAAATTTAGAGGAGAGACTTTAGATTGTAGGTATAGAAATACCAGGTTTGAGGATTTTTAATTGTTTGTGTATTTTTTTTAAATACGAACAGTAGAAATTATTTGGAACGCTGCTTTCGACGAATAATGAATTTTGAAGATGGCTTCTCCGAAACAATGTGCTCTAACTGCGATATTAAACGCCATGGGAACAAATTAGCAAGCAGCACAGAAATACTAAGAATTGTCACTTGACGTAACAATTTAATTAAAAATTAGCTGCATACTATCTAAATGTCCATAAATATTCCTAATTTCTACTTATAGTGTAATGAATTCTGACAATGACAATCATGACATGATTGCTTATTTACTTGCAGAAGAATAACTTACTTCTCCTTGGCATAGTGAAATAACAAAATACGCACAACGAATATTATTAAAATAACAAGACCAGTACTCAACACAACAAACACTTCCACGTTCTCATACTTGTAAATCTAAGCACAGTAATTAAAAGGTAAGCAAGTGTATTTACACATGTGCAAAACAGACGTTTATTAGGATTATGCAAAGGTAAACGTTTCGTCTTTATTCATGAGCACATGTTGATCAACTACGCTGTTCATCGTCGTTTTTTTTTTGCAGCGAACCAACACCAAACGCAACAGGTATTATCTGCGGTATTACCCATACTTTTTGCGGATTCATGATTCATACGGTTTTCTCCATGTTCTCAGAAATTTAATGTAGGATGAATGCTATATGGT
Organism: Cetonia aurata; assembly: GCA_949128085.1. NCBI lineage: Eukaryota > Metazoa > Arthropoda > Insecta > Coleoptera > Scarabaeidae > Cetonia > Cetonia aurata. The sequence continues at coordinate 38,366,110 of OX421885.1, forward strand.
TATGTTAGTTTATGATAAAAATGAGATATATCAGCTGATAAAGCACACGATAAATTTATACCTATTAGTATATGCGTGTGCTTATTATAAGCAAATAATATTGCAGCAATTTTTATTTGAAATTCGGAAAGTCTTGCCCCTGGCACACCGCATAACTAGGATGTTTGAGTTATTGTTGAAAGTAAACCATTGTATTTTCAATGTAATCTGCCACTGTGCTATGTTTTCGTAACATATGACCTACTTTTTTATAATAAATTGAAATCTAATGATGTTAAATTTACTTGTCATAGCAAATAAACACTGACACCATATCTGAAACGGACGGATTTATACGTCTTATAACAAAAGAATTGCACATGCGCTATAAATAGTTTATGAGCGACAATAATTAAGTAAATTTCCAATTCCTTTTTCACAGTGATTATAACATTTTAGATGTTAAAGTAGTATTTGATAAATGTTCTAGAAGTAATAAATTCATACAACTGATTAATCATCAAGTGCATATAAATTAAAAAATAAATATACATTAGAAGGGAAAAAGGGAAAACAATTTTTAAATACGTTTAAAACAGGGAATTTTTTACATTGTGAAAAAATAATACCTGAAATGATTGGCCGTGCAATTTATTATTATTTTTTTGTTTTGAATAATGAACACTGATTTACGTTCAAAAATTACTATTGGTAACTCTGCTTAGTATATTCGTTTTTTTTATTATCTTAGGTTATGTTATGGCTTATGGCTCTGTTTAGATAGCTTCGTCGCTTGTACGACCTTTGATATATATAGTGAACTTATACTATATAAAATATAGGGTTAATTTACTAGAAATTTAAGTAACGGAATGACAGATAACTATCGTGAAGATGTTAAAGGAATTAGTACACCAACAAAAAAACGGAGAATAAGAAACGAGCTCCCGCCAAATAAAAGAGAAGTTAAAAAATACTTCAGGAGGGAATGGCTACAAGATATGGAATTTACTGGTTGGTTGAAAGAAGTTTCTGATGATAATAGTAAAGCAAAGTGTGGTGTGACATTAAGTTGCGGAAAAAGTGAATTACTAAAACATGCAAATGGGAAAAATCATAAAAAGAAGATCCATTTATTAAATAACCAAAGTAGGCTTTTTTCTTTAATAGATAATCAAAAAGCAGAACATGAAAAAAAAAATAGAGTTCACGAAGAACGTATTAAAAATGCTGAAATAAAATTGTTTTTATATATACATATATATTACATATGTTGACCATTTGGTTCCATTATTGCAAGAAATATTTCCTGATTCGAATATTTTAAGAAATCCAAAACTACATCAAACAAAATGCACATCTATGTATCTATAAAAGTATCTTGACCCGAAATATGCAATAAGCTTAGAAAATAGGTTAGATATCAGTATATTAGTCCATAAATATCAGGATATAATGGATGTAACAGATACGATGGTGGAGTGGCGAAAACTACCATATTTATTTTGTAGTGATCAAATTAATATTTTTAAAAGTATACAAATCGAAGAATTTTGGAAAGTTATAAAACAAGCGGTAGATTTCACCGACACTTCTGTGTTTCCTAATTTAAGTAAATTCGCGGAAATTGCATTTACCCTTCCTCATTCCAACGCCGCTGCAGAAAGAATTTTTTTGATGGTGACAGATATTAAGTGTAAAAAACGCAATCGAATGGGCGAAGATGTATTAAACGCAATTTGTGTAACAAAATCATATTTGACGAACCACGAATTAAACTGTCACAGCTTCAAAATTACAAACGCCATGACAAATTTACATAAAAATGATATGTATACCTAAAAATAACTAGTTTTTTTTTATATATATGTATATATATTTATAAAATGAAGCTTTATTTTTTGTTAAAGTATGTATTATAAATAAATGTTAACTCTTTTTGTATTATATTACAAATAAAAATTTAATTCCATTTTTTTTTTACATTTTTAAAGTGCAGGGAAATTTATTGTTAAAAAGGGAAATTTAAAAGAATTTATTGGGAAATTTCATGTCTACAGTCTGGCAACACTGATCGTTGGTAGTTTTCGTGATAAATTTCGCGGCCAGGGTTTTTGCATATTTGGATATAAAAATTATCCACAAAATTCAATTGGAATGTAGGAATAGGCAGCTACTACAAAAAGAATTTCCGATAACATTTTCTTGGACACCTTCATTATACAAACCGGCGCGGCTGATAGAAAAAAAAATATGTCAACTTACAGGATATTTGTATTTATCATTGAATTTAATACGTGAATGTGTTTACGTTGGCGACAAATGATAAATAAATATGTAGATAACGAAATAATTAAAGGCCAAGGAAATAGTACGAGAATACTATAATCGTTCCTTCTTCATATGATTTCATACATAACCTAGTTCTTGAAAAAGAAAACAAATCTATATTCATGACAACAGCGCTTACATATATTCAAGATATTCAAATATTTTTCTTCTACGTTGTATTTATCTGACTGTGTAAGAGTGTAAAACCATTTGGTTATAATACAACTTTGTTAATATACAGACACAATAGATAGTTAATTTGAAACAGTTTCTAAGTCACGTATATATAATAAGCAATGCCGCTTATATTGTTAGTGCATAAATAGTTAATTATTCTGTTGGTTGCGCAGGCAATTATTAGTGTCATTAAGTAAATTAGTTAAATTGCAAAACAATAGGTACATTACGGTTTAAGAGACGACGTTAAATCATTCATGTATCCATGCACTATTTTAAAAACGAATTCTAATCTAAGTATGTGAAGGTCAGTCAAAATTGTAATCTAAGATATCTGTGTATATAAGAGGAATTATTTAATTGCACATTGACCGCCTATAAGTAGAGTTCTGACAAAAGTATTCGTACAATGAATTCTAAAATAGAAATAAATGTAATATTCTTGTATTTCATCCAATCGACATAATTTGTTTTTTTTTCCATCATACAAATTAACTAAAATAAGCTGCATCGATCATATCTTATTGTATGTAGCTTCTAATAATCTTACCCTTATAGCACATATTTTATTTAATAACAATGTATTCAACGAAAGATTGATTGATGAACCATGTTTGATATTTTACTACAGTTTTCATAAAACAACATCTAACGAACCTGTTCAATTTGAATTAATTAGCAATGACGGCAGACCTACAAAAGACAAATTTCGACGATTTACCACACTGCACAGGTCCCACAAAGCCACTCATTCAAATCAGCAAGTGGAACTTATTGTTAGAAGCTATTACATATATTAACTGGATATATATCTATCTAGACAGAGCATTTTTAGTGGATACATTGTAAAAATTTTGTTGAATCAGTAGACAATATCTGGAGAGGTTCCATAAAAAAACTCAGATAAGACGATTTTCCGCATTCGGGCGTTCAATTTTGTTTTAGTAATCTTTATCACCTATTATTATCAGCACTTGACTTCTGAACAAACTATATTCAAAATTGTTATTGGAGTACACAATAGTTATACAGGCTGTCTCATGAGGAACTGCATCGATCGATATATGAAAGAGTAAACAACAAATACAGTAGTACCCTGTTATCCGCTAACTCCGCTGACATCATTAATATGATTGAAATAGAAAAAAAATCTATTGCAACTGTTGCTAAAATATACAATAAAAACGAATCTTCGATACGGGAAGTGTTAAAAAACAAAGATAAGATTCGAGCTAGTTTTTCTAGTGCACCCCAAACTGCAAAAGTTGCAACCACAATACGGAATAAAGTGTTACTTAAGGTAGAAAATGCCTTAATTTTATGGGTGGAAAATATGACAAGAAAACATATTCCTGTCGATGGCAAAGTGCTACAACAAAAGGCGTTGGTTTTATATGAAGATATGCAGACCCAAGATTATACTGAAGAGGAAGGAAAATCATTCACAGCAAGTAGGGGGTGGCTGCATAGATTTAAAACTCGGTTTAATCTAAAAAATATAAAAATGACAGGGGAATCTGCGTCGTGTTTCCAGAAAAATTAAACAAATTATTGCAGAAAAGAATTATCATCCTAAGCAAGTTTTTAACTGCGATGAGACTGGTCTTATGTGGAAAAAAATGCCTCAACGGACTTATATTCATAAGACTGCAAAGAGTGCACCAGGCTTTAAAGCAATTAAGGATAGACTCACCTTGATATTTTGTACAAATGCGGCTGGTCATATGATTAAACCTGGACTTGTTTACCGATCACAGAATCCACGTGCTCTTAAATACAAAGATAAAGCTTGCCTGTTGTGTTTTGGCAATCAAATCGAAAGGCGTGGGTTACGGCTGTTCTATTTACACAATGGTTTCCAATGCTTTATTGCGGAAGTGGAAAGATATTTGGAAAAGGAAGAATTACTATTTAAAGTGCTGCTGATACTAAACAATGTGCTCCTGGGCATCCTGTGTCACTAGGCACAGAAAATAAAAATGTTGAAGTTGTTTTTTTGGACCACCTAACACGACGTCATTGCCTCAGCCCCTGGATCCTTTATCCTCGTCGCCACTGTTGTATCTTTGTGAGGTGCGCAATCAAAGACGGCTTACGGTCAAGAAGGACTTTATTCAAAATGTGCATGCCTATATACAATCCCCACTACTATAGACTATATATACAATGTCGCCTACATATATAACAAATTCACATACATATATAACAGTGCCATTAGATGCTTTAAAGCCATATATATTCGACAGGTTTTCGAAATGCTGTATACAATGGCCAACGAATGCTCTGATATCGGGCTCATGGAATGCTGGAAGTCATTTACAATTGCTGACGCAATTCTATTTATCAAAGGAGCGATGGAGGAATTAAAGTCAGAAACTATAATAGCATGTTGGAAAAATCTGTGGAATGACATCGTTCTTAGTTCTGAAGACACACATGATATTAATTCACATCTAACAACGATATTTAACATAGCGCAGAAAATAGATGGAGAAGGATTTAACGATATAACCAAAAAGGAACTCAGTGATTACATAAACGAAGAGGATCGAGTATTCACCAACGAGGAATTGGTAGACCTTGTGAAATCTTCTCCAGAAGCGAGTGACGATGAGGATGAAGGTCAACAAGAACCGCCAAGCATGGACGCTTGAAAAATTTTCAGCGATATTTCGAACTGCTCAAAAATTAAAAGAACAGATAGTAGAATATGATCTAATAATGGAACGCCGTTTGCTTCGGATCTAAGTAAACAATCGACTGCTAACTTGGACTTGCAGGAAGATGAATGAATATGTAGCTCACGATGATACAGTTTTTCTTGTTGTGTATGTAAATATGTACTATATGTACATATGTATGAACTTATATATTTATTAAACTTAAAGTCTATTTGTGCCACAGCACAAGAATATTTATTTATTTATTGTTTATTTATTTTAAATAAATATTATATAACTTATTTTTTCTTGTTTCATTGTTTTAACTTTGCTTCATATTTCATATTGTATTCGGAAATAAAGCGTTCGCTACTATCCCCGGTTTTCAGTATCCGCGGAAGAGCACAGAACCAAACCCCCGCGGATATGGGGGTACTACTGTATTTGCATTTTTTTTTAAATTTTTGACAGATGGACGATTGCATCTGAACTTCTGTAATCCTAAAAATATTTAGCTTGAAAAATTAAAAATTTTGCAGAACTGTTGATCGTATAGCATTCGAAATCGAATGACCTTTTCGAAACCATTATACAGCGTGTCCGAAAATTACGGTTTTGAAAGCTTACGAAATGAAAAAGTGTCAAAATTCATGTTTTTTAAATACAAATATAAATAGAACAAAATACATGTCTTTCTCATCAAACTGCCGTTACAAAAATGCAAAAAAGTCATATTCACTATGCATCTAAAATGGATACTTTTTAAGATAATTAGTAAAATATGTTTATATGGTAAATGACTGTCTCTGCAAAACCACAGAATAGAAAATATCCAGAAGCTTCACTTCGGCCATTAAATGGACAGATATCCATCATTTTCTAATCAAATTCTGGCATCCCATTTAAACCATTGCGCATTATGTTTTCTCTTTAACATTTTTGTGCGCAAAATCGCGTAGTCCTATAAGTAAATTAAAAATATAGGCAAAAAATAAAATCGTGACCATAGGAAAAACCATTGAACTGAAATTTCTGTATATTCTCTATTCTGATTACTAATGCCGTTGCAAAATGCATTACCGTTGTTTTCATATATTATCTTCGAGCAAGACTCATTGCCAAAATAGTTGAAAATTGTCCACTTGGAAGCATTATTCTAGCCAAAAGTACTGGAAGCCATTGCATAATGCGAACTAGTTTTTTTGATATTCTTTAATATTTTGTTCCCCACACCAAGTGTAGCCAAAATGATGCAATACTCATACTCAGGGATAATCACGAGAGTTTTTGTTCATTTGAAGCAGATACCCCACTGTTACTACAAAATCGAAAGAAAGAAGTGACGCATTTTGACTGAAACTCCTGAAAAACTTCCTAGAAGAAGAAGGAAGCAAAAAGCAATGAAACGGCAATCAACTAAATCTACAGAGCAGAAAATTAAAGAGAAACAAAATATGTGGTGATATCGAGTGAGCCCGACACTTAATCTGGGAGCATGTCTATTCATGGGCTGTAATTAGATGAAGCCGAAAATATTTAGCGATTTAGAAAATCTAAAAACCGATTAGTTCAATGTGCTACCAAAACAAATCGCATTTTGCTTGTAAGACAATAAGCTATTACTATTTTCTACTAGTCCGTTTTATTATGTCTTGAATCGAAAATCGAAATTTGTAATTTTATTGCATTTGTTCAAACTTGCTGTACCAATATTCAAATCTATCCAGATAAGAAGAAAAATTCTGTAACGACGAAAAAAAAAAACTGGATACATTTAATAACAGAAATTAATTGTGGTAACTAGAAAACTAATTATTTTTTTATGAGTATTTACTGAAAAAATGGAAAGAATTGGTAATTGAAGTGTTTATATTTTCGGAAATTCCATCGTCATCAAAAAAAAAAGAATAATTTAAGGCATGACATTCGATGATAGACAAAAAACCCAGAGGAAAAACCTCGATTCGAATGTTTACATTTTGTATGTAACTGCACACATTTGAAAGCATTAATGAATTAATGAGAAATATGGGCTGTTGCACACGACTCCATTATTTACTTAGCACGTGAGCAGCGAATTTATTTTGATCCGGCACATCAGAAAACCTCAACGTCTACCAGATAAAAAGGCGGTAGAAGTCCGATAACAGGCAATACAGATAACAAGCATTTGCGGCATTTGACAAACAATAACAGGACGTTAAAATCTAGGATGAATGTATGCAGTTAAAATGTGACCAAAACAAAAGAAAAGGGAAGTACTTTGGAAAAATTGTTGAAAATAAACTGGCATTTTTATATTACACAATAATCAATGAAAATTGATACGTCATATATTTATTTTTGTATTCTAATCGCAGGAGTCTACTGTTTTGTACATTTGTCACTCACATTAAGGTATCTACCAAATCAAATAATAATATAATAACAATCATTTTTAATACGAAGAATATGATGAAAGGTGTTTTATTTCCTGAAGTATGAGTTGTATTACAGAATTTATCGAAATGGATGAAATTACATCATTGATATATCGGTACTATCACTCAAGTTTATGAGAGACAAATATACATATACGTTCCTCGCACTACCAACTCGAACCATTGTCTTGCGTAAATTAGCAGATAGGTATGTATGTTTTATTCAATGTCATCAAGGTATTAGATGACTCAATATCCTTGTGTGCAAGTGTAGAACAACTTAGCAAAAATACATCTCATAGACAAAATAAAATAAAGTTAAACCTTATTTTTCTATTCCATTGAATGCCGCAAATAAATGTATGTAGATCCCTTTACATTTTATGAAAGTCATTTCATCTTACACTTTAAACATTTAAAATCATATTACCTACTTACATATTATCTAATATGTAAGTAGGTATTTGAATTATCAATTGACCTCATTCCTCATTTAAATATTATAGCTATTGAATTTAGTTATCAAATATCATATTCCAAACAGATAAGTGTTATATGATACATTTTTTTTAATAGCGATATAGGTGATTTATTACACTAATAAATACAAACTATAAATACATATTTAATAATGGTCTTCTTCGTTGTACACTCTGTTGTTTTATTTGTAAAGAAATTAGCTGTTATGTGTAAAACTAACTCTATTTTATAATATGAACTGTGTACAAACAAAATTAATTGTACACAGTAGAAATATTCCTCCTAGGATCCCAAACACAACAATTTAATCTAACTTCATTACTCTTTGTTATCAATAAATCAATCTACCACAAAGGCACACAAAGGGTTATTCTATTATTAACATACTTCAATGACCTTTAGTTTGATCAATAAGTGCATTTCTTAACTTAGATTACTACAACAAAACTAGGATAAAGCCTTTCTTAGAATGATAACATTATTACAAATCAAAAATTCGTTGCGATTAAGGAATTCAATTTAAATGCAATTCGTACCTTCAAATTTTCCAGAGGCTACCGAAAACGCAGCGAACGAAGTAAAAACAATATAAAAGGTGCACACTTAAAACATCCCTTATTTGTAGTACCACATTTTCAATGTATTCTTTATCACTTCCATTACCAATTTCAGTTGTCGACGGAGTAATTAGTCAATATATTTCCGTCTCGTCAAGGAAGGATAAATTCATTGACGCAATATAAAAGCACTGTCATAGTTCACCATTCACAAAGCAATTTGTACTCAACACCATCACCACAACCGTCTCTATGGAAATAAAATACTGACAATTGACAAGAATAAATCGGCAGAATGTAGCTGTCAAAAATTGGAAAATATTCGTGCTGCCATCTATGAATGAAAAATTCTGCTTATGACAACAGATATGTCGACAACATCGGAAACGTACATGTCATAGTAACTGATCCTAATTTTAACCTACAAATTTTGAAATTATCGCGCAATAAAACATGATATGGCTCTAATGCAACGACTGCTCACTAAATTAATTGATACAACCGTATTCGTTGTTCAGTATGGATGTTTAGCTCATTGTACATTTGAATATGTCGGAGATCTCGTTGTGGTAAGATACTGCACTAAATACATCGTAATGACATTTATTGCTAGCATTCTAGTGTTCAGGACCTTCAATGGAACCAACCCTATATTCAAATAATATTTTAGTGACAGAGCACATATCACCAAGACTTAACAGAATCCAACGAGGAGATATTGTAATCGCAAAATGTCCAACGAATCCCAATCAGCACATATGCAAAAGGATAATCGGTTTGCCAGGTGATAAAATAAGGACTGGATTTACTTCGCAAGTTGTACCTAGAGGTCATGTTTGGTTGGAGGGTGATAATAGAAATAATTCTTCAGATTCAAGGAGTTATGGTCCTGTCCCAAAAGGGTTGATTAGGAGTAGAGCTTTGTTTAAAATATGGCCTCCAGCTGAGGCAGCCTATTTAAAAGATTGAACTTATATTAAATATAGTACAAACATTGTGGATCATTATGTAGCAATATATTTATTTGATTTTTTGAATTATTTAAAATAGAATTGAAAATGGCAAAACAATTCCTTATATCAGATGTAACCAATGCAGTTACAACATGTAAGAAACTATACGAAAACGTATAAATTTAAAATACAATCATACAAAAAAGTAGTACATTGTAATACATAAAAATTATTTAATTTCAAACAAAAACTTTTAAAAATAAGTAATCGGCTTAAACTAAATAAATTATTATGGAAATATAATATGTATTTCGAGAAAGGCAACTATGTGGCCGAAATGTTAATATAATTGTTAAATAAGTAAATAAAAGTAAGCCGTTAAATCAAGAAAAAAGTTTTCATATCGTTGCATTTGCTGCCACCTATGCATAATTTAAGCTAACTAGAATATGAAGTAATCTGTAATATAAATTTATTCAGTATTGCCATAATTACTGCTTTTCCTTGTTTTAAATAAAAATTCAAACAGTTCCAAATAAATAGTTTTTATTTTCACTTGAGTTGAATCTTAAATACATAATTAATCTTTGGGATGAAATAATTTTCATTTTCCTTTAAATGAAAGCTATACAAAGAATACGGTTTGTATACTGGGTTGCCTATGATTAGGGGCGTTTAACAATCTTTGTAAGGAAAACTAAAAATCTGTTGAATATTTCAGAAATTTTTAAATTAAAAACAACAGATTGATTACCCGCGCCATAACACCAATAATGAGATCTTTATATATTAATAACACAATAAATTAAAATACAATTATTTATAAAACGATAAATATAAAAACGAGTGTTTTAAAAGCGTAAATAAACTATTGGTAGTTGAAAATTTAGGTAGTGCCAATTTACAACTATTTCGTGAAATGCAGAAAACTGCCATATAATACATTTAGTAATTGGCCAGTAAGTCCGCTAGATGTACTGCATGCTAACAAACCGCAGACCGTTTTATTTTCGTTCCTTTTTTCTTGAGAACTATTTGTGACGTATAGTTGAAAGTGGGGATCAGAAACGAAGTGCTTGGCCGGCTGATTACTACAACGACTCGACGGAGTCGTAAGTATTGAAGTACAAACGCCAATCAGCTATGTAACTACACGACCGGCGTCCCACCAGCACGTTCTAAGAATATATAAAAACTGTGATATAGTTGCCAATTAATGAATTGCAACGTTAATAATTCGTAATAGATGTTCAAGTGAATGTATGTGCCCATAGAATTCTACCAGTGTCAGCCGCCGAGCAGTTCGATCAGTCTTTCGGGACGCGGGTGTAGACATTCGAAGAAGACAGGATCGTAGCAAACAAATAATCACACAACAATGTTAACCAGTAGAATGAAACATTGGCTGCATTGTTCTGTATTTTTTATTGTAATCGCGGTATTCGAGATCTTTACCGGCGGTTTGAAACTATGGCACGACCCAGCGGTCGAAATTAATCCTTGGATACGTTACGGTTACATTAGAACTATAGTGTTGTATCTTCTCCGGTTTATCACATTCCTCCCTTTACCGCAAGTGTTGTTCAATTTTGCCGGTTTAACGTTGTACAACGCCTTTCCGGATAAGGTAGTGCTAAAAGGATCGCCGCTTCTGGCACCGTTTATTTGTATACGGGTGGTAACGCGGGGTGATTATCCCCAATTGGTGAAATCGAATGTGAATAGAAATATGAGTAAGTGCATCGACGCCGGTCTCGAAAATTTCTTAATAGAGGTGGTGACCGACAAAAAGATAGGGTTAGAACACGATCGCCGGGTAAGGGAAATCGTGGTGCCCTCCTCCTATCGCACTAGATCCGGCGCCCTGTTCAAAGCGAGGGCGTTGCAGTATTGTTTAGAGGATGACATTAATTTATTAGGGGATACCGATTGGGTAGTGCACTTAGACGAGGAGACATTACTGACGGAGAATGCAGTCAAAGGAATCTTAAATTTCGTAATGGACGGAAAACATCAATTCGGACAAGGTTTGATAACTTATGCCAACGAAGAAGTAGTGAACTGGATAACCACACTGGCGGACAGTTTTAGGGTAGCTGACGATATGGGAAAGCTGCGATTTCAGTTCTTGATGTTTCATAAGCCACTATTTAGTTGGAAAGGTTCTTTCGTCGTTACACAGGTGAGTTTGTTTTGACGTCAGTAAATAAACACTATTTACATAACCTCAAAATTCATTATGAACATTAAAGAAAATTTGGAGTATTTAATAGTTGTTGTTTGGACTATTTAGTATTAGTTTATATTCAAAATTTAACAGTATTATCCCATTAATAATTGTTAGAGTTGTTCATTTCACCTTTGTGTATTTACGATCATCATCAATGGTAAAGGTGTGACTTAAGTAAACAATAGGCAATGTAAAATAAATATACATAGGCATTCTTGCACTGGTTTACCCATACAATAATATTCGGTAGATCCTGAATTATTTATGTAAATATTTGATAAATAACCTATATAAGAGAAATAATCCTTTTAAGTTTATGGAGATGAGAAACTGTTACATTTCCAGTTATATTAAAGAATAGGTTGGGTGCTGAATAAACTTTATTATTTCTAAATACATATATATTAAATAATTCCAGGAGTATTTGTGCACTACACACTCTCTTTGCCTCTTCAAAATGAAATACAAATGTGTACCTATAAGTTTGCTGTTATCTTCTAAAAAAACAGTCTTATCTCATATCCACCCAAATTTTTATGTACTTTCAATAAATACACCTGTTATTTACACATATACCCATGTTTGCTTTTAACCTGAAATATTTGCTTTGTGTTTAAATAATGGCAACACTCTTGCAAACAAGCACATATGAGGTTACATTTAATTTTAAACTAATAAATTAATTGTTTTTGCTATCTTCAAACACTAAAATCAAAAGTATTCCTGCGACCGTACAGTGTAAACTATAAAACTTCCAGAGAAAATTAATATAGAGATTAGGTAACTTAGGAATCAGTTTTTTGACTGTCGTTTAACGTCCTTCATAGTTACTCACCCTCCCAAATTACTGATCACTTCTATTATTAACTGTAGTCTCATGTAATGATTCTAATTGGTAACAGTCAGCTATATGACACTAAAAATAGTCAATCCAAATAATCTATTCAAAGTAAACACTGGATTGTAACCACCTTACAAATTAATATAAAAGTTTTTTCCATTAAGAAGTATCATTTTAAATTTCGCGGTATCGGTTGTGTAGCAATCCTTGAATCTTTGACATATTTGTCACATTTCCTGCAGTAAATGCTGTAGATAGTAGATAATCACGAAAAAGTCCCCTGCAGATGTTTCCATCTTCTATTGTGGGTGTTGTCAAGTGTTATCATTGATATCTACAAAAAAAAAAACATCTAAAATGCTGTAAATATCGTCAAAACTATCGATGGCTGCGGTCGAGGATTCAAATTTGTTTCATTCTGATTCATTACAAGTTAAAATGCAGTCAGTCAAAGAAATTCGATTGCTTGTTTGCTGCTGTACAATCACCAACCGTTCCTCCAAATTGTACACAGCATTATTCAGCATTTCCGGTTCAATTGCAGCAATTTGATCCCTAATAGAGTCCTTTAATTTTTCCAGCGTTGCTGGTCGTGTTCTAAACACCAAACTTTTTAAATAACCCCACAGCCAGTAATACGATGTGTTAAGATTAGGCGATCTTGGAGGCCATGAATTTACAAAATGGCTGCTTATCTGCGATCTTGAAAAACAGCAGTTAATAATTTTTTAACTGGTCGGTAAATATGTTGAGGTGTTCCATCCTGCATAAAAATGATGTTTTTAATTCCTTCGTGGTATAATTTCGTAACATTTTTTGACTTTATTGTAGTGAAGACCGTCCTGAACGATTTCATGTGGATTATCTGTCGACCATATTTGACAATTTTGAGTATTGATCCCACAATTTAGAGAGAAATGTCCATAAAATACGGGATATAGGGTTCAATTTCTATCTGAGCCAATATTCGCAAAGCAAAATCATATCTGATAGGAACGTCTGCAATCTTTAATTCAAAAAGCAGTTTGAGTTTATAGGGATACATTTTTAGGATTTTACGTAAAATTTTCCAAACCGTGGCATATGGCATTTGCAATCGTTTCGATATCGAATTCACACTATTAATTGCTAGCGGATTAGTGCTGGCCATGTTTTGATTTTCTTAAAGAACTTCTGCACCTTGGACATCACTAATTCTCGGAATTCCTGATCTTGGTAGATCAGGTACGGACCCTGTTCTTTCAAATTTGTTAATTAGATTACCGTATGCTTTCATGCGACAGAAATAACTACTTATTTATAAATAATTGACTGCAAAGTATATGTATAAAGAAAATAATCATCTTTCAACAGGACTACGTTCATGATCACCACAACTTTGTGTCGAGCTGAGACCCGGTAAAAATATTACCAAGGTCGTCGCAATAGGTTGACTGAAAATATAACATTTTTACGTATATCGTAGACGACACATGCGACGCGCCAATTTACAATATTTATGAGGATAATTAGGTATACGCGGCGGTTTCAAATATCGCGTGTTGAAGGTGAGGGGGCATTAAGTCAAATAGTATTCTCCGCCTAGCTATTTCTACTATGTATATAGCGTTTCCTGTCCGCGTTTCCTTTTTGTTTATATACTGTGGAAAAAGTAGAATTCGTGTTTCGTACCATGGAACCGTGAATTAATAACCAAATGCGAGTTTTAGTTACGCAGAGGAGGGCTGGTGGTTTCGGTCGAATAAAGTTTAAAATTGTATGGATTGTACTGTATTCCTTTTATTCCGAGTCACAACCGGATTTACCAACGGTTAATTCAAGCAGTCGTTGTTGTTGTGTATATGGTACAACTTAAAAGTTTGCATTAATGCGTTTCTAAGTAAAATAAGTGATTATAACAGTAACTGGTAACCACAGAAACACAAAAAGGTTACACAATACATATACATTGACATAGAAATACTGTGTCCTTACTCTATTTGGTTTACATTGAACAAAGGTACAATACACATGATTTAACCAGCACCTCCACCAATTTTTTGAGTCACATTATTTTTTATAAAAGCATACTTTAACTAAAATTCAATAAAAACAATGTTTAAGTACAACAATTTCTATTGGAAGTTTCTTTATTACCAATCATCATTAGAATTCTATTCTCATTAAAATTGTTGAAACTCATCAGTTTCTAATTGATGCCGTATTATTGTGTCTACGTTGTATTTCGCTGTATATTCATATATATTTACGTAGAATACATATAGTAGTATTTCTCAGAAGTATTAAATCAATTTAAGTAATAATAACTGAACTCCCCTTTCTCAAACCTCAATCGATACTGCGTCATGGTCAGGTAACATACTGCATTAGATTAAATACGTTAGAATAGAATATTTCTACTCATTTAAGACCGATAATTGCATGGCTTGCTATTAGATTAAACAGTGTTTAACATAATAGAGTTAATCATCTTGCTTGACTTTGCATTATCATGCTTTTTGTTTATCCTTTCTTTTTTTTTGTCAAGAGATTTATTTCAAACAAATTATAATACGGTTTTAGAGTTTGTGATCCCACATTAAACAAAATAGATCGAATTTTTTGAGAAAATATACCTTGTGTATTTAAAGTATTTTTTCTACCATACATTATAAAAAGATATTTTTCGTCACAACAAAAACTTGATTTCCGTCACCATCAGTGAGAGGTAATCCCAACACTCAAACAATTTACCACAATATTAAACTATAAAAAATAGTTTTCGCTACATTTATACTACCACAATATAACTACTACATGTTGTACTGTGTATTACCAAAATACTTTTCCTCTTTCTGTGCCGGAGTTTCCTAAAATATTTGCTGTTCTAGCTCAAATATCCTGCATAATCATTTCACATTTGTGAAAGAGCACACTAACGATAAGTAAAAATATAAAATTATTATTGAAGTAGACGGAAATGAATGAAAATTGAAACTTTGAACAGTTTCTACTGTGTACAATCAACGAACTTTTGCTAATATCACTGTAAATAGTTCACAAACTTCTAGCCAGCACATAACTCGAAAAAGTATACACTTGCTCCTTAACGCGTTTTAGAAACATAAGTACTATTTACACACCTATATCAAAGAAGTATTAACCTTGGGTGATAATTTTACGTGGCTGTGTTGTATACACATTTTGAATTGGCAAAGTCTCAAGCGTTAATGACATTAGTACTGTTTCTGTATAAATATACACCAGCAGGCTTTTATTAGCATTCTAATAAAAAAAAAAAAGAAGAAAAACGAGGTTGCGGTCAAGTCTTAAGGTTGCACTGATAACAATATAATATTTAAATTTACTATTGTTAGATAATTTGTAGCCGCAATAATAACCAAATATTTCCTGGAATACTATTTATAACCGGATTACTATAGCATTGCTTATACAAATTTTATACGTCAATGAATACATTAGGTATTTTAATTATGTTTTGGTTCTTATTATGACATCTTACATATTCCATTGAACTTGTTCGTCTTGTGCTCTATGCAGTGGCGGCTCGTCAGGGGAGGCTACGGAGGCTAAGCCTCCCCTATTATTTTTAATAAAATAAGTAGCGTTTATATAGTATAGTAAAATAAAGCAACTTTGCAAAAAAAATATAATCAATATTATATTTATTCAATATTTAATTCAAAAATGCAAACAAATTTCCAATAATGCGCGAAATTTTACTGTACGCACTATAATAGCAAGCGAGGAGGCTAGCCACAGATTTGGCTCCGCGCCGATGATTAATGCCATGGCTGAAAGCAATGTGTCTCCATAAGTGCACGTGCACTTTATACGGCGAATACGTATGGTTGGAGGCTCGCCGCCGCGGTGAGATACTGCCCAATCGGCATGTTATCGAGCGTTATTGGTCGTAAAACGTTGCTACGCAACTGCCCATGCGACTCCCAGCTCCCAGTACTAATAACTTAAGAAACGTTGGGTGAGTTTTGTTAGGTTACACATACAAAACGGGAAAAAGGAACGAAATTACAATTTGCCAAGATATTGTCCACTGGTTGGTAAGAAATTCTTTTAGTTGTTTAAACATAGAGACGAAATTACACATCGTACAAAACATTGAGAAACCACGGCCTAATTTATCTGTAGTATCTAACGACGGCAATCGACAAAATCGTGGTTTTAGGTCTTTATAGTACACTAAAAGTGGTTGGTTATTTGGTTCAATTGAACTGGAAAGATTATTTTGTTGACCATGTCTACTTTTTTGTAACCAAACCGAAACGTGGTCGAAATTAGGTTATACAGATTTAAAAAATTTACCGCGCGCTATTGAACGGCATTCTAAGTCTAAAGAACACATTTCATCGTTGTGCAAATTAAAATTATTTGGAAAACAAAATATTGCTACTGCTGTAGACAGCGCGCGCAAAGATGCAATTATTGCCTATAATAATGAAGTTAGAGAAAACCGAGAAAACATAATAATTAATCAATTAAAATATATTCACTTCTGATATTGAGAATGTAAAGCTCTTCTACAAGCAGATATAGTTATTGATAATACTGATCTTAGTTTTAAAACGAAAAACTAGTTTTATTAATTACACTTTTCCTACGGAAAATTCCTGTAATGTATAGGGTAAAATTTACAAAAATTGGGAAATTTACCTAAAGTTTTATAGTAAATTTCCCAATTTTTGGTAAATTTACCCTATACATTACAGGAATTTTCCGTAGGTAAAGTGTAATATTTTTTAGTGTGTACTTCAGAATTATTATAAATAAACGCAAATAAAACGTAATCAAATCGGTAGATTATAAAAATAACCTATCTAACTTCGACAATTGGACGATAATCAAATTACGTTTGTCAGTGCGGCTATACCATTGGCTGACAGAGAAATCATATTCCTATTTTTATCCGATATATACATGTTATTGACTAAACGGGGTTAATAAAAGTCCTGTCATATCGATATTTCATGAATGACACACTTTTATATTGTTACCTTTATCTTCTTGAAGTATGTTGACTAATAACTGGAGGTACTGAGTAGATATATCGACGTCACGCAATATTTGCAAGCTCATATAGTGCAGGTATCGGATTGGGGACTTCTATCAACTTGGCATGTGTCACTATTTTCGTCGCGGCAAATAAAATGTCGATATACTGACCTAATCTGCTTAATATGAAGCTAAAAAACGATGAAAATAGACGAAAAGTGATAATGACGAAAGGACTTATAATAAAATGAAACAATAAGTGAAAACCATGATCACTAAACTTTAAGACCAAATTTGAAGAACTAGTGAAGACCTCAAACCGGTTTTGGAAGCTACTGAAAGTCAGTGGATGGAGTCCTGTTCTTCGAAAACAAAGATAAAGCAGAACTGATACCCTACCATCTAGAAAAAAACACTCTGTAGTCTTCCAACAGCCTACCTATATGTACTTCTATTTGTGATGTATTTTAATCATATTACGGAGAAAAATGTGCAGTAAAATTCACCACTAAAAGAAGAAAATATATTTGGAAGCAAAATATGTCTTTTAAAAGTTGCTTCTTTTTGGCAAGCAGTTTTGGCATGAAAATGTGTGGCGACGTCATGCTCCAATTTACTTAGAGGAGTAAATATTTTGTGTTTATGTATATACATATTACACCCATAAAGAATTTCTTCATTATCTTGATTTTTAAATTCCTTTGTTATACGAAAAAAACATCTAAACTATTTTAAAATTACCGCAATGAGAAGAAATAGGAATATCACATAACGATAAAACGTTTGACGTCAACACTTTTTACGGAGATAAAAAAATAATCCTATATATATAATATGACTTATCATATAATAGATACCTGATGCCCACTTACGTAATCCATGTATGGTATAGTAATCTCAAGTAGGTATCATTACTGTGGTAGTGTTAAGTCATATATAGGTTAATACTAATCCCGCATTTTAATTTTTTTTTTTTTTTTTTTTTTTTTTTTTTCTTTGTGGCTATTTCGTCTAAATTATTTTTGATTAATCGCTAAGGAATTATGCAGGACCAACATGAATACTATATTTTTCTGCCATTGCTCTTGATATATTGGAAACTGATTTCGTATTACCGATCTAACATCTATGTTATGGATTCTTTGTTTTGTCGTCTTTGTTTCTGCAGGGAGTATTGTGAACTCGAACAAGTAAAACAACCTTGCGTCGCAAATGCGTAACGACACACATCCGTACTTAATGTTATCAGTTGAGTTAGTAAATACATATTTTATCCGAAAGACGATAATTTTTTTTTTCCTTCGTTAACTTTGCTGGCTTTCCTCGCTAACGATAGTTATTTTCCCCTATTCCTTGCTCAACACTAAGTTTGTTTTAAGTTGTCCAAACATTTTCTCAAATACCTTTATTAGCTTCAGGTCTGCGGCCTTTTTTTGACAAATTTTTAACCGTTACAGTACACTGAAAGAAGTATTTTGTGAAATTACACGTAAATGCATGGCAATTCGTGACCACGCACGTACGTGTAAATTACCAAAGTGACTTATTTTTTACAAGTTAAATAGAAATTTCCAATGCGGCTTGTAATTATTCTATTTTGTAAATTCCCAAATAAAATGGGAAATTCAGTGCATATTGTGATCTATTAATACGTAAATTTAAAAACGTTATGTAAGCTTGCTTATGTAAATGTACAAGTATATCGTAAATTTAATAGTAGCTTGTAATGAATGGAAGGTAAAATTACAAAAGATTGGTAACTATAATTGGTAAAATTACAGTGGAGCCGTTTACACCAGCATAATTAATTTTAAATGTCACTTAGGTGCCACATTTCATTTTTAATGCATACAACGAATGTCACACCCTAAGTGTATGTAAATTAAAATTAATTAACTTGTTGGTGCAAACGCGGCAAAGTAAATGCAGTTATAACACCGCAAGATACAAATTTTGAAAGTGATTTTACCTTACTCTAATTGAACAAATATCCGAAAGTATACATCAGAGAGTCTAACTCATGAGACTTATGCAGATTAAGTAGTTCAGCAGGGTGAATAGGACTGGACCGGAGGATTGCAACCAACAGAGGCAAACCTAGATTTTGAGCAAAATGTTTATTACACTATGGACAAATGCTAATACAGTCAAAGTATTCATTGGTTTTGTTTTAATATATACAGTGGCGGTCAGATAATTAAGGACAGCGGAACCTTATAAACCTGTATAATATAATGTCTTTAATTAGCTCACCGCCACTGTTTATATACGTATATACATATATTACTAACAAAAATTTGGCCTACATCAATCTCTGTAATAATAACAGTTGTCTTCGACTATTGTGTAGAAAAAAAAACTTAAATTTAATTCTATACATAAAGATAACAACGGTTAAATTAGTTTTCGTAGAAAGAAAACTCGAAGGATGTCATCATGTTATATGACGGTTAGAGTCCCGTTTGCACCGACACGTTAAGCTTGGATTTAATGATGAATTTTAGCTATTTTTAATACATTAAGGTAATGGAAGTGACCATTAAAAAATCAATCCAATATTAACGTGTAAGTGCAAACAGCCTAGAGTAGAATTTAAGTAAAAAATAACCACGTTTAAATAACTTAACTAATAAATAACTAAATACATTTTTTTTCATACCAAATAATTTGAAAATTTTACTCTAAAAAAAATGCTCCTTCTGAAAATCTATTATACAACACAAAAGTAAGAATTTTATTAAAAATTTAACTTCTTAGTTAACGCTATTACTCGCTTCTTTGAAAATCTGCATTTCGATTTCGAGCCAAGGTCAGGTTGTATTTTTAGTAGATATCGCTGTATAAACTCCATAAATGTGGATACTTCTCTTGGATATTCCAAATTTAGTATGAAGTACAGAGCAAATGTCAGTCCAAACGCCTCAAGAAATGAATCCGATTGAGTAATTTCTTCGTTTTCCATATATATATTGTATGATTTCTTACCACTAAGAACTGTAAACAAATAATACATAATATACCTAATAAAAGTATGTACGTAAATATTTCTTTTATTTTATTTATTTATTTTCTACAAAATTTACTACGTAATGCGCCACTGTCGCGCCACTGTCCGTATGAAAGATCTTATTAAATAAGTTATCTTGTATATGCTCTCTATGCAATTCTGTGTTATTATTGCCATTCTTGAATAACAAGAAATCCGTGTTTAATCTATTTAAGTCCAATAATACATCTATCATAGCCTGCAAAGAGGCATTTGTTAAAAAATGTTTTGCTTCTAAGTTTAAAAATAGTGAAGTGATTAATTTTAAGCAGAAATTGTATATATTGTCAGAATTACTAACATCTGTTTCGTGAGTATCCATTTTGTCAATATATAAGATATCGGAATGTTTGTCCTCCACAGCATCAGGCATGCTACTACCCCTAACATGACTTCTGCAAAAATGCTGTTTGATAGCAGTTACACTAGAGAAGCTAGCTTCTCTCTTACATTCTTTAGAAAAGGGACAACTTATTTCTACGCCTAACCGAATGTGGCTGTATATATGTGCTCTAAATTCTTTTCTGTTGCATGTTTCGAATTGACAAAGTTCCACATTGCATCTATTATTTACTGTAGTTTGATTAATACTGTTATTGTGCCATCTAAATATATGGTGTTTCAATCTATTATATTTTGAAAATGACAAGTCACAGTTAGAAAAACGACAATAAAACGAAACGCCTTGCATATGACGATGATACTTTATATGTAGGTTGTATTTCTCAATGGAACTATTTTTAATACCACAAATATTGCAATTAAACATTATATATAACGTTATAAAAGATATATAATAGAAACATAGAGCACTTACCTTCCAAATATGTATTTATAACACAACTATATATATTCGTAGGAGCCAAATAATAACGGCCGTTGAACACGACGACTCTAGAAGATATGCCGAGTAAGTCCCCGCACACGTGTTTTTAATCAAACGCCGATTGTCTGTATTTCCGTTCGTTTTGCACTTTCCCGGAATGTTTTGTACACGTAAACTTTAGTTGCATTCGAGCATGTAAAATTAAGTATTTGATGTATAATTGCGCACATAAGGTAAAAAAGCAGCAGTTTTACTTTTCTTGTTGTAAATTAAATACAATATGGTTGTGAAAACTCAAAATAATTTGCATATTACATTTCAGTGCAGGTAATTAGTAGAGTACATGTGTATACATGTAAAAAAACAAAATTTTTTTAAGTTTTTGCATGTTTAACTATGTAAAATTTTGTAATTTTACATCTACTTTTTTCAGTGTAGTAGTACTAAAACATTTTAGTGTTTTAGTGACATCTGAGCATGTTATAGGAATTTTTTCGGGATACAAATCATTAAGAAGATGACACACTTTGAGTCCATGAGTTCTATCACGATCGCCAAACCCCCATCATTAAAATTTCCATACACTCTATTTCATTTAAATGCACCATTTTCATCCGTGCAATTAGTGATGACATAAATTAAATAAACTTGAAAGTTCGTCAACAATTACC
Source organism: Cetonia aurata (assembly GCA_949128085.1). Lineage (NCBI taxonomy): Eukaryota > Metazoa > Arthropoda > Insecta > Coleoptera > Scarabaeidae > Cetonia > Cetonia aurata. The sequence continues at coordinate 38,388,291 of OX421885.1, forward strand.
TTTATAAGATATAACTTAACTTTCTTCACACTTATCTGCAAAGTTTCATTAATCCTATTGCTTTCGTTTCAAAGATATTTGCTTGGTTTCATACTTTGTCCCATACTTGTATACGTATAACACAAGTTTCGTGATAATTTTCAATTAGCAAGGGGAAATTGTGTGTTATTTAATGAAACCTTAATGATATTCATAACCAACCCCTCTATATAATTCTATATCATCGTTCTGTTACGTTATTTTAAATAATATATGAAGTTATGGAACCCACAATTAATTTTCTTTCGTTTCTGTAATAAGATCGAAGCTCGTTTTGGAAAAGCATTTGAAATATTAATAACGTATTCCAATAATTACACAATCATCGCGTGCTATTGGCTGTAGATACGTTTCAAGTACCAGCACATTGCGTATGTCCACTCACCGACACTCAAAATGTCCTGTTGAACTAGATATATCCTATTAGAGAACTGGAACGGTCTCTTACTCACGAAAATATGAAGTCGGGCATCAGTTAGGCAACTATGCCGGTATATCGCAAAATATAAATGTAAAGAAAGTCGTCAAATTAATATATTATTATACGTTTATTGTAACTTGGTTAAAAAACAATGCCAGTACAATACGTTACGACCAATCATCAAAAACAATTCACTTACCAATTAAGGAAGTCTTGGGCGTTATAGGGTTTTAAATCACAGAGGAAACTAAACAACTTCTTACGAAAAATTGCGAAAGAATTCGAATCATTTTCAGTTCGTTTGGCTAGATGTTAAAAGAATTTCAAACACATGTGATTTAGATAATTTTGGGTTAAAGTTAATCTAGTTTTAGGGTGCCAGTAGGCAAAAGTTTTTATTTCTAGCGTGATAATCATATAGTAATTGATTTTGATCAAAAAGATGTTTGTTTTTTTTTAATGAAATATTAATGATTTAATTTAAAGATCGATAATTATTAATGTCATCGGCACAACCGTTCTTGTGATGAGGGACAACCTTTCAATGTTTGAGACTATCTGGAAAACAACCAGTTGCAAATGAACTATTTATAATATGCGTCAAATGTTTTATTAAGTACGAGTTTGTGTATTGTTTGATTAAGGATATCAGGATGCCCTCCGAGGACCCGGAATCTCTGAAAGATACAACAACACCTCGAATCTCCTCCTCAGACACAGAAAAGAAATAAAATGAATGAGGATTAGTTCTTATGTTTAATTCCTCAATACTACACCAACATAAGATGATGTGAAACGTGATACGTTCCGTTTACTATCTTTGTTGGCTTCAACGCGTGAACATATTATGTCAGACCCCTTTTCAGTTCCCTATATAGGATACAATAAAGCCACAGTGTGGGTGCACGATCCACGAGTGGCACGCAGCATTTCGATTACGCATTAGAGCGGTCATTTTGGGTGCCGGTGAGTGTACATAATACGTACAGTTGACTCATAGCTATCAACTTGTGAATTGCGCGTGTTTAATTCCAGTTACCTTGCCAGATAAGTAATTATATAGGCTATGATTCACTCATTTGTTAAGCTAAAATTGGGGATTATAATTCATTGGATTAACTGAAGTCCAGTTTGGCAATTGTCACGGCTATGATTGGTTATGATATATTGGGCTAATATGTGATGGTTTAATTGAATTTGTGCAAATAGACAATATCCCAGTTTTAGGTTCCAGCTTTTTTTAGCACGATTTTATAACCTGTATTATTATGAGTCAGAAGCAACTCTTTACTCTGTCTATATATATTTTGATATGTTCAGTAATTTGACTTAATATTGACAGTACTTTAAACCATTTCCAATAGCTTGTTATTATTGCACGTGTTGCCAGAGTTATCTTTTAGTGCAAATAAAAACCCACGCCCAAATTAATAACTTACTTTCTGTTAACTTTACACGTCATGTAATTTGTGTTCATTTAAAACCGTCATCAAGTCACCTGTGATTTTTTGACAGAGCGGAAAAAGGAAATCATAATTTGGTTCTTGCAGTGTCAGAGTAATTCCGTTTTGACAATCAAAGTATGTTTATTGCTTCAATTTTTTTCATCTTTTTAAACCAACTGAATATATTTTTTGTTTCAATTTCGGAAGTCATTGTCAGTAGTATATCGTCTGGTATGCATGATGCAAATAAGTACTTAAACTTATATATTATATAAAACAAAAAGTTTTCAGAGAATTATCTTAATATTTTTTATTATGATAGAAGGATCTATGACAATTATGTGTGAAACAAAATATCGCCCAAATGCTCGCCACGGCTTCGGTGGTATACCTCTATCCGATGGTCCATATTTTCAATGACTCTGAGACATAATTGAGATTCAATGTCGTTAATGTGCCGAATTATCTCATCCTTTAGCTCTTGAATTGTTCTTGGCTTATTGACGTACACTTTTTCTTTTGAATATCCCCAAAGAAAGAAATCCAACGTTGTCAAATCACATGATCGTGGCGGCCAATTAACATCGCCACGACATGAGATAACACGGCCATTGAATTTCTCGCGCAAAAGAGCCCTTGTTTCGTTGGCTGTGTGGCAAGTGGCACCATCCTGTTGGAATCACATATCGTCCAGGTCCATATCGTCAATTTCTGGCCACAAGAAGTCCGTTATCATCTCGCTATAGCGAACACCATTCACGGTAACTGCTTGACCGACCTCATTTTCGAAGAAGTACGGCCCGATGACGCCGCCAGCCCATAAACCGCACCAAACAGTCACTATTTGTGGATGCATCGGCTTTTCAACAATCACTCGTGGATTCTCATTTGCCCAAATGCGGCAATTCTGCTTGTTAACGAATCCGCTGAGGTGAAAGTGTGCGTCGTCGCTGAAGATGATTTTCTTTGTAAAGTCACCATTCACTTCTGTCCGTTCAAGCAACCATTCGGCGTATTGACGACGCTTGAAATGGTCAGTAGGCTTCAGCTCTTGAGTCAATTGAACCTTGTAAGCGTGTAAATTCAAATCTTTATTCAAAATTCGCATCAGTGATGTTCGTGAGATGTTCAACTGTTGGGCACGACGACGAGTCGAGGTTGACGGCTCTTCTGCCACACTAACGCGAACAGCAGCACTGTTTTCCGCGGAACGAACTGGGTGAGCATGCACAGGTGTTTTCACATTTCCTACAGACCCGGTTTGCTGAAATTTGCGCACAATTCTCCCGATTGTGGACACATTTGGTCGATTATGCTGACCAAAAGAATCACGAAGTGCACGAAATGCATTTTGATTGGAACGCCCATTTTCGTAAAAGGCTTCAACAATCTTAACGCGCTGCTCAATTGTGTACCTCTCCATGGTTGAATTTGTCAAACACTGAAACAAAGAAATGTCCAATTAAGTTGGGCAAAAAACTTGACGGTAAGGTGTGACTCACAAGTAACATCGTGCATTATGGTTGGACCACCCTTGATTTGCGCTTTTTACCTACAAATTACGTCATCTTGCGGGAACTTGAGAAACTTAACAATATTTATAATTGTAAGGATGTTTTGTTTTCATTCGGGCCACCCTTAACGAATCACCCAGTACATGCGCAATTATGCCAACTGGACGAGGAAATATTGGATTTTTCTTAATCAACAGATATGTTCAAACGAGTGCAATAAAAATACAATAAAAGCATATTTATGATTGCAAAATAGGTAAGTACGCTTAACGTTCTATTTTATCAACGCAAAGTTGGTTTTATAAACATAATGTACTTAATAGGTAAACAGGTTTACATTAGGTATAAATTGTAGGAAATATGTTTCTAAGGATTTATTTAAACATGTTTTTCTTGATAATTTTAAAACTGGCCCTGAAGTAGGTTTCTTTAATATTTCAAACTCTGGCGTTATATGACGTTATTCTTTCACATCGGCCATTAACATTAAACTAGTTCATATACAAAAACAACTACCTAAATACATAGGTATTTTATGCTTATATAGATATATATTACTGAAAATAATGAGGTGCGGCTCTTTTTAAACTGTTTGTAATGGTTCGGTAGTAATATTAAGCTGTGTTTGTTGGCAATATAAAAAGATGAGTCACTGAAATATATAAAAGGGAAAAAAATCGTCGCTGCTGTGCTGGTGAATCAGCGTGATAATGGGAATGCTACAACGTAGTATTAAGGAACAGGGTTGATACCGCGCGGTTTCCAGAATCTAGTTGCTCTTATTAAATTTTCAGAAATAATGATTGTGATGTCACTGTCTATATTTATTCTTTATTATCATATATTTCGATTATTAATCTTCGAAAAGTATTCCCTTAGTATTTCTTAACAATTATCTCTTTCTGTATGGTATTAAATTAAATTTTTATTATTATTTGTCTACCATATTGGATAAATGCAAGTTACGAAAGTGGCGAAGTCGCGGGTAATACTAGTGTAATACAAAATGATACGAACAGTTTATAAGCCTTTTCAGTTTTACCAAAAAAGAAACCTACAAGGTACAATGGTCATTTCAGTGCAAACTTTACGTTAGGAATTTGGCATTGGAGTGATTATCCGAACTGCGTTTTGAAGTATCATCTATCATCATTTGAATGCGATTTGTCGTAATCTTATCTACCGTGGACTTAGACGTGGTAAAACGTCAATAGGTACAAATCTGATAGTAGGTTTACTTGCACCAAAAAAAGCTAGACAAAAATATCCTAAAAATTATGTATATGTCAACGTTTCGGTTTCGTGGACTCGTTATTCTTCCATGCAAAATAATTCGGTGTTTGTCTGAGAAGCAAAAAGTCAAATTTCTAATGATAAGAAAATCAGATGGGTAGGGAAAATCTATCCGAAATGGGCAAAAACTTTTGGCATGACTTAAAACATGCAAGTCATGAAAGTAAGAGCGATGTTGTAAAAGTAGCCTCTAAGGATTACTTAGCTACACAGCAAGGATATATCTACAGAGGACAATTTGTTGAAAGTTAACCATATATATTGGAGTTGACGAAGATGTATTCTGTGTCTCATTCGGCACCTTTCATAATAAATGAAATAGTAAAAAATAGAGAATGGAATATTCTGCGATTGTCCCTACACCACTGTAATATAAACCCTATAAAGTTAATATGAGTGCAAGCAAAACATTATGTTGTTGCCAATAATACTACATACAAAGTTGCTGGTGTCAAGAAACTTTTGGCAGAACGTATTGACAAAATAACCCAAGAAAAATGGCAAGTTTTCGAGGAACATACTTATACATTACTTCCACTATTGAAGAGAAGAAGAAAAGAACGTCAAGTGACGAAGGATGACTGTTGCCGCTATGCTCAGCCAGAGACGGTCGTTCAGGTGAAGTAACTTAAAATTGAGCTTACCACTCGCGGCAAGTGATCGCAGACTGAGTGGAGGGCGCCACCCACTACAGTCCACAGTCACCTTATGCTCCTTCTTGGTCGCGGGATTCGAGATAAAATTGCTTCGATGTGTTAGGATGCCCAAAGAAATTAAATATTTAACTTATCTTGGTGATGATGAACACCAAGGCAAGCTCCCAATACGCGAAATAGGTGGGGTGTCGATCACACGTAGACGCACTCGATTGAAAGGTGAAACTACCAGACCTGCCGGTCGGTGAGAGCCTTGTGATTTCGAATAAGACGAAAATAATCCTCTAGGGTCTTGGAGGTGGTGTTTAGTCTTTAAAATACCTTTATATCACCAGGAAAAGATCTCCACGGGGTGGGTACCTCTTACAGGTTATGTTTCACAGTAAAATTAGCGGTATTACTAAAAACTCTAAAAATAAACGAAAAGTAGGCATGAACCTCGAAAAATGAGATAAGCGGAAAACCAAATACATACCCACAAACTATGAGGTTCTCGAAAATATAACCGTAATCAAAAACGCAAGCCGCAAAAATGTAGTATCTAACTGCCTGACGGCACAAATCTTCTAGGACAGGTAGTTTAGTAGGTAGAATAATAAAAAAAATCTGTGCAAGTAATAACCTTTGCAAATGCCTTGGCAATCGTTGCAAGGGATAGAAAAGGATTAAAAGCAGCAGTTATCAGCACTGTGAACGATGATAGCCGCATTAGCGGGTACCTTTTCCCATAAGAAAAATTAAATTTAAGCGTTACATAGCGGATACGCAAAATTACCCTGACAGGTAAGTGGTAAACCGGCAAAAGAGAAAACCAGAGGTGAGGAAATATCATGTAACAATCGGCCTTTATTGTGAGGTAAATAAATTTAGAAGATATCGTAATTTTTATCCTTAACATGAAAATATGAGAGTTTCATTCAAATAACTTGTCTTCAACAATGATGGTTATAGGAACTCCTTTTTACGTGAAAAAAAAAGTAATTATAAAAATTGGCCTCTGTTTAATTTTTCGCAAAAACAAATTGTTAAGAAAATACGAATTTTTATTCAATATTTTTTACTTCACTATGTTAGTGCTTGTAACATTACGTATCTGTACGTCGGCAAACACGTAGTGCAAATACTCCATAGCCGAAATAGATATGAATAGAATCTTGTCCTTAGTTTTTATTGATTAATATCTAGAAGAATTCAGGTTGAAATTGTTGTTTACATCCCATAACGGATTTCTGAACGATGACTGATTACTGTACTTGTACTTAAAAAATAGATTTTATCAAGCAGTACAAATGTAGCGAATCACATTGACGCAAGGAGAACGATAGGTTATCTACTATCTAATATCTATTTGTACAGTGTTATTTATTGAAAGGGCTATACGACCTAAGAGTGGACGATATCTCCTGATTGAGTCATTAGCCGACAGACGCAGGAATACGTTTTAAAGGAATTGAAAAATTGTAATGTTGCCACCCCTATAATAAATTACTCACGGCGCGACAAAAACGAGGTAGGTGTCTCAGAAATCAAGATTCAATTGAATCCAGAATTAGATATGACAAATGCAGAAAAATATTTACAAAGAACACATGTAGACGGGAAGAGAAAGTAATAACTTTTTTCGCTAATTGCTGATGCATTGCACCTTTAAAAATTAATATTGAACGTCAATATGTTTATGAAATTTTAGTTTAGTAGGAGTAGTTTTATTCTAAAATGTATAAAATACTTTTGTTGACTTTTGCGTTTGTACTAATCAGAATATATATTTAAAATAAATATTTATTTAAGTTATTACAGTTCAGATGCATCTGTGTACTTATAAAAAGACAGATGTGATCCACAATGTACCCCCATTCGGAAACTATATACGTTACATATATAATCTAAGACGTGCATTTAAACGTTAAATACGTGTGCTTGACATACGGTTGTTTTCTATATTATTAATGTTAATATCTAGAAATTTGACGTTATTAATACTTTCTACCGATAAAGCATGATATATTTTCCAATAAGTGACCTAATACGTGGTAGTGATCAATAAAATTCTAATTTAACAATATCGATTTTATTACGACTGTTGTTTTATTAAAAGTACACTGATAAGGCCATTAATATTGTATATGTATTATTCTTATTTATATAAGCTAAATTACAATATTTTTAAGGACCGGGATTTCATTCTCCTAATAAGAGCATCTAATAACAACAATGTAAGGTTATTTCAGTTGTTCAGCTAATAACTTTTATTAGGAGATTGAAATATCGGGCCTAAGAAAGACATTTCAGATTATTTTATTTATGGATAGACATCGAAGAAATACCAACATAGTGAATATGAAATAGCATTACCAAAATAATGATTGCCTTATTTTGGTAATGCTATTTTATAAAATTTGGATTAATTTCTGCAATAAAAGTCATTACAGACCATATAATACTGGCATATAGACACATTTCGTTCACAAATACAGTTGCTCGTCAAATTAAAGTAATTAATTAATTAATTATTTCACACATACTAAAAAATTTTTCCACAACAGTTTTCACATTTCATTGTCTTTCTGTAAAAGTGTTCGTATGATTTAAATTTAATTTTTACAATTCAGTTTCAGGTTTAATGTTTTATAAAACAATCGACAAGTTTACCTTTTGACGTTGATCTGAAGATGGCTTTTAGCCGAAACTAGTAATCATATATTAAATACTAGATGAACGTAAGAACTAGTTTTTTTACTACTCTATCCTAACCTAATTAAGGTTTTGTTTAATGTGAGATTAAGTGTAGCATTAAGATAAAGGCATATTAAAAAGAAATTCATTTTTACAACTTAAGTATACCAAATCTTTTAAATCGTGGCTTAAACTGGCAGTCACTAAATATGGGTTATTGTGCTAAGTAACTCGCGCAATTTTTGCAGTAAGCTCATAAACCTGAGAATTATGAGCGATTCATGTAATGCGTTAGTAAAATTAAATAAAAAATATATATCTTTGGAAAGGATTAAGTAAATCTTTGACAATTTTAAAGTAACAACGCTATTTTGTCGCTAAATTTTGATCTTTCATTTAAGGGAATTATTACCGTTCAGCGGAAAAACTAATTTCTATTTTTATAAAATTACTAAAATGTACACTACCGTCGGTATTAGTGCGGACATTGAGTAAAATTTTGAAAACTCCCAAGCAGTAATGACTGCGCATTTTTACTATTATATATTATGACGCATTGTGGTAATTTCCGGAATAATTTTCACCGGCACAAATAGAATTATTTTTGGCACAATACTACAAGCAATGAACTTACGAAACCGTTTGGTGTGAGGGCAGGTCCACTTCAGAGAGTACTGTGTATGGATAAATGCATTTATCGATACAATAAAATGAAATTTACTGGGTAAATTTCATTTTACTATCCTGTGATGGGTGGAGACTGTGGCTTGAAAACTATAACAAAAATCCAAAAGAAAAAGTGAAAAAATCCCTTACCACAAAAATTAAAGATACCAATCTAAATACGTGCCATCTTCAGTAGAAAAACAAGTGAAGAGCAGTGTTAAACGTAGTGTTTTCGGCTAAGGTAAACCTTGGAAGATATGCTCTTCACCAAATAATAACACTGAAACACTCTTTTCAGTGTTATTCCACTAGTGATATGTGGGAAATTTCCTAAAGTAAGTATAGGTGATTTTTCTAAAAAACGGAAAGTAACTCAGTTTTTGGTGATTTTCCCCCAAATGGTACTGGAATTATTCGGAGGAATGCTGGTAAATTTACTAAAATCTTTTAGTGTGCATGCTTTAGTTTCTAAATAAACTTAGTTGTGGATACATTACAGTTAAACGTGTATCTCTTCCTGTGAATTTCATTAAAAGTTATTCAAATACGGAAAGAACTAACAAGTTGAGAATTATTGCTTTTCATTCGGTGCATCAAATTTTCGAAATTGAATGAATTGCAATGAATGCAATAAAAAAATTAAGTTTTCGAAAAATTAGTTTGAATATTTTTCCTTTTTTTGTAAATTTATTTAAGTGTCCTAACTAATATGGACGGCAGTGTATATAAAATCGTTTAATTTTCAGGTAAATTATGAGTAATGAGCGACGTATCACTATTACTAATACATACCAGCGATAACACGATTCGATCAATAATAAGCCGCCTAACTTTTCTAGTTTATTTACACTTTTCATAGACAGCAGAGGTCATCGGTGTTACATGAATCATATAAGTGCTACGACCACATTAAGTGTTTATAATTAGTAATTACGAGCCGTCTAATTATTTACTCCCTATTGCATAATGGTACGACGTTCAAGAGAATAATCTTGACATTTTGTTCCGAAATTTTGTTGAAAATAAAAATTTCTCGACTGTTCTTATCTTAAGTATTTCAGAAAGACCTTCACTAATCTTGTAGCTGATTGACATTTTTGCGGCACATCCATACTAAAGTTAACATTTAAATTTAATAATTACGCAAAGTTTACAACTTCAGAGTTCATCATTATACATTCTAGCAGTTATCGGCAAAATAGTTATCAACTGTGGTTCTCGTATGTAATAACTGCATTATTTAAGTTAATACATTTTTTTTTCAATTCCAAATGATACATTATTAAATGCATGCATTGTAGTGAAATTATGGATCTATAAACAGAATTTATTTATGTATGAACCGCTTTCCTAAGTACTGAAATTGCAATATATTGCGTTTATTATTATTTCAGATAATCTGCAGGTAAGCTGCTCAAACACGCTCTGCATTACTGTATTGTGTATTAAAATAAAGAAACAAACTATGGAATTTAACATTCATAATGATACCTTGCAGTTATGAACATCCGTGCGTATAAGAATATGAATTTAACGGTTTTGTGTTGAATGTTACCTTCAGCAGTTATGCATTCACCGCCAAGAATTTATTTGCAACAGAACCCCGGTGTCTTTAAATTTTCTTAAAATCTTTTTAACAGTCACGTAGCTGATTGTTTTAAGTTTTAGATTTAAATTGAAGGCATTATAAGTTAGTTAAATGAATTTGGAACTAAATTAAATGAAAATATAAATTTATTTAAATGAAATTGCGGAAGTTTAATCCAATCTTTGATATAAAATTTGACACTCGATCTTAGTGGCAAACCCAATGTCACCAGACGAAGAAATCTGGTCATAATTATATATACTCAAGACAATTGAAAAGGCGGCCGTTTAATTTATAACACGCGCATCCATTTCAACAATTATATCGGCCATTGACGTAACGCAAATACCATCCCATATACTTGAAGGAGAAATCTCTACTTTTAAAGACATGAGGCCTGAATGAACGCCATTAAAGTAGTTTCTTATAAATTAATTATAGTTACATACATGTATACATATCATACCTAGCTTGTGCAACATCATGCAATTTAGGAACTACTTCAATATTTACAAAAGAAAAAATAGAAAGCTATACAATAAAATGTAGGTAGTACTAAATCTTATATGTCCGTAAAGGAATTTCACCGAACTGATGTATTTGCGTTTACAAGTTGTTTTTTACATTGGACGTCGTATTTTCTTTATAAATACGTAAGGCACCTATGTATATTTTTCTGAGTATTATCTGAACTTGGCCGGAATACAACATATTTATAGCACGACAGAATTTTATTTTTTTTTTCCTATCATTAATGAGTGATGTGCTTAAGCCTATAATTTTTTTTTTTTATTATTTAAACTAATGGTGTAATTTTAAACTTAATTTAACTGATCGTCAACAATTTCAAATTTCACACCATGATCCAGTCAGCTATTTGCATTTGATACGGAAATTGTTACTGATGATGGACTGTTTTTCTTAATATCTGGAAAACGCAAAAAGATATTGCGCAGTTCTCGCCATTAATTGAGTCTGCGAAAGCTCTTTAAACACATCAGAAAACATTTGATTTTTTAGAAAATTCAGAAAAACTGTTACTGTTAGACATGCTATCTGGTGGTACACTTGATAAAGCATTAACAGATGGTATAAATTGTGATGTTTTACCATATACAGTGTGGCAACCGTTGGGGGTACCACCTTGAATTGCCACGCCTACTTAGCGGCACGCAGATGGCATTTACAAACGATAGCGGACGTATTATAAGTTACACGTATAAATGTATTGGGGTATATAGGCAAATCAAAGTCTTTTAGAGTTCTATGTTATAGCATAAGTGATTAATAACATTACATGTGGTAGAAAATACTATTCCTGAAAAATAAAAAGCACTGTTAGAGGTACTGTGTTTCCGATATAAGTAAATATTTTTAGTTGTTTGAAGCATCAGATAATCACTGATAACATGTCAGTGAAGTAATTCATCACAGCCTCATAAACAACATAAAAAGGCAAAAATAAATAATCAGAACTCCTAAACTTTAAAATAAAAACTAAAATAATATTGTTCAACAAGTATAAAATCTAAAAACGCAACTATAATAAAATAATGGAAAATAAAATATTTAATTCTTAAAACAGAATTGTATTCAACATTGCAATAAACCTGCAATTAGCTAAAAGAGAATATTATTCTTAAACAATAATAAAATTTGAAGTAAATTAATTTATTAAGTGTTCAAATAAACCTCCCTCTTGATAGGAACAATAACCCAACCGATCATAAAAATCCCGACGAACATTTGTTAACATATCTGCTGTGACATATATTACTGATTTCAATAATTCTCGCGCGCAGTTCCTCTAGGTTTGATGGCCGTTGATCACCGTATCCGTATATTGTATTATGTAAAAAGGGCCATAAAAAGAAATCGATTGGGGCTAAATCAGGGGACCGCGCTGGCCATTTAATAGGGCCCGAGTTACCGATCCATCTGTTTTCAAAAACCGCGTTTATAAAGTTTGTTACAATGCGTGTATTGTCTGCTGGGCAACCATCTTGCTGAAACCAAACTTCATTTATATTAAATCGCTCCCGTATTGCCGGAATAATATTATTTTCAAGTAACTGTAGGTATCTATTTCCGTTTAAATTACCGTCAATGAAAAAAGGCCCAGTTATATGAATTCCAATGATACCTGCCCATACATTTAGCTTCTGTGGATACTGCGTTCGCGTTGGTATATTTAAATGTAGATTTTTACGCGACCAGTAACGACAAACTGCGCGGTTATGATGCCCGTGTAGGTAAAATGTTTTTTCATCTGTGAACAATACGTTGTTAAAAAAAATTGGTTATCCTGATATTTATTTATCATTCTTTCGCAAAATTCCATTCGGCGATAATAATCATCGGGAAGAAGTACTTGTGAACTTGTAAATTTGTATGAACGATATTTATTAGTACGTAAAATCTTATGAACCGTTGTTTTAGAGATACCTAATTCGCGAGCAATTTGTCGAGATGACATAGTGGGATTTACTTCAACTAAAGCACATACTGGAATTTCGATATCGCTTACATTCTTATCCGGAACAACTTTATTTTTATTATTTACTAAAGAAAATGTAGTTTCAAATCGATTAACGGTCCTACGAATGGTGCTTGCATTGGCAATTTGACTTTCGGGGAAATTAGCTGCAAATAAATCCCGACTTACTTCCGCGGAATTACCACCGTAAAAGTGTTTAATCATGAAGAGTTTTTGCTCCGGCGTATAGTACTCCATTTTTAAAATAACCGTTATCTACCTACAAACAACGCGTTTTATTAAATAGTACGAGCGAGTAGTTCTCTCGACGAAATATAAAATGCATCTGACAAGCACGTGTGCGAGCGACGGCTCTTGCGCCTGTGCGGCGACAGCTTAGAAATGTGGATTTCTTGGCAAATACGAGTGCATCATAGCAATATGCTAATGTGATCCAGTCGAAAATTCCGTATACTTCTTTACCGTTCTAATGCACGGATACCTCTGTGTATCTCGCTTACACTACAGGATCGCTATAATGCGGACGCAGGCGGACAATTGGTATATCCATCCTTCTTTGATTTCGGAATTTTTTAGGATGTGTCAGCAATATACATAGTAGTATTACATATTATGTTTTTAATAGACACAATTATCATTTATGGGATAATGTTAATCTTCGTGCATGTAACTCGATATCAGGTACTTTTTTCTACAAACGTTTGTTTTAAAATAGGTACTTTGATACTCAAGGAAATAATGAGTGCACAATGAGATATCAATCACTTAAAATGGTGATACAACAATAAGCTGTCTGATTGACCTATTGGACATCTAACATTAATTGCCGATACAATATAATATTTGGCAACGATCTTACGTCGAGATCTGTCTTAAACCATCTAAATATACGCTAAAAAAATTGTATAATTAGTAAGAGCAAAATTCAATACTGCTTATTTAAATTTAATAAATTCTGGTATATTCTAGGTAATAATACCTAGTGAATCAAAGATAAGATACAAGAGATTCATTAAAACTTATATAAAACATATCACGTCGCTCAAGTGCGTTTTTTTGAATCTAATACCTCTCATTGCTTATTCATGAAAGGTATTTACAGTTCCATCAATTGCTCGGTAGGATTTACCGTAATATATATTCCATTTCTGTTTTCGCTTACACATATGCATATGAGAACACGCTTTATTTAACTTACCAGTACCATTATGCAAAATAATATTATTAATCTCGTTATTATTCAATTGTATAGCGAGGAAATTTTCACGTTCGTTATATGCCTAGTTACCACTTCCGTTCGCATAGACTTCCTCGTGCACGAAACAGCCTTGAGCGTGTATCCAATCGTGTGCACTTAATTATAAGATCAGAAGGAATAGCTGCTCCAAGATCAAGGTAGTAGTAGGTATGCCTTACGCACGACAACCTGTTATAAACGTTGACTTATAATTGTTTTGTTTACTCATGTATAAGACACGGGATTGCTTAACATGTTTTGTTTTGGTATATTAAATAAACACTGATTGCTTCAAGAACGAAATACGTAGCGTTTATTTTTTTTTTTGTAATATTACACAAGTATTTATCGCAATACGTTGATAAGTAATTGAAGGTGTTGATAAATTGCTATTGCACCTTGTAGCGTGCTGATACTAATTGAAAGTTAATTTTAATTCATTGCTTGTATGTTGTCGATCATCCAATATGAAAGAATCTTTTGGAGTGCGTTTATTAATTAATCTTTTGCCTTAAATGTTTTATGCTTTTAATCATTTGCTATTGCCAAGTACCACATTCCATTTTTGGTAGCACCTATAAGTACAGTGTACAATTTTTTACAGATAGTACATACATACCGGGTGTCCAGCCTAAGATGCAACGGTCCCTAGCCGATTTATTATTGTCTTTTTGAAAAAATATTTCAAATAAATGTTGTCACGAATCATATTCTACACATGTTAAAATTAGTTTCAGAAGTGGCGGACTTCCGGTTGTACCGGAAGTAACTACTAACTTTATTATTTTAAATGGAACACCCTGTATATTATTACACTTTTGGATTTCTTGTTAAATTTAAATAACAATACGTTAGGGATACATTGGGGCTAAGTTGTACCGTTTCCGAATTACACGACGTTTTTCGAAAAAAAAAAATGACATTTGCAGTGACTACGGTCGGTGTTTGGAAATATCTCAGGAAATACGAAAGTTAGAAAGATGCGGTTTTCGGTTTTCGCTTAACCACGAAACAGCACACGTCTTTTATTTTAAAATTGTTGTGTTTAAATTACAGCGTTATTAAATAGGGATCTGTAATTTTCGAACTCTAAAATCATGGATAACTTGATTTTTTAAAATTGAACGGTATAGCAATTTTATAGCAGCAATAATACTGGCATGCTTAGAAAGCCAACAGAACACAATAGGACCACTAGAAACAAGCAAACATAGCAAAGATAAAAGAAAACATAACATACTGGAATATCAATAAATCAGCACAACTACATTACTCTATCCAATGTATGGCGTACGTACACTTCGAGCGTCTTGCTCGCAACAGGCTACACTTTAAACGCTAGTGTTGTCATTGTAAAGAGAATTTGTTCAACACTATTATATTAAATGTTCAAGATGCTGTCCGTTTTGGGCACTACATAATCGAAATCGCTCTTGCAAACACTTTTGAGCATTTCTGAGTATTTTTGGTGTGACTTCTTGAAACGCTCTTAAAATACGATGGCGCATATCATCAGGGGTTGTTGTCTCATAAACCTTATTTTTAATGAAACCCCATGAGAAGAAATCGCGTCTTGCAACTGATTTTCATCCGTAAGTACGGAGTTATTGCGGTTCCGTTACTTGCTACGGATCCAGTACTTACAAATCTACCCAGTAGCGACTGAAATGTCCTCCGATCTGGATGCTTTCTACATGGGTAATACTGTGCGTAAACTCTTGACGCTAGCAAAGCGTTTCTGTAACATTCACCGAGAACGAAAACCATATCTACTAATTCTTCTCGAGTAAGCGACATCTTTAATTATTATGTTACCAAATAGTACTCTGAATGTCAGTTCTGACACTTGGAACACTAATAACGGTTAGATACCTAGTTTGTTTTTCAAGCTTGCGTTGACTTTAAAGATGCCGCTTTAAACATCTCAAGTATCTTTTAGACCACTTTGTTTGTTTCTAGTGGTCCTATTGTGTTCTGCCACTTTCTAAGCATGCCAGTATTATTGCTGCCAGTCCCAAGCCTGGTGAAATGCGAGGGGAAGGTGGAAATTTAACAAGGAATCCAAAAGTGCAATAATATACAGGCCGTTCCATTTAAAATAATAAAGTTAGTATCTACTTCCGGTACAACCGGAAGTCCACCATTACTGACTCTAATTTTAGCATATGTAGAATATGATTCGAGGCAACATTTATTTGAAAATTTTTTTCAAAAAGGCAATAAGTAATAAATTGGCTAGGAACCGTTGCATCTTAGATTGGACACCCGGTATACAGAAGAAGAATTATGGAGATTTTATTGCACATTTTCTTCGTTGTTTCGCTTATATTGAGCTAGCAATAAATGTTGTGAAAGTGTGCCTGCAATGCGGCAAAATCTAAATACTTCTATCACCTTGTGTAAACTCTACTCCTTTTTTACCTTGCGGTGAAAAGATTTATTAGAAACAACTTACTGAAATTCCACCTTTTTTGAAACGGATAAGCGCTCGAATTTTTATTCACATCATGCGGACAAAAATGGTAATTATATCGTTGTAGTCTTTGTTCTTTGGTCTATGTACATACATCCATACGATGATAAGCATGATTCATTAGCATGAGGCAATGCTAGGTCATATCTCGCTAATTAGTTAGCCACAGATAACTTTTTTCGTGCATGTATTAATAACAATTTAAGTGTACGTAACGTAGATGTATTTCGAGTTAATGTCGCAAGTGTTGGTATTGCCAACTTGAAGGTGATAAAAACATACAAATGCGCTTAATATATACGGGTCCAAATTGTACTTGGCATAATTAATAGATGTAATAATTCTGAACGATTTTAATGGTGTCCAAGAGGTAAAAATGGGTTTTGATTTATATTTAAATAAGTTGGTCAATAAGAAAGAAGATTATGTTTTAGCAGAATATAAACATTTAAAGATTTTCTTGACCAAATATTATATCAGCAAAAACTACTCAAAATAGTAGCTTCAAAATGCCTAGACGTTTACAAGGCGTAATTGATGCCAATGCAATGGTATGATAACAAAATATTAATGTATGTATCATACATTTTGTTGTTGTTGTAATATATTTGAAATATATTGACTTGTAAATTCTATTTTTCTCCTATCAATACTTTAGCTTCAGAATTTTTGGGTCACTATTTTATAGGAACATTTGTGTTTGATGTAGAATAAAACTGTATGAATCAATATTTCAATTATATATAATTTAATAGTTACACTAGCAAATATTTAGGCGAGTCAATACTTTATTGACCCACTGTAGTTCATTCATAAATGATGAACGAAGACGATATCGATAGTTTTGGGTATTTCCAGTGAAACGGACACCTCTTATTCATGGACACGCTCGCTTGGTTCCGGCAGCCTTACATGAGAATAATCAGTTCTTGGCCGGACATATTTTATGATCCCGGTGGTGTCCGTTCAAGAGAGATTTCACTGTACATTGTAGTTGAAGAAAATAGAACTTGCAATTCTTCTCTGGACATTACAACCCAAACACCCACTTTTATCGGATGCAATTGAGTTCGATATGTGGATTTCCAGTGAACCGTATACTATAAGTTTAGAAGTTGACAAATCCACGCGGAATCACGCTTCGTCACGATATCCACTTCCTCCTTGTTATTTAAACGTTCGTTAATAAACCTAGCACAATAATAACTGATAAATAATTGATATCTATGTATATGTAAGACCCACACATTTTATTTACACATTAACTTAACTGTTGGGTAAAGGTTCTACAGGTTTATTTAGGATTTGCGTGAATTCTTTCTCTTATATAATCTGCACAGTCTACGACTTCATCGGTCAGAATTGTACTTCTCCCAAAGGAATAGAAGTTTGAAGTCAACCTGATAGAGAATGTAATGTACATGGCAATATGGGTTGGGCTTGTTTTATAGAAACAGAAACTAATTTTGCTAAAATTGGAAGCAACTATAGAACTAATACCAAATGAAGTTTTTTTTTAAAATCTTCTTTTCCTTTAATTATTTTGGTATCACGTATTGGTTTTTAGGTCATTCAAAGATAAAAACACTTCATATATACAACGTTTCGGCTATAATTTTAACCTTTATCATTTACATGTATAAAATATAATAATACATATGAAGTGTTTTTATCATTGAATGGCCTAAAAACCCAGACACAATACCAAGATGAAGTTTATGTGTAGGTTCATGATGTTAAAAAAGGAACGAGTTTGTTATTCAAGGAGTTAGAATTGAATATAGTTGTCTAACAATATCTGTGACGTATCTATGCAAAAGAACAACTTCATAGACTTAATAAGTAGTGGAGCAAATCCAACTCACTATTTTATTTTGGTAAATACGGTCACGTAGTGTGTTTTTCGTACGATTTTAGACTGTGTATAAACGTTAGTCATTAACAGAAAAGGCGGCAAAAACGTATTTATTTGTAAGTCGTCAAATCAGAAGTGGATTAATATATTCCGGTTTTAGGCCACGCCAACACATAATGTATGCAACCAAGATTGCATTGGTCAGGTAGGGATCTGTTGAAAACCCCAAATGTAATGAGTTACCGATAATTTAATTTTGAATACATACATTGTTGTACCTATAATAAATTTCAATAGATAAAAGTGAATGCTTTTCAGGTAATAAATGAAATCTTAATAAGCAAATAAAAAAACCAAAATTATTGTTGTAACAAAAAATGGTCGTGTCTTATTTGAATAAATAGCAATTTAGCCGATGCGGTGTAAGTTATATGCTAGTTAATGCTGAGATGCGGATCAAAATAAACGCCAAGATCCTTGGTAATAGAACAACAGCTAAGTGGGATATCCCACATGTGATACTTAGTTGTTTAGCAAGGGATTGTTATTTCTGGTATAAGTCATAACTTTTAGCATTTGGACCCCATTTTGTGCACACCACTAATAAATGTTCTTTAGCTGTACACCGAGGTTTGAGCCTTATGGTACACTAGATTGTATTCTAGAATTGTATAATTGTTTTTAAATAACAAAGAGATAAATAAATATTGATACTGAGTCCTAAGTTTGAATCATGGAAGCAAGTGTGTACCTATTACACGTGCAGGAGATATTTACAAGGAATACCTTGAGAATTTATTGTATTTGGTTCCCTAAAAACTCATTCCGTTAGAGGATGATCGTTGGTTGTAGCGGGGAAAACCAATATGTACTGTATTCTGATAGACCTTTAAAAGACAAATTTAATGGCATATAACACAAGGATGTCTAGCGGAGTATTCGTCAAGGAATCGATCTGCCTTTTTACAATGATACTTGTAGAAATGTCTTGAAACGAAGGACATTTCATTTAATATTATCCTTAACCCTTTTCGCATATCCCATTATTCTGCCTTTTTTATTATTATAAGACGAGTTTTGCCTATATACCAGAGTGTAAAGTATGGACCTTGCGAGATAACTACAGTTGCCTCTTTATTTTTAAACATTTATGTAAAACGCACCTGTAGGAAGACACAGAGTTAAGGACATTTTGTTTTTCTATATTACCATTTCACCTCAATAGTTAGACTTTCTTGTCATCAGTACTTGGTGTAATTGTCCAAACAAAAAAAAGGACTTGAGAAAGTATGAAAAATGCCGAAAAAAAGGAAAGGAAAATATTTATTTGATCACCAGACCATTTTTTAATGCTAATTTTTTAAATATGTGCCGATTCAGTTTGATGTTTTCCCACCGCCTCACCGTTATGGCAGATGTCATCGCAAAGGTAGATTGATAATCCCATCAAATAGGTTTTGGCATCGCATTTACGAATATATGTGGTTTGTTACACTTTTTTTCCAAAAGCAAAAAAACGTATATGTGGCCGAATACCAAACTGAATCACCCGGTATATTGCTTATGCAAATATTTTTATATATTTTCCGAAAGAAAAAGGCCCCCAAGAAATTTTTATAGTTAGCCCACTCAGGACATGTTAAATAGAGATTTTTATTCTTCATTTGATGAATACCTGCCTTTAATCCTTTAAAAGTGTTGCTTGTTTAATTTCCAGCTTGGTGCTGAGAAGAAAGTATCATTCGACAATGGTCTGGACGGATCCGTGGCCGAAGACTGCTATTTCGCGATGCGTGCGCTAGACGAAGGCTTCAGCTTCAACTTCATCGAAGGCGAGATGTGGGAGAAGAGCCCCTTCACGCTGTGGGACTTCGTGCAGCAGCGGAAACGCTGGATGCAGGGCATCCTCCTCGTCGTACATTCCAAGGCGATACCGGTCCGCAAGAAACTGCTCCTGGCGATGTCGTGCTACTCGTGGGTAACCCTGCCGCTATCCACGTCCAATATAATATTGGCGGCGCTGTGTCCCATACCGTGTTATCCAGTAATCGATTTCTTGTGCGCCTTTATCGCCGCCGTGAACATATACATGTACATATTCGGCGTCATCAAGTCGTTTACCGTTTACAGATTTGGATTTTTCCGGTTCATGCTGTGCATAGCCGGGGCGCTATTGACTATACCGCTCAACATTGTCATCGAGAACGTCGCGGTGATTTGGGGCGTTGTCGGGAAGAAACACAAATTCTACGTGGTGAATAAGAACATACGTCAACCGATAACCGTTTAGGGAAACCTTAAATTATATTATTGTAATAAAAAAAGTAAATATTTATTATTTATCAAAATTTAGATATCGTAAAATGATGAAAGAGTTACCGTATACTAAAACGGGAAAAACAGATTTCCAGAAGTTACAGGTAAATAGAAGTTTTGTTTAATTTCACCTCCCACATTACCAAAAAAAAAAAAAAAAACACAATTTGGAGCAGTCAACATGATGTAACATTTACACTATATTATTCTGATTCTACACCCTTTTATTTCCTCATGTAAATCAATATTTGCCTCTTAATCACCATTATGAAACTGACAGTATAGCATTTGTTAAAGTATTGCCACCAAAACAACATTTTCTCCTTTCAGTATGCAATGTTCATTGGGTATATTAGGTTTCATACAGATACACATCATAAATAATAGAAATTGTCCGTTACTGCGTAATTTACATTCTAAACTACGGAATGTAAACATTGATATCGACTTCATGGAAAATGGAGTAGGATCAGGATGATCTTCAATGATCGCACTGTATATATAGCACACCAAAACTTCTATCGCCTGACATTGTATAGTAAATTATCGTCTTTGGTTTGCGCTACTTTTGCGCACTTCAAGTTGTTCGCAATCACATTAAACTACCATTTTACAAGGTACAAGGTGTAATTTGTTCATTAAAATTCGTTTCTGATCTCTGATTGAACGACAAGATTGTGTGTATTTAAAAATGTGATAATATTATACAGTAACTCGTTTCAAAATCAAAATGGAAGAAAGTTCTAGAAATCTTTCCGCATAATGTGTATTATACGGTATTTATTTTGTTCATAAACATTTCATTGAAAAAAAAAGTAGATAAACAGTAAATATAAGAAACAATTACTTTCACTTCTTAAAATAAATCACTCACTAAAAGTTTTCTAGATCTTTCGCGTTATTTATATAAGTATATAAATAAGTTTTGATTATGTATTATTATTATAACTACTGTTTAATTATTTATGATGTATATAGCATAATATTATAAAGCTTGTATTTTTGAAATGGATAACGCTTCTTGCTTCCGGTGTCAATGGATTAAATTATTTCACGATTATATCTTTTATGTGGTAGCAAATTCAATTATGCACAGTTTCAACTATTTCTATTCTGTCTATTTTAAACATGAAGTCATAGCAACTAATCGCTAGTGCACATTAATTTTTGTTACTTTTTACTATTACCAAATACATAGATTGCATGGTAGTTGCAACGTTGCCAAGTGAATTGGTGCTAGATAATTTTATATCTATATTTATTTAATAATTCGGAGTGCTACTTATACGTAATTATTATGCTTATGTAATTAATATATTAGACAGAATTGCACAACACAATAAACCATGTTCAAAGGATAACAATTTCGAAATCTTATTGTTCAAATATGAGAACTTTTATGGGACAGGAAGATTACGGTTGTATTCTCCTTATCAGCCATATTACTAAAAAATCATTTTGTAATTATGACGACTTGTTATTTAGTTTGAAACTAAAAGGTGCAAATATTTACAAAACTAGGTAAGCGAAGATGATGTACAACCAAATGATCAAAGATTTGCATCAAATATTTCCGCAGTAACTTTGACTTTAACATAATCTCATTGCAGGTACATAAATTTATCATGTATGTATTATAGTTTTTGCAGCTAGAGAACAAGAAGTACTGTTTCTATTCACTTAAATATATAATATATAAGTTTGAAGCGTTCTCCATTTCTATTTCCGTACAAGCCATTGTTAAATTATCAAAAAAAAGAAAACAAACACACTATGCTACGTTGTTATTACGTATACAAGAGTGTATCCATCGCACAATGTTCATTTTATTTAGTAGGATTACGATTATTAAATGCTTCATTCATGTTTTTAAATCATCACGTATTTTTTGGTAGTCATCATCATTTTAGTACGTAATTATTCTAGGGACTGATTATTAGATGAATTTTGTGATATTATTATAATTTTTATTCATCTTGTTATTTCTATTGATGATTACATTAAATTAAAAAAACCAAATAGTCGAATTTTACCATTTTTGCTGTAAAATTTCATTCAGGGGAAAAGGGATGTCTTTGTTGACTCCACTTATACACCTCTCAATAAAACAATACATAAAGGAATCGTTAAAAATGTAATTGTATGCTAATAAACAGAACAAAAAAAATATATGCTGATACACTGCCGGTCATTGAAGTTAGGACAACTAGTAAATTACTGCTAACTAAATAAAAACGACAAGAATTCAGAAAAAAAAAATAAAAATTCGTAGAAACAAAAATATAAACAAATAACAAGAAGAATACAAAATAAATTAAAACATTGATCTATAACTACACCTTCTTCTCGTCGAAGAAGCCTCCTTTTGCTTGCAATACGGCCCGGACCACCCGCGGCATGCGCTCTGTTAATTTTGCCAAAGTTTCCTGGGGAATATTGTTCCATTCGGCTTGGAGGAGCCGCCACAGGTGCTCTTTCGAAGTTGGCCAGACTTTTCTTACTCGCCTGTCCAGTTCATCCCATAGTAATTCGATGGGATTCAAATCCGGACTCTGCGAAGGCCCAGGGCATGATCTCCAAGATATTGGCTTCTGCTTGAGAGGATAGATAATTTTTGCAGATCCGTGCCGTGTGTTTGGGGTCATTATCATGCGCAAACACGAAATTCTTGGGAAACACCCAGGTAGAATTTTACGACCTTGTTGACCCACCCCTGTATTGTAAACATGTTTGTCGGGGTCCCTTTGAATATCGTTTGTAATTGTTTTATTACCTGCTATTCGGTTACTATTAAATTTTCTCTTCATTACGCTTATTCTAATGATGATTTCCGTCTTAAATACTTTACTGTTATGCTTACTTTGTTGTAGAAAATTTTACAATAATGTTAAAAGTATTAAATATTGAAAAAACAATAATTTTTTGAAATTGTACTAGCTGTCCTAACTTCAATGACCGGCAGTGTATATGACCATTGTACGATATACAAATATATTTGCTCATAGTAAACATTCTACTTTTGTATCACTGTAAAATTATCAATTGGGATCTCTTAATTTACATTATCTAGTTTAGGGAATCATAATAGTAATAATAATAGGATTTGTGTTCAGATTCAAGTGATGATTTAAAAATATTGGAAGAAATTATGTATCTACACTATCATCTCTGCATGTTGCATTACGCGTTGAAATAAAAATATAATAGAATTTACAAATGGCCGTGTAACGGCTTTTATAATTTGTTTATTGTACAGGCGGTCAGTTCATATGCTCTTATCTTCCACAAATTGTATTAATTTTGTACTGACGCACTTAGAACTAGGTTTATACAATGACTAATTTTAATAATATGCAAGGTAAGAAGTAATTACTACTGCGCGTCGGTTTTAGATTTTGATCTCCCACTGCATAGCACTTCTACACCAGCTGCTGTTTTACTAATTGCGCCGTAATTCTCCTCAAATGTCTATCCTGAACAGTATATACAAGCATTGCAAGTACTCTTTCTTCTGAATTAAAATATGCGAGCAAAATGAACTTGGGGGTTTACAAAATTTAAGAACTCTTAAGGAAATTCTTACTGGTTCAGTACAGATGAAGAATATTAAGAATAATTGAGGGAATCAATTATAATGGTTAAATCCTAGGTCTAAAACATTATTAGTTTTTACGGGTGATTAGACTTTCCAATAATATCTTACAATAGAATGAAAAAGAGCCTCTACCTATATAACATAGTATTTGTTAGATAATGTATATAATGTATATTTAAGATCTAAGCGTTATTTGCAGTTATCGAATACAAATTTTGTATTTTGCGCCAATTCAATAGAATAGTACGGAATGTGCTAAATATGAAAGAAAAAGGTATTTTTTTTTTAAAAAGTGTGATTTAGAAGTATCCGTTTTCAAATGAAACACATTTTTTAACTTTATACTGTAAAAAAAAAACAATATACTACATTACTTTGTATCAAATGAAAAGTAGCACGTCAATCAATGTCTGACGTTGGCAATAAAAAAATTTACGTTGCCACTAGTGCGCACTTGACATAATTTTTATAGGTGACAATGTGGCCAATTCATGAATGTAAAATCATTTTGAACTCATATTTAAATATTAAACTCCAGTAGTTGAGATTGATCACATTGCATGCCAACACATAAATAAAATTGTTACTCAGTTCGTTGTAAACCCCCTAATGATGAAATCAGATTGAATAACTTTTTGTAGGACGTAATTCTACATTGTCGATCTAAAACTGCCGCTTCGTAGTAATTACTTCATAATAATAAAACAAATTTACCTTATATATAACGAGAAACCAGTCGTATGTTTCACTTAATCATCTCAATAGCTTTTATAATTGTTTAAATTATGAACTAATTCAAAAAATTATATATTTTTATTAATGCATATAATAAGCAGAAAATTAAACGACCACGTTGAAATAACTTCTATACATATTCGATTAAAAATGAACGGTTATTTTACATTTTATGTACCTAAATTCTCAAAAATTGTAATTGTTGTACTTAAATCAAAAATGCTATTTATACTTATTAAATCAATTTTATTTGCGAGAAAAGAAAATATTCGAAACTAACTTTTATATTGAAATTTACAACGCGTTTATTCTTGCTAACAATTTTTTACCGCTATAACGGAATAAAGCATGAGTATGTTTACATCGTACCCTTGGACAAGATGAATTATTACCGTCTTTAGTAGTCTGGATTATAAATTGCCGTTTACATCAAAAGCACTTCCTTATAAAATTTATTTGATAGTGGGAACATTACCAGCAACATTTGACAGTAGAAAACAAAAAATTGTTAACTTTACAGCATAGCTGTAATACAGCCTAAATGCACGAGGGACGAGAGTTCTATGAATAGTTTCCTTTTTTGCTATAATTTCATGTTGCCTGCACTGATGGAAATCGGTAAGGGTTTACATCGCATTTCAAACGGTATTAATGCGATATTAGTAATTCCAAGTCTTTAGATAAGACTAGTAATAGCGTGACTAAACTCGGATGGTACAATGCGTCAATAGTTGTCAGTGCTTAGAAATATCAAGATCTACACTGTGATTCCACAATGCGAAGTTTCGTCCAGCAATAAACAAACAAACTCAATTTACAACTTCGACAATTCCGACGGCGTTTCTTACAATCGACAATAGTAACTGCGATGGACGATGTAAACATACTCCATGGTAACATCTTAAGTCTTCTATACTGCTTGTATCGCTTAACGCTTCATTAGCAATAACATTTTACAACATTGACTTTTTCTTTGTAATTTATTAAACACCAAATTATAGACGAATTCTTCGAGAGTAGATGAAAAAAGAACAATTTTAAATCAGATTTCTTCGAAATCTACAAACTATTTACTCACAATTTTCAAATTACAGATTACATTCATATGTAGTACTATTTCTTAGTATTATTAGCATGTAAATATCTCCTACGTGATGAATCCGTTCACTTAAAATTACGCAATATCTCCGATTACGTCGATTTTAACAATTTGCTTAATTAGATTGACACCTGCTGTAAAATAAACACTTATTCAAGACATAACGAATGCACTTTTAGCTAAAAAAAAAATGGGACTACTATTATTACAGCTACATTATTTTTAAGTCTACAGACAGCTTGATATCAATTTTTCGAAACTTCATTTCGTTATTTACCCTTTTTTTTATTTATTTTGTTCTTTATAACGTAAATTATATCTATTTATGTATTGTTCCTGCATGTACAGTAAAAGATCAATAGTATGTGTGTTTTTTCATGGGTTTATTTACAGAACCGTAAGAAAGCAGTGCCATTGTCATTTCCTCATAAAATTATGAATTGTAATTAGAACATCGTCTTTTTCGCCTGCTATTGTATGATTCGGTTAAAATTCCTATTGTGTTATATATTAATAGACTTGTACAATTTAATGTTTGGACCGAATCATATAGCAATTACCACAACCACAGTATCCCTAATTTTTTATTCAGTGTTATGTGATTTTGTAGCATACCTACATATAAATTTTAATTTCTTTGTGATTCTTTTTGTAAAAGGCAGAACTTTTCGTGAATTATTTTGTTAAATATTTTTATAAGTTCGCTCATTTTAACGATAATAAATAAAGTAATAAAAGATGTTTTTCAAACAAAATGTTATTTTTATTAAAATGCTATTGTGCTTTGCAAAAATGTTACACCATCTGATAGTTCGTGTTTGGTGCAATATTCTGAATGAAATTATCACAATATGTTTCCTTGCAATATTCTGATAATTTCATTTTAATAACATCCACTTATGTATTCAACTTTAACCCGAACTTAAAACTCTGCGCTAACATTCAAAGTTACAGCAGAATTCACCTGAATTGGCGGAAACTCCGCCTCTACGCGCACTACACGTCACAAACTCGAAGAGGCGGGCGAAGCCTAGTAAATGAACAGCGTGCAATACATACTGAACTACGATGTTTTAACAAATCGCGAAGGTCGTGGGAGTAGTTATACTTCGTGTGCGAATTATAACGATTTTCCATATTCCTTTGGGTGTGTTGAGCACGCCCTCTTGCTTCAAACAAATAAAGAAATAAATACCATAAACGATTGTTTTTTTTTTTATTATTTTTATAGTAACTACAACCATCGTATCGAAAAATTCAAACCACAATAGCCTTTTAGCCACAGAACAACAATAAAGAGAACCGCAAATCCTGTACATTTCGTTGGAAACATGTGACGTCACGATTGCATTATCACAGCGCCCTCCGGGTCAAACGGCTAAACATAGAATTACGAATGGACCGTGCTTCCAAAATATAGCGCGAGATTTGAAAAATTAGATATGTTTCGATTTTCCTTAATCTCATCAGTGTGATACGTCTGCTAATAATGGGTCGTATTTACAGCTTACATTTAATTTAACAATGTCGCGATTACATTTTTAATGCGGCTTTTAATAATTTTTGAGATTGTAAAATTTTTCACTACCTAATAATCGTAATGTCTTTCTTCCTTATCATTTATCAATTATGAATAATTACAATAAAAGATTGAAAATTAGAATAAATTTAGTTACGGCAACGTTAAATTAAATATTAGGTGTAAATATTGATCAATATGATTATTTGCAGAAATCACAGACATATCTAATTTAACCTAAAAATAAACTCTAAAGAGATAAAAATCAAAATAAACTCTAGTAAGTCAAATCATGAATGAGCATTAAATACGAAACACGTAATCATGAAAATTTAAACAACAAATGAACATAAACTCTGAAAGCAGAAAAACTTAACAATAAACTCCGAAAATTCAAAAATAAAAATAAATTCTAATAACACGGGATAAATAAAGTATCTTAAAAGAATGTCCTCTGTGCCTGCATTAGATTTAGCTTACTCGATTTCGAAGTATTTAAACGGTAAATATTTGAATTAGGCATTATAAAAAATCGATAATTTATTAAAATGGCCCTTGGATTGTGATTTTTTCACGGACACTCTAAAGAATGTAAATCACCTGAATGGTTCCCAAAAGTAGATGATAATGAAGATAATTCAGTATTATTATTAACATCAGAAGAAGATAAAGACGCTATAACCGACATGCAATAATCATGATCTATTGGCGGAAGATATGATTTCGAAGATGAATTGCTACTATCTCGTTCTAATTGGTTCCCACAAGTAGGTGATAATGGTGATAATTCATTACTAACATTTGAAAAGGTTGCATAAGGGACAGCATCACGATTGAGATACATCTTTAAATGGTGATGATTGTAATCCGAACTAGTGAAGTGCCTAGAACATATTCTAAACTTTTGTACCTTTGCAGAATCATCTAGATGAAGATGACATATTTCCTTCCAAATTTTCAGCGTTAGTGGATGTTTTGGGAATCTATGAAAGCGAATTGATTCCCTATAAACCCTTGGACACCCAGGAAATTTGCAATGTATATATATCTTAGGCATATCGGGTGCTATCTAAATAATTGAGGTTAACCGTACTTTGAACATTACGTTTTTGGCAGCAATACTTGCCAACATTAATTCAACAAACTGAAGTTGTATTTCGTGCATATCACTGATAGTTGGTGTATGGTTGGTGTCAATTACTCCAGTCAATTTCATTGCGGCTATGTTCGTTTGTTGCCAATAACGCGTATTACCTTTTCATACCCGTGCTTTTAGCCCACAATTTTTCCTGGGATGACCCTATTTGGAATTTAAATTTAAGGAGATATCGATTTAGCACAAAAAAGAAAACTCCAGCATTTGTGTGTATCATCTTTCTTATATGAATATAAGCTCCACAAACGTTTGATTATATATTTATGTAACCAAAACTACACTGAAAGATTATTATTAGCAAGCAATTCTGAATTACGCCTCGAGTAGATTTGGTTGCATAAACAATGGTCAGTGTAGTCAGTGGAATTCTCTATTAGATTAGCATTTAATTTTAGAGAAAGATAAATTTAATTATAACTATGTTTAGGGGCGTGATTCTGAAAAATATTTTTTTTATAACATTCAAAATTTTTAAATCTGTAATATGTTCAAACAAAAATCACAAACTAGTCAAAACTATTCAAATACTGTGAAATCAGTCAGAAATCTGCTTCGGATTTCTTGTACCCAATCAAATCGCGTCGAACTATATAGTTTATGTTGTTATTCTTGATCTTGATGAACAGGCCTATAATAAATGTATACTAAACATTGAAAATAATTAAATAAATGTGAAGTAAATTCTTTTCAAAGCACAAAAGTTCAATTATTACTAATCTTATAAAACGGGGAAATCCCTTTACAACTATACATTTAGGGTGGAACTTGTGGTCAAATTGTTACTGTACAATACAAACTTTAAATAGCATTTTCTATTCTATCAATTATAATTGTGTTCTTTTTGACAATTAGCCGAATACCTTAGTATTTTATACCAAAAAATATTTATCGGATTACATTGAACATAATTTAATTTATGGCTGTTTGCTATCGCTATGCTATATATATCGGATTTTAAAACCTAACAAAAAACATAAATATCAGTAATTTAAGTGGTTTAGTGTTGTTTGAAAATACGTGCCCGCCATACGCAGCATTTAATGCTGAGTTATTTGCAATAAAGTAGTTAAAAATTAAGATAAAAGGTAAATATAACCTCAAATTGTATATAACCTATAATTTTCTATGACTTTTACGTTGTTATTTATCAGGAATTATGAGCACTGATATTATTACTGAAAGTATCCAGCAATTTAACTTAAAATGGACAAATTACACAGCAAATTTGTTAGAAATATTAGCGGATAAGCTCAATAAAGGATTTTTAACAGATGTGACATTGTCATGTGAAGGTACATTAATAAGAGCACACAAATTGGTATTAGCTGCATGTAGCCCATATTTTGAGGTATTTAAATTTGACGAAATAAAAATATTCTAACATAAAATGTTTGAAGCATTTATTTGAGGTTTATAACGAGTCAAACCCTTTGATCATCTTGAACGGTGTCCAACTGAAAGATTTAAAGATATTGTTACAATTCATGTATCGTGGTGAGATAAAGATACGCGAGAATGAAGTGCACGATATATTGAAATTGTCTAATGATTTACAAGTCAAAGGACTATCAGATGCGAAGGTGAATTGGGCGCTGAATAAGAGCTTTGAAAATTCCAAGAACGAATTATCACAACCTAGTTCTAATTTGCCTGTGACGCCACCTGTGCCTTCCGTAATTATTAAA
This sequence comes from Cetonia aurata, assembly GCA_949128085.1. Lineage (NCBI taxonomy): Eukaryota > Metazoa > Arthropoda > Insecta > Coleoptera > Scarabaeidae > Cetonia > Cetonia aurata. Next base: position 38,418,756 of record OX421885.1, read on the forward strand.
AAATTGGTGTTATAAAATGATACTCATTTATCTTTCTTTAGGACAATATCAAGAAACCTACGAAACTAGGATCGTCACAAACAGAATGTAATACGGAAAATTTAAAAGTGAATCCATCTTTCCCTTCAACTTCATTGCCAATGAAGAGATCCTTGCCTCCTAAAGCTTTCATGGTTTATGCAAAGATAATGAGACGAAAATTAGCAGATACATATCCTAGTAAGTTAACATCAGCAATTTTTAAATTATAATCTTTGTTATAATAAAAGTGCTATTTTGTTAGATGAGCCTCCAAAAAACATATCTGTGCGAATAGGGGATTTATGGAAGCAATTATCAAATGATGAAAAAATGAAATTTTATGAAATGGCAAAATGGCAAATTGATTCCGATTCAGTATCGTGGTGAGTAAATTCTTATTTTCTTCATGTAAACCAGAGCTGGGCAAACTACTAGGGCAAAGTAGGGGAGTGTAACAACTAATTATTTTCTCCAAATATAAGTGAATTGAATAATAACAACGTAAAATGCTTAGTTTAATATTTAAAGCATATTTAAGAATATAATAATTATTACATAGGACTTGCTTTTAAAAATACCAGTTGTTCAAAAAGATTGTCGGTGATTACGTGCCTTTTGGATTAATTATGCAAAGTTGCAGAATTGAACGTGCGCTCAACAGGGGTAAAAGATGGTAAAATTAGTATTGTACAGCTGCGACATAATAAAAGTTACCGATCTGACGCTAGAATTTGCCTTAAAAATAGAGAAAGAAGCTTTGTTTTTATTGTTACTCTCCTGTAATTGTGAAAATAAAGATGTTAGTATTGCTATTAAAAAATAAATGATGTTATTCATTGATCTTTTTTCCTTCTTTAGTGATTCAATTGAAATAATATCTGGGATTTTGTTTCATACTTTAATAATTTTGTCAATATCAGCAAAATTCAAAGATTTGGAGAACCAACGGTAAAACCTGTCTTAATCTAAAGGCCGCTGTACAGTTCGCAATTTTTCTTGAATGCAATTACACGGAATAGAACTTGTTTTATTTTTATTGCATGCAACACGCAATTCTAGTGTTATTTTTAGTGATTTTATGGTTGGCAACTTATAATAAAAGTTCCTATTTCTAAAATACGGTGGATTTATGGTGAATTATTATCACGCCATTTTCACGCACGCCTCAAATGTTTTCATATCATTGACATGTAAAAACTCCTCTATTACAGTAATATTTCCCCTTTGTCTATTCAACCAGGGCTTCAAACATTTGTGTTTTCTATTAATAGTGCAGTTGCAGCAATAATAAGTGAAAAACAAGGCGCTTTTATTTTAATGTGATGATTGGTATTCTTCTTCATTACGGTCTGATATTATTTATGTTTTGGTTGCATCTTGGTCTCTCTTGGCGTCTCGTGTTTATATTTTTATATCAATAATGTAAATATTATTATGTAGCTATGAACTTATAGCGTTATTGTACGTTACGCGTACGCATTACAAATTATAAGTATTTGTAATTTGTATGGCTTTACAGTTGTATAGTTGGTTAACCTGATTGATAAAAAAAAATTGCACCGTATGCACCTACAATTGCTTAACTGTAAAGCGTTATTACGTGCATTTCTATTGCACGCAAGAGAAATTGTAAAATAACTACTTGAATTACCTAAAGTAGTTAGCACTGTGTAGTTAACTGCTTTTTTAACCAGTTTTATTATTATTTTATGAAAGTCAGAATACAATTAGGTACTATATGTTAGAAAGTAGTAGTAGAGATAACTTTTTTAAAACAAAAAGCGATTAATTGCGTAATGAATTACTTTTGTAAGCTGTACAGCTGAGCTGTAGTTTACTACAAAAGTAATTCATTACCCAATTAATCGCTTTTGTAGTAAACTACAGCTCAGCTCTGATGTAAACTTTGCGAATACAGTCGCATTTTATTGTGTACACTCACGTAACTATAATTTTACAAAGCTTTACCCCAGAAGATGATGAACAGAATGATAATTTAAAACGTAAAAGAAGCAATGAAGATGTCAAAATACCTTTGAATCGCAATATCCCTTCAGTAATAAAACATGCACTTGAAGAAGATGACGATGATGATGACGTAAGTATTTAATTGTATAGGGTGTATGGACCATTCTTGATTAACAACTACCTCTTTATTCACAGGTCGAGTTCGTCGAGGTAACTAAAAATTTACTTGCAAGCACAAGCAATGGGAATTCTTGAAATAGCAGTTATAAAAAGTCCAATAATATAATTCTTTGTATTTGTGTACCTGATTTTACTTTATGTAATACATGTATTGTTTAGCCTGGCTAGTTAATAAAACACAATACATATATACACATTTCTAGCTTGATTGCGGTACGCAACTGTATTAATCTTTGCCTGTGCAGGAGACTGATAATGCATGTTCCTATATTAACTCGGACATTGAAAATTTAAATATCGCATCTAGAAAGCACTCTCTTTTATTGATCTCTGCAAAAACCGACCTAATTTTATTTGGCCCTAAAAAGTTAGAACAGTCGTTGATAGTAGAAGTATTCCATTAAAAAGTACTATTAAAAATTCAGGTGTTTTACTCGATGATAATCTAGATTTTGCTCATCATGTTAATGAATGTGTTAAGAGATCATATGCTGCCCTAAAGATTATTTACGCTAATAGAGGTTTGTTGTCTCAAAAAACAAAAAGAGTACTTTGTGAATCGTTAGTTTCGTCCCACATGAATTACTGTGATTCTTTATATCATCCTTATATTACGTCAAACAGTATTCGTAAAATTCTTGTATCAGATTAATTTTTGGTATTAGACGTCGCTCGCGAATATCATATAAGCTGTCGGAGATTAAATGGTTGTATATGAAGCATCGCAGGCTTCTGTTTCACTCTGTCATATATTCCCAAAAACCGCCATATCTATACAGGAGCATCACTTTCAGGACTGATGTCCACGACGTAAACATTCGTTTTAAGGGAACACTAACTCCTCCTATGCACCACTATGCACAGTTCAAAAAATGTTTTACTTACCGCGTAACCTCTACATATAATTCTATTCCCGTGGATATAAAAAATGAATGCTCCTTAAATACATTTAAAAAGAAATTACGTCAGCACTTATTTACTAAACAGATGGGTTGATGGTTTGCGTGGCCTTTACTTCTTTTGTGATTTTGCCGTTTACCTCTGCATTTAGCTCTATTTACATTATTTCCTACGTTTAATTTAGTTTCAGGTTATTTGTTGGGTTGAGTGGAAGAACAGATGCTGCTATTTGTAGCAGTAACTGAACTCCGTCCTTTTCCTACTCTTTGTTAATATTGTATGATGATGTAGTGTGTTACTTTTGTGAGTACGGAAAATAAAGGTATATTATGATTAAGTACATAACATGATTCTTTAGCATCGTTTCCATTGACTCTGTAGTCTTTCTAAAGCTATTAATACTTAAAAAATTAACAGTTATATAGAAAGCAAAATTTTACCTGTGGAATTACCTTTTGCAAAATGTTAAAAATATAAAAATTAGTATAAATATAAAGGTCCAATACTTTTAAGTATACATTATATATATATTAGTACCGTTAATAAAGTCGGAATTAAATACAGGCTTGCACAAATTTTCTCGCACTGCCAACATCAAATTTTTTTCGTATTTTAAAGATTGGGAAGAGAAATACTGAAAGATATATTTTATGTATCTATATTTTTGTAATAAATACATTTAAAAATAAATATAAATATGTCATGAACTATTTTCCATTATTATTTTCACATTTAGATCAGATCAAATTGCATTTCTTTTTTGTACTAGTAACAAATCAAATACTCATAAAGAAAAAAAAAAAACAATATATAAAATAAATTTGACTAAATGAGATTACAGAGAATGAATAATAATATTAATAGATAATAAGTATAAAGACTACAAATATAAAACTATACAAACGTTTACATCATATAATTATAAATCTCTTTGCTATATGGCAGTGAAAAATTATACTTTGTCGATTATAATAATAAAAATTATAATAATTAAGAAAAAAGTGCACAAAAGTATATATAATACAAGAAAAATAAAGAAAAACAAGTAACACTACATGTTCAAAAACACGCTCCAATCACCTAACAATAAATAATTCTTTTCTCATATATACGTCTAATATAACAAATCGTTTTGAACCGTAACTATAAAAACTACAATATACAAAACTGTTCTACTCGATCGATATTCTGCCTCTAAAAGCATAATGTGAAGATGGCACTATACTTTTTCGTAAAAGTGTAAAGAGTAAATACATCTTCTAATAACATGTTGCATCGTAAAACTAAAACATATTAAACAACGTGAGAATACAGAGAAATAGAACAAGTAATGTATAAATTGTATATCAATCAGACTTGCACGTTCGTTAACATCTACTAATATTAAATAATCACTGAGATATATCTATAAATCTGAATAAAATCTCAATAAAATTGGTAATGCAAATGTACTACACCCACACACCGTGTGGGTTTTTGTTGGTTGGTACAGCGTTTTCTAACTGTCTAGGAGATCCGATCATTTTCCGCGTACTTCCCCCTACTTTACTCGGTCCTTCGAATATATGTTTCAGTTCTTCTGGTGGAGCGATGCTTAGGCTTTGTAAATTTGCCTCTTTCATTTCGGTGACTAAATGCTCGACTTGTTTCTTTTTTTCTATTATTGCACCTTCTAGTGTAGCCACCTGCAAAATTAGCTACACATTTATAATGTGCTTGTTTTTTTAAACGATAAACGTGAATTAGTAATACTACTTGCCTCCTTTTTGAGAGCTTCCGCTGTCAAATGATGTAATTCTGCGCTTTGTTTCGCCAGATCTATATCGTGCTGTATTCTTTCCATTTCCGCTAAGAGATTACGCTCCATTTGTTTTCTTGATTCGCTTCGCCTGGATTGTGCTCTCTGTTCCATTTGTAGCTCATCCATGACCAACCTAAGGTATAGAATTTAATGATATATGTAATAAATATAACGGGATGGACTTTTATAAAATATTATCGTTTTTAACAGAGAAATGATATCTAATATTATATAGAAGACGCATCATGCTATCTTTAAATGATGCAGGGCTATAGGCAATATGCGAGGGTCGAAGGAGGCGAATATTAGTACCCCATATTGCGCAGTCGCGGAAGCTGAATTTGAATTTGCCAATTATAACGCAGCACGCCTGTTCTTCGCCTTTTAAAGTCCCCTTTTAAGCTACCAAAAGGGAATTAGCTGTATTAGATCGAGCCACCAACAAATTAAAAAAGCATTCCTGGCGCATTTGTCAGTAAATTAAACAAAAAAGTACCTATTTGCAGTTTTTAATAGACATCCAGAATTAAGTATTTTCTATCAATGATGTAAAAAACCGAACACATCTGATACGATTTTAAAGTTTACTTTAGTTTTTATATCTCATCTTAAGCCTACTTCTCTCACTAGTTGTGACGTTAAACTGTTTTTTCTGTATTTAAAGAAGCACTTACATCTAAATAAACAAGTTTCACACCAGCAAATTTAGAAAAAAAGTGTAATAACAGTTAGTGCAGTCCCTTTGCACTAATTTTAACCATTTATGTGCACACACGAATATTTATTTCCATAGAAAAACATTTTGTTTAAAATAGATTTGATATTAACGTTTAGTAATAGTCGCATTGTCCGACTTGTCAATAAATAAAATATAATTTTCATAAATATAATTCATCATACCTGATTTTATTTTTACATTGCAGCAGTTCTGTTTCACAATTTGCCAACTTCGATCTTAACAATGTTATTTCAGATTTCAATGTTTTCTCTTGCTGTTTAACTATTTCTACTTCTTCTTCGACATAACCCAAACCTTGTATCTGCAGTTTAATATAAATAGGAATAAGTAAGTACAGCGCGATATATTTGTAGTTATGGTAATACCTGTTCTGCATTTATTCTACTTGCATTGCTCATAGTAACTAACTCTTGTGCGATAAAATCTAGTTGAAATTGTTTCTCGCGTTCTTTACCCTCCCAGAACAAAATTTCTGCATCGTACTAAAACAAATCAAGTTGATATTTTCCAAATTTTATCGAAAATAGAAAATTACCTTAGTGAGATCTGCTTGTTGTGATGATAATCTTTCACGTTGGTAATTCACCAGGGATATTAATTCTCTATATTCTACATTATAGTGAACTACCTCTTCATTTCTACTGATGTTATTTTTATTATCATTAATTACTTTATTCGATTCCTAAAATGGAAAATCAAATTTATAAAATTCTCAACGCAGTTTTTTCTTAATACCTGTAGCAAGTTCTTGTATTTATCATTGCTAATGATGGATGAGGTAGGTGGTGGAGGATCTCTATAAGGTGGTGGAGCAGGTGGGTCTTTATAAGGAGGTGCGATGCGTTGACTAGGAGAATCAGATATATCTGAACCACCATTCTGACTGCTTTTTTTAGGGCTGCTGCAGTAGAATTCTCTTACTTCTAATGGATTCATTCGAACATGTGGTACGCCTTTAACTATTCCAATATTATCACCTTGGTAAGTACTATTACAAAGAAAAACATCAGCATTATATAAAATTCGATTATTTACATGCTTAATTACCTAATTAGCTTTTGTATGTCTTTATTATATTTTTCTGGCGATTCAACAATAATATTTGGAGCGGCTGGTATAGGCGTAGTGGGGAGATTAACTTTATTTTTAAAACCTTCACTCCACTGCAAAATAAACTGGACATCACTAGAATATTCACCCCATTTTGTCAAAATCTGCAAGGGACTTTCGTTAGGTGCCAATTGTCTTTCGTTATTTCTCCATCGTTCTATTAAGGTGAAACGACCTGATTTGCCTGTAGCATGGGCTAATGCGAAAACCACATCCTAAAATTTTGCCAAAAATACATAAAAGGACATTATTTACATTAATAACATACTTGACATGTTGTTGTATCAGTCACTCCACAAACAATTCGCTGAATACCTTCTACCCAAACTTTTAATTCCATATTGGGTCACAAACTCATTGGAATTATACTGGTAGTATTACTACAATTTCAGAATATTTAACTGTATAATACATAAAACCAAAAGAAACAAAGAAGTTCTAAAAAGACTGTTTCCGTACCTAATTTCATTTTCGGTCATTTTTACGTGCAAAGACGGTATTTAAAGGTGGCTATATTTTTCTTCCAGAATGGTGAATCATATTTCCTATGTGCTTAACTTAGTTTTCCTTTGAAAATTAATTGAAGAAAATGTTATATTTATTATATTTACAAACCGTTCGGATATGTCAGTTTGTCAAATGTCAAGAAACGTTGTACAATTATGACAATTCCTTAGAAAAAAAATATTTTAGAAATAAAAACCCTAGGATAACAAAAAACACTTTGGAAAATTCTTAAATTAAATAATTTTTTAAACTTTGATATACTACAACAACATGGATTTAGAAATTGAGAATGTGAGATACAACATTTGTTTTCTTTAATAAATATATTATTAGTTATTAATGTTATTGTGAAATATGTTTTCAATATGCAGTTGGGCCTACTGGTATTGAAATAACCTAAATTCGTAAGTTAAAATGCGCAGGCTTAGCGTATGTTCATGAATTTTTGGCGGGTAAATAGTATTTATCGCATAAATGGTTGTGTTTTAAATATTTTTTTAATTATAAAATTTACAAAAAAAATTGTGGTGTTAATATGAATTCTAGGTAATGTATACATATTTGTATTAAAAGACACCAATACAGCTTTTATTGCAGCGCATATTTAGCATCTAACGAAAATCCGGAAAGTAAAGTGACTATTGAAATTGTATTGAACAATGATAAAGAAAACATCGATCATAATTCAATGCAAAGTGGCGATTTACCAAGACATCGGCATGAAGAATATCAGTACTTAGATCATATCCATCGAATCATTACAACTGGTATCCTTAGAGATGATCGAACTGGAGTTGGGACTTACGCTATTTTTGGTGCACAGATGAGGTATTCTCTACGAGACAATGTGATTCCTATATTAACGACAAAAAGAGTATTCTGGAGAGGTGTCGTTGAAGAATTACTATGGTTTATAAAGGGGAGCACTAACGCCCATATTTTGAGTGAAAAGAATGTGAATATATGGAAAGCGAATAGCACCCGTCATTTCTTAGATTCTGTTGGGTTAAAGGATAGGGAAGAAGGGGATTTAGGACCTATATATGGTTTTCAGTGGCGTCACTATGGGGCTAAATATACTAATATGCATGCCGATTACACTAACAAGGGAATTGATCAGTTAATGGATGTTATTAATACCATAAAGAATCGACCACACGATAGACGCATCATTATGTGTGCTTGGAATCCAATTGATATTCCACAGATGGCTTTGCCCCCTTGTCATTGCTTAGTGCAATTTTTTGTGGCTAACAATGAATTGTCTTGCCTTTTATACCAAAGATCTGCTGATATGGGGCTGGGAGTGCCTTTCAATATCGCAAGCTATGCTTTGTTAACATATATGATTGCTCATGTTACTAATTTAAAGGTTGGGGTGTTTTTTATGATCACAATATGATCTAAATCTCTAATACTTCTTTTTTTAGCCAGGAGAATTTATCCACACATTGGGAGATAGTCACGTTTACACCAATCATGTTGATGCTTTAAAGGAACAATTGCAAAGGAAACCTAGACCATTCCCCCAACTTTACATTAAACAAACTGTTACGAATATTGAAGATTTTAAATTTGAAGATTTCGAACTTGTAGGGTACAATCCTTACCCCAGTATTAAAATGCAAATGGCAGTATAAATAGTTTTTTTATGTATTATGTTTACCAATGAAATGTATTTTATTAAATAGAAAACATTTTAAAACGAGTATTAGATAAATAGTATACAGTGTGCGCACAGTCCCTCTGTAGCGTATAACTGGTATAACCATGGTGCGAAATTATGCAAAATGTAACACAAATATAAAACTACCACAGTAAATCTCGTCACAATGTAAACCAATAAATACGATTTCACATTAAGATCTGTTATTCCCCACTTTTCGGCGTCCTTTATATACGTCTGATCAACACTAGCGCGGTTACGTTGATACCGTTTAACCTTCCCGGGCATGCCCCGGATGGACCTAACTGTATTTATACATTCTTTAGTTTTTGTTTCCACAGAAAATATAATTCTTTATAAAAGGTTTTGCTTACTTTGGAAATAATCGAAATGTTGATTAAACTTACAGGCTGGTCAAAAAATAAGAAAACGTTCCAGGTGTTTGATGTGCTTATAATACCAAATGATTTATTTTATTGTTTACGGTTTTGGTCCCTATCCATCACAAGCATATACTTGGTATAAATAAAAAATGATTTTATAGTAAGATCTTTATTAGCGTATAAGTTATTAACAAAATAGTTTAATGCCGTGGAAGAAAATCATTCACACTCGTATAAACATATTACAAATGCAATTTTTTACTAATGTATGTGTGTTAAATAATTACTGAAAATGAATGTCTTGAGAGAAATTAGTGTATTACGAAATTGAAAAGCTACTTTTCCATGATTAAAGCTACTTCATGGTGTTTACTATGTCGTCGATCTTCAAAATGGACCTAACAGTTTCTGTAGCTAAAGTAATAGCGCTGACAGAAACCAGCAGGGGCTGGACGACATTTTCCTCTAAGATATCCGAGATGGTTCCTTTACGAACGTTAATTCCGGCCGAAATTTCTCCATTTGCGTGTCGATTTCTCAATTCCGTTACTGTTTGAATGGGATTTAAACCGGCATTTTCGGCAAGCGTGAATGGAATAATCTCCAGTGAATTTGCAAAAGCTCGTAAACATATTGCGTCTACACCTTCGCTTTTATCAGCTAAGGCTGCCAGTTTTAAAGCGAGTTCGATCTCGGGAGCCCCACCGCCAGCTACTAGAGCCTTCTTTCGGACCAAGCAACGAACTACGCATAAAGCATCATGAATTGAACGCTCTGCCTCTTCCAATACCAGCTTGTTTGACCCTCGCACTAATAATGTAACAGTTTTACCGGCATTTTGGGATCCTGAAAGATTTGTTCATAGATAATAAAGGAAAAAAAGTTGCATAGTTTAAATTGAAAAAATCTTTAAATTCCCAACATAATATTTACAAAAACTTTGCTTAGAACACAACAATAGTTTCAATATCAATTTTGATGTAATACATAAACAAAATAACAAAAAAAAGTGGTAGTATAATAACAAAAATATTTGAAATTCCCTAGTTAATGTACTTTATTATTTTGTAATGGAGCTCCAACATATTAACTATTGATTTTTAACATTTTACCTGTAATTTTGACCATTCTACTTCCACTAAATCCAATTTCTTCTACAAGTTCTGCATTCGAAAGATTCTCTGCTGTGAAATGATCAAGTGAAGCAATAGGACGACATCCTAGAGATTTACAAACGAACTCAACATCTTCACGTTCGATATCTTTAATTACCATTACTTTAATTTTATCAAGGAAATGTAAAGCTAAATCGGATACCGCATCCCGTAGAATTGATTTTTGAACCTAAGCAAGTAGATCTTTATAACGGAGAATATAATATTGCAAATACCCACTTACAATTAATACATTGCATCCCGATTTTTTAATTTGTTTAACAATATTGAGAATATAGGTTCTTTCTTCTTTCAACACTCTATCCATTGCAGCGTAATCAGAAACAATAACATTATGGTCCATATCAGTTTTGGGAGCAGAAATACAGAATTGTATTAATCCAATCTTAGCTTTTTCGATGCGTTTTGGTCCGTTAATATTTGCAACACGTTGAGGGAATACCAAACCGTCCACCAACTCGGTATCTTCAACTGTTCCACCCAACTGCCTAATTACTTTGATATCTGAGAGATTCACTACATCCTCGTATGCCGGGTTTATAATTTTGAAAACCGCATCAACGGCTAGCGGAGCAAGTTGGCTCGATTGTTGTGAGACTACCTTGGAATTTAACGATGTCGATGCACTTTTAATTAGCTGTTCACGATTATCTAATTGAATTGGGGTAGAAATACTAGTTAAAATCTAAAACCATCACACATTAATCATTTTTATGAAAACTTAATTCAATTTTTCTCTTACATTAACTGCATGTGCTGCAGCTCTTTGGAACGATTCTGATATCGCTGTAGGATGTATGCCACGTGACAACAATTTTTCTGCTGCGTGTAGAAATGCACCTGCCATAACAACAACAGTGGTTGTGCCATCTCCTGCTTCAATATCCTGCGCTTTTGATAATTCCACTAGCTAACACCAGAAAAATTATTAATAAAACATTAATTCTTCCATATTTAAATATTTACCATTTTTGCTGCGGGATGTATAACATTCATTTGTTTCAAGATAGTAGCTCCATCATTTGTAATCGTTACTTCACCATTACCTGCTTGTATCTACAAAAAAATTACAATTGAAACTTTAAAGCACGGCCCACACAAGTACACCCACCATTTTATCCATGCCTCGGGGGCCAAGACTTGTTCGTATAGCATCACTAACAGCTACATAACAACAGAAATATATGTCAGAAACGTCTCAAGAGAATGAAATTACTCCTATATTAGATGTTCAGTTTTTGTATCATGTTTACCTTTAGCGGCATTTATATTGCTCATCCGTACATCAGCTGGTTTACTTTTGTCTTTATATGCCGTTATTCCTGACTTTGCATTATCTCCGGAAGCATTTGGTGCCGTCATTTTTTACAATTAAGTAGATATCGACAATAAATTATAAAAAAACACTTGGATGATGTTAAATAAATTTGGATTATTTTTTCTCGCCGGCTGACACTGACACTACCTTCTTTTTGACAATTTTGTTGTGCTAGAAAATTCGAATACGCACGCTGTGCCATCTGTTACTTAACAGATTAAATGTCAAATACAGACACCTAAAATACTAACCAAGCTTGTTGTAAAGATTGTATTGTTCTCAAAATATTTATCTCGTTCTTTCTTTGATCAAATATGCTATAAGAAAGCGGTTTCGTATCATTATAATATTGGGAAAGAACGTTATTACGTTACAGATTTCTATTTTATCTTCAAACATTTGAAATTTATTGAACTTTGTTAAATAGGACGAACAGTAAAGATGGCATCTGAATTCGGACTCTCTAATAATTATAAAGTACAGTTTAGAGCTCATGTTAAACATTATTCAATTAAAAAAACCTATGTAAAATGTTTAATATGTTGCATATGGAACAAGCATTACAGGTTCCTATACTGACGACACGTAAGTGTATAGTACTTTAAAATCACCATTGCTTGTTAAGTTGCCTAACATACGGTTTTAGTTTGAATATAGGATGCCCTCCGTGCTATAAAATTTTATCTATTATAGTGCATTAGACAGGATATTTATATAATTTCTAGAACTCAATACGGCGTTTTGTATTGATTTTTACCTTTTTTTTAGTATCTTCAAGTAGCTTTTTATATTAAATTCCGCTTTACAGTGGAAAGTTACGTAAACACGTGGCGTAGATACATTTAAATATAGAATAGATAATAAAGTTTTTTATTCCATTTTCGATCAAATTGTGCTGACTCCGCTCGTGTATCTATTGTTGCACGAGTGGTAGAAGTCCAACAAACATTGGTTTGCATTATCGGAAATCTGCTTCGTTCACTTTATCCGTCATTGTTATCATTCGTTCTAACTTATCCTAACCTAAAAATTATGTACATATATACTGTTTCTATCAATTTGTAGCAAAAACTAGCATATTCTTGAAGGAGCGTATAATGAAGCTTATTATTCACGAAGGTGAAAACTCCAACATGAGTCGTTGACGCGTGTGATTCATTAAGTGAATAATAGCCCTTATACGCGGGTTGAAGCCGCTATCTTCTAAAAGTACAGCAGAATATATTTTGTTTTGTAGTGCTGAATAAATCATGGACAACACATTTATTACAAATAATATTGTACATTTTAATTTATTGCGAGTTACTCATCCGAACGATAGTCAGTTGGTTTCACTGTTCGTAGTACGCATCTTAACTCCCGAAAGTGGAGTTGAACTGAGCCAGGCGGTAGTAAAAAGAACGTTACCATTATACAGAATGGAATTGATTTATGCGAACTGTGTGCCATATTCCATATATTACAGATTGTGTTTTATAATAGAATTAGCAAAATTAGGACAAAATTGTAATACTACTGAAAGAATGCTTGACACATATAGCGCTTTAAAGTGTTTGTTGTTTATTTGGCTGCTGTTAATTGATGAATTATATTTCAACTCTTGCTAAAAGGTTAACAAACGCTTATGAAAAAAATTAGAGAATAAAATTATGAGTGAATGAATTTTTTTTTTGCTAAATTATTAAAAAAAATATATCTTAGTGTTTGGGTAATCAGAATTTATTTCATTTATATTATCTTTATATTAACATAACAGAGTCAGTCAAAGAATAGAATTTATTAAAGCTTAAGAATCTCCATCGTTTACTTGGATTGGAATTTTTTCTGCCTACAAAGTTGGTCACAGGATATACTTACGAAACTAGGGGGATTCCCGAACGTAAGTACTAACTTTATTTATAGATATAACTTTTTGTCGTTATTTATTAAATCTAATCTAAAATATCACTGCATAATGTAGAATCTCAAGTTACATATTAACAGAACAGAGTCAGTCAAAGTATTTATTTTGTATTTTTATTAAAGCTTAGGAAACCACTAGTGTTTTAAAGGTAATTTGTCAATAATAACCAATAACATTATATCAATTATATAACATTTCGAACTCCCTATTAATTATTGCAGCCTTATTTTTTATATTCGTAACAAACTCCTTCTATAATTAATGATAATAATAATAATAATCGTTCCCATATTTACCTCCGAAAATCGTATAATAATTTAAGTTATATAAAATGGTCATTTTAATACTTCAAGAATAAGTTTTATTTTCTTTTCTGTTTTTAGTTTACTAGGACAAATATTTGTGGAAATATCATTAGCAACATTCGTTTATATATTTACATCTTTTGTTGGTCCAATATTATAAGAGTTTAAAGTTTTGTAAAAACATAAATAAAACAGACATCTTAATATAAGTTTTAGATTATACATAACTAATACTATATTATATACGTATTTAGCGGGGAAAATGTATTCATATTGAGCGTAATTTTTTGAGAAGGAATTTAAAAATGGACTTATTTTTACTTCAACAATTTGTTTCGTAAATATTACGCACAATAAGTGTCTTTCTTATAGCCGACTATAATAATGATGAGCAGTTTGCAGCAATTGTATAATTTATTTTAAGATGTCTATGATAATTGTAATAATTAGAGAGCAATAAAGACTGATATCGTTTAAATATAAATTGATTCGGTTGGATACATTTATCTCATTGTAGGTATGTGGGCTTATAATATCGGACTTTACATTCTCTTTAATTTTTGCCCTTTCTCTCGGGGGTGCTTGGCTTTAATACAATACGAGTAGTTACGCGAAAATAAAATTTATCAACAACAATAATAGTTTTAATGGCAATGAGACATTTTCTATGAAATCGTTATTTTTGTTTCATGAGTACATATCCTAGAAATAAATTTAAATTTGTGAAGAACGGCTGTTAACACGAATGATTAGAAGAAATGTTCTATAATACAGGGTGTGTATAAAATGTGATATTAACTTAGCGCTAATACAGCAATATTCCTTACGTCTGTAAGAGGTGTTGACATTCTATGAAGCGTTTTTTCAGCATTTCATACTAAATTAGCAAATAAGTACCATTTTAGTTCAAATCTTCCCCATGTCTAATGTATTAATTTATTTTCTATACTTATAGAATATAAGTTAAATTAGTATGTTGACATATGCTTACAGGCGTCCCCTCGAAGACTGGTTCTTTTATTGCACATTTTCTTTTTTATTTTAGGAAAAGAAGCTTTATAAAATTCAATGTCACAAATATAATTTTATCTATATCAAACAGTAGGAGAAAATCTTTGATTTAAGTACAACACTCACAATATTATTATATTTTTGAATTCTGACAAAAGATAAAGTATATAATATCATTAAAAATATTTGCTATTTGCACAAAAATTACTACACATATCTCCATATCCTGACACATTAACTATGGTTGTGCATATTATATTCTAAAATAAAAAACTGAGCTCTAACCAAAGATCCAGTCTTTGGTGGGACATTGTGTACAATGGAAGACAGCAGAAATGTTTAACCATTCGGTAGTGTAAGCAACTATTTCCTTTAATTTAAACATTTGCACTATTAAATGCAATGCACTATTATTTGAATGAATACCGAAAATCGAATCAATCTCGTGAACAACGTCAAAACACAACCGATCATTGCAACATAGCGCTATTGCTTTTGAGGATACAAGAACGCTTGGTAATTAAAAAGTGTTTTTATCAAGTATTCTCAGTCGATTAATTCACTGCAGTGCAGAATACTGCCAATAAGGGAACACTGGCAACTGTCAAATGCCGATTTCCATGAAACTCGACAGACTGAAAGAGTACCATAATAAAAGCACTACGCGTGTAAATTTTAGAGGGAGCTGAATCGCGAAGGTACAGCTTTGAGAAATATGAGCTTTCTCTATAAATTATTTAAAAAATTGGGTGTATGGAGTATTCTGTCCCCCATTATTAGTTTTTTCCAAGATAGGTTACGTCATATTTGGGAAGATGTTAACTGCTGCAAATGCATGTTAAACTTTTATGTTAAAAAAGCTTTTTAGTATCTGTTATAATTTTACTGAAAATTAAAAAATCGCGCACACTTTGGAAGGATGTTGTACCAGTTTAGAGTTAAGAACAAGAGTGACCGTCATTTTTAGCGAGTTCGGATGCACGGTAATTACAGCAGTCTGTTAACTTACGTAGAGGACGCCACTGCACACTGCACTCATTGTTCTGACGTTTATCATGAAAGTCGTTGAGGGTAATTATTTAATTTAATATAAATTTAGTTACACTCAAGGGGGTGTTTGCAGTTGGGAAAATGGTGCAATGTTTATGTTCCTTTTTCTCAGTTCCAACTTTATATTTTTGAATGTGGTTTGTTTTGTTAAACTCATAAAATAGTGTAATTACTTTACATGTAATATCAACAAATGATATTAACAAGAAATATTTTATTTCTTTGTGACAAAAAACTCATATTTTTTGATGTATGAGTATAAATAAGTTAACAGCACATCATGTTGAATGAATAAAATCGTCGTAGCAGTTTCTGAGAAAAAGGTACGTAAGTGCAAACAAATTGGGAGGGGGTTTCATTCGAGACCGGAGCGCATCCGTGACTTCTCAATTTTTTTTTTGATCGTTTGTAGAGCTTATACCATCTACTGTAATATACTATATTTTCTTCGCAGAAAATTTAGTAGCTATTTTTTAAATAAAAAAAACGAACTTGATTTTTTATTATTTTAAACTGCTCACGCCCCCTTAAGTTTTAATTACAGTTCATACAAGATGCTAGGATCGAATTGTTTTGTAGTTGGAAGTTATTCATCGTCAAAGAGAAAAACTAAGGAACATATCACATCATAGTTATTTAGTTGGGTTATTCTTGCTGTGTATACGCGCGTGACCGCCATTTTGAGCTTAGTTCCTTATCTAACAATCGTCCTTTATGTGGTAGGTGTAAATTGAAAAAGAGAAAGCTGAGGCATCTGGTGCTAAAATAATGTATTATCCTTGTCTTTTAATTTTCCGCGACACAAACATCAAAGACGCCCACAAACAGTGACCCTTCTTGTTTTATCTGTTCGCTGGTTGTGCCCCCAAATCGAGCGTTTTAGTAGAAAAAAGAATTGCGTCATGCTTCTATCATGGTACTCTTTCAAGTCTGTTGAGTTTTGTGGGAATCCGAATTTGACGGGGGCCGATTTATACACACCCTGTACATAAGAGAACGGTTGAGCATTGAAATAAGTATTATGTAAAATGCCGGATAGCCAAAATGTCCAGCGTAGGTTACAGTCTAAACGATATGTTGTTATTTAAACTGTGGCTTGCAGTAGTCATTCTGGTGACCGACACAGTATCTAACTAAATATAACGCTGAAAGTGAAATATATATACGTTTTAAAAAATATATTGACAATTATAATATCTGAAAACGATTTTCATATTAAAATGACTCATATAATCGATGAGACCATCCTCCTTTCATATAGTGTTATATCATAATATAATATAATATGTATGTATATGTATAATATGTACAGTAGTAAATTGTGCTTTCCGACATTTTTGTTGCTGTTCATATTGTTGTCGCCGTTGATTGTAGGCGGCGCAGTGTACCAGGTCAAGTGGTCAGATGGTCCACACTTGTACCTTCTCCGCTATAATACACCAACTCGCATGATCGTAATATGACGAAATAATATGTAAGTTTTCTACGTATTTCTCTATTAATTGGTCCAATTCGCCTTCTCTAAATACGTGGTAATATCTATGATAAGTTATCTCGCCGCCGACGTTGTCGGAGGGTAACGACTCCTGCGACGTGTCGCTGTACGACGGATGTAGGCTGTTGGGAATCGTCTTCGCGTTCTTCTCGGAATCCAGGCTCGTCCTCGAGTGATTCGACGACGATCTGCCGTTCGCCTTTAAGTGTTTCCATTCGGGGCAAGATACCAGCGAAGCGGTGCTTCCTCCGTCGCCGCTATATCGAGTCATCGAGTTCGTATCTCTTTCCATACTGCCCTTATCGGAGCATCCTTCTGACGATTCCATGGAATGGCCGAAGTTTAATGACGTCGTCACGCTGGAGAGCATCGAAGTCGGAGGACTGCTTCCTTTGTCCGAATCGCAAGATTCTACCGAAGTACCCGTTTTTAATGTATTGATGCTTGGAGATCTACCTGGATATGATATAAGAATTATATTGTAAATCAATGTTTTAAATTAGGAGTATTTAAAAGTATTTTAAAACCAAACAGATTCTACTGTTTGCATGCACAATTTTCAATAAGAAATGAGACTTTTGCATCCGGTATATACTGCAGAGTCATAAACTCATAGGGCTCAGTGGATTGTATATTGTAAAAAAAATCTGCATTCGTTTTCAATTAGTTTAGCTATATATTTCAGTTAACAATTTCATCTTGGCAGAAGTATTTATGGCGAATGAAGGCACTGCATCAAAAAAAGTCTAAAGACTCGGACATGTGGGTATTATTAGTTGCGTATCTTTTAAAGTAGAAAGTTGATATACATTGTCACGGGTAAAAGATATCATGTAATGTATGATTTTTTTTTAATGAATCTCTGTATATTATTATACCATTTTCGAGATTTACGAATTTTTTTTTGTGTAACAAACCATACCTCTAAACTCAGCGATTTTCAAAATTAATATTAACGATTGAAAATTGGCATTTTTGACATCTCAATCGATTTAAAAAGTGCAATCATGTATTTTGTATAAGCTATCACATAAGCAAGACCGTATCTCGACAAAAATTTCGGGAGAGGTTTCACCAGCTGCAATTTATCTGGGGGCAATTCCTGGTGCGCAGAAAACTGGTGCAAACTAATTGTTACAGTATATTTTCACTTCATTTCCGGGAGGGTTTGAACCCCCAAAACCTCTCCCCAGATACGGCCCTGCATATAAGATACCCAAGTGTAAACCATTTTTTTTTAATCTATCAAGTGATTCTGAAAAAGAACATATATCTCATAATCTAAGGAAAAGGATAAATTTATTATTGTGAATGCCTGTATTCTGTACAGCATTATAATCTACAGTTACTTGCTCTCAAACATATTTTTGTCTTCATGTTTTTTTTTTTATTGGTTTGTGTATTCTCTGTAATCTTAACATAATTTTAACACAGTCTCTTTTCAATGATTAGAAAATTTCAAGGCTCCTTCTTATCACGGACGCTCCAAATATCTTCGGCGTCGTCTTGTGGCCTCATAGACCCTTTACCTTTACTTTTAGTACATGCATTGAGCCAAAAATGAAATTATTTGTTAAGCTTGCAATATAGCTTTAAAGTACAAAAAGTAAGAGCACTGTAAAAGCGTGACCTTTGGAATTTTGTTAATGGTTTTGCTATATTCACAATGTTGAGTTTCAAATACAAAAAGCGGGAACGAATATTTTTTTTTTAGTCGATTGCTGCGATATTACATATGTCATTTGGACAGAGCTGTCACCGTATCTATTTAAAGTGATTTAATGTTTGCTTAGCACAACTTCAATGCACTTTTCTGCTTCTTTATTTGCACGAGAAATGAGCTGAGATCATATTCAGTTCGGTTTGATTCTTCATGTAAATCCGGTAGATATCTCACAATTATTATCTTCAATAATTATTGATCGAAGCGGAAACACTTCCACAAATGTAACACATCAACCTTTGAAGTTAATGATGCTGCCACCAACTCTCACATAATATGAAGCACTCACTCCCCCCTAACTCTTATTACAAAACTTGGTCTCTTCCCCTCCGGAGGGGAGCTGGTTTGGGTCTCGCTCCAGAGAGGGCTGTACGCGTGGCAGTGTAAAATATGTTGCCTATCCAAAATAGGTCTCTAAACTAGACATATAGTGCAGGTCCTTTCGATCCCAGCCCGGAGGCGGTAATTTTTAATTGTGGATAAAAATATAAGTAAAGCCGTAGATCCCGTGTCAATGCGACGTTTGGCGCAATCACTACCGAAGGTTGGAATTTCTTCGGGTTCGGCAAAATTTCAGTGGGCTTGGTACGATACGTCAAATAGATGTCATTGCAAGTGTCAAGGTTGGTCAAGGTGTATTTCACAACCCGAACCTTCGCCTAGCAACAGCATCCATACATATCTATTAAAATTACACGCTTTGAGCTCACAGCGCCTCTGTGAGTGGAGACCGTAACCTGCCACATACGCCCCCCACCACATTCCAAACGTGTACCCACTTTTTAGTATTAAGTTTACTATCTCTTTGGGTATATTATCTCTGATATGAAGTTAGATTGAAATTCGTCAATAACATAGCTCACGTTAGGGAAATTTGCAAAAAACTGCGGCGAGAGTTGTTAACAGAATCGGAAATGCGTTTAAGCACTCGGTTTGTTGATAGAGTTTCGTCTTACGTTCGTGAATAACAGTTAAATTTAATTTAACGAGTCGGTTACGTTTAACAGAAGATTATTTAGCCAACTGTTAAAGCTTTTACTGGTGAATACGGGCAATGACAGGTAGACAGACGGCTTAGAACGGTCTACGGTATCTGTGTAGCAGTCCAAGCCGCTTGTTTATCTGTCTAAGTTGCGGATCTAATTGTCTAAGCCACCAGCACAGTGATAGACACGAAAACACCATGAGTAAAGTACTCTCAGACTAAATCTTATGGGATTCTGTTTCAGAACTCTCTGAGCTCCTAAATGATATTAAAGTATTAACAACTCTGCTCCACCTTTAAACATTGGACTGCTACATGCTCAGCACAGAAACACAGACTTTGCGATTTAGAAACTTACGGGGAATTTTGTTTAATATATTGATGCTTTAGGCCACGAATTTACAATTGGAAATAATATATTATCAAATTAGCGCCAGGCTCGCTTGTGATTAAATAATAATAAGTTAGCGATTTTGACAATTTAAACCAATCAGTTAGCGCCGTTTGGGTGACCACGCCTTCGGTATAAAGTGATGACTCTATAAATTACCTACCTATAATATCTAAATTTGCGTTGTCTACTGCGTTGTACCTATCTACGTAAAGCGAATCCTCAGTCTTTGTTTTACATTCACTCAGTACGCCGTTATCGCCGCTGATAATATGTTTGGTTTGAGTAGTGTCTTTTTTCGGCGCCCTGTGGCAGCGACACGGCGTCGCCTCGCAACCCTTACACGACGCAACGTTCGACGAAAACAGTTTATCACTCGCACTCAACTTGGACAGGTATTCGTTCTGTCTCTGGATCTCCGCACTCAATTTCGACAGGTCACTCAGTTCCTGGCTGAGCCGGCTGATGTACGGATCGTCGATGTGATGTCGATAGTTCTTCTTGCTCTGCTCCTGGTACTGATCGATCTCCCGCAGCAGCTTCTCGCTCAGTCTATCCGCGAAATCCGTCAGGTGTTTGTGGCACTCGTCGTTCCAGGAGTTCTCCATTTCGACGTCGCTCAGTAGCGGCGTCGTTTCCGACGAGTATTGTCTTTGCATCACCGATATCACTTCGCCCGTTTTTATTTCCCTCCTACGCGCGCGCGGACTAGATTTTATTACTCTATCTACGGCTTCGTCGAGGCTGTTCGCCACTTCCGCGGCCGCCTCCAGCAGCGTCGTCTTCGAGTTGATCTGGGCGTCGCTCTCGGAGAAGCTAAATTTTGAACTGGAGGATTTGGTGGATTTCTCTTGAGTAACACTTATAACACTATCTACTGAATCCGGGGAGGAAACCGCGCTAGAATCGCTATCTTTATCGTCGGTTTCCGGATTGAATAATTCCAAGCAGAGCAGTTTAGGTAGGGGTTTCGCTACGGATTTACCATTATTGATTGAAGCTCTTCGCACTATTGGGAAATTAGCTCTGTTCGCCTTAACACCGATATCTCCTTTCTTGCTAAGTAATTCCTTAATTTCCTTCAATGTTTCCTCTTTATTTTTCGGCGCCTGTCCGTTCTTTTCACTATTTTCACTAGCGCTGTTCATTGGGGTTTTCTTAAACTTAGGAATCTGTTGCACCGCGTACTTCTTCGCTAGATTCTCAATGAATGCCTTATCTTTAGCCGGCTCCAACGGTTTCGGTGTCAACTCGCTTTTCACAGTATTATTAACGGAATCCGTTGGCGATGTCACCTCTGAGAACTTGCTTATGGTCGGTTTAGGCGAGCTAAGCTGCTTCGTCAATGGATACACACTCAACGGCATCTGTTTGATCCTCGGACTGGTTGGGCAGGATGATTGCTTGATCCTCGGTGAGTTCGGGACGGAAGAGTTGCTGAGACGAGGTGATGTCGGTCCCGGACTCAACGAAGGTGAGAGTGGATCGCACTTCGGGACGAAAATGACAGAAGCGAAACTATCTTCGGAGTCAACGCTGGTATCGCTCTGCAAGCTACTGTCTTTAGACGAATCTGAACCGTCTTCCTTCGAGGGTCTGCGTTCCGATTCTGCCGTTTTCTCGATGACGATCACTTTTTTCGCCGACAATAAGCTATCGTCTTCAGGGATTGTTGGGGATATTAAGTCGGAACTAGTCCAGTTTTGGAACATTTTCACGAAACCGTTTTTGAGTGAGCCGCCAGCGACCTTCTCGATGTTAGTGGTGGAATTTTTAATCTTCTTCGTGAAGCCCGTCTTGATCAGATGCAATTTCTTCGCTGCCGATACCGAAAATATGCTGTCTTTAATCGAATCGAAAGTATGATGCCTGTGGCAGATTAAATCCTCGTTCAGCGAAGTTTGTTTTTGTATGTTCCGTCTGACTTTTTCCTTCTCTTTCAAACGCTCCGTAGACATTAGCTCCTCGTTTAACGATCGTTGTTTCAAAACATTCCTCCTAGTACTCGACGATCTAATTTCACCTCTATTGTTATTCACCTGCTTCATTTCGGTAGGCTCATCGAGGGCTTCGTCAGCGTCTTCTTCGCATATCGACTTCTTCTGCTTCACCAATTTAGGCTTGCTCAGAGTATTTACAGGGTTTTTATTGGGAAGAATCGTTGTTTCAGGAACCGCCGCTTCAGGCTTATCGGTTACGTTTTGCAGATTCGACTTCGAACGGGTTATTTCGTTACCGTCCGTCGTCTTTATGTTTGTCATACTGCGCGATTTTAGATTATTGTAGACCTCGTTGAAGATTTGCGATGATGGAAAAGTCTGGCGCCTTTGTGGGACGTCATCGTCATCCACCCTCCTCAACTCTATCGGAATGTCTTGGATATTTTCGCAGAAACACTGCTCGCAGCCGTCTGGATCGTAACGTTTCGGCGGTAGGTCCTTAGTGCAAGTAGTCCAGCTGTCTAAGAACCACGGCCTGTGAACGCCGACCCGTTTTCCAGTACCGGCTATTTTTTGGATGGCGCGTCGTACGAAACTGTAGCAAGTTTCGTTTGGGCTGCTCAAACTCGAGCTGCTCGGTGAGGAGTTCTTCTTAGGATCTATGGAACGGCTTCTGTTGTTGCGCGTCTTCCCGCGTTTCTTACTGCCGAATCTGTTTCTGCAATAAATAAATTAGCATTAAAGCGTATGTCGTGGAAACGGAATGGAGCTAACTTACTTGCCGTTCGACTTATTAGAATCCGAATCCGATTGTGTGTAGGCGTGATAGTGCGGTGGGGCGTCGTCGTCCGACGTGTTCGTTGTTGACGTTAGGTCCAAAGGGGGCGTGTTTGTGAGATGTTGCGATCGGTGCCAGGGAACCAAGACGTCCTGCGACTCGAACTTCCTGTGGCTCTGTTCCATCGCCCACACGGAGATGATGAGGCGGCCTCCGATCCGCAATACCCTAGCGAGCTCAC
Source organism: Cetonia aurata (assembly GCA_949128085.1). Taxonomy (NCBI): domain Eukaryota; kingdom Metazoa; phylum Arthropoda; class Insecta; order Coleoptera; family Scarabaeidae; genus Cetonia; species Cetonia aurata. The sequence continues at coordinate 38,442,346 of OX421885.1, forward strand.
GCAGCGCACATACCCGCCTCTCCGTTGTGGCGAAATGGTGAACTACGGCGATCGACAAGGCAGCGTCCAGACTCTCGTCCCGGAACGGCAGAGATAAATTATCGAACACCAACACCTTTACAAAATCGATATTATAATATTTTATGTTTAGAGGAAGCCATAATGATCTTTCCAACAAAGAAATAAATATGAAATGTGTTCTTCGTTGGCTAATAAGGAATTGATAATAATAATGTGAATCCTAAATATGGAATATTATATTAATGATTCTTTAAGTACAAATAAATATGGAATAAGTTCTGTTTATTGTACAACTAAAATTTATAAATAAATTTGGTGATAGCACCAGTGTAATAATATCGCTTACATATGTTATTTAACGAGCATTTGATGATATAATAAAGTTATTATGTGCAATGTCAAATACGATATTTTATGCACATATGACCTTATCGTTTATATTGAAAGAAAATTGAAGGGTTAGGTTAGAATTGAAATAAAGGGTGGTCCAACAATAATGCACGATGTTAATTGTGACTTTCTTTACCCAACTTAATTTGACATTTCTTTGTTTCAGTGTTTGACAAATTCAACCATGGAGAGGTACACAATTGCGCAGCGCGTTAAGATTGTTGAAGCCTTTTACGAAAATGGGCGTTCAAATCAAAATGCATTTCGTGCACTTCGTGATTTTTTTTGGTCAGCATAATCGACCAAATGTGTCCACAATCGGGAGAATTGTGCGCAAATATCAGCAAACCGGGTCTGTAGGAAATGTGAAAACACCTGTGCATCCTCACCCGGTTCGTTCTGCGAAAACCATTGTTGCTGTTCGCGATAGTGTGGCAGAAGAGCGGTCAACCTCGACTCGTCGACTTGCCCAACAATTGAACATCTCACCAACATCACTGATGCGAATTTCGAATAAAGATTTGAATTTACACGCTTACAAGGTTCAATTGACTCAAGAGCTGAAGCCTACTGACCATTTCAAGCGTCGTCAATACGCCGAATGGTTGCTTGAACGGACAGAAGTGAATGGTGACTTTACAAAGAAAATCATCTTCAGCGACGAGGCACACTTTCACCTCAGTGGATTCGTTAACAAGCAGAATTGCCGCATTTGGGCAAATGAGAATCCACGAGTGATTGTTGAAAAGCCGATGCATCGACAAAGAGTGACTGTTTGGTGCGGTTGATGGGCTGGCGGCGTCATCTTCGAAAATGAGGTACTTCTTCGAAAATGAGGTCGGCCAGGCAGTTACCGTGAATGGTGTTTGCTATCGTGAGATGATAACGAACTTCTTGGGCCAGAAATTGAGGATATGAACCTGGACGATATGCGGTTCCAACAGGATGGTGCCACTTGCCGCACAGCCAACGAAACAATGGCTCTTTTGCGCGAGAAATTCAATGGCCGTGTTATCTCATATCGTGGCGATGTTAATTGGCCGCCACGATCATGTGATTTGACACCGTTGGACTTCTTTCTTTGGGGATATTTAAAAGAAAAAGTGTACGTCAATAAGCCAAGCACAATTCAAAAGCTAAAGGATGAGATAATTCGGCACATTAACGACATTGAATCTCAATTATGTCTCAGAGTCATTGAAAATATGGACCATCGGATAGAGGTATGCCACCGAAGCCGTGGCGAGCATTTGGCCGATATTTTGTTTCACACATAATTGTCATAATATAAAAAATATTAAGATAATTCTCTGAAAACTTTTTGTTTTATTTACAATTCACATCGTGCGTTTTGGTTGGACCAGCCTTTACATACGCGATTATGATTTTGTTTATAGGAGCATAATTATTCACTTAATCACCATAAATGAGTAGAAAACGTTCGAATAATTGCCATATAATTTAATGGTTCCAGATAGAATACTTTACTTTAAATTGACATTAGCTGCAGTATGCAAGTTTGAACTTACACTTAAAACATTGTCATCAGAAGGAAAAAGGATAATAGATTTTTTCTTTATTCTTTCGTCAGCAATAGCGTCACCGAAGAATGCGTCACAGCCAAGTTCGATATCGTGATATCACTTGGTATTTTTCCAATATAATTAGACAAAGAATAATTTTGGCAGGATGTAGCGCACGCAATCCTTAAATAACTGAATGCAGTGACGGCAAATTTCTGTTTTATTATTATTTTTTTGGAGCATTGCATATACACTGCGTAAAAGGATAAAATACCTCGTTATCCTTCTCCCTGGCGATCTCACCGAGTCTGATGCACTTATCGCCGCCCATGTTATATATTGTCGAATTGACGTTCAGGTACTTTCCGTTTCCGCAACCGACATCGCACACCAACGAACCCGGCTCCAGACTCTCGAGGAATTGCTGGACGCGCGGCCAGGGTTTGCTCTTCGGATTGTCGCAGAAGAGTTCGTAGACGTCGTGCACGTAGGCCTGTTCCAATGCAACGCTCCTCGCCACCTTCTCATTCACCGACATACTTTCCGGGTCTGTACTATCTGCAAGGAAATCAGTTAGGAAAGTGTTTTAATGTATTCGAATACTTTTGTACCCCGGTGCCGCATAAACATATTACCTAAGATATTTTCGTAATATCAAGTTATCGTTACTCGAAATATATTGTTCGATGTGCGTGTTACATTACCGCCGCGTAAGTTCCCTTCGTTGCGAATTTTATTACAGTAGTTGCGTTTATGGATTCAGAAAACGATCCGCCTTTAACGGATGGTCGTGGAGAACTCGTAGGAAAAGAAATACAACTTTCGCGCACACGAAAGTAATAACGAAAATCGCAATAAAGTGTCCTCATATTGGAATATCAAAATTACAAAAGTTATATATAAGGTTTTTCGGCGTTTTGTCTGTCGAGAACTTTTGGTTATGTGGCATCATGAGTATATAATATACAGTGTGTTTCACTTTTCGTGGGGATACCTGAATAACTTTTTTTATTTTGAATGGAATCAGTATAAATTTGTTGTCAGTTGTGTAGGCCATGCACATTTGCCAATGCCATTTGGAAGAGCCAACTATAATTAAAATAAAAAGTAGTTTTTGATGTAATGTCCTACTAGCCATTAAGGTAGAGCAAAAACGTATTAAGAAAAGTTGTTACACATCACTCAAGAACCCCTAAAACCAAATTTCGTTGAACATTTTTAATTTTTAAATTCTTGGTTAGTGCAATAATAAGAGTGCCACGAAGCAAGAAAACAATTCACAATTTTTATTCAGCATTAATGAACTAACAATAATTTAACGAATATTTTGAAAAAAATGTAAAGCTTTAGAAGCGGGCACATTAAGGGTTATCGAATTTTTGAGGAAAATTGAAATTGACAAACTTAATTATTTTTTTCTTCAATTTTTGGACGATAAAGAACTATTTATTAGTATTATCTTTGCATAATTGCTAATAATTTCCATTTTGCACATATAATGTGTGTACATAAATAAGTTTAGGTTAAAATGTTTAAGATAATAATGGAATATATCAATTTAATGTGCAGACGTCTTTATTTAGTACTGGTCGATGTTTCAAATTATTGCTTATTGTTGTTCTGACCTTGTTTTTGCGTTTCTTATTAACCCGTTCATTATTTATGAATAGCAGCACGCTTACACCACAGCTTACACTATATCCTCACTGTTTTTTTTTTTTTTGTTCATTTCGAATCTTGTCGACGTTAATGCAGTCATTTAAGTAAGTAAGTATTATTTATTTAGCATTGCTATTTACATACATATAACAATTATGTCTACAACTACTTAGAAATATACCATTCCAAATTATCCTCTTGGCTTACTTTAATTATTATATTATTTACATTCGGTTGATATAAACTCTTTCATATTATATTTCTATTACCTGCGTCTAATGCTGCTAATCCAAAAAAGTCTAATACTTTAACCGTATCTATCTTCTTTTTATGATATTCCTAATTATATGTACGTTATGTCATTGATTTGTCTACTGATTTTCAATTTATTTTTTGCCTTTTCTCCTTAATCTACTTTCAAAAATCTTCTAATCTTCGTATATGTATAATTTACAATTAAAGTAAACATTTCAAATGGCTCCTTTTATGTTTGGGTAAAATTATGTTATTTTCGCGGTCTTGTAGAATGGTGTCGATTTCCCAGGCTATTCTCAAAAATTTTCAATAACCATTCCTTTCCATTGGTTCCTTGGAAATTGATCAATTGTTTTTATTTTTACTAGCGCTTCTTCGAATTTTCGCCCCATAATTTATCCTATTGTTTAATTTTTTTCATTGCCGATACCTTTCCTGCTCGAGTTAAATGTTTTGTTTTTCGACCTTGGATTTATTCTCATAATGTTCCGACCATACCTCTATGTTGTTTTCATCCATCACTTTTCTTGATAGCTCCGATTGGTTTACTTTTATTTCCCTCTAGCCTTCCCACTTGATTTCAAAATTTTCTGTTTCTTATTTTATACTTTCCATTCAAGTCTATTCCAAATGCTTTCTAGTTCCTTTCTATCGCTTTCTGAATCATATTTTTCGCTAAGTTTCTTTATATGTACTTTCCTATCTTTTTTTTGTGTTTGTCCATGCAGTTTTCTTTATTTTCTTTAATTGTGGCTTCAATCTCACAACCGTGGTCTCTTCAAATTGTTATTGTATTTTTTTAGGTTGCATATGTATGATTACCTTATAATTCTTAAAAAATTAGATATACAATATTGCTTGAAACCAAGATTAATGTTTAAAAAAACTTTCTATCGCTGTAAATGACCGCCAACATTTCTTCTTATCGGTTTTTTTATGTATCTATCTTATCTAAAACCAACTAAAATTAAAGATCTGTAATAATTATTTGTGATACCCTACGATTAAAGTAACCTTTTTACAGCAAACAATTACAATGCTTTCAGATTTTATGCATAAAAAATTTAAGTTTTTTCGTGTTATTCTAGGTGACAAACTTTGAGGAGAGATAGTGCGATTAAAAATACGGAGAAACGTCTTAATAAACCATTTTGTGCGTGCATCATTTTTTTTCATTTTGTACAAACACAAACCAGCAATGTAATTCCTGAGCAAACAATAACGCCAAAAACTCAAATCAGATGTTCAAAATGCCTTCCACTAACTACTGAATACGAACCAATAAGCTGTTTGTGTAACACAAACTCTGTCAACTACTATAAGAAGATTTTTTTCAAACAGAAGGTTTTAGCGAAAAAAAGCACAATTGCATCTAAAAGGATTGCTTCTATTCTTATGGACAAAAAAAATCACATTACTTGTTAAAGGTTAACTTTTCTACATGTCATGAGCCACACAACACTTCCCCAAAGTTTTTGGCACTTTTACATATCTACAGTATTACAAGGAGACAGTAAATGAAAAGAATATAGGAATAAAAAAAATAAGAACCTTACATGTCAGAAGAATATTGAGGAAACTGGTGAAATTACTGCTACAATAAGCAAATTTTTAATACTAAAAAATAACTAGCACATAAAAGAAGAACTCTTACCGTCGAGCTGATTGTATCTAATACAGTTTAGACTGCCAAACTGGAAATGTTATCATTCGACCAAGCGCCTATTATTTCGTAATTACACCACTCAGTTATTTAAAAGGAGTTATACTGAAAACGGTTTCATTCCATACTGTCGCCAGCCAATCGTTATGAAAATTTGGCATATTATTTCTGTATCAGCGTAAGCTACAATGTACTTGTCCCATAAAACTCTGAATAAAAGTAGTATCTAGGACATAAACGTGATAATTTTGCAATTTGGATGCTGCATTCGGCATCTATTCGACCTCACAATATGACGCAACCGAACAAAAACGCTTTTATTTCGAATTTGGGCGACATTTCAATCTAAATAAAGAAAGCAATTTTGTTTTTGATACCGCAAATGAAGAAACCAATTCCTGAATATCCCACATGAATATTGAAATATTCTAAATTAAAATCGACCGAGCACCCTTTTCAATACCTAAAAAGAATAATTCAGTATTTGATCATTCGTATTACACGTTTAAAATTGAATATAAAAACTTTTCTTCTAATAGAAGGGAAAGAACAAGTCTACTTCCGACTCAAATATACTAATTAAGTCACCTGTAGCTGCGAACATAACTATATACAACTATATATCAAATTGGGGAACTAAATGTTTGTAAAGGACTCTCATTTTTATCGATTTAAGGTCGTTAATTTCTTATCGGGAAATATTAAATCCAAAAATACACACATCGAAATACGTTGAGGTAGGCGTAATGGGGTTAATATAAACTTGACACGAGGCAAATACGACAATAACTCCCTTTAAACGATATATAGTTATATTTTTCAGTCTTGAAATATTAATAAGGAAGATTTATGTTGGTATGTAAGTCTCAAATCTAAACGACGATGCTGCTTATAAATAATCAAAAATATAAGTGCCCATTGAATGGATTTAGTAACAATATGGGCAGGTTGAATAAGTTTTGTTCAAAATAACTAGAATGCAAAGTAAATTAAATTAGTATTTAATACGTTTTCATTGTATGATTTTTCGGAGTAAATAATTTCGAGAGATTGTGAATAGACGAAAAAAATTACTGGTTGTCTGCGTGCTGATGGCAGCATAAAAGTGAGTGATGTCTGGGATGAGTGATGACCTACATATCCGTCGACGTTTCGTAATCGCTGCAAATTCGAAAATAATTGTCGAACTCAACTGAACCTTCTTAACAATCGCAATGAATAGGAAAAAAAGGTCGCGTGCGTTCAATATTAACGGGCGTACAACACCCTGTGCCATCGTAATGTTGTATGAACATTAAAATCCTCCTTGTTAGACACAGACTGGTTTAGGTAAATATAAATAATATCGATAATAATATTGTGATTATGAACACGGCAGATGAATGAGAGCTACGGTAAGATTCTCAGCATATGTATTGATCCATGTGTTTCAACCATCTCTATATATATACCTCTGCTCCTCTTTCACCCATATTTTCACATCAATTTAAATTTCTCATTCATCGAAAAACGGACACGCGAAACGGTCGAACGTTCTGTACTCGTCGGAAAATGCACACGATAACGCCCGGTAGGATTTTCATTGACAATTTCGCGTATACATGTAATCTATCCCATTCCACCTGTCTAATATCGGAGATATTCGAATCTGACTTACCCCAACTAAATTCCTGGCGAGACGGTTTTCCTCCTGGTGTGTGGGCTAGTCGATGTGCGTTTCCTCGTTATCACAGACATGTTCACTTTTAGTATTTTAAGGTGGTTACGCTGCGCGCTTTCGGTACCGCTCAGAATATCGAATTGACCCCGGTAGCTGGCGATAAACGTTAAAACACCCCAAACATCGTTTCTACACTGACAGCGGAGGCGTTGTTGACGTCACGCGCATGCGTATAGCCCCCGAAAAACACGTCAAAATACCAGAAACTCTAACGTTACATCGGAGATGTTTTTCCGAACACCCCCCGATTAAAACGGCTGGCGATTTCAAGCGACTTTAAAGCTTATTTCCCAATGCATCTCTTGCGAAGGAAGAGGAGCTTAACGAGACGGATCGATTTTCGATTTTCCCCCCCTTTTATGTCGTTCGCGTAACGGCGCGAGATGCCCGAACGCCATTAGCGGGGGATATAATAAATCATTGAAGATGAATATATCGATTCCATCGGAGGGGAGAGTTATACTTATGTGGGTGACGTGATGTCACGCATTTTGGTGGAGGAGGCGGAGGGCGGATGGAACACGTCGCGTCAGGCCGCACGCGTTCCGACGGAAGTTCGCAGAAGTCACCGTCGCCGTGGTTTTCGCCAAATAGCTTTTGACGTCAGAGCACTTGAATGGTTGCCTGGGTTACCTACCCTCCGTTTCGGACGCTATATTATGGTGCAATAGTAATGTTTGTAGGGTAACAGAAATAGAAATGACACCGGGCTGGTCACGAGTACGGCGTAATAATTCGATCGCGCACATCAATGAAATTTATGCGTGCCGGTACTTATTTAGAAGGTTGTGTAAAGCTAGTGGATAAGTTAACTGTTAATAGTAGTCTTTAGAAAATGAAAAATTTGGGTAATCATTACGATACTTGATTTGTTATTTAATAATAAACAGATAATAAGATTTTCATAACTATTTTATAACAATGAAGTAAGACAAAATGAACGAAAACATTAAAGAAAAAATAGGAAAAAGAATTAGCGTCCACACTCGCCGTATAGTTCATATTTTACGATTTGTAAAATCAACTATCTATTGCATTTTCAAATTATAATGAGGTAATAAATACACCATTATAGTAACAAAAAAAATAGTGTATAGAATTTGGTAAAAGAAATGAAAATGTTCGTAAATTTAATAATTAGGATTATTTTCCGCCTATATATTTTGCAAGGCTTTATAGTTGGTTTAATTATTTTTTCTTTTATTGCAGTAAAAGTAATTGTTGCGATTTATAATTCTGTGCTAATTATAACAAATATTAATAATTTAATACTTTAGTGTAAATTTCTGCCGCCATCTGCAACTAATTATTTAAACTACGAAAGCTATCGGTAAAATCGATACGATTTCAATAGCTGTGTAAGTTTCGCGACCAGGGTTTACACTGCCAGCACCTTGCAGCTGCTTTTGGATTTGAAATCTTAAGTTTGAAACTTATAAGCAGTGGCGAAGTGCTGCCAATATAAACTTGAGCGCCAAATTTATGAAGTATAATCAAATTTCGTTGAGTGGGTAAAATATTTTTTGTGTGCTATTATTCTATCCAATTAAATTCATTTTTTAAGTACTTCATGTTTATTGCCGCCTAACAATCGTGCTGAAAAAAATATTTGTCAGCAGTTATATTAATTATTATTAGTACGTTTTTTACTACTAATTATGCGTAATAATTGTGAGCGAGTTGGTGGACTGTAAATCGAAGCCGAACCTACCTTATTTACGATTGCGGTTTCTTTACGCTCAAAAACATAAGGATTCTAGATATATCTATCGCTTTCATATTCGTGCTTGTGACGTACATATAAAAATATTTCCAAATGTTTAAACCTTGCCTCACAAGAAAAATATTGTTATATGGGTTGCCCACGCCACAGTTGTTGGACGAGGAGTCGTAGATATTGTGACAAGTAGTATAATATTTTCTTATAATGACATTCATTTAAATAACTTTATCGTTTAATCTTTCAAAAAGTGAAAAGTTTGTTTTATTGTTGGTGTTTTTCCTTTAGATATGACCCACAAAACGATTTTTAATCTTTTAAAAAACATTTCTATTTATTTCCGAGCGCACGAGGCCACCGGCATAAGAACACACTAATTCACTTAAATTTTATTGGCTAGAATATGTTTGTAGGCAGAAAAGGGGTGGTACCAATCAAATCAATTTTGAAAATATTAGTTTGGAGCCAAATATACATGGTACAAAACAAAACCCTCGACAAGAGTGAAGTCAAAGTTTTATAATTGAAACTCTAGTTATTTAGAGAAGTGCATATAACGATATCAAAAGCTTTGCGGATAAGAACATGGCAACATGGCTCATTTATGTAATTGAACTACTTCTCTCAATATTTTAAGCTTCCAGTTTCGGTAATTGTAGCAAGTTTAACAACTCTAAATTGTAAATCAAACCCTTATTTATAGTCGATCATACCGTTTATTCATTCGCTAAAAAGATCAGTGCTTAGATTCGTACAAAAATTTCAACTAATACATCTAACAACTTAGAAACTATTACAAAACTATACTGCAGGAAGACTTACACCTTACATATGTCTATTAACCGATACATGAACATACGTGAATTGTAATATGAATTATGACATGTATATTTTAAAATCACTACAGGGCAGTACACGATTACTCGCTATTAGGAATTTCTTCTTAGACAACTAGTTGTACATTTAAACTATTATCTGCATTTATATAAGTGTTTGTGTTTTTATACCATTCTAACTAAATATGTACAGAATGTTTCGAATATTTATTATAAACACAGTGGTAAGGGCACAGTAATAGATTCGTAGCAGTGACCGATTTTACGTTTATTATTTTATTAGCGTAATAATATGAAACATCTCGCGTGTTTTATATTATTTTTCTGATTATTAGATTAATATGGATCACTGCTATAATTAACATGAACTAAAATGTGTATTGCATTATTACAATAGATATTTGTCATGGTTCTTTGAGATTTCTCTGGGTATATCAAAGTTATACGAAATTTAGTTTAAGCGGTTATATACGACGCTCAATACTTTTTCGGATACCCCAGTTAGTTTTTTTTTTTAATATATGTAATGATGTAGAATAATAGCTAAAATTAAACACAAACATTTTAACATTCACAATCATTGTAGCACTTAAATTCTGCTTTGCACTTTTAAATAAAAATCGTATGAATGCTGAAGGAAAAACGAAAATATAAACTTTAAATTGATTACAAGAAATAAATAATACTATTAATATAAAATACTACACAATTAGGCAACCGACCAAAAAGAGGAGATCAAAGAACTACAGATTATATAATAAATAATTCCGAACAGTCCGTACACATGCTATCATCTATTTTTACATGCAGAATATAACGCTGTGGGCGAGCGCATTGAGTCAAAGTTGATAAAAAGTTGTCTCTCGTAGAGTCTACTGTTTTCTGTCATTTCATCTAATCTAATCAGCCTTGATGCCTGTATTCCTAGGATCTACCACGCTAAGAGCTATCCCCAATTGCGCTGCATAGTACGTGAACATCACTATAGCCTAAATAAGAGAAAATATATTGTGTTAATAATAATAATAATAGATATATATATAAATATAGTTAACAAAAATATTTTTTTAGTATTAATTGATAAAAAATATAGAATACACAAGATACTATTTAAATTTATTTGTAATTTAACAGGAGATAGGGTTTATGAAGGGTCAAGTAAGTGATATCTTTCTGCATTTCATTTTGAACTAAGCAGTAAGCATAAAACTGGGTAACCTAAACTTTATCTCGCCACATTTACGGTATATCAAAATTCACTTACTTGCGAATGATTTATTGCAAATAGAAATCTGTCTATTCCAATAATAGTATCTGATACCGCGAAGCTGACAGCACCTAGAGCTGTAAATAGTTTGCTCCACGTTCGCTCCTGCTAAAATTTGATCGGTATTGTTACAAAAAAGAAAGCAAACTAATCGACGGAACTTACCTGATCATATAAACGGGCTATTGCCCTCCAAATCATTGTCGACAAGATGAATCCGTATATTGGCACTCCGGGCGCTGAAGTGCCTTGCAATCCTGGCATCATGCACATTATTGCTGCAAAGGAACCGGCGTATTATTATTGATAATAATAATTTAACCCGGCTGATAGTCTAGTGGCTTGCACGTTCAAGTCTCATTCTGGTCAATTACGATAGCCGGCTTTTCCAGGGTGTTAATGATGAAGTAGATGAAATCTAAGCATCAATTGCTTAGACTTTATCTACCTTTATAAAACAAATTATCCGCCGAAGGGCGGACGTCGTTCCATCTCATAAATAAAATAAATGGAAACTTCTAGAAAAACGTAGCCTTTAGCGTTAACCCATATGAGGTTGATGATACTTTTCTACTCAGAATTAAACACGCGATAAATGAACCACCCAGTATAACGACGAGTAGCAATTAGGGGTATATTTACGGGGTGGCGGATTTCTGAAAGTTTTACCAAAAACCGTCTGCCTGTTACGCTGTTGCCACAAAACGGTTTTCGTTATGTGTTTTATTAAAATTATTGCGATAATTACGAGCATTGGAGTAAAAACGTCTTCAAAACGGATACTAGGTATGAGGAAACAATAACAGAGAAATGTGTGACAAAGTAATTTCAAAATTTAATAACTCGGTTGAAAATATACACATACAGACGACAATTTCGCCTCGTTTTAAAGAGAAGTGCTAAAAGTTTCGGACATTCATGGCATCCGGACGTTCTGAATGATCCGAGTGTGTCAAGTGTGGTTTGGAAGAGCAGTGCATGTACCAAACGACCATTTACCGTCCATAGACAGTAAAGTAACGGAAGTAAGGCAGTGACAGTTTAATTCATGGTTCAATTCGGTAAAGTGGTGCTTTCCACCCTCGAACGAGTGTAGTAAGCTTGTATTTTCGCATGTGGTAGTCGAGAAAATATTTTACGGCTATTTTACTACCAATAATTGTACCTACTTCATCTTTGACGAATGAATATTATAGTAATCTGTCCCTTCTTTGTTTTTTACAGTGTGTACTATCTAAAGTATCAAGAAGAGTCAGTGGAAGTATACATTTTCTGTATGCCTCCCGTCAGGGCGTCTAACTCGAAAATCATCACATATAAGCATTTAGCGTGTGGTATAATTTTACACTGGTTTTGAGCATACAATGCAATCACATAATAATATATAAAAAAAAAAGTATGAAAAAAATCATAATTTTGTGGACAGCCTGTATTATTATATAAACCACCTCTATATACAATATTTGATGACAAATAGCGACTATAACTAATTAATGAAATTCGATCAAATAAGCACAATATATGTCGTTTCCTGCTTATTGTGCCAGCCTGTATATAAATAGCTATAGCACTCGAAAAGTCTGCCATTGATATTTTTGTTCCTACTCCCACCGTTTAAAAGTTATTTTGGATAAACGAAATTTGGGACGAATTTCATAGTCAAAAGTAAGATCGTTTTACACTACGAAATTCACTGGTCAATTTACCCTAGCGATCAATAAGAGATTTAAAAGCTTTCGGGGAATTTAGAATATTGAGGTTGACGTCAGAGCACAAAATCACCATTAGAACGAACGTACAAATAAAATGTTACCAAGTTTCTGATAGTAGTTTTGATATTCCAAATTAGGCAACCCAAGTAACGCTGATGGGCGTTACTTGGGTTGCCTATATTTGTGATCACCTAGCTTTCGGAATAAAATAAAAGCTCTGTAGATTGAAATTCATCATAAATTGCAATTGAGTTTAAGTATAATGTCAATCAAGTAAAGTATGTATACATACACTAATGCACCATTTCTACTTACTTTGCTAAAAGATATATAATCTATTTATGTATGTTTTGATTTCAACATCATCATTCGTAATCAGTGTTGTAAAATTGGGTATTTGATTTAGTAATTAATCGATTTGCATTTTATCATGAGATGAGAGTTAATGCTGACGTCATTAAATTGTAAACGCTATGAGAATCAATAATAAATTTGAATGTTAGTTGTTTATAGTTAATCTAATTTTATCCAAGTTTATACTCCGCTAAAAAATGATTCCTGTTCCTGTTAAGAGATTCTATTTTAAGTACGGGCGATACGTTGTACACATCCCACAGGCGCTATAATATTTACGGCACGTCATATTTCATTTATTTCAATTGTAAAAACAGTTGTCTAAACGCGTTTTTTTACAAACGATTTCCTCTTAAAAATTGCGTGTATTATGGTGTATATAGGTATTTGTTTTTTGTCGCAATAAAATAAAAAACAAGACATCGAGGTTCTATAATTCTTGAGACTTTAAGCATTGATTTTTGTATTAGCCATAAATAACGAAGTTCTGGCATTCTTCAGACCTCATTAATATCTAATGCCGTGCAACCACGACATAAATATGCTGATGTTGTGTATAATAAACTAGCGTGATTGCTGCATCGATTTTACTACATCTAAGGGCCCTTGGTGTGCTGCACAATCAGCTAAGGTGAATTTGCATTTTCAGCGTTACATCTACAGACACAATTTGAATAAATATCTCATGTTGTTGATAATTCCGTTATTGTGTCTGTTTAGTGAATTTATAGGTCTCGCATTCAATGTAACACACATTACTTCTTAAATGATAAGGCCGATAACCCAACAGTAATATAAAAGACAGTATTTTTTTTAATTTTAATTCAGAAACGCTGTTTGCATTTACTATGTAAAATTCCGATGTAACAGTTAATTATTGATTGTAGGAATAAAATCGTAAAATGGCAACATCGCCGTTAGAAGTGGTCTTAAATTGGAAATTTTTTTAAATTCTGGATACTTACATATGAAAGTCAAAGTGTACGTCAATAAACCAACTCTAAAGGCTATTGGTTTAAATCCGAAAGCGATGATATAGTTTACGTGACCTATTGCGAAGGCCACCATTCCAAAATCGAAGTAATCCTTTGGCCAAACTAAACACACGTCACCTATTAGGGAAAATATTAGTCCTACTAATATTCTTCGTGCAAACCATTTGTATCTGCAAGAAAAATCGCAAGATATACTTTAAAATGTAATAATGGCATGTGTTCACATCCGTGGTGGTTACTCTATTTCTAAATAATCTATAATTTCAATATTGTGCCATAAATAAATTTTAACTGTGACAAATCGCATGCGTATAGTTTTTTCTTTAATGCAATATAAATTTTGTATACAATATATTTCAGTTTACAAATAAACAACAATATACAAGCGATCATTTAAAATCACCAAGTAAGAATTTTAAAACTTTAAAAGTTATTAGAATCATAAATAAATCAAATAATTTCATGAGAATCTCATTTTAATGATCGTAATCAATATACAGTGAAACCTCTCTGTAAAGGACAATCACGGAGTCGACATATTTGCCCTTTCCATTGGGGTACCACGTAGGAGAGGTGCACAAACATTAAAATTAATTACGACGCATTTAAAGAACAGGAAATAAACTAAATAAAATGTTAGAAACTGTTAAACTTCATAGAAATCATAAAAAAGTAAAGTTACAGAACAAAAAGAAAATGTGAAATATAAAAATAGCAGAATATAAAAGCATGTTAGTTTGTATCTGTTCGTATCACTGGATGTAAACAAAAACGATATTAATTCATTCAGAGAATTCAATTAGACGAAAAAAAAAATCCCACAAAGAAAATAATAAAATTTAGGAGCCGTTTTTTTGTTAGCTTATAGAAAATGCCTGTGATAACATCTTTTTTATGTTAACAGGCAGGAAATACATACGTAATATAATAGTAATAAAAAAAACCTTGAACAATATTTTTAGCTGTCTGCGATCGATAGCAAGGTGTCCGAAGCTATAAATATTTGAATTTCCTGTATCTCCGGGCCGGAATATTCTAAAATTGTCCATTGGGAGGACGCACGTTAGACCGAGATGTCCGTTACGACATGTTTTACTGTATATACATATAATTGTAAGAAATGTAGCTAGTAGTTTATTAATAATGAAATGCAGTTTGTTGATTTTGGCTTTATTTATACCGTAGTGAAAGAGCGAATATAATCTTTACATGGCAAATTAAGTTAAACGTTTCGACTTTTATAATAGTCTTTTTCAGTAGCATTTAGCATAATTTATTGAATTGCACCAATTTTGTTGCAATACTCAACGATAAATGTACATGATTTTTTAAAAAAACAAAAACAATTAATGACAATTACAATAACGATGAACAAACATTTTAAATTATACGAAAAATGGCTTTCATACCGTATTTTAAAATGATATTTATGTAGAAATATCAAATTAACAAATTAAAAATAAAGTAATTGGAGTTAATGAAAGTAATTATGAACAAAATTTAAACAAAAAACATATTGCTATTCATTATTAATTTTACATGACAGATGGAATATCGCACAAACAAATTTTTAATTTTTCCTCTTTTCGTTCTTTTTTTTTCAAAAGTTTGATGAAGATTGCCTCAACAAAGAAGTGAATTTTCCACAAATTAACAACACTGGAGTTAAAGTATGTATTTTTAAGTAATTTCATAAAATTCAATTCGAATTTATAACCTCAAATTCGACATAAAAAATTATAAATCACGCAGTGATAAAAAAATATTTTATGAAGATTTCGATAATGTCATAAATATCTATAATAATTAATTAATTCCCCCGTAATGAATAAATGAAAATACTATTTGTGCGTGGAAGGTGAAGTTCACTCGCGTTCAAAACACTCACACAATAAACAATGCGTGATGAAACTAGCAACACATGATGACAATTCGCACGCAAGATTCGAATTTAAAAAGGCTTGTATGTGTAAATATGTTTATCTGGATATTTATGGACTTTATTACCTTGACACTGGTTCGTGTTTCGTGTCGAGAAATTCGAGCAGATTTGATTTAATTACAGCTTTTCCGTTTATTCGACATCGTAATAAAAATAGCCATGCTTATTATACATCTTACTAGACGTTTTACTACTTGTTTCATGTAGCAGTATATAATTTTACACATAAGAGAACAGTTTACAAAAAGGTTTACTTACTCGTCTGCCAAGTCCCTTCCGTATAAGTACACGAAAATCATCAGACTTATTATCGGTAAAATCTTAATGATCGCACTAACTATACTGGGTTGGTCGTGCGGCATAAATATGACGAAGTATATGGCGACCGTCTTAAAAAATGGAACCAACTTGGGCCCCGCGCTTTTAATCTGCAATGTAAGCATACATATTTACTAAATAAATACTATGGAAACCACTTTCAATTAATATCACATTCGTTTATATAATTATTGCAAAATCTATAACAATCGAAATTTCCCGCTGTTCTCAAGCATTGAACTGTATCCTATAGGGAAGTTCTCAAGACTTGGGTGTGGAGTAATCGAAAACTGTTGATTTTTTTTAGTTGATGATCTGGCCATCAACTAAATTTTAAATTATCAGAACCAATTTCTCAAAAATTAATGTTATTATTTGTTTAATTTAAGCAAGTCCAATTTTGCGATCTGATATCTACTATTAATGAAGCAAAAATATTGGTATTCTAATCTAAACTTATCAATAAAATATTGAAACAAAGAATATTCAGTTTTTAGAATAAATCAACAAAAACTATAAAAGATAATCAGATAATTACAAAATATATAAAAAAATCCTAAATCAACTAAAACAAACATGTCATATATCTTTTAATTTTATTCAAAATGTAGAAGATTAAGGCTTATTAAAAACCAAAACATGGAAACAACATTAAAACATAATTTTTTATTTATTATTATTATTTAAAAGAGCTAAAAAAACCAAGAAACTAT
Source organism: Cetonia aurata (assembly GCA_949128085.1). Taxonomy (NCBI): domain Eukaryota; kingdom Metazoa; phylum Arthropoda; class Insecta; order Coleoptera; family Scarabaeidae; genus Cetonia; species Cetonia aurata. The sequence goes on from OX421885.1 coordinate 38,459,434, forward strand.
TAATATGTTTTTCTTTAACGATTCTTTGTATTTTGTCCCAGCACGTTATTTCTAATTTTATTCGGCAATGTCTTCGTAATATATCAAATATAAATATACATATTGAAAATATACTATCAAAAATCGTTATTTCGTCAATTGAGTCACTGAGAAAATCGATACTTTTTTTATATGAATACGAAACAAAAATAAAGAGTGACAAAAGTTATCCAATTGATCTAATCTAAGTTTTTAATAGAAATATTATTGTGAATCTCTTATTAGTGGAGAGTTCACCTATTGCTCTGGTTAGTCATGATATTATAATATTGCCTGACAAGGATAAAAAGTGCTTAAGCTTTATCAAAGCCCTTATATTTTCCAGTGCGAAATACGTTGTACCTATTCATATATAATATATCTCTTTCATTTTAGTAAGCGACCCTTTGTCAATTTAATATTCAATCAAGTGATATTAAATAGCATAGACAGATTATCAAACATACTGTTTAGATAACAAATGGTAATATCGAACGAAATAGGTATTTTTTAGCATGAAGCCTGACGAACTTTTGGGGACATCTAGCATAAAAATGGTTGATATATCTATAATTTTGATGTCAGATATGCAGGTATGAAAGGCTAGATCTAATTGATGTATACAGACTGGGTATCTTGGAGCAATCCATGGATATAACACTAAAAGCTGGTCGATTGTAAGTGGGAGGAGCTACGTTAAATTCTACCGCAAAACATTTATTCCAATAAATACTTTTTGGAGGGCTTTATAGATTTGATATTGGTCTACAGGAATAAGTAATTGCCAAGTATAATTATTATTATATTTTGAAGCATGAGATGTCAAGGGTATTATCAATCTTTCGGGCTGATTGCGGTAACCACAGTAATGTTACCATTGGATTTTTGCCTTTAATCATTGGAAATAATAGGGAATCTAATGTGCCAGACAAAGATATATGTGAATATGGTTGTGCAAAATAAAGATGTCGCAAGCCTTTTTCCTGTTCTACCAAACGGAAACTGTATTTGCTTTCTTTTGTTCTGGACTTAAGCCTATCAATAACTCGCGGGCGTTCAAATGGTATATGTATGTATATCAACTAGCATTAATTAAAACATGAAAAATTAACGCAAATATTCATAGAAGAAAACAAAAAATACAATACCTTTATAAAAAACAAACTATATTCCTGTCAGCTAGAGTACCATTAAAATGTAATTTAACAACGATAAATTTTGAGGCAGGTTTGACAACAAACAAACAGGATTGTAGATATTTTTAATGATACGCTCCAAAAATGAGTTTATTTAGTTTTGTATTAGTAGTGATTTCCACTCATCCAAAGTGTTTCTGTTTTTGTTTGAGACACTATTTCTGTTTGTGTCTGTATATCTCGGTAATTTGGTCAAAGTATCATCGACACATTCTTCATAATCCACGTCAAACTTACAAGAAACTACGTTGGAAGTAAGCGTAGATTCAAGGGAAGAATCAAACAAGGGATCGATATGTTAATATAAAATTAACAAAGACAGTTGTTAAGTAATTACTAATTACCACTGTATGTTGTTTATTATAAGCTTGTTTGCGATTGTTGTTGTTTATTAAAAATTGGTTATTATGCATCAACAAGGCAACAATAATTTAATATGGGCATTTTATTAAGTGATGTGATTATTAAAGTGTCTTAAAATATGATTATTACATTGATTTCAAACAAATCACAGTAATATGAAATAATCTTATCTTTAAAAGTGCATATGTACCTATATTGGTGCAAATATAAGCTGAGTAAGCAAGTATTTTGTTTTTTCTTTTTGTTTACTGAGGAAAAATTGCAGGAATAATTCCTAAGGAAATCCCTAAAAATGTAAATATAGATACCTATTAAATAATAATTGAAATTGAATCCATATAGATTGAACTATCATATAGTATTTCTTTTTTCAACTATTGAATACTTATTTTGTTTGCTTTTTTTTCTTCTTCTATCTTTCCTTTAATTATATACATACATATAGTGAGTAAAAAAGTGGGTAATTTTAAAAATTAGCAACTTAGTCATTTTTAAATGATTTCTACTAAGTTGCATATGTTTTAATACAGACAAACAGTTATTCTAACATAACATAATTGCTATTTTGGAATGTAGAGCAAATTTTGCATATGTGGCTTCAAAGAATTCTTAATAATACCAATCTCTGACGCCGATAGCGTGAACATTAGGTATGTACATATATAGGATAGGTACTTATAAAAAATAATTTCTATGCTTCAAAGAATAATAAACAATAACGCAACCATGTTACGTTATTTTCGGACGCAATTTTTGCGAGTCGTTTTTAAACAAATAAAGATTCAATGTCACGTTGCACGTGTACAGGTATGTAAAGAGAATTTTAAAGCTTGCAAACACGCGTTCACCAACCCTAAAATACTCAAAACGAAAACAGTCTCATTCAGGCAATCTCCCCTGACAAACATAAAACAACAGGATGAATGCCATATCGTAAAATCTGTAATCGAAATAATGAAGTTCATCCAACTGGAAACTTACCACTTCTGTGGCGGAAGTCATAGTAAAACCGTTCTGATTTCAGGATCGGAATAGCATATATTTCATTTGAGGCACATATATATAACAAGCTTTGTTCGTATTGTACGTAGCGTATCTATGCTTGTGTCGTTTTGCACAGTTTTGCACTGACTACTCTCAGCGAGCCTGCGAGAGTAACTGTCAATATCAGCTGGACGTGAAAACAACTAAAAGAGGGATCCTAGAGTGCGCACGACCGTCGTTTGTTTTTGTATCTCTATCTCGCTTATTGGAGCGAACGCATGCACGTTCGCGAAAACCGCCTGATTACCTATTCCACCGCTTCTCCCCAACAAAGACGGATTATTAATAAACCGTAAATGATTGTTTTTATGAGAGCTATCATACATCAAGGTCGCTGATATCTCTACGTATTCTATGTGCGGTGTGGGGATCGCGACTTTTTTTTTATTGTTTAGCGCGACCAGCCTGTGTTATTATTATCACTTTTTTTTATCCTGCTTCGCGCGGATTTACTCATGCGAGCGCTTAGCACAAACGTTTGTTATTATTGTGTGATTATTGCTGTCTGAGCGATAGTATTAGCACATGTATTAGTCGGTGATAGTGGTTAGAACCCAGTGTTGTCATTCATTAATGAGTCATCAAGGGTACTGTTGTTTACCTAATGTTTACATTTTTTACTATCATAAGGTTGAACCAATATACATACGTATAGGTATAGTGCAAACTCAACTTAATTGGTTGAACCATGTGGAATATGCTCTGCATTTAGTATCAGTATGAGTGGCTTTATAGAAGTTCGGTTCGAAAAAGTAAACTTTCCAAGGTTCAGGTTATTATTAAGTATATATCATCTTCTATGTTGTACACTTTATGCTGATATGTGTTCATTTTGTTATAATGTTGAAGAAATAAAATAATAATCTTACGTCTTATAACTTTACGTTAGTATAGTATGTTATTATAGCACATAGGGTTAAAACCTTTAAATACTTCGACGGCATATATTGGATAAATATATGTATATCATTGATTTATTACCGATTAGCATTATTGAAAAAATAATGTAGTGCTACACGCTAATCGGTCCATGTTCTGATACAAAAACACCAATTGTCTGTAGTAGCGATAAAATGCATTAACAATAAAACAATAAAAAAACATCTTACTCACGGCTGATAAGAAAAAAAGTGCATTTCGCTATTGAAATACACAAACGACAATTAACTATAATAACTGCTAATGTAGGAGTTAGGAGATTGCGCATCTGAGAACATGTGTTTTCTGTTTAATCTAGTAGTATAAAGTCCATTTAATAGAAATAAACAAGTATATATTACATATTGCAATATCCAAAACGCACAGACATATTAGATTACAAATCATCATTGCCAGTGCGTGTATTTATCATTCAGGAAGTTCACTTGAACTATCCGCTAAATTAAAATGTTTATGCCCTCATAGATATGACTTTTTAATGCGAACATTGCTATAATACAAATGAAGTAATTGTTGAATGTATGGTAAGTATAATGTAAATTAAACATTGGGGGTAAATAAAATGAATTTATAAAAGTTTCAAGTTGCAATTAAATATTGTGTTCCTTATTAGAAATATATCTGAAATGTGTTGTTCGCAATCTCTGAAGTAGGTAACTATTTCTATACTTTACATTACACCAATGGCAATGCATTTATCTCGTTGACAACTATTTATTTAATTTGTCGATCAATATATGGAACTGTATGACAGGAACACGTTGCCTATAAGCTATAGGGCATTTCAATCAAATCAGTTAATAAATTGTGTGTAATTTAAAAAGGTTTCTGCAAATTTATGTAATTTATATTTTGAAAAAAAGAAATGATATTGATTTAGTGTTTTTTTTTTTTAAGAAATGCGCATATCCAACCATATAGCTCTAAAAGCAAATATGTGTATAGGTACTGAAATAATTAAGTGGCTATGATAAATTGTTTCCTGTAAACCCTGTTTTTCCCTTTTGTTAATAAAATTATTCCTTGTAATTAATTACTGAATTCTACGAACGCATACATAATAAAACCCGATTTATATAATCCCTTTTGTGCTCAAAGGTGGAGCTATATTCATAACAATCAATTAAACTTCCGGCAACTATTTTTAGTACATAGGATCTACGATTTAATAGGCAGCTAGTGATAAAATCATGATAAAACACACTAAGAGAAAGAAATAATTTTGTTTTCACCACTGATAAGAAATGTTAAATTTGCTCGCTCACTTGGTTTGAACATCTTTCTTCGTATATGCAACCAGTTGAATGAAAATAAACGTCAATAAAGTTGCATAACACCTTGTAATTGGGTACTTTTAAAGATAGTTTCATATATATATAGAATCCATGACAACCTACAAGTGCAGTTTTTTATGGGCAACTATGCAACTTTATCCTTTTAATTTGTGTATTATAATGACCAATTGGAATTAACACATAAGTGTTACTTGGTCTTTACCGTCCCTTTTATCTTCCTATTTTACCGTCATATGTTGGGTAAATAATTTTCCATTTTTTATAATAAACATTAACACATAGAAGTGTTAGGCCTCTTCATAGAAAAATCACAAAGTTGTCAGAGCCAATCATATACGGTGAAATCAGTCAGAAAATGGTTTCGTATTGTTTCTTTCAGGTCGCAGTGTATTTATCACCCTAATACATACATACATACAAATGTTGTATTGTAGGTGGTTTGGAAACGTACACACTGTCGCTAACAGCACCGTCTTATGAAATTCCGGAGCCAAAATTAATCTGTTTTAATCATCAAAAGAGAGCTTCGATTACAATTTTGGTTTTGTTACTGTCGATTTGCTATTTTAATTTGACTGGTCTGTTAGTATAAAAAATGTGCAACGCCATCTACCTATGAAGGTAGATTTTCTGATAGCCTGGCGCTTCTGAAATAGCAAAGCTATTGGAGCAGTAGCGGAATACAGGCACAGCCATGGCCCGCTAGCACTTTAGATTAACGTGGAAAATAAAATGATAAAAGAGAGAGAAAGATTGTTGAATGTGTAACGCCAGACAAGGAGCTCACATCAGCGTCCCACAGACGAGACAAATCCAATAACGCTCCACCATGCAGCTAAATGCACTGTTGACAAAACGATGAAGATGAAAACTGTGTAACGCCATCTACCCGTGAAGGTAGATGTCTGGTAGCCTGTGCCTCTGAAATAGCAAAGCAAATGAAAAGCATTTGCTATGTAAAGATCAGCGACAGAAATACTACGAACGTAAATTTCCCATAAAAAAGATTTTAGAGTAGTGTAGGTATCTTGCAAAAGCTCTTTGCATGGAAGACGGCGTTGATTTTCTATATTAGATTGTAATTCACGCCTTTCACATCATTTATTTTAAAATCTTATGGGAATACTTATTTGAAAAATATAAATATTAAAAAAAGAAATCAAAATAGGTACTACTTTATTTAAAGTTGTGTTGCACTACTTCCAACGAAACACCGTGATAAAAAATCTTATAAAAATGTGATATAATAAAAATAAAAACAGTTTTCACAAAATGTGTCCTCATAAAAATATATTACTTACATTAGATGATAGGTAATGTAACCGGAATACTTGTAAAACAAAGCTTAATCACACTGTGTCAATGTTGAATTTCACAGCCACATTTTAGTATTAAATCTCGCTCAGTAAGAGCGCTAGTGTTGGCTTTTCATGCCTACGCCTGGTGCCCAAACCACTTTTTTGTTCCTTTAAGCTCCTGTTATTAATTTTAAAGAATAGTAATGCGATTTGGCTGCATTCCATATTAATAAATGATATAATAATGAGTGTACTTGCGAGGTTTAATACATATAAATAAAAGAAACTAGCGATTAGAAATACTGAAATACGGAAAATAGTCTTGTTATATTATATTTTGTTTTAAAAATATATATATATTTTGTTTTAAAAATATATATATATATTTGTCTTAAAACAAACAATTCTGATTACATTCCTATGTACAGTAACCATATATACAAATAAATGTTGCTCTTACAGTAATTATGTCGACCACATATAAAAGTAATTTGTTTGCCAGAATGGCAAATATCTCAGCAGTGGATTGCAGATTAACCCCAGCAGAGGTATCTTATTGCCTAAACAGTTCAAGGATTTTTCGATCTTTTGTTTACTATAAGCTTCATAAAATGGAGATCGCAGTAGATACAACAACATGACAAACATCCTACGAGAAAGCTGTAATTTTTGCTTCTTCGTCAATATTTTAACATTTCCTTGTGTACATGAGCGATACAATTTCAAGCTAAGGGAATAAATTGAAAATTCGTTTAGTAAAATATAAATTTAATAGATCGATTTACACCAACCTCATGATGTCCATTATTAATGATACCATCCAAGGCTTCCATGTATTAATACCAAAACATGCTGCAGTACTTAAATGCGCTAGCGGTTTTGATATGTAAATTATTTCCGCGAATAGCTTCCTACCAATCAGCGCTTGTTTATTTGATTCTTCTGGTTCGCATTGTGACGCATTTAATGCCTTCCAGCTGCGACTTGTACTTGGAGGTGAGGCATCTATCTTTCTTATTACTTTACCTGAATGTTTTAACGTAAACGAAATTGATTTCAATTGTTGATTTTCAACTTCTGACGGATCGGCCTCTGCGTCTGTTGTATATAATTTTACTCTATCTAATGCAGGTACTGGAGGGGCTGTAATAATTGGTTCCTTGTAATGATACACTAATATTAATCTTGCGATGCATCTACAAACGCAAAATAAAAATTATTCGAATGTTGAGACTATATTGAGTATAGTCATATAGTATCAAAATTGTTCTAAATTCGGAATGGGAACAAAAGATCCACGAATGGTTGATCATGCTCTGCTATAAATGTAGTAAAAAGTCTTTTGATCGCGATAGTGTCGGATTTGAAAGAAAACGGTTGTATATGTATAAGTAATAGTTAAATAGATACAAAAGATATCCACACACTCTGCGCTACACAGCGTTATTAATTCGGCACCGAATTGAGTTTCTGTTAGTACTACGCTACAGTCCTTATATAGAAAATTAAATAAAATACAGCGCGAGTTCAAAATAAGGGTCATCGATCATATAACCTTTATTTTTTTGCGGAAAGAAGGCGTGAATAAAAATTCAAGAACTAATTTTTTAGAAGTTAGAAAAACCCTTTCAGGAGTTGAAGCAAGAAGCACATATTTTAAGGTAAAAAAGAAGCCGATGAACTGAATGGTTATAGAAAAAGACTAAATGCTTGGTTGTTAAAAGTCGCAAAATTTTCGAAAAAACACTAGTTTGAGAAGGAGGATATACATGTAAAATTGACTGTCAATTGTGTTGAAGTTATATATATGTACAAATAACCTTTTTGCAGTTCGCATCAGCGCCAGTTTCTAAAGAGAACTAAGTAATGATACACATATGCCAGTTTACACATAATATAAAGTTATGTTAAAATTTAGCATAGAATTCAAAAATGCAAGAAAATATACAGGTTGTTTTACATAAAACAATGGAGAAAGTATATGGTTACTTTTGGGATACTCTATATAATATAAAATTTTAGATTTATTTTATAAAATGCAAAATAGAGTTGTAATCAAAGATCCAATCTTCAATAGAATACTGTATATACCTATTCATTTTGCATATTTTTTGGTATATGTATAGCACCCTGTTTCTCTTTCCCTTCCCAAAAGTCCATAGTCTGTCGCTAGATGCAAAGACTTTTTACACATTTAAAGCAAACGATAATCATCTGATAAACATAATATAGTTTTTAGTTTCCTAGTATGGAAGTTCTTTATTTTAACTGTATTATATTATCTAACTACTTACTTGGTAATTTGTATTGAAACAATAATCAACCAACGTCCACGGTTTCCCCACAATTTCTTACTGGATATTTCAAAGAACACTTCGCAATATTCAAGCACAGTCAACCAAATCTTTAACTTATTGCTGTCTGTATATTTTTCCAGTTGTCTACCTTTTGTAATGAGTCGATCATTGAAAAGTACCAATAAATTTGACAAGGCGTATATCAATTCAGATACAGCATGGGAATGATTTATTCTACCTGTACATTTCAATGAAATGTAGATTTCTAGGTTAAATAGTACAATGAAATAAGTAGGTACTTACCGGCTACAAAATACGATATCCATTTAACAGTAGTTTCAAAGTCGTTTGCTTTCTCTGGGTTTCTAATTATCCAACTTTTATACCGGTTAAATAAATCGGGCAAAGAAAATAAAAGGGTTGACATGTTGATTCAAAGTATGATTAACCGGAGTGCATTCAGTAATCAGTATTTCAACTTATACTAGCAAATGAAATATTATTGGCGATTATGGAAATTGCGGGATGGTGTCATGTGCACATTAAGTACAAACCTGTTTGAGATTTTATATATAAAAAAAAAATATTATATCATATTATACCTAAGAACTTTGAATACAATCCTTGTATAGATATAGGCAACCAAATGTGATTCGGTGGTTTTACACTAACGCCAGCTGTATAGACTACTTTGGTTTTTAATAATTGCAAGTTACAGTTTCCTTTTTAGAGAGCATTAGTTTTATCATATAATTAGTAGAGGGCGCGCGTACTTCATTATAATTTTCTTCCTAATGTAATTTCATAATGAGGAATTGCACAACTTTTTTTTAAATTGTTTCTCATTAAGGCATAATTAATTTTTTTAAAGTGCTCTGACGTCACAAGTTCTTTCATTCTTAAATTTATAGTCGGCATGATTTGGCAATGGTGCGATAGTCATCGTAGTTCGCATCATCATAGCAGATAAGTAATATCACAATTAAGTTCGCTGTTCGCATGCTTTCCGCGTACAGATGGCGCAAACGTATTATTACGATCATATTACGATATTCTGTGTTTATTTTACGCGGGTGGAGGTTTTAATATTTCAGAATTCGTTCTTTTACGATAAATTGGAGAACTTTAAATGCAAACTAAAACAAGATGCAGAAATAATGCCGAATCCAAAATTCCTTTGTGACCATAACCTGCATAGCACCTTAATAATATCGTATTTCGCAGCCGGTAAATGACTGCAATCTGTGATTATTACGGGGGAGTAATTTCTATGTTGCCATATATTCTCGTTCATTCATAAAATTTTACTACGTACCTGTGACGTAAAAGATCTTAAAAAATTTATATTTCAAGAACTACTTTACAGAAAACCGTCAAAATTTCAGTGTAAAAATATATTTAGGTCATGCACAAAATAACATTATTTTAACAAGAATTTAAAAAAAGTGCAATTCCTCATTAGAATTTTTTATCATTTGAGTGAATTAGAAAAGTAGCCAGTTTTAATTTTTGTACTTTACTGCTGTTTCTAACTAAAATAAATTATTTTTGATCGATTTATAATTGATTAATGATTCTTTCCTGGATATTCAATATAAAACTTGTTCATGCATATTTATTTACATCTTTACTTCATAAAGTACCAAAAGGGTTTAATTTCTTATATTAAAATTAGTTTATACTATACTATACAATTATTATTGGCATTATTACAAGCCAGTAATAATAAATTGTCAAAAGCACTACACCGCAGATTGACAGAAGAACAATAACAAATCACATACAACAAAAATATGTAGTACCTATTTCCTATTTATGATCATTATGATATCACTATTAAAATGAACAATACAATGAACACACCTTCTATTTCAACTAACAATCTCATATACGCATTGATAATTGAAGACAAAGCTTGAATGACATTTGAAACGTCGATTATATAATTAGATGGGTGTAGGTATATAAAAAAATTACTATTTTCATCAATAATAATTGAATAACGTACAACTTGATTAGTTTCAGGTAAAGCGTAGTAAAAGCGGTGAGTAATAGTGGTTGTCACTTATTTCGCTTTGTTATTTTCTTTCTGGTTTATATGGATCTATCTTTATTCAAAGATATACAAAGGATTTGTTTCGGAAATCCATGAATGCCATGGATTCCATGAAAAAATCATTGAGTATTATAGTTCTGTGATTTGATAAGTAAATATTACTACATATGTTATAATACCATATATATATATATATATATATTATAATTTATATTCATTGTGCTTAAGCGAACTTAATTTTTTTTTGGTTATGTGCATGGTCCTCGGTTGAGATTTTCCATTGTGCCTAGCATTGCGTTAACTTTAGGTAGGTACTGAAAAGAATTTATCTTAGCCCTTAAGTAAGATAAAAAATATTGCTCTTGTACAAGAATTGTTTGTTCTAAGCTACATTTCTTGTCATATTTACACTTTTCATGTACACTTTCAACATACGTATTTGGAGAGATTTCTGGTTTAATCTCGTAAAATATACATTCCGACACTCGAAATTAATTTTGTTTGCTTTCACATAGGTATTTAAAACATAACTAAGCACTTATATTTATGATAATTTATAGACTGCATATATTACTTTTTTTTTTAACAATAGTACAGCATACATATGTACCTATAAATAAATGTTTTTCTCTGTTAAGTTGTGGAACTTTTAATTTCTCTACAGCCTAAGGAGAGTCTTAAAGGAGTAATTGATAAAGTGTTCTTGACCTATTTCACTATAATGTATGTTTTACATACAAATAGAATCACTAAAATGTTCTGCTTCTTCAATATTGAAACTTTTCTTACTTAATTCATTTATCAATTTAAATTCGCATTTATTTTTAATCACTTCACCAGTTATCGAAAGTCATTAAATTAAATATAAACATTATGTCAGCGCGTATCAGTAGAATTTATAAATACGTTCTAATTATTTAATGTTTTCGGTAATTTTATTCTATTTACCAATAAGATTTGGGTCAAAACTGACGAAATGATATTTTGTTAATGAATGGAATATGGATTGCAGTTTCTGTTTTTCTTTTACACGAAATGTTTTGGAGCGTTCCCCAACGTGATTTTGAACCACCAACACTGAGTATACCTATATTGAATTTTCGCCAGTAACAGGCTTTACTGTATTCTCTCTGTATAGATTCTGGAGTTTTTCTGGGTTCGGTTGTCAAAATAGCTGTCAAACAATCTGTCATTCTAAACACTACAATTGCAAGTAAATTGATTTTAGCAAGTGGCAATCGTGTGCTAGTCGGAAAAATATGGTACGCACCGAGGCTGGAAAGTGTCTATCGAACTGGTTTGATTGTTCGTGTCGGCTCGCAATCTCCAAACTCGTTCGGCAAAACGATATGTAAATAACTGTTAACCTTTGGTACATCAAATACGTAGCTACATTTATTTGATGTGCCAAAGGTTATTACTGATTTTAAAAAAGAATAGAAATGATTCAGACAATCTGTAGTAGTAATTACAGTTGAATTCTTTTGTGTTGGCGGATGCGTTATAGCAAGAGGGCGTGTTCAATGGAGTGAGACACACTCGAACAAATATAGAGGTACATACGTTATAATCCGCACGTGAAAAGATAGTCACCCCCACTAGTTTGGCGATTCGTTCAAAATACGAAATTCCGTTTTTATTGTAATGTGTACCTATCTGCAGTATAATTTTGCTGGAGACAAACATACCTGGTTTTGCACAAAAAATCTTAAATTATTAAAAATATAAAGAAAGGATAATAAGAACCACTTTATTTTTTATTAATTTTATCAACTAGTATTGAAAATGCCTGCTCTGATATTTAAAGGCACCTGCAACAAATCGGGTTCTCCTATTGATACATTGGAAATGTCTGGTTTTGCACCTAGAACATGAAAGCACCTGTGTTAAGTTAAGATTTCAAAGTCGAATCTTAAAGCACTTGTCGGAATTTTGTCTGTAAATTGTGTCTGGACATGTTGAGCTTGGCATTCCAAACTTTTTGATATATACAGGGTGAATCTCAATATATGCGACAAACTTTAGGAGCTGATTCCTGAGGTTATTTTGATCATAAAAGTTCATAAGAACATATGTCCCAAACTGCTTATTTCTAAAGTTATACAATGTTTAATAATAAGTTAACATAATTAGTAATAATTAATAATTAGTAAAACTAAATAAAAAAAATACTCTGACAACTACTGTCAAATATTAAAATGACAAACAATTCCCTCTCAACAGAATTGATTTTGAAGAACCAACTGTATGAATCGTGTTAGTCATAGTTCATAATTTATTATTAAACATTCAATAACTTTTAAACCAAACCGTTTTGGACATATACTCGTATGAACTTTAATGATCAAAATAGCCTCTGGAATCAGCTCCTAAAGTTTGTCGCATATATTGAGATACACCCTGTATAACTCATTTTTGAAAAAATTGTGACATCGGGTTTTGCTCCTAGACACAGAACTCCCGGCCAATCATTTGCAATAACTGTCGACGAAACTGCGGGCATACGTATACGCCGGCAGTTCGTTGAGTGGTTCCCGGGCGTAAGACTCAGTCAGCCAGCGACGAGAAATCGAACGAATTTCTTCGGGAGCTACTGTTATCGCCAGGGCAGCGATGAGGACTTGGTGGAGTCGTTCGAGTAGGCTGCAGCGGCGTTGAAGAGTACCAAACCCAGACAAAGACCTGCAGTTGTGACGATTAATTTCGCCTTTCAATGAAAAGGATGATTCGTACGACATTAGATATTAATCGTTAATTCACAAAATTCCAACCTCCTGTCAAAATTCCATTCGTGTAAAAGTGTAATTTTAAAGGGATGAAATTTGAATGAAGGTTGAATGAAGAATTAACAGAATTAGGTACTCAAAACAATAGCACTGATAACACTGAATTGTCATTCAGTTTTATTGCCGATGATGATGGCTTTGCGTGCGTCCAGTACAGTGAAGTTTCTGGTACAATTTATTGCATTTCTTCGGCGCTTTTAGTTTACAAAGAAGAATTTATTATGTCATTTTTTTTTTCATTTCACGACTAAGAACTACGTTAGAAGAATTCTATCTCTAATACTTCTTTTCGTCACTATATTTCATGATTCTGACAGTCATGATCTTTAGCTTCATCCACGTTCCCCGTAATCCTATATATCCGACGTCCTATTTGTTTGCTTTGTAAATCTTTACGCCCCCCTAGTCAGAGAAAAAAGAACGGAAACATAATGCTAAACTAGGAGAAATCCCCTACGGGTCGCGACACAATTGTTGAATACCACGTAGTAATACGATATATCAAAAGAACTTGGGTACCTGTGGTGGAAGAAGAGACAACCAAACCGCACTATCGTGGTGTGCGAGTACCTACATGTGGCGGGAGCGACTGCATATGAATGGAGTCTGGAATCAAATGTTAACTCAGTTGTAACCGCGACGTCGTGAGGCACTACGGTTGGACGGTGTTTTAATATGCGGCACACGCGATTCTAATCAAGCGTATTAGATCGAAAAGTTACGACAATCTTCTTGAGTGCTGGATTTCTTTGAAACGTAATTTGTGTGGAATAGGGTACGAAAATGTAGGATTAAAATCGAATTAAAACGAAGAATGATTGTTTGTAAAAGAATCCTGTACGGTTTGTGTTGATATATATATTTTTTTAATCGTGTCCGAAGTGTGATAAGAAATCTTTACGCTGCTGTTTTCATTAGGAGCAATAGAGGTTGGTTTTTATCGAGAAAGATTATTCGTGAGAAGTAAAAAAGTGAATTTATTTATTTACGTTAACACTTAATAACTGAAAAAAAAACAAATTGTACTTTCTTCAATTATTAAACTCACTTGTATAATATCAATAAAAAGTTTGTAACTTTCACAGTTACGTATTGTGACTGGGTTTAATCATTTCTCCGTGACACTTTGAAATGTCACCGAGTTCATATTTCTGTAATTGCGTTTCTGTCATCATTCTCCCTAATAAGGAAGTTTGTGCAGTAGAGTGAGAATAATTAGCAAAATAAAAATGTTACCACAGTAAGTGATATAGAAAGTAGTTTAATTAACTCTTTGGTATCTCTCACTAAAATTGCAAAGGTATTTTAAATTTTTATTTATGAATGTGCGTTTAAACATATACATACCTTATTATAAGCAATTTGTGTAATTGTTCAATTGTAAAATAGCTTGCAAAATGATATGCATATCTATTGAATATTTTATAAACACTTTCAAATTAATTATGATTGTTGAGCGCCACCCCTGTGTGATGTATGCAAACTAATAAATTAATGCATAACTATTATTAACCATTAACTAAGTCTTAAGTATGTTATCGATAAGAGCAATATTTGCTTCGTTTATGGCTACTCAGCAACCTTCAGGAATTCCACGGATTTATTTTCGAAGTTTTTCAAGCAAATAAATCTTCCCGACAAAACTATTTATTGATTCACTGAGAATATTACGCTTAAGAAAATAAACTAACAAATGGGAGCTTACCTTTTTCTTTCAGCAATCTTTCTAGAGTTTAAAATTACTACCGTTATTTTTTATCTGTCTTTGATTATATATGTATATCATTTCTCCATTTTCTCATCTTCTTCCAGTTAAATCTTTTATCATAATCATAAATTATATGCCTTGGAAATTAGTTAGTTTAGCAGCGCTGGATAATAAAATAGTAATAATTCAGAGGGCGGAGGACACACAAAGAATATCGAAAAATTATTGACAGAATAACGACTTATTATTAATGGCAAAATTAGGACGTTGTCTTTCACACAAAAATATTACTATAAAATTGCACTCAGCTGATCGATATCAATTGAATGCGCATGCGCGCAACTTCTATTGCTAGAAAAATTGCGCACTGTAAAACGAGATTAACAGCTTTTACACAAGTCATGTCTTTTATTACAAAAAAAAATTTATTTGATTTTTGGTACCTACACTATTTGTTCTACCAATAAGATAAAATTTGCGAATGTATATGTAACTACGTATTTATCAAAGAAAATGTCCGATTGCAGAGAAATTAGATATGGGTAGAACATTTTCTTTTTGTCAGTTGTTCATTTGATGTAACCACATAACTTGACACTCTCTTCCTATTGTGGTTTTTGTGTGTATTCACTTCTGGTGTCCGGTATTTAAGGTATAGTAGATAATTCTTGTTTTAGTTATATTTTTAAAAAGAAACTAAGGGTTTAAATTTATAATTCTGCGTGCACATATTTTCTTATATTTTTAGTTAGAGGTACAATAAAATATTTTATTAGGACAAAAGGTTTTTGTTCTTAACGTATTTCACTAACAATGTGTTGAGAACAGCATTGATGTATTGTTTGGGTGTAAAACGTCGAACCACATTCCTTATGAACTTAGAAGGATTGTATATCGTACAGACGTGAGCCGTGAAGACAATTTTGTTTATTTTTGAATGCTTCTGAAACGTAAAAAATGTTATGTCAGTCAGCCTTGTCAACTGAAATGAAATTGATCACTTGCCTTTCGTGTTCGTTCATATATGTATATAAATACATAATACGTACATATAGCTCTTGTACGGCAACTAAAATAACGGTTACGCACATCTTGTCTTGTTGAAGAAAGTAGGTAGTAAGTACACTGACAATGAGACGTTTTTACGAGGATGAAACTTCAAAATTAATGCTGGCTTTACCACGATTAACAATATTTAAATTTTGTATCAGCGTGATTTAAAATCGTTTTGTATATTTAACTTTGAGTTCAATAGGCTACTTCTTTCAAGTCTGATTTAAA
The DNA here is from genome assembly GCA_949128085.1 of Cetonia aurata. NCBI lineage: Eukaryota > Metazoa > Arthropoda > Insecta > Coleoptera > Scarabaeidae > Cetonia > Cetonia aurata. Next base: position 38,475,715 of record OX421885.1, read on the forward strand.
TTATTGCTGACGATTTCTTCCTAGAAGATATTTCCATTAGAACCGGAAATCCTGGAGTCATACGCCCATTCGATAAATGTTCATCGAAGCGGATTTATAATCAAGTAGGTACACTTAAGTTTCGTTCGATAAGAAAATGCATTATTCTCTCGGTTGAAAAGTGCCATAAATTAAATGTTAACGAACTCACGCTTCTGTCAGTAACCTTGATTCCCGTAGATGGAAGAAAGGAATTAGAAAAAGAATAATCTAGTCATTCGTCTATTTTTAACGAACAAGGACAAATTAAGTCATCTATGTGACTGCGGAGACTAATTAACGTTCTATTTAATATTAATGTTGGTTTGAATATTGATTTTACATTTCATATTTTTTTATAGTCGGTAATTTCACTAGCAATATTAAACAATGTTTGCTATATATTTATAAATTCTATATATATTTGAATATTTGTTCGTTTAGAATTGGGTGATTCGTTTTCAGTCTTGTCATTCTTAGGTATTGTGTTGTATGTGACACATTATAAATTAATATATTAACAATGAAAACACATTCATTTCAGTGTGTAAAAACAACAAACACCAAGCAAGTCATAAACAAAAAATTAGTGAAATGCATGAACAGTAAAGTTCATTCAAAGAATATGGTTTCACATCTAATAAGAATGATCTTAGCCTATGCTTTTAAAATATTATATAGTGTCATAGAGGAATAAAATAAACCTTTCTCACAATCAATCAGAGATAATCTATTGGATACATATAATTTGTGTGTTTTAAAGTAAATGCGGTTAATTCTTTAAATTACTGAAATGAAACTATCAAAGTATATACTTACCTAAAAACTTTGTTGGTGTTTTGGTACTTCCAATTTATTAATAAGGGGACTTATATTCCGCACACTTTAAATACTATGTTCGAACACTTTATTTAACTTCCCTCAACAACATACATTATGTATCGTATCCAACATCTTACTAACTATCTGTCATTAACATTACTCTCTAACTTATCGGCTAATCTGATTTTAAACCACAGAATAGAGATTATACAGAAGTTTCGCTCCGGTGATTAAATAGACATATATCTATCTTTTTTTAATCGAATCCTGGCGTCCCGTTTGAACCATTGCCCATCTATAACGTGTTTGTCCGCAGAATCGCGGAGTCTAATAGACAAAGTAAAATTATAGATAAAAAATAAAATCGTGACCATAGGGAATAACATTGAAGTGAAACTTCTGTATAATCTTTATTCTGTGTTTTAAACGTTCATCACAGTTGGTGCTAGACTATCAGAAGTCACAGTCATTTAATGTTAAAATATGCATTGATTGGGAAGTGGTGGTGGCACAAGATACCAAATAACATGTTTCTGAAGGATTCATTATTCATTATTAATTAGTAACCCTAAGTCTTGATAATTTAAAAAAGTAATCATTACACTTTCTTTGCAAATCAATGGAATGATTACCTCGAATTAAAATTTAGTATCGTTAGCATAGTTCACTAAAAGATGTTTCCAGCAAATCATAGTTTCTTATATATTGCTGATAAATATATTGAAAACTAATGGCCCTAGTATGCTTCCTTGTGGCACCCCCTGTTTTATTTTCATTGATTCTTTCATTACATTCTTATTGCCTACTAAAGTTATTTTGTCGTTACAAAACAACAATGTTCAATAATCGCACAATTCTGAACCAAGAAATAACCATTTAATTTAACACTCTGTATTGTATTAAAATAGCGTCAACGCATGAATATTTAAAACTGCAAAAAGTTGTTGGAATATTTCCGTTTCTCCCGGTGTATTTACCAATCTTGGATAAGATTATAAAAGTTTAAAAACTACATAAAGCTCGCCAGCTTGATCTAGTTAACGAAGCCAATATTTTCGTAGGTCTTGACGTTATTGAACTTGAAATTTTACGATCATAAGTTTGCTTGTTATTTGGCATTGATATCAACACTAAAAACACAAAGTTTACTTTTCTCGTGGCGATGTAATTTTGCGCACTATATCGATACGCACTTTGGATCGCCTTGACAATAATATTTATCATTCCACGGGCAACAGTAGGCATAAAAAATTCCTTGTTCGTGCCCCAAATGCATACAAACTAAGCCAGAAATGTTAACTTACGTGAAAATTAATGCAGATTGAGTCTAAAAGTAGTAGACATATGTATATATGTCTGAAACGTTATTTCTTACGTGGCGGTGAATCACACTATATATGCAACTAGAAAGATGTAAGATCTTTGCGACATCAGAATGATATAACGAAACATAGCCCGTATTATATCTATCTAGGTGCTCTGGATGTGCGGTTATTTCGTAAATTTATTCGAATTAGACGTTCTATTTCGGTGATTACCGGTGGAATACGGTCTAAAATTAGCGGATCGTAACCGATAGAATGCCGCGCGTCGGCTTGTGTAATTTTCTTTCCGAAAACGAAACAAAAAGTGTGTTATATTTGAATACAATGCGCGCTGCATACTTAGCGCGAACCTTTTTCTTCGCATTACCTATGCAAATTCTTCGAACGCAGCACCCTTTGAATATTTAAAGGTATTTGGTAGGTACTGGGCGAATCATTACGCAGTTTATTTGTTGCCGAAGTTTATTGAACGTGGTTCCTTCCTCTTTACGACATGTTTATCGGCATTGAGAAGTATAAGTGTACATAAATATCTAACGTGCGTTTAGTAATCGTAGTAAAATGCTAATGGAGTTAACTTGTAATATTAAACATTTAGCGATGTTATCTAAATGATGCTATTGTTTTGACGTGGTACTATTTAGTAATTTAAATAAATGAAAGCTATGGGCTATTTAATTAGATATTCTTGTCAACGATTCCGTTAAATAAAAAAAAAATATCACGAATAAAGAGAGTAGCGTTGGGCGAATCGAATGAAAAAATCATTCGATAAGAACAATGATTTTTCGTTAACTAACGAGATTTCGAAATCTCCTTCCTTAGTGAATGCGAAAATCGTTTTCACAACCGAGAATTTTTACCGAATATTCATTCAATAACATAAAATCATTCGTTTAGAATGAAAAATTCAGAATAAAAATAAAATGAAATCTTTTTCAGACATCGCACTAGCCGAATGTATATTATGTATAATAATGAACTTATATACTTCCCGAGTTAAATTTTTTGCTGCCGCACAAAACCACCATAATTTAATGTTGGCTTTGATGTTTGTGTGTTGTTTATCAATGGATGTTTCCGGATTTTATAAAAATATTATATGTTTTCTCTCCCTCTTTTGTAATTCTTATAGCGTTTTCGACTTATTGCACTTTTATCCACTGATTGTATTTCCATCTTATTTTAATACGTAATATTAGTAAGGGAGATAGATATACTCCACGCGTAAAGTGCAATAAGTCGAAAACGCTATTAGTCTGTTTGACTTGTTGCTTGGTTTTGTAATCCACAGGATAAATAAAATTACTCATTTCTTTATGTAATAGGAATTAAATTGCAGGAACTTTAGGCACAAGAATTGATATATACAAATTTTTAAACTCATATAGGTAAATATAAAAGGTTCATGTTGAAAAAGAAAACAAAAATTTAGTGAATATATTAACAATAATATTATATATAATTTGATATTTCCAGAATGAGTTCCGATCCACCGATTAGGAAACTGTTCACTTAAATAGTTTCGGACAGCCACTGCATTATGTGCAGAGTAACCATCTTGCTGAAAGTAGATGTTTCGCATATTTATGTCGGGAAGTTGCTGTACAGTAGGTAGAATGTGGGTGTTCAGTAATTCTAAATATGCATTTGCGTTCAAATTGCCATTAATATAAAAAAAGGCTCGATAATATGGTTGCTTAACAAACCTGCCCAAACATTTACTTTTTGCTGTTGCTGACTAGATGAACTCTAATATCTGTGCTCGTTTTGCTTGGCCCAGTATGTTGTCACAGATGAATTGTGACTTCTAACCAAAGGAAAAGAAGATTCATCGGTAAAGATAATATTGTTTACCAAATTAGCATCTCGGTTAATTAAATCACTTAACTTTTCACGAAATACCATACGCTTAAATGCGTCGCCGTGAAATAATTGTTGGTGTTTAGAATATTTAAAATTGTGATACCCATTTGCTTTGAGTATTCGCTGAACGGAAGAACGGGATATGTCTAAATCATTGGAAACAGTGCCAGATGACATATTCGGACATATTGGTATCGTCAGCACAGTTCTTAGTTTTGAAACCACATTTTCCAAATTATTTCTTCCTACGAATTATACAGTTTAAGTAATTCAAAAAATGTTTGCTTTGAGCATCAAAAGCCTGTTTGATATGTAGAATTTAGATTTTATGGTTTAGTTTTTTTATTTTGTTTTAATGTTGGTTTGAATACTTGTTCATCTAATACTTCTCAACGTGTTTTATGTAAATACTTTACAAAATGCATTTAAGATTTTACTTGCACCAAGCGTGAGTTCCTTGAAAGAAATACGAAGATCCAGTCATTATCTAGACATAGCTTACAATTTACAATGTGTTATTAGCCATACCAACAGAAGTTAATACCGAGAAACGTTGTAATGGCCAAGCTATGTAAATACCACTAATTCTAAATTAAATAAAAAAGAACTTAGGTGAGTTACTACACAAATATTTATCCACAGATAATAAAAACAGTTTGCCAGATTTAATTTTTAAAGTTGTAAATGTTTACGTCTACTCGTTTTTATGTATGAGTATATATACAAGTTCAATAAACTCCTTTGCGGATGAAATCGATTTTGAATACTTTTAAATACTGCATCCATAAGTTGTAAATATCAATCAGTGTTCCATTCAGATACTAAACTAATAATTTCTCGATTATTCACAGTTAAACTTGCTGCAATTCCTCTTGTATGTAGTACATACGTTTAATAGTCGTGCTAATTACAAAGTAAATCGAATATTGTTTATTCTATTTCGAAGAAAACGCCCGATAGAATGATAGAAAGATATACAGATCTCGTGAATCCCGAACAAAAGCTTTCTTAATGTTCGAAATGTGCCCAGATGAATAAATACCGTCTGAGTTACTAAACAGACGTTCGATAGGTAAATATACCTGTATGGAGGTAGGTCAGTGTGCATGAATTTGCGTGTATCCGCTAAAGAGAATTATAAATAGAATTCTGTTTTTATTTCGGTGTATGCATTGTTTATTATTATAAACAGTATTTTCGAAGGATTGCAATCGAGATTTCTTTTTTATCGTTTATTTAGGGAATACGTTACGAAAGCTTTTGTTTTAACTAAAATAGCTGTGGAGATTGGTGTATTCTCGAAATAAATTTATGTGAGAATCAAATATATGCAAGCAATTATTTATTTAGATGACGATTAAAGAAACTAACCAAGGAAATTTCTCAATTTAAATTACTGTTTGTTTAATCTATAGCTAGTAGATGAATTTTGTTTTAGAATCGTTGGTGCATACCTACAGTGGTATATTGTTTATTATTTACATTTTGAAAAATACAGATAAGAATTGGTTAAATCTTTTTTTGATGGTTTTTCTCGGGTAGTTGTAAACTCGGCCGATTATAACCTTTTTAATTCGTACTCGCAACAATGACGGCCTAAGTACACATGTAAACTCGGCCGGTCTGAAAACATTAAAACTCGGCCGTATTGGAGCGACCCCTGTCGATAGCTTCTGAATTCAGGAGCCGTAACGCGTTTGTTCATGTCCACAGCGCCTATAACCTAACCGTATTAAAATGTAGACATTAATTTGTTTGTAATTTGTAACACAATTACGTGAATGCACGATGAGCAGTAAAGCAATTACAAAAAGAGAAGTCGTTCGTATTAAACAGTTTGTGCACTTTCTACAGTGTGAAATCATTAAAGAAAATAATGCTTTTTTGCTATCACTGTTATTTAAAATTATATAAAAAAGTTTACCTCGTGTAGGACTTGAACCTGGCACCTTCGGTTTACCGGCCGAGCGCTCTGCCAATTGAGCCAACGAGATCGACAGGTACATACGATTTGAATCACATCAAATACAGTTCTTAGAAAGCCGGCAGTACGGCAATTATGATAGTAGATAGTTTACTAGAGTATAAATTTATTTTTATTCCGTAAATTCCGTATTTCTAGCAAGAGGTATGAAATTCCATAATGGTGTCGATTGAGCTGCTCTCCGTTTTATCTAAAATGTTGAGTTTTTTTTTCTGGATTTATTTTTACACATAGAAAATCAGACCTCCAAAAAAGGGTGCAATTTTTCGGCTGGACACTTTTTAATACCAAAATTTTTTATTAGTATTATTAATAGGCTGATAGTCTGATGGCTTGCACTCTTGGCTATCAGTCATGGGGTCGTAGGTTCAAATCTTACTCTGGACAATTGCGATAACTGGTTTTTCTGGGGTTACAATGATGCTAGGCTGCCTGAGAAGCAGGCATCTTTATATTACTTTCTCCTTTGTATACTTGCAAATACAAACAAAAGTGGAAACAATAATTGGAGATAATTAATATATAAATTGAACAGAAGGTTCTATTTGATCACTTCGTCACTAATGTCATCTAGTGATTGTTTAAAAAATAGAGCTTCTGCATAAAATATAAAAAATGAGTATAAATGTTGATGTTACATTAGATTATCTTGTGGCACAGAATTTCATGGCCTATTTTTGGACTTTTTCCTTTTTATACTAATTCATGCCGATCTTTTACTTATTTATGTATGTGTTTACTTAGATTTGAGCCTACGTATAATCAAAAAAAGATATCAATCGATATTCGTTAGCATCTGTTAAACGGTTTCTAAATACAAACATCAATCACCCGCACAAACAGATGCGTATAAACACTCTTCCACGACTCCATACATCAGACGCGCCAGAGATATTTATATTTTCTCCATTTCACTAATTGCTTCTCACGAATAAACTTCTCTTCACAACGTAAACAAACCATAATATCCTTAACGCTGTAGTATTAACGGCGTACCCATTGATTCCGCGCCCCCCTCTCTCTAACGGAATCGTCACGTTTGAAGGAACGGGGAGAACAGAAAATGATGAGGACACCCAGATGATGCGGTTCAAATAAAATACCAAAAATAAAAAAAAAAAAAATAGGAGTCCACCCAATAGTAGAAGCAGACGTACACTGCCCCGGACATGCAGTAAAGATGACAGTGCTAAAGATAATACTGTTGGTATACGTGGTGTGCGAGTCGTGTCAGGCTTACCATCGTTACGGTAATCTGAAATCGGACCACAAGAACTCATTGTGGAGCAATAAATTATATAGTGGTCCCCCTTCTTCTTCCACCGCGTCGTCTTTATCGTGGTACAGAAGTAATCATCGATATGGCACCACGACAACCACGCAGGCACCGCATCATATCAGGCATAGCGGTTACGGTTCGAGGTATCCGAAGTTGGACGATGTTATGCACCGGTTGAATCCGTCGAAAAAAACGAACCCCGCACACAACAGTAAGAAGACGAGCGATCATTCGTGGGATAACTATTATGAGGATAATGATTATGACGAAGATGACGTGTTAGAAAGCATGGGGAAAGAAGAAGACATCATTACCGACGATGATAGATGGGTAAGTCAGAATTTTGTGTTTTTTTTTTCCTTTTGACAAATGCTTTGAAAAGGTTTTATTATTTTGATTTTGTATTACGCGCCATTGCGACCTGAATTTGTACCCAATTTCGTTTAAGATATAAATAAAATAAACGGGAAATACAGGGCTAATCATGGGTGTTGTCGAGCACTAAGATTTATATACAGGGTTATTATTGTATAGTACGAAATCAAAAAAAGGAGTGGATAAGATATACATTAATAATGGTTAGATACAAAAAATTGCGATTCTATGTGCATGTTGTAGTTTTCCAAATTTTAGGGCCCAAAATGTAGTTAAAGACGGCCCACATCTATGTTTACCGTATGTATACACATAAATCTGATAGGAAATGCATTTGAACCATCTGTAAGTAAACATCGAAAAAATTAAATGCTACACAGTAAAAAATTGCGTGTAGAAATTAACAGTAAAAGTGGTCTATATAAGTCCACACTATTTTTGGTAAATTTTACACTGTGAAATTTGGTAAAATTTACCAAAACGATTTGGTAAATCCTACACTTTAAAACGTGTAGTGTAAGACACTTGCCTGTGTAAACTACCAAGAGATGATGTACACCTTTGGGTGTTAGTTAGAGGTACATTACATGGGTGTAGCTTTTACACTGAATAACGTAAGTGTAATTAAGGTGCTTTTAGCTGTAAATGTATATCGTACAGTATATAATATATACGCTAAGCACTCTAATAAACGTATGGTGGTGAAGTGATCCAAAAGAAACTTCAATTTGCTAATAAAAATTTATTTGCCAATATCTTTTTGTATAAAACAGAATTTAAACATTTGCTCTCTCGCAAAGCGCACAATGTACAGAACAACGTTTAAACGACATGCACTATAATATATGTAACCGAATACGAACACTAATGACTAATGATTAAACAAAAATATGCCTTGGAACAATATATCAATAATATTACTAATAATAATTAAGGTTAAATAAAGAAGTTATGCGATAAAAGAAAAACCATTGCACAGCACGGCAATATTATAGTACAGTTAATATTAACAAAAACATATATGTATATATTTTAAATTTCAAACTTCTCGCTATCAGTTAGGTTAAGGAATATGGAGTTAACCACCGGAATGGAGGGAATAGACTAAACAGCTACATTCTACACGATTAGTCATATATACATAACCTACAATATGTCATAAAAATCTTTTAGAACTGACAAATATTTTACGAAATACAGCAGCAAAGAATATAGGTTGTTAACGATACGTATTATGTACCTACCTACATATCTAACTATTGTTCAAAATGGTGTAATTGGTTACTTACCGTTTGATATGCAATGTTTATATGCCGACGGGATAGGCGAACACTAATACTCAGCCATTTAACCATACTTTTGCATTTAATTCATATTAACATCATGGTTGCAAAAAACATAAAATCTGTACGTATAAACTATAAACATCTTAAAAGCAGAGGCACAGGATTCATGTTTCAATACGAATCCAATCACGTGTCAATTGTCCGTGTTCATGCGCAGGAGTACATATGTACGCCCCTCTCTTTTCGAAGTCAACTTTTTACACCCCCAGGTGTAGATATTTCAAATATTGGGCAAAGGTGTATTTACCTAATTGATTTTGGTAACAAAATGCAACTTTAACCAAATTAGGTGTTAATTTTAACACCCAAACTTTTTACCACTTACTTTTTGAGCTTTACACGGAGAAATTTTTTACTGTGTACGCATAGTGAATTCTTTCAAAGCAGATGTTACTTACACAAGATTTAAACTGAGATAAGACGGAAACATCAGAATGCAAAGAAAGCATTCAGGTGATTTTCTTTATCGTGATGTGGTTTTTCCATGAACTCGTATATAACATAAAATAGTAGCATATTTCAAAGGTTAAATTTGTTTTAAAATAAGCTTATTGTGTTCGTAATAAAACTAATGTATGATTGTTAACTTTTTGTAGCGTGTTTCAAATCTCAAATACTGTATAGTATGTAAATGTTTTCAATTCCTTTTACAATAATTGTGGTAGGCATAAAATTTAGGCATATAGAACGCAGAGTAAATAGATTACGATAGTAAGATGACTCATTCTTATTACTGTTCAACATATTTATTTTTATAAACCGTCAAGTAATTTTTAAACGTTTATTTGTATTCGTATTATGATCGCTGTAACTTGGTGATCAATCAGCTTTTGTTTTGTATGATATACTTTTACGTTTTATATCAAATTTGAGTTGACTCGACTGTTGACTGGAATGATGCCAAAAGGAATGTTGTTTAAAATAGTTGCGGATGAAATATATACGTACACCTTCTTGAATGATCATCATCCAACTCAAATAAATTTCGTTACTGGCCAATATATTATGTTTTATTAAGTTTTCCATAAAATTCAAACTTTATAGCGAAATACAAACGTTCGGTGTTTCTTTTCGGCGAAATGTTTGAAAAATATTTCTGTCGATGTAAATTCAGCGTCTCGGTATTCGTTTTCTGAAAGCACTTAAAGCAATAAAATCCGCGGAAACCGACTTCTGTGTCTCTTCCCTCTTAACCAGATTGCCTTCTGTTGTCGAAATTCGACAGGACGCACGCGTTGCCTCTGTGTTTGTTTTTGCTGGAAATATAGCGAAGCAAGAAACCACATTTTGGCTCCCTTCGCGTTATTAAAAATTTTGAAACGCGTTCTAAACGCAAATCTGCCGTTTCGCAATCCGTCGAATGCTCTCTGGACGAAATAGCGGCGTCGCTCGATTTTTTTCTTAATGCCTTTTCGGAGATAAAATCATTGTTAGGACGAGCAATACTATTCAAGCCTTCAACCAGCGCTGGCTTTCGCAATTGTCTGTTGATCGTTTCTTAACGGTTATTTACATACTACTCCGACAAAGGGAACCGTCTGTTCCGTTATTGCTTTATTAATGGGTTTACATATTGTTTAAATTGGTGATCGTTTGCAGCCGCGCTTCACTAGTTTATTAAAGTTTTACTGTTGGAGTTCTATAAACGTTATTTTCGTAAAAGAATGAGGAAGTGCTGCTACACAGCTGTAAAGGAGTCTTATAAATAAAGAAAGGAAATATATAAATGAAAATGAATGTTAATGATATGTTTTTATCCGTTTTATTGCAGTAAGAATCCTAAAGATTATTATTTCACATGACCTCTTGTATTCGAAAAAGCACGAATTCTATCAACTTTCTATACCTAGTAAGCCTAGTAATTTATTGCAAGTTCCTCTTATATGTTAATTCAATTTTCTCTCCCGATTGTATTTGATTCCATGCTTTCTAAATTGCATGTTCTTAATTCGTAATCAAAGTTACATTCAGTAATAGATTATTTAATAAAAAACAAAGCGATTACCGGAACATTTCTTTATTTGCATTCGTGCTCTTGGAACACTTATGTATATATGCAATTTTGCTTCAAAACAAATTCAATAATACTAATGAAAATGTATGCCTTCACATCCCCCAACAACCTTCGCCAATTATATAAAAGAATTAATAATTTTTTAGTTATAATAGCACGCATAATTATTTGTAAAAGAAATCCAATAAATTTTAACCAATGTAAAACGATACGAAACAATATCTAATGTTGTTGAAAAATTACATGTTCTTCAGTAAATGTTGAAATTTGTGCCGTCTATGTAGTGACGACGTACTGGCTTTCGGTGATTACGAGTTGCCTTTACACTCCCAGTTTCCCCAAACCGAGCTTCAATTCTTGTAAATTTTCCAGGAGTCATTGCTGGTAAGTCCGGATATCGCTCGTTAAATAATCTACATGTGCGTCTGACAATTCGTTCACATTCACCGTGCGTATAAAACAAATTTAGCAGATCATTATTCGAATATTCTTCAATATTCTCCATTTCATAGAATTAGCAAAATAGAATTGTACTACATTGACATAAAATCAACAACTGTCAAGTCACTTGTTCTAATTCCTCTTATAATCAATGCTTACTGGATACGATTTTGTAGTTTTATTAGATTTTAGTAAAAAATATGGAATAACAAGAAAACCGTTGTAAATAGGTATAGGAAAAGTCATAGCGAATTGGTGCAGAATTAAATTCTGCATCTGATCATCTAATAATATACAGGATGTTCCATTTGAAAAAAAGAACTTTTTCAACTTTGAAGATTTTGTAATTGGTCATGCAGTTTTGGACACCCTGTATGCGACAGATCAATTGTCAATGTGGATTTCGAAAGGGTCATTCTTGTACCTCCATCTACTCTAGAAGTGTTTATTACCAGTCGAAAATGGGCAAAAGATACTGTGTTGCAAATAACGCTATATCTTTCAAAATTTTCAAAGAAATCAAGATATCTAAGTAACAGTTGAAAATAGGTATAGGGAATCCTATTAGAACTCATCATAAAATTTTCTCAGGAATTTAAAAGTGAAATAATATATAGGGTGTTCCATTTAAAATAAGAAAGTTTATGGCAACTTCCGGTATAACCGGAAGTGGTAAGACCCTGAAAATATTTTAAAATGAAAGAGAATCTTGAACAGCCCCGGATTTCAAAAATTCAGAGTTCCAGGTTTTTTCTAACCTCGGAAACTTCTAACGAACGGCTACCGTGGAAAACCTGTATATATACATAGTTACTGCTTCGTCGGCTTCGTTTGTCGACCATCATTTCACTTATTAAATCCTAATCAATCTGCGACTGTGGTGGTCCGTTAATCAACTAACTTCATACTGACAATGAAGCATGTTCTAATCTAACAATGAGACTGTCTCGTTTCTCCTATTTTAACGGGTGCCCCTCATCATAATTAGTCTATGCTTATATTCTTTCTTTTTAGTTTTAATCTGCATCTTTTGATCCTCTCTTTTAAATCCATATCACACTAATAGATCTTGAAGAAGAACAAGAGAGAACTCAATTTAGTCTAAATAATAAAACCTCTTCTTTACATTCATATCTGGTATCGTATAGTTTCAGGGTTATGTAAATCAGTTATAGAATATTCTGAGGTGAAAAAAGTTGATTTTGAATTGAAAACTACTGGCTTCCTGGATGCAATTGCTGATAGTGCCTGACAGAACATTTAAAAATCCATTTAGATGAAAAATATGCGTGCCGCGTTAGATAGTAATTAGAAATTGTGGCTATTAGGAAAGTGTTTTTATTCTAAATTAACACAAACAATATAAACCGGGACCCAGAGATCCTTTACAGTTAATTCTGTTAGTACGCAAGTAGATATAATGAAATCGTATATTCTTCAATGTACAATAATTACTTTGTGTGTGGTTTTAATAAAACAGGTAACAGTCACGCATACACGTCAAAAGCAAATAGGTGAAGCTCTGCTTTTAGGATCCTATTTATCTTCGATTAAATTATTTACACACCACTTGCCCGGAGTACAAGAATGTTTCGATTACGATGGAGCACCTTAAGCTATACCATCCCCATAATGCAGATTCATACATTTCGTTCAAATTAAGGGTGAAGAAAGGTTTAGGGTCAAATTTGAGAATTGCTTTCCGTTCTCAGAGGTGTACGGCACCAGAAGCGCCCGATACTTGCGAATATGTACCCGATTTGGTGGCGAGATTCTGCGATTTAATAAAGCACGATGATCAGTTTTATTCTCCCGCTGTAAGTTGCCTGAGTCCAAAGATTGAATGTCCTTTGCAACGGGTAAGTTTGGGGAGCGTATGAACGTAGTTTCAACTATGAATTACAACGAGGTATACTAGATTTAAAGTGTTTAATATTGTAGAGGGTTTATGAAGGTAAGGCCTGTACTCTTTCTATTGGACGTTTAAACAGCTTTCTCTTATATCATTATTACTGGAATGTAAAGGGAGTTCTTTCAAACAGTAAGACAAATGAAGTTCACCTTTGCATTTCTTTCCAAATAAAAGCTCCTAGGGCAAGGTTAAACCGAAACTGAATAGAGTTGTTTTATTTATTTCTGTATTGGTTTAAGGTAACTATTAATTTTGTTCTTGTATTTTACTGCTTGTTGTTAACAAAAATAGATATTATTTAATTAATGCTGTTCTCATTTTTCCTTCGGGTGACGGGAGATTGGAGGTGCCTGAAAGAAACACTAGTACTATGATATACAATATAACTTATAATACGTCCGCTATCGTTTGTAAATGCCGTCCGCGTGCCGCTAAGTAGGCGTGGCAATTCAAGGTGGCACGCCCATTTATAGTCGACCAGTAGTTACTAATACATGCATCGTGCTATGAACGGTTGCCACACTGTATCTGTACAGAAAAGCACCGAATTATGAGATTGTTGATATCGTCTGTTTTTACGCATTGTGCTTCATAAAACCATTAAACCCATTAACCTTTTTCCAACGACTTTCCAACAGTAATCACTTGGCTAAGTGTATCTCTTAACGTTTCGTCACTTTTTTCCAAATCGGGATACATATGAGGAATTTGCAGTCAGCAGTCGCCGTAAACGGCCAATAATTAAATTCATGTTGAAATCGTACGCTGTATAATTAACAGTATGCAGTTATACACAGAGTAGGCAATGAGAAATGGTTTATCTAAATTACACGACCTCTTAAGCAAATCAATCAAACTATGTATCTGGAATTTGAAGAGTTAATAATACGTTATTTATACACTGAAATTTAAAAAAAAAATACCGCACTTTACTTCCATTTCAGTATGAAATATTCAGAGTGAAAGGTAAGTATTTAATGTCTACATATCACATATTCAGAAACTGAAATAACCCACGCATCAAATGTATATGCATAGCTAAAACAGAACCCAAGTTTTAGGTGTTTCTCTCTATATTTACTGATTAAATGATTGGTAGCCTAAAGAGTCCAGTAGAATGATCGATATTACGATATGTTTAAATATGTGCGTAGCGTAGTTATCTAGTAGCCATAAATGACAAGTCGTTTTACGGGTTTTTATGATAGTCGGCATTCTCGCTCGATGAACTTGCACAAGTCGAAAGAACAGATACATACTTACATATAGTAGAGCAGCAACAACTGGTAGTACCGCTAGGGATATTTCGTTTCAATTTGCTCTTGTTGGAAACATGAAATGTATAGAAACACTTACTCTTTGTTGATGCACTTGATACTTGTGAAACAAATCGTTAATTAATTTTGCATAAAAAAAAAAATAGAATCATACAAATGACAGTTACTGAATCTAAGCGAATTAGTTTATTAACCGTTCACCCAGCCAACTCCGGTTCGCTGTATTGGGGCAGAATCCGTCATTTAACGATTAATTTGTTAAATGACGAATTACGCCCCAACTCAGCGGACCGCCTAAACCGCATCACTCTCCCCTAACCCTCGTACACAGCTGTGGTTTGGGATTGTTGGTACACCCAGTATATGAAATATTTAAATTAAAATTAAAATTCCAAAAGTAAATTTATTTTTTGATCAAATAAGTTAACAATCAGGTAGTTCTCTTTGAATGCCCTAAAGAAATTGTCAGCTTCGAGAATTTTAAGCTAATTGCGCAAATAAATTAGATTCTAGCATTTATCTCGGTGTGTGTGTGTACCAAGGCAATGTCCTCAACCAAGAGGATGGTCTAGTATCACACTCACGATGTCGAGGATAGAAAAATCTCTCATAGCGTAGAACGATTGCGCTAACAGCTGCAACAAGCTCAATGAACACCTGGAAGCTGCGCAGAAAAGAATGTCTGCTCCACAACACTCAAGCCTGAAAATTCAGCTCATAAACCAGGAGTAGTCCTCTACGAGGTGATTCGTGTGACCACGTTGCAAGAGAAATTTAGCTAATAAAAACACTAAAAAAAAAAAAAACCGAAAGATGGCCTTCGAAAAATGAGATAAATGCTAAATTCTAATAGATACATTTTAAGGGTATAGAAATTGCGTTTCAAAAATACTAAGTCAAAAAAAAAAGACGTAACTGTCTGACGGCACAAATCCCATACAGCTGGTTACCAAAATAACTCTAAATCACGTGCTGTACGATTATAGCCGCATTAGCGGGTACCTTTTCCCAAGAGAAGAAAATTAAAACGTAACAGAGTTGAAACGCAAATTATCCCGTACTTGTCAACGGCAACTGTGCAAGAATGCTTGCTACGCACCTCAGGGCGGGTACTAAAATTTTATAAAAACGTAGCTATTCCCGAGCATGAGACTATTTCTTATAAAAAAAAAAAAGAAGTGACTGTTACTTTTGAATTAATGAAAGCACCGCTACCGATGTTGTTTGGGCGCCACTGGATTATTTATGTGCCTCTTATCTGTAGATGTGGCCTGGTTTTGCTATAACCCAGAATAACAAATTGAGGAAAGGAAGGGATGGTACTTGCCGTTACTTTTGCTGAATGATAATAAAAATAATAAAAGAAAAACAATAGAAATATATATAATTTAGAGAAATTTATTAAATATTAAATTCTGAATAATGACGGTACACAAAAAAAAAATGAGCAAGTTGGTTAAAAGTAAATATTCAAGTTAAATTAAATGTTGAAACAAGGAGATAAATTTTGAAAATTGGCGCAATTTCTTAGTGTACTATGGAAACAAACAAAAAAAAAACTACTTACTCGATCGAGCATGCATTAATTATACGAACTGTAATTTTAGGTTTACTAATTAAATACGAACTGACACACGATATAAAATTGCCAACGATGAGCTTGAATTAAACGATAAAACGAACAGAAAAAAAAAATCAGAAAACAACTAAATTAAAGTTCGTTACAAATATCTCCATAAAAAAAAACTTAAACTTAAAAGAAAAATAATACAAGGTGGAGATCCGTATTGAAATACGTTTTTCTTCCATCGGAACTTCAAAATCACAAGAACAAAACAAAACGATGGATGAAACCCTCTTTCTACGCCCCCAAAATCAGCCCAGGGCTTATGCAATACATCAACGGTAGGCGTAGAAAAAAATCGTGGTTTTTTTTTATCGATGATCAACGTCAACATGACGACAGGGATGATAAAACTTTTTCGCGGGAAAACTGCACGCTCCTTATATAACCTCGGTGCGTCAACAAGCCCCCATTAAATAACGTGACGTCGAACGCCCAATCAGCGGGTGCGTGGCAACTGAATGCAAGCGAGTCATTGGTTGACGAATGAGAGACTGATATGCGGAAGAATGCGCAGATGTTATTTTTAGAATCGGACTATACACGGGGATAAAAAAGAATGGGTACAAATATAAAATTACGTTTTTGAAGTGTAACATGCTTCTCTTCTGCGTTCGTGGCAAAGTGACATACCAGTCATGACACTGCGCTATTTCGAACACAGTAGTGGAAACCAAGGGAAGATCACAGGAGAAGAATTCTACACGTAACAGGTTATTACCTTTTCTTGTATACCACTAATTTTTGCAAGGCAACAGTGCTGTTACGTTTTACTATCCTTATCAACGTCGCTGTAAAATTATATAAGACATCTTCTGTAATTAATAATTTGCTACTCTAACAAGATTGGCTGATTGTGTGGAAAACAGTGTATGTAACAAATAAAGATTTATCTTATTGTTAGTCGTTGATTGTATACTGTATAGGTGACAAGTAACATCTTTTGCGACGTATTTGCTGCAGTTACTTCCTGGTATTGTATTTATTTTATACTTTTAAGGAAGTTATTAACCAAACAGAGTTTTCAAAAATCAGTTACTAAACTCCTTTTTAGAGATTGTTTAAGAAAGGTTAATTATATATCTTTCCTGATCTGTTTTTGTAAACCAATTTCTTCATATGTGTATGCAGCATACTCGACGTGTGTTCGTAGTATTTAACCAATCCAGACTCAACAGTTGTCATGTGTAAGTGAAAATTCGTTATTAAACAAGACATCTTTGCTTCTCGTCTTGATGCCGGGCGCGAGTATGCCAGACGAGTCCGTCTGTCGCTTTGCAACGATACGACCTGTTGTTTGTCTTGTGCCGCACAGTGGCGGTCTTCGCGTAATTTCAAGGACATCCGTTAATATTATAACGCGCTCATAAACGCTGCCGATCGGGCTGTTTTATCGCGTTTACCTTACTATAGGCACACCGCGGCTTCGCCGTTGCAAGTTGCGTTTTACTGTCATCGCATTGGGATCATTGTGCATATTACGCTTGCACTAGCATCCAGTCACCCCACTCCAGTCGGTCGCTTATACCTGAACCGTAATAATTGCGACAATCGGCTCGCAGTGGCCATAGACGTACGGGCGAAATATGATGATTGGTCAGTCGCCGCGACTTATCTTAGGATATTAAGGTGCTGTGTACATATCATTCGTTAAAAAATGTTGACATTCAAAAAGGTATATATCTACCACCACCTTATTGATAGTTTTTCAATATCGATAATTATATACTGGTAACATTGACGTGCGGAACAACAAATTTATAAACTTAAGACAACTTCATCAGTTTAAACTGATTTTGACTTTAAAACGAAGTTTGGTGTCAAGGAAAAGGCCCAAGTTACGCGCACAATCAGATACAATGAAAACTTCATCTTTGAAGCTCGGGTTTCTTCACGGCCAAAAACCAAAACAAAAGTTTTTTTATTATTTATTCTGAGACAATGTTTTTCAGACATGTTTACAAGCGACTGAAGGTCACTATTTATGTATGAGATGGCTTCACATATGTCTCCAGGATTGAAGATATAATATAGTTGTGTAGCATAAAGATGATAATTACAATATTGCAAGCAGTTAATGATGTTTGAGGTGTAAATTACATAAAGTAAAGGACCCAGAATACTGCCTTGAGGAACGCCTGATGTAATTGGGAGTGGAGAAGACCTATCTCGATTATTTAAGTAATGAATACAACTTTTTGGATTTATTGTGCAAAATGCTTGTTTTCAAAACTGAAAATTCGAGGAGAATAGTGTAACGATAAATTATAATTTATTTGTAAAGTATACATTAAAGAGAAAAATGAGATATTTGTCAATTCTTTGCGTGATCTTGTGCCAGAGAACAGCGAAAAACAGGCAACGAGCCATACTATATTCTTTACTCTTAAGTTTAAAAGAAGGAATGGTTTTCTAGAATCTAAAGAATTTAGCTCCAAATTAAGTAATCTTAACATCTTCCGTTTAATATTGCCCATGGTGCCTTACTTAAAACAATAGTAGGCTGGGGTATAAAAGTATTGTTCTATAACATATTAAAGAGATCAACTGCCGCACATAATGTTGTGAAGGTACGCCTTGCATTCATAAGAATGGCATGCAAAGGAACAATACTCCATTTTCCTTATCCGATTACCGTCATTACAGCGCGGAACGTCTTGACTGAAATTTTATAGCGGAGACTGCATGTGGGAATTGAGCATAAAGTGTCCGCACTTGTTTGCATACGAGATATAGGGGAACGCTTGTATACATACGTACAAAAGACCAAAATTAATCGCGTCACTCGATCAGTACAATGGATCATAAAATCGGGCGAAAAGAAACCGCGAAACCGCATCGCACGACACCGACCACCGTTGTTGGGCACCTTCGATTTCAGCGCACGAATTCAGTGAATGAACTCGACAAGAAGGCGACTGGGAACGTGTATCGCTTTGCGACCTACAGACGAGTGCACACCGATACCGATCTGGTATTTAATAGACGGTACATGTCATGTAGTTCACGTCTGGGTATGCACAGACAGGCGGTCACTGTCAAGTATGAGTTTCAGCATACAAATATTGTTTGTCGTTCTTTTTTAAATCTTAAGAGCCTTGGTATATAGTTTTAATTATTTTCAGGCCCATGAATATAAAGAAAAAAAAAACGCGGCATAAAAGAAAGTTAAACAACCAGTTATTGATAGATGGACTTCGACGTATAAAGTGTAATGAATGTCAACGAGTACTTGATCCAGTGCACACCCAAATTACTGTTGAAATTAATTCGAATGATGACGTGGCGTTCATCGTCTCTGGTTCTACGAAAGAAGGATGCTAGGGACAATTTCTCGAAACTTCTTAATTATTAATTTAAGTCTTTGAATCTCTAAAGTATATTAAACAATTGAATCTGTTCTGTTATAACAGTTATAACGCCACATTATAAGGTTCGAGTACAAATTATTCAAATGGCCATCTTACTTTCCATTTAATTCATATGATCTTGATAAACAGTATTTTACAAGTAGATTAACTTTTGCTAACTTACTGTCCCGTTATAATTTACCGATCTTACAACCAGTGGTGGCTCGTCAGGGGAGGCTACGGAGGCTAAGCTTCCCCTATTATTTTTAATAAAATAAGTGGCGTTTATTATGTATTAAAATAATGTTTAAGCATCGGTTATATACTAAAATAAAGCAAATTTATAAAAATATAATCAATAGTATACTTATTCATTACTTAATTTAAAAATGCAAACAAATTTCCAATAATGCGCGAAATTTTACGGTACGCACTATAATAGCAAGCGAGGAGGCTAGCCACAGATTTGGCTCCGCGCCGATGGTTAATGTCATGGCTGAAAGCAATGCGTCTCCGTAAGTGCACGTGCACTTTATACGGCGAATACGCCGCGGTGAGATCCTACCCGATCGGCATGTTATCGTGCGTTATCGGTCGTAAAACGTTACTACGCAACTGCCCATGCGACTCACAGCTCCCAGTACTAATAACTTAAGAAGCGTTGGGTGAGTTTTGTTAGGTTACGCACAAAAAAAAAAGTGAAACGATCGTTGTTTTGAGTGACAATCTAGACCTCGGAGTTTTTGGTCCCGTTAAAAAGAAATGCCGGAAAATTTTGGATAGATGGAGACATGAATCTAAGGGTCGAGGAACGATTCCCAAGGAACAATTACTAATGCTCCTGCTGAGACTGGAATTCGATAACACTCGCTATAAAATCCAATTTCGAAGGAGCTTTTAGAGGAGCTGGCCTGTATCCATTTAACCCTAACGTAGTCCTAGACAGACGTCCTTCCGAGGAAACCTGCCTGTTTACTTGAATAATGGAGAGAATCGAGGGGCACAAAGTCAGGGAATCGCATTTCACTAGAAAATTCCAAGAATCTAACCCAGGAGGATGTTCTGCATCAACTCACTTCTAGTACAGGGGGGTTATTCTCGAATCTGAGGGAATGGAAATTCCGTGAGAATTGTCAAAAAATTCCTACGATTCCAATAGTTGGTATTCTCGAGTTGAATTTCTCACGTTTTCGTAGGAAAGTACTCCCGAAAGATTCCCCGGTATTTTCTCCTACAAATAAGCAGGAGAATTTGCTGGAGAAATTGAATCGGCTTCGCTCGGTTTTATTTCGGCGGTTTACGGCTGTTGATATGTGGTTGTGTGCGTGAATTATATCTTATAGCGTTTTCGACTTATTGCACTTTACGCGTGGAGTATATCTATCTCCCTTACTAATATTACGTATTAAAATAAGATGGAAATACAATCAGTGGATAAAAGTGCAATAAGTCGAAAACGCTATTATTTAATATTTGATAGTAGAATAACGAATAACAATATATAGCTTGCAATTAAAGCAGCTTGAATTAATATGATATCTTATATATTCTCCCCTAATTTTATATATACCTATATTGTGCGATGGATGCAGAAAATATTACTGACCGAGAAAATATTTCAAAACTTGAACATGAATGCAGTTAAGCGATAATTTGTTTAAATGATACTTTTGTATGAATAAAGCTTCAGTCAGATATATAATTCAATAATTATAAGCTTAGCGGCGAAATCCGAGCTATTCAATACAAGATGTTTATGTACTCTTTTATTAGTCGTGGTCTTGCTTTTGTGTAGCTGTAACATGTCTAGATTTTTATCTTTGCCATGATTTTTATTTTTAAAAATTCCATGAGATAATATCGATCAATGTAAAGAAAACGATCACTATATTTTCAATTAAAAAGAATTGTTATAAATACATCTCTTTCAACCGCCGTTTTTATTGGTTCTTTCCCATCCCTTCCTAATATATGAATGGACAACAACGTGCTATAATTCCCCGGGAGTAAACGTAGGAAAGATATTCCCTGTTAGTTCGAGAATACCACATTTTTAGTAACGGGGAGTTAGTGGTGAATGTTATTCCCTGGGAGTGAAAACTTTCCATCGGTTCGAGAATAACCCCCCAGCTCGTCGACCTTCTCCTCCTAAATTGGGTTTCAACTTCACCCTCCAAGCAGAAGAATAAGAAAGAGAAAAGTAAAGAGTAAAGCGAAATAGGACATGACGATAATCTGTGTTCGATCTGCCTGTGTAACTTTCGACATTATGTTGGAAAGGATTGGAGATGCTGCGTCAGTTTGTGGGTTAGCGGAATTTGTAACAAAGGTTCCACGGATCCGCGGCATGAATGTCCAAGATGTGAAGATGGTGAAGATATGTAGGTCGAAACTTTAGAAACTTACAACTTTCGAAATTATGCCTTGGCCTTTTAACCAAACGATGATTTGCGTACCATATAGGTATACATATATATTTTTAATTTCTAACGGAACATGCTTAGTGTTTTCGTGATGGCAATCATTTAAAAGATTTTTATAAGATCTCGCATTTAGCGGTCATTGATAACCTCAGTTTCTAGCAAGCCTTCTCTGAAACCTTACCAACATTGCGTAACATTATATATTACGCAACCAAGGAGGTTTATTTCTATATACTAACGCAAATATTCTATCTTCCATGCGTTTAGTTATGGTAGCTATAGTGAACGTGAACATACACCACTACGTAGTGAGGTACCAATAACATTATCTTTATTACCTTTATATAGCGTGTATTTTCTAAAGACTTGGGCATAGAATGAAATAAGATATCCTAGGTATTCCTTTCACCTTTCCGCATGTTGTAATAATCTGTCGAAGTGCCTCTCGGAAAGACTGCATAATGAATTAACGATCCGTTAAGGGATTTTTTCCTTTATGTTATTAAAACTAACAGCGTAATGCATCGAAACAATACTGTTGTAGTGGGCGTTTTACGAGCTATTGAAGGTTAATGCTAAGGTACTTGAAAGTTGTAACACAATAGATTAACACCTGAGATGTGTAGTTCCATTTATAATTTTAATTTCATTGATGAAATTGTTTACTTCGGAATTAATATGATTAATTGATATTTTAACCTTCACTGTACAGATCGGGTTTTATCGTAATGAGGTTATGGGAAAGGCTAAGGAAATCTGGCTTCCTTCACCAAGAACATATAAATTCTTGTTCTGCGTTCTCTACGCGTTTAAGGCGTACGTGTTTATGTGATTATTTCATTGGATTGCATTCGAATATCGCCACCACCTAATCAATTATCCAATTGAGGCGAATTGACGGTTTACGCGTCCTACGAAACAGACTCACCAGCTATTTATATCGTCGAGATATTTTCGTATGAAACGGGATAATTACGCCAACGTGATGATTATGTGTCAAAGTTA
Source organism: Cetonia aurata (assembly GCA_949128085.1). Lineage (NCBI taxonomy): Eukaryota > Metazoa > Arthropoda > Insecta > Coleoptera > Scarabaeidae > Cetonia > Cetonia aurata. The sequence goes on from OX421885.1 coordinate 38,498,776, forward strand.
ATTGGAACGCTAACAAAATATGTACGGATTAAACCTTATTTTATGGCCTATTATTTGAAAATTCTAAAAGAATGTTAAATCCCATATTAAAACCGTGCTGAGTTAGCTGAAAGGCTTAAAAACGAATTCAAACTAATGTTCGGTAAGAATCAACAGGTGTTGAACGAAACCCTAAACCGCACACTATTTATGAGCACCTGTAACACAATTGATGCGAATAGGCATTCGTCTATGCGTGCGAGCAGCCGCTAATACTCTCCGACTATAAAACAATGCATTTAACGACAGCGGAAGCACTTAAACCGCTGCTTTACGATCAGAATGGTTCACTTTGTTGCGGAGTTCATTTGATTTCTGAAACTGCCCAGAGTAGCTTGCCGTTTCACTAATTCCCGAGCCTCGAAGTATATCTTACGGTGTTGTCGTCGTGTTTATGACCGAGCACGATTAAGTTTCGATGACAACCAGTGAATGTAATTGATAAATTGTGGTTACAACTTATTGTCCAGTACGTCGGGTAAAAAGAGCTTAGTGTATTTCTGCAAACATTTAAGTTGACAGTTATGAGAGTTGTTTTTTGTTTTAATTTTGTATTGAGTATTTCTTATACATTTCCATTGGCTAGGAGTATATTTAAATAATATCAGTTAATAAGCTGTTTCATCCCCACCTCAATTCTCAGAATGACATAAAAAAGATACAACAAAAAAAAAACTCCAGACAATTAATTATTTCAATCCCTATTCGAAAAGGCCACGACAAGACTGATTTATGATAGGATACAAATCTATTTTATAACGACGTAGTCCATCGACTATTTCTTATAGAAACATTACAGCAGTTAGTATCATATCCTGCTATTAGACAATCATTTATCTAGTGACATTTTAATTATATATTATTCATATGTATACTTTTGGTTTCCGCTGTTTTCTTTTTTTTTATGAATTAAACGGTTCGGAGGTAGCAGATAGATGGGTAACTATGATTTTAAAATGTTACATAACAATTATTTGTTATTCGCAAAGCGGCAAATGTGGGAAAAGTTAAAAAAAAAAACCGCAAGGCCAAGGATGATCGTTTATTAGATTGCCACGACATAGTATTTCTACTTGAGTTAATCTGTCACGTTTTATTCGAGTTTTGGGGAACGTTTTTTTTTATTGAGGATTTTGAAAGCCAAATGCGAAGGTTAAAGTAAATGTATTATTGCCCAGAGGTAAAACTCTTTGTAGATTCATAATAGGAATATGTAACAAACTTCCTAGTGTTTTGCAAGGTCTCTCTTTTGTGTACTTTCTATATTTTACTTATTCATTTCAATAATTAACTTAAAATCTTTATTGTGGCTGGGCAAAGGTTCGGTTTATGGAATACCCTTTGACAGTTCTATAGCCACTAACATCTATTGACGTATTGTACTTTCCCTCCGGCAGAAATTTTGCCAAACGTTAATTTTCAATAAATAGCATAAAAGTTAAACAAAACAAACCATCTAATAACTAATTTTCTACTCTCTGATATTTAATTTAAATTAACAAACATAATCTTTGAATTTGGTTGGCTTCTTGACGGTTCTTGCCTTTCATGTCGTTTTATTCGCTTTTTTTTCTTCTGGCAACTTCTCTCTTTGCAATTTCTCTTGTTTTTCTTATAAAATTTTTCGCTATCATCTAGCCACAAAGCTCCTTTTGGTTTATCAGTATTTTTGTTGTCAATTATTTGTATCATCCTCTTCATTGGGTCATTGACTTTGTTCGGACACTGACTTGAAATATGCCCCTCTGTTTTGCATTTTGTTTTATCAAAACATGAAAATTTCTTAATAAAAATGTAAATGTATAATAGGAAAGCTGGCACGTATGAAGTAAAAATCAAATTTACATTTAATTAAGTACTTAAAAAAAGCTTATTGGTCATATAACAAAAGATTGCGGCCACAAAATCAACAAATCTTCTTTATTTCAGCTTTATTCGATTTTACCGTTATCGGCTTCTAAATAATCTATTAATATTTAAATTGCCATCCATATAAGTACTATGAGAATGTTTTATTTTAGCCTATACTTACCAGATAGATAGGGCTATAAAATCGCCCACATATCAAGGTTTTCTTTCCATTCCTAATCGTTTCGAAGTTAGTCAACATCTGCTACGCGAACAAAAGCGGTGTTCTTTCCAATAAGCAGAATCCATTCGCGGCCAAGACCCCACAATAAGAATATATACATAAATATATAACCTCTAATCTCGAAGTTATTCACGTCAATCGCCTATTTTATTACGTCCTGCGGTGCTACCATATTCAATAGCACAATATCGGAATACATACATATTTCTCCAAAAATGTTTTATGGCCTGCCTGCATGGATGATGCTAATAGCGCAACGTCAGTGTTATATTAAAATCCTGGCGTGAGTTTCATGTTTCTAAGAGGGATATGCAACTGCTGGATGAATGCAGCACGAGCGTTTATGGACGTTTATGGAAAACGAAATACGGTATGCTCATTATGAAATAATGATATTCATATATGCGTGTAATAGGATACAATTGCAGGCGTCTGTCTATGACATGATGCATTAGCTTTCATGTTTTAGCCGATGTGTAATATAAAATTGATTTTGACACCAAATGCTGCTAAATCCTTTTAATAGTCTCAGTAGGCTTGCTTAATTATAAAGGCGCCCGTTTTATTACTTCTTATATTGTAAGGTTCTAAACTGTAATCGTTAAGTTGTGATACTAATAATTAATTATTTAGTAAATATATAGTAGTAAACTGGTGTTAAATATTAAATGATACGTTCAGTAAATTATAGACCTCTTACATGAAAACAATAATATTTAAAAGTTTAATAGTTGCACGAAATGCTGTCTCATTGTGTTTTGACAAAATAAGTTATGAAAAAGATGAAGAAACGTCACTGTGCTTGACCAGGAGAAATGTACTGTTGCTTTAGGTCTGAATTTCTTGCAAAAAGCTAATCAATCTGCTTTTCAAACAATTTAGTTTTTCTAGTAGAAATTCTTGTAGTGTGAATACTCTTCGAGGGATTAGAGTAATCGTCTTTTGTTGTGAAAAAAGAAAAATAAATTTATATCTCATTTTGGCACTTGCAAGGTGGACGCTTAGATGCCACGCGTTAGCTGTTATTCAATGAAACCAGCTAGACGGGTGATTCGAATGAGAGAAGGTGGATGCTACTGGGGAACGACGAACCCTTTAAATAGCGGTTTTTGTTGTCTTGAGCTCGAGCCTAGGCAGCGGACAGAGTTTGCTGACGGAAGTCTCGGAGGAGTGGAGTTTGCAGATATCAATGAAACTCCTCGTTTCGGCCAAACCAAACGGCTTTCACGATTAGTTTGATTGTCTTGTTTTGAAGAAGCCATCGGCGCCCATGCAAAAGCGACGTAGACCAAGATTGATCTTAGTATGGATTTATAAATCGATGCCAATATCCCGCTAACATTGAGAACAAGGAGTTGCGGACAGTAACGAGCAAAGTTCTGAGCTCGTTACGTTGCTTCGTCCAGACGATAGGTCTATCATAGTAGATTCCCAGGTACTTAATCTCTTGCCTCCACGGCAACCTGACGTTTCCCCACGTGGATACGTGTCTCGGGATCACCTCTCCTTGTTGAGAATTAAACTGCAACGCCCTTGTTCAACTTTAGCCTCCTTCGAAAAGCCAGCGAACGATGTGGTTTGTAGCCGATCACAAGACAGCCTCTTGTTCCTGCTAACCCCATAAATGCCGGTATCGTCAGAATACACAGCAAGGTACGTACCAGGTTCCCGAAGAAGGTCCGTCAGAAACAGTATAGGTAGAGTCGTGGGCCAAAGTCGCTTGAGTACCGCAGGGATTTGTACTCCGTCAAGGATATTGCGAGAGCCGAATTCGAGCTTCCTATTTAAACTTTTCGATATGATTTTCACCCCCGATTAGAGGTTGAAACTACGAGGTCACAGATACATATAAAATTTGCCCACCGTAAATCAAAAGTGATTGCTTTTGATTTAGCTTAATTGATTTAGCTATATAATTAAATTGATAAAAAAAAAAAAAACGTTAATGAATACCTGTTCAGTTTCAGTAATTGTTCCTTAATCTAGACTATTACTTTAATTAATTGTGGCTTAATTAATTATGAAATTACTTGGGTAAATACTTAAATTTTTCATTTCATGAAAGCCTACATTGTGAATTGAATGTTCTCCGTGGAATTTGTGAAATTTGACGCTATATTTACGCAATAAACTTTCCTTCTAGGTTATTTCCGAACCTTTTATACTTCGCTATTGAGCGCTTTGCTATTTTCAGCGTTTCGTGTTTACTCGCGAGAGCTTTAATGTTGGACATGTAAACGTACAGATCAAAAGGCGATTTGAGTTTTCTGATTTTCCACTTCGCGAACGTTTCCGTTTATCAGTTTTAATTCTCTAATCAATTATATTATTTATCTTTAGAGGTGTGGTTAAAAAGAAGTTATTTAGATTATACGAATCTTGCACAAATTTGGGGAAGCCGTTCTTCCTCCTAAATAGTTGATTTAACGCTAAAATTAGTAAGTAACAATCGTGATTATTGACGGTCGACGTGAATATACATTAACGATAACACATCGATGCGTGTTTGATTAAATTTCTGACAGATGTGAAAGCAGAAAGTTGGATCGTATTTCAAGCTGACAAATTGCTCATTCGTTCCGTCCGCAAGAACTACTATGTATACTACTACCGTGCCGCGTAACTTAATTAACTTCTCCCGATGCCTGTACGCAGCGCGTTCTTTTCCGACTCGCGTAGCCTGTGGTCGTATTTTTTCCGCCGCGTGTCGGAGGTATGCTGCGGAAAAAATGCACGTCGTAACTTCGTTCGATTAGCCCGATTGTCGAGATGTTTCCGTAGATATGTGTGTAGCTGCGCTTTCAGAAAACGTCGATATTTCCTCGGGGCTATGTGTATAAACACGAAAAAAGTCCTTTGACAGCGATGCCGCGATTAGAATGCGACTGTGCATATAGTATTTGTTCTGTGGAAAATCGGTAAAAACAAAACGGCCAACGGTTGGGATTTAATGAGAGAAAGTTGTATGCACGCTAGGATTGAAATAAAACAGCAGGAATTTGCCGTTTTTTGTATTTGTATAGAAAACGGTATTGTTGGCCCTTGAATATTGCTGTTACAAAGTTAAGAAATACCCAAAGTATTTGAGAAAACTGTAATAGTCAGTACATATGCAGAATATTAAAGATGTAGATTTTGGATTGTTGCTGGGAATAAAATAAACCAGAAGGAATTTGGTCATTAGGAACTAACATGTGGTCAGTGTTAGTGGAACGACCACCAAACATTTTTTTTTTGAATTGAACCCTTTTTTACTGTATACCAATATTTAATAATAATAATAAATAGTCTTTATTTATAACAAACTTTTAGTTATAGGCGAACTTCAGTATATAGTGCTGTTAAACTTAACCTACGGATAAATGTAGAAAAAAATAATATTACAGTTCGCAAATTTGTTTTTCTTTTTTTTACTTTCATGGGCAGGTTTACCCCGTAAGCTAACTCAGCCAGAAGACCTATTGTGCCCCTATGATGTTTTACCTTCTCGACCTGGTTGCACCCAAACAAAGAGTTCCGTAAATTGGTTGAGAGTAAGTTTGCTTGTAAGAGGATCGCTTCAAAAACTGAGCATTCAAATAGACATAAAATAAACATCGAGGGATTAAATAAAATTGTTTTATTTAATCCCTTCCCCCCACCTCTCCTGGTACATTGCTTGATTGATTTTTTTGTTTTCTATTTTGTTTTCTTTCATTTAAAAGTTAATTCAAAATAACAGTCACTTTTTTTTGTAAGAAATATTCTCATGCTCGGAAAAAATTCATATCAAGAAAGAAAGGTGTATCATCCTCTTTCTTGATGTGTATATAGTATAATCACTATAAACTAACTAAAATAAGGTACTCTTTATTTTCCTTTCCATAATACTCGATACAAAATGCCTATTATGAATGACACATGTCTCTTGCCACCAGTAATCCGTTCCAAAAATAGTTTTCTTTTTTTTGACAACGCAAATAGAAATGAAAAAAGATTCCCGAGCTTGACATTTTACCGCCCACGTAATAAATTAACATTCCAACAAAGAATCACGTATAAAGAAAGTATCTGACGACAGGACATCAGCGCGAAGTTCAACTCGGAGTTCACAACTGACGCGCTCTCTACCGGCAATTCCGTAAACAAAGACGGCATTGTGACGGCCCACACAGTGACAGGTCGCAGCTGCGCGCGGGTCGTGCACGATCATCTTCCTAGAGATTTATTCCTGTAAACTTTAACCCGCCCGGAAAAGTCATCCCATTTGCTGGAGGATTGAAGAGCGGAGGCATTCTAATGGATTTATTACGTGCACACATCGCAGTCACGATATTCGAAAGCAGGTAGTGTCTAGGATGTTTTTAGAGCGATAAATAAGATTTTGTGGTGGTAAGGTATTTGATACGTGCGCATATCTCGATTTAGAGGATAGTTTCTCGTTGTGAAGGGTTTGGATTCCTTGGGAGGTGGGTTAAATTTGCCAGGAAATAATGAGAACGAAATTTTTGATAAAAATTAATAATAATTTTGTGGTAAGGGATTTTTTCACCTTTCTTTTGGGATTTTTGTTATAGGAAGCGTAAGCTGCAAAGAAGGGAGCGGAAGATATGAGAACTGAGAAATATGTTAGAACAGCCAGACAAATTATGACAGATAATTATGGTAAGGTGAGTTGGGGTAAGATCATATAGCTTTCAAGAGAGCTCATTTGCGCATGCGTTAAGCTAATCGGCAAGAACTTAAAACGTCTACAATACGATAAATTTATTGTTTGCTGTTTTCACATTGTTTAAGTGGATTCGGACTTGCCCCGATTATATAATTTTATACTAAACGGTAAGTAAACAATATGTTCTGTTTTATATCAAGATATCTGAATAAAACTGTATTCATACTTAGGTGTAGTGACTCCTAACCTCAAAAGTTAGTTTAGTTTATTGTTATGTTCGATCTTACCCCTCACATTTTGGCACGGGGCAAGATCGATCAAAATTTTTTCCGGTTATTTCTAACTTATTTTTATAGTAGAAAAATATAATATAAAAATTTACATTAACATACTTAGGTATGTTAATTTTAATTCAAAGTTTTAGAATAAAATTCATTATTCCTCGTATTTGTGAATTTTCCTGTTAATTTTCAATATGTGGGGCAAGTTCGAATACCTTCATATAAAAAACAAGTGCAAAGGTACGATTTTTTCCATAGGAATGATACCAAATTGATTAGGAGTTTATCTCGAATTCGATCTAGCACCGCATCTACTTATAAAGTAGTTATAAGAAATTCTACAACTTTATTCGCTGTTACCCCGCTATTGGGGCAAGTTCGGAAACGTGTATTACGTATATAAATAATTTTTTAGGAAGGGTTAATTACATTTAAACCTAATGGCATTACCGTAAGTATGTAATTTACATGTTAATAATGTTATTTCTGAAGTGTCGTCAAATTCAGTTGTTATTTTTGTACGATATTTTGTAACAATGCCAAACTAATCAAAAATATGTTCGATGTTACCCCAACTCTACGCCAATTACTTAACTACTTAAGTTAAATCTTTCGTAGGAGGCATGTCAACATTTACTAACGCAGGATTTGCATCTCTTCACGTTGTTTTTGCGATTGCAAAGAACATATGCTGAATTAATACGCATTATAATTATTATTTAAATGTTAAATGTTTTTATTGGCGTGGCAGTTTCTTCATTTGCTTGATATATCAAAGCATACTTAGAAATTAAAATAAAATTTCTTCGATTTACACAGAATCGTTCAATTAATCATAATATTTTATACATACATATGTTACATAAGCAATGCTTCATATGGATTGAAAGAAGTTCACAGGAGAATAAATTAGCATAAACAGAAATACAAAAACACGCTCGAAAAACTCAAACTTAGATCGTAATTTTGTATTCGTAACTACTACTTTGGCATAAGGCATGTCATATTCCTGTTTGATTAATATTTCCAGCATTGTAAATTCAACACCGTACTTATACAAGTCATCCAGTAGCGCCAGAGAAAAAATTATGTTTCCGAATCAGTTCTTCCAGATGCAGATGTACGCCTCTCGATAACTATAATTAGCACCGTCTGGTATTCGGTCATGGTTCGATTTGGATGTTTGCTTTGCGATTGGACGCATCAAAAGAACACAGTAGGTACGGCATTTTTCTCTCTCGATTCCTCAACGATCGATAGATACCTTCTTCGATTCAAAGTTCGTCCGAGAGGCTTTTGTATGTCTGTAAGTAGTACCGAGGATTTCACAGAATTACAAATAGCGACTGGCCGTCGTTCTTAAGCACGGCTGAACGGGCACGCTTATTAGTCTGGGCTCGTTCGTTGAAGTAGCGCACTAATAAAAGAAAATAGATCAAAGGGAATTGTGCCGTGTTTATATCATCGTTTGTTAAGAGATTTACAGGTACTAAGTCGGCGGAAACCGGTTCGCCTCGGCAATCCATAAACATGGTCTTTGCGTACGTATAATTTATTATTCGGAGATCCTAACAAAAAAAAAGCATTAAATATAATTTGTGGGTCAAATATTGCATGTAATAGTTTATTTATTACGTACCAATACTTCACTATTAACGCGCAGATATAACCTTTGTAATATAATAGCCGCAAGATACTCATTACAAGTTCATTGATCGACAGTGAACCAATCAGTTGAAACAATTAACGTCCCGCATTCTATGCATTGGGTGATTTAAGTCTGTCGCTGTCCCAAGGATATCTGCACATGTAAGCACATTTGTTTGCGTTACCGAAACTAATTTACACAGAGGTCTTAATTCTCGTGTTCCAGTGGATGGTAAACAGTGATCTGCAACATCATCGTCGCGTAGCCCGAGATTACAACGGCATTCCTCAGACCGCAGTCTAAACAACTTATCAGCCCACACTTGACCATAAAATCTTAAATTGTACATACTTAAAAAAGTGCTGGCGGTTTACAATCTGCCGTAAAACTGAACTACATCGTTCTGTATAGGTACTACGATGTAAGTAAATTAGAAGATTTATCTGTGTGGTACTGTAAGGTTTCCTATCTCTTTGGATGAGTAGCATGTAGATACTTGCACACAAAAAGAGATTCATGAGAATCGTGAGATGAAAATGTATGTATGTCATTATTTTATTACAGCTCTATTTGGCTGAAGGCCACTTCTAAGAGGGTCAAATGCATTTCCCAAAATTCCCCTTATGATTGGAAATTTTACCTTTGAAATCGCGCAGCCGAACAGAAAATATAGAAAAAAAATATGTATAATACACTCCGCCAAAAAAAGTATCGCATAAACTAAAAAAGGGCATTTATGAACCAAGATATTTTTATACGTTCACAAAAAGTTTGCCTCGTGTATGTGAACTATAAAAACACTAACAAAATAATGGAACTTAGCGTTTTTACTTTTTTTTTCTAAAAGAACACATTTAGAAAAATGCATATGTGTAAGGTTTGTTCAGTTGTTTATTGAAAGTCTTCCTATACCGACAAATTTTAAAGGGGCGAAGTCAGAGTTCTGTACCAACGCTTTTAAAACTAAAATAAGCAATTTAACTTCAGAACAAGTGGCTGCTATAGTTGCTTTAATCGAAGATGGACGATCTCAAGCATACGTTGCTAATTTGATGAACATCAATCAGTCAAGTGTTTCTAGAGCCGTAGCCAGATATAGGGAAACAGGCATTTACAGTAGAAGACCTGTACCAGGTCGTCCAAGATGTTCTACTCGCCAAGATGACCGCTATTTACTACTACAAGCATTACGTCGAAGACATGTAACTGCGAGACAATTGCAGAACGACTTGGCTAGAGTCAGAAATACTCGTGTGAGTACTCAAACTATTCGGAATAGGTTACGACAGAGTGGATTAAGAGCTAGAGTAGCTGTAACAGCCCTCGTCTTACTAGGAACCACCGAGTGGCTCGCTTAAGGTTTGCCAGAGAACATGTAAATTGGAACATTAATGACTGGGCCAATATACTCTTCACAGATGAGTCAAGATTTGGTCTTTACACCTCAGATAGGCGTATCTCAGTGTACAGACGAGACGGTGAGCGCTATTCGCAGTGTAATATCAGACCTAGACCTACTTTCGCTGGTGGCTCTATTATGGTTTGGGGAGGCATCTGTTTAACAGATCGTACAGAGTTAGTACCAGTAGACAGAGGTACACTGACTGCCCACAGGTATATAACGGACATTTTAGAAGAACATGTAGTACCATATGCGCCAATTATAGGAAACGAATTCACGTTAATGCACGATAATGCACGACCGCATGTTGCAATAATCGTCCAGGATACCTTAACGATGTTGGTATTCCAGTTTTAGATTGGCCTGCGGTAAGTCCGGACATGAACCCTATCGAGCACGTGTGGGACCTCCTTCACAGACGGATACGAACCCAAAATGTTGCCCCAGCGGACCTGCATGGACTAGCAAATGCTCTCCGTGACGAGTGGGAGAATTTGGATCAGGCTTATATACGGAGGTTAATCGAATCTCTGCCAAACCGTATGCGAGCGGTCATAAGAGCCAGAGGTGGCAATACTCAGTATTAAAAGCTACTGTTATGACATTTTTCTTTCCAAAATTATAATTTCTTGTTTTAATAAAAATCTCAAGTATGAGTTCTTGTTTTTATTTGGTCTGTATTTTATTTAAACAATCATAGAAATTATATCTTAGAGCGCATTAAAGTATATTTACAACTTTATGCTACAAACAAAGATTATGCGATACTTTTATGATTCAAAACTAAATTATGCGATACTTTTTTGGCGGAGTGTATTATAAATCCCTTTACCTATATAACACTAATAAAACAATATTACCTGCCAACGATAATTATTACATCAATCGTCTTGCATGTTCGTGACTTTACAAAACAAACAGACTCACATTCATGAAATATAGATATAATCCATGCAAGGAGGATGTAACATGAAACATAAATGCAGAGCCAGCTGAAATGAAGTTGAATCAGCGTGCTCTAGCCGGAGCGATGCCAAATCGTTCTAATATAGTTCTTCCGTGCACGCGGCTGTGCAGAAAATTATAGTGCGCAAGCAAATACTGGAAAAAAAGAAACAGAAGAGTGTTATAAGATCTCAACGGAATTGCCGCAGTCTACGGACCACCGGGTGAGAACTGATAAGTGAATCATCGACAGGATGGTGTTGGGTCACATTATCCCATGTATTTCTCCGAAGAGATCATTTGTCCGCTTTTTTTTTATACGAAATACGGGTCAACGAAATCTAATAAATTTTTCTTGCAAATGAAAAATCTTTGATTAGATCTAATTTGTTAAATGAGTTTTTCTTTTGGCTTGTATTTTAGATGTGTATTTTATGTGAAGTTTATGACTTATATAGCGCATTAATTATAAATTATTATAAGTTTAGAGCAGGAAAATTATAGGTGTTTGGTAGTGTTTTAAATGTTGTAACCTCAGGCAAACGATTTCGTTTAATTTATTACATTTAAAATACCAAATAAAAAAAAATGTGTTTGGAATACACTACCGTGCACGGAGTTTTGATCAAGGGAGAAAATTTTACAAACATCTTAATCTAATAAGTTTTATTATTCAACAATGATAATCTTAATATGTACACACTAAAAAATTTTAGTAAATTTACCAGGATTCCTCCGAAAAATTCCAGTACCTTTTGGGGGAAAATCACCAAAAACTGAGTAATTTTCCGTTTTTTAGCAAAATTACCTATACTTTAGGAAATTAACCAGTATTTTTCATTTGTAGGTAAAATTCCTACGTAAAAACGTAGTATTCTAAAATTTTTATGCTTTCCCAGGGATTCTTACTTAATTACTTGGTGATTTTATCCACAGTTAGGAAACCAAATACATATTTACAATGCGCGCATGTTCAATTTGTAGATAGTTAGTACATAGCACGCACGGAAGTGGCAGTGGTCGTTCTTTCTGTTTTATCTATAGGCATATTTAGGTAAGTGACTATTTTAAAATAAATCTAGTAGTTAAATAATACATTCTTACTACTGAGGGTGACCTGCAGCTGCATTTTCATAATTTACAAACGTTGAAACATATACCTAAGTCATATTTCGCTACTCTAAAGTAGAGGTTATGAAAGTATTATTCAACTTGTCTATTTATACTTACAAGGAGTAGGCAAGAACTGCGAAACACGAAATTAAATGAGTCGTATATCATTTGAAAGAGGGAGTTAAGAGTAGAAAAACTGTAAACGGGTTTTTTATTTTTTTTAAAAACATTATTTAAAAACATTAACGCTTGTAGCTTAAGAACAATTATATGTATACGACTGATTAGTGTAGGTGTAGCCCAATTAGTTGAGGGCACGAATTACGAATTTTACCAGGAAGTGGAGTAGGTTCGAGCCCATCTTAGGGACATTATTTTTCTATTATCAGTATTCATTTTTTTTTATTTTTATTCGTAATATATGTGATTACTAATAATCACTAATAACATATACAACTTTCACACACAACATTGAAAAAAAAAACAATTATAATACAATGCAATAATTATTTATTAATAAATAAAAGAAAGAAAATGAGGTACGAAATCGTCGCACACGCGAACTCTTGTAGATATTTTGTATGTTAATAGTTCCTTGGTTTTCTAGCTCTTTTTTGTAAATAATAGTAATGAAAATAATATGTATGCACGAAACGCGAAGCAAAACTCTTACTTTATCACAAATAGGTACTAAAATAAGAATAGAATTGTCGGTTAGTATGATATGATACAAAAAGCCAAGAGGCTGCAATGTTTATGGAATTCATAATTTCATCAGTGATGCGATTTCTTTTTCGGATAGATATCGCACTACACGACGATTTGAAATTTTATATTCTTTCATAAATCTGACTGCCCTCGATACCAGTAGCTCGGGACGAGACAAGGATCTTATCATCTCGTGGCGAAGATAGGAGGCGAAGGAATCCAGCACGCCGATACGGCATATTATGTATATATTTGTTGTGTTTTATGCAGTGGTTTGGATTAATCAGGATTAATAAAAGAAGATTTGAGAACACGTTTTAATTTACTACGATTCTACTACAACTTCCACCACGGTACATATTTCACAATCATCAACTTTACTTACACTTTTGCCAACTGTTAACTGAAATGCCAACATAGTAACTAGTACGAAACTATGTATGTAATCTATAAAGATTTTCCATTGTACATCTCATAATATTTATTATACCTATGTATATATTCATATGTAGGGTTTCAAATAAATAATTACATTTCACATTAAAAAAAAAGAGACCTCGATTGCATGAAGAACTATGTGTAAAAAGATTAGTTTTCAGCTAGATACCGCATCTACTGACCGAACAATAAAAAGCAGCTAGGGTGAATTAGTTTTAAATAATTCTAGACCGATTCAACGCAAGAAACTCTAAAAACGTGTACAACGAGGTCAGTAAAAATAATAAAAAATCTTGAATTTATACATATGAACCAGAAAATAAATGCTAGTCGTCTGTTTGGGTGTTCCAAGATGAAATAAGGCCGATAAAAGTAATCGGTTCTTGGTATTTCTTGTAATTTGCGATGCCCCATTCTTGCATTCCCTTTGTCTTTTAACCATTAACGAAATTAGAACAGGAATTATAGAAATAATAGCAACCGACCGACAAATCGACCTTTCGGATACTTTTCGGCGTTACAATGAAATTCTAAGTATGGCTCACCGCGCATGGCATCACGATCGTCTCCAAAGATCTATGAAACGCTAGCAGTAAAGTTATCTACTTTTTCCAATATTGAGCAGCACAAAACCTGTTACTTCGAGTGCGAAAATGAAAAAGGAGAAGGCCAAAGATTGTAAGATCTCAGGCCATCAAAGATAGAAAAAAAATAACGCTTGCAGCAATTGATTTAATACAGTGAATTCTCTTTCAATGTTTTATCGTATGGTCTATCTCCTAAATATCTGAAAGTCGCGTTCGATACAGGAAAAAAGATACCACCAAAGCGCGCGCGAGCTTTCATAGCGCGTTCACACGTGTTGTGCGTGCGTTTCTCTATGTCGGCCAACAGGTGGTCGGCCGTCTATATTAATAGAGTGTCCGAACGTATTTTTAGAAACTGACGTCGTTAATTAATTACGGGACCGCAGAGTGAACGTACGGACTAGCACTAGCTAAAGAGGTGGGTACATGAATAGAACGCACAAACGGAACCGTGGAAGAAAAATAAGTTGTCGATGCCTTTCTGTCCCCCATTAAGAATAATTCCAGTAACAAATAAACTAACGCATAGAAAAAAGAAATCGTCTAGTGCATGGTTATAAAATTGCCATAAATGAACGCTATTAAGACGAGGGGTAAATTTAGAAAGAAAAGGGAAGAAAATTCTGTTACTAATGAAATTTAACAAAAAATTAATTTAGCAAAAACAGAACAGAACGGCATCATTAGGAAATACCTTTACGTATATTTTCTTTTAATCGATCTATGTTAATCTACCTTTCTAAGCAAAGAAAGTGTACAGATAATAATATAATTAATAATAGGAAATATCAATAGTACAATACATGTCTATATAAGGGCAGATATCGTGTGCACAAACAACACTTTATTGTGAAATCTACTTTAATCGTTGATGGATACTTTTTACTAAACTTTATATTATTACGAACTATTGTAAAAAATATCTAAAAGTGCAACAGATGTTTTGCATTGTCCCGAAAAAGGTTTCTCATGCATAAGAAATGTTAACTTTTTTATTGTCCGACTTATATTCTTTTCGATAACTATTTCAATAAAAATTAATTGAGTAGCGGTATTGTCCAGACGTATGTACAATTGTAAAAAAATCTAGTTAGTATAATAGAAGAAAGATAAATTGCTTTTGATAGAAAGAAAATAATGAAAATATATTTCGAAATGTTATCTAGTGTGACTTATTTCTTATCGCAACGTAAGGGAATAAATAATACAGCATATGACCCATTGCTGCAAATAATAACTTTTTATGCTTATCGTTAGTATAATGAAGTAGGTAGTGATGGAACTAATGATAATCAAATAGTTCTGTCATAATCCAACTGTCATCAAAATTTGTCTAGTTTATCATGCACTAAATTTTCGAAATTTTCATCAAAATTATAGTGAAAATCTCCAAATTAAACCAACAGCGACGAGATGGATCAGTTCGTGACTACGTACCGCAAGGATTACCTATGGCCCTATGTTAGGGTCATGGGGATGAAGCCGCATGCAGATAACGTGTACCCACCCCTAAGTACTGGAAACCACGGCGAACTGTGTCCTTGCAATTGCATGTCTCAAGCCAAGTCGACGACTGATCAAAAATTATTCGGCCCGAACGCTCTCAAGCAAGATGTTTGGAGTAGATTGGCTCCAGTCGGTCCTCTGGTCGACCCCAAGATGTATCCGGCTCGCGTTGGTCGCGCTCCCGAAGATGAGAGTATGAGATACAACCAACCGAACGTCTTCCTGACGAAGCTACAAGAGAAATATCCGTACGTCTATGAAATCCTGCGTACGGCACCCCCCGACGATATGATTTCGAGAATCAATCGAGATAGACTAAGAACTACTTATCAAGTGGATTATTGTCGCATGAGAGAGTATCCCTCATGTCCGTATGACGAACTTCTAAGGGCTGCCGGAGTTCAGGGAGTGGCTCCGTGTCCTGAGCCGGTGCATCTGCCGGGAGATCCTTGCAGACCTAATCAACGACCGATCGCTTTTAGACCAGCGACTGTTACTAAAGAATTGCGGGTTAAAGGCAGCCTGTTTGGAGGAGCGACGCGTGGAGCTGAAGGCGGTATTGGTAGCGGAAAGGAGTTCTGCAGCAGTCATGGGTTGGCTAACGTAACACCAGGTATAAGCGAGTATCAGGACGAGATTTCTAAATTAGGAGAGTTGATCATTCGCGACAAAATCCATCATAAAATCAGACCAGCACTTAGACCGTGATTGTTAAATTGTTTTTTTTTTGTCTAAGGTTTTGTTTGTTTTTTTGTCGATTGTTCATGTAAAAAGTACTTATTGTGTTTTTGTATACTGTTTTTGTTTATTTATTTTTTAAAAATATATTTTCATGGTAATTTATTTGGTTAATTGAGAATTTGGAAAACTTTCATTTAATAGAAAAGATACAGATAGATATATGTCTTGAAGAGACAGAATGTCTGCTTTTGAGTTCATGTTTTTCCTCTTCCTTTACCGTAATTATCTACTTTTGGATTGGTGTGGATTCCTGCTCCTCCTGTATCCACTTCTGCAATTCTCTTCTACTTTTTGCCGTTACTCTCATTTCTTCCAAAGTCTTCCTATTGTCCCTTGTGGTTGTTACCCTTTTATTGTTGCACTAATGGGTTCTTGTTTTGTTATTTGTCTATACTTGTTTTAATTTTTAAATCTATCCGACGCACAGTGGTTCAAAATTGCAAATTAGCTTGACAAAACTAATAAATACTGCATTAGTGATCGAAAAATAATCAAGTTTGGGGAGTGTATGTCTTTGAAGTCGTAGATGACGAAAATGAACTAAAGCTTTGGTTTTTCAAGCCGATGCCGATGGAACGATATACGGGCTGCCCTACCTAACTGGCTCATTAGATTTTTTTCCAGTTGGAGTTTAATTTTGGAGCTTGCAGAATAGTGATGGCCAAACATGATCTATTTAAAGAAAATATTTTCAGGTTTACAGAATGGTGCAATTTTTATGAATTCAGTGTATTTCCTGTATCATTTGTAATCAGTTTGTGTGGATGTTCCCTATCTGCAAACCCTAATAGTTTTTCAAATATTTGCAGTTTTGCCAAAATTTTGACGTTTGCACTCTTCTCAATAAAATTAAATATTTTTCTAGAACAATTATTTATTTCAACAAACACAAACTATACAGTTTACAAAATGTATGTATATACACAAAAAAAAAATTGCAACTCATATAGCAAGCATTGCCATGCACTGTTTTTCCGCCTTCATTCTTCATCCGTATTTCATAAGGTATTACACATGAAGATGCCATGCTCATTTGGACGTAACTACATGGCCATAGGCACTTGGCTTCCTTCCTCCTCGAAAGTTTGTTTGTAATTGCTTTGGGGTCCACTTCCATCTATCCCCCATTTGCAGTCCAATTGTAGTCTAAGTAACGAAGATGATTTTATCAAGCCCTTATACAAAACTACATTTTGTCTTTTTGGGACTTCAACAAACGTTGCGCAGTATGATCGAGTAAGTTTTGTAACGGATAGCACTCCTTTTTTTGCAACCAACAACTCGTGGTAGGAAGGAAACAGGTGGAAATCATGTTTTGCTTTGATAACTGGTTCTTAAATCAACAAATTCATATTGCATATAACGTCTTTAAGTGGCGCAAGGTGACGATGATTCCATCTGCATAATAATGTTGAATAATAGTGGTTCCAATGTATGACATGGTTTCAGAATTCACTTTAGTTCAAAAAAATTGACAGTCGTTGAAAGATGACAATTTGCCTTCAAAAACCTATCAAAATGACTCTAATATATCTACGCAAACCTAACGGATTTTTCTACGATAACGATAGTAGCATTTACTTACTTCCAATTACGCGTATCATCGTCAAAAAATGGCATGAATCTGCCCAGTGGGAGTAAAAAACAGCACAATTTAAAAACAATGTTACACTAGTGAACGGGTGTTATAAAATATCCCAACATTCCAGTATATTTTTACAGGTAGGTCAAGATAAGCAAATGATTAGACCACCTTTTTTTCGAGTACATGGTAATGCTGAATGCATATCACAACCAGATATACCAATATCTTTTACCTTGAATTTTGGGTCAAGCTAGAACATGATTCGGAACCACTGTGCGACGCCGACTAGAGATACAGGCCTATGACATGAAGTGGGGGTAGGTATCGTGTCGGAGTCCTCCACCCGATTCTGAAGTCGCATTCAGTATTGGATTGCCTGCCGTAGCGAGAACAACGTTGATGCTCTCTTTAATATAACTTTGTGGCTAATCTAGTGCTTAGTATTTTTTTTTAGTTTGGTTGTTGCATATTTTTATATCACCTACTTGAAGGTACTTTATTTTATTTATAGTTCCAAACCGTTTTGTTCTGTAAGTAGTTATATTTATAGGTACAATATTATAAAATTGACAATTTTGCACTACCTACACTAACGTGTCAAAAACATTTTGCGATTTGTTAATCCTTGCAGTTACTTCTTTCCCCATAGCACCACTTTTTCTAACACACTCGCCTTGGGAAAAGCATCACTTTTAAATTCATTTATTTTGTTTTCTCCCATACGCATTTCTCTTCGTTTGTTTACGATTTGTTAATTCCAATTTTTCTATCTCTTCTCCTTAATCAAGCAGGTATGATCGGAATTGATTGATATGATTTCTAAATACCCAAGTGCATTCCATCTTATATCTGTTTTCTCCTTTATTATGTCATTATACATTAAATCACTATCTAAGGAGAAGCCATTATGGAATTACGAGTTATAGAAGCTAAAAGACAATTTTTACATGAAGAGGCAGGGAGTATTGTAATAAATAATATATTTAACACTTACAAATTGAAGCATCTAGAAGTGTTACTCAAACTCTCTGTATTTGAGATAAACCAGACACCTCGTGTAAAAACATCGTAAATTTGCTCATATTAAAATTACAGTTGTCACAGAAAAGCATTTATTTAGTGTTACTCAAAGTTTGCATGAGAATCACGCAAAAAACGTATTAAAATAAATTGCAATATTATAAACTCATGCAGACCAAAACACTAGATAAAATAACATTGAATTGAAGCTAATTAAGTTTGTTTAGCAACCACAATATTATTTGACACATAAATTAGTTTATAACATTATTTCGCGTTCAACTTCTTCACACAAATGTAATTTTCAGTTTACAGGTTTAAAACCTGCAGAATCAAATTCTAGGGAACCGTCAGCAATAATAGAATCTGGACCCCAATTGAAACTGATCTATCTCTACTTCTATGTAATACTTCTTACAACTGGTTGTAATTACTTCAAAGAAGAAACTCCATAAATATGTACGATATAATTTAAAGGAAACATAAATAATAATGCATATCCACCCTGGCGTATTATTTCATGAAATCAAAGCGACACGCAACTAACTGCAAATGATTCCCAGAAAATCTTTTCTCATTGTTGTTGTTATTTCATTTAGTAGATATAGATGTTACGTGCATGTACAGTAATGCTGTGAGAAATCGTAATAGTAAATGATAATCACTTTCGATGAATATTAATTACTGTAAAGATAATAATGACCCCATTTTATAAGCATATCCATTACTACACAGATATTAAACGTTCATTAGCTGCCCACGATGAAAACATTTTCATTCCAATAATTGTGATTAATTTAAATCTTTCAAAACATGTGTATAGCGACTGTGCTACTTCTTGATGTTACATATCCAATGCTATGATATTTGTTATTTGTTGTTGAATTATGCCCAGAAAGGAATACTATAAAACTTATTTTATTAATCGTATAGAACGTTTTGTATTAAATAAATTGGTCGATTTTGATGACGATAATCTTTTATTGTCAACAAATACTTTCTTCCCCATCTGATTATATCATCACGTTCTATCAAAACACTTTTTCTATCTCTCTTCATGCACTTGCAACAATAATCATACTTATTCTAACATATCAAAGTATGTAAAATATAAATTTTAGTCCCTAAACTCAAAATTTGTTTCATATTAATTAGAACAACGGCACTAACCTGAAGTAATTTCATAAATTTGTACAATGTTGAACGGCTCATCTGTGGCAAATCATCTCTACCTCACTCAGACCTTTATTAAGTGTAACAAGTTAATCTTTTATAAAAAATACTTATGAATTAATTGCCTTATAGAATTCATAACAGTTTTATCGTAATCAGCAATTAAAAAACGTATTCCAGAATATCGTTTAGGTGGGGTAATTTTTCCCTTTTCCTTACATTCTTTTATGGTATGATGATCCTAAAAATATGGTAACATTATAATATAATATGTATATTGATGATAACGTATTATAACATCAAATTATCATGCTTGAGATTCTAGCAACAATAGGAGTAATTCTCAATCTAGGGTTATCAGTTCGAAATTTTTTTAATATACCTATTCAGTATATTAAAGATAGATGTCCTAACCTCACAAATTTTCGGCTTCTCGGCGGGGTTATTTGAGCTCCAGAAGTAGTTGCTAATTCATTAATCTTCATATCCACGAAAAACGCTGTGAAAATGTTTTATGGAAAATATATCTGCCGATTAGTTCGCAGGAAGAATTTCTTTTATTATTACAACGTCAATTTAAGGAGAAAATATAAATACAAACGCACTCTATCAATCAATCAGCTGTTGTAACAATATGGCGACCGGCAATATATCAAATTTCCCTAGTGTGATTTTTGCCGAAAATTGACCAATAGCAATCCTAGTAAAAACACTCCTCCTGTTTAAAAAATAAACTGCAGTACATAATAGCTTTGTTCCATCTGAACTCGCAAACTGTCAGATGGACGTCAGACACATGCGCATTACTTAATCTGTTAGACATAAAGGTGGTAATTGCAAGGTTCTACTTACTCAATGCGCATGCCTCTGACGTACATCTGACAGTTTGCGAGCATGATGGAACAAAGCTAATATCTTACATTAATTTTTTCAGAATACACGCCGAATCGTGCACTTCTCTATTTGATAACAATTAATATAATGTAACTTAAAAATTCCACATCTCAACATTAATTACTCCTTCGCTTCTGCTAATCTTTAGTTCTGGTTGCGTATTCGTTTTTGTATTTGTGTAGGAAATTAATTCCCTCGCACTTAGCGCTGCCATCTGTTTTTATCTGGTTTATGGTATCTGTTGGCCGTGCATGCCAGCCATTGAGAAACGATCGTGCGGTTTCACCGGCAACATCGGAAGGAGAAGAAAAAGAAGGAAGTCCAACATGTTTCTTCGTGAACTTAAAGCGCCGCTTCGTATACAGTAAATTATACTTTTAAAAACACTACGTACATTACAGAACTATTTAATGAACGAATGAATGAGATGTTGTAACAACGTAATCGGAACGATGCCGCTCGTTCGGTGGATTAAAAAGGAAGACTATATTTAGATAAGAGACCACTTACATGGGGAACTGTATAAGGCGGTATGTGTAGAAGGCATGTCCAGGTAGCCACTTTCGAAATGGCTGCTGTTACGTGTGCCTTGATGATTCCATTTTTGGAATTGACCAGATATTTTAGTCCGAGGAAGTGTTATGTTAGGCAATGCTGCCATTAATTAGCTTTTCCTTCAAAGACCTCTATATATAAAGCATCTACATACAACTAAAAAGGATTTGATAATATATTTTCTCCGCTTGTGTATTTGGTATTAAATGATCATTATTTGGAAACATATTAATTTCATGCAACGATTTTTACCTGTTATCTTTGTGTGTCACTTTACATAGGTACTCCTTTATTTTGATCGCATTCTTGTATACCAACGATCCATAAACGTGATCGTAAAAGAGTATTTTACGACACGACATACAGTTATTTTAGTTGTAGTTTTCTTGTAATAGTATTATTTTAAACAAAATTCACCCATTCAACGCCATAAACAGATCTCGGACACTTTAACATCGGCAACAACATGAATCCAGATAGATATACCTCCATGTGAGGTATTTTTAATTTTCTGATTGGTGTACCTACATCTTTTTCATCGAACTGTGTTTTATTTGTGTTGAATACGATACTACAATGAAATTATCATTTTGAAAAAGTTAATATTGAAAATTGGTTGAATTTAGTTTTAGGTTTGGACGACAATATAGCAATAGGTTTTAAAATTTAAAGTTTATAGCTAAGGTATTCAATTTAAATTTAATAACCGTTTTGAACTAATATATGTATAATTTGAATACTGTCAAAATGTTGCTACGATTACCTTTTGTTGGGGTCATGATCATTAAGAATCATGACAAAATTTTGACTAACCTTTATTCAAAACCTATTAGTTCAAATTGGTTATTAAACTCCACACATCCTCTTCATCAAAAGGTTAGCATAATTTATAATCAAAAACACAGAATCATTAAACTTCCCAACAAGGAATTCCGCAAAAAGGATCTAACCATTCTCAAAAACATACTTAAATAACTAAACCTCCTAAGCCCTCTTTGACCTTGACATAACGTTGGAATGCCAACGGTATTTCTAAAATCCCTATAACTGTCGTCTTAGGTTGGTCTTAGTGTTCCAGAGAGTCAAAGAGTTCGCAATATAGCGAAATGTGTCTTCCTCCGATATCTTGAACCTCTTTCGGTACGAACCAAACTGCACATGCCCGGACAGGAACTGCGTCAGATGGTAATTTGTTCTGTTGAAACTACATTCCACCCACGGCGTAAGGTGCGGAATCAAAGTCTTTGTGCAAGCTGACGTTTCACAGCTAGCCCAGATTTGTATTGTATCAGCGTATGCTCCCTATCGTTGGTCTTCCTCGATGCCTCTTCCTGTCTGTTCGCTTGGAAGAGCATCTGCGCTTGGTCCCCCGATATTAGGCATGATTTTTGTTAGAGCAGCTTGGATCGCCTCGGTCTTCCTAGCTACATACTTGACGTGAGAGGTAAACCTCAATCTGTAATTTAAAACTACCCAAAGGTACTTAAGCTCATTCTTCTGGGTTATATGTTCAACCTTGCCGGAGGTTGAAGGAGAAATCTCTCCGGGGCCCTTTAAGCACCACTGCAGAGATAGTTCCAGTCCACTCGTATTCATCCAAGAGCCTACCTGCTCCAGGGATTCATCGGTTTTGAAGACTAGATCTCTCACATCTTCCGCTTCAACAAGTTATGCTAGATCATCTGCATAAACGATTGCTGTTACTCTTTTTAGCCATTCCAGGTTGAGGGCGCCTTCATAGAGGATGTTCCAGAATGTAGGTCCAAGGACAAAATCATGCTTATCATCTCTAGTCCTTCCACCCATCAAGATCTTTCTTGTCAGATTTGTCAGATACAGCGAAATACCTTTTCTCTTTATTTCCTCTATGATTCTACTCCACGATGCGGTGTTAAATGGATGAAGAACATACATAAATAACATTATACTTACCGTTATTATGCAGTGCCAATCTTGCTCTGTGTGTGGCTCATTCGCAGGCATATAGGCTGTGATTTCGAGATGGCAAAAAAAATCTAAGTATCAATTTTTAAAACCCAGTAAAATTTGAACGGTCTTTCTACCTTAAATCCAAACGAAAAAATAGTATAATTAGTTGCTTATTGAAAGCATCAATTTTAGATAGGCAGTACGGATTGTTTCAGCAACACACTTGCCATCCTTAAACGACTTCAAAACAATAAGAAAATCGGATTATCACGTTACAGAATCCACGCAATGTATAGGGTAGGCACGGCTTAATTGTACACGCGGTACAAGTGTCTTGTAATACAACCGTCTAAACCTTCGAGAGGTGCATATAAAAGAAGCAAACAGACCTGCAGCGGTACGCGTCTCACGTTGCATGTGAGGCGGTCGAGAAACGCTTTACGAGATTAACTTCACAGGTGGTACAGATAAAGACCGGCCGTTTGTCAAGCTTTGGCCACAATAATTTAGTTCATTTACATAGGCGTATAAATCCCGTGATATAATCGGGGCGACCGCGAAAGCGCTTGGGAAGGACAAACAGACAGCTACATTGCTACATTTCCACGTATGCGCACGAACTGAGATGTGGGGAGCCTTGTAGTTATCAGTGAAGGTATTCGCGCGTGGAATTCCGTTTCCATTTACTTTAATGTATACATATTTATGTATTTTATCTCGATCGAAATGACCGGTACATAGGTATAATAGTGACTCGAAGGCGTATACTTGCAGATAAGGGAAGAATGTGACAGTGAGTACACAAGATGAAGTAAATGTTTTATTTCCTACCTGCAACATTATCTGCTTATGTTTTGTAAAAGACCTTTGTATGATCGTGACCATTCTTTAAATTTAATCCATATCATCGTTAAAATCTTCATTTATTTACTGGTTTACTCCATTTGTAAGCACCTCCACCAACATTTTAATCAAACTCTGTTTTCCTTTTGTTTTGTTTGAAAATTGCAATTCCTATGATGTATTTTCATTCGTCTTGAACGAAGTGTTCCATTGCCATTTTCAATCATTATTTCATTATAGAGTTGCACAACATTACAATGAAGACAAAAAAAAATGCATTTGTTTCCACAGTAAAAGAAAATAATTTATTAATCCACTCCATTTAAAATTCGTAAACAAAAAGCATGTATGACAGTATATTTAACCAGTGGCGGCTCGTGACGTTTTGTTCAAGAGAGGCTACTGTAGCCTAAGTAACCTTTCTCAGTCAATAAATTATAGTTTTATAGTTATTATTATAGCATTGTAAGTGTAGAAGAAAAATTGAAAAAAAAAATAGATTAAAATAAAATATAAATTATTGTCTAGCAAGAACCACGTAGAGGAGAGTGAAATCTTGCCTGGATAGGAAAATGGATTCAACAGATATTTCAAATGACGGTTTAAGAAAGAATTGGCAAAATTTTTTACCAGAAGCTCCTATGTAGAATACACAAAATTTCTGTATACAAATAAAACACATTGTATAGCCATCGAAGAGATTTTCTACAAGGTTCTTGTAATCGTAAAGAATATCCTCGTTTAAAAGACTGCTCTGTTTAAAACTTCAACGGAACAAAATTTATGCCCGGCTCGAATAAGAGAAGTTCCCTCTTTTTAACGAAACGCAAATTTATGTGCGCCTCGCGCATTCATCAGCCACGACCTGTGCTCCGCGTCGGCCGACCGCTGCTCCAGTACGGCTTACGAAATATCCCCCGAAACACAATCGAATCTGTACGGTCGTTGACGAGCGCCGTTGCAAAATGTCCCATTTGTATTAAATTTTGGGTCACGCTGGCGATCAAAAATAATGACACGTCGATATATCAGTTTTATTGGGATGTAACACGGCGTCTTGTCCAGCGTACAAGTTTATTATCCGAACGGATGGGCGTCCAGATGGACGTCAATAAATATCGGAGAACGCATAAATCTGTGTCGTAGTCAATGTAAATAGCTCGAGCTGGATGGCGCAGGTTTTTCTAGACGACGTTCCTCGTTGGTGCTGGTGTGAAAAGAAACCAGTGTGAAGCAATTGATGTTTATGCGTGCGGATGTTACAAGCAAGAGCGTAATGACCTAGTGCGAAGGAAAACAGATTTAGGCCTGATTTACATGTATTGGAACAACAGCGCGTTGGATTCGTGTCATAATATTTTGAGTTGGAAAAAATACATTAAGATATGTGTGTTATGGTGCCGTGTTAATTTCTTTTACTTTTTTCATTGTTAATTAATGAGAATAATAAATAACATGAAGGCGGCTCAAAAATACTCTACTGCTTTACGAACATGACTTTGGTATTATGGTATTATACCAAAACCTGAGAATGTTTTATTTCCAACCTTGAAATTAGTTAAAGTTTTATCAAAGCCAGAATATGACAAATGGACAGCTTTCCTGGTAAAGCATTTTAAGGTTTATCGTCTTCTTTTGAGGTATACTATCCAGTGGCGGCTCGTGACATTTTGTTCAAGGGAGGCTACTGTAGCCTAAGTAACCCTTCTCAGTCAATAAATTATATTTTTATAGTTATTATTGTGATCTTCTGATGCTTACGTCTATTAATTTTCTTAAATTTTTGCGGTTTTCTCTAACTTCGTTATTATAGGTAATAATTGCATCTTTGCGCGCGCTGTCTACAGCAGTAGCAATATTTTGTTTCCCAAATAATTTAAATTTGCACAACGATGAAATGTGTTCTTTAGACTTAGAATGCCGTTCAATAGGGTGCGGTAGATTTTTTAAATCTATATAACCTAATTTCGACCACGTTTCGGTTTGGTTACAAAAAAGTAGACATGGCCAACAAAATAATCTTTCCCGTTCAATTGAACCAGTTAACCAACCACATTTAGTGTACCACAATGAACTAAAACTACGGTTTTGCCGGTTGCCGTCGTTAGATACTACAGATAGATGAGGCCGTGGTTTCTCAATGTTTTGTACGATGTGTAATTTCGTCTCTATGTTTAAACAACTAAAAGAATTTCTTATTAACCAGTTGACAATATCTTGGCAAATTCTAATTTCGTTCGTTTTATCCATTTTGTGTGCGTAGCCTAACAAAACTCACCCAACGCTTCTTAAGTTATTAGTACTGGGAGCTGGGAGTCGCATGGGCAGTTGCGTAGCAACGTTTTACGACCGATAACGCAACATGCCGATCGGGAAGGATCTCACCGCGGCGGCAAGCCTCTAACCATACGTATTCGCCGTATAAAGTGCACGTACACTTACGGAGACGCATTGCTTTCAGCCATGGCATTAATTATCGGTGCGGAGCCAAATCTGTGGCTACCCTCCTCGCTTGCTATTATAGTGCGTACAGTAAAATTTCGGGCATTATTGGAAATTTGTTTGCATTTTTAAATTAAATAATGAATAAATATACTATTGGTTATATATTTTTTTGCAAAATTGCTTTAATTTAGTATATAACCGATGCTTAAACATTATTTTAATACATAATAAACGCTACTTATTTTATTAAAAATAATAGGGGAGGCTTAGCCTCCCCTGACGAGCCTGTATTTAAAACTTTTTGCAGCTCCATAGCAGCTACTACATACATATTTCCTCTACTGGCTGTTTTGCATACAACTGTAGCCGAAGAATGCATCAAATTTTATCTCGAGGCAATAATAACGCTATGGGTAAGTGCGCTTGCATCTCAATAAGAAATATGCAATGATTGGGAATAGGTAAATGTCAGCCTATCGTAATTCTATTACAATGACGCTTTACTAATGAATACTTAACCTATTCTTTAGAAGGCATGAATAGGTGATATTTTTGCAACTGAAAGATTGATTGAATACATTGAATTAATTAGTATATAATGGTTTACGATTGCGTACACTCGTTTAATATAGGTACATTATTGTTTGTTGTACCATTCAATAATAAATATTAGTTGACCTTTGGATATTATTACATAGATGTCAAAGGCATTCGCCTTTCAATGATTATTAAATGTGTTTCAGCTTACGATGGTGTTCATTTACGTTTTACAGTTTAACCGAATGTCATTCTTTTTTAAAATATAATTTTTTATTACAACATTTGTTATATAAACAATATTTTTATGTATGCACGTCATATTACTATATGTATATATGCTGTTTATGTGCTTGATTTGACCTAGATATCCTCTAAGACAACTTTTACTAAATATCAACTCCGCATGACGATTACAGATACCTGTAAATTAATTAACAATGATAAAAAGGAAATTGATAATCCTAGAGAATTTACTGTTGTGTGAACAATTCATTTGTGAAAGTATAAACAACACTCCCGTGAATTTCTGATATTATCAGGGCAGAAATTGTCTGTATGTAGTGGTTTTCTTTTAGGTATAGTAAAGTATTTTTAGATGTCTGAAGTGAATAAACGTATATACAATGTATTGAAACGTTTTCTTTAGAAATTATTTGGAAATTAACAGATGTACTTATAGAAAACACAATGAATCGGTACTCAAGTTGAACACCAGCGAACAGATAACACCGAAAAGATAAACTTGTCATTTTAGCGTGTCCGAATGCATGACTTTGACTGTAATTACATCAGCAGTCTGTTAATGGCATCTCGCCAATAACTTATTCCAAAGCATTAAGATATCCATTTGTATCAAAACGATTTGGCAGATAAGTTGGTTCAACTAAAGGTTAACGAAAAAGTTGCTATCTTCTTGAATCCTATTTAAGATTGTATTGCAAACATTAAATCGAAACATGTTGTCGTTTTCATAAAAACTGAACTTTAAAAACATGTTAGAAGTGAACAAGTCTTATTACTACACTAAGAAAAATGGATTGTAGAAATTAGATCGTATATCTCTTTATGTTAATTACTAAAATAATTATTGTCAAAACGACAATATGTGGCGGATAACGAGTAAAATAACCAGATTTTATCATGCTTATAGTAAGAGGCAAAATCTGGATGTTACCATCTACATCTTATGGATGTAACAATTAATATACTCTATTGCTGAAAGCCTATATAATGACGTGGATTATATAGATAGTCGCTGCGATTGACTGCGATATTATCAGGTATTCGATGCATATTCAATTTCTAAAATAAATGTTTGTAACGCTCTTCCCACCCCTTGCTCTATTCATTGTCGATCTTTACCGAAGACATCGACCAATAAGCTGTTTTGCCGCGATTAAATTACTGTGCACTGAAAAATTAACGACAGCGGTATTATATTATATTGGCACCAGATACCTCAGCTTTCTTTTTTTTTAATTTACACCAATCATAAAAAACGATTGTTAGGTATAAGGAACTAAACTCAAAATGGCTGTGACACATCCACGCGCGCGCTAAGAATAACCTGTCTACATAACTATGAAATGATATGGTTTTTAGTTTTTCTTTTTAAGCATAAATAACTTCCAACCACAAATGAACTGTAATTAAAACTTAAGTGTAATTAAATTTATATTAAATTAAATAATTACTCTCAACGACTTTCAAGATCAACGTCAGAACAATGACTGAAGTGGCGCCCTCTATGTAAATTAACAGGCTACTGTAATTACTTTCCAAAGTTGTGCATTCGGACCCGCTAAAAATGATAAGCGGCCGTTCTTGGTGTTATCTGTTCGCTGATGTAGTTTTTAGGACAATTTATACACACTTTGTATAAATGTCTATTCAGGTTCGTTTAAGTCAAAACATAAACAGTCCGTTGCTGCATTATTCATACGAAATACATGATTCTGTGCACAAAACCGTCCTTACTGGTTATAGGTAGGTACTATACTTCTACTGTATATTTTCTTTCTGTGTTGTACGAATTTAGAAGAGCCCAGGTGTGTATGTAGGGCAAATGGAATGACAATATTTACATCAACCGAATCGAATACTGAGAAATTTAAAAATATTTACTTTAAAAATCGTTCCCAGTTAGCATCTGCTAATTTGTACTCAGGTTCTTCAGAGAAATTTGTCAGCGTTTCATTTTTTCCGCAAACATCAGCGATATCCGAACACGATTGCAAGGTTTACAATACATATACACGTTTGCGTGTAGCTCTAGACTATAATAATTTAAGTTATCAATTAGCGTGAGGCGCGAGAAACTCCCGGAGACGCAATAAGTTGACGCGTGCAGCGTAGGCGTTCTGTTGAGAACAAATCGAGTCTGTTAGCGTTAATCTTTCCCGCGATCGGACCTGTTTAACAATGCAAATTGCCCGTTTACAATTGCTAATTTGCGACTGGAGCAAAAAAAAAGGAAATAATATAATCGCTTTTGGCGCCTGCTGTTAAAATGATGATTACTAAATTGTTGTTTACAGGAAAACACTCGTAAATATTATTAAATAATATGAATATGTTAGGTAAGGATTAAAACTTTTAAAGCAATCTGATAATATGGCTTCCGATAGATATTGTTACGGGCTAGAAACGTCTGAAGTTACTCCCTGATCTTCTGGAGTCCTCGGGTTTTTGAAGATATCATTATATGGTTTTCATCGGACATTGCAATGTCGTAATCGTAACCAATCCATTTACATTGAAGGATGAATAAATGAGATAGCTTGACCTATTTGTTATGCTACCGATAGTGTACTGTTAAGGGTATGTATCGCCACGAACAGTCATGGTTCAGTGCTTCGACCTCGTGAATCCCTTGTGTTTCTGAAATCATTGCTATATAGTTGACCGGTGCCTCCACCAAATGTCACAGAGCATGGAGGCGCATGAATGTTTCCTATTTCTGTTGTTACTATTATTTTATAGACAAAGTTAACATTTCGTGCTTTAATTATCGTGTGAACATCCTTTTTTTTCTCATGGCTTGTAGATCTTAATCGTCTATTGGAAATGAAGGTTATATTATGCGTTGAATGTTGCAACAAGTATCTTTCAATGGCAATCTTTTTTATGTCTACTATTATAATGCCAGTGGAATATTCCTTATATAAAGGGTTTTCCAATAAGAGGTGTTATTTTGATATTCAAAGAAAAATGCCGTTTTTTAATATAAATGTTCGGATGTTTATTTCATTATAAAGAGGAACGTATGCCGTTAATAGTGGAAAATAACATCAGACAAATGACCACCACGACCACGCCTACAGGACCATATCCTTTTCATGAAATTTTCCATAACCAAATCGCAAAGTGGCTGCCCTATGTTCTCGATAGCCTCACGAATTCCATCTTTGAGGTCTTGAATCGACGCTGGGCTGTTGGCGTAGACCTTCTCTTTCACGTGGCCCCAAAGGAAGAAGTCGCAAGGTGTTAAATCACAAGATCTCGGTGGCCAATTGTGATCACCTCTTCGAGAGATAACACGGTCCGGAAACTTTTCCCGTAAAAGATCAATGGTTTCGTTTCTTGTGTGGCACGTAGCGCCGTCTTGTTGAAAGTAAACGTTGTCCAGATCAATACCATCCAATTCCGGCCATAAAAAATCATTAATCATCTCTCGATAGCGCAATCCAGTCACCATAACTGTTGCTCCAGCCTCATTTTCGAAAAAGTAAGGTCCAATGACTCCGCCCGACCATAAACCGCACCAAACAGTCACACGTTGAGGATAGAGAGGTTTTTCAACAATAACTCTTGGGTTTTCCGAGCCCCAGATGCGACAATTTTGCTTGTTGACGAAGCCACCGAGGTGGAAATGGGCCTCATCACTAAAGATGATTTTTCGACGGAATTCCGGATCATTTTCATGCATTTCAACGACCCAATCAGCAAAGACACGACGTTGTTGATGATCGGCCGGCTTGAGTTCTTGTGTTAACTGAACTTTATAAGCCTTAAGACCCAAATCTTTTTGCAAAATACGGTGTAATGACGTTTGTGGAATGCGTAATTCCAAAGAACGACGAATAATGGACAAACCTGGGTTTTCTTCAACACTTTCGGCTACAGCAGCAATATTCTCGGCTGTTCTTGAGCGACGTGCACGGGTTTTAATCTTCACATCACTAAGTTGTCCCGACAGCTCGAATTTTTCCACCAATTTCTGTATTGCGGTCCGACAAGGTGCTTCACGACGACCCAAAAATGTTCGAGTTTTACGAACCGTCTCTGCCAAATTTTCACCATTTGTATAGTGAATTTTAATAATTTCAATGCGTTGTTGAAGCGTGTATCGTTCCATTTTTATTAATGGCGTAGTTTCTACTTGTCAAATGTCAAAAAATGACAGCTTCAAAAGTGACATCTACCGAAATAGCGGGCTATTCAAAATAACACCTCTTATTGGAGAACCCTTTATTACATAATCATACAATTTAGACATTACAATATGTATGCTATCTCCTACGTTTGGTTATAATCAATCTAAGACTATTATTGTGGTGGTTGCATTATCAATTCAATTCTAGGAAGTGAAATGTGTAGTTTTAAAAAATTCGAATTCGATTAAACTGATCTCCAAATATTTACCTTTGAAGGAGTAATTCATTGTTACGTCGACATTTATTAATTAATTCGTCTTGGTGAAACAGATTACTTCAAGGAAAAAGGCTAATGAGTAAAATTAGTCGGAGTGCACATATCACTCTGATCTCTTTTTTATACTTTTATTTATTATTATTCTAATGGATGTCGTAAAAAGCTACTTAATAATAGATTAAATTCTATCGCTACCGCACACATTTACAAATCCGTCGATCTGTATCGATGTAATTTATAGCATAATCATCGGATTACAAGATCAGATGTTGTATTCTTAAAGATTTATCGTCAATTAAAAATTCTACGTTGTGTTACGTCTTTTGCATTCGTGTTCCTATTTATGTCCCATTTCTCGTAATAGCCGACGCAATTTGCATACGTAATTACGACGGCGATCGTTCGCCAAGGCTTCAAAGCCTAACACAGTTTCTAATGAAGCTACATCGTGCCTTACCGTGCCTAATTTCCCGTCAGAACTTCATTAAATATACCGTATCTATGAGTGGGCTTTGCATTCTACGCCGTGCGATGGGCATGCGTTTGTATGATTCAATAATTACGAGTGCGAGACGGAAAATAACTGGTGGAACAGGTTCAATATCAAATACGATAATAATTTGCATAAAATCACCATCGATTATTTCGTAGCGAAAGAAAAAGAGGCAGCGGACGACATAAACATTTAAATGTATAATGCGGCGGTGCACATTGTTGTGCGAGCTTGGTATTTCGCAAAAACTAAAAAGTGTTATTAGCTGCAATAAAAGTTAGCGATAAATAAAGTTGCCGCCGGATTATCGGCCGTGTAATTACAAGGCTCAAGGATTTCCACTAATGACGGCGTAAAATTTATCACTTTTGCACGGGACGAGTATTGATGAGTATTGTTATGAGGAGATAATGGAGTGAAAGATGAAGTATATTAACAGCTTTTATGTATTGTAAAAGACGTTAGAAGTATTATAAAATGTTAGATTACACTCTTCAAAATGTAGCGATACATATATTACTATTTTAACGAATATCATTCATATTTAATTATTTGATGGCGAAGGTACAGCCGGGGAAACAGAGAAAATGTCGATCCCCTTGCATCACAAAAGACCAACACCTTCTCTGTTTTTGTCTTACACCATATTTTGATATATGAATGTGAGAGCTAGGTCCTGACTAAGGAAATAAAACGAACATAATAAACAGTGGAAATGAAATATCACCATCCTATGTATAGAGCGGGCAAGACATGGGATTAATGTAGTGATGGAGATTTTAAGAGAGAGAGGAATACCCATATACATGGTTAAATTATGGCACCTTAACACCTTAGAATACATTAAAATTTTTAGATTATGTCAATGCTAGAAAGCCCGCGTTCCACCTTGGAACGCACCACCCTATTGAGAAAGTTGGTACGCCTTGGCTCGCGCTCATTATCGAAGGTGTGTAACCCTTGGGTAGCAACTCGCTCTTTAATCGCGTATAGTACATATGGGAATTTAGAATAGAGTTGCAATTTGTTTATGTATTATCGGTTTTTTTTTTATTTTTTAATGTTTTCAATTTTGAAATTTTTTAATTTTCAATTTTTTTAAGCGTGACTTTCATTGAAAAACCAAAAAGACTCGCTTTCATTAAACTGGACGCTACGTATCTCGTTAAAAAAAATTGTAATTTTTTGAATTTTTCTTAATTTTTCGTTTTTTTTTTAATTCGCTGTGCGTCTCGCTGTAATACGTTTCTCTGAGAAAATATTTAATTTTTTCATTTTTAAATTTTTTTCTATTTTTTAATTTTTATGGGTTTGTTTTTCAAGCGCATTCCACTTTAAAAACGACTCAACACTGCGTGTCTCGTTCCAAAAAATAGTGATTCCTTAATTTTTGAATTTTTCTCAATTTTCCGTTTTTTTTTTTTTGTATATATATATTTTTTCTTTCAATTGCGACTCACTTTAAATTGAGTTACAATTTCTCAATGTTACAATTTTTGCAGTTTTGAATGTTTTACTTTTGCAATTTTCCGGTCTCTTTTTCCTTCCCTGATTTGTTCAAATTCGCAATTTTCTCATCTTCCGTTCTTGTAATTTTTTAATTTTTCAGTTTTATTTATTGATTTCAATGAGGTGCAATTTGTTTATGTATTATCTGTTTTTTTTTGTTTTAATGTTTTCAATTTTGAAGTTATTTAATCTTCAATTTTTTTAAACCTGTCTTTCTTTGAGAAAACCAAAACGACTAGCTTTCGTTAAACTGGACGCTACGCATCTTGTTGAAAAAAATTGTAATTTTTTTAATTTTTCTTAATTTTTTTTTTAATTCGCTGCGCGTCTCGCTGTAATACGTCTCTCTGGAAAAATATTTAATTTTTGTATTTTTAAATTTTTTTCTATTTTTTAATTTTTATGTTTTTGTTTTTCAAGCGCATTCCACTTTAAAAAGACTCGATGTTGGGTATGTTGTTACAAAAAATAGTGATCCCTTAATTTTTGAATTTTTCTCAAATTCCCGTTTTTTTGTATATTTATATATATATATATTGTTTCAATTGCGTGCTCTCTTAAATTGAGTTACAATTTCTCAATGTTACAATTTTTGCAGTTTTGAATTTTTTACTTTTGCAATTTTTTTCCTTTCCTGTTTTTTTCAAATTTGCAATTTTATCATCTTCCGTTGTATGTTATTTCTGAGCAGAATCATTACGTTTTCCCTATTTTCAAACACGTTCGACCTACAACGATAATTTCAAACAATTTACGATCACCCGCAGCGCAGTCCTCCTTCGAACGTAACTGCTAGACCACCGTGCACTTCTTGAATTAACCGCGGACACCCGGAAAAAATAGCCGAGCGCAGCCGGTAATAATCTGCGGTAGACACGAAATAAATTATCTATCCCAAGACTTCGATGCCTCGAACTGACGACGCAGCAGATGGCCGCGCGTGTATTTCGCCGAAATTTTTACAACATCGTTCGTGCAGCTAAATCAACTTACAGATCGACAACTAGTTATATAAATAAGTACCCTCCTTATATGGGGGAATGAATCTAATTAATCGATTGTGATCGGAAATCACGTGGGCAATGCACGGGCAAGGATACGTGTAAAGCTGCGATGATTCCTGTCTATTCGTCTCGTGACGTGTCTGTTTTCTAGTTTGCTAAAAGATCTATTGAGGTTCTATATACGGGATACATAGAAAACTTGCATGGGCGGAGTTGGGCATTGACTATATATCGGCTTGTACCTATATTCGAACATAAGTGTCTAATTATTAATGAGTTGGTAAGTACTTACGTACACACTTGAGTTTGCATGAGTGGTATGTTCATTTCCTGAAGTATGATCATGACCAAATATATGTTAGTAAATAGAAATTATCAATAATTATGGCCAATTGAAATTGAGAAAACGGTATTTTAAAAGATATTTTCTTTTAGACATCTTCCTGAAAAGTGTATACAAATATTTTAAATATCCGACAATATTGTCCAACAACCCTGGATTAGCATTAACGTCAACAATTTTTTGTTCAATTCGCTGCTGCAAGTCAGCTAAATTATCCACAAGTGTTTCAAAAATGCAATCTTTACATATGGCCACGAAAAAGAACCATATGGTGTCAAATCACATTGACGTGGAGGCCACGGAATTTCTGTGTTCCGATCGTCAAAAAATTGTCTGAATAAGTCAAAACATTTCAACTGTACAATGAAGAGTAGCTCCGTCTTGTTGCAAGTTACAATTCTGACTTTCAGTTTCAATAAAAAATTTCTGTTCGGTAGCATTCAGCATTTAATATATCTAAAGTCTATAAAAATTTAAAAGAACCATTAAAAAAATATCGTCTGTGACCAAAAGCTGCCAGGGAAGCTCCAAATTCTCATATTTTGGGAATTCACATATCCTGATAGATTAAACCAGGCTTCGTGAGTCCAAATTATTCTTTGTAATAATTCCACATAATTGACAATGTTATTAACTACCCAGTTACAAAATCTACTGGTGTCAATTCTTGTACCGCAATGACACGATAATAGATAGAGGTCCGTGTCTTTGTGTAAAAGTTTATAAATGATTCCGATGGGGAGATTGGCCTGTTAACTCAATTGCCTAATAGATATCTTCGGTGCATAATTTGTTGAGCATTGATACCAATCCCTTCAGTACGTTTCTTCGGTGCTCCACAACCAGTTTTTCGTAGGATGCTACCAGTTTCATGAAAGAGACTTATAACTCTATCTAAAGTACTTTTAAACTGTTTGTAGTCAACAGGAAAATTTGAAAACTGTGCTTGAAATTCTTCTAAGCAATTTTGTACAAAATGAACCCATTTTTCGTCAACACGTGCGCCATTACGAAAGTAATTTCAAACTAATTGTAAGAAAGTTCTTTGTTCTAAAGAAAACATCATAGTTGCAAGTTGGACGTTGAGGTTACACCGACAACAATCGCTTCTCTAGCTAGGAAAACAATTAATTTCTAGGAAATGGGTTAAAAAGGCTACAAAATGAAAGAATTGAGGAAATAAACATGCTTGAAATGCTAAAGTAGGTTATTTTGCTTGTCAAAATTAAATTATACTGATAATTGTCAAGTGATCTCATAAAATTTTTTACTTGATCGATAATGGGTCATCGCCTATCAGACTCTTAGAATTTTGTTTCATCTGCACAGAGTTTACTGACATTGTGAAAACCGGGAAAGTGTTGCCTCGCATATAGTGAATATAATCTAAACAATTCAATTCCTACATCTGGCGTTCTCCAAGGTTCAAATTTGAGCTCTTTGCTATATCATCAATAACTTACTTTTTTATCCTGTAGCTGCAGTTATACTTCTATGGTTATGTCTTATATAAACTATACGCGTACCACCTATCCTATTTCCTATTTTAAGTTCAAAGTAAGGGTAATGCACAATCTAGGTCAATTCAAAGCGATATGCTTATTGATTCTACTACCAATTGATTAATTAATTGATCATGATAGTTTCCTCTTAACGAAGACTCCTTTTTTGCCCTTATTAGATATTATCATTCAATATAATGCTGATGCTCTTATGCAGAACACGATTAATTAACCAGTGTGGTAGAATTTATCAGAAAATAACCTTTAAATATATAAAGCGAAAATCTATGTTAACGCGAAAAGAATTTTAATAGTAAAATTATTGCGAGGCAAACATTGTTGTGTGGTTGATTGTATATTAATTAGTGTTAGATGTCTATCTGCCCAGGCCCTGACACGTTTCATTCGCGTACCTACGGTGACAAAAATGACAATCAATCCGTCTGTGTATTGGTGTGCAATTAAGGCGACAGGAAGGCCCGGAGCCTATCACAACATATAATTAACGTTGATGGCT
The DNA here is from genome assembly GCA_949128085.1 of Cetonia aurata. NCBI lineage: Eukaryota > Metazoa > Arthropoda > Insecta > Coleoptera > Scarabaeidae > Cetonia > Cetonia aurata. Next base: position 38,535,932 of record OX421885.1, read on the forward strand.
TCCATTAAATAAAGCACCCATTAAACGCATTCTATCGTTTAATATCAGCATAAATTCGCTTATGCACACACCCAGATATACTAATATCACGTTCGCGAAGCCTATGATATGCATAGATGCATATTCATGTTGTGTAAATCATGGTGTCGCTTGTATCTACAATCAACTAGAGTGTAATGACCTGCAAAATTTTTGATTTAAATGGTAAATGTACATTTGAAAAAAGAAGATAATTGGTCAATAATAAAATTAAGCAGTTTAGGAAAATATATCAGTATCAATTTACAAATGTATTGGACGCAAATATATTTTTGGTTGGTAATATTCGAATTTAATGCACGTGCTATTCAGTGTACAACATCAGTTTACCATATGCATAATGTGCATGGGCATAGCTGGAGTGCATAGAACCCTGCTCTTAGTCGCAATTAATAATGAAGTCGTCTAAATCGTAATTCATGCAATTAAATACCAGCTATATCATATCGTGGTGGTTTATTTTTCGCGAAAGGAATGCGGTTGTCTTAGTTCAATGTGGCATAAAATTTGAACATTCTAAGATAGAAACACAGCTGGCTGGGGTGAAATGCATTCGTTATGCGTAAATACATAAGATAAGAAGCTGCAGTCGAAGTTGAAATATAAGGTTGAAATGTTCGTAAACTTTCTTAAACTGTAATAAGTAAGAAAACTAATATATAGCAATGAACAAGTTCAGAGAACTTCTTAAAACTTTAACTTCCGGTCTTAAAATTGATTTTCTAATAAATTAGCAATTTACGGGAACAATTTGATTTAATATTACCCTTTATAAATTTAGTTCATAAGTACTGCGCTAATCGTAGGTGGCGCTACAGTAGCAGACAATGATCACGTGGTGAAGGTGTTTCTGTTTACGCCCGCCGTTATTATTTTGGTATTGTCAGGTCTGTATGGGATTCCTTGTGATATCTGTTTACGTTTTACGTCTTTATTTATTACTTTTCAAATAATAATAAAAATCTGTCTTTTTTAAGACAGTTCTTTGTTAGAAAGCATTTTCTTACTAGAGTAAGTAATCTACTCTCAAATGCAACATTATCGAAAACATAACCTGCATTTACATTTCAGACAACAACGGTGTTTTGTTTCGGTCCGTTCCTTTGTGAAACTCACACAAGAAGATCACAAATTTTCCACTTCCACTATATGACAGATAATCTTATTTAGGGTATAATCTTTGACTTTGGTCATTAGGTAAGAATGGGGGCAACTTTCAAATCTCAAATGGGAACCCCCATTTCTTTTTACTGCGGTTATTGTTTTGACATAATATTTGACATACCCACGTATTTTTCCTGCAGAATCCAAATCTGGGGCAAAAAATGGGAGTTCCTATTTGAGATTTGAAACTTGGGTGGTGCCCCTTCGAGCTGAATAAATCATAATTACAAAGATTTTTGATCCGATGCGCCACTTTCGAGATATAGGAGATTATCTCAAGATGAAAAAGAACACCTTGTATATTTCATACCATAAAACCAAGCTTTGAAACGTTTGTTGGTTCCTACGTCTTGTCTGCGAACAGCTATTTGGATTTCGAGGGGTGGGCTAGCATTCTCCACCTTGCATATTCCCGAAAATGATTGAAAATGGTGACTGGATAAAGTTGAAAAAGTGCTTCAAACAGTGGAAAAAAAGACTGGACAAGTGCATCGATTCTAATGAGGAATAGTACTAAATGAATTTGGTACAAAACTTAAAAAATTAATTCCACATTTTGTTGGTGTCCCATCGTATTAGCGAATTGAAGAACCTGTTGCAATAAGGAGAAGGCGAGTGTAGTAATCACCTTAATTTGAAAACACAACAGCGAAGTTTTATTAAGAAATACTCTAAGTTAGTGTTGTACTTACATATTTCCTTATCAAAATATACCAATTGAAAATTGAAAATATTTCCATGCAATTAATTACAGAAATGAGTCGTTCAAAATGCATTCATCTGTTTTTTTTTTTCCCCGAGGAGATTTTTTTACGATACATAATTATGGGAAAATAATGAGAAAGTAGAGAAATAAGAATACCTTTTCCCAGTCTAACTTTAGATAATGATTCCACGAATGTGGGCCCATATTAGGCGATGATGTTTAATTTATTTGATATCTACATCGAGTTTATCGAGCTAAGTGTTTCAAACCTATCAAATCATTAGGCTGTATTCATCTTGACTTTCAAAGAAAAAAAATATTGAACATCATATAAAGAGAAATAATGAAATTTTAGAGAAAGTGTATGAGTAAGGGAATTTATAACTTATTAAATTACATATCGTACTTTATTACATCTCTTTCGTCGCAAACATTCACTTATTTAATGAAGTTGTGCGGTTAGCTCACTGCATATACTGACTAATGTTCAAGATTTCTATTATTTCAACGGCGATAATGAAGACATAAATAAAGGGCTAATTTATTTAGACCCGTACAGATGCTGCAGTCCCAACGTCTGGTGCTATCGAACTCTTGAACCCATCTCTCAAATGATTCAATCCATCCAATTAAATTTAAGCAGATACGTACACAGAAGTACCATATAGTCGCGCTTATTAAGTTTGTGTATTGTACAAACATATACCGTACTTATAGAATACCGACATGGTTGCGCTGGTATCTAAATAGGTGCATCGCGTTTAATTGAGGCGGAATAAACGAGACGGCCAAAGCCGTTCGGATATGGAAGCGTAAGTTTCCAGAGATCTCCTCAAGCCGGTCGTGTTGATGTTAGAACGATGTTTAAATCGTTATTAACCGGTCTGAAACAGCACACGTCCCGAACTAGGAATGCCCGCGTCGCTGCAATTAAACGCGTCACATGCTGGTATTAATAAATTCATTAATTTTACTTTCATCTGTCTGAAAGTGTTTTTTGGAATGTTCTTAATCAAGGAAGAAGTATTTCATTGCCGGAAATACTAAGAAGAATGTCCAATACATACACACACTATCATCCACGGAAATTTGACCAAAGTTTTACAAATACCTTAATCTAATCAATTTTATTTCATTCGACGATGATAGTTAATCTTGATATGCGTTTGTCTAAAATGTACATAAATGCTGCCCAAATTCTGATTTAGTTTAATAATAAAACACACAAAGTATTGTAAATGTTATGTTATTCTTTCGACTAGCACATCCGAAAGTACAACGTTGCTACATTCAGTCGATGATAGAAAGCGCCACTTTACCAAATTGAACTGTCAACCCGTCACTTCCGTTACTTTACCGTCCATATAATGAATGGAAACGTTTATTATATTAATAACAAAAACATTTGCTCTGCGCAATGATAAATTTTAAACAGAACGCACGTGTTTAACCATCTTGCGTCTATTACCCGGCATTTAGAAGTTCGCTATTGGCGGTTATAATAATTGTTTGGTGGCATTGTTCGGTTCTAATCGTATTTAGACATTTTTCCTTCGCTGACCGGCTGTTCTAGAATCACTACATACACAGTTGTGCGTCTCGTTTTGCTATCTAGCAGAACTGACAATCTAGGAATTGTCGGAGCATGGCCTGTGACTACTGACTACATTACCGGTTTACGCTGGACGGCCGCAGCGTGGATTGAGACTTTGACTTGTGCCCCCTAGGGAGCGTTCATCTAAACTCTTGATTCCCTAACAGGCGACGGTAAATAAAGCTTGAGATGTGATAGCGATATAAGTGGATTTGAACTCGAAGTGACGCTGATGACACCTGGTAGGCAGAGCTCGAGTTCGTTTCTAGTGCTATGCCTCCTTCCACCTTCATTGCTTTTGATAGTATGGTGATTTCAGCAATAGATGGTCCGCTAGGGTGACATTTTTCGGTTCTAATTACAACACAGGTTGATTTCTACTTTGTCTTAAGGCAGTAGTCACCAATGTAGCATATATTGGTGATATTTTTTTTTATTATTTGCCATCAAAATGAAGTGCTAAGTATAGTTGTTTCAATCGCTCATGAACAGTGAATTAAGTGAATGAAATGCGATTAGTGCATTAACCAAAGTTCCTAATAATAATAATAATAATTGAATTTAAATTTTCAAGTATTTTCCTTATTTCTTATTTCGAAGCTTTTATTCAACCCATATAAAGTTATACGCTTTAAACACAAAGAAGAGTATTCACTTGATCATAATTCAATTCGTTAGGGAACATTCGTCCGGGCAACTTTAATTCGATAAAAAAATATTGATGGGGCAACCAACCCAGAAAGGTTAACTAGATAAATTATAACAGTCTCATTTGTCTATAGCGGGTGCAAGTTCCATTACATTCTATTACGCTGCACACATTGATCGAATTCCTTGTCGCTGCCTCTATCATTATTCAAGTTCACGCTGGCCGATCGAAATATTAATCAAGCCATTGAAACGGCCGAAAGTGCCTTGATATATGCGGTGCTTAGACTCTCCCGCATGTTAGTTTTGAAATTCCTACGTTGGAAGTACGTATGAGAACCGATTATATACGTTGCACTTTTACAAATGTGCATTACAGTTAATGTCGTGTTGATAAATAAGATACGGTTCACGGTTCACTGTTCACTTGTTCTAATAAATAAATAAGTATTTTTAAAATAAAAGAGAAATAAAGTGTGTGTGTTACGTTCCTAGAATAATATTTTATGTGTGCTTTGCATGGCCATCCATTTTCTTTCAGAAATTCATAATAACAATGTGTTTATAATGTTGACACTCTTTTGTGACAGTCCTGTTGATTAAAGTTCGTCAAAATAGAATTCATTCAATACGAGGAGGAAGATGGATCACCAAAGATTTAATATGCAATCTGTGTTGGAGTTGAAATTTCTATTATTTTCATTTCTATCAATTAACAAGAGGCACTGGACATATCTTGTTTTACTGCAAATTAAAAATCCTTGCGTATATATACGATTACAAAACCAACGAAAGTTTATATTAACACCTATTACATAATCCCAGCACATAAACTTTATCTTAACGACCTATTCTAACGGATCTTAACGATACCCAATTATTCCTTCACAATTTTAATATAATCAACGCTTCCACACAAAGAAATAACAATTTGTTTGACACCTATGTATATATTGCGAGATTTGGCGATTCCTAGCGTTGATCTAGACGATATAGTGGTGTCTTAACGCGTGCCCCTTTACGACATACCTTTCGAATACCATAACGGCCCTATCGCGGTTTATAGTCGAAATAAATAAACGTGTGACATTTATAAACATGTTTATTTCTATAGGTATTCTTTCGAAACATGCCGTTAAGATTTAACTACATAATTGCTGCATGATAGACCGATGAGTGTGTTTGATTTTTGTAGGTGAAGATTTACGTAACGCAGTTAGTAGACTACTGACTACTGTGATATGATTAAACTATAGTGATGATTATGTTCAGAATTTGAAATAAATATGGTTAGTCCTAATTGATATTGATGCTTTCATAATGACTCATTGCCAAAGGAAACTGATCTATTAAAAATATGCTTTTTCAGACACCACAACTATAATTCCTACTATAAGGAGCTAAAAAATTCATTCTACTACAAATTTCGTTTTGAACAGATTTATAGGAACGGTTGTAAACCCTACAAAACTTTTCATATCTATTATGATTTCCTAAACCACTACAAACGCAATATTGCATTGTGCAACAGAAATCAATAAGAGGGCTTATAAAAAGTAGGGAGTTTGTTTTGTAGTAGGAAGACAACAAGGCGATATTTAGGGCATTAGTGAATCCCAGAAAACAAACAAGAGTGGTATCGTAATAAAGTCGCTATGTGTGGCCGGGTATTCGGAAATTGAAGGAAATGGAAAAAAACCGATGAGTTAGCAAGCAATGGCTCAATGGCTTGATGCGTAAGACCAAAACCTGTTCCAGAAGTATCCGAAAACACAGCACGAGAGTAAGTAAGGATTTGGGTCCAAGAGAGATCAAGAACACTGAAATAATACAACCAGGCAAATTCCTGGAAAAACACTATGCGCTATGCAAGGACATCACTAGCAAATTGAGATCAATATCCACTGCAGATTGTGTACTAGCATGACAGAGAGCGCATACCACATCCTATGTGAATGCGAGTGTCTGAGCATAAAAAACGGGCAATTTTTTGGGCGCCATTGTCGCTTTTAGAGCGGATTATTTCTATCGACTAGTATATAGGGCACCAGGATATTGAAATAGCTAACATGATTCAATTAAAGAAAAGAAATGGGATATATGATCAAAAAAGCCAAGAAGCCGCAGCGTCTCCAAAGATTCCATGTCAGATGGCTCCCGCAAAATAAAAATTGTAGACACTACCTAATTTAGTCTTCATAAATATATTTTAAACACTTTTATAGCAACAATCAATACAAGGACTTAGATAAAATGGAGGAGGAAGACAATATAGCGCAAATAATTGCTAATAGAGGAAGAAGTGGTAGGCAAAACAAAAAAAAATATCGAATAAAAAGGTACTGAGAATAAGACCACTTACACAATAGGCTTATAAAGTATAAAAACGAAACATCCACAAAAATGCAGTATAATAAAATAGCTGTAATAAGAACAATGCTCAGAATTGGCGTAAGTCTCTACCGGTATTTAAAAAGGAACAGAAAACCAACCTTGAGAATTATACCGCCTGCACCTCTGCAAAGTAAACGGCGGGGAAGTGCATATACTGCCACCGTCTCCCACTCTACCTAACAGCGAGGTGTGGCGCTGTAGTGCGATAGTAGCATGTGTAGACTGATCAGGGATCAGTATTATTAGTCAGTTCAAGTAAGTTGGTTGTCTAAGTTTTAAACATATATTTTTGCGCAAAATGCCGCGTTATACTGTGGAGGAGAGAGCTGAGATGATGCGGTGGTATCACGCTGGCAATTCTTTTCAAAGTGTATGCGACGTGTTTGCAGCTAAATACCCCAACAGGCCTATTCCAAATAAAGCCACAATTTTTAAATTAAAAAATAAAACCGACAATACCGGTTCGGTCGAAAATTTGAAAACATCATTTCCAACTCGCAGAATTTCTAATAATACGTCCGTTTTAATATGTGCTCCAGTTGAAATAAATTTGAATATGTCATCTGGCACTATTTCCAATGATTTAGACATATCCCGTTCTTCCGTTAAGCGAATATTCAAAGCAAATGGGTATCATAATTTTAAGTATTCTAAACACCAACAATTATTTCACGGCGACGCATTTAAGCGTATGGTATTTTGTGAAAAGTTAAGTGATTTAATTAACCGAGATGCTAATTTGGTAAACAATATTATCTTCACCGATGAATCTTCTTTTCCTTTGGTTAGAAGTCACAATTTATCTGTGACAGCATACTGGGCCAAGCAAAACGAGCACAGATATTTAAGTTCATCTAGTCAGAACAGTAAAAAGTAAATGTTTGGGCAGGTTTGTTAAGCAACCATATTATCGGGCCTTTTTTATCAATGGCAATTTGAACGCAAATGCATATTTAGAATTACTGAACACCCACATTCTACCTACTGTACAGCAACTTCCCGACATAAATATGCAAAACATCTACTTTCATCAAGATGGTTGCCCTGCACATAATGCAGTGGCTGTCCGAAACTATTTAAGTGAACAGTTTCCTAATCGGTAGATCGGAACTCATTCTGAAAATATCAAATGGCCGCCACGTTCACCAGATTTATCCCCCCTTGATTTCTTTTACTGGAGTTATTTGAAACAAATAATTTATGGCAATGAAGACATTTGACCAGTTAGAGCAGTTGCGCAATAAAATTGTTCAAACGTCAAATAACATTAGCCCAGAAATGTTGGAGTATGTTAGAATGAATTGCTACAACAGATTAGGATATTGTTTAGCCAAGGATGGGGGGCATATTTGAACCTTTTGTTTGAAGGTTCAATAATTTTTAAAAAATTCACGTTTATTTCATCTTATTATTAAGGCTTAGTTTAGTTTTCTATTTTTTAAATTTATTAATTAATTATAGAATTAATTTTTATTTGTCCTTGATTAAATTTATCTACTATTTCTTTTTGAAGAAACCCTAATTTTATATTTCTTTATTTATTACTATTACGAATAGAATAGGAACCGAGCTGGTGTTAAAGTTTATTTAATTTATTATTAAGAGTTACTTTTAAGTTTTCAGAGGAATAACTCTTTGCTCTGCCATAAAGCTTCGCTTGAAAGTTCGTATAATGGGGTTAAAGTTACTTCGTGAGCTTATTCTAGACTATGTATTGCAGATTTCCCTCTCTTTTATCTCCTTTAGAAAATTAAAACAAAAACCTTGAAACAGCAACAACTCTTCTTGCAATTAAATGCAATTTGAACGCGCCTCCATTCTTCTCTTAGATCATAAACTATTCTTTCCCAGACAAACATCAACTTCGGAACGAATCCGGCCGTGAAATCAGTGATAATTGACCACCCTAACGAACCGTGCCTTAGCTCATAGTCTCGTACATGCACACTTCTTCGCTCTGATGATTTCGGGTGCCCATAGGCGTCGACGCCGTCTCGCGTTTTAATCATCAAACTCTTTGTATATAATTAAGACAGCGTTCAGGCTTCGAACGCGCCGTAAACAAGGCATTCTTAACGTGCCGACACATAAAGTTTTTCATCGTTCACATTGTCTGCCGTTTCGGGGCGCGAGTCTATGACAAATCAAGGCGACGGCGTTAGATTTTAATGTAGGCTCGAATTAATTTTCGGACCGGCACGAATATACACACACAGAACGTGAGGGTTTTAAATGCGTACAGAATGCGTACGACGTGATTCGATTCTTAATGCTAACGGGTTTACGCTTTAGGGTAAGCCGTCTGTTTATTTTAAAGAACTACTTAAATAAGGAACGGTGGATCTAAGAATAAATTGTTGTTTAACCTCTAGACAGTGGTCTTTTGTATGGTGTTTGTATATTTGATTAAATACCGGTTCTAAGAAAAGGATTGTTTTGATTTAGGCACTTATTTTTATTTTAGACAAGATAAAGTAAGCGGTTGAGATATATTTAAAATTAATTAGATAAACAGCCTGGTTTTACTTTTTAAAATATAAATGAATCAGTTACAGAATTAGATATAAATCTTCCGCATGTTCAACAGATGCATATACGTATATCCCAAGAAAAAACAAACATTATTTTACAAGGAATTTACAGACAGTATCGAAAAAAAAATGTTGCATATTGGAATCCGTTGAATAGAATTAGTTAATTGGTCCTTTCTATACATATATTATTTATGATATAGTAAAATATTTTAAACAACATATTTCGAAAAAATATGTGCGTCATTTAAAAAATCGAAAGACAAACGTTTGAATTTCGGTAAATGTGCCACGTATATATTTTTACGTCACAGACGTAATTGAAACATATAAAGTGTTAGCGCCCAAATCGATAACAAAGGAGCGACCATTTTAAAGTAAATACTTACAAAATATCCTTAGCATTGGAAGAGTTTAAAAAATGGTGTGTAACTAATAAACTGATGGTTAATCATAGAAAAACTAATCCTTACAGAATTTTATAATAAATACAGATCACCAAGCCTAACTTCTTTAAATCATAATGGACAAATACTAATTCCTTCTACAGAATGCAAATTGCTGGGTACCATATTGGATAGTAATTTAACCTGGGAGCCCCAGATCGAACAAATTAGCGTCAGGCTTCAAAAGGCATGCTATATGATTTTTAACTTGAAAAATATTTTTACTATTGACGCTCTTCTAAATGTGTATTATGCATATGTATATTCAATGCTTTCGTATAGCATACAAGTCTGGAGTCAGGCGAAAGACATAGACAGGATTTTTATACTTTAAAAACGTATAATTAGAATAATATTTAACATATCTTATCGAGAGTCCTGTAGGGGTGTATTTCGCGAACATAACATCTTCACCTTGACGTCCATTTACCTTTACAAGCTACTCACCTATATACTATATGGAATTAAAAATAGCTTTTACACAGATGCTGACTATCATAATTATAATACAAGAAATAATAATAAATTAACTTTTGCTAAACCAAACCATTCATTTTATTTGAAATGCCCTTGTATAGCAGGTGCAAGTATTTTTAACAGGCTTCCGGTGGATGTGAGAGAATCCAAAACCATAGCAGATTTTAAACGAAAACTTAAAACACTATTAATTTTAAAGTGTCCATATAATCTTAAAGAATTCGAAGCATGCCTGATGCTCTGAGATACATGTTTTTTTTTTGTGCACATAGTGTTATTGTTAACAGTTTTTGTGTATTTTATGTATTTTTAGTATTGTTATTTCTATTTCTTTAACCATTGTATTGACCATCACCGTTTTTATGACTTGCCCTATCTACACGTTATTTATTGTAGCCTAAAGGGTCAATAAACTGTCAAAAACTGCAACTATAAAAAATTTGAATAATTTTGAAAAATTTTAGAAAATGCGCAAAGATATGCGTACAGAAAATCTTACTTTGCAATTTTTTGTAACTTTCCTGATAAATTTCGCCGACACACTAATGCCGCACCCGATATAAAATATTTCTCCGAATATTTTGCAGATAATCATCTCAGGTTTCATCCATTCCGTTTTTTTTTTTTACTTGTATTCCTGCTTCCCATTTCTGGTCCATTGGCTTTTTTTATAATTACGTACTCTTACCGGAACGTAATATAGGTGATTAATGTGCAAATTAGAAAAACTACTGTATGAAATGTGTGCCACAATGACTTGTAATGCTCGTACTTTGAAACATGTACTCGCATTACATAAACGTCACTGTGACACTTGTGTTTTAAAATCCTATTAAACGTTTTCCATTTACGATGCATTTTTTGCTTTTCCTTAATAACTTTAATAAGCTCTCTAGAGAACCAAACAGGGAAACGTGACGATTTTGCATATTTCTCGGGGGACAAACTGTTGAATAGAATAATTTATGATATTGTATAAGGTGTTTATGCTATTCTCAAGATCTGTGGATGACATACTCTCTGACAACATTTATTCACTGTACCAATGAACTGACATCAGAAACGCATTAATTTCTGAGTAATTACCATGAGCAAAATCAAAGTTTCTCAAAGTAAATTTGATGGAAACATTCAAGAGTCTGTGATGCACATCTGGAGACATCGACCTCTACCAAAAAACGCCATTTTACCAGAATTAAATCGAAAATATGACTTTTGTGATTTGTAAGAAAATTGTTTAAGGTTTAAATAGAATATAGTATCAACAAAATTGGTAGAAATAGTATCAATAGTGCCGCCGGGTGTTTACCCTGAGTAATGTTTGGCAAATTCGTTCAAACATTTTTCATTATTATGGCTTAGAAATATCTATCTTTACCAATTGCTAAAAAATATATCATATATAAACATAATAACCTACAATATTTTTTTTTGCAATTAATAAAGATAGCGAAGACTATAGAAACTTTTTGCATATCTATAAATTAAATTATTTGTAAGCCATATCCCAAATAAATAAACCACCGGAAAAAATTATATCCGTAGTGGCTAAATAAAGAAACCAACTCAATAAAATTATAAAATTATTAAGAAGAAACAAATTGTTGTGATGTTATTTCCTTTCATCACTTTATTTACCTGTTCTTCTTTCGTTACAGAATGATGACGATAACTACGACAATGATTATGCCGACGATGAAGATGACGAATATTTCGATGCTGATGATACTGACGAAATCCGAGACGAAGAAGCAACCGAGGCTCCCACTTCATCCCTTACGGACTACAAATGGGAACATTTTGGAAGCCGTGATCGCGTAGAAAAATCCAGAAACATGGAAATGCAACAGCTAAGGAGTGCTGGTAGGATTATGTTCCAAAGAAATATATTGCTATCATATTTTTATTGGTAATTAATAATAATTTAGACCGATTGAATGTTTATTCTTATAAAAATAAAGGTGATAACCAACTGGTTGTCTTCTTCATGTCAAATAAAATAAATCATCAAAATGTAGGAATATAAAATTAAAAATTATTATTATTATGAGTACAACTTAAAAAGAAAAACAAATTGCCATTTGCGCCGTTTTTTGTGTCAAAGGATTTTGTCTTACCTGATTGGAAAGAACGCAAAATATTGTAGCATATTTGCTTTTAAATGTTTCAAATACTTTGATACTTACGGAATTAATTAAAATATTAAAATATTTAAAGTAGAAATGTTATTCTTGATCTTCTAAGTAATATTACCGAAAGCAAGACGAAGTTACAATACTTATAAATAATACAAAAATATACATACTTAAGAATATAATTCTAATAAAATAAATATGAAAAACTCAAAGCAATATTGACTTATGAATACAGCAAATAATGTGTTTTGCATCGTGCAATATTTACAGAAAATTCTAGGAAATACTATAAAATGCACATCAAATCACGTCCTTGAATCGTACAACTAGGACTGCTTTAACCGTTTAGAAACGATCGTAAGAAAAAACAACAAATGTACACAATTTTATGCATTTAATAACCATCAATATGTACGCTTTTCATGCAACGTTTTCTTGGTATTATATATACAAATATGACTCATCATGAATTGTTGCTTCATTCATCCTGAGACATCCGCCACCTTTAACCTTTTACAAGAACACAGCATAGCAGAACTACAGATATTTATATTACGCAATCAAAACTGATGATTCTCACAACGATTTAACCTTCCAGCAACTACAATTCCTGGTCCAGTTTAATTACTTTTCCTTTCTTTACAAACACCGATCACTGTATCCGAGGCACTTCAACTATACGCTATCAAAATACCACAAAGCCTTTTCGGCAATCCCTAATGAGGTTGCATTACACCAAATTGCGATGTACAAGAAACCAAATCGTTGGGAATCCTTGGCGTTTTCTTAGTAGCCTAATTTTATCGCACAAAATTGGGGTCGTATTTATTCTATTTCAGTTACCATTAACAAAGGATGCATGTCGGTATTAAACGTTATCAGGTAGCAATGTTACCTAATTATTACGTTCAGGATGCTCAAGTATTTCAAGTTCTTGCAATGTTAACTCAAAAAATTTAATTACGTTAATACTCTTAAAGATTGCGATGTATTAAGAAGTATAAAGTCGTGTTATATTTCAATTTAGAATTAAAAATTAGCATAGGAGATATGTAAGTGTTACATTTATATAGGCGAAAATATTTTTGTATTATAGGCAAATCCATTTCTCAGAAACTTCTATAGGAAGCATTTTTTGTGATAAAAAATCCGCCTGTTCATAAAGCTGAAATAAATTTACTATTTCCTTGGAGAGCTCTCAGTAACAGCCCCCATGGCATCCTTATTTGAATACTGCTTTTTAAACAGATTGGAGTCGTTTTTATCCTACCTCAATATAATATCTGAATGCCAACATGGCTTTAGAAAGAATTGCTCTACTACAACGGCTCTTGATGCCTTTTACAGTGACATCATTAACTTCATTGTAAACGGTTCATATCATGTTCGATTTTTTTAGACCTGAGTAAAACCTTTGTGTTTCTCACAATATTCTATTAAATAAATTGCAAGCTTATGCTATTAGGGGGATTACTTTAGATTGGGTTGGATCCTTTTTGCGAGATAGATACCAATTTGTGACTACTTCCTACAAAACAGAGAATTTTATAAGTATTTTTCCTTCTGAGAAATTATTTACAAATTTAGGTGTGCCACAAGGTTCCATATTGGGTTCTCTACTCTTCTGATTATTTATTAATGATTTGCCTTTGTAAATTGGCCAGACCTCTGTTACTCTGTATGCAGGAGACGTTGCTTTAGTTGTAGCTAGTGGGGTTACTGATGATCTGAATGACGCTTACGATGTGGTACTTGACAGCGCGTTTTATGAGAAATAAACTTCATATTGACAAAAATAAAAGTGTTTATTTAAGATTTTACTCTTACCAATATCAACCCCGCATGTTTTTTTTTTTTAATTAATTAATAAACAATAACCAGCTTAGTAAAGTAGATCACACTCAATTTTTAAGAGCATGGTCGGAGTTACTCATCTAGAAAGTGGTGAAAATTTCATTCCTAAGCTTAATTCTTTGTATTTTTGTTTTGAAGATTAAGATCGGTGTTGTCGCTCTAACAGTTGTTTGATGGGTATTATGCTTGCGTATTTGGCAGGCCTTTTTTACCTTTATGGGCGGGTTTTCCCAGTAAGGCAACTGGGCCAGAAGACCTATTATGCCCGAATGATGTTTTAGTTCTCTCGACGTGGTTGCACCCGAAGAAAAAGGTCCGGAAATTGGACGAGAGTAAGTTTTCTTAAACTGGGTTCGTCTAACCTAGCGACCCTTGTCCGTTGCCGGGCAATCGGCCAAGAGGTGCACATGAGTTTCTTCTGCTCTTCCATAGTTTCTGTACAGGGAGGAGTCCACTAAGACTCCCGTGAGCAGTCTTAGTCTGTCCCCGCTCAAAAAGACTGCCTCGCCTGGATGAATCCCGGGGGTTTCACCAGCAGAGGTTTGCGTCAGCAACTACATTCCAATAGGAGCGGTGACTAGCAGCGAGTTCAGATCTGGTAAAGGCTTTCGCTGTCGCCTCTAGCTAGTTTGTCAGCAATTTCATTACCTCTGATCCCAGAGTGGCTTGGAAACCATCTCAATGTAATGCTGCGATGTGACACCAAATTCTCGAGCTTCCTATGGCAGCCTAGTGCCACTTCGGAGAAGAATTTGAAAGCCTGAAGTGCCCCGAGGGCAGCTTGGCTGTCAGAAAAAAATTTCGACCGATACATTCGCATGCGGGTAGTTAAGGATGCCCTCTGCGCAGGTCTGGATGGCTATTACTTCAGCCTGAAAAGAAAGGTGGAGTCCCTGGAGTTTCGACAACTAAAGGAATAAATATAATAAGAATTGAAAATAATGTTTTAGCTTGTGTTTCCTAACTGATGTTCATTTAATATTCTGACATAATTCCATGAATTTCTTTTTCCATCTTTTCGCGAAGCCAATTTTCCGTTTAGCCATCGTGGTTGCTGCAATGTTATTTTTTATCGTTGATATAGCTCCACAATTATGAGCAACTAGAACCAGTCTATAGAAATACATAGTGTAAGATACATTTGTGACTGTAAAAATTAATTGAGCCTTAATTTTGTAGCGCCTCCGCCAAATATACAAATCTTCCTTTTTTATCCAATATTTTGTGTACATATTTCCTGTGGCATTCCCACATACTAGAAAGCAGTTTTCTACACATATAACATCTTTGAATGTCCCTTCAAACATAACAAATAAGAAACCAAACTATCTATGCACATACGTGCAGTAATAGCGAAACGTCCAGTCGACATGTAAGAAATTATTTCTTAATTCCGTTAAAAGCCTAGTATTAATTCATTTTACCGGTATATTCATAATTCAAGCCGCTTTCTAAATACCTCACAGACTTACTCGATGAAAGGTTCTCCGGATCCATCAAACACCATTTCACTCAAAAGGTTTTTAAGGGATTTTTTTCTTAAATGTACCAACGCAGTCGGAAGAAATAGTCGCTACAAAAAATTTACCATCTCGTTAGCAACTCTTACCATCGGAATATCGAAAGCAACGCAGCTATAAGCCAACCTTGTTGTGCATTGTCATTAACACAGTTAGAGGTAGGTTAAGTGGGCATAATGTGTGTGCATAAAGTTTTATTTTGCCGTCTCTTGCTTATTTTTAATTACTTGCTAGGAACGAAAGCCGACATCATTATAGGGAATAACGTCAGTTAATATTTTCACCTGGAGTGTCGATTGCCGTTTCAAAACCGCGCCATACGTTCTTCTACGGAGCAATTGAAAACGAACAATACGACGATATATCAATGAAATTGCGTGGTACGAAGTGTCATTACCTCTACTTGTCGATTTATCACCATTAAGTATAATAGTCACGCGAAGTGTTAGCTTATGGAACGTGTTCTCACGACTGTTTGCCGAAGAACTTCATGATGTGAAAGCTGTCGATGGCGATTTTAAATCTTCTTTAGTGTAGTAGTAGATTCTAGAAAATAGTTTGTCTTAAAATAATTTGCGTGCGAATCACTTAGGTAGGGGTATTTTCTTTTCAGTTTATTTTATCACTCTGCTGAAAATTAATGTGAATCTAATTTTAATTCAAAATGCAGGATTGGTTCATTCGTAATCTAATCTTAATGCAAATATACGGAAGAAACGCTGGCAAAGTCTGAAAATATAATAAAGAAGAGTACAGAACTATCGGAAGGTAATAATCTTCGATTAATAAAACAGCGTTTTACAAAAATAGAGCAAAGTTTTCTTATTTTTAGTTGCAATTTTAGAATACAGGTACTTGAAACACATTTTAAGTGTAAGTAATTTTAGTAGCTGAGACTTTCACAGATTGTTAGTAATTAAATTGTGAAAATATCATGTATGTACCACAACAAAGTTTGACCATGCAAATCTCCTCAATTGTGGAGAATTCGACCCATATTTATAGGAAATATTTTTCTTATTTTGGAATCAGTATATGCAAAAATCTTGAATTTCCTCGTCGAACATTCTGCATCTGTTTATCTGGTTGATCAAATCTGGTTTCCACTGGTGAAGCATTGCAGAAAGTTAGGTTTTAGTAAATTTAGGCATTTCATAAGCTTTGTGCGTTATATTCTTTTGATTAGGGATTTGGTGGAACAGTAGGAGTTGGTCCAGTATTATTTTCGTGAACAACCCCTTACGATTTTGATAATATATTTATACAATCTGTATTGCTCTAATAGAGGTAAAGCTCTAAGAGAATGCAATGACATTACATGTGAGGGTAAAGAAGGAGTAACTTGTGCTTCTTCTCTATCCTCTGGCACTAAAACTCTTATGTATTCAGTACTCCAACTGATATTCATTGCTTGACTGTGATCACCGATGTCTTCAGCTATAATTTTTGTTTTTGAAGCAAACTTAATGAGCTCTTGTCGTTGTGCCACGCATATTCTATCCATGGTTACGCATCGCTCTTTTCAAGAGAGAAAGAAACTTTTTCTCAGAAGTTTTACCAAATTTTGCAGTCACTTGTTGCACCGAAATGCCCGGTTGCATTTGTATACCACTACCTCCAGGACCAGTTTTAACCAGATGGGGCACTTGGTTAAAATCTGTTACATTTATATCTGAAAATTACAGCAACCTTAAAGAAGTGATTTGCGAGTTCAATTGTGATAGCTCAGAAGCCGTTAAAAAATGTGTAGATTTTTTTAATAATCCGACCTTAAAAAATCAGTTGGCATATATATGTACGTTGTAATTTTGTTTGCATTTCAGATGCGATGACTAATCTAGAGGCTAAAGGTCTCACTTTAAATGAATCTATTTCAATTTTAAATAAAGTAAAAAATAACATATACCAGTGGATTCCGAGAAAAATCTATGATAAATTATCTGCAGTTTTAGAAAAAAATGCAGGTTTTCAAAAACTGTAATATTAATGAAATTCTAAAGTGGGAATTTTGACACTGATTTAGATATAGAACCATCTGTTATCTGTAAATTTAGGTACGCTAAAACAAGGATGTCTTGTAAATAAACTTGTAAAGAACTTGTAAATAAGAAATGTTATATTCTCATATTTTTCTATATATGAATGTTTGCGTATAAATGTATATTTAACTGCATACTTTTTAGTGTATATTTGCATGCATATTTCACTATTTTTTTTTTGTGCATATAGTCCGAGCTTTAGTTATATGTTATTCACACACCTATAATCACTACTATGGAAAAAATAATCCCCATCGAAAGAAATGTTTTAAAAGATCTTATCCAAACCCCTCAGATAATACTAATACAAACACAAATAGGTACGTATTATTAAACAAATAGCTCACATATTTCCCTTTGGTTAAAGCGGTGCCGACAACAATTACAGTTGTATTAAATTACGTAGCTATGTAATCTGAGATCGCTTTTAATTACTGCTTGCAGTTGAATTTAGGCAGCACGTGCTGCGTAAACGATATTCTATGAGGATTATCGCCAAACATATCTAATGGGTTGGGTTGGGATCGGCCGTCTACGATTACGGTCAAAGGAATTAGAAATGCTTCTATACGTAGATAATCTAATGGCCCATTTAAACTTTTTCCGAACCTCACATGTGGACGATATGAAGCGAATGCGGTTTGGTATGCGCTGGGAAACAGACATACGACCCGTGGGCGTTAATGGTGTGAATCTATTGTTTAGTATTCATATGTATGCGGAATGTAGCGCTTTAAAATAGTGACTAAACGTTTCATTAATACCTATAAACGGTAATAAACACATCAGAGATATATTATTCTGTTCTTTCTGATTCTATTGGGCGCTTAAGACTCATTGTTAGAAGTTTTTTTTTTCGGTTCTTTTGAAGGCTGAAACACGTCGGGTTTAGTTTTTAAAAATAAACCTAAACATGTGCGATTCCTTTTCCGATTTTTATTTGTTTTTTTTTTTTTGTTATAACGTCATCACAAAAAAAAATCAATACTACATTTTTATTAGTGGAATCCGATAGTGCTTTTTGTTCTCTTTCTCTCATTCCTTCCACGAACATTCTGTCTGTGGTTCTCTTGGCTGTGCTCTCCAAAATATGAAGGAGTAGGCCCCAGTTATGTATATACATGCTAATCTTTGCACTGTGAGATTAACTCTCACGGTAGCCAGATATTTCTTTTGCTCCAAGCCTTTGCCCCATTACTGATGATTTGTCTGACTATATGTACATCTAAAGCAATATTTTAGAGTTGCATCCTCACTTATTACCTGCAAAGTTTCTACAAACCATTAAACTACCGCTTTTAGGAAACATATAAATGAAAACCATTCTGTTTTTTTTTGTTTATTTAATATGATCATCATAATTATTAAAATATACAAGCATTGAAAAAACGAGTACACAAATATACGTATTTTTCAATAATTTTCAAGCAGAATCTATTTGTACAGCACAAGACAAGCAACATAATCAATCTAAAGCATTATGCAAGATATATTTTTAGGTAGTTTGCTAACGCGAGATGGTTTAGAAATTATGAGTGAGCTGCAACAGCAATAATAACATTTTATGGGTATTCTATTCGAATTAGCGGTAGGAAATGCGTTTCATTTTAATTTTTACTTTACATAAATTCGACGATAAAGTTATTGGATCACAATGAAAACATCAATAACAAGTGACACAAATTGAGTTCCTTCCTTTGAAGTTTTATTGCAACAGACGCAGTTTCTCGTAAAATCCTTCTAATGCGGCTTCGCTTTAGCACCGCCTTTGTGACACCAAAAACAAAGGAAATATGATTTGTTGCCGGTTTCCGCGTCCTTAGCCGGCGACAAAGCCAAACACACCATGGCGTTGTCGACAAACTTGCCAATTAACACGATCCGATGCTAGATGGCCTGGTTGCACTAATGACGTGTGCGGTGCCACAACGTCTGGACCAACAATAAGGAAATAACAGCTCCTTCACCTGCAAAAATCATCAGGGGAATGACAAGAATGCGGCGGAAGGAGCCTGCTATAAGATCGGGCAGAATAAAAAAGTGCGTACCGGCTTTATTTCCGTCATATTGCCAATTGGAGCGCAACGCACCCAGTTTACGCACAATTGTATCTTTGCGAGCATATATTTATGGTGACTGTGAAATACGCTAGATTGCGTAAAATTCTCTTAAAAGTTCTTTTGGCGATTCACGAATGTTCTAGTTTGCATGTGCGTACTGAATTCTCAGTTCCGGACGTTTGTGTAACGTTATGTGAACTAAATATCTGCGGCCAGTAGGAGAACAAGAGACTTATGACCCTATAACATTTACTTCGGTGTTTTGATGTTTATGTTAATGTTATTTTAGCGTAAAAACAGTTAAGACGAAAGGAAACTTGAAATTAGGCAGGCTGAAAGTAGTCACCAGTTTATTGAGCGCAAGCTGTAGCCTGCTAGATTGTGTGTGTGCCCCGTTTATTTTATTTTATTTATTTATTATTAGTATTTTTTTTTTCGAAAGTGAGTTTGAGGGTAGATCAAAGAGATTCGAATTTACAGTTAAGGACAAATAGTCCCTGGTTGTTGCATATATATCACATTTACCTTTGTATCATAGCAAGTGTCGCTATTTTCTCCGACAGCCAGGCAACACTTAACCAGACCAGCTTATTGTTTACTCTAAGCTAGTTTGGGACTGCGTAATAAAAATAATAATAAAAGGTTTTCCCATTCGTCTCGTACTTCAGCGGACACACGATATACAGGGTGTCTCCTCGTTGAGTTGCATAACATCATAGGGTTATTCCTTGTATCAAAATTAGCAAAACACTTCCAGTTAGCACAGGTCCAATTCTCAACCGTTTTCGAGATATGGGTGGTCAAAATCGTTGAAAATCACTAGTTACGGTAACTAATTTAGATGAATCATGGACGCAGTTGGCTCGACTGGTAACTTAGATCCAATGCACTTGACGTAGGCTTTTGGACAGTTGTTATGTAAGCAGTTTTGTTGTATCTTTGACAGTTTTGGATTTCGTTCGCAGAACATTTAAAAATGCCACTTTTTACGAAGGAAGAGTACGCCGACATGATATTGTTGTATGGCTATTGTGAAGGAAACGCTTCAGCAGCGGCAAGAGAGTACGTAGGACGCTACCCGAACCGGAGACATCCTTGTCGGACAACCATCACGAACTGTTTCATATCGCTCCGGCGAACAGGATCCTTCCCGAAAAAGACTAATGAGCGAGAGCCTGCGCGAAGAAACCACACTGAAGCTATTCTTCATGAAGTTTCTGAGAATCGGAAAACCAGCATAAGAAGAATTGCTGCCACCACAGGACAGAAAAGAGCGTCATTTCCCGGGACTTTACGTGAAAATGGGCTACATCCATACCACGTACAAGTACAAAATCTCTTACCTGCCGACTATACAAAACGGGAAGAATTTTGCTCGTGGATCCTAGAGAACCAGGATCTCCTCCCAATTGCTTTGTTCGCTGATGAGTCCACCTTCACTCGTGATGGGATTAACAACTCACATAACGAGCACATCTGGAGCGACGAAAATCCCCATGCTTTGTCGGAAAGTAGATTTTAGCACCGATTTTCGGTTAATGTGTGGGGAGGAATCATCGGAAATGTTATCCTATGACCGAAAATCTTTGATGGAACATTGACTAACCATATCTACAGGAGATTCCTAGAAGAAGAGCTCCCCATTCTTCTTGAGGATATCTCCTTGAACATCCGTAATAGGATGTGGTTTGTCCATGACGGATGTACGGCACACTATGGACGAGTGGTAACCGACTTTTTTAACACTGCGTTTCCAAACCGCTGAATAGGGCGGAATGGAGCTGTCGCATGGCCCCCGCGCTCGCCGGACCTGACGCCTCTCGACTTTTTCCTCTGGGGCAATGTTAAGACCATCGTTTATGGACAAGAGAAGCCGGCTACCAAAGAAATCCAACGAGCATTTCAGGAAGTTCGTGGAAATATGGAAAATGTCAACTGGATAGGAGGACTGAGTTAAAGAGCAGAGTTGTGTTTGGCAGTCCAGGGTCGCCATTTTGAGCAACTTTAAATGTTTACAGCATTGCTTGTTTATTAAAATCATTAAAACGATTTCTGCTCATTATTGTGGAAGTAAGACTGTAATTTAAGTTAATCGTTCCTTAGCAACCATTTCATGCCGAAATTCGAGCCAAATGCGTCTATGATTCGTCTAAATTAGTTACGGTAACTAGTGACTTTCAGCGCTTTTGACCACCCATATCTCGAAAACGGTTGAGAATTGGACCTATGTTGACTAGAAGTGTTTTGTTAATTCTGATACAAGGAATAACCCTATGAAGTTATGCAACCCAACGAGGCGACACCGTGTATATATAAAGAAAACATTTTTGGTGATGACAAGCAACACTTAATCTAAAGCATTTTCTTTCTTTATGAATAGAACGTGATTTTTTAAGACCAATACTCTTTTTATGCAATCTTCAAACGTCGTTTCCACTTACAAATTGATTGGTTTAAAAGTTTCATCATGGGGAGAAATACGGTGCCCCACAGCATATGCATATGTCGAAATTTTCCATTCCAAATCTTGCCCACCTAAACCTGTCACGTAACATCATTTTTTACAGCCAAGCTATTAAAAATTTCATAGAACCACACGGACGGCCGGCGCAGTCATAATTTGCTGCTTTAATCTTCGACATAATTAATTTGATTCTGCCCGCTTGTCGGCCGATATTAATTCGGAAACGGACATAGGAACATAAATCGATGCCCCTCCCCAGAAGATGAGTTGCTCGCGTCATCCCAGTCATCGTCAACTGGGAGGTACATCGCGAACGGCACCACGAGCGAGTACTCTTCATTAACTTCTTCTGATGTTGCGTCATCGGTGCCTTTCATTTTCACGAAACAGAGAACAACTTCTCCTGTGGCGGGAATGACGGGTATACTAATGACCACCGGTTCTCTGGGAACTCGCGAGAGCGATCTTCTTGCATACTTATTGGTTATTGTAAAGGCGTACATGAAGATGTCATTCGTTACAACGCTCGTATATATGAATTGCAGCTTCGCAATTTGTGAATGTAGTTATGCATATCATGCATGTGCTGGAACAGGTGATGCAATAACTGTCGGTGATATTGCTGAGGAAACACTTTGGAATTATTGATGATTTCACCGTATGCAAACGATTCGGTATCATGAAAGTATAATCTGAAATATATTCGTGGGAAACGAAGAAATGCATTTGGAAAACAAGAGTTTGTAATAATAATCTTTAATGGCCAACAGATTATGTAATAGAATTGTTAATAAGTTAAAAACAGCAAACGGTACACTAAGAGTCAATACAAATATAAAAATACATAAAACTACATTATAAATCTATATCTGTACACTCACGGATACCCAAAATGTCCTAATGCGTAGTCTAAACGAAGCGAGCTGTTCGGGTGCGTTCAGAAGTTTACCAGTACCCGCGCCTCCCCCTTGCCTTGCGACTATTCCCTTCTTCTGTTAATTACCCATATTTATGTATTATATTTGCTTCGTAGCGGTTTAGAAAGATATGCGGGTGAAGTTCATTGCGCTATTTCTCAGACAACTTTAGCACAATTTATACTTTTTCCTTGTTTTAATAACTAGTCATGGGCAAATACGGATATGTCGGTTAGAAATAGCTAATGTTTATTTATTGCATTCGTTTAAAACTTGGTTAATTGTTGTTTACTTCTGTGGTGGTATAATTCTTATAATGTGTATGAAATCCCAATAAATTGTTTAAGTAGTATCACATTTAGCAATATGATTAGGGGTTGCAATACCGACCTGCTTTACCAAAACCAATAATATTAAACTAATATGAATACCAGTATTTTGGTATATTCTGTATTTAAAATATTAAGACAAAATGTTATACGCTCCTTCTTATCGGCTTTTTATTGTAATAACAAGTTTTTGTCGGCATTACCGCCAACTCCAGGTATCTGCTTGTGACTCATGAAATTCTTTGTATATTGAATAGAGGTTTCGTAATCTGTATCGGCTTTATTTTGCACAAATGTGGAAAGACATACAGTTTTTGTTCTGACGTCTACCGTCGGCAACCTTTGTCCAATATATTATTATTATTGTATTAATATTAAACCTGTTAACATTCTTGATATTAAGAAGTAAAACATAGGTCTGTAGTTTCGGTCAAAGCCCGGAGTAGCATCTAAATGTGTTTGTTTTTTTTGTTAATTTCAACGTTATAGGGTGAAATAACAACAAAGAATAAAACTATCATTAAAATTAAAGAGGAGAGAACATAATTGATTTCTTTATTTAATTTCAACATTAATCAAAAAAAATTTCTTTCTGACATACATAAAGCCATCCCAAGAGATCTTACGACGGGGATTTTTCATACATCCACATAGTTATATGTAAAACGTAAATAGTTGCTTGGTAGTAATATAATTACTGACATATGAGAAATTAGGTACGAAAGAAATCTTCGCGCGGGCATCAGCCATAGGAATTGTCGCTTCGTTACCGAAAATCGTGAAAAATCGAAATTTCGGAAAAGATTTACGCGTTTACCCCTATAGGCCCAGCGGCCCTATTATTTATTATTTTTATTGTATTTTAATGTAAAATATACTTTATTTCATTATTAGTTTGACTTATTTTTATTCACCTTGAATTTCTTAAGAAATAAAATCCGTTAAAATCTGTAATACACCAACACGTTCCTTTTTGCCCTCTAATTAATATTTTGCAGAAAGTTCAAATATTTTTCTATACCAAAATGCTCTACAACTGATTCAAGTTTAATTATAATTTCCGCAATATTACTGAAACCAAAGAGCCGAATTCAAATCAGAAACAATTATACATTTTTTATTTCAATAATAAATTTTAAAATATGAATGATTAAAATAACCTTAATAATTCTGCTGAACTATAATGAAAAGTACGTCTGAATGCTAAACAAGATAAAAGATAAGTGACTAAACGTTTATCATCCTTAAAAACATAATCATACATCACATTTTCACCAAGAGAATACGTAGTTCCCCTCAACACATCTACTTTCCTTCCTGGAGCCTACTAAAATTCGCATAAACGAATAACCGGCTGCCGCGGCGTTGGGAAAGAGAGTGACGGGGCGGGTGTTTTGCTCCCGAGTATATCCGAACGGACCATTGCGCTTACTCTGTGGCTTAGACCGGACATTTTGGGTGTCCGTGAGTGTACATATGTACGAAGGTAAACTTAAAAATATTACCTATTTAATTTCAATTAAGCAAATAAGTTGTCAAAATAAATTGCAGTTATATGTATCTATAAATAATACCCAAGATAACATTTCATTGGGTTCATTATATGCCAATTGTGACGGAATTTAGAACATATGCCCGTATGTATATAATAAACACGAATGTCCTTCATGCTAAATGGACGATCTGTTTCAGATGGTAGTGATGTTTCCTCCATTTTACATTCCGCACTACTTCTGAGAGATTTGTTTATTATCTTAACGACATCGACAGGTCAAGTTCCATTAGTTGCTTAATTGCATTAAATATGGCATTTCTGCTGTAATCGATTGTGCGCTTGGCTCTTCATATAATTCAACGTTGTTTATTGCGGCAGGAAAAATGTCACACTTCGCTGTAGGTTCTATCATTTATAAGTACGACTGCATCCGGCATATTTCATTAGTTACATATGTAAAATATCCTTAAACGATATTCCAATCATCTATTACCCATTTCATGGTTATAAAAGTGAGAGAGTGTGATATGTATAAAAATTTTCTGTGAAGCGTAATACAGCAAGGGGAGAAAAAGCTTTCTTTATCGAATGACCGAAACGTTAAATGTTGGTTATTTGTTCGGATTATAAGAAATGTGAAATAAAAGATGCATTATTATTTTTTAGTGCCGAAATTAGATATTATTAAATACGAAATGTGGTTATAATTCATAGAATTAATCAATAGAAGTGAAAAGATCATTCTTCGAGAATTTTTTATCTACTGCAAGCTAAAACTACGGTTATATATAACTCAATAACTTTTCTAATTACTACTACGAGTTCAAACTATAGCGACAACAAAATTATCCCAAAGAAAACCTCTAACCTTTCCTTTCACCTGTAATTATGTCATTGCAAAAGCACGACGCATAATATTAGAATAAGTGTCCCATCAGTTTTATGTAAATATCTATTTGCATACATACATCTAGCTATTCTTATAAAACGGGATATTATTTTCACGTGTCATACGCTCAGTTCAGTGTCCCCTAATTCGTGTCACGAATAAATTCTTTTCTCCATATACATATTTAACCCTTTTGTTTCACTCTATTTGCTTTATGACTACTTCTAACGGCTAACGGTTGAAGCGTCGTAATTCAAATTCGAAGTCATACATACTGTTAGATAAATTAAATAATAATGGCATGCATTTGATTATTCAGGGTTTTTATGCTGGTAAATTTAATAACACTCATGAATTATGTCAAACAGGATAATGCTGATTGTTGCACCTTATATGTACCTGCGCTATCAAACGATTTTTCGTTGGTTCTTAATAGTGCAATAAATTAGGATGTTGGTATTTATTGCCTGTTATTTATGCACTATGTGCGATGTATGGAACTGAAATCAGATAAATTTTTATAACAACGTTTATAATATACGTGATATATATTATTGCTTTATTACGTCTTTAATAGCTTTGGTGAAGATACTCAGCATTGTTATTAATCTGTGATTACCTTTTCTTACAACAGTAAAACCTCTCCTAACGGACAATTTTAAAATGTCCCAGCTCGGCAATATAGAAAACCAATGTATTTAGACTTTAAACCCCCTCTGCAACAACGACAAATCAGTCGACCCCGTGAATGTCCGTTGTAAAGAAGTTTCACATAACATTATTGCCAAAAATATTAAAGAATGATATATATCAAGAGTTATAACTTCTTTTAATGTGATGCTTTCAAATAAAGTTTCAAATAGTTTGGGCAACAGATTCTTTTACGGGTTTTACTGCCTTTTCTTAGAAAAAAAAACCGCAATTTTGACAATAAAACGAAAACATGCTAGCCGTAAAAGTGACTGTGATTTCTTTAAACATTTGTATATATAAAATGATACGACAAGAAATAAACTCGTAATACGGATTAATACAAATTATAATAAAGTTGACTGTAAAGCCGTACCCTTAGTGGCAAAAAATGAGCATTGTCAAGGAATTCCAAGAGGTTTCTCAATTCGCAACGTTGTAAAAGCAATTATACATTAATAAAATTATTAAATAATAATCGCACAGCACAAGCATAAAAGATAACGCAACATAACCTAAGAAAAGGAACAACGGTAATAAATGTACGGATATAGTGCTCGAGTATTTTTACTTATTATTAGTGGAATCAATCGAGTTGGTTTTATAGAGGTTTTCAACGTGCTTGTAAATTGTAATTCAGTGCGATATGCGACATTATATACATAGAACTTAACTAAAGAGAATAAACGATCGATAAAGGGATGCATATTTTTGTCATGTTTGTGCTAATTTCAAACAGTGTAACAAATGGATCTACACACATGTATGTGGTTGCAGAAATATGTTAGAACGTATTGCCCTCTTGAATTTTATCATCTGTGTACTCGGAATAGGCGTAATTCAAAGATAAAGTTTTTAATATCGGAAGACCTGTCAACATAACCTCTTATTGAATGCTGCCATCATTAGGTGTGTTTGTTTACTGTACGGAACATATTCGATTTAAGAAAGGTGAAAATTTGTATTGCAACGATAACTTCTAGCAAGCAAGCATTTGGTCCGTGTAAGTTAACGCAACTCTCAGCTTCTTTTCATGATTGTAATGACAACAAAATGCGAAAAGCACAAATTATAAACTCATAATACACATTATCATTGGGTGCCATTATCATTTCTATTTCATTCTCATTATTGCATATAATAAAAGAAACTAAACTTTAGAATCGTTCATTGGACTGCTCCTAGTATTTTTTCCTATATCTAATTTTATATCCATTGAATTAGGAATGCGGCCTACTAAAATGAAATAAAAAAACAGCAACATTTCATACAAATCTCAATATTTTTGGACCTTCTGCAACATTTTCTTGGCCGGCGCGGTAACTATTTCTCCATGAAAAATAAATCCATCGATTTTTACCCAATCCGCGATCTGGGAAGGGAGTCCGGTAAAAAAGAAACAAGGGGAGAGAGCCAAAGCAGAAATGAAATGACGTGTAGATATGTAGATACTACACAATGAAGGAAAAGAACAGGAAAAGGTGGAGCAGATTTATCATTTTTTCCATTCAAATATTGGAATGTTCCATGAACATATGTAATGGAACATTTTAAATGTGAGTCCTTTATTGTTGTTTATTAAAAATGCAAATCTCCAATCTAAATCTACTTGTTGTTTAAATAATAAATGTTGTATTTAATAGCCAATATTAAAACATATATCTGCCGATCAAACACAATGTTGGTACTCAGCAAATACAGTCATTACATGAATAACTAATTCTTAGATTCTAAATTTTGGTTGTAAATGTTCTCGTAACGGATTTTACAACATTATATCTCCTATTTTTAAATTAATATTATACTACTCTAGATAGTGTATATATGACCTATTTCGACTGAAATAATAAGACATTTCTGCGTACATACGCGAGTCATTATTACGCACATTCAACTGGGCAGAGCTACCAACTAACATTCGTCACTGTCTAGGACGTCCACCAGAATAAACACGAGGATTTATCTCCGCCGGTAACTTCGCGGAAATCTGCTCTGCATTTCTGCTTAATAAGCGAAACCGTCGGCCAGGATCGCTACGCCGCATACTCCGCTTTCATTAAATGTAATCATTTTTCCCATTCAAGCATTCCGTTCATTACGCCAAAAAAAAAAAAAAATCGCCGTAAATGTTTACTAATAACACGTTTCGCACGGGAGCGAATTGCAGCGAACAAATCGCCCGTAAATTAACAACAATTCCAAGGTAATCCGGGCACGAATTATTACGAGAGCGATTCGATCGTTCGTAATAATTAATTGTGTGTTTATTGCGAATTACACTTGCTATTATAATGCCTGACACTAAATAAAGCGATAATTAAATGAAATCAATGCCTGTTGTAATAAAATCTCTTATCTCTTAATAAGATTTAATTTAATACTATGTACTACAATTTTTAATGGAAATTATATTAGTTACTTAGTTATAATTACATTATACTGAACTTATTTTTTCTGTTTGCATTACTGACGGCATAACATCAATGGACTCTCCATAGCTACACACACAGGCCATTAATCATCTGAAACTATTCAACGTCCCAACATTAAACTATTTATCAGAAAACCGTGCTTCATTTAATTTAATATTTTAACGACTCATTTATCTGGGGATTATACATATTATCCCACATTTGGTATATAGCCTAATTCGTCTTAAGCCCTATATGGTTATGTTCACGATACGATTATGCTACGCTAGACCTAGTCATTATTTCATTATGTTCCGTATCTCTAAAGACGCGCGAGGCTTTTGTAGTCGACGCTCTGCCATATATTAAACGAGAAAGTATACAATTGAGTCATTATAGACATTAAGAATACTACACAACGGCATATTGTTTGTTTAGAGGTAATTCTATATTCAACGTGTTCTCTGGCTAATTTTCATCAAAATTGCATGTGTAACTGAATCATGGTATACAATTGTCGCCGGATGGACTTAACTATACTTATAAATTATTTAGTTTTTATTTTTACAGAACAAAATCATCTTTATAAAAAGTTTTGCTTACTTTGAAAATGCCTTTCCTATAATCGAAATGCAAGTTGGTCAAAAAATCAGAAAACGTGAAATCGCATTAAGAATAAACAACCGATTACTAAAGTAAATTAAAAATAGTGTTGCTTACAAAAAAGTAGACATGGCCAACAAAATAATCTTCCCCGTTTAACTGAACCCGTTAATCAATCATATTTAGGGTATCACAATTAACTGAAACCACGATTTTGCCGATTGCCGTTGAAAATTAATTTTAAGCACTTTCATGAAAAAACACATCGAAAACAAATGTAAAATAAGTAGAAATATTTAATTATAATTAATAAAAATTAGATGCTTGCAAAGTGCTGCCTCTATCGAGTAATTGCAGCAGTAAAATTACGTATTTAGACCAGACACACCTTAACGACAGATGCAATAGTGCAGACAGAGAAAGTAAATCGTGCGTATGTTTACAAAACGGGCTAGTATTACACGATGTTACCCATAATGCCTTGCCATGTCATAAGTTGATCAGCTGTTGATGCGTCCTCTTAAATAAAGTATGCTATTTATTATAAATTCGTTGTAAAAATTGCTTTATTTTAGTATATAGCCAAAAACATTGTTTTAATTCATAAGAAATACCATTTATTTTATTAAAAATAATAGTGGAGGTTTATTCATACAAATAAAATACTTTTTTTTCTTTTGTTCTTACAGTAGAAGATCCTACCCAGGCCGCCGTTAACCACTTCCTAAAAATAAAAGCAGCGGGCAAATGTAAAGTACCCATTCCCAAGGTATTATCCGTCCACAGTCAACATCCTAGTCACGGGAAAATCTACGTACCCCACTGCACGATTCTCCACCGATGTTCGGAAGATTCTGGATGTTGCGAGGAACAAGGGAAGAAGTGCGGGCCGAAGAGTCAAACCATCGTCGAGCTATATTTTTACGTAAGTGTAAGTACTACACACAGAAATTATGTAATTAGTAATTAGGTTTAGAACATCGACACTCGAAAATTAATTCGAAATACGCGACGTTTACTTTGATATGCCGGCAATAAGGCAATCGAGTCGCAATGGCCTGTCGTAAACCTAAAATTTATTAACCGTTTCCGAATTTATTGCTTACAAAACGCGGCGACTGATGTTGTTGTGTTATAAGTTATTATAAAACGACTGTTCGAGATTTATCAGTTCTTAAGCGGCATGCGTGTGGTTTAGACCGAATTCAAACGTCTAAGTACATCTGCCGGCAGTAAAATAAGTATGTTAATGGTTTGATTTGTTGTTTTTTTTAATTCTCGTAGTCGTGTGGTAAGTGTATATCAATATTTCGAACGACCTACGGTGTAGGTCATTTGAAATAGTCTATACGCAGAGTCGCTGATGTTTAATCAATACACAAAGGGAATCTTGAGTTTATATATCTTCTAAAAGATAAAATATTACATAATTGTTTTCTACCAAAAAAGAAATCGTACTTTTAACGATGTTATTTAAAAATAATTACTTATTACATATTATAATTGACTCCAAAAGTGTCTTGATGAGCCTTCAGAATTTTAGTTGTTCGTCATCTCAAATGATGCTACTAATAGATTTCAGCATAAAACAGTATGGCAAATCAATAAGATACGTTTGGATTAAAGGACACTCCAATATTTATTATAATGAAAAAGTAGATAGTTTGGCAAAAGCGGCATGTGGTGAGAAGATCTCAGAGGACATTCTACTTCCAGATAGCGACTTCTTCGGCACTTACAAAAAAGATATTCGTAATGAATGGCAGATTCAGTATTTGAATCTTTACAAAGATAAGCCAACCAATTATTTTATGCTCTTTCCAAATTTGAGAACTGCTCGTTGGTATGATAAAACTAGAGTTACAAAGAATATGCTGTCGCAAATTTTAAGACTTTCATTTAATCATGGAAGATTTCCTGCGCATTTGTATAAAATCAAGCTAAAAGAAAACAATAACTGTAATTTCTGTGAAATCGAGTGCGGTGATGTCAATCATATTATCTTGGGTTGTAGCAAACACTTAGATAAAATCAATTTATTCCAGTTAGATCTATTAAATATGGGTATTCAGTTCCCAATTAACATTAATCATCTGATATCGTTGGACAGAAAAGAGATCAATTCAAAAATTTATTGTCATATGAAAAATATAGGTTTTAATATTTAGTTTAAGTCTTTCCTTTGTATTACTGTCCTATGTGGGTTCTCCCTTTGTTCCGTTGGCCTACCTGTTTGTTCTAAGTCGCCCGATCGGCTCCGGGTGTGAAGCGTGTCTGATGTTTTCCCTTGTGTTCATACGGGTTGCCAGGTTTTTGATTTTTTTATTATTATTTTTATTTTTTTTTTATTGGTATATATTGGTATATATATAAAATATGTACGTGGCTAATGGCTAACGCCAAGGCCAATAACAACATCAACAACAACAACATATTACAATTGAGTTCGCTGGTACCAAATCATTAACAGCGGCATATACACAAGTTCTTTAATGTAATGAGGGATATGGGAATTAATGCTGCAAGACATTTTCTCTTCAGAATCAACAGGATATCAATTGTACTCTATACATCGTCAAATACGCATAAAGTCATTAATGAAATCCTAGTAGACAATATTTCTCCAATAAGCATAGCTCCAACTTTTAATAATTTCTTTAAGAATGCTGGTAATAAACTTGTATGTGACTGTGCTGACAAAATGTTTGATAGTTCGAGATTAAAGAATGACGATTTTATAATATTTTTGGACACGGCATCCTCAAATTCCTCTGGTTTAGACTTAATCAAAAGCAATTTATTAAAAAGTTACTTAGAGTTTGTTTCTCTGCCCCTTACTGCCTTGATTAATAGATCATTATGGAATATATCTGGAACGCTTGAAAACTGCAAAAATTGTGTATACAAGAAATATGATGAAAAATTATAGACCTATTTCGCTTTTATCTGTATTGCTTAAAGTTTTGGATTATCATTAAATTTTAAGTAATCAGCAACATGGTTTTATTAAACATCTTATTATGCCCGGTTTCTGAAACGTTCAAGCACCAGTTATCTGGTTAGTATCTGACAATTTAACGAAAACTGCAGTATAGGTGACAATGTTATACAAATTTTGCACTGTAGTATATTGGAAACATGGAAGGTAGTGAACCATCATCAATCACGAAACTATACCAAAACAAAACATTGATAATGCAGGTTGTTAAAATCGATAAGTAGTTACTAGATATCTAGTACTAGAAACTCTATTTTATGTAAAAGGTCATCTGTTCCATATTCTATAGATACCAAGAGGATAATGAACTTAATTCTGGTAAAAAATGTATTGGTGTCTTCATGAATCAGCAGAGAAATAGCTACTCCATAAATATTGTAAATATGCTGTCCCGAATGCAAAATCAGCGTAGAACAAAATTGAAAATTTAAACATCTGTAAGAGAAAAAGAAAATATTCTTTCATTTATAGGGTGAGATTTTTATGAAAATAAATATCTTGACTTCTACGATTTCACAAGTAAACGAGTAAACTTCACTTAAGACTGAACCGCACTGAAAATGAAAGAAGTAGGGTACAACATACCAATTTTTAAGCGAACTCTTAAAATAAATAAACCAAAATTAATGATAACTCTTTTTTAAATAACCACCAGGGATGTTTTACCAATAGGCTGACTAATAGGCTAAAGCCTCAGACGCCACATTTCCAAGGGACGCCGCGATATTCCAACAGGTCCCATCGAACGCCACTTGAAAAAAACTCCGTTGACTAGATGGCAGTACAATGTAGTTTGTCACCCTGGAAACCTTTTGACAAGTTCATTTTTAGCCTAAGACGTCTTGAACTCTTAAAACGTCCCTGATAATTACTAATTAATCATACAATCAATACTGAGAATAAAGACAAGCAGTGTTGCATTTTAAAAATAGTTATTTTTCAATGTTATATTATTCTACTTTGTCGGCATGCGACATACACATTTTAATCCGCTCTACATTCCTAAAGGGATTGTTTTGTTTATTTTGATTCTTTTTTAAAAATAGTTATTTTTCCATGTTTTAGTATTTTGCTTTGTCGGTATCCGCCAAACACATTTTAAGCCGCTCAACTTTCCGAAAAGATTGTTTTGTTTGTTCCGATCGAAAAGACTAGAATTCCGCGAAGGACACACCCCCGAAATTTTAATCTGCGCATTGTTTCGCGAACCTACTAACTCGCGACCAATAGAATCACTTTGTCCTACTGACCTAATTTCTGATTGGTCACATTACACCGCCATCATTATTTCACGAACGGCTGTTATAAAAAGGGAAACCTCTGTCTGACGAGGGAGCAAGGAAGTAAGAGCAAGGAAGTGAGAGCATTATGTGATTATCGGTGTCAAGGTAGAGCCTTTTTTAAATCCTAATTTGCTGTCGGCAAAACGTAATTATTACGATTTGGGGATTTTAAAAAGGAAAAGATTTTTACGGGAAGTTTGCCACGGGGCCTTTTGTTGCATAGAGTGCAATTTGATCATCCGTAAAAATCGCGTACTGTGTACGGATATAGTCTACTCCAAACGACCCGAGACGAGAACTTCATCCACTTCACATCAGCTCCGGAGAACAAGAACAGCAACAACAGCAACATCAGTGTATGTGTATTTCGTGTTAGTTACTGTAAGTTATTTTAATTTTCCTTTTGCAAAACGTGCCCTAATTCATTTATTGTTAGTAATAACTGGTCTTTCAAAATTTACGTTCCTTTCTTTGGCTGTTAGTTTTAATAATATATAGAATATCCGATAAGTATTGAGTTATGGCCCGTTATATATGCTTCTCGATCGAGTAGATTAGCTGTAGATTAATTAAGATTTCGTCACACAGATTTTGTTTAATTCAAATTTAACGTCACTGCATAATATATTGTTTTATTTTATTTATTTCACTTGAAAACTGTAAATAGTAAAGTTTTTTTAATCAGTCTTAATATAGAATTTAATTGTAAAATTGTGTTGTGTTTGATTACGTCAATCCACCTCTCCGAAACAAACGATCCTGAGAATTAAGAGCCGGAACCCCGTAACAGCAGGTACTTGCTCTAAATATCTGTAATACTTCTTTAAAGATAGAAGAACAATACGAAATATTTTCCAAGTTTCTTTTTTGTAATTAAAAGATCAGTATATTTGGTATCCCATCCTGTATGTCTCTCCTTAAATCCGGGTAGGAAGAGGTTTGAAAATAGTGTCACAGAAATAGCAGGTACATATGTAGTTAATATCTGGGTACGTTAACCGTAATCTCCTACATAGATCAAAACATGTTTATACCGGCGCGGCGCTTTGCCTTTTTGGAATAACAATTATAGTAACACCGTCCGGTAGCTAAGTAAATCTTGCGTAAAGAACTCTATTCCGCGGATCTGCATTTAGAAGAGATAAACTTAAATGCCGCTTACACTGTAACCATGTTTATTTAGAGAAGGGTTGAAGTTCCTTCTCTTTGTAGCATTCCACTAAAGTATTTTGGTTCGACACTCGACACACAATTACTTCCTACACCTAAAGAAGTTTGTTCTGTGTTCTCCACAGGCCCGGCATTAAACGTTATCTAATTGGATATGACAATTTACAGTTACAATTTAAATCTTTCATCAAATACTTCTCGGTCTGAATCCGTAATACTATCATCACTAGAAAATCGTACAAATCACGACGCAGAAGTTCTCACTGGGAACATTCTATCAGGTGTAAGTCAACGTGTATGCACGCCCAGAAATATGTAGGTACAAATACATCTGGAGAAAACCTTTCCTTCTCATATTAACTTTCAGTACGCAATATTGACGACCAACCGATTTATGTACGCAATGTAACGAGCCTGCACGTACTTTGAGGACGTACATATATCTCCAGTGCGTGCCTCAAATATCAAGTCTTAAAATACACGCACGAACATCCTTAACAGGATTTGAATAATATAGGTAAAACGCCATAATAATAATAAGGAATCGATAATACAGGAGAGGCGATACTGTGAAAGAAAAGGACGTCCACGCATGTAATCGGTCGTCCATACATCATCTTGCGTGTCGCATAGCGGAGAGGACGTGACGTGATAGAAAAAATGACACATTAACTCGATGTTGATAGAGGCGGCCTCTTGACACATGAACCCTGCCTGTGCCGCCCTCCGGAGCGGTCGACCGATATGCCATAACGATCGGATTTCAATTTCTTAATAGTCTCGTATATATGCACATAATATTCTCGCTTCAATTGAAAGAGGATAGTCCGTACACTCCATATACATAAATAAAATACCATTATACCCGATTGAATTACGCAAGAGGAAGGAATTATCAACTAGTCAACGAAGACTGTGCAATTGCTGTCAATCTGCAAGATTCATATAATTTTATTACATTGCTTTGCATATTTTAACGGATCATTTATGTCATGCTTATATTTCTTTGCTCGACGATTGTACAATTATCTTGTTAAAATTGTGTATTGGTGATATTCTCTGCAACAGAATTTTAACAATTTACAATAGAATCAGTAAATTGCTTTGTACTACATGAAAAAACATTTATTTTCGTTTGCTTATCTTGTTTAATCGGCAAATACCAGTTGGGCTGAAAAGTTCGTAGGCTAACACAGAAAAAATCTTTTTTATAGAATTTGATTTGATTATTCAATATAGTGGCCTTCGAGAGCGATACAACAATTATAGCGGTCATACAATTTTTCGATACCATTTTTATAGTACGATTTGTCTTTAGCCTCAAAATAGGCTTCAGTTTCGGCGATCACCTCTTCATCAGCGCAAACTTTCTGTCCAGCGAGCATTCTATTGAGGTCTGAGAACAGGAAAAAGTCGCTGGCGGCCAAATCTGGAGAATATGGTGGGTGCGGAAGCAATTCGAAGACCAATTCATGGAATTTTGCCATCGTTTTCATTTATTTGTGGCACGGCGCATTGTCTTGATGAAACAGCACTTTCTTCTTCTTCAAATGGGGACGTTTTTCCGCGATTTTGTCCTTCGAACGCTCCAATAACGCTACGTAATAGTCGCTGTTGATGGTTTTTCCCTTTTTAAGATAATCGATGAATATTATACCACGTGCATCCCAAAATATTGATGCCATAACTTTGCCGGCCCACTTTTGCGTCTTTCCACGCTTTGGAGTCGGTTCATCACGTGCAGTCCACTCGGCTGACTGTCAATTGGACTCCGGTGTGAAATGATGGAGCCATGTTTCATCCATTGTCACATATCGACGCAAAAATTCGGATTTATTACGATTGAACAGCCTCAAACACTGCTCAGAATCATCGATTCGTTGTTGTTTTTCGTCGATTGTGAACTCGCGCGGCACCCATTTTGAACAGAGCTTTCGCATATCCAAATATTCATCTACGATATGTCCAACACGTTCCTTTGATATCTTTAGGGTCTCAGCTATCTGAATTAACTTGACTTTTCGGTTATCCAAAATTATTATGTGGACTTTTTTTATGTTTGTTAGAGCCAACTAAAAGTCATATTAATTTAATACTAGTAGCGCCACATATGTGTCAGCCTACGAACTTTTCAGCCCACCTCGTACAAGCTGTATTGAATTCCACTTTATATGTCAAAGTAGCATAAATATTATTTTGGCACAATTCACTTCTTTTTAACAAGAATTTAGATATTTCGACTGTAACACAAAATTAAATGTACTTACTCCTTTTGATCGATTAACGTAGGTTACCTTTTGTAACAATAAATGTTTAAAATACTTTAATGAAACAGTAACCTAGTAACAAAAACATAGCAGTAAAAATCAGATTTATACTTATTTGAACAATATTGAAGTTTGGAACATTTGTTGCAGATTGTCAGTTCTAATTTTGGTGGAAGAGCCGGCTGCAATAAGTTTATTACTTGATTAAACAGCGTCCTTTTATCTGCAGTTGCAAATATCACCAAATGTTTTTATAAATGCTGCCGTTTCGTATTTTCAATGATTGTTTTGTAATCCTATCCATGCGCAATCCGTTATCGTATGGCTAGCCTTCTCAAGTACTGTTTTCCAGATGTGGTTTTAACCTTAGCCCCTCGTCCCCATGAAATTTATTTTCATATTTGCAAATTTCTATTGATTCCCTATTCAACCGACAGTAATAGCTCTTCGTGGTTGCTAAAACGTTTGTTATATCCGAACTGTTACGTGTTCCTAACTTTACGTAGGTACAAGTGGGTTGCTCTTGGATGATTTTATTGTTTTTAAACTATTCGACACATTGTTTTACTCAATGTGTTTTCAAGTTTCGGATTGTGTTTCCTCCATTCCAGTTATTGTATGTCTGAAGAAGGTAATAAAGAATTAGCTAAAGCTCAGATTAATATATGAAGGGATCGTTTTAATTTGAACAGTTTGGTTGCCTTCCCAGTAACCTTTCAACTTTTGGTCGTAACTTAGTACAGCCTAGTACTCTTTGGAAGTTTTTCAATCGATACCCAGTGCTACATAAGTTTAGCTTAAATTTCAAATATTCGGATTAACCATGCTTGGTACATTACATAAATAGCACTGATTAATGATAATTGAACGCATAAAATTGCCGTAACTTCTTCTTCTTCGAATAATCCAATAATACTGCTACGTGTATGGACGTTACACCCGGCTATATTAAGCGATGAAGTCTAGAATCGCCGGAGAAATCTCGCCGCATGCATACCTGACAACCCTACAAACTGCCTCTCGCATACGTTACATCCTCGATATTTATCAGCGATTTTCGCAATCCCAAGCGCGCATACCTAATGCTACAAGTATCCGGACTGCAACAGAACGACAACAGGTGTGGGAGTGTCTGGCATGCACGATTAATTCGAGTCAGAAGCGGCGATTAATATATGATTTACGATATCGCGATTATCATTTATTAGGTGCTTTTTACAAGCGCTGCCTTGGCCGCCTAACGACTGCTAATGCGCTGGAGAGGGGGGACGCGACATAAATATGTATTAGGCTAAACCAAACGGACAAAAGTGCAGAAGTTACTACGCTAGTTTGTAAGTACATATAGAGAGAGTGCGCATGGATGCCTCGTGCATGTGTATGGAGACATTTAATGCTGTATGTCGTAAAAAGTAATAAATTTTAATATTTTTTTTTACTATGCCGGCAATAGCAAAAGTGAACATGTGGATGTATGTAAAAGGCGGTTGCCATTAACATTCTCGCCGGCAAATGGTATTTTAATGTAATGGGTTTTATGATATGTTTGCTGGGTAGCAAATGTAATCTAATATACGATTAAATTAGATTTAATCTCAATGCAATTTAATAAATCGTCTTTTATAGCGTTTGAAAAATACTTTTTCTTCTAAATAGATTCATGGCGACAACGAAAAACGCTATACGACTTAGATTCATTATTGGTCTTGTACTGAATTCAACTGGTACTAGGGTGAAAAGCGTTTAAATGATTGATCGATAAATTTAAATTGAGCATGAGACAGGATTCGTGGATTCGTGTCCTAAATTAGGAAATTTACGAAGAACAATAAAAAAAAACAACTATCTAAATGAAAAACACAAAATGTCGTTATTGACAGACATTTTGTATACATTTTTCTGAATTTCATCAATTAATATGGCGTTAAACGCTAATTTCGCGGCTTCAGTCAATATATTTTCAAATTTGTGTTCGGATCTGAACATATTTGTAAATCTAAATTGACAAATTAGCAAATATCTTCGCTAAAATAAGGAGTTTAAAATCGTATAACTCTCATACATTACTATCAAGGGTGCATTAGCATATATACGCTTTGAGCGTAAATTACAAATGTCGTCGAGTGACACTGATGAGCTGTAGGTGACAGCGAAACATGCATGTCTGTCAATAACGACATTTTGTATACATTTTTCTGAATTTCAAGAAATATGATGTTTAAAAGTTTAGTCTGGATGTGTTTGGTAAATCTGTTATGAGCGATTCGGCTATTTGTTTGTATTGAATCTTCCGACTTTTACAAAAGTTGGAAATTTGAATTTTACTTATGTTTGTAAAACAACAGATTTAAGTTCTTAGTCTGAATTGAGGCAATAGAAATCTTTATTCTTGTGTTTTTTATATAGTAAATGACCTTATACATCTGAGAGTATCTGTAGAAGGTTTATTTCGTTGTAACATTTTTGATGGTATAACTCTAACTCCAATAAATTAAGTACCATTTGTAAAACAGTCTTTAATTCAATATAACATATAGAAAAAAACATCACTTAATGGTAACTAAACAATCACATTAAAGATTCATTGATATTAAATGGTATATTGCCTTATAAAGAGCTTTGGTCGCAGCAATATATTCTCCCCCACATCCCATCAGTTACATAACGATACAACTTTTGTTGTTGATTTTAATTTTAAATATTATAATTAAACAGCATTAAACATTCGAAAAAAGTTGCTGAGTCGACCGAAATGTCATGTTTTAACTGAATTTTATAGCAGCCATACTTCCAAATAACATCTTCAAAATGTTATACACATACGGCTAAACAATTAAACAAACTTGATACTGCAAACCATATTTAACCATCAACCCCAGTTGATTTATGTCAACTGTCTTCAAGAAGAGCCAATAGAACTTGAAAGAAAAGAAAAACAAAATTAAAAATATTAACGAAACAAGTATACTAAGATAAGTTGTATACTTGTTTCGTTAATATTCAAGCAAAAAAGCGTGTTGAATACCCGGCAAACCTATACATTACAATTTATTTTCGATGAATGGAGACCACGTAAACACACGCAGTTATATACAAAAAAAGAGGTGCTTAATATATCGGGTAAAGCTATTTATAACCAAAAGGATTCATCCGTATTGGCAAACACATTCAATTTTCAGTTCAGCTTTTCAGAGAGACGACACACAAACCATTAAAAAGCATAAAGTTATAATTTTAACAAATCAACACTAATATATCGAATTCAGTAATTTCGCATATGAATGCGCAGATTTCTCGGAAGTTCGAGACATTAAATATATATTAATCGTAGAACGTTTCTCGGAAATTTGCAAAAGCCTCTCCAACTGCCGCCAATATGAGATTAAATATAGGAGTGCAACACAAATTGAAGCACTAATATAAACACTCAAAATATAAAGAAATATTATGTGTAAGTCGTTGCATATGTATCAGCATCTCAAATGAGAAAAATCAGTTACCTTTCATTTCTTAGTAGTTCTATTATATACCGCTAAATCAATAATAGGTTTTCCTCTAGAATAACGGTGGCAGCACAGGTTAGGTAACGATTTTAGAACTTTATATGTTGGCAATAAAAGTAATCGAACTATAAGAATGGGATAGAAAACATATAGGTGATATATACTATATATCTATCTATTTGGTTACTTTTCCAATTAAATAAATCTACATAAATATTTAGTACAAGCACCATTCACGTTAATAATTTTACATAATTCATGCTTACACTAAATATATTCAATTTATTGTTTTTTTGACATCCATGGGTTAATATTTCATTTAGATTTTTTGTGAAACTAAATTGCTACTTGAATCGAATATATATTCGTAGACATAGCAGAATACTAGTTTTTTTATATTCAATAAAAGTCCTGTATCGCTGATAGCTGGTTATCATGTCATACTCGGAGATTATGTATGAATAACGACTCACTTAGATCTAGGCAATTATTTATTTTTAAACCAACTCACGGTTATCGCACAAATTCCCCGTTCCACATTTCCAATTTCCATTTAATTTGTTTATAAATTCCACTCGATCGCTGAATACTTACTATATAATTATTTATCAAGCGTGTAGAATATTTAATTTTTGTAAGTATATTTTACGTATTTTGTTTGTAAAGAGACAGATGTTCACCTCCCGTTTAACGAGGTGGGCTGAAAGTAATAAATGGTAATTGTTGAACAAATAGCCACTATTTAATAGATAACCAATTAACAGTAGGATGTCTAAATACAATATGTGACTTCTTTAACTGTCAATAATTGGACGCTACTTTCGAGTTTTCCTTTCAAACAGTTGAGGTTATGTAATATTGTATCCTTTTTGCGTGTGTCGTATTTAGAACGTATGAATACGTGTTTAGTGTTCATAAACAGTTATTTTATAGGTGTGTTATCTTCTTTTATACTGTCAGGCACGTAACGATTAATTCAAAAAATGAATAGGATTTAATTTAGAAGTATTTTCACTGGATTTAAAACTTACACACGTAGATTGTAGACTCTATAGTTTTTTTTTACAAAACAAGGTGGAGAGATTTAAATTGTTCTTATAAGAAAGAAACCGAGGTTTTGATTGACTCTTTGACAACTATAACTGTATTTATAATAAAATATGATCGTATAACGGGTTTATATTTGTATATTAATTCTGATGTTTGGTAGATACATTGTGCATTGTGCACATTCTACTGAAAAGATTATTGATTATCTGAAATTATTTTTTTCTTTATATAGTATAAGCGGTTATCGGCAAAAAGTGAGGTTAAATGACGTGATATAAAAAGTTATTTGAAAAAGTTGCTTAGAATTCAATTCTGATGCGATATACAAACATATGTTAGAAACACTTTATTGAAAAATATAAAAGAACATGAAAAATTACATTGGTAAAACAACTATCATAGAATAACCCCCAACTGCCCAGAATGACACTTCCCGCCATACTTCCTTTTCTTCTTCTTCTTCCTAGTGTTGGCCTCCCATGTTTACCAATTGTTTAAAAATAAACTTTCCTAACACATATTTAAAAAAATATAACTTTTGGAAGTAGTATTATATATTATAAATGTTATATACAGGTGTAGCACTGCGTAGCACTTCGGGATACGCAAGTGATATTGTCATTCTGATCCAGGGTTTATTCAACAACGTGTCGTGCGGAAGAAAATGCAGAACGCTCTACAAGTTGTACAAGAATAGATAAAATGTGAAGTCTATGATTGTAATATATACTAAAACGCCAATTTTTTTTAAGAAATTTTTTAAGAATTTAGTGGACGAACAAATAAAATTATGTTGTGTTTCTGTCTTTTTAATTTCCTTTATTTCATTATATTTATTTTGCACAGATTAGCAATTAATCTTAATATTTTACAAGCGCAATGAATTATTCGTAACTGTTAAATAATTTCTAAAGACGAGAAAATGTTTTCTTAGACCATTTGATATTAATACGCACTAATATTGGCAAAATTTCAATGCAATATGCGCAGAGTTAGTTCAAAAATATACCTTTATCTAAATGAAATTACAGCTTACAGTTAGTATAATATTGAAGGGAACTAATTCTAATTTTTGATTTTATTTATCAACTAATTCAATTTAATTCTCTTGTGTAGGAGTAAATAGCCTCATTAAAATTATATTTTTACAGAAAATAGTGGTGAAGGTCTCTCAATATAGTTATAACCGCATTCCTAACTTTACTAATTGTAAGTATAATCAAAGAGCTCAAAGCAAATATCTCCAATAGAAAATATTCAATCGAACGACCTCGATCTTTGTCTTATTTATGTTAAAACTAACTCCGTGAGGAAGATTGGTGATAATCTAGAGAATGTATCTGATGCATTACAGTTACTCGATATGGACATGTATACATATGTACATTCATTCAAATTCCTTGCTTACAACTTCACGACTGGTATTGAATTGAATATTTGTTTGTATTGACAACTCACTCAGTCACAAATTTTTTGCGCTCCGCTGCAACCTTTCTCTCGGTTAATCAGAAAAGATCTATTGCCTTAAGGCTTCCTGTATGTTTCACCCAAGAAGTAATTAATATTTTATGGGAAATGTAAAGATGCTACCCTTGTTACAAACTTACAAACAAGACTCGAGTTTTAAAAGAAGGTAAATTTACAGAATAAATTTAGTGTAATCAAATAGGTACTAAATACCTACCTGTATAAAATTAAACCACAGTGTATTTTATTGCTGTCTTTGATTTCTTGCGCTTGATGCTAATACACATAGCACAGGCATTTGTAGATAGTATGTATAAAATTAATATGATATTACCATAATCGAATAGTAATCTTATTGCCCATAAAATAAATATATTTATTACCTCGATTACCAATGCAAAACGCATATATTCCTCCATATATTTTTATGCGTGTATGTACTGCACGAATCGTCGAGAATTTAGCCGTTTGATCCTTTTGTATTCGTAAACGCATCGTCATTTTAACACGATTTGAAACGTAGGTAGGACCGCTTTTTTTGGCTCTTTCCCAATTCGAAACCGTTACCAAGTTCACTGCGTGATAAAAGACGCCTTGATTATTTCCGTCAACAGCTTTAAAGTGTTGCATATATAATTCTGCTATGAGAAATTTTTCAAAAATATATGTACTACATGACACTGATTACAAAGTCTCCTTTACTATTCCTGTCAATGAAATAGACACAAAATTATGGCAGGCACTGTTTCATTTAAGATGTCTATTTATATTCTGCACACAATTTTTTTAACGAATGTATCTGTTAAATTGACATGAAGGCAATTTGCCAGACAACTTACGCAACGGACTCTTCAATCATTAAAGCAAACAAACGTTGGCCTTAAACTTGTCGCGTTATTCACTTTTCTTGATTGTCATTGGATTTGTAACTTCACTATTATAGGCAATAATTGCATCTTTGCGCGCGCTGTCTACAGCAGCAGCAATATTTTGTTTTCCAAATAATTTAAATTTGCACAACGATGAAATGTGTTCTTTAGACTTAGAATGCCGTTCCATAGCGCGCGGTAGATTTTTTAAATCTGTATAACCTAATTTCGACCACGTTTCGGTTTGGTTACAAAAAAAGTAGACAAGGCCAACAAAATAATCTTTCCCGTTCAATTGAAGCAGTTAACCAACCACATTTAGTGTACCATAATGAACTAAAACCACGATTTTGCCGGTTGCCGTCGTTAGATAGGTACTACAGATAAATTAGGCCGTGGTTTCTCAATGTTTTGTACGATGTGTAATTTCGTCTCTATGTTTAAACAACTAAAAGAATTTCTCACCAACCAGTGGACAATATCTTGGCAAATTCTAATTTCGTTCATTTTATCCATTTTGTGTGCCTAAGCTAACAAAACTCACCCAACGCTTCTTAAGTTATTAGTACTCGGAGCTGGGAGTCGCATGGGCAGTTGCGTAGCAACGTTTTACGACCGATAACGCAACATGCCGATCGGGTAAAATCTCACCGCGGCGGCAAGCCTCCAATCATACGTATTCGCCGTATAAAGTGCACGTGCACTTACGGAGACACATTGCTTTCAGCCA
Source organism: Cetonia aurata (assembly GCA_949128085.1). Classification (NCBI taxonomy): domain Eukaryota; kingdom Metazoa; phylum Arthropoda; class Insecta; order Coleoptera; family Scarabaeidae; genus Cetonia; species Cetonia aurata. The sequence goes on from OX421885.1 coordinate 38,580,674, forward strand.
TGGCATTAATCATCGGTGCGAAGCCAAATCTGTGGCTAGCCTCCTCGCTTGCTATTATAGTGCGTACAGTAAAATTTCGCGCATTAATGGAAATTTGTTTGCATTTTTAAATTAAGTAATGAATAAATATACTATTGATTATATATTTTTTTGCAAAATTGCTTTATTTTATTATATAACTGATGCTTAAATATTATTTTAATACATAATAAACGCTACTTATTTAATTAAAAATAATAGGGGAGGCTTAGCCTCCGTAGCCTCCCCTGACGAGCCGCCACTGTTGGGTACCCAGAGGCACAGCAGATAGGGCCAAAATACTAAGTGGCATACAAAACGTCGGTCTGTAAAAGGGAATAAGGAGGTAGTGGGAGGCGTGGAGTTGACCATTCCTTTGCCATATCAAACCACACCTAACAAAATCCATAGCATACTCTAATGAATAACCAACAGGTTCAAAGACTAACGGCAAAATTCAACACAACAAAGAGAGATGAAACAGTAAGGGCCTGTTGAGTACAGATAGGATGACACTTTAATCTAACCTAGCTGGCTAAAAACATTAAATTTTGGCAATCTATGCACCAGTATGTGTACCTATGTATTTATGAAAATGTTTTTCCGTACAAATAAATCAGCTACGGTATTTTTTTAACGTCTGTAACTAACTTCATCGAAGGACGCACAGAGAAAACTAAAAAATTGCAGAAAACTTGAAATTAATTATAGAAGCAATTACATTTGAATCAGGAAGTTCAAACACTAGTCGAAAACAATAATTTACTAATTTTAGAATCTTTATATGAGTTAATTTAATGAAATTACCTTGGCATAAGCTGTAATTAATTTATAATCCAGGAAAAAATTATACAACACTTTACATTCGAAATGATTAATATAGTAATAATTTCTAATGTTTTTAAATATTGGAAATACTGAATTTTCTGGACATACTCGTGATAGGTACTGAAGTAATTAATCTCATTTTTTTGCATAATATTATTCCATTTATTAACACAACTGAAGCCGGAGTATGTATATTAGTTACTTATGTAATGCGAATTTCAATATTTTTAAGAAATGAACCTTAAACTAAAATCTGTGTGGGATATATAATTAACTAGATGGTGAAAACATCACAAGAAAGATGTCATATAAAATTACCGCACGTTTCAATCAAATACCTTTAACATCTGATGTAATTTACTATTATAGCTGTTACTTTGCCACATTAAATTCACTTCTAATTAATTTATTACTTTCTCTAAAGTAAGGCTATTAGTTTGGGATCGTCTGCGATGCCTAGATATGCGTAATGTGTGGCTGCATAAAAATGTAAGTTATGTATATGTATTCGTACACTGCGTCTGTAAAAATTGACGATTTCTATTCTGCATTACGAAATCCGCATACACTTGTAACATGGACTTGTGTAAAGTGTGTGAAGGAAGCGTATTTTGTATTATTAACTCGAAGCAAGCTTCGTGCATCCTTAAATTTGTAAGTGGCGTAACTACTGTTGATTAGTGAAAATTCAACAATTGATGTGGGTTAAACTATCAAGAGCAGGACGTGCTGACCTAATCTAACTCTTTTTGGTCTATGTGTTTTATTCTTACAGAAATTATTGTTCAGCGAATACATACGGAGTGTTAAAAATGTTTCAAAACTTCAAAAGAGATCAAAAATTTGCAGAAAAATCTTGATAAACATGGGTATGCAAAATGGACGATTTCAGAGATATGAAGCATTTTGCGTGTACACTACTTTCTTATTATAGATAAGCATTGTAATTTATGAACAAATAGCTACCCCGAAACATTCTAATGCAATGTTTAAAGTGTCATTAATCGACTTAATAACAGTAGTTACCCTATACCAGATTTGCACTGGCTGAACTTTTAGCCAAGAATTAATATTAATATCAGTAATGCCAAGTCAGATCAAATAGGTAAAAAAGGAAATTCATTCGAAGTTTAGAAAATTTTTGGACAACTTTTTACGAAACTATAAAAAAAATATTGCTCAATTTTTTTTTCTGTCTAGAATTGTCAAATTTTCTGTAATACTGTTGGACTTTTAGACGGTGTGGAACAAGATAGGTAGCCACAATGTCAATCTGGGATTTCCACCTCAGAACATAGCGAATAGTTAATTTTTGTATTCTAAAAACTTTTACTATGACTAGAACGTCCCTAACAAAGAATCGCAGACTGTAGGTTAGAATGAAACATGGCGTATTAGTAAGAAATGGCAACCTCTACACAAGTAATATTTCTCAATCTGTATACATATGCTATGCTACATACCGCCAACAAATGCTTCCATAAATCACTGGTATGTAGTTCCCAGTTGAAAACAGCATGTATTTTAACACCCAAAAGCCTTCGTATTCGGTATTTGCTCAATAGTTCATACGAATTCAATCACACTCATTTATTTTCTCTGCGTCAGGACTAAAACGAATAAAAGCGGTTTCATGGCTGTTGACATGAAGCTTGTTATCATTAAATCATTTAACAAAACTGTCCAAGAGTCTCTGTGCGTCCGTTACTAAATCATTCTTGTTACGGCCAGACACCAAGAAAGTCGAGTCGTCGGCATACATCACGTATTGCGTTTTGCAGTTGTGGTCCACAGATCATTCACGTAAACAACAAATAAGAAGAGCCCAAGTACAGATCCTTGCGGATATGTCTTCCACATAATGGACAATCCTGCATGTCTGTCACTTGGTGTTTCCTGCAATCTGAGGTATCCCAGTCTTGCCTCTGCCACATTTGTTGCTCTAATTTATTATTCTGTGTGTGTCCTCCATTTTTGGAGGTCAATCATCTTCCCGTTTATGATTATTCCCATCAATCTTAAGTTAAGTCTTTTTCATCAACCTTACCTTTTCATCCCAAGCATAATAACACCTATTTACAGAGCCCTTGAATCATATATACTTTTCCTCTCTCTATAAAGTATTGATGTTTATTTTAGTCATAGATTGTGTGGTTTTATTTTGACCTTAGAGATAATTTTGGATTAATATTCTTTTTTTGGATAACTGCTTAATAAATTAAAAGAACACTATGTATTTTTCATCATGAAATGAATCCAAAAAGTGTATATTTTACATCATTCCTTCCTTAATTATACTTATTACACACATAGCTTCAGAAACCCCTTTTCGGAATTGTCAAAAAAAAAAGAATTATATCGAATACCTGCCATTCTTTGCACGATTCCATCACTAGCATTTTTATCCGTATCATTTATATTCCATCAAGACGCATTCATAAACCGTGCGTGAGGATTAGCAATGACATCAACTCCGAAACCAGTTCCCAACAAGGAGTTTGCGCGCTTTTTATAAAGACTACCCAACAGTCCCACATCAGTTAGGATAATTTTCGTGGATCTTCACGAAAGCGGCAACAACAGCTGGGGTTAATAACATCGGCACTTTTATTCAATTTCTTTCCTGATGCAACATTACTATACGACGATTCGTTTATAAAAGAGTCGCTATACGTTTATTGTTATATGGAGCATTTATAAGATAATTTTCGGATTTGGGAGGGAATATTTGAGGTTTTACGAGTGCAAAGGAGGCGATAATACGAAGAATGTCGGCGAAGTCACGGTACTTTTACGGGCAAACGCATCGTACACGCGTATAATGAGGCTGGTAAATCCTATGGTGTATAATATACTTGCCCCATATAATATTTTATGGCCTGTAAAGCTGCCGAATGTGCATTCCACACGAATTTTGTTGATATTGTGCGGACCTATAAAGGTTCCCTTTCACCTACAGGGTACAGATCTCGCTGGTATTAACGGTCACATAGTGGACCGGTATCTTAACAGTTTTAATAACATATTGTGGTTCGCCGGATATCCAATTTGTGGATATGAATCTTGCGTATTTTTAAAATTGATGTGAAACTCGCTTCGTCAGAGAATTACACCACGAAAATTTATATTGTCTGTATTATAATTCTTGTTGTTAATTTTATGATTGAATAAGATACAGGTTGTCTTGCCAATGTTAGCCATTAGTCTATTTGAATGACACCATCCGTAGAACTCATTAAAAGTTAGTACTAAAACTCCTTTCAATTGATCTAACTCGCTCTAAATTGAATGAATTAAAGTATAGACACATTATAGAATTTTCGTAGCGACATTGAAAATAACAGACGCCTGTCTCATTAAAACACTGTTTGTTTGTCGGTGTTTTTTTTGTTCATTCGTTGGCAACTGCCGCTAAAAGCCAGTTTGTCTCCGACAACACGGGATTTATTAATCAGGGAAACCCAAATGTGTTTCTTTTATGTCCTCGTGTCACCATTCAAAACGGGGAACAGCGGAACGGGCGCAGCCATCAATTGAGGCGACAAATTTTCGTCGTTCTATTAATAGGTCACATTTCGACACGATAAGATCACCGAGAAGGACCTCGTTTTTGGAATTCTCTTGTGTCCCTCCTGATGACGTTATCTCTAGAAAATGCATCGACGATATCTTGTTTATGGTTATTTTTCTATGGTGAAATGATTAATAGCTAAGCAGGCTGTCAACTTATTTTCATCGTCCTGTATTATTATAACTTGCTATCCGAAAAATACCGCATCAACGTACGTGTTGGTTTGAAACTTTGATTTACAACATGTTAAAGAAGGATGTGATACATTATTTTTAACGAAATTAGTTTTATAAATTTAATTAACGAAAGAAGAACTAAAATAAGGAGAGTGTCATTAAGAAAAACTGCAAACAGATAATGCTTCAACTTATTCTACGATCACTGGTGTACACTCCTTCATAAATAGTGTGGTGCAGGCGTTGGATGATGGCCTGCTACCAGCAGGAGTTTTTTGTGACCTTTCTAAAGCCTTCGATTGTGTCAATCATGAACACCTTATTGACAAATTGGATAGGTATGGGGTCCGTGGCGTGGTGTCGGAATGGTTCGTTTCGTATCTTGCAGATAGGGTCCAATTTGTGAAAATATCCTTCAAGAGTAGCAACTGCGTGCGTAGGGTCTATTCATCATGTCTTCCTGTTACCGTCGGAGTTTCCGCAGGGTTCAATATTAGGGCCAATTTTATTTTTAATGTATATCAATGACATTGTTTTATTTATGCGACAATCACTTTTTATATACGCCGATGATACATCATCCATTGTCGTCGGCAGGAATCCTGTGGAGGTACAAATTGAAGCAAGTAGACTTCTTAGTGAGCTGGCCCGATGGTTTACTTCCAATAAGTTAAGGCTTAATTTAAGTAAAACTAATTACGTGTATTTTCATACTTCGCGCTATGCGATAAATACCACAAATAATGTAATGTACAATAGTTCACATATAGAACGTAAAACAACAATTAAATTTCTAGGCATGACTCTGGATGAACATTTGAATTGGAGGTCGCACTGTGAATGTCTTATTAAAAAGATTAACACTTCTTGTTATCAAATTAGAAATTTAAAATATGTCTTGCATTCCAGTGACTTATTAAAGTTTTATTATAGTGAAGTCTATTCGCGAATAACATATGGAATAGTATTCTGGGGTTCGTCGGTACTATCACGGGATGTTTTTATTGCCCAAAAAAGGGTTGTGAGATGTTTAGTGGGTATTGGAAGTTGCGAATCCTGTCGCCCGCACTTTCAGAGATTGGCCATTCTACCCTTGCCTAGTATATACATTATGGAGTTGCTCTGTTATATATTTGATAATCAACTAACTTTTTTAAAATGTTCTGACATCCATAACTATAACACTAGAGCAAGGGAGAACTATAAGGAGCCACTAAACAGACTGGAGATTACTAAACGATCCCCTACTTCGATGGGAATCAAATTATTTAATTTGTTACCAAGCCATATAAAGTCTCTTGCCGGTTTACGAGTATTTAAACGTCGACTAAGGGCGTTGCTTCTTGAGCACTGCATCTACTCCGTTGAGGAATTTGTTTCTATCATGTCAAATGTGTAGTATTTTAAGTTTTATATTTATTATGTGATTGTACTTTGTAAACATTAACTATCACACTGACAAAAGTCAATGCTAGGTTTTCCACTATCACCAAACAACAATGCACAATCTCTCGACGCGCGTTTCGCTAACCAAGTTAGCATCATCAGGAGATGATTAACAGTAAGGTAAAATTTTAAAACTACGATAATATATACAACAACGTTTCTGTACAGGCGCATTTTTAACGGGGAGGAACCTTACTGTAATCATCCCCGTTAAAAATGCGCCTGTACAGAAACGTTGTTGTATATATTATCGTAGTTTTAAAATTTTACCTTACTGTTAATCATCTCCTGATGATGCTAACTTGGTTAGCGAAACGCGCGTCGAGAGATTGTGCATTGTTGTTTGGTGATAGTGGAAAACCTAGCATTGATTTTTGTCAGTGTGATAGTTATTGTTACACCAAAGGTTCCAAAACCCAATTACTGGATTTGTAAACATTGACAATGTGTCCTCAGTATTGCTACTGGCATACACAATAAAGGTCTATCTATCTATCTATCTATCTTATAAAACAATGTCAAAAACAAAATTCAAGAAAAATTGTTGGATAAGACTTTCCATCAACCACTTCTACATACGTTCTAACATTTATTTTAACTTAAGATTAAAAATATTATTTTTGAGGTCAAGTCGCAAAGTTTTAATTCGCATTTGATAGCCGTATTGAGACTGATGCAACCTTCAAAAACCTAATAATTTTTTCTCTTTTAACCCGAACTTTATACAACCCAATCCAAAATGGTGGTCGCTGCTACTAATTTGTGCAATTCCTTTCCGAGCGGTCCATCTCTGGGCCCCCTTTCGGTTTCCCAAAGAAACTTTATCTCCTGCGCTCTAATGCTTCGCAGTCACATAGTATGTCCTTGGCTGTTTCTGATTCTCTCCCACAGAGTCTAGTTTGAGTCCCTATTATACGGTGAATATCAGATATATGGTAGTAAAATCATATTGTAGATATATATGGGGTTTCCAGTCTAGAAAAGAATCGATTGTAAAACCTAACAACTTGTAGGCTTGTAGCCTCTCACAGGTTCGATCTGTATATTCTTTATCGACAAAATTGCTTTATCCTCACACGCAAAAATTAATAATTTACTTTTACCAATGTTAATAATTAATTTATGAAATGAGCAATCAAATGAGGAAGTTCTTTTACAGAATCCTGTATGTCTTTCTTGTGGTTGGCAGAAGTTTGTTAAAATTTTGTTTTATATATAATCTATTTCGCTTATAAATAATATATAATAAACAATTTCATACGTAACACGGCTGGAGATAAAAATGCTGACATCATCATTGCTCCTGTCCATTGCCAATCCATCATTTTTAATTGACATTAAAACCGGAGTTGTTCTGTTCTCTAGACATTACCGTATTGCAGAAGATAATACCCGGTTATCTCCCTATAACCGATCAGTACCTATCCATACATTAATATGCAGAAGAAAAAAGAAACACACATAAAGTTATCGAATTACGAAAGTTTCTCAGCTGCGAAGAGTCTATGGTAATCATATACGAAATCATCCGGATGTTACCATGCAGTACGTGATCTTATTACATAGACCTTTCATTTTTATTCTCTACGATGATTACGAAATAAATCCGTAATGCTTCTACATTAAGGGATTGAAATTGAATTTGCTTTCTCACGATTATAATGATTAGTTTAGAGGTTTGCTCGACGCAAGAAAAAAGTTAAATTAGACATTAGTTCAAGTGGATGAGAGAGTGAAATTTAAGGAAGTCAAATTACTCAAGGTGAAAAAATTACTCCACCGATTTACTCAGCAAAATTTATCTATGATGTTCCTGAGAAGAATTCCTAAACTTCAATCTAAAGAAAACCGAACGCACATAAACAAGCAGTCCCTAACACAATAAAGAAGTTCGAAAGGGGTGTCGGAGATTCTGTGAATAATCGCGCATCGGAAGAAATGAGGTTACAAACAGATATGGTGCATTGCTCTCGGTAATCCGAGGTGTCTTTGGTGTTACTGTAGTTCCGGGTCCTATTTATACTTTCGCGACGTCCTAAATGCGTTCGAACCTACGCTATTTACGAAATTGGGTACATTATAATGAGCGTATACGTGTGTCATGTTCACAAATAGGGCAAACGGAGTTTCGATTGATATAATTGGCGTGTAATGATCAGAGACTTTTTGGCCGAAAAGTAATTAAATATTTTTTCTTGCTCAGATTTTTGTTACTCCTTTACACTACCTGTTTAATTTGGCGTTAAAAACCTCAGTTTTCCCTGATTTCTGGAAAGTCACTAAGTTATGTCCAGTCCACAAGAAAGGAGATACTTCCGTTATTACTAACTACCGACCTATAGCAGTTATTTCCAACTTCGGCAAGGTAGTCTTTAGGCTTTCACGGCCGTCGTTGCTGGCTGCTCTTCGGTTCTCGGGTTCTCTGCCGTGTAGAAAGTTTAAATTACTTGACGTTTCGATCATCTTGTCGTGATCGTCTTCAGAAGTGAAGTGACTAGTTTGTCCTGATCCGGGGTTAATATATGGTCCTGTGTCCGTTGGTGCGTAATCATTCCGCTCTGTTGAGGCGTGTCCGTTGCTCTCAGTTGGGCTGTGAAGAATGATTTCCAGATACTTGGTAATTGTAGTCCGTCTTCTCTGTTGATATTGTTCGGATTTTTTCACCTTCGACGGAGAAGTGTATGAACAAGTAGAAGGAGCCGCGATGGGATCACCTTTATCTCCAGTATTAGCTAACATCTTTATGGAAGCATTCGAGGACACCGCCATTGCATCAAGTGAACTAAAACCGAAGTGCTGGTATCGGTACGTTGACGACACCTTTGTCATATGGCCGCATGGAACTGACACTTTACCTCAATTTCTGGAACACCTCAACAAACAACACACCCAAATACAATTTACCATGGAACTCGAAGAAGATGGCTCCTTACCTTTTCTGGATGTGCTACTCAAGAGGAAAGAGAACCACACACTGGGACACCAGGTTTACCGTAAACCAACCAACACGGATCGCTATCTCAATGCAAATTCTCACCATCACCCCGCACAAAAACGGGGAATCTTAAACACATTGGTGCATAGAGCTAAGACGATATCAGATGAAGAACACCTCGAAGCCGAACTCCAACATCTCAAGAACACACTACAACAGAACGACTACAGACTCAAAGACATCACAGCTACCATCAACAAACAACCAAAACACCCAAAACAACAGGAAGAAACAACAACTACTACTGGAACGACTTGCCTGCCATACATCAAAGGATGCACTGACAAAATTGGAAGAAAGCTGCGCAAACACAACATCAAAGTAATCTTCAATGCTCCAGAAAAACTATCAACAAAATTACCTTCGCCGAAAGATCGTACCTCGCCGCTCCAAAATCCAGGAGTCTACGAGATACCCTGCACTTGTGGAAAGGTATACATTGGACAAACAGGCAGAAACATCAATATCAGGCTAAAAGAACATATGCGAGATACTAAGTATGGATACACAGACAAATCAGCAGTAGCAGAACACTCAACAAACACGAAACACGGAATCAAGTTTGACAAATGCAGGAAACTAGCAACGGAACCACATTACTGGAGAAGATTGTACAGAGAAGCTATTGAAATACAGAAAAATCCGAACAATATCAACAGAGAAGACGGACTACAATTACCAAGTATCTGGAAATCATTCTTCGGCAAGGTATTTGAAAAATGCGTATATATCGAGATTTATCGTCAGTTTAAACCTCAACTTTCTGAGCTACAACATGGTTTCGTTGCCAAACGATCCACTGTCACTAACCTATCACACAATTTATTTCTGAATCTTTCGATAACAACGAACAAATTGATGTTGTTATTTACACTGATTTCTCGAAAGCCTTCGACCGCATTGACCATAACATTCTCTTATTTAAACTGAATTCTGTCGGTTTTTCACCCAACCTTATATATATATTTTCTCAACATATATTTTGAATAGACAGCAAAATGTTTCATATATGAATCACCAATCTAAATTTTTTCCCCCCACATCAGGGGTACCCCAAGGCAGTAACTTGGGTCCTCTCCTGTTTCTAATCTATATTAATGATCTGTGCTCGGAACTTAATTGTAGTTGTTTATTATATGCTGATGATCTTAAATTATTTTTTAAAATTACTACTTCTAACGATTGCGAATTTCTCCAACAACAACTTCATATACTTCATTCTTGGTGTTCAAAGCTTGAATATGCTTCCGTTGTTTGGACACCTTTTTACATTATGCTCGAAAAAGTTCAGCGTAAATTCATGGAGTATCTTTATTTCAAACTTAATGCGGTGTACCCCCGTCAAAGATACGATCACAGCACATTGCTAAACTTATTTAACCTTCAACCATTCGAACTTCGCCGGTACCATAACGATATCCAATTCTTATTTAACCTACTTCATAATATATTGGATGCCCCTACTCTTTTAAATAAAATCGCTTTTTTTATACTTGCTCATCTAATGCGTTTTAACATAATACTGCTGATATTAATTTTTCACATTTGCCGTATTTGCTGAGCAGGTGTACTGAATTGTTTAGTATGTAGTTTTCTGTCATTTGAATATTATTATTGTTTGTTATTATCTTACTTCTGTTACTTTACTTTTTTGTTTTATTGTTATTCACTTTTATATCACTTTTAGTGTAATTTATGTTATGTAAGTTAAGTTATTATGTTAAGTTTATTCTAGTTTAGATTTATTCTAGTTAAGATTTTTTGAGCAGCCCTTCTCTTATTTTTAGCTATCTCTCACTGTTTGTCCTGTTATTGGACTTACTGTGTTGGGCAATAAAGGCATATTATTATTATTATTAAATATTAAAAAGGCCAATTATTGATTTTGAAGAAGGCTTTAAAACGATTATCTATACATCCATACTCACCATGTTAAAAACTCCTGTATAAATCAATCAAATACAATATTCATATAAAAATTTGTTTAAATTTACGTATTTACATTGCATACGTAATCAAGGACTTAAACGTAACGTTAAATTAAAATTTTATTAATCCGTCTATAAAAAGTTCAATGCACCGTCGTAATTGAAAAAGAACAATGGACAATTTAAAAAAATATCAGATTTAGTTTCAGGCATTTTTATTACTCAAATCAACAATGACAGAACTGATTAGTGATATGAATTTTGAAATTGAAATAACAACATTAGGTTCTACACATCAAAATATTCTGTATTACCTATTGAGATAAACTATTATTACAACTATAACAGAAATTAAAACATCGTGTATACTATTAAAATCAGTTGGCCTTATTTAATTCGATTAATTTCATTTGTGTTTTTCCATGAGACAAACCACACTTATTTTGCTTGTTTTCTTACTTATTAGTGTTTGTTTCGGTACTTTAGTTTTATTTTGTTGTTTTCTGTTGCTATTACCGGCATTTTTCCTTAACATCCCCCATGACGTGACTGTCAGAGTTTAAGGATGTTTTACTGAAGCAATTTCAAAACAAAAATGTCAAATGAACATATGCCCAAAACTCTTTCGTAACTGAGTTACCAAGTTGCAAAATAATTTTCGTGTAAATCTAGCTAGAGTATTAATTATTTTTCTCCATCACGGTAGTAATTTCATTATATAATATGAACCAGATACTTCCAGGGATGTAATTAAACCATAAGGAACGTACGCATACTTGTCTAATGATAGCAAATTTGAAAATGCACATTCCCAATTAGGACAAATTTCCTAATCGAACAACGTTGGCTATGTTTTGTAAAATTACTACTTTCCATATTTGAAACAAATTTATTTCTACGTTTTGTAAAAACGATGTTCTCTTAGAAATGCATTTCCTGCATACTTGAGTTTTCTTTTATACATACGAGTAGTAATTTCTGTAATTTCAATAATTTAATAGCACTCCATTTATATAAAGAAACCATGCGGTATATCTAATCGTCCAAGCTATACAAATACGCACGTGTAATTATTACATTCTATTGGAGCCGCACAAAAAGAATTTGATCTTATATTACAAAGCAATTTCTCTCAAGTTAAATATTGTCAGAAGGAGTTCATAAGAGCATCGACCCATTCAAGCTTATGAATTCGTTTTGTGCCTGTCAGTTATTCAGGTGATCAAACACATCATATATATGCAAATGCGAATAACTGAAGGACATCAAGTACTTACACAAATTATATTGGAGGTTTCCCTCTTTCACATGTTCAGGTTAGTGTGTTACGAGGAGCGAATTGGACATAAGTTGTATTGACTTACGGGTGAGCATAGCTCACGACTACGAGCAAATCTAAAAATCCTCAACGTTAATCAATCGTAGACGTTTGCATGTTTGTTTACATGACCTCGGTGTAATGATTATAACCTCCAAAGGTACGTTTCCTAATACACTAATAGTATTTTCGACTTACTGCACTTTTATCCACTGATTGTATTTCCATCTTATGTTAATACATAATATTAGTATGATACTAGATGATTACTATGATAAAAATAACCAAAACTGTGGCACTGATAACACTACATACTTTCAAACAGCTGACCACAAATTTCACTACACTGGAGGCACGTTTCAATAGCAAAGTTAACAGCACCAAATTATAGGTATGCAAAATTTCAACAACTTGTCTTAATCCTTAGATATTAAATTTCGCAAACTTACAATGATGGAAACTGTAAACAGGACTAAATATATTTATCAACAGTCGTTGCTTGAGATATCCGGGGCTAAAAATACTTGATATATTACTCCGGTAAGTATTTTCAACCTGCCTCAAGATAATTAACTATCTTCTCATATGCTGTTACATACGTTGAGTACTAAATCAGTACGTGACACAGATTTTGTCCGAGCACAGTTGGCAACATATAAACAACTGCAGCATATTAATGCCGCGAAACACGACAGTTGTTCGTAATTTATAAATAGTTCGTGCTGCTCTTATGATCGAGTGAAATTCGCTTGTCTTATTGTGGTCGATCTTCTAGACGCTGTGGCTTCTGTAATTTTATATAAAGACATCGCTTGGTCGTTCACCTACGCTCTCAGATTTATATCACAGCTGCACACTGTGATGAATTGACCACATTAGTGTTTCTTGATTATAGTGAAGCATTGGGCTAAAGGGCTTAAAGGGCTTTCAGTTTCCCACCTCAAACGATGCTTCTTGGCTGATGTGCGTCGGTAGAGCTGTGTGTTTCGTATGTTCTACCAATTGGTAGTTCTACTATGTGACTCTAAACATGTGCTTCTCTTTTTTGAACTATTGAAACAAGGAGTAATGGAGCAGTATTTATTTACTGAATTGTTTCTTTATTTTAACTATGCCAAAAGCTTTCTCTACCGAAAGGTCAAAAGATTGGAAATCGCTTAGAGTCTAGATTATAGACGCAAGTCGTCATACTATTATATGCTTACAAATCAATCTCTCCAATTTGTAACAAAAATTAATTCAACTAATTTGTCCAACTAATTCATCTTGTTAACTTTTGGTGAAATAATTTGATAGAATAAATTAATATTATTCTATTATTATAGTAACATATTCTTTTCTTACAGGCCTATGCAGAGCGAACACCCCGCGTAGAGAAACTCGCCTTCTACAATCACACACAATGCGCCTGCATCAACGTAAATGAACTAGCAACGCTTAACACAAACGCCGCTGATATCATAAGCACGGCGTCGAAGAAAACTATTTCCTTAAAATCGGGTTTATCAGCAGAAAATCTCATACGGTAAGTGTGTTTAGATTACGTAAACATTGTTACAATATTTGGACTATTCTGCTACAAACTGATCGACCATTGGCCTAGGCCTTTGTACCCTAAAATTTTGTATTTTTCCGTTTGAGCTGACCATATTGAGAGGTTAGAAGATTAATTTTATGTGGTACAAATTCACTTTAGGGTGGTATAATGTTTCTCTTTTGTAGTTCTAGCTCTTTATGGTTTATTTTTTTTTGACCATAGGCCATCTATCAACTATTCCTGGTATCATCCAAGCTTTCCGATTCGTTCTCCAAATAAAAAAGACTATTTTATTTCATTTTTAAGGATTTTTTGATAAAATCGAAGCATTTATATACTTATCAGGCACCCTCGCAGAGCCAAATCTCCCTCCTAATCATAATCATGACCCCGGAAAAATCCAGTCATCACAAATGACGAGCGAGGTTTGAACTTGTGACACCCTAAACAAGGCCTTAAGGCACTGGGCCACCTCAGGCTCTTCATCCCTATATTTTTTAAATAGTAAGATTACAAGCTCTTTCCTATATAATTACTAATGGTTTTAACATGCATACGTTTGCGAAACTACATAGCAAATGCACTTCTTTTCCGCAATGATAAAGTTTTACTGGATAGCGTTTGGCATCATAGTTCGCAATATTTTCTGGAAAATGCTTTTTTAATAGAATAGATAATTTTATTTCTAGCCTAAGGGGGATTTTTAAAACTTTGGAGCCATTCATTGGATGCTTCAAAATCTTTGTTACCAAATATTTCAGCATTTAAAAAAAAACAAATAATGACTTGTGTTGTACAAGTCAAATTCAAACTAAATGAACAACAGTTTCCACACTTCTTCAATTAAATTTCTGCACACTTTCAAACATCTTATCACAAATTTATCTACACTGGACGCATGTTTCAATAGCAAAGCTAACATGATCTACAGTAACACTGAACATAGCGAATGATGTAAATGAAGAAAGTGCAACACCATCTACCTGAGGGTAAGATGTCTGGTAGCTTCCACATTAGAAATAGCAAAGCTATGTATCAAGTAATAGTGGAGAACAAATGTGTCCCATTTGTTTCTTTAATGAGGAATTGCACTTTTTTTTAATTCTTGTTAAAATAATGTTATTTTGTACATGACCTACATATATATACACTGAAATTTTGACTGTTTTCTGTAAAGTAGTTTTTGAAATATAATTTTTTTAAGATCTTTATAGGTCACAGGTACGCAGTAAAATTTTATGAATGAACGAGAATATATGGCAACATAGAAATTACTCCCCCGTAATAATCACAGTTTGCAGTCATTTATCGGCTGCGAAATACGATATTGTTAAGGTGCTATGCAGGTTATGGTCACAAAGGAATTTGGGATTCGGCATTATTTCTGCATCTTGTTTTAGTTTGTGTTTAAAGTTCTCCAATTTATCGTAAAAGAACGAATTCTGAAAGATTATAACCTCCAAACCTCGTAAAATAAACACAGAATATCGTAATAATACGTTTACGCCATCTGTACGCGCAAAGCATGCGAACAGAGAACTTAATATTACTTATCTGCGATGATGATGCGAACTACGATGACTATCGCTCCATTGCCAAATCATGCCGACTAAGAATTAATGAATGAAAGAACTTGTGACGTCAGAGCACTTTAAAAAAATTAATTATGCCTTAATGAGACACAATTTAAAAGAAGGTTTAATGATGGGCTATATATTACAACATTCTCTATAAAACATAAAAAAAAAGTTGTGCGATTCCTCATTTACACATTATTTAATGTGTGTGGTGCACTCTGGTGGACAATAGCCATTCCTGTATTCCACTACTGCTTGACTGCAGACATCTTACTTTTGCGGATAGATGGCGCTGCACTTTTTTTATTTACATGTTTATGTAAATTTGGAGTAAGATTTGAAGATTTGAAACTATGTGGTGTTTTTTTTTTTTTCCGTGTTACAGTTTGGCGGATTTTTGTCAATTTTCAATTATTTGTTATATTCACTTGAAGTATTCTATTCACTTCTCTCTAGTGTTTGTTTAATTTTTGGATTTTATTTGTTATTTTACAACAAACAAGCTTATGATATACCGTATTGTGTATCTAAATCAATTATCTGCCGATTGACTCAAAATTCAACCCCCAGCCCCAGGTGTTATTTAAAAAAAAAATAAAATGGTTGCCTCCATTGAACTGTATCATATGGAACTGGAATGGCGTCGGACATATAATAATATATTCAGGCGTTGAAGTCAACAAAGATAGTAAACGCGACGTGTATCTGTTTCACTTCCTCTTCATTGTATACAGTGTGTCCCACATCTATTTTCCCACGCATTTACTCGGAAACTAATAGAGATAGAAAATTGCAGTAAATTCCAGTGGAAATGAGACATGAGACGACATTGTACATCAAATTCTGCCATTATAACACACCCCGCATAAATAGCCTTTTACCCCCCACTCTCACTGCATATATTTTTCGGAACTACTTTTTGAGAAGATTTCGTATAATAATAATAACAAAAAACATATGACTGTATTTATAAGCCTGGTAACTACCGAACACTTACAAAAAAATTAGGGGTGCCATTTAAAAAAAATAAAGTGGGGGAGGGGGGTAAAAGGCTATTTATACAGGGTGTGTTATAATGGCAAAATTTGATGTACAATGTCGTCTCATTTCCACTGGAATTTACTGCAACTTTTTATCTCTATTAGTTTCCGTGGGAAAATAGATGTGGGACACACTGTATGTATTTGGATTGCTACTCTAGGTTTGTGTCAATTTGAAGGTATTTTCATGGGTCCATCGTAATGTGTTAGAAAGAAATAGATATACGTCTGTAATCATGGTTGCCTCTCTGGAGCCCTGCTTTTCACATTTTCGCGAGTAAGATACCGTTGCAGCTCCCTAGAATACAGATCAATGGGGCTGCCTCTGACAAACACCATGCACCAGTTGCACAAACCAAAAAAATTAAACTCATACTATAATATTGGTATTTGGTTAGGTATTTATCAATGTACGATTTAACCATGATTTAACCCTACCAAATGTCAAGTCTAAATGTCAAACCGTTTCTATATCATCCCATTTGGTGCAGTAGGTACTATTTACACACCCAATTTAGGATTTGACTGTACATATTAGTGCTTATTTCTTATTGTTTATATTTTATTATCACATGTCATTATTATTTTTCAGATGCAAATGTCCATCACAGTTCATCCCAAATCCCAGATTCACGAGCTATTGTTCTTGCACCTGTTCGAACAACAACCTAGATTGCGAAAGGATGCAACGCGGAATGGAATATCTCTCCTTAAAGGATAGAGCGTAAGTAAACATAAAAATAATATTAGAGATGCAAACAAAACTACGATAATCATCTTACATCATCTATTTAATTCCTATACATTCTACGACTGACAATAACAATATAACTTTAAAGTAGTATTCCTCATGCAGGAACTCTCCTTCCCGTAGGTCGATAATCTGCTAACCATTCCCAGTACGACATATTTATCATCGAGTTGCCTTAAAATCGCTTCAAAAATGCCGGTACCCGGTGAAGTACTCACGGTTACTTTGATTTGATACAAATACGTCTGCCGTGACCAATATTTTATGTACCGAGCGTCCAAGACTCTATTTAACGCCAACGTCGCGCACTCCGGAAACGGATGAACGAATTCGTTCACATAATTCACTACCGTTTGTCCTACCGTTATCCGTAACAAATGATCTCTGATTACTACGTGAGCTACTGCGCAGACGCAGAACTCTACTGGAATACCAGCGTCGAAACAAGTCCTATCTTTCGGTATTTCACGGAACAGACTGATACCTGGAGTGTGCCCTTCAGTTTTGTCGAATGTCATATGCACGATGTCGTTTAGTGTCTCGTGCAAGTCGAATACTGTGGTTAAAGCGGCCGAATTTTGTTTAAATGCGGAATAAGCAGTTATGTACTTGTTTCTGAATTGGTGGGGTAGATAAACGAAGAGAAAAGGCAAATTCGCCTCGAAATATCCTTGATGAGTTGTTCTAATCGGACCATACCGAGAACCGTGATCGCTCAAGAAGAATACCGCTGTCTTTTTTAAGATCCCACTTTGTAGTAGTTCGGAAAAGAGGTCGCGTAACTCTTCGTCGATCGACGCCAATAGGGAATTATCATCGTGACTGGCCGAATTGGAATGCAAGAAAGCGAAGAATTTCTGCTGCTCTTTCAACATGCGTTTGAAAAAATTCCTGGTGTAATTAAGGAAGCGGACATAGACCGGTGTATCTCCGACGCACGCGGGCACGAATGGTGTTTTGGCGTTTTGCGGTTCGGTTTTGCTTCTCGCCAGGAGTAAGTTGAACGGTCTCCAGTAATAGTCGACCGGTTGGTAAACGAAACCACCCTTTTCGAAATCGAAGGTGTCCGTATGGCCGGCGTCCTCGACGAATGCGGTTAAATACTGCTTCTCCTGGAAGCTCTTCCATATGAAGGGGCAGTTGTCGAAGGTCTGTTGATTGGATTTCCAACAGAGGCTCCTCTCTAAATTGTTGCTACCGTAACCGTTCAGTAAAGCCATTACGTTAGGAAATGAGTTGTCTCCTATCTGGATGGACATGAATAAAACATAAGGAATAAAGTTCATACAGA
The DNA here is from genome assembly GCA_949128085.1 of Cetonia aurata. Lineage (NCBI taxonomy): Eukaryota > Metazoa > Arthropoda > Insecta > Coleoptera > Scarabaeidae > Cetonia > Cetonia aurata. The sequence goes on from OX421885.1 coordinate 38,599,150, forward strand.
ACACGCAAATATCTCATGTTATGATAGCTGAAGTACCTTCTAAGCCCCACAGAGGCCAACAATTTGTTTTCAGACAAAAAAGCGAAACACTATACAGATCAATTTTACAAAATTACATTTTACAGTTGTATACTTCCTAACCAAAAGAAAACCGTCTTTCTCTTTCACTGTGACTCTTAGACTGCTTAAATTTTATACTCCTCAATTATCAGATACACCTATTTAAACTACAAATGTCAAAAACTCTCCCTCACCTTCATAAACTTGGTGAATTCCACCACTCCCAATTTATCCAAAATCTTCATCGTTTCCGGAAGTTGTCGATGAAACGCCATCCTAGAAACCCCATCCAGTATAAACAGGACGACATTTAAATGATTAGAAAGCTTCTTAACTGGAGGAAATTTCGTGACGGGCAAAACAAAATCCGCATGATCCATGTACACCACGTGATTCCTATAGGCGCATTCGATTTGGACGAACTCGTGCGCAACTTTAACCTTTTCCTTGATGCTAATGCAATAGTTAGCGAAACGACGCTCGGACAACCTGTTGCCTACTTTCAAGTACGGTTTGTAACAGCAGTCCAATTGGTTCATCGTCAGGAAGGGTTCCTTGGCGAGCATCAGATGTTCGAAGTCGCTCTTCACCAGATGCACGGTGGGATTTTTGCATTGGATTTTAATTCGCTTGTGGAAGGGCATGACGGAGATATCGAACGGGTTCATTACCGGGATGTTGCATTCGTGAACGATTTTTTCCTTTATAGTCTGGGGTGTTCGATTCCAGAATAAAATAAGGGGCGGTAGGAAAGCCAAACTACTCAACACAAGTATAGTACAAATCTTAAAGTGGTGTAACAACATTGGTTACCTTATTACGATTTCTAAATCTATTAAGACGTATAAAATAACTCATTATATTGATTAATCTATTAGAAAAAAATGATGCTTGCTTGACAGCACTTGACAGGAATACACAACGACATCTTGCGACATTTCCTAAACTATAGACCGCATCGTCATTGCCACAATATTATTGCGTTAGCATGACAGTTCATCATTTGATATTTTGACTTTTGATTCATCAGTGTCAAAATGTAACAAATAGATCAATCCAAATTCAAGTCATTTATGCAAATTTTTCTATGCATTTGTCATTTTGACAATTTTTATGTCAAACTTACTTCACTTTGACAAAAGGAAGCAAATATTGACTTCAAAACTGCGGAAAGTAGCGTGACATTTGCCCTCAACGGCCATATTGAATTTAATTTTGACAGGTCGTTAGATTATAAAATAATGACAACTTCATTGACTGTTTATAACCTAATCACAAATAATTTTGTCAAATTACACATTTACAAAGCACAAAATACTCCAAAAGAAATATATAAACAAAGCTGGAAGTATTTTCGACACAGTTTATAATATATCTAGAATTTTCTGTTTGTTTCAGGTGCATAAAAAGCGGCGAATGCAGTTCACCCATGTGCGAATATGGAAAATACTTGAAAGATGTCGGAAGGTGTCCCAAGAAACACGATACGCACTCCAAATAACCACCCAACGTGCTTTTACTCTAGAAAACTACAAATTCAAAGCAATCTTGTCGCAATTGTGTTATCGAAAACATGTTTTCCATTAGTGATATTGATGGATCTGAAAAACTATGACATTTTTGTAATTAATCTCAAAGCACTAAAAACTACGAAGCATCCGTTTGACTGACGGTCTACTGAGTTAAAATAAACTTTGTACAGATAAGAAAACCTTCATGCAAGTACAATAACTTAACAAACACAGTGCTACCAAATAGTTTGTAACTGTTTACTTAATTTACAAACAATTTATTTTATAAATGAAATAAAGTATTTATAAGTACATTCTGGATATCTTTAAAAAAAAGTATTCTCTTAAGTAAATCATAAATTTTGTACATTCACATCAGAATCTCATGTTAACCGCTTTGTCTTTTACATAGTAAATGTATAAAACCAAATAGTTTTATTAATCTTAATTAATAAAGATATACTGTAAATACGTAAGATACATACGTAAATCATATTCTATCATAATATTCACATAAAAACTAGTAGTAAGAAATCCTAGTCTGAATTTTGTTGTTATTGTAGGATAGTGTACAAAGCTCAAAAGCAAGAGGCGGAATTCACAATAAACTAAATTGTAATTGCCACGTATTTAATTTAGATTCTTTTTTAGACGATTTCAGCAGTAATATACTTTTTCTTATTTAAAAAAAAAAAAGAGAACAAAATATTTTATAATATAAGTACTACTACACTTGGTGCTGTAAAATATTGATTAAATAAATCATATTCAGTATTGACTTTGTATTTTTGTTACTATTTTTACGCTCAACGAGTTTTATATTCGTTTTTTCTTCAACTTGATTTGTTGGCAATGTGGTAGTGTTACATCAAGAATGAGACGATAACATTTGCAAGAAATTTTGTTGGCATGTAATTCAAAAAAATCAATAATGTGTTTGGCTGAGTACACTCCTGTACACGTCTAGGCATCGACAGAGTGAGATCGTCGATGACAGCAGCGTCGAGTCTTTTTTAAAGAGGGGCGTTTGAAAAAAAAAATAGAAAATAAAAAAAAATTTTTAAACGTCACGCGTAACGTCGAGTGTCACAACAGCGAGACTCGCAGCTTCGAGTCTTTTTTAAACAGGCGCGTTTTAAAAAAAAGAAAAGAAAAATAAAGAAAATATAAATTAAGAAAAATTTAAAAATTATGAAATTGCAAATCATTTTAAAGTGACGCGGAGCGGCGAGTCTTTTTAAAAGTGAGAGATATTTGAAAAAGAAAATTGAAATTAAAAAAGGGGGCCAGGCGTACCGACCTTTTCAATAGGGTGCGTTCCAGGTGGAACGTGGACTTTCTGCTGAGTTGGGGCGTAAGCGGTCATCAATTGGCAGGGTGAATGGACCCGGCTTTCTATATCTTTTTCAACGAGACGCGTATCGTCGAGTCTTTTTAAAAGTGAGAGGCATTTGATAAAAAAAAATTGAAATGAAAAAATTAAGAAAAATGAAAAAATTAAGTAATTTCCAGCGAGTTTGCAAACTTAAACCGCGCAGCGTCAAGTTTTCCGAAGAGCCACGCTTAAAAAAATTAAAATTAAAAAATTTGGAAATCAAAGACTTGGGAACATTAAAAAATTAAAGAAAATTTACAGACAATAAATTAATAGATTACAACTTCATCTTAGATATCTATTCTACGCGATTAAAGGGCGGACTGCTACCTGAGAGGTATTTTATCTGCTATAGTAAGCGCGGGCCTTGGTGGATCGCGGACTAGGCGTACCAACTTTTTCAATAGAGTGCGTTCCAGGTGGAACGCGAGCTTATTGCTTTCTATCGAGTTGGGGCGTAATCCGTCATTAAACGACTAATTAGTTATCTGGGTGAGCGGACCCGGCATTCTAGTTATATACTATTAATAAATTTCCTCGGTTTCATCAAAGCATTTATTATATTATCTACTATTTTACAATATTAAACAAAAATATTACTAATAATAGCATAGCATTATATCTGATATTAACAGCGTCTAGTTCAAACGTTGGCTTATAATTATCATCGGAAATGGGTCGTTGGGATCCACACAATCTGGGAAATTCATCGTTAACCGTCATATTTTCATATTTACTGCAAGGAGGTTCTCCCACCGTATACACGGGAATACCAGGTATTATACCACCTGGGCCATAGTTACATATAATATTCAAGCCCATATAATCCCGATCACTAAATCGCGTTCTGCCACAACCAATTAAGTTTGTGTCCGACCAAACCATTTGCGCGTAATATTCATAGTTCTCACTTCTGTATTAATAAAAATTCGGGTTAAAAAAAAACAATTGCAAAATTCATTGCGAAAGAACTTAACATATTATATCTATACGAATTTATTATGACACTATTTATATTGGGTTCCTCATCGTGCCAGGCAGTTATAGCATTTTCCACATGACTAATATCGCTCCAATCGATATCCATATCCAATGAGGCGTTAGCCCATGTATTTTGCCCGTTATGACTGTACGTCACTACAATGAACGCATGATGTAATCTTGGGCTTGCATCCTAAGCTCGCAAACTGTCCGATGGAGGTTAGAGGCATGCGCATTCAGTAAATACCTTGCAATAAACACCTTTTATGTCTAACAAATTAAGTAATGTGCATACGTTTGACGTCCATCTGTCCGTTTGCGAGTTCAGATGGAACAAAGCTTTTATATAGACTAATTATTTTATCTGAAAGCCATGTGATTTAAAAATGTATGGCGAATTCAATAATTTGATCTTGACGGCAGACACAAAGAAAATTGTAACCAACATACAAACAAAATGTTTTAATACTCGAATAGATATGATAAATTGGTAATTTTTATAATTCAAAAAGAAATCCTATTTTTACTATCCGTGAGCGAATTATTATTGACAACTAAAGATATTACTGATACTGATCACCAGTGAATGGTATTTTATAATATTCCCATTTATGAGAGAATTTTATTTTAAAACTTATTTCATTCCCAACGAATATTTTTTTTAATATATAAGCAAGAGAGTACAGTGAACAGACATCCTTGCATACATTCTAGGCTCACATCGATGTGACTGGTGAAAGTTCTTTTTACGTTACTTTTGTAACATTTCTATCAATTGCATATTAAAAGCAAATAATAAATACTATATAGAGAAGAAAATAATCACTGATGTGCTTTACGATGAGGCAGAAAGTATTTTTTCTCACCCTAACTTACACATGTGCATACTTGGTGCCTTTCCCACTATTACGCTGACTCACCAGAACTGCAGGGCCTGAGGATAACGGAAAAACAATAAAGGTTTTTATTTATTTTATATCAGAGTAATTTTAAATGTAGGTATTATAAATGTTGATCAAAATATAACCCAAGAAATTTACATCGGGCTGCGGATTCTAATAGCTCATCCTTAATGGTCACCCTAACTGGCTCAACAGCGTTTTGCCAGTGGTGGAAGCAAACAATATACTTTTGACTGATGTAAATTATGATCTTAAAACAAGCGGCAGTGCTTATGATTTTAGTTTCCAAACTAGCTTCAGCACGATTATTGTTGCTTTTAAAAGGGACTATCAGAGCAAAATCATCCACATTGGATACAAAAGGTGTTGACCTAACGTAAAAGTCGAAGTCATTAACGTACAAAATGAAAAGAATAGGGCCCATCATTGAACCCTGTGGAACATCCATGCTGGTTACCAATATATCCGAGTTAACAGTGCTATCGCGAGACACATATTACTGCCGGCAATCCAAAAAGTACTTAATCCAGTCAGAAGACACACCACTAAATAAAATTAATGCAGGGAAGGGAGATTTATTTTTTCTGAGTTCATATTGTTTGTTATTTAATGTTATGTTTATAAATAAATGACAGGAGCCTATTTAAAAAAGCATACTCGAAAACCTTCAAGAGGGAATTCAAAATACTCACAGGCCTATAATTTCCTATAATTTGGCGGTCACCCTTTTTATAGATCGGGGTAACTTTGCGTATCTTTAACCTATCAGGAAATATCAAAAATAAAATCTTTTACACAAAGTGTGAACGTTGAACTTCATCCACCTTCTTAACCTTATCCGCAGCGCCCAACTGTAGTCTTATAAGAGTTACCTATCTTTATGATTGCATGACTTTCGGATAAAATAAAGAGTCTGTATGTTAAAGAAATAAAAACGGATTTACTTGCCAGTAGCCCTACAACGATCCCTTGCGTGTGACGGTCTGGGACTTTCCATGCACTGATTAGCCCAACAGCTTGCTAAAAATTCCAATTCTTTGTCGTAGCTCTAGAAAACCTTTCTTACATTGATAAATTCGAAAGCGAATTTCAAATCTGTCAGTACCATTACCATCATGTCGGTTGCGAATATCTCGCTTCTGATTTCATTATGGCGTTTAACTATATAGTCCCGTTCGGTATCGTTAAACGGTAGTCTCTTATGAGATTCACCGCAAGTGAACGATGGTAAGCACGGCTGAAATGATTCAGTAGGTAGAGACATCCCGATAAACTACTTATTACACATGCATTAACTAACGAAAAGATAGAATTACACTTCACTTTATAACGTATTATTGCTGACGTGTAACTACTGCCCGGACGTTTTAGGTTTTGGACCCTCCAAGAATAAGTATTGGCTTATACAAGTACTGGGATGCCCAAGGTAGGGGAAATGAACTATCGTTATCGAGGACTAGACAACCTCGTGTTTATTCGTCTCGGGAGAAGGGATTCGTCTTGCTTACTGGCTTTCCCAACAGTCGATTAATAGATAGATTTAAATACTATTAATAATATTTAAAAAAAAAAAACTATATTTATATTGCTGGTCTACATGCAGATACAAGTAACTGAAAATTAATTAATTGAGGTTGTTACACAATTTTTTTAGTATTTATATACAGAGAAATGCGGCTAAAGTGTGATTGGTTTAACTTTCCGCATCACTGTAAACGAATCACATTACCACATTATTGTCTATTATCATACGTCGCTGTGATTTTCTGTATATAATTACCAGAGACCGGCGTTTTTAGGTTTTTGGATCCCACCATACAAACACGAGTCTGTCCAGTCTTCGCTAACGATAGTTATTTATTTTTGGGAAATATCCCTGATCAGAACTGATGATTGTAGCGGCGACAGACTGCTGTGATTATCGCTGTAGTCGTGTATACGGACGGACCCGCTTTTAGATGATAATAAGTGATCTTTCTTGTCTTATCTGAAATGAACTAGGCCAGACTGTTTTTATTTCCCACTGTTTTTATATTTAGAACTAAGTGAGAGAAAGCTGTTTTAGTTAAGAAGTGTAAGCTGTGTTCTGCTTTATTTTAAATTTAAAATAATAAATATTTTAAAGCAAAAAGAATGGCCCAATTATCACTTAAATACCGGTATCTCTCTTTGCACGCGCGATTGTTACCGAGGTTTTAGAGGGGGTGATCTGTACGGCCTTAAAACGCCAGGGCAGAATTTTAACTTCGACAATTCGGTGAACAATCGCTTGCTGAAAAAGAAAAAACAAACTTAAGAAATAATAACACAGAATCGCTTACAGCCATGTCGCAAGCAATATTCGGGACTTGCGTTTCACCAATAAAACAACTCAAGCCACAATAATGCTTATACTCAGGTATTTGTGGAATTCCCAGATGTTGAGAGTAAACGTAGTTGCTCCAGAGAGCTAATAATGCCTTCACTATCAATATCATTATCAAATATCTCAACTTTGTTACTTAAGCATGCTAACATCTTTTCGTACTGACAGAAAAGTGACTTTAGAAAGAAACGTAACCAAGGTAACTTAACAATAATTGCTTTATTAATCTATCAACAGTATTTATCACAGTATGATATTTATATATGGATAAAAATGGTAAAATATTATGTATTTCCATTTAATAATCTTTCCTCTTCTGTGGTAGCCCAAACCTTCCTCCATTTTACGAACGCGCTAATAAAAACTAGCAGTACAGCAATACCAATGATGGCATATCCTGTATAGCTAAAAATCGCTGGTACTGTCAACAATACTTTAGCTTTCTTCCCCAGCTGATCGGTTAATTTCGCGGTCTGTGAGAACCACAGCATCGGAACGAAAGTCTTCTTCACTTTCTTGAACATCGTGGCGTGTGGTATAGGTTGTATTAGCAGATTCAACTGCATCGCCGCCCTAACCTCCAATGGTATGCCAGTATTCGGCTCCAAATTAATGAAAAATTCATGATCTAACTTATTCGGTTTCATACCTATAATGGCTTTCTGATAACTCGGATCGGCCAAATAAAAGTGGGGATACGATACGAACGCTGGAGCGCCAAATCTTTCAACAATGAAGAGCTAATAATTACCGAGGAAAGGCATGGCCTTAAGAATTGCAAAGACTTACTTGCATATCGATACGTCGCGAACTCCACTTGGAACAGCGGGATCGCCGTTAAAACACTTTTGTTCCGGGTATTTTGTACCATTATCAAAATTAAAATCCGTACCGACAAATAATTTCCCTTGCAATCCGAGAGTTTCATTTAAATAACTGGTGTCATGTGATAGCCATATTGAACTGTAAAGTATATTCATGTTTGATAGTCAGTTTAATACACAGCAAATGAAATACAGATAGTCTCACTGTGATCTGTGGTGTTTCAATACGAAAATTTGAATAGTCGAATATTTTGAAGAAAATCGTTTGAAGTGTTTATTATATTTCTCTTCCCATAATACCTCATAAGCATTCTTTGTCTAAACTAGGAACGTTTATAATACACGATCACATTTAATCTCAGTAAACTACTCTATGCGAACTTCCTTCTTTTGTAATCTCGCTAATAGCTTTTGAAAGAATAAAAAATGACAATGCCTGCAAGAATGTTCCTCTCGATACGGCATACTAACAAGGGGAACCTATCAGTCCTAGTCATATCAAGTCTTATTGTCTTTATTTCAGATATCTCTACAAAAAACAGGTAAACAACTTGCAAATGGCACCGAAATCATGAGAATATTAGATTTTAAAAAGGCAAAAATTTGAAATCCTGACATAAAAGAATTGGGAATAAATGCAAGATAAATGTTATGAAAAAGTTGGACCACCAATTTAGAAAAGCTAAATGAGGGTAGTTTTAACTGTATGTGAACTATAATCATGTGAAATCAGTGGAAAATATACTAAACAGAAAGCAAGGACCAATTTGTCTCAGCAGAGAACGGGCATCAATGGAGAGAGAATCTGTGAAGAATCAAAAAGCAATATGGAAACCTAGCAACAACAAAAAGAGAGTGTTATTTCATCAAGAAAATTCAAAGAGCTCTAACTCCCAGCCTACACAATTCCCCTAAAATAATGAGACTATTCGTACTTCCTTTGCTATATCCGGCTATTACCTGCATAAATCTGGTGAAAAAATCGACACTTTATCATATTTCTTAACAGGAGGCCATAACTCTCCGGAAGTACCATTTACAACACCGCAATAATTATTATAATCACCTGTCCAGGATTTCCCATTCCATTTATTGATTACTCCTAGTAAATTAATATTATTTGCTCCAGTATACATTGTAAAATTGCCATCGTAGATTTCGGAATTATTTCTCTGAAAGGCAAAATTTCACTTTTTTCACTAATTTTCTCCTGTTATACAAACTCACCTGATAAAACCACCCAAATCGATCATAAGGTATATTAAAATTACTACTATTTAGGTCTAATAATAACTTAAGTAATTTATCTTCATATCCGTCGAAAGTCCATTCAGCAACAGTTTTAGTTTGTACTAATTCCTTTTCTTTAAGTTCAATGAAGAAGTCAACTAATTCCTGAATAACGAAAATTTTCTTCCGGACAAAGTAGCCTACTGTCTAAAAATTAATAAAGCTCTGATTGTGAAACAGCAAACAAGAAGAGAAGATTTACAGATATGTAAGAAATTAAAATTAGAGATGTATTGAGAATAAGGACAGAAAACAAAGGAAAAGGTATAGAAAAAATACAGAGAATACTACATATGGTGATCAGAAGAAGACAGGAAAAGGGCAGAGCACCAAATACTATACTGCAAGGCTTTAGAAAAGAGAAATGTATGAAATGAAAGGATTTGAAAACTAAAAATAGAATGCATGATTTTTATAAGATTACAGAGGAAGGAGAATGATAACAATATAAGTTATTGGTAGAATGGGAAATGAAAATGACATAATAATAGATATACATACGGCTGCAATAACGTTTAAGTTAGTAATATTATCTTGTAATGTCCCATTTGATAATTCTGGTTGAAAATGCCATATCCTCTTTTGATAGTAAGTAACTGTATTATCACAATCGTCCCAAGTTAAATTTACTCTGATATGGTGTTCGGAAAAGACATAAGGTCCACATTCTTCAAATACTGGCGTTACGCTCCAATTCTGTAACACCTCGTGGGAATTCGTCCAATTAAAAAGGTATACATTAAGATACATAGGTATCGGTGTTTCCTTCCATAACTCATAACCAGTCGAATGTTCTGAGATTGTTAATTCCTGAAAGAGAGAAATGATGTAAAAATTGTGTTACATAAATTTAAAGAAATCTACTTCTTTCACTTTTTAAAAACATGCAACATATATGTATGTAAAAACTTTCACATTCCAGAGAGTTAATAATAATAAAAAAAATTAATACATAAATACAACAAACAAAATCATTGGATATTTATATTTAAATTCAATACCTTTTGTTAATTATTTATATTAAAGTGTCACATCCAAGAATAGCAGATATTTTTTTCAACAAAAATTAATCTCACTCACCTTATGTAAAATTAGATGATAAAATTTCTGTGATAATGTAACTGCACATATTCCAACAATGAGTAAAACAACAACCGTAACCACCAAAGATACAATTTTACATCTTCTTGAACACACAGTCATCTTTATTCTGAAAGAAATCAAATAGTTGTGAGCGCACAATCTGGGATATGTAGTAATCACGTATGTACATATATGTGTATTTGTGATGAGGAAAACGAGATAAGGATTTTATTAATCTATAGTACAAACATATTTCTTTAATCAATTTCTAGGAGATAGGGCACCCACAAAGAAAGCACATCTATTTTTAAATATTTAACAAATAACAAGGAGACCAAGTTAAGGTCACAAAAACAATGAAAAGAGATAAAAAATAACAAACTGGATACAGGGCAAAAAACTAGTTTGAAACATTTAAAAATGAATCATTTCTATTTATCATGTATTTATCACATGTTTTTCTACTTCTACATATGTTGTACTTTGAAATTTGAAATGCTTGCTACTATTGATTCATTAATCATTAGAGATTAATCACAAAGAAATAAACAAAGATTATTGGAATAGCTGTACCTCTAGCAAAATAACATCACAACATAAAAGAAGCAAGTTATGTTTCAAATTTTAGATACAAATATGCATAAAACGAAAACGTATTACGTTTGGTTTAACGTGGTTTAACTAAAACTTAACCTTCGTATTCTAATTTTCTAATTACTCATTTCGTCACCAACAAGTTTTTAAACAAAATATAGGGTTTACGACTGATAATATTTATGTATAAGTTAAGGTTATTCATTTAGTTTATAAACTTGTATATTTCAAACAAAACATGCAAGTTTCGGGAATGTGATAAGGTTAAATCGACCTGTGTTGGGTACTTTTACCTTATTTATAGGATTGTACGCCACTGACTAGAATATCAAAAAAACAACGTAATTATTTACGTGATCTAACTAAAAACCATAAAAACAATATAAAATCCAAGAAGACAGGGAAACAACATTTTTATTGGTTGCACCATTTTTATAACTATGCGCCATCTTTTGGTGAAGCTAGAAGCTATTTTATTCTAGCTATTAGCCGGGAATTTTATATTCTTTCATGTGCCGCTATTTACTAAAATTTAATTAAAATATGAAACGACTTGAAAATTACCGTAAAATATCGCCTATTAGCATTGCTATATTCTTCACATTTATTTTAAATAAAAGTTCCAGTTTATTAGTGCACTTTAGGCTAATTCATATTTTATGAAGAATTGTACAGATGGCTGCAGATGCGTTGATTTGCAATGTCATTTTACCATACAAATACCCAATTTCTCAACATTAAATTAACCTCAATTTATGCTTTTTTTTATTCAACAATGCGCATTTGGTTGCATAAATTAATTTTTCAGAAACAATTATAATTATAGAAAGACGATCAAGATACCGCAACTTTCCTGTTAATTTGTAAAGTTAAAAAAGAGGACATCCTTATCAATCTTCACACATTGGGTAAAAGAAAAATAATTAGATTACTTATGCAACTGCACAAATTAAAAGTTGCATTGTAAGTTGTAACAATATTATTCAATAAATATGTCTGGAAAGCTAGGGGCTTTACAAATTATTAAACAATCTAATAAAGTAAATACAGGCACGGTAATATTTTTTCATGGATCAGGTATACAGTATATTTACGACTAATTAATTTATATATTATATGCCTGGGTTTTATTTCAGGTGATACTGGAGCTGGTATATTAGATTGGGTAAAATTCTTAGTGGGTGATTTCACTTTTCCCCATCTAAAATTCCTTTTCCCAACAGCGCCTCTGAGACCATACACCCCCTTAAACGGTGAGGTATGATTATGAAATATTGAATTTATTTTATGTTTACGTTATAATTTTAGGTGAGTCATGTATGGTTCGATAGGCTCGATATTAATCCTACTGTTCCTGAGCACAAAGAAACAATGGATTCCATCGATAAAGAAATTAAAAGCTTAGTTGATGCTGAAGTAGAGAACGGAATACCACTGAATAAGATCATAGTTGGTAGGTCAAATCTTGTCTTTTTAATAGGATGACTTTGAACTAATTTATGAATTTCAGGTGGTTTTTCGATGGGTGGTGCATTAGCACTTCATACAGCCTATAGAAGTATACCAGGTCTTGCAGGAGCATTTGCATTATCGTCTTTTCTTAATTACGATTCTAGTGTATATCAAACATTGAAGAGTTCAGAAAATGTAATGACACCTTTTATCATGTTTCATGGTGACCATGATACTTTAGTGCCACAAGAGTGGGGTAATGCAACAGCAAAAAGTTTACAAAGAAGTGGTATAAAAGGTGAATTTCATATTGTCAAGAATTGTTTTCATGAATTGAAGAAGCAAGAATTAAAACAATTATTTGAATGGATTACTAAGCTTTTACCTGAGAAATAATTACAAATTTTTTGTTAAACTAATAAAGTGTGTATAATATATTTGATACCAATATATTTTATTTAGAAATTGGCTTTAAGTTTTATGAAATAAGTTTAGTTTTAAATATTAAAACAATTTGCCAAAGGTAGGAAGTTGGACAACTCACATTACCAAAAATCAAACTATGATTAGTTTCTTCCAACACAATAGATGCTGCAGAAATACGATTGCAATAATATTCAAATAATTACAAAATTATACAAAGAGTCTAGGTATTTCTTAATCGCCATATATACGATTAGTTCTACCTAAGGGTAACAGAACTAATACATAACGGTACAGATACACATACATCAAACTGGGTTAAAGCCAATAAAGTTTATTCACTCGTAATTAAAGTGTTCTGCAGCAATGAAGTCCCTAAGTAAACTCTTACAGGAATCAACTGCAGACAGCTTTAACTAATAAAAAAGTGTGGAGGACGAAAACCGATGCCGTTTTCGACAGTAGTCAAGTAATTATATAACATGAACGTACATCTACCATGAATTGTCCGTACTTGTATTTATTTATATATAGAATTTTCTAATGTCACGTCTCTTCTTCGAAAGTAATATGGGATTCCCATGAAGGAAAGTTACAATTCCTTCAATAAATTGATATGAAGAAAGAGAAACGCCGCGTCAAGTCTTTTGGAATTCTTATTGCATTTGGCGCGCCACCTATATGTCGGATCCTGCAAACTGTGTGTGGTTGGATAGCAAAACGAGGAAAAATCGACTTTTCGTTTTTTTTTTGTATATAATTCGCATCGCTTGCATATTATTATCTTATTTTTATAGCCGCTCTTACAAACTGTATCCCATTGGCATCTTTATTCCAGTTAGAGATTTGAGTTCACTGATTTGATAAAATAGGCAACCCAAATAGCGCTATAAATGAAAAGTGCGCCTTATATTCATTTCCCAAGGTATTATAGGGTTTAAAGTTTCGGAAAATTAAATTTAAAAATTTTCTTATATTTTGGCCGCTAATTCTGTACCTGTATGTATGATAATGATAATATACGAAATAGCAGTACTGTCTCTATGAAATAATAGTACCTATTGAACAAAAATTGTGATTGTGCTTGCATTTCCTTTATAGAACAAAGAGAATGTTTTTAATTAACCTTTTAGATTATTATTCCTACAAGCTTATTTTCTTTCTAACGATATTTCTTTTCTCTAATATCTTTACCCTTAAATTTAATTTCCGTAAACAAAATACGATTTACCTTGAGCAAATTATTTATTTTTGTGTTACCTACTTAATTATAATTATTTATTTCAGTATATTATACATTTATTAAAAACAGGCCCCATGAATTTAAAAAAAAAATTTACCATTAGATAAAAAGTCTATTAGGACAAATGCAGTATGTGCAAAGCCATCTCGTAAATATTTTTTCAACTAACGATATCTGCTGCATGTCCTATTTCAGGCATATGGCGTGTTTTATGCAAACGTGTGAATCTATATAAACCACGGAATTGCATATTTTTTTGTAAAATTATTTGTATTAAGATTTTTTAATTAATTTTTCACGTTTTATAAACATTTATTTGTGTGTTTAGTGTACCCTTGTTTTCTTGTTTGTTGCATTCAACGTGGACGTGCGATCCGAGATTGTTACAGAAAAAAGTTTCCACGGTATGTATGGATTTCATTTTATCTATCTTGTTCTATAAATACGTTTAAAAAAGCATGTGATTACCCTAACACCATCACTGATGTTATCTCGTGTGTGCGTACTGCAGAATAAAAAGTACAATTAAGAATTTCTTACTTGTTGCAGGCCTTTTCTGGACTTCGCCTTCTCCATTTTGCAGCGGAATTTTTAATTTTCGTTTTATTAGTAGGAGCCACATCGTCCTTTTGGGGCGCAATCGTTTTATATGACTTTAGTAAAACACAGAGGTAAGATTTTAGTTTTTATATGTGTAATGGCCATAGTGATTAAAGCAAATCTCAGTTTATTACATTATTGATTGTTAGTATCATTACACTTTTGCTTTTTTTTATTGATTGTAACTGATATTGAATAAATTATATTTTAATTAATAGATTTGATTTAAATAATAAATACGGTAATTGAGCAAACAGACCTTTTGAATATTTGCTTGTTGTTAAGGGTTTGTAAAGTAATTTTTTAATTATTCACAAGTATTGATTAGTACCAAGTACCACTTTAAAACTGATATAATCAGTTATATAAAATCATATGAAATGCAATTCTGGAATAGTAACAATAAGTTATATATTACACATTACCATTCTAAGAATTAAGTCCTTATTCAAAAGAAATATCAATTCCATAATATACATAATCAAGTATAAGCAAAGAAGTAATCTGTGAAGCAATAGTAGTGCTGTCAGCAAGTTTACACATACAGAATCAAAGTGATTTATTTTATCGAATAATTAGCAAGAAAAAAAATATGATCTTAATCGTTGTATTATTGGGTTGATTTTTAATTACTAATCAATAATATTGCTGCTGTTCCAATTAGACAGTTGAATATTCCATATACAGTGATCATATGGATAGCTTTGAATCTGTGTGTAATTACTTGGTAAAAGAACTCACTACATTTTCATTTGTAATAGTACGTAGTACATATTTAATAATTGGAGAATATGGTGTAACAAAACATGTCATTACAAAATTAAGGAACATAATTCTTCTAGATTTTACAAATTATTTTTGTGCATGTATTGACTTTGACTTTATTTTACTCTTCGCAATTTCTTAAAACTCTTTTATTCTTTTGTATTATGTACCTACTTAATTATCTATGTATTAATATTTTCCAAATGTCTTGTTTCATTCCACCGCAATGTATAACATTTCTGAATAACCAGTTCATGTGTACAAAAAAAGATGTGTATCTATAATGTAGATATTTTTCACTGCTATGTGGTCAAGGTTATATAATACATGTAATGCTTACAACTGTTGACATTGAATTTGAAGTATAATAAAAACACAGGAAGTATGTCTGAAATCTTAGTTGGAAATAATATACAGTGTCACACACAAAAGTCCGCATCATATGGTTCTTTTTTTTATTATTATAGACTTGTGAAAACTTGTAATAATGCAGAAAGTTTGAGCATTTTTTAAAATCAATTTGAGATCCTTTGGATGCAATTTATCGTCAACCTCCTACACAGTGAGCACTTAGAAATGAAAAAAGCTAAAGGTACCTATAGTATTCTTGTTTTTTTTTTTTTTTTTCAATAAGAGGATTGTAAAGTAACGGAAGTAACGCGTTGACAGGTCAATTCGCTAAAGTGGCGCTTTCTATCCTCGAATGAGTGTAGTAAAGTAGTAGTTTCGGATATGGTAATCGAAAATAGTTATTTTAATACTAATAATATGTTGAAGTATATAATTGCATTATATCTTAATACTATAACTGTAATCGTCTTAAAAACTAACAAATAATTCTGTTTTCCAGTTTTCTGCTCTATAACGAAATTCTTTGTAAACGTTACTTAACATATCACCATTCACTTCACAAACAGCTTCTTGAATTCGCCGTTTTATTGATTACAGATCATTTTCTATTTGTTCTTTATAAACTTTCTGTTTTAAAAAACGCTAAGGAAAAAATCAATTGGGGTTAAATCAGGCGTTCTTATAGGTCAAAGAATTGATCCATATCGACAGATAAATCCAAGCATTTTATATGCATGTAGGTACTAAAAGGAAGAGTAGATACTGTCGAACTCGAAACCCAGATCCGTGATATTAGTACTTTTTGCTAAAATGTTCGAGCCAGTGCAGTATTGGTAGTTAATGGGTGAGCATTTACGCATGTAGGTTACAATTTTTCAATTGGAAACGTTCAGCTCCAGAGATTAGCGCGCTACATCATTCAACCAGCCGGTCAATATTTAGTTGCTGATTCAGACCAGTCGCTGATTGCTTTAATGCACGAGAATAGTCTAAAACGTCATCTGCAAACATAAGTACTTCGCAAATCTCGCGTGTTAAGCAATGGGGCAGATCGATTTACAAATATCAAGAAAAGTAAAAGCCTCAAAGTGGACCTCTGGGGCACCCTCGATCTGATAATCCGGCTATCCATTAAAAAAACTAAAAAAGTACGATCAGAAAAATATGATTGCATCAATCCTAAAAGAGTAGCTTTGAAACTTCAGCAGATAAGCTTACGTAACAAAAGACAATGGTCAATCCTATCAAAAGCCTTTCACAGGTGGGTGTTCTACATCGACCTGCATAAGCATAAAGCTGGAAAATACACGTAGGCTTTACTATCATACCCTAAAAGGAGGTTCGTTTATAGGAAAAGTGGATATCTCGGAGAAGACAAAACTAATTGCATGCAAAACTGTCGTCGTGTCCCCACTTTTGGATGCGAAATCTTTGTTCTAACACTGACCACAAAGAGCAAAATTCAGCCCATGGAAATAGAAATATCTCCGTGAAGTAGCTCATGTAAGAAGAATGGAAAGAATAAGGGAAAATAAGAAAACGTCTGAAGAGAAAAACCTGTGAATTAAGTACGGGAAGCAAGGAGACACGAGAAGGTATTTAAGGAAAAACCTACAAAAAACGTGGGATGACAGTGTGAAGGAAATTTTGGCAGAAAGACGTATGAGTTTGGCGCAGGCATAGAATATAGCAGGAAACGGTGGTTTTCTTCGGTGAATTTCCTCTGTATTTTTTTATTAACTTGTATGAAATAATTAGGAAATTAATCTAATTATTTAGAGAAGTAGTTTCTGATAAAATCATGGGTTAAATGTGTCAAAAAGTCCATTTTTCAGAAGAGCAGGAAAATGAAGAGTTTCGTAAATGCATTTTTCACTCATACACAATGATTCGGTATCGATTCTATCTACGTTGATTAAGCTGCAGAAAGCAATCAAGAATTCCATCTGCTAGAAGAAAAGATCTGGAACACTTCTGCGGTTGTCACAGAAAAAAATTATTACAATTCGATTTTCTTTATTTGTGGGTACCCTTAACTCTTGAACATAACGTAATACCTACCAGCAGATAATACAATAAGAGTAATAAAAAATTAATACGCGCCCATTAAATTCATCTTCTTATTTGAGGTCGTTAATTTTTAATCGCGCGAAATCTCATCTGGAACTGCTGTTTAATTAAACGGTTTCGATTGCACGTCGCGCTGTACATAACGTGGAAGGTTATTCATCATCGAGACTTTTCGAGAGTTCTAATTATAACTACAACGGCATCAGTTTCGCTTCTCTCTGTGTGTCAGTGGACCGTTTAAAAACGGAGGATCAAAAAGCGGTGCCGATGGATCACTTCGAGTATATACTCCGTAATTGACGCACTGAAATATATATATATGCACATATTTTTTTCTCACGATTGTTATTCGTAAAAGGCAGGAACCTTCCATCGATCCGTCACTTTACTTCCTACGTCCGCTTGCTGCTGTATCGCTCCTGCTGGTATTCCTGCTAGGTTTAATATAAGCGAATGTGCGCCGGTACAGTTTCGATCGACCACTAAAGCCGGCATAATACGCATACATACATAGTCGAACCATCGCGCACGGCGATCATGATTCCGGACGTGAACGTGTCGTGCGGTTTTGGTGCAGTATTAGTGCTCTGATCGAGACCCGCTGAACTACTACTCTTTCACCTAAATCGCAGCTCAATAGGGGCTCGTTTTCCGACGGCTCCATGCTGCAGCGACATTATGGTGAGCGAATATACTCACTTGAGCGCAGCATACGACATTTTTGCTCAACGCCCAAACGCCAACAGCACTTCATCATCGTCAGCAGCGATAGCAGGAAACCGTGGGTACAGCACTCGCCGCAGCATCACCACCACCAGCAACAACACGAGTATCGGGCTCAGGAACTGCTACCGCAACACCTAAACATATGGTCGGAATATCTGTAGTGTAAGTAAAAGGCGATTATGCGATGCCCCGATGCGCATATCGCATAAAGAAGTGCCTGGAACGCGTTCCAGAATGGAAAATTTCGCTTAGCCGCTAATCGCCGATTTATCGGTCACTAGCGCTCGAAAATATGCGTAATAATATTATTAAATCTCTTATCGCGTTACTATTTTACGGCACAATACGTTTAAAGATGCCTTATCGAAGTGCTTACGCACATGCAGCGCGTTTCATTCCATCTACCGTGAAGAAATAATGAAAATACCACAACCAAAAAGACTTATACATACTTTATTACTATGTCGTAGCGTCACGCCAAATACAGAAGGAGATAAAATCGTATATTTCCCACCTCTTCTAAATACTAATACCGGCTTCCCCAATTTTGGGAAAGTATCAAGGACACTGGCGCATACCTAATCAATACACGGAACAACAAACATTTGCGGTTCTCAAAAGAATATAAAATTGCATTCCAGAACCGTAGAAATTTAAATAGCCATAAATGAATAGTGTTGTTTATCAAATATACAATTTGGTTATCTATTGCTTTATTGAGTGTGTATACGAATCGTTTAACAATTAAAATTTAATTAATAATTTTAATAGTATCATCGACAACATTCTTAATTTAGAAAACGTTGAATAATGCAGGGTGTGTTGGGGTCGGTTTTACATGAAAAGTTTCTTTTCAGAAAAGAAATTATACAGGGAGTTTACGATCTTGTGATTTTATTTTCAAAGGATGATTAAGCACCTTAAAATAAGGATATTAACGTAGAAATTGTTGTAATTCTGTTTTGTTGAAATAATAACCGTTATAATCTGTATTATAACTTTATTTATTTACCACACGCGACATTAAAAAAATACAATAATCAACGGACGCTACTTTAGTTGGCGCTATGAACTGAAAAGTAACTAACTCAATTATACCAACATTTTCTTGACAAACCTACGAGTAGAAAACGACTGGATTATAAATATCCAACAGAAATATCTTATAAAGAGATTTTACGTCGTACATACTTTTTTTCCATCGGAACCAAGTATGTACGACCTACCATCAATCAAAGATTCAACCCTAGGTGCACTATAAAAAAACAGTGAAACACGGTGCAGGAAGTGTTATGGTATGGGGCTCAATGTCATTGCGTGGTGTGGGACCAATATTCAGAATTAAAGAAAAAATGGATCAGTATGTGCTGAATGAATAGCTTCCACTAACCTGGACTTTAATGCACGATAACGATCCGAACCATACGGCAAGGACCATAAAACAGTGGCTAGAGGAGAAACAGATTAGTGTATTAGAATCACCTGCACAAAGCTCCGATTTAAACCGCATAGAGAATCTATGAGATGATGTTGAGGCTATTATAAAGTCTAAATTTCCAGCAACATTAGGCGAATTATGGAGTACTATTGAAGACGCCTGGTATCAAATTCCTGCAGAGAGATGTAAAAAATTAGTTGAAAGTTTACCAAGAAGATGTGCTCCAGTGTTAGCTTGTAAAGGCTTTCCAACGAAATATTGAATGTAAAAGCAAATAAGACTTAAAGAAAAAAGAATATAGCATTTCGTTCTCAAGTGGGCTATTTATATGCCCACTCAAAATATCTATATTTTTTTTTTTATTTTGTTTATCTGTAAGTTCATAAAATATTACATATTTATTATAAACTACATTCTATTTGCTACACTTTCGTTACGTTAAATTAAATATATCACTTCTTAATATTTAGAAATTTGTCAATTTATCCGTATCAGTTTATCTGTGCTATTTATATGTATATATAAGGTTCATGTGCTATTTTATTTATTTGCATTTAAAACCGTTACTTTAACTTTTAACATCATTCATACTACAATTTATGGAAGACTCACTGCAAAAAATTGCTATAAAAAATTCTAAAACAGGTCCCAAATATTAGACGAATCCGCATCGTGGATTTGGCACGATGTTACCAAGAATAATGTATGCATTTCCATTTTTTAGAGTGCGTTTACGTTTGCTCCTGGGTGTTACCCGAACTGACCCTAGTTAAATATTTTTGAGGTATCTGACTGGAGGCCTATTACGATGATCGAGCTTTTTCGTATAACTTGGTAACGTAGAAACATATGTGACAAGAGCATACGAAGAATTTCGCTCATTGTAATATCCCGAGCGCAGATAAAGAAGTTAGTGACTTAATTGCACAGTTCAATTGTGTAAGAATTCCAAGCGAAGCGCTGGACACATATCGAAGTGGACAACTGTGACGTGTACATCTATCCACGGCGAACAACCACACTGGTGCATTCCATGCTAACCAGTGCTTGGTCATGCCTCATCTTCTTGCACTACTGTCCGTGCTTTGGTAATAACCCTCCTTGTGACATATGCACGGTCCGCCATTGTATCCTAAATAAACACTTCTATATGTATAGCGACTTGCATAAAAGTTCTATACTATAATATCAATGTGATAACATGAAATGATGCCATTATTTGCAAAAACTCGGTAGGTAATTAACAAAAATTCAGAAAAACGTTTTTTTTTTTTTTAAGTATATTTAAATTTTAAAAAGGAATTCTATGGGCAACTCGGTATGTTACTAAAGCTTTCTCTATAGCTTTTTACAAAATAAAAGTTATTTGCAAAACTCGCTCTTTGTAAATTGTTTTTGTTTATTATATTATATATAAGCCAAAATTAAATGTTTTTTCAACATTTTTGGTATTAAATTATTATTTGTTTTTACATCGACTCTTTTCTCTCAATTCCGTGCGCCTCCCATTGGGAATGTGCACTGCCAACAATAAACTTGAAGTATTTAAAGGAATTAATAAACGTGTAGATGTTTTCGTGAAATTCTTAAGGTGGTGAATCGAATGCTAAATCCTCACTTTAACCTCCAATATTCCCACCGATTTTCAGAAACTTGTAATCCGAAATAATCTCTTTTATATGAACAATCTTCTTCTTTAGGTCATAATAGAGATAGATTTTATTCTTTATGTAAAATATTCAATCCTTAGGTACTCCAACAATAATCCCAGGGATTTTCAGAAATCTGTAAGCTGACACAATATTATCTGAACAATCTTCTTTAGGTTTTAAGAGATAAAATTTATTCTCTATATAGAATATTCAATCCTTTTTTTTTTTTATCTAAATGGAATTTGTAAAATTGCCAGAAAACTACTATATTGGAGGAAAGAGAAAATGAAGGATAGGTAAAGCATTCTGCAAATACTTAGTGACCTATAATTGATATTTCTTCGAAGGACTAACAGAGATGTGTCATTATTGTATTCTTATAACGATGAACTGTGGCAAATTGTGGGAATTCTAAAAACAATATGATGTAAATCTTTGATTTTTATCGTACGTGTTTTTCCTCTCTCAAAGTGGGATTGCCTTAAGAATTATAAAAATCTCTCTACGGAAAAATCTATGCAATAATTAGATTGGCAAAAGCCAGCGCTAACTCCGATATGTTTTTATTGAAATTTTCAGCAGACCTCTTCGATATCCCAACAGGAAACAATCGCATGTCGTATACGTATGACAGTTGCCTTATCTATTTGCGAAAACTGTCACTATATTGTCGTTAGGTATGAAGCGATGACGTTTCGTCAAAAAATTCCAATTTCAATGTAAAGTTTCAAAATCTTCGAGGATTCAAATGTATCGGCATCTACGCATACTCGTCTACAACATTTTGCACAGATAGTTCGCCTCTACGGAGATGAAGGATGATCGATTGGTCGGACCGAGATAATTGATAAATATACATCGAATAAATCTATCGAAATCCAAGCACCAGCATAAATGATAGAACACCCTATTACTTCCAGCGAGAGGAATACAGATGCGGACTCAAAAGCGTAATATTTATGTACCGATACAGTTACACCATCGCGGCGGGTAAGGGTGCTTTTAAATTCTCCTTTCGCACACTCCCAGATAAGGTGGCATTGCGTAGACGTTTATTTTTTCGTTTCGGTTGTTTATTGGCGACAGAACAAAAATATAGAAAATCACACGTCAACAATTTGTGTATGATTATGTTGATATAATTTCTTTTCATAGTGGGAAATTTACGCAGATTGGCGTACTTTTTCCACCGGACTTGGATTTAGGACTCGAATGTGACGGAGGAGTTCTTTATGGTCTTTTCTGTCTTTATTTGCAGAGACATCATTAACCAGAGGCATAGTTGGGAGCGCTGGGCCTAGGAAGGCAAGGTGCATGACTTCGCATCGACAGCCCGTTACATGTTATAGGTGAGTTATACATTTCCATCATATATTTCATTTATTGTTGGGAGTACGAACGTCAACCTGACACGCATAAGAATTGTATAAAGTATGCGGTAAAGTGATTCACGTTAGTGTTTTCGGATTAAAAGCTTTTCGTGCAAAGATGTGAGGATTATGTTCAGAAACCATAACATTGGATAAGTCACTTATTATTTGTTTAGCGTCTAAATCTAAACCAACTGTCTAGCGTAGGATATAAATTCAATTTGAAAAATATGTTAAGGTTGTATTCTATTGTGACTGGCACGGTTTTATAGCTTCATGTTGGGATTCTTTTTCAGAAAGTAGATGAAAATATAAAAACTTTTATTTTAATTTATATTTAAACTTTTATTTGCTTTTGTTGCACCGGAAATTTTAGTATCTATGTGGCCAGTGGCCACGAACCTTAAACACTCTTTGTGGATTTTTATTTCCTTATCAAAGAGACGAACTCTTTTTGAAAATTGCTCTTTTCCGAAAATGTCAACAGTCTCATCTGTTAAAACGTCTAACGCCACGGTTTTCTTTTGTTGGTGCATGTCAAAGAAAATACCTTTCCATGGATCGCTACCTATTATAGGTAGATAAAAGGTTCCATAAAAGAGTACCATTGAAGTTATCGATGTCAACACTTTTTTGTTCTTTTCAATTACCTTATAGTGGGTCGAATTCAATCGTGGAAGAAGTAGACTACGTTTAAGTGGTTAAAAGATAATCAGCATCCAGGGAGGAGCAACTGCCGAATCTTCCTTGGCTAAGCCTTTGCGCAGGATAGAAATTTCTGTTTCAGGGGTTGTATATATGCTTTGGGAAATATGTTAGCATAAAACTAGTTGCTATAAAATTGGCCTCAGTCATGATGAATGTCTCTTCCTAATTCGAGAGATCTTTATCATTAAAACATATTTGTACGTAATTTACATAGAAATAATATTGGGTATAACAGGAACCTAAATAGCATTGCTAAATAAAAACGTTTATTAGCGCTGTTGAGAAATAAACTTTAAATGATTCTTCTAGTCTTTCTTTTGTCTTAATCCTCAAGGTCTATTTCAGGAAAACAAAATTTTCATCAAATAGGCATCGGAAACTTCAACCATTCAGAGAAACGT
Source organism: Cetonia aurata (assembly GCA_949128085.1). Taxonomy (NCBI): domain Eukaryota; kingdom Metazoa; phylum Arthropoda; class Insecta; order Coleoptera; family Scarabaeidae; genus Cetonia; species Cetonia aurata. The sequence goes on from OX421885.1 coordinate 38,623,334, forward strand.
GACTGACAATAGGCATAGTGATATCATCACGCAACGCTGCCGAGAAGGCCACAGCCAGAAGATTTTCGCTTTCCCGTGGGCTGCCTACAGCAAATTTCCAACATCGAGCATCAAACGGCAACAGCAGAATTAACAACAGCAGCCACATAAACTATACAATATCAGCGAACCAACGGTATCCCTCCAAGATCCGAAGGGACAAAATCGAACACCACCATCCTATCATTCCTCGTACGTGACGTAAAAGTTAGTTTCCCAGACACTTGCCACCCTACCGTCTCTCTTACATATCCCCCCCAAAATAGAAAACCGCGGTGGTAAACGCGGTCCTTAAAGACGAATTAACAAAAAATAATATTCCTTGTCGTCAGTAAACAGCCGCGATGGGTACGGTAAATGTCAATCGTAGCGTCAGTGACGTTTTCTACCGTTACAAGATGCCCCGTCTTATGGCCAAGGTAGAAGGAAAAGGCAACGGCATCAAAACGGTCATCGTTAATATGGCCGAAGTGGCGAAGGCTTTGGGTCGTCCTCCGACCTATCCCACCAAATATTTCGGTTGCGAATTGGGCGCCCAAACTCAATTCGACTTCAAGAATGAACGATTCATCGTGAACGGGTCACATGATGCCGTTAAACTCCAGGACCTATTGGACGGATTCATACGAAAGTAAGTATTTCCAACGTTAGTATAGTGAGATTTTAAATGATTTTCATAAGAAAACTGCTTGTTACGGTGATCCGGTACAATATTTGCCATGGTTCGACATCTTATACTTCACTAAAGAGAATGCGTATATATAAAATATGCACGTCCTTGGCAAATACATTCAAATTTCTAGGAAATTGACAAGTTCATATCGAAAAGTGGAAGCAAATAATGATATTATTTTCGCAGAAAGTAGTTTTTTTTATGACGATCAATCAAAAAATCTTCCTGCACTCGCTTTTTATCTAAATTTTATTTTATTTTCTAGATTTGTTTTGTGTCCCGAATGCGAGAATCCAGAAACAGATCTACTGGTGTCGGCGAAACGAGGCACCATATCCCAGGGCTGCAAAGCGTGCGGTTACCACGGCCAGCTTGAATCCAATCATAAACTGATCACGTTCATATTGAAAAATCCGCCGAATTTAAACCCGGCCGTGCAGGGCTCCTCATTGACCGAGGGCAAACGCTCAAAACGCAGCAAACGCACCAACGGCGAGACCAACGGGGACGGCAAAGACAATGAAGGAGGCGACGATTCGTTCGCCGAAGCTGCACCCTCGGAAAAGAACAACGAAGACGACGACAGCACTCAGTGGACGGCTGATGTTTCCGATGAGGCGGTTCGCGCTCGCATGCAAGATTTGACGGACGGAGCCAAGAATATGACCATCACCGATGATTTGGAGAAACCGGAGAAGGAACGCATGAATATGTTGTACGAAATGATCAAGAGCAAGAGAGATGCAGGCATGTTGGATAATGCACAGGTGCGTCCCAAAAGGATTTCTTTAATATTTTTATTTCTGATCAATTATTTTTTATTTTTATATATGCAGACACAAAAGGACATTGTGGTTGAAGCCGAGCGTTTGGAGATAAAGACGAAAACGCCGTTGATTTTAGCAGAATTGCTTTTCGACCAGAACATCTTGGGTCAAATCAAAAAGCACCGTGTTCTTCTATTGCGATTCACCTTGAATGATAAGAAGGCCCAGAAATATTTAATGGGCGGTTTGGAACAGCTGATCGCTCTTCATCAAGACGCTTTAATCGCAAAAGTTCCATCCATCTTCAAGGTAATTTCAATAGGTCCTAATAACGGATTGAATTCATTCATAATATCTCCCCTCCGTAAAGGTACTCTACGATTTGGATATTTTAACTGAAAGTACATTCATCGAATGGGCCGATAAGGTATCGAAGAAATACGTCTCTAAAGAAGTATCGCAAGAGATCCACAATAAAGCAGCGCCGTTCATTAAGTGGTTACAGGAAGCGGAATCGGAGAGCGAAGAGGAAAGCAGCGAAGACGATGTTCAGATCGAGTATAGCGACAGAATGCAAACTTCTAGACAACCAGCGGCGACGGCAGTTTCTCCAGCACAAACAAAACGTCAAGAAGAAGAAGATGATTTTGATATCGATGCTATCTAAGAAAAAAAGCTGAACAAAACAGGGTTCTTTTCTTTTTTAATTCGCCAATAATCTTACATCCTACTGTAACGGTTATTGCGTCTCTATCATGTTATTTTTATATAATTAATCTTCTTTCCGGAAAGCCTTGCGTTACTGCATTAGACTATTTAATAATCTTCTCTTTTTTTTTATATGCGAATTCTTTTGTTTGTGGATTAATCATTTATCTCCCAAAATATATAATAATAATACCGAATATTATAAAAAAGGGAATATGAAATAATGAATACTATATATTTGGAAGAAATTTTTCTAAACATGGAATATATTATTAGCTTTTACTTATTCACCACATATGGAAATATAAATAAATAGGTATGGTTTTTATGTGTTATTGCGCTCTATTATAATGATGCAGAATATTCCTCGAGATTTGTAATACTATAAAATATATTAGGTAGAATTTATTTGATGTATATTAATCAATTACCGATGGATATCCATCTGTTATTTTATTGTGAATAAAAAGTATTTTGAAACTTCAATTTGTTTTTTTTTTGAGCAGCAATTGGAACTAGCTAAGTCTAGGTTGGCATACATGTTACGTATGAATTTTGAACTTGAAATCAAGGGTTAACTTATTTTGACGTTTTAATTTTCTTGGTAGTGCTTGGTGTTTTGATATATAATATATTCAACAATAATAACAGCAATGGAGACTATGGGGGTTTATTATAGCTACTATTTTAAATTATTATCTAATTATACAGGATCTCCCAAAAGTATCGAAAAGTTGTGTTTTTTTAATGGAAGGTGTTGTTGCATTTTTGGATTGTCTGATTAAAATGTCTGCTTTAATAAAGTTATTATATATAAAGGAATCAGGGGTGAAAGGGTGTAACTTATTTTTTTTTCTCTTAGGTTTTTTGGTGTTGGGGCAGGGTTTATCAGTGATTTTTTCACAAAGAAATAAGGGTAATCTTGGTTTTAGCGGCGTCAAGTGATGTGTAATATACTTTCATAAATACGGCACAATACATTAATAAGTTATTAATTTAATATTGAACATTCATAGAAATTTATATTTAATTTTTTTTAATAGAATTAGCATCACAATAATTTTTAAAGCACTCATACTAACAAATCGTATTTACGCAGAACAATTTTTATTTAAAATTAATCAATTTGTCTACCTCAGCTTATTCATTTGTGAGATAAGCGCAAACTGTAACACTACACGACATACAAACGTTATTTCTTTTGAATTTCGCTCGCTATCTGGGAACAACCACCGTAGCAGCTATCAGTGCAGGCAACATCTCTAACACGTGCGTACAAAATGAAATAATTTGCATGGCGCAATTTTTTTATCTATCAAAAGTAATCATCGTAATCATTTTGTTGTTGTAAGAACTAGTTCGCTTGATATATCAAAAAGAGAAATCATTTTGAATGTTAAGGAAAATGAAGTAAATGATTGTGTGCAAATTCACTGCATACCTGAATGTAAGATTTAGGAGATTTGCCATAAATAGCATGGATATTAGTATTTGTGTTCCATTTCCACATTGTTGTCCGTAGCAGTTAGATTATTTTGAAAATATCTGAGGTTACAATTTCAAAAATCGTGCAGTTTTAAAAATAAACCGTCTTCATTTTTATCCTTTAAACGTAAGTATACTATATTGCTAATATAACTGTGGTGTTTCATTTGTTTTTTAAAATCACCAATAATATTTTGCGTGTTATTTTGCATAGTCGAAAGTAGCATATTTCAATATTATTGCATTAAAATGAATGCAATGCTTTGTTATAGAAATATGGCTGATAGACCTCCACCGAGAGGGCGAGCAGCCTTAATTGAGGCATTTAAATCTCGTATAACAAAACCTGGTGATGACAAGGCTCCAGAGCCAGAAGAACCGAAGAAACCTCTTGGTAGAGCGGCTTTGATAGCTCGAATGAAAGAACTTCAAGTTGGACGAGCTGGTCCTTCAACTGTTGGCCCTAGTACTGTAGAGGTACCTAAAGTGCCTGAAAAGGTAGTGGTGGCTGAAGAACCGTCACAAGATAAACCGGAACTACCTGTCTGCTCGTTTAAGGGTAAGTAATATTTTACAGAATGAAAGAAAACTAGGCTCTTACTTAATGTTTGTGGACCTATTTGAGGAAATTAATTTGAATTTAAAAGTCGTCACTGTTGATTCGTTTTTTATAAAATTGTTGATAGGAGTTAGTAAATTTATTTAATAATTCTAAATTAGTCCCAATACTGTTTTAAATGTATTTTAAGTATATATGCATACTGAAATTCATTGTGTTGCACAGCTTACTTTGTAAACACTTATATGTATGTACTGGGGAATATGAATGAGCACATGATTTGGGTAGCCATATTTACGTAGCGACATGAGTTGCAGTATTGAATTGAAAATAAATTAATAATAGAACAGTATAATGTTTATTACACGTTGTATTTTTTGCACAATTGTGGGATCACTATGAAGGTGCAGTAAATCAAGAGCACTTTATTTTTTAAAAGGATAAAAGAACTATCTTAAGATACTAAAAAAAATACTTGAAATTGTACATGTACCTACACTAAAAAAAGAATAGAATTTAAATTAAATTATTATTACCTCTACACCGAAAGGTAAAAGTGGCATGTGATTATATATCATTGCATTTTTCTGTAAAAAGGAACACAATATATTTGAAAGAAAAAGATATTGTTTTTTACAGATAAGTACTGATGTTTTTCTTACAACAGCATGAAATTGCGTGTTATATAGTTTATATATATACATTGCCTTAAATCTTAACTGTCTGATATTTATTGGCATTACCATATAGTTTTTTGTACAAAATTTTATATACATTTTGCTCTGTAGAATTTAGGTAGTAGTTGTTTAATAGGTGTTTTTATTCCTTTAAATTTGTGTCTGTACATAATCTTGTTATTGTTCGTTCACATCCATTTTTATTGTATACATTTATTTCTCATTTACATTTGAAATTCGTTTGTCTAATACTAAGAACCTGGACTAATGGTGTTCACCTTAATGTTATGAATGAACTATTATATTGATAGGGAATGCAGGGTAAGGGATAATCTTTTTCTTAGAAACAAAAGTACTACCTGGCCCATGGTAATAAAACAGATTACTACTAATATTATTTGTTAGGATTTATATGAAATTATATTCAGAAATATATTGTATTCATAAATTAGGAAGTAACTTGTATATAAAAAAGTGTTTGTTGGTACTTATTCTGTTAAGAGCAAACAGTGCAACACTTAACATACTACACACCTTTTTATTCAACTAAAGAAATGTGCTAAAATTAAAGAAAACAACAATTGAACACCAAGAAATATCAGATAACAGAGAGAAACTTAATTTAACTATAAAGAATGAGAATACAATCATACAATTGCTTAATTTTAACGGATTAAATGCAGATTTTCGCTATGATTATCTAACAGACGTCAAAAGTGTAATGAATAGCTACTGAATTTCAAAGATATGTGTACATTTAAATTAATACCGCTAATCTTTAAGTATCTGTAAAAATTTGACTATACGTCTGACAATGCTACTTATTTTTTAGCCCTGTTCCTACGTACGCGAGAATCAACTTGAAATCAGATCACAAACAGTAGTTTTACCAATTTTCATCATTCTGTGTGCTTTTACTAATTGCTACACTTTCCTTTAGGCACATCTGGTAGTCCAATCTTTGTAACTGCAAATTACATAAGGCTCTCAATAGAAAAGGATAAAGGTGTTTTCGAATATGACATTCGGTTTTCACCAGAAATCGACGCAAAACCCTTTAGATACAGAATACTTAATTCGCACATGGCCCAAATGGGCGGTGTGCGTATATTTGACGGCGGATCCGTCTTGTATCTGCCAATAAGATTACCGGAGGTGAAAACAGTCTTTACTTGTCAGCACCCGCTTCAAGAAGAAGAGGTTACGATGACTGTAACGTTTAAAAAATCGAAAAGGCTTGGCGAATGTGTGCATTTATTCAATGTTCTATTTAAACGGGTGATGCATGCGCTCGAATATTCCCGTGTTGGGAAAAACTATTTTGACTGCACGCATGGTTCCCTGATACCACATCATAGATTGGAAATTTTACCAGGTTACGCAGTTGCTGTGGATGAATTCGAGGGCGGTCTGATGTTATGTATGGACGCTCAACATAGGGTTTTACGTACTGACACGGCACTACAGCTTATGAACGATGTTATTCGCAGGGCGCCAGAGAGGTTTAAAGAAGAAGTTACAAAACAACTGATCGGATCCGTCGTATTAACCAAGTAAGTTTAGGTTTTTATTTTATTTGCTTTATCAGTTCTAGTGGTGAAAAAAAATATTTTTTCCTAATTTTGTTATTATTCACTTTTTGTACATCTTGCTTCAATCTACTTCTACAGTACGATTATTAATGAATACTTTGTATATTATTATCCATTTACAACTGGTTTCCACAAAATGTATCACAAAAACCAAATTAACGTACAGTGAAACCTCTACAAAGTGACCACCGTTTCAGGCGACCGCCTGATCCAACGACCGTATTTTGTTGGAATGGTTTTCAGTATCGTATACATAATGTATGCAACACCTTTCTAAAACGACCCGTTTCTAACGCGACCATGACTAGTTTAAAACGACTGCGTCATCTATGTGCATACGTACATATGTAAAACGAATATATTAGGGTATTCACCGGACTATGTGATATCACTCGAGGCTCGATGTAGTGAATCAGACCACGCGTGCGTTAAAACGGATGAATTGAATTGTTTTGTCGCGTTTTCTATAATTATTAGTGTTTAATTTTCATTATTAATAACCTTAAAAGCAGAACAAATTTTATCATGTCCGTGCGTAATTATAAACAAACTGCATTAACACTTGAAACGCGCGTAAAAGTTATACAGGATAGTGTCCCAAAGTAATTTGGCGAAAAAATATAAGTGTGGAAAAAACTCACATACAAAAAAAGAAAAAATAAAAAACAAAGGTGATATTAATATAAAATGGACACAAAATATAAATAGACATGCTAAACGCAATATTTTTTATATATAAGTCAAGGTTGATAAAAATCACGATTTTTTAAAAAAAATCAAAAATCGTGGATTTAAAAAAAAATCATGATTTTTTTGATTACTTTAAATTTTAAATACGATGCATTATAAAAACGTTTTATTATTTATTTTCATAAAAAAGTACGGATAAAATACTGACAAGAATCTGAAATTGGTAAAAAGCGGAGACGTTTTGCGGTTTTGTTTCGGCAAGATAGCAATCCTGAACCAATCCGCGAACGTGTTGAAACATGTTGAAACTTGTAACTCGGCGCTAGCCGGCTGCACCGTATAAAAGTCGGATGCCGCGCCGCAATTATCACAGTTACTCTTTCGATCTAAACGAGTCAAGGTGTACGTGTACGCGCGAAAATGACAAGTAGAGGTAGAAAAGAAGTATTTGGCAGTATTTTGTTAAACAAACTATTGTTGGCAAACTTGGGTGTCGCGCTATCTGTAAAAAATGCGGTAAAAATATGCAAGGGTTGCTCGAGAGACTTAAAACCCACTGGAAAAGTTGTAAAAATAAAAATGTTTAAATAATGGTGATGAAAATGGTATATGCATTTATATTTTGTAATTAATACCTAATAAATATCTACTTTTGTTAATGTAAAATATGTATTTATTTTTATGATTTAGTCTTTGTACATATGTATGTGCATTGTACTTTGATAATATGTACTGTATATGCATTTGGAAGATGCTGTCTAATGCGACTACCTGTCGAAGCGACCGGAAACGGAGGGTGGTCGTTTTATACAGGTTTTACTGTATTTGGAATTTCTGCCAGAGAACTCTTAACGCACCCTTAATACGTATTCGTCTAAAACACCTGCGACCTAAATAAACAAAGATGAAGGCACAGAAAATTTAAATAAATATTTTATGACCCGGAACACAAAACCGGATTTGCATTGGATTATTTTAATCTGTTTATTAAGCTTATCTTATGAATGGGGCCAAGCAGGTAAAGATTTTACAGCACCTCTCTCTTAGGGCTTAATTACTTGGTCATTTAGAATGTCATCAACGCAAAGGTGTTTTGTTTATGAGAAAAAAATATAAGAAATACAATTAAAAAGTGCAATTTTTGTTAGATTGTAACAGTTTTTATGCTTTAATGTTTTTAGTATTATTTGCTTTCATTTTTTTTTAATTTTTAAACATTAGTGTTAGTTGGCCAAACTTTCGTGGACGGTAGTGTATATATATATATATTTCCAGGAATTTACCATAAAGTTTCCGTTTTTAATGGGGCCTCTTTGCATTTTGATAGGCGCAGATTTTTTTCTAGGTAAATTTGCAGAATTAAAGTTTTCAATTGAGAATGAAGGGTATGAAAAGTTTGTAGCCAAAAGGTGCAACTACCTAAAATTTTAGTATTTATAGAATTTACTTGCAAATGCAGAAAAGAATTAACAAAGAGCCTAAAGTGGATCACGCTGTATATCATAATCTATTCTAGGCAAATACTTAACAGATTAATTGAGGAAAAATTTTAATTTTTATCTTCTTGCCTTAAAAACATTAATTAATAGTCAAATTGCACTATTTGTGTTCTGCAAATTCCCAACACTAAATTACAAAGAAAATCTAATTTTCCACAAGCAAAACATTACAAAAGCATTAACGCAGAACACCGTCCCCAACAGCCAGATACAAAGTGAACAAACAATAAATACTTTTGTGGATTATTACTTTCTCTCTTAATCCTAATAGCATGGTGACCCCTTATTTAGTTTGAATATAATAATCACTGGTAATTATATATTAATAAATTCAACATGATTTTTAATTAGTTTGATAATTAAAATTTGATGGCAATAAGTTATTCTTGATGCGAATTGTATTATGTAGTATTTAAAATTAGAATAATTGATAGTTAATTGAATCACACCTTTTCTTTTTAGGTATAATAATAAAACATATTGTGTGAATGATATACTGTGGGATCATAATCCAAACGAGACTTTCAAAACTCACGATGGTTCAGAAATTACCTTTATCGACTATTATAAGAATAATTACGGTTTAACGATTCAAGATCGCAAGCAACCGCTTTTATTACATCTACAGAAGGCTCGGAAATCGAAAAGTCCTGAAGTGGAAGAGCGACATATTTGCCTTATTCCGGAGTTTTGCAATTTAACCGGGCTTACAGACGACATGCGATCTGATTTTCGGGTAAGTTTACTACTGATTTATACCTGCTTAACTTTCTATATTCACAATTATTTTACAGATAATGAAAGATGTGGCGCAGTACACTAGGATTACTCCTGCACAACGGTTACTTGCTCTAAAAAAATACGTGAGCAACGTAAAAAGCTGCGAGAAGGCCTCGAAGATTTTGTCAGAATGGGGAATGCAAATTAACAATGCGACAATCGACTTGAACGCTAGGGTGCTCACTCCAGAAGTAATCTTATTTGGCAACGGTGTTCGACATCAAACTGACGAAAAAACAGACTGGACGGGACAGCTGTCCAGGAACACGGTGTTAGGTCAAATCGATATTACGTCGTGGGTGATTGTGCATGCAGAAAAAGATTCACGGTATAATATTTCATCGTAATGTTCAATCTGAGTTTCCTTTATACTTCTTCCTTGTGTAGGGTTTCTAATGAGTTTGCTGAAAATATGTGTCGATTAGGAAGAACGTTGGGTATCAATATTAGGAAACCTCGCATGCATTCATTACATAATGACAAAACCGGATCATTTGTTAATGCATGTAATCAAATTATTGATGATCGCTTACAGGTAAGAAAGAAAAAATTGATGCACGTCACCATTCCATAGAATTAATCCTAATAAGTCAAATTAAAGATATAGTTCATTAACATTAATGATGACAGTTGGAAGTATATAATCGTAGAGTTTTCTTCTGCTTCAATAAAAGCATTATTTCCTTGTTACTGGAATAAAAATATTTACAATATATGAATTCATATTTTCTACACGAATGAATGAACATGTATATAAATTAAATCAGTTAAATGTTTGTTATTCGCTATTTTAAATGCAACACCCTGGATATTAGTTTATTTTTTTTTATTCTATATTGAAATAAAGGATGACTATATTACCTACCACATCCTTATCTTTAACAGTATTGTTGTAATTTAATTTTTTGTGACTAAAATCTAAACATTCGACTAACAAACAAGATGGTGTTGTGCTGGATGAAACACATTAGGAGGACAGTATATTTACTTGCTAAATTCATTTGAATTAGATATTGTTTAATGTTATAGTGTAACGAAAATCATTCAAACCTTGTTTGTGAGAATAATATCAAACAAGAAATTGTTTGATTTGAATGAAGAAGATTTCCTCCAAAAACATAAATGAAGTAACATGCCAATCCTCACATATACAGTGTGTTCTATGATTGAGGTTGATGTTGCAAGAGGTGTGATTTTTTTGAGACTATATATGTTAAGTTTTGTTTGGTTGGAAGAGAATTTAAAAAAAAACAATATTCGTAACTATTGTAAAACAAGTAGGCCTTGACAATAATCCGGAAACTATTAACTAAGTACTCTTTTTGTTTATGACTTGAGTAGGAGGATAGGGGGGGTTTTGTCGTATTGTTTCTCTCTCTAGCATATGTAAATTCCCATATGTGGTTAGCGACATCCGCCTGTTAAAAATGTAGCGCCGCCCTCTCTCTCTTAACATATATGCGAGCAGTTCTTGTGGTTAGCTTCTGATAAGCGATATAGATCGCCATCCAAAAGTAAATATACAGCGTCATCCAAAAGCCTAGGAAAAGTGCGCGCGTGGGTGTGATTACGTGATCTGTGATCCGTGATCCGGATCGCGTGATTCGTGATATGATCGATATCGCTGTAGGAAGTGTTTTTTAATTGAATAACACATGCTTATTTTTTGTTTGTGTACATAAACTAAAAACCTTTTTCATATATATATTTATTGTATAATAATAAAAAATAATACACATTTAATAAAAGGTGAGAGAAAACGAAGAAAAGAAGAGAAAGCGAGAAGAACGTTTTATTGGGCTTCTGTAAACCGTGCAGTGTAAAAGTTAGTTGTGTTGCTACAAAAACGAATGTATGAAGAAAGCATTAGGAAGGAGATTAGGTTGATAAACGAAGTGTTGTACCCAGTAGGTCGTACTTTTTCGATATCTATCGGTTTAAGTGCGGCTAGAGGTTTCATACCAGTAGTAATGGTGAAAAAGAAATCAAACGCTGATGGTGCTAGCCGTGTGTCTCTTACTAGTTATGAGTGAACGGAATTTCTAAAATATCAACAGCTAATTGGGGAGCATATGAAAACGGATCCTCAAGTGTGGATGTGTGTGTTTCCGAGATGTTAACGATGGAGTAGTTGAGCGACAATTTGAAATACTAGACGGATCTTTTAAACTAAAACTTTGCTACAAAAGTAATAAAACTAATCCGAATATAATGATGCCGCTCATTCGAATTAGCAGGTATTCTACGGAAATTACGCTTCCGAAAATTGCTATTGGAAAGCTTATGGAAATTTTGCTTATGGAAATAGATTGTTGAATTTAAACTTCCCGTCTTACTATCATTCATTACTAAGAAGAATCGCTCACAATCTTGAAAACGTCAATATGCAGAGGATAGAGAACATTGTGTGGGAGGATAAACTTTCTGATGGCGACGACGGCTATGTAGAACCGATAGGGGCCACACCCGAATACTTGGACTGTGTACGGGAAATACTACATTTCGCATATTATAAATTCAATACTGTTGTAGTGTACTGTGGAAAATATTAATGAGAAAACTGGCTCAGAACGAAGTTATTCCCTTATACAAAATTTCAGTAAGAAATACCTACTTTGATTACATCGTCTGCTTAATGACTGACTCTAGTTACTCCTATTCTTGGAGACTACGCAATTGAACCATTTTTAGCTATCCACTTTTATTTGAAACTCCAAATTTAGGCATTCAGCTACACGCGAATCTCTGAATCTTTTCAGCATCTGTAAATAAACGTTCTGATTTAGCCGTTCCTCTATAAAGAAACGTTCAATAATGCCGAAACAATATGAAACGTAAATACAATTTATTTTGTTTTAAAAAATAGGTATTTTTTGCTGAAATTTGTATATATTTTTTCAAATCATAGAAAAGTACTTTAGCTAAGAAGAAACTAGTTTTCGTCTCATTGTCAAGGCCGACTTGTTTTACGAAAATTGGAAACGTTCTTAAAATTCTTTCACCTCAAAGATTTTTTTTTACTCACTTGTAACATCAAGCCTGGGACACATTTTATTTAAATCTATTATGGTTTTATTTTGTGGAGTGAGGGTCATTCTCATTAAGCGGCTATTGAATCCAATTTAGTGCATGTCGATAGCCCCTTAAAAACGCTGAACGACCATATGTAACACTAATTTTTATTAACACCTGATAGGAAATAAGATTAACGAAATACTCAGACACATATGATTTTCAAAGCGAGTTTCACTCCCTAAAAGCGTTGTAAGTTAAAACGAAATCGGTATTTTACATGGTAAAGTTTTAGAAACCACGGGTTGAGTATCTTGTAAGCGAGATTACTTGAGTATCATTGATTGTATGCGTGCATTTTTTTTTTTTTAATAATATTTGTAGTCTGAGATTAATTGTAAAGTATGGTATAATATCAGCATTGGTATTTTTTTAGTTATTCATTGATTTGAATTACTCTACAACGAAGTTTTTATGCCACATTGCCTTCTACTTATCATCGTTTTTTTTTTTTATAGGTTGTCGTCTTCGTATTCCCTAGTATAAGGCAAGATCTCTACTCAGCTGTTAAAAAGCTCGTTTGTGTTGAGAGCCCGATACCCTCCCAATGTATAATAAGCAGAACATTAGGTAACCCTAAACGCATTCGCGCAATTACGTTGAAAATAGCGTTACAAATTATTTGTAAACTCGGCGGTGCGTTATGGTCGCTCCACATACCATGCAAATCGTGGATGGTCATAGGTATAGACGTTTACCACAGCGCCACTGGGAGCAAGCAATCGGTTTGCGCCTTCGTGGCGAATTTGAACGACACTTACTCGAGATGGTACAGCATGGTGACGATGCAAGACCGTGAAATTTCAAACCACCTAAAAGTGTGCTTCATTAAATCCCTGGAGAAGTATCGCGAGTGCTACGGCAGTTACCCCGATAAAGTGATAGTATTAAGAGATGGCTTGGGCGAGGGGCAAATATCGCATTGCAAGGATTTGGAAGTGCCTCAGTTCGAAGATACTCTGAAACAGTACGAGTTGGATACGAAACTTTGCTTCGTCGTCATACAGAAACGGATCAACGCCAGGATATTCGGGTTGGGAAGTGGGAGACAGGAACCGATCAATCCGCCTCCCGGTACGGTCGTGGACGACGTCATTACGAGGCGGCATCTTTTCGATTTTTATCTGGTGCCGCAGAGCGTAGGTCAAGGAACCGTCACGCCCACCCATTACATTGTCGTCTCAAATTCCGCGCAAATTAAACCGGATCATTTACAGAAATTAGCGTATAAACTGTGCCATTTGTATTATAATTGGTCCGGTACTATTCGTGTTCCAGCCCCTTGCCAATACGCTCATAAATTGGCGTATTTAGTGGGACAACATATTGGGAAAGTTCCATCGGACACTTTAAATTCGTATTTGTATTACCTGTAAAAAAAATCTCTGCCCAGTATAAAAACCAACGAAAATTATATGCGAAACTGTTGAATACATCGGTACTTAATTCTTTCTGACTTAAAATTGCTACTTGAAAAATTCAATATGTGGAATTCAAATAACGTTTTATAAAGTATTCAGAGCAGAAATACCCATAATTGACTTATAAAGCTGACAGTTTCATATTATGATTTTCAATTTATATATAAGGAAAGATTATATTTTTATATGCAGTAATTTAATGATAAAGCTATCATGTTTTTCTTTTGATTTTCGAAACCTTATATTTTTTTTTAATATTTATGTGGTTTATAACATAAGAATTTTATTACAATCTACCTCAAAATTTTAAGGTTGTTAAAGTTAGATATAAAGATTAAGGGCTGAAGCGAACTGATTTTCTAGCAATATACTTCTGTCAAATTATCTGGATGAATTAAACTTGTTAACTCAATGAAAACAGAACAAGCGTAGTAAAGTTGAATACCTTCACAAATAATATAGTAATCAGATTGTTACTAAATATTAAAATGACGATATGCATTGCATTATATATTTTGATAGTTGCACCATGATATTGACGAATAGAGTTCTCTAGATTTAATTTAATAGCAACTTCCTAGTTTTTTATTTTATGCACAACGAAAATCAACTTCAGTACCTGCAAATTCATTTGATATATACCATAATGTTTATTTGTCGTAATATTTTTTTTATTATTACATACCACTTTTTTAAGTGGTTACATTTTTTAGTTGAACATATTTGTGTTGTTAAGTTATAGAATATAGGATGTATTTGTTTCGGATCCCATGCAAAAATCAAAACTCATTTTCGAACGTTTATATACATTTTTATAATAAAGTTTCTGAAAAATAGGATTTTATTGTATTATCCAGTAAAATTATAATCAAGTATTTATTTACTAAGTATGACATCACGTTACAAATATAAGGCTCTTTGCTTAAAGATGGTAAGTTTTGTTTTTATTCTTTTTGTTAAAAAAACTGCTACTCTTGCCTGTCACCACACGCACCGCTAACAAGCAAAGGCACCCAATTGTCCACATCCGATTTTGATAAAATTTGGTAGGGACACAGAAAACCGAAAAATATTTGTCACATATTTTATTTAGCGTCCCGTTTTTGGTTTTAAGGAGTGTAATGGGAGTTACCTCCAAAAATACATTTTTCGCAATATTTCGGAAACGAGGAGAGATATCGAGATCTGGTAAAAACGAGATTATTCCTTGTTAGTAATTTTTAGTTTAAATACAATGCAGCATAAATTTTATTCCAAGAATCTAAAAGAAAAACAGTCTACGGTATACCGTAGATAGTCAGATATCATTTAAATTATACCTTTAACTCGTTCACTTCAAACGCAAGATAGGGGTTATGATGTAACTTTTCTGTTGCGGATAACGTCGACGTTAAGATACTTTTTAACAGATTTCCGTAATATAACCAAAATTCGTACCGGTTTTTCTTAGCAGCTGTAATTTAACGCGTCCGTAATGTGCGTCAGATAACGTCTTATAATAGCGGGACCTTTCGAGGTGCCGCTATAGGATTACGGCAACGTTATCCACTCAGTTATCTTTGTTTAATACATTTTCTCTATTGTTTACTGCCATTGTTTGCTAACCAACTTCATTCGATTCGTCTTTATTTCGTCTGTTCGTGTGATTGAGCTTCGTAGTGTTTGTTACAAATACATACAGTTGCTATTTGTTATATGTTTGTTATCATGGATAGTCTATTTATAAATGATAGGTAATCTAGCATTATTATGTTAGTTGTTTGATTCCTTTGTTTTGATTTTGCCATTATTTCAGGAACTGCATAAATATACAAAGAAGAATTTTATGAGATGCATCTAATCCCTTTGAATTCAGGGAAAAAAAGCAAATTCCACTGTAAATACTGTAAAGTACATCAAATCACACAGAAAATTACCATACATATTTATAAGAAGGTAAGACATTTTCTGGCACTATATTGTGGAAGAAAAGCTAAAATATAACAATCTGCTAAAGCATATTTGTGTTTTCTAGTAGATTTTTAACACATGCAACACTACTACAGACTACTACTAGTTACATACAATCGATTAAAAACAAGTTATACTACTAAATATTAAGAATATAGTGGAGACGTTTGTCAATTAATTGGCTGACACATGGGGTTTCTTTATATGTAAATTCAAAACCACTAACAATTTATTACACTCCTGGTTTATTCTGTCACTACAAAACTGCACAGTACTTACTTTTATAGACGATAGAGCCAATTTGCACTTAATATGTGAATAACTGATGCCATTAGTACCTTCGGTTGCCTAGACGAAGAAGGCATGAACATTATTGCCAAATTATTTGTCAATTTCTAAACACTGAGAGGTTTTTCATTAGAAAAAAAAAACCCAAAAACATGTAACTCCTATTTTTTCATGTAGTTTAAATATAGAGAGAAAGTAGAGAAAAAATGATATTTTTGAACCCTCGAACGACTCTCCAAATTTTTATCAAAGTCAGAGGCGTTGCTCGTAAGATATAATTATGCCAAATATTTTGATATTTTTGTTAAGATTGTCAGTTTCTGAATTGAGTGAAACTTTTTTTGGAGTGTTATTTATAATTATTATTATCATCACTAGTTGGTTTAAAGTTTAAACTACTGTTAGCGTAGTTCCGGAATCTTTGAGATATGGTGGCACCCCAGAATAGAAGATTTTCATCGTCTGCAAACAATTTTGTGATTGTTATTGGGAGATGTCATGATGGTTAGGAGGCTTGTGGATCGAGGTTGTCCCCAAAGAGGCGTTTTATCACCACTTCTGTGCTAGACGAGCTTGTCTGTATGCTCAATGTAACTCAACTACTACAAAATTATATTAGAAAGTGGATCATAATATTAAACCAACTTTCGATTAGATTCAGTGTTTGTTTATTTTTTTTAACTTTTTTGTGTACTCACACCTTATACTGCAACTTTACTGGATTCCTCCCGTTGTTATAGAAACCTAAATAAATAAATAAATAAACATCGGTAGTATAAACCAGTTTATTTTAAATTATATGATGACATTACATTGTTTAATGTAACTGGAAATAAACACTCATTGACACATCGATAGAGTAAAAAATAAAGGTATAAATAATAAGATATGCCATAATTTATCTCAATAGCATATACATTGCATAATTCATTGTAGTCGTTAAATATTTCATATATACTGATAATAAATATATTTGTATAATTATATACTTGATAAAAAATAGCACTAGAGAGTATGACTATTATCTTGGAGTGATGAAAAAGTAGTCACAGTAAAAAATAACGTACGGATATCGCCGCTTCCATTCTAAAAGTAACGTTGAGCGAAAATTTAAAGGTGAGCATTGCGAGAGAGAAAATTTTGGCACGGGAATGTGTTCATAGCCTCTAAATATTTTAAAATACATTTAGGGAATGCCTTTTGGAAATTTTACGATATAAAACTTTAGTAGCAAAGTCCTGTGTGATATTTTTATAGATATAATTTCCCTAATTCATACTTACGATTTTATTAACATGATTGAGTCGGTTTTTAAAGTGAATGATACTGAAATTTAAAACTATTGGAAAATTATTTTCAAGATAGTCAAGCATCTAACAAAGTACTAAATATCACGCAGAACTATTGCATTTCCATTATTGACAGCTAGAATAAACGGACTAGAGACTTACACTTAAAATTAATTGAGATACAATGAATCGCACATAAAAAAAAATGCAATTATAAAACAATAAAAAGAATAATAATCTTAATAAATATCGTCAAGAATAATTCTTACACGTGTTAATACGTTCAAATATCATGTAAATTAAGCCTTCCTCAAATGTGTGCGTGATATCGAAAGTAATTAATTAAAAAGGAAAATTAATAATAAAAGACGTCAGAAGATATAAAAAAAAAAAAGAGAATTAGAATTAGCAATTACGAGAAAATAGAGAGCTTCATTCTTCCCATTCCTTCTCATCAACACCTTCCATATCGTCCTGTTCCAATTTTAGATTCATTTCGAGACGGCTGCTGATCGTTTTTTGTATCTGCGCGTGAAGTGTAAAATATTTAAAAAAAAAAAAAATGGGGCAATCACTTAATCATATTACCTCTTCTTGTTTAGCTTTCGACTGATGCGCCACCTCTGGAGTCCAACCTAAACGGCCATAGCTTTGCGTCGACGATATGTACGGTTGAGATGCAGATTTATTAATTGTCCGCTCGGTGCTGTTTTGAGTATCAGACACTTAAAACGAAATCATATATGAGAGAAATTAGCGGCCCACTCGGTTATAACTCACGTAATTCCATTCCCTCGGGTCTTAAACTAATTCGTTTCGGAAGTACCGTCTTGCCGGCAAACCATTCGGAGCTTGTCAGTGTTGGTTCCCAAGTAACCTTAGTTGGCGGGAAGAGATCATCTTGAAATAGCTCAGTCTGTAAAGATTATCGTTAATCACTGCGAATCGCCGTAGCGTATTTATCCAGACTATACCTTGATGCGAGGCACCGTAAAAGACAGTGGCTCGATGGAATTATTGGTCAGTCTTAAGGCTTTCGCGAATTCAACGCTCGAGACATCACAAACATTCTTAGGGAGGAATGATAGACCTTGGTGCAGACTGTTACAGCGGTGGTGACTCAAAGCGCAGACGTATGGTTGTTCTTCGGTTATTTCAAAGGCGTAGATAGTTGAGTCACCCTATAAAGTTGATTTAAATTTTAATCAATGCAGTCAAACAAGTGGAGTAAATGGTGGAATGTCCTTTTCATACAGGATAAATAATTACCGTTTATAATGCCAAAGATAGTTGAATAAATATTGAAATACAATTTATAATAAATATACCAATTATTGGTGTATGATTAACTGTATTTCAACGGGATATTTTTACTTTTATTATACTATGGGCCGCTTTTATAATCCCAGTATAAAGCATAGAATAACTATATTTCACCAACCTTAATAAAGAAAAAATATTAAAAAGATTAATAATAGATTAATAAATAAAAAGATTAAGATTAAATAAAAAGAAAATAAATCTTAGGAGATATGACCAGTGGCTACCCTTAATGAATCATTCCTACTCCCAACCTGTGTACATAGTTTCTAAAATAAAAGGGATGACAATAGATCTCTAAATGGCCACTGCATTGCAAACCTAATCTTATTATATTTGTGGTGTTACTAAAAATTTCTAAAATATTAAAGTCAGGACAAGGTTTGTATGAAAGAAAATTTTCGAAAAACCTAGGGAAAAGGTCGGACATTTGGACGGTATTTTTATATAAAAAAAACTTATGTTGAATTTTGATGTTTTGACGGGACGCGCATCGTCGATCCTTTTTAAAGTTGGATTCGTTTGAAAAAAAAGGTAAAACAAACGAAAAAAATAAAAAAAATTCTAAAATTAAGAAATTACAATTTTGTCAACGATACGCGTAGTGTCGTGTTTCACAACAGCGAGACGCGTTTGAATAAAAATTATAAAAAAACGAAAAATTTGTCAGGGCTAGGTTTGTATGAATGAAAATTTTTGGAAAATCCAGGGAAAAGGTCGGACATTTGGACGGTATTTTTATATATAAAAAATTATGTTAAATTTTGACGTTTTGATGGGACGCGCAGCGTCGATCCTTTTTAAAGTTGGACGCGTTTGAAAAAAAAAAAATAAAAAACGAAAAAATAAAAAAAATTCTAAAATTAAGAAATTCCAATTTTGTCAACGAGAGGCGTAACGCCGTGTTTCACCACAGCGAGACGCGTTTGAATAAAAATTATAAAAAAACCAAAAATTTGTCAGGAGAAGGTTTGTATGAATAAAAATTTTTTGGAAAATCCAGGGAAAAGGTCGTTTTGATGGGACGCGCAGCGTCGAGACTTTTTTAAAGTTGGACGCGTTTGAAAAAAAAAGTAAAACAAACGAAAAAATAAAAAAATTCTAAAATTAAGAAATTACAATTTTATCAACGAGACGCGTAGCGTCGTGTTTCACAACAGCGAGACGTGTTTGAAAAAGAAATTATAAAAAAAATTTAAAATATTAAATTAGAATCATCAATTACATAGATTAACTGTACAAAAATAATTACCTTTCCAGTTACAAATAGCGTAGAACTGTCTTCATCATAGAAAGGTATCAAAATTGCAGGTGATACATCCAGCCCAACAGTGTTTAAAGATTCTGTAAGATCGTCGGATCTCAAGACAGTTATTTGTCTCTCGGAAACCTTATCGAATCCCGTTACGACCAAGAAAGCACCTTCCAAAGCCCATACAACCCTGGCTCCTCTGCTACCAACCGGTCCTTTACCTTCCAAAACTGGATGATCAGCCGCATTTCTGGGTTCGTACACTCTTATGCGGCCATCTTTACTAACGGTAGCGCAACGACTACCACACGGCGACCACGCGAAACTAAACATCTGATCTGTATGTCCGTCCAACTGTATTTTCATCTCTAGCGATTCCAAATCCCAGATTCTAATCGTCATATCGTAAGAGCCGGTCGCAACGACATCTTTAGCGGTGGAATGGAACTTGAGGAAGTAGATTTTATCATTGTGGGCGTTAAATTCGCGATCAGGCGTGTTCGTCGGTTCCGCCAAACCCTCTTCCGGGATCTTCCACAATTTGACAACGCCGTCGTCGCAAGCGACAGCTAGATGGCTCTCATCGAACGGGTCCCACATAAAATCCATGATGTTAGAGCCGTGAACCAAAGCGGGGATTACGCCGTCTGGTAGCCGGCCGGTCTTTTTCAGTTCGAAAATGGCGATTTTACCCCCAGCGCCGCTCAAAGGAACGGCAACTCGCTTTGGGTTTCCGGCAAAGCCGTCGCACTCCCCCGATATCTGACGGCTAAGATTGCGGATATTCTCGATATGTTGCGACTTGTGAGCCGGGGTGCCTTTTAAATGGCGGAATTTCGATACTCGACCTAAAAATATCCCTTAGTTACATAAATATATCATTATTAATATAAATCGTTTACCGAAAACTGTAGAGGTTCTTTTAGGTGCGGGAGTAACAACAGGACTTTCTTTTTTGGCGACTTGCGAATCCACACTCGCTTTTCCGATAGGAGCAGCTTTACTTTTACTATTATCCTCATTCTTCGCATTTTTAAACGAATCCTTACGCCTCAAAGGCGAAGGTGATCCATCTGGTTTATCAGTGATTCCTTCCTGCATGGACTGGGATCGACTCTCATACATTTTGCGCCTTTCAGCAATGCTAGTTCGTTGAACCGCGTTTCTTTCGAAGCTACTTTCGTTGGATTCCGTCGCGTTGTCATTAACTTCCGCATCCTTGGTGGGAGTTTCGAATAGTTTCCTCCGCTCGGCTGTGCTCGGTGTTTTGGGTACCTGATCGGATTCATCTTCTTCCTTTTTGGTATCAACAATTGGGATATCCTCTTGCTTTTTGATACTATCATTAGCCGGTGCCACGATCGGTACTTCTTCAGAAAGCGATTCGTGTACTCCGTTTGTGTGGCAAGTGGGAGCAACCGGTACTGAGAACATTTTATCGAATGAATCTGATTCGTTTAGTTTTAATGGGGTGAAAGGTTTTGGCCCAAGACGAGGCTAGAAAATAGAAAGAGTCAGGTTATTATATAGAATGCCATAGTCGGTGTAAGTGTATAAATATGCGTCAAAACTAAGTGAACACATAACTCAATTAAAATGTTCTATTACAATAACTAGCAGTTTAAGAAGAACTAAAATAGTCATCGCAGAGTTGTTTTTCCATAATTTGATTTTAAACTATGTTTCAATGACTTTAAACCAAACTTTGTAATTAATGCCCTTATTATGTATATTATATATATAGAGAGAGTGTTGGGGTACATGAGATATTTGAAAATTAATTTCAACATCAGTTCTCGATGAACATTTGGTAACTGGCTAACCAAATGTTCATCGAGAACTGATGTTGAAATTAATTTTCAAATACCTCATGCACCCCAACACTCTCTCTATATATGGATCACGAAGACTCCCCGCGAGGTGTATCGCAACTTTTTGGAACAAACACTACCTCAATTTCTGGAAGATGTACCATTGGTAACAAAAAATGCAATGTCGTTGATCCATTATGGTACACCAGCGCATTTTAGTTTAGTTGCTCGCGAGTTTTTGAACAATACGTATGCAAATCGGTGGATAGGACGGGGAGGCCCACAACCGTGGCCTCCTCGGTCTCCAGACTTAAATAGTTTGGACTTTTTTCTCTGGGGTCACCTTAAATCTTTAGTTTATACGACTCCCATTGAAAATGTCGATGAACTGAGAAATCGTATTATCGCAGCTTTTCAAACAATTCTAAATATCCCTAGTATTTTCGAACGGACTCGGCAGTCAATACAACGGAGGATAGAAGCTTGTATTGCAGCTGGGGGCGGTCATTTTCAACAGTTACTATAAGTTAATTTTGTTTCACTAATTATTTTGTTAATTTATAATAAAAACATTAATTATGTTAACTTACTATTAAACATTGTATAACTTTAGAAATAAGCAGTTTGGGACATATGTTCTTATGAACTTTTATGATCAAAATAACCTCAGGAATCAGCTCCTAATTGTCGCATATATTGCGATTCACTCTGTATATATATATATATAATCACAAAAAATTTTTTAACGACCGTACTCTATTAATATTAAGTAAATTATTGGGTAAGCGGTCTGTCATAAAAAAAACGATCTATTTGTTAATGTTCCTCTATATTTCGTCATTTATTTATAACTTCTTCGGGAGGATTGCTTTCTGTAAATTATTACCAAAATGAAACAATGCGTAAATAAAAAGAAAAGGTTAAAATACTTACAACTAAGATCAGGTTACATTTAGAATTGAATATAAAACAAACATATTACACTAAATTTACAAACGACATGTTAAAAGTAACAGCTGAACAAGAATTGTGTAGAGCGAAAATTAAAATTTACATATATGTATGTTAAATTTTCGCTCTACACAATTCTTGTTCAGCTGTTACTTTTAACATGTCGTTTGTAAATTTAGTGTAATATGTTTGTTTTATATTCAATTCTAAATGTAACCTGATCTTAGTTGTAAGTATTTTAACCTTTTCTTTTTATTTACGCATTGTTTCATTTTGGTAATAATTTACAGAAAGCAATCCTCCCGAAGAAGTTATAAATAAATGACGAAATATAGAGGAACATTAACAAATAGATCGTTTTTTTTATGACAGACCGCTTACCCAATAATTTACTTAATATTATATATATATATATATATTTTTAAATATGGAAGTATGAAATTACCAAAATATATCTGGTTGTGAGGATTCGGTTTAGTAATGGAAACCAAAATACTCGTACTATATGAAATCAGTTTGATTTATTATTGTTTCATGTTTGGGTGTGTCTGCAATACATCCTTTTAATAAGCATTAGATACGCGGTTAACTTTTTTTAAAATAAATATGCGAACACTGTTAATCATAAAAGAGTCAAATTTTGCAAACAATAACAACTCTATCGTTTTTTATTGCTAATAATAATAATGTTCACATCATTTGCAAATGTTTGAATATCCTGTATTGATATACTGACATTTATTTACATAGATTGGTTTAAATTGATTTAGATGTTTGACTTATCACAAGGGTAAGTAAATACATTGCATTACTAATGTAATTATTCCATTTGAATGATAATATTTGCACTAAAATGAAAACTATTCATGCAAACTAAGATATATATATTCCACAACACCCTGTAACACAATAGAATTAAGCGGCAAGTTATATTATATACCAAAAGTGTCCTATAACTAATTCGCCAAGTACTATAAACAAATCGAATTTACAACATAAATAAAGGAGAAAAAGCATGAAAGCCAATAAAAAAAATAAATAACAGAAAACAACAAACTAGGAACAATCTCAAATCAAAGCGAAAAGAATCTCAAACCGGCACCTTATAGCCTCCGGCTATGGGAACATAGGGATTAACTGAAGTTATTACGGGGGCACAACTGTTAGTTCTAGGCCTAGCGACGGGTGTCGGCTGTATAACCGCCTCCTCCGTCGGCTGATCGCACATCGATCCTGCGCGCGAAGTTCTCGGCAAGGGTTTTGGGGGCACTACGTCCCTTCCACGCTCTTGCATACCTTTGCATGCCTCGTCGACAGTGCTATTCACCTTAAAGTCGCCGCTATCGACGGAACCGTCCTCGACCTGCTGCTGTTGCGGTACGCAGTCCCGCTCATTCGGCGTTTTCGCGATATTTTTGGGCTTTTTTACGATTTGCGCGTCTTTAGTTACCTGTTGTTCGGGAGTTTTCGGTTCGGGCTGAACTGGTAGCGATTTATTTTGGTATTCTTCTTTTAATGTCGATAAGAGGCCTCGATGTACCTGTCAATCGGGAATAATGCATCGGTTACTTCTACCAGTTAAAACGTGATAAAACTTACAACAATCGGTTGATCTCCGTTGGGTCTTTTCGATGGGTCTAGACTAATTTTGGGTAGAGGTATATCATGACCCGTCATCCACATGGATGCAGTTAATTCTGTGGTGTAACCTGTTGTGTCTGGGAATAAATCTGCATGAAAATCCCTGGGGAATAAAAGAAAACTTGCAATATAAAAATTGAACTAAATTCGCATAATATTTCGTTTAGGATTTATATTTCCTCAGAAAACTCCATAAATTTGTAATTAATCAATTAAAGAACTCAATTCACACATTTGCGGAGTGAAATAAGTACAGAGTGTGTCGATAACGTAACGCAGAATATTCACGACATTATCATTAAGTGATTTTGCAAAAAAAACTGTAATATGTAATTTCTAGTATTATAAGAAGGACTATTAGCATTGTTATTCTTTTTATTTCCCATTATAAACGCTACAAACCATGATCAGCACCATTTTCTTTCAGCTAACATTAATTCTCTAATTAGAGTGCGGCAGGTGTCATTTACGGCGCGACAACTCAGTTTTCCAACTGAAAGAGTTGGAGTGCCGTAAATGACCTAACGCACGATATTTGTATTAGATTTTTTTATTGAAAAAATACTAAAGGAAATAATGCATATTTTATATTGGAAGTACGAATGGAAAATAGAAATCACTTGTATTTATAATCTCGAAAATAAAACCTACGCAATAACTTTCTCTATCTGCCTTTTACGTACACTAGTACCTCTATATTATGATTTCGTTTCACTTTTCTGAATTAATTTTCGAGATACTAAACTTTTCTTGCAATATTATATGTATATTTAACAAAAATTTAAATATCTCATAAACTATAAAAACTAGGTATAGGGCACCTTATGTGTTTGTAATAGCTCGGTGGTCATTTTTTTATAACTGTGTTTAATGTGATGATAACCTGAAGTCACTCAAAATATAAAATAAAGGAAGAAATTTGTCATTTTTCCGCTAGCTCAGCCGCTAGAGCGCATTCTCATCACTGTAGTGCTGGTGAGTCAGCGTAATGATCCAACGTAAAGTGGAATACCTTCTGACTAATCTCAATAATAACATCAATTTTCAAATATAATTATTTTTAAGAACAATATCACTATTAATTCATTCTTTAGTTTTATTTATTTCGATTAGTAGTATCCATTCTGCTTGAATATTATTTCCCAAATCTACTTTATAGTATAAAGATAAAATTGACTTTTAGTTATGAATATTTATGTTACTTTTGGCGATACCCTGTATAAATTTCGCAGAAAATTGTTTGCCAAATTTAATGATATTGTATGTATTAATTTATTTAAGTCAAGTATAATTATGAATGTTCACCTAGAAATTGTTCTCTGTAATTCTGTTAAATTTTAAATCATGTAATTTCCATTCTACATAGTTCAGTTACTTTATTATAAATATTAATAAGTGCAAATATTTTATTTACCCTACTTGCGTTGTTCTTATTTAATAACTTCAAGTTAATGATTTAACTGTACCATTAAATTAGGAGATAATTGTATTTTACTGTTCATGTACTGTACATAATTGTTATATTTTAGTTTCAAATATGCAATAAATTAGTGTAAATTGTAAATCCTCAAAACAGAAACTAGCCCAATTAGGTAATTATAATCTACAGCAATTAATATTACCACTCAAAATTGCATTAACATGGAATATTTATCAAATCTTACCTGTAAGTTTTTCTAGGCACTTGGTAAGTTATGGGAATTACTGAAGAACTAGTTAATTGCAAGATACGATTAACTTCTCCTTGCATCACATTCAAAGCCCGTTTTGGAACTAGACAAGCACCTTTAGTTTGTTCCCCAGAATGCCTTATACCCTCAGTAAGATACGGTTCCTTATCAGAAACTTCCATGTATCCAATAGTTGAATCACCTATAAAAATAAGTAATATTTCTTAGAAGAATCTTATCGAAATGCTAGATTAAAATACCTTTTCCTGCTAAGAATAACATTCCAGTATCAGCATCATATAAAGGTATAAGGATTCCAGTTGAACAGTCCAATTCTAAAGATTTTTCTGGTTCGTTGAATTTTCTCAAATCCCTAATTATTATTTGTCGGAATCTTTGAGCGTCGAAACCGGTCGTTAGAATCTTGTCATTTTCTCCCAACCACACAACACGAGAATCTTTAATGCTTTGATGACTCGATGCTACATTAATACACGAATCTGCAGATCTGGGATCTATTACGCGGACTTGTTTATCTTTACTTGAAGTAGCTAACAAAGTACCATCACGTTTCCAACTAACTGATTGTATTACATCTCTATGATCTTGATTTGCGTACATTTCTTGCTCCGAAAGTAAATCCCAGAGTGTTAAAACAGTGTATGAGGTAGAATACAGAAGAAACTCCGCAGTTGGGTGGAAACCAACAGTCTCCACTCGTTTTTGTTTGTGTGAGAATGTACATTCTGGGTTACTTAACGATTCTAACAGACCTGTTTCTGGAATGTGCCAAACTTTCACGAGGCAATCTTGAGATCCGGTTGCTAATAATCCATCATGGAATGGTGAAAAGTCCATATCGGTAACGGTATCGGAATGTGCATACAGTAAAGGCATCAACTTATTCTTTCTCCCGCTATCGTCGATCGGTAAAACGGCCAGAGACGATCCAGCGTGGTCCCAGTTGAAGGCCATAAACTTTGCTGATGCGGTGATGTTGTTTCCATAGGTTTGATATGAACCGATACAAACATCACGAACATAGGTCTCAGGCTTTGGAACAATAGGTGCTGCATTCTTGTATTTCGACGCTTTAAATCTCCAAGCCATTTTCTAACGTAATCATTAACGTTTCGAGCAGAAAATATTTTAATTTCATAGAAGAGTTCACTTAGAATAGTTTGTTGATTAGAAAATGTATTTGTGGTACAAAAGATTCTTTTGTTGATTCAATACTCTATACGCTTATTAATTATTCAAAAAAAAAAACTTGCTCACAAAATCTTTTCACTATTTAACTATTCTAACACTAAATTATAAATTAAACGCCCATGTATACAATTCACTAGTCACCACCTCAAAAGCATAATTAACACCAGTGACATCTTTTATACTCAGGCCGTACATCAATACAAGCTAAAGAAAACATTCAAACTAAAGTTTAAAAATTGTCCCAACTAAATTCATTTATAATTTGATAAAAAAAATCAGCGACTAACTTAATTTAAAATATTGAATAACAAAGCATATAAGCTAATAGAGTAAAAATAATAAATTATTTTTAAAAAGTGTTTTGTGCAAGCCTTTTAGGTACGTTCAGTTTGTGCAAAGCGTTATATACAAAAGCGTCATCTATCATCATCAAAGCGAGTTTGGTCATATTAATAGAGTAGGGAGAAGGCCCATCCACAAGTAAGCAACAGTTTTAGAGGAACGAAGTAGTGGCAGTCATTTTGAAGGTTGCTTGTCAAATAAAACTAACTGTGTGTGAATGCCTTTTTTTATTCCGCTGAGTATTTCTTGCTTTTTTATATACCTTCCTATACTTTCAAGGTGTCTTTAAGATGCTGTATGTCATAAATTTTTAAATTTTATCATTCATTTTTTGTTCATACTATTGATTTGATATATTAATATGACTAAGGTTAACTGGTTCTCTTTTGTTTTAGAACATACGGTTTATTACATATATATTAACATAAGGTTTATATAAATATTCATAAGTTTTGTTATCCTAAATTTCATCTTTTTTTGTTTCTCCTTTTCAGTTTTAACAATTTCGAGTAGTTTTCGAAACAATATTGTTTGATGATAAAGAATAAATAAATTACAGCGGTATTTCTTGTAATTTGCAACCTCTGTTCGAGATGAAATTGAACCTTCAAAATGGCTGCCTTCATTATTACTGAATAGTCGCACATATTGTCTCCCCACTTTGTTTCGCTGGCATGTACCAGTACAAATCGAACAGACTTATTGTTACTTAAATATTTAAAATTAGATGGCAATGTCATCGATATGTCACGGATATGTGGATATGTCACTGTTTGTGAAGTATAGGTTTTAAGGTTATAATTCATACTTCTGCTTTTTAATAATCAATATTTTGCCGACATAAAAAATACTTGGAGTGTTAATTACTTAATTAATTTATTTCTACGTTACGGACTCGTCGAGCTAAATAAAAAGAAACAAAAGCGATGGCGTAGGTATACTTCCTATTCCATTACTGCCATATGTTTTACTTTTGCATTTTTACAGTTCCAAAGTGACTTTTAAAATTACTCTCACTTCAGACCCGAAACTACCTTTCAAAGTGTAAGTACCTGAAGAATCATTCGTTTAGCAATTAAAGAAAATGAAGGATACGGATGACACATCATCAAACATGATGCCTGTTATAAACAATTTCAACATATTCTTGAAAATTGTTGAAAATAAGCAATGGGCAAGGAAGGCCTCAGCTGAAATGATCAAAAATACTTTTAAATTAGCCTCTTTTATTGAGAAAGTAGTACAGAATTTAAAAAGCAAGGGGATATTAGACGAATTCCTTGAAGTTTTCAAGAACTGGCTAAGCGAAAATGAAGCAAGGAATTTGAACTGTGGCATTGACATTTTTGAGTATGCTAGTGACTGTGTACTTGAAATATTACTGTGTTATCGAACAGCTACACTTGATTCGGCCGATATTGCGTTAAGGATTTATACCACTTTATATTCAATTGAACGTTTACAAACATTTTTAAAAGACAAAATTTTGAAGCACTCTTCATATAATGCATTACTTGAAATTGTTATTCATTCTAATGATCCAAAAAGCACTGAAGCATGCATGATATTAAAAGCATGGGAAAAGCTGATTGATGAAGGAGGGCTTCAATATGTTAGGGAATCAGTTTGCGAAATGCTTAGTAGTTACAGATTAGCAAAATCATTACATGTTTTGTTAAAAATGTTGTGTATTTTACCTGAAATGGATATGAAATTTCAAAATATTAAGATTATTATTATAGAAAAACTAAAAGAAAAGTTATTAGACAAAAGTGCTTCAAGCAAAGAATTTTGGAATTATCTTTTTAAAGAATTAGATACATCAGTGCTAGTTGAAGTTTGTTACCATAATAAAGATGTAATAGATCTGTTATTTAAATTTATTGTATACATTGGTTCAATGATGAATATCACTCACATAAATTCACAAAAAACTTGGGTTGCCAACAAACAATTTTCGTTATGCCCAGAAATAACTTATGATGATTTATTTAAAGTCATTAAAGAATTATATTGTAAAAATGATGAAATGAAAAACTTGATTGTAACTAAAATAATTGACGCCCATAAAAATTCATTATCTGAATTGTGGGACGATATTTTATTTTCTTTGTAATCATTTTACTTTTTATATAATAAATATCTATTTCTTTTATGGATTTGAGTATTACTATCCCTATAATATGAGATAATTTTATAGTTTAAGCGTTCCTGAACAAACTCCATTCACTGCAGTATTAAAATTCGCCGCTGAAGAATTTAGAGTACCCCCTGCTACCTCCGCGATTATTACTGATGATGGTGTTGGCATAAATCCACAACAAACTGCAGGTATTGTTAATATTTGTATATATAAAATAAAAAACCGGTTTTTTGAAATTTTATAATTTATTTTAGGAAATGTTTTCTTGAAACATGGATCTGAACTGAGGCTTATACCTAGAGACCGTGTAGGTTGTAAATTAATTACGTTTTAATTTATTTTTTGTACACAAACATTTTGTTATAAATTTTTTAATATACTGTTATTTTTCCAACCATTCTTGATTTTATATACTATATGCAAAATAAATATTTGAAAGGAAATTTCGTATTAATTTGAAAATTAATAAACTGTTTCAACACGAGGAATAGTGAAAGATTGGTTTACACAAGAACA
Source organism: Cetonia aurata (assembly GCA_949128085.1). NCBI lineage: Eukaryota > Metazoa > Arthropoda > Insecta > Coleoptera > Scarabaeidae > Cetonia > Cetonia aurata. Next base: position 38,653,681 of record OX421885.1, read on the forward strand.
TTTTCAACATGAGGATTTTTGACGGAAGTCTTATTAACTTTATAAAAAAAAACATGCAAAACGTTTATTACGTAATTTTGAATGCGAAGCATAAAAAAAATATTGTTATATCTTTCACTGGACATAAATAACGTCCTTGTGTAGTTTCTTATTTCTAAATTAAAAGAAAATAAGAACGACCAACTAGCTGAATGACAATTGACAGTTTTCAAACAAGGTTATGTAAAAGCCAATCGAAAGAGTTCTTTTTGGCGCCAATAATTTTAAATCACTCCCCCTATTTTCGAGACAAAATTTAATTTTATTGATTACTGGTATCCAATCTTTTCATTTACTTGAATTATTAATTAATGAACATATACGTATGAATTAAAAATAATGTATTTTAAAAATCACAAATGTAATAAAAGCACAGCAATAATAATAGTAGTACAGCAAACCATCTGTGAAAGCATTTTTCGTTGCACATCATTCAACATCTTCAGGCCGTACAGGATGTGTTAATGGTATAACAGATTTTAACTTCTCATCCCTGGAGCAAGCCTTTCTCATATCTGGAACACATAAAATAATTTTTGTTGTCCCGTACATATTTACAATAACTAAATATACCATAGGCGTCTTCATCGGGATCACCTGAATAATATTCCAAAACTGTCCGATATACAATGTAACCCAAATTCGTATACATGTTTATAGCCACTTTATTGCTAACTCTAACGAACAAGTCAACAAAGTAAGCTCGTTTTTTCTCTGAAACGTCTTCAAGGAAATTCATTAGAGCTGCAGCTAAGCCGAGTCGCCTAAAACTTGGTGATACTGTTAGTGCCGTCACATGACCATGCCAATTTTCTCCATGCCCCTCGGCTTTACCCATAACTGCAAGAATATTACACAAAATACGAACATTTTTAGTTTAGGGTTGAGTACTCACTGTACCCCATAATTTCCCCACTTGGCGACTCAGCTACTTGAAAATATTCTGGCCAATGGGCAAGATATTGCATATAAAATGATAATCCATAAGTCTCAGTGAGTGGATCTAAATTTCTTGATAACCAACATTATTGGTAGTAGAAATGGTGTTAATATTTAATATACTTACACATTATTAAATTTGTACATATCATCACAAGTAAAGGGTCTTAGCGTCGTCATATTAGAAAAAAATTATTTTAAATATATGCGCGGATATACCGTAATGTACCGTATATATTATTATGATTCCTGCAACAAATACCTATTTTCTTGAACATAACCACACATTTCCCATAAGTTCAAATTTTGGTATGAAATGACAAACGCCATCTATAAACAATTCTGAATATTTTTATTCAACCTGATTCATGGTGAAATCAATTGAAATAAATTAACCTTATACAAACTAAATCCTTATTTAATTTTCCAATGTTTGTAATTATCAGTAATTATCATTGTTTGAAAATATTTGTCTCATTCGGACTTATTACTTTATAATTGATGATTTAAAAACAGTTCGTAAATTTATGGACATTTGAGAAAATAGGTTACAAAGTCTTCTTGTAATTATTTTTTCACCAAATTTTGACGTTTGATTCCCGATGCGTTCAACTACGTGAAGAAGATTAAAAATTTATCAGTTAGATTCTTTGTTCTATAGTGCAATGTCTTAATTTGTCCCATGTTAACGTTTTATCCTTAAAACAAAAACCGATAGCGATTTTAAAAAAATGTCGGAATGTGTAAATAAAGGGAAACCAGAAGAAAACCAAGAAATTACACATGAAGCCCTAAAAGATCTTTGTACAAACAATGCTTTATATTTCAAAGACGACAATACAGAAAACGGCCAAAGATTATATACAGCCTTTTTGGCTATAAATGACAATATTGAGAATGTATGGCCAATCATTCTACGAATAAGGTCTATTGCAAGTGATTATGATTTTGATGAAAACACTCCGGCCAATGGTTATAGAAGCTTTTTGAAAATTTTTCATTCGGCAATAATCTACGGCATTCAATTAAATAAGAATGTGTGCCTAAAGCGTGGCAGTGTTTTGTTTCGGAAAGCATTTTTTACAAAGTAATATTGCAATTACAATATTTCTATTATAATTAATACATAACTTTACAGGGAAGTCGAGTCGTGTGCCCATTTATTTGCTAGTATAGGTACTTGTTTAAATATAGCGGAGCTTATAAGAGAAAACTGTGCTAGAGGTGAATTATTTCCTGATGAACATATATCTAATGAAGAGCAATTATTGCTGTTGAGTAACATTAATAAAGTAGATCAATATTGTTTTTATGGAAGATGTGTTGGTTTTCAGGTAGGTAATTTCAAATTCGTTTGCTTTGTTTAACTATTTTCACATATAAAAATTTTAGTTTTGTGAGTCAATGCGGGCAGTCTTAAGATTTATAACTTTATCTATGGCAATATTTTCAGAAGCATATTACAGTGAAGGTAATGCAATAACAATATTTCGTTGTAAATATATTTATCCCTTCTTATTAAAGGTTCAATTATATCTAAAGCCACAAATTCTGTTATGACTTCGACTAGATATTTTACTGACCCAGAAGAAAAAGCCAAGAGAATCGTGAACATTTTACAAAATGCTGATATTGATTTTTGTAAGGCATTTTGGTTCCTGTCTGAAGGAGAACTTATGAAGCATTTACCATCTGTTGTGGCGCAAAGCGTTGCGGTATCTAAAATTATATGTATTCCGACTGAACCATTGAGCCTCATGGTAGATGGAAAGGAAATCAATATACCCATACCTACATCACATCTAGGTGAGTTTATATATTTTTTTCCTGTATAAATGAAGTAATGTATTTATAGTCTACAACCTCATTAAATTATTAGTAAAATTGTCTATGAATGTTTATTTTGGGCATCTTTGCGGCATAGTATATATTAAAGCTGTGAGAAAATATTTATATTGGCCAATATGAACTCTCGATATTGATATTCATATTCAGGAATATTGACAAATGTCGATTTTTACATCAGAAAATATGGAGTTTTGGAAGTTTGATATTTTTTTGTAAATAAGTTGTTTTGAGAATTGTAGCGACACCTAGCGATAGTTTCAGAGAACGGAAGTATCAACGCGTTGATCATGCGCAAAACGTATGTAACCTAATCATTAAATGTACGCGTAGAAATATAAATCGGCTACAAAGAGATAGAAAAAGTCCTACAAGACGTGAAATTAATTTTTCTTAACATGGTTTCTAACCATTTCTAAATGAGATAATTAAATTCGAATATCTAAACGAGGTTATCTATATAGTAGTATAATAGTCAGCTTAGGGTGTATTGTTACTTGATATATGTGTAATAAATTCATTTTGTTTCATTTAAAGGAACGAAAGCCATTCAGGTTAGACTAATTAGTTGGAGAAAACGGCAGGGATTAGTTGGAGAAGGAAATAAGAAATTAGACCCTCCAAGCAGAGGTAATTCTCTTTTTCATTCATTTCCCGTTTCACTGTTTTATCATCCGTTATAATTTTTAGGGCTTCTGATTCACTGTCACGGTGGCGGATTTGTAGCACAATCGTCAAAATCCCACGAATGTTACCTACGTCATTGGGCCAAAGATCTTGATGTACCGATTCTGAGCATAGACTATAGTTTAGCTCCGCAAGCACCATACCCTCGAGCGTTGGAGGAAGTTACTTATGCTTACTGTTGGGCGTTGAAGAACTGTCATCTATTAGGAAGTACTGGTGCGTAATGTATGAAACTGGAATGTTTTTCGTATATGTGTAATTATGAATTTTCCAGGTGAAAGGATCATAGCCGCAGGTGATTCGGCAGGTGCCAATTTATTAGTAGCCATGTGTCTAAAGTGCATTACTTTGGGCGTCACCACGCCTATGGGCTTAGAGTTATTGTATATGCCAACTTATATAAATTTCATGCCTTCTCCGTCTCGGCTTATGTGTGTTATGGATCCTTTACTGCCTTTTGGTTTTCTTATGCGATGTCTGAAAGGTAAGAAGTGATTTTAAATAATAGTAAATAAGTTTACACAATAAAAATATGGATTTTTTTGGAGGAAATTTGTAATTTGACGAAAATATGCACAAATATGCTATAATTCATGAAATATGCACGAAGTAGCAAAAATATGCAGAAAATGCATTTTTTAATAAGCTCATTTTAATAAAAAAACATTAGATACAGCCAAAATACTAAAAATTTGGTTGATATACCTTTAAAAAACAAATATGCATTTTGCATATAATCCGAGCTTTACTGATAATTTGATTATTTACTTTAAGTGTTCTGTTTGACTTTATTTAATTTTCAAACAGTCTTGATGTGTAAATAAATCAACCTGTCTAGTTTCTTTAAGCCCCAATAACATTTTAATATTCGAAAAACGTTACAATATTTTGTAAATGAATACCTTTTTTTCAGCATACACATATATAGATCCCAGTAGAGTAAATTCCGAAGAAAATCGCGTAAATTCCGATTCAGAAAGTTTCGAAGAAATATCTGAATCCGACCTTTTGGAACTGCAAGCCCATAAGTCCCCAATATCGGACACCTCTGATACTTTAACTTATGGTTCATTAAGTTCTCAGCCGGAAGAGAACAAGGATCAAAAATTTTCTCCCCCTGAATTACCTAATAACAATCCTTCCATAATATCTGGTCAGAAATATGTTAGCGATTTTCTGGAGCGGTATGCCTTAGGTGATTTTAAACTCACTAATGAAACACTACGCTTTGCAATTTAAATATTTTACTTCTGACAGATTCCGATACAGATACTGACTTGACGAAGGTGCCTGAAGGTGAAGTTAGCGAAGCGACAACCGCACACACCGCGGATTCTCCTGTACAAAATAAAATAGCGGCGTTTGTTAGCAGTTTAATAGGCAGTTTAGTGCCTAACAAAGTACGCAGTGGTGCAGCGACGTATTTAGATTCTACTCGTGAGAACACATTCCTGGACGAATTGAAATTCAACGTTCCCACTGACCCGTTCATTAGTCCATTCTGTGCTCCGGATGATATGCTAAAGCAGTTACCTCCGATTAAGTTATTGGTGAGTTTTTGAAGATGTAGAAACAGTTTTGGTTAAATTTCATGTTGAATTTTTTACCAATGAACTTGTTATAATATTACAGACGGTACATCTAGATCCATGCCTCGATGATTGCGTTATGTTCGGAAGAAAATTAAAAAGGTTAGGTCATAAAATCACGTTAGACGTTGCAGACGGTTTACCGCATGGGTTCTTAAATCTATCATTGGTAAGACATCAACATATTTCGCGTATAATTAATTTTAATTTGTTTCTATACGTTAGGTATCTAAAGAAGCATATGATGCGTCGCTGATATGCATCAAAGGAATTTCGGAACTACTAGATTTAGATAATCTTCCACCTCTATCATCACAATAACTGAATTTTAATAAACATATGTGAATTTTATTTACGTATCGTAGGAAAGAGAATATTTACAGCGTTTTATAGAGCGAATATTTTTATACCAAATTTAAAGTCGTTATTTATTTATTTCTTATTCAGGTAGCGAAACCGGCTCTGGTAAATACATTCGAAAAAATATTTACAGTACACAATTTCTATTTATGAAATATAATCGATGATAAAATAATCTAATTACAATAAAATAAATTAATTTGTACGTCGTGTTGTTTAATATTATAGTTTTAATTGTGGTGACTCACACAGCAGAGGTTATTTAATATTTAAAACGCTTTACAAGAAATATATATTTTATATTTGTGCTAGTTGGCGAATTATAAGTTTTATTAGTAGAAAGTGTGTAATTTAATTTATTTAAGCATACAAATTTTGATAATTTTTCTGTGATTAATTTTAATCCCAAAGAAAATATTTTGTAATGATTTGCATGTGATAAACTACATACAGAGGAACACTGCTAAATGCGATAATAGAGAGTGACGTATATTAACGTGTTTGGCTTACGGCGATGAGTAGCATGCGAATACGCAAGATATTTAATGTGAGTTGCCTATTGGCTGACATTCTTGATAGTGCAGGTGAAAAAAATCCGCTAGACGATTTTAAGAATTTTGTGGCGATGGAAAAGAGTTAATCGGGGTCACCTTTTCCATATTTTTATCTGTTCCATATGATCCAATTTTATTGCTATTGCTTATTGTCAGCTAAGAGTCATGCATGGTGCGATGTTTACATTCGATAGTGTTGATAATGAAATATTAAATAAAATATATATATTCAAATTCATACGAAAATATAACTTTAATGATTGTTCCAGAGACATGCGAAAATAGTTGAAATGTTTTTTTCCGAACGATGAAGGCACAAGACTATAAAAATCTTCATGTTGAAGTCTTCCTTTAAAAATATCTGCAACCAAAACACATTTTTGCTTTCACATATTTCAAGACATAATCTGTATTAGTTTCGTTCTGTATGCATGTAAATCTGCCTTAAAAATATCACGTTATTTCCAAGCACAGAGTGTTCTATTATCGCAACAAGCTGTGGTTACCTATGTATTCACTTATAATATAATTATAGAAGTATATTAAAGTAGAGCTTTGTGGTGTGAATAATATGTTACTACATACTTTAATTTCCCCGTGCATTATAACTAAATAAATATTTAACTGTGTGATTTCTTTTTGTTTTAAGAGGGATTATTATGTATCATAAGTAGTGCAATTGTGCATATAATTGTCAATGTTTGACATGCATCCCTCATATTAATCACAAATATACTCAGAGATATATTAACTTCTTATATAATGGCATACAGGAATATAAATGTACACTTTTAAACTTTTTAATTACTCATATTTTTGATGTAAATTTTATGTATATTTTAAATGTTTCTTAATTTTATATCTTACAGAAACAACAAATCTTTCGACAGAGGTGGTTCTCTTGAATTGTTACTTTTTACTATCTTAAAAGTAAATATTCTTAAGAAAAATGTGTTTTAGGCAAAAGTTTTTTAATACACAAATATTAAATTTTTGGGTATTTAGGTGTACTTATATTATTTTTTCTTATTAAAACATATGTATGTTCAATTTGGGAAAAGATATTTGTCGCATCAACTACAACATAGTAAAACAATAAAATCCTTCTCTAAAAATGATTTATATAATTGCGTCGAAGATATTAAGATGTTCCAATTTAAATTGACCATCTGGTATAGCTTGAAATTAATAATGGAAGATAAAAATGTTAATGCAGTTACATAATCTTAAAATGAAACCACAATTAACTGAAGTTTTAGACCTTTTCATATGACGAGACCACAGAATATCTAACAAGCAGAATTCTGACTAGTGTTGTGAGGTGAACATGTGTTCTTAATTTTAAAAATGTAAAATATGAATATTTCCATAATATATTTTGAGTTTGAGATACTCGTGTCAAGTAGAATAAGTAAGAACTTTGCGGCTTCCAGATGCGCACTAAAAATGCGTAGACTTTCTTCGCTCACAAGACTGAGGATTCTGCTTGTTAAAATTTATTAATTGAAGAAATTTTGTAGCGTTAAAATCTGAAGACTAGCAATAAATTGTGAATTTGCGATGAACAAGGGGTAGATTTGGAGTGTGTTAGTGGAGTATATATATATTCACATACAGATTGGAATACATCGAATCGATCAGATTATATGGAATTCGTGATAGTTTAAATGGGATAGATGCATTGCCCTTGTTTCATGGTAATTAATAATGAACATTATGTGTCTAATTAAAAATTAGTGCTAAAAAAATTGAAACATTGTTGACTATCTGATCGAATGGATCGTTTCCATTCTATATGCTGTATATATGAGAATAGGAATATACAAACAAAAATGAAACATCAACATTAATTAATCTTCTGTGATGATGGAACACTTTCTTTGCAGCGGTCATTGTATTTGTTCTTGTTTTAATTTAGTTTCTACTTTTATTTTATTATATAGATTAGATATATGACGATCTGACGTTTTTGTATAAAATAGAACCTACACAGTATCACGAATAGGTCCTAACAGTGGTAATTCAAAGGAAATAGACGGTCATTGCTTGTATAGTAATTTTTTTCTTTATCTATCTGTATTTGTATCATTATATTTAAACTAAACTGTTCTATTATTAATTTCTGAATTTACTATCGTTTCTTTCAAGACAGTTTATTATTCTTGCTATTAAATTATATAATACCTTGATATTTTGGTATTGAATTCTTTCTTATGGCAAAAACAATGTTTGATATTTTAGGTTGTGTTACTAGACATAATTGACAAACTAGTGATAGAATGTGTAAATTGGCTAATGGATTGGTATATCATGTAGCCATTCGAGTTGGTAGGCTAGTATCTAGTTTATCTCAGTCAAAAATATATTTAGATATTTTACTGATACCCATTTTTAACTCTTTACTGCATATTATTGTAGATAATTTAAAATATCTAAATCTAAGCTATGAACTAATAAAGTTGACTTTTTTTTTATCTATGCAGCTAAGAGTTAAGCACCTATTATATACTCTATTTAAATGTTATGAAGTATTATATCTGTCTTGATATACAATTATTTATCTTGTTATTTTTGAAAGTGAATAAACATCAAACTATTAAAAACTTTTTTTATTTCCAAGTAATGAAGGATCCCCATTTTACTCAAACACAGAAAAAACCTCATAGATATATTTGAAGACATATATACACAAGTATAAATAAAAGAAATTGTTCTTAGTTTCATTTCCAAAGACCGTATGGTTAAATTGTCAGCAATCATCAAACAAAAAATATAAATACCGTATTTTAAAAATTCTTGGATTGATAAAAAAAAACAATTGCCAATTTGGTATATTACACTAGAGATCAACAATGAGTTTGTTATATTAATGGGTGCCATTCACTTGATTGGTTTCTCTCAGATTTTTTTGTAAGACGTGTGCATCTGCCGGTTCAATTCTTTTATAATAGTGTTTTTTCGTTTCAACTATTTCGAATCCAAATTCTTTATAAAAGTCAATAGCTCCTTCATTATTCACTTGCACATGTCTAGAACAATACAAAATTAAAATTAATTCGCAAATAAGATGTTTGTAACCTTACAAAAAAATACTGTCAAAATTTCCATCCTGTTCAACATAATTCAACACATGCTGCACCATCATTGTTCCTATGCCTAATCTTCTGTATGGGTAAAGGCAGCCTAACGTCATGATATATAACCTTCTGGTCTTTTCCGATGTGTCAATTCTACAACATACGGCACCAACAACAATGTCATTATAGTAGGCGAGTTTGGCTAATTCTCCTGCTTCTAAGACGTCTTTATAAAATTTATCGTTGTAAGAAACCGGGAAAACAACACTATTTAATTGTCTTAGCTGTTTTATATTGTGTGGAGTAACGTTTCCTAACTCTATGTTGGCCCTAAAAACGAAAACACGATCGCATTACATTTTCTCATACGATTTACCTAGCTGAGAACCTCGTCATAGTTTAAAATAAGCAATAATTTTTGGTGGGATAACCAAAAAATTACAAAGCATGAAGAATATGGAAATACAAATGATCTGTCAAATTTTGAGATTTGCCTCGTTATATGTTATACGTGAAATTAGTCACACAGCTTTTAAACTTAAAAATATTTATTATTGTTTGAGTAAAAATATAGTTTGTAGAAATCGAATTTTTATGCAAATTGAGAGACTTTATCTACAATTAATTAAGAATTGAGAACTTATGTACAAGGAATTCAAGAATATTTCACATTTAATAATAATAAAAGAACGTAGCTTATGGCGGTAAATTTAAAATTCTTTTTAACTGCATTCGGTTTACTATAAAATAAGGAAGTATTTGAATATTGAAAAAAACAATTTTGCATAGGTTTAATTCACAATTGTAAGCATTTGTAAGCCATTTAGATATGTACTTTCAATAAGGAGTCTCTAAATTATTTTATACGAGAATCTTTATTTTAAAAGTAAAAAATTGTAGAAATAGTAGTTGAACAAGTTGTTTTTTGTCTATAATAACAATTCGACTCTCCGTAGTGTACTTCGTAGTTATCCTTTTACTTGCTTTTACTAGAGAAAGGAAGTCCCTTATCAAGAATCTAACCCGTCGAAAGTTCTAGAGAAAAGACTAGATAGAGATGTTGAGAATCATAAGAATATACACTAATTTTAAAACCTGCGATGGAATTATTTTACTTGTTTGACACTGCATTTAATAGTATGCTTTATATTTTAGCCTGACAATCAATTGTGTTTTTATTCAAATGCAGTACGATCACAGAGAGAAAGAAATACAGTACTATTATTTAAAATCGAAATTATGGCATTCATTTCTTGATGTCCTTTTCTTAAAATTAAAATTTCATTTTGTTATTGTGGTGACCTTGTAATGATGGCAGTTTTTCTAAATGGAGGGAGGCGTCAGTTGTACTACTTCAAGTTGGTCGTGGTGACAGACTGAAAACCTTTCAATACGTTCAATAAATAATAACAAAGATGAATTTAACTTCAAAACGAAAAGTTTTGCATAAGTTAATATGTTTTCGGAAATAATATTAAGTGATGAATTGCTTAATTCGGTGTGCAGTGCAGGAACGTTAAAAGCTCATTAATCAACAAGTGCTTTATAACAAAATTGTATACTGCCAGCGGATATTAAGCTATGGCTGAGGGACAGATAAGTTTGAATGATCAGGTTTTTATTCCTTTGGTGGATATGCCGAACGATATTACAGAAAACACGACCGATATGAAGCTTATGAACACACAGGAAAACTTAAATCTCTCAAATGAAATATCTATCATAGAAGACATGATAACCAATACAGAAGCCACCACACAGGAAGCAAAATCTAATGATACAGTAGAAAAAAACGCTGGAACAGCTACTGCATCAGAAGAGAGAACTACAGAAAGTCCTTCCACAGGAGAAAATTACATTTATAAATGTGTTTTTTGTGATCAAGTCTTAACGAGTTCTGATGAGCCGAAATTACTTGAGTGTCTTCATAATGCATGTGGAAGCTGTACAAATAATAAATTATATGAGCAAAATGATAATCAAACCAAGGGTTTGTAAAAGTTTTTGCTGTAAATGTATTTTTTTGCAATAACCTACTTTCAGGTGTTGAGTGTCCTACTTGTGGGTTAACATGTGAAGCTGACAAAATAATTGATAATCAATTTTTATTAGAATTAAGCAGTAACGACGATACAGCAGCGAAAATAACAGAATTGAAATGTAGCAGTTGCAGTGATGACAATATCGCAACTAGTTGGTGTGTGGATTGTGCAGAATATATTTGTGATATTTGTGTGCAGGCACATCAGAGGTATTGGACGTAAATGCGTATTTGTTAGGACGTGTGTTAAGCAATGATTCTAGGTTGAAAATTACGAAAGATCACACAATAAAGGCCAAGGAGGAGGGGGCACAGGAAAATCAAACTGCAAGCAGTTCATTGTTATCAACGACTTTATTTTGTACAACTCATCCGCAGGAGAAACTTTCCTTATTTTGTGAATATTGCGATAAATTGACTTGCCGTGATTGTCAACTTATCGAACATAGAGATCATAAATATAAATTTACTCATGAAATCGCACATGATGCTCGAAAGTTTATTGCTGCTATGTTGAAGGATATTAGGTATGATATCTTTATTACTCTGTTACTTTAATATTATTTTTTATATATATACAATCACTCATTCTTACAATCCTACCTTTCTAGTACTCATATAAACAACAGAATAGAAACATTTGTATTTGCTAAATTTTTTATTGATTTTGTATATGAAATTATTCCTAATACATTATGAGTAATTAATTGTCTTTGCAGTTTCATATCACTAAGAAAGATTTAAATTAAAAATAAAAGAACACATGATAATTCACTTATATTAACTAGTCTGAAGAACTCACTCATTTTAAATGGATTCCTGTCTATGTTGTTAATGCATATAATTTTTCTGATTATTTTCTGCAGGATATATTTATGACTCTATCTATACCTTGCAGTTTATTAATTGTGTTAAATAAAAAATAACAATTTAATAAATTCTTATTAAAATGCTCTGATTTGTCTTTCATGTGATTTGCAAAGATTGTAATAAGTTATGACAGCTATCCTTAGTCATTAGTGGTTCCACATATACCATAAACTTTACACTCTTCACACATTATTAACAATTTAATGCTCTTGAAAAATGTCTTTTAAAATGTCACTAACTAGGCATGTGTTATGAGCTGGTGCACTGTCTTACTGGAAACAACTCCAAATTATTTGGCAGCGTTTTTAAACACGAAAGTAGAATTTCATATATTATATATAAAACCAATGAAAATGTATTTTAATCAATCGCTATTAGCAGACACGTGTTTCACCTTTCAAAGGTTCATCAGCGCTACTGTGCGAATTAGATTGCAGTTTAACGTCCCAAGACATCTATATAGAGACGTAGCCCTGGTTATTATATTTAAATATGATTCCCCTGTTCATTTATATTAAATACACTGACAAGTAAAAATTATGAAGTATTTTTGGAATTTTTAGTTTTAATCTTATATTTACAAATAATAACTATTTTCTGGATTAAATTAAAAAATGAGTGTTGAATCGCTTCATAATTTATTCTAATGGAGTAACAAATTTACATTTTAACGGGTGTTTGAGTTTGTACGATTAAAATCAAACAAAAAAAAAATTAAAAAAATTGTGGCTAATAGCGTGTATGCCCTCCTCTTGTGTTGATGACTGCTTGAAGTCGACCAGGCATACATGAATTAAGTTATTTTATTATTATTATCCCATTCTTGCAATAGCAACTCTCTGAGCTCTTGGAGAATTCTTGGAATTGGTATATGCCTTTGGATACGTCGTCCCAACTCATTCAATAAGTCTTAGATGGGATTCATGTTTAGACTGATGACCGGCCAATTGAACCCACTCCATCCAGGTATTCTCTGACAACTCTGGCTACGTGAGGTTGCATAACTTGATCTTCTACAACCTCCGTTATCCTTCAATGAGCTGTCAGGGAGCCGTTTTTGTATGAAGACCAACTCTGTGCGTGTTTGTAAAGTGATTCCTGCACAACCCATAACTGAGCCACCTTCAAATGGAAGTCGCTAGTCAATACAAATCTTATTCCGGTTCTTCTCTATATTCCGCGACGTTCTTTTGACCCATTAAGCCAAGAAAACGCGACATATCTGAAAACAAAACCCTACTCCCCACTCCTCATCATTCCATGCTCGGTGAGTTCAGACAAAAACCAATCATCCAATGCAATGCCGGCGTTGCAATGCTGGACCTTTAGCCATCCTTCTACAAGACAATCTAGTAGCACGAAGCCTTCTTCTAACGGTGCATTTACTAATATTTACATCTCCGTAGTTGATTCCGTAGTAAAACCGCTGGAAACTGTTCCATTTCGCAATCTTGCGGATACCAAAAAACGATAATCTCTTTGGACTTTGTACATTTATACAATATCATAACTTTGTCTTAGCTTTATTAATGGTAATCTTATATTGCCTAGATTTTTTTTAACCTTGTTTTACGACTCCTGTTAAATGTTAGCAAACTTCATCTCCATAAAGCAATTCTGAAATAATCATAGATTTACAATGCAGTCCACATTTCTTCCTTTCCTTCTGAAATGCCCTTTCCAACTCTGTTTGATATGGTAACATCTTAAATTGAACTATTGTTCTATATATAAATTCTAAAATATTTCAGTTACAAGAGGGTACTATTGAATAGTGCCATGAAAGTTATAGCCGACCGTCAGTCTTTGATAACCGACAAAAAGAAAGCTCTGGTAAATGAGATTACACAATTAGTCGTGAAGTAAGTTACTTAGGTTTTGATTTTGTAGCTTCATTTTGATTTTAAATTTGTTTTAAGACTTACGAACACGATAAACGTCAGGGGAAAACAGCTGGTTACAAAACTCACAGAGGTGTGCGATTCTAAACAGAAAACTCTGCAGGAGAAAAAGATCGCTTTAGACCAGCTTTCGAAAATGACCGATCATTGCATTGAGTTTACCCAGCACGCTCTTGATAGTGGAAGCGATATGGCTTTGCTATACAGCAAAAAGCAGATGACGAGCCATCTACAGAGGATCAAATGTAAACGCGCTGATATTCCCAATCCGGAAATACCAGTGAGAATACATTTGGCGTTAGATAAAGTACCGGAACTTATTAAAGGTAAGTCGTCATGATTTTAGAGACGAGTTAAAAATCCTTTTTTTGCGATAAGTCTACGTCTAGTTTTCGAAATACTTTATGTCATTGCTCATAGGTTTAAAATTACGTGAAATTAAATAATCATTAACAGTACTAATTGTTCTGCAACAAGTTTTCAATGTAAATAATTCACTGATTACTTTTTCATTGCATTTTAATGAATACGTTCAAGGTTTCTCTTAATTTAAGAATCCATTTACTTGTAAGCTTTAAAATATTCTTTTTCTCGGATCTGGATGATCTCATAATCAGTAATGCTTATAAATGTAATTTTAATCATAACTGAAGCGTTATCCTTGTAGAGAGTCGCTAATATTTAAAGGTGTAAGTAAACTGTAATATTGCTGTATTTGCATTATGCAGGAGTCAAAATCAATGTCGTTTTTCGAAAAGATGCAGATGTTTTAATCAAACCGAGACGTGATGCATGACTTATTGTTTACTTCCGAGTAGGCGGACCGAATTAAAAAATAACATTTGTGTTGCGCCAAAATAGTAGTAAATATCGTTATTTCTTTGTTTTCAGTAAATAAAACACAACAAAACATTTTGGGATATAATAAAAGTTGGTAATTCCTTGCTGGAAGTGTTTAGGGGTGGAAGGTATAAAACGGGCCTTGTGATTTCATCATTTCTTCCTATTCTGAAATCATTTGTAAAAATGTAATTTTTAATATTGATAGCAGGACCTTATGTGTATGTCTGTTGCGAATAATTAGTCTTATTTAAAGTTTAGAAAATGCTTGTTCGCAGATGATCCGAACATTGGTGTCACTTTTTCGCCGTTTTGATTAAGGTTTAAAAATCAATCAATCTTATTTTTGATTAAATATCTTGGTTGAGTTCAATTCCGTATTACCTACATCTCAATTGATTCTAATTGCATTGGAGTTGATACTCGTTTGGAATCCACATTAAATCAGATGACAAAAAGATCCAGTAATATTTCCTCCAGTCTTTTGAAATCCTGAAACTGTTTGTCAAATTGCTCATAAAGTCTCTTCATTTGCTGCGAAAAACTTGTTTAATATCTCTATTTTAAGTGGTGGTACAGTATTGTCATACAGTATGATGTTTGTGTAGTATTAACTTAAATCAAATTTTATTGATCATCATGCTAATAGTCCTTCTAAAGTATAGAAATCGTTTTCGTATAGCTTATTAATAATACTATCACCTCTCTTTCGTATTGTAGCTACTGTAATCGCAAATTACATTGTTTTCGACCTTCGTATTCCGTGCACAGTCGCTACTTTCATTTCCCATTCGCACTAACCATTGTCGATGCTATAAAAATACCGTGATCGAACGAGATAATATCGCTGTAAGCTTTAAAGTTTAATCGACAATGTGAAGATTGTTTTTTCACTACTGTATGAATAAAGCCAAAATTCACAAACTGCATTTCATTATCATAAAACACTTTATAACATTTGTTCGAATTATCATCCGACAGGAGATAAACATGTTTTAGCGGTGTAACTTCTTGCATCGCTCGAAGTACACCATTTTCTTGTTCATTGACATCGGACACAGGGACGGATTTGGTACAAATTGTGTTTAAACCCTATTAAAGTGACAAGTACAATATCAGTTCAATTAAAATAAGGAAGTTTGTTTCCTTCTTGCCGGGTGAAGCTTCGGGTCGTTGAATACACCCTGATACTTCTAGGCCCTGACATCTATTGACTTATTCTACCATCTCTACTAGAATTTTACCGAACCCGAAGCAGTTTCAACTAGCGTTGGGCAAGGTAGGCGAAATAAATATCGTTAGCGAGGACTAGTGAGGTTCGTATTTATTCATCTTAGGAGAAGGGGTTCGTGTAGCTTACCGGCACCCCGGAGAATCAACAACAAAAATCTGTGTCTAGTCCTCGCTAACGATAGTTATTTTTCTCCTACCTAGCCCACTACCAGTTCGATGCTCCGGTAGAGATTTTTTACGTGCCAAATAGGGCATTGACATGAGACGAGTACAGATTTGTCTGAGAAGAAGAATGTTTTGATTTGTATCCACAATGAAAAATCACGATCTCAGCCTGGAATCGAATTAGCGCCTATGGGGTGAAAGGTGAACATGTAAACCGTTCAGCTACCGACACAAAAAACAAGGAGATAACTAATGTGAAGTATTTTGTAAATTTCGTAACCAAATAGAATTGATTCACGACTATAATTATTTCTGGTGCCGAAATTAAGTCCACTTTAAGCTACGAAAGTTTGAATAAAACCGTGTATACCTAGTTTATTGGTAGAAAAAATCAAAATATCAAAAGAATTGAAATGACCAGCGAAGTAAAAGCTAATAGCTTAATAGAAAGTAAGCAGTTCTCTTGAGAGAGGGTCTACGTGTTGTGTTTTGCGATATATGCGTTGAAATTAGTTGGAGTTTGTCCACGCGTTTCACGTCCTTTCGAGGATCAGAAAACTTGAATGAACAGTCAATAATTTTGTTGATTTTTATTTAGCATTATTGGTTTTGTAAACCTATAGTAATGAAATCTACTGGTTTACTATAAAATTCATAGTATAGTCCTTATCTTTTGAGAAATTTTCTGCGTAACGTTCTTCGGCTCTTTTCTTGTTTTTATGATTGGCAGCGTAAACGTCATATGCATAGATTATTATCATATATAACCTAAAGTTTGCTGGCTGAACCTAACTGATAGACGCTGAAATTTGAATATACCGTAAAGACATTACCGATGTGTTAAAGATTATTCAGCTCAGCGAATGGTCTACCAATTATACTAACTTTAACAAACAGTGTTGCTGTAGGTAGCCGATAAAATTAAGATCCCTATCAAAAACGGATACTCGAATCCTGGACCTACTATCCGGATCCGAGGTTTCTGACAGCGGATTTGAATTCCAGGTTTCGAATAACTGATCTCGATAGCATCCGAATAACAGCTCTACTAATAAAAAGCAATGTCTTCCTATATGAGTAAATTTCAAGGCATATTAGTTGTATTTAGATAGCAAATCGTCAATTATGCGCTGTGTACTTCCTAGCTGCTTTTGACTATACATAGACTTTTTAAATTTTCAAGATCTGAAAATAGTAACAGCTTTGTTTTTATGTTATCTTATTATTATTAACAGAAACAGGAGGCCTAGATAAATGGATGAAATTTTGCACATGATTCAATATATTATACTATATTTGAATGAATTACTTGTCATATTTTCTCTATCTATTTACTTTTATCACTTAAAGTGACTATTATAAAAGTAATTCTTCTGTTTTATTCCATGTGCAAAAGGACTTTCATCCGGTAAGTATTCTCTTATAATATATCTTTAGCCTTTTGCCTATTCCTAAATTTTATACGTTCATCATTTCAGTAATTTCAACTATCGGGCAAATTGTGGTCGATGGGCGAGTTTATCCGTCGCAACCGTCTTCACCGTCTGCGTCCATGACACCGCATAGTTCTCCGAGCCCCGTGCACCAGCAGGCTCCCATGAATGTCCTGCACCAGCAACTCCAGCAGACCCCCCAGCACTTGCAACAGGCTACTCATATACAGCAATCTCAACAGCAGACGCCGCCTACGTCGCATATGCCAACGCACATACCACAACCGACTCCACCGCAGCAATCTCTGTTAACGGGATACCAAACAGCGCAGCAACAGCATCATACACAACAACAATCTCACACACAACAACAACAACAACAATCTCATCCGCAACAAGCACTTCAACAGCAGCAAAATCATAATCAGCAGAATCATCCGCAACAGAGGATGTTGCCGCCTTACGGACAACAGTACAATCAAAGTTTAGGATTAAATTTGAATCAAAATACTCAACAAACCTTAGGTAAGTGAGTTTTAACAAAGGATTTAAAGTTGTCATCAAGAGTGAATGATATCAGCTGATGACTCGACAGCCGAGATCCGGACACCTCACTATATAAACAATTCGAATATAAACAATAATTCATTTGCAAGGTATACATTAAAAAAGAAAATGAGTTATTTGTCAATTATTTGCGTAATCCAGAGAACAACTAAAAACAGGCAACCGGCCATACACTATAGTTCACTCTTAAAATGATGTTCTAGTTTAAACTTCTTTATTATTTATTGTTTTAAACCACTATTCTATAGGATGATCATTTTTTGGTGCCTTCATTTCATTACGAATTTTATAACTATCACACTGACAAAAGTCAATGCTAGGTTTTTCCACTATCACCAAACAACAATGCACAATCTCTCGACGCGCGTTTCGCTAACCAAGTTAGCATCATCAGGAGATGATTAATAGTGTAATTTTATGTTAGAATATTATTTGAAACGTGTAATAGTTACATTTTTATCTATTTGCTCTAGCTTGCTTAGATTATGATATGGGTAAGTTCATAGAATAATCTTATTACCGAACGAAAAGCTGTTAAATGTTATAAAATGTGACCTAGTGGCTCCATCTAGTTACAGCGGGGATTTTAAGTATGCGTACAACCACTCCCGATTCCTCATAGGTACCTAATAACCTTTTGTTTATCTCAAATTTAGGTACCTTCATCGGCGTCCATCCAAATTAGTTGTCAGATTTTATACAATAAATGTATCTAACTTTACTTGTTAGGGGATTTTTTTATTTCATATCCCAGCCTTAAAGCATTAAAAATGTTTTGTAAAGATATATAATTCTGGAAAATGTACGATATACATATAGTTCCATTTTAAAGAAAGCAGAGACATCTACCGCTAAAATATTGTATAAGTGTCGCTGAATGTACCTCAAGGTCGTTTATTGTGGCCACATAACATCAGAGAACGTAAAGATGAACTTCCGAAGTACGCAGCATAAATGCGCTTGCGACAGACGACAATACCTTGTAGTGTAATCATATTTTCATCTATTGCACCTGGAAGGGCAGTTGGCATCTGCTGCAGTCTTTCTAAAGTGTTACTTCTTCTATTGTTGCTCGTCTTCGCTGCAGCGACTTTATATGCTTCTATGAGAAAGGTTTTCCAACCTCCTATAGGCATTTTTTATGTGCTAAACATCCTATTGACACTAGATCTACTTCCTACACAAGCAGAAGGCTTGCTCTGTTTTTAAACACAATTAAAAATCATCCTTAGAGGTTATACAGCTATGATTTTGCATAGGAAATTTTTTTTTTATAAAGTTATTGCATATTAACTCAGATGTGGAATATCGAGGCTGAAAACTGGATGTTTGGCGACAGCTCAGCTTTTAATTTTAGAATCCCACAAATACCTTTGGAGGTAAATTATATATATTATTTCAGGGCCGAAATTACCTTCGAGCATAGCAAATATGCCACCCGCTCATCCTTCAAACATTCCAATATCATTAGCGCAACACCTTCAACAAGGGCAGATACCACAACGCATACCAATGCAAAGGAGCCCTATTCGACAAATGCTACCGTTGTGTCACAAGCCGGGATTGAACAATCAGCAACAGGTATTTTCATGTTAAACAGTCTTACTTGATTGAATTCTGTAATAAAGTCTGTGCTGCAGGTAACGTCGTCCACCCATCCTCAAGGAATGATGCAGGATCGTAGTAATCTAAGAGGATTATTGCAAGCTAACGGTAATGCCGTGTACGTGCAGACAGCACCAGGCCAATATCAAGCGGTTCAGCCCCAGTACACTCAACAGTTTCAGACTAGGTTTCAAAGCCCGCCACAGTACAGACAGCAAATGAGAATAATGCATCCAACGCAACAGCAGCATCAATTGAATACAGTTCGTATACCTATTCAACGACCGTCAGGTATATTGGATGAAGTGGTTGTATAATTATGATTTAAATAACATAGGCAAATAAATAGCGTTCCAGTCGCCGCCTCTGCAACAGCCTAATCAACCAACGAATCAACAGCCGAGCCTAAAATGGCATATACCCCAACAAACCGATGGCACATCGACGCCAGCCATTAGACCAGCAATAAATCAAATACAGCCGTTCGTCAATGATAACTTCAAGATCACACTGAAGTCGCAGAATCACAGTGATCCAAAGAATTTTTCATCTGTATCGTCCACCATTCCGAAAACTCCGAGCCCAAATCACGTCCAAGGCAAATCGGACACGGAGAATAATTTAGATAAGTACTGCGAAGACTCGGTCAACGATTTGATGGCTACCATAGCGAAGTTGGACTCCAATGGAGTACAAGTAAGTGACAAACAAGTTTTATGATTGAAAAGTTAGGAAAGGTAGAATGACGAAGTTTAGTATATAGGTCAAACAAACAGAATGATATTTGGCAAAAATAAATCTGTCACGGGAAATTAAATTGCACGTTTTCATAAGCGTTACATATGTAATAATTCACAGCGAGTAGAGAACAACTTTTAATTAATTTGCTTTGTTTGCCCTATATAAGATCGCAAGGCAATCATTAATAAACAGTTTTTTTTTTAATAAGGTTTGTTCCTGAATTTAATTTCAATAAACAAAAAGCGCCTATGTTGAGTAATTATTTATTTTATGTTACTTAATTATCCAGCAACGTTTCGACCGAAGCACCAGTCTTCTTCAGGTTGTTTCAACTGTAATTTCAAATTGTCAAAAATAACTAATAAAATAGAGTAAAAATAATTAGGAATGTGAATTTGTAATTAACAACCTGAAGAAACGTTTCTGTATTATTAAGTGACACAAAATAAATGAATGCTCCTTCTACTTTTGTTCACCGAAATTAATAAATACTATGTAACATTATGATATTGCATGGTTGTTCGATGTTTTGTGTAACGATATTTGAAATAATTAATGCAATTGTGTAATTAATTTCCCCCCAATCAAATGGAAGATATAGCATAACCTTCAGCAGGTGAGCCCCTCAGAAATTCATTTATAATTACAATTTGACAGGTTTATTTCTGACCTAATTAGATAAATAATTCCTAATTGAGACGTTTTAATTTCTTTTTTTCTTTTTGATTTAAAAAGCTGATGAAATTATTTCTGTAAGGTGTTAACAAAATGAATTTTCACGTTCCTTTCACAAGGTATTGGCGGAGAACAGACCTAAAACAGGTGGCTCACCGCATGTTGACAGCTCGACCGGTGATCTGTCGGGACCTTCTCTGAAACTGAAGAGTGAAACGATGGAAATGGGTAAAGATGATCCGAATGAGGATTGGTGTGCCGTCTGCATGGACGGTGGTGAATTAGTTTGCTGCGATAAATGTCCGAAGGTGTTCCATCAATCCTGCCACATTCCTAATTTGAGGATAGAGTAAGGATTATAGTGCAGTTGTAGTCAAAAAACGCAGTAATTGGGAATTTCGAGTAATTGATTGTTGGAATTTAAGAATTGATTACTTTAGGGGTCGTTACTTTGAAATACTTAATTTCAATGAAATTTTACTTATTTATTAAAATAGAAAAGCACTTACAATGTGATCGTTTTACAAATTACACATTTGATTTTCAAACACAGTAATTTTTAGATTTTTTTGTGCTGCTACGTTGTAATTTAAACATACATAATAATTTCATATCTTTATTTTATTGCAAATACTTTATATGAATGAATACTACATATTTCAAAGCAAACTCATGAGTTCAACGCAATCCTTTCAAAGTAAGATCGTCACTTGCTTCGTGCCCGTGGGCATCATTGAAAAACTACTGGAAATATAATGCAGCATTTTCCAAATCTGTTTGTAATAGTTCGGTGATTATTTGAAGCTCTCAATGACAATATGACCACATGAAGTGACTCAAAATTAATGTAAAAGAAAACATATTTATTGTTTTCGCGCTGCACTCAGTCGTATTTCCATCACTGTAATGCTGGTGAATCAGCGTAATGCTGTGGATGATAGAACGTGGGGTGGACCGAGGGTAAAAAATCTAGTGTATACTTCTCAACATTAAAAGAATGTATCTTATGACGTTAGATCTCCTGCTTTTCATAGATTCTGTCAATGTTGACCTGGACACATCTTTCAATAGCGTGTATTTCCGCCTGGAAGATACTTGGGTACATCCCCAAGCTTTCGAAATATTTGGTTCTAGGCCCATATATCCCTATTCCAGTTCCCTCTGCCGTTTTGGAGCCATCTGTGTACCATTTAATGGCGGTTCTATTGAGTTTTGAAATGGTATCTCTATCCCATTCACTCTTAGTGCTAAGCTTTGTGGTAAATTCTTTCACAAAGTTGAACTTCGTTGGCATGTCGTCTTGGGGCATGTCCCAGATTTGGTCGCCTGTGGGAGGCTGAGGCCTATGCCTAGCCATTCCTTCCATGATCATTCTACGTGTGGTCCTTTTAGCTATGCTCTCCACAAAAATGTGAAGAGGAGTAAGATTTAGTACCACTTCAATAGCTGCTGTTGGGCAGGTTCTCATTGCGCCAGTTATGCATACACATGCTAATCTTTGCACTTTAGAGAGATTTGCTCTCGCAATGGCCAGATTAGTTCTCTTGCTCTAAGCCACTGCCCCATAAGTGATCATTGGTCTCACTCATTAGGTTATGTTTCACATTTGTGTTGTGCGCCTGTTAAGATATAAATAGTATTGTGTAATTGCTTTTACAACGTTGCCAATTGAGCAGCCTTTGGAATTTTTTGATTTTTGTTTCAATTTAATTTTATGTTGTTCATTGGATTTGTATGGGTTTATTAATGTCGCATTTTAAATTTTGTTTCTATAGAAATGATTAAAGAACGACTGCTAATTTGACTATATATAACCCTTTTTGGTTTTAATCTGCAAAACATGTCGCGATAAACTATAATTCATTTGCAAGGTCTATATTAAAAACAAAAATGATTTATTTGTTAATTATTTACGTAAACAGCGAAACAGGCGAACTAGCATATACTATAGATTACTCTTAAATTATTAATAAGAAACATCCAACATTTAAAATTCGATTTTTTTCGATTACTGCGTTCTTGACTATCCCGGCTAGAACAGCTTTAAATTAAATTTTAAATTTTGTAGGGAGAACGATACCTGGCAATGTTTGCTTTGTATGAATTTCGCCGATATACCAGAAAACGCACTGGGCGAGAAAAAGGAAGGACAACTAAGTCTGAAGGAGAAAAAGATTGCCGAAAGACTTGTACTCGAACTATACTGCCAATATGAGCCGAGTCTACCATTTAGAGAACTCATATCGCAAGATGTAAGCACCTAATCTTTTTACATTTATTCCTTCGTATGAATATAATAATAAATATTCTAGAATATCGAATACCACACGATCATAAAGAAGGCGATCGCTTTAGATGTAATAAGACAGAAGTTGGATTGGAATTCACCCGACTGTTACACAAACTTAGAGCAATTGGTTAGAGATGTCCGTTTAATGTTCCAAAATGCATACCGATATAATGCAGTAAGTTATCTTTTGCATTCACCTTACGCTTTAATTACAAATAAATTCTGTAGATGGATAATCCTATCTACACCGACGCGAAAACGTTAGAGAAATTCTTCGACGAGCAACTCGAGAAATGGTTACCGGAATATGCTTACGAAACGTTCGATGATGACGATCTGCATCCACCCAATAAGAAATACCGCAGAATTATTAGTGATTGATCGTAGTAACAAAAACACTGTTCCTCTAATTTTTAGCAACAGGCTGATATATCATTGAACACAAATAGTAAAAGAAAAAAACATGAGAGAATGCATCGTACAAGACAACCTCAGTAGACTTTAGTTCCGTTTAGCTTAGGTTCATAACGCATTGGGTAAACTAATTTTAATCTTGTTATTTGGTAATATTTATTGTATTTTAGAGAGAAAAATGCATGTAATTATCAATTTTAGTTATTTCCGACGATTAAATTTATATAATATATAGTATATTATATATTATTATTATTATTATTACGTTTTCAATGTATATTGTTGACTTTATTATTTTCAGATGTAATTAATCGTTTTGTGTTGTTGAGATTCATTGATTGATTTTTTACTTGCAATTTATAGATTGTTAGGATGTGTCTTTTATAGAAATAACAAAAAAAAAAACATGAAGTTCTACTAATGTTTAGACAAGGACGATATATTATACAAAATTATACATATACACACACACATAGTAATATACAAACAACTATTATATATATTTTTATTATCCCGTTTTAGAGTGTAGTGAATATGAATAATAAGTGATTAATAAGCAAGGTACAAGCCTTTTTGAACAAGAAAAATGTATACGTTCAATTTGTTAAATGTAATTTAAGGTGATCACAAGTAAACGAGGAAAGTTAGTTTTCAATCGACAAGCATATATATTGAGGACGAATGCGTGTATTTGAGGTATACATGTCTGCGTATCAAATAAATTCGATTTTAGACTGAAATGTGTGTTTTAATTTGAATTTTAGGAAGAGATTTTAGCCGCAGGAAAAAAGAAAACAGGTAAAATATAAACGACCGTAAGAGCTGTTGACAAAACTAGGTGATTCAAGACTTTATTTTCTCATAGCACGTGAAAGTTGTACCCTTTGCACAGTAATAAATATTATGGGGAGAATAAAATGTAAAATTCCCTAAATCATTACAGGTTTTCTACAAAAATACTAAAAGCTATTGCTCTAATTATAATAATAAAAGTAATCTTTATTTGAAACTATGGCAAGAACCACATAAAATAACGTCAAAATATATGGTTCAAGGGAGTGCACATACGAATTAGTCTAGACAATATTTCTTTCCAAATAGCCAGTAATTGAGTAACATGATAATGCAAGTAAATATGTTTCTACATTATGTTTAAAGCACTTTAAAGTATTACATAATTTAATATTTGGTAACCTATTGAATAGCTTACAACCTATATATATGCTAAGTTTCGTTGAAATAAAGTAGTTTTATGACTTGGTGGTAACAGATAATTTGTTTATCTTGTATCATAGTCATGCGAAGTATTAACTGCACATTGTGATTTGTATTTAAAAACAAAGTATAATACCTCACGAATATAAATATTGTACATCGTCAGGATTCTTTTTTCTTTGAAAGTATTTTTACAAGATTCATGGTAGGGTAGATTAAAAACAATTCGAATAGCTCGCTTTTGCAATAAAAATATCCGATCAATACCAATGCTGGAGCCCTAATGAATAATTCCGAACGTCATTTTGGATTGAAAATTAGAAAAATAATAAGTTTTCAGTATATTATATTATTGCTGATCCGTTGGTTCGTATTATAAATACGTTTCAAAGAAAGTATCTTTTCCAAGGAAAAGAAAGTTGCCGATCCACAAAAAAAAGATCTAATGACCCTGAGAATCACGGGCTAATTTCTATACTGCCGATATTTTCAAAGATCTTTGAAACGGCAATGGCAACTAGGTTAATGGGTTTCCGAGACAGCAATAACTTTGCATAGGTTCCGCAAAAATAACTCGACAATAGCGGAATTAAGCGAAATTGTGAATGCGATATTATGAGGTATTGTCGCTCATGACATCGTCATGAAGAAATTGCTCGATAATGGCATTCATGACTTTCTATTGTTATACCTTACGGGTAGGAGCAATACGTCGATATTAGAGGGCAAACATTCACACTTTTAACTGCGAATCGAGGCGTGTCACTAGGATCTATACTGGGGCCATTGCTATTTGTAATATACATTGATGATCTTAAAATGAACGCCTCCACATTGACTACTTGGCCAGGAAGCTGACTGCTGCTACCCATAGCATCGTTCGGATTAAATGTGCATCAGCTCACTAAGCCGTTAGGATAACATATTTTGCGAATTTCCATAGTGCGATGTCCTACAGAATCCAGTTTTGAGTAATGTCCTCGAGGTCAGAGCGTTTCTTTCTTTTACATGAACGAGCCATTAGAGCGTTGGGCAACCTGAGATCATGTAGAGAAACATTCATAAAAAAAAATACCGCAGTTTGTTTAACTGTCACCAGTAGCAGAAGTGATCTTATAAAAATCTTGTTTTACATTATCAGTATGCCCAAGCATCGCTCTTTAATAGCAAATCTTTTATTAATAACTAGAGAGCGGTGCTTGTAGGTTTTTTACTCTCACCCATTTTCCACCACATAGGGATTTGATTGGTGGAGCAACCAGCACGCCTACAGATGTTTCATTGTCTTGTAATGACTTATTTTCCACACGATAATTTTTCTATAAGCAAGAATGATTGGCATATTTTCAATATCTGCCGTTAATTAGTGTAAATTTTGAAGGG
The DNA here is from genome assembly GCA_949128085.1 of Cetonia aurata. Taxonomy (NCBI): domain Eukaryota; kingdom Metazoa; phylum Arthropoda; class Insecta; order Coleoptera; family Scarabaeidae; genus Cetonia; species Cetonia aurata. The sequence continues at coordinate 38,680,144 of OX421885.1, forward strand.
ATATTTTCGCTTTTCAAAGTTTTATTGACGCAAAACCGACAAAATCTTGCCCCAGAACATTTAGAAATATTAATTTGTTATGCAAATCCTCTACTTTACACGTGTGACTTTTACTGTTGAATCACCTATCCTACCTATCTCATATCTTTCTATATAAAAGGGGTTGAGTGGGAGTCCTGCAATTATTTTGGCAGGTGTTAATAACACAAATAATAAAGGTCCAAGGTTTGATCGTTGCGGTACACCAGAATAATTTAAAATTTTTTTAGAGAATATTTATTTATAAGTATATAGAACAGAGTATAAGTTATTGCTTGTCATTCTTTTCTTGTTCCTCTGAAGATTCCTCAGTATCTTCCTCATCATCCGTCTCTTCATAGTCATCAGCTTCATCTGATCCATCGTATGATTCTTGAAGATAATCCCTGTTCATTCCACTATAATCACTGCTATAATCTTCGTCATCATAAGCAGCTTGAGATTGTCGTCCGAACTTATGACTCCTGGCTAAAGAGGAAGAAATTGAAATATTTTAAAACCAAAGTGCCAATATTCTTACTTGACATGCTAAGATCTTTTGTTTGAGATGTTTCGTATCCGCACTTGGGGCACGGAATACCTTTATTTTTCTCGTATTTAAAACCTTTCCTGCGGATATGGTCCTCGCAATAACAAATTTTGCAACGTAGACAGGAATATTGGCCTAGTTTGTTGCATGATTGACCTGAAAGGATGGCAATTATCAATTCTGTAGTAAATGAAAATGTGCATTTCTTACACTTATAGTTTTCTGACTCTAGTACTTGACAAGACGCCTGATGTTCAAATTGGTCATCTTCGCAAAGAAAAGAGTCGCAGAATGAACAACGGAATATCCGACCACCGTGATCCCAAACGCCTCGTTCGCATTCTATACAAATAGCTTCTTGCAGGGGGCAAGTACAAGCATGTGATTGCAAACATTTCCTCCCGTGACAAACCCACGCTTCACAAAAATCACAAATTGCTCCCTGAATTTCAATAAGAGATATTAAATATTTATCCACAGCATCATATTGTGTGCTACTAACCACCATTCCTAATCCGGTCGTGTATACACCAGGATGGCGTATTACGCAGTCGCCAGTCTTTAGCATACATTTCATTTTACCGCATTGGGCACAAACAGGAAGACGTTGCACGCTTTGACAGAAATAGCAAAATGCACGGTTTCTCTGCTTTCTGCAATATGTATAGACAGTATTAATTGTAACAATTTATAATTATGAAACATACTTGTGGCATTTCTCACATTCCATAGGAATATTGCAAGGGTGTTGAGCTAATTGCACATTATCCTTGGCATTTCTAATTTCTCTCTGCCTTAGTTTTTGCTTTTCTGCTTTTTTACGTTGCCCTGTTTTCTTCTTTGGCATTTTAATGGGAGTATTTTATATCTAGAGGGTACTAATAATATGAAAATAACGTTTAAACATTTAGGTTATGATTAAATGACAAGCGTTGACGCAAATGACACTTGGCAAAGGTGCAGCGTCGCCAACATGGATTTGCATAATTTCCCTACACAACACGAAATTTATTCCTAGACGGCGGTCTAACAGAGTCCTAAATTCTACAATTTTGTTGAATAATGTTCAAAAAAGCAGTATTTCTTTATAGCATTTTATATTTTAGTAACAAAGTAAAAAGCAATTTTAAACTTAAAAGAAACAACAAAAAAATTCCTTTGTTCTTAAACAGGTGTATATTTCTTACCCTAGGGTTGGTAACAGCACAAAAATTGCGGAAGGAGTTACCAATTTTACGTTAAAAATAATAAAAAAACAATATAATTTTATTGTTTACGTTTAACTTTCAATGGCCTATAAGAATTTTAAGGATTTCTAAAATACCACTTCAGATAATTTAACTTTCGCAGAATATAAAAATGAATAATAAATATCGTATAGCTAGTTATTTTTGTTGTCTTGGCGACTAAAGTTGGCTATATATTATCATATTTTCCGTTATTTTTAAACATACAGGAATATCATTGTATGTTTTTACTTTAAATAAATCTATAGCGGAATTATAATTCTACAATATAATTAGATAATACAATTTCATATTATTAATCTGTCCGATGATGTTAAACAATAATAATTATGACTATCTCCCTTGCAAAATAAACAGTTTTATAAAATGATCTTTACAGTGTGAGTAGCATTATTAAACTGTATTTAAGTGCATTTGTACTAGTTTAGTTCAGTACACTTGCACTTATTTTCTGGCAAAACCTTTGACCTCTTTCGTCAGTCGAGAACAAGCTTTCAATATCTCTAGGGGCGAGTTTATTTTCAAATATGTATGCAGATAAATAAATCACCTATACCACTCGACCAGTATATAAAAACAAATGGATTCATTTAGAAGAAAGGTCAACAAAGATACCGAAGAGAGTTTAATAACATCATAAAAATAAATACAACAAATAAGTATAATTAACGTTTCTTGTTACGATGTTGCAATATGCCGTTTGCCCTTGCACACATTTAAAACAACCTAAACTGTGTAGTTATTCCACAATATATATTTTCTATTTAGATGTGAAATGAATTAATTTGGTATTTGTCGTCTTTTCTTTTGTTAGTATTAAAATGTCTGCGTTTGCATTTATATTAGTTGAAACTAAAAAGGAAATTATTGTGAATTAATAATTCTTTGAAATTTATTATCTAAATGATAAAAATTTATCACACTCTTGTTCTATCATATCTCTAAGTTAAAATTTCATTCTGTATTTTTTTATAAAAAGTTCATTAGATTATCTTATTTTCAAAATATCCTCAGTGCTGGATAATCTTTAACTAGAGAGATAGAACTTATGTATTGCGTAAGGTCGCCATATAAGTTTATTTTTCGTTCGTGAATTGAAAAAAATGAAATTAAAGCATTTAAAGTGAATACTAAAATAGAATAGAATTAGATTATTCATTTTTTGAGTAAATATTGCATTATTTCATGTAGGTGAGGGGGAATCTATTATATTATGTAGGCACTTTTTCTTGGAGTAAAACTATTTCAGGAAAGATTGCAATCGTTGCTTGTTACTACTTTTCAGTGCTTAAAATTCTTGATATTCAATAAAAAGTAATAATTTTATTATAATGAATTACAGAAAAATGTACATTTTAACCCTTATATTATAATGAAGAGTAATTTAAATTATCCGTATAAAAAAGTAGTTTTAATTGGCTCTTCAATCCTAATCAAAATATTTCGTTTTTGCGAGAAAAAAATTAATCGCTTCACACATAATGAGAGAAAATAGATATGTGGAGCTGGAATTTCATTTTGAAACTTGCAGAGTAGTCATTGCTGACTATGATTTATTTAAAGGAGATATTTTCGCCTTTATCGTCCATCAAGTATACAGGGTGTTGATATGAACTTTCTTATTTTAAATGGAATGGAGCAATTTTCATTGATTCAGTGTATTTATTGGATCATTTATAATCAGTTTGTATCAATGTTCCCTATCCGTAAACCTAATAGTTTTTGAGATATTTGCAATGATGTCAAAATTTTTACGTTTGCACTCTTTTCAATAAAATGAAAAAGATATTAGACATAGAGATGCTAATACCTATAATGCCTAATACCTTATAAAATATTTCATTTTATTGAAAAGGATGCAAACGTCAAAATTTTGGAAAAATTGCAAATATCTCAAAAACTATTAGGTTTAGGAATACAGAACATTTACACAAACTGATCAAAGAAATACACAGAATTACTAAAGCTATATAAAGCTGAAAATATCTTCTTTAAATAGATCATAGTCGGCCATGACTATATTGCAAGTTTCAAAATCAAATTCCAACTGGAACTACGAAAAATTGTAATGAACCAGTTCCGTGGGACAGCCTTTATATATAGTTATTTAATTCTTGAGTGCAATTTTAAATATTTTCTAGACGCATGAGTAATAATAAAACATAAAAAAGACATTCTGCACTGCACGCGGATAATTTTTCCTTTTAGTGGCACTTTCGTTAACGCCGGTTAATTCGAATTACGAACTTTGTTCTCTTCTATAACACTGCTAGAGAAAATGACGCTCCGTCAGAACGTATAAATAGGACGGCATAAAGATGATTTGAGTTTATTAGTGCGTATACGTCTTTTATAGCGGGTTTGACAATCGTCATCAAGAGAGATAAAGATGATCCGTTTCGTCGTTTTCTGTTTCTGTGTCGTTACATTGCTGTTGGGCGTAGTGTCTGAAGTCGTTAAATTCGGTGGATGTGGTAGGTAAATATTACGTTATTTCCTATTGAATTTCGTATCTATACGTAGATTGAATTTCGCGCCATTAAGCACGATAATAAACAATTTTTAATTAATTTATTACCTTTGCGTATAGGAATTTGCTTTTCATGAACGGGTAGTACACTCGTCAAAATTTAAACTAATTTGAACTGTATGACGAATAACTCACGTAGGAGAGAATTCTAGGATATTTACCATACATGTTGTTGCTTATATTACATGTCCTTTGTTTTATTCGTATTTTAATAATTAATGTTCCTGTCTGGTAGCATGATTATCATGTTGTTTGTTTTCGTATTTTCAGAACGAAGAATATTTTTGTTTTCATATTTTTGCTCGAATTGAATAAATTGTAAAACAAAATTTTGTGCCGTTACAAAAAAAAAAAACGATGAAGTGGAATAACACAAGTATTAAAATATGTTCGTTATTATTGTGATATGTATTTGCGTCAATGCGTCGAGAAGTAATTTTGTTGTACTCAAAAAAAGAAAACGACAAAGTTGTCGTTTTCTTTTTACGGAAAAATAAATAGAATATAAGGTTTCTACGACGGGTGCTCATGCGTTTTACCACGTTTTATACTGCAACGCAAAGAAGCAAAAAAGAACAAAGTTAAGGAATGTAAAACAAGATACGGACCTAACACCAACATCTTAATTTATAGTCGCAGGGAGGATATATCTCAACATCCCATTTTTTCGTCTTTAAAATTTTAAAATTATAATCAGCATTATCAGGAAAATCAGGCCCGTAAAAAACACGGATTTGGGAAAAAACGTCCAATTCATTATTACAAAATGGTTGCTTCTTCCTTTAACTTGTGCGATTCACACCAATGTTGATTAATTTATACACGGAGAAAAATATATATTACCACACATATATTACACTGTTTATTAGAAAAAATATACGTTATAATATAATTATTATACAGCTAAGTTTGTTGTCACTATTTTTATTATCTATTTTACTCGATGTGTATACCAGAATCTTTGAATTAATGCATTTGACGTCTTAACAGAGTATAAATTTGATAAACCCTTTTTCTTTAGTATAAAATTTACTATACCTATGTGTATAATAGACTGACAATGTGACATGTGAATATTAGCACATTGAGATCCTTAGATTGATTCTTGAGTAGCTATTAGGGTTTTGGGTGGGGATTATACCTCAAATTGAATTTTCATGTATTTTTGCCCTATTTTTTTATCAGTATAATCAGTATAATTTTGACTTTAGTGTTTTTTGAGCATTTCTCTCTGCTTGTTTCTCACCCCGAAAACACGAAATAACATAGTTTTATTATTTTTGCCAACTTTAAGGGCATTTGACCCTTCTGTGCCCATGATGCATTTGGGCGCCATGTTTACTTTTTGACACAATTTATCAATAAAAGAGCTATTGCGAGTCAACCATTTTGCTTGGGCAGGATTTGTAGTTAGTAAGTCATAATGGTCGGTTCCTCGTTCTACGTAACATATATCTTGCAGATATATGTTACACACTAAAAAATATATGGAATTCCTACGGAAAATTCCTGTAACGTATAAGGTAAAATTGCCAAACATTGGGAAATTTAGTAGAAGACTTTAGGTATATTTTCTAATTTTTGGTAAATTTACCCTATACATTACTGAAATTTTCCGTAGGAATTGCAAATATTTTTTAGTGTGTAGAGTTATCTTCTTGGTGTCTATAGAATATGGAACAAATAACCTATTACATAAAATAAAGTTTCTGTATGAAGATATAAATATCTAGTAACTATCGTTTTCAATAGTTTTAAACACTATTCTTATTGATTATAGATTACACAGACACCCTGTGCGATATAAACGAAGTCAGAGTAGATCCATGCAAAGAGGCTAGTAAGAACCAGGCTTGCCGCGTCAAGAGAGGCAACGATGCCAGCATAGAAGTTGATTTTACACCCAGTAAGTGTTATTTTATTTTTAAAGTAGCCTCTTGTTTCCCCCGTCAATGTTTGTCCCGAGCCAGGATGAGAAAGAAACAGGTTTCATCCGCCTTCGGATAGTCTCAGCCCAGAATTACAGGTATCTATCCCATTCGAACGCAAGGCAGGTGCCAAACTACAATGTAACGGAAAAAGATAAATCCAATGTTTAACACGTAAGCTAGACCACCAAGGGTAATAAATTAGAGTATCGAGGCTGAAAAAAAAAGACCTAACTTAAAGACTCTGTAATATAACAGCTGAGCTGGAAGAGATCCAATGGAAGCGTTAAGATTACAGGTGACCTTAATAGATAATTCACGCAGAAAATGGAGAAGTTGCAAGGCCCAAATGACCTTTCACAGCGAGGAGATAAAGGATCTTTGAAAGGGGGTGGATTTAACTACTATCGAATCCAAGGACCTTCACAACGAAGTCTAGAGAGATAAAATCCATCTGTGGGGAGATTATTCTATCCAGTGAAAGAAATGTGATCTTCTCCAATAATCACACCTTTCCGGTGCTTGAGAGGAACTAGTGCCCAGCATTTTTCACGCTCGGGAGGAATGTTTCTAAAGTTTATAAAGATATTATAGGCTGCCTTAGTAGTTTTTCTACATTAGCATATGTCGATAAGTTTAATTATCCCATCAGCATATACTAAGAGGCTATATTGCTAATTTGCCTTTCTTCTAATTTCAGGAATTGCTGCAGAGAAATTAACTTCACAGCCTTATTGGTATAACGGTCTCACCCATTTACCACTGTTGGGTATGGATACAGATGGCTGCAAAACTACCCCGTGTCCTTTACAAGTTGGCACAAAGCAACTTTACACCTATTCACTTAAATTGAAATCGGATTATCCTATGGCCACATATACAGTCAGATGGAATCTAACATCTGCTAATGAGGGATGCTGCTTCTCTGTTAAACTCAAACTTACTAGATGAAAGCATGATGAATTCAAAGAGTTAGTAATAAAACAAAACTATTACGTGCGTATTTTAATAAGCTAATGATAATAAGTTATGTGCCTTTCTTTAAGTGTGATATATTGTATTAATTGTAATATATTGTATTTCTTAAAATTTACCTTCAGTAACGTAATAGAGCACGCCAAACGATAGTAAATTAATATAGTTTTGTGTTTGTGGTTTTATGAAGATTTGTTTCTCTCATGAAGTAATTCTTGGAAATATATAAGATGTAATTTGTTAATAAAACTATTTTGAATAAAAGAAGTATTTTTATTCCATAATAAATTCTTACCGATTTAAAACTTATACACACTATGGAAAATTTCAATCACAAAAATGCTTACTGTTTTCTCTGTGTTAATGCCAATCTTATATGGACGTTGGTGAAAATACATACATACATATTTATTTATTCATGCTGCAAAAGTTGTTTGCAACATGTTGCAACATTTTGTAGTTTAAATTAAATAAATTAGGAAGTACAATTCGAACTTCGTTTATTGCTATACAACGAATAACATAATTATATACGTAAGATCACTTATTTTTTTTTAATTACAAAGTTGTTTATATTATTATATAAATTCGGCAACCATTACCACCTTGAGTAAAGTATAACCGGAAGTAGGGAAAACTATTAACCTTTAAGTATTCCCCTGTTACTAGTTAACAATAGAGGAAGGAATAGTCTTGTGACTTGGTGTGATAAGGTTACCAAAACATTGGGCCTCTAATAATGATAATGATGACGCTACTAGTAAATACAGGCAACCAAATTTATCCGTTAGTAATACTCTAACACTAGCTGTAGAAGACAATTTAACGTGGCACAATAACCGCATTGTCAACTATCTGATGTTGGCAATAGTAAATTAACGTTGGGACGACTGTACACACAGCATGTTTGAATGTCATGCTTTTTTGATTATGTGTTAGTCAAATAAATTATAACAGCGGGAAACGCGAATCTGCGAAAGTAAGTACAAACTAGTTTATAACCAATCCATGTTCGTGAAATCAACCTCAGAGAGATTGAATTTAACAAATTGTAAATAATAAACAAGAATAACAAATACAATTAAAGCTATGAGAATAGAAACTAAAACCAATAAAATACGAGTAAGAACCGAAAAAAACTCAATATCTCTAAGTGTCTATAGTTTCGTTCCAAGTCTAAAATCATCAAAATTACTAGAAAGGCATAACAAGCACTTTCGTCATACTTTTTTTTGAAGATTATTCACCCAGCTAATTAAATAGTCGTTTGATGACCGCTTACCGCCCCAACTCGGCAGAAAGTAGAAAGCCCGCGCCCCACCTTGAACGCACCGCTTACGCCCCAACCCAACAGAAAGTCTGAAGATACCTACGAAGTCGGTAAGCTACACATTTCAGTTATCCGTTAGTATTTGCGTGTTTGCACTACAGATGAAGCGTTAATATAAATTTAATTAAAAGTAAATTATTTATTCTACTAGTTTTGCTAAAACATTTTTTGTTTGAAATGTTAACGTTGGCGGTGGACCAACATTCGAACACTATAAGAACAGTTTTAAAATTGTGAGTTAATTTACGATTTTCATCTCGACAAATAGAAAAATAATCGTTTATCGTTTCTATTCCGTTTCCGCATTTTATTCCTGCCGTAATTTCCGAATATTAATATGCATATACGCAGCCGAATCCTGAACGTAATCGGGTTTGCCGATTCCAGTATTCCAGCGCGTTTGCGAGAATCTGCCGACCCTGGCGCCGCCTTTGACGGATTAGTTTCGGTTCATAACTTCGTTATCCTTCGAGGTCGTTCTAAATTCATAACGGGCCGGGATGCGTAGTACTCGGGGCCGTACAAATCGCAGCCGCTCGACGATTTTCTCGTTCCGGGCGAATTAGGAATTCGCATTTGTAAAACGGGTCGCTTGGTGGTAATTTTATTAAGTCGTCGTCCGTAATTACGATGCAGGTATATATTCAGTTGCCTACTTGAGAGTGACGGAAGCTCCCGTTGGTTGGCATTGCGGATTAGTAACAATAAAGTGCAAAGTTTGCGATGTACGGGGGTCCGCTTGAATGGGGTTTTAATGAATATTCATTTAGGTGTTTTAGTATATTTGTTTAATAACAATACTCTGCTTTTAATGAAATTATATTAATTGAGGCATCCTCAACAACTGCATATCGTATTCCTAGAAACTGAAAGTATTTGATTAGTTAATATTTGTTTTTGCTTACATATTCCTCGTATCAATATTATATGTTATTAATTACATATCTTACTAGAAAGCCCGCGTTCCACCTTGGCTCACCCTCTAGAGAAGGTGCGTACCCCATGGGAAGCAGCTCGCTCTTTAATCGTGTAGAATTGATATGGGAATTTAGATTAGAGTTTCAATCTATTAATTTATCATCTGTAATTTTTGAGTTTCATTTTAATAAAAACTCTTGCCAAATTGTCAAATGAAATTTTTCACAAATTAAAAAAATACAATTTTTTTTTTGTTTTTTTATTTTTCTTCTTAAACGCGTCTCACTTTAAAAAAGACTCGCAACACGTCAAAATTTAACATAATAATAGATTTTTTTCATATAGATATACGGTCCAAATTTCTGACTTTTCCCGTGGATTTTCCAAAAAATGGAGGTGGAGCCCCCTAAACTGATGGCTTCGCCATTCGGTTTTTCATCTCTCCAGATCCTAATGCCTGTGCCATTCGGCGTCATCAAGGCATTCACAAACCAACGATGGGAACCTCGCTTCGGTTTGCGGGAGTAAACTTTTGCAGTCTTACTATTAGAAATATCTACAAGGTATTTCCTAGTGAAGCTGAAGACGGGCGGAATTTTGTCCGCTCTTGTGGACAGTGGTACTGTCTGTTCGATGTAGTTGAAGATGCTGGTATGGTCACTCGTTTTGCCAGAGAAACCTTTACAGCTGTATGCTTCCAGGGTAGCTTCTAACCGCAACACCAACTGCAGGGGAGAAAGCCCGAGAATGGTCTCAATGTCTGCAGTCGGTGTCGAGGACATAGCTTCCGTGATGCCTAAGCAGGCAATCCTTTGAACTGAGTGCGTTTACCGCGTAGTCCAAACCGGTTTTATACCACCGGATTAGCGAGGCGTAGGTTATAGAAGGTACTATAACCTTCGTGTACACTCAGTGCCCCATTGCAGGTTTCAGCCTCCATGTTTTACCAAACATTCCTCTACAGGCCCAGATGGCCTTCGTGGTTTTGTTTGTCACATGTTTCAGGTGAGATTGTACGTCAGTTTTGCGTCTAAAGTAACACATAGGTATTTAAGCTCATTAGATACAAGTATTTTAGAGCAGAAGATAGTGGGGCACTGGAGTTTTGGGGGTTTCCTCTTCCAACTGAACGAAACCATAATAGTCGTTTTTCCGAGGGTTTACATTTAGCCCTTCAAATACCAGGCCATCAAACTTTCCGCAGATCATGATGGTGATATCATTTTCGTAGCCTTGCGCGTGGAAACCCGCGAGATCACAAAGCAAGCTATCTCCCACAAGGTACCACAAGGCCATTTATTGCACAGAGTTATTCCTAGTTAATTTACATTACTCGTTGCATATTTCTGCTTTTGTCGAAATCTCAAGAAATTAAAGGAATCAATCTAAAAATGTATTTATTCTTTTTCAGAATTAGTTTTTTAGTTTGTGGCTTATATCTTAAGGAATATCCTGTATCCTGTATTTTGAAATAGGTATGTAAGGGTGCATCTGAAGATCATTGACATGATAAGATTCTATCCAACACCTTTAACATAAAGATCCCTTTCGCGCAGATAAACACAGACTTTGCTTGGACGGTTTTAGTTTACTGTTTGTACCTACATAATGGTGGTTCCTATATGCTGCCATTACACTAACCTAATAGAGATTTCCAATACAATACTACAGGGATAGCTAGTAAAAGGCAGTAAAAGCGTCGCATGCATGATTCAACATCCTTGTTTCACTCTCCCGCAATCGCATACTGAACCTATAAATCTTCCATTTCGATTCTAGCCGTTGAGGCTTAAGTTGACTTTACTAGGAATACATTTCGTTGATTCTAGCAGCAGGCCGGAATCCGAGGTATGGACCCGACGTATTTTTTATGTATGGATGTATGTATACTTTACCCGGTGGATTCAGGCAGGAAAGCTGGCGTTTAGAATACAAAATGATGCCTCGCGAATGTAACGCTGTAACGTATACGGGAATCTATTCATCTATGTGTTATATTCGCGAAGAAATTTGTCATACTTATTGCTAGTGTGTGTATCGAGAGTGTATGAAGATAGATTCAGAGGGTGTGATGGCGTTGTATCACATAAAAATGGTAATCTGCCGCGTATTCGCGACTTAATATTTTATTGGATCGATATATTAGATGATACATTTATTATAAGAGACGATTGTCTTCAAAAATGTTACTTTTCTAAATAGATTAGATTTTTAAGTCTTAAATATCCAATATTGTTTCAATTCTATTATGATATTTCATTTGTGTTAAAGTGAATACTAGAGTAATGCCAATACTGCAAGTGTCCAAACATTCTGGGATCATAAACGAAAAAGTTTATGAGTTAGCACGAAATGGATCAGAGGCTTCATATATCGGCCTAGAACATGTTGTAGGAGTGTCCAAAAACAGAGTACGAGAGCAGGTAAAGATTTACATCAAAGAGGGACACAAAGAAAACTAGAATAGTACAACCAGGCAAATTCATGGAAAAACCTTTATTAATTACCAAAAAAAAAAGAGGACTGAAGAAGTGCTAAACCCCGCGCAGTAGTAGGTCTTCTAACACCACCAGAACATTAGAATCAACACTTGAGATACCTGCTACAGACTGCGTAATAGGATGGCCAGCTTCTGAATGAAATAAAAAAAAAAAAAAAAAAAAAACAATAGGCAATTTTTGGCACATTGACGAAGTCCCTGGACCGTTATTTCCAAGACAGGAAGGAAAGAATGTTTCCGCTTGAAAATACATTTTCAAATGCAATTTGTTGTGACAATATACTTAGTGCAGATGACGATGTCTTCAGAAATTAACTTACATGCATTCGTTGCGCACAAACAGGTCTTATAAATATAAGCAAAGAAAAGACGATTGAAGGTTTTCTAGCTTAAGAAACAATTAGATATCTGGATAAAAATTTCCAGGAATCGCCGTTGGAAAAACTGTAATTTTTCTCAGCTTCGATAGAGCCAAAGATGTTCGAAATGTTTTAGGCATAATACAAGATAATGGTTTATATAGGATAGGAACGAAACACGGAATAATAAATGCACTTCTGCTGGAAACCAAACATAAAAATGCAAAGAAAATTTTCTTAATTTCAAAGATATGCCCGACGTCCAGCTATCTCTCAGCGGAGAGATAAGCATAAAAGATCCTAATGTTGGGGTCCAAGGTTCCCTAATCTGCCACTTCAAAATTGTGTCAATGTAAACTGTCACACTGTACAATCTGTTTGGGTATAACATATGTTTGGATACTATTTTTAAAAATGACAACAAAAGTTAATTACTTCACTTTTCTCTTCACCCATCGTCAACTCGCCTGCGTTCACATGGTATATAAAAAAAATATTATATAAGTTTGCTTGTAGAAAATTGTATTTGCAAATATTGGTTATAGTGGTATATATGACAGGGTAGACAGTAGGTTTATTTTTTTCGTTCAATTTGATTTATTGTTATATGCAGTTACTGCTGTGTATTATGTTCGTCTTCAATGATTAATGATCTTGTCTTCAGTTGTTATTTATAATATATGAAACGTTTCGTGAATATCGAATACCATGATTCATTCAGATTTTCTCTAATGAACCCCCAGTACATCTTCCACGAATATACATTTCAATATCTCCCCAGTCACTGGGTTTTCTTTTTTATTTTTCCTACGTATCATCATCGCTTCTTTATTCGTCACAAATCCCCATTCTCGTTCACTTTTATTTTCGCGTGTCTTCGGCTGCTACGTCCCCTGAATCCAAATCGACCCGACATCTGTTCTTAGTCATGCATTAGACACTGACAATATTCTGACTGCATTTGTCGATACGCAGCTAGCGTCTCGCTAATAGGTTTTCCACTGTTTCCCCCTTTTCGATTTCTGACGCGTCTTCCTTCCAACCCGGGAGGGTCTCCCCTTCTTCCGCCACCAGATAATATCGCCTTGGTCTTTCCGTTCACTCTGATTTTGATTTGATAATCCATCGGAGCGTGTCGCTATAAGTAATTCGTTCCGGACGACTAAACGAATATTGGGAACTTGGCAATAATAGAACTGATAACATTTATGTACTTGCCTGATATTACCATGTTTTTATTTGGGTATGTTTAGGATATTAGTCTGATCGGAATATTTATGTGTGAAGAAGGGTGCTCCAGTAAGTATGTTATATTGAGCTCGAATGAGATTTAAGAATATGAAAAGAAAACACTTATTTTTCTGCCCACCATTCTCCGCAATATCTTCAGAACTAACAGTCTGTTTTCTTTTCAAATGCATACCAAATATATCTCGTTTTGATCATTTTAAATAATGAGGGGCAAGTTAATTCACAAGAGAAAGCTGAACGGAGTATGTTACACCTTCGAAATTGTTCAACAGTTTTTCTAAAAGTTTGTAATATTAGAAAGACTACGTAGTCTTGGCTTTTCTATTTTAAGAATACTTCAAATGTATGGTGGTGGTTGAATTTTTTCTTCAAATTCAAATTTACATCTCTGGCAAAATTTTCTCTTAATCGACTTTGTTTGGACATTATTTTTTAGTGGCTGCCATTTAACAGAAACTCTGGAAATATTGCAGCTTCTTGGCTTTTGAAATTTCATATTTCTTTTACTAATTCTATAGATAATATCTTGATACCCTTAGTAATCCTCTAGGTTCATTTTTGGCTAGCCAAAACTTGCATTGTCTTTATGCGTCATTGTAGGCATGCCCACTGTTTTTTTTTTGTTGTTTTTAACGATGTTCAGCACGAACGTAAGATGTAGTTTAGTCTTTTAAAAATGATAACTGTAATTTCTTTAACGGTTGAAATATGCAAAATATATTTTACGAACATCGGGTGGGTAAGCTTGAAAAAATAATAATCCCGTACAAAAATTGATGATGCTCGGATCGCCAACATGCACATTTTTTCCTACCGGATCGATATAGCAGACATCGTCCATCACTTAGAGTTCCATATATCGCACGTCAGCGATGCTCTCTTAATTTTATTTTCCCCGTCGTGGGGCCTTTGCGCAGCCAGGCCACGTATACGGAACTGCAAGAGGAACATGTGTGCCGAATACGATCAATCCATTTGTTAAATTGATACGAAAATTTTTATTATTCGCCCGATGTGCCGAGAAGCGCGAGGGCAGCGCTGTGCCGGGATAGAATTAAATGGATATCGACAACGGCCAGGGAGAATCGTAATAACCCATTGTGCACCGGGCTGCAACCCCGTGCAGTATCACCGTTCGTTAAGTCGGCTGGAAGATATTCGATTTTCAGGCATCCATTATACGAGCGCCGTTGTGACACGATCGTAACGGAAAAGTCGGATGTCATTGTAACTTTCGCATTTTCCTAGTAGGAAATATGATTTAAGTTTGCAATTTCAATCGACTCAACAGGGTGTTTCGATTCTGATACTGCACTTATAAATTAGAGATGGGTATAGTATCAGTACCTACGATTCTTACCTGGGAGTCAGATGGTACAAATCCCAAACAATATAGTTTTCGTATTTCGTATATCAGTTTTTTATTGCACTAACAAGTATCTGTCGGCAGTAATCCTTATGCCGAAACGTCGGATACCTACAATCCTACAAACGATAGAAACAGCCAAAACACCAACTTCAATATTGGCTCTGTTGCAAAAGCGAATTATTTTTTGTGTTTTTATTGTTAGTTGAGTACCGTCTCTTCAAAATCGAAAATAACATTTTGCTTCTTAGATACAGTCTGGCGCTACTAAAACATCCTTGTTTCAAAAGTTTGCTTAGTTATGAAAGTCTATCCAAGGGTGGTATAGAAATGTTCACTTTTTAATATTGTTAGAGTACGAATTAAAAATTTGAATTTGGCGCGTTGAGCTCCAGGGTGAAGTTAGGGATTTAGATATTAGCATGTAGGCATTATATATGGTTGTTTACAAAGTATAGGTAAACCAAGTAGCGTTACTAACGTTTTTATACATAGGTTTTTACGGAGAGTTTTCGGTGACCTTCTACCATTTTGTTTTATCTATTATGCGCGAAATTTAAAAATGTATACCTATATAAGTAGGATAGCGATATGTCTAAAAACAAATTAAAACGTGTTTTTTAAGCATTAAAACAAATTCGTTAGCAAATAAATTATCATCATCCTGGTAATGGGCTCTATGAAATGTATCAATTTTGGAACTGCTGTCAAAATGATATCCTTATGCGTTTGAAAATTCAGTATATGTCACAACATTTTTTAATTAAATATCCTCCGATATAGCAGGAAATATAAGAACATTTTCTTCTGATATATCTGTGTCTGTAATCAACTGGAATGTCGGAAAAATTATTGATTTTATTTTACTGTTGTTTCTCTGATTCTCTAATATTCACTGTATCTCCCAATTCCGTTAATATTTTGGTGAAGTCATCACATATTCTGCGAACTTTGGTAGAACATAAAATTACTAATAAGCAGTTTTTTGAAAGCTGTGCAAAACTGTATCGGGGTCGAGTTTAGACAGTTCCCTCCTTGTTATCGCACTGTTCCGCAGAAATTTTCCAGACAATCTTGATTTATTCTTTTGGTGTATATATCCACTCCTTCTTGGCTTCATTCTTCATACAGTAAATGTAGAGAAGATATACTTTCAAGCGACCACAATTTCCCATCTCTAAAATTTCTCTCTGGTCAGTAAGCAATGCCAACGATGACATCCTAGAAGATATGTATATTATTTACCATGTACATTTTGTATGTTACAACAGTAACCTCATAGCATCTTTTGGAAATCCAAAGAAATAAAGCCCTGAGGAATCAATATAATTGCTCCTACAATTTCTCACTGCACAGTGATGTGGTATTTTCCTTTATTCTTGGATAACAGTTCAAACTTATTCCAAATCATAATAAATACATAGCACAAATGTTTGTTTACAATGACCATTAACACCTGACAAATCATATAGGATAAAACAAAATGGCGTGGCAATTTTCTTTTACCAAGAGTGACGCTACTTGGTATTGCTATACTTTGGTTGTTCATGTCATGTCGGATGAATTTATATAAAATACAGTTTTAAAACCAAGTTACGTTTATTATTATTGCGAAATTCAAATATTACCAGAACAATATAGACGGCAAACGTAATCATAGATTTAAACTTAACAAATTTAAACATTGTTAAATTTAAAATATCATTAAAACGATTTTTAGTTGACAAGTGTTACTACAGTGTCTCGGAGTGTTTGACTGAGCCGATTCGTGATTATTGAGAGTTTTCTTCTCGGTTATATTGTATTTTGTGTCTGATATAAGTATTCTCATTTATATTTATGTTCTTTTTTAATATGTACATATGTCTGACAAAGCTTATATCCTATGGATCCACTTGCTAATAAAGTACAATACAATATAATACCGTTTTTATCTATTTTTAACAAAATTGTACGTCTCGTCGTTCATTAATAAATAAAATCCGTATCTAAAATGTACAGGTGCACTACTCCAAAAGAATTGTTATTCTCGTCTGCGCAAATACAATTTACTTGTCTCACAATGTAAAGAATCAATTTTGCCTAGAGCCCGTCAGCGGAGTTCCCTTCTTACGTCCGTCGAGGGACCCATGATTTCATAGGCCCAAAACCATTTCAGACGTCCACTTTTTAACAAAATGTTTCTCGAGGAACGTCTAAAGAGCACCCTCACTTCACCCGGATGAGGTTAGTTAGATACAAACATCGACAATCCCTCAATTCCATCTCGCCCCGGCTCTTGTAACCGAGGGTGGAGACGTTACCTCATTCGAATGGCGTGTATACGGAAGCAACCTCCGTACGGATGACGATGACATTTGTGTTTTGCCAGTGAAGGCAAATAGAATATGTCATTTGCAATACAAACACTCCGTTTTAGGACAGGCTTTCACACAGCCTCCGCTGTTAATTTCACGGGGGCAGAGTACGTGTAGTGGGGGTGTGTCTTGGGGGTAAGGTACAGTGATTCAGTTCGGCTTGTGTACGTTGACAGGCGATTTTCTTTTGTTTGACTTGTCGTCGCGGCGATGAAACGGAATTCTGATTTAGCCTCGAGTACGTCTAGCATCGGAACGAGATTTTAAATTGCAATTAAAATATGTAAATTGGATTTAAATGAAGAGGAAATCATATTGAAGTAAGTGTGCGGCTCGGGACCGGCTGATGTACTCTAAATAATAACCGCAGAAGTAAAGAGCCCTTTGAAGGGCATGTCTGTTAAGATTGCTTCAGGAAAGGGTTAGGTAGGAAGCAGAAAGGGTGCTTAAATATGGGAACAAAAGGTGCATTTGTCGAATTTATAGGGAAAGGTGTGAAGAACAAAAGCAAATAATGAAATAAATTCAGGTAAATTTGTTAATATCGGTTTCTTGTTTTTCTTATACAGTCTGCCTTTATGTGGATTATTTAGTAACTTAACATGTAAATTAAAGTAGCAAATTGGTTGTGAGGGAACTGGGTCGCGAGAAATGAATTCTTTTATGCGCCTAACAAGTCGAGGTTTTGCATCATTTAACTTGTAACGACGAGGATGACGTTTTTTTGTTTTGTTTTGTTGGTTTCCGGGTTTCTCTGGTTCGGTGCCAATGGTATTTACCGCTCCTCGTAAGTTGAAAGAGGAGGTTCACCCTAAATTCGTTTGGTGGCGCCGATCGTCAGTTGTCAAACGGTGAATTACAACCTCGCGCCGGTTTGAATGGTGTTGCATAATGTTTACGTCGTTACAATAAAGTGTAAACCCTAAAATGGTAGCAGCGAGTCGAAGAAAGTTCAAGGTTCGGCAATGAAACATTGAAAGTAAATCAAAGTGTAACAGGCAAACGGTTTGCCAAATCATTTGCTAAAGCGTTTGCCATATCATTTACACTTTATTGTAACGACGTAAACATTATGCAACACCGGTAATTTGCGGGAAATAACACTCTGGGAGCCGGCGCAACAGCCAGAACGGAGAAAAAATCGGTAAAAGTCTGCGTTACGCCAGTGGGCTCTGCCAGCGCTACAATCAAGCCGGGGATAAGAAGCTCGATGGGTATCAGAAGCTATGCCGACATGCCAATCGGAGTGGACGGGAAAGATGTGTTACGTCAGTAAGCTTTGCCAACGCTACGATCAGACCGAGATTACGAAACTCGACGGGTGTCAGAAGCTATGCCGACACGCAAATCGAAGCGGATTGGGAGCGACTCGGGACCGGTTTGGATCCTTGTGTTAAGCGCGCGGCTTAAATACACTCGCTGTTCTGTACGAACACACTGCATATGCTATTGCTTTAATCCAAATACGCTGCAACTGATTCTCCGCAGGTAACCGAGGAAGAAAGTACTGCTGCTCAAGCAGATGTCTAGAGGGGGAGGCGTAGCGGGAGTAGGAACCTATATCTTCTCTCTTGCTCGCCGCATTTTGTATCGTTTGAAAATTTTCTCCAAACGTACCACGGTGTAAATGTCAATATTTTCACAAAAATCGTGATATCTTTGAAACAATTGTAGATACGTATAGGGAACCCTAGTTGTGATAGTCATAGAATTTTGTGCAGAATTTAGAAATGTAATAATACACACATTCGTTTAAAATAACAAAATTCATAACGATTTCCGGTTAACCGGAAGCGTAAGAAACTTGGAAATATTTTGGAGATAAACTAGTGTAAACTCCAAACCTTCAAAACTGAAGAATTTCGTTAAGTCCGAAAACTCCTAACTAGTCATTTCTGTGGATCCTTTGGATTCCTGCATATTATTTTCTGTACCATTAGGAATATTACAGTTTTTTTTAATGCATTGTATTCGCCTTCCAAAAACGCATTTTTTTCCTAACTTAACCGGCTTTGCACCTCCTAGATTTTTCGAGAAAGTTATACCGCCACTAAAAAGTGGTTATCCTCTGTATGCTGGGAAACACATATACAAGGCTTATAAATAAAATTTTTATTTAAAATCAGAAAACTAATATTATTTCATGGTATCGGAACAGCAACCTCGTGGAACTAAGTTCAAAATAAACTTCAGTGTTTTTCTTGAAATAATAACCGAACGGAATGACGACAAACTGCTATTTACGTTGCTACAATGTGCGGAAAAATATTTTTCCAAGAACGGTGTCCCGACAAGACAAGGGAAAGGGTATGAGAAGGAACAGTATGGTACTTGTAAATTTTCCGAATACCTCAGTTTTCCTTTGTACATGGCGCTGTTTTAAACAAATCATGTTTACCAAGCGAACGTTTTCGCTATGTGATGCAATGAAATTAAGTTACTTCACAGAAGAAATAGTAGATACCAGTTGTGTGTATTCGCCACAGTTATATCATGCTAGATATAATACATTCTACTTTAAAATGATATTTCATATTCTCGTAGAAACCATAACGAAATTAATTTTTAAAACGGCACATTTAACCGACTTCTCCTATGATCTTTTACGTCTCTAAACGAGAATGATCGTACAATAGGAGCGATGCATATTGCATTAGGATAAATTAAATTAGATCCCGCCGGCTATAATATACGGCGCTCGTTCAATAAGTTTGAAAACATAGCATTATCGAATTAGTTACGCCACTAATGCGCGAACCCGTACTACTTTTAAGCTCGCGCCCGAGGCCCTTCGGTTTAATGTAAAGATGAATGCATAATAGAGGATTAATTCGTCCTGTCGCGGGATCCATTAGTAGATTACGCTGTAATGCACCCCAGCGTTGGCTCACCCCTGTATGCCCCTCCGTCTAACAGTCTTTAGTGACGATTGGTGTGTGTACTTTTTTCTAACGCCGGCATAGAGGAGGATGTGCCCCATATGCGCATGTTACACTTGCTTTTTACCGATGGAGAGTGCCGTGTAATACCCCGGAATAAGATGCAGATGTGGTACGGAATTTATTATAGCAAGCGTTAGTGATATGCGCAGGAAATGGTATAATGGGAACGTGTTATTAATGTTATTATATATTTATGGTTGTATCTTGTATGTACATAAGCTAAGCTAATCATATAAATTAATCGCACGTATAGGCACTGGGGGGGGGGGGGGCGTTGCATGATATATTGAAATATATGCATGACAACTTCCAAAACGTTTTAGATTTTAACGGATATTTAGGTATTCACAGTACCTACTAGAGTGGAAAAAGCAATAGGCAAAGAGTACCCTTAAGAATTGCGACAGGTGTACTCTTAACATCTCATTTATACTAAAAGGTTTTCCAATAAAGAGCCTTATCCTGCTAAAAAATAAAACGTTTGTCTCATATTGGCCAACATAGGCTAAAGAAAGTCAGTTAGATGCATTCTATAGATCTCTTTCAGTTATAGATTCCCAGAAGAGTTTTGCTTGCCTCATTCCCTGGAGATTCTCCCAGTATTTGGATTTTCTCTGCCCTACCTCGCTTTTGAGTTTCTCTAGGATGATACTGAAACTCACAGAAAAGTTACCTTGTTCATTTTGCCTAGCCCGTTTAGTTTTTCTAGACACTCACAAACCATCTTGGAGCTAATAATATTTGGGATCAACGCTCTGATAGCGGCTTGGATCTCAGACATTATGATAGTCTCTTGCTTTTCATAGTTTCTATCAATGTTGAACTGGCTGCCTCTCTTAATAGCGTGTGTTTTCGCCTGAAAGGTACTCGGGCACATGCCTAAGCTTTCGAAATATTTGGTTCTAGACCCATATGTTCCTATTCCAGTTCCCTCTGCCGTTTTGGAGGCATTCGTGTAGCATTTAATGGTATATCTATTAAGTTACAAGATGGTGTTTTCATTCCATTCGCTATTACTGCTAAGCTTTGTGGTAAATTCTTTCTTAAAGCTGAACTTTTTAGGTAAATCGTCCAGGGGTATGTTTCGAGTTTTGTCACCTTCAAGGCCTGTTGAAGGTGGCGTATGGCTAACTATTCCTTCCCCGATCATTATGTGTGTGCTCTTCATCAAAATGTAGGGAGGGGTAAGGTTTAGTATCACCTCAATAGTTGCTGTTACATAGGTTCCCACTGTCTCAGTTATGCATACATATGCTAACTTTTTTTACGTATTTTAGAGAGATTAGCTCTCGCGGTAGTCAGACTCGTTATTTTGCTTCAAGTCACTGCCCCCATACGTGATTATTGGGCTCATTATTGCTGTAACCATCTAGAACAGTATTTTTGGGTTAGATCTCCAGTTATTATCTGTAAAGTTTCTACAAACCAAACAGTTACTCGAGAGGTTTCTCTACTGTTGTTCTCGGATTTACGGATGCTCAGATACGTCAGTGCTATCTATAGATGCTATTCATCACCAGCCAGCTTCAATTGTTGTATCAGTTGCACTTAGGCTAAGATTATTATGCAAAATGCTCACTTAAGGTCGTTACAACAAGCCTATTTATAAGCATAATGGTGATCCAGCTTGCTATGATCATGTTCACAAATGCTGCCATTGGTATTTCCTTGGATTTATTTCTGTTGCTACTGGTAGTTTTGGTATGGTTCCTAACCTTTGGTTTTGGTGTAGGTACTAACAACATAAAAAATCCGCGTATGGAAGACTTTCCTTCATTTATTTATCTCTCTGGGTCAGTTAACACAAGAATGGCTTTCGCAAGCCCGCGATATTAATATAATAACAGCAAAAGAAAAAATTAACACATAAAAAAGAAAAACTAACGGATGAGTTTAATTAGGATAACAATTTTTGATTTATTTGAGTATGTTCAAGAATACATGGAATATGTTAAAATCTTAGCAAGTTTTATAGGGTTTCTAGAAGAAACTAAAAACAGTTATGACAATTAAGGATGGGTACTGAATGCCTTTCTGGAGAATTATTTCAACACGACAAAAATCTTATTGAAATATTGAGCGACAGACTGATTTGTTTCCTGCTTTGCTTGGGAACAACTGGTTATTGATCGTTGGCCTTTAAACTTCTCTTCTTGTGCATTCAATTTAGTTTTATGGGCGTAAAATGTGACGTAAATAAAATAAGTGAATTCGTAATTTCTCATTTTTTATTTATGAAATCGACAGTATGCGATGTTCTTTCGATAACACCAAAATTTATTTTTCTCGTGGGTATATCACCCGATATATGCGCAGATAGAAGACCATAGGAATCGTTAATTTTCTATCGTTTCCCATGAAAAGTGCGTGAAAGCGATTTCGCGATAAGGACACCATTCGCCACGCTCACAATTACCTAGGGCGATCGCAGCGCAGCGAATGTGCCGTTGCGCGCGCTTGTTTATCCAACTGTCAGTTGGGACAATCGGCGGGCAGCGCCGCCGACTGCGATATGCCTGCGATCGGATGACAAGTGACAACTGCAGCGGCGCGTGGCCCTCTTCGACGCACATACGTCCGCGTAGCAATAACAGAAATATAAAATCGGGGGTATTTCGTCACGCTTGTCTATTGTCTATCGTTATCCCTTGTGGAATATGTACTTGTGTGAACTATAGATGTTGTATGGGTTGACTCAAATTTAATATTACAGGGGTAAGCAGTTGCAATCTTGCGTAATTTGTGTAGCTGTGAAAACAGCAAGTCGTATTTCGTACTATCACCTATCACATTACACCATATGCAGGGCACATACAGGATGATTGATCGAGACCGTCCATTAGAAAGATTGGGCCTCCTAGTAATAATTAATTTCTGTAAAGTTGCATACGTAGATAGTGTAATAAAATCTATGCCCTGAAAATATTTTCAAGATGGCGGCACTTCCGGAAACACCGGAAATTGACATCAACTTTCTTATTTCAAATGGAATGGTATAGTTTTCTTTGCACTTTTGAAATCTAAACGTTATTCTAGAGGAACTTTTACTAGTATTCCCTATACCTAAGTGCAGCCGTTTTGAAGATTTGTCGACTTTTTGAAAATTTTTGGATTTACAACACGATGTTTAACATTATGTACTGTCCCGGAATTTTAATCGAGAACGCTAAAATTAAGACTATCGATGGAAGAAACCCTGAGGGTTCTGTCGAAGTTTTTAGATTTGTTGCATTATCTACAGGCTGTCCAAAATTTAATTGTCCTTTAGTACAACTGCAGACCATCAAAACTCGATTTTTTCAAATGCAATGCCCCATTTTTTTTTCTATATTCTGAAATCTTATTAAATTTTGCATCAAAATGTATTAACATTCCCTATACATATCTGCAATAATTTTTAAGTTACGAAGGTTTTTGATAGATTTTAGAGAAAATTACAAAATATTCTTAATAAAAACCGGATTTTTTGAAATATAATGCCTAATTTTTTGTCAATATTCTGAAACTTTATTAAATTTTGCATCAAAATGTATTACCATTCCTCATACATATCGGCAATAATTTTCAAGTTATGAAGGTTTTTGATACATTTTAGAGGAAATTACACAAATCGTATTATAAGTGAATCTAAGGCCACTGTTTCAAAAGTTACCATAGAATCTGACTATGTGATGAGACTGGAAGATGCCTGTGTTTGAGGAATGAGGAGGCAGTAGAATACATCTTCATACCAGGTCCATGGAAAGTTGAAATCTCCTAGGAAGACCTGAGGAGATTTTATTCAACAAGATTCTGTGCTACATTAAGAGTCCGAATCTGGTGGTTGAAATTTAAGATAGGAAAAGTTGAATTCCCTAGATACCGTATTCAACAAGATTCTGTGCTACGTTAAGGAAATGAATTGGCTGGATAAAATTTAAGATAACGTTTGCTTTACAATAGGCCCTAGTAGACGGGACAATTAATTGAAGCATGTGGATGAAATCTTTCCACCAATACTAATACCAATGCAGATCAGGTTAATATAAAGCAAAAGTAAAATGCCTGCGAAGCCTCAATTATTATTCTATAAAAATACAGAATTAATATTCTTTATAAATCTAAAATTATAATTTGATTGCTTTCTCATGATGATGCATGATGATACCTATTTGTTCTTTCCCTTGAAAAATTGGACTAACATCTGAACACTATTTTCTTTTACGTCCATTGTATTGTTTTCATTCATCTTTGCGTAATCGAACGATACTTTTGGGATCTATAGTAGCTACAATCAAACGTATTTACTATCGTGAAATAGTTGAAAGTGTCCCTCTGTTAGTACGTAACTGTGTAAGAAGGGCCAACACGTTGACCCACCCCAATGTCAAATGGGGATTTACCCTTGTTATGCGTCCTCTATTATGTAATTGTTACGCGCGAATGTCGTGCGCCCTGCATATATGAAATTTTATTATTTCCGTGTAAACGAATTGCATTGTCTGCAACTCTGGATGTTGAATGGAGTACTCTTAGAGGGGTAAACTACACGTTATGTAATCCGACATGTTTTTGAGTTATTATTGAAAGTTATGGTATAGAAAAATACCAGAAATGACAATGATAATTGGGGGAAACACATCTAATCTATTTTAATAGAGGAAATTAGCCTATACAACGTGTAGTACATAGATCTATATATATAAAAAAAAGTACTATCCTTCTTCAGTAAAAAGTCGTGGCGAATTTAAATCTCATCTTACCTTGACTTAATAAATAAAATAAAGAATGAAACAGAGAAAAATAAGACGGTAGTAGTACTTTTTCTAGATATGAAAAAAGCGTTTGACACTATCTCCAAAACGAAATTAGTTGAAAAAATTGATGCTCTGGGGATAAAGAACGCAAATAGAAACTTGATAAAAACATATTTATCAAATAGAGAACAAACAACAATAGTCAACAAAATAGAAAGTCTACAAGCAGAATATGGAATCCACCAAGGAGGGAATATACCACCGATATTGTACATAGCCTATATAAATGACATCTTAAATTTGAAAATCCACGGAGAAATATATGCATACGCAGATGATGTATGCATCGTTTGCTCAAGCAAGAACGACGAACAGTTGCAGCAATACATTATAGAAGATGTGGAAAAAATAGAAGATTGGTGCTATAATAATCTAATAACGATCAATGAGAACAAAACAGAGTATACAGTATGTACAAAAAAAAACATATAAACCCACTTTTAACATCAAGATTAAAACACAAACCATAACTCAAACCTGCCAAATAAAATATCTAGGATTAACCATACAAAATAATCTAAAATGGGATACCCACGTAAAAAATTTTATAAAAAGAAACACCATGATTATAGCAGGAATGCAGAAAATTAAAGACATAGTACCACAATATCTGAAGATGTCTGTATATCACAGCACGTTTACGTCCCATATTAGCTATCTAATAAACATATGGAGCCATACAATTAAACAAAATTTAAACAAACTACAAAGACAGCACAACAAGATACTAAAGACATTGTATAACATGGACAAATGGACACCATCGAAGGACGTTTACGAGAAGACGCAAGAACTAAATTTACAACAATTAATAACATTCAGAAATCTCCTTACAATACACAAAATCGACAACAAATTAATGAAAACTGATTGCAAATTCACACCTAATACAGAAATACACACACACACAAAACACGAAGCCATTCACACCTAAGAACAAAAAAAAACACAAGTTACAAATACGAAGCCATTCACACCTAAGAACAAAAAAAAACACAAGTTACAAATACGAAAAATTTCCAACACCAGATGCGATCAAAACATACAATAAACTACCAAAACACACAAAGACACTAAAACACGTTAAATTTAAAAGCAAGATGAGGATGGAGCTATACCGGCAGTACAATATGTAAGAAGGACCAAACGTAGAGACCAACCCAACGACGCCTTCGATACCGTTAGTTCGAGAAGAGTGCTCCATCTCTTATGCTCGGATGGAGAATGAAGGCGGAAAAACAGTACATGGCAACGCTTGTTATACGAGTTGCAATTTTTTTTTTGTGTATATACATACATTTTGTAAACTGTATAGTTTGTGTTTGTTTAAATAAATAATTGTTCGAAACCAAAACTATATCATCTGTCATGTAATCCTTTACAGCTAATTTAGCAAAAATTTTCATATAAAACTATACCCTTTAAGGATTTTCTTTTTACCATAGATACCATAAATTAAAAATGTTTGTGGATTCTATTAAATCATAACACAACACAAGGTTTTATATAAAACATCACAGATTTCTTCTGAAAATACGATTGTGAGATAAAAGTAGATTAATATACATCTATCCTACCGCGATTTCATAAATTTGTTAACAAAAATGTAATCAAAGTGATGAAGCGGTATTATGGATCGAATGAATCCAGTATCTGAGAGCTACAATATTGTTCCTTCCAGCAAGCGTTTAACATGTCCAATATACACACATGTTATTTCGTGAATTTACTTAAAAATACAACACAATTATAAAACCAGATATATCTTAACGTAGGTATAAAGCAAATTATACACATATGTATCTCGAATCATATCCAACATTAAACACTGAGATTACATCATTTTAAACAACAGATATTCTGGGTAATTTAAATACAGGTAAACAACGAAACAAGGTTAAAAACCGGCGTCATGTATATGTAAGTTAAGTAATTAATACAATGGCATTCGTTACGCGGTATTAATGTTTACAACCCCAGATAATGGGTCCAACGACTGATGTTGGTAGGTTGCGCTTATTTCGCGTTTACCCGCATGTAGGTAGGCGTGTCCATACCGTCGTAATAACGCACAAACATACATACAAGTATATATAATTCGCATTTTATTCACGTAAAGGTACCAACATTTCCATCACATCCATTCACATCAGAACATCACGCAGAGTTTGCGGTGTTTTCGCAATTTTCCCCTTTCACCCTTATCTTTTACAATTTATTCTGAACTCTCGCGCAGCAGGGATTCGAAGGGGCTATACGCAGGGCCTAGGTATGTCGTAAAGCGGTGAACTTTGACGACGTTTGCGGTAATTATGTAAATTTGACGTGGTTTTCTGACTGACAGTCAACAAATGATTTGTTATAAGGTGTGCGCAGCGGGTGGGGTGTTTGACTGAAACGGTTATATGTGTACCTTCGCTAAGTTACATATATTTGCCCCGGTCCAATTTTACTTATCGTCCTAAAATCTTCAGAGAATTTATTGTATAAAAATTGTTATTAAGGGCAGAACAAATGAATAATTAAAGAATTAATGCTACCAGTTTTTTGTCCTTGTTTGTATTTTCGAAAGATTTTGTGGGTTGAAACTAAAGCTTACAGTTGCATTTTTCAAATGAAGGTATTATGACTGTTTGCGTCATAAATTTTTGTAACGTTATAAAAAGAAAAAAAAAAACCGTTGATATTCAAGGTTATTCACCCGAGACGTATTTCAACAGAAAGATGTCTGCATGCAAGAGAACGGTAGCACTTATCTAATTACTACACGGAATTACAGAATATGTTTGTCTTCTTAAGCAATTCCAGAGAAACATGTTAATATACTGGTAGGAAGTGCGTAGGCATTTATAAATTAAATGAAATGTATATAAGAATGTATTTCTCTATAAAAAGACCTATGTATGAAATTTAAAACAATACTACTTTTTGTCTTTAGACTAGAGAAAATTAAAGGTTTTTGGTTACTAGGTGGGGTGAAAAGTAACCTCCTTGACCGCCAGAATGCGCAGCTACTGAAAAAAAGGTTATGCTGCCTTGAAGTCCGTTCATATTTAGGCAGACATGCCACCTTTCAGTGCGATACTGTATTTAGTTTTGTTTTGACAGCTGATTGTTGTTGACGTGTTTGGCATCATGTTGAGTATGGACAAAAACGATTTTCGTTCTCTCATAAAACATTATTTTTTGAGAGGCAAAACGGCGAAGGAAACAAAAGAAAAGTTGGATAAATATTATGGGGCTAATGCTCCGTCAGATTACACCGTCAAATATTGGTTTCGAGAGAAAAAAGGAAAAACCATCAACAGCGAGTATTACTGTGCATTATTGGAGCGATTGTAGGCCGAAATCGCTGCAAAGCGGCCTCACATGAAGCGAAAAAACATTTTGTTTTTGCAAGACAATGCACCGGCGCACAAAAGCATCGCAACCACGGCTAAAATCAATGACTTACGGCTCCAATTGCTGTCGCATCCACCGTATTCGGCCGATTTGGCTCCCTCGGACTATTATCTCTTCCCAAACCTCAAAAGATGACTCATCAATAAAAAATTCAGCTCACGCGAGGAAATCATCGACGCCACGGAGGAGTATTTTGCAGACCTTCCGGAAAATTACTTTTCGGACGGGATCAAGAAGTTGGAAAATCGCTGGAATAAGTGTATGGAGCTAAAAGGGGACTATGTTGAATAAAATAAAAAAACATTAAAAAAAAATTTTTCATTCCCAAGGAGGTTACTTTTCACCCCACCTAGTACTATAAAAGATACTAAATTGTTAGGAATTCTTATGCTGTCCTGCTAAGACAGGAAAGTAATATCTGCAAAATCGAAGTTTTAAGAAATTTGACCTGAGAAAATGGATATATTTTGCAGATACTACAAACAAAAACCGTCAAATATTACTATTTCTAACGACTTCCAAACTTTATTTATACGATAAAACATACACACATATACCAGAAACCTGTGAAATCTGAAAAACGTATTTTTTAAAGATACGACTTTTTGTCCTAGCAAGCGCAGTATGTGTGTACTTTCTTATAAGCTTTAGGAAAAAAAATGTTCCGAAGAAGTGCATGATTAAAAACTCAAAATGCAACCATTAGATATCAATTTAGTGCAACCATATACTAAGTTTGTTTTTGGCAAGAACAAAGAATTTCTCTTTAGACGATGTCCAAAATTACTATAAAAAAATCAGTTAGAATTGAAAACTATATTCTATTATGCAATCGTATTCATTTACCGTAAAAAGAGGTTTCGTTTTTGGTTATACCTCAGTTATAGTAAAGTATGTTTCAGTAAAAATAATATGGTAATTTAAAAAGGATGCGCATTTGCCATAATACGCAGATCCAAAACTTATTCACTCACTGAAACGTTATTAAATATTCATTAGTGAGTGAAAGCAGGTTTAAATGTGCGTTTATTAATAGGAAAGGTAATTCTAAGAACACGAGGAGGAGATAACAACTTTTCAATTTAATAGCTAAATGCGTAAAGGGAACAAAGTTAAAGTAACAAACAGGAACTAACTAACTAATGTTTAGATAAGAATGAGATGTTATCAGATTTTTTGCGAGAGATTCTTACTTTTGCGAAAATATGCCTTCTGTATTAGCCATAAAATCTCTTTTTATATTCTTAGGGCATATGTTAAAGAATATATTTTTTCTTGTAAAATTTCAAATCTATGATGATTTAATGTTATTAAGTAAGTTGTAATTGACAATGATCTAAGGTGTTGCAGGATAATTAGACGTATTAGACGACATATCTTAATTACTCTAACAGGATTTTTTATGAAAAAAGAATACCTAATCCTGCCTAATCTACACTTCTGCATACGCGCATTAACGAAACGTGCATTGTGTGTATATGTTTCACTTAAATATTCATGAGCAATCATCCCTCCGGCTTTTTTCAAAGGCTGACGTCCACACAAAAGGGATCTCCAGCGCGTGCGGTTTCACGCTGTCGGATTTAAACTGGCTTTCCTACTTACTTATACGCTAATATCGGGTGCCGTACACGCGTAGGGATCGGCCCTATTTTAAATAGTCTCTGATGATGCCTTTCCGTTATCCCGTATCCATGTATCGTCCGTATGCATGATCTGACGCTCGGGTTTGCTTTTTTTAGAAGTAGCCGCTACAATTAGCATGAGAACCGCAAGGTGTAATCGAAATAGGGGAGTCGTTTTCGGACACATGTGCGACTGTAATGCTCAGGGAGGCGTTAGAACACACAGTTAAATAAGTGTAAATACATACATTACTGTTTATTGAAATTGAAAACACCTGGGTTAAAAAACTTATTGTAAACGAATATGTCAGAACTAGGTGTATTAAACTACATAACTCTTATTAGGCAAACAAACAGATAAAGTTGCTTATTTTATTGTATAATCTTTTGAGATATGCATAGTAATAGACACACAAGTAATTCGATCACTCCCCCCTACATCAATTTTAAATTAATTCCGGACAATTGGTTAGCGCGTCTATAATCTTTTAATCTGTAACACATTTTATACAATATTTTTAGTTGAAATGTGTTTGAGCAGTCCCAATAAATGTTATACACCTTATGGATAGACTGTTGGATGTTTTTATACCGGGTGTGTTATTTATCTGGCATCGGTCGATCGTGATCCACTCAATCACTTAATCGAAAAATGTTTTAAGTCGAAGTTGCTTAAAATCAAGGACTTACTCTATAAGTCAAAATTATTTCAACATATACAGGCTGTTCGGTTTTGCCGGTACGTCATGCGACCCTATTTCTTCAAATTGAACATACTGTACGTTCTTACGTTTTTAAATTCTTTGACTCAACACAAATCATAATCATCTAACATACTCTACGACAAAACTTGATACTTTTGTGATATTCGAAAAAAAAAAGTTTTATTCGCACGATATTCTTCAAACATCAATACCACCATTATTAACTATTATTCTCTGATAAATCTTTAGTAACAATCTAATGCATCTTCATGTAAAAACGTTAATACAAAATATTTTTATTATTCTATACAGGCTGTTTTAAAAATACATCTGAATTTCAAAAACTCTAAATGTGCAACTCAGTTTTCGCAAATGGAACAACCTGTATATTTTTCTGTCGGCGCATACAGTTGAAACTCATTTTAACCAATCAAAATAATAAAAAAAAAAAAAACGAAATAAAGTATTAAATGATGTCCTGTCCGTCGATTGAATGGCTCGCAATTTATTCTAACACGAAAACACACAGGTTCTAAACTATCCCAAAACGATTCTATAAAACAGAATAGCTTGATGTGCGGTTTCGGGTATTATCCAGTTTCGGGTAATACCCGTTTTCGGGTAAAGCTCTATTTTGGGTAATACTCGATTTCGCGCAATCCCCGAATTCGGGCAAAGCTGGATTTTGGGTAAAACTCGATTTCCGGTAATGCTCGATTTCGGGTAATACTCGATTTCCGGTACTCGGTTCTAAGATTGGATACCCGAGTAGCTCGAAACCCGGTATTTCAGGGGACGAGTTCCCGATTCCTGAAAAAAAACGGGTTTCGACAGCCCTAATAATAACTGGAAAATAGGTATTAAATAATCAATGGATATGTTCTATCCAATCCTTCAAATTTTATTTGAATATTGTTACGGCCGGTTTCGGCTAGTTGCCATCATCAGGTGCAATACGTCATTAGAATTATAAAGCTACGTCCATAATTATGAAGTTGCCACTGTTGAAAGAACACATTATCCAAGTATATTAAAATAAGACACCAAAAATTTTAAGGGTTGGATAGAACATATTCATTGATTATTTAACTAATCACACAAATAAACCACTGCGAGACGCGAAGGGTCGAGTCTTTTTACAAGTGAGAGGCAAGAATTAAAAAAAAAAAGGAGTACACAGGGTGTACCGACGATCCCAAACCAGTCACAGGTGTAGACGGGGGTTAGCGAAGAGTGGTGGGGTTTGGTCTGCCGAGATGGGGCGTAAGTGGTGCGTTCTAAGTGGAGCCCATACTTTCTGCTTTCTGCAGAGTTGGGGCGGTAAGCGGTCATCAAACGACAGATTAGTAGGCCGGGTGAACGGGCCCGAATATCTAGTTTAATACCTATTTTCTAATATCCACAAATCCAGAACCCTAATAATACCAATAATAACTGTTCTGGCATTATTTCGGTTCTCATAACTGTTTTAGTCGGAACCGATACTTTTTTAATTTCTGCTATTGGATACCTATTGATTAACGTTGAGTCACCCACCTGTTCGATTTTTACCTTAAAATACGTCACTCTAACTGGAATATCCACGACATATGTATCTCGGCGATTATCATAGTTTGTAGCCTTATCTTATCATTTTAGCTGATAATCACTTCCACACATTCACTAAGGTAAAAGTAAGTGTTTTCTCCAAACAAATTCTCTGTCTTCACGTGCTAGTTAACATTTCCCGTCTTGTAAACAATAACAATACCTTCAGTTTGCTTTCGTGCCGTTCTTGTTGGAATCGACCACAGTCCGGACACGACCGTTCGGACGTTTCAAACAGGCGCGAAACCGGCCGAACGGCACCGAACGCGTAATGTTTCTCTCGACGCGAAGGCGAGTCCGCCAGTCGACGTGCGTCTTTTGTTAAAGAGTGAAGTGTGTGTCGGGCAACGTTCCGTGTTTACGGTCGCAGTATCTAGCGTGTGAAGTTTTCGTTTCGCTCGGAAGAGGAAAGAGATCGCGGAAGCGACAATTTCCGCACCCCAGGCTAACTTTTCGGGGATCCCGGGGTTCTTTTTCGAGGATCTGTAGTGGTGCTCTTCCAAGGGAACGATGAAGTTTTTACTGGTTCTTGTGGTCGGCGTTCTTTCTATAACAGGTGAGTCAGACACTGGCGGCCTAGGTATGCGTGTGTGACTCGATTGGGCAACCTGTTATGCTCTTTCGCGTATTGCCGTTGTGATCCTTGGTTCTGTGTTCGCGAAGAAGAGTTCGAGTCTGCAGAATTTTTGTTTTGAAGGTGAAAAGGTGTTTCCAAAAAAATATGGAGATCTCATTGCTTCTTTAGGTGTGACTTTTTTTCATATTACTACCTGATCTATTTGAGGCGTCACAAATATTTATTTAACATATTTTCACATCTCCACTAAAAACCTTAAAACTTGCTTACAGCATTTTATACATATCTATTA
Organism: Cetonia aurata; assembly: GCA_949128085.1. Classification (NCBI taxonomy): domain Eukaryota; kingdom Metazoa; phylum Arthropoda; class Insecta; order Coleoptera; family Scarabaeidae; genus Cetonia; species Cetonia aurata. The sequence continues at coordinate 38,713,398 of OX421885.1, forward strand.
ATATTAAAATTTAATATCGTCCAAGAAAATAACTTCTGCTTTAATTAAAAAAGTAATATAATGCCGTTCAATATCCCTTAGATGTGTCTAAAAGCAATAATTCGAATTCTTGACTAAATTTCGGGATTCAAGTCGTGGCCGGCTGAACTATTTGGTCTTCTAGGATGTTGCGTCTTCTTGGGTCAGCTAGCGGTCTATAGTGGAATTCCCTGCAACTCCTTTTGGTATTTAAGCCTAGATTTAGTTGAGACATTTTCGTGCCAGAATTGTTGTTTAATCGACGCTAGACGTATGGGCTTATCATTAATGCATCTTCGTCAATTAAGTTATCTGTCGCAAAATTTGACTTAGTTTTATGTTCGTAAATTTTAACGTCTTCATATATGAAGGTGTAAATTACTACCAACAATAATCTTTCAGTATTGCTCGTATCCTTTTATTTCTAATTGTATATTTCACTCTTATTCAATAATTTTGGCGCGCATTATCAGTGCTTTGCTATCAACCAGTCAACGTTATATGGTTAGGTTAATTTTGATCAAATAGCAATACAATTTGGGCTGGTTTAAAAAAAAAAAATAGTTGAGGAGATATCAGAGATTTGTATAATGGGAAAAAAAATGCTTTTGCAATAGTTAATAAAGGATTAAAGAATATCCCACAGATTTTCTTGGGAAATAAAAATGTGTTGATGGACAGACTTCTCTTAGCATTTTACTTTTCGAAAACTATGTTATTATTTAAAAAAATTACTCAAATTGTTAAAACTTCCATGGATTTCTATAAAGGACTTTTGCTTTGCTTTTATCAGACGCACCTTATTAGGGCTCAGATGCAGGTATTGCCATATTATTAAAACATAAACAAGGGATTTCAAATGACTTTATTTTATTAACATTTAGTAAATTATCCTTTTGGCATAGTGCTATTCATTCTCGTTATGATGTAAAATTTAACTAGAAACAGTTAAACTATGTTTTTTTTTTACCAAACCGCTGCATTAAAACCCTCTACATATAGGTTTTATTACGTAATTAAATAATTTAATTGTGAGGGTGTTTTTCGTTACAAGGAAAGTTAATCGCCATTTGTATGCAATGAAAAGAAAGTATTTTGTAAAAATTACCTTCACTTGAATGGCCAGTCGCATCCACGCAGATGTAAATAGTCAAATTGGTTTAAATATGAAATTTGCAATGCCTTTTATAATTTTTCTATGTATATCTAGAGAAAAAGGATTTTTTAAAAAAGAAATATTTCTTTGCCCTTTTTTCAGTTAATATATCTTTCTTTCACGCGAATTATTTCCAAGAAAGGGATATATGTATATTAACTGAATAAAATATTTATTAATTCAAAGAAACGAACTGCAAATTAATACAAACAGCTACAAATGATTTTAAGAGGATTTGCCATATGTTGATTTTTGATAAATTTGCCTCTTTACAATTTGTTTAAATTATCACAACAAATATATGCGGTAATTTACACAGTAGTGTAGTAATATCACAGATAAGTAAACAGATAGCAGAATTAGCCAAACCACGCGGGCTGCATAAATCAAAGGTGCGATATTTCGATTTTATGAAACATAGATTACTTGCGGGGAGGGAGGTGTACGGCCCGAGACGGACGGCTGAGTGTGGAAAAAATACCGAGTCCCCCTAGTTGTTTTTATTTTATTTTATTGCTTTTTTTTGCCGCCCAGCTGTCAGTTACCTACAATAGAAAATTGGAAGTTTATACTTCATTCAATTCAATATGGGTTGTTGTCACTCTTATTTAGAATGTAAATATTTTCGATAGATTGTTCAGATTAACTTGAAGTGCGTCTCAGAAGAAAATATTTTATGGTTGAAATTCCGTTTTCCTTGATAGTATCGGAGAAAATGAAGAATGATAATTGTACTACATGCATTAAGTTGAAACGTTATAAATCTGATTTAAAGTCTAATTATCATTTTTTATTATCCCCAAGTAACACGAAATCTTTTTAAAATATGTATCATGTATACAGGGTCCTTCATACTAAACGGCACTGAATATTGTGGCCAAAACACGTGACGTTTAAAAAGTTTCACTTGTGGGACATATGGGTGCGTTTTATGATTACTTTTTAAAATTATTTTTTTGTTACACAGCGTGTTCCAAACGCCCTAAAAGTATCAAAGTTGTGTTTTTTTAAATAGCTTGTATATTATTGAATTTTTTGATTGTCTAATCAAAATAGGTATCTGTTTTAATAAGGTTTATAATAACTAAACCTTAAGGTTTACATATATTGAAATAATTTGGATTTTGTGAAAATCTAATCTAAATATCATGTATCAAATACCTAAGAAGTATTTAAGTTACATTAAGCATACAATGAAGTGTAATAATAGACCATATTTTATAACCAAATTAGGTTTCAATCTTCGTAAAAATATTTTACAAAAGATTTGTTTTAAAAGATCCTTTTTAAATATCCTGTAATGCCGGCCTTATATCGAAAAGCTACACCTTCATGAGAAAACAGTGTCTACCATCTTAGTTCTTAGTATACTATTCAATATTTGCATAAATCGTAAGTCAATACAACCGACTCTAGCAAATTGAGAGCTTGAAACTTTCCAATACCTACATTCAAATTTGATATGACTCACATAAATCTATAGATAATTACCCATAATTTAATTTCTGGATGTATAGCCGTTTAAGTAGGTCAATCAATCTCTTTTTAATTAGTCTGTCCTCTAATGTCTGTAGGAACGTTCTATTCAGATGTATTTACATATATTTTATATAGGTAATCATAAAATAATGAAAAGTAAGCTGGGATAAAATTATATTTTTCTAGTCGCCGATTTTGACGTTTTTAAAAGTAAACTGTACTGAAAGTTGGAGAGATTAGAAAGTCGGGAAGTATTTAAAAATTCATCCGTTCCAGTGCATTTGAAAATATGAAATTGTTTCCCGGTTTTATCATAATCAAATGTTTGCTCAGATTTTCATTTATTCACGTTGCACTTGGCTATAACTTTGTAGTATATTTTTAATAATGTCATAAATAGAAAATTTTGGTGGTATTGTCAGACTTTACGTTCTTTATAAGTGTAAGTTTCTGTTGACGTATTATTTTTTATGTGTTATTAATTGAAATTGAGGTCAGTAACATTTTTATGATTTATATATCCGAATAACTATATTTATGAGGTTAACATCAGTTTTTTTTTCTAAAAGAAATAGAGAATTAAAGGAAAAAATAGGTCAAGCTCAACATGAGTTGAGTCACGAATAATGTAATCTATATACACCTAATAGCAAAAAAATGGAATTGTGTAAATGAAGCCACGTGGTTTATATAAATCATGCTTCTTGTTTTGTAACTCGTTGGCTTGTGCATTTGTTAACTTTTTTAAACGTTTGTAAGTTTTCTATAGCCGATTAGTTATCCTTAAGGTAGAAATGTTTTTAACCCGTTTGTTCTGGGCGAGAAAAAGTTGAAAAATAATTTAAAAGTTAACAATACAATATAAATACTTAAATCAAAAAGTTAATATAGTACCTACATTCATTTTGTTTGCTTTCTTTTCTTAAAAAAAATCCAGCTTTATAGAGAAATACAATCGCATTTTATTTTTCGTTAGCATCTGGGAATATTTACCTCATCGGTTTTATAGATTCATTACTTGGAATCTAGGATATAGTGTAGCTTTTATTACGAAAACATATTAAATAATACAAACATACAGAAAAACAGAGCCTAGTTTACGACTTGCCAAAGGTAAACATTTTTCTAGCTAGGATATTTTTGTTTCTTATTCTATGTGTATCAGTGAGTGAAATGATGTATTCACAGATCACTGCAGGAAAAATAATTCTATAGAGCCGGATATTTTTTTGTAATCAAAGCACTTTTATGTGGTTTTTATTAAGTGCGGATTAAGTGGAGTGTACTATAAATGTTCATGGTGCTATTTTTTTTTGTGTAAACTTCCCGAGTTTGTTTGCAAAAGATTATTCATATCCTTAAATTAAAGTTTATAAAAAAAAATACGTTTTGCCGGTTTTAATGGAGTGTATAGTTTATTTATTAGCGGCATGTTAATGCCTCTATACATTAATTGTTATTCAAGTTTATTGTTAGATACACAGAGAAACTGCTGATGCATTTGGATTTGTGACTTATTAACTTATTTTTTATTTAATTAAAACTGCATTTTTTTTTTTAATTTGTCGTAGTTGCTCATCATTTTGTGCTAATCATGTTACTAATCACATGCAATATTAACCATTATTATTATTGGATTAATTATTATATTTATTGCATGTTAATATACAGTGTGTCCCCGGATGAACCTAACTATACTCATAAATTATTTAGTTTTTGTATTTACAGAAAAAATCATTCTTTATTTAAAGTTTTCATTACTTTGGAAAGGCTTTTCCGATAATCGAAATGTTGATTAAACTTACAGGATGGTCAAAAAATAACAAAACGCGAAATTGCAGTAAGAGCAAACTACCAATCATTGAAAAGTAAATTAAAATATATATATAAGCAAAAGCTGTTTGGAATATCATCGGAACTTCAGATATAAAATTTGCACGTTGTATTTATGCGTTTTGTTGGATTTTATTTTAGCCTACTTAATAACGCCTTTAAGATGCGCAACCCGTATTGCTATAAGGAAAATGTCATGCCCATGACTGACAAACTTTTGTGCGTTATAGGTTGCCTATTTTAACGGCATTATTACAATAACAAATAAGGAATTATCTGCCTATGGACCATGGTGTTCCACAGGGCTCTGCTTGGTCCGTTGCTTTTCAGTTTGTCATACTAATGAGTTAGTGAAGTGTGTTTCTTCTGCTATTATTATTATTATATAGATATGTGCAGGTGATACTACTACAGTTGTATCTGAAGTTTACATTGATGACACTGAGAACTTGTCTAATGAAGCCATGAAATGTGTAAATTGGCGTTCGGCCAACAAATTACTCCTGAATGAGGGTAAAACTAATTAGGTACATGATATTTCGTATCCGGCAGAAAGAGCGTAACATCAAAGCTTCTGTAGAAGTAGAGAATAAACCATTCAGGATGGTTCCGTGTGTAAAGATTTTTGGAGTAATACTTTAGGACAATTTGATTTGGCAAAATCACCGCAACGAACTTGCCAAAACACTAAACAGCAAGACATACTTACATTGTCGATATTTGTATTTTCATTTTCGAAGTTTTGTGCTTTAATTTTTTTTTTTACCGTTTATTGGATGATTTTACGTAGATTTTTGATCAGTAAGTGGTGGATTTCTATTTTCACGCATGTTCGAGATATGTAGTCATTTGATTCTTTATTGTGCAAAAGATTGTTACCAAAATATACACAAAATATATAACCATCAAAACTTTATCGATCGAGCGGAGTCAGCAGAGATTAAATCATTATACCCGCTTGTTTCCGTACTCGACGCCACTGTATTCCCGGCGAAAAGTCGCAGCTCTAATAATAATATAACATAGAAGATTCTAAGAGGCAATAAAAAATGCCGAATATAATTTTATCAGGTATATTTTAAAGGTAATTATGCGAGACAAAATTTAAAGTTATTATAAGATGTGTAAATTCTTATATGAACAGTTAATCGAATTTTTGACTTAATAATTTGCAATTTTTCAACTTTTTAAAGCAAATTTCCTTAAAAATGCATTTATATTACAGCATTTTTAGCGATTTTCCCAGAATTCTAATATGTGAAGAACATATGCGTATTTTTATTTTTACATAAGATGGAGCGCAAATTCACCTGGATTTTTTGCTTTAATTGCTTTTAAATTATTCCCTCATTTCTGCGTTCACGCTTCTGTGGTACTCCTATGCGTAGCAGTTTATTATATTTTTTTTTGCGAAAATGGCGTAGTAATAAGAAAATATCTCGAGGAGCAGAAAATTGTATAAACGGTCACGTCCTTCTAACTAGTTTTTTCCTTAACGCTTTTCATGAAGTAAGGAAAAGGCTCTTCATTCTCCACCAATTTATTTTTAATATAGCAACCATTTCATTCCCTTACAAGTTCATTTCGTCCTGTTAATGCGCGGGCACCGTAATAGACCGGGTCGCATGGATGGCCATTAGATTATATTCTTCTCGTGAAATTATTCCACACGCACCATTCGTACACATAACCATGTCGCCTATTAATTTAAATAGGGCGTCGCCGCTGCGCGCTGGTCTATTTTTATGCGAATGTCCTCTTATTCCATACAGTTCGGGCCGCATTGTTCGAGCGAATAAAGTGAAATATTCATCAGTTCTAATTAATTTTAAAATATGTACGGTTTGTCCTCTACTTCTCTCTCTCTCCTTGTCTTCCTCTTGCTCGGACTGCACAATTGTTCTCGCGTCTCTAATTTACGCTAGTCGCCGTAATCGTACGGCCAATAGGGACGGAATTTTCACAGATAAATACGGAGATAATTTTCGGGGGGAGTCCAAAGAACGGCGATAACGATCGAGGATGGCCCGTTGCAATAAACTCGCGAGACGCGAAAATTAACTTGGGCGCTTATCATAGTTTATTATCCAGACTTTGTTTTGTTAAACATCTGCCGCGCGCAATTTTATCGTTAACGAGGCGAAGTGGATCCGATACAAGGAGCTCTTGAAGTTGTTTTGTTTCATCGCTTGGAAGCGAGGTTTGTCCGGACGGTAGTGCACGAGTATTAGCGAAAACTCGGAAACAGTTGCCGGTGACAGGTGGATTACCAAATGGGGTCGTTGGGGGAAATATGTACGTTAATACAGCGCAGGCAGTTCTCTTAGCTCTCTGAATAGTTGGGGTTTCTGATATCTCTTTGTGGGATACTTTAAATCAATGTTATGTTCTTACTTAGATAAAATGAATACTTTAGACAGCTTTAGTTGCGTTTTTATTTATATATATTTTTTGCTTTGATGGTCATAAACAAATCAAGCGTCAGAAAATGATCTGTGCATATCATAACATGCAATTTAGAAAAAGGTTTTGAAGATTTTGTTGATAGTTGCTAAGAGAGATAGTATCCCCATGGGTCATAGGCCCTAGAGCGAATGTTATCTTAAACTTCCCCTAACAGGTTCAGACTCTTAGATGGTGATATCTTTATCAGATCCTCTCAAAGATCACACATCTAAATCTTGTGGTGGCTAGGCAGTGGTAAAAGATGCACTATTCTGTGTAACTGACATTGATGATTGGATAACATGTGCTATTTTGCATACACACTGTTTGGTTTGCCAAGAAATTTGTTTGCAATTTAGCTACCATAAATCAAGCATAGGAGCCGGTATATAAGGAAAACAAATGACCTGGCAAACGGTTTGGCAAATAATTTGGCAAACGTGTTGCAGAAGATTAAAAGTTAAAAATTGGAAAAGTGGAATAGTTGAAAGTTCAAAAGTTCAGAAGTTACAAAATTGCACATTTCTTCGTTTATTTTTAGGAATATTTAATATCAATGCAATTCTGATTTATTATGTACTTGTCAAAACGCTTTGGCATGGACCTAAATGTTTCTACGACGTCTTCTCATCATCAAAAAAACCATAATGGCTAAAACTAATAATTAACTAATCAAGTAAACCCTGACTCCCTCTAATTTGTTTCTTCTATTTTGTTTTAATACACAATAAAAATTAGCATTTAATCAACATTCATTCAATCGCAGACAGTTATTTGCAATTTATTTCTTCATTATTATGTTGTAAAACAAAGCAATAGAAACTATTTAAAAAATATTATAAAACAAAAAAGTAAAAATAAATTAAAGCTATGCAAAATTTTATTTGAAATCAGTTATTAATTTAATTATGAAAGAACATGCGTATGACATTTGTTCGTAACTGTGTGTATTTTCGTTATGCCAGGTTTCAATAAGTAATGTGTTTATAACAGCCGAATATCAAATAAACACAAATGCTTCCCTTTTGTGATTTCGCGGCAAACTTTTTGCGCCTTAAACCGAATGAATACCCTTCTTTGAATGCTAATAAATCGAGGAAGGTCACCGTCACAACTTTCATGAACAATTTACCAAATTCATAGAGGGCATAAAATATAAATTCAAAACAGGAGTGAATAAAACTATCTTCCATAAATGCCGTTGTATGTGCAATTCAACCTAAAAATATATAACCAAAATCATGATTCAGATTGTTAACTTTATTGTTGGAGGAGTTGTACTTTCATTTAACTAATGAATGGTTAACTTGACCATTTTTTTTTTCTATTAAAGCATAATATTGCACAGGATTTTTTCCTTTACATGCTTTTAACATAAGGCAAAAAAAGTATCTACGTCCAAAATAGTGCAACTTCTTCTAATGGGGACTTTATAAATCTTGCAAAGGTTAATTCTGTTTTTTTTTCACCACAAATACTCAGATCTGCACTCAACGCTTTAGCAACTTTTTGGGCAGTTATGAACTCTCGTGGATCATAAATCACCTTTCTGTGGTGGCCATATTTGCATAGCTACATAAAACGTGAGCCATGTTTATTTTTTTTCTGCTCCGCGTCCAATATCATTCCCGAACAAGTTGCTTTATGTTTTTCGGACGTGATTTTCATGCAGAGCCGTCCGACCTTTTTACACCCTCATCCGGTGGGTCAATTTGAAAGAAAAAAAAAACACCGGGTAGAAAGTGTTAGAGCCTCCACTCTAAACTTCTCCCTCCACCTTTTTTTTTACGTAAAAAATTAACCCTGTTTATATAGTTAAATATCTTTTTTGCCTGTTTCCGCATGGCTAATTATTTTTCCGCGATGTGCTGTTACGCGAATCCGGACGGATCCGGTTACCGGGCCTCGTTGTTTTGTGCATGTCGCACTTGGATCGTTTATTACCACGTGTATCTACTGCATGCGTAACAATGCATACTTTGGGCTTTTCACACAGCTGTTACTGAACCTGGATATCGCTGTCATATGAGCATATACGGGCGGATGTGCGAAATTTCCCTGTGTGCGGTCAGTCTGGAGTCTATGTTCGATTGCATTGAGAGTGCCCGAACGTGTTTATAATTACATCAAATCACCGTCGATATAACCAGAATATTTTTTTGATTTCATTGGAAAATGAAGCAAACATGATAGCAGAATAAAAAAATCAATTTCATTGTAGATATAAATCCCAAAGGAAAACCACCAAAAACGATAATGCCTTTCAGGAAATAGGTATATAAACAAAGCTAAAGTAGACTACAAAAACCACGTAAGCCAAGTAAAAAAGAATTATTTTCGCAATTTTATATTGAATTCTAGAAATAAATCTAAAACATCTTGGAATTTGATTAATAATACTGTAAAATCTAAAAAAAGAAATAACTAAGCAGATAACGTGACAAATCAGGTGCTGATATGACTGATCCAGACAAAATAGCAGAATCATTAAAAGGACATTTTTCTTCTCGCCCTGTTTCTAATATTAGTTTGCCGATTCGTTCATCAGTACTAACAAATTTCTTGAAACCCGTCATTCATTCATTCATTCATAACGTTAGGGTGGACACCTTTAGTCCAGGCACTTGAGCTAGGTGCTCATTGTACCGTCCCTATTAAATCTCTTACTTCCACTCGAGCAGCTTGGTGTTCTCTATAAAGCCCAGTATCTTGCCCAGTGGAAACTTGAGAACCTTCTAGGGGTCCAATAGATCCTTCCCGAAATGTTTCTGCCGGAGTACTTTCAACTCCTCACATGTGCAGATTACATGTAAATTCGTTTCCTCCTGTAGCTCACATCTTCTGCACCACAGTTCGCTTATTCGGCCTGTGTTGCATAGATGCTTTTTCAGGGGACAGTGTCTAGTTACCAGCCCAGTAATGGTTTTAACTTCTTTCTTGCTGCGTCTAAGTAGGTTATCAGAGAACTTAGCATCCCCATCCCCTATTAGCGCTTTGGCTTGGAGTTGACCTTCAGTCGTCCTCCATTTGTTTGTGCTTGCTTTGTCCAGCCAGGTCCAGATCTCCCTTTCAGCAGGATCCTTAGTAATCCCACATACGGGGTCTGGACCTATGAAGTGTCTTTTAGAGCCCTCTTTGGCTAGTTCGTCGGCTATTATGTTGCCCTTTATATCCTCATGTCCCGGCACCCAAATCAGCGACACCGTGTGATCCTGTGCCAGTGAAATGAGGGATTGTTTGCAGCCTCTAACTAGTTTTGGCCTAGTTACAGGGTTCGAGACTGCCCTGATAGCAGCCTGGCTATCAGCCAATATACTTATTTTCCTCCTCATGCAGCCCCTCTTTGCAATCATTTCTGCGCAGGCTGCAAGGGCGAATACCTCTGCCTGGAAGACCGTCGCATGCTTCCCCAGGCTTATGGATACCCTTTGATGAGGGCTCGGTCCGCAAATACCGACTCCTCAGTGAAGATAATTTCGGGTGCCATACTGTCCGTCGGCATTTGCAGCTGAAGTCCAGTGTCGTACTCGTAGTATCAGTGTGCCGTCCAACCTGAATGTTGGGATGCCACAAATTGTTGGTTTTGAGTCTAAGGATCGCATTCATAGCGTCCGCCTTCACATAAAGCTCCAGCGGGAGGAGGGCCACAATGGTCTCCCGTAGATGAAATTGAAGTAATGTATCGTATATTATTACCAACGTAGTCTTTAAACCTTCGACGTGCCATATTATATTTTAAGACATTGTTAATTATGTATTATCGTTATTAATTAGTATTGTTCTTGGGTAGTGGTAAAGGGGTTTATTGTTATCACATTTATTGCATACTAGTATATAAGATGACCTTGCATATTATTGTGAATCATCGATCCAAAGGTATATCGCGCGAGACCCAAATTCTACCTGCGTATTGTTAACGACGAATATTACTCAACTAGATGTAAAGAAATTGTAAAGAGTTTTAGTTTGAATATAGTTCTTGAGCAGAACAGAGGTGTTACTATTTTACAACATATTGCGGTATCGTTGATTATACGTAACATTGTACCAATTTATTTTGAGGAAAATTTACATGATTTACATGTTATAATAAATTTACAAATATTTGCAGAACTAGGTATGCTTACAACAAATTGAAGATCGTTTCAAGTCGATGCTCTATGTCGAATTTAAAGGTGATAATATAAAACGACCAATTTTGAGCCTGTATACTGTCTATCTATTTTACCTTCTCTTCATTGCAACATTATCGCTGCACCTTTGCCAACTGAAGTTGCCTATTAGTGATAAATGGTATCTCTAAAAGGCATCAACACTTCTTTTATATTCCCTTTTAGAGCAGGCTGCAGAATCGTTTGCAGATTTGTGAATATTTTATGATTGATGTGAATTAAAATGTAATAAGATGTTTTCAAAGTTATTTTTACTTTGGGAGTAAAGTGCCTTCATGATTAATTTTGCGCTTTGACCCTGCTTCTGATAAGAAATTGAATTTTGGTTTATTAATATGCAATTTCTTCAAATTTTTCCTGCATTGTAAAAAAGTTCTATTGAAACTTTACAGTGGAATACTTCCTTTTGTTCTGCATCCTTTTTAATTTCTAATTACATACACAACTTAATAAGAGCTTCTTTTGATGTAGATAAGTTATTAGCGTAAGTAAATATTTCAGTTATAAATAGCTAACAGAAAACATGAACGCACACTACATCCTCCAAATATATATCTTCCTGTTCTTATTTCCTTCTTTTTCCTTTAAAAATATTTACTCGTGTTAGTACAATACCTAAGAAAAATAAAAACAAAAACCGTACAATTTTCTCTCTTCCTACTCGATGTTTGTATATATATTCGTGTTTTTTTTCCCTACTCCATCCAGTTCAGCGACACGGAAGTTGTTCGCTTGTCCTGCAGATGTGACATGGAACGCTGGGAAATCTTACGGTGCCTTTCTTTCCAGTTAATTCCCAGAATAACTCGGAATCCTTCGTACCGTAAAAGCAAATGTGTGTCACTGTCACCGTTCTATATATAGCGAGTGCATACCTTGCGGAGTTTACGCGAAGAAATCTTATTTTGCAGTTCCTAATTCAAAGAAATGAAGCCGACGGAGTGAAGTTAGTCAGTGTGGGATTTGGACTTGTGGTACTATTTTAGGTTTTTGATGTGGAGAGGTCTGAAGATTGCATTTTTGAGGTGTCGAGAAAGAGGAGGTTGCAATGAAGTTGCGCCACATGAGAATATTTCTTATGGAATACTTATCTAGTTAAATGGTGATTATTTTGTTCTAGTTCACAAGGAATTGACACTCATGCAAACGTGCACTTTTTTTTACAAGATTTTAATGTAAGAATGATTAAACAATGTGTGTTTTGTTATGTATTTGTTTTGATTAAATGTTACATAATGACCTTGGTATCCTATTCATTAGCAAATTTAAATAATGAATGTGCCAGTAGCGTAATGATCAATTAGAATTATACAGTAATATGCTCATGTGATAAATTACTGCAGTTTTATATGAAAAAAATAGTTCTATTTAGGAGTGTCAACAAGTTTTTAGTTCCTAATTGTCTTAACTAGTGCTTTTTGATAGAATGCTTGCTAGAAAGTACGAAGTTCTTCTGCCTGTCCACTGTCGGTGTATATTCCTACATCCAAACGTGCATAACTCTAAAACTATCACCTACAGGGATTTAACGCCTGGTATATTTTACGCTGGTTTTCAACATATAATGCAAACACATAACAATATATAAAATGTCGTATTGGAATAAGGACTTATGCCAAAATTCATAATTTTGTGAACATAACATTTGATGTCAAAATTCCATTAAATAAGCACAAGGTACATTGTTCCGTGCTTATTGTAATACCCTGTATATAAACACCTATACTAGCCGGAAGGGCTACATAAAGTCCACTATGCATAAACTTTTATCATACCTTTCACGTTTAAATTTTGGGATAAACAAAATTGGGTGGAATTTAAAACTGAAATTGCACCTCAGTTTCATGAAGATCTATTATTTACAGTTCGTGACTTTCCCTTGTAGGACTAATCGCGATTTTGGATATGAAAATGAAGCGAAACTTATTGTTTAGTAAAAATTTAACAGGTGATAAAAACTTGGAGCTTGGCTACCTAAAAAACTGCGATTCAAATTTTCAAAACTTGGGTCTTATACCTGCATTATAAGAAGAGCACAATCTTAAGCTCATAATTCATCTTTCATATCGACTGTATGTTTATGAACTTTTGAGCTTGGGGTATTTAATTTTTTTCAACACGTTCGGTACCAAATTTCGAAGGGTGGCCACTTCCACAATTACCTTGTTTGATCATGGCAGTCGCCAAAATATTTGGCTCACCTGTTATACGTGCGCCAACTAATCCCAAACATTTTTTATTAATAAGCCGAAAGGAAAAAGTTTGTATTTTATTTGTTCTTATTAAAGAATGGAAATGTTTAGGCTGTTTTTAGCCAATGGTTGAGAAAACACATTCTTATTTATGGGTTTAAGTGCCAGAGTTTCAGCTGAGAGAAATTTTGTATTTTATTTGTTCTTATTAAAGAATGGAAATGTTTAGGCTGTTTTTAGCCAATGGTTGAGAAAACACATTCTTATTTATGGGTTTAAGTGCCAGAGTTTCAGCTGAGAGAAATTTTAACTCTAAGCCATGCAGTGCAGAATTATTTAAGTAAGCAAATAGAAAAACTGTAAATTGGTTATTTTTCCAAAAAATGATCTCATAACTTGATCAAAAAATTCAAAGTAACCGTCATTATAAAAGTCGATGTATTAACGGTTTTTGTATTATTTATTATAGCTTATTTTATTAAGTTTCGAAAAAAGTACTTGATGCCAAAAACCACTAATTATTTTTCTCAACAATAATTTTGAGAATAAGCGAGAAATCATTTTAAATGCGTCTCCTAAAATTGTGTCATTATATAAACTCATAGTCTGTAGGAAATCCTGTGGTTCCAGTATTTTGTCGATTTCCGGAATTGAGTTCCTTTCAGCTTTGTTTATTTCCGTCCAAAATTCGACTTTATTTACTTATATCGTTTCATTTCACCAAACAAAGAATTATTGACATTCTAGCTCGATTGAATAGCATTCGGGCGCAGTGTATTAGAAGAGGAAACCTTCTGGGTTAATTTACATCCAATAAGGATGCAAAATCAACAATAAAATAACATCAACATCTGAATTTATACGTATCCAAACGAAAGCAGGAAGGAAAAGGGAAATATATAATCAACCAAGGCAAAACTGGAATAGATATGTGTCAGTAAGAGAGATAAAATGTGAAGACTCGAAATATAGTGCCAAGCTGAGCGAACTTTCTGGATGTTTAAATATTTCCATTTCAGTTAATGTTACAGTTTATCAATTAGATCAAACTTCCTTCAGGGCTAATTACGAAAGTAATTATCCTCTGTGCTTTAATAATTCGTCAGCCTACTTAATTTGGTCAATTAAAATAAGCTATATGTGAATCAAAAAGGATTTGTTTAATTTTTTTAGAAACTGGAGCAGATATTCAAATCGTTGTTGAAGTTTTCGAGAGAATGATTAATTTTAAAAGTAAAACATTCGAATAGAGAATTATATACTGTTATTACGTAATGCGTCCTGAAAAGGAAACCACATTTTAGCTGTTTAAAAAGAATTAGGTCATCTTCAAATCTTAACACTAATCTACTTTATGTTAATTATTACTTCTGCAAAATTACCTTTATATATTCTTTGAATTTAAATATTAATCTTACAGTTTCACTTATTTAATTGAAAGTTTAAAGTATTGCCCAAAGAAAATTGTGGTAGATACACCTCGATCTGTATAATTAACGGCGACTAGAGATACAGGCCTATGACAGACAATGGCGAGCAAGAATTGGAGATAAAAAGAGAACAGAAAAAGCGCTAAATATATATTATGTCATGAGCCGAAGCTTCATCGACAAGAAAGAGGTAACAAGAAACTCAAAACTAAATGTATGCAGAACTGTGTTTAGACCTGTGCTTACATTTGGATGCGAAACATGGACCTTAACGATTAGACAGAAGAGCAAACTGCAGACGGCGGAGATGAAATACCTCAGAAGAGTTAGAGGCGTCACGAAAATAGATAAGATGAGGAATACACAAATAAGAGAAGATCATATATACATTTAAATCGTCACAGTTTGAAAGATTTCTCTGTATATTTTTTAGTTAAAAACCTTCTATTTCATTTAGCACCTTTTCTGACTCATTTTTTCCACGTTTATATTTATTTATTTTTTGTATTTATAATCATGTTTCTGAAATAAATTATTTTTATTTAGTTTCAATATTTATAAGAGTAAAATATTCAGCTTGGTTTGGCTAAAATAAAATTCAATTTATTTCAGGTGAATAGGGGGAACAAATTTTAAATTTCATTTGAAATGTAAAAACAAATGGGGAAAAAAAATATAATAGGAAAGTTTACATTAGTATTGAGAGGTGATTTATTTAACTGCCAGTATCTGGCCAAATTATTTATGTCTGATTGAACTTTCAGGCTTGGTTTAACTGACAGGGCAATTAGTTCTGATTGCTCAAAAGATATATTATATTATTCTGTTAAAATTAAATTTATACATTTAAAAAAATATATCCGAAATTAGAATTAAACCTTTTTTTTATTTAACAAGATTTTTTTTTTATTTTATTTGGCGCCTACATATTTAACAAGGTTTTTACTTAATAAAACTTTTCAAAGGCTCCTTTAGAAAGTAACATTAATAATAAACGCTGTCACAATTTACCCAAATCCAGCTCGACTTATTCCCCAGATAGATAAATTTTCCGTTGCAATATGTGCTGCATTTACGCCATTTCAAAATCTACACCGTACTTTACCGGACCTCCGAGTTCGGAAAAGGTCGGTCTATGGGACATTATTAATCCTGACCGTTGCGGGCAAACAAAACGAGGATAAGTGTTCGCCGCGGGACCAGGTCCTTGCTCGTATAAATCGCCTCGTTTTTGCCCAAATTCGATAAAACCGAACACCGGACAATCTGTACTTATCACCGCTGACAAATTAGGATCACGTCGATTTATAAATACTGTGGTACGCAGATGGGGCGGGTAATTTAACAGTGTTGCCAGAATTGGTGGTTTCGGCCGTTTGTGTGGATACGATCCGAAAATCTGATGGGGTTAATTTGAAGTTAATTTTGCATTGGATGGTTTAGTGTACTGTTTTGTTTTTATCTTTTCAATAATATACAGTTTTAAGTTATTAACAATATATTTTTTGCTCGATTTCCATAATTCCACGAAAAAGTCATAATCATGATAATTACGTCAGGTGTGTTCTGGGATCTACAAAAGGCATTCGATTGTGTACAACATAGGGAATTATTAAGTAAACTTGATGCTTATGGAATTAGAGGTGCCGTTGCAAATTGGTTTGCGTCATATTTTGAGAATAGGATCCAAATGGTAAAGATAAAATTCAAAGCTGACAATGGAAACACAGCAACAGCGTCATCGAGTTGGTTACCGGTAGATAATGGAATACTCCAAGGCTCAGTGTTAGGACCCATACTGTTTAGCATATATACGAATGACATTGTGTTATTTTTATCAGACTATTTATGCAGATGATATTGCCACACTCATCGCACCTAAAACTGCAGTAACAGCGAATACTATATTAGACATACTGAGCAGCTGGTTTTCTAACAATATGTCGCCTTTGAGCATAGAGAAAACGAAGTATATGATATTTCATGCTAGGCAGAGAAGCGTAGATGATATCAATTTGCACATCTATGGAAAATCTAGCTGCCACCAAACTAATTTCTTAGGAGTTACCATCGATGAAACACTATAATGAAAAGAACATTGTGACAACTTAGAGGAAATTACATTCAAAAGCTTACACGTTTCGATGCTTGCGATCTGAAGTTTCAGTTTTCTGCTTGGTTTCCCTTTACTATGCTAAAATGTATTCTAGAATACAGTATGGAATACTATTGTGGGGCAACTGAGCATCAGCACAAAAAGTATTTTTGGCACAGAAGGCAATACTAAGATGCATTATGCACGCTTCTGTGATTCATGTCGTCCTATCTTTAAAAATTTCCAACTTCTTGCCGGCTCTTCCTGTGCCATGCGGTATATTCTTGAAACCGCCTGCTACATATACAAAAGAAAAAATAAGATTGCTACTAAGGCCACCTACCATGAGTGTCACACTAGAACGAAAGATGACCTCCACTTACCAGCATATTCTATGGTGATAGTTAGCCAAGGCGTACACGTTGTAGGAGTAAAAATGTTCAACCATATACCGCAAACATTAAAAAGCTCCCAATTATATGCGATATTGAGAAAATAAGTTAAAAACCTATCTCTTAGAGCATTTATTTTATTCCCTACAAGAGTACTTTAAAACACATGAATAATTCTTTTTGTTAGTTTATGTTTTATTTTAATGTAATACCGATGCTAATCAGTGATGAAAATATTGTTATTATGTTGCTGAAATTAGGTATTCTTTATTTTGTTCTTCTTTTCTAGTTTTCTTTCTTTTTGTTTTTGAAGCTAATATTAAGTTATATTTTGTATTTTTTTTTTGACTAATTATATACACTTTGTGTTACATAATAATAAACATCTATCTATCTATCTATCCTAAGCAAATTATATCAAAGACAATGATGAATTGCATGTAAAGTATGATGAAAGTGCAAGCCTAAAACTCTTGAAAGTGCGATCTTGTATGAACAGTTGCAAACGTTTATTCAATTCTTGGTCAATAATTATTGAAATGTGAAAGGTAAAAGTTATTGCTAGTGTATTAATTTGGTTTTTCTTTTACAGGTAAGCTACATGTTCTGTTTTTCTTTGAGCAAAAACTTGGGGGTTTAGTTAGGTAAGTCTGTATACTTAAAAATTTAATTCGTTTCTTCTTAATATTACAGAATTATAAATTTGTCATTGTCTGTTCAATTTATACTTCATTACATTATTAACATATAATATAAAATATATTTACAATAAAAGGTTACAGTAAGAAGTACTGATGCAAATGTAACTTAAATGTACGCTTATTTTTGCGGTAGCATAATATGTATTTATTTACAGTTTTTCATATCACTGATGTTAATATTTGATTTTTTTGCAAAATCACGTTCGCTTCTAATTTCTCGAGTGACTGTATAAGGTTGAAGAATATAAAGGAGAACTACTACTTATCCAATAAGATTTACTTTATGTTTATTGTTACTTGTCAATAATGATCGTACTGAAATTGAAGTTTATTTCTTGTGTTTACACTTTTCATTCCAATTAGTACGGCTTCATATTATATAAAATATTAAATTTGAACACGTATATACATACAAATCATTTCGATCTTGGCTTGTTTGAAGTAGAGCTAATCAACGACCACCGAGATCTAGTGGCTTTCTACGCCTAGTGCATCATCCACGACAACGAAGAGGTTTATTTATAAATCGCCGACTCCTCGGTTCTTCCGCAAACATCGTGTTTTACGAAACGGATTAATACCAGATGTCGCTATACTGACGCGTGTTTTACGGCATCGTCAAAACTAGATTTTATTACTGCTTTGCTGTTCCGAATCGAGCTCTACAGTTTGCCGTTCACATTAATCGCCTCTGCGTGTTAATAAGCAGTGATTCTTCGACAGGGTGTTGGTTACAAGCTTTCTGTAAACACCTATTAAGTAACTTTGTGTATACTGATGGCGTTGGATCAATTAAATTAGGTGGTTTTTCGTAAGCCCAGTTTATACTCTCTGTATTAATTTGTGGTTATAGATTACACGTGGATTTTGAGCAAAATTCATACTGATTTAATGATGATTTTGTACAATTTCAGCATAGTTTTCTTATTTTCCATAAGAGGTATTTATTCCCAAAGATTTCGTTCTTAATTGTTTATGTATGACATGGTAGTTGGAAAGTTGTTGTAAACAGCAATATAACTGAGCATTACATAAGAGAGTTTGTGATGCACAAAGGTTCCCAAGATCTGGTATGAAATGCATAACATATGGTAAAATTTATTTGCGTAATCTCGCGTGTGTATTTTCTGTAGAAGTTTGAATATATTATTTGT
This sequence comes from Cetonia aurata, assembly GCA_949128085.1. Lineage (NCBI taxonomy): Eukaryota > Metazoa > Arthropoda > Insecta > Coleoptera > Scarabaeidae > Cetonia > Cetonia aurata. The sequence goes on from OX421885.1 coordinate 38,732,465, forward strand.
TGTTAAAGAAATAGTTTGTCTTTTGAATTTAGGAAACTGAAAATATTTTTATTACTTTATCAATATTAGATAAAAACGTTTTCTAAAAAAGTTTCATGGATTAGATTTCTACATAATTCAAAGATATTTTTGTATAGACAGTCTAAATTGAAAATATTGTTTTAACATACGAGTGGCAAAGTCTCGATCTCTTTTTTCAAGATATTCTCAATGGCGAAGACGAAAATTAGTTATATCCTTTTGTTTTTAAGTTATGGCAAAAAATTGAGTTTTTCGAGAATGCTGAATAACTCGCTTGTCTTTAATGATACGAAAAAACCGTTTTAACATTTTTAAGGCACTTTTATGAGTAGAATCGGCTACTTAAATAAAATTGTTATTTTATGCGCTCGTTTTAGGTCTGCAGCATAAAGTTGAGTTTTTTTAAATATAAATCGTAGTGGGCAATGACATAGTTGGACAGAGCGTTTTTTTCTCTTTTCACAAATATATAGTTTATGGGATCGATTTCCACCAGTTATCTAATGAAACATAAAAGAACTAACTATTTACATTCTTAATTAATAAACTATCATCTAGTAGCCTATGACGGGGAAACGACTGTTAAAAACAATTGGTTTCTTTTGTCAAAGTCAAAGGTTTGACATACGTGTTAGGTACCAGTCTAAGAACTGCCCGTGTTAAGTGCGTTTTGAAATGAAATTTGAAAATTTTGAGAATTATGATATGTTGAAGACTAATGTTTTTTCGTATCGTTAAATACAAGTTATTAGGCTTTATCGAAAACTTGAAGAACGCAATTTTTGGCTATAACTCAAAAACAAAAGAATATAACTAATTTTCCCCATTGAGAATATCCCGAAAAAAGAGGTCGAGACTTGGCCACTCTTTTTTTTTTCCCATCTCATACGGTTATCGAGATGCCCTATTCTGGCAAGCAATTTGGACCAACCCGTAGACCAACGATTCCAAAGACCCGTCGTAATACTCATAATCTGTTCCTTTTCTTTAGCACAGCATTCCTTAATACCTGTACATACATCCGTACGCTTTAGCAAAATACCATTTAAAAAATTCATGCAGGTCCTGGACATTATTCTTCTCAGACACGACGGACGAAAACAACTCCGCCTATGCATTTCACTTTGTATTCATTCGGTGCTTAAATTATGTCCTATCGTCTTCGGTAATAAACCAGGAACGCTGGTGCATTCGCTGACTGAATACCGACGCAAGAGATGGAATTTTAGATTGCGTCTTAGAAACGTGCCCCCTTCATGCAACGCGCCTATGCCCAAACAACGCGCGGAAACCGTCGCTTTTCACACGCAACTTCCTCGAGTTTTACGAGGGTTGTTGGCGGGGTTCTGTTTTATCGCCTTCAACGCGAGGGGGCGCTGGAATGGTTGCGAAAGTATGCAAGTTTAATATTTTCTTTGACGTGGATTTATTAGGTAGAAGTCGTGTCTCGTGCGATTCGTTTGGGACGAAATTTGACAGGTCTTGCGAAGCTGCATCGCGGATTTACGACGGACGTTAAGGGATGAAATTGTGGAGGTTCAATTTAAGTTGTACGTTTTTCGAATATCTTGAACGCGGTAATATAGTTCAGAAACGAAAATGCACAAAATTCCAAATTGGTCATTTTTTTTTTTAAATAATATATTTTGATATTATCATGAATCGACTTGACTTTTGCCTATGGGTATTGGACAAATCTGGTGAAGGTGAAGATTGCTTTAATTATGACAATACCGTTAAGCAGAAAGAGAAGGTGGAGTACTTGGTACCATCCAGTATCTAAGGTGAGAAACTTGAATTTGCAGATAATATTAAATATCTAGACGTCCTATTTGAAGAATCTCACAAGATAAGGCTATCGTTATAGATCGGTCACGCGGAAAACCTTTGGAAGGACCATGCGGATGCTATCTTCGTCTCAATTTTAAATACCTTTTAAATGGTAGCAAAGAAATATTAGAAATACAATAGATGGGCAAAATTTGTTAAATTAAGTCGTACTTCTGATTATAATGATCGATTTCTAATTTATATAAATGACTTTCCTCATTGTCTTCCACCATCCATTAGATTATCGATTTATGCAGATGATATTAATGTCGTCCTTTCTCACCTAAGTTTAAGTAATTTATTTGGATTTGGCAAATTCAACTTTTATGGACTATACAGAGGTGGATGTCGTTAAACAAACTTATCCTAAACGCAAACAAAACCAATTGTATTTTATTTAAAAATAGTAGTAAACATAGACTAAACGGTTTGTTTTTAAATAATAATTTTTTGACGTTTGTACCTTCAGCTAAAGTTTTAGGAGTGACCTTTGATGAAAATTTCAGTTGGCTTTCTCATGTTGATTATATTTGTAACTCTCTTTCTAGCATATGCTAGAAAGTCACGGGGTCCGGGGTTCGAACCCCCGGGCCTGCTCTCAGAGTGAGGTTTTCGTGGTTTTCCTCACTCCTTGGCAAATGCTGAGAGACAAACACCTTAAGTCGCTCCACGGGCGCAGGCGTAATAACTCATGGCTGGCCGATGCCCCCTGTAATTGGCGAAAGCTGTTGGGGGATGTAAAGGCATGAATTATTATCTTGTAGTACTCACATACTAAAACCCTTTTATTTTTCCCATTTTTATTCTAGGATGAAGTATGGGCTTATTCACTGGGGCAACTCTTCTGATGCCCAACGCGTGTTTGTTCTTCAAAAGAGAGCAATTAGAACTATATATGGCTTAGGTAGGGCGTGATTCTTGTCGCCTGGTATTTAAAAGTAATAAACTATTAACTTTCTAGGATTTATATATATTGGAAGTGGTCTCCTTTGTTCACAAACATTTTTCACATTTTGATTCCAGTATTAATCACCTGCATGATACTAGATTTCGTTCACTTTTGCTACCGCCCCCACACAGTACTTCTCTTTTTCAAAAAAAATTGTGTTTTATAGGATGTAAGTTATACAATAAACTTCCAGTTGAAATTAAATCTATTTTAAATTATTCTACGGGCCAGGGCTTATTTGCTAAATCTAAACTGTTATTCTTGTGATGAATTTCTCAACTCCTGATTTCTTTGTATCGAATTGTGTTTTTTTTCACTAATTTAATTTTGTTTGACCTTTTTCATATCATGTGTTATACTTTATATGAGCATGTGTTGGAAATAAATATATATTATTATTACAATGGAAATTATTATGTGCATTGCCTTTTATTTTCCGGTTTGGACAATTTTCCAGGGACGATAGTGTATGTATTCTCCCATTCAATTTCTCCATATGATTTTGCCGAGTTTCGATGTGACTCTTTCAGTCGAAAAAAAGAAAAAACCTTTTATCCACGTTATCAACAACTTCAGCTACATACAATCCCATTGATGATCATATCCTAGCAATTCAATCAATCAACTGAGCTCTTCCGCCTACTTGTCAATAAAAAAGTATATAATACCACACAAAATCCAATATATAATACTGAGTTTCTCGTTCTAATTTCACGGAAGGAAGTACGTCAATGGTAAAAATCTCCCAGCCACTTACAAGAGGTAGCCGATCCTCCACCGTCGCGTAAGTTATTGACTATCCATCGTATGTTCTCGTTATCCACTTTCCGACTGTCGTCTTTCTCCAGAGCCGTGCCTTCCTCTTTTGCGATAAAGATCTCCGTTTCTGCCGGATCGCTTTCTCCCGTAGATAATAAGTGGAGGCTGCGACGATGGGTCCTTTTCGGGGACGCTCAATAGAACCCGCGAATCGACTTCTTTTGATGCGACTACGTTTAGGCTGCTTACGTTCGGATAATTCGCGTTTTTGTTAGGTATTCACAACGTAGGAAACTTACAAGAAGGCAAAACTGTAAATCGCACATTCTGATAAAATTTTCAGTTTGTAGACTCCACGAAATGTTACTCAAGGACAGTCTTTGTTGCAGTGGAACTTTGCAACCTTTGTGGGTGCAATTTGACTTTTAAATTCGACCCAAATTGGTTCAAAATAACTTTTCAACGATAAATACTGTATACAAAGGTGATTTAGAGAATTACACGGCTGATCATGAAGTTATGAATTTTGTTCTCAGATGAATAATTATGTATTTTGGCATTCCTCCTCATTCTAATGAGTGTTGAGTTTTGAGAATAAAGTAGCACTCGCATGGTTTGACAATCGTCCCATTTATTGCGTATTGTAGAGCGGATGTTATCTTTAAAGTTTATCCAACAAGTTCAGGTCCTTGAGGTAGGTCAGAATATTTTTGAACAACGTCTTTTTCTTTGACTCCTATGGGGAGGCTAACCCTTTCAAAAATTGCATACTTGATTCTCATCGTTCAAATCCTTTTTTTTTTTATGTTGAATATGACGTTATCAGTAAAAATTTGTGTGTACACCAGTGGCGGCTCGTGACGTTTTGTTCAAGGGAACAAAAGTAACCCTTCTCGGTCAATAAATTATATTTTCATAGTTATTATTGTAGCATTGTAAGTGTAGAATAAAAATTGAAAAAAAAATAGATTAAATTAAATATAAATTATTGTCTAGCAAGAACCACGTAGAGGTGAGAGTGAAATCTTGCATGGATAGGAAAATGGATGAGGTGATAGGTAAAAAAGTAATAAAAACGTAAAAATAAACTCTTGATAAACGTAATAATAAACCAAAAATAAACTCTAAAAACACTAACAATTAAATTAGAAAAGAAAATTGTAGATTCTTTGTTTATATCACAAGCTTTACTCAAAACTAAATTTAAGGCATGAGGATGACAATGTACAAAAAGTAGTATTGGGCACGGTAGGGGAAAATAACTATCGTTAGCGAGGACCAGACAGGCTCGTGTTAATTCGTTTCGGGGGAAGGGGTTTGTGTTGCTTACCGGCTTTCCCGAGAGTCGACTAAACACGAATCTGCCTAGTCTGCGCTAACGATAGTTATTTTCCCCTACCTTGCCCATTACTAACAAAAAGAGGTTGAGGTGCAATTGTTTTTTTTTTACTTTGTAAACCATTTAAGTGCCCTACCATAACAGATGCACCATCATGTTTGAGCGACTAATTTTTTTTTTAAAATCATATTTTTCGCTGTTAAATTAAAAAATAAAAGGTTAAATAAATCTTCAGCTGTTCGACCGGATGATACGTCAAAAAACTCCAAAAATCTTTCAATAACTTCACCGCTCTTGACATAACGTAATATGATTGATAATTGAGACTTACAGTAAATATCTGTGGTTTCATCTACTTGCCAAGAAAAAAACGGAGCTTCTTTAATTTCTGTATCTATTTCTTGTTTTAATACAAACGAAATACAATCTATTAAATCATTTTGTATAGACTTAGATGTACCCGAAAAAATATTACTACTAACAAATTTATTAAAACTAGGTTTACTTTACTAAAGAGTTCGAGTAAGTCTTTATAATTTCCACGATTAAAAGAATCACGTGTATCGACATGTAAATAGAAAGCAGGATCAAGTGGTCATAAAAAAGGTCATGAAATGGAGACCAGAAGCGAACAGGCCCAGAGGAAGACCAAAATTAAGATGGGAAGACCAGGTTGTGCGAGATATAGAGATAATGGGAATAGCGGGATAGAAACAAAAAATTATGCTGAAAGTGGAATGGAGAAGAATAACTGAGGAGGCAAAGAGAGACAACAATCTGTGAGGGAGCGATAACTTAAAGTAGGATGGTCTGACCAACCAATAGTAAATGGTCAAAAGCTCTATGCCAGCGGCTTCAATTCCTTCAGGTATGAATAGCCTTACATATATATAAAAGAATCTGTAGTCTCATTATGTCCCCGAAAAGCTAAATCTTGTGATGCTAAAAATATTGTTACGTCTATTAATTTTCTTAAATTTTTGCGGTTTTTTCTAACTCCATTATTATAGGCAATAATTGCATCTTTGCGCGCGCTGTCTACAGCACTAGCAATATTTTGTTTTCCAAATAATTTAAATTTACACAACGATGAAATGTGTTCTTTAGACTTAGAATGCCGTTCAATAGGGCGCGGTAGATTTTTTAAATGTGTATAACCTAATTTCGACCACATTTCGGTTTGGTTACAAAAAAGTAGACATGGCCAACAAAATAATCTTTCCCGTTCAATTGAACCAGTTAACCAACCACATTTAGTGTACCATAATGAACTAAAACCACGATTTTGCCGGTTGCCGTCTTTAGATACTACAGATAAATTAGGCCGTGGTTTCTCAATGTTTTGTACGATGTATAATATACCTACTATTGATTATATTTTTTTTGCAAAATTGCCTTATTTTAGTATATAACCTATGCTAAACATTATTTGAATACATAATAAACGCTACTTATTTTGTTAAAAATAATAGGGGAGGCTTAGCCTCCGTAGCCTCCCCTGACGAGCCACCACTGGTGTGCACGGCTAACAATTAGTATCAAAAAGCTTTCTTGTAATATCTTTTAAGAATTAGAAGCTAGTTCCAATTAGACGCATACTTTATCGCACATATAGGTACAGACAATTCACAATCACACCAGATTAAATTAGTATGGACAATTGCCGTGTACGCGTCGGTTTCCTCCGCCCAACGATCTATAATCAACGCTTAATTTCCTAACTGGATATCCACACATGTACAGGTACATTGCATGTTTCATGTAAGTACGTAAGCTAGCGAATTAATGTCGTTATTGTCTCGTACACCGGAGCGCCCGGTCTGAAGCTAATCACCACTTGCGGCCGTATGCACGTAGTGGCGCTAACGCGACAGTTCATAATGCCCGCAACTCGTATAGTTCGACGGTTAAATGGTCGCCGTTGGCGTCGTATTAATTAACAAATTGCTGGGAGTTTTGTGACGTATCTACCTTGGGCTTATGCGGTTAAAGAATCATCTGAGTTTCTCTCCGCGTTTTTGTAATCCAACGCTGAGCTACTTTACAATTTTATGCATGGACTGCGCGCCTTCCATAAGTTCAACACTCGCAAATTGTGCACGAGACTTATAATAGGCAACATTATTGGTAATCAATTTTAAAATTCATAATTAGGAAATATTTTCTTTATAATTGCAAGGAATATTGTGTTGGTAGAATATATACACCTAACGCCTACATTGAAGCCTTAGATAAATAGGAGAAATTTTTATTATTAATTTTGCAGGGAAAACATATAAAATAAAAATTGGTATTTTATTAGTGACTTATTTTATGTTCAGAATTATTCTAAGGTAGCAGCTCTTAAAATCTTATCTTGGTGATAGAACCCAACAGGTTAGAATGATTGAGTCTATCTTGAGCGCAGTTCCTGTAACAAATGGTGTACCACAGGGAGCAGTTCTTAGTCCGCTATTGTTCTCTTTGTATACGTCAAATCTGCCAACAGTAATCAAACATTGCAAACATCACCTCTATGCTGATGACTAAAGCTCGGATTATATGCCCAAAAGAAACAATAAAATATGCTCTGCCATATGCGAAATATGCATCAGTATGCACTGTTTCAACTTAAAAAAAAACATGAAGATAACAGTTTATTTTACATTTTAAGTATCTTACAACATAATGCTCGTAGAACATTATTCCTTATTAACAATATACAAAAACTTAGAGGTTCTGTGACGTTATAATACTTATATTATAGTAATCTACTATTTTAAAAAAATAACTTAATTTAATAAATATTTAATTATTTAACTAGTAATATAATATCTACCTAAAAACCTATATATTATCTACTGACTATTTGCTCTTGGTCTATTTAGCTACTTAAACTGCTATTATTTATTATTAAAATTGACAATTAGGTGCTTTTCTAAATTTTCTATTTTAAATGAATGACATTTGTCATCTAAAAAGTGTTTGAATGTCGAAAAAGATCGTTCTACATCGACAGAAGTAATTGGAGCATGTTTTAAATTGCTTACAATATTAGGGTCTAATTCAATGTCCTCCACAAATTCCCCATTTAAAATAAGAGAAACTTTTGAGAGAATTTTAAATCCTTGATTTTTCTCCAATACTGAATTTAGCTTTTTAAAAATTATTTCTCCGTTTCCTCTAACAGTTGAGAGTGCTTTGTGACATTTGTTTACTAAATTTACAGAGGCAGTCAAGAGCAGTTCTCTTGATTCTAATGTCAAACTTGTTTCTGATATTATAGAAAAATGTGTTGCAATAAATGCTAATTGATTTGGTATTATATTATTTTCTAAGGTCTTTTTAGCTTCTCTTATAGCATTTGAATGATCAGATATTTCAAAAATAAAGTTTTTAATATTTTTATAATTTTTTCAATCAAAAATTGCAGCATTTAGCCATGTACCCCACCTAGTAGTTACTGGTTCTGGCGGTAACGGTAAATCGGGAAACGAGCTCTTGTAAAATTGAACCCGCAATGGCGAAAATGTTGTTGACGAAACTAGCCGTGCTTTTTTTCAGTAAATATCAATGAAGAAGTTACAGTCCTGTGATGGGTGGAGACTGTGGCTTGAAAACTATAACAAAAATCCCAAAAGAAAGGTGAAAAAATCCCTTACCACAAAATTTTGTTGAAGAAGTTACAGGTTTACTTTTCACTGAAATTTCCAATCTTTAACATTCAATGGAATTTTTTGGAGTAAATTTGTAATTTGACGAAAATATGCACGAATATGCAATAATTCATGAAATATGCATTTTTTAATAAGCTCATTTTAATAAAAAAACATTAGATACAGCCAAAATACTAAAAATTTGATTGATATACCTTTAAAAAGCAAATATGCATTTTGCATATAATCCGAGCTTTACTGATGACAGTCAACTGTACCTGTCATTTAGATCGTCTGAATATGTTGAAGCTCAGGAGAGGATTAATGAGGATATAAAGAATATTTGTGAGTACTGTGAGAGCCATCTTTTTACCTTTTACTTCATAAGATATTCCACCTCACAATGTGTTATTCCCATTATTACGCTGATTCACCAGCACTGTAGCTGCGAGGATACGTTCTCTGACTGAGCGAGAATTTTTCTCTTTCCCTCATATTTCAGTATCTTCATATGCTCATACTATCGTTAAATACATTTTGAAATGATTAGATATCTACACAAAATGTTTTCTGTTTGTGTGGTTATCAGATTTGGGAGAACCAAATCTAAATATTAAAGCTGTAATCCTGCAGAGCTGTTATATATATATATATATATAATCCTCGTATCTACTTATTTTGAGCATTACCTCTCCAAAAGCATCTGCATGTAAACAATTCCAGAATTCATTGACAACTAATAAGGTTTAATATACTTACGTAAGTATTCCATAATTTCACTCCACAATAAATCCGCTCCTAATCCGCGACGTAAGAGGCAAATCCTACCGGCTCGCAGTAATTAACGTTATTAGTACAAATTTGCCCAACTGACCGCAGCGGTCCGTTTTCCGAGCGTTTACCTCCGGTGCAAAATCTGCTCGATATTGCCCTGGAAATGAAAATACGTCGCATTCCACGCGGATAATGGCTAATTACCACGGCCAGTGGAAATTGAATTTACGTTTCCGGGGCCTCTAAAGTCTCAAACGATGCAGGAGGAATCGGACTAGTCGGCGTAAACGACAATAGCTGGGTAATTATACGCGAAAGCTGAACGGTCTATACATGAGTGTGAATAGGGGTAGATGCGAACATATTTTTAATCTTTTACAATGGACGCAATTTTTTTATTACCACCACAGGCTAATTTCTTTTAGAGTTAAGTTCATTGGTTACTTCTCTAGTGTTATTAAGTATGAACATGGTCTACGTAACTATATTTGGAAACTTATAAAAGCCTATTCAGAATTATCCAGCCGTGTTCACGAAACATCCCTTGATATGAGGAGTAAATATAAACGACAGTTTTAATCCCAGAAAAGCTTGGGTGAACATAGAATTTGGTGCTTTAAGGTCAGGTAGATGATAATACACTCCAGCCTGTAAAATCTATTGTGTCCTCTTCTAGAGAAACTGTTGTCCAATTTTATTTCATTTAAAAAATGAAGAATGTAAGAAGGGTTAAGGTTAACTAGGTCTCCTGTTCGGTTTTATGTTCTCCCCGGTGTGACAGTGCCATGCAGTCTGGGTGGATGTCCATAATAGTTTTATCTTATTTCCCCACAAAATTTAGATTCTGCTCCATCTGTCATTCCAAGCCTATTTATATGTACTTTCAGTTCTTATTATTAGTAGCCTCATGCTATTCCTGTTTGTTTTTACGGATCCTAGAGTTTGCAAGATTAGGATCAAAATATTTTTTTACATTTTCCCAACAATTGAATTAATAGGAAATACTAAAATGTTGGGGGTTTTTCTTGACGAATTCTTGGATTACTCCAAACCTGTAGCGATTTTGTTGAAACAACTGAACCCCGTTTGTTTTGGAACAAGAGTTGTGGCAAAATATATGACTCATAATTGTGGCAAATCGTTGTATTACGCATATTTGTAACTTTTCCTAGCATTATATTTTTCGGAAGTCGCGGTCTAGTTAAAAAGGTATCTGTTAGCTAAAAAAAGGTGATTAATGAAGGATATGCAATTTTTTAGCCAAACATATTGCGGGATTTCTAAAGCAAAAGGTTTTCTGACTGTATACCATTTACGTTCTTTAATAATAAAGATATGTTCGAGCTGCAAGTGCCACGATTATATCTTGATACGTCACTTACTGCGTTCCAGCTGATAAGTTGGCAGTAACAGAAAGGCACCCGAGCTATAGAGGTATTAATTTCTTTAACAATTCACCGAGGAGAATAACTTGCATATGACTTGCTAAATGTTTTAAAAGAGAACCTGAAAATTTTTTCATTCAATTAGTCTTATAGCTAAAATGATTTTTTAAATAGACAGTACAGTTTGTTTTGCCTTTTTTTTTGACGCAAATTTCATTTAGATCATAATACTTGGGAAAAATTTATGAAATGAAGCATACTTATTGTTATTATTACATGTGTCTGATCAATTTTTTAACGATCCCAGTCGTGTGCTTCAGGCTTTTATCTTGTTGAAGATTGAGTTTCCGTTCATTCCTAAGATTTTAAGCAGTGTATCTACCTGTTGTATTAACCACACATTTTAAAAGTAACTTATTACGGTTCTATTAATAAATCTTCTCACTAGCCCTCTTGGCATCCAGAGCCACAATTCCAAAACATACCACTTATCTCCTATCTTAATCCAGTAGCGTAATTTCGAACCATATCTAAACATGTATCGGTTAAAATAATACCCTTGAACACTCGCATACGAACCAAGCACGTTTTGTGTGGTCTGGGTTTTGCGTAGTTTATTTAAGAGTATCCATTCTGTTGCTACTACTAATTTATTTTTTCCTCCTTCGATGCGCACTGATCATAAACAGATGCGACCTCCTGTAACCTGTCACACGCGTTCCCCAAGCGCCGACGTTCGTTCTATCGGCCGAACTTAACGCGGGAAGTACGCAAGCTATAAATAGTTAGAGCAGGTTCTCTTATCTGCCTCTAGGGCAGGCGGGCAATCGCGGCTACCGGTGTACTCGGGTCTGTAAGGTTCTCGCGATAATAGCCTGGGAGATCTAATAAGGCCTTAGGTAAGAGATCAAGCGTTCAAGTAGCAGCGTCTCTGGTTAGCATCCAGACTAGCTCGAGTAGCACCGGAAGAGCGTGTTATTCTATTTTAGGTAAATATTTATTCGTATAAACTGGTTGTGAGAAAGGATTAAGCGGAGTGGGTGCTATGGGAGCTAAGAACTTGGAGATTTTCTATTTGAAAATGATACTGTATCAATGTGTTTATTCAAACGTTAGTTGTATGTATCATTGCCAATATTTAGTTTGCGTATATTTATCTTTCGTAATATAAAAATATTAATCGATTATACAGTTACACATCCTTCATACGTTTCTATACTTCAGCCCATAGGTGCTTAAACGGATTTAGATCCGGGGATGGAGGGGCAGTCGTCTGCAGCAACTTTGATACATTACATATTACCATACCCCAGGTGCATCCCTGCAAAGTCACGCATGTGCGTCTCCCGCTCATTCTTCTTACTGCAGTAGGTATTCCCCTACATTCAGTCATTCGTCATAGCCACTCATAGCTCACAACGAATACTTACTTCGGTTTTTTTTTTTTTTTGTTATTTCGTTTGATGCTTATAGCTCTGTTATTATGGACTTTAGAAAAAAGTGTGCATGTTGTAGGAAATTAATGTAACAAGACACTAACTAAAAGTTTTTCTTTAAGCTATAATTTCTGAGATATGATTTTTAAACACTTCTAAAGCTGTTGAATAAAGTATTTGATTTGTGTATTTCTTAGCGACATTTCACTTCAAAAACCTTTACATTATAAAGAGGTAAAATCCCCGGAAAATCACGCAAAAATTTGAACTATCCCTACAGTTTACCGTCACATTCATCTTTCCGCAGGAAAGTATTAGGTGATTCGGACTCCTTTATTTGCATTCACTGCCACTCGCTGACTTTGAACAGCGCGGAAGGTAGTTCTCGGCAGTTCGAGGTTGGACGATAATCTCTATTTTGACGCCAAGGACTGGAAATTTATGTACGCCGGCCGGAATTTCCCGGATTCCTCCGGTTTATTCCGCTTGTAAGTTGTCGGACAGGAGCTGTCGTCGTAGCCCAGGCTAATTTATTGTGAAAGAAGTACTTTACCCCGATGTTTTTAACACTTATTCTATTGAATTGAAATTCAATTTAATAATTTCCGAATATCAAAACAGCTTTAGGCACGTACTCACTAATAATCCAAATATTCATAATAAAATTACTTTATTATACTGCTCCAAAACTTTTAGAACTTAATTATCTATCGTAATTAGCTGCTTTAGTAAGGTTATTAGCTGTTAATTTACGGTTAATTCTGAATAGCCTCTGTTATTGTATGAATCCTAATTTCCTCCTAACTTGTTCATTAATCAACGTGTATTAATTGATAGGCAGATGTAGCATTTAGCGAGACGTAAATGTATTTCATTATTATCGCTAATTAATTTAGAATTACCCCAGGAAATCGTATATTACGATGAAACGGCTATGTGACGTGAAATACGGTGTCGTAATGTACTACAAATCCTATTATAGGAGAGATTTATATTATGGCGTGTGTTCGAAGATTGATGACATTTTATTCCAGGCTTTTATTAAATATCTATTTAATTATGTAATAAAATCTGGTTAACTATTGTTTTAGAATGTATGTTTTGACTGTCTGTCTAAGGTTGGCTGCAATATTACTTATAAACCTGGAAAAATTAAGTCGAACACACATTTGTGGATAATACTATATGTTGATAGAAGAAACAGTAACAAAAAAAGAAAATTGGGTACAAGTTGACAATTTAACGATTGACACTTTATATTCTTTCTTAAATTTAATCTAAATTTAACTAATATTTCGCCATAATGAGAGAACTAAAAAAAGAACTGAATTTAAAATTATAATAGTAAAATTCATGGATCAGCTGTTTCTCTAGGTCGAGGTCATTGAGATACCGTTACCCTTGCGTTGGTTCGCCCTTTAAAAATGAAACTATGGATATTTATCTATTTTAAAATTACAATAATTCTGTTAACTACTTAAATTTATTCTAAAATATTGCAAGTTAAAGTTGTAATATGTAGGGGTTCTAATTTCGGTGATAATTCTAAAATATATAAATCTAAATAGCCATGAAGTTTAATTTTGTCTTGGCAATCTTTTAGGACGTGATATGATATAGGTGTACATACAGAGTGAGCAACCGGATGTGACCACCACGTGACCTCAAATTTTAAGGTGGCAACATTGTTAAGTTGGTAGTACAAGATATGTCACATTACTGATTTGTCAATATGTTTATGACTTAACCTTAAAATAAGACGTGCCATATATTTTTTTCCAACACGTTAAATGTCAAATGACAGAACGTAAACAACAAGCAGAGCAGTAAACAGTAAAACAAAAAAATACACTTTTTCTGTGACGTTCGTGATCACGTGGTGGTCACACATCCGGTTGCTCACTCTGTATAAAATTATTAATAACTTACCAGAAACTAAAAAGTACTTAGCTTTTTCGTCGTTCGATTAGAATAGCGTGTGAACGCTTGTTTTAGTTCACAGAAACGTGGTTTGGTTAGTGCGATGTACTGGCTTCCCTATGCGCAGGTCTCGGTGCAGGTAAAACTCAAAGCGTGGCGATTCTCTCTATAATAAGCACTTTTCACCACTAAATTAAAAACAAAGCAAAATAAGTCCTAAAGGACAGGACAAAATTAGGATCGAAGAACGTTAAGAAAAGATGTCGGTTTACCAGTGACTTAAACGACGCTATGAAGTTATGGCGGCTGACGTTACTGTTTCAAAAACCTTTTCACATAAAAAGCATCGCAAAAAGACACTTCTCCAGGCAGATCTAGGTAAATAGAGAATGCAAACGATGAATGATATTCCTCACGTGAAAAATCCCGCAAAAAATGCGGTAAAATAAATAAATTTTCACCGAGTGAAACTGCAGTACGTGCGATGTGGTGCGATGTTTCCGAAATAATAATAATAATAATAATAAATAATAATAAAATGATATATTGTGTATGTATGTAGGTACATATATACATTAGTCAATAAAAAAAAAAAAAATAAAATGTAAAGATAAAATAATGTATAGATAAAAGGATAAAATAGATGACAAACAGTAAATACAACAACAAACAAACAGATTAATCACGTACACAGGAAATCCTCGATTTCATAACACTCTCTCTCCATGAGAATTTCCTTTACTTTTTTTTTAAAGCTGGCGGCGGGTAGATGTTTTACCCTAAATGCCTAGATCACATCAGTACTGACAACCTAACAACAAGGTCTAAAATGTCAAATTAATTAAACAATATCCCCTAGAAAAAACTTCTCGAAAAACCTAAACGAGATCAGTCGATTTCCTGTTTTCTAATTCAATAATATCAAATACTTTTCCTTTTTTAATATACCTCCTGGCACAGCCTCTGAAAATAATCATACTATTAACATTAATCTATTGTATAGGATTTACGTAGAGAAAGCGTCATTCCACGATAACTACATCCGTGAAAGGTTTCGAATTTTTAATTAAACAAATCATTAATAATAGTTTGCGGAAATCGTGCGTTCGTTGAAACGTAAATCATAAATATAGTTAATAAATATTCGCTATCGCTACGTTTCCACGTAATTAACTCTTCTGTTACCGAGTGCCCTAATTTTACAATCTGTAACGCGCATGTTAACATATAAAACGCACGCGGAAATCATTCCATTAACACCCATCGCAATTGCTGCGAGAGGCCGATTCATACCAAGGAATTCATCACTCACTGTCGCAGTCTGAGGTGCATTGACTTTGGCTGTTCAATAACACGCGCCAACGCAAAGCTAGAGCACTTACTATAATAGCCGCGGCTATAGAGCAAATCGTAGAAATGCAACGGTGGCGCTACTTACTAGCATTCGTCGTGCTGGTGATCCAGATGCAATTGAGCTTTTTACATTTGAAAACCGTTAGGAGTAGTTCCGACAGTGTAATTTTGAAGATAGTAAAGTTCATGTTATATTTCCTTATGTACGATTTTACATATTTAAACCTTAACACATGATCACGTTGTTAATGATATTTATTTTATTCCACGTCGTTGCTGATGAGATAGACATCTCTTTTCATGTGTCATAAACCTATTAAGCGAACAAGTTTACGAGGATCGCCTATGCATTCGCTTTATGAAGTTTATTGCTGTACTGCAGGCGGTTTCATACTTGTTTTGTTCATTTTAGAAATACGCAAATATGTAAATGTGGCAGCTTTGTATTGATTCGCAAAAAATAAATAATTGCAGAAAAAAAAGAAATTTTTGAGGAAGGTATAAATAATTATAATAAAACACAATTTAGAACGTATGGACCATTGGTTTATCAGCAATACATAATACAGCATACAGTAAAACACTAATTTAATTACACTGCATATTGAAAACTGTATTTATGGAATATACATATATAATTATTTGAAATCTGAAATACGGTAGTTTAGTATTTCGGAATTATGTGACAACTATTAACCTATTTGGTATGTTTATGTTTAAAGTAGGTAGACATATCATCAAAATGAGTATGCTCTTTCTATTGAAGCCACTCTTAAATATATTTTTTTTTAATTTCACTAGTATTTTAACGTATAAAGCTTATTAATATCTTATAAATTGTTATATGTGACTGTAACAGTGTGCCCTTGTTTAATCTAGTATCAGCATTGCTTGGAATTCACTATAGTATGACTGTGGTATGCAACGCCGCTTGTTCAACATAATATTGCGTATCTACCCCCAGATGCAGTCCGTATATTGGTTTGGTAATTGCGCGGTTATCTCTCGTTAATACGGTGCATTAGGTACATACATGTAGATACATTGATACCGCATGTTCTGGATCACTTAGGCCGAAATTGATAGTATCGCATATCGAACATAAAGCATACCGGGGCACTACATTTGTCCCATTTCCTCCAAGGGGAAAATTAGGTGCAACAATCGATCCATGTGCTCTTAACGCCTATAATGATTCATTGATTACGTATCATGAGAGCAATTGAGTAGTTTATACTGTCGATGTCTTTATTCGAACAGAGCAATGTGATATGATTTTTAAATTTCATATAAATATGATATAGCTAATATTATTTTTGGCTGTAGACCCTCAGTTTTTTCCAAAGAACCTGTGGCAAGACCAGTATGTCATTGTCTAATTGTTTATTCTAAACAGTCCCTGACTAGGTTGCAGTAATCTAGTTTGTCGCTTTTCAAGAATACTTTATGCAAAAATAGCTTCTTCCTGTTTGTTTTATCAGCGTTTATTTGAAGCTTTTGCTCCAAGTACCATTCCCCAATGGTGAAGGCCTTTTGCGCACGGTTTGGCATGATTTCATGGTGCTTGCCTTTAATTACAATTACCAGATCATTTGCATACCCTTGGACACTATTTTTCTTCTTGCAGTTTCCTGATGAGCAGGTCATCAATGACCAAGGACCATAACAGGGGCATAAAACCCCACATTGATATCTTACCACTTTTTAGCATGGAGCATATCTATCTGATAGTAGAGGGATCAAGTCCTGTGTAATTCATAGCTCTAGTAATTGGGTCATATGGTCAAAGGCTCCCTCAACATCGGGGCCACCTCTCTGCTGCTGATTATCCTCCTTTCATAATCTTAACCAGAAAAAAGAATATAAAAAGGTTGCATAACTACCGTTAAATAAAAAAGTATCCAATCCATTTATAAATTTTATAGAATTTTTCTGTTCATATTAAATTGTAGTTTATCCGCCTTACTTTGCAAAAACAAAAAATATTCATGCAAAAACATCATATTGTAGTTTTCAATATTCCCTCTAATTTTTTAATACACTACTCCACCAAAAAGTTCTCTTACTTTTTTGGTACAATTTTCCTTCAGTTTATCGATAGACGTAAGCTTCACTAAACTTTGATTACATTGCATATCTGCTGGTTTATCTTTATGAATTCATCACAAAGAATCCTTTCTTTAGATTCATTTAACGTCGGAAGTAATTTTACAAAACGAGAAAGATCATCAAGAAGTGAAATTACTACCGGGCCGATTGAAAACCAATTTTCACCAGGAATGTTTCGCTTTAATCAACCGCCACTGTTTCTCTTAGGTGGAGTTGCGGTTAAACGGTCCACCGATCGAAATCTTCCCGACCCACTGACGGAATAACTAATCTTTTCGCTTCATTAAGTCCGAAAAGATTTTTCGCCCGGCCAAGATTCGAGCGGATGTCGAATTTCATGGAAGCGAACCTTTCGCATTCGTTCCACGTTTATTTATTTACCTTTATTTATTTATTTTATTTACGTTCGACTTGCTGCGATTTTTCTTTCTCGGAATGTTGCGAATTTTGCGATTCTGCGCCCCATTTGAAAGGAAAAATTCTGCGTTCCTCGTTGGCGTGCCCTAATTTTCAATAATAAATAAAATATGTAAGGGAACGGAGAACTATTTTACTCTCTTAAGAATGTAGTTTGTTGCGTGCTATTAAACGTTATTAACGACGTATATTCACTTCTCAGTATTCGAAGTGAATATGCGTCTTTAAATTCTGGTTGCCTGTTTGAAAGCAGGATTAGCTTCTTCAGTTTTTTCAATTGGCTCACTCAGATTTAAAGAATCCATATAGCATAGTTGAAGTTACGGTAATTATTGCTTTTGTGGAAGCTATAACTTCTATAAATTTTACAAATTCGTAACAAAATTTGGCTGCATCAGCATTTTTTTCCACAAATGGTATCGGTATATTGATGGTGCTCCACTGAATCCTATTTGCAAAGCAGGAAGATCATATTGCAACGAGTTATAAGAGATCTTTACCACAAAAAAACCAAGAAGACAGTTTTGGTCAGAAAAGCTGATGGCTACGTTATTTTGGGATGCAGAATATTAATTGACTATACAGAAAAAAGGAATGAAAATTTAAAAATTCTGAGCGAAAGTTTGTGCTGGTTTACATTACACGACAGTCTTCTTCGGATGAATACCTTAAAGCGATGCTCGAAAGGGTTTTTAATGACCCACCGAAAGTTTTTTTTTGAGTGGGGGTAGATCTATTGGAAAAGCGTTGGAATAACTATGTGACTCTTAATGGAACATATATTGAATTGTTTTTTGTTTTGGTTTCTTAAATCTTTCTTCATGGCTAGTTATAGATACAATAAAAATCTTCTAATCTGCTAATTAATTTAACGAGTGATTGTTTGAAATATTATATTTTTATTAAGACTGTGTCTTTTAGTGTTAATTTAGTTTTACATAAGTTTTTATCATGATTTGTTCAAACAGTACTCCTTGTTTTTTTTAATATATGTACATATATGCTCTTTCCAGGAAATTCTTATCGATTTTATGATTTGAACAAGTTGGCTTTGATTTGCATACATTCAAGAACATAAACATCGAAAGAAAATTCGTTCAGTTTCATTTTGACTCGCCTCGGTTATTTATTTTTATTGCGATCCGAAACCACCGTTTGGTAGCCTGGAGCATGCAAGAATTCCAACTCGCATCCGTTGTGCCTGTTTGTGTCTCTAGGTGCGACTGTGTGTATGTTACTGAGCGCGCGAGGTCGTCGTTTAGATCGAATGCAAGGCACGGCCCTCAATTAAAAAAATAAACACGGCAGTCTGGCCGCGAAGGGAGCCGGTTTTAAGATTTTTCGCAGCGATCCTCCACCGCGTCAGAGTCTCGAAGCATCGAAACAACACAATGGCGTTTCGTAGATGCGCTAGCGAAACGTAGAGCAGCAGCAGAGGTACATACGGTTCAAGCAACGGTTTTTGTGAAAAGATTGTTCAACTGATATGACACTTTAGGGAGTTATAAAAGCACGAAGAATGAGAGAAAATGAGTTAAATTTTGAAAATTTCACGGGCCAACTTAAATTATAGTATTTATTCTAACTGATAGCTTAATATTGCAAGAATTTTAAGTGATGGATATTAAATAAAGCCGTAATTTTTCGCTGAAAAAATAATAGCTATAACAGTATTTATTGTTTTTAATATACCTACTATGTTTCATGAAAATCATCGTGAACTTTAAAACACTTATTTGACCATGTATATGATCTAACAATACGATATTCCCTGATTTTTCAGAACATTCCTCCAGGCTTTGATTCTAAAAAATTCTTCTGCTGTTCTGATAATCCCATCGTTGCTTTTAAATCTGGGTCATCTAAACTAAGTTTTTATTTAGAAATAATTTCGTCAGCATTTCAGAAAATTGTAGATGTAGGGGAGACCGGTCTGTACTGGTACGATTTTTTTGTTTTTGCCAAAAAGAAATTGTTTTAAGTCATTTTAAAGTTTCAAATAAGAACTTAATATCTAAGTCTTTTCTATTGGAAAGCCCGGCTAGCGAGTTGACACTTGTTTCTACAGAATTATTTTGATCTGATTCTGGTCTATCGTAATAGGTGACATATGACATAATCCTTTTCGGTGAAAACATTAGAGTTTAGAGCAGATACACCAGTTTTCTAAAAACCACTCAAAATATTCTTCGGTGCGAATGCTGGCGGAAAAGCCTTCCCCATACTTTTAGAAATATCATATATTTTCATTGGAATTCCAGGATGGTTTGTCATTCATTCATCAGCAAATCTATTATAATATAAATGTTTTGAAAGGACCGAAACATGAAATGGCCGAACGCTGTAACCGATCGCCGGTAATGTCAATAGTACCAATCCATTTGCTTTAGCTTTATTCAGTGCTTCAACTTAATAATGACTTTTGTGAATGTCTAAAATCACTAAATATTTTTGTTTATATTTAATAATATAGTCGATGCATTCTACAAATATTGTAGAAGTCGTCCACCCAGATGTTTGAGACGATGCTCCAGATCCCAGATTGGCTCCAGATTAAATCGCTTTCTGGGAAAAGTCATGAATGGTTGAATATATGTACCAATAGTACATATAGCGTTACTAATGTGCCGCGTTCGCCAGACGTCACTTTTCCAAATTGTTTACAACCAGATTGTGCAGTAATTTTTGGGTGTTTGTGGACGATAGTTACCCTAGTCTCATCTAAATTATTTGGGGTAAAACTATATTTCTTCAGAGTTTCAGTTAAATTTACAAGAAACCTGCCAACATTATGCTTATTGAAGCGTTGTAGCTATCGAGAGACTTGCAGGCTCTGACGTTCGTAGGCTTAGTTGGCAATGACATTGTTTAAAGTTATTAAACCTTCCTCTCCGGCACATCCTTTTTCATTCCAGGAACCTGCAATTAATTAGAACAAATTTGTAGGTTTAAATTCGACAAATTAGGAAAATCAACGCAAATATCGAGTTTTACCATCTTTCAAACTCGCATCGTTACATCTACTTGCTCTATGTTTTTATATAGATTTCTTGGGACATTAAATTGCTATCAAATTCACATAGTAGCATTGATGAGCCTTCAAAAGGCGAAACACGTATCTGCTAATAGGGATTGATTACAATTATATATTTTACTGGTAAAATTTTTATGTGAGCTGCAATTTTTTTTATGATGCCGTTTGGGCAACACATTGAACTATAAAAAACAAACTAAATACATTATAGTTGTTATTAAAAAAAAAACTATTATCTGCGTTTTCGCACGTCAAGAGGCATTTTAAAAAACAAAGTTGATTTGTACGAGAGATTTTCATAAAATTGTTAAATAATGAATTTTGTTCCAAACTTTTATCACACTGTGTATGCATTGTAGAGTTCGCTGCTCTTGTTCAGCGCTTCTTCGATTCTTACTTATTTCCTTACATACTGAAACGGTCATTCTATCTTCTATACCAATACGATGAAATCCTGGACGATTGCACGTCGGTTTTGCAGGGCAAGAGAATTCCAATCTTTGTACCTTTCTTATGTTCACGGCTGGCCCGACGACAAGGACTACATAAAGATAAGGTGTAGGCCATTTACTTGTATAAATCGGTTGCCAGTGAAACCTACTCTTTCGCCAAGTCGCTCTGTTGAGCAGCTCGCGCCGCGGGAGCGTTATTTATTTCGAAAATTATACGAAAACATCGTGACCTCTTGGATTTAACGCGGGCACGCTTCCCGAGTCCGTTGGGAAATTTTTACGCAATAAATCCCGGCGATAACGGCCGGAGGAACGACTAGTACCCCACTATAATTCTTGTTCTTATCCGAAAAATTCAAATGTAACGCGTCCTAGCTCGGCCTCGGTTTAAACGCGTGCGATAATAACACGCGCGCACGTTGTTCTCCCACTCATCCAATCTAAATTCCGTTCCGTAGAATGAGATAAAATTTTATGAAAATTGCGTTTGTCTAATACTAAATGCCTGCCTGACAAGCATTCGAAATGCGATGAATATTACATAGATGTGAACTAGTTAAAGAGAAATTTTCTGTAAAGCCATGAAGAATCTGTACCACATTTGGCTGTTCTATGCAAGCTTGCAATTTTTCATAAATGCCACAAATTCATACACTGAGAAAAATAGATAATAAAAATAGTGACGCGTTTGAAAAAAAAATAAATAAATATGAAGAAAGAAAACAAAAAATTAAGAAAAATTTAAAAATTGTATTTTTTTAATTTGTGAAACAACAGCGAGACGCACAGCGTCCAATCTTTTCTAAACTGAGACGCGTTTGAAAACAGAAAAAGAAACGGAAATTAAGAAAATTGAAAAATTGTAATTTCTTAATAATTTTTTTTTAATATCACTTATATGCCAAAACAAATAAAGCAGTTGTTATAATTTTATACTTTGTAACAGTTCAAAATCAACTTAATATTTTTTCTAACATTTATTTAGACATTTTGTCTTAGTTTTGTAATTTAAATACTTCTTTAATTATTTATTTTGATATAATTTTTTATGCGGTTGCTATACTATGTACGCCATCTGCTGAGTTGCCCGAAGATTGCGATGTTGTCGAACTCTGTAATTTTTGCATTATTAATTTCATTCTTGTAATGTTAATTCGGTTGACGGTTGCACTTTTAATATTAGTAATTGTAGTAGTTAAAAGTTCATATTCTATGTATTAATTCTTTTTCTTTTTAATTGATCAAAACGATTAGTAGCTTACTTCAGAATTTTACTCGGCGCGTGCGTTACTTGGCCGTCTTCATTTGTCTCAGTTCACCTTTTGACCCGTAAGAGGCTGAACACAAAAGGGTTCCTGTCACGCGTGGTGCGTAGAAAGACTGTTGGTTCTAATTTTGATTGAATTTACCTTTGGAATTTTTGGTGATTCTTCGCTACTGTAGTAGGATAATTTCTCGCACCAATAATTTAACTAGACATACGTTATTACGACACGTTCGGATTTAGCGGAAACAGGACTCTGTTGTAACACGTGCATTGCCGCCCTCCATCTAAGGCAATAAAGTACGGGAAGAACGTAATTAGCATCCCAGTAAAACCGATGACCGAGGAATTCTTGGACGAATTCTCCCCGGACGTATAGGGGATACATACCGTCTCCCGAATACCCAACGGCATTCAACAACCGATTCCTTCGACAACGGACCTCAGATAAGTGGAACCACAAGTTTGAATTCAGTATTTTACAAGCTATACTTCTAGTCATTAATTAAATTTTCTTCGTATAATAAAATTATACCACCATTTTACATTTCAATTAGATTTACGTATTTAGAGATTTATTGTAATAATTTTGTAACGAGTGTTTGGCCAAACGGTTCGATCTAGTTAGCTCTCCTCTGGAGCGATTTGTGTTACGTTTTTTTTTTCCTGTTAAATTTACTGTTTGTGTAATTTACATACATATACAGGTTTGCTCAAAAGAGCTAGTACAAATCACATTAATTCAAGCTATCTGTTTTATTTTTAAAAATTCATAGTTCTTTCTTTCACTCAATATATTTATACTTTTGTTAAATTGATGTTTCTTTTTTTTTTTTTTTTATATATCATTATTTCATTATTGCGCATTGCGATCGGAGAGTTTCACCGTTTTATGATCGGACTTAGAGGGGATTTTAAACGGTTGTGGCGCCCCCTTATTATGATTATCGGAAAATTACAACTTGACCCACCCCACTCTCCCTAGCTGGCGGGGTCCTCTAAGTTCACAGCAGAACTCGTGGTGCGCGCGCAAGTATTGAGATTATCGCGAGGGGCTAATTTTGGCAATCCCCCCCCCCCCCCCCCCCCCCCTTATTTTATTTATCTTTTGTTTTACTTTGTCATTGCTGTCACAGGGTGACAACTTTATTTTGCATATGCGACCCAGGTTTATGCATATTTCTTTAAAAAAAAAAATACGTCTAATTTTAGTTTTCTTTACATACTCCGAATTGAAGTCATTGCAAAATAAATAAACTGTTTCATCATCTGCGACCAATTTGTACGTTTCTACCTTAGGCATAATCCATGACCTTTGATGAAAGAAATAAATAAAGACTACAATACGCGTAATTGATAAACGGATTCGCACTCTGCGTAAAGCCATCCACCAAAGCTCTACAGCGGAAGCAATATTGCAATTCCATACCAATTTTTCATTTTCCGCCCTTTTCAATTCATCTCGGCGATCGACAATTAACGCATGCACGAAGGTAGCAGCTATAGGTAGTACCGCAGTGGCATTAAAATCGTTCCACACTGCCGGAAATTCCGGTACGTCCCAGGGATAGCTTTTTGTGTGATCGAATCGCTCTGTAGGCATTCGATAGCGAGCGGACGTTTTCGCTTATTTGAAGTTAATTGAATTCTGTTTGCAGCCGAAAGCAAACAGCTGGAGTGTCAGAGATAGTCGTGCGGAATTGTCGTACTGCAGGGATTAATGAAGCACTGCATTTATGTTGTTGAACAATTGTTGATAATAGTTAGCGACGGAAGTAATATTGAAAGAATAAATTAAACTCACGGTTTATACTACTACACAATTACATACACAGTATGCCTTTGTTTTCTATAAAAAATGTGAAACTTTGTTCAGAAGTACAGTTTTTCATGCGCTACTCTTTACAAAAAAGTTGGTAAAAATCGGACAGTAACTACAAATTTTATGGGGATGTCTCGCTTTCAAATGAATCACACTGTATGTAATCAAAAATTGAATAAAATATTAACATTACATGTCAAAAGCAATATTTCATAGTTTTCTATCCAAAACAACGTTTGCATGTTTGTACACAAACTAAACCGAAATCAAGTTTGTGCGCTGTCACATTTACATACATACATCATAACTTCGGTTACGGCCCGCTAAAGACCTACAAAACAAAACCAGCTCCCTCATTATTCAGCCAGATCGTTATGTATGTAGATACCTACATCCCGCTACAAGCGGCAAGACTGATGACCCCTAATGGACGAGTGCACCACTCAACGTCTATATTTAATTTTCTATGTAACAACATCAACAAGACGAATTACTATTTTATGCTCTACTTGAGAGAGCGTTCACTGTGTCGCGTAACGGACGTGCCGTCATGAACAGGTGCTTAATAGTGTTACCAAGCTACTCTATTCGGGAAAAAACTGCTAGGTTAGAGAATAGCAATTATGTAAATTAGAGATGCAGACAAGTACTATGAATGAGCGGCTACCGTGGTATAGAAACAGACAAAAGTAATTAATATACATAGTATGCAATTTCTGCTTAGTTTACCGTTTGAAGTAAATATACTGCTACGAAACTTGTAGATATTTTATTTAAATTTTATTAAATTGATTTTAAATTAACTCAACACTGTTTTATTAACATTCAGACATGCAGCGTCCTCTATTTAAGATAAAAAGACTCCACAGATAAGCTATGCATCAATACCTAGATGCCACTATAGCACACAAGTGAATGAATACCTTCCCCTCTCCCTGTTTTGAGCACACCGCATACCAATCGTGTTCAGTAACTCCTGGGGCGTGGGGGGGTGTAGTACTCTAGACAACCTATGATTATTACCTTAAGTTGACTTGTTATAATCTTTGTTTCTTTAATAAGTGCTATTTTAGTTAT
Organism: Cetonia aurata; assembly: GCA_949128085.1. Classification (NCBI taxonomy): domain Eukaryota; kingdom Metazoa; phylum Arthropoda; class Insecta; order Coleoptera; family Scarabaeidae; genus Cetonia; species Cetonia aurata. The sequence goes on from OX421885.1 coordinate 38,758,041, forward strand.
TTAGTTGTGATGTTATAATGTTATAGTGAATAAAAACAATTTTTTATACATAACTTTGTTTATTTTGAGTTAATAAAAAGTGAATAACAATTAAGATGAATATTCTCTCTCTCAGGTCGATATCATATAAAAAATCATATGCTATTTACCTAGTTTCTTGGTTATGTGTTGCTGTAATTTAAATGTACATTCCTGTGTGTATTTATGTATTTGAAATATTTGAATTGGTTATAAGTAATTTTAAGTTATGGTACGAACTTATGTTTCTTACTTGCTGTAGGTTATGTTTATCCACATGTTTATTTATGTAGCGTGGATTATTCTTGAATTACTGTGGAATTTTTAGTATGCCACCCACTTTACACTACTTTAGAAGTTGTTGCTTATGTTACCTGTTTATTCACTACTTTTGTTGTACTGCATTTGAATATTATTATGTTCTGTAAATGGTGTATACCGTTGGACAGTAAAGATTATTTATTTATTTATTGATCTAAGAATTTTATTAGTCTATTGTCTATTATCTTTTCAATAATTTTAGAAAAAACACTAAGAATAAAATTAGGCCTACAATTACCTACTGCACATCTAGATTACAGACAGACAGATGTTTATTAACTTCGGCATTTCTGACAATAAACCGGATCCCTCTAGAGATATCAGAATTGAGAAATCTTCTCCAATATGAATGAAGATGTTGCTTTGAACTTGCAATTTAGGCTTTCCCATTAAATTTCCTAGAGTCTCTTCAATACGTTCGCAAGATTGTTTGGTTTAAATACACCGGAGGATAATATTTAGATATATTACTAATTATTTGTACTATATCAGAAGCTCGATCGTTTGTTTAGCTCTTGTATACAACTTAGTAGCCGGCGGGATCGTCCCTGTCTAATTTGAAACCCGCTGAAACGTAACTGAAGGTAATGCAAATAGTTAAATAGACAGGGACTAATTACGCGATTACATCATGGCCAGTGTATATCCGGTAACCGTCAGCATCAATTTTAACACGTGCGTATTCGAGTTGAAAGCGAGACAGCATCGTTCATAAGCTGGGACCTGCCATGATGATCGAACCCATTGGTTCTAGATAAATTAGATTCGGACACTGCCTGCGGAGATGAACTAGTTTTGAGCGGCCGCGGTCGGTGCATTGATGCGCTGTTGGAAACAGATGCGGTCGGTTAGTTCCCGGTTGCCAGTGGAAACGAATGAAATTTGCTTGGCATTGGCTAAATTCGCGGTTTGAGAGCTAAAAGGGTATTGGACAATTTCTGGAACACTCTGTCGGTTGTTGCTAGCGTATAAAAGCGCTTTTATATCGAGTGAATTTCTGTAATATACTGTAATTAATCGGTTGAAAGGAGGTAATGAAATAATGTAGACTTAATTGGATATTTTTTAAGAATGTTGTACAATTAACATTCAGTTTTGATTAATCTTGATTACATGTCCAATAAGCTGACCCTTTCCAAATAGGATTTAACTTAGTTTTAATTTAAAAGAAGAAAACTTTTATTTACACGCAAGAAACTATAAATTTTTGTCCTATCGTTTTTAAGCTCAAAATATTTATCGTGGTTTCCTCCACCATTCCTCAAGTTTTTTTTTTATAGGTTTCTTCTATTCACTAATGTATAAACAAATGTTTTAATATCACTTGTAAATAAGTAATGGTAGTGTTTATGCTACTTTAACCTTACAATTTTCTTATTGTTTCAGGTAAATTGATGCAATTCTTTCACTTTGGGGCTCATTTAGCGTTTTATACATGCGTGAGTATTTCATTAACTACTCCAATTATTTATTTGTCTTCATATATTCAACAATAAATCTGTGTTTGTATTCCGCTTGACCAATTTAACCCTGAGTTGAATGTTTATTGTGGTCAAAATATAATTTATTGATTAGTTTGTTGATGCACTTAGAAAACAATATATAATTGGAATTTTACGGTTTCTTAATTCGTCTTTTGAAATGTATTAAGGTTTTCTGTATCTAACATTAATAGTTTTCTCGTGGTTAGCATTTAATTTTGCCCAGGATTACATAGGTACATTTTATTTAAGTAAAGGTGGATTTGGACAGGATAACTTATAAAAAAAAATTATGGTTAAAATCGTTCCAAAAAATGAAAATTTATTCTATTCAAGAGAGAATCGACGAAATGCGAACAAAACTGTTGCCTACATTAAGGTCGAGGGTATATTCACAACAATATCCGAATAGATTACATTTAAGAGAATTGCATTTGAAAACATGAGGACCACACAAAAACTTTAAATAAATTCCTTTTTTTTTTTTAGCAATGCTCTATTCCCTTTTGTAGATCACATCTTTATGTGTATAGAAAAAGCATTAGTCAAAATAGTTTTTAATAAGTAATAAAGATTAGCACGTAAAAATCAAATATCCAACCTTCGTGCCTTCTACTATAGAATACATTCCAATGCACTTCTTTCTCTCACCAATCGCGGCGATGATACCATATAGATAGTTGTAACTTACAAATAGTAAAAATGAAGTAGGCATTATGGGAATTTTGGCGTGCTTATAACTATATGGAAAACAATAGGACTTGTTCTTCTGGACTGTGGTATTTTTTCACAAAATGCAATAAATATTTTTTAAGACAAAGCAATAGATCATTTGAAATAACTATTTCTAGTGTAAACAATTTGTTTTCAAATAAACGAATATGTTCAAAAACAAATTTTTGCTTTAGTAAATCATAGAACAGAAATAAAGTTTATAAAGTCTGTTGGAAAACTTAAAAAGTTGGACCATGCGAGAAAGAATGCCTGGTATATTCACCAATGAAGATATATTGCATAGAATTTTATAATCGTCTCAATATAAAAAAAAAGAAATATCTTAATAGTAAGTGGAAAAGTTAGACATATTTATATTTAAAATTTATTTTTGAAAATTATTCATATAATCTTATGAACGGCCTCTGAGATAAGGATAAATATAGTTAGGCGGGTTTAACATTAGATTACACAAGAAAAATCAAATTTCATAAATAATAATATACCTTAAAAAGCCAATGACTTTTAATTAGATTTCAAATATGTTATTAGATAAAGGATGTTTCATGAGGCGACTTTTTTTCTCTCGAACACCTTAATAATATAATTTAAAATAATTCTAAATCGTACATAGAAAAACCTAGCATTCAACTAAACAAAATGAATTCTAAAATATCCTATGCTTTTCCATACAAAACCCGCGTCGTATGAGGTGGCCCACCCCTGTATACAAGCTCGCAAAACCGGTAAAACAAAGGTGCATCGCATCTTCAATCGATGTCATTGACCAGACAAAGAAGTTCGACGTACTCTTCGCATATACAGATACACTAAGTTTCGGTGACAAAACATAAGAAAAAAACTTCACGAAACAGACAAGATTACCGGAGACTCTGGTAGATATATCTGGAGAATATATCTGGACGCACAGTCAGTGATACTTACGTTCAGAAAACGTTCAACAACCACGTTGAAACAATTTCGGCATCGATGGCGTCATCATTATCGGCCCCTATGTATCCTCTTCCTGGGGGGAGACGACTACGTCCGGTTTGTGAGTAGGAATCTCATTACAATGGAATCTCAAGTCTTCGCGACCGGTCGCCGCGCGTCTTTGAATCGTTATTGCTTTGATTGGTCGCTTCGCCTCGCATAAACTACTCGAAGGAAGGACGCGGGAAGAATATGCAGATAAGGGAAGTGCATAATGTATCTCCGTTGTTGTAATAACGAACTTGCGCGTACTCCCAAGAAGGCGGATTCTAAGATTTATCTTCCCCGTCCTTCCCAGTTTCTCGCGTATGAACGTAAACATTCTGACGATATTATATTGTTGACTTAGAACATACATATATCTCTTCGCTTTTGCGTTTGCAGAGAAACGTCCCTTTCCGGTGATAAATCGCGAGTAAATTCCGTAATAGAATAACGACCGGACATATATCACCATGTCGTTTAGAAACTCCGCCAGGAATGAAAAAATAATAAAAAAAAAAAATAGGTGGAAGGGGAAATATGAAGACAAAAATAATTCAACTAATCGCTGCGGAATATAAAAGAAAAGTAAATTGAACTCGCGGATGTTCGCGTCAGATTCAATCAGCTATACTGACACAGTACTACTTGAAGCTTTGTTGTGTACTGAAGAGGGATTGGGGATTTCCAATTTAGTAGAGTTGAAATTGTATGGTCCAAAATATATGGAAATTGCTATACATTTTTCTGTGAATTATGGGATTTTGAATTTGATACCATGAATAAATTCGGCTACCTTATCAATTAAAAATGAAAGACAATTGAGGATTTTTAATATTACATCTATTCTAAGGTCCTGCCTTGAACGATAATTATGTTATATAGAATTTTAAAGAAACTTCATGATTAAATGAATGAATTCAAATGCATTATTCTCATTAATTTTACGTACTATGAGAAATTTATGAGAAGTATGTTACATCCGCCTAATATTGAAGATCAATCGGTAACATAAATCCTGAAGCTTCTGTAATCGATAGAAGTCAACGGCGGAAATATGTGAGCTGCACAAAGAAGCAATAAATAACGTATATATAAAAAGTCTATTTTGATACAGTAAAACAGAAGAAAAGTCAAGCAATGCAAACAAATAAGAAAATTACATATATATAGCTTAACAGTCCATTTAGAGTTGCGTCGGTTATTTAAGCCTTTCCTCATTGTTCAAATTAAATCCTTGCTACAAGCATGCAGAACTTCTTTCATTTCGGATAATCTTCTGTTATTCCTCCAGTTGCAGACACTCAGCTTCAATAGATCTCCTTATACCTCCTCTGTTCACTTCAGTCTTGGTCTACCTCTTTTTCTTCCACTGTCTCGTCTCCACTCACCGTTGTTTATATGGTTGACATTGGTGCAGCTCTCCAAACGTGTCTCAACCATTCTTTTGCATTCTTTTTGCTTTATTTAATTTCACATTACAAGAGTCCTCGACCGTATTTGGGTAGAAACGGTATTAAAGTTGGGTGTCATCAGCATAATACTGACACTTGCTAAATTTCAAACAATTAATGAAAGGGGAATTGTATATAAGGAATGAGAAGGAGCGGCCCCAGTATTGAGCCTTGTGGTACACCACATTCAATTGGGATAAACGAAGATACCTCATGAATAACTACAGGCATTGCATTTTACCATACAAGTAATTATATAAACGATCAAAAGCATTGGAGCTCAGCCCAATGTGTTGGAGAATAGATAACATCGGTGTATGATCAGCGTTCAAAAGCTTTCCAGTAGTCGAACGAACACATCAGCGTCAATTTGTCCTCGTTGAAACTTTTAATGACCGAGGCTGTACTGCAAGTGTAATTCTTTCTAAATCTAGAGTAAAGATTTAATAAAAATTATATTTTTGTCTCAACCGGTTAAAAAAATATCTACTTATGAAGATGCTTTACACAATAACGCAATTAATGTTTGCAAAAGATACAAATGCGTTTTTCTTTCCATTTTCTCTTGCAATGGTCACACCATGTAGAAAGATTACATGCACAAAACGTTTTTAAAGTATTTTTTTTTCACTTCACAGTTATTTAATTATACTTCAAATTCCGGTAAGGTATTACTCCTATTATTTTCGCATAGTGATAAAAATATGTGGTCTTTTGGTGAAAATATTATATTGAAAGTACCAGCTTTTATCACTGTTTTTACTTTTTTTTTTCTAATGATATTATTTAACAATAATTATTTCTAATGTTCAATTTGAATTTTAACATTTAATATATCGTATAATCAACGATACAACCTGCAGGCTTCTCTGATTATTAAGAAGCCAGATTTGCTAAGAAATATGTAAGATATAGAACTGATTTTGTATACAATTACGATAGAGCAACTTCAGCAACCATTTTAATTATAGGGCCAAGTGTATATTCTCACATTGTCAGCTAATTTGCATATACATTAGTAGTTAGGATTGCTAAATACTTTGTGCCATCAGTTTAATAATGTAAAATTTAGATAAAGCAAAAATATTAACAATAAAAAAACAATATGCGTCATAGGTTTCAGATCTTAAAGAAAGATTTTATCACTAACGAAAAACAAGATTAAAATTTCATATCTAAACTTTTGGTGATGTTCCAGACAACTTTTACTCTGCACACAATTGCACATTCTTTTATTTTTTAAAAAAAAACCTGTAAGTTTAATCAACGCCTTGAGATTATCACAAAAAACAGCAAAGCTTATAAGAAATGACATTTTTGTTTAAGAACGACCACTGAATAACAGATAATTTCATTGGAGAACATACTATAGATATATAGAATAAAAACTTTTGTTGATGGTGAAATAAATGCCACGTACTGACAAAGTATTTCCTCTCAAAATTTCTATCTTTTTAGCAATAGCAATATACCATTATTTTTGCTTTATTTAGTTACATTTTCCTTATCTTCTGACTGCAAATTCAAATAAATAATTCATATCTAGATCAGTAGTATGCTTGTATTGACAAATGCATCTCCCACAAGAGATAGGACCCAAGTCTAATCTTACAGAACATAAATTCTTCGCGATGACAATAATATGACTCAACTTGCAGTTTTCCGTTCCACCAAGCCAATAAAATTACTCTGCGTGTCTGCTTCGTGACGTCACAATATATTAATGTATGCGTCAATTACCAAATTAATTGCCCTAATGAGGAAGTATCTCTCTCTTTATCCTGCACAGCAATTTCCACTACGAAATTTATTACGTTCTAGCACTTCACCGCCCTCTCTAAAACCAGAATATACAGCGTTCCGAAACCATTTCCGCCGAATAGGCCTTCGCACTATCTTTTAATTGCACCCCGCGTTCAATTACCTACCCTCGGGGTGTAGGCTTTCTCACGGCGCGTTCCGCCTTGCCGAATGTCGCGTTATGGCAGTAGAAAAGGAGATAGATAGTTACTGTAGCGTGCGTAGGAACGGTCCCCATGTTCTTTACCATCTTCCGCGCTTTCTCCCTAATTGGACAATAAAAGGCGCGTAAACGTCAGAAGAGTGGAGTACAGGTGTCCATAGGAAAAACTAAGTGTTTCGGTACGAATAACTGCCCTGCGGGACTCCATTCGGGCGCTCGTAAAAGTGTACAAGGCGTGTGCCTAATCGGATAACTTAGAGTAGGCGGAATATGAGTTGGTATCTTTGACGTCATTGTAATTTCCATTACAATGTGATAAAATGTTGTTAGAGGTTGTAAAATTAATTCTTCAATTAAGTACAGTGGGAGATGATTTAACTCAAGACACAGCCTCATTAATTCTTTTCTTACATAGTACTAAAAACTCTGTTAAAATTAACAAAAATTTAACAAATTTTGTTGGTCCAGAAGATTTGCAGAAAAAAATTATTTTTAATCTATGTAAGAATTGCCCAAAGTTGTTATCGGAAAAGTACGATGAAGGACAAGGCGGTGGGAGGTCTGATGCGGTAGAGGTGATTGTGTGCTAATTGTGTTGTCGCAGGTTGCAAGTTGCGATGAATACAAAACAAGTAAAGTACTGTTGGTTCATAAAAAACGTACATATTTCTTTAGGCGCATGTTCAAATCAGAGTAGGTATACGAATTATAAAATGCAAGCTAACAAAGCTATTTGTTGTATTAACAAGAGTATATAAACAAAATTGCACATAACGAACTTGGTTTACGGTACAGTTTGTTAAATCAACCATTACTACTTAACATAAAAATGTGTACTTAACTCTAACAAACTTTCGTTGAACAATGAAATGTGCAGTTTTTTACCAAAACGCAATTTCTAACAAAAACTGTTTTTCTAGAAAATTGCAATTAAACTCGGCTCAGTAAAAACATTTTTTTTAATTTACATCTTAGAGTAAAACGAAAATTAAGATCCTTAAAACAACAAGTATTCGTGAAACAATTTGCTGAAACATTATATTTGTAACAAAAAACAGAGAAAAACACAAAAATAAATTGCATTTTGAAAACATATTTTACATTACATTTAATTCATTTTGAAAATAAAATTTAGTATAAATTACATTTTGAAGAAAAAAAAAAAAAACTTCTGTTTCGCTTTTTTTATTTATAAAAATACAAGAGCTGTTATAGTTTTACTCCGCAATCATCTTCTAAGCAGTCGCAATTATTATCTGCATCATCACCTGAGTCTTCATTTTCTGTCTCATGATTGTGACAGCCGCTTACTTTTTTCTAAAAGATTTTTGTAAAAAACAAACTTCTCGACAGTTTCCCACTCTTCGTCATAGAGTGTCATCAGGGTCTCAATGTTTTTCAACTTAAGTGGATTTACTTTGTTTTCTAGCGGCAATTTCTCAACGGTCGCAGAACTGATGGATACTCCTTTCTTCATTATCATCATACACTGTTCTGATATGTCATCATTTCGGTAATTTTTTTCCATTTTCACTTTAATTACTTTATTTTTGTTTTTCGTATTTATTTCCTTTTTAATAAAAATTCTTTTGATATTACTAATTCCAGTAAGTTTTTTACAGTTAGCGTCACTCATCTTCCCTCAATCCTCTTTTAACACAATCTGACTTCTTTTTCTGTTTTTTTTTTCTCTCTATTTGACCAAAGATACGATCTGCAGGCATGTAACGATGCCCCCTTGCGGGAAAAATTGTTATCAAAGGTTTTCAGGAGCATCATGGTACAACCAAAAATCGAGTGTATAACATAGCAGTTTTTATTTTGCCCTGCGCAATCTTCGTCAAAAAATCCTAAACTTGTTACGTTATCTGGTACCTATCTCTAAAACTCGCCTAAAAAATCTCCAAAGGCTGATGCTACTTCCGTGGCTCCTCTGCCTGCTTGGTCCTCACTACGAGTATAAAAAACAGGGTCATTGCTTTTCAAATCTATGATGCACAGGTTATAAAATGACAATGAAAAATATTTGTTAACGTTAACATTATTGGATGACTGATTTCACTGATTCGGGCGGAATTTGTAAAATAACAAAAAAGTTGTGCTATATTATACGTAAAGATACTAATATTGTTTGACTGAACCAGAAAAAACAATAACTAGTTCGTAGAAATTGCAATTTGAAAAAAGAAAAAGAATGCAGAAAATTGGATTTGAAAAAAAAAATAATGTAGATATTGCAGTTTGAAAAGAAAAGTACAATCGAGACCTGCTTTAGAACGGTAGTAAATGCGGTTTGGCTAGAAATGTATGTATGAATCGAAAGAGACCGACGTAAGGAACCTAATCTGTTCAAAACGAAAAAAAATTGGAGAAATTGCGTTTTGAAAATAAGCTCCACAAATATTTCTTACAGTGTATGCTGAATCAAACTCTCTTTTGTTTTCATTAATATTTATTGCCTTTGTGTGTTCATCCAACATCGTTAGTTTTCTCTTGTTGCCATAATCCGTTTTAAAAGTTGTTTTTCCGATTTATTATTCTTCTTCGTTACTTCTCTTGCTGCTTGATTTCATCCGTCAATTTATTTTTCCTGTCTCTTTAATTTCGTACTATTTCTCTTGAAATAATTAGTTTTCTTTGACACCAACTTCACTTGAAAAAAAAAGGTTCGGGAGCGTGTAAAAAATGACTTCAGAAGATTGAAAGTCAATTTAAAATGGCTGTTTTTTCCTTATCTTCTCCGCCATTGCAATAGACATTCCATTACCGCCATGAAAATCAATATACTAGTAGCTTGTTTGGATTATGATAAGCCGTCATAGTGCGATTGACCGGTTGATGGATAGGCACCTGTATCTAACGTTGCCAAGGGATTAATTTTAAATCCGCTTGTTAGAGATGCTTCCCAGCCATCGGCCCAACCTCATTTGCATGCATAATGAAGCAGTTTGCGCACGATAGATTGCAAGTAAATAGATACCCGAGTGAGTGTATAACCGTGTGTTTCCTTTGCCTCTCTTGGACGATCCTGGGCAAATAGGACGCTAATCGTGTGTTCTAAAGCGATGCTTTTGAATTATGAAGTCAGAGTAAACAGAGATTTCCGAAATATATACATTCTGTATAATAGTGTTGGGATGAACGTAGTTTCATTCACCTGCATAGCTATACGTGAATATCGCAGTGGGAAGTAAGGAAATCACTTTTCCTTACACGTCTTTTCCTTTAATATTAATTAATAATGAAAGAAATATATTGTTCGAAGGCGCATTATAATACGAATGATCTACCGTGAATGACGGTGAAAGCTTCGTTCCAAGTCCTACTGCATAATGAAATATTTAATTAAAATATGATGCTTGTTATGGATTATGGATGACAAAATACAGGGCAAAATGTATTAAATATGCAGGCAAGCTTAATTATTTATTGCAAATCATTTCCGTTTAACAGTGAAATGTTTATGCATTGAATAATTTTTTTTTATATCGTTTACAAAACAATTTGAAGATTGCAAAATTAAATGACCTGACAATTCCTCGAAGTGAGACACCCTTATACTTTTTTCAGTCGATTTGATTAGATCTTAAATACTTTCCGTCTTATTCGTCCGTATTATTCATAAAGGAAAGATTCCATTTATGTCCCGAAAGATCATTCGGCGTCATCCCAGCTCATCGAAATCCGACATCGACACTCGAGTTCCCGTTTCTTTTCATAAAAATCTTCCCTCTCTACATCCCGGAAAGATATTACATTTCGGCAGAAATCGCTTTTGTTAGGGTCGGAGATCATATCCGGGATTCCTAGAGAATCCGTCTAATGAAGAAACCCGAGTTCGTCGCGTGCCCATTAGCCCTTTCGCTCGTAATAAACCGCAGACCTTTTCTGCACCGCAGACGCGCATGCGAGCAACTTAGGATGTAAGTAAGAGCTTTGCTCTTCCGCGTCTGATTTCGTACGCACACTATAGCGTGCCTATTAACGGCTTGGGGCGGAATTGTCCTTTGCTTGTCTCCGAACGGGATCAATCCTGGGATTGAGAGCGCTGCGAAAGATCCGCAGTGATGTTTCGATAGGTTTTCGAACAAAGAAGATTGGAGAGATTAAAATAAGGGTCATGTTGGAAGACGATAATGGGGACATTTGTATTGGAATTGTGCTTGATGGTTATGAGTCAATTGAGTGAGCCGGCGTCGCCAGAGCGGTTAAGCGAATGTCTGAAAGCCTCTGCAGTATTATTATGAACGATATGTGTGAAAATAGTATGCTGGTAACATTCCCTATTTTAAAATTATAAAAAGTTGATAGTATGACAAAAATATCCAAAATAATGATAATACTTTGTTTATAGTGTTTAGTAAATTGATAGTAGATTAAATAAGTGACCATGAGGAATTTATAAATAGTTAGAAATAAAATATATATTTGTTTTTGAGTTGAAATACTGAATACCTCTATTTTTTTTTTTAAATATTTTAAACTTGAACAAATATCTTTTATTTTATCTATTACAAATGATTGCTGTAAAAACTGGAACCTTAGAAACGTGATAGATTTTGTTGTTAAGTCAGTAATTATAAAAAAATGTATTTTATTTCATTGGTCTGTTGTTTACATAGAAAAGAACATAACTTAATAAACACAGCTCAATTCAGATATGCTTAATTTAATTTTATTAATTTCAGTGTTTGCAATAGTTTCGGTTAAAACAACTAATATTCATATTAGGCATTTTTCCACTTGTTTCAATAAGTAATTGGTAAATACACTGGTATCGCCATTTGAATTTAGTTTTGTTTAATAATGCCTAATTTCACTGAGAAACAGATGTAGTAAAACTTACCAATAATTATTTTTTTTAAGCTAGTTTGCAAATAGTTTCGTCATTATAACTAAGAAAGACGGTGACATTGGTTGGAAGTAGTGTCTTATATAGTATCAGCACATCATAGAGTCTATTGATTGCATTTTTATAGGATGGATATGCTAAAATTATGTGGTTAATGACATGAACATTTCGCCGACCCAATTAAACCTAGTCGAAATAAATGTCCAGGGAACCGACCATGGTTAAACTTCATTCTAGCAAGGGTGGAACGACAAAACCTAGAGATGCTACGATCCCGTATACCAATATATTGGTTCCATTTCAGGATGTACATAATACGCATAGTGGGTCATTTTAATTTTATATGAAGAGGACCAGTAGGCATCACACTCTCTGTTAAATATCTGTTCTTGCATTATATGCAATAGCTCATTGTTACTAAGTACAGGTCTATATGAGGTTTAGCTATTTCATCAACAATATTTGATTCTGTTCCCCTGTATCCTTTTACCCAGAATAATTCAACATTTTTTTCCCTCATTTCCACAATAAAATATTTATATTTTATAAATTTATCTACAATAAAACTGTCGCCAGTAATACATGTCAATCTTATCAAACATGGTGTGACGGTAAAAACTCATCCACTAGGAATAAATTTGATTTAGCATACATCAAACATTTCTAACTAAGTTTTTTAGGTCGACGTTTTTTTCTGACGACCTCACCAATCACCAATAGAAATTCTTTCGAGAATGATTCGCTTTTAGTCGGCACTTGAGGATATTGCTCCTGGACAGTTGGCATTCCGAAAGCAACAAAAACTAATCCATCTATCTATCCATCCGTCTAGCAGTCCGTTGAAAAGGAGCTAATAGTCGAACGACGAAGAAAAATGGACAGAAAACGCCCAGCAACGTCGACTACGGATCGGGCGAATTTTCCAATCGAAGAGAAAACGCGGTCTTGCTTCACGCTTTTCCTCAGGGCTGCCTTTCGAAATGCGAAAAAAAGAAAAACCGGGCGAAATCCAGGTGACACCTCTCTCTGGAGTTCCTGCTTTATTTCCTCGTCTGTTCTACGCGTTCCATTCTCTCCCAGGACGCGTGCTTCCTCGCACATCGGTAGGAAAGTTGTTTAACGCTGGCCGTCCCTCTAAGTTTTTTAATATTTTTGTGAGGGCGTAATCGATAAAAAGTAATCCTATCTTTGGGGATAGAGTTGCTTTAGTGGTTCAAATTTCCGATATCGAATCGAAATTTGCTCTGCGGTTTTCTGTTTGGTTTTATTGCCACTAGCAATCGTCGTTAGGGTGCAAAATAGAACGCAATTTTTCATATGATAAGCCAATTTTCGTTTTGGCATTCTTCAGTCAAAATTCAACCCAACAATTTTGACAATTTGCAAATTTGACATTAAGAATTTTAACTGAAGAAACGTTTTAAATAAATTTAAAGGTATAAAATAAAGCCTACATTGTCTACTAGCATTGGAGTTATTATTTATAAAAAGGCTATAAAAACACAACTATAATTATGATTACCTTTGTTTATTCAGTTAAATTATAAGAGATCAAGTGAATGCACATCAGATTTCTTGTACACAAATTTAAACACAGCGATTCTAATAAATACACGAAATTTGAAAATTTATTTTTATTCCTTCTAGCCTCATATTACTTCACTGCTGCATAGATATATTCGTGGAAAATGGATTTTTAACACAACTTATTGTTCCTACGTCACTTAATTTACCCTGTAAATTATGCAAACTTTCAATTAGTTGACGTATTTCCCAGTGGTGTAGATTAATAAATGAAGGGGGTTTGTAATTCATCTTTTGAATTGTCCACGTCTTCCGAATCTTTCCTTTATTCCCTTTGTTCTGCGTCGAATCGTCTCAAGTTTCCCACGATTCACCTTTCAGCTCCTCCGCCAGCTTCAATTGATAATACCTTTCCTTTTGCAAATGCCTTACAAAGGGCGCTTCTTCGAACTTGACAAACAATTGTCTGTTTACTCTATTCTTATATATCTTTGCGTTGGATTTTATTACAAACGAAACTAATATAAGGAAGAAATAATGAATACGAAAAGTATTATTGTTACCTGAGCGTATATTACACGGATTTCTATACATTGTAGTAAAGTTTTCATTATTTTTATATTATTTGAAGATTCATGTGTACATATAAGCGCCTTTCCGCCAATTTATTGCAATATGGGCGATGGTTCGTTATCTGTATGTTGGCGGTTATTATTAGGTACATAGACACGTATTTTTCTTTTTGTTATTTGCACAGCTTGTGCGCCTTGTAGCTTAGCCGCTCTTGTACCATGCAGCCACAATGCCCCTTTGTCGAGGGTCCTGCGGAAGCGTTACCTATGCAATATGATGGTGTGTTAATCGATAATATAAGTATATTTATGGTGACATATACGCACAGAGTCGCTTCGGTTTCGTTTGTGCGTATCAGTTTATACAGCACATGAGTTGACATTTCAGGCTTGAAAACACCTACATGAGTTGTTTATGTTTTGTATTAATAAAAAAACTACGAGAGAAAGGGATCTTTATTTTTTTACCTATTTATGATGAACTGACACACACTATGCCAACTAGATGTGATGTAAACGTAAAAGCAGAGCAGTCAGTGTCGGACATAAATTAAGCAACCATATGGCAATGTATTAATTTTTGCAGTTATTCAGAAGTAGAATAAAAAAAGAAAGAAAAAATTAACTATATAGACTTGAAAATAAATATATTAGAATAAAGAAACATAAGTTCTTAATAATGTTTTTGCTGTAAGATTTTTAACTTTCACATCGTTAATATATTTTTTTAATTTGAAACTCGTCTATTGGTTCCAAGAAAATAGTATTATCTATTGTTTTATTTTTAAGTTTCCTCCACCATTTTCTATAAATTTAAATGTTGAATTTTCACCAACTAACTAACTATAAATGTTCTCTAACATCAGTGTTCTCGCTTATGTCTCAATACCTAGTACTATTTCTAAAATTATATTGATAAAACATGAAACCGTTATGTTTAATTTTAAGGAAGCTAACACAAATATACCAAGTTTTTACGTTGATCCCCAAGTGCATTCCTACTCCCTCAGCACCTGGTCTTCCATTGTAGTGTAATCTATCGTTAAATGTGAAAGTTCCTCCGCTCTCACGTAAATTCCCTCGCGATATCAATACAATAGAAGTCACGTTTCGTGTATTGGAATTACATGAAAGTCCCTGCGCGTTTGAAAAGCGTTCGAATGATCAAAAAGAACCATTAGAAATCGCCGAAAAAAAAAACAGCTCTTCCTGTTTTTTCATTACGCCGCTCTTTTGTCATTCGATACCCGAATCGCGGGGAGACCGCATTATGCCCTCCAACTTTTTTATTTTATTTGTGTACGCACGGTTATCTGTACCTGCCTCTGTTTTATTTATACATAAATAGAATATCGAGTTTCGTTTTTTTTGTCCGCAATATTTATTTTTTGCTTTTAAAATTTCTCATATTTGTTCCTATATACCCTATACATATATCCATACATTTAGGTGTTCCATTTTAATACTTTGACGTTGTTCTTGTCATTCCCTCTTTCCTTCCCTTAGATTCGTTTGAACTTTTGTTTTCTCATCGTTCCGTATTCAATCAGTCTGCGTTGTGTGTGTCAATAAACAATGAAGCATTGCGAAACGCGGGATGTCTATTTTCTTTCTCCGCCAATCGTGAATCGCTCCAGTTTTCTTCTCGGTTATTATTGCTTTTCTATGGCGCGTTTTTCGTACGGTTTCGATATTGGAAACGGGGAAGGGCGAACAATACACCTAGTGCGAGAACGGTTGCCTGTCGTATCAGTGCTATAAAAAACGTTCGAATCTTTCGGAATAGGTAGAGTGCCTTTGAAATGGATTTTAATTATTAAACAGCAGGGCTTCGGAATTGAGTTTTTGCGTAAACTGTTTGATGAAAGTGGAAGACGAATAATATTTTTTACGGGAGTTTTATTTTGTATGTGTTTTCAAGGTAGATGTTTGGTTATTTAGTTAAATTATCTAAGTACATACATATATATGTCCATGTTCCACAGTGTCAACAATCTCAGAATACATTCGCTTGTCAGTAGAATCTATCAAATCTTGCTGCATGGACCCTAAAAACTGTGCCCTGACAGAGATTGAGATAGATGATAATCTGTCTCTCCGAACTCACAACGGATCCATGGCTCAATCCTGGACACCAACATCTTGGTTCACAGTCCTTTCTTTTCATTTAGCTCTTACCTAAGTTGCCATTTTGCTAAAGGCTATTCCCTTGCAATTTTGTGTGTGATATCTGCCAGGTTACAAATCAACTCTCTCCTGATTTAGGAGGTCTATATCTCTTTTTTCCGGTGATCATCTGCAGAACGACAGCAGACGTTGGCACATTCCTTTGCGCGCTTTCTAGCAGACTCCTGTGCCGTATAGGTGATCTATATAATAAAATGTGTACACTGCACGCCTGTGGCTGCTAGCGCAACCAATATTGGACAACATGCTTGTAAGAAATGCGAGTCGATTCTCGGCTACGGCTCACTATGGTCTGCAAATGTGAACAAAAGGAAACACTTTCATTAATGATTAATCTCAGGTATCTGATTTTTTTTTTATTGGGTATTACCATAATTTCTTCCAGTTTAAAGGACGATATTTGCCTTTCACCTACATCCTCTTACCAATACTGCTTCAGTTTTTTTTTTCGGACCTTGACTTCTCAACCTGCGTTAAGCAATCGTTAGTGTTATTCATCAAAATTGTTGGGCCCCAACAATTTGGACTGGGTCATCCGCGAAGGCTACCAGAACTGTATCGAGTCATAGAGCACATTCCACAGGGTAGGGCCCAGGATAGACCCTTGCGGAATCACAGTATCGATATGCAACAGATCCCCAACTTTCCAACAAAATCTTCCTATTTCACAAAATATTCGATATACAGTTAACTAGATACCTAGAATTTCTCTATAATCAGTGGTCTCTATGGTTCACTGAGTTAAAGACATTTTTCAAGTCTATAGTAACCAAAACACACTCTCTGCCATCATACTCTCTGATGGTCTTCATTACCAATTCAATAGCCATAATTAGCCATAATAGTCGACTTGCCTTTTTGAAAACCAAGCTGATTAGGATGTAAGCCACTTCGCTTTTCCAAGTTCATTATGCAATCTATTCCGAATTAAAATTTCCAAGAGTTTGTTGATGCTATTCAGCAGACAGATTGGTCTGTGTGAACCAGGTAGTTCTGGTGACCTCTCACTCTTTGGGATAAGCATCACCTTAACCAATTTCCATTTGCTAGTTAAAATTATATTTATAATATAATAAACATTATGGGATTGGAGGAAGTCTTAATTTTGTTCAACTAATTGACCCTGCCTGCCAATCAAATCTTTCAGAAGTGAACATTGGTGGCCCACTTGCCCCTGCCTTCTCTACTACATAAAAAGATTGAAAACAGGTTTCTCGGAAAGGCTGAGATATTAAATTGTATGTCAATATGTTGTCAATTGTATGAATTGAACGCTTTTTTGTAAGGTATATTTTAATGTAACTAATATTTTTGAAAATCTATTACACATAACAGTGAATCCCCAAATTTAAAACCGCAAAAAAAGTGGCTATTAAAATTAATGGTGATTACATCTACTAAATCAGCAAACACCTTTTCATTAAATTCTGAAAAGCCGGCTTTACGCAGTATTTTTCTTTACAACTAGGAGTTATTATATCCCGTATTTATTTTTACCCCTTCTTTTTTTATTATGTTCTTATCATGTTTATCATTGTTAGATAAAATTCGAACATCTGCACGAACTTAAAAAAAAATGCGGCAACGGACGAAAAGACAAATAATAAAACAAAAAAATAGGCCATAAATAAAATATTAACATGAACATGTTACGGAGGTGGCTCCCTTGCTACGCTCAGCACTAGAACCCAGTATAGCGTACGCATTCGGATGAGGTCGTAATAAAAAAAATGATTGTTTTTTGGCCGTGAAATTCGCTATAATGACCGCGAAACAAAGCACGGGTTCGCGTTGAGGGTCGGATTTACGGCGTTTTTACGCGGATATTCCAAAAAAAAAAATACCGTTCGTCGACGATGTTGTAGCTAAAAGTTATTGTAGCGTGCTTAATATGACGGAAGAAACACGCTCTACATGTATACAACATACAAATTTGGAACGATACGCCCTTGGCGTATATAATAATGGCTAAAAATATCGCAACAAAGCTCATCCAAAGTATGCTTTATATTCATAAGGAATTTTAGGGTCTCTTGCTGTTTTATATTTTACCATTTCTTGCGCAAATATTGTGTTAGGTATAACTATGCAATCGGTTTTATTACTAATTCTAATTCTGAGGGAAATTCTAAGGGAATCTTAACTTTGTTCTTTTTAGTTGAGCTGGCTAGTTCAAATGATGTACTATACCGAGTGTCCAACCTAAGATGCAACGGTTCCTAGCCAATTTATTATTGTCTTTTTGAAAAAATGCTTCAAATAAATGTTGCCTCGAATTATATTCTACACATGTTAAAATTAGTTTCGATAATGGCGGACTTCCGGTTGTACCGGAAGTAGATACTAACTTTATTATTTTAAATGGAACAGCCTGTATATTATTGCACTTTTGGATTCCTTGTTAAATTTAAATAACAATACGTTAGGGATACATTGGGACTAAGTTGTACCGTTTTCGAATTGCATGACGTTTTTCGAAAAAAAAATGACATTTGCAGTGTCTTCGGTGTTTGGAAATACCTCAGGAAATACGAAAGTTAGAAAGATGCGGTTTTCAATTTTCACTTAACCATGAAACAGAAGGCAACATTTATTTGAAACATTTTTTCAAAAAGACAATAATAAATTGGCTAGGGACCGTTGCATCTTAGGTTGGACACCCGGTTTAAGACATAAGTGCATCGATTTTAGCGACGAATACCTCATTCGAGAATAGAAAGCGCCACTATTTACCAAATCAACTATGAATCAAAAATAAATTAATAACCAATTCTAGCAAAATTAACAAAAATTAATTGTTAGTTTAGTAAAAATGTAAGCATCACTGAAACTAAGGTATATCTTGTATGTGCCTAAATAAACGACAATAAATAAATTTTTAGTTTTAAGGACCTGTCTACATGTGACCGGTGTTATTATAATTTACAATGCCAAATTTGAAATACCCAATAAATCGGGGCATTTGCGTGACACACATGTATTGCAGTGAACAATAAATTCAATTATAATTATCGTCAACAGCTTCTGGTAACGAAGCTAATACACATTAATCACTCCATTTCTATACTTCGTCATCAGAATGGAATAGATAACACAGATACTGCTGCAGATGCAGAGCCGTTGGAAGGGCCAGTGTTTTCGCCAATACTCACCGGAAATTAGATCCGATTAGAGGCGTTTGATTCGAATTTGCACTTTGATGAATTAATTCGTGGCAACAACAGTAGCGGTGCAGAAATGGGAATGTGGATGTGCGCCATAAATCCACAGGAATATCTGCTAATATATGTTACTAGATGTAAGAACGACGATGAGTTCATTAAATGGGTAAATTAACAAAAAGAAGGGTATTCTATACAATTTCAAAAAGCATAGGGAGTATTTTTAAAGAATACAATATGAACGCATGTTTTACCTCACGAAACACATTGAGAAATTTTTTAAGTAGCCTAAAGATAAACCGAATCATAATGAAAGGTCGGGCATTTATAAAGTTAGATGGGGGATTGCAATAATCGAAATGGGATTTCAAGAGACTCGGATCATCTAGTGCTGCACAACACATAAATAATATCGGACATTGAATTAACATTGACAACTTTGAACTAATGAAAAATATAAATATACAGACTGTTCTCGGATAGATTGAACAAGAGGAGAAAAAATTATTTGTAGCATAACGAAAAAATGTCATTCATTATAAAGATAAGCAAGAAAAGATAAGCAAGAATGCTTATCTCAAAACCACCAATTCTGAAACAAAAATCTAAATCTCCTTTTTAGCAGCGGAGAAAATTACGAAAACACACTTGAGCTAAAGAAAAACATTTTATTTGATCCAAAAATTTCTTTCAACGCCATATAAAAATACGTAGGAAAAATCTAATACCAGTTTCATGAGATCTTCACGACTTGTCATAACAATCCAAAATTGTATGTTGTCTTTAGGAGTAAATAATATACTGCAGCAGTTGTTGTATAATTTATTGATGATTAAATAATATTAGTTTACTTAATTCCTTCCTTATTGGTTTTCCTTGTACTTTTTCTGTAAACTTCTTCGCTAAATTATGAAATCTAATTTTGCTATAAGACGATATTATGGTTTTACTTAAAATTGAAACATGAGTTTCTTCCAGAGGTGACATATCTAACAAATGATGGGATAAACTAGAAAAAAATGTTTTGGTGAACATTACTTGATAGTAAATAAACGAAAGTCGTTATAGGAAGTTTTCTTCTTGTGGAATCTTGTTTCCTGTCAAGACCATTACTTTTCGAATTTGTTTTTCGGCGAACTGGCAAATACATCGTACCTCCTTTGATGGGCAGATTAATTTACCTAAAAAAAGTGAAGAAAATTTAAAGATATATATTATACATAATTTATTTACCTCTATCCTTTGTTTTTAGGAATATCGAGTGATTCTAAATAAAAATATACTTTTTTAAATTTTTTTTTGTGAGAATTCAATGTTGGAAAATACTCCCTCTTTAATTCGCACAATCTGTCCCGTTCTATCAGAATCTTGTTCGAGGAAATGTAGTGAAAAGACATATTGTACGCCTACTTTTGCAGGGATTTATTGTACCTCCTGTAACAGTAATCCACACAATAATGTTTGGGCATTCTACAAAAAATTATTTCACATAGAAACACTAAGTATTATCATAATTTCAGAGTATTTTTAAGCTACGGCATTATTCTGCAACTTACATAGGAAAAGTTAGTTCTCCGTCATCTTTATAACTATTGCGTTTGCAGGATCTTACACAACACTTTTCTTTATGAAAATCTAACTGGATTAATCGTCATATATTGTTTAATGCTATAATATGTATGCTTACACCACAGCCTTACACGTAAAACAAAAATATCGGGTGAATAAATTATAATTTTCGAAACAGTCCGTGAAAGAATAAAGCAAAGAAAGTAAATAAAACAATCAAACTGCAAGATTAGGTAACATCAGTAACACTTGTCAACTTGCAAAAAACTTAACGTAACTTAACGCAAATACATCCTAAAGAAAACTAACGTAAGCATGACGCTACATGAAACATGACGCATATAATGACGTCTGTGTTCCAAGATGGCCTTGAGTCTTTTGATGGTGCGCCGTAGCGATGCGCATACGGTTCATCAGGTCTGTGATATAAACAGCCCCTTGCCTAAAACGCTTTTGTGGAAGGGGCAATCTGCAAACTGGCATGCTGCGGGCCTGCAAAAAAAATGCAAGGGTTTTATATATATCTCTCGGTATTTAATAATTTTTCCGTTGTTAATTGAAACCATGTCGCTAATTTAATCCGTTTGATTGCCTCAAAGAAGACTAATTCTGGGTATGACATACATATGAATAGATGCAAAGAGCGATAGCATAGTTCTAACGCCGGAGCACATTAAGCGGATATTTTCACATGTAATTTACCCCGTATTATTTATTAGCCTGCCACGATTAAGCATGAAAGCTAATTTATACATATAACGTGCACGGAGCATATGCCAAACACATGTAACTCTGTAATATATGGAAATACGTGTTATTTTAGAACCGTCACGAGGCACCAATTAAGTGGAGCGGATACAAACGGACAAGCGTATTCCAATTATAAACAATAACGCCCATCATTTATAAAACCGTATACAGCACGCCGGCACTCCATACTGGCCGTGATCCTTTGAGAACGTTACTGCATGCTTCCCATTAAAATTACATCTGCGCGTCCGTTTTGCTATGTCAAAACATCAAAACATCTCTTGCGGTGTTAGTCTTGTTTAACGAGAAATTCGATATCGAGTTTTTCTACCGAATCTAGCGCAGAAAAAATAAAATAAACACGTCTCTTACACGGGGTCACCAAACCCAATTGAAACGTTGCATAACAAGCTGTATTAAACAAAGCCCTGTTTATTGAGTGTTACCGAAGCTTGTTCGTACAGCAAAGTAAATAATTCCCAACAGAAACGACAATAGTCGCAATAAATCCAAATACAAAGCGATATAAACACGTTCCCTAAGGTTTATACTTCGTTTTAGTGCGAGTACGACTTGTTTATCGAGTAGTAATTCGGAGATAATCGCCTACGACTACTAGTGCAACGGTACGCAGCGACAGTTGGCGGCAATTGCAGCAAATCGTTATTGTTTAAGAACTCTTTCAAGTTGTGCAATTGTGCGCCACGGTGAGTTACCGTGTTAAAAAGGATTAAAGTGAGAGAAGTAGGTAAATCATTTCGTTTTAAGGAAATAAATCCGTTTTCTGTTAAAATAGGTACAGCAAATTCTATTTATGTTTTACTGTAGAAAGGATGTTAAAGCTTTAAACACAAATAGGGGAGAGTAGGACAAAACTGGGTAGGCGGACAAAACCGGGAATCACATATAACGGCTATATTTGTGGTGATATCTAGCGAAAACTTGCTGAACTACTGCTAGGCGAGCGCCATGACAGTGTGCAGTGGACAGACGTGTTGTGGCACGCGTGGTTTGCTAGTTATTAATTTTTGAAAGTTTTTCAGTGGAAAGTTTGGTTTTTTGGGACGAGTTTATTTAGCTCTCATTTCTAAATACATGAGGATTTGTTTCCGGTAAGTACAACGTCTGACAGCTTACTTATTACTGTTTAATTTAACGTTTTAAGCAGGTGTCTACTAGGTTGTGGTAGTACACAAGACTAAGATTTATTCAAAATGACGTGGTCGGACAAAACCGGGACCCAGGCAGTCGAACAAGGTCCCGGTTTTGGACAACTCTTTTATTTGTCTTGTTTTTACTTGTTATGAAGTTTCTAGCTTAATTTGTTGTTTATTAAAAAGCAGATTTTTAATTCTTGGTTAATTTGAAAATTAATTAGATGTATAGCAGCCTTACAACATATTGCACAGCAATATAAAACACGTATAATATGATCTCATAAAATGGTTATCAAATTCATTATGACATAAACATTGTATACCTAAAATGAGACTATATTATGAACGTTTCAGTACAACTCACGTATTTTCTTAGGTATCACAATGCCAAGAAAAGAGAAATACAAGAGGACCACTAATCGGCAGAGCTGGTCAGAGGAAAGCATGGCTTTAGCCATCGAAGCAATGTTGAACGGCACGATGGGATCAAAAAAGGCGTCATGCAGCTACAATGTTCCTCAAACCACATTAGAAGACAGAGTCAAGAAGGCCCGTCAGAGTAATCTACCCCCACAAGTTGCTGCAAAGAAAGGTATGGGTAGATTTAAACCAGTTTTTACTGATGCTCAAGAAAAAGAGATAGTTAACCACGTTGTTGCTCTCGAAGAAAGACTCTTTGGTGTAACAATGACTGAGCTTCGAGAGATTGCCTTCCAACTCGCAGAGAAAAATAACATTTCTCATAATTTTAATAAACTTGAAAAGATGGCTGGGAAAGAATGGTTGTACAGTTTCTTGGAGAGACATCCACAACTTCGGCTGCGAAACCCTGAGAAGACATCATTAGCAAGAGCAAAGGGCTTCAACCGCACTGCGGTGGGCAAGTTTTTTAATCTTCTACAGTCCCTTTACGATAAATATAACTTTTCTCCGTGTGATATGTATAACGTAGATGAAACGGGGATTTTGACAGTGCCAAACAAGCCATCTAAAATATTGGCTCAAAAAGGAAGAAAGCAGGTCGGGTGCTTAAGCTCTGCTGAACGAGGTGTCCTTGTGACAGTTGAAGCGTGTATGAACGCTGCAGGCAATTTCATGCCACCCATGTTCGTTTTCCCCAGAGCTAAAGCGAACCCCCTTCTAATGGATGATGCTCCCCCCGGATCATTCGCTACATACAATAAGAGCGGGTGGATTAGTACCGAAACATTTCTCGTTTGGTTCAAAAGATTTGTAGAGTTTGCTCATCCCTCAAAAGAGAAACCAGTTTTGCTGCTACTAGACGGGCACAAGTCTCACACAAAAAGCATTCCGTTGATCAATGCTGCTCGAGAAAACAATGTCATTATCTTATGCTTTCCGCCTCATACATCTCACCGCTTGCAGCCACTTGATGTATCGTTTATGTTTCCTCTCAGTGCATATTATGAACAGGAAGTAAGGAAATGGCTTATCAATAATCCTGGACGTGCAGTTACAATCTACCAAATTGGAAAGTTGTTCCGTTCTGCATACCTGAGGGGAGCGGTGGCACAGACTGCTATAAAAGGGTTTGAAAAAACAGGGATTTACCCTTTTAATAGTGACGTATTCCCTGATCACCTATTTGCTCCTTCTGAGGCAACGGAGAGACCCATGGCTGTGGAGGTTGCAGAGAACCCTATGGAGGAACAACGAGACGAAGAACTGCCCGATGAGGAGAGAGGAAATTTGTCCGATAAAGAGACAGAATATCTGTCCGATAAAGAAAATAAAACTCTACCCCAAAATCAATCAACGCTGACTTCATATGCTCCGCTACTCGTGCAAGTTGATGTCCATGAACAACCTAAAACAGTTGACTATCAACAACCTTCTACTTCTCAGTGTCATGGTCAAACGTTCATGAGTCCATTTTCAGTCTCGCCAAAGGATGTTAAGCCTCTTCCAGTACAATCTGGTCCTAGGGCCACTAACAAATATGATAAAAGGCGTGGAAAGACAGCAATAATTACTTCGTCACCATACAAGTTAGAGCTTGAGCAAGAAGAAAATGATAGGATGGAAAAACAACAAAAGAAAGGTGGAGCATTGAAGCGAAAGCTTTACAAGGTGACAGGAAAAGATAAGCCCGCCAAAGATAAAAAGAAGTCAAAGGTGACTAAAAAAGAATCGAAGGTGATTGAAAAAGGACAGAAAATTATTAAAAAGAAGCAAATAAATAGGGAACCTATGACATCAGATGAAGAGGACAGTGAAGGAAACGACGAAGCATGCTTATTTTGTAATGGACTGTATGCCGAATCGAAGTCCAACGAAGGTTGGATACAATGCCTCCAGTGCAAACGTTGGGCTCATGAGGCCTGCAGCAACGCTGATGAGGAGGACCAAAGTTTCATCTGCGATTTTTGTGAATAAGGCGATTTCACATAGTCTAACTTCTTCTGTTATAATTAGCTAACGTTCAACTCTAATTTTGATAATATCCTTAAATTTTTTTTACAAAATAAAGTTTTTTGCTAAGTAACAATGTCACTTTCAATATTCTTTCCAGTTCCCGGTTTTATCCGACCCAGTCGGATAAAACCGGGACCTTGCACACTTCAGAAATATGTATTTTTATTAATTTATTTTCTATTAGATAGCAACGATTTATTTTTTTTATTGTTCACAACAATTCAGTTTATCGTTAAAACACAAAACTTAACTGATTCCTTCACATGAAAAAATTACAAGAATAAAACAATATTAGGGTCCCGATTCTGTCCTACTCTCCCCTACCTAGTTTGAAAAGCGTATATCTATATTATAATAAGACATTTTACAAAGCAAACAATTATCAGCGTTAAAGTTGTATAAATTTAGTATTTATTTGTATAATGGTGTCAATAGAAAATGCAAAATACATAATTATAACTTTTATATGATAAGAATCGTTTTTGGATAACTGGTCCACGCCTGTTTACCTTGTATTGTATCTTGTAGGCACGGTTTAGTACTTGCTGACTAACGCTTCGGCGCTAGTATCGATTTTTTGACCAATAAGATTGAAGTATGATGACGCGTCGTCAACGACAACAAAAAAACATTGTTTGAAAATTTTATACACATCCGTCATTTTGAAATTTGTGCGTTTTCAATCGTTTGAAATTGCTTTTATCTCTTTGTGATTTGTGAGTGAAAAGGCTGTAATAATTGTGAATATCCGGATTTGCAATAATGGGTGGCTTAAGAAATTGCTGCGCGTAAGGATGTTTTGGTACAAAAAGTGTTCGAAGGAAATTCCCAATTTACGATGAAGCGGTGAGAATTGTTGATAATAATTACAAATAAAACAGGTGCGAAGAAAGACGGAGTCTGCACCAGAAACTATCAGTTTATATAAAGTAGCAAGATCTTTCCAAAAACTCGAAGCGTGCATGAAAAAAAAAATGTAAAAGACTAGAAGATAAGGTTCTCCGCATAGAGGATTTTATGAAGACCAAGCCGTATGAAGCGTTAGAAAACATGAGCAAATCCGTATCAAATTTGATCCCTTGTCAATTACGGAATGTAGACCATACAAAATGTGACAGGTGATTTACAAATTTCATCACATGATCTTAATTTAATTAAATTACAATGATTACTATTTATTATTATGATAATTATTCCTTATTATTACTTATATATTTAGTTAAGTAGTATTAAGTAAGCGATTTATTTTAATTTGTGGTTATGTATTGCAAATATTTGTACTGTATAGTTATGTATTTATGTGCGCACAATAAACGATTTCGTTCTAATTTTTATTTTATTTTCTATGCCCATTCATTTAAGTGCAAAAGAAATTTAAACAATAAATTTTTTAATTGTAAATAATATCAAATCTCCCGCGTATTGGAAATAGTTCTTGCTGACTAACGCTACGCGCCACCAGTCTTAAAAGGTTTGAAAGTTTGCTCGTGCCGCGTGAAATTACATGGGAGGTACACATCTATTATACGTATATATATTTATTATCTATGAACTGGTCGCCAAGACTTTGAAACTATTTATGCTATTTGCATTGTGCTTTCCTGGTATTAACGAAGAGTTTCTAGTTTGAAATATGCATATATGTAATACTTCTATATTGCGGGTTTCGTATAGAACCAGTGGCACAAATTTCAGCCGATGAAGGGGGATGGAAGATACACTTCTTTGTCTAACTATGTTCTCTGACAGTTCTTATGTTTGACAGATTTTGTTTAGTCAAAAGTCAGAATAGGTGTCTATGGTCAGAATATAGGTTATCTCTGGTGAGAATACACAAGTCATATACTATGTGCATGTAAACAATAAAGATTATTTTAAAGTATATTATTGAATATATTTTAACATTGCGCAGAATAATAATAATTTGAATTCTTTAGAACAAATGACATCAAAAGTTGGGAAAAGTTCTACCAGATATTTAAAGTATTGCTAGAGGCTGCTAGAACGGTAGACAAACCCAAACAAGAAGAAAATACCAGTGTATTTTCATCGATTGATGATGAGGCTTACAACTATATGATACCTACTGTTACCTATGTCAAGGGAGAACAAAAATTAAAATATGAGGCTATTATCAAGAAATATCAACTGGTTGAATATTATGAAAGAAAGACTCAACATCGAAAAGCAGTTATTAAGTGAAATTGTGAACGTGATACATAAATAAAACCAGGAAATCTGAGAAATGAAATGATGCAGCACCAAATAATAATTGTTCTCTATCCATTTCGATAAATATGGTTTCAGTGTAAGGAGTAAATCAAGAATATATAGATAAATAATCAAATAACACAAATTTGAACTGTCAACGTCAACTGATTTTCATGTTTATTACGTTAAAATGACGCGCATGCGCACGGTACGTCAAGAACGGGTAGGAAATATGAATCAAGAAAAAAATATCTCAATTCACCTTAATTTCTATGAATCTTTGACTCGTTCAAGTTTTTTTTGAAAAATAAATCGCTTCAAATTTAATACATTTATTCCACAATACACACTGCATGTTACGCGAATGTTAGATTTGAAGCACTTCAACGAGATTGAAAGAATATTGCCCGAAAAAATTGCCAAACGCATCGCGAATCGATGCAAGGTTTTATCCCGATAGATTCGTCTGCAAATTCCGCTTTCACAGAAGGGAACTAACAAACAATGGAATGTTAATTCGCCAAAACGTTTTAATCGCATTTCGGCTGAACGCAGCTTAAAACTACGCGCTCGCATTTAGCCGATCGGGGCTCGCAACCCTCCCGGACAGAAATGCGATTTAAAAACGCAATAAATTAATACCGCCAAAGTCACTTAGCGCTCCACGGAATTTACCGTGCGTGGAGGATAGCGCCCCCTTGACGGTCGCGAGCGGAACTGATTTATCTCGCAAATATGGCCGACAAACCGGACCCAGACAGCGGCACGCAAATATGATTTATCTAATTGCCGCTGGCCGCAAACTCGCGCTATCCAGGCGATGGCGCACCGATGTATTGCATAGATACAATTTTTTTTTAAAGTTAAAAGTATGGCAAGGCATTAAGCACGTAATGGTAATTTTATGGAGTGATATGTACTTATGCGTCCACATACATCGTGTGAAATTTACGTAGGTGGAAAGCAATTTTGGATATTTATCTCAAATTAAAAGCATCATACAACATTTTAAGAAGCTGGCGAACCATATACACTTGCGCAACTGATGATAGATCCATTGTGCTATACCTACTCCTGCAACTTCACGCATTTGCAACAATATTGGAGCCAAGTCCCTCCTGTTAAAGTCTACAGTTCTTCAAGTTACCACTTTTTACCTTTTCCTGTCATTGGACTCCAGCAGAGCAAACTCCAGAATTGTATAATTTAGTATTTACAAAATTTGAAGTGTTTTTCCTTATAAAATCTTAATTTCTAAAAGTATCGATTTTAATTTTTCTAACATGTTCTGTACATGAAAATGTGGATTCAAACATTACACCCGGATCCTTAATGCATTCGCTGCGTTAAAGATCTATCTTGTTTAATTTGTAATTAAAGATACAGGGAATTTTCTCCCTTGTGAAACTCACAACAGCATATTTCTTTATATTAAGATTCAATTTATTATTTTGACACCAAACAAATAATCTTCTTAAATCATCTTATACAGACAAGTGCATGATTTTAGTGCAAATCCTGTGATCATCTCCATACAAGAGGACTTTAGTTATTTTATAAATCTCTAGTAGGTCATTTACGAAGATCATGAATAATAGAGGCCTTAAGTTACTACCTTGAGGTACACTGTAAAAAAGTTTCTAGTAAAATTACATGTAAAGTTGCCTACGATATTACAGGTAAATTTACTTCATCCAGTAAAATTTCTACCTACCAGTAAATTTCATACGCTGATGTATTTTTCAAACGTTGTTCTGTAAAATTCATATGTAATATTTATATAAATTGTATATTTACCGAACAGTCAAGTAATTTTGGCATGTAATTTTATAAGGAAGGCAGGTAAAAATACTAAAAAGGTGAATATTACAGGTGTAAATATACATTGCACAGAAAATTCCCTTGCATGTGTGATTCTGATTACAACCTTATTACTTTTTACAGCATACTGTAACTCGAATTAAATTCCTGTTTAGAGTTCCGATGATTCCAATATAAATTTGGTAACATTGAGGAATATAAATTGTATAATTTTACTTAGACATCAACCATTAATATTCCGTAATGTTATCAAATACACATATGGATATCACAGGCTACTATAAATAGTAATTTAATTAAAGGCAAAGTATGCTTACTATAGGATTATAACACATAATAAGTACTAAAACAATAAAATTCTTAGTTATTAGACAATTTTGTTGCAGCTTCAGAACTTGCAAAACGTCAATGTTGTTGAGTTATAGGAATAAAACTAAGAATAAGCAACCGTAAATTTTCATTGTATCCAATGTAAAAAAAGTTTCCAGATAAGGCGGAAATAAGCTAGATTTAAAATTAATTTAATTTTTGTATCGTTTACTCGCACCCCAAAAACGCTTTGAGAATGGATTTTTTTATATTTTTTTAATTAAGAGTCTATTTAGTTATATTCTTTCGGAATATCAAAACGTATTATTTTACTATATTACAATATATATCCATTTATAAATTATTTAAGAATAAAATGCATATAAAAGAAGGTTCTATGCTTTTCTTGTTCCCATTATGCTTAAAACTTGGTGGTTGGCAATTGCAATTCGCAATTTTATCTTTCACAATTTACTTATGCGCATATAAAACGAATTTTTCTTAACTTTAACGTCGGAGTATTTAATCAACTCAAATCGAACGCGCACAAACTTTTCAGTCCGCTGTACTTAGGAAATATTCCTCGCTCGTCTACAACTTCGGCGATGATCAATATCCGAATCATACTTTTCCCTAGCGCAAACCGACATCCCTCTTTGCGCGAACGCATCAGTAAATGGAGTAATTCCCGATCCATTCATCCGAGCATACATTCCGTTCTCGTTAGACAAGTTGATTTTCCCACTTGACTCGTGCAGCTCGTCTAGTCAAACCGTGCCGATATCGGGCGGGCGACACTTTGCGTCAACTTAACTTCGTACAATGGCTCATCAGTGCCAGTAATGAATCGTCGACTGGAGATGTATTTGCACCTAAAGCTCCTCTGGAGGCAAAGTTTCGCTCTTTGTCAGCGCATAGGCCAATTGTCCGCATAGCAGGCAACAGCAGGTTACCTTTCATAACGGTCGATATTTACGGAATTTATCTGTTTAACTCGATGGTTCTATCGTTCGGTATGGCAAGTGGAAAAAAAATAATGTTGATGCAAGGGGAAAATTATTTTGTTTAATGAGGTTGCTTGGTTGTTACAGCTAAACATTATGAAAGGTACACGATGACTAACAGGACTTTTCTACCTGCAATATACGATGTTCCATTTAGAATGAAGTACAAAGACTGGCATATAATTATAGAAGTCTCGCATTTACAATCGAACTTAAAAATAGTATAAATAAAAAAATTAAAATTGCATTTATATCTCGCAAGTTAAATTCGCAATTTGAATTCAGAATGCATTTATGACCGCTTTACAATTCTCTAAACTTCTGACAGATGTTTAGAAAGTTTTAATGATGTTTGCGTTGTATACCGCCAGTGGAAATTCGTTGAGAAACAGAATAGCAAAAACCACTTTGAAGGCTTGGTTTCTGGCGTTTGATAAACTTCCTCAGAACCATTGAACACATTTACTTTCCCTCTTTATTATGTTCATAAGCATTATTTAAAGAATAAGTAATATTTAGTATAATTGTAATATATATAGTAACTGAACCTACTTACCTGATTTGATTTGTTGATAAACTTTAATATCCAAGAGTGGCAGTTATTATATATAATAATTTCAATAAATAGTTTATAGTTTTGTGATTAAAAGCACTTTTTTGTTTATCAAAAGTTAAAAATACCTCACAATGCAGTACATGCATTTTCTGTTGGTAGAAACCACGCTCTCACACACACCTTACATCAGTTCGAAGAGGCGGGCGGAGCTCACTGAACGAACAGCGTACAGTATCGCAGATACATATTACAATAAAAACTGAATTACACAGTTTGTAGTAATCGCGAATATATAGTGGGAGTGACTATGTTCTCACGTGCAATTTCTGACGTTTCTCCATCTTTTTTCGGTCACGTCTCACTCCATTGAGCACTTCCTCTTGCTATTGCGCACCCGGCAGCTGAAAATGCATGTACTGTAGAATACTCGTTGCGACACAGCCTCTAATAGATCGTGTTAACTACCAAAGAAACATATACATAATTATTTATTCGTTAGAAGCGGTTTCAAAACCCATCTAAATGCATGATCTGCAGGGACATTCAAGTATTTTGCCTTCTGCTATATGATGGGATTTAATGTTCATATTATTACATTATATTCAGTTAAATTGCCCGTATTTATATATATTTTTAATTATGTGACATTTATTTGGAGAGATTGCCAAATCTATACAACGAAAGCACATTGGTTGGAGACAAGCCGAGATGCTTGCCAAGGACAATAAAGTATACATTCTTATTTTGTTATTAACACATAAAATAATAATAAAAAAGTATTTGCTGTTAGAAAACGCTTTTAACTAGACGAGTGATACATCAGCCAGACAGATATCCCTTTTCAAATTAATCGAAAACCGCAAGAAATTTGAGAAGCCCCGTATAAGTAATTCCTAACACATAGTCGGTGCAATGGCGGCTGCGAATATTATCGGAAGTGCATTTAGGCCAACGCTTCTGTTAATCTCCCCTGATGTGGGCGTCAGTTACAATAGCTGCTATCGCTTCCTGAGACTCTCCCGCTTAATTTGATTGCATCCCCTAGTCACCTCCGTTAGTGCGCGGTATTGCACAAGTTTGCGATGACATAGAGACAATTGGGCGCACTGTCTAGATGAGACGCGCTCTCTGGGAATTTCGTCGGAGGCGTTTGCGGGCCAGGGCGTGCTTAAGCGATCACGTCGCTTTCAGGTTGCAGATCTGGTATGTTGATTTTGCTAGGTTCCACGCTTATATGCATTCGCTGGAAGGGTTGGGGACGACAATTGAAGGCAAATGAGCTTTACAATTAGGAAATGAGTTCGTCTTGAAATGTTTGCTGAATATCGCTATCATCGGTGCCCGGAATTCTAACCTGAATTCTGAAATGGCATGTCATTACATACTATTAAGGGAACAGCGGCATTGGTGTGCATTTATTTCCGTACCTAATGTATTTGTATAATTAAAAACTGAAATGTTGAATTCAAATGAGAAAAAATAATTATACCATTGCAATTGTGTAAGCTGGAAAATTGATAAATAAATATCAAAATTGTGCGATTTCATCTAAGCAGACCTGAATATTTCTATTATGCAATAAGTTGGTTCACTTCTTACTTATCCGGACATCTACAATTTTATAATACTAATATAAACCCTAAAGTGGTAGTAACGAGTCGAAGAAAGTTTAGGGTTCGGTCTACGCAACGAAACAGTGAAAGTGCATCATAAATCAAACGTTTATTTCTACATAACAAGTGTAAATGTACATGGAATATATACAGCAAAAAAAAGGTTAGTAAACAAAACATGTACACTCGCAAGCTTACATAAATATGTGCAGTGGTGAACTTTAAAACATTTACGGGGCTTCGGTAACGCTTTTGCAAACTGAACGCGGAATCTAAATGTTTCGGTTAATAACGTAAGGTGAAAATCTATGTGTGGAGGTCGGTCGATAAGTACGCGATCGGTTTTTGCGGGCTACGACGGTTGCTACTGACGGTGACGGTGCTAAATTCGGCGGTACGGTAATGACTCTGGAAGCGCCAGAAACAAGGTCGGTGCAACGGCCAGAGAGGAGAGAAATCGGCCTGTGTTACGCCAGTGAGCTTTGCCAGCGCTACAATCAGACCGGGATTAAGAAGCTCGATGGGTATCAGAAGCTATGCCGACACTTCAATCGGAGCGGACTTCCCTCCAAGTCCGCTCCGATTGACGTGTCGGCATAGCTTCTGATACCCGTCGAGCTTCTTAATCCCGGTCTGATATGGACTGGATACTGAAATAGGTTTTCCCATGGAACGACACGTTACAAGGTGTTCTGGTACATACGCCAACATTCAGGTAAATACATGCGTCGTCTAGATGATTTTCATATATTGTTTACTTCAAACTATGAAAACAATTTTTACAGCTTTTCCTTAGAAAAGACGCAGAAACTTGTAGTTGCTAACTCGTTGAATTTTCTGTATTAAAAACAACTCAATGCTGTGGTGAATATATATTCATTGTATTTAACTGCCAATTCTCGCTGTTGATGCTTTTTATTTCTTTGTTTCCGTTTAATTTATGTTGACTATAAGCATAAATTAAAGAGAAACACTACCAAGGAAAAAAAATACTATTTCGTTATACGGTTTTCATTTACATTTCGGCAAACAAAAAAGAGTGAGACATTCGTCCTCAAAATTACCATTATTGACAGACGGAATGGCATATACGCGGTTGATTATCCCACAACATGGGGATTTTTAATTCGGACATGTCGACATGCGACTGTGTCTTTTCGACTGTGCCGTTTGCAGCTTCTCCCGTATTACCATTGCAAATGAACGCGCGGAAAGCGACACCGAAATCTAGCGTAAAAATTACACAGTCAGGTCGGCGTGACAGTCTGTCTCCGGCACACTGTATCGATCTAGCATTCTTGTATTTGGCGCAGTCGATTAGGCGACCGGGATTACGGTTTCCCCAAGTCTATCAGCTTGGTTCCTCGGGGAACTACCCGGCTCTTTCGCAGGCGAGCACCGGTGTTAGATGTTTATGTTTCATTTAATTCTCATCCGCCCTAAAGGCGGATGCAACCCCTCATCGCGCAAACATAGGTTTTCCGTTGACACCGGGGGTAATGCAGGGAGGAAATGCAGGAGCGGATTACTTAATAATTTATATAAGGTCTTTCCTTCGTATTTTCCTTGCTGAAATTGCGGTTCTTTATGGTGTCGTTAAGGTAGAAATTTTAGGTACGTATGATTCTCCGTGGAGGATAAGGAGATGTAACTATTTGTTGGTTACGACTTTGAGATGCACCGTAAATATGCAGTGCGGGAGGGTAATTTTCCTAATAGTATTTTAACTCTGGTTACTTGTGCTTTTGCAAACCTTTCCTAATGTCAAAAATGTCTATTTCTTTAAGTAAACCTGCGAGCTAACAAATCTAAATGACATATCTTTAAAGTATTTACATAGATAGTCTTTCGGTTGGTTTCTAAAAGCAATTTTTTCTGAACTTTCTATCTTTTTATAATTGCGTCTATCTATTGGAATGTTATGTTATATGCAATACCTGCACCAAAATTAATTTTATGGTACACGATGGTGTAAATATTCTACTGTGTTTGAATGAGAAATATATCATTTCGTTCTATTTATTTCATCTGAAATGAATTTGCAATCATCCAGTATGGAATTTCTAACTAAAATAAGCTCTACAATTCTTAAATTCCACCAGTAAGCAAGCAAATAGCATTTCAACCTAATCATTTTCTCGATTATTGGACCGGAAAAGATGGCCCAGTTTCGTGACTTTCTAGTTCACCTGACCCAAGCGCTTATTGATTATTTTATTTGGGGACATGTATATGCAATTTGTAGGTTCTACACGAAAGTTCTACTAATGAGATCTGACTTCTAGATTGAATTATGTATTATATCTTTATACCAAAGAGAACTGCTGAACTTTACGTAGCAAGGCATAAAATCTGGGTTAAAGTAATTTTTTATTTTTCCCATTGTAAGTATTTATTTATTCTTACCGTATTAAGCTTTCTAAGAAGAAATAGTCGATTGTAAAAACATAGGGTGCAGAAGAAATAATTCTGCTGTAACAATTTTTTCAACGTACCTCAAAAGCTTTGCCGACACTTTCGCTTATCATCCTGCTATTAATTCTACAAGCAAAAGAAAAATACTCTTTCACATTCACCCGTTTCTACCCTATCAAAAGAAGTTCCCCTTCCTATTGGCTTGAATAATTTAAATCGACATTAGTCGATATGTCGAACCAGACTTTTCGGCAACACATTTCGCTGGTTGTCCCGCGTTTTTTTTTTTCCGGTTTCTTCCAAAAAGAAAGTTGAATATTTTATAGGAGGCGATGTAAACGGAACGGAAAGCAAGTAGGTGTGCGTCGTCAGCTTCTTGTCATCACTTAGAGACGTCAGAAACTCAATTGCGAAAACGACTTAAAGGAAGCATGATAATGAGGTCGGGCGAACGCTCGTGTTGATGGATATTATCGGATTATATTTCGGGAGCACTTTCCGTAAACTCAAATAAAAATTGAATGGTCGCGTTTAGCGTTCCAGGGTGGTATACAAATGCCGACGATAAAAATGGTTTTTATTTAATTTAAAAGAAGTGATAAATATTGGCTTACATTAAAAACAGTGTGCGGCGCTATCTGTAGTGTCTTTAAAAAACATTTATAAATTGCACCTTTGATTGGTATAAGAACTGGCTTTTTTTAGTGGATTTTAGTACCATTAAGGTTAAGGTTAAATTACATAATAAAACATGACAACTTATCATTTTTTTTTTTAAAGAAAATTACGTAAATCATTATTTTAAAAGTTTAATAATTTAATAAGTGCTGCAAGAATTA
The DNA here is from genome assembly GCA_949128085.1 of Cetonia aurata. NCBI lineage: Eukaryota > Metazoa > Arthropoda > Insecta > Coleoptera > Scarabaeidae > Cetonia > Cetonia aurata. Next base: position 38,793,943 of record OX421885.1, read on the forward strand.
CTATTTGAAGACCTTACCTTGCTATTATAGTATTTTTTTGTCGTCAAATGAAGACGAGAGGACGCAATATCAAAATGAAACGACTTGCACAACAATAGTGCTATTACTACATTACTAACATATTGCTATATGTATAAGTTTAGTTAATACTTTAATGCTGAAAGTAATATGTTTTCTTCTTTGTTTCAGGTAAATGACTCCGTTAACGAAAGTGGATACAGGTTCAGTATGGTGAGCTGCTGATTTCAGGTCGACGTTTTTATGATTTACCTTCTAAGTTCACATATATATGTATATATTCAGAAGACGTTAACTCTATGGTATAGATGTGACAAGCTTTCTTTTTGGTATAGGGTTTAAAGGTTTTTTTTGACTTGTACTTAGTGTTGATTCATTAAAAACAAAATCCATATCTCAGCTACACGTTTTGACAATCATCATCTTATTCAGTGATTAAATAAATACAATGGCTATTGAGAAACAAGTGGTAGTCGAGATATACAACATGTCGAGTGATGAAATCGCTTTTAACTTGCATTTTTTACAATACTTTTCCTAATTTTAGCAAAAAATTCAAACATCATTAACGTTTCGTGCGGACTTCACAATTCAGACAACGTGACATCAAGAGCAGTACATCATAATGCCATAGATTTCCCGTCGTGTACAAATTCATGCTGCAACGGTGACAATAAAGTCTTGACGGAGTTGTAAATATGATTGTAAAATATAGATTCCAAGTCCTTGGAGAAATTACACAAGCTCGATATAGGTCGGTAGTTTCTTATATCCGATGAATCACCACTCTTGAACACGGGGCAAATACGAGCGGTCTTCCACATTCTAGGAAGCCGAGATTGCTCTAAAATCAGATTAAATAAATGGCATAAGGCTTCCAGAAAAGCAGTGGCACAGTTTCAAATGAGAAAACTGGGTATACCCATCGATACGAGAGACCAAAGAATTTTTTGATATTTTCAGTCCAGTAAGTACTTCTTTTCGGGTATCTGCCACCAGATTAATACGTGATAGGGTATGCAACTCCCGGTCACTAACATTTCTATAGTCCATACTAGGCGATGTGTATATGCTACTAAAGTATTCAGCGAAAGCTTTAGTAATACTTGCAGAAGTATCGAACTCAACATTGTTGCATCTCATCATATCTGGTATTCTAGTGCTTATTGTTATGGTCATAAAATTTTTGCATAGCACCTTGAATCATATTGGTGGATTGGTGGTTTGGCACACTACAGCTGCAAGGTTGCCGACACTTAGTCTAAAGATTAATACACTCTGCGAGGCCAAAATCTATTATTTTCTTGGAAGAATATCTTATGTAGGCAAACAGGCAAGAAGAAAAAAGTAATTTGCCTTTACTCGTATAATATGTTCTAAAGCTAACCGAATTTGGAAATATTACCGCTAAAAATTAGTTCACCTCTTGCGCCAAAGAAAACTAATTTTTTTTGACATGGAAAGCAACTTCTACTTTCTCTATTATCAGGGGTACCTCTAAGAACTTCCAGATTCATATACTAGAACGACAAAATGCTAGTCCTTTATACTCCAAAAGAAATAAGAACGTTCTGTTTATTTCCTCAAAGCATTTCAGTAAGGAAAGAAATCAACTAAGCTTGATATAGTTCAATTCTATAATAAGCCAAGACGGTGCAGAATGATCTGGCTTTAACAATAGATTAGACTATTTGTTTCAGGACATTACTAACAAGTATTTTAATGCTTCTAAAAATGTAATAAATGCATAAAAGTGTTCGCAGCGTTAAGAAGTAATAATTTGCAACATTGATCGATGCATTTACAGCCAAAAGTTTGTTATGCAGGCTTCCAACTTTGTCATGCAACGAATAACGTGGTCGTAAAAAGGAATCGAGCGATTCTCCTATCGTCAAATCTCCTATTATACTTTGTATGCTCAATTAACGAACGTTGAACGCTTTAAAATACCTCTACAATTAAATTCTCGCCTCGCCGAGAGCCAAAACAAGACACAAACAACACTTATAGCGTCCTTAAACGTGCCTTGCACCACCCTCCGCTTTACCTATCCATAATAAATGCTCTCGTAAATTTATGGTCTCCGCGGATGCGGTATGTACCGACATCCGAGTTTTACATCTCGGACGCATATAAAGCGGTGTTTTCGCTTCGGTATATATGCACGTCGGGGGACGAAGTGCGATGCGGAAAATCACCTAATACGCTGGCAAACGGTGAAATATTGTATTCGAAGATACGATTCGCACTCGCATCGTTAAATTTAACGAACTTGTTAAGGTTAGTGACGGTTGTTGTTGTGCAACTTGGCGATAAAGTAAAGATAAAACTTGTTGTATGTATATATCGCATACAGTACAGTTGAGAAGTTTCGTTTCGTTGTATATAACTGGAAATATTGCATAAGTTCGGTGCATACTGAGGATATGTGATGGAAGGAAGACTACAATTTTCTTAGACGTTTTTGTAAGTATTTTCTCGTGAGGTCAGAGTAATATTTGAGAAGGGATTTTACGTGGAAAATATGTGGGCGAGTTTTTTTTTGTTTTTTTTTATTGCTAAAATTGTTCTTGAAAACAAAGCATTTCGTCAAAATTTTTACGAAATTTGAAATCAAGGGTATTCTCGTAACTAACTTAAATTAAATATCGATTATTAATTTATTGTGAATTATTTTTCTGTTGTTTATTATTATTCCTTGTTTTCTGATTTTAAAACCTACTTAAATACCTTCGATGGCCGATTAACATTGTGAAGGATGAAATACCAAACGTTATAAGTTTTGGACTAACTGTTACCACTTGAATGGAGAAAACAAACAAAAAACATTGTTTCAATAAAAGTAATGTTCACTAGGCATTCTAGATTAAAGATATCTGTAAAATTTATTTATTCCTTTTGCATATATGTAGTTTATTGCAACAGGAACTATCACACTGGAAACATACTTTTTAGTTTTAGCTGTATTAATTTTACAAGAACTAATACAATTGTATGAGCATCAACCATATTTAGAGAATTTACTTTAGTTGAGCTGCTAAAATCGAAAATAATTGAAGTATGTAATTACTCAAAAAATATTTGGAAAAATTTGTCATTATTAATTTTTTTTAAAATATCTTTACAAAAATTTGTATACTGTCTCACAATTGAATTCTAAGAAACTTTTTCAAATAACTTTTTTGGATATCATGTCATCTAACCACACTTTGTGCCAATTCACCGCACATTTTTAAATTTCCCGCCATACCAGTGATCATGTGACGGGTGTCAAAATAAATTTCGGGGTTCTTAGACATGCTGAACCTCTCCCCCAAAAAAGATTTCACTATATTTTAATAATAAAAAAAATTCCCATATGTTAACATGCAACATTTATGCCGCTTATTTAAAAATTTTAATTTTCTGAAGTTTTTAAAAAAAAAATTAATAATAATAAACCTTATACATTTGTCCATCTTAACTGCTATAAATTGTAAGTAGAATAGTTCTTATTCTTATCATTTTAATATTTTACAATTCCTTAGATTTAATTACCTTTATTGCATAAAGTTCTATGATAAAAAAAAAACGCACAGTGTGTCGTAACAGCAATAAACGCAAATGGCAAAAATCCGAAAACACTATGCGGTGATTAAAACGCAGTCGGGCAAAAAATGCAAGAAAAAGGAAAACCGGGTAACCTCCTGGGTCGATCTATACGTACTATGCCTTTCAGAAGTAGCGACTCAGATTTCAACGGAGACGTAAATAGAGAGAGAGAGAAGAATAAACCATTTCCGAACTGTGCGAGTCCAATACCTGACGACTATATAGTTAAAACTCGCAGTCCCTACTGGCGATGTGACGTTTAAACGATAAGAAAATATAAACAACTTAAATATCCAGGCCTAAAATCCTGGCAATAGGTTTTACCCCTACGGTTTATATTCACAAATGTAATTTTTTTTTAGAGGCTCTATGGTGGTATAGTTTTAACTGTATTATACGTCATAATAATGAGACATAATGTTATTTCCGAGGACTTCTGAAAGGTATAGTACAAGTAAGCAACGCAGATATGTGCACGTGTTAAGCAGATGAAGACAGATATCACGCTTTTACGCGCATGTCGGATTAGTCGCCGTATATCCAGGGTTTGGTCACATTTATATTCTAGCCTATAAAATTTAAGCGTAGTGGTGAGGCCTTGTGCAGGTGGCCTCGGAAACGATTAGAATTTTTTTTTGAGAATTAAAAATCGTTTGAGATGATGATATCTAGCTGTGTGCTAACCTTTATTCGTTCATCCTCACCTAACATTTGTTCTTACCAAATCAGGGATAGCATTTTGTCTCGCAAATTTCAATTTAAGGATCTTGGTGTAATCTTTGATACCACCTTTTCTTTCAAATCGCATATTAGTCATATACGTTCTGAAGCTATCAAATCTCTTGGTTTCATTATGCGTGTCTCTAGATACTCTAAAGATACTTCATTATTGAAATCATTATATTTCGCATATGTGTTAAGCAAGCTGGGATATGCGGTATTAGTTTGGAACCCTTTATATGCATGTGATTTCCTAAGTTTAGATAGTATCCATCGCAAATTTCTTAAATTCCTTTCCTTCAAAATGAATGGAAGGTACCCTGAAAGAGTAGTTGTTAAATAGCCATTGTAGTAACAGAAATAAAAATGAATTCTCATTAAGCAATTAAAGTCATACTAGTAGTAGTATTTCCCTGATGTTGCTAAATGATTTATGAAAAAGTGTTGTTGTATACCTACGATTTTCATATGTTTAGTTTTCGGAAAACATCCGTTTCATATAGTCGCCATACGGCGAAAGCTCCAACAAATATTTCACGAACTCCGCCGGTCATTTCCTATTCCTCTTGAAAATCTCACGTTACGGAATATCCCGTAACATCGCTACCATACAACACCTTCCCTGTTCATACCACAACTGCATACGCCACGGAATGAGCATAAATATTTAGACTGCGGGACACAGAGAAGCTCCGTCTACCGGAAGAATCGTTACCGGGGATTTTTAAATTACCTAACGGGATGGCTTTTTTAATAATTCAACCGTCTGTCAGCGCCGGAGAAATTGAAAAGACCCTGTCTTGCTCTGTTCCCATCATATTCACTCCCAGATGGATATGACTATCCTTCTTCGTCAATTTGGCTATTACGCCCGTACGGATAGTGGTGGAAAATGAGCCGTCGACCTCTGGCGTTTACATAAAAATAAGGGATTACGCTTTATGGGTATTCTCCAGAGGGCGCTATGTTCGCTTTTAAAGGTAGGCAGGGTTGCCCAGTGTTGATGTTATCCCATAGGTAAACATACGTTAAAAAGAGTCTGTTGTGAATGTATTCCTGTAGAAGTAAAAAAGGGGTATAAATTATAAAAGTTTTATGGGTCTCCACGATATTTACCTCCTTTTTTAATAGCTATTTCGTCTACTCCAAGAAAGAAAAAACATGTTTTCCTATATTCCTTTATATAATTTATTCTGCTATAATTAATAAGTGCAGTTTTTACAATTTTTATATTTTCTCTCCGCTATAATTTGTATAGTTTTTCCTTATAATAATTTCATGTTCGTTACGCTTAAAACTAATTTAGAACTATGTTAAAAACCTCGTGTCTCGTATAGGCTAAATACTTAGGATGCAATTCCGTCGGTGAATTGATTTTGGCGAAGCGAAGCAGTTAAATTCGAATTAGCCTGAATTTAGTGTAATCGCCTAGGATAAATTCGCCGCTGCTGCTTCGGAATCTGTAGTGTGGGATTAAGGTGAACGCAGAACTAATTTAAAACTGTTCGGTGCGATGCGCCGTGTGTCAAAAAAGACATGGAAAAACTTAGGTACGCTTTTAAATCTACCGATATAGAAGTAGATGGAAAAATAGGTACCTACTTAAACTTTAACGTTTAAATTGTTCTTATAAATTAATGGAGCTGAAAGAGAAACGATGCTAGAAACTATTAATATCGAAAGATATCATGGATCATATCAAAACAGTGGACCTGCAGTACAATTTGCACCTTTTTTAAACTCTACTGAATATGTCTACTACAGTAAACCAATACACCTAATGATTGCACCATGCAATAAGGAGTTGTTTTGATCGGTCCTATGATATGGAAGGTTTATTCTTGGATTATTCCTATTCAGAGCACACACATGATAAATGTCAAGAAGGCACTACGTTGCAGCCACAGACCTGATAGACTGCCAATGAACACATATGCGCATCGCTACGGCGCACCATCAAAAGACTAAAGGACATCTTGGAACACAGACGTCATTATATGCGCTATATTTCATGTAACGTCATGCTTACGCAAGTTTTCTTTAGGAAGTATTTGCGTTAAATCACGTTAAGTTTTTTTGCAAGTTGACAAGTGTTACTGATGTTACCTAACCTTGCAGTTTCGACGGGTTTGGACTTTTAATATTGCGTTTGAACACAATGAAGTAAAAATCCAAAATCGATACGAAATAGGCAATGATACCTTAGCTTTATCATTAATGCAGGATTACATCGATTTCAATACAGATCTATGGAATTTGAGATTTCTGCTTAGAACTTTACCAGCATTGGGGATAATATTCCAATCACGTACGTCATTCGATTTAACTTGTCCGTAGCCGTTTCGACGACAGTCATCAGGCGCCCCGTTCTCTAAAATCAACTCCGACGTCTCCGTCAGCTTGCCAACCACTAACAAAGATAAAGACGGCAGGGGAATCGCTAATAAAGACCGCAATAAAGGCGGCAAGTTTTTAATGGCGACCCCGGAATATTGGGGAGCCGCAGTTGTCACAGTTACTGCGACTCTAGCCGATGTGTAGTCAATGGTTTCTCGCCGAAAAGTGGCGGAAAAGTTACGTCGTGAAGTCGGCGGCGGATAAGTTATACGAGTGCACGTGTCCGTGTCGCTTGATTTATTCGGGATTTAACGGAGGGAATATTGAATAAAGTCCGTCTGTGCGCGAAGGGGACTTTCGACGCTTGCTTTGGAAAAAGTTCTGGCACGAAGAGGAGAATGAGGAAATTCTTAGACCGGTGGTTCTGGTTATATAGGGAAGCAATGAATAGGATGTAGCAGCGGAACTTTATTAGAAAAGATTGCCACGATGTTGTTCGTATGCTTAAAGATTTTTATTGTTTTTTTCAAATAAAAATTTCTCTAATTTATAAACTGAACTTGTAGTGGTTGTGTTTCTCTGTAAGACGGAATTGTAATTTTAAATTATAACTAACTCGAGTTTATTCCTATGTAGCAGATAAACTAGCCATTAATCTTGGCAAATTACTAAAAAGATATATCAAGCGAATGTACGTGAGAAAAAATGATTTCTGTTCGCTAGAACAGGAAAACAGTATACAGCCATAATCCCTGCAAAGTCAACGGTTATACTACGCATGTGCGTCTCCCGCTCATTCTTCTCTAATTCAGTCATTCGTCATAGCCACTCATAGCTCACAATTATCTTGCTGAAAGTAGATGTTTTGCATATTTATGTCGGGAAGTTGCTGTACAGTAGGTAGAATGTGGGTGTGCAGTAATTCTAAATATGCATTTGCGTTCAAATTGCCATTGATAAAAAAAAGGCCAAATAATATGGTTGTTTAACAAACCTGCCCAAACATTTACTTTTTGCTGTTGCTGACTAGATGAACTTAAATATCTGTGCTCGTTTTACTTGCCTCAGTATGTTGTTACAGATAAATTGTGACTTCTGACCAAAGGAAAAGAAGATTCATCGGTAAAGATAATATTGTTTACCAAATTAGCATCTCGGTTAATTAAATCACTTAACTTTTCACAAAATACCATACGCTTAAATGCGTCGCCGTGAAATAATTGTTGGTGTTTAGAATATTTAAAATTGTGATACCCATTTGCTTTGAGTATTCGCTGAACGGAAGAATTCGAATTCGAATTTATTTTAACTGCAGCACATACTAAAACTGACGTATTATTAGAAATTCTGCGAGTTGGAAGTGATGTTTTTAAATTTTGAAACCGGTATTGTCGGTTTTATTTTTTAATTTAAAAATTGTGACTATATTTGGAATAGGCCTGTTGCAGTATTTAGCTGCAAACAACGTCGCATACCCTAACCGAGGAAAAAACAAGATTCACAAACGTAAAGTGCCACGTAAGAGTAATTGTATATTATAAAACAGAGAAATAAAAATAATCAGGTAATTAAGGTTTATTTTTAAAACTGCATAGAAGTATGCATAATACTAAACGTGGTATTTATCAGTTAAAATTTTTGCAGCACACTGCTACATCTATTTGTTTACTCACTTGTTTGATATTATCTTCATTTAAAATCTTTCCTCATGTTACTTTTTGTGTTTGTTCTATTTAGACGCCTCTCTATTTGAATGGGTCCACTTTAACCATGATCTCGCAAAGCTGTGCATTATCTCCAAAGATTTATTACTTTATTGAAATATTGATTCGCTTTTTTGAATTTCTCATCTCAATACCTAACGCTCTTCCATTTTCAAACAAGCTTCTTTCAGGATGATAACAGAAATGATTGAATTGATTCTATATGTATTGCTTTTAGAATATATACATGAAAGCTATGGTAGGTCTTTGATTTCCAAAAGGAAATTAAATCCGCGCAGAAACCCAAAGGCTGTTTACCATGAGTACAGATGCCTATATTCTTTTGCATACGGTTAATAAACACGATGTAAGGGAACATGATCGAAAGCTTTACCATTTACGAAACAAGTAACTAATGAGGCATCAACAGATTATTGTTTGCTCTCCCGTATCGAAGCTTTTATTAAAATTAAAACCCCGGCCTATACATAAATCAAATAGACGGGGGCATCGGGCAACATGTTGCTTGCCGATGAACGTTTAAACGGACGGTCAACAATTTCTTGCCGTACCATCTGTGGCGCTTTAGTATCTGTTCGCTTTCCCCCGAAAGTCGTAAATCTTTGATGCCCGGCCTTAGCAGACCGGGTAAAATAAAAATTAACAGCTTTAGTACCGGGAAAACTTTGATTTCCGACCCGAGACGAGCGAGGATGCGAAATTGTTTTGGGGGTTAAGTTGGCGCTATAAACCATTACTGTGGTAATGGAATTAGTGGTAGAGAAGATTGTAAAATCTAAGGTGTGTGTTGTGCGTGCAAGCGTGAGATTTACTAGGTTTTTATGTGGTATAAATTGGGAATAAAAGTTTAATAGCTAAACTGGTCTTATTTCTAAAGACCCTATCCGGATAAGTAGATAGGTTTTTTTTTTACCGATCACTAATTGGTTTCATCTTGGATTTTGTTGCTACTTTTTACAGAGCAATATATGTTGATGGATTAATACTCAGACTTTAGTATTCTTGTTTAGAGGAATGGTTTTCTGTAAATATCAAAGTAGGTATTGAGATTTCATGAAAATTACTGTTTTAGGAGCGTTTGTCTTGTATGGACATATTTTTTTTCGGAAATTTAGTTTTCTCGCTCCGGCTGTTGTGTTGGCATAGCCTACTGATACACGCCGAATTTCTCGTTTCTTGCCTGTCTGTTAGCGCTGGCACAGCTTTTCTGGTGTAATAGCCATTTTACCAGTTTTTCCGCTCTGGCAGTCACGTTGGTATAGCTTACTGATGACGACCCGTCATAGCACATGAAAACCGCCCGCGTAATTTTTAACAGATCCCTGTATATAGATTCTTATTGCACGTTATCACCAGTATTAAAGCCATTAGTTTCCGCGTCTAAATTTTAAAAATGTTACCGAAGCACCGCGAGTATTTGTTTGTTCATCATTGTACATATTTTTATATCTATTTACGATTGTACATGCGTATGTTTTGTCATTCACCTTTTTTTCTCGCCGTATTTATTCTGTCTTTCACACTAGCTTTATGGAAATAAATATTTGATTTATAATACACTTTTACTGCTTAAATTGTTGCGCGCCTCAATCAGAACCCTGGAAACACCCCGCTCTCACACTCACAGCTATCACTCTGGGGTTGAAACATTATTGTAACGGCGTAAATAAGACGCAACACCGTTTAAACCGCTACGAGATTATAACTTGCCGTGTGATAACTGGACAGCAAGCGCAAATTTTATAGTTTAGAGCGGAAAGGGTTATGAAGAAGTGAAATGTTGATACCTGTAACAATGGCCATTGAGTACGCAAAATGGAAATGAATATACATATATATGAAAAATGCTTCAATATTTATAATTTAAACCAAGCTAACGTTTCATGGATATATTGAAAATTCATACATACCAGTGCACAACATTGTAAATAGAATTTTATATTAGTAGTATAAGTGTATCCTTTATAATACGTCGACATGCCGTCGGTATTATAATAATAAAACAACAGCTTTCAGTATTGTGAAATGTGAACTGTTCCGATTTAAAATTTTTACGGGTTTTATCCGTAGCGATGCGCATTTCCTGCATGTTATGGCATAAACAACATATGGCGCTTGCATTTATACCTGTACACATTCGAGAGCGCTTTGCATTATTCAACGTACGTATACGTACCTAGCCCGATACTTCTACAGATATACAGCGGTTGGGAAGCTGCTATATTTTAACGGCGGAAATTGTAGCAGATAATAGCGAATAGTTTTATTATTATTTATTTTAACTTTTGTGTGTCGCTTTTTTCTCGTTCATTCGAATGTGAAGCCTTCTTTTCTATAGCCCAATCCGGGCGATCGATTCCGATGAAGTTGAAATAGAAAACGATCGCCGTACGGCCAATACGGGGATCAGACTGAAGCGTCTTATTGGATTCTCATCCGTTCGATATAAGTATAAATTGCCTCTATAAAAATAGCATGGCGTGTTTCGTATTTCCTTCCACTGTATTTTAGTATTTTTTTTTCTTGTTTGCGTTATTGCACACTTTAAATATAATAGGTGGAACAGCTGCGATATCAATGTTCTTGAATTTCGCGATTTTGATCTGGAAATAATGAGACGAATAAATAACAAAACACAATTTATTTTTATTAAGGTTCAGTTAAGTTATTTAATGTTTTAATGATATACCTATCAGTATTTCGCATCTGGACAGGTATTTGGTTGGTTGTCTATTACTATGATCAATTTTATAACAACAATAATAAATGACTTTATTGTAATAGTATTCACAAAATCAAATTTTAATAAAGAAATAGACAGAAGCATTTTGAAGAGGAATTTCAGTTTGAAAACTGTTGTCTTAACCTTCACGAAAGTGGCGAAAAACTAAACCCGAATGAGTATCACCACAGTGCTACCTTTAAATAATTATAATGAAAAAATATATTGATGAAGAATCATCGCTTTGCATCAACCTATATATTCAAATATTTTGGAGATGTCGTCTACATGCAACAAAAACAACAGTAGTCCCAATATAGATCCTTGGGAAACTCCTCGCTTCGTCGTCAACCAGTCAGAATAAAGTGTTTGCCCAGTACTTGAATCGACGCCCTCAATTCTGCCAAGAAGTCATGCATGCTTTTTCGGTTTTTGCTCCAGCCTCTTGTCAAACACAACACCCAGATATTTGACATCGTCGGAAAAACTGAGAGCAGTGCCAAACAAATGTGCTGGTTGGAGTTGTTCCATTTTTCTTGTGTTGGTAAAGAGTACCATCTCTGTTTTACCTGAGTTTACAGCCATGCCACTTTTGCTGCACCAATTTACGATAGATCTTAGGGCGATCTGTATTACATTACAGAGCACACGCTGGAATCCTCCATCAATTAAGACTTTTATATCGACTGCATATGCGATTGTGTAGTAGCCAGATGCAATGAGCACATCGACAAGATCATCTACCACAAGGTTCCATAGATGTGGTGAGAAAACGTCTCTTTGGGGACAGCTTCGATCCACTAGCATCTTGACCCCGGATCTCCTACATTTATTCCTACTGTCCAATGTTCTAACATACGGTGTAGGCATTCTGCGAGAGTCGGCTCAACACCGTGCCGAGTCAGGGCATTAATAATACTGTTGAAGGGCGCTTTATCAAAAGCTCCCTCTATATCTAAGAATACACATAAGGCAGCTATTATATTCTCCAATGATCTCTCTATCCGTTGCACCACTGAGTGGAGCCATGATATCACTATTGTATCCAAGTCAGTTTTCTCTCGACGAATTTGTTATCTGTTTCTAATGTCTTATTGCAAATTTGCTTCATTTTACTACTTTTCTCTATTTCTTGCGATAATTAATATGATACTGTTGAGAAATGTGTTCGTATTGAACCCATTCCTGTTTTCCTCGTTAAACGATATGCGTCATTGGAACCCTCTGGTGTATTTTCTAGTTCCTTTGAGGTTGATATCTGTTACAAAGAAAACTGACTGTTGCCGTATATGCATCTAAAATAACACACGTCTTTGGACGTGAATTCGAAAACGGGTTTCAATCCAAATTCACTTATCGAATTTTGTTCGGTTCCTTTTAAGTATCAATCTAAAATTAGACCCTTGAAATCAATACTACTCGAAATCAACAAAGCCCTCTGCGTGACTCAGTGTCGCGTTGCGTCTTTAATGTCAAAGGGATTAACCCATAATTTCGCTTATTCAGAACTTCCAGTGGGGCGGATTCGTCAAAGCCGAATCCGCGACCACAGCGGTGCGGCATTATAGTTATTAATCGCTTTAAATACTCCAGTCGTCCCCCGAGAACATCCAAAACTTCTGGCTTGGTAACGTACGTAATTTTCGCTGTGGATAATTCCCAGAATAGACCGTCATTAACTTGATATAAACTGCAATTCCGTTGCAGATCTTAATTTTACACTCTTGTTAGCGAGATAATGCCGTATCAGCGAGAAGACCGAGGAGCTCTCTTAGCCAACCCTACGGTCGGTTATCAGATCGATAAGAGGCGTTATTGTTTGTGTCCCCAGGACAATGCCTGTTCTCGGAGGAGGAATGGTGTTGATTTAGATCCTTTTGGAAGTGGTTTAGGTGCTTATTTTCTCTAAATAATCGAGTTGACTAGTTAGATGATTGTGTGTTTTGGAGTTGGACTTACGCTGCGTTTATAGTTGATGAAATGGATTCAATTTATTTCTTTAGAGGAGTCGTATTTCCCAGTCAATGTCTAACACTTTCAAATAATTCACACAAATTCAGAATAAAATTTTGCACGAGGAATGTCGCCAATAACAAATTAATTTATTCCAATTTGGAAGTTTTATTTGTATTATATGATGGCTAGGGAATATTATTTATGGACCTTTATTATCATTCTAATATTTAACTTGAGACGATTAAAAAAAAAAAAAAAGAAAATAAATGAAAAAAGAAAAAGAATTCGAACCATGGTCCTTCCGCATACTGTCACTGGACTTTACCACTGCGCCATGAATACCTTGCAAACGTATCTCGTATTCGAGTGTACAAAAGCGATACTTTCAACCACTGTAAACTTTAAAAAATCGTAAAAAATAAACGCCTGGACATCTATGGCTGATATTTTACAGAAGTACTCCAAGGGATCCCCACTACCACCTGATAAAGCTAGGATCAAAACTTGTGTTAACATCTACTGATCTCCCCTTGTAAGTCCTAAATTTCGTCTTTCCGCTTCAATACATCAGCACATTTGCCAATAAAGTAGGTACCTACTCCGTTTTTAGTTAAAACTGTCGTGTGCAAAATAACGGAAAACACGGATAAAGAGTAAATTCCAAAGACGTTGCCTATGGAATACGTGTTTATGTATACACGTACATGGCAACTTGTACTTATTAGACATAAAATATGGCATTTGTATAAAATACGATCCATCAATTTGTTCAATTGCTTCACTCCGATGAATATTCCAACGGTAAAAACGGAAACTCTCTGGATAGGAGCGCGCGACAAGCTGGTGCTACTACGGCGAATTACAGGAAATCACTTTTCGTAAGAACGTACCACTCGGTAGTCCTTTTCCGTTTCTGGCAGTCGCGCTTTTCAGTAATTCAGTATTTCGCTGTCTGGTAGAACGTGATGAATATTTTGGGCCGAACGAATGCCAGTTAGCGTGAGACGCTGAAATGGGCCAAATTGGAAGTGTTATTAGTTTTATGTACATGTACATAGACGGAGTACGCCTTTATTAGCTTGCGCTAACCATATTTCAAAGCAGATTCAGTGTTTTAATGTAGAAAAGGCCAGAGTTGGGTGTGCAATGTTTCAGAAGAATGTAATAATAAAGACGCGACAGTTAAGGTTGAGTTGGGAAATACGAATTTTTGAAAGTAGGTGACATTTGTTTTTAATTAAATTCTTTGCATATAGGTAGTATTATTATACAAAATTATAATCTCCCTTTATTATATTTAAGCTTCTCCTACCACTAGTCATTACTCAAACAAAATGAAAACTTAGAATTATATTGATTTGCATGCAGTCTTGTTAACAGTGGCGTATCTAGGAATCAGACCCGGATTTTAATTATTTAATTTTATTATTTATTAAAAAATCAATAATTGTTGATTATTTGAAACTGTATTACAGCAAAGTTTTATACCTATATAGTACAATGATACTAAGTATGTGATACTACAGAAATTGTCGTGAAGAAGACGATACGCTTGTTTCATAACCGTTGGAATTCTGGCTCAATGTAAATCGTGGTCGGAAAACGCGGCTATGTAATATTTATTTGATGCTTACATCTGGTTAATATCGTATAAAAGGTACTGTGGTTAATCATCGCCCACGATACTGTGTTGCAAATAACGCTAAATCTTTCAAAATTTTCAAAAACATCAAGATATCTAAGTAGCAGTTGAAAATTATGAAAAGGTATAGGGAAACCTATTAGAACTCATCATAAAATTTTCTCAGGAATTTAAAAATGAAATAATATACAGGGTGTTCCATTTAAAATAAGAAAGTTTATGGCGACTTCCGGTATAACCGGAAGTGGTAACACCCTGAAAATATTTTAAAATGAAAGAGAATCTTGAATAGCCCCGGAGTTCCACGTTTTTTCTAACCTCGGAAACTTCCAACGATTGGCTACCGTGGAAAACCCTGTATAGCTCACACTGCAACACACTTTCCTAAATGCAAAAGTTTAATTTAGGGGCTCGAGACAGAAAAGCGGGATAATTTTTATGGAACGTCAAATAATTTTTGGCCCGTCAAAAACTTAGTTCTGTAAAAAAAATGTCTTTGGGAATTCTACTCTGCATATTTGATTGTGATTATCAATGGTATTTTATTATTCTTTTATAAATTGTGTTATTTTGATTTTGTCAATTTTAATTGCATACATTTTTATTCTAATCATTTTTTATTAACTCTCATATATGCGAAAAATTTTCACAATACATATTTTTCACATTCACAGACACGACATCCTTAAGTATTCCATCGCTGTCGCCAAACTCATCTTTAATATCCGCGCACGTTTCAATACTAGTAGTACCTAGTACCTAATAATAATTCGCGTCGATCTGCGCCCGCGAGGGCATCGACGCACTGTCCCTAGATAACGGAACGTCGCGTTCGCAGAAGCCACGTCTCGCTACTCGATTCCCGATTCTGAACACGTACACAGACGGACCGATCGGGGGGAGAGAGCGAAGTACGCACATTTTTATGCACCCTCGTCATCCGGCCTGGGACGGGACAGCAGCTTTGGTTCCATCGGCAGTTTGTACCCGGTGTAGGAGAGTCGGTCCGCGTCTCTTAAAGCGTCGCCGTGTGTGTTGAAGGTGGTGTTTAACACTGTTATATTGCGATTTTCACATGTGTAACGTTTCACCCTCGCTATCGGTAATGATGAGAGGAAAAAGATGAGTTTTGGTAACACGTGCAGTACGGAAATGTGTCATTGACCTCGGAGACTATTACACTTTAGCATTGGGCAAAAATTTAGACACACAAAGTATCCGGTCACCCTACACGATTTTATTAATTAATTCGGGGAATTGTGTCAGAAATTCATGAATTTTCATCAATAAATCAACCGAAGAGCCAATGAATTAAAAAGGAGGTATAATATCTAACCATACCTACAACCTACAAGATTGTTTTTCTTTTTTAACGTTTACTTTAATTTGCTAGAATACCATAAACTCCAGGAAGTATGTAGCTGGGAAAGAAATCTATTTACCCCAATAAATCAATCAACACTGAGTAGCGCAGAGAAGCTTGTTCCCAATTCAATAAATTATTTGTCTTTCTTCATATACGTGGTTTCGTATGCGTCTAATTTTCTGGAAGAAGTTACACTTTTGTTCAAGGTGCTCTATGTTAATTTTATGTCCAGTACAATTTATGTGTTGTGCAACACGGAATCATTCAAACCCCAAGTGACATATTCGCAGGTTTCGATACTACTAAAACCGCCAATATGTCAAATATGTATCTTAACCAAATCCTGGGGAAATAATCAGCGTCTTTTTTCAACGTCGTTTCAAATTTACTCATAAAAAGATTAGCGATGAATGGAGACAATGGATTACACATTACTGTTCCTTGTCATTGTTAAAAAAATTTCTCGTCAATTTGAAAACTTTTTAAGTATATACCTAGGGAAAATGGTTTTTATATTGCGCGATTTTAACATTATTTAAGTTTAAATTTTAGGAGTTCCAATAAATATTCTATAGTCTCCGGCATTAGTGTGCTTGTGAAAGGTGAACACACATCAATTGATATTCATTGATATTATTAGGTATTATTCTTTTTTTTATAGGTATATGTGTACACTCACGGACACCCAAAATGTCCGGTCTAATGCGTAGTCTAAACGCCGCGTGCGACTCGGGTGCATGGAATGTGGCGCTCACACTGTGACTTAGACCGGACATTTTGGGTGTCCGTGGGTGTACACACATAGTTATAGTTTAAATGTTCGATTATATTGTTAAATGTGTAAATATATTGTCTACAATTGTAAAAGTTTTTAAAATAGTCTACCGCATACAAACCTAATGTATAAGGAAAAGAATTTGATTGAAAAAGGTTTTGAACCAAAAAAAAACCCGAAACGTGTTGATAAAAATATGACGTAATAAAATAGCATTTTTTAACTCTTTTTTGCTTAATTTATCAACGACCGAAAATACCCCCAAAAAAGAACAATACCTAAGGAGAAGCAGTTTCCCAATTTCAGCCTTCCCTCGCTTAAACGAAGCCGGATTCTTGTACGAACAAGAGTCCGGCTTCGTTTAAGTGATCCATTGATCGAGCGGCGTCGGTATTGATTTCTACCACGCCTAATCAAAACTCCGAACCGCTAATTGAGTGGAGCCAGATTTTTTACGCACCGAGTAAATTCCAACTGCTAATTAAACGGAGCCGGGCTCTGGTGGCACGTCAATTGGAGATCTGACCGTTGGTTGAGTGGAGCCGATTCTTTTGGCACGCCAATTATCCGTAGTTAACCCTCTCATTAAAGCAAATAGCTAATTACCGAATCTACGCTAAGTATTTGGTTTTGCATTACTTTGCTGCATTCTTTGGTTACATTTATTAAACATTTGTGTGTTTTCGCATTTTATCATTCAAATATGTTGCCTCTTTCGTTTATTAAAAATTGAATCATTAATGTATTTTTACATTCAAATATCTTGTCCCATTTGTTTATTTAAATAAATTTAATTACAAGCATCGTGATTGGCTTACATGCTTGTAGACTAGCAATGTTCTTTAAAGAACAGACACCTAAGATTCCATTTTTAAAGTTATGAGTAAAATCATTAAAAGCTTTATATGGAAAACAATTGATTTGATAAGCAAGCTTTCACTTATATATTCTTCTACTACTATCGCTTCAATATATTTGTCACAAATTTATCGCGAAACAGCATCCCAACGCTAGTATATATTGTTGTTAACAGCTCACTTTATACATGTTAGTGGATCTAATCTTCTGCCGGCAGCAAGTGGGTCATGTAAACAGCGAACAGCGCAGCCTTAAATGGAGCTTTATCTTAATTAAATAGTTACGGAAGCAGATTATTTACTTTATTTCTGTAAGCCTGTGTAGTTATTAAACTCTTTAATATTAGGCGTACACTACACCGACTGGAGTTCGCAGGGAATTAATGAAGTGCCACGCGATGTTTACCGTCTCATAAATTGCTCTACAGGCCCAGAATATCATCGTATTAAGTTGCATCAGCAAAATCGGCCAGTAAATTCCGTAAATGAAAACGATGCACCTTCAGGTCGTTTATGTATTTTAATAAAGTTATAACTAGCAGCGTACAAATTTTACCAAACGTTGTTGTAACCAATATAAGGACATTTTAAATGTTTGAAACAGCCTCAATAACTTTAAATTAAATTCTGATAGTTGGATGGATCGCAAACTAATTTTAATCAGTGGCGGCTCGTCAGGGGAGGCTACGGAGTCAAGTCTCTAACGAAATTAGAATTTGCCACTGGTTTCACTGGTTGGTAAGAAATTCTGTTAGTTGTTTAAACATAGAGACGAAATTACACATCGTACAAAACATTGAGAAACCACGGCCTAATTTATCTGTAGTATCTAACGACGGTAACCGGCAAAATCGTGGTTTTAGTTCATTTTATGGTACACTAAATGTGGTTGGTTAACTGGTTCAATTAAACGGAAAAGATTATTTTGTTGGCCCTGTCCACTTTTTTGTAACCAAACCGAAATGTGGTCGAAATTAGGTTATACAGATTTAAAAAAATCTACCGCGCGCTATTGAACGGCATTCTAAGTCTAAAGAACACATTTCATCGTTGTGCAAATTAAATTATTTGGATAACAAAATATTGCTACTGCTGTAGACAGCGCGCGCAAAGATGCAATTATTGCCTATAATAATGAAGTTAGAGAAAACCGCAAAAATTTAAGAAAATTAATAGACGCAGCAATATTTTTAGCATCACAAGATTTTAGCTTTTCGAGGACACAATGAGACTTCAGATTCTTTTAATCGTGGAAATTATAAAGAGTTACTTGAATTCTTTAGTAAATATGAACCTAGTTGTAATAAATTTGTTAGTAGTAATATTGTTTCGGGTACATCTAAATCTATACAAAATGATTTAATAGATTGTATTTCTTTTGTATTAAAACAAGAAATAGATACAGAAATTAAAGAAGCTCCGTTTTTTTTTGGCAAGTAGATGAAACCACAGATATTTACTGTAAGTCTCAATTATCAATCATATTACGTTATGTTAAGAGCGGTGAACTTATTGAAAGATTTTTTGAGTTTTTTGACGTATCACCCGGTCGAACAGCTGAATATTTATTTAACCTTTTATCAAACAACAGCGAAAAATATGATTTAAAAAAAAGAAATTAGTTGCTCAAACATATGATGGTGCATCTGTTATGGCAGGGCATTTAAATGGTTTACAAAGTAAAAAAAAAACAATTGCACCTCAAGCTCTTTTTGTACATTGTCGTGCTCATGCCTTAAATTTAGTTTTGAGTAAAGCTTGTAATATAAACAAAGAATCTATAATTTTCTTTTCTAATTTAATTGTTATTGTTTTTAGAGTTTATTTTTGGTTTACTATTACGTTTATCAAGAGTTTATTATTACGTTTTTATTACCTTTTTACCTACCACCTCATCCATTTTCCTATCCAGGCAAGAGTTCACTCTCCTCTACGGTGTTCTTGCCAGACAACAATTTATATTTTACTTTAATCTATTTCTTTTCCAATTTTTATTCTACACTTACAATGCTACAATAATAACAATAAAAATATAATTTATTGACTGAGAAGGGTTACTTAGGCTACAGTAGCCTCCCTTGAACAAAAAGTCGCGAACCCCAACTGATTCTAATACGAAGTAAAGTAAGTAAAATTGCGGTTTGTTTGAATCTGGGAATAAATAATTATCTTTGCTGCAATTATTGCCAAACAGTGCTGAAGATCAGAATGCTATTTTGCTACCCCAAATGAAATAATAAATTAAACTGGATTGAAGTATATTTACGCTAATTTCTTTATGTGTACATTAGGATTTTAATACAAAAAGGACGAAACCTCATCATTAAAGTTGAAACGCCGAAAAGGTCTTGTATGGAAAAAGAGAATCGCCCTGAAGTAAAAAGAGTCATTTTTCATCCTATACAATCGTCTTAGGGTATTTAAGGTTTCATGCATCATCTAGACATTCAACAAATTCCCACTTTGCTCTCGCATCCCAGCGATATTTTCGTTCCAGCGATGGCTCTCCAAGAATGCCGTTACCCAAACAATTAATTTTCGATAAATACAAGGGTCATATCGGAAGTGACGCAGAACAAAGCACCCCTCCTGGGAGACGCCATCTCATGGCCCCGAAGACGACGAACCGATTTATCATTTCATTATCGTCGTAGGCGATTTTTTCCCTCCCCCCACTCGCCAGAAAGAAAAAGCGATCCATTTTTTGACGTGGCCGCCATTTCTCTTCTCTTTCTTCTGGGCCGTCCAGAATTGTGACACAAATTGTATTAGCGGTATCCCCGGGAAGATACTTGTTTCCTTCGGCCTTTGTGCCGTGCGGGATCACGTACGCAGTGCTTTCCTTCTTCTGGATATATACGTAAAAAATTGGATCCTTCGGATTTGCGGTCGATCTAACGCAATTTGAGAACGGAAAAGGCTCGCGGCTGCGACCAAATCACGATGCGCGCGCGTTCCTCTTTGGAAAATGTGCACCGCCCTACCCTCTTACCGCGATAATTCGAAGGGTAGCCTTTTAAAGTCGGCTTAATAAAGTCCTTTTTCCGGTGCTGATTCGATAGATTGGAGGAAACCGTTTAATACCCCGAACGCACTGACAAGTTTAATTTTCTTGAAAGCGGTTGATGAGAAGTCTTTTTAATTTAATAAGTTCATCCCTTTAGTCGATTCATCAGTACGATCTACTGCTTTGTCGAGCCCTATAAAAGGATTCATATTTATTAAGTTATCCACGCGTATAAGGAATTTGTTTTAATTAAATTAATGTTAGTTGTTATAGGAGTTGCTGTTACCCATACAGACGTAGTAGAGCGATACAACTACTCCATTTATATATCTAAATATTATGTATATAAACTCTGACCGATTGAATACCTTCCAGTTCGTAGACATTGGCCGTATATCATATTAAACTAACTACGCCGGATTTATCAATGCATAACTTGAAAGTACAAAATGCAATATACTATAACAAGTTGTCCTTTTTATTTCGATCGTACCTGTAGATCATGTTTACTTCATTTTAACATATATTTTTCTTTATAAAAAAGAGTGAGAATTGCATTCTGGGTTAGCTCGCCGTTTTTAAAGTTCATTTTCCTTCCTGAAATCGAGCTAAGAACATCTAGGTAAGGTTATCTTATTCAATTTTAAATGTTAATAATTTTAATCTCAGGTAATCTGATTAATTATTTAAAATCTATTTCGTTTAATCACATCTTTATTTAAAATCTAATATTTTACATGTTATTTATAAAATATTTCAAGGGCACATGGTAACATCATATTTCGATTTTTAGGCTCAAAATTTAAAGATCACCGCTCAGAGATCACTGTTCAGAGCTTAAAGTTCTTTTCATATATCTTATGTGAAATCTTATCTATATCAGAGATCTTATCTGCTAATGATGCGAATTAATCAATAACCACACACTAGCGGGCCGATGAAGTCTATCTGGAATTGGACAATTCCATATAATGGCTGCTCTTCGGTTCTCGGATTCTCTGCCGTGTAGAAAGTTTAAATTACTTGACGTTTCGATCATCTTGTCGTGATCTTCTTCAGAAGTGAAGTGACACTAAAGTGAAGTGTTTTTTACTACAAGCGAATATTAGATGTTTTTTTATATACTGTGAAAGAGAGAAATATGATGAGAGAATCTAATTAACATTTTACTTCGAATAAAATCTGTAACGGTAATTTTATTACGCATTACATTGGATATAAAATATCTTTTTGTACGGTTTTTATTTTTCTCATACTGACAGTCATTCTGTGGCATTTTATATACGAACATATGGGCTATTGAAAAATAAAAATAAACATTTTAGTTCCACCTGCCTGGACACACTACTACGTTGAATGGGGCATTCGCAAATGGTAGGGGATCGAGAGTTTCGCATCGTGTGGTTCGTGCCGTGATTGCGTGTCAATTTTCCCAGGAACGCTTTGTTTATTCTGCTTATCCCTTCGTTGAGAGGGCGCTATGACGACGGGAAAAAATAACGATAAACAAAGTAAACAGTGGGATATCAGAATTTCAGAATGAAACGCTGCAATATTGGCATCGTTCTCATTTCTATAATGTGCTGGGGATTTGAGGCGTTGAAATTAAATAATATTAAATTGATATTTCCTTAAATAGGACTATTAAAAAGTTATTGTAAGGACATTACATTAACTTTTGGGGATATTTACGTTTCTTCATATATTTCATAAGGACTTGCTAATCCGCTATTAATTACTACAGCCTGATGAAGCAAATATTGTGAGCGAAACGTTGGTGGTTTAAATAAATGAATAATATGAAAGGGCTTTTATCGTTAGCAATTGTTTAGTGTTTGGAATCGTTTAGCAACTAATTTGTCTGAATTTACGTTGTGTACTTTTTTCCACAGGGTGTAAAAAAAGGTAAAAAGGCTTTACCACCAACATCTGATAACAGTAGATTCTAGACAGGATTTTATGTCGACCGATAATAAATACAGGGTGTTTCAGACCACTCGTCCACTATCTTTTTCTCGCGATCTATTGCAGCTGGACTAATGCGACAAAAAATTTAATAACATTCCATTAAACCGGAAATGGATAGCAAGTTTCTTATTTTAAATGGAATCATACGTTTTTTTTCTTATCTCAATGAATACTACAGATTATTTGAACACATTTTTCATTAAAGTTCTCTATCCCTAAATCCAACCGTTTTTGAGATATTCACGATTTTGTCAAAATTTTGACGTTTTCATCTCTTTCGAAAACATACCATATTCTGTAAACCATTAAAGATAATGATGTCATTTTACTAGTATCCAAGAAAAATAGTTGTTCCTACAAAATTCTGTCAAAAGAACCACTAAATTGTATACAGAGTGTTCATAAATCGATTGTCAATTCAAATACATTTAACCTTAGAAAATTCTTTTTTTTCAAATGTTACATTATATTTCTAATTATACCATACAATCTAGAAATGAATTCTCCGTCGATAAGTATAAAGGATGCATATACCTATTCCTAGTCGTTTTCAAGATATCAACCATTATTGACTCGGCTATGAAATTTTTTTTTAAAGTGAGAGGTATTTGAAAAAAAAAATGAAAATGGAAAAATTAAGAAAAAAAATTAAATATATTTCCAGCGAGGAGTCCAAAGACAAACTGCGTTTAATAAAAAAAGTAAAATTGAAGAAAATTCAAAAATTACGATTGTGAGGGGTGTTTCAAGACAGAATTAAGAACAATGAAAAATTAACAATATTTTCAGCGAATCCCGCAGTGTTGAGTCTTTCAAATTCAAATGCGTTAAAAAAAAAAGAAAAGTTAAGAAAAATTCAAATATAAGAAATTACAAATATTTTCAGCGTTTTCCAAAGAAAGACACGCTTAAAAAAAATAGAAATTAGAAAATTTGAAAACTGAACACTTGAAAACATTAAAAGTTTAAAAAAAATATATATGATAACTTAAAACTTGAAATTCAATCTTTGATTCCCATATCAATTCTATATCACATTTAGACCTAATTCTTGCATTTTATTTCATATTTTTTTATTGGTATCGTTATATAAACTGGCTAGCGATCAGAGGGTGCATTGAACAATTTTAAATCAGTATCGTTCACGGTTAATGAAGCTCAGTGTGCTAACTGGTAAAAACCCAACATTAAAATCTGAACCATCAAGATTTCCGTTCTCTTTTTGTTTGATTATTCTGAGGCGCCTTAACGAAAATGAGAAAAAAGTTTTATATCTCGTACGATCCTATATATGCTAATATAGGCGCTAAAATTGGATTTTCCCGGCTACAATAATCCGCGAAAATTATTGCTTTTACTGCGACAATTTCGCGAGATATACGGCCGACATAAAAATAAACGGGAAATCAGAATATAATACATTCTCGCTCGCCTATTTGCCCGGTGTTACTGGCGATTATCGGAGCGCATAGAATCGGTGATTTATTCACTCTAGCACTCTACTGAATAGAAATTAAAATGCACGTACAGAATAATAAATATCTACCTATTTTATCTACAGCGCCGTGTGACTGTATCGGCGCAAACTGCAACAACTTAAATGGATGTTTTTTTTTTTTTTTTAGAGGAATAAAATCGTGCAATTATTCTCTGGTGTGCGAACTAGCGTTACGGTTATTCCGTTAGGATTGATAGTATCCGAAAGAATCAATAGGATAGGGAATGACTGTAAGGTTAGAGCAGCTATAAAAGCAAAGAGGTCAGTTCTAAAGAAAACAAGGCAAACAAAAGAAGGCAATCAGAACGAAAGTTCAACTGCATATACAAGGCGTCTTGTTAGTGTCGAAGAAACTCGCAGATCTTTACAAATACGATTCAAACAACATCACAAGTTGATTAGTCTAGGGGAAGGGAAGCAAATACAAGTTAGCGGATTCCTAGGGAAAAACTACGATAAGAATGGTTTTGACGTTTTCGCCTCTATCTACTATAATCTTTGAATACGTCGATTTTTCTGATTGTGAGTAGTTAGTTCTTTTTCTGAGAGACGTGCTGTTATTATTTTCACTAGTATAGTATCGGAGTGCTTTTTGTTTTGTTCAGAAATTAATTTTCTGTTTTGTTAGCGTAAGGAGTCCTAGAAGTATCCTGAAGTAACTCCGCAGTATCCTTTGATGCAAGAGTATCTGCTTCCTCATTGTTCTTCTGTGATAAATTGTTCTGATAATCAAATTAGTTATAGTTATAGATTATTGTTCCTGAAAGCATTAACACCATTATAGGAATATGTTCAGGATGTCACCTCAAGTTTTTCCTTTTTAACGCTTATTTTGACATGCTAGAATAAAAAGAACTTACGGAAGTATGTAACTTTGAAAGTAATCTGTTTACCCCCTCGTAAATCAATCAACAACGAATGGTGCGGAGCGCCATGTACAGGATTCAATAACTTGTTAGAGTTTTTCCTCATATACATGGTTTCACAAACGTCTAATTCCCATCATTACATTTTTCAATAGTTCAAGGTTCTCAATGTTAATTTTATGTCAAGTATCACATATGTGTTGTGCAACACTAGATGATTCAAGCCTCCCAAAGCGACGATGCACTTTGTACTCCTTAAGTCTGGTTATCTGTTCAATATAAATTTCATTGCTGTCCCCGCATCTTATTTTGTAAATGTCCGACCTTTCGTGACTTGGTTTATCTTTAGAGTTACTTAGAAGATTCCTCAATGTGTTTCGCGAGGTAAAATGTTGTGTTCTTCTGAAGTAAGGGAGTACTTCAGAGATGCTTTTTTATGATGATCTGTATTTAGATGGCATCTTCAGAAGAGTAACCATTATATGTTTTTAATAAACTGCAGTTCTTTATCAACACTTCTCTTATTAAGAAGGAATAATATGCAAGTCAAGAGAAATTTTGTTTAATCTATTTTATTTTCGGGTGAATGTTCTTTTCATGGTTTTGTAAACAGACACAACTTTCATTTTTACACTGATGAAAATCCACATTTCTTCCGGATTCGAACCACCAACGTATGGGGAGGAATCGTGGAGTTAAATATAATAGGTCCTTATTTCTTTAATGGTAACCTTGATAGACAAAAATTTCGCTGCGCTACCATCTTCAAGAGCTTTTGGAAAATATTCCTTTAGCTGTAAGACAAAGTGTGTGGCTACAATTAGACGGTGCCCCAACACATTTCCATACTAACGTTCGGGAGCAGTCAAAAAATCATATGCTTTTCCATATAGAGCCCGCGCCGTATGAGTTGGGCCACCCTGTATATTAATGTGTCTTAATTGTCACATTAGTTCCACTTATAACATTATTGTCTTTATTTTTATTGGAATAAATGATTTTATTTATAAATGAAGAAATACAAGTTTAAATTTATACCACGATTATCCATTACAACAGTAGTATTTTAAAACATATAATTTACAATGTTTTATTAACTTTGTAGGTTTTTAAACTTTTCTAATGTACCATACAAAAGTACATGAAAGAAATTTAACGTAAAAGGTGAAGACAGACAGAGAATTTCACACTTAATTTTCTTAGAAATTCTGATTACGCAGCCTGTAAGAAAGGAGCTTGGTATTCAAGGCCATAATCGAATTTTCCAGCTTTTCTCCAATCTAGATGCGGTTTGAGCGAAATTAAATTGTTAAAGTGAAATTCACTCCTTTAAGCACGCACTGATAAATGCCATATCACTATCCTTAACTCACACTTACATTGTTGAAGTTATTTATATTCCTTGCAAAATTTATTTATACATGAATTTAACAGCAAAAATTTTAAAAAGTTCAAATACATTCATGTCGTGTTTATTCTTTATTCAAGATTTAATATCCCCATTTTATACAGAAAAAAAAGAACAAATCCGCAACTTTTGTATTTAATATACTTTCAGGCAGATATACAAAATAAATTTTGTATCGGTTACGTAAATCTCTCCCCAATATGTGGTCGGCGGTTTCGGAAAGTTTCCCTTTTCCCGTTTAAATAATCCTCCAATAGCTAAAGGACCGCATCGCTCGTATAAATAAATATTGGTGAAAGCCCGCTGGTATTTTCCGATACTATCAGTATCGCTCTGGTTTGTTCGTAGGATTTTGCAGATCCCAATAACCAGATAAATATTAAAAGTTTTGATTAGTTTACCCGCAGTTTCGTAGCGAAGTTTAATTAAAGGTTATATTTGTTAATTTATCACTATTAAAACTGATACCTGTTACTAGTGAGTCTTTCTTATTTACTTTCAAACTAGATATATGTAAATGAAAATAAATTGGAAGTCTGTCAATAAATATTTATTTTGGCGTAAAATTTCAATGTGAAATATTTATATTTACTTATAAATTGAGTCATTCTCATTTGATCCTGACAAATTTGCACTTTAATTAAAATAGTTCCCAGTTCCGAAACGAACGCTAATTTAGAATTGGATAAAACCAAAATGAACAATGGGATTAAGCTTTCAATCTTGAAAAAATGACTCATAAATTTGAAATGATAATAGACTTTAATGATATAGAAAAACTTCTCTTTTATATGTTTGATATTGCAACTTTTATGTTCACCATATCTTTTTCGATAATGGTTCTGTATATAGAGGCCCTTTGACCAAGTTAACACTTACGTTTATAAGTGAGTTTATACATGAAAGCTTCAGTAGGGTGAAATTAATTCACACATTACCTTCATTTAAATTTGAAACCACCCAGTTTTAATTATATTTTTCGCTTACAGCGCCCTTAATTAAATCTTTGTGCTGGCGTGCTTTAAAATCGGTGTTAAAATATGGAAATATGTTACTACAGGTATAGTATCAATTCCCATTTAGCAATAAAATTTGTATAAGCTCATAACGTAAATTAATTTTTGATATTTTTGAAATTGTTTTTATAACAATCAGCGGCGTTTGTTCTTTGTTCGTGTGTTGTTTTTTTTTTGTTTACTCCAAACGCAATTTTGTGTGGTTTGACGTCCATTATCCGCAGTTAACCCGTTTTCCATTAGGAATAGTTGTTGTGCAGCGGCAGTGGCTGATCTATGGGCACCTATTTAGCGTGGCTTTATTGTAAATAGAGGAGCAATTTATTCCGGTATTATATATATATAAATAACGGCCATATGCTCGCTCTGGTGTTCAAACTGCTGAATTTTGCTCTATTGATTGTATAAACAACACCATTTTAAGTGGCGTTTTTTCTGTTTCAGGTATGTAGCTGAGATACTTCGTTTATCAATAAAGAAGAAATACATATTAAACGTATTGGAGAATAGTAAGTAATTTTTTTAAAATGAAAGGACATTCTAGTATGAAGCTCGTTTTAGACTACCAACAATTAAGATTATATATTTATATGAGCATAATTCTATCCATAAGAATTTCATGTAGAGGACAAGAGATGTATGGTGTCAAATCTAACTTTGAAAATATTTTGGATTCTACACTATTCGTAATGTATTTTAACCAGAATTATAATCCTATTATATCATTTAAAATGTTACAAATTATAACCACCACAAAAGTGAGTGACGTGTATAAATACTGCTTTCGTTTCGTAGTTCTTTTCACTAGCATTAATCAATAAATACAATAAACAAATGAGAATAATTTAAAAAAAAATAATATATTGAATATTAGTAACAAATTTAAAATGTTATTATTCTCGGTCAAGCAAAACTGGCAATTTTTTTTTCTTTGCTATTTGACTAGATACTTACAATTATACAGGGTAGGGCAAAATAGACGACTTCTAGCTGGAGCTTCTAGCTTCATCGGAGATTTCTGCATCTGAAGTTCACATGAAGCAAAGGTTTAATTTTAGGTAATCATGGATTATAACCAGACAATACTAATAACATTTAAAACGCCATATTCATTGCGCACATCAAAATATTTGATAAGAAAATTCTGTCATAGTCTTGTAGTGAAAATGCTTGAATGTTGTTTTAAAATATTACACATTCTTGTACATACGTGTGGGAAATGCAAAAATCTTAGCCAAATAAAGACTGGTGCAGTTTTTTCTTTGATGTATAGGGGGGAGGGGGGTTATGAACAAAGCAAGAAAGTGCTTTTTCTGTTCTATTGGGGAATTCACGATTAACACTTTAACAATTTTATTATGTTGAAAAGTTGTTCTATAGCTCAGATCGAAAAGTAGGCATGTGTTGACAGATCCATCAACTCGGCTATCGCTTTTTAAAATTCAACTATGTCATTATGTCATGCTGATTTGTATCGCAAATAACAATTAAATCTAATTTTGTGCCTATATTTTAATTTAAAATTGAGAGTTGTGGTTATATCCCCTGTTAGGGGTGACAGACGAGTATTTTCTCTTGCCAATCTATTATGCTGAGCGTATCGGATTTTATGTTGTAGAGAGTGAATCTTACGTTACATTTTCAGAAAAAAATATGTCGGTAATCCATATCCATTTCTGTAGGCGAACGTCGACACATGGTCGACTTGAACCACATAAAATACTTAATCTAAAGAATATTTCTAAGATAAAAATAGCGATTTCTTTTTACAGTACAATAATTGTATTAATACCAGCGTAGTTAAACTAAAAACCAAACAACTAACTTGATGGACTGTAATATTTATGATACTGCTGGGGAATTTAGAATGTCATAATTGAAACAGAAATATATTCTTGAGTCAACTATACTAGACTTACAAACCTTATTGTTGGCTTTATGTGTGAAATTTCTGTACAACTAACAGTCACGGATGCGGCAAATTTCTCCATTGCAGTATTCATTAGTTGTATATCAAAATAAGTATGTTAAAATTTCGTGTATTAACACAACACATTAAAAAGAAAAAAGCTGGAAATACACCAAATAAAGTGGATAAACTACAGCGTCTCTTACTTCAAATATGAACAACGGAATATTTTCGAAGGCTTCTAGATGTATTTTACGTTTCTAAGAACTTCAATTTCTAATAAATATTAGATCAAACAATGAATAGTTTTTATGTTAGAATTTAATGAAGGATTTGTTAAAAATGTTTTTGTTCGCCTGTTAGTATTATATGGCGATAGCAATTCTGGAAGTACTGGCATGCTTTCCTCGCAATCTCGTAGAAAACGAGGGCATTTAATCTACATTTCAGTAACTAAATCCATACCTGCGCCCGTAGTGGAAACGACCGATTTTAATGCACTTCACGCCGGAACCGTATCGAACTACGTTATATAACTTTTTAATGCATGGCCAATACGTTACATCACGGGAGGTAGGGGGGAGGGTGGCACATTTCCCCAGTCGAATCCACGTCAGGGCGATATTTCACCTACACTTTCAGACGTATTTTAATTTCGGTCGCTTTGAAAATTGAAATATACCCTTTCGTACTTGTGCACACTTTCTTCGTTTTTCTGTTCACTATTTCGCTGTTGCCGGCACTGTACTACCTACCTCCGCCGCCAACAGCAGCGACGGAATGAATTATGGAGGTACATGTTTCTCGGTTAGATAAATACACAAGACAGGCGTTGGGCAAACGCCGCTCGCGCTCCCACACAATCGGTGAGATATGTATGTAGGAAAAAATGGTGGAGTCGCCGAGTTCGGTTATTGCGAAAGTTTCAAACAGTCGCATCGAGATAAAGGCGTGCTATTATTATCATCTTCCATTTTTTACATTGCTAGAAGTCACAATTGGATAGACGCGCATTGCACATTGGGTTTTCGCTTTATAGCAACGCTAGCATTGTTTTTCATAGTTTTTTTTTTAGTATTTGTTTTCCTTTTGTCAGCAATTAGAAGCCGACTCATTGTTTTGCAAAATAAACGAAAAATTCCTTAGTGTGTGATCACGATGGATATGGAAATCCTGTTGACTGCGTGGTGCGCGAGGCACAGGAATGGTTTTCTGCAAATAGATTAAAAATCAATAAATAAATAAATAAATAAATATACAGTTTATTGCAATTTGTAAATAAACAATAAATTTACAACAGCAAAATGTCAAAATAAGAAAACTACAAAAGAAAAACGCAGTACATAGGTACACTGTAAAAAAATTTCTAGTAAAATTACATGTAAAATCGTTGGTAACAAAGTTGCCTACGATATTACAGGTAAATTTACTTCATCCAGTAAAATTGCTATCTACCAGTAAATTTCATACACTGATGTATTTTTCAGTTGTTCTGTAAAATTCATATGTAATATTTATATAAATTGTATATTTACCGAACAGTCAAGTAATTTTGGCATGTAATTTTATAACGAAGGCAGGTAAAAATACTAAGAAGGTGAATATTACAGGTGTAAATATACATTGCACAGAAAATTCCCTTGCATGTGTGATTTTGATTACAACCTTATTACTTTTTACAGCATA
Organism: Cetonia aurata; assembly: GCA_949128085.1. Taxonomy (NCBI): domain Eukaryota; kingdom Metazoa; phylum Arthropoda; class Insecta; order Coleoptera; family Scarabaeidae; genus Cetonia; species Cetonia aurata. The sequence continues at coordinate 38,825,009 of OX421885.1, forward strand.
CTGTAACTCGAATTAAATTCCTGTTTAGAGTGCCAATGATTCCAATATAAATTTGGTAACATTGAGGAATATAAATTGTATAATTTTACTTAGACATCACCATTAATATTCCGTAATGTTATCAAATACACATATGGATATCACAGACTAGTATAAATAGTAATTTAATTAAAGGCAAAGTATCATTACTATAGGATTATAAAACATAATAAGTACTAAAACAATAAAATTCTTAGTTATTAGACAATTTTGTTGCAGCTTCAGAACTTGCAAAACGTCAATGTTGTTGAGTTATAGGAATAAAACTAATAGTGTTTTCGACTTATTGCACTTTACGCGTGGAGTATATCTATCTCCCTTACTAATATTATGTATTAAAATAAGATGGAAATACAATCAGTGGATAAAAGTGCAGTAAGTCGAAAACGCTATAAGAATAAGCAAATACATATTTTATTAATCTTCAGTAGAATAAAAAATATAAATTTCCTTTATCTGACATTTAATGGCTATTTCCGAACCAAATGCTATCAAATTCATTGAATTTTGCTCTGAAACAAAAAAAGAGAAACAAATGTTACTTCCATTATATTATTATATGTATATATCAGTAAATAGATCAAATGAAATTAATGTAAATAGGTACCTACAGCTTGTGCACGAATAAATATTCCACTACAAGCAGGAAAAGATAAATATAATTTTTACTTATCGCAACACCCAATTGATGAATAATCATTAAAAACGACTACTGAATTATTACAGCCAAGTTATCTTTAAAAAGTCTCTTATACATTATACAAAAACGAATACAAATTGCATCATAGGATTTCACAGTTCTCTACACCGGGAGCAAGATCCTGAGATGCAATTACTGTAAATATAAATGCATTATTTCTTTACAAAAGTAATGTATTAAAGGTTTTGTTTTAAGTAAATAAGCTATAACAGTTTAGCATTCGTTTTAATTTTAACAGTGAATCGTGAATAATAGTGAAATTTTTAATCAATTTGTGTTTATATTCATGGAGCAATAAATAATTTATGAAAACATTAGGTTATGTTTAATATTGGCGTGTGTTCCATCATGAATCAGAATACCCTCCAAAGTATTAACAATAAGTAAACTCGGTGAAATATTTAAACCAAAACAGAATTGCTGTATTAACCACATGTGAAAATATATTAAAATGAGTATTTTTATAAAAGCATCTTACCTAATTCTTTTGCAATGCTTGAGGCAGCACACAAACAGGAACAATCACCCCAACTTGCGATTGTTTATGCGTCACCATAACTGACTAGAATTACCTACGCGCACAGGCAAATAACCCAATAACCAATCACATTGCGGCGTATGAATTTTGTGCATTTGAAGGTAATTTTACCCAAATATTCCAGTAAATTTTAGTAACAATCGCAAAATATTACATGTTTTTTACGGTATTTTTTCTTTTCATTTTTATTACATCTTAAAAGTACATGAAATAACTGTAAATTTTACCGAAACTTCTCTTTCCATCTCAAATATACTGGAAAAAACAGGTAAAATAAGGTTTACATGATTTATCGTAGTAAATTCACAACGTTATTTCATGTAATATTTCCGATTTACTATAGTAAAATTACTGTAATTTTTTGCAGTGTAGGTATAAAAACTATCATAATTACCTATTAACAAAATCGTCAACGCTGTAAGGTTCTAATTCACACATATATTTGAAAATTGTTTTTTTTTACATGTTGTGAGGTTATTTATTTGTTTAACGGCACACTCTAAAAAATGGGTGTAATTTTACCCATGAGTTACAGTAAAATTACATGCATTAACAAAGCAAATTCACATCGATATTTGGTGTACTTTACAAATTCCTCGTTATTTGAAGGAATTTTAAGACGTAAACCAGTCTCGATGTAAAATTAGGCAAAATGTTAAGAAATTTTCCATGAAAACCTAAAGTTTAAGACTTGCACGGAAATTTCCTTGAGTTTTGGAGTAGAATTACAAGCGCCATAGGTAATACTACCGCCATATAATTTTTTACAGTTTTAAAATACCGAGTGATGTAATATTACATCAGTAAAATTAAAATATTTATACTTATTTGTCGTTTGTGTTTCCAATGCCGAAGATATCGAGGTTTTTTTTTTCTAAATTTTTTCAAAAAATGGATTCATGTCCTTAGTCACAATTCACAGTAAAACAAAAGCATTTTCAAAGAAAATACTTACCTACCATTTATATGAAATGCCTGTATTTTCTGACACGCAAAAAATAATTATTTGCATACTTATGAGAGAATGTTTCTAATTTATTGCTTCCAAAGAATTAACATTGCTTTTTTTTATTACTTATACCGATGTAAGTACATTTCCTGAACTATTATCTCAATCAACTTAGTTAAGTTTGAAATGACACTTTATTGAATGACAGAAACTACATATCTTTTATTATTAATTATGCAAATTAAATCGTATATGTTGCTTTATGTTGCAACAATATACCTATCTTGTAACCCCATTGATACATAAATTGCTTATTTGTAAAACAATGATTAACTGCCCTCTCCCTTTGGACCCGTCCAACTGTTTAGTATGTTAAAATAATGACAAAGTTGGTAGTAAATTTGAAGAACAAAATAACATTAATTTAATAAATTGCAATTAACAATCTGTGAAAAATTACGAACATTGATTGAATATTACCTGCATAATCCGGTAAACATGTTCTAACATATTCGGTTTACCGGTATCTAACGCGCACCTACGCGCGACTTGTGCGAAGTGCAATGGGTTGATTAAATCATGTGACTCACGTGACAAGCACTGTAAACGGTGTATTTGGTTATTTGTAGTACTTGCAGTTGCATATGTGAATTTTGTGCACGTACCTGTAGAGGTTATTTACGTGTGATAATATATAATAATCTCTATTAAATCTAAAATCTCTAAATATGCCTGTAAACATAAGGTAAGTATTCATTTACTCTAGCCCTCGAGTTGTAGCGGGATTCCCTATCACAGAAAAACAAAATGGCAGTAAAATACATATATATATATATACAATCTTCTATGTGTTATATAAGATATTTCCGAATACTGTTTTGATAATTAATCTGCTTCTAGTGGTTATTATGTATAGATTTCAGAATATATGTAAATAACAGTCGATTGCTTATTTATAAACATTGGCTAATACTGCATCTATGAACCCTAAACAGTAAAACTCAGTTATGAGTTTGTTTGACTTTCGTAATAAGAATCTAAGGTTTTGATGTTATTACTGGGTTTCCTCTGGTAAGCAAGCTGATGACCATTAATCTTCAAGCACCTTGGTGAAGTAACTGCTGCGTTTTCTATGTGGAAAACGATCTACTCCTTGTAGGGAGAAAGACAAGGCTCGACATGTTTTGCTCCACTGGGAGATTCGGTGTACACCAGGAGTAATTTTACGTTCAAAGCATTCAGGATTGAGATTTGAATAGTTGTGTATATTTTAGTTGTAATATCATTATATTACAACGAAAATATACACCACTTTTGAATTTTACTTCTTCAAATTTCAATCCTAAGCGCTTTCAACGTAAAATTACAACACATCGTAATTTTGCAACCTTATTGGTAGTTCTACAACTGAGAAATACAATTGCGTTCAGTAAATTTCATAACCGTTGTATTTTTACTATGGAATTTTACAACAATCTGGAATTTTACAACTGAAAAATACTGTCGAGTTTGCTAAATATCTCAGTGCTTGTATTTTTACTACGTAATTTTAAAACGGCCCGATAATTTTACAGACGCAAAAATACTTACAAGTGTAAATTTCGGGGTTGTTATGAAATTTACAAGTGTTGTTTAATTTTACCGTTGCCCCAGTAAGTTTACTCGTAAAATCGATGGTAACAAAGTTGCCATCGATTTTACGAGTAATTTTACAGAAATTTTTTTTTGAGTGCAGTTGGCAGGTTATTAAAAAATTTGTAACAGTTATACGCTAAGCTATTTTGTGTTGATGACAGTCTGTGTTTAGGGTAGCGGTAATTGTCCTTATGTTTAGTAGGATATATATGTTCAAAAGTATTAATTTGAAATATGTGCTTGTTTTTGAAAAGAAAAGCTAAAGATTCGTAAATATAAATTGCAAAAATAGTTAAAATATTGTTCATCCTGAAATGTCCTCTGCATGATTCTGTATATTTGAGTTGTAGCATAGCTCTTAAAATTCGCGTCTGCAACACAAAGATGCGGTGCAAGTCACTACTGCCACCCCAAACAATAACTCCATATTTCAACTGAAAATGACAGCAACTATAGTATACCATACGTAAGATATGATTGCTTACTAGATCTTTCAGCTGACGAACAGCATAGCAGAAACTGCTTAGCTTCTTACAAATAACGTTTATGTGTTCTCTCCATTTTAAAGAATCGTCTATCAATTCATCTAACACACATATTTTATTTTGAATAGGATATGCGAAGTTGTTAAGCATAATAGTACCAGGATAACCAGTTGGTTTACTCTTAAACAACATTACATTGGTCTTGTTGTGGTTAAGACTCAAATGGTTTTGGGAGAGCCAATGTTCCACACTCTGCATATAGTTATCCCCACTGGCGATTAAAGAACTTAAGTCATTTTCCACAATTAGTATGGAAGTATCATCCGCGTAATTGACAGTTATAGATTGTGGATCGCCGACACGTTTGACAGCATAGATATCATTGAAATATATGACAAATAAGAGAGGCCCTAAGACGACACCCCTATTAACAACAATATCTTTTGAACGTATAGGTTTTCTATCAGAATGTAAATAGACTGTTTGCTTTCTATTCGACAGGTAAGATTTGAACCATAAGAGGGCACTTCCTCTAACCCCATAACATTCCAATTTTTTGAGTAATTTCTGATGATCTATGCTGTCAAACGCCCTCGACAGATACAACATGACACCATATGGAACGTGCTTATTCTCCAAGGCGTAAACAACCTTCCAAACAAACTCAAATAGCGCTGTATCAATACCTTTATTCTTCAGAAAGCCATGCTGATGTTTATTTATTAAATTATATTTAGCAAAGAACATATATAAACGATTCTGAACGACTTTCTCAAACAATTTAGACAAACCGGTTAATAAGCTTATTGGTCGAGAGTTATTTAAATCATTAGGGTCACATTTCTTATAAAGGGGCATGACAACAGCCTGTTTTAAATATTGTGGAAAACAACCACCTTGCATTGAGTAATTTATAATGTGACACAACGGGTCTATGTAAGTCTCAGGGCATTTTTTAAGAAAATCTGTTGGAATATTGTCAACGCCACAAGTGGTTCCCTTCTTGATTCTCTCACTTCTATATTACATCATTTAGGTTTGTGATTGGTATTGGTGTTACTTTTAGGAAAGACGAATTAGTGATATTAACATTGATGACTTCCGCATTTCACAACCACCTTAACATTAGTAAATTTTCGGAAAAAATTGATGGAACTCTTGCACATTATTGGTTTTTTTTTTCACCACATCAACACCATACTTTTGTACATTCAATTCATTAAATTTATTAATCAAGAGTGGCTTCTCTTAATGCCGAAACATCGATTGCGTGGAACGTAATCGAAAAGCGTGCGTGTGCGTGATGAAAACATCGCAATAAAACGATTTCAGTAATAGTTTACGAGCTCATATGACGAGGCGTGAAAAGGCTGGTGGTATTCGGACGGAAAATAAACAGCCGGCAACGCATTGCGATTGGTCGCGCTCATAAACCAGGACAGACCGTGGAAACGGCCCTGGGGGATCTGTAGGGGCCTAGAGGGCTTTGTTTAGCGATTTAAAGATTAGGACTAAATACCCTTCTACTTAAAGGGACACTAATTGTCTTTAACAGAAAGGGGTAATCGGTTAATTAATGCCCAGTGTCAACTGTCAATGTTTATGGAGGTTTTCGCTAATCTGTTTCTAGATATAGTAATGCGAATTTACACTTTGAAGTGCTGCTCAATATACCTTAAGTACACAGCACGAACAAATAAGCGAAATTATTTACAGTCAAAACACACAGATTTCATATTTTCTGTATCAAATTAAAAAACTTTATCGGTTTTTGTCGCGTTTGTGTAAGATTTTAATACAGTTGCAATACTTTTTTCAGTGTGTAAAAAACTGACGTCTCAGAAACGTGAACATGCATAAAAATTTTATAGATCTAGGAAAAGTATCTATAAAAACTATTGTAAAATCATAAAAACGAATACCTATACACTTAAATTAACTACCACAGATGTAATGCCAAAACACGAAATTAATGGTAAATCATAGAGATGTCTACTTCTTTTGAGCCGTATTTTTGTTACTTTTCTACTTGAATTAAATGCTCAAATGTCATCTCTATGTCAACATCTCTATGATTTATCATTATTTTCGTGTTTTTTTTTTTTGCATTATATCTGTGGCAGTTAATTTAAGTGTGTTGGTATTCGTTTTTATGATTTTACAACAGTTTTTTATATATACTTTTCCTAGATCTATTAAATTTTTATGCATGTTCACGTTTCTGAGACGTCAGCTTTTTACGCACAGAAAAAAGTATTGCAACGGTATTAAAATCTTACAGAAATGCAACAACTTATTAAGATTCTTTATTAAAATACTATTTATAACGCATTTAAATTAAGGGTTTTATTTTGAACTCACCTTACTTTGATTATCCGCAAAAAATATAGGTGTCTAATACATCTGAGCATATCTGTATTATCTATTATAAAGTCTAATTAGTTGTCAACTCTGGATTCACAAGATCGCCTACAATTTTATTCAAGTCGTGCCGAAATGTATCGTAAGGGATGACACATTTGGGATTCAATTAAACGTTGATAATCTACTTTTACCTTTACTACTCAATAAGTCGGACCCGGACAATAAAATTCTGGGTGCTCGTGCATGAGCGAGTTAAATTTTAACACCTCGCCGTTATGATTAAATATCCCATGAGCGGTTCGTTAATATAATATACGCACCGTTTTTATGGCGAGTCGTAAAAAATAACAGTATAACGACCGACGCGTTATTGCGTCTTCTTTTACGCGCCTATTACAACGCCGAGAGTGTAATGAAAATATGAAATATTACGTTTCGGAACAACAATTCACTATGGATTGCGTTAAGCCATTAATATGGTTTTCGAATGTTTTTTTTTTATTAAGAAGTGAAAATGGGATATAATGTAGAATTTCAACTTAAATCAATCACTGTCAATTACGTTCTGGAATAGTTATATTTATGGTTAGTTTTAAAGGGTTGTGGAAAATTAAAAATTACTTCCTGCAATGTCCATCCTATAATAAATACATTTTTATTGAAAGCAGATCATAAAAAGATGAATTTCTTTTGCAATACACACAGTGCTACCAATATAAAACCAACGAGTTGCAATTCACGCTACATTATTCTTTTTGTTCTCCTTTTTTTGCTGATAAAATCAGCACTGGATTGAAATTGATTCTTTTGGCTCATAGTAAAATTTAATTTAATCAGAAGCTCTTTTTTTTGCTTTTTAACAGAGAGGAATGCCGTATTGTTTGCATAACGAGCAGATATTTTTGTTAAATCAACATTTAAATTATTCAATATAAAAAGCGAAATCCGATATAGAAAATGCTTTGAAATGGGATTTAATAATTTCCTATTTACACAACTAAGCGATCTGTGATAGTGAATGAAATATTTCAATTTATAAACGTAGACAGCTATGCAAAAAAAGCAATTTGTAAAATTGCATTCATATTACATGGTGGAGCAAATGTAATTATAATGATAAAAACGACCGCAAACTAATAAATGAGGTCCGTTTCATTAAATTTGGTCTTACCTGGAAGCAGCACGGCAGAAATTTTATTTAAATAACGTAAATCTCTGTCTGGATGTATAACTCTTTCCGCCAAGAAATGATAGCTTATACTTAAAAATCAAATAAGACAGTGCATTCCTTATTGTGACTAGCTGATATCTGCACAGGTAGTGTGAAACATGTCGGGACACGCATAAAAGCAGGCGGTGTCATTATTTTAATGATCGGTAATAGACTACATGATGTAATGCCAGTGGATTTATAGCAATTTCTTCTAGACACCACTTTACTCTCGCATTTACGTTAGAGATGACCATAGGACGCTCTCTCTTACGGTATAATAATAAGCTGATTTTGCTACTTTTTTTGACACACAAATAAAAGGGAAGCTTCGAAGTTTTATAATATTAAGCAATAGTTAAAACATCAGTTTGTAGTATCGGCAAATGGTTTATTTCATTATGTTAACAATCAGTGATCAAAGAACACATCTCAGCTATTGTTGTTTCTTTGAATATGTATAAATAATACGTTTGAGATATCTGTGTATGTACAAACATACATGACAGCGCATTCAAAAGTCATTTTAACATAAAGAGCCCATAAAGGAGACAACTACAACTGGTTCACCTCCCATCTCTTCCCAACAAACGCGCCGCTGTTATTCTGCGAGCACAAGAAAAGTAGGACAATAAAAGCAAAGAGAACCATATTCAAATGCAATCCCACCGTTTGTTATCTCGAAACAATAGCGGAGTAGATACACACAATACGTTCCGCAACAACTATGGCCATATCTGGAGCACTTTAAAAATTTAATAAAAGAGAAGCTTCAAGGAAACTGACAATAACTCTTCTTAAACCGATATCGGTTCTGCGGTGGCTGGTATCCGTACTCTATAGCAAGGATACCCTGGCGAACGCATTCGATTCTCAAAACTCATTCCGGGAAGTCGACATAATTTGATAGCTAGCGGCGTACCCGGAGAGTTTCGTTTGCAGTTTCAAATATCGACGCGTAAATAAATAAAAATTGTTTTGGCGCCCGTGTGGTTTCGATGGTAGTAAAGTGCATACTTGCCGGATCACGTAACTCCCCCTGGCTTGGAAGCTGTCGTTTTTTTTTTCTTTCCGCTTTACAGTCTCGAATTCGACCGACAGCAACATACCTGCCGGAGCATACACAGTATATACATGGTTTTATGTTTTACGTATTTCCTTTTATTACTCTATGAACGTCGAATAGATCCGTTCGGATGAGAAATACCTCGTCGCAGGGTTGATTTCTATTTGCGCAGAGTTATCGTAAATATAAATTCCGTTTATTGGCAGTACCGTCTGAGCACGGGACGTTACAACGTCGACATTACACCGTTCCGTTGCGTTTTATGCGCAGACTATATTGAATTGCTTGAAGACGCTAAAATGAGCTACATTTTGGAATATAAATGCGGCAATTTCGCGTCCCGAATGGCAGACAGGGTGCCGCTGCTATAAATTAAAGGGTCACGAGATCGACTCATTTGAATGAATTTAAATCGAAATATTCGATATAAAATGTGTACTTAAAGAGCTTCCTGTAACTGCGTAATTATTGGTTATTCCAGCAGTGAACGAATATCGGAAAATTTACTTCGCTTTCCAGCACTTCCAATAGCTTTTTCCTGTTGCTTTTGGTATAAATCTCGTCCAATTGCTGATTGCTTTCTTTTATCGGCTCAATTTATGCTGATATATTATTTTTATCAGAAATTCTGTGTGGTAGAATACCGTTCTATGTCCACTAAATATATTCATTAGTAGCATATATTTGGACTCACGTATCCAATTTTTGTATATTATTGCTATTTTGGATTCCTGGTTAAATTCAAACGGCACTTCGTTAGGAATACATTGTGTCTAAGTCGCACTGGTTCTATATACAAGTGTCTGTAGAAGGCCTTTACACACGCCTACCACATATTCCTTAGACCAAAATAAGTCGATTTAAGTAAACTTACCTTAGTCCAAAGTCGCTTAGTTTGGGCGCTATGCGGCCTTGAAGTTAAAATTTTGAAATCGTTTTACAAAACACGAAATAATTTTTATTCGATAGAGTATTCAAAAGCGATCAAATTATGTCTCTTGTAAAATTTTCTTATTTTTATTCGTTTTCGAGAAAAACGAAAAAAAGTGCTTATATGGTGGTGCGTTCGAAAAAAGCAAAAAGTAATCCAGTCGCCTATGATTTCTATCATAAACAAATGAATTTCGCATGGTTAAATAATAATAGTGTCAAATTTAAAATACCTTAAAGCTTAACTTTTCGTGATTTATCATGGCCTTACAATACACCAATGCAGAATATACCGATATGCTATTGGTATTTGGATTTTGTGAAGGAAATACTCGAGAGTGGGTTAGGGTGTATTCTGAATGGTTTCCGCATCGTCGAATACCAAGTCACCCAACGTTTGCTGCAGTTGAGCGACGTCTTCGGGAGCCCTGCTCCTGCAACCGCTGATTATGGAAGGCAGCGTTTTGTAAAGGTTCCTGAAGTTGAAGAAGCTATTTTAGAACGTGTTCAAGAAGATCCAGAAATAAGTACTAGACGAATAGGTAGGGAAGTAGGAGTATGTATGTATGTGTGATATTAGGGTGATAGTACACTGCGACCTAAAAGATCTATTGTGTCCCCTCTTCTCGCTGTATTTACAGCTGACCGTCCAGTCCGATTCCTTTTAAGAAGTGCAGAATGTCCGAAGGCCCCAGATTAGGTAACTCTCCCTCTTCGATTTCACATGCTCCCAGGTGCAGCGCCCTTGAGTTGCACAGTGCAACACAGTTTGTGAGTAGATGGATGGACGTTTCGTCCTGTTCCCCACAAAATCTACATTCGGCTTCCTTCGCTATTCCAAGCCTGCTTAGATGTCCGTTCAGTTTACAATGGCCTGTAAGGATCCCTGTCAGTATCCGAATATTATTTTTACTCAGGTTGATGCATTCTGCAGATCTCTTCTGGTTATAGGTACCCAGAAGAGTTTTAGCTTGCCTCATTCCCTGGAGATTCTGCCAGTATTTGGATTTTCTCTGCTCTACTTCATTTTTCAGTTTCTCCAGTGTTATGCTGCTACTTATCCCACAAAAAGGTTCTGGCCCTACAAAATGTGTTCTAGCCCCTCTCTTAGCGAGATTATCCGTTATTTCGTTTCCTTCCACTCCCGTGTGTCCCGGAAACCACAATAGAGTTACCTTGTTCTTAAAGTAGTCTTTAGGCTTTCACGGCCGTCGTTGCTGGCTGCTCTTCGGTTCTCGGGTTCTCTGCCGTGTAGAAAGTTTAAATTACTTGACGTTTCGATCATCTTGTCGTGATCTTCTTCAGAAGTGAACTAATATCGGAAAAATTAACTTCACTTCTGAAGAAGATCACGACAAGATGATCGAAACGTCAAGTAATTTAAACTTTCTACACGGCAGAGAACCCGAGAACCGAAGAGCAGCTAGTTACCTTGTTCTTTTTGCCTAGCTCGTTTAGTTTTTGTAGACACTCCCAAACCATTTTGGAGCTGATTATGTTTGACCTCAGCGCCCTAATGGCTGCTCGACTATCAGATATTATGATAATCTCCTGCTTTTCATAGCTTCTGTCAATGTTGACCTGGACACATGTCAACATGCAATAAATAACCTTAGAGGTGATGGAGAAATTTTGCAAAGAGTACAGTTTAATTTCCTTCGTCGTATAAATCTTTGTATGCGTGTAAATGGAGAACACTTTCAACAGTTTTTGTGACATATTTATTATTTGTGTTCGTGTTTCAGTTATTTAATTTTTTTAATAATTTTTGTGTAAAATAACCTAATGCGAATTATTAAAATACAAATTTCACAAAAACCATTAGAGTAATCAATTCTTATAAAGAGTGCCGTTTTTGTAGTAAATAAGTTACCCAGAATCTCCAAAACCGTGAACTTTTACTAAGCCTATTCGTTTACCTGTAGTTTTTATTTGAGCAGTAGATTTAGCCATGCGAAATTCATTTGTTTATGATAGAAATCATAGGCGACTGGATTACTTTTTGCTTTTTTCGAACGCACGACCATAAGCACTTCTTTTCGTTTTTCTCGAAAACGAATAAAAATAAGAAAATTTTACAAGAGACATAATTTGATCCCTTTTGAATACTCTATTGAATAAAAATTATTTCTTGTCTCTACTATAGACAGCAAAAAAAAAATATGTTAATTTTCATAATGGTTATGCGTGTTTCATTCACTTCCGGCATTTGTATTTTTTTTTAAATTTTCTCAAAACATTCGTCCAATAATACTAACTGACCATGCTAAATGTTATTAAAATCGCATAAGCCGTTTTGACTTTATAATAAAAAAACGATTTCAAAATTTTAACTTCAAGGGCGCATAGCGCCCAAACTAAGCGACTTTGGACTAAGGTAAGTTTAGTTAAATCGGGTTATTTTGGTCTAAGGAATATGTGGTTGGGGTGTGTGAAGACCTTTTACAGACACTTTGTATACTTTTTTAAAAATTATGTTTGTTTGAAATTTGAAAATACCTCCAAAACTGTGGAAGCATGAAAGAGCGCACATCTTCTATTAAAAATTTGGTTGGGTTTAAGCGAAGGCAAGAAATGCATAATGCACCTTCAGACAAGAGACCCTCGTGGGTTGGATCCTCACTCACTTAAAAAAAAAACCACATTTTCAGACCTGGATCTGCCTTGATAAACGCTGATGACGCGTTCTGCACGAATCTTTGAATACTGGTGTTATATGTGTGACGCTGGGCAGGCAATGAAAACGTTAAACGTCAACTAAACCTTCTGTTTTGGTATTGCCGCGTAGTCACTGGTTATGGAACATAATATGTGCAATTAATTTTAGAGTATGAAGTTTAAGAATACCTACAGCTTTCCATAATAACTTTCTTCTACAACTAATATCGGAAAAATTAAGCATCCTCACACTAATGCGCCACCCTGTATTACAACATTTTATACTATTACACGATACACGTTAACATTTAACTTATGAAATATTAAACAGTTCATTCACACTCGAATTTAATTGTCTAAGAGAACTTTTCATTTGAGAGGATGTAGAATCGCTTTTACAAGCTGTTACCGCAACCACTCTTGCCGAGGGCAATTCTCGAAAATACCTAACGTAGGCACAAGGATGTAATTTCAGTCCCTTCGCTAATGTAACTCGCTAATAATTGAACTGACATCTTTATTTACATGCGGGAGCGGGCATATGTTGCACTTACTTAGTAGGGCAGACCGGTTCCTAAATGATATTAGGTCTGGCTGAAATCCTTTTAGCTTTAATAAATATTTTGACATCAGAAAAGTATCCGTTGAGTTTGTTAGTGTTTCAATAACGATGAAGATATTTGTATTTATCTCGTTGTTTATTTAAACAGCGAGTCGTGGAAGTAAATCCATGTATGAATCTATTTGCTATCTAAAAATAATACGATGCGCGATATGTGCATGAGTATATTTCAATAGAAAGCTGGAGAAGTCATTTCCTTTATGGTAAATATCGGGTGCGCTTAAGTAACACAGACGGTAAAAGTCGGGGAAAATCTCAAGCCCTCGACTCCAAATTGAGCAGTAAAAATTGCACTTGTCCGCGCCAAAGCGGTTTGTGTAAAAGTAGAACGCGCATTTCGCTTAGTTACAAGCTACGTACTTACATATCGATAGGGGGAGACTGGGTGATGTTTATTTTCTCGATAGTGGCGTCGTCTTCTGCTGAAGCCAAAACTACTTTGATACTTCGGCTTGCGAAAATAAATCTAGCGGCAAGTGTTTGTCGTGAACAAATAAATGATTGGAAATTGTGCAAATATGTACGTCAACGTTTATGTCTATGATATTTCCAACTGAGCTTTGAATGTAAATAAATTTTATGTGTAACTATATCTGCATGCATATAATATGCGTCCTTGCGTAACGGTTTACTTTAGTAAAACAGTTTTGATGTTATTTGCAACTATGTATATGTATTAATATGTACAGGCTTTCCCACCGAAGACTGGGTCTTTGATTACAGCTCTATTTGTCATTTTAGAAAGAAACTTTTTCTACAAAGTTTTTATAGAATTCAATGCTGCACAACCTAAAAATATGTCTGACTGTATAGAGTGTTCCCGAAGCAAGCAAACGCATACCTACTCCGTTATTTTAAATGGAACAGCCTATATATTATTTCATTTTTCAATTCTACGCAGAAAAATAACATGACTTAATATAAACTACTATATGTCTATCTTCAATAACAACGTTGTTATTTAGCTTTTTGTAAAAAATGGCCCCTCTGCAGCAAGCCTTTTATTAAGGCGGCGTAGTTTGTATTTGCATTTGTTTTAGATATTCATATTTTAAACGCTGGACATACACACTTGTTTTGATATAACAGTGAAACTAAAATCGACGTAATTATATACAGGTGTCCACTATAGTCTGGAACATGTGCTTAACTTTAATCCAAGGTAACTTGATTTTTTTAAATAGCACCCTATATTTTTCCTTATTCTAGATTACGCATTTTGCAAAGCCCTTTCAATTCATATTAAACATTTATGATGCATAATGCAGAATTTTATAGATAATTAACGATTTTAAATAAATCCAATGAATTTTCCATTAATTTTCAAGTCAGCTTGGTATACAGCGTGTTCCTAAATATCATGTACACAAGGAAGGGTGTAATTATTTGGTTTATTTTGTGCCTAAAATTTCATATAAACATAGGTCTGCAAACGCTTCGTTACCACTCTGCAGGGTGTTGAAATTTCAAGATTTTTTCACTTTTTACTGCATAGCTCCTACAGTTTTTGAGATATTTTGCTCAAATTTGGAAGGTAGGTTACGCTATAAGGCCTGCATCATTAGCCATGCCAAATGATGATGTAAATCTACAGGGTAATAATTTTTTCGGGGTCATGCCCTCTTTTCTCACCCTGAACTTTTTTGCGATGCGCCACTGCTAGATTCTAAAATACGCAATAAATTTTCTGTCTTGTTTAGAAACTTTTTAATCTCTTGTATTTTTTTCTTATCTCTGACCGTTATCGAGAAAAAAATAGAAAACAATTTTCTGTAATTCGCCAGAGAAAATTAAATTTTTTAAAATGGTCTAGCAGCCTGTATAAACGCTAGCTAATTGAATAAAGCTAGGAATTAGTAAATATACGTCAGTATCAGATCATAAAACATAAAACTAGTTACATGTTTTCTGAAAAAAGGAGAAATTTAATGTTATTCGTTTATGATTATCAGAAATTATAGTACCTATTTTTAGTAGGCCAAAGCAGTTGTTTCACCATAATGATTAAACTTGAAAACTGTCAAAAAATGATTTTGTATTTGTAATAGTTTTCTCTGCGGAGAGATTATTTAAATCATCATATTTTGGTCAAAGGAACATTTGGTAGACTTTCACAAATATTTTGTACAGACACTTTACACAGGTTGATTTTAAAATACATGTGGAAACTAAGATGTTGAAATTGTAAAAACAAAAGCAATTGTGTGTATAAGAACATTAAAGCGAAAACAAAAAAATAGAAAAGAAACAGGCATGTGTCATTAGTTACAAATCTTTAAAATGTGTACATACATACATTTGCTTTCTTGAACCAATTAACTTATAATTTCTATTTGACAATATTGCGGCAATATAGATTACAATAACTCAAGTAAACAGAAGGAAATAACGCCTAATATATCTTAAGTGCCAGGGAAAAATGTCGCCATCTTTATTTCACAATCTAGGGACCAAATCCAAATGCCCATTAGCTGATTTCCTAATTACCTCCCGGTAATTTTAACGCTAATTGCTTTCATTAGCGGAGCCCCTGCGAGACTGCTGAATCCAGCATTTAAGGTTTAAATTACCTTGAAAATTAAGGTGACCTAATTTAGATACTTCCCACAGATACGCTGCTAGTAATACAGCAGTGATGCAAGTGTGTGATGTACTAACCGATATTCTTTCAAGTGATTTTGTGCATAGCAAATTTGTCTAAACCAACTTCACATGGTAGTGATGGTTATGATGCCTTACAGTAGATGCTAGCACGATAACAGTATATAATTATTGTTTGTGTTAGTCTTTGGGTGGTATTATCATATAATCTTAAACAATTGTACAGTTGCGAAAAACATCAAATATATATTTTATCAAAATGCGAACGTTGGTTTTTCTTTAAGTATACTATCGGGGACAATACAAGCTTTTAAAACCAGATCAAAAATCATTAAATTGAAAAAAAAAGAAAACGATACGAAGAAGTTGATATTATACCGATAAAAAGTCGAGCAATCATCGTTTTCCAAGATATTTAATTAGGCTTTGTTTCTAAACATATTTTTTTTTATATAAGTTGATTTTTGTTGGATTGTTTCAATCCGACGTTTCGTCACTGGTGATACTACCATCATATGTAGCCCCAAGAAGGACTGTATCTAATCAATTTCATCTCTTGATTAATCTTGATGATAGGTTAGTTAGAGTATGAGGATTTATGCAATATTATAGACGATGGAAACAGTTCACGCATCAACTCATTTTCCAACCCATCATTTATAATTTCAGGTAATATTTCTTTATTTCAGAGCAATATTTTTTATGCTAAAGAAAGTTATTCAAAACGATATTTCATCTATAGATCTATTCAAACAAGCAGTCGGTAGGTGTAGAACTTTTTTTAATGAGTATACCAATATTTCGTGCTCTTTTATCATTTTATTTTTTTGCAAAATTCCCCAAAGGTAGTTATTACCAACTCGTTGAAGTCATGTCACAATCGACTATAAATTGCCATTTTTTGTATTGTTAGAGATTACGTAAATAATTGCCGGATCCGCTTTATCAATTTTTTTTGTCCTAGCAAAATAGTGGCAGTGCACCCGTTGGGAAAAACGTAAAAGCCACGCGGTTTTTTTTTTTTGGAAGATCAACATTGTTGCAGAGAATTAATATGTTTCAAAAGTCGATGCGACATCCACATTTCATCGTAAATCTGTCATTAAACCATCCAAAAACTAGTTCGGAACAACGATATCTTCTCAAACGGCTCCATTAACTGGGGGCATCAGTTCGCGTGTAAAATAACAGGAAAAAAAAGCAAAGAAAGTACGGCGATGCGACGACCGAAGTAATAAATCGAAATGGCTTCATTTTTCTCCAGATATTATTTTTAATTTTGCCGATTACGGACGAAAACAGATGGACCGGCAAAAGGCGGAAATGAAACGGGTACCGAACATCTAAAGACGAGAACAAGGATTCTCCGTCACGTGTATACTCGTCGTTTTTCATTTTCTTTTAATTTCAATTAAATTCGGCCGGCGGAATTAAGTTATTTCCTATGCCCGAAAGAGAGAGGGCGCTCTACTGGATTCCCATATAGCTGTCTTTTAGATATACTCTTTTCCTCCGTGAAATAAGGTAATTGCTTCGTATTGTTTTTCCCTTATTTTAGCAGAATTTCGCTCGTCGTTCTCCTTTTAATTAATGTTATTTATTTTTAATACTGAGCTTTCCTTATGCCCCCATACCCATCCACTCTCTTGGGCGAATCCTTGTCTTCACCTTCGACTTTTTAACGCTTCAAGTATTCAGCAGGCGTAGATGGAAATTTTTGGCGTTTTCCTTCTGACGCGGCCTAGTAAAGTTAATATAAAAATGCCGACGTAAATTAATGCGACAACGGATTTTTCTTCGTTAATCTCGCTTTATTAAATTTTATAAAACATCGAGTTTAGCTGAAGGCGGCTTTATGTTTTTTTTTTTTTGCGATGAGCTTACTAATTAGCAATTTAATTAAGGCGGTTTTACCTGGTGGTCCAGACATTGTACGTAGATTATTAAAAAAAAAATATTTATTGCCCTGGGTTACTCATGTCGATGGGAAAATACCATAAGGTTATAAACACAGTTGTATATATCAAATTTATGACCTGTTTTCGATGAACGTTCAGATAATCTTGTGGAAAGCTTTTTATGACATTTTATGCTACTCCAAAATTACATTTAAGCAACTCTTGCATCAGTATTTGAGACGGTAACTTTTATTCCCAATGCCAGTCTGTAACCGTTGCAACACAGATTCTACTCTAGCTTCTGTGTCACTGTTTTGGGAAATATTTTCCTACAATGTCTTTACTTCATTTCACAATTCTGCCTTATTGCTATTGTTAACATCCTTCATACGTTGCTTTACTTCAACCCACAGTTGCTTAATCGGATTTAGACCCGATGATTGAGAAGGAATCTGCAGCAACCTTGGTGCATTACTGACCTGACTATATATGCGGTATGCTTAGGGCCATTGTATAATAATATATTGTAGCTGAAGCTCTTAGATTGAACTAAACATTAACAGTGCAGACAGAATGAAAGTTTTTACATAATCCGCGGTATGATTCACGTAACGAAACACACGTCATACACCTAATGATTCTTTTTTGTAAGAGGGAATAAATTTCTCTTTAGAGCCCCAAAAGATAATATGTCATACCGCAAGCGGGACTGAACATGGCTAAAATAAAACATCATCAGCTGTTGGACACCAACAGATTCACGCAAATTGTGTATGCCGTATAGAGCCGAACATAATTTCCCCTCCAGGACCAAGCGATGCTCTCCTTATTTCAACAATTTATCAAGGATTACACCAAGAAACTTCACCGAACTACATTCCGTAATCTGTTCTTGATCATAATCAATACTCGGCGCTATGGCATCTGGTCTCGAGCGTGTTCTAAAATGTATTAAACCCGTTTTCTCAGTGTTTAATACAAGACCACTTTCTTTGCACTAGGAAGCTATAGTGCGCACTACAGCAGCGGCAGACGCAGAAACATCCTCAAAAGAGCTCGTATCGTCCGCATACTGGGATAGCACACAACGGTCCTGGGTGGGGCGCAGGCTATTTACAAATATTAAGAAAACTGTGGGACTCAGAATTGATCTTTGAGGTACATCACTCTTGACACCGTTTGTAGAAGAGTAGTACGCCGTTTGAACACTACCACGACAGTCCGAAAACTGAGACTATGAAGGTTCGAGGTTGATCGGAGAATCTGAAGATGCAATAATATACAGAAGGTTCCATTTAAGAAGACACAGCTTTGATTAGATTAGATTAGATTAGATCTAATTAGGGTAACCTTGCACCGCGACTTATTGATCTATCCTTACATCAGCTGTAAGCTGCTAGGCTTTGCCCGCACTTATAGCTCCCCATCCAGTCTAAGAACTTTAATAAATTGCAATAGCTGTGAGGGTTTCAAGGAGGGTATTTCTCCCTCGTCTATGACATCTTTGCCAAAATGGTTGGCACGAGTTTCTGTGATAGCAGTGCAGTTGGATGTTAGGTGTTCTGGACTTTCACCTTCCGCTCCACAAAACCTGCAATCGCTATTCTGTTTCAGACCTATCCTTGTCATGTGTTCCCCCAGATGACAATGCCCTGTCAGAAAACCTGCAAGGATGCGTAGTCTGTTTCTGCTTAATTCTAGCAGGGTCTTTGCTCTTTTCTTACTGTAATTTCCAAGGAATATCTTGGAATGTCTCAGACCAGAGAGATTTTCCTAGAGGGAAACTCTGAGCTTCTCCTCTCTGTCTTTGAGTTCTTTTTTGTAGGTGCTCATCCCTATGCCGCAGAACGGCTCTGGTCCCACAAATGGAGTTGTGGCGGCTCTCCTTGCTAATAGATTATCTACCTCGTTGCCTTGAATACTTTTATGGCTTTTGGAACAGCCTGTGTAGTATGAAAATTATTTTAAAAAGTAACCATAGTAGACCCCCATATATCTCCAAAGTGAAACTTTTTGAACGTCAATCCTATATTTAAGAGAATACTAAATACGGACATTTTACTGGCGTAATATAGCAAAACATACGCAGTTGATAATTTTCTTATTTTAGTAATTTTGTAGAGCGATAATCATCCTACTCCGATGAAATCCCTGAAATCTCTCTGATCCACAATGTACACATGATCTGTAATTAATAAAGGTGGAAATTGGAAAGTAATCTCATCAAATGCCCGAGCTTTTCTTCGCATTATTTATTATTATTTTCCTTGTTTTCTTTTTTTGCAAGAAACAATATTTCATGGTTATTTTTACTCGCTACAGTATTTAATACAGGAAAGGTTTATTAAATTTCTGCAGAATTTTTCTTTTATTCGGATTATATGTGTGAATACACGTTGAGACATTGCCGCTATTATGAGGACCAACCTTCCCTGGACAGGAATCCGTAGATTACCATACGTATCAGAGCTTTATTACCAATTAATTGCCCACTTAGTCGAGCCTTAACAGTGCTGCGCGGCAACAGAGTCAATCAGGACTCCATTTAAATAGCTGCCCAGGTAATTGGCATTGGACTTCAGTTGCTCGCCTGCGCCAATACTTGTCCTCGTTCTGATTATTGAATCTGAACAATAAAAGAAAAGAAAGTCTGCTGAAATTATCACTTTCTTTCTCTCTCCTGTATTGCTCGAGGGAAAGACCAAAGTGACGGGAAAATTAATTGGCGGAGGCGCCGGCGTATCTGGCTTTAATTATGACGTGGAGTTTCCTTATTTTCGTCTATAATTGAATTTTTAATGCGATGTCGTTGTCTTGAGTCACTCACTGGTGATTGACAGTAAAGGATTGAGATTTATAGAGGTTATTTTCATTACTCGCTCGGTGATTTTTATAAATAAATTTTTGATCGAGTAGTGTTTAGATTGTGATAAATGGTATTATATTGATATTATTCATATATCAATGAATATAGTACATTTTCCACTACGCAGATTAGAATCATTTAATTCAATTCAACAACATTAATGTTTGTTGTGTTATTTTCAGGTATATACGTTCTATTAGTATTTATTAAAAGCTATTAAAACTGCTTTATCTTGAAATATTATAGTAGATAGTCAAACATCTTCCATCACGTTCATCTATTTTAAATCTGTATTCTTACCAAGCGATTCCAGCCGGATATCCTCGGTCAAAATAACCGAAAATTGACAGACACTTTTAGGAAGCGAAGTGACAATAACTCGATCGTTTCGGACTTGGTTTATCTGCCGTTTAACCGTCCCAGAAGACTGGCACACGTGCGCACTTACCCAATATCGAAAGTCGATTTGTGTGGGATCCCGATCGGCTTACTGTGATCTGAAAACTCTCCGGACGCCAATTGTTTTACGGTAGCCTCTTCGGTTTCGCAGCAAACCGTTCGATGTAGTTGTATATTGGAGAATTTATGCTCCTCTCCTCTGTTCTCTTTCTTGATGATATTATAAAATATTTCTTTCGCTCGAGTTGCGATCGAAAATCCGATTCGGGTGCGATGAAGTGTAAGTTAAAGAAAATTAAGTTATCTACTGGATGGGAGCGTCTAATACGATTGGGTTAATCCGATGGTTTGGTGGATGCCCTAATAGGTCTTTATTAAGGCAATGTATTAGTTTGGATTGGGACGCGTTTGTTGCTTGTTAACAATGTACGTTTTATTATTTAAGTCAATTATTGGAAGCTTCTTTTAGTAAATAGCCCAGAGGACTACTCATTATGATTAATGAAGGTGTCCTACCATTCGCAATTCAAAAGCGTGCAAAACACGATCATGAAGCATTAGTTATAACAACCACAACGTCACCTGGTGCTTTTGAACTGGGTAATTTACATCTGACAAAAGGAAATGTCAGATTTTCCATCGCATTACGCAAACACCCTATTAATAAAACCCGAAGGTATTTGTATTATACAGTGTACCAATCGGATTTCTTATCCATATTTAAACTACACATTTACTTATTAAATACTTAAAATACATAATTTCATGTGTATGAAAGCAGCAAGAACGTACTGCGACTTCCACTGCAATCTTGCCTGTCCTTTGCAGATGCATAGCGGCTTCGTGAACTCCGACTGGCGAATGCATAGTCCCGTCGCTGAATAATTAAGTTTGCAAACTTCGAGCTTAAGCCGCTTATAACGCGCCGAACGGAGAAAGACAACGTCGCGTTTAATTGGGCAGCGCTTTCGGTTTTCTCGGTTGTAAACGGGGGCGATTTAGCGTTTACGTCAGCTTCTAGTCTTGCGGCCTCCCTTTATTAAATATATCTTCGCCACTGAGGAATAATTTGCGCGGAAATCTGTGCGACAGCAGCGCTCGGGGTGAATCAAGAGGAGATCAGAATATGGAGTTTTTTTTAGTCGTAAAAACATCGAAATGTGGTTTTGTGGGAAGAGGGCAAATTAGAAGTTGTTTTTCCTAAAAACAATTTTGCAGATAACTTTTTTTCAGATACCCTTATTACATTTAAATCTTCTTTTTGCATCACTCTAGTAAACAAACTAAATAATTTGTAACGCTATTAAGGCAACGATACCGCTCATAATTTTGCTAAAAAACGGAAAATTACTCAGTTTTTGGTGATTTTCCCCCAAATGTTACTGGAATTTTTCGGAAGAATCCTGATAAATTTGCTAAAATTGTTTAGTGTGTGTACAACTACAACACAAAAGTAAGAAAAATAACGTTCCACCAAAAACTCAATTTATGTGTGATTCACTGTTCGTGATAAAAATGATCTCTGATTTGAGACTTCATCTACTCGATAAGCAACCATTTCGTGACTTCTGGAATAAATATAATCTCAACTGATTCCAGAGAATTGAAAATACGTCTGTTGAAACCGCCTTAAAAACAATTTCCCCACAACAATAAAAGTTTGACTTAAGTGAAAAATTTTAATACACTGAGTTGTTGTTAGTGGAGTCAATCCAAATTGTGAACGATGTACGCTTACTGCAGTGTGCGATGTGTACAAGTGATTTCGATTTCACTAGATTTAGCAGATAATGAAACGTTTACGGAAGTTGAAAAAATGTTCAGAGGATTCTTGAGGTAGAGTTTTGTTATTAATTTTTTTTTGTCACATGAGTCTAACCGCCATAGATCGCGGGAAAAAATTATGAACACCCTCTTTATATTTCCTATTTCTATATGCATGTTCGTATCTTGTTAAAAGTCTTGCGTAGTTATTGCAAGCTTTAATGAACCATGCGGCATCATGATTATCAAAACAAGGGCTTCCGTTGCTTCTTGGGAATTCGCCTTGCCTTAATTACGGGGAATTTGCGGCGAGACGAAGCTGAAGCAGCGACTGCGCGAACAACAAATTTACCTGCGACAGAAGTTCCAGGCAACAAGAGCAAAATGGAAAAAGAAACCCGCTACCTCTTTAATAAATACGACGTTGCACTTTTTGCATTATTTACGATCCGCAAGCGCCCTCTTTCGCAACCGTGCCGGCAACTGACGGCGTATTCCCCTGCCGCGGTTGTAGTGGTGCGCCCGCATTCCTGCGTTTCCGTCGAGCGTAAAATTACAGCGGACCGAAACGAACGCAAAATGGAATATTTATTCTCACGGGCGTGCCTCCTTCATTTATGCCGTAATATGCTCCCTTTAGAAGCAGAAGTGTACGCGGACGTGCACGGTATAACAAAGGTGGGAAGAATGTCTGCTCGGCTCCTCTATCTGGCTGTTGACAAAGAATTGTTCGTAAATTATGGACATAGGGAAATATGCTTTGTTAGCATGCAAATAAATAATTCCTTTTGCTTCAACCATCGCTTAAACGGTTTGTAAGTGTGTTTAAATTGTTCATGGCAGTAAAAATAATCCTTTATTCTATTAGAAAGATACATAAGAATTTTTGACAGATTCATGCTGTAAATTCTGCTGAATCCGTGTTTACACGAAGAAGAACTTAAAGATTAAGATGGACAGTGAAGCTGCCAAAAGGGCATTAGTTAGTAGGGAATAGACGACCTCCAAGTGGATGTAATAGCATTCTATCAGGTAAGTGGTAGCGCAAGTTGGGCATAAGGTTGTCCGCTCACAAAGGAACATCTCATCGCTATTTATGTGCAGTCGGACACCAGATGAACTTCTATGTGGTATGTCTCACCTATACACTAGAGGAAATTGCTATAAATCCACTGGGATTACATCATGTAGTCTATGACCGATCATTAAAACAATGACGCCGCCCGCTTTTATGCGTGTCCGGACATGTTTCACACCACCTGTGCAGATATCAGCTAGTCACAATAAGGAATGCACTGTCTTATTTGATTTTTACGTATAAGCTATCATTCTTTGGCGGAAAGAGTTATACATCCAGACAGAGATTTACGTTATTTAAATAAAATTTCTGCCGTGCTACTTCCAGGTAAGACCACACGGAGAAAAATGACATTGCAAATCCAACAAAAAAAGTATTGTCCTTACATTGCAATCGATTCAAAAATAAATTGGTATTGCAGTAAAGTTTTGTAAGTATATTCCAAAACTTTTGTTTTGTTCCACCAACAACACTTTTGTTGGTGTTAAAATATTTTACGGTACAAATAATCGCTGTGGCGATAACATTATAGTTGTAGTTATTTCAGATCTAAAATACAGAACAACGTGTGCGATGAAGTGAAGTAGATGTAAACACAATTTTTCAAACCAGTACAGTCAAGAAATATTTACATTACACACAATTGTAGTTGACGCAACAGGACGCCTACGTTGTCGATATTACAACTTGTGATTCGGGAAGTCCCGGCATGGACAGTAGTATCACGTGATTCTAACCGCGTGTTTCATTGGTCTTACATAGCCTTGAAGAAACATACTAGTCTGCTAGTTACCAGGCGGAGTAGACCACGCCATATATTTTCGGTTGTGACGTTGTGTTAGCTTATTAGTTTTGTGTAAAAGAACGACAGTGTATTAAAATTGAAGAAAACTGGCTCACTTCTGACGTCTACTGACTCTTAGATATGGATAATTTTGTTACAGAGAAGCTAGCTGAATGGAATATTATGCGTACGAAGTACAGATTGCTAATGATGAGTAGATACATTAAACCTTCCGATAAATTACCTAGTGTTTTCCCCTGTTTAAAAGTTGCAAAACGATCTAGAATATACGTTGCCTTGAGACATTTGTAAAATAAGACTTAGATACATTTGAAATTTTAATCTTCATTTTTAGTGTTTCCCAGTTTTAGAATTTATCTTGTTTAATTTTTGTGTTAATTATTAATAAAAAAATGTGTTATCCTATACTGATATTTTACTTAAACCCTCCACAGCTTCCATTTAAGACAGCACCGAATTTGTGTGTGAATCTACTAAAATATTGTTCGCTTTGAACAGAAATTGCGATTACAAAAATCAAAATCAAGTGACACTATAAACGTAGAAAATGATGACGGAAGATCAATTGTTTGTTAAATATCCACAACTTGCTGTTGAAGTTTCAAATTGCTTTGGTAGTAATAAACAATTTTTAATACTGTATTTCACACAATTTTGTTGAAAACACCATATTTTTGTGATTCGTTAAACAACAAGCAACTGGTTGATTGTAACATGTTTTGGGATTATATCCTTCCCAATTTTGTGGCAGTTCTAACAAAGTTTTTCGACAACAAGTTTTAGGTTGTATTGAATAATGGTTGTTGTTGTCATATATTTACCCACAAATTGTTGTTCAATGTGCGTCAATTGGTGCCACCTTAACAATAAATTTTTCTCCGTGCAAATTTAATGAAACGGACCTCATTTATTAGTTTGCGGTCGTTTTTATCATTAGATAGCTCAATATGCCGAGGGAAACACAGTTATCTCATGAAGAGAAGTGTGTTATTGATGCTTTATACAAAAATGGTGTGTCTAACAGGAAGATTGCCAAGCAAATTAATAGAAGCCATTATGTTGTTAATTCGTATTTAAAATTAGGGGAGAGGTATGGATCTATTAAAAGAACTGGTCGAAAACCGATCGTTAGTAGCCGAGACAAAAGGACAATTTTTAGGCTGGCAACAGAAAATCACATGGTTGCTTCTCAGATTCGTGAAGAATTACAACTTGACGTGTACGCCAAATTTTGCAGAGTAATGAAAATTTAGAATGGCGCAAAAGATTAAGTAAACCGAAACTTACTGTGAAGCACATCGAACCTAGGTTGACGTTTGCCAAAAGGCATATGACCTCGGATCATGAATGGGAAAGAGTAGTTTTCTCAGACAAAAAAAAACAGTTCAACTTGGATGGTCCTGATGGCTGGCAATGCTACTGGCACGATTTACGAAAAGGCACAGAAGTGTCAATGAGTCGGAACTTTGGAGGAGGCACGGTAATGGTATGGGGTGCATTTTGCGTTCAGGGTATATTTCCTATTGCTTGGATTACTACGAAAATGAACTCTGCTGCATATGTGGATATACTAGAAACACAATTAATCGATAATCCGCCTGATTTCTTAGAGAAAAACTTTCTTTTTCAACAAGATAACGCGGCGATCCACGCTTCTAAGTTCACAAAACATTGGTTTGCACAACATAATATTGAAATTCTAGGATGTCCAGCGTACAGTCCTGATTTGAACCTCATAGAAAATCTAAGGCGTATCATTTCCCGACGAATTTACCAAAATGGTAAAGAATTTGCAACAATCAATGAACTCAAAAATGGAATTCGTGAAGTTTGGGCTAACATAGAACTAGATGAAATGCAAAACTTGGTAAAATCAATGAAAAATACAGTTTTTGACTTAATAAGACTAAACGGGAAACATACGCATTATTGATTTAATTTTTTGTAAAATTACATGGATTTCTTTTATGTGGATTTATATTTATTTCCTATTATAGGCAACGTATCAAGTTATTTTAAAATGCATTTGCTTTATTTCTAAAATCAAGTAGATGTAATTACCTTATGAATGCAAATAAAGTAAGGTTTAGTCTCTGTATTATGTTGTTTTTTAGAGATATAGGTTAGTAGTTAAAATATAGTGTGGATGTATTGTTATTTCCTCCAGTGTATGTATATCTTTTCAGAGCTAAGCTGTTGGGATAGCCATACATACATACTGTTGTATTATTTCTGTAAATTTTTTATGAATTATTTTATTCGGGTTTGCATTCCGTAAATAGTCAGTTTATTTGTATTGAGAAGTTTCTATTTTAAAAATATCATATGTGTACAGAATTGTAAGTAGATGTAGTAGCTGCACTGAGAGAAATAGATAGTACTCTTTAACATAAATATAGTATACTTTAATATATTTTATAGCTCCTATAGGGACAATCATATTTTATATTACCGGTGACAATATCTGTATAGTAAATATCTGTGCATAATTTTTATTAACTCGTATGGTAAAGTGTACTATATTTGTATTATTAATTTGAGCATACATGTTAGTAAATGTGAAAAAAATGTCTAGTAGCGCTGACTATATTTGATAATAACTGTTAACAATGAAAACTATAATAAATATAGTTTAATAATTTTTAATTATAATTAATTAATATAATTTGATTAGCCGGTGACAGCCGGGCGAATTGCCGTCGTATCGGGCAGGATTGCGGGAATCAGACCGGCCCGTGTACTGTAGAGTACTACCGGTATTGAAGCGCCTCGTAATTCTCGTCTGTGGGCGATTGTCCACAGTACTTTTTACACGACGTTAACCATGTATAAGCATCATATAGATATTACGCAGCCACATTTACCGATCACAATTTACACTGAGTACGAATTTCAAAGATTATGAAACAAGCGTAGCGCCATCTTTACGACAAAAGCTGTAGTATCACATATTTATGTAGCTAAACCAATTATGAATATTATGATATTCCTTCTATATAGATATAAAACTATACAGCATTCATTTCATTCCATCTCATTATTAATGCCGTTTTCAATAATCAAAGTAAGGTGACTGTTGCAAGCACCTAACCTAACCTAAATAAACACAACACAGTAAATTTGCTACACCTGTTCTTATAACTGTCTTCACTACATTATATGCAATTTATTATATTCACTTGTTGTAAAATATTGTAAAACATTTCACTATATTTTGTAGAAGATTGTCACACAATATTTTTAAACAATTTTATTGCTTTTTTTGTAACCGTGATATAGGAAAATGCAACGCCGTTGTTCTAAAATTTTGCACAATAGTAGGAATTCTTACTACAATTTTCGTCAAACAGTGAAGTGTAAATATTACAACATGGATTTTTCTCTGTGCAGACACAAACATGCACCGACACGAATACGTACACCTGTATCACACGTACATAACACATGTGAGTGGCAATACAGCTTATTGGTCGATTTCTTCGGTAAAGATCGACAATGAATAGAGCAAGGGGTGGGAAGAGCGTTACGAACATTTATGTTAGAAATTGAATATGCATCGAATACCTGGTAACATCCAGATTTTACCTCTTACTATAAGCATGGTAACATCTGGTTATTTTACTCTTAATACCCCACATATTGTCGTTTTGACAATAATTATGTTACTAATTAACATAAAGAGATTTACTATCTAATTTCTACAATCCATTTTTCTCAGTGTGTGTATTGTGATATAAATGTCTTAGAGGACATTGGAAATACAAGACAAAATTCTCAAAATCAAATAGAAACATTTATCTAGGAAACTAGAAATATGTTAATAATCCGAATAAAAGTCTTTATTGAAATATTTTGCAAACACAATCAAAGAGAAATACGAATTACTTTTTTTTTTCAAGCAAGTTGTAATTTACAATAGAATTGACAAATACTTGTTACATAATAATAACTCTAGTTCTGCTCCCATGCAAGTGCAAATTGCAACTTCAGCCTTACCGTCTTCAGTATCAAATTAATCGACCCTGAAGCGTAATTTATTCGAAAAAGCATCAACAATATCTCTCAATCTTCCATCCCCTTCTTTATTTAGGCGCGCCTTAATTACGTTCTTCGTTTACCCCATCTTATTGCATCGGCGGAAAGAATGACAGGCGCAAGTTTGGCCCCTCAGGGGCACGTCACATGCAATTAAAATCATCCTTGGAGGATGAGCGGCAGAATCTACCCCAACTCGTAAAACGAATGTAGGCAGCGCTGCTTTAATTTCTTTCCGTTTTCCAACGCTCATCCTTACCGTTGAAGAGCGGAGCTTTAACCCTAGCGCGCGCTGGAAATCTCGGAAAATTACGCCACATTTATGGACCATAAATCAAAACGTAGATGAACCGAATGAAAAGTTGTTATTACAGCAAACTCTAGCGGGAGTCGCAGAAATTACTCCAACGTCTGTATTATTGATGACGTGTTAATTTTCCTGCATAGAAAATATCTTCGCTGAGACGCCGCGCCGTGCAGAAACTGGCATTTAAGTTAAACAAAAGCTCGTTAACGATGCTTTGGGACGAGGCATCCGTTATTGCGTACGTGGTAAATACTTGCGCTTTGTTCCGTTACTGAACACATAAGCGCCGTTTCGGGCTTCGAATGATGAAAATTGGACATTAAGTTGGGCGGTGCAGCTGCTACACGGAGTGTATCTGCTAAATAACGCTTTAGTTCGCCAGGCTTCGTTGTTGTCTTTATTGAGGAAGTTTCGCTGCTGTAGTTTTTGTATGCTAGAACGCGGAAGAAGATTTATGAACCACGTTTTATAAAGTTTGTCGCATAAATTGTCCCAGACATTACAAGAGAGAGACACGCTTGCTTCTTTGGTAATTAATATCTTATATTCTAAACTGCCATTTTTTACCGTAGAATAAAAAAAAGATATGTACTAGCATTTAAATCACAAATTTATGAGATCGATAAAGTAACTATTTGTTTTATAACAATTAAATAGTCGTTTGATGACGAATTATGTTTCAAGACAGCGGACCGGCTAAACCGCACCACCCTCCATTAACCCTCGTACACACCTGTGGTTTGGGATCGTCGGTACACCCTGTATATTCCTTTTTCTTAATTCCCCCCTCTCACTTGTAAAATGACTCGACGCCTCGCGTCTCGCAGTCGTTGATTTGATAACGGATTACGACCCACCTCAAAAGACCCGCTAAACCCCTCTCACTTGTAAAAAGACTCGCAGTCGTTGGTTTGATCCCCATTACCACCCACCTCAGCAGACCCTCTATACCGCACCACTCCGCTAACTCCCGTCTACACATGTGATTGGTTTGGGATCGCGGTACACCTTGTATATTCATTTTTCTTAATTAAAAATTACACATACTGTATATATTGTAATAATTAAACATGAAATTGTCACCCTGTATATTCATTTTTATTAATTAGAAATTACACATACTGTATCATCATTATTTTCCGTTGTAACACTAAAACAATGGAAGAAAACACAAAATTCTTATCTGTTTAGATATCCGTCAACTATCGATAATTTACATATTTGGTAACCGACGTCTTCCGAATAATGGTTATTACATTAACTGTTAATGTTTTACCATTTCCTTGATCCCCTTTGTGTTTATTTCACACCAAATTCGTCGTCGTTCAAAGTTTCGATGTTTTGATGTTCGGTGCACGACTACCTGCGGATCACCAGCAATATTACATAATCGGAACCTTCTCGCCGGCGCGCGGGAATCGGCCTTGGCATTGGAAACGGATTTTTTAGTTCGGAAATTTATGATTTGTTTAGCAGTATAAATATTGTTTTATTGAATCTTTTTGCGCGTTTACGTTTCCTTCTAAACTCTTCCATATTATAGGTCTATATTTATAATCTATGTAACTTAAAATATTTTGTAATTTTAGAGCTAAATAACCTAGAAAATTGCTTTAGAAAAAGAACATTAATAAGTTTGAAACCATAATTAACAACATTTCTTCTTTCTGTGTAAGCTTTTCAGTGAGGATTGCCTGCAAGACATGCATCTCTTGGTACAGATCTTGTTATAAAAGGTAATTGTGCTTATTGAATTCTTTCAATCTATACAAGTATTCCAACGAACTTACTAGGTTAGGTTCTTCGAATTGCCGGTAGCAATTTTTTTTTATATTACAATACCTAGAATATTCTAGTCATAATGCTGAGAATGTTGTATTTAGCACATTTATAGAATATCACCTAGCGTTCCTAGAAAATATGTGACTATTATATGTATAATCTCCGCATATACTTGGAACGTTCCTGCCTGATACTATCACTGACCCCGTCACATTTCATACGATAGTTTCATATAGCAATTACGCAGTTTCTAAATCCATAAGGGAACAAAATGCATCCTCTGACACGCTTACCTAGAATTCCCCATCGGCGAAGGACAACCCCTGTAATCCTCCGAGATTATCTAAGACTGTGCGACTGTCACCTTGGCATTGTGCTCGGCGCTTTCGAAATCCAATAACGACGAAGCGAATCGAGACGCCGCGGAGCCGACAACGTCACCCTCCGCAGGACGGCATCTTCGGCCCCGACGTTTTACTATCATCCATCATCGCGAGGCGACACGCTTCGCTGCCACGAATTAAAAACTGCGTTCGAATTTGAATAGTCGCTGGCGGATTCGCGAAAAACACCGAAGGGTGAATATTTTCGAGTGCATCTCGCGGTCGCCTGTCGCCAGTCTGATGATGGATGACGGGCGAATGTCGGTTTTACGTTACTCTGTGATGATGACGGCGAGAGTGGTTATGTTAGGGGTCGAGCCCTATTGCTAATGTTAAAAATATTCGACGAATTCGTTAGATCTATCCATCTTTCGATTTTTCTTTTGTGGTTTGGTTATTTAGGGGTTTAGAAAGGGTATAATTTGAAGTAAAATAGTGTATAATTATATAGTAAAGGAGATATTAGCAAATATATGAAACAAATCATTAAAAGACGTTTAAATGGCAAATGTGGTTTTATGGGTTTCGGAATACTTATTTTTTAATGATGAATATTGTTGTTGCGAAGTAGCAGCCGTTAAATAAAATATATCGTTGTGTGACAGAAAATATTAGTGTTATATATCGATTTGTTTTCTTATTATCAGTTTATATCAAGTACTCTTTGAGGAACAAAAGAAAAATAAGTACAATGTCGTGATCGTTAAACGTCATTACACACTTTTCCTATTTTTGTCATTTTTACAATGTTTATTTGTAATTTAAGAAATCGAACAATTATTGAAAACATTCATACTATGAAGTTTTAGAACACTGACTGGTTTTTTTAAAAGTTTCGGGGCACACTGACATCCTTAATCAAATCAAACATATATAATTTCAGCAAAAAGTACTTTCATTTGCATTTTTCTATTTCGAAACGTATACTTATGAAAAATGGAAGGCGAGAAGTGAAAAAGTAAAAAGAGAAGAAAGAATAACCTAAAATACCTTCGCTATTTCCACGGTTAAGTTGATTTTACCGTTGCAAACTTGCTTGCAAAAGTTGTTATTGAGGGAGAAGTTAAAAAAGAAGTGCGAGAAAGGAAGGCACCTCGAGTCAGAGTAGTTCTCGTGGGTGTGCGGGGATATTTTATTATTGTCCCGTGACAATAAACGCACCTTGAAGTTTCTCAGCGCGGGTCGACGGGAGGTCACAACCTCCATCCTCTGTTACTGTATGCGACCGACTGCCTGAGAATGCGAACCGCTCGACATCAACAACGATAAACGTGGAAAGATATACAAAGAAAGTATAAAGTCGGAAGAAAGTTCTGTCAGATTTAAAGTAGTCCATTTCTCTCGTAACTGTGAATAAGGGTAGTCGTCCTTTAAAGGGGAAAAAGGCAGTTTCTAAAAAGCCAATTCTCCTGCGAAGCAAGGGTATTTATCGAATTATTTATGGTTTGAACTTGGCTTCAGCCGAGGTAACTAGAACTTATTGACGCATGAACCTAGTTTTTATATTGTGAGAAAATGTTCGTTTACTTTCAATAACGACATACAGTCTTCAGGTTTTTATTGAGCTCATGCGAGTGGCGTTTGGCAAGATTTGCAGTCGTAGCAAGTGTCGTTTCTGTACTTTGGCAACTCTCACGAATTACTTTGAAAATGATCTGGTTTCAACAATAGAATAGTGATATAACTACCTTCGATTGTTCCTCCAGCTTTACAGCAATGAGATATCCCTGATACTGCTCTAGTTAGTTACTAGATTTGATGGGAATATCACTATATTATGTACACACACATGGATACCATGAAAAATGCGGCACCGATATTCGACATGGAAATAAAATTCAAGAAATTAATTCCTGCATTTACAAAAATAGAAGTACATCTTAAAACTAGTATAAATATCAGTGCATTTGTATGTAATATGATGTATTTTAGTTCTTAAAATAATTCAAACTTTCACAGATAATTTAAGCAACACAAAATACGTAGTTGTAAACATTGTTGCATAAGTATCCGGCTGAGTTTTCAATAAAAAATATTTTTAAACATATTTTAAAATTACTATATATGCAAAATTATATTTGCAGTCAAATAATAAATAAATAAATTAGATAAATAACAGAACATTGAATTTGTTTGTTGCCTGGTACCCCTTAGTAATTTAACCCTACTTTCCCAACGGAGGAATTTTAATTTAACCCAAACCTTTTTAAGGCTGAACAGTGGAAAGTGCATGTCGTCCTTTCGCAATAGTGGTCTCTAGACGGATGGAAATTGATGGCACCGACCGCACACATGATGCGGGACGATTTTCACCCCGGAATAAGTATGTATGTACCTAGTTTAATTAAAAAAGTTCTCTTTTCGCCCACTGACGGCGCGCTCAACCACTCCGTGCTGGCGTTTTCACTATTTCCCATTAGTACCAGAGCCATCTACCGTCACCCTATATATCACAGGGTCTGTGCCGGGCATTTCGTTGCAATTGTAAAATTACGCTGCATTCGATGCTGGGACGCCCTTTTTTCCATTTTTCGCTCGACCGGACGGGCGTCGTTGCGCCCCGAGCGGGCGGACGTTTGCACTTATCTGTTGCGACGGCATCTGTCACGGTGACGCCGTAATTTGTTAGCGACCTAAGAGCCGCCTGAATGTGATTTATGGTCTAGGAGCGCGAACGGTTTGGAATTGAAGGTGACGGGCGTCGGCGTCGCTTCACGCTTGAATACGATCGGGATAAACGTACTGAATGCATACATACGTTTGTCAGGCAAACAATTCCGATGTCGGTACACGTGTACATACATATCCAATGTAGATATTCTTGTGTTCGATGTAGTGAATATTACGGTAGATTGTGCAGACGTGATGTATGCTCGTATACATACGTCAAGGCGTAATCTACTTTTGTTGTTCCCATCTGTTACATGTTCCATATATATTGCTTTAGATCAAATATAAAGGAAGAATATAAATATAAATATAAAAAACCAAAAAATAAAAGGACGCTGCACAGGAATAAAATTTTAGTTAAAATTACATTTAACAGATTACTTTGTTGCTTTATTAAAAGTATTTATTACTTTTGCGTCCTCTTGTTGTAATTGCAATAGTGTGTTAACTTGTAATAACTAATCTTGTAACGTGCTGTTTCATGGGGAATCTATGTTAACGTCAAGTTTTGGGTAAATTTCGAATTAATCATTAATTCTTTTTCTTTTGATTGATTTTCCTATGGGCGGTGGCGTACCACCGTATGTTATTTTGTTTCGTTAGGTTTTTTTTTAGCTGTAGTATATATAAACCGCGCGCTTAGCACAATTATGGATAGTTTCTGAGATTCTCCCAGATCGGTCTGGCTGTCGTGTTGACACAGCTTACTGATATATGCCGAATTTCTCGTCCCAGTCATTCCTGGCTCGTATGTTAGCGCTGGCACAGCTTTCCTGGTGTAACGCTGGCATTTTCCTTCGCTCTGGCTGTTGTATTGGCACAGCTTATTGATACATGCCGAGTTTCTCCTTCCAGTCATTCCGTCATTCGCGGCCTGTCGGTTAGCGCTGGCACAGCTTTTCTGCTGCAACGCAAGGATTTTCTTTCGCTCTGGCTGTTGTGTTGGCACAGGTTCCTGATACACGCCGAGTTTGTCATTCCCGGCCTATCTGTTAGCGCCGGCACAGCTTTTCTGGTGTAACACAGGCATCGCAACTTGCAAGTATGCAAGTAATTGCTACTACTGTAGGCTGTTCGATAGCGGCTAATTAATACTAAAATAAATTGCCACTTATTGTTGTAAAAATAATCGAGTATATATACGAATTTGCAAAAAATCATTTATATATTAGTATTATTAATATTTGGAAATACAATGGACATGTGTAAGAGGGTAAGAAACATAATTAAAGTCATCGTAAGTTTCAATCAATAGAGAAAAACCTAGCCCAAAGGAATAAAGAGCCGTATTGCCTCCTTTCATCTTTCAGCACGATTGCACCTGCCTATCTAATTCCTTTCTTCTGCCTGAACATAAACTATTCGTCGCTATTCTCTGTGATATCGTTCACCTGTTCATCGCTTCTCGAATTGCGTACGCAGAATAGCGCTCGCCTATGTAATAGATCAAAGGGGTCCTTGGCGAGACTGTCGTCACGACGTAAAACGTTCCCAGAGCGACGACTGCACGCTCTGCGAATGGAAATACTAGGCTGGATGCAGTAGTCAAAGAGCGGAAGATCGCTTACTTCATGAATTTTTATGAGCGAACAAGTTCCCTCTAGACGTACATTAATAGTAACACAATACAGGTATTACGTTTGAAAGCGTACAGCATCGAGATAGGGTGTGAAACGGATAAATTTCAGCTGGAGTTTTTCAGATCTGAATATATGATGTGGAAATATAAATACTATGGTACGTTTGATACAGAGAAATTTTAAATTTTCATCTATGATTTGAATAATAGATTCCATTCTGATAATTTTGAGTAAAGCATCTTGGTTGAATTCATTGGTGAATATTTCTACTACCTCCAAAGTCTTATTAATAAGTTTTCACGCTTTGTAGTGTATTTGTTTTTTATATTACTACTTCTGCATTCAACACATACACTAATTAGATAATTATATCTCGGCTTCTAGTTTAATTAGAGGAAATACGCAACGTTAACTAGGTGGTAACCTACTTCCTAGCTACCAATTCGATATTAGAAGATTAATATCTCACGCAGCCGAGAAAGCGGTAATTGCGATCTGTCGTAATTTCCTTATTAATACCGATGTAGGGCGCATAATATATAGACTTTCTATCACATAGCTTGCGTGTGACAAGAGTTAATTCATTCTACAGTATCTATTTGACATTTCATGTAAATTGCATATCCTTTAATTTTGTTTTTCTTATGATTGGCTTATGTAATTATTAATTTCAGTCCTAATCCTAAAGAACGTCTTTCTTTCATTATTCATAGGACATGTGAGCGATTGATAGTTATAATTTACTCTTACTGAAATTTGTATTCTTTCAATTAGAACATTTTTATTTAGTGGTTTATTTCTAAGATAATATTTTGGTAATCAATGCTAGAAAACAGGATGAATAACAGAAGTACCCCAATAGCATAGATGTTCTTTCGATATACCCAGAAGCATAACATAAATGTATAGTAAAGAAAAGCTTAACTTATGCAAATTTCCGTGATGAGAATACAAACATAAATGTATTATAGTAAGTGCAAACCCATCTTTATCGCTATGGCACCTTAAGCTATATGCGCGATCGCCTATTAAGATAATCAGCAGTTGAGATGTGCGCCTCCTATAGGACACAAGCCTCAACTCTCAACCCACAGGACGAACGTCTTCTTGTACATATTACTGTGATAGCATTCCAAGAGTTCCGTTTAATTATTATCTATAGCGGATGTCTTCCCATTTTGAAGCTTTTTTATAATTGTTTCTCCTTCCTCCACTTCTATATATGTATATATATAATATTTGGGTTGATATCTACTTTTGCCATTAACATGCCATTAACATTTTTGCAGTGCCCTTGTTCATATTAACTTAGAATTTTTATTAATTTAACTATAAAGTGGCAACAAATGCGCTTTTGTAAAAGTAACGAAATTTGCTCTCCAAATTTGACAAAATTTGGTTAATTTCACACTTGTCGTTCCCTGAGTGGAATAATGATAATAAAACCTTTTAAGTACTCTTGTTAAATTAATGTGCAATTTAGCAAAAATTGCTCCTGAAGAAATTTTCAATTATTTCGCAGCCCCCATAGCAACGGAAACGAGCACCCCTCAATTCCAACCTACCCCGTTTATCGGAAAACACTAAAAAGAGCTCCAACTAAAAGGTTCTCGTCCCGCTAAGCACTCGATTTCGAAGACCTAATATTCTTTCAACGCAGACTTACTCATCTGTACCCACGTAGTACGCGTGAGCGTACGTCGAGCATTGAAGAGGTACTTTGTTTAATACGAAGGAAAAGTTTTGGACGCTCCGTTTCTATTTAGCGTGGCGTATATGTAAATGTAGATGCGTCGTCTCCTTTGTTTACTTTCCCGAGGCGGAAGGAGCGGCATCGGAACGGCGCAGCGTTTCT
Organism: Cetonia aurata; assembly: GCA_949128085.1. Lineage (NCBI taxonomy): Eukaryota > Metazoa > Arthropoda > Insecta > Coleoptera > Scarabaeidae > Cetonia > Cetonia aurata. The sequence continues at coordinate 38,862,228 of OX421885.1, forward strand.
GTTTTCGCCGAAGTTTCAGCCGAAGGATGCAAATTGACCGGAACAGATGGAGAAGAGAAAAACTTCGGAACACCGGGCATCGTTTTATTTTATTTCGGCGCTTTTATTTTAGTTCTGAAGTTGGTCTTTTGCGAGATTGTCTCGACCCAAGTTTTACAAAGAAAGCCCGTTAAAAAAATCTGTTCGGACTTCTTGGAATTAGGATTTTAATGTAATTTAGATTTGAAATCTCATTTTTAATGTAGTCTTTTTAAGTGGAAATTAACCTTCTGAAGCTTCATTTTAATTATCTCACATTTTCTTTTAATAAATATAAAAACCATATTTACAATCTCTTCTTTGCTAAACATAATATTTTTGATCCTGTGAATTTCTGTACTTATTTCGGAATGTGATTATAATAAAATAGTATATTCTTCAACGAGCGCATAAGAGGGCTTATTATATACGAGGGTGGAAATTCAAACATGAGCCATTAGGCGAAAATAAAATAAAGTAGGTATTATCATTATTAGTATTCGGTATATATTTGCAATCTCTAGGCAGAGGAAGTTTCACTGTCACAAATTTTGTTTCCACATTTTGCCAGTTTGCTGGAAATATACTGTTTTAAATGCTACACCCCAAACGTTTGACACACTGAACAGTTCGGTTAGCCTGAATAAGCTCTCAGCATGAACAGCGAAACGTCGGCGTCGGCCCAAAGTTTGCAAACAGGGTGAAACCCGGAAGAAGTTATCGGTAGCAATGCTACTAACTGTTCATCAACAGTAACTTTCAGTTCAGCATAATACAATTTTGGAAAAAATATGTACCCATTCGTCCCAGATTTCACTAATAGAGACAAATATATTAATTCGGCTTATCTCGTTTTTTATATTTTTATCGTCAAATATAATTACCTACAGGAGATATGGAAAATGTTTCCAATGACATGATATATGTCACATGCTGCAAAGTTCGACAGATAACGGGTAAAAATTAAATTTGATAATTATAATATAATATGAGACAATAACATCACAAAGAAAAGTAAAAAAAAAACAAAAATTAAGAAATTGCAATTTTTTTTAACGTGACGTTGAGTGTAACGACAGCGAGACGCGGAGCATTGAATATTTTTTAAAGAGAGGCAGTTTGAGAAAAAACTAGAATTAAGAAAAATGAATCTACAGGGTGTATCGACGATCCCAAACCAGTCACAGGTGTGGAAGGGGATTAGTGGAGATTGGTGCAGCTTAGCCGGTGTACTGAGATGGGGCGTAAGCGGTCATCCAGCGACAGATTAACTGGCTGGATGAACGATCCAGAATTTCCAGTTCCCTTCTATTTTCCATATTAACCAAACCACTGTCAATTAATTTATATGATATATGCTTAAATTTTTTTTTATTATGAAAACAAGAAAACACATTTCAATGAATTTAGATTTGAAACCTCTAAATTTTAGTCCTTATAATTTATTAAGTCAAGAGAGAAGAAATATAAATAAGAATAGTTTTGGTGTAGTTATTCAGTTCAGTATTATTGCTTTGCTGTTAAAATGTGCGTTAGTACAGGTGTTGATGCCTTGAAACAAAAAAAAATATGTTTAAAAATGTTTTTCTAGTCTACCTCATGACTAAAGCAACAGAGCAAAAACAAAACGTTAATAAAACATGTACCTTATTTTCTCCGATAATTTGATATTGTTAGTGTGATTTTAAGGTATCACATTTATGATAATTTACAAGAATATACATATTCAACGAAAATATGAAACGTGAAAAGATATTTTAAATCAGTGTGCGGTACAAATACTCAAAACCAATATTGCTAATATCAAAACTTTACTGCTTGTTTTATACCAAGTATACTGACCTGTAACACTGACAGTGAACTTAAGCTGTAGCTATTTTAAAGTAAAAATATCAAGGAAGCTTGCAAACCAGCATCTCCGTAGGAAAAACCAGCGCATGCAGTAACTTAGAGTCTAGACGATATCAATTTCAATGTAACTTTAATTAGAATTACTCTCGTACTTTAATAAGCGGCAGAACTTGGCTAGGAAGCCTTCGCCGACGGAAACTTTTCCTTGTACTTACATAAATTCCGTTGTAGGAACGTTGTAAAGATTCATCATTTTAATGGGATTCGCGTAAGCGATTTTTAGCGATTAAACAAAGATAATGGCATTCTCTTTCTTCCCTTTTGGACCGCGCGGGATTCTTTTTTACGTTTGATGTTTTTCATTTCCCAGTGCGGGCGAAAGTTCCGGATACGGAGACGGAAAAAAACAAGAGAGCTATTGTTGTGGGTTGGGGAACTGGCTGGAGATAGGACGAATCTGCGGACAGACGGCGCCACGATGTCGCGACGCGGTCTGTCCCGACGCTAATGCACTTTTCGTCCTGCGGGCGAAGTGAAGGTGCGTATACGTCCTGTGATTGTGAGAGATGGTTTGCAAACAGCGGGCGGGACGTGACCATTGCTGGGAATGGATGGTCAGTTGGGGTTTTATATTTGTCTAATACTAAATTTCTGGATCGAATCATTGTTTGTGTTGCTTATGAGTATATGAGAATCCTTAATTGGATATTGCGTTCCTTGATTAGTCATTTTATTTGAAAATATATGAGTGGTTTGAAAGTAGACCGTTAAGTGTGCTTACAAAAGAAGATACTCAACCTCTGTCATTACAGAATTTAATTAAACTTAATAGCTTTCTAGAGGTCATAGAATTATGTACAATACCCGGTTTCCATTTTGGCTGATGAACGGTTTTAGGAGGTAAAACCGATCTTTGAAAATGAGTTTTTGAGTATTTCGATAAATGTTTCCTGTTGGACGTTCATAAAAATGATGCATATAGGGTTTTAGTGTTATTAAAGGACCATCGCAAGACACTAAATTTGGTTCCATAATGGCTTAATGGGCTTAATGAGCTCCCACTAATTGTCATCGTCCGTCCTGCAAAAAATTGCTTTGTTTCCTTTCGTTTCTTATGCATTGATGGAATTCGTTGGTTTATTTCTTTATAAAACTATTCTCCATGTGATTCATCGCGTTTTTAATAGGTTTTCTCTTCTTTTTTTCTGCATATTCTCTTTGTTCCTCTTTTCTCAATATCGATTGCTTGCAGTCATGATTACACCATGGCTTTCAACCTTTGTTTTTCTCCATCTTCAAAATTTCAAGAGAATTTTGATTACCGTACTAGCATTATGGGCTTCGGCATCGAAGCACGTCCTGTCGACAAGATTTCTCATACAAGAATAGGTCTCGTGCCTATTGCAAGATGAGGAAGTGTAGCGAACCAACTTTTCTTCGATTGCCTCCGGTTAAATTACTGTGATCAACACAATATGTTAGATTCTACAGTAGATATGGTTAAGCCCTCGCTCTCAGCTGACATCGAAATATAAGGAGATGAGTGCAATAGAAATATCTATCAAAATATTAGCAGTTGAAGTGCTTTTTTCACTCATAGAATCTGGCTACTACCGAAATAATACTGTAAAGTGCAGGTCACTTGTGTTAATTCACAAGTACTTAGATCCCATCATACGTGAAATCGATAAGAACTCTAACAGATAGTCGGTTTATCGGTGCGGTGTTGGGTGTTAGTCAAAGTAGGAATTATACATTATTTATTAGATGGGTAATATTTAAATGTTACAATCTAGTAAATACATGCCTTTCTTTGAATACTCTAACAGTATATCACTGTTTCTGACAATTGAGTTATTTAAATGTGTCTACAACATAGAATACCGTACAATAGATGCGTATATAATTAACATTATCAACATGATTCATTGATAGGCGATAAAAAAGATGAAAAATCACTTTTTAATAACGCCATGATTTATCCGAACACAGTTCACGATGTCGAATGGCTTCGGTTTGAACAGAGTGGTAAATTTTCCGGATAATAGTAAAAACACAAAAAAGATACGAGAACCAAGCGAGCCATTATCTAATGAAGACATACGATGGCGTAGAAAATGTTTTCTATTTGCATGTCCGTGCGGACATTAAAAGAGCGAATGTTCTGTCGACATTTCCTAAAAAAAAAAAACATCTAGAGATGGCAAATCTCCGAACGCAGCCGCCTGTCTAAACGCGGACTGCCTGGTCGTTTATCATGCGTAGAAATTAATGGATCGGCAAAGAACTGCCGGCTCGGATAATTACGTAAACCTCCTCTGGGGTAATCGACGATCCAAGACATGGCACAGCGACAGCATTCGATTTGTATGTCTATACGGATGTATAGATAAATGTAGGAAGCTGTCGTTTGTTGAGCTACAGGGTTAAGTCACAAAGTGATGATTCAGTCATGGATACTGCTTGTTTGGTATGGTATTTCAAAGGTTGCGTTATCGTTTGATTTTGGTTAACGGAAAAGATATTATCTTTCACTTACAATTAATTAAAATTATGCATAAATAGTATATTCTTCAAGGAGCGTATGATGACACCTTTCACATTCACGAGGGTGAAAATTCCAACACGAACCCTTAGGCGAGTTTTGGAATTACTAATCAAAGAAAGACGGAAATGTTTCCAAAACGATTTGTTAAGCTAGAGCGATCAGAAGCTTTGCTAAGTAATCAGATATTGATAATTTAACCAGGCTCATTTTAAAATCCCATCGCAAACACCATGGACTTGAAGGCAGGTAAAAGATAATGGAAAGAAAACAGTTAACGCATGATTTACACCTTCTTTGCAGTTCTATAATGATGTAAAATATGCAATTTGTTGAATCTCTTCTGTTCTCTTGAAGTTTCTGTTTTTCTCTGCTTTGTCAAGCGAAATTAAAGCTTTGAAAGTGAGAGCATATAGTGTGAAGCGTTGACAGAAGTAATTACTGAATGCAAAAATATCGTAACCGTATTATCAAACAATGTTTTTTTTTTAACGTAGCTACGTATGCCATACTTATACGTGAGTTTTTAGATAATACATGGGAAATTTCTCCAGGGACATTTTCACGCTTGGCTGCTACCCTTTAAAGACTCGAAAGAACTTAATTTGCATTCCTTTGTTACTGTTTACGTTTGACGTATTTCATATTTAAAAAGAAATGAGAAAAGTAATGTGTGAGCGCATGGTTTCTTGACTCGTATGATAATAGGCAACATGAAAGAGTATCATCAGCAAATTGGAACTTGAGGAATTCGCTTTGAATACGTAGAAAAGGGAAGTTATAAATTATTATCCATCTGAGAAAGTTAGGAAAATATTCAAGTAACATTAAATAAGGAGAAAATAAAAAAAAAACTGATTAAAATTTATGATTCCATAATCGCTTAATTGTGTCATACTTGTCTTTCCTTCTCTACTTTGATTGTTGAAACGTTTTCATTGTTAAATTAAAGAATTTACGAGAATTACAATAAAGCCATTACTCCACAAAATTTAGAATTTTTGTTAGAGATCTTTATTTATAATAAATTGCTACGCCAGTTCCCTTTTATTGCTTGACCTGAGGATTTTAGCTACATAATAAGTAGTAGTTTAAAGTACGAGATAAAGATAAATAAATAAACAGTCTATTGCAATTTGTTAATAAACAATAAATTTAAAGCAGCAAAATGTCAAAAAGAAAAACATAAAATACATATGTAGGTATAAAATATCATAATTAGCTATGAACAAAATCGGCACCGCTGTAGAGTTCTAATTCACACAGATACTTGAAGATTGTTTTTCTAAATGTTGTGAGATTATTTATTTGTTTAGTTGGCAGTACATTAAAAAATTTATAACAGTTGTACGATAAGCTATTTTGTGTCCATGACAGTTTGTGTTTGTCATTGTGTCATCGCCGGTAAAAGAAAAACAGGTGATGGCGTCACAGCCGGAAAACAGCTAATAAAAAATTTGTCAGGTAAGGACGTGTTTCAGGGTTTTTTAAGAAACCATTTAATAACGAAGTTATGGATAATGTGTATCACTTTATGGACACTGTGTTATACAGAGTTGCTCATTAGTGCGTCAAAGTCCAATATAGTCTTTAAAAAATAAAACTGAAGGAATTTATTTTATGAAAAGTGGTACAGTAACCAAAAACGCACATTTTAAAACTAATTTGAAGTATACAGGGTGATGCGCTTATTTAGTAAGTATGCAGGCAACGCTCTTTGACAATCGCCAAATTGACTGCAGCGTAACAAATAGCCCTGTATAATATAATTAATGTTTAATCATTTTGTACGTTCAATACATCCTTTGGCTGCATACTTACTAAATGATTTTGTCTTAGGTAATCGTAATATTGTCGCATGGAATTAGTATGGTAAACCTTGTCACGACCATTTTTTTTTTAATTTTCGTTAATAACTTAACAATGCGTCACTCAAGATCAAAAACCCAGAGGTCGTTGAAAACACAATTTAAAACAGATAAGAAAACACACAAGATATACAGGGTGTTTCGTTTAAAAATAAATTTTCTGATTGTGTCCCACTTTAAGGTATCACCCTGTATACTTCAAATTATTTTTAAAATGTGCGTTTTTGGTTACTGTACCACTTTTCATAAAATATTTTCCTTCAGTTTTATTTTTTGAAGACCATATTGGACTTTGACGCACTAATCAGCAACCCTGTATAGTATTTAATTTCTAGAACAAAATGATTATTTATTGTACAGCTACTCGCCATAAAATTCTAATTTTAAAGCAAACACTAACTCCAATCTTTGTAATACTACACATAATGAAATATATTTTTCAATTACTCCCAGGAATTCTACTTAGAAACTCCTTTTCTCGGTGCTTCACATTTTATGCAAATTCCCATCCGTCTCTGGCGAATAACTCCTAATCCACCTTGCTTAACTTATAGCGGGCGCAGGCGTAATAATAACTCATGACCGGCCGATGCCCCCTGTAATTGGCGAAAGCTGTTGGGGGATGTAAAGGCATGACTTATTATTATTATTCTAAATAACAACACGTCGTTTAGCAGAAGAAAAATGTTACCAATTCGACGCAAAGCGGGTAGGTAGCGGGCCGGTTGGTCCTCTCTCGGGCGAGTGCGAAAACATTCGAAACAGATTCCCCATTGCAAAGATTGTCATTAGCGCCTCCCGAGATGAATACACATTTACATATTTATCGCGTAGTTGATAGAACCTGGGTAATTCTCCGGTTGACGATAAATTTCGGTGTCCTCGCGAGCGAAACAGACTGAAGGAACAGGAGAGCAGTTGAACGGTGGAGGAGAACCGTCCGCGTTTTTCATAATTCAAAATTATCTTAACTGTTTCTCCCAGCTGCCGTCGCTCGGTCGAAATGTATGTATATTGCTCGCGTTTAATCGGAACCTTGCCGAGATGATTACCATTTCTTCTCGACTAACCGCTTAGTTAAAATACAGCACCCGAAGAAACACGACAGCGGAATAATAATTTCTTAGTTTTCGCGTTTTAACTTATTGTCGTTTCGATAAGGTGGTAAGAGGAAGATAAACAACAGTAGGTACACCGAATCTACGTTGTGTATTGTTATTTCTTTGTTTAATAGGTATTTTTGGCGTCTAAAACTTGTTTATTTATGGAGTATGTTTTTACCATCTTTATATGGGCGACTTTTTGAAGTCATTGTAAAAGAAGTGTATTTATCTGCCTCACTTATTGCATTGTATTTTACTTTGTTAGACAATAGATCAAGAAATTATAGACTTTATCAAACTCTACAGTTGCGGAAAAAAAATTTCACGTTTAATTATAAAATATATACGGTATGTATAATTTTTAATTAAGAAAAATTGATATACCGCCGATTCCAAACTAATCACAGGTGTAGATGGGGGGTTAGCGGAGAGTGGTGCGGTTTAGGGGGTCTGCTGAGATGGGGTGTAAGCGGTCAAATAAACAACTGCGAGACGCAAAGAGTCGAGTCTTTTGAGAGACTGGGGGTTATCTAAAGTTTACAATGGAAGCCACTTTAGTTAATTGGTATGTTTCGATGTATTGGCAAGAATATAAGTGACTTTACACTCGTCTCAAACGAAAGAGAAAAGAATATACAAAACGTAAAAGTAAAATTACGTGTTCTCAGAAAACGTTCACTCTGAAACGGATATGGTTTGAAATTGCCAAACGCTTAGTAGTTAGTTATACGTACGAAAACGTTCGTTTTCAAAGTTGTAATGTATTATTTTGTTAGTCAATTTAGTATTAGTCATTTTTGCTTCTAACTATTTATTATTCCATTTCCAATTAATTAATAGATAATTTTGAATCAATTATAGCATAGTTCGAAGGTTATTTGCATAACTGCGTCTTTTAATATATTTTTCTTTTGTTTTTAGGTAAGGATCATCATTAGAGTTATCTACATAGTTAATTTAACACCTACTTCTATTACATGTCGTAAGTATGGTAGGAAACTAATAATTTACGAGTCCATATCTGGATTATTTATTATTATTAACTTACGCAAACAGAAAACTCTGAAATCCGCACCTATATAAAGTTTTGTGGTAATTGTTTTGAATATATTCCTTTATTCTGGTGTAGATGCGATTTCTGTCAATATTTAACAAGAAACAATTCAATTTTGATTCAAAGGATTTGACCGTATTAGTTCTGGTATGGGTATTAACCACCTTTTAGCCATCATTCGGCCAAAACTCATGGGAAAAGTCAATGTATGAGCCACTTTACAGAAACAATGCTATCCTGAATGCGAATTTTCACTTGTAAATTAATTACATTACATTATTCTTTCGAAGATTGAAGGCCCACATGCAATCATCTGCAGAACTAATTGTGATAGGGCAAAAATTCTTTAACTATCGTAATTACCAGGTCAAACTAGGTTGGAAATGATATGTTTGAAACGATTTTAAAAAATTACAAAATTTGACAAATTTTGAAGGGGCACCCCTTTGATTTTTGAGAGAAAATTTCAATTTTTTAAAGTGCGTAAAATCGTACTTCAAATTGAAGCTATATGCGTGATTGCATAGAAAAATTATTTTCGCTTCTGGAAAAGATAATATTGGACTTTCCCGATCAAATTTGGCCCAAATTTTAACGATTCTTTCGAAGATTGGAGGCCCACATGCAATCATCTGCAGAACTAATTGTGATAGGGCAAAAATTCTTTAACTATCGTAATTACCAGGTCAAACTACGTAGGAACTGATATGTTTGAAACGATTTTAAAAAATTGCAAAATTTGACAAATTTTGAAGGGGCACCCCTTTGATTTTTGAGAGAAAATTTCAATTTTTTAAAGTGCGTAAAATCGTACTTCAAATGGAAACTATATGCGTATATTTCATAGAAAAATTGTTTTCGCTTCTGGAAAAGATAATATTGGACGTTCCTGATCAAATTTGCCCCAAATTTTAATGATTCTTTCGAAGATTGAAGCCCCACATGCAATCATCTGCAGAACTAATTGTGATAGGGCAAACATTCTTTAACTATCGTAATTACCAGCTCAAACTACGTTGAAAATGATATGTTTTAAACGATTTTAAAAAATTGCAAAATTTGACAAATTTTGATTTTTGAGAGAAAATTTCAATTTTTCAAAGTGCATAAAATCGTACTTCAAATGGAAGCTATGTGCGTATATTTCATAGAAAAATTGTTTTCACTTCTGGAAAAGATAATACTAGTTGTACACATTTAAAAATAAACGAAAAACAGGCATGAGCCTCGAGAAAGTTCGAGTTTTTTAAATACTCCAGGGCATGGCACAAATTGCATTTCAAAATCACAAGCCGTCGGAAAACAAGAAAACTGCCTGACGACACAAATTCGCTACAGCGAGGTTCATTGGTTACCAAAATAACAGTATTACAAACCTAATAATACATTGTCAAAAAGACTATAGCACCGATGGTGTTCTTCTGATAGTTAGATAAGTCTTCAAGCTAGTAGTATATAGAAATATGAAAATATAATAAACACATTGATGAATATTTATTAAGCTAATACATTTTCTAAGTTTAAATTAATGTTTAAAATCCCATCGATAATTCCAGCGTTATTGGAACTAATAACAAATAGCCACCAATTATAACTTATTAGACTAATTGAACCGGCTACATTGTACACTACTACATTGTGTTCATTAAAGCAAACCACTTCACCTGTGCTTGACCTACGTTGTTAACAAACGCATTCAGATCTCTCCATATCCCGGAATGAATTTATATTTGTGGTAGGTATGTGCCGAACTATCGGCGTGCGAACCACATACATATCACCTACCTAGTGAAACGTTAATATAGTCTGTCTATATTATCAGTCCTATCGCACAGGAATATTCAATTAGCTCCTGTATTGTCGGGGAATTTCAATAAGGGCGTGCTGTGTGTTTGCCTACATGTAGGGCATATCGTTATCGAAGCGCAACGCTGCGTCCAGTTGCCAGATTCACGATGAACAATTGCGGGAATTTTTGATCAAAGATAGAATGACACGATTGCGGTTTTACTGTGATGGAACCCGCTAAGAGAATCAATGTTGTATGTGGACATAATAATTAAACTGCAGAGCTTCAGATGCATCACGTGAACCTGTTACGCTAGTTACGGTTTGATCGTCAGCTTAGCCGCTTCAACGGCTTCCGAATATCCTTTGTGAAGTACAAATTTAATTTGCGTGGTACGTTTGCTGTAGTAGTATAATTAACTATTAGTACAGCAGTGTATTCGAATTGGTAAAGCAAAATTGTTTATATAGTCTGCTGATATCTAAATCCGAGTGGTGGGTTGTCTGTACATGGTCTAAATTTTAATTTATCTTTGAAGTATAAACATGAATACAGGTTAATTTGTGTTTCATTACGCTTTGAATCTACCGAATAATTTTTACATAAACTAAAACATAGAATCAAATATTAATAGTAAAAAACTCGAGGATCCAACGAAAAGAATCATACATTAAAATATGCAGCAACATAATAGCAACTAATATTAATTTTGCTGATATACATATTAGATATTCATTTAGAGTATTTTCTAAATAATATACGAAAAAATCAATTCCTCTTTCGAATTCATAGTAATTTTTAGGTCCAACATACAATTTCCAATATATTCCAAGAACTAATTCCTTTTTTTCTGTATCGTGCTATACCTGTTTAGGTTTTGCAATTGCAGAAAATCATTCAGATGTGTTTACTACAGTTTCTTAACTAAAATTTTTGTATGGCACCTCCTTTTTAACCCTGGTCCGGAGAGCGTGTCTCCCAGATACATTCTATCGTGAGACACACATTGTACTGTAAAGAGCTTGTCCGGACTAGGGTTAATGTCACTTATAGATGTTGATTATCTACGCAGGGTACAGCTATACTACACACGAAAACTAGTTGTACTACAGTACAATTCGCCTGAGTTGGCGGAAGCTCCGCCTCTACGCACAGGATACGTCACAAGCTCGAAGCGGCGGGCAAAGCCTAGTGGATGAACTGCGTACAATACATATTGAATTGAGCTGAATTTATATCGATTCGCATTATACTTTAGGGTGTGTCTCAGTCCATTGAGTTGCGCATCCGCCAAGTCAGGTGAATTTTAGTGTAGTTAACTAGTCCTTGGTAGCCAAAGTGTTAAGCTCATATTAGTATTAGTCATATTAATTATCTTCAATGGAAATTACATTTTCTATAATCAGGTAGAACCAGCAGATATTCTTAAATACAAAAAAAAAATACATACAACATAATGAATTAGAGATTGCCATAATGCATGCAAAACCACGGTTTTTATACTAGATATTAGAACAAAAAGCTCTACACTCGCCAGAAAGATTTGTTATTGATTATATTGGTAAAGATATGCATTTATTAATTTTATAATAACAAGATGAAAGTATTTTTCTATGATTAATTCCCTAGTTTCAAAAATCTCACCTCAAAGATCTGAAAGTATTTCTCCAATAAGTATACAAAATTTAAATTGATCATAAACGGAAAAGCAGTGATAGGTACAAATATAATGTGATTTATTATTACATATATGATGATTAATTATTCATTATGTTAATGTCAAACAAGGGAGCCGGGACAAATTAAAAAATTCATATGAAAATAATCATTATGGATCAATTAGATTAAGAAACACAAACATATTGAGTAAAGCTGTATGATGTGTCTTTACACATCCGTACGGTTTTTAATTTTCTGTAAAACAAAACATGTTATCCCGTTTATTAGGTTCCTTGTTTCAGGCTTATTAAAGTTTCTTAAAGTTTTAATATATTTTTGGCTCATACTTCTTCTAACTATTTTCACATTAAATGGAATCACAAACTATCAAGGTCTACTCTCACAATCTCTATTAAATATCTATGTATTACCTAAATAAATTATTTATTATTTCTGGTTTGATGATGAGCGGTGAAACTCAAAACTATTTACCTTATCACACAGAAATTCTGAGATTGCTAGGTAAGAGGAACAAAGAAACTCTTTTGCGGGTTCCGGTTCATCACAATAGTGAAATAAAATGATATAAATAGATATTCTCGCTAAGAATAGGGCTGGGATTACCATTTGTAGGGTGTGCATCCTTTTGCGGAATAAGTAGAAGTACCATACTAGATTAACTCAAAAGTCAAAATCCAAATACTGGTAGAATCTCCAGGGAATAAGGCATGCTAAAGCTCTTCTAGAAACTTATAACCAGAGATCTATAGAATGCATCGACCTAAGTAAAAATAATATTGGCAATATTCGCATATCGAATAGGCTTGGATTTGCAGAGGAAGCCAAATATAGATATTTTGTGAGGTATAGGATGAAGCATCCATTCAGCTCCACTAGAATTGCACTTGAGAACGGTGGTAGCATGTAAAATTGAGGAGGGAGAGAGAGTTGCTTAACCTAGGACCTTCTGGCATTCTGCACTTTCTAAAAGAAATCAGACTGGACGGAAAATACAGCAAGAATAGTGGATCTTTCAGGTCGCAGAGTATGATCACCATCATATACATACATTTACATTTATGTACAATTAAATATAATCAATCCCTCCCGTTTTTTCAAAGACCAACCTTAGTTAAAATTCATTTAACAAACAAGTCGGTGCGGATTCGGTCACGTATAGAACATAAATAATAACCACTTGAACCGATTGCAAACCGCCAGAGCCATTTGAACCGATTAAACAATGTACAGACCCCGACACGCACGATCAGACCGCCGCGCCGCGCCAGAGGGTATATTCCCAAGTGTAATGCCGACAATGTAAACATGCTCGGACAGTCCCAGCCCATTAATAATAGTTTTGACGGAAAATCTCTTTATCGAACGCTCAATCGTCCCGCGCGCTGTGACGTATGGGTTATCCTATGTCAACGTTATTTTGCGGATACGTCCATCAAACTGTTTAACTGCGAAAAAGGACATTTGCATACGTATTTATGCAAATCGTATGTGCGTGATTTTGCTCGTTAATTGCGTAAAGTGAATATGCGCGTACATTTGATTCGGATAGATGAAATTGGAAATGTTATTTTGTCCGCATATACGCCGCATGTGTAAATGGCGTTTCGACCAGAATAAATACGTTCCCTATGTATGTGTTTACGTGAAATTGTATTTCGAATTACTGTCGCTGTGATTTGGTTAGGGTATGATAATAATAGTGGATTGTATTGCTAGCTGCTATTTCGTAGTTCTATTTCCTTTATCGGATGTTCCAACCTTATATGTGTTATGTTGTGGGTATTACTAATAATACTACTAGTAATACTTCTTTTATTGTATAACGTTACATACCGGGTGACACATCACAGCTGATTCTAATATTAGTTTAGTGCCGTGGCCGGGAGACAAGAGAGCTAGCCACGACGCCTAACGGGCGATTTAAATCGGACTCCCCACCCTCTCGCCTCACGACACATAGTATGTCATACATAACAATATGTATACTCGCACATGGCGATTAATAATCCCTTATTGCTATATGAATCCTAACGATTAAGAGGTACTCAATCTACAAAATTGTCAAGTAATTGTATTTTGGGTACCTTTCCTAATAAGTGTGAATTTATAATACTATCTGCTGGTGTTTGGACTATTTCCATCGTTTGTGGATTTGTTCAATTCCCACGCTTTTGAATAACATGGATACACAAAAACAAATCCAATTACTAACCACCACACTACTACATATGGTAGTAGTTCTTGTAATACGACTTTATATCACCTACTTACGTGAAATTTAAAAATAGAATAAGATGCAATGTTCCATTTTGAATTTTTAGAACACTGTATATATTCAAAAACAGTTTTAGATTATTTAAGGTTGAACTTCATACATTTTTTTTTTCCAAAATCAAAAATAAAACTATAATTCGCTGTAGTACTGCTATGTATATACTTCTTTCTGAAAAATTACGCCACAAATCTCGATCGTATTTCAAAAACCACAAAACAAATTTTTATTTCTTCTGAAGATTTATGTGTTCACTACATTTGAATTTCCTTTATTCTAATGTATTAGAGTGCCTTCTGATACGTCCTAATAGAAAATACTTCTAAAAATTGCCAATAATTTTAATATTGCTTTTACCAATAACATTTATGCGAATTTGATGTTTTACAACTGCCCAGTTCTGGAATTATTAAAATTGGTAAACCGTCACTATAAGACCACTGAAATATTAGTGTTTGCAACAGCAATTTTCCTTCTGTAAAAGCTAAACAACAAATTTCATCCAATATTAGTACTCAATAAACTTAAGCCATTTTAGCGGCAATAGAGTACCTATCGCAAGAATACACGCGAGCAGCATTCCATAAAATGAAAATATCGATCGGTAAAACAATCGGCAAACAATTGGAACGCACCGAGCAGCAGCGTTCATTTATCCGTGGTCGAATGATTTACGGGCCGTGAAGGTTTAAATTCGGTAGTGCCGTCGTCGTCTCATGCAGAGGGCGTTGCCGTCGGCCAGTTTGCAAGCTTAACAATTCTCCGGGAGGAAAGATGGACCGCGATGTGTTCGCAGTCTGTTGGAAAAACAATCGATTTTGATCAAAATAACTTCAGAGTTGGTCTAGACGACGGTATGTGGTCGTGGGGAGGGGACACAAAACAAAGACAATGTCTATAAGAGTAATTGATGAGGAAAATTGGATCTGGTTTTGAAATATGTTGGTTGGAATATTACAAAGTAAAATGTAATAGTATTTAATAGTAATTTTCAAAATGTTAGTGACTATTTCAATTGTATTATATCGTAAGAACATCGATTTAAACAAAATAATCATTATCATAACATTTTAACTTTTTACTACATGCGTAACCTTGAAATATTTCTTAACCCTAATCTGCATAATTATGAAACCAGATTTAAATACTCATTTGGATGGATGTGCGCTAAAGTGGTCCTTAGCTATAGTGGTGTACATTTTTTTCCGTGTTGATTGTCGCATCCCTTAAATTATGTTGTTTAGTAAGAAAAATAGAAAAATTTCAGATTGATTGGACAAAGAGAATCCGTGCCGCATTCAAGTCAAAGTTTTCATATTTGAACGATATCGCATTTACTTTGCATTTAGTCATGCTTATCCTTTTCTTTATTTATTCATTTGGTATTTTCTTGATTTGTACTTAATTCATATTTATGTTGGCTCACGAATATTAGTAACTGATCGTGACCGGCGGTAAAACAGCAAGCGACCAAGCGATCACATTAGTAGTTCTTGAGAGTTTGTACCATCAAACTTCAAAAAAGAACTACAGAGTACGTTTTTAAATGGCAAAGTTCATTCACTAAATAACTGTTAGCTGAGCAAACGGCTTTACACTCTTATCTGAGAAGACGGCATGTTCTGATTTTTATCCACAATTAAAAATCACCGCCTCTGCCTGGGATCGAACCAGCACCTGCAGGGTGAAAGGCGAGCATGCAAGCCATTCAGTCACCGAGACGGCTCATTTTTATAATCGAAACTAGAAAACCAGGGCCGTTCACCCAGTCGTTAAATGACGGATTACGTCCCAATACAGCCACACCACTCTCCGCTAACCTTCGTACACCCTGTGGTTTGGGATCGTCGGTACAGCCTGTATATGCCTCTCACTTGTAAAAAGACTCGATGCTTCGCGTCTCGCAGTCGTTCGTTTGATGACCGATTACGACCCACCTCAGCAGACCCGCTAAACCGCCCGACTCTCCGCTTTTTTTTCAAACCTCTCCCACTTGTAAAAAGACTCGACGCTTCGCGTCTCGCAGTCTTTCGTTTGATGACGGATTACGCCCCACCTCAGCAGACCCCCTACACCGCACCACTCTCCGCTAACCCCCGTCTACACCTGTGATTGGTTTAGGGTCGTCGGTACACCCTGTATAATCCTTTTTCTTAATTCTTGCCTCTCACTTGTAAAAAGACTCGATGCTCCGCGTCTCGCAGTCGTCCATTTGATGAGCGATTACATCCCACAGCAGCAGACAAGCTAAACCGCCCAACTCTCCGCTTTATTTCAAATCTCCCCCACTTGTAGAATGACTCGACCCTTCGCGTCTCGCAGTCGTTCGTTTGATGACGGATAACGCCCCAGCGCAGCAAGCCCCCTACACAGCACCACTCTCCGCTAGCCCCCGTTTACACCTGTGATTGGTTTGGGATCGTCGGTACACCCTCTATATTCATTTTTCTTAATTAAAAATTACACATACTGTTTGTTGTAAAAGTTTCACAATTTGAAAATATTTTTGCGTACACCGAGTGACCTAATCAACCATTGAGGGTACCTTGGCTAAAATTAGTAATATTTCATTTTGTGCTGCTAAAATAAAAATATTTAGTTTCTGTATAGGTTTTAATTTTTATTAATTTTATATTTTGGTTATGTCCAAAAACTTTCTTCAATGGTTCCGAATATATTTCATCAAATTTTGCAAACTTCTAGCATGAAGATTTACTAAATGATACGAAAAATACAATATTTCCTCAAACTTGAATAATCAAATCCATAATTTATATCTGGGTTTACTCCAACATTATGGATTTCCGTATTTTCATGCATATTTTTGCAAGTGCACGGAGGTAGATTTGAATTTTCACTTTATTTACCCAACATAAAAATACCCTCCAAGGAGCGTTTAATTCCTTTCCCATGTTACTCGCTAATAACAAAAACCGAATATCGTCATGCAAAGCGATGCGCTTGCAGCACTTTACAGGAAAATACAAAAAGTTCAGTCATAAATTAGGGTTACAACTCGGTCTCCGAGAACGCGGAAAAGAAACTGACGCATGCACATACATTAGTAAACCGTGGGGGGAGAAGATTGTTTTTATTATCCCCGGCGTGGTCTGACTCGCGTTCACCTCGGAACAAGGGGTACCTACGTGTCGGAAATTCCCGTACAGTATGCAACGTAGCGAAGGGAAATCGCAAGAATTTAAACTCCTAAATTTATAGTAGGAGCGATCCGGACACTATCACCTGCCCGCGCGCGCGGAAAACGAACACGGTACCTCTGCCGCGCACCGCTAGTGCTACCTTAAATTTACTGCCGCGATTATTCGCGCCTGTTCTCGCGACAATCTTACACCATTACTTTAATTACTTTCAGCGTTTCCGCCAGCCGAATTCGTCTGGGAAGCGCTGGGAAGGAAAGAGGAAAAATCGTTTTACGACAACTGCGAAATTTGTGCTGGCAATTTAGGATTCAATTTCTAACTTCTCTTAATAACCAAACGGTAGTAAAATTCAATGTAAATACTTGTATACTCTTGAGAATCAAAGCTATACCTTTTAATTTAACAAGTGATAATACGAAATCATGGACTTTTAAAACTCGTCAGTCGATAAAGATTCTTTATCTCTTACTTCATAAGTATCCAATTCACTGATTATCATCTGACCAACCGATTGTGGTCGATAGGTTAAAATATAGAACAAAAGAAAGGCAAGTATGGCTTCCGGCTGCTTGAATAGGAAAAAAAATATATACATGATTCAACTGTGCCAGTACGACTGCCCTTAACTGTATGCGACAAAGAAGCCGTTACCTTTTCGGCTTGCGCACTTAACCTGTAGTTCGCCAACGGAGGCTAGAGGCTGTTTTGTTTTTTCTATTTATTATGTATTACATTGTATTTCTACATATTACAGAACATGCATGTGCAGTAACAAGAACCTTGTTAACTCTTAAAATCCACTATACAAAACAGGCAATCATCTGCATCAATTGATAAAGTTTATTATAACCAATATTATATTTTTTCTACCAGATTGTATTAAATAGTTGTCTGTAGCTATGTAAACTGTTGTTATTACAGAAGAGTTACCGTTTAAGGTGAGTGAACTCACAGCGTCGAGCACTAAATGGTATGTTACAGAAATACCATTTCGAATTAATTGAGACGGTATTACCTCACAAGGAGATCTCTACTTTCTACAGATCCTTAAATTCGTATCACATTATCGATATACTATTAGACATATTTACAATACGTCTTCGCAGTTGCGCAATCACCTGCTTCATTCCCGAGCATTTTCCGCCCGGCTTACTGATGTTTACTTTTCGGAAACGGCACGGGGTCCGGATTAACCGGGACGCGATTTACTCAGAGACTTCTGACATTAACGAGAGAAAGATTATGCAAGGTATACAGAGGCTCTCTCCAGAAGCAGTTATCGGAAGTTGTTGACTCTCTGCTAGTGTTGTTAGCGTGTAATGCCTTCGCTTTACGTGTCTGTCACGTTAGGTAAACACGTGTTAAATTAAAGAGTGGGCGTGGCTAGGGACAAAATTTCTAGCTTATGTTTCTGATATTGTGCCGGATTAGTAAGGAATTTACTTCTTGTTCATTATGGTAATTTAGGAGTTTGAGTGCGATTATGTTATTGTTGTTGTCTCATGTTTACTAGTATTTTGGTTCGGTAGATACAGTATTTTTCATTCCTTCATATTTCTTGGGTAATCAATACGATTAAAATGAAATGGTTTGAATTTTACTTTATTAAATATATTATACAATATTAATATCTTGCTTCAAATGCTCTCCTGATATTTTGCAACATTTCTGGAGTTATTTCTTGCGATTCTCCAACAATCTTTTGGCGTAACTCTTGTTAGGAAGCTGAACGCGTGGCATACACTTTAGACTTCAGATGCCCCAGAGAAAAAAATTAAGTGTAGGTGTAAGATCCAGTGATCTGACAGGCTATACTACAGACCCCCTCCCACTAATCCAACGATCGCGAAAGTGATGATCCAGAAATTGTCGTACTTCGGCAGCTTAATGTAGAGGCATTCCATCCTACTGAAATACTATCCCATTCTCCAACAAATCTGGGCCTTACTCCAATTTTTCTGTGTCAAAGGATTTATTGTCTCGTCCAGCATGTTCGAATATATTTGACCATTTAAAGTCCCGTCAATGAATACGGGTACTACGAGATGATCTCCAGAGATACCAACCCATACATTAGGTTTCTGTGGCCGTTGTCTTAGTATACCAATTTGCAACTAAATATACATGGTACGAAAATCTTCCATAAAAGTGAACTATTAATTTGTCAATGGTTAAAGTAAATGCTAGACCATTTGGGGCTTTGAGCCAGAATTCCTATTCCACTATTTTTTCACTGCCCATTTTAAAGATCTACTTTCTAACTATATGTACATACTATTCCATCATCTCCCTTGGTCTAAATAACCAATGGGAGTAAAGAGTTGGTATGCTAACTTCCAGCAGTTGTCTGATATCATAAAAGAATGAATAGCTTCTTACTTAAGCTGACGTTCTCAGTTTGTTGCGAATATCTCAGGGAATGCCCCAGGGATCCATTCTAGACCCACTTTTGATCATTTTGTTTGTTAATGGTATGCACGAATATTTCCCTGATAATGTTCTTTGTCAGATTGCAGATGACATCACTTTGATTGTCTCGGATAACAGTGATCGAGACATTTCTTTGACTGTTAATGCGCTTTGTGACAGTATGTCTTGGTGGTGTAGTTACAATGGCTTAGTACCGAATAAAGAATATTATTATTATTATTGAAATGAGTTTTCCTAGACGTCCGCAGATCACTTTTTTGTGTGTAAGATGAGCGTTATGATATACTGCGATCTGAAAGATCCATTGTGTTCCCTATTCTTTATGTGTTTACAGTTGGCCATCCGTTCCGATTTTTTAGAAAGTCTGAAGGTCGTAGGTTAGGTAACTCTTTCTCTTTAGGTGCAGGGGTCTTAAGCTACACTATGCAGCGCAATTTGAGAGGAGGTGTCTAGATATTCCGCACAAAATCTACATTTGTCTTTTTCTGATATTCCAAGCCTGCTCAGATGTCCATTCAGTTTACAATGGTCTGCTACGATCCCTGCCAATATGCAAATACTATTTTGAGGTTGATGCATTCTATAAATCTTTTCCGGTTATAAGTTTCCAGAAGAGTTTTGGCTTGCTTTATTCCCTGGAGATTCTCCCAGTATTTGGATTTTCTACGGTCCACTTTTAAGTTTCTCCAGCATTGTATTGCTAATTATTCCTCAAAATAATTCAGGTTCTACAAATGGTATTTTAGTCCCTAATATATTTTGTTGAAAGCATGGGAAATGACTACTTTAATTTCTAGTATGTAGAAACTAATAGTTAGTTGAGGGCGTAATGAGTACTTGAACGCAATGTAGCGCGTTTAATAATAATTGACACCATTCATACCTGCCATTCGATTGGTTTATCCGGCTTTCCCGGTGGTCACGTTATCTTCATTATCTAAATAAACTTTTCTGATTTGAACGCTATCCCAAAGCCGTTATAAGCGAGGAAACACGAAGCGCGCTCTCGAATAAAAGTTGTCTGAAGCATTCATTCACTTATCGACTGCTTAAAAACTGCTTAACGCAGCGAAAACTTCTCTTACAGCTAAGAAATTTCCAAAGCGCTCCTATCCGGAAGAACACGTCCTTATGTTCTTCTTAGGCGTTGTTTCCTCGATAACACTATCGATACTAACTGGAATTCTGCAAGTTATACAGTTCGCGCCGTCCTATCGATCTTATCCCATCTTTTCTCGAAGCAGACGAACAAGAATCCGCTTCACTCTCCCGCAGTAGTTCTAGTAGAAATTCCTGCCGGTCGCTCCGATAACGAACGCCGCGTGGCAGATTTCCAAATCTGCGGGAATTGAAACTCCAAACACATACCAGTCAAGTAAAAACAGTATGCGGAGTGGGAATAAAGGGTAGGAAGTCAGAACCAGACTTACTACAGTATGTAGTCTTCGATGGTAAGAACTATCCCGTGCCGCCGGTCTTCACGAAGTCGGCTTCGCGCCGGAATCCTCCGGGTCTCGGGGGTTATCGATTTCTGCGAAGAGTCGAGCGGGCCCCGATTGTTCCACGTCAGGAAATACTAAATCCCCTGGAAGCTGACGGACGTGACCGTATTGCCGATGTACTCTTCAACGTCGTATCAAAAATAACGAAGCGAAAAAGAAAAATAGTGGTAGGTAGTTAGGTGTGGCGTTTCAGAGAGGCGGAGGGTTCAAAGAAAGTGGCGATATTTGTTTTCACGTACCGTTTTCTCGCTGGAAACAGGTGTGAGCAACGTTGATGTCGGTTGGTCTCTTAGGAGACCTAGCCAGTGCATCTTGACGCTGATATTAAAAAGTAAACAAGGAAATGTCACCCTTGAGTAAAGTATCTCGAGCGTTTCAAATAGAAGGATAACATTTTATGAAAGCTGTCCTTTTGGATACATATATGATATTTTAGGGTTTTGGTTATAAGATAAATAGCTCTCTCTTCACCCCATTCGAAGACTATGTACAGGTAGGCGCACTACATTAATGAAAAACGGTATATTATACGAAATATTTTTGGTCTTGTTTCAGTTCGTTGTATATTCGGTACTGAGTGTAGGAAAATTTCGATACCAAGTACATCCTTGATGCCAGAATATTTCTTGGACAAACATTGAACTGAGATCTATAATATAATTGTTTTATAATCCTATTCTTTGTACCAATATATAACGTTTCTTGTATCACCACGTCCTCTATCGACCGACTGATACCGAAACCCTTGCAGAAGTGTCAATGGACACGGGAGGAAGCTTCTCGTATTTTTTTTTAACATTTTTGCTTGTTTTGGTACTAGTAAATTGTTTGATGTCTTGAGACCCATATCCTTCATCGGTTGCTTCTTCAGCAACAGCACAAATTGTGTGAATGGCACTTCACTGTAACCATGAGTTCCAGTATTTTTCTTGTGAACATACACTGAATTTCTTATTTTGCAAACTGGCTGGCGATTTTAGCTTGATTCGCACAGTTCCAATTTTTTTATTAGCAACTCTGCTTGGCTCTGTATTCACCTGCAAGAGTAAGAGGGTAGAGGCTTTGAGATCTGTTTAATTTTGGTTAAGATCCTGCATGATTTTGCTTGAAGTCATTTGGTAATGAGAGACCAAACTTTTGCTCTACACCCAAAAAAGCGCCTTGTAAGGAATAGAACAAATTGTCCTGCATCTAAGTGGTCAGCACATTTTCAATGTACTTACTTGTGGGCCCTTTCTACACTTCCCTGATTTTGCGAACGCCTGGGCTTACTATGAGTATTTTGAAAGTAGGCCAATAGGCTTTATGTCTTCAATAATTTTGTTAGAATTGACGTTGTCAGACTACATAATGGCACGAGCACCGACAAAAATAAACATATCTAACAAAGTATAAGCCACTTACTCAGTTCATTTAGATTTGAGTGGTCGTAGAACAACAAATTTTGACAAGGGGTTTTGATAAACAAGTGTGAATTTATCATTATTAGCAGAAACTTTTCAAATTCATCAGTGATACTGGACGACATTATACGAAGAAAGTGGTACATATGTATACTGATAGCAAGTGATTGACAATATTTGAGAATTAAAGATATAAAACTCACTAAATTCGTGCCAATATTATGCTAAAATGTCGAACCATTTCTACAACACATTTCTATATAAGAACACAATGTTGTAGGTCGACAGTAAGCCACTAAATTTGCGTTTATAGGTGGGTTAACGTCGACCTGCAATATCGTGTTCTCACGAATGAAACGAATCTCTCAATTTAAATATTGGTTCGAAAAGGAGTCATATCGTGCAAATCTTTGGGAAGAGTCGGATTGTCGATCTTTACTGTGTGGGTGCCTGACAAACATATAAATGTTTTTATCAAATACCCCTTAAAAAAAAGTTTGGACTATAACTAAATAAACTTTTTCTACTCTTCTACATCCTTTACCTATTATCCAGTCCACTTCAAATGTAACTATTCAAGGACTTTCAGAGCTTTTATTTCTTCCTGGATTTTCTTAAAAACTATCCATACGAAAGCAATTCTGTCCCTCCGGCCATTTGCTCCGCCATTGATTCGCACGACATCCCCTGGAACGTTTCCCAGAACGAAGACCGAAGGCCTCCGGGAAGCTACTACATTGAAAAATATGGGCGGCGAATGTCCGACGATGGCAGAAACTGCCTCTTGTTGTTATATCCGCTCTCTCAGCAACGATGGTCGTTCCGTCTCGCGTAAATCCAAAGCTAAAAGGACCTGGAGGGCCATCGTTCCTACTAGCTGGAAAATTGGTCATTGTGCGCCGGTCCTTACGATTGCACTTTAAAGGATCTATTCGATGGAGCCTTGGGTATCCCGTAAAATGCTTATTCTATTCCATTCCCGTATATACATATTTGAATATTTAAATGCAGAACTGTAGATTTTTAGGGTAGCAATGGCGTAAGCACAGAAAAGGCTATAGTAAAATAATGGATCATATACATCTTTTAACAGTGTCGCTTCTTATGAAGTCTTGTATTGCAATCACAAAGAAAGTTGTCCTTAAAAGAACAACCTTACCTTAAATTAATTCATAATTTATTTCTTTGAGTTTTCTACCCCGTCCAACAACTTCTCCTGAAACGAAGATATAAGCTTTTGAAGGTTTAATTTTTAATCATCATCAACTTAACATTCATTTCTTATTCGAATTATTCCCAACAGGTTGTTTGCTGTTAAGTCTATGCAACTTGTTAATTTTAACATTTGTTCTTTCCTCCTATTTGTAGGAGGTGTAACTTTAGATAAGTATTTCCTTTGTGCATTAATATACTAAATTATTTGCGTGAGTTAAAATTTTTGGGGTACCTTTGAAATTAATGACAATGCTTGGGTTTTTTTTTCTTATTTAGCCAATCTTATACCAGGTGCGCCATTAATATATCTGCAGCATTTATTTTCAAGATTACCAAAGATTAAAAACTAAGAATGTCTTTAGTCCCGATTTTCCGAGTCTGAATAGATGTTTACTAGTATTGAGCAAAGGGTTAACCAGCCTTTTAGCTACGAGTTGTTCGGAAGTCTGTCTCTAGAAGGATATGGATTTCTTATGATTCATGTGGACCAACAACACCTATCCATAAACTTCACTAACTGGATGCACCTTTCAACAGCACAGCAAACTGAACTAGTTCAGTTTTACTACTGATGATGATAGCTTTGTTATTGAAACGTGCAAGCAGTACAATGAAGTTTGGAATAAAATATTTTAAAGAATCTAGCGTTATCGGTTGATAGCTATAGTTCAATATTTTTGTTATTAGTACAATATCCTTATATTAGATTGAGACTTTTTCCTCAAATTGGCTCAAACTAACCAAAAATATGAAACAGAGTGTATTTTTTAAATTGAAATCACTAAAAACACTTTTAGTTTGATAACTACATAATAGAATAAAAAAAACACATATCAGTCTTTCATTTTGACGACCTACATTCTCTATTACAATTCAAGTCACCCTTTTAAAAAGTCTACCTAAAAAATAAAAGGCACAGTTTAGAACACCGTCGCCGTGAAATCCTCCGTAATAAACCCTCGAGGGCTCTCCGGATTAACTCTGCTCTAAAGACATCCCGGCCAGGCGTCATATATTCGCTGCAGGAAGCCGCAATGAGGAAGTTTGCGCCCCGTGAAACCGAAAACGCTTCAGCATTAATCAGGATCAGTATTAGCGCTCGATTTTTCAGCCAGGACGCTGTTCGTTCGTCAAGGGGGTAATCCTCTCTACGGCTTTCTTCTGCAGCTATTAAAAGCCGGGATAATAGAGAAAATGCTTCACCGAAACTAAGGAAGATGGCCATTAAGGAATGCAGGCTTTAGATTGATAGAGTATGGTTTTAGTGCGAAACTAATAGGATCTGATTAGAAGTACTTTTTGTGAAATCCTGCTCAAATAGAGATTCAACTTTGGTAATAAATTAATTATACAAAAAAAAGAAGAATACAATAGATAGATTGTAATAGTACCTAATATTGACGAAAATATTAAGTAAATAATATAATATGCAAGCCTTGTTGAGGTTAAATGTTAGAAAGGCTATTGGTTTGACTACAACACCAAAAAGTGTCGATTATAATGTTTGCAAATCCATTCGGCGCCTTAGAATAAAAAGCCGAGCAAGCAGAGCACAAGACTTAAAAAAAGAGTTTTCGGCAAGGGTTCATTTGACTGCAGCAGAACGTGGAGTAGCACTCATGGAGGAATACAATAAACTTGACACAAAGGACGAAGTACAAAAACAGTAGTAGTTTTTTTTTTTTTTAATTAATGGCATTAAGGGATCGTAGCCCATCTGCCACATTAATTAGATACCTAACACTGTAAAAACTAAATGTACAATTAATTTATAAAATGTCTTAAATCATGATATTACATTCATTTATAAAACCCATAAGTGATCTGTATAATTCCGTATTATTAGTTCTAAGAAGCAGAACTACGGATGTTGGTAACGGTACCTTGAGCTTCTCAAACAAGCTTTTCCTTTCCCATTCGTAGTTACAGCACGCCAAAACAAGGTGATCTAAATCAGCTACCTCATAACCACATGAGCAAGCTGGAGAATCAATAATGCCTAACTTATGTAAATGGGCCGAGAAATTACCATGTCCGAATTTCATTCTAGCGATAGTCGAATAGAAATATCGAGAGACCCCCACGTTATTGTGCCAACGAGAGTGATAAATCGTTGAATGAATTTTAGCGTACTGCGTAATTTGCTGATTGTATGACGATTGCCATCTGCGTTCCCATGTTTCTTCCAAAAAATATCTTTTAAGGTTGGATGTGATTTCTGTTTCATAGATGATTTCATCTATAATTTTATCGGAAGTTACTGTCGTCTTAGCTAGTGCATCTACCTTCTCGTTGGGCAGGATCCCCGCATTACTTTTCACCCAAAACAATTTTAGGTGAACGTTCCGAGTTTTTAAATTAGCAAAATCTGGAGATTATGTCCAGCACAAGGGGGTGAATTTGTGTAAACCACTTCCGGTTTTTCAATGCATTAAGGACACTCTGGGAGTCTGAGATAATCGCCACCTTGGAAAGGCCCACTTGTTCGGCATACTTAAGTGCTTCGACAATCGCCCTTGCCTCCGCGGAGAAGATGTTTAGCTTGTTACTTAACCTCCACGAATTTTCGACCCTATTAGTTTCGTCAAAAATCGCACAGCCACAACCATTATTCGATTTGGAGGCATCAGTGTAAATAATAGTAAAGTTTGTGAGGTTACTTGTAATTTCTTTATCATTAATACTGTTACCAGTGAAGTTGGGTAAGAAAATTTGGATGGGGTTGATGTACTGATGGAACTCAAGTGCAGGGAAACTCGGTGTTCCAATATTATAATTTAAATTTGAAATATATGTATACGTTTCTGCAAGCAAAGGAGATTTTTTCTTTTTTCAAAAACAGTAGTTATTTATGTTGGCCAAGCAGTTTTGAAGCAAATATGCAGACTCTAGGAAACCTACATTAATGTCTTAAAATGAAGTTAAACCTCCTAGGGATTTTAAATCAATGATAGCTTTTTCTTTCTTTAAATGTATGATACAACGTAGTTGCTGTAGAATTTACTGAATTATTCAATAAAAATATGTTTGTTGTTATTAAGAGTAATTATTTATTTCCCCTAAATGTATTTGAATAAGTCTAAATTTTAAAGGGTGGTAGCAAACCCTGAAATCATGCTTTAAGAAATTTGCAAAAATGCTATAATACTTTTTTAATAGTAGAACAAAATGGCGGAGTGTCCCGGTATAAATCGTAGAAACAAATATTTCCCACTCTTTAAGAACCATCCTAATTATATTTGAAACAACCATTCATTATATAAGATCATTTATTTATCTTCTAGTAATATCCATCTTGTAACGTCTGACGATGTTATTGCAAATTAAACTAAAAGCCATTATTTAAGTATTATTAAAGCGAATTATGGATTATAACAACAATACTGGAGGAAGTTCATCCATATTCACCTAATAATATAATAGCGAAGCTTCCTTTAATCAATTTTTTCGCCCTGACGCCTTCATGTTTATTAATCACCTATTTTATCTCGCCCCGGTTTCCTTTCATAAAAACAGATAACCCTCTCCTTCCGGTCGAACCCCCACCACCGCACACACACCCCACGAAGTTTCGTTACGCCGACAACCCTTAATTAACATTACTGCAGGCGGTGATGGAAATTTAAGTGAAAGGAATTTCGATTAGGTAATAATAATTAACCGCCGAAGAAGCTGGGGATGTTTCCCTTTAGGAAGAAAGGAAGCGCCGCTGTAGATTTTGGGCGTCCAGAGGAAAGAAAAAACAAAGGAGCGCCACCCTTCGACCTTATTCTTCATCAAAGTCCGCCGATAATTTATTCTAATTAAACTCCACGGCGAAACGCGCGGTCTTTTCGGAGGGGTAGGCAAGTCACACATAAGCGAGCTTCCTTCTGGAGGAAGATGGTCGACGAAGAAAGAGCAAGATGGGGTAAGATTTGCGGGAACGTCTTTGGGGTTGTCCCACAGAAGAAGAACGATCCGGGGAACAAAAACGCAGGGGTGCGAAACGAAGTTTTGATTGGATTTCGTCGATGAAGTTTGATCAAATTAAGCAAGAAATAAATGGGATGTTCCAAGAATAGAACGGACAACATTTATTGTGAAGCGTGGGCATTCTACTAGTTTCTATCATCGATTACTGTATAAATGTAGAGACCTAGATAAACAACCAAGGGGTATACCAGTAATTCGATATTTTTAGAAAGAGTATTAGATAATAGTTTTTTTTTATTTCATATTCTTTTAGAAAGGTCTGTACCAAATTATTGCACCTTATCAAGTGATTTAAAAAAAAAAAAAAAACTGATAGGGTAAAGGTGAGTCGTTGGCATATTTAGGTTGTGACGATTTTTATATACAGGTCACAAAGTATTCCATGTAGGACGACCTATAACACTAAGCCATTAGAAACAGGAAAGACAGTACTCTTGAACTACGTCAATTGTTTAGAATGTACCCTTGTGTAAGCATGAGCTGTCCTGAAGAGAAGAAAAAATAGTTATATTTCATAGTGATTGGCAAGGGATGCAGTTGTTAGCATGTGAGAATATAGCCCTTGGCATAACTACTTTAAAGAGTCACCTATGGCTATGTAAACTCGGCCGACTAAAAATTTTATATTGCAATTTCGTTATGTAAACTGAGCCGGTATATAGTGCCGGTATTATTAACAGTGCTTGGAAATAAATTTCACGCCTTGAACGAGTTCTCATTTTGTAATTGCTTTACTGCTCATCGTGCATTACACTTAATTGAATTAGGTACAAACTACAAACAAATTAATGTCTACATTTTAATATGATATGGTTAGGTTATATGCGCTGTGCGCATGATCAAACCCGTTGCTGCTCCTGATTTCAGAAGCTACCGACAGGTGTCGCTACAATACGGCGGAGTTTTAATTTTTTCAGAACGTCTAAGTTAGCATGTGTACTTAGACCATCCTTGTTGCAAGTATTTATTAAAATGTTATAATCGGCCTAGGCTAGGCTATTAAGCAGGAAACGTCAAATTATTCAATTTTAATCGTCTTGCCAACCATTGAATTAGTGGGAAAACATCATGCAACAGTAATTGGCGTCCATATGCCAATCAATGAAATTTGCATTTTCTAGTAGTACCTTATATGGTCGGCATCAAGATTTTTAAACTATAACTTATACATAAGGCGGTTTTTCTTACATAGATACATAGAGTAATAATATACATCCATGGTGAACATCTACATACATATATTTACTCTTTCACAAGTATAAAAATAACACAATTGCTCGGACATTAATCTACCGTGAAAACAAGCTTAACTGACAGCATGGCACTGTCATCGACCACCACGGCACCAGTAAATATCAGATACCAACTTTACACAGAAGTGTAATGAATTATAATACTAAAAGAGTCAACCTTGGTTTGAATAAAATCTTAACGCAGACAATATCAGTTGTAACACATTATAGATCAAAATGTGATCATGTGGCAATGACTATCTACCTGCCAGCCATTGTCGTCCTTACCCTATTTTATTTTCTATAAAACACAGCAATTAAAGTAAAAGAAATAGATTTACACATAGGGACCTATTTTTTAATTTTAACCTGGTGGACTATGAACTATCTTTCACCGTATATAGCATACACTGTTTTTTTTTTTTTTGGAAGAAAAATATTTTGTACAAAAATAATGATCTTCACAGTACATAATAACTTAAGATTTTGTGCCCAAAGGATAAATTACTTTCAATTGAACATTAATGGGTTTATTAGCACTGGGGATTATTCCTTCTCTTGATAGAATCTGCAAAATAGCGTCCTTTGCCAGGTCTTATGTTATACATTTGCCTATTTAGTCTAGACTAACCAGTCAACAAACCTACTATCATTTTAACAGTCTTTACTCAGTAGGTCTTTAGTAAACTCAAGCCTCTGTTCTCTTAAGAAGTCTTTATCCTGGTAACTTTCGCCACCATTCCCTTGGTGGACTTGTTCTGTCTCCATTCGCACATGGACTTTTTAATTTGCGATTTGGTAAGGAGGAAGGACCAGCTCCAATAATTGACCTTGACAAGGTTCGTCTGACCAGATTGTGGGCCGCCTCATTCCCCTTCACGCTCATGTAGCTGGTAACCCATGCCAATGTCAGTTGGCTTTGGGTGCCCACTTCGTTCAGGACGCTTACGTAGTCCTACCAAAGGTGCAGCTGGCTGTGATAAACAATGTTCTCACATTAAAAGTAATGAGATGGCTGATCATCTGGCCAAACAAGGAGTCAGCATTCATTTTTATTGACCCCCCTTGATGTCTCCTATACCCAGATTAGGAATGAGCTCCAACAACGGATTCAGTTGTGTTATGATCCAGTTAGTGAAGTTTATGGATAGGTGTTTGATTGAAATTGTAAGTACGGATGTATTTTTCAAATTTCAATCCTAAGCGCTTTCAACGTAAAATTACACCCAATCAGTGGAGCAAAACTTGTCGAGGCTTGTCTTTCTCCCTACATATACTCCATTCTATTTTGCGACCGTTTCCACATACAAGACGCAGCAGTTACTTCACCAAGGCGTTCGTATATTAAGGGTCATCGTTACACCAGCTTGCTTACCAGAGCAAACCCAGTGATAACATCAAAATTTTAGGTTCTTAATACGAAGGTAAAACAGATTTATAACTCTGTTTTAATTGTCGACATTATACTAAACAGTAGCTTCTAAATTATCCAATCTAATTTGGAAATCGTCATTAATAACAATAAATAGATACCAACAACGGACAAGTGTAAATTGGATGAATAACTTGCGTATGGATGACCCGTTTACCCTTAAATCGACCTTAAATTGAGGTTCAATTTGAAAGTTAGTTGCTACCCTCGTCTACCGGCCTGTCAGAGTTCGGGCACGGTCATCTTTTATTCACGCAAAACCATCATAAATACCACAATGACTACCTATTTCCTAATTGTTATACATATTATATATATATAGCATGAGCCATTTCAGCACTCAAAATCAAAATAGCTCCGTCATATAACCGCAGATTGTTTGTTTTGTTTCTATTGTGTACTGTGTGAATCCGCATTTAATTAAAATTTAATTTAGATTTGAAACGAAAAAGTATACTCATATTATTAAATGACGATCATCCAAACAATTTAACGAATTTCGTTATAAATTCAATGCGGCTATATTGATTGCAACTGTTTCACGTGCTCTGCTAACATTTGCAATTACTTGATGCATCAGTAAGCCCGGCGTTGTATTAATTTATGTATTTTTAATCTAAATTAACATCGCAATTACTTTCAATTTTGCACAAACGGGTTTGACATACGGTGCACGCCCAACATACATTTTAGATAACATCTAATTAGCGTGCGTATATTGCTGTTACCTTCGATGTTTCGACGGCAATTTTTAAAACGGATATGACAACGAGCCGCCCTCATTAATTATTTAATTAAAATCGCGCCCGAGTTACGGAATTTGCATCGCTATTTCGGCCGCAATATCCTGGGCGTTGGTTTTGTTTCTTTCATCTATTTAGGGTATATATATATATATATACGGTCGGTACTTCTTTGCAACTTCTTTGCAACAACTATATATATATATATATTGATATTGCGTCGATAATTCCATGCGTTTGAACGCTGCGCGAACACATTAGGTACACCATACATGTAGATAATCAAAACGTCAATGCTCAGTTTCAGTTGTTAGTGCATTCTGCGCCATCTACAGGGTTCTGACTCAACTGATACCTGAAATATAATGTTTATATACCTACTGCATTCATTCTACACGGAACGGAATATTATAGCGCAAATATGTAACATTCAAAAAGTTTAACTTTTGTCTACTTTCCACATTAAACAAAATATTAGAAAAAAGCATACAAATACAACTAAGTGAATATCTATCATGTAATAACATCATACATAAAAATCAGTATGCTTTTCCAAAAAAATCGGGAACCATATCTGCTACAATTAACTTAATAAATAAAATAATGAATGAAACAGAGAAAAACAAGACGGTAGTAGTGCTTTTTCTAGATATGAAAAAAGCGTTTGACACTATCTCCAAAACGAAATTAGTCGAAAAAATTGATGCTCTGGGGATAAAGAACGCAAATAGAAACTTAATAAAAACATATTTATCAAATAGAGAACAAACAACAATAGTCAACAAAATAGAAAGTCTCCACATACAAGCAGAATATGGAATTTCCCAAGGAGGAAATATACCACCGATATTGTATATAGGATATACAAATGACATCTTTAATTTGAAGATCCACGGAGAAATATATGCATACGCAGATGATGTATGCATCGTTTGCTCAAGCAAGAACGACGAACAGTTGCAGCAACACATTATAGAAGATGTGCCAAAAATAGAAGATTGGTGCTATAATAATCTAATAACAATCAATGAGAACAAAACAGAGTACATGGTATTTACAAAAAAAAAAAACATAAACCCACTTTTAACATCAAGATTAAAACACAAACCATAACTCAAACCTGCCAAATAAAATATCCAGGATTACAAAATAACCTAAAATGGGATACCCACGTAAAAAATTTGATAAAAAGAAACACCATGATTATAGCAGGAATGCAGAAAATTAAAGACATAGTACCAGAATATCTGAAGAAGTCTGTATATCACAGTACATTTACGTCCCATATTAGTTATCTAATAAACATATGGAGCCATACAACTAAACAAAATTTAAATAAACTACAAAGACAACAGAATAAGATACTAAAGACACTGTATAATATGGACAAATGGACACCATCAAATGGCCGTTTACGAGAAAACGCAAGAACTAAATTTACAACAATTAATAACATTCAGAAATCTCCTTACAGTACACAAAATCGACAACAAATTAATGAAAACTGATTGCAAATTCACACCTAATACACACACACACAAAACACGAAGAAATTAAGAATTTTATAAATAAGAGCGAGAATAAACAGGCGGCTATCTGGAAAATTATACACACGGAAACTTGCACAAAACAAAGCAAACGACAAATAAAAGATTCCAGTATTCCAGCTGAAAATTTTAACAAATATTTTGTACACATCGGCAATACTATGAGTCGACCAACGCAAGCTCCAGAAACTCTACTTAGCAATTTAATGTCCTCAAGAAGTGTGGATGAAGTTGAAATTAGCTCAATAATAAAAAATTTAAAAATGAGAAATACAGTTGATGTGTATGGCATCTCGGTATCCCCACTGAAGAAGGTTCCTCATGCTTTGTTACCGGCAATTCCGAGTTTGGTCAATGAATGCTTTGCAAGTGCTACATTTCCAGAGGAACTGAAGATAGCGAGGGTCATTCCAATATTTAAGACCGGGGATCGCGACGACATGGACAATTATAGATCAGTTTCGGTGTTGCCTGTCAAAAATTTTCAAAACTGCAATGAAGGCATGGTTCATTAGCTACTTTGAAAAAAATACGCTATTCAGCAATGTGCAACATTGTTTTCTCTCTGACTGAAAATTAAATGATGCTACACGCACAATATACGTCATTCCATGCTCAATGTAACACCCTGTATATAAATAGCTGTACCAGTTGAAAGGCATGCTTAAACGGTGCGAGCCCGCCATTGAAACTTTTTTAATATCTTTCACCGTTTAAAAGTTATTCTGGATAAACTAAATTTGGGGCGTTTTTCAAAGTCAAATTGCACCCGCTATATTTGAAGTCCAGTCGCAATAGAGAGTGTCGTTGAGTAACACTCCTTGGGGTCTATAAACTAAAAAAGTTTCATCAAGATCTGCGATTTATAATCCGTGAGCTTATCTTGTCAGATTCGGATTCAACATTCCAAAGTACATGTAGAATAGAAGAAATCAAAATTACCCTATAACTTTTCCGCTATGGACTCTTTTTAGTACAAATTGACTATATTATAATTCGTGCGTTATAATTGTAAAAAGAAAATGCCGGAGAAATCCCTTGGTTTTTAATTAAATAGTAAGTTAAGTAACACCTATACAGAGTCCTGGTCTTTTCTTTCATTTTCACATACGTTAACGAAAATTAAAAATAAATTCTATTCTTCTGTATTATGGGCCACATCGATTTTCCAAACACAATCTAATTGAGCCTGTTTTTCCCCAAACAATAATAATAATAATAATAATAATTCATGCCTTTACATCCCCCAACAGCTTTCGCCAATTACAGGGGGCATCGGCCGGCCATGAGTTATTATTACGCCTGCGCCCGTGGAGCGACTTAAGGTGTTTGTCTCTCAGCATTTGCCAAGGAGTGAGGAAAACCACGAAAACCTCACTCTGAGAGCAGGCCTTGGGATTCGAACCCCGGACCCCGTGACTGATAGCCAAGCGCGCAAGTCACTGGACCATCAGCCAACAATGCTCATTTAGTACATCAGGTAGACTCATTCGACTTGATGGCGGATAATAAGTAAGCGTCCGTATCACCGATAAAATCGCTCCCCAGAGACGATTGATCGTCGTCATATAACATCTAAATTTAAGGACCTTAATGCGGTCCCGTCTCCCCGACATCCACGGGCCGCCTTATCGCGCAATCCGTACGCTCTCGAACTAGATTGCGCCATTTGTAATCGCGCTACATCAGTTCCTGTTTCCCGTTTTCCGCCGCGCCCCGCAGTAATTTCGCAGCTGCCTTTCCACGCACCGTTCCCCGTTCCTCATCGGCAATCGAATCACAGAGAGAGGCGGCAGGCGGCGGCGAGACGCACGATGAAAAAGCGCCCGGGCAAAGTGAAACCGACCGAATTGCGCCCTGTCGCCGCTCCTGAATAATGAAGCAGATATTGCCGAACTCCTGTTGAATATAGAGAGGTGGGAGGGAGGCGTTGTTGTCGTCGCACACGGCGCCTTTGACGTCGATACGGACGTGAACGGCGTGAAGAATGCGCTTACGTCTACGATGCCTCTCCAACTAAAGTATACCTATATACCTATATATAAGGCGGGAAGCGAGAAGAGTAGAATAAATACGCATAGGTGGAATCGATATCTTCAGAGAGCTATTTTGGGATTATAAAGCGCGATTTCGCGATATTTTATCCACTGGAGAGGCTTTCACGGAGCGGTTTCTCGTGTCACATTAAGATTCCACAGTCGATATCCAGGCGTGTACAAATTTACAATATTTTGTGCCGGTTCCACAAAGTGCCGAGATATGTCAACCCAGTTCGTGGTTTATGTAAGCAAATGTCGACCATAAATGCACCTCCCATGGATCAACGATCCATTTGCTATGCAGCGATGAAGTGGGTACATACATCATATAAAGCGAAACATTTGGAGAGTTTATTTCGAAATGCAGAAATCATTTTACTATGTTTGAGATAAATATCGCTTGGTACTCTTTAGGTAATCGCTCTTTTAATAACTTTCCGAACGAGTTAAACTTTTTTTGCGGAGAAAATAGATGACAATCCACAACTATCACCGGACATAACAAATTATTGCCTGCAACGCTCTTACAGCAATCTTCATCAAGTTGTGAAGTATCTGATTGGTTACTTCCACTTTAATAAATATATACAGTACATAGGGCTGGTTATCACCCTAGTCCCCCCGTACATTTTGCCTAGAAAACGAGACGCTGGAACACATTCTATATGACTTTCCGACGCTCGCTCAAATTAGGGAGTCCATTCCGAATGAGATCAGCTGTATGGCTCTAATTCATATTCCGTTTGGGATAGCTCGGGTAGGCTGTGCATTAGAAAGCTGTGCCGACACGACTGCCAGAGCGAGGAAGGCTGGTAGAATGCCTGCGTTGTGTCAGGACAATAGGGCTGGTCCTCGGTGTGGCAGTTGGCGTCGGCACAGCATTCTGACACAACGCAGACATTCTACCAGCCTTCCTCGCTCTGGCAGTTGTGTCGGCACAGCTTTCTGATGCACATATCTTTCATAGTTTTATAGTAATAAATTATTGCAGAAAGACGCTTTTACTGTTTAAATTGTTGCGCAAACCCCGATCGCAACCCTGAACACCCCCGTTCTCACACTAACAGCAACTACTCTGCGGTTGAAACTTTATTGTAACAACGAATTAAGACGCAATGCTCGTCGACCAAGTCTACACACGACATTCCGGTTAACAGTCGGCTCGCACCACTAGCGCCGCTGCACGGCCACGAGGCGAGTCTACAAGCGGAGATTTAGACATACAGAGGTCAACGTAAAAGTAATAAACATAACAAAAGTCAGTAAGTAAATGAAAAGCACGTAAGTAAAAAGCAGACAGTAGTTGTACGAAGTAGACTCGTTACAAGTTTTTTTTTGTAGAATATTTGTAAAATTGGTGTAAAGTTTTAAAGTAGTTAAACCTTTCATTAAGTTGTATATTTGACCTCATACTTCGCTTTTTAATGTGTCCTCTTGTTTTTATTCTTCTGTAAAATAAAAGTTATAATTTAATAGATGTTAAGTCTGAAGATTAAACAACTCTTCAAACTAACTTAAAAAAAACTGCAAAGTAGTCTCATCTCAAAGAGGAAAGATCCAGATGATTACTAATCGGTTCAAGAACTTGTTCAGAAGCTTGTTCAAATGCACATATGTAGGTAACCGATGATAATTCAAACTTCCACGTTTCCCAGTTAAATTAAAACTTCTATACGAACTACATTCTCCTGTTCAGTGCATATGTTTAGAGTTATTCGGCAGTATGTTTAAATGTCGAAACTGTACATAATCTAGAGCGGAAAGAGAAATATCGTTCCCATCGGAATTTTAGTAGGTACGTAGTATATATTTTAAATAACATATACGTCGAACTGCTTTGCATAACGACTGGCCATTCGAGCGTAAAGTTCAGATGTCGGTATATAAAAACAACCTAACAACCACCGGGTAGCTCCATTTCTCTCTATTTCTATTCCAAACTTTCCGATACAGCGGAACTTTTTCTCGTCCGCGGATGCATTCTCTACGTTTTGTGAATATCACTCGCGCAGAAGAAAGTAGTACGTACTAACGCGGGAAGGCAAAGAAAATGATACCTTTTTGTTTGTCTTTATTTTGCGGACTACTATAAAGGTCAGGTTTGTTTGTAGAAGTAGGAGAGAAGAACAGTAAATGGAATCGCAGGAATTGTGGTTTTGATACTTGAGTTGACACTCAATTTAGGTTTTTTTCTTAGCGTGCAAACATATTGGCATTCGAACTTACTATCCAGTTAAAGTGCCTGAAGAAATGGTTTTCAAAACTGCATCGGAAATGGGGATGCAAATTATGAATCAGACGAAAGAAGGAGACTTTGCTACTCGACCTTTGAGTGGCAACTGTTCTGTTAAATTGCAGGAGGACATATATATAATAAAAGCAACTATTATGTAAAGAGAGAACATATGCAACTGCACCCAGAATCAAAGAAATAATGAAAATTTTGCACGGAAAAACCGTCAATAATAGGCAGGGCAGTTCCTTTAAATTTAAATTAATTCCTGTCAAATGGGCTTTAAACTTATAAAAGGAACACGACAGAAAATTCCTACACCGTACTTTTTCCATCCTCACTTATTACGATTCCACATCGCTCTGGCTAACTAAATTTTCCGCCACCAGATTTCCATACGCGTCCAAAGCAAACACAATTAAGGCCCATTATATAATCTACCCCTCTATTTTACCCACCCTATCTATAATACGAACTCTCGGAAAGAATAATAAATTAGGAGACGAATTGGCGCTCGACGAACGAGTCCCGACTTGGGTCGACTTCCATCGAGACGGGGAACAGAAACAAATCTCCTAAGGTGGCCCCTTTGGATGTCGGCGCGAGGAAACGAGCACTCAATCATGGGACGGTCTCATTACAATAACATTGTTGTTTTCCTGGACCCGGAACAGACTGCGTTCGACCGTTCAGTAAGAAAACCCACTCCTTTCCTTGTAGAGGGTGCTAGTTCCATTTTCTTACGTGACAGGAGCAAATTTAATTATTTTTCAGACACCCTACAAGTGCAATCGATGCACTTCGGCCATTCTTTAAGCATTGAAATCTAATTTATTTAAGCGGAATGAAGAGAAGCGGCTTTGACAGAATTATAGTGGAAACTTCTTATATCATATACAATAAAAAGTGCTTTGTTATTTTACCGCAATTTAATAAAATTCCTTTCAGTAACCTACACAGGGTTAACATTAACACATTTTTTTTTTTTTAGCTAACATTGACAAAATGATTTTTTTTTTTTGTTAAATCCTTAAAGTTATATTTTATTTATGATAAGATAGTTGATAAGGAGTTGTATTAATAATAATTTTATTAATTATTAATAATTTTTTTTTATAATTATTATTACTCTTTTCGCGGCACTAGTAATGATGCTTATATCGAATATTAAGGAAAATGTTTGGGGACTTAATATGGGCATGGGGGGACGGTTGCTTATGGGCACATGCACACAGACCTTGATGTTTGTTGTATGTATGTATGTGTGATATTAGGGTGATAGTACACTGCGACCTAAAAGATCTATTGTGTCCCCTCTTCTCGCTGTATTTACAGCTGGCCGTTCAGTCTGATTCGTTTTAAGAAGTGCAGAATATCCGAAGGCCCCAGATTAGGTAACTCTCCCTCTTCGATTTCACATGCTCCCAGGTGCAGCGCCCTTGAGTTGCACATTGCAACACAGTTTGTGAGTAGATGAATGGACGTTTCGTCCTGTTCCCCACAAAATCTACATTCGGCTTCCTTCGCTATTCCAAGCCTGCTTAGATGTCCGTTCAGTTTACAATGGCCTGTAAGGATCCCTGTCAATATCCGAATATTATTTTTACTCAGGTTGATGCATTCTGCAGATCTCTTCTGGTTATAGGTACCCAGAAGAGTTTTAGCTTGCCTCATTCCCTGGAGATTCTCCCAGTATTTGGATTTTCTCTGCTCTACTTCATTTTCCAGTTTCTCCAGTGTTATGCTGCTACTTATCCCACAAAAAGGTTCTGGCCCTACAAAAGGTGTTCTAGCCTCTCTCTTAGCGAGATTATCTGTTATTTCGTTTCCTTCCACTCCCGTGTGTCCCGGAACCCACAAAAGGGTTACCTTGTTCTTTTTGCCTAGCTCGTTTAGTTTTTGTAGACACTCCCAAACC
Source organism: Cetonia aurata (assembly GCA_949128085.1). Taxonomy (NCBI): domain Eukaryota; kingdom Metazoa; phylum Arthropoda; class Insecta; order Coleoptera; family Scarabaeidae; genus Cetonia; species Cetonia aurata. The sequence goes on from OX421885.1 coordinate 38,901,238, forward strand.
ATTTTGGAGCTGATTTTGATATTTGTTTATTTGTACATGTGTTTATATATTTTCTTGTAATTTTTTTTTTTACTTTTGTTTGATTTATACTTACAGAGGCTAAAGGAAGAACGCCGTATTCCATTATTAATGGTAGGCGATTTAGTCTTTTTGGCATCTTGTTATTTTTTTTTTCTTGTATATTACTTCAGCCAATAAATACTTTACATACATACATACATACATACATTAATATGCTTTTTATTTTTTTGCTTTTATTACATCACATTTAAGTCTAGGATTTAGTCCAGATACTTCTGACCAATCAATTAATTTCTTGTTTTTTCCAAAAATGTAGACTATTTTTAACGGAAAGTATTTCAATGCTGAGAAATGCATTCAAGAAAACACAACCATCGACTCTTTTGTTATAAAAAAGAGACCAAAATCGATACGGGAATTGTTCTATTTCGAACAAAAGTTCTATACACAGCGTAGTTCAGCATTTGAACCTAGTCCATTTGTTTGCGCGTTAATTCTTCGAGTCTAGTAAGCGGACGACAACAGAAATTGCTTTATTATGCATTCGAGAGATGTCTACGGCAGGAATTCGAGCAACCCCATCTACTCTGCTGCAATTGCTCCGACATAAACGCTCTCTGCCAAATATAAATTCTGTCCTATTGAGTGAATCGCAGCTGTGAAACCAGTCTTTTACCTGTATTTATCCTTTTTAATTTCTTCAAACTGGCAGAGAGGGTCCCTGAAGAAATTGAGTTCTCTCAAGAATTTTACTGAACTTGAAGAAATAACTTTTAACGGCTTTTCAGTCGTTAAACTATACGATCGGTAGGGGGAGCTGTTAGTTGTAGTGATTATTGTAGTCGTTATGGATATTAGATTGCAGCGTCTAAGGGCTGACTTAAAGTGTATTGCGCTTCAAACAAATGTAAAAATGAAATAATGAAAACTGGAGTCTTCGCTAGGACTAATCTTTGATTATAGCTTTATTTTTAATCTTAGGAAAAACCTTTTTACAATTTTTTTTTTAGAATATAATATTTACATAATTCAAAAACATTTTTGGTTATACCCAATGTTCCAAAAGCAGGTAAACATCAGAGATAACCTATAGTAAACATATACTCATTCTGTTATTTCAAATGGAACATTATGAATATACATTATTACACTTTTCCTTTCCACTTAAAGAAATAATATGGGCTTCCAAAAGAACGAAAATTTAAATATTTGCACCTTGACATTTTACGGTTTCTGTATTGCAGATGTTCTATTATATGGTAAAATGATTTTTACAACTTTGAATTGTAGATTCTCTACCATTTTTACAGTTTTAATTGCTTCATAATTAATTGTACTCTCTTCATAATGTTTGTGCGTGGACCTAATTAGACTTTCATTGTATGCTTTCAACAACAAAAGATTCCTTTCTTTAGCCATTCTGTTGACCTACTTTTGTTGCACTAATTACTGTTCTTGTTTCTGAGAATAGGTAGTACCTTTGCATCATCTTTCTGTTCTTTAATTCACCCTTCTTAACCCAGCCTTTTCAAGAGAGCGTTGTGTGGTATTAATATCAGGCCTTAGTGAATGGAAGACACCTCTGGTTTTACCTTACGTCTTTAAGATTAATGAATAATTCCGAGAGAAACCACCAATTATAATGATTAATTCAGTGGTGTTAATTGGCCATCACCTCCAGCTCCCGTTCGATTAAACCCCTCGGAATAACCCGTTTTATGATAATTTATCACCTGAATATGAATAGGAGGAAGGAGAGCATTCCGAAATTCACAATCCGTTTGGAAAGAGCAAATTCTGGTCGCGTAATAACTGAGACTATGAATTTTTTATGTCCGGGTTGGAGGATGACGCACGCACTGACTTACCTACGCCCTAGTTGTCCGGAGAAAACCCCCATACTTCAGTTAATTCGGCAAATGTTACGTAAAATCTGATTCCGCTCGAACTATTCCGAATATTAAAGTTCCGGGCGATTCAACCGGTGAGTCGCGGAGGATAGGGCACGAGCTGCAATCTAGGACTACGGCCGGTTATTTGCGGATTTCGATCCGCTCTGTCGGCCAACCGGTTAGCAACTCGAACCGGTTTCTGTGTGAAGCGTTCAACTAATTGCGCGCAGATTCGCGCGGGAGAGATTTCAAAACGTTGCGGGATGATACGCAAAAAATCGTATTTTGGATGAGAGGTAATCCTTTAGTAAAAAAGTTTTCCAAACGAACGATCTCCATGATTCCATGAAATTCCTGCATATTGCAAGCCGGTTTTGATTTTATTGCTGATTTTTTTTTACGTCCTCAGTACTTGCATCCTCAAAGAGTTTTGGCTCTAGGGCATATATTCTTTTGTGGCTTTACAGTACACACTAGTCCTATGTGCCATATTTCTTTAGAGCTTCAAGACAATGTAGCTATTAGTGCATGAAACTGTCGAGGAATCGGTTGGGTATTAGAAAACCGTATAATTTGGAGTATTATGGATAAATTTAAATATTAAATAAAAAGAAAGAATTAGTGGTGGAAAAAGGATATTGTGTTGCTTGTTTAATAGGTAATCAAAAGTTGTATAGCTTCTTATTATGTTACCTCAACTTTCTCAAACAATGTACCTATTTTTCTGCGAGGATTAATGTACATACCTGACATCTACGTTTTTCTTCGTAAATATAAAAAAAAAATACACCAGCTACCCTCTTTTATTCATTTCCAGCTCAACAGCAATTAGTAGCGCTCTCTAGATAATGATGAAAGGAAATACTGGTTGTATTCGCTAGGCACACAAAGGCATGATATATTGAATTGAAAGGTAACAGTAAACAACCAGCTCAATGGACCTACGCTTTCCCAATTTATTTTATTCCTTCATCACAGGAACCAACTGCAACAAAGCGGTTATTATAATTTACCGACAATATGAAGTGAAAAACAAGTTTACTTACAAAGAACATATTATTACGGCGAATAAAGAGGAATATCACAGTTTATGTTAGTTTTGAAAAACGAATTAAAATTTAATGAAATAGATTAGTTTTAGTTTTGTCAATATTATAGAATATTACTAGACAGCCGGGCTGGTTCACCCAGCCAATTAAATAGTCGTTTGATGACCGCTTACCGCCCCAACTCGGCAGAAAGTAGAAAGCCCGCGCTCCACCTGGAACACACCGCTTACGCCTTAACCCAGTAGAAAGCAGAAAGTCTGGCTCCAATCGTTCTTCAGTGGCGTTAGGTTTAGTTAGATGGGAGAATGTAAACAAATGACCCGTACGGGTTACCACCTCGCCGAACGCTGGGATAGACCTATGTCTATCCTTTACCTGAATTTAACCAAGGAACTTTTTATCCACTTTTTACATGTCAAGTGATCTTTCTTATTGTTGGTGTTTTTTATAATTTAAATTTTATAATGTAAAACTACCACTATACTAATCGTCATTTGTATTTGACACGGGTTCATTCATTGATTTTGACGTTAATAACGAAAAAATGCTCAGTTCGTAGTAGTATGATTACTATATATATATATATATATATTCGTATTACCGTATTCAATTTCGTGTAATCATATTCGCGTAATCATATTCTCGTAATCATATTCACAATATAGTATAATTGCTATATTTTGCAAGTACTGCAGTTGATTAAATCTTAATTCTGCTGAAAAACCCCTTAAACTTATAAAAATCGCATTTATTTTTTCTCCCACAACTCCTAATGTTCTTCAAAACTGGCGGGTAATATTTATATAAAAATTTCCGCTAATGTCAAGAAGTGTATCAGTAAGACGACATTGCAGTAATAATTATATCCGCCGATATCTTGGACATCCTTCAAGATTTACGTATTGTCGTTCTCGAAACCGATAACCAAACTCTCAAACTTATGAAAATCACATTTATTTTTATCCCACAACTTCCAATGTTCTTCAAAAAATGGTGGCTAAACTTAGGTAAGTTTCATGATTTGTTTATGGGCTTCAGAAACGACAATATACAACATATAATTGTAACTATTACAAAACAAAAATACGAAATTTTTCATAACTGTTTTGAGAAGCGAAACCGTTATCATAACTGTTTTGAACCCTTAGTAGAATTTAGTAATTTAGTGATAATTGTCAGTACCTCAAATCATTCCTAGGTCATCAGCATAGCTCAGACGATGATGAAATTTCTGCCTGGTTAATCTCCAGTCAAGGTCGTCTATTAGAACAGCCCATAGTAAAGGATACAGATCTCTGTCCTACAGACATTTCCTTTCCGCCTCTGCTTAAGTGGTGGCTTTACCGTTTTTTTTCTTTTATATGCCGTTATTAAAATAAAATTCCATATAATTTAAAGAGAAGGCGTGACAAATAGAGAACTTCTCATTTTCCCATAATATTCATTTAAACTTTTTTATGTCCCGGCATCGTCCTATTCAACTAATTAAAACTTCTGCGTCTACGTCTTTTGTTGGCATTTCTTCGTACGAACCGGCGGGAACAAGTAAATCTGTCACTTTGATATATTAACGCAAACAAACCCTTTGTGCCCTAGCGCTCTACCCAATTTAGCCCAAAAATTAATATTTTTGGGCGCCGGCTGTTTCGCATGGCCGATTCTCGGCCCGCCTGAATTCGTAGGAGATAATTTAAAATCTCCGGGGAGCTTTCGCGTCCTAATTAAGGGTGAACCCTGTTCCTGTTTGAAAACGCCCTTTCTTTTTATTAAAATCGAAAGCGAGAGGAGACTTTAAATTATACCGCCAGCGGTGTTTAAACTTTATGAAAATACAAAGAATTTAACTATTATCACGTTTTCATTTTTATTTCGTCGACTTGGGCGAACCAATTTTCTGATCAAGTTTTGTTTGATCATAATTCTATAAAGGTAGCATGAGAATTCGTCTTGATTCTGTTTTTGTTCTTATGAAAAATAATTTTCATTAACCGTTGAAACATTGAACAAGCAGCGGTGATTGAAGTTCTCAACTTTTAAGCTGTCGGCAGTTGCGAATAGTTGCTTATAGTTTATCGAAGATTCCCGAGAAAAATATTTGAATTTCTATAGAGTAATATATTTGAGAAAACCATGGAAAAGTAAATATGATTACTATATGCTTTATGCCATATAGAAAAGCGTTACCAAATCCTTGTGACTTTTGCCATCATTGCTTGGACTTGTTCTCTATCCATTCGTTGATGGACTTTCTAATTTGTGATTTTGTAACATCAAAGGAAGAGTCAGCTCCAACGGATGACCTTGATGCTCCGACCTTCCGTTGTATTTTCTTGCTCTTCGTCACTAGAACACTCACTTTCGTCCGTGTCGGAATCTTTATTGTCTGAGTCAATATTTGTTAATTATTAATTCTTCTATCTGTTTAGCCTTCTTGTTAATCCAACCGAGATATCCAGCCATTTTGAGGTACTAAAGGAGGTATAAATATCTATATGCAAATTCAAACGTCCTATATAGCAGATTAGTTGTTGACACAACATTGAAGTAGACAACAAAAGCCTCTTACATAAATAGTTCGTATAAGTTCTTCTACGCATATATACGGAAAAAGCACAGTTTATAAAAATAAAAAACTTAAATTTACGGGAGTAGCATATAAAAATAGATTTTGAAAAACGTATATCTACGGACGCACAGCAGCGGAAAAGTTAATGAGAATAGGGCCTCATAAAATCGTTCAAATATAAATTAAAGGATAAAGCTTTCCCATGCACTATGCTCCATCGTAAAGCATAACTGATACATCAAACGCTGCATTCAACAGTTACTGAACTGGTAATGTATGAATCCTTGATTGAAATATATAAATGTCAGTGAATACTCACTTTACTTTTTAAAATTATCTTACGTTTAATTTCTAGTTACTTATACATATATAACTATGACAGAAAACGTATTTTTTTCTCTAATGCAAGATAGTTCTGTAATACCTTTTATATTCCTATTTTATTGGGGCAGTCTGTACACTATCTTCATAAAAGTTTTCAATTGAAGAAAATCCAATTCTTACGATTTCACTGACAACTTCGCAGCCATCAAGGAAACTTAAAGCAATTAGTTCGCAGCATTCGAAAAGTTACTTTTCCAAATTGATCCTTTTAAAGAAATACGAAAGGAAAAAACACTAAATATTCAACACGTTTAACGCGCTTCGCGTTCAATTCATTAGAGCGCCGCTTTAATTAAAACTGCCGCCGTTGAGTAACGTTCACTATTTGCTAAGGTGCCCTTAATATTTGATTATCAATCCTCCGCGATAGGAATAGTAATTGGGAAAGTTGTAACGAAGAAATTTAATTATACTCCCTGTTTAAAAGAAGATAAACCCATTTTACTCTCGCGTCTTCGATAAATAATTGAACGTCGGTGTATTTCCATGGTGGGGGTGGCGTTCGATAGGCGGAAAGTTTAACTGATGTTTGTTTTAGAATATCTCGACGGAAGCGGTTTCAGTTGGTTGCGGGAAGTTTCCGAATTACTTCTAAATTCGCGCTGTGCGGTTTAATTTATGTGGCGCATGGTTATCAAAATGAGAAAGTTATTGGTAATTCATTAATTTTGTTCTCCTTTTACAGGTAAGCTACACATTCTGGTTGATGTTAAACAGGAACGATAATAAAGTAAAGAAAAGGTCATAACCGGGTAAGTATCGCAAGAAATACATTGAATGTTATACATTGAATTGACTTAAAATTTCACTTCATAAAACGGCAATTTTAAGATAATCACTTAAAGGGCAATTGATATTGAAAACAAGGTCGAAATACTACTTTTTGTACTTTTTCGTACACTGAAGTTTGAGTCTTATATATTCGTTAGTTTTCACATAAAAGGGACAAACATTTCATTTTTAAATATACAATAACTTGTTACTAATAATGTCCTTCTTTTTAAGGAAAACCGTTTTGAAAAAAGGGTTTGCGCATGTACTAAAGTTATTAGTTAATGAATTAATAACAAAACAGATTATAACAGATTAAAATACAATAAAAACTGTAACATGCATCTGAAGCTTTTCGACCGAAGACCGAATTGTGATGCAATCGATCTTCGGTTGAAAATGTAAAATCAACCAATCTCCGAAAAAAGTTTGTACCGAATTTTTGTGTTTCTGTTACTACACTACAGTCCTTGCATATCTTTGTAAGAATAGTGTTCAGAGAACGGATCACTCATATTTGAATGACAGATTGTTTGACAGCTATTTTGACAACCGAATCCAGGAAAACTTCAGAATCTTCACAGAAAGAGTACGTTAAAGTAACATAACGTGACACGTTGGTAGTCCAATTCGGTATGTACTTATTGTAGGTACTTTATCGTTCATGGACGGTAAAGTAACGGAAGTTACTTCTGAAGTTACGGCTGAAAATAGACAGAGATTGCTGTTTTGATAATGATTCAATAAACTTCTTAAATATTGTTTTCCAGTTGAAAACAACCTCCTTGGTTGTTGAAAAATGTATCAAACCGTGACAAAAGCTGAAAAAACATATTTAGCATATATGTCAAAGTGACAGCTAGCTTAGAAATTGCTTGGGTTTTTGAAAATTAAAATGGAAGTTAAATGTATATAGACCTTGAGATGGTCCCCAAGTTACAGGGTCTTACATCACCGAAGATGACATAAATGATGTGAAAAAAAGGATAAATTCAACGTGGCCAATTCAAACAAATTATACTTTTGGCTTAAACTGTCAAAATTTGGACGGGATTAAAGGCTGGAGGAAGAGCACCTTAGGGTGATTCAGTCTTTTTGGCATGTGTTTGTTGTATATATTGTATATATATGTATGTGATGCCAATAAATTGATTATGAATTGATTATGAAGTATTGCTAAATAATTGCCACAATGTTTATCTCAAGAATTTTGATTTCCATCTCTAAAGGTGATTCCGCTTTTGATAAATATTTTATTGTAGCTACTACACGTTTGAGAACATTAATCCGGTAGTCCTTCTCTATCAAATACTAATTCCATATCAATTTTACCCACAACGTTAGATCTACTGATGAAAGTTTTTGTGTTTCTTAGATTCTCCGGTGAATTCTCATGAGCATTAATTCCGTCCAAAGTTTTCCAATCATTGAAGGCTTCAATAAAGGTGCATGAAATAATTTACATTATAAGCAGGAAACAGAAAAGATGAACTGGAAAATAAGAGCTATCGTCGACATACACTCATGGACTTTAGGAATGACCCCCTATGTTGCAGTGAGCGAGATAGCCCTACGCTCCCTGCATGCGCTAGACACAGCTCATTGCAATTTAGGCGGTCATTCGGAAAGTCCACGACTGTACATTGCCTAATGTAGTAAAAAAAAAACATTTCTTTGAAGTAAATTGATTTTGTTTCTTATATGATCCCTCGGTTTTTTTTTTAATCTGTGGTATTCAAGTCGTGCCGGAGGAGATTTCTCGTTAAATAATCAATAAGTTTCTTATTGTTTTTAGGTCGTAAAGATAGATCTTTTAAAATTACAAGTACTTAGTAATGTTTTGTTTTTGATTCGTTCACTTCAACTTCCATTAACAATTCTCTATGTGACTGTGAATATTCATCTTTTCTAGCGCCTGGTGATTCTATTGGTTCTGAATTGTCTCCTAAAACTTCTAATTCTAAATAGAATATAACAAAAATCCCAAAAGAAAGGTGAAAAAATCCCTTACCACAAAATTAGATAACAAATCTAAATACGTATTTCGGCAACTAAGTTGCCATCTTCAGTAGAAACAAGTGAAGAGCAGTGTTAAACATAGTGTTTTCGGCTAAGGTAAACCTTGGAAGATATGCTCTTCACCAAATCACTAGTGGAATAACACTTGTTTCTACTGAAGATGGCAACTTAGTTGCCGAAATACGTATTTAGATTTGTTATCTAATTTTGTGGTAAGGGATTTTTTCACCTTTCTTTTGGGATTTTTGTTATAGTTTTCAAGCCACAGTCTCCACCCATCACAGGCTAAATAGAATAGAATATACAATGTTAAAAATATTTTAAAATTCGTTATGACTATTCATATTCAACTATCATTCAAAAGCTCATATGAAACTTTTACTTATTTACCTACTTATACTGACTTATATAAGTCGAAAACGTACGGCTATGCCGCAACATCACAGATGTCACTTATTTGCCACAGTTTACCGTGAAAAAAACAAGTTTTTCACTTATAACAATATTATTTTGAAAGCAACAGTCATGGAATCTATATCACAGAAAAGAAGAACGTCAGATCAACCTAAGAGTGCTTCTCAGCCTTTGAAGCCTATTTAAACAAATAAAGTTGAGGATGGTCACGAAAATACGAAACGTGGTATTGTATTTTTTGTAATATCATGTGTTAAAAAATAGAAAGTTGCCTTTAACAGGTTATTTCCATTTTTCACTATATCTCCAAATAATCACACTTTTTTTTAATGTCTTAAAGAGTATATACATAGAGAGATATTTTATTATCCACATAATTCCGCAACTTTTGTCTAATTTAAGCATTCTTCTATATCTGACTGTTTGCGAAATCCCCATGCATGAGGGCCTTATCTTGGGCATCCTGTGTTTTTTTTTTGGATTAATATAGAAGAAGCGAGGAAGCTTCAAATTTAGGGTTTAAAATTGAACCTGTATCCATGCCCATGCGTCACATCTTCAACTGATAATTCCAGCGTTTAAAACGATCCCTTCCGCCAGGTGATCTATTGATTAATCACTCGCCGAAGCGATAAGCATCAATCATCGCATTCGCCGCTCTAAATCAATCCCAAATCGAATAACGAAAAAATAAACGGATTAATGTATCGCGAGCGGTACCCGTAAGCGAAGCATCGCAAAAATCCCAGAGCGACAGAGCCCGGTGCCAATAAATCCAAGTCCCGGATACTCGCCCGCCCGATCGTTCATTCATTTCTGACGTACACAGTATCGGATAATCTACCCGACCATACTTCGCATCAGCACGGACGCGTCAGTAGCAATTCGGTTATTTACTGGCCATTAGAGACATTATAATTAACGGTTTTAATTAGCGCATCGCTGCTCGTCGGCGCTCGCAGAAATATTCGCGGATTACGAATATCTAATTATGGATCCTCCTATAGGGAGAGTGTTGGTCGTCAAGTTCTTAATTAAATTTTACATTTTGACGTTCCGTCTGTGTCAATATTGGAGACCGTATCTGAGTAGCTGGATGATGGAAGGAGATAGAGAGCTATGGAAATTTGAAGGGCGCAAGTTTAATATAGGGAAATTTGTTATGAAGGAGGACGAAAGATGCCTGATATAAATTTTTTATAAATTTAGTGAGAAATGCCCTAAAACATACATTATGTATCAACCCAAACGCAGTGACAACCGTCACGAAAAAAAAAAAAAACGGATGAAATATTTTTTTTTGCGCCTCCGTCCAGAAACACTGATTTTGCATTACTTTAAATCGGCCAGAAACTTACCATTCTCCGGCCTAGGCCGGCAAAAATACCACTCATGGTTGGCAACACTATTTTGGAATTACTGACATTTCTGTGATTAATTATTGATGCGATGACAGATGACAGAATTCTCGTTACACAATCTCTTAATTAATTCATATTCTTTCCAATTCTAGTTTCTGGCCTAGTGATACAATAGTTATTTGTATCACTAGGCCAGAAACTATAGTTTTGCGAGTGTGAGTACGGTTTGTGGGGCCGAGGTCCCACAAGTGCGAATACTCGCAAAAGAGTTTCTGGCCGTGTGTTACACACTATTTTTTGCGTCGACAAATCTTAATTTTATTGAAAATAATAATAAAAAAATTGACGCTAGGGCGTTAACAGTACAGGTTGGCAATATATGTTACGTATGACATTTGAGTTTGACACCCTGATTAAGATACCTTAGTATTTTGACGTTTTAATTTTCTTGGTTAGTTTTCGTACATATTGATATTCATCAATAATAAGGGCAATGGAGACCCCAGCTCATATTACACAGCTTGCGCAACAATTTATTACTTGTAAAATCTTCCAAAAATTGAATTGGAAAGAATTTGAATTATTTAAGAGATTGTGTAACGAAAATTCTGTCATCTGTCATCGAATCTACAATTAATAACAGAAATGTCAGTAATTTGATTATAGTGTTGCCAACTTTTAGTGATCTTTTGCCGGAGAATGGTAAGTTTCCGGCCGATTTAAAGTAATGCAAAATCAGTGTTTCTGGACGGAGGCGCAAAAATAACTATTTATTAAAAACATTTATACTGAGCGAATGTTTCATCTTCAAAGAACACAAAAACTGTATTAGAGAAATAAATAAAACCGCTGCTACATTTCCAGTCAGCCAGGGGTCTCCAAACTTTCCAGCCTTGGGGCCATATTGATTACTCGAGTAAGTTCCCAGGGCCAAAACCGTTTTAATTTTCTGGGCATCTGGTGGTCAAAAGCGGAAATAGGTAGTAGTAACCGCTATACGGTAATATATGGCGCTAGTAGTACTTTCGAAAGCGCAGTAACAATCAAACATTCGCGAATAATTAAATAAAATACAGTATTTTGATTTGACTTGTTATTTTTGCGTGTGATTTACTAGTATGGAAAATAAGCGAAAAGTGCAGAACATTCAAAGATCAATAGAACTTTCAATATTTCGTGACTGAATCCAGTAATAAGGCGCCATGTTTACTTTGTAATGAAACCATAGCCGTTCTTAAACAATATAACATTAAACGTCATTATGAAACGAAACGTTTTCAAAATTACTCAAAACGTACAGAAAGTTTGCGGACATCAGTTGTTCTGCTGGTGTTTTGGATGTCAACCAAAATTAGAGCACGTATCCTGTTCCAAATCAGGTTGGAGATGACATTTATTTGCCTTCAAAAGATGACGAGCATTGAGAATGTAGGTGTACGTAGGTGTATATGTATTAAATAAATTACATACATTTTGAGAAAATATACTTATACTTTAACTAACTAAATTAAACTATAACTACAACACACTAATTAAAGAAAGATAAGGGTATAAAGGTATACAGAGTTTACAAACAAACAAAGAAAACTAGACTATTCATTGATAATGGACGATCGACTTACATTTATTCATAAATGAAGGTAGTGAGGTAGAATAAATGTCAACCGTGACATCAGCAAGTGAATTATACGTGGAGCACATTCGGTACATGGGTGAGTTTATTAATATATTAGTGTTAGGCTTACGGCAATAAAAGGTACTGAAGGACTTTGCTGAGAGACGAGGCACAGTGAAGTTGATCTCACTAAGTAAAGACACTGAGTCGATTCTATTGTGTAATAAATTAAGCAGAAGTTTGAGGTCAGCCTGAGAGCGCCGAACATCCAACTGGTTAACATTGTAAGTTTTTAGTAATGCGCTGTGACTATATTCTTGCATGGGGTAAGTGAAGTGTTCCTTAAAGTAGAGATATTTCAGAAATCTGCGATCATCGATACGTAGGAGACCAAACGACTGCCACGTACTCGAGCCTAGACCTTACATAGGTAAAATATAAATAGATAATGCAGGCAGTGTTATGGAATTTCCCACAAGTTCTCATGCTAAATCCGAGCACCTTAAGTGCGTTATTACTAATGTGCTCCATAAAGGAAAGTTTTGAATCAAATATTACACCTAAATCTTTGGTAGAAGTGCAACGCTCAAGTAAGGTGACATCATAGTAATAATCACATATATTAGGTCTAATTTTTCTAAGGATGATTTCCAACAGGGCAATGATAAATAGATAGATGACACACTAGACTTGTGTTTGAGCATTTTCGACGTCCTTACGCATAGCGCTTTTGATTTCCTCTCGATGCTGAATCATCACCAATAATTACCAGATGATTCGATTTAAATTTCAAAGCAAGCGTGTTTACATTTTTGGTATTTCTTTCCATAAACCTTTCCTGTATTAATTCCAATTTAACTCGGTTTATTTTACTCCCGCTTTTTTCCTCATCGTATCTTGAAAGACGTGGGGTTGAAATTTTAAAAAGGACCCGGAAAGGCGGAAGAAAAAGTTATTTTGTTTGACAACCCACTTACATTAAATAATCCCGGGCGAAATTTCGCTGACTCTCTCCGAATTAATTCCATGGTGATCGTGAATAGAAGTACGGGTTAAGGGGCGTTGGCGCTGATCGCGTCAGATAAAAATAAAAGCGACCTCTAAACGAAGAATTGAGACGAAATGAGGTGGGGGGGAGAGAGAGGGGACTTTCTCTGCGCGTAACCAATTTAAAAAGTTTGGGACCTCTCCGCGCCCACAGAAGCGAACGGGCCAAAATGTGTCTGGATCGGAAGAGGGAAGAAAGAGATGGAAAACTGTTTCTCCGTATTTATTATTATTCGACGTCTTGTTTCTGGTTGTTTTCTTTCTTTCCTTTTAAATTTCCCCGCAGCGTAAAGAAGTTTTCGTTTGCGCCTATGCGTGTCTTTTCTTTTTCCCCTGGAAAGTTATGGATTTTTTTTTTTTTCAAAGGGAATTTCATATTCAATTTTAACGGCTTTCTTGTCCGGACGCGGCCGCTCTTTGAGAGCATCAAGTCAAACCCGAAGTCGACGGGAGGTAATTTCTTCTCCACCAGCGTCCCACCAGTTTTTAGTTGACTCGGCGCGCCCTCTGCGAGGTAGTAAAATATTAAGCGGCCTTAATAAGTTTCTGAAACACACCCATCTATCGGACGATCATTTAATATTCCCGAAAGAACTTTTTATGGTCTCTCAGTTTTTTTTCTTCGGCGCTCGCCTTTCTTTTTATTTTCCTTGAGGAATCGGGGTGGGAGCAATTCATCGCTCACTTGAAATTTGGATGGTGTAGCGACCGCTTTGTCAATTACTGAATAATTTAAAAGTCTACAGGGCGTGTTTAAAACCAAATTCATTGGGTATTCATGCGGGTTGATAGAAAAGTTGTTTCCTCTCCTGGGCGTCGTTCTAAGTGGTAGTTTGTGTGAATAATTGAATGCGGTTGATTAAATTCTTAATAATAATTTAATATATTTTTATTTAGACGGTTTATTATTAGACTAAAGTGGATATATGGATAAGACGAACACAGAGTTTAAACAATGACGAAACTAAGAACATTGAATTATTTTAGACAACTAGAGGGCATTCGCACACCCCTTCCAATGCCGCAGATAAAACCTCCGGGATTGATCTACCATCGCATTTTAAGGCTGCTTGGGTAAGCTGAATGGCCATTTTTGAAATTAATAAGCTCCGTCTTATTTCGGTTTAAAGTCAATCCCTGGTTATCACACCATACAATCATCCCACTAACTACTGAATTTGCCGTGTTTGAAACATGCTCTTGATCACCAGAAATAACACAACTTGTGTCGTCGGCATACTGTGTCAGCAAGCACTGCCCAATCGCGCATTCCAAATCGTTCACGTATAACAGAAATAATGTTGGCCCAAGTATAGAACCCTGTGGTACACCGCTCGTAACATCCCAGGTATCCGAATAAAAGTGCTTCAGTGTGCCACTACTCTCGCCAAACAAGCATGCCAATGATTTTCTACCTGACAAGAAGGATTTAAATAAGTTATAAGTTACTCCTCTTAGACCCTACCGAGATAGCTTTTCCAGTAAAATGGTGTGATTAAGTGTGTCAAATGTCTTTGTTAGATCAAAAAACAAGCCAATAACACACTGCTTCTGATCCAAACTTTCAAAAACATTGTCTAGTACATTATATACTGCGTCACAGGTCGACTTTCCACGTGTGAATCCGAATTGGCTGGCATTTAACAATTGGAATTTGTCTAAGTAAGATATTAACCTTTCTTACCCTTTCTCCCACCTTCTTGGTATCAAAAACAAAAATTAGTCGTTTAAAAGCGTTCTGATTATCTCTCCCTCTAATCAGTGTATTCTAATAATTGGTAATGTAATGCGTGGACTTCTGCTATTAAAACTATTTGTATGTTCTGATTTAACAAAGGTTTCACGGTTGTATGGAATGTAATATTTGTATTTGGAGGATACATTTTATGTGCACATACTTTCGAATAAGTTTTGTGTTGTATTATCTGTATTGCTTTTATGTCCTGAGTTGGGGCTTGCCCTGTCGGACATTAAATATATATAAAATAAAATAAAATAAAAATAAAATATCGCAAGCATTTTGGAAAAACCACAGAAGTATTTAGGTACTTTGTTCATCTCTTTTACTCATTCTATGTGTTAACGCAAAAAGTTTGAATTTGCAGATTTGGTGGAGGAGCCAGGTAAACCAAAGTCTAGCTACTTGACAAAAATTAATCCTGAGTATCATATTTTTAGCATTTTCATTTAAATCGAATTGATTTGTTTATATTTGATCCTATATATATTTCGATTATAACTGAAATATTAATGATTTGAATACATATAATATAAACGACCCAAACAACCAACAGCTTGTCGTTCCTTGTCAACAACCAAACCGCGGCTGAAGTGGTAAATATCTGCGAGACAATGAAATGAATAGAAACGAGTAAGGCCTATTCTTATTGTCTGATGCTGTCATAACTGGAACTGCCATTACTTGGAAGTAAGTCCGTGGCAAACAATGAAATTCAATTTATCGCAGTCGGTAGGTATTAAGGGTGACATACCGGGGCATTAATGTATTTAGAACGACGTGTCCTACATTATTGCGGTTTCCTGAATATTTAGCAGGCGATATTAATAATGGCGGGAGCGTTTAAGTATGCCTTAGGGGGGGATCGTGGAATGCGTATCGCCCACGCAAAATATATTATACGTACATGCATGCAATCATTTTCTCGTAATTGTAACCTAAGAACATACTCCACGACGGATTTGCCGTAAGTCCGTGTCACTCGCAAAACACGATATCGTTATCTTGTTCGCATATTACTTACTTACTCTGCCTCTTATAAACGATCGTCTGTCTCGGGAACGATTCGCTTGAGGGATTAGGGGCGATAAATAATTCATAGCGTTCCATGGGACACGTATCCAAAATGCTCTGTTGCCCGTGTTGTCGCTCCGGCGAGACGGGCCAGTCGTCGCGTACAATTATAGGAGTGGGTGTTTACCGCCTCGGATCACGTACTACTCGCTTATTGTGTTTGTCTTTGCTTCGAACGAAATTATCGGCCGTTATTCAACACGTTGGTTGTTTGTAATTTATTGAAATTGTGTGACCGTTCTCGGAGCTGCTGGATATAAATTATCGACCCGTCGTTACTGAACATTTTATATCGCAAACGTGCTTGGTTAATGTAGGGTATGACAGCTAATACTGCAGTACATACATAGATACATGTGCACATTAAAATGTGGTGAACGTTTGACAAAATAGAGGAGAAACTATATAGTACAAGAAATTATAAAGACTTTGCTGTATAACTATAATTTTAGATATGTAAGATGCATAAATATTATTTGCAAATTCTTGGACGAGTTTTTTTTTTTAAACGGTATCCGGAGAATTGCCGAAAAATAATTTCTCGAAAGACATTTGCCCGAAAATAATTGTCGAATGAACAAATTGCCAAAGGACAATTTCCCGAAAGAAGATTTTATCGAATAGACAATTGTTCAAAGAACAATTACCCAAAAGGAAAATTAACCGAAAAATATATTTTACAATAAATTTATAAATTACATGTTTTATACAAACTTTACCCAGACTAACAATGATTGGCAGCTTACCTGTGTACAGGCTATCCCACTGGGTCTTTGATTACAGTTCTATTTGTCATTTTAGAAGCAAACATTTTCTACAAAAGAATTATAGAATCCAACTGCACAACTTAAAAATATTTCTGACTACGCAGAGTGTTCCAGAAGTAAGTAAACTCCTTTATTTTAAATGAAACATCGTATATATTATTGCATTTTTAAATTCTACACAGAAAATCACTATCTTGAATAACAACGTTGTTATTTATCTTTTTGTAAAAAAATGGCCTCGCTGCAAGCTTTCGGTTAAGGCGGTGTAGTTTGTATTTGCATTTGTTTTAGACATTCGTATTTCAAACGCAAGATATACACACTTGTTTTCATACAACAGTTAGTGTTTTCTATTTGTCGTTGGAGCTGTATCGGAACTGCTCAGAGCTGAATCAGTACAGTTTTTGAGTGTTCCTTTTGGAAGGTGCATTTTGTAACCGGACAGCTCCATTTTTCCTTCCCCTTTCCCCTGATGTACCTGCTATTTACATGGAGTGAATTGTTCCCGCATGCGCATTTTTATAATAATTGTAAACAAAGTACTGGATAGTGGTAGGTAACTGAATACGGATGATTATTACAAAACTTGATATGCCTTCAATATGTTTTTAAAAAGTTGTGGAGGAATAATGGACAGAAAACAAAATCAAATTTTGAAGAAACTTATTTTTGTATACGTATTTTTTTAAAGTACAATTCAAACATTACCATTGCATTTTATTATACGGTCATATTGTGCCCTTGTTACATGAATATTGTGGCTTTTACCACTTTTTGTAGCCAATAACTCTATTAGTTCCATTTCCATTACCTTTAGGATGTCTTAATTTGCAAATTTCGATAAAAACTACAAATATAAGAACTTCATCGTTCATCAAAACCATGAGCAAATGTCAAATTGTCAACTGTCAAAAAACAGTTGCTCCACGGTGGAACACCATGGTAACACCGGAACAGTGGAGTGAATTACACTTGAACAGTTTCCTCTTGCAAATAGAAAGCACTAAGTGAAACTAAAGTCGATGTAATTATATACAGGTGTCCACTATAGTCATGAACATTTGCTTGACTTTGACCCATTTCCCCTGATGTACCTGCTATTTACATGGAGTGAATTGTTCCCGCATGCGCATTTTTATAATAATTGTAAACAAAGTACTGGATAGTGGTAGGTAACTGAATACGGATGATTATTACAAAACTTGATATGCCTTCAATATGTTTTTAAAAAGTTGTGGAGGAATAATGGACAGAAAACAAAATCAAATTTTGAAGAAACTTATTTTTGTATACGTATTTTTTTAAAGTACAATTCAAACATTACCATTGCATTTTATTATACGGTCATATTGTGCCCTTGTTACATGAATATTGTGGCTTTTACCACTTTTTGTAGCCAATAACTCTATTAGTTCCATTTCCATTACCTTTAGGATGTCTTAATTTGCAAATTTCGATAAAAACTACAAATATAAGAACTTCATCGTTCATCAAAACCATGAGCAAATGTCAAATTGTCAACTGTCAAAAAACAGTTGCTCCACGGTGGAACACCATGGTAACACCGGAACAGTGGAGTGAATTACACTTGAACAGTTTCCTCTTGCAAATAGAAAGCACTAAGTGAAACTAAAGTCGATGTAATTATATACAGGTGTCCACTATAGTCATGAACATTTGCTTGACTTTGACCCAAGGTAACTTGATTTTTTTAAATAGCACCCTATATTTTAGCTTATGCTAAATTAACACTTAAGCGAAGCGCTTTCAATTCATATTAAACATTTATGATGGCTAATGCAGAATTTTATAAATAATTAATGATTCTATATGTACATATGTTGTTGTTGGACGAAGGTTAGAGTTGTGGAACACAACTTGATACTTCTATTGTACCATCCCACTGAAATTTTGCCGAACCCGAAGGAACTCCAACCTCCGGTAGGGATATTTTACGTGCCAAACATCGCATTGACACGGGATCTACGGTTTTACATCCTACCCGAGGAGAAGGCATGTTCTGACTTTTATTCACAATTCAAAATCTTCGTCTCGGTCTGGAATCGAACCAGCGCCCATGGGGTGAAAGGCGAGCATGCAAACCGTTTACCTATCAAGTAATCGATGAGAAACTTGTATGGAGTAATGCAGTATCGCACAGGATATATATTGGTGATTAAGTATAAAAAGGCAAAAGACTGTAATGCTTCTGAGAACTCTGTGTCAGGTGGCTTCCACAAAAGAAAAATCTAATACGTAATGTGTGTTGTACATTTAATGAACACCCGATGCTAAGATATTTTTCAATTGCAAAAGAATCCAATTTGTCCTACTTAGCTTGGCGGATACATAATCACGTTGAAGTGTGCTAAATATTGTTAACATCGAGATGTATTCTTGACTGCCAACAGCTTGGTTGAAATAGAAGGATCAAGTCTAATGTCCTAGATTAAAATTTGCTCAGTCTGTTATCTACAATGAGGCTGTTAGACAAATTATTTGTTGAGTACTTATTTTATTTTTCTTTGCACTATAGTGTAAATGCTTCAGAAGCTAGGTGTACCAGCAGTATCATAAGGCACAACATGACAAATCTATAATTAATGAAAATACAATGCAATCTCTACTCTCTGCCAATGGAAAACCTTTAAAAACAAACAAATCTTTGGGGATAAAAAGAAATTAATATTATTAATTATTATATATATAGACTAGGATTATTTTAACAACTATCACAAAGAATGTTTGCTACCAAATTACTTTCCTTAACTAAACGAATGAATATTGCCCTTCATTGTTAATAATTACTTCAGAAGGTAGAGAAACTTTCCAAAATCAACCAGGTTTTCCTCCTTTTTCAAGGTTTTACAAAAAAAATCTTTATTTCTGCAGGACATCCTCTTTAATTAGTAATCATTCAGAATTCTATTTAAAAATTAATATTTTTTTTACACCCTTTATTAAAACACAAAGGGGTAGGGTGTCTCAACACGCCTCCCTCTATTTTTATTTCGACAAAAGCTACAAATAACAATTTCAATGCATTCGCGTCAAAACTTCGTCGTCATTTGCCGAGATATAGTACGATTCCGGCGTTGCGAGCGCACCCTTTTCCTACCCTTTCCGTCGTCGCACAAGTTTTAATGCTGCGAGCTAGGGGAAACCGGTGGAAAATGCACGGAACGGCGGAGGGGTGAAATAATAAAATATTACGCGAGTTCGCGATAAATTGGCCGAATTTATGTAGACCTTTATTAGGATACTGCCTCCTTTACGACATTAAACTTCGGTAGTTTTTCTTAATGTATAGTCGGCTGGTAGGGGTTCCGTATAAACCGTTTTTGGAAAGTTGCGCACCTTCTTTCACTTAACTCGGAAAGTTTAGAAGCCTCTTCTCTGTGGGATATATATTTTTTTAGCGCCGATTTATGGGACATGATCTAAAATTTTATTTGATTAAGAATAATTGTGCTTCTCCCTCCTTACGGATAAACTTTGGACGTAAAAAATAATGAAATTTTGTTGAGGTTAGCTAATTGAGGTATATTTTTTACGATGATTGTTCTTTTTAAACTAATTGAGAGAACTGGAAATTTTAGTGTGGAGTTACTGAACCGTTGTCTCGCATTAAATCGTCAAAACTTAGATATGAAGGAAAGTCTTAGGGTAATTTGAAAATTTTATTTTCCATATCGATTGCTTAAAATATTCCTGTGTGCAATGTTGTTACCCTTACTGAATGCAATGGCTAAATGGATAAGCAACATTGTGTACTGTCTCGTATAAATCATTTTCATTCGTTGAAGTTCTTTTTATTATACAGGGTGATTGATCGAGACCGCCCATTAGAAAGATTGGGCCTCCTAGTAATAATTAATTTCTGTAAAGTTGCGTACGTACATATATATAATGTCCTTTTACTCCCTAGCGGAGCATAGGGCCTCCACGAAGCATCTCCAGCGGTCCTTCTCTTTTGCTAATTTCGTCAGCTCCCCCCCAACTCTTCCCCGACCTCTTCCGTTCTTCTTCTGTTCTCTTTCTCCAAGTTAATTGTGGTCTTCCCCTATCTCTTCGTCCAATTACACTCCATTTTATTGACTGTTTGGTGATATCTTCATTGCCTTTCCTCAATGTGTGACCAATCCAATTCCATTTTCTTTTTAGCACTATATTTTTTATTGGCTCTTGGTTAGTTCGTTTCCAAAGCTCGAAGTTCGGGATAGTATTAGGCCAGAAAACTTTCATTATCCTTCGGAGGCATCTATTTACAAATACTTGAATCTTTTTCTGGGTTTTTTCGGTTAATGACCACGTTTCACTTCCATACAGTAGGGTTGAGATGATATTGCTGTTGAATATTCTGAGTTTAGTTCTTCGTTCGATCTGTGTTGATGTCCAAATGCGTACGTGCATAGTGTAATAAAATCTATGCCTAGAAAATATTTTCAAGATGGCGACACTTCCGGAAACACCGGAAATTGACATCAACTTTCTTATTTTAAATAGAATGGTATAGTTTTATTTGCACTTTTTAAATCTAAACGTTATTCTAGAGGAACTCTTACTAGTATTCCCTATACCTAAGTGCAGCCGTTTTGGAGATTTTTCGACTTTTTGAAAATTTTTGGATTTACATCACGATGTTTAACATTATGTACTGTCGCGAAATTTTCACCGAGAACGCTAAAATTAAGACTACCGATGGAAGAAATTCTGACATTTCTGCCGAAGTTCTTAGATTTGTTGCATTATCTACAGGGTGTTCAAAATGTAATTGTCCTTTAGTGGAACTGCAGAAATTGAATTTTTTCAAATACAATGCCCCATTTTTTTTTTTTCAATATTCTGAAGCCTTATTAAATTTTGCATCAAAATGTATTAACGTTCCTCATACGTATCTGCAATAATTTTTAAGTTGTGAAGGTTTTTGATACATTTTAGAGGAAATTACAAAATGTTCTTAATAGAAACCCAATTTTTTGAAATATAATGCCCATTTTTTTTTTCAATATTCTGAAACCTTATTAAATTTTGCATCAAAATGTATTACCATTTCTCATACATAGATATCTGCAATAATTTTCAAGTTATAAGGGTTTTTGATTTTTGGCATTTTAGGGGAAATTTTAAAATTTTCTTAATAGTAAGCTATGCAAATAACAAACGTTTTTATTATCCTGAAAGCTGACGCCACTCTCAGCAATATGTGTTTAGTGCGTCATATTGCTTTATCTTTATCAAATATCTTAAACGCTTATTCTAATTTAAAAGCTTGCTTCTAAAGTCTTTCTTATTGAGCAATGAATTGTTAGTTTTATATTAAGTACCTCCAAGAATCTTTCTTTCTTTGAAAATTTTGTTTACAAGGAATGCTTAATTACTTTATATTTTCTTTCGTAAAATCCTGAAGTAAGTGTGATAGGTTTGAGCGTAGACAATCTTCTAATTATCATACGTAATTTATGTGTACAAATAATTATGTAAAATGTAGAATTAATGCTGAAAGATATAAGTACAAGTCGATGAATATTCCATTTGAACGTTTATTACAAACTTAAATTGATTCTATCCGTATCATAAAAAATATTTTCACGATTTTTTACTGTATTTACCAAACACGAAACATAAACAGATATAAACCTCCTAATGTTTTGCCTTTATTCGCATTTAAACAGATTCCGTGGTAATCGCGAACACATGTTGCCAACGAAGAAAAAAATATGTACAGAAACCTTCGCTCGCCTTCTGGTTCGCGAGTTTTTACTAGTTTTTTTTTTGCAGGACTAAGTGAGGAAACACGCAAGAACACAGGCCGTAAATATTTTATGTGCACTGGGCGTTGTTTAGCAAAAAGCGGTAAAAGTTCGTGAAAGCCGCCTTCATCATGAAAAGTTCTATTTATTTAAGGATACTTTTTTTTAGGGTTGAAGCAAGTTCGCTTCTCTAGGGTTTTCATTCGTCAATAAACGAGCAATTAATCTTAGAGCATGCCTAGAGAATATACAAGGGTTATTTAAGAATTTATCAAGAGTGAAATGCAACCACTTTTACTTTGCATTCTTCATATTGTTTGTTTTTACTCACGTATTTACTGCCGGTATTCTCATTACGTGCATACATTGCCTACGTGTAAGTAAGAGCAAATGAGTTATTTATGCTCCCAAGAGCTATTTTGGCTGCTCAAATTAATGCGGGTTGCCAGATTGCAATGGTGTCACCCAAAATAATAGTACTACTTTTATTTACCTCTGATGCCCCTAATCATAAAACACTTTGAAGTAGTAATCTTATATTTCTCACTAGGCACTCCTCTTTCTGCGTTTAACTTTCTGCGAATCCCACGAATGTCGTGAAACTTCTATTCCTAGATCGCCAGCTTCCTTGCGCTGTCAATTTTCGATTTTAAACTCCACGGACCGGTAAATTGGAATACCATCACCTAGCGTCCCTTTTCCACGCTCTTTTTTTTTGTCGGAAAACATAAATCGTCGCGCCCAGCCGACTACCGCGAACATATCCCTTAACTTTAATTAAACTCGTCCCTTGTTTACTGGAGCACAAGGTCGCTGGGAAAGTTTTTTCATTAGGCTGCTATCAGCGCACGTGATCGGAATATCTCTACTTGTTTCCTGGTCTGAGACGAGAAAAATTTAAGTAATTTAGGGCCTTTCTTCATCTTTTTTTCTTCAGTAGAGATCATCATGAGAATTATACCGCATTAGGCACATGGTAGCTATTTTTGTTATCAGCATTTATTAGTTTTTTTTTTTTTTATATTGTATTATAGAAATAAATCGGCACTGCGTATTCGCGTTTTACAGTCTACTTTGGTGGCATATTACGCCAGTAGTATAAATGCAATTACAGTTCATGCGAATGTAAATTGGATAAATTTATGAGGACAATCGAATACAATTATTATAATCGTGATTTTCACTGCAGATTTAATATGTACCAGTTGACATTGCTGTGTTATTTCCCCCGACAGCTATAATCTATTTTTATCATTATTTAATTATAATTTAATCAGATCAAATATTAATTTTTGTAATGCAAAATTTAAATAATATGCAATAATAATATGATTGTCTGATTAAAGTGTACCTAATGAAAATAGTGTCAAAATAATGGAATCTTTTAAACCGGCAAATATCAATAAAGTACATCCATGTTTTAAAAAACTGTAAATTCAGAATTTCATATTAGTTGCATTGTTCGCAAATGCTCTTTAGCTCAGTAGTTCATTTTTCTATGTATACGCGGCTATTGTTCACGCTATCAGCCGTAGATAAGGTACTGAGTTTCTCTTCCAAGCCCACGTTGGGTAGCCTCCGCTGCTGTAGATACTACCTTTCATTTTGGGCTACATTCTACACTACGAAGTTCCCAGTAGTAATTTACGTATTACAGTGAAATTTACTCTAAAAGAAAATACGCGGCATTTAAGTAATATTTCAAAAGAAAATCTTTTATCACCTTCTCTGACAGTTGCGTCGGCACAGCTGCTGACACAACACAGGCATTCTTCCAGTCTTCCTTGCTCTGGCAGTCCTGTCGGCAAAGCTTTCTGGGGCACGCAGAGATTGCTAATCATTTCTTTATATTATAACCAGAATTAAACAGTTAAAATTCCGCGTCTAAATTTAAAAGCGCTCCGACGCCCTGCGAATAGTTATTTATATTTACGACTGTGCATACAGAAGTTTTTGTCACTCACCTGTTTTCATATACAATGACGAAAACAGGTGAGTTTGAGTGTTTGATGTTTTTCGCACCTATTTTATGGTAATAAATTCTTGATTGGCAACCGCCTTTCAATGTTTAATTGTTGCACTTACCCTGCTCCTAACCCTAGATACCACGCTCTCACAACAACAGCTACTCTGGGGTTGTAACTAATAGAGTAACTAAAAGTAGTAAACAGTACCACCATTACAAGATCTTTTCGAGTTTTCCTTTTTTTTTTTGGAGGCAGGACTATGTAAACTTGATTGTTATAAAGTCAACAGTGGAAACAACTGAAA
Organism: Cetonia aurata; assembly: GCA_949128085.1. NCBI lineage: Eukaryota > Metazoa > Arthropoda > Insecta > Coleoptera > Scarabaeidae > Cetonia > Cetonia aurata. The sequence continues at coordinate 38,925,980 of OX421885.1, forward strand.
AAATTCTGCGTCTAATAATATGGCCAGGGATTGTAAGTGTACTTACTGGTAATAACAAAATGAAACCACATAATTCCAAAGAGGTTGGAAGAGAATGGTGTAACTGCCTCAGTTGCGATCTGTAGAAAGAATTCAAATGAAAATTGCGTGCTATTACCAACTGTTTTAATAATGTCGCCTGCCTCTAAAATGTAAATTTGCATTCCCTCGTGTTAAAATGGGGTTACAAGTGAGAGCAAGAATTGAGAAAAAGGAATATACGGGGGTTAGCGGAGAGTGGTGCGGTTTGGCTGGTCTGGCGAGTTGGGACGGTAAGCGGTGCGGTCCAGGTGGAACGCGGGCTTTTTACTTTCTGCAGAGTTCGGGCGGTAAGCGGTCATCGAAGGACTGGTTAGTAGGCCGGGTGAACGGGCACGAATATCTAGTTTACTACGCTATTATACGTCATGGTTTTTGTAGTTTGAAGACTTAGAAGGCATCCAGTATCGTTAGCTCGAGTATTATAGTTAGGAATTAGTTCTTGATCTTTAAAAACGTCATAAATTTCATGGACGAACATCACACACTCGAATGTGTAAAATGTAAAATCAATGGAAAATTTTTACGCTTAAACAAATAACTCATGCCTATTCCCAAAAGTGGTAAACAAAATCCGGCAATCATCTTAGAAAATCATGCTGCTTTATCAACGCTTTATACAAATCGCCGAATAAAACGACGACACAAAAGGAAAAGGCCCGATAATACTCCGTGACGTCGAGGATCCAAAATCAAGGCGGACGTGACGACGGTGGAATCACGCGCCCGTTTGGAGAATATTAATCGGCCCTAACGGAGCCGATAATGATTTTAAGAGGAGCCCCTATCCGTCCGCCTAATCTTTTATTCAACGCCGTTTTCGGGCAAAGAAAACGCGACGGCACGTGGCCCACTGGAGGCTGTTCCTGTCTCCTCTTCCGTGTAAGGGACGTGACGGCCAAGGGGCAGACTTGCAAACCCTGCTAGGGACGGAAATCGAAATAAGGTATCCAGGGTACGGTCACAACCGTGTAAATGAGAAAAACTTGGATTATCAACGTCTTAATTGTTCGTTATTAACAGACGGCGGCGAAAATAATGGAATTCACATAGAGGCGTAGCGGGTTGCGGGTGACGCCCTATCGCTATTCGCCCAGTTTACATATTCTCAGAGTGAACGCGTTTGATGGATAGTATCCAGCTTTACATTGCACGTGAAAAGGTCGCTGCATGAACATCCCGTGCACCTGAAAACGTTTTGAATGTTTTTAGTTTATTAAAGAATTTGTTTGTTAGGAATTCATGTATGGGATTTTTGCTTTTTATTTACTGTATTGAACCAGCATGCGTGGTTGCAAAGGGTCAATGCCTTGTAAATATTATGGTCGGCATATTAAACAGTTCAATCATTTATTTCTAAATTAGAAGTTAATGCTGTTGCAGTGAAATTATGTAAAGTGCTAATTTTGGAGAGAAAAATTAGCTTTCCAATTTATTTGATCAGTTTTCGAGATACAGCAGATACCATAAAAATGTTAGAGACTCCCGGTTTAAAAATGTTAGCTGGCCTCAAATGGTTTGAAAAGCGTAGAATGGTCACGCAAGGTCTAGACACACAAGATATCCAATCACTCCACATTACAATTATTTAATTAATTCGGGATAATCGTTTCGAAAGTTCTTGGATTTCCATTTTCAACCGAAGACCGAATGAACTAAGAACCGATAAAATATCTAAACAAGGTTAGTTATCCCTACCCTAAATTTGTATTTACAAGTGCTTTTACCGCCTGCGTTGGCCTGCCCGAATTCTGAAAATTCCGAACCACACAAAATGAACCCTCAGCGGTAATTTTTATACTTTTAATGTAATTATTATTATCATTCTAGACTTTAAAACAAAAACAAATTTGCTGGTAACATTTCACGCTATTATCTATCAGAAGAAAAATATGTTCAAAACTGGAACGTCGAAGCCTTTTTGCACCGTTAAAAATCGCCGCTCTATTATTATATTATTAAAGTAGTATATATATATATGTATATATATAATATAATGGTTATTAAGCATTCCTATTGCTGTTGTACAGCGTGTAATAAATTTTTATCTGATGAAAATAGTGGAAAATGCATCCCACAAACACTCCAACAAAATCTCTTCCATCTTATCCGAAATAATACTGTTATTACTCAAGCGTAGCATGTCGCTGATTATTTTCTCGTCTTTTAATTAGCAATTATCTCCCTGAAAACGGATATCAGGGAGAAGCGAAAGCCCCTGATATCTCCCAACATGCGACCGACTAATTAGATAGCCGCTACAGTGACGTTCAGTATATACACGACACCAACAGAAGCTGCTGTTGCCGCTCTCATAGCACTATCAGACACGACACCACAACGAGCTGTACGGCGGCCAGAGAAAGAAACGGGCGAGATAATTTAGGTTAGCGTGTTAAGCGAGTATTATCTAAACGCCAGCGACTCCCTGAGATAGGACGATGCGGATGCCGCATGCGGAACAACTTCGTTCAGACAGATTGTCGATGGTACGGCCGCAGGTAGAGCGCGAGAGAAAAATTCTCCGGGAGATAACGACAACAATAACCGGGTAAAACAAAACAAGAGCGCGTTGTCGTTGCTTGAATACGAAAAAAAGACAAAGAAAAGGTTGCTTCAAGAGGAAATTGCTGTTTGTAGGTACATGTGTTTCATATATACACGAGATTGCATTATCTTATTTCTGTTTTGAGGAGAAGTTGATTGGGCTTGTTGATAATCGCAAAATAAACATTAATAAAATAAAAATGTAAATGAAAAGAATCCAATTATATGTAGGTCAAAACATTAACCCTAGTATACGTTTGACAAACATTGGCGTTCGTACTTGCTCGCTATTGTCAATCAATCTATAATTGTTTCTTCATAGATATATGAGTATATGTCACTTAAATTACCAGCAAAGGCCTATAATGTGGAAATTTAAAGTGATAAAAGTGTGATAACTACGACGCTAAAAAGAGCAACAACACATCATGGTTAGTGTGAATAGGAAATGAAAAAGCGAGAGCTAGCGTCCGGTGTCTGTACGAAGAACGAAGTTAGGGCGAAAACAAAGGAATTTGCGATTACTGTAGCTGCAGTACAGAGACTAGCGTGGTGATTAGTAATTAGCGAATTGGTATAATATAATGTCTGCATACCACCAATTCGCTAATTACTAATCACCACGCTAATAGCGATAAAAATGGGATAACTACGACGCTAAAAAGAGCAACAACACCTCGTCCGATCAAGGAATTTTTGCAGAACCGATCATGGTTAGTATGAATAGGAAATGAAAAAGCGAGAGCTAGCGTCCGGTGTCGAAGAACAAAAACAATGGAATTTGCGATTACAGTAGCTACAGCACAGGGACTATTAGCATGGCGATTAGTAATTAGCGAATTGGTGGTATATAGACATTATATGGACTATTAGCGATTTTGTGTTATCTACATAAATGATAAGCTTATGTCCGATATGTGGGGTAATTAGTGAAACGGAGATGGTTTTATAGGGACTATTAGCGATAACGTATTTTTTAAACGATAGGATTGTGCGGTATGGACGTAACATCTATATTATATGAAACTTAACCTACAAATTTTTTTACATTGTTGAGATAGGTATTTGTAACTCAGATAAATAACTATTGCTGCAATGACGGTAACGCATTTGGTTTATTACCAAACGAAGATGAAATTCAGATTGTTTTTTTCAAAACAAACATATTTTCTCATTGGAATGCTTCTGTCCGTCTACGTTCATCACGTTTCAATAGCAAAGCTATCATCATCAGTAATAAAATTGCACTCTGAACTCCAGCGTAGTGAAGTTTTTGGCAAGATAATTGGAAACTATATTTCCAAATAGGAATTACAATTTTGGTTTGAAATTCTGTGATACTGTACGAATAACTATGCCATTACTTTTTAGACATCAGACTTCTGAAATTTCCAGAGTTATTACGGCCGTTATAATAGAAGTACACTGCAAAGCGTTGATGGCACAATTAACCCCAAGGGCCTGTTAATTTAAATAATTATCTACTTGCCCAAAACTAAATAGCAATTGCAACATTCACAGTTTTAAGCTAATGCCACACCCGAATTTCAAATTTTGGCCGCCGTCATGGCTATTTCAGATCCTTACAGGTTGAATATATAATCTATGCGAGCATAAGTTGTCCCTCCTCCAGTTTCCTATAGTATTTATTCAGCGTCTTGCTTAAAATGGAATTAAACAACGCAATAATGGCATAGCGTGGACGCGTTCGGAATTACGACCGAGGGTCCGGGTCGTCCTAAATTGCACTTATATTCCGTACGGACCCGAGGGTCATTCTCTCCCGTTTTACGAAGAAAAGGCCACCGGAGAGCCGTTACTACAGTTCGACGTGCCATTCGAAACTAGTTTCCGTCCCCCGGAATGAATACGCGACTAAAATCGATATCGGACGAATCCTGCGTGTGCGTCCTGTTCGCCTTTAACGGAAGACGATCCCCCATTATCCTACTAAAGGACAAAATTAGCCTTTGTTATGGCGATTTCGACACTAGGACCGGGAGGGTATTCGCAAATTAAGACTTACGGTCGCCGGAATGACATCTGCAGCATTCTAGGGAATCCAAAGCCGCAACGTATTTAACAGTGGTTTAGAAACGCGCTTTTGCGGAAAAAAGTCTGTAACTTTTTATAGAATTGGAATTTTTAAATGATATTTTCAGTGTAATAAGATTAAATATAAGGGATTTGGATTATATAAAAGAGAAAAAGATTAAATATAAAATACGTCGCGCACTGGTCCGGAACTCGGCGAATGCGAAAGAAACTACTTGCGATTAAAAACTACAACAAATTTCGATATTTTGTGCTTTCATACGTTTATAGGATCTATATAAACATTCATATTACCAAATTTCTCAAAATATTTGAATATATTTTAGAAAATTTCTTAATACGAGTGATATGCAGCAAACCCGTTTTGATTAAGAAACAGTCAAGATAATTTTTGGTCATTAATTAAATGTAAAAGGACACTTCATTAAGAAAAATAATACATATAATTTTGAAATATAGATAACATGAATGTATAAATCATCATATTTTATATTTCGTTCAGTATTACAAATTTTTTTATCATACATCATTTTACACGTTTTGACGTTTTATCATAAAACATTTCGCAAAAGAATATTAAGTAAATAAATGTAGATTTGACAGAACTAGACTCGTTTTATTATATAAGTATTCATATTAAAATTAATAAATTTACTACTTAAATCGAAAAATAACTTAAAGCAATAGTTTTTTAACATCTTCGTGTAAATCGAGCGCTTTTGGTTTTTGTTTCACACGAAATTTATCTGTAATTCTAAATAAGTATTTCTTAAGTATATTTTTTAAAAAAAAACGTGGCATATATATGCCTGTATTTGTTAAATTTTTTGTTCATGGAAATCCGAGCTCACAAAAAACTGTATGTCCCTACGTGAAGCGATGCTATTCATAACAAATTGTATTTGTGCGTCACTGAGATTTATCTTACCAAAAAATGTAAACTAAGAAGGCATTCCGCAGGTTTCCGCGCCTGAAAATGACTTTAATCTTTAGTTAGAAGTCTGCAGGATATTTCAAAACCATTTCCGACACGGCGCTCGATGGCGCACAAAAGTTGTACCCTATTTAAATTTTAAAAGCTAATTTTGTATCTTCTTCCAAGATTTTCATTTGTTAATTATAATGAGGGGGTGAGCGACTCCATTCAACGGGAATACTATTGAATATAAACATAAATAAACAGATTTATATTAAATTTTGTGCAGTAAATAGCGACATAAGGCCATTATAAGTGTTACGGCAGAAATACTAGACCGATCAATTATCGACATTATTTCTCTGATTGTAAATCATGTATAGCAAAATTGGATATGCTTTTGTTGTAAATATAGTAGGAGACTATTAAGAAAGACATACTGAAAATAAAAACATGTTTAGAGAAAATAAAAATTATAGGTTTTTTCTTTTCATTGACCACTGTGCGCCGTTGTGTATAATGACGTAAATGTTACATCTGGGATACCGCAGGGTGCGCCCTTGGGACCTGCGCTCTTTTCACATCGTTAAATTTAAAACTATTTCCAGGATCTAGTTGCAATTTTATTTAATAATAAATACCTTAGATAACGATATTATAACGCAGAATACCGCTATGTAATATCTCGGTTGATTCATAGTACTCCTAGCAAACATTTTACTTTTATCTACGTTTCTATAGATAAGACGAGCTAAAAGTTGCCGGAGAAAAAAAGTACGCTGTTCCCGTATATGCATTCTATATGCAAATGTTACCCCGTTTTAGCCGTTTGTTTATTCTTATGTAAATGATAACATTTGCATAACATGCTGCGCGCCGTTTAATATATGTATCGTTACAGCGTTGTTATTAAACCCCACTCTCCCGTTAATATTAAGCAGATAATTGTGTTGCTTTGCCGCGGTTGTTTTGCTTTAAAACTTATATTACTGAAATAACATGTCTGTATTCTATCTACGTCCGTGCATAAATGAAGTAGACGCAATCAAAACGCTTGAATACTATGTAATTTAATATCTGTTCATCGTACGTATACCAATGGTGGTGGCACATCGCAGAGGAAATGTCAGTTCTGTATAGTGTTAAAGAGAGAGTTTAGATTAAAACATTTTTCATATTCAATGCGTAAATTTTCTATAGAAATAGGCAATAAAGAATTTTTAAAAGGGCGAAGATAAAAAGTTTAACATATAAATGACATATAAACTTTTACAATGACGAAAAAAAATAGCAAAAACTTTTCCATTTTACCTAAATAAACATCCAATATCACACAGCAACAAGTTTGCTAACGACTCTCCCGAAAAACCAATCCCAAGGGCACCACTCAAAGCCCTCCTTCATTAACTCAGCGGACAGCCTCGAATTACAAACAAATATCTACCCGTCCATCAGTATAATAAATCCCCTTCCGCTTGCGGTTCCATTATTCGGACGCTGGCGCGGTGAGGAGATAAAATTTCAACACGTCCGCAATTTCGAAAAGTTTGAATAATACTCTTGGCGAATGGTGCCGAGTCGATAAACGCGCCCCTACCAAAGTGACCGTCTTGCTTCGGTTAAACATCGGTATTAATTATATCGACGTTTTCTCAATTAAGCCTTCGTCCGTTGGAGATGAATGTGATCGAGAATGAAGTGCTGCTTGTGGTCTCGTGGGAGGAGGAGAAAAGTTTCATTGGAAGATTGCCAACCGGTTATAAATTGTTTTTAAGTCGTTCACAACAGAAAGTTGCATAAAATTATATGTGTTTACAATCGCTCTTTTACCAGATCAAAATATATTGTAAAAAAATATGTGCCGACTATCTATACCTTTCGGAGTAATTTGCAAAGCCATCACCTCGTTTGAGCAGTAAAGTACAACACAAAGTAACGCACGCTTAAAAGTTTCTGCACACATAACCGCACCGAAATCAACAGATGAGTCGGCCGAGAGTTGAGCGTCATACGTCAAAGAGATTGTACAATGTTAAACTATCTCTCGGATCTATCGGAACCGAAGCGCCACCTCCGCACCGGGGACGGAACGAGACTCATTAGTTTAGGCGCACAAACGAGATGTACAGACAAGTGTAGTTTTGCTTAGAAGGACCCGTGGCTTGGCCAATTGATGGCCAGGGACGGGATCGATGCGGTTATGCATGCAGAGATCTTAACTCCCACTGCTGTGACCGTGTGATTAACCGCCGCAGGAGATATAACCACGCGTTTGCCAGTACTCTAAGAGTGACTTCAGTCAATTTAGAGACATTCCTGCTCTGTGAGTTTGGTGCCGGCAAAGCTCTCTGGCACGATGCAGCGATACCCTCCGACCTGGGTGTCGGCAAATCTCTCTGGCACGACGCAGCACTACCCTTCGAGCTGTAAGTTTCGTATTGGCAAAGTTACCGGCACGACTCACCACCGGCAAAGCCCTCTGGCACGATCCAGCACCAACTTATACCTTAAAACCACCCACAAACTTTTGATCCGTGCAGGTATATAGATTTTACTCGTTTCATCGTATTGTCTAAATTGATACTGTATTAATAAAAATAGTTTTAAACCGTCGATTTCCTAGGAAATAAATTGGCAAAAGAAGGCCCAGTTGAGTGGCCTGCTAGTATCAGTTGACATTAAATCGATGGATCAGTTTACAATTCATTTATTAAAAGATGTGTACAAGTTGAGGTACGCTTTTTGAATACTGATTGTATTTTCTGTTAAGAATTATTATTTATTTACTTGTTTAGTTCAAAAACTGATTGTTGTTTAGCTAAAAAATTAAAAATATCTGCTGTAATAATGTTTCATTTCTAAGTAGTCAAATCTAAATTTCGAGAAAAGCAGAATTGTACATTGTATATGTACAGACAACGATGTTAATAACACAGCTTTATTTTTTATCTGTAAATAGCCCTTAAACCTTATTTAGAAGAAAAAAAGAGCGAAATAGTAGCGGGTCACTTCCAAGTAATTCCTTTGGAACGCTAAAATATCAGTTCCCAGCTATCTCAACAGCTTTAACTCGCACCATTTGCACTGCACTAAGCTCTCTGGCATCGCCAGACAGAATTTCACGACCTTTATCGTGCGTTCTAGCACTGATTTTAACTTCTCTTAATTATAACGGTAGCTCGCATGAAGTTCTTGATATGTGTCTCGGTGAAGCTGTCAAGCTTACAAACCTCGTATTTTGGGCAAGATTAGAGGCCTGCTATCGTAAAATCTCGTTTGAAAGCAGCGAGCGACGCTTATTGTTACCAAATGAAACAAATACGAACGCATAAAAAGTTGTTCGCGATATCTGCGTCGGTGCTTTATATATGTTGAATACGCAGTTGATTTTGAAGTTTGATTTCAAGCGTTTCCAAAGGGAACATTTGAGGATATCAATATAAATACGGCAATATAATACGAACAAAAACAACTCTATGTTTGTTGTCTGCCATACAGAAGTTATCTAATAAAAGATAAAAGTTACAAAATAACACATTGAGTAGTTACGAGTTGAGATACGATTTAACAGCCAATCTATGTAAAAAGCAAACTAAAACTAGGAACCGCAAATGCGGAAGTGTACAGCCACGTCCGTCTAAAAACCAGAACGATCGAACAAATCGGAAAAACGTTAGCAGCTGTAAAACCTAATACAATATTGGCTTGCCTTCATGTCGATTGGCGTTCGCAAAAAAAGGAAGCACGACCATCCGAGCTACTGTGATATCTCCAGTGAGCCGTCAATCAACGTTAGGAAAGAGTTCTTCTGAGTTCGCACTGCCGTATTTTTCAAGTGTACTTTTGTTCAACCATTTACAACGTGTATAGAAACTTTAGAGGAAGTAAACTGCAGTATCGAATATACTCAGATTCGGTATATGTGCACAAAAAAAGTAGTGAACTTCATTGAATGGTATTAACGTGGAGTTCTTTTGTTACTTGAATGTTAGAATGTAGCGTATTCAATAATTGCCATGGTATTTGTAAATACAAATACGAAAAAAGAATATCACATAAGGAAGTAGCTGCTTTAGTAGTGATTCGTTCCATATACTGTTGAAAAATATTTTGGATTGTAAAAATTATATGTGTATACTAAGAAAAACATATTTGCTCTGATTTATTTATATTGGTTTAAGACTTCGCTCACTTTTTCAATGGAAGAGAGCCAATTTTCAGTTACATTTATCTCTGGAACTGTACCACGTGGCAATTCAATTTTTTTGTGTTTAAAAACCTCTTAGGGTATTCATTGTCCAGGATAAAATTCACATACATTTTAATTTTTGTGTAAGATAAAAATATTTTTAACAATTACTATGTATTTAGAAAGTTATAAATTTACATCGCTCCGCCTATGCAGTTCCATTTACAATAAAATTAAAAAAAAACTTTCAATTGTCCAATTTTTCTATGAAAAATTTTACCTCGTGTGGAATTTGAACCTGGCACCTCTTGGCTTACCGTGCCCTCTGCCGATTGAGCCAACCAGGTCGACAGGTACCTACGATTTGAATCACATCAAATACAATTCTTAGAAAGCTCGCAGTACGGCAATTATGCAGCTTGTGCACTTCTGAGAGTGTGAAATTATTAAAAATCATTTAATGATTTCATACATGAACTTTTCGTATAAAATTTGCCTCTTAATTTAATTATAGTGATGGCAGAAGAGCGTTATTTTCTTTAATGATTTCTGTGATACATTTAACCGACACTGTATATCTTCAAATATATTTTAAGTGTAAGACTTTTTATTAATCTTTCATATACTTCTGTTTTTAACCGTATGCCTAAGCCATGTATGTTTGTTATGCGGTATTTACGTTTTAAATATAAGATGTGTTGTTGATCGGTGCATTTATTCATTTAACGAACCCAACACGGTATACGTTACAATTTCACACTGTAAGAGGTGCGCAAACTGTATCTCTTGTAGTTAGCGAAAGAGATGTAAACTTATTTTCATGACAGTTCAAGAAAGCAGTTGTAACGTTCAATCGAGGGAAAGTTATTCGCTGTCATGCGCTTCAGAAGCTTGACATTTGATTCTGGCGTCAACTGCATCAATACCATGATGGAACAAAATCTTCTACCTCTAAAGGATACAAAAGGGCAACAAGAGAAAGTACCTAAAGAAGGAAGACAAAAAATTATATGCTTAGAAAAAACTTTGAGAGAACTCTTTGAAGCAAGAGATCAGCTAGGGTAAGATGCCGGCACATACTCTAGGTGATCAGTTTTTGTTAGAATAAGATAAAAGAACCAAATGGGTCGAAAATCCGCCAGCGAGGAATGTTCGTAGAAGAACTCATCTTCCTGGAATCATAGGAAACGCCAAGAACGAACAAACTTCAGTCGATTATTGGGATAATTTACTGAGGTAATCTTGAACACAATCGTTACAAGGAACCAGTACAAGGAATCCATAAAACACAATTTTCTAGGGAGAGAAACATCGTACTCATAGGCTTCATTGAGCTGAAGGCTTTCATTGGTTTGTTGTATCAAGCAGGTGTTGTCATATAAGTTCGGAAGAATTTTAAGGGAACGAATTTGTCCGCATTGAAAAAATTGGCCTAGTAATAAATATTGAACGCTTCAAGATCCTAATACGTTGCAGTTGCTTTAGTTTTAACGATCTTGCTACCAGGGCAGAACGAAAGAAATTTGAACGTCTTGCTCCAAGTATTCGAAAAATTTGTGAAAAACTGTCACATAAGCTATAACGTAGGGGAAAATATCACAATCGAGGACATGCTACCAGACATAATTTCCAAATTTCGGTCCTCTATCTCAAATACTTCAGAAGTTATAGGGGCGAGCCACCTCCCAGAAACACCCGGTCTACCTTCGAAACCGTACGGTATAAAATGTTTTGCCTTTGAGGATGCGAAGATTATTTATACGCTGAACATGGAGATTTACGCTGGAAAACAGTCTAAAGCTGGTTTATGTATCAGCAATAAGCCAAGTGAAGTTGTAGGAGTAAAGAATAACTTTAAAGTAAAAGTCTTTAATTTGAACTCTCCTGGAGGTCCTTATTTGAATATGGTGGTAATATCAGCGCCGACAATTGGTTTACCGTTAGTCTCTAATGATGAATTAAATTAAAAGTCGTTCGAATAACCATGGGAACCAGCTATAATAGACAATAGTAGTAATTCATTTACAACCACTATTCAAGTTTCGGGATAGCGGACGCAAACTGTCCGCTATCGTTTACGACGAGACAGACGTTCCGCTGAAATTATTCCGGAACGTAACTGAAACGAAGCAATTTCGGTAATACACGAGCTCCGCTTCTAATCTAAGCTTTAATTGCGCGGACGTCGGATAAAGGCGGCTGCACAACACGGAGCGGGCGTTACATCAGTGTCGGAACTAAATGGCAAAGTGGCTCGGAGCCTTAAATTGCGTTCGGTCGGGGTGTGGAGAGGTGGTAGCGACGAGAAGAGTCACCCCGTGACGCCAATAGAGAGGATGCTCTACGGGGGGCGCTAGGGAATTGCCGGGTAGGGTAAAAAAAGGGTTAAAACGGCTAAAGCAGGATTAAAAGGAATTGGTTAAGTTTCATTTTTGCTTTTGTACGTGGTTTGGCCGGAAAATACTTATAAAAGTCGAACAATAACTTTATTTTACAATTATTCAGGTATTTCAATATGGTCTACTTCAAAATACTTCCCCTGAGACAAGATGCACTTCTGCCAAAGCCGTTTCCACTGTAGATAAGGTCGCTGAAAATCTTCAGTTATGAGGCTCTTCAATTGCCGTGTCGTTGCTGCCTTGATGACTTCCACATCCCCCAAGTGCCGCCACCGAATCACCATTTTGCATTTTGGGCAGAAGAAGAAGTCGCAAGGGCTAAATTGGGTGAATAAGGCGGGTGTTCTCTCACGGTGATTGAGCTTCGGCCCAAAAAAACTCACACACAACGTGTGAGCGGGCGCTTTGTCGTGATGAAGGATCCACCTGTCCCCTTGTGCCAAATCCGGTCGAACTCGGGTCACACGAGCTCTGAGACGTCTCAAAACTTCAACGTAGAAATTCCTGATGAACAATGCCCCGAGAATAAAAAAAAAAAACTATCAACATTGTCTTCACATTGGACCTTGATTTTCGCGGCTATTTTGTTCTCGGTTCCCCTGCTTGCTTCCACTCCTTGCTTTGTGATTTGAGCTCCACATTGAATTCGCAGAGCCAAGATTCGTCTCCAGTGATGACCCGGTTGAGAAAGTCCTCCCTGTCCTCTGCTTCCAACCAATCCTCACAGCAAGCAACCCAACTCCTTGCTTTCTGTTCTGTAGTCCAAAGCTTCGGAACGATTTCGCGCACATTCATTTCAAGTTTTTTTGTCAGAATTTCGTGAACGATTGTTTTGGGGATTGACAGATCGTCAGCTATCATTCTAACTGTAATTCGATATATATAATAACATTCGACGGTCTTTCATTCATTCATTCATTCATTCATTCATTCATTCATTCATAACTTTAGGGTGGACACTTTTAGTCCAGGCACTTGAGCTAGGTGCTCATTGTACCGTCCCTATTAAATCTCTCACTTCCACTCGAGCAGCTTGGTGTTCTCTATAAAGCCCAGTATCTTGCCCAGTGGAAACTTGAGAACCTCGCCGGTCTTTAAGAACACAAGCCCGAATTCGTTCAACATTTCCCTCAGAACTCGATGTGGAGGAGCGTCCTGGGCAAGGGTCACCTTTCACCTCTTCTCGGCATTCCAGGTACCTTTTTAACCACATGTTTACGGTTGGTTCCTTCGGAGAATTGTCTCCGTAAACTTGTTTCAAACACTCAACAATCTCATGACAATTCTTGGCTAGCTTTGCAAGAAACTTGATGTTGATACGCTGTTCCTCGATCAGAGAGAGCTCCATGCCGACGGAATCACATCCCGTGTTGACGTGACACACCACATTGCAACATTTTGGCTGTGTAGTGATTGTGCACTTGGCATGTTTGTTGGCATAACCTATATATGGAAGTGAGAGAGCTCATATTAGTCAAGTGTTCTTCCTTGTATAATATTAATTACTTACTGCTGTTTATTTTATTTTAACTACCTTTATGGGTTAAAGTAAAGTAATACGTTGATGCAATTGACTTTAGAAAAGTCCATTAAATTTACTTGGTACTTTTATGCTCATCTTCTTCACCTTAACATTCCAAATACCATGCGAAAACTCAATCTTCTGGGGTACATTAACAACTCTCTCCGGAAAAATTACCTTCCATCTTAATGCGATGTTTGCTTTCAGACTTGTCTATAAAGAAAAATAATCTTTGCCTTTTTATATTTACTTCCCCAGCTCTTACCTCTTAAAACTTCACACAGAGTGCTTCTCTATAGTTAACGGTCGCCTATAATTTTCATTATACAATTCTCTCCGTCCTTCTAAGTGCCAATTGCCTCCGACGAGAAACTAGTCTTCTGTCGGATCCATACTCGCCGAGTACCGACAGCTTTTTACCGGTTACCACTAGATTATAGGGGTACAAACCACCCTTATAACAGCGTCTTCTACCGCACGCGCACTATCTTCATGTCGGTCAATACTTTTTTTATTTTGTTGCTGTCGGAGACGATTCCCGATGAGCCGGCCAATTAGAATCCATAAAATCGACGTCAGAATCCAATTACGCGGACGGAACTATCTGATTCGGAAAAGCTCCTTAGCGGCGAGCGCGCGTGCACGACCTCCTGGGCCGTTAATTAATTTTAATTGCGTCGGTCGTAAGTTGTGCGGAAGGAACGAGGCCGCAGCTCGGTGCATCCTCTGCATTTCGATTTGCCAAAAACAACGGGTACGCCGCGATGTGAGGTTCTTGTCGATAAACCGGCGGCGGGCAAATAAATTGAGAAGGAGATTGCTCCCGGGGTCGGTAATTGAGATTGGGGTCGTGGAAATTTATTGCCGTCGATGGGGTTAATTGCTATCGATCCTCCATATACTCCATGTATATTTTTATTAAACAAATATGAGAGTTTAATTCCTAAGTAAGAGTACTGTAGACTTGCGTTTAACGGAAGCTAGCTCATTAAGACTTCTTCGCATACATCATCGAAGCTTCCAAATATAGTCTACTACCATGTTCTGATCATACTGTCCCTGGTAGATCTTCCTGGAAGCGCTCACTTGGCTCTTCCGAGTACGCTCATATTTTCCTCCATGAATTTATCAAGATGAGCCACACGCACTTTAAGGGACATTCTGCAACCCATTCTTCCATAGTTTCTAGACAGATCAGCAAGTTTTGGGACTTTGATTGCCCAAGAAACAATAAACAACTGCATAGCTTTCCCATGCGGCTGTTTAATTATAGATGAGCTTCTTGGGGAAGTCATCGCACATCTTATTTAGTGGTCAAACGAAGACACCGGCTGTGAACTTTGCTTCAGAGAGCTTGCGGAATAAATCTTGAAGGAACATAAAGTTTTCACAAATTGTTGTATAGGTCGCAAATTTTAGGTGCAGTTGTGGCATCAGCAGTGACTAAGATATAACATTGCTTCCCTACAGAAAATGCAGTTCTCTGTGGCCAATCGGGCTTGGTTTAATGTCCCTACTGTCCCAAAGACAGAGATAGTATTGAAATTTGATGAAGCTACCTTATAGACCTATGATCCAGCCATATTCATCGTCCTTCAAAACTTTTAGCAAGGTTATTGTAATCGACTTTGAGGTGCACTGAATGACTCAAGGGAAGATGCTTGTTTCAATTATGCAACATCATTGCTTGGAGGCTTTTGAGGAGCTGCCAATGAAGAAATGCTACTCATTCAGGTTCCAGGTGATTACATTGTGTAGGTCGACGTAGTTAACTTTGAACATGCTATAAAATGTAAAATTTTGTGGTATTTCGGCATATTTAGGTGATTTAACCTAAATTTCTAATCCCCTGATGATTTAACAAAATATTTTCACTAACAGTGCTTACTACAATGCATAGTTTAAAATGAAATTAAATAATATATTTATCATTAATTCATTGACAGTGTAAAACAATAAATATAGAAGAACAACGCAGTCTACTTTCGTCTCTACATTCACCTTTACCATTGCATCTGCTTTTAACTCTTTCTGATGCGAAGTGAACCGCACTTTTCACCAAATTTATTATAAAAGCTATAAATAAATCCAATTTATTAAACGGCTGCTAGCAGTTGTTTACGCGACGAATAATTCTGAATTCGCAATCTAGATCTAAAAAAGTTGTTTTCGTTTATTTCGTAGTGTGAAAGGTGATTTGCCATACGGGCAATATAAAATATGTCATCATCACACCCTTTTAGCAACGTTTACGTATATCATCTGAGACATCCGTGAATATATACCAAAGAAAAATACTACATCATCACTGATAAATTCCGAAGATCACTCGAGAAACGGCTGCCAGAAGCTTCAGTTCTCAAATGGAAATTGTTTCTGAGATCCACGTGTCGAGATAACCTACCTTCACCTAGTACCATCGCACTTTTGAAGCTGCATAATTCCCACGGCTCGTCTATCGTTCCATTTTTCCAGCCTTTGGTCAGTAGAATGTCAGCACGTGGTATACGTGTGGGGATTTACATTGTTTTCGGTACACGAATAACAAGTTACACGGGCACGTTTACAATCTATTGTTTGCGCTTACGGTGGGATGTTTTTGTTTGTCTGAGTTTAAGCGTTGGCGAAACCGGATAAACATTGTGAAGACAAACATTTCAATGGCCTTCAGGTATTATTTGATTTGTATAAACATCAATATCGGTTACCGTTGCTCAAAATTAATGCTTAACAGATTAATTGCGATACAGAACTTTGGAGCTGGTGGAGTTTACGTACAAACGTCTATAAATACGTGCATTGTTGCTTCCCTTAGACATGAAACAGATTTGGTTGTCAATATAAATTGGGTCAAAATAAATTTTTATGAATGACGCCCAGTGAACGTGGTAATATTAGGGTTCAGTATTTAGTATTGAGAGAAAGATAACATCGGCATGGGTTGATTATCCATCCCGTCCACCACGATCGGCCTTTTGTAGAACGTATATTATCTTTAAAGTCCATCCAACAAGTTTAGGGCCTTAAGGAAGCTCCGAATCTTTTTGAATGAGGTCTTTTCAAGTCTTCTAGAAAAATGTCAACCTTCTCAAGCATGTCATGCAGTGACAGAAGATATGCTCAACTGTCTCTTCATCCTCCAAACACAGTTGGCATTGAGTCTCTTCTGCTTTCTGAGTTAATAGTGACCTGTAAAGACAGAAACGTTATTTTGACATTTTAACGGTCAGTTTCTTATTTCTAACATGATTAGGTGAAATCCATGCTTTCGCATGTACCAAACCAGGACAATTGCTCCAATGTTTAATCACTTTTAGATTTGCCCAGATGTTGATTTGTTGTTTAGCTACCGTAGGTGTTATGCCAATGACAGGTTCTAGTCCCTGGAAATGCTCCGCAGTCGTCTTTTTTGCAAGAGTGTCTGCTTCCTCATTGTCATGAATGGGTGAATGCTCAGGTACCCAGATTAGGGATAGGTTATTAGCAATCCTCACTACATTTAGGGTATTTTTACAGCTCCAGGACAGCATCGAGCAGCATTTATATACATTATCTGCAAATTCAAGTTTCAAACCTTGGATAGTGGGTGGTGGCATCAAATGCTCCAATCTCCTCTTCTTACCGTTTACTACTGTCGCAGTTTTGTTCGGGTTGATGCTCAGGTTTTCCTTGCTACATCAGCTACAAAGGCATTAATTACTTGTTGGAGGGTTGAGAAAATTTCCTTCTCTCCTGATGCCCCTCTGCATAGGCTTGCACCTCGCCTCCAAGCGCTTCAATGATAGTCAGTAGGTCGTCTACAAGTGACGACCACAGTAGTGGGAATAAAATACCACCCTGCGAACACCACCAGCCTGGCTTGACTTGTAAAAAATTAAAACATGGTAGTAGAGTTTTGAAAGGGTTAATATAAAGAATAGGTAAAAAGCAATGGCAGATGCTAAAAGAAAAGGAATGCCCAATGGTGCTGTATACTATAGAATCCTAAAATGTTGCTGTCGACTATTTATAGATATTTTCTATAAATAACTGGCAACAAAATAGCGTGTATTATAAACATTGTGGTAGCATAAGCATTTGTTTTGAATGTTGAATATTCATCATTTAGGTTTGAGGTGAGTGTGCTTCTATTACACCATATAAGCTTTGTAGTTTCAACTCTGGCTTTGCTTGAACGTATGTTTCTGTAGTACTATTGCTTGTAATATATAGATAAAAGTGACTTATTTTACTGTTATGTACGTTTCCGGCTTTCCTGTTTTTTTAATTTGATATATCATTCATATACATACATAAATTCACAGCCTACAAACGTGCAAAATATACAACGAAAATATCCCGACGTATAAACTGCAACACCCACGCTATCCATTACTTTTAATTGACGAGTCAATACTCATTTTTCAACCGGCATCGCGTTGGCTTTCTCGTTAATGGCGATTGAACTTGAAGTACCCGACACTCTAGATATGTGTGTTTGTTTATAATTCGTTGAAGTTTATAGGTCATCTCTCCCTGCGCCGTTGCTGCAGAGTTATGATAGATGTATTTGCTAAAGCGTCTGGGTCCGAGTATGAAGCTTTTCTACTTTATTAGATCGTTAAAACCGCGGTTGTAAAAATGTCGAAAGAGAAAAGCAATGTAATGGACTTGACTAATTTTAGCAGTTTTGATGATATGTATCAATTACGATTTGATTTTATTTTTCGTTTATCTATGTGAAATTATTTTGAACTCTGCTTATAGGAATCTAAATGTAGGTTTGTTTAGGTTGAAAATAATCATTACTTTCGTTATCTTTTTTTTTTTTTGCTTTCCTCGTGTAATTTTCCTATACACTTCCAAACTATTTCACAGCTGATTGACAGCTTTGCTGTCAGACATTATGGTAATATCTTGCTTTTGATAGTGCCTGTCAATGTTGGACTAGACACATCTTTCAATAACGTGTGTTGCCGCCTGAAAGATACTCGGGTACAAGCCCAAGTTTTCGTTCTAGGCCAATATATCCATATTCCATTTTAGGGCCATCCGTGTACCATTTAATGGCATTTATATTGAGTTTTAAGATGTGTCTTTATTCCATTCGCTTTTGCTGGTAAGCTTTGTGGTAAATTCTTTTACAAAGCTGAAACCTTTTGGCATATCGTCCTGGCGTATGTCCCAGGTTCGGTCAGTCTCAGTAGGCTGAGAGCAATACTTGACAATTCCTTCCACGATTAATCTGCGTGTAGTCCTTTTGGCTATGCTCTCTAGCAAAATGTGGAGGGTAGTAAGGTTTAGTGTCACCTCAATAGCTGCTGTTTGACAAGTTCTCATTACCCCAGTTATGGATGCATATATTTATCTTTGCACTTTAAACAAATTAGCTCTCGCGGAGACCAGACTAGTTCTTTTACCCCAAGCCACTGCCCCTTAAGTAATTATGGATCTCACTCACTAATGCTTTATACGTGCAGAGTAGTATTTTTGGGTTGCATCCCCAAGTATTATCTGCAAAGTTTCTACAAACCTTTAGGGCCTTTTTTATTTTCTGGGTTACTTTAAGTTAATGCTTAGAAGATGCTAAAAAATTATTGTCTGGAATAAGGTATTTCACCTCCATGTTCCAAGTCTTGACCATCTATTTCGATGGTCTTGGGATTATGTTTTATTTTCGATGTGAATGTTGCTAATATAATTTTAGTGGGGTTGATGTCAAGTCCCACTGATATGTTAGATAACTTTCTTGCTTTGATTTTTAAAAACTTGTGCTTGTTTATTTATTGTCTCGTTCTATATTTCTGAATGAAACTACTATCTATGAAACACCGCAGCGCCACCTAAGACCTAGATTTGCACATTTGCAATTATCTTTTTAGTCAGCCACTATGATTTTCGCTTTAAAAAAAATTAAAAAGATAAAATAACCTCAAAACGAAAACGGTAAGATTTATTTGCAATCTGATTTCACCAATGACTTTATATCGCGGAACTAACCTTGGAACTATCTATCTCATCTTCGCTTCAAAGTGTATTCACCCATTATGTTGTACATAGAGTTTGGTCAAGTCTATACATGTTTTTTATATAAATTTATTTTTAAGGTTAATTTTATGGTGACAACACTTCAATTACAAAGGTTAAAATACTATTTCCAAAGAAAGAACATTATGTTAATAATAGATGAAAACAATTGTAATTAATAACAAAGAACTGATGGCAGGTACAAATTTAATGGTAGCTATATCATTAAATTCTAAAGCCTTTTATCATACAAATTATAAACAACAAATATATAAAAACAAGCTTTGTATAAAGTTTAGGTAATTAATGTTAATAATACTTGAAAATTTTGTTAACATAAGCAACGAAACGTAGTAATTTGAATAAAATTACAAGAGAATGAAGCTTGCTATTCCCAATTATGACCCAGAAAGCCCAAAGAAAGCTTTAATAGTTAAGTAAAAAAAATTTAAAATACTTGACATTAAAATGATTATTATGAACTCGACTTGATTATCAATGACCCTTTTCATACACTTCAAAGTTTCCTGGCGCCTCCGAATTAAATTCTATGGCAGTTCCTCATAAGGATCGTGTTCGACCATTGTGTCAGTCACCTCAGATATTATCATCCGCGGTTCACCGTCAACCCGCCTATGGACGCAAGCACACAATGGCCCGAAAGACGCGCAAGGAGGGCCATTGTTCCTGAATATTTTACCGCGGCGAGATTGGTTGCATCCGTTAAGAGCCCAAGAGGTCGTCCCCTTGCGTCCTTAATAAAGCGCTCTATTGTTACAGGAGCGTACGGATAAATACCCTAGTAAACACGACCACCGGCGCGGGGGTTACCCGAACGCTAGCTAGAGAAACGAGGGGGCATACGTTTCGGTCGATTTAAACCTAGACGTAGCGCACTTTCACTTGAGGTACGCATGTGGAGCGGAGAAGTAGGTAACGTTACGACGCTATTACGCGATGCGGTTAAATAAGGAAGACTTTGCGAACGTGCCGAGGAGATGAAAGTTTTAATTTAATTAGGACGTTTATTTCGCGAATTTATGCGGAGATAACGATTTCGGGATAACGACTTTACCGCGCTAATGGGTTATAATGTGGTGGAGAGGTGAGCGTTCATAATGCCAGCGTCGGGCCACCCCGGTCATAATCGACTAATGTTTCGTTAGATATGCTAAGTAATAGTGTCCCAGTATTATCATATTGTAGGTTTCAATAGCTAAAAGGAACTATTAAAATTTTTGGGCCCATATATGTCCAGGAGAGAGTCATTCTATTATAATATGTAAATTCCAACTATAAGATGTGGTTAACACCCTTTTCTGCAACCATTAAAAATTTACGTATAAAAGCAAAAAGAATTTCTATCTACGTTAACAAAATCCATAAATCAGAACTAGTTTAGCACACTGTAAAAAAATTTCTAGTAAAATTACATGTAAAATCTTTGGTAACAAAGTTGGCTATGATATTACAGGTAAATTTACTTCATCCAGTAAAATTTCTATCTACCGGTAAATTTCATACGCTGATGTATTTTTCAAACGTTGTTCTGTAAAATTCATATGTAATATTTATATAAATTGTATATTTACCGAACAGTCAAGTAATTTTGGCATGTAATTTTATAAGGAAGGCAGGTAAACATACTAAGAAGGTGAATATTACAGGTGTAAATATACATTGCACAAAAAATTCCCTTGCATGTGTGATTCTGATTACAACCTTATTACTTTTTACAGCATACTGTAACTCGAATTAAATTCCTGTTTAGAGTGCCGATGATTCCAATATAAATTTGGTAACATTGAGGAATATAAATTGTATAATTTTACTTAGACATCACCATTAATATTCCGTAATGTTATCAAATACACATATGGATATCACAGGCTACTATAAATAGTAATTTAATTAAAGGCAAAGTATGCTTACTGTAGGATTATAAAACATAATAAGTACCAAAACAATAAAATTCTTAGTTATTAGACAATTTTGTTGCAGCTTCAGAACTTGCAAAACGTCAATGTTGTCTTCAGTAGAATAAAAAATATAAATTTCCTTTATCTGACATTTAAAGGCTATTTCCGAACCAAATGCTATCAAATTCATTGAACTTTGCTCTGAAACAAAAAAAGAGAAACAAATGTTACTTCCATTATATTATTATATATCAGTAAATAGATCAAATGAAATTAATAAATAGTAAATAGGTACCTACAGCTTGTGCACGAATAAATATTCCACTACAAGAAGGAAAAGATAAATATAATTTTTACTTATCGCAACACCCAATTGATGAATAATCATTTAAAACGACTACTGAATTATTACAGCCAAGTTATCTTTAAAAAGTCTCTTATACATTATACAAAAACGAATATAAATTGCATCATAGGTTCTCACAGTTCTCTACACCGGGAGCAAGATACTTTATTTCTTTATAAAAGTAATGTATTAAAGGTTTTGTTTTAAGTAAATATCTGATCTTAACTGAATGACGATAGGTGAATGATCAATGATCCCGCGCCAGAATTGCCGGTCCCTTAAATAACCTCGGTCGGTCACATGTTCGCTCGGAATAACGTGATATCGAACGCCCAATCAGAGGGTGCATGGCATCGGAGTGCAAGCGAGCCATTGGTTGACGAAGACCACCTGGTCGGCGTAGGAATATGCGGCAGCAATTCTGGGAATCCGAAACAAAACCTAATAACAACTATACACGGGGATCCAAAAGAATGGGTACAAATGAATAAGGTGTTTTTGAAGTGTAACAGTATGAATTCGGTTTCAAAAACTACGGGCACTAATTAATTGTAAAATATATTTATTATATAGCTACAGGATTGAGTTCAAATGTCGATCACAATTAAAGATTTGTTGTGGATATTGTTGCATACTATATGGTTTTGGCCGACAAAGTGTCGACATCCGCTCATATAAATGCACTGAGCGTATTAAGCCTTCCGGAACATTGTTTATTGTTGCTGTTATATAATAATCAACATTAGAGGTGTAATTTGAAAAAAGTGCTGATAGGAAAGTATGTAATCTTGCATATAACCTATAGGATATTCATACTATCATACCATCATATAGCCTTCTATATAATATTTCCCACAATAACTCATTTTTATGATTTATATTCCCGTACGGTATCGTAAAAGACGATTCGTTATTTTACGCGAAAATATCATTGACATCCCTTGATGGAATTTTAAAAGTCATAACTTGATGCGAATTTAACCTTACCGTGAAATCGTTATTTGAAATTTTCTGTCGCCCGAAACATTACGATACATCGTATAAACGCAGTTTTGCGAATCAACAATAACCCCCACGGCAATAATAAAAAATTTATAGCCAGGCTGGCCGCGCGATGCGCTATAGCAATCAATTGACCGCGGGGGTCTATTTTATCGCGGGAGTTACGGCCTTCGTTGCGATACCACCGCCCTCCCGAACGACGAAGTCAGACCGTTCGAAATTTTACATTCCAGGTGTGCAACGGCGAATTTATTCGCGGAAACGCTGCGGCTGACGTTTCGACCGTGTTCCACCGACTATAGATCGAACAGTCGCGAATAACGGCATCGCAAAGAAAATAAAATAAAAAAAGGAGGAAGAAAAATCGCCGACGGCTTTTTTTACGGCCTCGTTCCTCCTTCTTTCTTTGTACACGGGTGACAGGAGGAACTGAGGAAGGATGCCGGAGACGGGATTTATGGATTTCGCGCCGCGCGTACCAGTTTTAATTTTAAATGTGATATATGCGAAACCAACGAGAATGGATTGCGTATGTACCGGTGTGAGGACGAAAATGGGGTGCTCGCTTCTTCCTGTTTAAATACGCGGTGGCGCGCAAGAGGAAATAAGATGTCGAGATAAGAAGGAAATATTGAATTATGGAGACGCAGTTGTTATTGTTTGTGTTCATTGGGATATAAGGCAGAAACGCAGATAAAGATAGGTTTCGAACGGAAACATATGTGTTATTTATATGATCCGAAAGGCAAAGCTGAAAAAATGGGAAAGATGCTTCCAGATTAGCATCCAATGATATTTTCTAAAAAAAAAACAAACATTGGTTGTATGTATTATTTTATGTGAAACCGCGATTCACCGTGCGACAAGAAATCTACATTTTCACTTTGTTGCTTTGTAAGGAAGCCCTGTCGAATCCCCATTTGCTAATTAACTTTAAGTCTTCAGAATGATGAATCCACCTTACTCTCAGCAACTTTAAGCATCTTCTAGACGGTAATATCCAACAGTGGTTGTAAGTTCACTTTGTCTTCTCTTTCACTAATCTTCAAATCTTGAAGGAAACATCTCATCTGCACTTCAAGGAGTTTTTGATACGAAGAGAGAACTGAAATTGCACAATCTATCATCTTCCTTAAACACTAGTACTTCCATTTCGTCAAATTCAGTGGTGCATAAAGTGCCACAAGATCCTTCCTTTCATTATTCCTAAATTTCTTCAATATTATTTAACCGGTTTTGATTATTCTTTTTATTTTTTTCCTTTTTTTGGGTATTCCGGTTTTTTCTTACTAATTATATACTGTTTTTACGTTTCGGAATTTTGTTTTATTCCTTTTTCAATATTTTATTTTAATCTTTTAGGTGTTTTCCTAGTTATTAACCTTTACGGCATTGTCAAAAATTTCTTTAAGTTACCTTTTAGTTACATTTTAAAATTGTAAAAGACACTTTAATACAATAACAAGTAACGACAAACAAACATATACTGATACAGTATACGATATACAGTATATGTTTGTTTGTCGTTACTTGTTATTGTATTAAAGTGTCTTTTACAATTTTAAAATGTAACTAAAGGTAACTTAAAGAAATTTTTGACAATGCCGTAAAGGTTAATAACTAGGAAAACACCTAAAAGATTAAAATAAAATATTGAAAAAGGAATAAAACAAAATTCCGAAACGTAAAAACAGTATATAATTAGTAAGAAAAAACCGGAATACCCAAAAAAAGGAAAAAAATAAAAAGAATTATTCCTAAACAAAGTTGGTCGAACGACGTTTAGGCTTTCAGGGTTATTTGTTAGGTGCTTCTGTTATTTAGGTAGTTAGATTTGCTTTGTTTTTATCCATCCTTAATCTTGTGACTAATCCAAAGGTAAGTTCTTCTGTTGAAAAGTCCAAAAGAGTCTCTGAACTGCTTTTCTTATGTTTACTGCTGAGATCACTATAAAGTTTTCTGTTGCGAATCGCAGTCGACGTACCAACAGATGTACAAGATGTTGACGGAGTTGCAGAGGGTACATCAACAATGTCAACTGATGTAAAGATATATTCTCGTTGTTTCTATCTTGATCTTGACAAATCAAAAATTCACAGAACTGTAAGTAAGTAGAAATTTATTTTAAAGACAGAAGTATAAAATATGTCATTATAAAAGATTGAACAGAAACAATTAGTAAAACAGAAAGTACAAAGGAAAAAAGAGCAATACACTTACGTTATGAAACTAGATTACAATCAAAAAATTCAGCTAAAGAATAAAAACGTTTTGTTTGCAGTTATGTTTTAAAAAAACTATCTAAATACGTATTTCGGCAACTAAGTTGCCATCTTCAGTAGAAAACAAGTGCAACAAGAAAGAGCAGTGTTAAACGTAGTGTTTTCGGCTAAGGTAAACCTCGGAAGATATGCTCTTCACCAAATCACTAGTGGAATAACACTTTACAACAATTAATAATAATGATAAATAAATTTTGTGTAGAATTACACTGATGAAGACGGAAATACTGTCGAGATGTATTTTTTTTTTTTTCCATAAATACATTAAGTAAGCCCAGAATTGCCACTAGGGATTGGAGTTATTATTAATACCAAAAATATATAAGAGCCTGAAGGTTAGTGTTCAGGAATTATCAAAACGGATGTGCGATCTAACGGTATTCAAAATTGCTTTCTTTCTTATTTCTTCTTTGTTACTTGGAAATTCTGCGTATATTTTGTATTTTTTTATAAACCCAGTACCGGTATATTTACTTTTAACAAAAAAATAAAACAGGATTGATTTTTCGATAGTGTTGTCGTGGTTTTAAAGTATTTTTTTTTCCCAGCGGTACAGAAATATTTTCGTGTTTTTGTTAGGGTGCCTTAATTCATTTTATAATTAATAAAGGAGATATTGATTTTTTAAGGCTTGAAACCCATATAATTCACTTTAAAAGACACATAAAAAATATAAAAACACATATATTATTCTGGTCTCACACTCGCACGATTATTTTGTTATAAGAACGGAATATGACATAAAACCTACCCGGACACCTTTATCCCTCACTATAAACACTTTCTTTCGTGTAGTCCCGTCCCGTGCGACCCTCACAAATTCTTAAACAGCACAGGCGTCTAACGGCGAAGTTGGGAAGCACTACACGAACAACGGGTGCCATTGAAAAGGGTTGCTGCCCCAGAAAAAGAGCGTCCTATTTATTATATGAGCCGTACGTGCCATAATATCGATAGAAAATATCATGTCTAAACATTTCAACAAGGCAGACGCGGTTCCGTTTGCTTAAGAAGAAATGGGAGGCGAAAAAAACTGACAAATGACGACCTTTTTATCATTCCGGGTGACTTGATTTTCACACCATGCGTTTCGGTGGTAACTGGATATTTATGATCTTGCCGCCAGAGATGGTTTCGAAAATATTTGTCACTGTCGTTTGCCCACGCTGTGTAACGCGGCTCTTCAAGCCCTTTTCGTGGTTAATAAAGACGTTTTGGTATATGCATATCCTTGTGTTGTTACCGCCACATTAGGGAGGAGAACGTTAACATCAAAGTTACAACATAGGTAATACATATATGCCAAAATTATTTATGATCAGGCTTTGTTTCGACTGTTGCTTATAAAATTTTAATTTAATTAATTTATAAACGCAAATTTAGTGGCTTATCGTCCACCTACAATAAAATACCCTGTTCCTATTTAGAAACATGTTGTAGAAATGGATCGACAACCTAGCATAATATCTTCACAAATTCAATTAATTTTCCGTCTTTAATTCTGATACATACTCCTTCACTTGTTTTCCAGCATATGGTCTATGACTTTCTTCGCATATTACAACATGTCATCTAGTAGCACTGACGAGCCTTGGTAAGGCAAAACACGCTTATCATATAGTAGAATATAGATCATATATTCAATCGAATTATTTAAAAGTCGTTTGGACCCGTTCAAAATAGTGGTGTCAAAAGTCCCCACGGCAAAGACACACAGAACAGTTATTAAAAATGAAATTTACGAAAGACTTACCGAATAAAAATAGAAAGACCAAAAACGGTTGGTAACTGAGTGGACACAGAATGCTGGTTACAGATTTTGCCAAGACGAGGATTAAGCCTGAGTTAATGTTACCAGCCAATGAGATGGTTTGGCAAAGACGCAGTTTCTACTACTGTGAAATGTAAAACAATCCACCGAACTACTTATAAGGATTACTTCGATGCCTGCATCCATCGAGGAGGAATAGTAACGATAATGCCAATCTTTGAAGCGTTTATTTCATTCAAATACTGTTGGAATTTGATCTCAAGTGGAAGAAAGTGAGGGTATGGTTTGTCAGAAAATGTTCAAAAACTATTCTAAGAGGATTATAACTAGTCAATATTTCTATGAAGGGGGTTATATTGCTTTTTCTTAGGAATATTTTTGAGAAATATTGTTAGTATCTACCAAGGATTTATTTGTTTTTTCGTTCATGTCATTTACTTTGGTATCTTCTTCGTGAAAAATCTTTCACCCCAGAATTGGATGTCTCGTTGTAACTTGCTCGTCCAGGAGCAGAAATGCAATTCCAATGACCAGAATCGGCTTTAGAAATAAGCAATAACGTGGTCGGAAGTCATATAGGAAACTGGATTGGAGAAAAGCACAGGAAACACTGGGCAAACATACTCAAACATGAGCATGGCAAGTAATTTTTATAGGCGAGCCATGCTAGAAAAGAACTGAAGAATATTACTTACTACTTAGTAGAAATCAGCTACTGATAATTGAGGAATTCGTGTCGAGACATGCACCGACAAAGGAATACCTACACAAAATAAAGATGGAAACCTTCATTGCAGACTACATAAAAGGGAACCACTACTCAACTCATATTATGCAATTATGAGGATCACAAGAGACAATAATTGCTTAGGCAAGACAAAGTTGAACCAAAGAGATACATACGCTAGGGATCTGTACAGTCATGTCTGTTACAGGGCACACTATTATACTGAAGTGCTTTCTCTAACATGAAAAAGTAGAGCACAATATGCTTTTAGGCTGTGCTATTATGCAAAGACTAAAGTTGGACGTGACTGTATATGGAAAAAAAACCAGTTGTTGGTTACGCCACAAAACAGTTTTGCCAAAGAAAGGCTTGTTATTTTTGCATTAAAATATTATGAAGGTAGACCTCTTTCGTTTAATTATTGAATATTCCTAAAGCGCAAGAAAGAATACAAATGTTAGTGCTAGCTAATAGTTTTTCTGAATCAAATACAGATTACCCTGAAGCAAACAGGCCACACTTTGGGCAGAACTACCTGGCATAATGCGTATAGTATTTTCCTGTAGTAACATTCGGAAACTACCCAGAAGTTCTTTCGCTGTTTAGTCTGCTCATCATCAGCTTGCGTGCATTCATCTGGTATACCCTCCAACGAATCGCCACTGAATTATATCCGATCAAAACTCTATTCTATTCAGATACACACTTGTTTGTATAGTAATCGTTCCGCTTCATTCATTTTTATGGTTACGTCCTTACCTCCCCCAATTTATTTATTTATTTATTTTCATACCGGTGACTACGCCCAATCTGATAAGACCACCTTTTTTTACGCCACCCCATCACATGACCACGACTCCATCATTACGAATTACAACCAGGACCCCATTATACGCGCTCGCGTAATCAGCAGCTCCCATCTAATAGGTACGCAGGCCCTCTTAATCACAGGCGAACCGCAAAACGCGTCCGTTCCGGTCCATCCATCGGATTACAAATTATTAACTCCGCACGGCATCAATAATCCCTCCGCTCTACTTCTCTTCCTGATGTGGTAATAGGCTAGCGCGTTCCCTCCAATTTTATGCGAGTAGTTACGGAACTATTCGGCGTCCCCGACGTGCAGTAGCGGTACTTAGTTTGTTGGGAGGGGTTGTCCGCTTCGCTACTCAATCTTTAATAAAAATCTTATCGTCGATCCAATAACAATAACAGTTAAGCAAAACAGTCGCGCCATTAAAACGAACGGAGAAAGTATGCGATACCGATCTTGATTCGTTTTACCACTGAAGTGTTCCGTGTAGGGTGCCCTCCGATTTCGATGTAGTACGGGTGAAGAAAATATGGATGAAGTGGTTGTTTTCGCGGCCGACCCTTCTATATATATGTGGTCGTAAAAGAGATGTATTTCCTATATTGTTTGGGGTTATAGTTTACAGCGAGAGAGAAATGGCGCAGTCAGTAGGATTATATTGCTAATGATATTTTCGTTAATGTTTCATACGTTGTTATTGTAGCATTTAGCACGGTTGTAATCACTACTTTTTCGTGTTACCACCTCGTATGATTGATGGAAGCGCCACAAAAAATGGTTTGAAAACAATAACGCAGGGTATCAAACAACAATTGTGCTAACGAAAAGTAGTTAAACGTTACTATTGCAATTGAAATATTTTTGTTTTTAGACTAGATAAAATAAAATGAAGGTCAAGTAGTTGAATGATAAATACGTCAGGAGCATATAATAACTTAGCAGTTTGATATTCGTATGTTAATGGAAATACTTTATATTTTCAAGGGGAAAGAGTTCTAATTATTGGTTAATTTGAAAACTGATTCAAATTTGCTGAATTTTGAAAAAGATAATCTGCTCCAACTTCTATAGTTTTTATCCGAATTTTAAAAACTTGAGTTTGTTTAGGAGAGCATATAGAGCTGCTGTAAACATGTCATAATTTGTACTAACGGTTAGTTTTGAAGAAATGCGCCAGATGGCGTTATCCCCTACTGTACAAGTTTTTCTGAATTATCTCTAATAATTGAAATCTGACAATATGCCTTCCTTATGTTGTGATTGAAAAACTTTGACGGACCAAAGTAGGGGCGAAAACCGCGCAATGATATCTTTTTCCTTTTTCCAGATGTAGTAACGAAAACAGTCTATTATCAGTAATAATTTTCTTATCTACTTAATAATATCGACACCTACCTTAGTTGGCTATGAAACAAAGCACTACTTTCACCTTAATATGATGATTTGTTTTTTTATCATTTCTCAAATAACGATAGCAATATCTGGCATGATTTTGGATACTGTAGCAGAATATAGCATTCAATGGAAACAATTATTTATTTTACAATTGTCAAAATTCTCTTAACTAGATACAAATCTAAATACGTATTTCGGCAACTAAGTTGCCATCTTCAGTAGAAAACAAGTGAAGAGCAGTGTTAAACTTAGTGTTTCCGGCTAAGGTAAACCTTGGAAGATATGCTCTTCACCAAAACACTAAGTTTAACACTGCTCTTCACTTGTTTTCTACTGAAGATGGCAACTTAGTTGCCGAAATACGTATTTAGATTTGTATCTTTAATTTTTGTGGTAAGGGATTTTTCCACTTTTTCTTTTGGATTTTTGTCATAGCAAATATATTATAATGTCCTTGTGTAACATAAATATGCCGTCAAGTATCCCAAAACAATACATTTCTGCTGAGAAGTATTTAAACGTTTAGCGACACGATTACTTGAAACAAGGTATGTTCAATCTTTGTGGAAATCTTACCAGAATACGTGTAGAGCTAGTTACGTGTTGCAGACTGATGAAGCTACTTTTGTTAATGATGGGCAGGTAATTTTGCAAAATTTACACATTACTTGTTTGTCCAAAGAAAAGTCTGAGAATTCTTGAGAAATGTGTTTATTCGGGATACTTGACGGCATATTCACGCTCAGAATGGACGCGTTTTTAAAACATTGGAAATATTCTGCAAAACGACATTTCTATATCATTATTTTCATGACATGTTAAATTCTGCTACTGTATGCAAATGATATAGAGACTTTGTCATCTTTGTACTTGTTTTTATAAAGAAAATACAACTCAGCTGATGGGGGCAGCTACAGAGAATGAAGGCTAGGCTAAATATTTTTCTACTACTTAAGAATAAACAAATGCTTCTTTTAAAATTAAAATCGGACATCTTATTGGGAAGCCTCTTACAAATCTGTATCCTTCGTCAGATTACTAAATCGAATAACTGTCAGCAATTATACGTCCAGAATAATTCCAAACATTCCGCATCCAGCGTAAAACGGTCTAACCGCAAGTTAATCACTCTTCTAGCCACCTACCTTTACTTCGAGCATCATTAACACACACAAAGCGACATAGCGAAACGCGAGAAAGTCGGGCTATAAGTTTTACGCGTTCCCGCCCGCTATAATCGCACCTTTTCCATTAGCCCGAAACGGCTAATACAACTCATTCCACGGGCGTTAAATTCCGAAGAGGCTCGCCACCGTTGAGGCACTCAGCGGGATTGATCGTCAACTCCATCCTCTTTTCCATTAATCCTTTTGGGCGTTTCCCCTTTTCCTTCTTTACCTCTGTCATAAAGACGGCACACCACGTGTGCATGTGTGAGTGCCTGTGTGTTTTACTTTTTTTTCCTGACGCTTGTCGGAATTTATTTCCTCTTTGCCA
Organism: Cetonia aurata; assembly: GCA_949128085.1. Taxonomy (NCBI): domain Eukaryota; kingdom Metazoa; phylum Arthropoda; class Insecta; order Coleoptera; family Scarabaeidae; genus Cetonia; species Cetonia aurata. The sequence goes on from OX421885.1 coordinate 38,957,445, forward strand.
CGTTCCGACGTTCGACGTTGGCGTCTGGTCGCGAAGGATGCTTCGCCGGAGAAACGGAGAAAATACCCTCTTTATCTGTGTTTAAACGAGAACTTTTGAAATGTGTCATGGCAAACTGGAGCTGTCCGTGTTCAGAGAAATATCGAATACTAGAAATATCGAAATTGTACTGGCATGCTGTGTCATTGCAATCTGAAGATCACCATGATAGACGCTATATTAAACTAGATATTAAAACATTCCTACTTTAAAATCAATGTACAACAATTTTTCTTACTAATTGTAAGTCTACTACTCTCTTTAGTGTCAAAATTCGCATTAGGAATACTGCAAGAAACCTTGCCCTCGAGCAAGATACCGATCTTAGATTCCGGAAATATATCAATCAAAAAAATGCAATCTGCATTTCCTACTTCAAAAACTTCTTGAGTCTAATACTCCAAAGTTGCTGTGCGACCACAATTTAACTTTTGCAACGCTGTGTTGACATCACCGCTAAGCGAATATAACACGTGCCGAATGCTTGTTTAAGATCTATCCATTATATTCGTAAGTATGATAGAATTTAGATTCCCCTGCTCATCTATTTTGAGAAATCCGCTTTGGCACCGATGTACATCACTTTTATTTGCGGCATAAAAATATTATTACCATGCGCCAATATATTATTTTGGGGCAGCTCTTCTGGGCGTGCTGAGGGATTCCACACTGTGACGAATAACATGTTTTCCTTTCTGTGTATCAATTTTTATAATGTTACATTTATACATTACATTAATAAAGGTATTTATTATCATTATTTATTTATAGAATTCACTAATAATCCGTTACCCCATTTGTTACAAGCGTTTAGGGTGGGTAGTCTTCTTCCAAGTTTCGGAAATTCTTCAGGGCTAAATTCGATTGAGAATTGTTTGATTCTTCCAAAATTAAAATTAAAACAACAGGCTAAATCATTTCACCTTACCAGAGCATCAAATTGATTGAATAATCTAGTGCAGTGCAAATACTGCTGCAGGTAATCATTTGCAGCCATTACTAAGAAACATGCACGCCAGCGCAAGTTTTTGTCAATTTTATTACTAAGCATCTTATCGTTTCTAAGGCCAAAGATCATTAGAGAAGACATTCGTGTAGGTGTCTTCAAATCACTAACTATGTAATTGTTATTTGCTTATTGGATAAGTAACAAATGCTGCATTTGTCTGGATCTCCAATTCATAACAGTCTTTACGTATAAATATTTTCTACTGTCATTGATATAAAATAAGAATAGCGTCGGGCCAGGCACACACCCCTGCGGAACACTAACACACACTACGCTTTTTATATCCATTTGCTTTTATAATTTGAGGTATGTTTGTATTTGCACAAAATGCTTAAAAATTAACCGAGAAAATGCTACCATGGCGGAACTTAGGGTCTATTGCTGGAATTATCATAGCAGCAAAAGCAATGAAAGAGGTGGACTCGAGTTTCTACCTAGCATAACTCCGAGTGTAAACCTATTTTCATCGCTATCTCAAGCTTTATCCACCATCGGCTGTTAAGAAATCAGGAGTTTAGATGAGCCCTCCCTAGGGACACAAGCTAAACCCTCAACCCACGAGACGATCGCAATGTACGCCGGTATGCTGTCACAATAGATTTACAGATATCTGAATATTCTATGACATTAGAAAGAAAATTGTTTTTTAATAATGAAATAAGAAAATGTGTTAAGATTATTTGTTATGAAATAATTGGGCTATAAACTACCATAATGTAGTTAGTTTCTTTTGCTTTATGGCTTTTGTCAAACAACTTTCCGTCTTCTATCCAACTTTTTATCAAGCAAATTCTGATTATTGATTTTCCTCGTCAATAATTGTATTATAATTATGGAAAATATGAGACCATATTTGTAAATATAGAATTGGTTTTAGTTAAAACAAAAAAGAAATAAAAATTGCATATACGAAAACAGTAGTTGGCCATTTCAAATAGTATAATTATTTTCGAAATAAATTTTAGGAATTCTATTATAGTATTATATTAAAAATTTGCGTTCGTACTGTTTAGCATATTTATATACAATACTATTTAATTATTCAACTGGTATATCGATGGTCGTTGTTAAATACTTTAGCAATGACAGCGCAGTTCTGTTTTATTTAAAACATAAATAAACTCAATTCACCAGACTGAATACATACTAAAATAAATAACGGTTGTAATTACGAGAATATATTTCAATGTTACAATTAAAGTTTTATTGGTTTTACAGTGAAATTTTCCGAATCAATAACTTTTAAACTGTATTTAATGGCAATCAGTACACTTTTAACAATTAACATTTTTTTAATAAAACAGTTCTTATCGTATATATACTTTTTCTTTGAAATGTTAGAGTCAGTGTTATGCAGGGATTCTCACCATACCAAGCCTGTGTGTAAGCTCCTTTATTGAAACAAAAGAACATTGCTTTAACCTGCATTCGTAGTAATTCATCCTTTGTTAAGATTATATATTGTACAAGCAACAACCCGTGTATGTTAAATATCGTGTTGGTGAGGATTAACCACATTGTAGCCATGGATGGATTAAACAGACAATGTTCCGTTTTTCACACGCTCCTCGCAGTGCTTTTCCATTGTTTCGGCCTTTTGGCGGGCAATTTGTTATGAGGATGTCCTGCTTTCAAATTGGCGGGTTTCAGCGGTTTCGATGCCCTCTCACGACTTATGCTCAGCTCGTAAACAGAATAATTAAGTCTAATGAACACAAAACACAATACGAAAAAAAAAAATTCTGAGTCTGGGTCCTGGGCGACGATTAATGACGTTGAAAACGACAGGAGAGCTTAAACCACAATGGCAGGGATAAACGGAATGAGACAGGAAGATTTGGTTTTGTATATATCTTTTTTTTTGTTTTCGTTGTTGCCATAAATCCAGACTGTGAATGAATGAATTTGGCACAAATGATGTGGGATATATACATGGTGTAAGGTTTTAATGTTTACAATTTCAAAAATATTTATTTATTTGCTTGTAGAGTCATTAATTACCGTTGAATTAACTTTGATGTTGGATATTTTCGTGTCATTGTATTCCTTGTATCCTTTCAAGCCATGTTCTTTTCTTACTACACTGAGGCAAAATAATGGCGGTGATATCAATAATTTACATTTATTGAGAGAATTTCCATTGCCAGAACGAAATGTTTCATTCTGTATTATAAAATATTATTTACAATCTTTGATTAAGTGATAATAAATTTCATTAGTGAAATAAAACGTTCTTTGATGTTTTTATTATGTCATGGCAAGCCGTTTCTGGAATCGCTGCATACGCAGCTACGCTTTCTCGTTTTACATAGATTTACACGAGTTATCTAGCGAGACTGACAATCAATTAATTTTCCGAGCTAAATCTGTGACTGCATTACCGACTTATGGGTTGATAGTTTGGCATGTGCTTCCTAGGGGGCGCACATCTAAACTCTTTGTTCCGTAACATACGACAATGGATAAAGCTTAAGATTCGATTGCGATGAAAGTGTCCTTCTTGGCTAGTGTAATAACTTAGATTGTTGCTATGCATTTAAAGAATAGTATATAGAAATTGTAACAGCTTTAGCTCAATTGCAACATTCTACGTGGCTATAGTTGATGCAATACAGTGCTTCAAACTTTTTTTTTCCAATAAGTTAAGAAATATTTGATTCTGGTCGAGATTTCACCCAAATATCCGTAAAGAAACTCACCTTATGGGAAAAGTCGTAAAAAAATCAATTAATGATCAGTGAAGGATGATAATTAATTTTTATTTCAAGTTGGGAATTTAGTTAACCTAAATTTTAATTGTTATTTAATCGAGTCTCCAAAGAAATTGGTGCTGTTACTATACGGTTTATTTATAAATATTTATTCTTTCATTTTTGCTTAAGTCGTTGCATATAACTACTAACTAGCATAGATTGGCAATTCTGTACCTTTTATGCCCGGTTTTTCAGTATCGGTTTAAACTCGATTTTTAGTTTAAGTTCAAGTTCAGCCCTCAAAACCGTATTTCAGTACTAGTTGAACCTTAAACCGAATAAAAAATTTGGTTCAACTTGAGCGGAGTGATGTGCTCGGCTTAAGCTTTAATATCCCGCTCAAATTGAACATAACCTTAAAATAGGTGTTTATGTTAATTGACGTCAATCCAATATTAATAAAAATTATGAATTTTTTTGAATCTTCTGATGACGAAGGCATTATTAATTATATTGAACATCTTGGTCGTATTAGAAGACCGAGAATTAATCGTAGGCGTCCTAATAATTTCGAAATTTGGGATGATCACGATTTCTTTGTGAGATACCGTTTACAGAAAGATACCGTAAGGCGAGTGCTTAACCGTGTATCAAATATTATAGCATATATGCCTGTTACATGGCACCGGTTGTCAGAAAATTTTTGTTTCGTCCTTTTTTATATATTTTTATATTTTTTCCGGAGCACAGTAGCACTTCTATAAATTTGCCCAGATACTTGATTAAATTGCGTGGCAATATTTTCCCACGCGGTATCTTTCTCCTTCCAAAGAAGCCGATCTGTTTTTTTGCATTCGATAAGATGTTTTTTAGATTTGACTAAATCAATTAACATGTCTATCTCTTCTGATGTAAAATTAGCGGCTCTTCTAGATGGTGATTCTAACATTTTAGATATAATTTATTTGAAAAGGTGTACCGACTTCGTTAAGGAATAAATGAAGCTGTATGAGTAATACGGTCAATATGTTTAAATTTGGAAATTCCAAATTTTGCTGTGATTTCATTGGCTATCATATTCAACACCCACTGTCGCTAACCCTATATATTTTAAAGGACTTCTATTCTCGCCTACCAACATTGTGAAACTAAACACATTTTCTGGTTTTATTGAACTAGTTCAGGGAACGCATTCGGAAACCGACCGACTGAGTTCATGGTTTAAGTTCAAGTTTAAGGTTCAGCTGAACTTATATTTAAACCAATACTGAAAAACCCGGCATTATAGTGTTATGGGAATTTTTAATATTTAAAGTTAGTCACACAAAAAAAATTCTGCGTCGACCTGCTTCGTTATTTAATTATCATTCCTCGCAGAATACCTTCCAGCTGTAAACTCTACAAATGGAGCCACCTATCTTAAATATTTGATCATCGTAATTACTTCCACGTTAAAGAAGAAAAAGCAAAAGTCCCTGAGTTCTTGCGTATTGAAGCATGATAAGATCACCTTGCCTTAACATCTACAACTCAAATACCCTGTACCTTTACCTAACGTTGAGAACGCTATGTTTTCCGCCGTCAAACGACGACGCGCCAGGGTAAATTAATTCTTCCTCAAAATAAACGGGTGCAGGCGACCGAGACTGGTGAGGAAAAGTCAGCAGGCCGGAAATTCGATTCTATCGCCTTCGCACGCAGCGCTAATTCGCCCGGCGGCGGTAGAATCACGAAACGTCGAAGCGGCAGAGGATAGTCTTAGAGCGGACGATGTTTGGGACTTGGACTGATTGTTTACCGACTCGATTCGTAAGCCATTACGAACGGCCTACTCATAGAAAACCTTGGAAATGTCAAATTATGTAAGGAAGAAGCCGGGGACGAGTTTGTTTCTGAGTAACGTCGTAAACTTAATTGGGGAAAATATGAGGTGGATCTCGGTAATGCTGAGAGAAGAATTAGGATTGTAAGACGTGTATTGTCAATAAGGGATTAGAAGGAATTACAATCAAATTAATTTTATACGATGTTCATATCTTTATTTATTATTATCTATTTCTCTCTCATATATTCGTCCGAAGAAAGCTGTAGCAAATATAATATAGCATAGAAAAAAGTTAATGCCCATTCTTCTTTCCTGTCACATCACCTAGCCATTTTTTTCCGCTGCCGCGTTTCAAGTTCAGTCGACACGTAAAAAATGACACGAACGCACCATCTCGCGATCCTAATCCTGTGATCTAGGTCGGAGCGTTAGATTCGGCGGAGGAGTGATGTCGAGGGAAGAACGGCGTTTACCAGTCACCTTCCTGTCGCCGTTATGGATGTAGCAATTTTTCTTGCCCGCTGGAAAAGGGATGTTGCTACCTAATCTGTCCGGTGCTGTCGTTTTAGCATCTATGATTTGATTTTGGATTAAGGGCCGGTATTTCAATCTCCTAATAAAAGTTATTAGCTGAATAACTGATATAACCTTACATTTTTCCTATACTTATTAGCTGAATTGTTATTAGATACTCTTATTAGGAGATTGAAATACTGGCCCTAAAGTTTATAGACCTAGATATACGTAATAAATATAATAGAAAGTTCGGAAATATGTTTTACGCATTACTTTATACCGAGATTCTTAATCTCTTGTGTTATTTATTCACTTAGATAATCTCAGTTGCAGCAACTTGTCGTTACATAAAAAGCCAAAACTGGGGTCTCTCGACTTAATCTTTTAGGGAAATTGCATCATTTACAGCTTTTGGTTTAACCTCTTTGATCGTGCCTATTAATTTATTTAAAGCTTTTGATTGAATCTCTCAAGAATAAAAGCATCATTTTGATAAGGATCCACAGAGTATAGACAAGAAGACTGCTAAGGTGACAGTAAATCTACTATTTGCCCGCTCGGTTTAATGCACTTGCACAGTTAGAGCCCGCCCTTCGGTCCGGCGGTCCGTCAGCCCGTGTGATTCACCGATTATCCTTCCAAAAGTTTATCTTTCTTTAGGAAAAAAGTTTTAATTAAACGAATTACATTTTTTAGGGATAAACAATTTATATAATATTTGTCATATTCAATTCTGTCCGACAACCAGACTTCATAACATCAAGCCTTACTGTTTTGCGTGTAGAAAAATTCAGAAACAAGCTGCTACTACTTGCAACCGTGGTCACAAAAGCGTTTTTAAAATCTTTTGTTGGTATGATTCTTTTTTGATTAACTTTTTTTGCACATTACTTCGGAATATTTTTGTTATGTTACCTTAAGCAAAAATATATAAATATGCCATGTTAAGTCTGCAAGTTAGTGCAAAATTAACTCAAAAAACAATGACATGGGTAAATAAAGCGAATGTTCTAACAAATCTACTTTAACGAAATAAATAATCTAGAAGTACAATAAAAAACGATTTAGTGAACGGCACAAGTGTAAAGCCGGATGTTTACCTGACAAGGAATTTAGGCAAGTTCAGATACTTTTACTTTATAATGTCTATATTAATAACCGTATTATTATTTATTGATTACAGTAATTTAAATGAAAATTGCTATACCATTTCTTTTTTAGCTTTATAAATATCAATGCCAGTTTACTGACTTAATTATCTGTGATATAGATTAGATTAGATTAGATTAGGATTGGGGTGGCCTATCGACCTATTTCACCGCGACCTTTTCAGATCTATTGTGATCCCCTTTTTTCCTAGAGGACGCTCTCTAATTTTGCCCTCTTAATTAGGCCTATCATCTTTGAGAGCGGCTTCTTTATGTAGCTACTAGCTGTGGGGTTTTCCTCCCCCATTACTAGAAACCTTGTCCTCGCCAGGCCTTCGGATTGGCACAGCACATGAACTGGTGTTTCTTCCTCCTCTTGGCAGTATCTGCAGGTTGCATCATCTGCCAGGCCTATGTTGTACATATGCCTATTCAGTCTACAGTGACCAGTCAGCAGACCTACAATCATTTTGACAGTCTTCCTGTCTTTATTCAGTAGATCTCTCGTGAGTTCAGGCCTCTGCTCCTTTAGGAACTCTTTTGCCTGCCATTGTCCCGGTGATTTTAGCCACCACTCTCGGGACTGATTGTATATCCATTCATTGATGGATTTTTTAATTTGCGATTTGGTAGTGTCGAAAGAGGGGTCGGCTCCAACGAATGGCCTTGACGAACCTCGCCTGGCCAGCTCGTCCGGCCCCACATTTCCTCTCACGCCCGAGTGGCTAGGGACCCAGGCTACGGTTACTTTCCTTTGGGTGCCCACCTCATTTAGGGCGCTTACACAGTCCCAAATCAGCTTAGAGTCCACGCTTGAGGAGCTAATCGCTTTAAGTGTGGACTGACTGTCAGAGAAGATAGAGACGCTTTTACCCAGTTCGGTTGTCTGTGATGTAAGTGTTAAAAGCAAAAATATTGCAAAACGAGCGGTTTACTTGCTTATTTCTCATTCAAATAAAAGCGCAAGTCTTCTATGGAAAAATCACTAGAAGAATAAAATAAATATAATTGCATATTCTTAATGATAATAGTTTTACAAACACAGTTTAATGTATAATCGGTTTTCTTTTCTTATTTTTGACATTACTATTAAGTCAAAGCAACTTAATTCTTAAAATTTTAAAGTCAAAACGTTTAATCCATGTTATACGCAGAAATTCCAAAAAATGTAATTTCGTTATGCTGACATTAAAGGCATTAGAAACAAAATGTTACAAAATAACTAAAACATTTTTTAAATAAGGGCCTGTCTTTCCTTATCTCCTTTTTTTCTGAGTTAAGTGTACGGCATAATGTTTCTAGGATCATGTCACCCAAAAATCACATTAATTTTATCAATATTACCCTTTCCATTTAACCTGCTGTTAGTTGTTTCCGTTTCTGCTGTAGTCAAAAGATCGTTGATAACATATCAATGCCAGTAACCTCTGAATTTTCCTTCAACACTCGACAAAATTACCTTACACGCATTTCCCACAATATACGTAGACCCGTTTGTCTCTAATAGAATAAGGCGAACCTCACGAGCGGTTTCCGTAAAGAACTTCCGGATAATGGAAACTACTGCTGTGTCCATTGATGTCCACGTTGGCTACCGTTCCGGGCGCCTGTTATTAATGATTGGCGAAGCACCAGGAAGGCAGATGGTAGGCGGAAAAGGACTCGTCGCTAGCGGTTGGAATATAGAGGATCTGTGGCCGGAAACGGTAGACAGAAACTGAGAGGATTCCGGTTCGCAATCTATTGCGACGAGAGGGAACAGGTTTTTTGGGTATGAGGTCAGCGAGCAAATGGAGATCCTATGGATTTTTCTTATGAGATTCGAGGATAGCTATTTATATGATTTTCTTGCATAATTTTAGGAATATTAGAAGGAAGAAATTACTGATTTTATGACAAAAAGTTAAATCAATGTATATTTCTTTCATTTAAAGAAATCTTTCTCTCTGTACACTTAACATATTGACTACCATTTTCGAATGAACCGCTAAGAACCAAATCGCATCGAACTATCGGTTGCTCTAGCTGAAGAACTAAAATTAGATTCGCCGCTTTTTTTTTCTTCAGAAATTGGAAGCAACTTTAATTAAATACAAAAAGCGGAGAAGCGCTCTAAACTTTAAACTTTTAATTCACTTTTACATTACCGCGTGCTTAGCTTAGTCTAGGGTTAGTTAGTTCGAAGTTTAAAATCCCGGCTGATAGTTGAGATGGCAGCGGAAAAAGTGGCGGATGCGCCTCGCTTTACCTCGCTAGACAGGATGTCTGGGTATCTATATTAAAACTTTAATAAAGCGTAATTGCCTCGTAAACATTCATTAAAGCGGTAGTGCAAACCAACGCCGCGAATTAATTTTTATGACGCTGACGGCGTACACGTCGGTGTGTTTCATCCGACAACTTTGCACTCTTTGCAGCTAGAGCCGTCTAATTGGCGAAGACTTCCCGTAAGTGCAAATTAGGACGTAAGATGGAATAAGAAGCTCGTAACTGGATATCACGAGGTTTGGGTTTTATGCAAAGGAGTTCGCAGATCCGCTGAAGAATCCGAGATTTATAAACCAAATAAAACTGATGTCTGAAGTATCATAGAATGTCAACAAATTCATTGCCCGTGAGACTGTATTTCCGTAAACAAAAACTGTAGGTAAAATTACACATTCTAGGGAAATAACATTTAGAAATTGTGGGAACTAATTGCTAGTATAAAAACATTTTCCATTTAACAAATGACCGAAGATAATCCGCGTAATATCCCTATGAAATTACTTCGCGCTGTGAAATGTGAAAAGGTAACATAATAGTAATCATTATACCTACTACTGCATATTGGACTATCCAGGTGCATACATGGTAGTGTTATACATGGATAAAAGTCGGTGAGGGTGGTTATTACAATTGCTTAAAGCAATTGTATTATGATTGCACCGACATCCCGGGAAACGGTGCAATTCTAACTGCGTTACTACTGTTCGAAATGACTTTAATGCGCTCGTGTAAAGACGGAAATTACTTCTGAGAAACTTTACCGAATTAAAGATAAGAATTGTTTCTTTTCTAGTTAGCCTTGTTCCCAGTTTACCTAATATTTCTTACATGCGTTTATTTTTAATATTATAAGCTATTTTGTTTAATTCCAGATAATCTGACAGGATTGTTTAATGATAGCAAAGAACTTGAACAATCTCAGTCAAATTGTATTTATTCTAATCTATATGTAATGTTTTAAAGAATACAATGCATCTTTATCAAGCATTAGAGTAAATTAATATACAACCATGTAATATAAAACTACAATCTAATGCAGACAATAATAACTCCAATATCTGGTGGAAATTGTAGGCTTTCTTTGATGCCTCGATAGTTAATTTGTGTTTTCATCAGTAAAAATTTGTATTTTCTACCAGACATTGGAGTTATCATTTAAAAGAGAAAAACGCTACTAAAAATACAACAATTTTGTATAGCTGAAACAACACCTTTTTTAGTTCATTCCGACAGGAATCGTATAATACTCCTGATATGATATAAGGAACATTAACGCATTTACATAATGTAAATAAAATGTTTGTTTATTTTAACATTTATTATTTTTGTTTGTATAATTTAAAGATCTAATGTTTGTGCCTCAAATAAATCATGTGAAATTATATATGATACAGCTTAAACACGGTTTGCTTTCACTTTTCTCTGCAGGTATATTCAAATTCAAACTCTTTATTAATGTTACATACACAAATGTGTTTACGCAAGTCAAAGAGGGAGCTGCAGAACTGTCTAGGGGTATATACTGTAATCAAAATAATAAAAACATATACAATAACATATCATATAACAGTGCAAAATATATTAAAATGTATCCCAAGTTTAACAAATTACTGTTCTGCTATCTAAAATTTAAAGATAAATATTCCTCGGCAGTGTAAAAAGTTTTCACAATCAGAAATTCTATAACCTAACTAAGAAAAAACAACCTCGTCCTGAAAGGCCCCTAACAGCCTCTGGCAAAAAGCATTATATATTGTAATACAACAGTTAGTTATAAACCATGTTCTTGCTCCGTTTATTATAAAGGAGTCACTTTTAAGTCATTTATTTCCTAGTATTATACAGGTGATTCATTTCTTGTGATTTAAAATTCATAATATTAGCTTTTTAAGTATCTAAGACTTTCTCAATTCTCTGCAATTTGGAAATACGATGCCTCGAGGTGCAATGTTCCAACAACAAAAGATCAAACCGAATATAAATATGAGTAAGCCCAAAGTGTACCACCCTTAAGTAGACCTATCGATAAATTATTTGAGAAGTTTCTCAGTACATAGATACCCTTATTAAGTTTCCCAGCGATCGAATCACAGTGAACATCCTACATCACCCTAGAATTCAAACTGAAGCCAAGGAAACTACTATTAAGATTTTAGTTATTAACAAATATATCCCTAATAGTGAAAGCAATCTCCACAACCTTATTATTATTCTGCATGTCTTCACTGTAACTTACTACCTTAGAAAAACTTGGACCAGTACTTAATAGTATAGTATTTTCTGCGAACATTGCGATATGGTGAATCTGCTGCATAGCGATTCATATAAATTAGATATAGCAGAGGTCCAAGAATGGATCCCTGCGGTGCACCATTTGTATTTGGCAAAAACTCCAAATATAAATTATCAGGAGCCACTGATTGGATTCTATTTATAAGACATGGGTTCAGTAATTTACAAGCAATGGAATTAGTACTAGAAAAATAAAGTTCCTTAAGTCGAATGGCATAAAACACACAATCAATAACCTTATTCAAAGTGCCAAAGAAAGTGCCAACTGAATGATTCCCATACATATACAATCTTTAATTAATTCCTTACTTCGAAACTTTGAACTACGTGTAAATACAATTGCTATAGAGAGCAAATTCCTTCCGATCTTAATAAACTAAAACACTAAATCCCGCGAAATACCTCGACGACTAGTATTTAGCGTTGCAGTATTTATTGCGCATATAACGTACATCGTTCAAGAGTATGCTATTCAATAGTGAGGTTCGTTACCTTTGCATCAGCAGTACATGTCGTTGGGAATCCAAACGCATTTAGGATTAGTTGAAGTCTAACTAGTCTCGTTTAATTCGGCAGGTCATTTGAAGCGTTAAGCACGCGTAAATTGTTTAGACACCACCCACGGGTACGTGTTTTGCGTTGTTGTGTGTTGGCTCGGAGCCCAGCATGTATTTAATTTAATTAAGAAGTTTAAACGTACCGTATCGGCTGCCGGGCTAATTAACGAAGTATTTCTGGGGTTAATCGATTAAGATAGACGACAGAAGAAGTGATAAACAGGTTTCGTATTTGATAGAAATAGTACTGTAGCTGATTTAACTGACGAACTATACCTCGATTAATTTTAGTGGATGCGCCGTAGAATTAAACTTTACTTTGTCATCTCCAAACTTGCGAATTTAACATCAGTGCAACAAGCGTTCAAAAGATATTGCGTGAGCAATAATGAGTACAGGTTGCGACTTGACAAGAACTTTTTCCTAACCTATCTATTACCGCCATATGAAATTTTTTGAAATAATTTTCATAAATATCAGAACAATGAATTTTTTTCCAATAAAGTACATTTTACAAAGAAAAAAAAACATTTGAGGTGCAATTTGCAATCTAGCTATTCTAGCACCTATTCTCTTACTAGACGTGGATCTGGAAAAGAAGAGTAGGCAGTCCAATGCTAAACGTTTACAACTCTAAATTGGTGGTCTCACAGTTACAATCTTGATTATTAGCTAAACATATTGAACTAAATATATAACTGGAATATGCAAAAAGTAAAAAGTATGACTATCCATGCTGTATGTATAGTTGTCTCACTCTGACGTATGCTGTGATGCCTATTTTGTCGACTAATAATCTGTGGAGCGCGAAGGAATGTAACCCCACCTTTAGTGAATACTCCAAGTCCTTTCTCGTTGCCCTCAGTGATATTGGACTTACCTTTCATTCAAGATACCCGCCGGCTGCGGTGGAGACGGGATGGTTCCATTATAGCTGATGTAAATACAAGAAAAATGGGAGTTCGGTTTCTTAAAAAGAGAACAACAAGACGCATAAACAGCGAGGTGTACTTACGAAAGACAATTAACGTTTATTATATATTAAAAAGTGAGAAATATCAACGAGGAAATAAAGATTTATATCTCAATATTGTATTGTAAATAAAGATAAATATTTTAAGTTAAATATGCTAAATTCAGCCCTTAAAACTGACTTGACTTAAAATTAAATGTGTATCCGTCTTTAAAACGGCGGTACATACAAATACATGCAATAGAAAAGCTAAAAAACAACACAGCAAGTACGCAATAAGGTAAAATCTCTTGGAAATGGTTCAATACCTCTTGATGGTGTAATAAATGTCAAACTATGGTTGATATTTTTCAGGAGAACTTCCTTGGTTTAAGAACATTTAGGAAGTTTGAAAAGTCCTGGCGGGCAGATACAGATCCTTGATTTTCTGTCATTTACAAACAGTCTGTCCTCGACTACGAAGTGGTTGTCTGCAGTGCTGTTAGCATAGAATAAAAACGTACCTGCACATTTGGTGGAGTCGCCGGTATATGCAGATTTATTCCAACGAGTGTTGATATAGTTAAATCTGGCCAAAAACTGTTTATTAATATACGACATATTTATAATATTTAATTACTTAGTGACTAACCTTGCTTTAAGAGCTTTTAAGTTAAATAAACATGACTCAGTATGTATGTTTCATAACAGAATAGATATTTTAATATTTTGTATACAGTATACTTTAATCCATCGTCCTGGCTTTCTGTTGTAATTTTCGCAAATTGTGCCATCATCCGCACCAGAGGGAAAATTACTGCGTGGCCTGTTTCATTAAAACGAAGGCACTCTAACTACATGCTATTGCTATGTAGGTGTAGCCGGTGTTCGCCCGAATCTTTCTCTCTCGTTTCATCTATCGCATGGGAGAACCTAATTTATTTTGCTGCGGTGGTATATCCATTGCATCAATGTAATTTTGTTGTGCTATGCAACAAAAAACTTCGCAAAATGTAAAATTGCGTGTATCTCTTTACAGAGCCCTATAACCGTGTATTTTACCAACAACCAACGTAAGCCTGTAATTATGCAAATTTCAGGAATGTGACAAATTTGCTGTATAGATAGATAGATAGATAGAATTTTTTCATCCAAGCGACACAAAAAGTGTATAGGACAAGTCAAGAAAAAGAAAATAAAAAATATATATATATCTAAAATACAATAGTTACAAAAAAAAAAAAAAAAAACAATTACATATTTAAAAAGTGCGACAAACTCTTCCACGGAGTAGACGCAGCGCCGAAACAACAAGGAGCGCACCCGTCTCTTAAAGAGTTTTTCATTATTCACGGCCACTATTTCAGGTGGTAGTAAATTGAAAAGTGTCAACCCAGCTGAGGTTGGGGATCTTTTTGTTACGTTGAGCCTATTGAAGGGTATACTCTATTTGCTTTTTTGTCTCGTATCATATGAATGTAAGTCATCATTCCTGACAAAGGCCTCCTTATTTGTGAAAATGTACATCAAAAGTTCTAGTATATACACACTAGGCAAGGGCAAGATATTAAATTTGATGAAATATGGCCGACAAGAGTCTGTACTTTTAATATTTGCCATGCACCGAATAACACGCTTCTGTCCTATCCCGACATTCCAGTATATTTTTACAGGTAGGTCAAGATAAGCAAATGATTAGACCACCTTTTTTTCTAGTACATGGTAATGCTGAATGCATATCGCAACTAGATGTACCAATATCTTTTACCTTGAATTTTGAGATTTGTCAAGCTAGAACATGATTCGGAACCACTGTGCGCTGTTTTCTATTAATTCCGTACATGTTTCATCTATGGAGACGTATTAATTGTTTAATCTACGAAATTTATACAGTTTTCCCCAGAAGTTATTACAAATATTTCGCTTTTAATTTATTATTTATCTCGGGGAAGCACTTGGCCCAAATACAGCCGGTCACGGTGGAAAAACTTGAAGGAAGTAACTAGGTGAGTTTACAGCGATCACGTCACGGTCGAAGTGGGTATTTTCATGCTCTCTCTTTTTTTTATTTCCTTCATTTACCTTTCCGTATGTTTCAAGGGGTTTTTATTCCTCGTGCTATGCTCTGTGTCGTAGCTGTGTCACGTAAAAAAAGCAAATGAGACTTCACTGCGCTTTATTTACAGTGGAAGAAAATCTCTTTGTCTCAGGGTGAATTCAGTCTGTTTATTATGAGCACGACGAAAGCAGAATAAGAAGAAAAAAGCGAAATTACAGAGGTGATACCTCGTATGAAAAGGCGCAAGGAACCCGGATGTTTTCCTGAAATTCCCTGTTAATTAATTTCAACTCGGCTGCATTGATCAACATTCTATCGGAACAATAATCAAATGTAATGAGAATTCCACCTACATACAATAATAAACCTACAACACGTACAATGACTTATATTAGCAGGAGCTCAAACGTATACTACTGAAATCCAATCATGCGAATTTCCTTTGTCCTCAATTCCATTACGATACTCCTTATGAGGACACTCAGACCAGAAACCTCTTTGCGGACGCCGGAACTATGTAACACCAGCATAAACGGATTGAAGTAGAGGGGGGAACTCGGAAGGTAGCCTTGAATGAAGTTTCGTGCGAACGCAAAACCCAACAGTACACGCAAGACAGAGCAGCACCTTCTGAATAATGTATTCATAGTTTGTCGGAGTTGTATCCGCAAAGATTTCGTTTCAGTTCTCTCGATATCCTTAAGAGATCCTGCAAAGGACGACGAACCATTATAGGAAAATCATACACGAAGAGTGAAAGATGGAGCAGAGGGCTACCCTTGAGTGCAACTCTTTCAAATGGATTATGCAATTTGAGACATTTCTGGCTGGGGATATTTCTTTTCGTTTTATTAAAAATGTTACAGTGGAGGCAAGGATAAAAGTTTTATGACATCAGAATCGTTTAATGAAAATCAAAAGCACTCCTTTTGAAATGGAATGAGAGAGAAAAATATATTTTAAGCATAATATCATAATGAGCAAATTCAGATAAAGCGTAGCAAATCTGTAGCGTTTTGGTTCGTGTCTATGTCTCGACCAAAAATGGATTTGGCAGACTGGAGCGATAAACAGACTTACTCGACCGATGGACACGTACAGCTGAAATACATCGGCGTACCGATAAAATTACTATTTTACATTGTACTGAATAGTAACGGGCGCGCTTTCCGGAACGAAGACAGCCCAACAGCCTAAACTATGCTCTCCTCTAATTATAATTCGTTTTTATAGAAACTGCTGTTTTCAATACATCATACATAGCGGGTAAGCTGAATATAGTACATCCTGTAAACCAAGTTTTGCGAAATTCTGGAATGCTGGAATGAACACCAGTAATAATATACACTCAAAGTTGTTTCAACACCTACATAGCGTGAAATGGCTCTTAAAGAGTAGCAAAAAGCGCTCAAGTTTATGCAGTTGCGGTCTCAAGGACAATAAATTGTTAACTCTTAAGTCCTCCGGCAGTAAGGCTACCCAACCACGCATGAGGTGTCATGTGTTTGTGATATAATTAAGTTATCGACGATTTTTTTTCATTTTCATTAATGTAGAGTAGGAAAAGAAACGTTTCCAGAAGAGAAAAACTTGAGAGGACCCCAAGCAAAATCATCTGCTAAAAAAAAAAGAAATTCTAGTTCCTCTATGAGGCGAAATTACAAAAGTGTCATCTGCATACCCTAGCCACAGCTTCGACTTTGCTAAAACTGGAGAAAGGGGTAAACCCATTGGAGCACCATCGACTTGTTTGTACCGTTGATGTTTGTATATAAAGTATGCATTTGCTAGACAGTGATTCGCTAGATTAATGATATGTTCTGTTCCAAAACATATCTCTCAGTCTCAGCCCTTTAGACAGATCTTCCATTTAATATCTAAATTGTAACCTAGAGTTATTCCTTATTTTCTCGACTTAGGTACTTCACTTATAATCTTTTAATAGCTTCAGTGACTGTGAGAACCTCTCCTCTATTTTTAGGAAAAAGAAAATTGTACCCTTAATTATTCTTTGCAATAATTATATATATACAAAGGTGTCTTGCTCAATCTCCAAATGTACTGCTCAAAAACCACTGCACTATCCTTTTCTTACGAGGTAGCACCACACCACCCCAAGACTCCTACAAAACGTCGCTTTGTAGGGACTATTAACTTTTTATAACTCCCACCCGTTTATCATCGGGGGCCTAACGCACGGAAAACAACACACCGAGCCATGGCTCATCCCTTTATATCGGTCTAGGCATATAATCCGATTATCCCGTCTCCCACACCGTAATGTTATTATCGTCATCAGAGAGCGTTATAAGTTTTCCGAAACGCGAGCGCGTGGAACGGAAATCGACTAGGCACGATGTGTCGTAGATATAAAAATGAATTTTACGACTACCACGAGATGCCACCCTAATCAAAAATACCCTTTGTTGACGACTGGTAAGTTACAATATACTACACGATAATCAGACACTAATATATTGTAACGTTTCATATTTTTGCTTAATATTGAAAATACAATTTTTGATAGAATATATTGATTAAGAACTTTTATACAATACTGTATATAACGCAATTTCAGTTTTCCACCTGACTATACTTTTCTGCTGTCAAGCTTACCACTTCATTTCAGGTTAAGGAATTTAACTTGTCCATTTTTATTAACATTTAAAAATTTACTTGACTCTGATTTCCTCGCTATCTCTTGAGGTCTATTAAGTTTGAAATAAAGATACTTCATGAATTTACGCTGAATTTTTTCAAGCATAATGGAATAGGTTTTGTGAAAAGAGGTCCAAACAACGGAAGAATACTCAAGCTTTGAACGTACAAAGCCAAAGTGGAAGTATCGACTCAACAGAAGAGAATTGTTTACTAGTTCTGCTTATGAAACCCAAGGTTTGAAACGCGGTCGACATAGTATTAGCGATGTGCTGGTTAAAATTAAGTTTAGAATGTGCCACCCAAATCTTTAATGGAATTGCAGCCTGGGATAATGTCATTATTGAGGTGATAGTTATAAGTAATAGTGCTAGACTTACGGATAGATTATTACATTTGGAGCTGTTAATAGATATTTTATTTCTAAAACACAATTGTTGAATCGTCTATAAAGGTTGAAAAGATAATGCTTTCGTCCTAATATCACGTTATAACAATATAACATTACTAAATAAACTTCCTGTCGATTCTTCATTGTTGTTTTAGAAGGTTTTAGAAGGTTCTTGAAAGTTTGAAAAATTTCAGGTCCATAGATGTCCTTTATTTTTTTGAATGAATTTGGTGCAATAGTTTCTTCTTCCATTTTCCAACCTTGGCAGTGTTATTCCTGTGTGGAAAACCTGTCCTATTTACATAATAGGTACTCAATATAATGTCGAGTCAATTTTCGGCTCTTTCTATTTCTTTGACTGACTTACCCTTATTCCTTTGTGATGCCCTTTGTTCTTTTATTTTTTTTTTCTTTGAGAAGTGACGCTTTCAATTTCGAAACCATTGAGAGACCCAGATCCAGCCAAGTGAGAGACGAATTCATCTTATAAAGAAGTGGTAAAATATGCCGCCGCACCAGTATTAAATCTGATCCGCGCTTCTGCATGCCACAAAAGAAAATAAGGGGTTTTCGGTGGCGCTGTCCGACAAAAAGAAAATACCGGAACGGATGTGGGAAGTTCCGACTTTCCTCTTTCTCGTTTTCGGAACGTTGAATATCCGGAGTTTACGAAGTTCCGCGAATCCCGTCCGGCAGTTCTATGAATATCTTATGGGAATCGGGTCCGAGGAGATCCTTGTATGTAGTTATTTTGCTCTCCTTGGGTTGCGTGTTTTAAATTGAATTACGTACTCTCAAGTTCGTAGAGGAAAGAAAATAGTGAAAAGGGAAATAAGGCTGATGTGTTTTGTAATTTGTATTCTAGATTAGCATAAACTTCGACATACTTTGCTTTTTAGTAAGAAAAGTTAATAAAAAGGTCAATGGAATAGTTTGCTTATTACTAAGGTTCAGATTTATATACACTTGCATATTTGTTTTTATGCTATGGTGAATAAAAATCTACTTTTTGTTTTCACTATGATTAAAAGCAAATAACTTTCTTATTTTAAATGGAACCCTCTGTATTTATTATCTTATTTAGATTCTAGTTTTAGCGGTCTTTAAGATTGTATTAAAATTTCTACGCCTATAGTTGGTATAGTTCTACCCCTAACAGTTGTAAATATCGTAATCTATTTCCAAAGGTTTATGATTCTTCGGAGGCTTCATCTGCTTAGCGCTTTAGTTTCATTTATTTTAGGCTTAGGAGTTATATGCGGATTTGCAACAAGAGATTCCATAACTAAAAAAATATTTTCTACATTTCCGGTAATTGGTTTCTATGGTTTTTTCAGAAAATTTGCAGCAAATTTTCTAACGACACTTAACTGGATGTCGTCTGTTATTAACTGCTCGAAATCCGCAAGGATCTATGCGATCACAGTTATTGTATCCTGGAGACGTTGTAGAGAATCAGATCCCTTTCTTAATAGGAATCTGGGTGGTTATTTGTAGTTTCTTTTTTTATTAAAAGGGTGTCTGGAGGGTATTAACACAGATTTAATTTATTTAAAGTCATTTATTACAGGAAATAGATAGATTTTATATAATATTTTATTCGGAAGAAAATTAAAAATTATTAGTGCGGGCAATATTTAAGGTGGATTATAGCAATATATATATATATATTATGTTTTTTCTTTTTTCATGAGTTAGCGGCTTATTTTTATATACCTAATGATTTAATTTTTTTAATCAATTAAACACTTCATTTACGTTTCGACAATCTATTTATTGTTGTCTTCCTCAGAAAATTGTTTTATATAATTCAAAATTTTTCATACATTTAAGGACAATCACAACGACATTTTAAAACTTATTTTATAAAATTGTTACATTTTCTTAAAAATTACATAAACATGTTAGTCAATTACAAAACAATGTGTATGGAGAATATTTTAAAATGTAATCATCGGCAGTTTGAATTCAAAATATTCTCCATACACATTGTTTTGTAATTGACTAACAACATGTTTATGTAATTTTTAAGAAATGTAAAAATTTTATAAAATAAGTTTTAAAATGTCCTTGTGATTGTCCTTAAATGTATAAAAAAATTTGAATTATATAAAACAATTTTCTGAGGAAGACAACAAATAGATTCTCGAAACGTAAATGAAGTGTTTAATTGATTAAAAAATTTAAATCATTATATAAAAATAAGCCGCTAACTCATGAAAAAAGAAAAAACATAAAATTGCATTAACGGCTACGAACAAATCCCCATCAAATAATAATGTATATATATTATGGCCCATTTCAAATTTTCAATTTTTACAATTTTGAGACGATTTTGAGAATCGGTCCTATAATAGGGCATAATGGTTACCTTTAATTTATTTAGAGAGGAGAGATTTTCCAGGTATCGTGTTGGAGATTTCTGTCATCACCGTTAAGGTTATCAAGACGTTTATGAATTTCAATGGATTTTCTGACCTAGCGGTATAATAAACCCCTAATAACATAGAATATTAGTTTATGTAAATAATGTATTCTGTGTTTGTGCAAACATGAATTAAAATGAATCGTTATGAGTTTATTGGAAGCACGTGACACGTAAAACTTATTTCCGGACAATATGGAAGCAAATGTCGCAGAAATAATGGAAAATCTGTATTTCACAGACAATGCAATAAAACGTAACGGATCATACAACAGTATTACATCACGAACCCCAACCAACATTACCAAACTGATGTTAATACAAATAGTTGTTTTATTGAACAAATTAACATGATATTTGTTACCTACTCCGACAGGTGTCGCATCGAATTATAAATGCACCTGATTAATTTCAACGCCATACGATTATAAATGCATGCGCAATGCGGATAGAAATGCCGCTACGTATTTCAACAATAATTAGCTAAAATAAAGTTATATAACATAATTTAATACCCTTGGAATTATAATATGTAATAAACTACATGCGTGGAATAACAAAATGTGACGTTTCGCGCGAACGCACAAAATAAATGGCCGCGAGCAGCGATAAAGGAATAAGCCATTAATCTTTTCATCTGCCACATAATTTGTTTCGTGAAATTTGCTGTGTTAAGTTTAAAAATTAAAAGAACGATCTTCGACCAACGTTTTAGTGTCCCAGTGCGAGTGAGGAAAGACGAATTGAAAATAACAAAAAAATAAAATAAAAACATAAGAAGGGAGATGGTTAAAAAAGGAATAATAATTACGCTCTAGAATCTAGATCTTTGTGTTGGCGTTATTTGAGGGCCGCAAAGACAACTTTTTAACAGTTTCATTTAAGCCGTACTCCGGCAACCCTCCTCGTTATGTTAATACGGTTGCCTTGTTGAGGGGATGTAAATGCGTTTTTTTATGAGAGGAGCGGAGCAGTCGTGAAGTTTGTGGGTTGCTTTTGACTTTGCATATCGGTGGATGATAATTTACGAGTTGGGGACATTAATCTTCATAATCGTTGAAGTTGTTAAATATATACTTGATATTAATAAGGAAGAATAAAAGGTATAACCACTAGCCAAAGAGAAGGTAAAAATATGATAATAATAATATATTTTCATCGATCTAAATCAGAACATAGATATTGTCAACAAAATACAAAGGATTTTAAAGTTGATAAAACCCAAATTCTGTCATACAATAAATAGAATGCAATAAGCAGATAATAAAATATAGCGATATGTAGACACTTTCAAACGGGCAGATTTAAATATTCATATATAAATAATCTCTCAATTGAAACTGACATCTATCCTTATTCCACACTGGAAGAATGCCAAAATTTCTCCTATACATAAAAAAGGAGATTTTGCGTCAATATCTGACTGTCTGTATGAAAGAATTGTTGACTCAACTATATATCACAATGTCCGTCCTTTCTTGTCTCAACATCAACATGGATTCATTGCTGGATGATCTACACTCACCAACCTAGCACGTATAAATAGCCTTTTACCCCCTCCCACACTTCATTTTTTTTAAATTACACCTCTAATTTTTTTCGCAAGTTTTCGGCAGACTTATAAATACAGTCAAATGTATTTTTTTATTATTATTATACGAAATGTTCTCAAAAAGTAGTTCTGAAAAATGCATGCAGTTAGAGCATAAATGCTGGACTGAAGTGTACCGCTCCCATGAAATATGACTTGGCATACCTTCTAATGTCAAATCAATCCATATGATTACAATAACAATGACAGGAACTACTTTTTGAGAATATTTCGTACAGTAATAATAAAAAAATACATATGACTGTATTTATAAGTCTGGTAGCTACCAAAAACTTGCGAAAAAAAATTAGGGGTGCAATTTAAAAAAAAATAAAGTAGGGGTGGGGGTAAAGGGCTATTTATACAGGGTATAGCAGAATTTAATGTACAATGTCGTTCCATTTCCACTGGATTTTACTGCAACTTTTCATCTCTATTACTCTCCGAGTAAATGCGTGGGAAAGTTGATGTGGGACACACTGTATACAGATGTGTCTAAAGCATTCGACGCTATAGAGCATGATTTACTTGTCTCTAAATTCGCATCTTTTGCCTTTACTCCTGTATCTACCAAATTAATGAAATGTATGTATGTATACTACAATGGACATTACTCTGATGAGTTCACATTGTGTTCAGGTGTCCCACAAGGCTCAAATTTGGCTCCACTATTATTCAATGTTTTTATTGATGGACACAGTTTTACTTGTCCAGTTTACGATATTAAATTGTTGTATGTATCGAACCTACAAGAAAATTTCAATAATTTTTTTAACTGGTATAACATTCATAAACTGCAACTGAATGTTGAAAAGTGCTCTATTGTATCTTACACTCGAATTATCTCACCTGTCACAGCAACCTTACATATTAATGATGCTCCTATGCGAAGGGAATCTGAGGTTAAGGATCTCAGAGTAGTATTGGATTTCAAAACCCTCACTTAAGCCTCACATTGAAACAGTTTGTGCGAATACTGCAAGATCGCTGGGATTTTTCATAGAAACCCTGGATGTAATCAGCGAATTAAATCTCTTACTTACACTGGAGCAGGTTGGTGCTCACTATAAAGCCCAGTATCTTGCCCAGTTGTAACTTGAGAACCTTCGTGGGCTGCAATAGATCCTTCCCGAAATGTTTCTGCCTGAGTACTTTCAACTCCTCACATGTGTAGATAATAAATTCCAAACTAGATAATTTTATCTAAATATGATTTCAATTAAATCATTCTAACTGAAGATAATTTCAAACTAGATAAATTTAACTAAAGATAATTTCAGCTAGATGATTTTATTCTAAATTCAAATAAATATTCGCTAATCATCTAGTTTACATATTATCGGAGTGACTGTATTGATGACCTTGCCGCATGTCCCCGGCAAGAATTGAATTCCATCGCTACCTAAGCGTTTTTGCGCCATTAAAATCACTATTAAAAACTAACGTTTGTGTGTGTTGTTTATGTATCTTCGCGGAGAATCGGTCATTCAACTCATGTTAAAAAATCTGACCTTTTTCTTCATATGCCTTATAATCTAAAATAATCTTACTTTTTATATTCTGTTTTTCTGTAATTCCGCTTTTTAATTTACATTTTTCTTTGCAGGTAAGGAACTATCAACCGTTCGTTTTGGCAATAAATTAGTTCACCTGCAATTAGGACATTATAAGTAAGTAAATACGGAAATTATAATTAAGTAAATACGTAAATTTGAATAGCAAAATATATATCAAAAACAAAGAAAATGTGCCTTGAATTTGTTACGTTCGCTAAACGTATTTTCAAAGCAAAACCAAGCAGCGTAAATTCCAGATATTTTCACGATTTACTTTTTGTTTTTCGCTTTTACATCTCCTATCTCCGAATCAGATATCATGAAGCACGTTGGTACGAGGGAGATGCGTTTAACTGTAGAGAAGGTAAACGTGCCCTCATCCGTCAAACGTACTAAATGACGCAGAGACGCCTGGCAGGTACCCTAATTTATCATTTCCGGAACGGAGTAGGTAAATTAACTAGATGAGGGGTCCTACAAGCTTTGTACGTTTGCAGGTGAATACTAAATTAATTGAGTGTGTAAATGGGAAATGCGGGCTTTAACTCTATTCATATCTTTGTACATGAACATTACTCTAAATACATTGCAAAATGAATTATAGAAGAGTAACAAAAATATAATACTTTTTAATTTTTTGCACTGATTGAAAAGATCCCTTAAATCAACTGAGTAATAAAGTATTTTTTAAAAAAATTTATTTGCTTCAGAGCAACGTAACAACATAGATGGCAGCACAATATATTCATTCTAATGAAGGTTTTCATATCTGTTTAATGAAGATACATTCGGAATTTATACTTCTTTAGGGTATCGCTCGCTGCGACTAGCAAGGCGACCTCATTAAGATGGCCTCCATGCCAGAAGCGAACAAGTGTGGGTGTGCTGTCATGGATATATGAAATTTTAAGAACTATAGATAATACATTGACTAGCTTTAATCCAAGTACTAAATGATCATTTAATAGGGATAAATTTCATTACAAAAATTGCGTTTCTTCCATTGAAAAACTTCTTGATGAGCACCAGAATTTTGTTGAATACCTCTCTGATACCATTTATTGCTTAAATTACAATATTAACTTGCATTTTCGAGATAACAATATGAAAGAACAACATTTAATATACCTATTATCAGTTTTTATCTCCACATGGTACTGATAAGCCAAGATACTACTGGCTTAAAATCGGATATTTGTAACGGAGACTAGAGTTTATCCAATCCACTGGTTTTGTTTAGAACATGCTTGTTCAACTTGTGATGTTTGTGGGAGTACCGTTGCTGCTCGATATTCTTGGTGTAAAAGGTCTTTAGGTTTGTCTTTGTTTTTATCATGACTCATCACTGCTATGACACATCGTTATGTTCCATATCTCATATACCTATAATGTTATCAATATAAATTGTTTGACGTTACACAATAGGTTTGTTCGCTGTGCGAATCACAACTTAATTGGAAACTATTTTGGTTTTTCCAGTGCGCATGATTCCAAAAAGGATTGTAGTTTGAAATTAGTTTGATAATTTACTCTGCGAACACATCCAAAACCAACAATACTCCCATCTGTGTCCAACAATTGGAATTTATGTGCGCAGCGTGAACTTTGGTATAACTGGGTATAACCTAAAGTTTGTGTCTGTTATCTTGCCTTTGATACATAATAATTTGAATACTGGCTTGTATTTTTGTGAAAATAACAGGATTAATATGGACAGTAAATTTTTAATATGAAAGTATTTATTGATTGCTTTGCCACTCAAGAAATATAATTTACAGGTTTCGGTATGGTCGATCTTTTGATTATCCCCTCACAAACACAAGAAAACATATTTCAACACGCTTTGTTTTATCTCTCCCGTTTAATGCGCATGTGCGGATTTGAAATCCACAAGAAATCCGTGAACTTTTTGGATTAATCACGAACTGTTACTGACTACAATTTGACACTGTGCGAACACCAAATTCTAAATTGCAAACGGTCCAAATACGAAATTGTAGCACTGCGAACGCTTAATTGCTATTACGCATGCGTCGTTCAGTTGTGGATAGTTGCCAACTGCACAGCGAACAAAGCTAATAGCAAATCTACGATTGGCAACAGAGCAGCTATAGTGTGCAGCCAATTCACAAGATTAAATATGAACTAGTTTACAATGAATCTAGGGACATTTTTGATACCAATCTCAAACAATTGTGATTGATCACATAGTATTTCTAAGTACGCAAACGTTGGTATCAATTGCTTTGGTCTTTTCTAACCTAAGCTTTCTATGAAATTTGTAGCGCTGCTTCAAGGTACTTGTACTCTTTAACAAGAGGTTGCCATTAATTTTTAATTTCTCACAGATTAAAAATATTATATTATAACTAAGGCCATCAATTAGAAACAAACTCGAATTTGGCATTGATTTTCTTTTAATCGTAAATACACTTATATAGAAACTATACATCTCAAATTTTCGTATCTACGCTTGTATAAAATATTTCCTCTAGTTTTCTGTTTCAGTAGGTACATTATGAAAAAAAAAATTGTTAGTACAGGGAAATGTTATTTTCCCCTTTATTGTGCAATTAACTATCTACTATTAAGTTAAAATATTTTACTCTACAGGAAAAATACTCACTTAGTAGGCTTTTTTAAGGAACAATCTATTAATTAATATTAACGTCCGGAAAGACTTAAATGTTTAATAAAAATTCACATTTATCCATCAATGATGGTAAATCGTTTAAACAAATTTAAACATTAGAAACTATGTTCCAAATAGTATTCATAAAAGTAAGAAGGTGGTATGACAGATTTATTTTTTATTTTTTTTTTTGTGTAAATGAAACTAAGGTCAAGTTGTCTGAGAAAGCAAATTCGGAAGTTAGTATGGTTTTCTTCTTGTTAGGTAAAAAAGAAAGTTGTAGTTCTCGTTTATTGTGTCTTATAGTTCTAACGATTGTCAGACCTTTCTCTCTAAGCATTTCTTGGGCCAATGGAATAGACTTAAACCAATTATCCATTGTAATATTTCTATGTGATCCATGAATAGACTTGGATAACTCTTTTACTAAATACATTGGAACTGAGTCGGTTGATGGGTTGGTGTTTTTACCAATGTAGGGAATAGCACTTACCATGTAATATGTATGCGAATCACACATACATACAATCTTAATTCCATATTTATCAGATTTGGACCCTATGTATACACGAAATTGACATTTGCCTCTAAACCCATGTAAGTGCTCATCTATAGTGACGTAACAATGGGGAGAGTAGTTCTTGGTACAATTCCTCCCATATTTTTCTTATCATCGAATCTTAAACAATTCAATAAAAATTTAAAACGTACTTCAGGCAGAATACATCTATAGATTCGAGGTCCCTCTGGAGAAAATATCTGTTGTGTAGATAAATGTGCATCCTTTCTAACACCAGCGATATACAGAAAGCCTATCAAGGCACTGATTTCTGCAGCATCTGTTGGATGTATATATTTCGTGTCTGGTTGGTAATTGACAATTTGTCTTTGTATTTTTTCATTTGTATGAGTTACAAGCATCTTTTTCTATAGTGACACGTCTACTCTTTAGGGTAGGTACCTTTACCACGATGTTTCTCGAAGGAGTTCTTGTTTTTGCAGGTTATCGTAAGCGCCAAGTGAAACCACTTTACCTCTCAACATTTCTATACATTGAGATGAAGTTTCTTCAAATTCCTCTTCTTCAGAAGAAGTTTCATCGTTGTGCTTTGACAACTCCTCCACATTGTCCTCACAGTCACTCCCTGCATCATTGTCATCACTCTCTGCTTCCATCGTACCATTTTAACACAGTCTTCTCACAGTCCGGCTCTAATAAATTAACCGCTTTTTTGAAAATATTTCACAAATTCTTTATCACTTGCAGTTCGAAGCAATAAAAAATCACAGTACGTAAACGTATTCTGGGGTCACTCACAACCCCAAACAATTTATATTGCAAAAACGACAAGCGGTACCGCAAATTTCAACACACGTGCTAATTCTGTTGGAAGTCCACTAACCTTCGCTGGACAATCAGCGCAATCTACCGTGAACTAGAAAATTAGGCGGAAAAATTTGAAAGTGTTGGGGTAACTCGTAACCCTGGTATACGTTCTAGGGTTAAAACTAATTTCCTTGAAATTTTTCTTTTTGGATTAGGATCCAAGTTATACAGAAAAAAGATTTGTACTACAGCTGCATGCAGTAAAGCATTTCTCGTTAACAGCTGCATTGCCGCGAGCGATAGGCATATATTCCAGGAAATTTCTTGTTTTATATTTACAATAGGTATGTATCTGTATTATGATACTTTAGACAGACATGACGTGACCTTCTCACCCGCTCCTAAATTAATTCACTCGAGACTCTTCAGTTTTACAGGTTGTTACGGGGGGGTACAGCACTACATCTTCTGTCGCACTCAAACTGGATGGGTTCTTCCTTCTTCTGGTGTACTACGACCAAACATTTTTTATTCTGCTTATATAACTCCTGAACCTCTAATAATACCCACGGTTGTTAAGCTTCCTTTTCCCATTATTCTTTCCTCTACGTCTAGAATTGCGGGTTAAGGAACAAATTAAATACAGTTTTTATATTCTTGTTTCCTTGAAAACCCGGTGCTCCTATATCCTTCAATTAGAGCTAATTCGTGAATCGTAAATTTACATCAACTTCATATACCGCCAACAAGCAACAGCGAGATTCGTGCCATAACATAAATAAATAAATAACGCACTGGGATATATTAAACAGTGGACTAGGAGAGATGAATCCGGCAGGGTAGCTACCCAAAACATTCCGTTTGTATCTCTCGTAATTCATACACTTGCGCTGTGAATTATTCATTAGTCGCGATTTACATTCCGCTTACTTAAAGCAAAATATTATAAAAGAGGAGACCTCGCCGGAGTTGTACGATTTCGTAGAGAGTGCGGCCGCTTTATGAAATATAAAGATGGACAGGGAAAACGTGATTTTAGGATCGTGCAACTTTAATGTTAGGAGGTCGAAAAAAAAAATGTTTTTTTAGTATGTATAATAAGAAAACTTAAGAGCATAACAGCATTTTTTAAAAGCCGGTACTAACTTCCTCGCCCTGTAAGTGAAGTGTTAAAATAGCTAACAAAGGTGCTCTAGTAGCTTTGAACAAAATATGAAGAGATTTTTTATAAGCGGAAATGTTTTTTTTATCAACTTTCATAATTACAAGCTTAATAACATCAAAGGTTAAACATATTTTTAAGCTTGATACCTCCCTGACCCGACACCAATCATCCTCCCTATTACTCTCTTTGTAGATTGTAAAATGTTTTATAGCTATTAGTGTAGAGCTGTTATAGTGTACTGATATTAATGCTGGTAACAAACATATCATCCACATATTCGAATTAATCATCTTGTTCTCTGCAACCACTAGAGTGTATTGTAGAACGAATGTTGTTTTAAAGTTCATGACGTTAAGTTAGCTCAAAATCTGGTTGATTGAGATTTGAAATAATAAGTTACTGTTGAGTATTGAAGTAGCACATATCTCAATAGCATATATTTGAGCCTTTATCTGTTATCCGAACTTTAATAAAATCGGCTTATTGACTCTAAAAGAAGCATGTTATAAGTCTCTGTAAAAACGCACACAACTAACAGCCTATAAAGTGCGTGAGCAATTAAAAGTTGATACTTAAAACGAAATTTATTTTAAATCACAAGAAAGTTAGTGCTTGATTTAAACTGATGCATTTTGTAATAATTCCGTGTTCTAAACACCAATTCCAATACCATTACAACGTTTTTTCACAAAAGACATTCGATGCAATACCTTTATAATTAAAAATTAATTTTTCTGCTATTTGCTTTTCACATAGAACAAAAGTAATATTTTTCAAAATGTTCCCGGGGTGAATAATATAGCATTTACCTCAAATTATTCTCCACTTTATTTTGTTTGAACATCCTAAATGTATGTGCATATATGTAACATGCCACACATTGTATTTGCCTACATACGGCCAATGCATTGCATTTCCGTTTTACACAATGTATATTTTACTTGCATTATTGGCTATACAAGTGAGCATACATTCAATTATATATTATGCCAACTATGTTTTCATTTTACCAACCTGCTATTCTATTAATAAAAGCAACGCTATGTGCAACATTAACAATTATACACTGTCATCTATAAACGCTGTATATACATTGTTTCAATAAACTGCAAATTCTATGAGCTTTGTAACGTTGTTTCTACGTACACGTACGTTAACGGACATATCAATGATTCAGGCTGTATGTCAAGTTATTTCGCGCGGATAAGCTGACGTGCAGGGAAAGAGAAAGAGAATTAAAAATTAATTCGTAACTAATTAAAAATTAAACACCAGTTGCTGGTGGAAAAATATGTAAACAGAGCTTCGGTGTACAGTTTTAATAAATTCTTTGTCAGAAATTGCTTTAACATGCTCATGGTGGATTCTAAAGCGTCAAGTTGCGAGTTTGACGAAGCGAAAATTGACGTCACGTTAATAAATGTACAATGGTTAAACTCGGTAAACTCTATTTAGTGTAAAATATTCACACAACCCGGAAGAGTAAAATATAGAGTCATTTTTAATAAAGCTTATTGTTAGTGAACACTGTGAGTGAAGTTTTGGCGAGTGTAAGATGAGGACTGTGGTCACTTGACAGATGTAATTTGAGGATTATGATTAAAAGAGATTTTTTTCATTTATTCTTGTTTACTACGACAAGTATCGTCTCCGCAGAGGATACGTCCGTTCACGCAGGCCTAACTCCCACCATCGTGACCGCGTGGGGCACCGCTGCAGGCTATACAAACCGCGCACTTGCCAGTATTCGAGGAATAACTTCGGTCACTTCACAGTCATTCCCGTTTTGTGAGTTCGGGGCCGGCAAAGCTACTAGCACGATGTAGCGCTACCTTCCGAGCTGTGATTTCGATGCCGACCAAGCTCTCTGGCACGACGCAGTGTCACCCTCCGAGCTGCGACTTCAGTACCGGCAAAGCTCTCTGGCACGACTCCCCGAGCTGTGATTTCGGTACCGGCAAAACCTTCTGGCACGACGCAGTACTTTATACATGTACATGTGCTTCCCACATTAAAATTTCCAGTTGTAAAGTCTAACGAAAACTATATACAATCTACACTGTCGCTTTACCTTGCATATAAACAGCGAATTTGATTAAATTACCAAATTCAAGCTACTTTTACATCAAATAAATGGTAAAAGCAGCGAAGCCGTTGAATACATTTATTATGTGGCGTACAGAAAAACGTTTTTTCGTTTCAAATGTAACAGCATGCTTATTTTAGAAAAAATAAACTTTAATTAAAAAATGAATCAATGAAAAACATTAATATTCATCAAACATATTATTTATTCCGAGTGTTGTTAATATTTTATTAGCCAGCAAGATGGAAAAGCGCTGACAGAAAATGCGCAAGACTGCGGCCAAAGGGACGCGCCCATGGGATCTGTACGAGATTTCTACATGTCCTTGTTGCTTCTAAATTAAAAAATAAATTAGGCAATTTAACTTGTTACGCGTGACTCGCCGGTAAACTTCGATTCGTCAATGTATTACGAACGAACATTCGTGGTGGTAGGGGGTTCATACATATGTATTATATAAGCTAATGATGCAAGTTATGTATGTATGTACGTTGTACCTATAGTAGGATGGAAAATATCCGCCCGCGTTACGTATTTTATTTAGGAGTTTCGGTTGTGGAGTTGCTAATTATGTATTTCCCTGATGTTTTGGCGTGGATTTTGATTTTACTAAAATTAACCAAAATGGAGTCGGAATTCTAAATCACGAGATATATAGATGAAGTACAGGTATGATAACGACAGTATAAACAAAAGTTTACAGTAACGAAATGCTAGCAGAAAATCGCA
This sequence comes from Cetonia aurata, assembly GCA_949128085.1. Lineage (NCBI taxonomy): Eukaryota > Metazoa > Arthropoda > Insecta > Coleoptera > Scarabaeidae > Cetonia > Cetonia aurata. The sequence goes on from OX421885.1 coordinate 38,989,363, forward strand.
CTAAATTGATTTCTATAGATGTGGAAAGGAAAATATATATTGGCATGTCAGGATAGGTATTTGCACTATAAGAAATCACAGATACAATAGTATAAAATCACGACAATTAGGTTTAATTTTATTTACGCCAGCATTCATACAAAAATAATTGAACTATAGCGACGATAAATAAACGACGACAAATAAAAGGTTTCAGAACGGTAGAAAAAGTGAATGCACGACATAATGAGACAAAGCACGACAGAATAGAAACAATCGACGACAGAAAGAAAATTTTCTGGTAAAAATATATATTTTTCTCCCACCTCGATGTTCAAAAGAATAATTTCATCGTTTAAAATATTTTTAATATTTTCTCCGCTCCAATATTGTCGAAAAAGTAATTTAATAATTTAAAAAGAAATCATCCCCCCTAACTCACTTGGTGTTAAAGAAAATTAATCGTTTTTAACCGTTTTGATTCTCTTTCTGGCCCGTTACTAGAATAGTCGTGACAATCGGATAATATTTTGTATTGCTTTGATTTGTCATTTTTAAAACTGAACACAGAAAAATGTTAATATTGTATGTTCATTGTTCAAGAATAACTCTTGTTTTATTAAATATAGGCACAATAAAACGATATGTATTGTATTATTGCTGAAGGAAGATAATATTAAGAATATTGAACAAATAAATGAAATAATGAAAACGTATTCATATTAGGGACGTTTTATTATATGTTTTGTTATTTTAATGCACATTCCCTGTTTAAAATTGATACACAAGGTATATTTATTTCATGTCTTATTGCCACTGAATTTTTTCTGTCGAGCATTGTCTTACTGTGTCATGCTTTGTTTTATTCTGTCGTGTGCGTGCAATATAAACTTTTGTCGTATGATAACTTTTGACGAACAATATTTTTCTTGCCCTGTAAAAGATTTTTAGACCGTTCTCTACATTTTATTAGAACAATATTTTTCTCTGTGCGTACTTTTTGTTTTAGCATGTATTTGCTTTTACATATTTGCAGCAAAAAAAAGTATGCGTTTACTACTTTCACCTTTCATAAAAACAAGTTGCGAAAATCACTTACAACCCATGTTACTATTTTTAACGCAGATATGTTCGTGAGACGCAGCTGCTGCGTACAAAGCAACTTTTTCTATTGTTCAGGGACACGTCGACGGGACTTTTAGATCCTTACAGGAGACTCTGAACAGAACAAAACGTTTAATCGAGAACGTGCTTTGATTTCCTTTGAAAACACCCAACGATGTCTGTAAAAAAAGCAAGCGAAGCAAAAAGAGCAGACAGGGAGGTGCTACAAGCTAGGAGAAGGTGTAGCAATTGACTAACACTTCAGGTAATGAGAGCTACTTCCAACCCCTGATATTGAAAAACGGTAAAAAAGAATATGGGTGTTAAAGAGACTGTGATATCGCAGTTTTTAGAGTAGCATGATGAAGTTGGTACATTGAGGCAGAATTTAAACTTATCGTTCATAAAGAATCGAAAGGAATTTGAAAATACTGAGAAGAGTTTTGCTTCTATTATTTCCACAATTTGACTAAATAATGGGAGAGGTAGTGGAATTTTACAGATTATAATCTACTACTAGAATCACTTGATTAAATCATATTCATAAAACCAAATTTATTACATTTACTACATTTGAAAAAACTGGGATATTTAAACCCCTTTTAAGATGTCATCCTCCCCATAAGGAACCCCATTTCATTCTAACCTGACGTGATAATATAAATCTTCCAAAATTATTCTCCAGAATAGCATAGCTCCAGTTCATAGCTCATTTATTCTTACCTCTAATTAATTCTCTATAATAGAGACAGTTGCACAGGTAGATAAGTATAGTTCTAGAACTTTACCAAGTTGATTTATAATTGTAAATGTTGCAATTTAGTTCCAGTCGTGTACCCGCCATGAATTGCTAATTTCTAATTGGCATTAGACTGTATAGCAAGATTACGAAATTATCTGGTAACTCTAGGTATATAGTTTGTTGGTAGGTACGCGGAAAGTGTACAATTTCAAACTGGAAAGCTTGAATTAGGAGCGCTAGATAAAAAGTTGAGGTATCTGCAGCGAAACGCAATTCACGTTAAGAGTTCTTGTAAGTTTCTAACTCGTATAATATTGGGATTAGGTGTTAGATGTGTGGAGCTGTATTTCTGTGTTCTCGTATATCCAAGGTTGTATTTAAAACATTAAATTTATGATGCTTTGCAATATAGTATACCGTTTATAAAAGTGGTTACGTGGTTTTCCTTGTTCTAGTATATAAAATTAAGCAAATAATTATGTTTTCACATAAATTATTGTTACAATACAGATCCTTTTTTGCGCATGTTTGCTTTTGTTTTTTGAAAAAGAAACAGCAATTTTCATAAAAAAAAAAAAACGCTCTGTAGTAAAATTGACTGTGATTTTATTAAATATTTATATAAATAAAAAAATAAATATACATCGAGAAATAAACCTGTATTACCGATTAATACAAATTATTATAAAGTTGACCGTAAAGTGGCACCTCTATTGGTAAATGTGTGTAGCACTAAAGTAGTTTGTTTGTAGTTTGTTGTAAACGTACAAAAAGTAAATATTTAAAACATAACTGTATACAGGCTGATTCATTTTCGATCTTCACCATTGAGATCTTGCTTATTATTGAAGATAGACGATAGGTTTAAATTTGGAAAAATGCAGACGACAAGAAAAGACAACAAGAAAAGCTAGTTCGTGGCAGAAAAAAGGGAGGACCTCTTTCCACCAAACCTCAACATCGTAAATGGCCCATGTGGGATGACTATGTATGCAAAAAATATCTGCACATCGTTAAAACTCATATTCCCAACACTTCACTTAATATCTGTAAATATATGCGCCATAGCATTTGTTCACAAACTAGGACACTTACAAATATACATATCTAAACACAAACAACGTGTGAACAGAAGCAGCGCTTTGTTCACAAAACAACAGAATCTCGATAAACCAACACTCAGATCATGTCATCCGTGACAGTCGCCCGTACTTTAACTCAGATTCTTTGTTCTTATCGAACGAACGGCAACCGGAATCGACTCCGGCACGAAACAAACGCCTTGTTGTGCATTTTCGACGTCGGATAAGTCACCACAACAAGCGGAACTACGCAGCGGTTTTAGCCTAGCCCAGGTGCAGGAACAGGTGAATTCCGCTCTCGAAAGGAACGTGCGCTGTTTAAAAATAAAAGGAAGGCGGAATTTAATATATGAGCGGTTTACGCGAAAACGCAAACAGCATTTGAAATTACGAAGACGCTAGCTGCAGTAAATTGTTACAGCAAAGGATTCCTCGTGTTAATTAAATGCGTTTGAAGTGTCTATATATTCTCGTTGTATACTGAAAAAGGCCTTTGCAGAATTATCTGTAAATATATAACAATTCGTGACTATGCACGGACATGTTTTTGCTCTTTTATACAATGTTATTAAATTATGTTTTACTGGATGCTTTTAATCTTTCTGTTTATAGCAATTAAATTAAAATCTGCGAACAGCTCGTCGCGACCCCAACATCAATATAAACCCGTGACCAAAAGTTTGTTAAATAACCTTCCCATACAATTTCGAAAGGTATCACTAAAGAACACAATATAGACACATATTTACCTCGCGAAACACAGAAAAACTTTTTAGGTAACGCGATATATAAGCCGTATCACAGCGAAATGTTGGACATTTGAAAAATTTGATGCTCACAACTTTGTTCATGAAATTTTTCCGCCCTGTATTGACTTCCAGGTGAATATTTTACTCCTCTGCCGTTTTATACGCATTATTTTGCAGTAAAAACTACAAAAATGTTTGAAGCACATTGGAACGTATAAATGTCTTCACGTCTACTGACGCATTGAAAAACAATGCACCAAGACTTCTTGATGTGCTTTTTTTTGGTGGTTTTATTTAACAAAATGCATGCAGAAGTAACTACAGTCTTTCTTTCTACGTAATATAATCCAAATTGTCAATTTTCTCTGCCATATCCTATCTTGGAAATGAGGATTTAGGCATTTCACCCCCATATTCTTCATTTTATGATAACGTAGATCAATTCTACGTCCCGTTCACGTCACCCAAAATGAAACCAAGACGTATAACAGGGCAATAACTCCCAGAACTGACCGTCCATCACTCATTTTTTGCCTACCGTCTCAGCGCGAAATGCACGTCCCCTCTCCGAAAGATAATAATTGTCCTTTATGGAACCCCTCGCATTCGTATCACTTACGAACCCTCGAACTGTCCCTCTCTCTTTGAGAGACCAAATTCCATTTTACTTCTTAGCGACGGGTAAAAAATGTATCGTCGAAGATGGAAACGTCATTTAGCGAGAAACGGCTACCTAAGTGAGAATAAGGAAGATGCTGTGCTAGGGACAAATAAGGAATGAGTAATTAAAAGCGACACTCCAGCTACGACTGCCTAATTAAAATTGATAGCCGGAGTGTCTGCGTCGGGGCGGTAATGCAAGGGGACTGTCTAACCGTCGATGTTAAGGTTTTGTCACTGTTACGCGAGCACAGACCCGTACAACTAGCGCTGAGTTTTAATTGTGATTTATTGGACAATTAAGAATTCAGTGAGACCACCGCGGGAATGTCACTCGAACACCGTGTTAGTGTAATTGTGGTGAAAATAAGATAATTACTGGAAATGTACATATATTTTATTCAGACGTGTAAGTAAGAGTACCAAGTTGCCCTTTTTTTAATGAAAGTGTAGGTGATTTGATGCTTAAAACGTAGAACACTTATTTTCACTAAAATTAAAAAGTAAAAGTAAAAAAATGTACTTGCTTATAGCGAAAATAAATTATTTTCCTACAATGCTTGTCGTCCAATCGCAGTACATACTAACAAACAGAGAAAAACAAGACGGTAGTAGTACTTTTTCTAGATATGAAAAAAGCGTTTGACACTATCTCCAAAACGAAATTAGTCGAAAAAATGGATGCTCTGGGGATAAAGAAACAAACTTAATAAAAACATATTTATCTAATAGAGAACAAACAACAATAGTCAACAAAATAGAAAGTCTAAATCCACAAGCAGAATATGGAATTGGGGGATTCCATATTCTGCTGGAGGAAATATACCACCGATATTGTACATAGCATATACAAATGACATCTTTAATTTGAAGATCCACGGAGAAATATATGCATACGCAGATGATGTATGCATCGTTTGCTCAAGCAAGAACGACGAACAGTTGCAGCAACACATTATAGAAGATGTGGAAAAAATAGAAGATTGGTGCTATAATAATCTAATAACGATCAATGAGAACAAAACAGAGTACATGGTATTTACAAAAAAAAAAAAACATATAAACCCACTTTTAACATCAAGATTAAAACACAAACCATAACTCAAACCTGCCAAATAAAATATCTAGGATTAACCATACAAAATAACCTAAAATGGGATACCCACGTAAAAAATTTGATAAAAAGAAACACCATGATTATAGCAGGAATGCAGAAAATTAAAGACATAGTACCAGAATATCTGAAGAAGTCTGGATATCACAGTACATTTACGTCCCATATTAGTTATCTAATAAACATATGGAGCCATACAACTAAACAAAATTTAAATAAACTACAAAGACAGCAGAACAAGATACGAAAGACACTGTATAACATGGACAAATGGACCATCAAAGGACGTTTACGAGAAGACGCAAGAACTAAATTTACAACAATTAATAACATTCAGAAATCTCCTTACAGTACATAAAATCGACAACAAATTAATGAAAACTGATTGCGAATTTACACTTAATACAGAAATACACACACACAAAACAGGAAGACATTCACACCTAAGAACAGAAAAAAACACAAGTTACAAATATGAAAAATTTCCAACACCTGATGCGATCAAAACATACAATAAACTACCAAAACACACAAAGACACTAAAACACGTTAAATTTAAAAACAAGATAAGGATGGAGGTATACCGGCAGTATAACATGTAGGAAGGACCAAGTTAGTTCGAGAAGAGTGCACCATGTCGTATGTTCGGATGAAGAGTGAAGGCGGAAAAACAGTGCATGGCAACGCTTGCTATACGAGTTACATTTTTTTTTTGTATATACATACATTTTGTAAACTGTATAGTTTGTGTTTGTTTAAATAAATAATCGTTCAAAAAAAAAAGAGAAAGGTACTCAAAAATTTTTACACATTAATACTTATATAATATTAATGTTTCTCCATTTTTCAGATAATAATTGATAAAAGTCTTGATAGCTAACGAAAGCATTAGTCGTCTAATCCATTTGATGTAACATTTTTTGAACTTGTAATTACGATAGTTAAAGTATTTTTGCCGTATCACAATTAGTTCTGCAGATAATTGCATGTGGGTCTTCAATCTTCGCAAGAATCATTAAGATGTGGGCCAAATTCGATCGGAAAAGACCAATGTTATCTCTTCCAGAAGCGAAAACAATTTTTCTATGATAGATGCACCTACGGCTTCTATTTGAATACGATTTCATGCACATTGAAAAATTGAAATCTTAGATCCGAGTAAGTTTCTTCTAAGTAATAAAGAATATACTCCCGTTTCAGAAAGAGAACGCCTATAGATGTACTACTAAGATATCCTATGCACAGCCTGAAGCATTTATGTTGTAAAACATCAATTTTACGCTGGGACTATTATAATAATCAGCCATAATCAATTACCGATTGAAAAAAAAAAATTACTTTTTCAACCAACATAGTGATTCCCTGATGAATTGTAGTTAACTGTGACTTACTGCTTCCACGTCATCTACGAAAGTATTTTTATATCATTAGAGATATCTGAAAGCTTCCGTTTTTACCACAAAAACGGAAAAAAAACATGCGTTTAATTAATTTTTTTACACTTTCTGTTTTCCTGGCTTTCAAACAAACAAAATTAATGACCCTCGTTTGTAACCAATCCATCCAACGCGTCAGTTTAATCCGTACATCGGTGCTATATAGGAATACTTCGCTTACACATGTAACTTCAAGCGAATTTATTTATTGCACATTTTCCCGACACAACTGACAAGCAACCCCACGCGTATAAAGGCTCTAAATCTCAATTAGAATCAATATAGAGGCGATTAATTTTCATTTTTGCCCCGTCCCGTTATTAATTCCTATTCTCCCGGCGACAAACGTAAATCATAACGAACGCAGGTTGTTATGTGCAAGATACACGGCATTTCCAGCGTGTACACAATGTTTATTTTACGCGCTAATGATCAAGGGCGATCGCTAAAATTACTGGAATAGATGCGTCTAGTTTATTTAGAATGTGCGTACGCAGAAGTATTTTTAGTTTTACGCTGAAAACCTGTCAATATTCAATCGATTTTCTAATAGGTTGCAGTTAGTTTTTAGCAGATCCGACCCAGTTCGCTAAGTGGGTTTATAAAAAGCACGATTTGAATGTATGTTTATGATTCCTGCAGAATATGTTTATGCGAGGAAATATTTATGAGGCTAATCTGTAGACTGCTCTTGGCGTATATTTATTTTAAGATGTATTTTTCCAACACGTCTCTTCTTGGTAAAATAGAAACAGAAGATTTTTTTATTATATTCCGTAATGTATTTACTGATCTCTGTAATTTTAATATAATAAATATCTAATGTATTAAAACATATTATATCAAAGGGTTTGTTCTATAAATTTACAAATATTAAAAACTTACAGTTTATATTCATGAAAATCCTTTAAAGAATTTGATTACTGTTGTTGTTAAATGTTAGATAGAGCTGTAGTGGCATTTAAAAATTTCAAATTTATGCCTATCTTTTGTGATTATTTTGATATGTAATACTAATTATCATACACACGTACAGTGGTGGACATAAAAATAGGTACAAGGCAAATCACTTTAGTGTTAGCCGTATAACTCTGTTGCTTATCATTAATATCATGCGACACCCCTTGGTAAGTGTCCACAAACACATTGGAAGGCATACATTGTGGCAACCGTTCATAGCACGATGCATGTATTAGTAACTACTGGTCGACTATAAATGGGCGTGCCACCTTGAATTGCCACACCTACTTAGCGGCACGCGGGCGGCATTTACAAACGATAGCGGACGTATTATAAGTTACACGTATAAATGTATTGGGGCATATAGGCAAATCAAAGTCTTTTAGAGTGTTATGTTATAGCATAAGTGATTAATAACATTACATGTGGTAGAAAATACTATTCCTGAAAAATAAAAAACACTGTTAGAGGTAGTGTGTTCCCGATTTAAGTAAATATTTTAGTTGTTTGAAGCATCAGATAATCACTGATAACATGTCAGTGAAGTAATTCATCACAGCCTCACAAACAACATAAAAAAGCAAAAATAAATAATCAGAACTCCTAAACTTTAAAATAAAAACTAAAATAATATTGTTCAACAAGTATAAAATCTAAAAACGCAACTATAATAAAATAATGGAAAATAAAATATTTAATTCTTAAACCAGAATTGTATTCAACATTGCAATAAACCTGCAATTAGCTAAAAGAGAATATTATTCTTAAACAATAATAAAATTTAAAGTAAATTAATTTATTAAGTGTTCAAATAAACCTCCCTCTTGATAAGAACAGTAACCCAACCGATCATAATAATTCCGACGAACATTTGTTAACATATCTGCTGTGACAGTATTACTGATTTCAATAATTCTCGCGTGCAGTTCCTCTAGGTTTGATGGCCGTTGATCACCGTATCCGTATATTGTATTATGTAAAAAGGGGCATAAAAAGAAATCGATTGGGGCTAGATCAGGGGACCGCGCTGGCCATTTAATAGGGCCCGAGTTACCGATCCATCTGTTTTCAAAAACCGCGTTTGTTACAATGCGTGTATTGTGTGCTGGGCAACCATCTTGCTGAAACCAAACTTCATTTATATTAAATCGCTCCCGTATTGCCGGAATAATATTATTTTCAAGTAACTGTAGGTATGTATTTCCGTTTAAATTACCGTCAATGAAAAGAGGCCCAATTATATGATTTCCAATGATACCTGCCCATACATTTAGCTTCTGTGGATACTGCGTTCGCGTTGGTATATTTAAATGTAGATTTTTACGCGGCCAGTAACGACAAACTGCGCGGTTATGAAGCCCGTGTAGATAAAATGTTTTTTCATCTGTGAACAATACGTTGTTAATTGGTTATCGTGATATTTTAATATCACGATAATAATTGTATTAAATTAAGCTGTCTTGTAGACATCATACCGATAAAATGTTAACAAAGCTTTCATCCGTCACATACTCCTTTGCATTGCAGCTCACAATAAAATGAAGGCACTGTATTACGCTATACCTTTAAAAGTTTCAGTAACATCTGGGTTAACAGAATATTCATTCCTCAGAGCTCTCTAACAACTGAAAAAGAATTTATGGCTCTAAAATATGTTCCTGCCCTTATACACGACTTTCCTACGAATGGAGAAAACCATGTTTATAAAACACGGCAGACAAATAGACTAAAAATTCCATACAACATGATTCAAGTCTCGCGAAGATGCGTGAATCACTGACAACCAAATATCTACTATAAATTTAAGTCTTTGCTATAAAACAAGCAAAAGAAATTCTTGTAAATACTGACTTCTTCAATATGTTTGTATAATCATTGGATTTAATGATTTAATCGCATTGGAAATGGATTTGTGAATTATTGGTGTTAAAAACAACCTATGTCCAAAAGTACGCACCATGTGAGATTTTTTCTTGTTATTGACTTTTATAAAACTGTAATAATGCAAAAATTTCAGCATTTTTAAAATCAACTTAAGACCAATTGTACGCAATTTATCTTTCACCGTATGAGAGGGTAGACTTCTTAACGTGAACAGGCCCAAAAGTAAAGTGTCTTTCGCATTTTCAAAAGAAAAATGTTACTAGGCGCTTACAGATATACTTATATATGAAATTATCTCCTGTTTAAAAAATAAAAGGATTGTCTTTTTGCTAGATCACCTTTTAAATTGCATATTAAAGTATTTGTAATTGATACAACTAATAAAAAGTAAATTTGTGGTACTTCTTTCCAGACGTGTTTTTCTTTCATTTTTAGATCGTGACAATTAAAAAGTCTTTTTTCTTTGCAATTTGCAAAAATTACTATACACTTTAAATTAATACACTTATATAACAAACACTGTACTTTAATAAAGGATTTAAAGTACGGTGTTTGTTATATATTAAACTACATTCGTATAAGCTACAACGTTTTCAGTTTCAACCAGCGCATTTACACCATATTTCTTTCATATTTCACCTCCAGACTCTCTCAACACCCTCATTTCGCGATAATTACGCGTTGTTTTTACCATTCCACTCCAGAACGGGTATTAAATTGCAAACAAAGACCGCTTCACGTTAATATGGAAACCGCAAGGCGATTTTAATAACGGAGGCGTTTGAGAATTTATACGACAGGTTCAGCGTAAGAATTCGAGCGAAAGAATTTCCCCTCTAGTCGGTGTTGTTCCTCGTTCCGTCCGGCGGGGTGCAAGTTTCCTTCTTACGGTTGCGTTTGTGCATTTCCCAGCGAACCGCAACGTGATTTATACAGCAAGGATCGCGCCCTTAATGGGGTGATAATTTTTAACTCGCGCTCCGTCGGACGGTTTATACATGAATTCGAGGTTCGAGTGTGCCTCATGCAACACCTTAAATCGTTTTAAATCCGTCTCGTTTCGGCTTGAGTGAATTTCCTAAGGAGATTAAAGAAAGCGAGGAGAAACCTAAATTTTCATTCTTCACCTATCTACATTTTGTAAAGCAGTGAATACCGCATTTCCTCGGATTAGAATAAACATCTGGGTCCTAATAATCTCCCTAATGGAATGCCCAATTCATGAATAGTGTTGCATATTCAAAATCTTGTTTAGAATTCACAACAATGTCGTTTATGGTAACTGAAGTCCTCTTCTTACTACCGACACTCATGCAAACCACCTCATCCCACCGCAAAAGCCATTTTCATCATTCTACTCCGTCGCTTCTGTTTAAATATACACAGGGGTCACAGTAATAAATCGGGACGTTTTACGCACAGGGGCTAAAACGCGGACACCCTGGTAATAACAAGTTTATGCATTTTTCATAGGATGAGAGTTTCTGCTTTATTTATGTTGTCGTTCTTTTGTCCCTGCGTGGAATGTTTTGTAAGAGTCGTACGACTTGTATAAATGTTTTACCTGCATCTAACGTCCAGATATCCCTAGAGCCTCTTCACTCCCTACAGGCGAAGTCTCTAGTTAACTATTCATCAAATGTTGGATATTTGTGCTGGGACCTCGAAATCCTTAGGCTTCAATATTTATTTTAACCCAAATAAAAAAATGTGCACAGTTGTAAGCTTGTTCAGTTATAAAAGGTCTATAAAACGTTAAAAACTAAAATTTACTAGTAAACACAACTAACACTCTTTTTCATTATACCCAATTCTGTACTGGGTGGAGATTCGTCTCTAATACTTAATCCCTCTTCATTGCTGAATGATGTGTTACACTTCAAAAACGTAATTTCATATTTATACCGATTCTTTTTTATCCCCATGTATAGTTGTCATATGGTATTATTTTCGATTCTAAAAATAGCATCTGCGCATACTTCCGAATATCAGTCCCTTATTCGTCAACCAACGACTCACTTGCATTCAGTTGCCGCGCACCCTCTGATTGGGCGTCCGACGTCACGTTATCTAAGGGGGGGTTTGTTATCATACCGAGGCTATATAAGGAAGGTGCAGTTCTCTGTACTGATTTTTGGAGCTTAGAAAAAGTATTTCATCCATCGTTGTGTTTTTTAAATTAATTAATCAAAATTAGGAGAACATTTCCTTCATCTTGAATTCCTATCTTGCAATTTGAAACAATGAAATTATGTCAACGACAATGGCAGAAATACCAGCGAACTTTACTTCGCCCTTCAATTATCGTTGCAAGCGCATTTTCTCCTAGAGTTATAATCTCGAAGTTTTGCAATTAGTTTAAGTCCCGATACATTCAACTGCACCCCACTGATAATCAACAACGTACAAGCAAGTTGCTGCCGCGTACAAATCTGTTGTAATCTCCTAATCTTTCGGAGTGTGCTGACACACCTATAGCTGCCAAACGGATCTCTGTCTGGAGATTAACTGAGCTGTAAACTTTAAGGCCCTTCCTTCCGCCTTCGTAAAGGTCCGCTAGTGGATCCCATGACAGCATTACGACTTCGCTTTATAACTACAATCTATAGGTATTATATTGTACACATAGGTAAGCAATACTCTCGGCACAATGTTAAACAATGCCAACGGTTTTCTTCGGCTATTCCTTCCTTATGATCTGGATTAATAATAGTCGATTTAGTACAAGGGGGTGAGCGATATTACTATTGACGTACCTTGCCTCTAAACTTTACCATTGATATGCAATTATACAATCATACATATCATCGCGTAAAGTTATTCTCTTTTTTGACAGTACCAAACAACGTTAATTTGTCATAATTCTACTAAAAAAAATGTTCTATTGGCAAGAATTTTCAACTGAAATATTGATTTTACTGTCATTTTTTTTCTCAACCAACCCAGTTCATTCTAACTAATACATTACGGATTTTGCATCAACAGAAATTGTAATTTTCACCATATAAATACACAAAAGCACACAATCACCAAAGCTACATGCACGAGTGGAAAAATTCGAGGCATCATTTGTTGTAAAAAAACGCACCGTTGTGTCAGAAGCATTCGATATTCGGAAATAAGCTGTGCGTATGGGTTAATATCCTCGCCAAATGTTTTATTCATGAAAGGCTCTCTCTTTAAGCGCCGCTTCGAAATACACATTCGTATAATAATATGTTGTGTCTGCGGTATTGAAATGCGAATTTGCGAGATAATATTGCCTAACGTCTAGAAACTTGTATACCATCTGAATGCTATTCTTTATGTAAAGTTCAAATTACTGTCTTGTGTAGTATTAAATAATAAGAACATATGACAAATGTCCATAGATTAATGAATGTCTCAACACAATGAGCCAATTTATTTGGAAAGATATTTGGATCTTATTTAAACCTTTGCTAAAAACCGTGCTAAACACGTTCAACCATTTTAGTCACGTATTCTGTCCTCCTCACTGTTAGACTTTTAATATGGATTAATTCTTTCAAATATTCTTTTTCTGAATTAGAATTAGAAAAAGAGTAGGTTGTAAACTAGTAAAGTCCGGACCGAGCCAATTAAATAGTCGTTTGATGACGGATTACCTCCCAAAACTGCGGACCGGCTAAACCGCACCACCCTCCACTAATCCTCGTACACCTGTGGTTTGGGATCGTCGGTACACCCTGTATATTCCTTTTTCTTAATTCCTGCCGCTCACTTGTAAAAAGACTCGACACTTCGCGTCTCGCAGTCTTGTGTTTGTGCGATTGGTTTGGGATCGTCGGTACACCCTGTATATTCCTCTTTCTTAATTCCTGCCGCTCACTTGTAAAAAGACTCGACGCTTCGCGTCTCGCAGTCGTTGATATGATAACGGATTACGACCCACCTCAGAAGACCCGCTAAACCCCTCCCACTTGCAAAAAGACTCGCAGTCGTTGGTTTGAACCTCATTACGACCCCCTATACCGCATCACTCTCCGCTAACTCCCGTCTACACCCGTGATTGGTTTGGGATCATCGGTACACCCGGTATATTAATTTTTCTTAATTAGAAATTACACATACTGTATCATCATTATTTTCCGTTGTAACATTAAAGCAATCGAAGAAAATGCAAAATTCTTATCTGTTTAGATCATAGATTTATCTGTCAAGTATGGATAATTTACGTACTTGGTAACTGACGTCTTCCAAATAATGGTTATTACATTAATTATAATGTTAATGTTCTACCATTTCTTCGATCCCCATTGTGCTTATTTCACACCAAATTCGTCGCCGTTCAAGGTTTCGATGGTTTGATGTTCGGTTCACGACTACCTGCTGATCGCCGGCAATATTACATAATCCGACCCTTTTCGCCGGCGCACGGGGATCGGCCTTAGGCATTGTCCGTTACCGAAAATCGTGAAAAATCGAAATTTTAGGAAAGATTTACGTGTTTTTCCGCTTTTAACGACGAACGGGAATACCCCTAGTACCAGACGACCGACGATCTACGCCCCCTAAAAATACTCCGGCGCCTATTCGGGGTCTACGATCGGATCCCTTGTAACAAAACATACCGGCTAGAAGCGTCCACGCTACTAATAGCGTACTGCTTTTGGAAGCCTTTTAGTATTGTTAACTAGAAAGGCGGGCCCGTTCACCCAGCCAATTAAATAGTCGTTTGATGACCGCTTACATCCCAACTCGGCAGAAAGTAGAAAGCCCGCGCTCCACCTGGAACGCAGCGCTTACGCCCCAACTCGGCAGTCCAGCCAGACCGCACCACTCTCCACTAACCCCCCTTTACACCTGTGACTGGTTTTGGATCGTCGGTACACCCTGTATATTCCTTTTTTTCTCAATTTCTTGCCTCTCACTTGTAAAAGGACTTGACGCTTCGCATCTCGCAGTCTTTCCTTTGTGTGATTGGTTTGTGATCGTCGGTACAGCCTGTATATTTCTTGTTCTTAATTCTTGCCTCTCACTTGTAAAAGGACTCGACGCTTAGCGTCGATATCTGTGTGATTGGTTTAAGATCGCCTTTTATTTTCATTTTTTTTTTAATTATTTTCTTTTATTAATAATGAATGAAAAGCATTAAAAATTACTTTCAATTTTTATTCAATAACTTGTGTGATACGATAGTTGATGTTATAAAAATAATTTTCTTGAAACGTTAATTTCGTCTTCACTTGAATGAAATAACTACTCCACATATAGTCATAAACTCATGCATAGACTACGTTCGAGTGCAACCAGTTCTCAATTCCTGTTTGATGTGCAAAATGTCTCTGATTTCCAGCCAACCATATAACTAAGTACGAAATATATAATTACATGAGGTACATATTTTTATTTGTTGTTCGCATTAGAATATTCATGTAAAATACGCTTCTATTTTATATGAGTATTATCTTACGTTTCTAATTAAACAATGGGAGCATGAAAATGCACAAACTTGAAACGAACACTCGTTACGAAAATATGGAATATCCCAACCACCCAGACCGCCTATTTCCTTACATCACCTCGTTATAGTAAAACCTGATACACGGCAAACGATGCGAGAATACGAGACAGATTTCATGACTCACACGATCTGTCACCTCATCTATCTCGGGACCCGTATTACTGCAACGTGCATCAGACGCTGTTATTTGCGTCACGTCATCGGCTTTTGCGTGCGATGTGCGGTGAAGTAACTCTAGCCTCCCTCTGCGGTTCAGATCGATAGGGCGCCAGACTAAATATTGTAGTTTAGTCATTGTGTATCCTTAACAATACGTTCGGCTGGGTCTTTGTTTGGGAAGCGCCGACTTTTCTCTTGCTTAGACACTAGAACACGTGCGCCAAACACTTCTCTCTCCGTTTCGTGTTATCTATCACGTTCCTCCAGAGCGGTATTCTTGTGCCAACTTTTACTTACGTGCATGCGTCTTTCATCTACTGCATTCCTCGAGTATCTATGTGCTTAGGTTTGGATGAAATGTAGGACATTCGGTGGCTTTAGATGTTCAAAACAGAATAAAACAAGTGCACGAAGCAATTTACTTCAAAATATTACCCTCGAGAAAAAACTATGACTTTTTCTCGGGATTATAAATATATCTAAGTGAATATTCGAAAGATAATAATAATTTTTATTAGGCAATTGATCCAAAATAGATATGGGCTGCGTCGCACAGTGATTCAAGACCGGCAAAAAATCAGGTTGGGTCAATAGTTTTTCTGAGAATACCTCAGCTGCATATGAAGAAAATTTGCAACGTAACCTAAATAAAATCTATAAGCTAAAACTAAATATCACGAAATATTCTGTAGTATGCACGTTTACTTCAAATGTTTCCTACATCTTATAAAATTACTGGCAGTGAGTTGAGATTAGCTCTTCGGAGATTAAGGATGTGGGTATGACATCTAATTCAAGCCACATGTGACAGATATACTCTGATGCTTCAGTCGATTTCTAATGAAAACTTTTTAAATATTTCGCTAATAAACCAGTACCTATGTTAAAACTTTTCGTCGACGTTTGCTGTTAATGCTGACACCTTCTTGAAGATAACTGAACTGCAGTTGTCTGAGATTCTTCTTATATACGTCCGTGATGCATTCAGCCGTGAAGTGTCCGCTCCACTGAGTGTGACGGTCCTGCATAGTAGCTAGTACTCTTCTTCTCTTGATTGACGGTCTTATGATTTTCTATTTCTATAGCCTCCCTGATGAGTCTTTTCCCGTATTTGTTGATGGTGGCTATTACTTAAATGTTTTGGAATTCCATTTTATGTCCAATCTTGTGCATATGTTCTGTCACCACTGATTGCTCGATTATTTTAAATCTTGCATCCCTTTCGTGTTCTTTCACCCTTACTCTGATAGCTCTTCCTGTTTTTCCGACATAGCATTGTCGACATTAACATGTCATCTTGTAGCTACCTTCTGAGCGATTTTTGGCTATCCTGTCCTTTACGGTCGGTAGATGCTGCTGGATCGATTTTGCAGTTCCGAAGCGTATTTGTATGTCGCGTTTTCTTAGGATTCGTTCTACTTTTTTCGGTGACTCCCGCTATGTATGGTAAACACGCCATATATCTCTGTAGTTCTGTAGTCGTCTTTAGAGTCGTCTTCTTCCTAGTGGCTCTTGTGATGTCGATCTTAGGGTAATCATTCTTCATCAGTGCTTTTTCCAGATATGTCTTCTCGGCTCATCACTGGTGGTTTCGGCTTTGCATAGTAAGGTTTTAATTACCATTGTTTTCTGTATCGGATGATGATGAGCTCTCACATGTAGATACCTATCGGTGTGCGTCTTCTTCTTAAATACTGCCTGTTGTAACATTCCCTCTTCACCGTTCTCTTCACCATTACATCCAGGAAAGCCATTTTCTTCTTCCTCCATGGTGAATGTAATGGCGTTGATGTGCTCCAAGAATTCTATCGTCGACATATCGCAGCCAGAGCTTCTTCTTCAAACGCTTCCATAAACAAATTGGCTATTACAGGACCTAAAGGGCTTCGCATCGCTGTTTCCTTCTTCTGCTCGTAGTATTCATATTCCACAGGAAATATGTCTTGGACAAACATAGCTTTACTAATTCGATGATGTCTTTTTGCAGTCCAAGTTCTGCTAGTATGGCTAGCGTAGGAAATAGCGATGTCACGTCAAAACTTACTAGAAAATTTTTATGCTGAATTTGGTACTCTTCATATGATCACCTTCATCGGAAATTTCTGATATTTCTTTTTAAACTGGATAGAGAATATTCAGGAAGAGGATCTTGCAGGATGAACTTCTACCGAAACAAGATATGCTGCCCTTGATCATGTGGCAATAGGAGATCTGCAGGAAATATTTATTGGAACTCCTGAGGAGTCATGTCGATTGCTCGGTCTTGTTTGAGCGTAGATCTTTCTTTGTGCCATATTTCTTATTCCGTATGCTAGAACGAATATTGCTGAACGGCTCCCATCTTAACTGGTTAACCAAGAGCTGGATAATGTAGATTGCTTTTTCTTTTTTTTTCTTTGTATCAATATTGCATCTTTCCTATTGTAACAGTTTTTTTTCTTTGCGTATACAATCGTCTTATTTCCCTATCTTTAAAACATATACCTATTTGCTATTTTATAACCTATAATTAGACGTAGGTCTGTTGAGAAATAGAGATTGTCACTATTGTACTTATAGGTGGAGCACTAAATAAACAGCGCACGTTAATATCGGTATAATCACGTCTCAATGAGTTATTTTAATTCGATTCTATATGAAGTCATTTTTCATGTAACTTTCGCACTTAAACGGAACACGCACAAACGACGGCAAAAGAACGTCACTTCGGACGATAACTCAACGTCGGTCGCCTTTATGATATACGCACACGGACTGAGGTTACGCTACATCATACTCGGAAACATCAATCGAAACTCCGAAGGAGACAAACACTCTGTTTGTGTATACACAATACAAGAGGAGAAATAGGAAAAAGAAACGAACATATAGCGAACGCAGCGCACTCTAGTGGCTTACCATTGACTAATGCATAAAGAACGAACCGCCGGACTTCAGACTGCGGACTTTATTGACAGCTGGTGCGCTGGGAAGGGTAAAAGTTGGAATTTCCTATGCGCCCAGAAGGAGTTCAGATGATGGAATTGGCTTCCTACTCCGCTTTTGGCACTCGGGAATAAATAGTGTTACGTAATTTCGAGGTTGGCCTCTTGGTTTTAGTGTCGGACGTCTTATTTTTAGTTTGATGACTTTACTGCTCCTATAAGAGTTGTAAGATACGCAACTGTTATCGCAATATTAATATAATCAGATGTAATAATTTCAATAATTTCTTTAAAGTCAGTCAAAGTGAAATATACAGGGTGTACCGACGATCCCAAACCAATCACACAAACACAAGACTGCGAGTCGCGAAGCGTCGAGTCTTTTTACAAGTGAGAGGCAAGAAGAAGAAAAAAGGAATATACAGGGTGTACCGATGATCCCAAACAATAGCGCGGAGTGGTGCGGTTTTACTGGTCTGTCGAGTTGGGACGTAAGTGGTGCGTTCTAGGTGGAGCGCAGACTTTCTGCTTTCTGCTGAGTTGGGGCGGTAAGCGGTCATCGAACGACTAATTAATAGGCCGGGTGAACGGGCCCGAATATCTAGTAACAATTACCTGAAGTGAAACTTATTTACATTCACAAGGGGATTTAATTCGCTTAATACTACAACACCAAACAGTAACCCGTTGCAGATAAAGAGTTTCCTTATATCATATATTACTATTATTTTTTAACATATGGTGTATGAAATAAAGCTACCCTGAATTTTCATTTTTCTTCTATTACTACGCAATTCTTTCGTTTCTCAATGGTAAAAACAGAATTCTTATATCTAGATAAATTCCATTAAACATTTCCCTGACGATAACTCTTCCACGTTGCCAAAGGCAAGCACACTTTCAGGTATGAAAGTAGCGTATATAGACGGCCTCCAGTAATAGGAAAATTATACCGCTCCCCATATACACCTAGGAAGAAAAAAGGACGCACACACATCAAAAGAAGCTTCGCAGGCAGGAGACGCTGTGTATGTACTGAGAGAAAAGAGTAAACTTCGAGACGATATCCACTTACCGGAGATCGATGGCCATATCAAAGGTGGATAGGGATTGCGTGATCCGTTTTGCTAAAGCGATCTTCCTCCGAATAGACAGATCCGAACGGATGGAGAGAGACAAAGGCGTCACTAAAAGGATATTAGAGAGGAAACTGCGTGTTCTGGTAGTGTAAGGTGGCGCGATATAGGTGACGCATCGATTGCCTATCAATGAGGCGAGCTCACGCAAGAGAATGGGAGAAGACAAGAGTCTATACAAGCGAGGAAAGCTGGGGTTCCCACTCAGAAAATCCTATAAAACGCTCAAGGTGTTTTTGGATTTTAGTAGTTTTCAATAGCATCCTGTAATAGTGATTTGGAGTCTAGAAAGATAAAAACAAAAGCTAATGGACCACATTTATAAAAAAAAAAGCCTTATCCTTTGCTGTAAAAAAATAAAGCAATTACTTCAAGGTATATGCATAAAAAAAAGGTTTTGCTTCGAACTATTGCTGTAAAGTAAAAGGTTTTACATTTTTCGTACTTAAGAAAAGGAAGCATATGCTCAACTAAAGGATTTGCTATTAAAAAAAGAGGAATCTAGGTTCACAATAACTTTTTTCACTCCTTTCATGAATTGCCCAGCCACCAACGTAATGTATATTTAGGAATGTTTTGATGTGTTAAAACCTATCTGGAAGGGTTTGTATAAGTGACCCTAGGTTGTGTGGTCCCAGTGTTGTGTTTGCTATGGCCAACATGGTGCATTTACGTAAGAGAAAATACTACAAACCAAGGCGTGCGCCAGGTGAATCAGATTTCAAAACGTTATTTAGATTTGAGAAGGAAAATCTGGTGTTGTTGCTGGGGTAGATCCCGAAACTCGTAGATCAGCCTTGCCACCTGTATAAAAAAATGAAAGTATTTCTACGTTATTGTACGAACCCTGAATTCCAGAGCGGATTTGCTGAAGAACTGGAATGTACACACCTCACAGGCTCCAGAATATTTCATGAAGTGCTTGAGCAGGTTGTGTTGTTTCGTTTCCCAACAGCTATTGGGGTTATTTACTGCTCGCACATTCATATAGAAAACCTAGCCCAGAGACAAATATGTAAATTGTAAAGGTTTTACCAGTACTAATCTGCAGGCCAGATACGACCAGAATTGTGTTATAACTATTGTAGATGGAAGTTGGCCTGAATCAGTTCATAATTCGCGTATATGGAAGTATTCGGCAGAGTGTGAACTCATGAAAAGGTGAAGAAACACTATCTTACTACGAGACAGTTGGTAAGGTATAATGCCGTGTCTCAAGACTCCATACCCCAACCCCCAGAAGAAATATCAGAGAACCTTCAACAGGCCGTTCATACCAGAGCTATTGTTGTGACCGAGCATACATTTGGGCAACTGAAACAGCGATTTCCCATGCTGAAATATGCAGAGTGAAATGTACCAATATTCCAAAGGTTATAATTGCATGTCCTGTGTTACACAACTAGGAGATGCAGATTTTCAAGAAGATGAAGAAGAGGAAGAAGAGAACAAAAATATAGATGCTATTTCAACTAGGACAAGAACTCCTAGAAGAATTGGCTCATCTTATTTCCAATAACAATGTATAGGTCTATAATTACGTTTAAATACTTGCTTTTGATGCTATGTAAATATACTTCACTAAGAACCCACGTAGGAAATCGTTTATTTTGTATTCTCTGAAATAAATTTTACCTATATTACAGGTTACAATAGGTATGAGCTCCCACGACAACATACCCTTTCGAAGGTTGTTTGTTGGATGTCTCGTCTAATTTCTGTAACTTGGGTGGTAAATATTGTTGTTGAAGACAAGCAACTTTCAATTGCTCAAGTAAATAATAATAATAGTTAATTATTTTAAATCCTCTTTCAAAATCAAACTCCGCTGGTTTATTATTTGTTGTAATCTAAGTTACCAACTCAATTATTCAGTTAGTTGTGCAACATTTACATTTTACATGGATGGAGAACTATATTAATACCAAACTCTGCATTGTAACTCTGTACTGGATAACATGAAAGCCTGAAACTAAAATTACTGAAAATCTGTATTTCTCTTTTCCCAATCATCGATTCTACAAAATCACATCGGCGAACAACAAATCCGTTCCCTCCCGACAAGAGCGTAAACAAAAACAGGAACAGGAATAACGCATCATTAGATTTCGGTACCTACCACCGTACGAACACAAAGCAAACGCAATGATTCCTCGTTCGCTGCGCTTATCCGATTTTCCCTCTCTTTTTTTCCTGGAATGAATCAATTTAAACGAACGTAAAAATTCCCTTTTCCTCTGTGCCCTTTTACTCTTTCAATCATTGAAATGTGCTCAGTTCGGCATCGGGGAGAAATTCTCTTGACGAGCTTGATAATAGCATGTTTACGCTACTTGATTAATTTAGAAGCATTACTCTGCAAATCAAACAGCGGATATTGTCCGGAGAAGCTCGAGGTCATATATAAATCTGCCACGCTTGTTACTGGAAAAAGAAAATTAAACATTGATTCCTTAAAAATGTTCGCGCGTGCATTCGTAGAATCGGCGCAGAAGGTCGCGGCAGAAAAGCTTGGGATGTATTTTTGCTTCCTACACAGCAAACGCAATTAGAAAACGAGGAGAATGAATCCCAAACTCGGATCGTCCGCTTTCTACTTCCGTTTCGAGAGAGAGGTAGCAGATATTAAATCAGCGATACAGTAGGAAATTCAAGAGATGAAAGCTTAATGACAATTACGGGCTGTACCATTTGGAACCGGAAGTTTTCCTTTAATTGGGATTTTACGGTAGAGATTACAAAGGCTTTTTTTAAGATCAAATACTCATCTAAATTGAAGCTTACTCAACTTAAATTGTAAAAAGATACAAACTTACAAACAATATAAACTTAGCATGTTTGTTAGAAAGGCTTGAATACTTACCGTTCTGCATCAGAGCTTTATTTAGCGCTTTTTTGTGACTATCTGCCTTAATTAGATGAGGATGAGAAAAGGAATAATATAAAAAAACAGATTGCTACACAAACCAAGCCGTAGTTCTTTTTTGCTAACCGAATTAAAATTATGATTTAGAAAAATAAAATCTTGAAGCTCATCTTTTCCCAAACAATCTCAAAATTCGTGCAAGTGCTTTCAGATATTATAATTCCATTGCCACACTTATCTTCCTTAGTAGATAACAAGAATAACTGCGATCGGAGAATACACTTTTGTAAACTTGGAAATGTTTACTGAGCGTTTGCATATGTGTTACACAGACACGATTTGACAACTCTAATTAGTAAAATTTCCAATGTACCTATTATATGCATTAAAGCACACTGCAGGTCGTTTAGCAACAAAGATAGCTTACTTCTCTTATTTCCATTTCCAGTTGTCCAGTGAGATTATATTCTAGTTAATGACTGCAGAAACACATGGGATATTCATATTATAAAAGCATGTTATTAAACTTCTGTGCAATTTAGATTATTATCATATTATAGTCTTAGAATGAAAGTATACTAACTAAGAATAAGTATTATTAGTATTATTATTTTGTGGTGGATATCTTAGTATTAGTTAACAAATGAAAACTAAGGAACGCATGCATACAGCTATGGCCTTCTAAATTTCAGATATATTAGTTAAACAATTACTTTGGAGAAAGCTTTTTGTAGTTTGGGAACTTGTTAATGCATCTTTACGTGCTTGTAAATTAAATTTTCCGTAAACAACTCGCAAGGGGATACAAATTCTAACTTTATACCTGAAAAACTAAATGGCAGTATATAAGCAATTTACGAACAGCGTTTCCTTAGCAAAACCCCTTTCATCAAACCCGAAACTAATTTAGAATCTGCATATTCGAGAAATTCCATCGACACTGCATTTCGTAGCATCCGCCTTCACGAACGACAGCAACATAGGAAGTTTTACTATATATAAAACTTCTTCTAAGTAACTCGCATACAAAATACCCGATTTTGAACACGGAGTATCGCATGCACGCCTTAAAGTAATTACACGCGAACGCTAGAAATTTGTTTGTTGGATGCACCCCTTATTCCGCGGATCTCATACGTCGAACGTTCCACTTTTGCCCGCAAAGCGCTCACCGTACCGCAACAAGCTGTGCCGCAACTGACAGATGCGGTTGGATATAATCGATAGGCTACGATGCCGAGAGCATAAACATCGAATTCCTATGGCAAATTTGGGTTAGACGGGGCCAATTCAGACGGTTGGACCCGATTGTTTCTAATTCAACGGTGGTTTCGGGGGGAAAATTGAATGAAATGTTCACAATTGCTCGCTTTGCGTATAATAAGCGCGAGACGTGAAGGTAAATGTTTGTGACATTGATTGAAGAGACGTCGCACGGAAGCGATGAAGCTGAAAGGAATTGTGTACGATACAATAATTTAACGTTTAACATACAGGAATGACGGGAGCCATATATAAATACTCTCTCGAATTTGGCAGGAACTGTGTGTGCATAAGAATCTATAGTTATATACCTACATCAGTAGAACTTTAAAGATAATTCTACCGGAAAAACGGGAATCCTTGCGGGTATAACGATAGGCAACCGCTAGTACAATATATTTAAATATTGTTCTCAAGGGTACATTTTTACAAATTCATGCTGTTAACTCCACTTAGAATAAAAATTAGAAATTCCGGACCGTTCACCCAGCCAGTTAATCTGTCGTTTGGATGACGGATTACGCCCCAACTCCGCAAACCGGCTATACCGCACCAGTCTCCATTAACGCCCGTCTACACCTGTAACTAGTTTTGGATCGTCGGTACACCCTGTACATTCAGTTTTCTTAATTCTTCTTTTTTTTTTTTTAAGTGCGTCTCGCTCAACGTTGCGCGTCTCGCTGTCGTTACACTCGACGTTACGAGTCACGTTAAAAAATGTGCAAAATCTTAATTTTTAAGTTTTGCTTAATTTTTATTTATTTTTTTTCAAACGCTCCTCTCTTTAAAGCAGACTCAACGTTGCGCGTCTCGCTGTCATTACACTCGACGTTACGCGTCAAGTTAAAAAAAAATGCAATTTCTTAATTTTTCTTTTTTTTTTGCAAACGTGCCTCTTTTTAAAAAAGAGTCGACGCTGCGCGTCTCGTTGTCGTTACACTCGACGTTACACGTCTCGTTAAAAAAATTTGCAATTTTTTAATTTTTACCATTTTCTTAATTTTTCTTTTTTCTTCAAACGCGCCTCTCTTTAAAAAAACTCGACGCTGCGCGTCTCGCTGTCATTACACTCGACATTACACGTCATGTTAAAAAAATGCAATTTTATAATTTTTCTTTTTTTTTTCAAATGTGCCTTCTGTCGTTACACGTCACGTTAAAAAAATTTGCAATTTCCTCATTTTTGTTTTTTTTTTTTTTTCAAACGCGCCTTTATTCAAAACAGACTCGGTGCTGCGTCTTACTTACGTACTTACTGTCATTACACTCGACGTTAGGCATCAAGTTAAAAAACTTGCAATTTCTTAATTTTTCTTTTTCTTTTTTTTCAAACGTGCCTTTCTTTAAAAAAGACTCGACGTTACACGTCAAAGTAAAAGAGTTTGCAATTTCTTAATTTTTAAATTTTTCTACATTTTTCGTTTTTTTCAAATGCCCTTCTCTTTAAGAAAAGACTCGACGCTGCGCGTCTCGCTGTCGTTACACGTCAAAGTAAAAGAATTTGCAATTTCTTAATTTTTAAATTTTTCTACATTTTTCTTTTTTTTTCAAACGCCCTTCTCTTTAGAAAAAGACTTTCTTAATTGTTAAAGTTTTCTTAATTTTTATTGTTTTTTTTTTATTTATTTTTTTTTAAACACGCCTCTCTTTACGAAGAACTTGACGCTGTGCGTCTCGCTGTCGTTTGCAATTTCCTAAATTTTAAATTTTTCTTTTTTTTCGAACTCGCCTCGCTTTAAAAAAGACTCGACGCTGTTTTTAACTCCCCTTAGAATAAAAATCATTTAAAAAACATAAGGTACATTCTATGTACAAGAGCCCTTTGAAATTGCATCTCCACGTGCTATCTGCTTCAGACAACTTCATTAGTCGTACTCTAACGGAGCGAAGCATTGTTGTACAAAGCAGCGAAACGCTACTCAAGTTCTCCAGAATTCTCACTCCATCTATAGCGTGAGTTGTTACGGCTAAGTTAAACTCTTACATAGTGACGCCTTCATGGAAATGCTCTCATTTAATAGAGAACACAGTATAATTACTTTGCCCGTACTCTTCAGGGTGAAAATTTGAATAATTTAGTTTCTGTGTAATCCTTTATAGCAGTTAAAATTCTTGGTATTTGATCTACATCTCATTAACGAAGAGTAGGTTTAGAATTAAATTCTTTGTGCGCGTGGCTATAATATTAATATCATTATCCTTTCATCATTCCATATCTATTGAAATCGTAATCAAATATAACATAACAGCGCCTAACCCTATTAAACTTTTAACCTGGTGTGAAACTCGAATCTCAAGTCCGCAGGCGAACTAATGAATTATGCAATGTATGTATTTAGCACGAGGAATCGATACGGCGTTCACGAAAACTCGATACGACGTCGACTAACGGTAGGCTAAGGTTCGCTTGCAAGCAATGTTTACGAATATACGGCTATTAATATTTCTCGACGTTCGATGAATATAAAATTTTATTGGGTTAGACGGTAGAACTGAATAAAGTTTGGAAGTTAAATTGGATAACACTCCGCCGGAGAGGTATGAAGCTGCTGATTGATTTTGTTCGTTAAAAGTTTCGGAAATCGTTTGAATGTTTATGTTATATACTGTTTACACTGAAGGGAAGTGACGAATTGCTTTCAGAGCGGCGCAAATACGTAGAAATTGAGTAAATTGAGTTATGGATTCGTCAAAGGAATATCTTGTACATTTACTGAAATAATATTATGTGCCATGATTAATAGAGTAAGTCTCTATGAAACTTTATAATGCAATAGCTGCAAATATTATTTAATAATATATGGCATCTAATATGTTACAGTATGGTTTAGAAATCTTATATGTAATCAATCAAATATCTCCCCACGGCGAAGTATTACCCTTCTACGGCCATCGTGCATACCTAGACGAAATCGCGATTCCTCGCTGAAGACGGCAGTATGCCATTCTGCCTACCAATGATGCCGTTCTCTGCACCAGTACAAACGTTGACGCTAGTGGTCTGCAGTCAAAGGAAACACTAATCTTGGACGGTATGCAAGAAGTCCAAAGGCTCGAATGTGGCAATACAGTGTACGTAGATTAACAGGTCACACTTTCTCCAAACCATTGGTCAGCAATTTGACGAGTAACAAAACGGTCGCGTAGAGCTAGTTGTCTGAAACGATCAGGTTTGGGGCGCTATTGCGCATGGTAGCCAAACATCACTTGTTTTTATTCAAGGCAATGTAACAGCTGCGTTATCTTGATGTTGTCCTACAAATCACTTTACTGCCTTATCTAGATGGCCGTCCACACGTTCTTTTTCAGCAAGAATTATGGACTTTCTCCAAGAAGTAGGTGTTAATGTTTTGCCGTCAATATCGGTACAAATCATTGCATTTACTTTATTGCATCAATAAATGTCTCAACAGCAGCGTTTGGATCATTTTCATCCAGTGTCGAATTCCAGTTATAAATTCTCAGCCATTCTTTGAAAGTATGTATGTCTTCGTTGGATAAGATCTTTTTCCTTATTTTATAACGTTCTTTCTGCTTTGTAACATTTAGTGGCAATGAAATCTCCTGCGCCAATATCACAACGATAAATTATTTTTCAGTAGCGTTTTTTTAGAGATGGAAAACATTTCAAGTGTATTTATAGTAGATCAATATTTTAATACACCAACGCGAAGTTGTCCATGAGAAGGGTTAACTAGTCAAGCTATTTTTTAATTATTAACAGGTACCATTTCTAAAACCTTCGCTGATCGTTGAAGTCTCAGGAATAGGCAATTACTTGAATGTAGCATAAAGTCGATTGTCTTCTTTTAATTTGTAATAAGGGAATATGGTTTCTAATTTAGATACTTATCTTTTTCGTTTAAATTAAAAAGACCATAATCGCAAATTATTTTTTTTTCCTTACTGCAATCAAATTAGAGCCCACGGTAATATATAATCATACTACCTGCTCTGTACAATATACGCGCTTACACCTATTATACTTGCAAATACGAGTTTGCGTACATGTTTCACTACTCCCCACGGATAATGGGGCATGTTGTACTACCAAGAAAAAAAGTCTGAATTCCTCCATTATGCAAATTTTCACTCGCAAATAATTTAAGCCGGTTTCCCTCGCTATAACGTACTACGTATAGGCCCTGTTCCGTCTGTACGTCTAGCACCGTTGTTATTCGACATAAATTATAATGGTTAGCGTCCGCCCGGAGCCCTTCTGATCGATACTAATAAAGTAATTTGCCGCGAAGTTTTGACGTGGCGAAGTAAAACGCGCTGGATAGAAGAGCCTTCCGCTACGGCTCTTTAAATCCCATTATTGTTTACGTGAGAGTGCAAGCGTAACATGGCGGCTACGTCTCGACGTTTATGGGGTTCTTTGAGGTGGTGGAAAATACTCCGTTTCATCTTGTGTTACGCGTTCAGATGGAATGGAACGCCGGTTGCTCCTCAGTAGATTAACTATTTGAGTTTCTGTTTGCGCCCGGAAAGTTGTCCGTCTCAAATTTACCTAATTGCCTAATGAAGCAAAATTCGTTTCGAATTACGAAGTCCGAGTTTAGAGGAATATGCGTACCGCAAAAGCAACTTCAAAATAAACAAGTCGTATATAAATTATTCACTGTTTGTTAATTAGTACATTACCAATACGGAAAGGATTTTACAATTTTAACTAGGTTGCCTATGCTGTTAATAATAAAAACATAAACTCAACAAAAACAATATAAGGGCTTACCCAAAGTACAAATATAAATTTACTAATTCATATATTTATAGAGAGTTTTATTTATACATTACTTTAAAAAGAATTAACATAAACAATTGAATATTCCATGTTGGAGTGAAATGAGTCACCAGTACTCATAAAATAGATAAAATCAATAACGCCAATGAGAATTAATCAAACTAGAATGACGCGAAACAAAAATTGCGCGACACGTCATCGATGTTCCCTTCCAAAACAAGTGCCGATCAACATCAATCTCCCTTTTCTTATTCTACAACTACACTACTGCGAGGGGTATACAAACAACGGGCACGCAAGCGTTGACGTATAGTTTTCCGTTCCGCTCCGAGTGTCATGCGATGCCCATCGGAGGACTAATCGATAAAAATGAACGCTTCCATTGAACACGAAACGTACGGGGTGCGGAAATCCACTCATCCAAAACGGAAAATCCTCGTAGATCAACGGATTTCTACCAATATGTATGCACAAGCGTCAATGTTAAAATTGTCTGGGGTGGATAAGAATATTTATGCGTGCTGGTTTGGTTTTGTTGAGGAAATGTTTGGATACATACACGAAACAAATACGAATATTGAACCAGCCTTCTTTAAGGAGTTAGCAAAGGAATTTCTATTATTTTGCTATGTATAAAGATTATATTTATATTCTTTTACATAATGTGCTGTTTAAGCTAAGTTTTAGCTGCACCATTGTGGCTCTCTTTAAGAAAAGTACAATGTGCATACAAAAATAAAGCAAATATTTCATTAAAAAAATAAATAACGTGAAAAGATTTTCAAGGATATTGTAAAAATCACGATATACAGTGAAAAAAATGAACCTCAACTTTTGCCTCCCGCAAGTTTACTTCTAGATTTTATAACATTTCCAGCGTAGATGTAATAAAATATAATTAAACAATATATTCTTATTTAACAAATAAATCAAATTTGCTTCTAAAATTCTTTCTTCACAGTCAATTTCTCACTCAAATACTTAAATTGTTACCTTAAGAATATTAATTATATATTGGCAATAATATCAATCTATTGATATTGATTGAGTTCATATAGTTTTGCAAATGTGGAGGTAGCTAGTTATGAAAAAAAGAACAATCCATTGGAAATAACATACATAACAAACAATAATTTGAAAAATTATTTTATATAAGGCACAACCAGCACGCTTTCAATAAAATAACAGGCGGTAGTGAAAATACTCATATACGTTCTCCACTCCTCCAGAAAGTGTTGGAACTACTGGCTACAACGTGTACATCTTATAAAAGCAAGATGTCCACCTACTGGGCGTATGGGTATCCGTCAAATCCAACATTACTCTGATTATCTGGCAGAGACAGCCGGTGTCCCGCAGGGCTCGATACTTGAACCTCTTCTTTTTGTAATTTTTATAAACGATTTTATATTATATGCATGGTCTGTGGAAAGTTTGAAAGCGTGGTATCCGAGAGGTTGCAAGCCGCGTTTAAACTAGTGGAGAGATAGTATGAACGAGAAGGGCTAAATGTAAACCCTCGGAAAGTGACTATGGTTCCATTTACTTGGAGGAGGAAACTTCTAACCATCTTCGGCTCTAAGATACTTGTATCTAGTGAGGTTAAATACCTAGGTGATTTAGATACAAAGTTGACGTACAAATCTCACCTGGGACATGTGACGAACAAAGCCACGAGGGTCTTCTGGGCCTGAAGAGAAATGTTTGATAAATATCTGAAATATATATTTGACCCCTTATTTTCTTAATGCGGTTTTATTAATACTTTTCCTTATTGGAATGTGTTAGCTTAATTGAATAAAAAAACCTATACATTAGAGTCGACGGTTCTAGTGTTTTTGCAATATGTTTTTTACATTAGCGATATGCCTCTCTCTTAAGAGGAAAAAAAACACATTTTAGTTTCGGCTGGATCCATTAACCGAAACTAATATCTATGAATAAATAAAATCCAATTTCTCTCTCCGAAATTGGGAAACATTTTCCTGAATATATACAACGCATACGTATAGATAACTATAATGATTTTCCCGCGAGATGATGCCAGAACCACAACGCTCTCCACTACGTGCACACAGTGAGATCCTCCGAATTTGGTTAGGACATTGATCCTGTTTCGCCCCACGAACAGAGGCTGAAGAATAGACGACGAAGAACGGAGAAGATAAGAGAAAAATATAATCTACACGGTCTCTTCCGAATATATACCCGTCTCTATCGGTTGAGGATAGGCGGGCGGAGCGTGAGCATGCATCTTTCATGTATACGTCTTCATTCGGAATTCATTTTTATCTGTCGATCCTTGGTAAGTTTACGACAATCCTCTACACGTAGTGAGCGATGCGGTTCGCTGAAAACCCGAGTAGGAGTAAGTAGATTTTCGGGTAGAGAGGATGCAACACCTGAGGCCTCGGACGGTAATGCATTTACATACATTAGAATACTCAGAGTTGGAGAAAATACGATCGGTGAAGCTTTGAATTGGGTTTTATTTTGTATACGTTTTTTTTACGCAGAATATACGGAGCCAATTTTTGCCATTATCCAGTAGTCTAGGTACAGCAAATACATTATTACGCTTCGCAATTTTTTGTACTTAGCCATTACTCATGTATATCTTTCACTCCTTTTTTATTTCGTACTATACAATAATAACCCTGTATGACTACTTTCTGGAATAGAATCGTTTACAATTCTTTGTCTTTGTAGTATATTCCCCTCCTAGTTCACACTTAAATACACTCAATTCTGATTTATGCTTATTACTTCTTAATAGTTTTCGTTTACCCATCTGCAGTAACAAGTTTATAACAAACGTTGATGCCATAAGCACACCCTGTGGAATAGCTAGTAGCGCAGAAACAACGAATTAAGGCGCTTTACAGTGGCCATAAATAAGGACGCCTTGGCAGTTTCATTAAACTCCTTTATAGGACATGATGACGTATAATGAGAATAATTTTAATTATAATAAATAAGGTATTGTACTCAAACATGTGTGTTGGAAATTTTGGTGGAGGTGCTACATTAATAAACATATTTCCGTTAACTGCTTAATACTTTAAGAAAGAAATAAAATGTATTTTTGCTCAATAACATACAATAAATGAGTTTGAAACTAGTCCAATCAAATATGTGATTATAACTTATGAAATAACTTTTGCATAATAGTTTCTCTTATGCAAACACAATGACAAATTCAGCAATATATGATTACAATATCGCGGAATACATCGGAGAATATTCTACGGCTAATACACTTGGAAAGCGATTACTCCACTGATGGCGTTGCAATATAATCGTTCAATTCATTTTGCGTCCGGAGTTAGTCGAGAGTCTCGGCTGACGGAGAAGAACAGATTGAAGATAATTGAATACGTAATTGCGTTTTAAAATTAGATTTCCAGCGGAATTAATTTGAGTGCGTGCGTTTGCGTAGGTTGGTCGGTCCTATTGCTGATCCTTTTCGGTTTAAATCATGCGTGCTCCGTATTATAATGCAAATCCGTAGGAACGGTTGGTATTGCTAAGGATAAATCGCCGGCTTACATTGATGGGAACACGGGAGAAAGAGGTGGTATCGGTTAAATTCACATTCACTTCTCATAGGAGGATTCGAGTGATTTTAACGATTTATTTTTAATGTGTTTTACAGTAAGTGTGGAACTTGCTGGAACTCGGATACTAGAATAAACTTCAGCTGGTCGGCCCTTTGAGCCCTTTGAATGTTTTCGAGTGTCCCAAAATGTCTTTAGGTGATTTTTGAATCTCGGGAAGAGGAAAAAGTCAACAGGACTCAAATCAAGCGAATAAGGAGGGTGGGGAGCCACAGGAATGTTTCTTCTGGCCAAAAACGTGTTTACTGAAATTGCTGTGTGAGAAGGCGCATTCTCGTGATGCATAACCCAATTGTTCTTGATGTTTGATCTCACACGCATGATTCTTTTTCGAAGTATTTCAAGAACCTCTCGGTAAAAATGTTGATTCTATCCTTGAAGCCCACTTACTCATTTTTGCTGTCTTGGGCCTTGAAGAGTTTGAAGTGCGCTATTCCATGCTCTGACACTTGATTTCGGGGTCGTATTCAACCGCCCAACACTCCGCACCAGTAAATCGGGATCATTTTTAGTCGTTTCCAAAAGGGGAACGCACCTTTGCATCCTAATGTCCTTCTTGTTTTGCGAAAGGTTTTTTTGAACCACTTTCGCGCAAATTGTTCTCATCTCCAATTGATTGATCAAAATCTGAGGAACTATGCTCTGAGTCAAATTCAACTTTCCTGTCAACCGACGATCTGAACCTACAAGATCCCGAAGTCTGCAAACATTTTTATCGGTTCTTGCAGATGCCGGTCTTCCTCTCCGTTTTTGATTTTCAATCGACTGTCTTACTTCTGAAAATGCCTTAAACCATCGAAAAATCTGATCCCTTGATAAAATATTGTCTCCGTAGACCTGCTGAAGTTTTGCAAAAGTTTCCGTTGCACTGTGCCCAAGTCTGAAGCAAAATTTGACAGAACACGGTTGTGCGCACTCTTTTTTAGAACGCACTATAGAACATTGTTGCACACTGTCTTTTTACAAGTCGGAGGAGTTTGAAAGAAAGCGGAGAGTTGTGCGGTTTACGGGTCTGCCGAGGCGAGTCGTAATCGGTCGTCAAATGAACGACTGCGAGACGCGAAGCGTCGGTCTTTTTACAAGTGAGAGGCAAGAATTAAGAAAAGAGAATATACAGGACGTACTGACAATCCCAAACTACAGGTGTGTAGGAGGGGTAGCGGAGGGTGGTGCGGTTTAGTCGATCCGCTGTAATGGGGCGTAAATCATTTAACAACTAATTAGTTGGCAGGGTGACCGGACCCCGCTTTCTAGTGTTTAACTAATTTATTAAATTACTTTAATTAACGTTAGTTACTCCAAAATGGTTGCATACACAAAAAAAAAGCTTTGAAGTGCTTTATTTATTATATCTAACAATGAGCAAATACATAGTCGCCGTCACGATATTTTAAAATGACCTCAATTCATACTAATCGGATTATAAGGGTCCGCTATTTTGCTTACCTGTGAAAGACAATCGTTTACAGTAGAATATCCCCCATTAGACAAATACTGTAAACGTTTTATACCCCTTATAATCCGATTAGTGCGAATTGATGTAATTTTAAAATATCGTGACAACTATACATCGTTTCTAAAATTAACTAGCTCGTACCTACTTAGGATGCCACGTAAGATTTTCTTGTTTTATCAACGTTACCTAGGTACCTACTACAGTAGAGCAACTAAAACTGCGCATTCCGAGAATCCCGTTTCCTATTTATCTTTTGATGTAGTCCACCGTAGCGGTTTCTTGCGTTTGCCGTGCACGTGACTAATAAGCCCGTGGTCACTGCAACCGTACAGACGTTAGCGGAACGTGAAGGGAACGCCTAAGATAAATACAGGAGCGAAATCCCTCGCAAACTCCCTTGATTAATGTTCGTAGGCCTTCCGCATTGGTTGAAATGTGAGTTTTGTCTTCAGATTCCTCTCTTTCATTTATAAAACTCATTTCTTTCGCGTCTCGCCATAATTTAAGGATGTCACTACATCCACCGAGCTATTGATATTCTATTCGGATCGTATTTTACGATATATGAGTTAAAAGTACGAAATTTATATGCGGTTTTTCGTCCGCCTTATCGCGAGAGGAAACCTAATTTAAAACTGCCATTCATTGGTATTTCTACTCTTGAGTGAATTGAGTGGATAAATATGAAGAACGAAGTGCCCCGAGATCGGTTCTTTAAAGGAAAATACTCGTCTTTCCTATTCATTTAAACTTGAAGTTGCTCTCCATTAAATTTTCAAGTATGTTCCTTGTGCTAGGAAAGAAATGAATTACATGAAAGCAAAATGTACCTCTTGAAGGAACTGCGAGTTGTATCCAAGACCGTAGGAGTGATCACAGACGCGTGAATATGAAGCAAGTAGGTTTTCTGTAAGTACCAAAAAAATCAATGTAATTACCTTTAGGAACTAAAAAGGACAAGGAATGGATAACTACGTCTCCAAAATCATCATTAAAATTAATACATATTTAAGATAGAAGAACAAAGAAAAATATAAAATTAATTACAATTAGGAGCCTAAATAGCAAACCCATTTTACACAAGATAGAATTAGAATGGTCGCAACATTCGTCACACGTGTGACACTCTTAATCAAACCCCGCTCTCGTGTTTTTCGACAGCCCTTTTCCGTTGAATAATTTCATTTTTCAACAAGAGAACGCACGAGGCTACCTCAGAATAGGCACTAGTATGATACAGCGGCGCTTCCAGTAGCGCGTCACACTAAATTCTGGCGTTGCGGCAACTCGAATGAGCCGTCAACCGTCCGTAGCGGCCAATTAATCAAAATCCGCTATGTACCACGGTGTTTCCGCGTTCTAGTTGCCACATAATATCTCCCAGTACCGTCGGTTGTCCGGGTACACCTCTATGCGATTAATCTGGGCATTCGCCGGGTAACAACGGAGTACCGGAAGGGATGTAACTGGGGGATAGTAAGGTTGGATTGTTCCACGTACCAATTTAGTCAATTTGCATGTGTGGGTGTGTTTGTAGAATCGTGGACATGCAAAGTGACCGATCTAAGACGAGAAAATATTAATTAAATATTAACACTCAACTAGTACCTATACTTAAATAAATGTTTTCTTGCTAATCACTGTTATTAATATGAGGCAATTTTTATGATTTTACCCGACATCTCCCATTCACCGGATGGTTGCTCTACCAGTTAAGCTAACACCACAATTTGAATGTCCAACGATTTTACCCGACATCTCCCATTCACCGGATGATTGCTCTACCAGTTGAGCTAGCAACACAATTTGAATATCCAAATACAAATCTTAGAAAGCAAATTTTTAATGTAAAAATTGCCTCATATGAATTACAGTCATTAGCAGGAAAGCATTTATTTAATGCTTTCACACTGTAAGAAGTGCATTCGTTGCATATTTGCCGATCTGCCGGCTTTCTAAGATCTGTATTTGGACATTCTTATTGTGTTGTGCCCGTACACCGCGTTAACTCAACTGGTAGAGCAACCATCCGGTGAATATCAGATGTCGGGTTCAAATCCTACACGAGATAAAATTTTTAATATAAAAATTGCTTCATATTAATTACAGTGATTAGCAGGAAAGAATTTATTTAATGATTTTACACTGTAAGAAGCGCATTCATTGTAGTAACTGAAGTGTTTTATTGTTCTTCCCACTATGGTGGACTAATAGTGGCAAAAACACCAGCAGGATGTTGATTCAATTGATTTTCAATTGGTTTTCTTAACTTTCTTAGCTTTCTTCTTTGAAAATAAAATGATTATTTTTAATAATTCTTCTATTCTTAAAAATTGTGATATTTTATAAAATACACCTGTAGAACACCCAACCATTGTTGGAGTCGACATCGTAACTGTCAAGGATTGTACTGTACATATCTAGTGTACGCCAGACCATGTTTCGGCTGTAAAGCCGTTTGTCCGAATAATCGTGCTGTAATATAGTGCCCTTTGATAGTAACAGACGGTTAACTGTTATTTAGTAGCCAGTTCTAAGTGCAAGACCGTGTGGTGGCTAACTTAATAGGGTTCGCTTCTTCGTAGCTATTATTACGTAACGTGGAAGCTTATATATTAAAATATGTACCAACGTCAGAAAGTGGAGGAACTACGTAATAATACATCTTTATGGTCGCAGTAACTTGAGTAATTAGAAACATCAACGTCTACACACTCAATTCAACATCGGAAACTATAATAGCATCAGCATATAAGATACAGGTCTAATTACACTTTTTTTTTAAGTTATAAAAAATAACAAAGTCGGTTCATATTCATATTGTACAAATTGGACTTTGCTTTTAATTTTGTCAAATATTCTTAGTTCTGCATCATGCACCTCCAAATAACAAAACTGCCAAAATCGCCATGATGTTAGTGCCCCCTTCCCCTCATATTTACCTTAGATTTGTACAAAAAAAAAAAATTACTTGATCTGCGATAACATCAACCGGCAAGTTTTAACAGAAATTTTCGAAGCATATTTGCAAGTTCTGATGTCACCAACACTCGACCGATAATCGCATTTCTGCTACGCTGAAATCTGCATATTCCCAAAACAAATTTCCGCAGCGTACTTGCAAACCTAGTCACATCGGAACTGGACCGGCTCCAAACTATATTCTGACAATATGCAGCATGTGTGTATGTCACCCATTTACGACCCGGAATTACAGATAATCCGATGGCACATCTCGTGACCCACTTCGCGACAATATCATTTGTCAGAGTTACGTACGCCATGCTCACTTCACCAAACCCAACTCCTTTCATAAAAGATCATTCACCCTATACTGTAGAAAGTGTATACCCAACTCGTTTCGTAGGATGTATGTACCATACTTATGATAACACTGGTGGCGCTGTTGTCGTTTGCTACCCCTATAATAATGTATTATTCTTCAGACGTTCGTTCCGATGGAAATTGATAGAATTGTCCGTGATTGTTTGTGATAGGGCTTTCCGTCAAAGCGGCGCTTTTGGGGGACCGAACGGAATATGATTTCCCGAATGTTTTCGACTAGAATCGAGATGGCTTTTCGATAGGGTTACGGCGGAAAGCGAAAAACGAATAAAACTAGAAAGCGAAGGATCCTAATACATTTTATCGTCGCACAAACATAAAATTCTTTTTTTATGTTCGATGAACGAAACGGGTCAGCGATCTTTGTCGCACGTTTTTAGCGCGATTCTATGGCTCTATAAACTCCCGAAATGGTTGGAAATAGGAGACATGAAGGTATATATACGCCTATCGCCGGAACGGGACATGAAATCGCATTGATCTCTTCGATTTTAATAAAAAAAAAAAAAAGGAAATTGGACGGATCTGCGAACTAGTTTGCCTATAAATTATTCGAAAATCGCATGCAGGAAACAATATCCAGTTTAAATTTTTTTTATTTTTATAGCGGATGTTTTGCTATTCAGGATAATTTACTTACGATCTGCACCATGGGACTCTCGCTTATTACTGCATATGAAGAACAAATTAACATTTTGCTAAATTGCCAAGGACATTTGGGATAATTTTTTTTTTGTAAAATTAATCTGCGTTTGCGTTGGTGGACAGGCACAGCTATTTTTACAGTTGACAAAACCAAAAAGGTATTTTATTATTTAATATATATATTTATATTGACATATGAAACAAGTGTCGATTGGCTCCATTGAATTGTGCTGTCAAAGTATCAAATCAGCTACGTTGAGTTGTCTCTTAAGTTCAGCAGATCAACATAACTGTCTTATTTGATGTGATTAGTACACTGCGAGAAATAGATTGTACTCTTTAACATAAATATAGTACACCTTAATATATTTTATAGCTCCTATAGGAACAATCATGTTTTATATTACCGGTGACAATATCTGTATAGTAAATTTCTGTGAATAGTTTTTATTAACTCGTATGTTAAAGTTGATGTACTATATTTGTATTATTAATTTGAGCATACATGTTAGTAAATGTGAAAAAAATTTCTTATAGCACTGACTATATTTGATAATAACTGTTAAATTTTTTATTGTACCCAGTATAATGTAATATTTTACTATGTAGGATACATGATGCTCATACTTACTATATAGCCTTGTAGTACTTACAATATTATTTTCTATTATAATAATTTAACGTCTCTTAGCATTTAAAATAGTAGATAGTAAACAATAATATAATAGATTATATGCGGGTACTATACAGCGATACTTACCTGTAATGAAAAATATAGTACTATACAAGGTTTTACCCAGTTCATGCATAGGGAAAGTGGAATATTACACAATAAAAACTATAATATTGATTTTATTTTTTTATTTGTCCTTAGAACCATTATTACAAAATTCCAACGTGTATTACTTTCATTAACATAACAATCACTAGTAGGTTAGATTTAGGTTAATGTTGTATCAAAGCATAAAGTACCCACTACGAAGTGTATGCATATAATATCTATTACTTACCTTTGAATATATCAATTAACTGTGGAAACCCCCACTCGATTAAAATGTTTTCTAAGTTTGCATCCATTTCTGCTCACGATGCACAGCAAGGAACGATCAGACACAAACATGCACCGACACGAATACGTACACCTGTATCACACGTACATAACACGCGTCAGTAATTTTGTCGCGGCAAAACAGCTTATTGGTCGATTTCTTCGGTAAAGATCGACAATGAATAGAGCAACGGGTGGGAAGAGCGTTACAAACATTTATTTTAGAAATTGAATATGCATCGAATACCTGATAATATCGCAGTCAATCGCAGCGACTATCTATATAATCCACCTCATTATATAGGCTTTCAGCAATAGAGTATATTAATTGTTACATCCATAAGATGTAGATGGTAACATCCAGATTTTGCCTATTACTATAAGCATGATAAAATCTGGTTATTTTACTCCTAATACGCCACATATTGTCGTTTTGACAATAATTATTTTAGTAATTAACATAAAAAGATTTACGATCTAATTTCTACAATCCATTTTTCTCAGTGTATGCACTAGTCAGGTCCTTATTAGTTTAATAATGTCTTGGGCACTTATAACATTTATTTTGTTATGTTTAATGATTTACTAATCAGAAGAATTTAAAAAGTATCTATTTGTAATATTCATAACATCAAACAATATTTCGCTTAATTAATGCCATCCAAAAGTTCTGTCGTTTGGCGATTTTATGCATAGTTTCTTTATAGGGCGGGCGATTTTGGCTTTTAGTTAGATAGCAACGGTTGTTCGGTAAAAGCATTAGAGAATCACAACATTCTACTTAAGTATTAAAATACTTAAATATTTTTGTATCTGTCTTTGTTCATAAACATTATGGTAATTCTTTTGTATTTCTATATATTTTACCTAGATTTACTTATGTGTTGTTTATTATTTAATTTAAAATACCAAATAAAGCTGTACCAAACCCAGTCGTTGGT
Source organism: Cetonia aurata (assembly GCA_949128085.1). Lineage (NCBI taxonomy): Eukaryota > Metazoa > Arthropoda > Insecta > Coleoptera > Scarabaeidae > Cetonia > Cetonia aurata. The sequence goes on from OX421885.1 coordinate 39,028,705, forward strand.
AGGACAGGGACATACTCTACATATATTGACTACACATATTTGTGGAAAACCTACGACGAAATATAAGATACACTTTTCTTTTTTATCCTAAATGCATCTTCCAGAACTATGCTGCAGTTATTAAGGTTATACATATACATTTGCTGCGAATTGTGCACAAGAATTTTGATTTAAGAAATAGAGCACGTCTGCATAGTTGCAATAACCTGCATATCACGTCCATCAAACTAAATCAAATTATGTTCCCTCATTAGTATTACAGGCAACAGCTGCGTAAAGGAATCCGTCTACTCCTTACCGGCAGGAAGTACTATCAGTTTCACAGAAATTCGTATGCTTTCCAATTCGTAGCATGTAGAAACATCTCAGTCGGTATCCAACGCGAATAGCAATAACATAGCAAGTAGTAGATATCACATTGCTGTAACAGTTCTGTAAGGACTAAGAAGTAAACAGATGAGCTTCTCCGTTGCACTTTAAATCCAATGAGCACTTGGTATGGCGGGGCAGACGGTGTATTTAATGCGCATGGAAGGGCATGTAATGAGAAGCTCTGTGAGAACGCCGGATACATGTACTTAATGCCGCATTAAGCAGAACTACTCCGTTGAGAGACATAACTTTGTAGTTAGGATACCTCAAAGTCTCCGTGGAAATTGACAAGAGGAAAAGCATTTAGTTTTAATGTTTTAATGGGGATTCGATGTTGTTTGGGTAGATATTAAAAGTTCGAGAAAATAATAACTGCATCGATATTTCCAGTATAAAATTAGAAAAAAGATAGTTAACAATGTGTCAAATTAACCAAAGAGTCGTTGATAGAGAATAGTAAACACTGATAAGTTAGTAAGAACTTGTAAACTGGAACTTGGACAAATAATTTAATCATTAATGTTAAATAAGATCTACAAATTATAATTATCAATGAAGTCACCAAGTCAGCTAAGTCTTGCGGTAGGAGGGTGGAAGATATTATCCCATGGATCAACTGAATGCTTTCGGATATGGGGACTTTGGTAAATAAAGATAAATTCTAGAACAACTCATGATCGACGCTTCTTTTTTTGATTTAATCTTCAATGTATATTTTCAGACATTAATATTATTGCAAGTAATAAAATACCCACGACTCCCAACGTATAAAACCAGTAAGTACACCAAAAGCTAAACTTTAACCGCGCGCAAAAATTAAAGAACATCCAATCAGTAAAGATTTAAGAACCTAATAAAAGTTTCTCTTTTCGACCGTTTCCATCTACCCAGTCGTACTGCAGATACCCGCAGGCAATATCTCCCAGTAGAATCGGACATTGCGAACCAACTGCGCAATAAAAATTCATCTCTCCTCGGTTACTGAGAAGCGAGCATCTGCTTACCACCCCCTTTTTCCGAATACCGCACTTCGTTCCTTTTTTTTTTCTTTCCCAAGTCATTATTGATACAAGGCAGTTGCGTCCTCCCATATTAAAGCCTAATTACAATGGGAATAAATCTACGGGGAGCGGTGAAAATTTATTACTCATCGCCGCTAGGGCAAGTTGGAGGATCCGTTATTAGGATGGCCGAAAAATTTACGATCCTCAATCCGGAGGTTAGGAAAATCGGTCATCCGGTGTTCGAATATCGAAAGCGCCTGGAGATATCACTTCCGCTCAATTGCTTTCGAGCGAGGGAAGTTACACTAGGCGCAATTGTAAAACGGAAGGTCGGGACTCGAACGGTAAAGTTTAATTTACTTCTTTTCTGCGGACACGTGAATTTGTTTGCCTGGACGAGAATGAATTTATGAAGACTTACTTGAATTTATTAAATCAAGCTAAAGACAATGAAAGTAAAAAAGAAACTTTTACAGATTCGACCTTATCATTGCATTGGTTCGTCATTAAACCGCAGATCGAGTAGTTGTACAGAAAAAAATAACTCTGGCCAGTTTTGAGATAAAGGAGACTTTTTTAACGGGTGCAAATTGAATATTCATTTGCCTATTCGCTTTAAGAACATTGAGAAAGAAATAAAAAACTAACATTATACTACAATCCATGCTTATCGACCAAATTGTTTGTAATTCCGCTATAACTTTTTATTAATTGTAATAATTTTCGCTTGCTTTCTCCAGACGCGTGCATTTATTCGCATTTACAAGGATGAATTTAAGAATGCAGTACAATTAAACCTTAATTGAACTTGCCTTATTTTCTTTCAATAAATAGAAGATAAAAAAGCAGTTGTTGAGAGAACATTTAAGGCCAGTACAACGCCACTTAGCGAACCATCCCCTCTAACTTCTAACTTTGACTCGCAATTTGCCGTATAATTAGCGCCACTCGATTTCACAAGGAAACCAACCATACGCAACTGCGCCTCCTTTGAGGTAGAAAAAAGAGCGGACCTACAATTCACCGGTTCAAAAAGCAATAATACTAAAGGGTAGAAGAGAGAGGGTACAGCGATCGCTTAGGCAGCGCCAGTAAGGAAAAGCAATCATTAAATTTTCAGGCAAAAGAGGAAAAGTGCTGCTCTTCCTCTTACTCGACTAACTGTGCATTTCCTGGATGGAAATTTTCTGGGAATATCTTCGCAAAAGAGGAAAATTGAATGCTATTTATTTTTTTCTTATTGTTATTAAGAGGGCGCTCTAGTAGGGTGATGTAGATACTCAACATTTTCTTTTATAGCGTTCGAAGTCTTCTGCCTAAGAATAAAAATATTATCTATAGTAATAACCATAAAAGTCTACCTTATGCAAGTTGTATAGAAGGTTTTCTTTATTTAATTAAGTAGTTCACTATGTTGTCTTCTCACTCTATTATTTAATTTAAGAGGTTTCAAATTTATAAATAAATTCAGTACAAACTCATACGATTAATTTAATCATATTGTTATAATCCTACGACACTTTTCGTTCAAGTAATTGGTACATTATAAACACATTATAAGGCTCAGGGCTTTTTAAAGCTTATATAAATATAGTTATTTATTTATAACTTAACTAAGCTTTTAGTAATTTGCTTATTGTTATCAATTACTTATAAAAAAGTTGTTTAGTCTAAAATTAAAATCTTTATTTATGGTATTTAAAGAACTAAAATTCATACTATACAATTTGAAAATAAGTAACGACTATTGTTTTTCTCTTATTAATAAAAATACTCAGAGAGAGTGACAATAGTTTTCTTACTTATTTACAAATAGCTACTAAATATTACGTTCCAGAATCATTATTATAAAAACTGCTTCCTAAACGCGTAAATATGTGGTATTTCAATTTAACAGATGACCAGAAGTGACTCACGAGCAAAAAGGGCAATCAAGGATTGCGTTACAAAAAGAAAAACGCGAAACATTTCCCGTCCATTTTCACTATCCGCCCGCATTTTTTCCACATCCCACGACTGGTTTTTCCACTTCCCCGGAACGACGTACAAGCGCACACAAAGATTAAGCTTTGCCAGCACATCCACCCAGAGGAGATATCTCTCCTGTCCACGAGTTAACTACAAAGGCTCTTGAAGATTTCGCGATAGCGGAACGTCGTGATATTTTGATATATTGTCTAGATAATGATGTCACGCATCATATAGCAGAGGGCGCTCGGGTTGGAGAAGCCGCCGACCAAACAAAAGGCGGACAACGAAGGATTTCTTTAGACGTTTTTCTTTCCTCATCGTCACCGGCAAAACCGCCGGCCCAGTTTCGGATTTGCGAACATTCGTAAGTAAACGCTATATTGTACAAGGCAGAGCGCGATGGCGCTTTTTGTATCGCGGTAGGCCGCTATCTGAATTAATCTTCCGTGAAATGTGATTAATGACGTCGCCTCTGAAATTGAGTAACGTGTCACTAATTTGAGCATATAAAACATATCGATATCTGACGGTATTTGATTAATGATTGATGAACGAACATGTTATGGTGGAACTGCATTTGATAGCGTTAGATTTAGCCTGTGAAACGCCTGATAATGAACAATTATGTCAAACATTAACCGACTGATTGGATGGTCTAGACATTCTACAGACCTTTAGAATTTCAATTTAGAGAATTACTCGATAAATTCCCAAAGTCTACCCGCTGTAAACACAATCAACTTACGGAAACACTTACACTAATGAACTTAATAAATAATGTGATTGACACTCAGCGTACATACCCCAAGTGATTACTATATAAAAAAAAGAAATATGTTCCTCAGTCGGTATTTTACTGACAATACAAATCCCCAACGTGCCATTTCAATATACGCGCGGTGAGAAAGATATAGACTTTATTAGTTAACTTGGTAAAAGATCGAAGGATATTAACGATATCTTAGCAAAACAACAGAGTTTTCAATATACATACTTTACAGAATATTTAATATTTACACTCAAAGAAGTACATAGGGCATAATTACTATAATATTGTAGTTGAAAAAATGTAGTTATAGTTACTACAATTGTAAAAGCCAGTCCTAACCCGTTCTCGTACAGCTTACTACATTATTGTGTCTAACATTGTGTAGTATATTTTAACAGTACAACAATATGAATTTGTAATATATTTTTGTTTTACTGTATGTGTATAAACACTTTGTTCACAATAGTATGCCAAACTTTCTTGTATTAAAGAGTTGAATATAATGTAGTCGAATTTAGTACAATTAGGTTTGAAAATTCAAAATACTGTAACACTTTCATATATACATTATATTAATTATTGTAGGTGTCTAATATACCTATAGGAGTAGGATTAACTTGTTTATTAATATCTGTTTCATTTGAATCTTATTAAATTAGATATCCCAACGCGTTTTTACTATATTGATTATTGATACAAATATAAATTATGTCCGGAATTGCGGAAACAAAGGTGAATACTGAATAAAAGCAAACAAAAATGTGTTTTGATCTTCGCAGTGCCAGCAATCATCCCGCTAATACGCCATTTTATGTTAGTCGTTAATAAGGCGTACATGGTGGTGGTCGTGTGATTAATGTGTTCTTATGTCGTGTCCTATGGTACTTCGTCCATTAGATAATATACACATTAAGGGCGATGGATGCGAACAGTTGTTTACTGAGTTGGGGATTAGACCCGTTGGTAAGCATTTTTGAAGGTAAGACATTAAAATATATCTTGAATACAAAAGTATAGGCGTGTATGTATGTAAGTATTTAGCATTAAATTGTTTCTCTTTACCTGTGTAATTACCTATTACTGGTGCTGCTATGTATTTATATACATTCAATTACCTATAGAGCGTAAATGTAATAGGTAATTCTTGGGTTGTCTGGAATCTATTATGTCATAATAACAAATAATTATAATATTATTGATGCACGTTCATTGTTATCATAACTGTACAAATTCTTTCTATTATCCATATATCGGTGACTTTTACACCTTTTACTGAGGTGTAATAATTTCCAGGCAGTGCAATTTTCTAACTTTCTGTTACATATAGTTGAAATCGCAATACACAATCGAAATCTACAAAACTTAATTTGTATTCATTTCCGGAATATTACTGACTTGGATATAGAGCTACAGTTGCGGGCAGAGAATAACGCCAGATTTCAGTTTCCAGTACAAGAGATACCAATAATAGTTGGAGAACTTCTTAACGTAACGGACTCATACGCGTATGCACTTTATATCAAATATAAAGTAGATACACCATTAAAAGCTGTGGATGCATGTTTTAAAATAATGTTTGCATTGGGTATTGAGTATCCAATAGAATGCGATCAGGTGACATTTCAGTTTCATTGAAGAAATCAGTAAAAAATGTTTGTGTTCCAAGTTAGTATCTTTTTCAATAAAAATGTGTTACGTTGAAAATGTTGTCTAGTAAATGTGTTTTCAATAAAATTCTTGTTTTTATTAATTTCTATTTCCTTTTTGCTTTGCTAAGTACATACATATGTATAATGTTCTTACAACTAATATAATAACTATTAGGTTGTACAAATATAGTATTTACCCACGTAAGTATATACCTATATAAAATTGTAGTAATTTTTACAACAGGTCCTTACTAAATAGTAATATATTTCGTGAAAAGCATCTAACGCTATAGTGATAATCATTACTACAATTTCTAGTAACTTATAGTTTTCATTGTTTACTGCGCAACAGCTTTTTACCTCAAATTCTAGCATTACACAGTAGAAACGTTCTCAATAAATATAGTACGAATCGCCATTTTCTGTGGCAGAATCTCTCAAATATTCTTTTACTTAGTGTTATAATTTGTAGCACAACTTACGAGTACATATTACAAAGTGTTGCATAGTTTAGCCTAAAAATTACAACAACTTTGTGGATTCAGTCTTATTTCCTTTGAGAAATTGTCTCGCAGAGAAATTGTATAAAGTATTACAATATTGTAGTAGGCTCTCTTAAAACTAAAATGACCGTTCTGACTATATTGTTGTCGTAAATTTGTTTACAAATTGTTATACACATTCTTATACACGTTAGACACAATTTTGTGTGACTTTTCATTACAAATTACGCCTGGTGCATATATTACTGTAATTTGTAGCGATATGGAATACAATTATAACAAAATTTGCAAGTTTTTTTTTTTGGTGTAGATATTAAAAGACACTCAGCATTTTACAAGATAATTCAGTTATTATTGCATAATAATAATCCTAGCAGATATTCCATTGCATTTAATTTTGTTAGATTTTTATAGTTGTGTCCCTTGGTAAAGCCACCCTCAGGTTTCTAAAATGCCTCTTCACTACTCCCTTCAGTTTACCATCATTCACTGTGACCCCGCATTATATATACGACGAATTGTTCATTTTTCAATTACGCTTCTTCCTCCACTTCAATATTTTTTTCAGCTTTCCTGCATTAACACCCCAGAGTAAATGGCCCGTTGTTTAGTACCATACCGTTAAGCATTGATACGCTATTATTGTAGTACGGATATAACGTAGGCGATTTATCGCCTTAGTCGAACAATATTTCACCGTCTGACCATAAATGTCATTGTATATAGTAACGCCATTTTCAAAATGGACCGTTAATGTACGTCTCCTTCGAAAGCAGGCAAGTGTTGTACTTAACCTGTGCGTTTTACGGATTTATTTTCCACGCTTCGTTCACGAGTTTTCGTGATCTGCGTACGATTTTTAAAACTACCGAGAAATGAAATCATTTTTGCCAAGGAGCAAAGAATTTGGTAAAATCTAACTGCAACCAATCAAAATTCCACCACAGCGAGCGCAGTGAATTTTCATGGAATTCCGAAGCGATGATGCACGTCGTAATGCAACCAATTACACTCACGAACTTTAACGAGCGACATTAGCCTTGCATTATACTGGCGAACACGTAAATCGCAGTCTCACTAATCATCATTAAATTGCTGCAGTGTTAACTTTGTTAACGCCGTAACGACAGCTGTCTGTATGCATATTAGTAATAAACTGGCATAGCGCGTTTTAGTATTCAGAACAGCAGCACACACTGAAGATTCTACAGTTTATTCTAATTAAAGAGGATTATCTGACGTAAGCCCTGAAAAATCTTAATATGCAAATTGATTTTATGAGAGTTGGTACTGCCTAAATTAAGAAATGACGTTTCTGTTTGTCGTGCACGAAGTTGAAATAGGTTGGAAATGGTAAAGGAATAATCCACAGTATGGATAATTTGCGTATTAGAAAATAAGTTCCCTTTAAAAACAGAATTGATGTGTTACTGAATCTTAAAACAATATCATTTAATAAAATTATCGATATTGTACGGGCATGACTTTGTCAACACACTGTATGTAATTAGAATGTACAAAAGCGATTAAAATTAATCCAGTACTTCATTGTTGCTTTTAATTCGTTTGCATACGTGTCCATAAGTTAGAACAAGTCGAATAGTAATAATATATTCATCTGTGAAGTAAAAATATGCTTTTGAAATATTTACGAAGCCTAAAATTAAGTTATTAAAGGGCAAACATTATTTATTCATCTATTAATAATCTACTTATTAAAATGATATAGAAAATAATAGTAATCAAAGTGTATTGGTATTAGTTAATTGAGTAATTGCTTTTCTTGGAAATACTTATAGAATATTTACTGCATTGCAACATTATTTATAAAATCTGTTCATAGATTTCGACGCAATACTACCAACTTTGCCATCATTAAGAATAGGATATTTATGCACAGTAAAAAATTGCGTGTAGAAATTAACACTAAAAGTGGTCTATATAAGTCCACACTATTTTTAGTAAATTTAAACTGTGCAATTTGGTAAAATTTACCACTTGCCAGTGTAAACTACTAAGAGATGATGTACACCTTTGGGTGTTAGTTAGAGGTACACTACATGGGTGTAGCTTTTACACTGAATAACATAAGTGTAATTAAGGTGCTTTTAGCTGTAAATGTTTATCGTACAGTATATATACGCTAAGCACTCTAATAAACATAAGGTGGTGAAGTGATCCAAAAGAAACTTCAATTTGCTAATAAGAATTTATTTGCGAATATCTTTTTGTATAAAACAGAATTTAAACATTTGCTTTCTCACAAAACGCACAATGTACAGAACAACGTTTAAACGACATGCACTATAATATACAGTGTGGCAACCGTTCATAGCACGATGCATGTATTAGTAACTACTGGTCGACTATAAATGGGCGTGCCACCTTGAATTGCCACGCCTACTTAGCGGCACGCAGATGGCATTTACAAACGATAGCTGACGTATTATAAGTTACACGTATAAATGTATTGGGGCATATAGGCAAATCAAAGTCTTTTAGAGTTCTATGTTATAGCATAAGTGATTAATAACATTACATGTGGTAGAAAATACTATTCCTGAAAAATAAAAAGCACTGTTAGAGGTAGTGTGTTCCCGATATAAGTAAATATTTTTAGTTGTTTGAAGCATCAGATAATCACTGATAACATGTCAGTGAAGTAATTCATCACAGCCTCATAAACAACATAAAAAATCAAAAATAAATAATCAGAACTCCTAAACTTTAAAATAAAAACTAAAATAATATTGTTCAACAAGTATAAAATCTAAAAACGCAACTATAATAAGAATTGTATTCAACATTGCAATAAACCTGCAATTAGCTAAAAGAGAATATTATTCTTAAACAATAATAAAATTTGAAGTAAATTAATTTATTAAGTGTTCAAATAAACCTCCCTCTTGATAAGAACAGTAACCCAACCGATCATAAAAGTTCCGACGAACATTTGTTAACATATCTGCTGTGACAGTATTACTGATTTCAATAATTCTCGCGCGCAGTTCCTCTAGGTTTGATGGCCGTTGATCACCGTATCCGTATATTGTATTATGTAAAAAGGGCCATAAAAAGAAATCGATTGGAGCTAGATCAGGGGACCGCGCTGGCCATTTAATAGGGCCCGAGTTACCGATCCATCTGTTTTCAAAAAACGCGTTTATAAAGGTGTCTTTACCAACAAAATGCAACTTTAACCAAATTGGGTGTTAATTTTAACACGCAAACTTTTTACCACTTACTTTTTTAGCTTTACACGCAGAAATTTTTTAATGTGTGTGATTAGAAATTCAAAATATGTACAAATATGTACATTATGGTTTACTAGTAAGACAATATTTGAAAGAATATATGTTAAAAAGTTAAGAGTTGTAAAATATATTTACTCAAGCATTAAAAAATCAGTAATCACAATCAAGAGAATTGCCTCTTGATATTATTGTAAAAAAAACTTATTTTCGGTTTAGAGCTAGTACTCAAGCATTATTTCAATATCTTAGATATTCCCGGTTAATGTTTTGAAAATTTAAGTTAACGCTAGGGCGTTCTAGCATAGCTTATCCGACGCGTATTTCCTGGCAAGCAAACATCGATATTTCCAACCGTTGACGAGATATTTGCAAAAATGTGCCGAAAATCGTTCAATTTCATTTTTTACCCATAAATTTTTACTTCGTGAACGAACTACTGCTCCGAGTTACTATCTCGCAAAATGTTCCCCTGGTCGCTCCAAATCAGTTGAGACCAAGCGCAATCCTGTACCTCTCGGTGTCTCCGGAGTTATGGTAAGAAAACTACAAAACTCGAGTTTTTTTTGCCACTTTTCTTTATATTTTCGAACGTATTTTTCGCCGGGAATTCCATATTTCACGCCGCCGTTCGGCTATCGGTTACCACTTGAAAGATAACGTCGAATTTCATTAAATTTTGTCGAAAATTTTGCAAAAATTACAAAAAAAAAACAAATTAATTAAGGTAACTTCAATGTGTTATAATACATCAAAAGAAACGCTTTGCCGCGAAGAATCGAACGGCTCAACGCTCGTCTTCGTATCTCCAACTGTTCTGAACGTTCTTTTGAACGTAATTTTATTTATTCCAGTAAAATAAAATTAATAATAGAAAAGTTAACGTAACACACAATAATGCTTTTAAATGTACTTTTTTTTGCGATTAAGATATATACAAAGAAGTATGTATAAACACCCTGTATAGTTTCTTGTCTACGATGAAAAATAGACACTACGTTCTACGCGAGAAAATCTTGCTCTTGCAAATACATTTAAGCAGACATAAAAATCACTTTGATCAACTTCGCTTCACCGTACTTTGCAATGTTTGAAGACTATTCTGTTCCGTTCGGGTAGACTTTCCTTGATCTTATTATCATGGGTCGATTAGCTTAGACGTTGTGCGCAGTGATGAACATTAACAATGCAAATATAAGGAGTTAATGTCGGGAGATTAATGGTGCAACGATCCATTTGGGAACCGCTACTTCGCAACGCCGCCAAAATATTAAACAGCGTAAATACCTACACAGAGCCGTCTACCATATATCATGCATTCTGTAAATTGTCTTCTCACGGCATCCCTGACAATGTACCTATTATACGCAAGAAACTGAAACACGTACAACGTGGTTTAAACGCAAATAGTGCGTATAAGGGATACCACACCAACGATCACCTACGCCGAGAGAAATTTTGCGACAAGTTCCTAATTAAATGGCGGGTGAATATTACACGTCTTCGCGGCATCAATCTCTTTCTATTCATACCAGGGCGTTGGGAATCCCCTCAGAACGCACGAACAGCGGATATGACGTGAAAAGTCCGCTCTATTTCATTATGGGGATTCCAGAACCTTCTTCGCGCTCTTCCTTCTTCGTCTATCTTTCCATCTCACGTCCCCCAGTCAAAACACACACACACACACACACACAAAGGATCGAGGGGAAAAAGTGCCCGCACTACTCTCGACTTGATTATAAGGTAATTTAACACGCGATGTTTCTGCTAAGTTGGCCATCTAACTCGACTTGGGCGTCGACCGTGTTAAGTTTGGATTACACCTCGCTTCGGGGTTAGATCTATATTATGCGACATCTAGTGGGAAATTATGTAAATAATTGCGTTACAAAGGCGGCGGATAGAGGAAATTGCATGCAAGAATCTTACAAAGAAAAATTCGTTTATCTTGCTTAAACAATCTCATAGGAACACAAAAAGATATACAAGACGTTCACAAGAACCAGCGCTGACACTACTAAAAAAACAAAAAAAAAAAGTAAAAAGAAGGAAACCCTTTTTGTACAGTCAACGAGGTGGGTATTTTGATATCGCAGCATAGCGATACACAAAAGAGACGGCTTTTAGTAGGTTAGAAGGGCGATAAGCACATCAATGTGAGATAAGACTATACTGCAACGCGTAGAAGGGCTACGTAACAAGGGAGAGAAAGACAGATTTATACCGATGACGGTCCGTCCTTCCAATTAACGAAGAAACTCCGTTAAATCCGATAAAGAAAAGACCGTTGAAGATAAAATTTCCTCGAATAGCGGCTACGTGAGACGCTCCAATCCAATTCTCCCCTTTTCAGTTTTTTTTTATCCCTTCCTGTACCGATGAGTTTGCAAGGTAAACGGTGATCGTACAATTGATTGATTAAACCCTAATTATCGTTACACAAATTCGATCGCTGCCACCGGTAATCAGGTAATTTCTGAATAGGGATGCCCGTCCATGGGTTCTTTGTTCTGCGAAATTCGCAGAGATAAACAAACGTCGGTAATTGCCCTAATTGGGGCAAATTCGGAACTCTGTTTAAAAACAAAAATTAGCTGGAATAATTTTATTAGCTTGAATACAGGGATTGGAAGAAAAGAATAAATTGTTTATGTCGCTCCTTAGATGATCCATAGATAACTTGGTAACCAACCCTCATGGACGTTTTTGGTACCTTCTACAGACATAATCCCTGCAAAGTCAACGGTTATACCACGCATGTGCGTCTCCCGCTCATTCTTCTTACTGCAGTAGGTATTCCCCTACATTCAGTCAGTCGTTCGTCATAGCCACTCATAGCTCACAACGAATACTGGCGCGAGCGCAGCGGTTGCTTGAAATGTGTTAATTTTTAGTGACCGTGAACCGTATTGTATTTTTATTACGAAAATGAATAAATTGCAATATGTATTGCTTTGGACACACGTACTTATAAACTGAAAAGGTGTAATGAAAGCGTCAAACAGTAACTTATAGTATCTATTATGTACTTAAAAATAGTCTTTGCTTATGACAAGAAAATTAAAGTAATTCTAATGAACGAAGAACAAAATCCTCATAAAGAAGTAATAAATTTAACGAAGGAAAAATAAAACTTAATTCTGAGTAAATAATTTTAAAAAATGAAAACTTAAAAGTAACTCTTAATAATAAATTTAATAAACTTTAACACCAGCTCGGTTACTATTGTATTCGTAATAGTAATAAATAAAGAAATATAAAATTAAGGTTTAACTATCACACTGACAAAGTCAATGCTAGGTTTTTCCACTATCACCAAACAACAATGCACAATCTCTCGACGCGCGTTTCGCTAACCAAGTTAGCATCATCAGGAGATGATTAATAGTCTATTAATCATTGACTTTGTCAGTGTGATAGTTATTGTTACACCAAAGGTTCCAAAACCCAATTACTGGAAATTAAGGTTTGTTCATGACAGGGAAATCAAAGTCATTCTAATGAATTTAGGGCAAAACCCTCAAAAAGAAATAGTAAATTATAATGAAGGACAAATAAAAATTAATTCTGGGTAAATAAATTTAAAAAATAGAAAACTAAGATAAGCCTTAATAATAAGATGAAATAAACGTTAATTTTTTAAAAATCATTGAATCTCCAAACAAAAGGTTCAAATATGGCCCCATCCTTGGCTAAACAATATGCTAATGTGTTGTAGAAATTCATTCTAACATTCTCCAATATTTCTGGGCTAATGTTTAACGTTTGAACAATTTTAATAACATTGCACACTACTCTACATTAACTGGTCTAACGTCTTCATTGCCATAAATTATTTCTTTTAAATAACCCCAGTAAAAGAAATCGGGGGGAGATAAATCTGGTGAACCTTGGCCCTGGCCATTTGATATTTTCAGAATGAGTTCCGATCCACCGGTTAGGAAACTGTTCACTTAAATAGTTTCGGACTGCCACTGCATTATGTGCAGGGCAACCATCTTGCTGAAAGTAGATGTTTTGCATATTTATGTCGGGAAGTTGCTGTACAGTAGGTAGAATGTGGGTGTTCAGTAATTCTAAATATGCATTTGCGTTCAAATTGCCATTGATAAAAAAAAGGCCCAGTAATATGGTTGTTTAACAAACCTGCCCAAACATTTACTTTTTGCTGTTGCTGACTAGATGAACTTATATATGGGTGCTCGTTTTTGCTTAGCCCAGTATGTTGTCACAGATGAATTGTGACTTTTAAAACAAGATTCATCGGTAAAGATAATATTGTTTACCAAATTAGCATCTCGGTTGATTAAATCACTTAACTTTTCACAAAATACCATACGCTTAAATGCGTCGCCGTGAAATAATTGTTGGTGTTTAGAATATTTAAAATTGTGATACCCATTTGCTTTGAGTATTCGCTGAACGGAAGACCGGGATATGTCTAAATCATTGGAAATAATGCCAGATGACATATTCGAATTTATTTCAACTGCAGCACATACTAAAACGGACGTATTTTTAGAAATTCTGTGAGTTGGAAGCGATGTTTTTAAATTTTCGACCGAACCGGTATTGTCGGTTTTATTTTTTAATTTAAAAATTGTGGCTTTATTTGGAATAGGCCTGTCGGGGTATTTAGCTGCAAACACGTCGCATACCCTTTGAAAAAAATTGCCAGCGTGATACCACCGCATCATCTCAGCTCTCTCCTCCACAGTATACGCGGCATTTTGCGCAAAAATATGTGTTTAAAACTTAGACAACCAACTTACTTGAACTGACTAATAATACTGATCACTGATCAGTCTACACGTGCTATTATCGTACTACAGCGCCACACCTCGCTGTTAGATAGAGTGGGAGACGGTGGGAGTATATGTACATCCCCGCCGTTTACTTTGCAGAGATTGAGGCCGTATAAGAGAAACGTGAACATGCATAAAAATTCAATAGATCTAGGAAAAGTATCTATAAAAATTGTTGTAAAATCATAAAAACGATTACCTAAACACTTACATTAACTGCCACAGATGTAATGCAAAAAAAAAACGAAATTAATGGTTGAAAAAGAAAATCCTGGAATTTCCAGAATAACTACGCCGCAGTCCTTCATATCTCAGAATATCTTGAAGATAAATATTTTGAAAACTTGCGTTGAGAATGTAACACTAAAAGCTGCGCTCATTGAGTTATTTTACTATACAATAATAGCGACAATATGGCATTGAAATGCGACAATAGAATAATACTGCCGTAAAATGGGAATGGGAAATATTGCTTGACTAGCGTATCCCTTTTTTTCCCTTTCGCAGCAACTCAAATACAAAGCAAAAATGTACAACAATAACACTTCCGGTAAGCAGTTTCTTTTTCTCCTCGAAGATGTTTTATGTTACAACCCATGTTCCCCGCCTTTATCTAACGGCCCGACTATCCAACAAAGCGCGCCCCCATTCGGAGAACGCGGCAAGACGGGACCACCCCTTTCGCAAACGGCACCATAAAATTTTTCCATCGGCGCGCGGTATTATTATTCGCCTTTAGGTGGCGCTGTATCGTGTCGCTGTCGAGATTTCTCTATATATATAGCGCTCTCGTCCACATTATGTCCGCAGACGCGGCGAACCGAAGGCGAGGCCTAATTGCCGTTCCGGAATTCATTGCTTTTTTATTTAAATTCGGTTATTGAATCGCGATCTGCGAGTAGATTTATCGGTAGGAACGTTCGCATTAAGGAGACAAATGCGTTGAATATAATTTCCAGTAAAAAATTGGTAAAAGTTCGTGGATTGAAGCTGGAAAAAATGGAAAAGACAGGAATAAAATGAAATGAAAAGCAATTTATGCTTGTCCAACGTCGATGTGAGAATACGCCTAGTGCATATACAGGTGTTCCAACAGTACCAAGAGAGAGGATTGCTCATAAACTAAATTATTTCAAAAAAAAATTGTATATCGTGTCTGAATGCATATCTTAAAAATATTTTTCACTATACAGGATGTTACATTTTTCAGTTACATAGTGTTGTAATTCATTGCATAGAACACCGCGAATTTTATTGAATATGTCGATAGACCACCTTAAAAAAATAAAGCGTGATAAGATACTAAATGGTTTTGATCGTCAGTTGTTTAGCTATTTACTGTTCTATTAGGAAAAAACCAATTTTAACGACTTCCTACTCCGCCATTTATAAAATTACATTTTTAAATCCTTGTTAAACCTTATATAGGATGTTCCATGACGTAGAATGTATTTTTTTTTTCGAAAATTTCAAATGGAACACCTTGTATATCTTTAGACCGTTCAAATCGTGTTTTTGCAAGCTTCATTTGATATCATGTTTGTTAGGGTTTCATGCGATACTTATTGAGTTTACTTTGTTTTTTATAGGAAAAAAATAATCTATTAAATATAGCTGCATAAAATTTAATAAAAAGTTATAAAAAATGACATAATCGATGTCGAATGTTAATCGATAATAATAATTAATTAATAATTAAGATGAAACTTAAAATTAAAAAACAAATTAAAAATTATTTTACAAACAATAATACTAAGTGAGTAACGGCTAACATATGTTTGACGCTAGTAATCATTTATCTTATAAATAAAGACAAAATTGTGATCTTATAAGCAGTGTTTCTTTTACATTTTCTAGTGTATGCTGTTGTATATTCCTAAATACTTACTACATGAATTCGTTGCTTCATGTTTTCTTGGGTCGCTGATGGATCCCAATATAGGTTTTCTTTCCAACTCCCCACAAATAAAAATCTAATAGTGTAAGGTAGTAGGGTGATCTAGCAGGCCAGGATATAGGTCCTTCTTGACCTATCCAACGATATTCACGCCAGTTATTTAATAAGAACAGAGAAACGGATTCCCCTTTCCCTGCTTTTTTTCTGGAATGGTGATTCCAACAATGGATCATAAGCCCTAATGCATGGCAGCTGTCATGCATTTGAAAGAAAATGGTAGAAAATGCAATAAAAGTAAAAAATTGCAAAGAAAATCGCGGATCAAAAAAAACCTACGCCACAAACGCATAGAAAAATCGTTTATTTAGTTCGAGCAGATCCATTCCAATCATCTAGTAAAATTAAAATTACATTAGTGCACCTATGATTCGCCGTAGATGGTAGGAAAACAGCCTATATGGAAGGGTTTGCCAGGAAAGTGCCGTTACTCAACAGTAGATATATAAAAAGCTGACCCCGTTTTGCGAAGAAACATCTAAACTTGAGTGGCAAACAAACTGTGCCCAAATGGAGAAATATATTATGGAGCGATGAAACTCAAATGAATATTATGGGCTCCAACGGCAAGCTGTATGTCCGACGACCACCAAGAACAGGATTACTGCCAAAATATGCAAAAAATACCGTTATGCATGGCGATAGCAATATTATGGGGTGCTTTTTAATGGTTTGGAATCGGCTCAATTTATTGGACCAAAATGAGTATATCAACATACTTCAGAAAGTTATGCTGCCATACGCGGAGGAAAATATGCCGTAAAAAATATCAACAAAATAATGATCCAAAGCATACTTCGCGTAAGGCGAAAAAAAGGCGAGGATGAAAAAATAATTTTTTTGCCGTGACCCTCACAATCAAACAAAAATCTGTTAAAGGATTCAAAAAGCGCGTTTGGAAGATATAAAATAAAAAATAAGGCTGAACTGCCAACAGCTTGTAGAATTCATGCCACGTCGATGTGAAGCTGTAATCTGTAATAAGGGTAAAGAGCGTTGCAAGCAAATATTGAAGTCCTTGTTTTTTTTTTTATTATTAAGAGGGTTGACAAGGCCTAAGCATGGAATGCTTATCAGGCATCACTGCAAAGCCAAAGAAAACCCCGGAGAAAACCGGTTATCCTAATTGACCAGAATGAGATTCGAACCCTGGACCTCACGACTGATAACGAAGTGTACAAGCCACTGGGCTATCAGCCTTACAACGATTATATTAAATTTCTGTTGTAGCTCTAATTTTATGTCCAACAGTTTGTAATATTTTCGGTAATTTTTTTATTCAAAAGTACTATTTTATTTAACAAATCTTATTTTGTTTTATTGCTGATAAATAGAATAAATATACTATTTCTAAGTTTGTTTGTTTTTGTGTCACCTTTATTTTAATTTTTAATTGTTTTAATTACTTCCCATAGATTGGCTATATTCTGATAGCCACCACTGTATATATTATATGTCCAGTGACACTTATAATTCCAAAATTGATATTATCTAGTATTATAATTGTTCATATATTACATCTATGGCACTAACAATAAGTAAACTATAATAAACTTGATACCCTCCTATTCACATCCATATATAAACAAAGCTAATGCCATTAATAGCAGTAATTCCTACTATCGTTGACCATTTGTATATATAATAATTACCATCATATTTTCCAGATTAGGACGAACCCTTGCGGTCATTAAGAGAAATCATGTTACATATCCGTAAACAAAGATATAATATATGAAATTGTAAACCTATTAAGTACCCGTATCGGTGGTTTAATGCTTTGTATGTTCGCTTTTCACCCCAGTAGAAACTAGTTCGATTCCAGGCCGGGACGGTGATTTTTAATTGTGGATAAAAATCAGAATAAATATGAATAAAATATCAAATCCCGTGTCAAAGTTTGGCACCAAAAAAAAATCCTTACCGCAGGTTTGAATCCTTTTGAATTCGGCAAAATTCAGTGAGGATAGTACAATAAGTCAATGATAGATGTCAGTGTCTAGAAGTGTCAAATTGCATTTCACAACGTGAAGCTTCGTCGGAAATAAACAAAACCTATTATGTATATAAACTCAGCTATATTGAATCTTGTATAACTTTATAAATCGGTCATTACTGAAAATAAAAAGTTTGCGTGGCCTTCTAAGTTTGACAAGGGTTGTTTTAATATCGTACCGAAAAAATATACAAAATAATGGTCAAGTCATTAAAGTCTCTCATTAGTCAAACCCCCAACCGCTTAACAGTGCGATGACCAGCGGCTAAAACTAGAACTTCGTAAAGGACGCTGAAGGCGGAGGTTCCGGGACCGCGGCGCACAGTGCTCGATTACAGCAAAACGCACTCAGAGTTTTTGCGACCAACGCCAGAGACGTTTCAACGGTCGCGGCGTCCGACGCCAGAAGCAAATGAACATCTGCCCGATCGCACGCGACAAACAACATATACGAAGACGTCACGTTCAAGTTTAGCGATGGCACTTAAACAATAAAGCTCTGACATTGATATAGACAGACGTTTCCTGATGAGGCGACGAGACAAATTTTGTAATTGCGTTGTTACGTTGGATTTTTTCATTTCTCATTTTCCTATTGTTGTGTTTGTTGGATTTCGCCAATTAACTAATTAGGAGACTTGAAGACATGTGACTAATCTTGCTGTCAAAAATAGCCAAATTATATATATAAAAAAAAAAATGCGAAAATAACTGAAATATTTTGATCGAAATTCAGAAAATTCAAAATTCTATAATTATTTTTCAATTTCTGAACTCTATAATTATTTCTTTCAGGAGTATTAAGTGAAGAAACGCCAGCTTTAGAAATCCAACCGCATGGACAGGAAATCAGCAGGGTAGAAGGGGAAAGCATAGCTCTCACGTGCAAGCTGAAAGTGGGTGATTCGAATCAAATCTCGCAGCTGGAATGGTTAGATACTAGAAATGAGGCTATACGCAATACAAATATAGGGCAAGGATTATATGTGCAGGTAAGATACAAAATATTTAATGATAATATAAGAAAGATTAAGAAGAGCCAAGTTTGTTTGCCTCATGAAACCCCCTGACCTAACATATTCATAAACAATGTATTCATTAAGCTGATTTCTTAATTAACAAAATAGGAAATACAACAAATTGGTACGTACGATAATAAACAATTGTGCCCCCGCATCCCCCCTGGAATGAGATAGACCAGTAAAATAAAAACTAGGTGAAATTAGAGATCATTTGTGGTGTTTTGACCACATCAGCGATACGAACCTGACTCAACATGCAACATAGAGGGCGTAGCTATCTTTAAACTTTTAAATGGGAACTAATAAGTTCCTATAAAAGCTTATTTGAAAAATATTTTTATTACTTTTTGATAATATAAACAGTTTTATAATTTTCTAAATTTTTACTAAATTACCCGAGATTAATGATTGGGGCACGTTACTTCCTCCATAATCCACATTGCCACATTACATTCATTTTATGGTTTATGTTTCTTAGGAAACGTAAAATTAATAAAGTACGTTGATCGGCAGCATTATTACTAGACTTCCTTTTAAGAACTTTAACCCCCACAACTTGTTCTAGGGCATCATGGCACTGAAGTACCGAAGATATAACTTTTGGTTTAGAAAATTTGATACCAAAAATTTTAAATTATACGGGTAGTGACCATCAATTACTTTTAATATTCTTGAAAAGCATCCGACCCAAGTATCCTCGATTGGTCTTCATAAGTGGGATTTTAAACAATTAAATCTGCAACGTTTTGCTAATGCATTGGCCCAAAAAATTAAGTTAAACCCGTCAACTTTGGCCATTGAAAAAACTGAACTTGAGAATTTGGTCGCCTCTACCTACTATGGCTTCAATAGGGACTGCTTGTATCTTATCTGCACCGGTAAGAAAAAGGCGTAATTATCGCAAATCAGTGTACTGGTGGAATATAGAAATTGCGGATTTACGTAAGAAATATCTCCAACTTAAACGCTTTGCTCAACGCACAAGGAATAGGGTGGAAGTGAACGAGAGATCAGCTCAACATAAGGAAGCAAAAAGAACGCTTCGTAGAGCGATAAGCATCAGTAAAATGGCGAAGGTTATGCGATGATATTGATTCTGGTCCCTGATAGGGCATGCGGTACAAAACGGTTATTAAACGCCGCAAAGCAATGAAAAAACCTGTTATACTAGATGCGAATGAAATGTCAAACATAGTGATTTTTTTGTTTCCTATGCATCCATTGAGACCTCAAGTGGAAACATTAATCTTAGTTGAAGGCTGTCCTCTTTTTACTGAACTAGAATTGATCTTTGCCATCAATTCAATTAAAAGTAAGAAAGCCCAAGCACCAGATCAATTATATGAGGAAATATTAAAAGTTATCCACTCACATTATCCATACTTGCTTTCAGACATGTATAATGCATGGTTAAAGGCAGAAGTGTTTCCATCTCGATGGAAAATTGCGCGTCTTGTGTTAATTCCTAAAAAGCAAGGAGTGATATGATTATCTTATGATTATTATCAAGGGCTTTAAGAGCAACCTGACTCCCCTGGGTTCAGCTTTGGTTTCCTGCTAAAATTTGGTAGTTATGCAACCTCCTATTGTGATGGTCCCTTCAAAAAACATTTCAATGAATCTTGTTTCAGCATTCCTCATGTTTTTTCAGAACCCAAATTATCTTTTTCTTCTTATTTTTTTTTTTTTAGACATCCTTAAACCAGATGTTAGACCTCCATTTGAAATTAATTATCCTTTCTCGCGAATTCATCGATTTTTTTTTTTTCATCAGACCATCCAGAGCAAAGTGACTTTATTGTAATCTCCCAAACCATTCATTTCCTATATACATTTCTACACTATTCTTAATTGTGCTTTGGCGGATGACTAATGTGTTTTAGTGCTGGCTATCGATTGCAAAATAGATCCGTTTATTTTTAAAAACTCTCTTAAACTTTCCTAATGCATAGTACAATATTCCATATACTTCCATATATTCCTACTTAAAACGGCTTACTTTTGGCGTTGATCTGTCAATAAAACAGGTGAACAGTCCAATAAATGAGACCCTTGACCTTTATCTGTGAAAACTGCTAGATATTATTTCAAAAAGTGGAGCTCTGATGATAATTCGTGATCTACAATCCTTTCACGACGTTTCTTTCCTCCTCCAGAATCATCTACGATATTTCAGCGACTACACTCACTTAAAGAACCCACAAGAAATGAGGAAAAAGGAACAGGAAGACGGTCGACCACTGTCGCCGTAAAAATCCGCAATGAAGTCGTAACATGGCTTACAACAGCGGCAGCATTAAACGAGGTTATCGCCGAAGCCCCGAGGGACAGCAAAGAACGCCAATAAAGAATATTAGCAGTACCAGTTTTCGGCACATAAAACGCTAATTAAATTACTCGGCGAAAGTTCCATTTTTGTGTTTGTCTTCGGCGAGTAACAACCGGTACTTTAATGGATGCTCCTCTCTCGGAAATGATTACTTTCCCGGTTTGAAGAAGCTAATTAAAGAAACTCCGCGCTTTTCGAATAATTACGGAAGCGAGTAGAACATTAGGAAAATTAATTGTTAGCGGCGGTTTTTAGTGAGAGAATATGAAAGAAAATGAGGTTTTATCTACCTTTGAGTTACTTTTGAAGGCGCTTGAATTAAATGTGGTGTTTCAAGGGAGGTTTAATATCACAATCATGGTATGAACCATCATAGATGTTTGATTGTTAACATCACTCGTTCATTAAAATTTAGCAACCACTCTCGCAACCGTTGTTTTGGGGCAAAACGTTCGCACCGGATGGACATTGTTGAATAAATTACAAATTTCGTTGTAGTTAAAATCACTGTTTTCAATATTTGTTAAAACATTTTAGATTTAAGGAGATATACTGAAGGGTTACTTTTGTCAACTCTTTATATGAATAGTAACATACAATTATAATCCATTTTATCGTATAATATTTTCGTTATATTTTTAATAAATAAGACAAGGCAATCTCCATTAAATGTAACCTACTGGAAAACTAGTTTTCTGCAGCAAACTACAAAATACGGATTCATCTAACTTCCACAGGGCCACCGTAATAACATCCTGCAAGGTCCCCAACATTACACCTGCATAAAAGATCTTAACAAGCAAACTTAAATTAAAAACTTGTTTGCGTGTTGCAGCAACTTCAAGACGAGAAAAGCGCCATGCTCATTTTCACGAAACTGCAGAAAAACATGGAGGGTAGCTACACGTGCAGAGCCAATTATGCCAAGACTGAACAGCTTGTGGAAACCGTAACTTTGAACATAATAAGTAAGTAATTAATCTTATCGATTTCCAATATTCTTGATGACTGCACGATCTCTCTCATTTCAGTGGATATAACCTGGACCAACGTACCCTTAGAACAATTCCCCATCATTGGCACCTCTCACAAGCTAACCTGCATAGTAAACGGTGATCCACACCCCATCATAGATTGGCTAAGGCAAGGCCAACGCATAACATCAGATTCCAATAGTCGTTACGTCATAGAAACCGATGGTTTGCTAATCAACGAAGTGCAAGAGTCCGACGATGGTAAATACACTTGCAGAGCTTTGGTACCAGCAACAGGAAAAGTAGATGAAAGATCTATTAGGGTAAGATAGTTCAGTCGTCCTTTATGAATTCTTTAATAATCTAAATTCCAGGTAGAAGTATTGATTCCACCCACGATGGAACCAATTCCTCCAGTTCAAATTATAGAAGGAGAACAGGCACGCGTGGAATGCAAGGCCTCTAGCAAACCTCCTTCGAACTACACCTGGATCCGAGATGACAACAGAGAAGATCTCGCTAGTAAAGATCGATTCTCTGTCGATTTTAGAACGGGTGTGCTTTCGGTGACGAAAGTCGAACGAGGTGATGATTCCACTTACAAATGTGTGGCTCGAAATCCAGCGGGTTTCGCCGAACAATTCGTTAACATCACAGTTCTCGCGAAACCCAAGATCTACGAACTCCTAAACGTAACAGCGCCCGTCGAAAACGAAACGAATCTCATTTGCAAAGCGTCAGGTAGACCGGCACCGTACGTGACCTTCAGGAAGTTGAACAGAGCTGATAGCTTTACGATAGGAGCCCAACCAGATGATGGAAGGGTCGAGTTGCGAAACAAAGTCTTCGACAAGAAAGGTGAAACCTATGGAATTTTAAATATAAAGCGATTGAATCGCTTCGACGACGGACTGTACGAATGTATAGCTGAGAATAATGTCGATAAAGCTTACAAGAACGGACATATCACTGTGGAGTTTCCACCGACATTCGAGAGGACCAAAAACTTTCCGCCGGTATGGACTTGGGGCGACAAACCCGGCAATTTAACTTGCATAGCGGAATCTATACCCAATGCGACTATCGTGTGGAAATACAATAATTTGGAATTGGACGATACGAGGCAGAATATAAAAATCCAGGGAAAAGGACCAATATCTCATCTGTTAGTTACCCCTTTTCATAACCCACAATTTTACGGAAGGTAATCACCCCTCAACTTCCTACACAGTTTCTGTTTATTACGCAAAACATATCTTACAGATACGAATGCATCGCTACTAATAAACTAGGCACAACTAAAACGTTCTTGGAATTGCGCGAAGCTAAAGTGCCGAATACGGTGCAACAAGTAACGGTCGAAGCTGTCACGGCGACTACGATCAAGTTTAATATCATCGGCCCGGCGGACTTGACAGGGTTGCCGCTACGTTCGTTCGTGTGCCAGTTTAGGTTAGATGGGACGCCTTGGGATACGGCGTGGAACAAAACATGGAGTGTCAGTGAGTAATATTCAAGCGTAAAGTTTTCCCATCTGGGACCTTTCGAAAGTGTTTACTGGTTCGTCCTAAACTTTTATTTTTGAGGTAAAATTTAATTTAACAAATCTATTGAATTTTGGTATTGATTCTTTTTGATTCATGGTAATAATCTGAAGAAATTTACTTAAATGAAGATTTGGTCAAGATCCTAAAATAGCGTTTGGATAAAAAGGTGACATAATGCCGAAACTAGTCCTAGAGTAAATCATCATTTGTCATCAGGAAAACAGAGGACCTAATATATATTTTCCACTTCAATATCATTTATTTCCTTATAAGACGGACCTTCACCAATAAAGTCTTATTGTTACAGAACTCACTCCAGTATAATAGTGCTCTGTGACAGACTGTACAAGTACCTACCATGGAGTAGTTTCTATCTCTTTAGTTCAACTTTGTCTTGTCCAAAGAGCTTTTTGGGATCCACTAACTTACAATTAGATAATATGTTTGAGTTGTCTCTGGTTCCTTTTTGCATAGTTTGCAACCAGGGTCTTCATTAAACGTACATATATTGTGTACGTGTTCCTTAATTCATTCATGAACCCCACAATTATCCGTAGCTGATTCCTATTTAAAAATAGTAGTTCTTCAGCCGTTCTCTGGCATGGCTTGCCTAGAAATTGCTTGCCATGCTTATGCTTCCTATGCTGTTCTCCCATCCAGTATCGTATATGGTTTCGGACCATGCTATTACTTATTCCCAAAGCCGATTCTGATCCTTGGAGTGGGATTTCTGCTCCTCAGCGAGCGAATTGGAAGAACCTTAATTGATTAATTAATTTTGGCGATGGTGGTCCATCACTTGTGCCTCTTGAAAGCTTTTCTATTAATCCATCCAATAGTAATTTGATGAATGTATGCGAAAGTAGAAGGAATTGTTGAAGATTATCATATTACATCCTTAGAAATGCTCCTCATTGTTGACAGAATTTTCTAGTCGTTTGGCTTCCAGCCATATCGTATCAAATAATGCACTTAATGTCAGAAATGTCGGAAAACTGTGTTTTGGAAGTAGTAAACATTATCTGGGTGCACACTAGATCTCCTTATGGAAAAAAATGAAACCGAACGTAGGATTCCTGTGTATATTCTTTTGAGTCTTCAAACTTATCTGCCTGGGCAACTCTGGACACTCACATGACCTAACTGCCACAAATTACGTTATCTTTCCGTGATTCTTATGGAAAACAAGATTGTCAATAGCCCTTCATGATTAATTTAAGGATTTCAGACATCACCTTTAATGATGCCATGACGAGAGATTGTTGACGATGAATTGTTGTTTGGGCTATTTTCATCGTTATTACTTGTAATATGTATTCTGACTTCACAAAACGGGTTATAGTAGGACTTCTTATTATTGTTACTTATAGGTCTATTAAATTTTTTCCTACGAATAATTTGTGTGTCTCATTCCTAGATGCCCCCTACATCATCGAAGGCCTCACTCCGCAAAGGACATACGACTTCCGCTTTGCAGCGGCGAACGACGTCGGAATCGGAGGATACGGTGGTGGCAATCAACGATACACCATGCCGATGAGGTCCGTACCGACGGAACCGAAGATTTTAGTCCCCAACGAGAACGCAGGTCTCCGAGACATCCTAGTGAACAGTCCTTATGCCGATCACTACGAGCTCAGGTGGAAAGTGCCGCACGACAACGGCGACCCGATCGACAATTACGTGATCAGATACTGCGTGGTGGGTCCCTCATATCGAACTTGAACGAACATTACTGTATTCCTTAATGTATTCCTGTTGCCAGACGGAATTCAGAGACGGCCAGTGGTACGACTCGACGTCGGAGTGCAGTTCGGAGATCAACGTCTCCTTCGAGTACCAGAGCTACGAATTGAACAGCCTGGTGCCGGATACGACGTACAAACTGGAGCTGCGGGCGCACAATCCCATAGGTTTGAGTTCACCGGCACAGATTAGAATAAAGACGGCGCGAGGTAAGGAACAGTATTATATTTATCAGCCTGTGTATGGGAGCGGAGCCGTAAACCAGCGTTTCTGTCACGGCTCCCTGGCAATGGTCTTAGTCGCTGGGCTTCATTACTGGCGACTCTTGTGAGAGAGAAAGAGTGACACGCCCCAGTTATATGTGTTTATACGAATGGGTGATGAGAGTGACGGATCATTTATAGCACATAAATTCGATGAATATCTTTATTACATCGTTGTTCTTTTTTTATGTTCGTACGATATTGTGATTTACTATTACAATTATATATTATGTTGTGAAAGTATTGTATTCATTTTCCTTAGTTTATATAAGTCATATGCATATATACATTTCATTAGATTTAGGTTTTTTTCAATATTCCTTAGTTTTATCATTTATTTGTAGTAAAACTTGGAGCGTTCCAACTGAACAAAGTGACATAATATAAAATTTAAACGTACAGTTAACGTAAAAACCTAAAAGAAACATAGCAAAAGCATTAAGAAGCCTAGAAAATTACAAAAAGAAGAAGCAAACATATTTACAGTCTTTTAATAAGTGCTTTTCTGCTTTAACTGTAATTTTTAATATGAGGAAATTTTCTATATTAAAAATTTTACCTCGTGTCGGACTTGAACCAGGCACCTCCCGTTTGCGGGACGGGGCTCTATCAATTGAGCTAACGAGGCACTGGTTTCAATGCGATTCGAAATGTCTCAAATACAGATCTTAAGGGAAGCCGGCAGTACGGCATATATGCAAAGTGCAATTTTTCTTAGTGTGAAATCATTTAATAAATGCTTTTCTGCTATTAAAAATTACAGTTAAAGCAGAAAAGCATTTATTAAATGATTTCACACTGTAAGAAAAATTGCACTTTGCATATTTACAGTCTATGTCGCAAGCACCGTTGTTACTCTACTAAAACAAACATAAAAAAGAAGAACGAATTCATTCCTTCTTTATGTCAAGTGTCTCTGTCGTTTGTACTTGTCCCGTTTTCAAAATTTTAATGTGTAAAACTTATATTGTGACAATGACTGTTGTTGTTTTTTTTATCTACACGTTCTTGTGACATGGACTTGGCTTGGTGTAATCTATTAGTATGTTTAAAAAATCAACCATACGGTTGGTTATGATAGCTTGTGGTAAAGAGTGTTAACTGAAAACACATGGTAATTTTTGAAATGGCATGGTTTTTTGACAGTAATGTGTGATGTGACAGGTTGACAAGTCACAGTGATTAAGATTATTTTATCATTCTTATTTATATATATTAAAGTTGTTGACAAATAAAATCACATTTATTTTGCCTTTCGATTCTCATTTGTTTTTCGAATAGTGCATTTTTATTTGCATAATGCCCGTCCTCATCTTCAAATCAATTTAACATACTTATTGAAAAGTATTTCGATTGATTAGAATTTTTTTTGAAATATTGCTTCTGAGTAATTAGTAATTACACTTCTTTGATTTTCGATCTTTTTGCTAAAACAATTTTAGTTAGCCCTGATTATGGAAATACGGCCGTTCATCGCTGGCGTACGGCATTGCAGATTACAATAAACACAGAATTTCATATTTGAGAGAAAGAATAGCAGAGATAGTGGCGGCCATGTTCTCACTTGCAAGTTATAACATTTATCGATATTTCTTTGTGTGTTTCACTCCATTGAGTACCCCTCTTGCTATGGCGCATTCGTCAGTAGAAAAACATTCAACTGTAGTTAATTTGTTGTTTGTGTTTATGTACCTAATTCATCGCTACTTTCCTCGTTACTAGTAAATAGTAAAGAACCTATTACCACCTACATAAATTCCCTTAGATTTTGACTATTTTTAAAACCTGTGCAATATCAATGTATGTAGAAAAAGAATACAACTTAATTACCAGTCAATGTAAATATAACTTAACTTTTCGCTTTACCATTTAAAACCAAGAATAGATCTTGGTTAGTTTGGTAACATCGTAAGTTACCAATTTCAGGAAAAACACATTTTTCAGGATTGGGCGATTTATAAAACGCAAACCAGATTTACGGTTAGAGTTGGTTGGTTTTTTAAACATACTATAGGTAGTTGACACCGCTTTTACAGCAAATATAAAAAGAAAGTGTTTACGAAATACATTGTTTTAAGGTGTGAACGCTCCAATTTCTTCTCTTACATACGTTTTGCGTGAATGGCTGTGCGATTGATCTTCTATACGCCTCTTTCTCAATATTTTTTTTCTATCCCTATCTATAGTTTTGACCTTTCGAACATATGACAGCATATTAATTGATACTTGAACTTCAGTAGGTCTATATAACGGAGGTCCCTCATGTACTACCGCCTACCCCTCATTGCTACTGCAAGCTGCGATGGCTTTAGTCGCAACGTTTTGTGCTCTGAGATCGCACGATTAGTGTTCCGCGAAATCAAAACTGTAAATAATAAATTATAAACGGACGTAAAAACCGCGAATTACTACTACTACAACTACCGAAAAAAAAATAACAGACAATTGGGATCGTTTTTTCATTTAAATAAATAAAAACACACATACAGGGGTTATTTCGATGAAACGAAGTTTCGGCGTAATAAAAACGAAAAATGAACGTACAGACAATTATTACTACTTAATATAGTCGTAAGTAAATAAATACAATTTTAATTCATTAATAAGGATTGATAAATACTTAGAACAAATCATCGATTATTATAATAGAATTTTAAGAAGATTCGATTTGCCGAACGAAAACAGAAACACTAAAGAGAGAGAAGTTGGTGCCAAAAAAATTTTCTAATCTGAGGAATAAAATAAAATATATTTATATATGTACATAAGTAGAAAGAAATATTTAAAATAGGTATATATATATATATATATATCTCTATTTGTATTGTGTACCTACTTGCTAATTGTGATTGATGTTAATAATTACGTACTATTTTGTTTCGTTTCATTTCACGAGTATATTTTTCAACCATCATCATTAATCACGATGTGTATCGCAAACCTCCGCACGTTTATCCCGCCTCATTTTCGTTCGTTTTTTATTTCCCACGTTCATCCCGCATTGTTATTTGCGCATTTATAACGAATTAGAAAAGAAGGAATACTAGATGTATGCAGTAGCATGAAACCGAATCCCCGAACAGCCTTTTTTCACTTTCCAATGTTGTTTCTTTAACATTTACATTCCATTTATGATACGTTTTGTTTTTATTACTTATAGCACAGCGTAGATTATTTTCTAACGTAGTAAAAAATGTGCACTATCACCCATAGCAGCCAGAAATATTAACTTAAACTGTTATCAGCATGCATAAGTGAATGTATGTGAATATATATGTTAGATGTTTAAAATGTTCCATTTCAAATTATTATGAAACAAGCAACAGAGCTTAATAACGGCAGAGATAAGTTTCCTCAGGAGATGGGTCCCTATTAGTAGACGCAATTATTTCTAATATATGTGTTTAATATTAAAATATGTATTATATATTTTTAAAATATTTAATACATATTTTAAATATATTTGGTGCTACTTGGGGTATATTCATATTTGCTTAAAAACAAGCAACGTTTCTAGATGGCACTGAACGACCAAATACTTACTATATAATTATACCACAGATAGCTCACTGTAGCAGAATTGGCCAATTCAAGCGGGCTGTATAGATCAAAGGTGGAATGTTTCGATTTTATGAAACATAGATACTTGCGGGGAGCAAGGTGTGCGATCGGAGACGCAACGTCTGAGTGTGGAAGGAGTATCGACTCGCTAGTTGTTTTTATTTTAAAAAAATATGCTTTTTTTTCTGAGCACTTGTAAAGATATTCTCCATTATTATTCTTCTTCTTCTATTTCTCAGCACTAAATAGATTAAAAACACCAAATGGTGCAAAAAACGATTATTTGAAATATTCAAACGCGAAGACTTAAAGCTTATATAATAAATACCATTCGATAGATAAGTAAAAAGTGCATTTGCTGGTAAATTAAAAAATATGCCGTTCTATTATTCTAAATTACACTTACTAAAGGTTTGTGGAAATGTAATATATAATATTAATATATATAATATTAAGCAGCACAACAAGAACTACTAGAAACTTGCAGCACTAAGACCAGAAATGGCACAATGGCAACCGACTAACCGAATAAAAACAACAGATACCAGCAACTTACATTTATATTTATAAACTGAGCAAAACAATTTACACTTATACAACATCTAGAAACGTTCTTGTATTTTAAGTTTAACCCATTAAACTACCCCCTCCTATAATGAATTTCTGTTCTTTAATAATGATAATGTCAGAGTTACTTTCAGGTTTAATAATATAAAAACTCATACCCGTGCAAATATAGTAAAAATGCCTTTCACTGCACTTACCCAGTTGCAAGATTAATGTTTTTTTAGTTATTACAGAACAAAGCATTGGGTTCAAATTGAATTTCTCTAAAATTCTTTCTTATGTACCTTATGCAGTAAAAATAATATTCCAAAGCATCGTCAAAACTTTCATTTCATACTTTTTTAAAACAAAAAAAAAAAAAAAAAACCTGAGGAAGGCGTTACATTTTGTATACAATGCATATGGAAGACTATCAAGAAAATAACTAAGCATCTGATAATATCTGAGAAACACTTGTCTTACAAAACAATTTTAAGAAAGTCCTGTTTCTTTTCGTGTCGACACCACAAATTTTATTTCACAAACATTCATCATAAAATAGTTGATATCGCCCAAGATTTTGAGGTAATTCTGTGCTTTTGCAAAATCCGAACTTATCGCATAAGTATTTGAAATGGAATCTCTTAAGTATACCAATTAACCTAAATTTCACTCAATTCCGAATCTCTTCGTAGCAGATCAGTTTATTATATCCATTATTTTTTTTTTACTAAATCCGTTTTTATTGATTTCCGTTTCTATGTCTTTCCTATAAGTGTATTTCTATCTCTTTCTGTACCAATGCTATATAATACGTACGCATCTTTTTAATTCAGTGTAAGCGGAGAAAAATTCAACTGTTTGAAGTATGTATGTATGATGCAGTGTGCATGTTCTAAGAATGCTGCCAAAATAATACTTATATAATTATAAATATATTATAGTATAATAATTGTTAACCCAAAGACAGCTGTAAAAATTGAGCTGTTTGTATGTGCACGAACATTTTTACATCGTTTCTTTTCAGCATGAATCGTTGTGATACGAATGTAATTGCATTGTATTCTGTTCTATATTTTCGTAATATTCATCACACATCATTAATTGATTAGTTTATATTTTTTGTAGCGACTAATTACTTGTATAGATTGTGTTATGTGGTAAACTCACCTATATTTTTGTACAGTGTAGTCAAACACAACAAAAATATACACTATATTGCTGTTTGTATGTATTTTAAGAAATGACATTACAGTTTCTTTAATTGTCAGCTGTAAAAACTAAGATATTTCAAACTAAAAGATAATTTCCTAAATATCTGTTAGTTGTTTTGTATAAAGGACAATAATTTCTAGAGAGAATTTTATCTTCATATCAAAATTTCTAAAAGAAGGAACAATTATTATTAAAACTTAAAAAAAAAAAGATTTAATTACTATTATTACTATATTACGCATATAATGTGGTGTTAATTATGTAAAATATTATAATAAGTTTATATGTTAAATATATACATAAATATATATTTAAAGAAATGGGGTAAATAAAAGAGAAAAGATGAAAAACTCTAATACTAATGAATTAAATTATAATTGTTGTTTTATATGCGCTCGAAAACGGTTGATAAATAAATAAATAAACGATTTAACTAGGAAATTTTTAGATTTATTTTTTCTATGTGTAAATAAATCATTGTTTACTTTGATTTCTTTGCCATATCTAACTGCTTTTGTTTTATAACGATATTTTGTAGGTCGCTGAAGGGAGTGACATTCTAAAAAGCTATATTATAAATAATTGAATAGGAAGCTAAAACAATAGTAACCCTGTATAAGGAATACAATGAAACAACCGCTATTATAAAGGATAAAAATATAAACCAGTATATATATTGTTCTTGAAAAAATAAATAATCTTTTAATAACAGCAAATATTTGTCAGTTCAATGCTTAGGTTCTGGAATAAAGTAGAAGAATGGAAGGCATGGGAAAAGTAACTACAGTTCTTAAGACAGTTCTTGTTTCAGATCACTAAAAAGATTCACTTGAAGCACTTGGTAATCACACCCAAGTGCTTTTTGTCTACTTTTTTCAGAAGCGATTAGTTTTCTTTGCTCACCAACCTATGATTTATAATACTGTTTTAAATCATTCAAATAGATTCTTTTAAGATACATTTATAAATGCGGAGAATATTAATTTGAATAATTAAAAGTTTTGAAAATTTGTTGTAACTTTACTGTTGTTACTTTATTCGTTGTTAAACTTACTTCAATCTAAAGCAGAAACGTTTCACTTTAAATTCAAGCTTTTACAGCTAAATAAATTTTCATATTTCCCCTTCAGCAGACCTACAAAAAGAAAAAACAGTCTTGTAAAAATGAAGTAGGAACAATTTCATTTGTTACACTTTACGTTCCCTAAATGAATGTGCTTTTGTGAAGTGATTTGTCAAGTGGCTTAATATCCGAAGTGACATTTCTCGCTTTCCTTGTGTGCCGTGCGATATCGTTAAATAGACGTTCTTTTGCGCAAATACGTAATAAAAGAAAAAAAATAAGAGAAAGAAAGAGAAATTCCCGCTACCAAAAAAAAAAATTAAATCTATAACATGCCCTGCGAGTCCAAGGACTACTCCAGCGAAATGTACGTAGATTTTCCATGTTTGTTTTTTTTTTCTTTAATGTTTTCCACTTTAATGCTGGTTTTCGTTGCTCTGAGAGGTGGAAGATAACAGCTTAGAGTATGGTCTTTCGTATTATATGAGTGCGCTTTTAGCATAATTAATTTTTGTGGCTTCTTCTGTGTACTTACTTCTTTTGCTTTTGTCGTGCGGCGTATTTTCAACAAACAACACTTAAAAATCAATATTAATATAGTGGCACATCACCTTACACACAATAAAAACGGATTTTTTTTTACGCTTAGAATTACTGATTGATATGAGCTTTTTTGTTCGATTGATTTGAGTTTGCTTTTTAAAAATACGCAAACAACATGCAGAATATCTGCGCTGTAAACGTTGAATAACCGTTTATAATGCAAAAACTAGTTGAATAAACGTTTAAAATAAGTTTATACCTTGACCTACACATTTTTCTAAAGTATGTTGGTTATTTATTGAGATAGTCGCTTTTAAATAACTTTTCTGAAGCAAATAAACTATCACGGAAAGATCTTTTATTATTATAACTTATGTAGTTAACAAAAAGTAATTATTACTTTTTCAGTCATCAAAAATTATTTTTTACTAAGTGTTTGCGAGGTTCTAACAAAGTAGCTCCAGTTGTTAACAGCAGGAATATAAATACAATCTTGTTAAAGCTTTCTTTTGCAATTATGTCGATTTGTTTGTTTATTTTGGATAAAAAAAAAAATTAAGAATTTTAATAAAACATTTATTCATTTTAAAAGTTTTATTTTTTAAACTCATCTCGCTTTAGAAGAACTCAATTCGCTTTGATCAATTTTTAATTTTTGAGAACAGTGGTAACTTCTCCACATAACGAATTTAACACCAAACGCTTAATCATCTGCCCTTACGGCCTATTTTCTATTTCTTAGAAGGATAAAACATAGCGGATTTTTAGTTTCTTCAGACCCGTCACATCTTAAACACACCAAATAGGGATCCTTACTTCCTTCGTTGCAGAAACTGGATCCACTCACGAATACTATTATAATTTTTAAATTTAGTAAAGCATAGTCCACACTTTGAGTATCTTCATGATATGTTAAATCCTTTTTTGTATAATTTACAGACCTATTGCCTCTGGAAAAGTGGTACCAGATTGTAAGAGCACCAACATTAACATTGTCGCTTTCAGCTAAAGTACTATACAGGAAAAATCTTCACTTGTGTTAGACTTTCCCAATTTGTTGGAGAAGATGTTGCACTCATCTCCCTTCCTAGCTTGAACCTTTTACCACTTTCCATTTGCTTCCAGATGTACTCCACATTTCTTTCGATAATTTCACAGCACTGGAGTCAAGGATCCTCTAAATATCGTTAATGCTATAGGTAAAGCCTGAGGGATTCTTTTAAGAACTTCATTGCCATTTGTCGGAGATGTTGTTGCATTTATCTCCTTTCCTGGCTTAAACTTTTTATTGCCTCTTTCGCTTTGTATATAATATGTACCCCATACCTCTTTCAATAGTTTCAGAAGACTTGAGTCAAAGATCCCCTAAGTGTCTTTAATGGTATGCAAAGCAAAGGATTCTTTTAAGAACTTCCAGATTGTAAGTTTTTCTTTACATCCTCTTGTATATGACCCCAGAGTGTTAGTAGTAATGAAAGGAATTGTACCTTAAGAAGCAAGCTTTTTTAAAGTTTTCATAAGAATAGTTTTGGTAGTTCTCAGCGCTTTTTGGTAGGCTTTCATAAGTTTCTGTCACTGAGCAAAACGTTGTCGAAAATGTCGTTCATGTTAACTTGATAGTACGAGTCAACTGGACTAGTTATTCAATATTAATGGCACGAACATTCTATTATTTAGTCAACTATTAGGATATTTAGGATAAACCAAAATTAAACGTTTATTCAAAGCTATGATGTTGTTTGAGTATGTAGTTTCTTACTAAATAATTTTTAATAAATAAATAATTGTATATAGAATGCATGTTTAGTTTTTCACTAACAAATCTCTGAACACGAACTCCTTATATAAAATCCTAAACGATAACAGTTTGCTACCGCGTAAAGATTTAACCACAATGTTACTATACTAGTTTAATACATATTTTTGGCTTACATTTGGGAATTGACAAAGTTAACATCCGTTTTACCTATACACTGGCGCTTTTATATGACATCCTTTATTGCTGGTTGCGTTGCTCATACACAGCTATAGATAGACACATTGCGTTTACTAAAATATGTATCTTATGTCAAGTTAAATGTGCAGAGTACGGGATTTAATTCCATTTAATTTGACATCGGTGAAACATCAGGATAAGGTTACTAAAACGGTAAAAGTATCTTGAGGTCTGTTCTTTAGGACATGTCGATAATAATCACTATTTTAATATATTATTTATTCGAATAGTCAGTAACGATTTGATGAAATACATTTTAATTTGGAACAGACATTATGGTGCTTTACTTTTGCATTATCAAAATGAAATGAATATATAAAAATCCAAGGTAATTCATGTTGTTCATCTCAGGTTCGAACTAAACAACCGTTAGTATTATTTACAGCAAAAAATATCACTTACATCTGACATTAATAAAACTAACATAAATATTCGCACACTCATCTAAAAGACATATAAAAATATGGAATAGGATGTCAGAATTTTAAACAAATATCAGAATATCAAATGCAGTTTAATTCACACCAGACGGATATATACATGCATCGCACTGTAATACTATATACAGGGTGTTAAAAATATTTTGAAAAAGTTGCATGATAAAAGAGGTATTAATGTTAATAGAAAAAAATTTTAACACTAAAACGATTGATCAACAACTTGTGCAAACTAAATGTAAACGACAGATTATTAACCCATTTTTTACTGAGTAGGGTGATGTCTGTAACTTGTCCCATATGTCAAGCTGTTCTATCAGTTGTCACTGCATTGCTCGTTTGACGTAAATTCCGAATAAACCCTAATAAGGAAAGTAAAAAATGGTACACTCACGGACACCCAAAATGTCCGGTCTAAGCCACAGTGTAAGCGCAATGGTCCGTTCGGATATACTCGGGAGCAAAACACCCGCCCCGTCACTCTCTTTCCCAACGCCGCGGCAGCCGGTTATTCGCTTATGCGAATTTTACTAGGCTCCCGGAAGGAAAGTAAATGTGTTGAGGGGAACTACGTATTCTCTTGGTGAAAATGTGATGTATGATTATGTTTCTAAGGATGATAAACGTTTAGTCACTTATCTTTTATCTTGTTTAGCATTCAGACGTTCTTTTCATTATAGTTCAGCAGAATTATTAAGGTTATTTTAATAATTCCAATTTTAAAATTTATTATTGACATAAAAAATGTATAATTGTTTCTGATTTGAATTGGAATTTTTGTTTTCAGTAATATTACGGAAATTACAATTAAACTTGAATCAGTTGTAAAGGATTTTGGTATAGAAAAATATTTAAACTGTCTGCAAAAAGGAACGTGTTGGTGTATTACAGTTTTTACCGGATTTTATTTCTTAAGAAATTCAAGGTGAATAAAAATAAGTCAAACTAATAATGAAATAAAGTATTTTATATTGAAATACAATAAAAATAATAAATAATAGGGCAGCTGGGCCTATAGGGGTAAACGCGTAAATCTTTTCCGAAATTTCGATTTTTCACGATTTTCGGTAACGAAGCGACAATTCCTAAGGCTGATGCCCGCGCGCCGGCGAGATGGATTATGTAATATTGCAGGTAGTCGTCCACCGAACATCAAAACATCGAAACCTTGAACGACGACGAATTTGATGTGAAATAAGCACACAAGGGATCAAAGATTTCTTTCGTACCTAATTTCTCATATGTCAGTAATTATATTACTACCAAGCAACTATTTACGTTTTACATATAACTATGTGGATGTATGAAAAATCCTCGTCGTAAGATCTCTTGGGATGGCTTTATGTATGTCAGAAAGAATTTTTTTTTTTTGGTTAATGTTGAAATTAAATAAAGAAATCAATTATGTTCTCTCCTTTTCAATTTTATTGATAGTTTTATTCTTTGTTGTTATTTCACCCTGTAACGCTGAAATTAACAAACAAACAAACACATTTAGATGCTACTCCGGGCTTTGACCGAAACTACAGACCTATGTTTTACTTCTTAATATCAAGAATGTTAACAGATTTAATATTAATACAATAGTAATAATATATTGGACAAAGGTTGCCGACGGTAGACGTCAGAACAAAAACTGTATGTCTTTCCACATTTGTGCAAAATAAAGCCGATACAGATTACGAAACCTCTATTCAATATACAAAAAATTTCATGAGTCACAATCAGATACCTGGAGTTGGCGGTAATGCCGACAAAAACTTGTTATTACAATAAAAAGCCGATAAGAAGGAGCGTATAACATTTTGTCTTAATATTTTAAATACAGAATATACCAAAATACCGGTATTCATATTAGTTTAATATTATTGGTTTTGGTAAAGCAGGTCGGTATTGCAACCCCTAATCATATTGCTTAAATGTAATACTACTTAAACAATTTATTGGGATTTTATAAACATTATACGAATTATACCACCGCAGTAATAAACAACAATTAACCAAGTTTTAAACGAATGCAATAAATAAACATTAGCTATTTCTAACTGACATATCCGTATTTGCCAAGCTCACAATCACTTTTCGCGTTTCAACTTTTGAATAACTTTGGCCTAACCTTCTGCCCATACTAGTTATTAAAACAAGGAAAAAGTATAAATTGTGTTAAAGTTGTCTGCGAAATAGCGCAATGAACTGCACCCGCCTATCTTTCTAAACCGCTACGAAGCAAATATAATACATAAATATGGGTAATTCACAGAAGAACCGAATAGTCGCAAGGCAAGGGGAAGGCGCGGGTGCTGGCAAACTTCTGAACGCACCCGAACAGCTCGCTGCGTTTAGACTACGCATCAGACCGGACATTTTGGGTATCCGTGAGTGTACATCGTATCAACAGTGAAAAATAATATTAAATGTCAGTGTTTATAGTTTGTAGGAACTTCCAGGATATCCCATTTCAATTTAAATTTGCTTAGATACATCTTAATAAAGAAATATTCGCACGTAACAGTTAATGTACGAACTAGAGCAAACCAACACATAATTAAACACCGCAGTTAACAGCTATGTTTCTTCCAAGTTTTAATTAAAAATAATTTGCTCTTTCATCGCCATACTGGAGCTTCAAAAATACCTTTTTTATGGAAATGAATTGTATTTAGAAATATGTTCAGAATATATAAGCAGTTATAGCTTTAATTAAACATTGATGCAGACACGTTCTACTACGTACAAAGGTGATTTGTACACTTCATGATACGTATGAGTTACATCTCCGTGACGATATAATTTGGTAAGCAAATTACGACTACCTGTTTTCAGCACGACAAAAAGCAAGTCCCGCATGAATCACCTAGTCAGTCGACTATCGCAAACCCAACGGAATAATTCAAGTGTTCTATGCATATCACACGTCCACAAAAACATATAAATCGTACTATTACATTCGAGACGCAACAACATGAATATCCTTGGTACATAACGGTGCAAAAGAATATGACATAACCTACATAAAGACACTTCAGGCGGTTTTTGTACTCTTCCTCTAATACATACCTAATCGGAAATCAACACGTAATAAATTTACAATCTCATACCGCTGCTTTTAACACAGGATCGTTCTTTTTATGTTATACATTTTATACGAGCACTAAAAAAAACACGATAATAACTGTGATCTTTGTTGCGTAAATGTGATTTTCATTTTATGTTTCGTGTGTTAGGTTTGGATACGGTGATTCCGTCTCACGAGTCTCCAACTCTGAGCAGCGGATTAATCCTGGGCATCGTCATAGCTGCTGTTGTCGTCGTGCTGATCTTCGTTGATGTTATGTGTTTTTGCGTAAATAGGACCGGCATATTGGCGACTTGCTGTAATTGCGCTAGATCCAAGAGGGTGGATGAAGAAGATTCGAAACTTGGAAGGTAAATATATGAAGTATTTATTTTATTTTAGACGTAAATACTTACAATAATTCCCGGTGGAATTAAATTCAATAGTGTAACGGGAAGATTCTTATAGTAATTCTTGAATTTATTGTTTGATTTGTATAATACTAAAAGCGTCCGTGTTTATTTGTGAAAATACCGTAATCCAGTAATTGGGTTTTGGAACCTTAAACCGAAAATACCGTAAGCTAAAAAGAGTTTAGTAATGATTTAAAATAAAATACATGGACAATTATAGATATTCTAATTAACATAATATGAGGAATACATCTTCGATGTTAGAGCAAATAACAAAGCAAGGATAACGTAGAATAACCAAACAGTGAAAACCTCTATTAATACCTACGATTATCTAGATACGAAAAAAATCTTTCAAGTGGTATTGAAAAAAACACTACAAACTCAAACAGCAAACTAAAATGGGTGTTTTAATGGCAACATCAAAGGATATCCAAAGTCAAAATTTATGGATCGGAATTTTATCTGCTTCTGCCCTACTACGCGTCGTCAATATCGCACTGAGCCCACTTTCGTTGATATTGTATCTCAAGTTTTGTTCACGATCGTCCGTCGAACACTCAAGAGTTAAAACGTGTTGCCCTCTAGTAGACAAACTCGCAACCCACCGAACGCAAACCGGTAATGTAGTCCCAAATTCATCTTGGGGAACAGTTCATGAATGGTCAGTCTCGCTAGATGGCTCGTGCAAGACAAATGCACGGGACTACATATGACTGCATTACCGGCTTTCACCGCGGTTTACTGATTTATTAGAAGTTTAGTATTTGTCTAGTAGCGGGCGCAAGTTTCGATTGGCGGATAAAATTGTTGTTGGAATGGCGTTGAAAACAGGTTGCATTAGAAGTGACGTCTAGTAGATAGAAATTTCAGTTTGCTGCACGCAAAACGTGTTTATCTTCCCTCCATTATTTGCCTTTGTTGTCATGGTATTTTTACCCCCGACATTTCAATTTGTTTTTAACCATTTCCATGTGGAACATAAGCATGTTTTCAGATACTGACGATGTTAAATATCCTAATAAATAAATAGTTTTTACAAGGTTAGATGCCACATATTCCTCGTGTGAACTCCACCTCAACTTTGGGTCCTATAAGATGCCCATGTATTTTACTGAATCCGGGTTACTAATTTTTTTTTTTCTACAAAATATAGGATTTGTAGAAAAAATTACCTTACTGGTTTTATTATTATTCAAAACCAGTCGGCAAACATCACACATTTTCGACCAAGATATTCTCTGGCGAATTGTTTATTTAGATTAAAAATAACAAAGTACATAATTCAAGAATTACCTTAAAATTTTCATTTGTGTATTTATAATTTCTCTAACAAGTTGTTAGGTATCTCACGTCCAGAAATTCGGAATTACCTCAAAAATGTAAGCTGATAGTAACAAATAATCCTTTCCTTCGATGTGTAAACTAATTAAATCATGGGATAAATATTATTTTAGTTCACAATATTGCGAAGTAATTTTTGTACCTACTTATTTTTGATGTAATTCTCCATTACTATATATACGATTCAATATTCGATGTTCGCTAACTGTCCACTCTATATTCTACAACTAACCATTTAGCCGCTTAGCAAGAACCTGCAACTCCGTTTCTGTATCCCGCCTAAGTTATTTTATTTTTATTTACCACAAAACACACACGATATAGTAGTTGGGTATTTTAGTCTATACAGTTGGCGATTTCCGCTGCCTTATTGCAGTTACAAAGCTGCCCCGGCACACCCGAACAGTCTGAATTTGCCTCAGCCCATCAAATTGGTTCCATCACCAGAGTAAGAAGCGCGTGATAGTAATCGTTTTGTTTTTTGATATTTTGCATGGATTAATATTTGCGAAATGTACGTTTTAACCGAAGATTTTTTGCATTTAATTCTATTGGCATGTATAAGAGTCCTTATTTTGTCGTCAATGTGAAGGATAAGTCGTAGAAATTATAACAGTATAGGCATGTCTCATCATTAGTAAGGAAATATCAGAAACAAAATAGTTTGGTTTAGTTTTACATTGGACATTGCATCTTTAAAGCATGCTGTAGAAAATTAGCAATTTTGCTTCCTTTGTTTTACGCATCATAAGTTTTAAACGCGTCTTAATATTTATCATTTTCTTTAGGGAGGAAAGGGAACCGCTAAGCCCGGAAAATCGAAGCCCACAGATCGCTGACGACAAGAAGAATTTAACGGTAGAATACGACGGCAAGCAAGTCCACACTAAACCAACAGAAATAGGAAGATATTCCGCGGTATAAAATTTGATCTGTCCAAGTTCTAAGTATTCAGGTTAAACCTCTTTTCTTTCAACATGACTCGATTAGCGTTAAAAGAATTGTTGCTTATTTTAAATATAACAAAGAAGATAGATATATCAGTTTAGAATATGTTTTTAGATACTAATTTATTATTTTATATACGCGTTTGATGCAAATATAGATGTAAAATTTTGGATTATTTTAGAGAGAAAATGTGCCAAAAAAAATATTACACTATTGTATGTAAGGACCTCTAAAGGTTGTTTCCCCCAATTTAACAAACATCTCAATTTATAAGAATTCTATGTACTTATTTATAAGTAATTATACGGGACTAGAACAATGTTAATTGTCAATTGTTTGTAAATTATAGGAACTTAATTATTTAATATTATTGTATTATTAATAAGTGCAGCTGTTCTTATTGTATAGCTTCTAAGTGGATATAATTATTATTGTCAACGCTTATAAATATTTAATTTTGGATGTAAACAAAACAAGATCAAAATACTCTATTTATTCTATAGCGTTGCTAAGATTTGAAAAATATTTATGCCTCTCAACTAATCCAACATAGGTACTTTTTATTTTCTATATTTCCAGTACTTAATCAAGATATAATGTGCGAGAAAGACTGAAGTCAATAAACATGACAAATAGCAAAAAATGCGTGTCTTATATTTAGGAGTAATATGCGAGTCGTTAGGAGAGAAATAATTTTTTACCATGCTCCCATCCGTGTAAGATAAATTATTTAACCAAGAGTCAGTATTAGATTTCTCAATTAAAATGTTTTAATTCGTCTGACAATTTATTACTTATGTGTAGATTTATATTCAAATGTATATTACGTAGATCCATTCCTTGACTTAAATTTTGCCAAAGTTATTAATATTGTAATAATTATAGGTTTTATTATATTTATATATATATGTATATGAAAGTTGTGTAGCTTTTGATATTGAATAAACATATTAAAAATATCACTTCATTTTTTTATTGTCAAATATCTTCCTCTTAGATTACCCCAAAAGTAGAGATAGGTACCTTCAATTGAATGGTTTTATCGTGTACATGTGGAAAAAAAATACTGAATTAAAACGTCTCATCTGTTGCGAACTGCGGTAATGTGTGGAGGTAGGTCCGTTTTTTTTACGATACGTAAGCATATGCAGATAGTTCACACCACGTGTGCGATTCGTTTCGTTTGTTTACTATAAGGATATCGATGACCTAAAACGTCGAAACTATAGCAAACATTGAGAGCATGCAACGATATTTGCGAGTATCTGATGCGCCCATAAAATCCATCCGATTTGAAAAACAAAAGAGCAACAATGGTAGAACTCAAAGTACTTACATTATTTGATGGATACTTTCCTTTGTCTGGACGATAACTTCTAAATAAATAAACCAACGATTCAGTTTTTATAAATTATATTTCAATTTTTTTTGTTACATGTTTCACACAATGAGTATATAACTATTTTGTTTGTATTCATTCTTATTATTTTTTTTTTCCTTAATTATTTTGCTTCGTCCCCAGCGACTCAAGGTAATCGGTAGATAATCAATTTTGGAATGTATCTTAAATTATTATTATTTTAATAAATAGTTGTCTAAACATGAAGAAATTCCATTATGGAAGCCACATGTCTTCTAACAAACCTATAGTCTTATATTTATAAATATGTACATAGTAATTATATTATATAATTAATATATGAATACTGAACGTCCTGGTTGCTAAAATACGATGGCCACAATCTCGAATTAATAATTACACAATATAAAAAAAGAAACGAACGGCGTGACAAATCGAATTTCACTTTTCCGCTTACTAAAAAAATAGTGAACGTATTTACTTGTTAAGTACTCATATGTATTAAAGTGTAAAAACGTAAAAAAAAAATATAAAAAAAAAAAACATAAACAACAACATAAAGAACTGTTTAATAAAAATAAGTTGATGTTCGTGATGTCTTTTCTTCTCGTTTCACATAAAAAATTGTGCAGTTAAGCTATTAAGCCGCAAATTTTCTCTGAAAATCGGAATGTAAAAACAGTCTTTCATTCTGAAATGTTCATATCACGTCTCATATTGTGGATAAAATAATTTAAGTGTTCAGTTCAGCACAGTGTGTAGAATTGTTCAAAGTATCTCATAAAAAACAATATTTTCAATAGGGTATTTTTTTTTTTTTAATTGTTTGATATGCATCAGTAACTCACTGCTCAACGCCGGTTTATAATGTGGATAATTAAAGTTTAGGTAAGTAGAATATTCACTTTGAACAATTCAATTTCTACAGTACCCTGAATAATATTAGAGTAATATTTAGATAGACATAAAATTACATGAATACTTTCCGAAGATTAGAAACAAAGTTTGGGTCTTTCTATCCTCCACCGTACAAAATATGTTATAAGATGTGTTATTTCCCAAAATTCATAATTTCACTTAGTTAATAATACCTGTTTGTTAATAATAATACCTTTATAATATTACATATAATACACATATCGATATAGTATTTTTTTTGCTTTTTTTCTCTAATTACTCCTATATATATATATTATAATCTCAATAAATTTAAGGCAGCGCTTTTTCAAAGAGAATACTTTTCTTTTATTTCATTAAAAATAACTTTTTAAATTAAAAAAAAAATGATCCTTCGTCACGTATAAAATAATAAAGAACATAAATTGCACAAAAATGACTATGAGTTTATCACTTGTATAGTATACACGCAACAAGCTGTTTCTTGAGAACAGGCACTATGGATTGTGATGCTTGTGGAGTGTGAATTCAAATATATTGCAAATATATGTTACCAGATGGTTTAATTGCAAAGAAAATATAGTTTTACATTCATTCGTCAAATAATAATAATATAAATCATTTGAATTCACTTCGTTCTAAGTTTAATTTTGCCCAAAGTGTTTATTGTTTGCTTTCGTTATTTCAAAATACCACACACAGTGCAACAATGTAATTGAGCAGGATTTACATCTAGACGCTTAGATAACTTTTCTTGTAGTTTTGTATTTTTTTTTAATACTTATATTATATATTATGTACAAATTGTCGACACATTCTGAAGGCAACGCTTTTTGAATTGTCTATAATTTCATTTAAACGACTATATTGATTGCTAAATTTCGGTGTATTAAGCCACGTGAATAAATATAAACAATCACAGTAAATACGATAAAGAGTATTTAGAGTAATATCAACATCATGAAATCCATATTTCTATTAAAGAAATTCAATTAAAACCAAATTATAGGGTGATTTATTATCTTTCTGACAAACTTTCTGGGGGAGAAGAATCATCAAAATTGTTTCGAAGAGTGGATATGTTAAACTTCATGTCACAAATGAAATATAAGAATCAAAACAATTATATTAATGTAAGAGATCGATATCTTCAGGAAAATAACTTCGCCAAATTTTATAAATTAGATCCTAATATAAGAAATATCACAAAAAGCAATCCGCCAATTTTTTTGTGGCTATAACAAATTACTAGTCTTGAAATCCTTTTTATTATAAGACTTTTACTTTT
The DNA here is from genome assembly GCA_949128085.1 of Cetonia aurata. Taxonomy (NCBI): domain Eukaryota; kingdom Metazoa; phylum Arthropoda; class Insecta; order Coleoptera; family Scarabaeidae; genus Cetonia; species Cetonia aurata. The sequence continues at coordinate 39,073,529 of OX421885.1, forward strand.
TAAGAGTTTGTTATACAGTTAATAAATCGCCCTATATATATATATATAAAGAAAAAACTGAATCCATTCAGAATGTCAGCAAATCAATAAACAATTTAAAAATTGTCTAGTCTGAAAATAAGGGCTTTGTAATCCAAACACATTATTGCTGAATAATTTTATATAATAGTATTAGTGTCTAGCTGCCTTCTAAATTTATATATATATGCTTTTTTTATTACATTATATCGTGAAAATCATTTTTTATTAGCTGCATTGATTGAATACAGCCTTTCATTACAATAAACGTAAAGAAATTATTGTACACAAGCGAGTAAGCAAAGAATATCTTGCTTGAAAAACGTGTTTTGGTCATAACTTCAATTCCGTCAATATCTTTAGATATCCCTTCAGGATATTCTCGCTCATTTCCTCAAATTCAAGTCGGGCAAATATTTATTTTTGCACAGTCCTTTGGAATTTAGCTGCGAGGCGCGTCATTTGTAGATACAGTTGACGATGTATTAAATGAAAATGGGTTATAGTTGCAAAGCAATAATTCGGAAATTGCTTATTTCTTTTTAATAATGGAATGAAAGTCATCTATGTTATTATTACATTAATAAACAAATAATGAGTATTTGTTTTAATAACAACGCAGTTTTTTTGTTTTTAAACTTATAATTTAAACAGCCTTTGAAATTACCGTTATCCAAAATTTTCATTATTTATCTAAAATAGTGAAAACATGGAAAATTTTTGGAGATGTTTTAGATTATGCAGAGTGTGCTCAATATATCTATCTTTAAACAAAAATTTCAAAGAGCAATGACGTCTCGGGCTTGTTAAAAAAGAAAAAAAACAGGATAAAAAATTTAAGTTTGCGAACGGGCAAATTGATCCGAGTGAACCAAGGGTTGTTTCCAAGAAGCGTATATGTATACAACTTCAAATCACAAAGGAAATAAACGCTTCCAAACAAAAATATACCATATATACGATTTTTTGTTCACATTTTTAGTTTTTCAGTGACAATATATAGAATAAATTTATTTTAAAACACCCTTCACAAGCACCTAACCAAAGTTTTCAAAATAATCGGTTTGTGTTAAAACGTTTTCTAACTATTGTAGTTTGTGAAGAAATCATTTGAACACGAAATGGTCAATTCACGAATAATTTAAGCTTGATTTTTTATTTTTAGCATTCTCGTTAAGCATAAATGAAAATAGTGCTATTATCAGTTTTGTTCGCGGAACACAATTAGTACCGATTCAGAACTAATACGGAACCAATTTGGGATTGTTGTAGAGCGCATGCGTGATTATGGAACTGGTTCAGGACTTGAATGTACTGCGAACGATTTCGGAACAAGCCAGAATTCTGAACCGCCTCCTGTCACATTTCTAACCTATGTCTTCTGGGTCTGTTAATTTTTGATTTAAAATAATTTGGAGAAGTGAAAGAAGTAAGCTCTTACTACTATTAATTTGGTTATAAACAAAAGAACTATGAAAATGAAATAACAGAATAGTAGCTGAAAGAATATTTCTTGTTTTCTTTTATTTTTAGTGTCTTTAAGCGAGTTTCTAGTAATTCCAGGGAGCAGCCAGCAGGAAGAACCTGAAGATGTATTTAAATGGACTCACCAGAACACACTGTTACTATTACAAATGTACAAGAAATATAGAAGACAAGTAGGGTCACTTCAAATATAAAAATCTAAAGAAAATGTTTGAGGAGATATCCGAAGAAATAGGATACATAATAAAAAAAAAAAACCTATTACACCAGCTAATTGTGAAAATAGATGGAAAGTTTTAGAAAGGAATTATAAAAGACATACTTCAGGCGATAAATTACTTAAAAAATTGGTTACTTTTCTTATGATCTTGAATAAAGTACTTTTACCTATATTAAAACGATCAGATACATCCCTGTATGAAGCCGCTTCATTTGTCGCAAACCATAAAAAGACCGTAATACACTTCAATGGCGTTACTTTTTCAGGATCTCCTTCTTGCCAGTGATAAAATTCGGAGTCAGCAAAGCGTTGTGTCAATTCCAGATATTGTTCTGCACTAAACTGGGGCACGATTTCCTCAAAATAACTTTCGGTTTTTGGAATTTCAATTATATCTAGCATTTCCTCTAAATCTTCATCACTTGATCATAAATGATCTGACATTATGGTATACTTAAAATATTTTATTTAAATTAAAAAGTACAAAAACGTGCATTAACCTTAGATCGTATGTATTAATCGAGAATAATACGTTAAACGTCAAATGTCGTTGAGCGTAGAAGTGCGCATGTCTCAAACTTACAGAACTTGCTAAGGTCATAGAATCGGTAGAACCAATTCTTTTGGTTTGAACTGAATTTTACATATCCGCGAACGCAGAACTGTAACTAGAAATTCTGAATTTTATGATCCGCGAACGTCAATTAGTCCCGAATTAGTTCTGAAACTAACTCTTCTCTATGGTTCTGAATCCTTACCGCGAACAAAGCTATTATCTTTTACACTTAACACAATTTGAAACCTGTAGTTTATTTGCATTTATGTCTTATTTTAACATGGTTATGAAGATGACCCAAATGGGTCGAAACGCGTCAGCCTAAATAAATCATGCCATTTCCTTTATTATCATTTACAATATTATATTAGTTTGACTCAATTTGAACAAATTATGAATTCAACCAATTTAATTGAATCAGATAAACTAAAAATCTAGCAACAATCTTAGCACGTCCCCTTACATTCTGCACACTCTGTATATCTGCGGGCTTAGAATTATTGCAAAAGTCGATAAGGCGTGCGCACTAGTGCTAAAATTATTTGAATTCCTTTATTATACGCTATAATTTCTTTTTTATATAAAGTGTATTGTTTTTAACAGTTCTACGTGCTACAATTAAAAATTATTTCTTAAATTTTTATCATTTCATTAATTTTAAAAAATAAAATGAAATGTTTCGGGGCCGTTTTCGTTTATTACATCATCTACCGTAGCTAAACCAACCACACGTCGCTGCTCTTATGCAAGACGTACGTGTGGGGACGCGCCTGCAACGCGATCCGTTACGACGCGAATTCCTTCTCCATGTCGACGAGCGACGGCCGCTGTCTAGGCCGCCTCGCCGGCAAATTCACAGCCGAATCGTGACTCTGATGGTTCAAATCCATCAGAACCGGAGAGAACCGCACTCGGCTTATCGAAGAACAGTTGCTCTCCTTAGCGGAAACGTACGAACTGTCGTCGCTGGTCAGACTATCTGGGGGCGTGGGATTAGTCGGCGTATTACCACCGGAACTCCCCGCCTGGTAATTATTATTCCTCTTCAGACTAGATCGCAGCTTCGTATATCCCGTCGTCTCTAGCGTCGAAGGTCGTTCGAAATTCGATTCGTTCGAGTTCTGCCGCGAGTATTCATCCACGTGCCTCCTATTGTAGTGATATATCCCCTCATCTTCCAATCGTAAACTCGGATTCACGTTCGAACCGCTCGTCGTGATCGAACTGGCGTTGGATACGTTAGATGGGGTGCGCCGATGCGTCGATATGGACATCCTCTGCGGCGTCCTGGATCCGCTTTGACTGCTTATACTACTGCTTGGGTTATCGTACGCATAATCCGTACTGTAACCATACAGAGTACTGTAATCGGATCCGTACGGACCGTACTCCTGCTGATAAGCGAATCCGCCCAACGTCGCTTCAGTCCTGTAATTATTCTCAGGTCGTATACAGCAGCCTAAAATATGCGATCCGCTTTCGTTTTGGCAGTAATCTCCGGGAATGTAAATGGTGGTTCCCCTGTCGTAAGGGGCGTATAATTCTGAACCGTCATTGCTGGTTGAACTCGATTTGCGCCTAGGTGATGGGTTGGAGGAAATGTATGGTATGTGCATAGGTGAATCCGTGGTGGACTGGCTCACTGCCGTGCTGTCAGATTGTTGCGGCACGCTGATTAGTTGAGAGCCGGCCAGGAGAGGGCGGTAGTGCTTGATGGGACCGTGGTACGTGTTGTGACTGAATCCGCTTGACGTTGAGTATTCGTAGTCGTGAGAGTTGTCGCCTCGCCACGGTTGGACGTCACCAGGTTCCGGCCTATTGATTAAAAGGTTATAATTGAGATTCAAACACTACAACAACTACAAAACAGGAATCAGGAAATTCTCTCCCGGAAAAAGGGGGAATTGAAAAACAAACTGATGAAATAGAAGAAAATTGGTTTTCAGTCAAGACCATTTACGTTTAAGCACATGGTGGAAAAGAAATTATTAGGGGATCTTCCTCAGAAGAAGAAGCCGTGAAACGTTAAATTAATTTTTGATATTGGCTTTTTTTAGCACGTAACTTTTGTAAAATTAGTCGTAGGTTTATTTCTTAGGACTCAATATAGTTTAACCGGTCTTGGATACCCCAGTGTCAGATTTGGGCAGCAAGTGTTGTTTTAAACATGAGAATATGTGTTAGTATGTTCCAGATGTGTGTATCAAAAACATACAGTTGTGAATTTAAGTGCGAGAATTTTCCGATTTTCTTAAAATATGGCGGGATCTGAGGGCAAGATACAATCAGGGAAAATCGGGCACAGACCACAACATTCTAAAGAGAATGATGTCGAAAACGACGGGATATATTCAAAATATGTACATGTGCAGTTTTGTCGTGAATATTTGCAACGTAAGCACGCAAGAACATCTTACCTGCTACCTGACAAGCATAGAATACAGTAAGGTCTCAAAATAGGCCTTAAAAAGTAAACATCTGAGCATCTGTGACCAATATTTTGCAAACGTATTTCATGCAGTACCTACCTACTACCACCTGACAAGGCAGGACCAAAAATAAATTTAACATTTCATGGGTTGCCCTTGTGAGATGGCAATGGAAAAAAACAACTATTGATCAAAAACTCATAACTAACAAAAAAAATCGTAACATAAGCAAAATCACACATAGAGACATCATCATACAATACTGTCCTATTATGACGGAGGTTAGTGAATATCCTGCTAGACGAAGGGATAGGTAATAGGAAACTCAACAATAGAGGCAGAGTATAAAGGAATAGAGCAGAAGAGTGCCACAAAAAATTATTAGTACGACAAGAAACGATGGTGCTTAAGTATGGGAGAAACGGAATAATTAAACAATAACAATAAACATGTCATTAGCCTAATAATTTGATACGTTAAGAAAAAAAACACGTTGAAAATGACTACCTATGCGGTTGCAGCCGGGGATGTACTGGTGAAACATTCGACAATCGTACGTCATACCCTGACGCGACACCAGCTAACATGGCCGCTATATTGTACAGGACAAATTCCACGAAACCCAGCTTTGGTTTGGTCTTCAAACCTGAAATGAATAATAAATTACGTTACATTATTTATTTATGTGCGAGAATCATGTCGAAAAAATTCGGGTGCACAAGAGTGAATCAAGTAAAGATCGTCACATTAGATTTGCTTAGTAATTTACCACTTCTCAAAACAGTGCAGACTCCATTTTTATACACTTTGGGACAAAAGTAATCAAACTAAGTGCCACTTAGGCTGCGATCTGGCAAAATTTAATCCTATTCCAGGAAAATAATGTTGTATCGCTTATGGCTAAAATGGCAAATTTAATAAGGAATCTTTCATCCATTCTTTCCATCTAACTTAAGGAATTACATGGTTTGGATAGAGCGGCAACTTTGCATATATAAAAATATGTGAGAAATATACTTCACCTACAAAAACTTACGTATATAAAATTTGAGTTAATTCTCCATGTTGTTTCTAAAAAACAATCATCCACTTGAGAGACATTCGGTATATTTGATTTTATGACATAAAATTATCAGCTTTGCATATTATTTTGTTCTTTAGAAACAAATATTACATTAAAGTACTAGCTCAAGAACTTACCATCTACATTGTAGATCGTCGGAATAGGCACACTGTGACGCACAGTCCCTGGTATAGGATATTCGGGGCCCCAATCTTCGGGAGGCACAAAATCTGTTAAATCCAAACATATTCGCTCTAGCTCTTGTTCGAAAACTCATGGTGTAAACAGACACAAAATAGTAATTATATTATCATTGCAACAACACTTTATATAAAACGTATTCATTAAAAAAAAATTAGTCTAGATTTAAAAAAAAAATGGATAACAGGATTTCTGAAAAAAAAAATCTCTTTAAAAATTAATTAGGAGTTATTTTACTTTGAGGTTTTTATTAGTTTTTCATAGTATTTTAAAACACACCTTTACCTATTCTATATGACATTTTTTTTTATATATATAATGGACAATGCAGGACTTTATTATAACTTGTTACTCTGTGAATATAAAATTTACTATTCTCCTTCCTCTTTTTTAGTATGTTAAACACAAAAGCTAACTGATTCTGTTCTGAAAATGTTAAATTTCCTCCTAGTAATAAGTGGATTTATGGTCTAATATAGGATGTTTATCATTTATAGATTAAAGGGATTCATTATTTTATATCGTAAGAGTGGATCGTGCTAAAACCAATTAAAAAAGGAAAACATGCTAGTGTGAGAGAGTCAAAAAATAAAATACAGCAATTAAAAAACATCTTTAGAATGTTTATTCAGAAAAATTGTACATGTTGTAAAACCATCACCGTAGAACAGAAATCACGCCGACCCCAAACAGACCAGCAGCAAGGCATGTGAATGTATTATAAAAGAAAGGAATTACATAATTAAAAATAAAAGAAACACAACAGAAAGAAATAAAAAGGGGCACAATACCACTAAGCGAAACAAAAAATAAAGACCCGAAATACCACAGACCGCATAAGCCAAAAAGCTGGTGTGTTCAAGGCAGGCGTTAGTATTAAATTAATAAAATAATTTTAAAATAGCAATGAAACCTATTACATACTAAGACACTACACAATTAACAATATAAATTTAATTAAATTAAAAAAAAAAACTTCGGAAAAACCAATCATCTACTGTAATAAGAAAAATTATTAAAATAATAAACCAAAAAAAAAAAAATTAAAAATTAAAACACTCTTGCAGAGAAGCTGAAATAAAACAAACAATATTAAGGGAGACAAACTGAACATGCTCTGGTGTGTTGGTGTGCGATAAATACTTTCATTACGACTATAATTGCGCGATGTATACGATATAATTAGATGAGTTCTGGTGGTAGAAAAATGGAAAATTTGAACAGTTGAATTGGTTTTAATTCACCTAGTCCGCGAGATCATTTTATCATTAGGAACATTATCAACGCAGTTTATTTCATCTCGAGAAGAGAGTCTGACCTCGTACAAGTAATATTCCTTTCTCTAATTTGATCTTACAATAAAGCCAAAACAAATCACAACACAGTGTGGTAATAGATATATTACCGCACCGGTAGGACTTTTACCAGAATGTAATATAGGCGATTAATGTGCAAATTAGAAAAAAAAATACGTGTCACAATGACATTGAATCACTCGCATTATAATATAAACGTGATTGTGACACTTGTGTTTTAACATACTATTTTTATATTTCTTACGATTTTTTACCAGATAAGTTTATGTTGGCAACAATGTAATAAATACGCTGCCATACGTCGTGATTGTGGAATTATGTGCGTCTGTTATAAATAAATTATTTTCACAGCATTCAAATATTTATCTATAATGAATTTATATTTTGTAACTAGGATTTTTAATAAGCACAAAACATTTAATGGCTTCAAGTTGGTCGCATTAGATCAATAATTGTGAATGTGACGTTTTAAGGTTAGCATGTTTTTCTTAATTGATTCTTAAAAAACACAAACAAATTTTCATACATAATATATGCAAGTCACAATTTATAAAATAAAAAAGTTATAAAATAGAAGAATTTCTTTTATTGTAATTATCATGTTTACTGTTTTTTGCTTTTTATTTCATATTTCTATAGTGTGCAGTATTTTTCCTTTTGTGCTGACTTTCCTACTAATGTTGTTGTCAATTTGGAAATAAACGATTTAGTTAATCAATCGAACATAATGAAATATTTATTGGCAACTAATTGAACGATAACACTAAATTGTTAATTAATTATTGAGCCATTGACCTAGTGCGATCAACCTAAAAAAATCCGTTAAATATTCCGTGAAATAATGATAATAAAAGCATTCACATAAGTGCTTTTACAACTTCATGCTAATTGCCAGGGTTAAAACATTTTTTTTGTCCTTATAAAACTTTCTCAGACACTACATTGTTTGCTGACGACAGTAACATGCACTGACAGACTTCATCTGGCGATATATGATATAAAATGCAGCCATTTTAATAATTAAACTTGTTTTTATACAGTATATTATATCGTAGTAAACGTGTTACAACTATTTCACTTGAAGTCTATCTTCTTAAACATTATGATTGAGCGTCATGAAAGCAAACAACAAGATTTAGTAACTATAAAAATCTGCAGAAAGAAATTTAACAATAATATGTACACTTACCCACAAAAGTCTACATACCGCTGGTACGTTTGTCGACAATAATTGTCAGCCGTATCCTACACTTTTGTGGCTAAGTGTACAAAACTTTATCGAGCTCTGTTTTCTCTCTTTGAGATGAAGCAATCTGCAGGTGTTGTGTTGTAATTGCTTCACAATCCTTATGAAATATTAGATTACCATTTACTGTTTGTAATTATTTGTAATTGATAAGTATTGATGTTATTAAATGTGTAGGAACTTGCAATTAACAAATGTTCTGTTGCTATATTCAACAAGGACTTACAAACATCAGCAATTCTAAAAATAAATATAAAACAATATATTCTGCAGCCTTAGTTACTTCTAAATTATTTTAAATAATTTATGTTTATCTATTTTATGTCAATTTAGGGTTGATGAGAAAAAAGATGTTGTATCATAAATTGCTAGAACATTTAATTTGATTATTTAAACTGAGATGATAAATTTCGTTCGATATAAATTTGCTTTTTCAATACTACTGTTCACACGATCAGTTCTACATAAATATAAAAAGCCAATTCAAATGTCCAAATTTGGAAAACATGCTCCGAAATATGATACGAGAAAACAAAAATAACGAGTAAAAACAAACTTGCTTCTCTATTGAGAAATGTATGATAAAATAAAATAGACTTACACATAATATTAGGTAGGTTTTCCTCAGAAATACCTTATCGGAACAAAAAATAAAAAATAAATGATATAATATCCGCAACAATATATGTATATATAATGTTATATATCGCTAGAATGAATGATAATATAAAAAAAATAACGATATAAAAGATGGGACTTCGTCGATCGTTAAGTATAAAGTGTGAAAGAAAGAATTAGAAATGTCTGCGATAAAGATCTCTGTAATTTTTCAGCAACGACATCTTGCGGTTTAAATAGTAACAACTTGTAAATGATCGTTGATTTGTCGCTTTGATCCTTATTTCACACTGTATATTAAATATTAAAATAACGGTTATTAGAAAAATCATTTACATTTCCGATTACTACCGCTGCTACTGTCTTCTTTGCTTTTGTATATATTATTGTTGCTAACCCCCCTAGCGATGACAAAACTGTTAGTGCTGAAAACCGTGTCGTAAGTGTGCGTATCGCTTATGTTCCCGAAGGAACGACTCAACCGATTCCGCCCCAGTACCGGTGGTTCGTTCTGACGATAGCAAGTATTGCGGTACTGGCTGCGAAACGGTTTAAAGTCGGTATGGGTCAAAGCGGTAGTTACTTTGTTAATCAGTAATTGCAGGATACTGTCACCTTTATCGCCCGAATGCTTGCTACTAGTATTATTATCGGAAGGATCCGTATTGCCGGATCGCTGTTGGTGTCGGTTATTGCCACTGACATTGTTACTAGCGTTTCTTAAAATTCTCGCGTCGTCATCGGTAATCGAAGAGCTAGTAGTTGTAATAGTCGTAGTAGCAGTGGTAATTGTAGCGGTGGATGTGATTGTGGTGTTGTTGGTTGTGTTTGTTGGTGAATTACCTATGTCGTGAGAGGGTCTGGTCAGTGTAAGTCTCGGCCGCACCAGGTTGGGGGCGCTGATCGACGAGATACCGCCTGGTCGCGGGTTCGAGCGTAGCATCGGTATTTGACTCCGTTCGCGCTGATGGCAGGTACTAGGACCCCATGTTTTACCTTTCACACCGTCTGCAGATACTGCAAAGAGAATTTATCCTTGCTAATCGACAATTGACTAACGAGAAACACCTCCACCAGCCCCAAAGTATTTATGTAGTTATACCGAACATGTAAGAGCTACCTCAATCGTTATGATTCTATCAAAGACTCATTCATTTATGCAGGAAACTTCAACATTGATCCTATTCTAATATACAATCCAATAAAAGGAATGCGCAATATGTAGTTATATTGTGAATTAAAAAAAAATACTACCAACGGATAGTGTTTACATAAACGGTACACTGCACATTTTCACATAAAATGTTATAAAAATCCCACCCAGAAATAATTGCAGAATTAAACAAAGTAAACAGTTTTTTTCTTTTATTGAAATACTTTCTTACGAGTATTCAAATAATTATCAATAGTAAGAGTTGGGCAAATTCATGAGTATCAGTTTTATAAAATAATTATAAATGAAATCTTTACATGAATACAAGTTCACAAAACTACGAAATAAACTGTCGAATCAGCTGATCGTAAGCATCACACGCCATCTTTTAACGGAGTAGATTTTAAAAAAGCAATATCATCAAATAAACCAATGAGAAGGGTTGCAGTCAAGTGATAAATGTCAACGAAGTAAGACCATGCATCTGGGGGTCATTGGTTTGGTGGTTCTTCTGCAAATACTATTGGCCAATTCTGGGGAATATATTATTAATATTAGGCGATATGGTGGTTATTTGAGGAAAGATTCATGGAGGGCCCAAAAGAATATTTAATTTTTGAGCAAATTGCTGAATATAAATCTGTCTCAGTGATTGAGGAAATGCAGAGAAGACAAAACCTCCCCTGATTGTGTAAATTGAACTCCTTTAAAGCATGTAGTGTATCCACCTGCAACTTGTTTCATCGATCCCTTTATTCCTCCATGCTTTGGAAATTGATGTTGGGGAAGTATCATCAAATCCCCTTTGTATATCCAGGAATATGCACAGAAACACTTCCTTGCTTGGCAGAGCATGCTCAATCCTCTGTGCGAGCTGATGTAACGAGGTCTCTGTGGATTTTCCTGCTTGATACACATACTGGTCTTGATGTAGTAACCCACTGCGAGACTTCCCCTGAGTAATATACTAAGGTTTTTGCAACAAAAGTTCCGGATCCATTTGTAACATAATTGAATAAATGCAATTCGTTCCTGGTAATTTATACAGTTTGAATGAGTTGATTGCCCATTTCACCAGAAGAAATTAATACAAATGATCTTAATGACGCGGTTGAAGGTTTAGATCAGGGAATCTGTACCCAGGATTAGGATCAATTCAATAAATTGCTCTAATGCTTTTCGACTTTCGCTGTTTGAGTTTCGAAAACTAGTTAGTGTGTGTGCACAAAGATAAATCAAAAAATATTGATTTTATTGAAGCTGGAATGTCTAATGTTTATTATTTCGTTATATAGAATATAAAAGTATTTTGCAGTTAGTTGTATAAATATGACGTGTTACATGCTAAAATCAGATAAATAAAGTTTTCTATAAAATAAAAATATTCTAAATTCTTGTTTGATTGTTTTTGCATTAGATACACTCCATTCTTGCCCAAGTCTGCTAGTTCTAATTCTTTGAACCTCTGAATTAGTTTCTTAAAACTTGTTTCTTTGATAATATTCCTGAGAGATTTACTCATAATATTTTTTGATAAATATTGAGTATGTAATTCTGATGTTTTGCGACCAATCTGTTATTTGTTTTTGACTTAACCCAAAAGTTGTCGCCTTGAATAAGAAATCTCATATTCTGTTTCTAGTTTCCGCAAACATTATCGGTGTAATATCAAATAAGTTGTGAGTTATTATCAATTAAGTTTGACGATTTAATTACTCAAAACCCAATTAGTTCCAATTGTCGTCAAAGATGTAGGTCTGTTATAAATAGTTTCAATTTTATAAAATTAATGTTGGTGGGGTATATGAACAACATTATATATTATCATAAGATTTATTGATGTATTTACATATCCCCAATGAAATGCCGTATGATTCCCATTCACACAATGAATCATTCATAGATATTTTTATTTTCGAATCATGTAATTATTTTCGCTATTTTGTTTGCGTATTAATTTCCAAAAAGGATAATTTAGGTAGTTATACAAAGTTATGAGCCCGATACATAAACTCCGCGTACTATTTCTTTTTTGTGTTCGTTAGTGTAAGAGCATAAACCACATTAAAAAAAAAAAAAGCTATTGTCATAAACGGCAGTGCGTTTTTATTCACTAAAACACAAGCTAAAATTTCAAAATTAAAAAATAAATAAACGCCGATCCTGAGTTAAGAATAAAAACAAAAATCAAAGCATGCTTTTTGTTTTGAACATGTATAATAAAAATTAAAAATACGAAAAAAAAAAACACTAGCACGCTCACACACACGTAAAGATGCTCGCATGCATGCTCATGGTGACGATGGAAAAAGTAAGGCAAAAAAAGAGAGGTGATAATCAATTCGGAAAGGCACTTACGGACTATGGCCTGCAGACGCGGTATAGCAGGGGATCCTGGCGGGCTATTCGGTGACGTTATGCGCTGGTCGAGTGGTTGAACGGTGATTTTGTGCTGGAAGTCTTGCGGAGAGCTTATTATAGAGCCCGGTTCCTTTTTCAGTTTATCTTTCAGTCTTGCGCTCCGAAATTTGCCTAGAAAAAATAGATATATAAGGAATATATTATTTTCGTACATTAACGGAAAATGTGTGCAATAACAATTGAAAGTATATAATTAATTTACGTTTATCTCATAGAATTCATTATTTCAGTATCGTTTGGACAGAGAAGAATCCGCCGGAATTAATTCACGACAACGATTACGCAACAGAAACACAGAGGTCCCTAGAAGGAAAAAAATGTACCGATCGCATAGGTTCTAGCACGGGTATGAAAAGGTAATACGCGTTATTGGCAACAAACGGACATAGCCGCAATGAAATTGACCAGAGTAATGGTTACCTGGCATTCATATAAGCTTCAGAAAAGTATTTGCGTACAAGAACGAATCTATACAAAATTGATATTATATTTCGTTTATGTCAAAGCATGTGCATTAGTTTTTGTCCAATTAATCTTTGTAATAAAATATAAAACATGAAATTCTGTTCGATTAAGAAACAGCACTTGAAAGCAACAAAAAAGTATTCCAGGCGCAAAACCCAAGATCCTATTATTAAAGAAATCCGGGAAAACCTAGTAAAACTTATTTGGTTGAATTGTGAGAGAAAAGAGAAAGATGAAAGCAAGATCAAGTAAAAGCTGAAGACTGGAGAGACTGCAAACAAAAAATTTAGAAAAGGTGGATGGATACTTGAAAGGAAGATTGAGTATTTAAAAGTTTGAAAGAAAGAAAATAGATGTTAATCGTGTTGTTTATAGTAACTTCTATTTGCTGAATAATCTGAAGTCAACAAACAGTAGATTTTTTCTAATCTATCACACATGATTTTAGTAAAATATTATTATATAGAATATTTCAACGGAATGAAAATTTAATTACCTAATCAATTACTAATTATTTTCATGTGCATAACATTACCTTTTCGTTTCTTAGGCGTTGGTGCTTGCTGCTTGATCATAAAGTGCAACTCCCTTTCCAGAAGATCTATCTCCCTGGCTTGCAGTTCCTGTTCCCTCTTCCGTAGCTTCTCCTCGTGCATTCTGTGCTGCATTTGAGCCTTGTAGAGGTCCTCTTCGCGACATCGCAGCTCCTATATAGCAAATTGCAACATAAAAATGGTAAATACGCCGCTGAAAAGCGAAAACCGCCCGAGAAGTCATTAAGGGAGTTTATAATATTACCTCTTCGTATGTCTTGTACGCCTTTCGTTCGAAAGCAGCGTAAAACAATTAAAAGATTTAAGCATTAGCGATTGGTGTATTTTATACACACAACTTTAAACATTAATTTTTGGGTATCTTCTCTATAAAGTATAAAATATTTATTTCTTTGTAGATGACAAAGTATATATATATATGAAATCTCCTTTTAGTCCCAGATATATTGATTTTAATATCCTCATATACTCTCACCTTTTCTTTCCTGCGAAGGTCCAAAAGGACCTCTTCAATTTCCTGCCGCCAATCGTCCTGCATGGTGTGAAAACTCTCATGCGGAGTCTGCGTGAACGCGGAGTGCACTATCCTGTCGAGATCGTTCAGGATCTCCTCGAAAGTCGGCCTCCTGTGCGGATCCGACTCCCAGCAAGCTGCGAACAAAAAAGAAACACACAGGTAATTATATTAAGGAATCTCAGTTGAGACGGGCGGTATTTAGAGCAAAAATGTAACGTTTTGGGACCTTGTCAAAAGAGGAGCAGTGCACCCGAAGGAATCCGCAATTATTTCCGTTGATATGCGCCTACAATGTTTCCGCGTTGTAGAAATAGCGCGAAATACCTTACATACCTTTTTCTAGCGTATAGCAAGCAAGTACTTATAATTTATCGCGACAAACGTAAACTGAATACCAGATTGTGATCAGGAGATAAGGAAGTTGTAATGTTAGTTAGGTCGCATGTTAATATAAATATTTTGTTTGAAATGCATGAGCGTTTAATGTGGATTGCTATTCCAAGTATGTATTCTATAAATAAGCTACATTGTCAATCCTCTAATTAAACAGAATACGTACGGTAATTCCAGAGAAACAATTAATAGTCCGCAATTACGACAAGAATGTCAGCTAATTAGATACGGCAATAATCAATATTTACAATTCGGGAATATACTAGAACATACATATATGCAACCATTATTAATCATAATGCCGTAATTCCACAATTAATTCATTTATTGAAACGTATAATTGTTAAAGGCATCCGGAAAACTAGTATCTAAAGAAATCGAAAATGCTTAGAATAAAAGGAGACAAATTAAAATTTAGGAGTGACAGCACAAATACTTAACAAATATTTTGCTCATTTCCATGGAGAATCAAACAAGACACAGACTGGTATCCGCTTCTAGGGGGCTCTTATGTTTAACCGTTTGTACTTCTTGATAATTGTGAATATCAATGGTAAAACCGAGTAAATATATTCGACCAATAGCTACGAAAGTTATCTTTTTTCATTAATATAGGGGAGAGTTGGGTAAAACGGGATACTTAGTGTTTGAACTTCAATAACTTTCTTGCCAAAGAAGATTTTTTAATGTTTTCTTTTTTTACAGTTTCGCTTAGGTTTTGCCCTTTTTAAATAAATCCATACTCTTGTGATTTGGTAATAGATAATCATAATTTATAATTATTTGCTTAGGTGTCAAATATCCCGTTTTACCCTAACCGTCGCGTAAAACGGGATAGTAAATGTTTTTGTGAATTAATTGCTTTTCCACTAAAAGAAAAAACGAAAACTCAAAAAATAGAACTTTATTTTAAAGATTCCAAAATCGAGAATAAAGAAACTTTTAACCATTAAGGTAACTCAAACTTTTTTTTTCATAAAACTAAGTAAACAAAAGAAAACCACTACTTTATTTGCAAAAATCGCATGAATACTCTTCATCATCGTCGTGATCTACTCCAGCGCAAGCCTCGTGGGCCCAGCGTTGACAATTTTGACATTTTACTCAGCCGTCATCTGATTTGGAGTTTGAGTAAAGTTCCGTACAATATATGCACGACGTATGACTATCTTCTCCTTCCGAACTGCTACTGTTGTATTCTACTCTTTTTGGTATCTTTTTGATAACCTTTTGGCGTCTTACACGTTTTTGTATTTCTTTATTTGAGCTTGCTGAAGCTTCCTCAGCTAGACTACGCTTTCGTATTTTTTAAGTATTATTTCCTCAATCTTTCAAGTAGCTGTACATGAAGATTCCGATTTAGCCGTCCCTCTAGGAAGGATGGTCCAACAAAGCCAATACGATATGAAACAGCACAGTATTACCAAACAAAAACTAAATATATGTATATGGACACATACATTTAGTTTTTGTTTGGTAATACTGTCTTCCAATATGGGCGACCATTGTAATACCGCATTTACAGAGTTTTTTCGAGTAAATTTGTGTCAGCGTGGAACAAAAAATGACGATATAATGAAAGTAAGCATTCCTCGCTGAAATGTTGTAAAAGCAAATGAGTTCTCGCTCTGAACAATATTTTTTTTTTCAAATCGTGAACAGAAAGGGTACTTTACCTACAAAGAAAATAGTTTTCGGGTCATCATTATTGTTATTTTACAAAAAAGTATATTCCTAAAATTCTCTTCTAACCGAGCAAAGCTGAATCCTGCAACCTTAAAATGAAATTCAAAAGTTTTTATTCCATCATACCTCCAATAGCATTTATCCTGGAACGCAATGTATACCAATTAAAAAAGAAAAATATATCTTTTTCGAAATTTTTTAAAAATAAAATTGATTTACAAAACAATCTATATATGCATATAAAACACAAATCAAGAAAATCCCAATTTTACCAACAAAACAAAACAGTTTGTCAATGTCATATTTTTTAATTTTATATACAAAATGTGAATGAATAAGGTTTGTTACAGCCGAAACCTCTTCCATATAATTTTGGTTATTTTTACTATTCAAAAGACCTAAAAAACCAAGAAAATATTAATATACAAGTGTTTTGTTTATCATCGCCATCTGGAAAACTACGTTGCTGAAGTGCTTCGAAGATTGGAAATAGGTATTGGCAGAAATTTACTGTGTATGTCGAATGGTAAATACTTTCAAGGAAACAAAATTAATATTCATAAATAAATACATTTTCTTTTTCGAAAAAACAAGTTTCCGAGTATTTCGTTGACCTAACCTCGCATATAACACACAGAAAAAAATCCATATTGTAATATTTACACTTTGCTGTTTGACGGAAATTGTAGTAAGAATTCATACTATTGTGCAAAATTTTACAACAACGTCGCTGCATTTTCCTATATCGTGGTTACAAAAAAAGCAATAAAATTGTTAAAAAATATTGTGTGACAATCTTCTACAAAATATAGTGAAATGTTTTACAATATTCTACAAATAGTGAATATAATAAATTGCATATAATGTAGTGAAGAAAGTTATAACAACAGGTGTAGCAAATTTACTATGTGTTGTGTTTATTTGGTTAGGTGCTAGCACTAGTCACCTCACTTTGATTATTATACAAACTGGAAACCGCATTAATAATGAGATGAAATGAAATGAATGCTGTATAGTTTTATAACTATATAGTAGAAATATCACAATACTCATAATTAGTTTAGCTACATAAATATGTGATACTACAGATTTTGTCGTAAAGATGGCGCTACGCTTGTTTCATAATCTTTGAACTTCTTACTCAATGTAAATTGTGATCGGTAAATGTGGCTATGTAATATCTATGATGTTTACACATGGTTAATATCATATAAAAGGTACTGTGATTGATAATCGCGCAGAGGCAAGAATTACGAGGCGCTTCCCCATACTGGTACTCTGCAGTACGGGCCGGTCTGATCTCCGCAGTTCGCTCGCTGTCACCAGCTAATCAAATTATACGCAACTATATTAATTATTGCAATAGTGTAGTTGATCTGTACTGATAATTCACTGCAGCGGTTTGTAATAATGGCAAGATTCGTGTAAAAGATTTCTTGACGGTTTGTTGCAATTATTACCACTGGGCTAAACGTATTATTTGCAACAAGTGACTCGCACTTTATGCTACTTTAATTTAATTGTAAAGGTTATGTCAACATAAATTGTGTGACAAAATTGCACATTTTGTTGCACAAAATGCAATAATTTTCGTCAACAATTTTGTAGAAAATTTTAATACAAGTTGTGCTCGTCCCTATATGTTACACAATTTGTTGCACCAAACTTTACAATTGTTTTAAAATTTACAACAAATTTTTTTCTGTGCATATGTATAAATTTAAATTATAGTTTGCGATTAAGAATAATTCTTAATAAAATGTTATTTTTTCATTTCTTCAATAATCTTTACAGAAACCGCCAAGCTCTTAGTTAGTGCTATTCGTTGCCATCCAGCATACGAGTGCGGCATGTGCAAACGCGCATATGTATTAAATCCACACCGGAGAATGACAGTTACTGCTCCTGCTGGTCGATTGCGTATGCCGGACAGGCGACGCGTATACGCCTAAAAAAGGACGAAGACAAAGAGAACACGTACTACGTATACGGCTACCTCTCGAGTACGTAGACAACGGACAGCGGACAATATACGCAAGCGATAGACGCGAGATCGGTTTTAGAGGAACTGGAAACTCCCGACCGCAATACAAATAAGATGTTATCGTGTCGGTCGCCGTTGTCACCTGCGGTGCAGCAGCGACAGCCTGGTCTATGCGAACGCGTCGCAAATGCAAATCGGCTCTTTTCATGTATATATACGGACGGCTATTTGCGCTGGTATTTCTGTCGTATAATGATCCCGCTCTTAAGTATGCTCAGGAGAAGTTCATGCGGACACGAGCTGGCAATAGTCACGGTAAAGAGCAAAAGAAAGCCTAAATGGCTTGGCCGTTTGTTAGAACAGGAAAACAGTATACAAATGTATTATTCTACTTTGCCCGTTTTCATGGTGAATTATTTGTTTTATTGCATCTTTATCTATACACATCGATGACAAAAATACGCCAATAATCTATTTGTAAATAACGCCGCACCAAACATTAATTTTTTTATAACCGTGACTATTTGCGACAATTCTAAGGTGTGAATTTCTCCAGCCCAGTATCTGCAATTTTGTGAACTAATAACACCATTTATTGTATATAAATGTAATGTCTGAAAACGGATATTTCTATAAAAGAATCCATTATTTGTAATTAATTCGCCCATTAGCAGAGCAAATTCTAAAGCTGTTCAAGGGTGTGTATTTAAATGGGCCTGTAAGGACGAACTTTTAGGCCCATTAAAACTCGTTGCAAATGACTTTTACTACTAGACCTTTGCCTTAGTGATTTTCTAGGATGGCTTCGTATGAAGTCAATAGTTACCAATGTAGCAGCATTATTTTCATCAAAAACATGGTTTTTATTTTTAATATCTTTTACGCCTTCTGTTGCGTCAAACTTTTTTTACCAACTCTCGAACGCAGTTAATAGAAATGCATACTCCTGGATATTTTCTATTAAAAAGTTCTATTGCATGACGATGAGATGTTATTACGTCTATGCCGTAGCATTTAACCAAATAAATTCGTTGCCCTAAAGTCAGCATTATTAATTGTGTATTGTAAGTACTGCATAAATACTGTCAAATATTCACCATGGCATATTCCTTAGAATACGGGCTGCCTATCTTAAAGGCGTTACTAAGAAGATTAAAATCAAATCCAACAATAACACAAAAATATCAACAATGAAGAACAACGTGAAAATTTCGGATCTGAAGTTCCGCTAGTATTCCAAACAACTTTTACTTATGCTATTTTTAACTTCCTCTTCAATAATCGCTAGTTTCACACTAAAAAATATTTGCAATTCCTACGGAAAATTCCAGTAATGTATAGGGTTACATTTACCAAAAATTAGAAAATATACCTAAAGTTTTCTAGTATATTTCCCAATTTTTGCCAATTTTACCTTATACGTCACTGGAATTTTCCATAGTAATTGCATATTTTTAGTGTGTTCCTATTAACGCAATTTCATGTTTTCTTATTTCATAACCAGCCTCTAAGTTTAATCAACATTTCGATTATGTGAAAGGAATTTTTAAAGTAAGCAACACTTTTTATAAAGAATAATTTTTGCTGTAAAAACGAAAACTAAATAATTTATAAGTATAGTTAGGTCCATCCGGGAACACACTGTGTAGGTATATTAGCCTCATAAGAATGGAAATTACAAAACTAACAGTAAATAGTACAAAAAAAGTATGTTGATATAATAAAATTATTGACCCATATATTTCTGAAAGCAATTCAAATAAACATTCGTATTTAAATATGGTCGAAAATTCCTTTCTTTACTTGTCATGAAAGACGTGAAAAATTTGAATTTCAACAAAACAGATGTCCAATTCACTCAACACGTCTAGTTTCAAATTGTTTAACACACAACTCTCCTAAACGTGTATTGAACGACATGGTGAAATACATTATTTGTTTTATTACGGCGCGGATTTAATGAATGTAAGCTAAACTTTTTGACATTTTGAATACTTTTCTGGCTATCAAATGGCTGTATTATTGATTAAAAGGAATTTTTCTCTGTCACACTTTTCAGTGTCGTCTACATTTCCAATTTTGTTTAATGTTTATAAAACTAAGCAAGCTGAGAATCCAAAAATATTAAAATAAAATCCTGAAACTTTTCGGCGCTTATACCTATAAAGTCCGAAGATAAACTGTGTAACAACATTTTAATCCTTCCTAAAAAAAAAAAAGTGTTGCATATATCCTACATCTCCGCAAAGTTATGCTGCAGCACGGAATTAATTAAAACGCCGCGCGAATTACATCGGACTTATAAATGCAAATCCCAAAACATAGTGTAACATGGTGTCAAATTTATCCGCTACATTACAACCTTCCCCAGCGGAGTTAGCGCGGTGTATTATGTTATTGGCGTAACACTATTAATACGCTGAAAGACCCCCGTAATCTTTAATGACATCGCACGCCAGAGCATTATCCAATATATCTTCCCCTTAAGGATAGTTGGGACGATCAATTAGCCTAAGCCAGTACGTGGTGTATTTCACACGGCGGCCGGCAAGTTTCAGTAATAATGCAGTAAGTAAGGTCTCGGCAGAGCTCTATTATAATGGATTAGTAGCAGAATTAAACGATAAATAGCGCTGATAAATGAAATGCCAGTGTGATAGAAATATTTTGAGTTTAAGGCTGATATTACACTAAAAAGATCTTTGTCGAAGAAGTTTTATAGAGTCTAACATTATGACACTTATTCCAAGGTGTTTGATCCGTCCTTATTCTCTTAACTATGTAGAAGAACTTCTTATTTTGTTTCAATCATCATGAGAAAAAGAAAAAACCCAAAGGTCGGTCGGTACAAAGTATTTGCTTAATCGGACAACTTCCAGACAAGCAGGTGTCATTGAAATCTAAATCTCTCCTGGAAAATAGCAAGCTGAGTCTTTAACATTTAGTAAAGAATTGAGACACAATTCATAAAAATTCTACGACAGTAAGTAAAAAAATCGCGATGAAACGACCTTATCGTCATCATACACCGAGAGATAAATATGGTTTACTTTATCAGATAAACTAAATGCATTTCTTTTTTTAAATACGAGAAATGCATTTTAATGTTAAATTTACACCTAAAACGTTATTTTAATCTTAAAAGTATTTGATTTAACATATTGATCATTTAATGATTAGATGAATGTTTAATATTTAAGACTACAAAAACTGCAGAAACAGCTGAAAATTTCTCTTCACTCATGGAACAGCGACACTTAGCTTAAAAATTATGAATCTTGAAAAATATAAATAAATAATTTTTTCCAAGGTCAAAAACACTATTATGAATATTAAATAATTGTTACAAATTCAGAATCTATTCTAGTCCATTACAAATGGAAACTCCTAATTATTCGTCATGAGTATCTTGTGCTGCCATCTATACGTTGGCTCTGTAATGATTAGGACTACGTATTAATTTTCTTAGACTGTTAATTGGATACAGAAAAGTGGAATACACGCAACGAACTGCTAAAGAAAGAACAAAGAAGACACTTTATACAGAGAGAAAAGTATTTTCTACAGGCAACTAAAACTCAGACGCAAGCAAGAAAATATTATTTTCCATAATTCTGCATAGTTTAATGCTGCTTCTACGTCAATAACTTTAAATAAAAGACTTCCTCTCATCGATTTCATTTGTTATTGAGAACATAATTATTAGGATTACTGTAAGACGCAGTTAATACATCCCTATTTGTTTTTAATTTTTATAAAGTTATAGATTATTTTCGCAGATTAGGAACTATCTAAACACCTAGCTGAAGATGTGTTTTTAGTACTTGCGGGAAAGCAGATATGTTATTAAGTCAATTTCCACATTCGAATGAATTATACAGATGAAAATGAGGCGAGGAAACGTGCCTAACGTAAACGATCAGGGTGCAAGCGTTAGGTAACAAAATAACTAACAAACATACAAATAACCCGATACCTATAAATAGCCGTTTAGAAATGAAAGCGCTGGCACGTGTTTAATTGGTTCGCAATTGGATTGCCCCAAAAAAAAGGCAGTTTATTTAGGCATCTTAAAAATAGAAGGTGGTACTCGGAGAGAGAGAGTAACCGGAGCCGGGCTTGTATATCTACAAATTAGAAAGCAGATAAGATTCTACGGATTCCTGTCGTAATTAACGGGACTTATGTAAACTGTTTAATGATATAGGAGCGGATTCTATTAAGCGATATTTATAATTAGTAATAATCGATTCAGAAGTGAGACAAAATAGTTTGTAATGGTTAAGTAGGTATATAATCTTTAACAAGACTCATACCGAAGCGGTATTTTCTTTGTAGTAAACGTGAGTTATATGTATTGGAACTCCACTTTTGAAAAATTAATTGAAAGTTCTTACATCATAGATTAATCGTATCAATAAAAACGAATACGCGGTAAAGCAATAGGGAATAATTTAGCTTATTAAACAGTAAAAGTAGTATTTATAATTTCTATTCTAAAACATTCCAAGATTTTTCAAAATTTAGCTTATATAACTAAATTATTTATATACAAAGCGCTTTCTTCTCAAAATCGGGTGTATGAAATTAAGTTCAAAAAAAGAAAAATTATTGTTTTTGCTAAATCATCTAATTGATGCGTGCCAAAGAATTGAAGTTATTGATATTTCTTAAGTAAATATTTCAAAGCAGCTTGATTAAAGGTTTCCTCTTCACGAATATTCGGCGCATTCAACCACATTGGACTATTGATCCTACGAATTTTAACATAACCACAACGCGTGATAAAAAACGATTTGAGGTAGTTGTTAATAAAACCGTAAATATTAGATACCTATGTGATTAATTTTTTAGTTTATTTAGTTTGTTTTACGAGAAATATTATGTTACACATGTTTGCTATTCCTAACCAATAATTATTATCTCTTTCTGCTTAATAATACATATCTATATAAAATATACATATATAAAAAAAAAAACTGACGGTATACACAGCAAAAAGTTAAGTAAAAACTGAAATTCATAGCAAAACTCATAGAAGGCTATATTTATATTTAATGCTACGGTAATTTTCATGATTGAATCAATGCCAGTGTTAGATCATTCAATACAATATCCATAAAAAAAAAAAAATGTCTAAACACAACCAACTGAATTTTACCGGCTGACGCTGCTACCATCTCGTAGGTCGAAAGTTTGGTTAGTGTCCCCTAGAGGGGGCACACGTTAAAACTCTTGACTTCCTAATAGGCGAATGTGGATGTTTCTCGATATGCGATAGCGATGAAAGTGAGTGTGCACTAGGGGTCACACTGATGACGTCTGATTTCGTTCGTCTTTAGTAGTGTTCCCCTATCGTTGCCTTTGCTGGTATTGTGATTCTAACAATAGACCATGAGCCTCGCCATAGTGGCTTCTTTCGGATAGGTAGGATTAAAACAGTGTTTCATCCAACTGGTGTGGTGTCAGGATTATTTAAAACAACAAATTTGTTAGTTGATACAAACAAATGTATTTCTTTCAGTCACTACAACCTTTCTCTCTGTGTAACATTTTGCTATTCCCAAACACGAAAATAATCATAGCATGCCTTAAGATTTTCGATGACATTCTGAAATTTTGTGTGGTAGCGTTAAAAAAAATGGTTTCATCGTAATGTAAACTGCAGATCCTATAAGATTGCTTCCATTTCAAATGGGTCAGCTTGTATATAAAAAGCAAATTCGGTGATAGGTATTAACTTCATATTACTTTGTCCATAATAACGGAAATCGCGACATTTCCAGCATAGATTTGAGTTCCTTAACGCAAGGGGCTCAAATCTATGATATGACACAAACATAAAGCGGTAAAGTTTCACTCAAATCGGCGAGTGACAGTTCTGAAAGGTCAATTATATTTCTTCAGTATTTTTCTATGTATGTGCAACGGAAAGTACTCTCATTTCACTATTCCCGTGTTTCTTTTTTACTAAGGCAGTGACATCGCCGCACATTCATATCAAGTTTTCGGCTAGTTTGTAAGAAATAGTAAGGGCGTTAAGAGTGAACCTTGCAGTACAACTTCGAAATTTTCATGATTAGGAGAATATACCCAAGTTTTGACATTTTTATTACTACAAAAGAATTATCAGAACTCATGTTTACATGGGGTAATACACACGTAAATATATCCAGCAAAAAAATTAATGCTTAGTCATGATAAACAATTTGTATACAAGAACCTTTTTTTTTCGATCCTATATTTGATATTTAATTTAATTTTTAATATATTGCCGATCATCGATTTTCGCCACGCTAATATCCTTCTGTTCAACAAGCAACCATAAATCATGTTCGTACAATTTTTTTCGATTAACCATATAGGTACACAGATTAAGTGTCTACGTAGTACATTGTACTGTGTATGTAGCAGCGTTACCTTGAAATACCTCCCCACCACTCGCGTACATGTTTGCTTTTATAAATGAAAGAGCATTCCATGTAGATACCGACGGGAACTTATCTTGACGTAAGTTGATAAGGAGGCGGCGATGTCGCCGAAAATCAATACGAGTTTAATTAATGTTTTGTTTGGATATGATTGCTCAATAAAAATACTCGAACCGGCAGAAATAGGCCAGGCTATTATTAATTCTCGGAGGATTATTGGGCAAGTACACGTATATGGGAAGCGTGGAAAGGTGGTAAAATTTCCCGTGATAATATTGTTATGACATGATAACATTTGTGACGAGGAAATCCTATTTGTCTAACAATAAGTAAATAAAGTAATGAACAATGAATTAATTGACGGGCGATAGTTGATAACATCGCAGGAATTTGACAATTTTTATATTTTAAGATAGAATTACTTCCTTCTGTGATTACATCTTGCAGGAAGGTTTATTAATATACAGAACCAAGAAAAAATTAGCCATTGTGATTGACGTATTCATTGAATAAATCCCAACGTTTTAACTAATTGTTACTTTATTAAAGATCTTTAATTCATCATCCCCTAGGTAAATTGTAAAATTTCAAGTGTGTCCACTGCTTCATAATTTTTAAAGATAATCCATGGCAAACTTATGTTGACTAGAAAATCCCACGGAAGAACATGAGGGTTAAGACCAAATATGATGTATTAGACATACATCACGGTGGTTACTTATCCATTTTTTTTGTATATTGGACAAAGATGCAGCAGCAAACTGCTATAACTGAACTCAGCAAGACACAGAGGCTTGGATGTTTGGGAATAACAGGAGCAATGAGGACGTCTGATAGAGCAGCAATTGAATGCCCCCTAGATCTGCCTCGTCTTCATTTGGTTCTATAATCACCAAATAGTAGTACTGATGTGATGAAATCTTAGAAATCTGATAAGGAATCCTATAGAAATACCTCCAATCATACGCTTAAAGTAGCTTTCTATTTATTGGCAAAGATAAAAGTAATTATCTTCAGTAGAAGTCAATGTAGAGCCAAATTCATAGACGCGACTTAAGGCTTCCTCATCCTCACCTCACACTCATAGCGCCGATTTCTCACATTTTGGAATTCATAAACAGTTAGTAACTCATCTATTCCTCAAATCCTACTCATAATTGAGTCAAGAGTGAGGCAAAGTTAAGGCTTGCTAGTAGCTACCTTACCTATTCCTCAGAACCTATTTTTTATTTTTGTATATATATATATATATATTATAAATTGTATATGGGGAATATGGATGATTGCTGGGAATATGTGGAATATGTAGAATAGTATAGAAATATTGTGAGAGATATGGAAAACCCTCTTGAAAAATATAGTAACACTGAACTGTTACAACGGTACCGTTTGAAAGACATTTTAATAAGTATATAAAAAAGGCATGAATTTGTATGTTATTTGAATAAACATTTTCTCACAAATTTCTCTTTTCTTTCACAAAGTATCGTAACGTTACGATTAATTTAGGCACATCACAATAGATTTTAACTTAGGCAAGAGAATAAATTAGCTTTTATATTGATTTATTTCATTTTTAAGTTTTTCTTTTACAATTTCTAGCTCGTATTCAGCAATTTTTTTTTCGAAGCCCTCAATTTTTAATTTCTGCATGAAGAGCATGGAATTTCCTCCTCGTGTATATATATATATAATATATTATACAAGCATACTTACGTAACAATGCTCTGATACAGCAAAATTCGTTGGTTAAAGTGTATTAAGTTCGCTTCTTTTCCCCAACGCTTATACAATCTGTTTTTTGCCTTCAATTATGCCCCGATGTTTATTAATGAGATCTTTTAAAAAAACTTTCTGATCGCTAATAAAGAACGTTCTTTTCGAAGCCATCTCGTTAAAAACTTCTAAATATTGAACACGACTACCACAAAGTTTCACAGAAAGTGACCATTTCCCTCTGAAAATGCGTAGGTAAAATAAGGGATAATTAGCGCAATAAAATTCAGAGCCCAGTTCAAATCAAATATTTCGTATTTCACATCTGCCACACAATTGGAACGAAACGTCATCCATACGTCATTCAAACGTTGACGTAACAGCGCGTCGGTAACCCGACGGCTTCTCATCTTTTTCTCAACTTAGGAAGATGCTTACCCATGTTTCTGAATACCAAAATTGAGGTCAGGATAAGGTATCCTTGAGTGAGCAAGAGGTGAGCATTAGATGAGGTGAGGATGAGTTTTGTTTACTCGTTTTTAACTTTCTGTCACTTGACTTCCAGTTGTCTCATATGTCTCTTCGTCATTTAAGCTTCGTCAAGAGATGCCCACTACCATTTTCTTTCATGCTAGAGAGCTATCGTAAATAAAAATTATCTAGTAAAATATAAAACAACATAATTCCCAAAGCGGAAACGCTCATCTTGAACAAAATGATTTCCAAAAGTTTGCAAACGACGAAATCTTAAGAATGCAGTTAGACTTTCTCTATGATGAAAAAAATATATGATGAGCAATCTTAATTAAGTGCTTAACAGATGGCAATTTCACGAAATTACTATTGGTTGTTTGCTAAGAGTCATTCGATTTACTTATATGGATGTACTTGCTAGTTAAATACATACATTAAAGTTCATTAAAAGCAGTCATCTTCAGTTTTTGTAATTAAAGTAAAATGTAGTTTTCCACTGTTTCCTTTGTATTTCTTTATTTAAACTATTTTTTGTTTTTCATTGTTTCTTTTCTCTCCATTCCGTGCGGCTTTGATTGGAAATGTGCACTTCTATACAACAAACTCTAAGTTTCTAAAGGAATTAACGAACGAGTAGATGTTTCCGTGAAATTCTTAAGGTATGACCGGTTTCTTATTGCCGGGCAGTGTATATATCAAACTGTATTAAAGTTTAACATCATTTTCGTATCATTCAATACACAATCAATAACATTTTTAAAAATATGTGCATAGACAAAATTAGCGTTAGGTACCTAATCCATTTATTGCAACTAAATCCTAGATTAAACCCTAACAATACGACTTTCACATTCAGATCCTTATCTGTGGAGCGTAAACAATCCGGTGAACATATTTATTTTAGTAAAAATTAACAAATAAAGCTTTGTACACGATAACGAGGCATATAAACTTTATAGAACCAGATGTTAAATAAAAGTTAATATCAGGCTTCATCCCTCTATTTTACTGTTTTCCTGTGTTAATCTAACAAATTACCATTTTCCTGAAAAAAAAAAAACTGTTCATTTGTTTATCGCCACCAAAATAAATAAACGAAAATGGAATAATCTTTACGACCTTGGTGTCAAGGTGTAGCGTACTACACGCGAATTAATTTCGAGAACGGACCGTTTGCGGCCAGAACGGTGGCGACAGCCTTTTTAGATGAAAAACTCGTCGACTATTTCCTCGAAGTGCAACGCGCTACTGCGGAAATTGCGGCCAACCTCAACGGAGATGGGCTGGATCGTAAATCGAGAGATAGCGGCGACTAGACAAAACACATGTAGCGAACGCGAGCTGAGCGTAGGATATGCTAATGGTAAGGCGAAAGCGCCTCTTTACACGTGCTCGTACAGGATGATAATTTAAAAACTGGTCCGTAAATTCGAAGTTGGTAAGCGAGTCCTTGGTTTCAGAGCGAGAATTGCAAAAACGTCTTATAATAGTTTCGATGTATGAAGTTTATGTTTCCCTTATTTTTTATGTAATCTTCTGGAAAATAATTACCGATAATATACGGCGCCCGACACTTGATTTTCTCTCACCTCAGAATTAACGCCTTGAAAAACCGATCAAAAAAATCTTGATGATGAAAATGCTGGCACAACCTATTCAAGATGTGTCTTTGACCCGCTTATATGTAAACAATTGTTAATAACCTTTTTGGTTATTCTTATCTTCTTTCCATTGTTCCCAACGGTGAAACGAATTTGTGGAACTCTGCCTGTTTATATATACTGTTCGCCTATGCAATACTTATGTATGTATATACACAATTATAAATGGATGTTATTAGAATCAATTTAGCCATCTCCCTGTTTATACTGCTGTTTATAATAGCTATCCGCGTGTTTGTGTGTTGCCATATAGCAAGTGGCAACGCTCGCACACCGCGCCATCTATTATGCATGATTTGGCCTAATTCGCACGGTTAACTTTTGCAATCTATGTATTCGTTGGCTCTTTTTTTTTTTATTATGAAAACGCTGTCCAGCCATTTGACTGACCGCGTTTGCATAAACGCTGCGGGCGTTCCCGTTTGGTATTGCTTAATACATACATAGGTGTTATTTGTTTATCGGCGACTCTAAGCACGGGTTTGCTCTTTCTTTTTGATATGTTCTGCGAGTTTTATTTTCGTATCTAAATTATGTAAATTGAATAGATCGTTTGCCATATTAGGTAACCTTTTTTGTTACCAAGCATAATCAAACATTCTAATATAACTTAATATATTCCTGTTGAATGTGGTTATTTAAAAAAAAAAAAGGATTTGCATGTTGGCAAAAACTATAACCCGAGTTATTTTGTTAAGAGTCATAACCTATTTCTGTTGCGCGATATAATAGGTATGAAATTATTTTGGTATTGTTGTAATTAATCTGTAATTCCTATTCGCTGCAGTAGGTATGTATTTAGTACGGATGTCTAGGAAATTAGAGGAAATAGGAGGATCATAAGGGGAAGGAATTGCATAGTTTTACGAACTGATTCGAATTAACGTCGTTTGCTTTTCCAGAAAAAAAATATTATTTTGAGCCGTCATCAACACAGAGGGTGGTCAACAGCATTCAATTTGAGAAACCACCCTCTGTGTTGATGACGGCTCAGAATAATATTTTTCCTTCTGATTGCAGATATGTTTCATCATAAAGATGAAATTCTCGCCGATAGTCGCAGCCTATAAAAGGAATGAAAAGGAATGCCATGAGCTTCTAATCCAGGAAAGGCCATAATAAAGTATTTCCGTCGTTTACCCCAACAATTTCGACTTCGTGAGACAACGGCTGACGCAAAGCATAGTGGAAGACCCCGAACAATACGATCAAATGATAATATTGAGCATCGCAGACGATCCAAGAAGGTCAACAAAAAGACTGGGCTGTACAATTACAAATTTCTCGGACTTCGTAGAAGCGAATTCTAAGACAGATTTGCATGCTTTTTCATACTAGATCCAGATGGTACACGCAATACAAGCCAGAAACCGACAATAACGCCTGGAATACAGTCAGAATTTGCTGGCCTTAAACATAACTGATGATTTTCCACACCAATTCATTATGAACGACGAAGCACATTTCCATTTAAATGGATTTGTGAATAAGCAGAACCACCGCTTCTGGGGACACAGAACACTGCCATATTCTCCATAGGAAAGACAGCTACTTCCTCAACGAGGCACGGTATGGTATGGAATTTTTGCGCAAGAAGTTATAGATCCGTATTTCTTTGAGAATGTTGAAGGGTGTTGCTGTTGCACGATCAACGCTTGATATTTTTTGGCACCCCAATTGGAAAAGCGAGGACTGGAGGATATGTGGCTGCAAGAAAATGGAGCAACAACCCACATATGCAAGCGGACAATGGCAATTTTGAGGAACAAGTTCCCTACATGTATAATTTTTCGATTTGGTGATTCAGCATATCCGGAGAATTCGCCAAAATCTGACCACTCCTGATTTTCTTTATGGGCTTATTCAAAGAAGAGCTATAAGCTAATAACCCTCAAGCCGTATGGCAAGAAGTAGCGGCTCTAACGGCAGATATTTTGGAGTGCTGCTTATAGACTACCTGCAAAGAGGCAGTGAGTGATTATTACGCTTTACTACTAGATCAATTGAAATGTGCTATTCAAGTTAAACGTTCACATTTGGCCGAGAAAAAGGTGCTCTTTCACCAAGATAATGCACCTGCTACTTTTTGGGATGTTGCTTGCAAAACTTGAATTACACTTCCAGTTGCTTTCAAATGCGCTCCAAATGTATTAACCAGATTTAGCTCTCAGTGATTATTTCCTCTAAAAAAGTTGAAGAAATTTGAAATCGTTGAGGAAGATTCATTTCAAATGATGAGACTAAAGCTGAAACAGTCGCTTATTTTTCAGAGTTAGATAATGCCCATTATAGTGAGAGTATTAAAAAGTCGGAGCGTCGTCTTGAATGTGTTGAATTACAAGGCGACTACGTTGAAAAATAAAAAAAATTCGGACATATCAGAGATATGTAAGAGCTAC
Source organism: Cetonia aurata (assembly GCA_949128085.1). Classification (NCBI taxonomy): domain Eukaryota; kingdom Metazoa; phylum Arthropoda; class Insecta; order Coleoptera; family Scarabaeidae; genus Cetonia; species Cetonia aurata. The sequence continues at coordinate 39,104,535 of OX421885.1, forward strand.
ATATCACATCATCAAAATTGTTCTGCAGTGAGGATAATGAGTTAAGTGCTGCACCCCTTATGGGACCCCTAAAAACGAAGCTGCCCGAGTTTATGTCCGCTAGTTTCCGAGTTTCACATACTATAAACATTGGAAAGAAACTCGCGCCATATTTGGCAGTTTTTATATTGTTTACTCTCAGGAGTATTTTCATAACATTAGTAAGTATTTTTGTCTCAATTGCCAATGTAATTAAAAAAAAAAAAATTGCTAATTTCCGTTGTCTCAACTCAACGATAAAACGTGTCTGAAATTTTGACTACCAAATAATTTTTCATCGAGGCGTTAAAGCAACGACCAATTTTAACGTAAATAATGTCTGCAATTTAAGATTCTCCGAACGACCGCGAACGCTTCGTTATTTTAATCGAACTCATATATTAACTAATCTGCCGCCAGCTCACGTCCAGACAGTTAAGGAACCATCCAGGAAGTAGGTGAAAGTCCAACGAGTAGAAAAAGAATGAAGAAAAACGGAAAAGGAGGAGAGAGGCGAGAAGGAAGCTAATTGAACGATCGACCGCTTTGCGGAAAAGCGTAAAAACGGAGGCGGCTAGCTGTTAAAACGATAGCGGTACGATCATCGCCAATCATAATCGTCGTTATAGTCGGCAAAAGGCACTTACCTTCCATGAGATCGCGCCAAGGCTGTGGGCACGTGCTCGGAATGGGTAAGGTGAGTTTGTTGACCGCGACACCATAAGCGACGGCCAGCGTGTCTATACCCTTGTAGGGGGTCTCGCCGGTCAACAGCTCCCAGAGCAATACGCCGTAGCTCCAAACGTCGCTCGCCTTCGAGAACGTCGAATTCTTGATCACTTCGGGCGCCATCCAGGCGTAGGTGCCGGCCTGGGACATCCGCGTCGTCTTGTACACCTCTCGCGCCAGCCCGAAGTCGGTTATCTTCAAAGTCTTGAATTGCAGCTCGTCCTTTTCTATCTCTTCGCTTAATAGAACTGTAAAGAAAACAATATTTATGTTAATATTACCACGCCAATTTTGAAGGGCATTGGATGTTGTGGGAGAAAAGATAAATGTGATTTTTATAGGTTTGAAGGTTTGTTTATCGATTTCAGAAAAGACAACACGTAAATCTTCAGGGATGTCGAAGATGTCGGCAGATATAATTATTAGTGCCAGGTCATTTTATCGGTACACTTCTTAACATTACCGGTGATTTTTATATCAATATTACCCGCCATTTTTGACGAGCATTTGGCGTTGTGAGAGAAAAAATAAATGTGACATTTACAGGTTTGAAGGTTTATTTATCGATTTCAGAAAAGACAATACGTAAATCTTCAGGGATGTCGAAGATGTCGACGAATATATTTATTAGTGTCATTTTATCGATACACACATCTTAACATTACCGGACATTTTTAAATTAATATTTTACCTGCCACTTTTAAAGGACATTGGAGAAAAAAATATTTTTTCATAAGAGATTTATTTCTTATAGTAACATCAGCAGAAATCGACAAAAAATGAGTATAGAGCTAAGATTTACTGAACTGTAATTGCCATCTATAACAATTGTAGGTAATTAATTGTTAATTAGATCCGTAAACAATAATGTTCGACAATTATAAAATTCATATTTTTCGTTGCATTTACAATTTTGTGCTGTACTCTCATATGAATAAACTCCCTTTATCATACATGTTCTGTTCGTGGATGTGAAGATAAAACTTCACCCACAGGCATTCATTTCCAAATCCAACGAAATATGCAGTTTTATTTAAATTTTGGATTGAAGCATGTGATAATAAGGCATTATCATTATCACAAATGTATAATCAAGATATATACAAATATAGAAAAATATGCCACATTAATATTAAACAAACCGATATTTCTTCAAATATATGATTGAAGAGAAACGCGGTTCCCAATTCACTGTTACCTTGTAATTCATCAGCGGAAAGTTTAGTTGTATTAAACTAATTGTGTTGCATTTCTATGGTTTATTATTTTACAGTAGTACAACATACACAACGGTATTAAATATTGAACCTTGCTTCAACTTCTTATACCCGATCATCTACATCCAATAAATATAATTTCTTTGGATAAATTCGACAAAGAGGGGCCCGAATTAATAATGCAACTTCAACGCAGTTTAAAAGCCTACTAATGAACAATTTGGCGACTAAGCATTCCATTGGAGGCAAATGTTATCCAGTAAGAGCATTTTTAATCTGAGCTCTAGTACTATAGAAATACAAGCAATGATGCAGATATTAACAATGGTGTAATGTCAATACATGCAATGAACCTACCAGCCACATCAATAAACAAAATATCAAAGTTCGCAGCTGATGCTGTTAGGAAATTAGGACAGTTACAGTTAAAATAACACAAAAGAAAATAAAAGTTTATTCTTATAGATCAAACACTGAACAAATAACAAAAAAAAAGTGTAAAACATTCCCAATATATTCCGTTAATTTCGTGATGGTTTCAATTGACTTCAATGTACTTATTGTTAGTTTGGAGAAGTCGCTGATGTATACTCTTTTGCAAGTAATTCGATGGGGTTCAAATCTGGATTCTACGAGGGTCATGGAATTATCTGTAGAACATTTTCTTCTGCTTTAGCCGTTAAATAACCTTTATAATCTCGCGTTCGCAAAACTTTGCGCTTCTGTACAAACACTACGAATATAGATTCGCCACCAGTCCAATGAACATTTCTGCAATTGTCTTTTGTCCAATTTCTTCTGTAATTCGCAGTCCATCGTAATCGTTTTTGGCTGTTACCACGACGCAGCAACGGTTTTCTTGTCGCAATACGACCCTAGAGAAGCCGGTCTTTTCTTTAACGGAATTTTATGGTTGTTACAGAAATCCCTGGTCATTTCTGCTGTGTTTTCGGGCGCTGGAGATCGCCAATTTCGTTGACTTGACATTTAACGAACCTAAATTCATCATTTGCGTTTAAAACTAATAAATAATATGTAATTAAACAAAAGATCAAGTTTTATTCAACAGATTCGATTGAGTTTGACGAATTCAATATTTTGCTTAGTAAAGGCAGACGCTGTGGATAATAGTATATGTAAAGGTCTTCCATACCTGTAGACTATAAATCAAAATCAGCGACATGCATAAGATGGAGAAGGGACGATATCCGTTACTTTCGAAAAAGTTTTTTCCCGATCGCTGTGTTACTAAACTTCAACCGTTGCAATTATTAGCACATCCAATCATAAATTACAACCCATAAAATTACGATACCGTTGCGCGCAATGCCATTCACCAAGTTTTCATTCACAATAGTTCACAATAATGCCCACAGGTCCCCATTACAACGGGCACGGATATGTTCATACCACCTCTGTAAGTGGTGTGTATCTACTTGCGTAGCATTCATACATACCTGGATAATGCATTATTATGTACATAATAGAAGTAAACCTCGAGTGAAAGACAGCATACATGCATAATAGATTCTCTATTCGAGTAATATTTAAAACATAAGAACCTGGCATACCCACATGATATCCGTTCGAGTAGACGACACCCGTTTATGGTAATGTTCTGAGCGATTGCATTCTGTTGCATTGTCGATTGCAGTGTGGCGCTGGTATTTTAAAATTCTCAGTCCACTACCACTCCTCAAATGGATTTAATTATCTTCTTAACGCATGCGCATTTGGATATAGTTTATGAATTTGTCGCCAAGTGTAAAAATCACCAATCATAGCATCACTAATTTCATATTGATTATTTGTTATAGAATCAGGTCCTTATATTGTCTATAGAAGGCTTATTTTGTTCCCCAATAATTAGATTCAATGAAACCTTTTAAGTTTCCTTCAAAAGTTTTAAAAACCTTTTTTTATATTTATTGATTTATTTTTTTTTTTATTCATATTAAACGTTCCTTTAAAATTGGTATTATAGGTCATGCGGTTAATTAATCCATAAATTTCTTTTTACATTATTTTGATTTTAATTGTGTATTTCGCTATGTGTACGATTCCATAGTAGTTTGCTACCTTTTTCAAGGTGTTAACGGTTCTAGTTCTACTGCCATCTATTTACGAATTAAAAGAAACTGTGGAATAGACATTCTTGTCTTTGTCAATAATTTTACTTTCTGGGTTTATCCAACTGCGTACATTAAAAAACACGCAGTTAACACTTAATTGAAGATATTTATACATTAATATTGAATCAATAAATGGACAAATCTTACATATCTTAAACAAACAATGTTAACATTTGATAATCAACCATTTTGTTCGTCTTATTACTACTGAAGTTTTGTATTTTCAATACTAATAAGAATAACATCATGAATTAAATATTTGGGGAAAAACATATTTATTTGAATTATCCAATTATACAATGCACAATGAACCGCGGAATATCTTACGCGTTCATAAATATGCTAACGTAGAAGTAAAAGAATTTGAAATAAATACATGTATTAGGGTAATCTGCAGTTGCGTTTACAAACATTACAATAAATTTTTACTAATGAAAACATAACCATAATACTATCTTTTTGTGGTTTAACGTTGCGGTAGATTTTCGAAATATTGAGCGTTAATGTAACGTTTAAGCAGTTATAAGAACTATATACGCATTTGTAGTTATTATCTTGTAGTAAAATGAGAATACACTAATGTACCATCATGATCACGCAAAATGACCGGTCGCTCGCCGGATGTTCACGGCTCGCTCACAGTCGTCGTTCCCGTTTTATTGGGTAAGTGGGGCTTACATATATCCTATTTTTACCGCTCATAAATACATTGTCGTTTCCAAACTAATATTCTCCGACAAGTGGCCTGTGTATTACTACTTTGCCCTCATTAGAAGTAATCAACAACCAAATTCGCAGCTCTGAATAAACAACCGTCTTCGAGAAAAAATATGAAATCAATCAATTATTATTTGAAAATTTCTATCGCACGATGGGATTGTCTGATGGAAACGTAATAAAAAACAAAACAAAGAAAACATTTAGGTTTTTTTTTTTTTTTTTTGAGAGTATCAGAAAAACAAAATAATAATTCAGTGTCCGTGGAGGACGCTCTCAAATTTTTTTGTTGTTTTTAATTTTTTTGTCATGTTTTTTTTTTTAAGCAGTAGCCTCGTTGCTCGTTGGACAATCCCAGTAGTTGAAAATCTATGCAACACTCTTTGAAATGCACATGGATTTGGATGCGCTCTGCCAAGATATTTCTCAGCGTGTACTCGTGACGCCAACAAACAATTGAATTGATGAGTGCATAAACATGTTCAGTCCAAATTTACTGTTTTGAGAAAACCTTTTGAGGTTACGTATTGTTCCCCTTTTAACCGTGCATTTTTAATTTTAAATCTTTTCCAATTTTCTTCTCGTCTTTTTCGTTTATTAGGCACACCTTCTTCGCTAGTGGTATGTGAATCACTTTCGCCCTCAAATTCACTATCACTCATTATTAATAACTACCTTATTTCAAATAACAAATAATCCAAGTTTAATTTAACAAGGAGTAACAGTAATAAAAATATAAAAACTGACAGCTAGGTTGCCTGTTTTAGCTACGTTACTTGTGCGCAGCTTACTATTATTTTGTCAAGAAATGGGTGCATAAATGTGATCAGTCCTGGACTTAACTTGTTTCTGCACTCACTGCAAAATTTGAGTTGATCGCAATCATAGTAGATATTGTGGACTGGTCTTGTTCTTGTACTCATCTATGAGTCGATGTATTCTAAACAAGATGACGTGATTATTAAGAATTGTTTGTTGGCGTCACGAGTACACGCTGAGAAGTATCTTGTTTTATCATGATAGACCTAATTTCGAAAAAAGACATTTTACGACAAATTCACATAACTTTTTCTTTCTTAAAAATTTCGTTATGAAATGTGTTGTTTCTTTTGGTACCAATGAAATATTTGGAATTTCGGAAAATTATTTGAAAAAAAAAATATGTGAAGGTACAAGAGGTCTTACTCTATCCCTAAATTCGAAACCTAAGCGCCGCACAGTGGATCGAAGTTGGTTAAAAATCTGACATAGCGTATAAAAGCCAATCTTCCAGAATCATAATAAAATGTGTATAAGTGTATAGTAAAATAAGCATTACATATGGAAATCACAGTACAAACAAGTAGATTGATGGAATATCAAACAGAAGCAAGTCTGAAAGTACATGTTCGGAGATGTTAGGATCGTCTTCAGAAGTGAAGTCACTTCACTTCTGAAGAAGATCACGACAAGATGATCGAAACGTCAAACAATTCAAACTTTCTACACGGCAGAGAACCCGAGAACCGAAGAGCAGCCAGCAACAACGACCGTGAAAGTCTAAAGACTACTTTATAGGCTGTCCTATTTAAAAAAAAAAAAAACATAAGTTTGATACGCCACTGGAATACGGCACGCTACTGCTGACCAGAAGTATTTTAGAAAGTATTTCAGCGATTATTCTTCGATATCTTGTATAATAGGGGAGTTATGGTCCAAGGAGTCTTAGCTGCTACACCCTGTATATTAATGATCCTCTTCACTCATTATTCAAACAAATAACTAAAGCCAAGTCCAACAATTAATTCCAGCACACTCGACATCATGGCTATATAAGTAACTTTCAATATTACGTAGGCGGAAAGCGAAAAAAGCGAACTGAAAAGGGGACGAACAAACGCCGGATCGAGACGACGCGTATGTATATGCAAACAAGTGAACGCAAAACAAAAAAACGAGACAAGCGGCAAGTTCGCACACACAAGCACGACCATGCGCTCGCGCAGACAATTGAACCCGTCGACGATGGTCGTCCGCGATCCGTCCCGCTCAGATTGATTTGTTTACGACTGACACGACATTTTAATTGTTCGAAGTCGCCGTCGGGGGGAGCCCGACCGTCGGGCACGGTATGCATCGGTTTATAGCTTTTGGGGTTCGCAACGCACCTACACAATACACGCACGCGGGCGGCCATGCGATAGAGGTAGTCGTACCCTTTCCCGTGGGACAATGGGCGGAGGTGACCTTGCCTGTGTTATTTTGCGAAAATCTGTTTTCGACTTGACGCGACGGAAGTCGTGATTGGATTTCCGAAAGATGTAGGTACATTGGCCTGCATAATTGGCGTTTATATTGATGAAAATAACTATATAATCATTTAAAACGTGGTAGAAGCATCCTCAAGAAATGGGAAAAGCTAAACTCTGATTCTTACTTAGAGAAACTCGCCTGCTGCTGTAAATCGCAGATTTTGATGGAACTTTGTCAGTTTGATTTCTTTTTTTCTTGGTTTTTAGGTCTTCAATAATAAAAGCATGAATGACTATAACGACGTTTCGCTTTATTAAAAGCTTTTTCAAGTTATAAAAATATACATGGTCAAGATTCAAAGATTTAAAAATTTGTCAGTTTGTAGACTCAATTGAGTGTTACTCAAGGACGCTTTGCGTTGCTGCGGAACTTCAACTTTAAGGGGTGCAATTCGCCCTTGCAATTTGGCCTAAATTTGTTTTTTTCTGAATAATTTTTGAACGGTAAGAGATAGAAAAAAAGTTTCAATGGCGGACTTGTACCGTTTAGTCGGCCCTTTCGATTGGTACAGATGTTTATACACAGGTTGTTCCAATAAACGCGGAATGACGTATTTTATGCTTATTTTATCGAATTTCAAAAATCGAGTAATTTAATCCATAAAAATATAAATCTTAGCATATTTCCTTATTCTAAGGAGATACTCTGTATACTGTTATGTGGCTGCATTGTATGTCGAAAATCAGTGTAAACTTATACCATGTGTGTGGTATATGGTTATATGTGATAGTTTATACGCGTTTGGATGTATGTAAGACTATTATTCCCGACAGCAGGCAAAAGAAAATGCACCTACTTCGACAGATTGTTCCTGATACTTTTAACATTACACTGTACATATATACAAAATAATAACAAATTACGACTTCAATTTTCATATTCGTACTGTTCGTGCGTAGGTACGCAAATAAAATTATAATATTGATTTATTAGTTTATTGATATTGGTTGAGTTCATATTGTTTTGCAAATGTGAAGGTAGCTAGCCATTAAAAGAAAAACTTACAATGTACAATCGACATACAATTTAATTTTATATATATACGTTTTTATTATAACCTTATTTTATTATATATAGTAGTAAAATATGTATATACATTCTTCCAATTCGTGTATTACTCTTCATCATGATAGTGAAAATCCTCAAAAAAGTGTTTAAAACATAAATATTGCCCACAACGTGCACATCTTATAAAATGCCTAACTTCTGTTTTGTTTTTATATCTATATCCCCAATATATTTTGCGGAACAGGAAACATGAAAAAAACCATTTATTAATAGCTCTCAATACATCATTTTCAGTAACAGAGGTAATAAGAAAGTCATTGGAAATACCTGGAGTAAAGGCTAACCTTTACTCCAATTTAAACATTTACAAACGGAATATGCGAAATTGTCTATCAATAGAACTCTCTATTTTGCTTTAGTATATACTTTTACTATTATTCTACAACTATTTAAAAATCTCGTGTGCCAGCTGTAATGCTTTATTAGCTTTGTAATTGACTTCTAATGTGGAATTAATATCCGAACTTTTACGTTATTTTTTCGGGCATGTTGTTAGACCTTGCTACCCGTTCTATTTTTCGGCGAGTATACCAAATGGGCACTAATAAATCGTCATTAAAGGTATTATATTATAAAATTACTTTAGAATTGTTAAACTTCAAAATGTTCATATTCGGCTGAAAATTAATGATAAGAAGGCAAAAGTCAAACTGTTCACAACTGATTTTAGAAAAAAATTTTAGATCATACTGAATAGTAACGTGTGCGCCTACATGAAAGAAAAGCCTATGAAGTGAGCATGAATAAATGCGTTTTTTGCACGCTCTCCTCTAGTAATTATGATGCCACTCTTATTCGCATTAATTCTTGACATGGTGTATATAATCTATATATGTACAGTGTCTATCATAAGTTAAGCAACTGCACCCTCGTATAGAACTTATTCATAATTATCAAAGACTGTTAAAAACAGTAGATGATTTAATGTACGGATTTGAAAATAAAGATATCAAAATGTGTAAAAACAACTCAAAATTTATTTATATAAGAATATTGGGAATATCAATAATAGATAACGGATCGTTCATTAACAATAGTGCGACAAAAGTTAAGCAACCATACAAAAATTAATATTTAGTAGCATAACCGTTGCTTTTTATTACTGCTGCGCACCGTCGTGGCATTGACTCTATAAGGTTCTGTATTGTACCTTGAGAAATTTCTATCTATGCTTGCACAAGGGCTGAAAATAATTCGTTTTTATTTGAACACTTATTGTATCTAATTCGTCGATTAAGGATTTCCCAGAGGTTCTCAATTGGGTTCAAGTCCGGTGACTATGAAGGCCAATTGAAAATGGAAACGTTATGTTCTTGCAACCACGATTATACAACTTTTGCCGTATGCTGCGGTTCGTTACAATGCTGATATCTCTAGCTTATAGGCATCTTTTCGTCCGCGTATGGATCAGTTATCTTGTGTGTCTGGTAATGTAAACTGAAATAAAAATGCCATTCCTTAGCTTCTTGGTAATGGCCTAGCAATTATTGATATTATACTTCTGCGAAATTTCAAGAATACCTAATTTCCAGAAGCATCACGTCCAATTCCCCAAGGACATCCCATCAACCGACTACTTACTCTCCGAAGCGAGCAAATATCCGAACTTCTTGTATATAACTATTCCTTGAATTTCGCGCTCACTTCTTCGTAAAAATAATCCGACTGATAGACGAATTAACTTTTAACGGCTGTATATAGAGAGCTAATGGTTTCGCAGAACGTGGCGAGAGGAAACGCGCTCGTTTGCCGAATACAAATCAATCGTCTCTTCTCCCTCTAACCTTCAACCGGCGCGCTCGGCACTTCCGATCGATGTGCGGCCGGCAGCGCAGCGATGCGTTCCATATTCTCGCGGCATCCGTTCTTACATAACACATGGGCGGTCGCGTCGCCCCACGCCTGGACAAAGACGGCGAATATCACGCCGGGGAATAGGCACTGCAAGAGCCGCAGGTGTTAAATAAAGGGCGAAACCCTATAGATTCGTACCGCGCGAGTCAGTCAGTGTTGGAAGTGAAAATGTATGTCGAGTAGTCGTGAAGCATGAAGTACGCACGCTACAGCTCACGAGTGTTTTGGCGTTTCTCTTTATTATTTAAATTACAGGGGATGATATTAAGCCAGACGAATCAAGTAAATTTTTAAATATAGTAAAAGTCTTTGCATCGCGACAGCCATGGAATGTGAAACCATATATAGAATTTACTTCTACTGCTTGTACCAAAGTTGTATGTTTCTTTCAGCCAATCCTAGACACCAAAATCGCGGTAGACTCGGGGTATGTAGTGACAACTGTGCTGTGCCTAACATACCCAAACGGTAATGTGAGACCCACTTTGTGGAACATCTATTACGACGGAGTTCTGGGGCTACGGGTCAGAGACGGAGTGAGACTGATAGCGTATGCCGACGACCTAGCAATCCTGGTCAGCCAGGAAACGGTGAACAGCATAGAGCAGGTAGGAAACAGAACCATCGCGGATGTAACCAAGTGGCTAAGGGGAAAAAAGCCCAACATAGCGCCTGAGAAGACTGAGGCCATGTTTTTAGTGAAAGGGAGGAAAGTGTCTGGTTTTAAAATTAAGGTGGGGGACATTAGTGTCACAAGTCAAGCCTCAATTAAATACCTAGGAGTCCACTTTGATAAAGACATGAGGATGGGTACACACGTACGAAAGACTGCAGAAAAAGCCACCAGAGCAATGGCAAACCTGGACAGCATCATGCCCAGATTGGGTGGACCACGTGAGGGGAATCGTCAGGCTGCTGGCGCCGGTAACCCAATCGATCATCTTGTATGGGGCCTCGGTGTGGGCGCACGCCCTGGAAGAACAAGTTCACAGAACTACTTTGCTTGCGGTTCAAAGGAAAGCGGCCATCAAGATAACTGGAGCCTACAGAACTACGTCGACTCAGGCCTTACTAATAATTGCCCGCACCCCCCTATACACCTTCTGGCGCAGTCTAGCCGAGAGACAGAAATGGAGAAACTGGACAGGAGCATCGCAAACGAGCTCCTACTCAACCGTTGGCGGCACACCTGAAACCAGGACGATGGAACCGCACTTTGAACAAAGATACTCATCAGAGATATAAAACCACGGCACGATAGGAAGCATGGAGAGGTGTCATACTATCTGACGCAGCTGTTGACTGGCCACGGCAATTTCCAGGCCTACCTGTTTCGCTTTAAAATAAAGAACACGTAGGATTGTCAGTACTGTGGATCCCGGGACACGGCGGAACACACCTTTTTTGAGTGTGCTAGATGGAGCGAAGACAAGAGAGCCGCAGAAAATCAGGCCAGGAAGTCTCGTAGGCACTATGCTTGCGACAGCAGATGGATGGAACTATATAAGCAACATGGTCACGAGCATACTGACGACCAAGGAGAGAGAGACCCAAAGGAACGCTAGCTAGCGCTAGAAATTGAGTGCCCAAACATCTGCGCGGATCCCTCCTTGATATCTCAATTACTAACATATTCACCTTTAAACAATTTGTTTAAATTATCGCCATTTGTTATCTTTCAATTATGAACAATCGCTACAAACAACTACATACGTAGTACACATAAGTGAACTGCGAAAGCGAATTTTCGATATCTCAAAGTGGGGCGCGATTGATTTTTTGAAGGTCCTATAATTACTAATGGATGGAACTACAAACGAAATTATTATTACTACAAACAACTACAAACGAAATACTAACATTTTCTATAAAAAAAGTTTATTTTTAAAAAGTGGGGTGATACGTTCAGATAGGTTTGTTTCGATTCTGAATTAACATTTGTTTACAATATATACATTACTTTATGTTCCCTTCTTTGAAGAGCACAGATACAGGTAAATATCGTTGAGAGGGTGCAACGATATTTACCTGTATCAACGCCTACTAGTTTCGACATTTTAGGTCATCGATATCCTTATAGTAAACAAACGAAATGTATCGTACACGTGGTGCGATCTATGTATCGTATAAGCAGAAACGGACCAACTTCAAAATATTACCATAGTTTTCAAAAGTTTGGGCTTTTTAAAAATAAGATCACCTTTACAATTTTTCGTTCATTATACACACAATTGCCTTTGTCTTTATAATTTCAATGTTTTTGTTTCCACGTGTATTTTCTACATGGTAAGATCTTTTTTTAACTTTGACGCAAGCTCACAGCTAACGTAGAACATTTTAAACCACATAGAACTTTTGTTCAAGGATAAATTAATTAAAAATACGTAAAAATTAGCAATTAAAATTTATTTTTCTTTTAATATTTACTAAAAAATTTATATATATTACGTAAAATAATTCCAAAATAAATACTAATCTGTAGCCATAAAAAAAATCCCATCATGTAAAATCCCCTGAACGCTGTTTAAATAAATATCACCGTCACATTCAATATCTCGTTACAACAAACGGATCGATAATAAAAGTATATTTATACAATGCAAAGCGTAACAACAGAACGGACCACCCGCCATCGGAGAAATGAGAATTGGATACCTTCAACGGCTCATAAACAAACCCATTACAATCACCAATCACAGAATAATTCTATATGTAAGTAAGTATTGAACTTGACCTTGCCAGTCACCACAATCAGTACCAATTAAATAGACGATCCTTGAATGGGACTCCGTTAAAAAGTACCTCGGGCAATTCTCACAGCGTTGGTCACAGTGTGGCCCAATAATAATCAAGTCGCGCGCGCGAGAAAGATAGTTCGCTTTTATTTAAATAAAAAAAAAAACAAAAGAAAGAAGAAAATTCAATTGTCGTCGGTATATCAATTTCCAGAAAACTAATCTAGAAATGGCATGATTTATCGTTGTGAGTAATTTATTATTAGCGGAAACGATGCGTACGTCAATGGCGTGTTTTTTTCTTTTTTCCATTAGACATTGGTTACTAAGTGTGTGGCTGGTACGGTGTCTTATCCTGCTAGTTAGTAGTCGTGTCGTAGAGATAAGGTCGCAATAATTATGCGGACATGTCAATTACAATGATGAATGCAAAAGAAAAATAAATTTCTGAGATAGCAAGAAAATATGCGTAACTACATCGGACACTTATTTCTGGACAAGCAAAAAAATCAAAACGGACACTTATTTCTGGACGGAGGGAGTAGGTCATTTTGTGGGATTATTTGATTGTGAGGGTCTACATCATTACACTAAATAATTTAAAGGATCCAAAGTATCGAGTTCAAAACAGAATAGTAAATATCTGCCCGAAGTGATCTAACAATGCATCAAAAGTATCAGTTAGTGTTTACACAGTTTAACGAGGGAAAAATTAATTCTATTTGAAAAACAAAAATGCCAGATCATTTAAAAAACGTAACAGCTAGAAAACATGAAACAAATATGTATGTTTTTCGTGAACTAATTCTCTTTAGAAAATAAAATTAAGGCATTTCAGCATCTTTTACAATAATACCTTACTAACAAGGTTCTGATTTTTTTTTTGTTACTTTATCGATAGCCCGTATAGCAAAAGAATATTAGACTTCCCACTGGAGAAACATTTACTGCAAATGTAAATCTCTATTTAGGTCAATTAAATACAATAAACTACGTATAAACAAGACGGATCCCTCTCAAAGTTTATATACTCTTCCCAAACACCTAAACTCGACCTGAAAATCGATCGGCTGACATTTAATGGTTTCCAGGCTATCGAGTGTCGTTTTGCGTAACGTCTGCGATTACCCAAGAGGCAGACGTTCGCAAATGGCACATCCCGAACCCGACGGTTCTATGCATTAGGTATAGGCGCATCGGTATTTTCCGAGTTTTCGGTGCATACCAATCGATATTTCGACAGCACCTGTACGGGAGCATAAATAATTGAGACGATCGTAAAACCCATATCCGCACAACCGGCGTGGCGCTCTGGGCCAAGGAAGGAGTCCGGTAGCAACAACGATCTCTTCGCGAGAACTTCGTAGCTCGGTCGACTGTCAGGCAAACAGAATACACAAAAGGGGATGAGGAAATTGTTGGGCATCGATTTCGGAAATGTAAACAGGAGTATAGGGCGATCTCGGCCGACAAACATGCCAGTTTGTTTTCTGGAATAACATCTGGAGGTGATGGAAGTTTGGGGAAAACATTCAGAAATTCATATTTGCCATCTAGTATTTCTCTATTTGCATTGGGTAAATAAAAATGTTGTGATATTGTATTATATATGGAATGAAAAGCGAATTTCTTATAATATGCAAAAAATATGAGCAAATTTTGAGCTGGTTCTGACGAAAATTCCAATACTACCGACAATTTCATAATTTCGATGGTTTTGTTACACACTTTTCATGGGATTTGAACCAAACTTTAAAAAACAAGAACAAAACGTTAATGGGCTAAACCCAGTCTTCACTAACCCCCGTCTACACCTGCGACTGGTTTGGGATCGTCGGTCTGTATATTCCTTTTTCTTAATTCTTGCGTCTCGCTTGTAAAAAACAAAATTTTGCGAAGATTCTAAAAATTATTTTAAATTTTCAAAATAATTCTTCCATTATAAAATGGTGCCCTCAACAAGAAATGTTGGGTTGACTAAGTAATGATTTGCACCCCATCTATTACTGCTAACGAGTGCTGAGTCCAAGGATTCTTTCATAAACCTTTCGTGCTTGTTGAGAGTATAATGTACCTATTTACATATATACTGAATAGTGTGCAAGTGTTTCATAGTTCTTCAAAGACAATATTTGTACATTATTTTGTTAACGCAAAAGATGTTTTGTGAAAGAAGGGTTTAGAAGTTTTATTACCATACGAAACTACAGAACAGACCAAAATGTAACAGCCGCATTTTTGACATTATAATTTTTCCAGTGCATTGTAATATCTTTACTCGATTTCTAGTGTTAAGACTGCATCTGGTGTTACCTACTTCCTGGCAATTCCAAGTCTTTAATTATCTTCAAATGTCCCCACCTAATTTAATTTCTTGTTTTGATATCATTTTCCCCTTCCTCATGTTCAGCAAACGTCTCACGTTATTGCTTTGATATTCCACAACTTATAGTAAAACCTTCAATCCATCTTTACTAGCTCCAATAAATATTGTGGGACCATCAACTTTAAATATTGAAAACAAGTCGTCAGAGTATTTTATAGTACAATGAATAAATACATATAAATAACAGCTCCTAAAACTTTCTACGTTTGAAGCTGTTGGAAGTTAAGGTGTTGGGACAAAATCAATGAAGTTGTATTTCTGGAAATAAGTAGATACTCTGGTAGTTCTTGAATTTCGCTTTTGCTATATATATTTTGTTCCCAACTCGAAACCCTCTAAAAAACTTATACCCAACTTCGCCTGTCTCGTGCAGTTTCGTTCATCGATTCTTCGTCTCCATTACGCGGCATGGCGTGGCGAGGGTGGGCATTTTTTTTTAGGGTACAATTTAATGCGGTCGACCGAAACTTTAGTACCCCAACGTGAAATTGACGCAGGACCCTTCCGACCGACTCTCTTCAGGAGCGATCCGCCACGAACCGTGAACACTTTACGACCTTCCACGGTCGCTTCACGCTCCGACCCGCTGCGGTGGAAAAAACGAAGACAGAGCGACGGTGAAGGAGTGAGATAGCGGCCGGTAGCGGCCGTCACGCTCGCCGATTCCCTGTGGGAAAATTTCTTCCCGAAAAAAATCGCGCTTCGCCTTCAATTTGTAGTACACAGACTGTACTACTGTACTGGACTCAGTCGTTACCCTGCGGGACGCTTTTAGTATCGCGGAATACTGCGGGTAACGAAGGCATTTAACGATATCTTTTTCATTGTATATATGTTATTCTTTTATTCAGTAAATTTGAACCAAATTTGATTGAAGAGAACAGAAAAGTAATACAGCACGGTATTAGCTATGGTTAATGACTTCGCTATTAGTGAACAGAGAGAGCATTTTTAAACAAGCACCTGATCTTCATAACAACGAATTATTGATGCGTATTTAACAGATAAATTCGGTAGCCAACTACCGCGCGCTTCGACCTTGTATGTTTCTATCCTGTTTCGCTGGCATTTGAAAGTTTAGGTTGTTGGAAGATCGTTTTAATAAACCAAATCATGGGTTATATTATTCGAAATTTCTACATTCATTTACAACGTCGCTAATAAAAGTGTGAACAGTATCTAAAAGTAACCCATTAAAGATATGGCCAAAATAATTATAAATTGGTTAGAAAACATAATAAATCTTTAAAATTCTTTTTCTGTAAATAAGGTGCAGCTTCAAAAAGCGGTAATTATGCGTCGATCATGAGCAAAATGTACATTGTGCTGTGGAAAAAGGGGATGAAAAACTGTGCGTGAGTGCGTTGACCCCTTCGTCCAAGTCAGCTGTTTCAAGAAGATTTTTAAAAGACACTAAATTTTTCGTAAAAGTTAAGTTAGTATTAAGTTACTTTGAAACATGTTGAAAAATTCTTATTAATATCATTTTTAGTTTTGTTTTACCGCTATGTAATTTTCATTTAGCTCAGTTTCTTGTTTTATATGTTTGTTTGCCTGGTTTAAGTCATGTCACCGTGTAAGATCGCCGCTGTTGCGTGCGCTTCTCTTGGGCCGGCGATTGCTCGCTTGCGGGAGAGAGAAGGCAGTGTACGAGGTGACTCTGCCGAGGTGAGTTCTTTTTCCTGAGCGCTGTAAATTGATGTCGTTTGAAGACATTTTGTTTCCGCGTGTCATTTTTGATTTTTACAAATCTAACCTTAGTAGAGGCATCTTACACTCAATTCACTTAATTTTCTTTGTATAATATTTGGAATTCCAAATAGTTAGTTATGGCTGATTTAATTTTACTTTTTGAGAGTTCATTTTTTTTATTAGATATTTAATTAATTTTTGATTCATTCTTTTCCCTTTTCTTTTAGATTTGTTAGTAATTCACATTTAAATAATTATCACAGCATAATTATTTGGCAATCCCAACGTGGGGCCACGATTCATTGTTGTTTTGATTCTTTTTGGCCACGATTTGCTTTGTAATTTTCCCTGCACGAGGTTTCGTGAATTTTTCAACTGTTTCGGGGAAACTAATACCTGTTGTGTTTAAAAAAATTTTGAAAATCGTCGAAATGTCCGGAGAGAACCAAGCACAGGACAAATTGTTCGTCCCAGAAGGAACCTGGAGGGAGCAATCCAGGTACAGGAGCGAGGAATCTGTGGCAACCGTGCTAAACAAGACGTATTCGGAGGATTCATTTCCTGAGGAAAAGGAGAGCAAACAGATGGAGCTTCCACAAGCACCTTTGACGGATGTGAGGGAGTCCCACATCGAGACGTTGGAACGGGGTGAGACGGAAAACTCTGAGGAAAGTATAGGAATGAAAGATGTGATGATGATGTTTAATGAGATTATGAATGTAACAAAAGGGATACAGAGACAGATTGATGAGATAAGGAGTGATTTTAGATCAGAAATCATAAGAGTAGATGAAAACGTTAAGAAAGTAGAGAATAAAGTATTAGATAATACAATAAGATCAACAGCTAATGAAATATCAATTAAACATTGTCAGAAAGAGATAAAAGGAATGAAAAATAAATGGGATGAGAGAGAATATGTGGTTGAAGAAAGAGTCAGAAAAATAGAATGCGAAGTGAAGGAAAAGATTGCTGAGAGTGTGGAAAGAGCAGAAGAACAAATAAACAGAAAAATTTCATCAATTCAAGAAATTCCCAATGTCAATCAGTTTGGCAACAGTATTTTGTCAATGCCTGTTCAAATGGAACAGTTACCGAAATTTTTTGGTTCGGTAACGCGCAATCCAATGGCGTTTCTAAGAAATTTGAACGAATTTTTAGAATCCGTACCGGGAGAAAGAAACAAGCTGCGGATCGCCCGCAACGCCATGAAGGATGAAGCGAGATCCTGGTTTGACTTCGTCGCAGATACGATCAATTCCTGGGACCACTTCGAAGATGTATTTCAACGACAATACTGGAGTCAAGCGATTCAACAAAGGGTGAGAACAAATTTATTCTTAGGTTCTTATAATAAGTGCGGATTAGATAGTAGAGAAGTCTATGTCATAAAGAAAATCAATATTCTCAAATTTTTAACACCACCCGTTTTGGAATCTGATTTGATCACGCAATTATCCAGGCATTTTGAGCCTGAGGTCACTCAAGCCATTGCGATGCAAAATATAACCTCTGTTAGTCAATTGTTGGAACTAATGAAGAGATTAGATCAAGCGGAACAATGCAAGGTAAATCCTAGCAAATCGCGAAGTCCTGAAGGCCATGTCAACCACAATCAGGCAACTGGCAGTTCGAGTAATGATGGTTTTAACCGTCAACAGTATTCGCGAGATAATGTAAATCCGAGACCAGCTCCCTATTTCAACAGGAGACAGTCTTTCACTCCTAGAAATGGTGGACGTCAGAGTCCAAATTCAAACAATCAGAATGTGCCTCAGGTATCCACAACGCACCAAAATGACCGTCACGATGTCCAGACAAGGTCAAACGTCAATCAAGTGGCTTCCCCACAAAATCAGAATTCAATTAAGTCAGCTGACAAAGTTTTGCCTAGAGATTCTGTGCAGTGGAATTCAAATCGCTACGTTAATCAAATTCAAACAAATCAGATATCAAACAGCACTGGCGCAATTCACAAAGACACTAGGTCTAATTTAAATGAGCAAAAGGTTCAAACAAAGCCGAAAGAACTACTCGATGAAGCTCGTGGGCAGGATTTTTAGAAAATCCAACCAAAAAGAAAGAATTGTACACCATTTTACAAAATGATTTAAGATCAATCAATTCAGATTTGCCACATGTAAATGCAATGTTTGGAAAGAATGTTTTAAGATGTTTAGTAGATACGGGAAGTGAGGTTTCAATTTTAGACGAAGAGAAAGTAAAATTGCTAGAGAAAGAAAAAGTAGGGAAATTCATTCCAACTCGAAAAATTACAATTATTACTGCTACAAAAAAGATAATTGCTGCCATCAACAGAGTTTTTGTCGTAGAATTCAAATTACAAAATTCAACTTTTCTGGGAGAGTTTATTTCATTAAAAGGTTTAAAAAGAGATGGAATTATTGGGATTGATTTGTTAGACAAGATGAGAGCGGTGGTAGATGTTGATAAGAGACTAATTCAGATAGGAGAGGAGAGAGTTAATTGGTGTGATGAGACTCCTAATGAGGAGAAAATTGTTAATTGTTTAAGAAAAGAGAAAGAAAATGTGAATTTAGAGTTATTGAAAAGTGATTGTTTGGAAAACGATATACAGGGTAGTGAATTAGTTGATGAGGTTAAAGAAGAAGAAGTTGTTGATGAAGTAGTAGAGTTAGAAGCAAACAATTCCCAGATTGAATTCCCAGATGATTTAAATGAATTTAAGATTGATTGTGATGAAAAGTTTGAATTTAAAGTCAAAGAAATTTTAAAACAGTACATTTCTCTAGTTGATAAATTCCCGAGTTTAGCAGTTGGTTATGAACATTCTTTAGAAGTAGATGAATCGAAACCTTTCAAAATCAAGAACTATCCAATTCCCAAAAACATGCAAGAAAAAGTCAGAGTTGAGGTATCCCAAATGCTTCAAGATGGGATAATTGAACGTGGAAGAACAAGGTACGTCAATCCTTTAGTCGTCGTCCAAAAGAAGAATGGAGACATCCGTTTGTGTCTTGATGCCCGACGTCTGAATGAACGCACACGACCGCAGTTCGAAACTCCAGTCACGGTTGAAACATTGTTGGCAAGGTGTACAAATGCGAATTATTTTACAAAGCTAGATTTAAAGAGCTCTTTTTGGTTGGTACCGTTGAACAAAGAATCTAGAAAGTTTTGTGGATTTATGGTTGATGGAAATGTGTATCAGTTTAAGGTTGTACCTTATGGTTTAAGTAGTTCGGCTGCCGCGTTGATACGGGCAATGCAACAGATTTTAGAACCATACAATTCGTTTGTAGCTCATTACATTGATGATATTTTAATTTTTAGTCAGAGTTTAGATGAACATTTAGTGCATTTGCGCAAAGTTATTGAAGTTTTAGCAAGAAATGGTTTAAAAGTGAATTTAGGAAAATGTGAGTTTGTAAAGCATGAAGTAAAGTTTTTAGGATATGATTCAACAGAGAATTATGTCAGAGTAGATGAATCTAGGCTAGACGTCATCAAAAAGTACCCTAGACCTAGCAACATAAAGTTATTAAGAGGTTTTCTTGGTGTAGTCAACTACTACAAAAGGTTTGTTCCAAGATTAGCACACATCAGTGCACCTTTATTTGAATTGTTAAGAAAGAATGATAAGTTCACATGGACAAAAGAAAGATTAGAAGCATTTGAAAAGGTAAAGTCAGAATTTCATCGTTCATTATGTTTATTATTGCCAGATTTTAGTAAAGAGTTTTTGTTACGTGTCGATGCCAGTGATACAGCCATCAGTGGTGTTTTGATTCAAATTGGTAGGAATGGAGAAGAACCAATTTGTTTTGTCTCCAGAATTTTGAAAAATTATGAGTTAAGGTACACTGTATCGGAAAAAGAAATGCTTGCTGTAGTTCATGCAGTGAGCAAGTTAAGATTTTATTTACTAGGAAAGAAATTCATAATTGAGTCAGATCATGCTGCATTAACATCTTTAATGTCAACTCGGTTCTCAAACAACCGAATTTATCGATGGTCTTTATTATTATCAGAATATGTTTTTGAGATAAGACACATAAGAGGAGATTTGAATGTAACAGCTGATGCTATATCTCGTATGCACAATCTGAAGAGCCATTTCAACCACGTTGAGGTAAACACATACAACATGTATGAAGCCGAGGGGTTATTTGACTTTGTCAGGATCAATGAGGTGCAGCAAGATGATTGTTTCGTTCAGATACGAGAGGCATTAGTCCACCGGGATGAGTACAAGGAGTTTGTCATCCGAGATGGGATTCTGATGAAGCGGATCCGAGATCAGTTCAACGTTGTACTCACCGAGGTTTTCGCACGTCAGGCGATGGAAGAAATACATCAAACCCTGGGACACATCGGAGGACACAAACTTTGGCTCACCTTTCGAGAAGCTTTCTTCGCCAAAAGGGACAAAACAATTGCCAAGTCAATCGTCCGCACATGTCTTCAGTGTCAACTTGGAAAAACCAAGAACCGCACGTGCCAAAACGTCATCAAAAGCATAGTTGTAGAGAACAAACTCGACCTCGTCGCCGTCGACTTTCTTGGAAATCTCATACCTGGACATTATGGCTACCGCAACATTTTCGTCATGGTAGATGTTTTCACCAAATACGTAAGACTCTTTCCCACCAGATATTACAACACTGATACAGCAATCCGTTGTATTGACAATTTTATACGAAACCAAGGAAAAATGCGCCGCATTCTTGCTGACAATGCCACTTATTTCAACACGCATCGTTTTGTTGACGCCATGAATGAGCGTGATGTTTGTGTTTCTTTCTGTTCTATACGTCATCCTTGTGGGAATCCTTGCGAGAGATACATCCAGGAAGTCGTCAAGTTTCTCAGGATGCAAACCCATCAACGCCATCCTGATTGGGTCCGCCACGTCCAAAACATCGAAAATTGGATAAACAACACTCCCAACACCACCACGGAGGAGTGCCCATACACTTTAATGTATGGAAGGTTGCCTAGTCGCCCGTGGAACCTTCTCGAGGAGGATGTATACGTGGAGGCACGTACAGAGGAAGCCAGGAGGAAGATTCAACAAAGGGGACAACGTTATGTCCGCCAAGAAAATGCCAAGATCACCAAGCGTACCCGGTTCTATGTCGGCGACCAAGTCCTGGTGCGTCGATATCGTTTGGGAAGACGTGACCAGCAAACCTGCCAAAAGCTGGAACTTCCGTTTGTTGGACCGTACAGAGTGGCCCGTGTGTTTGATGGGGTCACCTACGAACTGCACACTTTGGACGGTACCCAGAACAAAGGTCGGTACCACATCTCTGCCCTCCAGAACTTTCACCACGACCCCGGGTAGTTCGCCGCCCGGAAGTGACGTTTTCACCCCTGTGTGCGGAGACAGGATTTTTATTTTTTTTTTATTTTTCGTTGTTCGGACTGTCAATTTTTGTTTTTTCTTTTGTGTGCGTGCGATTTTAAAAGCAAAACAATGACACTTTTCAAGTGCAATTTTTTTCTTTTATAATCGGGAGATGTGCTGTGGAAAAAGGGGATGAAAAACTGTGCGTGAGTGCGTTGACCCCTTCGTCCAAGTCAGCTGTTTCAAGAAGATTTTTAAAAGACACTAAATTTTTCGTAAAAGTTAAGTTAGTATTAAGTTACTTTGAAACATGTTGAAAAATTCTTATTAATATCATTTTTAGTTTTGTTTTACCGCTATGTAATTTTCATTTAGCTCAGTTTCTTGTTTTATATGTTTGTTTGCCTGGTTTAAGTCATGTCACCGTGTAAGATCGCCGCTGTTGCGTGCGCTTCTCTTGGGCCGGCGATTGCTCGCTTGCGGGAGAGAGAAGGCAGTGTACGAGGTGACTCTGCCGAGGTGAGTTCTTTTTCCTGAGCGCTGTAAATTGATGTCGTTTGAAGACATTTTGTTTCCGCGTGTCATTTTTGATTTTTACAAATCTAACCTTAGTAGAGGCATCTTACACTCAATTCACTTAATTTTCTTTGTATAATATTTGGAATTCCAAATAGTTAGTTATGGCTGATTTAATTTTACTTTTTGAGAGTTCATTTTTTTTATTAGATATTTAATTAATTTTTGATTCATTCTTTTCCCTTTTCTTTTAGATTTGTTAGTAATTCACATTTAAATAATTATCACAGCAATATGTAACCTAACCGTTAAATATGGTGCAGATGCAGATGTGCTCTTCAGTCTTCAGTTCTAATGTCTCCCCTTTGCGATGACCAAATATCGATATTATTTTCCGTATTTGAAACAAAGATAGGTGTAAAGGAAGAATGTGTGTTAAGCCCCCTACTATTCTCCATAGTACTAGATGACGCTATGAAAAAAGCTAAGAAAAAGATGAAAACATTGAAATTAGGATACTACTAGGCAAACTGTTGTTTGCAGACGACATGGTTATAGTATCGGATTCGGAAAAGAACTTGCAATATACTCTAGAGGTGCTAGAGTATGAACTCAATTTCACTCAAACAAAAAGCATGATAATGTCCAGAGAAAAGAAAATCCATAACATACGCCTACATGGAGAACAAATTGAACAGGTGGAAAGATTCAAATACTTACGATCAATAATCGAGAGCAATAGGAAGATAGACAGAGAAATAAATGATAGAATGGGAAAAACAGGTAGGCTATTTCATATGATGAAGACTACATTTTTAGGGGGGAAGGAAATACCCAGGGACATAAAAACAGAAGTAATAAGAAAGGTAGTAAGACCATCAATAACCTACAGTAGCGAAACATGGACTTTAGCAGATAAACATAAAACACGTCTGGATGCTATGGAAATGCGATTCCTAAGACGCATAGAAAATAAAACTAAAAGAGATAGAATAAAGAACGATGTATACAGACAAAAACTAAAGATAGAAGCCGTAAGTGAGAAGATGATAAAAGGCTAACTTAGGTGGTTTGGACATGTGTGCCGTATGCCAAAACAGAGACTAACGAAAAGAGTATTTGAGACCTGGGGGAAAAAAGAAAGGAAGACCCAGAAAAACGTGGGAAGTCAGAGTAAGAGAAGCAGCAGAAAACAAGGGAATACGATGGAAAGAAATAAGAAAGACAGCCGAGGATAGAAAATTATGGAAGGAAAAGTGCAAGTTAAAACATACTCAACTCCGCTCGCTGAAGAAGAAGATTTTCCGAATGGCAAGGCCAAGTACTTCGGGTCAGCTCGGATTCACAGAAAGAGAGCAGAAAAGGACATTATCATATCACATATTTTCTTAACATATTTCAAGGACAAAGGAATTTCACCAATAAAACATTTGCATATATTAATCTCTTGGCTATTATAGCAAATTTAGTTTAGTCAGAATGTGTTTAGTTTTCGAATGTCAACCGATTTTCGAAAACTTGAACTCATTGTGAAGAAAATATCAGGAGGGCGTAAATAACATTGTTTACTTTATTGCTTCAAATGGAAACTAGATGGCGTTACCTATTACTTTGTCCTACTTATGTATGTAATTTTCTCGAAAAATTCAAATGGAATGGTATCACTATATAATCAATCCAGAGCAATAAGAACGCAATGACAGTTAACCTCTCAAAACCGCTAATTGATATCTGTTGGCGTGCAAAGATAATTTGATTTTTGTATGTTCTCTGAACTTTTAGCTCCCTCCTGTGCATCTTACAGAGTGAGCCAAGAGTGTAAAACATTTATAAAAGTCGAATTATCTTTGAAGTATTTCTAAAGAGCTTTCAACTGTATTTAAAGTAAATTGTGACGATGACAGAGTATTCGACAGTAAGGCGATTGATTTTTATTTTACTAATCGTATCTAGATGAGAGCTATAAGCAAAAGCACATGTTGCCAACCGCCCGGTACGAAAATGGCACGTTATAGAAATCTATATATATATATATACATATATATATTGACGTTTTCATATTTCTACAAAAAACAAACACTAATTAATTAAAATTAAGCCATCACAGAAATATTTGCTTAATAGGTTTTTGAGTTAACTAAAACACATAACAAGATGTTATCTACTTATACGCTATATTAATATAATGTAGTGAAAGTGATGTCAGTTATCAAAGTGTCCGATGCGACTGCACGTAATTAGCTAACATATCTGTTAGGCGAGAGCCCGGAGGCCTATACCGACCTCCGAGTTGGAAACCGGATTTTCTTTCTTAGTAAATGCACAGACTTCGGTTTCGCAATTACGATAAGCGCTACAAACGACATATACATAGGTACGTCAGAAACAAGAAAACAAACTCTAGGAGTTAAACTCTTAATGGTATTCAACTAGACAGTTTAACAGATGGAGAAACTGCTACACCATTATGCATAGGCACATGTATAATGGTAACAGGAATCGCGGCAAAATAAAGATTAGAAAATTCCTAATAAACACGGATAAATAAACGGCATTTCACCGTGATTAATATATAATTCCGCAGGTAACGAGTTATTTGAGGTGGCTCGTTGCATTTGAAATATCCTGTATAATTATAATAATCCATCCATATAGAATTTTAGAAAATATCAAAGTTAAAGAATACGATTTTTGGATATGAAGCTATACAGTGTGCAAGCAATTGACCTGCCGGCGGGTATATTACTATAATGATTGGTCCCGTATATATATTAAAAAAACGTTATTTAATACCGTGAAAATCCAATGAAGCTAAAATTCCTCTATACCTGTAAACAATAGGTGAACAATAATAATTCATCGTTTATGTCATTTATTAATCATTATTTCACAAAATTTCATACAGCGGCTATGGAATTATCACTGCAAAATTTTAACAAAAATCCCAAAAGAAAAGGTGAAAAAATCCCTTACCACAAAATTAGGTTTTGTGGTAATTTTGTGGTAAGGGATTTTTTCACCTTTTCTTTTGGGATTTTTGTTATAGTTTTCAAGCCACAGTCTCCACCCATCACAGGACTGCAAAATTTGTTTATGATATATAGTTTCTGCCCACTTAGAATGTAACTCATTATATTGTCCAAGTAGAACGAACAACTAACTAGACAATGTGAATTTAATAGGAACAACGCTTATGTTTAAATACCATAACAAAGGTAATTGCTTGCTAATGTCTCATTTTGCATCATATGTTTGAGTCCCACCCTTGATCGTCGACGCGATAACAACAAACAACAAGCCAAAAGATTCGCCGCAATAGATTAACACGTATCTTTTTTTTTCACCCACTTTTCTTTTCCGCTTCACTTTATCCATCACCAGATCGTGTGCGTTCATTCGGTATATATATTTCTAACATGTGTACATCAATTTCTCTTAAGTTACTGACTTTTAAGACCGCCTCCTTTGTTGGAAGAACGTGACTTCAGCGCAGCACGCTTCATTCTAAAATCGGAGATACCGTCCATTGCGTCACGCATTGTCGTATGTACACACAAACGCATACATACATATATATATATATACCCAGGTCGCAGTTGCACAATGAGAAAAATGCACGCGTTCTCTTATAAGGCGATCTCACGGTTGCCGCAACAGAGTAAACATGCGAATCACAAGAGCGAAGAAGTATGAGTTTATTTAGAGTCGCGGTTAATCAATAATTTACCGCCGGAATTTGGGACCTTTGTGCCGCAAAACACAGCCTGGGATGTAGCCGGTTCTGAAATATACGTGTACGAAATTGCGCAGACAAACAGAGGAGGAGAATATTAGGGTGTAGAATATATCGCGTAAATTTAATTGTAGTGGAACATTTAGGAGTTATCACCGGTTTTCCATGCGTTTCGTATATGAACCTATTCTATTCTATATTTGTATTCCATAAATGTTACCCACATTATAATCACTTCGTGAATTTGAAAGATGGAGGCGTTGTACTGTGTCTAGGGAGTATGGAGATATCAAATAGACAAGCGAAATTTGTAAAGCTAAAAAGTTTCCTCGACTATACATATATTGTTAGAATGATTGTGAGATTTCGACAATTTTACGTAAAACTGAAGACTTTCCAATCTGCAATGAGTAACCCACTTTCCATGGATTCTCCAAAACACAGGAATGAAAAAAAAAAAAAAAATAAGAAACAATCTGGCTAAAAAAAAAGGATCTGGAACACCATTTATGTTGCCCGAATCCGTTTTAGGACAGTACAATACTCGAGAAACTAGAATGTAAGGTAGAGCAAAAAAAATCAAAATATTGGGAACATCACAAAAAAATAAACAGGTTAAAAAACTCTTCCGGGAACCTATAAACGCAAAAACAATATCGTTATTTTACCAGGGATGCTGTCAGGACACTGTAAGTTGAAAGGACATTTGAGTAGACTTTAAAGTGCTCGGAGAAAACAAATTATAGATTTCGTGAGGATTAGAATGAAACTTCTATCCATTAACCAACGCTGATCAATTCAGAGGCAACCCTGGGCCGAAATCAAGCCACACCCACCTTATCCATGAGAAAATCGAGCCATCCTTGCCCGATCCTACCCCAAAACGGACCACCTCCACCAGAACCTTGGTTAAAATAGAGCCACACCACCCAATGACCATAAATTCAGCATATAGGTGGGCGCAAAGATTCATTCATTGTGCAGAAGAGCAGCTATGTATACATGTTTGGGATTTCGCACATCAATGAAAAATAAGAGTCTTTAAGATTGAAACATGGCTGCAGTTTTCTATGAATTCACCAACCGAAATAATATATTTCTGGCGTATATAAAGTTGCTCATAGATTTACAGCAGTATTCATGTGTACTGCTGACAAAGCCAGTAGGCTGTAGTGTTTTTCGAGATTCCACGTCAGACGATTCCTACAAAAAAAAAAAACTTCATTTCTTTGTCCTTTGGCTTTAAGAAAACGTTGTTAGATCACACGTGCTCCTCCTACCTCCAGTCAATGGCAACATGAAGATATAAATATACAAGGGAAAGGTTAAGTAAGATGAGAAGATGACCCAATCCCTCACCTATGGATCCTCTAGTACGCAGAAGATTCAAGGCGTAAAAGGAAGGATAACTGTGACCGCTATGCTCAGTCGAAGACGGTCGTTCAGATCAGATAAACTAGAGTCGAGCTTACTAGGCGCGGAGGGCGCCACCCACCGCAGTACACAGCCTCTTTAACTACCCTTCTTGGTCGTGAGACCCAAGAGATAATCGCTTCAACGCACCGGAGCGGGCAAGAAAAGTTCAAAAGAGTAACCCCTCGTTAGAAGGAAAAGAAGAGCTCAAATAATAAATGGGGTAATACAGCTTTATTTCACAACAAATAAGTATTTGAAGCCCATACCGGCATGCAACAAATCGCCCAAGTTTTCCAAAATAATTGCCCGGTAAATAAGCGCAAAACCGTAGGATACATTTATTACAAAATAGGTGTGAAAAGAGCTTAAAATTTATTAAAATACAATTAAATGTACAACCAACAACATAGTTAAATTAAGAATAAAAAAAAAGGTTCAATTAACGTACGGCTTAGTTCGCTAGTAGGCTGACGTCAAGTGGCGTAAATTTAATTTAATAATTAGGGTAATAGGTGTAACATACACACAAAGAAAAAAGAGATAAATCTTTAAATGGTTTCAAAGTACAAGATGTAAAAACAAAAAACGTCCTTAAAAATTCCCCTGCACACTATAACGTGGTTTCTATTCACAAAAGTAAATAATTCAAAAATAACACTCTGCACAAATATAGCCGCACTAGCGGGTATCTTTCCCAAAAAATAACACTCTGCACAAATATAGCCGCATTAGCGGGTATCTTTCCCAAAAAAGAATATAAATTTTCAAAGTGAAAGGGCGAAACGTCACGATCACGGCCAGAAGAGAGCAAAAAATTTGCCGTTTAAGCAACGAAGAATCACAGCGCAAAAGCGCGAATACAACGACACCTCAAACATAGTAGAGGAAAACAGAAAAGAAAAAATCTGCAACTGTAACATGCTTTCGCATTTATTTTCGACTTCTTGGTTGCGTTTGCTCCTTGGTAAATATTATATTATTAAGTTTGTTTATATGCAACCCTATACCAGAGGTTGGAACTCCAGTGGGTTCGGCAAAATTTTTGTGGGAATAGGTACAAATGTCAGAGCCTGTTTAAAATGTACTTATTCGATAATCAGAAACTTCGTACAGCAATAACCAAACATATTGCTTTCTGAGCAGTGCAACATAATATAAATTGAAAAAGCATATAAATACAATGCTGCAGGAAGAAAATGAAACAGTCAACGAAATCGCCAGTTCTAAAGTCTATTTTGTGTATGTGGTATGGAGCTGACGGAAAAAAATAGTCTAAATTCCAAGGAAAATCTTTGAAGTTGTGTACAAGCAACATAGATTTCAGTGGATGTGGAAATTTTACATGTCCCGCATTAAAAGAATGGATTTTTTTTATGGGAAAACTGTGTGTTTCCTTATTTTTCATCTCATTTTCTTATGAATATAATAAATACATTCTAAGCAAGTAAAATAATTATGATCTACATATTCTAACATAATTTCAAGTTTTTCAAGAAAAAAATAATGTAAGCAAAAATATTAAATCATGAAAACATGAAGGTAGTCAAATGCACGATTAATTTTCCTATCTCACCAAGTATCATATTTATCACATTCCTTATACGTGATAGCTATAAAATATATAGCACCAGACCGACTTATCTGTCCACCAAAACATATTCCCATCCGTAAACATAAACAAGAAACAAACCATTTAAGATGCTAACAACGCCCATGTTTATAGAAGCAGTTAGCTTCTGTTACAAACCGTTCGAGATGTTTAACAAGCTCGTACTAAATATTACATGCACTTAAAGCGCTATAGTAAATATAGGTACAGACAATAATACTCCATTCACATAGCATATACGTATATCTTAGGCGTAAATTTCGACAAGGTACAAATCGACTTAGAGCAGAAGCGTACTCAATCACTTTTTCCGACTCCATTCGTCTTGCTGCCGGAGACTTGTTTGCTTATCTGATGGAAATGTCACTTTGTATATTCCAATGAGCATTTACCGAGAAGATAACGCTAATCGTTTTGTTATTACACAATAAGAGGTTTGGTTAGTTTTCCATTATCATTTTGAACGGACGTTAAACTCGAATATAATGGCGTACATGACAATGTGCTGGTAAACGAGGAAAGGATAGTAATTAACTTTTTGCTTTCCCGAAGATTGTGCCATCGATTGTGGTTAAATATATTTATTTTATTTGAGAAACTCATTTATATAAATCCGCTGCACTTGGTGCAAATAAAAGTAGTAAAGACGGGAACTAATTTACTTTAAAAACATAATTATGGGGGATATTAACAGATAATTGGATCGATCAACATTATTCATTTTCTTCTCATATATACATACGTCTGTATAAAACAAGCAGAAGTGCATGAAAGGGAACAAAATATGTGAAAATTAACTTACGCCTTTATAAATAATGTTAATTGGGCTTGTATAGGAAATAATTTCTCTTAACGTTTATAAAGTAACTATACAAAGCGATGAATAGCGCTATTAATCTTCGTTAGATCCACGTTCATCTATGCAGGTATTAAACGCTGTATAATATTCATTTTATCCTTCGTATCGGACTCGTGTATATAACAGAATTATTTAAGATTAGAAAATTATAATTACACTTCACATAGAATACGTTCGTACAATGCAATTAACGTCTTTACCCACAATGTGAGCGAAGCTCTATAAACGTATTATAATTAGAAAATGGTAATGACGACCGGGCTATAAATAGATAATGCATAGGTACGGCCCTGAGTGTCCCTCGTTGAATAATAGAAAAACGTAGGAGAGTAGTTCTCTTTGTCGTGTTTTATACATACGGGACGTAGTAAAGATATCTCTGTCGTCGACTCGGTGTTTAAATTTAATCAGTTCCAGCCAACGAGAAGATGAAAGAGGGACCAGCTATAATATATTATTTATTTAATGCGTTAGGTAAGGGGATACTGTAACTGCTTCGTAAAATTTGCTTTATTATATATCAAGTATGGGCAACCTTTGACATGTTGTGGGCCAAACTTTAGTGTGCAAATACGTTCGCGGGCCGCGTTTAAAAGTTTCATTTCGGAAATTAATCCATCGATGTTTGGATGAATTCCACTGATACAAGGACGTAAAGAATTTTCCAAATTATCGTAGCAAATAAATTGAAACTGTCTTCCATGTTTTTAAAATCGCTAAATCTGTTCGAAAATTGCTTCGACAGTAACTTGAGTTCTTCAGCATATTGAGCATAAGCAGTATTTTCATACGCAGAGAGCGTGGTGAAATGGTAACTGTTACCAGACAGCATCTGTGCCTCCCACAAGCGGATTTTGTTTTGAAACGCTTTCAACGGCTGTACAAATCATTTACTAATTGTCCTTGTTTTTGAAGTTTCAAATTTAAATCATTCAAATGGCCTGTAAGGTCGACCAGAAATGCTAAGTCACATATCCATTTTGGGTCGCTCAATTCAGATAGTGGTTTATCTTTTATTTGCATAAAATCTGCTATCTCATTTCTAAACTCGTAAAACCGTTTCAGCATTTTCCTTTTGCTTAGCCATCTGACTTCACAATTATACTATACTATACTATTTATTGACAATATTACAAGCCAGTAATAATATCTACAATGTTAAAAGGACTGCATCACCTATGGGTGTTCTTCCTGTAGCCCTGGTGTTTCGACTGGTACAAAAAAACTGCTTTTTTGGGATGGTGGGAGATCTCTAATTTTCTATTTCTTCTGTTGCTTCTTCAGATACCGACAAAAGTTCAATAGTTTCCGGCAAAAGATCTAAGTGCATCGAATAACTGTATTTCGGTCGAATGTGCGATAGGTATATAGGGACCAGCGCTTATTAAAAAAATTATGAAGCAAGTCTTCCTTGGTTTTAATTCTGTTTAATTATCTTGTGTGACATTCACGACCTCTTCTAAAATCTTTGTTTCTTGCTTCACCTGCCTCTTCCAAAAGAATGCCAAATGGCGGCAAGTCAAAATGATGACAAATATCTGCACTATGTACTAAAAATTTGTGCACACTTTCTCTTGGTTTTTAGGTCGATTAATGATAAAAACACTTCATATCTACATGCAACGTTTGTGTTATATTTTAACCTTCATTAAGTACATAGTATAAAAATTATTATATATTTAAATATTATATTGTCATCAAAGAGCATATTGCTATTGAACTTGCACAATCTAAAGTGTGAACAAGATTTCCAATATCGATGTGTGAGATTACATCGCCACCTCGCCTACGTTTACTCGATATACTATAAGCATCCTCGAATACACGTAACATCTACGTGTGACGGTATGAATTCTTTAAAAGAAACATTCTTCAATATTATGGTCAAAAATATCGATTGTATATAGCAGACGCGATCCAAGGTCTCCAATAATACAATGGGAGAAAAATACCTTGCGTGACATTACCGCGATAACAAACTTCCATTTATGGTCATGTCACGTTTATTTTTAAAGTAATCCTTGCTTAATGTGTGGAATATTTATAAAGCCTTACGTTGCGACGCTATCTATCATTAAATCGTGCAAGATAAAGAGAAAATGCTAGATAAGAGGGTCTGTTCGACATAATTAAATATTTAATCTTCCTGAGAATTCAGCGGTTTTAAACCAACAATAAGTAGCTGAGCGGGATGCAATGCAAAGGCGAGCTGCCATCTCAAATCTCAACACCAAATTTAAATTCGGTTTCGTACAAGTCGCAGTTTGCGTGTATTTACAGAGAAAAAATATTGGAACCGTGGAACAATATTTTGTAGTAAATATATTTTGATGAATCGTTTAAGCGTTACTAGTTAGTGTAACAACATACAGTTGTAAAATAAACTATATAATAAGAGAAGAATTAGCTAAACAAAGAAATACGTTTGCGAAATTGTAGTACCCAAGATTTATTTGCGTAATACCGTGATGTCTCTTATCTGAAATTATATTTCCCTTCAAAAATTGGATATCACAGGTGTTAGGGAATATCTTATTTTAGGGCAATAATAAAGGTACTAAAAAAATTTCACGCGTACAATTTTTGAATAATTATGGTAATATAGCATCCGGAAATAGCAGATAATGATAGTAATTCTACTATTCAACATAAATTATGTACATGGCAGATGAGATCTTAGAATATTTACCTATTTACCTGATAAGATTTGTGATCAAAACAGCAACTCTTAGCATGGTGAGCCTGCTTCCAACCACAACATGGCGGAACGAGAGATAGGTTCAAATGATACGCAACGGTAGTGATGTCCAAAGCACTGTTACTTAACTTAAACTACTTGAGGCTTTTTATGGGTATGAAACACTTTTTCGCAAAACCATTCTAAAGATAATTGCAAATTTTGAGAAAAATTGCCAAGTTACTGGTGTAAAATTGCCAGTTCAAATTGGTAACGTCACGTCAGCCGAAACCAATGCGGTTTTCGCTAAAAGTGTCGCGTAAAACCCAGGTTTGTCTACCCCAAGACGTTCGCGATAATTAAAGGTATCACAGGGGACCAGTCTTCATCGCATTCTGCAAAAAGATCTTAGCTAATATGCTCATAAAGTGCAGCTGACACAGGAATTGAAGCTGACCAAGAGCAACGCTAAACTTTCGTTTATTGGATGATGGACATGCAGGTAGGCAATCCTGCCTTTAGAAAAACTATTTTTTGCGGTGAAGCCCACTTGTATCCCAGTAGGTTCGTCAATAGACAGAACATCCCAGAACAATAGTCGATAAACCTTTTTACCCCCAACAAGTTACTGTTTGGTGTGCTTTTCGTATCGGCCTTCCTTTTTCCAGAATGATTATGGTGTTGCGATTCCTGTCTTAATGACTTTCTCCGTCCCATTTTCAACAATATGAACAATTCTATTTAGAGCATTAGCAGGATGGCAGTACGAGCTACATAAGCTGCAAAACACTAAATTGGCCCAGGAGATCGTGTGATTGAACTCCGTTGCACTTTTTTCTTTGAAGCTACGTGAAGCAAAGAATCTCGAAAACAATGCCAATCCCCAAAGCCAATATTCGAACTGTTATATTCGCCAAATAGAGTCACAGTTGTGCAAAAATTTCATGGAAAACTTCTTCCAAAGAATGATATCAGTTTGTACATTGAATTTAAATAAATATTCCTGCACTACTTAAGAATCAATAAATATTTCTTTTAAAATTAAAATGCGACTTCTTATTGGAAGATCTCTTATATGGTAAAAGTGAATATTTTGGAAACTACAATAATGCTGGACGCACACCTCGTTAGATGTCAGTACATTAATTATCGGCTATAATAGTATGGGAGGCCACAGTTATGGTAAATATTAGTAATTATATTTGCTTCAAGTATGAGCAATGGACCAACATTAATATTGTTTATTAATCATATTCCTGTGCCGATATTATTTTAACGTAAAGAAGGAATGCGATCCGTTAGACGTTTACTAAATAAAAATTAAATATGTAACATCTTAGGTAAATAAAAAAAAACAGTTTCCCCAGAAATAATTGTATATTAACAAGGTCATTTATTTTTAAATCACCCAACAAAGATAGGTATGTTGTTTGTATGTATGTAAGTAAGAACAATCGACGCATCGATTTAAACAGGAAATTTAATAATAGTAATCATCTTCAATTCGATATATCAATATCCTTCACATCAAGTTAGTATAGAAGGCCAGCTTGGTTTAATGCAATAATTATTAGTTGTTAATAGTTTTCAAAGTTCATCGAGTTTGCCATTTCTATTAATAATTTTTGTGTTGTTGGAAATGTGAGAATTTTTTATGTGAACACCTGGATTGATACATTATTCATATTGTAATGTTTTCTCTCTTCTTATAATTTCAATTTTCTTATTGTTGTAGTAAAAATGTAATGAGTCTGGTGTAGCTTGCGAAATAGGTAGCAATTACCAAAGATTTGTTCACCACATCAGAGGAAAACACCCTATTATTAATTTATTAGTTTGTTTACTGCAATCTTTGAGAGGAAATTCGAAAAACGACCGAGAATTCTAATAACGAACAACAATCGAAACCAGTTCTTCTAAATAAGGACGATTATTAGCATCAAAACAGGCGAGGCCAATTATTTTAATGTTCTGTTTTATGATTTAGGTATATGATCATTTCCTGTTATTCTCGTTATTTAGTGTTACCTGTTATCTTCCTTTTAGTGAACAGCCAGCGGATCTTATACTGACATGAAAAATATCTTATAGAATTAATCGTTGATAAAGTTATTCACTATTAAACTGTATATATACCTGCTGCATATTTACAGTTCATAAAAATAAGAAACAATTGAGATTTTTTTTGATTAATTATTGATTAAATTTTCCCGTTTTATCATATATTCTGCAGGATAATCTTAATTAGGTCCTAGTAGATTTATTTACAGAAGAAAATGACCCTATAGTGAATATAAAGATAGAAAGAATACAATGACAAAAACATCATGAAGGATTACATTCTCTTTTACCTTGTGTAAGATGCATAATCAAATATACACACACTCACGCGCGCACAAAAAGCGAAGCACCCAATTATCTACGTTTTTACGAACGGTCTCTAGTAGTAAACATCTAATTAGCTGCATTTTTATTACAGAAAACTCGTAAAGTTGGCTTGTGGTGTTGTTAACATTTTTTTTGCTCGTATTGTTTCCTTCTCTCCACATTCTCGTAATTGGGGTTGCTTTTTTAATTAGTACGGGATTAATTATCTCGCTATTGAAACTATATAGAGATCATATGGCGGTTTAGAGCGTATATACGCGTTTGCTACTGGAAACACGTCCAGCACGGATCTGTTTGTTACAGCAGTAACGGAAGTGCAACACATGTTCCATTCCAGTTTTAATTGCATATGTTGTAATGTAATTATTTCGCATTCGTACTTGTGGATATTCCTTCTGCTCCAATTAGGTGTTGTGTCTACATATATTAAATGTAATTTCTCAGAAACTATATATAAAATATTTTTTTGTAGAAACACTGATTATATGAAAATTAAATGTGTGTAGGTATACTTTGAAGTATATGCTTATATTTATAATAAATAAATAAATAAATAAATAAATAAGTATATAAAAAAAGAAACACATAATTAACTGTAAATTTATATAGCTATAATTTTTCTTAAATATTAATAAACAATATTAATGTTGGTCCATTGCTCATACTTGAAGCAAAGGTGGGTATATGCAACAACAATTAATTAATAATACCTACAGTAAATAGTAAAATTGATAGCATTAAAAACAGTTTCTTGTTTGTGTTACCAAATTTCCCTAAATATTCATTAACATGTTCTCGTGATTTAGATAAGCATTTTCGCAGCTTTTAATTTATTTACCAGAAAATTCTAATAATCATAATAACCTTGAGAAAATCCACAGTATTTTCCTACTTTAGAAAGGTTGAAGAACATCTTGGCACACTTAGAAAAATAATAAGAAGCCAACATCCAAAACAACTATAGAAAATAAAGAATTGAAAATAAAGTTTTATCAAGTAGGTACCTTGTCTGTAGAGGAACAGGATACATCAACTGGCATTTGTTTTAAATGCTTGGATAAATATCCTCTCACAATGTAAAGCCAACTTCAAAATAATATAAAAAGGATATTTACATTAAATAAAGAAAAAAAGATAAATTTAAATCGATGAAAACATTTCGAACATAACATAAGAAAACACAAAAAATATCGCAGATAATCAAATAAGTAGTAATGTCATTTTTGTTATTTTAACATTAGTTTTGCTACCACATAAATTTTATCAAAAGAAACGTCCGTCAGGCAACTAACGCTACTGACATAACCTTTAAAACACATATGCGAGCTTCGTGCATGTAGATGGAGCATAGCGCTGTGTTACTTTCGAAAAAATTTCAATTATACAACTCTCGCTCTTGGTATCCTCACCTTTAATGAACACTTGATCGCTTGTTTTTATTACATAACCGACATTATTTATCCCGTACAAGGTTAACGCTCCTTTTAAAAAGAGATGGAAAACTCGCCTCTGTATGCAGTCAACAGAAGAGAGATTATACCAGCGTTTATACGCACAATTTAAACTAGTATCTGTACATCTTTCGACTGTTTCTAGTCGTCAGTAACAAACGAAGACCTTCACAGTACATCCAACTCAATAAATTGCTGCGAAAAGAAGTTTGTGTGCACCGGATCTAATTTTGCAGGATTTTGAAAGGAATAAAGAGTGTTTTAAGAGAGCAACGGATTTATTTGCATGTTAATCAAATAGGTATATCTTGGCACAGTTGCAGATTATAAACTATAAAAAGAATTAATTCTCTCTCATGTAATTAGCGGTAATTGGCGCTTTTAAGTTCTATTTTTTAAATCTTTAAGTTCTATTGATGTGTCTAAAAGATTAATTTTCACGATTCCTGTCCGTGAAAGCATTCCAAATATTCCAGTGCAGAGATACACTCGGAATAGACAGGCGTTCACATACTTAAGGTCTCTTGTGTTCGTTTTTGAATACCTTGGCGTCTACGGTGTCTATACGGACATGTTTATTTACATAGATCAGCGGCCTGCAAGTGTGTGTTTACTAACAATGAGGTTCGAGAAAGAATGCTGCTACACATTCCGATATTTTGGAATTTCGATATGTAAATTCGTGTCCGACAACTTTGCCAGGTTTTTCTTTATCTACTTTTGAAATATTAATGTTTAACCGGGAACACAAAACCACATCCAAAACAAATGATATGATTTGATTTAATAAGATAAACTAAATCCCAAAGAAGCGGACACTAGTAGAAATTGCAACTTCAAAAGTAAATTGGAAATCCACACAATTTGTACGGAATGATTATCAATAAACGTTAAAGCTGTGTAAAAGGGTGTAATTAAACGTTCAGCGGTGCTCTTGTAAACGCTAAAATAGTTTCTAATTGTGCAATATGTGTGGGCTATTAGCGTGTGGCTAACACATATGCAAATATTTGAAAATTGGGTCTCAGTAATTTACAGTATTAATTAACCAACACGTTTTTGAATAGATACGTGTAGCTGCGTGCTATTTCGTGCTACTAAGGTACTTAACCGTTGCTATAGTGCTTTGTTATTAGTTAATAGTAAAAGCGATCGTTTGTTTATCCTATTTTCAACATAATCATTATCATAGACATAACTAGAAGCTTGCACACAATTTATTATAGAGAAAGGTAATAAAAACGAAACTGGAACACATCTGCAGTGCCCTTTATTGCAACTTTAGTATAGCAAAGGAATGAAACGATTAAAAGTAACATATGTTGCTATCTTTATCTGGAAAGTCCTGCACGTATTTACATTTAGACATTTATCAGGTACATTTTTAAACAAATATTTGATAGCAATTAAAATAGCAGTACGACTGTATAAAACTATACGTGGATTTTCTTGGAAATGCACACAAAACACGTAGGTTATTTCAAGAAATTACACATAAAGTTTCAATTGAGACTAGTTAATTCATTGACTCTTCTCTAATGAATCGTCGATAAAAATTAAAAATAAAAAAAGGAAATTAATAGGGCAAATATAACAGCTCACAACAAATGTTGATGTTTATTGTTTTATTCATTACTTTTATTTCATTTATGCAGATATGAGATATATTATTACTATGTATTTTTCTATAAATTTATTCTGGCACTGTTTAGGTTTGGGACAATAAATCTAAATTCATCTATCAAAATAGGGATGCCATCACCTACTGATAATAAAACAAATATAGCAGGCAATAAAAAAATTAAATCAGAATTTCATTTACTTTAATTTCAATTGTATGCAAGAGTTATAAAAAGAAAACATGATTAAGATAATACTTGTTTGATAAGACTATGGAATTCGATGTTTTGCATAAATTAAAAAAGATAACTCTCGCCTAATCCTAAATGTTATGGTAGGTAGGCATATTTGATTATATGTAAAAAATATAAACTTTTAAACTTACCATTAGAACTTTTTAAATCTCTATGTATCAATGAAATTAGAGCTCCACAATGTAGGTAATGCATTCCACGTGCGATTTGTATGGCCCAATCCACTAAAACGTCTGGTCTTATCTTCCTCCCGGTCAACACCCTATTCAACGAACCACCGCGACAATATTCCAACACGAGACACATATTGGGTTCCCGCAAACACACACCTTCCAAAGACACAATATTCTCATGTTTCAATAAACAGAACAGTTTCGCTTCTTTAACAACATTCTGCATCGTCACAGATAGCTCGGTATCTGGGTCTTGTCGTGCAGCCTTCACAGCAACCTCCCTACCCTTCCAGAGACCCCTGTACACTTTACCGAACCCACCAACCCCAATAACTTCCTCCAACTCCAACTCACTGAAGTCGATCTCAATAGGATGTATGTCGGCTATTATCGAATTGATGTGGTTCATGGGGTCATCGTACACCACAAAATTCGCCGGGAATATTCCTACCTTATCACCGATTTTACCAGTCCACCACCCTTCGTCCCCCGATATCTTTGCGTCTTCGGATAGGACTTCCACGACCTGACCTTTCTGCAGGGACAGTTCGTCCTCACCCTGGGCTTCGTAGTCGTAGAGGGCTGTCCACAGAGCCGGTGGCATGGGGTTTCTAGAACCGCCACTGTGAACTGTGACCATGTCTCCATTGCAAGGCGATTCCATGGACTTTAAGAAGTGATAGTGTTCCGCGGGAGGCATCCGTTTGACTCCTAAGGGGTACACTATCGAAAAATATACTATAACACAAAGCGCGATTTGCGGAGCCTTTTCACGATGATCGCACTCGTTCGGCGATTTTTTTTCATCTTATTCCGCATAGGACTGGTCCGATGACAGTTGTCTAGAGCCAGGTGGTCATTGAACACTGCAAACAACTTGTTTCCCATCCACTTCGAACTATCTGCGTGCGATAGGGATAGGTTGACAGGGAAACACGACACACTATCACTTAGCCAAGCGAAGGATGCTAGCGTTGGTCAGGGGGAACGTGAAACCGACTTGCAACCGTACGAAATCATCTTTTATTTTGTTTATCAGCGGATTTTGGCATTGCGGCCATGTTTTTTTCTTAACCACCTCTTCGGTTTGTCTAATTCACTTGATTGCTGCTGGTACCGACACCGTTATCAATATATTGCGGCCAAATTTGGAACTAATTCTCGTTATGGGGATATTTTTTCGTAGGCGAATAAGGGTATTCGTATTGCTTATTTTTACACTTTTATTTTTTTTAAAAAAAAAGTTTGTTGATTGAGGTTAATTTTACCTGTTTCTGCTATTATTTATACAATTACAAATTTCGTATCACAGAATACATTGAAAGCAGTATAGGCAACCAAACTTACACCAAAGCAGTGTTGCAAGAATATGTTGATGAAAATTATCATGGAAGTATAAAGTAAACGCCTTTGATCGCTTGTATAGCAACGTACTTTTTTTTCTTTTTCTTATTCTTATTATTGAAACTGCAAAACCATTTTGATAAAGTGCATTTAAAATTATTATCGCCGCCTTATGTTATTAAAATTATTTTTATACAAACTTCAACTAATGGTCCGTAATAATAATTACGTATCTATGAAAGTAATCGCATTTCCAATATCGACTGGATAACTTTTTGTTTAATTTTTTATTCCATTCTTGTTTTATTTTCATTAAAACTGAGATGAATACTCTATTACCCCTACCACATGCTATAATTGAAATACTATTTTTATTAAGTCAGTAGTTTAAATCAAGACAAGAAAATGCCTTCAGATTTGAGATGTTTCTTGTCAAAGGTTTAAAATTTAGTCATTTTTATTATTCTTACGAGGGTATGGATCCTAAGAAACGTTTTTGCAAGTGAGGAAAGGAGGCAAGCTTGCTTTTGTGGTAAGTCGTAATGGCATTCTAATTTTTTTTAAAATATAATAAATGGACAAACAAACATTAGAGAATGAAACGCGGAGAGAGCAATTAATCACCGACAAGCTGTACTGATGAGCTCTAGTTAGAGTGAAACGCGTATACGGATAGCGGTTTTTAATTGCGAAATTTTCATTAGAGAATGAGTTACGGGTACCATTGAGTAACTAAAAGATGGCGCGCGACGCCAACGCAAAATCCCATTTACGTCGTGCAACATCTGTCAATGATCCAATGATACCGGCCCTTATTACCTAACTATTAATATATAAACAAAGCTTTAGTTTTAAGAAATAGTTGTAAGAAAAATAAGAAGATGCTGTAGAGTTGTAATGAAGTTGTGTCTATTAATAGTTTTTTGTTTCTAAATTATAAATGAGTTTACGTGAAGACTAACAATAAGAGAATTAACACACGTATGGAAGAAATAAGAATTGAAAGGCTCTCCTTCAGCAGGTCTATTTCCGAGCTTTTTAAGATTTTCTGGAGATGTGTAACATGAACATGTGGCATATACTTCAAATTTATTTCTCTGTCAATTGGAACGTTTAAACAACCATGTCGATAACTATCTACAACAACAATGGTTGCTTCTATAATTTCTCCCAATTGTTTATGGAAATTAATTTCTATTTTTGTCTAACAAGCTCGTATCTCATTTCGTCAGTTTGAGTTTATGTAACCTAAATAGCAGTAATATTCATAAGATATTATATATTTGCAAAATATTAAACCTATATTTGGAGCTAGTTGGGTGCTTTGTTTTTTAATTCTTTTTACATCGTAATATTTTGGTGTAGTAACTTGAGATAGGTTGTAGTACAAAATAGGAGAAATCACTACAAAATACAATACAAAATAGCTTTATATTCACGGTAATGACACAAATACAGTAATATTATTACAATAAATTCACACAATCTAACGTCACATGGTCGTCCTAAGTTTCTGTAGATCTATCACCAGTATCTGAACTACTGGATGTGTTGGTAGGCGGCATTTTCGACGCATAAATCGCCACCCAATTGTCGTAGAACGTTCTTTGCTTCAACAATCGCACATCTTCTCCTGGATATTCCCGTTTCACTAAAACGTCAGGGTGCTTCTTCAAGTAAGCAGCTCTGGCTTTGATATCTTTGGCCAGACGGCAGATATGCAATTCCCCTATACTGACGCTGCATCTGCATTTAATCTCCCCTTCAGATAGCGTTTCTTCCAGTCTAGAGTCCACTGTGTCAGAGGAAGATGTGCTATAGCAGTGTTTGGGACTCTTGAACACTCTCATATTGCGACATCCACCTAGAGAGGACAACTCGTCGTCTTCCCGTTGCGCGTCGGCTCTTCTGATCGGTGAGTACGGCATAAATTCGGAAACTGTAGGCATATCCCCAGACGGGGCATTCTTAAACGAGGACTTATCCGTGTCCGTGTCAGTTGTGGAAGAGGTTTCTAGATCGTTGCACCTCCGCAATTTATGCAATTTAACAGGGGGACAACACCAATCCTCTAAACTCTTTTGCACTCCTTTGGTTTCGTAATGAACTATTACCGGTTGCAAGATTACTGTTTGCGGTGGCGAATCGTCTGCTTCCGGAGTTGCATCGGTGCATTCCTTCTCTGTGTCCTGGGAGACATCAGTACACTCTTTGTCTGTGTTTTCGGTGACATCGGTGGATTCCTTCTCTGTGTCCTGGGTAACATCGGTACACTCCTTTTCTGCGTCGTGAGTGACATCGCTACCTTCCTTTTCTTTATCCAGAGCGACATCGGCGCTTTCCGTCCCTTCTTGATTTTCGGCTTCAGTTACATTACTCTGCGATTGCTGGTACTGATCCTTCGAGTTGACTTTATGTTTTCTCTTCGAGTAATTGTTGGATTTCCGCTCTTCGTCAACGCCATCCTGCACTGATATCTTCACGCGCGGCAACTTTTTTTCACTCCGTGTCACTGACAAGCTGCTCGTTCGCCTGTCTATTGTATCCAGCGACACTTGAACGGATACATCGTGCGTGAGGACGTAGATACTTTCCTCAGATTCAGCACCGCTCAAGCGATGATCGTTTGATTCTGAACCTGGTAATACCACCCTGTCAGCGAGATTGAACGACGTTTTTCGCGCTACGGCACTTGGATTTGGCACCCGCTTGGCGATTGCGTTGGTTCGAATTTTGCCCTTAATCATTGATGGCGTTAATGATCCTCCGTCGCTCGTGGGCACATGTTGCAAAGAAATCACAGGGCTA
This sequence comes from Cetonia aurata, assembly GCA_949128085.1. Classification (NCBI taxonomy): domain Eukaryota; kingdom Metazoa; phylum Arthropoda; class Insecta; order Coleoptera; family Scarabaeidae; genus Cetonia; species Cetonia aurata. Next base: position 39,147,555 of record OX421885.1, read on the forward strand.
GCGGGTTCTGAAGGCCGCTTCTCTGCTCTGCGAAACTTAGGGAAGCTTTTCGTAAAACTTCTTCTGGTCGATGATTTTGGAGACGGTGGATTGCTTGCGCTATGAGTCTTAGAAAAAATAATAAAGAAATAGTTTTAGAATATAGAATAACAAGCGAAAATTAATAGTTTACCGCTACTATTCTCGCCATTGATGCTTGTGGACGCCGACATACACAGTTGCATTCTTCCTGGGGGCGCTCATTCGGGTCTACTTGTAATATTTGCAAAACACCACCAACAGCATCGTAACTATCCTTCTCGCTTGTCGATTGGACACTCGTTAGTGGTTTCTTTAGCGAATCTGATAGTATACTTAACCTTGGAATGGCCGACGGTTTCGCATTTTGATTTTCTGCCTCTTCTTCATCAGCTATCGATACTTCAGTACTACTAAAATATTGACTGACGGATTTTGGCACACCCTTATTTTGCGATGGAAAACTGGGATCTTCAGTGAAAAGTGGAGTACCCTTCTCGCTCTTCACGCTCTTCGTGCTCTTGTTTTCTTTTGATTCGCTTATACCCTTGCTCGTCGTCGACTCCTTCGGAACGGCACCAACATTAGGATTGTTTTCTATTTCTTCTTCTGGTTTCTGTGTGTCTTCTGTTACCGGGTCTTCTGTAACCGCGTCTTCCGTAACTTCGTCTTCATTCGGTTTGTCGATGTTTTCCTCTGTAGCCAGCTTTTCTGCAAATTTATGATTAGCGATACTCTCATTTTCTGAGGGTGCTTGGAAAACTGGTTTCAACTCTAGATTACAGATCTCCGGTTGCTCTTTATCCTCCTCTTTTTCTGGTTTCTCCTCGGGTTGTTCATCCTCGTCCTCATTCTCCTGTTCATACTTGTGATTATCTAATAACTTATAATCGTCAGTGGGGGCTGATTCGGCAAGCGCTTTATCGCTAACTAACTTATTCAAAACGGTTTCCATGCGGTGTATTTCCTGCAGGCTCTTTTTGGTTTCTGCTGAAATGTGGCTGCCGATATCGTTTAGAGATGTATCGTAGCAGTCGCAAATTTGATTTAGACTTTCGTCTACTTCCAATTCTGAAATGTTGATTAAGGATGTTAAATGTTTTTTATTATTAAAATATGGTAAACATTTTTTTTGGGAGAGGGGGGGGGGGGGGGGCATTGGTACATTATGTCTAAATTCTGAAATAAATCTTGATAAAGGTGATATATAGACAAAAAAATTATATGTTGAACGGATAAAGGTGTCATGGTAACTAACATAACACCTTCCTTAATTCCATAGCACTCTAAAACCTCTTCTAATTTGAATACATAACACGGGAGAATTGAGCAAAAAGTTAAAGTAGTAGATAAAAATTTGCCAAAACAAACAAACGAATCTAGTAGAACAAAAAAGGAGGACTCTTTGAAAAGTAAGTGTATTGTTTGAAAAAAAAAACATGACTACTGTTATATGTGTGTAATACATAATGGTGTTAAGTTAGTTAGGTTGCATATTCAACATGTATTCCATACTGTGACAGGACCTACAATAAACAAGTATCTATCTGACCGCTGTTTGATTAACACCTAACAACTACTATTATTAAAGCGTTTTGTTTGTTAAATGAATTTCTTTATACATATGTACTTATAGAGCATATTTATCAGAAAATATCTCCAATTTGTTTTAAAACTAATTTTGATAAAGGTGTTATGTATAAAATGTCAAAATAATATTGTTCAGAAAGCATTTTATAGGAAAATTAGCAAGTTAAAGTAAAACAACTTTATCCACTCAACGCTTCAATTGATACATTCTGAAATTAAATTTATCAATCTGATTTACACTTGATGCTTTCTGAAATTAAACTCTCTAATCTGAATTACATGTGACACTTCCCGAAATCAGCTTTACGGTTTCTGAATTACGATTGGAAATGGTGTAATGTGTCAGCAAATTTAAAAAAGATGTGCAATTAATCGGCAAAAAACGAAGTTAGATGACATGATAGCCGGGAAAATTATTTAACAAATTTGCTTAGAATTCAATTCTGAGGGCGTATGCCAGTTTTTGTAAAAAAATTTCAAATTGCCCTTGGGAATCTCTTGACAACATGATAGACAGTGCTATTATTTCCTAGATGCATTTTTTAATGATAATCCACAACCATAAGTAATTCTTTCTTTATATTTTTAATCTACTCACCATCGCTAATGTGACTGCCTTCGTCTTTGTCGCAACCACATTTCTTCGTTACTTCATCGCCCGAAGAAGGCGAAGGCTCATCCGTCAATTCCAAAACGTCGGTAAAATTTTTAGATTTAGTAACTTTCACTGGAATAGCCGCAGAAGTTACAGGCGAGACGAGCATCAATGTGGAATCCGGATGTTGCAGAGTTACTTCTTTAATGTCCTTTATAATACCCGACGAATCTTTATGAACTTCCACTGGTGTGGGTGTCTCATCCTCCTTTTTCTCTAGATCTTCATTTTCCTTGTTCTCCTCCGGTAGCGAGAATAAATCGATGGTTTTGCTCTCGGTCTTCTGAAATACGGGCTTCGCGTCTGTGCCGGTAGAAGGAGTGCTTGGTTTGGAGTCGAGCACTATCAGAGTCTCACCTTTAAAGCTGACGTTAGATTTTATGGGCTTCATATTCATCAGCTTGTCATAGTCGTACTCTTTCAAACACGATTTTTTCTCGCCATTGTCACAGGAAGAGGTTTGGGAAACCCGTTTTTGCATGGCGCCAGATTTCGTGTCCTTGATGGATATGTTAGGTTCAATAACTTTAACGCTGTTTTCTTCCATTACTGTTTTATAATCTTCCTTATTTTTCATAAATTCTTCAAGCATAACCATGGGCAGATCATCTCTACTTGCTCCAGAGTGTACGACTTCCTCGTAGCAAACATTGTCTATATTGGGAATCTGTTTGTTTACGCTGCCAGTTGATTTAATTTCAATTTCAAATACTTTCTGTACTACTAGAGGTGGTCTTATATCGATCTGCGGTAGGTGCTGAATTGTTAACTGTGTTCTTTCGATAGGACTTACGGACGTGGCTTCTGTTCTCTCTGAAATCGTGTTCAGGTGAGACTCGTCAGTATCTGTCTCTGTGGAAGTAGTTTCCATTAATTGCTTCTCAAATATTCCAGCTGTTCTGGCTATACGTGCTACCTCAGACACGAACTCGGGCTCTGTAGGAGGTATCATTTGACATTCAGTGCAAAATGCAGTTTTCTTACAAATGGAAGACGATTTTTTAGATGATAACGGTGACTTTAGTGCTGGTGTTAATTTCATGGCATTCTGGCATGGATCACATGGTCCGAATTCCTTCAGGGCATCGAGTTCAACTGCGCAAGAACAGCCTTCTTCATTATCAACTGACGTATTGGTTGCTGAAGTAGTGGGTTCGGGAGCTCTAGGTATCGGATCCGGGGTTGTCACAGCATCAGCCGAAGTGGTTGGTTTAGGCAACTGAAATTCGGGATCTGGTGTTGTTGGTGCTGGCATCAGCACTTCTTGGGATGTCGAAATTGAAGCCTCCGAAGTAGTAGCTTTAGTGCACGGGCAACACGCTTGGTGATTATCACTTAAACAACACTCTTTTAACTTGCAATTAGGGGATGTCTTATTTCTTTTCGATGATCTCTCATCCACCGACGTGTCTTCGTCGTCTCCATCAAATTTTTCATCGCTCCGTTTACGAGCGCTTCCTAATTCTCGCGATCTATCACCCGATGTTTTCTTTTTTCTCGTCTTGGCTACTTGCTTCGGTTTAAGTTCGCGCAAACTTTTCGGTGGGAGACTTTGCATGTAAACTTCACCGCGACAAGGCACGTGGCAAGGTATAACGTGACTTTTTGCCTGAGGGCTTCTTGTTGGTGAGCCTTTCACCGGAGAGACTCCCTTCTTCGAGGGACCGCAACTTTTATCGCGACAAATTGTCCTGTCACATATTATCCTCTCATCACCAAGAGTATCAATGTCTTTTGAGCATTTATTGAATACATCATTTTTCTCATTTTGAGTTTTCACCGAAGTTTTCTTTATGTAGCTTCTATCGCGAGATTTCCTACCATTGCTTTTATCAGACTTCTTACTTTCTATATCCTCTTGAACGCTTGTTGGGGTTGCTGCAGATTTGCCACTACTGCGACTCCTTACTTGATCCAATGATTTCTTCATCGACTCCCAACTTTTCTCTCGAGATGCCTTACTTCCTCTCTCTGCTCGTTCGGAAGATGTAGGTGTTTTTATGCTAGACGTTAGGCTCTCTTTCTCTAGTTCTTCATCCACTACAGGTTCTACTGAGGTTGGTAGGGAATGGTCACTGCTTTCGCGCGAATACTCACTTGCTCTCTCAGGAGTTTTCGAGCTGTCACCACTTTTCCCCGAAGTTGATGATTTTTCCACCAAATCTGGAATGGGCTCCAGAGAAGGTTTGGCGCTGACGCTGCCTTTTTTTGGGGCGTCGGACTCCTTGCCGCTAGACCGAGAAGATTTTTTGCTAGTAATTTTTTGGTCATCAGGCTCTCCGTGTTTGTTATTTTTATCACAGGGGCAGCATTCCGAACCGTGCTTACGATCATCTAGATGTTGTTCTGTTATTTCTGCTATTTCTGCTGATGGACTCACAAGCCCGACGTCACTGTTTACATTGCTTACTCGTCGTTGTTTGCTCGTTGATGTTATATTACTAACAGAATCCTCCTTTTCCACAGCTGCCGCCAACGCCTTATTCAGTTCTTCCGCTTGCAAAATTATAGAACTGCTAGTGTGGAACTCGCCCAAGGAAGGGTTCTCTGCTATTTTGACGATTCTACTGCCTGCATCCACTGGCTCCATCTCCTCGTTTGACAGTTCTGATGGTGAAAACATCTTTAAAAAAATGCTGTTTTTTGTACTGAGAAATCTTGCTTCGTCTACCGGTGTGGGTATTATAACTTCCTTCGGCTCATCCTCAGCCCCATAGTCAACTGAGCGTTTCAGAATGGAAAATCGTGAATGGCGCGGTTCGTTGTCTTGGGTAGTTTCTTCTGTACTGTAAACTTTAATTTGGACACTGTCGTCGATGTAGACATCCGATACTTGAGCATTATCGCTGTCGTTTGAAGTCGCATCATATTTTTGACGTTTCTTAGAAGAGGCTCTGGAAGATTTTCGACTGTCTGTTGATTTCCTAGATGTTTTAGAGAGTCTCGCAGATGGTACATCTTCACCTCCCGATCCCGCAATTGATCTACTGCTTTTATCATTTACAGTAGAAGCATGAGCTGTGCTACCTACAAACCCCTGATCAGTTGACATCGATGCGCTAGTGGGAAAGCGCATGGGTTGCTCTTGCAAAGAATGGTCAAAAGAATTTTTGTCAGAAGGGACAGTGGCTCCAGTCAGCTCTGATGCGACGGTATTAGCGTTCGATGTTGTTACATCTGTAGTGAAACTTCTTGGTGTACGCTGGGCTGATGCGAGGGTACTAGCTTTGGACGCAGTTATATCTGTAGCGATACCATGTTGGACTGATACACGGTCTAATACACTTGATTTTCTCCCACCGCTTTCTTTAGAATCTGTACTCATTCGCTGCCGCTGCACTGATGGATATTCGGATATAGTCGGTGGCTTGCTAGAACTAGTTTTGGAAATGGTACTTGGCTTATCAGGCACTAGCGATTTTATAGATTCTTTAATAGTACTTGATTGTTGCGATGATGATGTAATATTAGATCTCATCGATCTTGCACCTGCTGTATCTTTTGATACTGTCGCGCTAAAACCTGCTGACTGCGGTGCGGATTGAACAGACGACATTTTTGAGCTGCTTTTCGGTGTGAACCCGCTTAAAGTGGCATCTATCGGCTGCTGTGCAGAAGAAGCATGAATGGATTGAACTGGTGTTTTGTTGACAATGTTTTTCGAATCTTTGGATGCTGCAGTGCTTGCAGTACCACTTACTGACTCCGGTACGAATTGAAAAGGCGATTTTCTGGGACTGTCTTTCAATGCGGCCATGTTTGCAGCACTCTCTATCAACCGTTGTGCAAAAGGGGTAGGATCGGATTTGACTGATTTCCTACTGACAGTCGCATTAGAACCCAGTGCATCCTTCCCAACCTCCGCTGACTGTGTAATGGTCGGATGATCGGAGAAAACTGATGTTCGTGTGGTAGGTGGTTTTGATACACTTATCTGCACAGTAACATTTGATGGTTGTTCAATTTTAACAGATCTCTTTCCTGCACTGCCAACTGAAACTTGAGCACTTACTGGACCATCCATCGACTGTTGGTGAGTAGAAGGAGATACCGATCGGCTAGATTTCTTTTCTGCCATACCCTTTGATACGGTTGTAGAAACGGAAGAAGCATGCTCTGATTTAATCGACCTTCTTCCTGTATCTTTTGAAATGGTCAAGTTTACAGTTGGGCCTATGGGTTGCTCGATAATAGAAGTACGGTCCGTTTTGACAGAACTCCTCGCAGAGAATTGTTTGGAACCTAATTGATCAGCAGGCTGTGTAGATACACGACTGGATTTGACAGATTGTTTTTCTGTTGTCCCTCTAGAAGCGACTCTTGCTGCTTGTATTGCAGAGGTGCGCTCAGACTTCACTGATCTCTTCGCGGTGGAAGTGCGCGAGCCGCCTTTCTTAACTTCCTCTTCGGTTTGGTAAAATTCCCTGCGAAGTTCTTGCAGCGAATGTTCTGCCTCTTCAATCAGTTGATCCACCTTGTCGATGCTCTCTTTTTGGCGTTGGAGGTAGTCAAATTCTACCGATTGCAGGGAACCGCTAGGGTTCGCTATGGCCCTGTCGATTTTCTCTGAAGATCTGAAATGGAAAACATAAGGAAGTTAGGAACTTATTCATAGAAATCAACGAATAAAAGGTAGTAGATATTGTTGGTTCAGAACAGATTAGTAATTTGTTGAAAGTGTGATTTTAGCACGCGCTAAAACTTCTAAAATGATGGCTAATACCAAACAAGAAGCCACACAAACTTGAACAACAAAAATTGTGCATTTGAAACAAGAAATATCCTCCATATAAAATGAATACTGATTTTTATTACAAAAATTCTTGGGTACTTTTTGGTCGAGAACGTAGAAATGCCTTGTACTAAATCCTCCTTTGCATTAGCAGATCTAGTTACGTAACAAGAGTAAATGGTTACCTGGTTGGTAATCACAATTCCCGGACAATCAGCAAAAAATTCTCGCATATACTTATGTTCATACCTATGTAACAGACTACTTCGAGGATGTAAACATCATAAAAGGTTAACATTTTTGGAGCCTGAAATATCTCCTTATAGTATTGACACCATGGAAGACTAAATATAATTCTCAAGGCTCTTTTCTGCAATAAAAATATTCGATAATTACCAATACTACAACCCCAATCATTGATACCAAAGCTCATTTTGGAGTAAAATTTTAAATAGTAATAAACTTTAAGCACTTCTAAGCTACAAGATCTTTTGATACTATTGAGAACGAAACACACACGACCTAATTCTCCACAGAGATTATCAATATGAGAACCCCAATGGCGATTCTCTTCAATGGTTATGCCGAGTAGTTTAGAGTTCTGAATTAGAGGGACTACTATATTGTGTAAGCTAATACTGTGTATTTATGATTTGTTTTTTATTCTGGAACAGAATATGCATCTAGTTTTATCAGTATTTATAATTAAATTATTTTGGGAAAACCATTGATACAAGCGGTTATAAACTGCATTGCAATCACGGAATAGGGCATAAATGTTGTTCGACTACAGAGTGAAGGTAATTGTCATTTGCATACAATATCACGTGATCGTTATTTAAGTAAGAAGATCGTTAATAAAAATTAGGAAAAGGATAGGACCTAGAACAGAACCCTGAGGAATGCCTTTCGTAACAACACCTACGTTATATTCAAATTCGTCAAGTACTACCGTCTGTCTGCAATCAGAAAAATAACTTCGGAACCATTGAAGAGACCCCTCATCCATACCATATCCTTCTAGTTTGTGAAGCAGTAGATTGTGGTCAACACAATCGAAGGCATTCGACAAATCAATAAATACAGAAAGGGTGGTGGGCGATTGATTGTAAAACTCGCCGAATGTAATTAAAAAGCGCTGTAATAAGTTAAATTTAATAAAATAATTAACTAGTTTATTTTTCAGGTTAAATTTTCAGGTAGATTATTCATATGGTCATATACAGCCAATCCAAAGTGTCCCTTACACAATCTTTTTTTTTTATTTCGATCGCAAGAACGAAATATTTAAGAGCACCTAGGTATTTGATATTTGCATTAGGTATCTTTAGAGGACGTGACAGCAGGTTTTGGTTAAAAAAAAAAGAAAAGAAAGCCTTGACATTAATATTCACTTTATTTGACATCAACTAACAGCAGGGATTGTACAAGCTTTATTTTAATTTACTTTTTTCCGTCTTTTTCCTCCTTATATATAACATACAAATATGTCAGTTGATTTAATCAACAGTCAAAATGTTTTACAAAAACTGACATTGTCAATACATATTTATACAACTGTGCTCAATATCACAAATCAGTAAAACATTTGCCATTTTATAATATTTTCACCATTTTCATCGTTTACCAATCCTCTTATAAAGTAATAACGCATAAAAAAAATAAAGAACTAACTAAAAACACAAAAAAAAAACACAAAATAAACCTGCGAAAATTATACACGCGGCAAAGTGTAGTGTATTGAATATAATTCGATAATTATATATAATATATGTATGTAAAAAAAAAATACGAAAACGAAATAAATAAACAAAACAGTAGACGTATGTATACACGGAAGTCTAAACTAAAACAAGGTTATAGATTATTCTGACTGATACACAATGTACAATATTGAGGAAAGTAGTGTTATTTTATGATTTAAAAAGGGGTTAAAGTTTTCCTATTTGTTTAGGGAAATTTGTTAAAAGGACATTATTATATGTATATACAAGATCGATTATGGAAACAGAGTACAAGAAGCGAGTCAACATTTTTTAATACAGTGATTTTTGGAGGAATAAAGTGTATTAAACAAATAATGAAAGATAAAATAAACAGATTTAATTTTTTATATTTTGTTGCTCTATTTCTTTTTTAATTAAAAACAAAAATTAGGGAAAGGAAGCGTGATAAAAATGTAAAACTGCAAAAGTGTAAATGAATGAATTTCGATATAAAGAGCAACTTCATGCAGACAATCCCTTTACAATTAAATGCCAAAGAAGTTATAATATTACAGTTATCAAATTGGACAAAATACGCGGCTCATTTATTATCACAATTGATGTTCCTTTTATTTAAAATTGTAATTTAGAATATTTTCATCACTAGAACCTACAAAAGCTATAACTTATTTAAATATTAATATCTACAGCTACAGCCCACAAAATTTCTTTAATATTTTCGCAAATTGAAACCGTACAATTTTGTATTTGTAAAATACTAGAGGATTAGCGTCTTTAACACCATTACCTCTCACAAATTAAAAAGCAGTTTTTTACAAATACTGCGAAATATTACAGTTAAAAGGGTGCCACCCTATTCAATAGATTTTACTTAGTGTTGTACTTAATATAGGCTATTATTGCTTGTTTTTTTTTTTCATATTAGAATCACAACAATTCGTTGAAAAGAGATTTTTTAAAATAAAAGTGCAAAATGTAAAATTCATTAATGCACCGTCAAAAATTAAATCTGTTTATTCAATTACACCTAAAAGCAATCGGGAATTCTTGTCTCTAAAACTAAATAAAGTTTAATAAATTCAAATACGCCATGAAAAACGCGTATTTCTTGCTTGAACTGTTCAGAGAACGCGGGTTTTACAAATATACAAATAGAACAATATTTACGATATTATTTGCAATATGTTCTCTTCGCTTAATTTCACTACAACTCTCTTTTCTTCTTCATCATTTTGTTTAATTCAAGGAAATTTATTTTACTTTCTTAAAATTTACCAGCGAGTTTTGGAGTTCCTATATGGTGTGGGGCCGAATAACTGGGCCCACACTCGTTTTGACTAGGTTAAACTTTCAAAGTTATTACGATCGATACAATATAAACGAAACAAAAAAAAAAAGTAACAGGAAAAATTGAGAAAATCAAAGGTTAAAGGCGATATTTTGAAATTCTTTTTGTTAGTCTTGTATAAGAAAACATAAACGGTATGATAGCACAAGTAAAATATGAGAAGGAGGTAAATAACAGTAAAATATTGTTTTTTAGAAGAGGGAATACAAATAAATCTTTAAAATATCTTAGTTTTCTATTACATTATGACAAGATTTTGTTTTTTTTTTTGTTTTATCGTGTTTAAACTGCTGTTAAATCTATACAATTATTTACAAAGGTTTTCTTTTATTGTTTACGAACAAATTAATCAAATAGAGAATTATATATTACAAAATACACAATGCTAGAAATAAATTCCATACCCATTCTTCTTAACGACCAGACGACCAATTATTATAGTAGATTGATACCGGTTCAATTGTTTCTTTTTTTTTTTACCTTTTATATTATGGATGAGCAAAGGACTTCTTCACCTACACTAGCTTTTGCCTATCATTTTAATGGTCCTGACGTTTAAATTGTGCGTATGAAATCTATTTCCGAATTCATAATTTATTTATACTATATAGAACTGCATATGTTTATATATAAGTAATATAAGAAAGACAAATATATAATTCTATATAATATACATAGAATTTTTAATTATTTTTTGTACATTTAAAAATGTATTATTTAGTTTTCTTTAGTTGAATCAATCAATCATGCTTAATTATAACCGCTATACGCTCGACCCATAGATAAATATATTCAGCACATCGTACAATAATAATAAGAATAAGGATAATCCATAATTAGAAATATAATTGATAAATCCACTTATAATATTTACAATATATACAAGAAAATAAACGAAATAAATTTGTCAAACCTATATATAAATTCATACAATAACATTAACTTAGAAAATAAAAGAAAGTTAAGACTTTAAATCGCAATATTTTATTCCAAAATAATGAAATCCCATAGTGCTGTTCATAATAACAATAGTAAATATTCTTTTCCCGAACAGCGTTTCCTATTTAACACTACGCCACTGTCTTCTGTATATGTATATATATATATTTACAACAAATTCGGCGATATTTAGCCAGCAATTGATTCGGTATACAAATACAAAAAGAAAAAATCGCACAAGACGAATAAAAGATGGACAATATTTATAATAATAATAATAGTAATTCGCGCAAAGTTAGATGGCGTTGAGCGTTGAACTAGCGCCCTCTCTTGCTAAGAACTTCGCTTTGTCGCATGTGTGTATTATATATATATTTTTTTTATATATAACTATATAATATTTCGACACAGCCATCTTCAAGTCGATTATTTCTGTCGGATCAGCCACATCAATATACCAACTTCGTTTTTTTTTTAAGCCAACTTTCGCCAACCGTGCCAACCGTGGTTTCCAAATTATCTTTTTTTTTTTTATTATTTGGGACAGAGATTCCCTCGCACCTCGCGAGATTTATTCCAACAAGTGAGCCAAAGTGTGAACGGCCTCGGCCATCTTAAGTCTCCCTCTCTTTCTTGGCCTTGTAGTCCTCGCCCAGGATGGTCGCGATCTCGCCCTGCATGAACGCCCATGGCACGTTCGAATTCGCCAACGGGCACTTCTCTCCGCTCGGGCAGTAAACCTGCAACAGGAATTCCAAATTTTAAAAGCAAGAAAGCGATAACGCCATGATAATGACCCAAAATATGAAAGTTGAAGTTCCAGAAAAGATATATAAGATCAAGAAACTTTGACATCTTGTTCGAGAAGTCAGTTGAAACAAAAAGTGTTAAACATAGGTTCTATTTTTTTATTTACAGCATAGATTTTAGTTTGCACAGTTAAATATGTCTATTATAAATATAATTTTAAAGAAAGATAACTATAAAAATAGTAACAAAAAATGATGTAAGAAAATATTCACTATAATAGTGATTAAAATACACTTTTTTGAGCTCCAATAGAAAAATTAAACCTACGTATTGTTGCATCATCTTGACGAATTTCTTACATGTAATGGGAGTAGTTGTTTGGTCAATTGTTTATGTGTATTTATTTCGACACTGTAAACTTGCTGCCGCGAAAAGCCCCAAAGAATTTAGATCTAGAGATATTGGCGATCATAAACCTCCACAACCAATCCGTCGTTCAAACAAACCTACCGTCCTATTTGTATCGTAAACATCTTAGAAAAACTGCTGGAGCAAGTGTTATTGGTTATGGTAATGTTTGAAACTGATAAAACGCAAAACTCGACAAGCAACAGCACCAGAGAGCGCTGAAGAGGGTGAAAGAGATGGTGAAAAAGACAAGATAAGATCCTTGCAGAAATAGGAGACGGTGTGTATGTTGGTAACAGTAGAAATGCTTTTAATTCAGTTGTTTGAGCAGCGATTCTAGGAGAACTGTCTGGAAGAAACATCTCGTTCTATTTATACAACATATCAGATGTCTGATGTAGGCCATTTATGGAGTACGCAAGGATCAGTAATGATTCCCTTCTTAGGAAATGAGAATTACCAACTGCTGCACTTTTTTTCTTTTTCATCTATTGTACATATTTATGTATTCTGATTAGCACTAACTGCACTTTGTTCTATAATAGAATTACTTTTGTAAACATCTTGAGCATTTAAATAAATAATTTTGTTCCAAGTATTCACATAAAATAGTGTTGAAATCGTGATCTTCTAACAGAAAACTGTGAGAGAAGGTTAACGTCAGCAAACCTTCGACAATACGCTCTAGACCCTTCTAAACCTACAATAGTTTAACCTGCTGTACATCATATAAAGATAAAAAACATTTTTTAGTTTAACTTAACTTCCTGAACAGAGTATCAAAGTGTTCTATATTACCTATTATAAATTAACATCACATTAGAAGATCTGGAAAACCAGATAGGAGAAAGTTACCGTACAGATATATCTCCTAATCGCAACGCAAATATTTTGCATTTACGAATCTCCAGTGAAATAATCGCGATCAAATGCCAAACATTATCAACAAAAAAATGAGATTATATTATAAATAACACACTTCAACCACATAGAAACCAGAAGCAGGAAAAGAATTAATCGTGTTTGGTAATATTATCAGAATCCTGTGTGGTTTGTTGTTATACTTGCAAAAGAATGTTCTTAGAAGTACATGAGTCGATCAGGATTTTTCCTTTTCATTAAGAAAGAAGAATCCGACCCCAGATATTGATGTAATATCCTTTAAAAAATGATAAATATGTTTATAGACAAAAGAGCGTTTTTCACACAATGAAAATTACTACTAAATGTCTCGCCACAAGACACCTAACTTGCATTGAGTGTGTGAAATGATTACTTGGAAATATTGTGATGCACGCAGTTAATTCTTTGAAGAAAAAAAAAATTGGTATTTATAGCAGCAGGAAGCGTGATTAATTAAACGTGTGATGTGAATAAACTGGTGAAACAAGGAATTCTGCTGAAAATACTGAATTAAGCAATTTCCTTGTACTTATATTAGTCCATTCCATGAAATATTTTTTGATAAATGCAACTGGTTATCAAATAAAAATCATTGATAAAAAAATGTAATCACAAGTCTACAGCAAGCAAATATTCGCTCCAAATGGAAAAAATCTTGAAAATAATGAATGCTTATTCAGAAACTAGTCAAGTAAGAATAGTTTGCGATCTTTAGTCTAGAAGAAAACAGACTTTTAACATCCTCTAAATAACAATTTTTCAATTAAATCTTTTGCGGTTTCATTACTAAGGAGAGTAATCATGCCAGAACCAAAAATATTGCTTTAGGTAAAGTAAGGAATTTCAGAAAAGCTGCGTATAATCCATCGTTCACGAGAAAAAGAATACTAGAAGGTTTACCACTTTACCACTACTGCTAGGTGGTGAAGAAGCCAAATACCTTGCGGTATGATTTGACCAAAGACTTACATGGAACACACATATCCAGAAAAACGAGGCAACTATCGCCCTAGGCAGCTGCAGGAGACTGTGTGGAAGAAATTGGAGTCTCAGTCCCAAAATGACTGTGGTTATACACTAGGGTAATTAGATACATGATAACATACGGAACAGTAGTATGGTGGCCAAAACGACGAGTGGAATACACAGGCTGGCTTGTCTGTGTGCCACGGGTGCGATGAGATCGACTCCTACCGTCGCAATGGAACTAATTCTAAACCTGCTACCATTTGTATAGAAGGAACTCCTAGGTGTGCAGTATACAAACTTACGTACAGTCAAACACCGATAAGGAAATCGCACCGTGCTGGTTATATAAAAAAAAGGACTAGATGAACTTAAGAAGGCAACCGTCATGGAGCTGTCAAACGACGCCATAGTTCAGAAATTTAACCTGGATAGGAAGTATCAGGTTATAGATTGAGATAAGAAGGATTGGGAGAAAGGTTCACCAGTAAGAGCGGACTCCAACTGGTATAGAGACAGCTGTAAAACTAATTATGGCGTGGGAGCCGGATAGTAGGTCTGTTGACTGGTCATTGTAGACTAAAAAGGCAAATGAATAACATAGACAATGGCACAGGACGATATATGCAGATTCTGTCAAGAGGTGGAAGAAACTCCAGTTCATGTGCTGTGCATTTGCGAGGGCTTGCTAAGGACAAGATTTCTAGTGTTGGGAGTAGGGAACCCCAGAGCGAAAAGCTACATAAAGGAGCCGGTCTTAAAGATGATAGGAATAATTTAGAAGGCGCCTGCTAGGATAAAGGATATCACCGTAGATCTTAAAAACGTCACCATGAAATAGGTTGGAAAGCCACCCCAATCCTAATCTAATCTAATGAAAAATTTTACACAGTACAATAGTTCATCTTACCTCTGATCCAGCTCCTTGCCTCTTTATACTATCCCTACTGCAAGGGAAGCAGAATTTGTGATGGGGAACCGACGGACATTGGACAAAATGAGTGTCCTCCAATCTTTCCTGGCACAGCGTGCATTTCAGCACTTGCGCCGGTGCCGGAGGCGTCACACCCTCGCCACTGGCTTCGCTCACCGGTGCTCCAAGTGCGGTACCAGCTCCCGCTTCGGTAGAGGTGACTGTTGTCGAAGACACGTGTCTCGACCCGGAAGACCGTCTACCACTCGAGGAACCGGCTGGAACACGGACGTGCGATTAGCGAAAACCGGGATTCCGTGATAATCGGTGCTTACCGGTGGAGTTGGGACTGTGCTGCGAACCTCTGGACGCAGACCTGGGGGCAACGTTGGTCGGAGGGCTACCGCCAGCGGATCGCGGACTGCCCGGTGGCAAATTGTCAGCTACAGAAATAAGCGCAGCCATTGGATTTTGCCCGGAACCTGCACTATTTTGAGTTTGTTGTGTACTACCTGTTGTGTTAGATTCTGGCGGCGAACTCGTTCTATTACTTAGGGGCGAACTGGAGTTCGTGCTGTTGCCGCTCGCTACCGAAACAGGTGTCGTATAGCCTAAAATACAAAAGCAAAACGATAAAATTCCATTCTTTACAAACACATTTCAATATAGGCATATAGTGTAACTTTGTGTATAGGAAAGGGTGTATAAAATTATCTATTATTTATTATCCGTGACCCGGTAACAACTGTTAGCTAGGAGCAACTAGTTTTATCAATAATTTTTCTAATATTGATAAAATTAGTTGATCCTAATTAAAAATCATTACAGGTAATTTCGTTGCTTAAATCATTATCTAGTTAAAAATAAATATTCGAATAATACCCGACTCTGATCACAGTAATACCTGAGAAAGTAAGAAATTTCCCATGCACATCTATTAAAAACGCAAACAAGGAATTCTCAAACTATTATTAAAACAAACACAGCATCAGATGATGTGATATCTGTGTAGATACGTATCCATTACACTAATTGTATATCAAATATAAATATAATTAGGTAATTCGCACTCACACAAATCTCCAGTGAGTTATTTACATTAGCAGAACATCCGGTTCAATTAGAATAATTGGTTTTTGCTGTATATTTAGCTTAACATTATTTTTTTGTAAGAATTAGTCATAATCCTTTTGTTGTGCAGGTATATTTTAGTTCTCTTGCGATCAAATAATATAACAGCTTAACTAATGTCGTATATAATAATGTTGTATAGTTTTCAAACTAAGGTATAGGTGCCTAAAAAGTTCTACCAGATCTGAGAAGAAAAAGAAAGCACAAAGTTCACGGCAGGCACGTATTATAGGAATATATTTTCGTCTCTTTTGATCCTAGACCATGTGTATTGCTAAGAAACTCTAGTTATAATTAGCCATACTATATTTTAAATATCGTAGACAGTATTTCTTTATTTCAGTTGAATATTTCAGAATTTAAATAGCTGTTTACTTGAATTAAATACCTCCCAGAGTCATCTGATCAAATTCACTTATATACCAAACCTCAATTTGCAGATGGCCCTGGTTGTAAATTTTCCCCTCTCAATTGATTTTGCCGTACGTATTTTAATTTAAATACTTCAAAAAATAAAACATTTCGCTTACAATAGGTTTATACAACACCCTCAAATCATACGTTCCAAATACCAGATGTTCTATAAACAGATGTGAACGATTCTTTAACCTCCAGATGAATATCAGCTAAGAGCTTCGAACGTACATCGGGACAAATGCATATGAGATTCAAAACCATCCAAATAAACAGGTTTTGATACAAATTGTGCGCCAAACTGAAAGTTCTACCATCCAATGTGGGTAAAACAAACTATATTTGTGTTTCCATACGATAATAAACAGACTACTAAATTTTCTAGATAATGCTTCAAAAAAAAAAATACTTTTCTTCTCAAAGATCGAAAAAAGAACAGACAGTTCTAATCCATACCAAGATTTATTAGATGTGTAATTAAACATGAACCTTCGAGAAGGTACATATGTTAATTTTTTTTAACATCTCCTATAATTTCGGATATTATTAAAAATTTAAAAATCGTGCGAGCTGTGGAGGGAAAAAATTGCGTAATACTTCAACCAAGGTACCCTTTCAGTGTATAAACTTTCATGGAAATTGGAATTTGACAATATAATTAGCTGTGTTTAACCATGGGTATTTTTATATATTAATAAACGTATGGAGAAATTCTTTAGATAAATACAATTTAAACGTTCCACCCACGCGCCAAGTTTATTACAATTGGCGCCAATTTTGACATCACTCATAGACGCCAATACCGTCCGCCATTGATTCATTGTACTTGTCGATTTTAATTCTCAACAGCGCTCGTTACGTGTCCGAGCGTTAATCACACATCGTTATTCCCACAACAACTCTGTCGCTCGATCAGAATTCCAAACACGATTCGCGACTCCAAACTGACCTTTGCTTCTCGACGAATAAGAGATGCTGCCAACACTGTTTGCGATTTCCGTTAACGTTTTCCGTGCGATTTTCGAAATATGCACGGGCGAGCGTTTCACGAACCGGGTAAGATATGCGGCGCGTATCGCGTCTGGGCATTTCGCAAGTCGGCAGTCGTAATTCCGTTATGACGAAGTGAACTTTGGCGGATATGGCATCCGCGGGAAGTCGCCAACTTGAGGTTGTTGCGTAACTTTTGTTTTGGGTCGGATGTTTCTGCGATTACCAAGGTGCTAACGCAAGATAAACGTTATCAAGGACGTGATAATTCATGGTGTACCTAAGTATCGGCAATGCCTGTTTATAATTGAATAGATAAATATCTACGTTTTTAAGTTTCAGGTATATATGATTTCTATTATGCATTTTTTCCCAAGCAAAATCTAGTTTTGACTATCGTTTAAAGTGAAGAGCAGTGAATTAATAAGTCACCCAAATGCAACAACTGGAGAACAGTTGCTCTACCAAATATAATGTGTAGAGAGCGGACTGGTTGCAGGCTCTATCAGCTATTAATTACAGAATTACACAGAAAAATCATTCTTGCGTTCGAGAGTTAGTAAAAAAACACAGACACAACAGGAAACGTAAAACATATTAAAAAGAAAGAAAGTGTTTATGATGAAAGTGATGCTGCTACATTGATAACTATCGACTTCGGTGGTTGTCTCGCACATAGTGCAATTGTAGTTAGAGATTGATCAAATACACATTCTCATAATAAATGGATTGGACCACATGGCTCCATAAGGTGGAGTCCAAGATCATCCCCCTTGATTTTTATCTGTGGATATTTAAAGCAGAAAGTGTATGTTACTGATTTCCACGATAATCTGAACTTACTCAAATAAAATATTACGGAAGGAATAGAAAATATTAATAAAACTTCAATTGCTACACACATCTACGTCTACACGTTTGTAATTTCTAATAATTTCTCAAATTAAAGTTATATCCAGATTAATTCCTTATTTGTTTAATAACGTTGTTAAAATAGGCAACCTATAATGCACAAAAGCATGAGCATTAGGTAGCCAATGGGAGCGAGAATTTCTTTGCAATATGAGTTGCCTATCGTAAAAGCGTTACTAAGGAGACAAAAATCAAATATAACTACGCAAAAATATCAACAATGAACTAAGCTACAATAAGAATTAACTTTATATAACTTTAGCGCAAGTAAGTTTAAGTAAACGATTGACAAATGTTGAAATAACGTTTTAAACTGTTGCAGCGAGCACTTTTTTCGACACACTTTCGACTTGATTGAGATAAAAAAAAATAATAAACAAGGTACAAAAATAAAACAAATTTGGAAATTTGAAAAGAATTATATCATTAAAAAGTCAAATTTGTAAAAGTTAAGGATGCTCAAATCAGCCAATTTTTTTGTATGACTTTAATAGTAACAAAAGATTCACTTAATGACTTGTTACTTGTAATCCGACTAGGATAAAAAAAAAATGGTGTTTTTATTGACTTATGTATAGACCTTGCCGCCATATCTCAACAAGAGTTCATCACACATAAAACAGCGAGGAAAAGACGTCACGGATGACGTCCCACTGACGTAGTAACGCGCTTCTAAATAAATGCTTTCCGCGTTGACCTTGATATTAAATATACCTCGCGTTGAGAGCAAGGCGTGCGAAGATAGATCGCCTAAACGTTGTATGCATGTGTGCGAGCGTTTCTCGTAGATGCGAATTATTTTTCGACACGTATCTTCTCCCATGGACGTGTAAATACGTGGGCCGTGAACGTTGTTACGTTCGGTTGTGAAATTTTCGCGTGGCGACCCGCTCGCAGAAACGGTGTCACAATGGCGGAAGTTCGATTTTCGTGCGATTCGACAACAGCGCCCACTAATATGCGACGCGCATCGTTGGTTTCTATTAACATACATTCGCGCCTACTATAACGATGACTAGTTGGGAGAACATTTCGACTTTCGACCTCTTTTTCTGGCGTTAATGGTCAAACCCATAGAATAACCGTCAAACCGGTTCGAGTCGAATGTGAGATGCTCGTTTGACATTTAGGCAGGTGGAAAATTATTTGAAACGCGTTTCTGTGACGTAAGATATCTGGAGATGGAAATCAGATGTTATTTTCGTATTCTTTTGTAAGTGTGACACACCATTCAACTTAAAATTACTAATTAGTCATTTTGCAATTATGTCACGGATCCCAATGTGTATTTACATTTGATATAATGGAAACGGTACATACGCTCACGCACTAAATGATATCACAGCCATAAATATCTACACAGAGTACTTACGGAGGTATTATTTTGTAAACATTTCTATAAAAATCAATGATTATTTTTGTTGACTTAATCTAATGGTACTATCTTCTGAAATACGAAACACACAGTAACGAAACATGTCTCACGCAAACAAAAATTGGTACATATACAAGATAACAACTTTTTAATTCTTTTTCATTGATATTTCATTCTAAATCAATTCATTCGATCAATGAATTGAAGCGATACACATCATTAAATTCGTTACGTCAAGTTTCAATTACCTCGCGAATATTTACCACCTGTCGATAAAATAGAAAACTTTAAAAATCTAATATGAAAACATTAAAAAAGAAAATCACCAGTTCAAGTAAATTCACGAAAAGGAATTCCCAGATTCACATTGTACATTTTAATCTTAAATCTAATCTGACACGGCACTTATTCGCTTCGGTCGAGGTGAACAGAGGCTTCTGATCTTCAAGCCAGCTGCATTACAATCTAACATAGTTAATGTTTATTTTTAAACGAAAAATACAGTTGGAGTATGCAACACAATATACACGATTATATCCGTTATGTTTTTAAATAAGCACATTTTAATCAATTTAACATTAGTATATACACATTTATAAACTTAATTAAAACAAAAAATACGTATAGTCTATGTAGTGTATAATAACCTAACAATGTATTTTCATTCAATTTAGAAATTTCCCTAACTTAAGCCATACCAAATCAACTACAGTCACCAGTGGAAATTAAGAAAATTAATCTTGAAATACGATATTTTTTTCGTATTTAAAGTTAGCCGCTGATTTTCCGCGGTTTCAAAGCCATGACAGGTCTGTTAGGATTTCTTCCTCGTTTTATTCCTCCTGATAAAATGCGTTCTTGTAACTCTTAAGTGATATTTCTCGTTGAGTAAATGTAAATTACTTTAATATATTGGCCACGTCCTTGTGTCATGCAAAAGTATAGTATGAAATGAAATCATGCCAAAAGTAACGAGAATAACAAACAAATTAATCTTTAACGAAGCAATGCCTCCGCTTGTTCATCAAATTAGATCGACCGCTCACTCGCAATCAAAAGCTGCCGTCGCGGTGATCTATATACGAACTGGTAATCGAATTTATGAACACGATCTCCGCTCGTGAATATAACCGAAAATAAAGATTATCTCTACCGTCAAGAATCCACTTAGCGACCAGAAGGACTTGCGTAATCGCCGATCGAGTGAGTGGTCGGTCAACGCTAAACTTGCTAACTAGTAAGCTTATTTGACCAGCGCGTTAGCGATTCGATAGGTAAACAACGCGCGGCTATGTGTGGAAAAAACCCAAGCACATATATCCGTGATGCGATCCAGCCACTGTTTGAACAGCTGTCGCTTTCTTTATATCAACACTGTAAAGGAAAGAAGGATCACAAAAAAAAAGAAAACGAAAATTCAACTGAAGGCTGGCGGTATTGCGTGTTCTTGGGACATTCTCGTCGTAAAAAAAAACTATTTACAGAAGACTGTTATCGGAGAAGCAGATGAAGGCAAGCGTGTAAACACGCAGTCTCAATGTCGTCGCTTGTTTGAATGTTTATAAATTGCAGTAGCCTGTGTGTAAAGGTTTGATTGCAGTAAAGGTCGTGTTTCATTGTGGCTGTATGTAACTGAATTGCCGACTGAAATACACCGATATCACGCACTCATTAAATAGAGGCCGCTGTAATCAGTGTCGGCTCGCTGCATTCATTGTCATTATTATAAAACATTCTGAATTCGCAAATTATAGCTATGTATTCTATTTTACTCAGATATGCTTGTCAATGCACTCGTATGGAAGTTACGTTAAATAAATAGTTGAAGAGCTATTATTGGTTTTCCCGGTAGTGACGAACCGCCACTGGTACCAAACGGTAAACATTATTTTAAGGTGAAAGATTTATTGGCTGCAATTGAAACTCAAGTCAAGGACAATAATACTAAAATGCGCTTAAGTTGTTGCAGTTAAATGTGTGTACATTAGGCTTGAGCTTAATTACTATATCAGGAATATTTATAATTCATCTCAGCTTACAACGATTAAATAAGAAAACAATAACAAAAACACATGCAATGAGAAATATTTGCCATACCGATGTTCGTTTAATAAAATGAATAGGAGCATGACGAATTTCTGAAGCATTAAATTAAAGAAAATATGCATTCCTTTCTCGGGCAATCAATAATTATTTTTTTGCGGTGTAATCGAGGATAATTTTATATTGCTATTTATTTCAAAGAAATTCTCGAAACTCAATCATGTTAAACAAACGTTTTTCTGTATCGCTCTGACATTCCGTACCTAAACCTCAAAATAAAATAGTGAATCCATAATTAATGTAGTTTCATTATTTACCAAAATGAATTGTCAAAATTCATATTAACCGTTCAGTAGATTACTTTTCAAAATTAAATATACTTCGCTCGCAGAATCTTAATAAATAATAGGCATGTTCGAACATACTGGTTGACTGTCAATGTCAAATGGATGACAGAGGCATTGCGTAAATTTCTTTGCTATAAACATAAGCACCATTATGCTCTATAACTTATGCAATGCGCATGTGTCTGACGTCCATCTGGCAATTAGAGAGTTGTGTTGGAATACAGCTAATAATAACATCGAATAAGCTATAAGAAGTTAAGAAGGATGTATTCATCTAATTCTAGAATACTGGGCATTACTGCATCAATATAATTCAACTATATTTATACCATAATCTTCGTAAGAGCAATATATTAATTTAATATTCGTACAAACAAAATCTGGGGCAAATGCTACATTGACCTTTAATCATTCCCAGTTTCCGATAGGATAAACATTGGCTTCTTTATATGTGGAAAATTACTCCTGGATATTAATCATACATAAATTATTGTTATTTTTTTTTTGTTCACTTATCGCGGATAAAAATAAATTTAGCTCATGTTTCTACAATAAATACGATAAATCTTACTACCATAATCCCAATATATGTACATATGTTGGAACTTTACGTTATTGGTTTATCTTCATATAGTAAACAGGCACGTCTTTGTTGAGTGTCCAAATATTTTGCAGCGTTTAGACCATAAACAACAAACCACGAGTCGCAGAACAAACTTCATCTGCATTATTTATTGCTGTACAACAAGTTTCATTTTTAAATTTGTTTTTTGGTATCTCTCAGATCTTTATTTGCATTGCATCAGTATTTTTAGCTCCTACCCCAGATTTAAAGCCAAAGATTTAATGACATTGCCTTTTTTCCAAGATATATTTGCATTGAGATATTTAATAAATTACCATCAGAGTTAAGGTCGTTGGGAGCGTCCGAGTTCAAAGGAGATGCAAAAGATTATTTTATCGAGAATTGTTTTAGTAAATTGGTCATCCATTAAGGAAAATGAAATTAATCGCATAGCACTGAGAGAAATTAAATATAGACAAGTTTAAACAGTTGTAGAATACAGAATGGATGACACTAAAATATGAGAGGAAGAACGACAAAATATGAAATTGGATTATATAGTCAACTGCACGAAAGAGCATCATAAAAAGGCTGGGACACATCTATAGAAAAAAACCGGAAGAGCGGACAAGGAAAAGGAGGAGACAGAAAATAAGATGGACTAATGAAGCAATAAATGATTTGACAAAAAAAACACAAGAATGAAAAGAAGGTGGAAGGAACTGGCATACGTAAACATGGATCTATCAAAACTCACGCGATCTTGCTCCGATACAGTGACAACTAATATTGGTATGCCACAAGGTAGTATACTTGGTTCCCTGCTCCTTTCAATCGTTTTTTAACGATATCTATACAGTAAATTGCAATGAAAATGAGACTATGAAAACTCAGAAAAAAATTGACTTTAATATTGAGAAAATTGTTTAGAAAAGCATTGTCAAATCTTACGTCTATAATATACAGGATGTCCCATGACGTGATTACCAGAGTTCAAGGATGTGTTACTGAAGCAATTTCCAGACAAAAATGTCAAATGAACATATGCCCAAAACTCTTTCGTAACTGAGGTACAAGCACTTGAAGTTTTAGATCACCCTCTAGACACTAATGTAAGTATTATGTACCTGCCGCTCTTGATTTCATTGTAATTAAAACGTCAGGGTGGCAGTGATTAATTATTTAGTATTCATTGTGACAGCAAACGCCAATTAAGTTAATTGACCGTTCGTTGTTGTTACATTTGTTACAGAAAACTATAATCATGTTAATTTTTTCGAGACATTCATTTTGTTTATGGAAACGGGCAGATGGCTGTTCATGAATACCGTCCGCGATTATTATAGAACCGTTCTTTCATATTTAGTTCTAAATTATGGTAGGTATACAAACCAGTCGTGCAGCATTGCCAAGTTGTTTTCTAATTTTTTAACCGAACCAACATTATCTGTTGCCCTAGTAACTGTAGTATCATCTGCGAATATTATGACTAAATCGGAAATTGTGTATGTTAGGTCATTCAGGTATAGTAAAGAGAGCAAAGGACCTAAAATCGAGCCCTGTGGCACCCCATCTGAAACAACAATCTATTCCGGTGCGCCTTCACTTCTTGTGATTGGCAATATTATTGGTAAATCATGCCAGGTTAAATAATATATCTTAATTTGCACAAGTATATGCATACGGAACTAATTTGAAGCATCAGTACATTTGTCCACAAATTTCGTAGAAAATAAACAATTAATTACAAGTTTGATTTTGCTACAATTTACTTCGTACCGTTTTGCTTTGGCGATCATCGTATATGTACATACATATAATTGCTAAGCGAATACCATGCACTTTCTACGTTTGAAACAATTACTTATTTGATTTGTGATTTAAGGAGTACAAACAATACTGCCGACTTATTGTTTGAATTTAAAACTGGGAACTGCGTTTTATAATCGGTGTATGCGGGCCATTTTTTTTTTGTTTGTTTCTTTCGGTATATTAAATCATATAAAATGCGTATGTATTAGCGGGAAAGCTCTACACGGATATATTCTCTATTAAGTTTTTAGTCAAAAATTTTAATGCAAAAATGTACCATGTTTCCTATGTCCGTTGGAGGTCTTCAAAGTTTGAAAATCTAGTTGTTTGATAAGCATTATTGGTTGATATTTGTTGACGGAAGAATCTGCAATTTACAAGAAAAGAATGGTTTTAAAGATTGTTTTAAAGTGGATGTACTACTTTCAAGGTTTAACAGATTTAACATTAATATTTAAGAATAAGATTGCATGAATAACTCATTTTTCACAAAAAGAATAGCAAGAAATAGGACAAAACGCCTATCCACTTATCCATCTTAAATTGCACGGAACTGTACAGGGTGGTCCAAGACATCTCGGTAACCGTAAGAGAGTAACGAGTAGTCAAGTCTTGATCTCTTGTGATATGATTTTGTTTTTGAGTTATAGCCAAAAATGAAATTTTTCGAAACTTCCTAATAACTCGCTTGCATTTAACGATACCAAAAAAAACCGTTTTAATATTATTAATGCACTTCCGTACGACCCATTACACCTGACAGCATATGAAATGAACCTAAAGCCTTTTCACAATACGAGATCTATCTCGTTGAATCAAATTAATTCCATTTTTTGTTTAAATATTCATTAATATACCAGCGGATTCTAAAATACAGTTATCTTGGAATTTTGGTTGATTTAAAAGAGTACAAACCGCTTTTCAGTATTCAAAGCGTCAACGTTCTGAACGAAAATTTAAAACGTTCACACCGTAAATGGAGCTGACGGGACGCGTAGGTTCTACCACAACGTGCACGCGTGTTTCTTCTATCCTCTATCATTTTATGTATGCATACGACGGCCATGTACAGTTGCATGTTGTATACATAATACACAAACTCCTCGGTATTCCGCCTGCGTTTTAACAAACCTCCGGTCGGTCTGGCAATGCGCCGCCGCGTTCTCCGCGATCCGGCAACGTCGCCTCTATGACGCCATTTCCGTCGCCGATAAAAATACGTAACGCGAGAAAAACTTGTCGTGGTCACATTCCAGCGGCGACGATTCGCGTCGACCGTTACCGATCCAGCCCGAACGACGTGTTCCGCTACGTCACTCGATGCATATCGGGGTCACGTGGACGTTGGGCGCGCGCGCGCATATACCGGCGCGGCGGTTGTTGCCAACGCACGCTTGATCCAGTTTTCGCGTCTCGGCCTACTGCGTTCGCTAATCTTTCCCGCCTCCATGCGTATGTGTGTGTGTGTCACTCCGCTGGGGATTACAAACGAGGCTATCTTTGCCCCGTGGTTTGTCACGTGTGCGACAGTTGTCCGTCTGCCGCGTTCGACTTCGATATTAGTTCGTTATGTTATTATTACCGCCTGAAAGATGACGCTTGCCGTGTTTTTAAAGGTCGTAATTTGCTAGGTCGTTGCAGAGGTACTAATTATTGTCGACGGGTTCGTTAAACATGCTCTCATGATACAGTTGGAATTGGTTTACGGATAGAATACGTAAAAGCTTTACGTGCTTGCTTGGTGATCTAACAGTTCGCTCATAATGATAATGGAAATAAAGCCACGATGTAAGGTAAACTTGCCTATAAAACAAAAAATAACCAGACAAACAGAAGAATTATCTCACAGCGAAGTTTCGATCAGAAATGAATTTGGTCGACTGGGGCAATCAGAATCAAATAAACAGAATTACTCGACCGCAGAACACGTGCAGTTGAAATAAAATTACTATTTTACATCGTACTGCGCCTTCCCGAACGAAGAGCCTATGAAGTGGATATGAGTCATCTGTTTTTTTGCTTAAACGCCTAAACATGCTCTCCTCTACATATTATGTAATGTAAGATTTCCAAGATTACTCCTCCCGAGTTCATACAACTGTAACCATATCATTTCGCAAGTATTGAGATATAAATAAAAATAAAGTGTGAAAGATGCAGAGTAGAATTAGAACAAAAATAAATGAATACTATGCACAGATTATACATCTGGGGTAATCACCTAAGGTTTTGTACCAGGAGCTGTTTAATTTAAGTGCAAGCACGGTTGTTGAGAAGTGGCGCTTTATCCTTTGTGTACCTGAGGGGATGATAAGTGACAATTCGACAAACCAAATAAAAAAAAAAAAACGCAAATATTAATATCATTTAGTATAAGTAATAAGTATTACTTCTGGAATTGGGCGGCCACCATGTGTAAATTCTGTTATCTATAGGCTTTTAAATTCAGTTATATACTTTCATACTTAATTATTACCCTTTCGCAACGTTTAATAAAGAAATAAACCGGTGAAACATTCTATACAACAAGAAAACATTGAAAACATGAATTCCGCGATTGTACAGCCAGATTAAACAAAGTTCCAAATAGCATTTTATTAAATGCACAGGGTTTTTTTTAAACGTTGTTGATATAATACAATATTTCTTTTGCGCTTTCAAATAAATATGAGGGCGACGGCCTGGAATCCTTTCTTACCCGCCGCCATTGGTGTTTTATTTACTATTTTCATTCCCTGATTTGGGATTGTGTATACGCCCTAAACAAGACAGGCACAAAGAAAATAACACATTGACTTGGGTGTTCAGGCACGTGGACGTGAAAGGAAATGAAGAAGATGAACTGGCCATATGGGTGTCATCGTTTTTCATTGGATGTATAGCTCACAACGGGCAGAATAGATACTTAACAAGATCTAAAAATGGCAAAAGAAAGGCACTAGGATAAAATGCAAAAGATTTGGGTGTCAGTAGATCACGGGATCAAAAGCAATGAGAAAGCGAATGAGCAGAAATGCCACTCCAAGGACCAGCACTAACTTTGGGATTAAGCAATAGCGTGATCCGAAGCCATGTAGGAGACTAGATGGGAAAAGAGCATAGAAAGTACTGGGGAAACATACAACATCCCTAGGCATGAGCATGACAAGAAGTTCATAGGAAAGTTTTAAGTAGGAGTCAGCTACGAATTAAATACCTACAGAAGGTGGGCATGTTTAATGGAGACCTTGACTGCAGATTATGTAAAAAGGAACCAAAGACAACCCAACACATGTTATGCAATTGTGAGGCGCTGAATCACAATAAGAGACATTAGCTGTTTTGGCAAGACAAAGTTGAACCAAAGTGATACAGACCAGTCCATGCTATGGCCCTGTATAGTCTGTTAGAGGACATTAGTATACTGGAGTGAGTTGTGTAACAAGAAGAGGTAGAATAAAATAAGCCTTTAGGCTGTGGCGTTATATGAAGACCATCGTGTCCGTGAATAGGGAAAAAAAGGAAAAGGTCTTAAATCAGAAAATTGGCCAGGATGGGCCTATTCAACAAAGACAGAAAATTTGTTAAGATGATTGTAGGTCTGTAGATTCTGCCAAGATGGAGAAGAAACCTCCGTCCATATAATGCAATGGCTCAGCAAACGCAGGGTTTTGAGCCTGAAGAAACAGACCCAAAAAAAGTCAAATTTTGCAGATTGCCTCGTCCGAGTGGGTGAGAAATGTTCAATCAAAAATTACATTAACCACAAACATTCTTAATCTAGACGTTTTCATTAAAAAATTTGTTGCATGAGGAGGTATTTGATACGAAATAGGAAAGCAAGCAATTTATACCTACAGATTACCATATGTATAATACTGTTATTATTACAAGGTAAATACATGAACACACGTGACACATATATCGCCAAATGATAAATATAATTGCAAATCAATTTCCAAAATGTAACATTCATATGTAAATAACTAATAATAAATGACCAATATGCAAATATTCTTAACATTCTGACATTTATCTTTCTCATAATAATTCACATCATAATTCATAGTCAAATGTCAAATACTCGAAAATCTTCATATGCACACACACACATTTAAGTGCTCGTTTAGAGAGAGATACAACTTAATAGAAACTAGAAAACGTGAAAACAGGAATGGCATACATTCCGTTTACTTTTTATTATGTGTGTTGTGAGCAACTCGATAATCCAAACACATTTGCAAACAATATTCGCCATTTCGTACCTTAGCCAGTATTACTTGAACACATATTTGCGCAGCATGCAGAAGAATTTGTTCGCTAAAGTACGACGCAAATTGGTGTCACTCGTTATTTGCATATGTGAAACTAATTAATACTAAACGCTGGTGGGTTAGAGCAAATTGCTGTTAAATAACAGTTTGCGTTACGGATGATGTGAAATTCGTGATAAAACTTAAGTATGCGCAATTTCTATACTTATTCGTAATTAAAGATGGAGGTAGATAAGTTACGTAATATAAAATTATATTAAAATTTCGTGCTAAAGTTAACAAATTTTACGAATATTCGTACTTGCCTCACTTTGTACTATTTGATGGTAATAATAATAAGCAGACACCTCCGAATGCATTCGAACAATAAACAACTTGTAATATAATAATGCAAGCAGGTGCTTGTCCAAAGATACCATACACTGCTCCAAGACAAAGGATATGCAAACCAAACTAACAGCTTACATAGGTAAGCGATAGCTATCACATTTCCTATATATGTATATATTTTTTTTTTCATTGGAGGACACGAATGACTTCGGAAACTATATTTAAACAAGCTGATAGGGTTGCACAGGTGCCTGGCATACCGCCGTTGCACGCCTTAAGATATTATTTCCCTTCGTCTTATATCGAGGGATGTTTAAGGCGCAGGCAGATGGCCCTGAGGGATTGTTCAGGCGGACATACAACTCGCTAACAGCTGTCAGGCAAACATTGGAAAAAATCCCGTTTCCCTTGAGACGAAGATATGGCGCCGTGCTGTCGTAAACTAGGGCACAAGGTTTTATGTGTGTCTCCATTGTATTAGTTCGTCACAGATGGGTTTAAAGCTCACAATAAGATCTTTATATGGTATAGTGCCGTCGGAAAGTCGAAATATTGGGTAATAAGAAAAGGTTCACAATGGTGGTTGATGTTTGACTGACGCCTGTTTCGCAAGAGGGTTAGAGGAACTAGCCATGAATTGTTTTGCTTTTTTCACTTATGAGATTTTCTTATCATAACGTTCGATATTTAAAAGTGGTCGAGATAAGATGGAGGACATGAAAATCCTTTCTAATTTCAGATGTTTATTCGAGTTTTGTTTTTATTTGTGAATGTGGATATAGTCACCCTTCTCAGTGATTTTGCAAAAACCAATGGGTAATAAAGATGGGAGGTTTGTACAGTATTATTCGTTCCTAATGTAGTACAGTTGAGTGGAGACTGTGGCTTGAAAACTGTAACAAAAATCCAAAAGAAAAAATGAAAAAATCCCTTACCACAAAAATTAAAAAGATAACAAATCTAAATACGTATTTCGGCAACTAAGTTGCCATCTTCAGTAGAGAACAAGAGAAGTGTTAAACGTAGTGTTTTCGGCTAAGGTAAACCTTGGAAGATAAGCTCTTCACCAAATCACTAGCGGTCTGTGGTACTACATAGTAGTATCTGCAAATTTTAATTTATTCAAATTCCAATAGATGCCGCACCAATACCGATTCCGTTCGATCTGACCGAATAATAACGTTATCAGTTTTTATCACCGCATTTATTTAGTCTAGGTACGCCATAAATTGCGCATTGTGAACACGGCAATTATTTGTCGTCCAGAGCGCGAAAACAATGATCACTTAAATACGGTTATAGTACACAAAATATGGGAGAATAATATTTGTGTATCTAATCTTTATCTTATCGAGAAAAAAGCGTAAGGCCGGGCCTTATCGGTGGACATATAAAATGTAATTGCGGGGCATTGTTTGCCCGGGTCGCTATCTCAGACAAAAATGTCGATTATTAGCGCTGGTATGATTAATATACGATATCGCGAACACAATGAGTACGTCATTTAATGGCGGTTTTATATTCACGTTCCTTCTGGAAAAGTCTTTAATGTTCGTATTGTTGTAAGGCACAAATGGAAGTCATGCAAAAGTAAACGAACTCAACTAGCGTAGACTTAGATTAATTTAAATTTAGAAGACTAAAATATTAATTAAAATCATTGGGTCACTCATGAAATCAAGAAATATATATACATATTATAAAAATAATATCTTACCACAACACAAAGATTTACATCTTATTTAACGTTTTCCTTTGTCAGATTTAAACAGTACATCTGCATCTTTAGTTGTTCGGTTTTAAAACAACATTTTTAAAAGCTTTTCCACCTAAAGCAATACATACAAAGTACAAATTTTATCATACCCATTCCGCACGGATAGTTAATATGCAAATATTTCACATAAATATTCCGCGTTATTTACATATTAGTCATGCGGCGACAATAGAACATTATCGGCTTTTATTTGCCATACGATGCGTAGAAAACCTACACAGGTAACCCAAGAAAACAATGAATAGTGCGACCTTATTCTACGCCGCAAAAAATAAACAAGACCGACAGGCAGTTTGTAAATTTGTATATGTGGAGCGCTATTTACGATGTTGTTAATCTGCATGTATAGATGAGAGGTTTCATTACTAAAAATTCTAGGAAAATTTCTGAATTTGTCACAGTTTTATGTCATCTATTTTATCATATACGGTCGACAGCTTGTTTCGATTTTGCATGCATAATATAGTTCTCCAGTTTGCAATTTTAATTCACAAACTGTGTGTGGAATGCATAAATAATGAATCAGCTTGGCGCTGGACACAGGAAATCCAATAAAACAACATGTGCGCGCGGCTAGGAATGTTTTTATATTAAATCCCCTGATGTAATGCTGCTATTTTTTTTTATTATTCGCGTTTTGATCTTGATTGAGTAGTCGCTGTAATTGCTGGTTTATAATAATACGAAATTAGATTTTCAGCATACCTATGCGTTTTATATTTTTTTGTTAGAAGCTATAGCCAAGGACTTGGAAATATTTAAAATGCTACTAAAGAAAGATTAGGTAGAGTACTTTTGTTTGAGTATATTTTACGAACTGAATTAAATATTTGTCAGTTTCATTTAATATGCAATGGAAACAGGAAGCATCTCCATAAATTTCTCTCGTATTATCGACTGTCACTGTAAAGCTTTGATGAAGTATTGATTTGAGTTGAGGTGTCAAAAGAAGATTAAAATTTGGGTTGTTATATATTATTATGCTTGAGATGTGAGTCCCATTCGACTAACCACCGTACGAAATTTAATTACTCGGAATGTCCCTCCATGTAGTCTCTCACGTCCCCAACCCCCCGCAACGACAAATTGGTGGGTACAGGAGAGACTCTAAGGCGGGAAGAAAATTTTAAAAACAAATAACATTTCTATTTGCTCTGTAATTTTATAAGGAAAAGAAAACTAAAATAATTTAATTAAAAATACAACTAGAAAATTTAATACGATGCATTAATTAACGTAGAAATTGATCATAGTGGATTGATGCGTTTCTGCTCGTGGTTTAAGATGATCTTAAACTATTTGCATTACATATTTTTAAATTTGCCTGTATGAGAATGTTATTCTTCATTTTATTGAAATGGGGTGGCAGAGATTAATAAAAAAAAAAAACTTCATAAATAGTAAACGCTCTTTTGTTAAATAATTTATATAAAAAAAGTACCGGATGAATATTTAAAATAATGTATAAGGACAACAAAAATTAAAATTTAAAGTCACAAAAAAAAAAACTACAAACAATCAGTTAAAGCAGAGGAGTATTGTTCCCCAAACAGCGAACAACCGTAAAATAGAAACTCAAAAATATTGATTATATAATCACTGAAGTTATTACAGCTAACGCAGGATAAACTGGCGGATGCGCGATAGCAAGAGGGCGTACTCAATGGAGTGTGACACACCCAAAGAATTATCCAGATTATCTTCGCTGTTCGTTCAAAAATCGTAATTCAGTTTTTGTTGTGATTCGTATCTGCAATACCGCACGCAAGGGCGTGTCTTCCGCCAATTGCCAGAGCATGAAGTTGAGCATCTGTTTTTAAAATTACACTTGTTAGTACCACCTAGTAACTATGTGCATCACTTCAGAAAATAACAGCTGTTGAACATAGTCTTTATACTCTAAGTTACTCTAATTGTAAGATTTATTATAATTTATAAAATCAAAATGCATGGTTTGAAAGTTTCATTTATTGTATTTGATATATGTATCAATATTGATGTCGCTTGTGTAATCTAACTTTTTTTACAATTCTCACAGTTGAGTCTATACATTAAAAACGTTATTTCCCGATGCATTAAAGTACTTGTTTTCTGTGTTCATCCATTCGGTCTTCGGTTGAAAATGGATATCCACCAATATCCGAAACAGTTGTCTCGAATTAATAAACTTGTATTTATTGCTACAGTCCTTGCATATGTTTGCGTACTAGTTATTTTTAAAGAAAACAGGATTATTTTACCTAAGATTCCATTTTATACAAATGTGCAGTCGCATATCTAACTTGCTAACTTGTATGAACAACCTTTCCTCATATAAAAGAAATACAGAGATTATATTCTTCCCAAATATATTCCGTGTTCTTGTATTGTCGATTAGTAAACCCTCATTTCTAAACCACATCTTAGTACACAAGGATCCTACATCCATATTCAAGAAAATATCTCTTAACCTGTAGGTTATTAAGAACTTATTATTAGTAACTAACCATCATACAATTAATCACGCTTTCCAATTCTTTTTCTCCTTTTCAACAAAGCAACGGCAAAATCCTTTGATTTATCCGACAATAATGACAAAAACATTTTTTGAAAGTTGTTGCAATCGTAACCGCATAAACGTAATAAACACCCGGCGGGGGGGAGGGGGGGGTCTCGGGTAGCAGTATCGGCAGAAGTGGTGGAAGAGAAAACGACTCAAACAAGATTTTCAAGTGAAAGAAAGCAATAAAGGATAAGAGACAGACAGAATAGGACAGAAAGAGGGCAACGACGAGAAAAGAGGGGTAGGAGGCAATACGAAATGGCATTGTGTGTAAAATCTCGTCTTGTATGGCCGTACAGATGTTCCATCGCAGACCCCTTGGGGCGCAGATCTCTGAACACCGTGAGAAAGGCTGGGAAGATCAAGGCCAGCGCAGTCGACTACTCGTCAGACACGTCGTTCGTGCCGATAGCGTTTGTTTTATTCGATATTTATTCATTGCAGCTTTCTCGATTCCGCTGGACTAGAAAACGGTTTGGCATCTCGTGTGGTACGTGATATGTATTTACCATGGCGATTTGTTCTGTATTAGCTATTGTTCTTTTGAAGTGCACTGTTTCGACATCACAATCATGAAAAAAAAAAAAAGATAAAACGTGGTCACATCCAACCACGGTAACCAGTTTCGGAATTTAAAAAAAAAAAACTACGAGTGTAGAGAAGATGCAGGCAATGAATTTTGCTACTTATAAAATTGGAAAGCTTTACGATTTACTTATCGATTGGCTCCAATCTTGTGCAGCATTGTTTGCAATAGATTAGCGCATTTGGTTTCAATAGGATGGACACCGGTCCATTTTGAAATAAATATCGGAGAGTATTTAAATAAACCGTTTCTAGACGGAGAGATTAGCAGAAAAAGTTCTATTGAATGGCCTGTACGATGCCACATTTAACACCAATGGATTTCTTCGTGTTGAAATATTTTAAAACTAAAGTTTATAAAAATCGTCTGTAAAATGTAGAAGCTCTAACAGCCAGAATTGTAACTGAAATGCAACAGATTTCAGACGTAATTTTGAGGAAAAATTGATTTTAAATCTATTGCTTATGTTGTTACGTTATATTTAAGTTTTTTTTTATTCATTATTTTTCAGTGTGTTGTTTTGGGTTTTTATAATTCTAGAAATATTGATTTTCCTGGTAAATTTTGTGAATAAATTATATTAAAAGAAATCATAGCTGTGCAAAAGATACAATCCTTGTTCAGAATATAAAGACAAAAAAAAAAAGAATTTCCATTAAAAAATAAGTTGTTTGCTATAGCAACCAAAACGTTGAAGGTAAGACAAAACATCTTTTATTAGAGACTTTTTTCCATGCAATAGGTATTTAAAAAGCTAATAAGCAGATTGTGCTATTTTTTTCACTCACTGTTTATGCTGTTAAATAGAACAGGTAAAATAAAAATGTCAAACTATTAAAAATAAGCCTAACACGGTTCAAATATTGAAAACTATTTAAATAATATAGCTGGTATAAATTGTTTCGCAAAATATCGTTAAATTAAATTTTAAATTTGAAGATTACGTTTTGAGTTTAAAACTCCTTAATTTATTCAAAAAATAAATATTTAGCGTTTTTAATACCGATTCGTTCGTCCCAAGAGAAAATCAATTTGAAAAAATTAAAATCAAGTGAACCATATACAAAATGCTTAATTATCAAAATGTGCAACCAATATCTAAAAAAAAATCAGTTTTAGACAACCATTAAAGCCACAAGTCCTATTTTTTTTAAAAACACTTGTTCTTACCCATCACAGGTAGGGACCAACGGTCGTAAAAAAAGAACAGAGAAAAAAATAGAGGCCAACAAGCAGCATTGTATACGTATAGTCTGAACCAACGGTACTTTTAAAACCGAAAAGCGGGCCATCACCACCGCAATCCTGCACCGTCATTCCATGCAAGCGGATAAACTTCACAAGTAGTAAAAGAAGACGCATCGCGCAGAAGAAAACAGTAGAAGTGCTTTTAACTGAACTTTTAATAGCAGCCCGGACGGGCGTAGAACAATTCGTTCGAAAGCCGTGACGTAGGAGAGGTGCAGGCAGACACGCTATAAAGTTGACGGCCATCGCGCGATAATACCAACAACAATAATAATAATAACAATAAAATGGAACCGGTTCCGAGGTGTGTGTGGTTGTTTTCCGTCTCTTTTCGTCGGAGTCACGCCGATTCTGACGTCGAAACTAGCCTGCCGGACGGCGAGGGGAGAAGAGAGTATTTCGAGTGAAAGCCTGCTTGTCTGACACCAAAGGTCGGTGTATAAAGTCGACAACCGGGCTGTATATATTCGTGACATTAACTTTAAGATGTCTGAGGTGTTTATTATACGCAAATAATAGGCGATGAATAAGAATTTAGTGTAAAAAACTAAACTTCGTGTTGGAGTAATTTTGAATGTTTGTATACATTTATGTATAGTGCTGCACAAAAGTATCTGTATCTATGAAATGCTTATTTTATTTCGTAAAAAAAAAAAAACATTAATATGTGATCAGTTTACGACTGTGCAACATTTTACTTCATATTAATCTGAGGCAATAAATATAAGTACAAGCTAGTTAGTTCCATTATAGCTTACGTTACTTTGACATCCATACGTTTTAAACATAAAACCCAAGCCATTGGTTGTATTTCGTAAATTCTCATGCAGCAGATCTTTATACTTTTCTTCCTCTACTATAATTTTAAATGCAGCTACATCTTTATTTGTAGTACACAACTTTCCACAATTCTGTATGTTTGTATGTTTTTTTTTTGATAATTTATAACATCAACAACATGACAAATATTATTTGTCAAGTATTTGCTGCAGTTAATATCGTTTCGTGCTTCTTGCAAAAAAATGCTATACAGCTATTGGAAAAAACCGTGTTAAACATACTAAATATCAGTGGCGGCAACCACCAAGATAAACACTTTCTCATTATTAATTATGCACTAGATCTGTTCCAGCAAAAATCTCATTCGTACTACTTTTTAGCGAAACAAGAAAAGAAAAACCATCAATTTAAACTCAACGACAGATTTACAACAAACCAAAATAAATATCCGAGGAAAATTCGCAACGAAAATAGATCTTGGGGGCCGCGTTCGGTTTCCCTACAAACTACGCCGGCTGACTCACACCGAGAAAATATACACACAACTTCAAGATAGCACGCGCTGTACGCAGAACGTATTACAAGATTCCTGGATTTTCTCGGCCTCGAAAATAAACATCTCATCTATGTATATCTGTGCATCTGCTATAGCAAAAAAAAAAAAAAACAGATGTGTTAGTTGTTTGCTGTATATACGCCAAGTAAACCTAACATCTTGAACTCAAATCTTCGAACGCTGGTGTAGTAAAAATTATTACGCCGTAGCACTTAAATTAAGTGGCGAAAATGTGTCAAGAATCTATTATAATTAGGTGTTATGATTCTGTGTATCTTTGCGAATTTGTGTGTTGACGTTTAACGGTAATTATTTATAGGTCCCTAAAACGATTACCTAAACAGGCGCTTCATAAATATAGGTGGTACATATGTGAAAATGTAAATAAACAAATCTAGCAAATACAATGAAATCATACTAAAATGTTTGATTAGATAGTTCAATCGTACAGATGTTTTTTTTAATGTTTTTGGTGTTTGCATTAATGTGTAATGTATTGTAATTTTATTTTAATATTGTAGGTTATGTTCAAGATAATAACCATCAACGATATCTATAACTAGAATGAGCAAGTGTAGTGTTAAAAATGTGATATTAGTAATGTTGAGCTCAAAATATATGTATTTATGTAAAAAAAAAACATGGATAAATTAATAAAAATCAGTAAAAAAATATACACACATCTAATTCATCGCATAATGGTACAGCTACGGTATGAAATATTAGGACACGCATCGAGGCAAACTTTCTCGTAGCTATTGCTATCTCTTCCTCCCGTTTTACCCCGCAAATTTTGCCGCAGGCGCTATACTACTACCTGCTCGTTCTCATAATCACAAATTTATTATATGTTGAACTTGAACCATTTATAGAAAACGGGAAACAGTAGCGATAGGATTTATGAAGGCATAATGCAGTACAGATTGTGCGTTCGGAAGCTTACCCGTTCCAAAGTTAGCATTGAAATACAATATTTATAATCATAACTATTCATAACATAATGCAATTAATATAACAACGTTCGGTAGCTTAAAGAGATAAGTTTTGTATGTATAAAGTAACATTTAAAAATATGTAATTAATTCTGTAGCTATTATTAAAATCACCGTTTGAAAACAATTTTAGTATTTTTTAAAAACGATATATCTATTTAAAAGTATTAACCGTGTCCTTAATTTCTTATTGTAAAAGTAAGGTATAATTGCATAATATGAAGAGGTGATATAAACTAATGATGACAATTAATCTTGTTTTAGTTATAATGTCTTGCGGTACTTATTCAACATTTAATAAACAACGGACTATAAATTTTAATTGAAAAAAAAAGTTTCCCAAAATTAATGGAATGTAACTTTAGATATTCAAGAAAAAATTGCGGCAGGTCTTGCAATTCTTGTAAGGGCCCATCGAACTGGAACATTTTGTTCTATCTGATATTAAATAAATAATTTTTTGGTTTTTGTTTTTTTCTCTTGATTTAGCGGCTTGGTTTTTAAATTTAATGAATTATTCAATAAAACTCTTCATGACGTTTCGACAATCTTATTTTTTATTGTTGTCTTCCTCAGATTATTTTATATAATTCACAAAATTTTGTCTAGAAATTATGAATGGATTATGTTATTAACATTTTTACAACTTTTTTATGCGTTTTATACTTACAAAATTAAAGACATTCACACAACATTTTAAAATAGTATTCAACATTTTTTTATCTTTTCATTTTTCTTAAACATATACTAACTGTTAATTGTCATTTAAAATTATTATGCATGGCGAAACATTTTGTGTGAACACTGGAGAACTACATTTAAAATTTTAACACACATTCAATTTTAATAATACAAGTATTTTAAATAAAGAAAGAAATTATAAAGCGCGATGTATATTAGAAATGATCCAAATAAAAAAACAAAATAACGCAGTAAACGACAAAACAGAAATAGAAAACTTATCAAAAATTTATGCACCAATCATTTCAACATACTTTTCGTCAGTAATATATATATAGGTAAATTTACAAATAAACAATTTTTAGTACAACAATTTAGGAGAAAAACGCCCATAGCTGAGAGTGCCTTTCGGTTTATTTTAAATGTAGTTCTCCAGTGTTCACACAAAATGTTTCGCCATGCATAATAATTTTAAATGACAATTAACAGTTAGTATATGTTTAAGAAAAATGAAAAGATAAAAAAAATGTTTAATACTATTTTAAAATGTTGTGTGAATGTCTTTAATTTTGTAAGTATAAAACGCATAAAAAAGTTGTAAAAATGTTAATAACATAATCCATTCATAATTTCTAGACAAAATTTCGGGAATTATATAAAATAATCTGAGGAAGACAACAATGAAAAATAAGATTGTCGAAACGTCATGAAGAGTTTTATTGAATAATTCATTAAATTTAAAAACCAAGCCGCTAAATCAAGAGAAAAAAACAAAAACCAAAAAATTTAATAATAATAATAATAATAATAATAATAATATATTTCATTCCATAGATACAAAAGTGTGTGGAACAAGTCAATGTCAATTGGACTTAAAAGAAATACACATATACACACATACACAATATACATCACATTACGATAACAAATAATGTAAAACTTGAGTGTTTGCTAACGTATTTCTATTGCAAAAAAATCTTCAATTTTATATAAAATATTTGATTTAAGAATTTTCTTTAATTTGTTTTTGAAAGTTATGAAAGGCAGGATTTTTAAAGTATTTGGCAAATGATTATAAATACGTATGCATTGGAACAATGCAGTTTTCTGTAATTTAGTCAAGTGCGTATAAGGTGGCACCAAGAAACCATTTAATGTATTTCTGGTGCCATGACTATGTGCAAGTTCAAATTTTTTAAAAAAATCATTATAATTACTTTTGACAAACAAGGCGCACTCAAGTATATAAATAGCCGGAACGGTAAGTACACTAAAGTCTCTAAAAATGTCTTTACACGTGTCACGCCTTCGTATGCCAAAAATTGATCGTAGACACGTTTTCTGCAGGATGAAGACTCGCCCCACGTCGATGGAATTTCCCCAGAAGACAATCCCATATCTCAATCGAGAGTAGACATTGGCATAATATACTGAAAGAGCTGATTCAATGCTCACATTTTGTGCAATAACTTTGAGCGCATAACAAGCACTGCTCAATTTGCCCGATATACACTCATTTACAAGCACGGCTAAGAAAAGATCCCCATCAATTAAATAAATGATGGCGTAGTGTTGCTACATATTTAAACTGTAATTAATTATTCTACGTTTCGGATTTGTCTTTGAACGTAGAATAATAAATTACAGTTAAACATATGTAAAATTTTATTGAATTATATCTACCGTATACCCAAAAAAGGAAAAATAACACTTTAAAATATTACTATTAAAGGATAAACGGTAGAAGAAAAATATCGATGAAGAAGAACATCTCTCGCATAAGTTAAAGAAATTATAAATAGGCAAAATATCTATTATCCTACAGATACTGGATCTTTTTTGTACTTGCGCTAAAAAGCGATGGGACAATAGTCATTGAAGGCGAATAGCTCCAATATCGTTTCATTAGTGTATTTCTTATATAGTTATAGGTTGAAAACAAGGTAAAAAAAAAATAATTAAATTTAAAACAGAGTTTAATAATTGCGCCCGCGCAGCGTCTTTAATATGTTCGCTCTCAGCATTCGCCTAGGAGTGAGGAAAAGCACGGTAAAACCTACACTCTGAGAGTTGTCACCACTAAAAATACATGTCTGAAATTACAAAAAAAAAAAAAAAACGTTTTTCAAAACGATCAAGCAAGAAAACATGCATGAACAGTAAAAGAAAAAAATAATAACTATAAAACTTATAACAATAAAATTAAAAAAATTCTAAAAACTACAAAAACACAACTTAAATCATAACTAAGATGGGTAAACAGTGAGAATATCACTTTTGTCAAACTTCCTCAAAAAAAAAAACAAAAATATAAAAAAAAAAATCCTCTTCTAAAAAAACAATTAAATATAAAAAATTTAAAAAAAAAACAAATAAAAAAATTATTAATAACGCGTCCAGTACCCGTTCCGATCTATAACCTCCTCCAATCGTCCACGCATGGACGCCACGAGATTCGAACAAGTTTCCCTTCCTCTAAAGCGTTCCCACACCTCGGTAACGTGTTGGTGAAGTTCTACTTGATTTCGCGGAACTGGTGCATCGCGTAGATCCCACATTCTTCCCATAGCCGCCCACAAGTTTTCAATGGGGTTTAGATCAGGGGACTTTGCTGGCCAGGGAAGGACTTCTATTTCATTGCGATGTTCCGCAAACCAATCCCTCACGATCCGAGCTGAATGGACTGCAGAATTATCTTGCACCAGTGTAATCCGATGAGGTGCAGGGTATATAATTCGGACACTGGGAAGCAACACTTCTTCCAGGACACGAATGTATTGGATGGCGTCCATGCGTGCTTCAATCCGGGTCAATTCTCCAGGTCCGGCACTGGACATCCAACCCCAATACGCCAAGTTAATTCGGCTACTTTGCCGAATTCTGACAACATTGCTTTCTTCGAATCTAGTGTTGTTAGGGCGCCATACCAGTTTTCTCGCATCCTGAGAGGTTGAAAATACTTTCTCATCGGAAAATATAACCACATCCCAGTTGCGGTTTAAATTTGCTTGCGCAAAGTTTAGTCGACTCACAATATGGCGCTCCAAGAAATCTACCTTCTTCGCCGGACGCCGACAGTGAATCCCACTTTTGTGAAGAAAGTTTCTCACAAGACGGGCACTGCAATTTAAATGCAGTGCTTCAACTATCCCCACAGATGTACAGATTGGATGTTGTCCTACGTACTCCAGGATTGTATTTCCGACGTCAGGGGTAATTTTCCGTGGATGCCCAGGCCTTGGCCTAGTTCTCAGCGCTACATTTTCGTTTTCAGTTCGCCATCGATGCACCCAATAATGAACGAGTGACTTCTGTAATAAACCAGCAGTATATTAAATAACGTTCACGTGGTGTATAATCAGAAAAAAAAACAACTTTTTTTCGTTTCATTTAAACCGAAACGATGTTTGTAAATTAAGGATATGTAAAGAGAATACTTACTGATGAACCTACTTCCGCAGCAATTTGCCTATAAGACAAACCACGCTCCCAAAGGGTAACCACCTTTGCCCTTATTTCTATGCTTGTCTCCGGACCGCGCATGTTAACTACAGTACCACTGACCTCTAACTAACTTGGAAACCTTAGCTGAAAGGCTTATATTTTGTAAGATTTTCAGAAAAAAAAGAATTTAGCAATTCTTAAATATACAATAATCTCTATAATTCCCCAGTCACAATTCTAAAGTATTTATGCATACAAAGAAATTTAATCCTAATATTATTTTAATTGCATTACAATGTAATTACTGAATAATTGCTCTTGGATATATTTATTGCAGTCCGGGGTTAATTTAGAATACCTAAATAATACATAAATACACACATTAATTAAAAAAGTAATCAATGTAAGGGCATGGGTAATTTACACACTTTGGTATTAGGTATTATTAGCCCCTTTAATTCTGGAGGTATAATTCACACTTCCTATTGGCAAACAACAATTGCTCCACTAATCCTACTATAAAAGTTAAAATAAAAGAGAAAGGAATTTTATATTATAATTAAGAACAATTACCCTACAGGAAATAGTACCAATAATTAAAGTCGGTGCAAAGTTTGTAACCGGCAAGGAAATAATGACCACTTACATTTTTTTAAATATATTACATATTTTTGCCAACGTATTTTTTTTAATGCCTATGAATCCACACTTTGCAATTTTAAATAAAATTAATTTCATTAAATGTACTTTGTTTATTTATAAAATTTACAATATAGTTATATTTGTTGTGGAAATCAGCTGTGGGACTAGTTTCTTTTTTATATACATATTTTTTAAAGTAGGAGAAATTTCCTATCGTCATACCAGTTCATTAATAATCCAATACATAGCTTGCCCCTTATTGTTCTTCGGTTCTTTTTTTTTTATTTTGTTTAAAGAGGTTTGATCCATCATCGTTAAAATGCTACATCAAACTTTAATACGGTCCTACAGCAGATTAGTGCAAGTGTTTATTATTGCCATCCCGAGACCCCTTACAATCCAATAATATATTGCAGTCATTTTATAAATTACTTTTCTCAAAATAGTCATATTCCTACTATAAATGTATATGCTGCAGAAACTACCTCGACTCCAAACGGAAGCGCGCGCTTCATACATAACTCTGTGCATAAGTTTTTGTAGTTTGTGCGGTATATTTTGTATTTTATTCACATTACACCTACAAGCAATTATAAAGAGGTAAACACAAAACCATAAACCCTAGCATTGACGGCTACCTGCCGACTGAGAGCGCTTTATCAAGGTCGACCATTGTATCAGAACTTAGGCGAGGGGGAATGAGAGAGACAACTATAGCTACGAAAAGATTCGGTGCTCGATGCGTGTCCAAAAATTTCTTACCATGATTGTACGTAAACATACTTTTCTTTTTACACAGAAATAATTACTTAAACAAACTAATATATTGAATAAAACCAAAATGATAAGACGATAATGCAACAATGTGTTACATACTAGTAATTTATAGTAGCCGTGTCGTGACAGTTTGCATTTCTACGAAGCGTAACAGCAGCATCACTAGTAATACTCGTTAAAACGGTATATTATCACTGCTAGTGGTTTGTGGTGCGTAATTTTTTTTGTTTCGAGTTCGCCGAAAAATAAAAAAAAAATTGAATCTAAACAAAAATTCTACGAAAGCAATCTATTAGTATCAACCGAACGGATGCCGAATTCGTACAGCAATTGCTTGTGCGATGAGAGAAAAGCCATTTAATCGATGCTTCTATTTAGGTCAATTTGGATTTATTTACGAGATGGATTATACATACGGCAGAGTTCCTTCATTTTGTTTAAAACTATTCTAGTTAATATCAGGAGAAGTATATTCTAGATGTATTGATTTTGATTTATATATACCATAGTTTTTCTGGGGTCTATACCTTCTTATATTCTAAATAAAAGGAGATTAATGCAAGAGGTATCGGAACATTTCGCGCAACATTTACATATATTATACGTAATATAGATGGGAATAAATTCCATAAATTTGAAAGTTTTATATGTTGGGGAATAGCCACCGTTAATATTTGATAATTTACTGGCGCCATCTACTAAAAAACGGACTAACAAGGGAACACATGAAAACATGATTTTAATGTAACTTGGTGGGTTTATTTACTGATGTAATATAACAACGGTAACTGCCTTAATCGCTCATTTTTTTGGGGTGCACCGCTGTATCGGCAACACTACCCTCCGCTATTTGTAATAACAATAATTGCGAGAGGGAGCCTATTATCGCTCTCTTTTTGCACTACTTGAACAGTTAAATATTTGTCTTAACTTCTTTTTGATACATCTAATGATTTCGGAAACATTAAAGCAAATGGATCAGTCTATAAACTCATTCATTAATATCAGTGAGAAAGCCATTTCTATGTTTTCCCTTGTAACCTAGTACAATAATTATTGTTGTTAAGTTGCGAAATTAAGGCAGCAAAAACATGAAATATCTAATACTTTTTTTTTTGAGCTATTCGATTCTGAAAACGGTTTTGAATTCGTTAAGAAAAAAGAATTCGATTCACCATAAAAATTGAATCCGTATTCGCTTAGCGTTACCGAATCGTACAATGGTGTTCCACCAGGTTTTTCTGATTTAAAGGTCGGCGCATATGCTTTGAGAGGGTGTTCAAACAACGGTGTGCGAATTGAGTACGCTGGGGAATGCTGCGCTAGGAAATCTCATTTAATTTATTTAAAGTTAGATGGGAGAGCAGAATTTCAAGACTTTGTCCTGATATAACTGAATCCCTGCTTAGAGTTAATACTGTTTTTTTTTTTGTAATGTATGATGTATTTATTATTTGTTATTACTTCAAAATAGTGTATTAATAAAGACATATTACTATTATTATAAAACAAATCGACCCTTATCTAAAAGTCTTGAAAAACAATTTCAAAAAAATATATAAATATTAATAAAAAATTTTAATTTAAAGTTGTCCAAAAAGGGTTAAGTTAACGTCAGCAATCTAATATAGAGGCTGCGATAAAAAATGAAATTTGAAGGCCAGCTAATGAAATTGCGATTG
The DNA here is from genome assembly GCA_949128085.1 of Cetonia aurata. Lineage (NCBI taxonomy): Eukaryota > Metazoa > Arthropoda > Insecta > Coleoptera > Scarabaeidae > Cetonia > Cetonia aurata. The sequence continues at coordinate 39,192,383 of OX421885.1, forward strand.
CATATTTATCCCTAGCAAAATTTATCTTATCAAAATGATAAGGGTTATCAGTATTAACATAACAATTAAGCAGAATATTATCATTAGCGATTATAATGTGCAGATCTAGTAAATCACCATTATCGATATTATGTATTTTGAAATCAATGGCAAATTTTGAAGTTCCAATTAAAGATGATATACTGTTTTTTTAAATGACATTTAAAATAAAACTGATTAGCTTTTGAAGGTGGTATTTTTCAAATATACAATATAAATGTACCGTAAAAAATTCCAAGCTGCTCGCCTCATATGACACGTATAGAAAAACATGTCGCATGCAAAATACTTATTGTTACTTCACGTTTATGCAATTAAACCAACTAAACAAACGTGTAGTCAGCAAAATAGATATGTAGCAAGTAAAAAATGCATATTACGGTATTGTTTACTACGCATGGTATTCTGTTTACTATACACGTTCTTTAAGGTAGAATATATATATGTATAAACCGTTTTATGGAACGCAATTTTTAGATGCTGTCTGATTTTATCCAACCAATATTTTCCTTTGTGTCAAAACCCGTTTAAAAATATTCATTCCTTTCTCTTCAGCCGTGCCTTTCGAAGCTGGAGCCTACTCACGAAAAATTATCAAATGAATGGCAGGCAGGTATCTAGAGAGACCGTTGAACCGGATGCCACATTTTTGAGATTGCCGAACGTGTTGCGTTAGTCGCTGGAATAAATTAGTGCGACCCCAAGCAATACCAATAAGGACTTATTGATTGGGTACATATAATAAACGAATGGGAGATTGGAAAGCAATCGAAAACTAAAAGATATGTTGCTACGGAATATATAAGTATGTATACAAAGATTGGATTCGTTTGATAGAAGTGAATTAAGGTGGTACAAAATTGCTAGTTTCAAAAAATGATTAGTTAAATTAGTTTATTTTCTAAAATTGTTAGATTAGTAAATGAAAATATTATATATCAAAATATTCCAAATTAAAAAAGCACAATTTTGGTAAAGAAACTAAAGAATACACAAACTTGCTGAATATGGTAATTAATAATCAAAACTTTTGAAAAAGATGAATTGTATCATAGAAAAGTCCAGATCAATGTGATTAAAATAGTAGGTCATTATCCTGAAGATGTTTCTCTTATTAAAGACTACACCTTTATATCAATCTAAGAATCTTTTGTGAATACTCTTTTAAGCTTATTAGGAATAGCATAGATCCTTAACTGGTTGCGTCAACTTTAACTTGATTGCAAATAAATTTAAATATATGTAAAGATTAATTTAAATCCCATTAAACCTCCTGGTGCACAAAATATTGCAATTTATTTTCTTTGGGTTTAAGAATTTAGTGTATTTGAGTTTTGGCCAAAAGAATTGTCACACTTTCATACTTTAAAATGGCATTTTTTAGCGATAGGGTGATTTTGGCTCACATCTTTTCATTTATTTTATAGTGCCTACAGATTCTTTTTTCTTTTCCATGTACTATCTTAATTCACTTTTTCACCAGAACCTGCCAGCATGCTTAAGACTATCTAAATAACTTTTCAGGTGACAAAATCTCACCGTTTGGTTTGAATCCGGTCGCAGCATCGAACGATGAAGTCCGTATTGGATGTTTCTCTTGCTTGAAGGTCCTATCCGCTGCAATAGCGAACGGTTGTGCTAAGGAAACCGCCGGCAAAGATTCTCCCCTCGTCAGAGGGGGCCGTACGTTTCCTCCGTGTTCGTCAACGGTCATCATCCTCTTAGCACTGTTCACGTCACCGTTAGAGTGATGCAGGGTATGGTGGTCGTCCTCTTCGTTAGTGGACAGACCGCGTTTCAACCCTTGCTGTGGTATCGAAGTGGGACGACCGTTAGAATTGTGATGATGAGGCATGGGATGATGGGTCGCGGGTAGGTGAGCGGATTGCATGCGGACAGCGGTGCGACCCACTAGGGTGTCGTGTTCCGCTGTCGCGTCTTGCAGGGAGGGCCTGGACATGGACGCGGCGCTGCGTGGCGGAGGTGCTTGCGCCGTTTGGTACTCGGCCAGCATCCCCGTACGCGTATGGTGGACGCTATATGTGCTGGCGTGATGGGCGCCGGCCTGTTGCCTGCTCGACGAGGCGACCATGTCGCCGTTTTGGTGTTCGTGCGTGTTGGCCGCGGCGGCGGCCCTATGGCCCTTCGAGCTGTGCGTGGATCTTTGCTCCTGGAACCCGTGGAGGCGTTTCATCTGTCTCGCCGTCTCCAAAACAATTTCTATTCTATCCGCGCCTTCGTAATTGACGCAACCGCGGCATACCGCCTCCGAGAAGTCGTGCACCATGGCCCAGGGCATCCTAGGCAGGTCGCACAGGTAACAATGCTGTCGTTTCGCTTGCTGCATTTGCATCACCGACATTTTAACCATCTATCGTATACACCACCACCTCAAGCAAATGTCTCGTCCGTCACTCTCTATATATATATTTAATTATATTTTTATGCACACACTATAATATAGGAGCCCACATAAAATGAAAAGAAAGTAAAAGAAATAAAAAAATAAAAACACTTCACGCCCTTATATTAAAACTGAACGTTCCTCACGCAGAAACTACTATTAGTGTCCAATAATTTCGATTGTATGGTACTCCCATTCGCCATTCCGTGTCCCACACAGTTTATTCCGGGCGCTCTACCTCGAACAGTTACAGTTACGCCACGAAAGCCGACGCAGTACTAATCCTCGGTCGTGGGAATAATGCGTCACAACACAACAGTACGTTCGACTCCAGGGACGACGCGGCCAGCCGAGGGGCAGAGGGAAACAGAGGAGAGGGGGTATACACTCGCTACTCGCAACAAGACGGAGCACGAAGGGAACTGGCCCGAGGAAGTGTATCCTTATCGATCGTGACGTCAGAGGACGCCACAATGGACCAATCGCGATGGGGCGACTACGTCACGGATTGCGCGCGCGTCCTCTTGCGGTATATAATCTTCGCCGCACTCGATTCACGGAACATTTCAGCATCATCCGCCGGAATGACTGTGAGAGCGTGGAGCAAATAATTTTGCTGCTAAATTTTGACCTTGGTAATATTCTATCACATTTTAATTTTAGATTCAAATGATCCCACCTTTGTGAACACTACATAATACAAAAAGTCAACACAAGCTTCACATGTGAATTACATATTGGAATATACACAAAAGCATTTCCACTTGAAAGAATTCTGAGTAACTCATAATTGTTCAAGCTTAAGAAGCCACGCTCATGGCCTCTAATACTGCAATAATTTTTCATAAAAATTAAATAAGAAACAAGTATCTGTATATGCACAAATAGTATAATTTTTTTGATGGCCTACAAAGTATGTAGCGTTTACTATGACTTCAGAGAAGACTTTTGATTTGGGAGAATAAACGATAACAAGTAGGGCATCAACCAATTATAAGTTCTATAGAAGAAAAAGAATTGAGTGTAAGAGTGTAACATTTGCAGTTTCTAGGTACTCTATTGATAGTTAGGAAGATTTTTAGGATATTCCCGGTACTCTAGATTCAAACATAAAAAACTGAAATTTTTGTAACCGTGCAAACGAAAACTAACAAATCATATTGTTCCAGACTAAGAAAATTACGCAGAATCCATTGTTCCCCCAGTGTTCCATTTATAATTTCAAATTTGTTCTCAAAATAGGTTGAATAATTCAAAATTCACAGTAAAAACTACACGCCGAATTTTATAAAAAAATATTTATAAATAAGAAATTTATGGGCAGGGACTTATGAGCTGAGACACCCGGTACGTGAAATATGCTCCAGTTAAGAATTAAGGCTTATGGAACTACAAGGGCTAAAAAACAAACCCATCAGTGTCCTATTTATGAAATCCCTATAATATAGGGAATATTGTACTCGACTAATAGAATACAATGCGTCATAATTTCAAGCAGTAGTTTATTTGTAAAGTCCCATGATTGTAAAAAAAATACCGCAGGGTTCCATTTTAGGACCAGTAGTATTTGCAATATCCGTTGATAACTCTCTAGACATTAATATGTCAGTTATACCAAAACGTAGGTCATACTACTGTCATGTTAACAGATCACTCATACATATGCCAGGATTTCATAATCTTCAAATACATTGTTTCAAAAAAAAAAAAAAAAAAAAAAAACGTTAAAATGGTGCATAATGAATAAATTATTACACATTTGGGTGGCTGAATATGACACATGGTCTGTAACCTTCATCTTAATTTGATCTATAATATTTAAGAACGATTCTAGTACGTAGATATCTGCTCTCGGGTCAATACTTCTGTTAGCAATTTATCAGTATTCCTGTGTTTACTGATTAGCTCTTCACTGAATTTTGAATTTGGGTTTTTGTTCCTTTAAACCCCTCTTTCCATTGCTTGAACTATGAATTACTTGCAGTGAAATAATCAAAAAGCCAAGGACGTAACGATAAGAACAGATACATAACAGAATATAACAAAAAGTAAAATTTTCATGCTCACCCCAAACTTAGGCCTTGGATTCTGAACATTTGGGGTTCATCCCGCCACGCTCAAAAAGTGTTTGTAATACAAAAGGAATAACCAAAACAAAATTCTCATTTTTGGCTTTCCAATAATTTTTATAAAATGGATTTTGTATTTCTTGGCATAATGTTCTCCTCATGCTTATATGGAATATGATAATAATGGAATGGAAATAAAAAAGTAGAGCGCATTTCAAAATTTCGAAAAATGGGTAGCAAATATTGTAATTATAATTCTAGTTAGTTAAAAAAAAAAACAATTTGGCTGATATTTTATAATATATGAACCTCTAGATTAAAATCCAACTGATTGGTTTCCTATATCTACATTCCCGGACATTTGTTTACACACTCGCAATGAGCTAAAACTTTTAAGCTGTCCTCATTAGTAGATACTGGTATTGAAAAGTGACTTAATTTTCAGTTAATTTTAAACAATTTGCTTTAAAAATGTAAGCCACTTATCCGCAATGAATTATATTGTAGTTAGACAGCGGTACTTTCAGCTTTATGCTTATGAGCAGGTTTCAGTTCCATTTAATCATTGTACGAAATTCTATTACACGGAATGTCCCTCCATACAGTATGCAGGCGGATGATCGATCAATTGGGACTGAAATTTCAAGCCTGCTTATGAGTATACTTCCTCCAGTCATATATATATATTGCGTGTTCGTTTTTGTGCCCTGGAGAGAGAAGGAAAAAAAACCTTAATCAAGCCAGATTCACATTTGACGTATTTTTTTTTTCTAAGTAAGCACACAATTGCGACACAGCAAGCTAAAACCTGTTTACTCAAGTAAAACCGCCAATAACCCTGACATTCAAGGTTTAACTTGATCGTGCAGTTAAGAAGTGATAACAGAATTATGCCATCCTTTTGAATGAAGGGCACTTTCGCTTGGTAATAAACATTTCATGTCCCAACTGCACCATTCCCATCCAACTTTGAAAATATGTAAAACAAACTGGGATCAATTCTCATTGTTTTATCTTCTGAATCTTCCTGGCAATAAACCAGATAATTCATATAGTTTCTGCGATACGATCTATATTTTCAGTCACGTCCATTTGCAACGTGCACGTCGATGCAATAACATTATCCGATGGCCCGTCGACGTTAATTGTGTTTGTGACCTGGATAGGATGCGTCCAACGGTAGATGCGTCTGTAGATGAGGAACACGTACGGAGATACAGTCTCCGTTTCGTGGAGGTCCCTGCGCGCTACATCACGGCGACGCGAGAATAGAGCAGTCAATACGGGACGGCGTAGTTCTGGAAGCGCAGAGAAGGCAACAACAGCAGCCCACCAGTTCGAGTCTTCGATCGAAGTAGGTTGTTAAATAATGGATTTGGTATGCAAAGGTTTTGAGATGTACTGATGTTCAAATAGTATTTATTATGGGAAATTAAGTTATCTTTCATTGAATTCGTTTTAATTTTAATAACGAGTCTCTCTTTTTCAGTTGTAGCATAGATTTTGTAATAAATTGGCGCAATTGAAGCAATCCAGTCGCATAGTCAAATGGCTGCTAATTGATAAATACAGAGTAGGTAATTGATAATACTTGCAATAATAGTCAATCATCAATGATGCATTTGAAAACAGACATCGGACTATACTCAACTAGTTTATAATAATAAATACAAGCAAGTTTAATTACCTACAGGTAATATAATAATCCCAGTACATGATTGGCTCATGAAATCACAATGATGGGAAATCTCTAAATAACCAATATTGTAATTTTCAGGACAAAGCAGGACAACCCGAGGTGATTAATAAATAATTACAAATCAGAAAAATTAACAACGAACAAAAAAATTAACTCTTTAAACTTAAAATATCTTCCTGCACATAAAAATAATAACAGATCTTATATCTAAATTGTGTACACGAAAATACAATATCAATTATTATTAAATGAGTTCCGTGATGAACGAAATAAAATCAGAAACGTGAATTCAAAACTTGAAATCAATAATCACAAAATGTCAGCAATGAAATACAACTTTATATATCTACTTACTTTCGTATCGATCAAGGAACTGAACTCACAAGGTTAAACAATCGTATAAGTATAAAAATCTCAGATGCGTGCGATGCAACGCACACAGATCTGTCCGCAAACGGACGAACTCGCAAAACAAAACAATATATATATACAATACCAGTGAACGCAAAATGTACACCTGACTGAAATTAATATAAACAACTGAACAATAAAATAAACAAATTAAACAATCCAAAACATTAACTAAATCTTATTTGAAAATAAAACAATTTGAAATTTCTCGCAACATTGACAAACGCTTAACGGAATGAACAAAAAAAAACTGAATTTACAAAAACCGGGGTGCCAGACCACAGCAATATGTTTATTTAGCCTACAATGACCAGTCAACAGACCTACTACTATGGTGACAGTTTTTCTGTCTTTAGTAAACTCAGGTCAAAAATACAAATGAAATGATATTGACAAATTTGAACGTAAGGCATTGATTGGTTTGGATTGTGTTTGGAGCAAAAAGTACATTTTATGTCTACATTTTTCATTTTGTCCTTTTTATGTTGCTCCTGCAAGTCTATCACCACTTTTAGCTATTGTACTTCTTCTGTTTTGCTTTTGCTCTTTACTGTTCCGTTAGTATCCCTATTTTACACTCAAAAGTCAGCGCTGGTCCACGTATAAATCAGAATACTACCAACTTTATACACATTAACTAACAAAATATAACATTACACCAAGAGTTAAAATTAAATTTGAATTCCACATTTCTTGATAAAATTCATTAGTACTTTATATAGTTCCATATCAGCGCTTTGCAGAATAGGTATTACAGCTGTTGGAAAAATTACTTTATGTTTTAGTAAACCGGCAATCAGCTGACGTCGTTCTAACTCATATTTTAGGGATCCCAAGAACAACTGGTTCAAGTCAGCTAATTCGTAACCACACGAGCAAGCAGGCAAATCAATTATTTTTAATCTATAGAGCTGTGCTGGAAAACGACCGTGCCCAAATTTCATCCTAGCGATCGTGGAAGAAAAATAGCGAGAAACCACGCGGCCACTATCCCAACGGGAGTGGAAAACAGATGGGTGAATTTTTCTTTACATATTGTTTGCCATCTGTCCTCCTATTTTTCGCGAAGGAAATGAATTTTACCACTAACCTCCCTCATGTAAACATTTTTAAGTATAGCTTCACCGTTCCCTACTGACTCCCGAGCCAAACAATCCACCTCCTCATTAGGAATTATACCAGCGTGAGCTTTCACCCAAAAGGACTTAACTGTCCTGTGTTGCCCCTTCAATTCAGCACAGCTCAATAGAACATCCAACACCAATGGATGCAGTTTTGAAAACCATTTCCTTTTTCGTAATGCTTGTAACAAACTCAAAGACTCCGTCATAATAGCAAGTTTTTTGACATCTAAGTGTTTTACATACTCAAAAGTCTCCACAATTGCATTAGCTTCAGCTGAAAAAATATTGGTCAACGAATTAAGACGAAATGATCTACTAACATTTGGGCGACAGTCCAGAAACGCGCAGCCGCATCCATCCGATGTTTTGGAAGCATCCGTATAAATAAGAGTGTAAGCAGCGAGATTGTTGAAAATCTCCTCATGTATTGCTCTGTCTATAACGGTTTCACTGGTATATCTCATCTCGGAATGAAGATTTGGGTTGGTTTAACGAATTGGTGAAAATCTAATTTTGGTTGGACTGAGTACCGGATAGAAAGTCCTAACGTTGCAAAGTGTACTTTATTGAATCCTAATGCAACATTTGTAATTTCTTGGAGTTAATAGTTAGGAAGATTTTTAGCGTATTCGCCGCACTCATTATGTATGTATTAATTATTTTGTGTGGTATCCAATGTATGATTTTATTTTTTTACAACTAGGCAAAAGTGCTAGAAATTCTAGAACCAAAATATGTGGGTTAAGCATTTTAATATGTTTTGCAACAAAACTATATTGAGATATTTGGAATTACTGTTGTTACATAATCTTTATGTGATTTTTTGTGTTACTAATTGCACGAATTGGCATCAACAGTAGGTAGTTACTATCCATTTATTATTTTTTTTCAATTCATTTATCAATAAGTTAAAAAATAATTTTAAAATACAATCATAAATATTGTACACTCTCTTTTGTGTTTCGCACAAGTCGACCATTAATACAAAAGTTCAACGTATTCGAAACATAAATATGCAAATTCATCACGGTTCCTATTTTTATCGCGTTATGTAACTCGTTAAGCAGACATCGAAAACAGTCACAGCGCGTCGCAGTCGTTATTCGTTCTCCTTAGATAGGCTACAGTTACTCATCGGCTATAATAAATTCACTTGTCGCATAAACATGCCCATAGACACGTCGGTTTCCTTCGCGTATTCTGTGTCTAGCTTCTGGCCTCGCACCAAGCTTGATTATTTCGTTTATCTTGTCAGGCGGAACGCGTTTAAAAATAAACTGGTGCAATGGTCTATCGGCGGAGTCGAAAAATTCAAGTTTCGCGTTTGAAAAGTATCATTTTGACCTATTTTTTTTTCCGTCACGCGACGAGGAACTGTTAACTTTAACAGCGTAGGAAGAAATCGAGTCTCTCTATTCTAAACTCACTTTATGTTATATATATATCTCATTTAAGATCAACTACAAATGACATTGAAGCTTACTTCTGACCCTTCACGGTAGTTTGAGCGCGTCGTTTAACCGACTCATTGAATTCGCAGCCATAAACACTTCCTCGTATTAATTAGTCTGTCTTTAAGATATGGCAATAAATCATCTGGGAAATTAGTGTTTACTGTTAAGTTTGTTTTCATTTAACCTTTCATTCAGCATAATATTTACTATTTACTCCCGGAAATATTGATGATATATTTCTTTAGATAGAAAGGATGAAGTGTATTTAATTTATAGCGGTTATGGAAATTGATAAATATTTAAGATTTTTACAACTTTATGCGATAGTAGATTCAATGCTTACATTCTATGCAGATGATCAACAATGTTGCATCTAGTCGATAGTTCTATTTAAAACTATGTACTTGTTATGTTTGTCTTTTGAGTGAGTTGTAACAATAATTTTTAACTTTAAATTTTAAATAACGCAGAATATATTTCTAATTTTAGCCATGATGCAACTAAAATTCCTCAAATCTATTTATTATGCTCCATGTATGTTAACCTTTTGTCACCTTTTGAGCGAATTGTAGCAACCAGTTTAGTTCAAAATCTCGATCGACAAGAAACGCGCTTCTACTGTGAAAATGACGAGAATTAACATAATTTCCATTAGCCTTTTGACATCGTAGTATATTTTATAAGATTTCTTGATTATTGCTACAAATATATGATTCAAATTTTATGGACAGCCGCATTTCTTTCTGTATTTTCACCTTATTAGCTATTAAGGTTGACTGTAATAAAAGTCGCAATGGCATTAAACACACGATAGATTCACCAGCTGACATAATACTGTCATGATTCACTCTAACGTCCAGCAGCTGGAAATGTATCACACAACACATTACAGCACACATACACAAGATCAATCGTACCGTGTCGAAGGCCAGTCATGTGTTCTCTTGAATTTTTGACAAGGACAGTCGAATCTCATCAGCGACAGGGACATTTGAACGAAGGGTTTTGTTGTTTAAAAACTGTAAAGTTTTTCCTTTACACGAAGAATATGACTTAAAGAATGAAATAATTATAGATCTTCTTATGACCAGTTAAATTTGCTTGCCTCCTCCGTTGGAAAGTGTTTATACTTATTAAGTGAATCAAATTTGATTCACTCTATAAATAGTACGAAATGATTTGCGAATGAAGTTTCATAAATTTTTTTTTTTTAATTAATATAAGTTTATTGGTAATTATTACATAATTTACACTATATACATTTATAAATGAAAAGGAAAATGTATATAGAAATTATTTTTTAAACATGCCAAAAGCGGTCCGCACCGACACGCCAAGCGTAAATGTTTTCTTGCCATGTATTATAATATTGACATAAGTACACTTTTTCTGAAATATGCGTACATATTACAGAAAACCCGTACCCAATTCAGCTTTTCCTTAGTCATTTTCGTGTTCAGCACATTGAATTCATTAAGAAATGACTATTTTCAGCTTGGAAGCATGAACTTTTCGAAAATTTGTTGCCCAGTGTAATTGATTAAGCGTCATTTATTATTTCTGGTTTAAAATCTATGGAATAATTTTGGATTTTTATATGATCACCTATATCATACACACAGAATACACAATGCCTTTCCTCACTTTTTCATATTCTGGTATACCTAAGAGCGTTTACGGTACTTTTATAACAATAACAACGGAAGAACGACAATAGCCGAACCCAACACAATAACATCAACAAAAGCAGATGCAATTCCTCCACACAATAATACTAAAACGGGCTCCGACTGGTCGTATACCTCTGTCCCCTCCTATCCGATACTATGGCCTAACGAAGATGCTTCCAAATCCTCTATTACGTCACATTGTTGCAATCGTCCTTGTTGTAGGGATGACGTGTCACGAAGCAAAACCACATGGGCTCCGGCGTCCCCGTCTGTACTCGTTTCCCCTCCAGGATCGTGCTTCTCCCTCTTGGAGCCCCTCTCACCCCTCCTCATTGGCCACAGTCGGTGCATTTTGTCTATATCGACCTGCGAAGAACTGTTTAAAGACGATGTACGGATTTTGCTTGCGGGTATATCCATTTATTGGCGCTGTCTGAATCCGTGACTGTTGTGCACAAATTGGAGGAGGGGTGGGGGGAGTAAAAATGCGGCGAGGGCTTGCACGACGTGCAATGAGTAATGAAGACGGCATAGCGATTATTTTGAGGAGAGAAGCATTGAACAGAACGTATTGGAATTTGCGGTAACTGTCATATACCGAGTATTCCGCTATTTAATTAGGAATAAATATACAGGGTTATTATTGTATAGTACGAAATGAAAAAAGGGGTGAAAGATATATATGAGTAATGGATAAATACAAAAAATTGCGATTCTATGTGCATGTTGTATAGTTTTCCAAATTTTAGGGCCCAAAATGTAGTTAGAGACGGCCCACATCTGTGTTTACCGTGTGCATACACATAAATCTGATAGGAAATTAAAAAATTAAATGCTACGCATAGTGAATTCATTCCAAGCAGATGTTATTTACACAAGATAGCGATAAGAGGGAAATACCAGAATGCAAAGAAAGCATTCAGGTGGTTTTTTTTATTGTGATATGTTTTTACCATGAACTGGTACATCATGTAAAATAGCACATTTTAAAGGTTAAATTTGTTTTAAAATAAACTTATTATGTTTGTAATAAAACTAATGTATGATTGTTAGCTTTATGTAGCGCAAATCTCAAATACTGTATAGTATGTAAATGTTTCAATTCCTTTTAGGAAATTTGTGGTAGTCCTGAAAAGAACTGATGCAGGTGAAACAGGACAAAATATGTGTGTTATAAAAAGTGTTCGAAACGCCCACGATTAGCTCAAATACAAACATCAATTCGGCGATGAAAGTTGTTACGTATATCCTCGTAAAATTTAACATTTCCTCGTGATTGCTGCTACAAAAACACGGTTTCGCAGATCTTCGACATTTCGAGTCAGGGCGATGATCATACATTAAACTTTCCATGTATCCCTACATCAAAAAATCTAGTGGATTTAGATCGGGGTGACTTCCACGTCCAATCCAATGTGGGAATGTCCGATTTAAAAATTGTTGAACAACCCTACTACTATGCACGGGTGCTCCATCGTGCATGAACCATAATTGTAGGCGCGTCGCTACTGCTATGTCGTCCAAATATTCAGGCAATTAATTTTGAAGAAACAGTAAATAAGATTACGCATTTAACCGTTCTAGGGGTATATGTGGTACTTGGACCTCATGTACTGGTCGCCTACTAGCTCTGCTCAAACATTGACGGATAGATCCTAACTTGAGATGAGCCTTGGTTAATATCATGGGGGTGTTCATACGCCCAGTAGTGGATGTTGTGATAATTTAAGATACCATCATTGGTAAATGTACATTCGTCCGTAAATAGGATTAAATCCGGCTAACGAAGTTCTCGGCGTTGGAACTACTCACAGTGCACCAATTTGCAGCTTGCAACTTTACTTATAGCTTCTTTTTTGCAAAATCTGAGTGCTAAATATGTGAAATAAACAAATTTTATACAATTTCCTTTAATTAGAACCGAGTTTTCTCTGACTAAATCCAACTTCTGTTTCCCGAACAAAATGGTGTCTCATATTAGGGCATGGTACCGTATTATTATTAATATTAAACATTTCTGAATACAAGGAGACTAAGAAAAGAAAAACTATTAGATAGAACCGGAGAAATTGAAGTTCAAAGAAAACAACAGCAAGAGTTTTCGGCCGAAAATGGTAGTGACCCCCCCCCTAACAGACCAGATTTAGTTATGTCGCGATGGTGTTCTATTAAGCATAAAATACTGTGTACGTATATTACCATGATGCCGAAAACCATTTTAAATCTAGACCTTTATTTTATAACAGCCGTGTTTATCCACGCAATCCAGAAATAACCAGTTCTCCGGTGTACAGCGTTCATTGCGTGAGGATGGGAGGCGAGCGGGACCTCTTTGGAGCGTATTTCCTTACGGGCGTCGGTTACGCAAAGCGGACGACGCTATTTTTATTCCAGCATTTACGCGCCCGATGGCTTTTTGGCCGCTGTTGGCCGACGCCTGCTTTTCCTCTGCCGTTCCCAGTGCTGCTAACGGGGCGAAAATATAAATAAACCGTCGGCTGTTACGACCGAAATAGATTTTTTAGTGTTTATGCGCGCGGAGGTGTAGCAACAGCCGTATGAACAACATTCGGGGAACACGCGGGAAATAAATCGACCGGGTACGGCTGCAAATCGCAGCGCCGCTTTCTCTTCGCGTTCGGCAGTTTAAAAGCTTGCAAAAATTCCTGGAAAAAGATTATTGTTGGCCACAGCACAAGGAATGGCAATAATATTTCCTTTTTGTAAACAAAACATTAAGCAGACACCTTTTACTTTACGAAAATTATCCCAATGTATCCAGGAAACCTTTGAAGTGATTACTGTAATGCTTTATTTGTGTCTAGAGTTTACATTAGAAAGTTTTGTAATACGTAACCACCTATCAGCAATTTTGGCAGGTATTTGGATTGAAATTGAAACATTTCATAAATTTAGAACCAAACTAACAAGAGAATTTTAAACAGAGATGACCGACGAATTATTCTATTGTTCTGAACTATTACAATACGTTTTAAATTCCCACTAATGTGCTAATTTGTTGAAGGGGATCAGGTTAAAAACATAGCTCTCAGGAATTTTGTCACTCATCAAAAATTCGCAAACATAACTGTAACGTAGTCGCAAATTTTTTCATATGTGATTTTGCCTTCTTTATTAGACCTGTCACTTTTAAGAGCGGTGGGTTCCCGTTGTCTTAAGGACTGTAGTTGGTTCTCCAGCTTCTGTTCGTAACCAGGGACGTTTTAGAACTTCAAGGCGCCTTAGGGTAAAAATCAACTGGTCTACTATTTGTCTTTCTAACTACAAATTCTGCCCAACAAAAATGTTTTGTTGGGCTGCATTATACCGCGCCATCTAGTAGGCAGGATTTTTTGAAGCTGCGTTCCATGATGTCTTTTGGAATTTCGCGGCGCACCTTGGAAATTTGGTGCCTTAGGCTTTTTATTGGCTAAAACGTATCTGGTCGTAATAATGGCAAATTTAAGACATTGTTCTTTTATGATCCACTTTGCCTGCCTTTCTCCTGATGACCATTGGCATTACATTTTGGACTTATTGTATATTTCTTCGTTGCTAAACTTTAGTTTAGATTTTATTTAGTAGCGTCGAAGAAGAGCGAGTTTCAATGTAAAGCCTTGCCGATTCTTTCCTGGTCAGATCATCCATATGGCCGCTAGTGTGGCTGAGTGAGAGAAAATTAATTACTTTCAAATAAATCAAGGCAATGAAACACGATTATATTTTCTATTGTAGTTGCTAATATGTTCATTAATGTTAATTCCCATTCTTTAGTAGATACATAAATGTTAAATTTATATCCTTCTTCTTTAAGAACACAATCATTAAATAATAATAATTTGAAAGTCGTTCCAAGAAATTTGAAATACGTACCTATTGGAAATGTTATCAAAAAGTATGTTATGATACGAGAAGGTTGTCGTCCTTTACACATTACATAAGAAATATCTTGCGGTATTAAAGTCTTATCTAATCTTTCTGAAGTAGATAAATAATATGTGTATAATGTTTAGAGATGTGGAAACATTTAATTGGTGCCGTACAGATTACCATAGACGTAAAATATACTTTTTTCGAATTAAATGCTTCGTATGTGAACAAAAATAACACCATCATTAAATTTATTGCCTTTTCAAGAAGTACCTAATCGTAAGTATCAAATACGACTTACGAATAAAGTTCTATACCGTCGCTAACGTGTACACGTATAGGACGTAAAAGTACCGCTTTCTCGACCGATCTAATTTTAGTAGCGATAGTTTTTGATCAATCAAATTGAAACGTACCTAGTAAGGAAATTGTACGAAATACCGAACTACGGATAGATTCGCATTTCCTGTAAGTTTCGCACACTCTGTACACAAATCATTGTGTATTTGTATGTGCTTAGAGGCGCGACATGGCTAGCTAGTGCATGATATGTACTCAGTCGCGTTTGCCAATTTTACGAGGCCATAAAGATCCAACGCCCGCGAACCCAGATGCTTCAAGTTTATACTATGTGTATACAGCACGACAAGGAGTGGCGTGATGCAACGGACATGTGTTCGTTAGTGTTTGTTAGGCGTTGTACGCGATAAAAACGAGCCGGATAAAGAAAGCCGGTACAGCCACTAGCATAATTTCAAAAGGATTCACATTTCTCTGCGCAAAATGTCCAGAAATGTAGACACTAAGGTAATTTGCTCATTAAGTGCACGCCAGGTTTTACTCATCCCTTCATTTCTCAATACTGTCACTTAAACTAGGCCCAATACCCTGTGAAGTAAAACTTTTTCCAGCAGATTCGTTGGTGAGTTTATTACCTCTAGCAGTATGAATCATATCCGGTATATTTCAAAAAATAACATGTAAGACTTCTTTCTCTTAGTTACATAATCTACGTATAGGCTCATCTTTAAAGACCCATATTCCATGTATGGAGGTGTTCTCACTCTTATAAATCTCTTTCGGTTAAGAGCCAATACATCCTCAGTCAAGTACTGGCACAGTTTCCTCACCATCCGTTTGTTGTGTCTCTGCCCATTAACATCGTTCCAATACAAGTGCCTTCTTCTAATCCGCTTGATAAGTGCACCACATATCGCAGATTTGGTTATTTCCAGATTCGGTTCAGACCCAATAAAATTGCGTCAAAATCTTTTGTTGTTGGTTGATTTGATTTAATTGCGTAGTATGCTTCTTACACCAAAATAACTTTGTTGTATTGAGCCAAGGTCTTGCAGGCATTCCCAAACTAGTTTGCAGGTCGTCTGATTATTAGTGACCTTATACTTGCTTGACTGTCGAACAAAATTCGAATAAAACAACCCTGGGGTGATATTTTTCAAGGGCGCAGGTTTATATTGCAGTTACCTCCGTTTGATATGTGGTATTGCCGTAGTGTAGTCTTGATAATTTAGGATTTCTCCATAAATATATACCAGCAGTAGAATCTGTGGCTCTTTCATGCCCATCTGTTCTACCAGTTTTGAATTTGAAGTCGGCTTCTGTTTAGTTCCCTTTCATTTCCATCTAAGCCAACTATGAAGGATTTGGGCATAATTGCCTATTTCAAAGATAGTGCTTATGACTACATGGTCCGAACAACTCTTGAGTTTTGAACATATTTGCTGTACGTCTAAAAATGCTGTTTAGAATCATGTAATTGCTTTTAAATTCGCCTGGCAAAGAGCTATTTGGTGATGTTAAATTTTTGACTTCTTCTAATGCGCAGCGGCTAGCTACCAATGCCTATCTGCCGTGGACGTTCAAAATATATAAATTGGCACGCAGTATAAATTTATCCTCAATATACCATCTCGATGAATGAAAACGGTTGTGCGGTGTTTAATTTGGCAAACGACGCAAAAACGCTAATTCCCCAGAACACCGCTCTTTCCGGTTACACGCATACATATCAAACCTTATCGTTTGCGTGCTCTTGGCCGCTGTCGCAGCCACGCAGCAACAAAGCCGGAACGCATAATAATAATATGTCTGTTGGTAAGGTCGCTAGATGAGTAAAGAGTGTAATTTTAGCGCCGATCCAAGGACTGCTAAGTCTAATAAACCCTGGATTCCCATTCAGTCGTAACGTGAAGACGTTAGCATTGCACTTGGCAAGCGGACTTATCGGTGCATTTGCGTGCGCGTATTTATAAACATTGGTTCGTATTGCAAAGGAAGGATTCGCTAATAGTAGTCGTGAGGACAAAAGTTGGCATGACAGGTATTATAGTTCCTGAACACGCACGTTCCTCGATATTTTGGTGCATGGATTGCAAAAGCTATAATAGTTCTTTTCCGCTCCTTTACTTCACGAGGAGTATGCAATAACCAGCAATTTTTTTATTAAAGTCGATTAAAGCTTCACCACTAGCTTTATCTGTTTGCCTTTAAATATCTCTAATCTGCCGCTTTACTTTGGTAAGCCCATCCTTTGTACTTACCGCCAACAAACCACATCCATTGTGCCGAAACAAGAAATAGATGCTAAAAATCCACGATGATAAGCCTACACACATCAACGTCGTTCTTTGTGGCAAGATTATCGGAATACATTCAATTTATTATCTCTCATGCGATTGAGGACAATTATGATGACAAGCCATGATCTCATTGACGATATATGGCTCGGCAAGGTTTTGCTGTAATAAATATTGCAACAGTTGAACTTGCGATGCATGCGTATTCCTTCATCGGATTTAATGATGGTTGCATAAAGTATACGCGGTCCGTTGCAATATGCGAATGTACTTCCATTTTGACGTAATAATTGCATAATAAAATTTAATGTAGTTATTGGTTCGCGGATGCTTTAGTGTTAATAAATGGTGGGATCACCAGAAACAAAAAACAACATTTTTAATAATAGAATAATAATAATAGATACCTAATATGCTTATATTAAGTATCTATTATTATTATTCTTAAAAAGTATATAATAAGCAAATATATATAGTTAATTCAAAATGACTTGATCGATATATTTCGAAATTGGATTACTTTGTATATTTCCAACATTTTACGGCATTAATATTACTTCAACAAACGCCACCAGTGAAGTTTGGTTTTTCTGTACGCTAAACTAAATTGAAAATCAAAGGTGCGAAATTATTACATTTTGAAAATCAAACCCGTAATACCCTTGTATCATCTTATTGTGAATTTAGGATTCCATTTAAAACTATTGATTTCAACGATAACGATTCGTTACAATTTTCGTCAATTTGTTTTTTCTGAAATTAACAATAATAATTGTTTATTACTTTTCCGAATTGCTCAATAAATACTAAAGTATAAAATATTTCAAGCGATAGGTAGCATTAAAATTGTCTAACATTTGCACTCAGCTAAACGTGTAGGTTCGTTCAGGAATCGCGCGGAGAAAATCAATATGGCGTCCACTTCCACCCCTTCTCGCAGGATCGTTCCATTATAGGCGGCCGTGCCCGTCAACCGGCGTTCGCGGGTCAATTTGGCGGGGTAAGAGGCCGGCCGTAGCTCCGTAGAACTAGCGACCGAACACGAGAACTTACCGAGCGATTACCGTGACCTATCTCAATCGACGTCAACGAGCGATCAACGGCGTCCTGTGCTCTAGGATGCATATTCCCCGTGCCTCTTCCACCTTTGTATAATATTAAACACGCTCCAATACACGCACAAAGGACGGGCACAGAATTAAAATACTTACATACATATATGGGTACTACCTGAAGATACTAGTTTTGCACGTGGATGTTTATTCACCCACATGTGTTTTTTTTTGCAAAAAATAAACACAGCTCCTAGATGAAATGTGAGGAGTAAACATTTACTGTTCCATATGCGTGTTTATCTTCAGCTAACATTAGTTACAACTAAAAAAAAAAAATCGAATCAGGGCTTTTTAATTTGATCGATTTGAATGTGCTCATCAACAAGTACAAGTAATTTCAGTATTCGTGGTTGACTGATCCCGTATGAAAAGTATGAATGCGTTCGACCGAAATACCCGGGATTTCCTGCGCAGTCGATAACTGGAAAGCCTTGCCATTTTGTATGGTCGGTAGTGCGAGGGAGATACGTGGACAAAGAGAGGAGGAAAGCGAAGCTGTACAGGGTGCAGTGAACGCTGTATTGATTCGTCCTCCCTCGCGCTTTTTCCATTATTTCCATCTCTCTCTTTCCTTTTTACTCACGCCGATCGTTCTCGCATTCGTTCGTATCACAGACGGACGCGTTCGAGGTTTCAACGCGCACACAAACGCGAATGTATTCAACTTGGAGCGGCGTTCAGGCTTGGCTGCAACTGCGTCTCGTTACACAATGAACCGCTAGACCGTGTACTACAACACGAGATACATAAAGTCGTCCTCGCCTACATACTAAATTGTGGATAACACACATCCGCGTGTACAATACGAATTATTGATATTGCCTAGTCAATAATTCACAAACGAAAATAAGGTCCGCTCTTCCATGACCGGTCGGCGAGAGATTATGGATGCTATTATTAACATGAGACCTGGAGATTAATTATTGTGGTATTTACATAATCAAAGAGTATGAATTACTCTGACTAAGCACCGTCTCATGACGTTACAAAAACTTTGAGAGAAAAGGATAAAATTTACTTACCAAAACTGTAATCTTGATACAAAACTATACCTATCAAAATCTTGGCTCTATTCTTGTGAATACCTAATCTATATAAGTTTCAGCGTTACTTTTAAGATCAGCGAAAACCTCTTATTTTTTTTTAACTTTGCAGACGATCAGGTCATAGTAACACACAGATTTACACGACCACGAGTTTATTATTAGACCGGTATTAATGGAATATGCTGAATGGATCCTGCAAGTTGGTTTAGACAAAATGGGGAACCTACTTAGTTAGATACTAACTCAGATGTTAGATTTTTAGGTTTTACTAGGCGACTCTTTAAAGATAAAACATTAAATACTTGGGGGATTATATAGTCCATTTCAATTGAACGAGCCACTTTAAATAACATACTGTGATTTATATAAAATTCCGAAATCCCTCACTCGTAAAAAGACTCGACGCTTCGCGTCTCGCAGTCGGTCGTTTGATGACCGATTACGACCCACCTCAGCAGACCCCCTAAACCACTTTCCGCTAATTCCCATCTACACCTGTGATTGGTTTGGGATCGTCGGTACACCCTGTATATTCCTTTTTCTCAATTATTGCCTCTCACTTGGTAAAAAGACTCGATGCTTCGCGTCTCGTAGTCGTTCGTTTGATGACCGGTTCTCAGCAGACCCCCTAAACCTCTTTCCGCTAAACCCCATCTACACCTGTGATTGGTTTGGGATCATCGGTACACCCTGTGTATTCAATTTTCTTAATTAAAAACTACACGTACTGTGGTTTCAAAATTTTGTGACAATTATTATACATGTGCAATATATCGCAGGCATATATTTAAAATTTTATAATTTAATTTATATGACAAACACTAAGCTTGGAATATCTTACGTGATGTAGTGTCTTAATTTTTGAATTTTTCCTAATTATGCTTTTTTTTTCGTAACGCGTTTTACTTTAAGAGACTCGAATCATATGCAGAGAATGCAAAAAGATTAAAATAAAATAAAAAAAAAACTATTTAAAAAAAGAGCGCTAACTGGGGATGCGAACCTGGGCCCGTCCCCCGTCTATAGCTGAAATACCGGCGTTCATCCCGCCTTAGCTGTTTTAGGCGCAAGGTGATGGGCGGAATACAAGGAGCATTCATTTAAGGCGTGCATCAACACATACAATCCTAGTTCTACGATGCAAACATTTTCGATTGCTCTTTCTATATATTTCGTCCATAGAAATAACCATCTCACAGCTAAATTTAGATCAGAAATGGATTTCGCCTACTGCGGCGATAAGAATCAGATAACAGACTTACTCGACCGATGAACACGTGTAGCTGAAATACATCGGCAATGCGATAAAATTACTATTTTACATCGTACTGAATAGTAACGCGCGCGCCTTACCGAACGAAGAGCCTATGAAGTGGGCATGAATAACTCCGTTTTTTGCTCAAACGCCTGAACCACGCTTTCCTCTAATAATTACATCTGAATCATTAATGAGAATAACTGGATATCATTTTGGAAACTGTAGAGCACCAGATCGTCCAGAAATGATGGGCAGATGTTGTTTACTTTATGATGAGGAAAGGAGTAATCTCCTCATTCCCATTATTGCGCTGACGCACCAGCACTGCATTGGAGAAGATACGCTGTGTGGCCGAACGTAGCACAAACAACTTTTTACATTGTATTTGGATGATATCAATGACAGAATGGTCACATTGTCAGTCACAGTCATTATAAATTGATTAAGGAAAGCCAAATTTCGATATTGTCAGTAATTTTTTGATGATTGCCGCATATACACCACTGGTGTTACGATTTTATTTATGTACATAAATGGATACATTAATCTGGAAAAACATCTAGTTGTTCAGTTTTTAGCAAAACCAGTTTCAAATTGATTTTAAAATTTTGACAAATATCATCTCCTAAACTCCTTGCGCTTGGTCGCTCGCAAATTACCAAAGATCAATTAGGGTAATTGAGCCATCACCTCAGCCGTTGCCAATCCCTTACCGAGGTGGGTCGAATCCAAAGCGCATTATCGGCACGCCTCCCTCCCCCGCATGTCGTCCCTGTATCCAGCAGTACTCTAAATTATCGATTACCCAGAAATATTCAACGTCGTCGGTGGGGCGCCACCCTCCACGTACGAATTTCAACCATGACTCAAACGATCGATCCATTCCATTAAGATAATGATTAGGTTTTTAGACGATCCCAAGCGGAGACACACGGTCACGGCTTCGATTTTCCCTTGGGGAAGTTCGTTTACTCTTGTCGATTGATGTCGACGCTGTGCGATCGCTCGCGGCCGTTTTACGTAACGCGCACGTGAAAGTAGGTAGGTTACATGTACTTGCACGACACATGGGCTCGCGTGAAACAAAAAAAAAAAAAAACTCGTAGTTTCCGTTATGGGAGCTGTTTCGCCAAAGGCCAGCCGACCAGTCAAACGGCGATTTATAAACTGGTAACGCTTATACTTGGTGGGTATATCAGGTATAGCATTCAGGTCGCACGAAATTAATTAGCGCTCTACCACCTCATGAATTATTCGCATCGCTTGAATTAATTTAACTGCATACATGTCGATTTCGAAATATTAAATAATTCTCCTATACCTACAGGTAGTTTTAGTAATTACATTAACGTCATTGAACCAGCATAAAGGCATTCTTCAGCGACAAGTATGTGGGTCACACCAGGATTCATTTAAAGAATAGCAAAAAAAATAATCTTCCTAAATATGCTTAGAAATACAAGAACTCCTTAGTCTTCGAGAAAAGTGAGGTATTCTTTGGGACATTGCAGAGGCTACAAATAATTGTGTACAATTATTTGTATATGTAATTATATATATTCGCACATTAATAGAAAACCTATACTGGTGATTTGATTAAGAATTTTTTCCTTCTATTAGTGTTTATTAGTGTCCAAGAAGGTAGGGGTGGATACCATTCTGCACAAAAAAAGCTTTCATGATCTTATACGACTTCTCCAAATCTCAACTTTGTATTCCTTCAAAAGTTATGAGGGTGTTTCCATACTTTTGTATATCCTCTATAGGCTCAATTAAACATAAATTTCCTTCTACAATTATATATCTTGGTACTCACTTGTAAAAAGACTCGACGCTTCGCGTCTCGCAGTCGTTCGTTTGATGACCGATTACGACCCACCTCAGCAGACCCCCTAAACCACTTTCCGCTAACCCCCGTCTACACCTGTGATTGGTTTGGGATCGTCGGTACATCCTGTATATTCCTTTTTCTTAATTGTTGCCTTTCACTTGTAAAAAGACTCGATGCTTCGCGTCTCGCAGTCGTTCGTTTAATGAACTTTATATTCCTTCACAAGTTATGAGGGTGTTTCCATACTTTTGTATATCCTCTATAGGCTCAATTGCTCAAAAATGTTTCTCTGTTACTAATGTCCTTCTACAATTATATATCTTTCTAGGTATTGTTCTGCTGTTTTTGTCGTTTTTTGCTCTAACCAGTTTTATGCTGCCCATTCACTCGGGATAACCCAGCCACTTCAACTTGAGAACTATCTTTTCTCTACAATTCTACTACGTATACCACCATATTTCATCGTATTTTTTTGTTTGCTATTATAGTCCAAAAATAGAACCAAATCTATAACCCCACGTGTTATGGAAACGATGTATAATGAAAGCTTTGTCAACATAAATGGAGGTTATATCAACTTACAAGCTTATAATGGAATACGTCTTTAAAATTTTATTTGATGTTATTGATTTTTTCTGTTAGTGATTAAATTACTCCTCTTTCTCTTCCGTATTTTCAATAAATAAATTTTTATCTTTACCACACTTTCATTCTTAACTCACACAGATCAATTCATTTATAAGCTTCTTGTCATAAAAAAGCAGTCTAGAATTTTCCAGCACAATGCTCATGCGCGCTTTATTCTATTTAGCGATTTTGGGATTCGCGTTCCGCTTGCAACAGGGCCGACTGCCACGTCATCGGATTTCTTCCGCCGAACGGTTGCAAGCGCCTCGCTTTTGCCATTCCCCGTGATATTAGGAGAGCATAATACGCGACGGATGGCGTCTATATCGATCGGTGCGACCAGTTTCGCCCGACGAGCCTGTCGAAGACATAACTGTCCTTGTTCTGGTGAAAAGCACAGAGGAGATTCGATCGACTTTTCCCGGATTCACGCATGGCAAGTACGAACTTCAAATAAACCGTTCGTTTTGTAAGTGTCGTTGTCGTTTAACATATACCGGTGAAGAAGGCGCAGTGTTAAGGATGTTGTTTTAGGAAAACCCTGTTGCACTTATATTGACGTTGATATTTAATACAAGACGTTATAATCATATGCAACTCTTTGTAGAAGTTAAATTAACGAATGCAACCAGTAAAAAGTGGTGGAAAACCACTTTTAGCATCACATCAAATGTTAAAGGACTCGCATATAGCTTAAATAAAGTTGCTGTAGTCAAACACTTATTTTTTTTTCCATCAAATTCAGGAATCAATTTGTCTTGCCAAACACTCATGCATTGTATTTAAGAAATTGGACAAAGCTGATCTGTCGGCCCAAAAAAGAAACGAAATATAATTACGTTCTTACGTAAACACATATCGTTACTTTTCATTATATGTTCTGGGCTCGGCTCAACTACCTGTACTTCTCCGTGGAATCGACAATGATTTTGCGACCTTCTTTCTGTCAGTAGTTCATATTCACTAAATCACGGGCACTTCATGATGAGTTTCCCAAAGAAATCTGTGCTAGTCAGCAGCAGTTACAGTTAATGTGATTCACAACAATCAAGTGAGTTAGTTGGACGTAATGCTCGCTGATCTAGTTGGACGTAGATTGGTTGCAGACACATTTGGGAGTAAAGCTTTCGATATGAGTTCTCGAGAGTTTTTGCACCCTTAGCTATGCAACTCTAAGTGAATCTTTGTCGATAATATATGTTTGTCTGCATCAAATCATCAAAATTAGATCAAAAGGTACGTCCACTCATATTGTTCTTCCAACGCAGCGAGGGCGCCCTTGTTGTCTCTGAATGAGTTTAGTGCTTAGTTGCAAATAATTTGTAAATTTGTGGTATTACTTTCACATAATTTTACTTACACCGCCATTTATTTCATTACAACGCAAGGAAGCAACGTACATTCGCTGAGATTTGTCATGATTCGAGTCGTACACCAATCTCCTCCGACAGCTACACGGCCAGACGTGAACATTGCACATCTCGCGCGTCTTCAAGACAAGATACAAGAATCGAGCGACGGGCGGAATGAAAACATACGTCGTCGTCGCAGCCGGCCATGCAGCGAACGATAGCGGCTTTAAAGTGCCACGTCACGACCGTGACGTCAGATTCGTTGCCTGTGTCAAGGATAGCGGTGTTGGAAAGCGAGCGACTCGTTGCTGCTTGTTGTATACTACACGCTCTTCCCCCCTCTCTCTCTCTCTGTCTTTTTCTCTGTGTATGTTACGTTTGTGTGCGGTGTGGATGTGTCTCTCATGAACGCGTCGAGAACGGCGGGTTTAGCAGCCGCGCCCGGCGGTAGGGCGCTATAAGAGATCGCTGCTTTTGTTGTCGGTAGAAATTGTTGAGTCACCAGCTCGACCTAGTCGGGTCCTCGAAGTTTATCAGCTCGTAGCGTCGGTCGTCCTCTGTCGAAACGCTTTCATCGGAAATATGCGCGCTTTCGTAATTTCTACTTCCTACGCTGTTTATATGTGATTTCGATTGAATGTATGTGTATATCAACCAGCAGAAGTTGTTGTACGATAACTGCGGGAAAGTAGCTGAGATTAATAATGTATGATGTTAGAACGTGCGTTTCCATTACACTTATTAGGTTGAAATACACTTTATGGTAGTTCTAAACGACTTTTTCATCTAAAATGATGATATTTTATGAAATTTGCTTCATTTCATAAAATAAATTCGGTATGACATTTGCATGAACTTGAAAGAAAAAATTATATTTGCCCCTAATCTAGACTCATCCATATCATGGTCACTGTAGAGCATCGTAAATCTGCAGGCTTATAGTGCATATTAATTATGCAGACGACAATGCATTACTTGTAACATCAAAAGATTTAATTACTTTAAAAGCTCAAGCAGAACAAATATTGCATAGAATAAGACAATGGAGTTTTGAAAATGATCAATTACTAAACATAGCCAAGACTAGAATTATAATATTTCATACAAAAAAATCTAATATAGAAATTGACAGTTTTAAGATATATGACAATTAACTCCAAGTAAGTCAGTAACCTTTTTGGGTCTCACTATGGATGAAAACCTAAATTGGAGCTCCTATCTGGACATATTGGTAAAACAAATTAAATCAACTCAGATTGCATAAGAATTCTAAGTAAATATTGTGAAAAAAATGTATGTAGTAATTACTATATGTATACTACGTAGTTTTTATATCAAGACTGAAATTTGCTATCCTGTTATGGGGCAAAGCTTCAGGTATCATTAGAGTGTTTCGAATTCAAAAACAAGTGTTACGTACAACTTTTGGCCTTCCTTTGAGGGAATCATATCGTGGAAAATTCAAAATTAATAGGTTACTTACAGTTGTTGCGCTGTATATTTATGAGTGCTTAATTCTTCTGCCAGACCATTGTCATAATACAAGATTTCAAACAAATTATAATTACCCTTTGCACACCATGTCTTTATTTGAAAAAGGTCCTTGCTACTCCGGTATAAAGTTTTTCAATAAACTTCCCCAACGAATTAAAAATATAAATAATTTGAAATTATTCAAGAAAGAAAATTTTAATTTGCTAATTAATTTGGAACCTTATGAATTTGAGGATTACTTCAAGATGTAGCTGCTACGAGATATATTTACCTCTGGTTGTATTGTAGCTTAATAGTTAACTTTTAGTAATCATATAGGTTTTACTCAAAAAAAAAAATTTTTTGATAATGCTTCGCTTTCCTAAATTAATACCTATTATAATAGGTACATTTCAATTGGTCACTTTTTTCTGACTTGTAAATTGTTTTTTGGCTTGTTTCAACCCACTTATGTTTTTGTGGCTGTTTGAAATAAAATTATCTATCTATCTATCTATCTATAGTGCTGTGTCTATATCTTACTCATCCCAAACCACCATAATTTAATGTCAATGTAACATTGGTGTTCCTTCACCGTACTGTGCTCAATCATTATACTTAATAAGATAATACTGAGTTGTTTCCTGCTCAGATGCAGCAGTTGCCTGGAAATTCCTGTATAGTGAAACCATAGGGATCTTACCTGGGATATCTTTCCAGTATTCATGTTTTGCTAGACTTGCTAATTGATTATAACCAGAATTTTTCCTACAATCTGGATTATATTCGACAATTTTCTCTCTCTACGTAAGATTCTTTTTTTGGCTTTTACTTTATATAACTCTGTGTCTATGTAATACCATAGATAAACGAATAATTGCCCTCCATGTGTCATCAATTTAAATTCCTCTGAGAGCAAATGCCTTCACTTGGCAGTTTGCTCAACTTATCTTCGAGACTGTGGCGTCTAAAATGTTGTAATTAATAGTTAGTCAGCGATGGTTTAGCAGTCAGCGATGTTTTATGACGCTAATGAATGATTTTTTTTAGTATTTTGCTTTATTAATATCGTCGGATCGACACATTGGACTTGTTAGAGTTAGAGCCCGGTCAGCTAAACTAATAATGACACTAATTTTTTTGTGGAAGTGGTTGTGATGATTTAAAATTCAAATTACGCCTAGATTTTAAATTATCTCAACCGCTTTCACAAAAAGTTAGTGTCATTACACCTTATTGCAGCCCTAACACCCAATTTTATAAATGCCTGACCTTTCCTTGACGGTCAGTTTATCCTTCGCAGTGCCTAACAAATTTTGTAATGTATTTTGTGCAGTGAAACATGTGTTCATATTCTGCTCTTTAAAAATGCCGCCTATACCTTTCAAAATTCGGTGGAAAGGCAGTTTAATCAACTTTTTATCGCGGCCTTTGAAATGAACTTAAACACGTGGAGGTGCGCACATAATGTTTAAAACGGCAGAGTACAGTCCTTGCGTATACACAGTCCCTGGCCACAATAATAGGGCCACCTTGAAAATTTTGATAGTTTAAATCATCAACTTGCATCAACAGTATGCCGCAAAGGATTAAAGATGTGATCAAGGCAAAAGGTGAATTAACAAAATATTAATGTATTGTGCGTACACATCATTTTCTTTACTTTGCAATAAATTTGTGTTTAAATTATTAATTTGTTTCAATACTTCTATAAAATCGTTGTGCTAGTAAGTGACGATATTGTGGCCAGAGACTGTACTTTTGAGAGTTATGCTTTTGTTTTCATTTATCAATACTTTTTTTGCACTTTTGGAAGTTATAGTTTTATTTTATTTTATATTATATAGATCTATAGTGGTATTGTTGAAGTGCTCTTGTTGTATATAGTTTCCTTTTTGCTAAAACATGCCAACTTCTTAATCAATCTATGTGCATCACATCTCCTTTTTTTATGGTTGTTGATCATCAAACATCTCAATGCAAAAGTGCCTTGCGCATCACATACATATTTTAGAGGTGGCGTGGTTAAGATAGGTAGAAGACCATCCGTTTGCTTTGCACCTTATTGCGTCGTATGCCGAACTTTAATTATAGCAACTGGATTTATATTAGCGGTAAATATCGTTTTTGAAAAATAGTTTTTTGGTAGTTGTACCACACACTGTGTTATTCAACACATTTTTGCTTATTGTATTGGTTTTAGTATAATAAAAATTGTGAACTTAACAACCCCTAAATAAAGTAATAAATTGTTAAAAACAATTAATCTCGAGAACAGCAATTACTTTCAAGCTTAGGATACTCTCGAGAACTATCATCACTAACTGGAGGAAAGTGAAACAGATATTTAAAATCTTAAATCTTTGAAATAATATGAAGATATTATTTTTAAATTGCAGGCAAAATAACATTTCAGGAATGTGTATAACTACTAGTTGTGAAATCTTTCCATTCCTTCGAAATAATTATATACATTTTCACTCGTGAATCAAGTAAAATTCACAAAGTGCAAATTGGTAACAGTACGACTGTAGATAACAATCTAAGCACATACATTCCATTTTATTGTAGCTCGCCAATACATACATATATATTCACGTATGTATGCTCAACATACAACAAACATTAGTCGGTGCAGTTAGCGCTGCGGGCGCTATTTGGCAAATAACGTTTTATTCCTGTTGCCATAATACGGGTTAAACGTGTTCATTATGTTTAAACGGTCGACCGTAAAAGCGTCTCGGACTGCGATTAGAAAGTCAGATACGGACGTGGTAACCGCGTTGATCTATAGCACTTGCCGGTTTGTCGACTTGCGTTCAAAATGTAGTATCTACCTAGTTTGCGTAGATATAGGGAATGTAATATGCACATACGCGACACATTCTAGGTGGTGCCTTGATAGATAGATATGCGTTTATCGCATTGGCGCAGATATATGTGTTTGCTGTTTATGATTGCCAGTCATCCAACAGATATCAATTTAGAACGACTTATCAGTGTCGTAAAGTGAGGATATGCATTGAATTTGTAATTACTTCAACGTTGCAAAACAGAGAAGAGGTAGAAGATATTCTCCGGGTTATTTATTCTTCTTTAGCGTATATACAAGCACACACCCTAACAAATGAAATTGATTTTATTGTTATGTTATTACATGAATCAAATCGTGTAATAGAACTGTAGGTTTTTCTTTAGGTTAAATCATTATATATACTATTTACGGGTTTTATAATAATTAAAATGTTCTTTCTATACTTGTATTTTGTCATTTCATTGTGTTACGGTGCAAGAAGAAATCTGAGAAATAGTATATTCTTCAAGCGTATATAATGGGGGCTTATTATCCACGCGGGTGAAAATTCCAACATGAGCCGTTGCTAAGCGAGTGTTGGAATTACCCGAGTTGACGAGAATTAATAAGCGTAAAAAAATATTTTTCCCAAAATGGAAGAAGTTTTGATTATACTATATCACATCCTCGACTAGACTAACGTCTACAGCAATATTTCGAGATGATATAATATCTTCTTTTTAAAAACAAATTTTTCTGGGTGGCAAATATATTGCTGGGAATAACTTATATGTATATTGACAAACAAACAGCTATGATGACAGAATAATTTAATTCATATATCCTGAACACACAAGTAAAAGCGAAATTGTCGAGAGTTACTGGAAACGAGCACTTGGAGGGTCACGGAAGACACCACCACCGTGTTGGAGGCATCAGAAGCAATCGAGGGAGAATCTCGGAGAAAATCTCTTCATTTGTAGATTGGAAACGACTGGACAGAGGCAACTACACTTACTATATCTTACAACAAATTCATTTCGCAACTTCTTTTCTACTCTTGCAATATGTATTTCATTCCAAATGTCTCTCCATGCAGCCTCTCGCATCCCCATTAGTTTAATCGCATCGACAAATTGGTGAGGACAGGAGAGATTATGTGGCGGGACATTCCGAGTAATATTAACAAAAATTTTATTGATAAAATCTTGAAAAATGTAAAATAACCGATATTTTAAAAGTTAAACAAATATCTTTTATTTTCTTTTAATTCTTTTATTTCTTTCTTGCTGTGAATAAGGGCATTTTACTCAAACACTGACTTGGAAAAGGTTTCTTTTTCACGAAGAGAAAGTTTATGTCTGGGCAGCGAAGAATGTTCGAAATCAATAGTAATCACAGTGCTTTCCGACATACCACTGTTGTAACAATAAAGATGTTGTAAATTGTAAAAGAACAATATTAATCAAACACAGTAATATCAAGATCGTCCAAAGAAGATTAGTGATAATGATCGAATAATTAAAATAGAATCTATTATTATTCCAATCTATATCTCAAAATTTAAAATCTATCCATAACATGTTTCGGTCATCTTCAATGAATCTTTTTTGAATAACTAAACCTCTTTCAACGCAGGCAGAACATCAAATAAATCATTAAAAAGACTGTGATTTATTATGTGATGCCATAATAAATTAGTAATATTGCGTATATGCCACCCTAGCAGACTCTCAACTGTGACTCCCAAAATCTTTTTTTTATATAGTCTCTAGCTTTATAGTCGTATCTTTGTGGATTGCCCCAGCATCTATTAAATTTATTTCTTCAATATTCATTTTTCAGTCATTTGTGTTCACTAATCCAATCGCCCTACTAAATATACCAAATAGACTGACATAAATGTTCAAGGTCTTAAATGCACAATATTTTGGTGTTGTACTATTGGTTGATCACCCCAAACATTCTTGTGATTTAAAACAGAATCAAAACACTTTTAGGAAAATGTTAGTGAAGCACTATTCCAAGTTCTTTAAAAAAATAAAAATATGAAATATTGAAAGATTCTGTGAATAACTTTGTCCTCTAAGAAATCCATTTCTAAAATTTGCATCTCAGGATACATCTATTTAAACAACCCTAGTATATTTCATTCAAGATAATGCAGGATTTTACCTTTTTTTTTTTAACGAATGTCACTGTATATAGGAAACATGTTTACTGTTAGCACGCATAATTTTACATACATCGGAATATTTTACAATTTCTTAGATAGGTGGTATGTGTGTACATTTTTTCCCACTACCTAAAGTACAAGATCAACATATGTATATTATGCTGGAACTTTCTCTTACTACGAGTAAACAACTCTAATGACATTATCATATATACCTACGTTCCTTATGCTGTTCCGATAATAATTGATTTTATGCAGGTATTTAAAAGTTTATTTCTTGTGTTTTTAATTTATTTTATGTGGTATAAATAACTGTTGATTATACTACTTTTTATTATTATGGTTTGAAAGTTTATAATACAGGGTTTAGTCTAAAAGTAAGTGCTGATCCGAATACTACAAAGTGTTGTATATGAACAGAATTAAAGATTTTTCATTACTAAGGAAGTTCTACATAAAACGTAAATTTAAATCATTAAACTTAATTCAGTTTTCCATCATTTACCTATAAAATTTTTACCGGTAAACGAAAAATCAGTTCAGATTCTATAAATAATCCATTCCCCCTAAAAAAATTATAGCACGGACGTTCCATTAAAAAAACCTTCAGTCCCTTTTCGATTATAAATCCGCCAGGCAGAATTAAGCGATTAAATCTTAATTGCCATTCGATCGATGTCAGACTAGGTGAAAAATCAATCGCCGGCTTCCCAAAGGCAGAGCAAAAAACACGAGGATGATTTGAGAGAAGGGGACTATGTTTTTTCTTTTAAAAAAAACAAAAGGAAAAAATCACTCCTGCTTATACGGTTGTTATTGATCTAAATTGGATTAGTGGGTGTCCAGGAATAGATGTTATACCACCACTGTTACTCCGAGGACGTGTGAGAAACGGGAGGGTTGCATGTCTTATTAAAACTTTTGACGTCAAATGTAAACTTTGACATTTCATATTCTGTGGTTACCCGAGATCGATATCCGTAAAATATAGAACAAGTAAGGTAGAACTGGGGGTTTGTTTAGGAATTATGCATTATAATGTAATTTTTCTGTGCTGAATTAAATATGAACACAAAAAAAAAGTATCAAATATTTATAGCACTAGAATATCTACTAAAAAAAAAGGATCGGCTCTTCCACGACCTACCTCGCTGGCAGTATGCAGGTTAAATTTTAAATTGGCTTTAGAAATATTATTAAATTATAGGTAGTTATACCTATTTATAAATTAATTCCTTTGCTTGTGTGGTTATATAGGGTTGTAAAAGTTTTGCGACATGAAACATTATATATGTGTCATATCAGTCAAATATTATTATGCAATAACGCAATTTTTTTTTTCCTTACAGTGTGAAATCATTAAATGTATGCTTTTCTGCTATAACTATAATTTTAATTTGATAAAATTATTATATTAAAATTTTGCACTCTACCAGTTGAGCTAAAAATATTATTAGTGTTTATACAATTACAGAAACAAAATTCATTGATTTAGCACGCCAGCTATTAAAAAAAAAATTAAAACCAAATTCATGCGTATAGTAAAAACTGATCTGATATGATAAGATTATCCGCGCAGGCAAATTGAATATTAGTTAGAATATTTGTCGTGTATTTGATTATGTTAATGTGTTTCGCTGCTATGACCATATTGCTAAAGATTGTACTTCTAAACCCAAATGTAGGAGGTGTGCTGAACCAGACCATGAAGCAAGGGCTTGCACAAGTGTAATTTGGAAGTCTTCGAACTGCTTACATCCGAATAAAACATAAGAATATCACTGGGACGTTCTAATTAAACGAAGATGCTAAGAATTCAACGTGGACTCTTCTGCTTACAGTCGGCCAGACATTTTTCTGTATTCACAGGCACACTGCAACTTAAAGGCTTATTGTGCCACACCTGTTCTTACTACAGAAACCACTGCAGTATACTAGTGCACTAGCAGAATATGCAGCTCCCTAATATGGGGTAGTCTATATCTCTTCGATCCAACTTTGTCTTGACCAAACCCTTGATGCTTCTTGTGATTCAGCGTCTCACAATTGTATGATAGGTGTTGAGCTGTGTCTGGTTCCTATTTACATAGTCTGCGTCTTCATTATACCCCACGATTATCTGTAGCTGATTCCTACTTAAAGTATTAGTTCTTCAGGTTTTGTCTGGCATGGCTTGTCTATAAATAGCTTCCCATGCTCATTATAAATAAATAAATGACTTTCCGCTAATCACTGTAATTAATGTAAGAAGTGCACTATATGCAGCTTGCCATGCTTATTCCTGGGTGTGTTTGTCCAGTGACCTATGCTCTTCTCCTATCCATCTCCTATATGGCTCTGGACCACGCTATTGCTAAAGCCGGTTCTGGTACTTGGATTGGGATTTTTGCTTCTCGACGAGCGATTGAACTCGCCCGTCGAGGAGCAAAAACCAGTCATTGCTAATATACCCAGATCGATCGCGTGCACACTGTATGCCAACCGAACTCTTACTTTTCGCCGTTCAAACCCATACCGGAGTGGTAGGCGTGGGCGGCGCGCCTTATCGATCGCTCCCGTCCCCGCCATGCTAGCGGTAGGGGCTCGGTCATTCCCGCGAAGCGAGGAGGCAGCCCTTGCTCTGGCGGGAACGCAGACGTCACGGATCGATTGGCCAAAGGAGAGTTCCCCGAGCGCGTCGCACGTCTGTATGGGTGCAAGTACGTGTATGACGGCATGTGAGCTTTGTTTATTCGTAAATGTCAACCCCTAATAGTGAAATGTTTCATATTACACACGGGTCGACGATCTTTGGCGTGTCGAAAGTGGAATCTCCTAATCTGGGGCAATGGGTGGTGACGGTTTTCCGGGGCAGGGTTTTTCGTTTTATTCATTCTTAATTTAGGATTTTTATTTCGGTAATGCAGAAGTAGGTCCTTGTGACTTTAAAAATGGGATGCAAGATATAAAAGTAGCACATGATAGACTGCAAATATCTAAATTTTGAGTATGGATAAAGTACATTGCGTTGATAATGATTTTTGAAAAACAAAATATACATGAGTCGTTTGAATGTTACTCAGGAACTAAGAG
The DNA here is from genome assembly GCA_949128085.1 of Cetonia aurata. Classification (NCBI taxonomy): domain Eukaryota; kingdom Metazoa; phylum Arthropoda; class Insecta; order Coleoptera; family Scarabaeidae; genus Cetonia; species Cetonia aurata. Next base: position 39,226,464 of record OX421885.1, read on the forward strand.
AAGCCTTCAGTGATGCAACTACAATAAAATTTCATGCAAAACAACTAAATATTCTAAAGATATTAAAAGAAAAGGTTGACGTTAAGCTATCATTCTAACATATGCTGTAAATAAAAATAAAGAGTTGTTTTGATATATGCACATCCACTAAATATTTTCATCTACTAAATAATTGTTCTTTGCTGCAAAAGTGCTATAGATATTAACGTCATCTGGGGAAGTTTTGAGTTATATTCCAAAGGCATTAGTTTTTCGATGGAGATAACAGTTGAAGTATTTTTGCCGTATCACAATTAGTTCGTCAGATAATTACATGTGGGTCTTCAATCTTCAAAAGAATCATTATGATGTGGGACAAATTCGATCGGAAAAGTCCAATATTATCTCTTCCAGAAGCGAAAACTATTTTTCTATGATAGATGCACCTACAGCTTCCATCTGAGTACGATTTCACACACCTTGAAAAATTGAAATTTTCTGTAAAAAATCAAAGGGGTGCCCCTTCAAAATTTGGCATGTTTCACAATGTCTCAAAATCGTTTAAAACTTACCATTTCCCACGTTTTTTGAGCTTGTAATTACGATAGTTAAAGTATCTTTGCCGTATCACAATTAGTTCTGCACATAATTGCATGTGGGTCTTCAATCTTCAAAAGAATTATTAATATGTGGGCCAAATAGAATATCAGTTGTATGAGAATCTCATGCAAAACTTTCTCAAAAGAATTACTATTTGCAGACAGAATCGAGGTGGACTTTTACTGGATATCATTTTCCATAAGTAATTGCAATCGTTTGTACTTTGGATTTAAATAAATATTTTTGTACTACTTAAGAACAAATAAACATCTATTTTAAAACTGAAATAAGGCTTTTTATTTGAAGACCTTTTAGTATGCCTCACAACTATGAATGCGGAATATTCCTTGCTGCATAGGAGCAGCACGCTTCAACCATTGTCGCTTGAAACTGTATTATAAGGTCCTTTCCATTGGAAATTATATCCAAATTTTCAAATATTTGTCAGTTGACGCGTCGCCTTGACATCCATACTTTTCTTTTAAACAGCAATTCCACCAAAAATGAAAATCCATGTGCGTGAAGCCGTGGGCAACAGCTAATTTTATACAATCTAGTATGTCTACTTAATTTTCAAAAGATAAAGCTCTGTTACCACATGACCAGGAAATTTATCTACTATTCTGTATGAGGAGATTAGCTTCTATTTTTTATAGCAATTTAATAACTGATTAAATTTGAAGTATATTTTTTTCATTCGATATCATATCTACCATCAAAACGCTTTTGTAATTTGAGAGCTGATACTCTACTATTTTTACTATCAATAAATGTTGCGATAACCAGATAGTACTGATATTAAGTATCCACGTCTAAATTTCATAATATTGATAGATATGCCTCAACAGCTTATAATGCAATCGGTAAATATTTGTTCAGCAGCTAAATATCAAAATTAAAGCACTTTCATTAATATATCAAAATGAATAGTTCTTTTTTTTTTAATAAAGGAAAACATTTTTATTTATACGAAATTCGCACTACCACGATCTTCGTTCATTTGTACAAAAATCGTAATTCAATGCGTATTGTACGCCGTCCATCCACTATAGACATCACCCGGCCTCTTCGAGCTCGTGACGTATGATGCGCACAGAGGCGGACTTTCCAATTTAAGCTAAATTTAACTGTAATTATTATAGACACGTCTGGTGAGATCAGTTCTAAGGAAACGTATTTAAAGAATCCATGAAGACGTTATTTTCAGGCTTAAGTATGGTAATTTAAAGGCGTTTTTTCGCGACGCAGCGATGCGAAAGACATTTGTTGTTTTTCGGCAAGATTATCTCGTTTTAGTAACAAGTAGTAGCTGTACCTGGTAGGCATTTCAATGAAATATAAATTAACGCACTTGTAGTGTATATTTATGAGTGATTTCTGATCACTGTTTAGGTGAATATGGATCCTGTTGTAATAATAACCCAATATGCCAATCAAAATTATTTAGAATGGCAGATTTTGCTCGGCATGCTTGAGTGTGGCGAACCACTAGAACTTCTCTTGATAAACTTGTTAAGGGAGAAACATATTAGACCTCCCAATTTTTCAAAAATAATCACGCGTGCAAGCGGGACACTACCGCCAAAAGTCAAACATAAACATTCGTTGTGCGCAGGTTGTGTTATTATGTGCTAACAACTTCAAAACCGTTTCAAAAGTTATGCATTTTAGCGAACGTAAAATTGATGACGTATAAGACGAAACTGCTTCAAAAATATGTTTCAAAATCTTAAGTCGCGAAAAAACGCCTTAAACCTTTCAAAAAATTGTTTGTCCAAGTGTTATTAAAACGTGTTTGATATGTTTGTACAACAATACGTGAGTGATCCATAAACCACGCGTGACGGTTACGTATTTTATCGATTTCTTCTCGTGTAAAATGGGTTTGAACGGTTCATAACACATTAGAAGTAAAATTAGAAGTCTCATTATTGTGATTCAGTAAAGAACGGCTGCCCGAGCAACTCTATAAACGTTGAATAAATGTCTAAATCTGATTTATGTCAATAATGTAACAAATAAAATGTTGAATAATCGTCTATAATGTACGAAATAATTGAAAGAACGTTTTGTTTATGCGTTACTATCAAGTATAATAACCGTAAAAGTGTTCGGTTAAAATACAGTTTAATATTCACCAATAATTAGTATGTTTAAGTAACGTTAATACTATGGACTTTTCTTCGTTTATTATATTAGAAATATGCTATTCTTATATAAAAATAGCTTCTTATCTAATCTTTCACGACGATAAAGTGACGGACTCGTAAAGAATCATGTCGTCGTTTTTACATTACATATTAACACATGTATCTATGTACACGTTGTTTGTTGATGTCAGCGCATCCGAAAGTCACTGAGATAACGGCGCTCCGCCGTTCGCGATAACCCAAAAATAAAACTGATCCCCTTGCCGCTATATTTACACCGTTATCTTGTCAAAATATTTGACCGAGATTACGATAACACGAATCCGTTGCCCGCTGCGTCGCCTCATCATCGTGAACGGCGAAAACATTCGTTCTGTCTTACATAACGTCGATACATAACGATAGCCGGTCAAGTTTGACCTGAACGTCAATTTTATGAAGTCACAGCATCAATAAAAGATCCCACGAAAGTCGATCAAAACGAGATATTTTGGATAAACTAAAATCATTCTAGATATAACTACACATGCGCATATATACAAACAAGTTGGATAAATATGATTACTAATAACTATCATATCGAGTATTGCGTGGCAGATAAACCGGGCATCAGTCACGAAAAGAAATCTTAAGTGTTTACTATGGTAATACTCAAATATGTACTGCTTAAGTATTTATTTACCAAACGTAGTTTGATAGATAAGATAAGAGAACAGTCACGCAATTTCCCTATTTACCGAAGTCAAGGGCCTCTAAGATTAGATTATATCAAATGTTCGTTATTTTTATGTACATATTTATTACCCTTCGCTTTTTGTGATGACAATTCTAAAAATGTGCGTTTCCTTGTATGCAAGTAAAAGCTTTATTCTAAATAATAGAAGGGAGTGTCTCGTAAATAAAACGTATAAAACAAATTCTTTGAAAGCCAATGACATAGAAGCAGTATTAATAAGAGTTTCATCAGTATCACCCATTGATTAAACATTATCTACGACACGCGATTCATTCACAGTTTTTCCAACATCATGCTATCATCCAGCATTAACTAAATCCAGCCTCAGTTTCTCAGCTGGTAACTTATTAAACCAATTTTGAAATACCAAAGTTGACAGTCACTTCCGGTATAAACGGATGCGTCAGATTATTAAAAATACACTCCGCCAAAAAAGTATCGCATAATTTAGTTTTGAATCATAAAAGTATCGCATAATCTTTGTTTGTAGCATAAAGTTGTAAATATACTTTAATGCTCTCTAAGATATAATTTCTATGATTGTTTAAATAAAATACAGGCCAAATAAAAACAAGAACTCATACTTGAGATTTTTATTAAAACAAGAAATTATAATTTTGGAAAGAAAAATGTCATAACAGTAGCTTTTAATACTGAGTATTGCCACCTCTGGCTCTTATGACCGCTCGCATACGGTTTGGCAGAGATTCGATTAACCTCCGTATATAAGCCTGATCCAAATTCTCCCACTCGTCACGGAGAGCATTTTCTAGTCCATGCAGGTCCGCTGGGGCAACATTTTGGGTTCGTATCCGTCTGTGAAGGAGGTCCCACACGTGCTCGATAGGGTTCATGTCCGGATTTACCGCAGGCCAATCTAAAACTGGAATACCAACATCGTTAAGGTATTCCTGGACGATTATTGCAACATGCGGTCGTGCATTATCGTGCATTAACATGAATTCGTTTCCTATAATTGGCGCATATGGTACTACATGTTCTTCTAAAATGTCCGTTATATACCTGTGGGCAGTCAGTGTACCTCTGTCTACTGGTACTAACTCTGTACGACCTGTTAAACAGATGCCTCCCCAAACCATAATAGAGCCACCAGCGAAATTAGGTCTAGGTCTGATATTACACTGCGAATAGCGCTCACCGTCTCGTCTGTACACTGAGATACGCCTATCTGAGGTGTAAAGACCAAATCTTGACTCATCTGTGAAGAGTATATTGGCCCAGTCATTAATGTTCCAATTTACATGTTCTCTGGCAAACCTTAAGCGAGCCACTCGGTGGTTCCTAGTGAGACGAGGGGCTATTACAGCTACTCTAGCTCTTAATCCACTCTGTCGTAACTTATTCCGAATAGTTTGAGTGCTCGCACGAGTATTTCGGACTCTAGCCAAGTCGTTCTGCAATTGTCTCGCAGTTACATGTCTTCGACGTAATGCTTGTAGTAGTAAATAGCGGTCATCTTGGCGAGTAGAACATCTTGGACGACCTGGTACAGGTCTTCTACTGTAAATGCCTGTTTCCCTATATCTGGCTACGGCTCTAGAAACACTTGACTGATTGATGTTCATCAAATTAGCAACGTATGCTTGAGATCGTCCATCTTCGATTAAAGCAACTATAGCAGCCACTTGTTCTGAAGTTAAATTGCTCATTTTAGTTTTAAAAGCGTTGGTGCAGAACTCTGACTTCGCACTTTAAAATTTGTCCGTATAGGAAGACTTTCAATAAACAACTGAGCAAACCTTACACATATGCATTTTTCTAAATGTGTTCTTTTAGGAAAAAAAAAAAAGTAAAAACGCTAAGTTCCATTATTTTGTTAGTGTTTTTATAGTTCACATAGACGAGGCAAACTTTTTGTGAACGTATAAAAATATCTTGGTTCATAAATGCCCTTTTTTAGTTTATGCGATACTTTTTTGGCGGAGTGTATTTTAGTTCAATAGCACACGTCGGCTCTAGTATACTGGGAAATTTTCAGCATTTTCTAATATACTCTTTCATATTTCAATCGGTGCAGTTCCTTGTGAGACAACCTGTATATGGGAGTGCAAATTAAAATAAAAATATGTTGATTCGCATAGATCTGTTCCACATTGTTTTGAACGTGACTGTGTTGAATTAAATTATATTATTTAGTATTTTTCTCCATGGCATTGCGTGTATTCACGCTTTACTCATCTGATATACGGCTAGCGTGCAGAACTATGGACGCGACCAGCCTATCGAAAAGATCATAACAGTCCGCACTGCGCGTTTAAATAAACTTCGTGCGTCGCGCCAGAGCAGGCGTACGCATTCAAGGTTTCCTGCGAGCAGCAGCAGCGCCTTTTAAAAAGGAACGAATAAGAAAGAAAACGACTCGTCGACGGGCAATTAAAAAACGGGCAGCTTATAGCGAGCGGTGGACTGAATAAACGACTGGATAGCTTTACTGAGAATTCGCGCTCTCACAAGTTTACAGTACCTATTCACAAGTAAGCAACGTAGTAATGTACGCTACGTATGCGTGTAGCAACGCCGACAACAATAACAACATTACATCACGCCCGAGTGTAATGAATTTATTTAAAATGGAGAGACGTCAGTTTAACCGTGTCGATTCAGTGTATTCGTGATGTTAGCCTTTCGTTTCGTTTTGCTTTTATGTTTAGCAGTCGGGTGGGCCGCCGTGAAACGGAAAAAGAATAAACCGAGCATGGAGACGAGGGATTCCTCGTGATTTCATAAATTTTATGGTTTGAAGCGGAGTTTTGTTTTGGGAATCGCATTTGCGACCATTCTACACCGCTCGTGACAATGAATTAAATGAGTTCAGGCTATAGGAAAGCACGTCCAAATATTATAATTGCAAGTTGTAGGGGAACCATACAGTAGGCATTGAAGAATAGTCTCCATAGCCATAACATATGAGGGTTAAGACCAAATTAATATGATATATTAGATCTACTGAGTTATGAGACATATGCGTCTATGGTATGGTGAAAAAAGATGCAGCAACAAACTGCTATAGCTACACTAAGTGTAAGATACAGAGACGTGCATGTTCAGGAAATACAGCGGCAATATAATGCCCCCTAGACCCCCTTCCTCTTAATTTTTTTATAATGAAGTAGGCAAGAATCTCATCTCGGATTGCAAGAAGTATGAAGTGGCAAATATGCAACCTTTTGCGAATGACATCAGATCACATGACCTCGACAGTTCAAGATGGAAATTACAGAAATCGGATAAGCTAGAATCAATCCAGCTATAGAGACAGGCTTGGTGAACTGATCTACTTTACAGATGGATCAAAAACAGAGACTTGAGAGGAGCTGGAGTTTACAGTGAGGTGAGAGATACAAATATCACGATTCCAATAGGAAAATATGCCAGTGTCTTTCAAGTATACGCAATATTGCATTGTGCAACAGAAATCAATCAGTGGGATATAAAAACAAACGGATCTGTATTGCGACAAACAATCAGGCGATACTGAAGGCATTAATAAACCCCAAGACTGGTTGAGGAATGCATTGGAGAGTTGAATAGCCTGGCAGATCGCTATAAAGTTATTATACTGTGGGTGGCCGAATATTTGATAATCGAAGGAAACGATAAAGCTGTCAAGTTGGTAAGAAAGGAATCATCGGCTTCATTTATAAATCCAGAAACTGTAGAAGTGTCCAAAAACCCAGTACGGGCGTATAGGTAAGCAGTTAGGGCCAAGACAAATACAAGGAACAGTGGAAAAAAAACAACCAACCAAACTTATGAAAAGACCTTTATCACAGGACCATTAAAGAAGAAGAATTACTAAAGCTGGTGAGGATTTATCTTCGCATAGTAGCATATGCCTAACAGGACATTGTGCACTGAAAGGTCAGCTACAGGAAATTAGAATCAACACCGCAGATAGCCAATACAATGACAGAGACTGCATATCATATCGAATGTACAGGGCACCAGAATACTGGGATAGCTCGCATAATTTAATGGCTAAAGAAAATATAATAAAAAAACTCAAGATGCTGAAATGTTTCCGGAGACTTTATGTCAGCTACCACAACAAAAAAAGAAGCCATAAAACATATACGACATATTTGTTATTTCTGTCAAGCAAACTGGATTTATTAACAAGCTGTGACTTAAAAGAAGACTTCAGAAAAGTAAGAAAAGCGAGATCGATTCTGTTATTACATATCTGCAGAAGCGTCATAATAAATTCATGTAGATATTGAGCCGCTATGTTAAATTATATCTCATTCAAGACAATTGCTTGACAGAAATAACAAATAACATGTTTTATTTTGCTGGTAATTGAACTTTCATATTACTAAATTAAATTATATTTTTTTTACTTAAATTATTTTTGTTATTGTGATATAACGGAAATTAGTCTGAAGTAGATGTAAAACAATGCTATACCCCATTAATCTATATTCGGTGAGCCAACCAAAAAAAAAAAAAATTCCGATACCGGGAATCGAACCCGAGCCTCCTGGGTGAAAGCCAGGTATCCTAGCCACTAGACCATATCGGATACGTAAGTACTTACATGGTGCTTTTTCTTAGAGAAATCCGAGTAACTGTGTTGGAATGGTATTTCAAAAATTTAAATTAATAATCGCTATTAAAACTTTCTCTCAAACAAAACTACGATACAGTGAAATTGAATGACGTAAGATGTTATAAAATACTACTTCTTATCTATTTCAGCTTCTTTTTAGTCGTACACTACGAACTGCGCATATTATTTTACGCTAAAGAAATTTATTTAAATGAAAAATTGAGAAACATTAGAATACAAAAGTTCTATACCATTTTTATTACAGGCCAGTAGAGTATGAGAAGATTAATCACCATTTATTGTATGTGGTCTTATATAATTTGAAGAAATTAAGCTAGTAGCAAAAAGTAAATGGAATCTAGTTGCTATTGGATTTGGATTTTACTCTACCTATGGAAAAAAAAATTGCATTGTGTCAGGACCGCCCGAAACCCAGGAATTGTGTTTGCTAGTTTGTAATTGAACAGGTTTATTTGCTATTTCCAAAACTTATACTCCATACCAATGCGCTTAACAAATGTTAAGTTTTACATATCAAACCCATACAAATTTACTGAAAATAGAAATACTGCAAAATCGTTTGAAATCATGTCCCCAGTTATCTTTTTACTTTAAAGGGGTCACCGATTAAGTTTATCATTGATAATAAAAAATAAAATAAAAAAAAAGAAAATAACATCACCATTTAAAACATTTTTTGTACACTTCCAAGCCAAACAGTAATAGGATTCGGAAAATATCTCCATGCGTATTTACAAAACTTACATGAAACTGATAACTGAAACGTTATCTGTGTTGTTCGGGCATCCTGTGACGCCATTGTGATAAAAAGATTTCCTGCGTTCCACGAGAAAAAATCGTTATTTATGTATACATACGACTCAGACACAGTCTAATCGATGACAAATATTACGTAAATTCAACAGAAATAAAAACTGGGACACTTTATATCTTTATGCGTACGACATTATACTTACGGGATTTTATTTATTGTATATTATAGTACCTCCGTTATCGACATTTTTATCTCAATTGCTTGTTTACGTGAATATTCACTGATAAAGTGTAATAAAGTCATTTATTGTACAATAAAAAATAACGATGATATGGTTAAATTTCACATGAAATCTAAAATTTATAATATGAACGTCCGAACATATAATTCTGAACTGAAGAATGATAGTTACAGGTTCATGAACTTGCATATATTGTGCGGTACACAACTTTGTTTTCTCTGAAAATATACAGACAACAATGGTATATGTAGTTATGTATATGTAGAAATTATTGCTCTATCTATTACTCCATTATGAATAGTGATGGTCAATAATTCCCATTGGACATTAACATTATTAATAACGTAAAAAAAAACTATAATATTTGCAATTTGAACTTTTAGCAATAAAATCGGTCAGTGTTGTTTTCAGTTGTTGACTTTGACTGCTTCCAAATCGAGCGAATAACTTTTGGAAGCTTTTAGTTGTATATGTATATGACCGACCAACCAGATTAAAAGAAAGCTGTCGTGAAAACTTTTCACATGCTACATAATCTATTTCTACGACTAATTTTTGCATGTAAAAGAATCAGATCTCACAAAATGGTTGTGGAATAAAATAAAAATCGCATTGTCACGGGATATTCGTTTCACTTCCTATCCGAGAAGAAAGCATGTTTTGCGTTTTATCCACATCTAAAAACCAAACCGTATCGCCTGGGAATCAAATCCGCACTGTCGGGGTGAAAGTCCAACATCTTAACAAAAACGTGCATCTTTTCTGGAATCTTTAAGCTTTAGTTTTACCACAAGATTTCGAGTTACCTTCACTGAAAAAAATGTATGAAATACAAAACCTCCAACATCGAATATTTTTAAAATAAAGCCAAAAATTTTATAGAAACTTTTATACTTGTTTTTCATGGCTACATCTATATTCAAATATACGGAATGCCTTTAGCGAACAGCTTCAATACAAATGGCATTTTAATGTTTGTTGTTTAACCTTTCTAGTCAGTTATTAGCAGTATGAGTAGCAAATTACAATGAAACAATGGAACTTTAGTGTAGTTGTTGATGACTCCTAGTGAATTTTCACAGATAAAAAAATTAAGTCATTCTAATTAATTGTTGATTCCCATAAATACACTTAACCGCAAAATTAACGCACCACTCTGACTTTTGGTTTTATTGCAAGAAATATTATATATTTTCCGATTCATTAATATTAGTTATAATAATTTGTTCATTATTACGCCTTTTGTAGGTTTTTGTCTGTATTCTTTATTTAATTTTGAAATCATAGCAGCTTTTCATGAGGGGCTTGTTTTTCAAGTAAATAAGCCTCACTTCTAAAATAAAAGTAGGCATTGTTTTTTAATTGTTTTACCAATTGATAAGATAACTGTCATTCGTGGAATACATATGTTTGCGATGGAACGTGCTAGACGAAATTTAAATCGTGAGGAATGTGTTCAAATTGTAACTTTGTCCAATGAAGGACTAACAAATCGCGAACTTGGTAGAAGATTTGGCGTGGCTCATACAACGGTCGGTAGGGTTCTGCACAGATTTGTAGAGACCAACGATTACGCTAGACGACGTGGCCAAGGCAGGCCACGAGCTACAAATGCGGTGGAGGATCGATTTTTGATGCTTCGAGCACTTAGGGAACGGTTCACTACTGCACGAAGCCTCCAAATACAACTAAGCGCGGTTCATGGCACTGCTGTTAGTCAAGATACCATAAGAAGAAGACTTCGTACTCAAAATTTACGACCTCGGGCAGTTACTGGTCCCAGATTATCTGCAAACCACCGAAGAAACAGATTGGCTTTTGCAAGAAGGCATGTGGATTGGGAAATCCATCATTGGGAGCAGGTGTTATTTACGGATGAGTCACGGTTTTGCCTTGTAAGTTCTGATCGTCGTCCAAGAGTGTACAGAAGGCCAAATGAAAGATATTCCGCATGTAACATTCGAGAAACCACATTATACGGAGGCGGTTCAGTAATGGTATGGGGTGGAATATCTTTAACAGCTCGCACGGAACTTTCTATCGTTGATGGTGGACGTCTGACTTCTGAACGATACATAACAGACATTTTAGAACTTTTGTGATACCTTTTGCACCTTACATTGGCGATGGGTTCATTCTTATGCAGGATAATGCGAGGCCACATGCGGCACATATTGTTACTGAATATTTAAATTACGTTAATATTCAAATCCTCGAGTGGCCAGCCTGTAGTCCAGACCTGAACCCAATCGAGCATCTTTGGGACATAATGGGACGGAGGATTAGAAGTCAGCATCCACAACCTAACAGCTTAGACGAGCTGCGACAAAGTCTTATTCGCGTATGGGACGATATCCCTCAAGAAACCATCAGATCTCTAATTGAAAGTATGCCACGACGATGTCAGGCTACAATAACAGCCAGAGGTGGTAACACTAGTTACTGATAACCTAAATACGGTTCAAAAGAAGTTATCTTTGTGTTCGTAATAATAATGATCATTTTACATGATTTTATTAAAGAAGTCATATTTTCAGTTTTTGTTTATTTCCTACAATTCATTTAAGTCAAACTTATTGTTATTATCGAAATAATTCTGTTTGTGTATTCTATTCTTAATATGTTTTTCAAAATGTATGATAATTTTGACTGTAATTATAATAAATCGAAATATATAAGTGGTGCGTTAATTTTGCGGTTAAGTGTACAATTCTATCGGGGGAAAACTGCAATTGTCACGATAACACGAAAGACTTTGGTGTTCTTGAGTTTAATTACGTTATCCACAAACGTCTTTGCCCTTTCAAGGTTACCAAGAGCGACAGTCAAGGGAATAACGAGAAGTTACAACAATAAACACGCACATCGACCAACGATATTGCATGTAGTCTTTTGTCTCGTCGTCTCGCAATGCAACAATCAGACGTGTGTGGGAGATTCCATCCTCCGCTTGCTTTTACTGTACGCAGCGAATGCGGAGGCTGCGGGAACAGAGGCGAAGAAGGAGGAAACAATGTCATCATCTAGCTGACTTATCTGGATTCCCATAGGGGCGCAATTAATTCTGGGAAAGATTCCTTATATCGCCGGCATTTACATTGTTTTCTCCTCGATTGTTCGGGGAGATTTCACACGTGATGATGGGTCGCCGGTGGAAAATGAATATCTAGATTACGAAATTTGCCTCTGGAACAATGCGATCGAGTCGAAAATTAGTTCCAGCGTACGTAACAGTTTATTGTGCCTAATAAATTATATCACGACCCCATTGTTCGATGCTTAATGGCTTACTTCACATCATATTTTGCTTATACATTACTCAGAAGTTCCTCACAATTGTTCTATTGAAAAGAAAGAGTTAAACTTTACACTCTATATAGTGGTGGTGTGACTACAAAATATGAAGCGGGGAATCTATTTTAAGTTTGCGTCGAATACTGAGGAAGAAGAACTACTTACTTACTTAAATTGGAGTAGTACAATTGTGATAAGAGGGATATGTAGTTTATCAAATGAACCTCGAAATCAACGGAAAAATACTGGATTGCATGCGGGGTCTGATGGATAAAATCCAGCATGATATGTAGTTTATTTTTAGAAATAAACGAACATGCAAACGAGAAGTGCACTTACACGTTCTGCCAGTCCTTTCATCGAGACACGTGATGCCCTTACATATAGATTTTACAGCTATGGTTTTCTTGTTTACCAAATATGGATAAATTAGATATAACATCTCGTACTTATACTCAAGGATCGGTTGAAATGTAGTACAATCCATTAAGATGATAAATTTTAAACTCCGGGTGTTATCAAATTTGACACACATATGTATGTAGTTTATTATTGAAAACATTTAGAATAATAATTGCATAACTGTTAACGTCTTCGGCAGACGTCAATAACGTGAAGGTCATTGTTTCAAAGCAAAACAAAATTGTGGATAAATTCTTGCAATCTTTTCTAATCTTTAACTACTTCGAATGTGAAGCTAATATTTAAGACTTCAAGATACCTTAGCTTGCCTTACTGTTTGTTTTAAAACCTGTAGATTGTTTGATTAGTAGCTCACATGCATACTCAATTAATCTCGTGTAAACTACAATAAGTCTTCAACAAAATCATTTTGTCCTAACTGTAACCAATTGGTTACTGAAATAATTTTTTGTGACTCTAAGATTTAATCATAAATTTTGGCATTTCGTGTTTTGCAAGAGTAAATAAAACAAGTGCCCACCGAACGCTTTATTTTACCGATGTAAACATTGCCGCACGAATATGGAATTCGGTAAACATAGGTGAGACAAGTTTCCACCAAGTGAAGTAAGTGCCAAACCTTTTACATCCAATATTCCTAAATCTGACATACTTGGTATTAAACACCTAATATCCGATCCTAAAGTTGTTGTTCTTAAAGCTGTGACAGTGGTGACTATGAACACAAAATCCAATCTTATTCCAAGATGGCTCCTACAGACTCCTGAAACTTTATCCTACCGCACTCATTGAACATTCCATCATCAAATTCATAAAATCCACATCTATTCTAGACTCCTCCTGAATTGCACAAATCCTTGTTACCTACTTTTTCCATTTCCTAAACTATATGGGCAACCCAAAATCCACAAACTCAATGTTCCTTTACCCTCCATAGGTACTACCATTAACAGTCCTACCTAAAAACTCTCCAAATATCTCTTCAATATTCCAAAACTCCAAACACTTTGCTCAAAAAACTGAGTGATTGAGTGATGAATGGATACCCAGGATTTACTTGTTAGCTTTGATGTCGAATCCTTATTTAGCAAAATTTCTATATCCGATACCATAGAGTTAATCCTATCTTCAAACCTGGAAACCTGTCTCACCTATTTCCAATTCCACGGAGCTGCAACTATGAACAAGTTTCAGATGCAACTATGGGTTTCCCTCTTTCTCCTGTTGTAGCCAATATTTTTGTGGAGGTATTTGAACAACAAGTCCTAATCTCCTGTTTCCAGAAACTTAAATGCTAGTCTAGAGACGTTGATGACACCTTCGTAATCTGTCCACATGGACGTGATTCCTTAGATACCTTCATTACATTCCTTAATTCCCAACACAGTTTTATTAAATGCACCATGGAAGTCGATTTGGAATTGGATGTTCATACTGCAACCTTTCCACGTGCAATGCAAGTTCGATACTATCCATCAAACGCGTTCATTCCGAGAATAGTGGGCGACCAGTTTCCCGTTATTTTCGCCGCCTTCTGATCATTACTAATTTTAATGAATTTGTAATTTATAGCTGTATGCCATTTATTATTTTATATGTATCGTGAAACAGCAACGATAAAGAAGTTAAAACAAACAAGCTTGTTTTGTATCGGAGCATTATCTCCATCCAGTTGAGCTTCACCATGCGATATTAACATCCTGGAATGTTTTATATTTAAATTTATTTAAAATCCTGATCTTGACCCTTTCACTTTGACACCCACTAAGAAAAAAGTTATCATCTCGAGCGTTTAAAAAAAGCATTATCTCTTTCGTCATAACTTCATCAGAACATAATAGTAAATAAAACATAACATAAAGAAAATGACGGTTATTCCGTTATTTTGATTTGCTCTACGTTGATAAATAGCGAATGTTTGTGTTGGGTAAGAGACAATAACCTTATTGGAGTTTGCATGACTGTTGCGTTTCGCTATTGTTAATTCCTAGCAATGTATGATCAGTATTTAGCGGGAAACTCCGTTTGTGTGATCCGACTGTTTATCTGTCATGTGTGCGCAGGTGAATAATAGCTGCACTTGTTTACATCCTGTTATTGATGCAGTTGAGTAATTTGTTATTCTCTTTGTAAATAGGTACTATCCTTATCCAAAGTATATATATACAAGATGTTTCGCCTCAGACTCAACAATATAAACTGCTTATAATTAAACTATATTATCTTATGGATTTTTTTGGTAGTCAACTCAAAATTTAAAACTTGATAGGTTTGCGTGCTATTAGCAAGGTGGTTGTCAAGCGTTTACGAAATTGCTGACGCCTCCACGACAGCCTCTCGACAACTCACTCTGCTTTCAAGGCCAAAAGTATTTAGCACCCTGACTTTTAATACATTTTTGGTTTTTAATGTTGAAAATAAAAGTCTTGTTGTTTTATAAATTATTTTAATAGCGTCGAATTGTAAGATATATTCGTATTTAGTGAATCCACGCTTGGCTTTAATAACAGCAGCTTTGGGCCAAACTGCGTGCTAACAAGGCTTGCATATTTTTCTGCACTGATGGCATCCCACTCTTCAATAAGAGCACTTCTCAAAGGTATTCTTGATGTTATGCTGTGTTCTCTGATTTTACGTTTCAATATGGCCCAAAAGTGCTCGATTGTGTTAAGATCTGGGGACTGTGGTGGCCGGTCCAGCAATCCCATGTCATTGTCTTTAAACCAGCGGATCCCAGTGGCTGGTTTGTGACAAGGAGCATTGTCTCTTTTGACCTTGGCCCGTAAATTGGTGGCACCAAAAAATTCGCATTAGCGAATGCATCACCACAATTTCCAAAACGTTTATTTATTTTTTTCATGCGACAACATGCGAATCGATTATTATTAAGTCATTCGGTTATGCCCATCATTAGAATATAATAAATACAAATGTGTGTGTATTTTAAATGATTAAGCGTAATTAGGGCACAGACTCAAATAAATATGAAAGTATGTACAAGAGAACGTATTCTCGTTTTTGAAATCAATCTATAGTTCACATTAATTTCTAAAAACATAAACACGAATATCACTAATTACTCCACAATTAACTTTTAACAAACACATCGTACGTCATTCGTATATAATAAATATCTACTTTGGTGCTGTGATTGTACCTACCAAGCATATTAATTAGACCTACCGGTCGCTGTAAATTCCAATCGTTATTTAAATACATACGTGTACATAAATCGACACGTAGCACACCTGGCACGAGTCATTTCTTTAACTGACGTATGCAATTCGCCATGGCGCTCGCGCAGAAGGTCAAGTTTAGAAACGGAAGCTAACGGCGAATTTAGGCGTTCCGTGTCACCGATCCGGTAGTAAACGTGACGGCACGGGTAAATACACAAGAGCAACAAAAAGTCTCACAATACACTATAAATATAAGTTTCTAATTAGCGCGAAATGGTAAGTAAATGTACGCTTGAATAAGCAATTCCCGCATTAATTTGCGTTGACATTCTGGTAGAGTGAAATAAAATGGGGGTTATTTTAAAAACGATTTGACCTGGAGATGAATAATCGTTCGAAGAAAATGGTAAAATGTGTTACTTCATTAAACTACACAAGGTATTGGCAAAGGACAGGGTCGATACAGGAGTGGCACTAAGGAAAACTGATAGAAGCTTCGCTGACAGCGAAGAGGAAAGAGTTCTCCTTCTTCTAGAAACTCACTTTCCTGAAGGAAAAACAGTCACCTCGGAAAACCTACACGAGGAACACAGAAGACCAACCAAGGAAGCTACAATAATGGCCAAGCACATATGTTGTAGCGAACGGCTGAAATGGGCCATAAACACCTTTCAGCGTTTCAAGACACCAGGAGTAGATGGGATCTTTCCAGGGCTACTTCAGAAAGGGCAGGACGTAATCCTACCACACGTAATTCGGATGAGCCGGAATAGCTTAGAACTGGGATACATACCAGCAGTCTAGAGAAGGGCCAAAGTCAGTTTTATACCAAAAGTAGGGAAGAAAGATACCACACATCCGAAATCTCAAAGACCTATCAGCCTAACATCATTCGTTCTGAAAATAGTGGAAAATGCGGTAGATAATTACATCAGGACAGATATCCTGGAGCGGGTGCCTTTGCATCCCTGTCAGCACGCCTATTAAATGGGCAAATCCACTGAGACTGCATTAGTGGAGCTGACAGATCAAATCCAGGATGCATTGACAAACAAAGAAACGGTAGTGTGCGCCTTTCTAGATATAGAGGGCGCTTTTGACAACACTCCGCACGAGGCCGTCAAGAAAGCATTAATTGAAAGACGGGTAGACGGCGCGACGTCCAGATGGCTGTCGCAGGTCTACTCTCTATTAGATCAGTGGAAATGGAGGTGGGAAGTAAAACCCACCGACCAGAGGATGTCCACAAGTGGGAGTTACTGCCCCACTCATGTGGAGCTTGACAGTAGATGAACTTCTATGGAGGCTGACTAATCTAGGCGTACAATGTCAAGGGTATGCTGATGATATAATCATATATAAGAGGAAAGTTTGAGAATACCCTCTGTGACATAGCTCAAAGAGGACTCAACACTACGAAAAGGTGGTGCCAATCAGTGGGCCTTAACATCAACGCCTCTAAGACTACCTTAATAGCATTCACAAGGAAAAGAGAACCCAGCCTCAAGACCATAAATATAGATGGGCAAGACATAGACTAGAAGAAGGAGGTGAAATATCTAGGACTCATCCTGGATAATAAACTTCTGTGGAATAAGCATGAGCTTGAAGTAACTAACAAGGCAAAGAAGGCCCTAATGGTTTGTAGAAACAACTGGGGTTGCAACCCAAAAATACTGCTCTGGGTGTATACAGCAATCGTGAGACCAATGATCACTTATGGAGCAAGAGTACTAATCTGGCCATTGCGAGAGCTAATCTCTCTAAAGTGCAAAGATTAGCATGTGCAAATGTGTATGCATAACTGGGGCAATGAGAACCTGCCCAACAGCAGCCATTGAAGTGGTACTAAATCTTACTCCTCTTCACATTTTGATGGAGAGAATAGCTAAAAGGACCACACGTAGGATGATCAGGGAAGCAATGCCTAAGCCTCAGCCTCCTGCAGGTGACCAAACCTGGGACATGCCCCGAGACGACATGCCAAGGAAGTTCAACTTTGTGAAAGAATTTACCACAAAGCTTAGCACCAAGAGCGAATGGGATAGAGACACCGTTTCGAAACTCAATAGAAACGCCATTAAATGGTACACAGATGGCTCCAAATCGGCAGAGGGAACTGGAATAGGGATATATGGGCCTAGAACCAAATATTTCGAAAGCTTGGGGATGTACCCAAGTAGCTTGCAGGCGGAAATACACGCTATTGAAAGATGCGTCCAGGCCACCTGGTTTGATTATTCGTCATGTACACTATGGCCGCTGGACCCCACTGTAAAGCGGATCCTACGGTTTACCAAACAAGTTCACGTTCGTAAGATATCTCAGAATCTTATTTTGTGAGATTTTCTTAGGTCTTCTAGAGAAACTTTCGTTTCTCCTCAACATGAATAAGTCTGATGATAGCATTCCTACAATCCAGTCGTTTTAGTGATCTAATATCCCAGATTCGTACCTTAGGTAAGCAACCATACGATTCCAAGTCATTTTTGCAGTTTTGAGTAGAATGTTCTGAACGAAGCGAAATTTCGCGCTCCTCATTGTCGGTCAACATCGCACACCCGAACGACCGCCTATCGCAACCGTGACGTATCCACACAAAACCAACAGCGCGAACTGCGACGGTTTTATGTAACAACACAGGAAGCTGTCCCCGTTCCGGTCGACGTGGCGCGCCTCTTGTATAACAACACGCCTCGAAGGCGTACGTACAGCTTTGTATCGCTTCAAGACACCGGCGCATTCAAATTTCTCTTATCTAGGCTCCGTCTCGGGTTTTCGGCCAGCAGTGCGTGGCGACTCGGGCGTCACGCGTCGTGGTTTCGTGAGCGTCGAAGATCTTACGGCTTTGGAAGAATGAGAAACGTTCCGGCCGACATAGCGACGGCCTTCCTGCGAAGTTCGCGGTTACACTTCGGTCTCGTAACGATTTTTCGCGTTTCGAGAGTTAGAGAAAGCGTAGGTTTTAAAGTCTGGACGAATAAGTCGAGACAGGTACCAATCGATATTCTACAGGAAATTCATTGCTAAAGGAACGATATGGCAGAAATTCTTTCTACATGAATCAAAAGAAAATACAGTTACCGGATACAAAAAGGAGCACAGATACAATTTTTTCGGGAGATCTTTTATCCGTGCAATTAGTATTCGGAACTAGGTAAACTTTGGAATCAAAATGTGTTACTTTTAGTCAACTTTTGTGCTGTTGTTAACCTTTTTTAGAATAAACAACTTAAAATAAAAAACACGAAATAATTTACCAGGATATAAGATAAATTCAACACAGTTCTAAGACCGCAAGTTATGCAAATCATCCAAAATTAAACAAAAAAAAAAGCATAATAAAATATTGTATCTACAGTGGAAAAAGCTATCACTGGTCTTAATCCACAAAAACGAAAAGAATATCCTAAAAGTATGAGTTTACAGTAGCAGTGAGTTTCGCGAGTTTCTATTTTATAGTATTAAATGTTTCAAATAATAATCCATTTTTTGTTAGAGTAGAAGAACTATTTATTTTTAATGATCAATCTTACTTAGCTTACAGAGAGTGAAAACCCCTTTTTTACTATAAATGCTTTTAATCAGTTAATGTTTGCAAAAGTGACAAAACCAAAGTTATTAAACTGTCAGAATTTTATTGTAATACCAATTTACTGAAGCCCCTTCATATTTGTTAATTTTCATATAAGAGGGATAAACATTTCATTTTTAAATACAAACATACTTTGTAACATTGACATCGCTGACTCCATTTATTTTAACACCAAAAACGGATGGATGCCAAGGAATACCGGAGTTGTGCCAAGGAGTTGAAAATGTGTTAGAATTAACTCCAGATTTTTATGTGTGTACAGTAGTAGGTAAGTTAGACACTACCTCAAACTTGAATAAGAAGACATGAACATATAAACGACCAAATCAGCCGATTACTATCCCACAATCATACTAAGATTATGAATGCTAGTGGTCTGGAAATCAATGACCCTCAGATGGTGAGCAATATTTTCGCCGAAAGAAAATGGCTTTCCCAAAGAGTGAACAAAGTCCAATATCACACCTGTTGTTTGCCGCATTTATTCCTTAGGAGGATATTCGCGCACTTATTGCTGCAAATAAAAATAAAAGTTCAACTGTCCCCCGACAATATTAACACAGAAATTGTATACTGTATGTGCCCAGATTAGTTATCTAATAAATCTAATGCTTGTTGCTAGTTTCGAGATCGTGTTGAAACGTCTAGGGAGATCCCAGTGCTTAAAAAAGGGGGACAGCACAAAACCGAGAATTATCGACTAATATCGATGCTTAATATTTACTCTAAAATATTTGAAAAAATTATAGCCACAATCATAGTCGAATTTTTAGAGAAGTTCAATATCTTTCACAAAAACCATAATAGCTCCAGCCCTCTTGTGAGGCAGCAACGACTTCTTTTGTACTTTTGGATTACTTCAGGAAATTATTCAACCAATAAAACCTACAATAACCACCTCCTTAGAAAAAATTACATTTTTTATTATTTATAAATGTCTTTAAGCAAAAGAATATGACTCAAAACATTTCTTAGGAGTACATAACTCAAGTGATGTTCATCTGTGTTACCCGAAGTACAATATTCAAATGAAGCTGAGAGGTTCCTGTGCATCATAGACTAACATGATCATGACCAATGGATATCCACCAGTTTCAAAAACAATCATTCTAAAAGCATTTAAATTTATACAATATTGGATGAATCCATTCGCCTACTAACTTTCCATTTATTCAATTCGCGTTTTTGAGGTTTATTACATCTTAAATACAGAAGACATGTTCTATCTTTATTGCTGCGATAAGTATACTGCAATCTCTTTAACAACTCATGGAACAAATAAGCAGTTGTCTAAGAATTCCGGCTACATTCTACAACACCACAACGTAAGTGCCGTATTTTGTCCTCTTATTAGTGTAAAAAGTAGTTACAATACAACAGAAACGAATATTTTTTGTAAGTGCCCACGATTTATAATAGAAATGGCTGTATATAAAAAAAGCCTTAGGTTTTTACACTCTCACGGAATTTTTTAAAGCACATATATCGATGTCTTTCTTCAAAATGATACATTAACATACATTCCTGTACATTTTTCAACACAGATTGCATAGCGGATATCACAAATTGTTATTTTCAAAGACCCAAGCCGTACACTTGTCGATAGCATGATGGAAAGTTGTCGCAGACAGTGGTTATCAGCATCCGTGACACCGTCTAGCAGATCATACGTTACACTTGTTAAGTTATTGTGTTCTGCGTTTGTTTGTTACATTGGCCTTATCGACGTGTAGTCGTTTAGTTATTTTGACGATCGCTGTTATTGTTATTATTTCGCGGACGGAGAAAGCGTACATGCACCAAAGTCCAAGAAGTCACTATGTATCTAGCTCTCGGCTCATCTTCGACATTAGAAACGCGAGAGATAAGAGCAAGATTGTTGTTGTTGTTATAGGCAACTGAAATGAATCCAGTTATAGGAGTGGAGATAATTCTGTAATAGTTGGAGAGAAATAGATAATGTTGATTCATATATGTTTTTTTTTTTTAGTAATTCATATGATTCTTCTGCATTTATGGTTTTGTGTGTAGTATTGCAAATAACAAGTTGTCCTTTCTCACATTAACATTTCTTTTTTTTTTATTATACCTCTTTATTTATTACAACCCGAATTTGTCTAAATTACAGTCACGTTCTTCACCTACACAGAGAGCGCGGTCCGGAATCGTGCCGGAGCAAAAGGTGAGCCAGATCCTTGCTGCCAGCGCTCGGAGCTTAACTACAGCATACGTGTATCGACATCAGGGCAGCACACACCGTTGCGTTGACCGTAACGGTCTCTGCGCGATCGGTCACTCGGTCGCGGCCCGGTAAATGACTGTGTTCGGCTTTTCCGATCCGCTATGTGCGAGTCACATCTTTTGGCGCGATGGAGATGATATAGGAACATATCGTAACATCTGTATCTTAGAATATGTGCGAGAAAAGAAAGATAGACGTTAATACGAAAAAAAAGTATCATTAATATAACCGTTAACAGATGATGGAGTTGATAAAATTGTTAAATCCGAAAATGTTATTCCGCAATGCTTTTGTGAGATTGACAAGTCATGGAATGAATTTATAACCATTTCTTTAATGGTAAATTGAGGATGTAACAGTATATATATTCAGCAATAATAACTCTATAGAACTGTTTTTGTTAGGACACAAATCGGTTCAAAACAAAAAAAAACAGTATAAAGTGAAGGCAACTAGGGCAAAATTCCATTACAATTTTGTGTAACTTTTGGTTCTGTTTCTTAACTTTGGGTGCGTTTTCTCCTATTTCTGCTATTTTTTCTTTATACTGTTCAATTTTTCTGAACAATTTTTTTTTATTTTTGCATAGGCCTCCTTAAAGATGCAAATCACGTTAACATGACATATAACAGACAATAAACTTTACTACAACAAATCAAGGATTTCTGCCAAAAGAAAAATTAATTATAGTGGTCATTTCCAGTACATTTACTGAGAATAGATGACAAAGGAAAATGGTTAATATCGATTTCACAATAAGACAGTGAATTGAAGGCAGAACACATTCTAACTAAAGGAGAATTAACTAAAAGGTTAGTTCGCGGTTTCCAGCAGTAAAAAGCAGGTGGAGCTCTTGCAGAAAGGGGAATGCTTAAATTAACAAGGCTTAAAAGACGAGATGAGTCAATTTTATTGCTTAGTAAATTAATATCAGTCTGGGAACGGCAGAGGCCCAAAGAACTGAAGCGATACGTTTCCAAAAGTGTATTATGGCTAAAACCCTGAGGTGAGTAAACGTGGTGATCTTTGTAATAAAGAAATTTTACAATATTTATCAGGCAGGTTTCAGCGTGTCAAAATACAGGATAAATTGTCGGATTTGGCTTATGTAAGTGCGGGTGTGTCACAGGGCTCTATTCTTGGTCCTCTATTATTTGCAATTTATACTTCTTCTGTGATGCTATCCCTGAAAACATGTAGATGTCATATGTACGCAGATGATACGCAGGTCTACTATTCTTTTTTCCCTTATGAGTTAGATACTGTATCATTAATTAATGAAGATTTGCAACTGTTGCTAGAAACATCCACAAATCATTTTTAGTTTTGAATTCCCAGAAATCGTCTGTAATAGTATTTGGTTGTCGCAAGAATGATTTGAAAAAAGCTATCCAAGTTAAGATTAATAACGATGTGTTGCATGTTGTTGATGAAGTTAAAAATCTTGGACTGTATTTGGATTCACAACTACGCTTTAGAGCCCACATTTTTAAATATGAATAGAATAATTGACATAATGTGTTCTTTTCGTAAGACAAGATAAAAATAAATATATAAGACGCGAGGAAAAACCAATGCTATCAAGCTTAAGCAACAAAGAACGGTAATCAACATGGTACTTGGAAAGCCATCGAGCAATCGATAAAAATAACGTCGACTTGTGTGTCATCACAAAAAGATATTATATCTGAATCCCGGTTTGGGAATTTGAGAGAAGATAGAAGTTATTTAACAGTTGCTTTCTCACTGGTGCTTAGAAATATTTTTGAACTTTTCATTACTCATACAGAATCATTATACCAAAGCATATTAAAACTAACCCAACCAAGGAACATTACCATAATAAAGACGTTTTACTTCGCTCATCGCACAGACAAAACCACGCTCGTTCCAAATTTCTCATGCGTTCTTCGTTCTCGTTACGTGCACTTGCTTCCTTAGGCGTAACAGTCTAAGGATTATTCCAGATACTTAAATATGTATTATTCACACCCGTGTCCGTGCTTATTATAATGAGCGGAGGAAGTTGTAAGTGAATAAACGTCGACGCAAACAAAGGCTTAAAACGTCTCGCACGAAGGAGACCTCCACGGACGATAAGAAAAGCGAAAAGCATGCATATATGCACTGAAGGAGGAATTACCGTAGAGCGACGATAGTAACATCTTCGCCACCGACGACGAATGGGAGACGGAGAAGCGTGGTGCTATTAGGACGGAATGCCACGGAGCTGAGGGTATCGTTAAGCGCGAGAAACGTAAATGGTCCAAGTACAGATGGAACACGGGTGGTGCGCACGCTAAGGCGACGCGTATCCATCGCATGGAACACGCAAAGCGTGACCGGGAGACGGTCACGCTTCGATCCTCTGCCGGTCACGCAAGTACCATGTCTTCACGCTCTGTGCTGGTACGGCACCGTGGATTCATGTGTCAGTGTTTTCGCTTTTGTTTTTCTCTTTTTTGTGAATTAAAAATTTATTTCTTGTGTATTATCTTTGTGGCGAAGTATCTGTTTCATAAATACGTGATACGTGTGTAGACCTTCAAGAAAAATTATATAAACATGGCAGGATTCCTTTCTGAGAAGAAAGGAGTTCCTCTATGAAAGGGAGAGAGGAGATATTGGTGAAGTAACGTTGTGCTAAAGATGCACTAAATTCAGCTGCATACACACAGAAAAATGCATTCTGAATTCAAAACAAAATATTGTTTTAACGCAATTTACTGATAGAGAAAATAAAATAATTTTGTTGTAAGTAAATCTTTTACCACTAAGAAAATTGAAAGTTTTAAAGTGGTCTTTAGGCTTTCTGGAATTTTCCGTAGGAATTGCAAATTTTTTTAGTGTGCAACTCAACAACTTACCATGGAACTCGAAGAAGATGGCTCCTTACATTTTCTGGATGTGCTACTCAAGAGGAAAGAGAACCAAATCCTGGGACACTAAGTTTACCGAAAACCAACCAACACGGATCGTTACCTTAATGTAAATTCTCACCATCACTCAGCACAAAAACGAAAAATCTTAAACACATTGGTGCATAGAGCTAAGACGATATCAGATGAAGAACACCTTGAAGCTGACCTCCAACATCTCAAGAACACAGTACGACAAAACGACTACAGACTCAAAGACATTACAGCCACCATCAACAAACAACCAAAACAACAGGAAGAAACAACAACCACTACTGGAACGACTTGCCTGCCATACATCAAAGGATGCACTGACAAACTCGGAAGAAAGCTGCGCAAACACAACATTAAAATAATCTTCAATGCTCCAGAAAAACTATCCACAAAATTACCTTCACCGAAAGATCGTACCTCGCTGCTCCAAAATCCAGGAGTCTACGAGATACCCTGCACTTGTGGAAAGGTATACATTGGAGAAACAGGCAGAAACATCAGGTTATCAGGTTAAAAGAACATATGCCAGATACAAAAGAAGTTTTTGTCTTTCGGATATTCAACACGTAGATTTATTTGGTCCAAAACCAATTTATTTAAGGTAACAATGCATTTTTCTGTGTGTGGCTAACCGGTGCTCTCTGTAATTGTCGAAAGGTGTTGGGATCTGTCGACCTATTTTCACTATCGATAATTTTGTGAAAATATTAAATTGGCTACATTTTTTATATGAATTTGCCGTGCATTGAACCGTTCTAAACATAAGCGTGTTTGAAATCATTACATTCATACATAGCTTAACAAATTTTGTTGTTATCGTTGAACACCATATCACTAATGTCGTTGAATTCATCTGCATATGCATGTTACTATAGAAAAACACAAATTCTAGAGGTCTGTGCTAGTGCGGTAGGTTATGTCACTGCAGTCATACCTACATACATTGTTTTTTTTTTTCTATGCGATTGTACCAGTAGACAGGTACACACGACACTCCTACTCCTTTGTATGTAGATGCGAGTGCAGCACGCAAGCCTCCCATATGTAATAAATTCGAGTAGATACGCTTATGGTGTGCGTTCGGAATGGAAGTTCACGTGACATGGCGGCTATAATGGCATCATAAACTCCATGACATATATACGTAAGGTCTATTATAGCGCAATTTATAACCGCTTTAGCTGTTAGCGTTACGTGGGGACGCGAAACAAAAAAATAAAGAAATAGTACAGTATAACACGCGGCTAACAGGACGCAGTAATGGCCAAATTTAAGCTGATTACGTCAGTTGGAAATAGAGCGATGGGAATTATTGAATTTAATTCGATTTATATGTGTACTAAAATAGGATGCAGTTAGTCCGAAAATAGTTCAGCCAAACACACTCGATTACCTAATGAAACAACGTTTTACGATGGCTTTGTTTAGACAAGTTGCACAAATAATTTATTGGATGGTAGCACAAAATATCTTGATGAAGATATTTTACACATCAAGTATACTGTGGAATTCCATTTGCTAATGATAAGGATCAAATAAGGCTTCGAAGTTTTAGGTCATCTATAGCACTATAATGAGCTTCGTTTCATTTCTACTTAATGCATGAATTCCTATTTATGCCAAAATAGATTTTGATAGCTTCATTAATTATGTTACTGAAGATTTAACGCCTCCTTAATAGATATTAAATTAATTTATCATAAAGACTCTTGAAAGAGAGAAAATAAGAATTTTCTGAGCGCTTCATGAACGTTTTTTTTTTTCTTCCAATAATTATCTTAAAATGTTTGATCTATTCTTTGCCAATGTGAAATGAAACATGTGTTGTCCGAGTTAAGAATGTAGCTCAAGGATGATACTTCAAGATTCCATGCTCAGTGCTCTTCTATAAAGAATAAAGATCTGTATCAAAAAAGAACCAACTGAGTAAAGTTAGAAAAACTGTTAAAATGATGGTAAAACTGAGGGCAACTGAAGGAGAAAGGCTAATTTCCATTACTAAGCTTGGAAAACCATCTAAAGTGATCGAGATTTGCCCTTGTTTTTGATTTTTTCAAATGAGTTGAATAGTCCTATTCCTCCTATTCACGTTTCTGATCGTACATCCAAATAGTAATAACATTAACTCCTAATTACATCTAAAATTTTCTGACGATACTGATATTAAAAGGTGTTTGCATCGGCAACTGGTTCCACACACATAGACAATAGTACCAGAAAGAGAGAAGCAACTACTTTAATGGTAAGTTTGCAAGTTTTAAATTTACACTTCGCTGTATTTATTCCCAAAGTAATTTACTATATAAAGTTCCTATAAGTCATTTGATTGAAACTTCCTAAACCAAATAATAAAAGCAATCTTCGAAGCCTTACATCCACCGCAACTAACGAACTCCCAACTCAAATAAATGCATCGCGTCCATTATCGATCTGCTGCGCACCACTTGCCATTCGGGCCGACGATCCCGGAGCACCGGAAGAGTCCGTACACGTCTGCTAGTTCCCCTACCCTGCAGCCCTCGAGAGCACAGACTTCATCCTCTGGCCGTCCCTCGGCCACTTTTCGATTTGTTTACGCGAGCAGAATCTAAACGGCCCTTAATGAAGAGTCGCCCAGGGATACGCGCGCATGAAAGACGGAAATTTATTTTCATCGCCGATGGGTGCTTCCGAAGAGGAACTTGGGAGTATAGTCACGTGATGTGGACCCCGTTCCGTATGGCAGTTCAGAGATGTGGAAACGGTGCAAGGAGGAGGATTGAAAAGATGAAGTGGAAAACGTCTTTCTGCTTTGTTAGCTCGTTGTTCTAGTAGATGTTATTAATGTATCACAAGTGCACACATAATACATATTGGTAATATCTATTTACCTCAGTTACAAGTTCATTGGCATGATAAAATCGTATTGCACTAAAACAGCTACACAAAAATATATTTTGAGTTTGATTGGAAGAGGTGTAGCAGTTGCTTGGCGAGCAAATTTACCAGAACTAAATCCTCAATATTACTTTTTAAGCAGAAAAACCTGATAGCAGAAACTATTAGTAGACTTTCATTTCCAAGAAGAGCTTAAATATGCATGCAACAACTGAATCCACATTTTGAATAATTGATTTAATGAAGCCCCTTGTTCTTGAGTGATTATGAATGAGACTTTGCAGCACCTAATTGTTGTTTAGAACTTCAAAATGCTTGTAGCTCAGTTACTAAAAGATTTTGGGCATATGTGCATTAGACATTTTTTGGCTTGAAATTGCTTCGGAAACACACCCTTAAGTTGTAGCAATCATATCATCGCGAACACTGTACATTAAGTTTATCATAAATAATCATAGTGTATTGTGTAGCGCTGGTGGGTGTTGTCTGCTTACTCCTGATAATAGTTACTAATGAGGCGATAGTGTGGCCACATGCACTGCAGGGAGTAGGTCTAGACTAAGGAGAGCCTCTTTTCAGGAGGCCCCGTCGGAACACTTTAATATGGACTCTTTTCTAGAATATAAAAGAATTGGTCAGAAACTCATTTTATATAGGAAATTAATTAGTTAAATAGAGTACCTAAAAACATAATATGTATACCTCGAAACTAGATTTAGACCGACTCAAATGTAGGGACATTTTTTAAATCATCGAGACGTCGGGACACAAATTTCAATTGCGGCAGTTTCAAGACATCAAGATGATAGGCTGCTAGTCTAGACATGGGCATTAATTTACTCGAATTATATTATCAACTATGGGGCTCCTTTATTGAGAAATAATGAGCGAAACATTTTTGGTGATTTATTGCATTAACTGACGCGAAGATTTGCTAAAGTAATACTCTAACACTAATGGTACTATTATTCACACTTATTATTAAAAGATAAATACGAGAATAGAATGAAATATGTCGAAGGTACAGGTGGTGGATTGGTGAATTTGTATTTGCTTAATTTTAACCTTGTTTAAATGGTACCCAATATTTATGTTTAAGTCAAATTATTGCTCATATAAGCGTCTTTCAGTTTTTCCTTATTTAAGTTAAAACGAGTTATATCTCCTAAAGATAAAAATAGGAATAGAAAATCATTATAAACAACATAAAAGAAGAAAAAGTATAAAACAAAAAATAAAAAGCCATAGAATCAAAGAGGATAATGTTAAGAAGAAATATGCGGTTAGTAGAAAATTGATAGAGAAGAAAGAAGAAACAGAAATAGAAAAGAAATCTCCAAGATACAAAGAAATAATCCTAGAAGCTGCAAAAGAAACCTGTGGAACAGCACAGATAACTAATATGTACACCGAAAGAACGGATTGGTAGAACAAAGAAATTCAAAAGAAAATTAAAGAGAAAAAGTACACATGGAAGAAATACTTAACCAGTAAAAAACAGGCTGAATGAAAATTTCTGGAACAACCAAAAACTGCTTTGTGGGACTTTAAAGCAATTAAAAAAGAAGAGAGAATGCAGCATAATAAACATGAAAGATAAAGACGGACACATAGAAGATAAGATAATGGAAAGAACATTTCAAGGAATTGACCAGTGAAGAACAGGCCATGGAGGAAGGAGAAGAAATACAACATCAACATAGAGGAGACTTTGAGTCGATCTCAGGAGAGGAGATAGCAGAAGCAATTGAGAAAGTACAATTTGGAAAAGCACCAAGAAAAGACGATATCACACCAGAGATGATTAAAATGCATAGGGCAAGAGAGACTTAAAGAACTACAGTAAATTATGAATGAAGCAATAAAAGAAAATAAAATGCCCATAGATTGGAGCATAGGAATAATTTTACCAATATACAAGAGTGGAGATCAAAGGGACTGTAAACATTATCGGGGAATTACATTGACAACTATACCAGGCAATGTGCTAGCAAGAGTAATACAGAAAAGATTAAGACCGATAATAGACAAGACAGTGAAGAGACACAATGCGGATTTATAGGGGGAATGGGTACGCAAGACTTGATTTTCTCAATTAGAGAGATCAATGAGAAATTAATAAACAAAAACAGAGACATACATATATGCTTTGTAGACTTGGAAAAAGCATTTGACAGAGTCAGAAGAAAAGATATATGGAAGACTTTAGAAAAGGAGAGTGGACATAGTAACAATAAAGGTAGTAAAGGCATTATACTGGAATAACAGAAACACAGTAAGGACAAATAATGAAGAGTCCAAAGTGTTTAAAACGGAAATAGGAGTTAGACAAGAGTGTGTGCTGAGTCCAAGTTATATATTTCTTTATAGTTATTCAACCGTTTATAAATACATTTACGTCTCTTACTGTTAGAGCTATAATCAAATCGCTGCATTGGGACCCTGCATATACTATATATGTATATTTTTGGCAAACATTTTACGTAAGCAACTCGATACCAATTTATCATATTCTTGATTCTAAGCAAAATGATGCTAAAAAAAAACTATAAACCCAAATATTAATATGGCCTTTATTTTTCTAAATATATACATCATGTGTAAATATGTAAACAATAACAAAATTTATCGAATTAAAAACAAGATAAATGGAAATGCAAGGCAAAATATTTGCCGTTAATATCTCAGGATTACTTAACCAATTACATAATTTGGAAACGTTTGACGTTATAAGCAATGCTATAAATATATTTTTTTTTCCGTACTAAGCGTAGAAATTTACGCGAGAAACATGCTGTGTAGGAATTCTTATCTCGAAACTTGCCCGATAAGATAAGGCCCGTAATTTTTTTGACTCGTTTTACGATGACTGCGGTAAACATAGTAGATTGTTACTACGCTAGATAAGTTAACATGCGATGCAAGTGTATTGTAGGTATGTGATATTAGTACAGACACGTACATAGGTAAATTTGTAACTCATTGGTATATGTATGCCGCACTAGAGTTGAGATAAATGTATGAAAATAGTCTATATAAATAAAATCGTTAAGCTATGATATCCAATAATTGTTCTTAACTATTTCCTAATGGAATTATTCCATTATTATTCCATTTCATCAATTCATCATATTGCTAACATATAAATAAATCCAACAACAATTTTAGAGAGTCGATTTTAATAAAAGGGAAGTAAAAGAATATAATAAAAGAGTTGATAATTCATTAAGATGAAATGTATTGGTAATGATAAAACATTGAAGCATGAAAATAAACACTAAGTGGGCATATTAGACATAAACCTTAAATAATTACAATTTTTTTTTATATTGACAAAACTACATAGCTCCTAATGTGCGATTGGAAAATCCAACCAGTGAAAATCCATATCTCCAATTCCACTTAAATTTGTCCTATTGCATTCTAAATATCTCATTATACAACAGCTCCTGGATCTTGTACCGAATAAACATTTCTCGCTCATTAGGAAGACTATTTAAGGGCTTATGCAGGCTCATCAGAAAATGGTACGAGTCATCATCAGCCAAATTGCCAAAAGGAAATAATCCGGGATTCCAGAAGTTTTCATGCGTAAGCAGTGGGATCCGTCTTCTCAAATACTCTTCTGTAGGATGCAGTTGACTGCTCGCAGTTGAAACGGAAGGTTGACAGTGGGAATCCCTACTGATGCTGCTACCTTCCTCCATCGAGTCCATGGATTCCACTTTGATGTCGTCGTAATAAATTTCGAATTTGGGTTCGGCGACTTCTTCTTCGACTTCCTGCGTTGCGACGGGTAAGTCTTGGACTTTCCTCTTGGTGCCGATTTGATCTTTAAGGAAGAGTAGGTCCCTATACCATAGCCAAGTTGAGGGCGGTGGTGGTGCACCGCTGCTAGATTTCCCCTTCAATTGTTTCTTGTATTCAGTGCGGAAGCAGTCTCGCAAGTTCTTCCATTTGGTCTTCGCTGCTTGTACTAAGGAAATTATTATATCAGAAATTGAATTAATTAAAGGTTAGATTTGATTCTTACTGGTGGTGTCGCAAGATTCGGCGATTTCCGCCCACAAGTCTTGAACGGCTTCGCGATTGTGGTGCTGCGGATGATTCTGATCCCAGATGGTGCTCCTCGCGTACACTTCGCGTATCAATTTCTCGATGTCTAACATTGCAATTTGGGGGTTGCACGTTCTATATAAACCGCTTGCTATCGCTTCGGTACGTGAAACGGCACTGATCCGCTTCCGCCGATTTCCTCCCCCGTTCCCCGCTAGGCGGACGGACACGCTCGAAGCCGCTACTCCCCGCGTCGAACCGCGCGCAACCAGCCCGGGAGCGGAATTTAATGTACGCGGGCAACGATCGTTACGATTCGCTCGTCCTCTCCTCTCTGAAGCCCACACGCAGACATCCGGGGCTCTCTCCGGATCTCTCGGAGGGACGGACATAGGCACCCTACGTCCAGAGAGAAGGATGAGGCGATGGACAGAGAGACCGCTGGCAAGGGAATATTTCATAGCTCGTATCTACCGCAAAAATTCTTTTCCTTTTACGTCCACATTTATTAATGTAAGGTTTTTGACTTATTTATAAAGACCCTATCAAGTTTTTCATTACTTAGAATTTCTCTGCAATCGTTATACTTTGCTATTTCCTAATCATCACATGAATTACCACCAAATCAACAAAATAGCAAAAGAATTTCTTCTCTGCATTTCATCGTATTCTAACTTAAGTTGGAAAGCTTTGTTATTGAAATGTGCATCCAGTGTAGTAAAGTTCGCGGTAGACTGTTTTTTTTTTTTTTCTTCCAATTGGATAATACAATAAAGCTAAAACAAACGACGACGCAGTGCTGAAATGATTATTACCGCACACTGGACGGTAATGACATATTAACTAGGGCTGTGCATTTTAACCGGTTAACCGGTTAACCGGTTACAGACGAAACTCGGTTATAACTTATGCGTAAAATAATGACCGGTTAACCGGCCAAGTCGGTTAACCGGTCAACTCGGCTAACCGGTCAACTCGGCTAACCGGTCAACTCGGTTAACCGGTCAACTCGGCTAACCGGTCAACTCGGTTAATCGGTCAACTCGGTTAACCGGTCACGACTTTTAACGAGACATGACGATTATTCGGACACGGCAGTTAGCTGATCACGAAATAAAGAATAATAGAATTATAAAAGATTTATAGACATGTTCGCTTGCAAATAATTTAAAATTTTGATATAAACTTTGCTGCAGGCTGTTTTATTTGTTCATGATGTATGCTACAAATACTTGTCTTATTCGTTGCTTTAGTTCTCTTTTTATACTTTATGTTTTTACTTATGGAGATATGATCAATATATCAATTTTATAAGATATCCACAGCGCTAGACATACATTAAAAATCTTCTAATCTCAGTATTCACTATAGGTAATTAAATACATATAAATAAAATATCAGTTTCAAAATAAATAATAACTACGCTGCGGCGTGGCCGGTGCGAGTTTAGCAAGAGCTGTCGGATATGAAGTGTAAACAGTTTTGGTAAATTTGAAAAAACAATGCTTTTATTTCACGTATACCACGTTAATATGAAAATTAAATTAATTCTAATAAAAAATAACACACTCTACTACTAGTAATTAATAATAATATAATCATAAGTAACTTAATTTGTATTGTGCGATGGTATTCACATGTATGTAGTTCATATTACATTTTTTTCTTCATCAAAACGATAAATAACGCATGTCTGACTAACATTTTACATTTAAAAACAAACCGAATACAAACAACGTACCGTAAAACGGGGTGAATAGAGACGTTGAGGTGATTGGGACAAAAGCCGAAAGAGAGTGTATCGCGCTATTTACTGTTTATTTACATTTTATATTGTATGTATAGAATAGGGCTGTGCATTTTAACCGGTTACAGACGCAAGACGGTTATAACTTATGTGTAAAATAATGACCGGTTAACCGGTCACGCCGGTTAAACGGTCAAATCGGTTAACCGGTCAACTCAGTTAACCGGACAGCTCGGTTAACCGGTCAACTCGGTTAATCGGTCAACTCGGTTAACCGGTCAACTCGGTTAACCGGTCAACTCGGTTAACCGGTCAACTCGGTCAACCGATTAAATGCTTACGGTTAACCGGTCACGAAATCTGCTCGGTTGCACAGCACTAATATTAACGCACTCGTGGGACTCTTGCCGGAATGTAATATAGGCGATTAATGTGCAAATTAGAAAAAATACTCGTGTCACAATGACTTGTAATGCTCATACATTGAATCACTGGCACTACATAAACATTTGTCATTTGGACACGTGTGTTTTAAAGTACTATTAAACCGTGCAGTGTTATCAATGCCAAAATTCTGATGCGTACTCTTGTCTTCACATTGTCTTGTCCTTTTTTTTTTTCTTATTATGAGTTGACTTTTACATAGTATGGTGCGAACACAGACCTGATAGACTGCCAATGAACCGTATGCGCATCGCTGCGGCACACCATCAATGTCATGTTTCATGTAGCGTCATGCTTACGTTAGTTTTCTTTAGGAAGTATTTGCCTTAAGTCACGTTAAGTTTTTTGTTTAAGTTGACAATTGTTACTGATGTTACCTAACCTTACAGTTTGATTGTTTTATTTACTTTCTTTGATCTATTCTTTCAAGGACTGTTTCGAATATTATATATTATTCACCCGATATTTTTGTTTTACGTGCAAGGCTGTGGTGTAAGTATGCATATTATGGCATTAACAATTGGGCTTATATGACAATTAATCCAGGTAGTTTTTCCTAAAGAAAAGTGATGCCATCGTGTCGTGTAAAATCCTGCAAAAGCAATAGTTTCAAAGGTGGCGGAGAACTAACTTTTCATATGTAAGTTGCAGAATGCCATAGCTTAAAAATATTCTGAAATGACGATAATACTTAGTGTTTCTATGTGAAATAGTTTTTTGTAGAATGCCCAAACGTTGTGTGGATTACTGTTATAGGGGGGTACCATAAATCCCTGCAAAAGTAAGCGTGCATATGTTTGCTCACTACATTTCCTCGAAAACGAATTTGATAGAACGGGACAGATTGTGCGAATTAAAGAGGGAGTTACTCCAACATTGAATTCGGACAAAGAAAATCTAAAAAAGTATATTTTTATTTAGAATCACTTGATATTCCTGAAAACAAAGGGTAGAGGTAAATAAATGATATATAACATATATATTTCTTTAAATTTTCTCCACTATTTCTTAGGTAAATTAATCTGCCCATCAAAGGAGGTACGATATATTTGGCAGTTCACCGAAAAACAAATTCGATAAGGATTGGTCTTGACAGGAAACGAGATTCCACAAGAAGAAAACTTGCTAAGGGCTTTTGTTTATTTACTATCAAAACATTTTTTCTAGTTTATCCCATCATTTGTTAGATATGTCACCTCTGGAAGAAACTCATGTTTCAATTTTAAGTAAAACCATAATATCGTCTTATAGCAAAATTAGATTTCATAATTTAGCGAAGAAGTTTACAGAAAAAATACAAGGCAAATCGATAAGGTAGGAATTAAGTAAACTAATATTATTTAATCATCAATAAATTATACAACCACTACTGCATGTAGGATTGTTGGATTGTTATGACAAGTCGTGAAGATCTCATGAAACTTGTATTAGATTTTTCCTACGTACTTTTATATGGCGTTGAAAGAAATTTTTTCTTTTCTCTCTTATTAAACCTGAGAACGAATGAAATATATGTTACCAGTTCATCGTATTAGAAACTGTCTATAGTTCTAAGTTGTCCCCAACTTTCATAAAAAAAACAATGCCATATAAAATACATAGGATAAAATATAACATATGCTACTAATTATTACAAATTGCAAGTGCTATTAAAATTTATTGATATCCTTCACTTTATTTATTTGAATATCCGCCATGGTATCGACGTCATTGATGACGTTTGTGTTCCAATATGGCGCATTTCAATTGATGGCAGTTTTGAGTTCAATATGAGCACTCTATCATCTCTATGGGTGGGAAGTATGAACATTAAGCAAATAATTAGACTTGACTCGTTATTTTTTAACAATTGACGTCAATTTATACAGTTGCTTATCAAGAGCACCTTTTTTCTTAAAAACGCAAAACGGTTACACTTTTTTTGTTATACACTAACATGTATCTAGTTCCATTAGTAAACAGAGATATCTCCTGCACATTAAATCATCATCCATCATCCCGATCATGCAATTATCCCATTGCGGTCAATTTAAACGAAAATAAGGCCGTATTACTTCGGTTTAAATTGTCCAAGCGGTGAGGGTGGCCTCGATATCTATTACCGTTCCAGTTGAAAGGCTTACAGCGTCACAATTACCGAATTCGACTAATTTAAAATTAACCCGTTGTCAGTTGTATTCATATGTTTACGCATGAACGATCACAATATCTAGATATAGACGAATATCATGAGGATATGCTAGCGCATAAATAGAGGGCATAGACGGAAAAAAAGGAAACACACACTCTAGGCTTATTAATTTATTTATATTACGAGGCACAAGCCTCGCGTACTTGACTTTGAGATCATCGTATTTATTAATAAAGCAATTTACCAATGCGTCTAAATGGAAGTTATTGTTGACTACAAAAGCGAGGAATTCCTTGGCTACGCGTAAACATAGTATTGTTTACAGGAATCGTAACAAAAATAGAATCAGATTCATGTTGCTTTTATTATTATTATTGACTTGCGTTTAAATACAACAGAGCAAATGATGATTAGTTTCAGAGATTAAATTCTTCTGTTAAGGAAGTGTAGCATTTCTTCAATAATATCTGGCACTCTAATTAGCAGTTCTTCCGTGAATAAAATTCACAATAAAATCTAGAACGGGCATGCGAAAGATCAGCTTGAGAGTGATCGCCTTTTCACTAAGTGTTAAAAAACAAAGATAAGATTCGAACTAGTTTTTCTAGTGCACCCCAAACTGCCAAAGTTGCAACCACAATACGTAATAAAGTGTTACTTAAGGTAGAAAATGCCTTAAATTTATGGGTGGAAGATATGACAAGAAAACATATTCCTATCGATGGCAAAGTGCTACAACAAAAGGCGTTGGTTTTATATGAAGATATGCATGCCCAAGATTATACTGAAGAGGAAGGAAAATCATTCACAGCAAGTAGGGGGTGTAGCTGCTGCCCTGTTACCAGAAAAATTTAAACAAATTATTGCAGAAAAGAATTACTATATCATCCTAAGCAAGTGGGTTTAACTGCGTTGAGACTGGTCTTATGTGGAAAAAAATGCCTCAACGGACTTATATTCATAAGACTGCAAAGAGTGCACCAGGCTTTAAAGCAATTAAGGATAGACTCACCTCGATATTTTGTACAAATGCAGCTGGTCATATGATTAAACCTGGACTTGTTTACCGATCACAGAATCCACGTGCTCTTAAATACAAAGATAAAGCTTGCCTGCCTGTGTTTTGGCAATCAAATCGAAAGGCGTGGGTTACGGCTGTTCTATTTACACAATGGTTTCATCAATGCTTTATTGCGGAAGTGGAAAGATATTTGGAAAAGGAAGAATTCCCATTTAAAGTGCTGCTGATACTAGACAATGCTTCTGGGCATCCTGTGTCACTAGGCACAGAAAATAAAAATGTTGAAGTAGTTTTTCTACCACCTAACACGACCTCATTGCTTCAGCCCCTTGATCAAGGTGTCGTTAGATGCTTTAAAGCCATATATATTCGACAGGTTTTCGAAATGCTGTATACAATGGCTAACGAATGCTCTGATATCGGGCTCATGGAATGCTGGAAGTCATTTACAATTGCTGACGCAATTCTATTTATCAAAGGAGCGATAGAGGAATTAAAGTCAGAAACGATAATAGCATGTTGAAAAAATCTGTGGAATGACATCGTTTTTAGTTCTGAAGACACACATGATATTAATTCACATCTAACAACGATATTTAACATAGTGCAAAAAATAGATGGAGAAGGATTTAACGATATAACCAAAGAGGAACTCAGTGATTACATAAACGAAGAGGATCAAGTATTCACCAACGAGGAATTGGTAGACCTTGTGAAATCTTCCCCAGAAGCGAGTGACGATGAGGATAAAGGTCAACAAGAACCGCCAGCATGGACGCTTGAAAATTTTTTAGCGATATTTCGAACTGCTCAGAAATTAAAAGAACAGATAGTAGAATATGATCCAATAATGGAACGCAGTATAAAAATTACTCGCACTATAACAGACGCCTTGAAACCTTTGGAAGATTTGTTTATTGAAATGAAAAGACAAAAACTACCAATAACAATGTTCTTTGAAAAAGTCGACAAAACTATCGATAATGCACAGCCATCAACATCGTTTGCTTCGGATCTAAGTAAACAATCGACTGCTAACTTGGACTTGGAGGAAGATGAATGAATATGTAGCTCACGATGATAAAATTTTTCTTGTTGTATATTTTCTTGTTGTGTATGTAAATATGTACTATATGTACATATGTATGTATGAACTTATATATTTATTAAACTTAAATTCTATTTGTGCCACAGCACAAGAATATTTATTTATTTATTGTTTATTTATTTTAAATAAATATTATATAACTTATTTTTTCTTGTTTCATTGTTTTAACTTTGCTTCATATTTCATATTGTATTCGGAAATAAAGCGTTCGCTACTATCCGCGGTTTTCAGTATCCGCGGAAGAGCACAGAACCAAACCCGCGCGGATATGGGGGTACTACTGTACTATAATTAATCTAAGCGCGTTTGAATATTTCATTGGTGTAACGTTAGTAGTCGTTTTTATTTACGTATGCATAGCGTCACCAGTACAAAAATGAAGGAACTCCTAGCAGAAATAAAAACAAAGGCGCAACGTACAAAAGTTGCTCTAAAATCAAATACAAACAAAACAATTGGATATTCAATACATTGTTCAATGTCGTTTTCCCGGCATTTTAATCCATAAACTTGTTAACTGTCACACGCAGCGTGCCATGTCAGTTTACTGAATATACACAGTACATAGTCTAATAGAATAAAATATACATGCAGACGTTCTGACGCATGTTCTTTATTTCGGGATTTCGAATGAAAAACCGCGTCGCCTGCTTGGGATGAACGAGATAGTCCCAGCTGTAACGCCGGCTGCGGTGACAAATGGCAGCGGTCCCCGCATTATTAATAAGAGCATGAAAAACAGACGCTCCCGCATTCAAATATAAAACCCGCGCCTTTCGAACATATTAACGTTGGCGTTGGAACGTGCACACTTATGCTTATGACTATAACACTCTATGGAAGTACAAAGTTTTTTTGATGGAATATTAAATGTTCATACAATTTAGTTTGGTTAAAAAGGTCAACGAAAATACCCTGGAATTAAAAAGTAAATATGATTGGATTTCTTTTATGAGCATCAGGTAAAAACATGTATCGCGAAAATGAAATTATGATAAATTATGGGAATAAAGTTAAAAATAAATTTTACGAAGGTTATGCCTCTTTATAGAGTAGTCAAAATGATTAAAAACTATAACCAAATAGAATAGATCTAGTCAAAAACTAACCAAATACGAAACGTCCTATTCGTTTGTTGATTCTTTAAAATATACCTAAGCTGTCTTGTTCTTCTAGGATTAATTAATCTCGTCAACATCACTTGCTCAGTTTGCTGGTAAATACTTTGTAAACAAGTAAAACAAACACCTTTTCCCACAAATATCAAACACAATCTAGTGTTTGTCTAGTTTGTATTAAAAACAGCCACATTGCCTCCAAACAGGCAATTATTTGCTGCTTTTACCTGAGGGAAATGATAAGTCTAAGCTTAAATATTTGAACTCGAGTCGGATATGGAATCAACCATCTCAAGCACCCTAGCATCGAATCTATGGATTGTCAAGGCTGGAATTGAATCTATTAGTTCAAGTCTGGAATCGAGTCTATTGGTCGATTATTTTGTCTGTATATCTAAATTCTTCTTAAAATACGTAGTAGATGCGTTCTGAACCAAAATAAAACAATCAAGATACATTTTTATTGAGTACGAGTCGAGCAAATTTGGCTGCAGAAACACCCTCTCTGATTCGTACAAAATAATAAATTTGCTGTTGGTCAGACTACGACTTTACCAGAAAAAAACTTTGAAAGCACTATTTTTGCATCAGCTTTATTATTATGATGCTGTTACAATGAGTAACGCTTTAAAATGATTTGAAAATATAATTATTAGATGCTGTAAACACTAATGAGAAAATGGCAGAAAGAAAACTATTGAAGGGAACAAATAAGGAGCGACAAACAAAAAGGAGAGGTCGCCAGAAAAATAAAAATTCGAAAACAATGTCCAATCAGATTTCAAGTCAAATGATTATTAGGCGGTATAGCTTCCCTAAGTTCTAAATGAATACACACTAAAAAATATTTGCAATTCCTACTGAAAATTACAGTAATGTATAAAATAAATTCACCAAAAATTAGAAAATATACCTAAACTTTTCTAGTAAATTTCATGAGCATTATACCTCAGCCTGAATAAAATGGTGATCATAATAAACTGTACCGGTGCTTCTAAAATTTTATTTCATCCTGAAGATTACTAATCGCTGTTTGCTTTGAAATTTGTTTTTCTGATGGTTCTCTTGCATGTGTGGTCGTAAGATTTATATCATTAATTTTACAGACGTATTTCTTGTAGCATACGATCAATTGCAGTTAAATTTTTTGTCAGAAATCGGTCGATTCTTCGCGAAATCCACTGTATCCTCTCCCATACAGACGCGAATATTGCATCTGGCAACGTGGCGCACCTCCACGTTTTAACAACAGCGACGACCCGGCAACACGGCAGCCATTTCCAAAATTAGATAACGTCCTGCCTATCGCGCGTTCTCCGACGACGTCGAACACTCGCAAAACGAACAGAAGGAGAGCGTACAAGTCGGATAGATAAAGAGAGAAACTAAAAGGAAATAGGACCCCGACGAGAATCGTGTTCGTCGTAAACGTATAGCGTATACGTCAGTAGGCCTTGAACTCTATTCTTTCGCCGAGTGCGGAGACGCTGTCGGCCAAACCGGCTACGGACGGGGCCACTACTATAACGACTACGACAACAACGCAACGACGGGAGCGTAGGGGAACGAAGGGGACAGAGGAGAGAAGCGATCGCAAAATGCCGCTTGCCAATTCTGCTCGTCACAGCCGCCCGCGGACCTCTTTTTAAGAGCTGATGGGATGCGTGCCTCACTGCTGTAGCTGTAGCCTTCGCAGTATTGGTCGACTGTTGTTCGAGGATTGTTTGTTTTGGCACTGCGCTTCGTTCCGATGAAATTTATATGGCGTTTGGCACAGCGCGGCCGTTCGTGCGTAAGCGAGGAAAGTCGCATCTTGTTCGACTTTAGCAAGTTGGTAACTGGTAACACACAGGCGCGCTTTTACCCAAATATTTTAAATAAACGTGACGCGGTTTACAAAACAATCTGTAGAACAAAGGATAAGCAACTTTTTTTCAGAGTGGGCACCGGCGGCATTCATAGTTATGTTTAACACATAAATCAACATCATAAAACAAGTCATTTTTCAAAAAAAAAAGAGTTATGAGATTATTTTTCTAACTACCAGGACCGTTCTTGTTAAATTTTATAGAGCTTGGAAGTAAAGACTCCCTGCATCATGGCTAAATGTAGATATCAGCCCACCAAACTCTATTTTATGCCAAAATTATATCTAGACCGCATTTCTTCGTCGCAAAACTCAATAATGGTCTCCAGAATGGTTAAAGCATCATCATTCGCGGATTGACCTTTATCCATGATGGAATATTCTAGAAAATGTTGGTTTAAAATGCCTGAGGTTAAAATTACCTATTCCCCGCAAATACTATACTAAATAGTCATTAAAAAAAACTATTTTAATATTTAAAATTGTAAAAATATTTTGATAAAAATCAAAATAGCGAATTCGCAAAGTCACCAGAACGTAGAACGAGACTCTACCAAGTTGTCAAACGACAAAGTAAAGGTCTGAGGTAGTGCGAGGCAAGGTATAGGTAAATTAGTTTGCATATTTTCCGTCCGCTAGATTTGCTTGATCGCACCATATATAGAGTGCAGATATTGAACTCAAAACTGCCATCAATTGAGATGCGCCATATTGGAACACAAACGTCATCAATGACGTCGATACCATGGCGGATATTCAAATAAATAAAGTTAAGGATATCAATAAATTTTAATAGCACTTGTAATTTGTAATGATAATTGGTAGCATATGTTAGATTTTATCCTATGTATTTTTATATCGCATTGTCTTTTTTTATTAAAGTTGTGGACAACTTAGAACTATAGACAGTTTCTAAACTTACGTTGAACTGGTAACATATACTTCATTCGTTCTCAGGTTTAATAAGAGAGAAAAAAAAATTCTTTCAACGCCATATAAAAATACGTAGGAAAAACCTAATACAAGTTTCATGAGATCTTCACGACTTGTCATAACAATCCAACATTGTATGTTATCTTTAGGAGTAAATAATATACTGCAGTAGTGGTTGTATAATTTATTGATGATTAAATAATATTAGTTTACTTAATTCCTACCTTATCGATTTGCCTTGTATTTTTTCTGTAAGCTTCATCGCTAAATTATGAAATCTAATTTTGCTATAAGACTATGTTATGGTTTTACTTAAAATTGAAACATGAGTTTCTCCCAGAGGTGACATATCTAACAAATGATGGGATAAACTAGAAAAGCCGGTTTGGGGAACATGACTTGATAGTAAATAAACAAAAGTCGTTAGGAAGTTTTCTTCTTGTGGAATCTTGTTTCTTGTCAAGACCAATCCTTATCGAATTTGTTTTTCGGTGAACTGGCAAATATATCATACCTCCTTTGATGGGCAGATTAATTTACCTCAGAAATAGTGAAGAAAATTTAAAGAAATATATATGTTATACATCATTTATTTATCTCTACCCTTTGTTTTCAGGAATACGAAGTGATTCTAAATAAAAATATACTTTTTTAGATTTTCTTTGTCCGAATTCAATGTTGGAATAACTCCCTCTTTAATTCGCACAATCTGTCCCGTTCTATCAACATCCTTTTCGAGGAAATGTAGTGAACAAACACATGCACGTTTACTTTTGCAGGGATTTAACCCTCTGTAACAGTAATCCACATAACAATGTTTGGGCATTCTACAAAAAATTATTTCACATAGAAACACTAAGTATTATCATAAGTTCAGAATATTTTTAAGCTATGGCATTATTCTGCAACTTACATATGAAAAGTTAGTTCTCCGTCATCTTTGTAACTATTGCTTTTGCAGGATTTTACACGACACGATGGCATCACTTTTCTTTAGGAAAAACTACCTGGATTAATTGTCATATAAGCCCAATTGTTAATGCACCACAATTACACCACAGCCTTACACGTAAAACAAAAATATCGGGTGAATAATATATAATATTCGAAACAGTCCGTGAAAGAATAAAGCAAAGAAAGTAAATAAAACAATCAAACTGCAAGGTTAGGTAACATCAGTAACAATTGTCAACTTGCAAAAAACTTAACGTGACTTAACGCAAATACTTCCTAAAGAAAACTAACGTAAGCATGACGCTACATGAAACATGACGCATATAATGACGCCTGTGTTCCAAGATGACCTTTAGTCTTTTGATGGTGCGCCGTAGCGATGCGCATGCGGTTCATTGGCAGTCTATCAGGTCTGTGGATCGCACTATAATAACATTGTAAGTTTAAGATCGTTTAGCAGTGATGGTTTTTCCAAACTAGAGACAAGAAAGACACATGATATTACATAATTCTCGTTTGATAAATAACTGCTTCTACACTATCGCTATATCTACTAAATATTAGGAAAACACTGTGTAAAACTACCATATTTTTCTTTATAATAAATACGTCCCACCACATTCTTTTTCATTACCCTCTTCCACAATCACCACTACTGAGATGCCTTTTGCATAACAACGCAATGTGCTTTCTTTAATTGAATTATCAACAATACAAAGCCTGCAACGTCATCAGTAATATTGCAATCATTCCTAGACATCTGAGATGCGATTATCGCCACTAGAGATTGTCCATTGTTGCGTTTCTTTTCACAAATCAACGACGACCGACGGGAGACGGACAAGACTCGCCACGCATATCTAACAATACAAATTTTTCCATAGAATCGCCGTGTTTAGAATATTCAAATCGTATATATCCTGACGTCTATACGGCGAATTAAAAATGTACGAGACGTCGCGTCTAGAATCAGCTGACTGGCGGGTTTAAAGTGTGGTTAAAATTTAATTAACTTGGAGTTCAAATTGGGCCCGGTCGCTGTCGGCTTCATCTCTATTTCTGCGTGGGTTGGCCTCGACGAGAGATTTAGCGCAGCACCTCTACTCTTTCGATGCGAATGTAGTATCCGACGAAATGACGGCACTTATACCGAGCGAGAATGGGCAAATATTTGCGTAGGCAGGCTCGGTATAACGGGAAATCATTTCCATGGACCGGCTAGCTTTAATACGTGTTTGCTTTTACCTCTATTGCAGACGTGTTCCTGT
Organism: Cetonia aurata; assembly: GCA_949128085.1. Lineage (NCBI taxonomy): Eukaryota > Metazoa > Arthropoda > Insecta > Coleoptera > Scarabaeidae > Cetonia > Cetonia aurata. The sequence continues at coordinate 39,270,684 of OX421885.1, forward strand.
TTTAATATAGGTATAGTATGCATCAAAGCAAACAATTTTGAAAGCAAGGTTTTTTATTTTCGCTATTAGGTACATATAGCAACCAATATAGTTGATTTACTAAAAAATCTAAAAACTGAGTAATTCTTTAACAGCAAGAAATTCACCAAATTCACCAACTCGAAGAGACATGGGATAAAGGAAAAGACATGCCAATATTTTTTCTGAGATATCCAAATTTTAAACTGTTACACCACAAAAAAAAACCTTTGAAAATCTGCACTGGCACGTCTTTGAGATCCATTAATTCTGCGCGCATTCTCATAAAATTCTCGTCATCATTGCATCATGATTGAATTTCTACTCTGATCACGTGCTTATACAGAGTACTGATCAAGAATATAAAGAGAATCCTTGACGAAGTTCTCTTTATATATTTTAAGCCCTGTGGATATGAAAGATGAGAAGCGATTAATGAACAGACCGACAATTTTCTCACCATTCACGTCGATTGTAATTTTTGGTCTCACATTTGTGCTCATGGTTTTTCATTATATTGATTTTAAAATCAATATAATGAAATTGATGATTTTAATACCAATATAATGAAAAATCAGGGAATTAGATACTTACGAAACCATGTAAATGAGGAAAGATTCTAACATTTCTGAACGGCTTTTTCAAAAATAAAGACGAAATATTCATCTACCACTAGAGTATTCTACTGGTTTGCACGTCTGGTTATAGCGAGTTCAGGTCTCACTGTGATCAATCGCGATAACGGGTTTTTTTTCCAGGGTTTTAATGATTAGGAAGGAGATTTAACTCTGTGGGGGTGCTTGATAAACATCAATAGCTTAGGCTTTATTTACTTTAAAAGAAAAAAAAACTATGATTATAATAACACGTGCAGAGTCAGTGGTTGTGTTAATCATCCAAGTCAGAAATTCTGATGTTAGGAGGGCACAGATGATACACTTTAAATGAATTTGAAAAATCTTTTCTCTTATGACTTTCCTTTGTAGTCATCACTACAGATATTTCAGAAAGTAAACACCATTACTTTTTCAATATTATTTATCGCGTCACATTTTTTCAAGATTGATCTCAACATCGCATCTTACCATCCGAAAACGGTTGGTATTCCGCGCAGGATCATCGAGTCGAAGTTGCAAGACCGCTTACAAAGTTTCGAAACAAGCACAACCCAACTCCATAGGCGGAAAGCTACGTACGACTACAGCAGATTCGCCCCAATAAAACAACCGATTGTAAAACAAGTCTAAACGGTCTGAACCGCTTTTCAGTCGTCGAATAAATTGAATTCGCCTAAAGGAATGTGGCCGGCCTACCTATCACTTACACGTATAGGCGCAGACAGCTTTTGTGTTTTTAATTCCATACGGTTTGACAGGTTGTAATCGCAGTTTCCCAAATCTGAACGAAATCGATAAACGGGTGCTGAATAAACTTCTTTGCGCAGAGAGTTTGTGCCGATGAATGTTTTTTTAACGTATTTTCACACAAATATCACTTTCTATTGAAGCTGACATCGGCAGACGAGTTAATTCACCTGGAAAATCGGGTCCTGTACAAACATGTGTTTCTAACAGAACGGTGTCGTTGAAATTGATATTAACCTGTAGTTCTGTTTGTATTCCGATATAAATTTCTAGATGGATATGCTCTAGAAACAACAATTCAAATAAATTAATGTAAAATTAAAAAAAAAAGACCAACTAGTGTTAAAAGGAATACAACAACGAAACTTTTAGTGTTCTAAATAAGCTATTGATTTAATTCTTACTCTAAGGCTGATTTCTGGAAAACAATGTGCAAAAGATAGTGAAATATACAGTCGAAGAATAAGTATTATTAATTATTATATAAACTGATAAAGTTGAAGTAAAGCCCAGCATAAGGTTAGACCGAGAAAAAACTGTAGCTACAACGGCTAAGTTATAAACTATGAATTAAAAATACGACCAGTGAATTATCTAAATTGTTCTATTTTTCTAATTTTTACAGCCTACTAGGATACAGTATTATTTTCTGGGGCGGACATGCCGGAAACTTAAAACTTATTTTTCATGCACGAAAACAAGCAATCCGCATAATATACAAAATGAAAATTAAAGAAGTTGTAGGGGAATTTTCAAAAGATAAAATTTGTTAACGAGCACAGCCCTTTATGTTTATGAGTGCATAAAATTTACGTGGAAGCATCGTCACTATTTTGAAAGTAGTTTAAAAACAGGGCTCTACCCTACCAGGCATGGACAAACGTTTCTACTTCCACGCCATAAACTTAGATCTTATCAAAGGGGAGTTTACTACTCGTGTTTAAAATTATTTAATAAGTTACCTAGGAAGGAATGGATTCTATAAAATGTCAGAAATCAACTAAAAACCCCCCTTAGTCACCAGACGTTCACCCCATTGAACATTTGTGGCCAATATTAAAACCTAGTCGTAGCACCAAACGGATTTCTAATAAAGAAACGCTAAAACAACATCTGTTGGAAGAATGAAAAGCAATAAACCCTAGTGTAACAAGTAAGTTAGTCAAATGAATGCCCAACAGACTGCGAGAGCCATTATAAAATCCAGAAGTTATCCCACTAAGTATTAATTTCGTTTTGAAAAAGGTTTAATGTTACTATTTTGATGTTTATAGTTAGGTGCCGGATACTTCTGTGTGCTTGCTATAGTGCGTATTTTGCGTTATATTTTTTGTTACAGCAATTTTTATTATTTTCAATTTAAAAGTTTGTTTGACTTAAGTAGTATTAATAAATGAATGTAATATGCGCAATAGTTGTTTCTTATCACCATATAATTTAATAATATTCTGGCCGTTGCGATACACTGCTTAGTGGCCGGATACTTTCGTGAGCAACTGTATAAATGGCTATGTGATGTAGAACCATACAATTTAGAAGAGTATTAATAATAGTACCTACAATGTTTAATATGTATTAATTTTGTTTTCTTTGTTTGACTTGTTTTCGTGCGACAGCTTCACGTTATTTGCAATGTATGTTGTTGGTTCTTTAAAAATAAATATTATTATTTTTATTAAGTTAGAAAAAAGTTTCTAATCCTAATATTGGAGTGTTGTTTCTTATTGTTAATATAGAAAACTTAAAGATATCACAAAAAAAAACATCATTGGATTGTGAATTTTGAAAAGATTAAAGATTACCGAAACATTTACATACAAAATTTCGAAAAACTCCTCTGTCACTATAGAAATAACTTGCATAATATTTTCAATCACATCTTTATTTAAACTAATAATTTAAAACGGCTAAAAATGTGATACACAAAAATACTAATAAAAATGTATGCTTGTGAAAAAAAAAATACATATGCCTTGTCAAAAATTATTAATAATTATTTTCCAAAGAACGTACTAAACAAAAATTCCAGTGGTGTGCCTAGTTATACTAGGAAAATACATAAAACTAAAAGAACTGTTCAGAATGTTTAAAAGTCAATCTTACATTTTTAAAATATTTCCTTATGCCCAATTTCAGAATGATTGGAATCAAGGTAGGATGAAAAATTAATTGCCCAAGAGTTATTAAGAAATGTTTATTTTATTTAACTACTGGCTTCTTATTAATATGTAAATTAAATCAATACTGATTTAAAAATTATAAGGTATATTCCTGACAAACTCTTACTTAGAAAAATAACGCTTAATTCAACAAAAACGGTAACGTAAAAAAAAAAGAAGATCTCAATTGTAATCCATCCTAGTTCGGAAGATCAGATTGTCGATTTCGTGCATCAGCGAATACCGCGTCCTCTCGTCGAAATTCCTAAGCTTTATCGCGAGTAATTCGCCATAAACGTCGCACTCGTCTTTGAGGGATACATCGTCTTTGTTTAATATAACAGCAGTATTCGTAGCGTCCTTTACGGAACCGTCATCATCCATTCTAGCTTTCTTGCTGGGAGTAACATCTGTAACAATATCCTTAACGTTATATAGGTCCATTGGAATGAATTTGATATCACAAACCTGGATATTCGATTTTGATCCCGCTCAAATTCTCATCGGAGGAGCTGTCGAAGTCATCGACAGCCTGTATATTGGTGACCGAATATTGCTGTATGGTCGTCGGTGTTGATTTTGCGTCGAGTTCTTGAATCTAAAAATATGAAATAATCCCTCTTATTATCTAGGATCGATTAGCATAAATTGTTTTCGTTGAATTAATTATTCAAAGTAAATTATTTGCTTTTGTGATGTGACGTAGATAAACAAATATATTAGTGTTTTTAAATTTGTCCCTTCTTAGAAAAGGAATCGTAGAAACTAATCTTCATCTATTTCATATTATGAGCCTAATATACGGGTTTCAGTTAATTTATTTAAACTGTTTTATTTTACATTTTAAAACCACAATTTCAAAAGACGTACTTTATATATGTAAAGTACATTTTAAAATTATTTATAAGAACTTTTAAATAAGGCTTAATTGTATATATTTTAAAGCTACCTTATAGGACCTTATTATCTACTACAAGTATATAAAATATTTATTATTATATAGTCAAAAAGATTATAAAAACGTTATTTTCTTTGCCATTAAAACAATTTTCTTTTTATATATTTGTACCTTCTTTATTTTAGAAATAAAGAACATCAAAAGAAATATTCGCAATATATCTATGTATAAATACAATATTTTTTTTTCAAAGTTAAATAAAACAAGTAGACACATATTGAAACCTATTTTACACAAATGAATTCAATAGTAAATTCCTTCGAAACATCTATGGACATATTTAGGTGTCGTCATTTCTAGTATTTACATTTTTATAAGTAAATTATGTTTACATTGAAGGAATCTATTTGTGGTTAAGCATTTCCTTCAAATTAAATATCCGAGTTGTGTTGACCAAAAATAATTGTTATTAATAGGGTAATTTGGTAACCTATACATAGAAAACAACCTTCGAAATATTTTGAGTTAAAATTATTTATACAGCTTGAAAACCTCTGGAACCATTACTGCATTAATACAAGTACCGATCCAGTAGCATAGTATAATAAACGTATAGCCACGTGGTAGTAGTATTAGCGACAATATTGTTCATAATTGTTTAAATATTTACTTGCTTCTTATGTATAATACCAGACGAAGCACAGATTTAATTATTCTTACATTTAAATCTGCTCAAATATTTTATATCTGGATTAAAATTGATAGTGCTACAATATTTATAGTTTAAAACACGATAAAATTCTGGGTATTTCATCTTCGTTGAGAGGTAAACTACGGTTAAATACCGATTGGGGTCCTTATTTCACCCCTACTTTCTACCTGAATATTTGCTTTGTCCCTAAAGCCTAACCATCTGCACGCACGGCTCTACTATATATATCTACATAATAACTTTGATGTTATATTTATTTTACGCAGTGCTTTAATAAAAAGTATAATTTTCTTACCAATCGCGTTACTAGCGGCCCTCTCCTCGGATAATACCTCTTCTCTAGGAACGTCAGCAACTTATATCCGTACCACAAGCCGTTTTCTATCTCGTCGGTAGGCAAGCCCGATTCCCGCAGTCGCAGCACTTTCTTATGCGTCCTCCTGAATTGCGTGTTCAGCACGTTTATCTTCCTCTCCACTTCGACCACTTCCAGGCACATGATGTGTCCGATCTGTTTTAGCGCCTCGTCTTTCCGACTGCGGTTCTTATAATTCTTATTCTTGGGGTCCCACAGCACCGGATGCTCCTTGTATAGATTGATCAGGTGTTCGACACTCTCCTCGGTCCACATCGCGTCACGTACGCACTCACTCTGATTCGGAACCGGCTCGAGCGGTCGCCTGCACGGTTAACCGACTGACGCCGTTTGAAACTGGTCAGAAACTCGGAGTTTGCGTACTAGGCGGCCGGCGACAGGCGGTCGTTATTTGAAACTGGTCGACGAACTTCGATGCGGGTGACACCTGGCGGAAGTGTTATCTTCATGCGGTTTCGGATAATAGCGGCCGTGTTTTTCTTATATGTTATGTTTGTGTTTATTTATTCTCGACGCAAATAAAACGTAGTTTGCCGAACGAAACATATGCGATAACTTTTTCTTTATACCGTTCTCTTTCTATATGCATATGTTACCCGAAATGTGTTTATAATAAATACAACAGAACTGTTGTAAGTTTTTTTTTTCTGGAACTTTTAATGTATCTAAGGGCCGGTCTTTCAATCTCCTAATAAAGTTCCTAATAAAAGTTATTAGCCGAATAACAGAAATAACTGTTTTTCCACCAACTAATAAAAATTATGTAGCTAATAAGCCGATTTATTCTCCTAAAATGTTATTAGGTGGTTGAAGTGGCCAATAAGTACTATTAGAACCTTAATAAGCTCATCGAAAGTATCTAAATGTCGCCAACATAACAAAAAAAAAAAGTTTGAAATTGTTTGAGATTATTTGTAAAGGAGGAACATGGATATTTTTGAAGATTTCGAGGAGTTTGTGGAAAATGATTTGGCCAAGCTTGTTGAAGTAGTTAATCGTAAGAGACAGTATAGTATTAGAGAGCCTCATATAAATTATTTAAATATTTGGAACGATGAAGAGTTTGTTAAGAGATTTAGATTGTCAAAACGCAGTGTTCAGTGGTTACTAGAAAGAATTAAAAATAGATTAAAATATACCACAGAAAGGTTACTAGTAAATATGTCAATTTTAATAGATTGCTAACATCTTTAACACAAAATGGCCGCGTTCAATACACGTAGCAAGCGGTTTGGGACCTGTTGACAATTCGCCTCAACAGATTAACGCTGCATGAATAACATATTAGGAAGCGATCGCCATTTTAGGTAGCGGATATAAAAACTGATATCCTTTTGATATGTATCAAAGAAATACCCTTCCGTTTCTATTCATATTTGTATAGCGTTGTCATTTATTGCTTGTTGTAAAATCTTATTGGATATTACTAACATAAACTAGGGTTATGAAAATGCCGAATAACTATTCACCTAATAAATAGTCGTTGAGAAACGGTCTGTTTTTATTTACCTAATATATCTTCCTTATAACTTATTAGCTAAATTGTTATTAGACACATTTATTAGGACATTGAAATACCAGGCCGACAGCTATTATTTATAGGGTTTATTGTTAATTTATTGTTAAGATTATTTATTTTCAATATTGTTTATTGTTAACATTGTTCATTGTTAATATTGTTTATTATCAATATTGTTTATTATCAATATTGTTTATTGTTAATATTGTTTATTGTCAAAATTGTTTATTATTAATATTGTCTATTATCAATATTGTTTATTGTCAACATTGTTCATTGTTAATATTGTTTATTGTCAATATTGTTTATTGTTAATATTGTCTATTGTCAATATTGTTTATTGTTAACATTGTTCATTGTTAATATTGTTTATTATCAATATTGTTTATTGTCAAAACTGTTTATTGTTAATATTGTCTATTATCAATATTGTTTATTGTTAAGATTGTTCATTGTTAATACTGTTTGTTATCAGTATTGTTTATTGTTAATATTGTTTATTGTCAAAATTGTTTATTCTCAATATTGTTTATTGTTAATATTGTCTATTGTCAATATTGTTTATTGTTAACATTGTTCATTGTTAATATTGTTTATTTTCAATATTGTTTATTGTTAATATTGGTTATTGTCAAAATTGTTTATTGTTAATATTGTCTATTATCAATATTGTTTATTGTTAACATTGTTCATTGTTAATATTGTTTGGTATCAATATTGTTTATTGTCAAAATTGTTTATTGTCAATATTGTTTATAGTTAATATTGTCTATTGTCAATATTGTTTATTGTTCACAATGTTTATTGTTAATATTGTTCATTATCAATATTGTTTATTGTTAATATTGTTTATTATCGAAATTGTTTATTGTCAATATTGTGTATTGTTAATGTTATTTGTTGTTAATATTATTTATTGTCTATACACTGTGCTTTGATAATCTAAACCTCTTGATAAATCACGATGAACTATTTTAATTAGATTGACCAAACCCCTTTCAACCAAAATTCTCGAAATCTTCAAACATGTCTGGTTCATAAATAATTTCAAACTTGAAAACATAACCTTCTTTGTTGTTTTAACAACTTTCAGAGATTTTCGATGCGCTATTAAGCGTCTAATAATTTTTATTGGCTACTTCAAGCACTCAATAAGATATTAGGAGAATAAACCAATTTATTACCTACATAATTTTTATTAGTTGATGGAAAGACAGTTATTTCAAGTTCAGCTAATAACTTTTATTAGGAACTTTATTAGAAGTTTGAAATACGTGTCCTTAACGTAAAAATACTCGTTGAAAGACGGTCTGTTCTTATTCACCTAATAACTTATTAGCTGAATTGTTATTAGATACATTTATTAGGAGATTGAAAGACCGGCCCTAAATAAAATAATTTGGAGTAAAAGTAGAGGTTTCGCATTGTTAAGTAAATGTTTAGATTATATACAGGTTGTTTTAAATTTAACGGTATTTTTTTTATCTCTAGCTAGTAAAATGTAACTTCATTTTTGAAACCCTATACTACTTATTAATACGCATATGGAGAAAAAAAAGCAGGGGTATTTATGTACAGGTGTGTCAATTTATATGAGATTTGGCAGTTTAGGGTACTTCTACACTAGAGGAAATTGCTATAAATCTACTGGCATTAGTAGTATCATGTAGTCTATGACTGATCAATTTCTTGGCGGAAAGAGTTATACATCCAGACAGAGATTTACCTTATTTAAATTTCTGCCATGCTACTTCCAGGTAAGACCAAATTTAATGAAACGGACCTCATTTATTAGTTTGCGGTCGTTTTTATCATTAGATAGCCCAATATGTCGAGGGGAACACAGTTATCTCATGCAGAGAAGTGTGTTATTGATGCTTTATACAAAAATGGTGTGTCTAACCGGAAGATTAATAGAAGCCATTATGTTGTTAATTCGTATTTAAAATTAGGGGAGAGGTATGGATCCATTAAAAGAACTAGTCGAACACCGATAATTAGTAGCTGCGGCAAAAGGACAATTTTTAGCCTGGCAACAGAAAATCACATGGTTGCTTCCCAGATTCCTGCTCAATTACAACTTGATGTTACGACGAGACGTGTACGCCAAATTTTGCAGAGTAATGAAAATTTAGAATGGCGCAAAAGATTAAGTAAACCGAAACTTACTGTGAAGCACATCGAAGCTAGGTCGACGTTTGCCAAAATGCATATGACCTGGGATCATGAATGGGAAAGAGTAGTTTTCTCAGACGAGAAAAAGTTCAACTTAGATGGTCCTGATGGCTAACAATGCTACTGGCACGATTTACAAAAAAAGCACGGAAGTGTCGATGAGTCGGAACTTTGGAGTAGGCACGGTAATGGTCTGGAGTGCATTTTGCTTTCAGGGTATATTTCCTACTGCTTGGATTACTACGAAAATGAACTGTGCTGCATATGTGGAAATACCATATAAATATGAAGCCAAGATTCAAAACGTATAGAAATCTCATGATAGACAAAGAACTGGAACAGTTCACAGTTTTGTTGAGCGAAATAAATCTTTTTCCAAACACCTCCTGGAGAGCAATGGAACAAAGTAGCTAGAACCACAGTATCAAGGATTTTAAAGAAATATAAATTTACACCTTATCGACCGCGAAAAGTGCATCAACTGCGACTTTGCAGAACTTTGGACCGAGAAGAGCATTTTTTTCGCTAGTTTTGAAGAAAATGCGAGGATCCATTCCAATTTTGATACAAACGTAATATGAGTAGATGAGGCCACGACAAGAAGTGATGGAACTTTTAGCAGATACAATTGGTTTTATTGGGATGAAGAAACATGGAGTAATAGGGCACGCCGATCAGGGCAGATATAGTTTTAAAGTTTGGGTCGGATTATTGGACCTTTTTAATTTGATGGTGATTTGAACTCACGAAGATATAGCCAAATTCTAGAAAAGCATTTGGTGGATTTTATTAATAATTTGCCCTTACAATAGGGAATCAATTGTTTTTTTTTTTCAATTGTGCGATGGTGCTCCATCGCAAAACACCCGTGAAATAAGTGGCTTGTTAAATGAGGTTTCTGGTGCTAAATGGATTGCAAATAGAGGTCCAGTTTACTGTCCACTTAGATCACCCGTTCTCATACCCTGCGATTTTTATCTTTGGGAAAGGATTAAGGACCTGGTATATCGGCACCAAACTAATAATTTAGAAAAACTAAAAAATGCTCTTCGCCAAGCTTTGAGGCACATCACCTTCAATATATTATTAAATGTGGCAAACAGTGTTGGAAAGAGACGCCATTTATGTCTTCAACAAAATGAGGGCCAGTTTGAAAATCGACTTTAGAATAAAATATTTTTTTTGTATATATTTTAGGTATTTTTAAATAAAATTATTACTAAATATTTTTTTAATAAAAAAAGAAAACAATTAAATATGGCAAAGTGCATACTTTTTTCTTGTCATTGTCTGCTCTGATAAAATTGTATTTTAAAGGTAATTTTGAAGGCATGGCTTACTTGATTTAAAATATTTTATGTATTTCATGTTTAATTAATACAAAGGCATATTGTCAATTTAATTTTGATTAAAGGTACTCAATGAGGATCATGTAAACACAATCGGAACAGACACTTAGACCGAATAACAAACACGTTAAAATTCAAAGTAATAATGCATACTAAGTATTAATTAATCGAGGAACTCTCCTGAAATAAAAACTCTTAATTGGACTAAAATTTGTTGTTGTGATGAAATGAACATACCTATTTTACTTTGGTAAATAAAGTGTGTTTATTGTGCGATTTTAGACTGTGAAAATAAAAACATTCAGCGTTTGTTGGATAGATATCATTGAAATATTTATTAGAAACGTCTGTAGTAATGTATAAAATATTGGAATACACATATTTTCACATTGCCACACCTTTAAAGGCATATTTTTGCTATCAGATCAACCAAAAGAAATTTGGAAGTATCTGAAAAAAAAATCCTTAATGACTATAATTTACAACCAGAACAAATAAAGTCAATTCTAAACAAACTAAGGCGTAAAACGATCTCGATTCTCAAAAACTTCGTCAAGAATCGAAAACAATTGCAAGCTCTCACGCTAGGCTTCTATAAAAACAAAAGAAAACCAAAAGCGGTTACGTATAACATGAGCATATATAACCAAACAACATACGCAATTTAAGCAGACAAGTCGACAAGCACGAAAGTGGTTAAAGAACGGGTTTCGGACGTTGATTGCGCGAATATTACACCATACAAGTTTCGCGGCGGACGCTGCGCAAAAGGCACGAAAAATTTATCGCATCCAAGGGGTTGGGTTTTGTCCGAGGAATTTCAAACCGAATAAAAAGAAACAAAATATTTCAGTCGTCACCAATGAATAATGGATTTGAGGTTGTTTAATATTCGATTGGGAAAAAATAGTTTAGGAAGAAATATTTTAACTTCAAATAGATTATATATAATAAACGCATATAATTTATTTTACTTTTTGGGCGTTTGTTGGCAATATAAATAATAGATGGAATATTCGAAATTCGAACAATGTTGGTAAAACATTTATTGCAGATTTGACAATCTTATACTTTGGCTGGTAAATATAGCATTTAGGACACGTTATTCTTTTATCAATTGAGAGGTTGTCAAGCGACAGGTATGTCTTAAATTATCGACATTTGTAATCGCAACATGTCACGTAATATAAATGAAGGTGGGTATACACTAATCCGTGGTCGAATGTTTTAAATATTTGTTAAGTACCTATTGGAAACCATGTAGAATAGAATCATCGATTACTACAAATAACACAGTTTTGATACTTATAAAGCAATCGTTTCTGAGGATGGCGGCATATGTTTAAATTTTCAAGTTGAGGAATTTCACACAAACACAGGTGTTTACCCAACTTGAACGCCCAACCTATGAGCAATACCCGTCCATCTCGCGGCGCTAAATTATTCAATGGAATTAATTGCCTGTTTGACCTATACTAAACTGGTTTGCGACTTTTCGAAGAGCGCGCACTAGCAGCCTCGATAACGGATGCTCGATTCTCGTTACGTTTTCGTTCGTATATACGTGCCTATCCCTTTTCTCTCTCCACTAATGCATTATTTACTCTGTGTCTGTTGCCTTTGCACTAATGACGAGTCCCGACATTAACAGCGTTTATTGTGAAAACGTCGCTGGTCCGTCTGACGTCAATCGCGGTCGCCATTGCAGTTATTTAGACATCCACAACTGCGTTGTGTGCATGCGTAATTATCGCTTGCACCGGTTCGGTGTTGTTATTGTTATTATTGTTGCCGTTGTCGGTATTATTAGCGTCGAAGGTCTCGAGGAAAAGATGCTAATTATGAACGTTGCTATGGCTTCGCTCCTCGAACCGGTAGCAGTGTGTTCAAGGAAAGATATTTGTAATTATATATAGTAAAAGTTAAAAACATTTGTATAAACACATTTCATTCATAGGCGCCTCATAAAGTTAGGGAACCAAATATGTTACGCATAATTACGTCATATTTTTTTTTTTCTGGTGTAAATTAACCGAAATTTAATGAAAGAAACAAGTTTGCGTAAGTGAAACGTATTGCTGTGGTCTGGCCCACGGGTTTACGAAAATTCCGCTTTTTTTTTTTCATTCCGTTAAGCGTTCGTGATTGTTGCGAGAAATTTCAAATTTTTTTATTTTTATATAAGATTTAGTTAATGTTTTGGATTGTTTAATTTGTTTTATTTTATTGTTCAGTTGTTTATATTAATTTCAGTCAGGTGTACATTTTGCGTTCACTGGTATTGTGTATATATTGTTTTGTTTTGCGAGTTCGTCCGTTTGCGGACAGATCTGTGTGCGTTGCATCGCACGCATCTGAGATTTTTATACTTATACGATTGTTTAACCTTGTGAGTTCAGTTCCTTGATCGATACGAAAGTAAGTAGATATATAAAGTTGTATTTCATTGCTGACATTTTGTGATTATTGATTTCAAGTTTTGAATTCACGTTTCTGATTTTATTTCGTTCATCACGGAACTCATTTAATAATAATTGATATTGTATTTTTGTGTACACAATTTAGATATAAGATCTGTTATTATTTTTACGTGCAGGAAGATATTTTAAGTTTATAGAGTTACTTTTTTTGTTCGTTGTTAATTTTTCTGATTTGTAATTATTTATTACTCACCTCGGGTTGGGTGAATAAAAGCATTGTGCTTGCTTTTATTTTTCATTTATATAAATTACTTGAATTTTCCACGTTTAATTTAGTTGTTTTAATATTGAGACCACGTGGATTGAAAAAAAAAAAATATTATCTTCCTGAACTTTTTGTTTTCTGTTGCTTTGTAAAAGGATTTTGAATTGTCCTTTTGTAATTTAAAGTCAAATGCAGTTTTGATTTAGACCAGGACCTTTTTGTCCAAGGTTTTTTTTCTGCAAAGTTTGTAATAAATTTTTTTTTCTTTTTTTTTAAAAATAATAAAATTATTGAATTTTTATGTCATTCAAAATACTGTTCTTTTATTTTTAATTAAACCTTTTAAAATTTTTTTTGAGTATAAAAGAAAGTCAGATTTCTTTCACCCACATTTTTCTTTTCATGATAGTAACCCTGAGTTTGTTCTTTTGCGCATTGTAAAAATTTTGATTATTTGAGCTAGCTAATTTAATTTTTCATTTTTAAATTTCATTTTTCATTTCTGTTGGTACATTCAGTACACAGCAGTATATACCTCTGACTTTTAAACAAAGAAGTAGATTATGTAAAAATCGAATGATTATGAAGTTAGCACTAACTTACCACAGGTATTTATTAAAAATTAAAAAGCCAAATTTCACCCATACATTAAAACCAGGAAATTAATTCCTAAAAGGTAATATTTCAGAAAGAATCGTATGCAATTTCGGTCAACTTGCATTGGAACTTCAAATTTCAGTCTTAAGTAAATTGCTAGAAGAAAAAATCTATCGAATTCACAATTGGACTTAAAAAATCGATTTTTTTGCCATTGCATCTTTGTCTTTCAGATATTAATATGCTTAATGGCTATTTTATTAACAGTACTCCTAACACTAATAACCATAATATCACATTTCAAATAAATACAAATTATAATTTCTTTTTTTCTTGTTGATCCAGTATTAGTAGTTGACATTTATTCACGGTACTAAGTCGACTGCTGATAAAATCAATACTACAATGCTCAAATTGTGTTGCTCAATTTTTTAGCATAATAGCAGAGTAGTAATCATAGTGCTAGCATATTGCTGCCACTATCCTCTGCCTCTGAAGATTCCGATGATGATGATGCCAGTTCCTTTGCTCTTCTTTCTTAAAAGCTTTCTCTTGCTTATATTTTGTTTGCGGTAAAGTTATCTCTAGTTGCCTCTTTTGTTAGCGCTTTTTCTCTATTTTCAGTTGATGATGATACTTAGGCATTGTTGTTTTCTCTTCGTCACTCTAAAGGTTTTCTCATAGTTGACGCAGGCGAAATCTGATGAAATGAAGTAAAAGTATTATCTATTGATCGCGATGGTTGGATAACTATTTCATGGCTTTTACAACTGTTTGATGCTCAATGCAAGTCGTTAGAATTTACGTCAACCGAAGATACGGTGGTTTAAGTTGTTTGACTAGCCTAATTATTTTTATTCAGGGTAGTATTTGTAATTGGTATTTCCTCAATATTTTCAGCTCGAACAATAGTATTTTGGGATACTTCTTCTGACATTTTAAAGCTCAATATTCAGTTTCCTGGCGTTATTTGATGGGTATCCATCATGATTTCAGAAACTGGCAATAAAGAAAACTGCTTTAGGATGGATGGAAAGACATTCGAATTCTTGGCTTTACAAGTAGAATTCTCTAAATTTTTATATAAATAAATTAATATTTTATATAATATTAAATGAAAAGCCTAACTATTATAAAAGACATATTTTGTGGTGAATCGTACAGTAGTTAAGTAGTATCTTAATCTGTACAGTTATAAAAACACTCACCAAAAGCCCATGTTTTCATAAATTTTACAAAATTGCTTAGTACAGGGTGAATCACAATATATGAGACAAACTTTAGGAGCTGATTCCTGAGGTTATTTTGATTTATGAAGAACATATGTCCCAAACTGCTAATTTCTAAAGTTTAATGATCTTTAATGATCAAAATAACCTCAGGAATCAGCTCTTAAATTTTGTCGCATATATTGAGATTCATCCTGTATATCCCTTGAGAAAGTCGCAAAAGATCTACTTTAGCCTTTGCTTACCTTATTAATAAAATAAAATGCAAGCAGTATTGCTAAATCGTAAAACCGGGGTTTTTCCCTAACTCGCATATTCTCTCAGATTACCCTATAGAAGATTAGCATACAAAATTGAAGTTAGCATCATAGAAAGATACTTGCTAAGTTATACCTTTAGCACTAATGGAGGGAGTGGCTTACGTGTCAATAAATCTACTGCAAAAGAAGGCATTTCATTGCAGGAAAACTTCTTCTTTTTAAGTTTTTTAAATTTCATATTATGTTTCACGAAAATATATGCAGCAAAATTACAATATCTATGTAGATAAGGAAAGAAAGCCGGTACAGACAATGGGGACATCCACTAAAACCCTAACCTACGCATCCTGGGACGCGCAACTTTCTATTTCGCGTATTTATAGAGCGACGTACCCTGATGCTAATGCGACACGTCCTATCGATGCAGTCGACGTCGGCACGGCACACCGAGTTGCCGGTCGATAGCGATGATAGGTCCTGACCCTACCGGATACCATCACCTCAGCCGGAACGATCCCACAAATCGATACACCATCCAGGTGCGCGCATTTCAAGGAAATCTCAACGCGAGAGAGGACGTTGCCAGCTCGCACCAACCCAAATCGACATCAACCGCGAAAAATTCCTTAAACCCTTTCATTTTTCTATCAACGCGTCACGGCCGGGCAAAAACTGAATAATTTACAACCCATCCAATCTTCGTCTAATAGCTTTACGTAGACGCATCATTGATATTTGCCCCTATTTCATGAATATCGTTCACTACCTCCCTGTATTGATCGCATGTTCTCCCCACTTTCGTCTGGGATTAGCGCGGGAGGGGAGAAATGGCCTGCTCGTATTGAAAGCGACGCTCTGGTAGGCTGTTCCCCCTATAAACGTTCGCTAATTCCATTAAGGGATTAGGTTGTTTGGGTGAAAGCGAATTGATTTTACCGTCGGCCGTATGATGATTGATGTTTGATAAATGAGTGATCAGTATGCATCTAGGTAGGTGCCCTGATAGACCAAGGCTGCAGATCAATTTATATTCTCCTTTTTTAGTGTTCATAAACCAGACCATCGACAATCCACACCCCCTAAAAAATTATTCGCAGTCTACGATCAGATCCGTAGTAAAAAAAAAACATACCGGCTAGAGCCTTCACGCTGCTAGATGACGTACACTACTGTCTAGCACTTAGTATCGAGCAAAATTGTATCGTATTCTATCTAATTTCCACAGTTTTATCCATAGACTAATAGGAACAAATCACGCTGAAATTAGTTTTCAAACTACAAAACATCATCTGGAAACGGAGTAATAAAAAGAAACAACAACTTATTTCATAAGTTCATAGACTGCAAGGTAAAGTTAAAAACCTCACAGAGCAATAGACGCAAAGTATCACACAGCTATTATAATAATATAATATATATAATATAGGTTTAAATTTGGCAAAGTTGTGTAATTTTGTGGTTATTATGACCCCGGAAAGAAACTAGACTTAGAAGAAATGTTTGAGATTTTTTTAAAAAACGGAAAAATCTCATTTTTTTATTTTGCCTCTAGAATTTTATTTGGCCTTGCAGAGAAAAACTAAAGACACGTTCTCAAGGCCACTTTTAATGTTCTATGTAATGTTATACTTACTAATAACAGTGTTAATAATAATTAATAATAATAATTGGATTTATTGCCCAACAGATGATAAGTACATCCAATTACAGGACAAGCACTAATTACATAACTTAAGTTAAGTAGTAACAACTTAAAAACTAAAAGGAATACAAAACAAAAAAAAGAAAATATGGGTGACTGGTATTAGATTACATTATGCTAACTAAATTTAATTGAAAAGTAAATAAGAAAAGAGAACTACAATTTAACTATAATTTAACTATAATGCAGTACAATGACACATGTACGTAAAGTTAGATAAATGACTATTACCCTCCATTAATACAAATTAAATCTACCAAACTAAATAGCAAAAAAAAAAAAAAATACATGGTATGCCTACAGTAAAAAAAAAATAAAAAATACTAAAACAAACATTTATAAATTTTTAATACAATTAATGATTGAATGTAAACTAGACCAGTGAATATCTACAACTGAGCACAAATGATTATTGAAATAGTTACAAATTCTGTAAATCGGCGCGTGTTATTCCACTAGTGATTTGGTGAAGAGCATATCTTCGAAGGTTTACCTTAGCCGAAAACACTACGTTTAACACTGCTCTTCACTTGTTTTTCTACTGAAGATGGCACTTAGTTGCCGAAATACGTATTTAGATTTGTATCTTTAATTTTTGTGGTAGGGGATTTTTTCACTTTTTCTTTTGAATTTTGTTATGACCATCAATTAAAGAATTTTATATAAGATTTCTAGAGGTAAATATTTCAATTAAAAAATTAAATGGCAAACACATGCATCAATCTCCATTTAATTTCTCTGTTCATTTCCTCTGTACGTCCCTGCAAGCGCAGCACAGGACATAATTCTAGATTCTAGGAAAGGTAATCGATCCTTAAAACCGTGTAGCGCATGACTTTGAGAGCGTGGGTCCTGGCCGTTGCAGGCTTCGATTTTTTTGCTGCGCGAATGAACATATACGAGCCTCATATCCCAGGGTAGAGTTATACGATGGTGCTGCACTTTCTCCGTTAATTATTTTCGAAATGTAGCCGCCATGATCGCTAAATCTTGAAGAATTGTATTCGTATAGTTAATTATTTAGTTCTTTGAAAGTTCAGATGATTATAAGGTGACAAATTGTAAATATAGTTGGCCATTATATAAGTTATTTTATATGATACAAACCCTGAAATTAGTTTAAATAAAGTTCAGAGAACTAAAACTCTATATTATTAATATCATAACAACTTTTAAAGGTCATTGCCATTATTTTAAATCTGTATTTTATTTATCTAACGAATTTATTTATTATCAACGCTTCCGTTTGTATATAATATCTAATAATTATTAGGTATAAGCTCATTGTCGTAATTATAAATCAAGTTGTTTAAAAAAATCGGATTTCTTACAGCATATTTCGTTTCAATAATTTAAAACATATAATATATTCCCAGAAAATATTGAAATTTTAAAATTTAAGATAAAAAAATAAAAAAAAATCCTTGCCTCCTGTGAGGTTTGAACTCACGACCCCTGGTTTACGAGACCAGTGCTCTACCACTGAGCTAAAGAGGCTTCACACACACACTATTCGACAAAGCCATATTTAAACAGTTAAACGTTTAAATTCATAAAAAATATTTTTAATACTAATTTCACAATACAACCAACTTAAACGCAAATAATAAAAAAAAACATATGTGTGCGTAATGCTTGTATATAAATGTCTACGATTTACAGTTGTGCATACAACAGGGTCAATAGAACGAACGAAGGTTGGATTTGCTGAAATATCAGGAATTACATTGAGCGTGTATTTACAATTTACGTCTAAATAGATAAACTTCGTACCATTAACAATTTTTTTGGTTGTTTCCGTATCTTATGATTACAAGGTTATGGTTTTTCGTTATTGCTGTATAATTGGGCATATTTTTCATTTATTTAGTGATTAATTAGGATAACTGAAAGTTGATTATGTGCACTTAAATCAGTTTTTGCTTTAAATTGTATATAAATTAAACTAGTATGTATGTACTTCCCTAACTATAGTTATTTATAAAATTCTATAGAAAGGTAATTGTTAATTCTTTATTTTAATGCCAGTTGTAAATTATAGTTATAAATATAAATCCGGTAATTAGTTATACTTATATGAAATATAAGATATGATTATGATTTATTTAGAGCTATTTGCGTAAGTACGAAAACCACTGATTTATTTAGAAATGTCAATTAAACTTCAATTGCCTATATAATAATATATTAAAAAATTAGTTTGCAAAGAATGAATTCAAATATTTAATGGGTGCTTTAAGTTCTATGAAACGCAATTTTTGTGTTATTTATTATTAAGTTAAGTTGTAGATTCTATTGTTATTTTCCTTTTTTTAATAAAAGAAAGGAATTTTGATAATATAGAGCTGTAGAACAGTGAACTACCTTGAATATCACATTCAATCAGCCAAAGGATCAAATTAGACATAAGGGAAAAAATGATTTAGTTTTCAGTGTGTATTTTATGGCATTTTTGGAATATACACTGAAAACTAAATCATATTTTTCTTATGTCTAATTTGATCCTATATACATTGGTAACTTTTGGAACATAATTGCCTGTTTTTCTAATAATCTTTTGAAAAAGAGACCTGTTCCTAGTTTATTTTTACACCCTGTATATTCGCCTTACCTGAAATTATTAATAGAATTTAATCAAAAATTGTTAAATTTTATCTATGTATTAATGAAACAAAACATTAAAATATGCTATGATTTTTCCATAAACTATATTCAATTTTTTATAAAAAAATTAATTGTTGACTATCCAACTTTGCTTCCGCCATCTATTAGCTAGAAATTATACCAATCCCATACAAAACGCACACATCGCAAATGCAGAACAAATCAATAATATCTTGATAAAGCTAGTGAAAAACAAATTAATTCCATTTGCGTTTGGGTCATTTGCGCGTTTAAGGAACACAATAGGTTCCGAAATAAATCAATACCGGAAGCAAGAGGGCCAACTTGGAGCTTACAAAACAACGCGAATCAAGGCGACACAAAGACATCTTTCTTGGGACCCTCGTGGCGCGACAAAAGAAGGTCGGCGCTTTTAAAAATCCTCCGCGCAGGACACGTGTGCCTGGATCGCGCGTACGCTAACCAGAGACACACAAAGAAGGGCTCTGTATTGCGTCAGCGGTCCCGCTTTCTGAAGAAGCGATAAACAGGAGAGAATTAAGAAAAGGGTCCCATTCTTCCGCGAAGACCAGCAGGTAAATTTTGCATAATACGGCTAGGCGCTCCTTGGGGTTGCGGCGCAATAAAGTTACGGACAAAGGGCTGAATCGATCCAGTGGTGTCTCGTGAATCCGGTTGCCGCATAACAATATTCTAGTGGAGTTTTGAAATATAACGATACGTCAAAAAGACTCGCTGCAGTGAGAACTCGACCATACGCGTCTCGTTGAAAAAAAAATGTGTAATTTTTGAATTTTTTTTTATTTTTCGTTTTCGGTTCAACTTTAAAAAATTCAACGCTGGAAATACATTTAATTTTTTAGTTACTTTATTTTTTTTTCAAAGGCCTGTTACTTTAAAAAAGACTCGACGCTGCGCGTCTCGCTGTCGTTACACTCGATGCTACGCAATTCGTTGAAAAAATTGTAATTTAATAATTTTCAAATTTTTTTTTTTATAAACGCGGTTTGTCTTTGGAAACTCCTCGCCTGAAAATATATTTAATTTATTTCATATGTCTTCATTTTTCAATTTCTTTTTTTGTTTAAAGGCCTCTTACTGTTTAAAAGACTCGACGCTCCGCGTCTCGCTGCCGTGAAAACTTGACCCTACGCGTCTCGTTGAAAAAATGTGTTACTTTTTAATTTTTGAATTTTTCTTTATTTTTCATTTTTTTTTTTTTTAAACGCGGTTTAACTTTATGAAACTCAACACTGGAAATATGTATATTTCATTTTTCAGTTGTCTTAATTTTTTCATTTCTTTATTAAAATCCTTTCGCTTGTGTCAAAGTAAGATCTTAAAATCAGTAGAGAAATGTTCATTCTTTGTGGTTACTTCACGCTGTGCGTTGTACCGGGTGATTCAGTAAGGGTGGCGACCGGCTGTATCTCGGAAACTGCTATGTCTAGAGCTTCGGGACAAAAAAATTCATAACCAATGTGGCTACCAGAAATATCCGAAAATTATTTTAATGTTCGAAATTTTACCGCTAGGGTATCTGCTATGTTCAATCATAAAATCAGTATTATCTCAGAAAATTGCAGATTGAGCTATAGTTTTGAATGGACCGTTCGAAAGCTGAGTTGATGTCCCATTATTTTGTTTAATGACTCTTTTTCGTATCTGCCATAATAAGGAGCGGGGAAGCCAATCAATTGTTCAAAATGTAAATTTTAATATCTCCTGAACCATTCAACCAATCTGAAAATTTTTGGACTCGTTCGATTGAGCATTTCCAGGGTTTTTTCTAGAAAAATTGTCGTTCTAGCATTTAGTTTGAAATAGGTAAACTACAGGGTGTTTTCTGTAGTGATAACATATTTTGGTGAATTTCAAGAAAACATTAAATGTAACCGTGCTACATAATTGCCAGTGTCGCAAGCTAAATTAAATTGTTGAAATTTCAGTGAAAACCGGATCTTAATATCTCTATCCGTTCTCGATTTATCGCCAAAAGAATGAAATTTGTAACAAAACTTACTGAATCACCCGGTATATTGCACGATGTTCGAAGGCGAACGCAAGAGGTATTTTTAAAACAAAAATCCGATGGCGGTGGCGACGCGGTCGCCGGCGACTCGATTAATATTAATCGCTTTCCTGGAAGCGAACAATTGCACTCCTAATATGCGAGTGGTGAGCGCCATTCGCGGACTGGAAGTACTGGTTTTGATCGTGGCAAGAGCGGAGGCCGCGCCAGAGTAAAAATTCTTGGGCTGGGCGAGGACATCGACGGTTTTGTTTTACTGCCGGCGCGTTTTTATCTTTTTTGTTTTATCCCTCTCCGCTTGTCCGGGTCTTTTTATGTCGTGCGAAAGGAAATCGGCGTATAGTCCGTTTCTAATCGAATAAAAAACCAGGGAATTTAGATTTGCAACTCTCTTGGTGTAACTGTATTTAAAGTAGCCACTACTCCACCCATAGTGAGATAATTATACTTTTTTGAGAAAAAATATCTAAAAAACTAATCTACTAAACGCTTTTTGCAAAACAAAAGGTAAATACAACTTCAAAATCTTGCTAAAATAATGAAAGCAGCGTATTGGTAGTTATTTGGAAAATGGCTTAGGGGCATACAATCTGACTTATTCCCTATAACTTTTTACTGGACTAATATGCTTTAAAACGTAAATAAAACACAAAAACGTTAAGGAGTAAAAATATATTGAAATAGTCCACAACAATATTGTTTCACCACACAGTGGCTTCATCAGGTGGATGAAATTAATGAAAGAGTTAATTTCATCCACCTGATGAAGCCACTGTGTGGTGAAACAATATTGTTGTGGACTATTTCAATATATTTTTACTCCTTAACGTTTTTGTGTTTTATTTACGTTCTGAAGATGGAGTTTAAACACGTATCCTACCATTCGATTAATTTTTTAATATGCTTTACCAAAATCACCAAGTTTAGGTTCAATATATGGAGTTATTTTTAAAATCAGAAACCTATCTTAGTTTTTCGTTATTGGAAGTGTTTAAAAGTAACATTGAGCACAGACGCTACAGAAATTATTCTCCTGATATCATTTTAGAAACACAATAATAAATAAAAACGTAATTTTCATCAAAACCGAATGTTATGTACCGTAAAAAAAACAATTTTATCACCATATCGTACGCCTATGCTAACGGAAAAAAACGCCCTCATTGTCTTGAAGAAGGGGCGTTTACAACAAAGACGTGGGGTCGCAGCAAAGACAGCTGCGCCGCCATTTATACTTAGAGCAGGAGACGACGAAACCATCTGCAAACGGGCTAGAAATGAATGGGCGATTATTTCTGTGAAGAAAGCCACGTCAGGGTACGGTACAAAAAAAAAGTGTTAGACGCAAGGGTAGGGTGAACAGGTTCTTTTCCGGGACATATGGCGCAATAAGGGCTCGAAGAAACGATAAAAAAAAAACAAATATTAGGTTATCGCATGACAGCAGAACTTATTCTAAGAGCATATGCTATGTACTACAAAAGTCAGTTTGTTGATATTCAAAGAAAAATGTGTAATAAGATAAATGTGTGTTTGCTTTGTCATGTAAATAGTGCAAAGAAACTCACTTACCTTCCAATTTTTATATGAATCGAAATAAATGGAAACACACTCACTGTATCGGTCAAGCACAAAGTACAATTAAACATATCAGTACTTACAATTAGTACAAAATGTTAGTTACAAACTTTCCAAATACTTTTCATAAAATGTCCTTTACTCAAAAGAATCAATGGTAAGAATTCCGAATAAAGACGATTTGGCGACTTATAAGCACATTAACGGAAGTATCAAATTTCGATGAATTTCGTTTTTCGTTGTAATAACTAGAAAGTACTGAAAAATCTGTTTAAAAAAGTGCTATTTATAGGTTATATTTTGACAGATTTGCCGAGTAAAGTAACAAAAAAAAAAATAGATAAAACAGAAGCTAAACTTAAATCATTTAGATTTACTTGCAAGTGTATAATTGAAACCATTTTTATTCTCTTGATGGTACGTTAATGACTGTCTGGATTGATTGGTGCCAGAGGCCAATAAAAGTGATTCATCACAATTAAAGTCAAGTGCGATATCTGACATTACAGAGAATTTAATCTAATAGAATAAGAATCGTCATGTTTGTGCATTTTCAAGAAGTTTAATCAGTGAATGTTGATTCTTCGATATCGGAGAACCTGTCAACATAAACCCTCGTCGGATGCTGTAATCATTAGATGTTTTCTTTACTGTTCGGAGCATATTCGGTTTAAGAAAAAATAGAAGTTTTTGCTGCATACATTTAACTTGTATCAAGCAAGAACAGAATGAAACACATCATTGCCTTTGGTCTGAAGGAGGTGTAAGTTCGTGCAACTATGATCAGCTGCTTTTCGTTTGTGTAGTAACTACGAAATGCGAAGGGCGCAAACTGTAAACTCTAGAATTGTTAATTCGGCTACAATTTGTTGTTGTTCTCGTGATCTAAATAGCAATGCAAAATCACACACCCTATTTATTTTGGTAAATACGGGTAGTGTGTGTTCCGTGCGATTTTAGACTGTGAAAACAATATTGTCTATGTATGTTATGTATATATAACAATTTAATACAATGTCGTCAATATCAATTTAGACTAAATCTGTCCATGAACCATGAATCAGATCATTTGTTTGATAACCATGAGTTCACGCATTTTACGGTTTTTAGTGAATAACTAAACTTCGAGAGATAAAGCGTCACTGATTTCGATACACATCAACACCAGTGTTAATATTCACTTTTCATTGCATAAGTATCATAAAAATATGACGCGGCATGCGAAATCTTCAAATATCGGTATGCGTTTGTTTTGGTGAATATCATTAGCTACTTTACCGACTGATACCGATCTCATACGAGCTTCTTAGTTCGTCAATTACGGCTTTCCTATATCACAGTTACTACTGCCCCAACTGCCATCTGTCAGATCCGTAAAAAGCGCTAAGCACATAACCTAGAAATAGTACTTCTTAAATAGATTTTTATATTACCTATTTCTTTCATCAAAAAGAGAATAAGGTTGTTGCAATTAGTGAACATCATCTTTCCGTTAATATCCATATATAAATAGCCAAATATATACGCATACAGCTGTAACTATTAACTATAAGCTACTAACACACACAAATTGTTCAATAAACAATTTCTATTTATATACACATAGATAAATACTAGATAGAATTACATAATAAATATTTATGTTCCGACAGGACAACTTATAAATATGTTCCCTTTTAATAGCTTCATTATAGAACGTAATTTTAGCCTATGTAATGTGCAAACAACAGATTAGAGTAACAAGGAAAACAACATAGGTATCTACTATTATCCAATTAAATTCCTTAGAATTTGCAGCCATTTAAAATTTATAATTGAGAACGATTTGTAATGTACGAGGCCCGAACAAAAACTAACTAAATAAAATTATTTTGGCCTATTTGTGAGATGATTATTTTAAATATTCTCTTGGAATCACAAATCGTTGTGGTTTGCTTCCAAGCTGAAGTTGAGAAATGAAGGTTATGTTTTTAATTATACTAATA
Source organism: Cetonia aurata (assembly GCA_949128085.1). Classification (NCBI taxonomy): domain Eukaryota; kingdom Metazoa; phylum Arthropoda; class Insecta; order Coleoptera; family Scarabaeidae; genus Cetonia; species Cetonia aurata. The sequence continues at coordinate 39,295,947 of OX421885.1, forward strand.
TCTATGTCAATGACTGATTATTTCATAATATCGAATATATTTCCGGTAAATTTTCCAATAATCACAATGAACACTATCGAACTAAACTTGTTAAACACTTATTGCTTTTCGTTAAATTCCTACCGAATATCTATCGATAAAACTATAATAAAAATCGTAAATTGATGAAAACACCTACCAACTGTAAACTTGGCACGCAATATCGTAAACACAATTTTAAAATTCGATATTCCGATACGCAAATAGAAACTAAATTGAGCGCCCCGGTCTAAGATCACGTACAAATTTTAATAACTCTGGTTTGTTTTTGGCTTATATTTACATTTCCTGCATCGGCGCGTAGGTGGCGCGCTCCGCGTTTGCAGTTTGTTTGAATTTCGATTACGAAAATAGTATTGGAAATCGGCGAGGAAATTATAATAAAGATATAAAGTGTGATTTTACGCGCAGAAAGAATGCCCCAAGCGTTTCAAGGTTAGAAGACGAACATTTTTATTCTACTCAAGCCTACACTGGAATCACTGCATTGCACAGACCTGAGATTATCTGGTAGGTGTTTGTTTTACAGACGTTACTGTATACTTAAATAAAAATTGTTTTGAGATTATCACCAAAGACATTTGGAAAGTTCGTAACAGCCAAAATCGCATAATTTTAATACTTCATATATATAAGACTACTTACTTTTCTGACACGGAGATTTTCGGTGAAAGTGTTGGAGAATCCGATGTAAGTCCTTCTGTTGCGATCTCAGTTTCACTAACTTCTATCGTAGTGTCCTCCTCATCTCCCTTTGATGGTTCAACCTCGCTGGCAATACCATCAGTATCCGTTACGGTTTCATCTGTTCGCGGATTATCAAAAGATAAAGGAAAATTAATCTTTGAATGGATACATTATGTTTATCTCTTGGAGTTTCTATAAATATACCTACCTTCAGTTACTTCTGGAATAACTTCTGTAACCAAAGAAGGCATGGAAGATATGCGAGGTTTCACATAAGCATCAGCAGGTTGAACAAGGCAAGTAGGAGGACAGCAATAGCCTTTCCCTACAGGTTGCTTAGTACTCGAGTTCATCGCTCGAAATGAATTTACACTGCGTCCTGAAAGTCTCGCACTATCCCCACTTTTAGTCTTATCCACACTCCGATTAACCGTAGTAACCGCACCAGAAACGTCAGTTTGTACCAAAACATTTGAGTGGGCAGATAAAGATTTCTTAGCAGGAATGCCACGTGTTGTTTCTTGCGGACCAGTGGCGGATTGTCGCGGGGAAACACCAGTCGATTGCCGCGGCGTACCAGCTTTCTGAAAGAAGTTCGGTCCGAGTCTCTCTTGAAGAAGATTAACGTTCTTGTTTAAAGTCTCCCTGTATTTGGCTATCTCCGACTTCAATTCTGTTACAGTTTTTTTAATTTCGCAACTGTATATCGGTCTAGAGCAGGCTATCTCTTTTCTAAGTTGTTGGACGGAAAATTCTCGATTCTCACGACAAGATGGCATTCGTCTAGTAGGTGAACCGTACGTTTCACCACTTCTGTTACAGCAAGAGGTTCTGATATCTTTCGTCAATCGCTCCTGCAGTCGATTGCGCATATCCTTCATGGACATTTTGATATTTCCAGAATTTGGGGCTTGTTGTAGAGCGCGGACTAATTCAGCGCAACATGACTGGAATTGGCCATCGTTTGGAGAGGCGGTTTTTTGATCAGGAATTTTCTTAGTTTCACTCGGTACGTTTTTCACGCTACTCGTGCTCGAAGTAGTAGAAACCAAGGAAACTCTCGTATCCTTTAGTGGTACTGGTGGTTTTTCCACCTCTACTTTATTCAAGTAATTTTTCGCATTCGAATTTTGTTTCGAAAATTTCCTAACGCTTCCATCGCTCGAGTTCGACTGAGATGATCTCTTTCTGAGTTTCGGCCTTTTCGGTTTTTCGAAACTCCCCTCTGCTTCGCGCACAGAAACTTCAGGAAAATCGTCTTGGACAGACGACCTTTTACACTTCTTGCAAGGTGCATCAAAATGCTTTACGATTTGTAATCTTTGTTGTTTTGTCGGACATTTTGTATTGTTGCATAATTTATTGTTATTGTTAGCTTTAGTATTTCCCTTTTTCTTTTTACCCGTTTTCTCCATTTATGTTCCCTTTTGTGGATTATTGCGATTCGTTTTATAGAGGTTATGAAATGACGCACTTTAAATTTAAGGTACGCTTCAACACTTAATGGTCTGTAACGGACCCTTACTGCAACCCCGCGCGATCTGCCCACGTCGGAATTTAAAATACTAAACCTAAAATTCTAAATGGGCGCGAATAACAGAAATTTTGACGGTTGGAAGTCAACTTGGTTGTTAACTCACGCAGCGACCTCTCTGTTACATGAACTGACATTTACTCTAAATAAAAACGTTTAAAACCAAGATATTTTACAGGTATCTTGAACTAAGTAGAAACTAGTATGTCAATCGGTGCCTAGATGGCAGCAGTATACCAGCACGGTGATCCTACATTACCAACTCAACGATCGTTAATGTGAAAAGTGAAAATATAACCTCAATCTGTCACGTATTCTTAATTTTGTATTTTTATAAGAATATTGAATTAAAATGAGTGTACCACTGCCTCCAACCATTGACGCTGACAATTTAGATCCAGAACATATTAAAACGGTACGTTTCTTTTTTTATAATTCATGGAATTAAATAAACTAACCCCCAAATGTTATGTTGCAGTTCAAAGATTTCCTAGTATCATACAATAAATTGACGGAATTGTGTTTTAACGATTGTATCACCGACTTTACTTCGAGGACAATAAAGGGAAAAGAGGTATATGCTTGAATAATATGTCTTAAATGTAAGTACTAATCATTTTCTGTTTTCATAGGAGAAGTGTGCATTAAATTGCTTAGAAAAGTTCCTCAAAGCAAATCAAAGGATCTCGCAACGGTTTCAAGAGTTCCAAATGATTGCTAATGAAAACGCTTTAGCAGCCGCACAGAAAATGGGCCAGAATCCAAGCTGAGAATGTCATGCATTTAATAGTGATATACACAAATGTTAGTTTTTATTTTTTTTGTTTCTTAGGTAGTTGAAATACATGTTTGAAGTTATTAGTTTTTATTTATTTTTATTTTGATCGTTTTATGTTAAATCTAATGAGAATGGAAAAATTATAAGGAAGCCTATATAAAAAGTGTATTTATTTAAGAAATATTAATACAGATAATTAACAGATAAATAATTTAATAGAGATTATTAAATAACAACAAAAACAATAAATATACATTAAAGATCTAACGTGTACAACATAATTGACCATTGCTTTCTCTACTGTATGTCTCTTCAGCAATCATCACAGAATCAGAATTGAATAAGTTGTTATTTCTTTGGTTTTCTAACGCTTCAGTTACCATACGATTAATTGCCACATCTGCAAATACAAAAATTACTTTTCGTTTGCACTAAATAAAATTTTAGTTTGTAGTATTTGGGGTTTACGGTAATTGTAGAAAATACAAACCTATATTTCTATTTTCCTTTGCCGATGTTATATACCAGGAAATAACGTGATTCTTTCTGCAGAATTCTTCTATTTGCGGCGGTACTTTATTTGAGGCAATATCTCCTTTATTTGCCAATATTATCACAGGCAGTGGTTTACCATGCGGCAAAGATACTTTATCCCGAAGATCTGCTAACCACTAACATGTAATTTGAAAGTTAGTGCTACTTTTGCGTACACAAGTTTTTGTTTTGTTACCTTTGAAACTGATAGGAATGTATCAGGTCTCGTCAGATCGAAAACTATTGCAGCGGCAACACTGGAATCAATTTGATTATTAATGAAAATAAAATCTGGGTAATATTTGTTTGTAAAAAATATTTGGAAGATTTAAATTTTATCACAAAACGTTTATGATTAATACGTACGTAAGTTCACATTCTTAGATTTTGAATCATAAAAGTGAATTTTTACGATAAAGATTTATGTCTCAGGCATAATATAAAGTGACTAATTGTAAGAAAACACCTAATTTCAATACAATCCCAATTTATCAAATCAATCAAAAATAAACTATCGAATTCCTAAACAGTGATAAATAAATACTTACGCATATCTATAATATACGCTGGTTAGGTAGCCGAATCGCTCATGACCGGCTATATCCCAAAGTTGTATATTGACTCGAGTTTCGGAATCCCATTCGAGTTGTTTCAAAGCGAAATCTGCTCCTATCGTAATTTTGTACCTTGGTGAAAATGTACCTATATGACAGAATTTTATCATAAATTTCTGAATGATTTGCTTATTCAAAAAATACTTTATAACATTCTCAAAATATTACATCATGCAAATTTGGGATATATTTATAAATAAAATACGCAATTGTCATGTTATGTTTACAGTTTAATGAACTTTATTTATTATAAGATGGAGAATAAAATTATACCGTAGGATATAACGAAAATATTTTTATTATTTTACAAGAACTATTTTTGCTTGTTTCTGGGGTGTTTCAAACATAGGTGTTGGAATATCCAGCTAAACGTCGGATTTCGCGCAGGTTTTGGTGACGACATGTATCATTCTCTATTTCAAATAAATTTTTGCCACCGTTTCAAAAGTATACATTTTAGTGAATGTAAAACACAAAACCGATTCACAGCCTTATGTGTTGCGAAAAAAAAACGCTTCTATATAGTTTTAGTGTACGAAATAAGTTTAAGACTGGAGTAGCTTTAAACATCAATATCACTTGTGAGCAGATTCCAAGGTTACATGAAGTGGTATCAACCAATATAATAATAGAAACATATTGACCGGATAGGGAAAATTAATAAAATGGAAGAGTCCGGCAATAAAAACAATTATTTATGATTATGAATAAAAAACAAACATATTTCATCATCTTATTGTTAACTACAATGTTATACTTTTTTGTTTAATAATAGCTTACAAGTTACATACACACTCTGGGTTTATAGATTTATTTCGTAGGATAAAAGTGTGGGTACAACCAGGGTACAACTTCCAGTTTTTTGGTTACACTGCTCTCTATATGTTTCGCATAGCTTCACATAGGGGCGCTATTTTCGCGCGAGTATTCAAATGATCGTTATAACATACAATATTCTAGTTTATCTAATCCCATCATTTAACCTTTTAGAAACTTTATTCCATTTCAAAATAAAAATAACACAGAAACAGTTACTTTTGGGATTCATTCGTCAAAGTTTAGACACATTTAACAATTGCCAAATAACATTTTAAATTATGCCACCATGCAACGGAAATTCCAACAAAATAAAAAATTATGAACCTAAGAAAACCAGTTTAATGGGGTAAGTAAGGGTGAAACAATACGCTTGGGGCTATCGACCCATGAAAATATGTAAAGAATGTATAGAATTCGTATATTATCGATCGCAAAGTTGTTAGAAGTATGCGCTTCTATGATAAATAATAGTCACCTGTAAGGTAGAAATCATTTATGATTTCCGAGAAATTCGAATTAGGGAAATCAGCAAAGTTTCCGTACTTTGATTGGTATTTCGATTAGGATGTTATGTATTCACACTTTGTATAGGTTTTATTATTCAAACCGAACGCAAGAAAATCTGTTTGCAAAAGAAAAGGGGAGGAAACTTAGATAGTCAAGAGGTCAAGGTCATGGAAAACAATATTTGTTATAAGATTGGTTTATTTGTTTTGATTCTAGAAGATTGTCTTTGTTATTTTGCGCTTCTGGATTAATATTTGTACATATATGCATATGAAAAATAATTTGGAAAATCGGAATTTATTTCTTTCTTTGATGTTAATTATATTTGAAGAGAATCTTACCTTCAGCATAGCGCTTAATAATTGACGTTTTTCCTGTAACAAATATAAAAATTAGGAATACACAAAAAAACTTTGCAAATAAAAATCTTAAAATGGGCAAAATAGACAATAAAAAGTTATTTCTTAAGGCATAGTTATAATAAAAGCAACGTACAACTAACGCAGCAATTTTTTTCTGTGTTTTTTTTTATTATTATAATACTCACCCACTCCAAAATCGCCGATAACTAAAATCTTAAATAACAATTCCTTTTTGAATAGATCACTCATTTTCTCACAGAACCACCTGTCACTTTGACCTTATGTTTCCGCACCGTTTTCTTGTGGATACTCGCAGCTCGCTGAAACCTTCGATTCTGAGAAAATTCGACTCAAATTTGTTTACATGACGATAACAATTGAATCATTATCCCGCGTATAAGCTCTGAACTACGCTACCACGTGCTTTCAAACGAATTATAGGACACTGAATCGGGAGATTTAAAGTCGCCATCTTCTGTGATATCATTGCGATAATAGTATTACAGATAAGTGACGCAATTCGTCCCGTTATACCTGATAAGATTATCACGTGCGATTTTACTACAAGTAAAACAATATTTGTGTATCGGCATTATTAAAAATCGGAAGTTTCGGGAAATCTCACCAGATAGCACTGCGTATACTTAAAGCTGTCTCTTGTGCACCGTTTGCAGGAAGACTCACTAGAGGGTACTACCTCGTTATTGATTCGTACTCGGTAATTGAAAGTTTCAGAATTAGATTAGAGAACTTTTGCCTTGTAAATTAAACTATTAGAATATTTAAATATATTTATTTGTATTATCAGCATTATTTAGTGATTATCATACGTTGCATGATGCATACAAGAAATAAATAAAGACATATTATTGATTGGAAGGGAGGGGGAGACAAACCGTTCTTGGTAAAATTATATTTTGACAATTTTACAGTTTATGATGTTGGTTTCATATTTTTCTGAGCACTAAAAATGCCCATAATAATGTTTTGAACGCCACTGATGTATTTTTTGATATTTTTTCAAAACCACGTTGTTAAGACTTTCCCTTTGTTTCTAGATTTTCCTTCGAATATAAACTTTGTGATATCATGATTATATTGTTAAGATTAATCGCTCATAGGTAAAAGCCTCATTAGAAGAGATAAGATGATACCTCTTTTCCACTTTATCGGCGTCTCAACAGCTTTTTCTAATAGCATCTTTAAAATAATTTAGGACAACAAAACTTAATCTATTCTTTCCAGCGATCTAACGACATTAGGAAATCATTATTTGCTTGTTTCATGTTAATGACCAACATTTTTTGAACCAAATATTTCATTCATCATCAGATAACATTGTAAATAGTGCTGCCCAAGAAACGGTTTATCTTCCCTTAAGAGAGCAAATAAATAATTTTTTACATTATACACAGATACAAGGAACATATGCATTACATTTTTTTTATTATTGTTTCACATATTGCTCAGCGTATTCCAGCACTGAATTCAGTATCCGTTTTTCTGTAGCCACCATTCGTATGGGTAGCACTTCTTTGCTCGAGGGTGCCTTTTGGATCAAATCTTCGTCTTCTTTCAGCGAAGTTTTGTACGCCGCCAATAATAATTTCATTCTGGTTTGTAGGAACGTCCATGTTTTCTTCTCCAATGCGGTATCTAAGGCACAATCGGCATATTGCAAGTCGTTGCTTCTATCGCTCGTTAACCAATGGTCAAGTTGCTCTAGAATTTGAATGGAAATTTGTTCTCAATTAAAACAGCAGCATTGCAGCCTTTATTGGATATTCGAAAGGTGTTATTTAAATAAATATTTATTAGGGAACACAAAAATAGACTAAGACTTTAAAATGTAAGTGTCTAGGTTACACGAAAGGGCCATAAAAAGAATTTTCGCTAAATTCAACCTCAAAATTGTTCCTACTTCAAGTGATAGTTTTAAAATTAATTTAGAAACCCATAAAAATCAAGTAGATAAAAAACTTATAAAATATTATCTAAAGATTGCAAACTAAGAGATCAATTAAAAATCATATATAAATTACTTTTTAACGTCTTGGAAAATCAAAGTGTTTATGATTGCTAAAACACGCAAGTGATTATAAATAATATTTTAAGAATGAAACTACATTTGCATATATAAAGTGTATTATCATAAAGAATGTGTCTTTGGGGGTAAGTTTAAGCCTTCATTGCATCTCGTAAAACCAAAAAAAAAAACGGGACGCTAGAAAAAAATAGATGTCGAACATTCTACACTCCTAGCACATTTCATGCACTTCGGGGGAGATACACTTGGGTGCTTTTCCTTGTTAGTTAGCCTAGTTTTCTGCTGATTACGAGTATTTGTATTATGATTTCAATATATTTACCTTCGTTCATGTTGAATATCCTCAAAAACGCTAAGAGGTATCCATCTATCGGTTGCGGATCCTTTCTAAGTTTGAAAATCGTATTATCGATACCCAACCGCGTCAGCAATTGCAAACGTTTTTCCCTCAGAGCGTCCGATTGGCTAATACCCAGATTTAAGGGGTAGTAATCGTGCTGGTTCTCCTCGTACACAAATCTGGAACATCAGGGACGCTTTTAAAATGACAGGACGGATAAAATGCCACCGAATAAAGCGGCTTCCTAATCCAATTACTATACCCACCCGTTGTGTACGAGCAAGTCGGCGTTACTCCTGGGACCGTAGAAAATGAATAATTGTTCGCCAGTTGTAAATTTTCTAACAGCCAGACATTCGCAGCGGTCCAAATCCGGATTGTAATCCGTGGAAATCTGAATGTGTGAAGAGGTAATTGATCAAACTCAGTCATGTTTAAAGGTAATTTCTGTTTCTATGGGTACTAATCCGTTTATAATACTTATGGTGTACTATAGATGATATGTGGTTTTATAATAATTCTAAAAGGTAGCTTTAAGACAATTTAATGGAAATTTTACCAAAATTAAATTATAATTTGAAGTACTGTTTTGCAAATCTGCAGATTAACACTGTTCAAAATAGATAAACTACATTTCATTAGGCCAAAAGCAGTAACGAGGAATTCAATATTGACATATTTGCATTGTTCCTCTTTTCAAATTAGTTTGAGGAGTAATCATTATAGGTACAATCAAAAAAATACCGTTTTATGAAGCATCTGTATGTAGGTGTATAATCAAAACGGAATTAATTAACAAATCAAGCGACATATTGAATTATTCAACGCTCCAATGTGATTTAGTTACCCGTAATTTCGTTTTAATAGTTCCAATCTACTTACATTCCCGTTAGTGTGATTACACATATCCCATAGCGGTATTAGGGCATTCACTTGGGATTTATTGTCCTGAGATGGGATGGAATTTTGCCTGGTCATAATGGTTGATACAGCCCAGCTGAAATAAAAACAAAAAGAGGTAAATGTTTTTTTTTATAAATGATTGAGCGAGATTTAAGTGGAAATACGTATCAACAAACTGTAGTATATTCGTAATGCAGTTAGTAAGTGCAAAGTGAGCAAATAAATAAAAAAAAAGGTAATTGCTTTATTGACGCGATAGTTTTGACTTGATGCATAATATTTTCTAAACTATACACATACGTATGAATCATACCGCAGAGAAATTATCGGGAAACGTTCTTGAATACGTAAAATGAATTTTCAAAAATTTGTATATTTTTAAACCTCTTCGAAGAATGCCAATGAAAGACGGGGAATCACCGGTAATGGTCGATAGCTCTTATCTGTATCGCCGCGTTAGTACAGACAGGGCACTACAGATGTAGCGGTATGTTAAGTAATAATATAAATATTTTTTTTTTAAATAAATTATGGGTGGAGATAGAAATGGAATATCCAAGAAAAAAAAATGCCAGAATTTCTAAAGTGAGAAACATTAATGACCGGATTAAAGAGCAAGACAATTATCAGGAATAGAGAGATAACTGAAATGGTGCGGCAATCTCTAAAAATATTAGTAAATCGATTACCAAAAAGAATATTTCAGTGGAAACGACCGGGTCCAAAATTATTTGTCGCCCCCTAACTAATTTCCATTAAAAATCCTTAACTGCAGTGCTTTAGCACTGAGATGACTTAATTTACAATTTCGAAATTTAATACAATGAAACTGGACTCCGTTTTTTATTTATTTTATTATGTAGGTAAGATATGTAATGTTAGGGTGATAGTAAACTGCGACCTGAAAGATCTATTGTGTCTCGTATTTTCGCTGTATTTATAGCTGGCCGTCCAGTCTGATTCCCTTCAGAAAGTGCAGAATGTCAGAAGGGATCCCTCTCAATATACGAATGTTACTTTTTCTCAGGTTTATGCATTCTGCAGATCTCTTCATTTCCTTTTAACTAAACACTAAAAAAATTACACTTTTCCTACGGAAAATTCCTGTAATGTATAGGGTAAATTTACTATAAAACTTTAAGTAAATTTCCCAATGTTTGGTAATTTTACCCTGTACATTACAGGAATCTTCCGTAGGAAAAGTGTAATTTTGTTAGTGTGTATTCTTCGTTAAGCAAACCTCGGTTTTATGGACAAACTTCGTATATGAAAAACATGCTTTCTAGAGCTTAGACCATGCAGAACTTCTATATGATTCTAACATAAGTAAACACGACGGTTATAAGTTTACATAAAGAAACGTGAACCATCCAGTTTGCTTATAACTTCGATTGAATACTAAATGATTCGCTACCGATCTATGCATGTGATCGCATACTTATTACCTAATATACGCGTATAATTCTATTGCTAAGAACCGAGTTGGCGACTTCGCGGAACAACTTGCGCCTTCCCCCGACTCCGAAAGCAAAAGTTACTCAAATTCAGGCCGGACTTTGTCCGTCGAAGTTGCGATTTTCGTCCATCGATTTCACTGCGGAACGAAAGTGATTATTTTTTCTGGCGAATTATTCATAAGCGACGTTAGCAATACCGGGATGACTGGCTACTAGCGCGCATATTCAACTGAATGAGCATCGAATCGTAATTGGCGCGATCTAGAGCACTTGATGGATATCGCTCTACGGGTTACATACACAATTAAGCCGTAGCAGATGTATTATTATTCATGAGGTTTTTCAGTTTGCGTTGCGAGACGTGGTCGGTTGTATGTGAAAATCGATGAATTTTTTTTTGCGATACCTTGTTGGTGAATTAATTCTTTTAATGAGATTCGAATTAGTTTCGTTTACTAGACATCGTGTGAGATTGACTACAAGTTTTTTTGATGTTTCTCTTGTTATCTATTTTCTTTTATTCTTTCCCTAACATAAACCAATGAAAAATTGGTATGATATGAAAAATCCTATCTATTAAGTTGTAAAGATACCAGTTTTACTAGTAGTTAAAGTTGATATTAGAGCAATTTTTGAATTTTGCTAGATTTAAAGTTTTGTGTAGTCAAACTAGTCGATTCTACTCTTCGCGTTTACTTTCTATGCACCAGATGGTAAATTTTACTTTTACTTCTAAATCATCTTGTTCATTAACGAATTGCTGTACCTATTACCTTCACTCAGCGATTTCGTAACATAATACGACAAAGGAGAACGCCCCATTTAACTCAATAACCGTCGCGTCAAGACGGTGTGATATTGCCCAAAAATTCTGAAATTCCTTGTCGAAGGAAAAAGTTCGCAATTGTCGTATTTTTACGGCCACTCTCCGTTTCGCGTTAGTTTATAGTTTCCACCGATATCTCGTCGCCGTAACGACCCAACCGAAAATAATCTGCCGACAATTTTATGATTCTCCAACATGGCTCGTTCATATTTTTACACCGCCAGTCTGAAGAGCGCGAGGAAAGTTGTTTCGTCGCGAAAGAAATTTCGCCCTTAATGACCGAAGAGAGCGATTATGCGCGGGCACGTATATATATATATATAAAAAAAACAAATACACAATCAGGTGCGTGTGAACCATTGCACGTACAAAGTGCGATGTGAACGGATTTTTCCTTTTGCTTTCACCGGTAGAAGTGAAGCGGTGTAAGTTGATGAAAGACTGAATCATGATAGTGAGATTAATCATTGGTTTAACACGAGGAACAATATACAACAAAGACCTTGATGGTTATTTCTCACGTATTATAAGTGTGCTTGTTTATTTCTGTTGATTGTCAAGGACAAGCGAAAAAAGATTTTTTTGTCTAAAATAAAGGAAATATAAGAACAGTATTTATTTTCTATATTTACGCTAATACCAGCTAACAATTACATAGGCTAGAAATTATATAGAATTCGGCCCTTTGTGTCTGTGCAGGAGCGATGCAATCGACGCCTGTAGAAGCATTAAGAGTGGAGGCTAGGGATCCACCCTTAGATTTGAGACGCAAGTTTCTTGTCGTAAAGTATATTTTCCACTTAAATTTCATAGATAAGGATTATTTAATACCTTTAATCTATAAGTTATTGCGGTTATCTATGGTCAGTAGTTTTTGGAAGAAAAAAAAGGCTACCCTTAAAAGTGGAGGGTTCGAATTATGTTCGAAAATACGTTAAGTGTGATTTCTTTGAGTGTATAAAGAAATTGGATATTCCCTAATAGGCGTTCCAACAATTGATTCGATTAAGTATGCTAGTATTATAGCCCAAATTAATACAACTTTCGTATATACAGATGCTTCAAAAAATAACAATGGGCCATTTATGATCCAAAAAACAACTTCAGAGGATCTTATAAGCTAGTGGATAATGTCTCTATATTCATAGCAGAAGCAGAAGCTATTAATCTGGCCTTGGAATACATTAAAGATACTAATATCTATCAATAGTGTTTGCATTATGCCTGGCTCAAAAAGTGTATTATTAGCACTTTTAAATAAGGATCGTTACAAAACACTTCATCATGTACTCCTAAAAAAGGTTTACCCGGCTGATAGCCCAGTGGCTTGTGCACTTGGTTGTAATGATGATTGGAAGGGAGATTTGGCTCTGTAGGGGTGCCTGATAAGATAATAATAATAATAATTCATGCCTTTACATCCCTCAACAGCTTTCGCCAATTACAGGGGGCATCGGCCGGCCATGGTTTATTATTACGCCTGCGCCCGTGGAGCGACTTAAGGTGTTTGTCTCTCAGCATTTGCCAAGGAGTGAGGAAAACCACGAAAACCTCACTCTGAGAGCAGGCTCTGGGATTCGAACCCCGGACCCCGTGACTGATAGCCAAGCGCGCAAGTCACTCGACCATCAGCCACAGATGCTTAGGCCTCGTCACAAAAAAAAAACCAAAGTAGACAGCAGTGTATGGCATGTACATCCGGCGAATATCAAGATATTCTTACTCCATTACACAAGCATTTGGCCAAGAAATTTGGCCGGAGTCAGTTTCCAGCGCATCCTTTCAAACTAAAAATTATGGATTCAGCTAAATGTGTTTGCAGAAATGCTTACTGTGATTTAAGCCATCCGATATTGAAACATGAGAAGTTTGCGCAACATGGGAAAGTATTGTTAACATCCCTAATAAAACAACCAACAAGCATTATTCACATCTTGAGACAAAATAATATTGAAGTCAATCTTGACTTGGGAGTGACTGGGTCTTGTTTATTTCGCGTATTATCATGACTTGCGCCTTACCTATGTTCATATTTAATCCATATTCATCTGCATTTTGTTTTCATATTTAGCCATCCTATCCTGTAGTTCTTTATTTTTTTTACTTGTTTCTTTAGCAATTTCGTGAATTGCGCTAACAAAAAGTAAAGGGCTTAATATTTTCCCCTTGGCTGGTAATGAAGCGCTGCAAGAATATGTTTTTTATCCTAAATTGATTAGTTCTATTAGCGTATAGGCTTTACGTTGCTTTTATTAATCTTCGTTTATTTCTTTTTCGTGTAAGCTCACCCATATTGTTTCTCAGTTCACATTGTCATATCGGTGTTAGTCTTTCTTCATATCGATAAAGCAGCGGTATACCTTTTTGTTCTTGGTTATAGCTTTCTCTACAATTTATTTGGGGATAAATATGTGGTATTGAAAGCTATGTTCTTTTCTGAATCCACTTCGTTCGTCTTTTAGTTGCCTTTCAACTTTGTCTCTAATTCTTTTTTTCTATTATGACTTCATATACCTTTGGTTGTTCCACACCGTGAAGATAGTCTTCTATATATAGCAACTAGTTAATAACGTTATTTATAAACATCAGAGGTCCCAAGATTAGACCGGCGTCTAAGAACCAATTTCACGGATTTCAATGTACACATCGATCATGTACGATTTACAAATATCTAGGAAACCTTGGTGCACGTCCCAATCTTCGTAATTTGATAAATAGAATGGAATGATCAATTTCGTCTATTCCCGGTTTAGTAGACAATAGCACTTTCCAGGAAACGAATGTACCTTCAAATTTTTAGCTTCCTTACGTGATATTTTAAGTATTTTCGTACAATTACCGCATTAAATAATAAAGTTAAACACTTTCTACTCCCTACCATCTAATAATAATAAACATTAAAACACTTTAACGGTTTCTCATTTCCAAAATGGCCTTTTTACTCTATTTAGATAATTTCGAAATGGTGTAAAATAAAATTTAATAGCTCGAGTGGTGGGTGGAAGCTAATCGATCCATTCAACACGCTAGGACGTGCCAAAGTTTACGATTGCATTGGGCGACCAATTCACGGAACATTCGTGGATTCGTGCCAATATTGCCAAACGAAAGCGAACGTGGAGGAAAATATGGCGATGTCCTAGTAACGACTATATTAAGATGAATATCACGTACGTCTGCGGGAAAATCATATATCTGTTTTCTTTTTAATACATTATCGGTACAGATATAGCAATAAAAGTCAATTACTTGTATGAAAGTCTTCGATTCGTGGCAAATATAATAATACGAAGTGAATTTATAGATGTGTGAAAATAGTTAATAACAGGTTTATACGTTTTCTCTATAATCAAGAAATGACGAAGACCTGTTATTAAATAAAGAAGGTTAATGATGTATAAGAATCGCTTATAGTTAAAGCGACAATATAGCACGGTTGAGATCTTCTTCATGTCTATAGCTGCCAGATGTTCTGGCAGATGTGTAGTAAGTATCATATCACGGTCGAGAAAGTTGAAATAATCTTAAGAACCATATGCAGAGATATTGATATACACAAAGGAAAAGTAAGACCTCATATATGGCGTATATGTATAATTAAATTTGTTTCATTGTTTCAGATTCAACAACTACATTTTATCAACTACTGTAGATGATCTTCGGTATCACACAGATTGACGGGGACATGATAAATAGCGAATAAACATGATAGATATGCAAAATATTTCATGCAATTGTCTGTATATTTCTTGTAATTAAAAAGTCCTAGTTGCCTGTAAAGTTGCGACAGCAGAAATGAAGTATTAACAAAGCTTAGCGGAGTAAAATTGGGCAAAATTAGAAACGATGTACGTAGAGAATTAGAGATGGAGTCAATACCACAATTTATCGACACATGGCAACTTAGATGGTTATGCAGATGATTCCACTTACTGGGTGTCTATAATCTTTTAATGGTACGTTAGTGACTTGCTGGAATGGTTGGTGCCGGAGACCAAGAAATCTGATTCATCATCATACTAACATTCGTCCTTATATTTATATATGACATAAAAGTATTAATTTATTAGGGAATGTAATATTCAAATTTCCTATATAAGGTATTCCCCAAATATGAAAAAAATGGTTGAGTACCCCTTTAATTTTGGTTTATAACCAGTAGAATAAACGCGGCATAAAACGTTGAATTACGGTTAAAATAATGGGTGTATGGTAAATTGTATTTCAACGGGGAATCAATATTATTTATTAGAGTATTTTGTGCACTATAAACGTTTATTCAATGTTTATGGGACGGATATTCCACTGTTTATTATGCTGGTGACATAAACCAAAATTAAATCTGTATTTAATCTTTATGCACTTGCTAATTTGTTCAATTTATTAATGTTTAGTAATTCATTTATATCTGTGTTTGTTGTTTCTGTTATACTTACGCGACCTATGAACTTATGATACAATATTTACACAGATGAGGCGAAGAAGTTCCGAGACAAATAGCAATAAGTATTATGTGTGCATCAAGGAAAACGGTTGTACTGTAGAAATCTTTATCACACATACAGTTGCTTACAAAGAATTGGAATATTTATTAGCAGTATATTGCATTGATAGTAAATAAAAAATTAATATCAGTCCTAGCTATTAAAAAAAACCTTGTTTGGAATACATCCAGATTTGCGAGTGTTTTTAGATTAAATAATTTTTTAATAAAAACCACTGTCTTAACCATAAGAATAAACAGGGAATGCATTCATTTAAACCTGATTATTTTTATAGTTATCTATGTTAATACAACATATAGCTTTATTTTCTAAGACATTAACCCACTGACCCTCCTAGATTCTACCAATTTATTTAATATTAACTTTTTCACCAATATACCTACAGTATAAATAATAAATAAAACAGTCTGCTTTCTCCATCCATCAAGACATGGATACGCGTGATCATTAAGTTTAATTTCCGTACACGGAAAAGATTATAGAAATTGTTCTCGTGCGCCCAAGATCAAGTAGAAATTGTTTGGTAATTAGTTAATAAATACGCCATTATATGATTTTATGCTGGTGGAAGCGTGCTGCGTGGATTGTGCTTAGTAATTTGTCAAAACGTTCGCTAACATGCGAGTTTCCCGGTTTTTGGGATGACTTTCACTTTCGAAATACTGTGCAATTTCGTTTATTTAACGATTTTTTTGTGGGCATTGGATGTTTGTCTTACTTGTTATTTAATTTTATTCCCATAAATGTGTTCTTTTAGAATAAAATCTTCCGTTTGAATTCTTTTTCTTACGCGCTAGTGTTAATTGTTTACATATCGATGAAATCCATATTTGTATTTCTGATTACGTTAGGTTGTATTTTGTACTCAACTAGATTTAAAGGAAAAAATATTACCCATTTAAGATTCAGTTAGTTTAAGAACCTAATGAATATCGTGTCAAAGACTGAAAGCAATGTGTCTCCGTAAGTGCACGTGCACTTTATACGGTGAATACGTATGGTTGGAGGCTTGTCGGCGCGGTGAGATCCTACCCGATCGGCATGTTGCGTTATCGGCCGTAAAACGTTGCTACGCAACTGCCCATGCGGCTCCCAGCTCCCAGTACTAATAACTTCAGAAGCGTTGGGTTAGTTTTGTTAGGTTACGCACACAAAATGGATAAAATGAACGAAATTAGAATTTGCCAAGATATTGTCCACTGGTTGGTAAGAAATCCTTTTAGTTGTTTAAACATAGAGACGAAATTACACATCGTACAAAACATTGAGAAACCACGGCCTAATTTATCTGTAGTATCTAACGACGGCAATCGGCAAAATCGTGGTTTTAGTTCATTATGGTACACTAAATGTGGTTGGTTAACTGGTTCAAATGAACGGGAAAGATTATTTTGTTGGCCATGTCTACTTTTTTGTAACCAAACCGAAACGTGGTCGAAATTAGGTTATACAGATTTAAAAAATCTACCGCGCGCTATTGAACGGCATTCTAAGTCTAAAGAACACATTTCATCGTTATGCAAATTTAAATTATTTGGAAAACAAAATATTGCTACTGCTGTAGACAGCATGCGCAAAGATACAATTATTGCCTATAATAATGAAGTTACACAAAACCGCAAAAATTTAAGAAAATCAATAGACGTAACAATATTTTTAGCATCACAAGATTTAGCTTTTCGGGGACACAATGAGACTTCAGATTCTTTTAATCGTGGAAATTATAAAGAATTACTCGAACTCTTTAGTAAATATCAACCTAGTTTTAATAAATTTGTTAGTAGTAATATTTTTTCGGATACATCTAAACCTATACAAAATGATTTAATAGATTGTATTTCTTTTGTATTAAAACAAGAAATAGATACAGAAATTAAAGAAGCTCCGGTTTTTTCTTGGCAAGTAGATGAAACCACAGATATTTACTGTAAGTCCCAATTATCAATCATATTACGTTATGTCAAGAGCGGTGAAGTTATTGAAAGATTATATTTTATTTTAATCTATTTTTTTTAAATTTTTATTCTACTCTTACAATCCTACAATAATAACTATAAAAATATAATTTATTGACTGAGAAGGGTTACTTAGACTACAGTAGCCTCCCTTGAACAAAACGTCACGAGCCGCCACTGGTATTGGAGTAAGGATAATCCTTATTGGATGGCAGAAACATATACCGTCGCTTTTGTAAATAAGATAGAAGCTTTGAACGACTGTCAAAAGTTAAGTCTCTGTAAAGCTTTGATAGATGAGTAAAAAAATTTTGTTTAAAGATGTCCCGATTGACCCCGCAAATGGGGTCAATCGGGACACCCTATTTATTTTACTAGAAATGATCGTTTAACCCCTGTAATGCGGCGTATCGGGACAAACAAGTTTAAAAAAATGTTTGTGCAAAAAAAAAAACACAAATTAAAACACCAGAATTAACGTAAAAGCCGTTTATTTATTGAGTACAAAACAAATATTCTTTACATGAACCGAAGTAAACTACAGAAACTGATAAATACAGAATAAATCAGAAAAATGTACTGGCTATGCTCTGGCACTCCTTGATTATTTTGTATATCGTTACTTATAGTCAATTGTCTATCTAGAAACTATTGTCAATAATAAGAAACATCATCAAATCAACAATATAACTCTGTTTTATATACAAGTATAAATTTGACGTCATTAATTATGCGCATGTCTGCAGGAAATCTCATTGTTTACTGAAATTTTACATTTCAAATTAACGAAAACATAATACTCTTTACACTAACAATGAAATTTGATGAAATTTCTCCTTTCCGCCGTAATATCCCTCTTTATTTAGCAATTTATACCGTTATGGGCGCTTTCGTCAGAAGTACAACAGCGATTAATTACGAATAATTTGTTTGAGAATTTGAATTTCAGATTAATGGGCGGGTTCTCGTCTGCCCCGCTCGAATATCTGCGGTAGTCTGGGGGATATTCAATTAATATTCGATATAACGTCTTATATAGCATCTTCTGTTGGTACGGTTGAGATATTTCGTCCTATAAGAATAATGTTCGCTTCGATATTGTTCCGATAAATTCAGAATAGTAATGTGTATTTGATTCGTTTCGAGATTCATAAAAGATATGTGAGGATTTAATTAGTATTTCTAACGGAATTATTTATGAGTATATAAAGCCTGAACTTCTTTCGAGGATCTTCAAATACTATCCATTTTATTTTCAGAAGTTGCAGTAAATAGCAGAGAACGCAATACATAAATTATATAAAAAATATAGACATTTGAACATGCTAAATATCATTCTTTCAAGCTATACGAAGAGAAAATAACATTTGGCGTACGCACATGAATGCATAAATCCATTTTCATTAATTAAAGATGTGGCCAAATAATTTTTACCTCCAGTTTTTAACAGTAATGCTTCACAAACACAAAATATATCCCTACTACCATCATGCACGCGTAAGTATCATATAAACGAAACACCTAATGTTTGGTCAATATCACAAATATTCGTCAAACAATCCCATATTTACTTTATATGGATTCCAGTTTGATGGTCCAATTATGGTTAAAAGAAAAATACTCCATTCGTAAAATTCCACGTCAGTTTTTATCAGGGATAAAACCAGTAGGCACTTACAGTCCCCGGCAAAAAGCGTTTTGTCGCTCTATAGGTTTTAGCTTTTACACGGGCCTGTCTGGATGTATTTTATAGTCTTTTTTACCTTTAAACTTCGTAAAAATCAATGCGTTCTTTAAGCCAGGCGCTATTCAATGTGTCTGTGTGTAGAGGGAGGGCTTTTACAAGGTATATTTACGTATTGTTGAAGCACTCAGGTAGATTTTATTATTTCATAAATTCCAACAGTTATTTTCTTTTAAATACAAATATTAGTGGGATTGTCTTTGGATAAATGAGCGTTAAGTTTGATTTTATTCGCTTCTGGTGATGGTATTTTTAAATCATAGTGAAAAAATAGCCACTCGAATAACTAAATAAAAAAGGATGCTTCTTCACAGGACCAGCTTTACTATTTAAGTTGTACCTAAATGTAGTTATATATATTAAATTATTATATATAAAAAACTTGCTCTATGTCTGAAGGATTAGTTGTTTAAAAATTGTGATATACAATGTGTTCCATGTTAATGTATGGTAAAGTCAAGAAAAATCCTACGGTGACAAATACTTTATGTAAAAATATATAGATCCTCCGAAAGAAATTTTCCTGATTAAAGAATACACAAAACACATATAATTTTACGATAAAATCAAACATCTCTTTTTCGTAATTCTCCTTTTTACACTAAAAGAAAAACACTAAAAATCTGTTAAAATATAACCATCGTTAAGCATAAATTATCTTTAAATCACCCTGTAGCATCAATGGAGAAGCTTAAAATGATTTGAGCATGACGTATAAATGCAATACGAGGAATTTTAAAAGTTAACAGATACCTATGATAATAAATACACAATTTGCACAAAATATATTTATTTTGTGGAGATTGAACAGCGGTCAAATTTTACTTTTCAGTTCTTAGTCTCCTTAGAAGATTATCAAAATTCGAATCATTTTACTAGCAATGGCTTTTTAAATAATAAAAAAAAAAAATACCCATTGAAAACTCTCATAGGGTGGAGCAATACAACGTCAGGCAAGTTTTGCTATCAAATATATGGTGTGACATCATTGGGCGCCATTTAATATATCCATATTTATATGAAAGTATGTGCTTTAACAGAACAAAGATTTTTCACTTTCACTGCACGGTTGCAAATTATACTGCGAAAAAAGATTATTTGAAAGAAAGGAATATTTCTTTGCTGTTATTTGAAAGAACCACTTCTTTCAGCTAAAAACTAGTGAAGAATTTACAGCGCTTGTACAAGATTCATTAAATTTGAACTTGGATGTTTTGAGGAATAGCTATGAAGATAAAAGGTTGCTTACCTTTTACAAACGCTTAATTTCATTGTTAGATTATTATTGTTATTTTTAACTTTTGCCTATTGGCTTCAAAATTTAAGTAGCTACAAAATATTGAAGATGTCAGAAGTATAGGAATTTACAACTTGGGATTCTGAAAGCGGTTTAGAGAGTTGTTCTTTCTACAGAATACGTTTATTTGGAATATAAACTCCGAGTGTGATTTGGAAAAAGAACTACTGAAATCAATACAGGTCTAATGTGACGTACCTCAAATTTATATCATAAGAAGAAAGTTTTTCATTATTCTTTTCTGGCTATGGACTGATAAAATAGAAAACAAAACAAATACTGTATTTGCATATTAAGGTGTAGAATATTTGATCAAATTTTATTAATGTCACATATAGGCATTCAATTTATGAGTTTCTAAATTTCAAACACCTTATTAGCAATAAAATAGCACACTTTAATATAAAAACTCATCAAGAAAATTACAAAATGATGCTTCATACAATCCTTGACTAATATTGATTTAATGAACATTTGAAACAGAGAACATCTGCCTTTTAAACATACAAAAAAAAAATATGGCCAACTCTATGACAGGTTAAAATAGAAAATGCCAATAGACCTTCAAGAATGCACTCTAAAAGTACACAAAGAATGGTTAGTTTATTATGTTGAGATGTTTTTATCTGCATATAAATACATATGTGTTCGTCTAAGCACGAGAGATCTCATTCAAGACCAAATGTCAAAGTAAATATAGGCTCTCGTATTTACCGTGATGCCAAAACAAAATGACTCCGACCACATACCTAATTCTACTTTCTCGCCGACAATCGAAAGTCAAGTTCAAGGTTAAACCTATGTGCATTCATTAAATAATGTATATACGTGCATCTCGATACTTTAAGGCGATGGCAGTCGACTTGTCTCTTCTACATATCTTAATCGTCTTCAGACACAATCGCCGTCTGTTCGCCGTAAATGAAGAAATTCCTGAGAAAATCAACAAGTGATATCCGATAAGCGCACACAACCGGCGATGAAGAATAATAAATACGGAATAGCCTGGAGATTTCGTTGTGGTAATGGAATGTGTCCCTTTGATCTATTGACGTAATAAATCTTAATACTGGTAGATTAGAGTTGTTCTCATTGTTTCGGTAATGTGTACCGCGTTTGAATGGTAAATTAGGTTTTCTTTTGGAATAGCTTGAGTTTTAAGAAGCCATTGTAACTTATATGATTATAATGACTATAGTTGAAGAATAACACAGCGGTGATTTGAAAGTTATATGCTATTTTCTTATTCTTGTTAAGTTACGTTCTTGCAACCAATTTTCCTGAATCTTTAACAAATAAAATATCTTTAACCGTTTTTGAGGATGTGTACCTTTATGCAAAAACAGTAGCAAAATCTAATTTATTCTTGCCTAGATTTCTTCATTTGTTCTAGGTTCCTAATAGAAGCCAGAATTTCTTCTTTTCTTTAAAAAATTTGAAAGATAATATAACATAAATATTCTTGAGGTAACTGAGGAAACAGAAAATTGAAATACACCTGTAATCAGGAGAACGATATGGCTAGTCAAGATATTTTTTTTTGTGAATGATTTGAGCATATTAATCGCAAATATATAGTTTATTTTCGTTTCTTTTTTAAGCCGATTCTTGCTGTAATTGAAAAATTATCGCTGCTAGAACGTTCAATAAATAATAAATCATCCTGGTATTTGGAAGTAGCACCACTCCTAAATTTTACAACGAAAATAAATAAAATCCATTCATCTAAAAGACACTTTCGAAACTCGTTAAGATAACGGTTTAATTATCCTTTCAAAAGTATATCGCCCGAAACAGCCCCTTCAACATTCCAGTTCAATTATTCCGCCCCGAAACACGAAAATGATTTATGACATCTGCGCCTCCATCCTCTTATTTTTTCTCTCTCCTATAGCCCGTCGAATGTTCACACGGTCATCCCTCTTGTGGTGATTACGTGGAGATGTCGACGCTTTCTGTGTGGCATTTTTGACTACGTGAATGTCGAAACGTACGCCTCCGAACCTAGGGCACAAGACGAAATCTTGATTCTTTAACTCGCCTTCTGCTCGCTTTTCTTTGTTTGTGTTGTCGACTATCCGATCGTCCTGCACATGGATTTGAGATTATGGGATATACCTAGTAAGAAAGAGTAAATGTAGCGTGTGTGCGAGCGGAAAACGTCGGATTAGCGGCTGCCCTTATTTCCTGGCTAGACTTCCATTGATGCGGGAACAAAGCCGGTTTTGGTCTTTTGTACGGTTTGTGTTGTATAGTAATTGAGACAGCAGGGTGTGTTTGCTGTGTTGGAGTCAAAGGAGCGGCCAAACAATAGGCGCATTGTGTCTGATTGATTGGTGGTGGAAGTGATTTGTACTTATACTGTACATTAATTATTGGATGTCAATTGTCACTCGTATTATATACTCAAACCGTAACACAGTAATACATAGTTCGTAAGATGAAGAATTAAGTAACAGAGAAGATTTAGTTTATTTCTTGTTTGAATGAATACAATAGAGTTTATCCTAATATGTACGATCTTCAAAATTTTTAAATATTGCTGCAATACAACTCTCCCAGCGTGTGTTTCCGGGGAAAAATCATATGTCAAAAACACGTGAAACCTCTGCCGAAAGGAGTATTTTTCGTCGTTAACTAACAGCCGAATTTTTAAAAGTCGAATAGACGCGAGCCCATTACGTTGTAAGATATGTACCTACTAAAAACGCTACATAAATAGCACAGGCACAACAAAATATTTTTTAAAATCGTTTTTCCTTTTTTAACATCCAGCAGTAGTCAGCCATCATGTTAACGTTCCAGCGCGCCTGATATCTGCGTTCCATTTCTTTTATATCTTGGTGGAACCGTTCTCCTTGTTCCTCACTTACTGCTCCAAGATTTTCTGGAAAATAGTCCAAATGAAAATGAAGGAAATGAACTTTAACATTCATGCTGCAGTCCAACAGTATGTAGTTATTTAACAGATTGGCGACAATATCCTTGTAGTTTAGGTCTTTTTTATTTCCTAGGAAGGCAGTTACCACTAGTTTAAAAGACTTCCATGCTTTCCTGTTTCTGGTCTTCCATTTTTAACTCGAAGTCTTATTCATCGTTCATAAGTTTCCTTATATCAGGACCAACAAATACCCCTTCTTTAAGTTTTGCCTCAGAGAGGCTGGTAAATGCTCACAGAGGTATCTAAAACACTCTCCTTCTTTAGGCAATGCTTCGACGAATTATTTCATCAGTCCCAACTTGATGTGAAGTGGCGGAAGTAGAATCTTTTTAGGATCCACTAGACTCAACGTTCTTAACTCCAGGAACCAAACCATCCCATTCACAGAGGAAGCAGGGGAACTTTATTTAGCCACTCTGTTGGCCTAGTAACATAGAGATCACTTTCAAATCCCCACGAGCAGTTCACTAATGATCAGAGTACTTAAGCTTGTTAAGTACCAATTCGAGGTTCTCATAGCATTCTTTCAAATGAACTGAATGTCCTACTGGTACAGATGCATATTGGTTGCCATTGTGAAGAAGAACAGCTTTCAGGCTTCTTTTAGAGGAATAAATTTCGCAATTTATATTGAATGTCTCCATCGACCCTGGAACATTAGTACAGAAAACAAGATCATAGTGAAAGAG
This sequence comes from Cetonia aurata, assembly GCA_949128085.1. Taxonomy (NCBI): domain Eukaryota; kingdom Metazoa; phylum Arthropoda; class Insecta; order Coleoptera; family Scarabaeidae; genus Cetonia; species Cetonia aurata. The sequence continues at coordinate 39,320,525 of OX421885.1, forward strand.
TGCTCAGCAGGGTGGTTACACCCACACTGACTACAGACAGTAACTTGACCTTGCAGTGTAGGCTTGTGAGCAGGCATAACGCAAGGGTAAATTCTAATAATGGAGCATTATTCACATTATTAGAATTTACCATTGCGTTACTTATCTACAGGCGAGTAAAGTTCATGCTCGTAAAGACGATGACATTAGCTGTACGTGTATTTGTTTACATGTTTAGTTATGTTACAAAGTTTTTGGGTTCATACCACTATTGTATAGGTACTTATATAAATAAATATGTAGAAGTACTTTACTTACTCATAACCCCGTTTTAGATAATGTATAGTAGCTCTTTTATAGCGCTACAAGTGCATGCACAGATGCGTGTTTTATATATAGCAGTAATAGCGGCACAATCAACAGGTCAACGGTTCCCTTTTCTCAGCCAAAACAACGCAAAGAAAGAGAAGAGATCCACTTGACCGATTCCACGCTATAAATGGGTTGCCATTGTCAGGAACACACACAGACGAGGCACCCCACGACGATGGCTGCAATTAATAAAATCCAAAGACGAGACGGCATAACAGACGTGCAGTAATACGAAGAAGCGAATGTTTCTTCGTGTAGAGATTAGATCAGCACTTGTCCTTACGATTAATTAAAGTCTCCAGAGAAGCGGAGTGAATGACGTGAAAGAACGAGGCGACAGTCCACGTTTGCGTCAGCGAAGTCGAGGTTGATTTCCAAATTTCTTTTAGTCATTTACTGGTTCTCGGAAGCTCCGATTTTAATAACCTGTCTAGCTACCTGTGTTGGAAACAGATAGGGGGGTTTTTATCATAAATCAAGGGTTGTTTTCATTTCTAAGGTCTAATTGTGAGCCACCCATGAAGCTACTGACGATAGGAGGTCCCTAATAGGCGAAGAATAAGTACATATTGTACATGTGGCTTGGAGATTAACTCGCTACAACTCGGGAATTTCCATCGGATTAACTGATAACCTTACGAATGTAGATGCTTAAGGTTTGATGATAAAATGCACGTGTCTTTTGTGTACTATAAATGGAATTTTGGGATTCTATGAAATATATGATAATTCTATTAAATAAAATAGGAAATAATTGTGTCCCATTTAGGATTAATTAAATAAATCTGCCTATTATAGCTTCTACATCGTAATTAACTGGAAATAATCTCACCGCAATCGATTTGTATAATACCACACATAAGATTAAACAACTTCTCTCATGCTTTCTAATTGATTATACAAAGGTATAAAACTAATAGGACACATTCGATTGACATTTGTGTCTCGTAAATCCGCTAAGCTACTTATTTAGCTGTATATATTAGCGTCTTTTTCTAATATTTAAAAACGGCGGCTTCAATAAAGGAAAGAGTTCTTTTACGATCCTTATATACAACGTGCTGAACGTCTGGTTGTAGTTGCGACCGCGGCTTTCATTGGACCAATTGAAAGAAAACCGGGTATACTTTTAAAAATAAAACCATGTCGAAGTATAGATGTCCAAATAAAGCACGTTAAACCGGGACGAGAAAAGCGGATCGCTTCACACGCAGTTACGGCCCTATATGCAGGCCAATGAAGAATTATTATAGATACCAGTCGTGGCACTAATAAAGTTCATTGTAAAAAATAAAATATGGGATAGTTAATCCACAGTTATATGTCTCGTAAGAAGCAAGTTAGTTTTATTCAATAATTGAGGGAATATTCACAGGAAATAAAAAAATTCAGATTTAAGACGATGTGTTAGTCGGAGATCAAATACTTCTATAAAATATGAAAATAATATAAAGGCACCAACTGCTGTAGAAAGGTATTTAATTATCCTAACGAGTTCTTACAAATTAGATAAGTAATTGCGATCATAAATTTTATGTTGGTCTATAACTAGCAGTAGAACAAATTTCCAAAACTGAATAAAGGAACTAACTGTGTCACATGTTGTTCGCATTTAGTTCTCTGTAATTATCTAATTATCCGTATCGTATAAGCATTAAGTAAGGATTAAATTTTATGTAGTATAATCTGTTTATCGGTATAATGATTCGACAGATACCCAGAAATTATATAAATATGGTAATGAGCCGTATTAGAAGAAATTGTATTTAAAATAGTAAATAGAAATTTTAAGTAAGAAACTATCTGCACCGGCTTAAGGATATTAGGAAAATAAAATAATTAATATTAATCTCTGTAAAATTTCAATATAGTAGGGTTATGTGATTAATTTTATTGTTGTATGAGTCTAGATGTAACAGATTGCGACAAGAATATAGTGGACAAGTGGTGTAAAACACGCTGCATATTTATACCACTAGCTAGCACAAAATGAATAAGTTTTATCAGTTGGGTCAATTATAGGTTATTAAAGTTCAATTCTAAGCAAGGCATTTCTAAGAATTATGCCGTGTTTTTCTACAGAATATATAATTCAGTGAGTTCAGTGTTTCTGCTGATGATGATAGCTTTGCTATTGAAACGTACGTCCAGTTTAGTGCAGTTTGTGGTAAGGGGTTTAGGGGAAGTTTGCAGCATTTCCAGTACCACAGTTTGGAGTATTTTTGTCAATATATAATTGTAAAAGCTCTTAATAATATCATTAAATTATCATTTGTAGTAATGTCACGAAAATATCCCAATATATTTTTGGAGGACCAAGTGTTTTTCTTTCGAATGGCACTCTATTACATTTGATTTTCCATTAATTTCGTGTTTCGGCATTACATCTATGGCAGTTAATTTAAGTGGAATTAGAGGAACCCCGTTAGCGTAGTTTAGAAGTTATTTATTACTTCGGAAACAAAGGGTAATCACGAACAATTATGAATCCAAAGTGTCTGTGCTTGGAAGTGGTATTCCCCAAGGGTCCATTCTAGGACCTACAATGTTCTTGATATATATAAATGATTTGCCACTGCATATTGCTCATATGAGTAATATTACTCTGTTTGCTGATGATATTACCATCGCGTTTAGAAGTAACAACTTTGAAGATTTAATTCAAATTGCAAATATAAGCTATATTAAGTTAAGTCAATTGATACCTTTTAATCAACTATGTATAAGTTCAGATAAAACCCAGTGTATACTTTTTCGTAATCGGTTCAAATATGATAGTAATTTCACCCTTCACGCTCAATGTGTTAAATTCACGGAATCTGCTAGATTACTTGGCGTCTTTCTCGATAAAATTTGAAGTGGAACTGTCATGTGGATTACCTTTCTACAGAATTTTCAAAAATATGTTACGCTCTTAATAACTTAAAAAAAAATCGTGCTCTTTATCTACGTTAAAAACTTTTTACTTTTCAAATTTTTACTCGAAGATGGCTTTCGGCCATACACTGGGGTTCAGGAATAAATGCTGACCGTATATTCTTATTGCAAAAACGGGCAGTTAGGATCATGTACAATTTACCCATCATGAATCGTGTAAGGAAACATTCAAAAATCAGGGTCTGATGACCTTTTATGATACCTATATATACGAAGTTTTGTGTTTTGTGTTTAAACATAGATCTGAATTTTCTACATATACTGCCAGTACTTATAATGTGAGAAACTGCAATTACTTATTACCTCCTCGTCATAAGACTACTCTTTACCAGAAAAACCTCACTTATCTGGGATGTAAGTTATATAATAAACTGCCTGAGGACATTAAGTCTACTACAAATTTCATAACTTTTCAAGCATGTCAGAAGATATCTTACGAATGTATCATGTTATTCAATTAATGATTACTTAGTATCTTAGCATGCAAACTCACCCCTCCCCCCTCCTTCGTGACGTTATTTTGTACATTGTACGTTCTATGTAGTGGAAATAAATAAAGATATTCGCAAAAAATATAGGTGTCTAATAAATCTGAGCATATCTGTACATACATACATCCCAAGAAGTCTATACCTTTTGCTCACCGCCTGTAAACAATCTCTAGAGCTCTTATCTGAACCACTTACGTCGTCCTACAAACGTCAAACCTAATACAAGCTAGTACGACCAACAATCTTCTTCCTCCAGACGTAGAGGCAACGGGCAACACGATACCGATAGATCGATTCCACCGTATAGGCGGCATCGGGGATTTCTTCAGACGGCTGAGTCCGTCACTTCCCCTCCCCGTGGGCACCGCATCGGCCCCGGTGAAAGGCGACAACAAATGGTTAGGTAGCGGAGCACATGTCTTGTGCTCTCACTGTTGTGTGTTGTGTGCATCGTCTGTTATTGTCATTCAGTCAGTCAGTCAGATCCGATCACTGCAACAGCGATTGAGTGAACCGCTCCTCTGCGGCGATCGGTTGCATTTTATTCGTCGACCGAGTGATTACACAGCAATAGGTAGATGGTAGAAATTGTCGGTTCGCGTAGGGCAATTAGAGGTGCCGTAGATGGGCGAACTTTGTTTTGGAAATATCTGTATTGGATACTAGGACAATGACTATTGTTAATGTTGTTAATATTGTTATAATTGTGACAATTTCGTTTACCGGTGTTTGTCTAGCTGAAGATGACGTGGGAGTTTTTGATAAACCTGGAGAGGAAGTACGATCTTTGAGGAAGGAAATTCGAGAAGATGTAAGTTTAAATATTAAATAACTTTCCTTTTTTCTAATATTTTTCTCCAATCTCCGCGTGGTCTTAGGCTATCGTCCTTCTTTCGAGATCCTCTGTATTTATTTGCTCCCATTCATTCTGCTAGAACTATTTCCGCACACCTCAAAAATTATATCTCTGCAGCCTGGATTTGTTGTTCTACGGTTAATACCCACAGATCAAAAGATTAACATCGCCCTGTATAAATTGATTTAAAGGATTTTAATTTCATGTCTTTGGATATTTTGTTTTTGCTCAAAAAGTTACCACCCAAACATATTTTTTTGTCATTGCTTTAATACTTTCGGTTACTTCGATATACTGTTGCTCATATGCTTGTAAGATACTTCCTAATGTTTTTGGTTCAATAAAAACTTGTTGTACTACTCCAAAAATTGGTATGCCAAATTTCCAGCTTATTGCCTATTTATGACAAACAAGGGCTGCGTTCAATGTACAAATAAGATACATATCAGTAATTAGTAACACAAAATGGCGACAGCTCAACAATAATAATAATAATAATAATATTCGTTTATTCACTTAGCCATGTATACATGGATGTGAAAAGTCATAAAATTTGTTATAAAACTAATACATATAAAACATAGATAAAAACACTTTATGATGAAACCTATACCGAAATCAGATCACTGTCAACAAAAAATTCATCATATTCTTAACGGCAATTTTAAATTTTTTGACATCGGTCATATTTCTCACTGACAGAGGCAATCTAGCATACAGCTTGGAAAAGGAATACAAAGGCGATCTCTCAAAACCAGCTGTTCTGTGCTGTGGAAAGTATACATGAGATTTCCTGGTGTCATAAATATGCGACGGCAGTTTAAACAAGCTTGAGTTATTTTTCACAAATACGACTGCTTTATATATATATATTGAGGGAAACGTTAAAATCTCGTGATGCTCAAACTTATTTTTGCACGAATCCCTGGGCCGGCAACCAAATATCAACCTCAGTATCCTTTTCTGTGCAAGTAGAACCCTAGCAATGTTTTTGGCGCGACCCCATACTAATACATTATAGGACATAACAGAGTAAACTAGCGCGTAATAAAGGTTTAAAAGGCAATCCGTACTTAAGCAGCTTTTTAGTTGTAAAATGGCGAAATATTGTTGGTTAATTTTTTTGCAAACATTATCGACCTGCTTTTCGAACGTAAGCCCGAAATCCACCTCAGTCCCCAAAAATTTAACACCGTCGCTGAAACAGATATTGGGCACAACCAAAGGAATTCCATTCCGTGCGAAGCCAACACATACGGTTTTACTATCATTTAAGATTAATCTGTTTCGCATGCACCATACGGAGAACTCTGACACTACCCGTTTTATATTTGCCTCCAACTCCTCTTCGCTGTCCCCGCATACAGCTATTGAAGTGTCATCAGCGTACATGATCATGTGACCCGTTCTTAATTGATATCTAAGATCATTTGCAAATAGGACAAACATGAGGGGTCCGAGGATCGACCCTTGTGGTACCCCTGACATGACATTTCCCGACTCCGACGTACTGTCTCCAACAACAACATTTATATAATATGTCATTGACATAGCGTTACTATTTTTGAGGCGAATTGTTAACAGTGGTCAACAGTGTTCAAACTGTTGCGACGTTTGTTCAGAACAAACTCAGCCATCGCTCCAAAATTATTCAACGGATGCGCAAACCACTCTGTGAGCTAACCACCGTTAAAATTATGATTTTATGATTATTTACTCATTTGGCATTGATGTATTTGAGTCAAGTCACAAATTTAGAAACAAAAATGTTAAAAAAAAGAAAGGAAATCTTGTGTCAAAAATTGACACAAAGTTGTTAGAAAAAAACGTTACATTTATGTGAAACTGTACAACAAAAGTTTAACTAAAACTTTGAAGCATTATTAGCCTTCAATCTTAAAGATATTTATCATGACACTTCCTTAACATTTTCCGGTTGCACTAAAAACCAGCGCTACTGGTTTTACTAAAGTGTAAACATTTCTGCGGTGCCAAATCCATAAAGCTATGTATACTCTTATTTTGCATATGTATGCACATCAAGATATTCCTATTTACTGTAAGGTTAGTCACCATGTTCAAAGCTTAATGTTTATTTTCTATTTACAAAGCTATACATGAGAAGATAAATCAAACACCAAAACATAAAGTACTTTCCCCTTATTCATCAGGCTGCAAGCGTTTTAAATATAAACTTGAAAGTCCTGGATCGCACGCGGCGTACTCAAGTGCTAATCCAGCCAGTGTTCTGTGCCAACAGATTCGTTCCTTTTATTCGCTACCGTGCATGTAACAACAAACAAAAGTTCTGGATCGAGTTCATTGACAAGCAACCGCGGTTACTATAATTATTGTTGGTTGGATAACAAATAAACGAATGCATTTTAATAACCTTCGTTTCCAGTTCAATGAGTGATTATGCGCTTGTCATTGGCGGTGGATAAAAATTATTACGCATGCATAGAGGTCGATCAATGATGAATTATTTATTTTATCTTTTTTTGTCGGTTTGAAACAATTAAAAATTTTAATTTTTACGAGATCATCCTTGAACTTTAACTAACGTATATTGGTATATTAAGACTTCATAATCAATGACCTTTTTTTCTAAGAAATGCATCTAGTATTTATTTCTAGATATAGGGAAAATAGAAATTTTATTTCTGGAATATAAATTTAAAATTATACGAGTCCGCATTTAAAATTCATTGGCATTACTGTTTTTTTCTTATATATACATCCGTTTGTCCTTGATTAATTAATTTCAGGCCAAACACCCAGAAAATACCGAAAATAGGAATGACGTTAAAAACTTGAACTGGCTCAGTTTGTTCTCCCACGATCGCCAGTTTGATATACAGATAAGCTTAAAAGGAGATGAAAAATCGTTCGTTACAACTCGAATTATGTCCACGTCACTCGCAGTGCTTTAAATAATGGCGATGTATTTTGCGTTTGTGTATAAATTTAATTAAAGTTGCGGTAATAAGTAATTTATCATGAGAGTGTAACTGAAACTTTTCTAAAAACATCGGAGAAAGTAAGAAATTTTATGATATAATGCTTTTAAATATTGCGCAGTTTCTCTTTCGGAATATTCGAGGAATAACGTTTTCTGTTTTCTACTTTAATTCAGCACAATATATTTAAAGAATTTGTTAAGATAAGACAAGATAAAAGAGTTTAGATCGACACCGACATGACTTGTTTTATATCTACATAAAAAATTAGTGATCTATACAGGCAACCATAGTTAAATGCGACAATAGAATGCGTTTTATTGCTGCTACCTGTGGTGAGATGATTGGCTTTCAGGAATGATGGTAATAGTTAAAAGCCAATAATGTCATCACACTTCACTCACTATTATCGCAGAAAGCTGAGGCTCCCCGTATATGTATACAGTGTGTTAAAAAAAGGTTGTCGGATATTTTACCCAATTGTAGTACTGGTGGAAATAAACAAAAAAGTCTTAAGCAACATGGGTCCGCAACTGTTTTTGACAAATAGTCGATTGCATATTGTTTTAGTAGGATAAAAAATTTTCAAAGAAATTCTGATCGCAATGTAAATTAAACAAATGTTTATTTAAAGTAAAACTAAAGAAATTGTTCTACATGCCCACCGTTCATTTCTAAGCACGCTTCACACCTTCTTATGAAAGATCGACGCAATCTTTCGAAAATTCCTGGAGTCCTCCGAATTTCCTCGCAACAATTTACGATTCGTTGCCTGAGTTCTTCCAAATTGTTTACAGATCGTGCGTACACTAATTGTTTTAGATGTCCCCAAATATAGAAGTCTAGAAGTGTCCGGTCAGGGGATCTAGGAGGCCATGCAGTTGGTCCACCCCGTCCTATCCATCTCTCGTTGTAATCTTGATTTAAGAAATTTCTAACTACGATGGAAAAATGCGCAGGAGCTCCATCGTGCATAAACCACATATTTAATCTGTTAAAAAGTGGCACGTCTTCCAACAAAACGGGTAATTCATTTCTTAAAAAATCCAAGTATACTTGTCCCGTTAAACGATTAGGGAGAAATACTGGGACCAATTAAACAGTCTCCAAAAATAGCAAGCCAAACATTTAGCGAAAAACGGTTTTGGTGATGCAGTTCAACAACAGCATGGGGATTTTCATCTGCCCAGACGTGATTGTTATGAAAATTGAATATTCCGTCTCTTGTAAACCCAGCCTCGTCACTAAATAAAATCGCAAAATTAGGAGTTTCCGCCAGCTTTCGTAAAACCCAATGACAAAAAACCCTACGTGCATCATAATCGAGAGGAGCAAGAACTTGGACGCGTTGAATGTGGTAGGGATAGAGCTGCTGTTCCCGCAGAATTCTCCAAATGAGAGGATGACTGCCGTTCAGTTCTGCGGCAAGTCTTCGGGTGCTAATATTTGGGTTGTCTTCTACCCGTCTCAAAATATCTAATTCTACTGCGGGAGAAGAAACTGATCTAGGTCTACCAGAACCACCATTAATTTTAAATGAACCAGTTTCGGACAGCCGGATATGAAGTCTTGAGAAAATCTTATCACTCGGTAACAACCGATTTGGAAATTCTTCGGCATACATACGCCGTGCTTCAGTGGCATTACCATTCGCACGACCGTACATAAAATGCATATCGGCCATTTCTGCATTTGTGTACTTATGCATAATTTGAGAACAAAAAAAAATTGACGCAAATGATAAATAATCTCTGGAAGAAATTCCCTGAAAAATTCAAAAAATATATCAACCAAATGTGTTCTTCGTAGTTGCTTGTCTTATACATAATAAAATTGAATGTGCATAGACTTGTATTTAAAGTTAATATTTATAGTATGGAAACTTATAAACAGAAACAGGATATCATCTTCAAAAGTTTTTTAAAATATACACTAATGATTTACAAATGCAATTGACAATTGCAAAATACTATCCCAATAAAAATCCATAGATTTCTCAATGTCTTTTTTGATTCACGAAGTAATTTAATTTCCATACATTTTGATTAGGTGTTACCTCAAACTTTAACAGGCTATAACTTCCAACACCCTGTATGTAGTGAAATATGTATTGTAAAAAATCAGATTCCATGCATTAACCTCCTAAAAGTATCTACCAAGTATACCTTTACGAACGTAAATAAAAAGTGTTCTTCTCGTTTCAACGAAATCGACACTCAATTTTATTTATAACCGTTTATTTTCGCTCTCCCAATTTCACAGCTGTTGTTCTGTCTTCCGAAACCCAAACACCTTCAAGTGCTGTGCCGGCGATGTGAAAGCGACTATACATATATCGAAACCATACCGCCTTGTTGACTGCTACATATGTAGTAAACCGCTACATATGTCCGTGTCTGTATGTAGCAGATAAATCAATTTCTAAACTAGGTGTCTTCTCGTGAATGTGTAGACCCGAGGCGCTGTGGTATGTATTCAAAAGTTATCGAGAACATCGAAAGTATTTTATGGAGCATTTGCATATAATACATGGACGATTTCTTTCTCTCGTCAAATGGTTTTCTATGTGGAATTAAAGCATGTTTTATGACGATCGTCTACACTGCGTTTTCTAATAACGTATCTTTTTATATTCAATCAAGGCTGATGCTTTTAGCTCTATTTAACATTTTTCTGATTTTATTTCTCATCCTTTTAAGGGTGCTGTTCCACCTGAATGCATTGCTACAAATTCCTGAAATCTAATTCTGCCTGTAGGTTTCCTTCATCAAACACATACCATTTCTAGGTATTTATTCCTATATTATATAAGTTCCTAATGTTATATCTATTAACTCATTCCTTTTTCCATTTATGAAAGTAGACTATTTATTTACTACGTCTAAGCTATTCGCCGTAGTAAATTGTGGTAAAGGCTCTTCTCTTTTATTACCACTTTAAATGTTTAAAGCATTATAGACAAGACATCTATAATATGAAAAGCAAGCACAATTATACATTATGTAAATATCATAAATATATTAATAAATTATAAATGCACGCAATACGTTAGTACCTACATGATTTTTTCTATATGTAGGTATCTCCGAAGTCAACATTTACATATATCATTTTCAGAAATTCCGATTGTATACTTGTATTCTGTCGGGCACGTAAAATTTACTATATATTCTTCATTAAGAAAAATCAACACGGAGGCATCCAAACCGAAGGAGGTGTAATTTGTTTACACATTTTAAATTTATTCGATTCAAAAATACTGTAGGCGGTTACAACTATAAAAAGAATTACGTAATGCCATAAATAATATTCTTCCATTAGTTGGACGCAGAAGTTTAAGTTTCTCATTTGTTTAAGATAAATACATAAATGTTTCCGTTTATTTTCTGTTTATCCACAGATTATACTTGAACTTGGATATCTTAATCAGAAGCTATTTTTGTCTATATGTAAACATCTTCGTATATATTACAGTAATATAAAAAAATATAATTATAAGTAAATATGTGAATCCATTGAAGATTAGCATTCAATTATTCATAATTATCTTTTTATTATTTTTGTTATCGCCATTCATTCAGCAATAGACTTATCTCTAATCTTTTTCTAATAGTAATTTGTCGATATTTTGATACAACGGTTACTATGAGTCATACTTTCTTGGGTAATACAAATAAATCGATGCATTTATTCTTAACTCCAGTATTTAGAGCGCTTATTCATTTTTATTCGGATAGGAGCAACTGGTATCATGGTAATATTTGTAGAATTTTAAAACATAGTTGAAACACAAACATAGCTGAAATTTTTACGGCAAAGATCAACTTCTCAAAGCTCAGAATTTTTTTTAGGTATAAAGCCCATGAACTTTATCGGCACAGGAATTGTCATATGCTCGACTTGGAACCCAGAATTTTAGAAGCCATTGAAGAAAATCGAAGCACGTATTAGATTATAATTGTTTACAGTTGAGTGTATCTTCTAGAATAGTATGAAAAAGAACCTTAGGGGTGGAGGATCTGTATCCAACGCTGTAAAACTTTGCATTCCAAAAATCCACCACGAAAACTGGAATTTTGTCAATACCTGTTGCTAAAAGTCAATGTAGCTCTTCGCTTCCTATGTGTTGTTGAATAAGGATGAGTCATTATTTAGCATGTGGTAAAATAGACTTTTAGAAGAACATTAAAGGCACATTGCACACATTATATACTTACCTCAAAGCATTATAGCAGCTAAGATCCTATTAACATAAAATCAAGCATTTACTGTGCAATAGGACCATACGGAACACCATCGTGTACTGTGGCAATAGGAAATGACGTATGGTTACGTATTGGTTTACACTGGTGACGTGGACAGATACGATCATATTGCTCTCTACTAGAGGCTACTACTGGCAGTAAGCCATGGTTCCCGGTATAAATTTCGTACTTTGACCCATGCTCTTGTTTGTCTTATACATTTTTGTAAAAGTTTGTAGTATTTTTTCCTATAATTTTATCTCTACTTCCTCAAACAGATTCGGTTGAAAAAGGAAATCCACAAATTTCCGAAACAATTAGACAAATCTTGTATGAATTAGCCATGGATGTTGTTGCTTTAATAAGTAAAGTAGGAAAAGCTCATATGAGTATGAATAACAATAGAAAGTTCTGGTTTCGATGTATTTCCTTAATATCAACCCATTAACACGGTTTTGTCTTCAAAAGATAAGGTAACGAATCTATGCTGCATAAGTCAATCTTTAGCCAAGACAATCGATGAGGGTGGATAGCTGGACGTTATCTGTACGGATTTTGAGCACGCTATATTACCAATTGTAAGAAAACTTTCCTCAAGGGTTTCAACATTTCACTTGTTCATTTCATGAACTTGTAGTACCTATCGGCAGGCAAAACTATCTGTGTGCGTTTGTATGTATATGTTCACTTCTGGGGTACCCTGAGGATCTAATCTCGGGCCGCTCCTTTTTGTTTTATTTATCATTATGATTTGATTGCTGAATTAGATTGCGCTGTAGTAGCATATGCAGACGATTTAAAGATCATTCGCAACATTGCCGATGAAATCGATGTCGAATATTTGCAATAGAACTTAAATAAAATCTATTCTTGGTGTACTGACAACAGATTGAATGCTGCGAAGTGCTGTTCCGTGTCAAATACAAGACGACACAATTGATGGTGTAGAACTGCAAAGGCTGACGTCAGTTAAAGATTTGGGTGTCATTTGTGATCAGAAATTGACTTTCTCTGATCATGTACAGACTAAAATGTCAAAAATCGGTGTAACCTACTTCAAAAGCAGTCAATTTCTAAAGTTTTCAAACAAAATCGGTCTCTTATTTTAAATTTTTTTGAACTTTTAATATCCGAAATAGAAAAATAGTGTAAAACACACGTTTTATAAGTCATTGTGCGCACTCGATCTTTAGAAAATTGCAGCTCGTTTTTTAAGCTTGAACGCGTACGCAAAATGGCTTCTGCAACTTTGTTTTTTGCGTTCTAGGTGGAGCGCAGATTTTCTGCTTTCTGTCGAGTTGGGGCGTAAGCGGTCATCAAAGGACTAATTAGTTGGCTGGGTGAACGGGCCCGGCTTTCTAGTTTTAATATACTAAATTATATCGTATATGTATATAGGAAATAGCTTCATTTTCTACTATATAGATTCCAGTCTTTTATCGTGTATATATCTGCCCAATAGATAGGTAGTCATCCCAAAGCCCCAAAGAAATATGATCGTTCATTCTAACACGACATAAATCCCTTAATTCGCACCTATGCCCACATTCAATTCCCCTGTCAATAATTTCACGTTGTGAAACGGACGTGCAAATTCAATAGAACAAGGGGCCGTATTTTACCGAACGTGTCACGGCAGGCTCGTTTTAATTGTTCTTCTAATTGCTCGTTTTTACATCATTTGAATGGCCGGCCTGCTTCTCTCATATTTCACAACAGTTGTCGCTTTCAGCTTCCTTTTTTTTTTTTTCTTTATCGACTTCCGCATTATGCTCATACTTTTGTACAGGTGATTTATTTTTTAATTTATTTAAATTAACAACGCAAGAAGCAAAACCAGTTCCGAATGGAATTGATCTACTTGCACAATGCCTCGGTTTAATTTTTTAGCTTTCACGCATCTCCGTTAAAGGAAGTTCTTATTTTAAAATTGTAACTTAACTATAATAATGCACAAAAATTAATTTACCGATATAATATTCTAATAACGATACACTTTATTTGGTAAAATTTTAGAATTTCTAAACTTCAACGTCTGATTTCTCGCAACAATCTTATATCTATAAATAGGTGTATTATGAAAAAAAAAAACAGTTTATGTTTTACGTTTAGGTGTTGGTAACTTTCTGAGTTTACTCTGCGATATATCACACGTGTTAGAAATTCTATTGTATCCCAACTTCCTTTTATAGAATCTCCTACTTTAAACACGTTACAAAACCAATGTATTTAGTCTGTCAGCTATCTATATGTATTTTTATGATTTATATCGTTATATAACTACGGTTGTAATGGGATTATTGACGTACTAGACTAGAATGATATGTTTTATTCTATTACGAGATTTTTATGTCTTACTTAAGCATATTGTAAATGGTCATCAGCTAGAAATATATTCTCTTACAACGAATTAATTGGTTACATAGTTTCGCTAGTGATGAATTATGCATATCATATTCATTTTATTTAGAATTGAAATAAATGCACAAAATCATCAAATGTGAAGGTTGGAATGATAGAATATAGAGGCAAAAAATGCAAATATATAATAAAATTTATCTGTGATTCTTTTGCTTCATCCTTGATATAGAATTAGTATTCTAATCGAAGATCTTGAATAAGTTATGCAAAAGTAAGTAACTAACTAAGTCATATTTAATTCCAAAATCTAATAAAAAGAATATAAGATGAGGCAAAATACAGGTATGTAGAGAACTTAATAATGGGACAGTTAAACTCAAAACAAACTACACAAATAAACAAAAATATCGGTAACCAAATTGACATTTGCTTTTCCTTTCTTAGGAACACTTTCATGACGTAATAAGAAGTCTTTGTTATTGTTTTGTTCAGAAATAATATAGCACAATTTTTCTATTCTCTATTGTAGAATTAAACATCCACAGTATTTATTTCTTAACACGAATTGCGCCAAATTAAATGGCGTGAGATTCACTTGGTTTAATTCGAGCAATTTATTCAGTTATTTTGTAACAACGTCTTACCAACACGAACTAGTTAAGAAAGATTCTCGGCGATCGCAATTTTCTACCGCTTTCTAATAAAATATGGTTCTTCTGTCTATTTGCGCAACCCTGCAATCTTTGCATACTTCGCAAGGTGATCCACTACAACTGCGCTGTACGATTACTAGAATAGTAATTTAAATGTACGCAAATGTATCTCACAACAAGCTTATAGCTTCCAATAGAATATAAATTAATTAATAGACAACAACTAGTTGTGAGATTTAAGAATATAAATTAATTTAAAATGTAATGATGAAAAGTGCTACTTAAAATTGTTGATAAAGCATTTTCTTTATAATAATTTATTTTTTAAATTAAAAATCACTTGGTTACTGTCTATCATGTTGCAAAAGACAATTATAAGCAAGTATATATTTGTGGCACATTCAAAATTATTAACATATACGTTAAAACCTTTTTCAAATTATAGATATATTAACATAATGCATAATATTGCTCTTA
Organism: Cetonia aurata; assembly: GCA_949128085.1. NCBI lineage: Eukaryota > Metazoa > Arthropoda > Insecta > Coleoptera > Scarabaeidae > Cetonia > Cetonia aurata. The sequence goes on from OX421885.1 coordinate 39,335,855, forward strand.
CAATCAAAGCCTATCTATAACGTATTACATAATTTCTATTCGCTCAATTTGCTATACTTATTAATAATTAATTGCAAGAATTCTATCTATGTATTTATTAATATGTATATATACACAACAAGAATGTAGTAACATATATGCACTACATTATGTATAAGTAGTTGCTTTAAAATGTATGTTGCTACTATTTTACCTGTAATGGTCACCCATATGAGATATCAGATTACGCAAAAGCAGTTCTAGAAAGAGGAAAATATCACAAGCACGTCAATAGCTAGCCATACACTATATAGTTATGTATTGTACCTATTAAGCGACAACAACAACCATGATTAGAACCCCGTTTACAGTTCTGTGTTTTTACATTACTCAATACGCTTCTCATAAGGTTATTACTTCTATTATAATTGCCCAACACGTTGCATACTTTTATTTTCCACTGCTTCAATGTCTTACGTATCTATCACTAAATACGTGGTGTTAGATTGTTAATGCATGTATTTACGCACGTTGGTCATTGTAATTTTGTTATGTAATATAATGTTACAGGTTACAGTTGAACTAGTGCAGCTTCCGCAAGGATTGCATTGCAAAAGGATCTAGTTATACGCACATATTTAGATATGTGGTTGTTCAGGAAAGTATATATAACTGCATACCTTGAATGCATGCTATTATGTAACAGAACGTACTTGTCCCATGCATGATTCGAAGATACGTAATTACAAAGATTAATAGCATCATAAAAAAAACATTAGTATTATCTATTTGTTTGGTGCAAATATTTTAAAACTCATGGTTGATACATGTAACGAGCAAAGGCACCCAGGTGTCCACCTGCGATTTTGATAAAATTTGATAGAGACGCAGAATACGAAAAATATTTGACACGTATTTTTTTTAGCGTCCCGTTTTTTGTTTTAGGGTGTGTAATGGCGGCTCAAAGTTACCGCAAAAAAAATACATTCTTCGCAATATTTCAGAAACGAGAAGAGATATACATACAATCCGTATGCCCTAAAATGTCGGTTTATTTATTCCAGTTTATATCTTGATGACGTCTTTGGAAAGAGATCTATTTTATATCTGGTGGAATACTTTCGTCGTAAAGTGCCAAATCCAATGGCTCCCTTGATAAGTATCACAAATGGCCACATATTTTCTTTACGGTAACAGTGGATATACAGTGTGTTCCCGGATGGACTGAACAAGAGGAAAAAACTGTTATTTATAGCTTAACGAAAAAAATTTTATTCTTTATAAAAATGTTTGCTTGTGTCAAAACCACCAATTCTGAAACAAAAACCTAAATATTTTCTGAATGTGGTCCAATTAAGAAATTACCCATAATACCACCCCAAACATTTACAGTCCATCGCCTCTGCTTATCAACCGCTCTTAATATTCTTGAGTTTTCTGTTGCATAAGTATGAAGATTATGACGGTTTGGGCTATCACTCTGAGTAAAGGTGGATTCGTCAGTAAACAATGCTTTTTGAAAGAAGTTAGGTGTTTCCCTTTCAATTTCTAATCCCCATTCGCAAAATGTCGTTCTAGTATCTAAATCAGGCGCCAACAGTTCTTGATAAAAAGATATACTGTAGTCATGATATTTATGATTTTTTAAAATCTTGCTAACAGTAGATCGTGGTACATTAGTTTCTGTTACTATTTTAGTCGATCTAGTAGAGGGCTTCTCAATTACTGATAACAAGACATTCAATTTACCTTCGTCACTTGTCCTCTTTCTCCTTTCAAACTTTTCATAACTCACATTTCCTGTTCTAACGAATCTTTCCTTAAGTCTTTCCAAACTGGTAACTGAAGGTTGTCTTCTGTCAGGATATGTTTGCGCATAAATTCGCTGAGTTAATAAACATTTTTTTTGGACAGATCCCATAATAAAAATCATGTCAACGAGTTCGTTTCTTTCAAACTGTGACTTAACTAAAAATCGTAATAATAATATGTGACAAATAACAAATGTGCAAGAAAACTGCGTACCAACTAATCCAATTAATAAATAATACAATGACAATATTAAAAGCAGAAACTTAAGAAATCACTAATGCCTAAGTAACAGCAATAATTAAGATTTGACACATTTACCACTTTGGTTTTGTTTGTCAAAGCGTTCGCCCGATAGGTAAGTACACTAAATCGAATTGAAAACAAATAATTCGCGGTTTGTAATGAAAAATTGAAAATAACTTTGAAATTAGTGGATTTGGGTATAGGACATTATTAACAAAAATTAAGCGCAATTAACAGGCCATTCCAAAAATTTAATAATATACGGGGTGTTCCATTTGAAAAAATTTAGGAAACGCTCTTTGACAATCGCCAAATTGACTGCATCGTACCAAATACCCTGTATAATAAAATTAATGTTTAATCATTTTGTACGTTTAACACATCCCTTGGCTGCATACTTACTAAATCATTTTATCTTAGCTAATCGTAATACTTTCCCATGGAATTAGTATGGTGTAACGACCATTTTTTTTTAATTTCCGTTAATAACTCAACAATGCGTCACTCAAAACCAAAAACTCAGGCATCGTTGAAAACACAATTTAAAGCAGATAAGAAAACACAAAAGATATACAGGGCGTTTCGTTTAAAAAAATTTTTTTTTAATGTGCCCCGCTTTAGGGTATCACCCTGTATACTTCAAATTATTTTTAAAATGTGCGTTTTCGATTACTGTTACCACTTTTCATAAAATAAATTCCTTCAGTTTTATTTTTTAAAGACTATATTGGACTTTGACGCACAATGAGCAACCCTGTATAAAAGTTACAAAATTATCTGTAGTAATACCTAGATATCGTTTATTGCATCAGGATATTTTCGAAATACCTAGATGGATAATAAGATCGATTCACAAGTTATCACAAACGATGAACCAGCTTTTATACTGATCGGTATTCTCGCTAATTTTTATTCATTTTGCTCTCTTTCTTGCTCCCATTCACAACTTTAATGATCCTTAAAGTGGAAATGAATGCCTAAGCTAGTGTATATTTGTGTTACTTGTAAAAAAATTATTCCAGCTAACGAAAGATAGCACAGGATAATTCGAGTAAATTTTAATGTCCTACATGTTTAATAATTTTTATAAAAATCTATTCAGAAAATTAAAAAAAAAAAACGGAACGAATGTTTGCTTATGAAAGGCAAACTGAAACCAGTTCCGTACCACGCAAAACTTCTAGGAACAATATTACAAAATGTACAACGCACATATGTCGTACTTAAACAGGACAAAGCTAATTTGTAAAGTTGCACACCTATCGACTTATTTCATAGAAGTAAAGCGGTTAAACTAGTTTCGTTTCTATGTGTGCACGCACTCATATCTGAGAGATACTTTTCTGCCGAAGTACAACATACATACATACGTGCGAGCAACACATTTGGTAACAGCACTACAGACACACTTTCCCGGTTTAGTACGAAGAATTTCGTCTGGCGGCTCTGTAACTTTGAACAAAAACATAAACGCTTCAGAAGCTCAGCCAATGGAGCGTACAGTTTTTTTTTAACCCGAGGCGATCTACCATGAGGCTACTGCTTGGTAAGAAACTAGGAAAGGTAATAACAATAACAGACTTGACCTTGTTCGAGATGTTTTAGTTCAATGGTGATTGTTAGGAATCTGTAGAATATAGCGGATATACGGAGGTTCGTTTGTTTACTTGATATAACTGTACACTTCTTATTTTTATTACGATGTGGAAAATGTTAATCAAGCTGTTTTTATAGTAAAATTTTTAAATTCTATCGTTTTTTTATTAAAATATTCATTTATTAATTCATAACCTCATTTACGTTTCTAAATTTGCGAGTGAATCATTTTAAATATTCACAAAATCACCTCTGCAAGTACAATCAGATAGACAAGAGCGCAGATGGACAAATTTCCGATTTCTCTCTTATCCTAAAGTTATAAATAATTCATCCGTCAACTCACAGATACAAATTCTGGCAAGGGAAACCATCGGTGACCGTATAAAAGCATGCTTGACTGGTGTTTTCACCCAAGGTTAACGGTATTCATCAATGATGCTAAAGTTTCTCCGCTAACCGCAGAGTTTTACAGTTGGATTTCGTAGGGAATATCAGTATTCACGCAGACTTGCCAACTGAATCGTAATCTAGGGTTCCAACGTTAAATATCACTTTCGCATAATATGGAACTAAGAAAAGCACATCGTAACTAACGCTTATTGGAGGAATAAAGGAATAATTCCAAGAAAGGAATCACGAGGAGGTTTAAGTGAAATGCCGGCATTGTTGATTTAATAATCGTCTTACACGTAGCAGCATTAAGAAAACGCTTTGTATGTGAAGCCGCGTTAAACCTTTCACTAAAAGTAAATTTGATGTGTTGAACTTTCACCGCAGAAAGAATCTATATATTATATATATATATATAGCTGTAATGACACACATTTGTTTTTAACAAAACAAAAATGAGGGCTTTGCATGACTCCAGTATAGAATTAAATAGTTATGTATGAGTGACATCCTCAAAGTTTGTCGATTTCTGGTAATAAGATGTTAAGGTGTAATTTGGTGTTTCGTAAGCGTAGAGTAATTGAAGGAACTTTCGATAGAAATTGTTTTTAGAGCGTTCTTTTTTTTTCTTTATGATCCTTAACCGTTAAATCTAAGAGCGAAAGTTGGCTTGCATCATAATATTTTAGTATCTAATCAAAATTTAGCAATTTTCTTTGGGAGAATGCACATCATTATGTTTACGTAAGTTTATACAAATTTAGTATACGTGTATCTAAATCATCGAAAAAAAATTTATATCTCATCACCGTAAAATCGTATTTTAATTTATTGGTTAAATTATCTTAGGATGCGGTAATCGCCTTCAACTTTTTTTAAAATTACAATCGTACAGATCCACGTAGCACTTCCTATTAGCTTTTGCAACAGATTCCTGACTAGTATCTCACTGCAAGCGAACCTCGGCCATCTGCACAAGGTGCAGGTTCTTGTACAGGATGAAGGCAAACGTGGTCTTACCGTGACCAAAAAGTGCAGATGTCGTGTGACATCCCGTAAATATATGTATAAAAAAGTATTATCCCTGATGAATGTACAGCTACAGTTGATACGTGAAATAGGAGCTTGAGTAATGGTACCAAGCGGCTTTATTTTTTCTACTCTTCTGTAGGTAGGGTAAGGACGACAATGGTTGGCAGGTAGATAGTCATTGGCACATGATCACATTTTTATCTATAATGTGTTACAACTGATATTGTCTGCGTCAAGATTTTATTCAAACCAAGGTTGACTCTTTTAGCATTATAATTCATTACACTTCTCTGTAGAGTTGGTATCTGATATTTACGGGTGCCCACGGGTGTCTGACGAGCTGTAGATGACAGTGTCATACTGTCAGATACACTTGTTTTCACGGTAGATTAGTGTCCGAGAAATTGTTATTTTTACACTTGTGAAAGAGTAAATATAGGTATGTAGGTGTTCACCATGGATGTATAGATATTATTAGTGTATGTACCTACGTAAGAAAAACTGCCGTATGTACATATAAGTTATAGTTTAAAAATCTTGATGCCAACCACTATATACTACTATAAAATGTAAATTTCATTGATTGGCATATGGATGCCAATAACTGTTTCAGGATTTTTTCCCAGTAATTCAATGGTTGGCAAGACGATTAAAATTGAATAATTTTATGTTTCCTGTCTGTAGCCTGGGGGGCTAACCGGGGGTAGATGTAAACTCAGCCGATTATAACATTTTAACCCGTATTTTCAACAAGGACGATCTAAGTACACATGTAAACTTGGACGTTCTGAAAAAAATTAAAACTCGGCCGTATTGTAGTGACACCTGTCGGTAGCTTCTGAAATCACGTGTTTGATCATGCGCACAGCGCATATAACCTAACCGTATCATATTAAAATGTAGACATTAACTTGTTTGTAGTTTGTACCTAATACAATTACGTGTAATAGAGGTGCGAACGGCCCAGGCCGGGCCGAGAAACTCTAGATGCGGGCCGGGTCGGGCTTTTTTTTATAATGAAACGTTCGGCCCGTCGAGCGTAAAATACATACATATATAGGTACAATTCGAATAAAATGATATTTGATAATTGGATTTGAGTTGCTACCTTTATCAAGCTGTTGATATTGCTGCCATTAATTTTTTAATTACAAATAGTAATTCAGACATTTTTCTGTCTTTGTCGGATAGTTTTAATTTTTATTTTTTTTTTTTCAATTACATTTCTTTAACTTACATCTATAATACTGTATGCACTGTTTTTTATTTTATTATTTAATGAATGGGCAGACTTTAAAATTTTATCCATTTATAAAGACGTTTATCCATTTCATGCGTTTATCTCTGAACATTTTTTTTTTGAAATTTGTACTTCTTGCAAAATCTATATTTTGGCAAATATAGTGAATATGAATACCTATTATATGTAAAATTCATATGCTTATTGGTAATGACAACTATTATATAAATTGTCTACCCTATTCTACTATTAAGCCACCACTAGCTGCTAAAGTCTATTGTAGATATTTGCAGTTACACATAAAAAATGTAATTCTTTAAATTAAAAGTTTTCCTAAAGAAAGATAAACTTTTGGAAGGAGAGTCTGTGATTCAAACGGGCTGACGGGCTGGTGGGCCGAAGGACGGGTTTGGGCGGCAAAGCCGACGGGCCGGGTCGGGCCCGTTTGACGAAAGAGCGGGCCGTGCCGAGATAATTCTCAAAATGCGCACGTCTAACGTGTGTAATGCACGATGAGCAATAAAGCAATTACAAAAAGAGAAGTCGTTAAGGCCTGAAATTTATTTCCAAGCAATGTTAATAATACGTAACACTATATATTGACCCAGTTTACATTTCGAAACTGCAATATAAAATTTTTGGCCGGCCGAGTTTACATGGACACACGGAATTAATGCTAATTTTCATAATCGGCCGAGTTTACCATCGCTGTTTACCCAGGCGCTTGTACCCTCTCTTTAAAGTAGTTATGCCAATTACTATATTCCCACATGCCAACAACTGTGGCTTCCCTGCCAATCACTATAAAATATAACTATCTTTATTTTTCTTTAGGATAGCTCATGGTTAAACAAGGGTAGAGTCTAAACAATTGACGTAGTTCGAAAGTAATATCTTTCCTGTTACGGATGGCGGAGTTATTATAAATTTTCCTACACGGAATACATTGTGACCTCTATATAAAAATCGACACAACCTAATTGTGCCAACGACTGTCACCTTTACCCTATATGTTTGTTGTTTCCAAGCCATTGAGAAGAACAAGGCGATATCTTTCCCTAATATAATGACTGGGTAAAAGATTCGATTTCTGGACATACTATACGATATGCCAATCAGGGGATCTTTCTTGGGCCATTTTTACCTCTACACCTCGCGATTCGAATGCACAATGAAGAAATGTTATGAGGCGACTATTGTTGGAATCGTTGCTCAGTATTAAATTTTCATTGTTTTCTCCCCAAATCAATTTCTTTAAAATGTGTAGAACGATATCTCGGAGAGTATTGAATATAAGGAATTAATGTACTTTAAAGGATATCTATAATTTGCTGTAAGCAATGAGCAAAAAGTTTAAAAAACATAAATTATCTTGGCTTCTTGGATAAAATACTGAACTTTGAACATCTGTATCTCGAAGAGTATTGGACGCACGTAGTCCGGCAAAGTATTAGATTTTAGACAACTTAATGTACTGTAAGAACTATACATCGCCTTTTGTAAGGTCGAGATCTTTTTTGGTCTAATTTGACTGAACTATCGGAAAAAGCGGGAATCTACAACAAAAAATGTTATCTTGGTTAAATCAGGCTGTTGTAAGATCAATGGTCACCTACCAAAACTAAAAGAAAAAGCAGAACAAGCTAAACTACAAAAATTACCAAGAATAGTCTGCTTGGGGATTACAGAAGCAATGCGTACCTGTCCAACAGCAACTATGGAGGTAATAATGATATATCATGTCCCTTATATTAGTGGTCTGCAAAATTTTAAGTAGTCTGCAATATCAGACAGAAATTACAACATTTAGAATATGACTGAATTACCTACTATAAATTATAGCCAAGGTAAAACTTAATATTAAGCTTCAAGAAGTTCTATTTTTCATTCTGATTTTGAATTATACACCACGTCCATACTCAATAACCAAATTTGAACCTTTAATAACTGTAAATAATCGTAACTGAATGGCCCTTCGTAACTTTTACGGACATATTTATTATATAAGTCGCAAAATCGCCTAGGCCTCTGCAAGAGACTTTTACACTCTACGTGTGCTGTCGTCACATAAAACTATTCCCTATTCTACTCACGCATCGCTAAATATTTTATAAGCGAACCCAACGATGCTAGCAAACGCTCAACGCTTACTAGAGAAGTACGTAATTTGAGTTCGCACGAACACATATGCGAGTATTATATGAAGTCGTATTATAGATGTTGCATGTCAGTGCGACAAATTGAATTAAAATGTCAACGAACTTGCTTCTTTTACGTTAACAACAGGAGCGTTGGTTCGCTAATCCCCGATGTCGATTGTGTCACTCTATGAGACTGCTGTATATGTCACGGAACTGTGCAGTAAACTGTATAAATAACACAATGCGGTTATTGTTACAACCGAAATTATGGATTATAATTTAAGTAAAATGGAACGGAATCTCTAAATTTATAGATAATATTATCTACAGATAGTTTAGATTGTAGTTGGCATTGCGGATAATCATTACGTATTTGTGTCTCTCATCAGCTCTGTACTCATTTGATCTTGAACAATCTGTAGCAATTGAAAAGAGATTGTTGCGGTTAAGTAGTGACTTTGAAGTATAAACTTTAGAAAATGTTTTGTCACCTTCATGGTTTTGCTTCTCAAGGTTACTAATTAATTCTTGGAAAATGAAATAGTAATTAATAGCCTATCAGAATACCGCCTATAGAAATTGTTATACAAAATGTATTCTCGAACCAAATCAAAACTTATAATATTAAAAAAAAAAATGTAAAAACTATACTTTGGTTCTAATCTCACAAACTCTTTATTTAAAATGTAAAGGCTACTAGTTTCGTATGTATACATTCATCATCAAGCCAAGAGTGAAAAGAAAAAACAAAAGGATTGAGTCAAACTGTACAAATAACTACATTGTCATCTATAGTGTACTCTTCATTATCAAATTTAAGCTGTACAGTTGCTCACAATCCTCATATCTCTTTACTTTCAAAGAATTTTTAACCATTTTGCAACCATTTTTAAGCATTTATTTCTTTTCGCAGCAATGGAGAGCAGTAGAAAACATCCAAATGGACACCAGCGGATGGATTCCAGACTACAGCTTCGCGCAACCAGACCAACCCCAACCAAAACGTAGGCGATTGAGGAAACGGAAACGCAGACCTCAAATTATATCCATCACCAACGACAACGAGGCAGTCGAAAATCGCTACCCAGTTCGTAGAATCAAGAGACCGCAACACCTACACGAAGGCCAAGAGCTTTGGCCCCAAATGGAAGCCGACGCCAACGTGAGGCCGAACAACAGAAGGCGGATCACCCCAACTTACCACGACAGCGTCCCTGAGAAGAAGCTGGAGATCAAAGAGAATGACAACATAGCCGTGTATCAAGCTGATGAAGCTGCTTCGGATGTCACCACAACTGAGGATCCTATCCCTGATCTTAGGACGATATTAAAGCAAGCTGGTGGTTTGAGTTTGAGCGAGATTCTACAGCAGAAGAATTTATCGCTCTCAGATTTATTGAAGGGGGAGAAGGAAGCTATTCTTGCCATAACGGAAAAGCCGGATAATCAAGTAATAACCGAGTATAAGAATCCTGTGGAGGAAGACTTGCCAAGGAACAGATTTACAACTAAACGACCCCCATTTAATTTGATCAGAAAAGAGCATGTTTTAGATACTTCAGATGCTACTCGTAGGGTATCAATAAAACCCAACAACGTCATCGTGGTCGATTTTAAACCTAGCCTAATTGGTTTAGATATCATGACGAGCGCAGAGGTTCCTCCAGAAACTACGACTGCCGTTACTAGCACGACAACAAAAGCTACTTTGGAAAATAAGCCTAAATTGGAGCTCCCTATAACGAATGCAAAATTAAATAAAGTACTGAAATCGACTATCAAACCCGCGGTTGAAAATGAAGTTTTTCCCACCACTATACCACCAAAAGCTTATAAGATTAATATACACGAATTATTTGGATTAACAAGCATTAGACCTAACATCGCACAGAAACAAAGTAATGAAGAAGGCCCTTTGAGGATGTCATTAGATTTAAACCAGGTCATTGAGAACAGATTAATGGAGTCATCCACTAAATTACCAACCGAAATTACAACGTTAGAAACAATGCCAGAGAAATTAAAAACCATAACAGCCAAAGATGAGATTTTAGAAATTCTAAAAGATGAAGACGCCAAAACGTATCTGAAGAGACTTTTAAAAGTACGTAACATGACATTTGACGATCTAGTTGAATTAAGGGAGAGGGGATCGAGTCAGAAGCATCTGGCAGATCTCTTCCACAATAGCACCAAAGAACCGGAACCCAAAGATGAACCACTGCACGGTTCTGTTAAAAAATCAACCGTTAAGAAGTACCTAGAAGAAAGCAAGGAGAATAATGATATATCAACAAGCAAGAATCACTTGGATAGACAAGCTAAGAGTCGCATATCTTCGCCTTTGGAATTGACCGATTCCGATGGTGACAGATATGTAGCTTCTGTAGAAAGTGATGAGCTGAAATCAATAGAAGAGACCAAAGATAAAGACAAGTATACAGTAACCAGTTTTCCAACATTTAAGATAGAATCCGAAAAGAAACTTAAAGAGAAGACACACGAACAACCACAAATTGATTTGTGGAAGAATAATTATCCAGATTTATTTAGTGATTTCTACAAGAGGACGCATCAGAAGGGAATAGTAGAAGATCTAAGTGAAAAATATCTGGAGGAATTGAGGAATGTCGTGGATGAAGTCGAGAATACGATATCAGAGAATCGTAATGAGAAATTAAACGTGGAAGCGGCAAGGGAAATCTATGATGATGCAGGCGACGAAAATGTTTTCATAAAATTACCTTATGGAGTGAAGCATGCTATCATAGCAAGTTTATTGATCATTGGGATATCACTGGTGATCTTCTTGACAATTTTGATGATATTCAAGTGGTCGCAAAAGCATAAGAACAGGCTATGTTACAAGGGCACCTTCCCTTGTTCGAAATTTAAGTCCCCCATCTTGGATGGGGATATTCAAAGGCGAGGTTTCAGAACTTTTATGTCAGAGACTTTAGGTAGAAAGAAACATTATTACAAGCAGCATTTGCAGAGTGTGTCTGATGCCATCTGGGAGAATGATCGGAAACCTTTCCAGTGATTTTGCGAGTATTTTTTTTAGTATATGTCGTTTTATAAGAGAAAAGACTGCATTGTGATTTTAGTGCAATAATTTTTAGATTAACAGACAGACGATGATATTTCGACGTGTATGTTTTTCTTTTGTTGTGTTAAATACGTTTATTATTATCGTATTACTACTTTATGCTAGTTATGTGTTTTTTTTTATTACAATGTCTTAATTTATTCTAATTAAAACATAACAAATTCTTATAATTGAGCATTTTCTTTCCTTAATAGATGTTAGTGGTTCCATTTTAACTTTCTCAGGGAGCAAATGAATGGATCTAATTTAATCATAACTAATTTTATGGCATCCTACAGGGCGATTTGATTAAAATTTCTTAATTGAATGTCCTTCGCCACCACGATTGTCTTTTCCCCTACCACCTACTCAAGATTCTTCCTCGGATGTAACGAAGCGGAGTGAAGAGCTAATAATCCAGTTAACACGATGAAAAGCCCACTAGAAATGGGAGGATCAATTTATTTTCTCATGTTTTCCGAATAGTCCCGAATGAAGGCGACTTGAAATCATTATTCCATCTTCTTAATTCTACGGTAGGTCTAAGTTCGAGCCCATACCCAATCTACGTTGGCGGAATGAAGCGTTTATTGCATATTTAACGCAATTTTGTTTGTTTCCGTGATAATAAATAGAGATGAAGCATTCGAAGAGTTATGCGTGGAGGTGTTGATGATGAAAATTATGGATGTCGTAACCGAACTTTGAATGTAAGAAGTTATTTTGAAAGGCAAAATTCATGAATCTGATAAACTTAAATTAAATAGCTTTATTTATTGCACAGAACAATTTAGTTACAGTATGAATTTTTTGCTACAAAACATGTAATGTGAAATATCTACTGGATGATCCATTTATCTTGAGCTATCCGAATAATTTAGTAGTAGTCAGTGTTATATAAACACAAGAGGTTAATACAATCCGGCTAACGATCTTCTCGGCGTTGAAACCACTCACAGGATGGAATTACTGATCCTGTCTCTCGAAGTCGATACACGGCTCTTACAAATGTTTCAGGCGAAGGATGACGTCGATGTGGGAAACGTTCTACGTACAAATTCCTCGCTGCAACACTATTCTGTCCTGTCTCACCATAAATTAAGATCATGTCATCCACTGCCAATACACTAATAGCATTTTCGACTTACTGCACTTTTATGCACTGATTGTATTTCCATCTTATTTTAATACATAATATTAGTAAGGGAGATAGATATACTCCACGCATAAAGTGCAATAAGTCGAAAACGCTATAAATGTAAATCCCAACGTTCAAAGTATAGCGACGACCCGTGATTCACCGGTATGCTAAATGAGTCAGAGCCGGACTCGAATAAAGAAATATTATTTTCTGGGTACTGCGTGTACTTAGAACCGCAATTTTTTATATTTAGGCATTGCTTATGTATATCTTTCACCCCTTTTTTTTTTGTTTCGTACTATACAATAACCCTGTATACTTTTATCAAAATAATCGTGAACGCTAGTTCTGTTATATTTGGATCCGCATAATTTGCCATCCGGATGTAGATGCTAGCCGAATCCGGTCCTGGAACCTGGGATTTGGATCCGGATCTAGATTCTAATATCTAGATAGTTTTGGACTTGAATCTCAATTTTATTCGACATTTGCCGCACTACTCCAAATCCAGATGATATAACAATTTAAGTTGTTAAATAAATAAATAAATAAAAATTACTTCAAAATTCAGTCTGCTAAAACTAAATTTTGAAGTAATTTTTATTTTCTGGGTACTTATAACAAATATATTGTCGTATTTAACAATATTCGATGTGTAAACTTCATAAATCATATAGAAGTGGATCTGTGAGAAATAAAAGTTGTAGTTATACTAGCACGGCTTTTTTTAACTCTGTTTTACGGTAGTTCTTCTAAATTAATTTGAAAAGATGAGTTCATGTCTATGTTGTGAGATAAAACATCTATTGTAGTCACAAAACTTAATAAAAGCAAGTACCTTTGAAATAATTTAGTTAAAGTGACTAAATTTAAAACGAATCTTTTTTTTATATAATTAACCTACACAGTAAAAAATTTCTGTGTGTAAAGCTCAAAATGTAAGTGGTAAAAAGTTTGGGTGTTAAAATTAACACCTAATTTGGTTAAAGCTGCATTTTGTTACCAAAATCAATTAGGTAATGACATCTTTGCCCAATATTTGAAATATCTATACCTAGGGGTGTAAAAAGTTGACTTCGAAAAGAGAGGGGCGTACATATGTACTCCTGCGCATGAACAATTTCTATCAGGTACATGTAATAAAGAGAGATAAACTTACACTTCTAATGGACAATTGACACGTGATCGGATTCGTATTGAAACATGAATCCTGTGCCTCTGCTTTTAAGATGTTTATAGTTTATACGTACATATTTTATGTTTTTTGCAACCATGATGTTAATATGAATTAAATGCAAAAGTATGATTAAATGGATGAGTATTAGTGATTCGCCTATCGGCATATAAACATTGCATATCAAACGGTAAGTAACCAATTACACCATTTTGAACAATAGTTATATATGTAGGTAGGTACATAATACGTATCGTTTACAACCTATATTCTTTGTTGCTGTATTTCGTAAAATATTTGTCAGTTCTAAAAGATTTTTATGACATATTGTAGGTTATGTATATATGACTAATCGTGTAGAATGTAATTCCCTGTTTAGTCTATTCCCTCCATTCCGGTGATTAATTCCATATTCCTTAACCTAACTGGTAGCGAGAAGTTTGAAATTTAAAATATATATATAATATTTTTGTTAATATTAACTGTATACCGGAACCGACTGTTGAATGTTCGCGGCACGGACGCCAGTGTCGCCAACCCACTCATTTGGCCGACTACGAGTTAGAATAAAGGGGGATACGACACGTGGGTTTTTTTGGCGGCAAGACGCACGAGTGCTGTTATAGTGAACTATTATTTTTTTTATTTTATATATGGAATAAAAACGTAGTTATAATAAATAAGTGTTAAACTGACGCCCAACTAGTGGCCCGAACATTGGAACTAGAGTGCATATTAGGTGAGTCGTGTAGAGAGAGACAATAACCTTAAATATTTCATTCGCGCTTCCGCTCGTCAATAAGGACGCTTTTCGGTAAATTGCCGCATTAAACCTGTGCTAAGAATTCAACAAATACGTTGCTTGTTTACAACTGTCAAGTTGCTTATATATCTTTTCACCACGTCTTCAAATCTAGAAAATACTCGTGTTTTACGTTCTACAACACAACGTAAGAAAGATACAATGTCGCTTACTATGTCGAAAGAACAGTTTACACAACTGCTAGAGAACGTAAAGATTGCGCTACAGGGTGAGCGAAATGCACCTGATCAAAAAGTCGAATCAACTGGAAATTTCGCTAAATGCAATTCTAGATATTCTGGAAATAAAACTGAGGATGTAGAGGCATTTATTAACGCGATTCTGGTATACAAGGACTGCGTAAATGTTACCGATGAAAATGCTCTTAAGGGATTGCCTATGTTATTAGATAATTCAGCTGCTGTTTGGTGGCAAGGTACAAAATCATCAATTACGTCATGGAATGATGCATTGACAGCGTTGAGACATGCTTTCGGTACGAATCAACCCAATTACAAAATATTTAAACAATTATTTTCCAAAGAACAGTCGAGTAATGAACCCACAGACATTTTCGTGAGCAATGCGCGTGCTTTATTGGCAAAGTTAAGTAAAGAGCCACAATTACACGAGACTCATAAGCTCGATATGATATATGGTCTGATGCATACTCGCATAAGGCGATTGTTACCTAGAGAACAGGTTAAAGACTTCCAGGAACTGATAGATAAAGCCCGATCCATTGAAGATAATTTTCTTGAACCCAAGCAAAACACGGAAAGGCAAAGTACTGATGAACATGCAAAAAAGATAAGACCTAAGTGCTCTTATTGTAACAATTTCGGGCATGTTCAGACAGATTGCAGGAAATTTATTGCAACTTCAACCAAAAACAAGGAAAATGAATCGACTAATCAACATAAGAATCAATCAACATCCCAAAACAATATTTATTGCTTTGGTTGTGGTGCACCGGGAGTTATCAGAGCAAAGTGCACGAATTGTCGCAGCAGTTCTGAGACCAAGGTACAAGCAAATGCTATTCAATTTCACCAATTGAGTGTTGAACACATACCTAAAAGCTCAATACGTCCACTGTTGCCACTACAAATCCTAGGTTACCATGGAGTGGGATTCGCTGATTCAGGAGCCCAAGTGAGTATTGCAAGTTTTAAGCTCTATAAGCTATTAGAAAATTCAGGTCAATCTTTTGTTGAGACAACCGTAAAATTATCATATGCAGATGGAATTTTACGCGAGGAACAAGTTTTAAAGACCACTGTAGAAGTCTCAATTGCTAATAAAAGCCTGCCTATTGAATTCATTGTTCTACCAAATGTAGTTAGCAATTACACGCTGTTAGGAGTAGATTTTTTAAAGGCAGCCGATATTGTATTGAACATACCCAATCAGACTTGGTCATTTAGTAAATATCACTCTAGGCAATATAATTTTGTTAATGAAAATGTATTAAGAGAAGACCTTTCGATCCAAGTAAATCATATACAATTGAGGGAAACCGAAGGAGAAATGTTGGATGAATCTCAAAGGGGAAATTTGAATTCAATGCTAAAAGGTAACATTGACATTTTTGCGCCAGGGGGAGCGCCAACAGAATTTGCTATACACCAAATAAAAACTACAGAAGAGAGACCTACGGCTGTACCACCTTATCCAATAAGCGCTGCGAAGAAGGAATTCTTAAAAACTGAACTGGAGAAGTTAGTAAAAGATGATATAATAGAAGAGTGCGAGTCTCCTTGGGCCAGTCCTGTAGTTTTGGTATTAAAGAAAGATGGTTCCTATAGGCTCTGTGTGGACTACAGGAAACTAAACGCAGTAACTGTCAGCGATAGTTATCCAATGCCTAAGCTCGATGAATTGCTTCGTATGACGAAACCAACCAAGTTTATAACTACAATTGATCTGCAGTCCGGATTCTGGCAAGTACCAGTCGCTGAGGAAGATCGCGACAAAACTTGTTTCACAACACCGTTAGGGACGTATCGTTTTAAAAGGATGCCGTTTGGACTGAAAAATTCACCCGCAACGTTTTCGAGATTAATGGACCGTTTTCGCGCCGGTCTCGGGGAAATTCAAGTATTCACGTACATGGACGATATCCTGGTTCTTTCAGGAACATTTGAGGAACACGTGAGTGACCTTCAAAGGGTTTTTAATAGACTTAGATTATTTCATTTACGTGCGCGTCGCGATAAGTGTTATTTTGCCCGCACCTCCGTGAGATACCTCGGACATATTATAAGTGCCAATGGTATTCAGACCGACCCCGAAAAGACATCAGCAATTGCCAATATGGAATCTCCGAAATCCACAAAAGATGTCCATAGTTTTGTCCAGATGTGTTCATGGTACCGGAAGTTTGTGCCCCATTTTTCAGACATTGCTAGGCCGTTAACTAATTTAATGAAGAAGAACAGACCATTTAGGTTTGGTGACGATGAGAGACGAGCTTTTGACATTCTTAAGGAAAAGTTAACGAGTACCCCAGTGTTAATCCAGGCTGACCAATCGAAACCGTATACACTAAGAACGGACGCCAGCAGCTTCGCTTTGGGAGCAGTCTTACTGCAGGGGGAGGGACACGAAGAAAGGCCCGTTGAATTTGCCAGTCGTTTGCTTCTACCCGCTGAGATCAATTACTCCACTGTCGAACGAGAAGCTCTTGCAGTCGTATGGGCAGTTGAGAAGTTCAGGACCTACCTGGAGGGAGCAGAAGTCACGGTTGCCAGTGATCACCAACCACTACGTTGGTTATTTTCCTTGAAGACTCCATCTGGTCGTCTTGCTAGATGGGCTCTGCGGATCCAGAGCCTGAACATGAAGATCATCTATACACCTGGAAAGATGAACGTGGTTGCAGATCTTCTTTCCCGACCATTTGGTAAAACGTCAGTCGTTGATTGCAATAATATTTCTTATGTTTCAGTCGAGTTTCCCAAGCTGGGAAAGGACGAGATGCGTCACCGCCAACTAGAGGACCCAGAATTAAAGAAGATTATATTTGCACTAGAAGGTGATGACAATCAGGAACTCACCCGATGGTCAGAACGAAGTTACACAATGAACGATGGAGTACTGTATCGGTTTGATAGCGACTCAGATAGTGAGGAACCCCAACTGGTCGTTCCCATTAATATGAGGGAAGAAATTATGAAGCTCTATCACGATTCCCCAACAGCAGGCCACTATGGTGCTGAGAGAACCTTGCGGAAGATAGCTGCTAAGTATTATTTTACTGGTATGCGCCGATACGTAGCGAACTACGTGAAGACATGCTTAGACTGTCAGCGGTTCAAACCCACAAACTTAAAACCCGCTGGATTACTCCAGACGCCAGTGCCCGCTCAAAGATTTGAAGTAATAGCCGTGGATTTAGTGGGACCTCTGCCAGAAACTCCAAATGGAAATAACTGGATCCTTATCGTGAAAGATACAGCATCTAAATGGACGGAACTCTTTGCCATTGCTACAGCCACTGCTGAGATTTGTGCGAAGATTTTGGTTGAGGAGATCTTCTTAAGGTATGGAACTCCCAGGAAAATGATCTCCGACAATGGCGTACAATTTGTGAGTCAGATCATGCAAAAGGTCACTTATTGTTTTGGTATCTCTACGCCGTTTATCCCGTACTACCACCCTGAAAGTAATCCTGTTGAGAGACAAAACAGAGAATTAAAAACCCAATTAGCTATTCTAGCCCAAACCCATCACCAGGATTGGGACCTTCACATAAGTAGCGTACGATTTGCGATCAATAGTACCACTTGTGAGACTACTGGTCAAACACCAGCCTACTTAACGTATGGTCGCGAAATAAGAGCCCCACATGACAACGTTAATGACCTGAGAACCGTAGTATCTTCAGAAAACTTTGTGCCCCAGATAACCCCGTATTTAAAAAAATTGAGTCACATATTAGCAGACGCAAAGGAGCTTACCGAGAAGAAACAGGATCAGCGGAAGGAACGCGCTGATAAAGACCGAGATACAAGAGAGTACCAAGTAGGTGACAAAATACTCTTACGAACTCATATATTGAGTAGTTCAAAAAAGGGTTATACCTCGAAATTCGCACCTAAGGGGGATGGCCCCTACGAAATTTTAAAGAAAGTAACTCCGACCACGTACGAGATAGGAACCTGCAGCGATCCATCACAACGGATAGGACGTTATCACGTGAGGGATATTACGTCATACAATCCACCCTTGGATGCCGTGGCAGTTCCGAGTCCACTGGCACCTAAGCGAACACCGGGTCGACCGCCAAAGAAGACGGTACTGGACCACGCCGGAGGGCCGTTGCGTAGTCCAGAGGGGGAGAGTATACCGGAACCGACTGTTGAATGTTCGCGGCACGGACGCCAGTGTCGCCAACCCACTCATTTGGCCGACTACGAGTTAGAATAAAGGGGGATACGACACGTGGGTTTTTTTGGCGGCAAGACGCACGAGTGCTGTTATAGTGAACTATTATTTTTTTTATTTTATATATGGAATAAAAACGTAGTTATAATAAATAAGTGTTAAAACTGTACTATAATATTGCCGTGCTGTGCAATGGTTTTTCTTTTATTGCATAACTTGTTTATTTAACCTGAATTATTATTAGTAATATTATTGATATATTGTTCCAAGGCATATTTTTGTTTAATCATTAGTGTTCGTATTCGTTTACATATATTATAGTGCATGTCGTTTAAACTTTGTTCTGTACATTGTGCGTTTTACGAGAAAGCAATTGTTTAAATTCTGTTTTATACAAAAAGATATTCGCAAATAAATTTTTATTAGCAAATTGAAGTTCCTTTTGGATCACTTCACCACCTTACGTTTATTAGAGTGCTTAGCGTATATATACTGTACGATATACATTTACAGCTAAAAGCACCTTAATTACACTTACGTTATTCAGTGTAAAAGCTACACCCATGTAGTGTAGCTCTAACTAACACCCAAAGGTGTACATCATCTCTTGGTAATTTACACTGGCAAGTGTCTTACACTACACGTTTTAAAGTGTAGGATTTACCAAATCGTTTTGGTAAACTTTACCAAATTTCACAGTGTAAAATTTACCAAAAATCGTGTATATAGACCACTTTTAGTGTTAATTTCTACACGCAATTTTTTACTGTGTATAAAGTATCAGTTGCGTTACATGCATACATTCCTAATTTGCTCTCGAATTGCATATCTATGTTTGATAATATGCAATTTATACAGAGCCTAACCTAAATAATTTATGTGGACGTAATTAAAATAAGTTATACCGTTTAAATATATTACAATCCTCTGAGATCATTGATAATTATTTCCAATCCGTTCTCGAAACCATAATTGAATTTAAATTCAAATGAAATTTATATTAAATGTAATTCTCCTATTGGTTGACTTTTGTGTGAACTATTCGTATAAATTAGAGGTTTTACATATATTTAAATCACACCGAAATCCGATAACAACCTTGAAATATTGACGAATCACACTCACCAGTATTCCCTGTACGTGAATCGCTTCCTGAGGACTTCACACGCTAGATCTTCGTTAGCCGCGTTGATCAATTTATGAAAATACGCGTATTGCCTCGCGATATTCTTGATTTGATTTAGCGACGTCTTCAACGTAGGGGAACCCGATAATTTTTCCAAATTTTCGGTGGTAAAATACAGCACCGTGGTGTAAGATACCGGTAGAATATCCAGGTAAGGTTTCCAGAATGAATTCTCAGCGAATTTCTCCAATAGTAAAAATATGGACAAGGCAACGTTCGGCATGTTTTCTAGAATCGCATCTGTACCAAGGACACCTACAGGCGTCGAATTCCTAACGGATTCTATCGTAAACATTAATTTCCTAGGTACGGCTATGATCAACGACGCTTCCGGTATATCAATCTCTGCTTTCAACCCTAAATCGTAGCCGGGGAATTCCGCTATGCTCGTACCTTCAAAAAGCGCGCCATTCTCCTTCAGCCAAGTAGTAAACCTATCGATAGTGGCGACATCGCGTCGTTTATCACCATCGGTCGCATGCTCATCGTCAACGCGCTTCTCTAGCTTCTTGATCTTCTGTAAAACTATGTCGATTTCTCGTATTGCTTCCAATTCCTTCGCTACGTTAGGATTGGCAGGTTGTGTAGTCAAGCGTAACAGGTATTCGATCAACGAATGGAGTTCGGCTTGCTTCCTGTTGAGGTTAGGTGTTTGTTTATGTTTCGTCTGTTGTTTATTGTGTTGGTTCTTCTTGCCCATGGCTGCTGACAATTGATGTGAGGGTTTTTTTGTTACGGAGATAGAACTACGCGATTAGTCCGGACACACGTTACGATGCACTGAACGAAATACCGCAATTACCGCATCCACGTGTGTTTTAGATTTGGTGTTATCGGATTACTCGGCCAAAAATAGACCCGAGCGAGTGCGAGGCGCGTCTCGGGTTCCGGTTGGGAGATGGCGCTGTGACTCCGGGTATTAAATAAAGAAAGATAAATCGATGAAAATAAATTATTTAGAATAAAAGAAAGTGATTTTAAAGAATAATTCAGAAAAATTACTACAAATTGATACTAGAAATTTTAGAATCAGAATTAATATGGAAAAAATATGCAAGCACGGTAAAATCTAAATACCAAAGGAATAACATTATTACTAAATTAAATTCGAAGAAAGGTGTTTAAGTTTTCGTTGCGTTAAAAAAAGTTTTTATTAGATAGAATACAGATACATACAAATCTAATTCGAATTCAAATTTTCGCGTCAAATATTAATTAGGTGGGAAAATGACAAATTAAAATTAAAGAGACTATGAGTGTATTATGGTAGTAACAATAATCTAAGTAAGAAAGTAAATCTACATAAAAAATAAAATAGGACTCAGTATCTTCTTGCGGAACCCTCATTAATTAGATTATAAGATTAGAAAACAGAATTATTAGTCATCTCACTAGTAGAAAACAAAATGTTTTTAAAGATAATCTTCAATCGGCTTATATTGATGTCAGTATCGGAGTACCGCAAGGATCTATCCTTGGTCCCATTTTATTTTTACTATACATTAATTATTAACCACATAATTTAACCCAGACTGGGCACGTTATTTATATGCTGATGATATTACTATAAACTCTACTGACATGCCTATTAGGTTAAATAAAGTTGAGATTACATATAATGAAGTTATTAGATGGATTATATACAATCATTTAGTTATAAACAACGCAGTTATGGCATGGCTTATATCAGCGAAAGCAATCAATAGGGAACAATTTTATTCCAAAAAATATGCCACCATGACAGGCTTATGGTAGGATTTTTTTTGTTGTTTTGTCTTTCATCCCTTCTACATGCTCATGTTGTAAAAGCACACTAAGAATGGGCCAGTGGCGTCAGTGCCGCACCAGCTATCTAAATCTGGCTTTTTCATGTTTTTGCCCACTCATAAGAATTTAGTTTACTCGGTAAATATCCGACGAATTGCTTAAAATGTCTACAGTGGCAATTATAGGAAGTACATATTCCAAAGAAGAGTAAACGAAATGCTTTCAGAAAGCATATAACTACTCATGCGAAGAAAATATTTGATTGTTTCAAGAAATTTAGTACATGCAATCTTTGGTATTAATGAGCAAGTATATAGATTGCAGCGGAAGATTCTTATAACAATCAACTGGGAGTTTGACAACAACAGCATTTTTTTTATAAAATTACATTTCTTTCGTTCAAAAAATTTTCTTATTTTCTTTAAAAATTTGATAACACTGTATTAAAAGAACAATTACGTTTTTGTGTTTACGCACTACATTTCGAACATTCGGCATATTTGTTAGCACTTTCTAAACAAGGTAAAAACTTCGGTATTTGTTTAAAATCCTTGCACATTTTCTGCAAATATTCACTATCTTCATTAACCATTAATCCTGGTTTACTTAAATAAATGGCGTTTCATTTCCCAAAGCCGATGGGTAATCTACCTGAGATTTACATAGGTGTATACCTACACTTATAAGTACCTACCTCGGTACTTATCCCAAAGTTTCAGCATATAATTCTCTCCCATGTGCGGTTATTAATATTAAACGGGAAATATTACGGTTTATGCGAAATGAGCGAATATATTTTCGAATATGAACGATTTATTAGGAGCAGGTAGGTGGTTTGAACGTGCCAAAATACGCCAAGAAGAATGAATATCGTTGGCATAAGCAGTATTACTTTACGTCTATGTTTTATGGAACACTTTTGCTCGATTTATGTGGCAGGTAGTTTGGTTACAAATTGACGGCAAAATTGAATAAAATGTTTGCCCCTAGAGTGGTTAGGAATATACTGCACGTTGAAAGTTATGTGTACACTAGCTTCTATATCATTCTAAAATAATTTCCTATTTATTTTCTAAATTTTACTTGGATTTATTTCCTTATTAACACTCAAACTGCTGACTACGGGAGAGGCAACATTTTGTACGGGTTTACAAAGTGGAAAAAGTACAGCCATTGTCGGTTTACAGCAAAGAACAAGAGATTTAAACGTTAGTGGACGTATTTTGCTTACCTACAAAAAAACAAATTTCAATAACTTGTCAAATTTGCTAGATGACCTTCAGAACAGTATAATGTAATATTTTACTATGTACGATACATGATGCTCATACTTACCATATAGCCTTGTAGTACTTACAATATTATTTTCTATTATAATAATCTAACGTGTCTTAGCATTTAAAATAGTAGATAGTAAACAATAATTTAATGGATCATATGCGGGCACCATACAGCGATACTTACCTGTAATTTAAAATATAGTACTATACAAGGTTTTACTCAGTTCATGCATAGGGAAAGTGGAATATTACACAATAAAAACTATAATATTGATTTTATTTTTTTATTTGTCCTTAAAACCATTATTACAAAAATCCAACGTGTATTACTTTCATTAACATAACAATCACTAGTAGGTTAGATTTAGGTTAATGTTCTATCAAAGCATAAAGTACCCACTACGAAGTATATGCATATAATATCTATTACTTGCCTTTGAATATATCAATTAACTCCGGAAACCCCCACTCGATTAAAATGTTTTCCACGTTTGCATCAATTTCTGCTCACAATGCACAACAATCAACGAAAGACCAGACATAAACATACACCGACACGAATATGTACACCTGTATCACACGTACATAACACGTGTCAGTGGCAAAACAGCTTATTGGTCGATTTCTTCGGTAAAGATCGACAATGAATAGAGCAAGGTGTGGGAAGAGCGTTACAAAAATTTATGTTAGAAATTGAATATGCATCGAATACCTGATAATATCGCAGTCAATCGCAGCCACTATCTATATAATCCACGTCATTATATAGGCTTTCAGCAATAGAGTATATTAATTGTTACATCGATAAGATGTAGATGGTAACATCCAGATTTTGCCTCTTACTATAAGCATGATAACATCTGGTTATTTTACTCTTAATACGCCACATATTGTCGTTTTGACAATAATTGTTTTAGTAATTAACATAAAGAGATTTACAATCTAATTTCTACAATCCATTTTTCTCAGTGTACTGGTTTTTTTTTGCGAACCATCAACACACGTTTTGAACTACTTGTCTAAGGAACATGTGTCAGATTTTCTGTAGATTTCTTTTTGCATGTACTTTGCATATTAATTTTATTTTCAGAGTACAAGAGTTTAAAGAGCTGTGCTTAAAGGTATAAGTTGCTTTAATTATTTTGCTTCATAGCCATGTTGTTATTTCCCCTTTTCAAATGTTGATTTTAATACCTGGTTTCCACTCATAATAGAAGAATATATTTAATATTTGATGTTTCACAACCTTTGTTTATAGTTCCCGATATTCTTTGTTTACCCTTACGGTTGGATGCCCTTTAGGGATGCTGTGAATATAATGAGGTAGTATTTGATCTTCAAATTAATTAATGAAAAACAAAAATAACACTCAAACTGAAAATCAATAGTTTATGGATAATATTCTAGACCGGCCATAATGAGACAGATGCGAAAAACTCTTATAATCCTACGAATTATCTCAATTTTGTACAGCTTGGAAGCTGACATGCGTCAGAGAGATACAGGATTTCGCACGCTGAAATACAGCGGATTCGTCAGTCGCCGCTTGAAAATCCGGGGTACGACGGCCGCGTCCCCGGAAAGCATCCCGGAGTTTACGTATCTCCGCGAAAAGTTAGAAGTGCGAAGTTTGTCCGCTCCTAAGCAGCCGGTAGAAAGTCGAGAATGAGGTTGCCATAAATATGACGAACATTTCGAATAAAATGAATCGTTATCACGCGAAAGAGGAACTATCTTTGATATAGCCGAAATGGAAACGGAAAGCGAAGCCCTTATGACATTTTAATTTCGCCTTCTTCCCTTTCATTTATGTTCACCTGCGGTACGAAGTGAGATGTCTGCCTCATCGCGGTTCACGCAGTGCCGAGTGCTATTAGTTGCTGTTTCATTTTGGGGTAAGGATGTTGAAACATTATATGAACCGGACAGATGAAATTTTCGAGTAATTCCATTTCGCGAGCGACGACTTAATATTGCGAATTAAAACTTGAGAACTCTGGCAATTTTCCAAGCGCTATGGGCTCGTTACATTATCCTCTTTTTTTTTTTTTAAGAACTTTCCATCTTGACATGGCAGTAGGAGCGATGATAATGCTACTCGACATAATTATGTTTACTTAAATTAAGAGAGAATGTTTCTCCAGCGGAGTGTGTTGAAATTTTCAATTTGGTGCATCAAGTTTTATAAAAATGGTTAGCATAAAGTTATTATTTTGATTAGTAGAAATTTGCGTCACAAATTCATTTAACTTAATATATATTGTCTTACTAAATTAATATAATTTGTGTGATTCTTTCATTTCAGAATATTTTTATACTTATTTCTATAAATTTTTGTATATACGAAACACATGAGAAATTCTTTCGTTATTGAAACATATTTTTTTTAGTGAGATAAGTTTAGCAGATCTAAGAATCTCAAAACTTAATTTGAGAAGCGCCACGTTAACACTAGTATAGAAATATATTATAAAATATACCATAAATCAGCAAAGGATGAAACTAGATGACGTGATACTAAAAAATGTTTTTAAAAAAATTGCTTACAATTAAATTCAATATTGAAGCCACCCATGCGAAATTTAGTAAACAAAAATTTTATGAATTCCTAAGTACTTCCCCAACAGAACTAAAACTGAAAAGTTTGTTCTCAGTTGCATCTGTTGCTAGATACAATATACAGGGTATGCCACTTAAAACTCCCAAATCAAATATCTCGGAAACGCATAAAAATATTTGAATTTTATAAAAATATGTGGATTGACTTCAGTTTACTATTACAATAGGGTCGTTTCCTCTAAAAAAAAAAATATATTGGAAAAGTGACTTGAAATACTTCATTATTGTGTTATATGATGACGAATGCACAAAATAATTCAACATTTCGTTCTCATATTTAGGAGTAAAATCAATTAAAAAAATTATAAAATTCAAATTATGTTTTAAAGACGTCATAACCGTTACGGGCAATAGAAAACTAACGATTTTTGACTACAGCCAGTGCTTAAATGACATAAGTATGACCATTTGACTCATCTTAAAATGTTCATATAATCTGACTAATCACAAACTAGTCTAATAAACTACCACTCATGATGGAATTTATCTTATAAGTCTACCTTTTATTTCTCAACTCAACTGAGTTGCTTAAAGAAAACACCACCCGTCCAGCGGGCTCTTGGTATTTTCAAGCAACTCAGTTTTGTTTAGAAATAAAAAATACACTTTATTTTCTCACGAAAAACGTTTCAAGCATAATACTTATGATTATCGCCAATATTTTTTTGACAATCTTGATAAAATATAATGCTTGAATCTTTGCTTAGGTGTATGTATAATTTGGGAATTTAAAATTTATTTTAAAATTACATTTTCAATAAGTATTTGTGTCACTTAAGCTCAAGCACTAAATTTATATTATTATCAGCCAATAAGTCAAGTCAACCAGTGAATAAAAATAATTGCTTCATCCTTATCATGATTTCTATTCTAAAATTCAAAATTAATTTTTGCTGTAGATAGCTTTATAGGTACGTTGAACCTGTTATGTCATTTCTGAAATTGTTTGCGGCTTAATAAATTGTACAATGGTATGAATTAGTGACTTTAAAAGATGAACTACAGCAATCTTCAGATCACTCCCATTTGAAGTATTTGAAAATTTAGAGGAATAATTTGAAAAGAAACAGATTATCTAATATATTAGAAAAAGAACATTTTGAATGATTCCACAAAACAGTGGCGGTTTAATTCCTTAAATAGTTCAAGGCATACATAACAAAGAAAACATAAATATTAACTATGGAGTAACAGAAAAAACTAACAGACTGAGCGACATTATAAAAGAAATTCCACTTGTTTTGAAATAAAATGACACTACTAAAACAGGACACAGCTCCTCAAATAAAGCATCTCCCTCCGAAACGCGTTTTTTTTAAGTTTTTGAAATAACGCATTCAAAAAACAGCAGAACACAAGGATGAGGGTGGATTATAATAATTACTTGTTTACAAATTCTGTGGAATGGTATTTCGTTAAATTCTATTATGACAAAATTTTATTTTGTTATTGCTTTACAACTTGCGTTTTTTTTTTCATATTCATTTATTTTTCGTGTTTTTTCGTGCAATTGCTGCAACGGAAATCTTTGTTTATTCAAAGAAGAAATTAAATTCTGAGTTAATCTAAAACAAAACGATGTTTTTATCGCCTATTGATTGAGTCGAATCGGTAAAATACATTTTATTTATATTAAATTTTTCTGAAAGAAATCCCGATTGTAAGCAGAAAGTAGAATAATTTACTAACAAATATTACTTACATATAAGAGGACTTAGCGAAAAGAAACCGGATTGTATTACAAATTTATTTTTACTGACTCGACTGAACGAACCTATTTTAGGTGATTTGCCAGTATCAGTCTCTCAAAATCAAATCAAGCCATCAATTCCGGATTGAAATTCCGATCTCATTGCTTCGCAACAGGAATTTAATCTTAAATTCTGCTCTAAGCAGTATGTATTTAAAAAGAATTGGATGCTCGGTAGGAGAGACTATCTCTTAAATCTTCAATTGAAACTTTGAGATATCTCAATTTAATAGGAAATCACTTTCACGGGCGTCCAAATTCGAGAAATCCTTCAAAATTAACGCAACAGCTCGGAAATAATTCCATTTGACAAGATTTCGTTTTAGAGGAGCGGCAAACAGATGAATAAAATATTTCTGTTCGAGCAAAAATTCCAATATGAATTGTATGGTCTAAAGGAGGCCTTTATTTAATTACTAGCAATTAAATGGCGTAGTTTTCTCTCAAATTTGCGCTAAATTTTGGATTTTCTCGCTATATGAAATGCACATATTAATTTTAGTTTATTAAACTAAAGCATATGTGCTTAGGATAACATTTGCTGATGAATTAAGGTAAAATAAGGGTACGCTAGGCTAGTGTTTGGTTCATCATTTCTATTTGCATATCTCTATTTGTAATTCCCTTCTATTAACTCAATATTAAATCTGAATAAAAATGAATTATTTATAATCAACTTTTTGGCAATAGAATTCTACTTGGACAAAGTTAAATTTGACTAATAACACGTTTGCATGCGTGAATACTGAGGTTTTAGATCATAATCATAATTGTCGAAGTTATAGAAACCTACAACTAACTGTTAATCTGAATACTGAAATAGAATTTATAGAAATGTATATGTAATATTCTCCTAAACTGATATAAAGGAAATAGGATGAAATAATTGCATTTATATATATATATATATACAGAAAAATTTTATACAAATGTCGTTATTGACAGACATGCATGTTTCGCTGTATTTACAGCTCCTCAGTGTCACTTGACGACATTTGTAATTTACGCTCTAGCATGTCTGTCAATAACGACATTTGTATAAAATTTTTCTGAATTTATCAATTAATATGGCGTTTAACGCAAATTTCGCGGCTTACGGCAATATGATTTCAAATTGGTGTTTCGAATTGAACATATTTGTAAATCTAAATTGACAAATTAGCAAATATCTTCGCTAAAAATAATGAGTTTAAAATCGTATAACTCTCATACATTACTATTAATAATGCAAGAGCATATACATATACGCCTAGAGCGTAAATTACAAATGTCGTCGAGTGACACTGAGGAGCTGTAAATACAGCGAAACATGCATGTCTGTCAATAAGGACATTTGTATAAAATTTTTCTGAATTTATCAATTAATATGGCGTTTAACGCAAATTTCGCGGCTTACGGCAATATGATTTCAAATTGGTGTTTCGAATTGAACATATTTGTAAATCTAAATTGACAAATTAGCAAATATCTTCGCTAAAAATAATGAGTTTAAAATCGTATAACTCTCATACATTATATATATATATATATCTAGTTAGGCACATTCTTTTAACTTTTTTTAAATAGCAAATAGATTGACAATAGTATTCTAATTAAAATCGCTTTTCCTTGTATATAGGGTTGCTTCCAAAATATATCTTTTATGTTGTATGTGCGGCTATATCTAATTGTTTTTCAAAATGTTCTTACAATGCTCATATCATTTGTTAGCTCAGCACACACTATATGTGCAACTTCAGGATATATAGGTAGGTACTTGCAACATATGTGTATGTTCAATGTGCAT
Organism: Cetonia aurata; assembly: GCA_949128085.1. NCBI lineage: Eukaryota > Metazoa > Arthropoda > Insecta > Coleoptera > Scarabaeidae > Cetonia > Cetonia aurata. The sequence continues at coordinate 39,365,273 of OX421885.1, forward strand.
GTATTATAAAGGTTAATTGGTAGAGGCCATGCTTATGCGCAAACACCGTATTCACGCCCCGTTCAGGATTATCCCACTTCCATTAACTCCGAGTCCAACAAAACAGATAGATCCTATCGTGACCACTCGGTTATTTGGCTAAAACGGTGGCAGCACTGACGGTAACACAATATTCGTCGCTATTAGTAAGGGAGGCATGTGATGTTTGCGTACATGTTTTTATTGACAGCCCGGCTTTTTATGCTCTTAATATGCCTATATTGTTGAGAGGTTTATCCACACTTTATTCCGTCTCTTAGAGTTTATTGCTACAAAATCTAATTTAGTATGTGATGGGATGGAGTAGCAATTGATTAGAGTATACAGGATGGAAGGTTTTATAAAGTAGGGTAACTCTAGTTGCTAATAAATGAATTTTAATCAACTAGCGTTGGTAATTGTTATTTAGCCAATTTGAAGTTGGGGGTAATATCATTACTGTTCTATTATTGGCTGTGAATTCCGTAAAGTTTTTACAGTAATTTGAAACTAGTCTTTCATAGGCTTCTGGTGATAGAAATAACATCCGTATGGTTCGCTGAATCGTCCACTGGGGCCACCAAGGGCCTAAAATAAGTCTAATTTACGATTAAAAGAGAATTGGCATAAATCCATTACAATTTAATTATAATTGTGCCATGATGGAGCACCTTAAACGACTTAACGAATACAGCGTGTTTCCAAAAATCCTTTTGAATTTACAAAAACATCCGCAAAAAGCCAGCTTCGTTAAAGAAATTGAGATGCAATAGGATTAATCCAAAAGTACAGCTATTCTCTTTATTGTCTAAGAAATAAAATTAAAGTTATGTCTAAGAGTATTCGACTTAAGATTATTTTTTTTTGGTTTTTCTTTCTTTTAGCAATTTGTAAAATAATGTGTATACTTTATTGTATCTGGGTTGCTTTTGAAAATAGGCCTGTTAAATACCCAGAGAACAGAATATGTTAAGTATACATTACTCAATATAGGTTCAGTTCAAGAAGATTTTCTTTAAGCTTGGTAATAATAACACAAGCGTGCAAATCTTTTTTTGTTCAGTTGCATTTTCTCTGGATCATATGTTTTAAAGGTCACACATTTTAAAAATAACTTGTGCCACATCTCATCACGTACTGTGTACTGTGTGGGTGGCGCCCTCCCTGCAATCATTTTCTGCAAGTAGTAAACTCGATTTTAAGTTACTTGACTTGAACAACCGTCTCTGACTAAGCAAAACAGCCACAGTCTTCCTTTCTCCACCTCCTTCTGCATTCTACGTACGAGAGGATACGCTAGATTTGTGTACAGGTAGGTCTACGCTAGGGATTTGCGGGCTCTCCTACGGGCCCTTGTACTACCTGTATATTGCAGGTTTAAATCCAATTGACTGGAGGTAACTTATGTTTTTTTTTTATTGACTCTTCGCTGTATATTTACCAGAAACATAACAGAAGCTGTCAGAAGATGTTACACAATATCTCAATTCCAGAAATAAAAATACAATCACAGTAGCGTTCGAATGCTGGATATAAAGTGATGACGAAAACGCTATGAGTGTGGCATTAGATAACCAGCGGGATGCTGAACTTATTTAGCTTGTTGAAACATGATCTAATCCAACTGCAGGTTATTTGAATCGGCAGAAAACTAAATTTTAAGTTAACTAGGAATTTTACCGAAAATACAAACAGAAACTTGTGTGTAACAAGAAAAAGACGGAATTTTTTTGGTATTTCGTTTTTGCCAAGTTGAAATTTATAAGAATGTATAAAAATCCCATGCAGTTTTTTACTTGCATACCTCTGTAGTAAATATAAAATGAAAAGTGTGCCTAAACAGCCCTGTCCTTACAATTAGTAATATCTTTTTCTCTTTGTATAGCAACGTCAAATTTTTGATATATTATGGGAATTGTAGTGTACTACTATAGCACTTTAACATAATTAATTGTTACTAAACTCAGTTTGAATGTAATCACTCCATGTTACAAAGGAAGTCATATTCAACGTGTGTATATTAAGCGACCCCTATTGAGGGTATAATAAAAGAGACGTCAGTTGCACGCATCCGGTATTAATCCACTAGTTCAAAGAACTTAAAACAGACTTTCGGCACCCCTTTATTAAACACCGTTATTTAGCTTTAGCTTATTATCACGTATTAAAATCATCAGATTTTGATTTTTGAGTTATCCTAAACAAAGTCGTCTTTTAATTAACCCTAAGTGACAGTTAATAATCTAATAACATAGATACTAATGTATGTATATCCTATTCACGTATTTTGTGTATCCTATTCAGCGGTTTGATTCTAATGGAATTAGTATCTAAGTGCTCAGAATCGAACCGCTTGTTCATTTCTGCGTGCATTCCTCTGGTAACGGCAATATATTCTGTGTCAATTAATTCAATACGATTAACCTATATGTGTGCAAATTGGACGTGTTGACAATTGTTATGAAACGCAGGATTATAACTCATAGCGAACTGTTCTTTCATTAGTAAATTTTGGAAAGCCGTCGAAATGTGGAAATTGGAAAGGTGACACCTCCGTCGTATTGGTTGTAATATTATACAACCCCATATCGTTTCCCTTCGAAACTACAAAACAATTTTATCGAAAAGCTACACGTGTGCGAAAATGTTCAAAACAATATAATATGACAAGAAGTTAATTAGTCGCTATTTCCTTCATATCACTTAAAACTTAAATGTTTGAATACTGCACTATGCGCACATTAGAAATTAATAGATATTATTAATATCGTTTTGTTGATAGAGAGTTCGGTTTGTGTCCTCTAGGGGGCGCACATCTAAACTCTGGATTCCTTAGTAGGCAATCGCGTGTAAAGTTTGAGACGCGATTGTGATCAGAGTAAGTTGACACCATCTCGCTTTGAATCCTGAAAGCGCTATCTAGGTAGGTTTTACCCAACTAGAATGACATAAAAGAAAACGCGGTACTTAAATTTTATTGAACATTAAGATTGAATAATAAATTATAATAAACGTCAACTCCTGTCACCATGTAAATAAAACACAGTTCAATCCGTATGCAAATTTATTAAGAGTATTTATTTTTATTTTTAGACCTTTTCCTTTTGAAATAATTTATTGCTTGAGAATAAATTACCTATGTCTCGTCCTGGAACACGTTTGTCTTTCCCCATAAGTATTTGGTTGCCACCAACGCACAAATTATAGCTTCGTGAAATTAAATATCGATTAACAGATCACTTCCTCAGAATGTGGACAGGATTCAAAAAGCAATGACTTTTAGTTTTCTTATGAATGCCAATAATATGAGAAATTGCTTCTTTGTGACAGATCTCGGGAAATATTTTTAAAACAATATTATAACATACTGATATGCCTTTTAAAAAAGATACTGGCTAATTTTTTCTTAATGCAATATGGCTACCGTGTCTTCGTCCTAAATTTTGACAAACAACGATTATCACTTTTGACATTGATTGACCTAAATTGCGAAAAGTCGTACATTTCAAACGTCACCATACATTAATTAAGACTTATCATATTCGCGGAATTTCCAGAATAATATAAGATGTAATACCGCCGGCAACAGAATGAACGTTTACGTCATAATTCCGCGATACCCTCGTTTCCTCGTGGACATCAGTAATTACCTTAATTTATATATCACTGGTCTAAATTCCAACGCTATTCAAAATGCACTCAGTCAACAGGTTTACAGAGCTGAAATTCCCTTTCGCAGTAGCTGTACGAAACATACCCTCATTGTATAACGTAGGGTTGGGTATTTTGAGCAGACAAAGGAACAGCGTGACAAAAAAAGGAAAAGTGAAGGGTTGTAAAACATTTGTTAGGAGCACGAATGCTAATTTTAATGTGGGGAATGAACATTTTCAAGTTCTGCTTTATAGCAAAGATATGTTTGAAGATATACAGGCTGTTCCAACGGTGTGAAGACGGAAAATCTTTTATAAATGTAGAAATGAAAATATTGTGTTGCATTTTTCAACAATTTCGGAGTATTTTATAATAGCAGGAATTCCGCAGGGGTCGATTCTTGGCCCAACACGTTTTATTTTTTAATGATCTGGGATCGTTTTTGCATCACGGTTCTGGTAACCTAATTATGTTGATGATACTAATATTTTAGCTTCATCTAAGAAATCTTAGGATATGCTCTATGTATGAGCGGAAATTTTAAATAAGTTTAGTACATGGATTAACGGAAATAAATTATATAAATTCTGATAAATCAGCAGCCCTATATTTTCCAAATACACACTATGATAGCCGTTCAATTGATGGACCATACGGGCGGATAACATTACTCTAACTCTGACTCAAAAATAATACTTGTCTTAACCTTCTAAATGCTGTTTTGTTTGGAAACTTTCAGCCATTATCATAATATTTCGTCTCTAGGAAATGGTAATTTTTATTCTCACATAGAATATGCCATACTGTACTGGGATATTTCCACTGAGGGGATGAGGATTCTTCAAATACAGAAGCCTGCAGTTAGATTAATGTTAGGTTTGCCTTCTAAGGAATCGTAAGTATTTTAACGTTGCTATCAAATATATTTATGAGCTACCCAGTTATTACAAGTTTTTCTATCTTCTCAATGCTTGGTTTCATGTCATACTTGCTACACACACCAACCGACACTAAAATACTACCTTGCGTATCTTTGTTCGATGTTGCCGTAAGTATAAGCTCATCCGCATAAGTAAATTTATTCACTTATTATCACCTGCACAATTATTTTCAGTTCGCAGATGCGCTAAAGTAAGAGGGCATGCTCAATGGAATGAGACACACCCCCAGTAAAGGGTAAGTAAAGGTACTCCCACTAATTTAACAATTCGTTCAAAAATCGTATATATTGCAAACCATCCATTCACTAGGATTCGCCCGTCCCTTAGAGCTCTGACGTAAGATGTGCGTGCGGGCGGGGTTTTCGCCAACTGAAAATAATTCAGTTGGTATCATTTATTGATTTTTTATGTTTATTTTGCACTATTATCAAATCACTGATTAATTTCTCCTGTCTGGTTCCCTTACTCTTGACATTTGTGAATATTCTTATGTTTGCAAAAACTATTATAAACCCTCATAGTTTTCGTCTCTTAAATACTCGTTAAAGCTAGATATTTGCAATTTTCCAAATGTATCATATGCAAGGCATTAGATTGCTGTATCAATTGATAACTTCAATTGATTTTCATTTACGGGATCACATCGTAAATGTAGAGTACGCTATAAGGCCAATATAAAACTACTATTTACACTAAGCGTTCGTGTTGCTACAACCTGCATATCTTCGTACTTACATTACGTATGTTAATATTTAGATATTCAGGGGAGCGGAATTTAATGCATCCGTTTCTATTTCCGCGTTGGTATAAGCGGTTCTCTTGTGGATAACCACATTTTTCGGATGTTATTACAAAATTAAATACAAACACTCAACCTGACATATTACAGTTAAGGAAAATACCGCAAAACCTTATATTTCTTGCATTAGTTAAATGTAGTTCCCTCGTATTAATATATACCTTCATACTTTATTCAAACATTAGCCCTATTGTTTACGGAACATACATATGTATTACATGTGCGCTAATTACCAACAATCAGAGCGAAGACTAACTGAAGTAACCGACAGAGACTGGCTCAAACAAGTCACTGAAACGCGTGTAATCTGTCAACGAGTAGTTCCAAACACACACCAACGTGCGACATATAATGTAGGCAGCTAGTAAACTAGCAAATGTTTTGCAAACAAACCACTGCTGCTAGCAGGCTCGGGGGTTTGCATCTGAGGGATGTATGCTTGTATCTTCCTCTTTCTGTAGGCGTATTGACAAGGGTTTAATTATGCGGAGGTGGACAAAAAGGGAGAAATGCAGTTATTGTTAATTTAAAACACGTGTGTAACACCGGAAATTGTTCATTCATATTGTATGAAAAAATAATAACGTAGCTAGTTAATTGGAGTATGTTGTAATAAACGTAGTAGCGTAGCAGTCCTCTGAAAAAAGCAGATTTAATTTGGTAATGGACTGCAAAGCGTCAGTATTGTTTTTACTGATTTTGTGGACTTTAGACTCGATGCGACTCGTGTGGCGATTTGTTTTCCATTTTCATGCAACCTTTTTCCTAATATGATATTATCACAGACTGCCAATGAACCGTATGCGCATCGCTACGGCGCACCATCAAAAGACTAAAGGACATCTTGGAACACAGACGTCATTATATGCGTCATGTTTCATGTAGCGTCATGCTTACTTTAGTTTTCTTTATAAAGTATTTGCGTTAAGTCACGTTAAGTTTTTTGCAAGTTGACAAGTGTTACTGATGCTACCTAACCTTGCAGTTTGATTGTTTTATTTACTTTCTTTGCTTTATTCTTTCACGGACTCTTTCGAATATTATATATTATTCCCCCGATATTTTTGTTTTACGCGTAAGGCTGTGGTGTAAGTAAACATATTATAGCATTAACAATTGGACTTATATGACAATTAATCCAGGTAGTTTTTCCTAAAGAAAAGTGATGTCAATATCAGCACTTTATCATCTCTATGGATATTATACACAGGTACACCAACGACGCGCAAGCAACCACTCCTTTTCGCGCGATTCAAACGTATATCTACTACTTATACTAGTTTTACACATCCCCGCTATCTTTGGTTGCTATCTCGTCTGAATGTCCTCGACAGTCTCTCTTTCTTAATTCAACAAAGTCAGGAGTGTTTCCCTTATCAATAAGCCTAAAAAATTGTTTGTACTTTAACTTCCTTAAACTTATAGCTTAATCCATAAGTACTTTCACTGATTGTGTACAGAAGTGATTAATTAAAGTGTGTTGTAAATTGAAATAAAATTATACATTTAATTCCCTAGGTTTTAAAAATATTACCTGTATTTGTTCCATAAATAATGAAAGCAGTCCGTATAAACTCCCAAGACAGTACAGTTAATATTGCCACAAAATAGTGACCAAACAAACGACGTCATTACCAGCGCTAGCGTTGGGGTAATAAAGCTCGGTGCAGATAGAAGAGGCTAGTGTTTAAAAGATGGTATGGGTCGTTCAAGTTTATTTTCAAGCCGTAACCGTGCCATATCAACCAGAAGAATGGAAATCTTAAAACTTAAGTACGCATTTATTTTGCGTTAAGGTAGTGAAACATATATAGATAACAAACAAGGTAAGCATCCGGTGTTATACCCAGCTTTAATAGTAGATACGCGATGTTTGCCTTTGCTAGTTTCTAAAGCGCAGGGGTGGAACAAGCTTTCAACCCAAGGCGTTATTGTAAATATGTTGTACATTGAAGAGAATGTGCTGATGGGCTTGTATGTAAAAATCAATCCATAAAGCAGTAATAGTAGTTCTTAAGGAAGACGCAAAATACTTATAGGTGAATCAAAGTAAAATTGGTTTATGAGTATAGGATAATGAGGATGCAAGAAAAGTACTAAATACAAAAAAGTGTTTGTCGTGGCGTAAAACACTTAAATCAAAATATAAAGCATAAATTGATCAGTTTTTCAGAAATTCGAAATCACAGGAACGTCGACTTATTACGCTATAGTATACAGGAGGGGGTTTACCGTCTTGTGAACTTATTTTCAAGGGGTAATTAAACATTTTAAATCTCAATAGCTTCTGCTATAACTATAGAACTATCTTTATCTAATTTAAAAGTTTTTTTGAAAATCGATAATAACGATATTAAATAGTAAGATCAACAATATATCCCACCCTTAATACTTAACGATCACAAATCAATTTAACCGTCGAGAAAAGAATATGTTTCTAAGAAGAATATCGGCTCCCCTAATCGACTGACAACTCCCTCTTACGGCATCGGCACGAGCCTGATAGATTATGCTGCCAGTTTACTTTCCCAAGAAGTTCGCAAGAAATTTCTTCTGATGCGTATCAACCGAATTTCGATCGAAAACGACGGGACGGAAGTGAAGGACGAACGCAACACGTTGTTTGTAGGAATCCACTTTTGTTTTCTTTCCCCGTCTCTTCGTGCGACACCGACGCGATCAAATTGCTTCGGAAAACGAAAGAAAAAAAAAAAACTGATGCGGCCAACATCGGTTTCTCTCGAATGGAGAGGGAAATGGAATTCGTAAGAAATAGGGTGGTTCCTGGTAATTGAAAATGATATCGATATATCAGAAAGAAAGCATGAAAGGTCGCATCGAGATATTTAGAAAAGATTTGAATAAATATGAGCATCTTTATTTTAATCATTGGGAGTTTTAAGCAAGCACAAAAGCGGAAATCTCCGATCAATTTATTCATACCCAAGGGGTTGATCTGGGATCGTGGTTTCCGTTTGATAAATCGCCCGTTATTATTAGTTCGTTACGGCCATTGAATCGACAAATTCGGGTACGCGCGGTAAGAACAAACACTAAGCGACCTCTGGACGATTTTGATTGAATGGAAACCATCTATTTCGGCCTCGGCCTAAAGTGATTTTTATATGGATACTTAGAGGGGGCGTAATTTAGCTAGGCTGCTCGTTCATTTTACGAAAATGTTCCGGAACGGTAGAGGAAGAGATTTAGCCCAGATTGTATGCTGTCGGAAGTTACGGCTGATGGGCATTATACGTATAATGTTACGGTTTTTAAATGAGGTTTTCTGTAGTGAGGGAAGGATATTAAAGCAAAAAACGGAGATGAATATGTATAAGGTGTCTGTCCATTAAATTTATGTTAAGGTGAAGGTAAAGGTAAGTTCTGCTAAGGGATTTTTCTGGAAGAGGACAAAACTTCCGTCGGAAACTTTGGGGCTTAAAATCCATAACTTCGTGGTTCTTAAATAAAAAATATTATTTTTAATTTATTTATACTATCCATTTACTAAAGAGGCTATCTTTTTTCGACAGAAAAACTAATCCTCTTTAAATTTTGAAAAGTAATTTAACCATTTCTGCTTCTAATTGTGTTGCTTTTATAAAATCTTAAGCACCAGAACTACCCCAAATAGGCTATTGAAATTTAGGAGACAGTGCGTTTTGCACTGTATATTGCAGCATTTGAAAATAACCCAAGACCGACAAAACCTTAGATAGAGTAAAAAACAAAGCCATGAGGACAAGAGATAAATTCAAGTGTTTTTACAATGATACAAACTTTCAAATCGGAATTAGGAATGAAAAGAGGAATGATGTCATCATAAATGGTCTGGATATAAGTACGAAGTTCAAGACTTATTATAATAGCTTTTTATATAACTAGATCACAGAAAAACAGTAAGATACCACATATTGATATGAAGAAGGCATTTGATACCGTTACAAAAGAGAAATTAATTGAAAAACTCCAATATTACGGTTTTGAGGGAAAACAATTAAACTTAATAAAAACTTAGGTATATCACCAACAGAAAACAAAGGACAAATGTAAATAACACTATGAGTGAACCTATGACTGCAGAATACGGAATACCACGAGGGGGAAATCGTTCACCAATTCTCTACATATTATACGTTAATGACTTATTCGAGCAATCATTCCATGAAAAACTATACGCTTATGCAGACGGCACCTGTATACTTTATTCCGGACACTGTACAAAAGCCATGGAAACAAAAATTAAAGAAGATATCAAAATTTTGGAGGAATGGTGTTTTAATAATTTACTAACTATAAATGAAACAAAAACTGAATATATGATATATAGTAAAAAAAAGGAAAAGCAAGAAATAAATATACAAATAAACAATCAGAAATTAAAGGAAGTGAATGAAACAACATATTTAGGATTACAATTACAAAATACCATGAAATGGGATAGACATATACAGAAACTAATTGAACAAAATGCAAGAACGATTGCGGCTTTAAATAAAATTAAACATATATTACCGACTTCCGTTAAAAAACCTCTATACCACGCCCTGTTCGCTGCAAAAATTAACTATCTAATAAACATTTGGGGAAACACAACAACAAAAAATCTATCAAAAATACAAAGACAACAAAATAAAGTTCTAAAAATAATATACAATTTACACTATAGAACTCCAACAATGCATATTTAAAGTTGAAAGTAATAAATGGATTCCATGCTTAGATAGACAAGATAAAATAGGAAACCATAAATCTTAGTTAAACAAAGAATTTTTTAGAAGAAACATTCCCAATCAAATTTCTTTAGCTTGTCTATCTCAAATCGTAACCTTCGATTAAAAATTAAATAAAATGCACTAAGAAACAGTATTGCTGTACCATTGAGTTTCTGGCTGAAGTCGCCACCATCGCGAACTTAATTAGATCGAATCCCTGGTGTCTCGTAAATTTGTAAACAGTGCAATTCTCTATCTAGGTATCGCGCAATTTCCGCAACCCTCCGATCCTATAAGAGTTGGAACGTTTCCGCCACTCATTTAGACATATAAACTGCGAAGGTTGAACGCAGTGTAATAGCATCAATTTGGACATTCACCAAGACACAGTTGCTTAATTCTGATCTCTGCAAATGCTGCGGAAATTGCAATAAACTGTAACTACCTCACAGATAGTGGAAGAGGAGAATGTTGTTTGCCAAATGAAATGCTAAAATTGTAGTTAGAAGTAGGACTAAAGTAATCAGAAGAATCTTAGTTTATACTCGCTTACACCAACATCTTGGTATTTCTTAATATATCCTGTGATATCGAAGAAACTACCATAGGATATAAAACCGTAAAATAATAAAAACGAATCTTGTGCAGAGTGATTTATTAGCTCACCGACGAACGTTGTCATATGAAAGTGTAAAGTGTAAGTAAATGATCCTACTTACCTGAGAGTATATGTAGAAAACGTATTTTTTTGTCACATTTTGTTTGAAAGCACATTAACTTAAATAAATTAAGAATCGTCTGTTAATCAGTGTTTTATTCGATACAACGTATCGGAAAGATTGCAACAACCACTTCCGAGAAAAAATCATCTTTGTATAATATAGAAAATAATGCCATAAACAAAAAATTTTTTGTAAAGTCGAAATAAAAATTAGGATTTTTTGATAGCGATGTTAATTCTCATGTTTAGCGTTTCCACGAATTTGTAGTTCCGATTCTATAAAACCTTTTACATTTTTCAGTTAACAAATATTTAGTATACATATCACCATTTTAAATTTCATCTCTCTGAATGTGGCTAGTTACTTTTTACGTTGAACAAATAGAATAAATATTTTACCAATACTATTTTCAAATACTAGATAAATTTGCAAAACATTCATCAAGTTCTACAAACAACATACGATAATAATAAAGTTTCAGTTTTCAAAAAAAACAAAAAAAATTTGAATAAACAGTAGTGGATTATACCATATTATACCATTACTGTTGGATTTTTTATTAGTATTAAAGTGTAGTTGCGTTTATTTACCTCATCTATTTATCTAAAAAAACGCTATCCACTATTACTGCATTTTATCAAAGTCCGAAGTATCACATACTATGGAATAATAGCATAATTTATTTTAAAAATACATTGGAATATAGTAAATAATTGTGGTTGGTAGAAATTAGCCAAAATAAACTAACAAATTGCTATGACTATGAGCTTATAATCTATATTTATTTCATTAATCATAATTTATTTCATGATTTTAAACTACACTGCAGCACAGTAACTGCTGTTGCACTTTGGCATTCTTTTATTCTATAGTGCGATATTTTGGGAAAATTGAATAATTTCTAAACGTGTTCATATCACCACTTCATCTCTTTTTGAGCTTTTGAGATACTTCGAAACTCAAGATGAATTTTAACGCATACACTTCTCGTCAAAACAGCATTTCATTTGCTTGGAGTATACTAACGTGATACTGCTACAAACTGTCATCCTTCTATTATTTTAGGATTAAATTACTTTAACAAAAATTGTTAATGATTTGGCGATCATTGTGGACTGATATCCGACAATTTTATAGACACTTTTGAATTAACAGGCTACTTTGTTTCCGGAGACTTTATGTCAGCTCCCACAACAAAAGAAGAAAATAAGTTAACAGTTTCAAGCAACTATTATTACTGCTAATAACTTATTTTAAAATTCCATTTAGTTAACTTTCCCAAATCACAAGTATACAAATAGCAAGATGTTACTATAAGTTATGCAAGTTGAGACTTACTATCCTTGGTTTAGTTAATAGCATTGATTCAAATTCAACTAACGATTTAAATTTACAACGTCAAGTGCGAGGTCCCAGCTTATTGTTAGACATGAAATGCAAATTCCCTTTATCTCGATTCGCTCAGAAGCGTCTTCAAGGAGTATCGCAGAGTATCGATTTCGTATTAGAGGCTCAGATGTTTATAATTCCGCTTCAAATTTAATATTCGGATGTTTAAACGCTTCCAATTTATATCCGACTGGGCAAATAAGATTGATGAATCTCGTTTTTGACAAAAAAGAGAAAAGACGGGGTCTTTCCTCGACAGTGCGCTGGAATTTTGGTTCCCGCGTCTGCAACCATTAAATCCAGTATAAAAATGCGCAATCCATTATCTGAATGTATCGGATCGCGTTTTTCCTCGTCGGTGGATCTCTTCTAGGGTGGAATCTTATCCTCCATTTAAAACCTATTTTTAGATTGCCAACAAGGGACGTTGTCAGTAAATAAAACGCGATATGATGCACTGGCGGGTCTAAATTATTAATAATTGGGAACATTTTTCTGGTCGTCTTTAAACGTAATTTATGGTTCCTCTGCGGTAGATGAAAAAAAAAAAAAACCTTATAAAGTGATTTATTTCTAAAGAGCTTTTTAGGCAATTATTCTAATTAATGAGGCCATGAAAAACACCTTTAACGATTGAGAAACTTGCACTGTATAATTAAAACAAACAACGTTGGTTTCACTAATGGCAAAATGCTCCCTCCGCATCGCTGTTTGTAAATATAGTAGCTAGAAAAAAATTATGAAGAAATTTATGCTTTAGTTATCGTCAACAAGTCTTTTAAATGATCATAAAACAATAAAATGAAACAAGGGGACTTCAAGCAGCTTTTAATGCCGCTTATTAGCAAAATAGATTTAATTATTCCTTCGTACACAGTCGACAATCTAATCTAATCAAAACCACTTATTAAGTTGTTAAAATAATCAAATAATTGGGCATAATTGTTCGAGACGATTCTCCGTACACCAATACAAAAGATTGAGGAATAAATGAAACAATACCGTTGTAAAATAATGGAAACCGTATCGGTCCTAACACCGGCTTTTGCAAAACTTCTGATAAGTAAATATAAAAAAAAAACCCAACACACTAAAAAAATTACACTTTTCCTACGGTAAATTCTTGTAATTATAGGGTAAAATTACCAAAAATTGAGAAATTTACCTAAAGTTTTATAGTAAATTTACCCTATATATTACAGGAATTTTCCGTAGGAAAAGTGTAATATTTTTTTAGAGTGTATGCTATTGATCGAATCAATTGAGGTTCTAAAGTACAGCATTCAACAACAACCATATTTAACCATCTTTTTTTTTTTAAAGTGTTATTAATTAAAGCAATCAGACAGCTGTTGAAGATCGCGGAAGATCCTGTTTGTATCCCCTATTTATTGCCTGTATTATATTACTATAATTTGCAAAGGAATGTATGCAATGACCGTCAAAGGACACTCTCTAAAACCATCTCCTTGACTATGATATTGGATTTGGGTGATTACCATTTTCTTGTCAATACCATGTATATGGTTCTATGCTTATGACGTTGTTGCAACATCATTTTTCAATTTTCTTTATGTCGCTGTTGATATTTTACTGGATTTTCCGTTTGCTCTTATTTGACTAAACTATACATAGGTCGCGTCGTCAACATATGCGAAAAGTATCCTTGAGTTTTTACGCTGAACACATCGTTAGTATATTTTATGCACAGTATTGGCGGTAGATTTCAACCCTGAGGTATTCCATATTCTGCTGTTAGGCGTGTAGTTTCTGCTTTGTTCACTATAGTCGTCTGTTCCCTATCCATTAGATACGTTTTGATCAACTTGTTTTGTGTTTCCTTAACACCAACACTATTCATTTTTTCCAATCTCTTTTATTTTGGATATTGTGCATAAAAGAAATTCTAATTTCAAAAGGGGCATACTTAAAGGAGAAATTATAGCCATAATTATATTGCTTTTATTTTTATCATTATTTGGACGCTCTGGTTTGACCGGAATTGAATCGTATATAAAGATTTTAAAGTTAAGGTTTGCAAATATATATTTCTTTTATTTGGACAGCGAAGATTTTTAAAATGTTTGGTGAGTAAAGTTATTAGTATCCCGATAAATTTCTACGAAATAAGCTTCGCCCAATAATATCTCTATTTCATCTTGGTAGAAACCCATTCAATTACTGATTGTCGCATGAAGCGTTCACATTCATTTATGTAAAATGCATGGGTGCATATAACTTCGTATTTATACATACTCTTAGGTCGATGCTCTACCATATGCGCGTTTTATTCTAGTATGCAAATATTTTTACATTTCTTCATTTCCTCTGGAATGTCCGAGTTCGAATGCACCGGCTGGCGGTTATAAGAATCATCCAGAGTTCCGTGACGATCCCACACAGAACGCCCAACTTACCCATCACGAAACAGACGTAAATCACGCGAATAATTGGGATTGCAGACTCGCGTCGGTGACAAGGAAACCGTTTTTCGTATTCCCATTATTTATTAACGCAACTGCGAAGCGGATCGTATCGCTTAATGTGCGAACGGGAAAGCGGGGATAAAAAAAAAATTGCAAAACCAGGGCTAAATCGGCGAAACTAGTCGGACAAAAACTAAATAAAAACCGGTTGGTCATTAATCGCGAAGACGTGCCAAAAAGAGATTAACGCAATTGCCTAAAGTTTGGGAAAGTCTGTGGGGAATCGAGGCCGGAAGTTGCGTAGGGCTATGTTTTATCTGTGTATGGCATGACTGGTTTAACTGTTTTTTGTTAAAGAGAAAAAACAAATAAAGATAGGAATATGTCAAATGATGAATGTTTAATTGTAAGTAATCTAATAATTTCCAAACATTCATTATAAAAAATGTTGCTTAAACAGAGTATTTAATAGAGTTTTGAAATAGTGTCAATAACGGTATAGTTTCCTATTGCCAAAATATGCATAAATAGATCTAATCTAATCTAGATAAATGACAATAATCAAAATTAATGATTCCGTTTACTTTTTGCTATTAGCTCGATTATTTAAAATTATATAAGACTATAAAGTATACCCATTACTCTATGATAACATTATACAATAGTAGTTTTAATACTAGTGGCCGTTATATGAACGATAAATCAAGTAGACAGTGATTTAGAACTTTGTTGGTGGCGCCGCATAATCTAAATTTAATTTGCTTTCTCTACGTTATTCCACAATATTTTAATTATTGTAACGACCGCAACAAATATGAACTGTAACAGCATAAAATTAAGCACTGTGTACACTCACGGACACACAAAATGTCCGGTTTAACCCTTCATTAGTCGCGCATAGGCCCAGCGGACCTATCCCTGTGCATTTCTTATATGTCGCAAGCAAACGCGCCTAATGGAGGGTTAATGCGTAGTCTAAACGCAGCGAACTGTTCGGGTGCGTTCGGAAGTTTCTGTCTGATTGTGACTCATGCAATTTTTTGTATATTGAATAGAGGTTTCGTAATCTGTATCAACTTTATTTTGCACAAATGTGGAAAGACATACAGTTTTTGTTCTGACGTCTACCCTCGGCAACCTTTGTCCAATATATTATTATTATTGTATTAATATTAAATCTGCAAAACATTCTTGATATTAAGAAGTAAAACATAGGTCTGTAGTTTCGGTCAAAGCCCGAAGTAGCATCTAAATGTGTTTGTTTTTTTGTTAATTTCAGCGTTACAGGGTGAAATAACACCAAAGAATACAACTATCAATCAAATTGAAAAGGACAGAACATCATTGATTTCTTTATTTAATTTCAACATTAACAAAAAAAAAAAAATTCTTTCTGACATACATAAAGCCATCCCAAGAGATCTTACGACGGGGATTTTTCATACATCCACATAGTTATATGTAAAACGTAAATAGTTGCTTGGTAGTAATATAATTACTGACATATGAGAAATTAGGTACGAACGAAATCTTCGATCCCCTTTGTGCTTATTTCACATCAAATTCGTCGTCGTTCAAGGTTTCAATGTTTTGCTGTTCGGTGCACGACTACCTGCAATATTACATAATCCATCTCGCCGGCGCGCAGGTATCGGCCTTGGGAATTGTCGCTTCGTTACCGAAAATCGTGAAAAATCGAAATTTCGGAAAAGATTCATGCGTTTACCCCTATAGGCCCAGCGGACCTATTATTTATTATTTTTATTGTATTTTAATGTAAAATATACTTTATTTCATTATTAGTTTGACTTATTTTTATTCACCTTGAATTTCTTAAGAAATAAAATCCGTTAAAATCTGTAATACACCAACACGTTCCTTTTTGCCCTCTAATTAATATTTGGAGAAAGTTTAAATATTTTTCTATACCAAAATGCTTTACAACTGATTCAAGTTTAATTATAATTTCCGTAATATTACTGAAAACAAAAATCCCAATTCAAATCAGAAACAAGCGATCTTTTTTTGATGAATAATGAATAAACTTATTATTAAAAAAATGCGGGGGTATGGGGTACCCCGTCCCCCGTTATTAGTTTTTTATGAAGATATCTACCTTGAGACCATGTATTATGCTGGAAATTATGTTAAGGATAAAAACTTATTTCTGTTATAGTTCATTTGATTAATATCAATAGACAAGTTTATTAATTTTGAAGCTTTATTATTATTTTTCTATTTTTACAATTATTAATTTTCTAAGCTTGTTATACATCATCGTATTCTATGTAAAATCGGCCTTCTTTTGATAAATAAAAAAAAGAAAAAATGTAAAAAAAATGGGGGGTACGGGGTACCCCGTCCCTCGTTATTAACTTTTTGCGAATACGGACGACGCCACCCTTAGGGCCATGCAATATGCTGCAAATTATGTTAAGAAGAAAATTTAATATCTGTTATAATTTAGGAAATATTTGCAAAAATTGAGAAATCGTCCAAACTTTGGAGGGGGCTGTACCCCAAAATCGTGCGGATACGCCGATAAAAAAAAATACGTGTCTGTTATTTTAAGGTACTCTTTCGATCTGTTAAGTTTCATCGAAATCGGAGGGGGACACCCGCCGGTGTTCCCTTGTAAGCAAACATTGTAAAATTTTATCTTTCACGTGAGACAGTTTATCGTTTCCAAACGTATCATATTTATGATACACAATAATAATAAGTAATAACTCCAACTTACGGAAGCTATGAAATATTAAACTTTCTGTCATATCTACGGGATACCGCGGCTGAAGTTTTGTTTGATTCCCGCATTGTAAATAATGCGGCATTATTGTATTAGTGAACATTGTTGGGTAACTGCGGAAAACCGTCGCTGCCATCACAAAGGTGTTACTTGAATAATGCATATGGCGTATGATATATACGAGACCCAGTAATGTAATATGCAACAGATCCAGTTACATATTTGGAATGAAATATATCAGGTACTCTGAGTAAGTATTCTATATTCATTTCCTTAGAAAGTAATGTGAAATAAAATCAAACTAAAATATTAATGCTACCTACTGAATATCATCGACTTGTTCAGGTCAGTTGAACACAGTTTATTTTTAACAAGGATAATAGAGTAAAAGAATTCTTGTAACTTTTCTATTCCCGAGATAAAATACTACAGCATTTTTTTGTGTTTAAAACAAATATTGAAATGCATATAGTACGTCTGTTAGATTTTAGCTGTCACCTCAGATATCTCCGCTATTGTTAGAGATACTACAAAATGTTAATGAAGAAAAGCAAAATTTTTTAGAGTTTTAAAATACTTACGTAATATGTATTTATTATATCCAACACAATTCATGCTCAATTGTTTTTATTCTAAGGCGTATAATAGAGAATTTGATGTAGAAAGCTTGTCTTCTTTAACATTTTGTCGTATCTCTAACAACAGCCGAGATATCTGGGGTGACAGCTAAAATTAAACAAACTGTATATACCTATATATTTGAAGAGAAGATATAAGTACATAAAGTGGCTTCCAGAGAAGCTCCCAAAAAAATAAAACAAAACGGAAAAGGAAATCACAAGTTATCTATTAATATATATTACCCTAAAGCTTTTTGGAATAGTTCAACAACTAAAGCGAGTTGAGTGTTGTTTTAATATTAGCTACCCTTCCACCACAGCGAATATACTCCAAAACTTCCCCGGTGTCCTGATATCTAAGTTGTTGATGTGTACAGCTTGCTAAAGCAAGATAATAACGCTAAACAAGTTTACATTGTGTCAGCTTTGATTTATTCCGGCTTAATGGATTTCAAAACTCTCGATTGTTTTAAACGTGAAACTAATTTACGAATTTTACCAATTACGTGAGAATTAATTAGTCAGTGAAAGCTGGTTAAGACTAATTAGCGCAATTATCGTGCCAAACTTTTCCTTTGTGATCGCGGCGTAAGCACAAAGGGTGAGATAAATTCTTCGATGGCAGTAGGATGCTCCCATTATCCGTGTAAGGCAATGTAAAGGCGGTAGGTGAAACCCCGGTCTTATATCAAACTGAATTTCTCGCAACTATCTATTTCTGTAAGCAGGAAATATGAATTAGAAGCAAAAGCAATAAATTTTGCAGGGAAGTTTATTCGATTCTTACAAAATAATTTGTGCCGTTACTTTATATCAAATTCTGCACGTGCTATAAATTTTTATTTCAATAGATCGAAATTGCATATGGCTATACGTTGTAAAATTGTAATAAAATCACTAATACCATAAATAATTTTAACGATCAGGTACATAAAGATTTTCTGAAAATATGATTGTATTCTATCAGAATAATTTTACTGTTGCGACATTTATTGTAAACCATGCATTTTAAGAATTTAATGTAAATAAAAAAATAAATATCAAATCGTAAAATTTTAATAAAAGCCTTACAATCTCAAAAATGCATAACATCATAACAATGTGTAGGAAAGATTTATTAAGTTACTTAGAAGTGTTAAATACATTGAATTAGTTGTTTGGCTTTATAATTATTACCTTATGTATGATTAAAATATGAAATAATGCATCAGAAAAGTTTTAAGTATAAACCTTGATCCATTATGAGTAACATCGAAACTGAGGCAACCAAGTGCATGTCCTCTTGTTAGGTAGCAAATGCTGAATGCAAATATTTTTCTTAAATATTTGCATATTCACAGATTTGCATATCCAATACCAATTAGAGTTCTAGAAACACCAGCAATAATGCAACAATATCTAAGTGAATTTAAAATCGGAAAATCCGTTTTAAGACGACTTCCACAGAACTCCATTATGCAATTACACTTATTTGAAAAGGGAATGCCCACGAAATAGAGAGAAGACAACCTTAAAATTACCGGAAATCCTTGCGAATAGAATTTCACTCGTCGCTCCGAATTCCCAAAACAAGTGTCGCCCGCCGTCTGTCGCTAATTAAGTTTCTAAGGGTAATCAGACAGACTTACCCGCTGCTAGACGGACACAATGACATCGTCAGGGCGAAATGAGGTCTTATAAACGGATTTTGACAATTCGAATAGACGCATGCTAGTAGATGCGGTAGAATCCCTGTGAGTTGTAAAACGTAAAACTATCGTGAGGTAAGTACACGCGTTACTCCGACATGTCGCTCTTATTGCGGGCTTATACCAGATCGTTCTACCCCCGGGAATTAATATTAAAGTTTCGGAACGTCGAGCCGGCGATGAATTATCGTTCGAACACGTAAAATGTGCGCACTTTACGACGGATATATTCGAGACGGAGAAAATTTAAATTTCGCTTTACGATTTAGTTGTTTGCAAAGAGCGAGGCTGGCGGTACAAAATTGCTGTGTTCGGATCTGCGGTGCTGGCATCTATGTGATAAGAATTTGTGGGTGTACAGTCTGGTGGAGAGATTGATCGTCTCAAATCATGGAATTTTCTTCTGTATTCGTATTAAAGCTTGCGTCGAAGAATTTTATTTTTTTTCCATTATATTATTTGTTTCCCATTATTTTCACAATGCATTTCTTCTTATTAAGATCTCAGTAGTAACTTATTTCAAAATCGAACTCACGTTAACATTATCTTATTGACTTACAAACTAGGATCTACCCCGAATTATTGCTGCTTATACAGCAGAGTTAGAAAATAGCTAGAGGGCGGCGTTTCTAGGTTTCTTACTCCTATCATGTCTCAGTACATACCATGTAGGTTAGCGAGCGAGATTGGAGTGTCTCCAACTTGAAGCAGTGCTATGTGTGTCGTCCGAAACCATAAATAACTTAATAGAATGGTAACCCTCCACTTGAGGGAAACTCATATTTAACTAACAAACCAAAGTTACGAACCGTGAATCCAAGATTTTGATGAAACTTTGCCAGCTTGTAGATTCCATCAAGTGTTACTCAAGGAAACTCTGTATTGCAGCATAACTTCAACTTTAAGGGGCGCATTTGACTTTGAAATTCTAACCAAATTTCGCTTATCCAAAATCACTTTTAAACGATCTGTTCGAATCGACTTGAGACGTCTACCTCCTTCATTTTCAACACATGATATCCAATCCTAAAATCTTAAAGAAAAAAAAAACCTGATTTTTATACTTAGGAAATAGCCAAACGTTTTCCTTGAATAATTATCATTGACTGTTAACAAGTATCAGGCACCACCGTGAGAACTTACACTAATTGGCCCACATATTGTAAAGTGCCGTTCCATAGAAAAACCCATTTCAGCGTTAAGTTTGAAATTTATTTCGAATTAATCATTAATCCCTTTTATTTTGATTGATTTTCCCATGGGTGGTAGCGTTGCTACCGCATGTTATTTTATTTCATTAAGTTTTTATTTGTTTAACCTCGTTTCCGACGCGAGGGTTCCTGGATCCCTGAGTTCCTTCCAGTCCGCTCTGGCTGATGTGTCGGCACAGCTCTTCTGATATATGCTCAGCTGTTTATTTCAATTATTCCCGGCCTCATTGGTAGTTAATAATAATAATAATAATTTATTCTGCTTAGACATTATATACATGTTTTGCATTGGTAGTTTTGTCAAAGCTTTTCTGGTGTAACACGGGCATTATACCGGTTTTCTCCGCTCTGACTGTTGCGTCGGCACAGTTTTCTGACGCTTTCAGGATTTTATTTACAATCATTCCCGTTTAGCAAAGTTTAGCGCCGTCACCAATGTCTAAGCTAGGTCATATCCCGTGAAAAGCGTCCGCGTACTTTTCGACAGACCCCCGTATACAAATTGTCGTTTCATGTTCCTAACAAAATTAAGGCTATTAGATTCCGCATTTAAATTTCAAACGCGTTACCGAACCTCCGCGAATGTTTTGATTGTTTGTCACAGTACATATATTTATGTATGTACCTGACTGTACATACATGTTTTGACACTTAACTTCTTTTTCTAGCGGTAGCATATATTCGATGTCTTTCACACCTGTTGTATGGAAGTAAATGTTTGATTTATAATACACTTTCACTGTTTTGTTGCGTAATTCACACTAGAACCCTGAAACAACCACGCACTCTCACTCATAGCTACCACTTTGGGGTTGAAACTTTATTGCAACGGCGTGAATAAGACGCAACACCGTTTAAGCCTCCACGAGATTGTAATTCACCGTTTGACAACTGACCGTACGACCGGCGCCGCCGAACAAGCTCGGGGCGAACCTCCTTGTTCGACGCATATATAATAAGGATTTTAAAAGTAAGTAAGTAATCGAAAGCCCGTTATAATGAGGTTTCCTTTAAACTTTCTGTTATTCCTTTTTTCATTTTTTTATATGCTTTGATCTATGTTTGTCGGACTCAGGTTTGTAGAAATCTGAGAAGATATAAGAAGAATAAGATGAAAGAAATATGGCGAAAATCACTTTCCTATTGATTTGCAAAGAATTCTCAAAATTAATGATGTTTATCAAAGCAATTGTAGCGAATAATAAAATTCCAGATACACATACTTAATTTATAATACAATTATTATGATTCCAATATAACCTATAATATTAGATAACTGAGAACTGAAAGAGAATTATAATCATCAGATGAGCAAAAACCTCTTTAAGCAGTTTTGAATAACAGTTGTTTTCATTTGTAGCCGTAATGGGCTTTTAAAGTATACAGATAATACAACTGAAAATGGAATTTGCTGGCAGGTAATAAGCGAGGCTCGTGGAGCTCAAACGGATGACGTCAGTTCCTATCAAAGTCGTTCGCTGAAGCTGCCAGGGCAGTTTAATGTAAAACTGAATGCCTCTGTTGTTGTGTACTTTGTTTCTTTTTGTTTTTAGTACTATATAAAAGTGTTTAAGGAATAATGTTTCAAATTGTTTGTATTTTAGTACTTTAGTTTTAATTTTACGATATACCTATGCAAAGAAAAATGGATTTTATCCTTCAATGGAAACGTCATATACCTGCTATTGAAGATCCTCTTTAATTTTTTATTGATTTTAATACTAACGTAATCTACTGCAATGTGCGCCCATTACCAAAACAAAAGATTATCATGTTTGACAGTGAAGCAGTAATCAACTCTAAGATTTTGGAATGACTAGAAAAACTAAACGCGTTGGACAAAACTTAAGCAAACTTGCTTACTTAAAATATCCACTTCGCGCTCAACATTTTTCGTGTCTAATCTTCTTTATTTATTATATTGTTACACACTTTAGTGTACTTTATTTCCATTACCCTTTCCTTGCTGAATTCAAATCCATCGCAAGCTATCTAACATCTCACGCATACTTCCCCATACCATCTACATTACACACAATCGCATACGCAGCATTTGTTTCACCTTCCTCACTCGATAGTTAGCTCCCCATTCCGTTAATGTACCTAATTCATCACGACCGCGTCTTCAGCCCGGCGCGTGTAGATTTACATTCTTTAGCTGCTGTCGAAAGACTCATTTTTCCTCCACTTGTTATCGCTATTTTCTCATAAGATGATGAACGTCCCATTCCGAAACAGGTCGTCGTGAATGCTTGCGCTTCATTACCTAATGGCAATTCCCCCTTCTATTTATTGCAACAAAACCGGAGAGTTTTGATTGATGAATGCGAGATCGTTCAACCGAAAACTAACCAGAACCTCGAAAATTATTTGTGCTTTATCAAAGATTGAGATTAGGACGAGCAAATTAGAGTGCTCTATTTCTTATTTTGAGGATTAATCACTGGCCCTAGAATCCTAGCCTATAGCGAAGCAAGTATTTATAACTACTATATCATTATCTTCGGTCAATAATGAAATTCAAGTATTGCTCTATACAGTCTTAGGTACAGGAATAAAAGGAAAACGGAGAAATAGTAAGTACTAAAGCTGCAGCTAAAATCATAGTGGAAATGGTAAAATAAACGAATGTTTAATGATACAGTAATTTTGGATTGCAAAACTGTGGAAGGATTGTGCTGCATTAATAAACAATTTTCTGACAGAGGCGTACCAAAAGCAAAAACACACCTGACAAGCGACACCGCTAAACTATCGCAAAAAAACTCAAAACTCCGGCACTGATAACACTACACACTCTTTTTGAGAAGCTTTTTGAGAAGCCTTTGAGGAACTTTTTTGAGGAGCTTTTTGAGGAACTTTTTGGGGAGCTTTTTGATGAGCTTTTTGCGAAGCTTCTTTAAGGAGCTATTTGAGGAGCTTCGCTGAATCTTCGTTAAGCATCTGATCTACGTTATTGACGTTATTGACGGTCACTCCAAAATTAACATTCGATTTAGAAGAAAAAGAATGAAACTTTCAGCGGATAGACAATAATCGAAAGAATAATCGTTGTTATATAACTTGCATCAATAATATTGAATATAGGTATTTAGAGAATTATGTTTCACATTTTCTTATGTGTGAGTAAGAAAACATAATTAATTAATTTCGAAAATTACAAGGTGTAAGTGGAAGAACAGACGGTAACATGTTATCGAACTGAACTCCGCCTTGCGTTATCCCTTCCATATATAACTTTATTTGTTATTATTGTCTGTGCATATGGAAAAATAAAGAAACATTATTATTATTATTTGACTTTAGCGTTGTTTACGCTAACTGAATTTATACTGTTCACGAGATTCCAATAGTGAGCAAGTTGATTGGTATACCTGTAAGTACTCTGCAAAGATAAAGGAAAAATAATTACTTGCCGGGGAATTTATGACTCGTAATAATTTCAGATTTACGACAACTCCGTTGGCAGAAATACAAAACCCTCTACCAACTGCTCTTGTTTCATTCGCGCGAACTCGTAGTGTCATTATCTCTTTCTCGGGTCGTATGATTTGCGGCGGGCCCTTCTCTAAAATTCATTTCGCAATAAAATAATGTATACCCTACCCTTTGAGCGACGCTAAAATAAATCCGAAATATATAAAACGAATAATTAATAAAAATCAAACCATAATGATTGAATTGGAAATGGTTCAACAATTTGGGAAAAAATAATTGATGAATGGAAATAAACGCTGTGCATATTCTATTATGATTATTTCAAAGTAAAGTTTTTGTGAAAACAAGCGTGCGAAATCCAATTATTTACACAAGCAATTTGAAAAACGCCAAAATTCCGTTTAACCCCTCGAAAACAATTCCAATTTGCTCCCTCGACCGCGACTAATTCTAATTCGAGATAATTAAAACTTAAATCCGTTTACGGTTGCATTTGAGGACGTGGAGAAAATTTCGTCCATTTATAATACCGAGACTATTAAGTTTAATTGGAGGAACGAATAAGAGGGCGAACGCTTTTAAACGTGGATCTAAAATACGAGCTGATCTTTGGCAAAATCGATGATTTAAGATAAATATTAAAAGATTCTTGCTTTCAAAGAGCTTTTTATTTTAGTCTATAAGTTTTGACAATCTATTCTTATAATAGTATTTTAATATTACTATAAATTGATCTACATTATTTGTTTG
This sequence comes from Cetonia aurata, assembly GCA_949128085.1. Taxonomy (NCBI): domain Eukaryota; kingdom Metazoa; phylum Arthropoda; class Insecta; order Coleoptera; family Scarabaeidae; genus Cetonia; species Cetonia aurata. The sequence continues at coordinate 39,390,390 of OX421885.1, forward strand.
ACATGTCCAATGCTCAATGTGTAGTCTGCCGGATAAAAATATATATTATTATTATAATATCGCCATTAAAAATCTCAATTCTCCTCCCACCATAACTTATAACACATAGGTCGCGGCTGAACGTAAAATATGTCAGAGTTTTATAACTTTTCCACTCTTCCTGATGATATACATAAATATGTTAGACAAATTCATGTTTGGTGCATCTCTTGAAATATAGTTCGACAGTTTTTTTCTCGCAAAGGTGATTTTTAACTCTGCTCCTGTGGGAAATGCATGCATAAGTTAGCAGTTGGAAGGTATCGGGTTTCGGTTGTCTTGCGAAGAAAATCGACAGGAATTTTGACGGGTTCGGGAATAAAATTTGATATCTCGAGTAACAGTTACGAACGAGGCAAGAAATGTTCGTTTTATATGTAAGTAGGTAGGTTTGTATTATTCATGGAAATGCTTTCTTTTCCATTAAATGCTAATGTTTCCGAAAATAACGTAATGTGGTTTTCTTATGAAAGAATTATATGGAATAAATGGAATTTTAGTAGTGTAGTATCTATAATATTATATAAAAATAACAAATACAGCCAGCACCTTTCCTTAGCCCCGAAAATAAAATGGTTATTAATTTTATGCATAAAAGAATGTGTTTTGTAGACACTGAAATAATTCTATGAGACTTGGACGAGACGTTTAACGATACAATGGCAGACGAAAATCACATATTGGAATGTTTGCTGAAAGCTTCTTTTCTTCATTTTTCAAAATTGAGATTTAGTTTGTAAAGGGATGACCTTTTTTTGCTAGAATATGAATATAATTTTGCGTTAGATTTTATTATGAACGTTTCATTTTTTCTTCTATCGTTGTAAAGAGAATTTTTTAGAGTTTTAAAATACGTAATAAAATTGGGGAGATTTTATTTAAAATTTTATGTGTATTTGCTGTATCTAACATATTTGATAGTCAATTGTTTTTTATTCTAAGGCACATAGAAGACCTTTTCTTCTGTAACATTTTCTCGTATCTCTAACAACAGCCGAGATATCTGGTGTGACCGCTAAAATCAAACACTGTATAAGTATTTAAGGTAAAATTTTAATGAATGCAAACTTAAGCAACATTTGCCACAGAATAATTAATTGACTAATAGAAAGTTTTCCAAATAAAGCAAAATCTCAGGTGCAGATTCTACACTCACACCTTCTCTCGGAAGCGGTTGCGGTAAATTAATAATTTCGCAGAAAAGAATGATCAAACTCGACCGAACTGATATAGGCAAGAACAAAACTTCTAAGTGCTGTTGCGAACTTTCAATCTGCGATCAACTCGCTCCAAGTATAAATGTAGAAGTGGAAATACCAGACTGTAAAAACACCAACCGTCCTAATAGGAAACTCGAATTGAATTCACCGTGACGACCCTAATTTAATCTAATAAATTGAAATTGATGACGTCTTGAATGGAAAAGGTAGTGCTTTCGCACTTTTTTTTTTCTCCTTTACTACTGCCGATTCTGCAGTAACAGCGAGCTTTGCTGCCACTGTCTTTCTCTCTTGGGAATCGCTTAGGGCTTTATTAGTTTGCTACAACAATGGCAGACATTTCGGCTTGATAAGATGATTGCTTTTATTATCCAGAAGTCACAGTGATTTCTTCTTTTTTATACGAAACACACTTGCTTTGGATGCATTATTATTATTTTTTAAGGGAGTATAATGTACAGTCTAAGCATTTAATATGCTTGTCAGGCACTTCAATCATCCTTACAATACCGGAAAAAAAACGGTTATGGTAATTGAAACTTTATTCAAAATCTCTGGTCTTTAGACAGTACGTTTCTAGTTTTTTTTTTATTATTTTCATTTACTGAAAAAAGGAATAAAGGACGTACTATAACGAAACAACAGTGCTTTATACTACTAGATGCCAATGTATTTAGTACCTATCTTTATTGATATTGATTTGAAGAACAGTTGCAAAAAAAAAGTATAAGCTGCATGCTAGAACCACCAGAACAAGGTACCAGCAAAAAAGAGTCCGTTCTCAAGATCGACACAAATATGATGAAACTTTCTGTAGAATCACTTTTAAAAAAATATCAAACATCAGCTTCTGAGGAAAGAAAAACCACAAAGCAGAAAACTTTCATGCATACAAATTTCAATATATTACATATAAATATAGGTATAATTCAACTGCCCACCATGGAATTAGCAAGCACTAGTCCTTATCAGGGGTATCCTGATGACGCTAGTAGAACCGCTGCCGAAACGTCGGATTTACAAAATCCAACAGACGATGGAAATAGTTTAATCAACACCAACTCACATTCCTTTATGGTATGACATGTTTGACTTGCGGATGAAATGAGCATGCAGCTAGGAAGTTGGATAATGAATCCATTAATTGATCGTATCTACTCTATAAAATTCGGTTTCTTGTTCCCAGGCTTTGTTCTAGTATGAATAATTCCTTTTATTAATTTATAATAATTATATTTAATTTTTTCAAATTTAATCAAAAAGCAATTTGCTCTAAAAGGAGTGCTGTTGCCCATTGCCGTTCCTTCAGTTTGTTGGTAAAAGATACCACTGATTTCGAAAATATTTTGTTTCATGCAAAGCTTTGCCTAAGAAATCAAACTTATCGTTGGCCAACTGATGTTCATTCAAGAATTCTGCTAAGCAAACCAAAGTGATATCGACAGATACTCTAGGAAACAGAGAACTCACATCAAACGAAACTGAAACTGCATTATCAGTAAGCTCAATGTCTTTAATCTCTTCAAAAAAGCTCGTCAAACGCACCGCAAAAAGCTCCATCAAGAAAGTCCTAGAATTTAACATTGAGTTCCGGATAATGTCTATTAAAATTGTTTATAATATGATTGGCATAAAATGATCTAAAGTAGCGGGCGCTCAAGTAATAATGGTGCATCCTTTCGGAAGTAACGGATATTATTATGAATATTAGCGAGTATTTACACTTAGAGACGTAACTGTTAGTTCCGAGTATTAAAAAGCAATTTTTATTTCTATAAATTCTTCGGAGCCCTCTCAATCTGCAAGATGCATCTGGGCAGTCTTTCAGTTAGCCTATTTTGTTTGCGCAACATATTCTTTAGTTTTCTTTTTAGTTTAATTCACACAAATGGAGTCCTGAGCAAAGAGTGAAAAAACAAAGGCGGACAAAGCCTTCTCCAGTCATACAACAACTTAATTTGCAGTAAGCCGCATTAAATAAGATTAGACGCGGAGCAGAAAACCGGCGTAACAATACAATTAAAAAAGTTTCTGTCAGCGACTTCGACTTACGACGCGACATTCATTTGTCTCCTCGCCTGGCAGGAGCTAACTAAATGCCAGTCGAAATACAGCGCAAAGTTCAATTAGTTATTTTTGCCGGAGTTTAGTTGTAATTTGACACAAAGTCGACCGGCCGCCGATTCGGGCAAGAATAGACACTCCTTGCCACACTACAGCTTTTGTAGTGTGCTTTTTATAAGACGTCTTTCGCCTAAGCCCCGAAATTCTAACGAAAGATTACGGATCTTCATTATTTTTTTTTTTTTGCTTATCTGATGTGGGCTTTTTTATATTAAATTTTTTACGAGAATAGACAGTGAAAGACATTAATTTAGGCGCCACGTCCTCGTATTACTTTGTGATATTTTCCGCGTCGGAAAGAAGAGACGATGTCTTTGAAATCTATCTCGCGTATATTCGTAAAACAAATAAGGTTTCGAGATGCGTATATCTTCAGAAAGACAGGCATTCTCCCAGTTTCGTATATGTAACTTTAATTGATGGCGAGACGGAAACCCAGACGGAAACCGAGGCAGAAGTATTTGTCACTCAATTTTTAAGTAAAGGAAATCGCGAAAATGTTCCAACAATACAAAAGTTTCAAGATTGCCGTTCCTGATATATGTTTCGTGTTCAAACAATTCAAAGCCATATTGTAAATTTCCATGTGATTCTTTGACTTTTAATCTCTTCTCTGAAATTTCCCTCCTCAAACTTGAACCGGCAAGGCTTCTCCCATGATGGTTTTAACAACTAATTTCTCTTTAAGAAATATTCTTAAAGAGAATTCATTGCAATCCATTTGCAACTTGTTTCGTCGATCCATTTATTCTTCGATAGCTTCAAGGTAGATGTCATGAGTGTCGAATCAAATACCGACTCAATAAGATACCTCTTTAGTTGGCAAAGCATGTAAGTACCAGCTAATGCAATACTGTTTCTGTGGATTTCCCTGTATTGACTGACACAGTAATAAATACAACATCCCTTACGTATTCATGTGGTAATTTTTCTGGAACCTTCAGTATAAGTGATATAAAGATCTATTAGTATCTTAAACCTTGCTTTATCCTCTTTCATTTGGACATACAAGTAAGTGTGATCAACTACCAGGATATTAGTGTGCTTCCTAAACCGGAACATCCCATTGCTAATAGGACAAAAGGATTGTAGGTATTTGTAGAATAGTTGGATAAATGCCATCCGATTGTCGTGTCGATTCAACCCACATCACTTATTTTGACTCAAACACTTTAGCTCTGATTTCTGCAATTATACTATAAATATGAGCAATTCTTTTGTTAGGTTAGCCAGGGGATGTATTACTCTAGGCTGTACACTAATATACTGGCAGTTATTAAAAAATCTGGCAAAATTAAAGAGAATAGAGCAAGGTTTAAGAGAATATTCGATCTAATATTAGTTAGTTCAGTGAGATAGTCTGCATATTAGACTAGGATTTTAATATCAAATAATGTTTAATACAGCTTTTGCACATTCTAAGCAACAACTTTTTATGCGAGCTATATTGAGAACGGTCATAATTCGCCAGCCTGTTGATAAAATATGGTTCTAATTTTTTTTTGTCGCTCCGACATCCTCTAGTAGAAAACGTTTCATAAATAATTTAATTTAATTTTTGGAATATGCCCCAGACAAGTAGACTTAATAACGTCTACGTTCTGCGTAGTAAAAAATTCTAGACATCAAAGCTGTAATATTATCCGTCTTATTTATATGTATGTAAAGGTTCTGAAAAAAAAAACTTACACATTATCTAAGAATTATTCTTAGTAGAGTTAAAATTAGCACGATGTAATTTTCTGCTACATTTGTAATGTGATTCTATCTACTATGCAATAATGCATAAGAAACTGATATAAAACATACTCATTTGTGAATTAATTTTCAAGTTCAGTTTAGAATTAGAATTTGTGGAGGTGCTGGTGAGTACAATATTTTATAGTATATATGTTTTTAAAATTAAAACGTGTATTAAATTTATTTTAAATTAGCAAAAAAATGTCTTTTGAATGCCCCACCAAATGGCTATCAAAGTATTTTATAATAAAGGCGACGATGAGAGAAGCCGCTTTGTGTTGTTTACAAAACAACTTAATTAGCTATCCCTAACTACTTCAATCGTCTTCCTCATTTAGGGAAAATTATCTAAACGGGCAGCTGTTGTTTTCGCTTGTTCGTTTTATACAACCTGATTTATGCGAGCTGTCTTGGTTGGATAATGTTCGTTGTATGTTTTCGAATATTTGCTCTTGAATTTTGTATTATCTGTTTATATTATTATGCCAGGATTTTAATTAAAAGATAACATTTTAAAAATTTCATTCATTGTTAATTATTTTTATCAACTTTTTAATGATTATTATGTATGTATTTTCTTCTTCATTTGTGCTTTTTTAATGTAAAGTGCAAATATTTTTCAAACACACAAAACAATCAATTTTGATAAATACGTGGTCTTGTTGTAGACTTTTAAATTTTAATAACAATTAAAACTATAATTTCAACTTCCTCTGTTCAAGATACTTCTTGGACTTCATATTGAAAATAAGTTAAGATGTACTAATCATATTAATGATATAATAATAAAGCTCTTATAAATATATATAAAGCTTACACAGATCAGTCTTAGATTATGGATGCTTATTATATGGATATACAAATTAAAACAGTTTAAAAAAAAAGAGTGAAACAGAGAAAAACAAGACGGTAGTAGTACTCTTTCTAGATTTGGAAAAAGCGTTTGACACTATCTCCAAAACGAAATTAATCGAAAAAATTGATGCTCTGGGGACAAAGAACGCAAATGGAAACTTAATAAAAACATATTTATCAAATAGAGAACAAACAACAATAGTCAACAAAATAGAAAGTCTACATCTACAAGTAGAATATGGAATCTCCCAAGGAAGGAATATACCATCGATATTGTACTTAGCCTATACAAATAACATTTTTAATTTGAAGATCCACGGAGAAATATATGCATACGCAGATGATGTATGCATGGTTTGCTCAAGCAAGAACGACGAACAGTTGCAGCAACACATTATAGAAGATGTGGAAAAAATAGAAGATTAGTGCTACAATAATCTAATAACGATCAATGAGAACAAAACAGAGTACATAGTATTTACAAAAACACACATATAAACCCGCTTTTAACATCAAGATTAAAACACAAACCATAACCCAAACCTGCCAAATAAAGTATCTTGGATTAACCATACAAAATAATCTAAAATGGGATACCCACGTAAAAAATTTGATAAAAAGAAACACCAGCATTATAGCAGGAATGCAGAAAATTAAAGACATAGTACCAGAATATCTGAAGAAGTCTGTATATCACAACACATTCACGTCCCATATTAGCTATCTAATAAACATATGGAGCCATACAACTAAACAAAATTTAAATAAACTACAAAGATAGCAGAACAAGATACTAAAGACACTGTATAACATGGACAAATCGACACCATCAAAGGACGTTTACGAGAAGATGCAAGAATTAAATTTATAACAATTAATAACATTCAGAAATCTCCTTACAATACACAAAATCGACAACAAATTAATGAAAACTGATTGTAAATTGACACCTAATATAGAAATACACACACACACAAAACACGAAGACATTCACACATAAGAACAGAAAAAAACACAAGTTACAAATATGAAAAATTTCCAACACCTGATGCGATCAGAACATACAATAAACTACCAAAACAGACAAAGACACTAAAACACGTTAATTTTAAAAGCAAGATAAGGATGGAGGTATACCAGCAGTACAACATGTAGGAAGGACCAAACCAACGACGCCTTCGATACCGTTAGTTCCAGAAGAGTGCACCATCTCGTATGCTCGGATGAAGAATGAAGGCCGAAAAACAGTGGATGGCAACGCTCGCATACATACATCTTGTAAACTGTATAGTTTGTGCTGGTTTAAGACTTAAGGATAAGAAATTATCTAGCATCTAAGTACATCTACAAACTAAAAATGCATAGTTTACAAGGAATTTTGACTAATATCTATAACTTAGTTAATATCGACCTTACCAACAAGTATTGAGAAAAGAAAAGATCCTCCAATTTAGCGGAAGCTAAAAATCTGTCCTTCTGACAGAAGACTGCGATTCTCGAATTTATAAAGTATTTAATGATCAGTTGTGGTATTCAGCATACAATCAAGCAATACATGACCGATTTTCACCTTATATTGGTCATCAGAAATCTTTGATTGTCTTCACAGATGGATCCAGAAGCCCGAGTACGCTTCTGGAGCCATCATCATCACGTTTTCATCTTCTTTTTTTTTTTGTTTTTTCTTTTATAAGTGACAATTGTAGTAAATATTTACATAAATATATGATAATATGTTCACTTTGTTCGGTAATGGTCCTATTATAAATGTATTATATATTATTTTTACACAACATTTACATGAATTACTTTTCTTGTTGTTTTAGTATTGGAAATAGTCGCTGACGAGAGCGAAGTTCGACTGATGCGTTACCTAATGAAAACTTACGACCCTGCTGTACGACCAGCCGAAATATCAGCACTGCCGCTAACCGTGACCTTCGGCGTCTCCCTACATCACATCATAGACGTGGTAAGCAGCTATGTAAAAGAAAAAATCAGAATGACAAATCCTCCTCCTCTATACACATATTTCTTATTCTCTTTTGTTGCATCAGAAATGATGCGGCTAAATTTTCCAATACAAAAAGCGCGGCCACATAATCTCGCTTCCTCGAAGTTTAGGGTTTTGCGTTGCTATAACAGGAATAAGTGAAAGTTTAGATGATAGAATGTATATTACCTACCCTGCCGACATTCAAAGAGTTAGCAGATGACTACTCGAGAGATTGTTCGCCAGAAACAAGCGAATTCCGACGGGGATGAATGGAAAGCTAGTAGAGCATATGTAATACACATGCTATAATATGTTAAGCATATGACGTACTGATGGTATGCGGGTTTAACTTTACGTGATTTTGGCGTAGGCAGATTATGTTCTCTTCTTTCTAAACCGACATTGAATAAAGTAAGCCGTGGTGAATAGAGTTTTGGGGTGAATGAACTTACGTGGAAAAAATTACTCTACAAAATTTAATTTTTGAGGGAATTCGGGTACTTCGGAGTTTAGAAAACGTTTTGTTTCTTTTTTTTGTGGTATTACGCTCATTTTCCACGGCTTTTTCTTTTTTGAGAACACGAAGTTCATTGAATTTTCGAAGATACAAAACCAATTCTAGCTAGAAAATAGAATAGAAATTGGCAATTCAAAGAAAGCTGTTTTACTTTATGGTTAAAACACGACAAATTCCAAAAACGAAACTTTTATTCAGCACCAATATCAATGTGACTAGTGTGCCCTTTAAATCGTTTTTAAGGAGATAAATTTTAGAAATTCCGAGGTATTCAAACACGAATGAAAAACCGCTTCTATTATTTCTCCTACGGTTCCAGATCTAACAATAAAGTCACTTCAGAAATAAATATACAGTATATACAAGTAATGACAAGAAATACACCAGACAAAGACAAATAAAAAAACACTTCTTAACAGAGCAAAGATTTGAATACACGCAAAATCTACTATGAAATCAAGAAATGATAGTGCAACTATTGACTAATGTTTACCGCCGGATTTATAAAAGATTCAGATTCTAAGACAGGTGAGACAGGACACCTATTTTATAGTATGTGCCATTACAAAGACCTAGCAAATGCTGTACCAGTAGATTCGGAAATCCAAATAGTACATAGCGATGCGACGTACAGACGTCAGTGTTTAAAATAATACTTCTACTTGAGAAAACAAAATAAGATTAGGTGTATGAAGGAACATACATCGAAATGGATCTGAAAATGTTACTGTGAAAATTATGGGCCGCATAACATACCCCGGCTGCTAGTCTAGTGGCTTGCACACTTGGTTATTGGTCGTGTGACACAGGATTCAATCTCGCTCTGGTCAGTTACGATAATCTAAAAGTTAAATAATTTTCTTCGGGGTCGTAATGATCATTAGGAGCGAGATTTGACTCTGCGGAGGTATCATTTGCTTAGGCTTTATCAATTCCCTTAAAAAAAAATCATACCTAAACTAATCTAGAGTTTAGATCCTGGTCGTTCGCAACTGCAAAATCTTGAGTTAGCTTTAGCTATGGCGAAATATTCCTGCGTAATAAATAAAGTCATCTTTCATATATAGAGGGCTTGTATCCAAGTCTTAGATAAGATTAACATTCTGTGCAGTGTTCACATTGAACTACATACGTTAAAGTTTAATGCAATTTTATACGTCGAGTTATACCGCAGCACTGAAATTTTAAAGTGCCTACACTACTAGTGCTCAAAGAAGAAAAATCACGTCTCAGGATTAGGTTCGATCGAAGTTTTACAACGATGAGTTTAGATCCTATACGTTAGGCCAAAGAATTATTTAAACACACACACGCCATATAAGATTCAATTAATTTTTCTAAATTTCTCTAAACGTTCACCCGATTATTTGAAGTATTTAATTGAGGTAAGGGTTGTTGACCCATCATCACCCCTAATAAAAAGACCATTATTGTTTGGAACCGACAATATACTAACAAAGCCTAGAGATGTAAATGTTTGCCCTCGGGCATTCTACATGTTAAATAGTAGGCATCAATTTCATACTCCCATAAAATTCCTTGACCTCAGTATAATAACTATGAAATATTATAAGCTGCCAGACAATATTTTAATACCCAGCGAAATGAGACGATCCACCTCCATTAACTAGAATCATAAAACATTAACACCACCGTAATGAGAACAGGATATACATTTTTTTTATTGTATCACAACGAAAGCTTTACATATTTTGCATATAAAAGAAAAAAAAAACATGAAGTGTACCAGATTTATACATAACTCGATTTTTACGAGGCAGGCAAAAAAATAAAAAAGCCACATATGTGTGTACGGAAAAGATATTGGCGCTTTTAAATTTTAATCACGTTCACGCATCTCTAAATTTGAACTTGGCCGTAGATTTTCGCACGTTCAAAATGAAGTAGTAGCAAAACATTCTTCCCTGGCGAAATAAAGATTTATGAGGGATGCGCCACATCGGCCTGTGGGAAACGTGTCTTTTCACTTCGATTCTTTCCTATTCCCGTCGTGTCCTTAGTTTTATTCAACAAGCTAGCTTCAACCTTTTCCATATCTGACTACTTTGCTCGAACTTGTTTTTTATACACCTGTAATATTTTCACCAAATGAAATCATTAAAAATGAATCTCATACATGTGCCCATTAAATATTTTATTAATTACAATATTATTACTGTGCATTACTTGTTAGTAATTAAGTCTACAGTTTTGAAGTTCACACTGCTTGAGAACTAGACAGATGTGTGCTACCTATATACATAACATCTTCACTACATTTCAATCCCATTCTGTTTTGCAGGATTGCATTATAATATCGCGTATCATCCATATCCTATTTCTTTTCGTCATTACAGTTTCAATATTGGTTTCAGGACGAGAAGAATCAGATATTGACGACGAACTGTTGGCTAACACAGAAGTGGGTCGATCACCACTTGAAATGGAATTCCTCGGAATTCGATGAGATCAAGGTTATACGCATTCCCCACACTAGAGTTTGGAAACCCGATATCATACTATATAATAAGTAAGCTTAAATCAATGTTTATTTATACGTTTTCCAATCACGCAGACGTATAAATGAGCGATCATGTGCAAACCCTAAACGAAATGCTTTAGTTAATCAATGAAGCACCTGAGTTTACTTGGTATACAGGCTATACTGGCTATATATAGTACATATACAGGGTGTGGCATTTATCTGTGGACGAGCTATTGTAGCTAACATGTCCACTTAAGTGAAATATGTTTCAGATAAAAGTGATTCAGGATCAAATACTCTACACCGCAAAATTATTTTTATATATACAGGCTGGTCAGTTTAGCCTACGCGTTTTTTTCAAATGGAACAGCTTGTATATTTTTTCTTTTTTTCTAAAAAGTCGAATAACTCCAAAGCTGTTCGGTTTTGGTGTAGGGTATGTCAATTAAATCCACTTTATTTTGCATCGTGGAATCCAAAAATGCAATGATATATAAGCTGTTCCATTTAAAATAACAAAGTTGTATAACGCGTAGGCTAAACTGACTACCCTGTATATATAAAAATAATTTTGCGGTGTAGAGTATTTGATTCTGAATCACTTTTATCTAAAACATATTGCACTTAAATGGACAGGTTAACCACAATAGCTCGTCCACAGATCAATGCCACACCCTGTACATGGAATTTAGGCGCGCACTGTATATAGATAACAATAACAGTGTCACTGCAAACAAATAAATCTTCATAAGGCAGTAAGACATAGGACTCTTTTATATGTTCTGTCAGTAAATTATTCTAACCTGCAAAAAACTTTTTCAAGCATGTATAAAATAATTGCTGGAGAATTATTTGAAGTCGGAGCACACTCATTAATATTGTTATAACATCTCTCAAAAGAAATTCCACGGAAGAAACCTTATCTTGTCCTTTTCAGTGCAGATCCACAGTATCAATCCTCAGTCATTAATACCAACGTAATAGTGTCGAGCAACGGTGAAGTGGTCTGGCTAAGTCACGGCATCTATCGGTCTTCGTGTGAGATAAACGTCGAGTATTTCCCCTTCGACCTACAAAGCTGCAGCATGAAATGGGCTTCGTGGACGTACGACGGATATCAAGTAAGCAAACGACTGCCCTTTCCTATTCCGCTGTATCAACATCGCTCTATCAATTTTTTAAATAAAGAGAAAATATTTTCTCCGTCTGCCTAATGAAACCAATACGCGGAAAATGTCGCGAAAAACACACAATGCTGTTCCCCGGGGGCGGTTTCATTAAATGAACGAAGTACTCGCCGACGCCCGCGGCTTTCTATCAAGAAACTTTTATTCTTTCGTGAGAGACGCTGTGCAGTAATGAGATTGAGTTCCATGTTACGGGAAACAAAAATAAATAAATGCCGCGATTAATAGATACTGTGATGAAGTTTAGGTTAGTAGTTCGAACACCTAATAAGACAGGTTTTTTTTTAATCCGTGAAATATCTAAGTTGGTGGCGAATAAACAAGTATTCCATTTTTTACTATTAAAAACACTTTAATGATTTTATTATTATTTAATTTTTCACGTTTGTCATCATGGATATAATAGCTAAATTTATTCCAAGGAAGATGTACTGTCATACCCTTACACGCAGCCTTTTGTCTGACAGTGCATAATATATTAGGGCTTCGACAATAGCTAACCGCTCAAAGCATAGATTTCAATGAAAAAATTAGGAAAAATAGCGAAAAAACACGAGTTTTTTTAAATTTTAATAGCACTTGCAATTTGTAAAGATAATTAGTAGCATATGTTAGATTTTATCCTATGTAATTTATACGGCATTGTTTTTTTTCTACTAAAGTTGCGGACAACTTAGAACTATAGACAGTTTCTAAATTTACGATGAACTGGTAGCATATACTTCATTCGTTCTCAGGTTTAATAAGAGAGAAAAGAAAAAATTTCTTTCAACGCCATATAAAAATACATAGGAAAAATCTAATACAAGTTTCATGCGATCTTCACGACTTGTCATAACAATGCAACATTGTATGTTGTCTTCAGGGGTAAATAATATACTGCAGTAGTTGTATAATTTATTGATGATTAAATAATATTAGTTTACTTAATTCCTTCCTTATTGATTTTCCTTGTATTTTTTCTGTAAACTTCTTCGCTAAATTATGAAATCTAATTTTGCTATAAGACGACATTATGGTTTTACTTAAAATTTAAACATGAGTTTCTTCCAAAGCTGACATATCTAAAAAATGATGGGATAAACTAGAAAAAATGTTTCGGGGAACATGACTTGATAGTAAATAAACAAAAGTCGTTAGGAAATTTTCTTCTTGTGGAATCTTGTTTCCTGTCAAGACCATTACTTTTCGAATTTGTTGTCCGAATTCAATGTTGGAATAACTCCCTCTTTAATTCGCACAATTTGTCCCTTTCTATCAAAATCCTTTTCGAGGAAATGTAGTGAACAAACTTATGCACGCTTACTTTTGCAGGGATTTATGGTACCCCCTGTAACCTCTGTAATAATAAATCAACTTTTGTGGAAAATGTGACGACACCTTCATCTACTTGTATATGCCTTTATACAGAGTGTTGATAAAATAACACGTAATACTCAAGTTGTGAACTAATGATTTTTTTTGCTTTTTTACAAAAAGCAGAAGATACACTATACAATTTTTTGAATTTCCTATTTTCTAGTTGTGACATCATTTGTTTTTTTTTTAATAGCTTTAAGTTATTGGACCTGCTGGATCTTCATTTTTAAATATCTCCTCATAAGCAAATCTAGTAGATTTAGATCAAGTGTTGGATCCGGCATTCAGTTCAAAACGAAATAGAAAACGTCAGCCGAAAATGATCTAACAACCCATCCAAAGTATCAGCTAGGGCCGATCTTTTATAAGGGCATTTTAAACAATTCAAATCATTTTGTTCATGCACATCCTGCATCTTGTAAACAGTAAACAGAAAGTGGCCTACAATGTGAGGTATCATCCTACATCCAAAGAGATCACCGAATTTGTTTGTGTTGGTAAAAATGCTACTGCAATTAAAAAAAAGACAAATAAATGTCAAAACTACAAAACAAATGATATTTATTTTGCGGTGTTTACCATACACAATCAACAAAATGCACTTAAATGTCATATTTATTTTAAACCACATATTTGAGTAAACTGTTATTGTTAGTTTTAATAGGAAATAAATTAATCGTAGTGCTATTATTACCCAGTGCAATGAATCGAAATACATTTATATAATTATGGTTAATTGCCGATATTTATTTTCGAACATACCTATTTCTACTGATATTACAGGCTGTCTGTGTAAATTAAACGTATTTTTACATCTTTTTTATTATAATTCTAATATTTAACTTGAAACGAGAGACTATCAACCACGGTAAATTTTAAAAGTCGTAAAAAATACCTATTTTTAATATTTTACAAAAATACTGACAACTGACAAAGCCGGGATCAAAACTGAGGTTAACATCTGGTGATCTTCCCTTGTTAGTAGAAGTATTTTTATTATCTGAATTCTAATCAATAGCATGCAAACCGCTTTCGATCAGAATGGAGAATTATTAGATCTGATATTTTTTTATTATACTGATTTGGAAAGTTATATCTCGAATCCAATAAGAAAAGCAATTTACATCGCAAAATCTGTAACACATATGTGTCACAAACAATTGGAGATTACAGAAAAGCAGGAAAATAAACCGACCACTTGTGGGTTACAAAATATAACCAGCTACTAAACCGTATATTTATATCTTTCTCTTCTCTTCTATATACCTCTTATATCGAGTCGATATGTGTTTTATGTATGGGTTTCCTCCTATACAACGGTCGCTTTAGGACCATTTTATAGCAAGAAATCGATATTTACGTTTGTTTTGTCTCGTTTAAGCGAAAAATCTCTTTTTTCTTGTATGTATAGGATTTCAAGTTGTTTTTTTTTCTTGATGGATTTCAACAGGAAAAATATATTAAAGTTTGAAATGTTTCACATTGAGCAATAAAGGTATACCTAAAAAAATATAAATTTTTTTATACCTCATTCTTTTTTTTTTGTCTGACGGTTTCTGCTGGCTTGATTTTACTTTAGACTCTTTTGTCTTCTTTCTTCATTTTGTATGAATAGACATTGTTATAATTACGCATGAATTTGAATTTGAATTGTAATATTCTAAATGTAAAATCTAAGGATTACCTACCTACCCAGAAATTAAAAAGAGAATTACACAGAATTTTGTATGATATCCAGCTGAACTTATTTATGATTTTGTATATGTTTACGAGAGTTTGTTTTGACAAATTGCTTCACTTTCTCACCCCTGCAATTCATATGTCTATCCTCAAAAACTTGGCAACTCAACTATGCAAAAAATCTCACCTGCAGATGGACTTAAGTAAAATCTAAATTAATTAGTAATGAGGCTAATAGAAAACTAAAGATCTTTTTGACGTAAGCGTGCAAAAACACCGAGAAACCTTATCAAACCAGCGTTAACTTTTTCGTCCGCGAGAAAAAGCGGAGACTAATCGCCCCTGATCAAATTACGCGTAAAAAAGACCAAAGATACCCGGAATTCCGGTTCGAAGTGACGAACGCGAAGGCGTGGAAATCCAATTCCTCCGGACTCTAAAACAGTAAAACTTCCACTAGGTTGCATTAACGCAATCTGTTGATCGACTGTGTGAGGACGAACTGATACAAAAGGAGTTTAGATGCGTCATTCTAGTCACGGACAAGTGTTTGAAATTCCGAGCTGTCCGTCAAGTGTTCGAAAAAGTACCACTCGATATAGTTTGCGAAATACGGCGTTGTATGCTCAACTTGTTTGTTTAGAGTTTGCTCGGGCGCATATCTTGTAAAATGTTCAGAAGTGGGAAGTTCTAACCGGTAAAAGTTGTGTTGAATTCGTCTAAGGTAAGTTAAGATAACATCTGAAGTGGGGTAAGATAAAATAGCTAACGCAACACTACCCGATCTGAACAATTCTAGCCTTTGTAGCCTCGTAGTAAAAAAAAAAGTAAATTGGAATTTCTCTTAAGAATGGTTGAAGATCCTTAATGGTAAAACGTGCAAAGTTCTTCCGACAGGACGTGCGGTCCTCAATGCCCTATCACCTTTAAATTGAGGTACTATATTGGTCCATCTAGTAGAATGGTCGGTGCCATCAACCGAGTTACCGCTCATTCTTCCTCATACCACCGAACAAAACAGACGTGCTTCTGTCGGTATCAGTTTCAAATTTAGTAACAATTTTTCAGTTTCAAAACTTCAATTAATGTTTTAAATGATATCAACGATGTATCCTGCAACACTTTTATTTTATGCTGTTTCAATATGAACTGAACTATTCATAAAACCGATCTCCTATTGCCTTGGGTCCCATATGCACTTTAAACACTCCCAATACATAAATGTAACAAGAACCTTTACATTCGATTTATACATTCATATGTTCGAAATGATATTAATATTTACGATAAAAAAAAAAGAGAAGCTATCTCCGTGTAGGAGAACGATAACCACAAGTCCCCCTAATGGATACACCTAAACCTGTAGACACCGGTTAAATAACGTACATATCTCGCAAGGGAATCAGACGACCCGCAGCTCGCCCGCCGATGGCACAAATCTCGAAAACATTACTGCACGACTCCCCTCTTGAACAACACATTTGCGTTCGGATCGAATAAAAATTCTTAACCCCCATTTCGCCAGGCGTACATGCGAACATCATTTCCAGCTCTCTCCCGGTTCATACCTCGCAGCTCTTCAGCGAATGGGGTAGATCACAATGAAGAACGCTCGCGAATACATTGCTTCGATTTTTCAACGTATTCACATGTAATGGATAGGTACTTCACTTGTACAGTATGTTTACCTAAATAGCGAAGGTTTTTTTTCTACTTCACTGAATATCTATATGGTTGTAAATTTTTGAAAGTTTTCTCATTTAACTTAAATTGGTTATGTTAAGCAGATGTAGTGGATGGTATTTGGAGTTTCTTACTTATTATGCAACATGAGAAAAAGATGAAACGTAATATATACTGAAGAGCTTTTAAGTCAAGTATAACTTGTAGAGTAGCTATCGCAAACTCTAGAAACTTGTAACTACAAATGAAAAGATTAACTTGTATCGGACACATAGATAGAATTCAGAATTTCTGTTAGCATGCCTCAATGTCATGTTAACTCTTTATTATATTCCTATAAGAACGCTAATACTATATTTAAATCTAAAATAATGTCCCCAGGACAGGAAACAGTGTCAGTACTATACCGTAACAAAATCGAAAAAAACCAAGTTAACAGACTTAGTATTTTTTATACGAGTGATGTTATATCTTCTACTTTTTTAGATGCTTCAATATCGAAGATGTAAAACAAAGTAACAAGGCTTCAAGCAGTATCAGTATCAAAACGTAACAAAATCCAAATGCATCAATTTAGTAGCTCTAGTAAAACACTACTTGTAAAATAAATAATTCACTAAATTAATTATTTATAGTATTACTTAACGTTCTGCTTCATCTGTCGTGCGTCTGTACTGACGCGGGACTACAGATAATGACTTACCAACGATTACTGGCAATCCCCCGGTTTTTTTTTTTATTGACGTACTGCTTGAGAGGTCTTATCTATCCAACTTTCAACGAAATCGTAATATGTATTCGAACGTCTCCTGATAACAGAAAATACGCCCGTTGTAAAATGACAGCACGAAAAAATGCAGCAGACTCGAAACCGTGCTTGCCTCGACTGCATACAACCACGGACTTTTCTATTGAAATACACGTACGGATAACGTACGCCCAGCGGACCAACTTTAATGTCATTAATAACCAAACAAAAAATATTGAAATATGGAAAGTCAGTAGTCAACGTCTAAACAAAGCAGACATAACATTTGGCGGCATGAATCAGTTAAGTATTTTACTTTAGAATGGTTTTTGCAGTGCGATCGAAAATAAAAAATCAATTAAATAAAAATTGTTTAATTACATTAAATAAATATTCTAAAAATACCACAACTTTGATTTTTGCTTGTACATGTTTCGATGCAGGATTCGTATATTGGGGATCACTCATATAGTGCGATAGCGACACTCTTTTATAAGGCAGCTGCTAGTTTATTTAACATTTTAGCGTTTTATCTAGTTACGTATTATACTTTTATCTCTATGTCAAAAAAAATTAATAATAAAAGTTGTTCATAATCGAAATTTTGAAATTTGATTAAAAACGAACAATCCTAAACTGAAAAGAGTACCAGAAACAGAAAGTGAATAGAAAAATGCACATATTAGAACACTTAAAACACTCTGTTTTAATAATTAAGCATAATATTCTCATTATACCATTTTGGTTATCTGATGCTTAGATTTTATCAACCCTCTTAAAAAATAAAAAGGTAGTAACACATATTGAAAGCACAATTACAAAAAAATCAATAATATAAAAGAAAAACATGCTGGGGTATGTCTATCATTAATCTAGGCCAATTTGCCTTAAGATGTAGGGTGTTAAATGTTTTCTTGTACCATGCTTAAATCTTCTCCCGGCTGTATTTCGTGCCTGCATTAGAATCATCTCTCGCCCCATGCTTTCCTGTCATTTTCGAAATCTCTTTTCGTGTCTTCTTGCTTTTCATATTCGTTTGACTGGTCTTCCCATTCTAGTAGCACCAACTGGTTTGCAGAGATATTTAATTTCCATGCTCGCACTTCGCTTTTCATACTTCGGGTTAGGACCTACACCAACAGATCAGGGTTGGTATGCACAACCTTTTGTATATTTCATTTTGGTCTTCTCTGTAATTTCCTTCTTTCCAATAAATGTCCTTGAGTTATGCTTTGCGTTTCTTTCAGCGTTATGATGTCCTTTGTTGTCGATATTTCCTCCTAAGTATTTGAACGTCTCGACTTGTTCTAAATTTTTCCCATGTAGAGTAATACTTGCTTGTTGACTGCCTTTGCATGTCACCATTGTTTTCATTTTATCTTCGTTAATTTTCATTTGTTTGGAATAGACGTATTAAGATTACGTACAACGTCGCCAAACTAATGACTATGGGTCAGCAAGTTATCTATGGTTAAAAATTTATCATAGCGTTAAAATGCTTAGACTTGTGCCTAGAGAATGTATATCACTGCTTCATTTTAATTAAGATTACGAAAATTGAATACCATTCCTTGGAAAGGTAATTCACTTTTTGCGACTGTACCTAAATTCCATTTTGGCGAAACGAACTCACGAAATTCCCGAATAAACGCTTATTGATCCACGTGTTGCTACCTCGCGCCTTTCTCTTCTTCCGCAGCGGTAATAAAAGCGCCCAATTTCGGATAAAACCGATAAGACCTATAAGCCCATGCAGCAAATCCTTCCGAAGCCGTAAAATTAATCCCAACTCTCTTACTACACATCGCGGATATCGGCGCGATTTTACAACGATACGGGGTATTTACCCCCTCTGCAGGCTCCTCTTTTTAATACCCAGAAAAGGTGGCGTCGCTTTGTCTCCGTCCCATACGCCATTACCCTTAACGAAGCCGTAATGGAAATTGGCGGCACCGTATGTACACTACCGAAATGAAACCATAAATTACTTGCTCGACCTCACGCCGCCATTCGACGGAACATGTCTGGAGCGTCACGTCAACTGATTTTCCTAAAATCGTCATTTCATACGCCAGATAGACGGAAAAGATCTACTTACCACAGGCTTATGTCTCCAGAATAATAAGCACCTATTTGATATTCTCCGTTGGTTGGAAATTTCATACATGGGAGCTTGCTAATTGGAGTTAATTTCGGACATCAGTTATCTATGTGACAAATATGGGGACTGACACGACACAAGAGGAAAATCAATGGAAATATTCGGGCGACGTGATGGTTACGATGCAAATTGCTTTTCAACGCTGAATAGATGAAAAGGACCGACGGGCCTTAACCTCAGAACCATTGACGTCAATTTAGCTACACACATTTGAATTGAGAATTCGTTAGCACTTTTATATCGCATGTGCGGCATAAAACAAAAGCATATGAGAACAAGAGTAAAACGATTCTTGCTGATGTGTAAGAAATCATAGGAAACACCTCTGACTATTGCATTGTAAAAACAGGGTTGAGGCACAGAACCCTCCGCTCAACGTGACTGAAGCGATACATTATAAAAACCCTTTTCAAGATCTACCAATCAAACCCAGCGCTTACCACAAATCTGAGGGTATCGTTCGGTGGTGGCCACTTTTATCACTTCGAGAGATATTGTCTTCTTCGTATTGTATCCAGCCTTTGTGTTGCCAGACCTTTAAAATAGCAGAGATTTCGCATTCAAAAAACCTCAGCTGTACACATCTCTTTGAGATGAGAACTCAAAAGGAAATGTCAAGTGAGCAGCCCAAAGGTAGTCTAAGTTTCGGTTTGCTGAGTCTCAGTAGGTTTTTGTTAGTATTTACCCTAGAGTTAACCAATCTTTCAGCTACGAATTGTCCATCTTGCAGGTGCACATTGGCCCTGTAATTCTCAAGCAAGGCAGTGATTGCAGTTTAGCCTATGTTGTTTTTTCCTTTCAGTTTTCGCAACCATACTATGGAAGCGCAAGTGACCATAGATCTTATGACGACTTGACATAGCGAATATATAATTTGGCTGTAGACCAAGTTCTATAAAACAGCAATATTTTTATGCCACTATTTAAATATGTGTAACTTACAAGTAATAAAATAAATAATGTCATACCAAACTACTTTTACTTTTAACAGTAGTCTTGTATAAAATAATCAAGATTATGTTGAAACTTATTTCGCAAAAACTTTAAGTTGTTTCTAGATAAATAATAAACATGAACATAATTGTATCTAAACAGCGTATTCTTCCTGATATTTCGACATGGAAACTTAATTCTAAAAAATTAAAAAATCCAGCATAGCCACTTAAGCGTTGACATTTATGAAAAATCCCCTGCATATAACAGACATTTCGTTTACCTGAATTTCCGCCTTCCATAAATTCAACAACCACAAATAAAAGCGAAAAGAGAAAACACCACAAAGCCCACTCGTCGATATCGAAAATTCTATGTTACCGCTGTTCCTTTGCGTCGAGTTCCGCAAATTTATTCCTTTTCAAATTTCCCAATACCCAGGAAACACGGCAAACTTTAGTTTCTGATTCCTGTCGGACGTTCGACTCGTTCGAAAACAATACAGCGGCGATTTTACAATCCGAGAGTAATGGAATTGTTTCCGCTAACCTTAGGGGCATAATTACCGAAATTTTGACAAAATTTGTGAAATAATACGGTTGGAAACAATGATGAAAACATAAGCACCATATCGCAACCATATATATATTAGCCGTATTTCAAATACGATGTGCACATAATGACATCAGTATATTGTACTCAATTACCATTTAGAGGCAATACATTCAATATTTTGTAAGCTATTATCAATAAATTGTTTGTTCAGTCAACTCCATGAGCTTATTGACGTTACAGTATAAAACTAACAAAAAACAGAATGCATGAACCTACAGCTTAGGTATTGTATTGTTTCTCCATGGACACATTCACCAACTGAAGGGTACAATTAACAGTAATTTAATTTTTTTTATAGATTTATCTTAAGAATGAGCCCGCAAAGCGTAAACTCCATTTCCATACATATAGAATTTCTGTTGTGCAACAATATCAGAGATCGAGCGACGCATTGGGTATTGACATAGATTCAATGCAAATCTAAGAAATAACGATGTAAACAAAACACTGATGCTGTTTGTGAAATCGAGTTACATCTTGTAAAAATAGAAGTAAGATTTGCAATGTCCGTGACATACATAGTATAACCGATATTCTTTGAAAATACGATAACAGCAGTGGTCTTATATTATATGAAGTTCTAAAACGATTGATGACAAGTGGCCAGGATATTTTCAAAGTGTTATTTTCTGGAGATATTCAGCGGTCTGAATAGAATCTTCACCCTATAAAGAACTTGCATTAAGATCAATGCTCAATCTGTGTTGTTGCGTAGCTTGTAAAGAAATATCTAAAGATTTTAAAATACTTACCTTATAGTCGATATTTGTAGTTAGCTTTTGTAGTTTTTATTACTGCTTCATCAAGATGATACTGTAAGTTTACAATTTAATGAGACAATCTAAACTCCAAAATTCAAAAATATATACACTCCACAATATACCTCATACATAGAATAGGTCGTTACTAATCCAAAACATTAGAAAGGTTCCACAAATCTTTTCAAAATACATGTTAAAAGGTAAAAAAACTAACATACACTGAAGCTGTTCTTCAGGAAGTTTCTAAGAATCGGAGAACCAGCATAAGAAGAATTGTTGCCACTACAGAAAAGACCGTCGATTCACAGGAGTTTACGTGAAAATGGGCTACATCCATACCACATACAACAAGTACAAATCCTGCCGACTATGCACAACGGGATGAATTTTGCTCGTGGATCCTAGAGAACCAGGATCTCCTCCCAATTGCTTTGTTCGCCGATGAGTCCACCTCCACTTGTGATGGGATTAACAACTCACATAAGGAGCACATCTGGAGCGACAAAAATCCCCATGCTTTGTCAGAGAGTAGATTTCAGCACCGATTCTCGGTTAATGTGTGGAGAGGAATCGTCGGAAATGTTATCCTAGGACCGAAAATCTTTGATGAAACATTGACTAGCCATATCTACAAGAGATTCCTAGAAGAAGAGCTTCCCATTCTTCTTGAAGATATCTCCTTGAACGTCCGTAATAGGATGTGGTTTGTCCATGACGGGTGTCCGGCACACTATGGAAGAGTAGTAACCGACTTTTTGAACACTGCGTTTCCAAACAGCTGGATAGGGGGGAATGGAGCTGTCGCATGGCCCCCGCGCTCGCCGGACCTGACGCCTCTCGACTTTTTCCTCTGGGGCAATGTTAAGACCATCGTTTATGGACAAGAGAAGCCGGCTACCAAAGAAGAACTGGTAGGTAAAATCCAACGAGCATTTCAGGAAGTTCGTGGAAATATGGAAAATGTCAACTGGATAGGAGGACTGAGTCAAAGAGCAGAGTTGTGTTTGGCAGTCTAGGGTCGCCATTTTGAGCAGCTTTAAATGTTTACAGCATTGCTTGTTTATTAAAATCATTAAAACAATTTCTGCTCATTATTGTGGAAGCACGACTGTAATTTAAGTTAATCGTTCCCTAGCAACCATTTCATGCCGAAATTCGAGCCAAATGCGTCTATGATTCGTCTGAATTAGTTACCGTAGCTAGTTACTTTCAGCTCTTTTGACCACCCATATCTCGAAAACGGTTGAGAATTGGACCTATGCTGACTAGAAGTGTTTTGTTAATTTTGATACAAGGAATAACCCTATAAAGTTATGCAACCCAACGAGGGCTCAGCCTGTATATGATTTGTTCTAGGGAAATATATTACTCTTACTATTACCATTACTATAGACTCGAATGTTCATCATTTTCCTAAATAGGTAAGTTACAATCAGGAATAATCACCTTAAAGCTACTTTACCGTAAAAAATATTCGTCCAAAACAACCTGGTTCTTGCAGCTATAAAAAGCATATAGCAAAACGTTGATATTAAAACATTGTACCAAAAAAACTTCAGAGAACCCAACCTTTTTCTTCAATTTTCCGCAACACTGTACACAAAGCTTTTTCTCGAAAGATACATATTCAAACGTTCAAGCGTCTCTCTCAATTGTTTATCTTTCATTCCTCGCAATTTCAATTGCATAAACACAAACACAGTCTCTTATTTTTTGTTATTATTCCAAAGAAAGCGAAAACATAAAATATCTCCATCTCCTCCACCATATTTTCATAGGTATTCTTTGACACCCACTCCACATCCGGGACTTGAATTTATCGCGACATCTACGGCGAAAATCTTCACCGGAATTGCCCGTTTTCTTATTGAAATCTGACGGCGGTTTTCACGTATGTGGGTAAAAAACGACCCAATAAAAACAACTCTTAAAAAGAATGGTACGAAAAAATTCTTTGGAAGTGATTATTTCCGAACGTTTTTGTCGATGTTAAAAATGTCTTTTTTTTTTATTTCCAGGTGGAGTTGGCGAAGCAAACCGAGGAGGGTGATGTTAGCAATTATCAGGCGAATGGCGAATTTGATTTGGTGAGCTTCCACGCGGTAAAGAACGTCGCTAATTACTCCTGCTGCATAGAGCCCTATCCGGATATTACTTACACTATTAAATTGAAGAGGAGGCCTATGTTTTACGTATTCAATCTAATTCTTCCGTGTATTTTGATCAATTGCATTGGTAAGTGTATGATTTATATGTTTGAATGAGTTGAAAATTTGATGGGCATGACATAGGCAGGTATCTTACTCAGCAGAGCTACCCAACCTGGATTCCCAGAATTCATTGTTATCATTTTGATTGTAGACATTACATGTCTACGGCTGCTATTTTGAATGGCCAAGAGTTTTGTGGGATTAAACTGGCCTTTGAAGATTTCAAAAGCTTCTGAGAATATCGTTAGTATAAAAAGAAATATGAATACAATATATGAAATGAATATTGAAGGTAGGAAACTACAAGGCTAAAGGATGAGCATTGCAAAATAATTTATTTCTTTTGGCGTGGTATTAATTTTGATTTGACGAATTTTAGGTATATTTGTAAATTTTAGACGCTAATTCTCGGATATAAATATCTAAAAATTGTTTATTAGAGTAAGTGAACCTGCCTTTTTTTAAAGAATTTACTTCTTTCAGATTTCTGTTAAAAAATTCTGTAAAAAAAAAAATCTTTTTCTTAAATAAATAAGTTAACAATTCACGTAGATGGCACCATGAAATATGGCACAGTAATGTGGTATCCTTTGTATGATGTTTACACTAATTCCCTTGTAAGTGTACACGTAAATTTTTAAAGTACTGGTCCTTTAAGTTTGATGGAACTTACCCAGTGCGTGCTATAGACTACAAGTATATTCTTGGTAGACACGGTTGTGACTCACTAGCAACCAGGAAGCATATAAGATGATTCACGTAACCTGTCCATTAAAAGTTCTTGAATTTGCTATGATATCTTGATTTTGAAACTTCGGCAATAAACATAGTTGGCTATGATCTACTTAGAAAAAGTGACATAATCAGTGTCGCACTTCCGGTTACATCGAAAGTCATAGCCAACTGTAATATTATAAATAGAAGCCTATATTTTTAATTGCATTTAGAGTCTATACGGAATTTTAAAGCCAATTTTATAAAACATCTTCTTAGCCATCGGTTACCGTTTCGGAGTATCTGCATGAAAGATATTGAGAGAAATAAAGTTTACCATTATTATCATTATTATTCATTTATTTGCAGCCCTCTTGGTCTTCTACGTCCCATCCGATTCCGGCGAAAAGGTAACCCTTGGCATAAGCGCACTGCTTTCCATGACAGTGTTCCTAATGACCATACGCGAGACCCTGCCTCCAACCGAAAAAACACCGCTTATAAGTAAGTCCTCACGTTAGCGTCAGCAGCACTCTTGGCTGGAGGGCAATTTAAATTTTACATCACCGCATCGGAGCGCTATACGGGAAATGAAGCGCGAATTTTCAGTCTATCCACTCGACTCTCATGTGGATCTTGTGGTATCAAAATCGCGTTACGCTGCGGTGACATTAACGCACAATTTGGTGGATGAAACTACGTAGATCGATGTGACCGCAATTTAGATTCTGGAATATCACACATGGTGTATTGCAAACTACGTCTGTAGAATTTCATAACTTCAACTTGTCAACACAGACAAGATTTATACATAGAATCTTTGACAGCAGCCAATTTTTCGTTTTCTTTCTCTTTTCAGGTTTATATTACGGCACTAGCATATGTCTAGTAACCTTTGCGTCTGGCTTGTCCGTCGTCACCCTGAATATTTACCACAGAGGCGTTCGGGGAACCCCAGTTCCGAAGGTTTTCAAGAAGCTGATATTGGATAAAGTTGGACGGTTAATTTTCATGCAGTTTGATACAATTCACCAGCACAAGAATTCAAAATTTCAAGTAAGTTAATTCTAATCCAGAGAAAGGGATAAAGCTACATATGTACAGTTGTGGCCACCATACTTGAGACAAATTTCCTTATTTTTCCGTAGATTGAAGATCTTGGCTTTATCCAGTGACTTTCGTGAAAGCGGCAGTTTTTTCTTTTTTATTTTGTAAAATACATATAATACAACAAATTTGAAACAAATACATTAGATCCTGTGATGGGTGGAGACTGTGGCTTGAAAACTATAACAAAAATCCCAAATAAATACATTAGACACAATACTAAATTGCAATTCATTAAAAACACTTTATCAAAGAATTAGAAACCAAGCATTTTTTAAAAACATTTTTTTTTTAATAACCTATAGGTGCGACCACAAGCTCTAGTCGTATACTCATAGATGAAATTAATGTCCTCATGTCATATTCCTCCATAAGCTTCTCCCAAGTATTTTCAACGGTGTCCTGAAGTTTCTCCGCATTTCTAGGCCTAAAATCCGCAGAATATATCTTTTGTCATATTTTTCAATCGATTTTAAATCCAGACTTCTGGAAAGCCAATGTAGTAAATGAATTTTATTTTCATCCAGCCACTGTCTTACAATTCTTGCGATGTGAACTGGCCTATTGTCCTGAGACAGGAAAAAAGTGTTTTGTAACTTTATTTTTAAGCTCAAAATTAAATTATTTTTCTTTCCTGTTAAACGAAATTGTTGGAAAAAGTAGTCCTCACGGATGGTAACATTTTCCAATATTTCTATATAGTGTGCCCTCATTAAACGTCAATCTATTTTCCAGCATACTCCAGGTCCATCACCACTTATACATCCTCAAAAATTAACCGAAAAACCGTCAGAATTTACTGTCGAATGAGTATAATTTTCATCAAATCTACGATTTTTTGGTCTATAAACAAACAAACAAAATTGAAAATATTTTTTGTCTGAAAAAAAAACTACAGATCTCCAAAACTCCTTATCGGCATTTAAAAACTGATTGGCAAATTGTAGCCGATCTTCTTTATTTTCATCAATCAAATACGTTTTTTTTTCTTTTTTTTTTTTCGCAGCTGCATAATCGTTTAAACCGCTCTGTTTAATTCGACAGCTTGCCGTTCTAACGGAACCCGGAAATGAGTTTCCTCACGAGCTCTTACTGCTGTAGAAAAGAGATTCTATCTGATAAAATTTACCAAATCTTCATCTTCATGAGCTTAAGAAACTCCCTCCAATTCCTATCGTAACCGGCCGGCAGTTGCAGTCTATTTCCCTACCAACGCTTTTTCAGTTAAAATATGCAACCTGCTGCTTACGTTTAAATCTGTAGCTGCAGCAGCTAACGACCAGCTGTCTTCTAATTTCGCAATGGGTCCGTCTGTTTGCTCTCCCGAAAGGTGCCGTTGCATTTTTCACAAAATACTGTTACGAGCGCCAGTTTACTTTGAGCGCTCAGAGATGGCGCTAACGGTCAATGCATCGAGAAAGAAAATTCACGTGCGCAACGTTAGATGGCGGAACAGTTTATTTGTGTACAACGCGTAAATGGAAGAATCACGATAATTCCCGATTAAAATTCCAGTGGTACCGAGATGTCGCTCGAACGTTCTGGAAGCGGTCGCCCGGTATTTAAATAGCACCCGAGTAGCCCGCAGCGTTTATGGCACCCGCCATTCTGGGTAACAGTGAGTGTACCGGGTTTTTTAGTACGCCAGAAGTGGAAGAAAATTGACTCATCTCTCCATAAAATTTGGTGAAGAAGTTGTGATCATTGGTTAAGCTTCTAATAATTTGTTCGTAAAACTGTAATCTTCTACTCTTATAAACTCCAGTGCGGTTTAGAACTAAAGTTTGATGGATTATGGAGCTGCCTTTTTTCTAATGCCAATGCAGCAGTTAATTTATATATACCTGACGTTTTTTTTCGTGCAAAATATTTATTTTTTACATAACGGTAAACATTTGCAAATGTATTTGTAGTAGGGGTTTGTTAATTTAGGAGCAGTTCCGTATATTCTCGCTTTGGAGCATATTTTTTTTTTGTAAAAGTAATAGTAACAGAATTAATAGCGGTGAAAATAAAGTAAAAAACCCTATGTACTACACATCTGCGACAAATATTTACCTTATTAGGATTACTGCACAGGGTCAACGCGAATTAATGGGTAAAGTTATTTGTCGTTGGGTCCAAACACGCTTCGCCTGTTTTTTAGTTGTGCTTTAGAAAGACCCGGGCATGTTTGTTCCCTTGTTTATTCGATAACAAACAACTAACGTGTTACAAAAGATGGAATAAAAGAAAATCGGGCCTGAACAAACAATGCCGGGTGCGTAAATTTAATTGGAAAAGGAAATCTACGAAAGCATACTAAATTAACTTCGAAATAGCTGTTACAATTTTACGGCCTGAATAAATACACACAATTTCCGTAAATAAGAAGGCATAGGGTATTCGGAAAGGTCTACATTTGCATTTGCCTTATAAAATATATGCATTAAAGAGAAAACAATATTAAATAAAATATGAAATAGTGATATGAACAATTTTTAGTTTTAATTAGAGTAATGACTCTTGCACTGTTAATTGAAAACTTAAGAAATGATAAGTCACCTACCTGACGTAAACAAACTATTTTAACTTGTAAAAGGAAAGTGCATAGAAAATGAAAAATGCATGTTCCCATGAGATAATCCCACTAACTACTCAGATAATATTTCTGCAAATATGTAGCAGTAACATGTTTCAAACGCGCTCTGTAAGGTCAAGAAGATTGCCTGCTTAGGCACCACAGCGTCAGTTTCACTAGAAACTACCTTGTAGATATTTTTACAAAGCAAAAGCTTACGGCCGCAAACCAAGGCGAGGTTCCCATCACTGGCTTGTAGATGCCTCGAAGACGCCGAATGGCACAGGCATTGAGATCTAGAGAGATGAAAAACCGAATGGCGAAGCCATCAGTTTAGGGGACTCCACTTCCAGTTTCCAAGCTAAAGTAATAGTCATTCAGATCTGCGCAGAAGGCATCTTAAATTAGAACAGCCAAACTGCTCATGGCAGGGGGGCAAGGCACTGTAGGCTGTCAAATTCGTTTCTAAAGTGGTGCTGGGGTGCCGTAAGTGGTTCGAAAAGTTGTCGAAATATCACAGCGTTACGTTGAAATGGATTCCAAGCCACTCTGGGATCAGAGGCAATGAAATTGCTAACAAACTAGCTAGAGGCGCAAGTGAACAAGCATTCACAGCTCCAGAACCATCGTGTGGGAGTTCTTATGGCGGCAAATCTTAACAACGTGCTAGTCTCCGCTCCTAGTGGAATGGACTTACCGGCGCGAGACATTGCAAACTCTCGGCAGTGTTTATGAGCAGGGACAGACAAAGACTACTTACGGGAGTCTTAACTGCGCACTGAACAAGCACTTGCACCGCTTGGGTCGAAAGGGCTCTCCCCTGTGCAGAAACTGTGGGAGAGCAGAAGAAACTTCTGTGCAGCTCCTGGACGACAGCCCGACGACGGGTAAGGAGAGACTGAATCATTTAGGGGTCGCTCGGCAAAGCCGAGTTGCCTTAGACGGTAAATCTGCCCATGAAGGTCAAATAAGAAAACGTATCACCCTGTACCTATAGCTATACTATCTACCAAATGCATATGGGCAAAGAAGAGATAAGTTAATTTCAAGACGATGTATTTAAACCAATGCTTTTTCAATATCTATAGAAACGAAAATTGCATTCAAAGATAACCATTTTAGATAAAAAAAAAAAAGAAAACCTTTGAAGATTACGTTTTTACGGCTTATTTTTAGCAATATCCTGGAGTAAACATTTGACACAATGGTCATTTATTCAGTTGAAAAGGTATTAGACCCTTCTAAACATGAATGAAGTTTTCGGATCTTTACAAATGTATTTTCGTCAATGCTTACATATGCATCCGTTAAGTGGCGTCACGTAGACTCGGTAAATAAAAAGCTTGTTTCATATAATATTGGCCTTATATAAACCTATAGTTTACATAAGCCCAAAAGGAATACCTACTTTGCATACCTGTATTTATTTATATATCCTTTGTTCCTGCTTCCTCGTTAAATGATAAAGCTACCCTAAGTAAGTAACCGTGTTTACGTTGGATAACAAACAACATCTTCATTAATTTTTCACTGCGAACCGGTATGTACGAGTCAGAACGAGGCAAATTGCGTGTTATATCAGCACAATGGTCTAAAATCTAAATAACGCAAGTGAATAGCAAAAAGAAGAGAGAACCTTAATTTTAACTAACGTATGTACATATTACATTATGTTATCATATTTTGTAAAAAAAAAAATCGTTAGAAAACTACGTGGGTCCAAACAACGACTTTACCACTGGCAAATAATAAATAACAATTTTTAATGCGA
Organism: Cetonia aurata; assembly: GCA_949128085.1. Taxonomy (NCBI): domain Eukaryota; kingdom Metazoa; phylum Arthropoda; class Insecta; order Coleoptera; family Scarabaeidae; genus Cetonia; species Cetonia aurata. The sequence goes on from OX421885.1 coordinate 39,420,855, forward strand.
TGCTAATGTATGCTGGTGGAATGTCATTCGCAGCAATATTTTCATTTATCACGAATTTATTTTTAAGAACGTAAGAACGTAGTTTTTACTACTTAAACCTTACCTACCATATACGTTCATTCGGATATACATTACATCATACGAATTTATTTCGTACTGTTGGCATACTTTGAAACTAATTTCGCCAAACATGCACACACATTACATCCAGATATGATTTCTAAACAATTTACGGCCGTGATTACGTCTGTCGTAAATATAGTCCAATACACTTTTTCATATGCAGCACCACTATTCCTCGAGATTTATAGCCACCAAATTGATAATGGAGAAAAATATTACAATATGTATGCAAAGCAAAGTAGCAAATACATTTATATATTTTCCGCTGTTCATGAAAAAAAGAGTATTTAGCTACTATGTTACAGATAAACTTAGCAGGGTTTAAAGGCAGGTATATAGAAGTTAGTAACAGCAACATCTTGAGCTACCAATACTAAAAGGGTTAATGATATGTTCAGTACCTATGTTGACAGTAAAACATTGTGAACGTTGTCACACATACAAAGAAGCATACATTTTGTAAGAACAATTTTTGCAAATGAAAACATTATGATTTCTTTTATCCTTCACAGTTAAAAGGTGCATTATGGGTCGCCCTTTTAATACTTCCTCTTACATTAAAATGAAATATAAGGCTAAATAATAAATCTTTTATATTTACTATTTAGCTTTACACAGCGTTACTATAAAAGAAATAGACACCTTTGGTATTGTATAAAACAAAAGTTATTAGTGATATCGACATGCATTTTGCGCTGTCAGGTTGAGGAACTGTAGAAGTTTCGATAGTACAGTTGGTAGTACTGCGCAAGCATAATAGCCACGATAGCTGCAAACTCTACTGAGAAATCATATTGCGTGCTTGCATTTGCCAAAACGAACTCCGTAACTGTTGTCCAACGACATTTTCGAACACGTTTTGCAAAACCACCACCTACTAGACAGTCGATCTACGATTGCTACAATAAATTTCGATGATTCACCGATGATTTTCCAAAGTAAACTTTAAGAATCACTTTATAAAATAGTTTAAACAAATTCACAATAACGTTATTAGTTTTGGTTTAATAAAACATTGAAAGTGTTTTTTTTTTTGTAGTAGCCCTGTATATAACTACTTTTTGCATGAAAAACTTTCTATACTTCCCCCATCGGCATAGATGAAATGATAAAAAAGAGCTTTTTCCTATAATACCAGTTACTTACTTTTCTCACCGATAATACTTTTCTTTTCACATTTAATTCTTAGCGATAAGTCACTTGTAATCTCATTGTAAGTGTTAACCTACACTCCGACTTTGTTATAATTCGAAAAACAAAAATTACCACCTTCAATATTTAATCAGACGGAACGGTTAAAATGAAAGTTTAAACGACCGTCTCGCTAAACTCTCCTGAGGATGCTAAATTTAGACCGACGACTGATAAACAGGGGTTCTCGTTCTCTGGGAAAGAGAATTGTCCAATAGCAGAACTATAGGATCATTAGCATTTACGAAGTTGCAAGCACAAAGACATTAAACCTTTCTGCACTCGCAAATTTTGGCTTTCGAAATTAATATGTATAAACCTACGCACATGCACAATTTTTAGGTCGTAACCTAAAAACCATTCTTCGTTTTGATAATGCAAAAGAGGACCGGTCACCGGTTCCATTATTGCGTATACGCTATAAGTTTTAATTGGATGAGCGAATCAATCAACGGCTCCATTCTACGGTAGAAAAATTTTAGTTTTCCAATACTATTTTTCAAGTATCTATTGGTATGAAATAAATGCAATGTCATCTCTTCAGAATGTAACGTTCTGACAGGACTCTATTAATATATTGCAAATGCATTGGGTCTGCTTAAATATAGCGACTTTTATAGCTCTTTTGATAATACATATTAATTATGAAATGAATTACACGTGTCATCAAGCTAAAATATATATCTAAAAAATAACATATAAGACAATTAGAACATAAAATCAAATTGCAAACAATGTGTAAGCAAACCTCACTCAAGAATTAATGAAACCTTGTTATAAATTTTCAAACTTTTTTCATTAAATGCATAGATGCAAAAATGTGTCAGTTCTTTTCAGATACCGGTCTCTTGTTTCAGGAAATTAATCCACAAACTGGCACTAGATTAGACACACATTGGCCTTGGCAAGACAAATTACCCAAAGAAGACGGTTACTACCTCCAAAACAGACAGCAGAGGTCGCCACGATTCCTGCCTCGACATAAATCGGAAAATGCAGGTAGCTAGTATGTAAAATACTTGGTAATTTTTCAAAATTTACGGCAATATAGTATTTCAAGATTATTCCACTGTTATTCGTTCTAGCACAAAAGTAAACAAACACAGGTAAACAATTTGGTGGAGGTGCCGGATGAATCAACGTTATAGTTGTTGTTGAAGAATGCTAAAACATAATTTTTTTAATTCAGTCGGTCTTTAAACCCTTCTGATATTTCAGCTTTACTTTTATAAGTAACTAATGTAAAATTAACTTCGAAGAAAATCGACTTTCATACAAGCTGTTTCATCAAAACAAAACTGCTAATCACATTAGAATGAAACAAAATTAATAATTTTTTCATTTCAGCAAAAATCATCTCATTTTATAAGGTAATAATCCTACACAACAAATAACTTTGTTGTGTGTAATATACTTTAAGAACGCAAATTGCTTTACGATGTTGTAAATCTTTTCCTTTAAGAAACTAACAATAAAGAAAAATTATATAATTTAAAAGAATGCTTTATAAGTTCCTCGACTTCGATCAAGACAAAAACCTTAGCGATATAAAGGGTATTACTAAAACTTTTAAAACCCTTTTGACACTCTGAGTTGTATTCGTAAGAGAACAATAGATATTTTCGAAAAGAAATTCTGAGGAAGTTGTCATTGTTTGGAAGTAAACAAGATTGACCGTAAATCTAAAAGTTACACACGGGCAAACAAAAAGAACATACAGGATTATTATAAGTTATTATACCAAAAAAAATCTGTATTAGGATCGTAAAGAATCTGACAATTTTGAGCTACTTTAACTAAGGTATTTTTAATCTAATTGAATTCCATAGCATTCTACTTTCAGTTCTTTTGTAATTATAAAAGTTTGGATTGGTCTCAATGTTTAATGAGCTATACATATAAGAAAGTGTAATGAAAAATCCAGATTTTCTGTTTAGACCACTCTTTGCAATCTAAGCCATCTTGAAGAAAAGAACCAAAAAAATTGAAAACCAACACTTTTTAGTTTTTTGTTTATAATATTCTTCTAGTGCGCTTTCACTTAAGAAATATTGTTTGCCACCTAACAGAAGACGAAATCCCCAATCTCCAAATTTGGTATTTTTGTTGTGGAGGGGAAAAATGCATTATGAGCTTTTGAGCAAGAGGACCCAGAGTATTGGATGCACACTCATTGTCAGTGAAAAAAACACCTGCACATTTGGGACAATATAAAAATTCTTTGGAATGCAACCTTTCCCTCGTTCATCTATATCACACTCTAACAACTTCCAAAAATTACCGAAAGATAAAAGCATACCTAATTAGTATGCTGCATTTATTTGAGATGATTTACATTGAACTTCAAGGTTTATGTTGTATTCCAAATAAAAAGGAAAGATTTAATAAATCAGAGAGTGCAAACTAAGATATAGAAAATGACATCTGGCAAATACTTCTCTTTTCATTATTCTTTTCGCATAAATTCGACTCTATTTCAGCAATTGCAGGCCTGATGCTTTCATTTAGGTCTGGTTTATTGTCATAAACCCTTTCCTACAGATTGTTCTACTAGGTAGATGAACAATCTATACATATAAATTAGACAAGTGAAGTTAGATCACAAGACCTGAGTGGCCAATCAATACGACCCTCTGAAAAAGGTAGCATAGCCAGTAAATTTGGTGTAAACAAAAAAAAATAATAATTTCAAGTATTGCGTGATATATGGCTCCATTTTGTAGAACCCACATATGGTTACGTGCGAGTTCAACAAGATGGAAACATTAAAATCATTGACTGCCGTAAACCATTTACAGTGTCAGCGTTCTGTGTTATGTACCAATAATGTACGAGCTTCATCGCTCAATACCATTTTCCTTCAAAAATCAGCACCAATCAGCATCTGGTATTCTCTAAAACTTAGTTCGCGAATGTACGGTCTTTCTACTGGTCCATTTCTCTATGACCTTTCATTAGATGGATTTTGTATGCTTAAAAATATCCAATCGTTTTATGCACGGCTACAAATTGACGTGGATGGTATATATAATTTCTCATCAGTTAAATTTTCAACAATTTTATAAAGCAAATGGTTGCCTGCTTAAGTTTAATTTGAATCACCTTTTATATTATAAAACCCTCGATGCTTTTTGAGTATAAAGTAGCCTCCTCAATATTTGACAGGCTTTTTTAAATGATCGGTTTTTCACGATTTTCCAGATATTTTCGAGACGCACATCATACGCATGCTGAACAAAGTCCACGAGAGCATCGAACGCAACGACATCCGCCTCATGGATCAGGAACGTAGAGAAATGACGGAAATCGAATGGAAGCAGATGTCCATCGTCCTCGACAGGCTCTTACTAGTCATCTTCGTCTTGATCACCGTCGTATCCACCACGACGATCCTCTGCAGGAGTCCGGGAGCCGAGGCGACCGCTTCTTAGTGCCCAATGATCCGCCGCGGAACGCCAAAGCGCGACTACCAAACGCGGCGCCGCTATTGGCCAATTAATCTACGTTAATTGAGAAGCCGACTGCTTCATATCGATTGTCTGGCATTGATTAAGTATTTATGTGTGAGCGAGATAGACGTATGTACACTGGAATTATTTATATGTATGAACGTTTAGGGGTGTTGTATTCGGCATTTTCTCATTTAGCTTTATTAATTAACATTACAGCATTAATAGATAAAGAAGGGCTTAGTGGTCGGCAAAAAGTGTGATGAAAAAAAAATAAATTGAAAAAACATAGCAAATATTTATGAAGCAACAAGACCTTGATTAAACATACATAAATACTTATTCGTTAGCGTTATCACAAAAAGTGAGAATCGGATTGGTATACCACCAACAGATCCATATAATTTAAAAATCACTGTGAATAATTTACTAAACACTATACTTACATTGTGTAAATATCAAAATGAATAAAAGCAGTATTCTAAATCTAAATGCATTAGAGAAGCGTCATCATAAAAAAATATATACAAACGCAGAATTAGGACTCTAGTTTGCGTGAATACTAAACAACAACTAACTCTTAGCCTTATTTATATATTATTAATACTTAGAGCCAATGAGTTCCGGCTACCGTTGGGTGATTGACAGTTGGTGTGCGGCATCAACCATCAACGTAATATCCCATTTGCCCGTGCGCCATCTGTCAATACCCGCCCTCGTTGACTCTTATTGTTAGTCTAATCTAATCGTACTTGTGCTCACTTCATCACAATGTTATATTTTGAGTTAGATTTTTTTGTAATTAACGCTTTCATTAATTTAAAATGAAACCTGTTTATAATCATCATTTTACGAGAGCCAAGGAAAAAATGCATTCGATTTGAGGTTATAATTTAACTGTTAGCAAATGTCATGTGTTTCTTTTCGCAATTGAAATAATATTGCGTCCTGAGACCGGCTTGTGCAGTTCAATGAGTGAGTTACTGTTCAATTTCACGGTGCCGACGAATAAGGATGTTCTATGGTGCCGACCCAAAGTACTACAGCCTGAATTCGACGACTGGCTTATTACAACTAATCGCAGCGTCGTATTTAAATATCGCGTAACCCCTTCTGGAATTTTCGAGAACAGTTCGAGCGACATCTCGGCGCTACTAGAATTTAATCGGAAAGAATCGCGACATTCCCATTCACGCGTTGTAAACAAACTGCTCCGCCATCTGACGCTGCGCATGCGAACCTTGATTGATTGATTGATTGATCGCTGTCGCCATCTGTGTGCGCACTTAAATTAGCGCTCGCAACGATATAAAATTAACCTCAAATTGTCATGAATATTGATGACCTGATGTGGCATGGATGTGGCCAACTCAAAGATGCTACAACAGCCCGTTTGGATCCCTTTATAAGTTTATTTTGGGATAATATTCGCAAAAATCTATGTTATGAAATTCGTTTCTTACTGTTTGTACATATATGTAGGTAGGGAGGAACTGGATATTAATATTATGAACTCAATATGCAGAAATTAGCCTAAATTTAAATATAAAATTTACCTATAATTTATTAAAACCAAATATTTTATTTTTACATTTCAAAATTCATACCAGAATGAAAAATTTGAAATGCATATTGTGATTAATTAAAAAAACTATGGAAACATCCCAAACATCTAATAATTTTATTACCTAAATACATATATAGAAATACTTCCACAACAAAAAAATTTTCAGTAATTTAAACATTGAAGCTATTTCACGCTTCAATGTTTAAATTGCTGAAAATATTACTTACAATTTTATAATTACTTCAAATTCGTCTTACACTACCACGTTTTTATGTTAGAGTTATTAAAAATGACTGTGGGAAGTTTCTCTTAATGAATAAGTCAATTTAAAATATTTATACACAACAAACCACACTCAACTAATAATAAGATTAACATAAATATTTACTAGAATACATGTTCTTGTTAATTTTTTAAAAACTGTACATAATATAAAAGCTAAAAAAAATATGTTTGTGTTTACTTATATACATACAGTACAAATATAAGTATATCTACATCTAATGCATAAATGTACATATTTATATAGTGTGTGTGTTCATTAATATACATACACATTTATTAAAATTACGATAATACGTTGCACATGATACAATATTGCAGATTATAACAGAAATTGATGTGCAAATTAAAATCCTATGTACTTATACTTAATAAAAGAAAACGTTAATTTTGTACATATGTTTTAAATAAATATTAAATATTATTTCTGTTTTTTATTTTAGGTAATACAAATTTATGCAATCACAAATATCTTTCCATATTTTTTATCTTTATAAAGGTATTCAAATTTAAAACAAATCGGAGTCATCTAGTGATCGAAATTCGAAGTGGATGGATTTATACCGTTCCTAATATTCTTCCCTGAATAAATTAAACTAAAAAGAAATGGTTACTTATTTGCAATAATTCAATTTTAAATAAAAATTACAAACAGGGAATTAATCTCTAACATTTGAAAGTGACAATTCCAAATCGTTTCATTTTAATTGGTTTGACAAACGTCATCACCATCAAATTTATCATCAAAATTTCCAGTAATTTCAAAATGACGTGATATTTCGACAATGAATTTCAAAATCTTCAGTGTAAATAAACATAATCACTTAATAAACCGAATACATAACTTCTGCACCACCAGGTAATTCAATGAAGATATGACAAATACATTTATAGGTTATGTTGCGCAACCTATTTGAAATGCCAAATTTGTTATTAGACAACAGCTGTTCGAAACTCACTACGAAGCACTTAATTTGAAAAGGGATTGCTCTGCGAAAGAGATAAAAGATGCTTTCATTCAACTATCTAAACAAGTATTACTGGGATTATAGAAATTATTAGTCGTAAGTATACTTTTATTTAGCAATTTTACAGTATCATCCGGATGCTACAAATGATGTCACAACTCAAAAGAAATTCTTCAGAATCCTTGAAGCTTATAACACGTTGAGTAAACCACATTTACGGAGGAATTATGATTTAGGTTTGATTAAACCTATAAATGGAATTAGAACAACCAGCCCCAATTTTCATCAGTATGATCCACAATATGAGAGGTAATTAATGAACAGATGCAGCATATAACCAATTATGTGTTATATCTTAGAGCAACGAGAGATCCTTCATTTTGGGAGTACAGAGATAAGTCTAAAGACAAATATTATGAAGCCCGAGATTATTATGGTATAAAAGGTGTTAATAAAGTTTCTAATAAAACCATTGTAGCGGTTTGTTTATTGTTCGCTGCTTTCGGAGTTAGTCTGCAAGTGATATTAATCAGGTAATAATAAATATTTGAAAAGTTAATTTCAATTATATTTATTTAAATTATTTTATATATCAACATTTAAATTTTTAAAGATTTTCAGTGCTATTGCCAAGCAAATTATATCAAAGTGAATTCTCTTTTAATACTACTTCTAATATAGATATGTGTGTGATATTGGTAGGAAATCAGTGACATTTAAACGAGAACAGATGATGAGGCAATCAATTGAAGCTGAGGAAGCTCTTAGAAATTTACAAAATGATGCAATGAAATATGGTAATAAAGTTCAGTTACAAAGGATGAAGGAAAGATTTGAAAGACACGAATTAGCACAGAGATCTGCTGCCGCAAGAGATTGATGTAGAAGAATATTAGACGTAATTAGACTATATTTTACAATAGATGTAAAGTGCAGAAATAAATATTTATTTGAATATATTGAATTTTATTATATTTTTGTTTAGAGGCGACATCTAACTATAAATTTCTGATTTAAATACTTGTAATAGTTTATACGGTGTTTCATTTAAAATTTCGATTATAAAGAGAAAAACTGAAGCTAAATGACCAATTACTCATAACAAAGATGATGTCTTCCTCTATGTTTCCGCATTTCAGTTCATTGTTTAAATTTTGGGTAAGTTTAATATTTTTTAAAAAAATAGGACACTGCAGCACTTACAGGAAACTGTATTACCATTAACTTGGCAATTTTATGGATCTTGTACTTATGGGTTTAGTTAATAGGTGGCGCCATAATATTGAATAATTCGATTTTTGTTAAACTGAAAATTATTTCTCCTGTGTTGGATGAAAAAAAATATGTAAATTAAAATAAAATTATGAATTCATTTGCTTTTCTTTTAAATGAGAACAGTGCAATCACATTTTATTTGCTGTTCTAAAATAAAATATATAAATCTTGATTTATTGTAAATAAATATTTAACATCAATAGAAATTGTTATAACTAAAGCCATATTTATTGCGTCATAGCTACAACGCGTGTTCATTAAAGTATGAGGAAGTATGCCAAATCGGTAATTAGGTGCAGTATTTTTTATATGTTAATTAATTATATGCGTTGTCGTACAATATGCGGCCTACAATATATTATAAAGTAACACAAGGAAGAGTTCTGGGACCGTTATTATTAATTTTTTGCGTGGCATAGGATGTTGTGTGTATAAGGCATACACCTTACGATGAATAAAAAAAATAAAAAACAAAAGGTAAGTGTGGTTTGCGGAATATTAGGAGTCTTGGGATGCTGAAACTTTACCTTCGAATGTTTTTTTTCCAAGGGAATAATATACACCTACAGTTCAGATGGAAAATCTTTATTTGTATAGCATGAAAAACAATTTTCATTTGTATTTGTGCATAGAAATAAAAGGATTGAAGCTAAACAATATGAATAAAACAACTTTAATATATTCAATAAATTACAAGTAAGTAACAGGGAAAAAACATTTTGATTATAATACACTTTCACATCAAGACTGCTGGTTTTTCCTTATCAAAACATTTGTACTAATTAAGTTTGTCAACATAACAACGTGAGCAAATTCGCCTTACATTTTATATAGGTATTATTATTAAATATACTAATACTGCTTTACGAATCCAACCTTTGGACGTAAACTTTTAGACCGGTATGAGGCGGGTCGGGTTTGAACACTTGCTCACCATTCTCCTTGTAGTCTTCATATTTGAGTTCGTACACGCACTTCATGCCCAATTTTTCAGACGCTCTAGCACTAAAGTGGCTCGTACAGTCCACCCTGAGCATTTTGATGGAATTTTTTCGGGCAATTTCCCTAAAAACAGCGAATATATAGATGTAAATGGCGATAGACATAACGCTTACGCTATTAAATATTAGTAATGTCCAGTAAACTAGATGGAAACACCGGTCTTTGTTTCCAAATTAATGGCCGCCACTGTATATAAACATATTTTGTAAAAATTTTTGAATGGTTCTGGATTTGTCAGCTTTGATAATTTTTCAACTCACATCAGTTTACAATTTAGCCTTGAAAAAGCATACAATGGTTTGCAAAATATTGGTTAAAAGTAGATTTTTGAATTCTCGTATGTTTATTGTTATATAACCAAAATAAAAATTAAAATTTGATAAGCAACAGTCATTATTAGCAGACGCCCGTTTCCCCATACCCTTAAAGGTCTTCGAAAGATTCGCGCCTAAGTGAGGTGGGCGTGACCTAATCAAAGGTCTTCTTGCGCAGTGCCTGATATTGTAGGGGTGAATTAATAACGTTTTTGTGTACTTCAAAGTAAATAAATAAATAGTTTTCGTGTTCTGTTTGTTTATATATATACGTAGTGCGTAAAAATAACGTTCAAAAGTGGCGCTCAACTTGTGGCTGTTTTACGAGATTAGAAAATATTCCCGGCAAACCGTAAGTTATTTTGTTTTATATCATAACCTAATATCGCCATCACGGAGAAGAAAAGTAAATATTTGCTACGAAGCGGTTCCTGTAATTTAACGAGGGCGGAGGGAACAATTACATTGATTACCGCTCAATTCCAAGAATTGTTGTCTAAAATTAACCAACGTAAACGTTAGAGAAGGAAATTTTTCTTCGTGTCTATCTCGATTTACTGGCTCTAAAGACGATGACGTTAATGCATTCAAAGACGCTATATTAACCTATAAAGAATGTACACAAGTATCAGATATCAGCCTTGCGAGGTTTATCAATGTTATTAGATGGTTTTGCTGCTACTTTGTGGCAAGGGGTCGTAAAACAAGATTCCATGAGTTAATAACGTTTTTGTGTACTTCAAAGTAAATAAATAAATAGCTTTCGTGTTCTGTTTGTTTATATGTATATGTAGTGCATAAAAATAACGTTAAAATATTCATATTATTCTCTTTTCGTTACGGCTTGAAGATGGCTTGAAGCATGCTATCAATGCAGACCTATTATACGAGAAGGCCATAGTGATTATACTAATAATATGACAACAATTACTGAAAATAATTTTTAGATGCCAACCTCCAAACGATAAGGTAATTCTTTAATTGGGAACATTATTATAAAATGTACATTCGGGGATTATTATAGAAAATTAACTATTTGTAAACATCCGTTTTTTATTATCTTAGCCAGTTTACAAAGGTAAAGTGGAAATCATTATTTTTGCGTTGTTGCAATGGTATTCGTTTAATCTCTTTTTTCTCAATTCTCAGGAAATTAGATATAGGTCGAGGATGGCTTAGTAACTCGTTAAAGTAACTAACTGTTAGAACAGTCACGTATTTACAATCAGTTTCGCAGCTCGTATCACATTCTCAATGTTATCATCTCAAATACATACGTTTGCATTCTAACTGTGACACAATTTTCCCTTTTTTTAAAAAAAAAAAAAAGTAATGTTTGCGAAAAATGTCGATACATTTTGATTGGCAGTAAAATTACCATCAGCTTTTTAAATCAATTAGTTGTTCTTTTTAACCCGAGAAAACATTATCTAATTCGTTTTCGCATTGCAGATAAAATAGATCAAAAGAATATATGCCGCCAATGATAGGCTATATTAAAAACCAGTTATGAACATTACTTTGCCACGGAGCGTTATCGTTACAACATGACAGTATTATATTTATGTAAAAATTTTATAATATACACTAATTTTGGATTATAATTATTATAACTTCTGGATTTTTTGCATTAAAGTAAATTAATTCCATTCATCTTTTATTGTATGTCATATTTATTTTATTTACATTCTTATTCCCAAAAAGAAATTATCAAATATTTATTAAAAGGTTCGCTATATCAAGAAATTTTTAAGAATTACTCAATAACGGATAAGAAAATTCCCAAAAATAAATCCATGCTTCTAATTTCTCTACACTTCTACATTCGGTTGAATGTTGTGTCATTGTGATATTTTCTCGTAAATGCACTATGTAGCAAGAGCAAAACTGACAATTTCCGACTGCCTAATTACATTTGATTGCAGCTCAATAAATATAGAATCCGTGTATCTCCTACAAAACCTGTCTGACGATGTCTATTTTTGTTTGTAGCTTGACAAATATTTATCATACAAGACGATCTTAGAGAGAAATGACATTCAATATCTTGCATTTAAAATTCCTTGAAACGTAGCTGCAAAATTCTATTCATAACTTACTTTGGAAGATATGCACAACAAAAAAATCAATTGAAAACTATAAAATATGAGAGTTTGGATTGTCGGAATCTACTAACTCGAAAGGTACCACTAATCTAAAAGGTTTGGTATTTAAGATGGTTAATCACCTGGTCCCATCTATGAGAGTTTTAGCAATACCGCGTCCTTGGAAATCCCTTCCCACTGATATAATATGCACAAACAAGACCCTATCGACATCTGGGAATTTCTCGAAAACTTTCGCTTCCCCATATGCAAAATCCAACAGTCGACTGATCTTCGCAAATATGGGATCCGCCTCTGGTTCATCTTCTGAGACTTTCTTGGTTTTCACAGTATTGAGGCAAACGCCTGCAATTTGCCCAGTCTCATTTCGTACCAACAGCGAATAATTCTGATCGATGTTTCTCATTGAATATATCGATAGCGCTTCCACAGCCTTTGGGTTATCCATGAGGTTCACACATTTCGAAAGCGGTTCATCAGCGAAGAAGTTCGCTTTTAGAAACGTTAACGCTGCAGGAAAATCTTTCTGCGATAGTAGCTGCATTTCTAGTTTCGTTTTTGCGTCAGCCACGGTTCTTATTTGCTGTTAAAATATTGATTTAAACATGATTAAATTCATGGTTTAAGGAAATGGGGACAACGAACCTCTTGAGGCGTAGGAAGGGATTTGCACCTCAAATCGTTTTGATTATGGTAGAGAATTCCCTGGTTGAGGAATATTGAAAAGCATACTCTAGATTGGATGTTAAAAACCTTAGAATCAGCCAGACTTCGAACAGTCTTTTGAAAACTCTTGAAGGCTCGTGTGCACATTGTGGATATCTGAATTTGACACAAGGAATCAACCGCGATGAAGTATGGAAAGCTACCACATTGGTAAAAATGAAACTTATCGGTAAAGTAAATACATGAAGCTATGAAACACTTCACGACTGAACAAGACCTTTATTTGCGATGATATTAAATAATTTTATCGCAAAGTTGACGTATCATTCTGATTGACTTATCTTTTGCATTGGCAACGTCATGATAAGTTGTCAATACTTTGCTCATATTTATTTTATATTTGGTAATAAACCTATGTACTCTGCTTTATTTTTAGATAACCGCATTTGTAAAATTCATTGATACTTAATAGATATGCACTGTAAAAATGTGTGCGTTATGAAACTGTAGGGTTTTTTGTGTAATGTGACAATAAAAAAGTCCAAAGCAGTAAATTATATTACTTACTTCGCATGCTCCACTAGAAATGTACCAATTCCTTTGCCGGCGGCAGATTTGTCCACAGATAAAATATCGATATACAATACTCCTTCTATATCTGGAAATTTTTCGAAAACCTTAGCCTCCTCATAACCGTATTCCAGAAACTTAATTATTATTCCAAAAAGTGGGTCGTCCATTTTCGTTTCAGGATCATCTTTGCGGTGTATACTGTTAATACAAACGCCTACCACCTTTCCAGTTTCATCTAAAGCTGCATATGATAAATTTTGGTGGAGATTCTTAGTGGAGAATCTTGTGAGCGCTGCCAGAGACGAGGGATTCTCGCAAATCTTCAGGTAGTCTGTGATCGGTTCATCTCTATAGAAGTTTCTATTTAAGAAATCAACTATCCATGGCCTGTCGATTTCTGTGAGGTATTGGAGTTTAATGCCCTGATGTGACATTCCTGAATACATAAATGAATGTAATGCATAAGTTGACGAAGCATAGCACAGGTTTCCGCAAAGGAAGCACATTAATTTTGACAATTAATTAAGGATAATTCGAAATTCAGAAATGGTACGAAAGTTTTAAAAAATGACATTCGAAAAATACAAAATCACAACATAGAATTTGTTTATTTTGTTTGCAAACCGATGCTTTAGAGTGTTATAAATTCCTGTTTTTTTACCATCATACTTATGTGGTTTAAGAGATTACTCTATATAATAAACAAAAATGTGCATCTCACCTTTGAAATGTTAATAATCACTGCACGGTTTTGTTGGTGAATATTCGATATGTAAGTATATGTAATCTACTAATTCACAACCACATGTAAGAACCGACTAATAAAAATCATGAATGTACATAACTTGTTATCTTCCTACAACAAACTAAATATGTCTTATCTAGAGGTTTTATATTTTTATTTGTAGTTATCAGCAGTCTATATTTGGCTTATAAAAAATCGAAAGGCGCTTATATGCTCTATGTTCTATAATCAATATGTACCCTCAGCACCATCCATCATGTCCTGTCGATCGCCGTATATCTAGTGCCCGGTCACCTATATCCTATATTTACCATCGATAAATGCATTATCGATTGCAAACTGATATTCTCCGTATATACTCGATTGGTACCATCCCTTTTCTGCTTATAAACACATTCTAGCCAATAAAATTTAAGTGTGGTAGTGAAACCTTATGCAGGTGGCTTCGTGTACTCGGCAATGATTATTTGCAGTTTTTAAATTAAGTAATATTAAGTACTTGATGAATTAAATATTTAATATGCTTATTACGCGAGGTATTATCAAATGGGAAATGGACTTCAGTTTTAATACGATAGCGGTTATTTTCTTTTTAATATTTCGTCTTTCAATACATTTTTTTTAAAACATAAAATGTTATTTTGATAACAGGTGTTACCATCCTAATAGCAATTAATATAGAGTAAACAAATATATAGTTTGAGGAAAGGATATATTAAAATGTTTATTCATGTATTTGATGAAGGTTTATTCCGCGTATGTGTTTAGTAAACTTTTAGCTTTGCGTCTTCGGTGTGAACCCAAAATACAGAATATATTTACATCGCCTTGAATCCGTCCAAAATAAATTCTAGAAACTTTTAGCTTTCAAAAATAACATTACCACAATACTTACGAAGATCTAAGACAACATTTCGGTTTAATGTCATTAGAGAAAGTTTCAATGCTGTTATACGATATTTTCTTCTCATTTTTCACTGCTTCCTCGTACTCTTTCTTATTCTTTATAGTAGCCTGCACTAGAAAATGGTCGCTTCCCACTTCGTATCCTCGTTTTACTCGTACGTCCTGAATTTTCTTCAGTGTATTGCTTTCTACCAGAAGCATGTTAATTAGTGATCTTTCATTTGAATTTGTGAATATTTTTATTTTCATGAAAAGTATTGCTTACTACTAGGTAGTTTATACAAACATGCTCTATTCTTTAACCGTTGTTGTTTTTCGCGCTTTCTCCGTATTTTCCTGTGCAACCGCAATAAAGAAGTGCAGAAAAAATATCTAGAAAAAGTAAACAATTCAAATTCGGCTAAGAGAGGACATTTTGGACGGAGCCAATTTAGAAAAAACATGGGAAGTGTACAAAACAATAATGAATAACAGCAGCAGATGTTTGCTATGTATTTAATATGCTTATCAGCAAACCCTGCACAGCAAAATCTGCCTCCTAATCACCATTACGACCCCAGGAGAAACCGGTTATTCGTAATTGAGCAGACTGATGATTTAAACCCTGGACCTCACGACTGATAGCCACGCGTGCAACCCACTAAACTATCAGTCTAAATTGTAACAGACTTTTTTTTATATAATTTAGCAATACCTACTGTACTTAAAGTTCATAATATGAGTAACTGATTAACTAAGACTTTTATGGAAGCTTTTAAAGTTATAGCTAATCTTTTAACCTGACACCTTTGGGTGGAGGGATATATGATTATATATAGCTAATCCTGGATCGTTCGCCAGCACTTGACCCTAGCAACTGCGCCCCCTAGTAGACATGTTTAGAATTTATACTTTTATTACATTTCTTACTTTTCTTATGAACTCTTCCATCTCTATGACTTTTCCCCCAACACTATGGAGCTATTGTAGTGTTCACGGTAGCGTTAGTCGTTACTCTTCTAGGGACAGTCCGTATATTTTTTTATATTATAATAGTGTGTCAAGAAAGGTTTTAAGAACCACTGCCGTTATGTGATGAAGTAAGTGATAAACGAATTTTTTTAAGGAACGTTACTGCAGGAAGATGAAGGGTTCTGGTAATTAAACATAAACTTTTGTACACTTAGAAATATATTGCAATAATTACAGTGAGCAAAATACAACAATGATGAAGCATAAATTTGATGCATATCACAAACAAAATTTGTACAATGAGACCTTTTCTGCAATTTTTCGGAATGTATATACAGTACCACTACAAACCTTTTCTTATAAAACTAGTTGCTTCACTTTCAAATTAGTTCAATTTCAAGCTAGTACGGAGAAAACTATTTTTATGGTTCCGTCTTGAAACGTTATTAAATTCTTTTTTATTTCAATACAATTCTTGAAGATTATACATATATCATTGCATTCACATATTTAATTTAATTTTTCTTTCGAAATAACAAAGATGCGATTGCATAATATAAATATTGAATAATATTATTGATCCTAGTAATGCTTAATATCTATAGTAACTTCGGAATTGTATCAATCCCTTATTAAATTTACCGATTTCAATTACCAAATACGTCTTGCGTGTTCCGTCTCACGTCGTACACGGTACGACGGTGATTCGATTTCCTGCTCCTTTACCGGGAATTACTGGGAGATCCTCTGGATGTAGACGGTGACTTCTTTATGTGGCGCTTCGGGATCGAAAACTGGTTCGCCGTTCATCAAATAGTTCTCGTATTTTAGCCGATAAATGCATTCGAAGCCTAGCCGCGCTATGGCCTTGGCACTGTAGTGACTGGTGCAATCGACGCGCATTAATTGGACGCCTTGTTCTCGAGCAAGGTCCCTGTAAGGAAAAAAAAAAACAGCGTAAGATATTGCGGCGATTACGCAAAACGCTAATTGTTCCGCTTCTTGTCGGAGCGTTCACGTAAAAAAGTCAAGCTGTCTGGGAGCGAACGGGGTCAATGATCAGAGTACAGGGACGGATTTTCCCGCAGTGTATACTCAAACTTGTTTTAGCTAATCCTGGATTTCCAGCATATAAAAAATGGTAAAAACACACATGAAAATGAAGCTACTTATTGACTGTTTAATGAACAGTTTGAGTTTAATTTTTTTATATTTGAATCTAAAAACTGTGAAAATGCATTTGTACAGATGCAATTAAGTCTATTGAATGATGTTATTACATATTCTTCACTACAAATCCAGAAAATAAATATACTCCCTGAACTTATCTTTTTCAACACACTTTCCTCAAGAATATTATTCTTATTATTGAAGAAATATTACGTTTGAGGTAACAACAACTTATTGTTAGCACTATTTGGTCAATTTCCGAATCTCCTACGGCTAAGAAACAACGATTTTTGAAATACGATTAGCAAATGGGAACAAGTCTCTGCTGTCATTTATTGAAGCTGACTTATTTTCTTGAGAATGAAAACTCAAATAAAATATCTCTATTATAAAATTCTTGTTAGAACAAGCAATTCAAAATTGTTCATATAAAATATTAGGTTCTCCCATATCTTTTCATTATTGTTGAAATATATAATTTATTTATTTTTGTAGCCTTCTTTTTAAACAATTAAAAAGACTTTTTTGTGGATATAATGGTTTATATATGTAAGAATGCTGGTTATTTACAAGAGTTTTTGAAAATTATACTTTTAGACTTATATATAAGTGTTCTTCAGTAAAAGGTATTTCTATATTACATACACTAGAGGAAATTGCCACAAATCCACTGGCATTACATCATGTAGTCTATGACCGATCATTAAAACATTGATGCCATCTGCTTTTATGCGTGTCCCAACATGTTTGACACCACCTGTGCAGATATCAGCTAGTCACAATAAGGAATGCATGTCTTATTTGATTTTTAGGTATAAGCTATCATTTCTTGGCGGAAAGAGTTATACATCCAGACAGAGATTTACGTTATTTAAATGAAATTTCTGCCGTGCTACTTCCAGGTAAGAACAAATTTAATGAAACGGACCTCAGTTATTAGTTTGCGGTCGTTTTTATCATTAGATAGCTCAATATGCCGAGGGGAACACAGTTATCTCATGAAGAGAAGTGTGTAATTGATGCTTTATACAAAAATGGTGTGTCTAACCGGAAGATTAATAGAAGCCATTATGTTGTTAATTCGTATTTAAAATTAGGGGAGAGGTATGAATCTATTAAAAGAACTAGTCGAAAACCGATCGTTAGTAGCCGCGACAAAAGGACAATTTTTAGGCTGGCAACAGAAAATCACATGGTTGCTTCCCAGATTCGTAGTCAATTACAACTTCACGTTACGACGAGACGTGTACGCCAAATTTTGCAGAGTAATGAAAATTTAGAATGGCGCAAAAGATTAAGTAAACCGAAACTTACTGTGAAGCACATCGAAGCTAGGTTGACGTTTGCCAAGAGGCATATGACCTGGAATCATGAATGGGAAAGAGTAGTTTCTCAGACGAGAAAAAGTTCAACTTGGATGGTCCTGATGGCTGGCAATGTTACTGGCAAGATTTACAAAAAAGCGCAGATGTGTCAATGAGTCGGAACTTTAGAGGAGGCACGGTAATGGTCTGGAGTGCATTTTGCTTTCAGGGTATCTTTCCTATTGCTTGGATTACTACGAAAATGAACTCTGCTGCATATGTGGAAATACTAGAAACACAATTAATCGACAATCCGCCTGAATTCTTAGAGGAAAACTTTCTTTTTCAACAAGATAACGCGGTGATCCACGCTTCTAAGTTCACAAAACAGTGGTTCGCACAACATAACATTGAACTTCTAGAATGGCCAACGTGCAGTCCTGATTTGAACCCCATAGAAAATCTATGGGGTATCATTTTCCGGCGAATTTACCAAAATGGTAAACAATTTGCAACAATCAATAAACTCAAAAATAGAATTCGTGAAGATTGGGCTAACATTGAACTAGATGAAATGGAAAACTTGGTAAAATCAATGAAAAATAGAGTTTTTGACTTGATAAGACTAAACGGGAAACATACCGGTTATTAATTTAAGTTTTTGTAAAATTACATGGATTTCTTTTATGTGGATTTATATTTATTTCCTGTTATAGGCAACGTATCAAGTTATTTGAAAATGCATTCGCTTTATTTCTAAAATTAAGTAGATGTAATTACCTTATGAATGCAAATAAAGTAAGGTTTAGTCTCTGTATTATGTTGTTTTTTAGAGATAGTAGTTAAAATATAGTGTCGATGTATAGTTATTTCCTCCAGTGTATATAATAGCTACTGGAACAAACCAAGACAAAGTGGAAAAATTTTATTCGATGATAAAGATGCGTAACTTACTGTTAAATTAAAATACAAAAATGCATATGTCAAATATATTTTGTTAAATCCAAGTTGAAGAAGTTTATTTTTGTAAAAGTAACAATTATAGATAGGACACCAGACGATTAAAATATACACGTTAAAATTTAAAATGCATTTGGCCCAATACACTGTCACAGAAAACAGTTGCCTGATCGTAAGAAAATAACTGGCTTCTTTATCCTTTGACGAAAACTTTTGTGAAAACTTTTTTTTCGTCAGATTGTTCACAATAGGTTCAGAGAAAATGAGCAGTAACTAGCAATTTTTTAAACTGCCAACTAAAGTAGCGGTAGGAAGTTGTATTAGCTGCTAACGTAAACAGTCAGTTTTCCCTTTCACTAAAATAAATAGAAGCACGTATTTTTTAAATGATTATTTTAGATACATAACGTCATAACTTTTTCGAAGTCATTCCGAAAACGACATGACTGTTATTAAAATATAGCTTTTTTAAAACATTAATCGACATGTTTTATGATTTTGCTGAAAAAACATTAATTTCCAGACTTTTTGGACGGACTCTATATACTACTTACTATTTTCTTTTATATTGTAATAGATAATAATCATTTTAAAGCTATAAGAATGTCCTTGGTTTCTTACACAAAAACATTTTCTAACGCTATTTGGGTTTGATGTTCGTTCAGAAATTTGTATCTATTTTTTTTTTTTAAGTTACAGTTAAAAAAGTTTATTGAATTATAGAATAACATAAGAACAATTAGCAAGCTATAAAAAACAGGAGTTTCAATTGTCTAATACAATTTTTTAATGCATCTTCTTTTAAAAAAAGACATGAATCAAACATTGTTGAAACAGTAAAAGTTGAGGACATTTACAGAGAAGTGAACGACATAAAGCAAAATTAAGCATCTAATAAAAATATTCTAAAGCCGGTTCTGTCATCTGTTCGTGGTTCTACAGGAAACGCGGTAAAAATTACCAAATTTTACGGTTTCATTTAAAGTTGAATAGAATGATGCGGACCATTACGAAAACATTTAAAGCATTTAGCAGTAAATCACATATTTCCGTTCCTCACCGATGTTCGCAAATTGAATCTTTCTTTCTACTACGTTTGCTGCTAATATTACTGCTACAACCATTACTACTTCTACTACTTCGTACTCTCAAGAACACCACGACCTTGACCGAATCCAATTACGTATCGTCACGAACGGAATGAAAACTCCTCGAGAATCAAAGAGAAATCCCTGCCGATACGCTCTCCGACGATAATGAGGGCACTTTTTTCCCTCTTGGAGATGCTGGAATTGATTTCCTCTTGACCTCGATGTCACGACGGCTTGGATCGCGCGAAGAATTCGTTCGCCCGGTCGCGGGACTGCGAAGAAATGCGAGAGGAAAGGTCCGTGTGGCCCCTCCAAGGTCGCGAGGCCGATAAAGTGTTTGTTTGGTTTCCTCGCGGCTGGTGTTTTGAAGTTGGGCAAGGTCGAAAAGGATCTAAACGATAAAAAGGCAGCGGTGTTTTTATCGTGTAGATATCTAGATGGAAGTGAACAGCGTTGGAATTTGACACTTCACGGTTATGTATCAAACCTTACAAGCTTATCGAAGGTAATTAATTCTTTACGTCCTCCTTATCGCGTAGTTTTCCAATCAGCCATTATCGAATTTATAAAATATTATATATATAATTTATTGTCCAACAGCTTTAGTCAAATTAAGGACAATTAGAAAGTAATTATATAAGAATGATACTAATTAATAACTAAACTTATTTAAACATGCTGGCAGTCTGCACTGACTGGCTGCAGAGACGTTAGAGAAAAGCACCTCCACAGTGCATCAAAAACTTTAAAAAAATATGGATTTTTATTTTTGTGCCTGCAATAGTGACGGAAATAAGTGGTAGTCAAAATAAAATTAAAAAGCTGGTACACAGGTAAAAATATAGCGGAGTGAAATACAGAGTCTCCGATTCGGAAGGCTTTATGTAGAGAAAAGAGCTGTATATCTACAAAACGGTGGGCATTTTATCCCTTTCGGACAAAATCCCCACCGAAACGGAGGCTCACAATGTCCTCCGTGATATTTTAACTTCAACACGGAGAAAACATCCTTCTTATTATTTCCGCTACGGATATTTGTATATCTAACTCCCAAACGCAGTTAAATGTATTCATTGCATATTATATTCTCTCCATATCAGGGTTATTCTTATTTCAACTACTAAACGCTGTTAAATGTATCCGATTCATGTAATATTCCGTTTTTATCCGAGTTATTTTTTTGAATACAATACATAGTTTTAGTTGCGTATTTATTTCCATCAGTTTTACACCGAACAGGAGAAAAATAATCCTTTCGGGAATTTTTTTTGTTCAAAGTGGAGTTCGGTTAATGGTCGTCGATGAACGCATGCCTAAACGTTGTATGAGGGAGCAACTTGAAAATGGCGTCAAATAGCAGAAACCCTTCCTTTTATTGTTTAGCCATAAGACGTATAGTTCTGTATGTACAGATACACATCGTATATGAACGGAAACCGCAGACAAGAAATATAATATATATTTACGCATAAAGTATCAGAATATCAAAAGGTGTTGTGTTTATTTGATTAGGTGCTAGCAACAGTCACCTTACTTTGATTATTATACATAACTGGAAACCGCATTAATAATGAGATGAAATGAAATGAATGCTGTATAGTTTTATATCTATATAGTAGGAATATCATAATACTGATAATTCGTTTAGCTACATAAATATGATACTATAGATTTTGTCGTAAAGATGGCGCTACGCTTGTTTCATAATCTTTGTACTTCTTACTCAATGTAAATTGTGATCGGTAATTGTGACTATGTAATATCTATATGATGTTTACACATGGTTGATATCGTATAAAAGGTACTTCGTTTTGGTTTCCAGTAACTTCACTATGAAATCAATTAATTCTGATATGGAATTAGAAACGCTGGCTAAAAGAGGTAATTTCTTCTATTTCGGAAAAAGTTACCTCCGATATGGAACAATAGTTTCCGTAACGGAGGCATTTTCGTCTGTCAAGGAGGGAATGTACTCTCAAATGGAGTTAGAATCTCTCCTTGGTGGCGGTGGTAATCTCATCTATTAAGGAGGTAGAGTTACCTCTGATATGGATTTCAGTAGCTCCCATTAACCCCCCAGCGGTGTGTTACCTTCGTAAGAGAAGAAACATCCTCCTTATTGGAGGAAATTCACAGTTTCTAGGATGAAATTGCCTCCACGTTTCTTCCGTTGAGGTGTAAAATATTTAACTCTTAAATGGAGGCTCCTTGAACGGATGGTCGCGAGGGAACACCGGAAAAGTGTTGAAACGGTGTTAAATCCAACTCCGTATTTTTATCTGTGTACGTTGAATCTATATAATAGCAGATTTTGCGATGTGTCTCTAGCAGGGCAGAATAAATGCCGTCGGTTTTATAGGCTATACAGGCTGTCCTCTCGTTGGGTTGTATACCTTCATAAGGTTATTCCTTGTATCAAAATTAACAAAACACTTCTAGTCAGCATAGGTCCAATTCTCAACCGTTTTCGAGATATGGGTGGTCAAAAGCGCTGAAAGTCACCCCCACACTGGAAACACAACAATCTGCAGACTGTTTTGCCCATGTCTACTATAACCTGAAAACTGTTTCACAAGGCCAAGACTGTTTAAGTTTGATACCTATGCACACAAAAGACAGTTTTTCACCTAGACTCAGTCAGGGTTGACGTGACCTTTTCTGGGGTCCGGATCAAAAATTTTGCGGGGCCAGAACAAGAATACAAATTCAAATATTTCACAATAAGGAATTATTTATTATAAGTCATATATTTTCGTAAGATGAATATTACTTTTCTCGCTTTTTGCCGCAAAATCCTTGATTACGTCATCAAAATTCATTGCGTTTGTTACTTGGGTTTCTATTGAAAGAATAGCGAGAGATGTAAATCGGTCCTGATGGCTTATTTATGATCGAATATAATTTTTTTTCGTTATGCGCTTTGGCAGCGGTTAGCATTGTTTGTATGGATGCCTATAAGTGCATATAATATTAATTAATGTATCTCTAATTCTCTCAACTCTTTATTCTATTTGAAGTGGATGCTAAATGCACTTTTTTTTTTTAGAATTAAAACTTCAATATCTGCAACACGCTGCAACGAAATATTTCAATGCAAAGACGGTAGAGAGGCACTCGTATCGGTGTGCAGCAAGTTGTCATTGATTAGTGAATTTTCGATTGCATTTTCCGCATACACTTAAGTAAATATGCATTCTATTACACACTTTGTCTTGCAAAATGTTTGGTGAATTTTCGTAGACCGCGGAGCGTTTGAAAAGGCAGGCCCGGATTTTTTTGACGCACTTGATATGGCATATTCTAGCATCCTAAACATTTCTTGTTTATAACCACTTTATATCTTAATAATCAGAGAAGTAATCATCAACGCATTGACTGTCATCTTGGCCATCCATAAGATTGAGACCGTTGACGTCAGCTAGATTTGATTCGATATGACAGGCAATATGTTAAAATATTATTTAATGATCTCATGCAAACACTAAGAATTTATAACACAGAGACATGACAAAATTGTTAGCCTCATTAGAGAACTCATAAAGATTTTTTGTCCTAACCGTTTCTATCCTTGAAGAAGGCATTGACTGTCGACATTGACTACAAAATCATGTGTACGAAATAATATCTTTGTAATGAGCGTGTCAGGAAGCATTCGTACATTAATTACTAACAATTACTTTATACATAGTAGTCATTAGTATTTTTTATTATAGAATTATTTTAATCAAATTTCGAATGTGTGTCTGCAATATATTTGAAGTCTCCCAATTAATTATCTGAGATTTTATTGTTACCCAGTAAAAGCAAGGCCCCTCAAACAAAAACAACAGCTGACTTGAAGACTGAGATGACGATAAAATGATTATAACTTATCTTCCCTTACCTAGTTTGATTCATTAATTTCTTTGCGATTCCCTGACCTCTCCAAGATCCATCAACACTCAATATCTCCACCAGGATCACCTTCTCTACATCGGGGTACCGCCCAAATACGTCCGCTTCCTTATCGACGTAATTCAACAGCCCAAGTATCTTCGAGAATTTCGGATCCTCCACTATGAATTCCTCTTCGGTGGTGTTCCTCTGTATCAACACGTTCAACGAAACTCCTATGATCTTGCCCGAATCGGTGATGGCCAACAAGGATACGTCATCCTTGATGGCCTTCAACGAGAACTCCTCCAAGTCTGAACAGGTATGTTCCCCGTCTAGTAATTTAATGTTGACGTTGAGGGGTTCGTCTCTGAAGAAGAATCTTCGCAGGAACTCTAACACCTTATCTGTGTCTTCTTTGGTTATTTTTCTGATGCTAAATGGTTCTGGTGGGGGAAGCAGTGGCGTATCGGGTGTTTGTGGCGTGGTCGGTGTCGAGGAACTATCCAGAGACTAAAATTGGAAAATTAAAACGGTTGATTAAAATGTGTAACTGTGTTAAAATTACGTTTTTGGTTTCAAATTTCAATTATTACATCTTACACACATTGATAATAACGAAAATGTCGTGGTACATACACTTTTCGTCTGGAGAAACTGAATCTTTTTACATTTAAATATTTTGATGAAAGTGAAAAGTTGTGATCGCACTGTTTTTCTTTTTGACAATCAGTGTATTCCTTATTTATTTAAGCATACATATACCAAAACTGATTAGTTCGCACCATATACAGTAGAACTTCTCTAACTCGAACTTCTAAAACACGTATTATTCCGTGAGCCGTAATATTTTTGGAGAACAATGAAGTTTGAATATTATTATATAGTATTTTTGTCTCCCTAACTCGACTTTCTATTTCTCGACTTTTTCTATTACTCGACATAATATGCGAACACGTAGGCACACGTAACTCGACATTTTCGGGGAATTACGGAATTATCTCTTGGGAATCAGCAATTTGAACAGGCAGAAACGTGTGCTGGGTGCTTTCGGAAGTGCAGTTGTGTAGTACGCGTGACAAAGTGTACGGTAAATATGTCGAAGCGAAATTTAAAGTGTTTAACATTGAATGAAAAACTAAAATTAATAGCAGAGGTGGAAAAAGGGGAAAGGAAGAAGAAAGATATTGCGAAACAATTTGGAATCCCTCATAATACACTATCGACAATTTTAAAAAATAAGGACAAACTTTTGGAAAGAAAAAATGATACGTTGAACAATAAACGAAAAAGGCTTAAAGCTTGTGTTAACGGTGATATTGACGAAGAAATGTTCAAATGGATTACTACCGCACGTGCTAAAAATATTCCTCTTTCGGGGAGTTTAATTAGAGAAAAAGCGAAAGAATTTGCCGCTGCCTTGGGACGGGAGGAATTTTCAGGTAGTATTGGATAAGTTAAAGAGTCGACATAATATCGTCCAAATGTCAAATTTTCAATGTGGTGAAGAACGGCAAAAAAATGTTTTACAGACTTTAATAAGCCAGTATGACAAAAATAATATTTTCAATGCTGATGAGACGGGGCTTTTCTTCAAATGCTTGCCCAACAAAACCCTTGCATTTAAAGGACAAAAATGCTTTGGTGGCAAGAACGGCAAGAGAGAAAAGTTGTGGTTGGGAGTAACATGAGTGGTTCTGAAAAACTAAAATTGCTTGTCATTGGGAAAACAAAACATTCACGTTGTTTTAAGGGTATAAAGCCACTGGAAGTGGATTACGAATATAACAGAAAAGCATGGATGACAAGTGAGATTTATGAAAAGTGGTTATTAAAGCTTGATAAGCAGTTTGCAGCCCAGAAGAGAAAAGTTTTGCTGTTCGTTGACAACTGTCCGGCGCACCCCAAAACCGTAGCAGGAAAGCTGAAGAATATTAAATTGGAGTATTTTCCTCCTAATCTAACCTCAATCTTACAACCGATGGACCAGGGAATTATAAAAAATCTAGAGCAACATTACAGAAAACGGATTATTATGAAAATGTTGGCTCATTTGGAAGAGTCAACATTTCCTTCAAATGTTTCTTTACTAGTTACTAATATGTAGTATTAAATGTATAATACATATAAATAAACTTTAAGATTCAAATTTTACGTAATTTTCCATAACTCGACATTTCCCTAACTCGACTTTTATTCCCTGTCTCTTGGAGCTTCGAGTTAGAGAAGTTTCACTGTATATCACATAGATTTATTTTAATAATGAAATTATACATGTCCAAGATGACAATATACGATTAATTGCTTTTCAAACTTTTGCTTAAAGGCGCCAACTTCATATGTAATGACATAAAGATCATAATAAGACAGATACTATATGAATTATTCATTTACCTCTTGCTGCTAATACTAATAGCTTTGGTGTAAAATAACCGAGCATTGCAGTTTGCAAATGCAAATTAAACGGAAAGTGTCAATCAATAAATTACTTCACCATAAGGAGCGCCAACACCAGCGGTACCTCTATCACATTATATATTATTATTGTATATACCTAACTACAGGTTTTTTTAATGTAATCAATAGATAAAAAAGGCTATTTTTTTATTAACGTATTAGTAATAACAGCTAATAAAACGGATCTACAACATCGTTGTATTTTCATAACGGCAACCACACCTAGAGTCAAGACAATGACAATAGGAACACTGAGCCCAGATATTTCATACACCGGTTTACCAAGCACCAACTATAATAGCTTTTTCGCTATGCGGACTAGGCTATACCTCGTTTTTCAGGCAAAGTACTAGAAGTAAATAAAACTATGGGAAATCATATGAATGAAGAATTATTTCAATAAAACATTATTTGAATAAAGCCTTATTGGAATGATTCTTTCACCAAATTTTTAATTTAGTAACATTGCATTTAAAGGGAAACGCCCTGCTCTTATGCATGTCTGAAAAAATACGACTACTGCTGCAATCAAATGCTAAAGACAATACAAAACAAGATCAAGAACATAAATATTTTGCAAGTGCCAGCCGAGAATTCCAAGCCACTCCCGTTTCATTTATATATGCATGTAGATGTCACCACAAGTCAGTTAGTCGCATGAGCAGAATTTACATCAGTTACGAGAATCTCATAATGAATCTACATGGTGTCTAGCTAAGACGAAAGTTGCGTTTTATTAAAAAATCCATACCACAATGGGTGTAGTAGTAACTTCAATTTGAAGTGAACATCATCTTGGTTTATTAAACGAACAAAATATCAAATAATCAAACATTTATTTCACAGTGGATGCTATATACACTTCGTTACATTAAATTGTCACATATTTATTATGTTTCATTGTAATTCAGTAAATACTTTGTAAATTATACAATTAATACTATTCTCACAGTACAAGAAATAGCAAAAAAAAATAAATTAAAAATTAAGTACTAACGTACTACTATGGAAAACACTATTACTTTTTTCATTTCATCTACATATGTTCGTATAAACATTCCGTTCTAATACGATCATTAAATATGTACATACATAACATGTAAGTCTGTTTCAGTTTTTCGCTTCACACAAATTCGCGAATTTCAAGGTTGAGACGATACAGACGATATACGAAACTTAAACAAATAGCTTTCCGAACATAACAATTGGGATCTCTTCCCAAATACAATACGTAAAACATTCTGAAGATGTATGACGTCATATGCGCGCTACAGATGTTAAATATTTAATCAAATTTTTATGTTGTTGTATCTATTAATCAACGTACATATTTACAATAAGCGCTTTCAATGGTGGAATGTAGAATTTTTTTCTGTTCCGTAGAAATTCATCCCAGGACTAAAATATATTGGAGGTCGTATGTAATCAAATTACGTCTACAAGGAATTTCCAAAGGAGGTGTTAGAAATGTTTCAAATTTTGATTCGCTCTCGTAAATTTTGGATTATTTACGGTTTATACACAGATATACGTAATGAATAATACTAAATTCGGCGTCCAAAATGTATAAAAACAAGCAATTGTCAGAAATACAATAAATATGAATGCAAAATATAATGATTTTTTTGTTTTGATACTATAATCAAACAATCATTAATATATTTCCATCAGTGGCGGCTCGTCAAGGGAGGCTACGGAGGCTAAGCCTCCCCTATTATTTTTAATAAAATAAGTAGCGTTTATTATGTATTAAAATAATGTTTAAGCATCCGTTATATACTAAAATAAAGCAATTTTGCAAAAAAATATATAATCAATAGTATATTTATTCATTACTTAATTTAAAAATGCAAACAAATTTCAAATAATGCCCGAAATTTTACTGTACGCACTATAATAGCAAGCGAGGAGGCTAGCCACAGATTTGGCTCCGCACCGATGATTAATGCCATGGCTGAAAGGCAATGTGTCTCCGTAAGTACACGTGCACTTTATACGGCGAATACGTATGGTTGTAGGCTTGCCGCCGCGGTGAGATCCTACCCGATCGGCATGTTGCGTTATCGGTCGTAAAAAAAAAAAAATGCCTATGCGACTCCCAGTTCCCAGTACTAATAACTTAAGAAGCGTTGGGTGAGTTTTGTTAAGTTACGCACACAAAATGGATAAAATGAACGAAATTAGAATTTGCCAAGATATTGTCGACTGGTTGGTAAGAAATTCTTTTAGTTGTGTAAACATAGAGACGAAATTACACATCGTACAAAACATTGAGAAACCACGGCCTAATTTATCTGTAGTATCTAACGACGGCAACCGGCAAATCGTGGTTTTAGTTCATTATGGTACACTAAATGTGGTTGGTTAACTGGTTCAATTGAACGGGAAAGATTATTTTGTTGGCCATGTCTACTTTTTTGTAACCAAACCGAAACGTGGTCGAAATTAGGTTATACAGATTTAAAAAATCTACCGCGCGCTATTGAACGGCATTCTAAGTCTAAAGAACACATTTCATCGTTGTGCAAATTTAAATTATTTGGAAAACAAAATATTGCTACTGCTGTGGACAGCGCGCGCAAAGATGCAATTATTGCCTATAATAATTAAGTTACAGAAAACTGCAAAAATTTAAGAAAATTAATAGACCTAACAATATTTTTAGCATCACAAGATTTAGCTTTTCGGGGATACAATGAGACTTCAGATTCTTTCAATCGTGGAAATTATAAAGAATTACTCGAACTCTTTAGTAAATATGAATCTAGTTTTAATAAATTTGTTAGTAGTAATATTTTTTCGGGTACATCTAATTTTATACAAAATATTTCTTTTGTATTAAAACAAGAAATAGATACAGAAATCAAAGAAGCTCCGTTGGTTTTTTTTTTGGCAAGTAAATGAAACCACAGATATTTACTGTAAGTCTCAATTATCAATCATATTACGTTATGTCAAGAGCGGTGAAGTTATTGAAAATTTTTTGGAGTTTTTTGACGTATCATCTGGTCGAACAGCTGAAGATTTATTTAAACCTTTATCAAATAACAGCGAAAAATATGATTTAAAAAAAAAAATTAGTCGCTCAAACATATGATGGTGCATCTGTTATGGCAGGGCATTTAAATGGTTTACAAAGTAAAAAAAAAAAAACAATTGCACTCAAGCTCTTTTTGTACATTTTCATGCTCATGCCTTAAATTTAGTTTTGAGTAAAGCTTGTAATATAAACAAAGAATCTACAATTTTCTTTTCTAATTTAATTGTTATTGTTTTTAGAGTTTATTTTTGGTTTATTATTACGTTTATCAAGAGTTTATTTTTACGTTTTTATTACCTTTTTACCTATCACTTATTCCATTTTCCTATCCAGGCAAGATTTCACTCTCCTCTACGTGGTTCTTGCTAGACAATAATTTATATTTTATTTTAATCTATATTTTTTTTCAATTTTTATTCTACACTTACAATGCTACAATAATAACTATAAAAATATAATTTATTGGCTGAGAAGGGTTACTTAGGCTACAGTAGCCTCCCTTGAACAGAACGTCACGAGCCGCCACTGGAAATGAGTAGAGGACAGTGCCGATTCAAGAGCACCAATAATGGTAATACTGAACAAAACTTAGCAATTTTAAATTATTATTATAACAGTGACATATAAAAATATTCTCGATAAATTGTGTAAAAGAATTGTTTCTCTAGATTATTGAAACGTTTTCAATGCTTAATTAAAAGAGGATTAGAATAAAACCAATACTCCACATTAATTATAATTACGAAGAATACTGTGTAAAACGTTGCTATAAATTCATTAAATTTCCTGAGCTTATTCAAATCAATTATGCACGTCCTAATGCAGCTTAATATATGCGCATACATATTATTCACAATTAGATATAACCAGATCGTATAAAACAAATGGTTTTTAAATATCTGCTTATGTACTCGTAAACGATCGTTACCTTTTAGCACGTTAAATAAAACTAACTTTTTCCAGAAACGTATATTTGCCATTCTGGATTCCTCAGAGTAGTCTCAAGACTACACGTTCAAAATTTTTAACGGCAAGAACTCGTTTGATGAAGTTTACCAAGAGGAATTCGTATCCGTAATAATCATATTTTATATTTCTTCTGTCGCTTTAACCTTGAATTATAACAATCGTTTTTATGCGTTAAAATTTACATTGCAAAAATATACACACATATGTACAGCACACATATACATGAGTACATACTTTTTATTTTTCTTTCGTAAATATAAAGAACCGCTTACAGATGCGATGTGTTAAGTGCAGACGCAGATTCGTCATGGCAACTACGAGTCAAATAAATTTACAAGATATATTTACCCATGTAAGGATTACTAATGTCATTAAAGAACGGAAATTGTATTGATCTCAATCTAGTTCACTAGGTACAATAACATAAACTTACGTAGTTAGTTAATGTACGCTGTTATCGGATTTTACTTTATTTATATTCTGTGACATAGAAGTCGCAACACCAAGAAGGAGTACGATTTTTTTGACGAAACTTGGCAGAAACGTTTAACTACTAAAAGGTAGGAATCGATTAAAATTTCAGAAAAATTGATCAAGTGGTAATGGCTTATCTGTCAGTTTCTTCAGTATTTTTTGACTTGTCTTGTCAAGTCTATATTTTGTGAGAATTGTCTTTATCGTTTTCATTCATAATTGTTTGTTTTGAGGGTGTGATCATGCGTCGACATAGAATTTACCGCCAATTAAATAGTTTGTAATTTAATAAATAATAATAAATTTGTATTTTTCATACAAAGAAATTGCAAATCCTCTTAACCGGAATCAATCCACCATCGTGCGATGCTATCAGGCATGGACTAGACACGTCAAGATCGCGGTAGAAAAGGAACAAGGAGGCGAAGAAGAACAAATGAGGTGCAAGATCACCATCTTCGACTTATGGCAACAACCGATTCTCCAGTAGCAGATCAACTGCCAATCAAAGCTAATGAACGTCATTCTGCAACACTTCGAACGGTTTACCGCAGAATCAGAGCGTTTGCATTTGTATCGGCCACAACTTGTGTTACCACTAACGGCTCAACACCGACATCAACGTTTGAAGTGGTGTAGGTTGCGACTACACTGGAATCTAGAGTGGTCTTTAGTGATGAATCCCGATTCTGTTTAGGAAGGCATGATGGCCGTATGAGGGTCAGACGAAGACGTGGGGAACATCGCAATGCTGAATATTCTGTTGCGAGCATGTGCACCAAACTGTGGAGCTTATGGTATAGGGCGCTATAACTTTTGGAGGTAGATCTCGTTTTGTATTCGTCCGAGGCAATATGAACGCCCAGCGATATTGTGGATGAGGTGGTCGAACCCCATATTCTTCCATTTCTTCGGCAATTGAAAGAACCACTTTTCCAGCAAGATAATGCCCGCCCCCATATTGTTCTATGGACCGTTTTACAGAGACTAATGTCAATCTCTTGCCATGGCTACCCTGATCTCCGGGTCTTTCGCCCATCGAACATGTTTAAGACATTATGAGGAGAAGACTGAAGAACTCGCTGCATCCTCCGCAAACGATGCAAGCACTTCAGCACGAATTACAGGTGCTTGGGGCACAATACCTCAAGAGGAGATTAACCATGTCACGAAGAGTGCGACAGTGTGTAACCAATAGCAAGGGACCAACTTATTATTAAGAAAAGTTATGTTTATATTCTGTTCTTTTTCTTTGAAATTTTAATAAATTACTGCCTTTTACTAGTTAAACGTTTCTGTTTGATCAAAACAATTCTAGCTCTTTTTGGTGTTGCGATTTCTATATCACAGACTATACAACAATAAACATGAACCATTCAAGTTTATCTATAATCTCTTATAGTCCAACATAAATATATTGTAATATTAATGCCCTATATGAAAAAATCAGTTTTTCTCACTCATTGTTTTGGAAAGTAGTGAATATTTCTTCCTTCGAATGCTGACAGCAGAATTATATTTCAAGCACTTAACGTGAAATTGTTATACAGAGCTATAATTCACTATGCGAACGCAAATGACTACATAGATGCTTATTTATCTGGAGTAGCACGATTGTGAATTATAAAACGGCAAAAAGATATGATTTATTGCACTCTCCTGTGAAGTTTTAGCGATGAGCCAATAGAACAAATACAAGTATTAATGAATGATGATGTTACCATAATAATTACATTGTTTATGTTGACTTTACTAAATACAGCCAAGGCTAAGCGGATTTAAGATATTTCAATATATCTACATCGTGTATGTATGTCTGTATAACTATTCAGTTGTAGGTGTTCGGCACCTAACAGAGAGAAAAGAATTATTGATCACGAGAATTGTAACACCGGATAGGAATGTGACTCTGGTAAGAATAATAAATTTAGTGCGGTTACCAACGATATTACAAGTTAGTATGTTTCTGACATTTTCAATTCTAGCTACTTTGTTGCATTGACATTGACTTTTACCAGATGATTATTATCATACGAAAGCTACACCTGTTATATATGCGTTTCCAACAGTACAATTGTTGTTTAACAATAGAGCAGTTTTTTTTCTTCTCCAAGTGTCTATTCAAGGTGATTATTTAAAATAGCCTTTCATTTACGCATATAAAAAAAAATACGATAATTGTTATCCATTGTGTTATGAACAATTGCTTTTTGGTATTCAACTACAATATTTTCATAAACAAACTGTATTATCTCAGTTTCCCAACTTTATTCGAATTAGCAGTAATTTTCTATTTACGAAGTTAGCACAAATGGAATAATAACAGCTTCTTTAAGGGTGACCTATAGTATATGGTTTTCCCTGTCTTACTTTATCAAATTAAAGTAATTGGCAAAAAAACTTTTTTTTAATGCTGTGCTTTCAGAGAAATTATAACTTTGTGCCAGAGAACCTTTTTCGGGTTTTCATTTCGTTTTATTTTGCCAATAAACCGAAAAAAAAACGCTCTCTGGTAAAATCGATGGTGTTTTTTCAAATATATATATATATAAAAATTAGACAAGAAATGAACTCATAATACCGATTAATACAAATTATAATAAAGTAAAGTAATGTTCCTATATAAGAACTACTATATACAGGGATGAATCACAATATATGCGACAAACTTTAGGAGCTGATTCCTGAGGTTATTTTGATCATAAAAGTTCATAAGAACATATGTCCCACACTGCTTATTTCTAAAGTTATACAATGTTTAATAGTAAGTTAACATAATTAATGTTTTTATTATAAATTAACAAAATAATTAGTAAAACAAAATTAACTTATAGTAACTGTTGAAAATGACCGCCCCCAACTGCAATACAAGCTTCTATCGTCCGTTGTATTGACTGGCGAGTCCGTTCGAAAATACCAGGGATATTTCGATAGCTGCGATAATACGATTTCTCAGTTCATCGACATTTTCAATGGGAGTCGTATAAACTAAAGATTTAAGGTGACCCCAGAGAAAAAAGTCCAAACTATTTAAGTATGGAGACCGAGGAGGCCACGGTTGTGGACCTCCCCGTCCTATCCACCGATTTGGATACGTATCGTTCAAAAACTCGCGAGCAACTAAATTAAAATGCGCTGGAGCACCATCATGCATAAAATACATTTGTAATCTTAATTGTAAGGGGACTTCTTGCAGCAGTAGTGGTAGCTCCTCTTCAAGAAAATTGCGGTATCCCTCGCCATTTAACCGCATCGGTAAAAAATGTGCACCTATCAAGTGATCTCCAACAATTCCGGCCCACACATCGACAGTGAATTGATGTTGATAACGGGCATTCACTATTTCGTGCGGATTTTCTTCGGCCCATATGTGATTATTATGGAAATTATTAATCGCGTTTCTAGAGAAAGTAGCCTCGTCGGTGAAGAATATTTGAGCCAAATAGTCAGGAATTTGTGCGATCTTGTGTTGGACCCATCGACAAAAAGCCACTCTTTGCGGAAAATCTGCTAGCAAAAGTGCCTGCACCCGTTGAGTGTGATATGGATACAACAGTTGATCTTTCAATATTCTCCAAACTGTGGCCTGACTAATGTTTAAAGCAAACGCATTCGGATATTGTTCTTCATATAGACGTCTAGCAGCACGCGAATTTCCATTGGCAAGACCGTAAACAAGATGCATATCACCCATCTCAGCATTCGTGTAATTCATTTTAGAAAACAGAGACTGACAATAAACAGAATGAATACTCTGACAACTACTGTCAAATATTGAAATGACAAACAATTCCCTCTCAACACAATTGATTTTGAAGAACCAACTGTGATATTATATCCTGTTAGTCATAGTTCATTTATTATTAAACATTCAATAACTTTTAAACCAAACCGTTTTGGACATATAGTCATATGAACTTTAATGATCAAAATAACCTCAGGAATCAGCTCTTAAATTTTGTCGCATTGAGATTCACCCTGTATAAGTAGACTAACCAAGTACACGGCGAAAGTGTTGCACTTAAAAGTACCCTTTTGGATGTAAAATGTAGACATCGCTAGTGTTCCTAATATCCAAAAGTGGTGGGGATGGCCACATTCTTAGCGAGGATAAGAACCACTATTTAATCCGATAAATTGCATGATAGAAATGTTCGTAAATGGTTAGCGCTGTTTCACATTGTTCCATTAGAAGTGCAGGTTTTTGAGATTGTGCAACTCGTTTACACAATACCAGAAAATTTATTGTCATATGAAAAATATAGGTTTTAATATTTAGTTTAAGTCTTTCCTTTGTATTTCTATCCTATGTGGGTTCTCCCTTTGTTCCGTTGGCCTACCTGTTTGTTCTAAGTCGCCCGATCGGCCCCGGGTGTGAAGCGTGTCTAATGTTTTTTCCCTTGTGTCCATACGGGTTGCCAGGTTTTTTGATTTTTTTTTTATTATTATTTTTATTTTTTTTTTATTGATATATATTGGTATATATATAAAATTTGTACGTGGCTAATGGCTAACGCCAAGGCCAATAACAACAACAACAACAACAACACAATACCAGACTTTATTTATATTATTTTAATATATCTGCCTGTTAATTCAAGCGAGTCGGATATTCCCGCCCGACTGTAGAGTCTACCGGGACAAAACCACTTGAACCGATTCATACCAAGCAGTCGGGAAATACGAATATCCGAATCTCCCGGTAAGGCTTAACACGAGTACACATGTACTAAAGAGGAACATGTGCGCCCATCTACCTATTCGGAAAAAGATAACACGTTTTTCTTATCTTTGAACTCGTACGTTTGCATTTTTTATAGTTTTTGCGTTACGAAGCCGTCACGGTATTACTTTATTTAACTATGAATTACATAAAAAGCGAAGCAAATCCACTAGTAGTACGTTTTATCTATTAATTATTTAAATGTTACTAATAAATATAAAATTAATACATTCATAAATAACCTTGTATCTCATAAGCGGGTGTCATCGTTAAAACATATCGGTAAACAATGCGTTTTAGTAACCCTCATCTGTTCAATAATACATAACAGCGAAAGTATTTCAATATTATTCAAGAATATATCTACTGTCCAACACAAAAACTTTCAATTTTATAGTTTGTAATTTCTGTATGTCCTCTAAAAATGTCTGGGGAGTGTATAACAAAAATGTAAAGCAAATATTAGATTGGATATCAGAAACACGTGATATTACTGTGAAGGAATTCGCTTTTAACCTTCTATAAGCACAGATTCAATTACAACTTATAGGATTATGTTAATTTATTTCGGGCGTACACGCTTAACGCTTGCATTCTTTAACTATGTTTACACTTCAGCCAAACATCCACAAAACTACGTCCCCAAAATAGCACTGAATCGCAACTTTACTTTATTCTGAGTTTATTAGACACACGCTAGTGATTACTTTTAGTTTTTATTGATAGCGAAAACGGCTTTTGGCAACGTTCCACAGTCTAACCGGATTATCTATAAATAAAGGTAGGCGTATGTTGTGTCCCGTCATGCTGTTTAGTGATGATACATATCAATTGGTGTTACGACTGCATCGGGACGAGGTGTAATTGTTAATTTTAAAAAAAATTCCATTGATGAAGTTTATGATGTCAATACTAAATTGATTAAAAGCAATTAAGGAATACACCGATAAATTGCTTATCATGGTCGCACCATTTATAAACCTGGATTAATTATTTGCCAAGCAAAAAATGACAACAATTCTTGCTTACCTTAGTAATTGGCAAAGAAAAAGTTGATGAACTGAATAGCAAACAGAAAAACGTGCTAGAATATTGTTGTACGTTAAGTACAATTAAGTTATATTATTTCTTTGTAGATATTATAAGCATACTTTGAAATTTATGTGGGCTTTACAGTTTTTTTAAATAAGGACTTTCGGTTCAAAATTCATTATATACATTCGCTCTAACTGAAGATTATCCATCAAATACTGGTGTTGTATAAATTGGTACACATACCAAAATTTAATATAATGAAAATTACAGCACCTAAATACAAAAAATAAATTTTGGCAGCCCATTTAAGTGTTTTCCCTAGCAAGCACATCTGCTTTGCTCCTACATAGTGCGCATAAGGTCGATGTTTGCTTATAGGAGTCCCGTTTAAAAAGCTTTTCAGTGTACCTCATTGTTCTATTACTTATGTAATAGTACAATAATGAAACAATAAATCATTACTTGTTTCTTTTACTAAATCCCAATTAACAACAGATAATAAAGGGTCTAGCCGAATAAGCATGGTGTCTGGGGGCCAGAGACCGGATTCTTGAAAAAAGGGAAAAAAATGGGTATGACAAGCCATAAGAAAATAATATAGGGGTATTTTACTCCCCGACTCCCCACTGACCTTGAAATAATCAGAAAAATATGTCCCAAACAGACCTATTTTTAATTTTTTTTTCCTAGAAAACTATTGTCTTTAGAAAAACGGTGCTGCCGCTGTCTGTTGGATATTGAACCATAGTATATTATATATTTTTTCGAAAAAATTTCATTCATAAAATCAAAAAAAAAAAAAATTATTTTGAAATATTTGAAATTATGGATTTCATGGTTCCTTCAGAGTGACAATCACAAAAAAAAATACAAAATATGACTAATTATATATACTATAACTCCTATAAGTTTGATTAAAAAATGATGGGTGCAATATATTAAAAAAAAAAAAATCCAGCTATGACCATCTGTATGCTTATTATACCTATCTGTTGTTGTTAATCTTTTGTGCCTATAATATCATGAGTCAAGTTATAATCATAAAAAAAGTATGAATATTTATTTGCGTTCCGAGTAGAGATAAATATACTTTTTTATTCGAGGTGGCAGTTCTTGGCCCGAAGCGGAGCTATGGTCCATAAGCCACCCAGAATAAAAAAAAAAGAACTTACCCTACAAGGATGCGCATTAATTTGTTTCGCTACCACAAACACAACACTCAATAATTATACATTAATATTTAATAAAAATAAAAAAAACTGACACATTTGTGACAGACGTCAGTAAACGTCAGTGTAACTGACATAGCGACTGTGACACCATGTGTTGGAAGTTACCTACTGCGATAGGTGACCTGCCATGGTAAGTGGCCTTAGATACAATCACACTACTCATTTCATTACCTAGTTGTTTTACTTCCCATTGCTGTCAACCTTTTGACAATGTAATGTCAATTTACTAGTTTTCGTTCATAAAATCAAAAAAAAAAAATTATTTTGAAATATTTGAAATTATGCATTTTATGATTCTTTCAGAGTGACAATCACCGAAAAATACAAAACATTGCTAATTATATACACTATAATCTCTGTAAGTTTGATTAGAAGCCAATGGGTGAAAATATCAAAAAAAAAAATATTCCAGTTATGACCATTACTATGCTCATTATACTTACTTATTGTGTTGTTAATCTTGTCAGTGTCTATAATATCATGATTGCCTTATAGTAACAATAATAAAAAAAAACTTAATAACCTTGCCTACCGTAAATCATATAGGTTTAATTAAAAAATAGTAAGTACAATATATCAAAAGGAAATAAGTTCCATTTAGGACGATTGGTTTTTCTATTACACTTACGCACTGCATTGTTAATCTTTTACGTTTATATTATACGTTGATATGGTTCAATATCTAATAGATGGGGGCAGCACTGTTTGTCTAAAGAGAATAGTTTTCTAGGAAAAAAAAGTTAAAGATAGGCCTGTTTGGGGCAGATTTTTCTGATTATTTCAAGGTCAGTGGGGAGTCAGGACGTAAAATACCCTTTTATTACCTTCTTATGACTTGTCAGTGCCCATGCATAACTTTTTTCAAAAATCCGTTCTGGGGGCCAGTTCACCATGCTTATTCGGCTAGACTCTTTGGGGTAAAAATGTGTTTCTTAATTAGAGTGAATTGTAAAACAAAACAATTAATTTTGACCAAGCATTCTAGAACTGCAGAGTAAAATATAAAACGACACTAAACAAATACTAGAAATCAATTATTTATAAAGCTATAAATGTTGAAATCGCCAAAATCAACACTTTGAAAACAAAACCAGCAGATTCCAATCAAGGTTTGGAAAGAATCACACTAGAAAATAGATTTATCGTTTCTGATGGCATTTGTAATATATATTTATTTCTTCTCTTTTCAAAACAATTGAATTCTTCGAAGTGATTCGTAAAATAAATTTTATTATTTCTTTTTTATTTATTTCATGCAAGCTGCCACTGTTATAAAGTAACGGCGAATTTGACAAGGTTAACACCAGAATTAATTAATATGTAGATACTAAGAAATGATTTTTTTTATAACGTGAAAAAAAAAAGTTGTAATAATACTTCCGCATGCTTAAACTTTTTAAGAGACCAAACAATTTGACGGGAACTATTTACGTATTGGTATATGTAGACTACAAATCACTGCGTTTATAAAAATGAGAATAAATAAAATAAATAACAAAAAAATTTACTTACCACATATTCTGTAAATTTCAATTTAGCAAACTTCTCCTGCACTAGGAACGCGGGCATTTCCAAAGCCATTTTTTTTTTTCAGGAACGAAGCAGCTGTTCCAATTCGACGCCTGTGGTGATTATTGCACGAAAATGCACTGAGGAGGAATTTCGTATTTTCGGACAAGCGCGTTTTGGTCTCCAATATATATAGTCGAGCGTATCAGCGAGACTGCTTCCCACAGTTACCACGTTTATATACTTATAGAGGACACTCTTCGGGATAGAAGCAAACCCCCAAGTGCCGAAGAACGAATTGGAAAGGAAACAGTTTTGTTTTACGACCGGAAAAAAAATCAATGCGCGAGCCTGTGTTTTGCCGCGCGATTTATTGTGAATATCTCGGCAGACAGTCAACGTTTCCAATTCGAAAAGACGCACCGGATGTTTTTTAACGT
The DNA here is from genome assembly GCA_949128085.1 of Cetonia aurata. Lineage (NCBI taxonomy): Eukaryota > Metazoa > Arthropoda > Insecta > Coleoptera > Scarabaeidae > Cetonia > Cetonia aurata. Next base: position 39,461,249 of record OX421885.1, read on the forward strand.
ACGTAGAGTAAACGGAATCTTTATGTTTATTGCGAATAATTTGGTACGAACTGTTTGGCAATAGTTTGCATACTAACCGAACGAGACAGCGCTAATTCTCTTATAACAACTCCGTGACGTACAGGTTTACTGATCGTTATGTTAGCCAGCGAGAGTGCCATTGTTACTATTTTTTTTATATCCGAATACGTAGTTAGTGTTAACAATATACATATACAATATATTTTGTTGTGTAAGATTTTCGTAACAAGTTTTCTGATTCTTTTGCTGACGAATTTAATATATCATCATTATCAGCTAACCTTCTTGTCATATTATTACCTCGAAGGAAAAAGTAATTGTAAATACTGGCTCATATTTATTCCTTCAATACAATTTTTTTTTTAAATGAAGTTTCCGAGATCATCATTTTGATGATTATGTTTAATAAACGGGCTTATGTACCTAAAAACATTCAGCTGGGATCGAACATGTCCAATGTTATATTTTTAAAAGTGTAACAACTTCATTGCAACTATAACGAAGTTGCATTAATATTTGTTTATCACTTTTGCTGATGATATTGAAATTACTAGGACATTTCCTGTATTTAAGAAAGGTGACCCACAAAAAGTAGTAATTTACTAATCTACCTCCGGCTTTTCGAAAATTTTGAAAATTTTATTAACGAATCAACTACGATCATCAACGCAATTGGATGTATTTATATGTATCAGGAAAATCAAGCGTAGTGTTTGATGCCATAGACAAAAAGAAGATTGCGCGTGGTATATTCTTTGATTTGTCAAACGCTTTTGATGCAGTGGATCATCAGTTATTCCTTGCTAAACCTTATTCATTAGATGTAGGAGGTTTGGCTTATGATCTTCTGCCATCCTACAATAAATTTTTTTTTCTTTGATTCAAGTACCCCGTGATGTACCGCAGGGATCAATTTTCGGACTGTTATTGTTCTTTTTTGTATGTGAAACATCTGACTCTCACCTGTATTATCCTCTGTTGGCTCAGTTAGCTGATGATACTAGCTGCGCAGGAACGCGCGTCGATACCAGAAGCATGAATATTAACAAGCGAACACCGACAAATGTCAAACTCAGAAAGACTGAAAGAGTACCATGGTAGAAACACCATTTTTTTTTTTCTATTAAAAGGGCCGATTTTGGGGTAAAGCCCTTCAAAGTTCGCGCGATTTTTCAATTTTTAGTAATATATAAAAGTAATATAAAATTATAAACAGATATTTTTAATGTAATTTGCAGCACTACATAGTCTCAAAGATGACGTGAAATATCTTCGAGATGATGCACCCCATATCGCCATTTTTAAGTAATTTCTCTTTTTTTTTGTTATCTCTAAAAAAAAATGCGCTTTTACGTAGAAAACGATGATGATATATTTGTTAATAAAATGTCATTCGAAGGCTCATGTTTAATTACACATTAAGTACTCATCTAATAAATATTGATATTCTAAGACGCAAGTGGACAAAGGCCGAGATGAAACAGTGGGCGGAAGCAAGCAAACATCAATTAAGCAAAATTAAGGATTATAAGGATGCAAGGAAAGAACTCAAGCGCATGATTTAGAAGGCTAAGAGGGAGCACTGAAGAAAGCTACTGTCAGACCTGGAGATGGTTATAAAATTGCCATGACGTTGATCCGGGACATTGTTCCGTGGGTTCGGTGCGATTTCAGGAATACTGATTATTTCATGACTTACAATTAGTTTCTCTCCGCTCATACCTGAAAAGATTCAAACTGTTGGAGGATGCCTGCTGTCTGGACTGCGATTTTGCGGATACGTCTGAACAGGCGATAATAGTCCGCGGAAGACGGACTGAAAATAGAGACCAGCAGGTGGGGAATGTACCCCTAAATCAGGCGTTTTGGCAGAGAAAAAGTTGCGTAGTTCTTCTACCATGATACTCTTTCAGTCTGTAGAGTTTTATGAAAATCGAAATTTGACAATCGCCGGTATTCTCTTGTAAGTAATAGTAGTGGCAGGGTGCGGCAGGGAAACTTGCTGATTTGAAAAGTCAATAAAAGAAAAAGTACTTCAAATATCGATTTAATTCTTTTTGTATCGTATAGTACACATTCTGAATTTTTGTTTTAAGTGGTTTTAAAAATGACATCGGGCAAATGGCGGCCCTCATTCGTGATACACTGATCAACCCTAGATTTAAAGTTGCGCTCCACTCTTTCGAGCATATCGACGGGAATGTTGGCGATGGCTTGGCGGATGTTGTCCTTCAGGTGTTGCAGGGTCCGGGGTTTGTCGTTGTAAACGATGGATTTTAGATATCCCCATAAAAAAAATCGCAAGGTGCCAAATCGGGGGAGCGCGGCGGCCACGGTACGTCACCCCTCAAGGATATCAGGCGCTCGTGAAAGTGTTCCCTCAAAAGCTCCATCGAAGTTCTCGCTGTGTGCGCCGTGGCTCCGTCCTATTGGAACCATACGTCCCCAAGATCCATTTCTTCAAGTTGTGGAAGAAAAAATGTCTCAATCATTTCTCTGTAGCGAACTGCATTCACAGTAACAGCGCGTTCATCTTCCTCGAAAAAATGAGGCCCTATTATTGCAACTCTCGACAATGCACACCACACAGTAACACGTTCACAATGAAGTGGAATGTCATGAAGTTCGCGAGGATTGACATTACTCCAATACCGCATGTTTTGTTTGTTAACACAGCCGGAAATGTGAAAGTGGGCCTCATCACTAAAAAACACGAGAGCGTCGTCTGGAGTTTGGCGAGAAGCGAAATCGCGCTCACTCGACTTTTGGACCACAGCCAGTTTGTAGGGATGAAACTGGAGTTCCTTGTGAAGAATTCGTCTCACTGTGCGATCAGAAATCCCCAGAGCAGCAGCGTGTTTACGCGCCGAACGCCGGGGAGAGCGCAAAAACGACTCCCTTACCCTTTCGACGTTTTCTGGAGTTCTGGATGTCCGTTGACCTCCTGGGCCTTTTTTTTCAACACTCCCACTTTCCCTAAATGTGTTCACCCACGAAACAAGCAATTGCCGGCCAGGAACGGGACCCGCGGGATGAATATCGAACCGAGTTCGGAAGGCACGTTGGGTGGCGACCACCGAATGACCGTTGGAAAAATAGGCCTCGACGGCGAACGCACGCTGTTCCTTTGTCCAACGCATGATGACAAATGTCATTTGGGGTAACAAAACTTCAAAACCCCCTCTTTCTGATGAGACCCTCCCCACCCCTTTCTGACTACGCCTCGCTCATTGGCGTCCAATTCAAATCAGCAAGTTTCCCTGCCGCACCCTGTATTTATAGTGAACAACATGATCTTCTTCTAAATGGGCTTGTGTTGAACGATTCTTTAGATTAATTTATCGCATTTTGTTCTGGCGATCCATAGCGGTTCTTCTTTACCACATTAGGTATATAATATTCCGCGAAATCTACGCGGAAACTTCAAGAAATTCTTGGTGAAATTTCAGTAAACAGAAACTATTAGATATCTTACATCTATAATTAATTTATATATGGCTCGAATAATATCTGATTCAACGGGTTTTTTTAGCATTTTTAGCAAGCATTTGATTTCTAATTTTAAATTGTAACTTTAAATTTATAATAAGTCATGAATATTGTTTATAGTAAATATCCATACATTTACATAAATAACGTATGCAAATGAATCAACCAAAAATGAGTTCTGTATAATGTTACAATATCTAATTAGTTTATATGCTTAATAGATAAAACCTCCAATTGCTCCTATTAATGATAGTAATTATCTGTGTCCCCTGAATATATTTTATATATCAAAATTAAGAAAGAAAACATCACATGAGCGGCGGAAAAGTTATCGGCCACTTTATGTTTTACGATTGACGTAATATACCATAGATAATAATTATATTTGTTTTCCCGTTGAAACCTGTCTTTAGCATAAATTACCGACTAAATTCGCAAATACTGTGCAGAAAATTCCGTTTACGTCTATGTAAACAGCGTAAATATCTGGACTTTAACTGTCACCTCTATAAATATTACAATCTAGTATAAAACCAAGAATTTTATTGATATAAGTAAAATTTTCTGATAGAGCTATTGAGCCTGCCGTGTGAACACCTATCTCCTTGGAGGTAAAGCAAAAATTGCCTGGGAATTCCAAATCACCCTGAAACCACCGGCAAAAACAACTTACCATACAAGTTGTGTCCACTCAGCCTCTACGCGTCGTTTAAAATAGCATACTATAGTGGTTAATGAAAATGCAGACCACTTATTATGAATATTAAACAGCTATCTCGCATACTATATAACAAGATATTCAAAAAAGAAAAAACTTGATCGATTTGTAACATTAGCTTAACTTTTATTATGGGCAAACAAATTCGTAGTAGAGTTTGATACTGGGTGATCATCTGGGGTTCCTCAGCTGTTGCCAGTTAAGCATTTTGAGTCCAGAATCGCATTATTCGATATATTCTAAATATTAAATCCACAGATTCTTGTCGACCGTATTTTAAAGGATTAAATATTTTGACATGTTGTTAATTTATGGTGAAGTACGCTAGAATTCTGGTGCTGCAAGCCGATTGTACGCTGAGCGGTTTCCTAACAGGTCAACACTTACTCTACAAAAATTCACCGCTCTAGTAATCCATACATGAGAAACTGGTGTACTGGAAACACGGCGAGGTCGAGACGGTAGACCTGGTTGACACTAACGAATCTTGGATGGCGAAAAAGAAGTCTTAAATCTTGTCAAAGAAGATCCATCTAGTAGTACTCTAAAAATATCACGCCAAGAAAATGTATCAAATCGAATTGTCTGGCGAAGACTGCGCGAGAATCAATTGTATCCTTTCCATGCACAAAAAGTACAGGCTTTATAACTTGAAGATCATTCTTTACCATTTACAATTTTGCCGATCGTTTCTACAAAAAACATGCAGAAATTACAAACTTTCCTTCCATCGTATTGGCGACTGATGAAGCAACGTTTAATGTTAAAGTTTTTGATCAAATATCAGGGAAGTTCATTTGAGCAAGTCTCAAATGAAGAAGTGTTGATGATAAATTTTGGTGGCAAATTGAAAGTATGTGCCAAAATAATATAAATTACGTGAGATCAAGGAATTTACAGTCGTAACATTTTACAGTGAATCAAGGATTAGAACAAGGAGGAATACTATTCTGTTTATAATAATAATTAGTGATGTCTTAAAAGATCTTATATGAATAAAACATCCAAGCAATATCAATTACAAAAAGCTCATATCAGATACTTTGTTGTGTAAAAATAAATTTATATGAAGTCTTGCTTCTTCTGATAGATCTAGCAATCCATATGTAATGTGAAACATGATTAACCTATGTGCTGTTCAATACGAATATTCAAAACATAATTTTTGCGATAGTGAAGACCAAATATTTTAAACTTAAAATTAGGGTCTAATACAAAAAATTGTTGCAAATGCACATTACTTCTCTACTACAGTAGGTCTAAACCTAGTCAAATAATTAATTTTTCTGCATCTCATGTAATATAAACCTTTTCGTTGAATCACAAAAGGTAATTTTAATGCTTTTGTTTTTTACTCAGTTCTAAAACCTAAATTACATAATTCTATCTATGTAAGCTCTTTCTACCTGGTGCTATTTTTTTTTTCCGTCATTATTACACAACATCTAGCAGAGAATCTACACATTATTTTGACCGTGGTTTTACGTAGAAACCATTCGAATTTACATTAGTAATACTATTTACTATGAATGGAACTAGTGACGTTGTAACCGCAAAGGAAACTAAATAATAACGTATTTACATCTCCTACCGGTTGGATCCGATTGCCAAGCGATAACTTTAACACCGGATGACCTTCTTCTTAACATCTTGCCATAGGTGACGATGACTAATTCGTTGGGGTGCCATACTGAATATGTACTATACTTATTACATCGATTCAAACGTAAAATACTGTATTGTTTATAATATGGAATCGTAATTTCTCCTGTGTGTGTAATTTTTTTTAGAAAATGTGATGTATAATTTGCTAACCATAATTTTAATTATAATATTATTAATCGCACCAATTATTGACACTTGCATTCTTATGCTTATTCACAGAATTACATTTTAAATTATGCATAAACATTAGATATCTGTCACTTAATTATTTTTAACCAAGCAAGGTTATTGGAACAAATAAAATATTACTATTACCATTAAAAAAATCCCTAGAATTGCCCAGCGTCAAAATCAGCTAAATTTCCATAACTTTCCGCTGTATATAGCAATAAATAACTATTTTGCTAATTACACTAATACGTGTAGGTACTAAAAAGTAATTTATTCTTTAATAATATTTTTTTGCGGTTACTTTAACCTTGTTTGCACAAATCTCCTTGTCGTCAGAGAAAACATGTATTGCGGTTTTAGTCTAATAAAATAAATAATTAAATAAATATGCATATATCTGGGCATCCCACCAAAACATTTGCGGTTTTATTATATCCAATTATAAACAAATTGGGAGAATACAGAAACATTATGGATGAAAAAATTGCAAATTAAATTTTGATTTATCTAAGGTAAGTGTTCTTGTATGTAAATGTTCGATATCAACTTTGAGTCTGAGTTGGGTTCTAGGGCATAGTGTGTAGGTGGTACACCTACCGGAGCTAAAAGTCACGTTTTAAATATTTCATTTTGAGAACGATATTTCGAACGGATACGGATTGAGGGTGCATAAGGGAAATGTTTTGGACAGAATAAGGTTTTTAACATCGTTGCTAAATTCCTTCCAATACGTATAGATTTTGTGGCAGAGATTGGCTTACTAGCTTTTTGCAGAAAAATCCCCAACTTAAATATACGTAAACTAGAGGTAACTAGTCTCAATAAGATTATCGCTTTTAACAAAACTGAAGTCGATAAGTTTTTTACAAACCTGTTGACTATTCAAGAAAAGAATAGTTTTGCTCCTGATCGAATTTTTAACATCGATGAAACAGGATTTCCTACTGTGCACAAGCCAATATCAATAAGGGCAAAAGCAGGTAGGAGTTGCTACTAGTTGGTAGAGAGGTAAGACCATGACGGTTTGATGTGCTATGAGTACATTGAGATCATACGTACCTCTGTTTACTTATGCAAGAATGCCTACAACAGAAAGCCTCAAACGCGATGGTCCACCTAGCGGTATCTAGGCATGGATTAAGAGTGGATGGATGCAGGATGAAGTTTTTGTGTTATATGTGAAGTACTTTGTGATTTGTGTATTCTTGTGACATTAGATAATCATGCGAGTCATATTTTCCTGGAAATATATAACTATTGCCGCCTTAATGGAGTTCTATCTCATCGCCTTCAACCTCTAAATATTGCATCCTTTGGACCACTCAAGAAAGCATACAATTACGAATGCCAATTATGTATGAAAACTTATCCAAATCAAAAACTAAGCCCCAGTGACCTGCCAAGTCTATTCACAAACGCATATGGTCGAGTAGCAACTGTTGTAAAAGAAATAAAGGAATTTTATGCGACGGGAGTTTTAACCCGAGAATCCAGAAATATTTTCTGAAAAGCTGTTTGTAGTTTTGGAGTTAGATGTAGATCTTGTTAGAACAAAATTTTCGGGAAAACGGTGCAGCAAATTATCAAAAAGGGCAAACGTCACATCAAAATTATTCCGCGGGTAGTCAGTTCACTGAAATCAATAAACAGTCACCTATGAGTACTACTACAGAAGGTATTTACTCTTCAAAAGATACCGATTAGAACTTTATTGAGCCTTAACTGTCATGCTCCCTGTAGAGGTGTGTTCAGAAAGCCCAAAATTTTAAGTTGCCTACACCTATGAAATGTTATGTTTCGTTCATGGGCATCATAAGGGGTTTAGTGACTGCGCGGCACATAACTAGATTTTTCATCATTTATTGCCACTAAGACATAAAACTACAATTTTTCAAAAAAAAAATTTAAATATTTGGGTTGCAAATTTAAAAAAAAAAAGAAAAATGCTCTTTTAAATTTAAGTTGTTATTCTATTGCTGGTTATATAAATACTCGTAATGATTAGTATTCAAGTTTTATTTTTATATTTGTATTGTTGACGGTTTTTATTGATGTCGACTTGGTGCTGCTTTATAATCAATTATTTAGATTTGGTGTTCTTTGGCATTAGGTAGGTCTACGAAAACTTTTGCGAATCACTGTATGTCGTTCGCTTGTACGACGCCAAAACGTTCGTGCTAAGTAAAATATTACAATAGGCCGATTTTAACATCGCTGCACCACAAGTGATCACGGCCGCTCTGTTTTGCAGTCAAGGTCTGATACCCGTCCAGCGCTGATCGTGTTACGGATTGGTACCCCACCATCGAAATGAGAATTCTGCTGGCGAGTTGCTCTTTTTTGGAAAGCATCATCTACCTTCTGGCCAATTACATTCAAAATCCTTACCAACGCTAATTTTTACAACGGATCTGCTTGCACAGTTGAGACTCTACGGTCCAATGATTGCTTAGCGCAACACAGGTCGCAGGAACAGGTCGCTAATACCAATGACCATTTGGAATGCTAATAAATAAAGAAAGATCTAAATCATTACTCCAAATAGGAAATTTATAGTTAGTACCTGCATGTAAAGCATTTATATAAAACATGCATGTTTATAACATTTTCTTTTATTGCTTAATAGCTCTTTTTTATCATTACGTGTTTCTTAATAACATATAGGATACTAAGCTAAGCCATTTATGTGTATAGCTAGTATTTCATCTTGAGGTATGCTTATGTAATAATAAATTCCAAGAAGAAAATCAGTTTAATTTACAAGTACTATATAAATTTATAACATACATTACATACGTGTCCTACTTGATAATTGCAAAACATTTTAATGTAACAATTATACTGCTTTCCTTGAAAACCGATGATTTTTGTGACATTAAGCATGCTTATTAAAACCCTATAATGTGCGTGTTGTAAAAAAATATACCCTGGAATTACTTATTCCATTCGAATATATATGTATCTCATAGAGGGTTACTTGGCAAATTCTAATCCGGGTTCCGCACTGGTTACAGTTGCACTACCGCACTTCTATGTGTGACGGATGGTATTCTAAGGTATTAATGACGATTCTCGTTCTTTTGGACTTCTCTAAAGCGTACAATAGGATCACAATATCCTTCTGCACACTACGAAGGAGGCGGGATTTTGGGGTGACTCCTTAGCCCTGCTGAGTAGTTTTCTTTCTTATAGTTCATAATCTGTAAGGATAAACAATATCAGGGTGTCCCGCAGTGATCCATTTTGAGCCCGATCCTTTTCTCATTGTACACCTCGTCCTTTGTGCAGCATCTTCCTTACACGAGTGCTCAACTATATGCACATGACTGCCAGTTGTATTACTCATTTGAGATGTCAGGGTGGAAGGAGGCCGCTGCGCGGATTGACGATGATCTTAATGCGATCTGCAATGTCGCCACTAAATACTCTCTACATATAAACCCCTCCAAATCCAAAGCTTTAATATTTGGAAATAAAGATGCTTCAAATACGTTGCAGGACCTTCGAATTGGAGGCGAGGAGATACCTATAGTGGCGACGGCGGAGAACTTGTGGTTGAGGATGGACGATTTCTTTCGTTTTCGGGAGCATGTAGCGAAGTGCATCCAATCTTTATACTTGTCCCTGAAGAAACTGTACCCACACAGAACAACTCTAAACGTAAACCTAAAAAAAAAAGGCTGTGTGAGGCTACAGTTCTTCAGGCAGTGGTTCTTGGGATGGATCGTGAGTGTCAAAGTTCAAAAGTCGTTGAAACTGTAAGCATTTTAAATATATACCCAAGAAAACAATAGCAAAGGTACTAGCTTCGCTTATGTGATCGTGGTAATGCAACGAAAAACAATTCCAAAACAGGACTCACATCCTGTCCGCAGGAATAATTTGTCGCAGTCCACGAGTTAGAAAATACACAACGATCTTTCAGATTGAAATCTATATGCCGTTCAGATATATGCTATAAGGTTTTGCCTTAACAAAAATAAACAACAAAAAAAAAGAGATTCAGTGGTACCGAGGTGGTCTTAAAAGCATAAATGCAACTGGAAACTAATCTAGAACTGCAAAAACAATCCAAATATATCCTGGGCATTCCCCTCTTCAGGGAAACGAGAACGTAAGCAGAAAGAGCGCTGCAAGCAACAGACAATAGAAAGTGCTCCAATATTGCACACATATTAAATAATGCATTTCAACCAATCATGTTCGAGCCAAAGAACTACGTAAAACTAACCGTAAAAGTTTCAAAATAATAGTTCTTACTCTTACAGGTGACTGCAGATTGAAAAAGTCACCCGCAAGATTGGATTCCATCTCTGATTGCCACCGACACAATCAGTGTTATACCGGAAATATACTTGAAAGAGATCGAATTCAGCAAGATTCTGAACTGTTTTCAGGGTCTGCTTCTATTTTTTATACTTGTATTAAATTAATTATGAAAGAGGGAATGCACATCAAGTCAAAATAGTATTTGCTATTTATATATAAATGTTAAATATAATGCAAGCATGATGCAAATCAGCACGGCATAAATGTGGCAATTCAAGCATATAAGACATAAGAAGCTTTGAGTGAACAAGGTCAGCTTTAATGATCTTTCGTAGAAAGATATGCGGATTTGTATGTCTGCATACGCACGGAGACGCGGTTGTGAAATCAGGTAAAGTTTAAGGTTTTTTTCTTGACTTTGACGGTTGAAAATAATTGCTAAATACGCTATAAAGATTAAATCGTTTGCTAAGTAATTATATTTATATTTTCGTAATTTAAATTAAATTAATCAATTAATTAATTAAATTTAAATGTCTGAGGCCCACTTATTAGAAATGAGTATATTTAGAGTAACTATTATTAATACTACAAAGTTTTTATTAGGTTTTATATAAACATATGCGCGGGTACCGAATATTGTTAGCATCGCGTAGAAATTGCATGATTTCATCTACATGCATATTTAAATTGAGTTTACTGTTAATTTTGTGTTTTCTTTACGAACATAAATACAGGCGTATCATTAATTAGTGTGGGAAAGAAAACTCGAACGTTGATATGCCTGGTGTCTGCATCAATAATCATCAAGTGTGAGATAACGACTAATAACTTGATTAGCGGACAAAACATCACGGCAGCGACATGAATTGTACGTAATTGCGATGATGTAGTATGGTCTCCTTCATCTGTATAATCTGCATGAATAAATTAGCTAAAGTACATTTTCTCGTGGTGTCGCTTTAAGCAAACTGTGTGATGTCACTTTGTATAAGAAAACCTTTATTCTAATTACATAGAACGAACAATAAGAAATAAGTTCTGATCTTATTGTTTGTTAATTACACAGAATAAACAATAAGATATAATAATAAATTTGATAAGATGGTGGTCTTTAGTACAGCAAACATTAGCGATTTCTTAAATTTCTGCCTTTAATATTGTCATTGTATTATTTATTAATCGCATTAGTTGGTGCGTAGTTTTCTTGCACATTTGTTATTTATCACATATTATTATTACGATTTTTAGTTAAGCCAATATGCAGTTTGAAAGAAACGAACTCGTTGACATGATTTTTATTCTGGGATCTGCCCAAAAAAAATGTATATTAACTCAGCCAATTTATGCGCAAACATATCCTGACAGAAGATAACCTTCAGTTACAAGTTTTGAAAGACTTAAGGAAAGATTCGTTAGAACAGAAAATGTGAGTTATGAAAAGTGTGAAAGGAGAAAGAGGACAAGTGACGAAGGTAAATTGACAGACTTGTTATCAGTAATTTAGAAGTCCTCTACTAATTCGACTAAAATAGCAACAGAAACTAATGTACCACGATCTACTGTTAGCAAGATTTATCTTGCAGGATTTATCTTTTCATCAAGAACTGTTGGCGCCTAATTTAGATACTAGAAGGATATTTTGCGAATGGAAATTAGAAATTGAAAGGGTAACACCTAACTTCTTTCAAAGAGTATTGCTTACTGACGAATCCACCTTTACCCAGAGTGATAGCCCAAACCGTCATAATCTTCATACTTATGTAACAAAAACCCAAGAATATTAAGAGCGGTTGATAAGCAGAGGCGATGGACTGTAAATGTTTGGGGTGGTATTATGGGTAATTTTATGATTGGACCACATTTCTTTAATGGACATCTGAATGGTGCATAATATTTGAATTTCTTGTAATGACTTGCCTCAGCTTCTGAAAAACGTTCCTCCAATTCTACGGGAAAATATGTGGTTCCAGCACGACGGTGCTCCAGTACATTTTGCACTAGATGTCTGACAACATTTGAATCAAGTATTCGAAGATAGACGAATCGGCCGCGGTGGTCCTATTAGTTGGCCACCTAGATCGCCAGATTTAACGAAACTTGATTTTTTTCTAGGAACTTTAAGAATTTATTGTAAATATTACCTTTAACGAAATTGCAGTTTGATACCTTTTGTCGTTTATTTGTTTTTGTTTGTCAAAGCGTTTGCTCGGTACATGATCGAATCGAAAACAAATAATTAGCGGTTTGTAATGAAAAATTGAAAATAACTTTGAAATTATTGGGTTTGGGTATAGGACATTATTAATAAAAAATTTAATAATACACAGGGTGTTCCATTTGAAATAATTCAGGAAACGCTCTTTGACAATCGCCAAATTGACTGCATCGTAACAAATACCCTGTATAACAAAATTAATGTTTAATCATTTTGTACGTTCAACACAGCCCTTGGCTGCATACTTACTAAATAATTTTGTCTTAGCTAATCGTAATACTGTCGCATGGAATTAGTATGGTAAACCTTGTCACGACCATTTTTTTTTAATTTTCGTTAATAACTCAACAATGCGTCACTCAAAACCAAAAACCCGGGGATCGTTGAAAACACAATTTAAAGCAGATAAAAAACACAAAAAAAAATACAGGGCATTTCGTTTAAAAAAAAATTGTTGAATGTGCCCCGCTTTAGGGCATCACCCTGTATACTTCAAATTATTTTTAAAATGTGCGTTTTTGGTTACTATATCACTTTTCATAAAATAAATTCCTTCAGTTTTATTTTTTAAAGACTATATTGGACTTTGACGCACTAATGAGCAAGCCTCTATAAGATATTCAATACCTTACCTACTGTAGAGCGTAAACCAAATTCGTTGCACATAATAGGTAAATACACTTTGCAGCTGAGATACGAAACAGTGAGATACATAGTCCAGGGCTACATTTTTAAGGTTTAAATGTATTCACCTTTGTGTTGCTTTAACATAATGCAATAGTAAGTATCTTACATATTGATATAAACGAATTTATTTCATGTTAACAAGCAAATGCTTCTGAATGAGAGAAAAATCTATAATTAGCCACCTAACGTTAATTATCGTCATAAAATACGGCTTCCATCGTAACTATTAAATTGCTTATAATCACCTAAGCAAGATTCTGTATTGCATAATAAACGATAGAATACCTAAGCTATCAACGTTTATTTATGATGCACCAAATTGTTAAGTAAATGTTTAACATTAGTTTATATTATAATAAAAGTAATATCAAAAAAATATACCATAAATGAATCAACTATATTTCAACGACGAGTATTTAATGTTTATTCAACTAAACGATACTAATTTGAACTAATACGAAAATCTTACACTACATGTCTCATATATTGTGTTATATTCACACTTTGTTATTGTTCAATATTTAGTATAGACATAATGTTACTACAAATTTCTTTTCTGCACAAAATTAATATTATTTGTTCTTGCCCTTTACACGCAAAAAAAAAATATTTTAATAAATACGAAGAAAAACAAGAGTTTGTATGGAAACAGTTAATGAATTCCTTCAACTCATATATCAAGAGAACAATACCGGATCTTTAAACAATATTTTATTATAATTTATTTAACTTATCAACTTCTTAAGGGTGAAAGACATTTAAAACATTTTTGAGAAATTTTTGTTTTTTCTGTGAGTGAAAATCTACTTAGGGAAGACTTCAAACAATTTCAATATGATTATTCCATTGATCATAAAGTCAAAATATTGAAAGCCAATCTCCTGATTGTAGCAAACATTATATATCTGTTCCTACAAATAGCATAATTTTATTGGCTTCAATGTTTGAAATCTTACAAACCGCAATAAAAAAAATGACAACTTACCTATCCACTATAGTAAATGTGACAGGAACCAGAATTATCAACACTGATCGAGCAACACTACTGACGGACGGTGGCAAATACGTTTTGCAGGATGTAATCATTTGTATTACGTCCGAAATAATTAATTTACCGCGTGTGTATAATATAGATATGTATGTATGTATAAGCAGAAACATACATTTGAGTGTTTTATTATGTACGCGACCGCTGATTCCAATTAGTATTGTGTACAATTTTTCCCGTTCAATTACTATGCTTTAAGATTAAAATTTTCTACAAGACTTGTTTTTTGATAGTCATACATAATTCTAATATTTTATAAAATGGAAATATCATTACCTATATTTCACATGAGAAACATAATGAGATATCTTAAAAATTTGCGTTAATTCGTAATTAAATCTCCCGCAGTGATTTTGACAGCCGCTATTCTCACGTATGTTATTCGATATCTGCATACCTTCACCAGTTCGTCCTTGTAGATATATCTGTATCATGCTAGACCACGGCATATCTTTTATTTGCGTGTAGATCAAATTACACCTAACATAACTGGGGTTTAAATAATTATGTTATATATTTACTGCATATAAACTTGGATTTGTATTGCTGATTACTGAACATTAACTTAACTTATTAATTATTATTATTTTGGGAATGTAATAACATAAGTTTTGAAGCCATAAAAAAAAAACAGGTCATCATAGTACTTGTATTGCTTCCGCCTGTGGTCGTAAAATTCAGAAAATTCAGAATTCATGTTTGAGGCTGGTGTTTGGTATGCGCAGGTGTTGTCATGTCAGTCACAAATTGAGGGACATTAAGTGGTTGAATATGCGCAATCGTAGGTTACTACATTCTGCATGTTCATTTCACAAATTTATAACTACCGGTAAACCTGAGTATTTGTCTAGTAAAATAATTTCTCGACGGATGTACATAATTTGAACATCCGATTTAAGGGCACCCTTACACCACCGATACACACGACTCAATTTTTTAAAAAGTCGTACTCTTATCAAATAACTAGAGTGTACAATGCGATTCCGTTTGATACTAGGCACTCTCGGTCTTTGAGGGCATTTAGAGATTCGTTCTCTCGCTCTTTGTTTGACACACAAGTGGGACAGTAATTCATTACTTAATTAACGATATATTATAAGTCAGTTACAAGGTTTGGTGTTGCTCTGTAGCTTCTGCTTTTACCTTTTCCTTTTTTGTGTTGTTTTTGTTTTTAGTCTGTTGTATTGCAATGGGTCGATTTATAATCGAATGCGATCCATTTCCTTCGATTCCATTAATAATAAAGAAAATAAATTCATTTTCTGTTGTGTTGGTAGGATTGCACTTGTCATATTATTATTATTATTGTATAAATAGGGAAGAAATAAATAAATAAATAAAAATTTCACGAAAACACTTACATGTTTATTAATTCCTTTAGAAACTTAAATTTTGTGGTAGCACTGCACATTCCCAATGAGAGACACACGGAATGGAGAGAAAAGAGAGAATGTAAAAACAGAAAATAATTTAATTAAAGAAATATTACGGAGACAGTAAAAAGTTAAATTTTACTTCAATTATAAAGACTGAAGGTGACCGCTTCTAATGAACTTTAAACTGAATGTTAATAGTTTGTATGCCCTCCTCGAGTCCTCCCATTCGCCTTGTGATTGCATTTATCAAATTTGCTATGCAAGTACAGGGAACAGCGAAAGAAACAGTGGGGCTTTTGGAAAGGCGCAAAACAAAAATTAATGGTTTGATGAACAATGTGAAAGCGCAATTCAACAAAAAAAAAAAAATGAGACAAGATTGAAATGTATACATTCAGGAAAAGATGAAGATTTAAGAACATATTAGCTAAAACGAAAGGAAGCAGAAAAATATGTAAAAAAAAAACTAAGAACAACTAGCTCGCTAATAGAAAACACAGACGTGGAAAGTAGGCAAAACGACACAAAAGCCTTCTACAAAGGAATAAGAGAACAAAAACGAAAATTCCCTATAAGTGTGAGAGCAGTAAAAAATAATGAAGGTATCCTACTGTACCGGATCATAAAAAATACATAAACAATATGGTCATCAGAAGTATCCGAAAATTCTTTTAACGTTCGAAATGTCACCGCTAGGGTGCGTACCTGCTATGTTCAATCTTAAAATCAGTATTATCTTAGAAGATTGTAGGTTGAGCTATAGTTTTGAATTGATCGCTCGAAGGCTGAGTTGATGTCCCATTATTTTGTTTAATGACTTTTTTTCGCATCTGCCATAATAAAGAACGGGGACACCAATCAATTGTTCAATATGTAAATTTTAATATCTCCTGAACCGTTCAACCAATCTGAATATGTTTGGGCTAGTTCGATGGAGCATTGTATGGGTCCTTTTAGAAAAATTGTCGTCGTAATCAAACAGGTTGACAGATGGGAAAAGTTATTCACTAATAACTTATCGTGTACGTTTACTTCGCACAATTATTATGCAACTTTTGTTAAGATATTTTTACATTAATGATTTTAAGATGTTTAATCACCCTTTGAAAATAAAATCGCAAGACCGTAAACACTCTGTATAGTCTGCTATATGTATAGTCAAATTGAGAGCCAATTTTATTATTTTAGAAAAGCACTGTAAGTATGTGAGCTGGCATGTTTATATATTCAACTACGTAGGTACATATGCAGTACAGAATTGCATATAGATATTTGCGACAACCAGACTGCGTAACCGCTACAGAACGATATACTGCTCACATGAGCAAAAACGTCCCATCTCCTTATTGAAATCTAATGAATATAGGACAGTTTTTTAAGCGAACAGTATACATATATCGTTGTTAATCCATTCACACTATCCAGGTTTTGCGTATGTTTTGCTCCACCGTAGCCTGTTGGTATCTATCGACATGAGTAAATTTATTGCAAGTGACAAGGAGACCCATGCAAGTGAGATGTAAATCAATAATTAGTCGCTCTGCGTCAACCGTCCCGATACACGTGTTTGACTAATTATTATAAATACCATTTAACTGCACAAAGTTTATGTGCATATTCTTGCTGTAATATTTACATGAAATTCTACTTAAGGACGCTACAATACAAGGCACTTTATAGTTTTTAGTTGTTGCAAACCGCTCATGTTCGTATTTTACTAGTGTTGAGAAAACGAATCAGATACTAGCTTATAACTAATACAGACCGACAACTGAATACGAACAAATAAAAGGAAATGCAAATAAGAATGGGTTTAAAAGTAGATCGATAGTTTTTAATGAAGAGGAATCAGAATAGATCAAGGAGGAAGCAAAAAAAACACAATAAATAAGTCGAAATTAAGCAAGCAATCAGTAAGAAAAGTTTTGCGACAAATTACGACAAGAAATAAAGTCGTAAAATAATATAATGTTATTATTATATAATAAAGTTCACCGTAAAATCGTGCCCCTGTATTGTCACGGAGTTCTACTCCGAACTCCAACTACTCAATTGCCAACATTGTAAAAAAGAACACTTGTGCTTCCTATAACATCGTAAAGCTTGAATATAGTTTTTAGTTTAGCTCATTCTATGAGCCAAAAAATCAGGGGTTTCTAAGCAATTGCCATTGCTTGAAATAGCATGATTTCTTTGTTATAATATTTATTTATCATATGATTGCAAAAAAACCTTACGCACTATGCTCGAAAAAAAAAAGATAGACTTACCTACTTCGTTAATTGCCGCTGAAGAAAACATATCGCAAGCACAATTCTACAACACTATCGATAGTGGAAGGCCCGTTGTGTAAGATGTAATCTTTTATATTACTTACGAAATAATTTATTTCTCACATGTATATATGCATTAGCAGAACCGTACTTAGGACCGCCCATCTTATGTTACGTACATTTTTGTCGCTCTACTACCTAAGAATTTTCTGCAAAGTTCTTGCAGACATAACAGACCATAAAAGGCACTTTATGTACATTAATATCGAAGTTGACAGGTGTGATTTGTTTCGGTTTCTGCTAGTAGAAGGTTGTTGTCTAATATCTACAATGCAAATATTTCTTACGATTGACAGTTATTTTATTAAACAAAAAAGGAAATAAGACCACCATATAGAGCATGAGAAACAATTATCAGTTACCTTAGCTTCTCTTGCCATTTTGTAAAAAGGTAAAAGAATAGATTATCTATACTCTAAGTTTACAGCTTTCTAAACTGTTTTAACGTAAACTGCACAAGGTATAAATATTATCTGCATTAGGCCCATCTTATTTGCAAGTCTGATCAGCTGATAAGAAACACTGCAGGAAAAAGAATGAGCCGAAAGCGCAGGTGCACATTACCCCCGTAGACTCTGAAGCGTTTATATAATTATATCAAAAGTACGCGGCCAATAAAAGACAAAAAGTGAATGATCTGTTTGTATACTTTTATTAACATACATATAACAACATTTATAACGGCGTTTACCCGTGTAAATAAAAATCTTGGTAATAATCTGATGTATGCACGTTTTTTATGGCAATATGATTTAACCCTAGAAATTCAATAATTATCTGTCGTAATTTTTACGACTCATCGCTTGACATCATATTATAACTACATGAATGTCAAACTCGTTTCAATATTTATTTTCACAATTTGTTTATACATTTAATTATGTTATGTACAGCGGTAGATAGATAAAGTAATGTTTATTTAGTGTTCGAATCTTCTTCCCCTTTTGGTTTTGGCATAATATACAGGGTGTTTTAGACCGCTCGTCCACTATCTTTTTCTCGCGATCTATGGCAACTAGACTGATGCGACAAAAACTTTAATCACAAAACCCTAATACCTTAAAAATCCTCTGAAAATATTTTCAACTTCTGGAAACGTTCCATTATACCGGAAGTCGATAGCAATTTTCTTATTTCAAATGGAATCATGTTTTTTCTTACTTTTCTTACTTGAATACAATTTTTACTAAAGTTCACTATTCACGATTTTGTCAGACATTTGTATCTCCTTCTATAGTATTCTGTATTTTATAAACCACTGGAGGTAATGAGCTCATTTTCTCACGGCATAAGAAGAATAGTTGCGCATACTAAATACTGTCATAGATACCACTACATTTTATACAGGCTGTTCATAAATGGATGGTCAACTTCGACACCTTTAACCTTTTTCGAATGTAACATTATATTTTTAATTATAGAATTCGATGCAAAAATGAATTCTATATCGATAAGTATCAGGATTTATACGGCTAATTGTAGTCGTTTTCGACATATTAACTATTATTTACTCATAAATGAAAATTTCAGTACATTTCTTGCAGTGGGCTATGAAAGAGACAAGTAGCTTTAACAATAATCAACACAAAAGTATCTCACTTCATCATTATAATCTAATTTTTCCAATCCTGATCGATTGTTATATGGTTGATATGAATATTGTAAACAATATTTTACATTAATTTGCAGACAAGAAAAAAGTTATTTGTTTACTGCAAAGGATGCTACTTAATAATTCAGAGGTACCAGATATAACGATGGTACTACATTTCATTAGAAAACTTTGGTTAAATACAATAATATTTAAAAAGGAATAAGTTACAATAATCATAAAAAAAATATTGAACCTATTAACTAACTAAATAAAAAATTAGGTATTCAAAATCTCTGCCATTTCTTTCTATGCATCGTTCTATACGGGATTCAAGGTTCCTGTATAGTTCTTCTCTGCTAATGGATCTACATCCTTATTTTCATTTCTTCTACATAATACGGGCGATTTTGACAAATAATATCTTTCAACTTTCCCTAAAAATAAAAATCTAAACATGTAAGGTCTAGCTGGTGATCTAGCTGGCCATAAAAACGGTTAAGTTTAGAGATAGGACTTTAGTAAAAATTGTAATCAAATAATCTGTAAAATTCATTGACGTAAGAAAAAACATATGATTCCATTTCAAATGAGAACATTACTATGGACTTCCGGTATAATTGATCGTTTGCGGAAGTTGAAAATATTTTCTTATGAAATTTTTTGTCGCATAAATCTAGCTGCCATAGATCGCGAGAAAAAGATAGTGGACGAGTGGTCTGAAACACCCTGTACATATATGGGGTGATAATACTGTATATTTGTACACTTACAATTATGAATACTATAAAGGTTATCAAATCACAGTATGAGATCATGGCAAAATCATATAAAAAATATACTTAAAATATTAATAATAATAAATTGGTGGTAATATAGATTTCAATTAAATTATTATCTACTACTTGCGAATCCTACAAAAAGCCATTCTGATATTCCTGTATTTAATAACATGTCTTAAGGAAGAATAATATAAGCCTTATGACACCCATCCTAGTATTATAAATTCAATTACAATACTTGTATTGTCAAGATTTACACTCATTGAAGAATGTTACGCTGGGGTTGCGATTAATGTGAAGGATTTAGCATTAAATTTCTTGCACATAGATTTTAATTTCGTCATGAGGCGGGTCTGGTTGGAACACTATCCCATCATCTTCTACATAATCGCTATATTTGAGGCTGTATATACATTCAAATCCTAACCTGGCTAAAGCCTTTGCACTGTAGTAGCTGGTACAATCACCTCTCATCAGACCGAAACCTTCTTCACGTGCTATTTCCCTGTAAATACAATTATGTGTATATATAAAAAAAAATGGAAATTCAAAGAATTTATATTACAAATATAGTAAACAGCAAAAAAACTGAGTGATCGGATATTTTGTGTGTCTAAGATGGAAATAAGCAAAGGTACAAAGATGACTGTATACAAACAGTGTTTCGCCCATATAGAAAAGCAAAAATAGTAACAAGAAAAGACAAAGCAAGACATGAAGACAATAGAGAAGCAGCAAATACAATGGTTTGGTCATCTAATGAAAACGACAAAAAAAGAATCCGTGGAAGCTATACGGGGAGTGTGACGAATCACAAAATTGTGAAACCTGCCGCAATTGACAGAAAGACACATTTGATGGAACAAAACAACCAAGGAAGGCCGAAACATACAAAACAGTGGAGAAATTTAATGAATGAACACTGACAAAATTAATTAAATCCCTTTTCTAATTATATACCTTGTCTTATCCATCAACTCCTTCGCAATACCTCTTCCTCTCCAAGCGCCATCAACAGACAATATCTTCACGCATAAAATCTTTGTAATATCCGGATATTTACCAAAGAGATCGCTCTGCCGTTCGACATACTTCAAAAACTTGATTATCTTATAGAATTTCTTATTGGGACAATTGTCTTCTTCATCCTTGGCGTCGAAATCTTTGATTTCTTCCTTCCTGACGATTCCATTGAGACAGACGCCGATGATTTGACCGTCAGATGTGGTCGCCATTACTGACATACCGTCTGCGATGGTCTTCGAAGAATATTCTTCTAGTTCTGGGCATGTCGAGTCCTCCTGGTCGAGCAATCGGACGCTGACGTTGAGAGGTTCGTCTCTGAAGAAGAAACGCCTCAAAAAGTCGATTACCGCGTCTTGATCTTGAACGCCGATCGACGTGATGCGGTGCTCCTCTAAGGATAATGAGTGAGGAGTGCTTGATGCAGACGAGGATGAATACTGCTTCGGCTGAAAAAAAGATGCATGAAATAAAGATTTATGATTTGGAAAATTGTTTATACTAATAATAAATAAATGTACCATTATACATAGAAATAGTTAATTAAACAAAAAAATATATATATTTGATTTATATAATATAAGAAATATATTATGAATATATATAATATAATGCGTATTATTTTTGTTTCTTGCAGAAGGTATATTCGCAGTTACGATTTTAATTTTAAACCTTACATATATTATAATAGAAATCCACCAGATAATGTAATCTGAGTTTAAGATTGACTCTCAGTAAATCTGTGCGTTAAAGTAGATAATATATACAATACAAAGAAGTGCTTCGAGTTCAACGAAACGAAATTGCTTCCTTTACAAATTAACTTTACAATAGTTGTGAGGGGGATTTCAGTTGCCATAGGTACTCGTCCTAGCAACCAGTGACAATGGATATTGCACGCAAGATATCTCAGAAGTATAGAATCCTTGTTTACTGTACAAATAGTCAGAGCTACGCGCAACTACTTTTTTAAAAAATTAAAAGTAAATATTCAAGCTAGTAGCAATTTAGTATAGGAAACTTCCTTTGTTTCTTGGCCAGTTGAATTACAATATTGAATAAAGGCGTGAGTTAATGGTTTATGGTATATTTCAAACTAAGTGAACATTGTTACGATTTCAATAGTTAAATAACATAGGGATTTGTTTGTAGAATGTTTATAATTGAACGTATTGCAAGCTGTGAAGCCAGAACAAAATTGCTTTGAAGCTTAATGCTGTGTTTAATTTCAAAAGGAATTTTTAATTTATATTTCTGAAGTAATAGTGCCGTATTTGTCATTTGCTCAATTAATTTTCATTTTTTGTTGTCTATACTTTGTATTCCTGTATAGTAAGCATAATACGATGTCTTCAATTAAATTGTTATTTAAAACCTTTGATACAGATTAGAATATTATAATTACCATTACTAAAAAATTATAAAACGAATTATATTTAATAATTTTGGGGGTATTACCTAACAAATATTTAAAAAGAAACTTCAATTTGTTAATCAGTGTTATCAGAAGATAAAAAAAAAACTGGACACTTTGTCTGTGTGTAGCTGTACTACATTAATACGGTTACGATTCAATAACATCAATGAATAATTAATTACCCAGATTGCCTTGATCTATACATAAGTACCCAGCCATTGTTCGAAAACAACGAGGAATCTTCAGACGTATACGAAATTCCAACTATAAATATTTAAACGTTCATAATATCCGAAAATCGTCCAAATAAACATAAAGCTCTTTGATAAATTCAAGGACATAATTGATTTCTTCCACTCAGTGCGGGCAACATTTTCATATTTATTACTTTGGCACTGTTTCAATTGGAAATGAATAAAATCTTCTCCGAAATTTGCCACTCGCAACCGTGATTATTTAAGTTGGTTTACATTGTTTGTGAAACGTTTATTGACATTGTAGCGATAAATACAATCCCAGAATATGAATAATAAAGATGTACGACAATTGTTAGTCAAGGTCTACGCTGTAAGATTTAATTAGTCGAGGGATATAAAAGGGAGCTTTGAACGTTCCCCTTTTCATACAACGCCTCCGGGAGCACCTCGGGATTCTCGTTAAGCCCTGATAAGGTTGAGTTTTCCTGCCAGCATGTTTAATATAACGATCCTCGCATTTGCAGAGTGTTAAATGTACCGGAATAGACATCGGTAATGCCTAACAGGCTGCCGGAGAAGCGATTAGAGCCTTTTCTATAAAGAAATTGATTCCGTAGGCATGTATTGAACAAAGAAATACGATTTGATCTTAGAATAGAAATTTAATAAGTTTTCGATATACTATAGGCACCTTTTTTTTATCTTGGACACTTTTAAATCATTATCTATAGTATCTTTAAGACAATTTTGTTTGTTTAAAATGGTCCTATTGTGTTCTCTTGGCCACTTTATAAGCATGCCAGTATTATTGCTGCCAGTCCCAAGCCTGGTGAAATACGAGGGGAAGGTGGCCGGCAATACGCATCTATCGTGAGAAACTGAAAAATCGCGAATATCTCCAAAACAGTTGGAGATAGACACAATGATACCCATATAAAATCGAAAGAAAATTAAACTTTACATTAATTTATGTAAAAATTGCTATACCGTTCAATTTAAAAAAATCAAGTTATCCATGATTTTAGAGTTCGAAAATTACAGATCCCTATTTAATAACGCTGTAATTTAAACGCAACAATTTTAAAATAAAAGACGTGCCCTGTTTCATGCTTAAGCGAAAACTGAAAACCGCATCTTTCTAACTTTCGTATTTCCGGAGGTATTTCCAAACATCGAAGACACTACAAATGTAATTTTTTTAGAAAAACGTCATGTAATTCGGAAACGGTACAACTTAGCCCCAATATATCCCTTATGTATTGTTATTTAAATTTAACAATGAATCCAAAAGTGTGATAATATACAGGCTGTTCCATTTAAAATAATAAAGTTAGTATCTACTTCCGGTACAACCGGAAGCCCGCCATTACTGAAACTAATTTTAACATGTGTGCAATATGTTTCGTAGCAACATTTATATGAAACATTTTTGCAAAAAAACAATAATAAATTGGCTAGGAACCGTTGCATCTTAGTTTGGACACCCGGCATATAAAACCGAAGACATCTAATTCTACAGGATGGGACAACAGTATGGAAACACCCTCGTAACTTTTAACCCATGGATAGACCCCTGTTGTGTGGTTGGGCGTATCCACCAGGCACGTTCCCAGGTGGTGGATAAGGAAACGGCCGTTCCGGTCGGGTTTATCCACGACGGGAAGATTAGTGGCAGTTATACATTGTCTCTCTTTGTGTAAAACCGGAGCAGGGCTGACTAAGCCCTCTACCGCGAACCTCCCCCTTCGCGCAATTGTCCTGTCGTGGCTAAGGGCTTGCACAGAGGTAAATAGTGCAACCGCTATACCATGTGTCTCCCGTTGTATGTGGACATGTCTCGCAAACGGGTTGCACAGAGGCCTTCTTAGGAGCGAAGAGGACTAAACCTCAAGAGAAAGGTATCTGGATGGGTGGTGGCAGCTCGCTGGTCTGTAATATTGTCACCCTCGTGTTTGTGCCGTGCGAGGCGACCCGTGATGGTGGATGAGACGATCCTGGTAGTTGAGCTGCCTCCAGCACGGGGTTAGTCTCCTGCAGGTCGGCGACACACTGCTTTGGTCTGGATTTTATCTAGACTGGAGGTCAGGGACTAGCCCACTCCTGTTCAACCGGCTGTATTCTCGGGTCAGACCACCGACAGGGTGAGTTTTCTGGGTCGTGGCTGGTGTACCGGAACGCTGCGACACGGACACGCCTGGCACGGGCGTTAGCCGCTGCTGCGGGTGTCATCGTTGCATGCTAATCTTTCCTGGAGACCTACATTGGACTGAAAGCCCTGGCTTTATTTGAACGTCCCCTTGTTGGACTCCGTGGCGGGTGTGCTGAACTAAAATGATGAATATATGCTACAACTGCCATGGAACCTAGAGTTACAAGTGTCGTCCCTATAGGAAGTGCGTCCTTGGATGTCCCCAGATCTAATCAGGCGAATCCAGAAGTGTCTTAAGAGCACACTGCGCACTGAAAAGTCACCTACAGAAACCTTGGAATCTATACTGGCGATACCAATTGCAGACTATGTAATAGGATATATACAGAGACTGTATACCACATTCTACGAGAATGTGAGGCTCTAGACGAGAAAAAAACAGGCAATTTTTAGTAAACAAAAACGAACCCAAAGGACTACTTCCATCGACCAGCCAGAGATCTGTACAGATTAATGCAGGGCACCAGGATATTGGAATGGCTGGCATGATTCAATGGGTAAAAGAAACCATGGAGTAAATGTCAGATGGTTCCCACAAAAAAGAATATCTATGTAACGATCAGTGGTGTTTTTTTATTTTCCTATATAAAATTACATGTAGACATATATAGTAACTTTAACACTGTTCTGTATTCTTCTCAGCACTATCTCATCAAAAACATGCAATTGCCTTAGATAACTGCAAATTAAATATATTTTGCCAACATTTAGGTCAAATAAGGAGATTCGTAATTGATAATTCATTTATAGAAATAGATTACCTTGGTATAAAATCGAACATAGATCGTTAAGCTGTTAGTTAAACAGATATCCACCTACATACGGACTATTTTGCGCTTTATTTAAACCGGATCTGCACATGATGTCATGCATGACCAACCAAAGGAACGTTCCTGTGTTTATGTCCCAATGCGTATTATACAGCCTTTCACTGACAGCGATACTGCTTTACAAAAAGAAAAATAATCGAGTAAATCTGCCAAAGAAGGACATACATTTTAAATAAAACACATTGTTGAGACATGTGCTGAATGACTGTTTCCGGACTTATCAACAGCCCTCAACTGCGTATTATTTGTTATTCGTGCAGGGCCGTTGAGACAAGGTTATGTCGAAAAGTTACTGATCTGGGTTGTTGATAACGAACAATTTATAGGTTAATATGCAAGTGTTATTTATTACTGGACGGTAAATGTTATAATATATCGTACTCAGATACGCTTAGGTAGGTATATGTAACGTTATGGTTTGAGGCATATTTTTAACTTTTGGTGTTCTAACAAGACAAGGTTGTCTGCGGTTGATGCATTTTTTAAAGTATATTTTAGTATTGCACTATATAAATTCATTTTATACAATAGTGCTCACAGGGCTACGTTAATATAGAGAGAGGAGAATATAAGTGGGGAGTATGCATCGCACAGCGAGTGAGACGTATCAGTTGCATATAACCTGTGAGAGAGTGCAGAGCAGAATGGAGTATTCACTGGCGGAAAAAGTACAAATCGTAAAATGGTATCATCAAGGTCACTCGACCCTATCAATTGTCGGTCTTTTTAGAAATAATTTTGAAAATAGGCCTGTTCCTTGTATTGATACAATTCGCCGCTTTGCAAATAATTTTGATAAATTCGGATGTGTTTCACCTTCTGAACATAAGAAACCAAAAAATAATACGAATGAAGAACGGGACGTGATGATATGCGCTAGTGTTGAAAATAATTTTGCACAAACAACAACGCAAATAAGTCGACAAGTAGGTGTGTCGCGTGCAACTGTGGGAAGGGTTCTCAAAAAAAATAAATACCGCTGTTATCATATTCAAAAAACAAACGAAATATTTCCTCATGACAATCACGAACGAATTCAGTTCTGCCTAAATATTGTCGAAAAATCTGCACAAAACGAAGACTTTATAACAAATATTCTATTCACAGACGAGTCAACATTTCCTTTGCATGGTGCACATAATCCTGTGCAAGTGCGATATTGGTCACGTACTAATCGACATGTTACGTATACCGCCCATACACAATACCCTCAAAAGTTAAATGTGTGGGTTGGTATACTGGGAAATAATATCATTGGTCCCTTTTTAATAGACGGGGCGTTAAACACACAAAAATACCTTGAACTGTTGGAAAACCATGTTATTCCCTCTTTACGCGTAATACCAAATGTTGAATTAGAAAATGTGTGGTTTCAGCAAGACGGCTGCCCTGCCCACAACAGTATAATGGCACGACAATATCTTAGAGCCACTTTCGGTGAACGAATCATTTCGAAACAAGGAACAATTAGTTGGCCAGCCAGATCACCTGATTTATCCCCGAATGATTTTTTTCTTTGGGGCTATGTAAAATCAAAAATTTACACATTTGAAGAGCAACGGGCCAACAATTTAAATGAATTACAATTAAAAATTACTAATTGTTTGGAATCCATTACCCCAGATGTACTCGGCAATGTTAGGCGGGATTTCTATAATCGAGTAGCTCTTTGTTTGGAAATAGGAGGAGGCCGATTCGAACATTTAAATTTAAATTAGTTCTTTGAATTATTACGTTTATTTATTTCTTTTGGCTAATGCTGAATATCTTTTAAGTTTCGTTTTAATCAGGAAATATTTACGTTATTTTATAAAACAGGAGACACCTTTAGTTTCATTTATTTTTGGCTTTATTTTAGAGATATTTAATATTTTTATCTTTCTAAATATGCGTTTTATTAAAAGCATACTATTTACGTTGTATTTTATTTACTTTTATGATCGGAAATAGGGACAAATAACAATAAAATTGAAGAATTCATATGTCAAGTGCTTTGCGTTGTGTGTGAATAAGTTCACCGCACTTTCTCGCTAGCTAGGATGTTGTAGTATGCGACTACGCTAGCCATGCTCCCACCCATATTCCCCGTTCCGTATATTAACGTAGCAGTGTGCGCATTACTGTATATGAATTACCGATCACATTGCTTATAAAAATATTGAAAATGCTGATGATACTGCAGTAAAACGTAGAATTATTAAACACAAATTTGTTATCGTTCGGCGAATCATCATAGCTTAGTCGAAGTAAAATGAGAGAGATGTTCTTTCTCTCATTAGAGTATTAGACTCTTATATCGCTATTGTTTGGTATGAACAACAAATTAATAACCAATTATTTAAGTGAGCTAATTGTAAACATGTTTTATGAAGTTTGTAAAACTAATATTAAATCCAATATTAAATTTGCATTAGCGAAAAATATGATTTAAAAAAAAATATTAGTGGCTCAAAGATATGGTGGTGCATCTGTTATGGCAGGGCGTTTAAATGGTTTACAAAGTAAAATAAAAACAATTGCACCTCAAGCTCTTTTTGTACATTGTCATGCTCATGCCTTAAATTTACTTTTGAGTAAAGCTTGTAATATAAACAAAGAATCTACAATTTTCTTTTCTAATTTAATTGTTATTGTTTTTAGAGTTTATTTTTGGTTTATTATTACGTTCATCAAGAGTTTATTTTTACGATTTTATTACTTTTTTACCTATCACCTCATCCATTTTTTTATCCAGGCAAGATTTCACTCTCACCTCTACGTGGTTCTTGCTAGACAATAATTTATATTTTATTTTGATCTATTTTTTTTTTCAATTTTTATTCTACACTTACAATGCTACAATAATAACTATAAAAATATAATTTATTGACCGAGAAGGGTTACTTAGGCTACAGTAGGCCCCCTTGAACAAAACGTCACGAGTCGCCACTGGTTCTGAAGTGTATCTATTTCACATATTGACTTTGCATTCGTTTATATATGTATGTTACACCTAAATGGCATCGGATAAGGAAATCAGAGCTAATAATTCACTTAATAAATCATTACACTGATGCGTGCAATTATAATTGATTACTATTTTATAATTTCCTAAATAACTCAGAATATTGTTTAACTATTCAAAATACAATCCTTCATTTTAAACACACATACAGAATAATAGTAATTAACAATTGATTAAGCAGAAGCTGACAGCAATCATACCATGGCTCTTGAACGACAATGAAAACCACCCCGGCAACACAACGAACCTCGCGCTGGAGCAAATGTAAATTCACTCCCTATACATAGATGTGATTGATACTCCGGAAATCGGATCAACGCATGATATCGGCCGGATCTTCCGGGTTCGCCGCTCGCTAGCAGACTGTTTAGCGCAAGGGTTTCGCACCCCCGAGAGTAACGGTGCTGTATCCGAGGGCATGTGCGCTATCCTCCTCCGTCACGTTGACAACCGGGACGTGGATGTGAGCCGCCCCGTCGCCGCCGGCGCGCACTGGCTCAACCCCCAACTGTTGAATACATCGCGCACACTCTATAAAACTGAAATCAGTTGATGTTTTATTTGATTAATGCCGTCGCGAGCGACGGCATAATGGAAAGACGGGGAGATGAATGTGCAACCCCCTTTGGATGCTGGAGGGGTCGTTCTTAGAGGAGTGGATCTCGGCAATTCATAGCTTGTAATATCCTTATGAAAGGTGCTTGGAACAAAACAGAAAAGAAAATGATAGAGAAAAATATTTGTAACTGTACCATAAACAAGGTTTGTTATGTGGAATTTTGCTAGGAGGATCACGGAGAAAAATGACATTGCAAATCCAACAAAAAAAGTATTGTCCTTACGTTGCAATCAGTTCAAAAATAAATTGGTATTGCAGTAAAGTTTTGTAAGTATATTCCAAAACTTTTGTTTTGTTCCACCAACAACACTTTTGTTGGTGTTAAAATATGTTACGGTACAAATAATCGCTTTGGCGATAACATTATAGTTGTAGTTATTTCAGATCTAAAATACAGAACAAGGTGTGCGATGCAGTGAAGTAGATGTAAACACAATTTTTCAAACCAGTACAGTCAAGAAATATTTACATTACACACAATTGTAGTTGACGCAACAGGGCGCCTACGTTGTCGATATTACAATTTGTGATGCGGGAAGTCCCGGCATGGACAGTAGTATCACGTGATTCTAACCCCGTGTTTCATTGGTCTTACATAGCCTTGAAGAAACAGACTTGTTACCAGGCGAGGTAGACGACGCCATTTAGTTTCGGTTGTGACATTGTGTTAGCTTATTAGTTTTGTGTAAAAGAACGACAGTGTATTAAAATTGAAGAAAACTGGCTCACTTCTGACGTCTACTGACTCTTAGATATGGATAATTTTGTTACAGAGAAGCTAGCTGAATGGAATATTATGCGTACGAAGTACAGATTGCTAATGATGAGTACATTAAACCTTTCGATAAATTACCTAGTGTTTCCCCCTGTTTAAAAGTTGCAAACGATCTAGAATATACGTTGCCTTGAGACATTTGTAAAATAAGACTTAGATACATTTGATATTTTAATCTTTATTTTTAGTGTTTCCCAGTTTTAGAATTTATCTTGTTTATTTTTTTTTTGTTATTTATAAATAAAAAATTGTGTTATCCTATACTGATATTTTATTTAAACCCTCCACAGCTTACATTTAAGGCAGCACCGAATTTGTGTGTGAATCTACTAAAATATTGTTCGCTTTGAACAGAAATTGCGATTACAAACATCAAAATCAAGTGACAATATAAACGTAGAAAATGATGACTGAAAATCAATTGTTTGTTAAATATCCACAACTTGCTGTTGAAGTTTCAAATTGCTTTGGTAGTGATAAACAATTTTTAATACTGTATTTCACACAATTTTGTTGAAAACACCATATTTTTGTGATTCGTTAAACAACAAGCAACTGGTTGATTGTAACATGTTTTGGGAATATATCCTTCCAAATTTTGTGGTAGTTCTAACAAAGTTTTTCGACAACAAGTTTTAAGTTGTATTGAATAATGGTTGTTGTTGTCATATATTTACCCACAAATTGTTGTTCAATGTGCGTCAATTGGTGCCACCTTAACAATAAATTTTTCTCCGTGATATAAAGATGTTGCGTATACCTAGCAACATCCTTGTCAATTTACCAAAACTATACAGAAACTTACTAATGCATACAATGCTATTTTTAATGCAACAAATAGCGTTTTTAGTTTACATTTTATAAGTCGTACACACTTACTCTGATTTGAACTTGCATCTAATAAAATATGTACGGTTTTTATGAGCCAACAGTACTTGTTTCATTGTCCATTCGTGTCGGAATTTGCAAGTTGCAATACACAGTCGGCATTCGTAAACACAATTGGGAATTAGTGGATAAATAGTCATTTCGTTATGGAACATTATGTATAGGTATTAAAACTACAAAATTGTATTTGAGAATAAAATATAAAAATGAAATTTAGTAGCACGTAATAACACTAAATTATATCCACCCCGACATCATTAAAAAAGGTTTACAAAAGTATTTTTTTCCAGCAAAATTTTGAACTTAGAAATATATAACTGCGTACACTTGGAGAAAATTTAATCCGAACGATATGAAGAGGCGCGAGCAAAAGAGAAGATATCGGTTCCCATCCCAGCTACGCTTCCCTCTCTAGACATCCACATGAGCAACAGTACTTTCTTCCCTCAGTTACCTGTGGACATTCGGCATTAGGATTTAAAACAATAGCTCAGGCAGTGTGTGTCACTTACCAGTGACGTCATATTGCCCCGATGCCTTGGCATTCCAGTACGGTCTGTATAAACTTTCAAAATGCAACACGCGCAGGGATTTATTTCGCACATTACCTAACTGAAAGAATCTGACGTTTGAATTTCTATAAATAAATTTAGAAATATTAAAGAAAACCTATAATTTTCACTAGACTATTATTTAAAATAGAAAGAGACTACCAAAAATACAGCTATAAAATGTATTATGTTCAAATTTTCGTATTATTGATATATCACCCTTAACAAAATAAGCAATCGGGTTAGTTATTGCTAGCTTAGTAAAGCAACAAAAGCAATGTGTTAAGTTAGCAAAGATTGTCAGTCACATTTACAACATTTTTTGTTTTTCGATTAACTAAATTATTTTTTAATTTTTCAAAATCTTGAGTAATAAGAACAACAGTTGCGTGTTAATATATTATTTGAATGAAGCATTTTCACAAATTTTGATTCGAGATTTTGACAAAAACGAGGGAATCTGACAAGTTTTAGAGAGATGTTCCAGATAAAAAGAGAATGCCAGTCTTTAACAAAGTATAAAGTTAAGTAACCACTTTTAGGAGTTGTTGACAATTTTTATTTGTAGACCTTCTAGAATAACAAAATTTGTTAAATTGTTGTTAATTTTAAAAACATTTTTATTACTGTGTATTTTAGTCTGGAATACCAAAGCTTTGTAATACGAATTTTGCAAGTGTGTGCTATTTATGACACCTATCAGTTTTCCTAGTTCCTATAATTTAATTTCAGAATTGTGTCGAAGCAAAAACAAATTATAATTCTTTACATAAGAAAATTATGTATTGTATTTCTCTCGGTATTGTAACAACGCCGTTCTCATACTAACTACAATATTAAATGTATATAAAAAAATTATGTTACATATTTAATTGAATTTAATACCACAAATTTACTTCATTTTTTTATACATACCAGCTAACGGTTTGTGCTGTGATTTAAGAAGAAAAAGAAATTTGCATATAGGTATATAAACTTACGAAATTTACAATCCCAAAAAAAAAAACTGGTATTATATCTGTATAAATTAAAAAAAAGTGCGCCTGAAGCAAATCGGTAAAGTAGTCATTATAAATCGTGAATAACGTTACTCTTTTTTATAGATAGATAGGTTTTGTTCTAATTCGATAGAATTAAAACGCAATTAATTTTTTTATAACACCGAAGGTCACTACACTCCTAAATATTTGCACTATCATGAAATAATTCATTTTTTGTTGTCATGCGGGCGACATCTGTTTTTAAGGCGCTGAATTCAACATCAAGCATGGAAGGTAACTACGAAATCTGTTGTGCGGATGCATTCAATGACGGTATACATACCTGTAAGTACTATCACAGGCATATTCTCTTGTCTGTGGTACTATGAAGTTATTTAGAAATCTGCAAGTGTAAGCGTTCACTGATTTACAGGTATCTTTACTTTTCGAAGTGCTATTGATAGATAGGTTGACAGTTACGCGTAGAATCCTACGATTAAACATTTGTAAGGCATTACAGTATTCTAGATACGACTTTACATTTAATTAAAAACTTATATCGAATTTTAATAGTAGTTTTAAATTGGGGAAAAAAACAGAAACTAAGTGTGATTACAAATGTTTTAAATAAATATTCTATAAATACCGGTAGAAATTAAAAGATGCCACCACGCATACATAGCCATATTAGTGCAGGGATTTGAAATTTCTTTCAAGCTTTATATTATAGAAATACGAAAATTATACAATATTAAATGAAATGAAAATTTGGTCCAATTATATTTAACAAATATAAAATTTTAGAGCAATTCTCATCCAACTTAAGCAAAGTCAATTCCAGAAGCATCAATAATTTTAAATGTGTGTGTTACCATTTTTATTCATAATTCTATACTCACGCGTAAATTTAATTTATTTATATATATTAAAACAATTTCCTCTTGCAAATATTCACACTATAATAATAAGGATTGAGGCTTATCAATTAAGAAAAGGTCATTCATGTGAAACTGTTATAATGGATATGAGTCACGAGTTGTTATAAAAAGTAGATAAGGGAAGTTTTGTAATAGAAATGTGTTTAGATTTCCGTCGGGCTTTTGAAGCTATTGATATAAAACTGCTAATAAGAAAATTAAGAATGTATGGTCTTATACTGATAAAGTTAAGGGTTAGTTCGATTTATATTTAAATAATGGAATACAAAAAGTGAAATATAATAACAGGGCATCGGATAGTTTAAATACAAATAATAGGGTTCCACAAGGGACGCTGTTAGCTCCCTTATTGTTTAATTTGTATGTTAATGACTTATTCTCGACAATGAAAAACTGTAACATGTATGTTTGCAGATGATACTACATTTTCATATAAAGAGCTATGATAAATTCACGTTGTTTGAAGTGTACCTTAGGTTTTTATTTTTAAAACGTATTGACCGATGTATTTCTTATATAACCGCTTAAGTAGTTTATTAACACTTGAAATTCCACAAAGAACTTCGTTATTTTTTATAATTTTTAATCTTTATAGGATAAAGTTTCGTGTTTGTCAAAAACGGTATTTAATATACCTCAGAAACTGCCAGCAGGTTTGATTTACTTTAGTCGACATAGCAGTCGTCTTGTAAAACAGTTTTATTGCTAGATTTCTCAAAGAAATGTATTGATTAAATTTATTAATATATAATGCAATATCCCTTGCTGCACAGCTTATTCTAAAATTCACCGTAAGTCTGCTACTGGCTTCATAAAATAATAAAGTAAACGGTATTGGCTAGAGTGCAGGTCGTTGCATATGCAAATATCCTTATGCTTTCTACTTGATTAAAGAAGACGAAGTACAGATGTGTCTTCCATATGCTAATGTAACAATAAAATCTGCATGATGGAAACAGTTATACACTCTCAGAATTCTACAAAATATATGTATGTATGTATGTGTGATATTAGGGTGATAGTACACTGCGACCTAAAAGATCTATTGTGTCCCCTCTTCTCGCTGTATTTACAGCTGGCCGTCCAGTCTGATTCCTTTTAAGAAGTGCAGAATGTCCGAAAGCCCCAGATTAGGTAACTCTCCCTCTTCGATTTCACATGCTCCCAGGTGCAGCGCCCTTGAGTTGCACAGTGCAACACAGTTTGTGAGTAGATGAATGGACGTTTCGTCCTGTTCCCCACAAAATATATATATACAAAATATATAGGGTAATCATAAATATATCCAACAAACTTTCAAGAACTGATTTTTTGTGTTATTTTGTTCAAAAAAAAATTATATGATCATATTATCTCCAAAACGAATTTGTTATAACGACAAGGGATAAATAGACGCACAAGATGTTTATTTGAAACCCGCGATGAAAAGTTTGTTAAACTACCTTTTCATCGAATTTCGATAGCCATAAGTGGCATTTTTAAAGAGCATAATGTGAACACACGTTTTACTGCACAAAAAACATATTACAAAAATTGTTAGGTACTGCAAAGGATAAACCGGCTATCGATGAAAGGTCTGGCATTTATTAAATTGGGTGCAATAAAGTTTATTTTGGACAGATAAAGCGCGCGATTGAAACTAGATTTAAGGAACCACATTGCACATTATCAATACGGAAGGCTTGATTCATACAGCGTGGCGCAGCATATTAATGAGATGGGCCATAATATGAACATTGAGAACCCCGAACTATTAAAAAAATGTAACATCCCCAAGGAATTATACGCTTTTGAAAGCTTTATATCAAAAGAAAATCTAAAAATTTATTGAATCGGGAACTTGGCCCGTTGTATACCATTCGGTGCTGATGGATTTAGTAGTGCTGAATTATTTCATTTACACAATCATTTTTCATTTTATTATTATATTCGAGAAATTGTGGAAGACACGATTGAAGATACGCAATATGGATTTAGAGGTGGGAGAAGTACGCAAAACCTAATCTTCATAATAAGGCAAGCCAGTTAACAAAAATAAAAAATTACATATATGCTATATCGATCTACACAAAGCGATTGATAGGGTAAGGAGAGATAATATATGGAAGTCATTAAAAAAGAGAAAAGTCGACGAACAAACCGTAGAAGTCATAAAATCAACGTACAAGGATAACATAAATATAGTAAGAATAAATAATGAGGAGTCGAAAGAATTCAAAACGGAAATAGGTGTTAAACAGGGATGTGTTCTCAGCCCCATTTTGTTTTCCTGTGTATTAGATGACGCAATAAAATAAAGGCAAGACCAAAAATGAAACAACTAAAATTGGGATATTGGAAAATGAAACCCAGAGTTGATAGCAGAGTTCATGTATGCCGATGATATGGTGGTAGTGGCAGAGACCGAAGAAAACCTGCAACATAATATAAACGTCTTAAATGAAGAACTTACAAAAATTAATATGAAAATAAATACAGATAAGACAAAGAGTATGATAGTGGCAAAAGAGAAAACAAAACATAACATTAAAATAAACGGACAAATAATTGAACAGGTCAAGGAATACAAATACTTCGGGACGATAATTGCAGGCGATGGAAAGATGGAGAAAGAAATAGATGAGAGGATGAAGAAGGGTGCAAAAAGATGAAAAAGACATTCCTAGGTAAGAAAGAGGTGCAAAAGAACGTTAAAGTCGACGTAATAAATAAAATATAGTAAGGCCAAGGTTGATGTACAGCTGCGAATCCTGGACGCTAAACGAAAAACATAAATCCAGACTTAATGCCATGGATATGAGATTCCTAAGAAAAGCAATAAATAAAACGAGAATAGATAGAATCAGGAATGAGAAAATAAGGGAAGAATTGGGAGTGATACCAATACGAATGAAAATAGAAGACACATATTTGTCGAATGTCAGAAGAAAGAACAACTAAGAAAATTTATGAAACTAAAATATCTGGGAAAAATTCAAGAGGAAGCCCAAGAAGAACATGGAACGATGAGATAAGGAAAGCATTGACGGGGAGAGAAATGAATTGGCATGAGGCAAGAGAAATGACAAAAGACCGGAAAAAGTGGAGAGAGATGATAAGGGCAAGAAATTAACCTCAACTTCGGAATGACCTTACACCTAACGGTACAAAGGCTTTAAAGGAATAAAAAAAAATTATATCCAAACACATCTTTCGTTCAGAAACGTTTCGTCCCGTTTTCCGTAGGTAAAAACAAAATTTAACGCGCGCTTCTGGCTGCGCATGTTACCCAATAATGTAAACAAACTCCGAGAAGTCCCAAAATTAAAGCGGAATTCAAATTCCAGGAAATATCTCGGCCTGGAATGGCATAAACGTACTTCGCAACGCTCCAGACTAGCGGATGGAATATACTATGCGATATGCGACGGAGAGACGAGAGATACGCAATTGCAAAGCGGACTCATCCCCACCACGTCACGCCGTGCCGCCGGAGAGACTCGGCGACGGGCGTCCGACGTGACGCGCCGCCAGTGGTGCGCGGTTGTTGGTTAGAGTCGGTCGCAATGCGTGATCTGGCCAGTAAGATGGCCGAGTTGAAATTCGAAGCACCGCTGGCGCAATTCGAGGAGACGGACGAGTGGGGCTCCACGGAATTCCAGAACAACACCGCCGCGGTCCACCTCAACGCTCATCTCAAGAACGAGAACGAAATAAAGAACATCAATCTGAATAAGAAAAACAAAGAATTGAGCGACGTCCTCATGAAAGACTTCGGCGAAGACGTCCTGCTGGACAACTCGAACGTGGAGATCCTGCTGAAGAAGAGCGACGGTTCAGTGGCGGATAACTTCACGGAGACGTTCTCCGGCTCGCTGGAGGACCTGGTAAACACCTTCGACGAGAAAATCACCAAATGCTTCGGCAACTATGAGGAATCCGTGGAGAAATTGGCGCCCGTTCAAGTGAGAACGCAAGAAGAGATCATGAACGAATGCCAGTGAGTGATTGATTATTATATATTAATGTTTTTTTTACGTTGCAAATTTTGCGCATTCACCTATATATATATATATCGCCGATATAAATCTAAGGGTTTAAATAAACATACAACAACCCCTAGGGAGATTCACGTCGCAATTTTTATATAAAAATATTTATATAGAAACGTCAATAAACACACAAGAGGCCCCTGTTGTATATGTATTTGCTTGCTGAAAGGCGCATGCTTCGTAGGAAAAGATTATATAGCGAAGAGACGTGGAAAATCAATACGCAAGGCGTACCGCGGGGAGGGTTGTTTCTGCCCACCCCCTTGTTCCCGTTGTGCACTTGTTACGCCGTTAGTCACCGTATATTTTGATGATATATTGGGGTGAATTACCCCGGCTAATTGACTAACGTCATTGAACGCGCCACTTCCGAAATATGAGAACGTTATGATAGAATAACGATTGCTTCTTTTAAGGTTGAGGACCCCAAAAGTGTTCAAACGTAAATTTCACGATATACACACATACAGATAAATAAAAAAGCAAGATTGTTATATTTTGAACACGCCAGTAATCTCTATACCAAAGCACATAAACATTACCACCATCTTTTTATAAAAGAAACCTTACTTCAGTATTATACGCGTTATTTAACTTCATTGTTATATTGTTATGTTTACCATATGCATAGTATATATCTTTTTGATACCTAATGTATAGAGCTTAGACAATATTTTATATATATAGTATATCTTAATATGCCTAACATTTTTTAAATAAATACATATAATAAAGATACCATGGTTCTTGTGTCTTATTCTGCTCCAACAATCTAAACGAGAAACTATAAAATTTTCCAACAGTTTCAACAAAATATTAGTTTTGAAATCAGATTCAACTCCTTAAAGCTAAACTTCCTCATCATATTTAGAGAAGCAACATACATCGTGTTATGAGTTCACCTTTTTGGATATAAAAGAGTATGTTGTAATAAAGACTACACTAAGTCTTAAGACACCACTCGATGTGAATCTACCTGAATCTATTGCTGTCTCTTTCATAGCGTCTTGCGATAACAAGAGATAACAATAGTTTTGGGAAGATTCAGCACCAGCGTTCTGAGTTCTTTATGAAAAATAATATAGGTAGTTTGTTCAAGGTAAAATTCATTGCAAAATCTTACCGTTTTCAAGATATTAAAAAAATATTTTTCTTCAATTTCGATTATACAGTATGCAGGGCATTTCAACGAGCCACCACAAATAATTCTTTACTTGCTATGATTTATACAGTGTGTTAAAAAAAAGGTTGTCGGATATTTTACCCATTTGTAGTACTGGTGGAAATAAACAAAAAAGTCTTCGTCAACATGGGTCCGCAATTCAACTGTTTTTGACATATAATCGATTGCATATTGTTTTAGTAGGATAAAACTTTTCAAAGAAATTCTGATCGCAATGTAAATTAAACAAATGTTTATTTAAAGTACAACTAAAGAAATTGTTGTACATGTCCACCGTTCATTTCTAAGCACGCTTATTCACACCTTCTTATGAAAGATCGACGCAATCTTTCGAAAATTCCTGGAGTCCTCCGAATTTCCTCGCAACAATGTACGATTCGTTGCCTGAGTTCTTCCAAATTGTTTACAGATCGTGCGTACACTAATTGTTTTAGATGCCCCCAAACATAGAAGTCTAGAGGTGTCAGGTCAGGGGACCTAAGAGGCCATGCAGTTGGTCCACCCCGTCCTATCCATCTCTCGTTGTAATCTTGATTTAAGAAATTTCTAACTACGATGGAAAAATGCGCAGGAGCTCCATCGTGCATAAACCACATACTTAATCTGTTAAAAAGTGGCACGTCTTCCGACAAAACGGGTAATTCATTTCTTAAAAAATCCAAGTATACTTGTCCCGTTAAACGATTAGGGAGAAATACTGGACCAATTAAACAGTCTCTAAAAATAGCAAGCCAAACATTTAGCGGAAAACGGTTTTGGTGATGCAGTTCAACAACAGCATGGGGATTTTCATCTGTCCAGACGTGATTGTTATGAAAATTGAATATTCCGTCTCTTGTAAACCCAGCCTCGTCACTAAATAAAATCTGAGTCGCAAAATTAGGAGTTTCTGCCAGCTTTCGTAAAACCCAATGACAAAAAACCCTACGTGCATCATAATCGAGAGGAGCAAGAACTTGCACGCGTTGAATGTGGTAGGGATAGAGCTGCTGTTCCCGCAGAATTCTCCAAATGAGAGGATGACTGACGTTCAGTTCTGCGGCAAGTCTTCGGGTGCTAATATTTGGGTTGTCTTCTACCCGTCTCAAAATATCTAATTCTACTGCGGGAGAAGAAACTGATTAGCTCTACCAGAACCACCATTAATTTTAAATGATCTGCATAATTTGAGAACAAAAAAAAATTGACGCAAATGATAAAAAATCTGATGAATTTTAAGTCACAATCAGTTGTTTGACAAAGGGAACTATGCTCAAAACCGAAAAATGTTGGTTACCACAAAAAAATTGCGAAATGTCAGGGGAGCATTTGAAGTCATTTCATTCTAATCGTGTTTTATTATTACACGGGCTGCAAATCATTTAAAAATATTTTCGTCTTTAAACATGCCTTATTATATTCATATTTCATAGCAACCTCATTATTTCAATTGAAATAATATTACTTTTATCGAAAATTTGACGAATAGTTTATGGACATTCTGCATAAAATTATATCGTTCTTTCAACAGGATTTGACACGTCACACTTTCCTTGTTAAGTATATAATAGCAAACTCACATCATTATTTCTTGTTGCTTGTAAAATATACTTCATGTTCGCAAGAGTTAGGAACGTGATGATTTTGATCAAATTCTAAATATTCTAAAATCTGTGGAATTTAGAGATAAAGTGTCCTATAAATTGTAAAATGCTTTAAGGTAAAAAATCATCATACTTAAATACTAAATGGTTCCACAAACAGGGATTTGTTTTTCAATTTGTATAAAAATAAACTCAAGTGTTTATTGACCTAATGTGACCAACTTAAAAGCGTTAATGTTTCGTATTTACAGTTATAAACTTACTAGTACTTTTATGGTCACGAAATGCACCCGTTAGAATACTTTTCTACCTAAGTACAATTATTTTTAAATTTCACTTGCCCCATTAACAAAATCTAAACCAACATAGAATTAATAAAAGAAAATATTAAAAGTGTCTGTGTTTAGCCTAAATTAATATATAGTGGTATTCATTCATCCTATAAACAAAAGTTTAAATATGTATTATCAACACGCCAAGTCAAAGAGTAAATTTGCATTTTAGTAAGTTGATTTTGAGGATTCAAAATCTACAAAAATTCAAGATAAAATTTACCCAAATAAAGG
The DNA here is from genome assembly GCA_949128085.1 of Cetonia aurata. NCBI lineage: Eukaryota > Metazoa > Arthropoda > Insecta > Coleoptera > Scarabaeidae > Cetonia > Cetonia aurata. The sequence goes on from OX421885.1 coordinate 39,502,411, forward strand.
TGACTCACCCTGCATTTTAAGTATCCTTTATTTAACTTATCACTGAGACATTAGTAATCTTATCTTGTTTAATCTAATAAGTCTAGCAAACGAGTATGTAATATGCTTTTAGAAATGGCATACTTTTACTATGCCCGTTTATCCGTAATAATTCGATGATGAATGGAAAATTATGAATTTCTTTCAGAATCTTGATACTATGCAGCAATCAGTTCCTTTGTTTAAAATTCAAGATCGTTGAATTGTTTAAACAACGTACGAAACAATTCTAATTAGTATCTTTAGTAAATAATTTTAACATTTTTGCACAGTTTTCATTAACATTGCAAACGCTCGTACCTATATCTAAAACTGAAACATGTGTTCATAAATAGGATTTATGGTTCATTCATTTTTCTCGTTTAAAGTATGTTTTTGTAAATATATACATAAAAAAAAATTAAAATATAATACTAACTAATAATAATGTAATATTGCTGAGTTGTCATTCTTGAATTCTATCAATTTTGTGCGTTCCTTTTAGTTAAATTTGTAACATTTTACGGATAGTAGAAACTTTCTCTTCGCTGAAGTTATATCATCAATATGCGAAACAGGTAGAAAATAAATTAATCTCTTAGGGTGTTCAGTATATGTACATGGTAAGAAATTTTTGGACACGCATCGAGCACCGAATCTTTTCGTAGCTATAGTTGTCTCTCTCATTCCCCCTCGCCTAAGTTCTGATACAATGGTCGACCTTGATAAAGCGCTCTCAGTCGGCAGGTAGCCGTCAATGCTAGGGTTTATGGTTTTGTGTTTACCTCTTTATAATTGCTTGTAGGTGTAATGTGAATAAAATACAAAATATACCGCACAAACTACAAAAACTTATGCACAGAGTTATGTATGAAGCGCGCGCTTCCGTTTGGAGTCGAGGTAGTTTCTGCAGCATATACATTTATAGTAGGAATATGACTATTTTGAGAAAAGTAATTTATAAAATGACTGCAATATATTATTGGATTGTAAGGGGTCTCGGGATGGCAATAATAAACACTTGCACTAATCTGCTGTAGGACCGTATTAAAGTTTGATGTAGCATTTTAACGATGATGGATCAAACCTCTTTAAACAAAATAAAAAAAAAAGAACCGAAGAACAATAAGGGGCAAGCTATGTATTGGATTATTAATGAACTGGTATGACGATAGGAAATTTCTCCTACTTTAAAAAATATGTATATAAAAAAGAAACTAGTCCCACAGCTGATTTCCACAACAAATATAACTATATTGTAAATTTTATAAATAAACAAAGTACATTTAATGAAATTAATTTTATTTAAAATTGCAAAGTGTGGATTCATAGGCATTAAAAAAAATACGTTGGCAAAAATATGTAATATATTTAAAAAAATGTAAGTGGTCATTATTTCCTTGCCGGTTACAAACTTTGCACCGACTTTAATTATTGGTACTATTTCCTGTAGGGTAATTGTTCTTATTTATAATATAAAATTCCTTTCTCTTTTATTTTAACTTTTATAGTAGGATTAGTGGAGCAATTGTTGTTTGCCAATAGGAAGTGTGAATTATACCTCCAGAATTAAAGGGGCTAATAATACCTAATACCAAAGTGTGTAAATTACCCATGCCCTTACATTGATTACTTTTTTAATTAATGTGTGTATTTATGTATTATTTAGGTATTCTAAATTAACACCTGACTGCAATAAATATATCCAAGAGCAATTATTCAGTAATTACTCTGTAATGCAATTAAAATAATATTAGGATTAAATTTCTTTGTATGCATAAATACTTTAGAATTGTGACTGGGGAATTATAGAGATTATTGTATATTTAAGAATTGCTAAATTCTTTTTTTTCTGAAAATCTTACAAAATATAAGCCTTTCAGCTAAGGTTTCCAAGTTAGTTAGAGGTCAGTGGTACTGTAGTTAACATGCGCGGTCCGGAGACAAGCATAGAAATAAGGGCAAAGGTGGTTACCCTTTGGGAGCGTGGTTTGTCTTATAGGCAAATTGCTGCGGAAGTAGGTTCATCAGTAAGTATTCTCTTTACATATCCTTAATTTACAAACATCGTTTCGGTTTAAATGAAACGAAAAAAAGTTGTTTTTTTTCTGATTATACACCACGTGAACGTTATTTAATATACTGCTGGTTTATTACAGAAGTCACTCGTTCATTATTGGGTGCATCGATGGCGAACTGAAAACGAAAATGTAGCGCTGAGAACTAGGCCAAGGCCTGGGCATCCACGGAAAATTACCCCTGACGTCGGAAATACAATCCTGGAGTACGTAGGACAACATCCAATCTGTACATCTGTGGGGATAGTTGAAGCACTGCATTTAAATTGCAGTGCCCGTCTTGTGAGAAACTTTCTTCACAAAAGTGGGATTCACTGTCGGCGTCCGGCGAAGAAGGTAGATTTCTTGGAGCGCCATATTGTGAGTCGACTAAACTTTGCGCAAGCAAATTTAAACCGCAACTGGGATGTGGTTATATTTTCCGATGAGAAAGTATTTTCAACCTCTCAGGATGCGAGAAAACTGGTATGGCGCCCTAACAACACTAGATTCGAAGAAAGCAATGTTGTCAGAATTCGGCAAAGTAGCCGAATTAACTTGGCGTATTGGGGTTGGATGTCCAGTGCCGGACCTGGAGAATTGACCCGGATTGAAGCACGCATGGACGCCATCCAATACATTCGTGTCCTGGAAGAAGTGTTGCTTCCCAGTGTCCGAATTATATACCCTGCACCTCATCGGATTACACTGGTGCAAGATAATTCTGCAGTCCATTCAGCTCGGATCGTGAGGGATTGGTTTGCGGAACATCGCAATGAAATAGAAGTCCTTCCCTGGCCAGCAAAGTCCCCTGATCTAAACCCCATTGAAAACTTGTGGGCGGCTATGGGAAGAATGTGGGATCTACGCGATGCACCAGTTCCGCGAAATCAAGTAGAACTTCACCAACACGTTACCGAGGTGTGGGAACGCTTTAGAGGAAGGGAAACTTGTTCGAATCTCGTGGCGTCCATGCGTGGACGATTGGAGGAGGTTATAGATCGGAACGGGTACTGGACGCGTTATTAATAATTTTTTTATTTGTTTTTTTTTTAATTTTTTTATATTTAATTGTTTTTTTAGAAGAGGATTTTTTTTTTTTATATTTTTGTTTTTTTTTTTGAGGAAGTTTGACAAAAGTGATATTCTCACTGTTTACCCATCTTAGTTATGATTTAAGTTGTGTTTTTGTAGTTTTTAGAATTTTTTTAATTTTATTGTTGTTATAAGTTTTATAGTTATTATTTTTTTCTTTTACTGTTCATGCATGTTTTCTTGCTTGATCGTTTTGAAAAACGTTTTTTTTTTTTTTTTGTAATTTCAGACATGTATTTTTAGTGGTGACAACTCTCAGAGTGTAGGTTTTACCGTGCTTTTCCTCACTCCTAGGCGAATGCTGAGAGCGAACATATTAAAGACGCTGCGCGGGCGCAATTATTAAACTCTGTTTTAAATTTAATTATTTTTTTTTTACCTTGTTTTCAACCTATAACTATATAAGAAATACACTAATGAAACGATATTGGAGCTATTCGCCTTCAATGACTATTGTCCCATCGCTTTTTAGCGCAAGTACAAAAAAGATCCAGTATCTGTAGGATAATAGATATTTTGCCTATTTATAATTTCTTTAACTTATGCGAGAGATGTTCTTCTTCATCGATATTTTTCTTCTACCGTTTATCCTTTAATAGTAATATTTTAAAGTGTTATTTTTCCTTTTTTGGGTATACGGTAGATATAATTCAATAAAATTTTACATATGTTTAACTGTAATTTATTATTCTACGTTCAAAGACAAATCCGAAACGTAGAATAATTAATTACAGTTTAAATATGTAGCAACACTACGCCATCATTTATTTAATTGATGGGGATCTTTTCTTAGCCGTGCTTGTAAATGAGTGTATATCGGGCAAATTGAGCAGTGCTTGTTATGCGCTCAAAGTTATTGCACAAAATGTGAGCATTGAATCAGCTCTTTCAGTATATTATGCCAATGTCTACTCTCGATTGAGATATGGGATTGTCTTCTGGGGAAATTCCATCGACGTGGGGCGAGTCTTCATCCTGCAGAAAGCGTGTCTACGATCAATTTTTGGCATACGAAGGCGTGACACGTGTAAAGACATTTTTAGAGACTTTAGTGTACTTACCGTTCCGGCTATTTATATACTTGAGTGCGCCTTGTTTGTCAAAAGTAATTATAATGATTTTTTTAAAAAATTTGAACTTGCACATAGTCATGGCACCAGAAATACATTAAATGGTTTCTTGGTGCCACCTTATACGCACTTGACTAAATTACAGAAAACTGCATTGTTCCAATGCATACGTATTTATAATCATTTGCCAAATACTTTAAAAATCCTGCCTTTCATAACTTTCAAAAACAAATTAAAGAAAATTCTTAAATCAAATATTTTATATAAAATTGAAGATTTTTTTGCAATAGAAATACGTTAGCAAACACTCAAGTTTTACATTATTTGTTATCGTAATGTGATGTATATTGTGTATGTGTGTATATGTGTATTTCTTTTAAGTCCAATTGACATTGACTTGTTCCACACACTTTTGTATCTATGGAATGAAATATATTATTATTATTATTATTATTATTATTATTATTAAATTTTTTGGTTTTTGTTTTTTTCTCTTGATTTAGTGGCTTGGTTTTTAAATTTAATGAATTATTCAATAAAACTCTTCATGACGTTTCGACAATCTTATTTTTCATTGTTGTCTTCCTCAGATTATTTTATATAATTCCCGAAATTTTGTCTAGAAATTATGAATGGATTATGTTATTAACATTTTTACAACTTTTTTATGCGTTTTATACTTACAAAATTAAAGACATTCACACAACATTTTAAAATAGTATTAAACATTTTTTTTATCTTTTCATTTTTCTTAAACATATACTAACTGTTAATTGTCATTTAAAATTATTATGCATGGCGAAACATTTTGTGTGAACACTGGAGAACTACATTTAAAATAAACCGAAAGGCACTCTCAGCTATGGGCGTTTTTCTCCTAAATTGTTGTACTAAAAATTGTTTATTTGTAAATTTACCTATATATATATTACTGACGAAAAGTATGTTGAAATGATTGGTGCATAAATTTTTGATAAGTTTTCTATTTCTGTTTTGTCGTTTACTGCGTTATTTTGTTTTTTTATTTGGATCATTTCTAATATACATCGCGCTTTATAATTTCTTTCTTTATTTAAAATACTTGTATTATTAAAATTGAATGTGTGTTAAAATTTTAAATGTAGTTCTCCAGTGTTCACACAAAATGTTTCGCCATGCATAATAATTTTAAATGACAATTAACAGTTAGTATATGTTTAAGAAAAATGAAAAGATAAAAAAATGTTGAATACTATTTTAAAATGTTGTGTGAATGTCTTTAATTTTGTAAGTATAAAACGCATAAAAAAGTTGTAAAAATGTTAATAACATAATCCATTCATAATTTCTAGACAAAATTTTGTGAATTATATAAAATAATCTGAGGAAGACAACAATAAAAAATAAGATTGTCGAAACGTCATGAAGAGTTTTATTGAATAATTCATTAAATTTAAAAACCAAGCCGCTAAATCAAGAGAGAAAAACAAAAACCAAAAAATTATTTATTTAATATCAGATAGAACAAAATGTTCCAGTTCGATGGGCCCTTACAAGAATTGCAAGACCTGCCGCAATTTTTTCTTGAATATCTAAAGTTACATTCCATTAATTTTGGGAAACTTTTTTTTTTCAATTAAAATTTATAGTCCGTTGTTTATTAAATGTTGAATAAGTACCGCAAGACATTATAACTAAAACAAGATTAATTGTCATCATTAGTTTATATCACCTCTTCATATTATGCAATTATACCTTACTTTTACAATAAGAAATTAAGGACACGGTTAATACTTTTAAATAGATATATCGTTTTTAAAAAATACTAAAATTGTTTTCAAACGGTGATTTTAATAATAGCTACAGAATTAATTACATATTTTTAAATTTTACTTTATACATACAAAACTTATCTCTTTAAGCTACCGAACGTTGTTATATTAATTGCATTATGTTATGAATAGTTATGATTATAAATATTGTATTTCAATGCTAACTTTGGAACGGGTAAGCTTCCGAACGCACAATCTGTACTGCATTATGCCTTCATAAATCCTATCGCTACTGTTTCCCGTTTTCTATAAATGGTTCAAGTTCAACATATAATAAATTTGTGATTATGAGAACGAGCAGGTAGTAGTATAGCGCCTGCGGCAAAATTTGCGGGGTAAAACGGGAGGAAGAGATAGCAATAGCTACGAGAAAGTTTGCCTCGATGCGTGTCCTAATATTTCATACCGTAGCTGTACTTACATACCATAAAAGACCAAGTGCTTAAAGCGGTATCCCGATTTCTATGTCCTACTTATTCTGTTTAATTGTAGAGCTTTATAAGAATAAACCTGGAAACCTATATTCTTGAATTCTGCACTGCATTAAATTGGTGCACTTGTTTATAATGTCGCTTTATGAAATGTTTCTCGCTCTGTTGAGGCGCCAATAACACGAGTGCATGTGTTCCAATCGTTGTGTTTATTGATCGCTGCGTCCAAGAATTAGGTTGAGGTCGCATAATCCAGTCCAAGTACCGCAGAAGAAGAAGAGCCCCCGTTCATACTTGCACCGCACTGCAACAAACTCAAATATTTTTTTCTCTCTTCTGTTTAACTTAATCGGAAGTGTAATCTAGATTGATAAATAAATTACTTCACTGACATTCCTCATATAAAACAATAGACTTTGATTAAGACAATTTATTATGCATTGCAAATATTGAAACATATCTATTTTAACTCCATACACACAGAGAAGTAATTTCTAGAACCAAGTGAGAATTCCTTAACTGAAGTACCTCTCGTACTCATATATAAGCAAATGAATAATTCCTTGAACGAAGAACATCATTTTCTCAAAATATCAAGAAATTAGTTTCTTGTATGAAGAAATTTTATGTCCTTAAACATAGGAAAGTAAGTTATTTGAAACAAATGAATAAAAATTCTAGTTCCAAGAAATTCTAGCGGTTTAAGTCAAACACGTGATAAACTTGATATGAGAAAAGTTGACTTTCATATAAACCATGTGGTTCCTTCAAATGAATACGAAGTTAACTTAACACAAGTCCCCGATTTTCTAATAGTGACCTCTTAATGCTCTTAATTCAAAACAGTATTATCTTTAATACGAGAACGGTACTTACTTGAACTGAGGAACTCTTTCTTTTAAATCAAAAAAATGTGTACTTACCCATAAAATTACAATATTTCGGATTTAGTCGTGTAGGTTGTAAAAAGTGATTGACATTTCACCAGTCATGCTGCTAGCCTCTTCAAAATTTAACTAACTAGTCAGATATTTTGAAGATGCCTGCAACATGACTGGCGAAACGTCAATGAATTATTTACAACCAACACGACTAAACCTGTAATATTATTGCATTTATTAATATTTTCCATTGTTTCCTACATTTTTTATACATTGTTACTTATATAGAGATTGTGAGCTATACTATATGCAACAGGAACAAAAGAAAATAGATACATTATGAAAATACGTTGTCTATTAGGCCAGGATCATAAACCTGATAAATTAATAATGTACAAAATTGAGTGAGAAGTAAAATACAATAAAAACAAAAATGAACATTTTTGTTTCTCTTTCAATGCTTACTGAAGATGAATTGAACACTATAATTTGAAGTACGAATTCGAGAAACTTACATATAGTTATCGTACGAATAGTGCGTTTATTTCAATTATATTTTGTGCATTTCCATCGTGGGTAAGGAAAAAATAATTATAAATTAAATGAATCTACAACTAAACAAATTTTATTTCGGAAAAATGTATATATATAATAGGTATACAAATTCTTAACTAAACTAAATTCAACAATTTTTACATGTGTAAATTTTTCGGCAACGAAATATAAGTACCAGATGATTGCTTATGCTCTATCGTGGGATTTACACAACGAATACTGTTATATGAAATGAATATTGGCGAATTCTTTATATTAACTGAATACGCTCTATAATGCAAATTGAATGTTTCAGTAATATAGGGGTCACAATAAAATATAATGTCAGTAAGGGATTCTTTGTGTAAAAATATTTCTTTAATTTTGGCAAATTGAGGAACCGAATTTTCGTCAGCATAGTATAGCACATTGCTATTCTTATACATCATGCCATTCCTCTCGTACCATCCTATACTATAATATGACGTTAATACTTCATTATACATTATAGTCGCGGTATTTATTTCATCTTGTGGACCGATATTAATATGATCTTCTAAGCCAAGTCCACTAAAATAGCGATAACATGATTGTAATTGTAACCTATTGGCTATAGTGATCGGAATATTTAGGCGACTTCTGGTATTGTGAGCTATGCTTTTTAACTCTCGGTGCTTGGCTTCAAATCGCAGCGAAGATAACAGTGATAATGGTCCCACAAGTCTAATTATTCGAGGGTAATGCACCATAAAATGATGTTTTGGTTTAAGATTTTCTTTGAAAAGGGTAATGTAGATTCGATGATGGTCTTCAATTAATCTGTCTAAATGTGAAATAGTGTCACTTGAAATTTCTGGTGCGATCAAAATATCAGTTATTTCTAAAAGTAATAAGTAAAATTGCCAATAAGGATTTTCTGTGGGAACCAAGTCTCCAATAATAAAACGTAAATTATAAATTAAATGAAACATTTCTGTAGCGGAACATGTAATAAAGCCTTTATTTAAATGTTCTTGTTTAATGCATGGAATAATATTTCTTGCTTGATACTCATAAGCAGAATATTTTAACTTAATATTTAATGTACATAGAGAAAAGCATTTACTGTCGATTAAACCTTTCAAAATGCGGGGTAATTCATACCGATGTATGCCTTCAAATAAATCATGCATAATATCGCAATTATAATTCTCATAGATATGAAAATATTTTAAGCTGTTCCAAATGCAACGCTCCTTTACCCCATATAATCCATTCTGTACATGTTCATTATAGTCACATTTTTTTCGCATTAAATTGTTTTCCTCTTTAGTCTGAACAACTAAATCGTTTCTATTGCCAACACAAAATCTGCAGTAATTTATCGCGCTAAAGCTCTCCGATAAACCAAGCACACTGTGTAAGCCTAAATTGTCTCCGATTATTAATATTACACAAAAAGCAATTCGTTGCAGGCCTTGGGTAGTATTTACTAAAATACCATAGGTTTCTAGCATTTTTAATTCGTCAAGTAATATTCTGAATGTGGACTCATTACAACAGTTACTTCTATGAGCAGAATGAAAAATTTCTGCAACAAATATATTTTCTAGTTTACTAGAATATTCTGGCGGAATTGTGGGGATAGAATAATATACTGCGCCAACCTTGGTAAATGTCGCGTGACTACCAAGAGGATTTCCAATTTGTAAATCATCAAAATAGACTAACAAAGGGACGGTATCTGTCTCAGTAAAATGTTCTTTTAAGTTTTTCCATAAGTTCCCTTGTATTACATTACACATAATATTAGATTTAGTGTTAGATAATTGCTCCTGACGGGTAAGAATTTTTGTTAAAACATCGGGTAATTCTAAAAAAAGTTTCAAATTTTGACTTAACGAAATATATGCGCAGGTTAGAGGTTTAAGAACGAGAGAAGTACTACAATTTCGCCTAGAAACAGCATTTGCAATACCAATTTTATATTGTTTAGGTTGAACATATTTTTCCGATCGTTGGAAAAAAGTCGTTCTTTTGTATTCGGTGTTATAGTTATCAAAAGAGTGTTGAAATATGTTTAATGCATCTTTAACGAATTTTAAGTCTACAATAGTATCTTCAATACACCCATAATTTTCGATCAAAGCCAAGATTTCTTGTAACCCCTCTGCGAGAATGAATGATCGCACACACGTAATTACAAATTGAATGGTACTTCTTGACATAGATAAATTGCTATACAGTTTTGTAACAAAATCAATAACTGATTGGTTCAAAGATTCTTCAATTTTTTTAAGAAAATCTCCCTTATTTATATATGACCGCGACTTGCAAGTATTTCCATAGTTTGGTAAATTATTGTTTGTAAAATTTGTGTCAGCAGGTTTTTCGAAACTATTTTCTATTTTTTTTAAAGGTTTTAAATTTTGACTTGTGTTTGAAAAATCATGATTTGTAATTAAATGTTTTTTTAATACGGATCTACTATGAAATGTTCTATAGCATTTTGTAATTGGACATGCGTAAGATGAAGATTTATGTACGTATTCTAAATGAAACACAAGTTTGTTAGCCTGAGAAAAAGTTGTTCCACAGCAATAGTGTGGCATTATTAAAAAAAAAACTGCCGAAACATTCACATAAAAATTATAAGAAAGTTTGATATAAATGCCTTGTATATGGGAAAATCTTGTCGTCTTTTGTTTGAATTTTATACAAACAATTTTGGATGAATGTCCACAAGTGCTCAGATTGCACCGGATATTTCGCATTCAGTGCATGAAAACATTTAAAACATACGTCCAGCGCTATTAGTAGTCCATCAAATTGATATTTTATAGTGTCGATTACTAGATAGATGTTACGCAGTTCAAGTAGACTCGGTCCTTCCACCAAAATAAAAGGTTGTATAGGTAAATTCTTGGCGGCAGCGTTCTCCTTAACTTTGTGTAATAAAATTTCAATGTCGGATGTTGTCTGCAAATTACATTTTTATAGATACGTAATAAATAATAAAGATTATAAGAAAACATACTTTTGCATGGACTATAATCCCTTCGATACTTTCCTGCACTGAAAATTTCCAGTCTCCGGTACTGTCTCTTTTTCTGCCCTTGGTGGGAAGTAAATGTCCCAACATATATACTTCCAATGCTATTTGCGAATCTGAAATATATAAAAAATATGTGTTAGTTGATAGATTTTAACAAAGACCAGGAAGTATAAATTAATATGTGACGAAATTTCCAAATATATCAAAATGATTCTTAGTATTCAGTCTTCATAGTCAACTGTGTATACACCATTAATTTATTAATACTACCCACCTGCGTTGGTCGTTTCATTGTGCATGGATTGGAGATTATCAAGTATATTAGTGTTTCCACAGCTTTCATATACTTTATTAAAAAAAGCGCTCCATCCACTTGTTAAATTTAGGCCACAATTGGGGTAGAGTTCGTCGAAGTCACTATTGATCTGGAAGTAATACAATTTTAACTTAGCTGAAAATACATATCACAAGAAAAGGAAAAACTTGCTTTGGTATAGGTTTATAAAACAAAGGTAGGTATTATCATACATATAAATAAATCTTGGTCTAATACCCCCAAATAATACTAGATAAAACCAAATTTTGTAAAGTTTTTCCTTTTGTGATACTGATCCGACAACATACATACGGACATATACCCAGCATAATACAATCATCAAAATAATTTATAATTGTAAAATCAGGCGTGTATCTAAATATATTGAAGTTCATCAGAATTGATACTTACAAGACTTTCTGCTCTGGCGTCTTCAAGGATTGGCCAATTTTTAATAAACTCATTTACTGTAGAAGACCTATCTTTCTTTCTGTAGTTGTAAGTCAATTTCCATTTCTTCATAACATCGTTCCAGGGTTCTCGTCTAACTTTTAACCAGTCTATTGCATTTCTTATGTCATCTAGAAAATTCATATAAACATATATTACTAGATGACGTATCTAATTAGATACCATTGCAGTCTATTTCGTCATTCGGTAATATTTCAGGCACACCATTAATTTCTCTTTTCACCTCTCCGCTAATATAGAGCAAATTTTTCGCTTTGTCCACAAGTTTTCCTTTGGCGCGAATGTGCCGGCCGTTAGAACTGCAACTTTTCCTGGTTGGTGGTGTATAATACGTCAGGGAATTTTCGTTTGGAAATAGTGAAATGATTTGGGATGTTAAAATATTATAATCTTGATGTTTCAAACGACTATAAATAATAAATACATAGTAACACACATATGTAAATACACATCATTAAAATATTTACGTTTTAACCAAATAATTGAAAATATGTTTGATTATAATATCTACTAATCTACCCCGTCTGGTATTATCAAGTGTCTTGTTTGTATTATAAAAATTTAAAATACTATTCCCTAAAGGAGAAGTGCGCAGTAATGTCTCCAAATCAAATTTGGGAAAATTAGGATCGTACATTTGCCATTTACCATTGCAAATATGTTCGGGTGTGGTCACCTACAAAAAAAAAAAAACAGTGCTTGAACAGGTGCATTTACCTATATTTATATACACAGCATATCACATTACAATGGACCATCGTATATAACAGTTGTTGAAACGACAGATAAAACCCGCATTGTATTATGCTGAACCGCGTAATTAACAAACAGCGCTCAGCAAAAGTAAATGCTCTCATTTCGTTAAAAATTTACACATAAATTTTATAAAAGTACTATATAACGTCATAAATATTAAATAATACCTCCTCCGCACTGGCACTTCTCTCTTCATCATTTACAGTTATAGTGGATGTTGATGATTGATTGTCTACTTCAATATCATCTTCTACGTTTGCATCAATTTGTAATATTACGCCTTTTTCATTCATTCTTAAAAAATCTAATAAAAACGCCTTTTCAATCGTTGCCCCATCTTTATCTTTAAAATTTATATCTATGTTTGGGCTAATGTTTAGTTGAGTTCTGACTATAAAAAGAAAAAGAAACCAATGTGCTAATGGGAAAAATATATCTCACTTGGATGAGGTTAAAGAATGTGCAAATACATTTTTAATATGTTATCGTATTATGCAAAAACAAACTATGTATTAAATTATGATAACATATGACGTTCATTAAAGTTTAAAACTATTATATGCGGTGCCATTATTAAACTAAAAAAAATTAACAAAAAAGTATAAAAATGTGCACAGTGTAATGTAACATAGGTACTACCCGAGGCGTGCGGACATTCCGCAGTTCGCCAAAATATAATTTTAACATTTAAAATAAAATTGCTTTTTAATTCAGCCCCTAAAAAAAAAAAATTATCATTTGAACAATTTTGAAATACCCCACCCAGAATTACAAAAAAAAATTCATTTCGTTCTCATCAATTATTATTTGTAAATGAATAACTATTAATTCTTACGAAATTTTAATTCAAAAAATTTTCGCTGTAATTTATCGGGATCAATGATAACGCTAAACAAAATGGGCTATGCCCAACTGTGTGACATCCGCAAATATGCCTGCATTCTGCATGTTATTAATATGCTAAACTATGTACTATATTAACATAATCACGTGCGTATGGTATAACACCACCCATAACCCCCAAAACTCGCAGAATTCTTAGTAGATTATGATTTATTACTTAAATGTGATTCTAGATACTCATGCATAATAAAATCAATTATTAACCTTTTTTTATTGCGTTCTCTAAATCCACGCCGATCATACACCAAACAAAATGGCCTTTGTGTCGAAGCCGGATATAAAATTGTTCTTCAGACATATCTAGTAATAAATTTAACAAACCCATAACTGTATATACGTTTCTTTAATTACATGCATATAATAATGATAATAAACTATACAACAATACTTACCAATATTCCAATCACTACAAATGAACACTAAATCAAACTCACCCAACGTTATCTACCAGTAATTCGTCCCGATTCATCCGTATCTGATTCGAATCATATCCGAATGTATGAAAAATAACGCCTCTATTGGCTTCAAGGTGAACTAATAGCATTTTCGACTTAGTGCACTTTTATCCACTGATTGTATTTTCATCTTATTTTAATACATAATATTAGTAAGGGAGATAGATATACTCCACGCGTAAAGTGCAATAAGTCGAAAAAGCTATAAAATCCCGTATGTCATATTGTTTATCTATAACCAAGTTTCAACGTGTAAGAACCCCTCCACATTCCTACTTTTTTGCTGTTCTCAATAAAAGAAATTATATTACTTACTTCAAGGAAATATTGTTCGAAATTAGAAACGTTCTAAGGAAGTGAATTCCTTCTCATAAGAACATAGAATTATTTATATTTAGAGAGACAACATTTCTTAGAAGTACATTTTGTTTTGAAATTAGTAAAGTTTCAAGAAAATGGTTTATTATATTGAAGTACGGCCATTCATTTGAATCTAGTACATTCTCTAGATTAAAGAAAATACTATCTTAGATTTAGTAAAAATATTTAAGAAAATAGGTGTACTTGGAAATAGAAAACACTTTTCTGTGTGTACGAAATCAATATATTCTACCGACCTTCAAAAGACCACGCAGGTAGTTGACGGGTTTATTTTCCCAACAATGACCGCTATTTTACGTTTAAAAGCCTACCTAGCCTGTAATCTACTACAACTTCGCAGAAACCGAAACTAGCAAATGTTTAACGTCACCTGCCGAAGATACAGATTTTCCTGTAGCGGATGGAATATTTATAACCGAACATGTGGGACAGGTGTATCGGTCAGTTTAATTTATGTAAAATGCAGAATCTACGCTGGGTGTCATGCAATTTGGATGATTGGATCATTTTTTAGATGCAAAGAGATATTCGCAGAATTCAGTAATTATATGTATTTATTGAAGGCGTTGAGTTTCTGGTGGACAACAGCGTTGCCCGTAAATTGGTGATGAAATTATAGTTGTACATCTATCTTAATGTTAATTAACTGTAATTACAGGTGATAGGATAATGTTTTAGTGATCGATTTTAATATGTACTTGCCTACATAGGATAATCAGTCAATCAATCGTTTTAGTTAGTAACATGCCGTATACTAATCCGTTGATTACTATTCTATTAGTGTACTATAAAGCGTGTGTGTTGAATTCTAATAGCATATCATTAAATGTTTATTCTCCGACTACATAAATCAACAAATGCGAAGATGGATATATTTTATAAATAAGCCAGGTTAAATTAAACAAGATGAAATTTACGTCTGATGATATTTATTTTCGTTCAATGTATTAAGTATTTCCTGGCAATATTCGTTAATATTTAGCATTTTAAAAAATATAATCTTGTATAGGCAGTATGCATAGAAAATAAGAAAAACAAAGCAGCTCCAAAACTCTAATCTGTAGTGACTAATGGAGTTTTCAATTAGTTAGTTGCTAATTATGATAATCACACAATATAGTCTAACAAGGAGGAGGGCAAGGAGTGCGAAACACAAAATATATTATTTGAAAGAGGAAATTAAGTGTATAAAAACTGTAAATGTATGATATGAAGATTATTATCTAAAAACATTAAAGCTTGTAGCTTAAGAAGAAATATATGTATAGAGTTGATTAGTGTTTGTGTAGCCCGATTAGTTGAGGGCATGAATTACGAAATTTTACCAGGAAGTGGAATAGGTTTGAGCCCTTCTTTAGGACATTATTTTTCTATTATCACCAGTATTAATTTTTGTTTATTTTTATTCGTAATATATGTGGTTACTTAATCACTAATAACATATACAACTTTCGCACACAACCGTAGAAAAAAACAATTATAATACAATGCAATAATTATTTATTAATAAATAAAAGAAAGAAAATGAGTTACAAAATCGTGGCACACGTGAACTTTTGTAGATATTTTGTATATTAATAGTTACTTGGATTTCTACGTCTTTTTTTTTTTTTTAATAATAGTAATGAAAATACGTGATACGTTTGCATGAAACGCGTTTTTTAACATTAAAAAAAACCGCACAAAAAAGTGATTAAAACTTCTTAAATATCAATCGCATAGAAGTTGCTCGGTATTTATTTTCTTACCAAGTCATTTTTTTCATTGCATTCTCAAAGAGGTTTTACTTTTCTATGCTGTTCCATATTTTTTTAATGTCATACTGTTTACAGCTACATATAATTTGTGAGTTGATTGTCTATACCTTGAACTAACTACCTTCCAATTAAGAGAACTAAGAATTAAATTGGGAATTTCATTGGGCATAATATTTGCGTAAATATTTTGGCTTTTTAGAGATACTCAAGTTAAATATGCTATTGACTATATTAAAGATGTTTAAAAAAAAATTTAAAATAACTTTTTTCATAAGATTAAAGTTGGGCAAAATAAATTATTTCCTGCGAGGTTGTACATTTAATTTTAATTCTCTCTGTACACCTTAATACATACAAAAAACGTTACAAATATGTTGGAATCACTTTTAATTTTGCCAAACATAGAGAGAAGTTTCGCTTCCTGATTATTATCTCACTTAAACATCTTGAACAGACTTTCACATGCAAGGAAGATAATGACATTTTTACGATCGTGAAACAATGCCGGCTTTTCTAGTAGTACTTAACGTCGCTATCATTACTGCTGTTGTATTATTTCTATAGCGCGTTAATATCTGTTTTTACATTGTTTTATTAAATTGTCATGCTTCGTGTCTTAGGAAATTGTTTATACATTAAAAAGAAATCCTAAAATGTTGAAATTAAAAGTTGAGTTGAAATTATTTACATTATTTAAAAGTTTCATGTTCGGATGGTACTAAGAAAGCTTTGTCCTCCTTTTTCGCTAATTGTGTGATGAACATATACACGTTATATTAACAAATTGCCGGAAAATGACGTAGATCTGATGATGAAATAACCGAAACATGTTCTATGAAAATAAAAAAAATATGAATGAAATTGCGGAATAGTATAGTACTTTTTTTATTTTCTTCAAACTAAAAAAAAATATTAACAATTACCTATTATTATGATTTGGAAGAATTTCGTAAAAGTTTTTTTTACAGGTGCTCCCAGACACCTGTAAAAAAAAACAACAAAACTGAGAAAATTCGAATAAATTTACTTCAGTACTATCTAGCAGCATAAACTATGCTCACCCAATCTACCTTAAAAATGAAATAGTTAAAAGTAGGCTAGTAATATCTTATTATTAAAATATTTGTTGTTAAAATTTTGTATTTCAAATCATTTTGGCATTGTTTTGTTAATTGTAAGTACTATAATTCTCCAATGTTTTTAAATCTTTATTTATGAAGCAATGCAATATTATTTCAACAGAGTCTCTGCAAATGTTCATCGCCGTATTCCATCCAGTATATACATGGACTTTTTTTAAACATAAGCTTTTTTTGACTCCAGTTCTTACACAACTTTTTACAATTGTCTTTGAACTTGGTAGATTTTTATTGTTACAATTTTTTTCCCTCTAATAATTGTAAAACCTTGGAATTCTTACCTTCGGTTAATTCTGATAGTCTATATCAGAGGATCCCAAACTTTTTTTTCTCATAGACCACTTTGAAAGTTTTGTTGGTTCCGGTGGACTCCCTGCAGCGACATTTCCACCATATTCCCAAAACTCGACATAAAATGTGAAGATTAGATCTAACTATGCAAATTTGCGTTGCGGCTGAGTTATTGGTTAATTAATTAATTGATTGTGTTGATGTCAAAAAAGTAAAGTTGGCCAATCAAAAAAGTGATTCCATCCAACTTTATTGGATTTATGATCCATGGTGGTATTTCCATCGTCAGAATATCTTCAAATCTGATTTTGAAGTCATCATGCAGGGCAATTAAATGTTGAACGTATGTGTGAATATCCTCATCAAGGCATTCTCCCTGTGACAAGTTTGGAAACTGGGAAAATTCGGGCTGACTAATATTTTGCTTCATAAATTTCAACTTTCCGAGAAAAGCTGAAATTACACCCTTTGTTTTTATTAAATTGAGGCTGTCCACTTGTAATTGTAAGTTAATGTCATTAAATTTTTTGAACAAATCTGTCAAATACGCGATGTCTGCTTTCAAATTGATCAGGTTTTCTTTTAAATCTGGATCTTTACTTTCCAGAAACTCGACACGTTGTACTGAATATGGAATATTCAAGTTTTTACAAGTAACAATCGCTGAGCTTCTTAAAATATTATCTGCCTACATCGATAGGTGAACTCAAGCCAACATTTTAGTTCTTCACTATCGGAACCAGATAAATTTTCGTGGACCTCCGAATTGTGAACCCCCATTTTTTTTGTCACGCCAACGCAGACCCCCGTCGAGTCTCCCGTTGACCCCTGGGGGTCCACCTGGACCACTTTGGGAATCACTGGTCTATATGAACGACTTATAATGCTTTAAATAATCAAAGAATAAGGTCTATTAAAATGCTTAAACTCAACGCTCCATCTGAACCATAAAGTCAGTTAAAACAAGAAACTACGTTTGATTTCTTGTTAAAAGATTCCGGAAACAATTAAGTATTTGTCATTTAATTAATACCAGTTAAAGGTTTAATTATACTAAACTACTATTACTACTTATTAATGATATATACTTATATAACATCAATTTACTGTGTAAGTATGTACCTAACCTCTAGAGAATTAGTGCTTGATTTCATACTATAGTTTTTTTTTTCGTTCTGTTTGAACGAGTTTACATTACGGTATTGTATTGTGGTCACCACGACAAAAAATGCAAAAGTGCAACGTCCTAATACTTACTTACTCACTTTGCCCGCAAAAACGCGCCAGGTCTCAGCTAGAGGAAGAACTGGTTTCGCGCTACAAAAGCCAACGATTGCGGTGTGGAATTTTTTACGTCGGCATTTCGATCGCTGGAAATTAATACTTACCTACAAATATTACGTCACATTATTTGTATCGATTGAATTACAGTATATTGACATATGTGTGTCAGTTTTTAAGCGCGTATTTGTTCGAATATATAGGAATAACTTTCGAAATTGAATTAAATTGAATTGCTATTACCCTGAAAGTTTTTAGGCGCCCAAAAGTTTATTACCGTAGTAAAACTCGAGATAGCATCTAATTAATGTAATAATAGGGCCAAGCGAGTCACGTATTTCCCTTCGGGACAGAACTTTATTTTTATTACAATTGCGTGTTTGCCGTGTACATATAGTCGATAATTCTTAATAAGAGTAAAGAGGGGAATAAAAAAAATTAAATTGCAAATACTTCCTGGAATTTCGATTTACAAAATATATACTTACAATTAGCTGAATAAAACTTAGCGAGTGAACCTTGAAATATTAAGATACAGTTGCTCACGAAAGTATCCGGCCACCAAGAAGTTTATCGAAACGGCTAATGCGCATATTACATTCATTTATTAATACTATTTAAGTCAAACAAACTTTTAAATTGAAAATAATAAAAATTGCTGTAACAAAAAATATAACGCAAAATACGCACTATAGCAAGCACACAGAAGTATCCGGCACCTAACTATAAACATCAAAATAGTAACATTAAAATTTTTTAAAAACGAAATTAATACTTAGTGGGATAACCTCTGGATTTTATAATGGCTCTCAGTCTGTTGGGCATTGATTTGGCTAACTTACTTGTTACACTAGGGCTTATTTCTTCCCATTCTTCCAACAGACGTTGTTTTAGCGTTTCTTTATTAGAAATCCGTTTGGTGCTAAGCCTAGATTTTAATATTGCCCACAAATATTCACTGGGGTTAACGTCTGGTGACTAAGGGGGGTTTTTAGTTGATTTCTGACATTTTATAGAATCCATTCCTTGGTTTTTTGGGCGCAGTGCTTCGGATCATTGTCCTGTTGAAAGATGAAGTTACCTCCTAGCCTTAATTTTTCTCTATTGCTCCGTTTCGAGAGAATTATTATTTACATCAGTTCAGTTTTAAGATACTATTAATTATTATATTATTACAAGACATTCAGATTTTGATTTATTACAACAAATATGGAAAAGTAAATTTGCTACTGTTGGTACTCTTCGCAGTTTTCTACCCTGGTTTCCTAATCTAAATACACTTAAGCCAATAACAAGTTGCGATGTGTTCTTGGGGTTTAAAGGTGCTTTCACATCGAAGAGGCAGCAATTTTTCGACGAAAATTTTGAAAAATTCATAACTATTCATTCCCATTCATCGAACGAAAATAAGTGGTAGATCTGTGTCTTGTCTTTAGACATTTGACGTATTATTTTTCACTATTTTCACTGAGAATGCGTATCGACAGCGCAACACTGATTAGGCTCTAGTCGCCCAGTGACTGTGTTAATTACCTTGCCGCGTATTGTTTAGCAGAATTGAGTTCGACCACTGCCTAAGCGTTTTTGTCCCATTAAAACCGCCGCTCTCTGGTTGTTTTTCAAAATTTTGCAATATAGTTCGTACTTTTATTGACCCTTATTTCTTTATGGATGGATGTCAAAATCTGGATGTATTATCCAATGTTTTATAAATTCAAATATGTTGGAGATTGAGATGAACTGAACAAATTTATTTCAAATACCTCGAGTTCAGTTTCCCTTTAACTATTCCAGCGGTACTAAATTTTGCAGCAAAAAAAAAAAAACCAAAACGAACCAATACAAGAATATATCGTCCGGGTACGAGGATATGTTTAATGACCACATAAAATTTATTATCAAATCACACTGTACACGTATGAGATACCTTCGCAGCATCTCCACTGCAACGCTTGGCCTTAGAAAACTCATCAATCTTCCCAGGACGCTCCATAAATCAAAGCACGTACGTCTCGGACCGTTGGTAAACGATTGTAAAATGGACTTTTAAAGTTTCCGACGTGACCACGCCAGGTTACGTAAAAAGAGATACGCAAACGGCGTATCTCCACACAGAGAAATATAGGTTTCGGATCGCCCAGGACCGGTTCACCTTGGCGCGGGCGTTCTCGTTCTCTCCTTTTCGGATCTCTGTCGACGAATAGGCCGCAAGACGCGCTGCACGTTGAAGTCGATAAATACACAAACGAAAAATAAACAAAACAGAAGAAAGGATGGCCAAACAATAAATTTTATTGCGGGATTGTGACAGATTGGGATAGTCCTTCTTTTGTTTCGGGCGAGGTTAACGGGGTCATGAACGGCGTAAAGGAACTCGATTGTCTTGCTGACGATTTCGAGATATTTCGCTGAGAAATCTCAGAATAGAAACGTTGAACAGACCGCGAGTGTGTTTAAGCATATGTTACGATGACGTAAAGCAGGGAGTGCGACTGGGTTTCTACGTTTTATTTACATAAAAGGAGATATTAGCTGCTGTAAAAGAATATCGGTGGAAGGGGGAGACACTGTGATGCGTTAATTGTAAAATTGTCGCACTCTACAACTTTTTTTTTAGATAATCCTTCGTTAAAACATTATTATACAGTGTTGATTGAACATGTCAATTATTAATTTTAAAGATACGCCCTCTCAATAAATTTTGAAATATACAGGACGATTCATGTAAGTACCGCACAAAGTAGATCATCTATTTTAAATTGGATACCCTCTGCAGATATTTTTTTGTATTTTTTAAGTTCCCTTAATGAACTGATTTCAACAATACATCGTCAACTGCGGTGGGAAAAACTCCGATTGCCATTCCTTGTTTCATCTTGGATCCGTCTGTGTGCCAGATCAGGGATCCCCTTTCAAATTTTGACCCACTTTAGACCCTATTTGTCTCTCAACTTGCAATCAGTATGTTGAATAGTTGCCTAAAGTTTCGTTTAACAGGTATAATGTCCGTTAGCATTTCTAATAACCTTACCTCTGATTTGAGGTCGTAGAAGACTGCGAGATGTTCTAAAAGATCACCATCTTTAAAGTTGTGTGTCAACTTCAGCCTATATGCACTGAAGACCGCTATCCTCCTAGGATGCAGATGAAAGAGTGTGATGTTTAGTAACACCTCCATAGCTGCTTTCGGGTAGGTGCGCATTGCCTCTGTAAATCCTAAGCATTCTCTGTAGTTTTTGCAGTTTAGCCTGATGTACTGTTTTTTTTTTCTTTTAGTTTTCCGTTTAGTTACTCCACTATGGAAGCGTAAGTGACAATAGGTCTATAAATATATTATTTTTGACTGTAGACCTTAAGTTTTCCCAAAGAGCCTTTGGTCGTACCAAGATCCCATTGTTGCTACATGGATGATTCTTTCCAGTTGTTCGTTCCAATTCAGGCTCTAGTGGTATATGATCCCCAGATATTTAACTTCGTGGAAAAATTTTAGTTGATCGCCTTTTAGGATTAATTTATCAATGCTAAGGGTCTTTAATATAGGGCTACAGTATCTTTCCCGAGTAAAATTATGTTCTTCAATATCTCATTGATCATGGAGAGGGTAATGATTTTGTCAAAAATTTTTACTAGGTAGTAACGTCTCTAGCATATTTTTTGGGCCAGGAATTATTTTTTACCATGTTCTCTTGGCGAAGTGTATAGAAGATTTAAAATAAGGATTGTTTGTCCTGATCATGTGAGCTATCGTTGTCAACGTTAGCTACTTCCTGCTTATATTCCATTCCGGGCTTTCATTTCAAAACTAGTCACTCCAAATAACTTTTAAAATACCTTGATTTGAATTTAACAAGAAAACAATTGCGATTTACGGGGAGACAAATTTTACATGTATCTGCGACCCCGTAGTTTCAACCCCTAATCGGGGGTAAAAATCATATCGAAAAGTTCAAATAGGAATGAGAATTGAGTGGCACATCTTTGAAAACGTCTTGTTATTAGCAATCTTTTGGTGCTTTATTTTTTAAAATAATTTTTCTCCACGGTATGCCCTCTTAAAGTTTAAACAAATCGAATTTTTAACCTTTTAGATTGTTAGATGAAATGATACCTGTTAAAAGTAGCAGGGAATTACTAACATCACGTATGTAATTGAAAAATTGTGAACACTTATGTAAAAACGTTAAAGGTATTTATTTGCAAAAGTGACTTCGTCTTCACTAAACCAATTGTGGCTTTCCAAATTATCACTTTTTTATTCTTTATGTTCCAAATTTTGCAATATTCGTTGGATCGCAAAAATTTTACGAGTTTCTAAAGAATAAAGATGCAAACAACGAATACAAAGACTAGCCAAATTCCTAAACCGCAGCAAGTGGATTTTATAGAGAAAGCCCCACTAGTGTGACAGCAACGCGAGTGGCAAAAGATTAGAGTAAATACTTATGATTTTATATTGCAATCCTGTATATACCCACACAGAATGTCAATGCCTTTGTTTGCCACACACTCTGGCGCCATCAACGTCAGTCAACGCACTCCCCTGATGCGATAAAATCCAATTGACATTTCTGCAGCGCCACCAATCCGAGTGGAGAACGACATTTTTCCGAAGACACAATAAACACATTCGGGCAATCGCCGACCGCTACCAGACTGTGTAGTACAATAAAAAGTTCACTATTCTAGACGGAGACAACGAGACAATAACGTTTTTCGTGATCGACGGAAGCCCGGTATGTGCACAGTACGCAGAATGGGAAGTATGAGTCATCCGGGAATAGAGGAAATCGATTATTCCGGCGAATCTCTGCGGGCGCAATTCTCCATCGAGTTTACATCGTCCGTATTCCGTATGTAGTGACTATGCGCGTTGCCGCTTCCGATGATCCTCGGAATTTTGGCAACCATTCAAATCGGATATCTGACGAATTTACTCGTGTAGATACCGTACATTCATATTTGTGCATGTATAGAGTATGTTACAGTGTTTCGTTGCGAACGGGGTTAACGAAGTAACCCCTGCTCGCGCGAAACGCTATGAATTATTTTTAGGAACCCTGCGGGAAATGTTGCCAAATCGATATTAACCAGGTTGGAGTAGCTCAATATGTTGGTGCATTGATCGAAATTATCTGTAGCAAAGGATAAAGTATTTTTCCGCACCGTGCAATTCCTAGATTGATATTTGGAATAAGAAAAGCTAACGAAACCTAACCTAAATGTTACATAGTTTAATTATAATTACTACCAATGACAATAAAAACCAATGGAAGAATTTTTCCTTTTTTTTCTCCAAAGTGGTCCAGTTTCTGCAACATCTTTAGAACTATCAAATGTAAATGAAAGTAAGTAAAAAATATCATGAACAAACCGGTATAATTAACAATCAGATTAAAATAATACGTAATAATTAATAATCAACAAATAAATAATCCAAATAATCTTGGATTCCTGGTTTTTGTTTGAAAATTATGGCCCTCTAACCATAGTGGGTGTCTGACACATTCAATATTGTAAACATATTTTCCATAAAATTGTAGGTAATATATTCGAAAATATTGGAAATAGATCTTACGTTATTGGTACCATTTTGAAGGTTTTACAAGGAATTTGCTGATAATATAGAAAAATATGAATTTCGATAAATGTACTACGATATTATTAACACCCTGTATATATATTTTTACGTTACACCACCTTCAAAACATGTGTTATAGCAAAAGAATAACGCGCGCCACTACAATCGTTGTTAGGATAACACATAAAATGGTAGGAGCTGCAACTATAAAATTTTGGACAAAATTTACAATATAGTATAAATTACTAGTCGGAAGTGCCATAACTATATTTAAAAAAAACTGCTAGCCCACCCGGTATTTTATGGGATCGAAGGAAAAGCATTTTCAAAAACAAAGTTGTATTTTTGAAAATTTTTCAAATGTGCTTAGATAAGATTTATTTATAGGACATATATAAAAAAGCAAAAAAAAAACGAAAGGCACAGGCTATGCTGTTTTTTCTTCTGACCTCTTTATTTATTTTATTCATGTAAAAAAAAGCTTAAAAAAACTCTTAACAACATAACAAAAATACAAATATCCTACATGAATATAAGGTTAAAAATTTAATACAATTACTGAAGTAGTTGCAACGACATACTTGATCGCTTGATTTTTCGCGAGAGCATTTTTTATGAAAATGATCAGTTTCAAACATACTTCGACATTCCTTTCCTTTTCAAAAAAGAAAAGGAAAATAGCTTAAGTTAGAATAATGAAGTAAAAGTTGTTGCAAAATATTCAACATAATCTTCTAGTTGTTTTTGTTTGCAAGCCAATAAAATATTCTTATTTTAATTTTCCATTCTTTCAAGCTAATGAATGAGGATAAAAATTAATAATATAAATACCAAAAGTTACATGGTATAAATACAAATCAACAAGAAACAAGTTGTTGGCAATAAAATATAAAAATTGCAATCCATATAGGTACAGGGTTCATACAAAAGGGCTACACGTTTTGATTTACAAAAATATTTGTTTTAAAGGTAATAGAGTCGTGACAATCAATGACAATGCACCATCTGAAAAAAAAAACTTTTTGTAATTTCTTCCCATTTGTAGAATGGTTATATTCTCAGAATCAATGGTCTAACCCTTTGAATGAAAATTAGATAGACCAAATTATTTTAGCTTTCACATCACCTTCAAATTTTGCTAAATTTCCTAATACAAAATAAATTGGCAAACAAAAACTTTCAAAATAAATATGGCCTTGAACCATCTCTTAGACTCCCATACAGCTGTTTAATAGACACATCGCGTTCAAGGTCAAGAGCGTGCACTTTATGAAGCAAGCACCTTGTAGAAGCACCCTCTAAGTATTCTGTTGCTATATGCACCGTATGTATTTCATGACAGAATCGGCTACGCTAGCTTTTTTCTCTGCTTACTTATTAATTAAATTTGCTGGAATACAAACCCACTTTTTGCAGTATGTAAGTAGACTGAGGAAAAATACTGGTCATACATTAATTGAGTGACCATTTTTATTGACAGAATGTTTCATTCTTATAATAAAATATTATTTACAATCTTTGATAGATACAATTAATAATAACAAAATTCATTAATGAAATAACTGCTTTAACTAAATTATACCAAATAATTTTACATTACTTTCAGGATAATATCTGTTAATGTAACTATTTTTTCATATGTTCAATAAATAATTTTGTTGATGATATGAATATGCATTATTATTTTTTTCGTACAATTTTCCTAAAATTATTCAAAATATTAAATGATATCCTGTCTGTTGTTTCAATGGTTTGCAATTTATTGCAAGAACGATCAGATAACATATATACTTTGATGAAAAGGATACGTTATGATAGCTAACAAATTCACGAAATCTAATATAATGAATAGAAATCATGGAGTTATGTATTTACATTTCTATAATAATGTATATTCATAGGTTGAATGAAAACGTTCATTATATAACTGGTGTTCTTTACAATAATAACATATTTCATTTTCAATTAATATTATTTAATATATTGTTGTACCTACGCCTAATACATGTGTAATTCGCGGTAATATCTTTTTTTCTTAGGACAGGCATATTAGAAAATAAAAAGAAAGTGTCCTGTGACTACAAAGGACGATTTATATGAGCAAGCTCTGCCTTCCTGTCTATCCAAACACGCATACTGAATCTACGATACACGTGTATGCACAAACGTAAACATTAAACTTCACAAGGAACGGGTTCAATGCATTTCCTTCACGGTAGACTGCTGTCGTCGCTCAACGCGACGTCTCATCTAGAGGCCCATTGTGAGCAAACGTTTTTGCACTCCTCCCCACTATCGTCGGCGTTTGATTTTGCATACATTCACTTTGTCCGTGTAGGAAACGCCCACATCCTTTCTTTTAATTTCGCGAGCCTCGGCGGGCAACGCGGGATTCACAGACTTCCTGCTTTCCGGATTTATTCGTTCATTAATCTCTCGAGCTAGTCGGTCGCCTTTGGTTCGGTCTTTCCGGCTACTGCGTGGGTTTTACGAGTCTCGGCGGAGCCATTTGATCGTTGAACGTCGTGCCGAAAGAGCAAAGGGGTTGGGGGGAAGACTAGAGATCCATCGGTGTGTATACCTGCATATTTATGCGCAGGCATGTGGGGTAGGTTTTTTCTTTGCTAAACTCACTCTAGTGGCGTGTTAGGATTTTCATTGTGCGGATGAGAGCTAGCTGTAGGTTTCCATTTAATTTAAAATTGTATATATGTATGTATGTATATACAAAGCTTTGTAATTCTTTCAATCTGCTCTCTATTTTTCCGAGAACATAGTGATGATTAGGAGGGAAGACGGCC
The DNA here is from genome assembly GCA_949128085.1 of Cetonia aurata. Lineage (NCBI taxonomy): Eukaryota > Metazoa > Arthropoda > Insecta > Coleoptera > Scarabaeidae > Cetonia > Cetonia aurata. Next base: position 39,529,471 of record OX421885.1, read on the forward strand.
CCACGGGCGTGTCTGACTTTGTTTGAAAGAGTAAAACAAAATAAAAAATTGATAAATAAATTCCGCCTCAAATCTTCTTAGTAAATACAACCTTGTTGTTCATTTATTTAACGCAGAAACTTAAATCAATTCAGTTATTACGCATTAGCCTGACAATATTTGTTTATGGGTTTCCGTACTATTTGAATTTCTTCTTACAGATTTTTACTAATGTCATACTATGCGATAAGCATAATCGATAGTTATGAATAGTGGACATTCGATTAGTATCGATAACTATACATTAGGGTGCGTCTGGTTCTTATTTTTCGACTTTCAATTTCTTATTGTCCCACCCCATAAAAATATTACACTTAGTGAACAAATGATATCTGCAAAATTTCAGACTAATTGGACAAAGGGAACCCGTGCCGCATTCCAATCAAAAACTTCGCCTTTTGTCGTGTCTCTTTATTTCGTGAGCGAATATTTTTTAGTAAAAGTATAATTTCATATTGTATCTATGATTGTTTAATACGATATTCAATAAGAATCTCAAAAATATTTTACTGCGAAATATTGTACATAACGTCGTGGCACAGTAATATAAAATTAAGAAAAATAATAAATACGAAATTGCAAATTTTTTAACGTGACGTTGAGTGTAACGACAGCGAGACGCGTTGAGTCGTTTTTAAAGAGAGACGCGTTTGAAAAACTAAGAAAAATTAAGAAATTGCAAATTTTTTTAATGTGACGCGTAACGTCGTGTGTAACGACAGCGAGACGTGCAGCGTCGAGTCTTTTTTAAAGATGCGCATTGAAAAAAAAAAAAGAAAAATTTAAAAAAAAACAAGAATTAAGAAAGTTTTAAAAATTAAGAAATTGCAAATTTTTTTAACGTGACGTCGAGTGTAACGACTGCGAGACGCGCAGCGTCGAGTCTCAGAACTCATTCATGGAAAATTATCAAAAAAATAAATTTAAAAAGAAAACAAATTACGCCATCTTGCGGTACCTTCAAAAACTTAAAAATATTTTTAAGGATCTTTCCATGACCACATTTACTAGTATAATTTTTGTTTCTAAACTCTAAGACCAACCATTACTGAGATATGGCCGGTAGCCACCCTTAATGAATCGTCCGGTACATCAAATACGCATAAATCCATGTAAAAAATATTTTCATTACCACAGAATCACTTACATGGCACTAAACAGATTAAATGGACCATATCCTGCCGAAGCAGCAGTGACCTCGTTACTCCCATGTTCCCCCTTTTATCTCCATCTACCGTAATCGCAAGAGGATATGCAAGTGCGCGTCCGATAACAGCCCTTCCTCTTCAACTCTCTGCGTACTCCGCCGGTCGTGTTTACTGTCGTCATTATTTCGCTGTCCTTGTTTTTTGAAACGTGTTAATGCGATACATAAACGATAATAATGCGCATGCATGCATAAGGAATCGGAAAACCAAGCTACAAGTTGCAAATTCACTTGAATATGTAACGTAAGCAAAATAGGCTGTACATACCGATGTAAGTAAATGTTCTAACCATGTTACTTATTCTATTTGTTTTCGTTTTATTTAAACAGGAAATGTTTAGACAAGGTATGTTTATAATGGAAGAACTTGTCAAGTGTGGTAATGGCATGACATTGCCCAAGTGAGTAAACAAGCTAACCGTTGTATTGACTAAACGTTGGGTAATGTTTTTATATCACGTTGAGGTGTGAATATGTTATCAAACGAAAGCTAATTTCGTATCTAATTAATAGATACGTTTAAACTACCGCAGTTAAATCTGACTTAGAACACTCATAAAATACAATGCTATTTGTAATAAGTTGTTGTGGTATAGATATGTAACTAACTTCAATATGTGACCAGAGTTAATGGCTGCTAACATGTAATACCTACATAATACAAATATATTATAAGTACCAGGAATAGAGTATTTATTATAAACAACATATGACACTATTTAAAATACTTTTTCTTTCCTGATGCTTAGATTAAAGAATCAAGTTTTAATTAGCCTTTATGAATAATGATTTTAATGCAATAACTCCAAGGCAAACATTTTCTTAGAAGTAGAAAATAAATTAATTTAGCACGATATAAAATGTAATGGGATAAAACGTGTTACTTTTTACTCTGTTAGTAGCAAACTTAACTGTTGTGTAACTATCTACCCATCTGTCATGATAACATCAATAAAATTCTAGGTTAAAAAAAAAAAACTGTATAGCTTAGTTGTTTCTGTGATACATGGAGGTTGTTTGAGGTTAAGAGTATCTTTATTTTCTCTATTTTTGCGATAAATTTTATTTACGGTTTTATTCTATTGGAAATATGTACGTACATTTTATTTGAGATTATAACACAATTTCCTTTAATATTATGTAACATCTACCCAATTTCAGGAGATAAATGCAAAAGAAATGAAGAAATTTAAAAACACTCTTGAGATTAATCCCGCTATAAAAATCTATGACCATTACCAACATAACGTTTAACATTAAATAAGTCTGTTGATTATTAACAAATAATACTGTTTTCTCTATACTGGTATTCCTTTTACAAGTTTCATGCCCAGATGTCACGCTGACACCAGCTTGCAACTGATTATGTCTTCAAACTTTGAAGTTTAGCAAACTACAACTAGCGTGAAGTACAGTTGAAGCCAACAGTCTTGACTCAAGTTTGACATGAATAGGGATAGAATCATGGTATAATCTTCAGTGTTTCAGTGTTGCCCTGTTTAAATTTGAATCAAGACTTTTGGCCACTTCTTTCCGTGCTTCTTCGCCCTTTCCCTAACTCGGCATATGGATCTGAGAAAGTGAGTCAAACAACGCGTTGGTTTTGGTAACACGTTACTACGATCGCAGTTAGCTACTAGTAACACGATATTTTAAACAATGATGCGATTTTGACCACTTCACTAGTTCATGTTCGGCTTGCCAAAAATATTTTGCGTCCTGAGCCTCGCATTCACATAGGATGTGGTTTGCAGGTCTCTATCATTTTATTATCCATTTGCCTGCTGTTATGCAAAGATAATTCCTACTAAGCGTTAATAGTTCTTCAGTCTTCTTCTTTGATGATCGCTTGTTCCTGTGTTGTATGTATTTCTCTTGGTCTCAACTCCTTACCTGCTCGCGTGCTGTATTTTTGCGCACTCCGAGAACAGGGCCTACAAATAAAGCCGCTGATCCATTTCTGGGGCAACTCGTCGACTTTTTTGTTTTCCTTCGATGCCCGAATGTTCGCCGGGCACCCGCAGTAAAGAAACTTTATTTCGGTTTGCCAGGCTATTCAATTCTCGAATGCATAATTAAATCATTTTGTTTATTTCAACGCAGATTTTAAACTTGTTCTATGATGTCTCCTCATTACGTTAAAACATCAGAACTTTATTATTACCTGTCTAGCACTAAAAGGCTTCTATATAATCGCGACAGCATTGCCGCACGTGTTGCTAGGCTGAAATTAGACTAGTAGTTGCTATGCTAATGCTAGATCACGACATAATTAACCTATCCATTTTAAACTTCACGGTTTTACGTCTATACCCGCAATTTCGATATAGCGTGATACAAGACAGACGGTTAGCATATTATTATACAATTCACCTGTATTAATAGCAACCTAACAATATTACGCTAACAATGTTTGGAATTTATGAATACTTTAAGAAAAAAATTCAATAAGCATGAGAAACATTTACATATTTTGCATAAATTTTGCGGAGCTAAATTAGAGCACCGTTCGATAATTTAAAACGCTCAGCGCTTCCTCTTTGTTCCAATGGTACAGAAGCTCGGTTTATTAACCTAATTTTAACCCCACTAATTGCGACAAATAGCCATTCATTACCCAGCAGGTATGAGTGTAATTATTTCTAATTACCACTACATTTGTAAATTAGCTGAGTCGACGAGCTAGTCGATACATCTAAGTTACTACTAGGCAAGTAACAAAACGGATGCAAGAGAAATACGTTTGCTTATTTATGAGACTATTGCAACTTCCTGTCGAATTTCAATTGCAAAGCAGTGTTATGAATATTCTACAGCAAAATATACGTGGTTATTTTTGGCTATTTATAATCCATGCAACACTAACAATATTTAAATACAATTTTGTTCTCTTTTACGGAAATTATCATATTTTCTGTATGAAAACAAAGCAATGAATGCAAGAAGAAATAAATGAAAAAGTAAACAGCACAGCAGAAGTATACCATGGCTCTTAACAAGACATAAGTAACAAGTAATTCCTACTAAAGGTACCTATAATAAAAATATAGTATTGTTTATTGTGACATCCGATTAGAAAAAGTTATTTAAAGGAAAGAGCTAACAAAAAAAGTTTTATCTGGAATATTACACACTAATAGCGTTTTCGACTTATTGCACTTTAAGCGTGGAGTATATCTATCTCCCTTACTAATATTATGTATTAAAATAAGATGCAATCAGTGGATAAAAGTGCAATAAGTCGAAAACGCTATAAGTTATTGCCAAATTTTGCACTGTTTTTCCAGAAATTATGAAGCTAGCATATTGGACTTGTTATCTATTTCTTTTACTGTTTTTCTAATTCTTATGCTTTTAACGTCTCAACGCTCACATTCAGTTCTTTTTTTATATACATATCTTTTCAGTTCTTTTCAATTATGTGCTTCGTAAACCTCTGCCTTTATTCTGATCAACCAATTCTAACAATGTTCATCGGGACTTTGTTGCCATGTGTTTTAGTGTGGACTATCAAATTTTTACTTGAATAAAATACATAAACAATGGTAAAAGAGTTAGTAGCGGCATCCAAGAGAAATAAATGGGAAAAATTTGGAAACAAAATGGAAATTAATAGCAAAGCAAATCAAAAACTATTCTATAAAATTAAAAAGACTTTTAGATAGGAAAAATCACAAAAAATAAATTACATAACGAACAAAATGGAACAAATATTAGAGAATGAATGCGAAATAACAAGCCGATGGAAGGAATACTTTCAGGAGCTGTTGGGAGAAAAAGCAGAAAAATAATGAACAACCTACAACAGAATTAAAGCAAAAAATAACCACAGAAATGTTTAAAAACTTAAATATATACTAACACCGTAATGTTATTCCAAGCATAAACATAATAAAAACTTCAGTTTATAATATATTCCGTGAAATATTCAGGTCAGAATCGTACCGACAATGACAGAAAAAAGGACAGACAATTATTTTCGATCGACTCCAATTCATAATCATAATAAACTGTAGCTCACAAATTATTTAATAAATACGGGCACGTATTCGTCCTTACATGGTGAACATCTCGTTTGCATATGAAACGTTATTATGTGCCGCTTGGCCGAACCGCCTGCTTGTAGCTTGTAGTAATAGGTAACATGTGTACTCAGATTACAGTTGTGGTGCCTGTGAAAAGAGAAAGCTTTCGACCATACTCTTAGCGCTCATATACTAAAACTGGTAATGAATTTTTCATTCCGTTCGACGGATTTGTGTTGTGTGAACGGATTTCTATAAAAGGACGCGTTTATGCTGTTTTTTAGAAGTTAATGATAGGTCCTGAAGCATAAATTTATGTTGCTGCTAGATTTATTCGAGTTTAAAATTAATTTTATGTACTTTTTTTGTATAGTATAAAAGGTTCTTACATAATAAAAGTTTATGAAGCTATGATTATTAAACGCAGATTTATTGTAAAATCAAATTTCATTATAATTTATGTCCATAAATACAAACAGTGAGCAAAACTATTTTTTGTTATTATGGATCAAAACTAAAATTAACAAAAATTTCATTGGATTCAAATCGAATAAGCGAATATTTATTGTAAGAGATTTGTATAAGAAATTATCTGATTTTTTTATGCAATATCTACGCATACATAATATATATTCTTTTAACGAAACATTCTTAAATAATCTTGGATTTCTCAGTAAATAATACATTCCACATTCCTTCTTGCTATGTTTACAAACACTATTAACTAACACATATCTTCGAATATACGTTTCTCATAGAATGCTAACAGAATAGAAATTTTAAATTTTTCGTTATTAAGATATGCGTTTAACCATTAGAAATCTGTTACATCATCGAAACCATATTTCCATGCCTTGATCACTAACATAAATTTCATTCTCCCGCAAATCCCAAAGTAATTGGACGTTTATTTTCATATAAAATCCATCGTTATAGCATGATTAGGTTTGCGCAACCGTTCTGATATGATTTATCTTTAAACGGACGTTATAAGAATTCTCATCTGATCCAACTCGGTCGTGAAACGATTATAAAAGGTTGGAGTACTAAATATGGCGTTATCGATTAGGTTAAATTGCTTCGCTGTATTATATGTAAGTATGAATACTGTGTATGTGTGTATAGTTCTCCATGCTACGCAATTTAGTTTAAATTGAAGTTATGTATTGATCAATATCTTGGAAGACGTAATTATAATAATCTTCTATTAAGTTTGTCGATTTTGAAGTAATTTGAAAACAAATATGGAAATTAATAACAGTGATGATATGAGAAACAAAATGTCTGCCGGTCATTATATATAGTTATATATTTTAGCTTCAATGAGTCAGTTGTTTTGTAGGTATAATTGAGGTCAACGCTATATCAAAAGATGGAAATATCCAAAAGACATTTTATATAGTATAAACAGTTTTCATTGGTTCGATTTAAGAATTTATTCAACACTATGCGGATGCTGGTTGACACTCTTGTTTTTAATACCATAGTGCATTTATTATATGACAAAATCTATCATTGTGTTATAAATTCATATGCTCCATACATTTCCCAGAGGTCTAAACGCTGTTTCGAGAGTATAGCTTACATCATTGACCATAATTGGCGACAAGTCTGAAACTTCGGTTTCCACAGTTGGAGTCCTACAGGGTTCCACCATTGGACCGCTACTATTAATACTAATTATTATATTCGAATACTTCTTTTTTTGCTATACTTCACATTCTCCTGTAAATGCTGTTGCTAAATGTAATATGTATCATAACTCAGCCGTATTTTACACATTATATGACTTACCTTTTGTATCCAATTTATTACTTTTGTAATTATCATAATCATCTGTTTTTAATTGTTGTTACTTCTTGTTGGTTGTTGCTATAAATGCTATTATTATATCCAACTTATTTATCATTAATCAAAGATTACCTAGTCGATTGTACAATATTGACGGTTTTATCAGTTATTTGTTTAGTAACTACTTTATCTGCTAGCCATCATGCAATTATATGTATGTATAACACAATATACTATACAATTTATCAAAACACTGTTATGTAATTCATATCTGGTTTTCTACATAACAAAAAATTAAATATTTGTTCTAGGAAATATATCTTTAGTGTTTATAACGCTGCAATGAAAATATTGAACGACTTCTAGCATTACAAAACATCGATAGAATCGTTGCTAATGGTTTTTAATCTTATATCTCCTTAAATAGCAGCACTTTAGACATTGATTGTTTTGTGTAAATTCTATAATACACAAAACAGTTGATATATAAGCCTCTTCGATACCTACACGGAGAAAAAAAGATGTTACCACGTATTATAAATATAATGAATGATATTAACTCAAGGACAACAATACGTTATCTAGTATCCAGTATTCATCCATGCAAAAAAATAAATAAATGGAACTTATGTTCTTGCCTAAAGATACATGTTCAATGATCCTTTTATAAAACGCCAAAAATTATTTTGTATGTCATTTGAGTTAGGAAAAAATCATTCATCATTTGTCACAAGAGATATATTTCTGCCTTTCTAAACAAAATTACACACAGATGCAATAAATTACATATACAAGGTGTTAAGACTGAGTCGTTCCATTCGAAAATGACGATTAAAAGTCATTAAAACAAACAACTCTTTACTTCTGTTTTTTGAAAAAATCGGTTTTTTAAAGGACTATTTAAAAAAAATTTTCAAAATTAGCTTTCGATCCTCTAAAACTTTTGTATTTAGATATATTTTTTCAAATAACAAAATGACGATAGATCAAAAATTTAGGAACAAAATGTGGTTTCTAACCACTCCAACTAAGAAAGGAAAACTAAGGTTTTAATGGCGTCTAACTACCATTTTCCGGTGTAATGACTCAGTATATATTAACAGCCTTTATATGCTGAAATAATCTTTTTTCGTCGAAAGTTATTGCCATGGTGTTTCTTGGAATTCTTCCCCAGACTATGTTGTTGCAATTTTTTTGCATTTTCCCATAGAGACGTCGTATGACCTTCATTATAGATTCTGGTGCATGAGTATACTTGTCATGATTACGTTGCTCATTCTTCTTTAATTGCCTTCAGATATTTACACCAAGACACCAATATTTATCACATAACTCATAGAAAAATGCCGCTTACCTGGGAGAATAAAAAAACTCCGGTGCAGTCGGCACACAGGAAAAAATAATGCATTTTTCAATCTCCTTAAATGTATTATTTTTTTTCCGCCACAACTACTTTCATAAAAGTATGATGCTCTCCATTAATTAAGATATCACTTTCAATTATTTTTAAAGATTTTGGACATTTTCCCAATTTGCTTTTACTAAAAATGCTACCGTTATAAGAATCTAATGCAGTAGATTAAATAATCATGAGCGATTAATAAATGCATAATTTCCTTTATTTTTAGAATGAATGCCACTTCTTTTATCCAAAGAAAATATCTTACTTTCAAACCCTGTTATTTAAAGATTTTACAGTAAATAGCATTTCTTTTTACGTTACAAATTCGATTCCAACTCGCAGCAAACTAAATTGCTTCTCTACTATATTATAGCACAGCCACGTTTGCATCGATCTCTTCTGGGGAAATTAAACAACCTTCTTCGACCGTTCAGCACTAATAAAAGAGATAACCTTAATAGCCCGCGTTTTACGGGCATTCTTCCGCCAGACGGGACCTAATTTAATCCCATCAGCGCAGAATACACAGCACGGAAGAGCCAATCTCTCCACCGTTTTCGTTTATTACAGAGGAACGCTTTTCCGTGCAATTAGGTTTCCATTCGCGAAGAACGATATGTTGCTCTCCGAGTCGCGAACATCGAATGGGGTCACGACGACCCAGACAACCTCCACTGGGGGGGCTGGGGATGTGACGCGCTTTGCGATATCCGCGCTCGGCACTCGCTTGTAGGTGGAGAAAAAATGAGCTGTCGGTTTGACGTCAATGCGCCATTTAACCGATGAAATGTATATTCAGTATACAATGTATAATATTACAGTGGGAATTGGTTGGGGGGATTCAAGCATGTGATCGAATGGATATCTTGGATATGTGGGGGTTGTCATAGATATTGAGCTTCATGTTGGAATTGTTACGTAAAATTTTCTTTGTTTATGTATTTATCGAATAACGATTAGGAGAAAAAAATAATTACCCTATGGCCTTGGTATATCTTAGATGTTTACTAACTGATCATTATTTACATATCCGCCATCTAGAAAGGTTCCTGGTCACCACCTATTTTTGTTAACACTTTGGCCCATTAAATTTACCCATCTCCTTTAGAACATTTTCTCTGGCAATACTAAAACACAAGTTATGCGTATAGTAACAACTATAGAAGGTCGACACGACATGCATGAGTATATTCGCGTTTTTATTTTAAAACTATTATCTATTGGTAACAGTTTAACAGTTGGTATATACCTACATTTTAAAAAATGCAATTTATTACATTTCGTAATCGTACGTATTTCAAATAACGGAAACTCTGGCACTAATTAATCCTCTATTTCTCATTCTTACACAGTATTTTATCGCGGATTAAATCTCATTTGATCATCATAAAATAGATACCGTTTCAACTTCCTTTACTTTCAAATTACAGGAAACCATCTCTCCTATAGAACCTCAACTAATTCGTACTGATTTCCCGCGTCAGAAGACGATTACCTTCTCTTGTTATTCACCATTATATACATACGTCAGATATTTTTAACTCGAGATTCAGGCGACTCTATAGGAACATCCCGAACATCCAAACAAACATTAATCTCTCGCTTTCAAAACTGACTGTCAATCAAAGCGAACGAAAACCGACAGTTACTTTACAATAATTACACTCTGGTTCGGAACACGAACACAGAGTTGGGTCGCGACGAAACACCCGACGAATTTCTTGTTAGCGTTATTAAATTCTGGCTTGTCGTCGCTAGCTGTTGGAGAAAAGAAAAACATAAAGACGAATTCCTGCGAGACCCTGCTTTCGTGAACTCGCGCGAGCAACGCAAGTTCTTTAATTAACTCTCTCTGCTTACGTATTCGAAATCTACGTATACGTGATTTATTTTGGGATCGATTGATTAGATTCACATTCCGTTAGCAACAATACGGTATGATCAGAAAAGATTCTGGCTGAAAATACTTTATTAAATGGAAGAAAAAATTGTTAGTTAATAAACTCTTAATAATAATGTTTTAGTTCGAACCTGCAACGATACAAATTAGTTTAGATCAACAATTATTGCTCTAAGTCAAAATTAAAAGTAACTAACTAGCACAATCTAATTAATTGTCTGTACAAAGTAGGCGTGTAATTGTATTTCTAATACAGACTCTTCTATAAACATTGACATTGTCAACACGATAAAAGGATTACGTTTTCCCACTAAAATATAAAAACACTGATTGTGAACTTATTTATTTTAACTTACGATGTGTCTTATCTTGTAGTTTTGTGATTTAATTGTTTATCTCCAAATCAAAAATAATTGTACCATATTTTTCAAACACATTATCTAAATGTTAGCAAACTGCACGATTAAAATGCGACAATGCGCCATCGTAAAGAAACCACATTTCTCGACGTACATATATCCAATAGTTCCATCAAATGATTTTGCAAAAACAAGAGATAATAGTATCCATTCAATCGGTTTTGCAACACAAATGCGCCAATCAGTGGTCCGTTGACCAATCCGGCCCAAACGTTTATCGAAAATCTTTGCTGGAAATGATTATGGCGATCAGCATGTGGATTTTCCACAAGGTCCGTATATATAAGGTTACCTCGTTAGTTGTAAGTGAGGCCCGGTGAGAAGGGAAGGTGGATACACGATGACTCGCCTCGAGAACGCGTCACGTGATCATTCTCGTGTTTGTTTACAATAGTTTACATTAGAAGGTTAGTATATTCAGGTTATTCTATGGTTATTATTCGCTTACTTATTCATAAAAGTTTGAATAAAATGATACGGGACACGTTGTATATACGAAATAAGATATTCTAATAAACCAATAAGAACATCCAGAAACAGAAAATCCGTTTTACCAAGGAATACATCAAAATATTATTTCAACGATGTGCATGTCTGTGTTTTTGATAACAAAAAATAGATTATAAAAACGAGAAATCCACGTTTGCATTTACCCCGATAAGCTGCAACCGTAGTAAAATAAAAACTACAGTCAATTATACAAAGAATTTCCTTAGAAAAAGCTAATTTGAAAACTGCATAGGTGTTTTTGCAGTAGAGTTCGTACTAATCCAAAGCATTCACCAAACGACGGTTTTGCAACTTCTCAACTTGTCACATTTATAAGGCATAAATAATAAAGGCTCCAACAATATTAAATATAAAAATATTTATGTATACTTTAATCTAAATACCATCTATCTTTTTTACACTTCAAGATTTCAATCATCGTCCGAATTTGGCAACACAATATGTACAAATAAATAGATAATCAGATATTAATTACTAATTAGCGATGGGAAATGTGTACACTGATTAAGATATTAAAACATATAGCCATAACCATACGATTTTTTCGCCTACATTTTCACTTAAGTGCTCTACCTTCTTAGTTTATAATAGCATATAATGTTAAACTTTCTTCTAACGCTCTTAGAGAGAACGGAAATTATCTATTACCACTAAGAGTAAAGACATTTCACTTTTACTTAAACAAAACACCTGGTACTTATAGATTTTTTACGCTATTTAAGTATAGGTACAGTAGAAATCACTATAACAAAATAGTCTGTTCATTTGTCGCCCTATATTCTTATTGTTAGTAGAAAAGAATTTTCATTGCAATTTTATGAATGAAAGCTATTTTTACTACATACTTCTTGTATTATAATAATAACTCTAAATAAATTATCTTACATTAGAATCATATAATTTCTATCATAAAATTGTATTGCAAATTTATTTTCGCTATAATAAAAAATAAAAATAATAATACATAATTATCGTTACTCTATTATTTCATCGCTAATACAAATTCAGGAAGCTCATATCAATAACTATAGGTATAACGTAATTTTTACTCCAATGCAAGATCATAATAAGCGTGACTGAAGTGAATGAACATACGTCCTATTTTTTACCGCTGATTCAAAATTAAAACCCCTCTAAAAATATCATACTGCCAACACCTACAGCCGAGATAAACTTCCCACATTGCAAAAATAGTATGGAATTATTGGCACCTAACTGGAATCATACCTTAATGCATCTTAAACATATTTTAGTTTAATATAAAAATATTTTTAATGTTGATAATTAAATGATTTGTGATACCAGATATTTTTCCGAGTATTCGTAGGCGCTAACACTTTCAATTGATAATTTGTAAATCCGTCTGTTTATTGCACCACATTTACGTAATGCGCATGTCTTTGACGTTCATCTGGCAGTCAGCCAGCGTTTTGGCACAAACTTATTAAATATTTCGTATTACATTGATCCATTAAATAATTTCCAATCTGTATTTATAAATTCTACTATGGAATTCTCATTTAATTGTATCGATGTTCCCAATAGTTGAAATGTAATACTAACGCTAGTGTATGAAAAGAAAAATGTTCGATCAAATATCGACATATCGTACCATGAATGAAACTACTATTTAATATTTGTCAGGAGCTAATATTAACGATAAAAATATGCTATATATTTAAATTGTTATTACACAAGGTTACATCAATCACCACGTCATGGCCAAAACGCTGTATAACATCTGGCGGAGAGATTCGGCAAGTTCAAGTGTGCAGATGTGCCAACTAACAGTACTGTCTCATAGCACAGTTGAAAATACAATTACCCAGTTAATAGAAAGCAATTATTATATACGATGTCAGAAATAAACCAAACAAACATTTTTTGGTTTATTAAAGTGCTTTCAAAATTGTTATGCAATAATAATATTTATGTAAATTATTTATGTATACAATGTGCACGTGATTGACCTATCGATCGATATGTTAATAATGGCGTAAAATGTAATTAGGCAGGGGTACGTTAAACGTCTAGCACGTCCATTTAATTGTGGTCGTCCAATTAATATAAAAAAAACGTCAAATCTTTTGAGCCAAATCATTTAATTCAACCAAAGCGTATATTTGCATTTTTAAATAACTTACATTCAACAATTTTGATGTTACTATTAAAGGAAATGTTGCTTCGAAACGTTAAACTTAAATTAGGAATATGACTCCCTTTTCCTGTTCTAACAAACCGAAACTATCTAGTTCTTTTGTTCTTAAATCACCGCCAGCTCGCGTGGGTTCATTTGGTACAGCATTTTTTGTTAATATCATAGACGTAGTTTACAATTCTTATAAAACATCTACAGTAGCATCTGACGTACCTTTCCAGTTATTAACAGTAATGGAATAATAAACCACAATAGTATAGATAACACGCTAGTAAATATTCATACGTTTTCCATTGTTCAAGTTCATAATATTGCGCTAAATCTCGCATCAAACAATGGCGAAATATCGGACCAGGCGTTGAAGTGACAAAACATTAACGGTATGACATGTAGAAGAGCCCGCATAATGGCGCAAGACACAATGCGGCATTGTGCTAAATTTGTGCCTTTGATAGCGAGATACGTTGAGAAGCAGGTGATGACCAAATATTCAACAATGGTTTCATCTTTGTCACCCACATCGTGCAGAAACTAAGATAGCACGATTTTCAACGAATGTCACGAACAACCTTAGGCATCTTTAGTATTTATCTGTATAATCTATGTAGACTTTATTCTTTTATCCTTTCCTTTCTAGGTACTTGGTAGGGAGCAAAAAAATAAGCGATACAAAAGTGTATAGGTCAAGTTAAAATTTAAAAATCTAGGTATATTTGTAGGTATGTGTTGGGAACTATACATTCTTTTAGTTGTTATTATTATTATGGTTGGACAACCTGCAGTCGGGTGTATGTATTTTAACAGTATGCATATAAAGTAGCGAAACAAAAATAAAATACTTTAACGTTAACTAATTTGTGCACTTTTAATGCCCGGTTTCTAAAATACTAAACCAGTTATCTGTTCAGTACCTGATAATTAAATAAAGACGTAACGGATATTTACATACCTTTGTAAGTTATATCATTGTTTTATGCTCCACCTCCTGGGGTTACCTGTAATATATCGGAGAATTTTGTTATTTGTGTTTGTCATGATGTGCAATAAGATTTGACCCTTGAAACGCCATTATTGTCAAGCTCTATTTGTAACCTTTTGACCGGTAATATCTTTTTCATCATATAAATAAGTTAGAATAGGTATTACTTATCTGTATTGGTAGTTGGTCAATAAACTATATTTTATTATTGCTAACATTAACTATATACGGAGCAAATTGTTTTATTAAGCCACCGCAGATATTTTGTCAGGGCCTGAACTATCATTATTTCCAGTTTGATTAAATATATTTTAAAAAAAATATATATATAAATAAAATACCGGTTCTGCTGTGGTAGATTGATGGTTTACCTATTTTAAATAACAGTTTATAGAAGCAATAGGAAGTTTTTTCAACTCGATATCTCTATCGCGGCTAATTTATCTGTTCAAATAGTGGTTGTTCTTCTTGCCTAAATAAACAGAAGAGAAATATGTAAAAAAAATACCTGCGATGAGATATTGATATAGTTAAACTTGAGTTTCTACTACGAACAGGAATCTTGTTTACTTGATTAATTTGCAATTTTGAATATTCTATTACCTACGTGATATTGCAATTACTTAAAACATCCATGTAAATACAGTTAACGCACAGAACACATTTTCTATCTTCCATCCGTCGCGATAAACAGGCCCATAAAATTTACATTTGACCTCACTAAAACAACAGCTACCGTCATCTCATATAGACCAGCATATACACAATATCTTAACATGCTCACAAATGCGCCGATAGTGCCTTCTGGAGTTATCGCTTACCCACGTGGAGATAAGACCTTGTTCGCACCATTTCATTCCGCTGTATGTACATCTGTCACAGTTAGCCGTGATCTCAAATCTATAATTACCAATAGTAATGCTCGTACAATAGATAAATGTTCGTTCGATTTTTATGATGCTGATCTAAGTTTTCGTCTTTACAGGATGTGGTGGACGATAACGGGAAACTTCGGTAATATATTGCCTATAGATTGGTCGAAATCTTACGCCAGGAAATTACACATGCCAGCGTTGAATTTGAACGAGACTAAGGTAGGTTCACTTTTAGATTATTATAAATTTATGGAAGATCACGTAGCAATACTAAAATTATTGTAACTTAATAATATAAATAAAATAAATAACGATATTCCCAAAAATCTGCTCTGACCATTAGAAGTATCAAAAGAAAATTGTTGAAGTCATTTAGAGGTTATTTATTTTAATTCCTTTTCTTTCTTTTATCAAAAATAGACATTCGTAATCCAAATTATAAAACAAAAATATGACAAAAAACAGATTTTGTAACTTATTCATTAAAAAAAACTTGAATTCATACTTTAGAGTTTATGGAACCAGTTTTTTATATATTACATACTGGTGTATGTAATATATAAAAAACTGTGCTTCAAAGTTTTATACCATGGATATTTTATTGTTTATTTTAGGAGGTATAAACTAAAATTAAATGTTTATTAAAATAGTTTGCCGGTATAAACGATTATTCAACGTTTATTATACGACACACAATGTTGCTTGATACAATTAAGCGGAACCATTTAAAATCGTTTGAGTATAACCAGATGTGTCAACAAAGAATAACTGAAACAGACGTGAAGCAAAAGTACAAAACTAAACAAGAAAAGTTATTAAATAAAAATCTTGCCAGAAAATATGTAGGTATGTGTCAAAACATGAGAAACATTCTTCTTAATAAAAATATTAACTCTGACTAACCAATTCGACCTTCCCAATTACAAAAATTATTTTCTTCCTCCCATAAAAGCTGCAAGTGTTAATTCATTATTAAAACAGATGTGCCGCCAACTATCCGACTAATAAATGGAAATATATATGTATATATGTTCTGCGCTTGCTCTAATAAGCCACAAATCGTTACATACTCCTTGTTAGTACAAATACAATACTAACGTCATTGTTTATTAGAACTCATTAACCAGGAATCTCCCACTACTGTTTCGTAATATGTTTTTTATCATTTCGATCGTTGCATGGGAGCGACGATTATGTGTTTCACATGCTAACAACGTCGGTTCTACAGATGTTTCTTCAAAACGCCGCACCGGGCGGGGATTACTACGGGCTCCCTTCAAAGCTGGTGTTGAATGGTGATAAATCTTTTATGAGGATCTTTAAATTTGGGGAATTGGGTGGAAATTCGTCAGCGAGAGGATTAAAAACACACACGTAGTTATTTATGTAACCCCCACTTGGTCTCTCGGTACAGTTACAGTTCAAAATATTTACGGAAAATCGTATTAGAAATACCAGAAAAGATATTCTGTACATAATTACATCATTATCAATTATCACGATCAATATTCGCAAGAAAGGATCCCAGAAGAATGTGAAAAATGTCCAGAAATGTTTCTTTAAGAGAAAAGATAGATATTAGACCAGACATTTTGGATATCGGTGAATGTACATCAATTTGTTTTCGAGAAAAGACAATTTCTTTTTGAGGAAAATAAAATTTTACTCAAGAGAGATTCCCTTACGGCTTCTTGTTGGTTGGTTTTGCATTTTCAGAAGGGTGGGTAATCTTTACACTGTTCTTGTCTTTTGCCAAATTTCGTAATGTTTTGTTCAACGGTTGCTGTGTTGTTATAGATATTTGTTTGTAAAATATCTATGAGAACTAACAAAACTCTTTTGAAAAGATTCACGGAGTTTTACTTCTCCGTGCTATAAAAATTTTAATGTTAGTGCTGTATTAATAATAAGATAAACCGGAAGCAAAAATAACTTCAAGACATTTTCTAGTTTTTAACTTGGAAAAATACTCTTCAATCTCTCTCGTATGCAGTTGCATCTTAAAAAATTGTAAGTGTCATTATTTTCCGCATTATTTGTGGGTAGAATTAAATACCAAATGGAATCATATTTTTCCGAGTATTCTTTGAATTCAAATAAATCATTAAAAAGGAAATTTTATATAAAGGTAACAAAAATGTAAATTTTCCTGAAAAAAAAAAACCAAACCGCTGGAAGTAGTTCCTTGTCTTTATGTTGCAACATATTTAATTTGCAGACAGCAATGTCTAAAATGACATATTCAACACCTTGACGTCTGTTTCACATACTCACACTTGATTAAATGTTTATCCTAGCATATCATGCGTAAAACAACGCCTCCTGTAAACGCTCTCCTCTTCAATGAACACGGCTACATCCCAGACTGTACCGTTTAAAATATGTAGCGACCGCAGAATTACTCACACATCTAATTATACACCGTGCACATCGGGTAAATTGGATCACTAGTGCGTTTGTTAAATGACTCACTCGCCCAACGACTCTGATAAAGCTCAATTTGCGGCGTCGAATTCCCTCGTAGACTACTGGCGGAAACTTTTTCGCCAATTATTTCATCACGATCTTCCAAGAATCTGTAATTTCCCAGTTTATTGAAGAACGTGTTTACACGGTTTTTATTAGACAGACGTTCATATGAGGCGTTTGATAAGACGTTGAATCTGGTCCCGGATCAATTGAATTAAACGAAAGCCCCCCCTTCTCGTTCGCTTTACAGGAACCCTTGACCCCGGACGATGACCTCGAGCTCAGTTCGGAAGACGAAGCGGTGGCCAGCGACCTGGACATGCACGCCCTCATCCTGGGCGGCTTGCATCAAGACGCGGAACCGCTGAAGACGGCCGAGGAAGTAATACAGGAGATCGACGATATGATGCAGGAAGAATCCTCATCGTTGGAGCGATCACCTGGTTCTAGAGCATCCCTAGTTGACACGAATGAAACGTTAGAGAAAGCCAAAGAAGTACTCAGTTCACCTCTCTATGAAGACAGTAAGTATATCTTTTTATTGTGCTTGTAGTACCTGAATACATATATAGATAAAGACACAAAACTCTTTTTAAATAATAAATCCTACCGTGGTTTGAATTATTCAATTATTTAAGTACCTTGCAATCTATCTAAAAAGGACCTCAAACCGCATATTAAATTACCTAATAATATAATTACCACAACATGTCTACAAACCTCGGTAATTCTCCTAAATGCATTCATGTTTTACCTGCACGCTTATGTATGATCTTGAAATACATCACAAGAAAACCGTGCCTAACATATTTGGTATTGACCTTTATCAGAATGCAACTGAATCGAATCTTAATTCCTTTAATGTACAGGCCTTCAAACCACTTGTATTTTATAATCTATTCGAGGAATATACTTGGCTATAATTTTTGAATATTTAATATGAAGGTCTTTTGCAATAACATACAAAGTATTAATAATTAAATGTTCTGTCCAATCATTTATTTTAGACGTACTGTGTGTCCAGAAGATGGCAATAAGCCGAAACCGGTAGACAGGATTTTTTAAAAATAAATGATTGGACAGAACATTTAATTATTAATACCAATTCCAACCAATCAAAACTTTCATCAACTAAACATACAGTGTTGCTGCGCATTTTCATGTCAAAATTTTCAATCGTTGGAAGTACTTATAGATCATTTATGTTAGCAAACGAGATAATATGTCAACAACACCGTTACTAGCAATTTCGGGATTTGTTATAGCGCATATTACTAAAGTAACCAATTATCATGTGACTGATATTCGACTGAAGATACTCACTGTCGTTGAAATAGAATGCTTGCAATATTTACAAACTTTATTATATATATAACTGAAATTATGTTTTGTATTTTCGTTTATGCACATACGAATTAATTATTGTTTGACATTTTAACAATCAGAAAGCTGGCAACTTGGTGTCAACGTCATACGAACTTAAATGACATAGTATCTCGTCACAGTAAATGACCTGTTATATAAAATCGTTTAGAAACCCTGATTTTATTACGTCCTTTTTTCCAAGAGGCATAGCCTGTTTATTTTCCACATTTTGCTATTTACAGTGTTAATTCAAGTGATAAAAACTTGAAACTGTTAAAATCAAAAATAGATTTAAAATTTTAAGGAAAGTCAATATGACAGTTAGTTAAAAATTGTTATTAGTAAGGCATTTGTAAAGTATAAGTTGTAAAGGTCAAATTTGCAAATTTAAAAATAGAATCTAAACAGCGCTAGACCTCTTTCACTTGTCATTAAAAACCTGCTCGGAACTTTCTCTGACAACAAACTTTACCTATTTCGAGATGCCCATCAGAGGTAGACACTATACCCTCGTTTACACATAGGATAGGTACTTGTGGAATTATAATGAACTTCCAGTCTCCACTCATACATACTCGTCTCTCATTTACACCAACGCGAAACAGGCAAACGAGTAGGTAATAGAGAAACGCCCCTTCTAGTTCCGGTACAATTTTACATGTAATGTAAATGATATATGTATGTTGGCGGAGATGACAATGAAACTCTCGAGGGCACACCTTTGTTGTCCGAGCCTTAATGAACTTCGCTGAGATGTGTTTGATTTGAATCGGTTATATAGGCAAACACTGACTCCATTCACGGTTGTTTTAGAACCCATTTGAAAACGTCAAAGTGAAGTTCAATAAGAAGTTTATCATGATTGATCCATGATATTTACTTAAACAAAAACTGGTGTCTTCCCACGGAAGTGGTTGCTGCCTGACTTTTTTTTATTATTTAAATTTGTACTTTCAAATAAAATTAAATATTTGATGAGGTAGCGACTACGTTAAGATGTTTGTTTTATTAATACGGATACAAGTAGAAGGACGCTAGTATTCAGTTTTACAACATTGAACGAAACTTTTTATGATTCATTACACTCTTGAATGCAGTACATTTTAAAGCGATTCATGTAAGGATTTGGTTCATGTTCTTGTTAGTCGTAATATTAATAATCTGCATTTATTGAGTGAATTTTCATTGAGGATACGAAATATTTCATTGTTATGATAAAATATTGTTGACCAGTGGCGGCTCGTGCTAGGAACATGGGGTCTTACAAATTTTGCGAATACTTATACCTTCTACAGTAGGTATTGTGCAGGATGGAACGCCCCCACACTATTCGCGAACAGTACGAGATTATCTAGATAATATTTTCCCAAACAGATGGATCGGAAGGAGAGGTTATATCGAATGGCCGGCTAGGTCTCCAGACCTAACCCCATTAGATTTTTATCTATGGGGTTATCTAAAATCCAAAGTATACCTCCATAAACCAGAAAATATCGAAGAACTGAAGAATAGAATTAGAGTCGAAATACAACAAATTCAGCCACAAACTTTAACTGAAGTGTTACAAGAAATTGAATATCGATTTGCCTATTGTCAGGAAGTTAATGGTCAACAATTTGAACATTTAATTTGATTTGTTCTGTTTTTGTTTTAAATAAATTTACAAAAACACCAACCTTTGAGTTTTAAATGATTTTTATAAATTGCCGCGTCCTCCCTAATTTTAAAAGAAATCCATCGTAAATTCCTCGATAATGAATTTAGGTATAGCACAAGAAAGATACTTGGAATTGGATGCAGAGTTCAAAAAAGAAATAAAAGAACAGGTATTTTCATTTAAAAAAAATTAGTTAGTAGTCATAACTTATTTTTGGCCGGCACTGTATACATGAATGTACCATGAAAAAAAATCTCAGCCATAAGTAAAAAACAACGTGTCCGAACGAATTTTAAATCAATTTGTTTCGACTTACGCGTCCTCACAAATTTTAAAAAATCAATTGCAAATTTCTCGAGACCTGTTGGGTTTCGGTATAGGGCATGGTACATGAAACATTCTTAAAATTCAATGTAGAATTCAAAAGTGAAATAAAAAATAGGTGTTTTCGTTTGCGAAAATTTTTTGGGCCACACTGTATACATGAATTTACCGTAAAAAAAACTTGCAACCAAAAATAAAAATTGACATGTCCGAGCGTTTTTCTAAACAACAAACCCCTGAATTTTAAATGAATTTGTTCCAATCCACGCGTCCTCACTGTATAGAAGTAAGTAACAACTCGTATAAAATAAAAGCAAAGTAACGCGTTGGATAACTGATAAACAAGCCTCATTAATTTCAATGGAACTATCTCATTCTGACAATGATGATGTTCAGTATTCAGAACCACTATCACGTTTTTAATACGTCTAATTGACTATAATGGCTATTCCGTGTTATTTCAAATTGATGATAAATTCAATTATTTTATTCCTAAAGTTACAACATCACTATTTCTCCCATTGTTATTATAATTATTATTATTTCCTTCCATGCTTTATGATTATGAAATAATATAATATAATAATTTTAATTTTCCTAAGAAAAAACGCCAATATTTCAATTACCCATTCTAATTCGCAGAATTACGAGACCTCAGCCTATCTCAACTGAACGAACTGTTTATGGAACTCGAGGTACTGATCAGGGAATTCTCAGAGACGCTGATCTCGGAACTGGCACTTAGGGACGAATTGGAGTACGAGAAGGAGTTGAAAAACACGTTCATATCACTGCTGCTCGCAGTACAGAATAAGAGGAGACAATACCACGTCGAGAAAAAACGGAGCTCTAAGAGTAACGGAATTCGTCCACTTAACGGTTTAGATCCCAAAGTAAATAGATAAAAGTCTTATATTCTATTGAAAAATCATATCATTTTGACAGTTGATTGATTACAGATTCCTAGATTACCAACAAAATTAAAATTTGACACATTACGCTTGTCAAAATGATATCTTACGAACAACGCTACGACATACGTGTATCATTATATTAAAACGTATTTATTTTGCAGTATTTAACAACAGTAATTCCGTACCATCTAGATAGCGGTCCACCTGATAATCAGACTCTGCAGGTTCTTATTAAAAGTAAGTTTCACCTTAATTATTATATTGTTAATAATTACACTCATTTCCGCTGTGCAGTTTTGAAAGCCATAAATGAAGATAGTCCAACCGTTCCGACCCTCCTAACTGATTATATTCTTAAAGGTAAGCCCCAATTATTATAATACAACCCAATATATCATAACACTACGCAAACTCACTGTCATTCTGAAGCAATCGGGGATATGCGAAAGTTTTAAATATTATAAATATATCAGTATGTGTTCTTATATTTACTCATCGTATCGAGAGTTGTTTATCAAGCCAATGTCTTTTAATTCCCCTTTTCAGAGTTCATTAATATTCATGATACTCGCACGTGATACCGCTTGTTTATTGACTACATTATCTGAGAACCGCCGCACAGTGGTCTAGAATCGCGCTTTTGCGGAAAAAACCTGTAATTTTTTGTAGAATTGGAATTTTTAAATGATTTTTTCAGTGTAATGAGATCAAATATAAGGGATTTGGATTACATAAAAGAATATATTTTAGAAAATTTCTCACTACGAGTGATATACAGCAAACCCGTTTTGATTAAGAAACACTCCAGATAATTTTTGGTCCGTAATTAAATGTAAAAGGACACTTTATTAAAAAATCGTCCTATTTTATAGTTTATTCAGTATTACAAAATTTTTATCATACATCATTTTACACGTTTCGACGTTTTATCATTTTTGTAAATACAAATCATTGACGTTTTTTTGCCTGAAGATGCTCGATTAACGAGCAAAACATTTCGCAAAAAAATATTAAGTAAATAAATGTAGATTGGACAGAAACACACTCTTTTTACTATATAAGTATTCATATTAAAATTCGTACATTTACTACTTACATCGACCAATAACTTAAAACAATAGTTTTTTAACATACACGATGATGTTAATAGATAAACAAATTTATATTCAATTTTGTGCAGGAAATAGAGAGATAGGCTATAAATGTTATGGCAGAAATAATAGACGAATCAAGTATCGACGTTATTTCTCTGATTGTAAATCATGTATAGCAAAATTTCATATGCTTTTGTTGTAAGACGTACTGAAAATAAAAGCATATTTAGAGAAAACAAAATTGACCACTGTGCACCGCGTGCACGCGCACGCATCCATTAATAATCTCTATTTAATATTGATGTGTAGGTACGCCCTTGATACTTAAGTTATATTTTTAGATGCTATATCTCATTATATGTGGAGCATGTCGCAGATTATATCGCACACTTTTTAAGAAACAGTTTCCTGTGCAATCTGTCAAACTTTCTTTACTTATGCAAGTTTTATTTTACAGTTATATGTCCAACGTAAAGAAGAAGGCCTACCGATGTTTTCTGAGAGGGCACTTCAAACCTTACGAAGCAAAACAGGTGGCTCCAAAAAAAAAAAATAAATAAATAAATCAAGAGATTAGCTTATACATAACAAAATCTTAGTGTAATGCTTATATAAAATGAGAAACGGAAGGTGCACATATTCGTTGCAAGAAAGGATAAAAAAAGAATTTAAAATATTACGGAGATATTATTTCGACTTCTTCGGTAATACCTATATGATTAATGTTTGTTTCCGTTTACGTAAGTTTAATGTAAATTGTATATTTATATTTAATCTGCCCTTTCTCTCTATCTCATCTATATTTGTCATTTCGTCGTGTTTCTTGCGGAGGAATAATGATTAATTGTATCGTACTATTGCGAATATAATTATGAAGTTGCCACGATTAAATGGGAAAAGAAATAAACAAAAAAAAACGTTTTTAATGTTGTATATATTTATATGATATTTCGCTGGAAGATTCTAGTCCTAAACGTAATTTTAAACGTATAATAAATAATATTTGAAACGAAAGTCGGATGATATCAGAAAGGTACCTAATCGAACCTGACGATGATCATCGCTAGTTTGCCGAAATGAAGTTGCAACGTCAACGTTCTCTAATAAAATGAAAAATTAAGTGTAGATTTACAGGTTAATTTATAATGATTGATATTAATCGTAAGTGTATAGATTTTAATGCACAAGCTATTATTAGTTTCGTGCAATGAGCACAATTTTGTTAACAGCGATTTTATTTTATTGATGACGTGTTTGTTCTTCTATTTTATATATGTACATTGCTGCTGTAATTATTATTAACTATACTATTATTGTTAAAGTGATATTAGCTTGTATTAAAATAATATTTATTGCATTAATAAATTCTTGCCTTTTGTATTCAGCTTAACATGTTTACACCCATAACAAATTTCGCGCCGGCAGTTTAAATTTGACACTTCTGCAGATGCTTATAAAAACCAGAACGTCAAACCTAAAGTAATGAAAAACACTAGTTGAATGCAAAGAAACGACATGTTAGGTTGAATTATTATTTTTATTGTATATTTTGTGGGTACCTTATAAGCGAAAGCGCGTTTATTCGGGTAAGTTAATATTTTGACGAGTGTAAAAGAAAACAGATTTCGACGGTGTTTAAAGATAACCAATTTGTCTTGAATGTTACATATTTTAACACTGTGCTGTTAATATGTAGATCTCTTAAGATAATAAAAGTTGTCCCATCAAAGTAGCTGTTTTATTTCGTTTAATCAACCTCGTCAAATCCTGTAAATATGATCCCGAAATAAATATTATGAATTTGATGATTTTGGCGCCATCTATAGCTCAATAGTGCAAATTTGAAAATTGGCTTGTTTGCTTTACGTTTAAAATAAGAAATCAAGTCTATAATTTATGCAATTTGTTCTACGTCAATAGATGTACACTTTTTCCAAGATCAAATTATAGTTATGTTAACATATTATAAAATTAAAAAATCTTATCTATCTTGGATTTTAAATTACCGGATTTCTATTGGCCCTCCTCAATACGTTACCAACTGTCGTGGTCAAGGCTCTTTTTTTCCACTAGTAACTAACCTATTTCCTATTATCGTTCTCACTTATTCTCCTGTAATAGAAAGAGATCGAAACACTTGCGCATTCGCTTAACAACCAATTGGCATGTTCAAGGACTTATTGAGGTTCGGCCATATCTGTTCGTCTGTCAGCGAAGTGCGTTTAAGATTTTTTTAAGGCATTTACCGCGACTACGATTAAAATATGATTCTGTAAGGCAAAAGCAAAACCGTTGCAAATAGAGGTGAGCAATTTAGGAAGAAAGCGGGAACGCTGCAACTGCTATGATAAATCCGAATACGAAAATCATTCGTAATGATAAGGTTAGTTGAAGTTTTATCGAGTTTTCTTTTTATGTAAAGTATTGATTAGATTGAAAAAAATCTTGGAAACACACAATCAACTTAAATAATCTCGCGTCTGCAATTTTTCCTTTTTTTTGCCCACTTGCAGCTGTTTTTTTAACTCTTGTTCTTGTCTTCAATTCATTAAAGTGATTTATGTATAAGTCCTCTATACCCACGTTGTATTTTTAGGAGATGGCTGATTTGATTGATATGACTTCGGTATATAATGATATACCAGTTTACCCATCGAGCACCAGCTGGACTTACTCGATGCGTCGAAATATGCAAGAAATTATACCAGGTGTCTTTCTCGGTCCATACTCAACTGCCTTAAAAAACTGCCGATCTACATTATTAGATAAGGGTATAACGCATATTATATGCGTCCGACAAGATATTGAAGCACATTTTATAAAGCCACAATTTAATGATATAACATTTACATATTTGACGTTAGATATTGCCGATATTGCAACTGAAAGTATTATAAGGTTTTTCCCGAAAGTACGGCAATTTATTGATGATGCCTTATCCAAAAATTCCAAAGTGTTAGTGCATGGCAACAATGGAAATTCTAGGAGTGCTACTTTAGTTTTGGGTTACATTATGGAGAAGTTCGGATTGACTTGCATGTAAGTGTCTTTTTCTTCCTTGTGTGTTAAATGTTGATGCTAAAGAGTATGTATTATATTGTATGTCCATTTGTGCTTGAGACAAATGGGAAAGGAAGTTTGTAGTTGCTTCAAGATGGTTAGTTCAAATATCAATTAAAAAAATGGAAGTTTCAAAATAATAATCCAAAAAACACATTTTTGTCTCTGTTTTCATGAGCTATAAGTTAGTATATACTTATTTGCAGGATAATATTAAATTTATCATATAATGGCTGATATTTTTAATACAAGGCGTCAAATTTTAACTCAGTTTAAAGCTTCCGGTAAATTGAGAGAAATAATACCGCCAAAACGTATGCCAATTTTTTAAAATTCATTAAATAATGTTTTATAAATGATTGAAAATCTGATGCATATATATGAAAAATTAAAGACAAAATAAATATAAAAGAAACGACAAGTTAATCGACTCTTAATCAAGTGTAAATATTGTCCCTAGATACGATATTTTAGCTATAAACTAAAATATTTTTAAACATTACAAGAACAGGGTTATACCATTCATTTCGAATTTCCAAGAGAAAATGTTTTTAAAAAAGTTTTATTTGGGGTTGAAGCAACATTTACTACAAATGATCTCGTGTCCATAAAATTGTCAGTGGTGGTCAAATAAAAATCATAAAAATTTTATGTAAAAGATAATATTTTTAAAAGTTTTGTGTGGAATTATAAATAATTAAACTTTTGTGTTAGTATTTTTGTCTGAGTTCAAAAAAAATTTAAATCCAATGGATTATTTTGTCTGGAGATGGTTTATAAACATAAAGTGGATGAGAAAAGACCAGAATGTAGAAAATTTAAAAAAAAAAATAGGGAACGCAATATTACATATTTTTTTTATATTTCACATATTAAGAATGTCCATTGTACATACTTATAATTATTGTTACTTATAAACGGGCAAAAATGTTTTTGTTTTGGTTTTTACTTTGAAATTTCATATTTGGATATATACTGGTTATCCCAACAGTGCAACGGAAGATTGTTTATAAACAAAAAGTTTTTTAAAGAAATTCATAAATCGTTGTATTTTACGTCGCATCTGACTGCATATCTTAAAAATATTTTGCATCATGGAGGGTGTTTCAATTTTCAGCTACATATCAAAGTTATAATTGTTTAAATGTAATCTTAAAAGAAACAAATGATCATAAGGTACTAAACGGTTTTGGTCGTCAGTTGCTTAGCTATTTACTGTTTTATCTGGAAACAAACCTAATTTTAAGGTCACTCGGCCATTTTTAAAAATAAAATTTTTAAATCCTGATCAAAACTTTAGTTCAGTTTTCAGTCGCCGTTGACCGCATAACAATATTTTAATTTGTTTATACAGGCTGTTCCATAACGCAGAGTGCAGTTGTCCTTGAAAATGTCAAATAGAAATCCTGTGTATTTTTATAATGTTCGATTCGCTTTTTTATACTCTTTTATTTGATGTCATGTTTTGTTAATTATTTTGATGCGACACTTATTGTGTTTAGTTTGGTTTTTAGATCAGGATGTCAGGAAATGTCGCTAAAATTGGGTCTTTTTTCACATAAACAAAACACCTAAACAACTGACAATCAAAACCATTTAGTCAATTTATGATAATTTGTTTCTTCTTAACTCAGAAGAACTACCGATACTTTCAGGTGTACCACAGGGTTCGATATTGGGGCCTTTATTATTTCTCCTGTTTATTAATGATTTACCAAGTACCAAGTTTTATTAACATTATGATTAAGTATACATTAAATATTTGACGACGCCTATGTCACATGCTGGTGATTTTTCGGCGAATAAAGTATCTATCTAAGTAATGCGGGTACTTTTACTATGTACGTCGACGACAACTGCTTTCTGAAAGCCGGCTCAAACGCTGTTGAACTTCAAGCAAGTATGCAGAACAATATAGATATTTTTGTAAACTGGTTTTCCACCAACCACTTAAAATTAAGTGTCGACAAAACAGTATTTATGAATTTCACAGTAAAATTGTCAGATATAAACAGCAGTCAATTGCTAAGGGTCAGTGGAAAGTCTATCCAACAAGTTCAATCCGTGAATTTTCTGGGATTACGCATTGAAGCGCATCTTGGTTGGCAACAGCACATAAATCAGTTATGTAAGAAACTTTCACAAGCTCGCTTTGTATTATACAGATTGTCCGAGGTCGCCAGCGTCGAGATAATAAAAAATTATTATTGTGCTTGTTTTGAGTCACGCATCAGATACGGTCTTATGCCATTAGAGCTTTTCGACTTCAGAAAAAAGCTGTACGTATTATAACGGAAATGCCAAAGCGTCACTCCTGTCGGTTACTGTTTAAAAATCTTGATCTACTGCCACTTCCATGTTTATTTATATTTGAATTACTTACTTTTATTAAAAGTGCTAACTGTAGCATTCCACGCAACAAGGATTTTCACGAATATTTTACTAGGAGTGCAGACAGTTTCGCCATTCCAACGCATCTATTAACTCTCTTTGAAAATAATTCAATGTGTACTGGCATTAAATTAAATAATATGCTTCCCCCTTTCATTAAAGATTTAAATATGAAACCCTTCAAATATGAATTAAGAAAATTTCTTGTTGATAACCTTAACGGAGTTTTACTCTAAGTTGGGTTAAATGTCGATTGTGGCTTTCCAGACAGTTATGTGTAAGGTTCCTTACTACACTTTGTATACATTTATACTTATAAGTTGCATTTAGCTTTTCATTAATTCAAGTGATTGACTTATCCTATACCACCATGTACTTTTTTGTACCACTTTGGTCTAAAGGATAAATATATTATTATTATAAGATGTTCTATCCAACTATTCAATAAAATACAAGGCGTTTCATTTGAAAAAAGGACAACTTTTATATGTAGCTGAACAATGCAACAACTTGTATAGTGCAAAATATTTTTAACACATGTCAGATAGAATGTTCCAATGTTTAATTTATTTTATCAAGACTTCCTGCTTAATTTTTCTTTTTTTTTTTTTCGCCTCTGTTTTCCTCTTTTATGATTGATTGATGGATATTCCAGGGAAGCTTATAAATATGTTAAGGATCGCAGGGCTTGCATTAAACCGAACGACGGATTCGTCGCACAGTTAGTAGAATACGAGCCGATATACAGGGCCCGACAGACTTTAGAACAAGGCGGTTCGTCGTGCGAACCGCGCAGGCAGAAACGGAAGAGCGATCAATTATCGGAACTGGTAGACATTGACCTCATCCAGCCGCCACCATCTCCGGCATCGGAAAGCGTGAACGGTGACTATAGACACGAAGAAGTGCACGACATATCGAATCACCTTCACCGATTGTGGCTGTTGAAAACTGCCTAAGGATCGGGCTTTCATCTGTAAACGGGATACTGCCAGGTGCAATCTGTAAATATGTACATTTTCATAGATGTAAGTGTTCAAACGCGTTTTGTGTAAAATGGGGCTGAAATATTCTATAAGGCATCGCATAGCTTGGGATTGAGAGATTTAACGACGGGTTCTTCTAACGTTTTACTGAAATTTTAGCAATGGAGGAGATTGTAAATATAATTTTATAATAATGATTTAGAAGGATATTTTTCTAACATTTCTTTAAAGTATTTTAAATAACATTTTTACATGACAAAAAAAAATAGAAATAAAGATAATATTTTAGGAAAAAAAAAAACCTAAACTAATTATTATAATCTCAAAGTTTTCTGGGACACGAGATAAATAAATATACCACAATTTTGTGACGTTAACCTCAACCGTTTTTGAACGTCCTCATGCATATAAATATTTTATTTTATCTTAAATCTAAGAATATTGGTATTACTTCAAAAAAACGGTGTATTTTGGCAACCTTTTCAGTAAATTAGCCTTTCTCAAATTAAGAATAAATAGTAAGTCTTACGCATCTTCCAAACTAATACTAGGTTAAAATGGTATTCGCTTATCTTTTTGTAAATAGTTTGCTATAATCGTGCGCAAAAGATATTCAAATAGACAACAACAAAAAAGCATCAAAATAAGTGTTGAATAAAATACAATTG
This sequence comes from Cetonia aurata, assembly GCA_949128085.1. Classification (NCBI taxonomy): domain Eukaryota; kingdom Metazoa; phylum Arthropoda; class Insecta; order Coleoptera; family Scarabaeidae; genus Cetonia; species Cetonia aurata. The sequence goes on from OX421885.1 coordinate 39,559,704, forward strand.
TGGTTAAAGTACAGTGCAGATTCTATTTGAATATTTGAAAAATCAATTATATTAATTTATTAGATAGTAGAGAAATTTTATTTAATCATTATGTAATAATGTATACGTACATGCAAATTATGTAGGGGTGGTAATCTCATAGGCACACTATTGCTATCTCAGGAAATGCACTTTATCTATTATATTATTCTGCACGGTTTGCTTTCACCGTATTCTTCAATTTAGTAGTGTAGTTTATTTACCGTTCAGTACTGTTACATCAGTATCAGTGACGAAAAATATCCGTCAGTTTGTTGATTTTAGGTATATACTTGGCATAATCCCGTGTTTTGGGTTTCCGTGTCAGTTCAGTATCCGTCCCGTGATTTTGCGTTACTGATCAAGGATATTTTTGCCTGTTCTCTTGAAAAGTTCGTATTCTAGGCACGTGTTTGTGTATTTTTATACAAGTAACTTCTCCAAACGATATTAAAAACACAAATGTACAAAATCTAAATTCTCATTCGTTAAATACTGTTTCTACAACAAAATGAATCTGTGAATGATCTGACTTGAAACTAATGAAACTGACACGAAACTCATATGTATAAATAAAAATGCGGACAAAAATTGATCATACGTGTCAAAAATTACAATGGACAAGTGATCCAGAGTTGGTCAACGCATTGATTGTGTGTGAACGCTGAGCGAATGTTGTAAAGGTAGGAATGAATCCCTTTTATACTTGTTCCACAACTTTATACTCTCTATGATAGAAATAATGTGCCAATGGGAAACTAGCCGCACTAAATATTCTATAATGAACGGTACTGTGCCATACTATTACATTTATTTACATAATATAAGAGTATATAGTATAATTGTTTTTTTATATATAAATGTAAGACTAAATATTGATCTATAATTTGTAAATTGATAATTTGTGTTTAGAATCGGCAGATTAAGTGAATTGTGAGCGATATAAAGATGTATATACTCAGTATTTTAAGCATTTAGTGTATACTATTGAAGAGAATTGTTGTTTGGAGATTAGATTATCGGAACGCATTTGTTATATTCAGACCGTTCGCTAAGGATTGTTGTGCAAGTTTACTGTTTTCATTGTAAAAATTACGGAACATTTTCTTCTTTTCTTAATGTTAATATTCGGCTTAGAAAAATCGTGTTTTATACGATTTTTCTTTAAAAAAGAAAGCGTGTATTATGGGTTGTCTAACCGATGAACGGTAAGCATCCTCACACTTGAATAAAACGGTCTGTATGTAAGTGTTAAATATTTTTATTATATAAATCGTAAATTACTCGGTGATAATTTTTATAACGCTATACAGCATCTTAGGAACAAGGTTCCAATTTATTTGTACAGGGTGTCCCACCGAAGACTGGGTCTTTGATTACAGCTCTATTTGTCATTTTAGGAAGAAACTTTTTCTACAAAATTTTTATAGAATTCAATGCTGCACAACCTGAAAATATGACTGACTGTATAGAGTGTTCCCGAAGTAATCAAACGCATATCTAATCTTTAATTCTATCTTTGAAAAAAAGTTTCTTTCTAAAATGACAAATAGAGCTGTAATCGATGACCCAGTCTGCGATGGGACACCCTGTACAACTTTTGAAAAAGAGGACGTTTTCTAAGCTAGCTGTATACAGTGCATATAAAGGATATAAAGTTACGTAAAGTAAAAAAAAAATATATAGTTAATAATATGTTACTACTAGTCAATACATGTTGTGACTTTAGATAAAATTCTGTCACTCCGCGTAAGATGTTATATTATATAGTATACTGTCTCTATCAATTAAAGTTTTCCTTTTTAGTTATCATCTTTGGTACGGTATTTACGTTACATATTTTTGCATTGTATAATTGAGTGCCTCTAAGCATACATACGTGGAAAAAAAAATATATTGTCGATGTAATATATATATGAAAGACTATTTTTGTACTTTTCTATTGAGATTATTTGTTTTGTTCCTAGATGAATAAAAAGACGTGTTTTAGTTACAACTGCGCTTTATTTTTTCTATAACTCTAACTTTACAAACTGTCTTACACTATAATATTATATAAGTTAACGTCTAACCTTAATACTAGTTTTGTCCTCAAAAAAAAGAATCACTGGATCTTGGAAGGTATTAAGCTGCATGTTATGTCATCTGTGTTCTGGTTTTGTAATTCGAATTTAATGCCTACATTCACCTAAAATATAACAAGAGTTTTGAATATATAATTTATACAGATGTGGAAGGTCAAGCGATTTAAAAAAAAGAATCCAATATTTTAATATTGGCGTCACGGGCACAATTTGGTAATTCATAATAATATTTAATTTCAATGCGCCAACATTACATTGGATTGAATTGTCAATATACAAATGCAACAGTCATACAGTACATATTTACATAAATAATGGGCGTTTTTTAAAGTCTGATGGAACTTACGAAAGGGTTAACGGGGTTAACTGTCATACTGCGCTCACTTTTTGACATTTATGATCAGTATACTACGATGCAATAACACGAACACGCCGAAGGAATGTGCGTACTGAAGAGAATATCGCCGCTGTAAACGAAAGTGTGGAACAAGATCCAAATTTATCGATTCGTCGTTGGAATTGGGGCTCTGTCCGTCCACCACGTGGAAAATTTTGCGCAAAGATCTTGGCTTACACCCGTTTAAGATCCAGCTAATGCAGGAATTAAAACCACGAGACCATCACGTGCGTCGTTCTTTCGCCGATTGGGCTCTAGACCAGTTGGAAACTGATCCGATGTTTTATCGCAAAATTGTGTTCAGCGATGAGGCTGATTTTTGGCTTAACGGGTTTGTTAATAAACAAAATTGCCGTATATGGAGTGAAATCAATCCACAACAGACCCTACAGACTCCATTACATCCAGAAAAATGCACCGTTTGGTGCGGTTTACACGTTGGTGGTATCGTTGGACCTTATTTATTCAAAAATGAAGCCGGAGCTCGCGTTACGGTCAATGGAGATCGTTACCGCACACCATGATCAATGATTGTTTGTTTGGAAATATGGATGACATTGATTCGGGGCAGATGTGGTTTTAACAGGATGGCGCTACGTGCCATACGGCGACCGCAACCATCAACTTATTGAAAACAAAGTTTGGCGATAAGGTTATTTCGAGAAATGCACCTGTCAATTGGCCTCCAAGATCGCGCGATGTAACACCTCTCGATTATTTCCTGTGGGGCCACGTAAAGTCGCTAGTTTATGCTGATAAACTAGCAACAATTGACGCCTTGGAGCCCAAAATTGTTCGTGTTATTCGTGGCATACGCCCAGCGATGTTCGAAAAAGTGGCCCAAAATTGGACGTCCAGAATACGCTCCCGTCAAGAACAGCCGTGGTGGTCATATGCCCGAAATCATTTTCAAATGTTAATGCCATGTATTGATCTTTCGATTAAAAAAAATTGTTTTGATTAAAATTTAATTTTTTATTTTTTACAATTCTGTCGAGCTTAAAAAAACAGCCTTTATATAGAACATACCAACAAACTAAAAACTAAATAAATACACGTACGAAAACGTGGGAAATTCAACTCAAGAATAGGAACTATTGGAATTGAAGGAATTATTTTGACAATTTTCTCGAAATTTCCACTCCCTCAGATTCGAGAATAACCCCCTGGAGTGTCCTAGACTTTACAATGACTCGCACATCATGAGTGAACAAAATGGGAAGTCCACAAGCTGTATGTTCCGGTAAGTTATTGATAAGCAGTAAAAACAGCAATGATCTCAAAATAGTCCCTTGAGGTACGCCCAGGGCAACATTATATCAACAGATATAAATGAGTAAAAAATAATATTAAAGAATGATTAACATTTTATACAATTCATACACAGTATTGTAAAAATGAAGATTATTGCACCAAACTACAATTTTACGCAGCACGGGAAAAAAACATCATTTGAAACGATTATCTTACATGTATATTCAAAGTAGAGCTGTTATCCGGATCCGGATAATTTTGGATCCGGATAATTTACTATCCGGATATCCGGATCTTAGTGGTATCCGGATCCACTACCCGGATCTGCTATCCGAAACTTCGGATCCAGATCCGCTATCCGATACCTCAGATCCGGATCCGCTATGCGAAACCTCGGATGCGGATCCGCTATCCGATACCTCAGATCCGGATCCGCTATCCGAAGCCTCAGATCCGGATCCGCTATCCGAAACCTCGGATGCGGATCCGCTATCCGATACCTCAGAGCCGGATCCGCTATCCCAACCTCAGATCTGGATCCGCTATCCGAAACCTCGGATCCGGATCCGCTATACAAATTATTATCGAACAACTGAATGGTAATTACTAATTACTTTAATAGTAATTAATTTAATGGTAATTACTTTATAGTAATTAATTTAATTGTAATTACTACTTACCATTCGTTGTTCGATAATAATTTGTATATTTTATGTATAGTTATCGCATCTAGATCCCAGCACCGAATAGTATATCCGAATTCAAGAAGCGGATCCGGATCCGAGGTTTCGGATAGCGGATCCGGATCTGAGGCTTCGGATAGCGAATCCGGATCCGAGGTTTCGGATAGCGGATCCGGATCTGAGGCTTCGGATAGCGGATCCGGATCCGAGGTTTCGGATAGCAGATCCGGATCTGAGGTATCGGATAGCGGATCCGGATCCGAAGTTTCGGATAGCGGATCCGGATCCAAGGATTCGGATATCCGGATAGTTTTGGATCCGGATATCCGGATCTCAATTTTGTCGAATATCTGCAGCACTAATTCAAAGCTCTACGTGCCTTTTAGAAGGTTCATGTTTAATTCTTGATATGGGTTAGATTATGTTGTATGCGTTTCTGCGAAATGTTGTTATTAAAAATATTACTCTATAAATGCGCATTCTGAAATAATTGATGGTCTACGTGTAAAGGTAACAAAGTGTCAACTGTAAATCTACAGATACTGCATGTTAAATAAATAAATCAATAAAAATATAAATCTTTGGTTCTTATTATCTTGTGCATCAAAGGAGGTGCACCCCCTAAATCAGGCATCTCAAAAAAATTAAATAATTGCGTAGTGTTTCTACCACAGCACTCTTTTAATCTGTAGAGTTTCATGGGAATCGCTATTAAACAATTGCCGATATTCCCTTGTCAGTTAACATACAATTTTCTACTTTACCTCAACTATTGAACCTTTGCTTAATGTCCAGTCAAAGATGCGTAATAATAGATATAGAAGAACAGAAATACCAACCTATATAATTTGCAAAGATACTTTTCACCTTGAACTATTGAAAAATGTAATATCTTTGAGGGAATTGTATGCCTTCGAAACCATAAATATGAGGAAAAACTCGTAACAAGTTATTGAATGGAGAAGGGGGCACGTTCTCATTTTTAATATGCCCCTTGAGTAAAATGTTCCTAGAAACTTTTTTTTATTATTGCTAGCATTACTATTAATTTTTGTTAAGAAGATGTTTTGCTACATCGAACTGTTAGGAAGATATATGCACATATATTGACATTAAGCATAAGAGTAAAACTCTCCTTAAATTACCGGAACAATTGGTGTATCAAACAAGTTTTTGCTGTAACTTCCTCGATATTTAGGGCATTTTCTCGCATAAATAAATGTATACCCAATTTAAAAATACTTTGCATATAGATATATACCCTTGGATATTTTTGTAGAATTGGAAAAATTGTTTGATACGTATAGGCTCCTCCTTTGCTTAAAGGACACGTCAATCCGGAATCTTTACAACCGTCAGGATTTGGCAGCGCGAACGGTACTTCCACCCCCAAGATTACCCCATGGACCACAACTTTGACTTCCTGCACATCTTCACCTATGTACAGAAGCGGCGATTAGATGAATGATTTAAAGAACCTGGCATGATCAAAACTTACTTGGCACAAAAGCGATTGTTATCGAAACGTTGGTGTTTCTGTGTAAGATACACTGCGCATCTGAACTCTGGCAATTTGTTATGGTCACTGAGGTAATGCTTCCTACAGCCGATCCTGTATAATCAAAAAAAAAAAGTGTTACCAATCCATATATATATCTCGACCAAGCTGCGTGAAAGTGTTTATAATTAATTAACACAATGCGGTACTAAAAACTAATCGTGTGTTATATGACGTACTCATATGGGTTCTTTCTATATAATTTGTACCCTTTTTTTTAATTTCATTGAAGGACTGTAATAAAAAGGTTTTGTATACAAAACTTTATAGGGTTAGGTGCTTTTCATTTTTAAATTTTAAAGATCATTCTCACTAACGCTTTATCTAATCGCGCATGGGTGAAATCAAATTTTTATTTTATTGTTGATGATATGAATCCAAGTTCTAACATTTCATCGCATGCGTGTGATGTTTCTATATATAAACTTAAACTCGATGAGATGATTTGTAATTTTATCCAGGCGTTTAAATTATAGCTATCAGTATAAGAGCAATTCGTATGATTTTATAAAGTAAACAGTGTTGCGTAAACATTAAATATGATATAAATTAGTCAGTGTTTGAATATAATTTATTATATTTGAATGGTTTTTTTGTCTTTAATTTGTGCTCGTCAATTTCAGAAAAAAAATTAATTGGTAGTTATGATTTATTGCCATAGGTGCCTATTCGCCCTATGTCAATAAATAAAACTCACTAAACAAACTTTACGGTATTTTTGCTACAAAATCCAATTGCGAGAAATTTGAATTTTAGAACATAAAGTATATGCGTTTTACGCTTACATCTGCGTTAAAAGAATAATTAACAATAGATATTTACTTACGAAACGTAAATCAAATAGAAACCGTAATGTTATAAATTGCTAAGAATCACTTCAATAAGTGGACACCTACTGGATAATTCCCATTACAGTTTTTGCGTTTCACGGTCTGTAAGTCTGGGCTTTAATCTGGGTAAAAACCTGATAAGTGTGGCGAACTGTATGTTATGCCAATAAATATAGACAAACGGAAATTGATAATATCTGTTTGTTTAGAAGCAAATGACAATAGTAATATATACTAGACATAAATCAGAAATTAATTTTAAAATTCTTGAAATCCGTTAAAAAAAAATAACTTTGAAGGCAATGCGACAGTATTGGAAGATCTGTTGTGGAAAGCCAAGGCCATTTTGATAAAATTTATATTTTTTATTTTGCAATAATAATTGTTTGTAAGCACAAAAACAGTGGCTTTTTTCTTTCATGTATTAATTAACTATTCACAAAGAATAACTCTATGCCCATATTTATACAATAGATGGGATTCGTTGTTTACTACTGTACTTTATAATGGCTCATATATATCACGACAGTAGTAATAATGAACATAAAAGGTATTCTTCAACAAGGACAATCTAATAATTACTGGTATGATGATAACGCAATATAATTATTTTTTCTCATTGCTGGACAATTATATGGAATAAATTCTAGCTGCACATTCTAAACCAGAAATTTGTTAACACATAATTTATTTTTTAAATGTAACAATAATATACTAATGATAAATGCAACTTCTCCAATAAATTATGTTTAAGTAACTCAAAGTATCTTTTCGATTATTCCCGAATAATAGATATAAATTTGTAAATAACTATTCGACGCGAATAACAAATTTTTGGTTCCTTAAAATAACATTATCATTTAAAAAGAAAAAGAAAATCTTTCCTTACCGCAGTCACTGAAATTAGCCCAGGATCCGGAAATGATTGCTGTAAAAAAAATAACACACAACTTGACGCTACTATCCATAGTGTTTTGTATCGATCTTTTCAAAGTAAAACAGATAAAAGTGCGTTTTATTTCGCGCTAACACTTAGCCCATCAGAATCGCAATGAATAAAAGAAAACAACACATGCAATAGTCGAACCTCTGTGTGATTATCGCTAAACGAAGCTGCGCCAATCACCAACAGTGACATACGATATTCAAGCACCGTAAAAGAGAGAGAACATGCTATGTAAAAGTGAAAAATATTTAATATTAAGAATCATCCAAGAAATAACTTAATAAAGAAACGTATTAATAGAAATTATCAAATAAAATGTTTTTATTTTAAATTTGTTTTTATTTGACCCTTATTCGTCCTGTGAAATTTAAATTTCGCGCTAAAAGTAACAAAGTCTGTTCTATTTAGCAATCAAGGATAGGTTAATGACATGAATCTAGCTAGAAAGCTTAAATCAAATATTTAATTACTGAAGCTGTTTGAATATATCTATCATCATAACTCTACTTTCATTTATTGGATATTGTGTATATTTTTTCAGAATCGTCAGAATAATAAATACACAAAAGGAACAAACTTGTACACGTCAAAATTTCCCATGCCATCGTGGCTGACAATTTGCTGTTGGCGTGTGACGTTTATGTAGCAGTGCGTGAAAATTGTTGAACTAAGTTAGTTTAACTCGAAGTATTAATAGAGCAAAGGTGTGTAATTTAACGAAAGAGTATACCTCAGTCATCAAATACAATTTATAAATGTGTTTTCTATAGTTTATAAAATCTATTTGAAATATAGGTTATATTAAACAAGACTTACTTATTTTGTCTATTTTTGTGTTCGTAGAATTAACAAAATGGACCAAGTCACTAAATTTATCGAACCTGGACGCCAATTTGCTAAGGATTCTATTAGACTAGTAAAAAGATGTACAAAACCAGATAGGAAAGGTAGGTCAACATATTTGTACAGTTATTTTGATTGTATTGCAAGTTCATATGTTTAAACGAATTTTTGGAGTTGTTTGCTTAATTTGGCGCATATGTGAGGAAATTCGAAGTTGTAATTTTGCCAGCTATACAAATTAGTGTTTGAAATATGATGGTACAATATGCATCCACAATTTTTTTTTTTTTTAAATGCAATTGAAGTTTCGTTAGGCATGTTTATCAGGTTTTATGTTGTTGCAGAATTTCAAAAAATAGCCATCGCTACAGCTATTGGATTTTGCATCATGGGCTTCATAGGATTCTTCGTCAAACTTATTCATATACCAATTAATAATATTATTGTTGGTTCATAAAACTCTCATTGTTATTAATTAAATTATTTTTAAGGGACAGTTTATACAATATCAGATGTGTATTATTTATCATCATTTCATTAAAGAATTTTCTTTATAAATTGTGTTTTATTTTCTTCTTTTCTATGTTCTATGGAATTTTGGATTTAATTTACAGTATAGTAGTTCATGTGTTTAATTGTAGAAGTAATAACTAATTTAAAAATAATTTATCTTTATTCTATTACACAGTAGAGCGACATCTATGAAGTAGTGGTTCAATAAAGGAGGTCGTATATAAAGTTGTAATAGTCGTGTTTCTTCTCTAAGATTGACGCCAGCAGTAACTAATAACTGCTTATGATCTTAAAACTGCAGGTACCAACTGTTGCTGGTGTGAAGCTTGGTGGTCAAACTTGTGAAAGGAACACAACTTAGATACACATTACATACCTACATTAGCTGGCTGTTTCATAGATGTCGCACTATATATTATGAAATGAATTATTCAATTTGGGAATAATCACTTAATTTCAGAACTTCCAGATGAGTAGTTAGTTAATAGCAATAGCCTTGTTGTACATATTTTAAATACATAAACAAAGATAATGGGTATTCATAAATAGTAGTTCAGGTGTTTAATTGAAGAAGTAATAACTAATGTAAAAATAGTTTATCTTTATTCTATTACACAATAGAGCGTCATCTATGAAGTGGTGGTTAAATAAAGGAGATTGTATATAAAGTTATAATAGTCGTGTATCTTTTGTAAGATTGACGCCAGCAGTAGTTAATAACTGCATGCGATCTTCAAACTGTAGGTACGTCAACTGTTGCTGGCGTGAAGCTTGGAGGTCAAACTTGTGAAAGGAACACAACTTAGATACACTTTACATACCTACATTAGCTGGCTGATTCATAGATGTCGCACTATATATTATGAAATGAATTATTCAATTTGGGAATAATCACTTAATTTCAGAACTTCCAGATGAGTAGTTAGTTATACTCGCAAAACTATGGTTTCTGGCCTAGTGATGCAAATAACTATTTTCTTTCTTAATCGAATTTTCATGAAAGTTAATTTAACCATAACCTTAAAATGTTTTATTCGTTACCACGTGTACTGAAAGGTTTCTTTTTTCATATTGGATCAACCGAATGTTCGCTAAAAGTTCTGTAAAGATTAAGCAGGAAGACATTTGGAATAAAACTACACTATATATTATGGTCTTAATATTTATTTCAACGTTATATATATGCTTCAATTTATAAACAGTTTTTAAGGCACAATCAAGAATCAGGTAATATATAAAGTAACCCGTTTAAAAGGTAACTTGTGCTTATTTTCTCAATATTATTGTGTCTTCTCGTTAGAAAAAGAAATAATAAGAGGTAAATATAATAAGCATATATACATATGTGTATTTTTCTCTCTATACATATTATTTTGTATCAAAAATAGCTAAAAAGGATAAAGCACCATGTTTTATTATTAATTCTTTTGTATAAGAGCACCATATATATATATATATATTTTGATTTTAAATTTGCTTAGGTAAAATACATTCTTGTGCATTTTTCTTTTCAATACAAGGATGGTGATGTTTCATGTATTTTTCATCTTCTTGTTTTTGCAGAGATTCAATTTAACAATGATAAAAGGCGTTTTTCTTACATAAATTTATACATATAAAAAATAGAACCGTAAAAATACGAAAAAATACTTTCATGGCACATGTTCTCTCTTAAAAAAAACAATAAACAATTAGCCTGACAGGAGGTCAGGTGAATTACTCCTTTCGAAGTTATTAGAGGCTTAAAATTAGATATCACAAACAGGTCAAAATTTGTTTGTCTTTTAATTTACGTAGATATCTCCTGTTATCTATTATATAGAACTGGGAAAGAAAAACATGTACCATATTATTGCTGAAAACAAACAATAAGGCACAGCTACATGCATTTTTAACAGAGTCTTGTGGATTAGGGCGATAAACAAAAAATTTAATTTGAAATTACAGCAAAATAAGCAGAAAAACTTAAAGCGAATTTATGAACATAAATTGCCTAAGTATTAGCTAAAACAAATGGAAAATAAAACGATCTACTTAACTTGGCAAAAGAAAACAAACAAATTTTTTAATCTGCACTTGCTTTTAGCAATTGTTATTGCGAAGTAAAAGATTATTAAACAGCCGCAAATAATAAAGAAATTGCCGAGGTAATGAACTGGAAGAAAAAGGTACATTAGTCAATGCGGCTCTACCGAATATTTCATCGATTTCCCAAAGTAAAATTGGAGAGTGGCTGAAATAATCGGTGGCCATCTTCATTTATAGGTAAAGTACGATAAATACTTAAGTAGTAGTACAAAATAGATAAAATTTACAGTATTAAAAGAAGTTGAAGAAGAATTAACAACTATTACAATATATAATTCACCATTTCAATAGTAATAGATTATCTGTAAAAATATCATAAAGTATTACAAATGTAATTAAAAATTTGGCAGTAAAACATACGAAAAGGATGAATTTATTAATTATTAATGAATCCTAGTAACAATTGGAATGCTAAAATACAATGTGCACTATTAATTCTTAGTTTATATTTACTATTATATATATTTAAATCAATCAAGTTCACGATAATACAATTTCCTGAGTGAACAGGAGCAGGTTGTTACCATACCACCATCTTGCATTAGTTATATATTGGAAAAAATAACTGTAATAATATGGAAAAGAAGCCATTTTTCTCAACAAGCAAAATACACAACAAGAAAACTGTTATAAATATAACGTATTATATAAACCATTAAAAAAAAAAGACAACAATTAAGAAAAATGTAAGAATACATAGAAATAGGAATATTTCGTCAAATATTTTTTTTGTCTTTTATATTTATAAATTATGCGTATATGTTTTGAAAGCAATATTTATATAAACTAAATTTATGTCAAAAAACTAATATAATTATGTAATAAGACTATTAAAATAATACAGAAGAAGTGAAATAAATTATATTAATTTGCTTCTCACTTAGTATTTCGCCGAATGCACACGAAAATCGTGCGCAATGGCTTTTTTATTATAAAATCTACTGTTTAAATATTTAAAATAAAAAAAAAAACATTATAAAAGTTGGAAACGTTTAGAAAACGTGAATTTGTGATACACTTTCAACCACATTATTTACAGTTGTTAACATTATGTTATTTAACCCCGTTTTAAAGACTTACCATTAATCCGTTTGCGTGAAATAGTTCGGTTTACTTTGTCTCCACAAGATGGTGGTAGGATCACTTACAGTGCTGCCCATATTATCGATCGAACGTTGATGTTATTCGATTTCTTTTTATAAAAATAACATTAGTTTTCAAAATTCATTGAAATCTTTTTATGCAACGATATAAAACACGTAAAAAAAAACATCAGATTGGAGGGAATGAATTATTCGTTTCGTAATTCCTCTTTAGACAGCACGAAAAGGATTTTGTATATAAATAAATTATCTATAATAACATATAATATATAGAACAATATAATATATATTTATAAAAAAAACAAACTATTTCACATTGGTATTTCTTCAGATCTGGTAACAAATGAGGTGATTCCGTTATGGTGTATCAAAATTCGCGGTGGATGGCTTCGCATTACGCCATGCAACCGTTATCCAATCCGGGGTTGTAATTGTTTGCGTTGCCGTTGTAATTGTGGCATTGCTGATTGTTGTAGTTCATACTCTGGTGGTAGGAGGTGATGTCGTACATATCCGTGAGCTGCGTGTGATGGTAACCCTCCGTCGGGGAATCCACGACTATCGTCGGCATTTTCGGAAGCTGTCTCGTATTGTTGAAGGTGACATCGTTACCAACACTAGCCGGACGGTTGAAGAGGTTGACGTTCTGTCTACTTCTGTAGGTGTTCACCGTGTCCACCGACGCGGGACGGCTGTAGGAATGGTTCGTTTCTATGACGCTCGTCACCGGCGGCAGTCGATGGTTTAGGAGGAGATCCCGCGTGACTGGGGCCACGTTATTCTGGCAAGTGGTGCGGTGTGACTCGAGCATGCCTACGATTTGTCGCCTTTCGCTTTGGAGCTGGGCGATTTGGGATTTCAGTTCGACGTTTTGCGCTTCCAACGTTTCGGATTCCGACACCAGGTTGGCGGTCTTTTCGCGCTTCTTCAGTCGACATTTCGTCGCGGCGATCTTGTTGCGTTCCCTACGTCTTCGTCGGCGTTCTTCATCTTCAGGGGTTAACTGTAAAAAAAAAGACAATGAGAATTAAAATTCGAATCTTTTAAACAACTTTTAACTGTACAGGGTGGGCCAAATTCGACACTTTTAATAGGAAACTTATATTTCTAAAGGAATTAGAAAAAATCTGATCTATGCTTCTGGAGCTCGATTTTAAAAAGGAATCGATTGGTGAAGTCCGTATTTTTATATCTTCCGTAATATAAGAGATACAGAGCGTTTTCGGAAAATATGCAATTTTTAAAAACCCTTGTAACTTTTTAATTTGTGAAAATGCTTGATTTATATAAGAACTTTATTAGGGCACTTTTTGACGTAGAATTCAATGCTCTAATTTGTTTTTTTTAATTCGTATTTTTTTTATAGATATTATCAAGATTTGTGTTTTTGTATATGGAACACCCTATATATTTTTACACTATTCAAAAGCACATAAAATTGCCTTTAATATGATATAACACACTTGATATTTTATTTAAAGGATTTTTAAAAGATATTTGATTTTTTGTTTGCAATTTAACAGTATTTCAAGATGGCTCTGGCTGTAACTAAGCAATGCGCATATTTGTTTTTTTATTTCTTTATTTTTTGTTTGGCCGTGGATGCTCGGAAATAAGCAAATAAAAGATTTCTACAAAGTAGAAAAAAGTGGTTTTAATATTAAATGTTAGAAGTAACAAGTCCAACAAACTAAGGAAACCATTAATAGTATTATTGATACTATAGTTGTAAGTTCTTATAGACATATTTGAACGAAATATTTACAGAATATACCCCTCTATACAAAAAAAATACGTAAGCATTATGAATTATAGTAAGTGTTCGAATTGTCCGCCATTCTGTTGTAAACATAATCGACACCGTTTCCTTACATTCTGAACTGAGTTCACCTACTCAAGCGGAGATAGAGAGTCGAACGCTTGCAAAACTGCAGCCTCTAATTCCTGTCTTGAATTGGGAGAATGCTTAAACCCAAGATTTTTAATTTTTCCCCAAAGGAAAAAATCCAATGAGGTTAGATCTGGTGACCTTGCCGGCCAATGTATGTGTGTATAGGACACTATGTAGCATTTGCTATTATTAACCTGAAGCTTAAATTGATTACACCATGTTACCAATCTATCTAAGTTCGACTGAAGAAGGAGGGAGTCATTGTTAGAATAAATTTGACTATAAAGTTTAATATGTGATCAGCATAGGTAAGAACAGGGCAGATGAACGAAAGAAGTAGATCGTTTATAAATAAGTTGAATGAAAGAGGACCTAGATTGGAGCCTTGAGGCACCCCAGAGCTGGGAGGAAACTCAAATGAAGGAAATCCATTATAAAGAATAATAGCATCTATACGATCGCTTAAGTAATAATACTGAAAGAGTTTTATAACTGGTGGAACAAAGCTAAAGGAACTAACTTTATGCTGAACTATAATGAAAAGAACGTCTGAATGCCAAAAGAATTATAAGGTAAGTAACTCAAATAAATCATCCTTAAAAACATAACGGAACACTGTGACCGGACATTTTGGGTGTCCGTGACTGTAAATAGGTATATCTAATAAGGTAATTTGTGTATATTATAGTTAAGGTAATGTCTCATGAACGAATACTATAGACTACTGAAATTTAATGTTGTTTATTGCATTGTTAGTTTAATTTCGTTTATTTTTTAAGGTCTTTTGCAAGTAGATTTTGCTCATGCAGTTTTTTTTTTTAACAAAACGTAGAGCAAATAAGTTTTGGGTTTTGTTAACATGCTTAATAAATTTAGGAGAATTCTTTATAAACGTGAAAATTCGAAATGAGGCGTAGTGTAGACAGGACTACCTGTATACAGGATGTAGAACAACACTAGATTATAAAACACGAAAAAATAGAAAAACACGACGCGGAATTAGCATAAAATCAAGGATAATAGCAGAACGACCATCCCGGCGGAGAGACGGACCATAAAAATAAATAAATAATTCCAACGCCGACTCTATTTTGACAGTTGAAAAATGTTCGGCCGCTTATATTCCTTAATGATTCCGGCCGAAAACGATTAACGAACGCTGAATCCGTAGCGAGTAGCGATTAGATTCGAGAAACTCCGCATTTCGCATTGAATAATTAATGGGCAGGAGACCGGCGCTCCGGTGTAGCCATGGTGTAGCGATGTTGTGACCTTGTCCAGAAAAGCTGTTCGGTTTACACAACTCTATCTGTTTATTCCGAATCGTGCTATGTTATTGGGAAAGGATGATTTACGACTTGCTGTAATAGTTTTGATACATGTCTATCTAGTGTGTGCATAAGTATTTAGGTACAACATATAAAATAAAAAAAAAATGCTTCTCTCTAATTCAATTTTTACCCAATCATGCATGTCGTATATTCAATACCTAAACATAATTCCCCAAGGAAAATCACCTATCGCCTATCGCAGAATGTAAAAAGTTTGTAAATAACATTCATTCGCTAGTTTTTCCGTAGGCTACGTGCTACTTTAACCGCAAAACATTTTTTACGACTCCTTAACGCGCGATAGCGTAGCTAATTAGAAAAACAATGCAAAACAGTTTACCCAATAAACATTGCCGCAAGTAACTTATGCCGATAAAGAATGAATAAATACGTTCGCCGCGTGGGTGTTAGTATAGAGACCGTTCAAGGTTTACTATTTCGTTTTTTTTTTTTATCTGGAGGAGCGTGGAATGCCGCGATTTGAAGCGCTCTGGACGGATATTTATCCCATCAAAGTGTAATTTGCGAGGAGGCATTCCTCGTAGGAGTTTCTATATTTTCTAATCAACTGCGGTCGTGTTTATAATATCCATATTTATATGAACGATAAAATTAGATTGTGTAATACAATTGACATTTATGTGCTGGTAAATTTTGTATTATGGCAGTGATTCTTATTATTTTTTTTTTCAAAAAAGTTCAAGAAACATTAAAGACGCCTGACTGCTGCTCGATTATATTGAATTATTCAACATAAATGACTATAATATTAACGGAATTGCTACAGAGAATTATCTATATGACATAACCTTCTTTTTAGTTAGAGTTTTTAACTTTGATTAGACTTTGACTACAGGTACTTCAAGCATTTCGTAGCACTGCAGTTCTGACATAGAAAGGACTAGCAGCCTCGGAGAAGTTAAAGGAAGACAGTTACGTGTGAGATTAACCGTTTGTTTAAGGATAATAGGTTTAGTCAAAAAGGCAAAATGAGAAAGTTTCTTCTATAAAATCTAGGAAGGTTGTGAAGAAAATACACTTACAGAACCACTTCAATCCTAATCTAATCTAATCTACATCTAAGAGATTTGATTTATGAAAGCAGAAAAAAATTCTCGGTGCTCAATCTAAAACAGAGTATTTTCAATGATTTCCATACTAAAGGATATCGAAAACTAGCAAAGATAGACAGATGGTCAAATGAGGAAAAAATTGCAGTTTGGTGGGTGTCATTGAACGAACCTTTTACTTAAAAAAGAATGCACATAGCTAACTAGATATCTCGAAAAAAATTTTTTGTTATTTCGTTTGGTGCCTATAACTTTGTTATTATGGACCTTAGAAAAAAATGCAAAGAGCAAAGTTGTATAAAATTGTAGATATGCTTAATAAGATCTTGCAATCGAAGTTTTTATTTAAACTATTATTTCTGAGATATGATTAAAAAAATGTGTGTTTTTTAAATAAAAACATAGCCGGGCTATGATTTAATAAAAGAGGCATTTTTCAACGATACCAACCATTTAACACTTGGCATAGTTATTTTCACAATTGAATAAATTGCTATAAATGAACACCGGTAGTAATAATAATAAAGATTTGTGTTACATTACCTTTTACTAATATTAAAATAAATCTATCCATTCAAAAGTGTTAATAAGAACCACTAACAAATAATTGGAGGACTTTGTCATTACAAGTGAACGATATTTCAACAATTTCTGTATAGTATTGAATATTAATTGTGGATATAATTATTAAAGAATTAAATTAACGTAAATATGTAGCAAAGTAAATCTGAGTATTTTATAAACTAAACGATAAAACAACCAAATGGGATTATTTAATAATGGGAGCTGTATCTGTCAATAAAAAATTAAAAATTTCACCGGTAAAATATTTTGATTTAATAAAAATCATTGCTGTTTATGTCAGCCAACTAATCAGTGGCGGTGCGTGGTCTAGCGATCAGGGCATGCATTTTTGCAATTTGAACAAAAAATAATAACAGAAAAAAATGTAGTTTTTAGCTTAATAAAATATAATAACGGATAAAATATTTAGTTCTTAATAGTATATAAAATATATGTAAAAAAAATTCTGTTTGAAAACAAAATCCATTCTTCGACTCTTCTGAAATTATATTATCATAGAAATCCTCCTAAACAGAATTAGTTTTAGTGCGTTCAGGCGACGCAACAGTTTACTGATACTGTAAACGTGCTTCTGTTATGGTGAGAATTAACATTATAAAATCGGCTGAACGGCATGTCGAGACCGCACATGTGACAAGTGACTTGAAGGCTTGGAGGTTAGGTGGGGTTAGGTTATTGTAATACACAGTGTAATTTATATAAAAATTTGTGACGTTAACTTAATTAAAAAATGATGGACAACCTGATGCTGCAAGAGTTACTTGAAGATGATGTAAATTGGAACATAATTGGAATTGCCGTGGAAAATATTGCACTTCCAGAAGATACTGATCCACCCAGAAGAAAACCGTATTACTTTAATTTAAAATAGCAAAAAGTGGGGTTAGGATATAGCGTTTTGGTTATTCACCATAAAATATTAGTGGTGACAAAGTTCTCCAACAGTTGTCGCTCACCGTTAAGTAACGTTTGACGTTCAGGGAACTCAACAAGCTACTAAACTCAACTGTTGCGTCGCCTGAACGCACCCAATATATTCTATTAGTTTTAATTTAGTTTTATAAAAAGTTTAATTCTTACTTTTAGTAATTATAGGTGATACGTCAAGAAATAAATAAAATCTAATGTATTTACGATTCTTTAAAATAAATTAGTTTCAGTTATTTATAACAAATATTCTATTCATTTTAAAACTAATAGAATATTAAAATAAAAATTCATTCTTTTTTACAAAATTCAATTTAGTTTTATAAGAAGACTAATTTTTATTTTAATAAAGACTAATGCGTTGCATTCATGGAGTATTCGCCGTTGTAACTAATCAACGTTAAAGATAGCCGGTGTCTCAAAACTACAACTGGGTTATATTTGGTTAAAGTCCTTATGTTAGTTTAATAAATACATATCTTACATTTTCATTGTGTGTATGTCCTTTGGAAAGGTGCTTAAAACTGTAAACTTATTACAATCTTAACGATCTTATAATTACCACCGAAAAAGCTTTATATCGCAATGAATATTTAGACGAAAGAAAACTAGGACAACGTCATATGAACAGAACGTGTTAACCTATCCAGCCATTAGTTATTATATATCCGCTTTAGAAAAACACATAAATCATAATTAGACGTTCCCATAGTTGGCCTTCTAACAAATACATTTTGTTAATTGATTTATTCCCCATACACAAGCATAATAAATGTTCATAATACACGCAAAAGAATATAGCGATAGACAATCAAAAGCCAGCCACGACTCCAAAACATTTGCAGTAATTTATGACCCCTTCATATACTATCCTATATATTTTTCTTATTCCGAAATTAATTTATTACAACCGGAGGACACATATGCACAATACACCAGATAAAGAAGGAGATTATAGAGCTGCCCTCTCTCTTTAATCCTTCTCGTGTTTTGGCCGCGCTTTCTCGTCTAAAATATCTGCCCGCGAATTTTTTTTTTTATATTCCATGTCCCGTCGTCTTTTGGGTGGGTCGTAACGGTTCGGCCAACGGCGGCTGGTGCCCGCGCCGCGCCGGTCTGCGTGGGTGGAATTGTTATCGAAAATTTAGGAGTCGGCGATTTCGCAGACGAAGAGGTCGAACTGCGACCTTATTCCGCGCTCACTACACGAATTGATGGATATTGTTTCGTCGCGGGCTTACTTTGGAATGGTATATAAATTTTATTCTGTCATGTTTATCTGCTGAAATTACGATATCAATTACGGTTAAATGTTTTGTTTGTTCTGAAATAAGAACATCTTGAGTTAAATTAAATTAAAATTCATTTCTGGAATAAATATATTATCTAAGTATTATTATGAAGCAAAATAAAGGGTTCTCCAATAAGAGGTGTTATTTTGAATAGCCCGCTATTTCGGTAGATGTCACTTTTGAAGCTGTCATTTTTTGACATTTGACAAGTAGAAACTACGCCATTAATAAAAATGGAACGATACACGCTTCAACAACGCATTGAAATTATTCAAATTCACTATACAAATGGTGAAAATTTGGCAGAGACGGTTCGTAAACTCGAACATTTTTGGGTCGTCGTGAAGTACCTTGTCGGACCGCAATACAGAAATTGGTGGAAAAATTCGAGCTGTCGGGACAACTTAGTGATGTGAAGAATAAAACCCGTGCACGTCGCTCAAGAACAGCCGAGAATATTGCTGCTGTAGCCGAAAGTGTTGAAGAAAACCCAGGTTTGTCCATTCCTCGTCGTTCTTTGGAATTACGCATTACACCGTATTTTGCAAAAAGATTTGGGTCTTAAGGCTTATAAAGTTCAGTTAACACAAGAACTTAAGCCGGCCGATCATCAACAACGTCGTGTCTTTGCTGATTGGGTCGTTGAAATGCATGAAAATGATCCGGAATTCCGTCGAAAAATCATCTTTAGTGATGAGGCTTGAATCATCCAGTGCTGCACAACATATAAATGATACCAGACATAAAATTAATATCGATAACCTTGAACTATTGAGAAATGTAACTTCCTCGAGGGAATTAGATCCTTACGAATGAAGAAAGACTAAACAATTTATTGAACATGTCTATGCTATTCGGTGTTGATTGATTATTGGGGTAAACAGATTACGTACACCCTTAAAATTTGAATAAGGAAAATGACTCTTGTCACCACTTATTCAAAACGTATTTTAATTTTCTTTACGGCAACATGTATCTGAAAGTGATTTTTTTTTTAATCAGTAAGCAAAAGTGCGTAATTTGCAACCAATGTAATAAAATACGATTAGAATTGAATGGTTTGGATTTTACTTTATTAAATGTTCAAAATGATAACCATTAACCTCCATACAGTACTACAATCTTGCTTTAAATTCTCTTATGAGATTTTGCAACATCTCCGAAGTTATCCGTTGGCATTCTTCAACAATTTTTTGACGTAATTCTTCTAAGGAAGCTGAACGCATACCTTAGACTTAAGATGCCCCCAGAGAAACAAATCAAGTGGTTTAAGATCTGGTAATCTGGCAGGCCATTCTTATAGGCCCTCGAGGACCAATCCAACGATCGCGAAAGCGATGATCAAAAAATTCTCGTACTCCGGCAACGTGATGTGAAGGCGCTCCATCTTGCTGAAATACTATCTCATTCTGCATCAAATCTGGATCTTGCTCCAATTTTTCTGAGATCAAGAGATCGATTGTATCTTCCAGCATGTTTAAATAAATACATTTGACCATTTAAAGTCATATTTGATAATCGCAAAGGCTACCAACCCATACCGTAAGTTTCTGTAGCAGTTATGAATGTGTTTCCCTCTACAAATGGGGGTTGGTATCACTCCAATATCTGCAGTTGTTAACAGATATATTTGCTCAAATGTTATCTACTCCATTGGAAAAAAAGTCACGTAACTATTTCGAAAATAAAGTAGTTATTGTGATATTAAATATTATCACCTCAAAAACTCTTAAACCAAACGTATCTATTTATTTTCTCGCAGTGTTTTTAACGTAGTGTTAGTTAGGCATACAATCGTAGGTATTTGTTAATAGATTTTAGCAGCAGATAACCTTGGCGTCCTTACAGTTCGGCGATAAAACTTACAAACAAACGCTAATTTGTTTCTCTTTACTCGTCGAAATATATTGTTCTTAAAAAGGTTTAATTAACTGTATGATGAACCTATTTGTGAAATCAGTATTTGTTTGCCAATCAAGAAGTTTAATTTACAGTCCATTTATTGTTTTAGCAGAATTCCAATGTTTTGCAACTAAATCGTCGCAAAAGCAAACTCAGTTTTAAAGTTGTTTAAATATCTGTTTACATCTGAACGGGCCCCGTGCAATAAAACCATTGGCATTGGAGCACGTTTACCTATTTCTCAGTAACACCGTGTGCAATCATGCTGTGGCAATGCCAAACTTCGCTCGTCAAACCTTTACGATACTAAGAAAAGACAGCTCTCATGCGTCTCGCAACATTGGCCCATTCTTGATTGTATACTTTTCGCTATAGTTATTATTATTTATTATTATTTAGGGACGTTGGATCATCACTAAAGTTAAACGGATTGTTTACACCTCTCTGCATGGCGAAACCGCGACTGTTGTACCCAGGGAAAAAGTTGTGTGTTCCGTTGCCAAACGTGGTGTTCGCACGTGATTTCTCGGAACTCTCTAAGTAACTCTTTGGAAACGTTCCAAGACAACCTGTATCTAGTAGTATGCAAGTAGTACCTAGTGGTTGGACTGTATGCGATTGAGGTGTACAACAAGGCGTTTGGCATTATGCTTTCGTATTATTACTCATTACTATTTACACGCGTGTATTAAGTCAAGAAGATGGATGGGTAGAGGGTTACTTTCTCTGCCAAGGAGTGCGTCTACAGTAAATTCGGTTATTTTTATGCTGTTTTCGATGAGATAATTCAAACGTGAAGGCAGAGGAAAGTCCAGAAAATAATGAAGTACGAATCCACATGGCCCTATTTGTAAAGTTGTATAAATAATGAATAATTTGTAGTAAATATGAAACCGCCCGCTTTTTTAAATCTTTTATCAAATAACAGCGAAAAATATGATTTAAAAAAAAGTAGTCGCTCAAACGTATGATGGTGCATCTGTTATGGCAGGGCATTTAAATGGTTTACGAAGTAAAAAAGAAAACAATTGCACCTCAAGCTCTTTTTGTACATTGTCATGCGCATGCCTTAAATTTAGTTTTGAGTAAAGCTTGTAATATAAACAAAGAATCCACAATTTTCTTTCCTAATTTAATTGTTATTGTTTTTAGAGTTTATTTTTGGTTTATTATTACGTCTATCAAGAGTTTATTTTTACGTTTTTATTACCTTTTGACCTATCACCTCATCCAGTTTCCTATCCAGGCAAGATTTCACTCTCCTCTACGTGGTTCTTACTAAAGAATAATTTATATTTTATTTTAATCTATTTTTTTTTCAATTTTTATTCTACACTTACAATGCTACAATAATAACTATAAAAATATAATTTATTGACTGAGAAGGGTTACTTAGGCTACAGTAGCCTCCCTTGAACAAAACGTCACGAGCCGCCACTGATGTCAAGGTGTATTCCGTAACTCGAAGCTCCAAATGAACAAATAAACGAACCAGAGAGAAATCATACTACATCGGTATTGATATTTCATTTTTCTCTATTAAATGTTAATATAATACGAAAAAATAATTTTATTCAAGAACAGAAAAAGTCCTGGGCGTTTTAGTTGCACACCAATTAATACATACTAACTGGATTTTTTTGTTAGTGTTACTCAGGTAAAAATATAAACCACAAGGTACCAGTAGCATAATTTTCGTGGTATTTCCAACTAAATACGCTAATTTTTATTTAAATATAAAGCATTTTCTTTCATTTATGCGCATAAACTTGTGTGGTAAGTTTTCCTAAAAAAAGAATGCAAGATAATTCAGGGTTAATACCGTAAATATTAAATATATTTTGGAAAGATATAGAAATTAGCATAAATATCCTACCGCAACGGTTTTAATATTAAACAACACGTGCTGCTGTTAGCTTGGATGTAAAAATGTAAATCGTTTTGCCATTGAGAGATTTTAAATTCCAGGAACTTCCATACTTCAAATAATTATCACACAATTGTGCAAGGAGATTCACAATAGGCTACACACAGGCTTCTTTAGAATATTACGCTCCGGTTTTGAATAAACAATTGATAGATATGAGTAGCATCTATTAACACCTCTATGACGAGAATATAGACATAATGTTGTTTAGAATCGCGCGGAACAAATTTGTGGTTGTGGTTCGGGCACAAATACGTTTAACTATATCGCACAAAGTTATTATATAGTTGTTAGAAACGTGACAAAACTCAGGCGACCATTTTTTAAACAAGGGAATCTGTGAAACATGTTTGAATGAGTTTCTATATGGAAACTTCAATATGGTATTTGCACATAATCGTTGGTTTTTTAACCAGTCAATAAAGCAACAGGGATTTACTTATTTCGTTTGCGTAAAATGTTGTTCAATTAAACGCAATTCTCCAAGAAATCCATAGATTCAAGGAGTAAGTTTTAGACGTAAGTTAAGGTGTCGCAAATGATTTTTAATGGGTAAAAACAGTTGAAAAACAGATGTTTGAAAAATACAAGTTTAGAAAAGTTGTATTATTATAATGTCATGCTTTCCAAAACAGTTTGCAGTATGCATTCAATTATCACTGATTATTAACAGATGCATTTCGTGATAATTATCATCATGGTTTGACCATGTAATATTTTTATGTCCGAGTACAACATTACCAGCCCGTACACTAAATGCTCTAAGGTAAATAATATTTGATGAAATTGACGTCTTATACAGATAAACAGGAAACACTACGATATTAAGCAACAACGTGATTGGTTTATAGCGACGAAAAGGGAAGGTAGGGCGAGCACAGTTGACGGTTAAAGCGATGCAATGGTTTTAGCAGTGGAGGTAAAGACAAATCATTCCGCGTTTTCAAGAAAACTTATTGCATGTTTTCGTCTGATTTTTATTACGAACTTTTTATCAATCGATAATACTTCCTATACTAAAAAAATGGTATAGAAATGGCAAAATTAAAGGTAAATACTAAACCAAAAACGTAAATTTTTGACTCACAAAAATTGAGTTAAACAACAATTAAACACGCGTCTCGGACAAAATATTATATGTCAGAAATTTAAAGGAATTGAATTCGGAAAAATATTTACTGATAAATAATATAAAATTAAAACATTTCTAAAATAAAACTACAAACGGAAACACTTGATTCTGAATGAAGTTAAATAAAATTCAAAATTTTTCATAATTTATAAATATTAAAAAAAAAAAACTTCTTAAATAAAATAAATTCGAATTCTCAAACATCTATGAAAACTAGAACCTGATAAAAGGTAAATAAAATTCCTATATTAAATGTTCGAACCGTCCTCCTACTTCCAATAAACAATAAGCTATACACGGTTACAAAAATCATGGCGTACGTTCGATAATATCTCAGGAGTAATTGAAAGTAAGGTGTTGGTAATTTTAACATGTCATTTGTCTAAGTTACGAATCCGTAAATTTGGGACTTAACATAACCCCACAAAAAAAAAATCATTCGGTGCTAAATCTGGAGATCTGCCAAGCCACAGAATTGTACCTTGCTGTGAAATAATGTGGTCTCCAAAGATATTACTTAAATATTGTCGAACGATCACACAAGAATGAGCAGGGCAACCGTTTTGCTGAAACCACACATTTTCCATCACTATATTCGGTATTCTGGAGACAGTAGGAATTATACTACTTGCGTTTAACGTTCTTTCAATGAAAAACTGAATTGTTCAAAGTGTTTTGAAACAGACCTATAATATAATATATAACAACGGGTGACCTTGATAATGCCACTTTATTATTTATACTTTTTCATCTTTTGTATACTCCATCACAGCTCTCTGCCTCTCAACGATTGATATAGAACTGATGATTTTCCGTCTAACCAAGTCTAACGTTCGTATGCGACTGTTATAACTTCAATTTCTAACACTTAGTGGGACGTGGTGAAGCACGGCATCCCCACTATCGTTCCCCTATAAATTCATTATCGTACTTCCATGTGTTCTGCTGTATGTTGAAAATTAACACGTGCTTTTCAATTTTTTAGAAGAAAACCTTTCATCTCTCAACGGCCAACTTCTTTTAGCATAGATTCATAATAATTTAGCTTGAACTCCTCTATTCAGCCCACGCACCAGACAAAACAAGTTCTAAGCAACCGGGTGTAGGTTCTACGGCCGTTAATTCCAACCGAGATTATATTGCATATTTCGAATTTGTCGCCCATTTCTGATTTTTTTATACATAGAATTTCTCTTGGATACGAATAACGGTATCAGCGGCGCAAATTGCGAAGATCGAGGGCACTAACGACCGACGACCTACGCTGGAAAAATGGCAAACAGATACATTAAAGGAAACCCACGCGATAATATAATATAATATTGGTCGTGGTGATTTTAGATGACTTTAATTGTTTGAATTGGTTTCAGTGCACATGTTAATGCTGTCGTGGTGGGTTTAAGAGATCGCTTCAAGTGTATATAATGATGTTTTCAAAACCGAAGGTGCTCTTTAAGATTGGTTTTATTATCTCGGGTATATCGAAAGAAAAAAAAAACATGAGTTTCATTTGACCATTAAGGTTCGTCTAAAATGGTTTTACATATATCAATTTAGGAAAATAGATAATTAGTAGATAATTTACCTGGCATGGTATTGGGAAATTTTATTTTATTCCCTTTGTTGCTTGGTCAATTTTATTTATAATTTAAATAAAATTTCCTGAATTATTGGCCAAATCCAACTTTATTTGCTAGTACATAGTACATATTTAAAAATTTAGTTAGGTATTCGTTATCATCGAAACGTCGATTTAACTAAAGCCATTTTTTTAATCTTATGAAACGGAAAAACATAAATATTTAGACAATTTTTTATGGGATGAAAGAAGTTCGAGTGATTTTCAACAACCTTTGCCTAAATTCTAAGTATGTATATTAACATGATGTTCTGATGTTGCAATACCTTATTAACAATCGTTTTGCAGAGTTTAAGTGTAAGACAAAATAGATTGCATGATAGTTAAATGATAAAGGCGCTATAGTTTGTAACATAAAAAAGTGATAGATAATAAATTGTGAAAATGCGTTTTCTGTCGTGTTTTATTGCATTGATCTTTTGTGGTTCTTCATCGAACTAAGTTTAATCGTTTAAAACACGTTGATGCACTTTTGATAACGCCTTTAATAACTTAGAAAGTCCTGATTCAATCCTAATTCCTACTTTATTTTATTTGTTTGTTACCGTTGTTAATATTTAAAATAGAATTAGCATTTATTTTTATCTGCAATGGTGATGAAATAAGAAATAATATATGTATAGTCGCCGTATAACCTACAGCAGAATATGTACTGCTTTTAACACATGGTTAAGTAAGAAAACTCATCAAAATATACAAGCAAGGAACGACAAAGAAAACTGGAATAACTGAAGACAGATGGTTTTGTACCATTTGTGAGGAACAAGACAAAGGAGACATGATTTAGTGAGTGCGGTTCAGATGTGTAAATCCTGATCCATTTAAGATCCTATTGGTCCATTTTAGGCAACGGGTTTCTTTAACTGAACTATTTACAAGGATTACCAAAATATATTTGTCAAAATAACAGGAAGCTTATAAATTGGTTGGTTTTTTTTTTAAATTAAACTGAAACTGGGGTAGAAGAAAAATGGGATCAGCTTAAGAACACCATACTAAAATCTGCCACAGAAAGTTGCGGAAAAGCCACTATAACAAACAAAAACACGAAAAAGATGGTGGAATGAAGACATAAAAGCAAAAATTAAAGAGAAAAAAGATGCATGGAAAAACTACTTATATACAAAAAAAAGAAAACAGAAGATTACGAAAAATATAAAGAAAAACGTAGAGAGGTCAAAAAGGCAAAAGAAGAATCATAGATTAAATTTGGGCAAAAAATTACGGAAAACTATAGAGACAACCAAAAATTATTTTATGGAGCTTTGAAACAACTGAGGCAGAAAAAATTATATGACATGATAAATATAAAAGGAAAAGACGGAAACATATTAATAGAAGAAGACCAAATAATGGAAAGATCGAGACAACACTTCGAAGAATTGACCAAAACAGAAATAAACGTTGTTGAAGGACAAGAAGAGTTAAATGATACAGAGGAAATAGAAGTAATACAGAAAGAGGAAGTTATAGACGCTCTGCAAAGATTAAAATTAGGAAAAGCACCTGGAGTAGATGGGAAATATATGGGAGAGAAAGGTATAATGAAATTTACAGAACTACTTAACGAAATACTGAAGACAACGAAGACACCAATGGAATGGAATATAGAAATGATACTCCCAATATATAAGAAAGGCGACAAAAGAGTGTGTGATAATTACAGAGGAATAACACTAACAAGTATACCTGCAAAACTGCTCGCTAGAATAATTATCACCTTACACCTAACAGTAGAAAGGCCTAAGATTAAGAAGAAGAAGAAGAAACTGGAACTTTATATGTATATAGATTTCGAGTGAACCTCAAGTTCTAGAGCCTCATACCATTGAAGAGGACATGAATGACAAGTGAGGCAAAGGATAAATTCAACGTGTATCAATTCTAATAAATTATACTTCTGGCTAAAACAGTGAAAATTTGGACGCGATGAAAGGCTAAAGTAGGAGCATCTTATGTGGATTAGTCTTTTTGGTATATAGACATGTATTTATATGATACCAATAAATGGATATTATTATTATTAATATTATATTGTTTGTAATAAATTTTGTAATTTTTTAAATCTGTGTGCTGCCAAAATTTCCTTAACCTAATATAATTTATTTTGCATTCCTTAAATTTAGCTTTCTTTTCCTTGTTTGCACCCTATAATGAATTATCCGCAAACTCGTCCTATTCTAGCCAAGCTTCCTCTACATATATACTGCAAGTCGATTAGAAAAACTCACCCCTGCAATGCTTGTATGCTTATCCTCTTCGGATTCGCTGCATTCGTTCTTCTTGACGCGTTTCGGACATTGGTCGAGGTCCAGAATGTCCTCGCCGTCGTTTTGATATTTTCGCTTCTGTTCGATCGACAGTTTGAGCCCGGCTTTGATTAGTTGCGAACACGTCTGTTGGATACTGGTCGGGCCATTGGTCGGCGACTCCAGCTGACTCGAACTGGAACTATTCGAGTCGCTGCTCGTTGTCGTGAAAGGCTTCCTCTCGCCAGTCTTGAGGCCATCCTCGCCGAAATCGTAACTATCAAGAGGATTCGACATGGCCATCAAGGAATTGAGGATCTCGGGAGTTCTGGGCGTGTTCCCACCCGTCTCCACCATCAGGAGATTGTTGATGGCGCTCGGGGCGGCCGCCGTTGCCAAATTTATGTTTAGATTATACATAATATCACGTTAGGTTTCAATATAATAAAAAAAATATCACTATCACAAATTCACGAGGGCGCTGGGTATATTTTATTTGATGAAGCACCGTCCGTTCGTTGCTTCTCTTATTAACAATTAACTTAGCAATTAAATAACAAAGCGTTTTTTTTCTCTGGAAGCGTTTGAAGTAAATATAGTCTTTCTTTAATAGAGTCTTTTCTATATATTGCAGAGTTTAGCACTTGGATTCTGTGCAGAGAGCTACTAGCTGTACGTGTCGTCGATTTTGTAGTCGAATGCCGTCCTTTCCTCTTCTAGGACTAGTGGCGCGTTTCTGGAATAGAGAAAATTAATTAAAATTTCGTTGAAATTCAATTAAATATAATCAGCATCTTCCGCTCATATTTACGCAAAGACCCGGAGTTCTTATCACTGCGTCACTGATTACATTTTAAATTCCGCTACTTTTTTTTTTTATACAAACCTAATTAGGTCATGCATATTATAAACGCGGCTTCTTTTGTGTTTGTTTGTGATATATTTATATATGCAGAATGTATTGTCGGTGTTACTATCATGAATACAACTGGAAATAATAATAAAGTGTGTCAAGATTATTTTTAACCGGTCTTTCTAATCATAGAACGCAAAATGTACATTGACAGTTGAAGGGTATTTCATGTTATTCTAATATAAGAAGAATAAATAGTTTCATACGTTCGTTTCATTAAATAAATGCTTTCAGCATTATAATAATAAGCAACAATTATGTAGTCAAATGTATTTAATTTGCTTTATGGAAATTACTTTGAAAATAAGTAGAGGCATAAACGGAAAGTGCATAAGAAAAACAGAACGGTATAATTTATTATCCTATAAGGGCCGGTTCTACAATTCTAGTATAAGGCATGGAATAACTATACCAAGAATAAAATTATCTAACACTAATTCTGGGTATAGAAACATTAGCGTTCTGCAAGCCACTTCGCATCCCGGTATAGTAATACTCGGTATAAAATATAAAAGAAAATAGTGACGATAGTATATAATAAATACGTGGTAAAAAAACATAGAAAGATTTTTATTTTATGAATATCAAATATGGGTTAGATGCTGTAATTTCTCAGCAAAGGAAACAGAAATATTAGTAGGGCTACTAGAGCAGTATTTCTTGCTACTAAATATTAGCACATATTAGTAAGGCTAGTAGAGCTGTATCTCCTGCAACTAAAATATAATATTATCACCCGCGCAGTTCGGTTTTGTTTCTGGAAAGAACACCAGTGCTGCGATTGAACATGCTTTGTGCAACGTTTATGAGGGCTTGGATAAGAGAAATGTTGTCACCGGTGTATTTTTTGACCTATCTAAAGCGTTCGATATGGTAGACCATTCGCTTTTGTTACGAAAATTAGAGTCAGAGTTCAGGATGATATGATAATGACATATAGTTCCGATTACATTGACTTAACATGCGGTATTCCGCAAGGTTCAATATTAGGTCCCACCCTATTTTTATGTTTTTTGATTATTGTAGACTAGCACAGTATGATGATACAAGTTGTATTACAACGACTGATACTGTTGAATCGGCCTCTAATTTAACATCCAAGTTGGTCCGGGACATGATGAGATGGTGTGATGCCAACAATTTAGTACTTAACGACGATAAGATGGGTCTGATGCGATTTTCGCTGATGACGGTGGAGAATGGTAGCAGCTTATATGTGTCGTGTAATAATAAGTCCGTACCGCAAAGTGATAATGTTAACTTTTTGGGTTTGACAGTGGATTTTAGATTAAAATTTGACCTCCACTGTACCACACTGTCGCGTAAGTTGGCGACCGCTCTCTATGGACTGCGAAAATTTCATTCCGATACGTAATTTTTACACGTTCCAATGATACCTCTAATTCTTTAAGTAAACGGCTTTAAATTGTAGTTATTGTAAAATTGTAAAAACATACCAATGAAAATTGAAAACGCAAATGTTTTGTTGTGCAAATGTGAAATCCGTTTTCAACCATATCGTGCGCCAATATATCGAAATATAAAATCTATTTTGATGTTCGTACGAGTATGAGAATAATTCAAAAATATTTGACATCCCTAATTATTAGAACTAAAAATTTATGCTACTACGTGGAAGAACATCAAATAATTTAAAATACGAGTATGTTGCCAATAAACGTATTGAAAAATCGATTGTTTTGAATAAATACTACTTATTTGCTTGCAAACAAAATATATATTTAAAATCTTTCATTGAAGATATATCTAATGAAAACACTGATATATGTTACGTATATACTTATATAATTCGCGCACATCTGGTGTTTGTTTACTTGAAACTCGTCTACAAATACTTGCGTTTTATAGTTTAAACATAAATTGTTCATGTTGAATTAAAAATACAACCATATAATATATGATTAAAGTACAAGGCTGTTAAATATATGCTGACTGAAAATCCATTAAAGAAATACTTAAGCATATAATTTTTTATTATTAAAATTAAACTTAGAGAATCTATACGGATACCCTTGATGTTATAAACGATTTAATAAAAAGTCTCAGAATACCAACGTAAACACAATAACTATATTTCTACAGAATTATAAGAACAAAGGTAGCAACACTAATAACAATATGATTCGATATTTATCCGTCAACTGCTCGAAATCAAGTACCCTTCCGAGGTACAACCGTTGTCCCTAATTTCTTCCGCGCGAGCAAGATGATGTTATTGTTTAGTGTACGTTCATCTTCGATCGCGAGACATATCGGCTCTCATGGTTAAGTGGCAGGCCCTCGCTCGCGGTACCTGAAGCTCGAAGTCACGTTAATAATATGATAAAATCTATTACTATTCATTTAAGTTAGAAATATCTTTTATATTATTTCTATTTGTTTATTTTAGTATTTGAAACTTGCAATCACCGCCATCTGTACTTTCATAACTGAACTAAATAAGCACAATCCGGATTCTTCCCCAACCAACTAGCATTACAATATGCAAAGTTTGCCGCGCATTAACTGTCGTTCAAGAGCTTTTTATTACCTGGCAGCGCGTATCAAAACACCCGCTCTTGCTTAGGTGTAGTTAGTGTAAAATCAAACGTGGCAAAAGGAGTTAAATCTCATCTAGCATCAAGGTGTTTTGCTGACCGGCGACTTCGTTTTGGAGGTTATTGCAAATCAAATTTCGTGGATAATATGTTGACAAACAAGTTTGTAACTTTAGATGATTGTGGGGTTGCTTGGGATTGCTCCTACTTTTTAAACGTTTTCTGATGTTTATATGGCAGTGTGTTTTTGCGTGTTGATAAGTGTTGATTAATGTTTTTGTTGCGCTGATTTGAAATAGTATATTAAAATACAAGTTTCGTAAAATATGATATTTGCGCTCGCGTTCAAGAACAAGTGGGCAAAATGTTTTATGAAACGTCTATTTTATACTGTTTTTTTGCTATTTCAGGGTATTAAAAGTTCAAAAAGTTTTAAAATAAAAGACAGGTTTTGTTCAAAAACTTGTTTAACAATTTATATTGTTAATTAATAAAATATTGTCAACTGTGTCTTTTATTCCTTTGATACCGCATGCCCATGTTAAAAAATATTACAATAAGAGCCAAGAAACAGACAAGAACATATGAAAGAAAGAAAAGTATATATGGAAAATTTTTATACATTTTAATATCTTTTCCATAAATTTTTATGACATTCATTCGTTACCACTTATTTATTGGCCGACTTCAAATGAATTTTGTTATTTATTTACTGAAAGTATTGTGTAGAACGACCTTGTTTGTATCTTCCATAATGTGACTCAGACAATTTAGAATTCTTTATATTTCTTTTTGTATTATTATTTTTTGGCGAATTATGAGATTGATCACTGAGTTTCTAATAGCGTTTTCGACTTACTGCACTTTTATCCACTGATTGTATTTCCATCTTATTTTAATACATAATATTAGTAAGGGAGATAGATATACTCCACGCGTAAACTGGAATAAGTCGAAAACGCTATAAGATAGTTACCTCTAGTTATTTTGTATATTTACTATTTAAATTTGATTTTAGAATGTTGGTGATTAAATATTAGAAAGGGTTACTAAATCCTTGTAATACACACAAACTACACTAGTCAAAACTCTTTCGAATGTTATTTTTAGTATTAAGATAGTAATAGTTAATCAATATTTTTGTTTTTGTGTTGTGTTCTTTATTAGACACAATTTTTTGCAAGTAACTCCTCAGAAAAAAAAAAATTACGTATTTGATTTGAAACAAAAATATATGTTGTGCCATTCGACTTTACTGTGTGTGGGTAACTTTAAATACGAATATATTCGCAAATTGTGCTAATAAGAATTTTAACATTTATTTTCTAAAACATTCCGAACTAGAAGGAATTACATTTATCAGCGTGAAAAAGTAATTCATTAATTATGCAAATAGTGGACAGTAAATTCAACCAGCGGTCTCTAATACGTGCGCTCGCGTTATGAGGTTCGCTTATTAACGTCAATTATACGAAACGAAGTGGATCTACGGAATAAGGGGGTCCATTCAAGGAGCATTAATTACAGAAAAAGACAGTCGTAAAACCTAATAGCGTCGAATACCATAAAATGCGCTGTTATAGTAGACCAACGCTTGTTTGTCTTGTTGAAATATGATTTTTTTTGGGAAAGGCAAATATGTTTGTGTTTGCGAGAAAGTATATTTATTGTTAGGCGTTAAATGGTTGAAGTATGGAAATTTATGTTTTTGTATGTAAAAAATGAAAATTCAAAAAAAAAAAAACAGAATGAATGTATTTATACATAACTATATACATCTCCCAAGCCGGTAAAGTTATGGCTTCGCTGATTTTTTCCCAACTAATCCAACGCCCTTAAGGCATGTTTAGATAATGAAACTAAAATTTAACTAAACTTGGTAAAATTAAATTATAAAATGACGTTTTGAATTTACACCCAAATAAACGTTGAGGTAGTTTATCATTTTAACAAAATTTTCCTATTACTAAACTTCATCAATATAATTTAGCGAAAATAAGTGCATCCATGGGTTTACATTACAGAAGGAACGGGTTAATATACCTTTAATGTGACATTTGGGGTTGACACAATACAGATACGTAGGTGAAAACATTTATTTTCAAAGAATATAAATCATGGAATGTCGACCATTAAAATATCTGTAGTCGTTGTTGCTGTTAAGAAGTTTACAGAAGAAGGAAAGGAAGTTGTTGGGTAAAAGTCTGGATCAGAAAGTAAGAATGCAATATTATAATAACCATACACCGCAACCGTGCAATACCAGATTTATTAATTAAATCAAATGACCGGTGGGCTAACGCGTAGTCTAAACGCTGAGTGCCACTTGGATGCATGGAACGTTGCGCTCACACTGTGACTTACAATTAGACGGGATATTTTGGCTCTCAGTAAGTGAGTGTACCACGTAATTTGTACGCATAATCAATTTTATCAAAGCTTAGGAATTTATTAGAATATTTAATAAATTGCTAAAGCCACAAAATAGTTTCTAAGCCTTTAAATGTCATGTATTTGCACAGTTAAATGTTTTGTTTAATGCGAAACTGTAAAAAGTTCAGGACGTGAATGTGTAAGGAAAAGTTTAAGAAATTTAATAGCCGTTTAGAGAGGTAAATATTACCAAATTTGTAAGCTCCCTTTAGAGCATAAGGTTAAAGAATGATGAAAGTAAATAAAGAAATAAATTTATTAAAAGCTATATTATGGTGTAAACATCATAATTTTAAATTGATACCGTTCTTCAGAGTTGAAACGTCAGATTGTAATTCTGATGGCAGTGATCTATAACTAAGTTATCTTATAGCAAAAATATTAAAAACAATTTTTTTGTATCTATAAAACTTAGAGCGCCAAAAAGAAAAATAATATAGGTTTTTTTGGGTTTCTTTGTATATTTTCTTTACCTTTCTGATAATCGACATTTCTTGAATGAATTTTATTCGCTTGTACAATACACA
Organism: Cetonia aurata; assembly: GCA_949128085.1. Taxonomy (NCBI): domain Eukaryota; kingdom Metazoa; phylum Arthropoda; class Insecta; order Coleoptera; family Scarabaeidae; genus Cetonia; species Cetonia aurata. The sequence goes on from OX421885.1 coordinate 39,594,397, forward strand.
AATTTTCCTTAATATCAGTTATTCTCTAACCCTGCATTAAGAAATAGTTGCTTAAAATTATACTAATAAAAAATATATATAAATAAAGTCTTAATATTTGTTTAACTTTGCATAATTGTTGTTTAACAACATAATTCATACTAATTGTCTTCAGATGCAGTAAGATTTATCATTTTAGTAGTTGAGGTTGGTACCATTGATTGCAGAACCAATATCGCCGGTTTTAAATTTATATACCTTTATTTTTTTACGAACAATTTCGTTTTAGGTTAAATATTTTTACAGAAAATAAGAACGCAGTTTTTATATTTTTTTTTTTCATAACATAATTGTACTGCTTTATGTTGACGACTAAAAATTTAATCCATCATCCTTAACAGTTTTTATATACAACATCCTCTGTAGGAGGTGTTACCAACCTTCGTTTTTATTTCTCCGGGAAAAAGCGAATAATTTTTTGAGAAAAGCGAATAACCCTTAACATAAACTCCTACCTCTTTTTAAATATAATCCATGTGAAAATATACAAAATCCACTGTACAAACTACAAGGCACATTACACACATCGACTTTTCGTGTATTTATCAAACAACCGTCACTCCATGACATTCGCAAATATCCGCTCACGAATTCGTATTCTGAACGCGAGACATCTAACGGCGACTCGGCGATCAATCGTCAAATTCTTCCGATAAAAGCGCGGATGGTATGCACACGGACCGCGGACAAGCGCTTTTTGTGTTTTTCCGCGACGGGCGAGTTGTGATACACTGCCATGCGATCCGAAGATTAAGAAGTAGGAGTTGCTGGGCCGATCCCCACCAATTACTCCGCGATAGCATGCGCAAAAATTCGCGGCAACCATCGCATCGGTGGCAATTTGCAGCAGAGCCGAGCAAGGCTTGCTTCAATGCTTGCTGTATGCTGTGAGCAGTGTGTAGGCGGTAGGCATGTAGAGACAGTTAGAGAGTTTGCGGATTCCATTTCGCGTTCGGCATTCTAGAGATCCGCACGTGACAAGGAAAGCTTTCAGAAAATTTGTAATATGGAATCGCCATGAAATATGTATTCGGAAAATGAGCTTCGTCAAATGTTTCTATTTATAATATAAGTATGCGGAATAGATTATTGTTTAAGTCATTAATAGAGACAATGTCGTGCTTGTATTATAAGAATTCGATACTCATGAGAAATTTAGTTTGTGTTAGAATGCAGATGTTGCTTTAGGATCTATGCTTATTCTTCCCAGATGAAACTAATAGCTAGAACATAGCATACAATCTTGTGTGTGCCCATATCTTTACTGCCAATACTTGAAAAGTAAAAAAAAATATTTAACAGGCAAGCATGTGCAGAACTATTTTTAGTCGCCGTTAAACGACGAAGCAATAAGGTCATGTCAATGCAAATTCGGCATATAAAAAAGAGAGATGAAAAGAAATACTTAGCGTATGTATGCATTTCAGCAGCATATTAGAAACTGGTTGTGGAAAATAAATTTATGACGGGTTCAAATGAAACATGCACGACAAATATATTAAATTTTATTAGCGAAAATTTAACGACAGTTACGATGGCGGCAAATAAATAAGCACATTATGCAGCTCTTCGGTTTCACATATTCTATCGCATATTTAATCAATTAAGGCAGTTATTATGTTTAAAATCGGAAAATGTCAAAGAAATTAAATGACTTAATGGACAAATGAAGATTAAATATTCTAAATCCTTTTGCAGGCAAATAAATATCGCTAATTATATATCGCAGATTCTAATAAAACTTTATCAATTTGTAGACCTCATAAAGTTTAAGTTTAAACTTTAGGAGATGCAATTTGACTTTGAAATTCGACCCAAATTTCGTTTATCCAAAATAACTTTTACACGACGACAGGTAGAACAAAAATCTGAATGGCGGACTGGCACGGTTTACGCAGCCCTTTCGACTGGTATAGTTATTTATATAAGGGGGTGTTATAACAAGCATGAAGAGACGTATGTTGTGCTTATTTAATCGAATTTCAGATATTTGTTTTAGTAATAAAAGTAGTGTGAAACATGGATTATAACTCAAAAACTAGATATTTACTGTCACATCACGAGAAATATGTCTAATGTTTTCACAGCAATTAATCCTAAAAAAAAAAAGCTAAAAAATACTAGTGTTAAAATACTATTTGAGAGATTAATACTTATGCTTAAGGTCTGCCATTTCTTGCGAGTTTGCTGCTTTTCTACTTTTTTTGACTTTGGATAGATTAGATACCAAATTAGGTACCTTTTCTTTAAATTTAGTTAGTTAGCAGTGCTCTTAATTGCATTGAAGGAGAATGGCGCACATAGACAAACCTCAAATTACAAGATGTTTTATAAATTAATAAAACCGTTTACATAAATTAAAACCCTGCAAAGCGGAAATGTCTTCTGTTACAAAAACAATTGATACGAACATATAACAAATAATGTTACTTGTGAAAATCTGTTGCAGATAAGGCTAATTACAATTTGCGGTCGCTGAAAGTTGTTCTTAGCGGTCAGACATGAATCAACAACGAGGCGGGAAACATAGTTTTTGCAATGCTGCATAAAATTAACGCGAATTTTGTTCTTTCAGTTTTACGGTTTGCCATAGATTAGATAATTTATAAAATGAGTAATACGGTCATGTGTCGCCGCTTGTTTATATATATGGCAGTCATTTTAAATGATAAATATTAACATTTTTTTTTTAAATGTTTCATCAATTCATTAATGCCTCAACACAATATAGAAAAATTATTTTAAATTAGCTTAAAAAAATCTATACTATACTAATAATAAAAATAATAATAACGTTTATTTCCAAATTGACAACAACATACATCATTAGGAAAGTCAACACAAAATGAAAAATACTCTACACTATAGAAATATGAAATAAAAAAGTAAAAAATAGCATGAATATAATTATGATATAAGAAATTCTTCTTATAACGTCTTATAACAAGCCTTGTTAATTAACATTTGTTTTGTTTCTTTTTTAAACTGTTGTAAAGGTACTATGTTAATTTTATTTTGCAAACTATTATAAAGTTTTATTGCTTGATATTTAACAGACTGTTGTGTTAAAGATATTCTATGATAAGGAATAGTCAAAGATGAATTAATTCTTGTTGAATAATTATGTATATCCGACTGAGTTTTAAATAAAATAGCGCTTTGAAATTACGTAAAGCATTAAAATATAATAAAAGAAGTATTTCTGCAAAGTTAGAATCATCTGCTTCTAAGAATTCCGGAAATATAAGGTTAAATTTGGGAAAATCTCCAAAAACTAAATTAATCTTTGCAAAAACTAAACAGTTGTAAATGTATAATGTTAATATTTTTAAATACTTAAAATAAGGTTTGCTACTAACTTTCATTATAGCCCTTACACATTGTTTTTGTAGTAGTATTTTTTTTGTAGTAGTATTAGATGTATAGATTCTTTTTTCTGTATTCTTACAAGTCAATAAACATAGGAGCTAATATCGTTACTGGATATGCAAATACCTCTTAGACATACATCTATATGCATATTCGTAATCAAAGCGTTAAATTGTGTGCATGTCCGCCTCATCGAAGAAGTAAACTATACCAAATGCCCGATAGCCTTCTTAATATCAGTACATGCTTCCTCCATTCATATACGATAATGTATTCGTTATACTCCTCTCAGTTCCAATTTAGCAAATAAGCGTCTGGTTAAATGGAGGTTATGTATCGGTAATTTGTGCAAATGACTGTTGAGAAACTTCGCTTGAATGTACATTATCTGAGATACGTAGGTATGTAGTAGCACATATTGACTTAATTCAGAGATTTTGTTAACGGTATAATTGAGAGTTTGGCAAATCGACAAGTGGTTTCTCTTTTCTTTCTTAAGCTTATTCGGCCAGAGTCCTATAATTGAATTCAGTTGTAATTTGTAATTAAGTCATTACGGTCGCTCTTACTCGGGTGAATATTTAAGAAATTTTTTTTAATTAAGAGTTAATTGTTAAAACGTCGCATTATAATTCGGTTACATTTAATTATATACAGTGAGTCTAAATTCTGGAAACACTCACGCATCTCATATATTATTGCGAGGAAAATGATGAAACATATATAAATTAATTATAATTTCATCAGTTATCAATGAATTAAACTGGATGTTCTGCATATTAATAATAATGTAGGTTTATTTATAATCAAGGTATTGTAAATATTAACTAAGAGAATAGATAAATAAAATAACATTAAGCATGTCACGTAAATTAAAAAAACAAACGAAATAGTAACATCATAATCTACGTTTGGGATCCAGCAGTTCGTCGGGTTTTCTGCACCTAAACTAGTCTTTAGGCTTTCACGGCCGTCGTTGCTGGGCTGCTCTTCGGTTCTCCGGTTCTCTGCCGTGTAGAAAGTTTAAATTACTTGACGTTTTGCCTTAAGAAGTTTTTGTCATGCGGATGTTCAAAACGTAGATTTATTTAATCCAAAATTATTCTTCTGTGTGCAGATGAACAGTATGAACACCTATCGCACGATTGCGAGGATTGAAAGCAGGATACAGGAATGAAATAAATATCGTAGGGTTTATAATCCAGATATTAATTAAGTTGAATGAATGTGTAAAATTTGCAAACTTTAATTTATAAGCATTTGGTCTGAAGTAAATATAACAGCGCCGGATCTGCTTGTAAAACCTTACCGAATCAGCTGGACGTGGCTAACAATAGTGCCATAAGATTGTGTTTGGGAGTGATGAATTCCACCCCTGTAGAGGCGATGTGTGTCGAATTTGGAGAACCTCCTTTGGCACTTAGGCGGAAATACTTAAGTAATTTATTTTAAGAAACAAAGCCACAGAGAACAAAGTTCTTTCGCCTATAGTATGCCATTCAAATGTTTAATGCATCATAAACCTGCGATTTTTTTCCCAAATTTTGCACACAATTCACACTTAAACACTATTTTATATAACAAAATGAATTAGTGGACAGCTTAGCGCGAGATGCAGGTCGTGACAATGTCATCGAGAATATACAAATACCATACACTGATGCCTTAACCGTTATCAAGAAAGAACTCCAAGGGAATTGGCAAGCACATTATACCCTTTGCTTTCAAAACAAGCCTACCAATTATTACATGCTGTTCCCAAAGATCACCGCTGGTACGACGAAGTGACTGCAAAGAAAAATCTATTATCCCAGATCCATAGAATTACTTTTAATCATGGAAGATTTCCGGCCCACCTACGTAAAATCAAAATATGTGATAGTGATGTGCGTCAAGCCTGCGAAAGGTAGCGCGGAGATTTAAACCATGTGATATTGGGTTGTTCCAAATTTGGAAAAGAGATCTCCGACTTTATGCAAATTTTAATTGATTTGAAGATAGGACTGCCAGTGTGCACGAATTATTTAATAGCACTTGAAAAGCCAATTCTAAACGTTCATATATACCGTGTGTCCACACTTAAGTGTGCACTATTGATAACTTTGTTATCTTTGGAGGTACAGAATCGGTCAAATGGACAAAGTAGTACTATTTTTTATGGCGGTCACAATTGTGAAAACAGAAAAACAATTGAGCGTCGCGTTCTCTAGATATTCGTCCAAAATTATTTGTTTTAATGGAGCGCCCTGTATATATTTTTTTGCAATTTAAAAGAAAATTCCAAACTGAACAAAAAAGTCTTAGTACACTATTATAAAAAAATTTTAATAAAGTAGTTACTGAGAAATCTTAATCTTTGCTTTGTTGGCATGAAATTGATATACCTTTGGAAAATTAAAGCGTCACATTCATTAAAGCGTTTAATTTAGTAAACAAATAAAAATAAATACAAAAATAGTCAAGAAAATTACTCAAATTAAATGTTCAAAGACACCTCCTTCCATTTCAATACATTTTATCAATCTTCTGTGAACATTACGAGTAGCTCCTAAAATTGTCCTACCGTCGATGTCGTCAATGATGTTGGAAATTCTTTCCTGCTCATCCACCGTTGTATATCTATGTTTGTACACTTGATTTTTTACTGCTCTCCACAAGAATAAATCTAATGGCGTCATGTCAGGTGAACGCGCGGGCCACTGAATAGGACCATTTGTGCCAATCTATCTATTTCCAAATAATCTTACTAATAACCACTTGTGTCACGGTGATTATGTGCGGGCGCTCCATCTTGTTGAAAGTAAATAATCTGTGTACCAAATTTAATTCATCCAGAAAATTTTCTAAAATTTCACTCCATAAAATGTGTCTAAAGAAATTGTGATTTTCTTCAAAAGCATTGATAAACCATTGAGCAAAAGTTAATCGTCTTTGATAATCGCCCAAAAGTAGAGTTTGAACAGGCTGATATTTAAAGGGAACATATTTATATTTTTTCAGAATTTTATGGATCGTGCTACGAGAAATACCTGATTCTCTGTTCAAAGCCCTTACAGAATTATTTGGATGTACCTGAAAATATGCCAACACATTTATTTCTATCTCTTGTGATAATATAAAATCATTTTTTTTCTTCTTCTTTATAAAAATTGTTTCGTTGCTTCTTAATCTTCAATAAAGTTTTAAAAAATAGCGACGGTCTGGTACATCACGGTCAGGAAATTGCTGAATGTAACGTTCTAGCGCTCTATCTGAATTTTGGTAAACAGCAAGTACAACTCCAACATATCACACTTTTCCAAATGAGTAAATGCCATTGTTACGGTTGAAAAAATTGCAAAAACAGTACTTTTTCCGCACAGTAACTTTAACAACAACAAATATAAATAATTTGACAGCTACTAAACAATGTGACGCCTTAATTTTCCATGGGTATATCGATTTCATGCAAACAAAACAAAGATAAAGATTTCTCAATAACTATTTTATTTGATATTTTTTTATAATAGTGTACTAAGACTTTTTTGTTCAGTTTGGAATTTTCTTTTAAATTGCAGAAAAAATATACAGGGCATTCCATTAAAAAAATAATTTTGCACGAATAACTAGAGAACGCTCAATTGTTTTTCTGTTTTCACAATTGTGACCGCCATAACAAATAGTACTACTTTGTCCATTTGACCGATTCTGTACCTACTACGATGTAGTATTGGTTTACGTATTTAGCGTTGTTCCTTTGTAATTTTCCTTTATGGGTTTATTCCTTTTTTTTCCGATGGCCTGCCTTGTTCGTCTTGTTGTGAGTCACCCGATCGGCCCCGGGTGTGAAGCATGTCCTTGTCGATCCTGTCGTTCATTCGGGTAGTTTAGTTAGGATATTAAGAATAAATGTATGTGGCTGATGTTTTTCATATCGAGGCCAATAGTAATAATAATAATATATTTTTACGTTTTCTTAATTTAGGTGCTAACAATCTCCTATATCTGATTTCAGTTTTTTTCAAAAAAAGCAGAATTTTTCACAAAAAGAAATAACTCTTTCTTGTAAGATTAGCTCGTCCGCTCCTCCCAGGGTCATATTGTCTTACTTTAATCTGTACTGTTGATTTTTTCGTTTTACTATTCTCAATATTAATTATATTTTAAAAAATGACAATAAATACTCGTAATGAACGACCACAAGTTTTTGCCACACAGGGTGTATGCTATAAATTATATACCGCAACTACTTACTAAGTAAAAATGTCCTATGTCAAAGCAGACACTAACAGAAAAAAAAAATGCCTACAGCCTCTAACGTACCTCATGCATAGAATTATTTATTCTCACTACCACAAATCAATCATTTTTCTCGCAAATCTAACCTATAAATCTAGTCAGAATGTCCCGTTGGTAGATATATTTTGCATAAAATTAAAAGAAAAAAGACAACGCAACGCGTATTTAACCGAAATAGGTTAATCGGTGTTAATGGATAAATAAATCTTAATTAAGAAGAAACTGAAAGGTTTCAAAAGCCTGAAAGACACACTAAAGCGTATAAGCGCACATACCCTACTACTAATACACTAGAATAGAAGGTATCGTACATTACACAATACAAATAAGCGTATTGTGCGCACATTTGTATGAACGAACTTGACATTTTCGATTTCAACATACATCGTTCGATTTTATTTACGAAGAGATGCGTTTGTAAAAATCCATTAACATGAACCGTGAAGCATTCGATAAGTTATTGGGACATATACATATATATAATTTCTTAAAACAATAAGTAATTACTTTTGCTTGAGTTAATTATATCTTGATTCTCGCCCGTCATTTCTTCGTGATATTTTATATAATATATTTTAACTCTCAAGATATCCGTTAGAAAATGAAACTGTATGATGCGTGCAGATGCCAAGGCCCATACTTTATATTGTTTTCACTTGCGAATTTGTTTAAAATAAAAACGCATTCCTTTTGCGGTTTTATAACTGATACGTGTTGAATATTGTTTACAAATTTTCATTTTTATCGCTTATGGATGGGCATAAATTAATAGCATTAGTGTTAGTGGTTAGAGTGTTACGTCTATCGTCCTTGTGAATTTGCGTATTCTGTGTAAGTAAGATGATTCGTAAACAAACATTTCTTTTTATTTATTCGATGGTCGCGTTGCTTTATTTTGATTGTGCAATATTAACCATTGCCTTCGTTTATACGACGATTCCAACAATCATTTCGAAAGTTGATGTAAATATTTTTTGCAAATATAGATAAAGAAGGAAGTAGAAAATAAATTAAAATTTAACCGATTTAGTAGTAAAATTTTACGTAAAACGACACAATTTTCACCCTCAAAACTACTTTAAGATATAATGTTATATTACGGGGAGTATTAGAAATATAAAAACAGATATATTTTTTACTAGGTATATTACTTTATGATACCACATTTATTACAACATTTGTTTAGAATTAATACATTTAGTGTACATTGCTAATACAATATTACCTACATATGTTGTGTTAGCTATACAGGGTGTGCCACTTAAAACAGTCAGGTCAAATATCTCGGAAATGGATCAAAGGGTTTGATTTTGTAAAAAGCGGTTGTAAAAATTGAATGACTCCCCCCTTTTGCTATCGCAATTGTATTTGTAGTCAAAAAAATGCCTATTAGATGTAATATATTCAGGGCAGCCTGGTAATTTTATTTTTAGGAAACGCAGACAATTGTTCTCTTTTCTGGTGGTTATACAGGCACTCCCCTTGTTGGGTTGCATAACTCCAAACGGTTATTCCTTGTATCAAAATTAACAAAACACTTCTAGTCAGCATAGTTCCAATTCTCAGCCGTTTTCGAGATATGGGTGGTCAAAAGCGCTGAAAGTCACTAGTTACGGTAACTAATTTAGACGAATCATAGATGCATTTGGGTCGAATTTCGGCATGCAATGGTTGCTAAGGAACGATTAACTTAAATTACAGTCTTACTTCCACAATAATGAGCAGAAATTGTTTTAATGATTTTAATAAACAAGCAATGCTGTAGACATTTAAAGCTGCTTAAAATGGCGACCCTGGACTGCCAAACACAACTCTGCTCTTTGGCTCAGTCCTCCTATCCAGTTGACATTTTCCATATTTCCACGAACTTCCTGAAATGCTCGTTGGATTTTACCTACCAGTTCTTCTTTGGTAGCCGGCTTCTCTTGTCCATAAACTTAACATTGTCCCAGAGGAAAAAGTCGAGAGGCGTCAGGTCCGGCGAGCGCGGGGACCATGCGACAGCTCCATTCCGCCCTATCCAGCGGTTTGGAAACGCAGTGTTCAAAAAGTCGGTTACCACTCTTCCATAGTGTGCCGGACACCCGTCATGGACAAACCACATCCTATTACGGACGTTCAAGGGGATATCTTCAAGAAGAATGGGAAGCTCTTCTTCTAGGAATCTCCTGTAGATATGCCTAGTCAGTGTTCCATCAAAGATTTTCGGTCATAGGATAACATTTCCGATGATTCGTCCCCACACATTAACCGAAAATCGGTGCTGAGATCTACTTTCTGACAAAGCATGGGGATTTTCGTCGCTCCAGATGTGTTCGTTATGTGAGTTGGTAATCCCATCACGAGTGAAGGTGGACTCATCAGCAAACAAAGCAATTGGGAGGAGATTCTGCTTCTCTAGGATCCACGAGCAAAATTCTTCCCGTTTTGCATAGTCGGCAGGTAAGAGATTTTGTACTTGTTGTACGTGGTATGGATGTAGCCCATTTTCACGTAAAGTCCTGGAAATCGACGCTCTTTTCTGTCCTGTTGTGGCAGCAATTCTTCTTATGCTGGTTCTCCGATTCTCAGAAACTTCACGAAGAACAGCCGCAGTGTGCTTTCTTCGCGCAGCCTCTCGCTCATTAGTCTTTTTCGGGAAGGATCCTGTTTGCCGGAGCGATATGAAACAGTTCGTGATGGTTGTCCGACAAGGATGTCTTCGGTTCGGGTAGCGTTCTGCGTACTTTCTTGCCGCTGCTGAAGGGTTTCCTCCACAATAGCCATACAAAAATTATTATGTCGGCGTACTCTTCCTTCGTAAAAAGAGGCATTTTTAAATGTTCTGCCAGCGAAATCCCAAACTGTCAAAAATACAACAAAACTGCTTACATGACAACTGCCCAAAAGCCTACGTCAAATGCATTGGATCTAAGTTACCAGTCGAGCCAAGTCGTCCATGATTCATCTAAATTAGTTACCGTAACTAGTGATTTTCAACGCTGTTGACCACCCATATCTCAAAAACGGTTGAGAATTGCACCTATGCTGACTGGAAGTGTTTTGTTAATTTTGATACAAGGAATAACCCTATGAAGTTATGCAACTCAACGAGGAGACACCTGTATAAAAATTAACAGTAGGAAAATTATAACTTCCCTTTCTGTTTGCTCTTGTGACTTTAATTAGAACTTCATGCTAATAGTCAGGTACCCTAAATGCTCGTAATAGCTTGTAAAAATGTAAAGAGTTCCCGTGACCTAATTTGCGCAGAACCGCACGAAAGCGGAAACGGGGGAAACGATTTTCACGTTACAACACTCAACGTTATAGCCAGTGCCGACCTAAAAACAAATTAATTAACGACCGTCAGCTAATGAATTTATATCCAATGAGAAGAATTGTTCCGATACAGCACTAAACTACAATTCCGTTTTAAGCCTAATTACCGTTTCCTGTTTCTGGCGTATTTTTCCGCGGCCGCGTTGGTTTTACAACCTGGAAGATAAAGCGAGCAACAACGGCATTTACATTTCAAATCGTGCCTCGACAACGTAAAGAATTAACAATAAACAGTTTGCCCTCCGCTATTCTCTATAGTCCGCTCAATAGTGGCCGACGCGGTGTAACGTCGTTCGACCGTTCGCCGATAAGAGATCGAAACTGTACGCATTCTATGTAGTCTCTATAAAACAGCACGGGTCGTTAAAATTTAATGGGAAAATACGGAATCACCGAGAGTCGGGGCTTTGTTCCGCGGGCACGCCAGAAATGTTCCTGGCCTACTTTATTTTACATGACAATAGAATCGGCGTCGGAATTACTGCGACTATTTTACTATGGAGTGCTCGTTAAATGCGACGGAATGAAAGACCGATAATGAGTTATGGCGACGTTCGGTGTGTTACAGCTGATCCACCTGCGCATGTATTTAAGCACGTGTGATTAATACTTTCACGGTTCGGAGAGAAAAAAAAAACATAAAAGCTGCCACACACTAAGAGAAGAAAAAGCATTCCGTCAACAAAAATCATTTTGTCGTAAAGATATTATTGTATTAGCAAAATTGAGCAAAAAATAAAGTTACAATAACTAAAAAAAAAAAAATACAGCGTTACTATAAAAGAAATAGACACCTTTGGTATTGTATAAAACAAAAGTTATTTGTGATATCGACTGTTGGGTTGAGGAACTGTAGAAATGTCGATAGTACTGTAACACTAGAACTTGCCAGATAATCCAGCAAAAATCTAAGTGATGGTCCGGCCGCTCGTGAACCGTGAGCAAGGGCGTGGGTTCAAAAACAAGAACTTCGTTCAAAATAAAATTTAATAAAAATAATGTTAAAGTTGCTTTTATAATAAATATATAAATTATGTAAATGGGTAAATATTGAAACTAGTTTAAGAAACAGCGTGAAACGCAAAACAAATGATACTTAACTTACAAATAATTATAAACGTAAAAACAATTAAAAATATAAGTTAGTACTTAACAATCAAATGCAATAAGTTGACGTGCATCAATAAACATAAAGATGATGAGTGATACTAAACTTAAAATACAAAGGTAAGTATTTGAATGAATTGGCTCTATATTATTGTTTAATTAATAAAGGTACTGACGTTTGTTATCCTTTCAGATTTCACTCGGCGACGCGATAACAGCTGTCATCCCCCCACCAAAATATATATTCACCTAAGGTGTTTAAGGTACAAGAATGCACTAATAATATAGGTACCAATTGGCACGTCAGGTAGTTATGATAAATTAAATAATAATGAAGATGTACTATAAAAGTACATAAATGGTGTCGTTTGAAGAACTAACAAAAATGTGTAAATGACTGAATTAAGGTTGAAAATAATTAACACTATTAAATTTCTTTCAGGTAACTAATAATTACTGATGAGTATTACAAATGCTAAAGTAATAAATATGCACAGCACCGTGTGACAAAATAACAAACAAAGTCTTAATAATGACAAAATAAACAAACAAACGATTAATAAATATATAACAAGGCAAATATAAACAAATGAGACAAACTAATGGAAATGTCCTGCGATGGTATTATGCGACGAAATAAAATAATATGGAGCAATCCTACCGCGGTAGATGTGTGCAAGCTGCAAGCTATACGTTCCCGTATATCGGCAAACGTCCACGTTCCTTGATTTGACGATTTGATGGATATATTTAGGAACGGTCCATAAAAAGTGGTGGCTCACCCAAGTACTCCTGGTGGATATTCTTCACCTTATAATATGTACGGGGTCCAGTAAATTTTGAAAATATGAAGTTCAGCTCCATATGGATTTAACTTAAAGTTTCCAACCAATCTCCAGGTATTACAATAAATTCCTCATACACTTAATACAGGACTATTTCCAGGTCTCATTAAATCGCAAGAAGCAAAAATCAGCAACCAAATCCCAAAGATAAAGGAACAAGTAAAAAAAAGCCTAAAATCGTAATAAGTAATTACCATGGCTCTTCGTAAAAATGTGACATATTAATATTAACAATTGTAAAATATAGTTTAAAATAATAGAATATGCAAAAATAAAAAAAGCTTATTATTATGTGATTTAAAAATGTGAATTTACTAGAAAATATATAATTAATTTTAATTCGTTACCTAGATCTTTTAAGCTTTGCACTAAACTGTCCGTACTTTATAATAACCAGGGCCGAAAAGAACGAATCTCTATGCGGATACGTCCGCCTTGAATTTTCGCGCAAAAAATTATTATTTACAATAATCTAAAGAAATATTAAACAAAGCCGCAAACAACTAAACTAACTTAAATTATTTTAAACTTATAAACGTTAAGTGAAGTTACTTAATGAAATCAGATATTTAAAAATTAAATTGTGAGCACATGATAATACTGTATACACCGCTGCTCAAATAAAAATGACCGTTACAGCCTAAACTAATTGTCGGAAGTGCACATATGCATACAAAAACACATTGCAAAGGTGTTTTAGGTTTCTATCGAAATAATTAGTAAAAAATATAGCAATCCATTTAACACAAATCCCAAAAGAAAGGTGAAAAAATCCCTTACCACAAAATAATTTTTTCACCTTTCTTTTGGGATTTTTGTTATAGTTTTCAAGCCACAGTCTCCACCCATCACAGGAATCCATTTAAAATAAAAAAGTTGAAAGTGGCTTTGACAATTTGTAACAGCCTGTATATTTGTGAATAATTTTACAAAATGCGCATTGATGTACTATATACATACAGAAAATCTTACTTTCCTAGCTTTAGTAATTTTCGTGTTAAATTCCACCGCACCTTGTATACTGTTTGTTACTTTAATATGCAACATTTTCCTCGTTTCTCCCTTCATTTAACTTTTTTTAACAAGTGTGCTGTGTTTTCTTTAGACTATTTCAGCACATTATATACATCATATCATGTTTTTTGCTTACCTCTAATTGGAAAATTGATAAATATAACAATCAAATGCAACACTTATCTTAGCTAGGCGAATAGTAGCGATATCTTTTTAAAAAGTCTACCGATATAACAAAGTCATAAAAATATTTTTATATGCTACACATATTCTAGGTGTTAGCATCCACAAATTATTTCTCTCCATAAATTGCCAATTACGCAAGTGTTACAGGTCAATGTGAAAGACAGAGACACAAACGCGCCTCGCAATTTTAACTAACACGTACAATCTAGACCAAAATTAAAATTCCTCACTGGCAATTTGCGATGAAATGTTTGAATTGGCCGTCCTATTTGCGCAATCTATTTGCCGACATGTAATTTGTGATCCGGTTAATGTTGAACTGTTACTACGCATGCCCTCCGTGCTGTATACGGCAGATTTTCTAAGAAAACAAGACAATTTTGACATTTATGTTATGTATATATGTAAATGGATACAATACATATTATAAAAATTATGATGTGGATATACATACAAATAATTAACTTTAGCATCGTAAATTTAACCGCATGTTGGTTTTGATAAAGAAAAACCGTATTTTAAATTGATAACGTGGTATTCCTGGAAAATCCCTGGTACAAACATCGCATTCCTATAAAACATTAGAACAGCAGACAGAATGTATTTATTGTTATTTATACAATAATAATTATATATGTTTGTACGCCTCGGATAACAATAGAAAAACATGTAGGCAAACATAACACAGACATACCCATATATACATAGGTATAATTCATTTTTATTTATATTAATATTTAAAAAATTTAAAAATACTTGACGGAAAAATACAGGAAGAGAATCTTTAATCATTTTTCTTAATCCTGTAGTATAAAGTAGAACGCGCATCTAAAGATAAAAGTGGTGAATCATTTCTTGAAAGGATAGGAGAACCGTTTATTACGTCTTGAAATTTAGGTTAACGCATCAGAATCCCACTGAAAAATACGGACATCTGGAACAACATTAAAAATAAAAATAATCGGTTATAAAATGTAGTTTTGATTTCGTGAAAACGTACGTGAATAAATTAAATAGGCTAGTTGTACAGTCAATTTAAAAAATAATGACATAGGGAAAATAAGCAATAAGGGAAGGTTATATCGCCTTTAAAATTTATATGCTTGCGACGACCGGACGCAATAAAAACACTTAAGAATGAACTATAGTGTATGACCAGTTTTCCGCTGTTTTCTGACATAAGATTACGCATAGAATTGACAAATAACTCGTTTTAATGAGTGCTTTGCAAATGAATTACAGTTTATAGCTACAGAAGTCTTTCGGTGTTTTCTTTTGAAAAGAAGCATTTTGCAAAATAAATCTAAAAGGGGTTCTGTAAACAAGTCGTTTTTTAATCATTCCTGTAAACACAAAATTTAAAATACGATATTAATAAATCCATACCGCCAGCGAGCAAAATAAAACTAAATATAATCGCACGGTGCTGCATTATCAAGCAATTCCGACAGGCTACCCAATTGGTAACGTTGTAAAAACAATTACACATTCAAATAATAAGTACCCAACACAAACATAAAACATAACACAACCTAAAAGACGAACCATCAGTAAGAAAATCTACGGGTGCAGCGTTCGCATGTTTCTACTTATTGTTATAGTGAAATGAATTCAGTTGCTTCTATCTAGAGGTTTCCAGCGATCTTGTAAATCGTAATCAAGTGCGATATGTGAATCGTATTCTAGTTTGAGTGCTCGAATTATTGGGAGGAGCCATTCTTTTATATTTGGGATGGATGAAGACGCGAAGTTTACCCCCATTGAGTATTCCTACGATTCTTGCAAATCTGGATGTTAAACTTAAGTATATAAAGAATATAAATTTTCGTAGTAGCATTAATTGTGGTCTCTAATACGATGTCCTGATGGTGTGTCTATATTTTTTTGATGGTACGTTAATGATTGGCTGGAGTGGTTGTTGCCAGATGCCCAATAAAAGTGTGATTCATCATTATTAACATCGAGCGCGATATGTGACATTACACAGAAGTTAACCAAACACAAAAATATGAAAGATTTGATATCTTAGCTACGATGTGGCCCCCTAGGGGCGTCTGGGGGCCACCTATGCCGTTTTGGAGTCGATTTTCCTACTCTACGCGAACGAAATAGGGGGTATACAACTTTTCACGCGAATCCATGAGAAAAAAAAAATTTTAATTTTTTTTTAATTTTAATGTTACAGCGAAAAAAAAAACCAAAAAAAATCGTTTTTACCCCGATTTCGATGTAAGAAAAGTGGAAGTTTATGCTGCATATATCAACTTTTATTAAGCAAGAGCAGAATGTAATACATTGCATTTGGTCTGAAGCAGGTGTAAATTCGTGCTACTATGATCAGCAGTTTTTCAAGAGCACAAACTGTGAACTCTAGGATTGTTAATTCGGCTACAATTTGTTGTTGTTCTCGTGATGTAAATAGTGCCTGCAATGCCTAAAAACACATTCTATTTTATTTTGGTAAATACATATATTGTGTAATGTGTTGCAATGTGTGTATATTAATTTAATACAATGTCGTCAAGGTAAATTTAGCCTAAATCTGTCCATGAGTGATTGGTTTTATAACCGTGATTTCATGCTAATATATTTTTCTTGTTTTAATAAATAACTAAACTAATAAATAAATTAGAAAAATAGCTGAATTTCATAAAAATCTCAACATTTTTACGCTTCCTACAACAATTTTTGACCGGCGCCAAAGCGGTGACGTTTGCTGGAACTTAAAACCTTACCCATGGCCTATTTTATTTCTCCGTGAAAAATAAATCCAATTCATCCGGTATGATGCGGCACGTATGTATGCGTATGTATTGGTAAATATCAAGCTACTATACAAATAAAATAAAATTCCTTGCAAATGTTATCGTATCATTCTTGGACTATCACATTGCCAAAAAATCAAGTTGAAGCAATTGTTCCTTCTCGGTGTAAGACTTCTAATTCACGGAGAATACCTACATTCAATAACTGCAAGAAAACTCATTTATTTATATGTATTCAGTAGCGATCTCATAAAAATATTACACTAAAATTGTAACCTTAGAACTCTTAGAAGTACCTACACATTATTTTCATTATATCATTATTACTGTTAGCCTTAAATATTAAAGAAAAATACTTTACTTAATAAATCTTTTCTAATGAAGAATTTTATATATTATGATTAGGAAAGTTGTATTTATGCAGTCTGAATTAAACATTTTCCACAATAAAATTGTTACAAAGGATTAGAATGATTTATTTCTAAACTTACTCTAAACCTTTATGATTTACGATGTAAGTTGAATTCACTTGCGTGCCAAGCGAAAATAAATGCTAGCAATCAATTACAAGCACAGTAGGAATTGAATAATCTGCAAATTTGTACGAAGAATGAGGAACATTTTTTGTGTATATTTCTTTTGCAAATACTCAAGGCAATAAAAGTCTTTTTTTGTCGAATTGTATAAGTTTTATGTTTTTGTCAGAATGTGCATATTAAGAAATAAATTTATGGACTTCCAAGAAATATATTTGTCAATCAATTTCGTAACTTTCTTGATAACAATGCAATTGTGAATAGTTCCTCATCTTTGAAAGTTAGTAATGGTTGAATTAAACCCATAAAACGAATCAAGCAACGAGTTTTACAGATTGTACGAATTGGAAAAAATAATAATGATAAATTGCGCGGATTGTCTAGCATCTAACGAGTTATTAACCTACATAAGTTCTCCTAATATATTAAACACCTACGCTTAGAAATTAGAAAATTAGTTCTAGTATCTTTTTAGAGAGACTCTGCTATCCGCTTTATCTATCATTATTACATGTGAAATCGCTTCTTGAATATGCAATAAAATACAATTAATCAAAGTCACTTCGAATAGTTTAATTTTGAAAGTGGCAGTTTTTTAGATCCATAAGCTGCACACTGAGTGGCTATATATGCATCAGTACAATGTTTATGAAAGTAATATTATTTTATACCAATATTCTATGTAGAGGTTACATTCATAAGTAAATAAACGTTTTTATGTCGCGCAACATCTTTATTTACCAAACACTAACAATTGATTTTATTGTAAATTCCAGTAAACACTAAAAACAGTCTATGGACATGTTAATCCATCAAGCCAACATATTTGCAACTCTAACAAGAGTCATAGATCCAATCGCATTAATCGTGTTTAACTGGCAAAGTAAATTTGTATTTCTATATGTATGATGTTTTAAAGTATACATAACAATGTTTGAATAGACTAGCAGAAATTGTTATGAGATGTATACCTACTATTTAATATTAAACGGAAAACAAAACTAGATGGTAAATATACATAGATTTAATTAAGCAAATAATTTAAGCTATAATATGGTAAATATTTGTTTTCCTGCACGTTTCAGCTCTCATGCAATTTTTTACTCTCTGCTATATTGTAATTATGTACTTTCATGCTGAAATACTTCTTCGGAAGCAGTTACCTAATTTCCCTTAAGCATGTAATTTTATGTAATAATAAATGTGAATGAGCGTATAAATACGTTCTTAGAAACTAATTTTTCATTGCTAAAGATGCCAACCAGGGTTTTATTTTAGCCTGTGTATATTCGAGCATACTTTAAAAGTTGATACTTTTATAGATTACAGTAAAAAAATTGCAAAACAAAAAAAACTGCAGGATTATTCGTGCTTAAAACTCCAACATACATAATATTTACTTACTAGTGATGTAGTGATTGTACGATTTCAAACAGAATGTAAGCTAAGAGAAGCTCTTTATGCTGGGAATATACATAGATAAGTTTCTGCTTTATTTTTTCTTCTCGCACTAACGATTTCTAGTAATTGCTCGAGGTGGTTTGAAGATCAACTTTTAAAAAGATTGGAGAAACTATTACACGCAATAATGGACAATGCTTGTTTAAATGAACCTCCGAAGGTATATATGTAGCTGATCCATTAGCAGCGAAGTATGCTATGTTGTATTAAGACTTTCCCCATATCACTGCTGCTTTAATCCAATTGCAAATATTTGTGGCTTAGCTAAAATATATTATAGTCGCCCAGAAATTTGGTCAAATACAATTGATCACACAGAAAATTGTTTAATTTTGTTATTATGGACTGGAATTTATAAATTATTTATCTAATGGAATTTCTAGCAATGAAAATTCTGCAAATAGTGATGGAACTGTAATAAACTATCATACATCAGAACACCATTGGATAAGTATATCTCTTGTCATATCGCATTGATAACATATGAAGCGGTTTTCTAAGCACGAGTCGAAGGCAAATTCGATCAATCACAAAAAAAGAGACATAATGGCACTTTGCCATCAATTCAAACTGATTAAATCCAATACGCATTGAAGAAACTTTGTTGACACATTTGTTCGGATATACTGGATCGTTATATTTTATATACGAAGGGATCTCGAAAACCATAAGAAATACACATCGGAGGATATGCAGGAAGATTTGCATCTTTATAAGATCCAGATATGCTTTTATGCATATAAGGAAATGCATGGTTTTGCTAGGTATTGCAAAAAATTGAAATGCACGAACACCTTGTGAGTGCTGTAACTCTTTTTTTTTGTGAAGAAAGAAATTTCTTCTTTAAGTGTTTACTGCGGGAATCTAGATCGATAAAATATACTGGTTTTTATATATATGTATATCTTTTATTTTCCTTTTTTTACGACGATCGTTTCGTTGTAAATGTAAACAACTTTTTCAAGCACATTACATTCTACAAAAATTAATATTATTTGTAAGCATACATAAATTCTTTTTTGTTTGTGTAATACATACATTATTATTTTCTTTTGCTTGATTTTTCATAAATGTGATTGCAAATATTTATGTTTATGTTCAATAAGGACATTGTCGAAATTAATTTCTAGTTTATGTCAATTAAAAACTCATACAATTATTTTTACATCAAACATCTTTAACCGATAGGTACTACTGCAATCTTTGCAATCTATTTTGTAAATTCCATGAGTTTTGTCGCAGTGGTAAATTTTCTGTTTACTTTTTTATTATTTTTTTTTTGTGGTTTATGGGTGATTGTCAAGTTATATGGTTTCAAAACTAAATTTCGAAGCTATCAGACCAAATCGAAAAGATATTGATATTGCCAGTTGTGGAAGGGGACAATATGCGTTTTACTGATATTAAAGTGTAAATTATGCTCTTTGAAGTACGGTAGTGCTTGTCTGATATTGGTTTCCAAACTAGTTTTCGCACAATTGTTACTTTTAAAAGGGAGCATTAGAGCAAAATTATCTACATAGAATATAAACGGTGTTGACTTAATGAAAACGTCTAGGTCATTAACGTACAGAATGAAATGAATAGGGGCCATGATTGAACTCTGTGGAACACCCATGCTGACCATCCAAAAACGATTTGATCTAGTCAGAAGCCATATGTCTATTCTCGAAATCACAAAGCTTAGCAATCAATTTGTAGTAATTGATACATTAATCGAATGCCCTGCTAAAGTAGGGTTGCCATATCAAAAAAAAAAAAAATACAGGAAATTTATAAAATACAATTTAAAAGATGTGACGTGTGAAATGTTTATAACAAAAAACTATTATAAAGCAACAGAAATGCTCCAAGGTATATTTGGGAGTCTTAAATATAAACATGATTAATTAGAAAAAAAAATAATTATATATACATGTTACTAAAAACATTTACTTTACTTCATTTATTCTTTCATTTGTGTGAAACTTTTTTGAAAATTCCGGACAGCTTAGAATTCCCCCCGCATTCCGGACAAATACCTAAGTTTCTGGACATGTCCGGAAAATTCCGGATGTATGGCCACCCTATGCTAAAGACACAAAAGACTGAGGTAGGACAGTCCCCAACATAATCAGCATAATTCGCAAGCGTTATTGTGCAAACATCCCGTTTACTTTTCTAATTCTACTCCCTGTTAAAGTAAATGTCTTTTCTTTATAAAAACATTCTTCTATGTCGTTTTTAAATTGCGAATCAAATAGGTACATCTGTAAAAAACACCATGAAATTAATTCTAATGTGTCCGTTTCGATAATTACCCACTGTTCAGCCACGCAAAACTATTCATCAACTCTTTCCGCCGAATATCAGAGACGAAGTGAAAGTATACAGACATTTTGAAAAGCGCAGCCCACGACTGCCATTTTACGGCGTCCGTTAATTAGCCTTTCCTTGCAACGCAGACACCAATGGCCGAAATTTAGATAAATGCGAAATTGTTATCGAGAAATCTTTTCTGAGCACCGTTTTTTTTTTTGCGCGTTCAAATCGCTTAATTGGCGGTTGCTGTCGGAATCGAGAAGTAAAAGCGATTTGAAACTATAATAGTTAATATTTTGGTATATGTGTCTGCTGATATTTCTAACAGCCAATTATAAAAGGTTATTATTATGATTGGGATAAAAAATAAAATAGACAATTTAATTGCAATATAGAGCGAGATGTAATTAAATGGTTATGTAAGATTAAAATTAAATGTATAGAAGATATATGACAATATACAGGGTGGGCCACCACATGCGGCGCGGGCTCAATATAGAAAAGCATATGATTTCATGAAATCTTTTTTCTTTGGTTGAATGCTTGCCCTAATTTGGTCTTTAGATTCCAAATATGTCATTATATATTGGTGGTTCCATTTAAAAAAAAGGTAACTTTGTTATAGATCTTTTTTCTCGAACACCCTATATAATTCGAAATAATTTTAAATTGTACATACAAAGGCATTCAACTAAATAAAAAGGATATCAAGAAATCATATGCTTCTCCATACAGAGCCCGCGCCGTATGTGGTGGCCCACTCTGTATATACTTGCCGTCAGGATATTTTAAAATAACATCAATTCGTATTAATCGGATTATAACGCTTACAAGGGTAAAAACGTTCACAGTATTTGCCTATTGGGGTTGTATTATATAAAATTTAAAAGGGGCATACATTTTATATAATTGCCCTTTACATTTACACTAATGAGTTATTCGTGTAGTAACTATGAATTGGTTTTTAATTAATGTTTAATTAAATTGATCACCTATATTATTAATATTTAATTATTTAAAACAGCACCTGTAGCCCCTTTTAAATTTTATATTAAAATACACAAAAACTGTAAACGTTTTATAACCCTTGGAACTATTATAATCCGATTAGTACGAATTGATGTCATTTTAAAATATCGTGACGGCAACTCTATATATCCTGTTTTCCAATATAAAGTAAATACAAACAATTATAATGATTCAATTCCCAATATCATCTTTAGAGATTCCCATTCCCCAAGCTGTATTTATTTATCCGAGCGATTTAATAACCGCGATTTATTTTAAGACAGCGTTTCGGGGTCAAATCAAACAATGAATCGAAATGGATTGTATTAAATCATAATCGCTCCACTACATCGCGGCTTATTTACATAGTAAACGAATTCGGCTCGTTGTATTTTTGCCACAATTATGTGATTGCGTAAACAGAAAGAGACAAAACAAATTTCCAGTTGAAGAAATTCGGACCGGGCCGACCTTCAAAGTCCAATTTGTATGTGTATCAGCGAGTACCCACATCCGTACTCATTTGTATACCTATTCTAAATAAGTATTCCAAAGAAGGCCAAACCTCTCAACAGTATATACGTATTATAGACAGACATCCATCCACTTATAAACTGGCTTTGTTATTGTTATTGCCATTATGATACCTTTATCGCCTGTGCGCCTACATTTTAAACAGTTTTTTGCTCAAAAATAATCTAAGAAGTGTTATACGTTATTAACATATATATCACCTTTGTTCATCTGACAAAAAAGAATCTTGTTTCTTCTTAGTATGAGCGAAATTTTCCTTTAATTTGCCAGAGAGCGCATACACATATTTTCGCATACGAATAAGGTAGCGTACGAGATATTCATATCTGATACGAGTGACTGGAATTTAAAGATGTGGTGCCTTTTTGATGGTCCCGAATTTACTAGCGGATGGCAAGATTGTCTCCTAGAATATTTATGTGTACTGAGCACAGTGTGTAAGGTACTTATGAATAAATACGAGGCTTGATTCAAAAATTAAAAATAAAATGTTTAGCTCGCTGAAAATGTATGTAGGTATGGATTCTATCGCTCAATATAATTTCTGGCAGATATTTTAGAGTAGTATGTGCAAATAAAACAGCCAACGGACAACTCTAGAGCAATATGATAGTGATTGGGCATACACTAAGGAGAGGAAATAAAAACGAAAAAAGGTAGAGCATCTACCGTTTTTCTTGAGCTTCTCATTGAAACAATGCAACCAGAAAAGCTCATGGGAAGATCTTTATTGCCACCATCAAAGATGAAAAATGAAGAACTCCTAAGACTTACATTAGTAAGTATCGTCTTCGCATAGTAGCAGGGGTAATAGGTTACTGTGCATTAAAAGAACACCTACCAAAAAATGGGATAACATTGGAGATTCTATATAGGTTGTTTTTGATGCAGAATAATCCTAACTTTTTTACTTTAAATTTTTGAGAGCCTATGTCTCTGACCTTTTCGATTTTATAATTTTATAAAAATAGATTTGATGTAAATTTTAGTTATGATTAAAATTTTTGATGAGCGAGATTGAGATTAATTTACAAAATTCTAAATTTTTTTTTTCCATTGTATGAATGTCGAGTATTGTTGTGAATGAGCCCCGTTTCTATTAGGATGTTCTATAGTGGAACCTTTGGATTTTTTGGACGTTTCCATGTTAAAGTTTGAACAACAACACTGATACAGATAACACACAGCAGTATGTAGCTAGGCAGTAGGGTTGCTACGCTTTATATGTGTTCGGTGAAGATAATAATTTGGCGGAGGAGGGGGAATCTTAAGTTGCATGTTATCATGCATTTTTGCTTTACTTTTGATCAGTTCTGTCATAAAAGCCAGCGTTTTAATTTAGACTTTATAATTTTTTGAGTGTATCTCTCTCCGCGAGTTTTCACCCCGAAAAATATAAAAGACTTACTAATAATTTCTGCCAACTTTATTTTTTTAGCATTTTTTGCCTCACTGTGCGGTGTTTAATATACATAACATCGGTCTATTTGCACCTCACATTATCTTTTTGACACAATTGATCAATAAACGAGCTTGTCTTGCAAGGATTTCTGTTGTCAAAGGAGGATAAGGTCATATCCCGTATCCTTGGTAAGACGAAATGAATAGAAAACTGAACGAATAGGGAAATTGTTTCTTGGTTTGTTGGCAAATTCCGAAAAAATGATTATCGCAGCATTTTACGAGCAATATTTAACGAGAAATCGTATTGCCATTTTTTCCTACCTCATAATCTCTCTATATATGTATGGCGTAAGCGCGAATCTTAATATGTCGAGTATGTCGTAACTTGATTACTGCGTATATTTAAACAGCACCAAAATAACGTTCGTACATATAAAGTTTATATCATCCTCACTGCAGAGAGCAAGCGCTAGGAACAGTAGCAGAATATTTCAGTTGGCGGAAACTCCGCCCCCACGCGCAGCATACGCCACGAGTTTAAAGAGGCGGGCGGAGACATCTAAATGCACACCATATTACAATAAAAACTGCATTAAGGATTTTGTACGAATCGCAGGCGCATTATAAATTCCTTCGGGTGTGTCTCACTCCATTGAGCACGCTCTCTTGCTATTACGCATCCGCTAACTGAAAATAATTCTGTTATAGTACGAATAGTACGCGTACGACGATACGAACCTTCGTTGGAGCAGAAGTCGTATCGTACGAATATTTGAAAAGAGGCGAACTGCTTAGTTACGAATATTCAAACATTCTACCTAAACTCCTCTAGCACTCCTGCACTCTGCTCTATTAATAATCCTTTTTCCATATCGTATATACCTGGACTTCTCGCCTAAAGCAACCAGAAAAAAACTTTGAATATTGATGATACATTTAGCAGATAAATAAATGTAACAAAACCGGTCTTCTTCGTGTTGGGTCAGAAACTGCCCGCCCGGAGTTCCGGCAGACGATCGCTACGCGCCCCGAAGGGGCCTCCAAATGTAAATGCAACAGACACTACAACAACCGTCGAAATATTTTAAGCTTGCCTACCTTAACCGTGTTCTTCGAGAACCGCAAATAGAACAATAAACTTTCTCGCTGTCAACCGGAGAATTATTTCGCCGAATTTAAAAATAGCTCATAATGCGGTATCGCATGTCAGCTAACATTATTAGGTGAACTTATAAATAAGAGATACTGTAATGGAATCTGCACCTTTTTAGACTGAATGAACTTGGCAAATAAAATCATGCGAAGGTCGATTCAATAAAAAAAAGTTTAAAACGCAATCAGCATGTGTAATCTACACAGTGTATGCGTAAGATCATTCATGTGTGTCAATTTGTCACTGTGAAAATCGTTTGTCAACATATCTAACGTTAAAATACTTATAGAGGATATTTATTTCGCTGTAACATTTGCACTAAACAGTGATTTTTGAATTGTCAGTCTTCGAAATTTTCTGTGACGGTCCAAAACTTATTTAACCAAGTTATACTCCCTGAATGATTGACTAATTCTAAGTAATTTTAAAAACTCACTACGTCAAGGACATTGTCATATTTACTTACCAATATTCAAATGGAGCGCAAAACGAATTGGCTTTCCTGAGCACACAGATGTTACCAAGTCGTAAAAAATTATTACATTCGTATTCTTTACGACCGGACGATGGCATATAGATATTTATGTGCTTGGTTTATGTATCTGTAGACGATCGCATATATGTGATGTCAAACTGTGGAGATCTGTCTTTGCCGAAGCACGTTCCACAGTCAATTTGACCTTCGTCGAAGCGTTCTCGTGGGTAATTGACCAGAGATACACACTTAAAACATTATTGTCCAGAAAGCATACGTATAGATACATAACTTATGCTGATTGTCGGTTCAGGATGTTAATGAAGAAGGTGGAAACAATGGTCTAATAAATTGCGTAGATTTTAGTGTTGTGTTTTCGTCCTTTTTTTTGTTTCCTAATACAATGCGGTATCCTTGAAAGTATAAAGCGCTATATGCATAGAATAATTAAAATGGGTCACTAATATAATAACGTGTGATAGGATGAGAAGAAAATGATTTATTTCAAGGATATTTAAGTTCAGTTTATATAATTTGCACAATGGAATTGAAAGAGATTACTAAAAAAATACACCGAGATATTACTTAGAGATACATATATATATAGCACTAGATGATGCTAATACCAACATGGAGGATATATTATTGCTAAAACCTTTTATTTTATAATTAATAAATTTAATTAAACATTTACGTTACGTTCCTATAAACACAACTTTCTCAGAAAAAAAAAAAACAAAAACTACACTTGCCTACGTATACATAAGATGTCAAAACAACGAAACGTCTTGTAATTTTTATTAAAACTAAAATACTTTACATTTGAAAAATATAAATTATGCAGATGCAAGAAATCAAAATGTACGAAAGTAAAATGTTGTTCGTCCAACACATATGTACGGATTCATTCTAATGTAAATTTGGCTTGATTATAGTTTTCACTTTTTTTATTTTAATGATAAAAAGTTAAAAAAGTGACAACCAGTGTAAGTGCGCCATTCATCATATTTGTTATTAAATTCAGATTAATATGAATATGTATGTTATAGTATGTGTACCAACATAAAGATATATTCCGTTTAAAATAATAGAGTTATGCGCGAGTGAAATTTACAAAGTTTGATCTAGTCTAGGTACTTGAACGACCTGTAGAATACTGAACAACTTTGAATGTCGCAAATCCAATCAACCAAAGGATCTACTAGTTATAGCTTTCGTTTCACTTCTCTGAATTTTTTTTGGCCTTCTTCGAATTGATGTCTTTTAAATTCTTCCTAACATGCGCTGTCTCTACATCTGCCATCCCTCATATATGTAATCAGAGGATTAGGAATTCGGGTATCTCTGGGCTATCTAGTTGTGCACGATATTAGCCTGCCTGTCTCGTTCTTCCTTCTCCTTCGTTTTCATGATGTTATTCACCATAGCGTGTATGGACTGCCATGTCCCTCTGATCCTAAGCAGTTCCAAAACGAAGTTGTCTGGGTTAAGTTCTTTGCCCAGCATTTTGTGAATCTCCGTGCGCATACTCTGCCACTTCGGGCGCTCAAACACAATGTGTTGTACAGTATCTTCCTCTCATTATCATCATAAATGCATTGTGAAGAGGTATCTTGAACAAATCTCATGGCATACGCTCGGAAAACCCCATGCCCAGTTAGCACCTGAGACATGTAATAGTCCACACTCTTAAATCTGCATTCCACCCAGGGCTTTATGTTTGGAATCAGTTTCTTGGTCCACTGTGCTGTGTCCTGGTACTCCCTCCATCGGCTTTGCCATAACTCTAACGTCATATCCGCCGACTCTCGTTTGGTTGCCATTTCATTGGTATGTAGATGTTTTCTTTCATACACCAGGAGATCGATTGGTGCCATCTCCGTCATTACTTGCACCGCTGCCGTCGAAGTCGTGCGAAACGCCGAGGCCACCCTTAGTAAAACCCTTCTCTGTTGTTTTGTTAGAGTTTGCGAGTTCGTTTTCCTCTTCTTCGGCGCCCACCACATCGGAGCTTTATACAATACGATAGACTGAACAGTTCCTGCCACCAGCCTCCTCTTCGCACTATTTGGCCCTCCTATGTTTGGCATAATGCTGGAGAGTTTAGCTGTCCTTACATTTGCTCTTCTGGCCACACTTCTTGCATGATCCGTAAAAGCGCGTCTCTGGTCCAACACTAATCCCAGATATTTTAAACTTTGCGTGGGTACAACTCTAGTACTGAATACTACTGCCGCACGGTTTCTCCTGTTCCCTTTTAAGATAACCGCTTCAGTCTTTTGCGGTGCTAGTTTTTTTCATTTCACTTCTCTGAACTAAGTCATTTTTGAGACAGTAGACTTTTGTTATAAAGCCACCTTTTGTGAAATGGGTTCTTCAATCTAGTTAGAAAAACATTTGAGGGAGAAAGATATTGTTTGCACAATCGTCAACCAGGACCGGATTCGCAGTATATAGGAGCCCCTCTATACTTCGAAGAAAGGAACTTCAGGCTCAAAATAATGTTTTCGCGTAACTGTTTCCTCAAAACAGTAGCCCCAGGAAGTTGAAAGTAGCTCTACAAGTAATTGAAAATTTAAAACCTAGTGTGATATTTAAAAAACTAACGTTGTAGGTTATTACGATACTTCAAATCCTTAATTGGAAATTTTTGCCTATAAATGTGATCTTAACAGAATACCTCAGACAGACAATTCGCTCCAGCCATCTGCATGTTCTTCAAAGTAATGAACGACCGATTTCTTGTAAAAACTAAATGTGAAGAGCCCACCGTAATTTGATATTCAGTTATACAGCTGGCGGTTCTTCGAATTCGCAAAACCTCATCGAAGCTCTCTCGTGCATTCACTGTTAGTTAAATTTATATGCATCCAGCAGTCAAATTAAATTTCTTGCATTCACTTATTAATTAAGTCCTTAGTATGTAGGTGCGTACATGAATACACACCTACTCGTTCTTCGATATACGACAACAACAGTCGACAACACCGGAGCAATCGCGCTAAATCAGAAGAAGGGCCGTTAAAATGCAGAATGCGTACCGTTGAGGTTGTGCATTCGCGACAGCGGCCTCCTCACACACACGCGGTTTCCTTATCTGCGCCTATAGGGTACGGACCGCGTGACCTACTTCAATAAAACAGCGCCGAGTCGGGAAACGCATAATCTCTTTTTCTATTGTATTCCGTGCCTTTGTGCGGTGAAAAAAACGCGCGGTGGGTGCCTGTTGTCTGTTTTTTACTTTTCATTTATATTATTAATCACACCGATTTACGTTTATGGGTCAATATTTGCATACGAGAGAATAATGCGAGGAATTTATCTTCGCATTTCAATCAAAATTCTTTAAGTAACCGCTCCGAAATCTTATTTGTATTGAGGTTGTCGCTCAAGAACAATGTTGTTTTTGTTTGTTCGACATTAATAATTTAAATTGAGTGCATATGCAAAACATTTGTTAGAGTAATTTTAATTTTTATAAATCTTTACATGGATTTAAAGAAGAATTAAGCGTACGGTGGCCTATTTATTTCTCAAATGCCACTTCAGTGATTAAGAAAGATAGAATTAATATATTATGCGACACATGAAGGTGTGTAAACAAATCACTTTTGTTCTGGAAATTAATTACAATCATGTTCTCTAGAGATCAACGAAACCATTTTTGATTTTATTAAGGACTTTTAGAAAGGTATAATTTATCATATTGAAATTCTAACGGAAACTATTGCTGTGGGGAGGCCATGTTCACCCTGAACACTCGACATACTGAGCTGATTTCAAAATGTAACACCTACCTAGTTCATTAATTTCATTAACTAACAAAACAGTTATTTTCCATAACAGTTATTTAGAACCGAAATTCATGAAAATATCGGTTTCTATTACGGTGATAATATCGGTTCTTTTTCGGTTGTATATCGGTTATTTTCGGTTCTGTATCGGTATTTTGGATAATTTGTTATTTTTCTTTTGTAACAGTTACAGTTATATGTTGTATATTGTCGTTTCTGAAGCCCTTGTTTATGGGCTTCAGAAACGACAATATATCTTCAAACTTATATGTTTGAGGTTTTTTTTCCTACCGATGCAATTCCTAACGTTAGCGGGAATTTTTATATTTTTGAAGGAAATTGGAAGTTGTGAGAGAAAAAATAAATATTTTTTATTTATTTATTGGTTATAGTAACGGCACCACGTAAATTTTGAGAGATGTCGAAGATCCCTTACAAACGGAAATAAGCAAATTTTGAGCAGAATTAAGATTTAATCAACTGCAGTAGTTGCAAACTAGAGCAATTATACTGTATTACGAGTATGATTGCACGAATTTGAATGCGCTAATACGAATATACTAGTAATCGCACTTGTAATTACAATTGAGCAATTTTTCTTTATTTTAACTTCAGAATCAATGAATGAACCTGTGTTAAATTCAAATGGCGATTAGTATAGTGGTAGTTTTACGCTATAAAATTTAAATTATAAAAAACACCAACAGTAAGAAAGTCACTTGAAATGTAGAAAGTGGATAAAAAGTTCCTTTATTAAATTCAGGTAAAGGGTCGACCACTTGTTTACATTCACCCGCCTAACTAAACCTAACGCCACCGAAAAACAATTGGAGCGTTTTTACAAGTTTCTCAGCGGGAATATGCATACGATACGGAGCACACTGAGTCATATTATGAATGCAGAGAGATTTTCTTCAGAGCGATTCTCTAACCTATATATGCACCCTTATTTGCAATAATCCGACAGAATTATTACCGTTTCTTTAGTTTTGGGAAAAACACCAAGAACAAATGGAAAGTTATATATATAAAACCTCTATAAATCTAGATCACACAATAATACACTACAACAAGTGATACCTAACCTAAAACTGATATAGAACCGAATATGACCGATATAAAAACCGATATAGAACCGTAACCGAAACTGATATTAGGTCAGAACCGTTATAATAATAACTGTTTTGGGATTATTTCGGTTCTCATAACTGTTTTAGTCAGAACCGATATATAACTGTTTGAAACAGTTATTTTTGGAACCTTTTTAATCCCTGGTTGAAAGAGAGATGCTCCCCTTAAGTTGCAGTGAGCAAGATAGAGCTAGATACAGCTGTCTGGAATTTAAAGTCCATGACTGTACGTACTTATTACATAAAGCCGTTACCAGAAATTCAAATTTGTAAGCATTATTTTTAACATCCGTTCATATCCTAATGCCATATTTCTAGCTGTGTTTCAAAATCGCTACTTACTTCACCAAGCTTGCTAGCATGTTGTATTATGTTCGTACCACATGTGCGAGTCTAACTATAGCTTGTATGTTCCGCATCTCTGTGTGGTCGACGTATTTATAAATTGGACGCATCATCGACGTATGTACGCAAGTTTTAACAGCAAGGATTCCACCTTGACCGTACTCAATTCTCCTAACGACGGCGACCACTACATTAAATACATTACGTGTCCGTTGCTTCTGTATCGACGCTACGCGTAGGTGCTTTACCAGCGAGCATACTGTCACCTGTCCAAAACGGATCTGTTTTGCTTTTTTCACCGCCCGATCGGACTCGGTGTAAATAGACGCCCACGTCGCGAAATTTCTCTTTACTGTTCAAGCGGGCGTACATAATACAACAAATCTACGCCCAGAACGTGAATGAACAGTGCAATCCCGGTAATTGCGAAGGCAAATAAGCGAATCCTGGCGTGTTCTAATCGAATTAGAGGCGAAAGAATGGCTTCGCGGAAACTCGCCAATGACAATAATAATTGGGAAACTTTTGTAGTGCGGGTGGTACGGTAATGGAAAGTGCAAATTTGAATTAGGAGTCTGCCTACGTATGCGTGTGTTTAGCGTAGTCACGTGTGAACAACAAATACATAACGTGCAAAATACACATATTTGTTTTGTTGTGACGTGTAAAGTTTTATCTACGGTAGATTAAGATTTAGATACGGTGGAAAAAAGTAATCTTGACGTGTTTGGTTTAAGCTAAGATCGGTGTAATCTTTAAATAAACTATTTGGTCTATACTTTGGATTTTATTTTGACCTTCAGGAACTCTTTTTTTTTTCGATATTTTTAATTTTTCAAAGATTTTCTGATTGTTTTTTCAGGTCAATATGAAAATCGCATTTACCATACCACATTTAGAGATTTTTATCTTTGGTCTTTTTATATTGGTGTTTGAATTCTTTTTATCTTGCTCATAATTATTAATATTTCTTGGATTGTTGGTATTTTTATTAATAATAAAAAGAATGTGACGTTTTGGTTGTTAGAAACCTTTTACAGTCTGTTCCACAAGAAAGGAGGCGAGGTTTTTGCTAGTAAAAGGAAAGATTTCTATGTTTGCTACGTTGAATAGCGTCGATTGGCAAAATGGGTAACGCGTATAAAAAACGCTTTGAAGCTGTCTTCTTGTGCACGCATAGAAAAGGACCAAAATTGTCGTAACTGCTACAGTTATTAAAAAATCAAAGAAGTTCTTTGGGATGTGGGTAAAGGGCTATAAAGAGTTAAAAAATGTTGATGATTTTCCTGAGCGCCGTAAAACGAGAGCAACGTCTAGAAAGCACGACAAAGTGATTGTCCGGTTGTTCAGAATCATCCCACTATGCACCTGCGTGAAGCCAAGCCTAAACTTGCGAAGAAGGGAATTCGTGTTAGCCTCAACACACACACATGAAGAAAAACCTACGAGCTCGAAACCTCTACTTAGCATAACCCACGTCGAGAAACGCTTGAGCTGGGCTAGCCAGGACAAAGATCGCGACTGGACGAAGGTGATCTTCTCGGATGAAGCGACTTTCTGGGCGTGGGTTCCGGTGAAGCGTGCCTGGTTAAGAAGTAGCACCGATCAAACACCCTGTAAAAATAAATATCTGGGGATGCTTCTCGGCGCGCGGTTTTGGTTGTTTGGAGCTCTTCACGCAAAATTTGGATTCGATCAAAATGCTCAATATTTACAAACGTGATCTTTTAAAGTCGGCTAAGGAGATGTTCGGGCCCGATAATGAAAATTGCGTCTTGCAAGGGGACAATGACCTGAAGCATCGGAGCCGCCTATGCTGCCCCTGGAAAGAGGAAAATTTGCGTTGTCACCATTGATTGGCCCTCCCAGTATCCAGACGCAAACCAAATTGAGAACGTGTAGGCTATTATAAAGTGTCAGTTTGCAGACAGGCCTGTTCACAATTTGAAGCAGTTTTCAACGGTGATTCGGAAGATATGGCGTGCATGAAAATCTCATTGAAAGTATGCCTCGGAGGTGTCAGGCCATTCTTAATCCTGGAGGAGATTATACTGTATATTAGTCAATTGCGCCCTTGCATTTTACTTGTATATTCATGTAAAAAAAATTGGAATAAGTATCTTGATAACTGTCGAAGAAACATCGCCTCTTTTCTTGTGGAAGAGACTGTATATACCTCTAATACATTACACATAAAAGTAAAGAAAAAGATATAATATCTTGTTATCTCCCCCCAAAACTATATTTAAACTTAACATTCTTGTAGAAAAGCTTTCTTTCTAAAATGACAAATAGAGCTGTAATCAAAGACCCAGTCTTCGGTGGGACACCTGTACATTTTAATTCTAAAAAAAAAAACAGAAGCAGATATGCAAATTAAAATTACTATTATGGAAGAAACAACCACAATTATAAAAAGAGGAAAGTTTTTCACCTATTGAAATTCCATACAAAATCGGTGGCATTATCTTGTCACCTATATTATATATAGGCGCCTAAATAACCGCCAATCAAATCGCAAGCGGCTAAAATTATTATTGGACAATGACCGGATGTGTCCGGCTAGTATTAAATGAAACGCCGAGAGTCGATTCTCAGTCCCCCTATCTCTCATTTTGATCTTCGCGAGCATACACGCGTATGCAAATCGAATTAAAGAGAAATTGAATGAAATTCACCGGTATTAACTAATGTTTAACCATAAAGTACCCGAATGAGAACTCCTGGTATGGAATTAAATTAAAATAGAATTAATTGAATGATTACTTAAATATATTTGTTAGCGCTAAACCAAGATTCATTTTAAACAATTTTAATATAATATGAACCTTGGTTTGATGTAGATATCACCACAAATACTGTTTAAGAATATAGTGCTTGTAACGATTTATTATCGCAATAGCTAGGTCGACATAGCAACATGATAGGATAGCAGAAGATACCACAAAAGTAAATGCATAGTTCCACAGCAAATTACCACCGCTCAGTAGATTCCCACATAATCAGCGATTGGATTAGTTCGTTGTCCAAATCATTCATTTACACCGTATATAAATAGTATATTCGGTAGGGGAAACCCCGTGTTTTCTTTTAACCTACATAAACAACACATTTTTGATTTAGTCAATCAATTTGTTATCCTAGCAATGCCGTGGTCTCAGGCGAGTTGATTAAGAAGAAGTCTACTATATGTATTACATTTCTTTTTTTAGCACCTTTTATTAAAATCAACTTGACACCTCTTGAACGCAATTTATCTTTTATCGTACACAGAGTGTGCAACTTAAAACGAAACGGGTTTAAGAGCACCTATTTAGTACCCTCATTTTTCCAGAAAGAAGAAAATATTAAAAAAAGTTGTTCTAGAATTAAAAGCTATACTTAAATATGAAGTCATAGCTTCCTATCTCAAAATAAAATCGGATTATCTTAATGCAGTCCACATTTATAACCTCTAATCTGTTTAAAGTATTTGTAATTGATTATAACTAACAATAAAACATGAATTAGTGATATTCCGTAGGCGTTTTCTGCTGTTAACAAGAATTGTTGAAATTTATGTGAAAAATTAGCGAATTTTTAATGCATTATGCTTGTCTGCTTAGTGAATTTGAATTGAAGCTAATCTAGAAATACACTTTAGGAAAAGTATTGTTTAAAATTAAAACGGTTTTTTTAAAAAAAATTAGTTATGGATTTATAAATAATAACTCCAATGCTAGTTGGGCAATGTAAGCTTTATTTTATATCTTTAAGTTTACTCAAAACGTTTCAACAATTTTTTTTGCGTTCTTCAATTAAAATTTTTAATTACATAGTTCAATGATAAAAACATGCCTCAGAACATACGAGCTCTTCAGTGTGACACTTTTTGGGAACAACTTCATTAGCCACGTGTCAATGTTGCGTTTATTCTATACAGCAATATATACCGCATGACAGGAGCAAGAAATTTGGGTGATATTGGGTTCATATGGTCTTTTGCCGATTGCAGAGTTCTGTTGAGGACAAAATAAATGTTTTGAGTTTTTTTTCCGTACAGACCTTCGACATATATTTAAAATTGCTAGACAATAACTTCTGACAAATAAAATATTATTTACTGCATATATTTCTTATCAGAAGCTTCTAATATACCGGATCTTCTTTATCCATCAACAAATTAAAACCTAATAAATTATTTAGCACGAATACATGGAATTTCCATAAACAGTATTCAAATCAACCGTACTAAAATGCACGTCCATGTATGTACTCACGTTCTGAATCACGACAACATTGCATAAATATGGATATTGTGACACAATAACAATAATAAGCATGTCGAAATGGAACATGTTCAGAATGAGCACTCAGATTAAGATGTATAGTAGAAAAAGACGTAGCTAGTTGCAATATTTTCGCCTGCCGAAACGGATTCGAAACTTTCCGATAGTTTTATTTAATATCCAAACTTTCTAATAGCGCTTTTATTTCAAATAATTTCTGATTTACGATTGTAAGGTACACAAAAAAGGAACGTGATATTAAACTTAAACGAATAGTCGTATATTTCATTCAACAAGGATATGATCTTTTAGTATACAATGTGAAAGTATCCCATTATGAATCAAAAAGAAAAACAAACATTCTTCTGAAACGACAATTAACTTTTCTATTCAAATAAATGACCACTGGCACTTTTTCGCTGGTCTCCTGGAACCAATGACCTTTCGGATATTTTAATTCCAGTGTATGGGCGATTAGATGGTCATATCTTTCGGCTTTAGTCGTGTAATGTGTTTATATTTTGTAGTTAATTCAACTCATGTGGACTTTCACTTTTTCCTAACTATAAAAAAATGCCGTATGAATGTGCATGTCTAATTGGGTTTATCAATTAAGGAATAGAATTTCTTAATCAGGCGAAATATTTGAAAAATTTGATGTGGTGTTTAGTTCCGATATTTTTTTTGTCTGTGCGTACCCCTTTCCAATAATATTATCCATGAAAGTCGAAAGTGAAATTTCAAATGAGCAAAAGAACGCATACCTCGCGGAATTTTTAATATTAAGAACATGAAGCAAGAAAATCTCTTGTAATAAATTGTAAATAGTGTTATCAAGACGTTTTTAGTAACAACAGCTTTAGTCGCACAATAACTTCTGCAATAGTTTTTACCTGCGGGTTTATTTGCCACAGCAAATATTGGAAACATATTCAACAAATATAAATATAAAAAAATAAATTCACTAACAATTTATTGTATATATACAAGGTGTTTAACAGAGCGATGTAAAGTTCTGTACGGCTGATAGGTGAGGTCATTAGAAACCATATTAACGATATTTATCTTAGTCCAAAGTGTAATAGATTTTGAGATATTTGAACTTTTAGTACATTTTGAGTTTCTAGCAAAAATTGATGGTTATACAATACAGCTTTTCATCTCTATTACTTTCCGAGTAAATGCGTGGGAAAATAGATGTGGGACACGCTGTATATAGTAAGTAAATTATTCTGTCCATAAAGTGACTCAAAAATTACTGGAGAAATGTCTGTTGTTGTGACTACAAACCTAATATCTTACATCAACAAATAAAGCGAATTGATTCATTAAAGTTCTTTTGTTAAGTATCGAAAATCATTTATTTTTTATTATGACTACACAAGACAGTTTCTATACTATTTTAATTCGATTCGACAGTTAACAAATTAAAAAGAAAATATTTATTTAACCTATAAGAGCAAAGCGACTATACTACACTTATCTCGCAACAGCGGATTACCACTAGCAATTGCTGCGTTTTATGTATGTCGTTAATTGGTAGATAAACAATTGTAAAAAATATAAACATTCGATAACTTATTCCGATTACGTTTTTTTTTTGCGGTGTTGGACTGTGTCGTTTAAGTAAAAGTATTGTGTTTCAAGCCGCAAAACAACTAATCGGAACTCGAATGAAATATACACAGAGATGGAATTGTAAACCCAGGATAATAGTTTACATAATTGTGGTGCATATTTTTTATCCTCGATAGAGCATTTTTTAAGAATAGGACACTAAACGAGCTGCGTCTTAAAGAAGGGACCGATAAATCTATTATCCCTCAATATTTAAGGGTGATGTGTAATCTAGATGCTAATGTTTTCCCTTTGGTATTTATTTATTTAAGAAACTAAGACTTAAAACTAACCTAATGTACGAAGTTAAGAATTTCGCAGATTTTCTGCAATAAACTGTAACAATGTCATATGAATGTAGCGCAACTTTGACCATGCATCAGTGGCGGCTCGTGACGTTTTGTTCAAGGGAGGCTACTGTAGTCTAAGTAACCCTTCTCAGTCAATAAATTATATTTTTATAGTTATTGTTGTAGCATTGTAAGTGTAGAATAAAAATTGAAAAAAAATAGATTAAAATAAAATATAAATTATTGTCTAGCAAGAACCACGTAGAGGAGAGTGAAATCTTGCTTGGATAGGAAAATGGATGAGGTGATAGGTAAAAAGGTAATAAAAACGTAAAAATAAACTCTTGATAAACGTAATAATAAACCAAAAATAAACTCTAAAAACAATAACAATTAAATTAGAAAAGAAAATTGTTCTTCTGATTCTTTATATTACAAGCTTTACTCAAAACTAAATTTAAGGCATGCGCATGACAATGTACAAAAAGAGCTTGAGGTGCAATTGTTTTTCTTTTTACTTTGTAAACCATTTAAATGCCCTGCCATAGCAGATGCACCATCATATGTTTGAGCGACTAATATTTGTTTTAAATCATATGATTGATAATTGAGACTTACAGTAAAAATCTGTGGTTTTATCTACTTGTCAAGAAAAAACGGAGCTTCTTTAATTTCTGTCGTTCAATTGTACTAGTTAACCAACCACATGTAGTGAAACATAATAAAACTAAAACCACGATTTTGCCGGTTGCCGTCGTTAGATACTACAGATAAATTAGGCCATGGTTTCTCAATGTTTTGTACGATGTGTAATTTCGTCTCTATGTTTAAACAACCAAAAGAATTTCTTACCAACCAGTGGACAATATCTTGGCAAATTCTAATTTCGTTCATTCTATCCATTTTGTGTGCGTAACCTAACAAAAGTCACCCAACGCTTCTTATGTTATTAGTACTGGGAGCTGGGAGTCATATAGGCAGTTGCGTAGCAATGTTTTACGACCGATAACGCAACATGCCGATCGGGTAGGATCTCAGGGTATAAAGTGCACGTGCACTTACGGAGACACATTGCTTTCAATCATGGCAATAATCATCGGTGCGGAACCAAATCTGTGGCTAGCCCTTGCTATTATAGTGCGTACAGTAAAATTTCGCCCTTTATTGGAAATTTGTTTGCATTTTTAAATTAAGTAATGAATAAATATACCATTGATTATATATTTTTTTGCAAAATTGCTTTATTTTAGTATATAACCGATGCGTAACATTATTTTAATACATAATAAACGCTACTTATTTTATTAAAAATAATCGGGGAGGCTTAGCCTCCGTAGCCTCCCCTGACGAGCCGCCACTGCCATGCATATCTCTAGAATAGTCATGTTTAAAAGAAGTTTTTTTTCTTAATTTTGACAAAATCGCTTTATTCCTCGTCGATCACTCTGTATAATTACTAAAGACCCAGTAGGATAATAAGGTTCGTAATTTTACTTCTAGTTCAATATCATAGTTGGTTATCATATAAATTACTCTTGCATTAATATATGTACAACGATGAACAAACTGAATTAACTCATCACCTAAAATGACGAAAATCATTCAAAATATCTAAGTTTATAAAGTGATTAAGCCTATGAGATTATTGTTAAATATACGAAACTAAACAACGATCCATCAAATTAAAACCAACACACACAAACATCAATTACACTTCTGACAAACACCGACAGGTGGCTCCGTTCATTATATTATCCGTAATATATTTGCACGGTGATTTATTTATTCATTTCCAAGTATTAACGCGCCTGCAGAATTCTAAATTATAGATCCTGACCTTCCGAATTACATCAGACATCAAAATCTCTAAATTTAATAGAAAAATAACTAATTTAACCCGAAAGATGATTTCGTTGTAATGGCTGCCAACAGCGTTGCGCGTCTTCTTGTTTAATTTTTTTGGTGGCCGATTTTTAAACGGATGTTATTTATATTCGGATTTTAATGTGATTGCAACGACCTCTAGTGGGTGTTTTGTGGCATATTTTTCTTCACGACATTACGTGAATTGAATATGCAAATGCTGGGGACAATATAGCGGTGCTTGGTAAAATTCGAGTACATGTATGCATACGGCACAGTGCAATAAACCCGAATGTTACTGCAGAATTTTATTGTCAGTAAATTTTCGCCGGGTAATTTAAGACACTTTGTATGTATGGGGTCTTTAATTTGTGTATATAAAAAAATCTTAAAAATATACCCGTTGATCTTTTCGCGAATTAAAAATCACTAAAATAAATAAACGACTCGCCACTAAGCAGGCGAAGTGAACGACAAACACACGAACGTACTAAAACGAATGACAAACGTTGACAATCTCCGAATATGGTGGGAAAACAAAAAAGAAACGATTTGTAAGACAAACGCGCCTGCAGAATAAAAGTAGCTCAAAGCAAATATGGAAAACCATATTGTTTTTCTGATCAAAAAAGGTGAACGTTTACTCCTTTAACGGTAGATCTTCGCAGAGGTAACGATTGCAATTTACTGCGTTCACAGCTGGTAACTACGATCTGTGTACACATGTTTAGACGCATGTTTATCCACATGTTGCGCAAGGCCAAGACAATACACCCACTACATGTAATGAAACGTCGAAACTTGGCCTTAAAAAAAAAAGCATTCACGAAACACATGTCTGCTAGTGTATTTCTTTTAATGTGACCTGGATTTTTGGATATATAAAACTTGATAAAGTGTTGGGGTAACTACAAAGCTATTATAATTGTGCAAATTTGGCAAGGACGTTGAAAATGTCAAGTAACGGGTGCACCATGTGTTGAGCACTCTTCCCTTTACAAAATTTTCAGGGTTGCAAAATGTTAGTATTCTTACTTTGCGTAATCAGTTTATATTGACTTCCAACTTCTTTAACTACTTCTTTTTTTGGTTATCGTTGCTACAACTGCCAATTAATCCCAAGCTAGCTTGTGTAAAAATAGTTATTACACTATTTGTATTAATCTTCATGATAGTTATGGTCAGAAAGAGAATATGCTATTTATAGTCAGTAAGAAGTGGAATTAGACTATATCATTTGCAGCCAATGGATACTACTGTTACAATTTTAAAGTGATCTGACAGAAGCAATATCAAGATTATCTATAAAGTCTGAATTCTTTATAAAAATTGTGGTGGCGACTCAAGTTCTAACAGCATCGATCAGGAATCTATGGACTTGGAAAGGTGAAGACCAGCCCGAAGGCTGAGACTATACGAACAACACCCAGCAATGGTATAGTTTTTTTTTTTAAGAATAAATTGAACGATGTTTTTGAATTGTAGTTGCCAAGAAACGATATTTTATAAAAAATAATGCTATTGTTTGCAATATTATCTACTATCAGAGGAATACAGCATTTTAGACAATAAATTTCTTTATGGACTTGTCGAAAATTATGGGAAATCTTGGAGAATATGTCCAAAACTGGTTCATTTACCTTATGTGACGGTAGTACGTCCAACTGTTACTTATGAAGCGATAGTATGGTGGAAACAGACGTAATAAGTCACAGCAAAGCTTACATTTATTTATATAAAAGACTATGCAAGCATGGCATTTGTCAAAGCAGTATCTTCCCTATCGCCATTGGTGTTAGAAACTTTTCTGGTTGTCCCACCCCTACATGTTGTAGTAGAAACGGAGCCTAGATTAACTATATCTGGTCTTTGACACATAGCATATTAATCATGAGCAGTGCATTAGCATTCTTTATTACTTCGTTAAGTAGGCAGACATGTGCTGACTTACGAACGGTTAAAAAACGAAGAAGGATGTGGGTGCAGAAATGGTCTGTCACAATCCAAGAATGAGAAAATATTACAGCTTTAGACAACACGTTAACGATTTTCTCTGTGCCATTGAGATGAGTGGTTATGAGTTTTACCCAAAAAACCTCAGGCACGAATAACAAACAGCACCTATTATAGAATAGGATGTTCTGATGAGACTAAATGCAGATTATGTTTAAAAGAGAAGAAGATAGTAGAGCACGTCATCTGTCACTGTCTAGCGATCACCACAGCTAGGAAGAGCTTACATTTGAGGGTTGTACATTCTGTAAAAATAACGTAGAAAAAATTATAAAATATTGCTGTTCATTTGGAATAAAGGATGTGGTTCTTTAATTACCAATTGTCCTGTTTATGAAACTTGGTGGGTAATATATGTGTAAATCCTTTCTACTATAATCTGGGATATGTAGCCATTAATGTACCACATTGCCCTGTTACTACACTTTAACATGAAGACAAAATTGTCCATATTTTTTTAAATTACTCTACATGCTCGGTTGTACTTCTAATATTAATTGTAGAATAAAAGTTTAAATCACAGCTTAAACGATTACGAAACACCTGCAATTATGATCGAATCTATGTCAATAAAATTTCACGAAATATATCGTCGCTCCAATTAAACCAAATCAAAGCAACTCGTGACTAACTATGTGAACGTTGTAGATATTAGAAGATTGTCGACTTACGGCCTCCAAGATAACATAATAAATTACGTACAGACACGTGTGCTTTTGCGAAAGCGCCGACCGTAAAACGGTTGGCGATCAAAAACCGCAAACGATGTTTTAATATAGCGTTCCAGCGGACGCGGACATCTTGTAATTAAGAGGTTCGCAAATTGCTTTAAACTAACGCATAATTACACGGTTCAGAGTTAAGTGGTATGTATACGCTGCGAAGGATTTCGCAAGATCTAAATGCTGAACAAAAAAAATAGTCTAAACGTTCGAGGTATACACTTTTCACCTAATGATAGGCACTAGTTAGGAGAAATATAATGAAAGTTTTAACCTTTTAGGGTAATGGGTTTTCGGTTATGAAATATTGGCGACCACATAGATTAAGTAATATTTTTTCTTAAACCCATAGGCCAAAAAAAAAAGAAATCAATTTTCTAATAAAATTCTTTTTTGATACTTAACCTTTTTTTTACCAAACTTTAGAAAATTTTATTACATCGCGACACTCAAAAAAATTTAACTGCCATAAGATCATTTTGAAATACTAGTAATTTAAAAAATATGAAAAATAGAGAAAACTGTCCAACACCTAATCTATAACTAAAGGGTTCTCCAATAAGAGGTGTTATTTTGAATAGCCCGCTATTTCGGTAGATGTCACATTTTTTGACATTTGACAAGTAGAAACTACGCCATTAATAAAAATGGAACGATACACGCTTCAACAACGCATTGAAATTATTCAAATTCACTATACAAATGGTGAAAATTTGGCAGAGACGGTTCGTAAAACTCGAACATTTTTGGGTCGTCGTGAAGCACCTTGTCGGACCGCAATACAGAAATTGGTGGAAAAATTCGAGCTGTCGGGACAACTTAGTGATGTGAAGAATAAAACCCGTGCACGTCGCTCAAGAACAGCCGAGAATATTGCTGCTGTAGCCGAAAGTGTTGAAGAAAACCCAGGTTTATCCATTCCTAGTCGTTCTTTGGAATTACGCATTCCACAAACGTCATTACACCGTATTTTGCAAAAAGATTTGGGTCTTAAGGCTTATAAAGTTCAGTTAACACAAGAACTCAAGCCGGCCGATCATTAACAACGTCGTGTCTTTGCTGATTGGGTCGTTGAAATGCATGAAAATGATCCGGAATTCCGTCGATTAGTGATGAGGCCCATTTCCACCTCGGTGGCTTCGTCAACAAGCAAAATTGTCGCATCTGGGGCTCGGAAAACCCAAGAGTTATTGTTGAAAAACCTCTCTATCCTCAACGTGTGACCGTTTGGTGCGGTTTATGGTCCGGCGGAGTCATTGGACCTTACTTTTTCGAAAATGAGGCTGGAGCAACAGTTACGGCGACTGGATTGCGCTATCGAGAGATGATTAATGATTTTTTATGGCCGGAATTGGATGGTATTGATCTGGACAACGTTTACTTTCAACAGGACGGCGCTACGTGCCACACAAGCAACGAAACCATTGATCTTTTACGGGAAAAGTTTCCGGACCGTGTTATCTCTCGAAGAGGTGATCACACTTGGCCACCGAGATCTTGTGATTTAACACCTTGCGACTTCTTCCTTTGGGGCCACGTGAAAGAGAAGGTCTACGCCAACAGCCCAGCGTCGATTCAAGACCTCAAAGATGGAATTCGTGAGGCTATCGAGAACATAGGGCAGCCACTTTGCGATTTGGTTATGGAAAATTTCATGAAAAGGATATGGTCCTGTAGGCGTGGTCGTGGTGGTCATTTGTCTGATGTTATTTTCCACTATTAACGGCATACGTTCCTCTTTATAATGAAATAAACATCCGAACATTTATATTAAAAAACGGCATTTTTCTTTGAATATCAAAATAACACCTCTTATTGGAAAATCCTTTATAATAAGATGTAATAATACTTAGAAAGATATTTCATATATTAGCTACACTCTAGATTGAAAAATAAAAATTCAAAACTTTTGTAATATGCGAAACGAAAACTAATGAATCACACGCTCCCAAAATCAAAAAACTACACTGAATCCAAACATGCAAAAATTTCAAGTTTGATCGTAATACCAAGTAAAATCGGAAACTAATTTGTTAGGAGTATTTGGTGTTCGACTAGTGGCCTCATATTTCTGGTATCACTATTGGAAATTTGAAATCTTAATTTCTTGGAGGACAGGACCAAAAAAAAAAAAAGACACGAGTCATTGCAAAATCCCTGTCAGAATTTACAATAACTAGTTGTTATTGTCAAAGAGCAAAAAATATGATTAATTATTAAGCAGCAGGAACCAGAGATAACTCAACATATTATATCATATAATTGTGATGCGCTGGATCACAAGAAGCATCTACTGTTTGGGCAAGACAAAGTTGAACTAAAGACTATTTTTAAGTTAAGGAATTGTACAGTCTGTTATGCAGTAGCACCAGTATAATGAAGTGGGATCTGTAACCAGACAAGGTGGAGCACATAAGACCATTGTCCAGCATGTGAATAGGGAAAATAACCTATTGCTGCCAAAAAAGTAGCTTTAGGGCTATATAATGGGGTTTCATGTTCTCTTCGGAGATTTTTTGCAACCAATGACTACAGTTTTGCTTGTTATCGTAATGATGCAAATCAAGGTATGCCTCATCAGAGAAAGATCAAATCGTTCCACTTATATAATCAGCGTTCTGTAAGCCGTGCACTAATTCAGCTGTGAAGGAGTAGAGGTCCCACTATTACCAAATTTTTGTTTGAGCCACTGGTTTTACATCCTTTTTAATACGCGAAAAAGAGTAGACCAATGTAATCTAAAACGGTAAATGGTTTGATGTGCAGTCGAACCATCTTGATTAAATTTCTGCATTATTCGATTGGTACTGGATGCTCCATTGACGTTGTGAAGATTTTAACGAAGCCTTTACGTCG
The DNA here is from genome assembly GCA_949128085.1 of Cetonia aurata. Classification (NCBI taxonomy): domain Eukaryota; kingdom Metazoa; phylum Arthropoda; class Insecta; order Coleoptera; family Scarabaeidae; genus Cetonia; species Cetonia aurata. The sequence continues at coordinate 39,639,091 of OX421885.1, forward strand.
AACTGTGATGTAAGAATGATTTAATTCGTAAAAGCTAGTAACACAATCCACGTTGTTGGAAATAACGTTACAGAGATATTATGTCAATAAATTGTATCATTAAATTCCTAAGGCTTGCAGAAAGTCAGAAATGCTTTAAAGTTAGAGGTGAAATAAAAGTGCAAAGCTCTGAGACATATATCTTGTTGTTTACCCAGTAAAATAAAATCTTTATCTTCTTAAAGAAAGATTAATGCACTACCTAAAGAATATTTGACAGTAAAGAATATTGATATTTTTAATTATTCAAAACTGAGTTGTCATTAAATCTACAAGAATTCTCTTTGATTAGTGCGTGGATTACTTTGCCATGTTTATTTATTATTTAAACGTATCTTTTTTCAGGAACTACTATTCTTCGCTTGCCCCATAGCCTTCTATTATTCATCCATCCTGGCAAGCAAAAACAACTTATTTTTATATCCCCCCAGTTGCATATTGGGGACACCGTGACACATCCAGCGGCAGCACTGCGCACCACATCGTTAGTCACCGTAATTTATCTTCGCCAGGCAGAACTTCGTAACAAAATAAAAATTGCGCCCGATTGCGAGATTTGTAAAACAAACAAGAAAACAAATAAACGCCGATCACACGGGTTTATAATCCGTCCGACGGAATAGAGACCTTGTCACACATTTCGGCCAGAGCGCACAAACCATTCATCATCCAGGCGGGAATCAAAGGGAAGCCGATTTCTTGGCACGCGTTCCATGCAGCGTGTCGTCGCTATTTTGGACGTGTTTCGATGCGTATGCACGGGTGGTCTACGTTGCGCAAGATCGGGAGAAGATTGGCCAGATCTCGGGCTGGACAGGATCTTGACGATCTGCGTTTGTTCGGAATGGCAATGGGGAAAAATACGAAATTGAAAAGGGGGAGATGGATAGCCGTACGATGTTGTACGTTGACGGCTGGTCGTTTGGCGACTGTTGGATTTGGTGGATTGCCAAGAAGACGTGCAATATGTGATGTAGTGTTATATATTGCGTTACCATCCTGTCCGGAATGATCAAACCACGCGAAACGAATCGCAGGAAGATGACTGATGTCGTTTTCGATGCAGGATGTGGCAGATAACAACTTGACACATCGAAGAATACCATTTTTTTTTAAGTAGAGGTGTAATCACATATCCTTTCCTTTCAGATTATATGAATCGCTGTCAGTCGCTCCAAGTATGTGCAGTTTGAATGTAATTGAGAAAATCTATAAAATGGGAATTGCTCAACACTACTAGTATACAAGATGATGGATAATACAGGAAAACAACTTTGATATCTTTTTGAAATATGTTATATAAACATACGTACTATTTTTTCGATTTACAGAAAGGCAATATATTCAATTTTTCTGCATGCATAGTCATCTACTAATCTAAACTGAAGAATATAATTTGAAGAATTCCCATTAGGTAATTCCATATCAAATCAACCGAAACATATCAAAATTCAATCTAATCATATTTCAGTTCTCAATAAAACTTTCTGAAAACGTTCTCCTTATTGCTAAATATGAAAATAGATTTTTAGAATTATAGATTTTTATCTTATTGTACACCACACTTTCTTTTTACGCTAACTAGTGATCACATTAAGATCTCACCCTAAAAATTTTAGGACTGTAAAGCTCACAACAGTGCAAAACGAATATATTTGTTTAAAAATTTTAAAAGGACACTATCTTAAAAAAAAAATCAAAATTTTTTTTATCAAGCATGCTCAAGCAGCATGTCATAGTAAACCTTATGAACTTCCCTTCAAAATAACAGGTCAAGTATTTCTGTAGGCCTAAAAGAAGTTAAATAATTCAAGATTCAAGAAAAAATGACTGTTTCTAGAAAATTTAAAAATTATTTACACTATATCCCAATAAAATAAAAAAAATTATAAACATAAATTCTCTTATATATCATTGGAGAGAATGATGTCAGGTTTTATAAAAATTAAAAGTGGTCAGGTTAAGTCACTGCTTGATTTGACATGGAATAACTCCTTGAGTACATTTAGTGCAGCTGAATGTGCCTGGCTACTGTAATGGTAACGGTAATCGCCAAAGATTTCCCGATAGAAGTAACTTAGAGAAACTGGTTTACTTGATATTCTACTAACAATCGAGGTAATCACATTAGAAAAAATCATGTACATAATGGACAAAGAGTTGTTACATTATTTTGCAATGGTTAGTTATTAACCCAAAATTTACAATTATGGTGGATCTTTAGTTAATCTTCTTAATTATAAGCTTATACAACATGCAAAAACTAATAACTTATCTTCATAAAAAGCTGCACCTTCTGAATAAATTTAGAACAAAGCCATTTAATAATATTAATGTTGCAATATTCGCACGTATGTACATTCAAAGTATTTTCTTGTTTCTGGGTTTGTTTATTTACGATTTAAGGTAAGAGATTTTTGATGGGCCCAACCCATGTGAAAGTCTCCACATATGACAGCAATAAAAACGACGTCTGCGATATTAAGTTTCAACTGTTCGTATCAACTTTATGATAATTGCCATCGCGAGAGCGCAGTAGGTCATGGGATACAGTACCTGGAGAATTTTACCGAGAATCTAGACACATGCATTCACATAAAATCGGATAGTTTGCGAACTAAACGTTTCTTTTTTGGCGAAAGCAACGCTTACGCGACACTCAAACGATAGCACGGAAACAATTCTTAATTGATGTGGTCGTTAATCTACAAAATATACATTTGAAGCTGCCTATGCATTTCTGCTTGCTCTATGTATTAATTAAAGGTTTTACAAGTTGTCTTCGCGGTAAATACTGCAAGTTGGGCGCTCACTTTGTATTTTATTCAGCCATTGCTGCGAAATTTATTGCATCCTCGGTACATTCTGCATGTATCGACTCAAATAATCGCTACAATAAAGTTGTAGCTTAATATTTCTAGCGACTTTTAGCGCACTGAACTATCGCGCACAGCACGTATATATATATTGAGGCGTAAATATCTTTTATGTGTTCTACAAATTTAGATAGAACACCGAGTTCTGACATGTGTTATATCTGCATTTATAACGTAACATTAAAACTAAAACTGGAACACATATATGAATAATAAAATATGTACAATATGTGCCTCTATATGTTCAAATGAAGGACAAGTAAAGAAAATGTTCTGTACAGTGCAGTGGTGTGAATATCATTATGTTCGTCGAACGAATTGCATTCAATTTAGCTTTTTAAGCAGAACTTACATTTTTACCTTCACTTACAAATCTTATTCTATTGATGGAATAGCTTTTGAATCTAATCGATTTATAGTATAGTTCACCAATTTAGTACGATTCGTATTTGTAATTTTAATTAATGATCTGAATCAACAATCATTAGTAGTAGTCTCAAACTGTTATCTACACTGCACATTTACATAATAATATTTAGAAAGGAATGAAAAAGTAAATCGAACAACAGCAAACACCTTTAGAACTAGCAATACAAATTATACGCAAAAAATGGCGAATTAGTAGAGAATTATATAAATGTACCAATAATAGAATTCATAAATGCAATAAAATTAACACTAACAAACATATTTCCAATACAAAAATAAATTCTTGGATGTCTGTACATACAACGGGTTTATCAACTTCTAGCACCATATCGCAAATTGTTTTAGAATACATAGACCATATATATACAGGGTTAGTAAAAAGTCTCGGAACAGTCGAATAACTTTGTTATTTGAAAATTATGATTTCTGAAATTTGGTATGGGGGTATAGTTAATATAAATGCATTTTATGCAATACAGTTAATATTTTTTTCACTTCCGGTTTAATCGGCAATACGTCCAACTTTTTTTTTTTAAATGGAACGCCCAGATTTTTTTAACACTTTTGAATGCAAAATAAAAAACTACGTTCAGGAAGTATTAAGATGTTTATTTTTATTCACAAGAAAACAGTTAAAAAATTAAAAAAGTGTCCTAATACAGAAAAATCAAGATACCTGTCTATTCAGGTTGCGATTACAATAATTGTTCAAAATGCTCTCCATTTACAATTTGACAAAAATGTAAACGGTCAGTAAAATTTCTTATTGAATTTTGTATTTGTTCTGGAGTGATGCGATTGGCTTCTTGAACTATTCTCTCTTCCAATTGTTCAAGATTATGGGGACGATTTTTGTACACTTGACATTTCATGTGACCCCAAAAGAAAAAATCTAATGGCGAGAGATCTGGCGAACGTGCTGGCCATTCGATTGCTCCTCTACGTCCGATCCAACGTCCCGGAAAAATTTCATTCAAATAATCGCGGACATTATGGGCAAAATGGGGGGGGGGGGGGGAGCTCCATCTTGTTGAAACCAAAAATGTGCATTAGGGTGATCACCTATGTTTGCATTTGGAAAGAGGGCCGCAACTGCTGGAACAACCTCATTTCGCAATAAATTTAAGTAGACGTTGCCAGTTAAATTTCCTCTTATAAAAAATGGTCCTATGATGTTGTTTCCAACAAGACCAGCCCAGACATTCACCTTTTGAGGACGCTGTGTATGGACTTTTTCAATCCAATGCGGATTTTCAATTGACCAGTAGCGACAATTATGTCTGTTCACAGTGCCGTTGAGACAAAACGTTGCCTCATCTGAAAAAATGATGTGATCTAAAACATTAGGCTGCTGCTCGATCAATTCCGTCATTGTTTCGCAAAATTGTAGTCTACAATCTGGATCATCTTCAGTTAACTCATGGACGGGATACATTTTATAGGCTTTCATTCTTGCTGATTTAAGAATCGTATGAGCAGATTTTTGAGAGATCTCATGAATTTGACCTAATTCTGTTGTGGACACGTGATGATTTTCTTCCACTGTAAGTAACACATTCAAACTAGTTTCTTCATCTGTTGCTGTTAATGGACGTCCCCTTCTAGGTAAATCCTTCACCTGACGAAAGACTTCAAACTTTTGAATTGTTCGGCATACCGTACTTTTACTAATGTGACGATCCGGATAAACAGTATTAAACAAAATACGAACCTCTTCAAAAGAACGTTGACGATCACCGTACCCACGCATCATTAATATCTCAATTCTTTCTGATCCAGTAAGTTTTTCTGCCATTTTCAAATGTGTCAATGTTTAAAATAAGTAAATTTATAGCGATGCAAAAGTTAAAACGCTTTTAAAATTGTCAAATGTGACGGCAAAAAGAATGCAAACACTAAACAACAACTTTTTTCAAAGGTACCTTGATTTTTCTGTATTAGGACACTTTTTTAATTTTTTAACTGTTTTCTTGCGAATAAAAATAAACATCTTAATACTTCCTGACCGTAGTTTTTCATTTTGCATTCAAAAGTGTTAAAAAAATCTGGGCGTTCCATTTAAAAAATAAAAGTTGGACGTATTGCCGATTAAACCGGAAGTGAAAAAAATATTAACTGTATTGCATAAAATGCATTTATATTAACTATACCCCCATACCAAATTTCAGAAATCATAATTTTCAAATAACAAAGTTATTCGACTGTTCCGAGACTTTTTACTAACCCATTTATAGCTGGTGCAGCAAGGAAAACCTGAGCATCGACCCGAACAAAATTACGATAGTACCTGGAAGAGGTATTCACTATGCAAGGTGAGAAACTTGAATTTGCAGATAATGTAAAATATGTAGGCGTGATACTTGATAAGATTCTATCCTCATAGACTTGCCGAAGAATATGCGGGAAATATTGGGAGATATCCCCAAAGTTAGTGCATTGGCTTTATGCGATGGTAATACGTCCAACCATAACCTATGGAACGATAGCATGGTGACAGAAAGCGTTTCAAGACAGAGCCACAGCAAAACTTGCATCCATACAAAGGATTGCAAGTATAATCTGGACCTAGCACTCTTGCACACTGTTGTGGAAAGGGAGACCAGATTAACTACATTCGGCCTATGGCATATTGCTAACCAAACGCCACATATTCATATTTGTGTGGCTAGTAAACTGCTGGAATCGATCACTACCGACAGTATGCTGGAAATGCCATCGGACATGATGTATACTCGATCAATGATAGACGCATACTTCACTATCTCCTTTTCAAACAGAGAGGTACGGAGATGCAACGAACAAACCCTGACGCAGGCAGAAATCTGCTGATTTACGGACGGTTTGAGAGCAGGGTGTTGGCACAAGAATATTCTGTCGTAATCCAAGAGTTCTAAAATATTACAGCCTTGGGCAACACACAACGCAGACTGAAATCTATACCATTGAGATGTGTGCTAGAGAGATTTTGGACAAAAACATCAGACACAAATCAATAAATATTTTCTGTGACAATCAGGCGGTGTTGAAAGCACTAGAGGCGCATAAATGCAACTCGAGCTGTAAAAACACTCTAAATATAGTAGTGATGGTTAATAATCTATCATAATGGTAATGAGGAAGCAGACACTGCTTGCGAAAACGGTTTCTGCGGAGTATTTCAAGAGACCTCAGACATAGAAAGACTCATCAGAGAAGATCATTTCCAAAGATCAAAGTAAACATAATATAGGAAACGTCAACGAAGAACAAGCAAAATGAAATAAGCGATAATAGAATATTTGAAAAGGTAAAAATCGTGAACATGAAGGTAGATAATAATATTATGGAAATATGAATAATTAAGTTACATAAACATTTAATAAAGTCATTAAAGAGGAAAATAAAAATCAAATCAGCTACAATCAAAATAGATAATGATAAAAAGTGGATAGGTTAATGTGAATAAATTAAAGTGTAAAGTAATATTTACCTACATCAAGTAAATCCTAAAATAATCTAAGGAATGAATTCTGCAATAAAGAAGTTGGAACAAAAATCTCACTTCAGCAATTTTTTTAAAAAAGGTACAAGGTTTTGTCAACAAGTTAGAAAACAAAATAAGAGTGATTCTTTTATTAAATAAAGTTACAGTTGTTTGTATTTCTTCTCGCGAAATATGTATATTTTTAACATCTATCATCAGATCAGGGTTCTAAATTATTATTTTTTATTACTTCATTCACAACACTTTCTTTTACGCTCAAAAACGATTCTTTTAATTTATTATTCGTTTCATGAAGCGAATCATTCCCATTTTCCTCCTTATTTATAGCTTGTTACGTTTTAACACATAATTTTTAGCGGTACTTAAAATAAACATTAACAAAGAACTTCTTTGTATACTCCAAAAGAGCTAGTAAAACCAGTGACGCACGCATGTCTTCTTCAACACTTTATTGTTCTTAGATGTTTATCAGCCGTTGAGAAGTTCTTTGTGTATGTGTATATACGTATTATTTTCACGAATAAACGTTATTAAATTATCATGCCGATTATAAAGTGGCATAGATAAGAGTAATTATTGTCGTGTACGCTACTATTTGAAAGTAGGAAGTTTAAACAGGGATATGGCTATAAGTAATTATTTACTTGCCAATTAATGGCACATCAATCACTGTGTAGATATAAATTATCAATTATAGAGAACGGTAATGGGTTTTAATTGGTAAATATATGTAAGGTAGCAGAAGATGCCGTAAACAAACAATTTTATGCAAGAGTTTATTTAGTGTTGCACGTATTGACAAATCGCTATTATCTTAGGCATAATTGCTACTAATAAAATACCTACATATTTTAATTTTGTACAATGTCCCGCTTCCTTAATCCTTGGCATAATAAAAATCAAGGACTTAAAAAAGCCTTTTGAATGTTTTAATACTTTTCATACGTACATAATTAGATTTTAATAAGGTGAAGAACAAACAACTAAAAACGTTAGCTTGAGATAATGAAACATCATGCTAATAAAATAAACAAAACGATCTAGCTTTCAACAATATAATATAATCTACAATCCTAATCTGATTCACACCGCAAGGGAAAACCTCCAATCACAACTGGTTGTTAATCGGTTTTCTGTACAGCCTCCAACAAATCAGAGTCCGCTATGTGTAGCATATCGAGTACTCGTAAATTGTAACGGACCCGCTTTCATTTTCCCAAAATTTCCGAGAAACCTTATCGTCAAATTTACATTAACTATAGTAACGAGACGAGTAGAAATTCGTAGAAATGAAACTGTGCCGTGAGTATGGACATGTAAGCACATATTACCACATCTGTGCATCTCGGTGTTTAAGATGCAATGTATCGATAAGTTTTATTGGCTTCGGAGTGAAAAATTTAGAAACGTGTTCCATAGGATTGATAGGATCAGAGAAATCACAAAAGTGTATTAACATTTGTTAGTGTTATAAATTAGACTTTGTTTAATGTTGTTTATCGACGTTAGTAATGTACAGGGTGGACCAAATTCGATGTACGTAATAGGTAAATACAGTTTGCAGTAAAGATAAAGAAAGATGAGTTTGGAAGTCTAGAGCTACTTTTTCGAGACAAAATCATTGGTGAAATCAGATTTCAGATAAATCTTACAGATAAATTTCTGCAATTCTAGTTGTCGTGTACAGCATATGCGCGATTTTTCAGGAAGTCTTATTCTGAGCTTTTTTGAATGGTTTTAAACCCATAATTTTTTGTATCACAACTTCGTAGTGGAGTGAAGGAATGATTTTTTGACGATTACATGATTTAAATATATGAGACATTTTGCCAGGTAAAACATTTACTAGAGAGTGGACGTTCAGAAATAATACTGATAAATATGTCAATGTTTTGATCTTAAGAAAATAATTATCTAGGGTACGTGTTTAAAACGAAATTGGGCAAATTCATGCGGTGTAAAATATATTCTAGAATCTGTAAAAAATATAATGAATAATGTACGCAAATTCAGCATATTTCATCCAAAATAAGTTAGTAATCAAGTAATGTATGCAAATTCATGCATTGTGCGCATAAATTTTGTTTTTCTTTTCAGGTTGCGTTTACATCCACCTTGATCCCATCTAACATATTAATCGTGAAGAAGAATCACGAGTTTCAATATATGAAATCATCTTCTTTCTATAGCGTGGTTTATCATCAATTTTTCTCTGTCCCATGTCTTCCAAGGAAACGTAGATTTTGAATTCATCATCTATGTCAATGTAACCATACGAATTACGCATATAAAAAAAAATCGATTCTAAATGACCTTGGTGTGGCTCGGGTGATGATAAACAAATAAATAAAAGGAAATCTCTAGATGATGAGCAATCAAAAGAGATGTTGTTGCAATTGCGATTAGAAAAGGAACAGCTGTGCTAACTGCATATTCAGATTTTTTCATGTACCTCAAAATGTATCTTTACCATTCGTAGCTGGAGTTGATCTATATCCCAGGCGTAGATCCAGGAGAGCTTATGTTCATGTGCATCGAAGCATGTGATGCCGCACCATCTATCATAATAACTAGTAATCTGCGCTGTCATCTGTTATAGGCGCTGTATAAAGTACTAATCTCTGGTACGGAGTTAATAAGTTTTTGTCTTAATGAGCGGCGGTGTTTGTGTTTCTGGTGCACGTGACCTTGCTGAAGAGGTATGCCCGTTTCACGCAAACAAATGAATATTTCTAAGGTTAATCTTTGTCGAGTGGCGAACGATGGGTATGTAAATGAGTGACGGAGGAGGATTAGCATAATCATTTTATTTTTTAGCGTGCGTGAACCGCATACGGAAAGACGAAAATCGGTCGTATTGCTTTTCAAATAAAATTTAAATATTAAATATTGTCCTCGTAAAATTAAACGAATTCCTACGCAATCGGACCATTGAATTTTATTGAAAATTGAAATTTAATTGTATCTTCTGCATTTTTTCTTGAAGATTCTAACGCATGATTAAATTCTTTATTTAATAAAAATATGATAAAAGGGTTAAACAATGTTTTAACAGATTGGGGATTGAAAGTTTTAAATTAAATTTACATTAAAAGATATATTTAAAACTGATGAAGACATAAAATAATGTCGATACGTTTTTTAAAATAACCAAACAAGTACAGTGAAATTCCCCTTCGCGGACACCCCTCTTACACGGACCCCTCCCACTGTTTTTAAAAAAATGTCCTTCTTTGATTAAGGGATATTCACCGAGAGACATCTATAATGCCGACGAGACAGGCCTGTATTTTAGGGCTCTACCCGACAAAACGCTCACATTAAAGAAGGAAAAATGTATTGGGGGTAAGTATTCCAAAGAGAGGTTTACAATTTTGCATTGTGCAAATATGGCGGGTAAGAAAGAAAAACTCCTAATCATTGGTAAGGCAGCTAAACCCAGAGCTTTTAAAAACATTAACATAAATAACCTGCCTGTAACTTGGAAATACAATAAGAAAGCTTGGATGACAGGACAAATTATGACAGAGTGGTTGCAAGACCTAGATTGGAAAATGGCTAAAGAAAAAAGAAACATTTTGTTATTTTTAGACAATGCGGGATCTCATCCGAAAGACGTTCGCTTAAATAATATAAAGATATTATTTTTACCCCCTAATTGTACATCAGCTTGTCAACCACTTGACCAGGGCATTATAAAGAATTTTAAAACTTATTACCGAAGTCTAATACTGAAACATCTGCTAGTAAACATTGAAACTGCTGGTACAGCTTTTGAGTTAATAAGGAAAATTACACCACTGGATGCAGTTTATTTGGCAAAAACCGCTTGGGACCAAGTAACCAAAGAGACAGTTCAAAATTGCTGCCGCAAAGCAGGATTTAATCATGCAAATATGCAAAGTGAAGACCAGTTAACTGAGGCTGATATATCTGGCATAGAAGATGATTTGCCTCTTAGTGTACTTTCAGATATCCTCAAAAATAAGAATTTATTGAAACTGACGGATAATGAAAACCTTAATGATTTTTTGAACGTAGATGAAGATTTGTATGTTGAAGATCCAGATTCAGAACAAGAAATTACAAATCCAGTTGAAATGCAAGAACTTTCGGAAGATTCTGATGTCGATGAGGTTCCAATGCCAACAGAAGCTATCCCAAAATTATGATAAAGCTATTACCCTGACCAAGCAGCTCAAAAGTTTTGTCGAAAATCACGGAGATCCAGAGTCTTTGGAGCTTCTTTCTAAATTAGAAATACGATTTCAAGACGCCATTTTAAAGAAAAAGGAAAGACAAACAACAATATATGAATTTTTGCGTCCTTAATAAAGTGACTATTCATTTCACTGTTTTGTATTACATACTACATCTATGTATCTATGTACATATTATATTATATACGTTGTATATATCTAAAGGAAATAATCTTTTTTTTCTTAAGTTTAAAGTTTCTTATTTATTTTAAAAACATTTTTATACATATACTATTTTAAATGTCCCAGTTTCTTTAATATATTCATTTTTCGTTAAAACACGATTTTTGTTGTATCTACTACATATTTCTTTTCTGCGGACACCCCTCCTGAACGGACATCTTCAGTTGGTCCCGTTGGTGTCCGTTCAAGGGAGATTTCACTGTATATAATAAAGCCTCAATTTAAATATATTCTCATCATCAATTATGATTCTGATAATCTTCTTTCTGAGATTATTCCTATTTAAAACTGAAAAGTGTTCATATTATTCTTGACGCTTCGTTTAGCATTTTTTCAGTATAATAACGTGAGCTTGAAGCACTATCATAGAAGCTGGTAAAAAACAACGTAAGATTTACCCCTCTTTCCCGATACTTCTTCATTTATTGCATAACAAAGTTAGAATTAAAATGCTCGATACCTGCTCGCAAATAATTTATCATTCTGTACATTGCCGCAGCCATGTTTCCACTTCAGAAGAGGAGGTGTTTTGCATGAATTGAGATTAGATATACGAACAAGGAGGCAGTCTTTGCAATCCGATATAATTGAATGCGACCACGATTGGGTAATTTAATTGCTCTCACTATTATCATAGTATCAACTATTTCCGCGTCTCTCTATATGTACATATATATATCGTAGCAAATTGTGCATATAATAAATAATAAAATTTTTTACAATTAAAAGTGAATGTAATATTATCTTACTGTACGCAGGAATATTAGTTAAAGGCTGGATAGTATCGTACCTGAAACAAGAAGAAAAAAAGTATTAATTTAAATTTATTATGAAATAAAGATATATAATTATAATTTCCAAGTTAAACATTTTATTGTTATATGTGTTCATCCGCATTTCCAGTGTAAATTACTTTAGTAGCTGGGAATTTTACAGATTTTTAGTAATTAAACTGTGTGTGCAACTTCGCTCATGCATTTCTCTAGAAATCGGCCATGTTTATAAAAAGCTTTTCTAATTCTTTGACCTGGCAATCGCTATATAAAAATATTGACCTGCTTCGTCGCACATCCCGTGCAGGAAATTTGAAATGAAAAATTTATATTCGTAAGTCCTAAAAGAAAAAAATCAAGTCTCGGGTTTTAAATGTTTTCTTTGGAGATTCTAACGATAGTAATTTTCCTTGGATTGTATCATACGATACATAAAACTGTCGATAGTGTGTACTTGCCTATGTAATATCTATTAATAATAATTTCAAGTTTATTCTATAAAGCATATTATAGTAAAGAACACGTCATATAAAATACAGTACAAAATAAGAAAAGACAAACAAGACATGTATCGTTCATGTAAACTTAAATTACACAAGGAACACTTAAACATTCCTGGCTAAATATTTTTAAGCACCTTTTTAAAAGCATAAATAAGCATTTGCTTCAAAGTTTGTGGTAGGTGATTAAATACATTACACCGCCACACCACCTGTCTCTGTACTTTAGACAGATGTGTTCTAGGGGTTGCCAGGTAATAATTAAATTTACCTCTCGTGTTACAGTTATGACTATGCTCGTATTTTGAGAAAATCTCATTATAGTTATTTTGTACAAAAATCCAAGATATAAATGGCTGATAAGGGGTAAGTATACTATTGTCTCTAAAAACAGGTTTAGAGGAATCTCTACTATGTAATTGAAAAGCTGCACGAATACAGGCCTTTTGCAGCACAAAAGTTCTGTTGAAAGTGGTAGAACTTCCCCAGAAGATTAAACCATATTTTAGGTCGAGATTGAACACAGGCATAGCAAACACTTAAGGCTTGCCTCAACACTAACACTGCGCGATATGATCCGCAGACCATAACACAGACCACTAAAACCTCCAGCAAAGTCTTCGATGTGTGCTTTCCAGGATAGGAGATCGTCAACTGTGACTCCAGAAAAGAAAGCGAGTTCGATCGACGCAATTTATTACTTCGTTCTTGTGGTTTATCTTTAATTCTTCAGGTGGAATATTAAACGGTAGGATATATGTTTTTGAAGCGTTTAATTTTAAATTGTTGCTGGTAAACTAACGTAAACGTTCTAAGTTGTGTTCCATACTAATTTTCAATTTTTCGCAGATTTGCTGTCGTACAATAAAGGAGGTAGTCAGCAAGATTGTCAATGATGTCTGGTAAATCAATGACATACAATATAAAAAGGAGCGGCCCTAGGATAAAGCCTTATGGAATTCCAAAAGCCAATAAGTAATAAGTATAATATTTTCTCCATTAAGGCGGATGGGTACCGATTCTATCTTAATGAGAAAATACCCCGTGCATTTGTTCCTTCTCTTTAAAAGTTAGTGGTTGGTAGTAGTGGTTTTATTGAAAATGTTGACAATATTTTTACCAACACAGAATTGGTCAGTAACTTAAAGAATATCTTGTTATTAATTTTGAATCTATTTCTTTTTTTGCAAATTATTTAATTTATTCAAAAACGGTTTGCTATAGTAGATCAAATAACAGTACTTTATACCAATAAAAATTTGACGTTAATTGGTTTATCCGATCTTGAGGAAAATGCACGTTTATCGGAAGGAGTATGATTTTCCAAAAGAGGCTAAAGACGTGACCAGTCATATCCCCTGCTTATACTGACATGTTAGATCATTTTTTCTCACCAAATCGATAAATTAACTCTCGGCTATTGTTTAAAATTGCAGGAAGCACTATCTATTATAGACGACTTTTGTGCTATCGTTATGTCCTCGTCTGTTTGACCTCGTTGTTCTGTTCTCACACAGATAGAAAGTTTTCTTTTATTCAATCCATTAATCCATATTATATACAACAAAGAGATAAAGTCAAATAAATATAAAAAATGTAAGAAATTATAATTTTTAAATAATAGCTGTTGCCTTAGTGTAAACAATATTGGTCTGAAACAAATATGTACACAAAAAATCCATTATTTGTAGAGATTATTCGATCATTCGTCGGTGCTTCAAAATACATCTAACGTATTAGGAGCTGTCAGTGGGAAAATTCTTTTCCTTGGTTAAAAATAATAAAAGTTTATGAAAATGTTGAATTCATCTATTATTTAAATAAAAAAAAATACGCTTAATTTACTTCGTTAAAGTAAATATGATATTAAAGAATTATTTCCTTCGAAAAGGTTTGATTTCGCAGGGAAGCAAAGTGTTTGATTCTTGTTTACGTTCGACAGTATCGGGCGCTTTTTAGAAACGTCATCTAATAACGTATTTCAACAATTTTTCGTTCAGTTATTTGCTGCAAGTCAGCTAAATTATCCACAGGTGTTTCAATATGCTGTTTTTTATGTATCATCTATATAGCTAATATTTCGCAGGGCTTGTAAGCGATATAATTTCTCGTAGTTTTAAGTACATAGAATGTATGTATCTATAAGAGGTAAGCATTTACGATTGAATAAATAAACGATCATTTACTGTTTTCGTCTCGCCTGGAGCCGCGACGTTCGGTGGCTCAGTGGCACAGATTCAAAACAATAGACGTTCCAAAGTTCGCATTAACGTGCCGATTCTAACGGCAGGAAAAGGCTGGAGACGTCAAGGCTCCGTCGTGGTGCATTAGGAAGCATTATAGTCGCCATAAATGTTACACACACACATATCAGCTATTTACAACCATATTCCCTGACCCACAAAGCAAAAATTACCGACAGTTTATGTACGGTTTTATTACCATCGATACGTCCAGGCAGAGCGAGAAAAAATAATTCGAGCGGACGTATAATTTCGACTGCTTTTTTTTTTCTTGTTTCTCGTCGATCGAGTTAAATCTAATGGGGCCAAGGTCGGCTAATTGTTTTAATGACAACATTTACTTAAGAGTGGTTATTTGACGCTAATGGATTTCGTTAGCGGATGAAATTCAACATTGAATGGATAAGCGTTTATGTAGCGCAATTATTTCTGAAATTATCCGAGCGGCACTTTTTATGGTATGGGCAAAGCATATCATTTGCTAATCGCAATAAAACCTGCTACCGCAAGGAACGAAGTGGTTAGGATTTTACTCGAACTGGCCGAGTAAAGAATTATTAGAAATAAGTAAATATATAAATATTATATATAAAATGAAATAGATATAAACAAATGAGAGCAAGAAACACAAAGAATTGAAAAAATAGAGATAAACAGTCAAGAAAATACTAGTCAGGGGCCTCCAAAGCCATATAATCGATTGAATAAACGCACAAATATAATTAGGAATTTCACTTCCAAAGTCACTAACAACCACGAAATTAAAACAGCACAAATTTGGTACCAATTGTCGGAATTTTTAACTAATTAGTAGAGCGGGTAATAAAGCGTCAATTTATTTAAGCAATTTAAACATTTTTATGTACTTAAAACTTAAACTCATAACATCTTGCGCCATAAATTACAAAAACCACTCTTTAGACAACTATATATGTATCCTTTGTTTCGTGTATTCTAATAATTCCAGTTGTATTCCTATTATTTGTACAACGCAATAAATAAAAGCCCGCATCTTTCGTGCACCGTAAATTTTAATAATAACCGAATACATTCTACTGTAGTGCAGGATATCTCGACAGTTCCGTTATCATCTCGGTCAGGATAAAATAATATTATCGTTTGCGTGGCAGAGATGCGTTCGGTTTTCTTTACATTCGGGTTTCCTAATTTTAGTTTTACCGTTGAAAATTTGTTAGAAGACCGTATTAATCAAATAAGCAGCGCTGCGCTGAGTCTAGCAGAGGCGTGTCTGGTAATTAGATTCAATTGAAAGTTACGACTTTGGCGTGTCTAGTGTCTTTAGATTTTATCTAATATTTGAGGAAGTAAAGTGGCTCATAATTGTAAAATTGTTTTCTACAAGATTATTTAATAAGTACATCACTTATACAGGGTGTACAGAAACAATACCTACATACGATAAAAGCAGATTCTAAACGTAATTTTATGTCGATCGACATCATAAATATGCTCCGTAAGAGAGTTAGAACGTTCTGAAGATTGCACCTTGAAATAAATATTTTTTATATACCGATGTAATGGCACAGTTTCCGCTCCCACCTTGAAACCGTTACATATGGAGTCCCTCAGTGGTAAATCTTCGGGCCCTTATTATTTATAATACATATAAATGACCTCCTGTCAACTGTTGTTGGAGCAGATATATATTTGTACGCAATTTTTACAACAAGAGTTTGTTTGCACTAAATGTCTATCATAACATGCTTATCAAACTCGCAATAGGGATGCCATAAGGGTACCACTCCACAAACTAAGGTCAACGCACAGATCCATGGACTACTGGGGAGGAAAATTAAATAATTGCTTATCCACTCACAGGAAATCCTTACCAACTGCGGACTTCAAGAAAGTAGTTAAGATGTTATTAGTCGATAGGGAATGCTACCACGTGGGGGAGTTTATTGACGACCAAATAAGTTTCGTGTCACCTAATTGTATTGTTTTACGTAGGTAATTGTTTATCTATAATTTATTTATCTTTACACTTTTCATTGACAACTGTTTATTACACAAGTGACAATATCTGTAATGGTTTTTTATTACAAATATAGGCATGTTATTATTATGAAAAAGTTTCATCAGGATCGGCGATTTAACAGTTCGTGAGCTTCTCTTGCACGTAAAAATCATTGAATAAAGATTGCCATATTGAAATTATCTTACTCATTGACCTTTTTAACCATTTCTGGAGCGGCAAACTCGCACAGCAACTATTTTTATTGCCTCTTCGGAGAGAACGAAACCGCTCTGCGGATTTGCTCACACTAACGCCATGCATATTTCGCGTCCGTTGATGCAGCGGCGTTTAGCTGTGCGAGACTGACTAGACCGAAATATGTATGCCACCTTTGATGTTTGTCGCGATCCCGCGTGCCAAAAGACACCGCGTTGCGTTCTCATTGATTTTTGATCGAGAATAAATTTGT
This sequence comes from Cetonia aurata, assembly GCA_949128085.1. Taxonomy (NCBI): domain Eukaryota; kingdom Metazoa; phylum Arthropoda; class Insecta; order Coleoptera; family Scarabaeidae; genus Cetonia; species Cetonia aurata. The sequence continues at coordinate 39,656,324 of OX421885.1, forward strand.
ACCGATCGTATGCTTTTTGTTTTATTATATCGAGCGCCGTGGTATTAAAATAATGGTAGTAGAAATCGAATATTTTAAAAAAGGGCACAATACCTGTGCCACTTGGCGTGTCATGGAGTTTTTTTTTAAAATTCACGCCGCATGGTACATACACTGTGCCATTGCTTTCATCATCATTTCCACTGACCGGTACGTGCATTAGTATTGTGTCGTAACAAGTCGAGTAGTGCAAATACTGTTTTTTTTAAAAATGGGTGATTATTAGAAGGAGCAAAAACCATTATTGAAGTTTTGGGAGGAACTCCTATCAGATGAAGATGAGCTGTTCGTTGATAATGCGAGTTCCGATGAATATGTACCAAGTGACGATGAAAGCAGTGACGAGGGATCTTCAGATGACGATGAACCTGTTGCCAAAAAAAAAAACAGAAACAACATCAAAATGGGTTCGGGGCATATTACTTGGCTACGACAATAGCTTAAATCTGGAAATACTTCCAATTTTTTGTACAAATTTATTTGGTGTATGTAGACTATCAATACCATCAGTTATTTCTTTACCTATATCTACAGAAGTAATTGTTTAGGTAATCCGCGACAAAAATGAAGTATCGCTATGTCTATTCAAATGATTCTAGTCTTAGTTTCTTTTTTCATTACATAGCACATAGCTTTTATTTTGTGTTCTGGTTTCTCTATAAGTCTTGAATTATTTTTCTGTTTGGTTTTTATTATTTGTTTGTGGTACTTTTGTTTGATCGCACGATATGTTTGATAAACCTTTTTGTGATCTTCGCTACCGCTGTATTGTATTGTGCTTTATTAGCCAGTAGATCCATAGGATATAGGCTTTGTCAGACATAAGAATACATAGTAAAAAAAACATATAGATAAGAATACTTATAAAAATACAAAACACAATATAACCAACAAGAAAACACTCAACAATCACGAATCGGCTCAGTCAAAAACTCCGAGACAGTGTAGTAACATTTGTCCACTAAAAATCGTTTTAACGATATTTTAAATTTAAGAATGTTTAAATTTGTTAAGTTTTTAGGGAGTTTATTATAGATTTTAATACATATAAACCTAGGGTTTCTTTCAAATAGTGCTGTTCTATGTCTCGGAACAAGCGGATCACCAAATGATTACTTTATCAAACGCATTCTAGAAGCCATAATATATATTTTGCTTTTCGGTTTTCTTTTCAACTTTACCCGCATATGGACTTTCATCGACGCTAAAACAATTACGACCGCAGTCAGTGCGCGTTTTAGCAATAAAACCTGAAAAATAACACCGCCGTTAATCGTCAATTATTTGCGGTTACGAACAAGCAATTTCACACATGCACATGTGCGCTCTTCTAAGAACGTCCTTGTAGTGAGCGCGGTATTATTCTGTGGAATTCGAGTGCTGTTTTCGAAGCGGTATTCGCACGGTATTGTCTTACCGCTAAGCCGGATATCGTTCGGTTAGTAAAAATAAGGAGAATTACAATTTCTTTTTGGAAAAAAGATTATACATATTAAACGTGGTGCTTGGATTTAAATAAATTGCGAATGTTAATGAGAGAATAAATATTTATTGAATAGATCTTGTAATTTTAGTGAAAATTCCTAGAGATGCTGAGCAAATAGGAGGAATTAGAGGAACCACTACGAAAAGTACATTTTTGTTGTGCTATAAGGTGTTGCAAGTATCATTTGTGATCATTGTATTTCTCACCTCGCTGTAAATTCCAGCTTCCGTGCATGATCCGTCTGTAAACCAGATCAGTTCATCAAGCCTGCCACTGTAGTTCGATTGATTCCAGCTTATCTGATCCGTGATTTTGACCTAGAAAATTCTGTTAAATAGATATGCCAAAATCATGTGGTCTGATCTCAATCCCAAAAGGTTGCTATCCACATGATGGAAAATATTGTTGTGTTCCATTTCTGCATATCTGCTACTTGGTATTTCTTGCAATCTGAGATGCCTCATTCTTGCCTCCCCCATTATTGCCAAATGGAGAGGAGAAAAGTATGTGAGGCATTCCATTGCCGCTGTCGGAATATTCCTAGGTTGCTCTTATTATCTCTCTGTACCTTATTGAGTTCAGTCATAGCGATTTGCTGCTTTATCTTCGTTCACCATACTAAAGATGCATAAGTAACCATGGATCTGGTTAAATTAAGGCAGCTATGCAAATGAAAATGTATTTGCTATTTAACAGCTTGTCATCAACTAAGTATTTATAGCGACGTTTCAAGATTAGTGCTTTTTTAAGATGTATTAAAATGCTGCTTATTACAGAAGAGTGTGCTAACGTTATTTATTTTATAGGCATTGTGGTGGTAACACTAGAGCTACGTGCCGGGGATTCAGTAAGACATCCAAGTGGACAACAAATTTGTTGTAAAGTTTCTCCGAATTCATTTCAAATACTTCGTTAATTTTGAATTGGTGAACGTTATAGTGGAAATTCATATCATCAGCACAGTGTTGCACCAGAAATTCCCATTATAGATGTGGTACTTGATGAGCCAACCACCAGTATTAGAAGAATATCTTTGCATTTACAAGGCTGCTTGAACAAAATGCACAAAATCCTTTATTAGTGAAACGTTTTGAACCGATGATTCAATGTTTTTGAGAAATGGAATTAACAGTGTTCATAAGCAACCTTACAAAATCCACACGCTGTTTGACATTGAGGTTTTCAACAAATATCTACAATTAGCACTTTGTGTGGTATCTTTGATTGGTAATTTCTCCTTATGCAAAATTTGACTAGTCGTTTAAATGTTGACGCATACCTAGAGTTGTTGGAAAATGATTTTGCGGATCTATTAGACATTTCTAGTGGTCTGAGAATTAGAATGTGGTATCAACATGACGGTGCACCACTACATGCTGGAAAAAATGTTGTAAAATGGCTCCATACTAATTTCAATGGGAGATAAATTGAAAGGGGTGATCCCATTCATAGGGATCTCTAAGATTCCAGGACTTAAATCCCACAGACTTTATTTAATGGGGTCACTTAAAACAATTAGTTTATGTTGAGCCAATTAATACTGTTGAACGATAAGAAGATAGAATTTTGAATGCAGTACAAACTATACCAAACACTGCGAATTTTGTAGAAGTTTTAATTCACTTGTTGGTGTGTCTTGTTTAAAAATATACTGTAACTTCATAGTAATTCGGTGCCACAACTTTTGTTTGAATTTAATGAATTTATTGTAATTTCGTGTTGGACAAACTAATAAAGTATCTTTTCTTCTGTAACTGAGTATGTCCTAAACGTCCTTTCCTAAAAGCCCGATCAGAAAACAATGTATTCATCCTTTTATGTTTAAAATCCAACTTTATACACATAATTCGATATTAACAATCAAGTTACCGAACACGCTGTATATACTAAGTATATTAATATTAATTTGTCAATTAACACTGAAATTTATATTTATTTTATTAACCGGTAATAGTAATACATTTTAATATGGTACAGTTAACAAATTTGCTAAAGTGTACAAAAAAAAAACATCTTACCTCAACATCGCCCGGAAAAAAACGGAAAAACTCGCACCAGTTCAATTAAGGTATGATAACAATTAATACGAATTTTGAACGTACAATAACAGATAATTACGAATGCAAATAGAAACGATTGCCTTTCAATTATCTCAGTGCATTATAAGATTATATATGCAGATAAGAGAAATGTTATTGTATATAATACTCCAATTATTAAATCATAGATATAATTTGCAGTTAGACATTTAATTTACAGAATTTACTTATGTAAAAGGTATAGACTATGTAATATAACATTTATGTTTGAACTTTATTCAAATGGAACGTTTTTATTACACACATATATGTACACAAAGATACATAATACGATATATCCATTCACATTCACAGCCGATCACCGCGACGTCACAAATATGACGTTGCGGATCTGGTATCATTCCTATAAATAAACTTCGACATGTTTTATAGATGTAGGTATCTATCGTATTCCGCCCACATATTTCTTTGCTTACAATTGAGACATTTTAGCTAATCGTTTGGCGAATAGGTATGCGAAACGGAACGGCGCAGAATATAAGTAATTTCGCTTTTTTTCCTATGCAAATGTGCTGTAGTAACGACGGACGATATTTGCATACGATGAGGTATTGAACATAATAAACGAAGTATGTGCTAATTTTCTAGAAGCTTTTCTCTAAATAAAAAGTGAGTTGTATGTGGTATTCGTCAATGTTACCTTTGTGCTTATTAATACTTTTACTTAGAATTAATTTAAATGAATTTATTTAATCACCACTTCTACAAATATAATTCTAATTGAATACACCTACTATATAAGTTTTGATAAGAACAAAAATTAGGGAATCCTTTTGTTAAGTAATAAAATCTAGGTTAATTCTTTGTTTGCATAATTATCAGCACTATATTCTGTTGTAATGCAATAGCTATTTTAGACCACAACTCATTGAAACAGGTTTTCTATTTATGCACCATCAAACGTGTTTACTTTTCGTCGCTACTAATAGTAGATTATAGCTCATATTTGTATTGCGAATGGAAGTACAACCGCGACATAATGAAAGCTACTAATCTGAAATTAGAATTTACCCTACAACAGAATAAATAGAAAGGACACGCTAAAAGAAAAAATGTGGTTAAGCACTTCAGTCATTCTCAGGCAACATGCCTAGAGTCAATTCAACAGCTACCAAAGGTGTCAATTGTATCAATAAACGTTTAACTTACTCTAAAATTATGGAATATTTCCACTTCTTTAAAGTTAACTACATATATGAATTCTCTGAAGTAGTTATGTATAAAAGTATAACTTAAATTTAGATTTAATGAGGTAAGATGAAATACTACTCAATTTAAAATGCAAATTGTCTTCACAGAGAGAATAGACTTTGATTTGCTGCTTGAAAGTGCAAACATGAAGTTGATACACCTACATGGTAAGCCAGCCACAATAAGTAACGATTAAAGTAATAAAAAAAGCGTTGTATTAGTTTTTTTAAGTGTAAGATTCTTTATCAAATATTTAAAGTTGTAAGTTTCTTTTTGATCATCCAGGATGTAAACCCATACGCCATAAATCATATATAAAAGAATTAATTAATAACACGAAATTTGTGAGATTTACACTTTATTAGTCGGATGTTAAATTGACAGCTGTTTCGCCGTACAACGGCTTCGTCAGAAAATATACAATACTATAAACTAAAACTACACATGCGCACAGCCTCCTATTTTTACAAACGACCGTTACAAAACAAAGTATTTAAAAAATGTGCCTACGGTTTTTTGCTCTACGCAAACATAATTAAAATCAAAACTGGTAATAACAAATTTAAAATGTTTGTGTAGAGCCAAAAACCGTAGGCACATTTTTTAAATACTTTGTTTTGTAACGGTTGTTTGTAAAAATAGGAGGCTGTGCGCATGTGTAGTTTTAGTGTATAGTATTGTATATTTTCTGACGAAGCCGTTGTACGAAACAGCTGTCAATTTAACATCCGACTAATAAAGTGTAAATCTCACAAATTTCGTGTTATTAATTAATATGGATTTACATCCCTTAAACATGAGCATCCGCCAAAATGGAAAGTGTCGATCGTTTTGATCCGATTGGTGAGTGTTACTTCTCTTGAGAGTGAAGTACTTTTCACTTCAAACAATGTTTTAATGAGACTAAATAATCTAGGCTTTTCTGTCAAAATGGCGAATAAGCAAGTTATCTGTGAGCATTAATAGGACTTCATATTTGCTCTAGAAAAATACATGACCCAAACCAAGTATTATTTTTTTATTTTAATTGTCTGCATTTATCCATATATTTCTTAAGAAAACTTAAACTGCCGCATGTGAGAGCAAAAAACTAAGTTGTGTTTCCGAATTCAGTTAGGGCCATTACAATTTTTTTGCCTCTTTACATGTATAACCATTTGCTTAATAGTTTAGTAGAAGTTTGGTTTGTATATTGGTAATCCTGCAAAATTATGATTCAAGAAATAAATGTGCATCTTCTTTTTAATCATTAGTTTTAAAATATCTACGTTTATTCCTTTGTTCCATATTAATTCAATACAAAACGGAAGTCGAAATACAAATATAATCAACTTTTTTTTCCCAACTTAACCAACATTGCAATAAAGACCACAGATAAAAGATTATCTACCATTATATCAGCCTCTTTTTCTATACGACAGTAAAATTTCTGCTGCCAACAAACAAACTACTGATTACAGACTCCGCGCTCACAACGCACACGTACATCCAAACACAGTTGGTACAGGGCAAAGCACATGTTAACGAATTATTTTATCTCTCTAGTTCTCGGCGTGATGTCATGTCTATTTATAGAACGGTCGCTTTATTGGATTTGTATTCGTAATTTATTGATACCGAAAACCGGCGTAATTAAATTATAATCTCGAATCCTCTACGTGCATTGTATAGCTCGGCTCGACAGTAATAACTGCTGGATTTAATTGATTAGAGGGCTTTTCTTATGATGTGTGCATATAGTGCTCCGTAGAACAGCTATTATTGTTAATTCTTATCGCAGTTATTGTGAAAAAATATTAAATCGCAGTCTTTGTAATTAATGTTATGCTTATACACATGTTACAATTAAATTACCATCTTTTGTTTGCGACGATTTCTTGTTACTAGAATATGTTTTGTTAAGTTATTGAACTTTATACATAATGCTTCAAATTATCATTAAGAAATATTATTCCACAGCGCTCTTTCTAGATACCGAGTATCCGATAATACATACATTTTCTATGGAATATACAATTTTTCAACGGTCATTATTAGCAGACGTGTTTCGCCTTACCAAGGCTCATTAGCACTGATGAGTCTTGGTAAGGCGAAACGCGTTTGCTAATAATGCCTGTTACTAATCAACTAGTGGCTTACCGTTGACCTAAACGATCGTGATCTCGTATAAAAATATGCTGTATCTTCACGAATTTGTGATTTTCGTCATAAATTCTCATACATATTCTTTCCACTGAGATCTGAAGTAGTCGCCTGCGATTAATGTATATGACCATGCCCATGCCCATGCAGTATTGTAGCTTAATGTCTAATGTCTTATGAATTATTTAAATTTTATTGAAGATAATGTAAGCGTCAAAACTTTGACAACATTACAAATATCTCAAAAATTGGAATATTAACACAGATGATCCAATAAATACAATGAATTGGAACACTCGATACATTACTTTCTCATTTGAGATAAAGAAATCAAGGTATTCTTTAGAGACAATAAAATGCAGATAATACAAAAATAAAGCCCTAACAATCCTATCAATACCAATACAATTGCTTATGGATATAAAAAATGGTCACATAATTAAGCTATGCCTATTGTCACGATAAAAAGTGGAACAATCTGCAACTTGTAAAGTTCTATAGGGATTCAATAATTCATACGTGTATTATATATGATTAGCAATTAATTCAGATTACTAAGAATTAAGATTTATAAAATGCAGTACATTAAATAACTAAAGGAAGTTTGAACCACTAGCTACATGAGTTGCCGAAATGCACAGGAATATTCGAACGTCTACATATAGATGAAACAAAATTTAGTTCAAATTGACTCGTACTGAAAATGGGCACAAATCAAGTTTTTGTTATCAACACCGACAAAAGCAACGACCAAGGAACTCCATAATATTTCTGCCTGTTTCAGAATATCAAAGAAAATTGTACCGGACAATGGACCTCAATTTTATTCAGAACGGTATAAAAAGTATTTTAAGGGCACCATGTTACCCAGTGTCAAAGATCCGCCGTTTCGGCAGTGGTTCTACTGCCGTCAGGGCTACCTTGATGGCGGCAATAGAATCACCGCCTGCTTCAATGACACATTATTTTGCGTTTAGTTATTTATTAAAATAAGAAAAATACATCAGCATGAAATCATGGTCATAAAATAAAGATTCGTGGTTCACGAACGTAATATTTAGCCTATTATGCACAATATTGTTTTCACAGTTTAAAATCGCACGAAACACACTACCTGCATTTCCCAAAATAAATAGAATGTGTGTTCTTCTGCCTACACTTCTACTTTTCTTACGCCGAAAATGTTCTGTAAAGTAGATAAACACACCTAATGATAGCAGCATCCGACAAGAGGTTATGTTGACAGGTCCTCGACACATTTGAAAATAGCAAAAACATAACATTATGAATCCCTTTATTGATCGCTTATTCTGTTACGTTAAGTTCGCCTGTCGAATTCCTTCCTTAATGCCTAACTCTACCACTTGGGGCAGCACCTCACGATTATATTTAATTTTATTTTTCTCGCTCGATAGTATGAGCAGAGAAGATCGCCAAACGAGTAAACTAAGCACTAGTTAGGGAACGAAATAACTATTACAGATTTAAAAAAGTTAGACAGTCCTTATTAGGGGTACTCTGATGGAGGCAGTAGAACCACTGCCGAAACGTCGCATTTCCATAATCCAATCAACGATGGAAACCGTCCAAATAACACCAACTCATATTTTTCCAAAGCCATTGTCAACCATATTCTAGAAACTCTTTAAATATTTACATTGTGGAAAAATAAAAATCGGAGAGGAATGAAAGGGAATCTAAGAAATAAGAGCATATACTCCTTCCCCTTCGATTATGTAATTTCTCTTTAAATGACTTCCCAAATTGAATAATGCGCAACGAAGGCGATGATATGATTCACGCCAATAATACAATAATTATTCCAGACTGGAGGAAGGGTAACCGCTTTTAATATCTGCTTATGTTCTTCCTGATTCATAATCCCCGTGGTTAGAAGGAGTGGCTCTCTAAATTCGAAAGAATGTTACGTAGTTAGATACCGGATATAAACGTTCTTCTCACATCAGAACGACTGTGATATATGTATGTATCTGCGATTAAATAAACATGAGTAATAGTGAGCATAATATGTAGTTTGTATTTTTTTTTTTTCATTTAATAAGGTGTTACGTGTTGACATTCATTCCTAATGTAAATCATTCAGAACGAGCGAAGGTGTTTGCGATTATCATCAAATGGATTTAAAGATTATGTCACTGCAATATAGGCAATTTCACATTTTCGCGGGCAAGGTCTCTTGGGAGAAAAAACAAACAATCCCGAACGCCTATCAAGGCCTCCTGGTGTAAACACTGCCGTATTGTAGAGAAAAGAGACTTAACAAACGAGATGCTACGCATAATCATCGATATTTATAAACAGATTACGACCGACCAGCGCATAAACAGCAGCACAACAGTCAGATCCAGATAACAGATTATATAGATGGTTGTACGTAGCATCCGCTCACTCACTTCCTTGCGCGATTCTTCGTAACGCCCGGTGAGAATGCAAACCCGAGAGATGCCGTCATCAAAACAACAAAACCGCATTGATGAACGGCCAACTGAAACGTAATAATTTAATGGTAGAATTCGTGTCGTCACAATACATTATGCGATCATCGCTTTTATATACATCGGTGCGTTATGGATGTAGGCATGCGGGAATAGTATCGGTGTGGTTGCCGTGTCCTCGAACTTCTTTTTTTTTTTTCATTATTTACATATTCTTACTCGATGTGGGTTCCTCGGAAATTTGCGGAAACGTAACTTATTGTGTCATGCTCACGCGACGTCACATATGAGAGAGAAAAGAGTTTATATGACTTCATACATTTCCGCAGTTTTGGAAAGAGACCGCAAGAAAAATTATTTGCATGAACAGATAGAATAAATAAACAAATGATTCATTTGTAGGTCAAAACAAAGAAAAATGAAATTTATTTATGATTTATAGACTTTTGGCATTTCATAATTCATCTTAAATTTGATTTTATACACCAGTTTTAAGCTTATTTGTTTTAATTCCAAAAGGAAAAAACTCCAAATATTGGAGAACAGGCCATCAACGAATTCTTTCATTCAGGGAAACAAGAAAGCAAACGGTCTTGCTTGTTTCAGAGGCCAGAATCTGTTATTGGTATAGCATCATCGATAACGTTTAGATTGGGGTAATCGACGACCTCTCTCCTCAACCCTCCAACAGGTGATTAACGCCATTTTAAGCTGGTGCACCAGCCAGCACTATCCAAGGTGTGAAATTTCAATTTGCAGATAATGTAAGATATCCAGGCGTCCTATTTCATAAGGCACTAACTTGGAATCCACATGTGGAAAAGATTACTCGTTCTAGGCCAGGTTATCTTTATGGACCAGTCGAAAAATATGTAGGAAATCTTGGAGAATAACCCCAAAGCCATTGGCACATTACGAATTAAACGCCACGTACTCATGACGTGTGGCTAACGAGCTGCTGGATAGGTCACTTCCGACAGTAAGCTTGAAATGCCATTGGTCACGATGTGCATTCGACCAATTATCGACGCACGCTTCACTACTTCCTGTCCAAACAGAGAGGAATAAAGATGCGGCGAGAAAAAACTTGACGCAGCTAGATATCTGCTGCTTCACGGATGGTTCGAAATCCAAGAGTTAAAAAATACTACAACTTTGGACAACACATAACGATTTTTCAGTCTGCAGTGGATTAGTCAATCTAGGCGGATGCTATCTTCTCCAAAATACAATACAAAGTGTGCCTTTTAAACTGACAATCATTAAGGGTGATTTATATTTATTTGCATTAATTCATCTTGCTAAGAAAAAAGAACTTACAAAGTAAATTTTGTTCTCTTGGATTTAGCGTCTTTTTGTATAAGTTACTGGTTACTCATTTTTACAGCACCATTGCTAATGATCACAAACGTCAAAATCATATAGCATACAACTCACAAATAGCATTGTTTAAATGTTTCTTAATATTTTTTATTTATTTTCTCAAAAAGAAAACGAATAAGTATTTTGGACTTAGCAGCAAATGTTTTCCTTAGTTTACATATAAATTGCAAAATGAATGGTCCCTACTCGGAACTCTTACCACGTCTCATACAGCGAAACGCACACATTATTTTGCCTTAACTTTTATGGTGGTAGGTGACTGTTTGATTTCGATTCTGGAATTTACAATTTGCTGCAAGTTGTCACGCAGCGTGAAGAATCTTGCATTCACTCAGGACGCAAATTTTCGCAGTAAAAGAGAGATTACAACATGGAGATATATATACTGCGTTTCGCTGTATGAGACGTTAGTGCCAAAACGAGCAAACTTGTTACTTTGAACATATATATTTAGCAATTGGGTCAGTAAAATTTCATTATTCATATTTATAACTTGTGGCATTATCTATAATAGAACATTAGAAAACAAGCAAGTTACGTGAGAATCCAATCTTATTTAACTATCACACTGACAAAAGTCAATGCTCGGTTTTTCCACTATCACCAAACAACAATGCACAATCTCTCGACGCGCGTTTCGCTAACCAAGTTAGCATCATCAGGAGATGATTAATAGTGATGGAAAAACCGAGCATTGACTTTTGTCAGTGTGATAGTTAGTGTTACACCAAAGGTTCCAAAACCCAATTACTGGACCAATCTTATTTACCTATAGTTCGTCAATTTGGTTGTATTTCATAATTTAGTTTTTTCTATAATTTAAAACGCTTTTATAAAAAAAAAATAGTCTAAACGTTGTTCTTTGTTTTTCGAACTAGTTTGTATATTGCATACGTAGCGGAGTTTTCACCGAACGGTTAAGCCGAGGAATCGAGCGTCAGGCGGTCTACGGGTCTGCGACTAGGCGCACCGGCATCGACTCGGCGAACGGGCTTTTAGGGCGCGGCCGCTCGGTTTGTATGTACAGAAATCCCGGGGCTCACGCCACTATGGGTAAGCAAACATACATGCTTTTACATTCATATGAAAATTGCTGCACGCGATAAGCGCTTTATCTGTGCGATTGAGCCGAGGTCGCGGCGCTCTGTAGATTACGCGGGCACTGTTTGTCGTGGGGATAAAAAAAAAGTAGCTGACGTTTGTGTAAATCTATGTGATCGGAATTAAATGAGTTAAGTGCGTATACAGTTGCGTGCAAAAAGAAGGGATGAATGTTTCAATATTACTCGCCTCCTGTATACTGGGTACTAAGAATCACTTGTAGAATAATAATACTACAGAATAAAAGTAACAATATGAACTAAGAAAATATCAAGACAGTTGAAAAGTAGATATTAATATATACATACATATGGTGTAACCACTTATTGAGTAAAATTATTTTTGAGAGATGTTCGAACACGTCAGCTATGAGATTATGTTGGTAATATTCTAATCTACACTAAAACTCTTCTCTAACTTTTTCTGAAACTTGAGGTGAAATATTATTTCTGTATATTTTTTGTTTGAGGTCAACAATGTTATCTGGCTTTGTTGCATACAATTTATTTTGAGATTCCCCCATAAAAAAAAAACACCAAAGGTGAAAGATCTGGTGATCTACTTGGCCACACAATTGCATCTCTTCGACCTACCCATTTATTAGGAAAGGTCTCATCTAAATAGCTTCTTACAAATACAGCAAAATGGGGTGTTGCTCCATCTTGCTGGGACCAAACATTTTCACTTGGTAAGGCCGGATATATTATAGTGGGATTCCTGACATCTTTTAATTTATAAGTTGAGAAAAGTAAAGGAAAGATATTGATTAAAAATATTTCGAAATCGCCCCACGTTGGGCGCTAAATATATTGTGCTTCCACTGCAAGGTACAATAAAACCATTTGCAGATTTAAAACCTAGTTTCTTATAATTTGAAACGAACTATACCACAAAACAAGACTTACAGATTGAATAAATGCTGCATAAAAAAAGCATTGTATTATTCTAAATAGTCCTCCAATGGCACACGAACGCATCGCTAAAAATAATATGCAATATCGGCACGATCATCACTGCATTATGTGCATATTGTCACTTGCATAATGCGCAGGTAACGTGAACACGCGTAATGGCGAGCAATTAGTTTAAAGGCGGCACTCGGCTTCTCTGTATAGTATTATAGCTATGCGACTATCCGGTGCTCCCAAGTGGCCCAGAGGCAGCGCCCACTGAATCTCTGTGATGTGACCGCCGCCGATCCTATAATGTCATTTATTCCGTATTAAAATCTGTCGGACGCGTGCAGAAAATTTAAATATGCACGCAAGTCGGCTATTATCCGATACACGGTCTTTAATTAAGCGACACGTCAATACAACATGAATTAGTTAGCGGTTCGATCACGGTTAAAAGGAACGGCGCGGCGTCGCATCTGGCATAATGCACGATAATGACATGCACAAGTTAAGCGAATAATCTGACATCTTGACAGTTGAAAATCGCTTGTTTCTCTTGATTACGGTGATCTGCGACTGACGGTTCCTATATTTAAATGTCGTATTGTTTCGATAGAAGGGCATTGATATTACTATAGCATTTTGTTTATAGTAGTTATTACGATTGTGTTATTTTTTTTTGTTTTCTAAAGTTGTTACATACATACATTTGAAGGTTATGTTTTATTCAAGTATTTTTTCTCTTGTCAGAGTTCTTGGAATATGAATTAAGTAATTAATGTAAATTAATCATACTTTTTCATTTACTTTTTCATTAATTTATGCAAAAAAAAATTTTAGGTGTTTGCATGACTGTAATTAAATGATGTTTTAAATAAATTCTAGTCGTTACACGGGATATATCAACGAATTTGTTCGTTCGCAAACATTGTGGTTCTAGTAGAAAATTGATATTAAAAATCATCAGTATGCCTGTCGAAAACCACCTTAACGAACAGATAACATTCCTTGATGAAAACTATGCGTTATAATAACTAACGCATGCACTAAATATACAAAGGAACACGGCCCTGATGAATAGAAATCATTGAAATGTCGTTACTTACATTTCTATGATAATCTATAATCATAGATTGAATGAAAACGTTCATTATGAAACTAATGTTACTTACAACAATAACCTACTTTTTTACTGCTTAATAGCTTCGCTATTTCTGACGTGGACGCTACCAGACTTCTTACCTTCACGGCTAGATGGCGGTGGACATTTTTCATTTACATCTTGATGTCAGTTGTACATTTAGGTGCGTGATAGAGTGTTGGGTTTGATTGTGTCTCTCAGAACTAATAAGTTCTAAAGAGTACTGTCCATGTCTAGCGTTGACATATTCGATAATTACTCCTACCTTTCTTGTTTAATAACATACTTTATTGATCCAATCAAGTCATCAGTTTATTTTCAATAACTTTGGTTTCATTAATACAATGAATAGTTTATCACCCAATAAATTCTTTCGATATTTAATAAAATTCTTTCCATCGATTTGATAAACTCGTTCTTCAGACAAATTTTAATGCACTATTTTCTGTGAACAAAGAATTTTTTCATTGCTTCAGTACCCATTTTTTTTAAAAATTGTGGTAATTATTCCAGTAGTTGTTGAGGTCACATAAATTGACTTTTTTTTCGATGAACACTCAACTGTAGCTTTTTATTGTTGCAGCATATTATGATATTGGGGTGTTATTCCATTCATTCTGGCAACAGTACTCTTGCTACACTATCAGGTGTGGGCTCCAGATTACATAGTGCTATTAAACAAAGCACTAAACACTTCACCGTTGCTTACCATAAGAATTCACTGTATGGGATATACGACTAAAAACAGGTAGTCTTAGGACATCGCATCGACTTGAACCTTCTCGAAGGAATGTTACTCCTTGCAATCTAGAGATGATTTGAGAGAAACGGCAGTAGATTTGGGCAGATTCACCCAATCGAGTAATGCCCTAAAACGCATTGGTCGTCAACTGTACGTTTCAACAGTTAAGTTGTTACCAGTAGTAAACTCTACCTCATGATGATAGCGTAGGTATAGAAACGTATGTTCGACACTTTTTTTCGGTAAGGGGTTTTGTTGTATTTAATGGGGAAACTAGGATAGTCGAGGTGATGAAATACCCAAATTAGACTCCACAACAAAATAATACTCCCAGCCAAAAGGCGTGTCTTGTAAAATGACTGATAACGTCTGAGTGGTTGGCTGGTTGGTATTATCATATTTTTTAATTTAATCAAAAACGTCTGACAAACCAAACGTACAGCAGAAGAGGACAGTTTTATACCACAGAAGAATTAACCACCGAAGTAAAATGGGTAACATGGGGGATTATTGTACTAATTGATTTCTTCTTGATGAGACTAAATTATTAATTTAATATTCATCTAACATTAAGAAATAAAAAAATACTTTACTACGTCAATACTTCTTATTATTATATCAATCCTGCTGATAGTCTAGTAGCTTGCACGCTTGGCTATCAGTCGTTAGGTCCAGGGTTCAAATCATCACTGTGGTCAGTTACGACATCGGTTTTTTCCGTGGTCGTAATGATGATTAGGAAGGAGATTTGGTTCTGCAGGGGAGTCTGATAAACACCTGCTGGTTAGACTTTATCAACCATCTTAAAAAAAGCAAAAAAAAATTAATGTCGAGAAACCTTTGTCTTATTTCATACTTTAGATTCGCATTAGCTTTATATAGAAAGTGGTCCTGCAAGTACTACAAACATGATATGTCTATGTATAAACAAATAAATGGCTTAAATTTGACTAGGGAAAAAATTTCCTTACTTCGTATGATCCAATTCAATTGTATACATATTTAATCAATTAACAACACCTTATCAGGAGAAGTAATATAATTTTCGACTCCTCAAGTGTGTGTGTGTGCCCGCATACGTCTGTGTATTTATTTTTTCCAGCGAAATATAATGAAAAGCCAACAATTATCTTATCTAAACAAAATATATGTATATAATTTAATATACGACGCTTCTACAAGTAGGCAAATAAATGCGGTCTTTAGCCTTATAACTAATGCACTGTATACGTTTGTACCCGTAATTCCAGTACAAACAAACATGTATTTTACTATGTTTGCGTAATTGATCACGCAGTACCCACATACAATACGTACGGACACATAACCAAACTGGGATCCCTTCTCCGTATAATTCATTAGCGGAATTCTACTAACAATTCTGGGTATTCGATTCGGGGCTAATGATCAGTTTATTGTACAATATTACCAAAGGCCGGATTCCCATGCAGTTGCAACTTTTTCTTGCTACCTTTTAAGTGAATTAAATCTTGACCGATATTCGAGTCGTGAAAAGAAGCTTCTTCTGCACTGGGCAACTTGGTTTGCTAAAAATACACATCTGTGTTTCTAGTATTCCTAAAATTTGTTAGAACCTCTCATCTTATTAGACAAAGAAAATGTCAAGTGATTACCGCATTCGTATATCTGCATTTAGTTGCATAACCATATTTTTCCTTTATCGCCGAAAAATACAACAGCAAAAATTCTAACATCCTGCAAAAATAAACATCCGATAACATGCTCAAACACATATTTCCGGCGTCAATTCGCCAATAATAAGATAATTCTGTTCCGTTCCCTTGCACAATCACACACCGTGCGATTTATGTTGCAAAAAAAAAAAGACAAACAATAGCCAGTGGTTAATATCTCGCACATTTTGGTGCCTCTTTTTTTCTCCAAATATTTGCCAATCTATGGCGGATGTTTGATTTGCTAATGATGTTTGCGGTGTGTTTCAAAATCCGCTCTCGCAGAAAATTTCGTGGTTGTTAATTCGTGATTATATTATGTGCTGGTGCGTGCATTAATTGTCTGATGGTTTATTAGCATCGTGTTCCTAGTTCCTTGCAACGTATAGCGATTTAAATTATGTGATTAGTGTTGATGCAGAAGGTGTGAGTTAGTAAATGTAAATTCAACTTCTTTCTGTTTTTGCAAATGCACAGTAGATGGCTAATGAATTAGGATCTGCTAGAACGCATTGCTTCTAATTTTGGATTGTGTTGCAATAACTGTTTTTTATTACAATGTAATAATTTAATCGGATCAAAGGAGAAATATGGGCTACCTGGACTTTATTACAATTACAGCTTTGCATAGAGGAATTGTTTGGAAAATTTCCTAGGTTATTATAAAATAATTTAGTTAAAGACATATCATTAATTACTTTCTGTTAGTGCAGCATCATAAACAAATGTAACTTCATCATTCTTCTGATCATCTTTATCACCATCTTTATGATATCACCTTCAGGACTTGATGCAAAAACGGCATGATGGATCTAATAAAATAAAATAAACCCCATTTCTCTAACTTGCACCTGTTTTCTTTTAATAGCCTTCCAAAATTGCACTGTCTGTTTTGCCGTAGTTTATACCGGGTGTCCAGCCTAAGATGCAACGGTCCCTAGTCGATTTATTATTGTCTTTTTGAAAAAAATGTTTCAAATAAATGTTGCCTCGAATCATATTCTACATATGTTAAAATTAGTTTCAGAAATGGTAGATTTTCGGCCACTTTCTTTGCATGCCAGTATTATTGCTGCCAGTCCCAAGCCTGGTGAAATGCGAGGGGAAGGTGGCCGGCGGCGGCGGCGCTTTGCAATACGTATCTATCGTGAGAAACTGACACCCGGTATAAGGATGAACATTTGAGCAATGTTATTTTTAAAATTTATGAATTACATAATGGCAAATGGCAAGTATGGCTCCATGGATAGATGATATTAAGTTTTGGACAATATATTAACGATGTACTGTTTATAGAAGTTGCTACAAATAGTTTCTGCAGAACCTTGTACGACTTGTTGCTATAAAACAATAGATCGCTTGTAAAGACTTTATTGTTTTCCGAAATATTCTCCACGAAGACTAAATAAAAAACACTTTTGGGTTCGAACCAACTCTGGAAGCAGTTATTCCACTTGTTTGTTGGTACAGTAAAAATTGCGTTTTTTTATTGCCTCGACTGTTTTTTTTTTTTTTCTAGCGACTGGAACCTTTGATCACGCAGTTTGGTCTTGATTTTCGGAAAGGTAAAGAAATCAATCGTCGGCACTTAGATCGGGACTGTACGGAGGGTGATTAACAATTCTACGTTTTCTTTCAACGCAAGATTGTGTTGATGGAGGATTAATCATCGTTGGAGGTTGGTATGTCGAAATTCAGCGAAGATTTGCGGCAGATAAATGGTTGTATACCAATTGACAGTAACATTTATTTGATTTTGTAAAGGAATTATTGCGACATGACTTTCTTTCGTGTTCTTTGACGTCTTCTTTTTGGAGGCACTTCCAGAATGGATGTCTTTTGCCGATTTGGCTTCATATTAGACCACCCAAACAGAGAGTTAGCGTTTATTTCCTGGTTTATACGAGTAAATTCGTTTTTAGAGTATCTTGCGTTGAAGTGGTCCAGAGTTTCTTTGACATCGATTTACCCTAGCCGCTTACGGGAAATTAATTTTCTGCACACCATTCTCCATGCAAAAAAAAATTGAATTGAGGTCTTTGAAATCCCCAATGAAGCATATATAGATCTTCCTTGGAGAGCTTGCGCAAAGCATCAACTTTTTCCTGAGTGACTGACTTTTCACTTTCACCCAACGATGTAAGCCTGACTATCTGACCTCCCTTCGACTATCAGGCATCAATATCTCCTTTTTTGCTAACTAAAACTTGCATCGTTTCAATATCTTTTCTCCAATCCTATATCTACTATGAATTTGTCCGTGGTAATCATAATTTTGTTTTCCACACTTTGATTAGGCATTCCCATCCATTTCTGTTCTCGCATTCTTACAGCTCTCTTCAAACATAACATTTCTATAGTCTATAATTAAGATTTTTAAATATGATTTCATCATTATCTATGATTTGCAAGCAGAAATTTATTATTGTCTTTCCTATCTCTTGCACTTTATAATCACGTTAGAGACATTTTCATTCCTGTATCATTCCGAGCGCTTTGGTGCAATCTAAAAGTTTACCTTTGGGCGAAGACATAAAACGCAAACGGAAAATACGCCAGTGCGGGTGAAGGTGGCGAATCTAATCGCCCGAAACGTTCGGAACAATAGGATAACCGACCCGAGGCTCGCCAGAAGGTCACCGGTAATCGCCACAGAATTAGTCAACTTACACTTTCCTCCCAACTTAAGTTTAAAGAAGAAAAAATCGATGATCTTCTAAAGGGTTCTTTTTTTTTAAGTTTTGACGTAACAACATAATGTTGTTCATAATATGATTGTTTTTGTTACATACTAAGTAATTGTAAAAGACTTAAATAAAAAGCCGAAACGTCTTACATGAATTAAAGTGTTTTTATCATTAAGAGCCAACAATTCCACGAAAATTATATAAGAAGCATTTAAGTGGCTACAAAAGAAACTAAGGCAGTTAAAAAATGTATAGATTGGTGAACGTCTTTCAGTCGGCTTTTTAGTTTACTATTAGTCGTTATGCCTTAAACGATTTGAACTATTCATCATCTAAACCTTCTTAAGTTCTTTCTTAGACTACATTCGTATAGTGCTGAAATTATCATGATTATGCTTTCAGCACTTGAAATCCAACAGTAACGTCCACAACAGCAAGCCTAGCGTAACCATCAGATCCACGTGAACAATCAGCCGCTGGTATTTTATTTATATTGAGACCAATCATGCGCGACCTCCCTTCACAACAAAACAAAAGAAAATAAATCGGTGGCCATTAATTACACTCAATAAATCCGATAAATGGACCCGATACGCCTGATAGATCGTGTTTGGCAATACGAAACGGAATAAGGAGGTGTAGTTATGATTGTTCATATATATTACAATAATGACACTCGGACAACAACCGATACACGAAAGTATACGTGCGCATGCAATAAATCTATGGAGGCCGTTATTATGGGTGCGAATATACATATAAACCGATAATCGTGATTGAATTACAAATCTTCAAGAAAATACTACATCAGAGTAGCATACACAGCATACGCAAAGTGACTTTCTGTTCGGGCAAATACTTTTGCTCATTGATGTACAAAAGCAAAGAATTAGGTCAGCTGGAATTTTAACAAAACCACGACCGAAGCGATAGAATCTCTCTTAGCTAGAAGAATGAATACTGTCAAGTCGAAAAAATTCTTTTAACGATCGGCCTGGTTGTAGTACATACGACTATGCAAATCGCGCGCATTTGATACGAACCAGAGACGAGAATTTCGATTGCTACTTCCTCCGTACGTTGGCGGAATTTCCAAAGGAAGCGAGTGCGCGCTACGGCATGCCAATCTTCGGGATAATTCGATTATGCTCGGGCTGTCAGGAACGCGCCGTTATTAAACATGTAGGGTACCACCGCGTGAATGAAATAATATCTTAAAATAAGTAGGATGCGATAAGACTCGTTGTTTATCATTGTCACGATTGATGCACATATGCATATTCATTTGTTCGATAAGATTCAACTTCACAATCGAATTTTTTAAGCTTTTCTTTTTCGATATTGATCTTTCTTTGGTCTTGACTATGTGAGATGGTGAAGGTTCGTAATTCTATCTTCAGAAGAAGAATTGGTGAGCAGAATTTAGTGGCAATTTTCTGCTCACCAGTTTAGTTTAGAACTGTTATCATTATCATCATCGTCTGCTATCTAACAGCAGTTGCAGAATGAAATCCTTAGAATAAAAACTACAAGTTTAGAACGATTCTATAACCATTAAATCAGATTTTTATTAGGAAAGTACGTATGGTGAAACTCTGGTAAAACGGACCCTCTACAAATCGAAATCCTTTCTGAGATGGAAGGATTGTTTAATCTCGTAAAATTGGTGTTAGAATCTCGTAAAATTGGTGTTAGATCTTAGATTATAAATAATCTCTATTAAGGCAAAAAAAAACAGAGCAGGAAATTTGTTCTTCAATTGGACAATCGCGCAATTTCATTCAGTTCATTTGCGCAAACATAGATTTGTGTATTGACATGAATCCACTCGTCGAAAGTGTATTTATATTGTATGGGAAAAAATGCATAACAATAATATCTAATCTCATAATTAAAGTGTGTATCAGAAAGCGGTTTAAGTACGCCAAATATCTTGGGCTGTGACCACTAATCTTTTCAATACAGCAATAACGAAGACTCACGAAATAATGAAAATGCTGAAAAATTATAACCAAATGGATCATAAACTTTTGCTTTCCGGAGGGCACTTGTTGGAAACTAGATGGAATTGAATGAATTCGTTTAGTTTCCGAGAAAATCTAATGAGTTTCGTGTGAAGTATCATGCTAAATTGTCAAACCATTTTCACAATTTGTTTCTAAATAAGAATACGATATTGGCTGGTATAATTTGCAGCATCCTTCCCACATAGTTCCATGCTCACTGCTGTTTTATAGCTCTATCGAAGGTCAAATTTATTGCTTGTAGTAATTTATTTTGTATTTTCTCAAAGCTGTTTTAAGATATGCACAAAATTGCAATCGATTGACAACTTTTGCGAAGCAATTCAAATTTTCTGCGCACATGTTCTCTCTAGCCGTTTTCAGCAATTTTAAATTCTTTTGGACAATAACATGACCTCATTATGTCATTGTATGATTTGTACTTACTGCTGTGGCCTGGCTCCCCGGTTGTCGTGAATTCAGTTTTTTGTCTGCTCATTCCGATAAGCCTTTGTCAATGTTGCGAGAAATTTCAAATTGTTTTATTTTTAAGTAAGATTTAGTTAATGTTTTGGATTGTTTAATTTATTTATTTGATTGTTCAGTTTTTTTTATTTTAATTTCATTCAGTTGTACATTTTGCGTTCACTTGTATTGTATATGTTGTTTTGTTTTGCGAGTTCGTCCGAGTGCGGACAGATCTTTGTGCGTTGCAGCGCACGCAGCTGTAGATTTTTATACATATACGATTGTTTAACCTTGTAAGGGCAGTTCCAGCTTGTAAGTATATGTAAAATTGTATTTCATTGCTGACATTTTGTGATTTTTGATTTCAAGCTTTGAATTCACGTTTTTGATTTTATTTTGTCCATCAAGGAACTATTTTTATAATAATTGTTATTATATTCTTGTGTACACAATTTAGATATAAGATCCTCGGGTTGGGTGAATAGAAGCATTGTGCTTGCTTTTAGTTTTTATTTATGTAAATTACTTGAATTGTCCACGTTTAATTTAGTTGTTTAAATATTGAGACCACGTGGATTGAATGGATTTAAAAAAAGATTATCTTCCTGAACTATTTGTTACCTGTTGCTTTGATAAAGGATTCAGCTTTGTCCTTTTTAATTTAGAGTCAAATGCAGTTTTGATTTGTCCAAGGTTTTTTTTCTGCAAAGTTGTTATTAACATTTTTTTTTCTTTTTTTTTTAAATAATAAAATTATTGAATTTTTATGTCATTCAAATTACTGTTCTTTTATTTTTGATTAAACCTTTTAAAAATTTTTGGAGTATTTAAGAAAGTCAGATTTCTTTCACCCACATTTTTCTTTTCATGATAAGTTTAATTGTGAGAGTAACCCTGAGTTTAATTGTTCTTTTGCGCCCTTTTATAATTGTTATCATTTGAGCTAGCTAATTTAATTTTTCAGTTTTAATTTCATTTGCCAGTTTTGTTGGTACATTCAGTACACAGCAGTACGTTTTTTTTTTTGAGCAAGTATATCATACAGTAAGTCGTAAGAAAATGCCACCATGGCAGGGTCATGGTCTATAGTTGGAATTACCATACTAATAAAAGCATTTAAAGGAGAATAGCACTAGAAATGGACTCGAGTTTCTGCCTAATAAATATCATTAGAATCATTAGGAATGCAAAGCTTTATCCACCATCGCCTCCTAGAGAATCAAGAGTTTAGATGTGCGCTCCCTAGAGATACAAGAGAACAAGATGATCGCAGCGTAAGCCGGTAATGGTCACAGATCTAGCTCGACAATTCATGGATTGAGAATTTAGCTTGTTTAATCTAGGAAGCGCACATCTAAACTTGACTCCCTAGTAGGTGATGAGGTGATACCAATAATAGACCATGGGCTTCCGCCATGGTGGCATTCTAATTAATTGTATTTAGTTCTTCTTTCTTAGATGTTTTAAGTGTAGTAAGTACAGCAATTTTTTGTTTACCTAGAGAATAAATACTTATCTCAATTCCCTTGACTCATCTTTCCCATTAAAATATGATGTTGTAGAACATTTCCACCCGGCAAACTATGCTTATTATAGTTGTATTTGTTTGTATTATCACTATCCACGGTCATATTTCAAACAGCAAGTTGATAGTAAAGTAATTTCCTTTAGGCAAATAATTGAATCTATTAGTGAACAAAGAAATATTACGTGTTACCATTTAATAGATTTGGAATAAAGAGGGAAACGAAATGTTTATAATTGCAGTAGGTAAAGTTACGTAACCGATTGTGGCATCAAATAACTATGAACCTCAAGTTGTTACGGTGGAAACGCCTACACAGTCGTGAAAATAAGATCACGACGGTAATAACTCTTAACATCGAGGTCTGGTTGGCCGTGAAAATTAAAACAGGAAAATAGAATGCAGGAAATTAGCGCGAATAGAACACCAAATCGTCTTAATCTATTCTATTTATAAAGATTACTAGAGACACTTACGTACGGCGTATCACGTTCTAGTGAAATGTGTAATATGCAATTGTTTTTTTTTTCAATTTTTTTTTTATCAATACCTTTCCATAGTCAGTGTTTTATGGGCTTTGCTTCCATCGTGCCCGCAACCACGGCCGTTGCATGCACTGCTATTATTACTATATGGATGTGTGTCAGCGGTAGCGACATAGCCCATAGATCACAAAGCGTTACACCCAACTCCTACGCTCGCGTCCGCAAGCGCTCTCTTTATTACGGCGATCCTCCGATCTAGCCGTCTCCGTCTGGCGTTTATGTAGAATAATGGGCGATTACCGGTGACCTTCTGGCGAGCCTCGGGTCGGTTATCCTATTGTTTCGAACGTTTCGGACGATTAGATTCGCCACCTTCGCCCGCACTGGCATATTTTCCGTTTGCGCTTTATGTCTTCGCCCAAAGGTAAACTTTTAAATTGCATCAAAGTTTTAACTTTGTATTGTAGATTAGTATGTAACTGATTGTGAGTACTAATTTCCGTTAAAATGCAAAACTAAAGGTAAACACTAATTAGATAAGATCTATACTTAAGAATTACATGTTTACAAATGACTTTGGGGATTATTTGAAAACGGGTTATATTGTGGTTCACTTAATTATTTATTTACTTTTCGGCAAATTAAAGAATTATCACTATTATGCAGATAAATCCCTTATACTAAAGGCCTTTTCAATTACATTTACTACAAACATAGTCTGCCTGAAGCACTATAACTATTTCTTCTCTTCATTACAAAAACACTTGTTAATTATTTAATTATTTACTTACTATATTTATTCCCTAATGATTTTATTTTAAATGTAGAATAGAAAGTAATTATTAATGGAGCGATTACCAGCATTATATGTAGGTAAATATTAATAAACACATTCACAAATCGCATATAATATGCATTAACTGATGAATGCAAATAATAATCTTGTATTTCTTTAATTCCCCAATGTAAACTATTATACCATTGTTTGCATTTCAATTCAATTTAACCTTTTCCTTTTTATTTTTTCCAATATTAGGTTAATCCGGTTCTGTCGGGGCCGAGCTATTTGTCCTGAACCTACCCTGCGCGGCGCCGTGCGCGAGGTAAAATTTAGTCCCAAGAGATCGAAGGTGCCGACACGAAGTGAAACTACTGCTTAGGTATATACTAGTGTTGGGAAATGTCGTTCCTTTTACGGACTAGTTCCTTTCGTTCCTTTTGTAAAAAGGAACGAGTCCGCTGAACTCGTTCCTTTGGAACTAAATCAAATATAGGTACATTCGGTATAGGTATCGTTCCTTGAACAATACACTCGCCAGCTCGCCGCTATACGCAGGCAGAGATATGTCGTTCCGATCGGAATTGGTATAAAGAGTGAGTGCGCAATACAAACATAGCATTCATCTAATGTAATCTACATCTACATATACCGTATCTATTATACATGTGCATAAGTTACGTATTAAATAATAAACCCAATATAGACTTTATTTACTATGGTAGATGTAACTTGTCAAAAAGAAAACAAAGAACGTTTTATTTTTATTTAAAAACACGTCCACAGTCTACAGTCAAGTTATATAAACAAGCTTTCAACACTAGCAAATCGCTTAATAGCGATAAAAGTTTCTTGTGTATGTAGGTAATCATAACACACCGACTGTGGACCGAATTCATTTCGTTCCGATCGAACTCGGTTTAAAGGAACTAAAGGAACGATGTACCGAAGGAACTAAAGGAACGATGTACCGAATAGGTACATTTGAGTCCGGACCCGGAACGATATAGCGGACTCGTTCCTTTTAGTTCCATGTGCGGACTAGTTCCTTTGTACCGAGTCCGGTTGGAACGACACATCTCTAGTATATACTGTGACTTTACTATCCAGCTTCTGGGATCAATTATGAAAATCGGAAAGTGTTTATTATTCTTAAATTTTCCCAAAATGTGTAGGTTTGTTTTGTTGCTGGGTAAAGCATGTTGTGGAATACACTGTGACACTGCTAGGCGTTGACAACTATTGACGTATTGTAGCATCTCCACGGAAATTTTGCCGAATTCGAAGGAGTTCCAAACTACGGGAGGGATTTTTTACGTGCCAAATGCCGTATTGATGAGAAGAAGACATATTCTGATTTTTTTTCCACAAATAAAAATGGGGTGACAGGGAACATGTAAACCATTCATCCACCGGCAAATATGTGGGTATACTTAACTATATCAAAACTAAAAGTACTCTTTAATGAAATGTGATTTATTAGTAGCACATAGCAACAGTCCATTATTATTTTCAATAATTATGATTCAAGTTTATTTTTTTACTAAAATTAAAAACCACAGAAACTAAATCAGAGTATACAGTATACAATTAGATGGCGCTCACCATGGGCAATTTAATAGTTTTTAACATAGATGTAATACTTATAAGTTTTAGCGGCGTTACTGTAATGAACAATACTCGTTCGTTTTTCTTTCCCATGTTTACATTCGCCTTTACAATTTACGACCTCCTACTTAAACATAAAATTCTATTATTCATTATCGTTAATAGAAGGCGGCAAGGCATAACAGCATTAGACACGCCGCCGTAATTAAATCATCCTATTCTTCGAATTCCGATTTCTTAATTTCATTGTTTATTCACGGGACGCACGCGCCGATATCTACGGATCGGCGTGGTTCACTCAGATGGCGGGCATTTTTCCTCGTGAGAACAATCGGATATGTTCGAGGCCATCATCGTTGCACTAATCATCATCTTCCGATTTTTTTCATCGCCAGCCGCATCTTTTGCGAGTTACGATCGCCTCGAAGGCACCGTGCGAATAATAAAATGGAAGGACGAATGCGCTAATAACTAAGAAGCCGGTATTCATCTTCTCTGTCTTCTCTTTTTTAATTATAGTGTTCTGGTTACTCTTGTCGTCCGTACCCTTCTTGCTTGTCTTTCTTGCGTCCTCTGGTTTACGACTCTTTAATTGTTTAATAGGTTTGTTGTTTGTCTTCTGCGGGTAGCATCTCTTAGTTTGCGGTTGGCGTAATTGCTGGGTTTTACAGTTCTACACACAAGTGTGGCTTTGAGGACTTTCTAACGTTAATATTTATGAATGTTCCAGTAGTAATTCCAGAAAAAGGATTTCTTGTTTGTCGTCGTGCTGTTTTTTTATGGAATTAGGCTAAGATTTAAGATTCTTGGTTACAAGAATAACCAACACTTCGACACTAGAAGACAATAATCAGAGAAAGACAATAATCCACATAATAGTGTATCCAACTACCGCCCTATATTTCTGTAGTCATTCTCAAAAATTGTTGAAAAAGTGATAAGGAATTTTCTATTTTTATGGGGCCGCAATACTTCTAATACTAACCGTATTAAAACCGATTACACACAGAAAAAACTACATTTTCTGCTTTATCCAAAATTTGTTATATCAAACAAATGAGAACATCTTTCTTACAGGATTCTGCAAGCATTTTTATTATATTATCACTTTTATATTATCTAAGATCTCATCGAGGATTAAACTACTCCAGATCCAACGGAATGATACATAAATCGTCGTTAAGAAAAAAAAAACGTTATTTTAATTATTCGTTTTAGAGATTATTATCACTATCAAACGAGTCCATGTAAACAGCGCTCATAATTTCACACGGCCTTCGCACATAACTAACCTACATTTTAATATCGAAAGAACTATCGATCCATGAAATACCATCGCCAAATCATGTAAACCATTGTGGAATTTCTCACAGAGCGCTTTTAGAAATACGGCCATAAAATACTTATACAATACGCTATATAATTAAATCCGGATGTAATAAAACTGATATTAGGAACCTATTAGTACTTCCTCTGTTGGATACACAAACAGTTTTTTTCTCGTGGAATCATTATTTTCATAGAGGGAAATTTGCAACAGAAAAACACATGTTAAACTGAGACTGTTATAATTACCCATAGATATAGACGATGTATTTACAAAATTTTCCGAAAAAATTGCTGGTGCTGTTTTAACCTACATGTTTGAAGGTCTCTTTATGGTTAATTACTTTGTCAGATTGATTTAGATGAATTGAACGAGGTTAAAAGTGATCTATAGTACACAGCCTTGCCCAAAACTATTAGGCACCTCCAACAAAATACTTAAATCGTAAAAAATTTAGAAACAATAACAAACGCTCTATACAAAGGTGTAAGCAGTGTTGTCTAGCTTCAATAAAAACATAGATAATTCCGCTGGAAGAGACATAAAACATCTGGCGAGTAAAATACGGGATATGCAATTGTTTGAAAAAACAGTTCAATTGTTTTTCCAGTCTTTATTTGACCTTCGCAACGCAGGGTAACTGACGTGTATAATGTATAGTGGCGAATTTTACATCTTTTAATTCTAAAATGCCTAAATAAGTGAGCTATCTATTGAAAAAAAGAATTTAGGAATCAAGTCTTATATGAACAACCTCAAAACTCGAGTAGAGATAAGCGATTTGGTGCAATCTTCTCGAAGTACAGTGCAATCTGCTATTAGAATGTTCACGGAGACTCGGCCCTATGTAAACAAAACAAGAGCGGGAGTAAAAGACGTGACAACGAAACGTCAAGGCAAAAAATAACGTAAAAAAAAATTTTTGAGCTCACGAAGATATTGGACAAACAATACTTTTAGTTTGTCCAATATCTGTCATTTATTACATTCAAACGTAAATGACACGACACACAACTCCCTTGTAGTTTAAAAAACTCAAAACTGTTTATCGCATTCCAAAATTCCTCTTTGGAGAACCGAAGCCGCTGCAACAGCTTGTACGCTTAAACACGCAGATGTAGTTACTAGTATACAATTACTTTTGACCTTACGAACCGACCAACCAAAGAGTCAATTGAATTAAAAAACAATCGATAAGTGATTTATAGATCGAATACCTCGCCTACTATCCATATATCAATTTCTATAACGGCTGGTATGTATAACGTAATGTTTCTTCTAAAGGTTCTTATTTACTGCTATTGTGCGCTGTAAGACTTTTATGGACTGCCATTAAAAATCTTGTCGAAATGCAAACGGTGGGTAATTAATTCAGATTTACTAGTTTTTTCAACATCTCAGCATTTGAGTATTTTTTCTCTAGATCTATTAACTTAATACAAACTGTTTATTTACACCTGTCAGGGTAATTTTGCTTAGGCACTCTGTAACGCTTAAATTTAATTTCCCTCTTTAGAAAAAGGTATCCGCTAATGCGGCTATAATCGTGTGTGAATTTATTTTGGAACCAGTGAACCTCGCTGTAGCGAATTTGTGTCGTCAGACAGTTTTCTCGTTTTCCGACGGCTTGTGATTTTGAAATGCAATTTGTGCTATACCCTGAAGTATTTAGAAAACTCGAACTTTCTCGAGGCTCGTGCCTGTTTTTCGTTTATTTTTAGATGTGTGCGACTAGTATTATCTTTTCCAGAAGTGAAAACAAAACAGCTTCCATTTGAAGTACGATTTTACGCACTTTGAAAAATTTAAATTTTCTCTCAAAAATTGTCAAATTTTGCAATTTTTTAAAATCGTTTCAAACATCATTTCCTACGTAGTTTGACCTGGTAATTACGATAGTTAAAGAATTTTTGCCCTGTCACAATTAGTTCTGCAGATAATTGCTTGTGGACGTTGAATCTTCGAAAGAATCATTAAAATTTGAGCCAAATTTGTTGGAGAAAGTCCAATATTATCTTTTCCAAAAGCGAAAACAATTTTTCTATGCAATATACGCATATAGCTTCCATTTGAAGTACGATTTTACGCACTTTGAAAAATTTAAATTTTCTCTCAAAAGTCAAAGGGGTGTCCCTTCAAAATTTGTCATATATAGTTCTGCAGATAATTGCATGTGGGCCTTCAATCTTCGATTATTTATATGTTTGCCTTATGTATGTATATATATGTACAAATCCCATGTGTACCAAGAGCCAATTTTAATAAACAACTGGCGAGATAGGGCAAGGCTTTGATGTTTGACGCTGTCCTAGCGCTAGTATTGCTATACCTTTCGCCGGCTTCCGTGACTCATTTATGCTAGAATAAACGTGCCGATGAAACATGCAAACGGGACGAATGCACGTGGTGGCGTTTTAAAAATAATTTTCGACGCTAGAGATGCCTAAGATAGATGGTGTAATTAATTTACAAGTGAAAATTCGCATCCAGGATAGAATTGTTTCTGTAAAGTGGCTCATACATTGAGTTTTTCCATGAGTTTTGGCCGAATGATGGCTAAATGGTGTTTAATACCCATACCAGAACTAATACGGCCACATCCTTTGAATTGAAGTTATATGTTTCTTGTTAAATATTGACAGAAATCGCATGTACACCCACTGAGAAAAATGGATTGTAGAAATTAGATAGTAAATCTCTTTATGTTAATTAGTAACATAATTATTGTCAAAACGACAATATGTGGGGTATTAAGAGTAAAATAACCAGATGTTACCATGCTTATAGTAAGAGGTAAAATCTGGATGTTACCAGGTATTCGATGCATATTCAATTTCTAACATAAATGTTCGTAACGCTCTTCCCACCCCTTGCTCTATTCATTGTCGATCTTTACCGAAGAAATCGACCAATAAGCTGTATTGCCACTCACACGTGTTATGTACGTGTGATACAGGTGTACGTATTCGTGTCGGTGCATGTTTGTGTCTGCACAGAGAAAAATCCATGTTGTAATATTTACACTTCACTGTTTGACGGAAATTGTAGTAAGAATTCCTACTATTGTGCAAAATTTTAGAACAACGGCGTTGCATTTTCCTATATCACGGTTACAAAAAAAGCAATAAAATTGTTTAAAAATATTGTGTGACAATCTTCTACAAAATATAGTGAAATGTTTTACAATATTTTACAACAAGTGAATATAATAAATTGCATATAATGTAGTGAAGACAGTTATAATAACAGGTGTAGCAAATTTACTGTGTTGTGTTTATTTAGGTTAGGTTAGGCGCTTGCAACAGTCACCTTACTTTGATTATTGAAAACGGCATTAATAATGAGATGGAATGAAATGAATGCTGTATAGTTTTATATCTATATAGTAGGAATATCATAATACTCATAATTGGTTTAGCTACATAAATATGTGATACTACAGCTTTTGTCGTAAAGATGGCGCTACGCTTGTTTCATAATCTTTGAAATTCGTACTCAATGTAAATTGTGATCGGTAAATGTGGCTGCGTAATATCTATATGATGCTTATACATGGTTAACGTCGTGTAAAAAGTACTGTGGACAATCGCCCACAGACGAGAATTACGAGGCGCTTCAATACCGGTAGTACTCTACAGTACTCCGGGCCGGTCTGATTCCCGCAATCCTGCCCGATACGACGGCAATTCGCCCGGCTGTCACCGGCTAATCAAATTATATTAATTAATTATAATTAAAAATTATTAAACTATATTTATTATAGTTTTCATTGTTAACAGTTATTATCAAATATAGTCAGCGCTACTAGACATTTTTTTCACATTTACTAACATGTATACTCAAATTAATAATACAAATATAGTACACTTTACCATACGAGTTAATAAAAAGTATTCACAGATATTTACTATACAGATATTGTCACCGGTAATATAAAATATGATTGTCCCTATAGGAGCTATAAAATATATTAAAGTATACTATATTTATGTTAAAGAGTACTATCTATTTCTCTCAGTGCCAGAATAAAGAAGTATATTCGAAACAATTACCAGAAAACTTTATATAGGCGGGGATTTTAGAATTTTCTGTTTGCGTAAGTTAATAATAATAAATAATCCAGCTATGGACTCCCAAATTATTAGTTTTCTACCATACTTACGGCATATAATGGAAGTAGGCGTTAAATTAACTATGTAGATAAGTCTAATAATGATCCTTACCTAAAAACAAAAGAAAAATATATTAAAAGACGTAGTTATACAAATAACCTTCGAACTATGCTATAATTGATTCAAAATTATCTATCAATTAATTGGAAATGGAATAATAAATAGTTAGAAGCAAAAATGACTAATACTAAATTGACTAACAAAATAATACATTACAACTTTGAAAACAAACGTTTTCGTACGTATAACTAACTACTAAGCGTTTGGCAATTTCAAACCATATCCGTTTCTGAGTGAACGTTTTCTGAGAACACGTAATTTTACTTTTACGTTTTGTATATTCTCTTCTCT
Source organism: Cetonia aurata (assembly GCA_949128085.1). Classification (NCBI taxonomy): domain Eukaryota; kingdom Metazoa; phylum Arthropoda; class Insecta; order Coleoptera; family Scarabaeidae; genus Cetonia; species Cetonia aurata. Next base: position 39,688,098 of record OX421885.1, read on the forward strand.
TTCGTTTGAGAGGAGTGCAAAATCACTTATACTCTTGCCAATACATCGAAACATACTAATTAACTAAAATAGCTTCAATTGTAAACTTTAAATAACCCCCAGTCTAACACATAATCGCCAATAGAGTAGGTGTATCGGTGCCCAGAAATGTGTAATACTTACGCATTGAGACGTGTTAAAATCTGTAATTAACCAAATATTGCAGAGTCGTTACTTCATCTCTCAAGGGGCATTACGATTTAATGCGTGACACACTGATCATTTTACTTTCTGTTTTGGCGAATTATGAACGTTTTCTATTTGTACATTAATGTTAGGCATTCAGTTTTTTTATAGCGTATTTCTTAATATTACCCTTAGGGAACTGATAGATATGTGGTTATATATTGAGTAGGTATATGTTTAAGATAATGATATGCCCTAATTGGTGAGCATATTACATCCTAGTGTCCTAATGTTATCCTGATAGTACTCTGAATCAAATAAATATAGTAATTTATAATTATATTGCAAGAGTAAATTTAATATTTGGCTGTAACGAATATTGAGAAACCTATAACATGCTATAAAAAAGATAATCTTGTTAGTACTGCCAATAGAAAAACACAGGCAAATGGATTGTATTTTATTATCCACGCAACAAAATATATTGTTGCAGAAAAAATGGTTTTATCCACTTAAATATTTACCCAAAAATAAATCCAACCAACAACTGTTTTGATGCACACAGTCCAAAACTTCAAAATCAATCGTTTGCATTATAATGCTTTCTAAAAATGTAATTCTCAAATCGTTAACTGCACATCTTCAAACAATATCAGAGCTCTGTTTCTATAGGGTATTTTCAAAATAATCTAGATTATTGTTGTGATGAAAAGTTTCTATAACATGCTGACAAGTTCTTTCCTTATTAAGATTAGATACTTGAGCGTAAATAGAATGAAAGTAGTACACATTGGAGCAGATGCGATATCTTCATGGTTCGACCAATCTCCTAATGCATGTTAAAAATCCACAATACCATTAAATGATAAATAACTCACAACGGTATTCACTTTGGGAACATACTAGAAAAATTAATAGTAAAACCTACACGACGACCGTATTAGAAGAAAGAAACTGCCTCCTCAACACCGTTAGCTCGAGATAGTAGCTCCCGAGGCGAGGATGAGGGATGGCGAGCAGCAACGCTACTAATATACATGTACTACATCATGTAGCTATGTATTTATTATATTGTTGCCTGTTTATTATAAATAAATAAATAAATAATCAATATAAAAATGTCTGGTTGTTGTCAATACTGACATTAAGCTTTCTTGGCATCGAGATGATGATTTCAAGTAAATTTGTAAAGATGTTTTACCTCCTCTATCATCTTCATTTCCAATTCCGTCCATCAAAAAAAGTGCGCTAAGTTCCTATTTGCTCTACTTTGGTTAACAATCTAAACTTTATCAATGTGAGTATAAGTATTGGGCCACGCGAAGATATCGTTAAACCCTTCAGAAGAGAAACTACATTACATGGAATAACTGATGGGTTTAATTGATTAATAAAAAGCACGAGCCACAACATTGAGAGCAATAAATTAATCATGTCAGCGAGTATGTAATTGATACATGGATAGGCAGACACGGTTGTATTCATAATTAAAATACATACATAGAAATTCATACTGCAATATCCTTCAAATTAATATCGTTTCAAATCATAATAAAACACCATCTTCAATTACAGTTAATAGAAATAATTGTCAGAAATTCAATTAGTATTACGTTGAACGGCTAAAATTCGCAAACAGCCTTTTCAATTTACCATAATATAAAGTGAGCCACACGTCTCGATTTTGGCGGGACAGTCCCGCTTTTTGATGGACTGTCCCGCGTACCGCCGATTTTTAAAAATTTCCCGCTTTTTAGAAAATATCTGCATTTCTTATTTTAAATTATTGGGACCTGCTCGCCCTATCCATCTCCCAGGAAATTCATTGGTAAGATGTTCCAGCACGCGTAAAGTGCGGTGGAGCTCCATCTTGCATAAACCAGAGGTTCAGTCTTAGATTTATAGGTAAATATTCCAAAAGTAAAGTATTTTCCAAGAACACGAGGTATGCAGGACCTGTTAAGCGTTGTGGCAAAACAATCGGTCCTAACAACCGTTCCCTTATCATGCCTAACCAGATGTTTAGAGAGAAACGTGATTGTTGTGGAAATTAAATATTCCATTTTTAGTAAAACCAGCTTAATCAGTGAAAAGGATGTTATCAGCGAAATCTGGCCGATCAGCAGCTGTTCGCAAAAACCACTCACAGAAAGCCCTTCTCGCTTGATAATCCGGAGCAGTAAGGGCTTGTACCCGTTGGATATGGTAGGGGTATAGGAGTTGCTCATGAAGAGTTCTCCAAACAAGATTGCTGCTTACACCCACTTGAGTCGAAATTCTTCTAACACTAGTTTCGGGATTTTCATCAATAATATTCAAAATTCGATCTTCTATCTGTGGAGTACATGCTAATCTCTGCCGTCCAGTATCAGAAGATCGCTTCTCAAACGAACCAGTTTCTCTTAGTCGTTGAAACACCGTCTGAAACATCACATGCGAAGGCAGTTGGCGATCGGGAAACGTTTCAGCATAGAAGCGACGTGCTTGTAAAGAATTCCCATTAGCATCGCTCATTTCAGCATTAGAATACGCAACCATTGTAATTGCTACAAATTGCACAAAACGTCAAATTAAACTGTCATAAGACAATAGCTGATAAGCACCTGTTTACTGGGATATGTTATATCCATGTACTACTAGGAACACTCGCTGTTATTTCGTAAACGGTTGATTTGTGAACATATGTTTATTATGACTTTTAACCTTATTTTCGATCGTACTACATGCCCTTAAAATCTTTAAACGATGTTTCAAAACACCCTGTATAACTAAATTGTAATTCTCATTTCATCCCATTTGTCCCGCTCTGTCTCAATGAAAATGTGGTCACTTTACTATAATAATATATCACTGCTTCTAATATAACATTTTCTTCGAAATTTTCCCTGTATATACATCTGTGCAGACTGCATACACTCAACAGGTAAATAATTAATGATATAACGTTATAATATGACCAACCTACTGTCACACTACAAATACATAAATATCAATTATAACAGTTCTAATTGGGCGTTATGGATATGGCAATACAACACGTACTTGCATATCTGCGATGCTTGAGAAATGTTGCCTGACTAATTACTAGTTGCTCACGTGCAATTTACAACCTTCTCGCATTAAACACTAGCGGCATACAGGGTGATTGATCGAGACCGTCCATTAGAAAGATTGGGCCTCCTAGTAATAATTAATTTCTGTAAAGTTGCATACGTACATAGTGTAATAAAATCTATGCCCTGAAAATATTTTTGGCACTTCCGGAAACACCGGAAATTGACATCAACTTTCTTATTTCAAATGGAATGGTTTTTCTTTGCACTTTTGAAATCTAAACGTTATTCTAGAGGAACTTCTACTAGTATTCCTTATACCTAAGTGCAGCCGTTTTGGAGATTTTTCAAAATTTAATTGTCCTTTTAGTGCTACTGCAGACCATCAAAACTCGATTTTTTCAAATACTATGCCGTATTTTTTTTACAATATTCTGAAATCTTATTAAATTTTGCATCAAAATGTATTAACGTTCCCTATACATATCTGCAATAATTTTGAAGTTATGACGGTTTTTGATACATTTTAGAGGAAATTACAAAATGTTCTTAATAAAAACCCGATTTTTTTAAATATAATGCCCAATTTCTTTTCAATATTCTGAAACCTTATGAAATTTTGCATCAAAATGTATTAACGTTCCCCATACATATCTGCAATAATTTTTAAGTTATGAAGGTTTTTGATACATTTTAGAGGAAATTACAAAATGTTCTTAATAAAAACCCGATTTTTTGAAATATAATGCCCAATTTTTTTTCAATATTCTGAAACCTTATTAAATTTTGCATCAAAATCATCACTCAGGGTTTCTTCCATCGATAGTCTTAATTTTAGCGTTCTCGATTAAAATTTCGCGACAGTACATAATGTTAAACATCGTGATGAAAATCCAAAAATTTTCAAAAAGTCAAAATATCTCCAAAACGGCTGCATTTAGGTATAGGGAATACTAGTAGAAGTTCCTTTAGAATAACGTTCAGATTTCAAAAGTGCAAAGGAAACTATACCATTCCATTTGAAATAAGAAAGTTGATGTCAATTTCCGGTGTTTCAGGAAGTGCCGCCATCTTGAAAATATTTTCAGGGGATAGATTTTATTACACTATGTACGTATGCAACTTTACAGAAATTAATTATTACTAGGAGGCCCAATCTTTATAATTGACGGTCTCCATCAATAGTAAGAGATACAATTATTTATTGGAATAAGCATTTGAAGCATTTGTTGCCAGATCGGTTCTCGAAAGAATCAGATTATTTTTACGGTTTATGGTCAAATTATGATTTCTTTTCTTTGAACTATATAGTGTCTTGCAAGGGTGCGACTTAGGACCATATATATTTACCTTATTTCTTTAACGAGTTAATTGAAACATATGTATGCACACATAGATTATTGTTTTAGGATTGAAAATGTAGTTCCATTTAAAACAAAATAGTTTCACCGGCACTATTTTATAGTTCAATGTACTTTACATAACCGCAAAACTGGGTACGGCATGCCAAGAAGACTTTGGCGGCCTGCTTGTACTTCTGATAGTTAAAATACTTGGAAATTTTTTATTACCTACAAACTTTTATCTTGTAGGTATGCTAACAATTTCCCCTCGTTAGAATTTAGACCAAACAGATAAAATCGCCGTCAAGGAGCTGTCATAATTTCACGCGCAACACTTCGTAGTGCTTACGTATCTAATAAAATCAGTTGCTAGCAGCAATTTTGTTTAATAAGAAGCGTTTTGCCACGTTATACATGCCCCTCATAATATTTATTGTCATTATTATTGATTCTGAGTGTTCGTATTCGTGCGTACGTTTCGTTATTTTACCGATACGATTCCTAGAAACCCACTTCTTTACACAACACCTTTGTCGTGCTCTTGATAAATACTCTCTCACTTAAAAAATCTTATCGACAATTTTATAGGCGAGTGTTAACCATGATATTGTAAAAATCTTATCAATATTTTGTACAAGCTAATGCGTATATCTTCCATAAAAGTGGTTATAATTATGTGACTAAATAAATAAACAAGCTCGACACAATAAAACCTGCCTCAACAATGAAGTTGCCAATGCACAGATCGGTTGATATAGGCTAAGAAAAATAATGTTTTGTAGCCGTGATTTTATTAAGAACAACTATAGAACAATATCAATTACTTTTTACATGATCTGAAATTTGATAATTGGTTGATATGCATCTGGTGCGATGTTAGTTCGTTCAACAGAGAAAAAAGATAAAACTATTAGCCCTCATATTAAGTTAAAAGAGATGGAAAGGGTTGTTTCATTTATTTATCAATTAATTCAACTTATATAATAAAGAAAGATGATGATTTGAAAATTGGTGAAAATGGCGATATAATTAAATGATACAGCCACATTTAAACAACAATGCACTATTTGAAAATAGCAATCTTGTATACTTTATACTGCAGTAGATACATTTTTTTTTTGTAAATTGCTGTACTGCTAATTTTCTTATAGGTTTTGATATCTTGTCATGTATTTTAATGGTGTAAGTTGTAATTCTGTATATTTTGAATGCGCAAATTTTGCCAGTTTTATAGTGAGATGCTCTTAAAGTCATATAAAAGAAGGCCACCGCTTCTATAGTGGCCACAGCAGGCAAAGTGGCTATCTTCTCCTCGTACGGTACTGCCACCAAGTGGCAAACGCCTTTACTATTCCATTGGTTCGCCATTATTGTCATTAAAGTTGAAAGTTGCCCTGATAACTTGTTTTTTGAATATCAGGTGTCTCGTCTTCTTGGTGAGGCTTTTTTGCATGCAACGCTTGGAGTAGAACCGTTGACGTAAACGGATTTCGAAGATCTGGTATAGCCCAATCAACAGAAATGTGTTTAACGAAGCGGATTTCGCTGCAGCTGCAACCATGGATATCTCAGAACCCCCACGTGAATATCATCAAACGGCGCAAGTCCCAGGACAAGAGACAATTCTTTCTGAAGAAACTAACTGCGGATCTACGTACCCTAAACTCAACGTTTCAACCACAGTTCTTGTCGAACCAGTTATTAGTGATGACGATGCAGCATTCACTGTAGGTTTCAATGCAGCTGTTCTGATTTCTAGAGACTCGGTAAGACCTAGTACCTCATCTACTGTAAGTCCACTTTTCAAGCCTAGTAACTCAACCTCATTTGCTGTAGGTTCTCATGAAATTGTTCCAATTCTTAGAGCAAATATTAGCAAACGAAAAAATAATCGAGAAAAAGGATCAGCGGTTATTTTAACTTCAAGCCCGTACAAGAGTGAACTTGTAACTGCAAAGGAAGAAAAAGAAAGACTGATGAAAAGCAAACTAGAATTAAAAAAAGGAAACATAGGTAAAAAGAAGAAGGAAGTACAGAAGAAAAAAATTGAAGGGAAATATAAATCGAAAGTAACTAATCGTGGTTTGTTTGAAGACTCTGAGATAGTGACTTTAGTGATGCTCATGACTTGTTCTATGGGGAATGTTTGCCCTAATTCGTAGGGTAAAATGGCTATTTAGCAGGATTGCGGAAAATTCTTGTTCTTGTCGTTTAGTAACCGAAACAGAATCAAACTATTTTCTTTTGCATAAACCCCAAACTAATTTATACCAAAGTTTCATTTGTTTTTTTTTTTTTTCAACGTGTACTTATTGAGAAAAAATATTTTTTCTTAGCGTGGCCACTATGTACATTGATTTTTATTTGTTTGTTCTCGATTTTCTGTAATAGCCAACAGTGTTTCTCCCATTATGGTTGTGCAAACTGATCTTCTATAATAGAGGGAGGTCGTTTAGATTCATCATTTATGTCCATTTCATTGGTGTCTTTCTCTATTTCTTTGTTGATGTGGGTGTTCTATATTCCCCCTTCCTTGTTTTGTTGTCGTTGAAGTTTTTCTTGTTTCTTTGTTGTATTACACCATATACTTATTAAATAGTTATTAATTACCGTGAATAATGCCTGGTATATGGATTTTTATCATTAACAGGTAGTCGTCTTATTTTGAATACTGCTGCTATTGTCTTCAAATTTTGTTTTATTTTCGTTTAGACATTTTTACCTAATTTTTTTTTTCATACATCCTTGGTTTGTTTGCCAAGTATATATGAATTAAGTTCTTTTCCTTAGAAAAACCATAGGCAACAAGTTTTTCGACCAACTGTGTTTTTGACATTGCTCATATCTCATATCTACAAAGATGGCTAACACACGGTTTTACCTAAATCGAGGTCTCTTTTTACCATGTTAATAAGATCATATGCTGCAGATGTTGCGCTGGATTTCTCTTGAAAAACATATTGTTGAGGATTTGTGATATTATTTTCTTGAAGATATTTTATTTATTTAATTTAAGTAATGAAATATTTATATTTTACAACACCATTTCAACATAAAATCAATATCAAAACCCTCAATATATTGGCCTTTGAAATGGAATCATAGATGGCGCCCAATTAAAACTGTTACTATACGTATTTCTGGTGATTACGTGGAAGTAACATTTACTCTATCCATAATATGTAAACTTAAGCGAATGAATTAAAGACATTATTATTTAAATAACGCACGATAGAAATCGCGTTTGGCAACTTAACTCGATGGGACCATAACAGAATAAATTTAAATACACAGGGTAACCACACACTATATTTCAATACATTCGCTTAATTAGTCTAACTACAGGCGATTGTGCCACAATTCACTATGCGTTTGATCTCGCTTACTTTAACCACGGATTCTATTGCATGCATAGAAAGTAGCAAATCGTGTAATAATAAACAGTCGTCGACCCATACCTATTGTTATCATTCGATAGGCGACCGCAGAAATTGTTAATTCGCAATGGCATCCTCCACTTCGCAAACTCATGGCGCCAATTTGCATAGAGGCACTTGTATTCGCTGTCGAAAACAATACAAAGAAAACTGCGCTACCAATATAATGACCCCCAGAAAATAGCCTTGCGTTAGAGCAATTGTTACAATAAAAAAAAAAGTTGAAATTATGCACAAACGATAACGACCGACATTAATTATCACTGTGTAAAAATATTTGAAATTCTAATTCTGGATTGCGGCCAAGCCAGATCATCTATATAGACATAAAATGAATAAACACATAAAAAATGAAACTCATACCTTTACAGTTCCCTTCTTTTTAGACATACAATTAATTGCCAATAGAATGCGTTCGAAACGGCACCACTTAGATTCGGTGCCGATAGATGGCGCGGACTACTAAATTAAATTATTCCGGCTTGATAATATCAACTAATAGATGCTTTAGCACACTACAAAGGTTAAGTTTCCCACATACTTCCCTATAGATTTACATACATTAATTTATATAATCTACATAAATGCATACATAATTCCATATTCAACGAACATATACAAATGTACCTCGATCGCCGTTAATATGTACTTACATGATATATACACCGGTATATATTTATTTCAGGATCGAAGGATGTATTCGTTTATATGTACGTATATTATACACCTATTTCTACAGATAATGTAAATACAGACTATTTATGAAGAAATTCATTGAGAAAATTGTATACAACAAGTATGTTATACAAAAACTATATTTAGATTATAATTTTTTGGTATAGAGGCAAGAATTGTCAAGAGTTTATAAATACATATTCAATATTTATTTATATTAGCATTTTCTTTTAGAAAATCCAATTGGGAATAATGTTGAATTGCTAAAAGGTGATTATTAATTCACTGATCGAAAAGATATATTTGGTTTAACAGTTTTTGATGTGTTAAGATTTACATAATTTGTTTAAATTCCTATAAAAATGTTGGTAATGCAATTTCGATTATAGTTAAGTTATATATATATATAACTCTTTTGATGTTTTCAGAAAATGCTTCCAGCACCATATTAATGCAATTATTTTTAAGGTTAACCTAATCTCGTTTACATTAGCGCCCGATAGAAGCACTCTATTAGCTTAGTTTGTTTAGTAGATATCTCCGGAATGCTGAGTTAACATGTCATTAAGAAATTTCTAGGTTGTTTAAATCTATATTGAAGTTAACAAGAATATAAAAAAAATCTGTTAAATGTGGCAAGAAAACAAAGCCGTTAATGATTCATCCTGTCCTAACATAGATGGCGCTCCTAAACTATTAGTTATAGAGCCGGGTTAAAGTCTATTTATATATACACAAGTGTTTCGTGTCTGCAGGGACCACACAGCAGAATCGGTGACAACGAATATTATCTTACGTGTTTGCATCTATGAAAATTGTAGAAGAATATACATAAACTAAAGTGAATGTTAAATTTGACAAAATAAATTTGGTAATTTTGCCTTCTATTCTATCAACTTTTTTTTTAATTTTGACTTCGTCTCTCAAGACGTTTCCCTTCAAAGGCTTCTTTACTTTGGCATACGCAGGGAATTTTTTTAGATTTTTGAATCCTGTTTAAAGAATTGAAAGAAAACTGTTGTCATAAATAATGTTAATAAATCAGATGAAAGATCAGTTTCTTGAGGGGTACCACTAAGATGGAAACTAGGACCAATATTGTTTTTAATTTTAAGAAATGTTATCTGTGTAAATTTTCAAAAATGTTAATCAATATTGTATACAAATGACACACAACTTCCTTTTTAAAGCCTATACGAGAACATCAAGAATTGTTTTATTTGTTATAAAGTAGTACTACACAAAAAGTAGATACGATTTTTAAAATTCAGAATAAATGCACAACAGCTATTAGAAGAGTGGGGATATTGGTGCTAAGATAAATATTGGAGATTTGGCACAGGACCTCTGGAATAAAATGAAAGAACGGCTGAATAAATCCTTGCAATAACCATTAATTTCTTCAACAAATTATTGATCAAAATTAGAAGAAAGTTAATACTATTTTTGGTATATACACATCAGCAGACGAATGTCTTATCTCCTCGAATTCTTCTCTTTCTGCAATAAAGCACACACAAAATGCTTTTGAAGTGCTTTTATTGGTTGTGGAAGAAATTTAATTCAATTTTTATTTTTGGAATTTGGAGATTGCTCAAATAGAATTCAAACAATTCTCAAGTGCAATTTTATATAATCGCATTAATCCAATAATGAGAATTCAGTTAAAAGCAACAGCTTCAAAACCGCTATATTATAATTGTTTCGGAGAATCACTGAGAAGTAGAAAAGCATGTGTATCAACTAAGTATTTATTAAAATATCTAAGCATACAGTTAAATAAAATAAAATTGCAGTGGTCGATTTTTATACTTTGTGACGTGCGTTTATTTTTATAATGATTCCTCCTGCAATTTAATGAAAAGCAAACATGCGTGCTATATCGGTCAGATTCTTTTCATGCGGCTTTTATTTGATTGTGTTTCATTCCAGCATAAGGAAGAAAGCTCTTGCCACTTAGCATTCGACATTTCTCAAGCGTTTTCTCGTACTTTTGCGGGCGCATCAACTTCACATTAAAAGAGAAACAAAGGATAAATAAAACAAATGGAAAAGTTATGTAAGGTAAACGAGTAAGATTTACCTCGCGTCTTGCCACCTGTCGCAATCCGGATTTGAACAGCCGGAACAACTAGAAGAGGGAAAACTAGCAGACGAACCGTACTCGACTGTCAACAATAATAACAGCGGCGGTAGCAACAGAACGAACAGGTGACTTGAATTGTGATATTGTCTATAGTTTACCGAGCGCCCGATAATGTTGATATTAATATTGTTATTGTGATTGGTGCGCGTTCGACACTGACCGTTATTATAATATGATCTGATCCCGTCGCTTGAGAATTGCCTACTACTGCTCATGAACATCGCATCCGAAGTCGTGTCTAGTTGTGTTTTGCGAGTCGCCGAAGCCCGATAGTCCGCGCCAAACTCAAACCTAACCCACACCACCGCGATACGCGCCTTATATACGAGCTATTTTTAAACACTGACGTCAAAAACTCGCCTAGCGATTGGTGTTCGCTTATGTCACGCTCGACGACCATTGGTCGGGCGCTCCTAGCCCCGTCTCGTCACGAATTTCAAGAGCTACGCTGGTCGCCTATGATCGAAAACAAATGGATCTGTATTCTTTCTCGTTCTTTTTTTTTTACTGTATGCGATATTCGCTGCCGTTTTTTTTCTCCTTCATAGACACACATACGGACGGCTCTCCCCCGTCGCCGCTTTGCGTATATTTTATCTCCGTTTCATTTTTTTATCACCTCCACAAGCGTGCGAATTCTGCCTTGTTTTTTATTTCATTTTCGTATGTAGCGTGCCGGATAATTATAAATTATATCACGCCTCGATGTTGTTGTAGATCGTAGCGCATCTATTTCCGCTAGCCAGCGTCGGAATTGCTTGCTTTCCATAGCCACCTGTTTTACTTATGGATATTTCAAATGTTTAACGTCCATAAATACACGGCCTATAACAATTTTTCCGATATTAAATTGCAGAAGTGCTTGATGTATTAAAAACAATTCGGCGTCAAACAACATTCGCGTATCGTTTTTCTTTTATTTAGGGCCGGTATTTCAATCTCCTAATAAGAGTATCTAATAACAATTTCCGTAATACAGATAAGCACAGATGTATTAGACACCTATATCTTTTGCGAATAATGAATATAGGGTGAGTTCAAAATAAAACTCTTGTTTGTCGTCGCATTTCTGTAAGCTTTTAATACAGTTGCAATACCTTTTTCAGTGCGTAAAAAACTGACATCTCAGGAACGTGAACATGCATAAAAATTTAATAGATATAGGAAAAGTATCTATAAAAACTGTTGTAAAATCATAAAAACGAATACCTAAACACTTAAATTAACTGCACACTAAAAAATATTACAATACCTATGACAGTTTATTGCCCTTTTTAATTATCAAATGAGTATTGTCTTATTATTTCCCTTTTCACTAATGTAAATGTAATATTAGTTTTACAAGCTTCGTAATCATGTTTACAATAGCTCACTTAGATAATTAGTTATTAATTTGTTGTTCATAGCCTCAATAGCGATATAAAAGTGAGCTGTAAGAAGAAAAAGAATATCTCCCACTTCTTACTTCCACTGAGCTATTATGATTCGCCGAACGTTAACCAATTAGTGTTGCGACCTTGTGCGTAGGCACGCCTACAGCTGAAGTCCCTCCCATTTTCAGTCGCCCAGAATGTAATCCACAGCTCGCAACTTTTCTCCCGGTATGGGAAAAATATACAGTTATTTAGTTATCCAAAATAACTTTTATTAGGAGATTGCGTCGCGTGATTTCTTAGTCTGGACGGTATTTTGGTTGCACATTCAGGAATAAAATCGCATTTATTTAAAAAATATTATATGGAAACGGCTAAAAAGTGCAGGTGTTTAGACCGACGGCAATCTCGAATGAATAGACTGTTTATTTGAGTTTATGTAATAAATCAGATAAGCATATCCCAAGAAAATAAAATTGTAGTTATAAGAAAAATATTAAAATAGGTGAGCGCTCGCGAGACAACGCGAGAATTAACGAATGCGTCGCCTATCGGGTTTTTTTAAAACCATCAAAGAAAACTTGCGAGGCGAAGGCTCTAAGTTAGGCCGGAATATGGAATTGATAAGATATTTGTTGAAATTGATGTGAATACAAATATAATATCAAATTAACATGTCAAAGAATGAAATAATGGTTAGAATTTTGACGTATTATTTTGTTTTACTAGGACAAATGTATGCAATCCCAAATATATCATTAAACATAATTAAGATTCTGTTTTAGTATTAATTTTTGCTATGTAAGTTATTAAATGAAAAGAATTTTTCATATCCAGTATTTCTTTTCCGTCGATTAATTGAGATTTGGAATTTTTTCATTCGTGAATTCGTAGTACTGAGAGTTGCAGAGGATCAAACTTAATTTTCCCCTCAAGATATTATCTTGTATAAAAATCAAAAGATCTTGCAAATAAAGTTTAAAGTTTCTTTTTTACAATCAGTTATATAGCTACAATACACATTTTCCTTTGTCAATCAGCAATTAAAAATTTCGCTGCCAATATAACCATATAAAACCAACAAAATTGAACAAAACAACAAAATAAGCAACAGGTTCCACAATAGCACCAATCCCAAAAATTAAAAAGATAAAAAAAATAAAACAATACTGCAATAATGAGAAAATTAGGTGCAACATTGTTTTCAATTCCTAATTGTTTCATTAAAACACCTAAATAGAAAAAAATGTGGTTCTGCACAAAATGGTTAGACGTACATTGGTTGATTGTTCTATACCCGTTACCCGTAGCGTTGATAAGTCAAGTCACAGTTATGGTCAGTACAATGGCTTTGCTTATGCCACCAAATATACTTCCGTGTTTAAACGGTAAATCTACATACATAAAGAATTATTTACTATACTGTATTATTTTAAATGAACGTAAATCATACACGAATGATGCAATAATAAATAAATAAAATAGAAATGTGTTTTAAATTTTAAGGAATTAAATGTTCAAAACGTGAATCGGTATTTAATAGTGTACGTCAGTGTAAGGCATGTTACGATTTTTACGGGCGGCTACAATAAACTTTAAATTTACAAAAAATCAGTGAACTTTCACATTGAAAGCAGATATTTATATCAGATGTATAGAACGTAATAAAGAACCGATTGGAAGTTACCTATCCTAACGTCAAAAGTTTATTTTTCCCGCGTTGCCATTTCTCTAAACAAATACAAGAACCCATTGCGCCCTCTAGCGAGCGCTTTCGCCAAATTAAAGCGATTCATAGCGTTTACGTTAGATTGAAGTACCCACATTTTAATAGTGTTAAATATCAAAAGCGTTGTTAATTATTTCTAGTGCCGTATTCCAAGGCTACGTTGTACTAGAAGAACCGTGATAGTTAGAATTAGGGGTGTCCATAGTAATTGTATCGCTTGTATTTTCGTTACGATGGAATGACGCATGTTACATGTACGCCGTTGACTACACACTTTTGATGCTGATCGACTTCAACGCGTGATATCCTTAGTTATGCACTTAAAATCCCATGGTTTGTGAACAAAATGGAATCTACGCAACCTAGCAAACGCAAAAATAGATCCAAGTCTACAAGTAGCAAGAGTCCAACAGAGTCTGCGGAAACGGCGCCAAATCTAAATGGTAACAAAGATGGTGGTACAGAGGAACAGGAGCCAACAGTTAACGATAGCCCTATGGAGGAAGCGTCGGAGAACGAAAATAAACCCGTTCAGGGTCGCAAGAGGAAGGCCAGCGAGATGAAATCGGAACTGAGCGGAGGTGAGGAAGGATCTCCAGAGAAAGAAACGAAGGAAATAATTGAGCCTGAGAAGAAAGTGGAAGTGAAAGGTATTTCATATGCTTAAACGTTAATTTTGTTAATAGTAATTAATCTCTTAAGAGTAATGTTAAAATAAAATCGATAACTTAGGTTATGTTTATCGGAGCTTTTCTTAGTTATAGGGAACTTGTTTATAAATTATAATTTAAATATCTCTTTGGTGCTGTTGAAATTGTTTATATAAAGATTTTTTGTGTTATGTTAAGTATGATAAAGATTAATGTTAACCTAGATTTGACAATTTTTGATTTCTAGGTTATACGAAATGCTTAACAATTATAAGCCTTTTATTTCAAATATTGTAAGCGAAAATTGCTATGAACTTGACTATTTACCTGTATTTTATAATATTAATTCATACTCTTATTGGGTGGGACATATTGATGTTTTATTTGCTTTAATTATCAAAATCATTCTCCGAATGAATATCAAGCACTTCTACCTTATTTTCAGTTGAACCTGACACGTTTAACGAGCTAGCAGCAGATTTGAAGAAAGATGACCTTACCTTACTTCCAAAACAAACATTAGGGAAAGGGAAGCGAGCACGAATTCCCAACAAACGTTATAGTGATATTATGATAACATCACCTAAATTAGAGCGCTCGAAAAAAATTGAAAACGGTGAATTTCAAGATACTCCCAGCACAGAGAAAGAAAATACTTTAGATTCCGACAGTGCGTTGGGGTCCACATTAAAATCGGCACGGAATAGTATGAATAGTCCTTCGGGGCCGCCGTCGAAGAAGCTAAAGGCCCCTGTGGACTTGACGAACCCCAATTTCCTTAAACCGTTTCAGTTTGGATGGAAACGCGAGTTAGTGTATAGAGCAACGTCGGACAATACTTCAAAGAGGAACGGAGATATTTATTATTACACACCCAGTGGGAAGAAAGTGCGATCTATGCGAGAAGTCGCAGAGAATCTGAAAAATAAGGAATTATCTATGGACGATTTTACTTTTTACAAGGAACCGATTGGATTAGACGACCCGGATAAGGAGATTATTAGGGATGCGAAAATAAAATCTGGATTTAAGGAACATACACCGAAACTTTTACCTAAAACACCTAAAGTTTCGAGTCCCAAGCCCCCAGCGCCGGCAGCACCTCCAGTTACTGCACCTGCAGCTGAGACCCCAAAACCTCCTAAGACTGCAAAAGGTGGAAGCAGTTTTAAGGTAAAAATAATGTGCTATCTTAAAATTTCTGTCTGTTTATATTTTCCACAAAATTTACACTTAAGATCATAATTACATTTGCTTAAATATTTAAAACGGTACAAAGAGGGCCAAAAACTATATAATTTTGAAGGTACGTAAAATGTTTTATTTGTTTATTATGCAGGGATATTTTAAATCATTGCCATAAACAAACTGCTTTTCACAGTGATGATGCCAACATTTTCATGGAGAGTTTACAACGATTTTTAATATGAATATATATAATAATAATTGAACTTAAAAAAATTAAAAAGGTTTTTATATTTGACCAAAAAAATCTTTACATAAAATACATAATTTCACATTAAAACAAACCAATACTGATTTTATTTATCATTTATTAAACAAACATTTATTTACGATAATTTCATGGCATTTTCTACAATTTTAATGTAGTTTTTACAATAACGGAACGGAAAAAGGTGTTTAAAATAAACCGAAACGTTGTTTTATCTCTATTCTTATTATTACACATATATGAAGACGGACGAAAAAAAAAAAGTATCAAAATATTCATCCTGGTCAAGAAAAGAAGATTTTTTTTTACATATATGTCAATTTAGGACAGTAAAATTATAGGAAAGCTAATTTCATAACGTTAATTGGAAGTAAATAATCATTTACACATCGCTGAAAGTTTAGGCGTTAGGACAATATTTTTCGTTCAGTCGGCATTATGTTATTAGGAGTATTTACTTTTAAATTAAAACAATAGAGCTAAGCAGGCTAAAATTATTAATAGATGTCAAAAGAAAATTATTTTGACAGCTACTTATATTCATCATTTAAAACTCAGTAGAAATGGTAGGCCTCTAAAGATCTGAAATAAGTTTGTCCCTAAAATAATTATCTGTTTTAAATCCATGAAATGGTTCAATTAGGTTAAGCTGCCGAACAAAGCAGCCGCGCCGAAAGGAAAGACAGAAAAGAAACCAAAGGACGTTGACGCTGAAATGGAAGTTGCAACATACCCACCAAATTGGACATCTCCTACGTCGAAACCTAAGACCACCACGACCAAATGGGGCAATAAGTGAGTATCTGCTTCGTTTTATCTCAACTTGTCTGTATTATCCGGGTTTATTTTGAAGACTTTTTATATTTACTAATAAAAAACCAAATTACACAAAAAAAAAGTATTAAACATTAATATGCAAACAAATTTCACTGAAGGAAAGGTATAAATACTAACCGATTTATTTATTCTCGGAATAGAATTTAATAAACTCTGTATTGGAAAACGAACCGTAAGATTATCAATCTAATAGTACAAAATTGCTTCTTTGACCCTATTCTTGACAGCGACCTCAATGTTCTCCGATCTCTGATATCCACCTACACTTTTCTCTTCCTACATATTGCCGTCTTGCAGTTTAAGTGAGAATGAGGAGAAACAGCAACCGTGCTCGATACGCTGTGAAAACGTTTGGAAGCCAATCCCTTCCCTGCAATGCCGATTTTGTCTTTGCTTGTACCACAATGAGTGTGTCGGCCTCTCGCCGCTGGCTCTGGTCGAAGCTTATGTCTGCAAGGTATTACAATTATTAAGCCAAACTCTATTTGTTGGATAATTTTATGATGTTTATTTATGTAGTATACCTATTTGAGTTTGAGTTTTTTCTTTTTGCGATTTCTTCGGAGTTTTTAAAGTATTGAAGTGAATGAATAAACCAGATTTTTAATTGCTTGAATAACTTTTTGCAAAAAAAAATATGTTTATATAAAAGGAAAAAAATTGTGTAACAACCGAATTATTTTCTTATATTTGGGCTTTTATCTTAACTGATAAACAACGGTGTTAGTGGAAAGTTCAATATGCATGTTATCGAACGCCAATCTTATAGATTATTGAGTTATTATTAAATAAAAGGCATTCTTTTATAGATTTCTGTTAAGATCGACGAAGTTATAAAATAGCGGTATTAAACGATAAATCTTATGCTTACGACGTCATAAAGTGAAAGTGTCTGAAGTTTGTAGCAAAACAGATTGATTAAAAAAAAGTTCGGTATGATCTTCACACAAAACATGTGAATGACAATGGCGTAGAAACGAAATATCGTACTTATCACAAATACTGTGCTTGCGCAACAATGGGGACTACAAAGAATGATAGCAGCATTGGAGGTGGCTTACTTACGAAAGAGATAATAAGAAAAAGGCACGTTGCACATCTTTGAAACAGCGTTGGTTATACAGTGTGAATCACAATATATGCGACAAACTTTAGGAGCTGATTTCTGAGGATATTTTGATCATAAAAGTTCATAAGGACATATGTCCCAAACTGCTTATTTCTAAAGTTATACAATGTTTAATAGTAAGTTAACATAATTAATGTTTTTATTATAAATTAACAAAATAATTAGTAAAACAAAATTAACTTATAGTAACTGTTGAAAATGACCGCCCCCAACTGCAATACAAGCTTCTATCCTCCGTTGTATTGACTGGCGAGTCCATTCGAAAATACCAGGGATATTTCGAATTGTTTGAAAAGCTGCGATAATACGATTTCTCAGTTCATCGACATTTTCACTGGGAGTCGTATAAACTAAAGATTGAAGGTGACCCCAGAGAAAAATGTCCAAACTATTTAAGTCTGGAGACCAAGGAGGCCACGGTTGTGGACCTCCCCGTTCTATCCACCGATTTGGATACGTATTGTTCAAAAACTCGCAAGCAACTAAACTAAAATGCGCTGGAGCAACGTCATGCATAAAATACATTTGTAATCTTAATTGTAAGGGAACTTTTTGCAGCAGTAGTGGTAGCTCCTCTTCAAGAAAATTGCGGTATACCTCGCCATTTAATCGCATCGGTAAAAAATGTGCACCTATCAAGTGATCTCCAACAATTCCGGCCCGAACATTGACAGAGAATTGATGTTGATAACGGGCATTCACTATTTCGTGCGGATTTTCTTCGGCCCATATGTGATTATTATGAAAATTAATAATAGCGTTTCTAGAGAAAGTAGCCTCGTCGGTGAAGAATATTTGAGCCAAATAGTCAGGAATTTGTGCGATTTTGTGTTGCACCCATTGACAAAAAAGCCACTCTTTGCGAAAAATCTGCTAGAAAAAGTGCCTGCACCCGTTGAGTGTGATATGGATACAACAGTTGATCTTATATGAACTTTAATGATCAAAAGAACCTCAGGAATCAGCTTTTATGTTTTGTCGCATGTATTGTGATTCACCTTGTATATTATTCTTGTAGTATAGCGGTATCCATATAATATATTGTATATTATGTTCTAAGATAGATACGGTAATTAGTGAAAGCAAATGTAGATGTTTTTTATTTTATTTATATTATAAATATTTTTATTTGAGTCATTTATAGATTGCGCAGGATTATTTCAGATTTATATTTTAAAAAATCTTAATGATGCAAGATCAAATTTATTTAAATGTTGAAATAGTTGTGAATGTGTTTAATGTGGGATTATTAGAGTGAAGAAATTCGCAAAGAAAAAACTCATTTCTCACAGCAGCAGAGAGCCCATTAGACAAACGAGTTAGTAATTCCTGTTTGTGTTCCGCAGAACTGCCAGCTGCGCCAACAACCGACTGCCGGCTCAATTCAAGCGTTACTCCCGCCTCCGCCGCTCACGCCGATCAGTACGATCAAATCAGCGGCGGCCACCTCGTCTACCTCCTCTTCTACCGTTTCCGTGCCGCCAAAATTGCAGCGGATACCGAAACCGCAAGACATCGCCTCCACGCCACCTATCGTCAAACCCTTACCGCCGGTACCGAAACCGGAATTGCCGAAACTGACACCCAGACCCGGTTTAACCACAGTCCCCAAATTCGTTAAGCTCAATAATTCGTCCGATCAAAATACCGAATCGAAAAGCTTGGTCGGATCGGTTACCACCTGGTTCCCGCCCAGTTCCACGATACAAGTGGCTAGCGATAGGACGCGAATCAACGCGGAGGCTCGTTCGCCCCCCAGACCGCAGTTCGTCGAATTCTTAGGCAATAAAAAGTATCTGATAGTCCCCAAACACAATATCCTCTCGATATCCCCCGCCGTCGCATCTGTAAATAATAAATCGGAAGATTTTGTAACTACCCCGGATCTCTTAAATGTCGGCGGCGACAACGTCGACGAGATAATCGCCGAGGCCGCGAAAATCCCCCCGTCGCCACGTATAAGCACGGAAGATATAAAATTAGAACCCCAATCACCCCCACCGCAATCCCCGACAAATAACACCGATACAAATCAACCCGAACCCATGGATATCGATACTACTCCCCCTTCCAATCCCATGGAAACACCGAACGAAAACGAACCGCAACGGAAAGAGGGCGTGGACGATACAACACCGCACGTTGTATCTGATGATAACGTAAAAATCGATGATAGTATCGAGACGGCAGATGGAGCTGTCGAGCAAGAACCGGTGAAAGAAGAATCGATTGTAGCCGAAGGGACTTCGGACTTGAATGAGGAACAACAGGAATCAACTCTAAGTGATCAAGAGTGAGTTCCTCTCTTTTATAGTCGAGTTTGCATATTTGTAATTTTGTTTATTATTTACAGGATTAATTTTTACCCTTTAATTATTCCCGTAAGTCCTTTTATAAATCCGATTGGTTAGAAAATAGAGACGAAATATCTTTTTCCAATACATTGATTATTAAATGCGATGATATAACCGCTTAGTTTATTGGTTGTAAATTTATCAAAAGTTAAGTTGTGGCGATTGATCTGTTCTAAAAATTGTTTTAATGTGCCCAATTACTATAATTAATCTTTCTCGTTACAGGCGAGCAACTAGAGGAACTAGAACTATGGCTCCACGCACTGCGAAATCCACGCCTACAACTGCGGAAGATAATCAACCGCAACAACACAGCAGCGCCAATATTGACACGAAAACCATGGAGAATTACTTCCAAAACGTTGCGTTCGGCTACAGTACCCTGCTGTACGTCTTTCAGTACCTGAAGGTGCAAGATCTCCTGCGAGCTGGATGTGTGTGCACCATGTGGAGGGACATGGCGAATCATCCGCTGCTCTGGAGGACGGTTAGAATGAAGAATTCCCAAATACACTCGTTCGAGGGTTTGGCGGATACGCTACAGAAACACGGGACGGTCAATTTAGACTTGCGCAAGATGCTTTTACCCAACGGCGGTGACGACTTGTGGCCTTCATTCTCTAAGGCCATCAACAAAGTGGATTCTCTGCGGAGAATCGAATTGTGCCGATGTCCAGCGGCCGTCGTCGAACAATTGGCGACGACCAATCCGAAATTGGAGGTGATCAACGCTGTGACGATCAAATGTGAGAGTATGTCCTTGGAACCGTTCGCCAACGTCGGCAATTTACAAGAACTGAGGTTAAAATCTACGGCGGGTTTAACGCTCACCTCGGATCTCTCGGCCTTAAAGGAACTCAAACACCTAAAACATCTCTCGTTGACCTCGATAAAAGATCTTAATAAGCTCAACATCGACGTCATTGCCGATCTCAATAATTTAGAATCGTTGGACTTGGGGGAATGTACGGATTTCCCCAACACGTTCGGATCGACGATTTTAACCAAGTTAGATAAATTGGAGAAGTTGCGATTGGAGAAGGGCCAAGCCACCTGTTACACCTTCGAGATATTAGAAGCGGTTAAAAACATGCCCAAGCTCGAGCAGTTGGAGCTGGTCAATTTCGATATAAAATCTGGATTCGACAAGGCCCTGGGCGCCTGCACCAACATCAGGAAGCTGCTGATCATCCCCACTTACATATCGCAAAGTGCCACGACGAATCACATGGTTCTCGGCGGTGTTCTGAGATTGCAAAGTACGTTGTCGCATTTCGTTTGGGGCGTGACCTTGGAATTGCTTCGCGTGACGGAATTATTCGTCGATCAGTGCGAAGATTCGGAAAAGAAGGAGAAAAAAGAGAAGAAGCCCGCGGGCAATGGTGATAGTATACCAGTGTTGAAACCGGTCCCCTTCTTAGGTGAACTTAACGATCAAGCGCCGCACGCCGCGGAACCACCGCAAGTTGAAATTTTACCATTACCCAACTTGCAAAAGTTGCTATTGCAGAATCTACCGACCACACGGGTGAAAATACTAAAAATTCCCTTCCACGCAACTTGGAGACAAACAATAACGGATACTGTAAATTAATATTGCACTAAAGTAACTTTAAGAAGAGGAATAAAGTTAGGGCATAGCTTTTCTAGATCTATCCCTTCTAAATCTAATTTCTTACCCGATGGATTTATAGTTATCACGTGGAGCGGATATCGTGGAGTGATTCGAATCTTAGATTCTTTTAATTTTAAACGAAAAGTAAAACAAAACAAAGTACGTGCTACGAAAATATTTTTGTTGAGCGTGCCTTTACCACGCGTTGTTTTTTTTTTTTTATATAATTCTTAAATTTATTGAGGGTATTTGTGCAAATGGACACTCTGATTGCCCGCCTCTGACTTAAATTGTGGTCGATTTCATTTTAAACGATTGGTGTTGTACATCAAAAAGAGGAATATAAATGTTATGTTACTTATGTTTAATTTTATTAAGGATCTTCGCGATTTCTTTTTGACTACTACCTTCTTCTTATTATATTATATTATAATATATACATAGTTTTCAAACACAAATAAAATAAGATCATTATGTAAATTATTATTACAACTTTTCAATAAATATTTTATGAAAAAAGATTTAAGAGATTTAATTAAGATTGAACTCACGCGTTGCAATTGGAACTCGTGACTGTGTTTTGGACATCCTTATACTTGTTGTGGAGGGAAGACTTGGACTGTGAAATACGCCCACACACTTCTAGGCACTGACATCTATTGAAAGTGCGTTGTACCACCTTGTTACATCTTAAAAAATCTTTATTCTAGAATTTTATCGAATTTATTTCCTTAGATTTTTCATTGTTCTGTATATTCTCGGAGTATTTTCAATTACCAATCATTTACCCGTCTTTTTCCAACCCTACATTTCATTGGTGCAAGACGCCACGTCATCGGTTGGAGCGGTTATCATTTTGCGAAGGCTATATAAGGAGGTCGCTGCACTCATGCTTATCGACCGAAGCAACGCAACACTTCTCCAATTTGTTTAAGATTAGATGTATGTTTATCACCTGCTTACCAGTCGATTGTAACAGTGTAGGCGTGTCCTTTATTAACTGTTTTAAAGTATAAAATATATAAATTATCAATTATTTAGCTATCTCTATCTTCCTGATAATAAAAGTTATATCGGTATCTTGTTTTATTGCGCAAGAATGTGCAGCAGGTAAGTTTTTCGGGACATAATGGTGTTAATGTTAGAATGCTAATGTTAACATAATGGTAATATTAACTTTAAAACTTATAACTATGTTCAGAATGATGTTGATGTTAACGTAATCATGTTAACCTTTAAAAGATATTAAAATCTTAACATATCCGTTAGAGCCACCTTGTGATAGGTAACGTAAACACATGGCCAAACGTTGCTCAGGTGACATGATTCTTTTTACCGAAAATTACCAAAATAAACGATCCTTAAGGGCTTAATTAATAATCGTTTTGCATCAATCGAGAGCTAATAAAACACAAAGAAATTTCAATATTATAATAAAATTGATATAACACGATATATCATTGTTTTTATTTTTATGTACAATTACACTTTCTTCACTACTGATTCTTTTCTCCATAGATACTAAATAAATTAAAAAGTAAATCAATATAAAAACACGATCGAAACAAACTGAATAGAGAATAAAAAGGGTGCATCTTTCAGTGGTATTACGTCTCTACACTTTAAACTCGTTCCTCCACGTGAGATTAGTGTTCTTCGGCACGTAAGTGTGTGAAAAATTGCATTCAGCTTGATTCTTGCAGAACTTCCCAAACTTGCAAGGCTTTGGATGATAGAACGTGCAATGCGGATTGCTACAATTAGGAAAATATTTGCACGTCTGCAATGCCTGTTTCGCTATAGGGATGACACCGGTGGATGATGGCACGATTCTCGAAGCTAAAACAATAATTATTAGACATTTCTAGCCGCGACTTAAATGAAAACTTGTTGAATTTACCAACGGCTTTCGGTATTAAAATATGACTGTAAGGACAATCTCTCCTGGTGCAGCTTGCTTCGAATTTACAGCTTGGATGGATGTACAGGCATTTATCGCCGAATTTACATTGCGGAAATGCTTTGCAAGGTGTCGAGGGATGTACAAACTCACACTTCTCACCCTGCCTGCAAGAAGGCCAATATTTACACCGCTCCTTGTTTTTAACAGAAGGAGATGCTCGAATTAGAGGTAGTCTATCGGGGACATTAACGACTTTCTTGACTGTGGTACCGACTTTATCGAAGATGATCGGCGATGGGGTTCTACGTTTATTCTCCGCCGGTTTCGGTGATAATTTACTCTCGAACTGTGCCTTATCGATTCCGTCTAAAGTCACTATGAAATTCTGGTTGATGGTTTTATCTTCGTTAGAACCTTCTAGCGAATTTAATAACTCCTTAGGGCTCGGGATATAATCTGGAGTTTTGTAATCGATTCGTTTCATCGATTTGGGAACGTATTCCTGACTGTTGTCTTCTTCATTGCTATAATGTAGATCCCGTTCTATACTTTTCATGATGCTCTTCAATTTATTTTTCTCTTTGTCGGGCAATTTTGGTTTCGAATTGCGTTCTTGGATTTTTTGTTGATATTTTTTCGTGAATAAGGCATCAGGCTGTTAATAATAAAATAGTTGAGATTAACTGTAGAAATTACGAACAAATATATGCTAATAATACACGATATTATCCAACAAACATAAATGAATAGCCTGAAACTTGGGAAGAAGTAAATAAATTGTATAAAAAACAAACGGAAGAGAAAATGATAAAAACGAATGCAACAAAAAAGATAAAGGACTTACACATACATTTTCTGGAAAATAACCTTCTAAACTACTGAATGACGTTTGTTTTAACGTAAAATGACGACAGATGAATAAAACACGGTGGCGTATCGATGGTAAACAAGACTTTTTTTTAATCAACGTTATACGAACCGCTAAATTGGAAGAGATCAGCAAAGTCTAAGGGCTTCAAACCTCTAAATTATTTTTAACATTGTAATATTTAATTTGAAACGATTGAAACAGAAAAAAAAAAATGTGAAGAATTAGAAAAAAATTGGCTCCGTCCCGATTCGAACCATCGTCCTACCGCATACTATGCCTATTCGGTTATACTTAAGCGAGATTATCAACCATTGTAAACTTTAAAAAATCGTTAATATTTTACTCTAAGTGCTCGAAGAGGTCTGTACCACCAACTGGCAAACTCTATATCAAAATTGAGCTTAACATCTGGCGACTTCCCTTTGTTAGATGCAATAACATAAGATAATCAGAGAAATGAGTAATAATTTTTGAAGTTTTGTTTCCACTTTGGTTTATTATTTTATATAAGTTTATAATAATTTACCTTTATATTGGTACCCACAGCAGGTGTTTGCGCTATGCTTCGTTGAGCTTCAGCGACCGCTTTCAACAGCAAATTCTTGTTAGCTTGAGGAGTATTTGAAGGTATTACTCTCGGTTTTACTTTCACAACGCTAGGAACTTCTTTTGGAGGGACATCTTCTTCCTCTGACTCTACGACCTTCTTCGGTGGTACCACGGCTACTTTTGACATTACACCTAGACGTTTCATAATACTCTATAACAAAAAATAATAATAATAATAATCAAATAACATAGTGAAAATAGGTGATTTTCTTACCTGGCGTTTTTCCATTTCTACTTCATCCGCTCTTTCATTCTTATTCCAATCGTACTTCTTCCTACTCTCGCCGCTTTTGCTGTGTGTCGTATTTTGTTTGTCAGCAAATATTTTCCTTTTTGAAGTATTTTTTATAGTTTTATTATCACAAGTGTTAAGTTTAGATCTCTTTTCGCCGGTCCTAAAGTCGACGTCGTCTCCGTTATCTGTGCTTGTTTGCCTCTTTCCCAACCGTTCTAATATAGATTTCTTTTTTGGTTGCTCGTTTAAATCGAAAATAATTCTCGTATGTTCCTTGGGTTTCGGGCTTGCTGGTTTTGAAATTTGCTCTTCTGAACTAGTGATGGCTGTTGAACTTGTGGAATCGACATCCAGTACACTGACTTTCCTAGTAGTATCGATTTTATTTTCATTTCTATCTTTCTTATGCGATGATTGCTCATTTGGAAATAATTCATCTAAAATTATACATTTTTTAGAATTTTTAAATATTGCATGCAAGTAAATTCATAGCAAACTAAATATTGATATAACTTTTAAGAAAATATTCTGATACTGCTCCTTTTCTCCTAAAACAGACGATCTGATTAGAGAGATAATTGGAGTTCAGAGTTTCAAGCTATTGTTACTGTGCTATCCAAATGTAGTAGACTTTTCTTACAATTTAAATTACACATACATAACAGAATGCATGTTGGAACAAAAAAAAATACCAAGAAAAATGAGTAGAGGACAAATTTCAGTTTTACAAAAATTAATAAATAAAATATAACCTCTCACCTGGCTCGGCCTTTATGTTTAAAAATTCCTCTTCCGAATCACTTTGAACAACCATACCCAATCGGCTCTTAACATTTTTCAGCTGCTTTTCAATTAATCTCAATTCAGTTTCCGAAGATGAATTTACCTCAGCAAGTGACGGTATATCAAATCCTAAATCATTTTGTGCAGAACCGATAATACTTGTATTCTCCTGCATAAAAAGGATCTTTCTAGGCTCAGATAACTTGCTAATATTCAAAGGCAAATTGTCGGTTAATGATCTCTCAGGTTCTGGTGTTTGTTCTTTTTTCTTGGATTTCTTTGGCTTCGATTCTTTCTTCTCCTTTTTCACGTTTTTTACATCAATATTATCCTCATGTTTTCTCTTTGTAGCTTTTTTAAAAACATCTAAAGAGGAAATAAGTTAATATCTATGTTCGTTTATATTTTTTATACTCACTGGGATTGGTGACATGAACCTCTTTTAATTTTTTCAGAACTATGTGCAACCATTCAACGAAAGTAGACGTTTGAGATGCTAAAAATAGTTGAAGATCCTCGTTCATCTGTGATTTCGTACGTTTATTTGCAACCATGACCATTATATAGTCGGGGAGTTCGTCATCTTAAAAATACAATCATTTGAACTCGTACATTCTCATATCACTCTATATATGAATTATGTCCTTACCAACGTAACATTCTAATTCCATCAGTTTTGCTTTGATGGCAGACTGAAATTATTCAAATTATACATGATATTAATTAGTGCAAGATTAGGATCAGGTCAATATCACAAGCATTATGATTTCTTGTGAATTAACATAATTTTCAGCAGTATCATAATACTTTAATAAACATAACCTAACATTCCGTTTACTTCAATTTCGCAAATTTTTCAAAATTGTTATTATTTAACTTACTCGCATCTTTTGACCAACTTCTACTCCTATGTCCGTCATTTTACCCTATTTTTATTCCGAAGCTGTCTTCAAATCGTCCAAATTAAAGTAAAATTAACGAAATTAAAACATTTTGACATTTCGATCCTTCTTCGTTTCAGAGGGATTTTTAAAAATTCATATTAGTTATGTGCTAATGCATTTAAATATGATATAAATTAGTTAAATTCTTGACATTACTATTAAATGCTATTATATAGTTTGGAATAATCAATTAGTAGTATTAGGTATATGAATGTAGGCATATGCTGATGATATGGCGATATGCATATTTTGTGTTTCTCCTAATGTTGGTAAGATTAACTACAATATTGTGTTATCTAAATTAAATAATATTTAGAAGCAGCATTATGATTAATACCTATAAACAACGTCTTAAAACAATTTTTTGTCATGTCGAATTTATGTTCATCCACAGGAGCATAATATTAATATTATGTAGATATTCTTACGTTCACCCAACTTTAGGTTGATGTGTGCTTTCATTTCTTTTGTTGTAAATATAGATATACAGGCTATTAAAGCAAAGAAAGTATTCCAGATCCCTGTTTAAAGAGAACAGTTTTATTAATTAACATTCGTAATATGAGATGTGGTATAAAAATTGAAAGCACTGAACATTAAAATACCTACTGCCAAAGCGATTAACGTTTTTAATACACTTATAAATAAAAGCATTGATATGAGCGTGTTTCTACATGTGGTGTTATATTCATTTTTTACGGAACATTTAAATTTGATAACAATGGGTCATTAATTCAATTGGTAATGAGTAATGAAATACGACACATATATCTTCTTTTATTAAAAGAGAAAACAAACATTTAAAAATGCTATTTATATATAAAAAAAAAACTAGCAATAAGAATGACATTTCATATTAAATTATTCATTAATAATTCGTCCGTCTAAATTTGAATTCGAAAACTCAAATTTCCCACAATTATTTTTAATAAATTTGACATGAAGAAATAGACAGAATTTTAAATAATTTCGTGTTTCAGTATTATTATATACCTATTTATGTTACTGAACATAATTGTCGAAAATTTGAATTTTGCTTAATTAGGTGAACGCTGATTTTTTTTATTATAAAGACGCTCTCGGGTTTTACAGTTGGTATTGATTTTGTGAAGTTTTAAATTTAAGCAATAACAACGATATCACAGGGAAAATGCCTTATATCCTTTCGTCTCTCAAAAGCTATATGAATAAATATTATGTATAAGTAGTTGTCTTCTTATTTATAGTTTTGTTGAAGTTGTCACAACTTCTCTCTTATTTATAGTTGGATATGTGAACACTCTTTTCCATAAAATACGTCCCAATTAGACTTCGTAGAATACGATTGCTTTCATTTTATTTATTATTTCGCATTCGTTTGGCGCAATCATTTTGTTTCGTACAAATATAGATAGGTAGTAGATGTCAGTGAACAGCCTTGCTTGAGATACAACCAATTGAATCAGGAAAAAGACCTCGTTTTCATTTCGTTTGTCGCGTAATTTTCAATAGGGCGTTATATAATACGGCAATGACAATGCGCACGTATTTACCGGGGTAATTACAAAGAACGGTAACGGACATAACTGGACCCTATTTGCCCGCTTTTTTATCACCTGGGTGTTTTTTCCCAGTCTCGCTCTCATACGCGAGGTCCTCTAAAATCAACGGCACGGCCATAAACAACTCCTAGTCTCTTGATGGCGAACGCGCAATCTGGGGCATACCGATCTCGAGCCCGTTCTGATTAAATTTATGTTTTTCCACCATATCGTCTAGGTATTGCACATATAGCATACACCGATGCAACTCGACGACGTCTCTTAAGCAAGACTTGGCGGAGGACATGCACGTAAACCATGTTAGATTGAAATGGAAGAAGAAATGCCGATATAATTGGATCTAGGTGTCTTTATCTTTGAAAGGAAGGAAAAAATATGTGGGACTTCCTATAAAAGGGACGCTTAGCGATGGTTCCTTTCAGTTAGACATCGTGTTTTTGCTGTAGGTGATCGAGGGTTTGGAGAAGATGTTGAAGGTGGTGAGTATCTTCAAGATATTACTATAAACTTAATATGCATCTACAGATTTTTCTTGTTAAAAATGTTTTAATCTAATTAATCTTAATTTGTGAGAGCAGATTTCAACCAAATTCGTCATATTCGTTATAAAATCGAAAATTTCTTTGTTACAGGTTTACCTAATATTGGCAGTGAGCGCTGCCAACGCTGTACCAGGAATTTTCGACAGTTTCGACACTTCTTTACTAGCACACGCTCCAATTTTACCAGCACCTATAATACCGGCGCCAATTTTCAAGGCACCAATCATAGCACCACCTCCCATCATCAAAGCACCAATCATATTGCCACCACCTATTTTCAAAGCACCAATTCTGCCACCAATTCCAATTATTAAACCCATCGCACCACTTCCGATCATAAAATCAGTGGCGCCAGCTAGTAGTTATGCAACGGTGACGAAATTTCACGTTACACATCCCATAGTTAAGGTACCTAGTTAAACATTAATAGATAGATAACTATTAAGTTTAAATACTCAATTATCATTGTAACTTTATCGTATAAGGATAGATTGTAAAATTACTAAGTGCACCATTTATGAGGTTTTAATCGATTTTGTAATGTTAGTGAATATCATCAACGAAGCAGTAACGACTGCTTAATCGACTGGATAAGAATTTCTCATTATGGCCATTAAAATAGGCATAATCACAATATTTATTTTTATTGGCAGTACTGCCAATTAATTATTATTTTCCTAAATACATATTTGACTCACAGGAGCAACTTTTTATGTTTCAGCCGGTTATTGCACCACCGCCCATATTCAAAACGTTAGCTCTACCGCCACCAATACACTTTGGTCATGGTTTCCACTGATACCGAACCATGTTGTTGTAAATTTGTTCTATATAAGTAAGTTTTGTGCATATACGTTAAATTAGTTAATAAATTTGCAATTCATAGAAATTGAGTTTTATTTCATGATCTTGTGCAGGTAGGTGTAATGATAAACTACAGTAAGAAACGTTCTGCTATTTTAAAATCTGTTTGATTTTACAATTAGTAATTTTTAAGACAAAACAAACTGAATGGGTCATTTTCGTTTCTAAATATTTACAATCTGTCATCGGATGAGGTTTGCAAGAGAAAAATAAACCTTAATGTACCACGAAAATTTATTCCGTATGAAAAATTTAGGTTATCCTGAAAATAAAACTGATATTTAGGGTGCCAGTAAACCGATGAGACAATGTAAAAATGGTTGAAAAGAGAAGTGTCGTTATATATTAATTCAAAATTAAACTTAGACACAAAATTTAAAGTTGAAATTAAAGAATTAAATTAGGAACTGTGATTAGAAAATCTAGTGTCAAAAAATTCACAACTTGGAGAATCAAGTTCTTCAAATTAGATATTCCTCCAGAAATTAGTACCAGAAAAATTACTCGACAAACTATTCGGAATATTCTATAAGAAAATTATATTCATTACACCCACTTTTGTTCCAATAATTTTTAAGAATAATAGCAAATAATCAAAATTTTGCTAATGTTGTATTTTTCTCTAATATAGTAAATTTTCCCAAATATGGATTTATAAATTTCTATAATAGCTACATATTATCTGTGAAACCCTACATGCTTCAGTTGTATCGTTATACGAAATAGTTTTTAAACGATGTTACTTCTAAAAAAAAGCTGTTGACAAGAAACTTTTATATCTAAATAACCAGATGTTTGTTGATTGTGCTAAATAGTATTACAGCAAAGAATTACACCACATATGTGGTGACCTCTTGGTGGGGCGACCCACCCCAACTTCTAAAGCTAATTTCATTGTCAGTAAGCCTGTGGGTGACAGAGTCACAGTATATACCTTATGCAGCACCACAACAGAGTGCTTAAGACCGACCTTTGGGTAGGGATTTCGAATCTAGCTCTGGACAATGTAATAAAACCGGATGCTTAGATTTTATCGAAGAACCCCTTTAAAGAAAGTAAAAACATGGCATTGCTTCATACATACAACTTTATTTCAACAAGTACTTATACAATAAACAAGGGAAAGGCGTGAACAGAAAAAGCCCAACGCTCAAACTATAAGTGCCTTGATTTGATGGTAAAAGAACTCTTCAATGACATAAAATGCATATTCAGTAATAAGCTGTTTTTAAAGCAGATTTAAATTGTTTTAACGGCAGCACTGTGAACGCTCTGATATTATTTTCAAATGAATTAAAGAATTTTGTAGATTGATATTTTACAGGGTAAAATGCAAAATGTAAAAAAAGACCCTTCAAATACCAAAAACAACACTCTTTACATTTAAGTAAAGCAATACTTGCCGCCCTGAGGGACTATAGCTAGTTCAGCCCATGTGTAAATACGCTTCTGATATAATAGGGTATTCTCAAGTTGGTATTAAAATCTCATTATAACTACGTACATTCGTTGGGTTATTCTTCTTTGCATATATTAAAACATATAAATAAAGACAGCACAGTTAAAATGTAAATTTCCTCTGAAAATATCGTTAAACAATGCACTTTGGTTTTGACAACGCTTTTCATGTTTTGTCTACATCTGTGGGTGTACGGGGCCCACTATGTGCATATCATGCCTTTGTCCAGGCTCATCTCCGACATGGCATTAACTGCTGGGGGAACTCAGTTGATGTGCAGAGAGTGTTCAGGTCGCAAAAGATGTGTCTACGAAGTGGTTTTAGACTAAAAAGAACGGAATTATGTAAAAGTGTTTTTCTCGGAAATAATATACTTATTGTGCTTAGTTTATGTGTATATCGACGAAATTGCTGTGTTTGTAAAAGAACATTATTTTGACATGTTTGGTGAAAAACGGGTAGACAATATTTACAATACTCGAGGTACTGAAAGTAACTATTCAATGCCACCATTTACTAAAAAAAAAAAAAAACATTAGTACATAAAGGAATTGTCACACAAACAACAAAGGTCTATAATTTTCTAGCAGAAAAATTATACAATTTTGATATAAACAAATTTAAAAAAAATTACGCCCACATTATCAGAAGAAAAAGTATTTATTGTATGAATTGTACTGATGATTTTATAATTTTAAGCTGTCTGACAATGATATATATTTTTACTTGTATATACACATATAGTGTTTGTGTTGAATTTGTATGACATTTGCGCCGCTTTGTAAGCAATATGAAAGCATATTCTATCCATCTAAATATCTCTACTCTTTTAATTTTTTCTAAATTCTGAAATTCGCTGCTTTAAAATCTTTATCCATTCAACATGGCAAAGGTCAAATTTTTGCGTCTCATTTAAAAAAAAAATTAGACTGTGCCATAACAGTATGCTATAAATTACTATAGAGTGCAAATTAGTGTAATATGTCTTTTTTGTTGTCTCCACATCAGATATCTTAATAGTCTTCCTTATTTGACATACAGCAGTATTTAGTTTTCCATATATGTATTCAACGTAATTTTTCCAAGTTAAGCTAGAATCGATATGAATATGTATTAGTTTTATAGTATCTTTGTCCAACAATTTTGTTTCCGTTTAAAAGACTGTCCTCAATATCATCTTTAAAAAATAGAGTTGCATTATGTGCCTACATTAGTGATTGGCACACTTGGAGATTTATACAGAAATCGTTTACATGAAATAGAAATAACATTGGTCCTAACTTTGATCGTTGTGGTACCCCTCGAGAACTGAACATTAATCTAATGTTTTTTTTTTTGTTAATTTAACGCATATTTTTCTCGTCGATTTATTCGGATTTAATAGTGAAACGAATGCAATAACAATCCTCGATTTCCATATAGTTGCTTTGACGCAGAGCTTAATCGATATGCAAGTGGCATCGATTGGCCTGAACGTGCTAGGCATTGTTTAGCTCCCATACCTACCTTCCTTAATGTGTCATTATATCGTATTATGGGTACCTATGTAAATACACGACTTAGTCGAACAAACATTTATCATTAGCTAACGTGCAGCAAAATAGGTGACTATACCAGAGAGACTCGTGTCCGAACGATATAATCCGGGTTTTACAAAACTATGGCCTCAGTCGACGCGAACTCATCCATCACTTTTCGTCCTGAAACTAAACAGTACCGCGGGTTGACGCTGAAACCGGCGGAAAAGACGGTGCGCTGAAAAAGTGCGGCGGTCTCAGCGTGCGTTCGGGCCCATTGCGCCCGCAGCCATGGCCATGGAGGACAGGGTAGATCCCAGTCCGAACGCTGACACGGCTAACGGAAAAATATTCGCCATAACGAGTAAGTGAGGAAACTTTCGGGATGCAGAAGAAGCAAGATTTGGATATTTTCTTTTTCTAGGAAACTATACGGGTACGGAAAATGGTGTTACGGAAAGCCGGCAAAATTTGGTGGAAGTTAATACGAAAGCTTCAATGTGAGTATTTAAAAGTTTTGATGGCACCATTTTTATTAATTCTTATAGTGAAAGAAAGTTTTTAACTCGGTAAATTGCACATTATGATCTTCGTCCACGATTTACTCAGTGTAAAAATTCCATAGAGTGCTTCTACATACAGCGTTGGTCAATTTTTTTTTTGTTTTTATGTACTTTTGGAATATTGTAATAATGCAGAAACCATGAGAACCTTTTAAAAATCAATTTGAGATCTCTGAAACACAATTTATCTTTTACCGCACGATTTTTTATCAAGAATTTTGAAAATTGCTTGAAAGATTCGCTCATTTTTTGTGCAAGCAGATGATCAGCTTGGTGGAATTGAGCATTAGTTAAAACTATTTTTAAGCAGAATAGCTCTGTGTTATTTCTAAAGAATAAAATTCTTGAGAAGCAAAAATTTGTGGAATATTTCATGTAAATTTCAATAATGGTAGATAAAAACTCAAAACACCTAAGAAGCACAACAAATTTACGTTTTTTTTAATACTTATATCAATTAGGAATTTTTTAAACGTATTAGATGTGATAATTGTGGTGAGCCAGAAGAAAAAGGCATTTTCTTTTTGCTTTTAAAATACACTGAAATTGATTATAGCTGTTAATTCTGAACAACTTTACGTAATAAAATGTTCTTAAGAGAATAATAGAAGCATTTTATTTTTAAATACTCACTCAGGATACTGTAAAAGATAAATTACCTTCGATGGATCTCAAGTTGATTTTAAAAGACAAACTTTCTCAATTATAACAAATTTTTCAAGAAAAATAATAACCCATATGGCATTCACTTTTGGACGAACGCTGTAAGTACCTATATACATATTGTAAATGTTGTTTTGCTTCAATCACTTATTTAAATCGCCTGTTATCGTTACATATAGAACCTACTCCTTCTGTGTTCTTTTATTTGGACATATGTACGGTTTAATAACTATTTAATTAGCTATATAATGGCACATTCGTGTAATCACATGAATGATAAAACGATAAGGTTTTGCGTATGCATGCATGGACATATGAAATTTTGTACACCGAAAAATGCGTGCGATACAATTTACCTCGTCACAGTAATCTAGTTTTATTAGCGGTAAAGTTTATTGTGCTTTGTTTTGATACATTTATATTCAATCGTTATTATTATAGAATAAGTGGTGATAGCATAAAAAACAAATTTGGATAAATTTAGCACGAAAAATAATATTTTCCGTGTTGCGTTTTGTCTCTATTACTTTGCAAATGATACTTTTTTTATATCAAAATTAAATAGTGTATTTTGTTTATGTAGGTGTAATTTTATTTAAATGATTTTTGTATTTCGAAGATTATTTAATTGGAAAGATGCTCCGGCGGATCTTATATACAGTGTGGCAACCGTTCATATGCATGTATTAGTAACTACTGGTCCACTATAATTGGGCGTGCCACCTTGAATTGCCACGCCTACTTAGCGGCACGCGGATGGCATTTACAAACGATAGCGGACGTATTATAAGTTACACGTATAAATGTATTGGGGCATATAGGCAAATCAAAGTCTTTTAGAGTTCTATGTTATAGCATAAGTGATTAATAACATTACATGTGGTAGAAAATACTATTCCTGAAAAATAAAAAACACTGTTAGAGGTATTGTGTTCCCGATATAAGTAAATATTTTTAGTTGTTTGAAGCATCAGATAATCACTGAAAACATTCAACAGTGAAGTAATTCATCACAGCCTCATAAATAACATTATTAAATCAAAAATAATCAGAACTCCTAAACTTTAAAATAAAAAATAAAATAATATTGTTCAACAAGTATAAAATCTAAAAACCCAACTATAATAAAATAATGGAAAATAAAATATTTAATTCTTAAAACAGAATTGTATTCAACATTGCAATAAACCTGCAATTAGCTAAAAGAGAATATTATTCTTAAACAATAATAAAATTTGAAGTAAATTAATTTATTAAGTGTTCAAATAAACCTCCCTCTTGATAAGTACAGTAACCCAACCGATCATAAAAATTCCGACGGACATTTGTTAACATATCTGCTGTGACAGTATTACTGATTTCAATAATTCTCGCGCGCAGTTCCTCTAGGTTTGATTACCGTTCATCACCGTATCCGTATATTGTATTATGTAAAAAGGGCCATAAAAAGAAATCGATTGGAGCTAGATCAGGGGACCGCGCTGGCCATTTAATAGGGCCCGAGTTAGCGATCCATCTGTTTTCAAAAACCGCGTTTATAAAGTTTGTTACAATGCGTGTATTGTGTGCTGGGCAACCATCTTGCTGAAACCAAACTTCATTTATATTAAATCGCTCCCGTATTGCCGGAATAATATTATTTTCAAGTAACTGTAGGTATCTATTTCCGTTTAAATTACCGTCAATGAAAAAAAGCCCAATTATATGATTTCCAGTGATACCTGCCCATACATTTAGCTTCTGTGGATATTGCGTTCGCGTTGGTATATTTAAATGTAGATTTTTACGCGACCAGTAACGACAAACTGAGCGGTTATGATGCCCGTGTAGGTAAAATGTTTTTTCATCTGTGAACAATACGTTATTAAAAAAAAATTGGTTATCGTGATATTTATTTATCATTCTTTCGCAAAATTCCATTCGGCGATAATAATCATCGGGAAGAAGTACATGTGAACTTGTAAATTTGTATGAACGATATTTATTAGTACGTAAAATCTTATGAACCGTTGTTTTAGAGATACCTAATTCGCGAGCAATTTGTCGAGATGACATAGTGGGATTTACTTCAACTAAAGCACATACTCGAATTTCTAAATCGCTTACATTCTTATCCGGAACAACTTTATTTTTATTATTTACTAAAGAAAATGTAGTTTCAAATCGATTAACGGTCCTACGAATGGTGCTTGCGTTGGGAATTTGACTTTCGGGGAAATTAGCTGCAAATAAATCCTGAGTTACTTCCGTGGAATTACCACCGTAAAAGTGTTTAATCATGAAGAGTTTTTGCCCCGGCGTATAGTACTCCATTTTTAAAATAACCGTTATCTACCTACCAACAACGCGTTTTATTAAATAGTACGAGCGAGTAGTTCTCCCGACGAAATATAAAATGCATCTGACACGCACGTGTGCGACGGCTCATGCGCCTGTGCGGCAACAGCGTAGAAATGTGGATTTCTTGGCAAATACGAGTGCATCATAGCAATATGCTAATGTAATCCAGTCGAATATTCCCTATACTTCTTTACCGTTCTAATTCACGGATACCTCTGTGTATCTCGCTTACACTACAGGATCGCTATAATGCGGACGCAGGCGGACAATTGGTATATAAACATAAGCTCTTTCAAAATTTAAATAAAGTGCTTTGTGGTTTTCAAGGATAAAATGAAATCATTTGACTATACAATAGATTAAATAGACTGATAGCTTTGTTCAACCATTATAGTTTAACAATTATTATTTTTTATCTCTTTTTATGACATTCACGCAATCGGCTTCCATTTATCAAAAGATCTAACGCACACACAAAACGCATTAGTAGGTTATCGAACTGAAAAGGTGTCTTTATTAACGTGGATGTCATGCGAGTTTTCTTCATAATTTCAGAGTGTCCAAGTAGTTTTCCGCTTCATCATCGTGTTTGTAAATATGTTACCGTTATTTTTGCGCGAAATCCTTTAGATAGATTGAGCATTTTAATCTCGACTATGATGATTATATGTGTTTTATCTAAATCGAAAAAAGCTTTAAGCAAATTATCACAATAGGGTCCTCCTCAGTTTATCTAAGGACAAAGCAAACATAACTCACCTTTAACATTGTTTGGGTGTGAAATATCCTCGTCTAATTTTATTCCATGTATACACAATTTAGTGATCAATAAATGTACATACATACAAACATATATGTTATTTTAGTATGACATAAAAGCACGTATTGAATAGCTTTTTATTTTGGTCGTGATTGCTTTGTTGTTGATGTGGTTCTAGGCTATTGTTTAATTTACAATTAAAAAAAGAAATTATAGTGGCAATTCTGTTTTTGCATTAAACGTGTGACCATTTCTTTCTAACTCGATAAATTAAGTTCATTGCATTAATTTTGGAGATAGGTACAACGTCAATGCATATTTATATATAGTGGCGATAACACCCCCGAAGGGGCAGTGCCGCTTCCAAGCGGAAGCTCTCTAGATCCATTGTTCGGGGTGGATCAATCTCCATTTCTCTATCATATGGACTCGCACACTTGTCTCCACAACTTCCTGTCCCCAACCTTCCTTTTCCAATTTCTTACGCCATCCATCACTTCTCCAAACCATCTCGATATGGGTCTTCCTCTCCTTCTTCTACCGCCAGGCTCCTATATTAGCATTCCCTTTATTATTGCTCCATCTGCTCTCCACACATGTCTAAGCCACTTGACTCTTTGCTGTTTTATTTTCTTTACAATGTCCAGCCCAATTTCTTTATTATTATTATTATTTACTTCATAATTCGTTCTTCTCCTGTACTCATTTTCAGCAACTTTTATAGGTCCTAATATAGCTCTTAATATCTTCCTTTCCAATATTAAGACTTTTTTGTTCAGTTTGGAATTTTCTTTTAAATTGCAAAAAATAATTTTGGACGAATATCTAGAGAACGCGACGCTCAATTGCTTTTCTGTTTTCACAATTGTTACCGCCATAAAAAATAGTACTACTTTGTCCATTTGACCGATTCTGTACCTCCAAAGATAACAAAGTTATCAATAGTGTGGACACCCGGTATACAATTTATTTGGACAATTTTTCTCAGTGTGGTTACATAATGCCTACATGGTTACTGATTATTTAAAACAAACTTTCCACGTCATTGGATTGGTATCAACAGCTTCCCACAATTAGTCCATTCGTTCAACAAATCTAACTGCGTCAGATTTTCTCTGTGGGGTTACTTGATAGATGAAGTTTGCAAGGAACTCATAACAGAGGTGGCGACCTCTTGTAATAAAATATATGCAAGTGTTCAAACAGTTAAAATAGCAATACATTGTTAAATGCTTGCGGAAAATATCTAATAAAGCGATATACATTATGTAGCAATCAAGAGCCAACCTGTATGTACCTTGTTTTAAATAAGGTGATATTTTTATCTATTTTTGATTAGTTATATCAATAGGGCCACGTTTAACAGTGCAAAACTCTTGTTCTGTCATTTAATCATGAATTACGTGCCATAAATATTTTAAACGTTCACTTAAACAGCAATAGAAGTATCTACATTTTCTTATCACGCCAGGGAAAAAGCAACACGAATTTAAATTGCGGTTTCTGTTAGCCTTCCCCGTGCTTTATCAATAATTCCTGGTTTAACATTTACATAGAATAGCTAATCGAACGCTGCATACATAATTCAGAAGCTCTAACATTTGCGGTGGAATAGATCATGAGTATTTTACCAGTAATAAAACAGTTGAATTGCATGAATTTTTGATGCGTGACCGTGACGGGAAACGTTTTGTCTTCCATGAATGAAGTTATCCAATCGGTGATAAAGTCTAGGAAAAAGAGCGGTTCAACCTTGATCCAGTACATCTGCAGTTATTGAGTATGAATACGTAATTATGCGCCACGTTTAGATAATATTAATATTTCAAGAGATAAGTTTCAGTGTTGCGGAAAAAAGGAAACGATTTCTTTTATACCCAATCGGAATGCTTAGATCACTTTTGCATAAAACATTCACCGCATATAATGTGTATAACTGATAAAAAGTGTTAGTTCACACCAGAACTTTGCAGAATAAATCTAACTTTTCCAGGTAAACCGCACCTTTTCTCGCCAAGGTCAAGGGCGAGGGAAGAGCGTATTTTGATGTATGACATGACAAAATAGCTAGGCGTGTCATTTACGTTATTTGTGAAATAAACGTTTTACGGAAAATAAATCAATACTTCCTAGAACATCATTACTTGAATGATCTTATTTATAGCACAATCAGGATATTTTTTAAACCATTTTATATCCATTACCTAATTGAAGCGTACGTAAGTATTGAGTTTCTAAAATTTTTATTGGTAATTAAGACACGCTGTTCATGATGGTGTTAAAACAAATTACCAGATTAAGTCAATGGTTTCTGTGCTGTTATATGTCGATGTAGAGATTAGAGATACGTAAAAAGTGAAATTATAAATTGTTAAGGCAACTTAGAGTAGTAATAATGCAGTTTATACAAAACTCTAGTTTTATCCAAATTGATTGTAAATTAAATATTTTATAGCAGTTGTTACTGACGCCTTTACGAAATATTAATTCTTAGAACAGATATTTTTTGTTACTATTATTTTTGTTACCTCCTCAATAAAGTTCTATTTCCACGAGTTGCTTTAGATGCAAAATTGTCATTATTAGTTCTTAATTTTATTTTATTCTTGCATATACTACAATTAAAACTTGTGCAGCAAGTAATTTGCGGTTGTCCGTTGTTGCAAATATTAATATTAGAGTGAATTTGTGACATCTCAGTTCTTATATTCCCACTCTTGCGATATCTGACTCACCAACTCCTTCTAATATCCAGCGGCTATCTGAAATTTAACATAACTCGTTTTTGTTTTCAATATTCCACACTCTGCATATATTTGTCCCCTTTGGCGATTAAAGGATTCATTTTCCACAATCAGTATGAAAGTGTGAGTCGCCGACAACATCTTTGACAGTATATATATCATTGAAATAATTGACAAATAAGAAAGGCCCTAAGACACTGCCCTGTTGGAATTAACAACAGTTTGCTTTGAGTATGTAGGTGTTCCGTCAGGAAATAAATAGACCGTTTGGTTTCTATTCGACAGATAAGATTTATTCCTCCAGTTTTTGGAACAATTTCTAATGATCTATCTATGCTGTCAAACGTCCTCGACAGATCCAACATGATACCACAAGGAACATTAACACACGTAAACAACATTTCCACACAAAGTCAAATAGGGTTGTATCGATACCTTTATGCTTAAGAAAGCTATGCCGGTGTGATGAGTGATATGGTTCTGAAGGGCTTTTTCAAACAATTGGAAAAAAAAACCGGTTAATACACTTATTTGTCGGTAATTATCCGAAGCATTATAGGGCCACCTTCCTTATAAAGAGGCATGGCAACTAGATTGCATTATAAGTTGGTATATAGGATGCGTCAAAGGCATGGAATAACTTTTGAATGAAACTCAATATAAAGTGGAAATTTGGATTACTCGTACAAGATCATGAAAGCTATATTTTGTGGAGGATGGCATCTACCCCGGCCTCCTTGCGGCAAGAGGGTGGAGGTTACTAAGAAAATTTAAATGACATAACAGGTCAAGTTAAAGTTGACCGTTACACACCTATTTTGTCAGTATATGTGGCTGTTGTTGAATTATTTCATATGGGTTTACATGGCTAAAAATTTTCATGTTTATGAAGTTCATAAACCCTGATAGATCAAGCCATATTTCGTCCGTCCAAATCATTCTTACAATTAGTAATAATTCTTCATGAATGACTTTGTAATTAATTATCCAATTACGAAACCCAAGACTTCGCGCATAATCTGCTGATGTCAATTCTTGTATCGCAGTGCGTGTCACTACGATAAAAGATCTTGCCGTGTGCAAGGATAGAGCTCTAAGTGTTTGTGTAAAAGTTCATGAGTGGTTCCTATGGAGAGATTGGTTTGTTGATGCAATTGCCAATATTTTCTTCAGTACTTAAAGTTTTTCCTTAGACTATAGGCAATTACAACTACAAAATTTCGAAACTGTGTTTGAAATTCTTCTAAGCAATTTTAGACGAAAATGGGTACATTTTCGTCAACATGGGAGCCATTACGAAAGTTACTCTCAACTAAGAAAATTCTTTGTTTTCATAAGAAAACAGCATAGTTGCAAGTTATACGTTGAGGTTACATCAACAACAATTACTCCTTGTTTAGCTATGAAAACAGCTAATTTCTACGAAATGGGTTGAAAAGGGGATAAAATTCAAGAATTAAGAAAGTAAAATCATTTGAAACGTTAAAGCAGGTTACTTTGTTTGTCAAACATTAATGACGTGTTTAAATAAATATCCCTTATATAAACTGTAAACTATAAGGGGGAAGACCCCTTAAGGTGTGACGGCCTAAAAATAAGATGATTTTTGTGAATTTTTTTGGAAAAACTACTCTGCATATCAATTTGAAACTTTGCAAATTTGTTTAGCTATATTTGAGGAATATCCAGTTTTTTTTTTTAGGTAAAAATATCGATTTTATTAGACGTTACAGCAGTTGTATGGACGCGTCTAAAAAAAAATGTCCTTGAATGACTGCCATCATAAAATCAGCTGTCCAGGTTGTCTGAAATAAAAAATTAAAGAAGATTCGTAATCTGTGTAAATGTGGCTATAGCCCGAACTAGAATAAATGAAAAAAATTGATGACAAAATGACGGCTTTTCAAAAAAAAAAACTTTCGATTTTTCCCCAAAAAAAATTGCTTAATTTTTAAGTCGTACATTGAGAATTTTGTGACTATCGACTTGATTCTAGTTCGGGCGAGAATGACACGTCTACTGAATATATCTGCAAAATTTCAAGTAAATTGTTCGATTGGTTCTTGAGATATCGTGGCAGCCATTTCAAAAAATGTCATTTTGAGAAAAACGCGTTTAAAGTTTCGCGTACTTCTTTTGTCACCTTTTTTATCCATTTTATTTGCTCTGAAAATCCAGAACAATCTATTCTATGCTTCCGTATACATAACCTAACTTTTCCTTCGGTTATATCATAACGGAATGCTGAGTGCGAGAATGAGAACCGGTCTGAAAGGCCATCCCTTCTCCTTAATCTCCGAGCGCTCCGATTTCTACCTACGCGCCGCTCCGCTTCAAAGCCTATAACTTTTCCAATTTTTCGAATCTGGCTAAATCCCTTTGGGATTTTATTTTCAAGATGTTAAACTATAAAAAAATGCAAAAAAAGATTTTTCGATTTTTTGAACCCGTCACACTAGGAAGACCCTTGTGTTCTTTCCCCTTCGTAATCGGAAACTCCATAATCCAGGCATAAAATTAAACATTCAATTTTTCCAGATTAAAGAAGCGCCAGTTCTACCAAGGAATCGCTCTAATCTTAATAATAATAATAATTTTACTAGTCGTCATCATAATAATATTATTATGTCGATGTAAGTAACACAGAAAGACATTTGTGTATAATATCCATCACCTACCATTTTCCTTGCTATACTCTTACAGATCAAACGATAAGAGAGGAGGAGACGAAAAACGCGTCAAAACTTGTTTGCACGTCAGAGGAATGTTTGAGATCCGCTGCGAATTTGAGGCTCGCCATGGATTTCGACGCAGATCCTTGTGACGACTTTTACCGCTACACTTGCGGAAAATGGAAGCAAGAGCACATCAACCACGGCTGGTATTCGAGATTTTCGAGTTTCGAAACTATAAATGAACGAATCGCTGTATCTACTATGGATTTTTTGAAATCGAACAGTAGCGAAAGCGAACCTTTACCTGTCAAACAAAGCAGAGACTTGTATAGATCTTGTATGGATGTAGGCATGTTTAAGTATTCTTTTTCGATTTGTTTGGAAACGCTGTAACGTCAATTTTTTTTCAGATTCTATAAATAAGCTTGGATATAGTGTTATTTTTAAATATTTAAAATTAGTAGACTTGCCTCCGGTGCCAAGGTATTTTACACTAAACGAAGACGATAGGAAAAAATTCAAATTCGACTGGTTAAAGGCTGATGTACAAATTAAAAAGGTTTTTGCCAAAGATCTGTTCCTAGAGTTTAATGTAGACTCAGACGTGTA
Organism: Cetonia aurata; assembly: GCA_949128085.1. NCBI lineage: Eukaryota > Metazoa > Arthropoda > Insecta > Coleoptera > Scarabaeidae > Cetonia > Cetonia aurata. The sequence goes on from OX421885.1 coordinate 39,731,679, forward strand.
CAATAGAAGTATAAACGTAATGTATTTAGGATCAACGAGAAGTCTATCACCATTACCAAGGTAATCTTCAATTTATTAGGTATATTATGCTTACTATTTTTATTAATTCCAGCCCGTTTAAAGCGAAGAACTATCATGCTGAGAAGTATACTCGTAGGAAGAGACAGAAATTAGAATCTGACGAGGACGAATTGTACGAGGCAGCCTATAAAAGAGTCACTGCAACCATTTTGAAGGCGATAATATCCAATGTAACTGCACCTCCTCCTGATGAAAAGCTAATCAAAGCCGCCAACATAATCTGGAACATAACAGATGAAATAGGAGAGGTATAACTTTATCAACATTTCATACCATTGCTTAATTATGCAGTATTTTTAAGATGGCAGGCGATGACAATGATGAATATAACGCCGATTTGGATAACTTGGATATAAGGAAGATCAAAGCGAGCGAGCTTCAGAACCTAACGGACTCTTTATTGAAGCAAAATGATTTGGAACCAAGAGAGGTATGGAAGAGATACTTTAATATGCTTTTTGAAGGCGTGGAGAATGTCACTTTGGATTTGGACGGGAAGGATGTTCTACATTACCTGCCAAACGAGTTGGAATATGTTACTGGCATCGTTGTGTATCTATCTGAGATGCCTGGGATTTTTGTGGAACTTTACGCTTGGTATCAAACTGTTTATTCGATGATAATGAGCACCACTAGCGAAATTGTCGAATATATCTATAAGGAATCGTCCCCCTTTAAAAAGAGTTCAGTTCTAAGATCAAGGTTTGGATGTAATTATAAGTACCTATATAAGCTGAAAGAAATATATATTCAGGTCGATGGATTGTGCTGATTTAGTCATAGAATTTATGGGAATCGCTGTGAGTTATGGAATAGCAGACCAGTCGTTCTTAGAATCCACCAAACCAAAGGTAAATTTTAATGGCCATAATGATAACGTCATAGCAAGTTAAATCTTTATTGTCAGGTGGATGAAATGCTAGCGAATATCAAAGAGGCTTTCGTCCAAAGAGTTAAGACTTTAACTTGGATGGACGACGATACTAAAAGTGCCACTTTAGAGAAGAGTGAAGAGATGGTCAGTTTTATAGGCTTCCCAGAATGGCTAATGAACAAGACAGCAATTGAAGATTATTACTCAGGGGTCAGTAAAATTTTTTTCTTTAGTCACCAATTTTGCAACTGATACTATTCTTTCCAGTAGTAATGTTATTTTTTATAATGTAATAACCGACAATTACTGCACTTTTTTTCTCAATTTAGATAACCATAAAGAACAATACTTTTCTCGACAACATGTTATCCATCATTCAAGAATACACACCTTACAGACTAGCCACCTTACGAGAAATTAACCCTAGAACTTGGAGGACTGATCCGACAACAGTAAATGCTTACAATTACTTTGGAGATAATTCTATAAGTTAGTATAGGCAGTAATAATTTTTTAAATTAATTAAATTCATCCCACATTACAGATGTCCCCATGGCCATATTGTCTTATCCAATCTACCACTTGGGCTTAGAGTAAGTTAGATGTTGCATGTGCGCATAATTGTAATTTTAAAATATTTCATATATAGGGTGTTAAATTATGGTGCTATAGGGAGTGTATTGGGCCACGAATTGACTCACGGTTTCGATAATACCGGTTGGTATCAAGATAGAACTTGATGGAATTACAACTTGATCGTTTTAGGTAGAAAATTCGACAAATATGGGAATTATATCCAGTGGTGGAGTAATAAAACCATTGAAACATTCGAGAATAAAACTCAGTGCTTTATAGAACAATACGACAATTTCACTTTGGCAGGTGTAAATGGAACTGTAAGACAATCCTAGAATATATTTCGTTTATTATTATTATTTTTAACGATTCCTGTTTATAGGTGAATGGCAAAATGACCTTAGGGGAAAACCTAGCCGATAATGGGGGGTTACACCATGCCTTTTTGGCCTATAAAAACTACAAGCAAATACATGGTGTCGAACCTCAATTGGCTGGATTTGAAAATTTCACTGATTATCAAATGTTCTTCATCGCCTTTGGCAGTGTAAGTCAAATAAATGAAATAACGCAGTTTGTTCTTCAAAGCAATTTTCATCATCTTTCGCAGATATGGTGCGAGACCAGGAGTGCGGCATCTTTGAAATCGCAACTGAAATATGACGAGCATTGCCCGAATTCACTAAGGGTGATGGGCAGTTTGCAGAATTCAGCAGAGTTCGCTGAAGCTTTCAATTGTCCCGTCGGTAGCGGGATGAATCCTAGTCGACGGAAATGTAGAATATGGTAGCGGATTCTCGTGCCTTTTATGTTTTCTTTTCCCTCTTTTGTAAACGTACAAAAAAGCGTGTGTGATGTTTATTAGTAAATTGTGCCTTAGGTGGATTTATATTTATATGAAAGAGGTGTACCGAGAGATCTGGATAAAAATATGGTTGCCATTAATAAGTTATCTTTTTTATCTTAAAAAATGTACCAGCATCTCTCGGTATGAACTGATTATATACAGTGATAGACAAAATATATGGAATCGTAAGAATAATAGTTTGCCGCTTCATATTTGATTCAGTCTCTCATACAATTTTGAAATTTTATTAGAAACATTTAAAATTATTATTATAATTTGTAAATGTAGATATGACAAAGAAAGTTAATGATGAGCAAATAGGATTTTTGACTACCACTGTATCCACAATATTGTATACAGGTTTTAATTATACACTTTCTATGTGTGATATATGTATTTATAAGATCACGTTTGTTATCGTGTAAAAAAGAAGAGATTTTATTAAAGCTATTGACAATAAATATTGTATTTATCATTGCTCTTGTCCTAAACATGAATTCTTATCTCAAATTCCAAAGAGGGGTTTCAAATAGTTTCCCAATTAGAAATGATATTATAACATTTTATATTTTACGCCAGAGTTATTTTCAATACTCAGCGGCGTAGAACGAATAAGAGTTTTTTCATATATATGAACATCAGTTTTTACAACAATGATTGATTTAACAAACTATGCTAAAATCGAGGTTTGTTAAGTAGAATTTTGTTAATATACGCAACAAACGTCAATTTGGGAAACTTATTCTGAAAATTAGTAACGTACATAAAGTAAAGCTAAAAAAATAGTTAAGTTTTAACAAAGTATAAGTTTTTTCGACAAAAACGTTATGGTGTTGTTACGTTAATAATTTTTTTATGAACCTTTTGGAACAACAGAATTTTTATTACTGTGTACATTAACCAATTGCAGCATTTCTGGTGGCAACAAGACGATGCATCGGCGCCGTGTTGTGACGGCAAAATGCCTAACTGTATGTCAGAAGTTTTTTAATCGTTGAATAAGACATTATGGATTTGTTGAATGGCCGACGAAATTGCCTAGCTTAGGTCTTCTCTAAGATTTTTGCATATGAAAATCTGTTTCTTATTGTTATGATTATTTTGTTGTTATTATTTGCTGTGAAGAATCGCAAGGTTTTAATCAAAATCTGTCTTTATTAAACGTAATATAAACATCAAAGATATGTACAGTGGATCATCATCGTTGTACAATAACACGCAAAGGATAAAGTTATCACAGTAAGATATTACAGATGCAAGAGCGAGTTATAAAAAATAATAATAAATTCCAATGACGAGAGATGAGAATCGCACTCAATGCTTTGAACCGAGCGATATGCTCGAGTAACTGGTGGCGCCGCTTCCGTGACCGATAGAACCACCGCCGTATCCGCCTCCGAATCCACCGCTGCTGAATCCTCCGTGACCGCCACCGTATCCACCTCCGAATCCACCGCTTAATCCGCCTCCTAATCCATGACCACCTCCTAATCCACCGCCTAATCCGCCTCCTAATCCATGACCACCTCCCAATCCACCGCCTAATCCTCCCCCTAATCCATGACCACCTCCTAATCCACCGCCTAATCCTCCTCCTAATCCATGGCCACCTCCTAATCCACCGCCTAATCCTCCTCCTAATCCATGGCCACCTCCTAATCCACCGCCGAATCCTCCTCCTAATCCATGACCACCTCCTAATCCACCGCCTAGGCCTCCTCCTAATCCACCACCGAATCCGCCGCCTAATCCGCCGCCGGCTCCTCCACCAAATCCACCGCCGGCTCCGGCGCCTCCACCACCAACTGCGATCGGTACTGGTACTACAACAGTTTGCGGTACTCTAACTGGTATGGGTTGAGGTACAGTGACTGGGTAGGGTTGTGGCACTGGTACTTGTACAGGAACTTGTACGGGAACTTGTATATGTTGCGGTACTGGAACTGGAACAGTTCTGGTGACAGTGACCGGGTACGGACGCGGAACAACGACTGGTTGCGGTTGCGGAACTGGTACGGGTACTGGGCGTGGTACTGGAACTTCGATGGGTTGCGGGACTGGCACTGGAACTGTGCGAGTCACAGTGACCGGTTGGGGTACCGGAACTGGTACTGCGACGGTTTGGGTGACAGTGCTTACGGTTGCGCCACCACCTCCGGCGCCTCCACCAATTCCGCCACCTAATCCACCTCCTAATCCGCCTCCTAATCCGCCTCCTAATCCGCCTCCTAATCCGCCTCCGAATCCACCGCCGATTCCCCCACCAAATCCACCGCCTAGCCCTCCGCCTAAACCTGAAACGAAGATCCAAATTATTACTACCATTTTTTTACCAAAAAACTATTTTCTTTTCGATTTCGAAAGAAAATTTTACCTTTCCTGTTACTAATAGCGTTTTTTTATTAAAATTGAGCGAAAACTAATTTAACAAAATCTATCAAATAATAAATAGAGGATAAAGAAGACCAAATTTCAGAATCAAACGAAAAACTACACAGAAGAACTCAACTACATCATATAAAAACTTTCCGAAGAAACCAAAGACTTTTGAAGTCTTAGGTGAAGGCCAAAAGGCACGACTCCAACTAAAAATTTGTACATATGCATTGCATCCCACAAGAACTACGAAACGCAACCCAAAGACAGTTGCAATCTTCCAAGAAATGGAAGTAACAAATCCAAAATCTTTTCAGAGTTACCTTGATGGAAATAGCCCAAGCACTAACTCATAAACTTTTGACTATACCAATCTTTTAATGCCGGAGAAAGACTAAAGTTCCAGTACTCAATTAGGTATATTAAATACGTATTGACTGTAAGCATCTCGTTTTTTAGAACATATAACGTAGGTTCTTTATCAATTAAAAGATGGGGCAATGCAAATACAAAATAAGATATCTTGGCAATGATAAAATTAAAGACGGATTATTTTCATCGATTTACGTTGATTTACAATGGATATCAGATCACTATGCAGCGGCAAGAACCATACTTTTATGCTGAAACAAATAGGTGTGAAACCATTAACTGAGACTAGCTGAGGCTTTATATATGAAGAAAGTTTGAAAAACATGGTAGTGGTAGAGGATGGTACCACAATCGACATACACTGCCTGATTCATCTTCTATGTGTAACCCTATAACAAGCAAATTCATTAGCAACAATGGAATCAAGTAAGGAGCCATTATTATTTATTAATTGTTGAATAATTATCTTAAAAATATGAATATGGGTAAATCATAGATATTTGGTATATTAAAATCTGACCGATTTTTTTCCCTCTAATTCTAAAATAAATAAAAATTAAAATATGAAAAAAGATGAAAGCACTTTCGATGGCCATATATTTCTTAGGTAGGGCAAAATTTGATAAAAATATTGTGCTAAATGCATCGAAGATTCCAAAGAATGTAATGTAATATTCAAAACTATTATCTATTTAGTAGTCCAAAAAAGGACTAAAAGGTTTTTGCAACTTAATAACATATTATTAATTATTTTAAGAGGATTTGGAAGAATCCTTTGTTGCTAATATTTTCTTTTGGACATCCAACAAAAAAAAAACATTTGCTTGAAGATATATTACCTCCATGTCCACCGCCGATGCCACCATCTAGGCCACCTCCTCCAAATCCACCATGTCCACCGCCATATCCACCTCCTAGACCGCCTCCTCCGAAGCCGCCATGTCCTCCTCCGATATCACCACCACCGTAGCCGCTACTGAAGATGCCGCGCTTTTCGTTTTTCTTATCGGCATCACCGCAACGCCCACTGGCGACAACTGAGAGAACTAAAACGGCAATCTGCACAGAAAATAAACCGAATTAAAGCGTCGCACTTCGAACCAGTAGACAGTAGATTATTTCAAATTCGGCGAGACCCACCAGGAAAGGCTTCATGTCTTGTATGAGATGATGTTCAAAGCCCAAGTGACGACCTACCCCTGCCCACGGGCCGCTTTTATATCCGAGACGCGTCTAGGAGATGGTGAGGGGTTCCCGCTGGTTACTTTCACTGTTTTACGGCTCATCCAGCGTCCCATACCATCATCGTCGTCGTCTATTACCAAAACCGAGGCGGTCGCGGGCGTCTCACGTCCGTGGGTACCTTTCGGAGAACGCTTTGCGCACCGGTGGTAGAGCATGTCGGTCACACTCTTTCGGATATCCTCGGGTACCGTTCATTAAACGTATTTCGTATATATTGTGTGATGTAAGTGGATCGACTCGCATATTCGCTTACATATGTATATGCAAAAAAAAGATTGCGTTAGAAAAAGATGTAAAATCAGAATTCGAGCTGTTAGCTCAAGCAATGCTAGTCACAATTAGAGTATTTTTTTTTTTACTTATGTGGAGCAATGTGAGTGGTAAAATTGCAGTAATTAGAACGTTTCTTAAAAAAACGGGAAATATTTGACGGTCATCTTTATGACTTTTGCCGAAAGTAATGTTTATTTCTATCTTGAAGTAAATTGAGTTGATATTTGGTTTTACTGACCACACATAACCATTTTAGATGAAAGGAATTTGCCAAGAACAGCGTGCATAAATGGTTAAGTACTATTACATAAGAACTATAAGTTCGTTCTATTACGTCTCCTCTGATGCGGACATGAACTAGTTCATAAATTAATAAATGCGCATGCTCGCTTCACGTATTGATAGGTCGAATTGTCAAAGACAAATAAGTGTTTGTTTCCAACCGTTTTTATTTGCTTATGTTTTATATTTTTCCAGCAGATGGTGCAATAAACACTTATACGCAGAGAACTGCATTTTTATTCTAAGAAAAAATATTATTTTGGACCTATTTTTCTAATTAGAATAATTTGTTTGCCTAGTCTGACAACATTTATTTAACTGAAGTAAACGCTCTAGTTCTTATTAAGAAAATAATTGTTTTAATGAATTGTTTCCGGCTAGGAAAATATTTACTTAAAAGAAAAAATGACTTCCCCACATTACTGGGTCAGTGGAAATAGTAGCCAAGTGGAACAACATTTTCCCCTATTATACAGGGTGTAGCATAGTCATACAAGATATCGAAGAAAGTCTAATAGCAAAATTGTGCATAATGACCCCTGCCATCTTTTTAAAATACTTCTGGCCAGCAGTGGCATATCAAACTTATGTTTTCTTTTTAAATGGGACAGCCTATATTTTATATTAGATTTCAAAAACTCTCGAAGAGTACTTATTGTTTTTTATATAACATAGTATATCCCTAACTTTAACGGTTTCGGTGTTATAACCTTTTTTCCTCAGAATCGAACCATTGTTTCAAATTTTTTTTTTGGCAGGAACTAAATTGCGCTTAGGTTCCGAATTTAGGGATAGACGAAGACCTCTTGTACCCTCACATAATTTTTTTTCAAGTGATTTATGAAAAAAATTTAATTTTTGATTGGCATTCGCAAATTACCGTTTGTTTCTAAAATTTCAAATGGCATCTCCAAAAAAAAAAAAAAAATACATTACTGGATACCCGAAATTCCAAATTTTTGATCGGTACGAAACAACACAAATTTTTAAGAAATGTCAATTTGTCGGAAAATGTTTTCCGAAATTAAATCTGTCATGATAAAACAAAAGAAATGTAATTGTCAAAAAAAAGAAACAGTAAAAATAAGAATAAAGTGACAATAGAAACATTGTTCTCTAATAAATTTTTCGAAAATGCTTCAAACTCAAGAGGAAATTGTTGGCAAGGTGTATATTCTTGGAGAATGTTACAAGAATTGTTTGTTGGCGTCACAAGTATACGCTGAGAAGTATCCTGGCAGAGCACATTCAAATCTATGTGCATTTCAAAGAGTATTGGATAGATTATCAACTACTGGGACTGTTTTTTCCAAACTTTGAAAATGTATAAAAATTCTCGTGCGTCTACAAACAGTATCTATAAAAATGTTGTAAAATCATAAAAACGACTACCAAAACTCTTAAATAAACTGATGAAATAAACGCTGTGGTAACTAAACCCTTAGAATATCTTTCGCAGAGATAATGCAAAAATATAAAAATAATGGTCTAATAAAAATGAGCAAGACTGTATATACTTATATATATTACAATTATGTCACACATCTTACTTGTATTGATTCCTGAAAGTACAGGGCTATATTCAGATAATAATGAGGTTTTGTACATACCTACCTACGTATTAAATATGCCAGGTTAATGGTCCTAGCGTGGTCGTACTTTCCAGTAAATTAAACCTATGAAAATCGATGTAGTACAACTAAAATATTCTTCCTTATTACTGAAATTATAACATAGCCAAACATCTATAATAAAACATTATCAGTTACATTGGATTTGTAGCGTTATAAATTTTAAGTTCTTGATCATTAAAATTTATTATCGTCAGAAGATATTTCTGAAATATTTATACAACTTGTACCAAATAAATATTTAGGAAAAGACAGTAGACCAAAAATCCTCTAAATTTCTCTATATTACTGGTGTCAGAACATCCTCTTAATGCTTTTTTTTTCAATATTACCATACGTTGCAATTGCTCTTTAATATTTTTTTAGTAATTAATTGCAGCATCTTTCATCAAAATAAAACATTACCGAAATAAATCGTCTTTTCTCCAGAAACATACAACAGCCAGTCAATTTGTGAACGTATTGCGTGAAAACGCTAAATGTGTTCGCTCTAATTAAGCAAGATTTCGGTGCTAATTTGAGTTTTAAATGGCTTGCGTGGAAGTAACGCTTCGAGTGCTACTTATTGCCATAAAGACTTGATTGTTTAGATTGCAAAGCACTTAAGTATGTTACATAATAACGTTAGAGCAAGTTTAGTATTTTATTCATTGTTACATTCGCACGTCAAAAGAAATATATTCGAACAAAGTAGTCTGCTTTGTACGATGGTTGTAAAAATAAAATCTTCAAATTTCACATTTTAATGTGTAATCGAGAAATAAGAAATGTTAAATGAACCATAAAATCGAACCTTTTGAGTGTTTTAAATACGACTTTGTGATGTTTATTAAATGGTAAAAAGATGTTCAATTATTGCGATCGGTTCTATCAAAATAAGTATTGAAATCATGGATGGTTCATTGTTGAATCGACTATATATGAAATGTGGAATTGATGACGAAACTGTGCAATTGTTTGATTATATTTGATATGCAAGGAAAAGAGATTAATCGTCTTATAATCAAATTAAAAAGAATTATTATATATATTTCATTCAAAATTGGTTTTATTGATTATTTTAGAATGAAAATCCAACAAACCTAACATTTTACCTAGTCAAGTATTCAATTTATACAATAGAAAGTTAATGATGATAGAGGGAGTGACAGTAAGAAGTCATACAATTACGTAAAATCGGTGTAACATATCGGTTATTATAGCAAGTTGCTATGAATGTGAATACATACTACAGGGTTATCAAAAAATGTGTGGCATTCAAATGATTTGATCCACAATTTTGAAATTTAGTCCACTGAAATTATAAAGTTTTTTTTAATATTTTGACATAAATAATTTTTTGCTAAGAAAAATACCGTTAGATGATTATGATAGGAGAATATAATTTTGTGAAAAATTCACCAACGAAATTGGAAGTTGAAAGAAATCGGCAATTGGTGCATACGATTTTATTTTATGATGAAGTCAATTTTTATTTATATGGAGAAGTTAATAGGCATAATCGTCGATACTGGGCTGATCACCCCTCCTCACTGGACTGAGGAAATTCGTTCCTAGTACCAAGAAAAAATTAATGAATGGGCTGGCATTGCCTAAAATCATTTGATTGGCCCCTTTCTTTATTGAAGATATATCGGTGAGAAATATTTACAATTATTTCAACAAAGTTTAACTGCTGCCCGAAGACAATTCGAACGAATGTTACTTATAAAGTATTTTGTGTTTAGACGAAATCAGTCTAACAATAAGTCTAAACTTACTTTCGATCAATTTGCGGACCTCTTTGTTCGGGTGCAACCAGTTCGAGAGGGCTAAAATATTATGGATAAACCCCTCACGGGATAAACCCGCCCATGAAGGTAAAAAAAAAGTTGTTTATAAAATTTTTTAACTATTTAATAGTAAAAAGTTTGACACATTTTACTTTTAATTTTTTAAATTCCTATGTCAAAAAACCCTAGTCAGATTAAAAAACAGAAAAAAAATTTTGCAACACCTTCTGTTACCATACTTTTATAAGAAATATATGAAATTCTCCCATTTTGCTTTTTGCCCTTCTCAAATTATAAACCCATTATTTATGTTTTTGGTTCTGCTGATACTGCTGGCAAACAGTGTAAGCTAGAATAAACAATAATGACATAACCACTGAAATCCATACAGAACAATTACAATGATATTCAAATAAACCGTACATTTAGGACCGAAAAATGCCACCAGGGGGCGGGGCTCATGGTCTATTCTTAGAATCACCATACCAGCAAGGGCAATAAAAGGGTGGGAGAGAAGGCACTGCACTAGAGACGGACTACAGTTTCTGCCAATCGGGTGTCATCAGTGTCTCTCCGAATGCAAGCCCACTTTCATCGCTATAGCATCGCAAGCTATATCTACGTTTCTCTACTATGGAAATAATGGTTTAGATTGTCTCCCTCTACGGGACACAAGTAAAACCCTCCATCCAAGAGAGAGCCCTAGCGTAAGCCGGTAATGCAATCACAGATCTAGCTCAGACATTGAGGAATTACACTTTTCTTTTTAATTCTTGTTAAAATAATGTTATTTTGTACATGACCTAAATATATATTTACACTGAAATGTTGTCGGTTTCTTGTAAAGTAGTTGTTGAAATATAATAGTTTTAAGATCCTTATCCGTCACAAGTACGTAGTAAAATGTTATGAATGAACGAGAATATATGGCAACATAGAAATTACTCCCCCGTAGTAATGGCAGATTAGTCATTTACGGGGAAGAGTGACAAAGGTAGTAACCGAATTTACCGGCTGCGAAATATGATTTATTAACAAACTATGCAGGTGATGGTCACAGATGAATTTGGGATTCGGCATTATGTCTGCATCTTGTTTTTGTTTGTGTTTAAAGTTCTCCAATTTATCGTAAAAGAACGAATTCTGAAAGATTATAACCTCCAAACCGCGTAAAATAAACACAGAATATCGTAATAATACGTTTACGCCAGCGCCATCTGTACGCGCAAAGCATGCGAACTTAATATTACTTATCTACGATGATGATGCGAACTACCATGACTATCGCTCCGTTGCCAAATGATGCTAACTAAGAATTTATGAATGAAAGGACTTGTGACGTCAGAGCACTTTCAAAAATTAATTATGCCTTAATGAGAAACAATTTAAAAGAAGGTTTAATGAAGGGCCATATATTATTACATTCTCTATCATTCTATGATATAAAAAAAAAGTTGTGCAATTCCTCATTCATAGATTGTCAGTCCCGCTAGATAACTAGGCAAAAGAAATGAGTCCGTCTAGTGCTATACCCCTTTCATTGCTTTTGCTGGTATGGTGATTCCAACAACGGACTATGAGCCCACCTGGTGGCATTATCCGGTTCTAATTGTGTTTGGAATTTCCTCTTTGACATTTTAAACAGTACATAACAAAATCAAACAACGCCGGAATACGACAGTATAAGTGTGAATTAGGTTATACAATCATTGTATTATTGAATCGGTATTTCCATAGCTTATTTGATTGTGATGTGAAAATAAGAACATTAAAGCACATCTGGTATTACGACACCATAAATAAATTAATGACATCAGGAATTGAATTCGCTAATAATGTAATAGCAGGTTTTGTATTGGGTAAAAGTTTATAGGAACGTAATTGCTACTTAGGTATAATGCTTTCGAAACATTTTTTATAGAAAATAATGCATGCGTTCAGTTCATCCAGTTATTAATTAGCAACTTATGGTTCACTTTTTAGCAAGAATGAATATATAATGTTGCCATATTATAAAAAGTAAATCTATGCCGAAATATAAGCTAAAATAAGTTTGCGTAACAGTTATATATTACATTATTGCCTTATTAGAGATTGCAGTTAAATTTTACGACCTGACATTGATATTAAATTAATGTAGTGCTTTTAATCTCATCATAGTACATTCATACCTAAAATTATAAGTTGTAACACAATTATTACAATGGAATTCTCATCAACTTTTCTTTGGATAACAATAGAAGATATTAGCTATACGAATCTTCACACAAACAAATGATGTATTGCGCACTGCTTTTACATAATAACTTCATTTCGAATGATACATAAATTAAGTTCAATAACACCGAAAGTAAATGGCAAAATTTCATCTTCGTCTGCGATCTGTTTAATGTATGCAACTATAAAGAGAAATCTCTTATTAAAGTCAGCTCATTTTAACAATTTTAATAATTCTGTTAAATACATTTAATTATAATTACTGGTTGGGCGCAATAAAAAAAACAAACAAAAATTATAATTGTTTCGTCAAAGGAAAGTTTAACAGTTCTCACTATGTGTTGTGTGACGTAAATAGCCATAATAGCTTTTGTTCATTCGTAGAGACAAACTATAATGCAAGCAAGTGTAAATATAGAGGTGTGGTATCTACTTCAAGCAAATGATTAAAAGTAAATCATTCCTATTAGATAAATTATTAATTTAGATAGGAAATACGTTTAAACACTTACAGGAACCCCACTAGTGATATAATGCATTGAAATATTATGCTTTAGGAAGAATATCGGTGATATGGTCTTTTTAACAATACGTATTAAATACATAAAAAAAAGCGAAAAGGAAATAGCTGAAGCATATAGGAGCAGAGTTGAACTGAAATAGAAAAAGTTACCGTAACAAATACTACCGCCCTGGACGACTTGTGGAATGGGATGTTTTGTTTTAGTTTTTATTTCTCTACATGTATATGCCTATTATATAACACTTTGTATATGCATGCATGTAATCATTATAACATTGTATAACATTGTCCTATAACTGGTATTCTGTTGGACAATAAAGATCTATTATTATTATTATCTTTACAAGTAAAAATTTAGTGTTGTTTTTATTGCTGTGATAAAATCATATATACATGGGTATATATGCATATGTATTTATGTATGATATATGCCTATATAGCAATCATACTGTCCTAGTAATTCATTGATTTTGTGATGATCATTACGGAAAAACGATACGTGCATTTGAACCGACATGTAATGACTGTTAAACGTGTTTGTCTAGATCTAGAGTAATAAGGTTTACAGTTGACAAGCTGGTCGATATTAATAAAACCGATCAAATATTCAAGAAAACTCAACGGAGTAATTTGAAAGAAGTGGGGTAACGACCAAAAGTTTGAACTAAATGTTCCAATGGTGTTTAACCTGCAAGTTATTGTGTGTATAATTAGGGATAATCTTTATAATATATATCAATTTAAACGTTTTTTGACTAGTCTTGCCCTTCTCCTAAGCAAATGAGGTAAAATGTAAATTCTTTTTCTTACAGTTTTATTATATTTGTTCATTTCCAAGCAACACCGTAAACGTTGAATAAACATTTCATATTGGTTAATACCTAGTTATTTTGTGCATATAAACGGTTATTTCACTCTTTTTAGGTTTACATAGTTGACCTAGTTTGCATACACCGCTAGATTCAGCTCAGTATGTATTATGTAAGATAAGGGTAAATATACTGCAACTTAAAAGACTTATAATGCCTCATATTTTTGCTGCAATTACACTTGATCGTCCAATGCGATTTCTTTTAAAAGATGCAAATGTCAGAAGACCCCAAATTAGGTAAATCTCCCTTATGATTTCATATTCTCCCAAGTGCAGCTATGCAATTTCAAAGGAGACTTCGACTTTTTTTGTTACTTCATGCCATCTCAGATATCCTCTTAATTTGCTATGGCCTGACAGAATCTCTGTTAGTATGTGGATATTCTTTCTACATAGATTGATATTTCCTATACACCTCTTCCAACGATAGGTTTTCCAGAAGAGTTTTAGCTCGTTTCATTCCTGGGAGATTTTCCCAATATTTGAATTTGTGAAAAGTGTTTGGGTCCTAAAAATGACATATTATATATATTGGGTGGGTAGCAGTGAAGTGGTCAAATTTATTGTAGAGATACCTGGGGTAATTTTGAACATAATACCTCAATGAAAATTGATCTGTAAATGTTTCCTTTCGAAGATACAATGTGGCTTTAATAGGGATGCTTGGAATACATACAAGATGCAGATTTGATTAAATGGGGAAGAACATTAGAGATTAAATGTCTTAGCCGTTTTTCCATGGCCTTTAAGCTTTGAAAATATGAAAAAGAATCTAGGTAGATACTAAGATTTTTTCTTTTAAAATTAATTGTCGAACTCTGAAGAACCGTCTTCAAATTTATTTTTTAAATACGGGTCTGTATATTTGTCTTCTTTCTGTTATATCCTACTACACTAAATATGGAAGCAGTAATAATGCTTTATTTTATTCTTCTTTCACGGTGTTTACACAATAACTAGTACTACGTTCTTATCCAAAGCAATGCTTCACTGTTCATTTAAACATGTCTTTTGTTCATTTCTTTGGTGTATTCTCTCTCTAAGCCTGTATCCTTTGTACTTTCCGAGATAGCAATAGTGTCCTTTCAAAGCCAGCTTGTATCTCTAAGATGAGTCATTTGCGGATAAAAGTTATTTTGCTAAGGAGAACTATGTTAGATATATACTTTTACTTTCTTGACCTGTTATACTTCTATCAGGAGTCTTTGTTATTAGGACTGAAATAGAAAATTTAAAAATTTGTGGAATCCAGCATCAAATTCACAGTTTAATGGAAGTGCTTTATTTTTTGTTACCAATTTCGCATACAATATATGCTTCTTCAAAATTGTACTTGAAATAAAAGATAAAAAACATTTACCAAACATTTAATTTCAATTATAGATAGATATGAATTTATAAATTTGAATATTTTCTTATCTATTTTCCTTTGTATCCACCATAGCCGCCTCCCAAACCGCCTCCGTATCCACCTCCGAAACCGCCACTATGTCCGCCACTGCTGACAATGATATGTCCTCCTCCTAATCCACCGCCCAAACCACCTCCGTATCCACCACCTCCGTATCCACCACCTCCGTGTCCACCGCCTCCGTATCCGCCGCCTCCAAATCCTCCTAGTTTACCACCTCCAAATCCACTGCCACCTCCATATCCTCCACTGCTGAAGTGACCACCACCTAATCCTCCATAACCACCGCCAAAGCCTCCGTGACCTCCACCGAAACTACCACCTCCAAGTCCGCCAAAACCGCCATGGCTTCCACCGAATCCGCCACCTCCATATCCGCCGCCTCCATAACCACCGCCTCCATATCCACCACCTCCGCTGAGGTATCCACGCTTCTCTCTGACGTTTTCTTCACAATTGACGCCGCTCAAAGCGAACAGCGCTAGGGTAGCGACCTACGTCAAAAAGACCAAAATTATTTTAAAGAGCTAAATTACCACTTGACTTTTCAGCGAAAAATCAAAATATGAAGCGAATAATCCGACCAAAACACATCACGAATTAAACTTTATAATAATTACCAAAAAGGACTTCATCTTGTTGCTGTGACAATGTTTGACGGGCACTTCTCGACTGGTACCGATGTTCCAGCGCTTCTCACAATTTATATGCTTACATGCCATTTCGGGAGAGGTGGATTAGAGCCGTGGTTTATGGCTGGCCTTTCACAATTCCCAATTAGCAAAAAATTTAGAACACCACCGCCAACAAACAGACCTATTACGAATATTACGAATCCGGAAACCAATCAGCCGGGTGTTTGCAAGAGACCCGTTGTTTTAAACTGAGATTGCGTTAGGCGAACGCAGATGCAGGTGTGCGAAAATCTCCCATATCTCATATTCAATGTAATTGTGCATTTCATACGCATGGTCTTGCAAATGAACGCTTTGACGATATACATACAGTCGCTTGTTCATAAATGTTTAGATATGGTCGTATTTAGGTCGCCTATTTGTTGATCATTTCAAAGAAAACTATCAATTGAGACTTGAAAAAAAACAATGATTTTTTTTTATTTATCCTTTAACTGAATTATATATATTGCCAAAAATAATTCTTGATTCTATGGACGAAATTATTTTGACTTAATTTTGCTGCAAATTTAAAAATATCTTTAAGATTCCCTTCTGCAAGTAATCAATTACAAAAATCATTAATATATATTATTCTTACCTCCTACAGTGAAATGAATTTTGATGTCTGCAGCATATCTGGTTTTGAAATAAATACATTTAGGTGAATTGAATAAATGTTTTTATAATTTAAGAAGTTGCACATAATTCCAAAAATTTATACCATACCAAATCATACGTAATTACAGGATTCGCAAATAAGTGTTGCGAACTAGAACTTTCAAATATATTGCACACTTTTTTTAAATGAGTAGAATTCAAAATTAATGAATGGCAATTAGAAAGTTCATTTTTGACAATTAAGTATTATGGATATAATATTAGAATAATCACCAATATTAGTTACAAAAGCTGTATAATATTTATTGTCTCTGCATATTAAATAACATTGCAGGAAGTTATCGAGTTTTTCTTTGCGAGTGGGAACCTTTCATAGGCAATAGGTATCTATTGTTTTTTTCCTTATAATATGAGATTCTAATCTTCGTAATCTGGCCACATGCACGTCATTCCGTAGATGCTTTACTCACATTTCTTAATTCTCAATAATATTCTATTGCATTGTAACAGTGCTGAGCCAGAGAAGTCTCAGAGAAAAGCGTCCGGTGAGCAGGCCAGTAAGTAACTTTAGTTCCGAGTCTGAATAAGGTTTTGACAGTCTTTAGTGTATAGTTGAGCAACCTTTTAGCCCAGTAAGTGACTTTAGTTCCGGTTTGCTGAGTCTGAAAAGTTTTTGTTAGTCTTCAGCGTAGCGTTGAGCAACCTTTTAACTACGTGTTGTCCAAAGGTTTGACTCCAGAGAGGTATTGCTTTCTCGTGCTCCTATTGTTTAGTCTGGATTTTCAACATCCTTAGTTCTGGTCCATAGAAATAACTATTGGCCCCTCGTTTGACCAGTTGGTCAGCCATTAATTTCAGAATGCCCTGGGAACCCATACTAGTGTGACTTTGTTTGTCATAGCCAGCTGCACTACATTATTTAAGCACTCCCATACCAGTCTCGACTCAAAACTATTTGCTTTTAGAGCGTTCAGCATGGCTTGGTTATCATTGCATATATAGATGTTAGGTCCTTTCATCTCTTTCTTGAGGTTTTCTTGGACACAAACATCGACTGTCAATATTTCTGCCTAATTCTCAACATAGTTCTATAAGATTCACCATGGAAGTCGAGTCAGCATAAAATTGATGCCTTAATGACCATATTATTTTTATTTTGCAAGAGGCTATATAATGTGGGTATATAAATTATGAAGGATAACACCACGTAAATTGCGTTTAATTATTATTTTTAAAGGTTGAAATATCAGAGAGGAAGCCTTCTCCAGTTACAGATGTTAGGATTACTCTACGCTTGACATTTAATTATCCTGAATACCCGTCGTACATTGTTTTCTTGACCTGCGTAATTGCGAATAAATCATGCAGAAAAAAATCGAATCCTCTTACTCATATTTTGGTCAAGGAGTCTAGTTAATAATCCGGTAAGAAAAGGTGATAGTATTTTTCCTATACTCGCCGTAAATAGGCAGTAATCATGACTTTAATGTATAATTATTATATAATAGTTTAATTTATGCATACGGTGATTTGGTTTCATTTTTTACGTATATCCGTCGATTCACCTTCTCTATACATTCGGTTTTGAAACAAATTACGCGATATTAAATATAAATAGCGTAATATCGGAGAAGGTGTGCCGTTCTTATATCCTTTGGGCACGTTTAAACAGTTGCAGTCAGTGTGGATTTAGAGTTGAGGTTACAAAATCCATTTCTCCGCTACTTGACGGAGAAGTAACAATTTGCGCGCAGCCACTGTGTTTGTGTTTCAATTACCGTTAATAATAATAACAACATAATATTCAACAATTGGAGGAACAATCGTAACGCAACCCAACCACCTATCCCCTAAAATGCAGAAATACAAGTTAAAAACTACATAAACATATGCCAAGCAAATAATGTTAACTAGAACAAATTATTCTAGTACGTGATTTAGGAAATCATCCACCGGATAAGGTCCTATATTAGAAATAAGATTATAATTTTTTTGTTTAATTGCATTTGTTTATATTTCTTATGGAAGTGCGAGTGCATTAAAAAAAAGTTGATGCAATGGTAAACTAAACCCTTCTGTTTTTTTGTTAATCTATATGATGATACACAGTAATCAGTTCGAAAGCTTGTTTTATACTTATGAGTTCTTTTTCTAATTTTCAAAGAGTTGTTTGTGTTGAAAATGAGAGTTAAACGCTTCTGTATATGGCTAAATATAAAATGTACTCTCCTGTGATGGGTGGAGACTGTGGCTTGAAAACTATAACAAAAATCCCAAAAGGAAGGTGAAAAAATGTACTGTTAATAGATTTTGATTTTTGTACATTGTCTGACTAGATGCATTAAAGCAAAGTCCCAAAGTTGTACGTGCTGCTCTCGTTTCAAGAACAAAAATCTTTTGGAGATGGGGACAGGAACCCCATATGGAAATGCCGTATTTCATGTGTTGTTTAACGTATAACATAAGTGATTTTAAGCTTACCGCAAAGACTATCGATATATGTATATTTTTTTCTTTGTGGGAGTCATCTGACTTAGAGTTTTCGGAAATAGTGCAGCCTTTTGGCTTTTTGTATTATATCTCCCATTTATGCTACACCACAAGTAAAGCAATAAATATATCTATCTATCTATACCCCTTAAATTATGCTAGCCAGGCCAATATCGTGGTGCCTTGAACTGGTCTGTACAGGTCTCTTGCTGGTGGCTCGAAATAATCCTCTGTGGTCATGTTTGGTTTGCCAAAAAATTGCTTGTCTTTTTACGTCTAGACTCTCGCATTCATATAGGATGTGGATATGCAATCTCTGTCATTCTATTACAGAGTCTGCATTGGGTATCTGTGGTGCTCCTATTAGGTAAATTACTGTTTTCCACCAAACTAGCGCATTAGAATTTTTCTTTTTGTAGTAGGAATTCGATTCTTAACTTGTATTTCATGAAAATATTTTCTACTCTGAAGCACTTCTAGTATAAGTGTTGAAGACAATTTGAAGACAATTGTCTTCAACACCTTTTACTTATACTATTTTTTTATCAATCCAGTAAATTTATTGCATCAACCGAAAAAACGGTTTTTGAGATATTTGCAGTTTTATTGAATCTTTGATGTTTGCATTCTTTTAAAAATCAAATATTTCTTAGGGCATTTAGTGCTTACAATAAAAACGTAGATATTCAGTGTTATAAGAATAATCACTAAACCCTATGCAGAGCATCTAAAAGCTCATTTTTAATACGGATACCTTTAAGCTAATAGAAACTTTTTTTTTTCAAATCGAGGTTATTTTGAAATTTCATATAGATTTATATAAGAATTTGCATAAAATTGTTCAAATTATGTCGAAAATTCGGTTTCAAGCAAGTAAAACTTTTTTCCACAAATCAGCCTGTGCATTATTTTTTAGAATGACGCATTATTTTTACACTTAAAACGCTTATCATTAGCAGTTTCCAAACATTAATAGGAAATTTTCTTTGATTCTTGAAGATTCATTCTAATACGATAATAAATCTATCTCTTTCTTTAAATTGTTGAAAGTAAGGCAAACTAAAAGAAAAAAGCTATGGGGCTAGTAAGATGTTATAAAAGAAATAAATCATGGTTAGTTGTATTTAGAGTGGTATTACTTCGGTGACCATAAAAATATTCAGACACAGTTTTCTTAAAACGATTTCTTTATTTTCTTATTTTCTAACGAGGTACCAGTTGTTTATTATGTGTACACAAGTCACAAAACAATAAAAACAAACATATAAAAGAAATATCAACAAAATTTTCAACACGTATCACGTCAAACAGTATCACAACACAATTCCCTTATAAACAATACTAATGTTTAGAAATCGAAAGACTAGATCCTCCACTTATTCCACCATAGCTGCCTCCGTATCCTCCTCCGATACTTCCACCACTAAATCCGCCGTGACCGCCTCCGATACCACCGCCAAGCCCTCCACCATATCCTCCGCTTATTCCACTGCTAAGACCACCACCATAACCTCCGCTTATTCCACTGCTATGTCCTCCACCATATCCTCCGCTTATTCCACTGCTAAGTCCTCCACCATAGCCTCCGCTTATTCCACTGCTAAGTCCTCCACCGTGTCCTCCGCTTATTCCACTGCTAAGTCCTCCACCATATTCTCCGCTTATTCCACTGCTAAGACCTCCACCATAACCTCCGCTTATTCCACTGCTAAGACCTCCACCATAACCTCCGCTTATTCCACTGCTAAGACCTCCACCATAACCTCCGCTTATTCCACTGCTAAGTCCTCCACCATGTCCTCCGCTTATTCCACTGCTAAGTCCTCCACCATATCCACCACTTATCCCGCTGCTGTAACCACCTCCAATGCCACCGCCGGCTCCTCCACCAATACCACCTCCAAATCCACCACCGATTCCGCCGCCACCACCTCCGGCACCGACTGCAATTGGAACTGGTATCACTACTGTATTCGGCACCCTAACTGGTACTGGTACTGGCTGAGAAACTGGGTATGGTTGCGGTACCTCCACCGGTACGGGAACCTGTACTGGTACTTGGATTGGTTGCGGTACTGGCACTGGAACCTTCCTGATGACTGTTACTGGATATGGTCGCGGCACTACGACTGGTTGTGGCCTAGGGACTGGTACTTCAACCGGACGAGGTACAGAAATCTTAACTGGCGTTGGGATTGGATACGGAACATGGCGTGGCACGGATACTGGGTAAGGTTGCGGCACTGGCACGCTAACAGCTTGAGTAACAACGCTTACTGTAGCACCACCTCCGGATCCCCCACCACCTCCACCGCCGATTCCTCCTCCTAACCCACCCCCGAGTCCTCCACCAATTCCTCCTCCATATCCTCCTCCAATTCCTCCTCCATATCCACCACCAATTCCTCCTCCAAATCCTCCTCCACTACCTCCTCCATATCCACCACCTCCTCCATATCCTCCACCACTACTGATTTCGCCTCCATAACCTCCACCTCCAATATCTCCAATTCCTCCACCGATACTGCTTCCGTGGCCACCGCCGATGCTTCCACTATATCCACCACTTAAACCGCCACCTCCATAGCCGCTACTGATGATGCCGCGTTTATCCTTCACATCCTTACAACGAGCCGTGCCAAAGACAGCAAGTACAATTGTGACAACCTGCGGATTTTCCCATTCATTGCTTAATTGCGTAATTAGATTCGGCAGCAATTACTTACCAAAAACGGCTTCATGTCCTTGGTTCTAGATGGCCAATGGATGAGTGATGATCCTTACTACCGCTATTCTGGTTTTATATACGACTACGACGTGTCTTAATAGACTTTCACTCAAGATCACCGACCAATGTTTAATACACATTACGTACAATTCACTAAATAGAATGTATCTACGATGTGTTAGAATTTTTTTGCGCGCTCCCAAACACATGCATATGTAGATTCTTTCTCGGATGACTTGCATACGTTCAAAACTAAGCTTAGATCATGTCATTTCTAATACGTAACTCTGTAATGTTATTCGTTTCCAGCGGTCACTTCCTATGCAACTATAAGCATAAAATATAATATTTATAATGATCAATGTCTATGAGCAATTTAGATATAAATACTTACAGTTACTTTAATTATTAAGTATACAGGGTATTCTCAAAGTTGAGTCATTTATTTTAACAGGTTATACAACTCGTAAAGAGAAGTCAGTTTACCAAAAATCATTTATATAAAAGTTACAGATTCAGGGTTTATCAGTATCGACACTATCGACTTAACAGAGAGAACCAATTGCAGATTCTGCGAGAAAGAAGACAAAATTCCAATTTGTGTTCTGTGCCAGTCCAACAGCCTAGCTTGGAAACCCTGAGAACAGATAACTATACAAAAGAAACCGCTTTCAATGATTGTAGTAAGGACAAGGTTTTTACTAGTTGGATTTGAGGAACCCAGTGGTAATACATCCATAATTTCTAATCTAACTATTAATTTTATTATCACAGCATACCTCATACATTCTTTTAACATATTTTAAACGAAAGACAGAAATAACTAAAGCCACACTCATTTCAACGAAGTTACGTAAGTCAAAACCCTTAAGTAATTTTTATTATATGATTTTTCTAACTCAATACCTATCTCTGCACAAATTGTCACAGGAAAATCTATATTTTGACATTGCAATCAAATATATGTTTAAAGTGCACATAGAATATTAAGTAATATCTGTAGCTAATTTAAACAAGACAGTTTAACTTTTTCTTTTAACTCCAATATCCAAATGAAAGTATCTTAACATGCAATATAGTAATTATTTAATAAGAAATTGTATATAGATATATAATCTACGGTCAGTGCAAGTATTTGTAATGTAGTTCATGAGCAAAATGACCAACAAGAATCCGTATTGAGAATTATCTTTCGAACTAGTAAGCTATTAAGTGAAATGTATGCATATACATATGTGCAGATTAGATTAAGTAATTGCATATCCCTTTATTGCTTAAGAATCGTGCATTGTAAAGCAGCTAATATAATGTAACTTAATACAAGACTCTTTTTTTATTATTTATAGCTATAATTTTGCTTCGATTTTTGCGCTTGCTTCTGTGTGATATAAAAGTATTGTATCATTGTTAATTGTCCAATTATAATAGAATAACAGAAAATAGAAACTTTAAGAAAACATAAATGATATATGTATGTTTTCTTAAAGTACAAACATTTTTTTACTTTTACACATTCACTTTTTTTTATTATTACTTATCAAATCATAATGTAATCATTACAGCTCCTCAGAGACTATTTATTATAATTCTTTAGTTCCAATTAAACTCAACATAAATCTTCACGTGCTCCAAGAAAGGAACTACTGTGAAAGTTTGCGAAAGATATAATTTTAGATATGTACACTCACGGACACCCAAAATCTCCGGTCTAATGCGTAGTCTAAACGCAGCGAGCTGTTCGGGTGCGTTCGGAAGTTTACCAGCACCCGCGCCTTCCCCTTGCCGACTATTTCGCTCTTCTATGAATTACCCATATTTATGTATTATATTCGCTTCGTAGCGGTTTAGAAAGATATGCGGGTGAAGTTCATTGCGCTATTTCGCAGACAACTTTAGCACAATTTATACTTTTTCCTTGTTTTAATAACTAGTCATGGGCAGAAGGTTAGGCCAAAGTGATTCAAAAGTTGAAACGCGAAAAGTGACTGTGAGTTTGGCAAATACGGATATGTCAGTTAGAAATAGCTAATGTTTATTTATTGCATTCGTTTAAAACTTGGTTAATTGTTATTTACTTCTGCGGTGGTATAATTCTTATAATGTTTATGAAATCCCAATAAATTGTTTAAGTAGTATTACATTTAAGCAATATGATTAGGGGTTGCAATACCGACCTGCTTTACCAAAACCAATAATATTAAACTAATATGAATACGGGTATTTTGGTATATTCCGTATTTAAAATATTAAGACAAAATGTTATACGCTCCTTCTTATCGGCTTTTTATTGTAATAACAGGTTTTTGTCGGCATTACCGCCAACTCCAGGTATCTGATTGTGACTCATGAAATTCTTTGTATATTGAATAGAGGTTTCGTAATCTGTATCGGCTTTATTTTGCACAAATGTGGAAAGACATACCTACAGTTTTTGTTCTGACGTCTACCGTCGGCCACCTTTGTCCAATATATTATTATTGTACTAATATTAAATCTGTTAACATTCTTGATATTAAGAAGTAAAACATAGGTCTGTAGTTTCGGTCAAAGCCCGGAGTAGCATCTAAATGTGTTTGTTTTTTTGTTAATTTCAGCGTTACAGGGTGAAATAACAACAAAGAATAAAACTATCAATAAAATTGAAAAGGAGAGAACATAATTGATTTCTTTATTTAATTTCAACATTAACCAAAAAAAAAAAATTTCTTTCTGACATACATAAAACCATCCCAAGAGATCTTACGACGGGGATTTTTCATACATCCACATAGTTATAAGTAAAACGTAAATAGTTGCTTGGTAGTAATATAATTACTGACATATGAGAAATTAGGTACGAAAGAAATCTTCGATCCCCTTTGTGCTTATTTCACATCAAATTCGTCGTCGTTCAAGGTTTCGATGTTTTGATGTTCGGTGCACGACTACCTGCACTATTACATAATCCATCTCGCGGGCATCGGCTTTGGGAATTGTCGCTTCGTTACCGAAAATCGTGAAAAATCGAAATTTCGGAAATTTTTTTTTTATTTTAATGTAAAATATACTTTATTTCATTATTAGTTTGACTTATTTTTATTCACCTTGAATTTCTTAAGAAATAAAATCTGTAATACACCAACACGTTCCTTTTTGCCCTCTAACTAATATTTTGCAGAAAGTTTAAATATTTTTCTATACCAAAATGCTTTAACTGATTCAAGTTTAATTATAATTTCCGTAATATTACTGAAAACAAAAATCCCAATTCAAATCAGAATACATTTTTTATTGCAATAATAAATTTTAAAATTTGAATTATTAAAATAACCTTCATAATTCTGCTGAACTATAATGAAAAGAACGTCTGAATGCTAAACAAAATAAATGATAAGTGACTAAACGTTTATCATCCTTAAAAACATAATCATACATCACATTTTCACCAAGAGAATACGTAGTTCCCCTCAACACATCTACTTTCCTTCCGGGAGCCTACTAAAATTCGCATAAGCGAATAACCGGCTGCCGCGGCGTTGGGAAAGAGAGTGACGGGGCGGATGTTTTGCTCCCGAGTATATCCGAACGGACCATTGCGCTTACACTGTGGCTTAGACCGGACATTGTGGGTGTCCGTGAGTGTACATAAGCACTGATGATAAACGAAAAAATATTTATTTAAAAACAAGGCATATACATAAATATACTATTACAATATAATTAGATAATAATACAGTTATCACAGGTACCTAACTATTAAATTAGATATGCAGAATAAAATATAAAGGACACTATTATTGCTTTTCACGTGAATAATCTAAAAGCAAGCTTTCTCTAGAATTTTGTTTCGTGTTTCCGACAGGACGATTATGATAACTACCCTGCCCGCGATTAAAACCACTTGGATCAAATTTTCCACCATCAATTCTAAAGCTTGGATATATTTCTTGCTTGACATCATTATGTCCAGCATCAACTGGATGCGAGGCAATCGGTGTCTGCGGTATAATAATTTGAAATGCCGGTCTTAGAGTTGCCGTATAATAATGTGGAACATTCACTGAAGTTGGAGGTTTTTGATTAGCAGTATAAGATTGTGGAACATTCACAGGAACATGTGATTTTGCACTGTAATATTGTTGAACATTAACAGAACCTGGGGATTTTAGAGTTTCACCATGAGACTGTGGAACATTAATGGGAGGTGAAGATTTTGCAATCACGGGATAATATTGTTGGGCACTAATAAGAACCGGTCGTTTCGCAGTCTCCGAAGATATTTGAGGGATGTTAACAGAAACGGCTGATTTTGGAGCCAGCGAATGAGATTGTTGTATCTTAGCTGGTGATTTTGCAGGTACCGCATGCACTTGTTGCACCCGAACATGCGGTGGAGTATAAGCAATAGGAACAGGAACAGATACCGATGCAGGAGTCACGAATGCATTTTCGACAGGTCGTGGTACAACATACGGTGCTACTGGTATATAAAGATTACGAGGCACTTCGAACACAATTGGATGTGAAATTTGCAGAGGAATATTTGCAACTGTTGGTTGAGAAGTTGGAAAAGTGACTGGAGATGTTGAGCCGCCAATAGTATTGGTGTTTTCAACAGCTTTGTTTGCCACATGCCCATTCCCAGAATCTGATCCTCTATTAAAGCTATTGTTCACATCTTCAGTACTGCTTTTGGGGTAAGCGCTGCTGAAGGGGTACTTTCTTGAGCCATCACCTTCACCTATCTGGCCAACTATTTGTCTGCTTAAACCTATGTGGTTTGTAAATTGTCCGTTGTTTCTACTGTGTTGTAGGGAAGCAGAATTTGCTGATGATGTTTGATGGTGACATTCACCGCTTGTGATTGATGCACTATTATCAATACTTCTCGAAGAATCTCCAGCACTCTTGACTCCTTTAATATTGGCAGTTGAGCTCAAATAACGTATGGATTCTTCATGGCCCACACCGCTATAAAAAGAGGGTGTATTGATCGATGAAACTCGCTGAATATTTGCCCCACTTTGCGCGGAATATGTACCAATGCTGCTTCCTGAGTTGCCATTTGCATTTATTTTACTAATAGAATGTCCAGTTAAACTTAAATGGTTCTTAGGTTGGTATACAGCTTTATTTGAAGAATACGCAGCAGTACCAACGTTGTTTTGATAGTCACTATCTATGTTTAATTTACCATTTGATTGCTCATTTAATGCGAAACGATTTTTTTGTTGAACAGGAACTCCATTATAGGAAGCATGATAAGCGGATGATCTATTATCGCCAAATATTCTTTGTGAATTACCACCAGTAGGTTCGTTTACAATCAGTTGCCTATTTTGATTTTCAAGTTGCTTGTAAGCTGTATTAGTTTGTGCATTGAAATTCGATTTACTGCTTGTAGAATATGCACTGGTCTTCAAATTGCTTCCTGCACTACCACCTGAGTTTTCTGTTAATCCATGAAAAATACTTGTTCTATGACCTGTAGGTGGCGTATTGTACCCAAAATTTTTTCGTGAATCACCTCCGATATGTTTACTTCCATTTAATTGGCCAATTGGCTGTGTTCTCGCACCTAAATAGTTTGCTGGTTCTCTATAAGCTGTATTTGCAGACAATCGCTGATTCAGATGTGATTTACTGCTTGCAGAATATGAGCCACTTCCGACGACTCTATTATCTGCTTGACGACCTCCTCCATTACTCTCTAAATACCTTTGACTTCCACCTTTTACTTTATGATAAATTTCGCCTGCGTCATCCTCGTGTATTATTCTTCGTTTAATGAGATTCTTCTCGTCATAACTTTGAGCGCATTGACAGAAACTTACAGCCGCTAGAACGATACCAATGATCTGGAATAAAAGAGCACCAAATTAAATATATTAAATTAACCTTGAACTCTAAAATGTAACATCACATACTAGTCTTGGCTTCATACTATCCTTGTAGATCAAATAGCGAAGCTATAATGATGGTTGTACGTTACTTATGGCAATTATTTATAGCAAACTGTTTAAATCGGGATGAGTAGTGGTGAATTCTTTACTTTAACGTCCGGTAGTGCAGTTATTATGTAATACCTACTTTATAAATATGTTTTGTATGTGCGTTCTGCAGCAGGTAGTATGTTGAGTTAATTTACCGTTGAAAATCATCTCACTCATGAATATTTATATTTTCATACAGGATATAATTAAAATGCACACGGAAGAAAATTAATTCTTTTATTGAAGCTGAATGCGGAATTTTATAATAAACTTTTCTTATTAATTACGGTATTAAAAATACATCGGTGGTTCCTAAATCACGACTATCGCTGTTGTTAATATAATCACAATATGATCAATAGACCTGCATACTATACAGGGTTTTCCACGGTAGCCGTTCGTTAGAAGTTTCCGAGGTTAGAAAAAACCTGGAACTCTGAATTTTTGGAATCCGGGGCTATTCAAGATTCTCTTTCATTTTAAAATATTTTCAGGGTCTTACCACTTCCGGTTATACCGAAAGTCGCCATAAACTTTCTTATTTTAAATGGAACAGCCTGTATATTATTGCATTTTTAAATTCCTGAGAAAATTTTATGATGAGTTCTAATAGGTTTCCCTATACCTATTTTCAACTGCTACTTAGATATCTTGATTTTTTTGAAAATTTTGAAAGATGTAGCAACACAGTATCTCTTGCCCATTTTCGACTGGTAATAAACACTTCTAGGGTAGATGGAAGCACAAGAATGACACTTTCGAAATCCACATTGACAATTGATGTGTCGCATACAGGCTGTCCAAAACTGCATGACCAATTACAAAATCTTCAAAGTTGAAAAAGTTCTTTTTTTCAAATGGAACATCCTGTATATTATTGGATGATCAGATGCAGAATTTAATTCTGCATCGATTCGCTATGACTTTCCCCATACCTATTTACAACGGTTTTCTTGTTATGTGAATACTTTCTGTTTTAATGTGATTTTTTACAGAAACTGAACATACTGAACATGAACATAAGAAAATTTGAATCGTAGTAACAAATGAAAAACAAAAAAATTAGGAACATAATGACAAGAAAAAATAAAATAAATTGAACGAAATAACTACAATAACTGTTCTATGTGACCACCATTTTGGTTCAAACACTGAATCACTCTATCATGTACTCCTCGCGAAACCGATCTCCGAAGTTCGTCTGGGATTATATTGGTGAACGCATCGTGAACACGGTTCAATAGTTCCTCTCTCGTTAACACAGGTGTAGAGTACACTTGCTCTTTTATGCGACCCCACAGGTAAAAGTCCAAGGGCGTCAAATCACAATGTTGACGATGTAAATAAAATGTAAGTTAAGATAATAATAATAATAATAAATACACATAAAATAATTAAATAAATTTATGAATAGAATACCTACATAAATCAACATCCAGAGCCAAATTCATCATTCCTCTGTGAAATATTCTTCGAATGAGTAGTAATTCTTGGTTTTTAGATATAATCGCAATTGTTTACTAAACTTTGCATGAGAGCAGAGTTTCAGAGCATCAGGTAGAGCATTGTAAATTCGAATACTGTGTCGAATATAAGATGCGTAGAATTTATTTGACCTAGAAATATCACAACAAACAAAATCTGACCGTCGCGTGTTGTAGGAGTGTGTTGTCGACTTCAGCTGCAATTTATTTATGTTATTCCGAACGTAGCAGGCAGCTGCATGTATATAAAGATTATAAACTGTTGGGACACCCAGCTCAATGAAATAATCTCTGCAGGAATCTCTCCTTTGCAGATTGTAAATAATACGAAGAGCTTTTTTCTGTATCTTAAGTATTAATTTTGTATGTGAATTGACCCCCCAAAATAATAGACCATATGTCAAGTGTGAGTTAAAATATGCAAAATATATTGTTTTTAATGTACTAATATCGCAATTATTTGATTTCATTTTTCTTAAAACATATAAAGACTTGTTTAATTTAGAAATAACTGAATTAATATGAACATCCCATTTCAAGTCTTTATCTATAATTAGCCCTAACAATTTTAACTCCAATACATACCAAAGTGAATACATTATTTTGAATTTTTAACTCTAGCTGCGAACTGTTTATCCCAAAAAGAATTAATTTAGTTTTTTCAATGTTTAGAATTAGTTTATTTTCTTGACACCACACCATCATTACATTCAATACAAAACGTTCCTTGTCACCACCAATTTTTGTTAAGAGTTTGGCCCATTAAACTTACCATCCCATGTAAGTACATGTAAAGTTCATAAGACCAGTAGTTTACGTTTGAACACGTGGTTTAGACACAAACTCCAGACGCGCTACCGAAATTATATCTTAATTCGAGCTTCTAATTCATCTCATGTTGTTGGCCTATTACAATACACAACACTTTCGAATATCCTCAGAAGAAAAAATTCATGGGAGTGATATCTGGAAATCTAGAAGGCCAGTCAATTGGATCTCTCCGTCCAATGCATTGCCCTAGGAAATTGAGAGTGCATGAAATTGCCGAATGAGATGAAGCACCATATCTTGTTGATACTAGACATCTAGGTGCAACGCCTTGCGAATTAATTGGATTTCTCTGACAAACACCCCCGCCAAATGACAAATCTAAATATAAAATTGTTTCCATATAATCCCATTTGATGCAATACGCACCCTGTATATTCAGTTCAATAACCATCGGAGTTAACATCTAGTGCTAATATCACTCAATTCATTCGTTTCTTATGGCTTCCGAGCCTTAAGCTATAAAAACTGTAAGCGATTATATATTTCCCTCCTCTTTTGTTTTATTTTGATCCAGTATCATATCTATTTTTACCAGTTATAAAGCTTTCTTCTATTACATATAATCACTGGGAATTTATACTCTTACAATTTTATTCTGATGAAGACATTAAATAGACTAAATTATTCCTTACGGTTATATGATTGAATTTCGCATTAATTTCCTATATACCACTATACTAGATGTAAGTTAATCACCGTAAAGTCCACGCCCAACAGTAAGTCATCATCGTCCGTCAAACGCTAACTGCGTCGTTCTATTCGATTGGCCTCTACTTCCGCTATTTAAAACTAGTTTCTTTCCTTCTTACGATGACCGGTTGCATTGTCCAAATAAAAATTTAACGATCTCAGATGTCGAAGAAACTGAACGAATCGGCCGATACTTACAAGACATTGAATGTACCTACGCAATACAAATTTACTTTCTTCCCGTGCACTCGCTAGTGAAAGTGTCCAGTCCGTACCCATTCTCTCTCTTCCTCCCTATATATATCAAAAGAGCCTTGGCCTTGTCAGTCAGAATATCATTATTATTGTAGTTATTTAGACGTGCCAAGATGAGGTCGTTGCAGGTAAATACTATATATTTTTATTTTCTCGTAAAAATCAATAAATAATTTTTCAATTTTTATAGTTACCTCTTGTGTTGTGCTCTATTTGCGCGGTTGTCGTGGCGATGAACAGTGGAAAACGCGAGGTAGCTCCACCGTACGCAGTCCGAGGAGGCTTCGCCGTTTCCAATGGCCCTTATGGCAATGAAGCCAGTGCATCTTCCTTGAATTACCAAGCTGGAAATCAAGGAAATTACAACAACGTCGATTATAATAATTACAGAAGTTATAATCCAATTCAAGCGCAGAATATTCCTGTCCAAGAACAACCTGATGTACCCAGTCAGAATGTCCGAGTTCCGGTTTGGTCACCGCCAAGTGCGTCCCAAAATCTTTATACAACTCCTCCACAACCACAAGCATATCCTGTACCGCAAACTGAATTGATACAAGTGCCTGTTCAACAAGCCGTACAAGGACCTTACCAGCAACCTATACAATCACCCTATCAACACGATCAACAGCAAGCTACGCAATCACCTTACCAGCAAGATCAGCAGCAAGCATATATTCCTCAACAGCAACCACAACAAGTCTATCCTGATCAAAGGAATCTTCCTCAACAGTTCTCTGTTGGCCCCCAAACTTATTCTAATAACGCCCCAATTTATCTAGGTGCTTCTTCGTCAGTCAATGACCCATCATTATATAATAACGGGCATTCATCAGGATCCTTAATTGGTGCTCTACCCCCTAGTTCTTACCAAAGCGACGTTGCACCTCAAAGCCACTCTCCACCATCGATTTCATCAGCAGCTAATATCGCTGCTTCCTACGGTAACGGACCGCAATCGTCTTTGCCACCACTTCATGGCAGAGGACTCGCCAGCCGATTGAGAGGACCGCCACGTTTTATCGGAAAATCCTTTGGGAACTCAGCATCACCATCTTACGACGGTAGATTGCGCAGTCTTGAAGAAGTTATTGGCGGTGGAATAGGAGATTTTCACAGTAGCTCCATTGGAGGTGGCAGTTTGGGATCTGGTGATTTTAGTTTGGGTGGCTTCGGGAGCAATTACTTCAGCGGTTTGGGGGGAGGATTCAATAGTTTTGGAGGATCCTTCCCAGGTTTTTCCATTGGTGGGTTGAAAGCAGGTCTTGGTGGTTCCGTTTTCCCGAAATTCTCGACATTGGGATCAACACCTGGTGCTTCCATAGGGAATTCCATACCTAACGGTGCTAAAATTGGCAGTGGATTTAATAACCAAGCTGCTATTGCTCAAAATGCCATACCGAGCAATGATACACCCGCTAGCTCCCCGGTTTCACCTTCAAATGTAAATGCCATAAGCCAAGCACCTCAGACGCAACCTGCTAAGAACTGAGAGGGTATTTGAAGCTGTTATCCTGTGATAAGGTTGTCGTATTTGTTGTTTGTTTTTTTGTTATATATTTATTATTATCTAACTGTGTGTTGTTTAATTTTGTTATATTGAAATAAATGCTTTTTTAAAAGAATTCTTTTATTACTGTTGATGCATCATCCTATAATGTATAACCTATTAAAAACATGCAATAAAAAGTTAAAAATATATGTATATAAAAATAAAAATTATAGATTTTAACAGCTATTAACAATTAATAAAATTTTATCGACTAAATATAACCTTCACTTAATTAAGTATATTGTTTATTGTAAGTAAATTAATCATTTCTAGCACATTCTAAATTTACATAGTAACTTTTTATTTTTATGTTTATATCGATAGTATACACCCATTCACTTGAAATACCGGTAACAAGACTTTAGAAAGTTTACTACAGTATATGGGAACATGACTTTTTCCCGAGACATATATGTAACTTCTCAAACTATGTATAGGTTGAGAAAGCTAACAATCAAATTTGCAATTTATTTATGTTAACTATCATTTTGTATGAATCAAAAGTAAAAGTGTTAAAAGATACTTTTAATCAGGTTTATGTATCTATAAAAATTTAAAAAATTAAGTATGAAGTGATTTCTTTCGCTTGTCATTTCTATTAGCTCCTTTTGTATAATTCGGCCGGTATTCAATTTCTGTTTTAATTTTGTTAGATTTATTCAAATATTTTGAAATAGAAATGAAATATTTGAACTTAAACAGGCGCATCCACCAAAATAGCTAATTTTACGTTATGTTTTTTTTGTAATAATAACAAGCTGGACTTATAAAACTGTTAGTAACAGTAACAAAATTATAAGTTATTACCAAAATTGCATCTGGAAACCAATTGGATGTATATTAAATCTATTAAAATTGTATCAAAAATACCATTTTCCGATAACACGTAAATGTATAATAAAACGTAAATAAAACACAAAAACGTTAAGGAGTAAAAATATATTGAAATAAGTAGTCCACAACAATATTGTTTCACCACGCAGTGGCTTCATCAGGTGGATGAAATTAACTAAACAGAATATAAAATTACACACTATTTATACTTTTAAACCTAGGAGTGGGGAATAATTAAAATCCTTTTGTTCATTGAGCGCTAAACCTAACTTACTATATCTATTAATTTCTACACATTCAAATAAGTCTAGTTTCTTACTTTTCTTATGAACATGCAAAATATCAAAATTATTATTAAAATTATGATTAAGTTCTAAACAATGATTAGCAAAAGTAGAATCTGTCTTTTTATCTCTGTAACTTTTAGTATGTTCTGAAATACGCTTAATGAAAGATCTACCTGTCTGTCCTATGTACACCTTACCACACTCACAAGTCAATCTATAGACTCCAGAGTTAAACTTTCTATCTGTTTTGTCCTTGTTATTCTTTAAATATGTAAATAATGCTAATGTTATTATTAGTTTTATATGAAACATAGCTATTATTATTACGTTTGATAAAATTACCGATAACCTCTGATGTTTTTCCAAAATAAGTAATAGAAGTATAGTTAACTGGTTCTTTGTTAAAAATTTTAGGGTATATTAAAGCAAGCGTATGAGACTTTTGTTTATTCGCTAAAATGTTATTAATAAAATCCACTGAGTAACCATTATTTAAAGCTATTTTGTAAATTCTGTTAAGTTCTAATTCAAAGTTTGTTTTATTCATAGGGACCTTAACTAATCTATGAATCATACTCTGATATGCAGACAATTTATGGCTAAAGGGGTGATGTGATGAATTATGAATAGTAGTATCAGTATGTGTCGGTTTATGGAATATTGAAAATTCATGTTTATTGTTAATACGCGTAATAGTTAAGTCTAAGAAATTAATTGAGTTATTTACTTCTTGTTCTAGGGTAAATTTAATATTAGGATGAACATTGTTAATATATTTATAAAATAAACTAAGCTGTCTATCGGTACCATTAAAGCATAATAAAATATCGTCTACATATCTTACCACCAACCATAGGAGCCTTGCATCTTTGAAAGCCGTACACGTAGGAGAAACAATTTGGTTGAAGGAAGAACTCAAGAAACTTTACAACATGAGGGACGTCCTGTCTGCATATCTCAAGGTATCACACTCGGAGTTATCTTTTAGACTTTCTAACTTGGTGTTTGATTTTTTGTATGATTTTGTCCATTTAAAAGTTAAACCTATAGTACATTAGAAATACTTAATACTTAAAGCTAAATTTAACAAACTTCTTTCTAATAAAAAACTACTAGATCCCCCTACTGTCTCAGTCAATGACGATTTTAATTTTAAATTTTTTGACCGCTTTATCAATTTAACTTCCGTTAATTTTACTACAGACGAACAAAACCGTAAATTCGTCGTAAATTGTCAAGCCATTTCTACAACACGTTTTTAGATACCTCAAGGCAGTGTATTAGGACCCATACTCTTTTTAATTGATTAATTATAAATGATATCAGAAACTCCCTTAAAGATTTTGATATAATTATGTATGCTGAGATGATATCAGTGCCGTAATGTAACGGTCGAGCATTTCTGACACTGCGCAGTACACAAACATTGTGTCACTAAAAATTACTATCTGGTTTGCAATTATAATAATAAATAAATTATTATTCAACAACAGTAAAACAAAATATTATTAAATTAATTAATTTTAAATTAAGTTCGTGCACTTGCGAGTTTTTATTTTATTCGAATAATTATAATTAAACCTACATTTTCACACCAAAGCATTAAAGATTGCTCCATCAATTTTTAATAACTTTTTGGTATTGATATAATTTATAATTATAACTAACGAAAAACTTTATATAAAAGTGTCATTTCGATTATTAAGCTGCACTATGGCAATGACATTGTAATTTATAACACAATAAAAAAGAAACGAACATACAGTTTTTCTGAATTAATTCAAAATATGTGTACTAAACGGACCACAAAATTGCACCAATTAAACAGCTCCGGTTCAGTGATTATGACCACAAACACTGCATACAATTTGCTATTTATATTAGTCTAGTCTATATTGAGAAAAATGTGTAACAGATACCTAATTACGAAACTTTAATTTAATTAAGTAGAGTATATTTATTCATTATCGGAAAAGCAGTTTATTATAAAGGAATATTGATTTCTTATATCAAAGCGCCATCCTGCGCTGTTTCCTCAAAACAGCAAAGTACACGCGGTAGTCGACAAGATGGCCTTAGATATTTGTTCTAGTTCTAACAGCAGTCCACCTTAAAGAACCAAAAGTCACTACTAAAAAACAGGGGTACCTAACATGAAACTTGTTATTATAGAACATGGATATCTTACATACAAAACAGGTTTTTCATTGGGTTTCCAGTACAATCAATATTTGGTTTTTCTACGTAAAACTGCAAACGTAACTTAGAGAAAGCGAGACAAATTGTTTTTAGTAAATGCAAGATTGATGAAATAGAAGATATTTGTAAATTTGTCCGGAAATGACATTTTTATATTGTATAATTGAAAATTTATGTAAATTTTTAATTGTATTATCAACTATTAATAGGATATTAATCTATCTATGGCTGCATAAAATTTCTTGTTTAGTCAATAATATAGAATATTTTGCATTATCTTTTTATTTTGGAAATTATGGCTTAAACTGATACTTCAAAAAATTATTTTACAAAACGTTCCGACATTTAATTTTGTCTTTTTCAAATGTTAATATTATGAATTAGGTGTATATGGCAACTATGATTGTTTTTTGCTTAATAATAGTTTTGTTCAATACAATTTTTTGTTTTCCCATTATATTTAGGAGATATCTTCCGAATAACAAACATTTTAAAATTGTAATTTTACAAAGAATGTTTTAACATAGCACAGTTGAATAGTGGGCAAAATATATTTTTATAATTTTCTTGATGTTAACTTTTTCACTAACGTTCTTGACGAATAATTTGTTTGTATAAGTATTTATTACTTCCATCAAACAGGCAACAGGTAAGAAATTACGTTTAATCCATTTGAATAAAAAATATAAATAGTTTACAACATAACAAGATGATGATTACGAATATTAGAATCAGAAGATCTCTGCAGTATCAAAATTTATAAGAAGGTATCATTTCAATAATAATATTAATATTAACGAACGATTAAATACCAAAATAAGAATCATTCATTCGGGTAATTGTTTTCGAAAGAACTGCAAACACAAGTTCATATTAATTTATTCCGTATAACCTTATATATTTGTCTAAATCGTTTGCGATTAATAATCCTCAAACAAAAAAATCGAAATTTCGAAACGTTTTATAAGAAATTACATACTAGCGTTTCACCGATGCTTAAGCATGCCGTGATGTTTAAGATATTACCGCAACGTACCAGAAATATCCGAAAGTTCAAGAATTCTGTATAAGTACGCGAAACAGCATCGTGCGATCTCGTATAGGTCAACAGGCGATTGCACTGTTAAATAGGCGATAAAATGCGTCTGTGCAACGACTTTTTAGAACTGGGGTAAAAGAGGAAATCTACTGCCGATTGCACTGTAAACGTTCAAAATGCAATTATGCGGATACTACTTGTGTAATACTTCCATAAATTAATGTAATAGCCGACGTACGCATGTTACGTTCACATGCATCGATTTTTAATGCAATAAATAGTGTTTCTGTTATGTACAGTTAATTAAAACAGTTGGGTAATCGGGGTGTGATCGATATTAAAAAGAAATTGGGCATTATTTATTTACCTTTATTTAACTTATATACAAAATACACAATACGCTTTTTTTTAATACTTCTAGCGGCAAGTATAATGTGTATTATTATTTAAATTTAACCGTTTATTTTATTTTTTTTATTTTAAAAAATAAAGCTCTAGTTTTTAGTGCATATTTTTTTTTTTGTTTTGTTTAAATATAATAATATATACACATCGCATCGTCGCTTTCAGACGGAGCAGCAGACACACGCTGTTAAAATAATAATTACGATGACAATAATCGAACTAGGGTGGCTATCACAATGACAGGTGTGGGCAGATGAAATTATGGGTAGAAAACAGATGAAGATGACTTTTCTCTTTGATATCGCGCAATCGGGACGTTTCAGTGTTTTCCTAGGGAAATGCTGGAGAAGCTGGTCGCTCCGTGACCGCCGTATCCGCCTCCCAGACTTCCTCCATAACCGCCACTGATTCCATGCCCGCCTAAACCACCTCCGTATCCGCCTCCGTATCCGCCTCCGTAGCCACCGCCGATTCCACCACCGAATCCACCGCCTAATCCGCCTCCTAATCCGCCTCCTAATCCACCACCGAATCCGCCGCCTAATCCTCCGCCGGCTCCTCCACCAAATCCGCCGCCGGCTCCACCGCCTCCACCACCAACTGCGATCGGTACTGGTACTACAACAGTTTGCGGTACTCTAACTGGTACGGGTTGCGGTACAGTGACTGGGTAGGGTTGCGGTACCGGTACTTGTACTGGAATTTGAACCGGGACTTGTATGGGTTGCGGAACGGGTACCGGAACAGTCCTAGTAACTGTGACTGGATACGGACGCGGAACAATGACCGGTTGTGGTTGGGGAACTGGAACGGGTACCGGACGTGGAACTGCTACCGGAACAGGTTGCGGTACTGGTACTGGAACGGTGCGCGTCACAGTGACTGGTTGCGGAACTGGAACTGGTACTGCGACCGTTTGAGTGACGGTACTCACGGTGGCACCACCGCCTCCTCCACCGCCGCCGCCGCCGCCTCCTCCGAAGCCTCCACCTAAACCGCCGAATCCACCTCCGAATCCGCCGCCTAATCCCCCTCCTAAACCACCGCCGAGACCACCGCCTAGGCCTCCTCCGATTCCCCCACCATATCCTCCACCGTATCCTCCGCTATATCCGCCACCATATCCACCGCCTAAGCCTCCTCCATGACCACCGAATCCGCCGCCTCCGTAGCCACTGCTGATAATCCCCCTCTTCTCAGTTTTCGCGTCCCCGCAGTGACCCAGAGCAGCGACGGCTAAGATCAATGCGGTAACCTAAAAGATAAATCGCCGTTTATTCTAAATCATATTCCAGCCAGCGTATTGTGACTGGGCATTTTTATATATAATATTAATCTACTCACCAGGAGTGGCTTCATGTTTTACTCGCAAATAAAGTGCCAGGTGACAAGTGATGCCTTACCCCCGATTGTCGGAGCTTTATATAGCGTCCAACTTTGGTGAGGGTTAATTCTCCGGCCTGCGGTATTCTCCCGGGTACTTTCACTACTTGGGCGGGTGCTTCTTGGCCATGTGTACCTACCAATGTATGTGTGTGTCGTTACGGCTTTACCTCGTCGTCCGGTATAGGATAACGATTACAGCATATATTGCAGTAGGCTATTCTACGCAACGGTCACGCATACCTCTATCTGGGTACTTGTCGGCGATTCGATTTCATTTGCAGAGGAAACACGTCGTAGGAAGGTAGGTAACGAGCACCTCAGTCGTGCCGGAAACTGGCGCTCGTGTGCTGTTTGTGCGGATTACAGATGCAATGGAAGCAGATGAGTAATTTTCAATTTATAATAACGCTTCTCGTGACCTATTGTATATTCTTAAAATGACAGAACTATTAGCACCACTGCAGAATCTAGTTGACGCCTTATTAAAAGTATATATTAAAAAAATCCTTCAATTAGGGTTTACATATTATTAAAGAAAATACTTTTTATTGACACTTATTTATATTATTAATTTATATAATAATTCAAATATTGCAAAAAAGGAAAGCCTTGTACTATTTGAAACTACTAGACCATCTCATATTACATAATTTGAAACATTGGCGCTTTATTAGTTTACTTCAATTTAATTACCAAATTATTTATTTCTGTAACCCTTACAAACAACACAATCATTTGTAATATGTAATTAAGATTTTAAGATTTAATCAATTATTTATTACAGACAATAAAGTTTTCATATGGATATTAAAAGACAAATGATTCTACCTACAAACGTTTTATTTTTGCTAAGGTTTTAAGATGACTAAGTAAATGAAATAATATAAACAAACTATAATATAATTAAAAAATACTGTTTCCACAACTCTATAAAGCAACCGTTACGTATTTCATTCTTCTAGCATTTCTTCCGGAATTCTCATCTTGTCATTATTGAGAAAATGCAATACAATCTTGTATATTCCACCACAAAAATGTACTTGCAGTAAATTTATGGAATAAATTGTAAACCAATGAAATTAGAAAATAACTGAAAGCTCAGCTTTTATTTATCATTCGTCCTTTCTAAAAAAATTGTTCGTTTTAGTAAGTGTAGCTTTTCGCAATTTTGGCTTCAAAATATTTTTAATGCAAATTTGTATGCATCTGTTTTTTTTTTTTATTTATGTGTTCGATCGATTTGTTTTTCGAACGATTGTGCTAGTAGAATTCTTGGAAAGTTTCTTATAGCTTTGTGGGTCCAGCAGATTCCGAATCTTCTGAGTATAGTCATCTTGGTGCACGGCCTTTATCATATAATAACGCTTTCATCTTTATTAAGTTTTATTAGAGTTCTTTTTGTTCTCTACTCATGATGTTATTTTTTCTCTTGTGGTCCTCGCATGCTGTATAATGTTTGATGCTTCACGACGTATCCCTTCAGCAGTATCATCTGAAAGTTTTCGAATACCCTTGGCGAATCTTCAAGCAGAATATTCATCCGTATATGAGGAAAGTTTCCTGCCTTTGAAAAAACATCATCTGTTAATCGTATGTCAAATAAATTTACAACAATTCTTGAAGTGCCAACTTTTGGTGTTGGATTTTAAAGTTCTATTTAAATGGATTTGTTCCATAAAAACTTTTTCTATTTCTACAGCTTTTTAATAGCTTTTAATGTTGATTGTTATCAAGGATTTATTAAATAGTTTTGAGTTTTACAAAAAAAAATACAATGGAATTTTTGAGCATAATCAAAGACAAAGGAATTTTCGTAATTAAATAGAAGAAAATTATAAATTTTAATTCATAATTTAAAGTGCATAAACAGCTAAAAAACACCAACTTGGAACGAATTACTTTTCTTGACGTTGAAATGACAAAAACATTTCCTTAATTTTTTCGCATTAGAGAAAGTTCAGTTGATTGATAATTTGATTATTGTGTGTGCGTCTTTTGTAAACAATTATGCTTAGAGAGTTTCCAAAATAGACTATTAAATATTTACGAATACGGAAACTGTAATTTTGCTGACATTCCACCTCCAAATAAAAACAAGCTGAATATTGCAACCGTTCTATTTTTCGTCTTTTTTTCGTTCTACCTTGATTATAAGGCAAAGTTTGTTGTGTTTTTTTTTTTAAATATACGTATATATAAAAACGCATACACTTTGAATACTTACGTAACACCAATCTCTTTTAGATTATCAAACACAGCAGGTATTAATATAGTATATTTCTTCCTGTCACATTCTTAAAATGTCTTTTAATAATAATGACTTTTTACATAATCCATTTCATAAATATATTTTTTGTTTCATATGTGTATGGCAGATATAATATAGTTTACACTTTCTTCAATATATTTTCCACGGCAAAGAAGTATTTCAAGTGACAGGTAGGGATGTCGCAAATACTTGCCTTATGTTAAATAACATCGTTAACAGCAATTAAAATCGTTTTTTCTTTAATGAATATCGGAAAATCTGCGTTCCAATTCACGGTAATACATTTGACAAGTCATGCGTCACAGAAATCGGTTCTGAATCCATAAATCATTGCGTTTATATACGCTATAAATAATTTGCAATCGTCATGGTAAGTTGTAAAGATTGCACGAGACCTGTGTAGGTACACATGCACATATTTCACTCTTGTATAAATGTGCAAATACGTTATTAAATCCTTAACCAATAATAATAATTACCTATTAATGCAAGCATTCAACGTTTCAATAATGGTCGATATTACAGAAATCTGCGATGGAAAAAAATGATATTGCACGTTTTCCTTATCAAATGTAATCGGATGTAAAATCACCATTGGTGATTTCGAAACATATCCGCTCACGCCGAGAATTGAACCGCCTCCAGATTTGCGAGTACATATATGAATAGTGCAGTTCATACAATGCTCATTCGCCAATTATATAAGCACGGGTAGTATATATAATGCTCTGCTAAACAGATGTTTACATTGTCTTCCAAATTCGGCATATTGTAATAGGAACATATCAGCTGTTAAATTAATTAATATTATTCAGAAGTGAATGTATTAAAAGTTATTTTTATCATTCTTCGTACCAACCAATATCAACATAGTCATTAATGCATGAAATGTTACTATCCTATTTTCATAAATTTTGTCTCTTTACTAGTTACCAGCATGGTTTTCTTCTCAGTCTGTCAATACTGGCTTGTATAAATTTGTTAATCAAATTTTCCGCGGTACTGATTTCAATTGTGTGTCTTACTATGTTTATCGACTTATGGTCCGCTTTCGATAAAGTTGACCACAATATATTATTTGAAAAATTAAATACTTATGAAGATTTATTATTAGAAGCGATACTTTACACTGGTTTAAAAGCTATTAGAGAGACAAAAAGGAGTTTAACAAAACATTTAGCCTACGCTTAATACACCGAACAATAAGAAAGGAATAAAATCGATAAGGAGATTTTTTTTTGGAAAAGAGAGTCAAATTTTATTTTTATGTAGTTATCAATAACTACAATGAAGATTTAATAATTGTTTTATAATTTTAAAATACCATCAGGGCGGTCATATAGCTACTTAAGGGGGATTAAAAAATACATTTTTCTTCAAGCTTCTCATAATTCTAAGATTTTGTTTTGATTACGTCAAAACTAAATTGAAACAGTTGGCAACGCCCCAAAGAGGCTGTTACCGACGAACACATAAAAAAAAGTCCACAAAATAATTTTGAATAACCGAAAAGTCAAGTTAATTCAGATAGCTGAGACCCTAAAGATATCGAAGGAACGTGTTGGACATATCGTAGATGAATATTTGGATATGCGAAAGCTCTGTTCAAAATGGGTGCCGCGCGAGCTCACAATCGACCAAAAACAACAACGAATTGATGATTCTGAGCAGTGTTTGAGGCTGTTCAATCGTAATAAATCCGAATTTTCGCGTCGATATGTGACAATGGATGAAACATGGCTCCATCATTTCACACCGGAGTCCATTCGACAGTCAGCCGAATGGACTGCACGTGATGAACCGACTCCAAAGCGTGGACAGACGCAAAAGTCGGCTGGCAAAGTTATGGCATCAATATTTTGGAATGCACGTGGTATAATATTCATCGATTATCTTAAAAAGGGAAAAACCATCAACAGCGACTATTAGGTAGCGTTATTGGAGCGTTTGAAGGACAAAATCGCGAAAAAACGTCCCCATTTGAAGAAGAAGAAAGTGCTGTTTCATCAAGACAATGCACCGTGCCACAAATCAATGAAAACGATGGCAAAATTCCATGAATTGGGCTTCGAATTGCTTCCGCACCCACCGTATTCTCCAGATTTGGCCCCCAGCGACTTTTTCCTGTTCTCAGACCTCAAGAGAATGCTCGCTGGACAGAAATTTTGCGCTGATGAAGAGGTGATCACCGAAACTGAAGCCTATTTTGAGGCTAAAGACAAATCGTACTATAAAAATGGTATCGAAAAATTGTATGACCGCTATAATTGTTGTATCGCTCTCGAAGGCCACTATATTGAATAATCAAATCAAATTCTATAAAAGAAAAGATTTTTTCTGTGTTAGCCTACGAACTTTTCAGCTCAACCAATATAATCTCCAAAAATGCATTATTCATCTTAACCTAATCATTTGCATTTTATTTGTTGTTTATTTATTATTCCATGTATATACCTAGGTACATGTTCTAAAGTAATAATACTTGCAATATTCCTGGTTCTAACTGCAAATTATACTCCCATGTCCTTGTTATAAATTACATTGCCCGCAAATTATATCTGACGCAACAAATTCTGTAAGCAAAACTGGTCATTTTCCCAGTGTATATACATATGTATCTATGCTTACATTTTTAATATCAAGTTTAGAAACGTCGAGTATGCATATGTAACGAAACAAGACTCCCAAAAAATTTCTTTTTCACACAGGTATACAGCTGAAATACTGTAAATTATTATCACCTACTTCTTAGATACTCTTTTTACGACGGTTGTTTTGATGTCAAATATTAAGCAAGTATCTACCAGTCGCATTCCAACACATCATTACAGGCACGCAAGAAGAAATGTGCACGAGTTTTGAAAGAAATTAGAGCGGGGTTACCAGCGAAATTACTGCTGTGTTAAAAATACGGGAACAACTTAGTTTGAAGCTTTTATTTTTATGGGGCATTTCCTTATTTTTCCAGGTTAATAATATGGGAAATTGTTACTTTTATCCAAAATGTATTTTGTATTATGTGCTGTTGAATAAATATTGTTTTCCAACAACACTAAAAGAAAAGATATTACCATCAACC
This sequence comes from Cetonia aurata, assembly GCA_949128085.1. Taxonomy (NCBI): domain Eukaryota; kingdom Metazoa; phylum Arthropoda; class Insecta; order Coleoptera; family Scarabaeidae; genus Cetonia; species Cetonia aurata. The sequence goes on from OX421885.1 coordinate 39,775,825, forward strand.
ATAAATTTTTAAAATTTCAATAGAGTGCTACTAACACCTGCTATACCCTTCCTGGCTTCCGCGTCTTGGATGTTATTTGCAAACTTTCCCAAAACAAAGAGCACTTGGACGAGCTACTTCCAAAGATGATTTGTGTAATTGGTAAGACAAAATTAGAGAATATCTTCTAGGATAAAGGGGATCGCAACAGATCTGAGAAGGTCGTCGTAGAACAAAGCTTTATTGACCAGCACAATCCTAATCCAAATTTGATGAATAAATATTTTGCCTTGTTCAGATCCTTAATTTTATTTTTGTTTATTTAATTACCCTTACACAGATAGAGTCTTCAATATCTTAAGCTACCACAGCTTGAACTTCCTTGAAGTGGACCATCATCCAACAGAATTGTCATACCTTTACAAGATGGACTCAATTTTTTGTAGCGTCTTTAAATGATCAATTTTAAAAAAGAACTACGATATTTCGCCATGACTTGTCTAGTCTTAAAGCAATATGTAAGGTAGAATTGAATACATATACGCATAATAAAGACATTTCTGCCTTTCTCTAAACTTATGTGTTGATTTTTTATTAGATAAGCAAATCGTTCATGTCCATGCGACTTAACAACCTCATACATATGTAAATATTAAAATTCTTCAGTATATCTTAGTTATATCTATTAAAATTGTGAAAATCAAATGTACAAGAAAGTTTTAGTGCCAAGTACTTGTGTCGAATTCGTGCGGCTTAATAAATTGCAGAAAAAAAGATGCCTGTCTTTACGCGATTTCAACATAATTTTGATGTTATTTTTGTAGCGCCTGTCATTTTACTTTCGTGTAGTTTTATATTACGTTAGTCTTCAATGAAGGTAAGTGACACATTGCCGTGTTAGCATACACATAAACAAAAATAACGACTTAAATAAAATGTATACTTGCGAAAAGTGAATAGCATTAATACTTCTCTTTTGTTCAGAAATATAACAGACATAATTATCTGCGGATTTATGTTTATCGACTGATAAAAAGAGATTTTTTTTTAAGGAATACAATCGCTTGTCTACAGCCGGGCGACTTTCCACGACAATTACTGCATATATCGAATAAGAAAAGTTTGTATCTGGTAACTAATGTAGGTTTGTCAACACGCTTCAATTTGCACCTCCTTTTCTGGTATGTAACAAAATGCCTCGATGTTCATGCGTGATAAATACTTCCTGGATGTAATTTTCGATCCAGTTCTTCATGTAGAATAGAAATCCTTTTATCAGGAAATGATGTGTGTACAACAAAGTGCAATTTTTCTTACAGTGTGAAATCATTAAATAAATGCTTTTCTGCTTTAACTGCCCAGATCTCTCATAGTATCAGCTTTAGACAAAACTTCGCCGTTGATGAAATAAGAAGCATTGATAACATTGGTCTTTCGTGTGTGGGATACCACCTGGCACTTAGCGACGTTTAGTTTCAACATATTAAAAAAGCACCATTGAGAAAAGCGTTTAATATTGTCTTGCAGACGCTCCACGTCATCACTAGTAGTAATGGTCTGATAAATTTTTACATCATCAGCGTAGGCCAATATAGGGCAATTAAGACTGCTGAAAAGATCATCCAGATATAATATAAAAAGCAACGGACCTAGACAGGAGCCCTGAGGCACGCCAGAAGTTGAAATAAAGGGTGCAGAGCAAAATCCATTGTAGAATACTTGGTTTGTTCTGTTCGATAAATAATTTTTCATGAAATGCTGAAATCCGGTCGACATACCAAACAAATCAAGCTTCCTCAACAGAATATTGTGGTCTATGGTGTCAAATGCTTTAGAAAGATCTGTGTAAATTACATCTACCTGACCCTGAGTGTCCAAGGCCTCATTGTATATTGTGTGATAGTAATTAGATTTGTCACATCTTCCTGGGATAAATCCGTGCTGGAACCCAGATAGGTGCGACTTCACGTTGTAATAAATTTGGGAGTAAATAACATTTTCAAATATTTTTGCGAGGTCCGAGAGTATCGAAATTGGCCGATAATTATCTAAAAGTGAAGCGTCTCCTTTTTCATGTACTGGTATAATACGTGATTTCTTCCACACATCGGGAAATTTACCAGTTCGAATGGAAATATTAATTATTTTAGCTAGAGGCTTGGCTAGTACGAACCTGGCTACATGAATAGAAAAACTGGGAATTGCATCTTCACCTGCCGTGAGCTTGGGAGCAAACTTTGCCATAATCTTGATGAGTTCTTCCTCCGAGACCTCAAATATAGATCTTAGGAAGCCGGCAGGACAGCAAATATGCAAAGTGCAATTTTTTTTTTTTAATTACAGTTAAAGCAAAGAAGCATTTATTTAATGATGTGTGTACCTAGTAAATATACCGGGTGTTTGGCAGGGGGATTATTACGAATTTATAGTACATTTTCAAAAAATCCATTATTTGCATTGATACATGCTTGGCAACACAAAGCAATTGAATTTTAAGCTCCTGCAATATTCACAGTGTTTTGAATAGTTTACACAGCATTCAAAATTCCATCTTCTAATCGTTCAATAGTATCAGTTTGCTCAATATAAACTAATTGATTTAGGTGACCCCATAAATAAAAGTCCATTGTTTCTTTGTGTATTTATTTATTGGAATATAATAACTTTACATGATAATTTTGAGAAGTAAGACAGTTTATGTTCTTTTACCATTTCATTATTTTTTTTTGTTCTTACAAACGTAAGCTTATTGTTAAACCCTAACCAGAGCAATAAACTTTAACAAAGGATGATTCCTTTACGACCTAATAAAACGTATAAAAATTGTGATACCTAATTTTTTCATAATTTTCGCTCATATGCGGTAACCAGAGAACTTTCTTACGCAATCGAATTAGACAACTTCCGATTACAAATTCGCGCAAAGTTATCCGAAATTAGAAAGTACTATCGTGCATCTGACCAACTCGTACGTAGAGAAGGCTACCTCCTCTGCCTCCGCTAGATATTTATAAATAAAAACGGAAACATTCCGTATGGTCATTCTACTCCGAGAGCGATGGTCAGAAGCATCTTAATAATCTTACCTACTAAATCGTGTCGGCTTTTCTACGAACAGAATGTGTTTCCGCGTCATATAAAGATTACGCAACTCAGTGGCGTACATACTCATATAGTAACGATTTCTCAACGTTTTCTGGAATTAAACTGCAGGCGGTTTCCTCCATTATCACCTAGTTTTAACACAGAAGAAAAAGGCATCTTTTCCAAGAGCGGTATAAAAGTAATTAGTATATGTCTCATACTCTACGTAGCAACTTGTCCGAGCTCTAATACGCCAAACGTTTATATGATTACGAATTGGTGACAAGTAGAGCGTATAAATGAATCCATTACATAAGGATTTAATGTACGGTTTTGACGTTCACGTATTTCCGACGCTGAAAGAAATAATCATGTATAGATTCTGTGTTATTCTATTTTCCCAATTTAATTCACTATCTATCGATGTAACGTATGCACGCATGGCTATTTGTATGTACTATAAAGTTTATTTTCTTGTACATATTTACATCACTGAAATTTTACCCGAGTTGAATTTACCGCCTTGCAATTTTAGAGCTTATATTTTATATTGTATACGTAGCTTGTGCTCAAGCTGACTTCCTGTTATGACTAACGTAAGTCGAATGAGGTAATGCTATACGTTAAAGAATGGAGCGTAGGTAGTACTTCTATATGGAGCAGCTGTTACATTTTGTATGGATCAATAAGTTTAAATTGTCTACATGTCTTATTACAGCCGTAACAAAAAGAGTGGAATAGATTTGCATTTTCCTAATAGGTTTTCTCTTTATCACTTTCATGAACCTATTCTTTTTTTACACTTCTACGTGTGTATACTTCGTTGTGTTTGCAAACCATAAAAATTTGGTAAAACCTAAATTGTTAAATTGGTAATAAACTTTGTTTTGTAAGTAAAAATAGTTTTGACATAATAGACCATCTGCGTTGTATGTTCACATTTACTACAGTTTGTCGTTACTGGTCGCGTAAAAATCTACATTTAAATATACCAACGCGAACGCAGTATCCACAGAAGCTAATTGTATGGGCAGGTATCATTGGAAATCATATAATTGGGCCTTTTTTCATTGACGGTAATTTAAACGGAAATAGATACCTACAGTTACTTGAAAATAATATTATTCCGGCAATACGGGAGCGATTTAATATAAATGAAGTTTGGTTTCAGCAAGATGGTTGCCCAGCACACAATACACGCATTGTAACAAACTTTATAAACGCGGTTTTTGAAAACAGATGGATCGATAACTCGGGCCCTATTAAATGGCCAGCGCGGTCCCCTGATCTAGCTCCAATCGATTTCTTTTTATGGCCCCTTTTACATAATACAATATACGGATACGGTGATCAACGGCCATCAAACCTAGAGGAACTGCGCGCGAGAATTATTGAAATCAGTAATACTGTCACAGCAGATATGTTAACAAATGTTCGTCGGAATTTTTATGATCGGTTGGGTTACTGTTCTTATCAAGAGGGAGGTTTATTTGAACACTTAATAAATTAATTTACTTCAAATTTTATTATTGTTCAAGAATAATATTCTCTTTTAGCTAATTGCAGGTTTATTGCAATGTTGAATACAATTCTGTTTTAAGAATTAAATATTTTATTTTCCATTATTTTATTATAGTTGCATTTTTAGATTTTATACTTGTTGAACAATATTATTTTAGTTTTTATTTTAAAGTTTAGGAGTTCTGATTATTTATTTTTGATTTTTTATGTTGTTTATGAGGCTGTGATGAATTACTTCACTGACATGTTATCAGTGATTATAATAAAGACTTTGATTTGCGTATATGCCCCAATACATTTATACGTGTAACTTATAATACGTCCGCTATCGTTTGTAAATGCCATCCGCGTGCCGCTAAGTAGGCGTGGCAATTCAAGGTGGCACGCAATTTATAGTCGACCAGTAGTTACTAATACATGCATCGTGCTATGAACGGTTGCCACACTGTATACCACTATTACTGTTTTTCTGTGATCTAGTTCATTTTGGATAGTGTTTGTTAGGTCGTACGTCGCTGACATTGTACTTGATTTTGGCTGAAACGCGTATTGACTGTATGGCAAACGGTTTGGCAAGTGGTTTAGCAAACGGTGAGATATCTGGGGTGACAGCTAAAATCAAACAGACTGTAAATTGTGGTAAAAGCTTCACAATTTGAAAATATATTTACGCACACCGAGTGATCGGTAAGCTTGTCAGGGATAATAAGATATTTTTTTTAAATGGAATAGCCCATATATCGACGCGGCACAGAATTGAAAATACCGACTATGCACGACTGCAATTTTCGTGGAAAAGTGATAATTAATAGTAGGTACGTAATTATCTTTAATTCCTAGATTATTTTTATCGCCCTTTTATATAATAGTAAATCCAAAACGATGTAACTATTGCTTTTCTCGTTCGAAATAAATACAAACCTACATAAACTAGTATAAAAAATAATTTTGACTGGCACTGTATATATCAAATAATCTACGTACTTCATACTGCCACACACTGCTATTATATTTATAATTTATAAGCTTTCGAATTCGGAGCGGACATTCAACACGAAACAATGAATGTGGCTCGGACAAAGCACACGTTCGCTCGAGTAATTGGTTCTGGTTTTTTTAATTTTTTTCATAAATTTACCAAGAAATTAACGCTTCCTAAACACGTGAACACCGAGGCGGCGGTCTACCTTAATTGCAAGCGGGCTTCCACGTAGATGCATGTACTCATACACAAGTATACACGCAGATACAATACAATCGGGCAAAATTGCATCGGTGAATAGGAAGAGAACGCCTCGCGGAGGCCGATATCTTTCCTCTTGCTGTCAGCCGGCAGATCAGAAAAGATAGGCAAGCGGACGGAGATCTAGATGGTCACCGGCCTGCGGAAACGTTGACGAAATGCACTGGGAGTTGCTGTTGGGAAAGTAGCGAGTGCAAATCTAGAGCGCTGATGCGTGACTATATTTACAGTCGTGGCAAAAATTCAAAGCACATTTATATTTCAATTTTAAATAATTTACACACAAGATATCATGTATAACACCGGTTTTTAAAACGGACAGCAGAAGTGAAGTTAGCAACTATCGCCCAGTTTCCATTATATGCAATTTTTCTAAAAGTTTTAGAATGTATGTTATACAAACCATTATATGCTCACGTAGTAAATAAGCTATCCTCGGTACAGCATGGGTTTATTAAAGGTAGATCAACCGCCACGAATTTGTACTTTTTTGTGCATTATATTTCTGAAGCTTTGGATGGACGTCATCAGGTTGATGTAGTGTTTACAGACCTCGCTAAAGCATTGACTGCACAATTGATTTTAACGAAACTACATAGATTCGAAATTGCTGATAATGTAATTGATTTGCTACGGTGTTATTTGGGTGGGCGCACTAGTTATGTAGAATATCTGGGCTTCAAATCTGACCCTTATGAATCATTGACCGGAGTGCCACCGGGATCTGTGTTGGGACCGTTGCTGTTTTTGATTTTTGTGGATGATGTCGCAAAATTTATATCAAGATCGAATTGTTTATTGTACGCTGGTGATTTGAAAATTTTTCGGCATGTCGACACCTTAGCTGACTGCAATGAGCTACAGAATGGTTTAACAGGGCTTTGCGGATGGAGTGATCGGAACTATTTGTCGCTGAATATTAACAAATGCAAGGCCATGATTTTCAGTAGGGGACAAACTGTAATTACATTTCCTTACAAGATAAATGGAACCGCTATGGAACACTGTAAACATTTTAAAGACCTGGGTATTCTTTTGGATTCCAAACTTACATTTAATGACCACGTATTGGAAATATGTATGCAAGCAACTAAAGCGCTAAGCTTTATAACTAGAAATAAATACCAGACAATTGAGTTGTTCGTCCTAAGTTAGAATACGAAGCAATTGTGTGGAATCCTGGATATTTATATTATATGAATATGGTAGAAGGAATCCAGCGAAAACTTCTAAAAACCTTATATTATCGTGAGCATTCAGTGTTTCTTTCTCAAAACTACTCCTATGAGGATCTGCTTAAAGAATTTGGGTTTGTTTCTCTGCGCAACCGTAGGATTATGCCTCAGATTATTTTTGTTTTTAAATTGATTACGGGAAGCAGCTTATACGTTCCCAGATCACATAGCCGTAATAGTGCTACTTTTTACCTCCCTCTCTGTGGTACGCGTCATTACTCTTAGTCGCCGGTACTATCAATGTGTTGCAGTGTTAATAATTTTTGTAGTCATATAGATATTTTTAATGTTAGTTTAAACTCCTTAAGAGCGTTAGTTACTGTTAGCCAAATTTAATTAATTATGTTAGCTGAGAGGAAATTGTAATTTGCTTTAACGCCAGTCCCATTCTTTTTATTTTATTGATAAATTTTTTCCTTTATTTTATACAGAACCGTTCCTTTCTTTTTTGTAATACAAAAATATTTATTGCTAACTTGTTTAATTTGCTTTAGTTTCTTAGATTTATGATTTTCATATAAATTGTTTCTCCCAACAATAAAATTTGCTATCATTTCATTTAAACTAATAAATTTAATTCAATTAAATAACCTATAAAACGCAAATAACTTAAAAATTAATGGAGATAAATACAGGTGTCCTAAACGCTGCTCTGAGAAAAATTGTCCAAATAACTTGTATATTTGGCATTTATATATTTAGAACAAGTATCTTTTTAATTGGCGATAAGTAAAACAGTGTCTGTTGCAAATACCATTAAATATGGAATAAACAAATAGGACGAGTAAATACTATCCTAAATATACCTACTTGCATTCAGTGCTATTCTAAAACTCTCTTTGTGCAAATACATTTGACTGTTTACGTGTTTTCCCAGGTAATAAGTAAATTTCTATTATTGCAAGTTAGTTCTAATGTTTCTGGCAATTAATTTAGTTACTGTCGCTAATACAAGCATATTAAAGGCAAATAATTATTTGGCTACTATAAACAGATCGCACATTGAGGGAACGACAGGTAATACATTCACGAAAACCATTCAGAATCCATCGACTTCTAAAGCAATAGGCAATGATGTATCAGTCAACGTGAATCAAACAAAATGCATATCCAGAATCTGTCTGGCTTCTCCGTTAATGCACACGATTCTTCTAGTGTTACATTAAAATATTTATATTTGACATTTAACTATTATTTGGCTACATAGAAGAACTTATTTATTATATTAGCTTCCATTTTGTTCCATTCAAATATTTAATTCGTAACACGCAGGTAACTTCGTCTCCTTACTGATTTCCGCATGCGCATTTTACAAAAACATACATGTGAAATATTACATTGAGTAACCAAGAAAAATCCTTCTAATTAACCGTCGAAGCGAAGCGTTGCAATTCGCAACGGAACGAGCGGATCGTACACATGCAAGTACGAGCTTGAAGCGGAGATAGTATAGTGGAGCGGGTGCTTCGAAACAATCAGACCGTAAAGCGAGGCGGCTCTCGGCGCAGTTAAGTCTATGCGAGATCACGTAACTACCGCTGTCTGTTTGTATATACGCCGATCTAGACGCCTTCTTTGCGGTAGTAGATGATAATGGAAAGAACGCGTGCGTGCGTTCTCCTTCGCGTTCAATTTTAAAATACCGCCGGCGCTGTGAAGGATCGGTCATTTTATGGCTCGGATTCGCGAAATCCTATCTGCGCTCTTAGGTAATAGAGAACGTCTTATATGTAACTGTGTGTGGTAATATGTAGTGGTTTTCGACGTATTAGAACGGAAACAGGTTCTGGAGAGGAGAAGGGAAGATTATTTTTATGATTCTTTTTGTTTATAGAATGAAAAAATAACAATTAAGAGAGGCAAAAGCATATACAGTGAGGTTAAATATTTCAAATGTTTTTTTTTAACAAAGCAAACTAACATTACAATAAACTACGAGAATAATTTTAGAGAAAATAATTACATACTACTAAATAAAAAATCACAGGAGTATCACACGAGAAAGAACGAAACAGGAAATCACAGTATCCTTGATCATGTCAAATATCAAATTAGGCATCACCGTAAAAATAATTCCAACAGAGCTGTCAGACCACTATGTGGTAAAAACAAACATAAAAATACACAAACTAGGTAGAAAGTACAAACATTTTGAGAAAACAATAGAAACTTATAGCGAAGCAAATTTCACAAATTAAAGAACACGAAATTACAATGTTTGAAGAAGTGTCCATTTTGCTGCAGCAAATGATAGAGAAAAATCAAATTTAATACAATAAAGATCAAAAGAAATGACACTTTCTTGAAACAAATCAAAAAACGAAATCAATACTATAAACGGCACGTAAAATACCACCAAAATGAGAAATATAAATGCACTTATCAAAAGGAAAAAGGAAACACCCTATACATGATGAGAAAAGCGAACATGGACTATTACATCAGAAAGTTCCAGAAATACAAAACAGACAATCAAAACATGGAACGTAATTACTATACGGAATTGAACAGCAGAAAGAAAGAAAATCGAGAAATATATGAAATAGAGAGAGACGACGAAACCATAACGACGGATCCAAAAGAAATACCAGACGAAATCAAGAAATATTTCGCAAACATCGGCAAGATTCTAGCAGAAAAACAAATTGCAAACTCAAATAAATTACCCGTCACAACCAAAACCGGCAATGTAAAAACGCAATTCGAGGAAGTATCAGAAGAAACCGTTCACAAAATAATCCTAGAATTAAAAAACAATATTGCACCATATAACAAAATATATAATACAAAGATATTAAAACAAAACAGAAATAAATTAGCACCGATATTGGTAGAATTAATCAACAGCACTATAGAAAGTGGACATTACTGACGTACAATAATCATATCTATCCATAAAAGAGGCAACAAGAAAAAGAAAATTATCGACCAATATGTCTGCTTTCCACATTAAACAAATGGTAGAAAAAAACATACTAATGCAACTAAGTGAATATCTATCATGTAATAACATCATACATAAAAATCAATATGCTTTAAAAAAAAAAAACTCGGGAACCATATCTGCTGCAATTGACTTAATAAATAAAATAAACAACGAAGGAGATAAAAACAAGACGGTAGTAGTACTTTTTCTAAAGCGTAAATGAAAAAAGCGTTTGACACTATCTCCAAAACGAAATTATTCGAACATATTGGTGCTCTGGGAATAAAGAAACGCAAATAGAAACTTAATAAAAACATATTTATCAAATAGAGAACAAACAACAATAGTCAACAAAATAGAAAGTCTAAGAATATGCAATCCCCCGATGCGGGAATATACCACTGATACTGTACATAGCCTACACAAATGACATTTTTCATTTGAAGATGCACAGAGAAATATATGCATACGCAGATGATGTATGCATCGTTTGCTCAAGCAAAAACGATGAAAAAAAAGTGCAGCAATACATTATCGAAAATGTAGAAAAAATAGATAGATAAAAACATATTTACAAACAAAACATACAAACCCACCTTTAACATCAAGATTAAAACACAAACTTGCCAAACAAAATATATAGGATTAACCCTACCAATGTTCAGTAAGAGAGTATTAACTTTACCAATTTATATATCGAGTTCCTTTATTATTAGTGATAATTGTACATGCATTAAACTAACTGCATTCTCTTCTTTTAAGTCGTAAACTGTCAAGTTACATTTTGGTGGAGGCGCCAGTTGTGAGTTGGCCCGTTCTAACTTTATTTTATCACTACACCAAAAAAAAATCATATCTAATTTAAACCTGACGTATTTCATAAAATTATGTTAAATTTGTTATAAGAACTCGATGAATGATCAATATTATTATATGATTCGTCATACTTATATTGCGGTGGACAAGTTGCAGTATAATGTTTGATAAATCCAGGTCAAAATCAAATAAATACATATTATTGCAAATAATAACAATTACAATAAATTTACCTAATTGTAAATTACACCTAACTAAACGTGTTGAAATCAAATTGAGGCCATTCAAACTGTTTTAGATGTCATTAATTATGTAAAAGACATACCACAGTTATTAGTCAAGATCATTATTTAAAACGAACTCCTGTGTAAATTTGTTTACTAATTAAAATCAGGTGCGCTGTATACCTACTTATTTATTTTATTTTATTTGTCCGATATCTCATACTCATTTAATACTACTTACAACTTTTTTAAAACCTTAGTATTTGTACAAATGCTAACTATAGGTGCTTTTCGAAACAACATTGTATACCGTATAATAAACGATAGAAAATCTGCGCTATAAAGGTTGAATAACCGAATAAATGCACAAAATGGATTGGGTGCTATTTCAGCAACATAATCTTAAGAAAGAAATGCTTGCTTTTCAGGTTGAACAGGAGTGATTTTATATCAAATACATGTCGAGCAAATGTTAGATATTAACCAAAATATAGAAATATCATAACTTTTTGTGTTGTTTCTGTGTTTGTAAAAATAATTATACAGTTTATGAAACTCACATTTCTGGATTAATATTAATTTAATAAAAGTTATCTTTTAATAGATCACCATATAGTAATATATTCCAAAATCTGATATCTGAAACTAAACTGTTTATAATTGAAAGTAGTTAGATATGGGAAGCCTATCCAGCTTCTTACATAGTAATTATAATTTCTGCCCAAATCTGACTACAGCGCATATTTGAAAGTTTATCATCAAGACAGAATCTAAGCATTCCTGTAAAAAAAAAAACAAATAATTTCACTTTTACTGGCATGACCTCTGGCGTGTTTTAAAGCATTAAAATTACAATCTAACTTGAAAATGTGATTGCTTATATAATACAAATTAATTAACTAGATCATATATTAAGAAATACACATAAAGCGTCTACATAAAGAGAATAATTGCAAAATTTACATTATCCCTCTTTGCATGTCGTTCATTACTTTATCCTTCCAGCTTGAGGTGTTAGCTTGCAATTAAAAAAGTCCTCAATCTAATTTGAAGCTGTTATTAGATGTCATTATGCATAATATGCCTGTATTAATATTACACCACAGTCTTTTAAGCAAAATGTAGCAATTCGTTCTAGAAAGTCTAATTCCAACAAACTAGTTGCAGTTGTGAAGGTTACATTTTATACGCTTGTGTGCTATCAATTCTATTTGATAACCGTAACGATATCCAGGTCACATTTAAGTAATTCAAAATCTCAATGAAAGCCTAATTAGATTTCAAATTAGCTCAATTACCGCTCTTTTTTCGTGGTGCTAATAAGGTGTAAAAACGCACCAATGTCAAATTGTGTGAATATGGCGAGTCTAATGCCATTTATTAGAATTTGTTATTTGCGATATATTCACCTTTTATTTGAATAATGTATTTGGTTTTGTAGGACGGTTATTGAATGTCAATATAAGTTTGTTTTACTTGTATGTATGTATAATAAAAGTGGTAGATATGTGCTTCAAGTTTTATTTTTGTATATGTATCGTAATATTGTTTTTTGTTATTTGTCCTCACTTTACGTATCATGGTCACACTTATTTTGATCTAGTCCCTTTTTAAAATGCCAATTCAGATACTTAAAATAATTAATAATCGTTTGTTCTTGAACTTTCCTAACATTGTGTTCATTATAGCTACTGATATGTGCAACATTATTTAATATCAAACGAAAGAAAAGCTATTAAAGTTTAATACATACATAGCTGCTGCAGTATGCACAGCAGATTTGTACTAAAAAAAAATGCAGTTTGCCTGCTGACGTCTGCAAGCGTTTTGTTTATATTTTTGGAGATACGGAGCTGCAAATATAAGCGAAAATAAATGCATTTTAATCAAATTGGAATTATACATAAAGATTACATTCGGTATGCCTATATAGGAAGCCTATTTTTATCGCAAACTTTTCCTGTTTCACGAGATATTGCGAACCTCGTGCTAAGTAGTAGAATTCTTATCCTTACCAAGGTATTCACCCTCTTACAAGTAACAACCCTATAAAATACCCAGGATACTGGCTATTATCGAATGGTAATTTACAAGGAAAAATAAATCTGGAAACTATGATTTCATTCATGTAAGGAGCAATAAAATGCAAAATGCTGATACTGCTCAAAAGGAAGCGGAAACCAGATAATTTTGAGCGACACTATTTACACAATGAGTGACCTTTAGGTCTAAGAAACAAGTTTTTTTCTTTGCGATAAGGTTGAAGAAACTATAAAGTATATGTATAAATATGGTTTATTTATAATTAGGTTAAAGATATTAATAAAAACACTGAGTGGTATGCCACATCATTTATTACTATTGCACTAGACTCCATTAAAATATATTTATTCTATAGCACATGAAACTCATATTATTCGTTCACTAATCTTTAGTTACAGTTAAATTTTAAAAGTAACGTGATATTAATTTCTTTGAAGTACACTTGATTTTGTGTCATAACTTAATATACAATTCAATCCTCTATAAATTTGATCCACAGTAACTTTTGCTTCTATATATATAAATTAAAACGCTGGTTATTTTGCCGCAAATGAGTGACTTCTCAAATATTCCTTTTTATATACATCGGCAGTAAAAAATAATTAAATAAAAATTAGAATGGACTGAACTAAAGTAAATTTTAATTAACTCTCTAAATGAAACACTTTCAACTATTACTTTTTCTCTTTGCAAATTTGAATGAACGTAAATGAGGTCTGACTATGTAAAAGTCATAAGATAGAATCTCAATATATTAAATACATATTAATAAAATTGAAATGATATATTAAATACAAACCTTGAAAAACCAATAATAAATCTTCCTAATCAAAATATCTCTAGAAGTAGGTACAGAATTTTAATTTGTTTATGTCGGAATTCTTTATTAATCCAAGTACTTTCTCCGCGAATCAAGACATTGACTAGATATATTTAAAAAAAAAAGATTCACATAGTTTCATCTAGGATAATTGAATTAATGGCGAAGAAAAAAGAAAGTTTCTCTCAATTCCAATGCCAAAGTAAAGGTCGACTCGATTCTGACACGCCGTGTTTACATCGCAGGTCAAACACCTTTGTTACATCATATTATTGTATTGCATTTACCAATGCCAATAACATTGTGAACTATATCTTTAACCCATAAACTATGTACCTATATAGTTACTATACAATTTTATTGTCTATAACATCCTAGAAAACTGCAATTTGAAAATCATATTTTACTTTGATATAATCTGCAGTTCTCTCAGTATTACCTCGTATAACGAAGCAATTCAAATATCGTTAGATCGAAATCCAAGTGAAAATAATCCCACAATACTAAATAAAAACCTCTCAAGAATCGAAGTGAACGGATCTCGGAACATTTAGAGTGATTGTACTTAATATTTCCGTCCACTTTTACGTACATTTCTCTCGGACGATCGCCATCTCAAACATCGCCTTAGAAACCGGTAATAAGCGATAGAGACGGAACTAGCAGTTTTTAAGCGGACGTTATTCACGCGCAGCAACCACGGTCAGGGTCTCGGAGAAAGAAGAAAGTGAAATGACTTTGAAATGCTCTCCGATCCGCGTTTTAATGTGCCAGCTGTATATAAACTGATCTATTCAATTTTAACACCAGTAGAATTCAGCATTCTTTCTTTGACGGTACCACGCACCAAACAACAATGAACCAGTTCGTAAGTATTCCGTGCAGCGCACGATTAGCGTAATAAAGAGATCCGCTCGGATGTTGTGTGCGATAAATTTAAATTACCGCGAGTAATAAATGTGGGAACGGTTTTTTTAGTTTTAGAAAATTACATTCTTATAGCTTTTTTCGAGGTTTCGTATCGGTGGAAAGGCGGAAAATGTGTAACTTCCTTAGGATGCCATGTTTAATCGCAGCTATTTGTAATTAACACGAAATTTTTGACATTTCTTATTGACAATCGCCGAACTGTCACTTAATTTGAGGTTATGTTGCATTTGTACAGTTGCAAATATGTATATCACTAATTGAGTGATTAATTATTGCGTCAGCCTACATTTCTTTCCTATATATGAAAATTGAAATCGATTAATCCGCTATTTTCATATATATGTACAATCTGGGCAATTCAAAATACATAAATCGTAGCAAACAATTATTCGGTTTGGTAACGTTTTGATGTTCACATCAGAGGCACGATGAAAGTTAATATTTAAAGTTTCTAGGCATTTTAAATAAAATGACAAGATCTGTGTATAGATAATATAAATTATGTGGCAATTATTACTTGTGCATTTGGAATTGTGATGATTGTACACTGAACGGAAACCATAATGTCCTAGCTCTCACTGCGTTAGTGCATATAATTAATTCGTGCCAAGGGCTCAGTCATGTTTAAAACCACTGTTACTAATATGCCTAATACTTCAGTGACATTTTGGTTTTGGTATTTTTATGTTTACACTTGTCACATGATAAGATTATTTGTATGTACAAAAGTATTTTTATATAATATGGAAAAATATAGAAAGTAATGAATATTAATGTGATGTTGGCAATAACAAATTTATATTGGCAACACCCTGTATTTGACATATCCGAATTTCTTGTTTTGCTGATTATATTTAATGTCAAAAATACCTCTAACGGTAGCTGAGCGAATGACAAATGACATGCGAAGGTGTAGCTACATTCACGAAAGCAAATAATTTTTGATACCAACTTCAGATAGTTGTAAATTATAAATTATATTATATAAAAAAAAAGTTTTTAGAACATCCCGGAAACTATTTCTTTTGTTTTTACCAATCTACTAGAATTTAATCTACTATGATCCTAGCAGTTTTGCCAACTCCCAGGAATTTTCCCTTTTTGTTAAATTTTCGTGGTTAAAAAAAAAGTGAATTTCAGCAAAAATTCGGGAATTATCGATAATTTGCTAGACACTTTTATAAGTTTTGCTTCGCGTAGAATAGAATTGATCATAAATTTTTATCTATTTTATTTCTATTGAAAATTAATTTTCCTGTATGTTGCGTGTGATTAGAATATGACCGGGTTTTTAGTGTGAAGAGGTAGCTGCTCTCTAACGATTTAGGCACTGTTGGCAATTCGTCTCAAAAGAGTGTATTATGGAACGGTCGCCATTTTCTGTATCTAGTGGAAACAGTTAGTGATATTGATATGTATTTATCGTATTTGTACTCCAAAAGCAACTATTGATAGATCATCACAATAGTTTTCTGTGCATTGCGCTTGTGCAATAGTTTTTTAATTTCATGGTTTTATATTCTTTTCTTACAGAGTGAGCACAAACGTAACAGAAAAAGTATATTTTTTTGTTTTACTATTCACTATCTTGCTTATTGTTTACGCAATTACGTTCTGTCATCTGACATTTCTATTGTTGTAAGGTTAAGTGATAAACACATTGACAAATCAGTAATGTGACATATCTTGTCCTACCAACTTAACAATGTTGCCACCTTAAAATTTGAGGTCACGTGGTGGTCACATCCGGTTGCTCACTTTGCATAAAAGTTCAAATTTTTAATTTACCAACAAGGAGTGAATTTTAATTTGGAATAGTTGGGAACACTGAATCACAAAAGAAAGTAATATAATAAATATATAAACGCCTGATTTTATATATCTAGTATTAAACCTTCGCTAAATAGATAGTTTAATAACATATCGCTCTAAAACTCATAAATATATAATTTAATTCTAAATTATTTGACATTTGCAATACCACATTCAATTCTAAATAAAAATTCCATGACATTTACCTGCTCTTAATTTTTATCTGTTCAACCTTTCAACAATTTTATTTATAGCACGATTCTAAAATTAAATATTGTATGAAGATTTGCAATTTAAAAGCAAATGCAATTATTGAAGTATTACTTTTTTATATTTTTACGTGTCATATATTTTTAGGTTATGTTTTATATCGTCCATTGAATTTCGATAACAGACATAAATTTCATGCTTTTATATTTCTTATATTTAAAGCAAATTAATCTGGTACCTCAATATATAGGTTGTCATTGTATTATGTAATTTAAGGTTATGTGATTATGTTGATAACTGGATCTGTCTGGTCTTGTCATTCTTATTCCTATATACAAATGTAACTTGTTGCCTTATACATTATATTGTCTATTTGTTGATAATATCTAATAAATGGTAAAATGATGGAAATTTTGGGAGTGTTAATGTTATATAGGAAAAGGTAATTAACAAAGTTTTGAAAATTTATACATATATTCAGATGAGAGTTTAGAATGTCTACATCTCTTACACTTTTTTTACATTCACAGTTAATCAATTCTGTATACATAAATAAAATTATATAAAAAAAAAGAAACGTGCTAAGAACCATGCGCAATCTACATGATTGACCTGCCGTTACAATTTTTTCATTGCTTCGACATAATGCATCCTAGTAAAAGGTAAAAGGCGTAGCCGCAAATAATTAGGAGAAAGTAAACGATCGCTCTCTTTGCTTTAATAACTTAACCTGCAGATTCCTCCTAATAAACTTTCGAAATGATTTAAACAACGTTCACATTAAAATGTTTTCTTTTTATTCCAATAGGTCGCGGCTTTTGCAATTTGCTGCATACTCTCTGTAGCACAGGCAAGACCTGGACACCTTGATATAGGCGCCTTAGCTCTTCTAGCCGGTGGAGGAGGCGGAGGCAGCGGATCTGGCGCAGAGCAATGGGCCAGTGGAGGTGGTGGTGGTGGTAGCAGCGCTCCAACAAACTTCCAACTGGTGGGAGTGCCAGATGATGAAAGCTTCGCCAGCATATCTTTCCCCGAACAACAGATCCAAGATTTAGGCACCATCACCGAAGGCGAACTACCCCCAGAATCAATTAAGGTCACCAAAACTATTACCATCAAAGTACCACAACCCTATCCAGTTGATGTACCGCATCCAGTGCCAATACCAGTATCAGTACCGAAACCTGTTCCGGTACCAGTCACTAAATTGGTGCATGTTCCAAAACCGTACCCGGTTGAAGTGACCAAGACTGTCCCAATACCGGTGGAAGTACCATCTCATGGTTATGGTAAGAAATATAAAAGAATTTTAACGTGTTTTTTTTTAAGATTTTAATGCGAAATTTCTTGCAGGTGGTAGTGGTATTGGTGCAAGCGGTGGCGGATATGATCAACATGGTGGATACTCCTCGAACGAAGCTCAAATACAACAGCACTGAAACCTTCCCTGTATATAGTCATTCTTTTGTTAATTTTGTTGATTATTTTTTGTTACGTTTTTGTTTTATTTTGTTTTTTACTTTATTAATAAATTAAAAGTGATATTTAAGTGAAACAACAGTACAATGTAATTAATCCTTCCAAAATAATTTGTATGGATTGCTTATTAAAAGCAATTGAAATTAATCTATAGGATATCATAGAAAAACAATATCGTCATACATTTACTAGCTATCTAACAGTTTGCATATAAGAAACAGGTGGTAGATATGTTTATGTATATATAAATGCACATCTACCATTTTAAACCATGCAAAAGTGGGAATACCTAATAATTCAATGTTACTTTATAAAAAATCCTCTGGATTTCTAATAGAAATCTTCGGTTGAAATTTTTTTAGATAGGTGCACGATTTATTACTTTAGATATGATTATAAATATAATGAAACAATGTTATCAGTCTTCTATCTATTGCAAGTTATTTAATGCGCAATTATTAAGAAACAAAAAAAGGATAAAGTTTCACACCAACACAATTGTTTTGACATATTCAAATACAAGGTTGTTTAAATCAGCGAAGCAGAAGAATAAAAGGAAAGCTGGTATAAAAATTAAACAATAATTAATAATGAATTATGTTAAATTAAAATTTAACAATCTTTAACAATTTCTCGTCTTATTTCGGAGAAAAAAATTGTGTTAAAATGAGTTTTATTAAAGCTCTTTAAAAGTATTGGGGTATAAGGTTTGTTCTGTTACGTTTATTTGGATGTGTTTATGAATTATTTCATGGAGAGATCGCCGATATTCGTCATGCGACGAAATTTGATAAATGTGCAAATAAACGACAAAAAATAGTCGATAACAATGAATCTTTAACAAAAGTTAAAGTAAATTTATGTAAATAATATGTAAAACTAAAGTAAAAGAGGCAGGTAGATATTCATTAAATTGTTTTTATTCATTGTCATATAAATTGCCTCTAGGAAAAAGCTAGGGAAGATTTTTTGGTACCGCAATTTTTAGTATATAGTTTGTGTTTTTTGCTTGTGTCAATTCTTTTTGTTATCCTATGTAACATCCATCACAATCCATCTGAAAAGCTATGTTTCTTTTTTTTATAAAATGTAAAATAAAAACACATTTGTTCTGCTCAAGAACTATATTAAAATCGCAACTCTTAACAATTTCTTTACACCTAGTTATGATATTCTTTGTTCACAATACGCAGGTAGAATTTGGGTCCCGCGCGATATACCTTTGGATCGATGATTCACAATAATATGCAAGGTCATCTTATATACTAGTATGCAATAAATGTGATAACAATAATCCCCTTTACCACTACCCAAGGACAATACGAATTAATAACAATAATCCCTATAACAATGATGAGAATGGTAATAGTCTAAATAATATATAAATGGCACAAGATAATTAACAACACTTTTTGTTTATGTAGCGTGTTAATATGTTGTTGTCAGAAAAGGCTATTGTGGTGCCATATTTCTGGACAAAGTTTTTGTATTTGCGTTGTATTTCAGGATGTAAATTCTTTATTAGTCGCAATGAATAAAGTTGTTTAACATTATATTATCATTTGTCATAGGAAATGTTTTTTTTTGTGTTTATAATAAATTTTATTTAGATAATTATAACTATAACCGTGTATATTGGCAATTCTAAAAATATAACTAAGTTCATTGTAGAAGCTTTGTTTTTTCAGCGTTAATATAAATAGTAGGCTTTGTTCTTTGTGTCCCTTTGTCTTAGAACAGAAATCGAATGCATATGCACCGGAGAGATTTTGTGTTCTATTTGTTTATTCGAGCAATATTGCTTTATGTCACAGTTAGCTGTTTGTGTTGAAAATCTTGATAGTGGAGATAGATTTTTGTTTTGTGGTACGTGTAAGTTAGACGTGAATATAGTCGGAAACATAACGGTTGCCCTGTAATGACAATTGATTTTGGTGGTTGTGGGATATTATATTATATATATTATGAGTGATCTTTGGCGGATCTCAGTTGTAGATCATCAATACACCTATAACGATGTTGAAAACAACGGAATTGGTTGAAGATCTTCGTTCTTGTTTGTTTTACCTTTTAAAACAAATCAGTGATGCATAACCTATGTCTGTATTCATATTAGCTTTGTTTCCAAGAAAATAAGAATAAAAAAAAACTCTAATGCTCTTCCAACCAATTGTCTCTACATCAGAAATACATTAGTGGGAGAAATAGAGCAAAATTTAACTTCATGAATTTTGTGTCACGATGGGAACATAAAATTTGCGTTTTGCCGATTCTTTATGTATATCGTTTCTAAAGCTGTTAAATACAAATTTGTTATTGTTTATAGATATGAGTAAATCTAAACGCGGAATTGTTTAATTTTTTTCTTTTTTAAATTCGAATTGATTCTGCTATTGATGCTATTGATTGACAATAAATCAATAGAAAAAAAAGATAGGGCACAAGTGATTTAAAACAGACTATGTCTTCGTATAACTAAAGATAATCATTCTTATTATTTTATTGATTAAATTAAGTCTATTTTACGCTACGGAGGTTTGAAAAAGAAACAATAAGGGACCCATGAAAGTATAAATGTTCAGTTTTTCTTTCGACCAATTTTTTAAGATTATTTTCTTCTTGTATAAGCTTCGTTACTACCTTAAATATCCAGAGATAATGCGTTCACTTAAGCTGTTTAGCAGCTGTTAATTAATGATTCTTTATATTTTAATCAT
This sequence comes from Cetonia aurata, assembly GCA_949128085.1. Classification (NCBI taxonomy): domain Eukaryota; kingdom Metazoa; phylum Arthropoda; class Insecta; order Coleoptera; family Scarabaeidae; genus Cetonia; species Cetonia aurata. The sequence continues at coordinate 39,796,864 of OX421885.1, forward strand.
GAATTACTATTGCTTTCACATCTTATCGCTTAACACTCAGCTATTAAGTAAAAGCTACTTTAATTCAAAGCATGTCAAAATAAAAACATTTTATATACATGTATATCAACTCTCTTAGGTATTTCTTATAAAATAACTTAAGTGTGTTACCTAACATTTTGTAAAAAAAAAATAGTGTGTATCAATATATATATATATATATACAAACCAAGTACCTACTAATTATGAAAATAACAATTATATCTTTGTTTTACTGTTTTAAATGTTAATCTATGGTTTTGATTTTAAAAATTTTATTAGTAGCAGTCGGCTACCGACAACTGTTTAATGCTAACTCCATTTGCAATATATGTATATACTTAATTTCTTTTCAACTTCTTATACCCTAATTTATGATTATAATTGCCCATTTCCTTCTCGTTATTTTCATGAACAGATAATTTACGTTCACCAAAAGGAAAGAAATTAAATTTAATAGCGGCAAGAAATTCACAGCACCTCATAATATCGCAGTGACACATGTTAGCGCTATTATTTTATGATCCCGCCGCTAAATTGACTTTCCCCACTTTAAGAGGGCCCGTATTTCGTACACACAATCAAAACAAATTAGAGTAACGAGACGTTGCGTAAGCGAGAAGACATGTTTATGTAATTAGCTGACCACGAGCCTCAAAGCGTACAGGAACGATTTGAAAGTCAAAATCAACGATTCATTATACAATTCTTCCGTCTTGCGTTCAACTGAAACGCGCCGTTATAAATTTTTGTATATATCTCTGCGCAATAAACTAACTATTGGCGTAGTACGTTGCGTAAAAATTTCTCAGTCCTTTACTTTAAATAATTCTGAAATAAGAAAAATCATGCAATAACTGAATACTGTAGATATACAAATCTATGCATTGTCCCTTTAGATTAATCATCTATTCATATTTATTTAAAAGAATCCGTCATATGCCTAATAAGAATGTCATAGCTGTTATAATAGAGCGTATAAATCATGCCCAGCTTTTGAGTAAGATATCGCGCTATGGTGTTAGGGGGACTGCTTTGAAGTGGCTATCCTCCTATTTATCGGACCGTTTGCAGTTTGTTTATATCGGAGATGGGGTGGGTAGTATGTATTCATCAGCTATAAATGTTACAAGAGGTGTTCCTCAGGGATCAGTTCTTGGACCTCTGCTATTTATTTTGTTTGTGAACGATTTGCATCATTCCTTTGCAGATGATGATCTGTTTCAATTTGCTGAGGATACTATACTGCGGTCATCTCAGGTCGCACGGGGGCAGAGTTGGCACAAATCTCTGTAAAGAATTGTGTTCTTTGCAGTATGCTTTACGCCAATTGAAAATTAGTGTCAGTAAGGAAGTGCTTTTGACGTATTACCACTCTCATATCTCATCAAGATTGAGATATGGTTTAATGTTCTGGGGCTTGTCTTCCCAATTCCCACGATGTTTTATTTTACAGAAGAGGATTTTGCGAAGTATATTCATGTTAAAAAGTACTGCTGGGTGTCGTCCACTTATTGTGGGCCATGACCTGCTTAGTTTACCGAGCATTTTTATTTATGAGTGCGCAGTGTATGTCAAGAAAAACTTTAACCGTTTCATGCGTAACTGCGATATTAATAATATATATGAGACACGGAATGCTTGTGGGCTGTTGGTTGCGAAATATAGAACAACACTATATGAAAGAAGTTTATATGTATTAAAATCTATAATAAACTCCCTAAAAACTTGACAAATTTAATCATTGTTAAATTTAAAACATCGTTTAACGATTAACCAAACAATCTATTTCTGAATAGAGTAAGTAATAGAAGAACAAATAATCTAGAGAATGAAATTTTGGTATACGTAATATTGAAATATGGTCACTTTAATGTGAGTCATATAGGAACAAATCGCATTAAAATTAGTTGCAACTGAATTTATGGTGTCATTTTTATGAACCTACTGAAAACATATCTATGTAGAGCTTCGCATGTGTATTTTCGTGAAAGTTGTAATATATGTAACAGCTCCATTGTAAACCGTTGCCAAACTAATATAAAAAACAGCTACAAGAGCATACATACATACATAACACATTTTATAAGAATGTAAACACACGCGTAGGTAAACAAGGATAATCATTAATAGTACCTACGTTATATTTATTTATTTTCACTGTTACTTTCACTCATGGGCTACTACACTTCCACATATATCGGCGTAATAGATACATAATTGCGTTGACCACCTTGGTGGTTCTTAATCTGCGGTTACGATGTTTCTTTTTGCTATTTACCAATTTACGATCAACCTAAAGCACCAACAGCCAGATCGTTGCAACACCTCCACCTCTTTCATTTTACGACGACCATAAGCGATTCAGTTAAGTCAGATGACCGATATCCTTAAAAAATATGGCAACTCGCAAAGGAGTACATTTTTTTGCATATTTTGCAATGATTGTCATCCTAGCTTTTTGCGTTGAAGACTAACGATGAAGACTAAATCAGGTTAAGTGCTTTGAACCCCTTGAATTACGAATTGCGAATGTTTTTTGCTCCATATATGGGAAACGAAGATGGAAGTTCAGACTGACGTTTAATTGCGTCTAAATGGGCTTGTAGTACTTATTACCTTAAAAGTTGATTCATTGATGTTTAATACGAGTAATTCACGCGAAATTAACGGCAATAGTTAGGGTAAATGCTTGGTCTTGCCTATCAATTATGAATCTTTCAATTTATTCGTATTGAAATGTATCTATCCTTGAATTCATAGGAATTAAATGTCGTGAGAAAATTCATCTAAAGCTACGAGTCGCGTTTAAGTGTTTATATTTAAAAAAAGAAGATATTTTTTGGTTTCTACAAAAGGAGTGGTAAACTAAGTGTACAGTAATCGCCAAGATTACAAAAGAATTAAAATCAACGTATCTGCTCTGATACAAAACTTTCCAAGGAAATACATTGTTTCTAATGTTTATAAAATAGCGTTGTCTTATGGAAAATATTTTTTATGTGTTCTTGTTCGCGTTAGTATAGAAAAATTGATTAAAGATTATATAACTGATAACATCTTTAATCCCTTCTATTGTAATATATTTGTTTAATATTAATTAACATCTTTAAAACTATCATTCAATAGTGCGAAATGTTGAATGGCCAAAATAAAAATACACAATTTAAAATTAAATATTAGTAAATGCTGCTTTATCTCGTACACTCGAAAGATTAACCCACTTGTTAAGTCATGCTGTGTTGCAGAAAGTTGTATCAGTACAAAATCTTGGGGTACTTAGGAGCTTTGCATCCCACATAACTAATCTTTGCTCGCCAACATCGAAAACGTTAGGATTTCTCATCCGTTCCTGCAAATCTTTCCGGAGTACTCAACTTTTGGGAATATTATACTTTAGTTTCGTTGTAAGCAAGTTGGAGTGTGCCTCTCAAGTGTGGTCTCCCCACTACGTCTACCTTCAGCTATCACGTGAAAAAATTCAACGAAGATGGTGTTTATCCTCAGCGGGGAATTAATTATATATATATATATAACAGCTCTGCAGGCTTAGTGACCCTTGGCTCCGAGATCTTTCACTCTTCCTTTCCACCTTTCTCTATCCTTTGCCTCATTTTGCCAGTCCTTCACTCCCACTGTCCTCAAATCTTTTCTAGTCTCATCCAGCCATTTCATCCGCGGTCTTCCTCTTTTCCTTCTTCCTCCATCGCCACCCTTCAGCACTCGTTTAACCCATCTATCCTCTGTCATCCTGCCTATATGCCCCAGCCATCTTGCTCTCTGCATCCTAATTACTTGGGTAATACTTGGCATCTTGTACATTTCTGTTATTTCTCTGTTTGTTCTTCTTCTGAAAATTTCGCGGTCCTTGACTCCTCCATATATCTTTCTGAGAATTCTACGCTCCCATATTTCTAATTTCTCTTGTTGTTTCTTATTCATAGTCCAAGTTTCGCAGGCGTATGTGACTGTAGGTATTATTATTGTTTGATACACTCTTATTTTTGCTGTCCTCGATATATCTTTCGATTTGATCACTTTTGCCAACATCCCTGCTGCCTTGCTTCCCTTTACTATTCTTTTATCTATTTCTTTTTCTTCATCTCCTTTATTAGTTAGTGTAACGCCCAAGTATTCCGCTTGCTCCACCTTTTCTATTTTATAGTTTCTATTTCCACCGCATTTTTTTATCAAGTTTGGTTTGTCCATGTCTTTCATGACCATATATTTCGTCTTTTCCACATTGATTTCCAAGCCATTTTCTCTTGCTTCTTCTTCCAGTAGCTTGTATGCATGCTGTAGTTCTTTCCTGGATCTTGCCATGAGTACTATATCGTCCGCATATGCCAGACACTGGTGTTTGTAGCCGTATATTAAACCCTTGGTGTTTATCCCACTTTCCCTTCCTTATCTCCTATTAGATGTCCTTCGCTATTTTTCAGATAGTATGATGCCTTTTGATACTGTCCCTTGCCTCTCTTTATTTCCTGGTAAAAATTCCTTAGTTCTTTGTTTTTGTATGATTCCTCTAATTGCTTCAATTCATTTTCTAGTTGATTTCGTTTTGCCCTTCTACAAACTTTATTCGCCATTCGTCTTGAAATTAATTACACATCTTTATTAGACAGACATTCCATGGATTCTTTAACTTATCGAAGCGAATGCCATGGCGCGCGTTTCATTTGGATGTTAGTTCATGGAGTCAGTTTCTTCTTGCCTCTTTAGATTTTCGCATTCCTCGACTTTTCTCTCGTTCCTCTTCTTCCTTTACTTTACCCTATTCTAGGACCAACCTGTTGCAATCCTCGCCGCGGATTACAATGTGCCGTTCACTGATCTGTACTATGAAGACATTTTTCACAACAATCTTAATGATTTATAATTTTTATTACTTTATATATGTTGTATATACTCTCTAAATATTGTTGTCCTGTAATCGGCAATCTGTTGGACAATAAACGAATATCATTATTATTATTATTATTATTATCATGCACCACTGAACTCCTTATGAAACCAAAACGTTCGAATGATCAAGAGTAAAAGTTTTCTTTTTAGTTCAGTGTGATATCTCCCCTAGTTCTAAAGATATTATTAAAAATGTCTTTTAGGGGTGTAACTTTAGGGGTCTGTGACTTCCCTATAAGCAAATATCAGCCGCAAAAAAAACCCTGTGAAATATTTCTCACTACTGCACATCCCAACAATATTTTATCAAAATCAGAGGTGATCAGTTCTGTCACTTTACTTGTGAGAGGAGCTACGGTGTACACACAACACTAAGTTGTGGACACAAGTTTTCAATTCACGGTCGATATATTTTGCCAGTTCTTAACTACAAAATTGCAAATATACCCTTGGCGAACATAAATTCGTGATTTTTTCGATACCGCATTTACCGTGACATATCGAAAGTACCTACCGTACCGCTTACTTTCCTTGTGCAATATATTTTACATACATACTTCCATATAGGTTGCTCGTAATATCCGAGAGCGTGATTAAAAGGCGCATTAAAAGACGCCGACACTAGCACAAAAGCTGGCACCTTCCTACCGGCGAAGGAAAACGCAAATTATGTCAGTGATAATTCGTTCTAGAAACGCCTTAATGTATGCATCGCGGTGCACGATAATGCTAGAGAAATTACGTAAACGCCCAAGACATCTGGTAAGCGTATAATAATAAGAAAATATATATAAAATTCTTACCCAGATTTATAAAAAAAAAAACATGGCATATCACACTATCAAATATTTCATAAAAATATAAAATATAAAAACCTTTGTCAAATATCTATGATAGGTTAAAACCGATTTTAGTGTTTTTACCACCATATTATAAAGGGTTTATTCGTTGATAAGAAATAACGACACAAATATATATAACTTACGTGTTTTATATTTAATATAAATATGTATAATATTTATTTACAAGAAGATATGCGAGAGGAATGAGATATAAAAAAAAATACTGACTGACTGAGATGTAAAAACAAAATAAAAATTAATAAAAATAAAACGTCAACAGTCGATTAATGATGGAAACCCCCGCCGTAGCCTCCAAAATCGATGTGACCACCGAAGTCTCCATGTCCGCCTCCTAAGCCGATGCCGCCACCGTAGCCTCCATCGTATCCGCCAAAACCGCCGTACTCTTCATGTCCTTTGACGTGAACTAGAACGGGCTTCTTGACGATGATCGTTTCTTTAATCGGGACCGGTATTGGTTTGTGGACTGGTACTGGGTAGGGTTTGGGAACGTGGATTGGCACTTTAACCGGATATGGTATTTTTACTGGAACGTGCACTGGTACTTTGATCGTTTTCTCAACTGGTACTGGGTATGGTTTGTCGACTGGAACTGGGTATGGTTTAGGTACATGTACTGGGTAAGGTTTATCCACTGGTACTTTAACTGGGTATGGTACAGCGACTGGGATTTTCTTTTCCACTGGGTAAGGAACTGGTACCGGATGCGGCACGTGGATCGTCTTGTGCAGGGTGATGTGTTTGATATGACCATCGCTGACTTCACCTCCGTATCCACCGCCATATCCACCACCGAATCCCCCTCCGTAACCACCTCCGTATCCTCCTCCCAGGCCGTGTCCACCATCTAAGACAATCCCACCTCCATGTCCACCCAAATCACCATATCCTCCTCCACCAAGTTCGATGCCCCCGAGATCACCATGTCCACCGTATCCCAAACCTAACAATCCTCTCTTGTCCTGTTTCTTCTCCTCCAATGGTTTCTCTTCTTTGGCAACTTCCTTGGCCAAGGCCATCCCGATCAGGGCCAAAAGGCAAATCTGCAGAACAAAAAATATGTCACATTAATTTTTTCCTTAAAAGCAATTTTCCATTACTAAAACTCACTTCGAACTTCATCATGTGCCTGCTTATTTCTTCGCACACCGACTGTTGACAAACGCTCACCGGGATGGAGTATTTATATTGGAACTTGGTGTGGCGGGTGGCAGGATATCGTGGTACATACCTACACTTTGTCAAATCCGTCGGCTTTCTAACTAACCCCCCCAAAACAGCCGAGCCTCGAATAATAACGAGGCGAGAACGCTTATGCGTGTGTGCTATGGATACGCGTGCCGACGAAGAGGGAGCGAAAAAAGGAGAACTCGTAGCACACACACACAAAAAAAAAAGAATCGCATGGCACCTCGACGCCGAGCGTTGGACCCGCTCACCGAGTGATTTCCTTCTTGCGCACGTATAGGTGAAACGTAATCGCGACCAAGAGCAGTTGCGACCTGAATAAGTGGCGAGATGAAGAGTAAAAGTTGACCTTGAATTTCTGAGGTTAGGTAATAATATCGGTAGCTCTTGAACGTGTATGCATGAGATGAGTTAATAACTGAACGTTAACTTAGTTACGGTTCGCTTCTCGATTGATTGATCAGTTGCTTCTTTTGATTAAACGTGTAGTTATAACAAACAAGGAACAAAAATTAATTAATTTTTTCTAATTGGACGTTGCAATAAAGCTAAAACAAAAGACGACGCAGTGCTGATATGAATATTACAGTAATGAGATATTAACGTGGGTGGGGGGGACTCTCGCCGGAACGTAATATAGGCGATTAATGTGCAAATAAGAAAAAATAATGTAAAAAACGTGTGTCACAATAACTTGTAATGCTCGTTCTTTGAAACTTCTACTCGCATTACATAAACGTCATTGTGACACTTGTGTTTTAATAGTATTTTAAAACACAAGCTCTCGATGAGTACTTATTTTTTTATGAAACTAACTTTAGCAGTTTCACTGTGATAACATATTTTCCTCACAGTCGGACCATTGTTTGAAATTTTTTTTGGCAGGAACTAAATTGCACCTGCGCTTAGGTTTCGAATCTAGGAATAGATTAAGACCTCTAGTACCCTCACGTAATTTTTTTTCAAGTGATTTATGAAAACAAGATAATTTTTTATTGGCATTCGCCAATTATCATTTGTTTCTAAAATTTCAAATGGCACTCCCCAAAAAAAATTACATCGCTGGACAACCAAAATTCCAAATTTTTCGTTGGTCAAAACACAACACATTTTATAACGAAATTTTTAAGAAAAAAAAATTCTCGTTTTGTTAATTTGTTGGAAAATGTCTTTTTTCCGAAATTAATCATGATAAAATAAAAGAAGTGCAATTGTCAAGAAAACAACAATAAAAAATAGAATACAGTGACAGTAGAAACATTGTTCTATGATAAATGTAGCGAAAATGCTTCAAACTCAAGAAGAAATGATTGACACGATGTTTCTTCTTAGAGAATATTACAAGAATTGTTTGTTGGCGTCACGAGTATACGCTGAGAAGTATCCTAGCAGAGCGCATCCAAATACACGTGCATTTCAAAGAGTGTTGGACAGATTTTCAACTACTGGGACTATTCAACGACAGTTAGAACGAAGCCAGTTTTGACCGAAGATAATGAATTGCAAGTTCTAGAGGCGGCTGTTGAAAATCCTCATATTAGTATCCGTGATATTAGCGGGAGAATATTTAAATGCTTTCTGTACCACGCACTCTTCAGAGGTACAAGTTCCATCATTTCAAAATTCAACCGCACCAGGAATTACAACCTCCAGATTTGCCGAGAAACGTCGAGCGTTCATTTGAGATGAACTTCTCTTATAGATATGACTCTCCATATCAGAATTGCTACTGCTAAAGTTTAGACAATTAATCAACTGCGCGTGGTGGTCTGACACTTGACACAGCATCCTTTGAAACCGTAGAAGAAAAAAACTAGAACTATTCCTAAACTATCTGTTGTGTGTCAAATGCATTAATACGTTATCTAATCATAGGAAACAGTCGCTTAGTATATGATATACTAAAACTTAACCAATTTATCTACAGTTCTACTAATCCCTGCTATTATACAACAACAAAATAAAAAGCATATCCTTTTTACGTAATCTCACAACTCCTGCAGTTAATATGGGCAGGGCCGACTTGTATACAATCAATAATCACGATACAACAATTGCATATCGTATCTTTATTACTATTTCATTCTAAATCTAATTTTATTTTTGTTTCTGTTTACGCCAAGGAAAGAGTAGAAATTGACTGGCTGTGTGTTGTTACGCTCCATAGGTTATGGAGGGAGCGTTATGAATACATTACAGGGAATAGGGAATGTATCATAATTAATCGTTTACATGGTTGATTTACTTACTTTCCTTAACACATTGGTCATCCTAAATTAAACATTTATTACCACATGGACAACTTACACAACTGATGGTATTTGCAGCCTTCAGCCATGAATGCATTAACTACATCTTCCTTAGCAATAAAATAACGTTGTTTTATGGCAAGAGAGGGAGTGTCCAATGTGTGAAACATAAAATTTATACTCCTTTCGCTAAAGGAAGCGTTTCAGTATAAATTATTCCATAATTATAATTCGGCATCAAATGATTTTGTTTACGAATAGTAATAATAATGTTTTAAATTGTATATTTATTTCAGTTATGATTACATAATAATTTAAAATATTTGGATGACTGTAGGCATTTCGTATAGCAATTATTGCTTGCTTTAAATCTTATGGCGTCAAAGTTTTATTGCTCTTAGACAAACACAAAGGAAATAACATTCTAAATTACATATTATAGGCAGGTTATTTGATATTCAAACTTTCTTTCGACATTTCAAACTTCTGTAAACAATAGGGAAATCATACGGATATAAAAGTGCTGATTATTCTTGCTTAAAGGCGGTTATAATTCGTACCACATTCAGAGGTATATAATTTATATGTGCATTAATATAAATAAGAAGGTTCCATAATAACAGAACAGAAATTTTGGATATAAACAAGACAATATCGACAAACTAGACACTGTATAATGCAGTGTTGCTCAAATAGAGGCTGTCCAACGAGGAATGTATAGCGATTACTTGGTAAAAAAAAAAAAAATGAGAGAAACTTCTTATAAAGGTGGATGGAATTCTCCACTGCTGTAGATATATGCATGGTCAAAGTTGCACTACATTAAATACAGATAATCTGCGAATTTCTTGGCTTTTAAAATAACTTACACTTCCAAAAAGTGAAATACATTATGTGCTGGTGAGCGTTAGTCTAAATTATTTGTCAAATAAGAGACAAATGATACCTAATACGTGAGGTAAACAGTATAAAATGATATATTTTCAAGTATTCTTTATTGTTTGTTTTTTTCTATGTGTGAATTCAGTGTTACCAATCCACAATTTCAATAAACCGATGTGCTGGCACCAAATTCATTACTCCTACTTTTTCCTCAAAGCTTCATATTATGTTTTCGCTTTTATAAATAGGTTGGTGAAATGTACAGTCAATAATGCGGATACATTACGATATAATCGTTAAAATGCATTAATAATGGTCCTAATTATTTTCTAAAACAATACTTTGCGTGTGAAACACAGAGCAATGATACACGAACAAAATAGATTTAAGGCAACTAAAATATCGGTTCAATTAACTTGAAAGGTAGCATATAAAAAGAAAGATATAAAAAATAAACTATCTATGCACTATTAAATTTAATCATACAACAATGTAATCATAGGATTAAATTAAAACCCGATTTTTATATGCCTCGTCCTTAATTGTATAATCGATGATTTCATTCTAAATTAAATTCTAATAAAATTACTTTTTATTAATCTCGCACCGGTACTATAAAGGTCATTTAACCTAGATTTAGACGGCCATAGTCCGAATGCATCAATTGCTTACATAGTTGCACGATTGTTAGAACCTAGAACGATAATCGACTCCGCTGATTGCTCGTTGCTCGTAGCTATTGTTACTTTCCCGTTCTATAGTCGTTTCGTTTAATGAATCAATGTTAAGATGTCAAGACCACAGGCGTGTACAGGAAAGGTGCTAATTTCACGTAGGTACAAATAACGGCTACGTTTATTCAAATTTTACTGACAATAGGATTTCGTGTCGAAATGAGTGCATCGTAGTGCAAATATCCGATCCAGTTTTTCTCGCGGTTTATCGGGGCACGATTGCATTAATTTTAAATTAGTACCTAGTTCAACAGGTATGTTCTCTGGGTTCTCTGTATCAAAGCCGGTTATTGCTGCAATACTGATGGATGACTTATTACAGCAATCTATTTTAACGGCAAGCATGCAAACTAATGCTGCAATTATATACATAACCTCAAAAAACTTAAAATTTTAAAATCTAGAACACTGTATGAATTGCAAAACTCCTTAAAAGCAGAGCCTTTACTTCGAGAATATTATTTTCCAGGGAAATATTATCGATAAACGACAAATATAAGTATTCATGGACTCTAAAGCACTTTCATTTTATCTGAAAGCGTCTATATAGATAATAACTAATAGTTTGTATCAGTAGAACTAATGTATCTACATCACTACATACATAACCTCATAAAATAATATTGATATCAATTTATCGACCAATTACAGCTTTATATATGCGATAACACAAATCTTTCAGTGCGTAAATTGATCGTAAATGACAAAAGTCACGTTACATAAAGAAAAGTAGCCACCTTCAGCACTTTGATTTCCGTATTGATTTATTCATTTTCAAACGATACTGAAAATTGAAAGTAGTATGCCTACTTATCGTAATTTCACCGCCAAATGAAGAGATCTGCAAGTTGCAAAACTTCAATGAGATTTGTCCGTTACGATACGGTCACTTTCATAAAATTTTATATTGAAGTAAAAGCCTACTGATGGATATTATGTAGGTATGTACATCATTGGCAGATGGTTGATTATGCATTTCGATAAAATAAATCGGTAACCGTATGTAATTGTGCGAGTTATACATATTATATATACTTAATGAGTGTTTTAGTGCTTACTGATTCAGCTTTCGGTTTTAGCTTTCGAAGTTATACAAGAACTTTTAATGAAAATTTATGTATAAAATATCAATAAAGTAACAATGAATAAATTTTGCATAATGTCTTTTTGAAATTACCGAATATTTTAGAAAAGGAATCTTTTAGGTTAGTCGTTATATACTGGTGCCATCTATCTATCTATTTATATTCATTTTTTCACGAATTGTTATATATATTATATAATTCTTATATCGCTAATTACTTCATAAAAGATTTTTACATATTTTATGTTATAATGTATTTGTCTTTAATTATAAAAATGCGACAAACACGTTTCCTAAGACAAAGCAATCATTCACTAAAATTTTCAAAATTCTATTCCTGCATTAATTTTATGAATGAACACTGGACTGCTAAGATGAATGATGAATTATCGAGTTAAACCAGCTGAGGTCGAACATCAATTAATTTAGAAATATATATTTATTATTTGATAGGTAACAGTAAAGAACTAAACAAACTTTACATTACTTCAAAATATGCAAAATTTAACACAAACATTCTTGAAAGTACTATCTCACGTGTAATCGGATAGATGGCGCATTTAAAATTTAGTTTGACAATGTAACCAACTTTGTAATAATTGAATTTATTTCCATTTAAATAAAATTCCTTAATTGATAACAAATAAATTATAGATACATTTGATATTAATTTATTCATTCAATTTTATTTTTCCTAATTAGCAATCTGTTAACTGTAGTTAGAAAATATAAAGATTGGATTTACATAACACCGAAGTAACCAAAAAAAAATAAGTTAATTGCTAACCAAGCTTATATCTTGCTAGCATAGCACATTATTTAACACCGCGTAACATTAATGTTGATTACTTCTATTCAGCTATCTAATCCCACGCAAAACATTGACATTAAAAAACATTAACGCTTCAAACACATGCGAATAAATAACTCCGATGAAAGTTATGCGGTAACTATCGGAAACATGTCGTCTAATTAAGTATTTCTACTGCCTTCATCACATTATCTACAACGTGCACACGTGTAGATATTGTAAACATTAACTACCCAATGCATAAAGTAGGTACTATTGAAAGCTGTGATTAGATGAGGGATTGTAAATTGCATGGTTATAAAATGCAAGCAGATCTAGTTTGAGGCAATTTTACTGTTTCCTAGTTTTTGTTTAGATGAGGAAATTCTGGTTATTTTTCTTAAATAAACTAAGAGTTGTAAACATTTAAAATCCAACTCAATAAGGTTGTTAAAATAATTTCTTTTTTGAAGCTCTTAATGTACTATTAGTTACACTACGATTAATTATGAAAAATTAATGTGAGAACTCCAATTATAATTTCCATTGTCTAAAACATACTTATATGTAGGCGACGCTGACGTAAAGTTGATTAAGATTAGTGAAATTTGTAGCGAGAACTGAAGAAAGTTATTCTAATTACAACAACTATACCGGCAAAGGAAGAATTAACAAAATTATTAGCGTTATATGTATACGTATAATTTCCTGCATAACGATATGTTTGAGTGAACTTGTAAACACAACATTTACAGAAATGATGGTACTGACTTTGGAAGGAAAATTATTATGTTTGCAGCTGCAGACTTATATAAAGAATTTATATAGGCAATATCATGCGTATTACCTTTTAACAGAAACAATTTTCTTCCTTTGTCGCTTTCATTTTGCCTATTCCACAATTCCTATATACACATAATTCCCTTGTTTACAAAACTTGCAACTTTTTAATAAAGCAATTTCATATGTGTCGACAACTCATGTCTTTATTGTTGAAATAAAAGAAAAATCGCCGGTCATTCAGCAACCAGGGTTTATTATTGTAGCAGCAAACATTAATGGAGTGAAATTAACGATTTATGTATTTTTTTTCTTTTTTCATTAGTACACGCCAAGCAAGTTACATGGTAAACACATTTATGTATGTTTATGTAACCATCAACAACTCTATCATAGAATAGTTATTACTGTCACTAAATGTTTCATAAACCATAATTAATTTATTTATATTACATGCTTCCCAGTATACAAAACTGTTCTTTACCACAAACGAAAATACCATGTCTAAAAGGGAGCCGTCGTTAATTTCGGATACATAATAGATATTCATAGATAATTCAAATGTAATTTAGAAATAGCCTCATCTAAAACGATTGTGTCGTCACCTTTACAATTAATAAATCCCTATTTAGAAAATAAATATTAAATTTGTTAACATAAATGTAATATTTAAGTAAAATAGTTTCTAGCGACATCTATGTTTGCTGTAGAACTGAAACGTAAGTATTTCAACCTGATTCAACATTTTATTCGAGTTTAGATTCAGTAATAACAATTACATAAGAAAACTGAAGTAATTTTTCATATTTTAGAAGAAAATGCAGTCTTTCAAATACGTTCTACATTTTGTAATAAATACATAGGTACTAATTTATTCAATAACTTCTAAGATAAATTGAAAATCGCGCTGCAAATAATGTTTAGCTTCGTATCTTCGAACAGATGGCGCTAAGTAAATAATAAATCGCATTTAACGGACTTACCATTGAAATATTGATATTATATGTGGATCATTTTATACCGAATGTATAATAGAAATCTGGTATGTAAACTAATCATTTTAGAAATGAGCCGAATAAAATAGGCAATTGAAGTAGTTGGTAGTGATATGGTAATGATACTAAAGTTACAGTTTCCCCTCCCGATTTATGTCAGTCGGTTGAATGCGGCTAATTCAAAAAATACCCTCCGAATAATTTTCATTATAAAATAAAACTAAAATATTTAAGCAAAATAGTTTACATGGGGAAATTGTATATAAAAAACTAAATACGTTCATCTGTTTGTACATAAGTAAAATCAAATATTGCTATTCATAAGCCCAAAATAATCCTACACAAATGATGAATCAGCTGATTGTGTTTGTAAGCGTTTTTGCGCATCAAATACAAAGCTCTAGAATATGTTAAATATAATTGATCAAAATTTCTTGTCAGTTTTTAAATAATACTATACAAAATTAAGCAACAGGTAAGGTGGGATAATCGACTTTTCCATTCATTATCATCAGAATTATCATACTCTTTTGACCACTTTTGACTATTATGTTTCACATGCTTCTGCAAATATGCATTTTTAAATTCATCTGTGTGAATTCCCCGTAGATAGGTATATTTGTTTGTTTATATAAAACATGTCGGCGTAATTATCAGGGACGACGAGAAAGTTCTTTGTTTATAGATTCAACTGCATAGAGTATTAAAGAAGTGCTGTGTACTTATTTTAGTATTGTTATGTATAATGATAATATTACAAGCCAATATGGTATAGTGATAAGACGCTCAACACAATAACGTAGATAACAGCATTCCAACTAATTGAGTATTGTTGATATGTGTTTTTAAATGCTATTTTCCTTACCTTGCGTAAAATGGAGCAATGCATTGAACGACCTAAACAGAAACAAGTAAGTGGTTTATATCTTAGGTTATGCATCAGGTTAGTTTTACTATGGAGAACGTTTATTGTAGAAGAAAAAGAAGCGAGAGAAAACGGCCTCAAAGGATGAATGCACTACGTCTAATCTTGAAGAAGAATGTTGCATAGCGGAAGAGGTTCAGGTGGTGGAAGACGTGGTGGCAGCTGATGCCGTCTGTAATACGGCTAATGTTAATGACGTTCCTATTCAAAATATCATTGAAAATAAAGAGGTACACCAAATTATTTCTCCCAATATCGTAACACCGAAAGAAATATCTAACGGCGAGAATTTGTCAAAATGTATCACCGAAATGACAAAGGAACCAATTAAAAGTGATCAACCGGAATCCCTTACATTTGATAAAATTATTACGAAAAATAAACAGTTAATTAAGACCGTCGAGCAAATTAACAAATTTTATGATGAGTATAATATGAAACAGGGTTTAAAGAGTGAACCGCCACTGATAAAATGTACCAATGAAGTTAAATTTAAGATCGATGATATCAGGCCTTATACAGAGGCGCAATTATTAACATTGTATTCGAATTCGGAAATGGAAACTTTACAACAGTTCTTGTTTGCGTTCGTCGAATATGAACTGAAAGGCACACATATTAGACAGCATCCGTTGTATGATCTCTTAGAACAGTATCTTTGTAATAAGAATAAAATAACTGCAAATAATTTGGAAATCGAACAGACAAGGAAGGAGTATTTAGAAATACAAAATCAATTGTGGTCTCTTAATTCTTCTGTGGTTAAAGCGCAAGGGACATGCCAAGACGGTAATATTGTGTTTGCAACTCACACTTATAACAAAGCAACTTTCCATCGAAATACATTTCAAGCTATGAATATAGTATTGGGGAAGATACGACAATTGTCGACTGAATTCCAGGTTCTTTATACATATTCAGCAAATATTAATAAATTACAGGTATATCTGCTTATTTTATTTACAGAAGTGACAAATACAAAGAGATAGGTATTCTGAAATAATTTTTTTTTGGGATAAAATCATTAGTTAAATAAATTTTTTAGATTTATCGTTCCATTTTCAAATATTTAAAAGAAAACTATATTTTGTTTTTCGATAAGTATCTATTTTGCACTTTATCTATGGTATTAATTAGAATTTTTTAAATTTCAACTCTCTAGGGTGGCAAATAAAATTGAAATGTCTGATTAATAATGTAATTACTGTATAGTACTTACAATATAAGAGACATATACCAAATGAACGCACACGAGCTGGTGATGGGTAAAGTAAAGAACAAAAGAAAGCGTATATAGTTTCTGTTTGTTAGAACAGGAAAAAGGAAAAAAGATATCTATTTTGGGGTGTTGCACCTTTATCTTATACGTTTATACAGGGTGTAACAGTGGGGAACGCCGCGGTCTCTTATAGTTAAACCTTAACAATTTCTGAAAACCTACATATTGGGACAGATGTGGACGAATTAGGTTTACAATTTAAAATTAATACGCAATATATAAGTTATTCCAAAACTTAGCATTGTATTAAAGTTGTCTCTCCTTAATGGAACACCTTATATTGCATGGATTATACCCTGAAATCCAGATTAAATTATTTAAGGTTCCTCATGCTTAATATCTATAGTTTATTAGATATTTCAATTTCTTTGAAAATGCAACGTTGCAAGAAATGTCTAGTATCTCAAAAATTGATTCATTCATAGAAGTGAAACTAAAACCGTAAGTAGTAAATCGTTTGGATGATTGAACGCGACATTCAGTGTTGTACAGTATTCTACAAGTCGTTCAAGTACCAAAATTTGTAAACCTCACTTGTGCATAACTTTAATGTTTAAAATGGAACACCGTGTTCAGCTTCATTGTTTTGAAACCACCATTAGGACTCCCTATGTACATATTCGTTAGTTTTAAGATATTTGCATTTTGTTTTTGAGCATTACAATTCGTGTTTGGTGTTAAGTAATCTCTTTCTTATTACAATTTCCAATAGTTTGCTCATAGTATTCAACATGCAGAGAAGCCTGAAGCGCTAAGCAGTTTAGGAGACTTCCTAGTTAGTTTAGAAATGAAGCACCTCTTGCTGTTTTTCCAGCTGCAAAGGGAATTTTTAGTCTTTTAAAAGTTTATTCAGGGCATCCAATTACAAGTCTGGCCGATCTTTTACCATTAGTTCAATTGCCTCAGACGGTATTTCTTGAATCAGTGACAACTGTAACTGTTAGCTGAATTAAAATTTTATTTTCATGTCTATGAAGATTACCTATGTCCTTTTCATCTACTTTATTTTTTATATTATTTAACAGGTCAATTACTGCCGACATAGTCCCTGAATTTTTTTGAAAAGCATATTGGTTTTTATTTATTATTTTATTCTGTAGAAGATATTCACTTAATTTCTTTTGTATAGTCTTTTCTAAGACTAAAATACAGGGTGTTCCGATGATATACATCCTTGAAATGAAAATCTACGATTTCGCCCATCACTATCAAAAATATCTAAACTGCTTTCCGAAATTTTAAATAATAAGTTATAGCACATAATCAAAAGCACTAGGACGCAGGGCTATACTTGTAATCACCGCACAAGTTGTTACTAAACTAAAACAGTTCCTCTTTTTTTTTAAATATATCGAAAATAATTTGATTTTATGTCAAAAAAATACTGTAGGAATACTTATCTCATTTTTACGTATATTTGCTGCAAATACAATTTTTCCCACCCTATATATTCCTGCATATTTTTTATGATATTATTTCAGATAGAATTGTACATACAAAATGTATACTTAAAATGCCTTAATGCAGCTCGCATAACAAAACAATCTACTGTAATATTAAATTTAAAAGATAATCCAGCAGAAGTGCTAGCGCAATTATACGAATTGAAGACGTGTATTTCAATTTTATTCCTTTTTCAAAGGCGGTTAATTAGAGACGTCGATTTTATCAAAGAGACACGCGGGTGGTTGCAAGACCTCGTTGCAATCCTTTTGCGAGTAGCAAATTATCAAGATCATCTATTCCTATTGAGTCACGTGTTACGGTAATTTCGTATAATCGTCGTGTTGCAATTGTAATATTGATGATCCAAAATTTCTTGTAGTTGCCCACCTGGAGTTGGTAATTGGGCTTCTGCGTTTATACAAACTCCTCTGCCGAATAACGAAGATGATTCTCCGTTTAGCAGCTTTGAAATCAATCACATCATGACTATATTGTCGCTGCTCCTAATGCCCATAGACAAACGGGAGCAATTTCTGCAAGAGGTAAAGTTGCCCCGAAAGTTGCTTTGGTAATTAATTTAAGTTGTTCTATGTTAAATTTTAGTTGATGCAACACAAAGACAATCCATCAGAAGCGCCATGGGTCATGGTTGACTCCGATGGGGAGGAAGATGAGGAATCGTCGGGTTTATCATTGCGAGAAAATGATTTAGTTGCTTTGTTCAATCAGTTGCCGATAGATGACGTATTTCGTTTGCTTTTGAAAATCCAACGTAGAAATGGAGAGGTAGTTTGTTTTATACTGCTTATTCACCAAGCAATGGCTTTTTTATATTGTGAGATAAATATACTGAGTGTCGTAAAAGTTCCAAGGCGGTCAAATATCTCGAGAAATACACATCGAATCGAAAAACAAAGAAACACACCTTTAAACATTTTTAAAAATCTAACCAAACTCAACCCTCCACCCCAACCCCCAGAGGTTAGAATGAGGTTTAAATTTTTTATTGCATATTCAGATTCTACGTATGAAAATGTTTGAAAATTTTTTTTTTTTATTCTTGATAGATCGCGCTGAAATTCGCAAGAAGTAATTTTTGCGTCTGGAAAGTTGATGATAGAAAGATTCAGTCGCATCATTGAAATATTCTGCATTAATATTCCCAGCTTCATCTATTATTCTTTGACGAATTCACCTAACTTCGACTAAATCTTCGAATTTAGGTGATACATAGATAATGAAATTCCATAGAAGAATTTCTATATTGTCCAATCTTGTATTTAATTATATAATAAAGTCATCGCTTACACATTAATATTGCGTCATACCAATACGCCTTAAATTTGTAAAATCTTCATTGACAGGATCATTTAGATGGCAGTCAAATATCGGAGCACCACATCCTCCGATTTCTATCATTTTCAACAATGCTCTTACGCATCTTGCAAAGCGGTTTACAAACTTACGCCCAGAACAGATACACTCAATTCGCAAAGAGATTATGCCGAATGGTTAGGCACATCGTGCAGTACGCTACAGACATTTGGGACTATTTCAAGAACAATCAAAATATGAACGATACAGCGATGTTGGAACGATTACAAGTCGAATACGACGCTTTCTTTCTAAGAGCGATCTACTGTTTGTACAATTCAAAGAAAATGGGTGCTTGGCAGTTTTTGGCGGTCGTCCCTTATAATTTGATATCGAGACGGTGTTTATGGAAAATTTTCTATTTCCTGCACGACCCTGATAGTTCCGTTAAAACGATTTTGGATCCGACAGATAACACCGATTATAGTGAAAAATTGTGGGATTTAACGATGAGGAATCAATTCGAGGATAAGTTGAATTCGCTTGAGGATTCTGAATCGTATTATTTACTTAACACCTTTGCTAATATGGCCTTGTTGAGGAAATCGGATGATATGGATTTTATAGAGCTGGCTACGCATGATTTATTACATGTAAGTTGCAATTACAGTGGTCTCTCTCTTCTTCGACTGGGGTGGAATCGGGCAGCAATTGAATAAAAGAAAAGTCGATTTATTTAGTATTTGAACTAAGTATATGTAAAGTAAGAATGCTTCTTCGTCATTGTTGTGTTTGTTTTCTGCTGGGCGTAATATATTTTTCTTTCACAAACATTTTTGCAGAGTATTTTCAACAATACTGTTGGGGAAAGTGAAGGAGCCTTGTTCCCCTTTTCAGTTTTTTGCATTTATTCTATTTATGGAGCTTCTTAGTATTCACTATACTCTATCAAACTTAGCACTAACTTAAACACTCAACTAGTAGTGAAATAATATTTATTCATCAAATAAAAACCATCTATCAGTTATGTTGTATATGGAATCAAGTGTCGCTGTGAGGGAGACTTGGTTACTTTTATTAGGAGAGTTGACCCCAGAGGGATCATGTCTCCATCTGGTATTTTTTAATGCGTAAACGGTGTTAAGGATAAAGAAACCTCAAGTTATAGAATCCCAAAATAAAATTTATTATGCTTGGGCCTTGCCAACCCCATTAAGAAAAAAAAAATTGATAATTATTTCAGATTATAAAAAAGATTATAAAATTTGAAGATTTTAGCGGGAGTAATGTCTAGTTCAGGAAAATCTTACTGATTTCTTTTTGAAACCGCCTGGAGATTTATTTAAAAACACATTACTTCAGTCGTAAATGTGAGTGTCTTTTTTTATCGGGACAAAACCAAAAACGCAGTTTGTTAACATGCAATTTCGGCAGTATTAATTTTTCTTGGGTATTTTATATTTTTCCCTGTCGTAGAGAACTGCTACCCATATTCTCGGGACTGCATTTTCTGGCCGTAGTGGGAAAAGCAACGCAATAACCTGATTGCGTTGCTTTTCATTTCCTTCTTCCTCTTCGTATGATTCCTTTTCGAACACCGATTCCAGGGTCATGTTAACATTAGTCGCACAATTGGAGTCAATTTCTTTCTTACCATTTCGTTTCTTTTCTTAGTTTATTTATTTTTTTTTTTTTATAAAATTCCTCTTCGCACTGTTTTCTCACGCTCCACTTGTTCTGCTTCCAATTCCGATTCCTCTTGTGTATCGGACAAAACCCGATCATTTGTTTGCTTCTCGACCCTAGACTCCTTTAGAAAACGTAAAACTTCAAAACGCAAGACAACTGTTGATTCAAGATTCAAAACTTGGGAACGATTACTTTGACCAGATGGTCTGGGCTGAGGAAAAAGGGACCTTGCTCTAGGCAGATTTGGAGTAGACGGATTTTCCTCCTCACTAAACTTGAGCAGAACTCATCATCTCTACACCATGTACTCTGTTTTGTTCTCATTTATTGTTATAGCACCAACCTTCTATTTTTTTCCACATCTTCAATAATGTGTTGCTGCAGTTTGTCGTTCTTGTTTGAGCAAACGATGCATATATTTCTCCGTGGATCTTCAAATTAAAAAAGTCATTTGCATAAACTATGCACAATATCGGTGGTGTATTCCCACCTTGGAGGATTCCATATTCTGCTTGTAGACGCAGACTTTGTATATATTGTGTATTGTTGTTTGTTCTCTATTTGATAAATATGTTTTTATTTGCATCCTTTATTCACACAGCATAATTTTTTCCGACTAATTTCGTTTTGGAGATAGTATTAAACGCTTTTTTCATATCAAGAAAAAGCACTACTACCGCTTTGTTTTTTCGCTGTTTCGCTCTTTATCTTTTTTATTAATTCAATTGTGGCAGATATGGTTCCCGATTTGTTTTAGAATTGGTTTTGGTTATGTTGGGATATGTATGGATGTTATTACGTGATAGATATTCATTTAGTTGCATTTGTAGGTATTTTTCTAATATTTTATTTAATGCGGAAACTAGACGTATTGGTCGATAATTTTCTGTTTTTGTTTTGTTATCTTTTTTTATTTATTTGTTTCTTGATTCAAAGAATCCTTTATATCAATATATTAAAACATTGGTATGCATGCATAATCTTTGTTAAAAACTAATTCACAAGTATATTTAGTATCATGAATACTTAGTTAATTCATCTACTCTCTTTAGTAAAACAGTCTATTAATGAAATGATCGATTAAGAGAGAGGCCACTGTATTTAAACTTTAAAAAAAAAAACTTCTTTTTGATACTTACATTTCCAGATTGGTTTTATAAGCGAAACAACGCAAGAAAATTGCTGTAAAAACGCCAGAATCCTCTTAACTCATATAACATCCAGGTATTCATCCCTCTTTTCACACATTTTACGAATAGTCGAATCGAACATTGAAAAAATCGCATCCTTCTCATTATATCTCTACGAAGAATTACCAATTTCCATATGGAAACCAGATGAGAGTGATATAATCATAATTACAAAGATGCTTAAATCGCACCCAATCAATCATGATGGTAGCAAATTGGCACGCATGATCATATCGAGACTAAATTGGGATATGATGGGCGAATCTCTTTTCATTCCACATGCTTCTCATTGTAAAATAGCGTTGCTGGTAGCTGAAGTTGTACAGGAAGAGCCTGGATACACCCAGTGGGGTTGGCAGACGTTGTTTCGACTACGACTGCATTTTACTGATAAGGGTTTGACTGATTTTAGTAAAGTTTGCGAACCCGAGCGATTCGATGTACTTAGAAGAGGTAAATGCGACAATATTATATTTCATAGGGTAATTTTTTTTATATTTATAGGATTAAAAGAACAAAATTTAATTTCATGCTTCCTATCGCTCCTGATGACTACTTGGGGCCATTTAGTTCCTGTGATATGTACGAAAGGCTTCGATCAAATCTTACACCTACAAACTAATCAAAAGCACGAGGCCGTGCTTTTCGTCCTAAATTTAATCATTCCCTTATTCTTAAATAGTCAAGAAACCCTAATCAATTGCGAACGGTTTCAAAATATTATAATCGGAGCCCTAAATGCGGAGAAAGGGTATTTACACTTGGCGAAAAGTCTGATTGGGGTTCAGAATCTCGTAATGCAACAATTCGGCCATTTAATCGAGAATCAGATCTTAAATTATCGACACTACGGTATCGAATCGTCCAGGTATGTCGTGCGGATATGGATTAACACTTTGGTGTCGGTACCGAATTGGAATAAAGACTGTGGCGTCATGTATTTGCTGGATATAATAGTAAAATCTAGCTTCTTAGATACTGACGGTTTAACGTGCTGTGTAAATAACTTAAAAGATTTATTACAGGTGATATCTCAATGTACTATTGTTTAAAATATTTGTTAAAAATATTTTGTACAGGTAGTTTCGCCTCAAGATCAAGCCAGTACGATTAGCTCTCTATTTAAGTGGGTTACACCGTCTCAAGGTACGCTCTTGATAAATAGCTCATTAGGTGCTTACCCATGGTTGGCATATGTAATGATCGAACTTGAATTCGAAGAAAGGGAAAGACGAACTGGCCTTTGGAAGGAAATTTTGAGCCAGCTAGAACGTCAGAAAGGCAGGATTAATGTCGACGCTGCTATTAAAGTAGAATCATCTAATCAAAAGAATGTGGTTCATTATCATTCGTTCTTATTTCCTTCCAGAAAGCGGCTAATGCATTGAAGGTACCAACTTTCTCATCGGGATCGTTATGTTTGTTCCGTTGGGCTCAACAGGCTCTAGATACAAAGGTTGATCACCCGATTTTGCCATTAATGTGGCAAAAATTCTTCAGTTTATACTTGTATCGGCTTCCAGTAAGGTAAGGTTGTGATAGGTTGAAGCAAAGCTACTTATTACCATTATTTCATAATATTTTTGATTATAGCGCTTGTATTGGTGAAAAATTCTTTGAAGGCGTTATCAACTTCCAATTCCAAAAACGATTAAAGCGCCACCTGGCGGAGTGCGTATCGCATTATCAGAAAAAATACGACGAAGCAAAATCTGAGAATTCCAATCAGAAACTGTTTCTAGAAGCAACCCTAGGGTAATTTCCAAACGTATTTGATTATATTGTTCGATAATTTTTTTATTGCAAAATTAGGGTTTTTAAAGCCTACAGTCTATGGTTAGAAGAACCAACGTTGCAAGAATCCACTTTATATTTACCAAGTTTACCACCGGAATATAAACCGGATTACTTATCGCTAATCTTCCAAGAAAACACCGTATTTATATATATATCGATCGAATTTGATTGAATTTTTCATCGTGACATTTCAGGCACCGTGGATGGAGTTCGTAAACACTTTTACCATTCACGACGAACAGCAGAGGGCGTTAAAATCTTGGAGATCTGCCAATTACAGGGAGAAAAGTAACGTGAATCAACCGCTACCACATCCGGGTAACCGAAACGAACCTGAAGATCCATGCCAAAGAATCATTTTGAGATTAAAGACTTACGACGTGCCAAAAGCAGCACCGGTTATCAATGTACCCACACCCATTATTTCATCGTTTAAATTCGACGATAAAGATGAAATGTTTAAATCGTTGGATAGCGCCTTCACTACTATGTCAAGATTCGCTCGGTATGTTTCAATTATTTTCAATTAAATTCGAAGAAATGTGTTAAATTTTGCTTTTTTTGCAGTGAACATGGTTTACGTTGCGCAGATTATAAAACCATGGATTGTATGTATCAGGAATTAGTGCCTCAATTATATATTTCTGTGATAAATAAAATTAAGAAGCAAGTGTCTTGTACCGGACAAAATAAATCATCCCATTGTTCAGGACCTGCTGTCATAATGCTGCAGGCTAATGTAAGTGCTTTTTTTTTTTAATAATAATTATATAATTTCTATCAATCTATGAAAATCTTTGATGTCGTGTCGTTTTATTAAAATTCACACCCTCGTATTTTTTTGAGTTTTCGGGATACAAACTTGGATTTGGAGCGCAGCATATTCGTCTCTTAAAGGGGGTCGTTACATTTTTTGGGCAATAAAACGGTTTTTTTTTTAAATTAGAAGCCTATCTGGATCCAATTGTAAAGTTGCATTCGATTCGAAGTGGTTTTAATACCTTTTTTTGAACCAAACAAAACCTGCAAAGTTCATCTGCGATTTTCAAAAAGAAAATTGAATCGTGCCGACAAGAGAATCAATTTTTTTTTATTTTTACCCGTCACCATCAGCTCGCGTGTGTTCACTTGGTATATGACTGCACTGCTTGCAATATTTCTTCTTTAAAACAGTCTGAATTACAATAGTTCCATAATATTTGTGTCATTAAATAGGAAGCCAGAATGAATGAAGGAATACGCCACCAAATCGATAACAATAGGAGAAATTATGATACGCTTTTGAAAAAGATCATGTTGCCGCCTTCGCAGTACGTTTGCTTAAGCGCTGTGACACTACTCCAAGCCATAAGGTAACCACATAGATTACTTAGATGTTGAAATGTTTTTGAAGTAAGAGGAATCGTCACTCATATCATTTTTTTTTTATTATTACATCATAATTGTTCGATTCTTTTTATAAAAATATTTCTCTGATTTCAGTGACTTACGATCGAAATTATCTTTGGATTCGTCAACGTTAGAAATGGGTGTTGAGTTATTTTATCACATTTTGGGTTTATTAAATGAAGAAATTAATAATTATTTACCAGCGAAACACCTCTATTCCCAATGTTTAGAAGTATTAGGGCAGGTATTTGAAATAACACGGCAATTTTCAATTTTATTAAAAAATATATATTTTTATCCTTGTTTTAGTCTCATATACACGGTAGGGAGTTCGAGCATCCAAGATTATTGAACAACATCTTAGAAAAACCCGAATTAAGACATCACCTTTTGCCTCATTTTGTACCGGTGAATTCGGGAACTGCTAATTTTATTTTGATGTACACAACAATCTGCGAGAAAGTATTGGAGAAATATGACGTAGCTTTTGCTTTATTAACTAAGGTTGTGGAACAAAATTAACCGTTTATTTCTTTAAAAAAAACTAACATTTTTAAATTTTGCAGTTCGACGTCCACTATTGGTTGAAAACAAAAAATCCCAAATTGGCTCAAAGATCGAAGTTCATAAACGTCGTAGTGCAAGCGTTGCAATCTTTAGGCTTCGAACCGCCACCAGATTCCACAAACTTGCATGCGCTATTGAGAAAACATCTAATCTGCATGCTGGATCACCAATTCCCAGAGCATTTCGGCGAAATTCTCATGATACTATTAAAGGCCAGTAACTGCGGAATGGAAAGCGGTTATATCGCGGTTAGCGTTTGGGTGGATTTCCTTAATTACCTCGCGAAACCAGTAGAAATTGACATGACGCTACCGCTGCGCGATCAAATCAGATTATACGCCCAAAAACAAAAATTACTGCGGAATAACGAATTATTAGAAACAGCCTCGTTACTGAGTAAACATTTTACGCAGGAGAGATTCCAATATGGGTTGTACGGCCTTTATCCGAAAACCAGAAATTACGTTGAAGTCTTCATGGCGTTTAACGGAATGATCGGGCACGCCTTGGTGATAAGCACTTTGAATATGCATCCGGGAGTTTTAGGAGATTCCTTGTGCGAGATTATCTGGCCTTATATACGAGACATGTTTTCACCTT
Source organism: Cetonia aurata (assembly GCA_949128085.1). Taxonomy (NCBI): domain Eukaryota; kingdom Metazoa; phylum Arthropoda; class Insecta; order Coleoptera; family Scarabaeidae; genus Cetonia; species Cetonia aurata. The sequence goes on from OX421885.1 coordinate 39,823,551, forward strand.
GGATAATGCCGTATTGGATGCAAAATATGAAGGAGAACATGGCGAATTGGATTAAACAGTTGACTGACGATAGAGCTGTTGTTCTACCGTGGATTCCATCTGATGGTCCATACGCTGTTAAGAGCGTTCATATGTTTTTAGAATGTGTAATGTTTGTTGTACAAACTCTACCAGGTTTGTAACTTAACTTTTTTTAAATTGAAGATTACATTGATGTGTGGTTTATTTTTATTAATGTAATTTACTTTAAAAAATTTATTTGAAATTATTAATTTGATTGCCCAGGTTTCAGCGCCAGAGCAGGGGACAATCTCGCAATTCTAAGCCCGTGTCTCTTGTTTACATATTGAAGAAATTGAAGAATTTTATATTGATCATTTAATTTAGCTAATCAATTTTACATCATTTACTTGTTTAACTATTAATGTTACGCTCTCAAGATCTTTGGCGCCCATGTAGGGACATTATTTCAGTCATAAGCTCGCGTCTGTCGTTTACATACAGAAATTCAGAATTATGAAACTGATTTATTTGTACCAATGACTAATAATAAGGTTTGTTTTAAATGATCTCTTTGATTTTTGTTTTCATTTACAAAATATAAATATGTAAATAAGTACAAATAAACATAACAGAAAACAAAATATACATACATAGCAGATAAATTTTACAAAATATTATTGAAAATTGTATGTATTGATGTACCGTGAAACTTCACTAACTCGAACCTTTATTTATTATTTATCCCAAATTGTTCCGCAATGTCTCTCTTCTTCTTTTCCCCTTTTTCCACCTCTGCTATTAATTTTATTTTTTCATTCAATGTTAAACACTTTAAATTTCGCTTCGACATATTTACCGTACACTTTGTCACGCGTACTACACAACTGCACTTCCGAAAGCACCCAGCACACGTTTCTGCCTGTTCAAATTGCTAATTCCAAGAAATAATTCCGTAATTCCCCGAAAATGTCGAGTTACGTGTGCCTACGTGTTCGCATATTATGTCGAGTAATAGAAAGTCGAGTTAGAGAGACAAAAATACTATATAATAACATTCAAACTTCATTGTTCCCCAAAAATATTCGACTTACGGAATAAGTCGAGTTTTAGAAGTTCCACTGTAGTTTAATTTGTTTTGTTTGTTTGTTTGCGTTAATTTTATGAATATCTAATAAATAATGTCTAAGACTAGACATTCTACGATGATAGACATGCCTTCAAAAGAAAGTCCAGCCCTTTATTTGCTACTGTGAGACCCAAGTGTAATATTTTCATTTGTAGCGTCTGGAAAAATACTAAGCTTTGTATGGCAATGGTATGTCACCAATTATGCACACACTTCAGTTAAGGATCACATTTTAAACGTATTCCATGGTTCCTTCTCAGCATTACCTTGGCAAAATTTCTGGCCCTCTTTGCCAGATGTAGAACTTATGTTAAAGGTAATTAATTTGATATATCGACCATCCTCGTGTTATAATTTCTATAACGTAGGTTGTGGAACAATATTTACCAGACTGCCACATTTTTCTTGGGCACATATTTATGTCGGTGAACTGGACCGCTTGGATAAACACCTTCGTAGATATGACACAAAATTCCAGCCAATCAAGAGTGCGCGTCCTTCACAGCATATTAATTCTACTGGTGAAATTATCTAACGAACCTAAAATACGAACTACTCACGCAGATAAAGCTAAAGGTTTACTGGTGCAAGCAGAATGTTTCGATTGGAGCGTCGTGGATCAAGATATGTACCACCACATCATGGATTGGTATGTGATGAGTTGCGATCCTTCGGTTATATTTAAATTTGATCCTCTAGATTTGGATTTCCGCATATTAAGGTTTGTCCTCTCCTCTTAATGGCGTTGTAAAATATCATTTTCGTTTTGGTTTACAGCTTACTAAGTGCGGTGGCCCATTACACTAAATCGACGCGATTGACTAGTGATTCGTTTGAAAAGCGGCATATTTACATCCGGAGCTTAGTCAAGCTTGTATCCGTTTTTACATCGCGGCATAAAAATGTTGTTGCGTCTAAGGGAAGGGATATCGAACATCTCATAGGGAATCAATTAAATTATCTTGAGAGGTATAGGAATCAAGAAGAGTTAAATATCCTCTTTGAGACGTTTTTGGAAATTTTGAACATCGCCAATATTTCAACGGTTGTGCAAAAGAGTTTCGAGGAACACATAACTAATAAATCGAAGGACGGGATATTAATGAACGCTGTTTTAAACGGATTAGGTCACGCTGTCTGTGATATGGAAGTTGCTGCTCATATGTATGAAGTAACACTATTGAGCTATTTTGCTAATGAAGGTGTGTATAAACTTTATTGTTTGTTAACACATTTAATGCGCTATTGCCGTTGAAAAAGTAATGCATGGAGTGTCACTTTTTTTATTTAGGAAGTTATGTTAGATTAGCAATAACGTTATCTTTTTTTTTTTTTAATTACAGTTGTACGAAATAAAGTGATTACCTGGAAGAATGTGATAACTGTAATAACATTTAACGCCGCTAAACATGCAGATTTAGAAAATATATTTGTGAAAAAGGGCTGTGTTTTAACGTTACATGCTTATATGATGCAAAAAATTGAAAAGGCACTGGATTATAAGCACCTAATTAGCAAGTGTTTAGACTGGTTAAGGACCTTAAAAGTGAGGTAATGCTATGTGCTAATGACCGATCATTTTAGTCTTGAAGGGCGTAAAAATGAACCTCATTAATTGTGTTTTTGTGAAGCAGCTTATCTATCTATGTAATCCATTTGCTATCTGTCCATAAGAGGGGATAAAAGTAGGGTCATTTCCACGTCCCAGAACTAAAATGGTCGACCACTGATCATTGCCAATTTTAAAATTTCTTGATATCATTGCCGTTTTAATACAGTGAAGAAATCGAAGCAAAAATACCGCTACTTTGGGTAGATATTTTAACAATGTCTCTGGATTATTGTGAGATCGACGAAGCTTGTTCGGGTTTTCTCCTACACAAGTTCGCGCAAGCCTTAATCAGTTGCGCGGAAGAAACCGAGGGTACAAAATGGGGAAGATCCCTCCTCGGTGCTATTGGAATCATTAAGCCCACAGTTTCAATACAGTAACAATATTTACATTTATTATTTTTAATTTACATTTTAATATTGCTTTTTGCCAGGTTTAAATTTTTGTGTAAAGCTATCGCTGCATACGTCTTAGCCCAATTGCCGGAGATGAAGGGGAATCCCCAAACCGTAAGGAAAAGCGCCAATGCACCAGGTACGGTTGGTCAACCTGGAGGCAATACTGAGTGTCCAAAAGTACTGCTTAAATTAGATTTTGGTTATACGCAAGGGAAAATTAAAGATTGCGCAGAAATAGCGTTGAAAGAGGTATTGAAATTCACATTAAAAAAAAATTTATTTAATCTCTTTTGGTTTTAGATCCAAAGTCCGGCCAATTCATTACACAATGTCCTGTCATTTTTAAATATGCTTCTTAATCAGTTCTATATAAAATCATATTTAAGAGATATAGGCTAAGAGTGTGCTATTATCTATTTAAAATAGAATTTTATCTACTATTCTAGTTTATTATACAAATATATATGAATAATAAAGGATTTTATTAAAAATGCTTGTTTTTTTTAAGGATTATCCATATAGTTTTAAAATAATTAAAATTTGGCTTGCTAATATTGTAAGTTTTTTCGGTGATATATAATATAATCTTGCATTAGCTTAAAATTTCTTATTAAAATGTATTTTTGTAATGGCATTTTCTCCCTATGTCGTGAGCTCTCTGGATATGTACACCCCTAATTAGAACATAAAATATAACAAATAGAGGAGGTCTGTGAAATATGAGCATCAACCTGTTCATAAATAATTTTTAAAACATTTTAATTTTGTAGCGATCTCTGAAGTAATTTAAATTTTAAATTTGCCGCCTAATTGGGATACCCAAAAGAGAAAAATGTTCGTTTTAGTTTTATTTTGGGAATTCTATGTGCAAAAGTAAATAGGATTTATATTTACGTATTTTATGTATTTATGTAAATTTGCAAAATAAGCGAAATGAATGAACGACAAATATGATCTGCTGATATGAATAAAATAGAAAAATTTACTTCAATACCAATCAAATTTTTTAGTGTTCATTTTAAATCTTGATTTTTTTCAATATTTTTGAATTTCAACATAAATTACAGGTATCTGTTTATAAAAATTGACACCTCATATATAGATGTCGCCAACATTATATATTTCACGCTTCTTTAAAAATTTTGTTCACGTTTTGCACTTTCGAATTTAGGCTCTTACCGGCTAGAAAGTTGGTAACGTACGTGCCAAAGAAAAATAAAAATGGTGTAATGTAGGTTGTCAAAAATGGTAGTGAATTTCTCGCGCACAAAACGAATCTCATAATCATCTGTAATGATGTTGTTTTTGCCTCGAATAGCCGTATAGGAATAAAGTTTCGATGACCAGTTCAGTTTCACAAATTACCATGCCAGCACCCTCTTATCACAACATTGAAGGAGGCTTATCAACTTCTATATCCCAAGATGTTGGTGAACCGCCTTCGTACGAGGAAGCGATTAATCCGAACGGTAATTTAGTACGGCGTTTGGTTATTTTTATGAGTCACGAATGTTGTGATCATTTCAGCTCCTCCACCATCATATGATTCCCTTTTTGGGAGGGTTCGAGAAGCTAGGAGAACAAGCAAAGGTGTTTTTGATTTTTTCAAGAATATACTTATTATACTACTAGGGGCTGGTAAGTAGATAAAGACATCGAATCATAACATACAGCATGGTGTTTATATTTTTATTTTAGTTGGCTGTACAGTTATATTGGGAGTTACTATTATAATTCCAATATGTATGATAGTTATGGGTCTTATTTATTTACACGACTGCCCACAAGGTGAATATATTCCAGTTTATCTATTAGTTGGAGGTAAGTTAAATATTGCATAACATTTAGTTGCTTTACTGATTCTTGTTACCTTGAAAATTATCTCAAAATAAGGTTATTTAACTAGTGAAAGTGGTTTACCAAACAGAAAGTATACTTTGCTGATTTTAATAATATTAAAATATTTTAGGTGTATTTATTTCTTCCAGTCATTGTCTTCACTTTTGCCTTTGACACTTTCTCCAATTCCTTTCCTTCATGGTGTTGTTGGTCTTCTGCTTCTTTTTTTTTTGTTCGTCAACATCTTTGGCCAAATTATTTTATTTTTGCCGAAGCATACCTACTGCCTGGATTGTATTATTTCTACTGCTGTAAATACTTATTTTGTGCTTCCCCTTACAACTTAATTTCCAACATGGTACAATCTAAAAATTTTATGGTCTCTTTGAAAATTAGCTGCATAATATGACAATGTTATCATATTTTAGACATTTTCTTGTAATTCCATCATCTGAAGTACGCCTTTCCAAATTTGTTTACATTTTTATTAATGCTGTGGATATGCATATCTTGCCTCTTTTTACTATTTTCAGATATTTTGTTTTAACCAATTGCTCATATCCTTGTTTCATTTTTATAAACATATAGCTGTCCTTGTAATTTTGTTATAACTATCTAAAGGTCCATGAGAGCTGTCACAATTACTCATTGAGGCAATCGAATGGCCAATTACTAAGTATCCTCAGAAACTGTAAACACTTCAAGGGGAATTAGGAATTACCTTCATTTTTCAATACCATTCCAAGAATCAAGTATATACTCATAAAAAGTAATTATTCTTTTCCAATTAAATAGAGGGAATTACTTTTGTGCATATTTTTATGACATTATGTATCCTTCTTGCTTAAAAACATTAAACTACTACAAATAATTTAAATTGATATGCAATTACGTTATTGAAAATACTTATAGTTACATATATAGGAATAACTGCATTGGTATAAATATTAGTAAAATTATTTAGTTATAAAACATATATATGATTGCAGGATAAAGAGAAGCGTTTTTATTATTTATTTGTGAAAATATAATATACAGTGGAACTTCTCTAACTCGAACTTCTAAAACTCGACTTATTCCGTAAGTCGAATATTTTTGGCGAACAATGAAGTTTGAATGTTATTATATAGTATTTTTGTCTCCCTAACTCGACTTTCTATTTCTCGACTTTTTCTATTACTCGACATTCTCGGGGAATTACGGAATTATCTCTTGGAATCAGCAATTTGAACAGGCAGAAACGTGTGCTGGGTGCTTTCGGAAGTGCAGTTGTGTAGTACGCGTGACAAAGTGTACGGTAAATATGTCGAAGCGAAATTTAAAGTGTTTAACATTGAATGAAAAAATAAAATTAATAGCAGAGGTGGAAAAAGGGGAAAAGAAGAAGAGAGACATTGCGGAACAATTTGGGATCCCTCATAATACACTATCGACAATTTTAAAAAATAAGGACAAACTTTTGGAAAGAAAAAATGATACGTTGAACAATAAACGAAAAAGGCTTAAAGCTTGTGTTAACGGTGATATTGACGAAGCAATGTTCAAGTGGGTTACTACCGCACGTGCTAAAAATATTCCTCTTTCGGGGAGTTTAATTAGAGAAAAAGCGAAAGAATTTGCCACTGCCTTGGGACGGGAGGAATTTTCAGGTATTATAGGCTGGTTGGATAAGTTCAAGAGTCACTGTGCTGTGAAAGTGGTTCTGCAGATTTTCAATGTGGTGAAGAATGGCAAAAAAATGTTTTACCGACTTTAAACAGCCAGTATGACAAAAATAATATTTTCAATGCTGATGAGACGGGGCTTTTCTTCAAATGCTTGCCCAACAAAACCCTTGCATTTAAAGGACAAAAATGCTTTGGTGGTAAAAACAGCTAGGAAAGAGTAACGGTTATGGTTGGGAATAACATGAGTGGTTCTGAAAAGCTAAAATTGCTTGTTATTGGCAAAACAAACCATCCACGTTGTTTTAAGGGTATAAAGTCACTGGAAGTGGATTACGAATATAACAGAAAAGCATGGATGACAAGTGAGATTTATGAAAAGTGGTTATTAAACATTGATAAGCAGTTTGCAGCCCAGAAGAGAAAAGTTTTGCTGTTCGTTGACAACTGTCCGGCGCACCCCAAAACCGTAGCAGGAAAGCTGAAGAATATTAAATTGGAGTATTTTCCTCCTAATCTAACCTTAATCTTACAACCGATGGACCAGGGAATTATAAAAAATCTAAAGCAACATTACAGAAAACGGATTATTATGAAAATTTTGGTTCATTTGGAAGAGTCAACATTTCCTTCAAATGTTTCTTTACTTGATGCAATTAAAGATCTAAACAAAGCATGGAACAACGACGTAAAGACGCAAACAATTGCAAATTGCTTCAGAGAGGCGGGCTTTTGTAAAGATGATTTAGAAGACGAAGATATTAATGAAAACCAGACTGATACAACTGGCATACCTACACTCAACGAAGCGTTTTATGACATCGAAAACTTAAGAAGATTTGTTTCATCTAGGGAGGATGTGCCATATGCTTTGCATGGTTCCTTAAATTTACTAGAAGATTTTATAACGAATGAAAAATGGACCAGTGTACTCAAAGAAAAATTACTGATTTTTTCAATAAAAATTTGATGTAGCTTTTTTGACGTTTTAACGAATTTTCTAAGTTACTAATATGTAGTATTAAATGTATAATACATATAAATAAACTTTTTAAGATTCAAATTTTACGTAATTTTCCATAAATCGACATTTCCCTAACTCGACTTTTATTCCCTGTCCCTTGGAGGTTCGAGTTAGAGAAGTTTTACTGTATATAATTATATTTACTGAATTTTCTGTTAGTTGGTGCATGTGTATTCAATTTTCTCTCTGACTTTTCCAATATAATTGCTGATCTGAAAGACCAATGTACTTATAATTTTAAGCAATACGTTCAAATTCAATTAATTCAAAGGAGATACAGGAAATATCTCCCAGACTTAGCAGGCTTTCTATATTTCGATTTTTCCACAGTTGTATCTATATCTACACATATTTGGATCACTTCATCATGTTCACTTCTTGTAGTATTTATTTTTTCCCATTTTTAATTTTTTATTTCCTATTTTTAGCTAGCAATGTTTTTCAATACTCGATTCGTTTTTTTCCAAATTAAATTGCTATTCTGTATTTTTTCGCAGGTATATTTGGCATTTTAAAGCAGTTATTACATTTATCGACAAGAGTGCGACAACGGGAAGAAGAACGAGAGGAAGAACAGTTAAGACAATCACCGACACAAACCCTACTTAATTGTTTTATGTTGGGTTGGTTTATTATAGGTAAGTATTAATTGATAAAATCATTTATATATAGTTTATCATGGTGCGATTTTGCAGGTTCCGTGTGGGTTTATAAGGAATACGAACCAAATTACGATCCAACGAAGAACGACGGCCAATATTGCAACAGGAATTTGTATCTATTTGCTTTCTGGCTTATAACGTCCGTGTATATTCTATTGGGCACGATAACGTTATGCCTCTGTTCCTTGAGTATAGCCAGTATCGTGTTGCAACCGAAAATTTCAGAATTCGAGGCGGAATCGAGTGATAATATGCGAAGGCGTTGATAGGACCGGATGCATTTCTAATTTCATTTGGGCAGATGGGGAGTCCGGAACATTTTCCATTGAAGAAACCATATTACTCAAGCGTACAGTACAAGTGGTCTGAAGATGCCTTGTCGTTTTGTGAATCCGCATTTACCATTAGTCAAGTAAGGAATATCGGTTCTCGGTAGTTATACATAAAATACTGTAATACATACGAATATTTTTTTATTTTTACGTATTTGAGGCATCTGTTTATCTGTGATACTAATATTTTGATTTTTGAATATTTGCATTTCCAATGATTGTAGTGAGTTTAAAATATTTCATACATTTATGGTGTGCAAGCTATTTTTTTATGTAGTGACTTAATTATTTCCTGCACCTGTACAGTCGGACCTGCATAATTGAAGTTGTATACATGGAAGTTGTTCAGACAGAATTAACGTTTAATAACAGGATACAAGGGAAAAGATATTATTTTATCGTAATAATAATAAAAATTGGTGCAAAGCAGTAAAAACAAACAAAAATAAATTCTTACAAAATTGTTAAGTCCAAAATGTTTGTCAACTAACTAACTATTAATAAGGGTTCTGTTATTGTGGTTGTTTGCACTCTTCAATTGAGTCATATATTCTCTTATAATTCCAGTGGATTTCCTCTTCTAGCATTTTGAACCTGGTTCTATAATTCATGGATATAGAACGGCCTAAGAATTTTCGCACTACTTATTGCCTATCTGCAGCTTAAATGCTTTTTTGTTTCGTTTGTTTTTTTTATATATATATAAAGAATTACATTTCCTAGCGAGTGCAATTTCCTTCATATCAGCTTTCTGCTTAAATTCCTCGAAGTTAGGAGTAAGTATGTTGTTGCTGGGCGAAGCTTCGGCTTGTGGACACTTCTAGGTGCTGACATCTATTTGACATATTGTACCACACCCACTGAAATTTTTCCGAACCCGAAGGACTTCTTGTCGTCTGGTTTATCTTACCTGCCCGCATCAATTCAGTACCCATCTGTGATTATAACAGATTTATTTCTTAGTGACTAGTCAATTTTAGTGGTAATAAACACTGGCACTTTTATTTCCAACCTAATATCAGATTAATTGCTTTTATGTACTCGAATGCTGAGGTATGCTGAAAAATTCATTGATTTCTAAGTAGAAAATATTACGAGAAGCTTCAACGGGGATCCTACTACTTCGAAATTATTTTTTTCTTTAAAAATTTAAAATTTTCTTTTAACAACCCATTCTATTTTTGCTACGAGTTGCTGAGATGTTAAGCCAAACTCAATATCCAATTATCTTACAGCAGTTTAGCTGTAAGAAAATGAATGAATGAGATTTTACCAAAATTTGGGCAGTGGAACTTCTAACACGATCATGATTTGTACATCTTCATCAATTTTAATATTATAGTAGGTAGTCAAAAGTAAATGTGATACGTATACATACATATATGTGCCAATTTAAGTTCTACAAACAGAGAGAGATTTCTTTTCATGTAAATCTTCTTATAACCTGCTGTTTGCATCGCAATTGACATCCTGAACTGCTTATTTGCTCAATGGTATTTTCCAAAGGAGACTTATTACGACTGATTATGTTGTAAATCGTTCTTTTCTTATTTATTTATTTATTATATAGTTATTTTGAAAGAATGAGGTTTATGTAAATATTAGATTTCCTTTTCATATTCTCTAAACCATAAATTTTAATCCCGTATTGGTAATAGCATGAGTGAGCGTCTTGTCTAAAATAGAAAGAAATCCATTGCCAGGATGCTAAATTTTTTATTCGTAGCGGAGAACGCGAATGTGTATTGATGTTTCAAGGTACGGCGCGGTAACTATCTTCGCCTTGCGCAATGAACGAATTTTGGTATCGGCTCTTAGTTGCTAGGCAACAACCATTATGACAGCTTCATTGGATATGCCTGACGTACCATGTTTTGGTGATGTAATGCGTTCTTTACTACTGAAATTTATGTAAAGTGTTTTACATTGTACAAAACAAATCCTGTATTATTTTTATAAAAAAAACACCTTTTTCTTTTGTCGTGCAAACATACATCTTAAATCGTAATAGTTGCAGTGCAGAGAGTTTAACTAATAGCGTTTTCGACTTATTGCACTTTTATCCACTGATTGTATTTCCATCTTATTTTAATACGTAATATTAGTAAGGGAGATAGATATACTCCACGCGTAAAGTGCAATAAGTCGAAAACGCTATAAATTTGTTAGGTGTGGTATGTATGTTTGAATTAAATATGGAACTAAAATAAGACGAATACGGTATTAAAGTTTGTCTTCCATTATGATAAAAAAATCAAATTTAACTTTAAAATTTAAAATAAAATTAACATAATTAATGTGTTTGAAAAATTCCATCTGCAGAACGTTTTTTGTCAATGTGTAATATACACAAAAATGTACAAAGCTCTAATCCTGAAAATCACGTGACCACAACGATAAGCAACCCAAAATGGCACTAGTTAATTGCTCCAGTTACCAACCTATTATTCCTATTCGATTATTACAGAAGGTGGAACAAATAGGGAACATTTTATTTGTATATATGTTTGGAATTTTGTATTTTAGTATCAACATCAAAATACTAAATTAGCTTTTAAATAACTGATCATGTGATTCTCGAGATTAAATGAAGAGTTTGCATGTAAATACATTTCACATGATCGAAGAAAATTTCGATATGGGGGTCCGACTGTACTTAATTTTACACATTCACGGCAGCGTTAATTTAATTCGATCATTTTCATATCATGTTTTTAATTAATTTATATTTCTTATACGTACCATTCCATCGTTTTAAGACTTATTCGTTCCAAAAAACGAACACACTGTATCTGTATGGTAAGGTGTATATTTTATAATATAATTATTTACTAAAATTATGTGAAACTTACGAAGGAACCAAGAGATTACTTTTAACTTTTTTTTTATTGTACTTGCATCGTAATTTTGTACAATATAAAACATTGAAAAATAAAACTTGTTGTGTGCATATGTATTCGTTTGTCATGCTTTTTTGTGAATCGTTGACTATATTGCATACGTATAATATAATAAATATAAGTATATTTAAATAAATGAATTGTTACCGCTTGGACAAGTTTATTTTTTGGTGTTTTATTCTATATGAATACTATATGATAAGCAATTTACCTTTAGCTTAAGATTTCGAATAAAATTTTGTAAAAATATAATATATAATTGCTGCTAAGTACAAAAAAAATGTATTTATTCTATTTATTGGTTTATTATTTTAGAATAGTAGTCTACAAGAAAAAAAAAATGCCATTTTAAAGAATATATTCTTAATTTAATTTATGAAGTAATATGTGACATCTATATTTGAATTCTATAACAAATTACAGATATCTGCAATTACAGAAATTTAAAAAGCATTTTCCTTAATTTAACTACCATTACATAGGTGGCGCTGTTTTTGAATTATCTTTCGACATTAATGAATACATCAATAGATTAAAGAGATTTAAATTTTATTGGACGTTTTTGAATATAAAAAAGTGCCGTCAAATAAATATAATTTAACTTTCTGCTATTTTGATTAATTTAATACAATAAAAAAAATCTAGTCAGTTGTCATCATGAATATTGAAAATCTAAAGTATTTTGACACATTCATTTAAAAATTACATAAAAATACTGGTCAGCGCTACATAAAATTATGGACTCGGCTAAACTAGCAATGGTAATAACCTTAAATAGGTGTTGCAGTCGCGTTTATCGGCTACCTTACTCTTGTTTTAGAAGCGCAAACATGATTCTGGGGATGTTCCCAACGTTGCAAATCCAACTTCGAATGAATCTATGATCTCTGTAATATTTCCATGGCGCGGGGAGAATAATCTTTTCAAGAGGAGACCGAATTTCGTTCGGCATTATGAGAGTGGCCGGATCGTATCTCCTACTGATTTTTATATGTGCATGATGGCTATCCTACTATTGGTAAGTTAAGCTTAAGTTGCGGAGGTTCGTCAGATGAGGAATTAATCCTTCGGTAAAATTTTACCAATGTATAGTACCTACCGTATTTGACAGTAAAACTGATCTGGAATATTATTTGCCGAACATTTTTCCTTTATTGTAGTGTAACATGGCACGTATAAAAGCCAAATGATTAAAATTGTAGTTACAGAGTTATCCTATTTAAAATCAAAAACAAGGAAGTTTATTTATTAAAATAATGTTATTCAAGGATTGAGTTAATAATTTTTGCGTGATATCGTTTCAATTATTTACTTTGTAATGTAACATCTGTGCATTTAAACAAAAACCGCGGCAGTTCTGCTGTGCTGCAACTCGCATTGCATTTTTTCTCATTTCACAGTTAATTTGTTTAATTTACTTAAAAAACCACCTTTGCTAGTGTACTTTTATTGCTCCTTTAAGATCGAAAAATGATCATAAAAAGATTCATTATTACATCGGTAGTCGAGTTGTCAAAATGCAGTGGTACCAATCCAAATCTACCGATTGTTACATTACCTACATCATATTTTTTTAAATAATAATTAGCGAGAAAATCTAATACAAATGTCATGCATTAGAACATTTATAGCGCTCCAAATCTTTTAGGTGTAGCTACCTGTAAAATGGTATCTACCGCACTATAATGTAAATAATTATTTTATTGCTTTTATTATAGTGCACCTCAATGGGATTAGTTGTTATTTCAACTTGGTTAATCTTGTATAGGATACCATACTTGCACTTAACAGACAGTTCATTTTTTATGGAAGCTAATACATTCACCTTGTTTGCTGGCCTTATTAGCATCCCTTGCTGTTGGATAACGTGGATATGTCACTACGACAAGAAAAATTATACATTTTTACCGTTGGTAAGACCACATTGCGAGTTGGCAAAGAATTATAAAAACTTCTCTTTCCCCCCTTATTATAGTTAATTGTTATCCTCGGGTTTTCCATCTCAATGTTATCCATCGGTATAAGCATAGGTTTGGTGCAAAAATCCAAAATGACCTTCGACGAAACCATGCGCCCACCAAAACTGCTCCCAACCCGTTTCAAACACCAAATGAACGAAACTTTATCCGCTACAATGTCATTGTACAACATCAATCCCAATTATCGCCACGCTTGGGATAAGATCCAACAGCGCTTGAAATGTTGCGGCGTAGAAAGGCCAGATGATTGGCTCTGTTACGGTCACGTGCCTAAATCTTGCTATCTCGACCACAGATGTCCCGAACCCAAATGGCTTTTCCTCAAAGGATGCTTGGATTTAATTTCGTACGAATTGGCATGGGAAATTTGCTTTCTGACCGGATTGAGTTTCATCACGTTTACAGTGCAAATTGTCAGCTTGCTACTTGCGGTGGTGGTTTATATCAAGGATAAAGTTACTAACCCTCACATGAATGACGGATCATAATTTACTATTTTAGTATTATGATTTAATTTTTTTCCTTAATTTGCGAATTTTGTAAATTTGTTGCAAAATAAATTATTATTGGCGTTATTTCTTTTTCCACGTGTATATTTTATGTAATTGTTGAAGTTTTACTTTGTCAAGTTTATTTTGGCATTTCTTTCGAAATTTATAATTACACATTGCCTGTACCTACATATATGATAAAACGTCACAAAAGTCACGTGACCACATAAATAGCCAAACCAAATATCGCTACATGGCTACTTATGTATATAAAAGTTACTAAGTTTTTAATTTTTAATATCAACACCTGAATATTAAACCTCTCATACATTTTTAATTCGTTGATTTTAAATGAAGTGTCTATGTATTAAAATAAAAATATCTAAAACGTAAAATAATGACAAATCATGTATTATTTATTAATTTATTAATTTCTACAATCGAATGACTTTTAGTACACATAAAAAAATAATATTTACATAGTCTTCAAAAAATAGGAAAACATTTCAACTAGAAACTATACGTTCAAAAAAATATACACATTTATACACACGTTACAATATGGCAAGATGAAAAATCCTTGATGCAAGGCATTCTTCGTATGAAAATTGATTAAGAGTCCCTAAGAAAAGTCTTTGTATATTCAACATGTCTTCGCGTACAATTAATATCACTAAATTCTTCGCGTCCGGCTACACGTACTCCTCTGACGGTTTCGACACGTTAGTCAGTCTTAAGGAGGAGGACACCCGCCCGTTCACGGAATCCGGCAGTTCCGCAATGTCTTTGAAAACACCCGCTAAACTTTCGAAGTTCGGTCCCCAATTTAATAGGTAATCCCAGCCTAACGCCGCTGTCCCCGGAGAGCCGGTTGGGGGTCGATACATCGGACCTCCCAGTTCGTCGTCGGACGCCACCAAGGTGCTCATCGAACCTCTGTAGGAGGAATCGAATCCGTCGTAGGAAGGTGGCGGTACGTTGTTCTTATTGCTAGAGCTCGAGTTACTCCGTCTAGTTTCGGGTTCGTTGGGTTTGTACTTGTCCCCGGCCAAACTAGCGTTGTCATATTCTATTTCTGAGCAAGTGAAGCTGTCGTTGCCGCTCTCATCCGTGGTGGAGGAGCTGTGATGGGTTTCCGGCACTGGCGAGTGGTGCATATGATTTAAGTGATTAGACACCGTCCCTCTAGGAGCCTCGCTTGAGCTTGAAACAGCGTCTAAGGTCGAAACTAAACTCGAAGTTCGCGGACGTGAGTTTAGTCGTTCGATTTCTTCGGCTGTTAATCCCATACCAGGGGATGGTGAAGTTACGGGAGGAGGCCCGCTAACTTTTCTACTATTGGAGCTCTGCCCGCTTAATTGCGACATTACGGGACTATTTAAGCTCCTCTCGCTATTACTATGCAACACATCTTTCCCCACGCCACCAGAGCTCGATGTTGTCGCTAATAGAGCGCTTTGTAGCGGTTTTCCGCTGATATCATGAAGGGTTAATATCCTGGGCTGTTGTGCGCTCATTTCACTACTGGGGCTCAACCGCGCCAGAGGGGTACTCTGATGTGTCCTAGAGGTTGGATTCGTTACTGGAGGCGCGCGCGGTGGAAACGCTGTGGGATGATGAGGCGAGTGTCTGTGTTGGGCCTGTGCTTGCCCGCTTGTATGCTTATGGTGGTAGCTACTCACCGGAGCAGGGGCTTTGAATTTCCTCACCCCAGCAGCTTCCCTATACCCTTTATAATGATACACTATGTCGATGTCAGAGGGAGCTATGGAGCTCGCGTTTTCCAAATCGTAGTGCTCGGGGAGCATTTCCGAATTGAGATCCGTGGGCACGTGATCGTGGGTGTGATTGTTAGTCGGCGGTAAGGGAGGGTGGTGATCCTCACGCATGGGAGGGCTTTTAGTCACTACTTCTCGCTCGATTATATCAGGTCGTTGCGGTCTCGGGACCTCCCCTTGCATGATTTCGCGCTCCTTAAACTTTTTAGATAGCAATTCGGGTCCGACCAACGGTAATCCGCTCATACCCCTGATGACATCGCCATTCTCTGAATGGTACATCGAATTGTCATTGCCGTGGATGTTTCTGCCCAGGACATTATCATTAACGGAGTTTATTAGGCCGTTCGAGTTCATCATCGTACTTCCGCCGTTTTGCTTAGCTGGACTGCCGGGGGCGCCCCCCTTCTCTTTATTTTGCTTGCGTAAACGAAACACGACGAAAGACACTAGTATTGCAACTAATAAAACGATAAAAAAGACGATCACTAAAGTGATTCCGATGCTTAGAGGATCAGGAGCGGCGATTGCTCCCAAACCTAAAGTCCCCTTGCAACTCCTGCTAACGCCCCCTTTTAGTGTCACTTCACTGAAGACGCTGCCGCTACCGTTAAACGGTTGTATCTCGTTATTGACGCTGAAATTCGCAAGACATCCTTCGAAATACACCGGCTGTTTATTATCGACGTAATACAAACTGAAACGAGCGCCACCTAGCGAGAGATAACTTAAATAGGGATCGAGGAAGTCGTGTACGCCACTGGTGTCCAGTTCATCGCCAATTCTGACACCGTCCAAGAGCACTTGCAATCCGCGCGAATGCGAATGTAAGGTTAGATTGTGCCAGGCACCATCCACGACGCTCACGTGTTTACCGGTCATATTCACAGGTGTCGCTAGCATGCTTACGTAAGTGATTTGTCCGTCTCTTAATTCTATCGAGGTGAAATGTTTATTACTGGTCGCGTAGAACAAAATACCCTCCCCGCGCATCGTCTTAAACACAAAACTGACACTGTTACTCGGAGCGTTCTCGATGGATCTCGCGTCTCGGGTCCACGTCGTCGGATCCTTGTAGAACGACTCCAGTAGTTGCATCCTCTTGTGTTTCGCCGATATCGTGAACTCGATGAAACCTTCGTTTTGCAGAGTAACTGGTTGTATGGCACTGTCACAGTTGGGGGCGACCAGTTGATTGCCGCACGAGCAGCTGACCGAGTTCCAGCGGTCGATGCACTCTCCGAAGCAGTTGTTGTGTCCTTTATCGGAGCAGGATCCTTTTCTAAGGCAAGTATGTTCGATTCCTTTGGATTTGACGGGGTTGCTTAAATTTAGGAAGCGGCCGTTTACGGATACACTGTGGACGCAGCCTACTAAGTCGTCGGAGTGGATCTGACCTGGTCTCTCGAGGACTGGATCGGCACTTATCAAACCACCGATCAGCAAAGGGTGGTTGTTGAAATTCAATGTGCTGCAACAGAATACCCGACATAAATATCTGTAAAATATAGGAACAAAAAAGAGACTTACCCAGTTGGACCCATATCGTCAGCATAGCAAGAAGCATCTCCAGGTTTACACTCCTCACAAACATCGCCATGATCAGAACAGTCAGCCACGCTTAATGATAACACTTTCCCATTCCTGGTTGCCGTGATTTTATGCCAATTACCATCGGCTAGATTGCTATTAAAACCTCCAACGCTAACCGAAGTTATGGCAGTTCTAGCGCCACCAAAAGAAAATACTGCTTTACCTTTCAGTATCTCCACGGCCACAAAATCGCTCCTCCCACCAGTTTGCAAACCATAATTATACACTAACAAAGCATTCGCTTTAGTCGTCGCGAAAATAAACGTTATATCATTGGTCGCAGCATCCATCGGTGGGAAACTCATATAGGATAATTCTTGGAAACCATACGTGGATTTCTCACAATGTCTTCCGTAACGGCCGTCAGTACAACTGCACTTATATCCAGGTTTTAAGCTGACGCATAATCCACCGTGCAAACAAGGATTGGGTCTGCACGAATCCACGAGGGCTTCGCACTGGTTCCCCCTATACCCAGGTCGGCATAAACAGAAGAAGGAGGATCCGTCAGGGCTCTCCCTACAACTTCCGCCGTTTTGGCAGGGATTTTCCGAGCAGGCATCGCCTTTTTCCAACTCGCAGAATTTCCCATCTTTGGACGAGGGGCAGATACATTGGAAGTTGTACCCTTGTCTCCTGCATTGCCCACCGGATTTGCAAGGATTCGGTATGCAAGGATCCTGACGCTTGTTACAATTTTGGCCAGTGAATCCGTCCGTGCATTGGCAATGGTAGTCGTGCGTGATGACTGGGGAAGTGAAAACTATATTTTGGCTGTTGGTTATTTTTGTATTCTTCCTGACTGTGATCGATTCGCTGCAGATGCCTCCATTTTCGCAAGTGTTACTATTGCAAGGTAAGTAATTGACAATGACGTCGCTCATTTGAAATAAGTTGTTTAATGCAGTTTGTTTCTTCATGATCTTCTCCGCTACGTAGGATTTTTCACGATAGCCCTTGGAAGATTTGACAGCCAGTGTCAACTCTAAGCTATCTTCATTCTCATTCAAGCCGTATAAAGTAACTTGTTCACCGGAGGTGATAGTAGTTTTCAAAATATCCAGCAAATTTCTGTACTTATTAGCCAAAAATTGATTTGCCGACAAGTTTCCGATTCTAATAGTAATGGAATTTTCAACGGTGGTATTATCAAACGTTAGAAACTCAACTGTGACTGTTGAGATTACATCTTGATGCTTGCCGTCATTACCAGAAACCGTTAAGGAATACCCTTGCCCAGGCGTGACTTTGGACGTATACAAATTGCATGCAGATGGAATGCTTAGAATCGACGGACTATTGCTGGGCGTTTGCAGGATGTGACATCGATAATCTCCTACGATGTCGGGATCGTTAGGTCTAACATCAGCTATTTTACCCAGCGGATAAGCGTTGTTAAATGACTGCACCAAGACGTGTACCGATCTTGGACTTGAAGGACTGTCGTTCTGGTCCAAAATCTCGATCTTTACACTGTGTTGGGATTTCATCTTGGGAGTACCACTATCTTCCACCTCGATCAGGATATTTAACTCCGGTGTAGTTTCCCTATCGATCGTCTTTGTACTCACAACCGTTCCGCTGTGTTTATCGATTTTCACGTATTCCTTATGTTTCCCTCCGATTAGTTTGTAACTGAATGGTGCTCCATTTGGTGGGAGGTCAGGATCCTTTGCGGATAGGGTCATTATCTTAGTGTTGGGAGGTTCGTTTTCGTATATTTTACCAATCGGCGGTGGATCGAATACAGGCCCGTTATCATTTATATCCGTTACGTGTATTTTCACGGTAGTCGACCCTGTTTCCGGGGGATTTCCCATATCTATCCCTCCGACTATCAGATTATAAACTGGGATGGTTTCCCGATCTAAATTTCTAGCGGTTTCAATCTCTCCGGTTTGCGGATCGATTTTGAACGCTTGTTCCGTATTCCCGCCAATAATCGAGTAACTGAATTGGTTGTTCTGGGGTCTTACATCCTTATCAATAGCTTTCACAGCCAGTAAGTAAGTTCCCACTGCTGCGCCTTCAGACACTTGGGTTTCGTATAGTGTTTGTAAGAACTCGGGCGGATCGTTGCCGTCTTGTATTGAGACTATCACCTGGGCTTCGTCTGTGTCGTTCCCTCGTATACCACCGGCATTCTTAGCCATTACCGTTAGAACTACGCGGCTCTGAGTCTCCCGATCTAAATTCCGCGATACGCTGATCACACCAGTTTCTGAATTGACGACAAAGCCTTTATCGTTGCTCGAACCCACGAATAGGTAGTAAACTTTGCCATCTTCACCTGAATCTTGGTCAGTGGCTTGGATTGTTCCGATTGTGGTGCCAACCTCCGTCGATTCCGATACGTCGAAATGGAACACTGGTTGTATGAAGTGCGGGTAAAATTCATTTACTCCGGTGATGTATACCGTTAAGATTGTGGAACCGTACATTACAGAATCGGGATTGGTCGCCATTATCGTCAGGTCGTAAAAATTATTTTCTTCATAGTCGAAGCTGATTTTCGCAGTGACTATCCCGGTTTTCTTATCGATGTGAAAAACGTCTTTACCGCTACCGCCAGTTATCGAATATTGTATTATGGCATTTTTAGGGGAATCAATATCAGTAGCAAGGACTTGATAGACGTAGCTATTTATGGGCAAGTTTTCCGCTATATAAGCGGTATAGGAACTTTGATTGAAGGTTGGGGAATTATCATTTATGTCGGTCAAGGTTATAGTGAGCATAGCTGTCGTTTTCTTTGGTTTGAACCCTAGATCATGCGCGGTGATGTTCAACCGATATTCTTGTATATTATCATAGTCTAGGGGCTCTAGAATTGTAACTGCTCCTGAGATTGGATCCACACCAAACTCCTTCCTTTCATTTCCTCCTGATATCTTATATCTAACCATACCGTTAGGACCTTGATCGAGATCCGATGCGCTTACGGTCAGTATTGTCGAACTCAACGGTTCGTTTTCAGGTACTATCACTTGATAACTCAGAGCGGTAAAGACTGGAGAATGCTTATTTTCACCTGTGACTATTAGCGTGACCACAACTTCATCTTGCTGCGGCGGAACACCTTTATCAGTTGCGCGTATTTTTAATAAGAATAATCTACCGATGACGTTGACGCGTTTAGTTAGGGTTATCCATCCATTCGTCTTTTCCATGGCGAAATAATCGCTGCCGTTACCAGCGACTATGGAATAGATTATCTCAGCATTTACACCAAAATCTAACTCATCTTTCGCGGTGACCTTAAGTAATCTTTGGCCCTCGATGGCGTCTATTGGTACAGGTGACAAATATTCTTCTTCTTCGAATTCTGGGGCGTTATTATTGGCATCGACGATATTTACAGTGACTAAACATTCCGATGACATGGGAGGTTTACCATTGTCTATCGCCAACACGGTTAGAGAGTACATATTTTCGGGAGAAGATTCCATCTGGGTGTATTTATATTTTAAACTGCGTTTGCTGAAGATCTCACCCGAAGCTGGATCCACCGTGAATAAATCTGAGGGTTGTTGCAACGAGTAGCTGATGA
This sequence comes from Cetonia aurata, assembly GCA_949128085.1. Classification (NCBI taxonomy): domain Eukaryota; kingdom Metazoa; phylum Arthropoda; class Insecta; order Coleoptera; family Scarabaeidae; genus Cetonia; species Cetonia aurata. The sequence goes on from OX421885.1 coordinate 39,844,502, forward strand.
CAGAGTTGGGGCCCTGCTTGTCTCTGTCGGTAGCCATAACTTGTCCGACGAAAACGACATCCCTCTGTAACTCGGGGAAATTGAAACTGTAGTAGGAGTGCTCGAATTCGGGGGCGTTGTCGTTTTGATCCTGAATCGTTATCGTCAAAGGCGTTTCTGCTCTCCAAGCCCCATCGACCGCAGCTACTTTGAGTAAGTATTCATCTTGTTGTTCCCGATCTAACATCCCGATTACGGTAACGTTGCCGCTGATGGGGTCAATTTTGAATTTTTCGCCCGGGTTTTCCGTAAAACTGTAGGTGGCGTTGGCGTTCTCCCCTATATCCTGATCGGAACTCGTGACTCTGATGACAAACGAACCAAGTTCAGCATTCTCAGTAACGTTCACGCTAAATAAGCGCGTGAATCTAGGTGGATTGTCGTTTTTATCTAACACAGTCACTAAAACAGTCGCTGATCCGGATAACTGTGGCGTCCCTTGATCTATTGCTTCTACCACCAATTCGTACGATGAAATATCTTCGCGATCTAACTTGATATTGGTGTAAATCTCTCCACTTTCGCTATCAATTTCAAAAGTGCCTTCGAAATCATCGACTAGTCTGTAAGTGATCTGCCCATTTTCTTTGGAATCTGCGTCGGTGGCTGACACCTTCACCACTAATTCAGGAGGTGCTTCCTCCTCTAGAATTGTTGCATTATACAAAGCGTTGTTCAGGATTGGAGCGTTGTCATTCGCGTCAGTAACGTTGATCATTAATGATATCACGCTCCTCAATGGAGGATTATCCGAATCTTTAGCCTCAATCCAGACCTCATACTGCGTCGAGGTTTCATAATCGAGGCCTCTCCCACCCACTTGGACTTCTCCGGATATTTTATCGATCTTCAATGCGTCTCCGATATTACCACCGGCTATTGCATATTTTACATCTCCACTCGGACCTGGCTTAGGGGAATTTGCCCGCAATCTTGTGATTAATTTTCCTTCCTCCACGTTTTCCGCCAGTTTAAAATTAGTCTCCGACGATGAATCGAAAACGGGGAATTGTCTCGACGGCTTTAGAAACACTTTCAATTCCATGCTGGCACGTTTAGGTACTTTACCGCCATCTCTCGCCTCGATTTCCAAGTTGTAAACGCTGGTGGATCCCCGATTTAAGTCGATGGCCGCTTTGATCACTCCAGATTCTTTGTTGATAGAGAAATTCCGCGCGTGTTCACCAGAGAGGTAGTAACTAATTTTGCTATTCATACCGACGTCGTCATCGGTGGCTTTAGCGCCGAAAACGAATTGCCCTCTTCTGGTGTTGTCGGGAATGTAAACGTTGTACTCGGTCGAGGAAAAAGTCGGTGAATTATCGTTCTCGTCGATTACTATTATGGTCAAGTTGACAGCACTAGCTCTGGGTTCGGTAGGAGAGCAATCTTGAGCCATCAACGTCAGGTGGTATTCATCCTTTTCCTCTCTATCCAGTACGGTCGCTGTGATGATCTCTCCAGTATCTTGGTTCACTTTGAATCTGTCCACTTTGTCTCCTAAGAGACTGTAGCGGATTTTCGCGTTTAACCCTTCGTCTTTATCGGTGGCAATGGGAGCTACGACCCATGAGCCTACTGGATTATTTTCCGTAATCGTCGCTTTGTAAGATTGTCGCTTGAATTCTGGACTGTGGTCGTTGACGTCTCGGATTATTATTTTTACCGTTCCAGTACCCGTGAGTGGGGGTGAACCTGTAAAAAAGAGAAAACATTTGAATCATAATCTACCGCCGAGAAAACTTCATTTGCAGTTATTACAATTTCAGAATTTATATCGCAAATAAGTACTGATAGGTTTTCGGGTTGAAACTGCGTCCTGGAATGCCTGACACTTGAGTACTTCCACATAGTGATTGATGTAATTTGGTACAAAATTTAGTGGTTACATTTGTAAAACCAAGTATATATTTAGATTACACATTTTAACAACGTTTACGCTCAACTTTGCCTCAAGAGTTCGAATCGCTAATTTCTGGGCCACTTTTAAAACTTTCATTGTCATTTCTCTTACGGCATTTGATTACTTTCACTATATTTTTTAAACATTTAATTGGGGGGCGTAAAATAAATGGAAACCATGTTGCTTCAACAATAGTATTCAAGTTCTGACAGTACTTGGTTGTCGGTTGGGGTCGTGGAAGAACTGTATGTTTAGAAGAAAGAGGAAGAATCCAAACTCTTCAACAAGAAGCCTGCTCGAATCAATGAAATCGCAAGAAAAATCGGGCAAAGCACGTGGGTAGTTAACGCTTACCTGAAAAAACATTGAAAACTATGGTAATAATCGGAAAGGTCCCATTCCAACGGCAACAACACCTAGGGGCGTCGTGTGTAACATTTTATTTTTGCTATAGCAGAACTTACAGAAACTCTCATGGTACAAGAAATATATAATCTATTATTTCGAGTAGAACAAAGCGCTCTTAAAATCTGTAATAGATATTTTAGTGGAGGTCGAAGAAGCAAATTATACATCTCCAAAATTAAGGGAGAAAATAGATTTGTGCGGGGTAAAAATAAATTTGGTGTGGAAGCCGTAGCAATGAAAAAAAAAGAGAGCCTAGGAAACGCTAGAATTAAAAAAAGTAAAGAGACTATGAGGAGAGGTTTTATAGGAAATTAATCTTGATATTGATTTTTTACGGTTTGTCTTCTATATATTTTCTTGAACAAATTTCTTGTACCCATAAACTTCTTGCTATTCAATAGATGGCTTTAACAGGCTCCCATCGTTTCGACCTGCAAATATGACGCCAACTAAAAATATCTAGTAATAACATCGATGGGATATCAAGATCGGGTACACGTCAATTACCCTAGCGCTGGAGAGCTTACGCCTAGCGCTCTGGCGATTTCACGATGGCTGAATTTATCATGAAACCCCAAGTAAAAAAGGCGGAAGAGGCCGACGATAAAATTAGAGCGAGTCGTAGCGGCGATCCGGCTCCGCTCAGCTAACGTAAAAAGGTTGCGGACTAGCCAGGTTTAAGGTCTCTCTTCTAAGCGGACGTTAACTCTCCGCGATGGACAGTTCGTGCTCGGTATGTATTGTTATAATTGCCCTCCAGTTATTATAAAATTGAACTCGGGTCAGGCGCTCTCTTCGCTTTTTAACTTAACGCTCAGATAAGGATCGGAGCGTCCGTATCTCGTAGCATCCATCTCTTTGGGTACCGCCACGTAGCCGGGTTCTCTCTGCTTCGGCGTTCTTTTTTCTTCCTTTTGTCTAGTTGCTCCTCTACTCTGCTCGGTGTTCTAAACCGATCGGCTCTTTATGTAGGTATGTAAGGTGTATTATATACAGGGGGTTGTTATTTACGACGTAATCGTTTGGCACGACGCGAGGAGAAATAATGAAATTTGTGTGGCACATCCTTCAGACGACGTGTTAAACCGTGGATCGTCAATGAGAACTTAACAGCAAGAAATCTTCGATCTTATAGATCTTTTGAATTTATATTTCTTATTTTAAAAGAATATAAAAATAAAATATTTTATTAATTGAAGAAGTATCAATTTCCATTCATTTAATCGCTTGCTCATACGGTATGGTTTATTACCGTTAAGTTTTTTTATAAGGATTATTTCCTCTGTTTGCAGGTTTATTTCTTCCAATTTTTTCACCTCCCTTATTCTGGTGAGCTTTTCCCATTATTCATATTGTTGCACAAGTAACTATGAAGTTCTGTTGGTGTATGCTTCCAGTTGTTCTTTTCTTATACATCCTTTTTATACTATTCCTTGTAGGAGCTGTAGCTTTCAATTTATTTAATTAATATTTTATTTAATTTTGCTCGCTGAATTATAGCTAGTTTCAAGATCTGTTTGTCTTCTTTTTTGCTTATGCGTTTTCTCCAATTAAGTTTAATATCAAGACAGCATGTAATGCAATGCAGGATGTTAATAGGTATCTTTAGATACCTATATTGAAGCACATTTGTAAATTGTTTGTTTTCATTAATCTTTATCTTCCATCTTTTGCTCCAATTCTGGGGTATTTCCTCTCCTGACCATATTTTTTTCTAAACTCACACGTGAAGTACCTAATACTGATTCAATACGAGATAGGCGCAGAATCTCATGTTTAGATTTATTGGATAATGTCATTCGGATAAGTTTGTTCAGATGCAAGATACGATCAGTACCCTTCTATATGGATGCTTTTCATTATTGTTATTACATCTTTCCACGGAAGACAAATTGCCCATTGTGCTAGATTTCACGTAGTAAATTCACACCGAGGGCGATTTTAAATCAAACAGTTTCGTCACGTTTCCTCATTTCTGACCTCTCTCTACCTTAGACGCACTTCGAATTCAAATACGTCCCGAGTGAATCAAATACGTTCCCGTGTGTTACTCTTTTAACGGAGGGAGGCGTTCGTATCGCTTCCATGGCAACGGCACTTCCTCCGAGATCGGACTCATTAAGATGCGCGCTTACAATGTTCGGACTGTCTCTCGCAAGTCGGCGGGTCTCTTCGATACATCGGAAGGACGCCATCGTGCCCCTAATTAAGTTAATTACACGTGAATTTTAATGCGTTTTCGGTGCAAGTTTAAAAGGTTTGACAACATATTCGCTGTAAAAATGTAACGGATACACGGAACGAGTATGAACGTAATTTTAGCCGCTGGCGATGGATTGGACGGGAACGCCTTGGGAAGGTTGCGACATGCAGCCGGTTAGCTAATAGAAAAATCGCACTGAAACTGAATATAATTGGATGCGATGGTTGATTTCTGTACTTGTGGGATTATAGGTATTAATGATTTATAGAATAATAGGTAACGATTTCATTTAATATGTGTTAAATTTACCAAAAATTGAGAAAAATGAATGTCATTTCTGTAGTTACGAAAATTTGTGAAGTGACACACTATTTTTTGAGTCGACAAATCTTGATTTTATTGAAAATAATAATAATAAAAAAAATTGACGCTTGACGGGGGTTAACACTTGGGAATACAGGTTATGTATGAATTTTGAACTTGAAATCGGGGTTAAGATACATTTTAATTTGCTTGGTAGTTTTGATGCATATTCATCAGTAATGAGGGCAATTTATTACCTGTATAAAATCTTTTAAAAAATTAAATTGAAAAGAATTTGAATTAATTAAGAGATTGTGTAACGAAAATTCCATCATCTGTCATCGAATCTACAATTAAACCCAGAAATGTCAGTAATTCGAATCTAGTATTGGCAACCTTTAGTGATCTTTTGCCAGCCTAGGGAAATGGTATGTTTCCGGCCGATTTTAAATAATGGAAAATCATTGTTTCTGGCCGGAGGCGCAAAATAAACATTGAAACGAATCATTATTTGTTTAGATAAACGTTCATATTTGTCATTATCCATATTTATATTCAACTATGGGAAATAATCACAAATGGTCTTCCCTCTGAATAACCTAACCTCAAAGTATAACTTACGCATCGGTTTCTGTCGGTTCAGTACAGCCAGTTTGAATTACATACAATAAAATAGAACATGTTCTAATCCATTGGATGCAATTCGTCAGAATTGTAGTGAATTGGTCAAACGCGCCTTAAGTAAGTAAGTGCTTCTTTGCACTCCGCAAACAAATATTTTAACCGTGCGAAAGACCAAGGTTTGTAATTGTTTCAGATCTATAAGAGCCCTTTTTAACGAAGTTTGTATGCGTAGTCTTTTTCAGCCAGTCCAATTCTAACATAACTTATTGTTAGTATTTAAAAATGATGAAATAGTATATTACTACTTTTTGTGATGAAAAATGCGTTTATTAAAATTATGAATCCATGTTAATCGATGAAAACGACAAAGTATTTAAAAAGTTATTGCTAAAGATCAAAATGTTTGCGCAACCCGCGAAGACCACCGAAGAAAAGATTTTTCTACGTAAAATAAATATCGCTCGAAAGAGATTCGAATGTGACTTTCAAAACGTGCGACACGCTTTTGAAGGGTACATACAGCGTTTGATTTAGTTTTGACATTTCTAATTAAAACAACAAGGGGGTGGTGCCCCTTGTGACGCGTTTGAACTACGTAATGGAGCAGTTCTACTTGGTGGGTTCAGTAACAAAATCTGAAAGAATTGTCAGACGTTTATAAAGATAAAAAAAAAATTATCGATGACAGCTACGAATTTAGTTTCATTTTGTTTGACATTTGCAGCGTGCATTGTTTAGGACTTTTGCAGGTTAGGTCCAATATCTACATACTTGAATTATAAAATAATTATTATTATCTACGCTTTTATTTTGTACGATTATGCTCAGAGGTTATTAAAACAAATAACTTTCTTTTCCAAGCGGTGATTTGGGTTGTGGAATATATCGACATTTCTAGGCATTGACATCTATTAATGTATTGTACCATCCCCTCTGATATTTTGTCGCGAATTCGGCATTGAGTTTTCATATTTTATGAATTCTCACGAATATTCTTCTACACGTTGAGTCTATATATGTGTCCAGTAGCATTGAGGAGCCTTGGTAAGTGGAAAACATGTCTGTATGGCGATTGATTGCATAAAGTTTTCCGGTTTAATCAATTTATTGCAATGTAGCTTACATTGGTTTACAGCTATTCTGATTTAGGACAAATTTGTTGTTTAAAAATCGACGATCTAGCAAAATCTTTTCACATCTTATAAACTGCTATGTATATTATTTTGCTTTTACCGCCCCAATAATGTATGGGAGCGATTGAACTTATACGCTTCTCGAGTAAGATCGTCCTGTATATCCTCGACGTAAGCGTGAACAGAAGAAAAAAAAACCACCGAAGCTGACTCAGCACAATAAACGCAACCAACAGATTATTGACGTCCTTATCAGGCCTTCTCGCATTGTCCGTCGGAAAGATAATTCCAGTCGAGCGTCCAGTATGTAGCAATCCGTCGATCGTTCGCCAGATACCGACGCGTACAACTCGAACCTTCCACGATGACGTCCGCAGATGACGAGCTTCGTGCCGACTGCCTCTGCCCGTCTCCAACCTCTTCGCTTCCTCCTATTCTAGACCGCAGATCGCGGACTAGAAACTCGCCGACGACCGGCCGACTGGCGTTTTGTCTCCCGCTAGGTATGTACCACCCGATCGGTAATGTAGATGCTAATCGCGGCGACCGTGAGAAACCGCTCTTCTTCCCTCGTGACAATTCACGTTTGTACTGTACGTACGGGACTCGGGGAAGGTGAGCGCGCCCGACATACACAGAAACACACATTATATTTACGATTTTCGCGGCCGCTGATCAAACGCGACGTCGTGATCGGAGCTCTTCGTTTGTTTAACGGCGCGTCAAGTGGCGCGCGTTTTATTTATTAGTCGAAGATGCGCTGTGTGTCGCACGAGAACCCCATCAGATGCAAATGGGGTTTAATTGTCGACGTGTCGCGTCCTTTAGATTGGATTGATGACGCCTAGAAAGTGAATGCGACAATTTGTCATCGCGGTTTAGAAAAAGCTCTGGAGGCTTGTAAATCTCACTATTATCATTACTAAATGAAATACTAGAAATGTTTCTTTAAATGAGATACATTCCAAAAGAACTCCGCAGCAACTTCAACACCATACGACTTGATAAATCAAATAAAGGAAAAACTAATAGATCAAGAATATATTTAACCATATAACAGACATAAAAAAACCTTCAAAAATATTTCAAAACAAAACTAATTGAGAAATTAGAAGCACTGGGCAGGAAAGTGGGTGGATTACCACTTAAAAGCCAGACAAAAAAGTGATCCCTTGTTTGCAGAAAATCACAAACGGAAGAGAAATACATTATCATAAACCATTATGCGGCGTTTCTAATAAAGTATTAGGCGGCTACCTATAAAAACAGGTGTCAATTTGTCAGGCAATCGCAAGATACTCGCTGTGTTAAAACTAGGGGAGATATTTGTCATGAAATGTACAAAAGAGACGTAAAGATGAAGCAACTAACGTGTGAACAACGTACTCGCATTTTACAGTTTTTGTTACAACACAAAACCGACAGGAAATTGAAGCGCGGTGTTATTGGTCGAGTTGCAAGGAAGTTTGATATTTCCCGTGTAACTGTTACGCGTATTTGGAATAGGGCGAAGTAACAGTACATTGTGCCAAAGTGGCTTGTAGAAAAAGGAATTGTGGCCGAAAGCGTAAGACTTACTTACGCGGAGAATTTGGATAAAATAAAAGAAACACACTTCAAGTTTGTCGTTTGCAATTAACATTCTAAAATCGAACGTTTCTCGCATTTTCAAAGAAGGACGACGCTTTAAAGGGATATCCTCAACAGTGAATTGAAGACTGGCTAAAGTAATTTAAGCACATAGAAATAATCTCCACTCATGTATAGAGAGACAAGATACGCCCGATTAGTCTTAAAAGTTACCTCTCAATGTAACAGCAAGAGATAGCAATAGTTTTGACTTATTGTAGTCCAGTCTATGTATGCGGTGAGAATAAAACCAGCAAGTGCAAGTCCAAGAACTGTGTGTGGTGGAGGATGTACTGGTGTCTGATTATCAGATATAGTATGGAGCGCAGATGACCTGGTCCAATTAACTTTTGTTACTGCGTTCTGCAGCATATAGTTTTTGCCCAACTAACACTTGAAGTACTGTGCTCATTGGAAACACTAATAAAAATTGGGAAACGGCTATAAACTTGAAATAATACAAAATTTGTGAGCAGCAATCTAGATAATTTAGGTAATATATGAGATCAGAGTAGCCTGTTGATTCTGAAAGCTGTTCACAAAGGATAAAAGAATGTATTAGTATAGTCCTTTTCAAATTATAAGGAACTCACTTTTGATGTTCTTAATGCTTTTTTAATGCAATAATTACGTGGTCTGACAGCTTAGTCATTCATAGGTATGTACTTTCAATATATGAATCTTAATTATAACTTTGCGGCCCCTATGAATAAATGTATGCAATTCCTCAAACTTTACCATTGCAGATCTAATCGGTTTGTTAGTGTAAAAGATAATCAGATTAAGCTACCCGTAATACTTTCATTACAAGGAACAATAAAACCATTTGCAGATTTAGAAGCTAGTTTCTCATAATTTGAAACAAACTATACTTACCAAATGTAATATGTCATTTCAACAATTTTAATTAGAATTTCACTAATAGGAGCTTAATACTAGATTATTGTTATTTTCATCTACTCATCTGACTTTTTTTATGCTTTTACATTAATATTTGATGTTATTTCTCAACTTATTTTGTGCAACTAGATTATTAATTAAAGTAATTAATGTACAATTCTTGTCATCTGTTCAATATTCCGATGACTACAATGCTATTTACGTAGTAGATGCACTAATCAAGTGACCTTTACGTTATAATAAACGCACATGTACAAAAACAAGAGTTTCTTCGTGATGGCTTAATGGTAGCAAACTTGTTATTATTATTCCAAGTAGTTCAGACATTACTATATTAATCAACATAATTAATGTTGTCTGATGTACCAATCTCACTTTGTTCATACTTCATTGTAATAACTTGTTTTAATGAAGAGCGCTTTAGTTTAGGTTGGTATTAAAACCAAATAAAAAGCCAATAGAAAAACACTCACCAGTATCCATAGCGACCAAAGACAACGTATACTCGGCTTGCTCTTCGCGATCCAAAGCCCTGAGCAGAGAAATTTCTCCCGTCGAAGCATTGATCCTGAATATGTCCGTATCGCCCTCTTTGATAAAGTAACGAACTAATGAGTTGAAGGGTGGGGTGTCCGCATCGTACGCTTGCACAGTAATGACGTATCCGCCATTAGGAGGGATGACATTCTCCATGACGTAAGCCAGATAGGGCGAATCCAAGAAGGTGGGAGGATTGTCGTTGATATCAGAGACGGATATGGAAATTTCGGCCGTGTCTGAGCGGACAGCTTCTCCGTTTATATCGCCCGCGCAGTCCTCGGCGCGCACTACCAGGACGTAGCGAGATTTTCGCTCGTAGTTCAGATTTTTCGCCACGCGTACGATGCCGGTATCTTCTGCGATGCTGAAATCGCGATTGGTATCCCCCGAGCTGATCGAATAACGCACACGACCGTTTAATCCTTCGTCGATATCAGTGGCAGACACCTATATAAAAAATAAATGCTTAGAAGAACAGGAATTTACTTTTAAAAGCGAAAAATTTACCTGCAGCACACTAGCACCTATTGAAGCGTTTTCCGGTATGGAAGCACTGTATTGTTTTGGATCAAAGACGGGACTGTTGTCATTCTCATCCAGTATTTTCACCACGATCTGGGTTTCGGAAGATTTTGGCGGATCACCTCTATCTTTAGCCGTCACTCTTAAGGTATAACTGCTTTTTAGTTCCCTGTCGAGTTTCTCGGCAACTCTAAGTAAGCCATCTACTGCTCCTAAGGAGAATGTCCCTTTGGATGATTCGTCTTCGGTGAGGTAGTATTCGATGTAGCCGTTGCGACCTTCGTCTTTATCCTGAGCCTTCACAGCCATCACCACGGTGTTTATTTGGATATTCTCGGAAACTGAGGTCTCGTTGATGCTGGTGAATTCTGGCGCCATATCGTTGATGTCTTTTAAAACTATGATGACCTGGAGAAGGATTTATTTTTTCTTTAAGTGAATATTAGTGTCTAAAATAGTTGTTTTTTTAATGTTATTCCAGATATGGTAGATCTTTTGCTGATTCTGTGAGTTGAGAAACATTAGATGTTTATTTACTGAAAAATCATGGATAATAATAAATTTATTAAGTGAAAATTCATATTAATTTGAATTTCTTATGTATTTATATATTCAGAAGTAACGCGATGTGGATCTTGTGTGTACTTTATCTATTGTATTTTGTATTGTGTTGTAAAATCTGTTTTCTTTGCAGTTATTTGGATTGGTTTGATTAATTGTTGTGCTTCTGTATTTTATCGTTTCCTTTTTTGTTATTTTGTATTTTATTTCTATCATAATGTATTTTACGTTTAATCAATATGCCGATATTTACAGTTTAACATTTTTGATTCAGAACCTAACGAAGCATGTGTCTGTGTGTAGTTTTTGGACAGTTTATATGCATGTGATATTTTTAATTCATTTGTATAATCTTCTAGTTTTAATAAGAGGTTATGTATCATTAGAAATGGTAGACATATTTTGTTTGAAACGTACTTGGACTGTAGATGATAGCTGTTTCTCCTTTTCTGATGGTTGATCCGTGGCTGTCACCACCAGATTATAAACAGCTTGAGTTTCCCTATCCAATTCACGTCTGGTGTAGATGCTCCCATTAGAAGTGATTCCAAAGTTGTCTTTTTCGTCACCAGCGGTGATGCTATAAGTTATCTTCCCGTTGTTACCTAAAACAAACGAATCAAGAATACCGTAATGAAATAATTCCGCCAGCATGCGAATTTCCGGTAAAAATGACAGGTATCCAGCTAGGTGTACACATAGTAATCCTTGCCAATAGTAAAGGATAGGAAAAGCACGGTTATATGACCGCATGGGAGTACGCTTTCGCGCACTATGATTAGAAATTCGCTCCGTCGCAAATAGAGGAAACATCGTACGATGCAAAAATCACAGTAGGTACCGACAGAAGAATTCCTAGTCGAGTGTATCTAAATATTAAATAGTCGAATGCTGTATCTGGTAAACTAAGAATAAACGGCGTTTTGCCTTAATAATATGATATTACAGGCGGAAACAAAGAACAGAAATCGGCGACTTATGAGATTGTATAGATACATACATATGTGCTCGCTGCTAGACTTTGATGACAACAATTATGTTTGCCTTGCAATTTCTATCGATTTGTAGATTATAAAGTTAGGGAGGTGTGTACACATGAACTGATAATTCCAGGAAATAAATAAAAGGTGATTATCTCATTGATTACCTGAATCCAAATCAGTTGCGCTAACAGTCAAAATATGCGTATCCACCGGCACATTTTCTAAAACTTCGTTGCTGTACGACATCGGATCAAATACCGGGGCGTTGTCATTCAAATCCAAAACGTTGCAATAAACCGTCAACGTGCTGGACAAGGACGGGTGTCCGGTATCTTGCGCCTGTACCACCAGGATGTAATGTTGCACCTGTAACGATAAAATTCCTCTTAATTAAACACCTATTATTGTCATTAGAAGAGAATTTTTAAAATCAACAAATTAATTCACCTCCGCCTGGTATTAGCACATGTTTATCTTAAACCAGAAGTAATCTCTCACTTCCAATATTTGCTCGAGACGAAGATTTCCATTTAATGTATTTGCTATGAGTGTACATACAGCGTTAAAATGAAGGCAAACAATTGTCGGAGCGATGTTTAAGTAACGCTAGATAAATGCAGGGGATGTGGCATACCATTGTCGGATCTAACAACTTTTTTAGCACGGTTTCGTGTGATGCCGTGGAGCAGGATTGAATTTATTCATTTCCTGGTTTGACATAAAGCGAATTAGTGCTGTAGTTTTTTCTTTTATAAACTGTTACATGTTGCATACGATGAGTTGACATGATTCTTTTAAAATTAGTCTTTGCAGTTTTAACGACTGCACCATCTAGATACAGCTAACCACATTGTGTAAACAAATCGTTGAAAGTCTTTTAAAATTGTCTAAAGTATAAATTTTTACTAAATTGAAATTTAAATTCGCCTGTTTTGACAGAGTTTTGCAATAAAATAGTCTCCTCGATTTTGCAAAACTGACTTTACTGGTATAAATGTTGCAACATATGACAACCTTTTATTACTAAAATGAAGCAGTTTTTTTTTTAGCGATAGTGCAATATGTTTATTACAGAATTCGCAGCAGCGTTGCCAGATATCTTTCGATTGATTATCGTACTATTTGATCGAAATTATCGTATTTTATCGTACACTTTATGGTACCCGTTGGCAAATTATCGTTCCTGAAAGATTATTATAGAGAAACACATTGCTTTTGCAAAACCAACAGTTTATTATAAAGAATATACAGTGTGTCCCACCGGACGTGGGCTAACATGGCTATCTTTGTTAATATTGGAGATAGAGAATCGGTTAAATGGAGAAAGTAGTGCAGAATTTTGTGCACATTAACGCGGTGGCTTCAAAACGAAAAAATTCAGACTGGTTCAGAAGTTATTGAAAAAACCGAAAATCGTCAATTTTGAAATATTGCTCTAACTTCCTTATTATTAGATTTATCGAAAATCACATGACACAATTTAATACCGATTTACAAGATAATTATTCGCTTAATCTTATTTAAAATTACAAACTAAACTACAAACTACAAATAATGTTCAAAAACCTCGCCATTGCGTTCAATGCATTTCTGGCATCGCTTCTTGATGCTTCTTGTCACATTCCCCAGTGTTCTTCTATCGATGTTGTTAATCGCGTCTAAGACCGCCCTCTCTAATTCTTGTACATCTTGATAGTTAACTATGCCAAACACTTTATTTTTAACGTAACCCCACAGGAAAAAATCCAGAGGAGTGAGGTCCGGTGATCTTGGGGGCCAGCGGACGTCACTATGAGTCGCTATGAGACGATCGTTAAAACGTTGACTCAAATAATTTCGCACAGCAATAGAATTATGGGCCGGTGCGCCATCCTGTTGGAACCATATCCTGTTATTTAGCATTACAGGTAGCTCATCCAGAATATCTTCTACATCATTTGCCAGGAAATGAAGATATCTTTCGCCAGTTAAACTTCCGTTATACAAAATTGGCCCGATGATCCTGTTGCCCAAAATTCCACACCACACATTAAATCCAAAACGGTGTTGATTCCTCCTACCAATAATTAAATGAGGATTTTGTTGTGCCCAAAAATGTGTATTTTTACGATTGAAAACTCCCAAATTCGAAAAAGTAGCTTCATCCGACCACAAAATGTTTTTGCAGAAATTGTCGTTGTGTTCTGTTTCTCGCACATACCACCTACAGAACTGCAACCTGCGATCCTGATCATTAGGAAAAAGAGTCTGACTGATGTTGTAAGCATACGGGTGGTACTTGTGTTTTTTCAAAATTCTCGCTACCGTTGATTTTGCAACTCCTACTTCCGTTTGAATTTGCCTTAAGGATTTGTTACCCGCGACGTGAACGCTTGCTAAAACTAGTTGTTGTTTTCGTTCATCACCACCTGGTTGGTTAATACCATGTTTCAAATCTTTCTTTGAAAATGCACCATGTTGCTTTAAATTTGTATCCAAACGCCGGAAGGTCTTGTAGTTTGGTTGTCGTCTTTCAGGAAATTCATTAAAATATTCTGTTTGGGCCAGCGTTGCATTCTTATTACAACGAATATAAGTACAAAAAATATCATACTTTTCGCGTACAGAAAATTCGGCTGCCATTGTGAATCAGTGCAAACTCAATAATATCAAACGGGAAATGTCACTGACTGACAGATCTACGCAACAAATTTATTATTTTTTCCAAGGCACACCATTAAATAAAGCAATGAATTTTTAATAAGAAAAAGCGAATAATTATCTTGTAAATCGGTATTAAATTGTGTCATGTGATTTTCGATAAATCTAATAATAAGGAAGTTAGAGCAATATTTCAAAATTGACGATTTTCGGTTTTTTCAATAACTTCTGAACCAGTCTGAATTTTTTCCTTTGGAGCCACCGCGTTAATGTGCACAAAATTCTGCACTACTTTCTCCATTTAACCGATTCTCTATCTCCAATATTAACAAAGATAGCCATGTTAGCCCACGTCCGGTGGGACACACTGTATATAGTTATAACATAAACATAATAAAATTAATAATAATCATGCTTACCGCTCTTGAAATACGTCACATATTAAATTTAATAGCTATATTATGCAATACTTGTTATAACCATAACCTATATCCTTGTTTTTATATATGTATTTATTCAACCGTTTAGAAGTACAACAGAATGTCTCCTAGATGGCGCACGATGCCAATGTAATGAGGAATTGCACAACTTTTTTTTTATATCATAGAATGATAGAGAATGTTGTAATATATAGCCCTTCATTAAACCTTCTTTTAAATTGTTTCTCATTAAGGCATAATTAATTTTTTTAAAGTGCTCTGACGTCACAAGTTCTTTCATTCATAAATTCTTAGTCTGCATGATTTGGCAATGGAGCGATAGTCATCGTAGTTCGCATCATCATCGCAGATAAGTAATATTAAGTTCGCTGTTCGCATGCTTTGCGCGTACAGATGGCGTAAACGTATTATTACGATATTCTGTGTTTATTTTACGCGGTTTGGAGGTTATAATCTTTGAGAATTCGTTCTTTTCCGATAAATTTGAGAATTTTAAACGCAAACTAAAACAAGATGCAGAAATAATGCCGAATCCCAAATTCCTTGTGACCATAACCTGCATAGCACCTTAATAATATCGTATTTCGCAGCCGGTAAATGACTGCAATCTATGATTATTACGGGGGAGTAATTTCTATGTTGCCATATATTCTCGTTCATTCATAAAATTTTACTACGTACCTGTGACGTATAAAGATCTTAAAAAAATTATATTTCAAAAACTACTTTACAGAAAACCGTCAAAATTTCAGTGTAAATATATATTTAGCACATGTACAAAATAACATTATTTTAACAAGAATTTAAAAAAAGTGCAATTCCTCATTTAGTGACTCTATCCAAGAGATAGTATACTGTAATGTAAAATCTCATTGCGCCATCTTGGAGACATTCTGTTGTACTTCCAAACGGTTGAAGAAGTAGCAGACTTCGAATGATTTTTCGAATGTAAGCGCGGCATCGGGCTTTTGATGTATCTAAATTTACGTCTATTATTAAACGTTTAAAAACTGTAAAAAAAGAAATTCATCTCTCTTGTTCTAAAAAGAACATTAATAATTTTAATCAAGTTCAGTAGGCAAACGGGGAGGTGCCTGGTACAAGTTCGACACGAGGTAAAATTTTTAATATAGAAAATTTCCTCATATTAAAAATTACAGTTAAAGCAGAAAAGCATTTATTAACCTAATTGTCAATTTTAATAATAAATAATAGCAGTTTAAGTAGCTAGATAGACCAAGAGCAAATAGTTAGTAGATAGTTAAATAATTAAATTTTTATTAAATTAAGTTTGTAATTTAAGTACATTATTATAATATAAGTATTATAACGTCACAGAACCTCTAAGTTTTTGTATATTGTTAATAAGGAATAATGTTGTATACGAGCATTATAGTAAACTGTTATCTTCATGGTTTTTTTTTTAAGTTGAAATAGTGCATACTGATGCATATTTCGCATATAGCAGAGCATATTTGTCAATAATTTCTGCATATTGTTGTCAAAATATGTGCATATAAATGCAAATATTTTGTTGTCTTTTTGTGCAAATAATCCGAGCTTTATGATCACTTAAAATATCTATTTAACCGTTCACAAAACGTCGTTAAATACTCGGAACGTTCGCAATAATACACGACAATACTCCACGCCATTACGTCGGTCTTAATCGACATCGGTCATTGAAATTACTCCGCAGCCTTAATCATAGGTGGTCTCGCTCGAAAAGGACCGCTATCTGACGCGATCCTGGGCGAACCAACGCAACGACAAAAAAAAAAAAAAAAAAACCCGCCGAATTTTGCGGCGATTTCTGGCAATAGCGCGTCGTCGTCCGCTCGCAGCGGCCCCGTTTTTGCTATTCTTCCGTACCGAGTCCGCGTTCCTTAAGCTCCCGGATCACGTCGCCTTTTTGCCGCTAGAGTGTCGTCGGCAGCCCGCGAAACACATAGCCGAGACGCGTTGATTTAGGATTCGTCGGACGACATTCGTACACGACGATCTCTCTTACTTATCGATAAATCTGAGTCATTCTCTAACGTGAATGACGACCGTGAAGTGGACTGAAAAAGAAATATAAGAAAGGGAAATAAAAATACAATCGCCAATCTTATATAAGTATAAAACGCGAGCCTACCGTTATGTTAGATTTTTGCCGGGATCTTTCGCATTTTGCCATTAATTTTTTCGCATAATACGAAAATAGAATGGCCGTAGATCAATGTGTCGCGTTTATCTGTGTCCGTTTTGGACAGTTTTTAATATAATTAAATTGGGGGAACCACCGAGTATGCGTGAAATCTGTTGAAGATGCTAGTACCTAATCTAATGTATCAATTTCGGTTAGTTAAGTTTTCAAATGAATTTCAAATTGATTTAAAATCAACTAAAAACCAAACGGTAAACAAATTAATAAGATGAAAAAGAAATATGTGAGCTGTATACAAGGGGCTTTTCATGTATCAGAAAGTCTACTTAGAGTAAGTTACCTCCAATAAATAAATATTAATAATAATAGGACATTAGTACAAACATTTATTAATTTGTAAATATTATTTGCTATCGACTATAGGATGTATTATTTACTTTTGTATAAATGTTTTTATATCTGTGTTTTTGCAATTGTGTTGGACAATTATATAAGGCACTTTCTTGTAACATACATTGATTGGAAAGATTCTATACAGCCAAAAAGCAAATTTCTTGTCTCAATGGATTTTTTTTTGTTTAACTTAATTGAAAATTAATTAATTGCTTTGAATGAAAGAAACACCGCAAGGTGTTTCTCCTTCACATTCGTTAATTTTCATATAAAAGGGATAAACATTTCAGTTATAATAAATAACCTTTATTCTTTCCAGTATTATTTTTGTACATATATTTTGCACTAGCCCACTTTTTAATCCGCTTAAAACTTTAGTTTAATCACTTTCTTTGTCTAACCA
The DNA here is from genome assembly GCA_949128085.1 of Cetonia aurata. Lineage (NCBI taxonomy): Eukaryota > Metazoa > Arthropoda > Insecta > Coleoptera > Scarabaeidae > Cetonia > Cetonia aurata. Next base: position 39,862,275 of record OX421885.1, read on the forward strand.
GGTCCAAATCCCCAAAGATTCGATTTAAACAAAATTACTTTCTATGAGAAAACCACCAAAATGAATATAGCTGTGTTGCAGTAGGCGTATAAAACAAAAGTGTGTAACATATGTAGTTTCTTGGTGTTATGTTGACAGTTAGAAAGATTTTTGGTGTATTTGTCGTATTCCGGCTTATCTACTTAACAAAAAATACATTTTTTTTTAAATGTGTAGTTTTAATTATTGTGAAACATGTACCTAATCAAAATGGTATATAACCAACAACTCATGCTGCAAAAATAGTAGACGGCCAAATGTCGTTTGCCAAATATGGAAGTTAAGGCAGTATGAGTGCAAAACTCAATTTAATTAATAAATATTCAATTCGCGGTAACTACTACAAGATAGATGCAGTCGATCGTGAAGGATGTGTAGCAATCATATTTCCACCGGAATCGAGACGCAGGAGACACAGGCGTACGTTAAAATGTTACAGAAAGTAATATATTACGCATCGCCGGTGACAAGGTTAATTCGTCTTTTGATCTGCGCCCCTCTCCGCGCCACCCCCGAGGTACGCAACAACGTTTTCTTGCGCACTTTGTCGCCGATGTGACAGTAATGGTATAAACAGTAATAACTGGATAATGAGCAAAAAACTAGGTGGTGGGTATCTGGTTGTCCGCGCTCACTGTGACATATTTTCCCTCCGTATAAATACCGTATGTGCGTGCAGTGATGGATAATAGTATCCGGATGGTTAATGGACGTTTATCTGGGGAGAAATAAAAGGTTAAATTACGGCTAAAGGAGCTTTTGTTTTTGTGTGACGACTTTTCCTGTTCTCTTCGTAAATGAATATAATTTAATACCGTTTTGAGGATCATTCTTGCAATTTAGTAACGATTTAAAGAGGTATAAAAAGTAATTACTGGCTTTTACTTACTCCTGGTCGTAATTATTGTTGTTTACTGTTATCATTTCTCTACAAAAAAAGAACTGTGGTCTGCCGTAACGATTCTAGTTCGCTCGATATTTAAAACTTTCACCATTTGCTTTTCTTGTTTCTTATTCTCTGTAATTCCTGAATATAGACACAGTGTAATAACAACATGTCAGTATTATTGAGGTTTTTTCCGGGGGCATCTGGTTTTTTTTTGGGATACGCGTGGGATAATTTTTTATCGATTATCTTTAAAAAGGAAAAGCAATCAACGGCGAGTATTATGCTAACTTATTGCAGCGTTTAAGTGATTAAATTAAGGAAAAAATGCAGCATTTGGATATCTATTTCTACAATTAATTTCACAATAGAAAAGGAAAACAATGATCAACTACCATTTTTAGATGTTTTCGTTATTAGGAATAATAATAACATAGAAATAGATATCTTCCGCAAAGACACCAATGTCAACAAGTTTATAACAGCGGACTCAAATCATAGTTTTCAGCAAAAAAATGGCCTCTTTTAATTTTCCTATCCATCGGTTGTTAAGTTTTCCGCTTACAAAAAAGATAGATATGAAAAAGAATTTTGTTTAATTAAAAAGATCGCGAAGTACAATGGTTTCAATTCGGAAATAGTAACTAAGATAATTAGGACATATAAACTTAAGAATCATATTCAGGATTCCACATGTTTGCTACCTCAACAAACTCGGGGTAATAAATTTGTTTCTTTGCCATATCACTCATCCACACGTAAGTTGAACAGCATTTTTAAAGAACAGCATCTTCAAATTGCATTTAAGTCGAGCAGTTCATTAAAATCTCTCTTGGGGAACACTAAAGATAAAATTTAGGTAGATCAAAAATCTGGGATTTATGAAATAAGTTGTAGAGATTGTAATCAAAAATATGTTAGGTAAACTAGGCGTTCAATCACAACTCGTTATAAAGAACATATTGCACATTTCAAATACAACAGACCGGATAAATCTAATAGCGTTGCTCGACATATTTTAGACACAGGTCACGGTATGCCTACAGATAGTCTTAGGCTAGAATTAGATAGTTACGGTAGTATTTATATACTTAAAAACAAATATAAATTAATGAATTCCGACAAAGGACGAATACCTGAGTCCAGCTTATACGAATTATTGTTAACTTAATTGCTAGTTCGTCACACTCCATTAGATTTAGGTAGTATATTTCTATAGCCTAAGCTGAGCGCATCCGTTCGCCCCTGCTTCCCTTCAATTAGCGCCTTACCCCTTCAGAAATCCTTCCGGTACCCTTTTTTAGGAGGTTTCAGCACTATTCTTACGGGGCCCGCCATTTGGACGCCTTTTAGTGTTATTAATAAGCGTAGTTGTTTGTAAAGGTTGTCAGTGTTATTTCACTAGTGATTTGGTGAAGAGCATATTTTCCAAGGTTTACCTTAGCCTAAAACACTATAACAAAAATCCCAAAAGAAAGGTGAAAAATCCCTTACCACAAAATTAGATAACAAATCTAAATACGTATTTCGGCAACTAAGTTGCCAGCTTCAGTAGAAACAAGTGAAGAGCACTTCTCTTGTTTTCTACTGAAGACGGCAACTTAGTTGCCGAAATAGGTATTTAGATTTTTTATCTTTTTAATTTTTGTGGTAAGGGATTTTTCATTTTTTCTTTTGGATTTTTGTTACGTTATCTTGTGAATTCATTTCTTCTTTCGTCAGAATCTCAAAAATGTAAAAGAATTGTCTTTTATTTTTTTGATTTTTTTAAATATTTATTCTTTGGCCAAACTCCCATGAACGGTAGTGTACATACGCTGGACAAATGGAATAGCAACGTTCAGGACGAAACGTCCTCGGTTCTCTCTCAAAAAGAGCGCACGTTCAAACCAGTCCCGTGGGCTGTGTGCATGTGCGCGTTCCATTCAAAGGCGAGCAAAAAGCAGCCGACCACGGCGCGGTCCTGAGGAGTCGAGAGACATCGACGGCCATGGCCACGCGGTGCGGCATGCACTGTGCCGTTCCGATACAAAAATGAGGCCCGTCGGGTTGCTCGCGTCCGCGACTAACTAACGGCGGCGGTGAACAGATCGTTCGGAAATATAAGAGACGTCGTCGTTTTGCTTATCTGCCCGGCCATCTCGAATTAAAATGAATGAAATGGCGAATTAATGTACGCCGTTTCGGCGGCCGGCATCCACGCGAGTTTATCCGCGCGTACGACAGAGAGACACGGCAGAACGGCATACGTGTGTAACGCAACCTTTATTAAGCCCGCTTCATATTTGGTATTGAAAAATACCCTGCGTCTCCCGCTGGTGGCGTCGCAATATTTACTGATTTATCGATTAATTAATATCGGGCAATTTTATCATCTGGTGATTCGATCTTTTCTAACGGTTCGTTTTTTTTTTCTCTTTCGGTTTTGTCTTCGGCGGTGTTTTTATTCCGACCGATACTTTCGCTAAGTTTTACCGAGAAAACGCACAATGGCACTCATTGTTTTAGTCTCTCATTTCGGGTACGAGTCAATATAAGAACGGTGTCTGTGTTTGTTACCGGTCGTTTAGTGAGCACTTCGCTTCTAATTAAAATGCAATTCTTCAACTGGAATGAGATTCGAACCGTATTTGGAGTATTTTTATCGTACACGGATCTAATATGGTGCATACTTAAAAAGGGTACATGAGAAACGGAGCGCTTTGCTCTCGAAATGACATTTGAAATTTTGCCATCACAGTCGTATACAAGAAAGTATGTTGCTTTAGTGTTACACCAGTCAAAACAGACAACAATGTTAATTACTAACTTATAAATTATAATACTATTTAGAAATTCATTGGCAGAGTAAAATGTTATGGGTGAGATTTTTCTCTAAGCATAAATGTAGGTAAATCTTGCACGTCTTAAGGTAATGTATTGAACAATTTAATTGCAAGGTATTTAGTAATATTTCGTTTGCTAATCATGAAGGTGTGAGTGCGGGGTTCTCAGGACAAGCCCTAACATAGAGTTCTAAACTAACTCCTATAATACACTTCCCCTCTCTGCATGTCAGACCACACATTAGCATTAAACAACGCCTCTAAAGAGGGGTCAACTACAAAATATTACAAATTAATAGTACTATATAAGTAGGTTCGACCTACTTTTATAGCCTTGTGTACGACGTGATGGCCAATTAAGAAGTTTTTTTACGGTGACAGTATGTAACCAGAATGATAAAAATCTGAGTATATAGGACGGTTATAATATTAACAAGTTACCTATGCCTATAAAACAAGGATGTTAAACAAGTCAGAAGGGATTCAGTTAGAAAAATGGAAAAGTAAAATCCTCAGATCTATATATGCGAGGCGAGGATAAACACACCAGAAGGTTGGAGAAGATGAATAAACAAGGAAATAGAACAGTTGCACACTGAACTAAGGATAACGATATGGGTAAAAGCTCAGAGACTAAGACGGTTGAAATACGTAGAAATGAATGGAGAGAGAAAGAATGCCACAAAAATGATCTTAATAAGATGACTAGTAAGGGAAAAGAAAAAAGAGTAGACTAAGAAACTGAGGATATAAAACCACACGAAAGGATACCAAAATGGCGACCGAAGGCTAAAACAGAAGAACATTTTTTTAGAGAAAATGGCGTGTTTTTTACTTAAATAAATGAAATAAAAATATAGACTATTGGAATATAATATGGCTGGTGTTTGACTGTTTCCATTGTCTGTTGAATTGTTGAAATCCGACGTTTCGGAAATGGTTCTACTGCCGTCATCAGGCCAGCCCTAATGAGGACTATAACTTACTGAATTTGTGTATATAGATATCCTGTTTTTTAACGTTTTCTTGATTGGAATTTTTAATATGGGAAAACATAAGTTTTTCTGGACAAAATCTGATGTTTCACCAATCCCTTATTGGCCATACCATCTATTTAAATACGCAACTTCTTTTTTGGCAGTTTAAGACGTTGCTGCCAGTGCGATACCGTTTTTAGTAACTTTTTGCCTTTCTCTTTTCGTCTGAGCCGACTTGCAAGCGCGTTCGCGTATCGCGCGGTATTTTAATTGCGTTTCGTCAGTCGAGCAACGCAATCGAATTATATTGCAAATTACGAAGATATGGGTTATTTCCACGTGTTCTCGGAACCGGGGAGCGAAAACATCCGTCGCTTGTATCGGCCGCTCGGCACGCCGAGATGGAAAAACTAGAAACGCACCGCGATCCGGCGGACTTTGGCGAAGGAACGGGCTGCCAGAGTACCAAACAAAGCGACGCCCGGTTCCGGTAAACGCATTAACAAACAGGTCCTGTTTTTTTTTGCGCCCGCTTCTTCGTCGTCGGTCCACGGTCGCGAATGAGAATCGTTTAATGTGTGTTACACATATCTCGTGTCTCTGTGACGCGCAGCCGGTGGGGAAGGGGTCCTCTGTCTGGATGACGAATCGGACTAATCAGAAAGTTTATTGGGTATTAAAAATGAGTAATTACGGGCCGGGAGGATCGGGTTTCGATTTTTGATCTTCTTGACGCGATGAAGGGGAGGAGTGTTCATTTTTACTGGTGTGATGTAATATTCTTCATGCCAATGCTAGCAGATACATATTCATGATATGCAGATATCCCCAGTGAGAGAAAAAAAAATAATAAAAAATAAATTAAAGGAAAAAATATGCGTTTGCTTTTAATATAGTAAAGAGAAACTGAATTCTACGAAAAACTAAATCAATTTTAAGGAGAGCTTTTAATTTCAGTTTTGAGTTTTCTTTTATATCAAGTGCTGCTGGTCTTTTGAACAGAGTTGAAAGGTTTTAAGAAGATATACAGTGTCAAGTATGAGATCCGCATCACATACAGAAACAAAAAAAAACTGTCAAAATAGCAGTAAAAAGAAATATTTTATCCTTTTCGGAAATATTTATGTAGTTAGAAACTAACTCCAAATAGCAGAAGTATAATACGTTTCGATGGTGCTACTCTTTAAATAAATGCTTTTCTGCTACCACTGTAATTTAATATGAGACAATTTTTGGAGGAATTCCTCTTAGATTATAACTTTTGATGAAGTTTGTACTGCCTTGCTCATAGTTTTTTTTAATTGCAGCTATTCGAGAAGTTCGAAAGAATGCTAATGGCCCAGTTTTGTGGGACAACCAGTACAAAACCGTTTAACTGTTATATAATGTTAAAAATATGGTATATTAAGTACATTTATGTTTATTAAAGAGCATTCTCTTTTAGACTTTTGCATGTAAAAACTTTGACACACTTACCTCTTCATAATCTAGCTTTGCTGTTAAAGTGAAGACACCAGTTTGAGGGTTCAAGGAGAAAACATCGTTGGCCCAATCGCTGATGACAGTATATGTCAAATCTGCGTTCTCACCCAAGTCAGCATCAACCGCTTTGATTTCCCCAACCTTGTAACCTCTATGAGCGTTTTCCGGTATATCGAACGAGTAAGCATTCTCTAGGAAACCTGGCGGATTATCATTGGTGTCCGTAACCTGCAAAAGTAAAACAATAATCACGATAATGAACCATACTTGCACATTGATAACTAAATTACTGAAGATTCTCCATGGTTGCGAAGTCTCGTCCCATTAATCATAAATAAGTGCTAATACAGTTATAATGATACCGACGGTAACAGTAGTTGTGAAAATGCGTTAAATAACGCAGTTAGCGTGCTTACTTCCACACTTTCATAGATTACGTTTCATCCATTTGTGTTGACGCCGCGTTATATGGCCGCGCTGCGTCGTAAATATGCATAGTTACCTCTTCTTGCCGACGAGAAGCTGTCGATGCTCTCAGTTATGGTTTCTGAACTGCGATAGGAGTATAAATCGTTGGAGCATTCCGAATAAACTTTCTTGAAGAGATAATCGATGGTATCGTCTCAGTTATGCGGTAACAAAGGTGACTGCGCAGTAAACGCAATTTGATATATTATGTAGAATTATGTGCAGCTTCGCGATTGATTTAATAAAAAGATATACAATATACTTTATAACCTTATTCATTATTATCTATTGTGTCATGTGTTTGCGATTCAATTGTAACAATCAAAAAGGAAACAATTTGTATACAATAAGCAAATATGAGCACCCACGCCGCTGTACAACAATTGACTAATCAATACAGAAGGCATCGCACTTAAGCTAAGGTGATTCTATTGAGCTTAAGAGGATTTCGCATCCTGTTCTAGAGCCGTGTAGGTATCTAACAGGCGTTTATGAGAACCCGACGACTGATTAAACAATATTCGATGATTGAGCATCATTTCGCTAAACGAACTATCATGATTGGGAGGTCGAACTGGCGTAATCTACGGAATTTGATCTTGATGCGGCGGATCTTGACCGGCCAGGCGCGGACGATCACGTGACGATGACTTGTGCGAGCTTAGAGATGAACTTCCAGCTAGCCGGAGCGGTGATTAGGTTCAAATCGCCGAAATGGGACGCTCGTGTCGGTTAATTGAAATCGTAGATTTCATCTGATTATACCGGGCTTAATAAATAGCAGAATGCGGGGCATTTAGTCTTTAAACATACAGAAGTAATAACAAAAAGTAGGCGCTCGTAGGTGATTAATATTTCGTATTGCTGGTTGAAGAAGAGCTAATGAATTTGTTTGTTTTTTTTTTTCTAAACTAATTCTCAGGTAAGTTTACTATACGATTTGGTGGGGTATTAAATATTTTACCAGACAAATTTTTCGCGGGGCTTCGGAACGATTTTAAATTTAGACGCGCGGTTTTAATTCTGGTGACGACGTGAAATAAAATCTATCTAAAACCGGGGTCAGATCAAAAGCACGTTTTTTCGTGCTATGTCGGGTCAGAAAGCTGTGCCGGCGCTAATTTTGCAGAAAGTGAATGACTATGAATAAATCTCTGAGTGCATCAGTGAGCTCTGCCGACGCGTTCGTCAGAATGAAGATGACGTGAGAGAGAATGTCTGTGTTACGTCAGAAGCTATGCCGGCGCTAATTTTACAGAACGAGAATGACTATGAATAAATCTCTGAGTGCATCAGTGAGCTGTGCCGGCGCGTTCGTCAGAGCGAGGATGACGGAAGAGAGAATATTCTGTGTTACGCCAGAAGCTATGCCGGCGCTAATTTTACAGAACGAGAATGACTATAAATAAATCTCTGAGTGCATCGGTGAGCTGTGCCGACGCGTCAATCAGAGCGAGGATGACTGGAGAGAGAATGTCTGTGTTACGTCAGAAGCTATGCCGGCGTTAATTTTACAGAACGAGAATGACTATGAATAAATCTCTGAGTGCATCGGTGAGCTGTGCCGACGCGTCAATCAGAGCGAGAATGACTGGAGAGAGAATGTCTGTGTTACGTCAGAAGCTATGCCGGCGCTAATTTTACAGAACGAGAATGACTATGAATAAATCTCTGAGTGCATCGGTGAGCTGTGCCGACGCGTCCGTCAGAGCGAGGGTGACTGGAGAGAGAATGTCTGTGGTACGTCAGAAGCTATGCCGATGTCAACGGATAGACCGGGCTGGGAGAAATTGAATGCCTGTGTTAAGCGTTAAGCGTGCGGTTTATATACACTACAGCGGTCTCCACGTGGTTGTGATGGTGGGAGTTGAGTTGAAAATAACATAACGGTGGTGACGCTACCGCTTATGGGACAATTAATCAAAAGAAAATAGAATTAATGATTAATTTAATTCACAATTTTGACCGTGAGTTTTTATTTAGTAAATCCTTTGCTCCTGAATTATTTTTCGGCTGTTATTCTGCTGCTTTTCTCGTAATAATTTTTTTAGATTTGTTGTGTATCCGTTATTCGGTAGGTTTTATTAGTTCTGATTTGGTAATTCTGCACAGAGAATTAGGATTAAAAGAAAGTACTTTTCGAAATAATGTCGGTTCTGTCGTTGCCTATTGCTTCGGTATAAGAAATGGCACGATTTTGCAAATTTTATAACCTCGTCATGCTATAAACTGTGTTCCGTCTTTTAACTCGATGAAAATTGTACGTGTTTATAATGGTTTTTGTGTATTAATGACTTCCATTAGTTGATAGCGATACGCGTATGCACAATGTTATGAAACTGGACTTTCAGGTTAGTCCGCCAATCTATTTATTTCCACAACTACGATTTTACGACCTCTTAAACGTAATCAAATCGGAAAATATCGCATGATTATGTATATTCGGAACGCACGTAAACTACAAGTAACATAGAGCATGTTAACGACGACGAATTAAGTTACCGCTTTGTCGTCTACTCTCCGACTAATTTATGGTATAAACATGCGATAAGTACATATTAATTATTTAACCTAATCTAATATTTACGACGACCAGGCGTTCAGATATTTTATCTGGGCGAAATGTTGAAGTTCGTAGAGCGCACTTGGTGCGCGAGCCATAAACAGTAAGTGCAGTACTTAAATCCATCGCAGATAGTGGGAGCTTGTAGTGGAATATGGAAAAGAGAGATATTATTATTGGTAGTCCTATTATTGTTGTTATTATTATTACATTACTGGTATGGGAAAAGCGCCATTGCGATGGTCAATACATAAGGCGAAGAATAATGACCGAGACGACGAAGACGTATGGATCACGGAAACGATTCTAGTCTGACACTCCGGCTAGTAAAAATAGCGAAAATGTCACCAGATGGCGCGAAATTCCTCGAGCGTTCGCTCGCACGACCCGTAGGCACATTAATAATCGTATCTACGTGTACACACACGGCAATAATCGAACAGTACTATCGGAACGATTACCAACCTACTACAACTGCACTACAACAACTACTGCCTTTCCTCTCGGGTCGTTGCACCTCCCCGTTGGTCGCAGTTAGTACGAAATCTGTCAGATCAGAATCTGTGTGGCAGTGAAGCGGCGGCTATGATAAAGTGCCCGATGCGCCGGCTGACTTTACCGAGTTAAATCGAAAATAGCGATCCGCGTACAGTCCCGGACAAATGCCGCTCGCAGTCAATCCGCTACGAGTCCAATCAATCTCCGTAATAATTGTTGAGAGCTCGTTCTAAGAGAATATTTCTCGATTAATCTCCGCTCGCAACGTCCCGGTAAAGATCGTTGAATGCAACTTACACCAGCTTTACAATGTTATAATAATAGCACGAGATTGATTATTAAAACTAGCGAAAGATGGCGTAAACGTGTGCAATACAGGTTATTATTACAACCTTTGCAATTAATACCGTTTACGGAAGTACCGTCTACAATCGCTAAATTATATAGTGCAGAAAATATATAAATAATGTAATAATATCTAACAATTTTATGTACAGGGTTATTATTGTATAGTACGAAATAAAAGAGGGGTGAAAGATGTACATGAGCAATAAAGCCCTAAATACAAAAAATGCGCTTCTAAGCGCACGTAGAATGAATTCACTATGCGTAGCATTTAATTTTTTCGATGTTGAAATTCATTTCCTATCAGATTTATGTCTATACATACGGTAAACATAGCTGTGGGCCGTCTTTAACTACATTTTGGGCCTTCAAATTTGGAAAACTATAACATGCATATAGAATCTCAATTTTTTGTATTTATCGCGCGCTGAAATTCTTCTTCTTCTTAATCTTAGGCCTTTGTACTGTTAGGTGTAAGGCGGTTTTATCTCACTCGCACTCTTCCTTCCATAATTTTCTATCCTCGGCTATCTTTCTTATTTCTTTCCATCGTATTCCCTTGTTTTCTGCTGCTTCTCTTATTCTGTCTTCCCACGTTTTTCTGGGTCTTCCTTTTTTCTTTTTCCCTGATACTCGCATCTCAAATACTCTTTTCGTTACTCTCTGTTTTGGCATACGGCACACATCTCCAAACCACCTAAGTTGACCTTTTATTATCTTCTCACTTACAGCTTCTATCTTTAGTTTTTGTCTGTATACATCGTTCTTTATTCTATCTCTTTTAGTTTTATTTTCTATGCGTCTTAGGAATCTAATTTCCATAGCATCCAGGCGTGTTTTATGTTTATCTGCTAAAGTCCATGTTTCGCTACTGTAGGTTATTGATGGTCTTACTACGTTTCTTATTACTTCTGTTTTTATAGCCCTGTGTATTTCCTTCCTTCCTAAAGATGTAGTCTTCATCATATGAAATAGGCTTCCTGTTTTTCCCATTCTATCATTTATTTCTCTGTCTGTGTTCCCATTGCTCTCGATTATTGATCCTAAGTATTTGAAACTTTCCACCTGTTCAATTTGTTCTCCATGTAGGCGTATGTTATGGATTTTCTTTTCTCTGGACGTTATCATGCTTTTTGTTTTCTTTATATTTATCACCATGTTTATTTCATTGAGTATATATTCTAGCACCTCTAGATTATACTGCAAGTTCTTTTCCGAATCCGACATTATAACCATGTCGTCTGCAAACAACAGTTCATTAATTTCTGTTTCTTGCATTTGCCAGTATCCTAATTTCAATGTCTTCATCTTTTTCTTAGCTTTTTTCATAGCTTCATCTAGTACTAAGGAGAATAGTAGGGGGCTTAACACACATCCTTGTTTTACACCTACCTTTGTTTCAAATTCCCTTCCTTAGCGCTTCCCATACGTGCTCTCTTTGTACCCTGTCAAAAGCCTTCTCTAGATCTATCAAACACTATGTGTATGTCTCTACCTTTGCTTATACATTTTTCGCTTACGGATGATAAAAATTAAATCTTGTGTATTTCTTCCACTCCTAAAACCGTATTGTGTCTCTTCTATTGTATTTTCGATCTTGTTTTTTATCCTTCTTTCAATTATTCTAGCGAGCAGTTTGGCAGTTATACTGGTTCGTGTGATTCCTCTGTAATTATCACACACTCTTTTGTCGCCTTTCTTATATATTGGGAGTATTATTTCTATATTCCATTCCATTGGTATCTTCGCGCTGAAATTAATTATCAAAGAGGAGAATTTTGATTTTTTATTCTTGCCTCAAAACCGTAAAGCAAAATTAAACCGCAGAATTACATTTCCTAATAGATACTAAATTCCAAATAAAATCATATAAATAAATATTTCTCAAGAATTATCTGAATCTCTACGCATCCACAATATTTAATCGGCTCCGTATGCATCTGAAGATGTTGCTGTTTCGCGTCATTTCTCTCGGCATTCCTTCTCTTCCGCGTATCTCCTATTTTATCAAGTTATCGAAAGATAAGCGCAGCGCGCATGCTAACCGGGAGTTAGAGAGGCGTCAGGGCATAAAACAAACGCTTTATTTAACGTGAAAATCGTACGTTGCACCAAAGGTCGCTCGCCAGCACTAGCCGTCTCATCTCGGCCGATTAACGCCGTGTAACGATCGCGGAAATCGAATGAGAGTTGTAAATCAAAATATTTTATGCAGCATACCGGGGACTGCAACATTTACTTTGTTGCTTTATGAAAAGGTGAAGCCGCATATCCAATTTGAATCTTATCAAGATTGTTTGATCGATTTAAGTGCAAGGAATAAGATTGAAGCATGATGCGTCGTGCTACAGCGAAACGTCAAACGATCTAGAACGCTGCTGTTGATATTCAATCTGGATTTTTTACGTAATAAAACTTTACGCTGTAAACTATATCATCGTCTATATCATTAAAATTATATTCCAAAATTAAACACTGTCGAATTTTCCAGCTTTGAAATAGTAGATAAAGAACAATTCTATGCGTACCTGTATAATTACTGTGGCATCTGTTGATTGTATGCCATCGTTAGCCCTTACGGTTAACTTATACAACTCTTTGGTCTCACGGTCCAGCGAATCCACCAAAGTTAAAACGCCAGTGTCTTGATCCAAGGCGAAATGGTTGTCGCTACCAGAAATCAGACTGTATCGTAGCTGACCTAAGGTATCTGGGTCGTTAGCCTTGATTGTTGCCACATACAGACCTGGGCTAAGGTCTTCGGACACTGAGAACTTCAAGGGCGTATCGTTGAATGACGGCGGGCTATCGTTCTTGTCCTTAACTGTGATTTTAACCTGGAAATAAAAGAAAAGATGATCGATCATACAATGTAAGATGTACATTTTTTAAATTTTAAATACATATGTAACGGTTAGTGAGAGGATCGCTGGATGATTCTGGTGAATGTGCATCTGATGGTTTGCACGCTTGGCTCTCAGATCAATGAGATCTATGGTTCGGATCCAAGGATTTTTGGTAAACGCTGAGAGACGCATATATTAAACTCGTCATTTGCATATGCTTATTTTCTTTTTATAAAGGCTTTTTCCAAATTGACAGAAAAAAAAATGCATTTGATATAATGTTCTGTTTCTTCAAAAAAAAAAAGCATAATTTATTCAGTTTCATCATTGCTTCATTAAGGGCAAGAATATAGAACAATCTCTTTGATGGCCGCCTTTAAAAATAAACACAGTCATGTTGTGATTTATTAGCTACTTATCCAATCATAAACACATCATGTGTGACAAAAGTTACTAGCGAAGTAGCTTATTCAAATGACAAAATTGTTGTGTAGCAGGGTGTGCCGCAGTTTGATATACTTGATCCTTTCACATTTTTAATTTACATAAATGATATAAAAAACCATTGAAAGTCAATTATTCGCTCAACATACACTGATTACCCTAATAATACCGCAATTTTATTAGCGGAGCCATTCAAATGAGGAAATTTGGAATACCGGAAGCATTTATATCAATAAAATCAGAAGAGTAGCTGACCGCAAAGCACTTAAAACTTAATCATAATAAAACTAATGACTTGGTATTCATAACTAGTTATTACGGAATGTACTTCATCTTCTTTCAAATTGTTACCAAAGCTGTAGGATTGTACATTATTCAGTTAACTAGTCTGTACACAGTGGAGTAATAAATAATAGATAAAATACATAATTTAAGTTTAAAATTCATCTTAGTGTAGTGTCATTCTATACAGCCTCAATCTCTGCAAAGAAAACGGCGGGGAAGTACATATACTCATACTGTCTCCCACTCTACCTAACAGCGAGGTGTGGCGCTGTAGTACGATAATAGCACGTGTAGACTAATCAGTGATCAGTATTATTAGTCAGTTCAAGTAAGTTGGTTGCCTAAGTTTTAAATACATATTTTTGCGCAAAATGCCGCGTTATACTGTGAAGGAGAGAGCTGAGACCGATGAATCTTCTTTTCCTTTGGTTAGAAGTCACAATTTATCTGTGACAACAACTGAGGCAAGTAAAACGAGCACAGATATTTAAGTTCATCTAGTGAGCAACAGCAAAAAGTAAATGTTTGGGCAGGTTTGTTAAACAACCATATTATTGGGCCTTTTTTTATCAATGGCAATTTGAACGCAAATGCATATTTAGAATTACTGAATACCCACATTCTACCTACTGTACAGCAACTTTCCGACATAAATATGCAAAACATCTACTTTCAGCAAGATGGTTGCCCTGCACATAATGCAGTGGCTGTCCGAAACTATTTAAGTGAACAGTTTCCTAACCGGTGGATCGGAACTCATTCTGAAAATATCAAATGGCGTTCACAAGACTTATCTCCCCTCGATTTCTTTTACTGCGGTTATTTAAAAGAAATAATTTATGGCAATGAAGACGTTAGACCAGTTAATGTAGAGTAGTTGCGCAATAAAATTGTTCAAACGTCAAACAACATTAGCGCAGAAATGTTGGAGAATATTAGAATGAATTTCTACAACATATTAGGATACTGTTTAGCCAAGGATGGGGGCATATTTGCACCTTTTGTTTGAAGATTCAATGATTTTTAAAAAATTAAGGTTTATTTTATCTTATTATTAAGGCTTATTTTAGTTTTCTATTTTTTAAATTTATTTACTCAGAATTAAGTTTTATGTTTCCTTCGTTAAATTTATTATTTCCTTATGAGGGTTTGTTCTTCGTTCATTAGAATTACTTTAATTTTCTTGTCATGAGCAAAGACTATTTGTAAGTACATAATAGGTATTATAAATTACTGTTTTACGCTTTCATTACACCTTTTGAGTTTATAAGTACAAAGCAATACCTACATATTGCAATTTGTTCATTTTCATAATAAAAATACAATACGTTTCACGGTCATTAAAAATTAACACATTTCTGCGTGTAGATTAAATAGCAAAACCACCGCTGCGCTCGCGCCAGTATTCGTTGTGAGCTATGAGTGGCTATCACGAATGACTGAATGTAGGGGAATACCTACTGCAGTAAGAAGAATGAGCGGGAGACGCACATGCGTGGTATAACCGCTGACTTTGCAGGGATTATGGCTGTATATACATTTCTGTATTTGGCTTATAGACCAATATGACTTATCTGTCAGACCGTGTATCTAAGCATGCCTTGAAGACATGAGTCAATAATAAATTAAAAAGACAATAAATGAAAAATTAAAAGCTATATGGCAACTCTATTTATATCTACTTACATAATCATATATAGCATTACAGTATAAACAGTAAGTTAGTATTTATATAAAACTTTATATTCTCATGCCCTCCTCACGATTAAACAGTAACTTACGATAGAGAGCTAAAGAGAAAGGCCGAGAGTGCGCTCTATCCGCACGGGTATTTCTACGGATCTAGAAATGAGCCACAGCGGGCAGTCAACCAACAATCGACCGACAACACGGCAACGAGCGGGTTTGAGACCGTCTCGTAGAGCAACAGCGGACCATAGGAACACCGAGTGCACGACATTCCCTATCGAATGTTTATGGGTCGCGTCTGTCCGTTCGAGTACTTTTTCAGCACGATTTTGAAATATTTCCTGTGCCGGCCGATGTCATTTAGCGGCAGAAATGAGCCGGGCCGGAATGCGGTACGCTGAATGCCGTCGGTATTCCTTTGCGGAGACAGCGCTGTTTTTCGATTAATTCGCCGAGAATACTAATGAGAGACGGCCAGTGGTGGCGGTACTGGGTAGGTAGGTTGGTACTCCGGGGCAGTCCCGCCATCATCATCATCATCATCATCAACCTCGTCATCGTGGCTGGACTTCGTTTGCCCGTACTACACTAGTCCGTCTATACACGGTGAACTCATTTACGGCGTTGCGTTTTGCGACAACATGGTAAGATTCTTCAGTTTTGGCCAAGGAAGCTTTGTACGGAAGATCTTAGCCGATCTGTTCGTGCGATTAGGGTCTTTATGTGTTCTTCTAAAGATACGGACTAACTGCGTGTACGCTCTTCATAAAAGGACATAAAAGAGTGATTAATGTAAAGGAAATAAGCTTAGGTATTTAGAAGGAAAAAAGCCGGAATAAGGGCACGTGTACATTTATCTAACACGTCCAATTTGAAAACTAATTATGTTTTATAGTGCGATGACAAAGTTTTTTATGAAAATTTTATGAAAATCGCTCGTACAGGGTCAATGTTATGTTTTAAAATGATGCTTTTTGAGGTGCGAAAACGTACAATGACGTAATTTCTGTTTGGATAATAACGTAATAATCAAACGACACTAAAGAGTCCTCTAAAAGACTTCTTCTTATACGAAAAACGTTCTTCAATAGCGTATGGGTAGTTTATGTCAATATTTTCAGTAGAATACAAGCAAAAAAATAAAGAGGTTTCCGTCTATTACTATATTTAATTATAACAATTCTCGTTGTCGTCTCATGATATAAAAAAAATATACTTCTACTTTGGAAAACCAAAATCAATTTGCCTTGAATCTCTAGATACAAGAGGTAGCATCTTAAAGGGCGCTGTTTTTGTTTATTATTTCTCATTTTCGAAGCACACTGCTTAAGGTAATTGGTATTAATACAAAAACAAAAATTGATTCTTAAGTTCCAAAGCATAAAAAAAATTACGTGACAAGCTTTGCCGTAGTGTCGACGATTGGTAGCTGTGAGAAATATGAATACTGTTTTGCGGTAAAAAGAAAACAGAAAATGTTGCCTCTGTAGAACATATTTATTATTTTTTTTTATTTATTTATTTATAATAAACAGGCAACAATATAATAAATACATAATGTAGTACATGTATATTAGTAGCGTTGCTGCTCGCCATCCCTCATCCTCGCCACGGGAGCTACTATCTCGGGCTAACGGTGTTGAGGGCCTCCTAGCAGTTTCCTCAAAATTTGTGGTATTTCACTTTTAAATTTGGGGTACGGTAATTCTTTTATGTGTTTCGGTATTTTGTTGTACATTTTTTATATTGTTGTAGTTAGTGTTTGACTGTAGTTGTTTCAGTTCTCAAGTGCGATACTCTGCGAGTTTTGTAATCATGTATTTCTCTATTCGTTTGTACTCTTAAGTTTGTTTTAATTTCCTTATTTCTAATTTTGTGTAGAAATAATATGTTATTTAGGTTTATTATTCCTTGTATGTATAGTTCTTTTGTTTTGTCATAAATATGGATTGTTGGGGTTCTATAGTGTAAATTGTGTATTATGTTTAGAACTTTATTTTGTTGTCTTTGTATTTTTGATAGATTTTTTGTATGTTTCCCCAAATGTTTATTAGGTAGTTAATTTTTGCAGCGAACAGGGCATGGTATAGAGGTTTTTTTTTTAACGGAAGTCGGTATTATAAGTTTAATTTTATTTAAAGCCGCAATTGTTCTTGCATTTTGTTCAATTAGTTTCTGTATATGTCTATCCCATTTCATGTATTTTGTAATTGTAAGCCTAAATATGTTGTTTCATTCACTTCCTTTAATTTCTGATTGTTTATTTGTATATTTATTTCTTGCTTTTCCTTTTTTTTTTTACTGTATATCATATATTCAGTTTTTGTTTCATTTATAGTTAGTAAATTATTAAAACACCATTCTTCCAAAATGTTGATATCTTCTTTAATTTTTATTTCCATGGTTTGTGTACAGTGTCCGGAATAAAGTATACAGGTGTCGTCTGCATAAGCGTATAGTTGTCCATGGAACGGTTGCTCGAATAGATTTACGTATAATATGTAGAGAATTGGTGGAAGATTTCCCCCTTGTGGTATTCCGTATTCTGCAGTCATAGGTTCACTTATAGCGTTATTTACTTTTGTCCTTTGTTTTCTGTTGGTGATATAAGTTTTTATTAAGTTTAATTGTTTTCCCTTTATCCAGTAATATTCAAGAAAGAACTAAGCTGAATTTATTTCCACAAATGTAATTAACATAATTACTGAAGACAACGAACATATTTACTATTAATCCTTAAGCCCATGAGCATAACGAATTACAATACTAATTTATGATCATTCCCTTGATTTCTGAGGTACTATCAAGGAAAGATATAGTAATCGTTTAATAAAAATCATTCGTCCCATTTCCTAATACATAGGGCAATATCCGTTAGCACATATCTAGAGAGCAATTTCTTCAGGCAGAGTAACATAGAGGGAGATGCAATGAACGGGCAGAAGCATCTGTCAAGACGATCAGTTCCATCAAATGGATCGCAATCGAATTAAAGTCTCTATGTATATTAATGTGCTGGTAGTAAATTAATTCTATTTAAATTTTACCCGCCAATGACAACTAGATAATGTCGGTCAGGTATCGGTTTCTCAGAATCTGAATGATGCGAGACAGAATGTGCCTGTGAGGTGCATGAGAAGAAGGAATCGAGCGTTTTCCCTCCGCTCCAAATAATAGGAAATTAGATCGCTTCTTAGAATCTCAAGTTTTTGAGGGCATGGAGGGAAGGCGAAGCTCTTTAAATTTTATTTTTTTGTATATTTACCCTTTAACTTTTGTATGCCGTAAATTGTTTAATTGTTGTTAGTTAAATGTAAAATAGTTACGCGTAGTTTTGAGGCCATTTAGCGATACCTTTTGCACGCTAGAAGGAAAAAACGCTTTTTATTTAGAAGAAAAAATTAAAATTCGTATTTCCATAGAAAATATAACCGCTGAAGAAATGTGTTTTCACCCTAATAAATCCATCAGCACTGATTCAATAATTTTTAGATTCTCTTTTGATATAAATGCTTTCATAAGCCTTTAATTCTTTCGGGGATGTTACATTTTTTTAGTAGTGAATTTTAATATTGCATTTATTGTAATTTTATTTCTATTGTAAATTTTTCTCTGGACATACCATCTATCTATCTACCTATCATGCATACTAAAAACAATTATAATAAGAAAAATATAACGTTCCATAATTGTAGACATGTATACAATCGTAAAACCAATGATTAGCGGTCTATATGGTTCTTGACACATGACCTTTTTCCCGTAAGTGTTTCGAATAACAGACGATTGTGAGAAACGATTTTATGCCCTAAATTACTACGCCACGCCATTAGATTTAATAGACTTCCTACATATTCACATTTCACTAAGCAACTGTGAATGTTACGCAATCATGTTATATTATCTATTTGTGTTAATTCTGTCCGAGGAGTTTGAAAACATACGATGAAAAGAAAAGATCGACAGGGCTTTATATATATTCCTAGAGTTTCCATATTGATTTTATATAATTATACCATTACCTTGACATCTTACGAGAATGTATTATAGTATATAGAAAAGTTTTTTTTTTGTAATTATAAGTTCGTGCATTGCACACGTTGATGCATAATAGAATAGAAAAAATTAAGAATAAAGATTTAACGCGCAATCTTCTGTGTGATATCGACGGAATACCGGAATATAAGTGGATGATGTGGTTTTAAATGAATTTTTAAAATTTCAACATCGTTAAAGCGGGTCCCGCGTTGCATACTATACGAATTTCCACCACTCGTTACGGTGAGTATTAAGGAGTTCCGAGAATTTCTCTCTTTGTCCTTTCCTGTTCTCGACTTTCGTCGTTTTTTCTTCTTCCTTCTCGGACTCGTCCACCTAAAATAAACTTGTCAAAAAATTAAGCGCCCAACATTGAAATATTTATCATCGTAATTACAATTAGGCATTTATTAATGTCCCGTCCCGTGATTTAGAGGCGGACATGGGGCACGATCTCTCGTTTTGTACGACGCACTAGGTTTAATTGCACGCAATTGGGAAAAACGATTTTAGGTTGTAATTAGCGTTCAAATTGAGGCCAGTTTTAGTTTACGAATGTCCTGTTTCGTGTACGAACGGATGGAATTACTTTGTACATATACTTTGGAGTCACGTTTTGGACATGATTGCCTTTATTTATCGTCATAAATTAGATTTGGGAATTAATAGGAGAATGCTAAATTTATTTCATGGGACGTCTAAGATTATAGTTCCAAACGTTAAACGCTTAGGAATGACAAAGCTTTTAAATGGTAATTCTTGTATTCTGTTATTAATCATATTGTAGAAAGTAGAAATAATGAAATGCTGTAAGTTTTACTTATAGATACTAATATGATAAAGAGAGAGTCCGAGTTTGTTTGTCGCAAGTAAACTCAAAAACATTCCTTTTCCAGATGACGATACGTACTGCTGTGGTCTGGCACCCCGGGTTTTTGTAAATTCAGTTTTTTTTTTTGGTCATTCCGTTAAGCGTTTGTCAATGTTGCGAGAAATTTCAAATTGTTTTATTTTCAAATAAGATTTAGTTAATGTTTTGGATTGTTTAATTTGTTTATTTTATTGTTCAGTTGTTAATATTAATTTCAGTCAGGTGTACATTTTGCGTTCACTGGTATTGTATATATATTGTTTTGTTTTGCGAGTTCGTCCGTTTGCGGATAGATCTGTGTGCGTTGCATCGCACGCATCGGAGATTTTTATACTTATACGATTGTTTAACCTTGTGAGTTCATTCTTCCAAATTTTCTTGACTTTTTATATAAATATATTTGTAAATCTTCTTGTATTTAACAGTCGGATAGTTAAACACTATTTCAATAAGTAAAACGTTTCGGTTTATTTGTAAACCTTAATCATTTACAGTTGTTTAAACAAAATTAAAGATGTATAAAATAAAATTTTTTGTATATAGAAATATATATTACTTATTGAAATAGTGTTTAACTATCCGACTGTTAAATACCAAGAAGATTTACAAATATACTTGTGAGTTCAGTTCCTTGATCGATACGAAAGTAAGTAGATATATAAAGTTGTATTTCATTGCTGACATTTTGTGATTATTGATTTCAAGTTTTGAATTCACGTTTCTGATTTTATTTCGTTCATCACGGAACTCATTTAATAATAATTGATATTGTATTTTTGTGTACACAATTTAGATATAAGATCTTATATTATTTTTACGCGCAGGAAGATATTTTAAGTTTAAAGAGTTAATTTTTTTGTTCGTTGTTAATTTTTCTGATTTGTAATTATTTATTAATCACCTCGGGTTGGGTGAATAAAAGCATTGTGCTTGCTTTTATTTTTCGTTTATATAAATCACTTGAATTTTCCACGTTTAATTTAGTTGTTTTAATTTTGAGACCACGTGGATTGAATTGAAAAAAAAAATTATTATCTTCCTGAACTTTTTTGTTTTCTGTTGCTTTGTAAAAGGATTTTGAATTGTCCTTTTGTAATTTAAAGTCAAATGCAGTTTTGATTTAGACCAGGACCTTTTTGTCCAAGGTTTTTTTTTCTGCAAAGTTTGTAATTAATTTTTTTTTCTTTTTTTTTTTTAAAAAAATAAAATTATTGAATTTTAATGTCATTCAAAATACTGTTCTTTTATTTTGAATTAAACCTTTTAAAAATTTTTTTTGAGTATAAAAGAAAGTCAGATTTCTTTCACCCACATTTTACTTTTCATGATAGTAACCCTGAGTTAATTGTTCTTTTGCGCCTTATAAAAATTGTTATCATTTGAGCTAGCTAATTTAATTTTTTATTTTTAAATTTCATTTGGCATTTTTGTTGATACATTCAGTACACAGCAGTACGTTATATTTCATCTTGAAATATTTCAAATATTTGCTGGTCTATAGGATATCGCAATATACGTATTTAAAATCGAAAAAGAAAGTCCACCGCCACCGCTTTTGATATACCAAATATCTGTTATCTACTACGCGTTGTCTGGATTTCAAGTTCAACTAAAGGTATCATTTTCAACATCAATAAACGAGATGGCCTATGAGCGTAGGGCATGTATTCAAAATGTTTTAAAGGATGAACCTAATATTTTGGTCACCACGGAGAAGGGAGATTAGTAGAGGTGATGATGACATGATTTTTTTGTTAAATCAATTGTCTAGCAAGATACTTATACAAATCTGTTTCAAATTTTAAGTGTTTATTTATTTATTTATTTATTCAATTTTGTCCAACAGATTAACAATCCAAACTAGGGACAAATTATTATTACAGACTATAACTAATACAACTTGCTATGTAGTATTTTGATTTGTTTTTTTTTTTTAGTGTTGAGATGAAGATGACCTGTTTTTTTAACAACCCCTTAGGTGGAGCGGCTTATCAAATTACATTTTCTTTTTTTCACGCAAAGATTTGTTAAATTATCAGCATTATCATTGGTCAACTGGTTGACTGGTTGGCTCTTCATGAATTCTAAGTAAGCCAAAATGATATCAACCGGGAAATAGAATCTTAAAAGTATTTTAGGACACTCTAAAAGTCAAGTAAATAAAATATAAATAATTTACTTGACTTTTAGAGTGTCCTAAAAATCGGGAATTTATAAAACATCTGGTACAAATTGTGATCAAGTCTGCCTACTGCGATATTTTCTCAATTTTTCATCTTCATCGTGACACAACGCCCTTCGGTGATGTTGTATATGTATATTTGCAAGGCACTGTCTGCAAACGGTGAATTTCATAAATTCGAGTTTCATTTAACTCTAGCTGTAGATTACGCAAGAAAGAGTTCCTCGCTCCCGGGCCTGCGAGATTTCTAGGTTGAGTAAAATAGAATCTACTCCGTCGCTGTAATAACTCTCCAGTCAACGAACGGACGCTTTTACGGGATTCGATCCCGGAAGCTTTCGCATCGCATGTCCAGAGCTCGTACGTTGTTGCATCAGGCGCGTCCTCTAAATCCAAATTCTTAATATTACCGCGAGTGATCGAGTCGCAATAAGTAATTGTCAATTAACGATAAGGAGTTACTGAAGCGGTTATAGATTTGTTTATCGCCTAGAGTTCGACGGTCAATAAAGAAACTAGAATGGCACAGTGGCAGCCAAGTTGATAATTAACACATGTAAAGATGTATGTGAACGTAATACAACGTTAATCCGTGTGCTGTTTTGCATTTGCATTCATCCTAACAGAATTATTGTTTCTATGTGGTGGCTATCTTAAGACTATCTTCAGTGTAAGTGGATTTGTGAGGAATTATTCTGCAAAATACAGCACTCAACACATATATACAACATAACATATGGAAAAACTACGGGTTTCAGTGACCTTGGTACTTTCTTAAGACTTTCTTAATTTTTTTGTGTAAAGAGAAACTCCCGATTGTCCTTCTTTTTTTAAATTGTTAGTGCCATCTTTTGTTTTTGATATGGCAGCCATATAATCAATTTTCGCTAATTAGGCTTAATATATCTAATCTTTAATATACAAAGTGTCCCAGAATTGTCTGGCCAAAATGGTATCACGGTATTCCTTGGATGAAAATATGAAGATTTGGTACGACGACCATTATGAAAAAGTGTCTGGTTTGACCGCTGTTGATGGTCAAAACTCATTTCTGTGCATTTTTTCAACATTGCAAGGCTTGTTTAGATGAAACGTTCATGTCCATCCGCAAGAGGTAAGTGGTAATTTCTTATCCATCATGGTACAAAAATGTGCAGAAAAATTTAATGACGGGGCACATTTTTGTACCATGATGGATAAGAAATTACCACTTACCTCTTGCGGATGGACATGAACGTTTCATCTAAACAAGCCTTGCAATGTTGAAAAAATGCACATCCGGTTTTATTTAAATACATCCAGCCGTTTTCAAGATATTGCAAAAAACATTTAATTTTCTAAGAGTTTTGACCATCAACAGCGGTCAAACCAGACACTTTTTCATAATGGTTGTCGTACCAAATCTTCATATTTTCATCCAAGGAATACCGTGATACTATTTTGGCCAGACAATTCTGGGACACCCTGTATATATATATATATAATCTTTAATATATTAAAAAAAAAACAAGTTAGGTGTAATATACAATTGAATACTTTATTACACGTAACATAATTGTACCTCATGTTATTCTTTTGGCACAATTGATCAATAAAAGAGCTTGTCTTGCGGTGATTCCTGTTGTCAAAGGGGAACAAGAGGACACAGTGTGTAAACGAGGATGGGTTGCAACCCTAGTTCCTACCCCAGCTGCTGACTTGATCAGCAGATATCATTCACTCTCAAACATGTTATTAAATAAATTACGCTAAAGAAAAAATGACGGCGCTCTGTTTCCTCCAATAATACAAGCGCAGAAAAGGACCAAACGAAAGCCTTGACAGTGGACAATTATGACGCATTTTATAATCCTGCATTTAATAATATAACGACACAGGATGGCCAGTTCGCGGCGAAGTAAAAATCTAAATTTAAAATGGTAATTTAAACCGGCAGTAATATATAATAATTCGCGCGGCTGCAATCGATGAGTTATTGCGAAATTATAGATTTCTAAACCGAAAGGAGATTGATTTATGCCAACGTCTGCGGACGACCGGAAAGATGCCCGACGGGCGTTCCTTCCTATATAATCTTCACATCAGATGCCCCAGTCCGTCCGATAAAATTCGGCTGTGATCTATAGATTCGGTTGCTGTTGGCGTGGCGGCACATGGATTCAAAAAATTGGGAAAAAAGAATTTTAAGGGTTTGGCACGGTGAAAATAAAAAGATCGTAATTCGATAGAAGCGAACACCTTTGCACGAAATGGAAAAGAAATTTATTATCCAGGGAAACGATAATTGTTTCTTGCAAAGAACGCCGCTTTTCGCCTTTTTGTTTATGAAAAATTTGTCAAAACCAAATCTAAACGTGGTTTGGTAAAGATCGACATGTGTCAAGTTTCTGCAGAAATAAATTATGTTGGATACAGTCAAATGCCTTTGATAGGTCGCAAAGTATACCAACAGGATAAGACTTAGTTTCAATATTCTCCAGAATGCAGTTATTTATAAAACTCGTTTTCGTATGTTTTTCGATTTCAACTGATTCTAAATTTTAAACAGTCCAAATCCGTTTTCTCACATTGTATTTTCTCTAATGTCAATTAGGTTTTCTTGAGAGAGAATTAAAAACTTTTATTTTTTAACAAATTTTTTGATATTCTACATCGAGAATATCTGATAATAAATTAGAAAAATATGTTGGTAACTTTTTGGAAAATGAAAATATAATTCCCTACACGGATTGCTACATTGTATTGTCCAATATCTGACATAGACAAGATGAGATAGGCTGCCATAAGAAATCACTGAGTATTTATTGGAATCTGTCCATAAACAATCAATTATTTTTTGTTTGGTTCGCATTTGCCAATAAATCAGAAAAATGTTAAAATCCAGTAACCCGCGTTGGAAGTATGAATGAGTCGCCATGTGTCTAATACTTCAACAAAAGATTTTAACGTTGCACATCTCATATACGAACTTCAGCGTTATTTATTACAGCCGCATCGTAATGGATTTCTTTCTCCTTCCCTGCGCAAGGAGGTACAGATGATAAAAGGTACACGCATCGGATATTATTGCATCTAAGATATATCGATACCAATAACACATCAGCCTACATGATACGGCATATACATTAGTTAAATCGATTCCCCGCGCTTCATCCCGCCAGAATCCACCGTTCGTTGAGGCGTCCGACATGACCGAAAGGCAATAAGAGCAATAACAATCGAGCAGAGATATTCGTATAATAATCCGAACGTGGTCGATGATGAAGGAGAAGAGGTACACGATCATCTATCTATGTACGTATCTACACACACAATGTACTTACGTGTGTAATACATTTTATCCGGCTTTCCAGGCCCCTGAGCACCGCTTGCTCTTACCGTCAATCGATACATGATAAATGCTTCTTATAAAAAATGTACACGATCCTAATAAATAGTTGAGATTGGAGAGTTGCTAGCCGTGTTTGCTCGACAGCAGGGCTTCAGGGCGTCGGCCCAATCAACTCTTTCAACCGGGGAAACGCTATACGAGAAGAAGGAATTTCATTGAACTAAACGGCGTACAATTGTTTGGGTAACTTCTTTTTTTTTTTCTCGTATCCCATATTCCATCCTTACTGACCTCTTTTCTATCGTGTTTTACTTTTCCTGGGACGTTAGTAGTTGTGGTTTCGTAGAACTGAACGAAGAGCGTTTACAAATACAAAGGAATAATTAATATAAAATGTTTTAGAAACATCCTGAACGTATATCTACTCGCGTTTCTTGGAAATCGCTTTCATGCGTGCCTACCCCTTAACGGTACCTCAAGTATTAGAACAATGTTTATGAGTTAGTAGTATACGCCCAAGTGCATCGTAAAATGCGCGATGTACGGAAGTATAACTGCAATAATTATGAAATTTATTTGAGCGATTCGCGACACGGAATCTTGGACATTCAACGCGGCGAAGTCGGAAGAATATTAATGGGGTTGTTAACAAGAAGATATTAACGACAATCTTAGGAAATTATGTTAATAAAATAAAATCTATAATCTATTGATGGCACAATGGCGGTGCTCATTGTCTAATGTTGCTATAAGCAATGAAAGGGGAATAGCATTAGAAACGACGCCAGCTTCCGCCTGTCGGAGTGCAAACTCACATTCATAGTTATCGCATCTAAAGCTTTATCCACTATTGCCTGTTAGAGAATCAAGAGTTTATATGTGTGCTCCTTAGGTGACATAAGCCCAAATTTTCAACCTTTAAGACGATCGCAGAATAAGCCGGCGATGCAGTCACAGATCTAACGCGGACAATTCACGGATTGTCAGTCCCACTAGATAGTTCGTGTAAAACGAAAACGCGCGACTGCGCATGTAGTGATTCCAGAAACGGCTTGTCATGACGTAATAAAGCATAAAAAAAAATATGCCTAAATACAATAAGAATCGAAAAATTCCACCGTGGCCCATGGTGCATTGTTGGCTTGTGTCCCTCAGGGAGCGCACACCCAAACTTTTGATTCCTTAACGGCCGGTGGTGGATAAAGCTTGAGATGTGATAGCACTGAAAGTCCTAGTGCACTTTCAGTGCTATCACTTCTCTTTTGTCAACTTTTGTCAACATATTACACATGGTTGAAATCAGAAAAAAAAGACTCTTTCTAACGGTGTCAAAATCCAATATGGCGCTCATAAGAAATAAGAAAGTTGATGATGACCAGAAGAAAACGAAACGTCGTATAAAAATTTCAAGCACAACATTACATAGAACATTAAAAGTGGCCTTGAGAACGTGTCTTTAGTTTTTCTCTGCAAGGCCGAATAAAAGTGTAAAATAAGAAAATTGATTTTTCCGTTTTTTTAAAAAAATCTCAAACGTCATTTGTTCCAAGTCTACTTTCTTTGCGGGATCATAATAACCACAAAATTTAGCAACTTTGCCAAATTTAAACCTATCGTCTATCTGAGTGGTGATGATCGAAAATGAATCAGCCTGTATATTGTAATACATTATGCTAAATAAATAAATAACATCTAGTCTAGTTTAAAATAGCACAGTGATACTGTGTCAACTTATCCTTTCT
Source organism: Cetonia aurata (assembly GCA_949128085.1). Lineage (NCBI taxonomy): Eukaryota > Metazoa > Arthropoda > Insecta > Coleoptera > Scarabaeidae > Cetonia > Cetonia aurata. The sequence goes on from OX421885.1 coordinate 39,889,786, forward strand.
TTATTTTTGGTTGGAGAAAAAATACAAAAGTTGGTTACGAAGGTTAATTGAAAAGGTCGACTATGACATGAATATAAGAAATAATATTGGTCCTAAGGTAGATCCTCGTGGCACCCCGCTAAATTTAGTTCGTCTATACGCTGAAATAGAATATATTTTTCGGGTATTACTCACATTATGAACTGTATGATGTGATGAACATAAAAACATTGACCGAAATGTTATTTTATAATATTAAACATTAGACTGATCGATTTCAATCAGTACTGATAGGAAAATGTTAGGGATTTAGTCGATTTTTTATAGTAAATTGTGCATATATACATGAGAATAATTTTCCAATATTGGATATCATTATTAAAAAATATGCTGATACGTAAACATCCATAAAGATATGTTCTCTCAACATTTCGACAAATCCATTCGACTTTATTAGCCGCTAAATACGACTGAGGAATTTTCATTAGCCGTATAACGGCCAGTAATATAACACAACGTTTTATACCACCCTAAATGACATCGTTATCTTTCACTTCTTTCGGCCGACCGTTTCTGCAGACGTGTCCGCCATATTTCGCCAGAGCGCTCGCTATCAAATATTTGTCTCTAAATCAAGGCACTCCCGTTACCTCCCGCCCCGTCTCGTCCTGTCCACATTTAGAGAGCGTCCGTCGCTGCATCACCATCAACGGCAGGGCTCGGTCCCAGCGGATTCATTAATAATAGCCCCGGCTTTAATTGGTTTCGGACAAATCTAAAGTAGTCTTTCTTGTACGCTTATAAAACCGTCAAAACGGTCGATTGTCGAAACTGGATTGAAGTAGTAATTGGGGAGAGAGGCAAGAAAAGATGAGAATGCACGCGTATAAGCGAGGTCCCTGTGGTGAGTGAAAAGTTGGAAGATAAACTGATTTCAATAAATATTTGATAAACGGGACGATACACGGAATGTTACTTAAATTTACTCGAATTGTGAGCCGTTATAGTATCGGCCGCGGGGCAGCCAGTGGTTCGAGTGTGCGAATGTGAAGACGCTACGCGCGAGGAGTCCGCGCCAAATGAATTTTCGGGGATCGAGATATAGTGCGGCGCATGTTTTTACGTCCAATTAATGTTGCGAGGATGTGTATTCGTACTGCTCGCCGTTAATCTCTGCTGTACGTGGTAGGAATGCCACCATAAATATCTGATGCGTTTTCTAGCATTAAACAACGAACGGTCTGGCGATTGATAATCGGGATTTGTTTTTTTAATATCGCCTTAATACTTATTTTTCTCTGTATCATTTCTGAGGTCATCAATTCCGTGTCGCAGCGTATGTAAATCAAAAGAATCCTGCAAAATAGTGGTCTTTACTAATCACCACAAACGATATAATTTATTGCTAGAAAGAAACACGGGCAATTGTCAAATTCTACACTGAGAAAAATAATTTATTAGAATTACTAATTATTATAACAAATAATTTTACATTAATCCAAGCATAACATTTGTTGTAGTAACTATTTTTTCATACGTTCAATAAATAATTCTGTTGATGATATGGACAGAAAATGAATATGCGTTTTTGCTTTTTACGTACAACTTATTCCGCATATGAACGCAATTGGAGTGGTAGTTGATGACTCAGAAAAAGTAGGTTTTTTTGTACCAGACGTTAGATTGGTCATCACGCCTGACTACAAGGGTGTCCAAAAATGGAATACCTCGATTGGTCTTTTGCCCTGTAAAGGCTGTATACAACGTAAGGGGCAGTTGGATTTATGTACTTTAGGAAGAGCTTAGAGTTTCCCAGAACTGCTATTAAAGCAGATCAGTTTCCTATAAACAATGTCACCAATGACACCTGAATTTCTTAGGTCTTTTTATAAAAGAGTTATTTTTGTTTTGAGTTGTGGTGATGAAATCTTTGGAGAGAGTCTTGACTAATAGGAAGGAGAAAGTTAATCAAGATGTCGGTGGTGTTTCTAAGCGATTAAAAGATCTATTTATTTCCCTTTGGGAGGCTTATAGCATTTGTTCAACATCTGGCGAAACTTTACTACCAAGTATACGTAGTTACTTGGAGGGACAGTAAACTTAGGGCCAAGAGATACCTGGTAAATTTTTAACGTTCAAAGAAAATTGAATATCCGTGACATGCTGAAACTATTCTTGTTTTTACAAAAATGATTAAAAGTGATACCCGATTTTAGAACTTTAAATTGGTTGCCATTGGTGTTTAAGTATACGACTAAATTCTTTGTTGTAAGCGTAAGAGTGAATTCAACAAAAATATGTTTGGGTATGAGTAACTTTAATCTACTTTTATAAGTTTTTATAATATTATTAAGCAGGATTTTGATGTCGTAAAAGGCGAGTTCAAAGTTAAGAACCTGATCTCCCAACATGTTGTTACAATTAAAAATTCTTGCGGAGATACGTCCCCTTGTACCTCTACGAAATTGTTGGACAATCCTTCAGTTCAGATGGAGTCTTTCTCGCCTACATCTCAATAATTTTGTTTTAAGGGAGTTGGTAAAGTCTAAGCAGTAAGTGCTTCTCAGGCACCCCTCAAACCTCCCTTCTAATCATAATTATGACCGGGGAAAAACTGGTTGTAGTAACTGACCAGTATGAGATTTGAACCCTGGACTTCACGACTCATAGTCATGTGTGCAAGCCACTAGGCTATCATCCGGACTTAATATTAATAATAAATAATAGAAATAATTCATTATGCACAACTTTAAAGACAAAGTAGGAACTCAAATTAATAGAATATGGGAAAAATACTATAATCAATGGTACAACAGATGTGACTGATCATATTTCATTGTACCACTAAGGAATATCAAATTCTAAATTCACCCTTAACAGTTTTGATAATAACCCAATTAAAATAGTACATTGCATATAGAATTATATTTTGCTGGCGCTTTCTACAGTTTCTTATATCTCCACTGTTATGAGTCATTAAAAGAGGATTGTCTGTAATATTTAGCGATACCTGTAATTAAAACATAGGCGCGTTTAATTTCCATACGGCGTTGAAGAGAAAAGGTGTTACAATAATTGACGGGAAACCCCTCGCGCAGTAACGCGCGTATCTCAGTTAATTCTCCTGCTATTAATAAAATAATACGACACAACCACATTCACTTAATAAATGTAATAATTACAGGTTGTAGATCACGGGAAGCGAGGCTGATGTATTCCGTAATAATTGTTCGTTTATTCTATTGTCGTGAATAAACGTGAATAACATGAATTATGGATTGTTTACATATGTACTTCGATTCATGTCAGTGCATTATGCATGAGATGACTTCGATACGTAATATTCTTATAAATATTTAACGAAGTGAAACGTAACTAAATTGATTCTCGGCTAACAACGGTTTTAATACCTCGTAAAATGTAATTAATTCAAAATAAGATAAGCGTAGAGTGGAAAATACTTTAGATAAATCGTATTGTGTTTTTCGTTAAAAAAAAAAATCATGGCGGCGTTAATTAGAATTTTAATGTGAGCAGGCCGAGGCGTGTGCGCCCGCAAACCAGTTGAGGACACAATCGTAAACATGCAAAAATTCTCCTTCGGTGACTTTTACGATGCTTGTTAGGAGGCTGTGGGACTCGTATAAACAATAAAATATCCGAAATTATTCGGATAATGTATGATACGTTTGCATACATATTTTGAATAACAATTTTTATAGTCATTTCAAAAGTACACGGCAACGAAAGCTTACAAACAAGTTGGGGCAAGATTTGTACCTTGTTCACATTTGATAATTCTATATTTGTACTTATGTTAGTAAAGGTATTTTTCGCTAATGATGTTTGAGAAAATATATGTGTATTAATAAAATAAATGCAAGATGAACATCTTATTATTTGCTATCTACAACCACCTAAAATATATTAACATGCATCTTTCTACATTGGTTCTGAAGGTCAGAACTAGTACCGAGTAACGTTGTTAGCAGATGTGCTGTGAAATAAAAGTAGTGAGGTGTTAGGGATGTTGTTGACTTGAGTTTTTTTTTATTATTAACAGGATGTCAAATTTAATTTTTTTTTTCTTTGATTTTATACAGGTATCATTATGTCTATCTCCAACGGTTTTCGAGACATTCGATTAGTTTTATCAAGACGTCGTCTTGAGCGTTTTGTTAAAAGAGGAAACGTTAATTACAAAAAGATTGAAAGAAGAAAGACGGCAACAAATGAGGACAATGAGTTTTATGAGGAGTTTTATTGACAGTTGCAGGAAATCCAAACCCATTCTAGTCAAGCAAGTGCAGCGCAAGAAGTTAGAATAAGTTAGCTTAAAAAATTCTAAAGAAACATCATTTTCATGCATTCCAGATGCAATCGCATTAGCTTCTGAATGAAAATTACTTTCGGTGGAGGACAGCAGAGTCTTGTAGGTTGGCATAATTACGACTCCAAGAAAACCATGTTTTTATGGGCGAAGCAACATGTTTTTTTTGACGTTCATGGGCAGGTTTACCCATAGGACCGTATCTGGGGAGGGGTTTTTGGGGTTCCCGTGATGCCTAAGCAAACAATCCTGTGAACCTGCCGGCCGGGGTAAACCTGCCCATGAAGGTCAAAAAAAAATCTGAGTGCGTTTACCGCGTAGCCCAGGCAAGCTTTCTGCCACCAAATTAACGAGGCGTAGGTTATAGAAGGTACCATAACCTTCGTGCACAGCCAGTGCACCATTGCAGATTTCAGCCTCTTCACGCTCTACATGCCCGAAAGGCTCTCGTGGCTATATTCGTCACTTGTTCCAGGTGAGATTTATACGTCAGTTTTGCGTCCGAAGTAACAACCAGGTACTTAACCTCACTAAATACGAGTATCTTCGAGTCGAAGATGGCTGGACACTGGAGTTTTGAAAATTTTCTACTTCAAGTGAACGGAACCATAGTGGTTTTCCGAGAGTTTACATTTAGCCCTTCTTGTTGACACCATCTCTGAGCTTGAGCGCGACTTGCATCGTCTCGGATATCACGGCCTCAAACTTTTCACAACACTGGATGCATAATTATCATTATCGTTCTGTCAAAAATCCATCCCATGATTTTCGAGTTCGAAATTACAGATCTCTTTTAATAGTCCTGGAATTTAAACGCAACAATTTTCTAATAAAGACGTGTGCTCTTTTACACTTAAGCGAAAATTGAAAACCGCATCTTTCATAGTTTCGGAGATATTTTTAAATTTCGAAAAGGTGACTAGCAAAAGGGTATAGGTACATTATTTTTCCAACTAAATTGGATCTTCTAGTCTATTTTGTATATGTTTAATATATATGTAGTTTCTAACGTAAATTGACGCAAAAGAAACTTTTTTTAACTATGACCTTTTTGCCAATATTCTTTTTACATTTGATTCAGTAAATTTTTATTAAAAATTTACATTAACTTAATGTGTTTTTTATATTTCGGAACTGTACGTTTATTATATACACATATACTAGAGAAGGGTTTTAAATAAAATTATTCCATGACCTAAAAACCAAGAAGAGAGTCTGATCTCAAATAATTATACTGGTCAAGAAAAGAATATTTTAAACATAATAATATTTTTGCAACAAAATTTTTTTGTGACGGAATGCCTTTTCTTTTCTCAGTGTATGCATTGACATGAAATGAGTGAAGTTTTTGTTTGATGATTTTGATCTGAATGTCACTCTATCACAGTATTTTGTTATAAAACTGATGATAATGCAGGTACGGGTATTGTGCAAAACATTTTTATTAAAAATACTCTAATATAATAAAGTTGGAAGCTAGTGTTTCTGCATTTGCACATACATATTTAACTGGATGGTAGAGCGTAGACCCACTTCCATGACTTGCCAGGATCAGCGCAGCACACAGCAGTGTAATAAATATGTAAAATAATACGGACCTAGTGCCTAGTTACGATTCTTTATCGTCGTTCAAAGTATCCGTCTTTCTCTCACTTCACGTACACAGGTAACCGGTTAGTTCGAGTACGGTAGAATTAAAATAAATGACAAAACGCGTAGGTATATAACACACATCCTAAGCGCGCAGTGTAAAGGAATTATTAAACGAAAGCAAGAAAAAGAGAAAGAGGACGAATAAACTAATGAAAGAAAAAAAAAAAAACGATCGTGTACGACACGAAAGCGTTATTGTGTAACAGAAACGTCTATACCACCACTAAAAACTGTTACACTCCTGATTCGTAGTTCCGCTCGATGTTAAAGGGTATGGCTGGTGGTTTTATTGTCGCTATGTACGCGTGTTCGGTCCTCGCTTGTTGTGTCGCGCCGTCTCTTTCCGTTCCGATGCCGATACCTGGGACGGAACGTAGTCTACACTCTCGGAAATGTTAAAAAGATGTTTTAATTTCGATTGCGTGATCATAGCGGGGGCCGGTTTCGCGTTTCCCCGCCGACATAAACCGCGACTACAAAACGTATTATTCGCGTTTTATTGCCGAATGAGGGCTGGAGGTCTCCGTATTGAATTACCGACGTGCTCTACTTGCGTTGGCAATTTGTTGCGATACTTATCCATCAGGAAGTTTTAAAACTAAAAAGAAAAATGATATAATATAGGATTACTAGGTCTGTAAAGTTTAAAAATAAAAACTGCTTTTTTAACCTAGTAGTCCTACATTATATTATTTTTTTATTTATATAAAATTTTGTCAAGATAGCATATACTAGGTGGGGTGAAAAGTAACCTCCTTGACCGCCAGAATGCGCTGCTACTGCAAAAACGGTTATGGTGCCTTGAAGTCCGTTCATATTTAGGCAGACATGCCAAATTTCAGTGCGATACTATATTTAGTTTTGTTTTGACAGCTGATTGACGTGTTTGGCATCATGTTGGGTATGGACAAAAACGATTTTCGTTCTCTCATATAACATTATTTTTTGAGAGGCAAAACGACGAAGGAAACAAAAGAAAAGTTGGATAAATATTATGGGGCTAATGCTCCGTCAGATTACACCGTCAAATATTGGTTTGGAGAGTTTCGTGGTGGCCGCAACTCCACTACCGATCAAGTCCGCAGCGGCAGGCCCTCCGATGCGGTTAGAGGACAATGTCAAAAAAATACATGAAATGGTGTTGGCTGACCGGAAAGTGAAGGTGCGCGAGCTAGCAGATACCACAAAGATTAGTACTGAGCGCACACGCCATATTTTGGGCAATATTCTGCATATGAAAAAGTTATCCTGCCGTTGGGCGCCGCGCATGCTCACTCCCGACCAAAAACACGAACGCGAGAGCACTTCGAAAGAGTGTTTGGACTTGCTGATGCGGAATCGGGCAGACTTTTGGCGTCGATTGGTAACTGTTGATGAAACCTGGATCCACTATTACACACCAGAGAACAGAATGAGTGCCCGGCAATGGACTGAAGCCGCCACGAGTGCTCTGAAGCGGCCGAGGGAGGCTCAATGGGTCGGAAAGGTTATGGCGTCGGTTTTCTGGGATTGTCATGGCATACTCTTCGTGGACTACCTCGAAAAAGGAAAAACCATCAACAGCGAGTATTACTGTGCATTATTGGAGCGATTGAAGGCCGAATTCGCTGCTAAACGGCCTCACATGAAGCGAAAAAAAACTTTGTTTTTGCAAGACAATGCACCGGCGCACAAGAGCATCGCAACCACGGCTAAAATCAATGACTTACGGCTCCAATTGCTGTCGCCCGATTTGGCTCCCTCGGACTATTATCTCTGCCCAAACCTCAAAACATGGCTCATCAATAAAAAATTCAGCTCACGCGAGGAAATCATCGACGCCACGGAGGAGTATTCTGCAGACCTTCCGGAAAATTACTTTTCGGACTGGATCAAGAAGTTGGAAAATCGCTGGAATAAGTGTATCGAGCTAAAAGGGGACTATATTGAATAAAATAAGAAAACATTTAAAAAAAAAAATGTTCATTCCCAAGGAGGTTACTTTTCACCCCACCTAGTATGTACGGCGTTTTAAGAGCAATGATTTTCTATTCGTGTTTGAATTTTGCGAAATACTAACAGAATATCCCAAATATCTCAACTCCAGACTGAAAAAAGTATTTTGCAAAATTACGTGTAAATGTATGGCAATTCCTCTATTTTGTAAAAATTCGTGTTAAATTCGCAGTTTAAAATCTACACGCAATGGTGCTCCCATAACTGAAATACCTAGATCCACAGCATGTTGTGACGTTTTGACATCTGCAAGAATCTCAAGCCGCAAACTCGTCTAATATAATTCTCGACGTTCTTGTATGTACCAGGACGGATAACCAAGTATGTAGATAACGCATAAATTCTCGTTCATAATTTATGCAAGAAGGTGCTTGTCACAGATACGGAAAAGGGACAACAATTGCTCTGCTGGGATGCTAGGTATGGCAAATGGCAAGGGAGTTTCATTCACAACAGGCGATCCTGATTTCTGCGCGCAGGTGGATGTTAGTAATAAATAATTCAATAGTGACTTGCACATACGTTATAACTGTCAAAATAGGGTACCTATTATTCAGTTAAATAAGTTTTTTTTTTTACAAAATTTGTAGGCGGTGAAAAGAAAGCAGCCTAACACGTCTGTAAAAAGAAATTTGAACTAAAACTTGACGAACTATTTCAAAATACGTTTCGGCGCATGCATTTTATTGGGACGATTAGGAAGTGTTAGGAAGTTCGACATTTTATCATAATATTGTGTTTTCAACCTTTTCAAACCCTCTTTGAACTAACTTTGTTTAAATAACGTGATTGTATCACATTCGGAATGGATTTCACCAAAGAAAAATCTATTATACATATTAACTTCACACCGGTCACAATTATTAATTTTACTATTGATAGAAATCAAAGCATTACTTTAAAAACGTTTAATTATACTTACATAATTAAATAAGAATATGAAAATATTTCAATTAAGAAACCGCCGAAACGGAAGCAAATAATTTTTAACCATCCCTCAAAATTTTATTTACATTTTCGGATGAAACCGCGTTAATCCAAGTAAGTTTTAGTAGATATAAAATATCTGAAAATTATTTTTATTTACTATTGTGAAGCTGATTACCATTCTGGCGTCTTATTATTAGCAAATCTTTTTTTATTAGTGCCTGGAAGAATCAAATATTACAAGGAAGTTTACTAATATACGGTACTCCATCCGCAGGACATGCTACTAATATTGGGCCGCGATTGATGTAGATTTTGTCACGGTTATTATCTTTAGCTAATCTCGACAAAATAACTAGTTTCGTCTAGCGTAATATCCCCGAAGATTACTAGACGTAGGTAGGTTATTACTTCGAATTATATTAGAATTCATTTCGGAGTTAGACGTTTTTCGTTTTTTTTTTTTCTTTCCTTTATTTCGTTCTGTACTTCTACACACGTATGCTTCTCTTTCACTCCGCTTGCGCTCGGCGTACCGCTCGCTAGACGAGAATACTAATTACGGGCCGATAGTTTACGACTACGGCAACACAACGAGAAACAAGAGGAAAAAAAAAATGGATAAGACGACGCTTTGAATTATGCCCGGAGGTCGACGATGCCCCCGGCGAATGGGCCGATCGGAATCGAACTTTCAGGAATTCTAGATCGGAAATACGTGCGCCGAATACCGTTTGCATAAATTCGTCGCATTCGAAGCGTTCCACCCTTCTCCCCCTGGCCTCCTGGTTGCGATGCGGATCTGGCTGCCGAAGCACGCAAAAAATGACAATCGGCCGTTACAAAAACATCACCTTTGAGTGACCTTTAGTCTTTTGCGAATCGGGAGCGGTTCGTTAATTTTCTCTGATAAAAAAATAGATCGGTTAAAAATTGGAAGATAGGAGGAAGTAAAGTAGTCTTTAGGCTTTCACGGCCGTCGTTGCTGGCTGCTCTTCGGTTCTCGGGTTCTCTGCCGTGTAGAAAGTTACGATGATCGAAACGTCAAGTAATTTAAACTTTCTACACGGCAGAGAACCCGAGAACCGAAGAGCAGCCAGCATAGGAGGAAGTACTTTTGAATTATAAATGTTAAACAATAATGCTGGAAGTTAATAACGAAAATGATATATCACCAAAACAAATTCAACAAAGTATATATCACAGTAAATTAGAGATCTTTTTTTCAAAGATTAATTAACACCCAAGAAGATCAAAGAAAACAGAAGAAAAAATACATGTTACGTAATCATTATGTGCCCAAAGATAATTTGACTGCGACTTATAATTAGACAATTTGAAGATCTGATTGCCCACACAATGAAAACTATTTAATATGATTTAAAGCAGTGATTCCCAAAGTGGTCCAGGTGGACCCCCAGGGGTCCACGGGAGACTCGACGGGGGTCTACGTTGGCGTGACAAAAAAATGGGGATTCACAATTCGTAAGCGGGGGTCCACGAAAATTTATCTGGTTCCGATAGTGAAGAACTAAAATGTTGGCTTGAGTTCACCTATCAATGTAGGCAGATATTTTAAGAAGCTCACTGTTACTTGTAAAAACTTTCATATTCCATATTCAATAAATTTTCCCAGTTTCCAACCTTGTCACAGGTAGAATGCCTTGATGAGGATATTCACACATACGTTCAACATTTAATTGCCCTGCATGATGACTTTAAAATCGGATTTGAAGATATTCTGACGATGGAAATACCACCATGGATCATAAATCCACTTGATGAAACGGAAGTGGAGAATATGATATTACAAGAGGAGCGTACAAAAATAATTTCTATCGCTATCTCTCCAAAAGATGACGGACTTCTAACACTTTTTTCATGTTCTTTTTTCCTTTTAAAGTATAAAAATAATGTTTGAGCACTCCTTTTTAAATTTCGTATTTCTATTGGAACGAAGTTATGGGTTTTGAAGTTGTGCAACAGCGCTTCTTTGCATAACCGTAACTTCTATGTTGATCCAGACAGAAAATGTGATAATTCTTTGTTTCAGGAATGTTCCATGTCTGCTGCTCTTAAAACCAAGGACATGTCATCGGCGAAAAATTGCGACAAACCAAAACACCTTAAACAAATAAAAACAATAGGGGTCCTAGGACTAATCCTTGAGTGTCCCCTCTAACTAGTATAAGAATTTCAAAACAAATACACCTGAATATTCTTCTCAATATAAAGAGTAGTTATGCCGGTTTTGACTACTTTTGTTCTGATTGAAATAATAAACAACTAAACTTTTATGTACGTATACATTGTACAAGCACTAAAAGAAACATTCTTCCTCCGGCAGGGGGCTATCGCCTAGCATACCGTCGTCGAGGAAACCGATGAATTGACGACGGCAAATTCTCAGCGCACGGCGGGAAAAAAAGCGCGTTCCATTGTTGCCGAAACGAATTCAAGATGGCGCTCGTGGACGTCTCAGCTGTGCGAACCGCGTTGCCGGGTAATTTATTTTTTCGGCGTTGACAGAAATACGCTTTAAGTCTCGAATCTGTTGATTAATGTTCCGAGACGAATTGTCCGGCGTTTACCAATGACGGGCGCGCGTTCTGCGGTGGACCCAGAGCGGTCCCAAAGTCATCAGTCGTCGGTTTGACGAAATTATCAGCGACGATGGGATTGGAGAAGCGCGCGTCTTCGGAGTGGATTTGAGATTTGTCGTACACTGAAATCAATCAAACTGTGTTTATTGTTCTTCTTTTATCAATATAATGTAAAAAAAAATGTGTATTAACGAATAAATTTGTTATAGTACCTAATGAACTTGTTTAACATTTATAGAACTGCAATTGAGGCGTTTATAAATACACAGTGTGATGTATCCTTCCCCTTACTAGACTTCAGATTAATACGGAGAAAAACCTATGCACGATGATTTTTCATTAGGCGCAACCGAACGCTATTCCCCGATATAATATGCAAAATTTATACCAACAGAGCTCGACCTGCACACGCACGACAAATAGAGAGCGGGACGGAGCTGCGAGGAAACCTGTTCTTCACCGACGACTGTCGGAGAGAATCCGAGTGACCGCGGCGAACCCGGTAAAGGAAGATAGCTGGCGGACGAAGATCACGTCGCGCCCGGCACCAATTATTAATAGTTCATTAATAATAAATTGGTAGCTTAATTTATTTAATCAACCATTTTGTTAGTATAACATATATCATTAGTTTCCTGTTCGGCCGAAAAAGATAGAAAGCGACTAATTAACCGCAACAAACGAGAAATAATTAGACAATGCAAACAAATTATTGGTTTTTTCGGCGGCTTGTGCGTTTGTGTGCGCCGTGTCGTCTTATTGGTTCTTTTTTTTTTCCTCCCACCGATCTCTTCCGTTTACTTTCCTTGAGTGTCTTTATCTTGTATTCCTCCTGTGAGGTGTTTTAATGATGTGTAAAGATAAGTACATATTTGTACTTAAATGTGAGTGTTTAAATAGGGTGTTGTAATGTTTATTTACATATTAATAGTAACTAGATCAGTTATTCGTTTAGGTTTTAATAATTTGCGTTATTAGAAACACATTTTAATCGGCCGTTTCTCAATGTCTAGATTCAAATTATGTCTTGGTTTGACTCTGGGCGATGATATCTGCTATACTGGACATTAATAAATCGACCAGTTTTGTTTCGTCTTGGAGTAAGATTCGATCGCGGAAATAAGCACTGTCGCTTTCGGATGACTTATCTGTTCTAAATGATTTATCTTAATTTTTAATATCCCCAATTTTCAATTCAACCGACTTCATGCAGGTTCTTCGGAGAATATTCCGATATGATAAGAGTTAACCTTTCGCGCTAGATATCAGCAACTTAACAGATATATTTTGAACTAAATTTAAATTCTCAAATCGTTCAAGGGGTCTCAAGTTCATTTTAAACGGTGCGAAAATGTTTTGCATTGTTACAATTTGTCAAAAAAATGCCATATATGCCTACTTTCATGTGTGTACTCGTTTAGGGTTATTTTCTCATTCGATTAGCTCATCACTGGTACAAACATAATCAACTTATAACTTATGATTAATAAAGAAAATATGGTAGACGGGAAATATAGAGAGTACTAACTTTCTTTAATTACTAATTTATCTACGCAATCATCCGTATCGGTGCAAGCAACTATCAAAGGTGATTTGTAAATATTGTAAATCGAGGAAAAATCATGGGTTATAGGAACATTAAAGTATTTTGAATGTTCTTTAATGGCTGTCCAGATCTAAAGAGACGTTGCGATAGCTAACTCAATACCAGGTTTAATGACGCTCTCCCGGATCCCTGTAATGTTAATTGCCGTCTTGTGCAGCTAATTTTGATTTAAAATAAAATGTGTAAAATTCCTAATGGGAAAATTGAGGAATGTCTGCGACTTGGATTATTACATCATAGTAAATTGTTCTTTCTTTTGTGAGATCCACCACCGCCGATAGATTAACATGGATTGCGACTTCGTAATTAGCAACAATTAAAAATTTTCAATTTCTCGTTTTATTAGACTTCAAGCATAACCATTATAATTACTTATAACCTGTAATTTTAATCGACTCTCTTTTATATATCTCTTTGACTGGCATTTTATTACACTAGGATGGAAATTTTTTGAATTGTAATCGCTATAATATTTTTGTTAGTTTCCATGCAGCGGCTTTATAAAAAAAATATCTATTTGTGTTCGTATTTTCATTTATTTAGCTCTTTATCGCAAGTCTTTTTTTTGACAACTTGACTATGAGTATTAAACTGGAGAAATTCTATTATGAGAAACAAGAATTAGCATTAAAAGCTACGATTGTACATATTGCATTGCAATTTTTCTCTTTCGTGTAAAATAATTTATTTTTTTTTGTTGGTGGCAATCGCATATTTTCCTTGTTGTAAATAAGTGCATTTCATAAACGTAAATCAACGAATTTGCTTCGCCACGCATGGCAGGAACTTATGCAGTAGCGTAGGAGGCGAGTAGAACGCCTATCGCATTATCATTCATAACCCGTAACGCCCCTCGGTGATCCCTTTTATTTTCTCTCCCGGAGTGACAGTGTCAGTCAGAAAAACCACGGCGTGGAAAATTTCCTCTCACGATCGAATTAAGAACGAAACGAATATTGCGTAAGTTTGCGCTTTGTTTTCTAGAATCGGGTTTAAGTTTTACTGACAGGTTATTACTTATATACCTATTGTCGGAGTTTTTTTTTAAAAACCTGACATTGGCCCAACTTCTTTTTATCTGGAATGATAGACTGACACATCCAACAAACAAAATTGTATAGAATTACTGAAATAAGGAAAGTTGACAAAAGTCTGCACCACAATGTTGTCGATTATCCCGGTAGCTATTTGTGAATTACAACACCGTGTTTTATAATTTGGGAATTTGTTTGCCGCGGCAGCTGTTTTAGAGCAACCATAAAGAAAACCAAAATTCTCGATTTAGTTACTTAGTAGCACTACCACACATGTTTTTTGTAAATGAAAAGCAATATTTTTTTCAATAAATTCAATGTAGGTAATACAAACATGGTAAACTAATGTATTTTAAAAATCTTATGTTCTTCAATAAATGTTGAAACTGGACTTGTAGTCTACAGAACTGATCCGGTTAATACTATAATCAATAGGTACTATTTTCTAGCGTCTTGGTTGTGATATTGATTTCTTGCCCAATAAATTGCATCAGATCATCAATATATTTAGGAGCAGTCACGTAGACTTTGGCTGGTGAAAGCCTCACAATAAAAGGACTAGTGAAGTCAGTCAGCCTGACAATTCATTCAACTGGATTCCGTATCAACATTCACTTCTCTGATGGGATAATAGCGCACATTTTTTTCAATTCAATGTGGTGTACCACAGGGTTCTATCCTGGGACCACTTCTTTTTTCAATATATACTTAAACCTTCATCAACTTTTTAAAATTTAGTAAATGTCATTTTTATGCGGATGACACCCAACTTTATTATTCCTTTTACCCAAATAAAGTAGACGATGCTCATCTAAAACGAAATCAGGATATAAAGCAATTGGTTTACATTTCGAAAGCCCATTCACTTTGTTTAAATCCCGCTAAATCTAAATTTCGCCGTTTTCCCCTAAATATTGTTAAATTAAATTATTTTATTTCACTTTCTTTCATAATTTCATGTTATACTTTTTTTTTTTATTTTTTTTTGTATTATTATGAATTTTTGATTATACATCTTGTGTACTTGGGGAAATAAAGACATTTATTATTTTGCTTAAAATGACATGGTGCCTCCTTGTATTGGAAGTACAAAAGCCGTTTTTGCTGTTAACGGTAGTTTATCAATAAACGATTTGAATTCATTTCTTAACAATTCTAAATAAACTTTATTTAATTAAGTAATTATTGTTGTAAAAAGACAGATCCTATCTTCTTCCTTGCGCAAAACTAGACTGTTTCTCAAATTTCAACTAGTTATTTCAGGCACTTCTGATGAAATTTATTTAACGGGTAAAACCTATACACCGAGACAGGTCGAAAATACGCGGACAGTATCAAGGTGCAAGTTGGTGCTGTGTCGTGCCAGAGGACTTGGCCGGCGCCTAAAGCAACACTATGCTTGCTATTGTTATATTAGCTGATTATATTAGCATTTTTTTCAGCAGGAAAAGAGATTTTTTAAAAAATGCGATGTCTGGCAACATTACAATTGGCTGCTCTTCGGTTCTCGGGTTCTCTGCCGTGTAGAAAGTTTAAATTCTTTCTTCTCTAAACTTTCTACACGGCAGAGAACCCGAGAACCGAAGAGCAGCCAGCAACGACGACCGTGAAAGCCTAAAGACTACTTTAACATTACAATTTTAATTATTTTAATTTTTTCTTACAATTAGTTAAATAATTCTAACTAATTTTGCTTTGGCTTCAAATAAAAGAGTTGGCCTATGTCAGCTTTTAAGAAATTTACATTTACTTCTATTGGTAATTTAATTCTCTTGTTTCTTGTAAGAAAAATTATACGAAAATGTCCTCGCATTCTTTGTTATATTTATCTGCATCTCTCACAGTTAATGTGCACCTGATCGTATCGTCTGCATTTCAATTCTACTCGTCAAGGATATACGCGTTCGCACATGCATAAATACGAAAATCGTTATTTTTTTACGAGGAAAATATCCGCTCGCGTTTGGTTGGTCGACAATGGTATTCGCCGAATGGAGCCCACCTCCTTGTTAGTTTAGATCACCCTCGAGCGGGTGCCGGTCAGCTCGACTGGCCGGACTTCATATTTTTCATATTTACGACCATCGTGTCCGACTGCTCGTCTGGCTAATATCGCATACCCACTTTCGTTTTACGTATTAATGTGTGGTCCTTTGTCCGGTTCGCAATAGCCGTTGACAGTCCGGCTATGCGCTGAAACTCTCCGGAACACAATTATTTCTTTGGATATAATACATTTCTAAAAACATTTTTTTGTGAACCATAATTCAGAACATAAAACTACTATGTTATTAAAAACTCAAAAGTCTGATTGTTAGAAGAGCTGTGTTGTGATAATCTAATTTGTAGATACAATCAAGCTTAAATAGTTGTCTTATCCTACTAGATAGATGTTGTGAAGTTTGAGAAATAATTGCGTTAATTTTAAGATTGATATTAGTAATTTAAGCAACATTTATGTATACATCTTACATTTGGATCAAAAAGACGATCAACCTCACCGATAATACACTCACAAATACAGTTGGTCTTATTTCTTTACGTAATGTTCAAATTGTACAATTTAAAAAAAATTTGCTCTATTAATGTTGACCGTTCTATTTAATTTGAATTACGTTGAATTGTATATTTCCACTTATGTTACCCCAGTAGTAACGCAGGCGGTTTTAAAGTACAAGTTGTTGCTGTGTTGTGCGAGATGGCTTTGCCGGCGCCGAAATCGCAAGTCGGAGACGGCTCTGCGTCGTGCCAGTGAGCTTTGTCGGTAGCGAAATCGCACCTGGCACGGTAGCGCTGCATCGTGCCAGAGAGCTTTGCCGGCACCGAAATCACAGTTTGGAGGGTAGCACTGGGACGGGCCAGGGAGTGCTGATTTAGTAACTATTGTTTAAAAGGGAAACACCGGCAGAGTTTCTCTGTATTTTTGGGAATGGATGACATCTCATGAAGTGGGAGAATTGGTCATCATAAATAATCATTTAATTAGCCCCATATACATATATAGAAGTATTAAATATGTATATATTATCATTGGCATATGCAAATGGGGCCAACTGCATTTTGTGGAATTGAATTGTATATTTCCACTTATGTTACCCCAGTAGTAACGCAGGCGGTTTTAAAGTACAAGTTGTTGCTGTGTTGTGCGAGATGGCTTTGCCGGCGCCGAAATCGCAAGTCGGAGACGGCTCTGCGTCGTGCCAGTGAGCTTTGTCGGTAGCGAAATCGCACCTGGCACGGTAGCGCTGCATCGTGCCAGAGAGCTTTGCCGGCACCGAAATCACAGTTTGGAGGGTAGCACTGAGACGGGCCAGGGAGTAACTATTAGTAACTATTGTTTAAAAGGGAAACACCGGCAGAGTTTCTCTGTATTTTTGGGAATGGATGACATCTCATGAAGTGGGAGAATTGGTCATCATAAATAATCATTTAATTAGCCCCATATACATATATAGAACTATTAAATATGTATATATTATCATTGGCATATGCAAATGGGGCCAACTGCATTTTGTGGATCAATCCATACGAACCGTCTAGTGCAAGAATAGTTTCTTGAGCATAGAAAGTGTTACAGCAATGGTGGTGTGAGTGTCAAGTTGGTTAGTAACCCGAGCATTATATAAAGCAATACGGAGCAACGCCCAGATTCTGTTAAGTAAATATGAATGAATAAATTATTTTTGTTATACTTATAAAAAAAATCAATACATGAAACATGTCAATCACATTGAATATTCATATGCGAATAAATTGATTTTAAATTAGTTTATTCAGTCAATGGTTGATACTAATTAGAGGGTAAAGAAATAAAGATCTTTGTTTAATTTCAAACATAATTATCGGGAAACCAGAAAATAACCGCGAAAACAAATATGGCAATTTAAATTTCGATCACAAAAAATTCTGTTCCACATTGCCGCTGCCTGTAATTAGCAATTAGTTACGCTTGGCTCAACATTGGCACCTTTGTAAGTGTAAATGTATCGAACAAAAAAAAAAAAAGAAAAAGAAAAATTGATACACAAACTTAAATATTAAGACCTACTAGGATTCTCATCCATTTGATTTTGCCATTTTCCAAATCGGCCTTTAAATTCGTTGATGATCGCGCCGTTAAATCTTATACGGTAGTGTCGCTATCAGAAATGTAAGGCGATAATGTTAACAATTACCGGCAGTTGACCGTTGGCGCATATTTTACAGATAAGACCAGTTTACAAGTTCGCGACGGGAATTGAGAAAAACCGAAATTACGCCTTATAACAGGTACTCTCCGGCATGGATTTTTTCCGGCACACGGTAGCGCTACCTTATAATAAAGCAAATCACATTAGCGCGCTAATACATGCGAGGGAAATAAATGATTACTCGTTTAGATACTAAAGCGTAGCCGTTGTCGCACGACCATCAATTAGATTAACGCGTATTTTCGCAGTACGGCCTCCGTTAATGCGAGTCTATATACTAATGGTCTATTTGTGCGGAGATTTCTTGCTTCATTGGCCTCGACGCTCGACCGCTATATTCTATACTGATGCAAGTGGGTACGCAACCAGAGTTTCCTATGTACTACTACTTAAGATGGGAATCTCCCCGTCCGCGCCTCCTCCGTATGGTTTTCTTTTATTCCACCGTTTACCGGAGCCGAACTCGTGCATGGCAATTCTGGTTGGTAATAATTATCATCAATCTTGGAAAAAGTCGGCCTTTTGTATGAGTCTATCAAATTATCCCGGTAGAAAATGTTATAAACAGGAAATAACTCACTAGAATAAATAATCAGGGTTATGCAAACAAAAAGAAAAGGATTTCTGCTTACTGTGCTTGGCACATAACGAGATCTAAGATTAAATAGTGCTTTTGTGCTTTAAAATGACCATTAAGGTACCAAAAGATTATAATCTTACTCCTAAATCGTTATCATAGGCTCAAAAGTAATAATTCTAGACCGGTTAAAGCAGTTCAAAAGGGCAAGTAAAAATTATGTTTCTAAATACAAGGACGATTCTGGTGTAGTTTGGTCACGGTCAAGTACCAGTCTGATAACAGTACTGCTTCGGTAACGCTTTTGAAATTTAGACGCCTAACCTAATGGCTTTATTTCGGTTAACAATATGAAACGACAATCTGTATACGGGGGCCGGTAGAAAAGTACGCGAACGGTTTTCACGTGGTATGACGGGTTAGACATCGGTGACGGCGCTAAACTTTGCGGAACGGGAATGATTGTAAATAAAACTCTGGGAGCATCAGAAAGCTACGCCAACGCAACAGTCAGAGCGGAGGAAATCTGTAAAATGCCTGAAGAAGCTCAGCGTGTATCAGAAAAGCTGCGCCGACACATCAGCCATAGCGGACTGGGAGGGACCTAGGGACTCTACTCGGGTACCTTCTAGGTTTGTGGTAACGCGCGCGGTGTATATACACTTGTAGTTCCCCCCTACATGATGTTTTCTTCACAATGAGTCCAAGTTCTTGAAAATCGTTTCACATTCGCTAAAGTTACAGGACTGTTGTGCGACAAAAAGTATGTTTCCCCCACCACATTATAACTGGCGTAATCCCAAAGTATCGAGAATCAAGATTATGAGCTGCTTATTTCACATTTATGGGTCACCAACCTTAATAAAAGAAAATTATTAAAAAGAATAATAAAACAATGTAAAAAGGAAACAAATTATATCATCTTGCGGAAACTTCAGAAACTTAAGGATGTTTTTATGACCATACTTATTAAAGTATATTTTTTCTAAGCTTTAGGACCAACCATGATCGATATATGGGCGGGGGTCACCCTAACTGAGTCAGCCTGTATATTTGTGTTTCTTGTTGTACACATACGCTAACAAGTGATGCTACGGTAAGTATCATGTTCTGTTTGAATAATGTTATGCACGATGTTCTGGAAGTAACGTTGCTCGAGGTTACTTTATGGGGTTGCATAGAATGACCCCATGCCAACATACCGTAACCTGCTCTGGGTTGGAACATGGAAAAATATGCAAGTCTCGCTGCAGCATGCGTTCCCGCCTCAATTATTCTTCATATTGCGCACAAAGCACCCGATAGTTGTCTTGTAAGACCCTCCACCTGGCTCCTATACCACAAGTCACTGGATACAACACTGGAGTCCCAAGAAGCATCCGTTTCTCTTTTAAAGCTTTTAGGGTGTGTTCTCTCTTCCTGCAAATTCCGTTGCTTCTTCTAATTCCACACCACTACCTTGATTCGTTAACAATGTGGTGTCATAAGAGAATAAGCACACTCGTTCATATTGTATATTGTTTGGAAAGTTATTAATACAAATTGCGAATAACAAGGGTTCCAAGATTGATCCTTGTGGTACGCCTGTGTTCATTGGCATTACACTTGATTTGCTGCGGTTATTAAGGTACGAATTTAGAAGCCTGTGTGCTTGACCTCTGACACCGTAATTCACGATAAAAAATGTTATTATTAGTATTTTCGCATATCAAAGGATAAGTTTCAGCAGATACTGGACAAAAATGTAGTCGACATCACAAAGTAGAATACAACATTTCGAGAAGCGATTTCATCAAATACGTTCGAGTATCTTCAAATCGTCAAAATTATGAAGTTCTTCAAGAGTTCTTACTAGTTCTATTGATTTTTCACCAATTTCAAACGTTCAAATCACTTTGATTTGATAGATATTTGTTCATACACGCGACCTAATCGTATTTACACCGTGACTTGATCGATAGTGTGGATCGTCTTTAATTCTAATTCCAAGTTTAATAATGAATGTGAATTGGTTGAAATAACAAATGAGCTACTGGTAGCATATATACTTCTCCATTTTAATAGATTATTAAAAGTGAATTGACCTTCTAATTAATAAAGATTTGGAGGCTTTGAACCAGAGACATTCATCTTATTCCCTACCACCAAAGAACAGCAGCAATGCCAGCTTTCTTTTATTATACACTATAGAACCACAATTACTATCAAAAAGAGATACAACGAAGATATACGCACCGTAAAAACAAGCGTAATAATCCGCCGATACAAAGTTGTTAATTGTTATCTCCCTATTCGTTCACGAAAGTACTCAACATAGCTCTAACAACCAAATAATACTCGTCATAAAATACACATCTATACATTCCTACACATCAAAACCTGTACAAACATATTTACGGCGCACTAAGTGCTTCGTTACCGCAACCTATAGCTTACTGTGCTAATGAAAAACAAAGCGTAAAAAAAAATTGATAGTAGCAATGGTAGGTACCAGCTTAATTACCAAGTCGTTCATTCTTTACGAGGAAGTACACTGCTGGTTTTGTACTGCACATGTGTGTTGGTCGATACGTAAGTGCTAGTGTGCAGGTATGCTCGTATTTTAATGGTATTAATTGTTTAATTTTCGACACAGCCGAGCATGAAATCCACGCATTTCTCGGCCGTTGGGCAGCGCTCCTCCTCGAAGTCACCTAGTGTGACGTTCTTGTAATGATGCGATATTGTAAGCGAGGTGCAGAGCGTGGACTATCAGCGTTGTAGAGCGGTCGATGAAATGTTCGCTAATAGGTGAGTGGGAGTCATGGAAAATTGCTTGCGTATACGCTGTTAAAATATTTTGGTGTTTGATGTCATAAAAAAGGCAATATCAAAAAGTCTGAGGAAGCCTTATATGGATAGATTTTTATTTCGAAGTGTTTCTAGAGGATAATAATCAGTGATCAATAAGGTAGGACTCTGGGACATATTGGGGATTGGATACAATCTTACAGTTCGATAAATAATTTAGGCCTTTAAACTATCTTGTGAAATAAAATCTTCTTCATGTCTTCATTCTTTGTTATACAGGGTGAATCACAATATATGCGACAAACTTTAGGAGCTGATTCGTGAGGTTATTTTGATCATAAAAGTTCATAAGAACATATGTCCCAAACTGCTTATTTCTAAAGTTATACAATGTTTAATAGTAAGTTAACATAATTAATGTTTTTATTATAAATTAACAAAATAATTAGTAAAACAAAATTAACTTCTAGTAACTGTTGAAAATGACCGCCCCCAACTGAAATACAAGCTTCTATCCTCCGTTGTATTGACTGGCGAGTCCGTTCGAAAATACCAGGGATATTTAGAATTGTTTGAAAAGCTGCGATAATACGATTTCTCAGTTCATCGACATTTTCAATGGGAATCGTATAAACTAAAGATTTAAGGTGACCCCAGAGAAAATAGTCCAAACCATTTCAGTTTGGAGACCGCGGAGGCCACGGTTGTGGACCTCCCCGTCCTATCCACCGATTTGGATACGTATTGTTCAAAAACTCGCGAGCAACTAAACTAAAATGCGCTGGAGCACCGTCATGCATAAAATACATTTGTAATCTTAATTGTAAGGGAACTTCTTGCAGCAGTAGTGGTAGCTCCTCTTCAAGAAAATTGCGTTATACCTCGCCATTTAACCGCATCGGTAAAAAATGTGCACCTATCAAGTGATCTCCAACAATTCCGGCCCACACATCGACAGAGAATTGATGTTGATAACGGGCATTCACTATTTCGTGCGGATTTTCTTCGGCCCATATGTGATTATTATGAAAATTAATAATCGCGTTTCTAGAGAAAGTAGCCTCGTCGGTGAAGAATATTTGAGCCAAATAGTCAGGAATTTGTGCGATTTTGTGTTGGACCCATCGACAAAAAGTCACTCTTTGCGGAAAATCTGCTAGCAAAAGTGCCTGCACCCGTTGAGTGTGATATGGATACAACAGTTTATCTTTCAATATTCTCCAAACTGTGGCCTGACTAATGTTTAAAGCAAACGCAATTTTTCTGGTGCTTGTAGTAGGATGTTCCTCAATTTCATTTAGTACCGTTTCTTCAACTTCTGGAATTCTCACTGTAAATGGGTGCCCGTTATCAGTCGTCTGTTTTTTAAACCTTCACATTTCACTAAGACGTTGGTGAAGACGGGCAAATATTGAATGATGCGGTATGATACGGTTCAGGTATCGTTCTTCATAAAGATGTCTAGCAGCACGCGAATTTCCATTGGCAAGACCGTAAACAAAATGCATATAACCCATCTCAGCATTCGTGTAATTCATTTTAGAAAACAGAAACTGACAATAAACTGAATGAATACTCCGACAACTACTGTCAAATATTAAAATGACAAACAATTCCCTCTCAACACAATCGATTCTGAAGAACCAACTGTGATATTATATCGTGTTAGTCATATATAATAATTTATTATTAAACATTCAATAACTTTTAAACCAAAGCGTTTTGGACATATACTCATATGAACTTTAATGATCAAAATAACCTTAGGAATCAGCTCTTAAATTTTGTCGCATATATTGAGATTCACCCTGTATATTGCTATTTGTACCCAGTGACGTTAAACAACAATATAAATTGTATAAAAAGCAAACGACGTATATCAAATACAAAGAAATTTGTATCGTTGAAATAACGAAAAAACTAAAAGTAATTCTGCTTATGTAACATTAGAAATTCGAATACAGTAGAGGCGATGTTTCTTCTAACCTAAATAGTAGATTGGTATAGCAAACTAAAATAAAAAAAATTTCTTACAATTAGTGAGGGAATTAAAGTTTTATTTATTTCAAGATATTAATCCCAGAAATTTTTATAAATGTCCTACTTTAACATCACATTCCTAATTCTCTTGCCTGTAATGTAAGAAGTGAGCATATCAGTAGAATAAAGTTAGTTTTCATGCTCATGCAGCAATGTAGCGTCTATAAGTAGGTTTATTCTGGGGCGTGCGACATTTTACCGATTTCACCGACAGATTGCGCATGACGACACGACTTTACGTCAACGGCGATAATTCATCGCTCTTCTGTTACCTCTACGGGTCTTTAAATAAGTACATATATGAAATTCATCTGGCGAGACATGAAAAACCTAGAAGCACGCATCTAACGTGCAGATTTTACTAATCATCCTCTAAACCCATTTGTCAAAGTAGCTCGGTTTTACCTTAAAAGACTCATAAACCGTATAAATCTCCGCTGATGTTTATTTATTGCTTTTAAAGGATTGCCAATCGTCGATAAATGCTTCGCACGTAAATAGACGACTGTGTGTGTCTTTTTTTTATTTCTAGTAAAAAGAAATGTAGGTTAAAACAGTAAAGGATGCGTACTTGAAAAGGACGCGTTTTATAAATAGAGAACGCGCCGTTCTCGTGAGCGTGAAAAACACTCGTATGTAAACCGCGACATGCCTATTATTACAACCCCATTTAGTTTTACAGCTTCGCGTATTTGCCGACTGAAGACCGGCTATATAGTAGTAGCGATGCGTATATATGTTCTGTGAATATACAAATGGTTTAAGGTACGAAAGATAAAATTTTATAGGCGCGCAGAATGTGTAGTGGACTTGTTGACAGGCGATTTTATTTCATGTCGTTTGTATTAGAACCCAGCCATCGATGCTCGAGGATAAACGCTTACATATGTTATTTGCACGTTCGTAAGTATCTTTATGTTGGCAAATACAAGAACTTGGTCATAAAAAATCATGTCGATTGTATATGAAGGTGAGACACAAAAGGAAACATACATGCATACACATATATGTATTTGAAGACGTAAACCTTTTGTACCAACAGTAACAGTTGACTTATTAATTTGTATTGTAATGTATGTTTAAATCTTACTTAATTAGTAGAGAGCAATACGTCGAATACTTTAATGTATTTTCACCTACATCTGGGGTACCACAAGGATCAAATGTTGGACCAATTTTATTTCTTATATTTATAATTCATATCGTAGATGTGATTGATTGTGAGATGCTGTCATTTGCAGCTGATCTTAAGATATACACCAAAATTGAGTCCTTAGATGATTGCCATCGCCTTCAAAGAGACTTGATAGCCGTTGAGGCTTGGTGCCACAGAAATCATCTTTCATTAAGCATAGCGAAATGTAAAATGGCATCATATTAAAAAAAAAAACTAATAATAAGAGAATTTCAATACTCATTGGATGGCACTACTCCTAGTCGTTGCTATACCATGAAAGAGCTGGGAGTAATATTTGACAGCAAGTTAATGTTTGTGGACCATACCCATTCAATAATAGATACCGCATACAGAACATATGGCTTTATATACATACCGTAACTATCGCAAGTTTACAGATATTAGATGTCTTAGTATTTTTTACCAAGGAAGCCAAAAGATGGTAATAGTATTTTAATTGTGGATGGTCATTCATCCCATACTAACATTTAACTGCTAGATTTAGCAGAAGAAAATGGGTTAAACATTTTATGTTTGCAGAGTCATACAACCACTCGACAGAAGTTTCTTTAAACCATTTAAGAAGAAGCTAATTCTTGGGTGTTACACAACAAAGATAGATCTCTTACCAGATATCAGGTCGGACGACTAGTTGGTAAAGCTTGGGGAAATGGAAATGCTATATCTCGATTTAATCCAAATAATATCCCAGATTATATTTTCGTCTCAGCAGACTTCCGACTTCCAGAATCTAGGGCACTAGCAACACAGGCAATGCATCCTTGAGTTTAATCAAAGAAACCCCAACAAAAAATTTACAAGAAATACAACCGAAAACTACAATTCCAAATATTAATCAAACTAGGAAAAGCCTAGCGTTCGTTTTAATATCGCCCGAAAACAGATCCGTAAAGAAAGCTAATAATCCTTCTCTAATAAAAGGAAAATCCAAAAGATGTACAAAAAGTAACATGGCTAAAGAGAATGCCAATCCTGTTGAGGAGGATACAAATAATTGCTGTGAATGCTGGGACAATTATTATTTGACAAAGAGTGTGTAAAAGTGATTGGTTGAAATATATTTCATGTAGTAAATGTCTGCACGAATCTTGTACCCTTTATTCCTTGAAATGCCCAGATTGTGGACGCAATGAACTACAAAAAGTTAACAAATAAAAACAAAAAATTAAGTAGCTGACATATGCAGCATCTCTTCTCATATATGGCGCCTCTCTTGTCACGAAGATGGGAAAGATGCCACGTTGAAAGGTTTAAAATTTGGGTTGTATTTTATAAATTCATAATTAAATTGCACTACTTTTGGTTTGTTTGAAGGAAGAATTACCTCTGCGTTCTTTTTAGTCCGTAATAAGAAAACAAATTACGAATGTGATAAGTAGTCTTTTCAAAATATCTTCGTTAGTAGCACATAGTGGCTACATTTTCTGCTAATTTCTCCCTGAAGGTTTTAAGGTCTTTATTTCGAGCTTCAGCAGCTTCTTCTGAAAGTTTGGTTATAGGAAGTAACATGTTGAATGATATTTGCGCCATGCAATAGAATTTTATGTATGGGGCTAGCATATAATACAATCCATATACATTTATAAATTTTTCAGCTGTTCATTCTCGCAATCAATTTTTTTTCCCTGTAGTAATCACTTGTAAGATTATTGCGAATCTTCTGAATACATTTGCAACTAGGATGGTTATTGAAGCTGTTATAGCTGGACATAAACATGCTTGTATCGTTTGCCTCAATACGTATTTTTAAATGTTTGTTTATATGGATTTAGCCCAGAACTACCGTCGTATCACCATTTTGAGACAAATGTCAATTCACTTAGAATATTTTGTATTGTTCCCCCACATATTTTTACTATGCGAGTAGATGTGTTAATTTTCTGTGATATTTTTATTACCTTTAACCAGTAGGTACATTGATACATTTATGATAATGATATAGATAATCTCTCTGTTTATGTGCACCTATAGTAGAACATAAATTGTATTTATATTAGCCACAATCCAACTAGATGGAGAATAACTCTTAGAATGTGTATAGGCGAACCGAAGAAGTCAAACATACCAAGTATATAAAGAAAGATACCCCATTTTGTTTATCTTCTATTAATCGATTATTATAAGCTAACACAGCACATTTCACAATTCTAACTTAATATTATAACACAATGTCAACGATACTCATAATGTAGGTATATGACCGATATTCATAATCATGCTAATTGGTTTATACTCTTTTTAATCCGAAAACTAAGAGATTATGAAACATACATCGAATGTTCATCACTGAAATGGCATAACTTAACAAATTTTTCATAGAAATATTAATTAATATGCATTTATGAGAATGCTAGAAACTGTAATGCGATAAACAAAACGTCTTTTTTCAAAAAGTTGCGCGAAGTAGCACCTGAAATCGCTGGAGCAAGTACTAGAAGGATCCTAGATGACAAAACCGTTTTCCTTTTTTTGGGCAAATTTGGGCATTTTTTTTTAAAAAGCTAATAGGAGTTAAAATTTAGAGTCATAGAACACCATCTTCAAAAAATTGTAATTGTATAGTTAGTTACAAATATGATTTGCTAATATTTTGCCGGTTGAATTACACATAGTTAGTGTATATTCTGAGCAAATTGCAGTTTAGTATCGTTTCTAATTCCGAAGATTTTAGTAGTTGAAGAGGACGGTCGAAATACACTCTTAGCGTAACATCTCCGAACATGTACTTTCAGACTTGCTTCTGTTTGATATTCCGTCAATCTACTTGTTTGTACTGTGATTTCCATGTCTAATGCTTATTTTACTATACACTTATGCACATTTTATTATGATTCTGGAAGATTGACTTTTTTACGCAATGTCAGATTTTTAACCAACTTCGATCCACTGTGCGGTGTCTCTCTCACTTTTACGCTAAGGCATATATTAATAATATGTGTTAAATATGGCAGAATAAATGAACAACAAAACCTCAGCATCTCAACAGTGAGGGAATCACATCCCGTTGTACCATGACCATTTTCGCGACGAAAGGGACTTCCACTTTGGTGCAAAAGAAAACGAATCATGAACGTCTATGTACTTCGCGAACAACAATTGCGAGTACAGGACAAATAAGGTATAAACCCATTTAAGTTAATCATTAATAAAGTTATGTCTAAGAATGTTAACAATTTCCTCATAAGAGATTACTAGAATATTAAATGAAATATACATACACAGGTAAAAATATAGCGGAGTGAAATACAGAGTCTCCGATTCGGAAGGCTTTATGTAGAGAAAAGAGCTGTATATCTACAAAACGGTGGGCATTTTATCACTTTCGGACAAAATCCCCACCGAAACGGAGGCTCACAATGTCCTCCGTGATATTTTAACTTCAACACGGAGAAAACATCCTTCTTATTATTTCCGCCACGGATATTTGTATATCTAACTCCCAAACGCAATTAAATGTATTCATTGCATATTATATTCTCTCCATATCAGGGTTATTCTTATTTCAACTACTAAACGCTGTTAAATGTATCCGATTCATGTAATATTCCGTTTTTATCGGAGTTATTTTTTTGAATACAATACATAGTTTTAGTTGCGTATTTATTTCCATCAGTTTTACACCGAACAGGAGAAAAATAATCCTTTCGGGAATTTTTTTTGTCCAAAGTGGAGTTCGGTTAATGGTCGTCGATGAACACATGCGTAAACGTTGTATGAGGGAGCCACTTGAAAATGGCGTCAAATAGCAGAAACCCTTCCTTTTATTGTTTAGCCATAACACGTATAGTTCTGTATGTACAGATATACATCGTGTATGAACGGAAACCGCAGACAAGAAATATAATATATATTTACGCATAAAGTATCAGAATATCAAAAGGTGGGTGAAAGTTGAAGGACAGCACATTACCAAATTTGATGTAGATAAAGCAAGTAAGTGAAATGTTTAGCAGAATATCATCTTGTTGGTTATACGTGCTTGTGCTTTATAATTTTTTTTTCTGTACACTACTTGCAGTTTGCAGTTATAGTATGAAAACGATATTTATCCTATGAAAATTATTAAAATGTAATAGTGTGTTTGAATTAAGTATGTAGAATGTAAAAAATTATTATATTAATATTAGTTCCATATAATGAATAACCCTGACTTAATTATTATTACCTAATTAAGGACGTTCACATACTTAGTTTCCTATTTGTTCTTTAATTTCTTATTAAATGTGTTAGTTTCCTAGGTAGTAAGTCAACATGTTATCGTTATGGATATGTCGTGTTCGTGTTTCCTTAATATAAACTCTTCATTTCAAAATGACCTTTGATTTAGTATATGTATTTAACACACAATTATCTACTCTCTAGCCCCAGAATTTCGCCAATTTGTGTGTAAAAAGTAATAACCACACTTATGTAACTCTTTTGGAATTATATGATTGTTACAATTTCACTATTTCAAAAATCAAACATTCTAAGAAACAAAACGGCTTTGTTGTTTATACCTCTCCTATAGAGATTTTTTCTCTTTGAAAAGCACAGTCTTCCATGCACATTTCATAAGATGTGAAAGAAACTTGTTTCATGTAGACAGCATTTGTATTCGCAGGAAAAGAATTTTATTTTAAAGTGGACATTCGCTGGTTGGTATTGAGTATTTCCGATGGCTGTGCTATGTAAATACAAAATTGAATAACTGGTTTCGTAATGAAAATATGTAGGTAATTTCATGTATTATGAGAAAAATTGACTTCGTTTTGGTTTCCAGTAACTTCGTTATGAAATCAATTAATTCTGATATGGAATTAGAAACGCTGGCTAAAAGAGGTAATTTCTTCTATTTCGGAAAAAGTTACCTCCGATATGGATTTCAATAGCACCGTCATGGAACAATAGTTTCCGTAACGAAGGCATTTTCGTCTGTCAAGGAGGGAATGTACTCTCAAATGGAGTTAGAATCTCTCCTTAGCGGTGGTAATCTCATCTATTAAGGAGGTAGTTACCTCTGATATGGATTTCAGTAGCTCCCATTAACCCCCCAGCGGTGTGTTTTACCTTCGTAAGAGGAGAAACATCCTCCTTATTGGAGGAAATTCACAGTTTCTAGGATGAAATTGCCTCCACGTTTCTTCCGTTGAGGTGTAAAATATTTTACTCTTAAATGGAGGCTCCTTGAACGGATGGTCGCGAGGGAACACCGGAAAAGTGTTGAAACGGTGTTAAATCCAACTCCGTATTTTTATCTGTGTATGTATATATTTTTTAAGTCACCTGACCTATAGATCATTAATTAAAACTGCTTTAATGCGCATAATTTCTCCTCTCTTAAATATGTATGTCATTACGTCTCTAGATGGACAGGGGTATTTTTCAAAACCGTAATACCCAGGGCATTAAGTTCAAGGTGGATCTTTTTGATGATGAGTGCATCTCAGGCACATTATACATAAATAATATATGCGGGATTATATGTACATATGTATATATGATTTCTTTATATCTACACACACATATATTGTATGTATAAAGAACAGAGAAGGGAATCCTGGGAAGAAAGAGGAAGGAACAAAGATTATAAAGTCTCGCCCTACTCAATCTGAGTGACAGCGAAATCTTTTCATCGCGGCCCGGCCGACTATAACTGACCTTGGTCGCTATTGTGATACTGCGCCGAGTCCGAGAGCAAGGTGAAATTGGTCACAGTTTCGAGTTTTAGAAATGAAGAAGAAAACGGACGCGCCGACCAGTTCCCCGCCCTCCCTCTAGACTATCTCGTTCTATCACAACGCTCTTCGAGTGATTCGTCCTATCCGCTACGGACTGGAGATTATCTTTGACGGTTTTTAAAGACGTGACTGACGAAATTCCTCAATTTTATGTCCGTGTCAAGCTCGGCTTTAATCAATAAAAATAAACGACGCTTAATTTTTTTAAATACCTCCGCGATCGATTCTTCTCTCAAATCTAATTTTCCACGTTTCACATGGTCGGATTTAATTGCGAACTACACCTACTATTATCGGAGGTTTCCAATCGCACTGATCCGCCGTCTAGTTAGCGCTGGATACGATGAGAAAGGATTCTAAAGTATCACACGTTCGTTGGGTAATTGTTGACCTCATTTTAGAAAGTTATAAAGCCATATTTGTGAGATTGTTTATGTGACTTTAATCGATATGACTTTCCAAATATCGATGAGGCTAATGCAACGGTAATTGCAGGAAAATGATTTGCCCATAGGTTAAGAATATTTGAAATATTATCCACCTCCTTAAATGTAGTTATTGAAAAGAAACAAGGAAAACAACTGGTAGGTGATGAATAAGGTAGCATTGAAAGAATCCATCTAGACTAGAGATTTGATTTATGTAGCATTCAAATAAGCTCTCGTCCAATTAAATACGCAACATCTGGTTTATCTTCTATTAGTAATGGCATCAATGTGCAATTAATCATATTAAATCATATTGTTGCATGTTCACCTCGGCAAATGTAGCAAGCTTAATTGATTTACCTTATCACAATTCTTTAAATTGTTATTCTATACCAGTCCCTATTTCTTTGGTTTGGTTTTAATGTTTAACAACCTTTAAAATATTTAATTTTATTGGAAAGAGTGCAATTGTCAAAAAATAACAAAATAGCAAATATCTCAAAAATTGTTGGAATTAGAGATGAGGAATTGCTACGTTAAGAAAGGCAATGTATCACAAAAAAAGGTAAGACTTGATAAAGAATTCATTACCTAAATGTTCGGCTAAAATAATCAAAATAAAAATGAAAAAAAAAGACCATCAGATTAGTGTAGGGTTTCCGTAATGTGATCTCACTAACTGTAATCTTTTTTTGAATATTCTGTACATCATTCTCACCAAATATCAATAATAATTGATAAATAGTGCTATGTCGAGAAAATTCGTTCTGCAAATGGAACCTTAATAACTTAATACTACATTGTTGTGTGGATAAGTTTCAACTATTGTGTATTAATATATGTAGTATATACTTATGCAAATTACTATATATTTGCAATAATTTGTACTAATTCTTATTGTGTATTTTATCTAATGTAGTATGTAAAATGTTTACCTTGCAGTTTTAAAATGTTTCAGTCGCCTGTAGCACTTCTAATATTTTTATCATTAATTCTATAATTTATCGTTAAAGTTTCATTTCATTGTTGTTGTTGTAAAGATACTGTATGTTAACAAACTAGAAATATATATTCTTAAACAAGTAACAGACTTTAACATAACACAAATATTTAAAACAAAACAGCAGTTTTCTGTAGTACTTCCTAATTTATTTATTATAATTTTACTACATTACTGCGCTACCGCATCGAGGGTGTACCCTCTCCAAAACTGCAATCGACAAATGTATTCTACTTTCGGTAATTTTCACATTT
This sequence comes from Cetonia aurata, assembly GCA_949128085.1. Taxonomy (NCBI): domain Eukaryota; kingdom Metazoa; phylum Arthropoda; class Insecta; order Coleoptera; family Scarabaeidae; genus Cetonia; species Cetonia aurata. Next base: position 39,922,110 of record OX421885.1, read on the forward strand.
TCTTCCATTGACAATCGACTATTAGTACTATTACATCACTAGGTAAGTGCCTGAAGACGGTTTATTAACTGAAACTATCACAGTAATATAGTAAGATTGTAGTAAATAAATTGGAAAGTATATATATTAAAACATCAAGAGAGCACTATTCTTCACAACCGCACCTAACACACGTAAAACCAAAAGGGAAGATAATTGCAGTGAACTACACATGTGCATTTTAGTGTCGCGTGATCGAGAACGCCAATCGTCGATGAGCATGTCAATGCAAATTGGCGCGTTATATAAATGTAATTAGGGATGCGCAAAACAGCGCTATCCCCGTTATATCTGTTTTCAAATTTTAACAAAATTGTGTTACTATTTCAAACAAAATTGATCCTACAAACAGCTGTGAACTTTTCCTACAACAGCTAGTATTAAATGATAAACGTGTATGTACGTTAGAGCCCACTTGTTTGTATTACTTATTTCTACAAAATCGTTAGTACTGCGCCATGTAAGTTTTTACTACAAGGATTTCTCTCAGTGTAGCATGCTCAAGTAGTGCTAGTAACCTTTTGCGAAGAATTCATACTTGAAAACCCATTAAGTCAACAATACTTGATTTCCATACGCGTCACGATGTTCTCCTGGTAGAGGAATCGAATGAAGGTCTAAACCGAAAAGTCATTTGAGGTTTTCGCCTCTTTTCGAAATGAAATTAAATATTTCCCGGGGCACAATCAAGGCGCATTCTAGTTTTAATTACGATATTCTCGTCGGTCCAACAATGGCAGCGGATATAGATTGCCGCCGATGACTCGTCGGTGTGGTAACGTCGTCGCTCAAGAGATGCATACGTAGACTATTATGCGGCAGTACCTGTGCACAATGGGCATCCTGGTTATAGCGCATACAAAAGCTTCGAGGCAGCCACGATGCGTACAACGCACATGGGCTGTCCTCAGGGAATTTCAGCGGCAACTTAAGAGGAGGATGACGATAGTTGGCTAACTTCGTGGGGAGTGCTTCTGGTAATCAAGAGCCGAATAAGATATTTCGCGTAGTGAATGAGGTATGAATTACCCTGCAGACGGCGAAATGAAATTGAGGTGTTAGACCACCGTCGTTTTGTCATTATATTCGCGTGATATTAGAAAGGATCGTGCGAATAAGTTGTCAGTTGTATAATTTATACCCCGCAAATGGAAATTAAAGTAGATTACGCTGAATTTGAAAGTATTTTCTATTATAGTATACTTTGAGAGAAGAAGAATCTTGAATTGAAATATGTATTTCAATACCAATTTAGAAACTTATTCATCACAATAAGTGCCCGTAATCCGACAATAACACGCACTTCCGGGCTTTTTCTTTCTCGCCTAATTCAATTTTTCCCATTTCGAATCGATTTATTACTCAACAGATGTCGCCGATATCCGTACCGTACACACCAGCGCCGTATTCCCTGTAGAAATTCGCGTTTTTGCGCCTCCGTCGGCAAAAAGCTGCCCGCCCGTTCTTACCGCAGGCATCGTTAAACGAGAATGATTCGATTTAGCGAGTGACATTAACGGTTCTTCTTGTTGTGTCGGTTGTGTTCGTGTTGTGTTGTCGTCGTTGTAACTACTACCGTTCTGCGAGTACCGCCTCATGGTAATCTGTAATTAATTCAGATGCCGCAGTTGGTATAAAAAAAAGTCTTCAGATACAGGGGTGATTCACTGGCTGGATAGAAACGATGGAGTAGCAGTAAAGGTGTGTTCTTATAACTCTCTTATCGAGAGGTTTGAAATGTCGAGTGGTAAAAGAGGAAGATGCACGGGGGGAGAACAGAACGGAAAATGTGTCCGAAGTAAAAGAATTAAAAAAGTTTAAGAAGCGGAGATAACGAAAGATCTCCCGATGCCGGATCGTTAAGAAAAAAAAGAGAGACAAAATAATAACAACAACAAACGAATAGAATACGAAGAAAAAAAAGCGTTGCCTTTCATTTATTTCATCTTACCTGCTCATAATTATCATGTAAATATGATATTTCGCTTTTTCTACCTGAGGTGCGCAATGGCAGGGACTTGGTACGATTGTCGTGCGTACTGATGCATATACACTGTTGACCAAAACTCCGATATTATTATACCTGACTATCTCACACCCAGATTATCCTGGGGTATGCAAAATTTTAAGTGTATTCCATAACATATTTCAATATCTTAACATACCGTATATTTTTTATCCCTCTTACCGTAAGCTATTCAAAATCATTTACATCTCAGACCGAGTATTGAATCAATATGAGAACAAGTGGGATACTTTCACAAAGATTGTTAAGGTAAATTAATAGATTTTGCTATGCCATCATGTTTTCGCATTCTCAGGAATCGTCTGGCAAACTTGTATTACCACGCAAAAGATTTTAGGTTGCGCATTAACTCCTACAATTTTTTTTATTCATGTCACCGAGAGAGCCCAAGTGATGCTATTGGTGTAGTTGTAAAAACCAGAATTAGGGTAGTTGATCTCTAGGAAAATAAGATCGGGATTAGTGTTGATGAAGAGTCTCTCTGGGATTTTTCGGAAGTCTCGGAATTAATTTTTCATCTCCTATTATGGTCAAATACAGGTGTGAATACTTGCTGATTCTGATTGAATTTTGATATTTCCTTGTTCTTAGATACCTAAGTTAACTTTGACTTAGAGAAAGGTTTTCTTAGATAAACATGTTTTTTTTTTCCATAAGTGATAATAAGATTTTGGATGAGCCACTGAAAGTAGGTCTTGCCTCGATCAGGATTTGTGAATGGTAGTTCAATTTTTTCAGCATAAAAGGAGGATGCTTATTCTCTGTTGTCTGTGTTTCAACGCCGTGTTGCAGGTTCTCCGGCCCTCCTTTACTCCTCCCCACCGCAGTTTTAGTTATAAGTGCTGACAAGTGAAAGTTCACCGCCTCCCTGAATATACGGTGTTGCTTCAAGATTCAAATGACGTTTCTGAATTGATGTAACGTAAATAATCTTTAACCGTTGACACGTTGCTGCATTAAATTAATTCTGACAATTGTACATTTCTTCTGATGTATCACCATATGTGATTTCACCGAGTTCTCATAGATGGCGCCCTTTTTGACATTTGTGTTGTTGAATAATTTATCTTTTGTAATTACTTTTATTGATTTTTAACTAACTTTGGTTTGCTTTGGTGTTTATATTGCTCGTGAATTTTGACTTTGATATATTGTTACCAATTTATTTCGTATTTTTGGGTATTAAATTAAGTTATGATAAGCGAAAAGCCCTTTGCCAAAAAGTGTATGAGCAGAATGTGATTCTATCACACCACATATTATTTCGAACGACGCTGTATTCAGCTGGTAATCCACACAAACACATATACATAAAGAAAGATTGAGAAAGACGCAAATATGCCACTGAACAGAGAGCGAGACAGAGAGACCGAACTAGAACGCCTCGAGTATCGAAGATCGTAGACCTGGCACCGTCGCGCAGCCCAGAGGTGAAGACAGTAACAAAAGAACTCGAGTCTAGCGAGCTATGGAATGTACCTGACAGTAAGTAAGGAGTCGCCGGTGCGCCGTTCAGCGAACGCGGAGTTAAACGCGCGCGCCCTACCTCTTATGACAGGTTAAACGTTGTAAAAGGAAACGGAGATAGGTAACGTGGTAGTCGAATTACAATTGCCCGTGGTATACGTGATTCTGATGGTCTCCATCGGTACGATCCTGCCGTCTTCCTCTTGCTTCCTTCGGCTTCCCATCGACTCTTTCTCCATCGCCCAGTCCAGTTCTCTCATCTCGCCTCTCTGGTCTCCTTATCTCTTTCTACCTGGACCGGTGGATGACGGACGCTTCATTCAAGATAGACATCGTTCGATGCGGACAAGTGCAGAACAAATAATGCAGCGAATATGTATGTAATGTTGCGTCGTATAGTCTTCGTATTTGCTTTTCTGTTTCTAACGATTTGAATTTGTTTTTTTTTTATATACTTTTGGGTTGATGAAATTGTTCAGGGACCACAGTAAACGCTGACAGTGTAAATTCTTAAGTAAAATTAACTCAGCAGTTTGATTCAGCGTCCTAAGATAAAAGATGTTATCAACCTAAGTCAACATTTTCGTTAAAGAACGATGGTTACTTTGTATAGTCACACAAGATACATTTTAATTCTTCACCACCAATATTAACCAACGATTTACATGTTTTAGTTTGCTAATTTTGCGACCAAAGAAAAAAAGCACAAAATGACATAGTGTGCATAAACATCTGCCATAACCATAAAATTTGTCCATTGCGCCGTGTGGTCTTATCTCCGCGAAGATACGTTACTGCTTAGAACAATAGTTAATAAATAAGGCGCTTTGTAACGGCGGGTTATTGCCGATTTGTATAAGATAATCCTACAAACCGTTAGAGGTACAGTTCATTTTACTTGCATATATTCATACCATTATGCAGATAAGGGATTATTCATTTTGGAGAACATTCTCTTGGTGGTCAAAATAGGTAATTTAGAGGGAAGAATTATTGGAGGTAGGTGACAAACGTTGGGAATCTTGCCAAAAAAAAAATCCTTAAAGAAACTGTCATAGCAGCAGGAACCCTTGTAGGTATCTTAAATAATGTCTACTAGGTTTCAAACCTGCTTCATTGAACTCTTTCAAGCTTATTAAAAAAAAAAAACAGATGATTCCATAACACTTGTAAAGTTTGTTGCTCACTAGGGCAATGCACAGTGTATAAAAACATGAGTGGTCGTTTTAAACCTCGATTGGTAGCTGAAGATTTACGTCCAAAAGCAAGGAATCGACTACGAGGTAACTTTCAGTCCCATTTTCCGCGTTATGATAGTATTCGTACCCTACTGTCTGTAGTTGCTGCAAAACATCTTCATTTGGAAGAGTTTGATAGTAAAACTGCTTTTCTAAATAATGTACTTGAATATCTAGAATAACCAGAAGGTTTTGCTGACGCTAACGGGAGGGCATATCTGTTAAAGAGTAGTCTATATGGTCTTAACACGCGCCACGGTGCTGCAACAAAAGATTCATGGAATTAATGAAGAAAGCTGGATTTCGAGATAGTGTTGTGGACTCTTGTCTTTTTTATCGAACAAATATTGCAAGAAGAGTTTGATGTGACAGGTTCTCTGGATAATTTTCTCGATATGAAGATGGAACAACATGAAGATGGGTGTATTGCAAAAAGTCAAGATAATGACATAGAAAGAATGCTGAAAAGGTTTCAAATGGACGAATCGAAGCTAATTTGAACCCCTATTGGCCGTGAAGGGTGCAACATCAACAACCCTATCATGAAGCAGTAGGTTCTCTGCTGTACTTATCTCACAACAGCATCTTGCCCAGATATGGCATTTGCTGTAAACAAGGCTGGTGGGGCTATGGAAAAACCAACTGCTCAATATTGGAATCACATAAATTAGAAGGTACAAGGCCATCATCTATATCAGAAAGGAAGGTTTGAAAGTCTACAGTGATACTGACTTTACTCATGACAAGAACACAAGAAGTTCAACAACCGGAATCATCGCTGTGGAGCAATATCATGGACCAGCAGGCTTCAAAGAGTTGCAGGAACCTCTACAACTGGAGCAAAAATTATCTGGGCGAGCGAAAGAATTAGTTTGGTTAAAATATCTATTGTTCGAGTTAACTGAAATATCAGAACTGACCTCCACATCGTATGTTGACAATGGTAGTACCATAAAACTGGTAAGAAATCCAGAATACTATTAGCAGTCTAAACATATTGAAGTTCGATATTTCTATGTACGGGAGAAATTCCTGAATAGTGAACAAAGCAAAGACCAGTTAGCAGATTTTTTTAACAAAATCGCATGAACCATTTATTCTTCTATACGAAGAGATTGGTGTCATCTTGAAGAAGTATAAGAAAACTTTATTTTTAGAAATATTATAAGGTCAACTTATATAATATATGTTTATATAAAAAAGACAAAACAGTTGTTTTATATTAATAAATGTTAATGTAGATATATTTATAGTAAGAGTGCCTTCAATCAAGTACAAATCAATTTCATCTAAACGCAGATCACCAGAGGTGCGTTCGGGTAGACGGTTCTTTTCACTCTATGCGCTCCATTTGCACTTTACCCGTTCAGGTAAGTAATTTGAGAGTGAAAAGTGTAAATTATGTAGCGTTCGGGTTAACTGGAGTGGTGTTATGTGGGTTAAAAAGAGTTGACTCTATTTACGCAAGCTTTTTAGGAGAAGCGGAAGGAGTACTAAAAAAAAGTGTGGTTATGTTTAAGATCGTCGACGCCCGTAGTTGGCATTGATCATTGAATTGTTGAGACTGCAAGGTGCCAAACTACATGCCAAAAATGGAAAACACTCAGGACATAACAGAGGGAACCCACAGAGCAGTAGTAGATGAAAATCATCAAGTAATAGTCAATGATGGCAACATACTTCTTCAACATATTGAAAGTAAGTTGTGTAAACAGTTGTACTTATTGGGGTTGTGTGATCATGTGTATATAAAATATTTGTAGGTCAAGAAGTAAAGTATGTGCCTATAGATGGTACAATTGCAAACATGTTTAATATTACTCTTATTGAACATGAGGAGGATACTAATGTTGCGAACAACATGGAAAGCAGTGAAGATGAGCCAGAAGGTATTCGCTTATGGTCCTCTGCAAACACACTGTTTTTAATTTCCAAAGTGGAAGAGTCCCAAAGTCAGTTTGAAACGCAACTAAAAAAGAAAGTGTGGTTACAAATTGCCACAGACTGTGCTAAACAATTTAAGAAAAACGTAACGCCCATACAAGCTGAAAGCAAATGGAAAAGTCTGAAACGGACATATAAAAGCATTCTGCTCCACAATAAAAAAACAGGCAAAGGACGAAGGCGATGGGAATTTTTTGACGTGATTGATCAGTTTATGAATCGGCGACCTGAAATTACACCAGTGGCCACTTGTGGCACTATTGATAATGTAGTACATAGAACAGATACTGCAGATGTGTCTGACACACCTGAATCTGCCGGTTCCAGTTTAAACAGCCAACCATTTGAAAGTCAGTTTAATAAAAAACGAAAGCACCGAGCTTCAGCGTCCGAGCGAAGACATAACGAAAAAATGGCGCGAATGGATCGGTTTAATGAGATTTTTGCTACATTTGTGGAGAAAATGTAATAATATGCAGGCTTATTGCTACAAAGAAGTTAGTTTCGTTTGTTTTATATTCATTGAGAATGTTTCTTTGTGTTTTATGAAGTTTGTGGTTACTTTGATAACGCCCCACTGCAAATACCTATGATGTTTTCTGTGCATAAGTGGTAAGTACATAATGCACGAAATCATAATTAGAGATCAACGTATATTTTGTTCATACAGATCACCAGAGAATTTCATGTGGTGGCTGATGCACATGATGCAAGGGGATGATCTTCGAGGATGGTGTAACATGCCCAGAACTACATATAGGAATGGTTATTTAGCAATAAGGTTGTTTGCATTAGACTAAGAGTTAACATTTGTTTAGTATTAAAATGCCATGTGTCAGGGAAAACGTTTACTCAGTTTTTTTTACAATACATTGCAACATTGTACTAATTATAATTAACATGTAATGCATTCATAAAATTAAATCTTTTAATAATAGCAGCATTGTTATTGTCTTGTTCTTCATTGATATCTCGTAGATTTCTGGGATTCATTTGGATTTCCTCCAGCAATTCTTGGGGCAAGTCTAAAATAGCGTCTAAAACGTCACCATTCATAATGCATATATTATGTAGAATGCAACCGGACACGATTAATAGGGATGCAAAATCTAAACGTACAGTTTCTAGCATTTTTAACCGACGAAATCTCCCTTTCAATAATGCAAAAGCATTTTCAATGGTAACTCGTGCTTTGTTTAACCGATAATTAAAAGTCTTTTCACGGTCAGTTAGATGCCCGTTATTTTTGAATCCCACTAACAAGTTTGTGCTAAGTTTATACGCCAAGTCACCTATAAGGTGACTATCTTCAAAATAAATAATTGCTCCACGATTCATTGCTCTATATAAATCTGATCGTCTCAATAGAGTATAATCATGGATTGAGCCAGCTTCTCCTGTGTACACACTTGTGAAAAGTTTCTTGTGATCACAGACACCTTCTAAAAGTAGTGAGTGATAGTTTTTACGGTTTATGTAGGAATTTGGAAATTGTTTCGGGGCATTGATTTTGATATGACTTCCATCAATGCAACCAATGATACCTTCAAAAGTAGAGATGTAAAAACGTGGTTTCTATTAAGCTTTGTTAAATACCTGGAATCTCAGTTAAATTCTGGAAATGCATGCTTATTTCACGTTGTCTAGCTCTAGTTGGCCACACTATAATCCTATACTTCCTATTAACTTTCAGTAGCAAGCGGCACGTTCTATATAAAATACTCCAACACGTCGCTTTACTCACCCCAAATCGATCCGCAATTGATCTAAAACAATAACAATAAATGATGTGCACAATTATTTGCACACGAACTACTTCACATTTCACGTAGTCGCTACCACTTACCGAAAACTTTCGGGATTACTCAAACACCATATAGTTATCATGACTTCTTTTTCCAAGGCAGTTGTAGGAAAGTTCGATGGAGGTAAGGGATTGTCTTGTTGGGTACTGAACATTCGTCTTAATAAATCTTCAAATGTATCTGCTTCCATTCTGAAATGCTGTCGAAATTGTAAGTTATTCATTCTGGGTACTGTATATTCTGCATAGTTTTCAATTTTTTCTAAAATTTCAGAATCGCTATCTTCATCCTCAAAAAAGATGATTCTAACATTGTGTATAATCATCGCCAATGCCTGTCTTCCAATCTGGTCCATTTCATTGATAACTTTGAAACTGCAGTAAATACACACACCGCTGTCACTGACTGTTGATACATTTAAGGTTAGGAATTGAATACTATCCAACTCCGTTGCGTTCGGCTGTGTATCTACTCTTTCTGTACCGCAAACACTCCACTCCGTATCTGTTCCGCTCTCACTCCACTCTTGGTGTACTTGGAGTTGCCTACCCGAACGCAGCTCAGATTGAACTATCATTACTCTAAATCGGTTCTAGTTATAAACGTTATCTGCTTATACGTAAGAATCGATTTAAATGATGAATTTAAATTTGAACGCTGAATATCAATATCACCCAAATAGTAGTATTTTACGTATTATCAAATTAAGTTAAATCGGCTATGATTATAGTCCGAAAAAATATTGTATGCACCACGGCAGTGCCTTTATCGAAGTCGTTTGTTTACTCACCTGACTTGCGCTTCTCTGTTCATTATCTCCAAACTCGTTCGATAAAGTGTCACATAGATAACTATTAATATTTGTTTTCTGTTACTTTATTCCTATTTTCATCTATACTACCTGATTAATATATTTAAAAGTTGAAATAGCTGATGTTAGTTTTTCTTTTTATTGAAGGAAGTGTGACAAAATAGCATTCTTTGCATTAATTGCGAGACCTATCAATAAAATCACCCAGCCAAGTGACATTTCCCAGAATAAATAAAAATAATAAAATTATTTAATAACCTCTAAACTTTATAGAAATAAATGTTAGAAATCTCTCTAAATATTTACCTGAATTCGGATTGATGTAACAAAAACTCGAACTAATAAAATTTCACTTATCGGCCCATTAATAATAATAAAATAAACTGGTTTGATTCTACGTTCGGCGAAAAAGACAGCAACAGAAATAAGAATGAAGGAAAGTTTTAATTGGATCATAAAATTCGCCTACGTAGCAATTCTGAATTGTTGAAAAGCATTCATTAAGTAGTAAAACTACCGTTTATCTTACCAAATTAGCAGTTAATATTTACAATTAGTCTTCTGATTCGTTGCCTTTCACGTCTCATGAAGACTTTTCGCTACAATTTATCAAGTGTCAACGCAACTGTGTAGAGGGGAACTTACATATGTAAAGGTGATGGCTTTACAAGGTGTTGGACTATGAAATGATTAATTTAAGCACATTTTGTTTGATGTAATCTTAACCAATAATCTAAGCAAATCTTTTCGTAAGCACGATATTTAATCTGACACGGAAAACACTTAATTGACTTGACACAGCTGCAGATATATTTTTGTAACAATTCTGTTTATTTATATTTAGCGTCTTATAATCTATTTAAACAACTAGATAATGCAAACACCCACTATTCTGCGTCAATTAACGACTATCTTTCAACAATAGCTTTTGCATATTTACGTCTGGCAAGCGACGGTTTGCGATAAGGCGCTGTTTATTCGCTTTTCCCTCAATTCATTAGTCCTGAAAATGTTCGCCAGCATTATCTTTAGCGCTAAATTAATCGACGTTCGTTCCCACAGCATTGTTCCACGACGTCATAGAGCTCCGTTCTTCGCCTCTTCCGCAAATAATTAAATCATTACCAGTTTTCCACCCCGATATTCGTGACCTTTCTGCGCCAGCGCTAATGCCTTATCTCTAATATTTATCTAACGTTCTGTCTCGCTCGTTTCGTGTCTGCGACTACGTCGCGCTCCGTCTATTATAATTACTGTTTTTATTAAAACAATAATAATTCTTCTAAAGCAATGCGCTCGCACTCTTTTGACGTGGGCGTCTTTGCCTTGGATTGAATCGTTTTCAATTGTGCACCGTTTATTTATTAGAGAGGCAATGTTGTTAATTGATTGCGCAGATAATATTGCGGTAATGTTATATTGCTAACGATTGCTTAGATTACTATTTCCATTTATCACTGGCTTATGCTAGGAATGCGAATACCTAAATGTTAGAACTGGTAATAGATAGATTGAACCGCTGTATTCAACAAATACATTCACATCGGTCCTGTTTTGAATTAAACTCAGAAGAATTTAAAAATTTTACTTAAAAATCTTTTAAGGCCACATGTTTCAACTTATAGCGTCATCTTCAGGTCTTAAAAACGTCAAACGATGAAATTAAGTCGTGTAATATATTATGAAATTTTTTGTAATAGTGGGAACGCTATATAGTCTCTAGTAGTCAATTTTTTTAAAAGTCATATATTGAGGTAGATGTAAGCGGATTAGATTTACAATTTAAAAATAATCCGCAATGCTTAGCAATGGATTAGAGTTATGTTTTTCTTAATCAAACGCTCTCCTCCAAATGTTTCCTCGAAAGATAGGCATTTTTACAACGCATTGTGACGTGTGACGAAGTTTGGGTTTACCATTACACTCCCGAGTCAAAAAAGACCAGTTTGGAGTGGATGTGCTATAATTCGTGAGATATTGGTACTTTTTAGTAACATCGCCATTCAACGATTTCACAGTTTTTCCTATATTTTTTAAAATCTGTTGGAACAACAACACAATACACGCTGCCTAATACAGTTACCATCTTGGTCTTGGACGTCACTCTTGCAAGACAATGCAAGACCCTACACTGCAGCCCTAACAACCTAAAAGTTGGCTGAAATGACTACACTCTGTAAGGAGGGTGGTCTCCCGACAGTCCTGACCTTTCCCCATACGATTTTTATCTGTTTCGGGCCTCGCATGGAAGCAGTTGGAGGACAGCGTTTTGTAAATGATCGACAGGTTGACCGGTTTGTGCTCAATCGGTTGCATACCCGCCCAAGGGTCATTCTTCGGAATGGCATTAAAAAAACCACCTATTCGATCGGAAAAATGTATTACTAATGAGAGGAACTATATAGAAAAATAAGTATAGGTGTCTTTTCTGCATAAATGTAAAATAATTTTATTTTGCAAGAATCTCGCAGGATTAGCAGGAAAGCATTTATTGAATGATAAAAAACGCATAGTTCTATTGCTGTTAGAAAATTAATAAATGTTGAAGATTCGAAATAGACGAAGCAAGCTGAGAATACTTCTTGGTATATGTATGTAACTATGACACCTAATGGAACACCTCGTATGCTGAATTGACGCGACCTCCAGTTTCCAAACTTCTTCCGTCAAATTCAAGTTTTCTATTTAACGCACCTCTTCATCGAAAACGTGTAACATAAAGTTGAATTAAATAAATATTTCTGCTCGATATCAATCTAAAATCATTATTAAGTTCTCGTATGCACGAAAGGTTAATGCATTCAAAAATATTCAAACACGTGAATAATCTATACGAGAGAAAATTTACGGCATGGGAGATTAGCTAATACCCAATGCCGCCGCATCGCTATAAAAGTTGGAAAATGCCGACAATTTCCGAGCTTTTTGCATATCGTAACGAGGACCGTTTAGCTTTTACGACTAATAAAATCCGAATTTGTAGCGTACCATCGATGAATTATATATATATAAAAAAAAAACACGAACATGAACCTACTTACATTGGATGTTCATTGGAAAAGTTAATGTTTAATGTCTCTTCATGCTTAGTTTGAAAGAAAATAAATTTAATAATCATTTGTACAAAGAAAATATGTTATTTTATATGATCCAAAAGTTGAAGCAAAATACGAATTTTTTCTTGCTACTCTTGTAGAAAAATAAGTAAATGTAGATCTTTCGGAAAATCAAAGTCCGCTTTCATATGCCATATTAGGGCTGGAATAAAGCTCCTTTCCAAAATTTCTTCACCAAGCGAAATTAACATATTTCTCTATTTTTTCGAAATACGCAGAAGACAACATGTATAGGCTCTTAGAGTGCCGTGCGCAGATCGTCGTGTAGATGAAAACCCATTGATTGATATATGCAGTCCTTTTTACTATCATATATGCAGACTGGGTCCTTCACCAGCCCCAAACTGTGCAGCTTGTTGCAAAAAGAACCATTCAGCCGCGTCACCATTTCAATATCCACATCTGGTACGAATTGAGATGTTACTCTACCCTTCGTGGAAGCACTCCATCTTTCCTGCCACCTGCCTATCCGAGTCGATCGACTTTGTTTGGAAAGGGTTGCCACTATATCCAATCCAGTAATTGGGTTTTGGAACCTTTGGTGTAACAATAACTATCACACTGACAAAGTCAATGCTAGGTTTTTCCACTATCACCAAACAAAGGTGATAGTGGAAAAACCTAGCATTGACTTTGTCAGTGTGATAGTCACTATATCCAAATCAAAGATAACAAACCCATTCCCCTTTCTGATATTGTATTTTGCATAATCTAATTCCAGATATTATTTCCAGAGACGAAAGTAAATAATCAGCATGCTCTGATCGACCAAAGATCTGAGTACATGCCTGCTGAGACATAGGTAAGTATTGGCAGTGCTAGTTCTCTATATATGCTTTTCATAATTTCATTCCTACTTCCCCCACTGTTATTCGTTGAAATTTACCTGCCAGCGATTTTAATCGATCAGGAGTAAACCTCGCATGGGTTCAAGAGCTGTGTCCAACATGATTGATCCATTCATTCTAAAGTTTCAGTATTCATTTTCACATGGGATGGTCTGTGCAGTTTTTCTTTCATTGTAATGATTTTTTCTACAGAAAGTATCATTTAATTTTGTGTCGCCCAGTTTTCAACATGCGAGATTCCTTTTAGTGCCAGAATGAGATGAGATCGTACGCAATCTTAACGCCAATATTTCCCTAGCCATTGTAACAATGAAATGCCAACTTCTTGTAAGTAAACCCGCGTGGCTCTTGTAGTGTGTGGGCGAGCACCGTTTTGTATTAAACGAAAATGTTCACCAATAAATAGCGTAAAAGGCACTACATGTTCCTCTAAACATTGTTGATTATAGTGGTGTGCAGTCATTGGCCTATTATGGATTCTCATAAGCTCGTATTAGTAGTCAATGAGATGCCTGTCCACAGTATCACACAGCCTTGGTAACTAGCGGGCTTCAGGAAAATGTTCGCCAGCCCTTCTCCACACCTGATCACGACTATGTGTGTAAATCTAAAGTTATCAGTAAAGAGCACAGTAGAGTAGTTTTAAAGACCCCAATTAGCATGTTCCCGTGCAAATTGCTCTGAAGTTAAAAAATACGACATGTGCTAAACCTCAACATATCTACATTTAAGCGTCTATGAAGTGTATACAGTAATATCTTGTCATGGACTTCGTTTAACCTTTGCACAAGAGTTGATGCTGTCACTAAGCGATCATGTAAAAGGCCTGCACTCAAAGAAATCGATCTTAAATGTGATTGGTTGCTCTCGATCTGCTTTGTTCTGCTTTCTTGTGTATTCTTCTGGTTTCCTACGCCTTTGTAAGGTATCTGAAACAATGCTTTTTGGAATCCCTAGCGGACTCCAGTGAAATCACGGGCACTTCATCCATCGTTTTATCGCACAAATTAAACTGCTTGCTATGGGAATAATAATCCAAAAGACGGAAAAGACTTGCCGTGCAATTTATTTTACAATCCTTATCTGCTGTGCTCGTATATGGCACCCATGCTGATTTCACTTTAATAACTATATTTAGATAATTTTTATGAAACTCTAAGTTATTGTTTACAGTTTTCTCCTTTTTAATTCACTAACAAGAGCGGAACTCTTTCCAAATTTCAACAAATTATTTGAGACACTTCTAGTGATTCAGATTACGCAGCACATCTTTTCGTTTGTGTTATACGTTCTTATGTCCATCCTAGTTAGGCAAGTTTGTACCTTCTAGCTGCCAACCCGGTGGCTCTTATGTAACGTTATAATAACACAAACAACTGGGATGTAACCAGTGATTAAATCTTTAACTCGTGCTAATAAATGGAAACTAAATTAGGTCAATTAGTGGTTCAGCGCAACTCAAAAGAAAAGAACAGAAGGAAATAAGTGGAAAACGAGTTGGCTGGTTGGTACCGCATTGAGAATAGGACAATGTTACTCACGCGTAAATGTGTAACAACTCCGCAAAATACAACAACCAGGAGAAACAAGAATTAACGGACGATTGTATATATTATACATTTACCTCTAGGTATATAGTAGGTACTACGATATATATATATATATATATATATCTGCACATGTATTAATTATACGCCTTATCAACGTAATGCACCAGGTAATACAACTGTTCCACCATTAAAGACAAATTGTAGTAATTAACTTGATTGGAATTATCGAATAAATTTGAGTTTTAAAAGGAAGTAATGGTTTACAATGGTTTTTTCTTTTTTTCTTTTAGCTTACCGGTCGCTCTTTTCTCGGGATCTCGTGGTCTTTATTATTTGTCCCACTTCGTTGTGATTTAAGTACACACACATCGGTGGTCGCGAAAGGCGTTTCGCGCTATATAATTAACCGCAATTTTCTTTAGATAATTACATTAATGCTGTAACAATCGCGTTTAGCAGAGCCGTTGAAAGGGAACGAGCGAGTTGTGATGGATTTTCTGCGAAGGAAGAAAGTTTAAATTTACGATCATTACAATGTTGTTACACTTGATGGAAATTGAAATGTATGTGGTACAACTTATCACTCTCCGAGCTGAGGTTACTTACAATTAGCTAATGATGTAAGCTTGGAAACATTAGGGTAAATTTGATCGGCTTTTTCATTCGTTTCTTCCTATTTCCAGTTACGTAATATTTGCTGTTTTTTGTATATTTGCTTTTCATATTAATGCTTTGTCATACAAAGGCTGCAATCTAATTTCAATAATATGATGTTCTTGTTAAGAAACTTAAACTTCAGTTATTTAAATAAAATAATATGGAAAACTGGTGATAATCGACCATGGGCACATTTGGGAACGGTCTTTGGTAATTTAATAAAATCTAGATTTGAAGATCTACATTTTTCCACACCAGCCATAATATTTGTGTTAGCAAGAATAGATATACTATCAACTAAGGATAGTCATTTTCTTGTTTACTCAGGGAAAAACCAAGCCGGTTTTCATTAATTTGCAGTTTGATCAAAGTACCCGCTTTGGTTTCTGGTCTAAAAAAATGTTGGATCATCTAAACAAAATGGTGGGCATGTACGTCCTTCTTCCTTGAAGAAAATAGGGACCAATAACGTTAATAGGTCATGACACTGCGACCTTATCAGAATACAGTGGTCGTTTGTGGATATTTCATAGATCTTGCCCCACTCAAATAAAATTGAGTTTCATGGCTGAGGCATTTGTAGAATACACTATTGTCAAAGCTTCTAGTGTAGGAAATTTAGATCTAAAGTATTTAACTCCATGATATTTGAACAAGTATCATTTGGAAAATTACGAACGAGGGACCGAAAAATAGCGGTTGATAAATGCATGCTGCTAGAGTGTGGTACTGGCGTGCAATTGTTGATCCTTGGACCTACGCTTTGGAACTGGGGTGTTGAATCTGGTGATGACGAAATGAAGATGCTCTCCTTAGGAATTAGTGGCCATGAGTGAGTGGATGAAGGAGCATGAATGATCCTGGTTTCTGGAAAAACTGAGACAGGGGTGCATGAAGGGTGCATGATAAACGCTGTTCGGCCCTGACCGTCACCTCCTGGATATGCTGCCCACAGTTACCCATTTCTGCGGATAATCCAGCTTGAAGATAACATAGGAATCATGTTATCTTCAAGCTGGATTATCCCCAGAAAGTATTTGGACATCACCATTCACGAAATGGGTAACTGTGGACAGCACATCCAGGAGGTGATGGTCAGGGCTGAGCAGCGTTTGGCAACACTCAGCAGGATTCTACCGAATGTGAGCCGACCAAGGGGTAGAAAGGGACCGGTTCCGGCTGCGTTTATCCACTGGGGGAGATTTAGAGATTTTTAATGGGTAGACACTACCAGGTCACTGATTTGCATAAAAATTTGCTCACCAGACAATGGGCGGGTGACATATTTATTAACGACGAATAATAGCATAAACTCATAAACAAAGACAGTACAATAGTTGGACGCAACCAACATACATTTTCGGAAAAGTATGAGCATCGAAGCAAATGAAAACATTTTATACAAGTTTGGATAGAAAAGAATATATTGATTGTAACATCCTGTAGTCTCATATAGATAGTGAACAGTTATTTGACAAATTTAACAGATATTACATACGAGATCAGTTACAATCAACAGTATATGCTTTCAAGGTTGGTCACTCTTCCAACAAAAAAGAAATTTACTACAAAACTCTTGACAAATACTAATGGCGCACAAAAGAACGTAAAAACGGTCCACGCTGTATAGCGAAATCACCTCTCAATATCGTCAGCGCTCATTTATTCAGATACGCCCATATTAATTCAAAGGTTTCATTGTCTCGGCAACCAAAAAAATAAAACGGCAACATCTTGTATTCTCGTATAATACAAGCGGTGACTACAAATAGTGAACAGACGTTACAAGTTTAGGGCGAAACGGTGTCCGCGCGTTGGCATCGATATGCCAAAGAAGTGGATGTAGAAAAAGAGCAGGCGCTGCTGTGGCGGAGAAGGAGGGCACCTTAGAAGCCCTAGAGCGGGGCGAGATCGCAGAAGTTCTGGTGGACGCCGGACACAAAAGCGAGCCGCTCAAATATTCTACCCAACCAACTACGGTTCCGTGTCACACATTCGAGAGCGGCTGAACAAGGTGTTTGTTGTTAAATTTATACCCCTTATCGTCAATCTAAATCTCTGATTTGCCATTGAAGTGTTTAAACTTTCTATATATTTACAATTAATTTTATGTACGGCCTCTCTGAAGCGGGGCAAGTAATTGTATTCAAATGTAATCTGCCTATAGGTGCCGGCGTTCCGATGGTCGGTTAGTGCACGTTCGCCGTGCACGATGGAAGGCTGAAAATCCGCCGCGGCAGAGTTCAGTGATTTTGCCGGCTCTGCGCAGCTACTCTCGCTTTAACAAGTTCTGCATTTACCGGATATTCGAATCGGTAAGTGTGGGAACTTCATGGCTTCAAGACTCAATATACTTCATTGAAAATCATGTTGCTGGAGATAATAGATATCTCAATGGAATACTTTAAGTAGCAGTCATGTAATATTGATGGTAAAACTATTCTAGATCGAATTTGGTAATGGTTTGCAGCCGAGGGAAGTTTCAACATATGCAATAGATGGAATAAAATGTAGTAAAAGTATATCGCAAACATGTTACAGTTTATATAAGGAAGATGAAAATCTGCAGCAATCAGGTTCTCAAATGTTGAAAATAGAAGAAACTACAATCTAGCTGTTATAAAACTAGAAAGTAAAAAAAAAATAATTGTTTTAAGAACTTTTCCAGAATCTTTTTTTCCGTGATTTGCAACATCTAAACAATGGAAATAAACGCAAAAAAATGTTTAAATGGTGAGTATATATATGGATTATTCGTACAGTAGATGTTTAAAGGAAGGTATGTTAGAGGACTAAACAACCTCCATTAAATGTACTTCATGATGCAAATTAAATTTTGATAAGTACTACAGCCATTGTTAGTAGACGCGTGTTTCGCCTTACCAAGGCTTATCAATGCTACTAGATGACTTATTGTATAATACGAAGAAGCCGTATATATATTGATGACATGTGAAAGATGTCTATATGCATATTCTTTCATCTTTGATCAGTATATATACGGCTTTCTTCGTTTAATATAACAAGTCATCTAGTAGCGCTGATGAGCCTTTGTAAGGCGAAGATACTTCAAGTTATCGTAATATTAGAAAATCAAAAAATATAATTTGCGGAATACCCGGCTCCCCTGAAAAAAGCGTTCTTCGGGGTTACCGGTGTTCTCTTTTCAGCTAGTTGATTGAATTTTGTGTGTTACTGGTTGTCGTACATTTTTCATGTGCTTGAAGTCTTAACTTCTTTTAATAATTTTCGGATCTACTTACTTACATTTGTTTTAATACAAAGTACAAAGTATCTTTTTCTTGATTTCGCTTCGGTTAGGTACCGAATTCGTTTGTAAACAAGGTCCCGTACACTGACTCGAAAACCGGCGATTGTGTAACTCACAACCGCTATAAATTCACTTATAACTCGCAATTTATTACCTGAATTTCTATACCGCAATTATTTTTCGATTTATAACTGGTTTCGGGGGTTCTCCCCGATGCCCCCCGCCCGTCCTTTTTCTCTTTTCTCCCGCGCGGTCTTCCTCGATTCGCGCAGACGAAATGAATTATCCGGCTTAAGGTTACCAATTAAACATACGCGGGTATATAAAACGGCGCGACGTGTCCCCTTCTTTGTTCTGGTAAAATGTATACCCGTGACTTATCCTGGCACATATGGCGGAACGAAGAAATACTCGCACTCCGTTACGCATACTTGCCTTTGTAATCACAATAATAATGCATGTTTATTTTATAGCCGCGGATTTGGTAGTGTTGAAATTAATGGCACTGTCTCGGATAAATGGTGGGTAATTTGAAATATTTACGATATTTTTATTGCCGCTGCACTCTGATGTGTTTCTTTTTGTTTTTATGTAGGAAATCAAGCGATATTCCCGCTTGATAGTTATTTCGAATTCTCGTTATCTGAGTTACTGAGGATAAAAATGCCTTACTCTCAAAAATGGCAACTCAAAAATATGTAAATTTAATACGATATCATATCGAACGGTACTAAACTGATCGAAAGGAATAAACTATAAACATTTACCTGTATGTAAAAAGCTTGGGTTTCAAGTATCGAACAATGATATCGTATATACGTGTAATCAAAGCGCGGTATTTCATGATATGAAATAATTTTTACAGCAGGTGCGCAAATGGAGTTCATTGATTGCGGTATTGCTCATGCGAGCCACAACTGAGATAACAAGCAAATATTTCTTTCGATGGGAAGGGGCAAGAGGCATCCAGAGATCATCAAAATATTTACTACCTTGCAAAGTGTGCAGTAATCTAAAGCCATCTAATAGCCTTTTAAAAGTAATATTACTGAACCAGTCTGCTACAGGATATAAAATTTCGGAATGTGAAATACATGTGTATATTGGCATTGACATCAGATTTTCTTAACAGAAAAAAAAATATACAAAGATATTAACATTTTAAATACAAAAATGCTAGCTTAAAGGAAATAGTTTCTGTGATATTATAACGTGTCATATTATACACTGAGAGAAATCCTTGTAGTAAAAACTTACATGGCGCAATACTAACGATTTTGTAGAAATAAGTAATACAAACAAGTGGGCTCTAACGTACACGGTTATCATTTAATACTAGCCGTTGTAGGAAAAGTTCACAGCTGTTTGTAGGATCAATTTTGTTTGAAATAGTAACACAATTTTGTTAAAATTTGTATATACAGTACAATCTCGATTATCCGAAATAATGTGGACCAAACTGATTTCGGATAATCGAAATTTTGGTTAATCCGAATTTTTTTTGGAAAATAGGAGTTTAGGATGCGTATATCATTAGATCGACTTAAAACCATTTATGAAATATTTTACTTGAATTTATGTATTAATTTAAAAATAACATCAACAAATAATTTGTTTAATTTTTATTACTTAATTTTTTTTAACATAGTATGTACATAAATGCCTAAATATGTACATATGTACATTCATAAAAGACATGTTAAATGCAACGTAAAATATAAAATATATATCCCATTCTACACTTTACTGTTTAAAAATGAGGTAATTTTTAACTGCACTCGTTTAACACTACTTCTATTTTTGGCCGCAATGTCTCTCCAACGTTCTATTAAAAGAACATCCGCGGCAGTTGCATTTTCTTGTTGTTCTACATCGCTTTCTCCAAGGCTTCTAGTCCTTCTGAATGTGACATTTTTACTGGAATATTGTCAGTGCATTCTACTTCGTCATCGTCATCACTGCTTATTTCATTAGCATTTTTGCAAACACTTTCAATTAATTCTTGGTCAGTCATTTCATATTCTACATTATCACTGTTTAACCATTCATTAACTTCTGTTTCCGTAACATTTTCACATCCTGGTATTTTCGTAAAAATTTGCTGTAAACTTTCTTCATGGTCGGACTCTGCTTCTGTGATACGTCCCTCCTCGTGTTGAATCAATTTTGACCAAGATTTTTCCAGGGTTCTACCTTTTACTTGATTCCGAGCTGAAGCTATCCAATATACAACATTTTTCAAGTTTAACTTCTTTAGACATTCAGTGAGATTGGCACCCTCATCTACTTCTTCCAAAATATGCTCCAATAGCAAACGCCTGTAATTTCGTTTTAAATTTTCCAGCATACCCTGGTCCATGGGCTGAATGAGAGAAGTTACAGTAGGAGGCAAAAACATTGCTTTTATTTCCCCACTTTGAAGTTGCTCCGCACTTGGGTGAGTGGGAGCATTGTCTACTAACACAACACATTTTCTGGGGTATCCGTGCTCTTTTAAAGAAGACTCTACTTTTGGTACGAAATCTTCAAAAATTTTTTTTAATAGATTTGCATTCATCCAGCCTCTTTTTTGATTTTTATACAAAACAGGTAAAGCATTGGGACGAATATTCTTGAAGGCTCGTGGTTTTACTGACTTACCGATACATAATAATGGAAGTTTGTGTCTCCCAGAAGCATTAGCGCATGCAAGAACAGTGATACGTTCTTTGCTACGTTTGTAACCAGGTGCTCCAGCTTCCGTTTTTGAAGCTAAGGTACTTGAGGGCAAGATTTTGTGGTTCAAGCCGGTTTCGTCGCAATTATCTGGTCTGGTTATAAATCATTTTCTTTCATAAGCTCCATAAAATTCTCCGCAAATTTTTTTGCGGCAGATACATCGGCAGACAACTTTTCTCCACAAACTTTCAGTTTACGGACACCATGTCTTTTTTTCCATCGGTCTAGCCATCCATCACTTGCAGAAAAACTTTCAGGCGCTTCAATGACCGGCAATTCTTCGCTTAAACTCACTGCTTTTTATTTTAAAATGATCCCCGAAATTGGTATTCCACGTTCTCGATTCTGTGTAAACCATAAAAATAAAGAATCATCCACTTTTTCGTATTCACCTCTTTTCATACTTTTTCGTGCCGGGGTCGGCGATGACAAAACACTACACCATTTTTCAAGTTTTTCGCGATTTTTTCTCCATTCTGCAGCCGGACTCTCACCTACGCCTAAATCCTTTGCTATATTTTTAAGCAATTCACCATTATCTAATCGTCGAACCGCTTTAAGTTTTTCCTGCAAGCTGATAACAACGCGTTTACGTTTATTGCTCTGACACTGCATTTTGTAAAATATTTGAGAATAAAACTACTCTTCTTGCGATAATAACAGACGTTAACGTTACCATTGTCGATTGCAGCTTCGGAGAGGGTACATCCGCGATGCGGCAGCGTAGTAGTGTAGTTAAATTATAATAAATAAATTAGGAAGTACTACAGAAGACTGCTGTTTCGTTTTAAATTATCATAATATTAAAATATCAAATCAAAGCAAGCCAAAGTTAAATATGTCAAAGTACAGCAAATTATAAAATTGTGTTATCAAACCTAGTATTTATATACCACACCATGAGTGAGTAAATTAATGAGAAAAAAGAAATTAAACCACCTACCCTATTTAATTGTAATATATTTAATGTAATCCTTCACAAGATAAGTAACAACAATATTCGGCCCACCATCAAGTATAATCGTTTTGTTTCTAATATTAAGTTGTTAAGTTTAATAGTGCCTACGCCCATTCTGAAGATTAAAATTTTTAATAAGCCTGAGAGCTCGCTTCTGTATTTACCGATGTCAAAATTTCGAATCGTCCGTCGGACTGCCGCTGTACGTATGCAGCTGGTTTTGTCGATCGGACATTTCGTAAGCGCCCGTATACAGTAAACGCGGATGTATCAAGTGGGACGATTAATGAAACGATTACGAATTAAGTACCGATCGGAAAGCAATAAATAACCATAAATATGCGACGATCTGACGTCAACATTGAATTTATTTTTTATTAATCCGAACATGTTACAGAGAACATCGATCTCATGAAAGATATAGCAATTACTACACAGCGATCGTGAGCGACGATTTCGACCTAAATTTAAAAAAGAAAATTAAACGCAAACTGTGCGAGTTAATAAGAGATAAAGTAAAATATATATGTACATATTTCGTAATGTATTTGTTTTATACATTTTAATGCGGAAAGTAATGTCGTTTATAACTACATTTTGGGAATTGTATCAATGCAGCAATAAAACAATATTTTAATCCTGTACATGAGAAGAACCGGTAATTTTAAGGGCCGTCCCATGTAAAATCGACCTTAATGAAGCGTGAACGTTGTCATCCAGCCTTTGTTAATTGTTAATTATAAAAGTTTTCCTAGAAACTGAGCTATAAATTCACACAGAAATTATTTACACTCCATAAGATGGATGACCAAAGCCAATCACGTAATAACTTTTTATATATTTCTTTTTGTTTCTGTACAATGTAACGTATTATAAACTTATTTTTTTTTTACATAATATGAGTTGCATGCTATATGAATTACTTCGTAAGTAAAGCCCACAGTGATAAAGCTTTAAAAAAAGATGCAATCGACCAAGAAGGTTGTTTTAGAATTGTTTTATTAACTTGATTAAAATCGTACATACCAACAAAGTTTGTAGCCTTAATTGGTCATCTGCGTCAGTGTTTATCTTATTTGTCTTTAGTGAAATATGAACCTCCGTGCATAACTCGATGTGGGCATGTGATTTATTATTGTAGCATGCTTTTAAGTATACATACTTTATGATAATGTGCTTAAAACAATGATTCTGATGAATTTAACGATTCTGGAATTCTTTAATGGAATGTGTGTACGTATTTATGCCTCACCTCCATTAAAATTCAGACACCATCAAGCTCCTACGATATCGGTAATTAATCTTACCATTCTGTCTAAACATAGATATACATTATGGTATTTGTTTGTACAATTTGCTTATTCTAATGAGAAAGCTGTATTGTCTTGTTAGAGATTGGAGTTATTTTGACCTTGCAGCAGAATATATATCTTGTGAAGAATAAGGTGGAATATCTATTGACATCATTCCAAAATGCGCCGTATAAGTGCTGTGCAAATGAATGGTGCTTTGACCTGGGAGCGTATGAAATGGCAGATCTAAATTAACATCTTTCCACAAACTATACTAAGGAGAAAGTGTAAGGAATGTGACGGAATGACATTCTATAAAGGCAGCAAAGGTTGCAATGTATCATCACCCCTATTACAGATGCATGCTGCAGCGATTTGTTAACGTTTTTTATTTTAATTTTTATTTATCATCCAAGAAGCTTAAGATAACTAAAAAGAATGAATATAATATCTTGGGGTTAAACTTTAAAACATAATAACTAACTCTAGAGCACCATGAACCAAGCATTTCAAATTTCCCGCAAAAAGGTAAAATTCCTGGTACTTTTGATCTGAATAGCAAGCCTTGAATCTTTGATATTCGTCAATAAAAAGTTCGCAGAGTTCATGGCGTTTCTCGTCGATATGAATTACACAAAAAGAAAGATTTCCTTGAATCAAAGAAATATGCATTGACTTAAAGCAATAATTCGTTTCAATAGTGGCAAAGCAATCAAGAACATAATTTCTTCCGTGTAATAAAGTTCACTCAAAGCGATATATTCTAAACTGAATATGAATATTTTGTTGAGTCAAATGTAAAGAAAATTCTAAATGGAAATCAATGTTTTTAGTTAAAAATTATTAACATTGATTGAAATTACACGAACAACACTTGTTGTTTCTTTCCTCTGTTGAATTTGAGTTGAAAAGCTAAACGCTATAAATTACCCAATGCATTGGGCAGCTTTTTATTATTTAAAAAGAAATAATTAAATATATTTGTAGGTTTTTAATTATTCTCTTATAACAATATCGAAAAACTAGATGTCTTATAAACTTGTTCATTGTTAGATTAATGAAATATGGCGTTCACGAACAACACACAAACAAATAATACAAAGCAAGCACAGACAGCTCTAACAAGTACCTAGAATCATATTTCTTATCTATGAGTAACCGTATGAATATATTAACATGGCAAGAACAATCTGACAACTGTTTCAATCAATCATACATGGATCATTAGTCAATAAATATAATAAATGCATTATGTGCAACTTGATAAGTGTAAAATTAATTATATTAATTGCTGTAATAATACATATCGAGCAATAATTTTAATAAATAGTAATACATGAGAATTCTTATTAACATTAGCTGTTGATGAGAAGAAAAGTGAATGCACCTATGTACCTTTGTTTACATTTTTCAATTTCCGTCAAAATATATTTAATACGTCATCGTTTCTAACGAAGCATTGATGTCTCTTTTATTTAATTTCCCTTCATGAGACTTTCTCTATATACCCAGGTTAGGAATCGGATCGCACGTAAATATATACCTACATAACCTGTCCAATTTGTATTCACCTATCAATGCCTTTTATTAATTCGAGACAAGTAGTTTTATTTTATTCACAGACGCTGCCCGTTCACATCACATGTGGGCTTCTTCCCTTCTCTTCTACCATCTATCTCTTTATCCGTGCGCGCGTCTGTGTTCGTAACATTTTCGTCCGATCAATCGACTCGGATCTGTAACGCCACATGCGTTAAGGCGGAGAATTCGATACCGATCTGCCCGTTTCGTTTTGTACGGATATCTTCTTTCCCTGACATCATCTAACATGAATTTATTCAAAGACAAAATCCGGTTTCGGGCCGAATTCGTATTATGTCCGTTGGAATTCGAGCCCTTGGGACTTGTCTTTCTGTTTTTCCGACAGGCTGGACGGACGTTTAATTTTAATAGCTGTAAAAAAAAATACGATTTGGCGGTGTTCGACGTATACTTCTCTGTATATACAGAGTGATGAGTATTTATATGTATTTTTCTTTTCCGTTTTGCGAGCGATTCAAAGTACGAGCATTACAAGTCATTGTGGCACACGTTTTTTACAGTATTTTTTCTAATTTGCACATTAATCGCCTATATTACGTTCCGGCAAGAGTCCCCTCCCACCCACGTTAATACCTCATTACAGCACAGTATGCTGTAATATTCCTATCAACACTGCGTCGTCGTTTGTTTTAGCTTTATTGCAACATGCAATTAGAAAAAATCATTAATAATACTGCTCAAAGTCTCTGTTGACTGATATCAAAAACTTTCATGCAACCAATCAAAAGATTAGTCTCCTGAAGGCCATGAGAAGTGTAGATGCCAAATTATCTGATCAACGGTCCCACAAAACGAATTTGGTCCTTTCGTTTCATATTTTCAAAAATAATCTCGATACATTGATACCCATTCCACGTCCACAGTAGAATGCGTTTACAAAATGATAGTCACATGTTGAATACCAGGAAGCTAGTTGTTTCCGCAAATTATCTTTAATATATGTATATATGTGCGCATCTGTGAACGTTCACAAAATCTTCATAATGCAAAAATCCTATGTGCGAAGTGTTTTTGGGCTGCATGCAGAAATCTATTCAAAGATCTGAAAATGCTTATTTTACCCGCGATGTACATACTGGAATGCGTAATATTTGCCCATGAAACGTATGAACTTTTTAAACATCAAGAGTCCATACGCATAACAGTCATGGTATCAAAGTTGGACACCTACCACCTCCACAAACAAACATAACGTTAGTTTACAAAAGTGTAACAACTCAGGCTATTAAAGTATACAATCACCTATCACATGGGCTGAAGCGTAACGAAACCAGCAAGTTAAAATAACAGCTGCGCGCATATCTCCAAGAGATGAAACCCTATTGCGATCTTGAATTTTCTTTAAATTGTTTGCAACTGTACTTCAGAATTTTTATTGTATATTTAACTCGGTATCCATCTTATTCTCACGTGTAAGTCCACGACATTGTTACATCTCATATGTATTTTCGTACAATTGCAGCTGTTTGAAGCTACTGATGAAGAAACAATATGATGAAATGTACAACGTTGATTGTAGTTTAGGCTGCATCAAATGCCAACTGCTTTCTTTTGCAACACAAACACTCTATGCGCTATATACGTCGACATTCTTCAAGACATACGACACACATATACCATATGGAGTGGAAATATAAGAAATGCACCAGTTTTAGCTGCCTCACCCAGGTGATCCGCAAGGACTTCACACCAGATGATACACGTGCCACTGTCACTGAAGAATTAATTTGTTTTTGTTTTGTCAACATTGTCAATTATTCGCGACAAATCAACATTTTACGTTTTCCACAACTTTCTCAGATGCTTGTCGAAGCGTCCGCGCACATTAGCAACGAGATGTCATTATCACGATTTACCGAATAAAATGCCTTTGACAAATCTAAAAGTGACATCGAGATCCATGAATCGGAGTTTAAAGCACTATGAATCTCCTATATCATTTATGAGATCCCACTGATTGTGAGTGTTTCTACTGCCATGTTGTGTCGATGATACATGATTGTTATTCTTGAACAAGTGGAGTAATCTAGATGCGATTAGTTGTTCAAAAATCTTTGATAAAGATGGTAGTATGTAAACAGGCCTATAGTTTGATATATATTTTTATTTCCTTTATTCGTATATTGGAATAACTTTCTCCACTTTTAATACGCTAGGAAATGGTTCTTATTCGACGTTGTTGTTAGAAGTTCGTATAGCTTAAAGCACATAATTGTGTTCAAAATAAAATATTCATTTGGTTTCTGGATTTACAACAAATTAACCGCATAGTTATACAAGTATTAAATCTTTATGAAGAATATTTTGATTTGGTATGGTGTTTTCATACCATACATTAGACATGTAGACAATCTATGAATTTTAATCATGACATTGTAACCAGCTCAAATTATTATTGATTAAAGATAAAATTTGTGTAAACAAAAATAATACAGATAGAAAGAATTGAAGACTTCTAAAAGCAGGTAGTAAATTCCGCAGTAATTTAAAGGTTGAACACTTTTTTGACGGGTATTTATTTATTTGACAAGTAAAAATATTTTTTCTAAGATTGAGCATTTGCTTATTTATACCGTATATTAAGCGTTCCGTTAGAAAATTGTTCATCATGTATGTTTCAATTTATAATCTTTTTGAATAATCTCTTTCAATGCCGTTCTGTATAATATGAACAAATGGAAGCAAATCTTAAAATTTGCCAGGGAATATTCTAGAAATTGAATCTATAATACGATGGCCAATTTTAAATTTAATTTTAACTTATATGGGCAATAACTCCTAAAGTTGTATTTACGTAGGCAATGTTTATATGTATATATATTGGACATCCTGTACATCTGTACATGTACAGCGTGGGGCGGGATTATATACCAGATTACCATCGAAATGCGTAAAGAGTAAACGAAACAGTCACGGAGTCTGTAAATACTTCAGTTTCCACCGAGAGAAAATATGCTACGTTAGATATCATCTATTTGTAATTAGAAGCTAGTCGTCGGCCGTAAGTAAATAAAGTGCCGGTGTGTGAGTTCCTTTACCGCCGAAGCCAGATCGATAGGTTGCTCGCGTGGTTTCGTAACGGTTGCGTGTTGTTGGCGTAGCCTACACTGATGTTTTATTACATTTATATATAGACATACATTGCTGAGGCGCGCATTTGTCGAGAGTTTTACGTCGTTACGTCGGACATACAGAATTTATGAAAATTTCGTCAGTGTAATTAGGCCCCATCCACATTAAGTTGTAATTAATTGTAAATGGGGAGCTTTTATGTTAAATAATCGGAAATCTTGATCGTTATTACCAGTATAGTAGATGATGGCAGTGTTAGTTGAATGATCGTTTGAAGATATGATTGATTTTTTATATGTAATTGTTATTAGTTGATTCCTCTTAGTATGATTTATTCTAAGTAGTATGGAAAAATATTTTATTAGAATACAAGAATTTTTGAGGATATTAGGATTCATTTGTGGAGCTATTTAATAAGAATTGAATAGAAGATACTTGCAAGTTACCCGGAATTTCTCACAAATATTACGTAAGTAAAATATTTAAAATATCTTCAATTCGAACATCTTCGTGTACATCCATCTGTAATATTAATTTGTAACTTATAAGCATATTACATTCATAGATTCTTTCCGACCTCTTTCGATTCATAAAATTAGCATTCCTGCTATGTTATTTTTTCTCATTATAGCGTTTCACCACAAAAAAAAAAACAGTAGAGAAACGTATATATTTACATATTTCGGATATTAAAACGCTAATTATCGTGATAATATCCAGTTAATATGGACGCTTCTTGAATTCAGAAGTTGACGTTGTGTACATAGCTATTTATTTTCGTGAAATATTGCATCATAAAAAAAAAATGTGGAAAAACGGAAAAGATAATTTTAGTTTGCACGTGAGCGTGTTACAATGTTGAAAAACCGCTAGTGTAACTAGAAACTTGACATTCCATAACTCAACAATCGTAGTGAGCATCTGAAGAACTCACGATTATAATTACCCGTATTATAAAAGTAATTTTCTTTTGTTTTTTTTTTCGTGATAATCTCGACGGATTTGTTTTTTTTTTATGTCCCAGAACACATGGACGAAAACAATACGAATTTATACCAGCCCCGGAGGTTTATACCACATCAGATACCCCAACACGTGATCCGTCTGATAGTTTTAATTTTCTAGTTTTCTATCCGAAGACAGTCCAATTAATATGTAGATGTATTTTGTTTTGTAATAACTCTGAGGTATATTTACTGCGTTACGAGCGTCCGTTGCGTTCAGTCCCTGGACTAGACGAATCTATATTGCTTGTGCACGTTTGATTCTGGAGGTCTACGATGAAGGAAAAAAAAATAGTTCCATTACAAATTTAATAATCATATCAAGTTAATAGGTAATAATTGGTTATATGTGGGGACTGCTTGAGTGTATTGTAAATGAACGTTAGATGTTATTATAGAGAATGGGCAAGCAGTGGCGGCTCGTGACGTTTTGTTCAAGGGAGGCTACTGTAGCCTAAGTAACCCTTCTCAGGCAATAAATTATATTTTTATAGTTATAATTGTAGCATTGTAAGTGTAGAATAAAAATTAAAAAACAATAGATTAAAATAAAATATAAATTATTGTCTAGCAAGACCCCCGTAGAAAAGAGTGAAATCTTGCCTGGATAGGAAACTGGATTAGGCGATAGGTAAAAAGGTAATAAAAACGTAAAAATAAACTCTTGATAAACGTAACAATAAACCAAACATAAACTCTAAAAACAATAACAATTAAATTAGAAAAGAAAATTGTAGATTCTTTGTTTATATTACAAGCTTTACTCAAAACTAAATTTAAGGCATGAGCATGACAATGTACAAAAAGAGCTTGAGGTGCAATTGTTTTTTTTTTTACTTTGTAAACCATTTAAATGCCCTGTCATAACAGATGCACCATCATATGTTCGAGCGACTAATTTTTTTTTAAATCATATTTTTCGCTGTTATTTGATAAAAATAAATCTTCAGCTGTTTGAGCGGTTGATACGTCAAAAAACTCCAAAAATCTTTCAATAGCTCTTGACATAACGTAATATGATTGATAATTGAGACTTACAGTAAATATCTGTGGTTTCATCTACTTGCCAAGAAAAAAACGGAGCTTCTTTAATTTCTGTATCTATGTCTTGTTTTAATACAAAAGAAATACAATCTATTAAATGATTTTGTATAGATTTAGATGTACCCGAAAAAGTATTACTACTAACAAATTTATTAAAACTAAGTCCATATATACTAAAGAGTTCGAGTAATTCTCTATAATTTCCACGATTAAAAGAATCTGAAGTCTCATTGTGTCCCCGAAAAGCTAAATCTTGTGATGCTAAAAATATTGTTACGTCTATTAATTTTCTTAAATGTTTGCGGTTTTCTCTAACTTCATTATTATAGGCCATAATTGCATCTTTGCGCGCGCTGTCTACAGCAGTAGCAATATTTTGTTTTCCAAATAATTTAAATTTGTACAAGGATGAAATGTGTTCTTTAGACTTAGAATGCCGTTCAATAGCGCGCGGTAGATTTTTTAAATCTGTATTACCCAATTTCGACCACGTTTCGGTTTGGTTACAAAAAAAGTAGACATGGCCAACAAAATAATCTTTCCCGTTCAATTGAACCAACCGCATTTAGTGTACTATAATGAACTAAAACCACGATTTTGCCGGTTGCCGTCGTTAGATACTACAGAAAAATTAGGCTGTGTTTTCTCAATGTTTTGTGCGATATGTAATTTCGTCTCTATATTTAAACAACTAAAAGAATTTCTTACCAACCAGTGGACATATCTTCGCAAATTGTAATTTCGTTCATTTTATCCATTTTGTGTGCGTCACCTAACAAAAGTCACCCTACGCTGCTTAAGTTATTACTACTGGGAGCTGGGAGTGGCATGGGCAGTTGCGTAGCAACGTTTTACGACCGATAACGCAACATGCCGATCGGGTAGGATCTCACCGCGGCGGCAAGCCCCCAACCATACGTATTCGCCGTATAAAGTGCACGTGCACTTACGGAGACGTATTGCTTTCAGCCATGGCATTAATCATCGGGGCGGAGCCAAATCTGTGGCTAGCCTCCTCGCTTGCTATTATAGTGCGTACAGTAAAATTTCGGGCATTATTGGAAATTTGTTTGCATTTTCAAATTAAGTAATGAATAAATATACTATTGATTATATATTTTTTTGCAAAATTGCTTTATTTTAGTATATAACCGATGCTTAAACATCGGTATTGAAGTATGTGCACACATTTCAATATTTGTGGTGTATTAACATATTTTCTGAACTCGAATAGTAAAAGGAAACCAGACAAAACTTTCTAAAATAATAAGCATCTATTAAAAATAAAACACGATTTAATATCATACACTTTCCAAAATGATAAATGCATCTCGACAACAATGCTATTTTTATCGGTACCCACGATCACATGAAGGAAGCCGATATTCGTGCATAAGATCATCACGAATACGCTGTAACGCATAACTGTTTTATTTTACAATCTGTTGCCAATAATGGGAGCAAGAAAATAAGCGTTATTCTTACCTCTATGTAAGCTTCAGTTTAAAGACTTTTATTGGCAACCACGGCAAGTCTATATAGGTTTACCTTTATCTGTTGCAACGAAAAAAGAACTAACAGGAAAAAAGCTAATTGACAAGTTAAAATATGTACAGCTCCTTACACATAAACACATAACGAACCTGCTAGTAGTACCACTACTACTAGTTCGACGAGCCGAGAATAGATGGCGTGCACCCGACTACTTAGGGCACTGGAACAGCTTGCGTGCGCTTACCTTAATAAGGTATTAAGTTATCACTCGGAACGTGTAATATACTTTGCTCTAATATTTATTGTGCAGAAAATTTCGCCTGCCTCCAAACAATAAATTTTGCGCAAACCTTCGCGTCTTCACGTCGACTTTGATTTATCTTATTTTTAAATGTTGTAAATTACTGGTAATTATTGTTATAGCCTTTATTATTATTATTATCTTCCTCCGGGGTATATAGTTAAGGCCATTTGTCATCGTAACAAGGTTACTCATTTGGCTTGAATGCAGTCATAAATATTACATTATTATTGTACCAGCGTGAGAAGTATGAAAAATGAAAGACAATTCATTATAATTCTTACAAATGTGGGACTAGTAGTGGATGTACTGAATTATTTCCAGCAAATTTCTTGTCTTTACAAGATAACAATGTTAAAATTAATGAGTCTTGTTTTAAAAACGATTTTAATGACACTAATGTAAGTAATAAAATAACTTGTTGCTCTTTGGTGGATGTTTTTTGAGTACTAATGTATTCAGACTATTTCATCTTTCATCCTTAATAATTAGTTTTTGTTTGGGCCTTTATTGCTAATTTGCTGTGGTCCAAGTCATTCATGTACCTAGATTACGAATAAGGGAGGCCCAAGGATAGATCGCTGGGTATACCAGATGAGTAACTTTTGCAATTGTAATTTATAGTGCTCTGTTTTTAGACTTTACCTAACTAATGAAAACAGAAGATCTTTGATAAACAGAATAATTCATGGAAATCAGATCGAAGGAACAGCTTTTACTAATAAAAAAATTAAAGATTTTATTGATGTTGACCAGGATACATAATTTTTCAACTTCCCCAACAGCTACAACTTTCTTATTTCGTGTATAATTCAAGACAAAAATAACCCAGTTACTGATATATTGCCAATTTAGAAATTTCAATTTATAATTCACCGAACGGCAGCGCCTTGATATATAGGTTTCCAATTATGTTAATTATATACGCAGACGGATACGCATTCCCATGGTAAATCGGACATTTTATTAACATGATACAATATTCGAAAACACCAGATAATGATAGGACAAGATGGCATTGATGAAATTCGCTACCGAAAAAGAAAAAAAAAAAAAAACTAGTTTACAAGCAACTAATATCTGGACGTGGACAATGTTGCACCACCTTCGAACACGAAAATATAATTAAGTATTGAAATTCTCTTTAGAGGTGTTCGATAAAAATATTTCTGCTTAAGCGGACGCATTAGGTATTCGATTACGTATTTTTTAAAGCACATGTAGAACGAAGACTTAGGTGTTTCGTACGTTATCAGTGTGCAGGCCACATGATCCGTATCCAATATTAACTTTCTACTATCAAATTTCCAAGACCAACCTGTTTATAATGGCGGCTAACGCTACACTGACTTCGAATGTGACATAGGTAAATATATTTTATGGATATTTTAATATAATTATTTTAAGATTGGGCTTGGTTTAGTATATGTCAGTGTTTAAGAATTTATTCGAGTAGAATACTGTTGGTGGTACCTGTATGTAGTAGTTTTATTTCTTATTATTGCTGAAGCCAAGGCATGATTTCAAACATTCGTGAATGCGAACATCTGATGCAGTAAACTTATAATATCGACGTTTTATCGAATTCAACTGAATTATGCAGTGCCAATTTTCATATTCCATCAGATGCTCCATTAGTTCCTATATTTTGGAAATTTTAGTTATTGAATTTGACGAGTCTGGGCAAGCTATTGGGAAACAATTCTGGTTTGAAAGTGTGAACTTAAGTCTAGAACAAATCTTTACATTTGGTAAATAACATATTTTTCTCCATGGCAACCTACATGGACTCGAGAAGTAAAACAGAGGTTTTGGAGAAATTCTTTCACCCACAAACAAGTAGTAAAAAACATTGTAGATAAATTGAGGAGTACGGCTGTGCAACGTTAAGATCACGGAGATGACAACAACTATTGGGTTTCAACAGCCTGTCGAGACAGAAGGAGAAATAAAAGACTCTATTTCCAGTCGCTAAGCTTTCGCCATTTAATTAAGGCTTCTTCAGAGTGACATCTACAAATCAAGGAAACAGTGGTGCTAATAACAACATCATCTAATATGTAACTAAATCTAAAAACTTACAGATTGACTCTGGTAGCTACATTGTTGGAAAAAGTTCTGAAGTTGTAACCAGAAGATTAATACTTTAGTTGCATTGAGAAATAGAGTGATGAAGTTATCACATCCATCGTTCCACCTTAAAAATTTGAAACTATTACATACTTGCTTTACCAATAATGGTTATCCACCATGGCTAGTCAATCGTCTACTCCATAATAACACTATACAAACACCTAGAGTACACCATACACCCGTTGACCATAGTGTTCGTTACTACCGATTTCCATACATCCCGGAAATCAGCCACTCTTTGGCTGGATTGTTTAAACAGTCTTCTGTATCGTTAGGCTTTTATAATTTGTTCAACAACAGAATGTTCACGAAATGCAAAGACAAAACACCATTAATGTTAAGATCTAATGTTGTGTACAGTATTCCAGTAAGTTAAACTGACTAGATATTATGTAAAATTTTACAATAAATGTTGTTCAATTGGTTTGTATCTGTTTCAAAATTTGTAGCATTTAGGAATTGTTAATACGTACCATTTCTAAAAATATTGAGAATTATTTTTAAAGTTTAACATTCCATTGCTGAAGTTTGACTGTTTATTAACTTAAAAGCCGAATAAGGTATAATTTTATATTTCTGTTGTCTTTATAATGGGATTTTATATTATTTTTATAAGTTCGCTGCAATTTAAGCTTATGTAGAGTTAAGTATTAGATTAAATTTAAATCCTGAAGCAGTTATAAAATACTCTCCTTCAAAACAATGATCGCTGATAACCTCTTAATTAACTGGTTCCTAATGACATCAACTGCCATTTTATCTCCATCCTCTCTTAAGATGGCATAGCTTCTGCAACATACTGCACACATACATAGATCTTGGCGCGCACAGTAAACGCATTTAGTGCACAATTCCTTCCTCTTTCAAATCGTTACCGTTGGACACGAAGAGAATACCTCGCGACCAAGCTCACGTCACTCAAAACAAATTATCGCATGTTTCTCCATAATGCGATGACTTGGCAATTACTCGAAATCAGAAATCAGGAATGCCAGCCAATCAAAGAATAACAACCCGGAGCGGAACATTACACTTTTATTTATTATCCTACTGTATAGAGAGGCGCGCGGTTAGAGGCATTTTCTTCCCTTTCTTCTCGTCTGCCGGCACTAGAATGCAACTTGGAGATTGTAAAATGTATATACTCACGCGCAAAAGTATTGGAATACGAGGTAAGTTAAATTTTTTTGTATTTTATGAAGACCGATTGTTTGTTGATGTTTCACAACGATTGATGCAAATAAAATGAGCTAGAAATTTAAAAAATACACTCTGGAATCTGTTTGACGAACACATAGAGGCAAAGACTTTTGAAGATTATTATAAGCATATCCGTGATGAGATAGTAGAAGGTACACGTCGAATTCTTGGCGTTCTCCAGCTAGGAGCTAACGATCCGACGACTCCAATTCAAACGCTATAAAATGCGTTACGCAAAACGATTTAATATTCACGTCATCGCTAGGTGGTTAGGCCGCGATGTTCACTCATTATATTCGTAGCAGCTTTCCATCTATTTCCTCTATGTCATTGTCATCGGACGTTATAACGCGCTAAATTAAATCTTAATACATAATAGCACATAGGTTGAAAGCGATGTATATATAGAGCGTGTTATTCTCTTCCGTTACATTTCTCCTTTTCTTTCTGTTCTCCGCTATTGTGTTCGATGTACGACAGAGATGGGAATAATGGAAGCCTAGGAGTTCGCGGTGACGATTTGTATTTGAGGCGTATTGTGTGACAAGTGAACTGGAACGTCCTTATGGAATGTTGGATAGGAATAGAAGGTCAAGATTTCGAAGTCTAGAATATAAAAATAGCATATTCATTCAATCCCAAATTTATTTGTAAAAATCACAGTTTTTTTCAAAACTGAAGGCTTGAACATCGATAACATATGTTTTGAATAGTTTATAAATACTAGACATGGAAGGACTCCTATATCATGCGAGCTTGTAAAAGAAGAGGCAAAAGAAATTGCGGAAGAGTTTGACCGCAAGTTTAGTACATCTGATAAATGGCTCTAAAATGCGTTTAAATGCATTTCTGATGAAGCAGCTGGTGTAGATCAGGAGACAGCTGATGGATTTATGGAGAATTTTCCTCTTTTGTTGCTTGGACACCAATGCGAAAATATTTACAGGGTAGAGCATTGAAAAAGATAACTATTAAAGATTTGTTTGTCAAGTGAATGTGAATTATAACAAAAATCCCAAAAGAAAGGTGAAAAAATCCCTTACCACAAAATTATTGAAACAACATGTTTTTGGTTAAACCTCAAGCCACAGTCTCCACCCATCACAGGATATCATGACTTCCCGGTCTACGGAGTACAACAGGTTCCACAGTCTAAGGAGTAAGATTTTATTGTTGAAAGCTGATATTAATTTCTTGAAACGGTGTAAACGGAGTAAAGTTTTTCCTAAATTCATAAAAGTTGATGTATCATCGAATTGTAAAAGTAGTAACCAAGTAATTTTTCACGCCAAAACCAAATGGCTGAATTCGGAAATTAAATATCAGTACAGTAAACGAAGTAGGTTAGAACTTGATTTATATAATTTGCATTTAGGTTTAACCAAAAACATGTTGTTTCAATAATTTTGTGGTAAGGGATTTTTTCACCTTTCTTTTGGGATTTTTGTTATAGTTTTCAAGCCACAGTCTCCACCCATCACAGGAGAAGTGAAAGTGAAATGAAAAAGTTTAAATGATCGTCAAAGAGGAGAAAAGTCTGCTGTTTTTAGACAACGTAAAAATGATTTTCTCGCCTTTTGAATGCAATCTGTGTTAGCCAGCCACTAGCGCAAGGTATCATTCAAAATGTCAAGTTGTATTACCGCAATCAGATTGAAAAACATATTTTATCAAATACGGATTGTGCTAAATCATCGTCTTAGCCCAAAAAACAAAAACAATATTTTGGGGACATTGTGCTTCATAAAAACGATGTGGCAAAAGTCGATCCAGCAATAATAGAAAATTATTTCAGAAAAGCAGATACGAAGCTTTTACATTTTGACTCGAGGAGTACAACTTACCGCTGTCTGTCCTTGAGGTAATGACGACAGCTAATAAAAAAGTTGGATGTCAATAATGAGCAAAATCAACACGAATTTATAAAAAATACCAACATCTTCTGTTGGTGTGTTTTGACAAATAGAAGATTATGATTTCGAAAATCAAGTTAACATCATGAAAACCACCGGACAGATAACGAAATAGAGGATGTTGAAGAGAACGAAGGCCTTTTGAAAGAAAATCTAGAATGTGAATTTCAGATATACCGCATGGAAAACCAACAAAGGAAGTTTAACCAGTCGAGTATTTTAATATTTTAAGATTTTCGTCTAACTGCTCCTAGTAGTATCGTTCAGAAGTGAAGAAGTAATGCTGTCCGAGGTTGTGAAATATGTGAAATATCTTGGAGACATTCTTGACTCCAAACTTACTTGGAATCCACAGCTTTAAAGAATTAAAACTGACGACAGCACTTTTGTTTGCTAGAAGAGCTCATGGAAAAACATTGGGTTAAGACCAAATATGATTTATTGGACATACATCGCTTATGCATCTCTGGTATGGTGGAGAAAGATACAGCGGCAAACTGCTATAAGCGCAATCAGCAAGATACAAAGGCTTGAATGTTTAGGAATAATAGGATCAATGAAAACTTCTCCTACAGCGGCAATGCAGTGCTTCCTAGACCTCCATTTGGCGATAATGAGAGAGGCAAGAATTGGGCATCTCAGATTATAAAAAATACCAAGTATGCAAGATCGTCAACAACATTATTTAACATTAACCGATTAACCTATCGACGTTTGATCTGAAGATGGCATCATAGCCGAAACTAGTCATCAATATATAATAATTTGAACGTAAGAACGTAGTTTTTACTACTTAAACCTTACCTACCATATACGTTCATTCGGATATACATTACATCATTATTTAACATGTTGAAGGCAATCTCTTAGGAATGAGGTTAGACCACGTGATTCCGACATATCTAATCAACAGAAATTGGATAAGCTGAAATTAATCCAACTACAAAGACAGGCTGGACAAACTGATCTGGTTTATAGGTGGATCCAAAACCGAGAATGGAGCTGGAATTCACAGTGAGGTGAGAAATACACTGATCACTAGAAAAATATGCCAGTGTCTCAAGCAGAGGTATATGCAATACCAAACCAATCACACAGGTGTAGACGGGGGTTAGCGGAGAGTGATGCGGTTCTTGGTGGAGCGCATACTTTCTGCTTTCTGCTGAGTTGGGGCGTAAGTGGTGCGTTCTAGGTGGAGCGCAGACTTTCTGCTTTCTGCAGAGTTGGGGCGGTAAGCGGTCATCAAACGACTGATTAGTAGGCCGGGTGAACGGGTCCGAATATCTAGTATGCAATACTACATTGTGCGACACCATCAGAGGGTATCAGTGCAGCAAACCTGGAATTGTACAGGGTATGGATTGCATACCATAAGGTATAAACTGAATTCACCATAACAGGATACGAGTAATGAAGGGTACGTTTTAAAATCAATGACGAAGAGAGAGATTTCAAGAACCTCAACCTCAGAATCAGTAGGATAAATAAAAACACCAAAATGAAAACCATGTATTATCATTAGATAATCAGTCTATTTTACTTTATAAATAGCAAACTTAGAATACATTAACTTTAAACGTACTCCATTGGAAAAAATACTTTCATTTAACTGTGCAAATATGTTTAAGACGGTGAGCAAATTTTTCAAACTATAATCTTCCTGGAAATCTTCGAACACATCCAAGGTTGTGTTTCATTTCAATCGACCGGCGACACCGCTTGAATAACTCCGACTTCTCCCAGTCTACATACGAGATAGGAAATTATGTGACCTCGTATACGCGTCCCGAAGCATCGCTCGTAAATAAGACGTGCCAAACTGACCGCGGTGGGGAGAGATCGCTCCCCGATCCTACCAGCGTAAATCATCTCGAACGTCATGAAAGTTAGTTAGCGATCATTATTATTCGTCAAAATATATTTGTACGAGATGTCATAAATATTTATACACTTAGGTAGTTGCAGCTCGTTTCATACCGGTCGCCTCTTCGTTTCCCCTTTTTACTGCTCGGCCTCTAGATTCCTCCTCATCTGGTTTTCTCGATAATAATCGCCGCTTCGTCCCGTGACTTAGGGCAACGCCGAGACGAAGGCGATCCTCAATATAGTATGGTATATTATACTAATCGTACACGGCTGTAAAGTTTATTCAAGTTCGGCCGTAATTAAACGTGGTATGTTGATTATTAAATAATTATAACGTGTTTGTTCTCTGTGTGGAGAGCGGCAAAGGCTCCGTGTGTTTAACGCGCGTGTACGTATGTTGCCGAGCCATTGACGGATGGTATTTTGATATACTGGGTGGATCCCCGACAGAATAGCGCGGTTAATTAAAGTATTTCGGGCTTTTTTTTCTTCCGCGGTCATATACCACTAATTGCGCTCTTGTAGAAAAATAACGGTGCAACTGGTAATGTTCTTGGTCATCATAGTGTTATATTACCCTCACAATATAATTCAAAACTAAATACATATACATAATAGTTAAGTATTAAAGGAATCAAGATTTCTAAATTTCGACGGTGCTGCTATTGGAACTGTAAATTGGTTTATTATATTAATCAGTTAATTTAGCTAAGAGAGACGCTGGAATACCATTTATAGGGCCTCAACTCTTTTGTGGGATAAGTAGCTGCATAAATAATAAAATCGCAGACGCGACTGCATATGCATATCAGAAGCCGGAATAAGTGAAAACAATGAAATTAAATTAAAATCCTTGTAGTATTCCTTTTGGCAATTAAAGTTAAAACATAAAAATGAATTTGACTAAAAAGGTGGCTTTACTTTATTCCAAATATAAAAAAAAACCGTCTTCGGTTGAAATCGGCTTTAAATATGACAACAACCTATTTTCAAACACAGTTTTCTGTTTTGCGGCAGAACGTTTCTTAGTTGATTGTATAGTACCATCTTCGAGCTGTCTTTGCGTAGGTGTCTCTACCGTCTGTGTCTCTTCTGCTTGATTTTGTTCTTTTTGTGTCCCTTCTGCAATTTCTGAACATTCAACACAACATCAAAGTTTGTATTGTACTGGATGACTCAAGTTTATTTAAGAATTGTAAGCGCTCACAATAAATATATTTCGCAATATTTCGGTATCTGGAAAAACTATCTTTTATATCTTTCCATTTTTTTTTTTTTGAAGCCATGAACTGCAATAACAAAAATAAAGAATAATTTATGAATATGTGCATATATATTTGAGATTTTTTTAAAGCTAGTGTTCTAAATATGTTATTGTTGAACAATAACATATTTCATTTCAAAGACTTTGGTTTCATTAATACAATGAATAGTTTGTTATCCAATACATTCTTTCGTCATTTAATAAAGTCTCTCTTTCATTTATTTGATGAACTTCTTTCTCAAGATCACATGAATTTCAATTTTAATGTAACATTTGTGTGAAAAATGAATTTTTTCATTGTTTCAGATCTCATTTGTGGTTCAGAGTAGGGATTTTCTAGGAGATCTATAGTATCCACATATTGACAGGAAAGGATTGAAAAAGTACCATTAGTAGGA
This sequence comes from Cetonia aurata, assembly GCA_949128085.1. Taxonomy (NCBI): domain Eukaryota; kingdom Metazoa; phylum Arthropoda; class Insecta; order Coleoptera; family Scarabaeidae; genus Cetonia; species Cetonia aurata. Next base: position 39,963,141 of record OX421885.1, read on the forward strand.
ATTTGTCTCTGTTTTAATTTTAAATTGTAATTATATACGTATACAGAAATATTGGGGCATTTAAACCGTTTAAAAATATGCACATAGCAAATTCAAATTCAATCAAAAAAAAAAAAAAAACTGCGGAGAGACTCCTACTTGGGCCCAAAATAAAATTATATTTATCCTAAACTATACTATACAAAGTGACGAGAGTGTTCGAAATTCGTCAATATTTTGCATATTTTAAATATCGTCAAACAAATCATTTCGGTACTATTAAGAAAAAAAAAACATACATCTCAACCTGTAGTGCGGTAAGGTAAGGCAAAGGGCGCTTTTCGCCTGTCACTCTTTTAAGATGTATGTAAAATATGGAGCATATTATAGCCATGCCTACACGGATATACGGGTTTAGGTGTCCATTCGAATGCCTACTCGCTTAAAACGTCACGCCGGCCGTTTCGTAGGGCGGACCGTTGGCTGTATGAACAGGGAAGCACGGACGATATTAATCTTCGTTACCTTGCTTGTGGAAGTATAATAAACGCCGACCGTTCGCGGCCTACTACGTAAAGAGGCGATGATTACGCGAGGGTGTGGCCATCGACGCATCCACGGATCTGCTGTCCGATACGTCTGTCTGTACGGTTTATAAACCGAACTATTCGTGCTGTATTATGCATGTAGGTACCCGTATTGATGACCAGACGGATATATTACTTTGTATTACTTATTATGTGTTCACACTCTGCGATATACAATTCCGTTGAAAAGTCGCTGTTATGTATTTACGTAACACCCCGGTCGGCGGAGTGATATCATTTGAAACTCTTTATTTACCATGCGATTGTGATGTTGAATATTTATTTTAACGTAATAATTTACTTCTCTTTGTCTAAAGCAACCGATCGCGTTGCACCAACGTTGGTGCCGCAATTTTCTAGCATTCCCAATAAATTAAGCCTGCAGATTAGTAAGAAAAGAATTACGGTCCATTCTTCAGAATTTCTTTTTTCTGATGTGTGTCGCCTTCGTGTCGTTTCAGTCTCTTGTTATTGTTGTCGGACGTTCGTTTGCGGTTTGCGCAACTTGATCTAGTTAAGCGGACAAGTATGCAGTTCGGCAATTCTAAAGAGACATTATAGACGATATATGTATCTGTAAGTAAATATACAGCGTGCAGAAATAATAAGAGTGATTTTATTTGAGAGTGGTCACGAACGATTTGTGTCCATATTTGTCTTTATGGATATGTGTATTCACTTGCGCTTACGCTGGTAGTGGATTTGTTCGTTGAATTTTATGATAGGATTTAGGCAGTCATGTTTAAGAGATATATTAATGCATGTGTTGATCTACAAAATGGTAATTTACTGATTCGTTTTCATCCGTGTCGTTTGTAATTTCAAGACAAAAGAAAATGAAATTACAACAGAGGGCCTTATAAAAATATATAGATATTTACAAAAACGTTCTCTTTCTTTTACTTGTTTACGATCTTTGTGAGGGTGTCTCTAAAGATATTTTTGGATTCTGCGTCGCTGTATCAATTAATGTTGCCAAATATTAATGCCATTGTTTTTAATAGATGCAGTTTTAGACTACAATATCACAAAACTACGAATATATATATATAAACTAAATATGGTTAGGAGATACGAGACGATGGACGATATTATCGGCGTACGACAGATGGAGCGGTACGTTAAGTGATAATATAAATAGTTTATTTAATAAATTATTAAAAATTCTTATTTTTATTCCTTCGTTTGTTTTTGCGTAAGGGAACCGGCATTCCAGAAATCAGAATTTCCACCTGTTAAAGAAAGTGAAAAGTAAAATAAATTATTAAATAAAGGTAAACGTTCTCGCCAATCGGAAACACTTTATCGGGCTGGTGAATATTCATCTTTGGGCCACCGGAATATTATGGTTTATCCAGAGAAAAGTTGTATAGGTTTTACCGTCCCCGCAATATGCCAATGAAAGATGAAGGCACGCCGCTAAGTTAACTGTATCGCCACTTTAGTGCAGACTCTGAATTTGCTCACTCGCACTACAGATGGAGCGCTACATTAAGTGATAAGAGTATATTTAATATAACTTGGTTTATTTAAAATCGTGTTACACAATTACCCACACTGTAAATTCAGAAGGCAAACATCCTCACAAATTGTAAGTACTTTATCGGGGTGGTGAATATCCATCGTTCGGAAACCGGGATATTGCGGTTTATCCAAGGAAAAGATGGATCGATTTTACTACCTCCGCAATAAGGCAATGAAAGATGGACTAAGCTATTATCTGTATCGCCGCTTTAGTGCAGACACTGTATTGGCAAAGGTGCACAGCAGATGGAGCGGTATATTAAGTAATAATATAAATAGTTTATTTAATAAAGTATTTATTTTAGTAGATTCTAAACTAAAAAGAAATGTTTGTTAAAAGTAATAAGTAACATTACTTTTTATATTTCTTAATGATTTAATTTGTTTCTTATTAGCATATGAAATTAAGCCGACGTTGGTAGCAAAAATAAATTTTTTGAAGTTTCAATCATAGCAAATATAAATTCTTTGAAGCCTTCGCTTATCTTGAATCCTTTGAAAAGTTGTGCAATTGTTTTCGGTAGGAATGAGTCATTGAGACAATTAGAGAATACAATATAGATATTGTGGTAGCAGGAGAGAGAATTCCTATTGTCACGCAAGGTAACAATTTGGGGTTAACAATGGACAATATCTGCAGATATCGTACTTATGTAACTAAATTGATTAATTATCCTTTCAAAGATGTTTTTAATAAACAATTGAAAATTATCCTAAGTTATGGGATGACATCTGAGCCCTACATTACAAAAAAAAAATATGCGTAACATTGAAAGCAACGCGTAGCAAGAAAAACGAGATACTTTGTATATAGAGTATTTCAGTTCCACGTCAGAAAAAGTTTTGAAAAATACAGAGCATGAAAAAGCTTTGAAGCGACTACAATTCAAGATACTATTGAGAGTAAGGAGCACTTACAGAAAATTTGTTAGTTATTATTTGAAGCAATGATTTATTGGACATCTAAAATATTATATCATACATTAGAAACAATTGCGTACCTTTGTGATAAAAAAATGTAGTTTTATTTCACACTTCCTCTTTTAATTAATGTATCTTTGTGCCTACGAAATAGTCTGCAAACTCCACATGTTCTTATTTCTTATATAATTACCTCTAACTACTATACTATAACAACAATCGCAAATAATCATCAAGTTTAAATGCTTTACGCACTCTTTAGAGCAATTTTACGAGATCCGCAAAATCAACAAACTCCCATCGTTGGGAGTCATATTCTACATATATATGTACGAAGGAGAATCGAGTCTCGATCCTATTAGAAAGCTTGAGTAGCACTTACGCGCCAAGAACTGTTTTGTATGCCCATGTGCGCGATCAGAATGTGTTTCTCCGCATGTAGAAAATAAATATGCCTCCGGCATCCAGCGATCCTCCAGCGACACAGGGGCTATGGACGCGCGGTGCCGATCCTCTATTCGTAATTCATGACGCGTCCTCTTACCTGTAAAATAAAGAAGAAACGCGCAGTTAATACACCGACACGAGCAGACAGACGAACAGATAGACAGACAGACAGACGAACAAACGAAGCAGGAAAACATAAAGCATAATATCAAGCCACGATAACAGCGAACGTAATAGAATGATAATAGAATCCGTGGCGTCTATAATATCGTGAAGATAAAAATACTAATTGTTCTGGAAATCGAGCAAAATGACTTGGCGATTTCCTCCTTGCATAATATTTATATTAAAAGAGGACCATTTACTGGCAGACTCGTTTGTTTTTAGTTAATTTGCTTACGGCTAGGGTAAAGGAAAGGGGGACCAGATTAACTCCTAATTGCTCTTGGCGCGTTATCGTGATGGTATTTAATTGTTTAATGGCAGTGTAGCCCTGATCGCGCATAAAATTTTAAGCGGACCCCGTCCACATATAAATATTGGCGATCCATAACGTAGCATTAAAGCCACGATATTCAATCAATGTCCGGCACTATTATTTACGATGGTTGCACACGCGAGCTTTTGTGTAGATGTAGAAATTGAAACAATAATTTGGTTATTGGTAAAAAAAGATACGACGCTTAAAAGCAAGAAGGACGATTTGTTTATGCGTTGCAGGCAAGTGCTTTTAAGAATGCTAATATTAAAGCCTTTCCAAAAGTAAATAAAAACTTATCCGTGATTAAGTTTACCTGAAATCGGAGGAATAAATAACAAATGAAATCCTTTTCGTCTGGTTCTAATATTTCATATCATATCATATCATCATTTATTGGTACAATTATGCAAATATTCCCGAGACAGTGAAAGAGTAATTATACAAATGTATTGTATTACTACGTCCTTGGTTGTTCTTATTGAATACGTAATAATGAACTTACACGTATAAGAAATAGGGAAACTGTAGTGTTTATAATTGCCACTTACCGGCTATGGGCTCTTATCTCAGGGTTAAATGTGGGATCCTTTACAGCTGTCTTTTGTCCTTATTGATATGTTGAATTAAATAAATATTTCCAAATAACAAATGATATTTATTTTAAGAAATTTTAAATATTGAGACACCTGTCGTTAAGGTAGGTTTTGATCTTAATATAGGCTGAAATTTTGTCTTTTTCACGCCAGATATCGCTAAAGTTCATACAATTAAACGTTACGTGCAAAATTCCAATCAGTGATGGTCGATCGTTAACTGAATCGATGTGAAAATGAATTTCATAGAAATAGTTTAAATTGTTTAAATTTATAATCAAGCAGAAGTTAACTAACAAGTTAAAATATCTAATAAATTTAGAATATTCTTTTTAAAATTCGCCGCGAAAAGCGTAAATCATTTACATATGATATAACAGGTAACAGTGACCGATAACAGGTATGTTTTGTTAATGAAATAGGAAGAATAACTTGAAATTTATAACTCTTAAAATTATTATAGCATCCACAGAGGTTAAATTCGGGACTGACCTTAGATCTGGGTTCGGAACTTCTGGACAGTTTTTCTTGGAAGGATTCGGATTGGAACCGGAACAGCTTCACTGTCATGGGACTTAGTGATGTTCTGGGAATGTCAATTTCCGATGAATTTATCCTTCAGGTATGGAAGGTTGGGTTTTGGATATTCCCAGGTCAGGTAAATGGATTTCAAGTCAGGTAACAGGGTTTATTATGATATATAACTGCGTATTAATGAACTAATTGTTTGACAATTTTTCCTTTTAGGTTATGTTTACTTAACACGGAGCGGCAAATTATACGTGTGTACACTTCGGAGGTTTTTAGCAGAATCCGTTCTTTTGTTGTTGCGTTTCCTAGGAAAATTCAAATTCCTGGATTTCTATTGGTGGGAATTAGGCGTCGTTTGGTGAAATAAATGAATTCCGTTTTTGGATACACAATTCCGAAAAATTAACTCGAAAATCCTTTTTTGAATAAGAAAATGAAGTGGAAATTCAGATTCCTCGTACGTTAATTAGTCTAAATACCAATTTTGGTAAATTAAATCTGTTTCTTTCTAGATTCGAAATTATCAAGATGCTATTGTGAATTCTGTTAGAAAATACCTATTTTAAATGATTCTGATGGATGGAACATATTTCTAACATTGTTTGGATTAATTTGAGCTATAATATGCATTCTGAAATATGCTAGTTATGGTTTAAACATTATTTGAAATTTTGCTGAAATACGCTTTTTTTTTTGACATGATCAAAACACTTCCTTGTACATAATTAATTATGATTACAAACGATGAAATTCTTAAATAAAGGTACATTTTTACTAATTTTACTGATTTACGCTAATCTGATCTGTTCGTAGAGGAAAATTCTTGTCGAGCCGAAGTGATTTGACAGATTGGAACACCTGTTTGGAATTGCATGTTTTGATACGGAATTTACCCGTGAAAAGGGGTTGTTTATGATCTTTTTAAGGTATGGTGTTAATACTTTTACTTAGAATGAAAGAAATGTAGTGATTCCTCCTCTCGCATTGAGGAATTTTTCTGAATGACTGGCTGTGTGAAACGATTGCATGTTTTAATTATGACAGAAATGAAGTCAACAAGACAGTGCAACATTCATGAATGAATTAGCCTCACGTTTCATTACAGTATATACAGTCACGGACAGCCAAAATGTCCGGTCTAATGCGTGTAATAATTATGGAGTGATCAACTCTTTGAAGGAACCACTTCCATAAAACACTTTAAATTTAAGATTATATTAAACAAATAAAATTTCAGTTGAATCTGTTGATAAAGTCAACTGATAAAGTGAGAAAATTCCCACTGTTAAATAAATGTGCCGTTAAACCAAGGATACAAATTAAGTAGCTTCATCAAACGTTTAAATATCTGTTACAAGCGAGCATCTTCCGGTAATAGTCCTCCCTTTTCCGTTTGTCTCGTGCTCAGCACACCGCGTAATACGCACTTATTCACTTGCGTAAGTACACCACCAGCACCATCGAGTTCCCGCATTCGACGTGTGGACTATCGCCGTAAAGCCACAATTAGTTCGGAACTTGTAACAATTATCATAACTAGATACTGTCGACAAAAATGCATACATAATTCATAAGAATCGACGACTGATGGTGCTGAAAAGAACTGAGAACAGGATTTTTAGACGCGCATATGTTCATGCATACTTACATAGATGTATGAAAAAAACAGCTGTGCAATGGCGCTAGTAAACGACACGTCCCGATCTAGTTTACTTCGACATTTAAGTTTTTAGAAAGTGCCTTTGGTTAATTACACGTAGAAACAACACAGAATTAGAATTAAAATCATTTTGCTACGGAGCAAAGGCCATATGAGGGAGATTTGTAATGAATTAGACCAATTATTTATATCGGTAAATGTGGCAACACAATGTACGCGGTATGACAGGCATAAAAATGGCGGCATTGTTAAATATGTCGGTATATTACTGTCGAGCATATTCACACAATAACTGTAATGAGAGAATTAGATTGTAGCTATAAAAAAATGCTAGAACTAATTTATTAGAAAGTTTGTATTGAAGGATGTTATTACAATTCCAGTTTCACAAACAACTTAGTTTTTTATTCACGCAATGGTTTTATTAAAGACGGAAAATTCTTTCCAAACACAATTTCTATACGTAATCTGTACAGATAGGTGCTTATATTTAATTTATCTGTGGTTTACTTGACTTGAGCCTATGTACTATCAGATGGATATGCTCCATGCTGAAATATGGTAAGATATCTGCGGTGCTGGACAGTAATTCACTGACCTTTAGGACGGGAGACGAATGTCCTCAGGGCGGAGTTTTATCGCGTCAGTTATGATCCTTAGTTATTGACACCATGGGCAGGAAACTGCACGAAGAGGGATACAACGTCCAGAGGGCTATGCAAATTACTTGGATATTGTGATTAAGGAAAAGCGCGATACAAGCAGGCCTTCAAAATTGTTAGTGAGTGGAGCTTGGAGCAGGAGTTGCAAGAATACCCTAATAAAACTAAACAGAAAGAAACTATTTTTAGTTAAAGTATTCCTAAAAGCTGAGCAAATAGGTATTAGAATACCCCAAAGCAATCAAATATCTGGGAGTTATACTTGAACAATTAGACAGAATCGTCCATACAGCAACAAAGGCATATCGATCTTGCCAAAAGCTTTTTTGGAAAACCTGGGATCTACAGCCAAAAGACGATATATTTGCTATATCGAGCATCATTATAAGACCCATCTATGCTTCTATGGTATACTTGCCAAAACTAAAAAAAGAGAATAGCACGGGCTGAACTGCAGATATTACAGAGAATAGCCTGCTTGGGAGTTATAGTTGCAATGCACAAAAGCCTAACAGCAGGTATGGAGGTGATGCTAATGATAAATATATATATACGTAGATTTTCTTAGTTTTTGAAGTCATATAATTAACCAAGAAGATCTACGCATATATATTTATAAAAAGTCAAGAGAATTTTGAAGAATACTAATGATAACACCCTTTCATCTGCATTATGTGTGTTGATTTTCTCAATTTCATTGAAAAACTGTCATAGAAGTGCAGTACGCGCTTCTGCTGACAAACAAGTGCAATTCCGTCACTTCCCAATAAATGGAAATCTTCACCTTAGCGTCCTCACTCGCCTCCCGTTCACTTTCGAACGAAATTAACACGCACCTTAAAACGCAAATCGAAGCGACGACATACCGACACGAAACAGACGCGATATCCCGGCCGTTTATTATCCAACCCACGCTTTTCAGTAGATGGTATGCCGTATTCGTTTTTCTGGGCGCACATATGCTCGGTGACCCCTCGGCGCGTACATTTTAGCGCACTGACACGGATACTTCGGCACAGATAGTTCCCAATATGGTTTCACTCTTGTAGGTGACAGACGATCGAGAAAGTTTACGCTTATGGACCGGCCGACGGTTTGAGGACGACGCGGAATGAGATGATTGCGTTTTACGCGAGATAATAAAAGGAAGGTGTCGCGAAATGATGTTGTGGAAACGGTTTCTGCTCTCTCGAAACAGACGAGTTTCACTCGAAGACAAAAAAGAAGCTGCTGTTTTGGAAAAATATTACATAAAGAATTGTACTTTCCATGTATGTAATTTATCTTCATGAATTTAGTTTCTGAAACTGCCATATGTCAGTTTATAAGAGTTGTTCGTTTTCTGTTTTTGATTTTTGGGAGTCGGTGTTTTCTGAAAATTGTATAGTAATGAAAAAATATAAAGTGCTTGAGAGGTACAGTGGTATATGTAAGTTATTGGAGGTGTTAGTAAAATTGAATATATTTGTTTATCTGGTGAGATGTAGATCACATAAATAGGTTGTAATAAATAAATAAAAATCTTTTTCGTGTATGTAGATTCGCCTGGTCTATTAGCCAATCACCAAGCTCATTAATGCTTAAACCCGCTCTTCTCGCCTTTTCACCCAATCTCAAAGCAGTATTCCTAAATTATACTATGACCGTAAGATTATCTGCTAAGAATCGATGCCTTTTGTAATACACAAGGCCGATTCTATTGATTCTGCCTCCATAACAGCTTTCTCTAGTACTGCACTAAAAAGAACTGCCGACATGGCTTAACCCAATCCCTAATTTCAAATTTTTCAGAACACAAACGACTGCGAGACGCGAAACGTTGAGTCTTTTTACAAGTGAGAGGCGTTTGAAAGAAAGCGGAGAATGCTGCAGGTTTAACGGGTGTGCTGAAGTGGGTCATAATCCGTCGTCAAACGAACGACTGCGAGACGCGAAGCGTCGAGTCATTCTACAAGTGAGAGGCGTTTGAAAGAAAGCGGAAAGTGGTGCGGTTTAACGGGTGTGCTGAGGTGGGTCGTAATCCGTCGACAAACGAACGACTGCGAGACGCGAAGCGTCAAGTCTTTTTACAAATGAGAGGCGTTTGAAAGAGAGCGAAGAGTGGTGCGGTTGTGCCGAAGTGGGTCGTAATCCGTCACAAAAAGAACGACTCTTTTTACAAGTGAGAGGCGTTTGAAAGAAAGCGGATAGTGGTGCGGTTTAACGGGTGTGCTGCGGTGGGTCGTAATCCGTCCATCAAACGAACGACTGCGAGACGCGAAACGTCGAGTCTTTTTACAAGTGAGAAGCGTTTGAAAGAAAGAGGAGAGTGGTGCGGTTTAGCCGGTCTGCTGTTTTGGGGGGTAATCCGTTTGCTGCATATCCTGTTTGTTATTGCTTCAAATTTCATTATCACGGGTTAATATTTATTATAGGGTTATGCCAATTCCAGCGACATTATAAATTTGTCTACAAATATTTTAGTCGGAAACATTAATAATTAAGGTATATACTCTATTTTTTTTTATTTCTATCATGCACAGTGCATCGAACTTAAGGTGCATCATATAATTGATCAAACAATAAACAAGAAAATCCCGTGTTATTACAAGCTATATATTATTGAAAGATCTAATAAATTTACTCATGTCAGTAACTAAAAAAAAAAAAAAGCAAATTTGCGCATCCACATCCGCGTGAGACTCTCCATCACCTTCCAGTCAACTATCCAAGTCCGTAGGTACGCAGAAGACTTGTTGATGAAGCTCAATTTCCGTAATAAAGAATTCGTTTAAGGAATGGCATAACATCGGTCACTTGTCCGCGCCGTTTTACATATTTTTTCAGGCGCGTATCCCTCTTTCTTGCCTTTCTTCTTCACCTACGGATTCCGCATAATAATGAGATAATAATACGGTCGGCTTCGACCATTTAGTCTTGATGCAAGAAGAAAAATAGGTAATAATAATAATTACAAAGAATGAGACGGGCATAAATTGAAGTCCGAAAGAGGAGCGAAGTGAACACGCTCTCCTGCCCCTCCCTCATCCCTGAGAACACAGAGCAAGAAGGAGAGTGTAAAGGAGATCGGAGATCGGCGAGTAACGAAATTATAACGTAATAAAATGGAATGTAATCATCTCCCGAGACACAAATCAAAATTATGTAAATACAACCCATAAATCAAACATAATTAGAGAAAAAGTCCTCGCCGTATTTCAGTTTTCTATTACCAGTCTCGAATAAGAGGACGCAAGGGAGACGGGAAACAACACTAAAAAAGGAGGTTTACCACATTAAATTTATCACATACATACTTTACAGTGTATAAACTCTTTTTTCTGGAGTTTTGTTCTTTTTGCGTGTGCGCGCGCTTCGAAATATGTTCTTTTTTCCAATCGTAAAAGTTTTAACGCGCTCATTGTGAAGGTGTCTGTTGCTACGTATGTATATAGTTTATTGTTAATCACCGTATGAAATTAGGAATCACGTTTCTAAAAAATACATTTTTCGTGTTTACTCGGCTATAGCCGCAGATGATGTATGAAGCTACGGGGAACATATTTTATGTGAATTCGATTCTTTTTCTTAATTAGTTACGATCGAACGCTGGCACGAATCGTCGATTCCTAAAAACCGTGCTCGTTCACCTATGAAGGCAATAATTCAATAAATTTTTGAGAATTATGTCTCTACTTAGAGATTTGTAGTTAAATTTATTGAAACTCTCAGCGTTCTCCAGCGGTATCCGTAGGTTCTAAATTTAAAACGACAAAAATAAATGTTGGGATATCATTAGAAGAAGGAAAAATCAATAACTCAGCTTTGTATAATAAAGTCGAAACATTTTCAATTCTTTTACATGAAAAATATGCTTTCAAGTCGTCAAAAAAGCTGTCGATTGGGTAAAAACATCAAAAAGTGTTATTAAATGATTTAATAAAACATTGTTTCACACTGAAACTATTTTTATACAATTTTTTTTTATCAAAAAGTGCTGCATCTGCTGTCCGGAGTTTAAAAAAACTAAGAGCGATGTCATTGAATGTTTTGAAAATGTCATCATACAAATCGTCCACATTAGTTGTAGTTGTGCTGCAGAGATTCGTAACCGTTGATCTTTTAGGTATAAAGTCGTGTTGGTAAGGCAAAATGATGCGATGGCATTTGAAAGATACATTTTTATGTAGATTAGACTCAAATACTTTGGTAAAAAATAATGGCCTATAATTTCTAATGCTTCTCTTGTCTCCTTTTTAAAAAACTAGACATATACAAGGTGTCCAGAAAGTGCAGGCGGTATTTGTATATTCAATGAAAAAAAAAAACACTACAAGTCAGGAAAATGAAATTTTTATTTTTAATCTTTAGACAAAGTTTTAGAAAATTAAGCGCCAAAGATTATGTTGTCCAAATGTTGACCCACGCGGTGCTGGCACTTCTGTAACCGAACGCGTAAATTAGCCGCCATGTGTCTACACATCTCTCTGATAAACGGCGGCCATTTCGCTGCGAATATTGTGCTTCAATTGCAGTAAAGTTTGTGATCTATTTACGTACACTTTCTCTTGTAAATATCCCCATAAGGAATAATCAACCGGTGCAAGATCGGGGCTTCTAGGAGCTCAGTTGATGGTGCCTCGACAGGAGATCACTTTTCCCGGGAAAAGTTGATTGACAAACTCAAGTGATTGGTTTGAGGTGTGGAAAATCTTGTTGAAATCGTATTTCCTCCTTAAAATCTTCAAACTCCTGCAGTTGTGGAACCGAAAAGTTGTTTAACATGTCGCAATACCGTTCACTGTTTACCGTACGTGTAAGACTTCAAAAAAATAAGGCCTAATGATGCCTTCAAAAGACATGGCAGCCCACACAATAACTTTTGGACTATGTAATGATCGTTGTGTTTCTATCTTGGATTTTCGTTGGGCTAGTAGCAGCAGTTGTGTTTGTTTACGTGACCATTTAAATGAAAATTCGCTTCGTCACTAAACACAATGTTTTCGAACGTTGGGAAACGTTGAAGCATTTCATTTGCAAAATTCAATCGGAAAGGATAGTCGGTAACCTTCAAGTCTTGAACGAATTAAATTTTGTAGGCTGTAAGATGTAACTCTTGCTTCATCATCTTGCCATTCTATGAATTTACTGGAAGGATGTACAATCCGTTTAGAAATTTTTAGGCCCACCTACAAAAACCTTTAAGTACATAAATCTGAACAAATCTAAAATTCTTAAAATTGCTAGCACAAAAATTACATACTATACAAAACTATTGCTTTATAATATTTAGATAAATAGGATTTAACCTGAGACATTGCAACTGCATAACTGAAATAGTTAACTCTAACCATCGTTAGACCTTTCAAACTGCTCATCAATCATGTCTGTATTAAACTAGATTTTTTTAAAATCACTTTATTAGTACCACATTTGAATAGTTTAATTAAAAGAACAAGTCGAATAAGAAATATTTCTGGGTGGTGTTGTAGTTAAAACAAATTTTAAGTGAAAATTTTGAAAGAAATTTAGTTGGCTGTTATTCGTTTCGTTCCTAACACATCTGCATCTGTAATTACTATTTATTCAGAACACTTTTTGATTCATTTGATGTATTGATTGTGAATAAAATAAAATTCTTGGCTACTAATCATAAATTATGTATTACGAATGAAAATGCATCATACACATCAAATATATCGCTACTCATCAACTTATAGGAAAAAGATAAGCACGTCCTTCACAAAGTTCGCAAAAAAAATCGATCCTCTCGCTTAACAAAAAATGATTTCATAAAATCTGCATCATAGCCGGATTACAACACCCATCGATGCCAACTTATTGACGTTCAATTTCCCACCGTTCAAATAATCGATTGAAAATATCGCTCAGAAATCCTAACCCATTACTAAACTTACAGATTATCACTGACAGAATTTAATTACTGCAACAGAAATGGGTAACCGTCTAGATATGATAGGAGATACGCGCGCACTGCCGCTAACGGTAAAATCACCTTGTCAGGTGGCTGTAAATAAGTTCCTTAAAAATTTATTAACGTTAAAGCTCAATTCGATTCATCTTTATATCTTTATCTATTAAAAAAATATACGTTATGTTGTACGTATATAGCCGATCCGGTTTCAATTAATGCAGTCGGTCCTTTTTTTGCTGGAAATTAAATTAGATCGTTACTTTACGCTGTGTAGAATGAAAACGAGTTCACTTTCATCATTCGCTTACACATATTGCAACTACTCCGAAGCGCTGTAATCAATTGCGAGGTAAAAACTATTTGCAAATAGAATTAAATCGTTGAAAAGTTACTTCTTAACTCAATGACGTTGGTGTGCTTTTATGTTTCTTCGCATTTTAAGTTTTATTAATTTTGAAAAACTTTTCGATAATATTTTATGTATTTTTGCACAATTAAAAATGATACTTTAACATCATTATTTTTAAACTTGTTACTCTTATAACTAACCCGGCTGTCAAACGGAATGTCGCGTGTAGACTTGATCGACGGGTGTTACGCCTTGATTTGTCGTTAGAATAATGTTTCAACCCCAGCGTGGTAGCTGTCGGTGTGAGAGCGTAGCATCCAGGGTTACAATCGGGGTACGCAACAATTTAAACAGCGAAAGCGTGTTTTTACAAGAATTTATTGCCATAAAACAGGTGTAAAAGACATCAAGTATGTACATCGACAAAAACATGTGTGTAACAAAAACATATATATGCACAATAAACATATATTCGCTGGGCTTCGGAACGATTTTAAACTTAGAATTTTAACGCTTTAATTCTGGTGATAACATGAAGTGAAAATCTATCTACCGGGGTCAAGTCAAAAATACGCGGACGGTGTTAACGTGCAAGTTTGGTGCTATGTCAGGCTAGAAAGATGTGCTGACGCCAACTTCACGAAACGAGAATGTCTAGGAACAAATCTCTGCTTGCATCAATAGGCTTTCCCGACGTATTGTGCCAGAAGCTGTACCAACGCCAACTGCCAAATCTGGAATAACTGGACATATCTGTGTGTATCAGAGAAGCTGTGCCGACACGACTGCCAGAGCGAGGAAGGCTAGGGGAAAGCCTGCGTTGTGTCGGAAGCTATGCCGGCGCCAACTGCCAGATCAGGCCGAGAAGAACTGCCTAGAATGCTTCACTTATTGTCAAAAGCGCGGTTTATAAACACTACAGCGTAAGTAGTATGTATTATTATTGTCATTATTATTTCTTTTGTATTTAATGTTCCTCAACCTCTAAAATTGGATTGGTGGGATACATATTTACAGGATAATTCTACAAATTCTAGCGGGGATAGCAAACCTTTTTTACGGTTAGACATGTATGCCTGAATTCCCGTCAAGTGCTATCCGTATTTTTCCTGAATTAGAAATCTAAAGGAATAAATATTACCTAATCCATAAAATTATTGAAATGTTTTTGATTTAGATTCAGAAGCAAAGCTTTATAGTTAGATTATCGAAGAATAGCCAATAATTTATACCTATCTCTGGGCGTGGAGTGAATATTTTACCTAAAGCATTCCACTTACTTCCTGGCACAGAGATTCGTATAGCCGTCGCTAGAGTGAATCGTTGCTTTCAGTTAGACAACATTCTTTATTACAAAAGTGCTTGCGCATATATCTTTACATCTAATGTCCATCAAAAACGCCACGAGAGAGAGAAGATCAGAATCTATCTTATAAATCGAAATTAAACTTTTTTTTTTAATTCGTTTCTCTTCGGTTCGTTACTAGAGCGCACGCATCACGGCTCCGTAGCGACGGTGGTGGGGACGGATCTTCGGGAAAACAAAGAGCAACACGAGTAAATATATGTATACCTGTTATTTGTCCGAGACATGTAAGGATCACCCGATACCGACCAGGGATCTTGTCACACGGCGTAATTCAGCTGATATCATCTTTAAGACAGTGTCACTCACGTACCGGCATTCCAGAGTGGCCGAAGGAGGAGGGACCGACTGTTGGCGTTGCGCTGCTGAAGCTGGCGGTACGGCACGATACGGTCTATCCCCTCTAATCTAGATTTAAATTGGCCTACACGCGTTGTAAATTTAACTAAATGTAAACCGTAATTTTGAAATGATTTTGTGCTATTATCATTATGGCGCGTTCTTCGTTTCGTCCTCATTTCCTCTCGCTCCGATACTTTTTCCGCTTATATTTGGGCCGTTCGAATGCTCCGTCTTTCTCTCACGTAGTGCACCGGCCCCGTAATGGCAGCATAAATTCCCAGTTTGAGTTTGATGCACCTTTCTGCATGCCCCTGAAGGCAACAGCGCAGGATATACCGTAAGAAATAATGTAAATACATAACGAGGTGCTTCATTATTAAATTTTCGCATTGGCGATTGTTCATTCCAATTTTTAGTGCGGATATGCACGGCTTTAATTGGGAAGCGCTAATAAGGAAAGAATCGCGGCAGTCTTAATTAACAATCAAATCTTCCCGAACTAAATAAACGAAATTTTGCGAAACGAAAAGTTGATCTCCAAATTAGATACATTACTCCAGCAAGCAGAGCAATGCAGAATCGCGGCAACTATAATTGTGTTGAAACGACACACAATCAAATAACCGTAACCGCTTATTTATTTATTTACAGTTACCCGATTAATTTAAACTTACCGTTCTATCAATCACACTCGAATTGACGATGTCACTGCGATGTTAAATGGGAAATATTTCGCGTAATTGAGAAACGTATCCTCGTCGACGCGTACAATGATTTAGCCAGTTAATCTCAATTAACTGTATTTGCTTGATGGATGCGTAAATCCGTTTGTTAATAGAAGCGTGAAATCGTGTTTTATTATTACTTTTTGGGTATTCTGAAATGAGGTGCCTATACCTGCTGCTAAACATTAATAAAGAGCGTGTTATACAGGGTATTTCAATCGAAAGGAGCCACTTCAAATGACTTTTATATAAAATTCCGGAACCTGTTAATCGCCATATCAATATGGGCCACTTTAATCACGGCCATGACGATTTAAAATTATCCCCACCCTTAAAATTCCAATCTTTAATTATACAAGGTTATTATTGTATTGTACGAAATAAAAACAGGGGTGAAAGATATACATGAGCAATGCCTGAATACAAAAAATTACGGTTATAAGTGCACGTAGTACCGAGAAAATGATTTTCCTTTATTCGGGTCCGGCTCTGACTCATTTAGCATACCGGTGAATCACCGGTCGCCGCTATACTTTGAACGTTGGGATTTACATTTAGTGTGCACTTGCTATTCGCAGTGGATGCGTGAATATACTGACATGATCTTAATTTATGGTGAAACAAGACAGAATAGTGTTGCAGCAAGGAATTTGTACGTAGAACGTTTCCCGCATCGACGTTATCCTTCGCCTGAAACATATGTAAGAGCCGTGTATCGATTTCGAGAGACAGGATCAGAAATTCCACGTTTTGAAGGTCGTGGGCCTCAAAGATGGCGCAAACATCGCTACAAGCCGAATTTTAAATATCGTAGAAGTGGATCCCCCAACAACCCTCGCGGGGGAAATAAATATGTACTAAGCTACAATGTATCAAATTTAAAAAAAAAATTTACTTCATCCATATCATATTCAACGCGTGCAACGATTAACGGAATTAGATTATTCCCGCCGAATTGCCTTGTGTGAGTGGTTCCAACGCCGAGAAATTCGCCAGCCGGATCTTGCGGCAGTAATCCTATTTGCGGACGAATGTACATTTACCAATGGTGGTATCTTAAATTATCACAAAATTCACCATGTTTGGCGTATGTAAACCCCCTTGATATTAACTAAAGCTCCTTTCAAGTTAGAATATCCGTCAATGTTTGGGCAGGACTCAACTACTTGGACCAGCACGGTTAAATGCGGAATCTTATTTATTGTTTCTTACTTTCAAAATTAATTGCCTGAATATTTGGACGACATACCATTAGCGACACGCCTACAATTATGGTTCATGCACGATGGAGCACCCGCGCACGGTAGTAGGGTTGTTCAACAATTTTTAAACCGGACATTCTCACATTGGATTGGACGTGGAAGTTACATTTCGTGGCCAACCCGTAGCCCCGATCTAAATCCGCTAGACTTTTTTCTGTGTGGGGATGCATGAAAAGTTTAGTGTATGACATAGAAAATGCCGAAGATTTGCGAAACCGTGTTTCCGTAGCAGCTCAACGCATTCGCGAGGAAATGGTAAATTTTACGAGCGTACGTAACAACTTTCGCCGCCGAATTGATGCTTGCATCCGAGCTGATGGTGAGCATTTCCAACACTTTTTATAAAACACATATTTTGTCCTGTTTCACCTGCATCAGTCCTTGTCAGGATTACACAAATTTCGTAAAACATTTACATACTATACAGTATTTGGGATTTGAAATAAGCTACATAAAGTTAACAATCATATATTAGTTTTATTACAAACATAATAAATTTATTTTAAAACATATTTAACCTTTAAAATGTGCTGAGTACTATTTTATGTGATATGACTTTAAGGCACATCACAATAAAAAAATCACCTGAATGCTTTCTTTGCATTCTGGTGTTTCCGTCTTATCTCAGTTTAACTCTTATGTAAATAACATCTGCTTTGAATGAATTCACTATGCTTAGCATTTAATTTTTTCGATGTTTACAGATGACTGAAATTCGTTTCCTATCAGATTTATGTGTACACATACGGTAAACGCAGATGTGGGCCGTCTTTAACTACATTTTGAGCACTAAAATTTGGAAAACATGCACATAGAATCGCAATTTTTTGTATTTAGCCATTACTCATGTATTTCTTTCATTCCTTTTTTTTTTATTTCGTACTATACAATAATAACCCTGTATTTCCTGCAGAAGCATAAGCGCACATTTACAAACTACGAGAATGCAACTGCGAGATAAAGTGAAGAATAGAGATCGTTTCATGTCTTACATACACTACATTAGACAAAGACGTGGCCATATAGCTCTATTTCTGTAAGAATGCGGCTGTAGTTTACTCTGGAAGTGTCGAGAGTTTCTAATTCTGATTCACGCGTTCCCTTCCATCTGGTTATTTCGCGGACTGGTCTCGGATTATCTCGATACTCGGATCGTCGGCGGCTGCGGCTATCATAACGCCGCGTAAATCTATCAAATAGTATCGGCGCGAGTCCGACCGTGAGCCGAAAAAACTCCAGCCATTCCAGATAGGAGCAGAACACACGGCTGATCTGGGGACCGTTGTTGTTACCATTTTCTATAGAAATGTTAGGCGCTGGGGGCCATGCAAATAGCGTTGGTAATTTAATTATACAGTTACGGCGTTCGGTGTGTAACAGGTCTATAGAGGTGGAATTTATATTACGATTTAATGATACGGTTGCGACTACACTCATAGAGATAGCGGAGGCTCGATGAGACGAGCAATTTCCCTTATTTAATCGGATATTTCGTATTGTGTGTTCGGCACTAAAATAAACATCGATGCACATCTGCACGCTTAATCGACGTCAAAAGTTGTTTACGATTGGCGATTGTTTCAAACAAATGAATCCATTGTTAGGTTGCGATAATCCGGCTATTACCTCAGAATAAGTGTGTTAAGTATGATATATAAATTCCTTTGGTGACTAACCTTTTCACCCTAATACAAGAGTTTAAACAATTAATAATTTGCGTCAAAGAAAGCTCAAAGTCTCATTATCTCTATACATTGTTCGACGACTTAAAAGTATTGAGCTTATGCGAGATGCCAATTCGAATCTTTATAGTTTGTAGTTGACTTGTTATTGGTGGGTATTAAGTTGAAAATAAAAATCCGTTGTGTTTTCATGATTAGATAATGCATCCAAGCAAGGATTGCTTGCTATGGGTCGCATTGATACCGAATATATCAAAGATATTTAAAGAAATTGCTTTAACGAGAATAACAAATTTTACACTCAATCTTAAGTCACAATCAAAACCGCTACATCAAAAGGTCGATCTACAGAGTGTACCATGTTCTAATTACTGAAAGAAATTATAACCGGTCTATATGTAGTTGCAACATGAAGTGTCATCAGCATATTAAGATAATATCATCATCAATAAGAACTTTATTCATAAAGCCAACATTAATTGGATTGATGCGTCAATTTTACATTTAATTTAGTACAATATTTGTACGTGTCAATTGACATTGATAAAGAAAAAAAAGAAAGAAAAACAGACAAGACAGAATACATGAAACATACTTAATTATCATAAAAGTCTACATACTAAGATAATCGTTAACACTGTAAAAGGCATTCAATGACAAGTAGGCCCTAACTTTTTCTTTAAACATATGAACTGATGAGCAGGTTTTATATGTATCAGGTAACTTATTATATAACTTTGCGCATATGTAGAAGGGAGACTTTTCATGCAGCGATAAATTGTGTCTCGGATAAATGATGTCGTGTACATTTCTTGTGTTATATTGGTGCGGTGTTCTAAACTCGTTGAATTTATGTATGTTTTGCCTAACAAAGTTAAACACTTGTACACAAAGATGCAGGGGAAAGTAAGAATTTTGTGGCGAATAAAAGTATCTTTACAAGTACCTCCGAACTGAATATCGAACAACAAACGAATAAGGCGCTTCTGCGCAACAAAAACTCTCCCCCAACCTGCAGCAACACCCCACACAGTGACATTGTATGACATTATGGAGTATGCTAATGCATAGTAAACATCAATCTGATTTTGCTTAGGTAAAATATGCTTTAATTGATTAATGACGTAATATGCGCTACTCAACTTGTTGCATACATGCTCTAAGTGCCGGTCCCAGGATAATCTACCATCAACCTGGACACCAAGCAGCCTCACTTCATCACGCATAATAAACTGGTTTCCAAGATTCGGCAGAGGCTTCCTCTTATAGAAGTAAACAAAGGAGGTTTTGTCGTTATTTAAAACAAGTCTATTTGTCACACACCATTGCCTCATATCCTCCATAGTATCCGTCATGCGTTGTTCAAGTTCTACCCCGCTTTGACCCGATACAATCACAGATGTGTCATCTGCAAAAATTACCGGATAACCGCTCCGAAAATGACACGCCAAGTCATTGATAGTTAGTAAAAACAAAAGGGGACCCAAAACCGATCCCTGTGCTACGCCGAGAGGCACATTATATTCGCTAGATATTGACCCACACATGAAGTGTCATCAATTCCGAATGGTATATTTTGTTTAAGATCATTTATGTGCATATATTAAAAAGAAAGTAGGTATTGAGCCTTTAATTCCTTTAATTATATATTTTTTCTTTCAGAGTGAAAAGTTTGTATTACATTTTCTACTAGTTATGCAAGTAATCTGACTGCGATTTTTAAAAAAAAAATTACACAAATCTAAAGCTTTACCAGGTATTCCATAATGTTACAGTTTCTTATATAATATGAGAATAACAGAACAGGTAGAAGATTTAATGAAATCTACCCGTACAAACTTTAATTAATTTTGGATCATTTCAAAATTTTAAATTAATTTACATCTCGAAAACACATTGAGGCAAGTGTAGGGAAGTGAAAGTGGAAAATGAAATTTAATAAGGAATCCAACCATAATAAAAAAAATACAGGGTTTAAATTTAAATGGATGAAAACCTTATGGAAAGTGGTTCACCTCGAATAACTAAAATTTGAATCAAGCCTTCACCATATACTTCTCATAGGCTATCCATCTCGAGATGATGATCTTATATGATTGTTTTTTACTTTCAATTGTGTCTTTAAAGCTTCTCCAATTAAAAATTAAAGAGTTGTATCAAATTGTAAATAAATCAGATTACTTTATTATTTAATTATTAATTAATAATTATTAATTTATTATTGATTCCATTTAAGGATAGATTTTGACATTAATAACCTACAGAAGAAAATTATTCGATAAGCATCAATAAAATAAATACATATGTCATATTTTCTAGCACTTTTTTAATTTAGAGCGACCTCAATAGCCATTTCTAGAAGGAAATCTTTACTTTTCGCATATTGCATTTTTTTTATGTTGCTTCGACGTTGTTAGACTTTCTCAGTTAATGATGAATACGTCTCGTGCAATCTGAAAGTTCCTACATCAAAGTTCTTTATCGCAAGCGGGTACCACTTTCAATACTGTCGACCGTTCTGTATACCGTTGTTTGTGTGTGTGTATCTCGAGAGCTATGTAACATTGTAACCGTACGAACAACAACGCGATATTGTATCACACTCCTACGCAGGCGACTTTCACCGCTCTTCGATCGCAGCCGAGCGGAGCGCGGCGGTGCAGCTGTTCTCATTGTTCGCCCCGCGCGTTCCGATCGAAAAAAATCAGATCGGTGGACCGACGGCAATGGAAAGCGGCTGAAAAAAGCCGGGCAGCAATTGTGAAATTAACGGTCAATTAAGTTTAATATCGCGACTTGGTATGTCCCTAAACGCGTATGTACGATTACTCGCCGTACCCCAACAGCCATATTCGCGGGATTACCCTACTTATCTCCTATAGTGCCGATATATTTCGCGTTACGATGACGACGCTTGATGATACGGTACGAAAGACTTCGTGGGAAATAACAATCGATTATGCAGCGTGCGATTCCGTAACTGAGGAATGACTCTGACTATGTAACGCTAATGTAACTAGGTCGCATAAACGAAGCAGAAATATACCTATACAACAAAGTTGCATTCATATGGGTGACAGAGAGAACGTCTTCTGCAAAGGGAAAGAATGCGATAAGTTTGCCGCTATCGTTAAGCGTTCCTCGAATCGAAACCCATATTAATTTACGTAGCGCGGGAGAGTCGAGAAAATCTCTAATTAGGATATTTCGGAGTGCGCTGTAGCTTTGATGTCGCTCCAGTGCTCCGAGCGAATATTTCCGGCGGTTAACGGGTATGGTGTAGCGACGTTGAAATATCTGCTTCCTCGAGCCGTTCGGTGTTCGACTTTCGTGATGATAATAATAATAATAATAATAATGTTTATTGTCTTTAGTCGTAAACAACGTAGACATTGTCAATATTATGAATACAATAAAATCAGAAATACAAAAGTAAATATTAAAAAAACAAAATAGAAAACAAAAGACAACAATAAAAGCAGAACCATTACCCGTCATGTCAAGTACTCATCAACACTATAAAATGAATGCTCATGAATATAGGCTTTCAATAGCTGTTTAAACGAATTAAAAGTACTAACTATCTTTATATGTCTTGGCAGCGCATTGAAGTAAACAGCACACCTGTAGTATGGGCCCCGCTCAAACAAAGTTGTTCTGTGAATCGGCACACTGACATGACTATGAGAACGAGTTCTCATGTTGCTATACACATCGGCGTTTTTAATAAAGTAATTTTCGTTGCGCTTATAAAATATTAATAATTCATATAAATAGAGTGACCACAAGGGCAAAATCTTCAACTGCTTGAATATAGGACGACATGAGGTCATGGAGGACGCAGACACCATACACCGCAAAATCTTTTTTTGATATATAAAAAGCTTGCTCGCACAACTAGCCGAACCCCAAAAAATGAGACCATATCGCAGTCGAGACTCCACATACGAAAAATAAAACATTCGCAAAGTGCCAACATCCACAGTGCTTCTCAAATTCCTAACTCCATAATACGCTGAGCACAGTTTACTTAAAAGTGAGGTACAATGTTGCTCAAATTTGAGAACACAATCCACAGTCAATCCCAGAAACCCAACACTACCGCCAGTGGAAATTGACTTGCCATCATGCTTGATGAACTTCAGTGCTCTCCCGTGCGATACGTTTTTAAACGTTTAAACTACCTGGATAAACGATTTCGTTGGCCTTAGAAATAATACTATGTATTGAAAAATATGAGTGAGATGTTTCAATCATATAAAAATTGGTGATAGTATTCTAGACTTTCCAAATGAATTTCTATAAAATCTTAAAGCCACGAAATGTTAACCTTACTATTATTCCTAGTTTAGTAAGGTGGTAATAGAGGCAGGGACATTTTGGAGCGCATATGCAAAATATTAGCCATATATGACCAACTACTTATTTTTTAGAGCCCTAAATAGTTGCTAATATAATATCGCAATAGCCCAACGACCAAGTGATTGTTTCCGGAATTCAAAGGTTGTGAGTTCAGATTTCAGTGGTGTTCTACATCTTCTGGCTAATTAAAACACCAGTTTTTTTGCTTTAATATATTATTACTATAACCGTCTGAGTATCACACAAGTATAGATAAACGTACATGTTTCTATCTTAGTGAAGTTGAAAAATTGATCTTACTCACCTTTTTTGTAGTTTGAAAGTTCTATCAGCGTCTGTAGTTTCCCCAAAATATAACACCGTATTTTATTTTGGGGAACACACCCGCATAATATGATGATAAAACTGCCTCTTTAACTTTAACGCATAACTTTGGAAGCAGAGCTTCTTACAAGGACTTCGATATAGCCTTTCCAGGACAACTCGGAATCTGCGATCCAGCGCAAGAACGTAGCTTCAGGAGAACAACTGTAATATTCACATCACTGTTACTATTAAATTTTAAAATTTTTGATGTTCAAGTTTAGGTTGTAAAAGCAACCATATTTCCTGTAATGGTGGCTAAATCAGATCCTGTTTTGCAACGTATGATTGCTGATGTGTCGTCTGCAAACATTATGATTGTGTGTCTTGTTGGCGTTTACATAAAACAAGAATAAGAGTGAACCCAAGATCGATCCTTGTGGGACACCTCTTGCTGTTTTCTTCCATTTAGATTGAATTTCTGTTCCATATTCATTAACTGCTGTCACACTTTGGTATCTTTATGACAAGTACGATGGATAAGTTAGTACTTGATGCGACTCCCCGAAAACCCATAGCCTCAAGCTTTTCCAAAAGTAAACCATGATGAACGCAATCGAACGCTTTTACCAAGTCCATGAGACAACAGATGGTAGATTCCTTTTGACTTAGACCGGTTATAATTTCTTTCAGTAATTAGAACATGGTACACTCTGTAGATCGAGCTTTGATGTAGTGGTTTTGATTGTGACTTAAGATTGAGTGTAAAATTTGTTATTCTCGTTAAAACAATTTTTTTAAATATCTTTGATATATTCGGGATCAATGCGACCCATAGCATTGATACCGAATATATCAATGTTCATAGTTTTTTAATTAAAATAATTTAATATTGTAAAAATTAACACGAAAATGTTTGACTAGCGCAAATACTAACAATATTTACAATGATGTAGTCGTAGACTTGTCTTTTAGAGTCCTTAATAATTAATTAATATCGGAATACAAGCATTACTCAAAGCATTGCAATAGCCGAGTGGTGATGTGGCTCTCGTAATAAATGATTGTGAGTTCGAATCTCGGTGACGTTGTCAATGTCTTTTTTTTTTATTTCCAAATTATGATTATTATTCAAAAATATTATTCTTGTTATTTGAAATGCGCTCCCATAGACTTTCTTATATAATATTACCGAATTAGGTATATGTGAAAGTAAATATCCGTAATTAGTACCTTTACCAATGGTACTCTTACCAAAATTTATGTTCGACGAACCGTTTAGAAACCAAACGCATTTAATTGCGCCTTCCTATTTGAAAGTGCCACAAATCGTACCGTGAACTCGGATAAAAACCGCCTAATTACCGATGCAGTTCTCGAAACAATTCCGATCTGTAATTAAAAAACCTCGGACGCGCGTTTCTCGGTAAACCGCAACAGCAAAAGAGGCTCGACGACTTACAGCGTCTACCGAATCGAACGGCCGAACACTCGTCGATGGCCCGAAGACGCGTCCGGTAGCGCGGCAAAAAGTCGTCTCATTTCGCCAATTATTAATGATAATAAAATTCGGCTGTAGAATAAATAATTAATTTATATGTCTACCGAGTATTGTGTGTTAATGATCGCGCCGCGACCGATGGCCCACGGCAAAAAAAAAAAAAAACGCGGCCGCGCAGGAGACTGGGAATGCTCCTCGCGCTGCGATCCCCGTTAGTGATAATTCTTTTCCCGACTATCGGGCCAACATGGAGACCTATTAGCCCGGAATAATAATTACGTCCTCTCTACGGCAAGAAAGGAGAACGATCCGACGATGCCTGGACTGGTCTCTTCTTGCTGCATGCGTCGGACTCTTAAAATATGCGCTGGCCACGCATCGGCGGTGGTATTTCGCGAATAACGAGATGATAATTTATTTTGGAAAATCTTTATCTTTGAATTCGTTTGCATACAATCATAATAATAATAGCGATTAATAACGTACTTCCTTGCAGTTTTGAAAAAATAACCTCGGACAAAAACAAAATAGATTAAGTTCACACAAATTCGGAGCCAAATCATCTTCTACAGTGAATACATTATAATTTCACAACATATAACACTAGCGCAATATAAAATCAGGGTCCTTACGGTAGCGGAATGAAATCTGGAAATAATTGTTGTCAGAAAGTATCCAATGATGCAACCGTACTATTACGTGTCACATGCACGTTTCTGTTTTAGAAATATTAATTTAATCCTTGACTCAATGTCCTAATAAGATATACTACAAACCAATTTTAATTAAAATTAACAAAACCACATCCAATATACCAAATAAAAGAATTTGTATACGGAAAAGCACAATGTAACGTTTCACTTTTACCTAAAATAAATTTCTTAATTTGTTCATCACATTTAAAATTATAATTGTGAGTCTAAATATAATTTAGAAATTTATTTTAATTTTTAAATTACTCGTTAAATAAGTTCAGAACATATTGATGTCTACTGAATTCTGAATGTATCTGTTTTGACAATTCAATAAATTTCTGTTGCCATTTCAATGTATGTAAGCTCGATTTTCTCTGTATATATAATTCCCAGTTTTAACTGACACCTAACAGTCGATAAGCCGACTGCAGTCTTCGTTTTGTTAGCGTTCTTATTGATTTTATCTATGGTAGGATCTACTTGTGAATTAGTCTAACTTGGATTTTGCGTACATCATTCAAATCTTCAGAGGAATAAGTTCGCAGTTGTAACAATATCGTGTCTACAAAGATTACCAAGTTTTAGACTAGACCAATGTAAATAAAAAAAAATCATTGACGGATTCTCTTCGATTAGATAATACCAATTCTTTTAGATTTTAATCTTAATGGTTGCCCTGCGAGATTCAATTGCTTAAATAAGAAATTCTAAAAACTCGATTCAGTTTCGCGCTTTAATAATATACTCTCACTTAATAATAACAATAATATTTATTGATTCATGGTATCATACATGATAAAAGAATCAGTCAAAAGAAGAAACAAAAGGGATAAAGTATTGAGACTTGTATAGCCTTTGTTCCAAGCCCCACTAGACACATTGAAAAATCTAGAATTACGTTCCGTTTCAGAATATTTTACGCCTTATGGAAATAATTTAAAGCATTACAAATAAAAAATCAATCTAGGTCAATGATTTACAACACACGATTATGGGTTTTGAGCATGTGTTGCATTATTCATTATAGCATGATAGATCCTTTATTTGTTTTGCCTCTCTCGACGTTCGTGGTGCTATTCAGAAGATAACTTCATTAAAATTATGCAAACTAAAACTGTTCACGATATCCTATTTAATAAACGGATTAAATTAGAAGTCTATTACAAACGTCGATAGCCAATAATTTCAAAGTAGGTTGATGGCATTTTCGACATACGCGCGAAGGTTACGGATACCCATAAATATTAATGCATGTCACATGTAGAGCAACAGCAATACCAACTGCTACCGCTGCTCGACTTCGTGATTCTGTTACCGATATTTTAATTAGACTCGCTCACTTTTACTCTCACACTATAGACTGTATTAGTCGAACCTGTTTTTGCATATAATGCAAAAACGACTTTTTCGCTGCTTCGATCCGACAGATGTGTATTTATATATTACCGTAGGTAACACAGCATGGAATATAATATAAACAGTACGCTTAGGACTAATATTAATTCCGGAATTTATGAAGTTATCACTCCGTCAGGCGTAATTACCGTGTATGTTTGTATATTTGTATGCTAGCTCTCTCGGAAATGGTCAACATTAAACAGTGATATTTGCGAAACTCACCTCGGGATGTGGACAGAGCAAATATTTGCTTTTTATTTTCCGTATAACGTGCAAATAAATTTTCCTCGCTGTACCACCTAACGATTCTGGAAATCGCAGACACTGTTTTAACGTTCTTTTTCTGATGGTGTCGTTTCCGTTAAAAACTTGTCATTAAAGACCTAATTTATATCCACCATTTTTAATCGCCGTGAAATATTATACGGCCTGCAGTTTTAATTATAAACCTCCGCTAATTAAAACTAATTGACACTAAACATCGTGTTTGAACAGGGAAAAAAAGTATGAAAAGGTATTTTAGGGTCCGTTCGTAACAGCGTTGTGTAGTCAATTACCGTTGTAGTTCACTCCTTTTTGAATATTTTTAGTCATTTCAATTTCTAACTATTGGAAATAGTAACACAAAAAACACAAATCAACTTCTGTGTAAGAACCCTATCGATGATGATCTCATCGTAGGATAGTGCATTTTCTTTGTTCGAGCTTATGACTCACGCGCTCTCCAATATACCTGCCCGTACGGTTTACCTAACAGAGTTAGTTTTTAGTTAGTTATTCGTCGATGTTCTTAGTAGTAAGATCGTGTTAATAAAACTACGTTATTGGAAATTGTAGTTTTAATTCCACAAGCCCCTATAACCAACACTAACTTTCAAACTTATTTTTTGATAAAAATTGTAAGTATTTCAATTTTGAGATAACAGATCTAATTTTTTATTTCTTTCCTTTTATATGTCCTCGTCAATACAACCAATTATATTCATGAAATTCGTTCAAAATCTCAATGGAACTTTTGTAAATTCAAACAACCAATCTTCTCGAGGATAATTTTCCAGAATACCCTCCAAACGAGTTGACCGCGTCCACGCACGCGGCATATAATTTTAGCCACGAAAGGTATAGATACATAAAACCGTAACGTGGTAGAAAAATCACAAACACGCTAGAGATCAGTCATGGACAATGTTCTCACGGTTGCTTTTATTTTTAAATGAAAAACTACTATACGACTGGCAGCAGTTTATATGCTAATGTCACGCCATGCTTCCTATCCCGTTCTTGACCGTTGGCTGTGCCCGCCTGGGCTTCGGATATTAGCTATTTCGCGTGCTGCACACATCACACAAACACATGCTAACCAACTACTATCCCCGGATAAGAGCGAAATATATTGAATATGCAACAGTTGAATTATTTTTAAGGCGAAACGCCAATTATTACGTTTTATCAGCGAGCGGCGAGTTGGCAATTATGTTCGCCATGAACGGGAGATTGAATTTATAACAGAAGTTGCTCTCACACTGTATTTTAGTGGAGGATACTCCTAGAACAATGCCTGTACATAAAGCCAATGAACCCTTTCTTGCAAATTCGCCGGCTTTTTCGTTTCCTTCCGTTTGTGAATGTCCGAGCACCCACTGTAAAGTAACTTTATTGTGGTCTTCCCGGCTAAAATGCATTCCCTAATCAGTCTTGATTGTATCCTGAGGTTATATTAGTGCCTGGTTGTCTGTTGCAATACAGATTCGTTTGTTTTTATAATCCCCCGATTGATTTCTCTTGCATTATGCATTATTGCGTATGCCTCTGCTTGGAAGATACTGGCATATCTTCCTAATCATCATTGTGATCATTTCATATCTGACTGTAACTTCTAGCTCCACTCTCATTCTCGGTTTTTGATCCATCTATAAACCAGATCTAGTTGGATCGATTCCAGCTTCTCCAATCCATGATTTCCACTTTAAAATTTCTGTTAAATATGTAGATATCATGTCATCTGATCTTTTTCCCAAAAGGTTGTCTTTCACATGATGGACAATACTGTTGTGTCCTCTCTTGCATAGCTGCCACTTGGTATTTCTTGCAATCTGAGATACCTCATTATTGTCTCCCCCATTTATAGCAAATGGAGAGGAAGCATCTGATTGCCACTGTGGGAATAGCCCTCATAGCTCTTGTTATTCTTAAATAACCAAGCCTCTGTATCTTGCTGATTGTGAATTCAGTTAGAGCAATTTGCTGCTGCATTCTTGTCCACTATAAGTGATCATGGGTCTAATCACCATGATTAGTGTCCAATACATCATATTTGGTCTTAATCCCCATGGTTTTCGATGGGCTCTTCAAGCCAACATAAATGTTATCTTTGCTCTGGTTTTAATTCTCTGAAGCTGACGATCCCAAGCAAAACTCAAGAATAACACCAAAATATTGCAGTTCTGCTTGTGAATGCGTCGTTTTGGAGGGACTAATCTTTATGCTCTCCTGCTCCGTCCATTCTTGTACGACTGCTAGGAAAGATTACTAAAAATACTTCCCGTATATTCAAAGAGTTGTTCTGGGTATCTTTGGCGCACAAAAATATGTCGAATAGGGAAAAATTTATGTATATAATTTGATTAGTTCGATTTGCCTCATCTTAAACCCAATTTGTGTGTGTGCTAGCTTTTATCATTTACTTCCCAAACCGACCAATAAAAAAGGCCGATTAGTCTGCGCTATATGAAAAACCTTTTATTTATTTAAATTAAATTACGAAATGCTATTTATGAAAAGTTAATTTCATCCATAAATATTTTTTATTAGACAGAAAACAAATAATTCTTCATTAGACGAATCGTGCTAGCAATAAAACCATATACTTAACATATTATATAAATGACCCCCACTGATGCTTTAATAAGTGAAATATTCTATATATATTATTAACATCTTGCATAATGGGCTGACATGTGCGTTATATCCGGTTATGATTCTTTATAGGACAATTCGGTAGATTTACTATTGACTGTTAATATGAATCAATTGCTTCCGTATTAAATTATTTTTTTAGTGCGAAATTAATTCATTTTCTTTACATATGCGTGTAATGGTGTTACCTTTGTGTATAAAAGAATAATACAATAGACTATAGGCACAGGTCTTTCATTATATAGTTGCTCGGCGAAATCCTGCTAATGGAAAAGGTCTGTAAACACAATAATATTAATGGATAGATTAGATTAGCCTCGCCTAGAAAGTGATATTGTCATTATATGAATTAAATAGAGGAGTATTAATCAAAAAATGACGCAAGCATTTCTTGTGCTATTAACCATTTTATATGTGCTCGTAAACGTTTCTACGTAAACTATGGTATCAATGTGCCTTGTGTACAAAAGAATTATATCAAAAAAAAAGTAATTATAAAACTAGTTGTTTGTAAAAGTTAAAAAGAAAGTAGTTTGGATTGGTTCAGTTTTGTAAAATGTCTTTGGAGAATATGTTGTGTCTACATATCGAAGTTAAAGTATATAATATATATAACAGTACCTTGTTTTTCTTATAAAAAAGGCAAACATGAGGTTTTTTAAGTCGATGAGAATCTGCTGATGCAAGTTCCAACTCAATTTCACATCAACAGCTAAGCCCAGCAGAGTGCAATCATTTACGGTTTGAATTGAAGTACAACTATTGATGTTTAATATGGAGTCATTTTCGTTTTCTCCAAATATCATTAATTTAGTCTTTTCAGAATTAAGGGTAAGTTTGTTCATTAAGAGCCAGTAGTCAAGCTGTTGTAAGACAGTTCTCGAATTATTTAACCGTTCGCCGCGATCTCGGCCAGTAACTATTAGGGTCGTGTCATCCGCGTACAGCGCAACACTACCGCACAAAAACGAAGGAAGATCGTTCACATATAGAATGAAAAACAAAGGGCCCAATACAGATCCCTGGGGTATTCCTAAGCTATTATGCATGATATCAGAAGAATGATATCTTACATATTTATCCTCATGGAGATGTTTAATTTCTATGTATTGCGTACGGGAATCCAAGTACGAGGCAAACATATCGTAGGCCAGCCCTCTTACGCCAATAGTATATAGTTTATTCAATAAAATTTGATGATCAACTAGGTCAAAAGCTTTAGTTAGGTCGCATGCAATGCAAGCTACCTGAAGACCTCCATTTAAACTATATAAAATGCTGTCAATAACACTTCCCAAAGCTGTAGAGGTAGATCTATTGTTCACGAAACCGTGTTGGTGGAGGGGTAATTAACTTATATTTCATTAAATGACCAGTTAATTGTATTTTTAAAATGTTTTCAAAAATTTTTGACAAAACAGGCAAAATAGAGATAGGTCTATAGTTATGTATAGTTATACTTCATTATTTTAGAACTTTTTTACGGAGATGTCGTATTTAAAGTAGGCTTCCTGTATGTAATTGGTAAGAATATCAATGCGATTGGGTAAGATTATTCTGTAAATTTATTTCGCAGTGTAAATATTACTGTTAAGGCTTTAATTCGCATATAGGATGCTAAAGAGAATGACATGACTACAACGACATCTATACAACAAGTGTATAGATGCCCAGCGTCCCCCACAGGTCTATGCACAGCATACAGAACACTGCAAGAGTAGGCTTACACAGTAAGCCAATGACCGCTAGGGTGCAGCAATTACACGAAAGGCGTGTAACCTAAAATATACGAAGAATCTAATTTCAAACGAAATCAGATTTTCACACATCAGAGTCAATGTCGATTGTGTAAGCACGAAACAGCGCTGTCCGTACCTGGCGGGACACAATCGACATTGACTCTGATGTGTGAAAATCTGATTTCGTTTGAAATTAGATTCTTCGTAATATAGGATGCTGTTTAAAGTAGTTCGACAAACGAGAACACATGTCTGAACGTGATCTCGAACGCAAAGTTGCAGTTATATTGTACACAGTTAGACCAGTTCAGGCGTATTTGGCACTAAATTTTCATATTTATTTCATCTGCTTTTGTCTTAGCAATAATCGTGCAATAAAATGCGTATGTCTTCTTTCATACTTATGTTACGAGGATTACTTCTTTCACTGAGGTACGGTACTCTTAAAATATAGTATTGGTATTACTTTTTTCCGTTTGCAAGTGTTTTATTTCCTAATAATGATTGCTTTTTTTCAGTGAGGATTTTACCTTCTTGGTTGTGGGCGTACCTTTTACAAATATTTTCACCATGCATTGTCGAATATGAAAAATAGAATCTGGATGTCAAATTCGCATTATACAGCATACAGCAAGATATTGAGCATGTCACCACGAACGCTTCACACAGATAGAAAGGATTTCTTAAGTCAAAGAAATATGCATTGAGTCAAAGAAATAATTCTTTTCAATAGTGGCAAAGCGTGCTGTTGTTCAATCAAGAACATAATTTCTTTCGAATAATAATATTCACTCAAAGAGATATTTTGTAGACTGAAGATTAACATTTTGTTGAGTCAAATATAAAGAAAACTCTGAGTGGAAACATATTGATTTCAGTTAAAAATAACTGACTTTGATTGAAATTGAGCGGGGTATTACACAAATAACACTAATGGCATTGATTTAAGAATCGGAAGGCTTTAATCTCAACATCAAAAAAATTGTAATATTTGACTGAAAGCAATATGTTTTTTTGAGTTAATACTGTCTTTTTTATATTCAATAATACTGACCTGTTGAAATACAATCAATTCCTAGCTTTTTTATTAGAATCCTTTTGTATTTATTCCTATACTGCTGTTCTAATACATGCAACTCGAGCAGCAGTAGAAAAGAAATGACTGAAAAGTCCTCATATGAATCAGGACTAAACATCGACTAAAAATGTTCGTTCCAAGCTATAGCTAAATTAACCGAACGACAGATATTTAAGGGTTAAAGAATTAAAACAAGTTGAATGAAAATAATAATATTTATTATCGAGGTAATATATGTGTATGTATGTATATACATATTATATTAATCATAAATATATACTTACCGTTTTTACTATATAAAATTAAAACTTACCTATATTTTTCAGTTTCAGATGTCAATGAAGTCGTTGTATACTACGGCAAAACGTTATGTTAATAAAATATACCTAAATTTGGACAAATATATGCGTATATAAACACATGTACCTATGCATGAGAACGTGTGTGTGTATATATTTATGTTAAAATTAGAAAAAGAACAAAACGAAATACACATATTTTATGAGAATACTATATTTACTTTATTTGCTGTTTTTTTATTTCTAATTCAGAAACAAAAATACAAAATAATATATATTTTGTATCTGTGTGGAGGTTCAATATATGCGTATATTATAAAATTAATATAATATTAATACTATATTTACTTACCTAAGAGAACGTTCAAAACAACCAACACCTGACAATAAATATCTAATGGCAAATGCCTCGCAAATGCATAAAAGTGCGTACGTGATCAAACACCCGAATACTGGGCGTGGTAGGGGTTCATAAAGGAAGCAATGTTGATGTATGAGTGCAATGCCTGTCGTAGAATGCAAGTTTGAAGTAGTACTGATACGAACCGAGTTGTTGAAGTAAGACAGAAAGATCGGCAAAAAATCGCACGGGTTGCCTTAAATAAATATCTTTTCTATTCAAGGAAATATATCAAAAGTATTGCGTTTTAAAGCCAAAAATATTATTTGTTTGTTTGTAAAAAATAATGCTTTGTATTAAAATCTTTCTTTATTAAGTCAAAGAAATATGGGCAACAAAATATATTTCTTTGACTTAAGAAATCCTTTCTATCTGTGCAGATTCACTGGTAGCAATTCTCTAAAGTAAAGAACATCTCGAACCTAGAACAAGTGGGTGGCGCCCGATTAATCTTTATCTCGTCGTGAAGAGAACGACAGGTCTCAAAATTTAAACAAACGAGAAGAATGAATCGATCTATGCTTTTCCGATTTGCATAATCAACCTTGTCTCGTAAATCAGGGCCGATGACTATTTTATTCAAAGCGATTGTCTAGAATCTCTTTCAAATGGTAATCGCCACCGGTCGATATCGCTTACGGCCCGGATTATCGCCACCAACCGGCACAATAAAACACAAATCGAACCTTTCGAATTTACGACTGTTTAGATAAAATAAAATTTAATACGGGAATAAATACATATTTAGATTGGAACGAGGAGAGGAAATTAAGGCCGTTAAAGGCGCGCGAAGACTTAATAAAGTATCAGCACGCATCTGGAAGCAAGATAAGGTTGACGTAAAATTATTTATATAAAGGACAGGCGCGACATCGGGCGACATTGTTGGAATTCCGCGGCGCTCGCAGTCGTTGGCGCGCTCAACGTAACAAACTAATCTGCATTTGCGAAATCTAAACCAGAAACCTACACACACCACTCCAACCGCGCATGTAGATATAATAACCATTAACATTAGCGTATGAATACAACGTAGGTATCTACGGTAAATGTAATTTTTGTTAAGGATGCAACTCAGAGCTCTACTACTAATTTCTTTATCAATACTTCTGAGAATTGAAAATCTGGAATGAAGACGTCAAAGGAGAGCTAGACCTGTTATTCGATTTAACACAAGAAAAATTGAAGACAGTTTGAGATATCTTATGGTATACCTGCTCCCCGAAAGATTCACAAAGTATACCACCATGCACACTGAGAGAACAAAATGCATTAAATTAACAAAAACCATTTTGTTGAAAAAATATTGTTATATCAACAACTTTTTTAATCAAATCGAGCAAAATAAAAGGTTACAACAACTGCAAAAAATGATTGATAATATTTTGTTAGCCCAACAACATACCATTTGTTAACACGAAGAGCAACAAAATATTTCGTTTCATTGAATTAAAAATATTTGGTTATATTGACCAAGTCATAATTGTTGAAGGAAAACTTTACACTAGCATATACTGACAAACATAAATATTTACTTTAACAAATTCACTTTGTTAATGTAAATGCATAGCATGATCTGTTATGTATTGTTAAACGAAACAAAATGTGCATTAACATGACAGAAAAGTATCCAAGACAACACTATGTACTTATCTCTTATTTCTACGGTAGTAACCTTAGGTTACAAACATACATATGCCTTTATGCATCCGTTTCTTTTAAATTGGCAGTTTGAAGAGGTAAAAGAAATTATTAATGTAACAGTTCAAAAAAAAATCTATATAATAATCATTCCTGCGCCTAAAACACTAAACAACCTATAAAACTTGATCCTAATGGAGGTTAAAATGAAATATCCACGAATATATGTACTTCTGTTGTCGGGCATCTTTTAATGGAAATATTTTTTGAATTAAAATCTTGTAATTTATAATTTGTTCTTATCATTTAATCCAAACTTAATTCATGTTTTATCTAATAAAATAGTTGCGGAAAATCATAATGTTTTTACCTATGGCTATATATGCAAGTGTAGCTGCTCAATAAGAATTAGATGTTCTGTGTTTCGGGGTTGTTCGCGATAATAGTTATGTTAGTCAGCATTATCTTTAAGGCAGTTAGAGTGTATCCTTCTCCATTTATATTTAGTGTATATGTATATATTGCAATTGTATCGGTAGATCGTTGTACAAGTCGAAGTTCATTAAGTTCAAATTTATGGTTTTGTAATATTTGAGATTAAAAATTCAAGTAATCTGCTGAATTACATTTTCGATGATAGAGTTAAAATTAATAGCTAATATCACCGACATAAAAATGATTCGGCTGATCATTTGAATTTTTAAGCTAAGGTATTAGGAAATTATCAATTTGAACTTAATAATTTTCGCTTGAACAACCACAATATGCATCTGTATAAGTGTAACTAAATGTATAGGTACAGTATAACGCAATATACGGAGGATTATTCCATACCAAACGACTATCATTAATTTAACCAAAAAATCATATTTAAATGAATACATTTTTTTGGTTGAAGAGAGTATTTGTTTTTATAGGAACAACATTCCTATTTCGTTGATTTAACAACTGTACATATTTACTACAAACAAAAGTAAATAGTTAACCTAACAACTTCTAATTTTAATGTTAATCAATTCTTTTGGTAAACTTAACCTAAAATAACTGTTTGTTTAACCCAAGGCACTTGTTGCCCGAACAATTTCAAAGATTCAGATCAAAATTACCTTGATTGTTAAGACAATGCTAAAAATATTGTCTAATCTACACAATTATAGTAACAATCACATTTTGTTACCTTGACAAAAAATTTTGTTTGACTATATTTAACCAAATGTTTTTGTTGGATAGACAATTTTTTTGTTAACTTAACACATTTTGTTCTCTCAGTGCAGTATTTGTGGCAAGCCTGGTGAACCTACTTTTCATTTTCACTAAAATTAAGGGCAAATAACTTCTTTATTTTCAATGGAACATATTTATTATCTTATTTGGATTCTAATTTTAACGGTCTTTCAGATTATATCAAGGTTTTCTATGCCTATCTCTTATAGTTTCTTAGTAATTTAGAATTTTCTATTTTAAATACTAATGTCTAGCTACTTCTTTAGGGATTAATGTTTAATCCTTGATAAGCATTCGTTAGAAAATTTGTTGCAAACTATCCGGAGAACAGGAAGTGTATTTTATATATATATATAAAAAAAACCGAGCAATGGAGAGCACGTGATAGGTCCCCATACCTTTTTAATGGCCACATGTTCCTGGAATTTATAAGAGACAAAATACTTTTGGAAGATATACTTCTTAATATTCCACAAATAATTTGATTAGAATTAGACGGTTCTCGCGCGCACTTCCAAATAAACGTTCGGAATGAATTAGATAGATGGTACCCCAACAGTTGGATGGGTTGCGCAGCATGTGCGGCTCGTGCTTACCTCAGACCGAGGGGATGACAATGATCGTAGTTCTTCGTATGCTCTCGTCAAATAAGTTTCTATATATTTATATGTTACGAAGTTATACGAAGAAGTTCGATCAATGTCATAGCCTCCGACTGATGTAAGCACGAGCCGCGCCTGTTGCGGAGATCCACAGAATTGGCCAGCAAGATAGCCCCAGACTTGACGTGTCTTAATTTCTTTTTATGGGGATATATCAAAACTATATGGTTATGATATACCACCAACCACATCCAACAATATGAAAGAACAACTTGTATTTTGAATTATAACACCAAATATTTTAATGAAATTAAAATAAAAAGATTCATTTCAAGAAAGAGTTCGCCTATGCATTGAAAATGATGTTCCCATTTTGAAGATTTGTCAAAGCATTAGTGTTTTTTATTAGCAAAAGAGTTAAAGATTTAAATATCGTCTATCCGCAATTAATGATGACGATAGTTTCGTCCAAGTCTACTTCTAAATGATAAATTGCTATATAGGCATTAGTATTTGAAACTAGAAAGCCGGGCCCGTTCAACCCGCCAACTAATTAGTCGTTTGATGACCGCTTACGCCCCAACTCGACAGAAAGCAGAACGTCTGCGCTCCACTTAGAACGCACTGCTAACGCCCCAACTCGACAGACCAGCCAAACCGCACCACTCTCCGCTAACCCCCATCTAAGGCAAAATCACCGCTCGAAAGTGCGGTATTTTGACAATCAGAACGCGTAATCTGACGGCGGCGATTCGACGGCCAGTGGCGGTCCGTCACCGAAAATCGAGAAAAATCGTTTCTACGAACGAACGGCGAGACGCTTGGTCCAGCGGGACGATCGTTTCGCGACTCTCAAAAATGTCTCTCCTTTTAGATAGCGTTCGTACGTCGAGCGTAGTCGCGCGCAGCTTTCGGCGAGAGGCGTCCACGCGGCTAAACGGCGCACGCCCTTTCATAGCCATTTAGTATTATTAATAATAGAGAATTCCAAATTAGAGATACGCATAAAAAACCTTTATACAATCTCAAAGACGGTAAAAATTAGAATCCAAACAAGATAATAAATAGAGGGTGTGCCATTTAAAATAAGAAAGTTATTTGCTTTTAATGATAGTGAAAATAAATAGTTGGTTTTTATTCACCCTGTATAATTTTTAAGCATCATTTTAATTTTATTGTCAAGTCTAGTGCTTTGTTGAAAAAATAAATGCAATTTAAAATATCTAGCTTAAATATGTAAGACAGGCATAAATTTTGGTTTACATTTTGAAGAATAGTTAATTATCTCAGAAACTGATTGAGTTAGGTATAGGAAACGTGACAGTAACTCGCCTTTATTTAGACTTTAGACCGTATTATCAAAATGTGACATACTATATAGGGCGTTCCATTTAAATTTTGATAAGATTACAAAGCAATTTTTTTTTGTCACTCAAATTTTAAAATGTGCTCCTTAGGAATCTATATAATCCCTAATAAAAATATTTTGAAAATATTATAACCCTTCTCGTATATAAACCGAAGGGATGTGTGCACACTTGACAACTAAAATTGGGTTTAAATCCTAAAAGACAATTATCACCAACTCGAAACTGACAAAACAGGAAAACCACTGGAAGCGGATATAACTTTACCTCCCACTTAAACCGCTTTGTTTCTTTTTTTTCTCTCCTCGAATTCGGCCACAGAAACAATCGGTGAACTTTCGCTCACACAACATTAATAACAACCGACACATGTCCTTACACATTAAAGTCTTGCGCAGCGAGTTAACGAAATATCTCCGGACCAACCGGCTACCTATCATTTATGAGATCAGTCGGCGAAATTCCAACGTGTGTTTACTCTGTCGTTGTGTATATCTAGGACAAAGGGAGAAAGTCCCACGTACCGGGATATACATAGAACAACACCAACAAGATTTCTCCTCAAACTTGAATTCACAGTACAGAATAGCGCGACTCCAATTCGCCGCTGGTACTATAATATAGTATGTATTTAATATTTTGTCCGTACAATTGTAAATATAGGAATAAACAATTAAACAGTATATTTCCCAAGACAGATTAATAATAGCTTGAGGTAACGGCGTTGGGCAATTTACGATATGACGCAAGATTCCGCGTATGTGCCTCTAATATGTGAAAGATAACCTAATGTATCTTGGATCAATGATCTG
Source organism: Cetonia aurata (assembly GCA_949128085.1). Classification (NCBI taxonomy): domain Eukaryota; kingdom Metazoa; phylum Arthropoda; class Insecta; order Coleoptera; family Scarabaeidae; genus Cetonia; species Cetonia aurata. Next base: position 40,002,503 of record OX421885.1, read on the forward strand.
TGATACGATTACGTATTAATTTACTTGTAATATTACTATGTTGCGTGATAATTTAGTCTATCCGATAGCTGGGATTGATTTACAACGTATTGTAGGAGAAATTTTTAGATTGCCTATGCAAGCGTAGGGTAATTTTAAGATGGAGTTTCGGTATGTGATTAAACACAAATCAGATACATATTTTTCTTTAGCTAACAAGTTTTTCTTTCTATACAAAATATGTAAGAAAATCAACTCACTGCATATCACAGACCTGATAGACTGCAAATCAACCGTATGCGCATCGCTACGGCGCACCATCAAAAGACTAAAGGACAACTTTAATAAAAAAGTGCTATTAAAATTTATTGATATCCTTAACTTTATTTATTTGAATATCCGCCATGGTATCGACGTCATTGATGACGTTTGTGTTCCAATATGGCGCAGTTTTGAGTTCAATATCAGCACTCTATCATCTCTATGCTGCATATTCATACACTAAACCCATTTTAATGTTAATTCAAAATAAGAATATTCAAATTTAAAGTCGAATGACTTTGCTTCTTGCTATACAATAATCGCTAAAATATATCTTAATGTCGCCTCATATTTAATAAAAATGATTATCTATTGTGTAGAACTATCCTAACACGCTCATAAAACTTTTATAGTGCGCTCTTCGATGTTTGGTATTGAAAAAAAAAATATATTTACTTCTGTTTATTGAACCTGACCACCTCAGTTGTAAAAAGATTTGTTTCTTCGCATGTTTATTTTTTGCCTCCTTTTCGAAAATGACTGGCGTCTTAGCTTATGTAAACCTAAACGTATATTAACAACGAGAATAGGACGAAAAAAAACGGGTTTTCTATTTCAGGATGTTCGAAAATTGTTCTCACGTCAGATAAGATATACATCTGTTCATTGTTAGAAGCGGTGTTAACATATTTGGGAACATGGCGAATTTGAAATGTAATAAATATAGTAAGTAAAATTAAAAGAAAAAAAAATAACAGCGGTTACCGCTTGTATAAATTCAATTGAAGATGAGTGGTTTTGAAGGTAAGCATTATACCTGCCCATCATCGACAATAATAATTGTATGAAACATTGTACCTAACATATGAATTATATTTTGCTTTAGTCATCGTGAGTAGAATAGATTTGTTTAAATTATTTCCGCTATTTCACGATCTTCCTAAATTAATTCTCTGTCCACCTTACAATAAAGATATCTTCAACTCGAATGATATTAACAAATAACACATCGTGTCTAATTGTAGATAAACCAACCGGGAGCGTAGATGAGCCGTACGCCGGATACAGAAAGGAGTCAACAATAATTTCCCTTGTGGAGTTACAGTTTCCAGCGGCCGCTAAGTAGCAGAGCAAACCACGTTGGCGCATTACCAGTACGGCCTATATATTTAGTGTGTACTTAACCGGCCAGCGTTCTACCTGAGAACTCCTATTGACTCTGTCTTTGTTTGGCTGGATATTTATACAGTGATTAGCGTCAATTTACCAAATTCCCTATATCGGTAGGGATTTGAGCTCAGGCGGTCGACCCTTGAAACAAAGACGAGAAAATGATAATGAGTCTCGTCCGACCGAGTCCGCGACGCTGACGTGAGATCCACGGCGAAATGTGTATGCATAATAGTTTAGAATGTGCAGGTCGTAAAACCGTCAGTTGAGAAGATTACCTTCTAGATATACAATCTCATAATCCCGCCCTGAAAATGCCTTGCGACCATGCCTATAACGTAATATCATCTGGATAAGTAAGTTGCTTTAGAATCTTGTAAGACTCACAGTTTAAAGCACGCAATGCAGATTAGGATTAGAACGAATTCCCAATGTATTGTTTCGTAACTACTTTCCATTTTACAAAACCACGGAGATCTTACAAGATTAAATTGTAGTTGCCAAAGCAATCTCTGGTCGTAAACATATTGATAACAAAATGATTTACCATTAATTTCGTGTTTTGGCATTACATCTGTGACAGTTAAACTTTTTATGCATGTTCATGCCTATTAAATTTTTATGCATGTTCACGTTTCTGAGACTTAAGTTTTTTACGCGCTAAAAAAAGTATTGCAACTGTATTAAAAGCATACAGAAATGCGACAAATTATTAAGATTTTTTATTAAAATACTATTACTTTGTACTCACTTTACTTTGATTATCCGCAAAAAATATAGGTGTCTAATACATCTGAACATAGTACTGGTCCCAGGCTTACAAATATATTTACATCAATACAATAAAACTTTCAATATTGGCATAATTTAGCATTCAAAGAGAAGCATTACAGCAGTATATTCCTCTAATACTTATCCAGTCGACTGTACCCTATCTATATATGTATTCGTATATCTATGGGTATACCTACACAACATAACAGCATGAGAAACACAATTTTATGCGCTAAGCCCCACAGATTTAATGAGAGTAACTGAGAAGGACCGATAGAGGGCACACCTCTCGCAAAGCTCCGTTTCTGCCGCGCGCTGCCTAACGGGACTTTAGGATAGGCGATTATTATCTGTGCGAGTCGATCCAGCAGCGTTCTTGCTCCTTGCCGTGAAACTAGAGAGAAATAGGGAGAAAGCCCCCTTCAATAATATCGACCTTAAGAAAAATCTCGCCGTTTACGATAAGGTTTCTGGCGTTCGATTTGATACGAATAGAGCCGTAGATATATCGTGAATGTGTAATTCCGCGAAACGCCTGGAAGTAAAGACCGACCGTAAGGCGACCTAACCTACACCCATCCAGATCCCGTTGACCGCGTAAATACCTCGAATTGTTCGAGGCTTGCGTTGCCTTTATAGCGGTGCAAAATTTGACGTACCTACACATGCAATTTGTATAAGTCATATCCGTAATCGAACGAGCTCTTCGATGTGCATGCATACATATGCCGTCTACAAAGATTCAAAAGAAATTACCTACCATGGGGTTTACTGTTTTGTGGTTTGGATAATTATTTTATCTAAAATAAAAATGTATTTTTGTTTCTTTGTTGCTGGATAAAACTCTGGAATTTGACCAATTAAAAATAAATAGTATCATATTAATAAATAAAAATGAAACTAGAGTACTTCCTAATTTTGTTTTATTAAAGTTATACAAATGGCATTCACACAATAAAATAACCTCTTTAATAGATTACAAAACAATGAAGGTAAAATTGAAATTTTCGACACAAGTGAAGTATATAAACCTGTACCGAATGTAACGCCACATACATAGGAGAAACAAGAAAAAAAATATAACAATGGATAGATGAAAACAAACGAGAAACGTCGAGTTTTTTTACAAGTGAGAGGCGATTGACAGAAAGCGGAAAGTGATGCGGTTTAGCGGATTTGCTGATTTGCGTCGTAATCGGTCATCAAACGAACGACTGCGAGACGCGAACCGTCGAGTCTTTTTACAAGTGAGAGGCCTTTGAAAGAAAGCGGAAAGTGATGCGGTTTAGCGGATCTGCTGAGGTGGGTCGTAATCGGTCATCAAACGAACGACTGCGAGACGCGAACCGTCGAGTCTTTTTACAAGTGAGAGGCGTTTGAAAGAAAGCAGAAAACGACTAATTAGTTGGCTGGGTGAACGGCCCCAGCGTTTCAGTAAATATATATATGACGACGAAACGTCTAGTCTCTTTACTAGTGAGAGGCATTTGAAAGATGGCGGAAAGTAGTGCGGTTTAGCGGCTCTGCTGGGTGGGTCGTAATCCGTCATCAAACGAACGACTGCGAGACGCGAAGCGTCTAGTCTTTTTACAAATGAGGCGTTTGAACGAAAGCAGAGAGTGGTGCGATTGATCGGGTCTGCTGAAGCGGGTCGTAATTGGTCATCAAAGGAACGACTGTGAGACGCGAAGCGTCGAATCTTTTTACAAGTGAGAGGCGTTTGAAAGAAAGCAGAAAGTAGTGCGGTTTAGTGGGTCTCCTGAGTAGGTCGGAATCCATCATCAAACAACTAATTAGTTGGCTGGGTGAACGGCCCTCAGTAAATATATAAATGACGACGAAACGGAAAGTGATGCGGTTTAGCGGATTTGCTGAGGTGCGTCGTAAGCGGTCATCAAACGAACGACTGCGAAACGCGAAGCGTCGAGTCTTTTTACAAATGAGGCGTTTGAAAGAAAGCAGGGAGTGGTGCGGTTGATCGGGTTTGCTGAAGTGGGTCGTAATTGGTCATCAAACGACGAACGACTGTGAGACGCGAAGCGTCGAATCTTTTTACAAGTGCGAGGCGTTTGAAAGAAAGCAGAAAGTAGTGCGGTTTAGTGGGTAGGTCGGAATCCTTCATCAAACGACTAATTAGTTGGCTGGGTGAACGGCCCCGGCTTTCCAGTAAATATATAAATGTTAAGGTGACATTGTTGTTGGCTTTAATTTTTCTGGCTTTAATGTAAAGTGAATTGGAAGTATACATACTTCTGTTAATCCTTCATCTAGTTGTGAACGGATAATATATAAGATAAGAACATGTTTCCCTATGCATTAATTGAGCAAGCGTTTTTTTTTTAATTCTACGACCACTGTATGATAACTTTTTCGCGCTGAATTCAAATTATTTTATATTTTTTGGTCCTTTTAAAAGTTTACTTTCTATATGGAAAAAAATAAACAAAACTACTTAAAAATATTTAAATAATGCATTATATCCTTTCAAAGAAATATAGCTTAAAAGAATATTGTGGTGTTACTATTAAACAAGACAATAAAAAAAAAACTATATTCCCAACATTACCAAATACTGTTTCCGGATACATCCATGAAATGTGTAGCTTAATAGATGCCAATTTTAATAGCATTCTTTGCAAATTTGCAATTGTATGGTAAAATAGAACAAGTGGGAATTCAGCATGGCCTTTCAGTTTCGCCATACAGCAAGGAGAAAAATCAAATTTGATCTCGCAATTCAACTGTCCAATTCCACATCGATTTCTAATCCTCCACCTCTGCGATTATACTAAGAACAAAAGAACATTTTTCAGGCCATCAACAATAGTTCGCATAGGTGTCGCCCGGATTAATAAATTTCACACTACCCACTTTGAGCGTCGACCGTGCCGCTATACACAGCTCTATACCCGGGAACGGATTAACATTAATTTGGTTTATTAATAAGTTTTTATGTAGCAATCGTAATCTCTAACGCCGACAAGAATGCCTAATCCCCTCGTCTGAGCTTCGGACGATACCCATAAATTTTACGGCTAATAAGGTGCTCGAAAGTAGGAGGTGGTACTCGTAAAATCGCACGGTAGCGAGGGAGACAGAAGTGAAAAACGAGAAGGATGAACGGGGAAATGTGTGTCAGAATGGTGATTATACGAAGGAGAAAGTTAATAAAACGAGGGATTATCGATACCAAAGAAAATAAAAGTGGTTTTAGTGGATTACGAGAGACAAACACATACACAAAGTCGTATACGTAATGTCTTGAACGCTCTTACTTTTAAGTTCCAATCCAATTTTATGTGACGACCTTGATGAATAAGAATTTATTCATTCAGGAAATCATACGGGTCAGGTTGATCGGAATCTGGTTTAAAAAGATTAAAACAAATATGATATGCGTGTAGTTATGTGGTATAGAAATGACTTTACTAATGAAATATGTAATATCGTGCTGACCCAAATAAACAGAGTAGATTTTAAGCCTATTAAAACTGTACCTACAAACACAATATTCTGAATGCGCTTATCCTCCTACAGAAAATGTGTCATTTATGCATCATTTTCCCGATTCATAATTGATTTATCAATATGATGCATTTAAGGCTACTTGCTTAGCACTTTTTGACACCAGCTTAACAAGCATAAAAAATTATAGCTGTCAGATGGATAAGCCAACTTTGTATTTTAAGAATTAAAAATTACGGTATTAGTACCTACCATGAAATGCACTGAAACTTTCGAATGCAAATATCTCGAAAACGGACCAAGATATCAAAATTAAACAAGTATGCACTCTTCGTGTAAAAAAGGTTGTACTTTCAAATTTTCTATTCGGTTTATGTGATTCTGTATACACAAAAGAGATAAGTTTCGATTTACCTATTCAGCAAGGTGTAACTAGCGCCCTCTATGAGCAACGGTAAAAGTGATAACAAATTTCTATTCATCATGCTGAGAAACCTAGTAATACAAATCTTTACGTTGATTCTATGAAAACTTGTTGAATTAATTTAATTGTTTAAAATAACGAGTGCATATGCATCACTTATTGGACAAGTAAACCGTATAATTCCAATATAACCAATTGAACGCATTATAACTGTATCAGAATAATTCACCATGAAGATGCTCAACTCTGAAAAATACCCGATAGATATCCGGTTACTGATTCAGTTTGCTGTACGCATATACCGTAGCGTATTGCACCACTCCCGCGTCTAATGGATCTCCGCGTGGGCGTCGCACACTATCTACAAGTGTCGATAGATCGGCCCGACAGACCGACCGTCATCGTGACGGTCTCACAGGTCCGCGGGCGTCCGAACTGCGAGATCGCGTCAGCGTCCCGCGGGTCATCTTCGTGTCGCCTACCGGTTCCCGACAATTACCCGCTTAGTTATGGTATTTCCACCGGGGGCGGCCGTCGTTCGCATTTCGAACGAATCGATGATTACACACACACACACACCAGTATATACCGAGGATCAGAGCGCAACGGGTTCACCGCGTTCGTACATTCTACGTTGCACGTAAACGTCAATCCCCTGCGATATGTTCCTCGAGGAAACGGGTAAATAACAATGGGGAAACAACCGGATACCGTTCATTACCGTAGTTTTTTTACGTCCTTTATAACCTAAATTTCGCGCGATATGTGGCCTTTTTTCATGCGTGCGTATCCATGATGATGCTCCGTCAATTTTTTCCCCGTTTTTATCGGTGTATCGTGAATAATTATGACCAGATATTATAAAACTTGTTTGTAGCGGATTATCGTTAATTTGTTTTATTTTGTCGCTTATAATGCGTATGTAAAATTGCCAGCCTGCAAAAATATAGGTATGTAAGCACCTCTAGACATGACATCGATTCATTCAAATATGCGGGATGTTTAATGTAAGTAAATTATATTACTATGCGTAATAAAAATTTTGTTAAAATTAGTAAAGTTTGTTGTTCCAGAAGGCTCATAAGAAACAAATTGTTAATGTAATAACTACTAAAGTTGTTACCGAAATACTTACTAATATTTTTTTTTTTTTGTAGTTGAAACAGCAAAATTAATTGGCAAAGTCTTCCTCCTAAACTTTCTTTCTGTCAAAATAAGGAACCAAATTTGTAAAAATGCATCATCCAAATAATTAAATAAATACTTTTCTGCTATAACTGTAATTTTTAATATGAGGCAATTTATAAATTAAAGTATGCACAGTTTTTTACACGCTTGTGTACGTCCAAAATTTAGTTTTTATGTTTTAATTTAATTTCTTGAAATAGGAACAGGATGGCGTACTACATCATCACGAAAGAGCCTTCATTTTGATATCCTACATTATATGCCGATCGATTGTTTATTAAGTATTTTTTGTGAAAACGCAAAATAATGCGATACATACATATTCTATGTAAGTATGTAGTTAAGTTAAGCCATAAAACAGTTTTTGTTGACACTTTACAAATAGCGACAGGTGACAGGTAGTTAGCATTTTATAAGCCTACTGATTAGTAGGTACAAGCTGTCTTACGAATCTAGAAAATGGTAAAACATCAATATTTCTTTATTACAAAACGTTGAATCAAAACAAAAAAGAAATTAGTATATCGAGAAATAAACACATGCCAACATGATCGCATAAAAAGACTTTAATGCTAAGGCTATTGAAGTTGTTCAAAATGGTCGCCACCTTGATTTTGACTAATGGCCATTCTCACTTTGTTTTCTAAATCTTGGCGATTATCTGACAAAAAAGTCTAAGGGAGTTAGATCCGGTGACCTGTGATAGGTTTTAATTGGGCTTAAAGCAAATAGGTGGTATTCCGATTTGCTTACCTAGCAGGCCATCTAACAGGTCCATTTGCCCCAATCCATCTTTCAAAAAACCTATCGTCTAAATATTGCCTCGCTACCAGAGAGTTGTGAGAGCTGGCGCACTATTCTAACAGGATGGTGCCAGCACGTTCAACTAATGGCATTTCATCCAAAAAGTTGTCAATTTCGTACTTTAAGAAATTTAAGTTTCACTCTCCGGTAAGAGGATCGTCAAAAATTATTGGACCCACAATTCTTTCGCCAATTATACCTAAACCAGCAATTAAATACAGTAAAAACGAAAAACTAATTTCAGAACTCCAAAGCACTCTCGATGAAAAGAAAAGAAAATTAAAAAAAGAATTCTTTTTATGTCAAGAAATATTAAATTTAGTACAGTTGTACTCTAAATGTTACGCCAAATCAAAATGTCGAAAAATATACAGATAAAAAAATCGAAGTCATTTCCGGTAAAACTGAAAGTGACAAAAATTTATTCACTATATCAAAAAATTTAAATTTATGAACCGTACTTAATTCCCAAATTTTATTTCTCTATCTGAAATATTTCAGAAATTATACGGGTGAACCACCTCCCAGAAACACCTGGTATATAATAAAAATTGCCTCATGCTTTAAATACATTCATCATTCAGCTAAGAAGCCAGACAATGAAATAAAGTGAAATTTTAGTCACACTGTTATACTGAGTGTTAATAAACGCTTGTTTAAGTTTGATGACTTTTGCAGTAAATTGACTTTCTTATCTTAAACAAAACACCACATATCTAATCATACTATTCAACGTAGAATTTAACTCCCTTTCAAACTATATTAGGGTTCCCTATACCGGACATGAATAGTTTTGTCGTGGTTAGCATTTCATTTTTCCAAGGACTACATTTAATACAATTTATTTAAATTCAGTTGGCTTTGATATCGTTACTATAGTGCTGTCATATAATGATAAATCGTTTAATTTATCATCATTTGGCAGCATTCAAAACTTACTTTGGTTGACCTGTGAAATTTATGGTTGAAATCGTTCCAAAAAGATGAAAATTTATTCTATTCAAGAGAGAAAGAATCAACATGATTTTAACAATTGGTGAATGCGAAGAAAACTGTTTTTTACACACAAAAATATCCGGATAGATCATATCCAAGAAAAACTGCGTTTGAAAGCGTACTTCGAATGTTTCGGCAAACTGAAAGCGTAAAATATGAGAGAGGCAACCAACGGAAGTGCATTGTAGGAAATGAAGAAATTGAGCTTCTTATAGTCGGATCCATTATAGAAAATCCTCTTACCAGTCAGTGCAAAATTACCCGGGAAACGGGAATAAGTAAGCAATGTGTTGCTAGGATTATTAAAAAATACAAATTTTACATATACCAACAAAATAATATCATGCTTACCTTTACTATATTTCTCTTGTCAAATTAACTATAATTTTGTTAACGAAATCTGTTTGGTTATTTTGATATCGTTTCGTCAGTATGACATATATTATAGTAATCGCCAATGGTGATCAAAAAAAGTGTTGTGTGCACCACGACTGTAGAGCGCCTTTATAAAAACGCGTTGGTTACTCGATCTCGGCTTGCAATCTTTATAGAATATCGAGTAACATATACCGGGTGTCCAGCCTAAGATGCACTGGGCTCTAGTCGATTTATTATTGTCTTTTTGAAAAAATGTTTCCAATAAATGTTGCCTCGAATCATATTCTACACATGTTAAAATTAGTTTCAGAAATGGCGGACTTCCGGTTGTACCGGAAGTAACTACTAACTTTATTATTTTAAATGGAACACCCAATATATTATTGCATTTTTGGATTCCTTGTTAAATTTAAATAAAAATACCTCAAGGATACATTGGGGCTAAGTTGTACCGTTTCGGAATTACATGACGTTTTTCGAAAAACAATGACATTTGCTAAGCATGCCAGTGCTATTGCTGCCAGTCCCAAACCTGGTGAAATGCGAGGGGAAGGTGGCCGGCGCCGGCGGCGCTTCGCAATACGTATCTATCGCGAGAAACTAAAAAATTGCGAATATCTCCAAAACCGTAGGAGATAGTCACAATGATATCCGTATAAAATCGAAAGAAAATATATAAATTAAATTTTACATCCCTATTTAATAACGCTGTAATTTAAACGCAACAATTTTAAAATAAAAGACGTATGCTGTTTCATGGTGAAGCGAAAACCGAAAACCGCATCTTTCTAACTTTCGTATTTCCTGAGGTATTTCCAAACACCGAAGACACTGCAAATGTCATTTTTTTTTCGAAAAAACGTCATGTAATTCGGAAACGGTACAACTTAGCCCCAATGTATCCCTAACGTATTTTTATTTAAATTTAACAAGGAATCCAAAAGTGTAATATGATTCAAGGCAACATTTATTTGAAACATTTTTTCAAAAAAGGCAATAATAAATTGGCTAGGAACCGTTGCATCTTAGGTTGGACAGCCGGTATAGTATAAGTTGGTTGATTATTTTTTAGACAGTTTTTTTTTTTTATATAGTAGTAGGAATTTTTTTGTGGAGTTTCCGGCTTTTAAAAAAACAAACTATTTTTCCTTTGATAACGTTTCGACCATATTTTGGTCTTTTTCACAATCTTTTATTTTTTTATCCTATAATTAACAATTATAATTATGGTTTATTATATAATAATTTTTTTTTTTTTTACTTACATGTTTCCAATTGTATTAATTATATTATGTTTTTACATATATAAAACATTTGTCAAGTTTTTTTTTATATAATGGTATATGACATAGGTACATAGTTAGAAACGAACAACATACATTTAAAATTTAAAAATCTAATATTGAGAAGCATGTTAACATTTACTTATATTGGGAAGTGCATATTAAATACAAAAAATCTGAAAAAATTGTTTACATTGGAAATGGCAATATTTAAAATAACTGAATATATACAGCATAACACATTTGTGAGGGATTTTAAAATAATTGAGAATATATTTTTGCTAAATGTTCCGTGTCAGTTCTAAAGTTGACACTGTTTTTTTCTTTTTTTATGTAGATCATTTCTAATACGTTACGTGTGTGATAATTTTTTTCTTTATTTAAAATTTTTGTTTTATCAAAGTTAAATTTGTGATTGTTTTCAATTTCGTGTTGTTTTAAAGCTGTTGTGTTTGTGGATGACTTATGGTTTTGGATTCTACTTTTTATGTATTGTTTTGTTTGTCCTATGTACACACCTTCACAGTTTCTGCAAGGGATGGAATAAATTAAATGGGAATTTTTTTCAAATGGGGTTTTTGCTTTAAGTTTGGTAAAGTATTTTTTTAAATTATTGTTATTTTTATGTGCTATAGTAATATTGATCGGTTTTAATATGGAATTGATTTTTTCTGATAAATTTTTTATGTATGGTATTGCAATGAATTTTATAGTATTATTTAGTTTTGTTTTGTTTTCTATATTTGTATTGTATAGTTTATGTAGACGTTGTTTAATAATTTTATTAATGAGCGTTTTAGGGTACTTGTTATTTTGTAAAATGTTTTTAATTTCGTTTAGTATTTTTGGTCTGTATTCAGGAGTTGTGAGTTTTAATCCTCTATCGATAAGTGCTATAACTACATTTTTTTTATAATTAATAGGTAATGTGGAAGTATAGTGGAGATATCTGCCAGATGAATTAGTTTTATTGTACCAAGTTGTGTGTAATTTGTTATTATTTCTAAAAATAGTAATATCTAAGTAGTTAAGTTTATTGTTTTTTTCTTCCTCTAATGTGAATTGTATTTGTTGGTGATATGTATTGAATTGTGTTAATGTGTACTGTACTTTATTTTTGGGTAATATTAGTAAGCAATCATCTACATATCGTTTATATAGTTTTATATTATAATTTAGATTTTTAATTACTGAATTCTCTAGATCTTCTAGGACTAGCTGTGCTATTACGCTAGAGATAGGTGCTCCCATTGCTAAACCTCTTATTTGTTTATAAAAGTTGTTTTCTTGTTGAAAGTATGTAGAAGTTAATGTGATTTCAACTGCAATTAAAAATTCTGCTAGTGGTAAAGTTGTATGATTTTTTAATTGGTACCATTTTTTTGTGATTATATTTTTAACTAAATTTATTGGGATATTTGTGTACATAGATACAACATCAAAAGAACAGTAGGTTTCATTATTTTGTATTATTATTTTATTTAAAACTGGGATAAGGTCAAATGAATTTTTTATGTGGTAATTATTTTGATTTATAATTTTGGTTATTGAAGTAGCTAAATGTTTTGAAAGTTTGTAAAATGGGCTTTGTATGCATGATACTATTGGGCGGAGTGGATTATCTGTTTTATGTAATGTATAGTATAAGGACAAAATTTCTACGTGTGTGTTTTATGATGACGTTTATTGCAAATCTATAAATAATTGCATCTTTTTTTACATTTGAAGAAATTAATGGCAAAATTGGTTTAACATACATTTTCTACTCTTGCTAAATTGGCCGACATCTAATTTGAAGTTCTAAAAAAGAGATTGGCAAGCAAATGATACGTAACGAGCTCCTGTTTTGATTATAGTAACGTAATGTTGCGTTCAAGCATTGTTTTTGCTGAATTATACCATCAACACACCCTGAACGTCGAAATGTTTCGCAAATTAACTCGTTTTAAATGTCTGCAGTCTAAGCAATCTCTCAATCTCTTGACAGTATTTGCCACCAACTTCGCAATGGGAGTCTCTCCAAAGCCCTGTCGCTTCCTACTTATTTCCTGCGCGGCGCTTCTGTCTCTTTCCCCAATACGGTCAGCAACGCTGCACCTCTCCTCTGAAATCCGTTCGAAAATCCACTTCGGAAACAGACGCGAAGAGGAAGAAGGCAGCAGCCGCGGCCGAGCGACTCGATCGACGGAGTCATTCACATCGCCGTCAAGGGAATGATAAATTATGTACCGTGACGTCACGGCTAATGTGGAAATTGCACCAATTTCGTAGAATTATAAATAAAATAATTTGGCGTGCAGGGAAGGCGGCATTGTTAACGGCGAGACCAGATAACGCAATAATGACTGAGATTCCGTATTCATTTGGACTCATCTATCAAAGGCGTGTGACGGGCGGCCCGTTTTTCAGCGATTTCTCTTTTAATGATCCCAAAACTCATCATTCGACGGAGGTATGACGCGCGCGTGTGAGTGTTGTAGACGTATGAATGCTGGCCGTATTATACGGCTGGCGTTTGTATGCGTGACGAGTCATAAGAAATTAAGTCTCGGAAGTCAGGGGCACTGCCACGGTTTGATTGTAATCGAAGTGGTAAATCTAGCATTGGGATTCGTTGAAGTATTATTATATACACACATTTACTAATAAGATAAGTCTTTAAGTGTTAACGATATTTTTGATAAGATTTCGTCTCAGCACATTAGTGAGTATTTGTTGATGTGTTTATCATAAAATTAATAGAATTCTGCTGGGTAAATCTACCCCAGACAATAACCTCATAAGGAAAGTTAAACTGCCACAAGTACTACACAGCACTCTTGAAAATGTATTCAGAAATAACATATTATGCAAACGAAAGAAACACCTAATAATAGGAGACATGAATATAAACATAATGGAGAAAAACAACACTGTAAAAACTTAACATAACTATAAAATACTAAATAAAAGAACAAAAAAAATATTATACCCAAAAAAAAAAATCACAAATAACCACAGTATTCTAGATAACGCTATCACAAATATTAAAGATGAAACTAAGATAAAAATATTACTAACAGAAATATCAGACCACTACGCAATGAAAACAGAAAAGACTACAGAAGCTACAATACAAATATTACGAAAAACCAGACACAAATTACAAAAATATAACAAATGAAATATCAGATATCAAACAGATAGATGATAATTAATACTTTTGAATAATTATCAGTCACACTCCAAAAAATAATGGAAAGAAACCAAACAATAACAAATATCAAAAGGAGAGAGGAATCTCCATCGGTAAATGAAAATCTACTTAGACAAATAAAAAAACCAAACAAATTATGTAGGAAATACATAAAAAAAAACCCTCAAAATGAAAACCTTAGGAACGCATACTCTGAAACAAAGCAACACACACTGAATATGATAAAGAATGCAAAAAGGAATACTACAGAAAAAATTCGAAAGATACCGAAACGAACCAGAAAAAATATGGAACTTAATAACTAAAGACATTAACAAGAGAAATGCAATAAACCTACAAATTCAAGCTATAGATTAGGGAAGATACCACAATATCAACAGACTCAGATGAAATAGCTCGAGAAATAAATAAGTACTTTGCGACCATAGGAAAAAAAAATGGTGGATGGTCAGATTGCAACATTAGGAAAAACACCATTACCGAGAAACATTTCGAAATTAAAAACGCAATTCAAAATCAAAGAACTAACTGAGGAAGAAGTACAGAACATCATAGTAAAACTAAAAGACAACACAAAGCACCAGGATTCAACAAAATAACACCAAACATTAAACAAAACAGAATCTAGTAAGCACCAATTTTGAAAGAACTAATCAGTAACATAATAAAGGCTGGGACATTTCCGAAATATTTAAAAAGAACACAAATTGTACATGTATATAAGAAAGAAAGCGCACTCTATCCTGAAAACTACAGACCGACATGCCTGTTACCTACATTATCAAAAATCTTAGAAAAGACTCTACAAAAGCAATTAAGTGAATATGTTCTACAGAATAAAGTAATAAATAAAAACCAATATGGGTTTCAAAAAAATTCAGGGAATACTTCGATAGTAATTAGAGTTAAATAACATAAAAACTAAAGTAGATAAAAAGGACCTACTGGTGGTAATCTTCATAGACATGAAAAAAGCATTCGATACCGTCTCAAAATCAAAACTGATTGAAAAATTAAACACTAACTGCAGAATACGGCATACTACAAGGCGGAAATGTTCATTAAAAAAATGATTTCAAATTTCTCGATATATGTCCAAATCTGGAGTCTTATCTTACAATATCTTACAATAAGCATTTTTGACAGATGACGTTAAAGTTGTCACTTCATCTGCCAAAGTAAATCGGAGACAATTCTATCACTGAGGGATTACTGAATTTGTCAAAATATCAAATTGACATATAAAAAAGAAAATAATTAAAATTTTAGAAACGGATTGAAAATTGAATGAATTTTTGTACATATGTCAAAAAATCGTTACATAACTGCAAATTACTCAACTCATTGCAATATCTTCAATTTGAAGTTTTATTTGTTTAAGTTATTGAAGTTGGTTACCATAACCAACAACAATCTCAATCAACTTTTTCAGCAATATAAATAGATTAGATTAGATATATTATTCGTCCAAACAATGGAGACGTCAAGTCAGATACAATCCAATAAATTATAATAATATAAAAACAAAAATATAAATAGAAATGACAAACAAACAAAGTAATATAATTTTTTAGGGTTCTTTAGAAAACAAAGAAAGCACGTTTTGTGTTTTTGTGAAGGCGATATATTATGTTCCAGCATCATTAAAAATATAAAATCCTATAAATATAAAATAAAATATTCCGGTGTTATTCGAATTGTTATCTCAAACTTGGTATTATTCTTTATTATCGCTACTTGAAGGCGTATCTTATCCTGTTTACAAGTACTACTGCTGCACCAGGAGTTTCTTGAGCGCGGTGTGACTCCCGAACTCAATAAAACCGCGAACGAAATCGGTCGGACAAAAGTACCGCGACCTCCTTGTTAAGAGAGGGAAATAAAGATAACCGAACGGAGATTAAAAGCGGCAAACGGAGCCCCCAATGACCGCGCTATTGAACGGTAAAAAGCGGCTCCGTTCTGAAAACCGCTCCATTGTCCATATAGTTGCTTACAGGCAGATACTTTATTATGCGACAAAAATTGTAAATGGATACACTTAGTGTAATAGGTACTATTTGTAAACGTGCATATGGCGGTCACTTGGTAGGAGTTACGGGCAACCACCGCCAATAAAGGGATACGTTTTTCTTTTGCAAGGCAATTGTGACTGGGGTTTTTACCGGTTGCATCGCGCGCAGACCACACCGGTTTCGGCACGACACTGTTTGTGCGTGCTAGCCAAGTCCGGTGGTATAGCGAAGAAAAGCGTAGGTCGAACGTCCGCCTTGCAAATGAAATGTAACCATTTGAAATTGATATTTAAGTTCGTTCGTTGCACGTTATCTTTAATGCAGACGTTGGGTTGCGGGTCTAATCGCATTAGTGTTGATGCTAAACAATGCAATTGGAGAAATAGCTAATTGAATATTAAATACAATAATTTTAAGGGATTGGAGCGGCCCACTTACTTTCAAATAAATACTTCTAAAATGACGGATAATATGTTGTTGTGTCAATTTCATATTTGTCAACATTTTTTTTCTTCCAAAGCCTACTAACCAAAATAATAAATAATGATTTCTAAAACGTCTAATAATCTTGGAAAATATTAACTTTAAGTATAATTTTACACCAAGTTAAAGAAGAATAAAAAAGGAATAACAGAAAACAACAAAATACAGGTTGCAAACAAGCAAATGACACTTGAAGATTAATACATTGGTTCTTCTATGTATACGTTTTGTTACTAAATACGTTCTCCAAATTGTACACGTTTTCTTGATAATCTTTTTGTTAAGAGATAAGGATATATCATACTCAACAATTATCTTTCTCTGAATCAACAAAAGAAATTAGTTCAGTAGAGTTTGTGGCAACTAGAAAATTCTAACATTGTTTTCAAATTGTATTTCCGCCAAATCAACTGGCATTAACCTTTATATCCTAACACCCCTATTCTGTAAGACTTCGTTACCACACAACGAACGTTAACATACGAAATTTCGTTCATAAAACGAAAATCGTTAGTTTTTGTATTCCATAACATAAATCCGCAACGAAAGTCGTAATTATACGATCGATATTTAACGAAAGCTGCCGGGTTACCGTTACCTGGATATTAAATTAGTTATGCACAAACATTTATAAATTTGTATCTGATTTTTTTAATTATTTGGTACCTATTCAAATGATTTCGTGTCTCAGCATATTAGAACATAACTAGAAAGCGAGGGCCGCTCACCTAACCAATTAAATAGTCGTTTGATGACCGCTTACGCCCCAACTCAGCAGAACGCAGAATTAAATAGTCGTTTGATGCCCGCTTACGCCCCAACTCAGCAGAAAGCAGAAATAAATAGCAGTTTGATGACCGCTTACGCCCCAACTCAGCGGAAAGCAGATAGTCCGCGTTCCGCCTGGAACGCACCCTATTGAAAAGGTTGGTACGCCTAGCCCGCGACCCACCTAGGTCCGCCCTTACTATAGAAGATAAATACCCCCCTTTAATCGCGTAGAATAGATATGGGAATCTAAAAAAAAATTATGGCATTATATAGATTTTCGCCTGAAACTATATACCAGAGAACTTTTCACGGAGTTAACACTACTGATGACAGACAGTGTGAGGACAACTAAATTTTTCAAAGGTGCTTCGATTTTTAAGTGCCATACATTTCTTCGCCCATGGAAGTTATCAGAAATCTGTAAGTAAACATTACCACTGTTCCTTGAATTAATCTACTGTCAGTCGTGCGGTCACCGAAATTTCTGATATAGTGAATAATAATTTTCTACAAAGATATATTCAATATCGAAGCACACAAAAGCAAATGCATAGGGTAAAGAAGGATATTATCAAAAATTTAATTTTCGTAGGGTGGTAGGTGTAATTGATTGTACACACATAGCAATCAAGTCTCTTCCAGCAAACCATCCAGAAGCTGCAGCAATATTGTTTTTATATAGAAAGCAATACCATAGTTTAAACTGTCAAATTATATGTGATAGCGATCTTAATATAATAAATATGAATGCTAGATATCCAGGGTCAGTCCATGATTATAAAAAGAATGTTCGGGAACTGCAAATAGGAATGAAAATAAATTCTACTTTCAAACATTCAATGAATATTCAAATTATAATATAGTCAATGAATTTATAGGAAAGCTATGTCATGAAAAAAAATGGAATGTCAAGCGCTTCCAAGATTCTAACGGGAAAACTGTAAACGCGGCAGTTTCGTATTTTTGAGAGAAAATTTACGAATGCAGAATCAACAGTAAAATTGACTCTGAAATCATGAACCGCCACCGGCCCAATCGCATAATAATCTCTTCGTTTTGCGTCGGAATGGATGCCGATCCGTCCGTCGCCCAAGTGAAACGGGTTCGTCTCCACGTCGGTCGTCATCGTTCACATTTCTGGCGGTGCACCATCCGTTTGCGACCGCGTAATCTCCGATTTCTGATCGGTGCGCCACTCATATTAATTAGTAATGTTTTCGGGGCAAAACGGGACTATCTCACGATCTCCTCCTGCTCGCCCGTTCT
Organism: Cetonia aurata; assembly: GCA_949128085.1. Classification (NCBI taxonomy): domain Eukaryota; kingdom Metazoa; phylum Arthropoda; class Insecta; order Coleoptera; family Scarabaeidae; genus Cetonia; species Cetonia aurata. The sequence continues at coordinate 40,020,956 of OX421885.1, forward strand.
TCTTGTCGTCCGTCGACTTAAATTCCTTTTAATGTTAAATGGCGTACGGAATGCTGAGCGACAGACGAACGGACTGCTAACGATCACGGCCGATTGCGTCCATCCTGCGCGCTGATAAAAGCGGACCGATAATGAGAGCGCAAGAAGGCGCGTGAAGAATTATGTAAAATTATGATTTCGTATGATCCGATGCACTGCGCTTGTTTTACAGTCTTTGGTAATTTGGAATTGATATTTATATCAAATAGAAACATGCATGTTATAGATTAGATGGTGGAGATGATGTGTTATTACAAATAAAAGAAGAAGCATTGGTTATTGGTCAAGGCGAAAAAAAGAAAATAACCATAAATTACCTGTTTTATTTTTTTTTGCTTCAATGCAAATGCATATATAATTATACATTGTTATAGCAAGCAAAAGCAAATACGAACTACGAGGGGTGTTGCTACAACTGCGACAAAGCAGGGGAGAGATTATAAATAAAATTAATGAGAAATAAATGAAAAGAAGACAAAATATATGGGATAAACAAACAAGAACATTGATAAAAAGAATGGACAAGCCTATGGTTTTCAGGAAGTTTAGTCGTTCAAATATTTGGAGGGCAAATTTAGTAGAAATACAAATATAAAGAATTGGATATAGAATCTTCACCGTTATTTACAAATATTTTTAAATACACACACACAGTAAATCAAAATAATACTCCTAATAAAACAGATACATTCAGAAAAATACTTCTGTTAGTTTAACCAAAATTTGTACTATATTTTTACTATATTCTTTTGTTGTATATAGTCAAAGAAAAATAATTAAATTCTTTACAGCAAGTGTAACGTAATTTATTCAAATGACCACTTTACCAACATTTTATCTTATATTTAAATTAATTAAAACTACAATTAAAATAATGACAAAGAGCCATGGTCCTCAATGGCACGCAGTTTTTGTCTAACGTGTCCCATCATGTTTTGGACGATGTTTATATCAATTTCTCTTATCTTTTGATATATTCTTCGCCTTAGTTGAGCTTCACTTTGAGCTTCTCACCCATTATCATATACTTTTCTGGTCAATATTCCCCAAAAAGCTTGTGGCACATTTGGCGGATTGTCTGCTCTTGGCACAAAGGGTATGTTGTGAGCTTCTAACCATGTTCTAGTCGTTCTTGCATAATGGCAACTTGCTAAGTCCGGCCAAAACATTATTTCTTCACGTGGATGAGTCGTAGTAATAAACTGTAGCAACTTCGGTAGGCATCTTTCGGTATAAATGTTGGCATTAACTGCCTCACCCCTCACATGCCCAACATAAGGTCGTGAAACTCCTCTCTCCGATATGGCACACCAAACTAGAATTTTATCTTCAAATTTTTTTTTGGTTTTGTATTTAACATTATCTGCACAATTTTCTATATTATCGGTATAAAAACCATAATTGTCTTTCATTTCTGAGTGAGAGAACGTAAAATATTTTTCATCGTCCATGATGATCACTTTATTGTTTGCAAAATGAGTTCGGCGTAATCTACGACAACACATTGGAGTTCTTCGTAACTGGTCCTCTGTATAACGTGGACATTTACGTCTTTTACGAAACTTTAGGCCTTTTTTTCAATACCCTTCTTACAGTTTCATGAGAAACATTAAATCTTCTGGATAACTTTCGGCATGACGTTCCAACGCGGTCTTTTGCACTTTCACAGATTAGGTTGGCGCGATTTTCGGTCAACATTCCGGGACGTCCGCTTTTTGGTAAATTGAGGCATGGTATACCTTGTTCACATTCTGCAATTGTTCTATAAATGGTTGTCTTTGAAATATTTTGATTCCAAAATATGTTTACAATTTCTTGCTTGGGTACATGTCCAACCAGGCTGTAAATGTTTTTCCGTATTTCAAGTTTGTACGACATAATTGGACAAATTATTTGACATCTATGAAATGTCATAACAAGTTTGAGTATTAATGAACATATGTTTATCATGGTTACTAGATTGCAAGTTATTTACAGTTATTTTTACGCCGACGAAAATTTTCCCAAAACTTATGTGACATACGTTATAATTAAACAAAAATATAGTTAATCTAATAATATTTTTTCAAACAATTCGTTTTTGTTGGATTAATGCAAGTATTTTTCTGAGTGTACTTCCCTAAACGTTAAAAAATATTTCAATGGAAGCTCTGGCTTATCTTGCATCTTTTGACGAACGACCAATGAGCTACAATGTAAGTAATAATCAAATGGAAAAAAAAAAGGAATTAAAAGAAAAAGGCAGAGGCAACAAAAGTATTTAATTCACTACCGCATAGCCATAACTTAAGTGCATTATTATTATTTATAAGTATTATTACCATTATTAGTATTTATTACTTACTATCATCGATACCGCGTCGAAAATAAGAACCAGTTGCCTTGTGAAGATACAAAACGCGCCGGCGGGATAACGAATATAGCGACAAGATAACACAGCAGCGCGACATCTGCAGACATGGGCGAAGGTAGCCGGTCGCCGTGTCGTCGGGAGTAATAAATCGAATAAAAAAGGAAAATACGTCGTCCTGGTCGTACAATGCGCGGCTAATTCATGCGAAAATTTCGATGGATTATCGATGATGTGAATTTGTGTACGGGCTCCGCGCTCGGACCGATCGCGGCTCATTCACCTCGCTTGACGTGTAAATTCCGAAAGCGGGAAACGCCAATCCTTTTAATATACAGGACGGTTGCGATAACAAAGAAAATAGGAAATAAATATATTATCCACATTCGTTAAATTACTTAGCACTAAAAAGGGGCAATGTGAATTTTTGAATAAAACAAGTTTCTTGATGATTGTGTACAAATGAACCTCAATGTACCGTAAAACCAGGCCACATTGTGCAGGTTTTGAGGTATTCTTGATCCTAGATGCTGTATTTAGCCTCTTAATTGCTTTCATATGATTTTTAATATATTATTTTGCATTTTATCTTCTTTTAAGCATAACTCATACATTAAAACTTACCAACCAACTTCTAAGAAATATGCATATGCTATCTGCAAAACAGACTGAGAGAAACGGACTGTCATACCTGAAACAAAAAAAAGGCATTATTGTACTAACAAAATCGCAACAAAAATTGGAAAAATAAAACGTATTAAAAGTTGTTATCACTTTTAATCAGCGATTGTTACATACAAAGTGAAATATTAAATTTTTACTAAAATTTCATTTATAGAATTAAGTTATAAAATTTAGTGAAAAATTGTGTGTCAGTTTTATCATTTACAAAATTATTATGTTTATAAATTTGAATTATTTCAAGTATAATACGCGCTTTATAGTTTTGTTCTTGGTTTAGAATTGGTACATTGTTAAAATCAAATGTTTGATTTTGTGTTATTTCATGTTCTTTTAAAGGTGTAAGATTTTTGTATTTGTGTCCTTTTATTCTATTTTCTAAATATTGCATAGTTTCACCGATATATATTATGAAAAAATGAAACTATAAGTCTAAAAAGTGTTGTAAATGCGTACTGCTGTGTACTGAAAGTACCAACAAAAAAATGTAAAAATGAAATTTAAAATGAAAAATTAATTTAGCTAGCTCAAATGATAACAATTTTATTTAGGCGCAAAAGAACAATTAAACTCAGGGTTTCACTTTTAAAAAGAAAATTGTGGGTTAAAACAAAACTGACTTTCATTAATACTCAAAAAAAACAATTTAAAAGGTTTAATTAAAAATAAAAGAACAGCAATTTTGAAAGATATAAAAATTCTATAATTTTTATTATATAAAAAAAAGAAAAAAATAAATGTTAAATACAAACTTGCAGAAAAAAACCTTGGATGTAAGATCCTGGTCGAAATAAAACTGCTGGCTTTAAATTACAAAAGGACAATTTAAAATCCTTTTACTAAGCAAAAGAAAACAGAAAAAGTTCAGGAAGATAATAAATTTCTGCAAATCAATCCACGTGGTCTCAAAATTAATACAACTAAATTACACGTGAAAAATTCCAGTAATTTAAATAAATGAAAATTAAAAGCAAGCACAATGCTATTTTTCACCCAACCCGCTGTGATTAAAAACTAATTACAAAACAGAAAAATTAACAACGAACTAAAAAAATTACTCTTTTAAACTTAAACTATCTTCCTGCACGTAAAAATAATAACAGATCTTATATCTAAACTGTGTACACAAAAATACAATATCAATTATTATTAAATGAGTTCCATGATTAACGATATTAATTCAAAAATGTGAATTCAAAGCTTGAAAGTAAAAATCGCAAAATGGCAGAAATGAAAAACAAATTTTTATATAACTCTACTTACACGTGTTATCAGGGAACTGCCTGCACACGGTTAAAGCAACCGTATAAGTATAAACTTCTCCGAATGCGTGCGACGCAACGCACCAAGAGCTGTCCGTAAACAGACTCGCAGAAACAAAATAATATATACAATACCCGTGAAAGCAAAATGTACAAATGAATGAAATTAAAATAAATAACTGAACAATAAAATAAACAAATTAAACAATCCAAAACATTAACTCTCTTATACAAAAATAAAACAATTAGAAATTTCTTGCAACATTTACAAAACCTTAACGGAATTAACAAGAAAAAAAAACTGGATTTCCCGCAAACCGGGTTGCCAGACCACAGCAGTACGTAAAGTATTAATGCCGTGCATCTCTTAAACATAATGATTGCTCATCATTTTTACCGAAATACGCAACAGCTGTTTCGTTGCATTTCATTTTCCCTAGCCGAAACGGACAAACCTTAACAAAAACCCATAAAATGTATAGTATATAGCATACATTTTAAACGATTTTCATTGTAGGTCTACAACAAAACAAATACTCCTTGTTAAAATACCGATCGATTGTCTCTCATACGTTTTAAGAAAGTTTAAAAGTGCATTGCAATCTCGCCAATAAGACATTGAACGTTATCCTCAGCGTTATCGACGAGGAGGTTCATTAATGTCGATTAATACTGATTTTTCTTAGCGGAGATTACGGATCTTTCACACAATCGCTCAAAACGTGCTAACAACACGGCGCTCCTGAGGATGGAGCTCCTTTCTTCTCGAGACTGCGTTATGTATATTGTTGCGATACCAACAAAGCGTTATAAAGAATCGCTTTGTTGGTAACATGCGATGGTTTCATGCGGGAGATGTTGCGCCTCTTTGACGACGACTCGTTGCTTGTCGATTAACAGGAATTTTTTTTCGGTGGATTTATAGGCTCCCTCCTTAATTGTCGCTGTTTGTGCGTCCTCCGTACGGCTGTGCGAGAGTGCCGACACCGGTTCCGATATACCCCGCGGTAGCATCGCGAACTGGTCAAAGAGCGTCGTCGTTTAAGGAGAAGAAACGGTGCTGCCGATGCGTGAAGGCAGTGGACTGATACTATGTGTATAGTAAAAATAAATAGTTGAAAATACTGTTGGCCTTTTCAATTCGTCATATCCTATTTCTCGATCGTGTATTGTAAAGGGTAAAACAGCGAATTATTTTTCCACTTGGAGGAATAGAAAGTTAACGTAGCAGAACGCCAGTCATTTGTTTATTAATCCAGACAATTGTCTGTAACCGTAACGTGGCAATTGCTTCCTAGGATGCTTTTGGTTGGTCGCAAATACATATTCAGTGGATATTATCTTATTTGTTGTTGCTTATTGTTCCTTTAAGTGAAATTTGTGACAGGCGCAGCTGGGCACAGAACGAACAGCGACAGCAGTTGGCGTGTAGAAATCGTAGCGCTAGTGCTGGTGGCAACATTCTAAACACACATGGGAAGGCTTCGATTCAAACCGTGCACTTAAATAAATATATCCTTTGAAACTGTAAATCTTAATAGATGAACTTTGTTGCTTTCTTCTTTTCTGCGTTGCTAAACTACATTACATGATGCATGCTTAGCCCACAATTAGTATCTTGCTTGAGCTGGATCATAAATATGCTTTTCTTTCTTCTCTTCAGTAGGCCACCTCTATAACCCTACAGCACGTCTTACGACAACCAGCGCACCGAACGTGTATCCATGCGACATGTATATATCGGAGAGGAGGCAGCCTCCTCTCAAAAAAACAGCCACCAAATGGGTTTATCTGAGGTATTATCTGCTTTACATGGCCGCAATTACAGTGACGTGGCCCCCGGGGTGTTGGCGGCGCGATCTTACGTCCGCCAAGCGCGGCGTGCGCGCGAGACAGAGAGGTAGATAGACCCGGGAACGGCGCGATGGGCCCATAAAAACCGGATGGGCGGAGCCGGTAATTTTTAAAATGTTCCAGAAAAAAACGATCCGACCAATAAGAATCTGTCGAATATCAAAATATATGCATCGATATGCAGAGACGAGCGACTCTCATATGATTTATGGCGAACGGACGACGAACAAGGGACGACACGGAGAAGAAACAACAAGGCAGCGTACAGTCAGGGAAAATAGAATCCGAACAATACCGAGTCAAACGAAAAAAATTAAAAAAAGAAAAAGAAAACGCTCGTTGTTTAGTGTAAGCACTCAGGTTCGATATAATAGCAAAATGGGAGCATCAATAGTGCTGTAACGCATGACGATAGGTTAAAAGAATGTAAGTTGGTGTTGATTTGACTGTTTCCATCGCCTGTTGGATTTTGTAAATCCGACGTTTTGGCAGTTGTTCTACTGCCGTTATCAGGGTGGCCCTGAAAAGGACTAATTATGGAACTAGCAAGAAGTGCTTACCAACCTTATTTCTAGTACTTTATCGTGAATTTAAAATAAAAAATTTGTACTTCCAGAAAGGCTTTTTGAATATTCATATTATTGTTGTAAAATATTTACTTTACCAAAAAGAATAGTATCAAAATCTGAAAGTTGAGTTATATTTCGTTGCAACAGGCTTGAAATTTGTGATCACTTATGGCAAAGTATTTCTAAATATGATTTCTAAATTTTTCTGAAATATGAAAGAAATTGTTGAAAACAGATCATTTTGTAGTTAGTTTAAATAAGTAATAATGTTAAACATTTAAAAAATAAATATTGTTTCTTACAGTAGATGTTTAAATGCTATAACGATTACAACTGCAATTACCAATCAATACCGAAGGTTTACACTATTCGCGACCTCGAAGTACTTTTCGACAGTAAGCTAACGTTCTCTGAACACCTTACAACTACAAGTGCATCTGCATCTAAAATGCTTGGTTTTCTTATAAGATCTTGTACGTACTTTATGAACCCAGAAACTCTAAGTATCAGAAGTAAATTGGAATACGCATCCGTGGTGTGGTATCCTTTATACACTTACCAGCAAATAACTGTTGAACGAGTTCAGAAACGATTTCTAAAACGCTTGAATTATCGAATTGATGGAATATATCCAGACAGAGGTTACTGACGCGCCATAATTTTGAATCTTTGTCTGATCGCCGTGATGTACACAGTTGTAATTTTTTATGTAATTTACTTAATTATAAGCTTGACTCCCCAGACCTTTTGTCCCAGATTAACTTCTCAGTCCCTAGCAGTCATAGAGCCAGGTCCATTTTACCATTACATATTCCTAGATCTAACACCAATGTCCATTGCAAATCTCCCGTTGTTCATATGTCAAGAAACTATAATAGACTTGTGCGGCATGATTAATCTGCTCCGCTTGCTCCTGTTTCTTTTCTTTTATTTTCTTTATGTCTTTTACTTTTGTTACGTTTTGTCAGAGATGAGTACAGAAGAGTGTTACTCTCTTTGTTATTATTTTATGTATGATCACTGTATTTCTAATTGTATTTAATATCCTGTAACTGGCCTGGCGGTGTCTTATAAATATATATTATTATTATTATTATTATGAAACTTTTGGACACAATGTGATATCAGCAAACGGCCCAATAAGATGGCCAGCCGGATTTAACTCCACTTGATTTCTTTCTTTTGTGGTTACATTATTGTCTTCATTACTCGGGTTGTTACACTGCAAGAGCTAGAACACATCATTTTACAGGCATTTGAAAGGATAACTCCAGAAATGTTAGAAAGAGCCGCAGAAAATGTTCTAAGAAGAGCAAGAGAATGTCTTGTGCAAAATGGCGGACATTTTGAATAAGCTTAGATATGGTAAATGTCAATTATATCAAAAATTATAAAAAGTCTTTTAACACGTTTTTATTTCGTAAAAATATTTAAAAAATTTAAGAAAAAAATCGATAAGGCCCATCCTAGGTTACATTTGAAAAAAGTTAGTTTTAAGAAGAAAAGTGTGTTCTGAAATTTTGACAGATAGAAAAAAAATCACATTTGAATTACTTCTCATGATGACAATGCAAACCAAAAGCAATTTAGAAGAGTAACAGGCACCCATTTTCGGTTTTAAAATTTACATGAAACATACCTATTTCAAAAAGAAAATCCGCACCTGGTTTCATCATGCTTAGAATAACACACTGACTCTAAAAATTTAAAAAAATTGAGGGTGTTCCATTTAAGAATCAAAAGCTCAGAACGCTTCCGATGAAACCGGAGGTAACTTGCACCTTCAAAATTATTGCGAACACTCACAACGCGATAAGCCCCCCAAAATTTCATTTTTTATCTGAAATAATAAAAAAGTTACAGAAAAAAGAATCAAGCAGAAATAGGTTCTGACATGGCAATACTGTTCATCCTACTCAACAAAATGTTTAGCTATTCATTCACTGATGCCTCTACCCTACCAATAAATAAATTATTGAATCTCGACTCTTTCATATTCGTTAATTGTCATATAAACGGAATAAACATTTTACTTTTAAATATAAACCCAACATTTCCTAACATTGGAATCTCTGACACCATTTATTAACTCCAAAAGCGGATGGACGCGAATAAACACCGACAAGGAGTTTAAAAAGTGAAATTTACTTCAGATTTTTGTACGAGTATTTATTAATTAAAACCAACAGACTCTCCTCAAAAAATTCTTCTATTTCCTTTTCCTATATACTTCAACTTTCATTCTGCTTCGAGCATTAAAAAGTCACAAAGGAAACAATCGCACTTGCACAGTAGTTTTATTATACTTCTACAACGCACTATTTCACACTCGGCAAGATTTAATATATAAATAATTCCGTTCACGTACGCCGAGGAAATATTCTCGAGTGAATTGAAACATTGCCTTCAGAGACGTTGAAACCGTGTTGTCAGCCGATAACGTGTTCCCGTATAAAATTAGGTAATTTAGATGCCGCAGCTACTTGATAATTGTCAGTTATTTCTATCATATAACCTCTCATTATGGAATTAACTAAACGGGAAGAAACGGCTAAACTAACAATTAATATTCTCGTGGAATTATTTATTCAAAACGGCAATCGACAATCGTCAACAATGTTAATATGGAATAATAAGAACAAACAAGACATTGAAATATTAATTCGACGATTAAAATCGGGTCGTTTTTAAATTTACACGATTGTATGCAAAGTACGCGCGCAATTCTAATGGTAGGATCTCCTTATAAGGGCCGGCATCGATCCTCCAGCATAGACGGGAGATTTGCTTCGCGGCAAAAACTGATAATCTTTCCATATTATCTGCCCACATCATTTATGCCAGTTCAAACGCCTTTCTATTATTATCTTAATAACCGAACGTTGTGCCGTTAGGCATGAGAGGTTTTCAATTGAATGCTACGATTTGGTTCGCGTGAGAATTCTACAACGATATCGTTCCAGATTTCTCGATAAGCTGCGTATATTAGAATGTAACTACGTCGATTTTCAGTTCAAGATGAAGTCGCAAGTTGGGTATTCTTCTGCCAAATATGTAGAATAAAACAAAGGCAGGATAGTGCATTTTTTATATCACAGCCACAAATTCACAAATGTTTATTATAAATATCCGGATCAAATTGAAAGTTCGTCTTTTACTGGAAAGAATCCACAGACAAGATTATGACCGAAAATTGATTAACCGAAAATATTTTTCACGGTAGATCTGCAAGAAAAGTTGTTGACTCTTTGTTGATCCGAAAAAATATCATCAAATATCAAACTTTAGTGTTACATGTTTAGAAATCAAAAGGAAGTACCTAGTTATACGAAACCTTTTTCTGTGACTTATAATTTTAAAAATGTTAGATTACACTTTTTTTTTCATTTTATAAATTAAATATTTTTTCCGATTATTATATTTGGTGGTTGCGCAAACCTGCAAACCATTGAAGAAACCGCCAATGAAACCACCCATATTTAACAACCATTTATATCACTTAATTTTGACCCCTAGCTAAAGTGAGCGCATACAAGTAGGAGCAACTACATGATTTCACATTAAAATAAAGACCCACAAAAAGCAGCATACCAGAATTCCTGTACAGCTGTTCATAGCCGTCGTAAAACAAGCCATAAATTCGAAAAAGAAAGCGCAAGGTGAAGAGGTTGGAGGTCCCATCGCGAGAGGTTCAAATTAATACATGGGTGCGTCCTATTTTTCGGGACCGTTGTAGCAATTTTTATGTTCGCGTATATTTTTCTTTTTTATCGCAACCTCAACATCTCACATCTTAATAAATATGTTTTCGTCGCGTTTAAACAAGCCAAATGATTAATCTGTCTGCAGTTTTCGGTTCGCATTCCCCGACTAGCACTTACTCATAATAATAACAACGGCTAACCGACCCAACGCGACACGACGAACGCCTAGAGAGAGGGCTCTAACTCACGTGCGCTATTTTAAATTTTATTGCGACATGGTAGGAACGCCGACTGAGCAAATCATAAGCGGAGAAAAGACCCGTTTCGCGTTACGTCTTTCAAAACAATGCCGAAAATATGCCCATAATTTCCAGTCGGCGGGCCGTTAATTCAGCAACATAACGACGTAAGGACGCCGTAAAAGAAATAACGAAAACAATTATAGCGCAACGCATTGGATTTAAGGCATTGTTACATGTCTGGGAGTTGTCGCCGTACCGTTCGGGATATATTCATAATACCCGCTCACGTACCAGTAAGGTTACACCTCGGGTATGTTTGTATAGAGTGGCCGAAGACTCTTTCACCTTCTTTATTATCGCAAAGAGTACATTAAGTATGTACAACATGTCCATTGTTAGAGTTTAAAGGAAAACCGAGGAACATTTCGCTGGAAGGATACACTAAATGCGTATATACATCTTGCACTCGAAAAGTTTAACCAATCCTTAATAATATCTTAAACACATGAGTATAATCAAGCACAACCCAAATTACATATTCATAAACATGATTCAAATTGACACACAATCTTACAAAAACTAAATTTATATTTACAAGTGCTTTTTTTCTTTTCCCGCCTACTTTTGACCTGCTAGAATTCTGTAACTTTGTATATCATTAAAATGCTTCGTAACCTTGTTTACTCTATCTTAGATATTTATGTGTAATTTAAACTGGTCATTTTATATGTCCCTCACTGTACAAATCCATATGCAATGTTGACAAAAACAAGTAATTTAGAACATCTCATTCTGTAAGGATTGTTAGGAGATATTTATTATGCAAATGATGATGTAGGATTCTTTATTTAGACAAAACACGCATTAATACAAGATGACATGCTACTCTTAAGTGAAAATGTCTGTAGCTCCGACAAAGGCATTAACCAACTTATTTGGAAAGGAAAACACTTTATTTAGTAGACGCAAGTGTATACGCAAGAACGACTTGTGTAGAAATACCTATTACCTAGTTTATGTATTTGTTTAATATTTATACCAGATCCACGTGATTAACAACTTAAAATTAACAAGTAATTAAAGGCAATGATTAAGTATAAAAGTAAACAACTCTTTACGAAGGATCTGAGGATTTAAAATCATTCCTAGGGGCGCACCATATAATTGGTCCAACTTTTATTGATAGACATTTGACAGCAGTAAAATATTTGGATCACATTCCAAATATAACGTCATTTAGTTCTGGCAAATTTACATCCCAATATGATATATCCGGCCGTACCAAATGAAAATGTTTGGCTTCAGCAAGATGGGACAACACTCCATTTTATATACTACAAAATTTTATAAACGGTAGCTCAGTCAGAGCTACAAAATACTAAAGAGAATAAGTTAGCAATGTTGAAGTAGCAATTAATCTTATAAATGTTCAAAATTCTGTCCTTGAAGCTCCGACCATTTTTCATATCATTTGAGTACCCCATGATAAAAGTATCTTTTCTAATTTCATGTGCAGATAAGCTTTGAAAAGCATTTCTCTGCCTTTTTATAGTTTCCCAAACAAAGAAATCTAACACTGCTAAATCCGGTGAACGGGGTGGCCACAAGATAGCAATCCATTGATCTTTAAATGCGTCTTGCTAGAAATTATTAATTAAATATCCGTTAAGTAGCGGTGCTCCAACATGCTGATAAAAAAATTTTATTCCGCCAACGGTAAATGTTTCATTGTATAAAGTTTCTAAACTATTCAAATATCTTACAGCTACAGAAGGATATTGAATCAGTTTGTATTGCAGACAAAAATTTGCTTTACCGTTTAAATTGTTTTGATAAAGATGCCGCATAAACATTAAAATGCCAACTGTCTTACAAATTTCCTTCTTTGCAGACATTTGGAGTTATGCCATTCCAGTAATGAGAATTGTGACGATTATTTGTAAATTTAGCCTTGTCCGTTCATACAATATTTTCTAAAAAGCTATTTTGACCGTAGTGCCTCGTTAAAATAAATTCACAAAACTGTTCTGTCTTCTCGTGTCCTTGATCTTTCAAATTTTCAACCTAGCAGAACGAATACGACTAGATTTTATGGTTCTTTCAAATTCTATGTATTACACCCTCTGGTATTCCTGATTCCAGAGAAGCTAGTCTTAAGGATGCCGTTGTAAATGCTCGAGAAAGTAAGCCATAATGGCAATTATTGTATTATAGGTTTTCATTTTGGGATTGTAGTTCTGACTGGCGCTATTATTTTTAAAATTTTATTGTATACGTTTTAAAGTGGTTACGGACGGTTTCTGCTTCTGTGGATACCGTAGAGCGAAAGTGTTATATGTTCTTGATATTACTTTGTTGCATTTTCCATAGATAATAGATAATAGATAATAGTTTTTGTGTCAGTTTTGGAGCATGGCTAACTTGCCACATTTTTTAAAAAACAAAATTTTCTTTAAAAAAGAAAAATAGTAAGTCACCATTATTTTTAGGGTTGAACAATAATAAAGAAGAAAAAACAGGGTATTGCATTTAAAATTGTTGACTTTTTTGCATTTTTCGGAACTAACATTTTTGAACAATTTTTATGCACGCCCAGTATAAGACGCAATAACTTTTATGCGCCACCTTGATGCATTTACCTTCAATCCCTACGTCGGAGGCATAAATCGGAAGCAAATATGAGATACATACACACATATTATGGCGTTTAATATAGCTAAATAAATATAGATATATAAATTAACACAAAAGACGTTAAACATTATTGTACCCCTGTTTAAACCATTCACACAGTTCGACCAGGAGAACATTTGCGCGATCGCGAATCTGTGCAGGATCGGTTCCAGAGACCACAGCACTTGTCAATGAATTCTACTATGTCATTAATAAAAAGTAAAAACAGTATTGGGCCCAGAACCGAACCCTGAGGCACTCCCAAACACGTCGGTAAAAGAGAAGAATAAAAGGACTTGTTGACACTTCCCGATCTAAACGAAACTTTAACATACTGCGCGCGGTCAGACAGAATTGATCGAAACCAATCAGCAACAACCCCTCTCACGCCATAACTCTCGAGCTTTCCCACCAATATCCCATGGTCAACGCAATCAAAAGCCCGTGTTAAGTCACAGAACACTCCCGCTGGACACTCACCAGCGTCTAAACAATTAATAACTTCGTTCAGAAAGAATGAACCGCAGTAATGGTTGAGTGCGCCCGCCTAAAGCCACGTTGACTATCGGACACTATATCGTTACAACTTAAATGACTTAACAACCTGTCAAGCATGGCATATTCAAATATTTTTGAAAAACTCGAACTTAGAGCAATTGGGCGACAATTTGCGATATCGTGTCTACAATTCTTTTTATGGATTGGATTGATAACCGATGTTTTCAAGATGTTCAAAAGATAAGTTAATGAGTTGCGTAAGGGGTTCAGCCCACAAAGGGGCCACACAACGCAGCAAACTGCAGGGAACACTGTCTGGACCGGCGCTATGCGTATTCCTCAGACGCTAGAACAAGTTAAGAGTCTCATTCTCTGAAAACCGAAATGCGCACATTGACCTAAAATTAGTATTACGCGGAAAAGTGCCATGCTGATTAGATGTAATGTTGGACACTATGTTGCTGGATTCGTGTATAAAGAACTGATTAAATTGCTCTGCTACGGCAGTATAGGGCACTCTAGCGTCATGTCATTCAGATGTAAGGAAATATTGCTGTTAGCTGTTTTCTTATTTGTTAATTCCGCGATAACAGACCATGCTTAGAGAGATGTCATTTTCTTTTAAATGAGTATCACCTAACTTGTCGACCATGCTGTATGTAATAATACAAAGCAAGAAAAGAACGAAGAAAAATAAAAACAATAAAAAAAGGTAGGCGTTGGAAATAAAAATGGCAGGTATATACACACATACAAAGGCACACATCGCCTTCTATACCGAGAAAGACGTGTTTTGCATACATATCGTACAAGTTTACATAGGCGAGGCACTTACCTACTAGCTTGCCTACAGTGTGTGCAGTAATACTACTAGTACCACCGTCGCGTCGACCGCATTCGGCCAACTAACAAGTGTTCTTAAGCCCCGCCAGACTGTTTGTCAAGTCAATAAATAATAATCATAAATTCTCGCGGTGTTTGCCAACGGTCCCCGGGTATACGTAAAATATTTTATTCCCAGCGGGTATGTGGTGTGGAAGCTACGGACGGACAGATATAGATAATTTTATTTATATGGAGAATTTTAATTCAGCCTCGCGATCGCCTCGCTGGAAACTGTTTATTTGCAGCGGCCGACGTTCGGACCCGTTCCAGTACACGTTCAACTGGCATACTACATGCGATTGTACACGGGTAGTATAGTATGCGGGGCGCAAGAATTTTTTCCGCGAATTTACATAAAAGCGACGACCGTCGCTGCCGATTCGCTCTCGCGCACATTACAAGACAAATTAAAAAAATATACGGCGTACAGACGGATACCTCGTGAATCTTAAAAGAGAAATACAATTCGCGCAACGCCCAGACGGTGGTTATTTGTTATTCGGTTTGAATGGATGGGGGTATTAAATCCATATGCGCTTAAGAAAATCCAATAAAATCAACCGAAAAGTATCAGATATCCCCAGATCAAATGTTGTAATGGTGTGTCTATTTTTAAAATACATTTTGTAAACAAGAAATTAAAAATTTTAGAACTTATACAGGGTGAATCTCAATATATGCGACGAACTTTAGGAGCTGATTCCTGAGGTTATTTTGATCATAAAAGTTCATAAGAACATATGTCCCAAACTGCTTATTTCTAAAGTTATACAGTGTTTAATAGTAAGTTAACATAATTCATGTTTTTATTATAAATTAACAAAATAATTAGTAAAACAAAATTAACTTATAGTAACTGTTGAAAATGACCACCCCCAACTGCAATACAAGCTTCTATCCTCCGTTGTATTGGCTGGCGAGTCCGTTCGAAAATACCAGGGATATTTCGAATTGTTTGAAAAGCTGCGATAATACGATTTCTCAGTTCATCGACATTTTTAATGGGAGTCGTATAAACTAAAGATTTAAGGTGACCCCAGAGAAAAAAGTCCAAACTATTTAAGTCTGGAGACCGAGGAGGTCACGGTTGTGGACCTCCCCGTCCTATCCACCGATTTGGATACGTATTGTTCAGAAACTCGCGAGCAACTAAACTGAAATGCGCTGGAGCACCGTCACGCATAAAATACATTTGTAATCTTAATTGTAAGGGAACTTCTTGCAGCAGTAGCGGTAGCTCCTCTTCAAGAAAATTACGGTATACCTCGCCATTTAACCGCATCGCTAAAAAAATGTGCACCTATCAAGTGATCTCCAACAATTCCGGCCCACACATCGACAGAGAATTGATGTTGATAACGGGCATTCACTGTTTCGTGCGGATTTTCTTCGGCCCATATGTGATTATTATGAAAATTAATAATCGCGTTTCTAGAGAAAGTAGCCTCGTCGGTGGAGAATATTTGAGCCAAATAGTCATGAATTTGTGCGATTTTGTGTTGGACCCATTGACAGAAAGCCACTCTTTCTCTGCTAGCAAAAGTGCCTGCACCCGTTGAGTGCGATATGGATACAACAGTTGATCTTTCAATATTCTCCAAACTGTGGCTTGACTAATGTTTAAAGCAAACGCAATTTTTCTGGTGCTTGTAGTAGGATGTTCCTCAATGTCATTTAGTACCATTTCTTCAACTTGTGGAGTTCTCACTGTAATTCGATGCCCGTTATCAGTCGTCTGTTTCTTAAAACTTCCCATTTCACTAAGACGTTGGTGAAGACGGGCAAATATTGGATGATGCGGTATGATACGGTTCGGGTATTTTTCTTCATGAAGACGTCTAGCAGCACACGAATTTCCATTGGCAAGACCGTAAACAAAATGCATATCACCCATCTCAGCATTCGTGTAATTTATTTTAGAAAACAGAAACTGACAATAAACTGAATACTCTGACAACTACTGTCAAATATTGAAATGACAAACAATTCCCTCTCGACACAATTGATTTTGAAGAACCAACTGTGATATTATATCGTGTTAGTCATAGTTCATAATTTATTATTAAACATTCAATAACTTTTAAACCAAACCGTTTTGGACATATACTCATATGAAATTTAATGATAAAAATAACCTCAGGAATCAACTCTTAAATTTTGTCGCATATATTGAGATTCACCCTGTATAATATAGTAGTAAACATTTGTTTCAATTCCAATTATTTTCTTTGTTTGGTCATCCAATGCAACGGAAAATCTTTGAACGCAATTCCCTTACGTTCGTTGTAATGACTCCTTACACTTGTGTTAGCTCGATACATATCATTAGATAAGCCTTAAAAATCACCGAATCGTAATATTTGTTTTTTTATTAGAGAGGTATGTGTTGTGCGTCTATATATGAATGTATCTTACGCTTCCAGCATGTGAGAACATCCTACGGATCTAATCTCACACCGCTTGTAAACTTGTAAGGTGTACCTTTCGTTTCGGTATAATTACTTTCCTCTCGTGGCACGATGGCGGACCAGCGCGTCGTAATTATTCAAGATATAATATTAAAATGGGAATTTAATGGAAATTAAACCGCGATCCGAATATATTTTTCCTCTCCGAGTGCCCTTTCCAGCACGAAATTAATGGCAGACATACAGAACGCGACGGGAGATATTCGGTGGGTCCGGGATACAAATATTTTAAAAACCGTGGGGTACCTGTGGTCCTCCTATAACCTCGGCTCGGCCACTCTCCTTAAGGGTTACCTACTGCTCGTTCACCTACCTACCTAACACACGGCAGATATATCTCTATAGCGGGGCCGCGTGCGTCTCTATAATGTAGCATAAAAGATGGTCGGAGTTGAAACGACCAACGGTGCATCGGAGGCCCTTATGGCAGCGCAACGCAACGCCGAGCCAGTTAGCCGACGTATATATTTTATAATTAACGGGAGAGCTGCGTCGGTTTAACAGTTTTTGTGGCCCTACACGCCTATAAGTCGTAAATTTCTAGATACGTTTCCTTTTTTCTTGCCCTGTTCGTTTATACGGTCGACATGTTGCATATAAATTCTAACAGGTAAATGCTCAAGTCAAAACCTAACCAATTCCAATGAAATCAGTGTAATAATTATATCTAATCTTGTCTTTATTAGTTTATAGCTGGAAGAAACCGTATTCTCAATAAAATATTTGCAGATCCTAATTATAATAATTATTACCCTTTAAAAGTGGCGTGATTTTCCCCGTTCCAATATATCAAAGAAAGCAAATAAATTATGGTTTGGGGCAACTGGCTTTTTTTCGGGATTTATTGCCTCTTTAAAAAAAAAAACAGCAATATAATAATAATAAAACGTGCTTTCATAAAAGTTTGTATATATGTGAGGCTCGCTCAAAAAAGGTACAACCTAGTGTATGAAAAAATCGGTTTTTACTTAAGACCGGCAAAAATTTGCTGTAACCATGCATCCATCGAATTCTGGCAATTTCAGTTCATTTGCATTGTAGACACTTTCACTTAATAGTTGCACGCACAATCTCACACTCACCCTGTTATCATTGAAATATTTGTGTTTATTAGAAATCTTCGTTGCAGCATGAAGACCTTCTTTTAATTGTAATTCATTTAAATGTTTTAAGAACTCCCATTTGTTCATTATTCACATTGGTGAGTACTTTTTTGTCGCCTAAAGTGTGCCGAACTAATTTTATCATATGGCAAGGGTCCCAGAAAATATATACCTTATCTTTAGTAATAGGATGTAGAAAATAGACGAGTTTGTTAATCTTTTGGAAATCTACAACAAATATTTAGCAATGCAACTAAAATATTTTATTCTTCGTAATAGATTCACCCATAGCTGTGCCAAAATAATGTCTAGTTACTTACTTGTGTAATGTTACTGATGATTTACTTCCTTTACCACATAAAAAACATAATCTTGGGCTCATTTTCCAGTTAAATATTTGTTTTAATCCTGATATCCTCCGTAATATTTACTGTCGTAATTTAAAAACAGCTGAGCAACGTAACCTAGATGATTTCGGTTGCAAAATGTCAAAAGCGGGTGGCCGGCCGATATCGATTTCTTATCCAATCCCAATAAAGCGTTCAAGCATGCGCCTTGTGAAGCAAGCGCACTATAAAGTAAGATAGCGATATATCTCTGGACCCTAATCTTGACTTTACTTTTTCGGATGCTTTCGCGATATAGTTTTTTATATATATATGGATTTCTTCAACGTCGATGGCTCTATCCGCATGTTTAACTTGAAGGTTATGTAAAACAACAAAATGTCATTTTGTTTTTCAAATTTTTACTATTATATCTTTCATACATTCCGACATTTGACTCAATTTCTTTTTCATCACATCAAGGTTCTCCCAAATTCACCCTGTTGACTAGCGCCATGGTCCGAACTGCTTATAGCGAGCTGGTGATTCATACAAAAATCACAAATCCACATTAAATTTCTATTACCTTTCATAAGTTTAAATTCAGAAGGTTTAAAAGTGCTACACGTATAGAGCATTCTTGCACAGTCCACATTTTAATGTTTTTTCACTCGTATTTATTAAGTTTAGACACTTTACTGCACTTGTTTCGGCCATCTTGGTATATTATCAGTTTATAATATATATGGGGATTTGTTCGTAGCCGTTAATGCAATTTTATGTTTTTTCTTTTTTCATGAGTTTTGCCAAAGGACAGTTTGAATTCAAAATATTCTCCATACACATTGTTTAGTGTAATTGACTAACAACATGTTTTTGTAATTTTTAAGAGAATGTAAAATTTTATAAAATAATTTTTAAAATGTCCTTGTATTGTCCTTAAATGTATAAAAATGTGAATTATAAAAAACAATTTTCTGAAGAAGACAACAATAAATAGATTGTCAAAACGTAAATGAAGTGTTTAATTGATTAAAAAATTGTAATCATTATATAAAAATAAGCCGCTAACTCGTGAATAAAGAAAAAACCTAATATATATACAGGGTGTGGCATTTATCTGTGGACGAGCTATTGTGGCTAACCTGTCCACTTAAGTGAAATATGTTTTAGATAAAAGTGATTCAGGATCAAATACTCTACACCGTAAAATTATTTTTATATATACAGGGTGGTCAGTTTAGCCTGCGCGGTATACATCTTTGTTATTTTAAATGGAACACCCTATATATCATTACATTTTTGGATTCCTCGATGCAAAATAAAGTAGATTTAATTCACATACCCTACACCAAAACCGAACAGTTTCGGAGTTATTCGACTTTTTAGAAGAAAAAATGCATTTCCTTGGGTCACTTGGAAAATCAATACCACCGTTATTTATAACAATTTTGCGATTATTTTGTAATATAGTCGTGACAATATTTGAAAGTGTATAACCAATTAATAATTTCTTTGTTATGTTATACAGGGTGTTGTTAAAGTGACAATAAAGCTAGGCATCTTTAAATAGACGAATCTCATTTTTTTCAAATGGAACACCTTGTATATTTTTATGCCATATAATGCAGAATTAAGTCCTCTTTCAATCGCATGTAACATTTCGTATAGCTAAAGTTAATACTTTTTGAGTAATTTTGAATAATGTGCTATGTAGTGCGAGAAAAACAGTAATTGATCGATATTCTATGAAAAAAACATTTATGACATAATCAAGTGCTGTAAAAATGAATTTTTTGAGTAAACATCGGTATATTTTATCCATCGTTGGTTTATACTAGGTACAATTTTATTTATGTACCTCCAGGATAAGCATTTATAATCATATGCCCAAATAGGTATCAAAATAAAATTATAGTAGGCCATGTTTTGTGATAATAAATGAACTAAGGGTATCTAGCTAACTGTCAAATTTTACGTACAAGTATTGTGGTAATTACCCATTTTTCAGCATTTTGACAACAGTGTGAATTTTCTAGTTTTATTATTGTTGCTTGTTACTTGTTTCTTGGTTTATGTTACACATTCTTTGTTATCTGTTGCTTGTTATTTTTTATTATTAAATTTTTCCAAATTGAATATGAACTACTCGGAGGAAGAGCTTATAGATATGGCCTTTATCCTAGGTGAGAGTGAACGCAATTGCTTACTGGCAAGTAGAATTTATGTACAGAGGTATCCAAACCGCAGACATCCTCGAACGGAAGTTTCTGAACGTTTGATGGCCAGGTTTGTAAATGATGGTTCTGGTAAGTACGGATCTCATAGACGTTCAAAAACTGTGATTGCCGAAAAAAACGAATTAATGGTTTTGCAAACTATTGTAGAAGATCCTCATATTACTTTGCGAACAATGAGCAATAATTTAGTCATTAGTATGAGGTCATTAGGAAGAATGCTGAAGAAAAATAAGTATCATTCTTATAAAGTTCAACTCCACCAAGAACTGTTGCCAGCAGATTTGAATAGAAGGGTAGAGTTTTGTCGCAAAATTACACTAATAATGAACGAACATCCGGATTTTTTGAGTAATGTGTTGTGGACAGATGAAGCCCAGTTTCATAATAATGGATGCGTAAATAGACATAATTTTCACTATTACTCAGATGTAAATCCTCACATTATTCGTGAAACTCGTCGCCAAAACAGATGGTCACTTAATGTTTGGGGCGGTATCATTGGTACCAGTGTTATCGGACCGTACTTTTTTGAACAACATTTAAACGGTCAGAGATATAGGCACTTTCTTGTGAACGAATTAGGAGGCCTGCTAGAAGATGTGCCATTGCAAAATAGACTAAGTATGTGGTTCCAACACCACGGTGCGCTCAGCCACAACCACCATACAGTAAGAGAAACTTTAAATGAAATGTATGGCATTAGATGGATAGGTAGGGGAGGACCTATTGCATGGCCAGCACGATCTCCTGATTTGACCCCCATGGATTTCTTTCTATGGGGGTACATCAAACGTAAAGTAAATGAGGAGGTACCAACTACACCAGAAGATATGACAGGCAGAATTTCTAGAGCTTTTAAAAAAATTTGCCATAATATGCTTCTGAGCGTTAGAAATTCATTTACCCAACGTTCAACGACGTGCATAAATAATGTAGGCGGTCATTTTGAAGTTCTTTTATAATTTTCGTTGTTATTTATCTTTATTTTTATAATTTGCGATTTCTATTGTTATTAAATTATCTTTACCGTTTTGTTTTAATTTCTACAATTAGAGATTCCAATTCTTGAATTAATAAAAGAAAAAAAAAATATTCTTTTACAGTAAACATATTATAATAATCATTTTTTTTACTAAATAGCACATTATTCAAAATTACTCAAAAAGTATTAACTTTAGCTATAGGAAATGTGACATGCGATTGAAAGAGGACTTAATTCTGTATTATATGGCACAAAATATACAAGGTGTTCCATTTGAAAAAAATGAGATCCGTCTATTTAAAGATGCCTAGCTTTATTGTCACTTTAACAACACCCTGTATAACATAACAAAGAAATTATTAATTGGTTATACACTTTCAAATATTGTCACGACTATACTACAAAATAATCGCAAAATTGTTATAAGTAACGGTGGTATTGATTTTCCAAGTGACCCAAGCAAATGCATTTTTTTTTCTAAAAAGTCGAATAACTCCGAAACTGTTCGGTTTTGGTGTAGGGTATGTGAATTAAATCTACTTTATTTTGCATCGGGGAATCCAAAAATGTAATGATATATAGGCTGTTCCATTTAAAATAACAAAGTTGTATACCGCGCAGGCTAAACTGACCACCCTGTATATATAAAAATAATTTTACGGTGTAGAGTATTTGATCCTGAATCATTTTTATCTAAAACATATTTCACTTAAGTGGACAGGTTAGCCACAATAGCTCGTCCACAAATAAATGCCACACCCTGTATATATAACTATATAATACATAGCTATTTAACTAAATAACCAGGCTTCGTGAACTTAATATAACAATAATTTATAATAATATTGAATGAAAACCAGAAAGTGTGCAATGCACCATAATATCCTCGACAGTATAACTTTAGAATATATTGATGGTACATCACTCATTTCAGTGTAAAAAATCGAAAAATATGCACCAATATTACAATAATTTTACATCTACACCATCATAACTTCACTGCAAATGCCTATATTCAATTGTAATCAAACAGGCGCAAATATTTGCGATCATAAAGCATTGATTTATCATAGGGGAGTTAACTACCTCATCTAGGGAATATTTACAACATTACTAAATCATTCGCAAGTGCTATTAAGTGCGGATGGTATACCTGCAATCGTGACAGACATAGTAGTAGTATTAGTAAATTTTAACTACCATACAGGCTCTGGTATATACTTAGGTACATTAAATAAATCGTTATCTGTACGTGTGTACAAAACGTTAAAGGTTACAAGCAATTTACAACGTGTTTTGTTACACTGACCGGTGGCATATTGTTATGACTCATTCATTTTTACGAATCAATAATTTTTGATCGATATATAAATAGATTTTTATACATTTTATTAAAATAATTAAGGCTTTGCAGTTACATATTTCATCAATTACATTCCTGTCCATATTTTTCAATTTTTAAGAGATTTATAACACCGCTAGTATCCATTTGACCCTTTAATTTAGAATTCGAAATTGAATTCTCAACCAACGACCACCGCAAAGCAAATAAAACAAAAATCAAATCATAATATCCGAAATAACAGTTCGAATTCCCTTGAACTTATTGTTTTTACGATTCTCTCATATCTTCGTTCATGGTTCGCCCTGTCTTCGTCTGTTCTTTATGCCACCCACTATTTGCATGTCAATTCTCACTTTTTTTCCGAAGTGACGAGCTAAAAAACTAAACATCTCGCCGCCCGACATGGGGTAAACTGTTTTAACACGAATTTATTTGACAAATAAATTCGGCTCATTTGCATTCGCAGTGTTTGCCCGATAAATATATAATATGGTCGGCGAATAAACAGCCTCTTTTTAATACCGGTTTGTGCTGTCCGGATCGGTGTTTAAACGCTTGTTCTCGACCGAAAATGGTTTAGCTCGTTTCTGTACCTGGAAAAGTTGCGCGGAGTTGGATCGTTGAGGTAAAAATTTGTCGTTTAATAATATTGTCAGTATGAAGAGCAGTTACTCTGGCAATTTAGCAAAGATTATTATTAATGATAAAATTGGTAAATGATGACAAAATAACTAAAATTGGGTACTGATCATTTTAGTTGCTCTAAAAGAAAAAAAATGAAGAAACGTTTAATAAAAGAAAGTATGTCCGGCTCAGATACACTCCAAAGTGTGTATTTTTGAAATAAAGTCACATAGTGGTAAGCATATATACTATTACCTCAGGGTTTAATTTACTTGCCTGCACGGCTTCCGACTAGTTCTCAATATCAACTGTCACCTTTACCCTATATCAATAAATTTAATCTTTGCCATGACAAATTTAATATAGGAACTCATTTTGAGTAATAAATATACTGAGATTTAAAAAAAGTGCAACTGTTCTGACTTCATCAACGACAAATCTCACAAACAAATATTTTTGCTCTCTTCGCAAGTCCTGTGCACTCCAAATGCGCCCATAGTTTACAGATCATACACTGTAACCACAAGGCGTCAGCTTTTGATCTAGAATATAGTTCATAGCAATAAATACATGCCGCATCATCATCATCACTGAATCGAATTTATGTTAAGTTAAGGGCTTTCTGTTTGCTTCCGTATATGTGTAAAACTATATATAATCTAAAGATAACAATGTTATACAGTCGGCACTTACCTTAAAAGAAAAAGAATCAACAAATCTAATCGAAAAAGAAACTTTGCGCGGTAAAAAAACTATGTCACTCACAAAACAAAGTTAACTATAACACAACAAATACCGTCAGCTGTATCAACTCACTGAAGTCGCAAGTATATATTGTAAAAAAATTCTTCGATATTGCCAAATCATTCACTATGTCGTTTTATCCTAACATGTTAGACCGACCTCCCTTACTAAGCCTAATCGAACTTATAACATAAATACAATATGTGTGTGTGTGTAAATCAACAACGTGTTACCCTATTATAGGAGATTATTTCCAAATAACAAAAAGTAATCAGACAAATACAATAATGCATAATGGATTTTAATATTACTTGTGCGAATAGTCTCTTAAGTTTGTTTCAATCGAAAACGTTCAACTGACTCTAGATTGTTACATTAAACCGTATGCAGTATTTGTTAGGGATATGTATGTTTTATAGTTTGTAGGTTGGTGACAGTTGCAAAAATAAGACAGTTATGTTATGTTGTGACATTCACGCACACTGTGAGCATAGATAATAAATATATATACGTATAATAGATGTGTACCTCCCATGTAATTTCACGCGGCACGAGCAAAGTTTCAAACCTTTTAAGACTGGTGGCGCGTAGCGTTAGTCAGCAAGAACTATTTCGAATACGCGGGAGATTTGATATTATTTACAATTAAGAAATTTATTGTTTAAATTTTTTTTGCACTTAAATGAATGGCCATAGAAAATAAAATAAAATTAGAACGAAATCGTTTATTGTGCGCACATAAATACATAACTATACAGTACAAATATTTGCAATACATAAATAACCACAAATTAAAATAAATCGCTTACTTAATACTACTTAACTAAATATATAAGTAATAATAAGGAATAATTATCATAATAATAAATAGTAATCATTGTAATTTAATTAAATTAGCATCATGTGATGGAAATTGTAAATCACCTGTCACATTTTGTATGGTGTACATTCCTTAATTGACAAGGGATCAAATTTATAAAATCCTCTATGCGGAGAATCTTGTCTTCTAGTCTTTTACAATTTTTTTCAGGCACGCTTCGTGTTTTTGGAAAGATCTTGCTACTTTATATAAGCTGATAGCTTCTGGTGCAAACGACGCGTCATCATACTTCAATCTTATTGGTCAAAAAATCGATACTAGCGCCGAAGCGTTAGTCAGCAAGTACTAAACCGTGCCTACAAGATACAATACAAGGTAAACAGGCGTGACTGTGAGTTTGTTTATGACCAAAGAAAATCGTTTAATAAATTTAGTGAATACTGCGCTAAACATTTAATAGTATTGATTGTATTTCCACATCGAAATTGTGAGTGAACTAATTATTATAGTTAGCCGACAGTTCACATTTTTTCTCTCAGTGTGAGTACTTTGTATCGACAATTCCTACGAAGCCATAGCCATGAGCAGCACATACACGGAACATCTCTCATAATAACCGTCATAACCTCGAAACCGAACCGATGTCGATGTCAAGGATTCCTTCACCGACTCTTCCTGTCCAATAAAACACGCCTCGGCGGTCGCGCCGATCCGACCCGTGCGCTCTCCGAGTCCGATACACCTAGCCGAGAGTCGCCGGCCGCTCACTTAGAGACCAACTTTTAGTTGTCGACATCATCGAAGTAATTAATTAACGGGTAATTACTGGAAAGAAACGGAGAATAGTGCACGGCCATTAATTAGAGTGGGTAAGTTGGAAGCGGCAGCACCTGCGTAACACGACGGTCAAATTCCAGCGAGTGTAGTTCGCGTTCTCGACGTTTATTTTTCCTGTACATATACCTACTCTTTGGCGGAGGATTCTCTCTCTGCTGCTTTACTTTTCTTTTTGTCTATATTCGCGTGTACGTCGATTATTTTTGCCTCGTGATGTTTCTGCTCGGATGACTAGTGTATGCATGGGAATTCGCTACGTAGACACAGACACAATGAAGAATTAGTAAATCCGTACTGTCGGATATTATGTTGGCATACATGAAGATCATATACGCATTTTATTGTAAATTTTTCTATTTTAAAATTTTATTTCCTTTAAGAAAGCAAGCCAATTTTATCAAGTGCAAAGTGATTAGTTTTAATTATCATATGATGTTTTGAATTGATCTTTGTCTCCATCGAATAACAAACCATATCTGTTATAAGTACTTACTAGTACTTAGAGTTGGCACCCCTGACGGAAATGACCATCACCGGGATGCCGTGTTAGCATGCAATGGTGGCGACTGATGTCGATGTATTCTAATAAGTTATGTGAGTTTTAATAAAGAACTACAACACTAAAATTAACATTCTTTGTATCAATATAACAATATCCATAAATAGATACATAAAATACATACGCTATCATGAGTATCTAAGTAATATTGGATGCTATATGTATACAAGTTGTATATTAATTCTGTACTTAATAGACAGAAATATATGATTTTACCACGATAACCCTCTCTGACCAGTCATCACTGCACACTGCACCGCAAACAAACAGTTTAGAAATTATTGAAAGGATTATGCAGTAACATTCAGTTGTACAAATATTCCTTCTACAATATCCGTAAATAAACGAGGGAATTTTATCCCAAGCCAACAATTTAAGCAATTACTATTTATCGCCCAAACAATATTCACCGCGTGGTACCTTTTCCAGCATTACGATATCCAAAATTCTATAAAAATCCCCAATTATCACGTGAAATCGCCAATAAACATAATCGTCCGTACCATATGGGGTCCACGTCAATTCGGAAGGGAATAACATCATTTCTAGTTGTATATTACAGAGCTTCGACCGTAAAAAGGCGTAAGAAATGTCTATAAAAGCCCGGGAAGAGTCGCCTCTTTGTTTCACGTCGCCACACGAATGTAGGTGACTTTCAAAATATTATACAACACTCGCATCTGCATAAAAAGAATCGATGCCCCCGTAGGTGGTACATCAGCGGGGGTTCGAGCTACATGCCTTCAAAATATATTCCGAAAATAAATAATTTTTTTTTAAGGTAACCCGTCCGGTGTACCTTCCAAGTTGCATGTATGTACACATCTAGACAAACGGTAATGTAAATATGTTTTTATATATCACATACATTACAAGGATTTTTTTAAAAAATAATCTCTTAGACAGTTAGCCATTATTTTAAAATGTACAAAGGAAAATAAGGATTGCCCAAGATATATGAAAATCTGTTCGTATATACACCTAAACGACTGCTCCCATTTACATAAATTCTGATGCGATCTTGGATAATTTAGGCTTGGTCTAATCGTATAATTGGTGAATGTGCTGCCAGAACCGCCTTCGTTAAGATAATTAAAAAGCGGGCTCAACAATGTAGTTTTCGCAATGTGAGGTAAATTAATTACCCTATAATTTTGAAATGAATATTTAATTGGTAGGATTAATAAATTATACTGATTTCCATGTAGGTAAATATGCTATGAACTATTCTCACTACGTATTTATGGCTAGCACAATTAGGTAGTGTTATGTTTATTTATGTTAATCCTGCACAACTGTGTGTATGTTTATTAAAATGCCAAATTTAATATTATACAGAAGGAATGTATAAACCTATAAGTACACATCATATCGAAACGCATGGGCACAATTTTTTAATATGTTATTATTATTTTGATAATGGCTGTTGTTTGTGTTCTAACCAGTGCCGGCTCTTCAGGGGAGGCTACGGAGGCTAAGCCTCCCCTATTATTTTTAATAAAATAAGTAGTAGTAATATAATCAATAGTATATTTATTCAGTACTTAATTTAAAAATGCAAACAAATTTCCAATAATGCGCGAAATTTTACTGTACGCACTATAATAGCAAGCGAGGAGGCTAGCCACAGATTTGACTCCGCACCGATGATTGGCACACGGCTGAAAGCAATGTGTCTCCGTAAGTGCACGTGCACTTTATACGGCGAATACGTATGGTTGCAGGCTTGCCGCCGCTGTGAGATCCTACCCGATCGGCATGTTGCGTTATCGGTCGTAAAACGTTGCTACGCAACTGCCCATGCGTCTCCCAGCTCCCAGTACTAATAACTTAAGAAGCGTTGGGTGAGTTTTGTTAGGTGACGCACACAAAATGGATAAAATGAACGAAATTAGAATTTGCGAAGATATGTCCACTGGTTGGTAAGAAATTCTTTTAGTTGTTTAAACATAGAGACGAAATTACACATCGTACAAAACATTGAGAAACCACGGCCTAATTTATCTGTAGTATCTAACGACGGCAACCGGCAAAATCGTGGTTTTAGTTTATTATGGTACACTAAATGTGTTTGGTTAACTGGTTCAATTGAACGGGAAAGATTATTTTGTTGGCCATGTCTACGATTTTGTAACCAAACCGAAACGTGGTCGAAATTAGGTTATACAGATTTAAAAAGTCTACCGCGCGCTATTGAATGGCTGTCTAAGTCTGAAGAACACATTTCATCGTTGTGCAAATTTAAATTATTTTGAAAACAAAATATTGCTACTGCTGTAGACAGCGCGCGCAAAGATGCAATTATTGCCTATAATAATGAAGTTAGAGAAAACCGCAAAAATTTAAGAAAATTAATAGACGTAACAATATTTTTAGCATCACAAGATTTAGCTTTTCGGAGACAATATGAGACTTCAGATTCTTTTAATCGTGGAAATTATAAAGAATTACTCGAACAATGGTGGCGATTCGTACCCCAATATACCCGATTGCATATTGATTAGCTTGGAAGGGTGAAGATCAACCCGAAGACCGAGGCTATAGGAAGAACACCTAAGGGTGATATAGTCTTTTTGACAGTTGTATTTCGATTGTAGTTGTCAATAAATGATATTATGAACTCTTTAGTAAATATGAACCTAGTTTTAATAAATTTGTTAGTAGTAATATTTTTTCGGGTACATCTAAATCTATACAAAATGATTTAATAGATTGTATTTCTTTTGTATTAAAAGAAGAAATAGATACAGAAATTAAAGAAGCTCCGTTTTTTTCTTGGCAAGTAGATGAAACCACAGATATTTACTGTAAGTCTCAAGTATCAATCATATTATGTTATGTCAAGAGCGGTGAAGTTATTGAAACATTTTTGGAGTTTTTTAACGTATCATCCGGTCGAACATCTGAAGATTTATTTAACCTTTTATCAAATAACAGCGAAAAATATGATTTAAAAAAAAATTAGTCGCTCAAACATATGATGGTGCATCTGTTATGGCAGGGTTTACAAAGTAAAAAAAAAAAAACAATTGCACCTCAAGTTCTTTTTGTACATTGTCATGCTCGTGCCTTAAATTTAGTTTTGAGTAAAGCTTGTAATATAAACAAAGAATCTACAATTTTCTTTTCTAATTTAATTGTTATTGTTTTTAGAGTTTATTTTTAGTTTATTATTACATTTATCAAGAGTTTATATTTACATTTTTATTACGTTTTTACCTATCACCTCATCCAGTTTCCTATCCAGGCAAGATTTCACTATCCTCTACGTGGTTCTTGCTAGACAATAATTTATATTTTATTTTAATCTATTTTTGTTTTTCAATTTTTATTTTACACTTACAATGCTACAATAATAACTATAAAAATATAATTTATTGACTGAGAAGGGTTACTTAGGCTACAGTAGCCTCCCTTCAACAAAACGTCACGAGCCGCCACTGGTTCTAACACAGTTTACTTTACCAAAATCTTTACACAGCTAACTGTGCCAAAATTTCAACAAAAAAAATAGTAGATACTTTTTAAGATTACTTAAGACAGACTAGATCTTTACATTAACCATTGAATACGCTAACAAATACTGCCGATATCTAAACGTCAATTGGAGTAAATCCTAGAAATGGCAGGCGCTTAAATAAAACACAATTTTAAAAATTACAAAATAATGTAGGATGAAAACCTACCTAAATTACATTTCTGTTTTATTATGTTATTATTACAGTCCATTCATTAGGATGGATAAATATGACTTCAAACTTATAAATCGCCCATTATGTTCTGTACAAATTACCATAGTGAAATAAAACACTCTAAAAAAAATACACGTGTTATGTAAATTCGTAGTGTTGTCTTTTCACTCAATGTGGGGATTTGATGCCCAGAATCAACATTTCGGAATACTTCTGCGAAAACATGTGAGTCGTTGCCGAGGTGGACAATTTGTTTCGCATTAACTGATTAAGTGGATACTTGACGAGAAAGAGAGAACAGATAGTTAAAAACGTCGAGAACGCCATCGGATCGCTTATCCGGCACCAGATACGCGCGTTTTGACAAATAACATGGTGTCGACCGGTCGAAGCCGTCAGAATAAAATTTGTGTACGCTTCAGACGCTGCTCCGCGCCGAGAGAACGAACACGAGAAGAAGGAGAAGAAAGAGACCGGCGACGACAATTATCATTTGCATACGCGAAAAAGAGAAGACCGGACCGGGCCGAGGGAATAAAAGGTAGCCCGAAACGCGTCTCGTAAAGATCGCGATAAAGATCTCCCCGCCGAAGAGAGCCCGAAAATAATCCCTTACGCGGAGAGAACTACAAAAAAGAGGAAGCAATTTGCAACAATTCGATACCGTAAGATTCTTACAAGAGTTTCTGTGTCTGGGATTTACATAAGGGAGGTTACCTGCCACGGTCGGTCCGTCCGCGCGGACTGGCGCGTTGTGCGACGAGGACGGACGTTCGCGTCCGCCTCGCTTCGCGTGGGATAAAGATGGAGCACGATAATTGTTTAGGTTGAATTAAAGTGCCGCATCCAGTTTAATAAGGGGCGGGCACACAGTAGCCGCAGACGAGACGGAGAACGTCGCTCGGTGCCCATCGCTGCGCTAGACAAGGAGGATGCCATGTGTAATAAGCGCTTCTCGGTATTTGATTAGTTAGATGTACTGCGAATGTGTTCACGGACGATGAAATAACACCAATACTGAACGTACCGCTACTCCGGTACGGTCTAACGCGCACCGGAGACTCCAGGAGGAAGAGTTACATAAATCCCACAGTGTTTTCCGCAATATTCGTGTATTTAAAACATGGATTAAGACGTGTTTTAATATGCCGTGAATATTAAACTTACATACACTGAATTTTTTTTTTTCAATAATTTTTTCATAAAATCAAAAATAATTTTAAGAATCCAGTAATTGGGTTTTGGAACCTTTGGTGTAACAATAACTATCACACTGACAAAAGTCAATGCTAGGTTTTTCCACTATCACCAAACAACAATGCACAATCCCTCGACGCGCGTTTCGCTAACCAAGTTAGCATCATCAGGAGATGATTAATAGTGATTTAGTGATTAACACTATTAATCATCTCCTGATGATGCTAACTTGGTT
Source organism: Cetonia aurata (assembly GCA_949128085.1). Taxonomy (NCBI): domain Eukaryota; kingdom Metazoa; phylum Arthropoda; class Insecta; order Coleoptera; family Scarabaeidae; genus Cetonia; species Cetonia aurata. The sequence goes on from OX421885.1 coordinate 40,052,885, forward strand.
AGCGAAACGCGCGTCGAGAGATTGTGCATTGTTGTTTGGTGATAGTGGAAAAACCTAGCATTGACTTTTGTCAGTGTGATAGTTAATTTTAAGAAAGCTAATTTTCCGGGTTTATATCAAGCGATTGCGTCGGTCAGTTGGTCTATCTTAGAATCTTCTAACAATGATATGTACCATTTATTTTACGTTAGTCTTCATGATTTGTTTGATAGATATGTACCGCTTCAACGCAGTAGTAATAAAAAATGTAGTAATTACCCCAGTTGGTACACTTATAAAATAATTAGAGGTATTAAGCTAAAAAACAAGTTACACAACAAATTCAAGAACTCAAAGAGTGACACGGATCTGTTAAACTTTAGAAGACATCGTGCAATGGTAAAATTTCAAATAGAGCAAACATCTTCAACATTTGTTAATACTCGCAGAAATACTAGTGGAATCCCTGCCGTCATGTACAAGAGCGGTATATGAACCTAATTTCATTGTCGATGCATTTACAGATTATTTTCGCACTGTATTCCAAGATTCCACCACTTTTGCTGAGTGTGATGACTTTGTTCGTGATAGCTCGTTGATTAATGTCAATTATTTTCCGGAAGACTTTATACTATCTGCCTTGAAAACATTGAAAAATAAATTCACAAAAGATCCTGATCAGCTACCTAGCTTTTTGTTGAGAGACTATGCTCCTGTGCTTGTTCAACCTCTGCATACCATTTTTAACTGTATCTTCCACAATCACATTTTCCCTTCAGTTTGAAAAATTGCTAGAATCTGTCCTGTCTTTAAAAGTGGTGATATGTCTGGCATTACTAACTAAGTATCAGTTTTATCAAATGTTGCCAAAGTTATTGAGACTGTTATTTATAAACACCTCTGCTGTACGTTCTATTATTGCTCTTGCTCAGTATGGATTCGTCAATAAGCGTTCTACGATTGCTAATTTGTGCATTTTTACAAAATTTGTGTCTGAGACGTTAGATGCTCAAGGACAGCATGATTCGAAGCAAATCGACTTAGTCTCAATGTTCATAAACCCAAATTACCGACAGGTGTCAGTGTCAAAGTGCCGGACACACCGAGCCGCCGAATTTACCGAATGTAAAACAGTCTCATACACTATAACAAAAATCCAAAAGAAAAAATGAAAAAAATCCCTTACCACAAAAATTAAAAAGATACAAATCTAAATACGTATTTCGGCAACTACGTTGCCATCTTCAGTAGAAAACAAGTGAAGAGCAGTATTAAACGTAGTGTTTTCGTGGTGCTCTTCACTTGTTTTCTACTGAAGATGGCAACTTAGTTGCCGAAATACGTATTTAGATTTGTATCTTTTTAATTTTTGTGGTAAGGGATTTTTTTCATTTTTTCTTTTGGATTTTTGTTATAGTTTTCAAGCCACAGTCTCCACCCATCACTGGAGTCTCATACACGAAGAAAAAAATCAATTTTATATCATTGACTATAAAATCCTGGGTCCTGTAAACAGTATCAAAGATTTAGGTGTTGTATGATGAAGAACTATCCTTTGGTCACCATAACACTTGTGCAGTTTCTGCTGCGTTTGGAAATCTGGTTGTTTTGCCACGCAACAGCAAGCAATTTACTAGTATTCATACTTTAAACTTATTATATTTTTCACTAATTTGATCAAAATTAGAATATGCGTCAGTCGTATGGAATCCTTACTACGACATTCACAAGACTATGATTGAAACTGTGCAAAGGAGTTATTTGAAATATTTATGGTTCAAAGTTTACAAGATTTACCCAGAACGAGGGTCTTCATATAATAATATGTTTCTTAAATCATCGCTTGAACACCGAAGTAAATCAACCTTGCCAACATCGTATAAACTAATTCACAACTACGTTGATTCTCTTTAAGTAAGTTAATTTCTATATTAAGTTTCAATTTTAAAGTTTGTTCTCTTTTAACGATATTTGTAATATACTTGTTCACTTGAGGAATTATTGGATTGTATGTGTTTTACTTTCTAATGTGCAGCTTTTCCATATATTTCCGCATATTTTTTTTTTTTTTCAAATAAATTTTATACATATTTTGCGTGTAACTAAACACTAAAACCGTTTTTTTTCCATGAAAACTCCAGTGAAATCGTGACGAATCTGTATAGTCACCGGGAAAAAATCCCATCAGTTTAGAATTATTGATACCGCGAGAGATGAATTATTCCGACCTGCGTGCAATTTATGCCCTTAAAGAGCCCACCGCGCACCATATTCGGCGCTCGGCCGCTGTATTACGTTTGAAATATGAAAATCTAGCCTCGGGTGAGCGCGATGCGTCCAACGGTTATCTCGAACGGCGAAACCGTTAGCCGCATGTGTATGTATGTATACCTACACCTAATTGGCACCGCGCGCAAGCAGATCGGAAACGCGACAGATACTCGTGAGAGAGGGCCCGCGGATAATACAAGCGCTCTAAACCACCACGCCATTCGAGCGCATTCCACGACCGAACGGAAAGAATTCGCGAGTTACGACTTATAATTAGGCTTCGCTCGCGTTTTAACAAAACCACCACACGGTAACAGCCGTAATAACAACAAACAGCCTCCGAGTTCGCAGCCGCATTATATGGGCGATGGAGTTACGTAACTGAAAACGTAGGCGCCTGCTAGACTGTGTGCCAGTTTCGCCCACACGTCCCTACGCGAGCAGAATAAGACACCATAACGCTGCTGGTAAGCTCGTCGCTTCTGCTCCGATGTTGCTCTCTCGCTGCAACGTTATCCTCAGCGTCCATGTACGAACATTACGCACCGTTTTTGCAAGAGAATTACGATCGGTGCTCGTGTTCATTGAGGATCGCACCGTTAAGCCGTTTCCAGCTAATAAATGGAGAGGAATGCAGGAGGCAAACGGTCGTGTTTTGCGAAAGAGATAAATGTTGAGAGTTGCGGGAAAAGAACAACCGTAAAGGTTTTACACAGAGAGGCGACTCATGCCACATGCGAGCGTTTTCTTTTACAGAATCGACTGTGTTCGTACCTTAAGAAACTGATAATAAACTTAAAATGCACGGCACTAGCAATATAATGGCCTAGATCCAAATGCCACAAAAAGATAGAAGAACATTGACATTGGTGATATAGATACATAATTAGGACGCCACCACTAATGTAAAGTAAAACATAACAGCTTACTTCTTTATTATTATACAATATTTGATATTCTTAATAGGTTTATTTTAATTTAGTATATTTAATATAACCTAAATAAACAATATAGATTTCCAAAACTGCTTACATTTATATGTAACGCGTAAACCTTTTCCGAAATGTCAATTCGATTATGTAATATTGCCGGTGATCAGCAGGTGGTCGTGCACCGAACATCAAAACATCGAAACCTTGAACAACGACGAATTTGGTGTGAAATAAGCACAAAGGGCATCGAAGAAATGGTAAAACATTATTAATTAACATTATAACTAATGTAATAACCATTATTCGGAAGACGTCGGTTACCAAGTATGTAAATGATCGATAGTTGACGGATACCTAAAGCAGATAAGAATTTTGTGTTTTCTTCGATTGTTTTAGTGTTACAACGGAAAATAATGATGATACAGTATGTGTAATTTCTAATTAAGAAAAATGAATATACACGGTGACAATTTCACTTTTAATTATTACAGTATATACAGTATGTGTAATTTTGAATTAAGAAAAATTAATATACACTAGTTCTAAAAATATATAATTTGTACATTATTCCTATTATCAGTTGACCGATCATTCGCCTTCATTTCGTTGCTACGAACCCTCTGGCGTTTGATGTCACGTCATCGTAGGAGGGTGGTTGTGTCCCGAGAGCCTATATAAGGAAGTGGCAGTTCTCCCGCGCAAGTTTTTTTCCTTTTCACAAGTTTGCTGATATCCTACTTGTCTTCTTATTTCTTAATTGTTTTCCGTTCCTTGCAGTAAATCCTGCAATAGCCCTTAGCCCAGATATCTTTCATTACAATACATAGAAAACCTTCATGTACCATCCAAAATGGCGTTTAGTTCAATACAAAAACTTCATGTACCAGCCAAAATGGCGTATAGTTCATCGCAGCCCCATCCATTATGTAAACTATAGCAATTTGCTGCATAATTACCTCTATTAAGTCTTAAAGAACGCAATAAACAAAACCGTTTATGTTGGATTAAGTAATGGCGAACGTAAAACCGTCAAATGGAAGAAGGTTGATGCGGCGGCAGCCTCCAGAAGCCATGTGGAAGAAGAAGGTTGCAGTGTAGAGAGAGAGATTTTAATTCCCAGGTAAGTAAATAAGTGTGTTAAAGCTCTAAGTACCTGCGTTGTGTACGCATTTTTAATTCGCTTGTCATCGGTTGGTGGCTCTAAGGAGAGGCTTAAACGTAAAATTAATTTATTACCGAGGAAACGCGCGTATACATTGAGATAGAAGCATAGATGGCGACACCTCTGCGTTTCATAATATACAGCGGTGGACATAAAAATAGATACAATGGTTCAACAAGATATGCAATAAATAAACTAAGTTATTGTACTTTCACAATAGTTTAAATGTTTCTACTATTAAACATAAAATAATCCATAATAAAAAAACTCCATTAAATTGTTTGACATCACAAAACTTAAACCAACAACTAAAACAATATTAAAAAACTGTCTGGACAAAATAATAGGGACGCATGCTATAAAGTTTTTTCCTAGGGTAATAATAAAAAAACGGGTAAGCGAAATTTATTCAGAGATTTGTTGGAGTTTAATACTTGGTAACGTGGCCTTTATTGCTAATTATTGCCCTACATCTGTTAGGCAGTGAGTTCACCATACGTCCACTGGTATGACGTACCAACTCTGCTGGACCGCGTCACACAATCGTTTTAATTTTGATTTTTCTATGTCGTAATGAATCCTTAACACACTTCCATAAGTTTTCAAATGGATTAACGTCTGGTGGTTGTGCCGGCCGATCTAAAACTGCGCAACCAATTTTGCACCACACCACTTAGAAGTGTGTTTGGGGTTAATATCTTGATAAATCCAAATAATCGGCATGTTTAATGTTTAATCTGCGTATGGAAGCATAATGTTGTTTAGGATGTAAATTTCTTTAGTCATCACGTCTTTCTGTTTTTCATTCGATGTGAGTTTCCACAATTGCCATTCTTGCTTTAATATTATTTCGGGTCAACAAGAGAACTTTTCTTGCAACTCTACCGTGAAAAATATTTTCGGCTAATCGTCGTCGTAAGGTACGAGTGCTGACATTACTATTTATTTCTTTTAATATTGTTGTGGACGTTGCAAATAGATCACGTTCTGCCAATCTCACAATACAGCAGTCAGTGTGCGGTGTTGTTTTTTTCGATCATAGTCTTGCCTGTAGGTCCTTTTTTGGTCCTTTTTGGAACTTTTCGTTAGGTTGCTCAAATTTTTAAAATCTTTTGGGAGTGAACTAAACACCGGTTGGTAACAATCAAATAGTTTACCGCCGATATTTGTAGTGGTGATGTGGGTGAATTTGTTTTTTATTACGGACGGTATATCGAATTATATTAAAAGGAAAACACAAAAGAATCAGGTAAACTAAATTATATATTGAAATAAGTAGAATCGAAATTTGTAAATGTGAAAAAAAACGGCCTGTGATTAACAGATAAAACAGAAAAACAAACCTTGTTACAAAAATCCCTTAAATTACCTAACCTTGAATTTTAACCCTGAAATCTATTACATAATTGGAACTGTAATTGGAGATAATACTAGAATGCTTCCCATGGACAAATGTAAGTTATTTTTGTTAATATAATGAATTTATATTATATAAGTCCAAACAAAAAGCATTTCCTTCCTCTAACACGATTCGCCACTGGAACTCCATAAATACCAGAAAACGACCGGGTTCGGAAGATGTAAAATACGATAAGGACGTCGTTGGTGGACGATTAATAAAGAAAAGCGGACCCCGGGAGAGTAATTTTCTGTGTAAGAGTAAACAGACCGTAATTATGGTTAAACAGTCGTAATAATCCGGCCATCGTAAACGCATCCGAACCTATTCCGAGCCGTCAGCCATAATATTTAATTATAATCCCCGCTTAATAACAATATAAAGGAGAGACCAGCGGCCGGACATAATCCGGTAATAAAGATGGCAGGGCACGAGCTTGTACACGGCGGTGCGCGCACTCCGCGCGACCGTTTAGCGTCATATCCTACACCTAAGCTAAAATTTTAAACAGGCCGCTGGCGATCCTCTCTTTATATTACCGCCGGGATCTTGGGACGCGAAAATTAAATACCAACGACTTACTTTGAAATAAATACAGACTTAATGAATGATTATATCGAGCGTCGGATCAAATCCGGACGTTAAAGTTAGACTTTTGACACTTTAGGAACGTATGAAAGGTAAAAACTAGAAAAGTTTTTGTGTTTATAAATAATACTAGTACAAATAATAAAATATATAATACATTTTATCAATTCTTTTTTCTCTTTTGTGTTTGAGTTCGAATTTTAAATAATTCATAGCGGAAGCCAAATCAAGGTACAGCAAAACACCAAAAATAATTCATGCTTATAATTTTTATTAAATTTTTAAATTAGTTCAACACTGTTTTATTCACATTTCATGCAGTCAGCGTCATCTATTAAATATCATTTACTCCACAGATATGCTACGCCCCATTTGAAAGATGGCACTACAGTACACAAGTACACAAAATTTACCCCTCCACAGTGTTTTGGGTACACCGCAAACCAATCGATGACTTATTATCTTCAGTCAACCTCGAGACTTGGAGAGGTCGTTCGTGATGTTGTTATACTACAGTAAATAAAAGCAAAGTAATTATGGCAAAATTGATTTATTTCGAGTTAAATAAATATGACGAACAAAGAAATGAATCTTCTAATGATCCCCTCAGGGTATAAATTCTCGAAATCACTGGATTTCCATCATCTTGGCACTACACTCGCAATACTCTCATTCTTGTAAGTAAATTTTAATAAAGACTCTTATTGTGATACAAATTTATAATTTCTAGATAATTATTCGAAATGCAACTACACTCAGGAAAAACCGAAAAAGAAGTCCCTCACATTTGTTTTCAACAACTTGATATCTCACGTTCGAACAATCAGCGAAGGAACCTAATTCCTTAAAATCTATGGTAACCTGCCCTTTTTTGAAATAGACACGAAATAAGTAAGTTTTTCGTTTAAATTTTAACAACATATGTTTACAAAATAAATAAATAGTTCAAAATACATTTACATAAATAATTTTATAGTTAACGTTTGATCCAGTATAGGTTATGTTTAGCATGATAATATCATAGCAATATATTATATTCAGCTCTGCAGGCCTCTTGTGCCCATGGCTAAGTCCTCTAGAATGAACACAAAATATACTGGCCCTAGGTTAAAGCCCTGTGGCAGTCCAGACGTAGCTGTAAATGTACTAATATCATATATACAATGCTAACATTCTTATAAATCTAATCTTTTGTATACATTGAGATATTGTGATTGATCAATACATAATTAGGTATTGTTTGCTTGTCGAAAAACTTTAATTTTTGATATTTTATTTCAATTTGTTTCTTCTACAAGGATGTTTGAATAAAAGTGCTGAAATATTTGAACCCCAAATTATCGAAAATATAATAAAATTTACATCAACTGATGTGAATGAAGGCCAAATAAAAATATTGCCCAAAATGAAGAAAGCTGCAGTTGAATTTAAAGTCGAAGGTCGGAACTTCTCAACTAGGGTAGGTATCCTGGGTCCTATACCCTTTCATCTCTGATAGAGCGGCACGATCAAGCCTCGAGGTGTGTGAAAAGGATTAGTAATTTAAATTACTCTGATCAGGGGGTTGGATGATCGTCTATGTATCGAAGAATTGAAATTAATTGAATAATTTCGTCTCATTTGTATTTGAAGTTCGTATTTCTAGTGATGGATGCAGCAATTCACTAATACGAACTGATTTATTTAAATTTATTTAAAAAATCAAGGGAAGCAAGGGGAAATAATGCACAACTTTTGTTATTCGCTAAAACTAAAGTGTTTTTCGTACAGCTTCTAGAAAGTTTACTAGACACCAGGAGATATGGCCACAATTACAAATCACCTCCATTCCAGTCCTTAGGCTGATAAAGAAGATTATATCTTAGGAACAGACAAAGAAGGAAATAAATAAATGTTAATTTAATTTATTACATGATTATATAATTCTTAATTATGTGATGGCTCTCTAACTGATCTGATGATGTTGTGTTGTAGTGGACTGTATACGTTGTTTATTTGAATTTGCTTCCTGGATTTCAGTAGGCATCAGAAACGGCCTACTGCAGTGTTGATGTCGAGTACCACTGATAGCAACACATTCACACAAAATGTGTTCTGCCGTCTCTAGATCTTCTAGACAAGACGGCAGATTTTATCTTCAGCTTTTCCCAGTTTGTATATATGGTATTTTAGGGCTACATGACTTGTTAAAAATCCTGCTAGTAGTCCAAGGTCTCCTTTGCTGAAAGAGCACCATTTTTACTAGCTTTAGCGGCCCTGATTTTGTGCCTGTCCCCCCAGTATTTGTTCCACTTCTTTATTATATATCCCAATTTTTTATTATGGTTAAAGCAATGGGTTTGATGAATTTTTTTTTTTCAAAGCTTTATTCAAATCACTCCATATGTTGATAGAAAATACTAGTAATGATCGTGAGAGACATGAAAATCTTTAAGGAACAAACAGTATATACCATTACCAGATAGAAACGTTCCAAGTTAAACTGTATACCTATAGTATCCATTGTTCGAGCCTAGACTATAACAGCAATACCAAGCCAGATTACATTACACGAAACACAACCGTCGGTGGGCGCGACAAGATATTTTATTCATTTAAGAGCTCATTAATTCACGATAATCAATAATGTATGCGCAAATTCAACGGAATAAGGTCATTTATATTGATTGTGTTGTTGTTGTGTCTCGACCACGTTCTCTTCTCCACGAGAGTTGTTTATCTAGAATTATCATAATGATTTAGCGAACGGCCGTGTTCCTTCTTCTAGATGGCGGCTTCGAGACCAGGCGGCTTCGAGACCAGCGAGACCAGTCAAGCCACTGAGGCTACAAGGAGAGCTCTTGGTGGTTCCGTTGCCCCTGCAGTCGTCCTATATATACGCCTTGGCGATATAAAGAGAGATTTTACGTCCTCTCCTAATGATGAATAAACCTCAGAGACATTGAACTTGGCGTCCGCCGATCGGCAGCGCTCACTGCCGCGGCCAGCCTTCTTGGAGAAAGTGAAGGTTAGATGGACGTTGAAAATCGCACGAGATTACGTAATCGCAAATTCCGCAATTTGTTTATGCTTTTTGTGCACGGTCTTGCGTACAGGACACGTTTATATGGACATACCGTTGCGGTTCAATTTAACGACGATTGCGTTTTTATATGCATAAATTTGCGTGGATATTTACATAATATACCGATCTCAAATAAAGCTAATACTACGCATTCGCTTGGTTAGTTGTGTACATAGCGACGATTGATGGATTTTCGCCATAATATGATACGCCGTTCGGGATATGCAACGCGTAACTTACGCGGCTGTGACATGGAACATTTCGCATAATTTAGCTACTATTCCTACGTGCTGCAACCGACTGTCATGTAATGAAAAGAAAAATTGAGCTGGTTTTCAGAACAGCCTTAAATTCTTTTAAGAAACATTACGATATACATAATTGTATACAGGAACTAGAATATGTCAGCCAAGTACAAGCAAGCAAAGGTCAAATTTGTAATGGTCGTGTTCATTTTTTTTTATTTTCAAACGCTCTACACAATTTAAATCGCATAAACTTCCTGATTGTATAAAAGTGTATTTATGCAAAATACACACAAAAAAAATATTTTATTCATTATTGAAAGAAACGTGTAGGAGGAACTGAAATTGTATGAAGAATTCCTTGACGGTATTGTTGCACCTATATAGCAAAATTTCTTAAATTTTTGGAACGGTTTTGTAATAGCACATTTTCGATTATAAACACGAGTTATTTCTCTTTGTTAATATCAATATGGATGTAAGTTTTTCTTCTTGAAAACCTTGTGCTTATAGTTGTAATTTATAGAACATATACTTTATATAAGCAAGTAGTGCAGTGGAAGAACTCTATGTCGGCGAAGAAATCAATAAGTTGTGGTGTCCCACAAGGATCAATTCTGGGCCCAATCCTTTTTATTATATACATCAACGATCTTGTTGTCTTTTACCATTTTTTTTATCAGTTATATCTTATTTATTTATAGATATGAATTTTCTTTACTGGACAATTTTTTTTTTTATATGTACATATATTGTAATTTAGACGTGTTACGAACTATAATGAATAAACTACTGCTACTACCTATATTTATCACGAAAAAATGTAAAATTTATTTACAAACGCAATTTCGAAAATATGCAAAAATTTGACCTAAAATATAAAAGCAGAAATTTAAACTTTATTGCATAAAAATGTTTTACAACATATTTCTAAAACATTTTTTTAATTAAATGTTTTTCAACATTGTGTAAAAGAAAGTTATATGTTCTATCAGAATTCCGGAGTTTAGATCTTCCCTTAAACTCAAACATCTTCGGCGAACACGATTTTGAAATATCTTTACGATTTGAGGACGTTGTTACCGAAGAAGAAAACGAAATTGCACAACCATAGCTAAAAAAAGTCAACCGCGGTTTCTTCTGGAATGATTGATACTTCTGACTTCTTTAATTTCAAAAACTGCTTACAAAACAAAGGCTTCTTCTACGGCTAGACCTTCTTCTATAGCTCTAGTTTCTTCTATCGCTAGAACTTATTTCGAGGCTAAAACATGTTGACATGCTGACTTAACGATGCCTCCTAATGCTACGTTATCCATAGTACCAATAGAAGAAATTTCACATGTTCCAAAAATGTTCGTAGGAAAAATATTATATTGAACGTGAAGATAACCTTTTGCTGGATAAATAATTTCAGTCATGAGTGTCTCTCTGAAAAGGTATACAACCGCTTCTTGTGTGCCTAGTCACAGAAATTATTTGCAAAAATTAGGTTTAAATCAAATAATATTAAAATTTTTAGTTAATAATAGTGGAGTAAAATATGCCTAGTATAAGGAAAATAAGATTAGTTAATTGGACAGAGAATAAAAAATAGTTGAAATACAATTTATATATTTATACCAATGAAAATGAAGCAATATTCTTTAGGTTGTTCAGTATATTACATAATAATGTGCGGAAAAAGAGAACATACCTAAACAAAGTCACTAATAATCTAATTAGTAGAGACGTTAAAGCAACAATGAAAAATTTATGTAGCAAAAATTTTCGTGTACAGCAACCAAATCCGCTCCAGGTATTAAAATAATACCTAAGGGATTCATCTTTAATTCTACAGTATTCACGATTTCATTTTTTGTTTGTTTTTATTTTACATTTCCTTCGAATTTCTTTTTACTTTTATCCCGATAGCGTTTCACTATAATTTGACGGCAGGATCTCATGGACGGCACCTACAAACGGCGAACAAACAAGATAAAAAGAAATGGGAGAAAAAACCGAGAGGAAAAGAACACAGAAAAAAAACTGGACCAAGAGAATAAACGAAGAAAACAAGGAAACATACCTCCGAGTCTAGAATTTTGAACCTATATTATTAATATTCATAAAACATGAAAAGAGATGTTCTCCCAATGTTGCCTGCAACCGGCGGCGGACCGGCATTTATCTATCTTAAATATCGAATAACGATTACCGTACACTGACGGTACACAAAAAAAGGCGGAAACATCTATGCCGATCTATTAAGATCTACGAAAAAGTCGTATAACATTTCTCTTATTTTCTATTTATTAAAAATTATTGTTTATTTATTCTGGGTGGTAAATGGTTTAAACAATTAATATATTATTAACAATATTAATTAATATATAAAAAAAAAAAAACTAGTTTCCTAAGATGCATTTGAAAACACGAATTTCACGAATGTCGCTCCTTATCGTGACAGGCCTCAGTTATGAAAATAGTTTTTAATGTATTTTTGAAGTATCTGGTTGGAAGTGACCTTATTGATGTAAGTGTATGGGTGACTGCAACAGGGAATTGTGGGAAGCACCCCTCGTATTATGACTATGGAACAGTTCATATGATTGAAAACAATCCAGCTAATTTTGTCAAAAGAAAAGCGCTTCCAGTGTGCGTAGATATTCATATATTAAACTTAAAAATATTTAAGCACTACTCTCTAGGTGCAAGTTTAAAAAATAGGTCGTATGCATGCCTTTTGTTGAGCAAATGTTCCGGTGTTTCTCCAGAACGCTAAAGCATATTTGAACCGAGAATACACAATCGCATAGTAAGACAGAATGGCTGCTGCAGTGTTAACACTATTAACACATAGAGCATCCGTATGAATCTGAACATTCTCTCAAAGTCGTCTTGAGGTAGCTCAGAATCTTATTGAAAAAACTATTTTCTGCCATGCATTCCTCAAAATAATTAGTTATAAATCACCAAAACAGTTGAATAGTTGAATGAATTTTGCAATAAATCTTGTAGGTTCCCTCAACCTCGGGAAATAAATTCTTTTTAAGATAAGTCGAGTCAAGTTTTAATATACATTGCAGCAGGTAAGTAATAATTACAGCACCACTTTATTTAACCAACTATTTTGACCATCAACGATGCTAACTACCCGAAAATACCTCGGACGAAATTTACATCGACAGCTACAACGCACAAAGGTAATAAATATTCCGGGCGCAGCCGAAATTTCCGTCCGTTATCTATAAAAAGAAAGAAAGAAAAGATGCATCCGACGCATACAAACACACAACAAAAAAATATAATTATCATAAATTACGCCATAAATCATAGTATAAAACTGTTAAGTGTTGCCGGAGGCGGCTCTGTGCCCACAAAAGCGTAGAATTAAACGAAATACGCTGTCCCGATCGCGCTCTGCGCTCTCCGACAGAATTCCCGCCGTTCACGCCAATAAATCTGGTATAAATTGGAACGGAGGTGTAGGAGAGACGCGGACAACAAGAGAACTAGAAGACGGATAGGGTACCAGGGTCGTAGAGAATATCGAGCAATGTTGAATTTGCATGTACTACAGATGACTGGCATCGTTTGAAACGAAAAAGAAGAGCGACTAACAAACAAGTCTGGGTATTCGTTGCATGTCGGACAATCTAGTGTGTTGTCTCCTTCTAACTTGTTAGATGCTTCGTTAGGATCTCTTCTCAAGGGCGGAAAGATAAAATCTTTAAAAAATGCTTTAAATATATCGTATAGAGGTTGCGTAAAAAGTATCGGCACACGGAAAATATCGAATAGCCGTGCTAGTATCCGGCTCCTTTCAATTAGCGATTGGAGTTTAATCGGTAGGCCAAAAATCCGGCTCCTCAATTTTGATTGACGGGAATCGGAATACTGCTACTCGGCCTGCTGAATTCAGTCGGAGAGACTGAGTCAAGTTGAAGAAACTTCTTTTCTCTACTATTTCGTTGCGACTTGTGCGAACAAAGAACTTGCTTGTGGGGGCACACACGAGAGAAAATATAAACGCGGGCTAGATAAAACTATATACAATACCTTGCAAAATTAAATATACGATTGGGCATTAGAAATTAATGCTGAATTAATATAGAAGCCGTCTGACGTGGAATCTCCAGAAACACTGCAGCTTCTTGGATTTTTGTATTTAATAAGCATGTAAGTTAAGATTTTTATGCAGAATGCAATAAAGACTGATCTGTGTTGTTGTCAACATCTTGGGGTAAATAAACCTGGGTTTTCTGCGACACTTTCAACGGCAGCCGCAGTGTTTTGGGCTGACCTGACGATACGAGTTCGAACTGGCAATTTTACATCATTGATTAGTTTGACGAAAGCTTTGCGAGTAGGTGATTCATATAGACCAAAAAGATAATGAATGTTCACTATTTCTATAGGTCATTGGAGGGAGTATCGTGCCATTTTCTTAAATCGTATACTCTAGCGACAAACGTCGAAGGTTCGAATCTTGCTATTCAACAGATCAACAATTCCGTAATATTTTAAATGGGACTTCTCTATAGGAACAACTTTATTATATATAGGTCAGTGCTGCGACCCTATAGCAGGTGCATGGTTTGGGTAATGTTCCTGTTTAGCTGCAACACCACCTATGGTAGGTAACCAGCAATATCTGGCTAAATCAGAAAGTACTCTAATATTGGAACATTAACAAAAAAAAACAAAATAGTTGTTTCTGTTTCTAAGGGTGGTTGCAGATCCAGAGAGCACTTTTACAAAATTTTACTCTCTAATAAGGCTGAATGTCGGACGAGAAGACAGTGTACAGTGTCAGATACATCTCTGCTGCCACGAGAATCACTAGAAGACCTGACTAGGAAGGGGTTACATTCAATAAGATCCTGAGCTACCTCAAGAGCCTGAACTTGTTTGATGAACTTTTTAAGAGAATGTTCGGATTCATATGGATGCTAGATCTCTTACCAATTTCTTCATTTCAGTGCAGTCAAAGTTTTACATATGAAGCTTCTTAAAAATATCGTTTTTAATCAATATGTTGAATATGGTATGGTTTATGGTGACAGGCATCAAAATTAGTGATTAAAGAGTAGATTGGTGATAACAATAAAATGATTCTTAATGATTCTTAAATGTCGAGGAAGTGCGAAGCCTGTTAAAGGTGAAGATTGAAAAGAGCTGTGATTTGATTCGATTCGCAAACCTTGAAAAATAAATTGTAATCTGAGGACATATTAGTGGACTACACACCATATTCTAATGTACCATAAAATAGGATATTAGCACAACAAATACTTTCAATTATACTTTCGTTCTTTCCCTTTTCATATTGGCGAACGCCCAACCGACTCGCGGAAATTACAATTCCCCATATAATAACTGCCATTACGACCCGTACGAATGAACGCAGTACCTCCATAGAGATTCCATTCTAATTCCGTACAATTAGCATTCCGCGCGGATCGAAGTAACGCGATTTACCATTTGGCGGAGTTTACCGACAACAATGCAACTACGAACGCGGAGAATGTGGTAATGACACTTTTACAAGAGCGCAGAGAGAACTTACAAAGACGATCTCGTATATGATCGTAGCGGTGATGTAAGGATACAAGGCGGTGCAAAATTTCACTCGATCCTGTGGAAACCGAAAGTTACAGTTGAACAACGGTCTATATTGTACCCGGCTTTCTCGTATAATAACAGCAAAGATCCCAAGAAGCTTCATTACATAAATTAAACACCGTCTAATAGACGGATAAGAAGCTGAACGACTTTTTTTTCAACGTAAGTGACTTGCAGTTTTACGGAAGCCCCTGAAGGTTGAGTGCTGCTTTCGATTATCTTAAAAATGCGGAAGACTATAAATAATTGTTACTAATAATAACTGCTTTACCATTTTCCTTCCTTTCTATACTTTTAACGTTTCCTCAGATGTGCAAATTTCTATTTTGATTTCGTTTCTGAATGTGTTTTCGCTTCATCAAATGTTAAACGAACTTCTAATCAGTGAGGATTTTATACACCATGTATTACCTTATCCGTCTAGCTTAGTCATTTAGAATTAATTGGACAGATTATGGAAGGAGATAATATTTGATATCTTTCCAAAATAGATTAGAAAAAGTTGAGTTAATGACTGTTAGCAATTTGTCTTCAATCTTTTTCTTTTATAAGCCATTTCATTAGTAAACTTCATATATTCTGAAGAATATTTTTAACAGGGGATTTAGGGGGATTTCGGGATACTAGAGAGTTTAAGCATAACGTACGCTAAAGTCAACGCTAAATTTAACGTACGTTATTGAATAACGTAAGTCAGTTGACAAAAAAGAGTTTAAGCAAACGTTTAGCTTACGCCAAAAGCAAAAAAAAAATATCCCACACCAGGGTGAGGTGACACATGTTTTTTTCACAACTTAATCCTCCCTCCCTGTTGAGTTGTTGTTGTGAAAAAGCTTCAAGCGTCTCATAATTCTAACATTTTGTTACTGAACGCACACATTTCGTTACTATACCTAGTACAATAACAAAAAGGATTATGTTACTATAGTAACATAATGTTAGTGCAAACGCGTCACTAGTGGTGGCGCCCCTTGTCGTTGTTTTGATTATAAATGTCAAAATTAAATTCAGACAGTTGGAAATGGCGTATGTACGCTTAAAAAGCATGTTGTATGTTTCCAAAGTTACTTTCAAATCTCTTTCAAACGATATTTATTTTGCGTAGAAGAATCTTTACTTTTGTGCACAGGTTGAGCACGCATGTTGATCTAATGTTCTTTGATGAATTACTAGTTTTTGCCATCCTCAATTTGCTGAGCATTAAGATAACGCGGTATATAATTAACTTCCCCGTCCTCCCACTAAACAATTTCCACTGTTGATTCTCTGGAATGACATCCATTACTTCACCTGTACCTAAGCCTAACTATTTGTTTATTACACCCAGTTATTTTAATTGCTAAATTTGCCGCATCTCCTCGATGTAATCATGCACTAAACATACATTAACCTCGACAAAAGTGTCGGTGATAAGGTTTATCTGCAACGGGCCGGACGGTCGTAAATCATTTTACACATCCCATTCGCATGACAAATGACTCCGTGTAAGAAAATTCAGCCGGTGAAATTTTTATTAATTCACTCGGCTTCGCTGCGAAGCGGAAGAAACCGTGGGATTCGCCTCACCCTAACCTAACACGTCGCAGAGCTTTAAAACGTCATTTGTTTCCTTCGTGAAATCGATAAATACGTACACACAATAGACGAAGAAGTGTGCGAAATAAAACGATTCGAACGCAGATCGCGGCCGTCGAATTACACCTGGTAGTGCCGTGAAGCGGAGGTGACTCTAGTTTGCATACATAGGGGGCGTTCCCCGTTCGACAACCCGTTCGCAAGTGTTACCACAGCGCTAATACGCAAGGGAATTATGTAAGGTTTGTTAATTTACATCGCTATCGTGTGCATTATCTGATTTAAGACGTTAGATAGAGGCGAGCGCAATCCATTTTCAGCTGGTACTGCTAGCTACCTGGTAACGTGTAATTAATTGTCCGCATAGCGACGGTAATCCCGCGGATCTATCGATCAGAGTTCGAACGGTTCTTCTTGCTTCATTCGATCGTGCGACTTCGTGTGCGAATTTTTGCTGATAGTATGGAAATTTAGATTTAGATTAGTAATACTAACTAATCTGTGATCCAACGTGAGTTTAGTGTTGAAAATTGTAGTCCTTCAGAATTAACTTCTTTTTGGTTGGTTATTTTTATTTTAATATATACAGTCCCTGGTCATACTATCAGACGTACTTAATTTTTTTTTTCAGTTATGTTTCAGACTGTTAACTTTATAACAATCATTATTTTGTTATAAAATTTTTAATTTTTTTAATTTGCAATCTTAGTAGCTAAACAAACAGAATAAGAAGAATATAACAGGTGGCGCAAAAGTAATCCTCCTATCAGAAAATGCTATAAATTTTGCGATTGGCCCCTAATGACAGTTCTGTTTTGACATTTGTGTAGTAAACACATGCGAAATACACGTTAATAAACAATGTTACGCTACAGTGCTCCAGAACGCGGAATATTGGTGACTATTTATTTGACCAATAATCGGTCGGTGACTTTGGCACAACGTGAATTTCGTCGCAGATTTCCTGGCCGTCCAACGCCTACTGGTGAAACACTGCGACGTTTAGCCGCTCGCCTCGAAGAGACTGGCACAACACGAGATGCTGCCAGGCGTGGCAGACCCCGGAGTAGCCGTTCTGCAGAGAATATTGCTGCTGTAGCCGAGGATGTCATGGAAGCGCCGTCGACATCGACCAGACGACGTGCCACGCAAATGGGTATCAGTCGACGGTCTTTACAGCGAATTTTGGTGCAAGATTTGAAGATGTTTCCGTACAAAGTCCAGACGGTGCATCAGCTGTTAGCTGCTGACCGCCAATCGCGTCTAACATACGCTCAAGCCATCCTTAATCACCACCAAGAGGAAGACGATTTTTCATCAAAAATAATCATGAGTGATGAGGCCCATTTCAATCTTAGCGGGTACGTAAATAAGCAAAATTTACGCTTCTGGGGCACTGAAAATCCGCGTGTAACCCACGAAGAGCCATTACGCCCGCTCAAAGTCACTGTATGGTGTGCTGTTTTCGCTGGAGGAGTCATCGGACCTTTTTCCTTCGAAGACGTCGCGGTCCAAACGGTTACTGTGAATGGTGAGCGCTACAGAGCAATGATCAACGAGTTCTTTTTGCCGCAACTTGATGAATTGGGATTGGAAAACATGTGGTTCCAACAGGACGGTGCAACGGCACACACTGCACGTGCCACCACCGATATGCTGAAGGATGCATTTCCCGGGCGCCTAATCTCCCGTTTTGGCGATTTGCACTGGCCAGCAAGATCGCCTGATTTGACCGCTGCAGACTTCTTTTTGTGGGGCTTTTTGAAGTCGCGGGTTTATGTCAACAAGCCTCAGACTCTTGCAGCTCTTAATAATAATAATAATAATAATAATAATAATAATACTACTTTATTGTCCAACAGGTTCTCCAATAACAGGACAAAAGAAAAAGTGTACACATACATAGATAAACATAGATGAAAAGAAACTTAATAATAAAGTAATAATACAATTAACAATATTCATTCATTTTGTCGAAAAAAATGTCATCGTAGTGCAAATTGGCGGCTCGACACATGGTAGATAACGGTGATCCATATAATACATTGGTCCTGCAAAAAGGTGGAACAGGAACGCGAGCTGAATCTAGGAACAGCAAAAGAGATGCAGGAGAGAAGGTATGGGCAATCAATCCGGCCGTTAGTTAATTTCCAAATAAACTTGGCACCAAGAACCTCACGTCGGTGACTCAGAGATACAAAGTCGTGATCTTGCAATAAGGTACAGTAGTCAGTTCCACGTTCAGGATACATACCAGTAAACTTGAATGTAAGATACTTTAAAAAGCGACGTTGTAACTTCTCCACAGCTAATTGTTGGTAAATATAGTGAGGAGACCAAACTTGGGAAGCGTACTCTAGTTTACTAACGACGAAAGTAAAGTAAAGCAGTTTCAGAACAGAAGTATTATTAAAGTATTTGCAAGAACGCATTACAAATCCTAAAGTCTTAGCTGCTGAAGCACAGAGCTGAGTGATGTGGGAGGAAAAAGTAAAGCTTTTGTGAAAGTACACACCCAGATCTTTAATAATGTCCACATTAGTTAAGTTTTCATCGCCAATATAATAAACGGATTGAACCTTGTTGCAATCAGCCCTACGCGTGAACGACACATGGAAACACTTGGTAATGTTTAGCTTTAGTTTGGAAGACGAACACCATTCCGCAATGGTTTCCAGATTTTCTTGCAAATGTCTAACGTCGTCCCAGGTATTGATGGTGGAGTAAATTTTTAAATCATCAGCATAAGCAAGGACGGAACATGATAGTGACGACAGTAAATCATTTATATAAAGAATAAATAAAAGTGGACCCAAGTTAGACCCTTGAGGTACACCAGATGGAGGCGAGAAACTGCGAGATACAAAACCGTTGTAGTGAACATAGCAGTATCTGGAGCTGAGATAAGAATGTAGTAGACAAAGAAGTGCAGGACTAAATCCATAAGAAGACAGTTTGTGTAACAGTATACCATGATCAATACTATCAAATGCGTTACTTAAATCAGCATAAATAACGTCGATTTGTCGCTGGAGATCCAAGTTAGTGCATATATACTGGGATATAGAAACCAGGTTCGTAATAGTTGATCGACCACGTACAAAACCGTGTTGATACGGAGATATTAGCGATATAGTATTGTGATAAATACATGAATAAATAACATTTTCAAATATCTTTGCAAAATTAGAAAGGATTGAGATAGGCCTATAATTATCCACTAAGTCCTTTTCATCTTTCTTATAAATAGGACTAATACGTGCCCATTTCCACTCATCAGGAAAAACAGAAGTTTCGATTGAAAGATTTATTATGTAAGCTAGAGGCTTAGCTAATGCAAATCTTGCGTCGTGGATAATTACGTTAGGAATTAAATCATTGCCGGAACTAAAATTCTGTGGAAAGGTGGACATAATCTTGACCAACTCGTCCTCGGTAACAGAGCTTAAAGTAAAAGGTATTTGACAGGAATGACAGTCGTCAGCAGTGTAAGGTGAGCTCGGGTGGTAGACCGAGGAAAACTTATCTGCAAAGGCATCGACAATAAGCTGAGGGGTAGTCAATTCAGCGCCATTATAAAATAATTTATTTGGAATACGAGTTGTACCCTTTCTACTATGCACATATTTAAAAATCTCCTTAGGATTTGACATAATGGACTCTTCTAATCTATTCATGTAAGTTTTGTAAGCAAGAGATATTTCAGTTTTACAAATAGATCGTAATCTTTTAAACTCATTATAAAAGTAATTATTACGTGTAACTTTCCAACGACGTCTGTAAAACGCTTTCAACTTCAAATGTGAAATAATAGTAGGCGTGAACCATTGTGGGTATCGTGACTGGCTGGTTGAAGAGTGAAATTTAGGAACAGAAATATCAAATAGACTATAGAGAAGATTGTAAAATTTAGTAAGAGCATCATTGACATCACGTGAATATTCCAAGAATGACCAATCAGCATGCAGAATATTAAAGTAGAGTTGACAGAAATTTGCTTTACGAAAATTATATCTGATGTTGGAGTTTGAAGGAAAAGCCGAATTTAGTGAACCCTTGGGAAAGTTTAAGGATATAGATAATGGAGGATGGTACGGATCAATAGTAACAAACGGAAACTCATCACGCTCAACAGTGACGGAACATTCTTCAGATGAGAGAACTAAGTCTAGCAAACGGTCGTCGCAATTACGTATTGTATTATGTTGTTTAAGTTTAAGAATATTGCACAGCAAGTTAAAAGTACCACATTTAGTGCAAGAAAAAGGATCATTCGCAAACTTCGGAAGGTTAAAATCGCCAACAAAAATCGTAGGTTTATCAAATAAAAACGTCTCGAGCGACTCACATAGTAGTTCCAAATCACCCTGTGATATACTTGGTGGAATATATACCGCAACAACATAGAAAATGACTGAAAGATATTCACATTTGCAGACAACTAAGTCAACAATAGGAACAATTGTGCGAATCATGGAGGCATCAATTTGTTCAAAAGCAATTGTATCAGATAAAGCAACAAAAACTCCGCCTCCGGTGGATCGATTAGTCGCTAGGAAGTCTCTATCACAACGAACAATATTGTAATGCGATGGGAGTATTTCTGAGGCAGTGATGGAATCATCCAGCCAACTTTCCGTAATAACAATAATATCATAGCTTGATTGACATGCACTTAAGTAGAAATTATGAGTTTTAGAACGAAGGCCACGAACATTTTGATAATAGACATTAACAGACAAAGAAGAACCGTTGGACTTATTTAGTTTAAAGATATAATTTCAGGAATGCCTTTCTTGTATTTAATTTTTAGATGTTCTTCGCCATTTTCCAAACGATTATTAAGTTCCATTTTAACGTTTTTGTAAATTTGGATTTGCATAGGTGTGCGGTCATTGGATACAGATACATTAACAAACTTGCTGTGATTCTTTAATTTAGATACGTTTCGTAAAATTAAATGTACAGAGGCTTCAGACTCAAAAGTAACCTTAATGGGGCGACGGCTTTCCTCCTTAGTGGGATCATGTTTTCCCAATCTAATAACTTTCACAATATTTGGAGTCACTTCCAAGGCAGTACACATATCATTGACAAACACCGAATCCAACGCCGTTTGCTCAGATCTAGAGCAATCTTTAGCCTCATTACAACCAAAAATTACAATGTTTGTCTTACGCCTATCACGATCAGCCACCTCATGAACAATTCTCTCCATGTCGATTAACGGCAAAGTGGAGGATGTATTAGTGGATTCCACTATTGATTGTTTTAGAATTTTTATATCGTCCTGAAGGGACGCTATGACGGCCTTTAAGCTGTTAATATCGTCACCGAGATGTATACAATTTTTGCACGACCAAGTGAAACCAGTTTTTAAATGAATCTTTCGTGCTTCAGCAGTAGTGACATTAACACAATCGATTTTATAGGGTTTATTACATACGCAGCAATTAACCGTTTTATGTGGTTCAACACTAGCATTGCAACAAGTACAGGTAGGCATAGTAACGCAATGTAAGTAAAAATGAAATATAGGAACGTGACGGGGATACACACTTCACGCCAGCGGTGCCCTTCGCGGCGACTTAAAAAAGACACATAAAGGGATACCTAGGCAACGGAAGGAATTAGGTGAGGTGTACACAGGAGAAATAAACAAATAATAAAAGAAATGCAGTGCGAATAAAAACAACCCAACATAAAAATGCCTACAAAGAAGGAGAACCACAGCAAAAAGTAGGAGTGTGGAATAATATTCAATTATAAATTTTAAATAAACCAAAACTCAAAATGAGAAATAACATACCAAAAGCCAAAACAATAATTTGCACTTTCAAGCGATAGAAAATTAAAAAAATTTAACTGATTCCTTTTCACTAAAAACAGTAAACTAAAGCGGAGCACAAAAATATGTATGCATACGTACACGACTGCTATACGACTTACGCTCTTAAAGACAATATCCGTCAAGAATGTGAGGACCTATCGCCGGAAGTTTTGACCAAAGTGATGGAAAATGCCATAAAAAGGGCTCAAATGACAATCAACTGTGGCGGCGGCCATTTACATCATATTCTCGATTTGATGTAAAAAAATTAAAAGACCAAATAAAAATAATCCACAAGAAGAATAAGTTTTTCATTTTTTTTTTAAATTACAGCCAAAAAACATCGGAAGGTTATTTTTGCGCCACCTTGTATTTTAAGGAAAAACTTCATTCGTATAAATTTTAGTCCCTGGTCATATTATTAGACGTACTTAATTTTTTTTTCAGTTATGTTTCAGACTGTTGACTTTATAACAATTATTATTTTGTTATAAAATTTTTGAATTTTTTTAATTTGCAATCTTAGTAGCTAAACAAACAGAATAAAAAGAATATATTTTAAGGAAAAACTTCATTCGTATAAATTTTAGAAGAAAATTCTTCGTAAATTTTCTTGTTCTTGTTTCAATGAATAGCGTAGCCGCTTTTGGAGAATCCATTCTTTTTCAGCCACTACAATTACTAATAACATCTCGCATATACTCGTCACACCATGCCTGGCTATCTATTCCTCCCTGTCTTCAGATGATTCTGTTTTATCACAAAATTTTACATACAAGGCAATGAATTTCAATTATTTACGAAGCTACTAAAAAAAAAAAAAGTAAAACTATGTATTTGCTAAGTTGCGGTACCTATTAAAAGCTCATACTTATTTATGCAAACGCAGACTTGCACGCGAAAAAATTCGTTACCTCCCGTCTTCCACGCGCCGCTCGAGAAACAATTTCGAATCACCCCGAGCGTCATTCTAGGAACGACCGCTCTTAATAAAGTCCTAAATCAAGAACGCGGAGAACAGCGCCGCCTCGTAGTCGCGCCGCTGCCGTTGTTCTGAAGCGAGCTCGAAACGAAACGCGGTTACGACGAAGCAGAAAAAATAACCGAGCAGTGACCGCAAAAACAGAAGACTGTCAATAATATTATTTATGCAAGTGAGCCGTCAGACGCGCACCGCGCGCTCTATTCCCATGATAGGCCGTTCGATGCTCCAAGAGAGGAATAAACGAATGACCACACCACAGTATATACCTTATGCAGTAGTTTCACTCCCGCAAATTGGTGGTTCAAAGTTGCAACTCGCGCACGGAACCGCGCATGTAGGGACTCAGGACAACTTTGAACAGACCCGGATTGGCCTAATATTGGGGAACGGATTAATGGCTTGTTTACAAAGACACAACATGGACACAACCTATAAAACCACCTCGATGGCTTTGTTTATTTGCAAGTGTTCCATAATTAAAATCAATTAAAATTAACCGCCGTAATAAGTTTAGTTATACGTGAGTTTAATATTTTCGTAGTAGTATTTTTTCTAGCATGTGGTATATATATAGATACTATCTTTAATCTTAATTTAATAATAATAGTTTTAACTTTGTGTTGTAGGTTAATATTTCTGCCTTTCATATTTACAGGTGTTGTTTTGTGTACGTTTATTCATAGATTAAACTTTACTTGATAGTTTGAATTTAGTGTGCATAGATAACTTATACAAATCAACATGAAGTGCTGTGTTCTCAACTGTAATAGGAGGTCTGCAGTAAGCAATGCCGTAGACACCGAAGAAGTTTATTTCATTAGGCTACCCACAGACCAAATACGGTTAGTAGAAGTATAATCAATTTATGCAATTTGTTTTTGATTTAACTTTTTGCTTTTTATGATGCTTATTTACTGTGATTATATATAAGTATAAAAAATAGAAATAGACAAATCTAAAAATTGTTACAGCTGTGATAAATGGATTGCAGCTCTAGGTGAAGATATCCTAAAACCAAATGCAAAAGTGTGCGATATACATTTTACCGAATTCGATTTTAAAACAGGGCTTAGAAATAGATTGGAAAACGATGCGATCAGTAATGGATAGATGTATTCTGTAAACCTTACAAAAAAGAATTATGGAGAATTGCAAGAAAACCCAAGAGGTAAGTTAAACAATAATAATTATACTGTTTGTATAGCTTTTTCTTTCAATTGCTTACAGCTGCTGCAACTGTGCAGACATCTCGCACATTATTTGCCAATAGCCCAGAGAGGAAGTTACGAAAAGAAGTACAGTATTTAAAAAGGAAAGTTACACCTTTCGAATGTAGAGAGGCTTTTATGGAAAGAAAAGAGCAAAGTACGTCGGAAGAACAGTTTCTCCAGTTTTGTCAGACCCATTTTAATGAAGGTACTGTAAATTTGATCAAAGCGCAATTGCAATTATGCAAGCGATGGGAGCATGGCTATAGGTGGTACTCCAATGTATTTAAACAATTTGCTTTAAATATTTTTTTTTAGGTCCAAAAGTATATCGTTTTTTATATAAAACTTTTAACCTACCATCGAAATCAACATTGTGCAGAATAACGAGCAAATGGGATTTTGCTCCAGGAATAAACGACTTTGCTTTTGGAGTTATATCTGCTAAAGTAAGTGTTATGAATGAGTAAGCAAAAGATTGTGTTTTATGTGATGATGAAATGTCATTGAAGACTTTCCTTTATTTTCATTGGTCGAAGGATGAAATAATAGAAAACATATAAACCAGCAAATAATGCAGTACATAGTTTAATGTCCAGGAGAATTCATTTCAACTGAAAGCAACCTGTATAATTTTATTTTTATTTTATAAGATAGTTATTGTTATTTTAGGTTTTTTTTTTATTCGTAGATATGTACACCTTTTTTCTTGTTCATATAGATTACGTGATTTGTTATTCTCTTTTGCTATTTGTTAAGTAGTTTCTGTGTATTACATCGTGGAACCTATATAATAAATAAACCTGCATGTGACTACTGTTACCTTATGTAGGCACCTAGGAAGAGAACAGGACATATTCATAGATTTATATCTATATATATTTTAACATTAGTTCTTTTATACATAAGTAAGTTATATTCCAGTAAATTGTACACATTTGTTTGAAATAGATCACCATTAGTGAAGTAATAAATATTTTATTTATATATGATTTGTTTCCTTTCCATAACATGCATTAACAATCAATAATAATTTAATGATCCTTGGCTACTAACTGTTTCACAGAAGTATCAAAATATTGACATGGATATCTTTTGAAATTGCAATGGTATTATATATTGTGAATCATATCAGTACCAATTCTTTGTACTGAAATTAAGATGCTAGTAAAATCTTTATTAGTTCATTCTTACTTTATTTACCCAAGATTTAATTGAGTACTAATTTCCGTTAAAATGTAAAATTAAAAGCAAACACTAATTAGATAAGATCTTCTATAATTAAGAATTACACTTTTAAGGACATCAACTATTATGCAGATAAATCCCTTATAATAAAGGCCTTTTCAATTACATTTACTACAAACATAGTCTGCTTGAAGCATTATAAAAACACTTGTTAATTATTTACTTACCATATTTATTTACTCAATGATTTTATTTTAAATGTAGAATAGAAAGTAATTATTAATGAAGCGATTACCAGCATTATATGTAGGTAAATATTAATAAACACATTTATAAATCGCATATAACATTTATTAACTGATGAATACAATAATAATCTTGTATTTTCCTCAGTAAATTTTTCTAATTTGCCAATGTAAACTTTTATACCAGCACTGTTTGCATTTTAATTCAATTTAATAATTTCCTTTTTATTTTTTCCAATATTGGGTTAATCCGGTTCTGTCGGGGCCGGGCGATATGCCCTGAACCTACTATGCGCGGTTCAGTGCGCCAGGTAAAATTTAGAACATCGAGATCAAAGGTGCCGACACGAAGTGAAACTACTGCTTAGGTATATACTGTGACCACACATTCGCAGTAAACGTCACGCGCCTTGAATTATGAGCCAAAGCGCCTACAATGAAAATTTAATTAACGCCACCGCAGAGACCTCGAAGAGAGCCGAAGAGCGACCCGGAATGATCTCGAGGAAGGTTAAAGCAACATCAACTGTATACTGTGCACCCAGTGAATGAAACTGAAATTCATATGCATTTCGAAGTATTATTGCTAACTTTGTTATTATTAAAGCTACAAATTCAGCTAAATTAACAAAGATTTAGTATTTTTAGTACTGATTAATCTTGAATGTAATAACTTTTTTTTTATAAATTGACCTTAGTAGTTGAATAATAATAAAGATGAATTTCAATTGGACTTTGTAGCTCGACAAAAAATAACCAAACCTAACTGTGCATTTGGTATTTATTAAAAAGAATGTATGTATCTTGGAAGTGCATCTGGAATGAAGTAATTACATATTTGTTTATATAAATATAAGTGATTTGGATTTACCGTAAAAATAAATAATATATATTATACTTTGTCAAATCAATTTGATACGTCAACAAACAAAAATTTAAAATGACAAACATTTATAATAATCAACGAAGGACACTACATTCTATATTGGCAGGACATATGTATACAATGTGTCCCGGATTTTACACATTCTTTAAAGGCAATTTGCCCTTAGATTCTCTATCTTTATTTCATTCAATTCATTCATAAATTGATCTTCAAATTGGATAAGTTTGACCATACATACATGTTTTTTAAATGCTCTTCATAGCCATAAAATGCCGCATTGTTTTACCCAAATTTTATGAACGTAAACTAGACTTACTTTATAATAAAAAATAACAAAGGTGGTTAGTCAATTGTGTTTGTTTACTAAAATATGTTGGTTTAATAAAAGATAAATTATTAACAAATAAACAAAGTAAACAAGTAAATAAATTAATCAAATCTGTGATAAATTGAATCACAATGATGGTAATGGGTAAAATTAACCTACCACTTTTGCTATTTTTTTTTTTTTTTTCATTAAATCTAGTCTATTTTACCCTCTCAAAGTTTGAATAAAACGATACGGGACACATTGTATACATATGTCCTGCCAATATGGAATGCAGTGCATAGACAAGTTTTTTTCTTTAAATTTGATAATTTTTTAATTGTAACATTTAGCAGTAAGTAAGTTTGCTTCCGAAAAGTTGGATATACACGTCAACACTTCAAATATGCAGTGTTTTGAATTTCTTACTATTGAAAATATAAAAGTTATTAGCAATTTATTTTTTCTGTATTATGATATAAAACAAATCAATCAAAACCTAACTACTTAGAAAATATTATAAAACAAAAAAGTAAATAAATTAAAGCTATGCAATTTTAATTGATTTGATTTATTAATTTAATTATGAAAGAACATGTGTATGACATTTGTTGGTGACAGTATGTATTTTTGTTATGCGAGGTTTCAATAAAAAATGTGCTTATAAGAGCTGAATATCAGATAAACACTAATGCTTCCCTTTTGTGGATTCGCGGTAAACTTTTTGCGCCTTAACCCGAATGAATACCCTTCTTAGAAAACGGATAAATCAAGGTGAAATTCATAGAGGACATAAATTCAAAACAGGACTGACTAAAACTATCTTCCGTAAATACAGTTGTGTATACAATTCAACATAAAAATATGTAACCAAACTCGCGATTCAGATTGTTAACCTTATTGTGGGAGGAGCTGTACATCTTGTCAAGTAAAATTGATTTTATAGCTACATCTACGAAGATAAACTACAGGTGGCAGCACTTCCCATTAATGAACTCCTACAAAAATAAATTTTTCCTCGCTTACTCATTACGCAGAGTGAAAAAGAAACATATCGACAGCTTTCGCATTTTAAATTGACAAATTTGGATTTCCCAGCGCGATTTTTTCGATTACCTCGAATGCATTACGGCCTGTAAGAGCCACCAGACGATCTCTTACCACGTATTCGCGCGCGCGCTTTCTTCAACACAGAGAAATGTAAAACGTAGAAAAAGAAATACAAAAGCAGTATTCCGAGCGGAATGCGCACTTGCGTGATGTGCATAATTTATCGCCTTCGGTTATAGGAAAGCAACGAAATGATTCGCGAGCGCCATTGGCAGCACAAATGCTCGGCGTGGACGTTCACCGATTCTATGCGATTTAATTCTTTTTTCTTTCGGTTATATGAACGTGTTGAATTAGTTATTGGTTATCTGTCTGTCCCTGTTTATTCCGATATTTCTTTGAGTACGAATGACTAGTTAACGATTCCTAATGTATGCAAATGCTTCATTATCGATCTATAAACAACATGTAAAGCAACATTATTATATAATAATCTTTAGAGAATTTACGTAGCGAAATAGAATTTATATTTTATCATAAATTATCACAAAATGAATCAGAATTGAATTAAATAGTATTATTAATTTTATTTTACTGTAATCAAAGGCAAAACAAGGTCTTTCAATTGAGTATTTATTTCTCGAAATAAAATTAGGTACGCTAGAATTTCTTTTTTATTAAATACAAATCCATGTTTATTTTATTGTCGTAAATGTTGAAATTTAAAGACTCGGTTTTAATACATATTTGCAGCCTTCGCCGTATAGTTTAAACTAGATATTCGGGCTCGTTCACCCGCCCCATTAATTAGTCGTTTTATGACCGCTTACCGCCCCAACTCTGCAGAAAGCAGAAAGTATGCGCTCCACCTGGAAAGCACCACTTGCTCCCCAACTCGGCAGACCAGCCAAACCGTACCACTCTCCGCTAACCCCCGTCTACACCTGTGACTTGTTTGAGATCGTCGGTACACCCTGTATATTCGTTTTTTTTTTAATTCTTGCCTCTCACTTGTAAAAAGACTCGACGCTTCGCGTCTCGCAATGATTTATTTGTGTGATTGGTTTGGGATCTTTCATAAAATCCCAAACAAAACCGTCTAGGATATTATGATCGGGTAATCTACAACTCATGATATTCCAATCCATCTCTTTGATAAATATTGTGTCGCACAATCAATAGCATGTCATCTATAACTTCTTCCAAAACGTTGAGGTGTTTAACATGATCTAGACGGGTCCGAAGATTATTTGGTTCAATAATTTTATCATAAAAATGATAATGTGACCACTCATTCAAAAGACCTTTTATTTTCTTTTACGGCAATATGTATCAAAAAGTCATTTTTGTTAATCACTAAGCAAAGAATGCATAATTTGCAACTTGTTTAATAAAAGACAATTACAATGACATGGCTTCAAATGCTCACCCTACGTACTCCCCTGACATTTCGCATTTTTCTTTTATGGTAACCAAGGTAACCCCTACTTGTTTTTGTCACATTCATTAAGCACTTATTTTGTACTGTATACATTAGTGTACGTTTGCATTGTTCAGTGGAGTTTACTTTTAGTTTAATCGTGAATTTACAAATTAATATTATTATTAAATGTATTGGCTGGAGCTGTGTCCTCTGGCGTTCCGCAGGGCTCTGTCCTCGGTCCGCTGCTTTTCTCTTTACACATTTCAGATCTTTGTAATAATGTTAGGACTTGCAAAGTGGATGATACTCAGATTTACGCTAGCGTTTCTATCCTTAATCTACCACTTTACGAACGCCTTATCAATATTGATTTACGCGAAATAGCACGGGCTGCCGAAGCGCGCTGTTTGACTGTTAACCATCTGAAGAGTTCTGCCATATTCTTTGGCCCCTCCAAAGATCAGTCAGAAGCTGACTAATCACATTCTAATTCCGCGTAGTGAAACTAAGAGCTCGGGTGTGTTGTTTGATTCGGATCTTGGGTTTAGATGTTTTATCTCGCGCCAAATTCTCGAAGCTTCTTATTTCGTCCTGTTAAGATGATGCTTTGCGATAGTCTCATACTTTCTTCGTTCAACTACTGTGATGTTGTCTATGGCTCGTTCTTATAGAATCCAGAAGGTGCAGAGCTCATGCTTACGATTTGTTACACCTGCATTGAATAGGGTGGATTGGTTGGCTATGAATAATGGGAGAGAACTTCATTTCGCATGTTTTGTTCGTCGTATTATTTGCACTGAATCTCCAGCTTATCTTTATGCATTGTTAACACCCAGGCATCAGATCCACACTAGAGAGAACTTCGTTTCTTAGACCGGCTGACAGTCCCGTTGCATTCCGATTCGCGATTTTTGAAAGGGGATTTTCCTATATTGCGCCTACCGTATTTAATGAGTTAACCTGTGAATTTAGATCAGCGTTTCGCGCCTCTCTTGCTAGGAAGCTTAAACTGGCTCTGCTCTCTCATTTCTACAGCACGTTGCTCGGTTATAATGAATACAATGAATAAAATCGATTTTTCATTATATTTTGCATTTATTATGCCTCTTGCACTTTATTTGTATTTACACTTTCTTTTTGTATATAATAAAGACGCTATTATTACTATTATTATGATTTGAATATGCTGGACGATACAGTCAATCAAAAAATGTTGTTATTAAATAATAAAATCTGCAGCTTTGACTCTAATTACTTTCATAATATTATTAAACTGAACAATATTTGCTTAATTTAACACATGTCGTTTTTTTCTTTAACTGTAGGCTGGATCGGTTTAAAGTCGTAAATTCCTTTACTCGCAGAACACATGGATAACGGATGGTACAAATAGGAGAAGGTCGCCACCTCATTAGCATGGTAATTAGTCCTGTTAGCGCGACCATTGCGTTCCTGCTAGCGTAATTTTCAACTTGCTGCGTATATCGGAAAAGTAATATTCTACCAGAACCAGTGAGGAGAGAGAGACTTTATAAGCCACCTGTATAAGAATGTGTGTGTTCACGTCAGCGTGCTTGTATCCGTAAGTTCGGGGCGTCAGGCAACAACACCGGTGAGAACGGAGAACAAATTAACATAATCGGGCTCGAGCTAGTTCGAACACACACAACCGCGTATAAGCGGAAAGATACGCTAGAGGAGGAGAGACGATTTTCGCGATGATATCCCGTCTCTCTCGCTTAATGCAGCAACAATACGGAATATACACGGAACGCGTTCTAAAATATGCGCGAGCGAGAGAGGAAACGGGTAAAAAGCGAAACGATCCGGGCTCGGAGCCGCAAAAGTTTGGAGTTATTCTCGTGGAAATTACATATGTTTACATGATACGCGAAAATGAGCACAAAACGAGGCGTTCGGTATTCGTTCTGCTTGCTCAAGTGTTTAAGCGGCCGAGAGTCGTTCCTCTTCTGTAGATACTGCCGGCAAACGGTTCGCCGCTCACCGGCAAGAATTACAACAAATTATATAGTCGAGATAACGATTCAATTGTTGGATGGTATACACACAAGAAAGTGATACGTCACTGAGAGCGCGCTTGAACGCTCGGGCTGGCGTAAAACGTATGTAGTGCCTGCCATAACTCCGGGTACGGTGTTGCACGTGTGTTGTTACATAGATTAGGTATCCATGTCGAATGTACGGCCGCCGTCCGTGTTCCAATAACACTTACACGAATTATAAACGGGGAGAAGATGTTATTATAATCATTTCGTACGGGGTTTATAATTTGAAAATCCCGTACGGTGGTGCTACTAATGCAATAATGTCGACTTCCTAAATTGTAATGGATATAGTCAAGCTTACTACGTTTACTGAAATATCTTCTTAATGTCTATGCATGAGAAAAAACATCAACATAAAAATATTTCTCTAGTTACAGGCAAAGAAACTATCCAATGCAATCTAAACTATAAAGAAAATATATAATAATTATTATATCTAATAAGTTTTAGCTCACTGTAGCAGAATTGGCCAAATCACGCGGGCTGCATAAATCGAAGGTGTAATCTGGTTGCAATATTTCGATTTTATGAAACATAGATACTTGCGGGGAGCTAGGTGTGCGAACGGAAACCGAACGTATGTTATATATGTGTTAATATGTGTTTTGCCGCACAGCTGTTATTTATCTAGAATAGGAAATTGGAAGTTTATACCTCCTTGAATATAGATTGCTGACGCTCTTATTAATGTATTCGTATGTCTCATAAGAAAATATTTTATGCTTGAAATTTTTTTCTTAATAGTATAAAGTCTAGCTATCATTTTTAATTATTGCCAAGTAACCCCAATTTTTTTTTTAAACATGTATCATATATACAGGGTCATTCACGCTGTACGAGCACGGAATATCGTGGCCAAAACACGTGACGTTAATAAAATTTACTTTTAAGGTATTATGTAGGCGATTAGATAGATTAAAAACACCAAATGGTGCAAAAACCTATTATTTGGCATATTCAAACGCAAGACTTAGCTTAAAGCTTAACCTATAAATACTATTCGATGGGTAATTAAAAAGTACACTTGCTGGTAAATTAAAAAAATATGCCGTTCTATTTAAATTAATCAAGTTATAGCCACTTCAAATTCTTATTCGATTAGTTTTAATTTTTGTACACTCTGTATAAGATAGCATATATAGTATGGTCATTGTTACAGTTTATTCCTTTATTTGATCGATTTTCCCATAGTTCTGCGATTTTGGCGCCGGCAAAGTTTCTGGCACGACGCAAACCGCCCCCTTGCGGCGATTTCGGCCCCAGCGTAGTTTCTAGCCCCCTAGCTGTGATTTTTGAGCCGATAGAATTTCACCCACGACGCAGGCCGCCGTCTAGCTGTGATTTCGGAGCCGGCAGACTTTCCGGCACGACGCAAACCTCCTCCTAGCTGTGATTTATCAATTTTTTCTGATATTTTTCCTAAACATGTAAAACCAAACAATACAAAAACCACGAAAAAATGCCAAAATTAGTTTTAAATGTTAAAGTTATGTAATAAAATTCTAGGAATTTATAATCAGGTAAATAAATCAGTCCATTTCAACTTTCACAATATTAACTTATTTAGTTTATACACACTTTAGAATTATTTGTGAAGATATTATCTTTATTGTAAAAACGTCAAAATCATTAAATTTTTACCAAACAAGTCAATGAATTTTATTAAATTCCTACTAACTAATATCAAAAATATGATTGGTACTTTATAAAGCAATTAAACCTCTCAAAAAAGCCACAGTAAAACACATTTAATAATATTTATAGTATAGAAAACCAATTCTTTAGACTTGGGCGTATATTACACAATAAAAGTTCTTTGACAAAGACCTTTTTTAGATCTTCTTTTATAAAAGATATTTGACTGTAAAAAGTTTCTATATTACACTACGAAAAATATGTTATAACGGTTTTATAAAATATCACAAATATTGGTATGTCGATAAAGGAGTATATACGAAAATTGTTTGAAGAGTACCATATTTATTAAGGTTTATCGGTATTTACTAACCTGATATGACGGAAAATAGATCTGGTTCATAATTTATGAACGCTTTCGATATAGGTATGTCAACGTCGCTAACTCTAACTAATCTCTTTCATAATTTTCAGCCTTTTTTTCAACCTGTTGGTAATCAGATAATGTTATGGTAAGTGGATCCTTTTATCCTGTTCAATAATTTAGGAATGCTATCGCTTTATATCCCAATGTAACCTTAACATAGGTTTGTATTATCTATCTGTCAAATATCTTTTATAAAATATTGGATTAAAAGGCTAAATATGATAAAAAAATATATACACTACAGTTATATAACATTATAAAACAGAAACAGAGATGTTACAGTACAAAAGTTCTGTCAAATATCTTTTATAAAACCTCAAAGTTAATTCAAATATTGAAACACTTAACACACATGTACTAGAAGCAAATTTTGTATGCTAACCCCCTAGAAATTGTATATTTTATACCTTACCGCATGATATTATCTTAGGGCCCTATTTGTTTGTTATTTAGAAACATCTGCGCTATCTTAAACATTTGTTAAATTTAACTACGGCACTTAGCGTCGTGCTATCTTAATGAGCAGATATTAATGCGGCCCCCACGCATTTGAATCGATAAAATCAACATACCTACGCTAACTGAATAGTTTTTTTCTTTTCCTTTCTATATTTACCTTTTCCTTAATTCCCGTCGCCATTATTTATGATTATAACAACGTCGAACTTGGCAATAAATAAAACGCAACGGCACGACTCATTGTCAGTCATACACGCCGCTCCCGTTCCTATATATTCGTATCGCTGGGCTCGCTCTGAGGCAGTGGCTCATTAAAATTCCGAACGCGAATTCCGAAAATCCCCGGCACATCAGGAATATTATTTCACTAATTAAATTAATTATTATAATAACGTGGAGATACCGTAAATCGAAGCCGTTTTATCGGCGAGCGTTACGCACAAAAGGAATTAGCATTTTCTGGTCCACAAACCGTAATTATATAGACAAAACGTAATGTTTAAGAGAGATCTCTCGATCGGTAATACAGATTATGCACATACAGGCTCTACGGTTTAGATTATATACATTCGGAGTCTATAAAATTCCTGTGTGTGTGCCCGCATTGTATAATTCTTTATTTTTTTTTTTTATTATTTTCAGCCTTTCCGCTAAAACCCCAACGTTTAAAACGAGTCCGCCGAACGAAAAGGCTCATTAGAATAATTTCGAAATTAAGATCTAATCGCAAAACGTACCGTGTACGATTTATGTAATTTGCATAGGTAATATCGGTATTGTTTATAATACGTGAAACTCACTAATTTGCTGGCGGTAGTGTTGGCGGCGACCAGGGTTTGAGTCTGAAATCTTTTCCGTCGAGGAAAGGTCATTAAAATGCGCGCTTGACGGAATTTTGTGGCCGTAAAATGTACCTATGTAGTTTATAGTTGGTTATAAAGGTGATTGCGTAATATGAAGATATTCCACTGGTTCCGTTAACGAAACTATGTTGAGAAATAACAATAAATTCGGTGCGTATTCAAGCAAGCTAAAATTTCTAATGTACTGTCGAAAATCTTCAAGTTATTCTTACAGTAATATATTTGTTTAATTTTTTGCCGTATGTGTAATTTATTTGTTAAAATAATTAGACGTATGGATGATTTACTAATATAATTTCAGTTAAATATAACGTTTCGGTTGGCTCTGCAACTTTATTCAAATTTTTAATGCCGATAAGTGACATTATCCAAAGTTAAATTCAACAACAAAAGTTGTATGGTAAACGGGGAATTCACATGGAATTCACATATCCAGAAATTGACCACCAAAGCCACCATCGCCCTGGGTAGATGTAGGAGGTTGTGTGGAAAGAATTGGGGCCTTAGCCCCAAGATGACTCTGTGGTTATACACAAGGGTAATTAGACCCATGTTAACGTACGGAGCAGTTGCATGGTGGCCAAAGGCGCGGCAGGCGGGGGCGGCCAAAGCGCTGGGTGGCGTGCAGAGGCTGGCGTGCCTGTGCGCCACGGGGGCGTTGAGATCGACCCCTACCGCAGCGATTGAAGTAATTCTGAACCTGCCACCATTACATATCTTTGTACAAGGAGCCGCAAGGTCCACAGTACACAGACTCTTACATAGTCAAGTACCGATAAGTAAATCGCACGGGGCTGACTATAAAAAGCTGCTAGACGAACTCAAGGAGGCACCTCTTTTAGGATTGCCATGCGATGCCATGGTTCGTACCCCTAACCTCGATAGGAAATATCAGGTTATAATACCAGATAAGAAGGACTGGGAGGCAAGTGCCCCGGTAAGAGCGGACTCAAACTGGTTTACTGACGGCTCTAAAACGGACTACGGCGTTGGAGCGGGTATTTATTCTAAGAAGCCTAAAAAGGCTCTTTCGGTAACCTTCAGCAAAGACACGACGGTGTTCCAAGCTGAGGTTGCTGCAATTCATCACTGCGTCCGAGAGATAGAAAGATGTACCGAACCGGGTAAAAGCGTCGCTATCTTCTCTGACAGTCAGTCCACACTTAAAGCGATTAGCTCCGCAAGCGTGGACTCTAAGCTGATTTGGGACTGTGTAAGCGCCCTAAATGAGGTGGGCACCCAAAGGAAAGTAACCCTAGCCTGGGTCCCTAGCCACTCGGGCGTGAGAGGAAACGAGGCGGCGGACGAGCTAGCCAGGCGAGGTTCGTCAAGGCCATTCGTCGGAGCCGACCCCTCTTTCGGCACTACCAAATCGCAAATTAAAAAATCCATCAATGAATGGATATATAAACAGTCCAGAGAGTGGTGGCAAAAATCACCGGGACAATGGCAGGCAAAAGAGTTCCTAAAGGAGCAAAGGCCTGAACTAACGAGAGATCTACTGAATAAAGACAGGAAGACTGTCAAAATGATTGTAGGTCTGCTGACTGGTCACTGTAGACTGAATAGGCATATGTACAACATAGGCCTGGCAGATGATGCAACCTGCAGATACTGCCAAGAGGAGGAAGAAACACCAGTTCATGTGCTGTGTCAATGTGAAGGCCTGGCGAGGACAAGGTTTCTAGTAATGGGGGAGGTGAACCCCACAGCTAGTAGCTACATAAAGAAGCCGCTCTCAAAGATGATAGGCCTAATTAAGAGGGCAAAATTAGAGAGCGTCCTCTAGGAAAAAAGGGGATCACAATAGATCTGAAAAGGTCGCGGTGAAATAGGTCGATAGGCCACCCCAATCCTAATCTAATCTAATCTAATCTAATGGTAAACGGGACACAAACACATACATTTTAAAAATTATTAAACAACAGAAGACGAAACAGGAAAGACAAACAGCAACATGCATTTATGATTTAATATTAGTTTGGATAATTTCACTTAACGATTTAACAACGACATTAAGAATTTGAAAAAGGTTGCAGCCATACGTCCTATTATTTTAAAAAATAATTGGAAACTCCAGAGTTTAATCAAAAACTGAATTTTCGTGTTGTCGGTATTTCCATATAAACGCATCACTGGTCAATAACTGTTCCAAGTTCCAATATGACGACAAATCGTAACCCAACATTACCTTCAGAGGAGGCACACTTAGCGGAATATCCAACGGATTTCTTTAAATTATTTTTCGAAGAAAATATGATGCAGAAAATTGTTCCTGAAACAATAAACATGGCATGCAAAAAAATGTAGATCTTAGTTTCTCCTTAAACGAATTGTATGTTATATTTGGCAGTTTGACATTATCCGGCTACTAGGGTCAGACAACGTAAATGGTACTGGCCCATATTTTGCTATCTTTTTGATGTTAGCGTCGTAAATGGATGATTACTAATGAAAAAACTTAAAACTCAAGATCCAAATTGCACCAGCCTGTTGATATTCAGGCGTTACGTGGCTTCGTCTTTTCTCCGGAGTTACGGAACCAATCCATTAAAATCTAGAAGTACAATTTCTATTGATGCCGTTAGATCTGATAATGTTGGTTATATTATTGAATATAATGAAACAGAACGCAGATGTAAAGTAGACACAAAGAAACGCAAGTTTGTTTGCAAAAAATGTGGCTGTGCTTTACATCCGAAATATCACACAAAATAATTTAAAAAAATGACATAACTGATTCCAAGTTGTATTGTATGTCGTCTAATAGGTGTATTAAATATGTATGTTCAATAAATTTAAAATAATAAATTATTTACAAATATATGATATTCGTATTATATCCATGATGTCCGTTTAAACGGAAAATTTGTAAAACTTTCATTAGCATTATTTCATATAGACTATATTTACATGGTTTATTACAGAAAAAGTAACAATAACAAAAAAAGAAGTACCCATGCACTAATGGGTTAAGCAAAATCAGTGTAGATCGTTACACAATTTATTTTTTTCTATAATTTGAATTATTTTAAGACATGTTTAATATATAGGCATGAATTGTACATGATCTCTTATATTCTTTTAGCAAATACAAATTTTCAATTTTAGAATATAATAAGTGTGAAGGTTGTTGCCGGTAAACAATAATTGTAAGGGGGAAACCATTACCTAGCCTTTAGTACTACCAAAACAGTTAAATACTTATCCTAACTTTTGTTGATATGTCTTATGGTTTTGCAGATATTAAAGCAAATAGGGTCACTTCGAAAACGGGCGATTTAGCATCTAAAAAAGTCACCGTTATTCTTACTTTATATGGGTTTGTAAAATTTTATTTAAATCGGGGAAAGACGGTTGCTCGTATTCGCTTGTAAGTTTTATTATATCCGCTTACTTATAGGGATTAAATAAGCTATCAATGTCAGCATACAAGCAGAGTATCAGGACAATTCTATTATCACCAATTAACTTTGTTTTTGCAAAACTGTAAGTTAATAGCGATTTTTTCACATCTACTACAAAGAAACCCTATATCTGATGGTATCTGCGTCCTGATCTAGCATTTAATTATTTACCAATCGCAAACGTATAATATATAGAAATTATTTTATAATTGTAAATACACATCGCTATACTCCTATCTACAGTTTCATTCGACGTTTCTCTCTTCATATCTGCTTCTTTTCTCCGTTACTCCCTTTACGGAGCGCATCTCACGCCGACGGACGAAAACGAGTTTTTCAATCGGGTCGGTCAGCAGCTCCGCGTGCACCAGCCGGGACGAACGAGGCACGCATACGCAAGGGAGGGAGAGAAGTCAGTCCGTGAACGTTAATTTTTCATCTCTCTATGAATGCCCGTCAAATTTATTCAAGTATGTAACAAGCCGAGATGACAACTGTGATTGCTTATCAAGCTTTTATTTCAAATGAATGTTTTTTTTTTCTTTTCCCAACTTCAACCGACGTCCTTACTTTGGTGTTCTTCTTTTTTTTTTGACGTCTTTCCTCCTATCTCTCCGTCTCTGTCGTCTGTTGGCGTTTCTCGTGTTCTTCTGCTTTTTCTCCTTCGTTCGTGTGTATTTTCCTACTCCTCCTCAACGCCACCGCGCTGTATCGACGATCCAGCAACGTCGTCATCTTCTGTACGCGTGTATTTCTTCTCTCAATCTGCTGCAGGGTAATCTTTCTAGTAGTGTATAGTTGGTGTAAACTGACGTGTACATACATAGATCCGAGTAGACGATTCGATTTTTTTACGGTGCTAGATTGTCACATACAGTCGGTCGTAGAAAAAAATTGTACACTCAAAAAAGTATATTAAATCTATCTGCTGTTAATCTTGAAACTTCTGCGCAACTACTTGAATACTTTCCATCAATTGTCCGACACCAAGCGATATCGCTCAATTAATTTAATATCATTCCGCTGAAGCTTGCTGAGAAGAAAGAATTTGTGTCACAAACTCTGCAGTATTAAATCGTATGAAATGGGCAGTGCCCATCTCGTCTCATATTAAGCCGCCGTGGGGGGTAAATATCCCTTATCAGATAATCCTACTATCCAACTCGTCTCAGGACATTTAAACTCGGAATATAAGTTGTTTGTTTACACAAACGTAATTACCTGGGTGTACTATATAATATACATATTCTCAGTAGTAGTAGTACAGTTCTTTGGCGAGTTTCAATAGATAAACACGCAAAATTGTTGTAGTACGTAAAGTTATAGTGATTTAAAATACATAGTTTCCGAAACAATGCCTGCAGACGAAAGAGTTAGAGAATTTGCAAATTATCTAGTAGATACCTATGTGTCACACGAATCACTGTTTCCGCCGCATGTATGGGCTGAAGCTTCCACAGCATTAAATAAAACAACGAATGCTTGCGAATCTTACCACTCTCATCTAAATAATTCATTTTATTTTACACATCCATCGATATTTCTTTTTATTAAAACTCTAACAGATATACAGACAGAAACATACATCAAATTTAATAGTATTCACTTCCCTTATAGATTTCAAAACACCAAATCAAAAAAGAAGCATGAATTATTAGTTAAGAAAATTGAAGATTACAAAAGCAAAAGAATTTCACGCTTGGATTTTATTAAAATAATGTCACATTTTTATGGAAACATGTAATTAAAATGTATATGCATACTAGCGTGTGTACATATATGTATGTATAAATGCACCTAATATGTAAATAACTAGCGTATATGTAACTGAATTGTATATATTAATAAAGTTCTTGACAAAATATTGGTTTTATTGTATACGGCTTATACCACCATATGAGACGAGATGGACACTGCCCTGAGGGTACATAAAATAGAATGAGACGAGTTGGGTACTGCGATTAGTAATGTAGCCTAACATTGAGACGAGTTTGACATCGCCGTATGAAATGAAGTACAATTTTGAGTGTCTTAACTTTTAAATGTTCAAAAATTTGCGATATGAAATATGCATCGATAGTGAAAGATTAGCTTATTAGACTTATAGACATAAAGTGTTGAACGTTTATTTTACCGAACGTAGTGAAGCAAATAAATTCAGCTGAGGCACATAAAAGCGCTTTTACACCGAATAGCATATACTATTTTATCTCTGATACGCAGTGCCGTATCTGGACAAAAATTTCGGGGGGGATTTGACCTGGAGCGATTTATCTGAGGGCAATTCCTGGTGCGCAGAAAGATAGTGAACACTAATTATTATGTATATTTGTACTTCATTTCGGAGGGGGTTTGAACCTTGAAAACCTCTCCACAGATACGGCCCTGTTCAAACGTAATAAAATCATAAAATGAATACAAGTGGAATAAAATTTAGTGAATCTGATAAAGTGACGCTTTTACCTTGTGCTTGTGAATTGACATTGGAAGATAAAGTAAATGCGTTTTGTTTTTAATATTGGTTGGGGTGTAAACATAGGCGCCTTGATTATTATCTGACGCAGGCCTTGAGTGGGCATGGATGCTATAGAGCTTACGCCAAGCGCTTTGGGAAGGACGGTACCGACGAGTGCATGTACTGTGGCAACAACGACACTGTGGAATACACCCTTTTTGCTTGCGCTAGGTGGAGCGCGGCCAGACTTGCGACATTCTGCGACTTGGGATTGGAGCTGACTCCAACTAACATGGTTCCTATCATGATTGAAGGTCCAGAGCAGTGGTCAAAGATCCAGTTTTTGGTGAGGACCATTATGAGCGGTAAGGAAAAGGATGAATACCTAAGGCAGGAAGCAGTACGTAGCGTCTGAGGGAAGTTTGCCCTATGCCGCTGGCACTCTGATGTTATGTTTTTCCAACGGTTCCAGAGTGTCCAGAGAAGGCAAAGGAGGGGTTTTAGTCGGAGCAGCGCCCGACACTACCGGAGCACAGTGAACCCGTGCTTTGGTGCCAAGCGGTTTCCCCTCACCAAAAAAAAAAAAAAAAAAAAAAAAAATTCAAACATTTCCGCTTTCAAAAATACTCCAAATATGCCTCGTCATCAAAATTGACAGATAATTCAACGTATCTGTCATATTCGCTATAAAAAGAATTTTTTCTATAAAAAAATATAGGCACAGAAATGACCAACAATCAGTGGTTTAATTTGACTTGCTTGCCAGGTTCGCCAGGATAACAGCAACATCCCATGGAACTGCACTGCTAATTTCACTTGAGTTGAGCATAATTGAGCGCACATGGTAATTGAGGTTTTTGACATTTTTATTGTAGATATTATAAATTTGTCTTGTATATGACATTAGATATTCATTATACGGATGTATCGATTTGTTTTGTATGTAGGGACCTTGTTTATGTATACTATTTATAGTTATTCAACCGTTCGTAAGTACAACAGGATGTCTCCCAGATGGCGCACTGCGGCAATAGGTTTTTACATTGGCGTCGTGCGCCATCTAGAAGCGATCCTGTTGTACTTACAAACGGTTGTAAATAACTATAAATCACATCTTGTGGTAATTTCTTATCCGTTAGTTACTGTATGACGTATCATACTATTTTCTTGGTAGTATTTAGCGGATCCATCATAAAAAAAAAAAACGTAGAGTTATTTAATTATTTATTTGACGTTTCGGAATATTTTGCCACAATTGACGTAGTCAGTGACAAGATGGTGACAAGTTAATGATAATTGGTAAAGGTTTAGCCGGTTTAGCAAAACTTGATCCAGGGTCATGTATAAGAAACGATGGAAACAAATCATCCCTTGCCGTATTGCTAAAAATAATTATTTTAAATTGATCTTTCAGCCGAAGAAAAGCAGTGACCATCTTAAATAAAGCAAATCATTTATACTCGCAAACCAATTGACTATAGGTACATCACTATTCATCGTTGACTGTACGTTTAAAAATAACTTATCAATCCGTCATTGAGGCCAAAGAGGATGGGTAGGACGACGGGTAGGAAACGTGGCTCTCTCCGACGGATCGAACAGCAGATAACGAGCGCCGTTGTGTACTGTTCGTGTTACACAGTGCATTCTATACTCGGAATAGGCCCGGTCGAACAGTCAAAGTGAACTACGCGGGCGCGCACCGCGTTCGGTAGTGCTGTCGCGCCGTGCGTATTGTGTGGAACTCTTGTAAACATGCCTCTCTCGTTATCTGGGCTCGGCGAGCCGGCCGATCCTACGCTGTGCGTGTTAATAGCGGTCGCGAGACGAACGTTATCTTTTTCCCATAGTTTTACGGCCAAGACGGCTGTAAAACGTCACAATAGCGCGTTCTACTCCCGAATGGACGAATCGAAAGGAAATATTGACACCGAAGTATGCGGCTAGTTCGATTATTGCCTTCTAGACATGGTACAAGCCTACGTACACAGCTAGATGTTTGATAGAGGGAGTTATGAACGCCTCTTTTCAGAAAAAAAAAATACAATAGCCCTATGCAGAAATTCTCTCCTCGATTTAGAACAATATCTAAGCCAAAACACTTAAATTTATTTCTTTTTACATTTTTACATATACAATGTGGAAGAAAATCCTATTTGTTTCTTAAACCGATAGTCAGAAATATACAAAACTGGGGATGTACGTAACAGAGATTCCAGATTGGCTATGTGCAATGTTACCAGATTTACCGTTTTTCTAATATTATTATTCAGTTCGGTGTGGGAAGAGAAAATGTGTTGGGGAATCTGGATGAAGCAAGAGAGGCGCAAAAAGAGACCAGACCAAAAGATGGAAATTTAAGAAATCGACGCTGTAAGCGCTCAAGACGTAGCTGGTGTGTAACATAATATGATGAATATGCTTTCATTATATGGTCACCACATCGATCATATAATGAAGGCATATTCCAGTCCGGATACGTCAAAAGCAAACTGTTTTAAGGCTCGTTGAATCATTGAAGTAGCAGGAAATCCGCATTACAAAACCCAATTTCCTCGAGGATGCAACAGCATGCCTAAGTCTGTGAACGTTTCAGCCTAGGATAACTGCTGGTCCCCGATGAAGTAAGTAGCTGGCGTTGAGATTAATTTGCATGTGAATCGCATACTTACGGATTTGCCAATGTTAAAGCGTAATCTATTTTCAGAACACCAGTTTGAGATCATATTGATGTTCGTTTGAAGGAGTTGCACGTCCGCAGTAGATGAAATTTTTTTAAAAAAAAGCCGTCATGAAATTCAGAAACCATGCGACTTAGATACGCAATGTAAGGAAACCAAAAAATGCAATAATATACAGGACGGTCCATTTAAATTAACAAAGTTGATATCTACTTCCGGGACAACCAGAAGTCCGCCGTTTCTAAAAAAAAATTCCTGAGATTCACACTATGAACATATATGAATGAAATTCCTAACTTAATTCGCAAAGGAGCTTTAGAAACCCGATGCAGTTCGAGGAAGGAAATCATTGGTGATGCAAAAGTAGACACTTGTAATTATTTTACACAGAATATACATATACAATATAAAAACTACAGTAGAATTATTTTCTGGTGGCGGAATCCTCGCCCCTACACAGGTAAAAATATAGCGGAGTGAAATACAGAGTCTCCGATTCGGAAGGCTTTATGTAGAGAAAAGAGCTGTATATCTACAAAACGGTGGGCATTCTATCCCTTTCGGACAAAATCCCCACCGAAACGGAGGCTCACAATGTCCTCCGTGATA
Source organism: Cetonia aurata (assembly GCA_949128085.1). Taxonomy (NCBI): domain Eukaryota; kingdom Metazoa; phylum Arthropoda; class Insecta; order Coleoptera; family Scarabaeidae; genus Cetonia; species Cetonia aurata. The sequence continues at coordinate 40,097,431 of OX421885.1, forward strand.
TTTTAACTTCAACACGGAGAAAACATCCTTCTTATTATTTCCGCTACGGATATTTGTATATCTAACTCCCAAACGCAGTTAAATGTATTCATTGCATATTATATTCTCTCCATATCAGGGTTATTCCTATTTCAACTACTAAACGCTGTTAAATGTATCCGATTCATGTAATATTCCGTTTTTATCGGAGTAATTTTTTTGAATACAATACATAGTTTTAGTTGCGTATTTATTTCCATCAGTTTTACACCGAACAGGAGAAAAATAATCCTTTCGGGAATTTTTTTTGTCCAAAGTGGAGTTCGGTTAATGGTCGTCGATGAACACATGCGTAAACGTTGTATGAGGGAGCCACTTGAAAATGGCGTCAAATAGCAGAAACCCTTCCTTTTATTGTTTAGCCATAACACGTATAGTTCTGTATGTACGGATACACATCGTGTATGAACGGAAACCGCAGACAAGAAATATAATATATATTTACGCATAAAGTATCAGAATATCAAAAGGTGTTGTGTTTATTTGATTAGGTGCTAGCAACAGTCACCTTACTTTGATTATTATACATAACTGGAAACCGCATTAATAATGAGATGAAATGAAATGAATGCTGTATAGTTTTATATCTATATAGTAGGAATATCATAATACTGATAATTCGTTTAGCTACATAAATATGATACTATAGATTTTGTCGTAAAGATGGCGCTACGCTTGTTTCATAATCTTTGTACTTCTTACTCAATGTAAATTGTGATCGGTAATTGTGACTATGTAATATCTATATGATGTTTACACATGGTTGATATCGTATAAAAGGTACTTCGTTTTGGTTTCCAGTAACTTCGCTATGAAATCAATTAATTCTGATAAGGAATTAGAAACGCTGGCTAAAAGAGGTAATTTCTTCTATTTCGGAAAAAGTTACCTCCGATATGGATTTCAATAGCACCGTCATGGAACAATAGTTTCCGTAACGGAGGCATTTTCGTCTGTCAAGGAGGGAATGTACTCTCAAATGTAGTTAGAATCTCTCCTTGGCGGTGGTAATCTCATCTATTAAGGAGGTAGTTACCTCTGATATGGATTTCAATAGCTCCCATCAACCCCCCAGCGGTGTGTTTTACCTTCGTAAGAGGAGAAACATCCTCCTTATTAGAGGAAATTCACAGTTTCTAGGATGAAATTGCCTCCACGTTTCTTCCGTTGAGGTGTAAAATATTTAACTCTTAAATGGAGGCTCCTTGAACGGATGGTCGCGAGGGAACACCGGAAAAGTGTTGAAACGGTGTTAAATCCAACTCCGTATTTTTATCTGTGTAGGCGCATTCAACGTCACGAGTTCCATGAGGAAGGCGGAGCCTAGTCGTTGCCCAGACCTACAGTACTGAAGATACATATACGAGTATTACAATAAAAGCAGAATTTCGTACTTTGTGGGAGTGGGTTAAGTTGTCACGTGCGAGTTATAACCCTTCTCCACATTCCTTCAGGTGTGTCTCACTCCATTGAGCACGCACTTGCTATTGCCCATCCATTATATTCTATACATATATATCGTACGTAAATGTAATAGTTTTATACTCGGCTTGTTTCCCAAAAAACTATTGCGTCAATTTCCACATTTATGGCAGTGTAGCGCACCTATTTATTATAACCTGACGTCACAATTAAACAGAAAGGAAAAATTCCGCGTGCATACAGTTCAGTGCTCGCGCTCATATTTGTTTTGTTAAATTGTTAAAGTCGCACCGCCACCTTGGAGCATTAACCTATCCGTACGGCCAGATATAGTAATCGAATACCGCGAGTTACATATATTGTAATATATGCGCGTATTTAACCGAACGTATCTCGATTGCAATATCCAGTCGATATCAAGATTAACCTTAATTACTCACGGAACACTTAGGAACGCCACTAAACACTTTATACATACAAAGATTTAAGCTGTAACTTAACAGCTATACCTACATATATATATATGTATTATCATTCTGACTGGGAATACCTACTCAAACGACATAAAATCGTTGCGAGATTCACTTTACAACTAACCGTACGTTTCGTATTACTTTAAATACGTCGCTAACTCTCGTCGCTAACTTACAAGCCGCGAACCGATCTCCGAGAGCTCGTGCGGAATTATTATTTCGCACGTCTCGGGACCTTTTAAACACTAGTAGGAAGTTATCACGAAAGTAATGTGCACGTCGGGCACGCCCTCCCCCGGCTCCGGCTTTCATCTACCCATTCAACCCGGTCGAGTTTTAACTATGCAATTTAGAGCTCGTTTTCGAAGGCGAGTTTGGCCGTGCCATCGATATACAAACGCAACATCGATACCGGAATTCGTGAGAAGGAACCACCGCGATCTAGAGGCAGAAAGAGAGACGTGGTATGATTCGGGTATCGGCCGATTTCTAGAATATTTCCCCTGCCCGGCTTTCGATTTTAAGATCCTGTTACGTACAAAATGAACAAGAAGAAAGTGTGCCGATCGATATATTTCGCTCACGAAGTAATAAGATTAGATTCACCGGCGTGTAATGTTATAACAGCATAAAAGTCATCGAGAAATCGTTTTATTTCGACATGACAATCGAAACGCTCAACAATTCACAGGCGCAGGAAAGAAACAATTTAAAAGAGTCTCCATATAATGTTTATATAATAATCTAATTGGATTTAATTCAGTTTATACTATAGTAAAACCTTTGCCAAAACGCCTAAGTTATTTTGGTAAAATATCCTTTTTTCCATGCTATACACTGATCGGTTTCCGCGTTGAAATCGCAGCCTAGAATTGTTTCTGGTTGACGTTTTGTCCTCACTCGCATTGGACATCTTTAGGTCTGCTATTTTTATCGCTTTTAATCGGAAAACGATACCATGGGGGCTTACATATGGGTAGCGGTTATGTTTGCAATTGGATTGTTTGTAAAGCAGGGATTTCCAAATGTGTTGCACGGTTAAGATCATTAAAATGTGCATCGATTGCAAGCATTGTTGTGTTTGATCAACAACTGCGGAAGCCTAAGTACATGTAAGTTTAATATTTCTTCCACTTTTGCTTTATTAAATCATTGTCGTAGATAAATATGCGCTGGGTCACATACCAACTGCCTGATCGTAGTAATGAAGAATGAACATCTAATTTCAATAGATGTTCATTCTTTATGTTAAGTGTCTGTTTGTTGTATTGTCCCGTGTACAAAATTTTTAATGTGTAATATTTTATATTTGGGTTTTTATTTTTGTGACAATGACTGTTATTATTCATTGTTTATTAACACAGTTTACTTCCGTTTTAAATTATATATTAATTGAAAAATTCTATTAAACTATTCGAACTTTCCATTAAAACAAAAAATTAGGTTGCTTTGTTTCATTAGCCTTACACCGAATAATAGACTACCTAATCAACTTGATACTTAAATACAGGCTAAATATTTTTCTCTTATAAATTAAAGATGTTTGCTTATTATAATGAAAAAAAGAACACTTAAGGCGCTAATGTCTTCTCTATGATTTTTCTGAAGGGAGTCGATAAAACCTAGGCTTATCAGGCACCCTAGCAGAGCCAAATCTCCATTCTAACCACGAGCCCAGAAAAGAAGAACCGGTTATAATAATTAATCAGAGTAAGATTTGAACCCTGAACCTCATTAATTGTATCTTTGTTTTTTTTTTAATGTTAAATACTTCCTTTATGATCCTCTTTTGATAGTTGGTTTCATTATTTACAGTTTTTACGTTTTCCAAGTCAAGCTAGCGTCAACGTTTTTAGTTTTTGTTGTTTTTATTGGCATAACTTCTTTTGTGTAGGTATTCTTATCTTAGCAATCGATTTTATAAATTAGGTGTGTTTTGTTTAAGTGGTGAATTTTTCGTTTAACCTGTGTAAAGAATCTACTATTGTTTTTTTTTTGTGGTTTATGTTCTAATATTCTGTTATGTAGTTGGAGCATTTTTTTGTATTTTTTAAAAAATAATCCGGCTGTATTTTATCGCAACATCATTTTTCTGTTTATCTTCGGGTTGTCTTTCTTCAGTTGTTCTTTCTTTATTTTTAACAATGTGTAGTCTTTTTTTTTTTTTTTAGTATATTTGTCAATAAAGGAATTTCCATAGTTATTTATTTTTAACATATGTTTAATTTGGTTTATGTTTTTTTTATGTAAGTTTTTATTCTCTGAGAAAACTTGACATCTACAAATCTGGATGATGCATCGATTCTTCCTAATTAATGGAAAATCTAAAAAAAAACTAATACTAGTTCTATTATTTTTACCCTCGGCTATAATATATGCCCCCTGTCTAGATCTCCATGGCATGAAAAAAGAAGAATTAACACAGAATGTACCTACGTTTAAGCAATATTTTAACATTAAAGGTTTGCTGTCTCATCGAACGTTGGAGTCGCCAATCTCTTATTAGTTAAATTGAAATACAGGCTGATTCATTTTCGATCCTCACCATTGAGATCCTGATTATTGAAGATAGACGATAGGTTAAAATTTGGCAAAGCTGCTGAATTTTGTGGTTATTATGATCCGGAAAGAAAGGAGACTTAGAACAAATAACGTTTGAATTTTTTTTAAAAAACGGAAAAATTTCATTTTCTTATTTTGCCTCTAGCACTTTTATTTGGCCTTGCAGGGAAAAACTAAAGACACGTTCTCAATGCCACTTTTAATGTTCTATGCAATGTTGTGCTGGAAATTTTTATACGTCGTTTCGTTTTCTTCTGGTCATCATCAACTTTCTTATTTCTTATGGGCGCCATATTGAATTATGACACCATTAGAAAGAGTCTTTTTTTCCTATTTCAACCATGTACAACATGTTGACAAAAGTTTTTGATATTATGGTTTAACTGACGAAGAATTCAATTTAAGATTAAATAAGGTATATAGCCATGAAATTTCGAACTGTCAATCACTTATCGTTGCATTAGTAATGGAAAAATGTTGTATACTAACGAAGAGAAATGAGATAATGTTATGTATTCTTTAATCATCGAATCGAAATGCAACAATAGCTAGTATACACGATATTTACAATTGTATCCTGAACGACGACAACCATATCGTACCATTTTCCTAGATTTTCATAGAGAGTTAGTCGAGTATGGATCGTTCACCAAGCCGCGTAATGTTTACGGTAACCGGAATTTGGATAGAAATCAACGGGATTGTAAAATGGTAAACTAAATTTGCGTTTTCGCAAAGTTTATGTTAATTTTGTATCTTATTTCTAACAATGAATTCAAATAACAATTAAATTAATATAAAGAAAACAATAATTAGGGTAAATGTTCAAATATGTCGCCATTTTCATTAATACGCAATTACCCATGTTTTCGAGTTGTTTGAACTGCTCTTTGTATGGTTCTCCTAGGAATTGCATTGAAGGCATGTTCGAGTCTAGCTCGAAGTTCTTCAATATTATGTGGAAGGTCACCTTTATAAACGTTATTTTTAATAGCTCAAAAACTTTTGTCAACATGTTACACATGGTTGAAATCGGAAAAAAAGACTTTTTCTAGCGGTGTCAAAATTCAATATGGCGCCCATAAGAAATAAGAAAGTTGATGATGACCAGAGGAAAACGAAACGTCGTATGAAAATACATAGAACATTTAAAGTGGCGTTGAAAACGTGTCTTTAGTTTTTCTCTGCAAGGGCAAATAAAAGTGCTATAGAGGCAAAATAAGAAAATTAGACTTTTCCGTTTTAAAAAAAATCTCAAACTTCATTTGTACTAAGTCTACTTTCTTTGCAGGATCATAATAACCACAAAATTTAGCAACTTTGCCAAATTTAAACCTGTCGTCTATCGTCAATAATAAGCAAGATCTCAATGGTGCGGATCAGCCTGTATACAAAACTTACAATTCCAAAATTAATTGTATTTAGGTAGGGCAAAACTAAAATATGGAATTTGAAATTTGATTAAATATATATATATACACACATAAAAAAGTTATGGATCGCGGGGTACAAATCGCTATAAATCATTTCACAATGAAAAATGTTTATTGAAAAAAATTGAATCGAATACTCAGATAGAATACCATCCGATATTACTTTGCAAGCAGACTATTTCTTTTTCAGAGCCTAACGGTACATATACTAGACGCAATAAATACTATGAGAATCCATATTGGAACAATCATTTCTTTTCGCTAGCTCTAGAATGTATTCTTCCATAAAAATTGATTGTTGCACGCGGTAAAAAAATTGGCAATAATATCTGTGATGCCGCATCTTTGGCGTGGCGAACATTCTTAGCGCGATATCTGGAATCAATTAAAATCCAACGGGGATAATAACACTTTTTATCGGTTCCGTTCACCTTTCGGCATGGCGGTTTTTGCGGCGACGAGTTACAGCCGAGTTGCGCGCTCATAAAATAGCGCAAAATATGCGAGTACCGTTCTCGTCGCTTCGTTATAATTTACGCGACATTTTCGCTAGATGAGTTTTTTCTTCCGCTTTGCGATTCCCATCAAGTTATTTATTAAATACTACTTAACGCTCAACTTAAATAAATTGTTCTTCATCTCATAAGCGTTTAAAATCAATAAATTCATTCTATACTCGCGAACGCGAAACTACTTCCTTTAACCGCGGACGCATTTTTGTAGCGTGAAACAATGTATATAGAACTTCCTTGAAATACGGAGTACCTCCCCACTTTCTTCCGCGCATTAAAACGTGGAAATAATTATAATGACAATGGAGGTACGGGCGATACATCACGTGGAATGCCGAGCGTGGGATCCCACGGAGTACCACCAAGATCTAGTGGGCACCGGATTAATACCATCGTGGGCACGTAAAATAAACTGTCTCCGCGCTCATTACCATTATTATTTGGCCGGTCGCAGTTTATCACTCGTGACATATTATTTAGGAGGAATAGTCTCTCGGGTGTAGCGCACAGTCGGGCACAATTAGTTTTAGTGGAAGCAGAAGATGCTTTTAATGATATTAGGAATAAACGAGGTAAAAAAAAAATCATTTTTTATAACGAATATTACGTAATTTAGATGGGAGTACCGTTAGAGCCTATGCTAGGTCCTCGGCAAATCTTATTCGGATGATCATCCGAATGATATTTTGAAATAAAGTTTTGAATTATCAAACGAATGATTGCTGTTTATAATGAATGATGATTAAAAAGTTGAGGGACGGTATCTTAAAAGCCAAATTCGTCCCCAGTGCATATATACGATAATTAATAACACTAAAAGGCATATTTTGCGGCGCGCCATAAGGATAACGTTGGAACCCCCTAGAAAACGCGGGCGGAAGGATTTCTGTAGGGGTGAGGGGTTAATTGTGGGGGCGGAGGGGACGGAGGGGGTCGAAAAGTACGCTCACCCTACTCGATAAAGGGTACATTAAATCTCGACCGTTTGGGCGTAAAAATTTTATAAACATCGCGTCGAAAATGGGATACCGAAATATCACGCCAATGTAGGGGAGATGGCCGGACGCGACTGTCAGATTTCGGAATTTTCCCGTCAAAATGCTTCATCTTCTTCGGGAAAAGAGAGTCCTCTAAAGTCACTCGGGTGCTCGACCAATGTCGAAAATAGGTCGAGTCGACTTTCCTCTTTCCGAATATAACGAGAAAACTACCGAAAATCTTTCGATTTTCGCCCGACAAGCGAAATTATAACGCCGTGTTTTTGCGTCAATTTTGCCCGCTATTCGTATGTAATATGGCGTCATGTCAAACGCTACCTGCCGCTCTTCGCTCTTGACGACGATTGTGACGGTTAAAATCGGTCTATTTTTTTAAAGAATGGTCCAGAAAGCTTCCGATATGTGTCAGGTTACCGAAAACTATCTTTACACCGCCGATAACACGTGATTTATGAAGATATCACATCGTTTCTGGCTCGCTGTCATTCGTGACCTCGATGCGCTAAACCCTTGAAGAGATTTATCGCATTAAACGTTCGATGGGAACCAATTTGAAAGGTTTGAGATTAGTTTGAAGCTTAGAAAGCCGCAATATAGCTATTAGTGCGTCAATTTTTAAGAATAACCCCTTTTTAGATCGATTCTAATGTGAAATCAAGGTCGATATATCGAAACGTCAGATCCGCAATTTTACGCTGAAAATGCGCTTATGTGCCACCGAAGTCGTTCGAAAGACGAACACTTTACAAAAAATTAGACGCCAGGTATGTTGACAAGGCGAAAATTCGCATTAAAATGCCAAGTATGAGTATAATTCGAAGTGTACAGATCGTATCAATTGGAGAGGTTAATATCATTCAAATGGAAACTCTGACATTATTTTGAAGCTTAAAAAAGGCAAGTACATCTTTATATCGCTATTAGTACGTCCATTTTTCAAATCAACGGCTTTTATTAGTTCAGTTCTGATATAAATCATAATCCAATTGTCAAATGTATACGTCAAGCTAAAAAAAACATAACATAAAACCAGATTTTAAGCATCAACTATTATCAAGGGGTTTGGTCGACTGACATAAGCGCTTGGATTTCGGCCAAGACCGGAGACGGGCCCGGTTTCGAATCCCCGAATTAGCATTATTTTTTTTAAATTGTTTTTTCATTTTATCTTGATCTTTTTGTATTTTCTGCATAATATTCGAGTTTTTTTTAAGTGAGTTTCGAAAAAAAGGCAAAATTAATTCAAATATTACGAAATAACAAAGATATTCCAAACTGAGGGTTTGTGAGTTTTATTCGGGATATAATTTTATATATGCGCGTGCGATATAGTGCTCATCAAAAGAATTACATATACGAATTTAATTTTTGATAATTTCCACGTTTAATTTGTGAAACATATACAGTGTGTGCGACTTTTTAATCAAGAAAAATATACAGCGTGACAATTCAAACAATTCAAAAATTAAGAAATTACACATCTTTTTCAACGAGAGCGAAGCGTCGAGTCTTTGAAAGTGAGAGGCAAATAAAAAAGAATCTTTTTGTATTATCTGCATATATACAGTAGCGTTCAGATAAAGGTTACCACTATGGAAAATTTATATATTCATACAATTTTGTCAAACTGTGCATACTACGTGTGCATATGTCACTTCCACTGTTTTGCTAGATACAGGTGGCAATTTTCACGGTCAGTTATTAAAATATATACGATGTGTGTAATTTTTAATCAAGAAGAATGAATACACAGTGTGACAAAAATTAATATACAGGGTGAAAATTTCGAAGTCTAATTTTAAAATATGTATATACAATCTATGGCGAAATGAAGTATCTTAGAAGAGCAAGAGGTGTTACAAAGAAAGATAAAATACGTAATGTAACTATAAGAGAAGACCTAGAAATAGAAGCGACCCTGGAATATATCGAGAGAAGACAATTGAGCTGGTGGGGACACTTGCAGCGAATGAAAGACACGAGACCAGTGAAACAAGTATGGGAATCCAAGGTACAAAAAAAGAAAAAAAGAGGAAGACCAAGACAAACATGGGATGGAGTAATCGGAGAGATATTGCAGAAGAGGGGGATGACATGGAAGGAAGCAAAAGCGCTGGCGAAGGATAAAAAGAAGTGGGCAGAATTTGTATATAAATAGTTTTATTGAATAAGAATACAATGTAAATAATGTGAAATGTGACACACCCTACACCAATTGGTAAATGGGGATTTGATGATATATATATATATACAATCTATGTAATGTTTTTTTATGAAAAAAAGAATATACAGAGTGAAAAATATACAGTGTGACAATTCAAACAATTCAAAAATTAAGCAATTACACATCTTTTTCAACGAAACGCGAAGCGTCGAGTTGTTTGTCGAGGGCGGAACGCGCAGCGTTGAGTCTTTTTGGAAGTGACAGGCATTTAAAAAAGAATCTTTTTGTATTGTCTGCATATATACAGTAGTGTTCAGATAAAGGTTACCACTATAGAAAATTTATATATTCATACAATTTTGTCAAACTTTGCATACTACGTGTGCATGTCAATGTCTAATTTTAAAATATGTACAATATGTGTAATTTTTAATTATGAAAGAATGAATACACAGAGTGAAAATTTCGACGTCTAATTTTAAAATATATACAGTGTGTGTAATTTTAAATTAAGAAAATGGAATATACAGGCTGTACCGACGATCCCAAACCAATCATACGAACAAACGACTGCGAGACGCGAAGCGTCGAGTTTTTACAAGTGAGAAGCAAGAAGAAAAAAAAAAGGAATATACAGGGTGTACCGACGATCCCACACCAATCACACAAACAAAATACTGCGAGACGCGAAGCGTCGAGTCTTTTTACAAGTGAGAGGCAAGTATTAAAAAAAAGGAATATACAGGGTGTACCGACGATCCCAAACCAATCACACAAATAAAATACTGCGAGACGCGAAGCGTCGAGTCTTTTTACAAGTGAGAGGCAAGTATTAAAAAAAGGAATATACAGGGTGTACCGACAATCCCAAACCAATCACACAAATAAAATACTGCGAGACGCGAAGCGTCGAGGCTTTTTAGAAGCGAGAAACAAGAAGAAAAAAAAAAGGAATATACAGGGTGTACCGACGATCCCAAAACAATCACACAAACAAAATACTGCGAGACGCGAAGCGTCGAGTCTTTTTACAAGTGAGAGGCAAGTATTAAAAAAAAGGAATATACAGGGTGTACCGACGATCCCAAACCAATCACACAAATAAAATACTGCGAGACGCGAAGCGTCGAGGCTTTTTAGAAGCGAGAAACAAGAAGAAAAAAGAGGAATATACAGGGTGTACCGACGATCCCAAAACAATCATACAAACAAAATACTGCGAGACGCGAAGCGTCGAGTCTTTTTACAAGTGAGAGGCAAGTATTAAAAAAAAAGGAATATACAGGGTGTACCGACGATCCCAAACCAATCACATAAACAAAATACTGCGAGAAGCGAAGCGTCGAGTCTTTCTCCAAGTGAGAGGCAAGTATTAAAAAAAAAGGAATATACAGGGTGTACCGACGATCCCAAACCAGTCAGAGGTGTAGACGGCAGTTAGCGTAGAGTGGTGCGGTTTAACTGGTCTGCCGAGTTGGGACGTAAGTGGTGCGTTCTAGGTGGAGCGCAGACTTTCTGCTTTCTGTTGGGTTGGGGCGTAAGTGGTGCGTTCCAGGTGGAGCGCGGGCTTTCTACTTTCTGCCGAGTTGGGGCGGTAAGCGGACATCGAACGATTGATTAGTAGGCCGGGTGAACTGGCCCGAATATCTAGTTTTATTTATATTTAACGTCGGTTATATCTGCAGATATTTTATTTTGCGACAATCGAACTAAAATCCCCTTCAAATGGGGTTTGCTAAAATCCCAATTGAATTTAATATAAGGATAAAAAAGGAATAAAAGGGATAAATTCAACACATTTCTACACTGAGAAAAATGGATTGTAGAAATTAGATCGTAAATCTCTACATCTTATGGATGTAACAATTAATATACTCTATTGCTGAAAGCCTATATAATGACGTGGATTATATAGATAGTCGCTGCGATTGACTGCGATATTATCAGGTATTCGATGCATATTTAATTTCTAACATAAATGTTTGTAACGCTCTTCCCACCCCTTGCTCTATTCATTGTCGATCTTTACCGAAGAAATCGACCAATAAGCTGTTTTGCCGCGACAAAATTACTGACACGTGTTATGTACGTGTGATACAGTAGTGTACGTATTCGTGCCGGTGCATGTTTGTGTCTGGTCGTTCGTTGATTACTGTGCATCGTAAGCAGAAATGGATACAAACGTGGAAAACATTTTAATCGAGTGGGGGTTTCCACAGTTAATTAATATATTCAAAGGTAAGTAATAGATATTATATGCATATACTTCGTAGTGGGTACTTTATGCTTTGATAGAACATTAACCTAAATCTATTAGTGATTGTTATGTTAATGAAAGTAATACACGTTGGATTTTTGTAATAATGGTTTTAAGGACAAATAAAAAAATAAAATCAATATTATAGTTTTTATTGTGTAATATTCCACTTTCCTTATGCATGAACTGGGTAAAACCTTGTATAGTACTATATTTTAAATTACAGGTAAGTATCGCTGTATAGTGCCCGCAAATGATCCATTATATTATTGTTTACTATCTACTATTTTAAATGCTAAGAGACGTTAGATTATTATAGTAGAAAATAATATTGTAAGTACTACAAGGATATATGGTAAGTATGAGCATCATGTATCGTACACAGTAAAATATTACATTATACTGGGTACAATAAAAAATTTAACAGTTATTATCAAATATAGTCAGTGCTACTACACATTTTTTTCACATTTACTAACATGTATGCTCAAATTAATAATACAAATATAGTACACCAACTTTACCATACGAGTTAATAAAAACTATTCACAGAAATTTACTATACAGATATTGTCACCGGTAATATAAAATATGATTGTCCCTATAGGAGCCATAAAATATTTAAAGTATACTATATTTATGTTAAAGAGTACAATCTATTTCTCTCAGTGTAACACCACAAGGTAAAGGAATTAAACAAAAAGACGAAAAAGAGTGAAGTTAGACAGCATAATAGAATACTATCACGGATCTTAATCGATAAAGATGAAAAAATTGCCCTAAAAGTGTAAATCTACATTTATTTATTATTTGCAAACTGGTTATATTGAGTTTATCTTAATTTCTGTGACATTTGTAACACTAAATCACTAAAGCTTGAATCTTATATACCTATTCGTTAGTTTTCACATAAAAGGGATAAACATTTCATTTTTAAATTCTTACTGCTTTAAGCTTCAGATTCTTCTGAATATTCATAATACTGTCAACTTTTCTTTTAATAGCTTTTCTTTTTCCTTATTCCTAGCACTGTCAGTATTATCTTGTATTATATCAGTCTTACCAGTGAGATTGATTTTCTTCATTCTCGGCTTTGTGGCGTTTCCTTTTCTCTCGTCGTTCGTAGGTACTCTTCAAATGTACCGAACATTGTTGCCACTACTGCAACATCTACTTCATTAGGATTCTTTTTTTTGCAAAACTTTAAAAACTTAGTTTTCGTCCATAGGTACAATGCTGTTTTTTTTTCCACTCCATTTATTTTGGCCTAGTTGGAAAACCAGTGGTATGACAATTTCGTATTCTAACATGAGACAGTGTCCTAAGTTTAAAGTACTTGTTCACTTTTCCGAAAAGTATGAACATATAAAAACCTTGATTAGTAAAATAATATGTCTGTGCCTGTTGTACAAAAATTGTTGGCATAAGAAATTCCGTTCCCTTTTAAATCTAATGTTGAGCAAATAATATAGACAACCTAAGCTGTTTACACCTTTTAACACAATGTGTTATTAAACAAATTTCAAAAACAATAAACCTATCATTCACGCAATCAGCAACATAATTATTTTCAATATTTCATAATTGCAAAGAGCAATTAATAACCTGGCTGATAACACACAAAGCAGTTTGCTAACCTCCAAAACAAAACAATGATTTGGAAATCGATTCAGCGGCTAACAAAAAATGATGTTATTCCTAAGGTCTGTTTATTGATCGTACACTTTCTACACTGACTTCTAAGTAAAACAGTATAGAAGATCCCATCTTCGCTTATTAGAAAAAGATAAAACATGCACCAGTGTTATTGATGTAACACCGACGAACAAAGTTCTAGTCTTTCAGTCAGTACAGTTCCGTCAAAATCTGAATTTGCTAATTTCCGGTGTATCATTGTAGAAAATGTAGTTACTTGCTCTTAAACACTGTAAATAATCTGTAATCTAAAAGTAAGAATTGTAAGTATTCTATTGTAATAATTCCGTGTTTTTAATCTTATACGGTCTTAAGGTTATTTCTATATTCTAAGAATATGCCTTTGCTATTTCTCCTGCGCATGACAGACTAAACTTTAAAACAGAATCTTTTGAATTGTAAGAAAATTGTTGTTTAATTAATTTGAATTCAAGGAGTAAATTTATTTTTAAATCTTATTTGCTGGATTTGGAATGGAAGTCCACCAAAATTCAGTATATTATAAATAATTTTCATTATTTAATTACTTAATGCTTAAATTCTGTTATTGTCTTTAGGGTCTTAAAACAAATTAGTAAACTGGAACCTGTTTTTTATTGAGCGAAAAACAATTCCATTTGGATAAAACACTATTCAAGAATAAAAAAAAAAATATTCCTAATAGCTGTTTTATTTCTATTTTATTCCAAGATCGGGTTTCATTTCGCAATTTTTTGTTCTCTCTTATACATTAGTTTCATATATTTCTTTAATTAATTCCAGCAGTTCTATTCATCTGGTGCAGTGACAATTATAAATATTTAAATTTGTAATAGTTTCATCTTTAATATATCCTTATTTCAGACAATAATATTGCAATTTTATGCCCAATCAAGTAACAGAGTAAAATAAAGAAAAACTTACGCAACACCACGAAATAATCACATGTCTGCAACGCAGCAAATAACAAGTTGTAATAATACTTCCATTTTCAATTTCTTTCGAGTGAATCAAAACCAGATCGAAAAATCAAACAAATTACAAGACATAATGACACACGGGTAATTGCAATCGCAAGTAAAATATTTACAAAAACGATCGTATAATTACAGATCTAATCAAACTCCAATTAATCATTTTACCCATTCAGGTTTTCATATATGTCGACTTCCGCTGACATTTTACACAAGTCTGATTGGTAAAGTGGTCTTGTATTGAACCTTAAGTAAAATTCCATCTCACATCTTGCTCGATTTGCTTCATTTTCCTGTCACGCCCCACCCAAATGAGCAAAGCGCGTACAAAAATCCACTGTCCAATGTCCAGACGTCCGGTGCGGCACCGATATGGGAATAATAAGCAATAACTTAAAGTGATTTTTGCGGATGTCACCTTGTTTTGGCGTCCCGTAAGTTATGGGACAGATTTATACGTTCGGTTTTCATTTGCCACGTGACAAATGGCCCGAGTGAGGATGCTAGCATCTGCTGTACAAAGCATAATGTGGTTAATGAAGTCGAAGGCTTTTGTGATCGCCTACTGTCTTGAAACATAGCAATAACGACGGAATACAGAAGATAATTTACATTTCCATATCGATAATTAATTTTCTACAATGTCTAACAATATCACGAGCTATTTTCATATAAGAAAATAACAGAATGCCGCAAACGTCCTTGTGGGTAAGCGCCGAGTCTTGCATGCATAAAAATAGGTTCATTACCGACCAGTATTTGTCGCACACATAACTGCCACATCATACATTCAGATTAGAAGAAAAAATCCACACGCCTTGCTCCAAGCCGTAGGTGATTGCAAACTTGAGTCGTTAATACGCAGGTGATATTCGCCATAAATCACCGATATTAACTGCAAACTCGTAACAAACGAAAATAAAAGAGCGATCGTCTATCTATCGTAAATCAAAAACCAATAATGCGATCGCAAAATATTTTATATGCGTTTAAATCACTCGGAGGGGTTTGTATCTTAAGTCAAAGTGATTGGTTGCGCTATTGCAAACGTAAGAGCAAATCTAATCGTTGAAAAAAATAATCGGGAAAATCGATGACCAGCAGAAACATAAAAAAATTCTTGTGAATATACACAAAATGCCAGAACTGTACCATGGTAATAGACACGCAAGATTTATTAACTCGAGACAATTGTTTCGGAAATTGATTTCCATTTTCAACCGAAGACCAAATATATCCCTTAATGCGACAACAAGCTGAAAATTTTGCAAGAGCAATGGCAAAAACCAATTTAAAGGCAACGAATGATTGGCTGTAACGACGGAGGAAACGTGAAGGTATAGTATACAAAGAACACACGAGGAAGAAGTAAAAAGATGCCGATTTTGTGGGCGCTGAAAGCTGGTTGCAGAATCACTGGCAAACACTATCTGTTCAATATTCCCCGGAAAACATTTTTAAGGCCGATGAAACGACTCTGTATTATCGAGCATTACCTGAGCATACGTTCTTATTTAAACACGAAGGTTCCAAAATTGTAAAAGAACGTGTGACAGTACTATTTTGCGTTAATATGCCAGGCGAGAAAAAGGAGTTACTGGTTATTGAAAAAAGTACAAATCCATGCTGTTTCCAGGGTGTAAAGAAATTACCGTTGGAATATTATGCTAACAGAAACGCTTGGATGACTGCAGGCATATTTAATGAATGAATAGTAAAGTGGGATAGCAGACTAGATGGTCATGTTCTCTTTTTTTTATAATAGATAGATTAATGTTTCTCCAAATTATATCAAGGTAGTCTTTTTACCCGCTCATACAACATCGATTATACAATGATGTGACCAGGGCATCATCAGGACAATGAGAACAGATTATCGAAGAGAAATGCATGCCGAGATATTGGAAACTATGAATAATTCGCCGATTATCAACGCTAATGAAATAAGTCCTCTTGTTGCTTTGCATATTTTATCGATGTCGTGACATCAGATATTGCCAAGCACTATAATAAATTGCTTTAAACATGGGAGATTCATAGAATGCAAATTAGCACTTGAACATTTATGTCCGAGCCAAGAAGATTTTGAAAACCGGATGGCCATTGATTCTGATGTTAGTGTTGCTGAACCGCCAACTTCTGAGGATATTTGTAAATCAGTCATGAATTTGCAAGAAGAAGCTGATCTACTGACGAATACGATATTGAATTGGATACGTCACAAATTCCAACAAATTTAGAAATGGGACAAGCACTAAGCACTGACAAGCACTAAGGACTGACAAGGGACAAGCACTCTGCATTATAAGTACGAAACCTTTGTTAATGATATACTCAAATCGTGGCAAAGACAATCGACAATGGATGAATTTATTAAAAAATAGTTTGTTGTATATATGTATTTTATTTTATTGTTCAAATTAGTAGTGCTTTGTCCCCTTAACAACATGGCTTCATTAAGGGCAGGTCTACCGTTACTGACTTGTGTTCATTTACACATTTTGTGGCGGATGCTTTGAATGAGCGACAGCAGGTTGACTCAATATTTTGTGACTTCCCCAAAGCATTTGATGGTGTGCAACACTCGTTGGTGTTGAATAAACTCCAAAACTATGGAGTTGCCGGGGAAATTGTGCAGTTGCTTGGGTCTTATTTTAACAATAGAGTAAACTATGTCGAATATCAAGGCTGTCGTTCATTTTTGTATTACTCTTTTGACGTTCCTGCTTGTGTTTCGTCGAATGTGTTGCTTTACGCAGATGATTTAAAAATTTTTCGACGGGTGGCCAGCTTTGATTAGTGTTTGGCATTGCAGAAAGATTTAAAAGCTATACACAACTGGAGTGTCATTAACTCGTTAGACTTAATCTCGGTAAATGTAAGGTATCGACTTTCTCCAGAAAAATTGATAAATTAATGTATGACTATCATATAGAAAATCATGTTTTGGGTCGATATGACAGCGTTCAAGATCTGGGGGTGTGGTTTGACACGAAATTGATGTTTAATTTCCACGTTGTAAATATCTGCAAAGATGCCTATCCGGTCGTGCCATCATTTCATTTTCAATGAATAGTTTATTACCTAACAAATTCATCCGTCATTTAATAAAAAAATTTTCATCGATTTGATGAACTCGTTCTTCGGACGAATTTCGCGTGTGCAATGAATTTTTTCATTGTTTCAGGTCACATTTTTGGTTCAGTGTACGGTTTAGATGTAACCTAAGATGAAACAGAAAAAAACACCATTTACGATGTGTGTGTTTGTCATAAGGTGCTGTCCGTTCGAGCATGCAGCTAGAGAGAAACAGTTCTTAAAATACTTATTACCAGGTACATCGTGTATATCTCGCGAACGAGACGGGTCCACCGGGTCCACGCCACTCTCAGCGACCGTCGTAAACACGTGAACGCATCCTTCACGGAGAATGCCGGGGCCCTAATGCGCTTTCGTTGTACGACGGCTATCGGTTTGATACAGATATCGGCGAGGAATCTAGTTATGAAGCGCACAAAGAGGCCTGACTCGCCCCGGGTCATAAAGCCGGAGCTCCAGCGGTCGACCGGCCGATCCGACAGTACAGAAGCCGGGGGAGTCGAGAGAGAGAGAGAGAGAGAGCGAGATCGGCTACGTCGCTTTTATGTTCTGATCGGGTATGTTCACGTTTTCGGCCGCTTACCTCCGCAAGCCACGGGATTATAATTACACGGCGAGTGGGCGGCTCGCTGAGGGTATATTATGTAAATTCGGCTGATATTTTCGATAGAACCAGGTTTTGGCTCTTTAAGTGTTCGTCAGACTGAGTGCTGGAATGGGTTTTTGTTCCGAGATTCACGCGGACTCGATTTCGGTTCGTGTATAGGGTTTTGTTTAATTTGTCTTTTATTATAGATTGTATTTCATTTCCTCTACTCCCATAAATGGGAAAACACGCTCTAAGTAAGAAGGAGTTGTAATAAATGTGTGCCCGTTATCTTGAATGATAAAACTCAGGAAAAATGCTTTAAATAAAATTGTATTGAAATTCTCTCACATTGTCTGGGAAAAGGTCCAAAGTAATAATAAAACAGTGGATTCTTAATAAATAACATCTAATTCTTTAAAAGCATTAGTCATATCTTAACCAATTTCATGTGACTTTCTTTATTTTTGTTTCTCAAGTAATATAGCTCAATATACACTCCGCCAAAAAAGTATCGCATAATTTAGTTTTGAATCATAACAGTATCGCATAATCTTTGTTTGTAGCATAAAGTTGTAAATATACTTTAATGCGCTCTAAGATATAATTTCTATGATTGTTTAAATAAAATACAGGCCAAATAAAAACAAGAACTCATACTTGAGATTTTTATTAAAACAAGAAATTATAATTTTGGAAAGAAAAATGTCATAACAGTAGCTTTTAATACTGAGTATTGCCACCTCTGGCTCTTATGACCGCTCGCATACGGTTTGGCAGAGATTCGATTAACCTCCGTATATAAGCCTGATCCAAATTCTCCCACTCGTCACGGAGAGCATTTGCTAGTCCATGCAGGTCCGCTGGGGCAACATTTTGGGTTCGTATCCGTCTGTGAAGGAGGTCCCACACGTGCTCGATAGGGTTCATGTCCGGACTTACCGCAGGCCAATCTAAAACTGGAATACCAACATCGTTAAGGTATTCCTGGACGATTATTGCAACATGCGGTCGTGCATTATCGTGCATTAACATGAATTCGTTTCCTATAATTGGCGCATATGGTACTACATGTTCTTCTAAAATGTCCATTATATACCTGTGGGCAGTCAGTGTACCTCTGTCTACTGGTACTAACTCTGTACGACCTGTTAAACAGATGCCTCCCCAAACCATAATAGAGCCACCAGCGAAATTAGGTCTAGGTCTGATATTACACTGCGAATAGCGCTTACCGTCTCGTCTGTACACTGAGATACGCCTATCTGAGGTGTAAAGACCAAATCTTGACTCATCTGTGAAGAGTATATTGGCCCAGTCATTAATGTTCCAATTTACATGTTCTCTGGCAAACCTTAAGCGAGCCACTCGGTGGTTCCTAGTGAGACGAGGGGCTGTTACAGCTACTCTAGCTCTTAATCCACTCTGTCGTAACCTATTCCGAATAGTTTGAGTACTCACACGAGTATTTCTGACTCTAGCCAAGTCGTTCTGCAATTGTCTCGCAGTTACATGTCTTCGACGTAATGCTTGTAGTAGTAAATAGCGGTCATCTTGGCGAGTAGAACATCTTGGACGACCTGGTACAGGTGTTCTACTGTAAATGCCTGTTTCCCTATATCTGTCTACGGCTCTAGAAACACTTGACTGATTGATGTTCATCAAATTAGCAACGTATGCTTGAGATCGTCCATCTTCGATTAAAGCAACTATAGCAGCCACTTGTTCTGAAGTTAAATTGCTCATTTTAGTTTTAAAAGCGTTGGTACAGAACTCTGACTTCGCACTTTAAAATTTGTCCGTATAGGAAGACTTTCAATAAACAACTGAACAAACCTTACACATATGCATTTTTCTAAATGTATTCTTTTAGAAAAAAAAAAGTAAAAACGCTAAGTTCCATTATTTTGTTAGTGTTTTTATAGTTCACATACACGAGGCAAACTTTTTGTGAACGTATAAAAATATCTTGGTTCATAAATGCCCTTTTTTAGTTTATGCGATACTTTTTTGGCGGAGTGTATTACAATAGTATCATTCATTAAATTAAAACTTTCATATTTTTAAATGTATGCCCTTTTTAATTTTAATTTCAATTGTTTCTGTTTAGAGTCAATTATGATATCCGTTTTTGTTGACTTTCTGAATGTAATGTTGTTATTACTCGAAGAAATAAAACATAAATAAATGGGTATATCTAAAAAAAACCATACCTTGTGCCTTTTATCGATCTTTTCCTTACAAAATCTTAAATAACAATGTGCATTGTATAATAACAATGTTAATAATTATAGGAATAGCTTGGAAAATAAGCACTAAAAAGTTAGATAGAAAAACTATTAAAATATGCCTTTAACATGCGTTTATGCTTTGAAAAGTACTGTTATTGTAAATTTTATAGGTAATAAAGTAATTATTATATTCATTATAATAACTTCCAACGTAATAAGAATATGTATTCATATTGAAGTTATACACGGTGGCCAGAAAAGGGCGGATAATCGCCAGGTAGAACGATTTTTTGTTCAATTCTGAGGCGATAATCTTAATCCAAAAAAGTTATACGGTCCTTCCTTAAGGCATACGAGACCATCAAACCTTAAGATGTACGGCTAAAATTTAAAAATTCGTCAAATTTATCTATGTAAAATCATTGTGGTGAAATTTAGAAATGGAATTATCTCAAATGCATTGATGTAACTAATCGATTAATACCAATGGTTTACATTTTTAACATTTCTTCATTGGCGTTTTTTAAATTAAAGTACATATGGCAACGTGGTACTGTAAGGCTGCTTGTTTAAAAGTAATAAGTAGTTGTCAATTTTTGACGTTTCTCATGTGACATTTGGGTGTTGAAATAAGATAAACATTTTGTGCTGTTCTTAATACTGAACAATGTTTACCTTTGGAGAATACGCCGACATGTATATGGTATTCGGATTTTGCAATGGAAATGCAAACTTGGCAAAAGAGGAATATCAAATACGGTATCCACAACGGCGACATCCATCCACCAACACGTTCCGTA
Organism: Cetonia aurata; assembly: GCA_949128085.1. Classification (NCBI taxonomy): domain Eukaryota; kingdom Metazoa; phylum Arthropoda; class Insecta; order Coleoptera; family Scarabaeidae; genus Cetonia; species Cetonia aurata. The sequence goes on from OX421885.1 coordinate 40,118,655, forward strand.
GATTGGATCAGCGACTTAGAGAAACTGGCACCTTTATACCGAATTATCGTAACAGCGGTAGACCCAGAGAGCGTCGAACAGTTCAATTAGAAGAGCAAATATTGGATGCTATTTACGAAGATCCGACGTCCAGCACAAGACAAATAGCTCGGGAACTGAATATTCCTAGCAAAACAACAGTGCACTCAGCACTATCTCAAAATCTTTTCCGTCCGTTTCATGCAAGGAAAGTGCAGCCTTTGTATGTAAACGATAATGTGCACAGAAGAATGTTTTGTAACAATGTTTTACAAAGGATTCAAGAAGAGCCGAACTTTTTATTGCATATTCTCTGCAGCGACGAATACTTGTTTACGAGAGATGGCGTCTTTAATAGCCATAATTTTCATTTTTGGGCGGACGAAAATCCCAAGGCAGTAAGGGACATCAGAGAAGATTTTCGGTAAATGTTTGGCTGGGGCTTTTAAATCTCCGAGTTGTTAGACCAACATTTCTTCCAAATCGTCTAAATGGAATTCAGTACGTTAACGTTTTAGAAGAAGTACTGGATAATATTCCATTGAATTTGAGACCCAACATGTTGTACATGCATGACAGGGCACCCGCTCACAATGCCAGAATTTCGAGGGATTGGTTAAACGAACACTTTCCGAATCGGTGGATAGGGCGTAACGGTCCAATAGCATGGCCAGCAAGATCTCTCGATATTAATCCTCTGGATTTTTTCGTTTGGGGGTTTTTAAAGGAAAAGGTCTATGCAACGCCTCCAGCTAACGAAGAGGATGTAATTAATAAAATTATGGCGGCAGTTCAATTCAACACCCCCGATATGTTGGAGCGCGTTTTGAATTCGCTTCCTCGAAGATTGGAATTATGTCCGGAAACTGATGGCTACCAATTTGAACAGTTGTTATAATTTTTTCATATTATCTTTAAATTTCAATAACATTTTTATCCATGTTAACATAAAATTCTTGCTAATTTGCGTATTTACCTGATTTATAGTAAATAATAAAATGATTACTGCCACAGTACTTGTCTGATTAGGTGTTGCCAAATTTACAATTCTGTTAAGCTGCTCGTGTGACTTAAGAAAACACTGTACTACTTTTCTCAATTAAGATTGTCAACTCAGAATTAAACAAAGATTTGGCCTGCGTGGTGTTTGTCGGCATTTTTCTGGCCACCGTGTATAGAGTGTTCAAGAATTTACATAAGCTTTTTAAATCCTAGGCTTTTATCTAACATTAAATTATTTTTTTTACAAATATCATTATTTTTGCCTACACTGAACTAAAAATGGATCCAGAAACGATGAAAAAATGATTCAGACGAGATTGTGCATCAAATCAATCGAGTTTTTTTTTTTTGGTTGTTTTTTAAGGGAATACGAGGGCGGTCCGAAAATTAGCCAAAGAAAACACAACAAAGAGTCTAGCCGAATAAGCATGGTGAACTGCCGTCCAGAACGGATTTTTGAAAAAAAGTTATGCATGGACACTGACAAGTCATAAGAAGGTAATATAGGGGTATTTTACGCCCTGACTCCCCACTGACCTTGAAATAATCGGAAAAATGTGCCCCAAACAGGCCTATCTTTTTTTTCCTAGAAAACTATTCTCTTTAGAAAAACGGCGCTGCCGCCGTCTATTAGATGGTAGCGAAAAAAATTGATGCGCATCTTTGTGGGGTAAGAGCACGTGCTCTTGCTATCGCGCAAAAATACACCTCTATTTATAAATTGCCAATTTCCTAAACAAATATTGCTTCCATTTTGTATATGAAATCAAATTATTTTCTCCTTGTTTTCTCCAATAAGTAAAGGTTGAAAGAAGCAAAAAAATTAGGTATCTTTAAACTATAATTTGGAGAGAGCCTAACATTTAGGTTCATTTCTTTTGAATATTTCTGCGTTTATATAATTTTCTAAACATACTGGATAGACAGATGTTAGTGGAAGTGAATGAATTCTTCATCAGTAACGGTTCGAATTGTTCCGTCCATTTGTGTTGTGTATTTTTTTTTTTTTTCGGCCGCATAGCAGCAGCAATCTCCGAATTACGTGAGCGATGGACCGTAAAATAAATAAATTTATTGCTTCTCTCGGGGAAATTACTTTTTAACAATTATTTAATAAGAATCGGTGGCTTTTTTTCACTCGCCAGCGTCGAGGTGTCCGTGAAAGACGTTTTGTTGGCCTCGCCGCTGTCGCTCGGAGGTCGTTTTTCTTCCCCGGTTTCTTTTCACGTTTCGCTTTCTCGCGCGCCGTAACGGAGACGCGCATAATCAGAGAGACGTCCTTTATGCCAATTTAAATTGAATCTATTTTTAATAAATGATTCCTGTGCGGCGCTGTATATCAAATAACTATCGGCTGGCGTTCTCGGAAGTTTTTCAAATAACAGAAGTTAGTGAGGCATAAACGTTTCGGAATTTCCGAAAATGTATAGGATAGGAATGAAACGCTATTTTATGGGCGTTTACGTCGGCATATTATTCCCGAAAATGCGGTTTTGTTATACACTCGGAATAAAAATTAGATATATCTCATGCATTTTAAATACGTATAAAATGATTCGAACGTCTTTTCTCTATTCTCAGTCTATAAATTGATGGATAGCAAGAGGAGATTACAACAACATGGAGAAATATTCTTATACATATATACAATGATTAATTTCCTTTTAAATCTATTTAAAATTTAATAAAGCCAATATCAGTGAGTTACTCAACGATTTTGATGACTACAAATTCTCCGCCTTTCGCCTTTTCAGCTAGGCAAGTAGATAACTGTAATTATTCGCCAGCTGAATGACGTGAAAAGAATCATATCTAATTACTACAAAATCGTAATGCTTGACTTAACTTGCTGAATTTTTACTGAGTGGTACACTGAATAATTATATAACATAATCTTCTTATTATGGTTGTCCGACTTCTTTAAATTCGTGTACTAGACTTTTATGTATACCTATCTATACGCACTTGAATATTTAACTGTGCTTTTTTGTGTTCAATTAGAGAGATTCGGTCAGCCTTCTGTTAGCTATTACGAAAAAGTATTTAAATAAGGCCGTAGAATATAACATTAAAATTATTATGTTGAAGGTATAGTTTTTTTAGGTCAATAAATTTACTGGAATATGTAATACTTGCCATTACATTGAGAAAACAAAACTTGCCTCAATATTTAAATTATTTATTTGTGGATTATTAGTTATTACGTATTACTTTAATCTGGTTGTTAATTATATCGTCCTGTTCCTGTTTTTTTAACTAAAATTCATTTATTAAAAATAAATTTCTCCAAGGAGGAACTCATAGGCATGATATTTGTTCTTGGTGCTTGCAACAGGAATCCACTATCAGCATCAAGAATGTATGCAGCGGATTATCCTACCTGTAGAGCGTCAGATAGTAAGCTTTCAGAATTTGTTGGTAAGGTTTCTTTGGTCGGGTTATGTGAATTATGATAAACATGGAAGGACAAAAACTATGGTTATAGAAAATCCGTTGTGGAAAATTCGCCAATCTCTACAAGGACAGTTTCAAAACATCATGGAATTGCATCCACTATCACGAGGAGAATTGTAAAGAAACATAAGTTTCACCCTTATAAAATTAATATTCACCATGGCTTACTACACACGGATTTTGAAAAGAAACTTGTGTTCGGTGAAAATATTCTAGATTATTGTAATTTTCACAGATGAAGCAACATTTGCCAATTCTGGAATACTGAACAGAAAAACTTCACACTACTATGATACACAAAACCCATGTAGTATCAACACAAACGGGGAGGGACATTAGGGAACACCGTTGTGGATCCATTCTTTTTTGACAATACCTTAAATTGTGAGATTTATAGAAACTTTTTTTAAAATAATTTACCAATACTGCTAGGAGGCCTCCATAGGAACTTTATGCGGTACCAACACGATTGTGCATTCACACATTACGGTGCTGCTGTAAAAGCGCACCCTATAAGGTATTTATTAATAGACGGATTGGGATTCATTAAGTTGGTCACCGCATCACCAGATTGTGATTTTTTTCTACGGCCTACCATCATATGCATGACACCCGATGCAACGGCAGACAACATGCACGAACGCATAAGAAATGCTTTTCTTCAGTTAAATGTGGATAATATGATGACCTATATATTTGAAAATGTAAGGCAGACCATACACACGGAGCTGAATAGAGACATATTTGAGCATCTTTTGATTATTGTATATCTCTAAAAGTGTAAAAAATAAAATAATTTTGTGTCACGTACGGTTTGTTTTTGTTACGTTATAAGTAATCTAAACAACTTACATAAAAAAAGAACAAATGAATAGGGGTAAATTGTTATTAAACATATTTTCCATAATATCTTCGAAAATACTGAAAATAAGTTATTGGTATTTTGAAGGCAATTTTACAAGGAATTTGCTGATTATATTGGAAAATATAGGTTCCATTTAAAAAAATCGAAAGAAAAGCGTTTGAATTTCGAAAAATGTTCTATGACACATTGTTACACAAGTTAAACCACCTTGAAACATGCTAACTGTTAGCCCCCAAATCCAAAACAAAAGCGCGCGACACTAAAACAGTTTTTAAGATAAATGATATGTCACTCTCAATTTTGGAAACTAGACATATTTGTGTAATCTATTTTAAAATTTAAATTGCAAATGTTATGTACCTAGACATTGCTCAGAATATTCATTAGGTTGAAATAGTTGAAGAAAAGAAATGGAATATTGAAAAGACCCGTTTAAGAAAGTCCGCCTCTTAAAGAATGAAGTGCACGATGGTTCTGACAGACTGACGCAATGCTGGAGGAAAAATATAAGGCTAAAGGAAGAGCATCCCAGGATGATTTGGTCTTTTTGGTCAATTTATATGCAATGTACACACATTTATATAAATGTACCAATAAATAATGATGATATGATATGATATAAGATAAAAGTTAAAATCTCAAAAGTCGCAACTGCCAAAATTTTGACAAAATTTGCAATATAGCCTAAACTAACAGTCAGAAGCGCGCATAGCCATATATCACTGCAAAGGTGTTTTAGGTGGCTATCGAAATAATAACTAAAAAATATAGCAAGTTGAAAGTGGCTCTGGGAATTTGTAACACCCTGTATATTTAACAATAATTTTACCATATGCGCATTGATCAACTGTATACATACATAATGAATAAAAGAAAAGGTGTTTTTCCACCTTTTCTTTTGGGATTTTTGTTATAGTTTTCAAGCCACAGTCTCCACCCATCACAGTGTATACATACAGAAAATGTCACTTTCCTATCTTTCGTAGTTTTCGTGCTAAATTCCGCCGACACACTAATAGCGCACCCTGTGTAGCCGTCTTTCATTTCTGTTATTGAACTTACAATTTTTTATAAAATCTTTGATCACGTTGGCTATCAATTATTGAATGTAAATTTATACAAAAATTAATGAACTCCTCAAAACTAAGATTATATATAAAATCACCAGATAAACACACATAAACGTTAATGAGACACACATAAAAGGACCTTACCTTCAGGATAAATCACATAATCCGCATTTAATAAGTCCATTAAACGTCTTATTAGCAATAAAATCCCAAAATTAACTTTCCAATCAGTTCATTCCGATACATTAAGAAGCTCTAAACTTTGTAAGCTCATAACTTTCCCGTATGCAGGTAAAATACCAGCAATATGTGAAAGTCGCGTTCGTTAACCATGGAAAAGTCTTGCAATTTTCAATCCTATGGTTTTTAATATAAATTTAACGGATGAATCTCAAACTGCGCCGTTCGATTAGTATCGCCAATAGTCCAATCGTTTCCATCCATTACCATTCTCATAGGTTGGTGCAAGTTCGTGCAGGCATTTTTCCCGGAAATAGTTAGACTTATAGCGACGCAGAATTCCGAATTAATTGTTCTGTCGATATTAGGATTTACTTTATTAATGGAATGATCGCCCGGTGAACATTAATATTTATTAGGAAACGTTTGAAATCTGGTAGATCGCTTATTACTCCGAACATTCCTCTTCAGTTCGCTTTCGCTCATTAAAAGGTGATAAATTCGCTGCCAATGCGAAAGTAACGCATCCCAATTCAACCCATTATTCTCTCCGGTAATTGCGTACCTATATAATAATGTACTTACATATATATACTATTGGAGCTAGAGTACGTAAATTGAGTCCTTGTCAAACGCAACAATGGGACATAATAAGAATAAATACTCTCCGAGATTCTTTCTGCGGATTTGCATCGCTCCGTAACCCGATATACCGCGTTATAAGTACATAAGAGAGGTTTTATATATATATGTATACGATTTACATAGATATAAATACGGTTACGTTCATATAGAAATATAAATACACTTTATTTACATACTTATATAAAGGAATCGGTGAGGATTTCAGTGCTAGTGACCTTTTGAATATGTAATTCACATGAATCAAAATAATTTTTTGTCAGGATAAAAAAGAACATTACTTTAAATTGCTCCTTTAAAAATTTAATAATTTTCAATTTAAATAAGCAATACTATTCGTTTGTGTGATTTAATATGTTATGTAAATTATCGAATATGAAATGTGATTTTTATTGAGCACATTGAAATCAATAGTTTTTTTTTTTTATTAGAAGTATATTAAAGTATGACCGAAATGACCAGTTACAAAATCGTTAACCCCTAATTGTTGCGTCGGAATCACAGACCTGATAGACTGCCAATGAACCGTATGCGCATCGCTACGACTAACCTTGCAGTTTGATTGTTTTATTTACTTTCTTTGCTTTATTCTTTCACGGACTGTTTCGAATATTATATATTATTCACCCGATATTTTTGTTTTACGTGTAAGTATGCAAATTATAGCAATAACAATTGGGCTTATATGACAATTAATCCAGGTAGTTTTTCCTAAAGAAAACTGATGCCATTGTGTCGTGTAAAATCCTGCAAAAGCAATAGTTATAAGGATGACGGACAACTAACTTTTGTAAGTTGCAGAATAATGCCATCATCAATAAATTATACAACAACTACTGCAGTATATTATTTACTCCTAAAGACAACATACAATATTGGATTGTTATAACAAGTCGTGAAGATCTCATGAAACTTGTATTAGGTTTTTCGTACATATTTTTATATGGCGTTGAAAACATTTTTACTTTTCTCTCTTATTAAACCTGAGAACGGATGAAGTATATGTTACCAGTTCATCATAAGTTTAGAAACTGTCTATAGTTCTAAGTTGCCCACAACTTTAACAAAAAAAAAAAAACAATGCCATATAAAATACATAGGATAAAATCTAACAATGCTACCAATTATCATTACAAATTGCAAGTGCTATTAAAATTTATTCATATCCTTAACTTTATTTATTTGAATATCCGCCATGGTATCGACGTCATTGATGACGTTTGTGTTCCAATATGGCGCATTTCAATTCATGGCAGCTTAGAGTTCAATATCAGCACTCTATTATCACTATGGTCGTAATGTCCATCTATGATTAACAATTAGACAATTAGTTTTTATCTGAATTAGTTGTGACTTAATTAACTTTAGTTTCCCAATTTTTAGTTGAACACAATAACCGAAGACAAAAGTGCAAACGTGTTACTAAAATATAAAAATTTACATAATGCCGTAGATTTTCGTTCTGAACAACTTTTTTTTCACTAACACACTGGCGTACTGTGAACGAAAAAAAATACCTGAGACGAAATTGACAACATCAAAATAAGCTCTGAAATTTTGCATAACTTCATAACTTTTCACAGCTACAAGGTTGCCGACCCCTGATATTGATCATTGAATTGACAACTGTTGTGAAGCACTGGACGTCTTGCTATTACTAGTAAATGCTAAAAGATCTCTTATGATATGATTCGGCCGGATCAAGTTTAACCACTTTTTGGACCTTCTTGTCGATTTTGATGTTTACTTGTTTTTGTGATGATTGCTTATTTATATGGTGTATTGCCATTTCCAAACAATTTCGTACATGAGTCTCTTTTATACCTTTTTTTTTTAATTCCTTATTCTCCCCTTGTAGAAATTTCTTTCAAAATTTTGTAATTTCATCTTTGAAAGTTGTTGTTAGACTACTCTCTATTTTGGTAACAGCTTCATTTATTGTATCACCTCCAATTTACTTTTTACATAGGACTTTTTCCTTTGAAAACTATCGAAGGCAACATTTTGTGACAATATCCACAACACAATTTGAATAAATAAAGTCTTTCAATTATTGAAACTTTTCTGTAGTTAAATCGACACATGCAAGCGATAATTCTTTTCACAGTTATCTTTGCAACATAAGTATGTAATCGTAAGTGTCATGAAATGTAGTACAAACAAGCAAGTATACGCCTTCTAACATGCTTTATAACTATAAAATCCAACCCAAGATGTTTCATACTAGGACAGTATGTAATAAGTATGATTGAAGTCGAGTCGATGTCAACGTCACCCAAGAAAATGGGTTTAACATGACGACAAAGTTGTGGTCACACGAAATCTATGTTTTAAATAAGCGAACATATTTTTCCCCAGCCTATATATATTTTATCAAAGTAAGTATAACAAGTTTTTACAAAACAATTATTATTAATTCAAATCAAAGAAAACACCTCATGTTTCGTCCTAATTTTGCTTACAGCATAGCAAGATTGGCACACCACATGGGCACATAATGTCACTCATTAATCGTGCATCGTTTATATTTAATGTAGCAAGCAACTGTCGTTTACCTTTGACAATAACCGTTTGAAACACGCACTTTTTACCAGCCGTTTTCATCGAATTCATTAGAATCCTACGCCGGGACACCCAAACTCTATTGTTTCTATATCGCTTTACACACACACACACACGAGCGTACACCCGAAACAATTAATATATAAACAATGGGACATGCAGGAAGAAACATTTGTTACATACTTAGTGTAAAGACAAAACGATATTTCGCTATGTCGGTGAACAATGAGCTATTATCGCGCGAACACGCGTAGGTACTTAGCTAGACTGGGCTGAAATATTGTTCTATCTTCATTAAGAAAGGGATTTCGTATAATGAAACATATGCATTTGTAGGTACTATTCTAGCAACCATAAAAGTAGCATTAAACGTAATACACTGATTGTGAGAGAAGAAAACGCATTGAATCTTATTTTGTTGTATCATATTTCATTTAAAGGAATACAATATACAAAAAATACATTTTTGAATTTCCCGCTATTTTAAATAAAATAGTAACTTTTAGATCTCCTAAACGATGATGCTATTTTAGTTAACTGTAACTATCCAACGTTCTTTTCTAGATGTACCTGTTTTCCGAGTCACTTTGATTTTCTTCACCTGTGTAAGAGTGTAAATAGCTTATTTTATCATGTTTACAGCCGCTATTTGTTATCCGATTACTTTTCGAGGGCGCGGTATAATGAAGAGGTCATAATCGACGCCACGGGTATTCGTCTATCGTAAATATTGCACCTATAAAGGTGAATGCGGGGACATTCGTTGTCCGTCCATATCGATAACGCAGTATGACATCTAATACCGCCTATCCCCGGGCACCGCCAACCGCAAATAATATTTTCTCCGATTTGTGTTTACACTGGCGAGCGTAGGTAGAACAATATGTCACAATTTTAAAGTCGCCGCCGTCCCGAGACCCTGCCAGCAGAACAAAACGACGAAGAATAGTGTGCTGAAACGCCCTCTGACTATATTTTCTTTCCGAGGTCCGCAGTCTATTTATTTATACGTCGTTATGTATGCATAAAATATATGTGCATTGTGCGTTGTATATTCTTGCGTTTTGCAATTAGTCTTACTTGTGATGTTACTCGTATGTTGAATTTTTCAAAAGAAATTCACATTAGAATTACTAGAGATCTCTGTGATATTATGGAATAAGAAAGAGTATGTTTTCTAATGTTTTATCCTCAGATTTTTTACATACTTAGGTATTTCAATAGAGTAGAAGTGGTACAGTAATCAAAAACGCACATTTTAAAATTAATTTGAAGTATACAGGGTGATGCCCTAAAGCGGGGCACATTCAAAAATTTTTTTTTAATGAAATATCTTCTGTGTTTTCTTATCTGCTTTAAATTGTGTTTTCTCCTTTCACACTTTTCATAATTCACATTTCCTGTTCTAACGAATCTTTTCTTAAGTCTTTCCAAACTTCTAACTGAAGGTTGTCTTCTGTCAGGATATGTTTGCGCATAAATTCGCTCAGTTAATAAACAATTTTTTTGGGCAGATCCCATAATAAAAATCATGTCAACGAGTTCGTTTCTTGCAAACTGCATATTCACTTAACTAAAAATCTTAATAATAATATGTGACAAATAACAAATGTGCAAGAAAACTACGTACCAACTAATCCAATTAATAAATAATACACTGACAATATTAAAGGCAGAAACTTAAGAAATCATTAATACCTAAGTAACAACAATAATTAAGATTTGACACATTTATCACTTTTTGTTTTTGTTTGTCAAAGCGTTCGCCCAATACGTAAGTACACTAGATCGAATCGAAAACAAATAATTAGCGGTTTGTAATGAAAAATTGAAAATAACTTTGAAATTATTGGGTATGGGTATAGGACATTATTAACAAAAATTAAGCGCAATTAACGGGCCATTCCAAAAATTTAATAATATACGGGGTGTTCCATTTGAAAAAATTTAGGAAACGCTCTTTGACAATCGCCAAATTGACTGCATCGAAACAAATACCCTGTATAACAAAATTAATGTTTAATCATTTTGTACGATCAACACATCCCTTGGCTGCATACTTACTAAATAATTTTGCCTTAGTTAATCGACTATACGAATTAGTATAGTAAACCTTGTCACGACCATTTTTTTTTTAATTTTCGTTAATAACTCAACAATGCGTCACTCAAAACCAAAAACCAGGGCATCGTTGAAAACACAATTTAAAGCAGATAAGAAAACACAAAAAATATAGAGGGCGTTTCGTTTAAAAAAAAATGTTTGCATGTGCCCCGCTTTAGGGCATTACCCTGTATACTTCAAAATATTTTTAAAATGTGCGTTTTTGGTTACTGTACCACATTTCATAAAATAAATTCCTTCAGTTTTATTTTTTAAAGACCATATTGGACTTTGAAGCACTAATGAGAAACCCTGTATAATTGACAGATAGATACCTGCAGTGAAATAAAGACAGAATTTGCAACAAGATTTTTTTGTGTTGTTGAATGTTTAAAGGGTAACGAATTATTTTCATTTTTAAACCAGCAAGAATCCATTTTTGTATTTAAAATACCAAGTTTACATGAAAAGGGTTTAAAATATGTATCATTTATTTGAACACTGATTTTTTTTATGCTTTCTAGAAAGCAAATTCCTTTTAATCGCAAAAAAATAGAAACAAGATTTCAACATTGGCAAGAAATTTTTTGAACCAAATCGCCGTAAATGTTTATAGATTATTGTAAACTGTTAATATGGAGAAACTACTAATGCAGATACTTCAACATTGAGTTAAACTTTAACTTGATTACCATAACCCAACCTATTATTTTTCCCATGTATTTGAAAACATACCAAATGTATGAGCAAACGTAAAATATTGCAATTTTGGAATCGCTAATGCAATTTAATGCGGAATCTTCTCGATTCGCGGTAACCGTTACTTTTAGCGAATAATTCCATGAGAATGATGACGATAATCATCTTCCCCATTACGGCGAGTCTCTTCCACGTTTCTAGACGAGACTATAATGCAATGATTGATAACTTCCTCTCTATGGAGCGTCTATTAAACATCGCCGCGACCATCTTCTTTAATATTAAACAAACCTTCGGGTATTTATCAAAATTAATTCGCCCGGAGTGTTTCTGTACATGCGTACATGTGATATTAAAACTGGCGGTGCGCGTTTTACACATTACGCCATAAATTTTAATGAGCGACCACACTTTTCTCCCGTACGCATCAGGCATTTCCATAAACTGTCAAAGCCGGCGATCACCGCGAAGACCGACCGCGAATGTACGTACGTATACATACATAATACGTACAGGGTACACGGAATATTATCAATTAACGGTGGAAAGATAAAGAGGGAATAACAGAATCGTCCACACGGCTCTACGTAGAAACGTAATTGCCTCAGAATGTGAGCATTTTTAAGTTATAGCCGACGATGCCCAGCGGGAACTCGTCTGACATAAACGTATAGAGAGGTATAAAGCTGAGAGAGCAACTCGCCCATCGCCATCATCGCCGTCTCGATATAATCCTTTGCCTCCCAGACAACCCGTCCCGGGATGTCGAAGAGGCTGTAACGAGCGAAAAACGCGATCTGTGTATGCCGAAGCGCGTGCGCAGATCACCAAATCATGAATTAACATTTCTAATTGATTTGCGCGCCATCTATTTATATTACTGTTAAATATGTATGTTCTGAGGCGATTGCGAAACCGCAAAAACGCTTCACTGTAAACCTGAACATACATAATAGTTAGTAAACAGGAATTGCGAACACCAATAGAACTGAACTTGATCGTTTTCGTTATACTTTTTATACAATTGGTTTTTGCGCGCCATCTGTCGACAGCAAGTAGGTGTATATTATCTTTATTCATAATTAAAATAAATTAATCTCGCATATTAGATAGAGCACACTTAAAAAACAGTAAAAAACGTGATATTTTATTTATCCGATATGGTGATTGTTATAAAGATTGCAACATGTAATAATTTCTTTTTAATATTGACTAACAACGTCAACATTTATTTTGACACATATCACGTGACCACTAATATGGCGGCAAATTAAAAAAATATCGCGAATTGGTAAAAAGTGAGGTTAAATGGCATTAACATCCATGATTTGAAAACGTTGCTTGGAATTGTATTTTATTTGTAAAAATTTTATAAACATGTTCAAAAAAATCAAAATTTTTTCAAATATCTTTTAAATAAATACTTTTTAAAATTTATTCTTTTTTCGCTTTTGGCACTTCAACTAAAGCAAAATCCCAACTTTGACAATTATATATAAACATCTCTCTTGAAATAATTTATAGCATAATACTATAATATACATAAAAAAAAAAAAGAGTACATCGCACAAAGAAAAAAAAAACATTCAACTTCAATTATTATACATGTAAATAAATTACAAATTTCCAAAGAATATTTAAATGTGTTTCCCTACGGGGAGAGAATTCCTTAATATGATTTAATTTTAAAATTATCTAACATCCGGTTCCATAGAACTAATTTCCAAATCTTAAAACAAAAACTTATATTATATAATTATCCTGTCCAATTTATAAATAAAATATCATTTACTAATAATCCTAAAGAGAGCAATAGGTTAATTGAGTTACGCCATAAATTAATATATATATACCAGAGTTGACAGATAAGTTAAAAAAAGGTCCTTGAAACTGACAAATAAAAAATTGTTTTTCTACAATGACAGCACTCTAGAAAAACTTAAAGTATTCAATAACTTGAAAGATAAAAACAAGAAATTAAATATGAGGAATGTGGTATACTAAATAAAAAGTAATCAATGTGATCTATCATACATTGGCCAAACACTTCAACAATTAAAAAAACGTTTTCAACCGCGTAGATACGATATTTTCACAAGAAATTGTTGTAGAGGTTTGTCTACTCATGTATAGTGGATACTGGTCATAGTTTTCAATTAGAAAATCCTTGTGTTTTGAACAATGAAGGCAATCTAAAAAAAAGGCTCGTTTCAGAATCCAGAACAATAAATACTGCAATTTTAATGCACTTCCGTTTTACTTAATAATTAGTCACTAATTAGTAAGACTCGTTTTCTGGCCAACCAATTTTCATACGCTTTCTCTTACAATATTGCTGAGTAATGAAATATTTAACTCTTCCGTTACTTTTGTGGATATTAAATAGGGACTTGGCTCAATAGTGGGATGCAATACCCCAATAACTATCCACTGTTTCATCCACACTGACTTGGCAACATTTTGCTTGATTTTCGCTTTGACATTGTTGTAACATTTTGATCGGCATCGAGGTAATGTAGATTCATCGGGAATATACCGTTGAGTATATTTATTGAGAAAGTGCTTTAAAACTGGGTCATTAACTTTTGATAATGGAATATTTGCCTATAGAAAAGCTTCGTATAAATCTTGATAGAAAGTATCATTTTGCGAATCCGGATTCATATTATTTAAATGCATTTTAGTTTTAAGATGTGGAGTGACACTAGAATGATCTCTGTATTGTATAGTGATTGAAGAAATACTACAATGAACCTGCGATTCGCCTACAATGCAAAGATAATCGATATGATCAACAATTGAGCGTTCTATTGGACTCTGAGCTTTAGATGTACCCGCCATGATAATTTCTTACCCGTTATTAAAAAACTACACTAAATTAATGCCAGTAAAGAAGAATTGACTTTCAATATAAAGACAAAATAGATAAAATAAATACTAAATGTATTTAAAAAAAAACTAAAGATGTATGAATACGAATATTAATAAAAATGATAAATAAAAACCAAACTCATACGGAAAAAATCTAAAGACAGATTTGTACATATACTGTGAGATACTGAATTTTGCACTCGCAATCCTTGCGTATAAGAATGAACGGGTGGCTATGCTAATAGCAAGGAGGCGTTTCCGTACGGTCTACCGAGCTCTCTTTATAACTTTTAATTGCAATTCCTTTCCTAATAATTTCAATTTAAAAATAGTTCTAAAACTTAAAATATTATTATGTTTTTTTTTCTCACTGTTTTACAATGTTTTATTTTTGACTCTTCGTATATTTAAACATTAGGATTAGTAATTTTATATCCATATTTTAATTACTGTATCTTTTGCTTTGCATATTTTTTTTTAGCCTGAAGAAGGTGGTTGTTTGTCATCACCGAAACTGTTGCTTATAAAACATGCGTTTAGAAATCCATTCAATTGCCATTTTTTAGTTACCTAATTACTATTACCATAGAGTGTTCTTCGATTGAAATAAATTAATTTTATAAACATTTATATGCCACAATTACGCAAACAGCATAGATATTGGTAGTCAATATACGGTAAAATTACTAAATGAATTGTTCCTGTCTTATTGGGCCCGTAAATTAGGCCTAAGCTTAATACAAAATTTACAAAATTCATATTTTATCTGTTTTGCAAAGGTATTTTTGTTTCACTTGTGTACTCGCTTTCTATCGTTACTGTGTAGATACCTATTTTTGTTTACTGCAATCAATTACTTTTGAACAATAATTCAACAATTCGATCAATAACAAATAAATACACAGATTAATGATATAATTCAATTTGTTATTTACATAATTCAGTACACCTATACAAACTCTTTCTGCGCTTATTGTTAGTTACAAAAATTTATCTACATAAATCCACCAACCGACTCGACATCGGAATCTGACATTTCCTAATGTGTCACATGTCAACATTTAATTTTAATAACACTATTTACCAAGTTATTTATTATTCCATTATTACGTATAACATGTAAAAGTCAAGATATGTACGTGGCTAGAATTTTATAGCGTATCCTTGGGACCACGGTGGAACCGACAGAATAGAACATTGTCTCGGTTAATTTTTATGACATATTAAAATAACCCACGCCAAACGTGTGCTACGAGAAGGAAGCAGCAAGGATATAGAGGCAAAGGCGCAAATCGTGACGTCTAAACGAACAATATAACGTAGAAAGCGCCTGTTTTCTGGTTAACTACGCGATTAGGGAGATAAAAATTTCCGCAAAATACCAAACGTGTAACATGTGAGGGCGCTGCCGTACTCATATAGATTTTTCTCGCTACTATCAACGGCTTAGAAAGCTAAAGCTCTTAGGTAATGATTTTATCTGATGGTAAGCAAGGAGAATATGTCTACCTTGTATCAAAAATATCTTCAGAATTTTACTGAATCAGCAATTTAGTATTCAGCGCTTCTGATTGTACAAGAACTCACTCTTGAATAGAACCTGAACATGCAAATATGAATGTATTAATTGTAAATTATGCATTTTGCTTTCAACTATTATTGTTTGTTGTAGAGGAGTGTTGTTAGCCTTCATGCTTAAAATAGATAAACTAAAGAATGTACCTACATTCTTCTGCTAGAATATATTATTCAATTATCGTAATATAATCCTTAAATAATAACCGGCATCTATATGTTATCTAACTTTTTTTTTAGACAAGCGTCGATAAAAATCATACTTAATCACTTAAATACTTTTTACGATCAATTTGAAGAGCCATAAAATATAATGACAAGATTTTTGACAAAAATTATGCATCAGGATTCTTCTCTATCAACGTTGGGTATTTTCTTTCTTTTTTATGTTTTTCATATTTACACTAAACATAAATGAATTCACCATTAAAATTTACTATGCATACTTTAAATTGTAAATTTAATAAATTTAAATATTATGGAAAAAAAGTCATCATAGATTATATGCAAGCATCATAGCTGTCAAAATTATTGTTGTGTAAACCGTGCTAATGTTCCCAATTAAATTATAAACAGGTAGTGTCGTTTTTTGCTTTAATATGTAAGCATTGTTTAATTTTTTTTTAGACGAGTAAGGATATTTTTTAATTTAACCACAAATTAATTCACAATTAAAAACTGCATATAAAGGATTGATATGAGAAATTCTGATGGGATTCGGGTTGTCACTAGTGTAACAATTTCTATAAGCAATCAGCATCACTTCCTGGATAAATCACCACTGCGGCGAAGATCACAGTTAACCACAACTTGACTTTCTTTCTTAATTTTATTACATAGCAGTTTTAACTAAATAATAAAATAATCTCTTACCTTAATATTAGATGCCCTCGGTGTTCCATGTCCAGCAATAGCGTAGACCTCCACTTCATAGGTATCGACACCAATCTCCCGATCCAATTCCGCAGCAGTGGAGAGCAACCCCAGCTTCATATCTATATCGAAGAGTCGATCGACTTGCACTCCTCCACCAGTTATATTCGTCACATAGTATTCCACGTCATCACCCTCAAAACCCGCAGTCACAGTCAATATACTCGTCCCGATCGGCTCATTTTCGTAGACGCTGCCGACGAAGAAGTCACTGTTAAACACCGGCCCTCTAACGCCCTCACCTTTCGCAATAACCGTGATGTAAGCGTCAGTACTTTTACGCTCGGATTGTACAGCTTCGTCCGTTGCTTTCACTGCTAATTGATATCGGGGTTCCGGATTGAGTATAGGCCGCTTTAGAACTAGAGCACCAGTAGTACGGTGCAAGTAGAATAAATCCGTATTACCGCTGACCAAATCGTAGGTCACCAAGCCGTTGGTACTTGAATCTAAGTCTCTAGCGAATATATTCATGATAGTAACACCTTTTCCTCGGAACGAGCCTTGATTTGATGGCAAGACAGCTGCGTTCATTGAAACGAAGACTGGGGCATTATCGTTGATGTCCTCCACGATGACCGTCACTAATTTTTCCGCCGACAACCTGCTGGATGGGGGTTGAGCTTCGTCAGTTGCCACTACAGTCAGTCTGAAGGTGTCAATTTCCTCCCTGTCTATTGGAAGCATCGTGTGGATCACTCCATTTATGGAGTTGATATCGAAATGCCGATTGTTATCATTTGGTTCCTGTCGGGAAATTGAATAAGTGACATTACCATTAATTCCTGAATCTGGATCCTCAGCTGTCACTGTCACGATGGGAGTGTGTACCGGAATGCCTTCCCGAATCTGTCTGACTATTGCTGTGTTGGGAAACGCTGGTGGATTATCATTAGCATCCTCAACAGACACGGAAAACGATATGGTCGTCGATAATTTCGGATTACCATTATCCAATGCGGTTATATTTAAGATGTAACCATTTAATTCTTCATAATCCAATTGTTTATGCAAATATAGAACTCCCGTAGATGAATCTATATGGAAAGTATCTTTTCTATTCCCTGCTGTTATCATGAACATCACTTCGCTGTTTAAACCTAAATCAGGATCGGTAGCTCTAAATTGGATCAATTCCGTGTCAACAGGCGTGGTTTCCACGACTGATACTCTAGTATCGGTTTGCGTAAATTCAGGAGCATTGTCGTTTTCATCTAACACGTCGATGTAAACAGTTGCTGATGAGCTCAATCTGTTGGTAGGTGCAGCATCGTGAGCTATAACCGTCAATCTATATTTAGACACCATTTCCCTATCTAAAGATTTGGCCAGGAAAATCTGACCAGTTGCTTCGTCGATATCGAATTTTCCTTCATCATTTCCACTTTCGATCAAGTAAAACACATCACCATTCAAACCCTCGTCAGCGTCACTTGTGTATAATCTAACGACGTGGGAGCCTACCGTAGCACCTTCTGAAACTTGCACTTTATAAGGGGCTTTTAAGAATTTCGGCGGGTTGTCGTTGACGTCAGTGATGTGCACATTAACTTTGACTTTATCTCTCATCCTGGGATTGCCATTGTCCGTCACTGTTGCTTCGAATGTCAGGAAATTTTGCGTGGTGTTCTGTACCAACTCCTCCCTGTCGAATATCCTCAACGTTTTTATAAAACCATTCTTCGGGTCGATGACGAAATCTTCTTGGGGTAGTGATAAGGAGAAGATTAATTCGGCGTTGCGTCCTATGTCCTTGTCATGAGCTGTTAGTTTGCCCACAAAAGAATCGATCGGTTCATTTTCGCGGATATTAAAGGAGAATGTTGTATTGGTAAATTCTGGCGCGTTGTCATTTTCATCGATGACATGGATGACAACTGGGACTATAGATGATCTTGCCGGATCCCCGAGATCCTTCGCCGTCACCGTTAATGAGTAATAATCTTTATCTTCGCGATCCAAAGCGTTTCTGACGTACAGGAACCCATCGGGGAACACCCCAAATTTTCCTTCGACATTTCCTTCGGTGATCGCATAAGAGATCCGCCCATTTAATCCTTGATCTGCATCACTCGCTGATAGAGCGAAGAATCTCTCGTTAACCGGAGTGGATTCCAACAAAGATGTTTCATAAGACGTATGATCGAACACCGGAGTGTGGTCGTTAACATCTTCGATTGTAACGACAAAAGAATGCTTCGAATACAACCTGGGTTCGCCTCCATCCGTGGCTGTCACTTCAATGTGTACCACGCTTCCCGGTTCCGCTCTGATGGGTTTGTTTAGATATATGACCCCGGTCGCTTCATTTATGCGAAATTGCTCTTCTGGATTGTAAGTGAGACCGTAGGTGACCCTGCTGTTCATTCCAGAATCCAAGTCGAGCGCTCTGGATAGGTAAACCTCTTGTCCGACGGCTGCGTTCTCTGGTAACGTTATATCTTCCTTATCACGTAGGAATACCGGTTTGTTATCGTTCAAATCCAAGACGGTGATGGTAACTGTTGTTTTCCCATATGATAATCCCGCACGCGCTGTCACTGTTAAGGTGTAACTAATGCTTTCCTCACGATCAATTTTGCTTGCCGTCGTTATAACTCCACTGCGTTCGTCAATGTTGAATCTCCTTTTGGCATCCCCATAAATAATCGAATACACAACGAATCCGCTGATTTTCACCCGTACTTTCCCGACCTCCCTCCCAATGTTAGGTAATTTTCCATCGTGATCTTCCAAAATTTGAAATTCATAACCGTAATTCTCGAAAATTAATTCCTGCAAGTTCGATTCCTTGATAATTTCCACGCTGGCGTCCTCAGAAGCGCGTTTACCGCCATGATCTTTCACCGACACCCCTAATTTGAATATGTTCTTCGGTGAATTCCTTAAAGATTCCCTCAAGTAGATAATACCGGACCATTGATCCACAGAAAATAATCCATCACCGCCGCTTTCCAATTTGTACGTCAGCATGGCGTTCTCCCCAGAATCTAAATCGCTAGCGTGGAGTTTGATGATCGATGCTCCAATTTTGCTATCTTCGGGGATTGGTACGAAATATTTCTGGGGGTAGAATTCTGGGCTATTATCGTTGACGTCTAGGATGTTCAGCATCACAGTTGCTGTCGAGGATTGTGGTGGTAATCCTTGATCTTTGGCCACGATCAAGATTTCATAGTTTGCTATTTTCTCACGATCCAATTTGGTTTTAGTGGTCAATTGTCCTGTCAGGAAATCCAACGCGAACGTATCAGGATAGCGTTGTTGCACTATCGGGTGTAGAGTATAAGTAACACTGCCGTTGGTTCCTTGATCATGATCGGCAGCAGTGAGCATTGCCACTAAACTCTCTGGAGATGAACTTTCGGATAGGCTCACATTGATGTAAGATTGCGAAAATTCCGGAGATTCGTCATTTTCATCCAAGACGATCACCTTTAATTGAGTATGCGCCCATTTTGGATTCGGCCCACCGTCCCTAGCAGATATATTTAACTCGACGACACCCTGTATCTCCCTATCTAAAACATCCTTCGTGGTGATCAAACCTGATTCCGAATTGATTTCAAACCACTGCCTTTCATTCCCAGTGACTATGGCGTAGAATATCTGGGCGTTCACTCCAGTATCTTCGTCTGTAGCTGTAATACCCGCCACGTAGGTTCCAGGCGGTGCCAACTCGCTTAACACGGCTGAATATTCACTTTTCTCGAACACAGGCTCGTGATCGTTCACATCGTTGACGTGGATGATCAAGAAGGCGGTTGCTGTGCGTGGTGGTGACCCCTTATCGGTTGCTACGATGGTTAAATTATATTTCCCGATCTCTTCGCGATCCAACACACCATTAACACGCACTATGTCAAAATTTGGGGTATAGTCCAAACGGAAATGGTTGAGTTCGTTGCCAGAAACTATTCTGACACTTGTTTCACCGTTTAAACCTTCATCAGTGTCAATTACGGAGACTGCCGCAACTACAGAGCCGTTTCCAGCATTCTCATCCACGGTAGCGAATCCAGCCGTTGGAGGAAAATAGCGGAAGCGTATGATCGGATCGTGGTCATTAGCATCAACTAGGCTGACGGTGACGTAAGTTCTACCATCTTGGCGTGGTGTTCCGTGATCCCTTGCGAATACAGTGAAGACACAACTTTTCGGACAGTTGCTGCTGGGTTTGAGGGATTGGCAATTCTGTTGTGGGCAATCTAGAATCTCAGTTGTCGATATTATCCCAGTTTCTGGGTCGACTGAGAATTGGCGTTCAGTATCGGCGAGATAATAAGTGATTTTCGCATTATCTCCTAGATCGATGTCAGTGGCCATCACTTGCAGGACGGTAGTACCTGGTGGGACGCTCTCATTCAGGGAAACCGTGTAGTCGCTATGGTCGAAAATCGGAGGATTATCGTTCACGTCTAGGATAGTCACATTAACTTGCAAATATCCAAACTTGGGTGGGATACCGCCATCCCTAGCTGAGATATTGAGGACGTAAAAGCCTTGGACTTCCCTATCTAATTTCCCAGTTGTTTCTAGATGTAAATAGGAGGTTTCACCTGTCGGATTTCCCGTGACTATTAATTTAAATTTATCGTCCTTGTTTCCAGCGATTATCCTGTAGTCGTCGGATACCCCATTGACACCCTCATCCTTATCGGTCGCTGCATCTAAGAGGAGGCGCGTACCTTCTGCTGCGCTCTCCGAGAATGAGACAGCGATTATTGGCTCGGGAAACTCTGGAGGGTTGTCATTTATGTCGATTACCACGATTCTAACTTCAATGGGGTAGGTTGGTTGACTTGATAGGACCACAAGATCGTAGCGATTGTTTTTCAAACTTTCCCTGTCGAGGATGGCGTTGGTTTTAATCTCCCCTGTATTGGGATCTAGTGAAAATTCCGCTGGCGCTTCGTTAAAGCGATAGGTGAATCCGAATTTCGTGGGAATCCTGCCGACTATAGTACCTCGCGATTGTCCTTCTGGTATTTCGAGGGTGACTCGCGTATCGACAGCGCGCGATTGCATTTGAGTCGTATAGCCCCCGTAGTGATTATCTAAAGCGCGTTTCCGTCCAGGACCGGGTCCGGGACCCTGCGCGCCCACCAACAAGAGCATCCCGACGATCAGGATGCACCGCATAGCTAAATTCCGGGTTCGTCGTCTAATTGACCGTCGATGTCTCCCCTGTTAGTGCCTTTTTTTCAGTACATAGCCGCGACACGTGTACCTATCTGGTCGTTAGATGCTGCGGCGGCGGTATTCTAACATTCCTGAGGGCCCCTCACCCCGTGCCGAGCTAATCGAGGCGTCCTTCTTCAGCTCGCGCGATCCGAAGAGATCGCTTCACTCAAACTGGTATGCAATATGGCCGGTGCCACTCTGCGTTGCGCTCCTCCGTCTTTATCTCTTGTACGTGCGAGTATATACGAGTCAAGGCGGACAAAACGATGGACACACGCGGTATCTCGAACTTTTTCAGTCATCGACACGCACTGAGCGCGATTAACAATAAACGGTAGGTTGAATGAAAATCTTCAACCCTCGGCACAGTTTATCTTGCACGCGCGAACGAAATCCGATAGAGTCTCTCTGGAGTGTATGCACCGCACTAACTGCTATGCCACTAACAACAAACAGGTTATAATCTGACCGTGAGATAGATCTTACGTTGAACGCGCCCGTCTCGGAACTGAACTGCGGGTTCTCGCGACCGGTCTCCGTGTCTTCTGTTTGGGAGGAGTTGCGGTGTCCGCAGCCCAATGGTGAGTTGGCCGCGTTGCCAAGTCGGTCTCGCCGAAGAGCGACGTTTACCCTCGACGAGTTATCCGAACTAAACATAAACAATATTTATGACGATGTCAGATGGACCGGGTTCGAGTCATAAATCTATTGTGAGCTTTTTTTCCTCTTATACTTTTTCTTATAGGCACTACGTAAGGACGCATTATATACACATATGTATTGTAGCCACATATATAAATATATAATTTTTAATAGTTGAGCTAAATAATTACAAAAAATTTATGACGAACGCTTTCGAGATGTATAAGTTACATATTTTTTCTCCCTCTTCGTCTTCGACGTCATCCTGTCCTCTCCTTATACATATGCATAAAAGAATACCAGGTATCTTTACGGAGCGACTAAAAAATATTTATATTACTCAACTCGTTAGCATTAATTGATTAATATTCCTGATGAATTAATGCCCGCTCTTTATTATTAATTAAATAAGATTTAATTCCGGAATCGATTTATTTTATTCATTCGCAGTTTCTTTGATACATTATTATCACTTGACCTCACAGTTTGAAAGGTTACTTTAATCGGGCATTTCAACTAATGATTATCACAATTACACGTGGGCGATTATTTAAAACAGATGGTAATTAATTGTAAGAATTAATTTTTCGAAAACAAATTTTACCAAAATCCTTCTTCGCCTAACAGGAAATGTACGAATCTTTGCATCTTTCAAACAAATTCTTTCGTACTTTTCGAACTGAATTAGTTGCAGCCAATCAATTATCGAATGAAATTAATTTTTCGGAATGGGCTACTTGCATGAATTTTATATTTGCTTGAATTTTAATAAATTGAATGCTTTTAAGTTTCTGGTTATAAACAATTTTTTTTAAAAAATACTTGAACGAATATATCGCTTTCATAATACAACATTATTAGTAAATATCAGCACGGTTACGTAAGTGGTAGATCAACCACCATAGCAATATATATAGTCTTGATAATATCTCAAAAAAAAAAACGAATTAAAAAAAAACAAATTAGAGCATTGAATTTTACGTCAAAAAGTGTCCTAATAAAGTTCTTATATAAATCAAGCATTTTCACAAGTTAAAAAGTTACAAGGGCTTTTGAAAATTGCATATTTTACGAAAACGCTCTATATCTCTTATATTACGGAAGATATAAAAATACGGACTTCACCAATCGATTTCTTTTTAAAATCGAGCTCCAGAAGCATAGGTCAGATTTTGTCTAATTCCTTCAGAAATATAAGTTTCCTATTAAAAGTATCGAATTTGGCCCACCCTGTACAATCATGAACAATAATACTCTGACTCTCACATTTGTTGATAGAGTTCTGACGCACCCTGTATAACATACACTAAAGTACCGTTGCAAAGCACCTCATCAGCTTTTAAATTGATTTAGAAAACAATTTTGAGAAAAAAACATTAAGCAAATTCAATACCTATCTCTTCCACAAGAAAGTATTTAGCAATTTATACACAGACCATCAATACACAAATGTTTACGAGTGTGCTTGGCCGTGGTGAATATTTCGCTACAAAGCTTTTCCGCCCCGCTCAAAACTATATAATAGAATTCTAGGTAAGAGTCGGTGAGTTATGAATCGACAGAAACGAACAATACCATCAGGGACACTTTTATATTCTTTTGTGCAAAACCTATTCTTCCGTGTGTCCACCTTACTTAGCTTTTGAGGATTAGTCACTTCTTAGACGGTGGCTATTGCAGCCGGACAATAAAATTTTAAGACAGGTATAATAAATAAAAAAAACCAGGTGTAAGTACTATTTCGGTCTCTAAAATAACTTTATGAATGATTTTATTTCGGTGTTTCCGCTATTTCAGGCAGAAAAAGGGGACTTTACAATCTTTTGGAATCTGTTTAATTTGTAATACGAGACTGAACCGAAATTATAGATACATTATCGTCACAATACTAACTTAAATCTTAATATAGCATGCATCAAAAACAAAATTATTTGAACTGACGATATTTTATAGTACTTAAAAGAACTCGTTTATCTTCTTATAATCAAAGCAATTGCTACGGAGAGTATAGAAATGTAGTCACAGGATTTCTGAGAATTTGCCCATTGTGTTTTCCCCGCGGGGTTCCTAATGTTTGGGTTTCAGTTCATGATAACAAATAGACTTTTTTCTAGTTCTTGACAGGTGCGCGATGCTCTCGAGTTACATCAGATGGAATTAAATTATATATGCACTTGATTTCTAACTGAATAGAAAGTGTATCTACTTTCTTATAAAATGCAGTCCTTCCCGGCAGGGTTAATATAAAATCGAAATGGTTGATTAGTTTTGCTATGTGTAAAGAAATTCCTTTAAAAATAGACGTAACTGATAAATTATTGTTTTATCCTACAAGTAACATTTGATACGTATTATATATTTCTGCGAAATAGCAAGAAAATCACAGCTTATAAACGATTTTGCATTTCCTAGCAAATATGATTAATGTTTTTAGAAAAAATATATAAGGACTTTTATACTGCGTTATAAACCTACCACTTAGTCCCAAATAATCTTTATTAATCAAATTATGAGTAAAATATTTTTTTTCTTGTTTCCATGCTTTATTTAGTATGTTTAGTAATAGTTCTGTCTCTTTTATCCCTATATGTTCTTAAACATGTTCTTCTGTCCCATTTTTTATTTGATTTTATTGTCGGTAGCAGTTCCTCCGTTATTATTATTTTGTCCTCTTTACTATTTCTAAATCATTTATTATTTGTACTTTTATTTGCTTGTCCCCCGCTTTTAGACATAGGTACTGTTGGATGGAGTATTTCCATATTTTCTTCAGTTAATATCACTCGATCCGCGTTTTTAATTATTGCAGTTGGTTGTGTTATCACCCCTATTGTTTCTTCTACTTTTTCAGTACCTCTCAAAAAGGTTTCTGATTACCTTTACTGTCTGTTTCAAGTTTTTCCTTAATTTCCATACATTTTGTATTGCTGTCGGCACTGTTATTCTTTGCAACCTCAATAACAATTTGTGTACAACTCTTCCATAAATGTTCAAGGCTATCTGTCTCATAGTTCTATTTGACATACTGTTTGCCAATTTTTTTTTACGAAACGTGCCATAAAAGATATAAATGAAATAATTACAAATTTAGAGTAATATCGAAAAATCCAATGTTATTATATAATATCTATAAATAAAACAGTTATGAGCCGTGACTTATAGACTAAGACGCTCAGTATTTTTCGATTCTAAGGGTGTTCAACTATTATTTGAGGAAAATTCATAGTTACAAATCAAACATATAAAAAAAGACAAACGATTCTTCTTATAAATAGCTCCTTTTAAAAATTTAAATATGCCTAAATATACATAGGTATAGTTGCCGTCACGATATTTCAAAATCACCTCAATTCGTGCTATTGTACTTCCTTGTGAACGATAAACGTTTACAGTATTTGTCTAATAATTGAAAAGGGGCTCAAAGGGTTTTAATTACATTTTATAATGTTGCACTTTACATTTAAACTAATGAGTTATTCGTGCAATAACTATAGGTTAGGTTTAATTAATGTTATTATATTGATTATATTAATAATATTTAATTATTTAAAACAGCACTTGTAGCCCCTTTTAATTTTAATTGGGGAATACCCCCCAATAGACAAATAACGTTCTATAACCCTTGTAGGGTTTTCTGGGTTATAAAACAGTATAATTCGATTAGTAAGAATTGGGGTCATTTTAAAATATCCTGACGGCAACTATAAGTAAACGACGAATGCGCGAATGTTAAAAAGAATATATTTAAACATATTAAAAAAGCAAATATGGTTGCAGCCGTCAGTTTAACGATTACTCGCGGCCTCTACTAGATGATTAATGCAACAATTAAAAACGTGCGCCGTAAGGCTCATTTTTGAAGCTCATTTTCGCACTGACGCGCTAAAATATGCCACAACATCAATTAAAACGGCACTTCTTAGTAAATGAATGTAACTCCTTGGGCTCCTGACGAATATATCTTCGAGTGAGGCGATAGAAGCTCTGGATTTGCATGTTTCCTATTAATAATGCAAGAGCAGTTCTCTCAGTTTTGCCCGAGAAATCCCCACAGCAAACACGTAGCAAAAACAACGATCCCAATTAATAACAAGGAGCATTCTAGACGTTCGCCTCAGCGTAAGTAAATCAGATGGAAAAATATATCTGGCAATTAATAATATTTAAATGTGCAATAAAGATCTTTACAAATGCGGCTGCTCGAACAAGACTTGCGACTAATATAATATGAAAAGTGCGTTGCACATAGGTGCATAACATAGATAGAGCCGTAGGTACGAATGTATATACAACAACATGCGATAGAGGGGGCTACACGCGGAAAGTAACGCGAGAGTAATATGAATATTTATAGACGTATAACTAGAAGTTAAAGTTGGACAATTTATCAGTGTTCAATAGGCATTAGCCGGACATACGTTAAGGTGCCTATTTATGCGTTCATGTCCGAGTACCGAGTACAAATTAATCGTCTAGTTAAAATTGTCTTCTCCGGCGTACAGTCTGCGGAGAAAGTATCATCGGGAGCCCTATTCCACGCGACTGCGTCCGCGGTCCTTAATAAATACATAGCGCGTACTATGTTGAAAAGGTTAATAGTTTGGTATTAATGTAATGCCCGTCTGTTGTAGTGATTTATATCAGTAATTACGAAATATGCCCACATGCCGATGGAGAATTTTCCCGATTAAGTGTTACGGAATTGATGATTTATTGTAACAAATAGCCACCTTGTAGGTGAAAAAAGTTTGACACGGTGTTAATATTACAGTGTTTACTTTTACAATGTCTATCAAAAAGTATATTGAATTATGGTAAATGTCCAAAACCTTTTAAAAGAACAAAAATAAAAAAAATCAAAGATGAACTATGGCAAAAGATCTTTGTATCATCTACCTATGTATGAAGAAAAACATTTAAGAAAAAATAGATTATTGTATTATATATTTAAGTTATTTATTAATCGTTTTTACTAGGTTTATAATTCTGTTTCCTACATTAATTAGATTTTTTTCAGTGATATTGTTTTTATGTAAGTTTTTCTGTTGTTTTTTTCGGTCGTCTTTCCTTTTTCTTCTGAATTTGACAAACTCTTGGATAACTTCCTGTCTTTTTTCTTGAGATGCTGGATGAATATTTCTCCTACAAGTTCCAAATTGGTCGAAACATGGAAATGTTTCAAAACTTCATCCTTGTTGATTGGATAGATGCCAACCTTTTTGAAGCCAGCTTTAATATTTTTTTCACATTGAATTTTAAGCTATCTTGTTTATATATTCGCAAGAATTATTGTCGTGCAGTTTGAGTGATTGTTTTTCTACGACCGTTCAGAAATCGTTGTTATCACATACATTTCACCATGTTAGATAGGGGAGAAAGTGTGGTTACAAAGATGCCAACGTTTGGTTATGTAATTTTACACAAAACCTTTTTGTAGTGCAAGTTCTTATTAAGAGCAAATTCTACTTAAATATTTTCTAACCTTACATTTTTCTTTCCATAATTAGTGTGAGAGTAGAGTATATCACAACGGAAACATATTGAAACCTTTTTTCATATCATTATGTCTGTAACAACCTTTCTTTCCTCGTCAGTCTCTTCTTTTTAAAGACATTACCACTACATACATATGTCACATTTCTTCGTATCTCCTAATTTTACCTTTTTATCAAATGGCTCTCTAGTAGAAAGGAATAATCTATTATATTCTTTTTTGTGTGTGAGCCTAAAACAACTACAGGACATACATATGTATCTTTTTAAAATTCTTTTCCTCCGAGAGTGGACTAAAATATTTCCTACCAACCCCACACGGGTCACCAATACATATATGGGGATACTATTTTAAATATTATCGGGACACAAGATACATAATTACGTACACATTTCCAAACAATCGCTGGAAACGACGCACACCGGATCCTACCGCCAGCTCTAAACCGTACAGCATGTCCATACTTTGTATACCTATACATGTAGAGGGTCAGATAATTTGTATCGGTGAAAATATTTCTAATAAACGATCTTGTTCCAACATTCTACCTGCGTTTTAAAAGAATTCAAACGATCCCGAGGCTTATAACCAGAAAGACGGTCAGTCGCCGTTGCATTGATGTTATGGGTTGTGTTGATAATACGGCTCGCTATTTCCTTCTGCTATTTTTTTTTTTTTTTTGCTTCTAATAGATATTGAGAATATGTTACATATTGATAAGTTAATAATGTACCTAGAATAATAGCTCAATTTTTATTTCGGTGTGGAGAAACTTACAACAGTATATTTATATAAATATGGCATTTTTTTGTTCGATAATCTTCCGAAACTAGTCTCAAAATTCCTATATTTTCGAGTTCTATTTGTAATTTATATTATAGGAATAAAATTGTCGATGTACACATCCGTAAAATATTGTGTGAATCTCAGGAATACAGGAACTTAGAGACTATATTTTCGAGAGATTATATAGAGAAATTGCTGAAATTTTCTGATAGCACTAAAGTTCAGCTAGTGTAGATCCAGAGGATTGTGAGATTTACATTTGCAATTTTTGCCCTACCTAGTTCAAATACCTATTTTAATTAACAATTTTATTTTTTGTTGTTCTTTGAGACTGATAACTCCATATGTTTGTTTATTTGTAAGATATTTTTATTTGGTTGTTTTTTATGAGAATTTATTTTATGTTTTAACTATGATATATAGTAAAACAGGTCTAGTTTTCATGCATAAAATGTGATTATGATTGACTTCACCATTTTGCCCAACTATCAAACCCACATTTGACATGTTCAATTAAAAAATGTTTTCTTACACGAAATGTCATTCCATGCGAATGTTGGCACTAGCTTGCGACGTAGTTATTCGTGGTGAAATGCTGTTGCAGCGATTCTCGCAATATAAATTGTCCGTTGCTCATAAATCGGGGCTGGGTCGTGGGTCTGTACTATAAAGGTGTAAAAAAACAATGTGGGCGCCAGCCGGGACCAAACGGCTGGGTAGTCGGGTTGTACACAATAATCAAAATAATAGACCTTTTAGATTAACAATAACAATTTAATTAATTAATAAGATAAATTTGACAAAAAAAAACCAGTTAAATTGAATTACTACACAATGTTAATATTGTTACAATACTAGCTAATCCAACAAACAAAAATAGAAGCGCTATCCTCGCGCTGAACGTCTGAACAAGGTACTCGATCAGCTGATCGAAACAAAAACCAAGCAAGAGCCAACGGTATGTTTTTAAAACAATAAAAAGATAGTTATACTTAATCAAGAAATGTATAACCAGCACTATAACAGAAGGTAATATGTTGATAAGATGGTAATATTTTTGATAAGAGTTGCGTAATTATTAAGTAACCTTCCTTATTTTAGGTTAGAATACCCATTTACAGCTGTAATTGAGCTAACATTAAATACCAAATATAAACAAGATTTATGTAGGTACTAGTATAGTTTATCCTAACACAACAAGAAATAATTAAATAGTGCTGAATTATGAATTATAAGTTTATACAGATATTTAGTTCAATTAAAACATAAGTTGTTACTAACTTACAATTGGCTACTCTTGGTGGAAGTTCTGATCACCAATTACGTACGATCATAATGAAAAGGACATCTGCACATGGGAACAGTGTATTGTGTAAACGCGCAAACTTGTTACAAGCTTTCAAAATACAATGTACGAACTTGTTACCCACATTAGGTGATACTTGTTTTTATCTATACTTTTGGAAATATTTACGATCAAATCTTAAGTACCCCGTCCTGTACGATGGTGCACCATCGTCTTGCAATAAGTCTATCAACCTAAATTTTACAAGCACTGTCATCTTGAAGTAAAAAAAAAACAAATACTTAAATATTACAGTCCCCTAACACGTTCACGATCATATATAATAGAATGTCGTTAAATGAACGTGCTTAAAACGGATTATACCGCCTCTGTCCGTGCGATTTATGCTCGCGCATTCGGTCGCATTCTAATGCCAATCTACACTAGCTGGTGCGCCGTCAGACCGCAGGTAAAACCGCCCGGGGGAGTGCGACCAGGACCACACCAGCAGGAGGGGACGGAAGAGGTAGCAGGTCCGTCTAACTAACGCATCCTTTGTGGTTCGTAGAACCATAACGAAACCTATAATAAAATAGGAACACGTCCGCGAAGCCTCTTCACTTAAACAAGTAAAGAAAAAAAGAACAAAAATCGGGCATTTAAAAACGAATTTAATTAATCGGCGTAATAAAAATTTGCTTCTAATACCGCCCGGCTGCGTCCGCGAGATATACTGTGAGAGAATTTCCTCTAATTAACACGGACGTAATTGAATTTGCATAACCGCCGGTCCAGAGCGAAGATTGTGTTTACTGTATATACGGGCGATATGTTCGAGCGTATTATAAATATTTATATTTCGGATTTTTCTTTTAATTATTTAACTTTACACATGTAGAATTCTGTATGTTACAGGCACGTTTCTATGTCTCCGTATTTATTTATATTATAACCGTTTCGGGATGATTATGTAGATTTACGAAACTCCGATAATTATCTAGGAATGTCGTAAATTTCGCCCAAACAGTTCTCTCTTCGAAATAACAGTACTGTTATTTCAAACGACGGACGTTTACGCAATGCGTCTAACAATGCAAAATGATATATCTACGGATAGAAATTAATGATCTTCAGGTACCCACATTAAATTCTCTAAATTTATCATGATGTAGATTCGGGTTTTATTAATTTAATTATGTATTGCAGCAGAGTATAAAAAATTTGTTAGAATCATTATACGATAAAAATTTCCCATATATGTAATACTATATATTGCGGGTCTCGTATAGAACCAGTGGCACAAAATGCCGCCGATGAAGGGGGATGCAAGATACACTTCTTTGTCTAACTATGTTCTCTGACAGTTCTTATGTTTGACAGATTTTGTTTAGTCAAAAGTCAGAATAGTTGTCTGTATATATAGTATGTGTATGTAAACAATAAAGATTATTTTAAAGTTTTGAATTGAATATATTTTAACATTGTGCAGAATAATAATAATTTGAATTCTTTGGAACAAATGACATCAAAAGTTGGGAAAAGTTCTACCAGATATTTAAAGTATTCCTAGAGGCTACTAGAACGGTAGACAAATCCAAACAAGAAGAAAATAGCAGTGTATTTTCATCGATTGATGATGGAGGCTTACATCTATATGATACCTACTGTTACCTATGTCAAGGGAGAGCAAAATTAAAATATGAGGCTATTATCAAGAAATATCAGCTGGTTGAATATTATGAAAGAAAGACTCAACATCGAAAAGCAGTTATTAAGTGAAATTTTGAACGTGATACATAAATAAAACCAGGAAATCTGAGAATATTCTAAATTTAAGTTTATTTTTCTGTGATTTTTTTTATTTTACTGACCTTGTTTTCAGTATTGTTGTAATGAACCTGTTGCTATTTTATATTAGTTTGTTTTTTTTTTGTTCAATATCTTCTCTTTAATTTTTTCATTTTTGTTCATGTTTTCACTAGGAATAAAGTTACAATTTTATTATTAAAACAAAAAAATATTTCTAGAAATACAAAAAAAAATGTTTTTTGAAATTTGTTTACATTTATTGAGGAAACTTATACGCATACACTTGATGTCTGTGATTTAACTCTATGGCTGCTTCAAAATCTTCATTTTGGCCAGGTTGCTGAAAAAGTTGAATTTTCAAAATATGTTAGTCGATAAAAACCACTGTCAACATGCCTAATATATGTTCGATTAAAATTCTAACTTGAGAAAGCCTGTATAATTGAATAATATCTGCTGTTCAATAAGGTGTCCATCGCCGCTAAACAGTGTAATTAACCAAGATAATG
Source organism: Cetonia aurata (assembly GCA_949128085.1). Lineage (NCBI taxonomy): Eukaryota > Metazoa > Arthropoda > Insecta > Coleoptera > Scarabaeidae > Cetonia > Cetonia aurata. The sequence goes on from OX421885.1 coordinate 40,151,338, forward strand.
TTAGATAGGCAAAATCCCTTTTTAACAAAGTCAAAACTATTTTCAGATGTAACCTTTGCAGATATACCCGACCTCATGAATACTCTTGCGTCATGCATGCTGCAAACCTTTCTTAGGGAAAACTTTTCTCATTCCGTGTGTATGCGTTGCCAATATTTTGCAGCTCCAATTTCATCATTAGCGAATGAATATGTTATTATTATAGAATCTTCCACAAGCACTTGCTGAAGCAATGATGCAGCACCAAATAATAATTGTTCTCTATCAATTTCGTTAATATGGTTTCAGTATAAGGAGTAAATCAAGAATATATAAATAAATAATCAAATAACACAAATTTGAACTGTCGTCAACTGATTTTCATGTTTATTACGTTAAAATTACGCGCATGCGCACGTTACGTCAAGAACAAGTAGGAGTTTCCGATATATATCCATCTCCCTTTGATTTCGGAATTTTTTAGGATGCGTCAGCAATATGGTAGTATTACACATATGAAATTTCCAAACGAATTTCAAATTACCAATAGCTTCGTGCAATTAATAAACAATAAATATCTGATAATATCTCAAAACTTGGATTCTTAAAAGCAAAGGCATTAATATTTTAAGCATATTTCTTTGTACCTGCGGTAATGATATTTCTTTTTGGTGTTGCCCAGGAGAGTTCTCCTTGGTAATGGTAGTTTGTTGAAAACATTAAGAGCTGAAGAGAAACTGCCTTCTTTTTCGATCTCCTGAGAAGTAAAGTATCTTTTTCGAAACATTTTATCTAGTTTATATAGTAAATGAACCTACTCACCTGAGATTATACATATTTAGGAAGATTATTTCTTTGTTTGTATAACACTGATAAATTTGTAATTATTAAATCTCGCCTTTTTATTTATCGCAGATGACTCTGAGTGGTATTTAATTGAATTAAACAGTTATTTAATTTGTTAAAAAAATAATTAAAATTTAAAAATATTGTCCACAAGTTTCGTAGCATTATACACATTGTACAGTGGATAGGGTTACTTGGCTAAATTTAGACAGTAAAAGATTAATGGGTATTATTGTGTTTACTATATCTTGTACATCTTAACTTCTTGAAAAAAATAGTTATTGTTATTGCTACGGTTATTACGTTATGCCGGAATAAGCACGCACACAGATCTAATGAAGCAGATGTACTTACTTCCACCATATGTAGGTATTAATAGCATCGTCAAAACTCCGCGTGAAGATGAACACTACAAGAAATTTATTACATCACGACGCTGGCGAGGGAGAGAGAGTACCATAATAAAAACTAACATAGGCGTGTCAAATTTAAATAAACAAGAATTTGTAATTCTAATGGCGCCATTTATAAAAACCCCTTTTTTAGGGATATGAAAAATTCGAATAGTTAAAATCGTTATTACTAGACACGTCTATCGTAACAAACAATTAAGAGAGAAATAAATATTTCACCCAACGATTTCCTTTCGGGACCAGAATTAAGCGAGAGAAATAATAAAAAAAAAAAAAAGTAGTAATCGATACCTACTCGCATACGTTGTACTTTCTATAGGTGTTGGCATTAATAATATCACACATGTATATTATTAACACCGTAATAACTGCATGTCTAATTCGAAATATCCGTTTCAAATCGGGTATGCAGTTATTATTTGGTAACAGCAACGTTTAGATTATAATAATTCGTTAGCCCGATAGCGGGGACTGCACGTCCCTGATGTATATACGCGCTTATAAAAGAAAAGTGGATTATCCGATGTTCTTCGGGTTCGTTATTCAATACGCAGCATCTGCGGTTCGTTATTTATGTAGGACATAACTCCTTATACCCCGGGGGGCAACAAAAATACCGCCGTAACTACATGAAATTTATCTAAAATAAGGATTACGGTAAAATCGAGCGGTTAGAAGAATCTTACTGCCAGGATGGAAAATATAGATCTGATGACCATGAATGTTACTATTTCATTATTTTAAATAATCTTCTAGCAGGATTCAAACTTGTACAAACATGAAAATGTGGATTAGTAAGTCGTCGATTCCGCTTCAGTTAAAATTTGAAGGTGTCTAATATTCCTTCATCTCTAGAGGAAACTAGTCTATGATAGCCTAATATATTTAGCACTCTTTATGAACTTTGTGTTGACTATTAAACTTTTGGGTTAAATTTCAATATTTAGTTTTTTATTTTTTCCTTAAATTTTACAATTTTGTTCAATTTTTGGTTCTATTTCTTCAATTTGCGTGCGCTCTGTACACACGCTATTTTTTTTTTTTCTCCCTACTGTTCAATTTTTCTAAACTTTTTTTTATTTTTGCATAAGTCTCCTTGAAAATGCAAATCACGTCGATTGCAATGTTCGGAATCAGCTTCCAACAAAACGTCACTGAATTCATATCAGAAGATCGGTCGCTTTCGAATTGTAACGTAACACTTTTTAATTGTTTTTTTTTACGCTTAATTTAGTTCTTAGACACTAACATATGATAACTAGCTTTGAAAACACATTACATCATAATAGAACTCTTATTTCATAACAATTTAAAACGGGAAATCACTACACATTTCGTGTTATCTTGGAGATTTTTAAATAAGCATATGAATGAAGAGAATTTTGTATGTTATAAAAAAATTTTAACATAGAAAATTTCCTCATATTAAAAATATCAGTTAAAGCAGAAAAGCATTTATTTAATGATTTCACACTGTAAGAAAAATTGCACTTTGCATAATTTCCGTACTGCCGGCTTCCTAAGATCTGTATTTGGACATTTCAAATCGTATTAGAACCACAGAGCCTCGTTAGCTCAATTGGTAGAGTCGCCCGTCCGGCAAACGGGAGGCGAACGGGAGGTGCCTGGTTCAAATCCGACAGGAGGTAAAATTTTTAACGTAGAAAATTTCCTCAAATTATAAATTACAGTTAAAGCAGAAAAGCATTCATTTAATAATTTTGTATCGTTTTTCCAACTAATTGAGAAAAAACCATATATATACATATATACATATGGATATTCAAATATTTACGACCGTCACCGCGAAAGCGCGTGTCGAACCCTTTTACGAGTTTCGGACGATTTCTTTCAAAACCGGGAGTGGATTGGTCACACCCACGTACGACAGCCGTACGCATTCGTTCCGATGAATGCTTTGCATATATTTTTCTACGTGTGTACGTAACGTTGCACATACTTGTAGACGCCGACGACGTATACATGTGTTCTGTACGCCTATGGATACTCGCATACCGCCATACCGAGGCTGATTGTGCCCGTACCGCGTTGTAATCCTTCCAGGCTCGACCGCGCATTCCGTACTTACGCCCCGACGATGATGAAGTCCACAAGGTTCACATGCGAAAGCCTACACGACATATGTATGTATGTGTAGGAACGTGGTGCCTCGACGCACACACATTAAAACGCGTTGTTCAATTACGGCGGAAGGATAAAAGGGACAGCCAGCCAAAGAAACTAATAGAGTAGGCACAACTTGGTTCTCGCTTAGACGTTAAAGTAATCAGTAATGCACAAGGGTCACATAAAGAAAGCTGCAGTACAATTATAGCTCTAAATGCATTCAATGTACGATAGCTCGCGCATAAGTAAACCCAAGCCCAGTTAACAAATTTTTAAGAGGGCGATGCAAATTTGACGAAATTCGGAACCGTAGTTATAAATTATAAAATAAAACAATGAAGCGGTTGCAAAATCTGCTCTACAGCACTAATAAAAAGGGCACAAAAATTTATTCTTCAGAAAATTTATGATTTATCACACTGAGAAAAATGGTCCAAATTGATAATATATTTAGCATTTTACATTACTGACAACTATTTTTTTTTTAATAAGTATAATTACTTAGTATGCGTAATTAATGGTCTAAATATTAGGAGTAAGTAAAGTAAGGTTTCTAACACTGTGAAATAATCTCAAATATTAAAACTATTTCATATTCAACTCACAAAATTAAACTAGGTTATTTGCAACACCGTTAATTATTGCAAATAATAACATTAATAAGTATAAATAAAAAGTAACTAAAGGGCAATAGTCAGTGAGTTGGGATAATCACAAAAATTTTCAACGCAAATGTTCGGATATAGTCGATTAAGATCGGCGCCATTTGTCGCGTGTTGTTTATGCGTTGCGTTGGTTATAGGTTATGAACTTGTCCATACGCGCTTAACGATTCTAATAATAGTAGTTGATGAATATGTAGTGGAGGTTTTTTATATTTTCAAGTATAGAATATTTATCCTTAGAGTCGTGGGAATTGGGCGATTATTCTTCCATATATATACCTTACGTACAGTTTTATATATTAAGTACCAAAGAATCGCATATTATGGTATGCAACTGATTCCAAGATCTTATTGTTTTAACATTATCTATTTATATGGTATTATAATTATTGCATTTGTATAACATTTTACTCAGTTTTTTAACAGTACGCCTGAAGTATACCTTAATTTATGGAAATCCTGTGCAATTCCATTTTTTTTTATGTGTACTTAATAAAACATGTGTAGAAGAATTAAGTTGGTATTAAAATAAAAAGAATACATAGTTACATTTTTGTAAAAGAAAAACAGTTGGTCGTACTGTATGAGTAAATCGGATAGAATATATGTTTTGGTTTTAATTGTTCCTCTGTGTATTATTGTTAATTAGAAAACCCACGAAAGACGACAAATCTATTAGTTAGTAAACTATAAAAATCTGAGTGAAATTAAAAATAATGAGAATATAGATTATAAATGAATGATTAAATAATCTGGTCAGAATACAGATTTAATAAAAAGCACAGAGAATTTTACTGAAATAAGCCACACACTTCTTAACAATATCATAACATGAATAAATAAATATAAATTATTTTTGCTTAATTTAACTCACTTTCCAATCTTTTCCCATTATACATTCTTTCAAACAAAAAACATTTCGTTAAGAACCTAGGGCCTTACAAATTAAAATTTCCATTCAAATATACCGCATCCCCTTAAAAAGGAATAAATAAATCATCCTAAAGAGAAGAATAAACGCACACAGCAGCAACCCTTTCCTTCAAAAGCACTGGCAACGTCGTTAAAAATTGAATGCAGGCTCGCGGCGACTATATTGAAGCCAATTACCCGATCATAATAGTGTTATCTCTGTCTGACCCGAGCGCGACTGGTACCGATTTTTGCAGTGGCGTAACTGAAATTCCAAAACTGTGTACGTGCGAATATTTACGTTGATACAAACCTGCAGAAATGCACTGCATTACATTTCTAACGTTAAAAATATTTAAACACATTAGCTCTTATCTGAGAGGAACAATATTTTAAACGAAATATTCACAAGCAAATAATCTGGATCAGAAGTTTATTACAAAGAACAACTATGAAAGAACTCGTTATCTTTACATAAACCGATTCTTATTAAGTAGATTAAACAAATGTAATTGACACAATTATCTTTGTTTAAAATTAAGAAACGCGCCTATTGTTTAATTTTTAAAAGAAAAATCGTACCTACGCCTATGGTTTATAATACTGACGCACCAAAATCAGAAGAATACGTCCTTTCATCTCATCCCAAATCTGCAAAACCCCACACCATATACCTAAAAGAGCGCCCAGAATAAACGGCCCTACCGTGATTGATGTTGAAAAAGAATACCGGAGCTTTTGTTGGGCGCGGATGAATTTTTGAATGGTGTTGGGCCCTCTTCTCGCCTCCTCACACCAATAATATTGTGTGGTCTTGAGCGAACGAAATTCGGCCGTTGTTATTGGTGTTAAAGTGCAATATTTTTTCCCAAGGATCGGGTTCAGGGATTCTGTTTCACAGACAATCGGGATTTCGTTCTTTTTTTTTTGTTACCTGAACAGGTGTCCGACTGACATGAGGGTGTGAAGTAATTTGAATGACACGTACAGGAAACCGTCCATTGTGGCGTTCCCGGTGATTATTTGTTGTTAGTGTGATTAAGGATTATTTTTAATGGATGGGACTTGTTTCGAAATAATACCTATACTTTTCGTGGTGTTAAAAGTGATGTTTCACATGGTAAATTATGAGTTCTAAATGATGGGTTTCATTGTTAGTTATGGTGTAGACGTATTCTGATAATTACTGTAATAAACATCGTAAACGTATTCTCAGAAGTGATTTAAATTTTCATTAATAGAGCCACAATAGAGCTTGAATAAGGTTATTATTTATTCCGTAAGATCAATACAGTTTTTAAGAATGATGGCGACATCTATGAAGTAATAGGAATATTGAACAATCGCAACTCAAGAGAGTAGAATGTTCGTTTTAATGGTAGATCTGGTGCCTTTAGCGCTTCACACAAAAAGAAACAAATCTAATGAATCTTATAAAGTTTTAAACTCAATTAGTAATGCAATTATATTAGTAAATATATATTTCAAACGAAATTTACATTATTGTATAACAGCTTATTACATAGAATGTTTAAGAAAATAATAATAATTAATTTTAATTGTTACAGGTAAACTGACATCTATAGTCAAGTGGATCATATTCAACCCGCTATCTTTACAGTGTTAGTAGGATATCAGTACTGTAGATTACTGTAATTAAAAATTTAAAAAACGTGTTCTTTGACGTACAATTATTACGTAAAGTTTCAAAATTTGAATTTACAATAAATAAATTGATAATCATATAATATTAGACTCCTATCCATTTAGATTCAAAAAGATACAAGTTCCTATTTATAATCATGTGATAAGAGATGATACCAATACACGCTTAGCCAATAGCAGCAACAACTTCCCTATATTCTTCACGCGAATCTAGAACAATCGGCATGGCTTCAATTTTACGATCATCGAAATTCGTGAGATACATAGCCGGATTCGCTCGTAATATAGTTGTAAATACACCGCGAGAATTCGACGGAAGTTTTGTGAATACGACACAATGTTTCTGCGGCGCCGTCCCCAGGTAACTTAACCTAATTGTGGTGTACCGGTGCACTTCGTAAATTACGCAATGTTTCTCAATTAACGCTTACAGATCTTTATCAGCGCAAGCTTCCGCACAACACGACCAGAACTTGGAGAGAAGTTTACGTAGAATCGACCAGGACGTCCGCAGATCCGGAAGAATATCCAGGCGAGATATCGAAGACGTCCTAGAAGAAATCAGAAATAGTCGATCGGCGACGAGCTCTCAATCGTTGCTGGTGATACGATGTTGCGGAAATCTGGTGCCGGAAGAGCAGCCGGAGGTCCGAACGAAGCTGGTGCAGGAAATATGGAATACCTTGAAGAAATTGAACGTGCCAATGGATATCTCCCATTACAATGCTCTATTGCGAGTCTATTTGGAGAATGAGCATGAATTTTCACCCACTGAATTTCTGGCGCAACTTGAAAGTAAGGGGATTGATCCGAACAGGGTGACGTATCAGAGATTGATTGCTAGATATTGTCAGCAAGGAGATATTGAAGGTGCTACGAAGATCTTAGAGTTTATGAGAGAAAAGCAGTTGCCAGTTAATGAAAATGTGTTTAATGCTTTGATTACTGGTCATTCTGAAGCTGGGTAAGTATTTTTTTAAAAGTTCTTAGTTGAGAGTCGTTGAAACTGCTTATATCTAAAGATCAATCAAATCATTGTCTTTAAATCAGATTTTTTAACATATTTTATACATTCTATATGTTTTAATTAATATTACCGAACATTCTATCTCTTCCTTTGATATTTTTATAATTTATGCTTTTTTATATAAAATTCTTTGAGAAAAAGAAAACAGCATAAATAAAGTTTTCCGTGGTAAGGATATACCAAAATTTTGTCTAATGTTTGACTGACTGTGCATTCTCTTAAATTCTATATTAAACTGGAATTCTTTCCAATAAACATTGCCTTTTATTTACATTGCTGATGATTAACTTCAATGTATAGACAAGTATAATACTATTAGAAAGTGTAGAGATCATTACGCATCCGTATATCTGTGGACCGTACGGAAGTCGCCATTTTGATGTATCATCTGTCAAATAAGTCAGTTCTTGAGGTTATGTTTTGAAAGATTTGTAAGAGGGTGTTCTGGTTTTAATGTTATTCTGTTTATAAATAGTTTATATCGTAGTTACATGCAGTAAAGTATTAGCAAAACCCCAAAACTACGATTTTCTTAGTTTTGAGTAATATGTTTGTACAATAGTAATATCAAAGCAACGCCTAATTTTTTACTATGTCGCCGCAAAAACTATTTTTGATAAAGCAATTTTGCAGCTCTGTACAGTATCCTTATCTATGCTGCAATACGAATGGATGGCAATATTTCTTAGGTGTATTCCTTGTTTTACTAAAATCATTAAGTAATTTGATCGATTTGTGGCTCATCCAGCTTTACTTAGACACGTGGTTATCATTTGATCATTTTTGTTTAGAGATATGGATTCTGCGCAAGGTATCTTGAAAGTTATGACGCAAGCTGGGTTAGAACCAAGCGCCGATACTTACACAACTTTATTATGCGGCTACGCTAAAAAAGGCGATATCGATCAAATTAACTCCATATTAAACGAATGCGAAGAGAAAGATATTTATCTGCTAGATAAAGATTATCTGGACATCATATACGCATTAACCGTAAACGGTAATGCGGAACACGTCCCGTTAATCTTGGATAAAACGCGGAAAGCTTTGGGCTACAGTCAGGATGGTATCAATCTCATTTTAAGGCTTATAAATAAGGGGCACGAAGAAGTGGGGTATACCGTTTTAAAATCGTTACCCAGAGGAACGAGAGCTGACGGTTCTATCTGGCCGATTGGGGCATTCTTCTTAAAACAGATGATCAAAGCTAATCGTCCCGTAGCAGAAATCGTCAAGTATAGTGAGAAATTAGAGCAAGACGAATTGTACGAAAGAGGATTGTTATTCTCGACTGAATTTTGCCTCGAGAGCGGAAATGAGGATTTGTCTTACGCTCTATTGGATACGCTACGAGAAAGGAATCTCCCAATCCGCCAGCATTATTTCTGGCCGTTGATAGTCGCTAAATCCTCGGACCCTTCAGGAGATGGCATAATAAACGTTTTATCCAAAATGGGCGATTACGATATCACACCATCGGCTGAAACAGTACGGGAATACGTCATACCGAATATGAAAGGAACCAGCAGTGAGATTATAGCTAAACTTCGCGAAGCTAATATATCGATAGGATCAGCCGCTTGTAGTCTAGTGCACATGTTATTACAAAAGCAGGATATCAAAGAAGCCGCTCTCATAATCACCAAAGTTGCCGCTTATTACTATCCCGATGTCTTGAGAAGGCCACTGACCACGGCATTTTACGCTACCAAAGATTTCGAATCTTACATTACTATCCTTAGACATATCGTGGAAAATTTGCAAAGAGCAGAATATATACGCAGCGAAACCGTTGACACGAGATCCAGTCAGGATGTAACGGATGTCTTGTGCTCGTACATCTACGATCTAACATTTTCGACGGCGAAATTCAGCGAAGTCGCGGAGGATGTTCTTAAAATGCTTGTCGAGCAGGGATTGAGCCTATCGACAGTAACGGCGGAGAAGATACAAGATAAATTAAGCGAGAAAATGACCCCTGCCATCTCTGATCTGCTGGGGAAATTAACATCGGGTGAATTAACTCCCGTTCCATTAACAAGAAAAACACTACCAAGTTACACGCCATCGAGTCAAATGAATATACCACAATTAGAGAGGCTAATTCATAATTTGGAGGCGAAGAAGCAAGATACCAAAGGCTTAAAGAGGCAGCTATTAACTCTATATTACCGTGAAAAGGAGTTGGACAAATTGGAAAGTTTACTAAAGAATTTGGAGCAAAGCAATTTCAGTTATAACGCCGGCATATACGCTCAACTCATGGATATCTACGCTCACCACAATAAATTAGAAGAATCCCAGCATTACCTGAACAAACTGAAAGAGATAGACCCCGATGTTCAAATAGACGACTCGAAAGTTATAAGATACATCACGGCTCTAGTTAAACATGGAAAAATCGACGAAGCCATTGATTTTGTTAACACCCAAAAGAGGGAACAGAAGCGCGAGGAAAGATCGTTCACCTATCGAGCATTGTGCTGGAAACTCTTGAATCATCTAGCCGAGGAAGGAAAAGCAGAGGAATTGAACAAACTTTTTAACACCCTCGTGAAACGTGATTTCATCGAGGTAAACAATATAATCTTAGGGCCCCTAGTTAAGGTGCATATCATCAATAATGACTTGATCAAATCCTTGGAAACGTTCGAATGGTGCTGCAATCAGTTCCGAGCGACGCCCTGGAAGAATGAACTCGCTTGCAAACTGATCCAAGCGGAGGATGCTGAGAAACTGCAAAAATTAACCGATTTGAGCACTTCTGTCCACGGGGAGATCAACAGTCTGTACGATTTGGTGTTCGCTTTCGTCGAATGTGGCAGAGTGAGACAGGCGAGGAAGATCTTAGAAACTCCCGGCTTGCAAACGAGACCTCAGCGCATAAACACGGCTTGCCAACGTTACCAGATGGAAGGCATGGTGGAGCAGTTGGAAGGGTTGAAGGACGCCACCAAAGATTTGAATCACATTGACCGTACGGATATCTATTATCAATTATTATTGAGCTATATCAAGCAGAAGGATCCGGAGAAGGCGATGAATTTGTGGATGCAGATGCAGGAAGAGGATTTGTCACCGACTGACGACTTCTTAATCAAATTAGGGGAGTTTTTGAAACAACACGATATGGAAGTGCCGTTTATTATACCGGAAACTAACGCAGGAGGTAAAAGTTTTTTCTTTTGTAATCATTAGATTTAATTAATTAATCTTTGTGAATTAGTTTCGGAAACGCCATTTCCCCAGACAACTATAAAAAGACCCATGCCCAATATAAAGAGGGATATCCTCATGTTCAGACAGCACGTTAAAGTTGGAGATCTAGACAGCGCCTTAGATGTGAGAAAGAATTCCGACGAAGTCTTCACATTGAACGACGATTCCAATCTGATCGAAAAACTAATCCAACAAAAACGAATCCAAGAGGCCACCAATTTGACCATGGACCTGTTGCAAAAGAACCAAATCCCCATCACTCGAGTATTTAGATTCCTGTTAAATAGATTAGCCAACAGCGGTGACGTCACTACTCTAGAGGAGATTGGGAAATACATAAACCAAGACGTCAAAAAATTGGTATCCTTCGACAACCGGATGTGTCACGCGAATTTAGTATGTGGCAACGCGCATCAGTACCTGGATAAATTAGAAGAGGACATCGACAAAGCGACGCCGGAATCCCTAGAGGCTCTAGGGGAGAAATTCCCGCGAGGTGGCGCTGTTGGGATCCTAGAAAATCACCCCGAATACACGGAAAAATGTAAGTAGTATCCTTCACGAATCACACATTTATTGTTTTATTTAATCGAAATTACAGATGCGAATATCGCGAAAAAATACGCAAGTCGAGGTATAATCAGTCCCATCAACGTATTATGGGCGCAATATTTCATCAAGGGCGAGAACGAGAAAGCCGAAGAAATCTGGAAGGAGTACTTACAGGGGGCGCCACGTATAATGTTCCAACGTGTAGTACAAGTGGCCAGAGAGAATAAAGACGAGGATCTTATACAGAAACTGATAGAGCATTTAAAGAGTAGCAAAGTGACAGATGGGGCTATCGGTAACGCTTACAGTTGCCTCTTGGACGTTTTGGTATCGAAAGAGAAAAACGATGAACTAGTCAAAGTATTCGAAACTGCCGTTAAAGATATTCCAATAGATTATATTAATAGGACGGCGGTTCTTAGAGTTAAGGAAATTTACAATAGATTAAATAAGCCATTCGACTATAAAATACCACCGAAAATAAATAAGCCTGGTGGGCAATTAGGCACCTCCAGCAGTAGTAGTAGTGATGATAATAGAAAACATTAGCTTTTAATATGTAGTAATTACTTTAATTTATAAGTTTTCTTTTTTAATAAAATATTTTGCGAATGACCTATGTTTTTATCTTGTACGAAGTAAGCGATAAGAACTGGAATGCTTAAGTTAACGTGACGCATAGTGAATGTATTTAAACGAAACGATGATTGATATTTGCGTGTCTAGGCGAAAATTTTGTCGAACTTGAAGGAGTTCTAATGATTGATATTACTCAGGGAACTTACAATTGACAAAATATATTTGTTTTAAACTTTTTTTTAAATATAGTAAATTTTAAAGCAATTACATAAACTTGCAAAGTAATATTTATAATCTAATAAAATAAACCAATTCGAAAAAGTTCTATTTCCATAACTCTAGAAAATTCCATGCAGCCATTGATCGTTTAGAAGTATTTCCGATTCAAACACAGTGTTGCAAGTTTTTGCTTCATTGGATGCATGCATGCTCAATTAAATTTACTATTATAAGTTTCCACAAAATTAAATCCTTCACAAACAATAATAGATAGCAGACTAATCAGTGTAAAAGAAGCAAAATGTGCGACAGACAAACTCCATTATTTGGCAACATGTTATCCAATAGTGTTGGGCAAAAATCAATTCCAAGTAACAACTATAAATTATAGCTCAAGCAGTTTCAGGGGGAGGATGCCCAATAGCAAGAGGGCGTGAGACGCACTCGAAGAAATATAGAGAAATGTTATAACTCGCACGTGAGAACATCTTGGCGATTCGTACAAAATACGAATTTTTATTGTAACATGTATCTGCATTGTTGTACGCCAACCATTAACTCGACTCCGCCCTCTTCCTGGAGCTGATGAAGTTACTTGTGCGTGAGAGCAAGACATTCGCCAAGAGCCAGTGCATGATCTGTAGTATATATTTTTAAGGAATTATAATAATAGTGAATATATAGTAAATAATTGTACAGATGAAATCAGTTTCTTTTTTTAACAAGACTGATACTTATACCTCTCCTATTTCATGCTGATTTGCTGCAACCACCGACGGAGTTAAAAATAAAAGTGATTACCTACCTTTTTTTTTGTTGAATAAGTGAACCAGGGAACGGATCACTCGCGAATGATAAAAATGCTAAAGAATCGTATTTTTATCATTCGTGAGCAGGACAAAGAAAAATATCACTCGCGAGCATTCCCATTCATGAGCGAATTTTTCGGAAAAAATTAAAACAAGAACTTTTTATTTCGATCCCGGCGGCTTGTTTATTTTAGCAAGCAACAGATTGCAGTGGGTCACCCTTGCATATTTTTTTATAATAGTAGATACTAAATTAAATTTTAAATATTTCAGTTCTCTTTTGATAAAGTGGTTAATAGTGGTGTTTTATTTTAAGATTTTGGATGAGTAAATATAAAAATTATGTATGGAGTATTTAAAAAAAAATAATTTAGAAAGTTAATAATATGTTACTATTTAATTAATTGTAATTTGAAGGATATGGCAATTCTATTAATTAATTGTAAGGAACAGAACTATTAACAATCAATTAATTTTAATTTTGCTCAATAGTGATTTCAGCTGATATTAAGAATTACATCGGTCTAACGAAGATTCGTTCAGGAATCAAAAACAAAATTCGCTCACGAGCGAATCATATTTTTATCATTCTTTCTACGCTGCTAAGAATTTATAGATAGTTTTTCATATTATTATCATGCAATCCATTACATTATTTGTTCGTTGTGGGTGCACCTAACTTCTTTTAACTGGATTGTTTGATAGATTTTTTCAATTAAAACTGCTCGCCTTGCAACTATAAATTATAATTAATTTGACGGCCATATTATATTTTGCTTCACAGGGGCTTCTACAGAGTAAAGATAATTGGGGTATAGGGACAATCATAATAGTCATATTTTCAGTCCTATCATAATATTTGCATAAATAATAAAATCCATGTTGCATTCTTTTGGTGAATGGTGTATAATTCGACTATATTTTTAAAATCATTAAAAATAGTTTATTCTCTTTATATAATATGAAACAATTGAATTCATTAATTTAAATAATTAATTACATATATATATATAACAATGTATCATAAAAATTCCAATAATTTACAATATATTACGGCCATAACATACAGCTTATATTTACATTATTATAAAGTAGTTGCAATTGTTAATAATTTGACCTTGATAAGATTTTATTATATCATAACCATCACAGAAAATAAAAGATTTAACAAATAAAATTAGTAATTTTTTGCTAAAATCTGCAATAAATATAAACAGGCTGTATGTTATAAATTTTTCGTTCCTTCATATATAAGTTACGGTCGCCGGAAAATTTATCATTACGCTAGAAATACAACAAAAAATATAAAGAAAAATATCAATACGCCAAACATTTTGATCATCAACCACCGGTTTGAAGTAACCGATTGGAAATATTTTAGTATCTGCGTATGTGCTGCTTCTATGTTCAATTCGGCGTCCTCTATATTGGAATCTATCCGTTCAACCATCTCCTCCTGTTCCTTTACCATGTGCGCCAGTTGCTGAAAGATGCCTCCCAATTCTACGACGGTTGATTCGATGTTTTGTACGGTCTCAACTCGACTTTGAAGATAGTTATCTGTTTGATCGTAAACTAGACTTGCCTGCATCTGTTGTCTGGGTATTAAGGCCGATGTTTCTAGATTTATACTAACTTGATCTTGTTCCTGTGCTACATCACTAGTTCCTGAAAGTTGAGTAAAAACATGTTTTAAAACAAAGTGTGTTTGTTTGATTATCCAAATAGAATAATAAAATTAATTTTATAAGTAATTATCATTATCAACTTACAACTTAATCATAGAAAAAATTGAGCTTACTAATACTTTTCTCATAATAATCATACCTTGTCTATTTGCAGAATATGACGGTGGAATACTACTGTTCACACTGCCTTGTGAAAACTGATCCAGCCGATTTTTCTGATACCTCAGGTTCTCTGTCCTAACTTCTAATATTTGTTTAAAATCTGTCGACATGGTAGCCAGTTTAGATTGCAAAGCCAAAACGACACTGCTCGAATGTGATTGTAAATGCCTCCCGGCCATGTTATGTTTTTGCCTCTTCGAAACGTTCTGCAACTGTGCTATATGTTGATTTAAACTACTTAGATCACCTTTGATGATATATGTGAGTTCTTGAATTTCCGACGACCGATCATCAAACAACGATTTCCGCTTAGCCACTAGAAATCAATTATAAATACAAGATTTGCAAAATAAAACTTACTCGATCGTACATAATGTCAATTTCTCCAATTTTGTGTACGTGTTGGCTATATTCCGACCTATACTTTTCGCGATCATCATAAATTCCGTATGGCTTTGTATCACCTTGGATCTCTTTACGTCCTTCACAGCCATCGCCCTTGCGATGTTTCTACCTTGCAGTGATTGAATAGTATTCACAAATTCACCTGTCCTGTCTCTAGCTGTCATTATTGGTTCTGGTTCTGCGTAATCCTCAATTAGATCTTCTTCGACGTAAAAGTCCTGCACATTATTCGATTGCTGCTGTGTGTAAGGATACCTCTCTGGGGATCGGGTGTACTGATCTACCACGATGAGTGGTTCAGATTCTGAGCCCGTGCGGCGTCTTCTAGGTTGCATTGCATCGTCATTAACACTTACAACTTATTACAATCAGATTTCTCTCAATTAAACATATGTTAACTCGAAGGGTTCGTCTGATAAACCGATTATAACAAACCCACTACACTGTATGTACATAAAGTTATTTAATTAGGCAGTCACGGTAATAAGATATACAATTGTAAATTAAAAATACATTAAATAAAATTTAAACATTAATGAGAAGTGTCACTATGTACACGTCTAAAGACAGGTTGTGCTTCGCAAAATATTGTTTCGAAATGTTACTAGAAAAAATTACTGCCAAAACACTGTTGCTAATATCACTTGGCTAAACAATTCAACAACTTTGTTTATATTTTTGATTATAACACAGAAATAAATTAGTAAACATTCAGTCATATTAACACTATCACGGTATTGGAAACAATATCTCACTTTTTAGACATAAATCACTTAAGATCCTTGAACCATAATATCATATGATCTTATTTTGTTTTATCATTTACAATTTTTGTAAACTGGTAAAACCCTAGTAAATGGCAACACAATTCTTTTTCTATAAGTGACTCTCATTTAATGGTGAATCATTTTATATGATATCGTGGAATATTTAAATTGTCTTTAAAATTACATAAATAATCAATTATAATAGAAAAAAACAAGACGACCTCCTTGAATTTGTTTTATTTCCTTTTCTAATAAAAGATGACGCTCACTTAGAAATTCCAAACAATACATAACCTGTAACGCTGTACCCTGTCATAAGGAAACGTCAAAAAAACTAGTACACGTAGATATTTCTAATTAAAAGTATTTTGAAGTATTTTATTGCTCCAGCATAACAACTAAGCAACAATGACATCCTTAAGACAAAGGCAAATAAGTAAGAACAATTTAGGTATATCAAACGAATTAAAAATATATACAAATCATTTTGTAGGTGCACTAAAGCAAATGCTAAACTTAAATCAACCCCAAACCAAACTGGGTTCGTCGGAGCCTGTATGGAAGGTGCTAATCTATGACCGAGTGGGGCAGGATATTATATCGCCCTTGATTTCTGTGAAAGAGCTTCGTGAATTAGGTGTTACGTTGCATGTGTAAGTTTTTTTTTTTAATTGGAACTGAATATTAGTTTATACCTGCTACAATTGCAGACAATTACATTCAGATCGTGAAGTAATTCCAGAAGTACCAGCGATATACTTTTGCGTACCGAATGATGAAAATCTCGGCAGGATTAGTCAGGATTTTCAAAAGAATATTTATGATATTTACCATTTGAATTTTATTTCACCTGTCACAAGGCAGAAATTAGAAGATTTAGCCTCAGCTGCAATTCAGTCAAATTGTGTGGCTAACATTCATAAGGTATGTACACATATACTTATATCATATATATATAGAAATAGATAAGAAGTCCTTGCCATTGGAAATAACAAGAAAAGTAATGACCAAAAAAATGGAACGATGGACAATTTAAATACTTACAATGATAAAAATTTTGTGTCACTAAATATCCTTCGGATGTGTTCTTATTTAAGTCTTTTCCGAAAGCACTTAATTACAGCGCTCACTGTTTACAGGGTGAGCCAAAATTTTAGAAAATCAACAAAAATCGAATTATCTTTGGAATGCCAACAGATATCAATTGGCGATTTTGACAGGATAAACTAATAACTCCAAGTTTTTGAAAATCGGTTGACTTCATTAAAATTACAGTGACTTTCATGGGACAAAAAGTGTGCTTCCCCCATCACTTTATAAAAGATGTAATCTTAAAGTATCAAGAGAAAAAGAAACTTTTGCATATTTTAAGTGGATTAAAAGTTGGAATGCTAAAATTCAACACCATCTGTAATGATGCATACTCATTGATGAATGATCATTCATTTTAATATCTTAAATATATAAAATTTAAAATTATAAAAGCATTTTTTGGGAACATGCGCTTCGCAAATGAAATTAACAATTTTTTAAATTATTTTTATGAGCGGTTTCGCCGCATAGATGTGTGAAACGACGTCTAATTACCAAATATCGCAGCTTCGTAACAAAACCGCGTTGGAACTGGAATGTAGAGTTTTTCATTAATTTGCTTGGCATGTGCATCTTCTTCATATTTTTTTATCAGCCTCTCGCGCAGACTGCTGTCAAAATTTTACCTGAAGTCAATAAAAATTATATACAATCCGTTATTTTACTGGTAATGTTTTTTTTTAAACTACCGGCCTGACCTCGTTGGTAATTACCTTTATATTTTTTTATAATAGTTCTATTTTCCTCATGCTATACAATGCTTAACCTTTGAGCGGACACGTTGGCGGCATTTACACCGCCGCTTCAGAAAAATCAGATATGGGCTCTCTGTCATGCGCGATCGTTTTACATAGAGCGGTGTAAATGCCGCACGCGCCCGAAGGTTAAATATCTTTGGAGTTAAAAGCTATTTTTCGTTATTTCGCAGGTTTATGATCAATATATAAATTTTATCTCATTAGAGGATGACATGTTTATACTTAAGCACCAAAATAGTGATAGTTTATCATATTACGGTATGTAATATAAAAATGTAAGATTTTTTTGCTAATCTTAATATTTATATAGCAATAAATCGGGGTGATATAAAGGATACTGAAATGGATAACATTATGGATAATATCGTTGATAGTTTATTTTCAGTATTTGTTACGTTAGGTAAGTTAACGACATTCATATTTATAACGCAATAATAAATTATAATTCGTATTAGGTAATGTACCCATAATTAGAAGTCCGAGAGGTAATGCCGCGGAAATGGTTGCGAAAAAATTAGATAAGAAACTTAGAGAGAATTTATTCGACGCCAGGAACAATTTGTTTCACAACGATGCTCAAGCTGGAAACTTCAATTTCCAAAGACCGCTTTTGGTTGTGCTCGACAGAAACATCGACATGGCGACTCCCTTGCATCATACTTGGACCTACCAGGCTTTAACACACGACGTTTTAAGTTTGGCGCTTAATAGGGTAGTCGTAGAAGAACAAGCAATAGGAGGTAACACTTCTTATAAGTAAAATTAATAGAATGTACACGATATTAAAGTTCCTAGGTGCAAAAGCCAAGACGAGGCCGTATGAACTCGACACGAAAGACAAATTTTGGGTGACACACAAAGGATCACCGTTCCCCACAGTTGCCGAGGCGATACAAGAGGAATTGGAGCAATACAGATCGTCCGAAGAAGAAGTGAAGAAGTTAAAAACTTCCATGGGTATCGATAACGAAAACGAGATGGCTTTATCGATGGTTACCGACAATACGGCTAAGATAACATCAGCCGTCAATTCTCTCCCGCAATTAATAGAGAAAAAACGTTTAATAGATATGCATACGACAGTTGCGATGGAGATCTTAAATTATATCAAATCTAGGAAACTGGATACGTTTTTCGAGTTGGAGGAGAAAATAATGAGCAGAATGACAACAGATAAGAATTTATTAGATGTCATTTCGGATCCAGATATAGGCACTCCAGAAGATAAGATGCGATTGTTTATTATCTATTATATCTGCACGCCGCATTTATCCGAATCAGATCTTAAAAAGTTTGAAAATTCTTTGGCTGCAGCAGGATGTGATTTATCTGCAATAGCCTACATAAAAAGATGGAGGTAAAACTTATACAGAATTATCCAATTTAAAAACACTTCTCTCTCTTTAATTTGGGGTTTAGGGGTGTTTTAAGAGTAGCGAGGATATGCAAAATATTGAATGCAGATCGTTTCCAATTTATTAGTATTTTTGAAATAATGAAAGTCTTTGTTCAAAAACATCCATAACCACAGATATATTTTTTGTTTTTTACATATTTCAGAACATAATTTCTTCTTTAAGCACAACTCTGTAAAAGTTCTTATTTATTTAATGTTGTGAAATTCATTTAGATAAGTGCAATTGAGCATGCCCTGAGTAAGGTTTATGAAGCACTAGATAGAAGAAGTTTTGTTACGGGCGTTTTCTTTGATCTGTCTAGGGCCTTTGATGTGGTAGATCATTCACTCTTGCTTAAGAAATTACAATCGCTAGGCATATTTAGCGTGGCTTAGGATCTTTTGTCTTCGTATCTTTTTGATAGGAAGGCTGTAGTTAGTATTAGGGCGGAGAATGCGAATATAATTCGAACACACGATTCTTCAATAATTGACATAACCTGTGGTATACCACAAGGTTCAATCTTAGGTCCCACTTTGTTTTTAATTTATATGAACGATCTGCAGTTTACCTTGAACAACTGTACGCTGGCGCAGTATGCTGATGACACCAGCTGCAAGTTATAACCAGACTTGAGATTTCAGTCTCATTCGATCATTTGCCGTACGAAATTTTATTACTCGGAATGTCCCCTCACACAGTCTTTCGCGTCTTCAGCAGCCAAATCGCATCGATAAAATTGGTGGCATTGGCATAACTAGGGGGGTAGAACTAGAGTAACATTGCCCCCTTCCCCCCAGGAAAACTACATATCAGTGCAACCAGAGTTGGGCAAAAATTTATTTAAAAGCGAAAAAAAATCGAAAGCGACAGATAAAATTATCTTTTATCTTTATCCGAAAATTTTTAATAAGATTCCACAAAAAATACAGGATGTTCTATTTAAAATAAGCAAGTTTTCAGTAATTAATGTGTTTCAAGTTCAACCATGGTTTGGGATCACACAGCATAAGAATGATAAATTTTTATGTCCTTTTAAGACGCAGAGATTTTTAGGCAATAATAGTCCAAAAACTAATTGCTCAAACTTAAACCGCTTGTAAAGAAATCAGACAAATCCACACATGCGATTCCGCCATTTTTTAAAAAAAAATTGAGAATGCTGAACTAAGCGGCTTGCGGAAAAATATTTCTAACAAAAGATATTCGGAATTTAACGTGGAATTCGATAAGCTACTTATATACAGAGTGTTCCATTTAAAAAAAAATGACATTATTCCCAATAAGCTTACGGATCACTTGGTGTACGTATTTTTTAATATCATAAACATTAAACTGCTCTTATTCTGTAAACTCCATCCAAAATCCTTCTACGTCATTTCAAAGAAAAATGTCTCACTTTAAGTGTATTGTCTATAATACATTAATCGTTAAAATTTATTTTTTACTTAGATCATTTACTAAAATGGCCGCTGCACCAAGTCAATACGAAGGTGGTGGCACGAAAACAGTCAGCATGTTTTCGAAGCTGGTAACGCAAGGTTCTTCGTTTGTGATGGAAGGTGTGAAAAATCTTGTTGTGAAAAGACACGTGAGTTTGATATATACAGGGTGTTTGGAAAATTTTATACACAGAGATTACGTACAGTGTTGTCAGAAAGTCTAGCGCTCTAGAATACTAGATGACTTGTTGCACAATTTTAAAATTTTATGTACTGAAACAAAATCTTTTTCGAAAGATTCAAAATATTTGAAAAATATATTTTTGATATACAAACTCTGTGACAACACAAATGTATTTCAAATACCTACTCTAATATTATTTTACGCATTATTATTGTAATATTAATGTATGTTTAATCACTAGAATTTGCCCGTTACAAGAATAGTAGACCACTTGATGGAGTTTAAACACAGCCAGGAGATGGAAGAATATCATTATCTAGATCCAAAACAATTGAAATTAACTGACATTCCAAGAAATCGTTCACCATTCCAAGATGCTATCGTTTTCGTAGTGGGCGGAGGAAACTACATAGAATATCAGAATTTAGCTGATTATGCCAAAGTATGTTTAGACTAGTTTCTACCGGCATAGTAATCATTATTTGAATTACATTTTAAGTGACAATTAAAATTAATTTTTATATATGATTAAATATTTTATTTACAGCAAAAAACTTCAACCGGAAACACTAAGCGAATCGTATACGGATGTACAACACTAAACAACGCCAAACAGTTCTTGAAGCAACTATCTATGCTAGGACAGGAAATATGATTAGAGTTGGTTCACTACTTTGAAAATATATACCATTATTGTTGTGTATTTATGTTTTGTATTTAATAAATTTTACAATATCTATTTTCCTAACTCTTAAATTTATTTAAAATAATATATAAAATAAAATCATTAAAATATAATAAAATACTAACTTAGAATGTACATCATAATCAATAACTTGAAAATATAATTCGTTGTATGTTTGTATCAACAAATAAGTACCATTATTTTTTATATTACTGGAATTCTACACAATCAGTCCTTGATTTTTTTATATAAAGCACAAGAAAATATCATTCCCAACATCTGAAAACAAAAAAAAACTACGTACAGAGGTATTCAAAATAAAATAAACAGAACACAGTACGATAAATACGCGCATTCAAAAGTACTTATTCATTCTTTTAAAGCATATATTCACATCCATTTCATCCCGGAATCCACATTACCAGTAAAAAGTGACTGGGAATTTAATATTTCAATATTTACGTCCAAGTTAAAATCAATATACAAATAAAGTATTAATGAAATTATTTTAGATTCAGTAGCGATTGAATAAGAACAGTGATTAACGTGGTTTTCGAGATTAAATCTAGATCTGTCAATATATCGATATTTACCATTAAACAAGCAACTATAACTCCAGCAGTTCCAATTATAACCGCATGGTCCTTAACGAAACGTTTGGTTACGAATAAACAACCATCCCTGTGCAAAATGAAGGAGTTCTGTTGTACCACGATTTGGCAACGCTGACTTCTCCCAGGAACTGATTCTCGGCAGCACGAATCGGGTATATGATCCAACCAATCGTGTGGACCACGTACTCCGCAACACATCAACCTCCTTTGGGTTTCATCCCACGAACTCGTGACCGGTGCGTAGTTCCCGTAAGATCTCATAGAGGCGTACATCGCGTTTTCCAGTGTCGTCTCGACTTTTCCGCGGAAAACGTAACCTAATATGCCGCCGACTAGCATTGTTACGAATATAATAAAAATTGCTATGAAATACTGAAATAGTAACCATTTATGTGTAATTATACCTCTTAAATAAATTTTAATGGATACCTACAGCGACCAGTAAACATCTCACTTCTTTTATGGAACCAAAGCATCCAAAACATGAGATTAGAAGAACTAAACCACCTGTTGCTATTAAAACGTAAATTGCACCTGCATATAAATTCGTCCCCAATAATTCGTTTGCGAAGGATTTGTCCACGACAGTCCATATTCCTATAGCTACTAATACCAAACCCCCAATCTAAAACAAGTTATATATTACGCATTTACGTAAAAATACACAAACACCGAATTTTGAAAAGTGAAATTGCGCGGGAGTTTGTTACGTGGGGATTGGTGCAAAACTAGTGTGAATATAACCGCAATTCTAAATTTTATTTACACAAGCAACTTCACTTCTAACTAAACTTCCAAAGCCATTGATTATAAATTAACCATTTTATTTTTCTTGTAATGTTAAGAAATAGATACTTACAAATATAACAAGATTGGTGATAAACATGCCATACTTTATGCAGTTCCCACAACCGTCTAATCTTCCGTACCCCATCGTTTCTGAACACAATTAAACACTACAAATGTACATATAACTATTACACATAAAATTGTTGATGGTTAAAACACCATAAAATTCAAATTACTCATGAACTCACTACGAATTACGTTTATGATATATTTGCAGATGATCTAAACGTATTAGTAAAATAGTATTTGGAATATACGCATGTGATAACTAAATTATTTGCATGTAAATCGTACCGCGAACATTACTGAATACAAAATGTAAGTTTGCTTTCTATGTTGTTCTACTTTTATGAAGAGACCTTGTCCTTGAGGTGAATTCTTCACATGCATATTCACAATATAAATAATCGTAATTTTTCTTAATAAGTTAAATCCTTGTTCTTATTTAGAAGCAACTTCCTGCTCACGTACAAATTATTATGCTAATGAGAAATATGTGTGAAATTGATGCGTACTTACAGAAGAACAATAGCATTAATTGTTTATATGTTTGCCGTTTGTCTTGTTGCGTTGTTATATTAAATATGCCACACCTATTCTATGGGGGGTAGATGAGTAATGTTAATTTTTTTTTAAGAAGTGTAAATTAAAACAAACAATGGCCTACAGGTATGTATGCAGATATTCACACGATAAAGGTTCAATTTTAAACTGTATAAATACAAATGTAGATTATCAATCTCGACTGATTTTAATCACCCTACAATTCTACCGTAAAATTGAATTTAACAATAATAATATGTATAATGTAGAAGCACTAAAACGAAAGACAAATAACCGTAAACTTTTTAAACCGGTTTTTAATAATTAAGGGGTAAATAGGCAACCAATTGTGTGTGTGGCGTGGGCGAAATCGCCTGTGAAACTATTGACGAACGTGGCCGAAATCTGTCGAACGTATATTTGAAGGAGTTGGGGGAATTGAGCAACTGATTCTTTCAAACTAGTTTTTATTAATATATTATGTATTAATAAACAGCATTATTTAAAAGTATTTTTAGTTTAATGTATTGTAATAACTATAAATGGCCGAGCAAACATTTAAAATCCTCAGCGATCAGGGGTGGTAAGTGATTTTATTAATTTTGAGGTTATATTCGAGTGTCACTAATATGGATTTTAAAGTAGTTCTTTTAACATTTCCAGGCACATAACGAAAGAAGGGTATGATCTAATAACTGAAAATTGTGCTAAAAATGATCTTAAAGTTGTTACGCAGCTATTATTAGATGTGAGGTTAATTTCATAAATTTGTAATGTAAATAACTGGATGTTATTTCAGGCAGACATAAAGGAGTATGGTGATTCAGTTTTGACTGCAGCTTTAAATAATCCTGAGATAAGTAAAGTCGTACTGCAAATACAAAAAATTAAGAACATTTCTGCTCCAAAAAGTAATCAGGATTCTCAGGCAGCTCCACGAATGTTAAAGTTGATTTTAACAGATGGTCAGAGCCACTGTCAAGCAGTTGAAGTAGCCGATCTACCTTTTTTGAATCATAATAAAACAGCTCCAGGATCGAAATTGCTAATCAAAAGAGCTGTCATCAATTCTGGATATATTTTCTTAGAAGAGAATAGTTGTATATTTTTAGGTGGAAAAGTGCAAAGTTTATATGAAAAATGGGAAATCAACAGGATTGTTTCCAAGCATAACAGGGCGTCTTGTAAGTATAAGTTTATATTATAAAAAAATATGTAGTGATAACAACGATTTAGATGATGGTGAGGGTCCGCCTCCGTGGGTAAGTTTCGGTAAGAGAATCCAGTCTTCCATCAACAATCAACCGTTTAAATCGTTAGACAATAAACAGAAGGCGAGAGAAAACAGTGAGTTTGATGCACAACGTCAAGATGCTATTGCCGAAGCATCTTCTGGAGCGATTAAGAAAGTGTTTGGTGGTGGAGTGAAACTAATGCAGAATACTAACATTAAAGAAAGGAAACCGCAGAACCCCAGGGAGAAGTTTAGTGAGCGGAAGACAAAGAAGGATGTAAAATCTGAAGAAAAATTGCAGAAACCTCCTGAAAAGGTATCGTTATTTGATTTTCTTGAAAATAAACTACCTGCAAATGAAGAACTGCCAATAAATAGTGTGACATCAAAGAAAACTGAATATGCAGACTCAAAAACTAGTAATACTAATTATAGAAATAATTTTAATTATGAGAAACCCAAATATAGTCAACCGAGGAATACATATCCGAATCAAGGAAACAATTGGCATCAACAGAATAGTTATAATAATCCCTATCAAGGATACAACGCTAATAATCATAATTATCAACAAAATAAAAGAAATCAATTTGGTTATAATAATCCCCAACCGAATTATTATAGCAATCAACGTAATACTCACAATTATAAATTCGACGATAAGAAAGTCGATTCACTAACGGAAAATTTCAATAAAATAACAATTGACAATGTAGATTCTATCCAAAAATCAAATCAGTATGATAAACCACTAAATTTACCTGTTAACAAAAGTACAAATGAGAAACCGATGGAGCGCAATAGAAATCTAAACAGCGAATTCGCTAGTAGAAGTTTTAGAATGCACCTGAATATCAAAACCGAATCACCTAGACGGTCAAATTCTGAAATGCCACCGATGAGGGAAACTAGAAAGATGGAAACCTACGAAACTAATGGACAGACGAACGTACAGTCGAGTCAAATCAATTGGAAAATCGGCGATCAATGCATGGCAAAATATTGGGAGGATAATAAGCTCTATAGGGCAACCATAACTGATCTGACGAATCGGACATGTGTGGTTCAATTCAATGATTACGGTAACTTCGAGGAGGTATTGCACTGCGATTGCTTGCCTGTGCAAAACGAACAGCAGGGATTTAATAAGAGGCAATCGACGAGCACTATGGAATTTCGCAGAGGTGGGAATGGATTTTACAATAACAAATTTTTGGGTAAACCAAAACAATAAGCGAATGTTACCTGCAATGTATATTAATACTAATTTATTAAAACCTTTGTACTAAAGAATTGTCGTTTTATTTTCACTAATATGGTGCCTGATTTTAATGCAATAGTAATTAATTTTGTTTTGTGTAAAATTTACCGACCTGTGTATGTTATAAGAGTGTTATCCATGGTGTTACTAAAATTAACATTAAGGTAAGAAAGTTTTTCATAAATCAACAGTACTCAAAATTATATGTATAATTTAGGATTCTTGGAAGACTTTTTTTTGTATAAAAATAATATTATCATGTTTAACATTATACAAATAAAATTTTACAGGATTTGCAAATGCATGAATTAAATAAAAAGAAAATAAGATTTGAAACTATTATTTGGTTGGATTTAAAAGAGTTCATATATAGCTGAATTAGAAACAAACCATTTCTCATTATATATATTTAAGCACATATATATTAAGCGATTAAATATACCTACATATAAAATATACCTCTTTTGTTTTAATAATAAGTGTTGCTACTCAAAACCGGGCACACGGTGCCTGAAGAGATGTTACCCACTTCTTGGGCCACGAAGTTTGGTATTACTCGAAATTGAGTATTACTGGAAACTGACTATTATTGCAATCATCAAAACGAACATGTGAAATTGAATATCTATTAGCAAATATCGGTATGATAGTTTAGATAGACAATGTGAGTAAAATTTATTGTGAAAAATACAAGATTAGTATTGTATTGTATTAATAAATTAATGCCTGTTATGTTATCTATGGTATTATCTAAATAAGACAAAAGAATTTTTGATTAAACTTTATTAACGATGACAAGGTAATATATACTAACGACAATATTTAAGAGAAGATCTGGAAAAAAAAACTATTTGTTAGTTACCAATGCACTTCGGTTTTACGGGTATTATCGTATCGTAGTTCGTTGTCAACGTACGAATTATGCAACCGAAATTGCAATAGTTATTTGTGGGTTGAATATACTGGGAATTTCAATACACTTGCACTGGTTCGTAATATATTTGGTTTGATGTTGGTCGACATGGCGCTATTCCGGCTGATTTCCGTGAAACAGGTTCCGCGCTTAACCGGAAATTACGCGACGGAGGAGGGCAAGAAAGTGAGGATATTCTTCAGGGCATTCTGCCAAATAAAGTTTTGATTTGTAGCGATGAAGCTTATTTGAACAACATCACGCATCCACGTTTTTATAACAAATATTTAGTTTAATATATATAGTTTTTGTGGTAATTATTTCAAAATCTTTATTATGATCTCCGTTAAAAATAAAATAAAACTTTTATATTTCAAAATATGTTTTAAATATCAAAAAGCAATTTTTAATTGTTTCAAAAATAGAGGCGAATTTCTGAACGAACCCCAAGCCCAAACCACACACTATAACAATTTTACACGGCGAAATTACAAGGATTTTTATATTTGAAAAATATATGAGTCTGAGAATTAACTTTTAAGTTTTAATCCTTTGACAATAAGTCCAACTGTCAGAATTGAAAATACCTAGGTGTTATTAGTATTTTGATAAATAGTGATACTGTATCAAAACGTAAGGTAAAAGAGTCTTATTAAAATTGATACGTCTCAATTGTGTTTAAACTTCGAAAGAGGCAGAGAAAACAAGGAAAAATATAATAAACACAACAATAACTATATAAACGAATCGTGCTGCTTTCAAACAATCACAATTATAATCCATTATAAAGTGTTGTGTTCAGAAATTCGTCTCTATTTTTGAAACAAGGATAAGACTTTCTTATTGCATATCTTCCCTATGTATTGTACATATGTCTTTTTATATAAGAAATGTTAAATTTTGTATAGATATAGTATTTATTAATGTTTACGTGTTTTAAAATTTACCTATATTTTTTCTTAATCGTCAGAAATATCTATATTTATCTTGTAATATCAAACTGATTATTAAAAAACTGCCCTTTGTATTTTGGATATATACAAATACAATATGGATTAAAAACAACACAGAGCTTTTTGTAATAAACTCTAAAGACGGTTTCTTTTTGCAACCAAACAAAAACAAGCGCAATTTTCGATGTATAGTGATGCTGAACGTGTAGGCGGCCCTATTATTCAAATAAACTAAATTGTATTTCTCACTATTAAATAGTTAACAGTTAATTCAGCAATTTACGCCTTCTTATTAAAGTTATGTCATGGTCCTATTTAATGGAATCCTTGTTTAAGTAGGTATATTTCATTTTAGTTCAAATTGTGTGAAAGTGTGTAAAGCCTTGTCAGCTCATTTTTATATTGCCATATACACGGATTTCGTATATTATACATATGTACACATTATGTATCAACAAAGTCTCTCGTCCTGTTTCGTACAAACGCGTATAAATAAACTATTCGACGTTTAAGGTCATCGATTTTGAATTAACAACGGATTAATATAGTGCGTCAGTTCTTTAAATACTGGCACTAAGTAATCACTTTAGTTTTTACCAAAACGGTGTGTAATATTTCGCGGAACCTCGCGAACGCATGATTTACATCACAGATGAGCCGTGCAATTGCTTTTTCTATTCCGATACTTATCGTATATTAATCTGTACAATGTGTTGTCAAAGTTGTTAAGATATCCGTCTGTTAATTTTCAAAAATGCGATAATCATATTACAGACTACTTAGTTCGTCCTCGGTTGTAGAGATCGTGCATGTGCTATGACAATTTCTTATGCGAGTGAAGTCACCACAAACAACGGAGTTGGTTGTTTTTTAAGATTATTAGCTAGGTAAATATATTTATTTTATGTTATATAAACATTGTTTAAATTAAAATTAATTCAAACGAGGTGCTTATTTTAATATTCTGTTTCTTATATACACATATTGTATCA
Source organism: Cetonia aurata (assembly GCA_949128085.1). Lineage (NCBI taxonomy): Eukaryota > Metazoa > Arthropoda > Insecta > Coleoptera > Scarabaeidae > Cetonia > Cetonia aurata. Next base: position 40,180,289 of record OX421885.1, read on the forward strand.
TTCTAAACTCACCATGCATCAAAAGGCAAACACCTGATTTTAAAAAAAAAATTTTTGAGTGCTAACGAGTTAATTGCTAAAAGGCAACTTTTGAAGCTTAAATTACATAAATTATAATCACATGTATATCACACATAAAATACATATATTTTGAATAGATATCGATGAATTATCTTGATTAAATTTTGTATTGGTTGTATACTAGTACTAAGAAAAATAGATCAATCAAATATCGATTTTTGTATTTTCTTGTCAGTTTCTATATTAAAGTTTGTATTAATAAGTTATGTTGCTTTAATGGCTGCAACTTTCTAGTGATGTTCAAACATTATTTTGATACAAAACTTTTAATATTTGGCGTATTTAAAACATCTGCCTAAAATATTCCTTTCAACGTAGTTTTTAAATTTCATATAACAGATTATATAAACGTCCTTAGTTCATAGTGTTTATTTTTATTATGGATATAATCAACTATAAGCTTTGTATAATCTATTTTAAGTAAAAGCTATAAATACACATAAATTCACTCATATATACATTCTGTTGATAAAGTAAAAGACAATATTCATAACTGAATGATTTTCGGAGAATATCACTTTTATATTTCCATAAAGTTTAGGCCAGTGTTTTACAGCATCATTTATTTCAAAGTCGTAACCCTATTTTTGCGAAATAAACTGCGAGTGATTCTTCAGTCTTTTTTTCGCATTTATTTTTAATAAAAATAATTATTCTAACAGGGAAGTAATCACACTTCTTGGAATTATTTAAAATGTCCCCTTTAAAATTTTAACATCAATTAGCACTCATATGTAAATACTTTAGATATATTTTATTATTAATCATTTCGGGCTCACATTTTCCATTTTAGATTCGACACCTGACTATTTGAATTACACACTGGGTGTTTCAAAAGTTTCGGGACGGGCATATATGTATATATATTTCGAGAAATACCAAATCGAAAAATAAAAATAAACCTCATTAATAATTCTTCTGAATTTTTAATTCGGCCAATTAAAAATTAGCGGGTTTGCATTTACTGATTGTATAGTCTGTGTCCTGCCTGCGCTGTCATCAGTTGATGTGTCAAGCTTTTAATTGACATTGTGGTTGCATCATTTATTCACACCATATACTTTTGCTGTTGTAAAATTGTTTTAAGCAATGTAGAAATGTTTCGCACCAGCTTGAGCAATATAATCGAAAATAGTCGGGTGGTGTCGGTTGGCAAATTTTGGTTAGTGGTCATTTATAAGTTAGGATCTAATACATGTCGTTTCTGTAAAACGACATATTTGATCTCGTAAAACTTACCTTGGCATTTTTAGACGATTTAATGCTTAATAGTATTACATTGTGACAGTTCATGTTAAATATAAACAAAATCCCTGGTTTTCTATTGGCCGAAACAGTTATGACGTTTTCTATAGACATAATTTAAATTTTAGCATTTTTTTGAATTTTACTTCCATATATGAAAATGAAATGTTGAATTATTTTATACATTCGGCATCTATACACAATAATGGAGTATATTAAGTCATTGTTCCTATAATTTGTTGGAGGAATCGACCCTATTAGAAAAGAAAAAGAAAAACAGCCTATATATTGTTAAAGGTGACCTCCAGTATGAGGAATTGATGTCTTAATAAGTCATTACCATACCGCGTCGTCGTTTGTTTTAGTTTTATTGTAACATCAAATTACATAAAAGCATTTTCTTTTGATTTCCTGTTTTAAAGCTGTTTATTTTTTAAACTGTAATATTTACAATACATGGTATAAAACAGGGAATGAAAAAAGAATACTTTTGCCGTCAACTAGTGCTCTTTCTTTATATAAAAAAATGATGTGTCTTTTCAACATATAATTCGATATCAAAATGCGAATATTGTGTGATACTTTATCGACACACTATATAAGCAATGCCTGCTACATATTATCTGATTAGAATAATTCCTTATTTTATTACATTACGAAATTTTAGCACACTGCCCATGAATTTCATGGGTATTAAAATATTATCAATTATTAAGAGATTCAATTTCAAACGTTCTATCTTATCACTTCCAAATTTTATCGTAAAACTCAAAGATATATTACATAGATTCCTATGACAGAGTCGTAAAATAAGATCAGATCTTTTAAGCATTACAATTTCTTTTTGTTGTAAAACAACGGAAATGAAATAAAGTATGACCATCTCTTATACAAGGGCGGTTTGCACTTCTAAAGGCTATAACATCTTCTTAAAATTGCTATTGAGGTAACGATTCTTATAAGATTATTTATATTTTTAAATAAATCATTATTTTTGTATTTATTTTTTGTTATAGATGGAGAGGTAGCGTTTACAAATTAATATGGGCGGATGTAGTTATATATCTCATCTTATATTACGCCCTAAATTTTCTCTACAGATTTGTCTTAACCGGTGTACACAGAACGTAAGTTTTCACAATAGAAATCGTTTCAAAATCTCAACTTTGCTTTTAAAAGGAATTTCGAAATCGTAGTCGAATATTGCGGCAAGAACATCACCCAAGTACCTCTCAGCTTCGTCCTGGGCTTCTACGTGAGTCTGGTGATGACGAGGTGGTGGGACCAATTCCAGACGATACCCTATCCGGATAATATGGCGCTGTTGATCAGCGCTGGAGTTAAAGGCAACGTAAGTAACGATATTTGCCGCAGAATGGTGGTGGTGTTATCGCATATTAAATTTTCCCCTCAGGATAAACACTGTAGGATAATCAGGAGGACATTGGGAAGGTACGCTTGTCTTAGTTTCGCCGCGACGTTAAGTCTGATGTCTCCGAAGGTTAAAAAACGGTTTCCGACGTTGCAACACTTCGTTGATGCCGGATTGATGATGCCTGACGAGAAGAAAATCATGCAAGGCTTACAGGACGAATATCCAAATTACCCACAATTCTGGTAGATATATTCTTCAAGTTAAAAAAATATATAGTAAAATATACAAATCTGAGATAATCGAATTGTAAAAACTGTAAAACACACGGTATATATTTTTGTGCTCAGACAATACCAGTGGCGTAGATAAAGGCACTCACAGACCCATATAATAATAGTACATAACTTTGGGATTAAAGTTTTATACATGTACAATGCATTACGGAAAAAAAAAACATTGTTATAAATTTATATAACCAATGCGCAAGGAATTTTTTAATAAATATAAATACAAACATCTTGCAATATTTGTATTCTCGCTTATAAATGATTCAAGATGTGCTGTTATTTATAAATAGATATCGCGTATTTAGAAGGGCCCCTTAAGTCCTTCTGATGGCAAAAATCAGGCTCAAACATGCCAAAAAGGCCTATAATTGTTGAAACTGATCTTGAAACAGGAATATTTTTAAACTGTAAATTTTTATTCACTCGTAGCATGATTTAGAGTAGCTGCTAAATTGTAAATCGCACGTTTCATGGCGAGATAAACAAGTTTTACATTCAAATGCCGTTATTTCCCCTCTTTCAAGTGGAATGTAGAGCATGCTTAAGGTATTGAGGAATGATAGAGCCGGTATCATTACTTCTAGCTATGTAAATGCTTCGTACAGCTTTGTTCTATTATATTCTATTAACTTCACAATATGCGTGTATATAAGTTATAATCCTGAAGATGAATTTAAATTAACAGGTTACCATTAGCATGGGCTTCCAACATAGCTTCTAGAGCTAGACAAGAAGGGCTCATAAGAACAGACGTGGGCTTGAACAGTATTCTTCAAGAAATTAATATTTTCAGAACTAAATGCGGAGGTTTGCTGAACTATGATTGGATTAATATACCTTTAGTATACACCCAAGTGCGTTTTTACCTTTTTACAAGTAAAAAAGTATACATTTTATATATATCTTTCCTAGGTAATCACAATAGCTGTATATACATACTTCCTAACATCAGTCATTGGCCGGCAATTGATAGGAGAGAGAGAAAATATCTTGTATTTTCCATTCTTAGCTGTCCTTGAGTTTTTCTTCTACATGGGTTGGGTTAGGGTAGCCGAGACCCTAATCAATCCATTCGGTGAAGATGATGACGATTTTGATGTAGTTTGGATGATTGATAGACACGTCCAAGTACGTACAAACCCTTGTTTTTTATTATTAATTCGACGGTAAATTCTAGGTGACTTATTTAATAGTAGACAAAATCCATGAAGACTACCCAACGTTGATGCAAGATCAGTATTGGAACACGTTAGTTCCAAAGCAGCTCCCCTTCACGGTGGCTTCGGAAAAATACAGAACGGACTGCCCACAGTCTTCGACCGCGAAGATGGACATAACGGAAGTTGATGCGGAAGTGCTGCTACCGGGTCTTCGACAAGTTCGTAGTGGCATTATTTATATATCGTGTTCTATTAGTTCATTATTTTTCAGAGAGTCAAGCATAATGAATCCTTTATGGATCGAACGCGTAAGTTAGGCAGCTAACCGTAAACTAGAAGTTATACGAGAATATTGTGTTTTGCAGCTTCTATATTAAGACGTATGTTCGGTTCTCAACACCGTAACCAGCGTAACAATCTAAAAGATAATTTCAATTTAACCACGGTGACAACAGAAGAGGTAAGTGTGAGAAAATTGTGCCAACTTTTTTTTGGGCATATAATCCACAATTCTGATTATTTTAAATAAATCTAATACATATCTTTAATATTTAGCTTGTAATCTACAAAGAAATACATATCATACAAAATTACTTTTTTGTAAGGACACTATTACTATCTTAGAAAGTGAGAAAAAGATGTGGTCAGATAAATTGCACTAAAAACTAAATTAAGATATCTTAATCCGGAAAATCTTTGCTAGGTCAAAACAATTACGACTCTGCCACTAAACCAAACCTGAATAAGTGACGATAAGTTCATGCACTAACACTATTTCAAAAACTATAAAACAAGCTGTGCATTGAATGTGCTCAGTAAGGATAATTAATAACTTCCTCTGTGGAAAACAATACACTCTAATCAGCAAGACTTTCGTTCAAGAAGGAAGTCATCGATTTAGACATAGTTGAGAAGGTCAGGCTATGGTGCACGCGTGTAGAATACAATGTAGCGCTTGCTAATATTAGCCTGAACCTTCTACTGATAACACCATGTTACCAAATTCTCGAAGTTATATTGAAGAATGAATGAACCGTAATCTGCGCAAATCTGGTTGTAAATTTCAATGTCATCAGCATAGCATATAGGTGATAGAAAGTAGTAAACCATCAATAAACAAATTAAATAAAAGAGGACCTAACCTGGAGCCTTTAAGAACTCCAGATTTGAGGAAAAAACTCGTTGGAAGGAGATTATTTGTAAAGAATATAGCATTTGCGATCACTTGTTTGTTTATAGCTGAGTGAAGCCAGAGATAATATACCTAAGAGATAGTAAACTTAATACTAAAAAGTGAGTACACGTTTGGAATGTGGTAGGGGGCGTATTTGGCAGGTTACTGTCTCTGCTCATAGAGGCGGTGTGAGCTCAAAGCGCGTAATTTGAATAGGTATGTATGTATGGATGCTGTTGCTAGGCGAAGCTTCGGGTTGTGAAATACACCTTGACACTTCTAAGCAATGACATCTATTTGACTTTCTGAAATTTTGCCCAACCTCCGGTAGGGATTGTGCCAAACATCGCATTGACATGGGATCTACGGCTTTACTTCCTCCTATCCGAGAAGAAGGCATGTTCTGATTTTTATCCACAATTAAAAATCACCGCCTCCGGCCTGTGATCAAAAGCACCTGCACTATATGTCACCCTTTTGTCATATTCATAGATAATGATAATACAAATATGACAAATAAATATGTCATATTATGAGGAGTTTAGATACCTATTTTGGATAGGCAACATATTTTACACTACCACTCGTGCAGCCCTCTCTGGAGCGAGATCCAAACCAGCTACCCCTCCGCAGGGAAAGAGACGAAGTTTTGTAATAAGAGTTGGACGAGGGTGGTGAAGCTGCGGGAATACATTTTGACACTTGTAGGCGCTGACATCTATTGATGTGTTGTAATTTGCCCACCGAACGCGAAGTTATTCCAATAAACAGGTGGGGATCTACCGGATGTGGTTCCGATGCTCTAAAAATAGATTAACCAACCAGACATAGAAAATAAAACCAAACGATTTTCTTAAAAATTTCGAAAACGAATCAATGAACGTCAAAAAGCGAAACGCCAAAGTGTAGTATTTCAAAAGACTATTACAACGAGGTATAACTCTTAAATTTCGAGATTTCCAGAAATTTAGGGTGGGAAGTTTGAACACCCAATATAGATAAGTAAATAAATGACTCCCCATTTTTTGCAGCTCTTGGAATACCTCATTAATAATTTCAGCGCGTTTTTTCATCACCAAAGGTTTTTCTTTTTAATCAAACTGACCAATGTAAAACTTCTGAAACTTTCGGAGATAGTAATAGCGTATCTTTAAAAAAAGTTGCTACCTTGTACATTGTGACCAAAGTAAAACTGTTGTTCAATATGCATTGGCTTGGGAATGGTAAGAAATGCAAGTTTCGTTAAGTAGAATAAAAAATGCGCACGATTTAAGAACATTACCTTAGCTTCAAAAAGCTTTGACTTAAACCTCTAATAATTGCATCCTTACAATAACTGAATAAGCATAAATAGTCAGAATTGCTGCTTTTTCATGTAATCGCTTTCAGTCTACCCCCTTGCAACTAATCGTTGCTAATATAGATTGCATGAAGTGGAGGTTGGTATTGTTTAAGTATCGTCTGCAGACACCTTTATTTGAAGGTGCTCGCAAATTTCAGAGTGAAGATAAAAAGTTAGGTGGTAGCGACACTATAGATCGGAATAACACCAAGTCCAGCCTTAATACGCCTCAGACGTCTAAAGCTGAGGAACAAGATGATGAAGATGGTGAAGGCGTGGATTTTGATAAGTTGAAGAAGTTGAGGCAAATGCTGATGAAGCAGCGGGTAATCAAATATATGGATTTACTGAAGCAGCAGAGTTCGGAAGGAGAGGAAGACAAGATTGTAGATGACATAGTTATACCGACAACAAAAGAAGATTAGCTTTTTTATAATCACGAATTTTAAAGTAAATGAGCTGCTTTCACTTGTGCACTTTTCTAGAAAACACAATTGTAAATAAATGAATTAGTTTCTTTCACAAAGTAGGTGAATTGTTTTTAATTAAAATACTTCATAACGACAAAAAATGAATTTTGCTAATGCATCGTATACTTAAACAAAATTATTTATAAAACATATAAGCTTAAATAAAAATTTATTTATTTCAAAGTTATGGGTCGTGTGATTTTATATACTTTACTTCCTTGCCTGTTTTTTTTATGATATCCATGATTTCGTCCGAAGTTAAATTCGTTGTTACCTCAACTTTCTGCTGCTTTAAATCGACATTTACTTTCTCGACACCCTTACCTGAAAATCATTTAGAAATAAAAAATATAACAAACACAACAAATAATAGAAACCTTGAAATTTATTCAGAACCTTTTGCACAGTTCCCGAACAACCCTCGCACGTCATTTTAACTTCATATTCATGTACCTTTAGCTAAAATCAAATCGGTATATCAGAAATACCATATCTATAAATATATTTCCTTTTATCTTTATGAATTGCAATTATTACCACAATTTATTTCCCCTTATCTATTCTGTTATTCATTTGAAATATGGGTGCATTCATATATATTCATATTGGTGATAAGATCAAAATATAATTTGCTTTAAATTTCAACCTAGAAACAATGTGAAAATGGGTGACCCTAAGCAGTAATTAGTTTGATAAAGTTAGAAACTTTTAACACAAAGGCGAATGTAATTTCAAAACCTTGATAACATGTTTCGTTTCATTATATTGTTGATAAGTAAAATAATGTATACAAAAGATTAAAAGCTTAAACATAAGAATTTGTAACAGCATATGAAGTGAAAATATCTAAAAATCTTACAAATAAGTATACAAATATGAATATACTTGCATTTTGTTTATTATTGTTTGGAGAATTGTTGAAAATTAATTATTTCCAACATATTTTAATACGTGTGGGGGTATATATATATTTAATAAAGTAATAATTAATACGTACCTCCGGCATTATTGTTACTTTGTACTTTTTATGTTGAATGTAATTTCATACTATTATTCTGCTATTCTGAATTAAGCTGCCGCTATTAAACCCATCACCTTCCACAACAAAATAAACTTGGCAAATGTTGGCAAATGACGCAAATGACATTTGACAAGCCGCTTAAAAAATTCAAACTAAATCAAATGTTTAGTCTTTGAAATAACAGATGTCGCCGAAATTTAGAAAAAAACCTATTTTAAATTTTAATATTATTTTCATTTAGCTATATTAAATATGAAATCATATTGTTATTGTGTTTAATCATTCTTCTATGCAACAGTTCTAAAAGGGAATTCAGAGAAAGCAATCAAACTTTGCAATAGTGAAAGGCGGTTAGAGGAATGATATTTTTGATAGATTACCGTGTTATGAGCGCTTATCATTTATTTGACTTTGATATTTTCCAATTAACTTACTTAAAGTGCATATACTATATTTTTGTTTACTATATAATAAATTGAAACGTAGAATCTGCTCAATTGACGTTTCTACAGAATTTAGTTTTTCACACATGCAATGTATTTTCTAGTATTGTCATATTTAAATTTAGCTTCGTCATGCCACATATTCTTTAAATACATCTAATTGCTTCATTAATTTTAAAGTATATATTTTGATAAAAATTAAAATATTGTTGCAATCATTTACGCAGTAGTATTAAAAACTTTTACAGTTCTAATTTTCGTTCATTAATCAATTATTCACGAGCCACAAGTGTTTGACGGCCGAAAGATGGCGGTAAGTTTCTATTGTTATGCCGAAATCAGAATTAGTAAAATGGCGGCCTAAAGTTTGATCTGGTAAAGTTATGTGGAAACACTGCAAAATCGCGCTGGATATATCGCCCTTACGAAGAAATCGGAAATATACTCGTTCTGTGAATATCGTTTCGTGTTCTAGATGAACGCCCCGTTAAGTGAACTAAACAAGTACATTGTTGGTGATCGTGTCTTTCAAAACAAGTGAATTGTGTACCATGGAGCCATATTTACGAAATATGTAGTTAAGGCGAATTAAAAATTCATAATTTCTCTAAAAGAAGTAAGTCGAAGAGTAAATTGAGATGTTTAGTCATAGGGAGAGAGTTGAAATCGTAATTATGCGAAAGCACCTGATCCGTACAAGGACAAAATTTACTTTTTATTAACGTGTGTGTAAATGTATGTAATATGATGTGAATATGTGTTTTTGATTGATGATTTGTAACGATGTATTATTTTATTTCAAGTGTTACGTACGCGGTAACTCGATTATTAGCGACAGTTGTAGATCGCGATTCTTAAAACAACTGATGTATTCATAATTTTGCATTTGGAAAATCCAGATATAACATATTTTAAAGGCTTATATTTTATGACATTGTATTTTAGTTTAAGCAGTATGTATGTAGAATAACACGTTACATGTGAATGTGTGTACATATATATGAAATAATATTGATTCCAAGAATAATGTCATATTTCCTGCACATTTATGCATATGTAATAAAAGAGTCATTTGCTTAATGTAAATGGTAAATTTCAAGTGTTTTTGATTAAATTTCGGTAATAATGATAAAATTGACCAAATTATTTAAAAATACTGTAATTAGTATGTAACAATTCAGTTGCTTGGAGGAAACATAGGTATCATAACAAAGCTTATAAAATTTATGTTTGATATTTGTATTGATAGATGCTGTATTTTTATTATCATTGTTTGATTACTGCTTGAAAGACATTTAATGGAATAGGTAATTTAAAAATTAAATGACTGTGAGAGATTTAGATGTAATTTGTGCCGTATGGCATTGAACTTGATGTCTAAAAATTCATTTCACTCGTTCTTGTGTTTATGTGGTTCATAAGGTTATTAACGGTTTTTTTTTTCTTTTCGATTGAAGATGGTATGGCTGCATGGCTTGCACTAAAACATACCAGACATGGATCCTGTTGGGCCATGGTCGGCATATGCTTCCTATAACCGCTTAGCAGGTGTTCAGGCTGGTGCCAGTACTGGTGACTTGCACCATCACCTGACCAGCAGTACCACAACGGGTTCACCTGCGACCACAACTACCCAAATCCTACCTGGTGGCTTTCTTTCCCCACCACCAGTAGGCTACGAAGTTTTCAGTCCCCTTTTTCATCCCACCACCAAGCCAGCGGCGCACTATGTCAACCAGCATAGGCAGGCGTTGGCGCAAGCGCAGGCCGCGGCGGCGTCAGCGTCCAAACAATCCGCCGACGGGGAGTACCACCAGGCCCAGGCTTTCTTCGACCAAGGACCCACACCTTGGCAGCAGAACAGCCCCTTCGGAATCCTACCCCATGAGAGTGTCGTAGCGACCACCAAGGCGGGATCATACGAAAATTTCAACGCTCATTTTGCCGCGCAGAGCTTAAACCAGTTGGTGGCGACCAATTCGAAAAATGTCAGACCGAGAAGTCCGCAAGTCACTACGACTACGACGAAGACTTCGTCATCACAACCAAATACGAGCACATTTTTTCAGGTACGCATAGATATTACACCTAACATTAATTAAATGTTCTCTGCTATCTTTACACTGTTGAAGTTCTTCCGTATAATATCATACGTTCTTTTCTGTTTATTGAATAGCTCTTGATCTATCCCTACCCCATTCCTGTCTTCGTCAAGGTTTTTACAACATCACCTCTCCAAGTTCGACCTGGTCGACTAAGATTTGCTTAAAACTCTTGCTTTTATCCCCGGCACCGTATGTCCAAAACCACAATTACTTCTCTTCAACTCCTGTACCATAATTTCCAAATGCTCATCTAAACACTATAATGCGTTTCACCACTGCAAATTCGAACGGAAACTAATCCAATCTTAAACGTCATACCCTTTGAGTAACAATTTTTGTAAATTTGAGTTACCCCAGATTGTTTTTAGAAAAATACAACAGTTTTCTATAACAGGAACCAGCACTGATTATTTACTACTTAGTCATTAGTTTTTCACTACGTTAGTAGTGCTGAGTTAACGCTTTTGGTATCATTTCCTTCGGTTTTGTTTTTACTTTTCTCTTTCTTTTCCATGTTTGCAAAAATTATGAGACCAATTGCAATAACCATTTGTCGACTACCGACTTCATCCTTCATCAAGTTGTTTGCGATTTCGTTCAAAAATTTTTTTTATAAATTGAATTAGTAATTACAAAGTGCTTGATTAGTATTTTTGGCTTGGAAATAGGGATTCTTCTACTCTTAACTATCCTTTAATTATCTGCCTCCATTTCTTCATGTCCTTTGTTATCTCTCATGCCAACTTTCTAACACAGCTTTTCTTATCTCGTTGTTCCAAGTTTTTTCCATCTAATAGTTTTTTCCCACTTTTTTAGTTTCATGCAGTTTATTTTGTTAATTTTTATATAGTAACTTTTATTTTGAGCTGTATTAGCTTGATTTTCAATTCATCCTTTAGTGTCTTTATTTGATTCTAGCTCTTCTCGTTTTATTTCCAATTTAATTTTTAGAAATCCCATATCCAAAGCATTTCTTTTAGATGTATCTCTTTCTGTTGCCATTCACGATTTGCGAATATAGAGTAGTATTTTTCTAATTATGTACTTGTTTTGATACTCTTTTACACTCGTAGAATTGTTGACTTTTTTGCTTTTAATTTTCTTCCACTTTTCTTCATTTATTTCTTTGTCTAATTTTCCATTTCCTTCAATTATTGTCCTTACATTTACTTCAGTTATTGTCTTATATCTATCATCCTGCTCTGTTATTCGACCGTTTCAATTAATGTTGCGTTTTACTATTATCAAACATTTTATTTTATCGGTATTTATCTTGATATTACATGTTGTTAAATCCTTATTTAGTATCATTAAATTCTCCTGCAGATTTTCCCTCATCTCTGCCAATAACACAGAATAGAGAATATACAGAAGTTGCACTCATTTTTATTCCTATTGGAATAACATGATTTATTTTTTTATGGTAATTTTCTACAACGCTACTATTTGGGGCATAAGAATTGAACCAAGATTGTGCGTTAGCTAATTTATAAGGCTCTAACTCTTTGTTGCTGTAAATGATACCTACCGCACTCTAATGTAAATAACTATTGTCTTATCTTCTTATTACTTCTATTGTTTCGTCGTTAATTTTCCGCATTTTTAATATTTAAATTGTAAAAGTAATGACGTATAAATCTTGAATAGGTACCATCGACGTATACCGCAGAGTCTACAAGCAACACCAAGACATATTCGACAGCAAATACCGGAAACCTCCAGCAAACTTGCATAGTAACGTCACCATCCAACACGGCGGTTTCGAAAGATTACAGAGTGCCACAAGTCCCCAACAGAGCCGTCTTTCCATCGACAAGTCCGTCGAGGGCGGTGGAAAAGCCTTTCCCGCCAGCGACCGTAAAACAGCAACCTCCGCAACCGCCGCAGATCCAAACCAAAGCTCAAACGAAAATCTACCCGGAATTGAGCAGCCAAACGGAGAGACAAAGGAGCAGCGATGAAAATCAGAGCCAGTCCTCTCCGATCAGTTACACGATGGATAATTCGCGGTTGAATTACGCGGGAAACGCCGTCGGGAATAAACGGAATCAATTCCAACATTCGAATTACCGCCATTATCAGCAGCAAGGGTCCGAAACGGATTTCCAACGGCCTAAACCGGGATCGGACTATGCGATGACGAACGGACCCGATACTGGATCTATACCGCGGAAACAAAGTCCACTGCAGGCGCATTCCCAGGCGTCCCCCATAGGACATGCTCAAAGCCCCGCCTACCCGATGTATAATAGCCCGATGAATTCGATTTCTTCTCCGCAACAAGCTAATAATCAAGTGACGCCGCCGTCTCCGCTAGATGTCTCTGTCTCGAGGGGTAATTCGCAGAATAGCAACGTTGCGTATTCTTCAGTGATAACGAGAGCTTTGAATAATGAGAAGAATTACGGTGAAAGGTACGAACGATCAAATCCGCCGGCCAATCAAAATTGCTGGGACGACAGGAGGAAATACCAACCTCCTCAGAATCCTCAGAATAATTACAATTCTGCTAATATGAACGTTCCGAATAGACAAATCGAAATGCCTAGCCGTAACGATCAACAGCAGCCTAATAGGAATACTTTACTGAACGTAAGCGATCGACAACAGGGTTATTTCGACAATCAAGTCACGATGGCCGATTTGAGCAGTTGCCGGGGAGATCCGATGAGTATAGTGAAGAATCTGCAGCAGAGTTGCCAGGTGCAACCGCCCGAGATTAAGCAGGAGGAGAAAGTTAGTGTTAAGCGGCGGAAAAGTAACGACAAAGGTGCTAATAATATGAACGAGAGTCCCGCTCCCCCGATGGATTACTTCCCTAGTCCAATCCCGCCGCCGGCTCATAGTTCAGGCGCGAACCAGCAGCAACAGAACGGCGGATATTTCGATTTCGACAGGTGGAATCTGCCGAGTCCCACGACGAAGATCTTCGGCTCGCAAGGTTTGCACCAGCAACATCAAGGATTGATGGTGCCGCATCCGCATACTCATCCTCCGCCGCCTTTGCCATATTTCCCGCCATTTCATCTTCCGCATCATCCGGCTGAATATCCGTCGTCGGTCGAATTGACCCCTATATCCACTTATAGCGAGCAGTCGCCCCAACCGACGACGTCGCAATTCCCGCCGCAGGAGGACCAACCGAAAGTGGTGGTGCCGAATATCGAAGAGGAATTGAACTATCTTGCCGAGGACAATGTCGTTTATAAAACTAGTGCTCCTAATAACAACGGTAGTAGTGGTAGTTGTGTGCGTCCTAACACGGTGGTAAACAAGAAGAGCGATAAGAATTCGGGACCCGGCGTCGGGTTTATGAACAGTTATTTGAAGTTCTTGCAGGGGGAGAAGGACAGTTCGCCCCCGCCTTCCGCTAGGGGTCGCAAGCAATCGTGGACTAAGACGAAAACGACCTTAACGACGACAACTGAGAATAAATCCGATACGAACGGGATGGTAGCTATACCCCCACCGCCGCCAGTAGTGTCAGCTCCAATTACAACGACGAGACTCTCCCAAGGAGATCCTCAAGACGATCCTAGGTAATTTGGAATGAATTTTTGTGGTATAACTGGATAAGTATAGTGAAATGATTTGTATGTTTATCTTTCTACCCAGTCCAGTAAAATGTTACATTTTAGCCGTGACTTTGGGAAAGGGTGGACTTAATTTTTTTGTTATATTGGAACAGTAAAACCGAGTTTTTTCCATCACTGGCCCATCGGGTAAAACGCCATCTTAACCCAAATAGAGCTGAATTAAAAAATTTTGAACAAAAGACATTATTTTTGGTCTAGGGTGTAGGTATTGGTAGATAATAACCAACACAAGAATAAGAAAAATATATATAATTTAGTTAAATGATATTTTAAGGGTGTACTTTTAAAATGACGGTAGCAAAATGAGTTGCTATTACGTACTTCAAAATTATTTATTTTGCAACGAATTTGGTGTTATATCATCTATATAACTTAAACTAGAAAGCCGGGCCCGTTCACCCAGCCAACTAATTAGTCGTTGGATGACCGCTTACGCCCCAACTCGACAGAAAGCAGAAGCGCTCCACTTAGAACGCACCACTTACGCCCCAAGACAGACCAGCCAAACCGCACTACTTTCCGCTAACCCCCCACCTACACTTGTGACAGGTTTGGGATCGTCGGATTTGTTGTTTTTTTTTTAATTTTTCTCTTTTTCAAACGCGCCGCTTTAAAAAAGACACGACGCTGTGGGTCTCGCTGTCGTTACACGTCACGTTTAAAAAATTTGCAATTTCTTAATTTTTCAATTTTTCTTAATTTATTGTTTTTTTAAATTTTTCCTTTTTTTTTCAAACGCGCCTCTTTAAAAAAGACACGACGCTGCGAGTCCCGCTGTCGTTACACTCGACGTTACGTCACATTTAAAGACTTTGCAATTTCTTGATTTTTAAATTTTTCCTTAATTTTTGCTTTTTTTAATTTTTCTTTTTTTTTCAAACGCGCGTGTTACTATTTCACTATTTGGTGTGAAAGGCTTTTAAAACAATGTTTTGAGATGTAATCCTATCTCACACTTTTCACACCTGAGGTTTACTTTTTTGTGACACAAAGCGCAACAGCGCAAACATATAGCAATCAACGGCCGGGGATTCCCAACCTGAATCACGAGCAACGTTTGACGGCGTGTTTTTTGAGTTTATTATTTATTAGTATAGAATATTTATTCGATAAATATTAGAGAGGTAAATGTTGTCTTTTAAGCAGAGGATTGAAATTAATGAAATATATAATACTGAGAGCAATAATTTATTGTAATATCATAGTCTACCACCATGTAAAATATTCGACGATTTGAAAGCATTAATTAATAAAACGGGTATTTTAAAGAAAACTATTGAAGAACTGATATGGAGAATGTTAACAGCAAACCAACAATGATAAACGGAGTATTACAACTTTAAAATGTCTTTGATATATCAAAGTTTTAGTACGTAGTTTTAGTTGGCTGAATACGGCCAATGTAATATTTTAATGGACTAATCATTTTTTTCTTTTTATTTTTTAATTTAGAAGCTTTTTTATTTAAGGTACGTTGACATATTAATTGGCCTTGCTTTAAGCAATTCTTTTAGTTTTATTGATAGGGACGGTAGGGTTATAAGAAATAAGATAAAACTTTCTTTTGTGTTTCTATTTATAGGTTAAGATCAGAGAATAAATAAAATCATTGTCCACAAACCCTAACAAAATTCATTAGCATTATTTATCCTTTTCGCAAAATATTTAGGAAACGGTTGGCGCTACCAACCGATGTTTTCTAGATGATCAGTATTCATGTTGCGTTTAGTGCCGTCTAAAAGCCACTCTATTCTCTTTCCCGTTACCCTTGATAAATTTTAAAATTGCAGAGCATACTATTACCTCCAGTGGGGTAATAAAGTCACTTTTGTTTGATGTAATAAAAAAAAAATTTCATTCTCATCATTTGAATGAAACCAAATAAAATTTTGTTCATACAGAGATTTATAATTAAGGCGTACGTTGTAAACATATTATCTTAAAATAACTGTTACACAAACATTTTATTATATCTACATTTGTTTTTTGTTTTTTTTAATATAGAGTTTGTAGCACCCACAGAAAGCATAATAGAATGTATTGTGAACATATTTCAAATAGTACTAATATAATAAGTAATAATTATCTGTAATAAACTCCTTCAACTAAAAACTCCTTCAGTTCATCTGGGTAAATCTGTTGAGATATGTTGTTATATATTTTTATTATGTTAATATGTATTATCTCTTTGAATATACGTATATATTTTTCATAAACTAGTTTTCTAATTTTTTCAATGCGATCGTTGTCATATTTCTAGTTAAATTATTGATTGAAGTTATCCCTGTCAATTATATCTTTTGTAAAACAAACATTACATATATTTGAGTGAATTCAGTATAAAATACTGCCGACAATCGTAAAAACGTGACCTTGTTTGGTATTCCTCTAATACAAAATCGGTTAGTATATTTTATTTATAATTGACATTAAACCGTTGGAATTTCCACTTGTTTCTATTTATGCTTTTTAAACAGCTAAGTAAGTTATTAAATCTGTAAGTATATATGACACTTTTTACATAGCACGTATCGTCAAGGTTAAATTTAGAAACCTATAGTTAGATACAGTTGATTTTTTTAAATCGTTCTCTAATTGACATGGTTGCGAGCCGAAATTTTCACTGTACTAAAAGGGTGCCATTACATTCAAAGTACGGTTCAGAACTGAATGTGCGAACAAAGTTTATGTACATTTGATTTCAACGAATAACACAAATTTTGCCCAAACTTTTATTTATGGATGTTTTCCAATAAAATTAAATTATCGTAAATTTTTAATTACTTAACAAATATTACTAATTTTTATCACTTCTGGTTTTATCAGAAATAAGGTGAACTAAAACACGACAAAGTACATTTTAAATGTTTTTTTTTTTGAATAGCCTATTGCAATACTACCAATCTCTTCATATTTTAAATAAAAGTGATTGCTTTGTAAATAAAAAGCGTTGGATGTAACAAAAACATAATAATTTCTATGCAAAATTGTAAAAAAAATAAGGCGTCACTGCCATAAAACAACAGTTAGAAGTGTACCTGTCTGGCCTGATCTTTGTTGATTCAGATTGAGCAAATACATTACATTATTATATTCCTAGCTCTAGGATTACAATACTTCTGACACCATGGCTGCTATATTGCGTTCAAGCTCCGTAAAACTAAGATTGTTAACTTGATTATATAGTATATTAACGTAAAACAAGTAAAATCCACATAAATAAAATTTAATAGAATTCTAAAAGAATTATGAGCGAATAACTAGTAAACGGATTAAAAACAAACAAACTGCAAATTTATACAAGACTATGTATTTAGATTGACAACCAATACTAAGACTAGACTTCTTCTTGAGTAACTGCGTTTTACCGTTTGCGTTTTTTTTTATATAGATAACCAAAGTGCTGACTATGACTTTGTATAAGCATTTATGCTGTACTGGGTGATACAATAACATACTTCATATTTACAATAATTACGCGTTTTTCTATTACATTATTTCGGTAAACAAAAGTAACTATCTCTGTTTTTTAGACAACACGCAACAAACTGTTCTTAAAAAAAACCCCAATTGCTGTCATGAGCTCTATTACACCTCCGTTATCAATTGCAAAATTGCTTCATTACAGCGCCGAAATAGAAACAGTTTTAATATATCATTTTATATCTTAGATACTAACCATTTTATTATGCTTATCCATATATGTACATTTTTCACATTATTTCGCGTTCTAATCAATTATCAACGTTGTTACACACCCCATTACCGATTTACAGATATTTTCCTTTGCCTAAAGAAAGAAAAAAGAACTCCTTCGACAGTTCAGACGATGCCGTCAGTACTGATGACGAGTTCTTTCACCATAAGAAGTCCCTGCCGCCATCCATTAAGGTAGAACCGCCAGCGCCGCAGGCGCAAACCCCGGCCAAGGAGAAAGAGAAGAAGAAGAAAGGAAGACCCGCCAAACTTGCCGTCACTCCCGAACGGAAAAGGATGAAAAAGTCGGAACAGAACAAACATTCGGAGAGAAAGGAACATAAAAAAGCTGCGAAAATTCATCGAGAAGAAGGTAGATATATACGTCTTGCATTAGCGCATTTCAAATTGACTTTTTAATGTTGTTTCCAGTGCCTATAGAAGCGACCCCTAGACGTGAAAGTTCTAAAAGAGCGGCGAAAGAGAGGAGCAACATCAAGTTGATAGCCAAGCGGGAGGAGGAAGGCGATGATAACGATTTCGTCGATTCTGACTCAGATCCGGCTTGGACTCCTCAGCATAAGGATGACTTGGAACAAGATTTAGTGCTACATAAAAAGACGCGGCGTGGTAGACGTAAGATTAATTAAATGAAATGCATTTCAAAGCACCTCACGATGTTTCTTTTTCTATAATTTAAGCTGGTAGAAAGCGGCAGGTTAGGAATTTTTCGAATGAAGGTGCTGGAATCCATGACAGCGACAGTTCAAGTGACGCGCCGCTTCGAAAACAGAAGAATCCCGGTAATTAATATTCCACTATTAGTAATACAAATTCGGTGGTATATAACATTCTTTTTCTTTACTTGTATGTTTAATTGGGTAATGCTGTTTATAGATTTTTTTTTGTTAGTACGCCTTTTACGTTTCGGGACCTTGTTTATTCCATTTTTAAAAATATTCTCAATGTCCTATTATATATTTATACAATTAGGAGTTTATTTCTAGGTATTTAATTAGAAATATAATTTACCTTTAGTTTTGACGATGAAATTGTGGGCTTTTTGTACCTGTGTACCTGTCAATACTTGATTAATAAAATTTGATTCCTTAATGAAATTTTTTCAGATCGCTGGATAATAATAATATATTTATTCGTCCGTTAAAACACAAAGTTTGTGGACTTGTTAATACAATAAATAAAAGGTACAATTATATGTGTAAACAAAAGTACACAAATATAAAACGTTACGTAAATATTAAAAATTGTTTTTAAACTAGTTTAACCATGCCTGCACATTGCCGAGTCACAAATATTATTTTTAAAATCATTAATATGGTGTAAGCCTATGTCTGTTAAAATTTCTTTTAATTTGATTTAAGTTACCAAGGTTTGGGGCAGGGCGTTATATAACGCTAAACCTGTAACTCGCGACTCATGTATTTGTTCGACGATTTTGTGCCATTATCTTATCTTTACCTCTTGTGTTGTGGTCATAAATATCTCGATGTAACGACATTTTATGGTTATTGTCTTTAATATATTTTAAATTTTCATAAACTTAAAAAACAGCGTCATAACTTTAAGACTACGAAACACCGGCTTGCAGTGTTCATCAAACTTAACCCGAACTGCGTACTGTTTCCTTTTTGTAAAGTAGTTGGGAATGAGAAACATTTCCTCATCCTAGTATCTCATATGAAAGAACATAATGAATTAACCCGAAGTATGATGCTTTATGCGCTATGTTAATGTCCACAAATGATATTTTCGAATTGCATAAACTATACTACTTTACTACGAGAGCAAAGATCAAACTGTAAGCAATATTGTATTGCTCAAAGTATTCATGTGCCGGTAGATCATTGATATATAATATAAACAAAAAAGAACATAATATAGATCCCTTAGGAACACCGCGTTTAATTCTATTGGAGGATATGATCTTATAAATTACTAGCCACTCCTCTGATTCCATAGGATTCAAGTTTACGTATTAGTTTTTCCTGACATACACAGTTGAATGCCCTAGATAAATCTGTAAATATACTAATATATGATATATATTAGTATTATTATTATTAATATTGTCTACCAAAGTAATAATTGCAATCAAACATTCCTCTACCTTCTCTGAATCCGTATTAGTTCACACTCAAATACCATGAGTTTCAGTTATGTCGTATTTAACCACTTGATTTTTTTTCGTTTTGACATTAATTAACAATCATATAATTTTTTGTTTCGTTATACAAATTTGTTTTTCCGAATACCTGTAAATGGCTTTACCCAATAAAACATACAAATATTACAATTAACCGGTTAAAGCAAAAAAAAGAAATAAAATTAACATATAACTACGTATATTTAATCTTCTGCAGGCAAGAAAGAGAGTCAAAAGCATTGTTCTGACGACGAAAACAGCGGGAACAATACAGCTGCGCCGAAGAACCTCCCAGCGGTTTCCGAAGATAACTTCTTCAAGGTAAAACAAAAACATGTTTAATTCCTCATGTAGATTGAAGCATTAATAAACATTTTAATTTGGACTTACATTGTTTATATATCATTAACATTCTGAACGGATTGCTAACTTTAACAAAAACTTATTTCTTTTTAATTTCTGTTGTCATTCTATCTCACCCTAATTGGCAGCGTTTCGCTATCACCTAAAATACAAAATAGTTTATTTTTATAGTCGAACAGACTGCGGGAAAAACTACATCAGGTCAGTCTCGGTGTTTTACTAGTTAGTGCCGCCTAGCTGAATTGGTGCGACGAAACTTTGACGTGCTTTCTCTTTCTATTACAGCCCGGAGAGTTTGTTGTGATAAAATCGGAGTTGAGTGAGGAGTGGCCGGCGATATGGAGGGTCGATGGGAAGACGCTGCTTCAGAAATACGAGCCATTCGAACAAGACGGGCAAACATTATACAGGAATATCTCTACAGTAAGTAGCGTAAATTGCATACTGAATTTGGGGCGATGATCGTATTTATAGTACACATCATGGACACCTGAAAGTAAAAAGCAATACATGTCAGTTCCCGTGAAGTACCGATCTCAGAGTCACCTAGAGACGATCGTCGAATTCCTGCGGAACGAGATGACCGTCGTGGACCACGCCTTCATGGATAAAGTCATGAAAGAGAACGAAGTGTACCAGGATAATTTCGAAGTGTACATACAAACGTTGATATCGCAAGCGCTGGATAGTAATTTCCTCACGGAGATATTCCAAGAGCAAGGTACGCAAAGTAATACTCTCGCACTTCCTCACTAGAGTTTCTTTTTTTCCTATCGCCATTTTAGATGATTATTTCTTGTCGAACGTCCAAACCATCGACGATATCACCCGAGTGAAGAAGCAGAAACTGTTGACTCTATTAAAATGGCCGCATGCCGTCCAAATCGCCGTGAGTACCTGGCCGTGCTTTAACATTATGAGGGAGCTGAGCCTTGCAGACTCGCAGAATATGGATTGCGCCGCCTGTCTGCAGGTGGGGGTTTCGGTTAGGGTACTTATGTATGGTCAGCCGTACAATTCCACGACATTAGAAGGTTGCCAGCCTGATACGCAGGCTGCGAATGAGAAGGTTTGTTGCAACGATTCCGATAATCAGAACTAATTAATCGATACGATTTAATTTTGTAGGATTTTCTAATGTGTAGGATATGCTCAAACAGGGTACAGCTTTTGAACAAGATTTCTCATCAGAAATATCTAATGTACATAGAGTGTGCCAAGAGAGTTGCCGAGAAACGTACTACCGATCCGCATAAGGATACTACTTGCATACTCAACGAATTATTAGCCGACGAAGCGTGGTTGAATCAGGTAAGTTCCTTCGCTACCGAATCAATTTAAATAACGCCGATTTCTCTTGCAGTTATTTTTGGAGGTTCGTAACTCGTGGGGTGAAGTGGACAGTCTCGAACACAATTATAAACAAAGAAACACTAAAGTCAGTGAAGCTGTGTTGTGAATATTATAATAATTATAAATATATTATAATATCGGCGATAATGATGAATAGAGACTTTTTATATGAGTTGAATATCAAAAATTTAAAAAGAAAAACTATTTCGATAAAAAAAAAATTATAAAAAGTAAAAATGGTGGACATTGATGATTATTTGTATAGTTCGTCTAATCAGAGTTTATATTGAAAACAAAAAAGAGGATTACTATTTGTAATTATTAAAGATTTATTGATTATAAGTATTGACATGCAATTGGTTAAAGTTTACGTTTTTTATTGACTGTAAATAAGCGCGAACAGAAAATAAAATATAAAAAGTAAAAATAAATCATTCCAACATGATTTCCATTATCGACTTTTATTTCTTTTTTTCATTTTAATTCCTATCCCAAATTCCAATATTTAAAATATTTATGTATCTTTTGCATATGCAGAATGTTCTTCATGCGTTATTCTTAATTGAAAATTCGGAAGGAACTAATCTACTCTCTCCAATCTTTTTAAAACTTACAAATTTATAGAAGATAAAACTCAAATTGTCAAAATACTATAAATTATAATTGTAAGATATAGGACGCCATCTGGCGGGAGGTTAGAGTAGAGTAAGTCAAGGTTAACTACGTGTAGTGCAGTGTAGTGTGTAAGGTCTAACGTAGACAAGTGAAAAACACATATTATCTTGTAATATAATAAGTAGTGCTTGTGACTCCTAAGCACTGACTCAGACCCAGATATTACAAAAATCTATCTTCATTAATAATTTAAGAGTTTCAATGCAATATTGCTCTAATCTCTAATCAAATGCTTCTTACTGCAAAACAAATAGAACACGAGATTTCTATGGCACAATATTCTTGCGTTTTAGCATTTTAACGCAGGGGACAAAGAGAACAAACCGTTTATAAAAGACTGTACTTGCAGGTTGCCATAGATAATCTATAGCATTAAAATTCAATTTTTAAACTTTACTATATAGGTAATTGTCACAAACATACAAGCAATCTTGGTTGAATACTAATTGATGAATTTAATTTTTTAAATTATAGTTCCTGTATTTGAACGTAACTTTAAATAGAAAAACATTAAAGAGGTGAACATCTTAAATTTTCAGCAAAGTTTATTATTTGTAAATACTCTCATGGTCTATTCTTAAAATTATTGTCAATAATATAAATCACAAATTATTTAAAAAGCAAAAATAGTTAATTAACTTTAATCGTTGAATTCGCGCGATTTTAATTTGCACCAACCAATGCTCAAATAACCCGCAATCCCGTGACATTCGCCATTTCCGCAACCGACCGAGTGCTGTGACAGTTTCCGTCGTTTGTCGGCTTTTTGATGTCGAATAGCAAATGCTGTCAAGATATTAATTGCAAAAATTCACCATCGCATAAAATCGCCCTGGTTCCGATAAGTTCCTAGCAGTGGAAGGTGTTAAGCGTTTCACTGCCGATAGAAGAAAGGGAGAGTGGTTAAAATGCCGTCTGCGGCGAACTTGAAAATCGACAAGCCGCTGCCAGCGGAAAACTCGGTTAACGACTCGAATCCGAATTCCGTAACACCTCTAAGGCAGGCAATTACCACGGTAGAACATAAGATACGAAACCTCGAGAAACGTAAGGTAAAAACAGTTTTAAGTAATGCCTTAAAGGCGTTAAAATAATTCCTTATATGTGTCGAAAAAACTAGGCTAAGTTGGAATCTTATCGGGAATTACAAAATTCCGGTAAGGATCTTAACCACGATCAAAAGACTGCGATAGCTAAGTATGGTGAGGTAATACAAACTTTGGAGTTCGCACGCGAACAATACAAACAGTTCGTAAGTATTGCGACAGCATCGGAGAAGGAAGCGAAGAAACAGGCGAGGAAAGAGTCTGTTGCGAGGAGTCAAGCGGAATTAGCAAAAGTAAGACAATTTGTGCGGTTATATGGTAGATTGAGGATTTCTTTTTAAGGTGAGGGAAGTTCTGTTAGTGCAGGACGCTTTAGCACAAATGGGTCAAGATAACATTAGGGACGATTTCTTGAATGGACGAAACGGAGCGGCACAACTTAGCGAAGGTGATTTGAAGTAAGTACAATTGTAAAGTAGGTCATCTTACTTCAAGGTTTGCTTTTATGTTTATCTGTGTGTTGATAAATTATTGAATACTGATGAGTCGTTTTAGATTACTTGAGTCGGGTAATCTTATTTCTTACTGCTGTTTCTTAAGACAATTACAATGTTATTGCATTGTTTTTCTTATCACTTTGAATAGAATTTTAATTTACACATGTTATGCGATGTTAGAAGAAAAGTGTTTTTGCATTGAGAAATAGAAAAGTTATTAATACCTAGGAAGAAATATAACATCTTATAAAAATTCTGATTCAATCATTAAGAATATGTTTTTAGTTTTTCTGTGCAAGCTGAAATCAGTGATTTAGTTTTTTTTTTTCAAGTAAAATCTTCGACATGATTTGTCATAGGTTCATTTTATTATCATGTTTATAAAAATACATATCATCTAGCAATTTATCAGAAAATTAAATCTACTATTTATCTCTAATAATAATCGAGGTTCCCACGGACCACAGACCGCCGCCGCCCCCCAGTTTGCAATCGTACACGTACAATCCCATTTTATTAAATGTTTTCCTTTCTTTTTACCCACACTGTATAAATAAACTCTGCAAGAAGAAAGGGAACATGCTTATTCTAAAGTAAACTCGGATGATTTTCCTCTCGAAAGAATCGTAATCTAACTAATGATTATAACTTCCATGTTACTTGAGTGTAAAGTTAAAATATTTTCCGAACAGGGTGCTACAAGACAAAATCTGAATATTCTAAATTTACTTCGGTTTAGAGTAGTGTATACACGTCAAATAAAGTGCTAGTATTATCATTTACATTTAAATGAAAGTTGTAAAGTTCATTTATTCCAGATTATTGGATGATCTCTATGCAGCTGTAACGCCGAAACATGAACCCGGCGATTCGCAGATATTTTGCGCCCAGATCCAAGCAGCAGCCGAACATTTATTGGCTGTTGTAGACGGTAAACCGAAAGAGGCCTTTGGTAGTACGTACAGTAATATCAAGGATATAATAGGAAGGATTCATGAAAGCGGGTACTTTGATCAATCCCAGGTATGTAAAACTTTATCTGAAGTTGATTTTATATAAATAGCTTGATCACATTTTACTAAACTATGCAATTAAGAATAATAGTTGGATAATGGATCATCTCTAAACTTTCTTTACTTCTCTTATGTGAGACATTGACTCGTTTCCAAACTTTTAAACTTAAATATAGTTTTCCACACTCCAGTTTGTAAATTGTTTTTAGCAAAAAGACATTTTGGTGTTTTTTTTTTGCCTCCCAAATACTGGTGCTGTTCATCAACAAACTGTAATGCCGGCGTTTGTCATGTTTTCTGAATTGTATTTACAAATAGATCGTTAAAAAAGAATGATAAGTACTTCATTAAATGATGAAAGTTTCAGAATTTTCCATTTGCTTATTTACTAATTGCATATTTTACATATACAATCAACAGTTCTTGAATATAATTTTAACATAAATTTAAATTAATGATTTTATAATTGATTGTGCGATGCGATCGAAAAAGACTGTTTTGATCATATTTTACTGTCCACGCAGTCCATTTCAATATTTACATCTATGGTTTTAATAAAAGTTAGCTAACACAAAGCAGTGACGTGCAATTTTTATTTTATTGTGCGCATGCAACCTAATAAACACTAATGGAGTTTCCGTTTTTGCTACTAAGCAAAACTAATACACGAAATTATGTCAATTTTAATACTTAAACCGTAGAAAACGCTTTTGTACTAATTTCATAACGGTTATTGGAAGTAAATATCGATTTGCACACCGTGGAAAATAGTGTAGAATCAGGACAATCGTTTTCACATATGTAGGTTGTTTATTTGATTTGTATTAAGTGCTTCCAACCCGATCTTTCAATAGGAACCTACCTATGTTGAAGTGATAGAGAATACGGAACAACCGCCTGAGGTTCCCGTTCCACCAGAGGTTCTCAACCACGAGAACGTAGTTCCTGAACCTATTACTCCTATTGAAAATATGACTATCGAACCTCGACCGCCCGTGCAAAACATGCAGCCGGTACAACCCGTGGAGCCTCCGATGGTTCAGATGCCACCGGAACAACAGCAGATGTTTTTTCAACAGCAGCCTCAACCGCCGCAACCGAGACCGTTGACTGAAGTCCTTGGACCGGGAAGTTTCTCGTTCCTTCAAGTAAGACATTGATTTATAAGTGTTTAAGCGTAGATGAATTGAATTGGTTCATTCGATGAATTATTTTTCGTTCCGATTTTGGACACTTATTTTCGTCTGCCTGCGCGCAAATTAAAAATTTAATCGTAATTATCGGACACGCTGTATAATGGTTTCGAAAATTCATTCGGTTTCGAATGCTGCCCTATACGGTCAACAGTTCTGTGAATTTTCAATTTTCGAAGTTAAATATTTTTAGAGTTACTGAAGTTCAGATGCAATCGTGCATCTGTCAAAAATTAAAAAAAAAAATGAAATATTTTAAAAATGGTTGAAAATAATCACATAGTTGTTTTATCAAACTTACTTCAAAATTGAATGAGGAATTAAAAAAATGCAATGGAGTTTCAGTAGCAGCATCTTCGATCAACTTACTTTTATATTTTCTACAAATCTGTGATCATATTTCATACACCACAAATAAACGAGTGAATGTTTTCAAAATTTTCTTTTACTGTTGACACTATTGGATCAAATTTTTTTGTTTCCCCGCGGTTATCCAGCTGCAAATCCAAATGGTCGAGATATTCTTTCAACATAGTCGCCGTTCACCTGGGGTTCACTTAATATCATAACACATAAGAAACTAATTATATTTTTCGTGATGTGTATGAAATGACCAATCTGTTGCCACCGCGACCTGCATTATCGACTTTAGCTCACGTTCGTTGTTTAAGAGGCGGTCACAGCATTACAGAGAGCGCTCGGTCGGTAACATATTGGAAAAGCGGAGCTTTTAGCTTTATTTAACATTGAAATTAAATATCCTCGAAATGAAAATTGATGAGAATATGTACTTGATCGAAATGGCCAAATTTTTTTTTTGATATTATTACTATTTTTAAAAGAGAAAAACCAGAAAAAAGGTAGTAACAAACGATTGCAATCCGCTTTTTTATGTACTTCACAATGATACAAGAATGAAATGAAAATATGCACTTGTTTTTGTAAAAGGCACTTATAAGTATAATATAATAATAACAATAAATACACAAACACTAATTCTATATTTCAAACGCACTAAACTAACAAATAACACTAACAACTAAATAATAACAACAATAAAAAAAAAAGGAACGATCCCTTATATAATCCTGTAACACCCCACTTCTTCTCAAACACCGACACAACTAACAGTAAAAGTAGGTAAAAGCACAATATTAAAAATACTCTTTCCCTTGAACTCAAAACACTGCGTTGCGTGATTCACCGGGTTACTTACTTTGTATTTTTTGGTATTTAAGTACAGACTGCGCCATCTACGTCTGAAAAGTTTGTTGATTTAAACCTGTTTTGACAGTAACGAAATTTTTTATACTTTAACGCAATCTTACGTTGTATAATTTTCTGTATTTCTAATCGTGACTTGTTTAGGATTCAGAGTTGGATACCCCACCAGAGCAGATACCAAGTCAAACCTTCACAAACCAAAGTTACGTTCAGGGCCCGCCTCCGCCTATACCGATGCCGCCGCACTTCCAAACATATCTGCAGACTCCGCCTCCGTCGCAACCGTTGCAGCAACCACCGCAGATTCCGCAACAACCGCAGCAACAGCAACAGGCGCCGCCTGCGCCTCTGCAGCAACCGCCGCCGACCGTACTGCCCGGAAACGGCGTGGAAGAGAATCACGAGCAGCAGGTTAACGATACGCAAAAGCAGCGGCCCCGTTCGAACAACCAGCAACCTTATTATTCCACGAATAACGGCTATAATAATCGGCAGAGGCAGAACAGGAGCGGCGGACCCAGGACCGCCAACCGACACAACCAATAACCATAGATTTTCAGACTAGTCGGACGATCTTCGCATGAGATGACGGTATAATCACCGGGTTACATTCTAAAAATTATTCTAGGTTCTCTTATTTTTTTTTTTTTTATCGAAGACGGATATATGATACTAATAATCATAATGATGCAGGAAAAAATGACAAGCAAGTCTCTTAATTTAAGTGAAACATGTCAATCAATTCGTTTTTAGGATTTTGTAAAAGCAGCAATTTAGGGTTTCTTTTTTTTTTTTTTTCTTTATCATTGTTTCTATCAAAATTATTTATTAATTCATCGCTGTTAACACACGTATTTACCCCAAATTAAATAAAAACACAATAGCAGAGAATTATGATACAAAATGATAGTTCAGCAAGCCGAAGCCAATCCAGTGCGTATTATGTAATTAATAATTAATTATTAATGTTCTCAGAGACATTGCTTCTTATATAAGTAATACCCAAATATAGTATACACAAGAATTACTTAAAAAAAAAGGAAAAATAATAAATGAACTATTTAAAAAAAAAATCAAGTTGTATTGAAATAAAATCATATTAAAAAATTATAACACGATTGTAATAATCTAGTTACAATGTAAATATGCATTTTATGTATTTTGAAAGTAAAGGAAAAGCGTTTAAAATTCATTTAAGTTATATAATATTATGTATAATTTTTACCTTTTCAGTATCTACGGTAGTATTTAGAATATTTGATATTTGACTTTTTTAATACAGTCTCATGGTTGCAGCAGATTAAAATTTTAATTTGACTATACTGCTAGTTAAATTAGAATAATAAACTGATTTTACTTGATCTTGTGTTTTATTTTACGACCCATTATTACACTTATATTATGCTTTGTTGACGATTTCGTTCTAGTTTACATGATTTTTTTTTTAATTTAAAATGTGTGTTGCGTTAAAAGGTGTCGATGTTTCTAATATGCTATGTTTTCTGCTATTCATCGTTCTGTAATTTCCGTGTCCCTGTCGTTCTTTTCATTTATCATGACTCCTTAAATATTTCAAATTTTCGATTTTTTTCCTATGTCTATTTGCGTCATTCCTTTTGTGTTCTTTCTCGAACTTATTACATATTTCGTCTTTTCTTCGTTTATTTTCATGCCGTATTTCTCAGCTTCTAATATTAGTGCTAATAATTTTTTTCTAAATGTTTTTTATCGCTGGCTATTAGGGCAACATCATCTGCGTCCGCTATCAGTTGTGTCATATCTTTTGTTGTGGTTGTTCCAACGTTTGTTGCTCTGATCACACCTTTTAGGGCTACATTATCACCTTGTCTGATCGCTCTCCACAAGATTATCTGGAATGCTAAACCCGAATCTGAGGTTTACTAACAAAAATTCGTGACGGAACATTGAAACAAATGCAAAAAAACTTAGAAAAGCCCATTTTTTTAGCGGTTTTTTGCTTGTAACTCAAAAACTGTCTAGTCAAGAAAAAACTTAAATAATATAATTTGAAGGAAATATTATCTACCTTCATTTCGGATATAGTGGATAGTTTTCAAGTTACAAGCAAAAAAAACCGCTAAAAATGATTTCGTGTACCCTTTTTTGAACTTTTTTCAATATTGCGTCATGATATTGTGAACAAACCTCACCAAAACTAGCCCACAACTTTCCTGAAAGACACGATATTACTGCACTATCTGGACGATCAGTAGACAAGTTTGTTAAAAATTTAAAGGTAGGATAATCAGTAATGCATACCGCAAACGACTTAGAGGGTTTATTATAAATTTTATATAGACAGTATCTACTTTATGATATATATGATTGATTTGTGCAGAATTGATTGGAAGAATTGTGTATTTTTAAGTAAATATAAGATATTCCTAGTGCTTCCAAAACAGTAATAGTTTTAAAGCATGTACCTATTTTATTTAGTTATCTTAAGTATAATAACAACTTTAGCGCAAAATAGCAGAATTTATTTATAGAAAAATATATCACAAACATATTACAATATAAATCTTACTGTTTATAAAAAATTAGTTATTTTACAATATTTACAAACGATCTTTCAATCTATTAATCAAAATGCTTCATAAAACATTTTTATTTATATTGAATTCGAACAATAAATCCGAAATGGTCTCTAAAGTTAGTTTATTGACATCACCCTCTAACGTTCTAACAGAATTATCAGTCATAGCTATCTCTTTCTGTATATCTTTGAATTCTGCGAGATGTAGTTTCAATTTCTCATACTTATCAATATCACTCGAAGCATTTATTATTTTCGTTAAAATCTTCTCGCACTTACTAGTTAAAGCTTGTAATTTATCATATTCCTCTTGATTCTTAAGTGTTTTTACCTTGTTTAAATATAGCTTGGCGCATGCAGACTCTAGCTTTTTTAATATTTTTACGAATCCAAACACAACTTCCGCTGATAATTCATTGAGATTCCTTTGTAGCTTATCTTCTAAATTACCTATAACTATTTGTAAGAAACTCTGTATATCGTGTTCTTCTATATTATGCTCTAATTCGGTCATTATCTCCAGTCTTTTCGATAATATTTCAGTGTATTTAGAGAGTTGATCGTTTAAAGACAAAGTGTGTTTCTCCATTTGGTTGCGCATATATCTTTGGCATAAAAGAGCCTGCAAGTAATTACTTTCGGCGAGGTCATATGTGAGATCATGATCCACCACAGGTGTGTGGAGAAACGAGCAAGTTGTTTCAGCTTTCAACTTCTGATTCGAGGAGGGTAGGTTAGCAAAAGTACCGTTTAAATTAATTGGAACACACTTGGAACGTTGATGGTCATTTTGCCCAATGGGAGGCCGTTTTGAGGAGCCTGGTCTGTTGTAAATGTTTTCTTTCCTGCTGCTCATGTTGTTGCCTGAAAATTATAACGTCTTGACGTTATTTTGATGGTAAAAACATTAACACTTACATGTGAATGTTGCTTTTTTTCTCATGAATTAAGTGCAATTAAATATTATATTAAAGGCGTAATGCACAAAAGTTGTTGGATAAACGGTTAAAAATTTGAAAATGACAGTTAACATAGCCTCAAAAAAGTTTTACATTCCGTGCCAATCTTCAAAAGTACTTTTGTAATTGTGGCTACAGGACTAAAGAGGACGCACCAAGCAATGTTTTGAAATATTTTTAAATAAAATTTGAATTATTTGTATAAAAGCCTGTTTTACTTTTTGATATGTTTCTAAGAAAATAATGTACATATATTAACAAACGTGATTATATCATTATATAACTAATATAACGTAAAATATAGTAGAAATTTTGTATTTTGGGTATGCAATTATTATGCCTTGCATAATACGTAATATATAATCATTATTAATATCATATTCTATGTTGTAAATGATTTTTTGTAAGATATTTCCATAATGTGTTTGTTATCAAATCAACATATGTTGTAAGTGAGCGTTGTCTATTTATGGAAATTAGAGTTATTTATGGCATAGATATGATAATTGGGTGCAGTGGAATTATTACCATACAATCATACAAACCGCTATTACGTCCAGATATATTCATTCTATGAAATATGGAACTATAGGTATTACGCGATTAATTTTTGCACGGTCCAAACGAAATTAAAATTTTCCGCACTTATTTTTAGTGATTTCAGAATAAAAACATTAACAAATTCAATTCTTAAATGCTAATTGAAGTTACCAAAAATAATTGCGGTAAGTTTAAATTTTGTTTAGTGATTATAGTTGAATATTTTTTCTTTTGTAGAATACTGTGGCAAGATTTCTCATTAATATTTAAGAATTAATAACGCAAATAGGAATTATAATTAAATTACGGGGGTTGATAAATACCGTAGGAGTTTTGATATGAAATAATTAGGAGCTTAACTTTTATGACGTTTACGCCCGGTAAGAATTTTCTTAGGGGAAGCGAGTAAATTGAAAATGTTTCATTTCATAATTAATCCCAAATCTCAAAGAAGTCAAACATTCAAACTGGAGAGATTTTAATTAAACGAAAAATATAAATACCAAGAAGAAAAAACGATTTCAAACTGTTGCGACGTATAAATAATTAATAAAAACGCCTACGACGAAGCGCCTTCACCATTTCCGTGACGCTCCCCTCCCGGCCAGGAAACGCGTAAAAACGTGTCCCTTTATAATTAAACGGGACCCGTTCCGTTTTGAAGCTACAAGTTTTTCACATTTATCGTCACTGCTGGACGAAATATCATCGAAACGGCACCACACCAAACAAAAATACCGTTGAAAAACGTGAAGATCCAAGACGCGTTAATCGTGCGACGTCGGTGGATATCGAGAGCTTTCGACTCTTGCTGAAACTTTCAGCGCTGAAAGGTGCCAGTTTGCATTCCGTCTTGCGTTGGTGGCGTTTTGAAAGTTGCATCCCCGAGAGTGGCGCTGCTTGATCGCCGTCGTGTTCGAATGTACGCGCGCGCTTTACGGCAAGAAGTGATTAGGAAATACAGACGGAAAATGTAATTAAAGATTGAAAATACTTTAACCGTTTGTATAAAAGAGTTTCTTTTGTTATTTAATAAGTTGGAAAGTTTCTTCAATTCCGATTGGGATAAGTTCATTGAAGAGGTAAGTACTTCATCCTAATCGTTTTCTTAATGAATTCTTATTTAGAAATTTATTAAAAAAATTGGAAAAATATAAACCAATTTAATTGTCAAGGTTTATTAGATTAAATGTTCAAATTCACATTAAAATTAAATTTAATAATTCATTGAAAAAAAAATAATAAGTATTATTAATTTAAATAAAAGACTCTTGAGTTGGCGATACTACTTTAATTAATTTATTTTTATAATTACATAGTAATACCATTAATTTTGTTCTAACATTTCCATGGTTTTATGTCTTTTTTTTTTCATATTTATCACTATTTTAAACAATCTAGCAACACGTGCAAATATAGTATTTTTTTATAAGCACAATAATATTATCCATTAAAGCATTTCGATTCCTGAATGTAGTTATGTAACTAATTTTATTTAAATATAACACATCGTCGATTGGATAAAGTATATTTACACAGTTAAAATACAAAACGTATTAGAATTATGCTGGACTATTGGGAACTGTGAATCTTAAAATATTGGTTCGGAGCACAGACAAAGCCAAATAAAAAATGGGAGGAGCAGAAACAGTAAAACCTGAATTGGCAAAAAAGAGTTCAAATGAAATAATGAAACTGGTCAAAATAGATGACTATAAGATGGAGTAATATAATTTTGATAAATTTTGGATTTCTATTCTGTCGGTAATTGATTTTTTTATCTCTTTATATTGAGAATAATTGCTTTATTATAATTAAAGTGGTTTTCTTCAAAAACTCAATTAGCGACAGAATAGAAATCCAAATTTATTAAAATTATATTAAATTAAAAATTTAAAATTATGGTCCCATATTTTGGTCAGTTTCATTCATTTCATTTAAGTTTTTTTTTCGTCTATTCAACTTGCGCCGTTTCTTTCCCTTCCTTTTTTTTTATTTTGCTTTAAAATGGTATGGCTTAAAAAAACATGAATGAAATGATCACCTGAGTTTAGGTGATCATTTTAATTATAACAAAAGAATTATTCTTAATGGAGAAACAAACTATAGAGCTGGGTTTTGTTCTGGTTCCTTTGTAATTTTTTATCTTCAATATACCGGGTGTCCACACTTAAGTGTGCACTATTGATAACTTTGTTATCTTTGGAGGTACAGAATCGGTCAAATTGACAAAATAGTAGTATTTTTTATGGCGCTAACAATTGTGAAAACAGAAAAACAATTGAGCGTCGCGTTCTCTCTCTTTAATTTTCCATAGGTATATCAATTTCATGCCAACAAAACAAAGATAAAGATTTCTCAGTAACTACTTTATTTAACATTTTTTTATAATAGTGTACTAAGACTTTTTTGTTCAGTTTGGAATTTTCTTTTAAACTGCAAAAAAATATACAGGGCGTTCCATTAAAAAAAAATAATTTTGAACGAATATCTAGAGAACGCGACGCTCAATTGTTTTTCTGTTTTCACAATTGTGACCACCATAAAAAATAGTACTACTTTGTCCATTTGACCGATTCTGTACCTCCAAAGATAACAAAGTTATCAATAGTGCACACTTAAGTGTGGACACACGGTATAAGTGAATACAGCTGCAAGTTTAAAAGGATATTAAAT
Source organism: Cetonia aurata (assembly GCA_949128085.1). Lineage (NCBI taxonomy): Eukaryota > Metazoa > Arthropoda > Insecta > Coleoptera > Scarabaeidae > Cetonia > Cetonia aurata. Next base: position 40,214,544 of record OX421885.1, read on the forward strand.
GCTAATTTCATTACGTGGGTGTATGTAAACAGTTTTACACCTAAGAAAATTAAACTTTTCAATTAGCTAGCACTAAACTTTGATAATTGCAAAATTACCAGAATGGCACTCGTTTAATTATTTTAAAGAAAGGCAATTGCGCAGAGTGAAGACGACTATTCTGCAGACTCGTTAAGCTTTAAGCTGTTAACTGTTATTCAAACGTTTTAATTTCGCGAAAATTGCAACTTTTAGTTATCATTACGGGAATTACACAAGCGCAAAGCAATGGACGTACTGCTGTGTACTGAATGTACCAAAGAAAATGCGAAATGAATTAAAAAAAAAATTAAATTGGCTAGCTCAAAAGATAAAAATTTAAAAGGGCGCAAAAGAACAATTAAACTCAGGGTTACTCTCACAATTAAACTTATCATGAAAAGTAAAATGTGGGTGAAAGAAATCTGACTTTCTTTAATACTCCAAAAATTGAAAAGGTTTGATCTCAAATAAAAGAACAGAATTTAGAACGACGTTAATAATAGATAATTTTATTATTTTTTAAAAAAAAATGTTAATTACAATGACGCAAATGCTAACAAATTAAAAAGTGAAATTAATTTAAACAAACTGAACATTTAAATAAATAAATTAAACAATCCAAAACATGAACTAAATCTTATATAAAAATAAAACAATTTGAAATTTCTCGCAACATTGACAAAGGCTTTCAGAAACACTGAATTTACGACAACCGGGGAGCCAGGCCACAGCAGTACGTTTGTATATACTACTATTGTTGCATGGCTGAATATCGGACATCTAGCTATAGAATTTCGCACAATGTGTCTACCTATGTAGTTGCATAGTTATTAGAGTACTGCGTTTAGAGGTACAATACTTTGCCTATGGTTATTTTGGGGTAATATTGCAGTCTCTGTGTGGTTATTTAAATAAAAATACTTATTAATATATGCTTAGCAATTAAATATTTAATAATAATAATAACTTTTACTTGTCATAACATCCAACGTAGCGTCTTCTTTTTTTCGTTATCTTTTGTTTTATCAACACTCTCTATCTCAATACGCGTTTGGTTTTTTTACTGCGTTTTTCGTTATCTATAACGTCTCCAAGCAAACCGATGACAAGTGCTTCTCTAAAATCTGCTACCTGAATTTTGGTTTTGTTTGATAGGTATAAGATGAAAGCATTAATAACGGACGTTCCAAACAGATATTTGAATGCGAAATATGAATGTTTGGTACTCTTACATAGAAAATCACTGTTCATTTTAGTAGTTTTCCTGATTCAGACCTTGCAACGAAACCAAATAAAAATGTTATTACAAGTAGATGGGTTTTATTTAATAAACAAAAGTTTTGAGTTACAAAAGATTTATTTATTTCTAAGAAGACGGACGAAACACATAAAAATTGTTTTCATATATTATAATAATTCATACTTTACACTAACATATGATGCAACTAAATTGGTGAGTTATTAGAATGTTTAATTTAATAATACGCTATCACAACTACATTTTTTTTTCCATCTATTCTTATACAATATTTAATGAATTTAATACAAAAAAATAATCTTATATACTAACATAATTTTAATAATTTTGTGTATATTTACGTATATGTAAACTTTTTCAATTAAAATTATTTTGGGAAACCCCTGAATAATAATACGGAAATAAATACAAATACCAAAAACCATTGAAAATTCGCGACACCAGAAATATTAAATTTGAATTAAAATATTAATAAATTAAAAAAAAATATATATACATATATATAAGTTGGTAGAAGTCTTGAAGAATCCATGAAGATGTGGCAGTTATTAACCCCTGGACAAGTCGCACAGATAAGGAAAGAGCGTTGTATACGCGGAGGTAACGAGGCTAACGTGCACTGAAGAGCGGTAACGGGGCAGTTCGCTGCGAGCACCTACCACCTTTGCAGAGTGGTATTACCAATGCCCCACCCACGCACCTCCCCCTCGCACATCCACCAAGTCGCCACCGCGAAACACTACAGTCCAGTCTGATTGACTTGGAATGACCTGAGATTGTCTAACCGCCAGTCGAAGATGCAGCAGTTGGTAGAATATATAAAAAAGGGGTATGATGTCTAAGCAACTTAATGCTTGTCAGACTGCCCCCCGCCGGCTCTAATCTCCCCCCTAATCATCATCGTGATCCCGGAAAAATCCAGTCAGCACAATTGACCAGGACGAGATTCGAACCCGCGGTAACCTGGTAATAGTCGAGATCCCAAGTGAGACCTTAAGGAAACCGGCTATCACAGGTTTCGATAATAATAGTAATAATAAATAAAATGAATATCAGTAAAACGCGCCCCCCACCCTCTTTTTTAAACGCTGTAAAATAAATAATAACAATATTTAACCCTGAAACAATATTATAGGCGCACATATACACTTACAAACAATTACAATTAACTAAAAGCTTTTATTTGAATCTTTGAAATAATTATTATATATTGATCATTTTAATAGTTTTTACCATAATATACAAATCTTATTGAGTACCTTGTATATCTTTGTGTAACTAAAATATTTGTCAATATTTCGGAAAACCACTTAATAATACCTGTTTTTTATTTCTGTACGGTATTATAAGCGCCAAGAGAAATAAAATCCATTATTATTATTATACATACGACATCAATTTTTGGGAGGACAGATTAGTCTCACGAGAGTTTAACGCACTAAATAAAAACATTGTAATACGAATATGAGTTTATTGGTTATTTGACATTAATTGTTTTATTATTTTTTGTTGCTATGTAAACATAAAATTTACAATTATTTGAAAGGTGCAATTACAAGTAGGAACTGCATATACAGTCAGCGACAGAATTGAGTGGACATAGTATTATATTTTATTATTAATTATGTAATGTTAGTATGTTTTTCGATATTATTTGTTTAACTTTTAGCCTGTAACACGCAGGCGCAATAGAGTTTCCACAGAATCAGCTGGTCCAAAAGCTCAAATTTGAGAATTGCCATTGGGTCTTATGGACATGGTTTATCTACTTATATAATAATCACTGCCGTGGGTACGATCGATAAGGTAACATTTCAGCAGCCAAACAGATTGCTCGGTAAACGCTATACAATGTAAAATTATTAATAAGATGTTATCTTCTTATAGCAAAATTATTAAACGCCATATTTAAGACGCCATTTTAGTTTATAGTGCAGTATTTAGCGCCAGAATCAGACTAAATCAATAGAGTATAATAGAACTGTGAGGTGCGGAGTGTCGGTAGTAAACCTTCGAAAATAAATAATGGAAAAGGGCACAAAAGGCGTACAAGCGTAAAAAATTGAATCTGACCTTTTCGCCGGTATATCGAATTTCTGATTTGATGCACGTACAATATTCAGTATTTCGACACTGTATTTGCGGGGGATTTATGGACGGGCCCGTTCGGTGGTCCGCGACAAAATTACTACGAACGCACGGATATAAATAAAATATTGTGCCGGTTCGCACGCGATAAGGTGACGGTTACACGAGCAACGCAATTTTAAAAATGCATCGTTCAAAAGAGCGTCATAAAAATTAAAAAAAAAAACTACTTGGTAGGTAGGTATCTACATTCGGTAGATTTGGTGTTGGCATTTCGTCATTCCCAATTAGTCAACTAATTTGCTTGATTAATTAATGCAGTGGTGGTTGTCAACTTGATAACGCGTTGCAGAAAAAATTGAACGTGCGTTACCAACTTTAATCTCGACGTTGAGTTTTCGAAAGGTCCTGCGGTTATGCATTTCGTTTCGTTAACTGTGTTGACAAAAATATTTATTAGGTTTTTATTTAAATTTATAACGAGTATCCAAAAAAACAAAATTCATTAACTTTTGCCGCGGGAAGTGACTGTTGTACTCGGGAACGCTTCTTTTCTCTCGTACCATATAGGATCGGCGCAAACAATATATATATTTTATGTGTTGTTGAGCGTATGTAAAACTACCTACAAGATCTCTGCTCAAAGGGGCAAGATCGTTCATTTATTTCAAACATCTCGTGAAGTATCTTAAGACAGGGAGTAACGAATGATTAGGTAATACCAATTTTTCCCGTTAAATTTAAAAACATAGTTATAGAAACTATAATATAAGCACTGGGAGAAAACTTGAGAGCTATGGATTGCATTCTGGGCGACTGGAAATGGGAGGGACTTCAGTTGTAGGCGTACCTACGCACAAGGTGGCAACACAAATTTGTTAACGTTTGGCGAATCATAGCTTGGTCGAAGTAAAATGAGAGAGATGTTCTTTTTCTCGTTAGAGCTCACTCTTATATCGCTAATGATGATATGAACAAGAAATTAATAAACAATTATCTAAGTTAGCATGTTTACAATAGATTTATACAACTAATATTAAATCCAATATTACATTTGAATTAGTGAAAAGGGAAACAACAAGACAATACTCATATGGTAACTGAAAAGGGCAATAAACTGCCATGCGTAGCATCGATTGGTTCTTATTCATACTTATTTTTATATGGAAGCGTTAGATAATGTAAAATATAAATTTCAGAAACAATATCGAAAAAAAAAAAGTTTTATTCTACTAAAAGGAGTTTTAAAAGTAATAATCAAATAAAATAACAAACATAGATTCTAACAATCCTAACAATAGTAAATGAAGCAGCTAATTATTGAAAAAATATTCATATTTAGGATATTTATTAATCATTAATTCACAAAATTCCATCCGACGGTAAATAAAAAGTAGGACAATAACCATTGGTAATAGTGTGTAGTAATAATTTGTTTTTTACCTAATTATTTTTCTGTTTGAAGCATCAGATAACACAACAATCCCCCCTATACGATAACGTGACGTCGAGCACCCAATTAGAGGGTGCACAGCAAGAAAATGCAAGCGAGTCATTAGTCGACGAATGATTGACCGATATTCGGAAGTATGCGCAGATGCTATTTTTAGAATCGAAAATAATAAATGAAAATTATACGCGAGGATAAAAAAGAATCGGTACAAATGTGGTACAAATATGAAATTAAGATTTTGACGTGTAACATCCTCCGGAGATAACAAAGATAAACCAACTTTTGTCGAAATTTATAGGCGTACATTTGACCTATCACAATGTGCATTGGTCTAGCTTCTAGCTCATCACACTTAAACTTTTACGACGTCTTTCAAAGTAAATGTTCCGTCAACGTGGCTACTTCATGTCGAATTTTGCGGGCTCTCACGTTGGCTTACTCTTCTCAAGCGCGATATTGAATTATCTGAGCGGCTTAGAGAGTATGGGCTATACCGATCCGTGTTCCCCCTACACATCGACATTTTTCCTACCGTCCTATAGCTTTTTTTTTACACCTCCGACGGCGAACTATCGCGGAAAATGTCAGATTATAGTTTCGGCCGTATTTTACGCCGACACGGCAGCACAATTCCAGTTACCGTAACCGTGTGCCGGGGGGATTTTAGTGACTTTTAAACTTTACCGGCGGGCGATGTCCGCGGGAATTTATATCTCGCCGTGTAAGTACAATGACAGGGCCGAATTTTATTAAGGGATCTAGCACGCGATGTCGGATTTATGTGTTTTATCCGACGGCGTCGCCTTCAACGTAAATTAAGCGGAAGAATCCCCGTGAAAAATGGGGATCGTTTTACGTGGAGTGTACATAACCTACATCAAAGGATATCTATATAGGCGGAGTGTGTGCATGTGTGTGTATGTACCTGTGTACTTTATTCACGAGGGCCCTTAGACCCGTGTAATTTGGTAAAAGGATGAAAATGGGAAATGTGTGCCGTAATAACTAACGTATTACTACGTCGAAGAGGGGGAGGTTGAGCGCATTTTTCATAATATCCACGGATAGCTTATTTCTTAGAAGTCTAAGACGTGAGATTTTCATAATACAGAAAATAAATAACCTATGGATATTCACGTGATGGTAATAAATTGAAATAAATGTTGGTCATTCATTCGTGGAATTGGGAATAAGATTGGACTCAAATTATCACTTCGAAAAGCAATTGGAGTCCGCGATTGCTTTCCGGGAACAAATACTTAATGATGAATTTCGGATAATAAATCTCGCACTACCTAATAGAATATTTTAAAACAAAGTCTAATACTTAAAATGACAGACAGGTTTTTTTTTTGAATAAACAATTATTTATTTAAACAAACACAAACTATACAGTTTACAAAATGTATGTATACAAGGTTTTCCACGGTAGTCGTTCGTTAGAAGTTTCCGAGGTTAGAAAAAACTCTGAATTTTTGGAATCCGGGGCCATTCAAGATTCTCTTTCATTTTAAAATATTTTCAGGGTCTTACCACTTCCGGTTATACCGGAAGTCGCCATAAACTTTCTGATTTTAAATGGAACACCCTGTATATTATTTCATTTTTAAATTCCTGAGAAAATTTTATGATGAGTTCTAATAGGTTTCCCTATACCTATTTTCAACTGCTACTTAGATATCTTGATTTTTTTGAAAATTTTGAAAGATGTAGCGTTATTTGCAACACAGCATCTTTTGCCCATTTTCGAGTAGTAATAAACACTTCTAGGGTAGATGGAAGCACAAGAATGACACTTTCGAAATCCACATTGACAATTGATTTGTCGCATACAGGCTGTCCAAAACTGCATGACCAATTACAAAATCTTCAAAGTTGAAAAAGTTCCTTTTTTCAAATGGAACAACCTGTATATTATTGGATGATCAGATGCAGAATTTAATTCTGCATCGATTCGCTATGACTTTCCCTATACCTATTTACAACGGTTTTCTTGTTATGTCAATATACACAAAACAAAATTGCAACTCTTATAGCAAGCGTTGCCATCCACTGTTACATGCATACGATGGTGCACTCTTCTCGAACTAACGGTATCGAAGGCGTCGTTGGTTTGGTCGTTTAGTTCTTCTTACAAGTTGTACTGCCGGCACACCTCCATCCTTATCTTGCTTGAAAATTGTATAAATTTACTTTTTTATGTTGGTTACACTGATTTTTAACTAGAGAGATTTATTATATTTTTCTGTATTTTTCGTTACAAACCGCAAAAAAACAAAATTAGACTTTATACCACCAAAATGAGTGTCGAAAAGTGAACTTCATAGCACCGAGATAGAAAAGCAATACTATTCATTATAGCACTGTTTTTAGTATCTTTTTAATTTTGGGGTTTTTATGAAACTTCTATTTTAACTCACGATATATAAATTATTTCTATGACGGTATATTATTTACTTTAAATAGAATTGATAATAGAGCAATGTTGTTAATCTATTTTACCAAACTAATTAGAAGAACACATCAGTTGTTTTTACTTTTTTTGTTTACTAATGCTAATCTAACCAAGTAAATTGTATATATTATATCATATCATGTATTATTGTATAACTTTTACGTTTAGGTACCTAAGCACAATGCTTACGTGGCGCAGTCATGTTTCACTTTCAAAACTCGATGCTCTCAGCTCAATATTGCCATATTATATTTAGATCTTGACAGAAGGTAACTTGAATTAAAATTCTCATACAGTTCAGTCGACAATGCCGCAAACTTTCCTGAATTACTGGTTTGGGAAAACTTTGCTACTGTTCGGGTTCCATATTATACACAAAGGTAAACATTTAAACTTCTACTTTGATTAATTCTCTTATTTAAATTTACGTTTGTTCGTGCCGTGACTAATTCCGTCGGGCAATATTATAATCGCGAAGAAAAGTCATAATTGCAAAATTAGCGGAGTTGGTAGATCTATATTTCTTTTTTTGGACTTGGGCTTTTGCCTTGGTTAATGCATTATAGTAACTGTTTGAAAGCCGTAGAGAAAGATGTAGATAATTATATTGGAACAGATATGTTGGTCGGTCTTTCGTTGCACTCATAGCAATACGCTTAGCGAATGGGTAAATCCTCTGATTGCGAGTGGAGTTGACAGGTTGAATACAGTATGTACTGACGAACAAAGAAATGGCAGTGTGACATAGAGTGCGCTTTTAACAACACCCTACATGAGCCTGCCAAAAAAAAATAGATGATTAATAAACTCGGTGAGATATTTGTATGAAAGTGATGGATATTTTCAAGGAAACCACAAATATAATCAGGTAACAGCTTGTATTATAATAAGAATTCTTCAGCACTAATATATAAACAAAATTGTAAATCCTGGTTCAAAAAAAGAACTTTTTTGATAAGAAAATAGTGCACTTAACCTAAAATTATTGAATTCAAGCTTAATATTACAAGATTTTGTTTTATAATTTATCTTACAGGTTTCTATAATAAATGATAGGAGTTAAATTTTCTGTTTTGCCGCTAGATGACAGCAGCTTGACAGATATATTATTGAATTTAATTTTAAATTCTTAAATTTGTTATCTGAATGTAAAGAAATAATTTGCTAACAACATGCTTTATTTAATAAAATGATTCACAATTCTGCTTGATTGTATTTGTAAAATTTTGAATTATGACATTTATTCTCATTTTAAAATGCATTTAAATAAATGGCTAAGTATGTCGTTCTGTGCAGTTTTTGCGGGAATTTATACACATTCTATATACACCAACATTCGGGCGATAAATAAGATTTTTTTTAATAATCTAGACTTAAAGAGTGTCTCGAGCAAACAAGTTAATGCTTGAACGGTATTTATCAACGTTTCATCAAATATAGAGTTGGATCACAGCAGTCTACGATTAATAGTTAATTAATTGTGGGGGATAATAGACAACAAAAGGGAACAGAAATTAATTTCAGCCGCCCGGCGAAGGATATAAAGGCAGGAAAAAAGCTCGGAGATCCAACCAAGATTCTCCCATTCATCGAATTTAATCAGGCGCTTTTTTCTCCTCTAGTCCGCCGACTCAAAGATCGACCAGAGTCCCATTAAAAGGTCCCTGTTACCGCACCGCGCCACCCGCACCTTTTTTCTCAGGCCGTTATTTCGACGATTTTTTCCCAGCCGGATCGGAAAGAGAAACTGCATATTTAAACTTTATGGGACGGCGTTTCCGACTTAGGAAATGTATGCAAACTGCCGGGCGTTATGGGAACGCCGTAGAGAAATCACTTTTTCCCGCGCCGTTATTACTTACGCGCCGGGCATAATTGATATTGTGCGCCGCGGCTAATCCCACAGACTACGGCCGGAACAGAACCCCCAACATGACGGGATCTAGGCGGTCGCGATCGGGCGTAATGGGATTTTGATATCGGCAAGGCGGATCGTGTTATGGCAAAGCCAGTATCCGCAAAATGCTTCGGGATATTGCGAGCGGCATTGGGAATTGGTATTTACTTTAAGTTTGCGGTAGTGGTTTAAAATGAATTAGTAAAACGTAGAAACGGGTTTACTAAAGTGAATGAATATAAACCGTTCAATATCGAGTGAAAGCACAGAGCCTTTTGGCTAATGTTTATTACTTGTTCTTTCAATTTTGTCACTTTAAGAAACTTCTTAAAATAGAGTTACTGCCATTTCTTTTAATAAAGCAGCATTATCCTGCCGGCAAAGTGGGTCTTCGAGCTGCTTTTATCGTAACTTATAATAACCCAAATTTTTTAACGCGTTTATCTACCCACACTATATCGTTCTCTTTCCTTTTTTAAATTTTTCAAACAAACCTCTTTTCTCTCCCATAGGTTGCTAGAACATACATTCCGAACAATCTTATGCCGTTGGATTGCGTGTATCTTATGCCGGTCCTTCAGAGAAACTTCCAGTGTAATACATGCATGTAATACATACAATTAAACTCTTCATTTCCTTCAATTATTATTCCTCATCTACGTAACATTGAGCTCTCATGGTGCCTTGGATTAACACCTACTGAGACCTACACAACGGCTCGATGTACATACCTCTCAACAGAAAAGACGAAATCATGACGTTCTCTAGGTCTTCGTCTAATCCTCGTCCGGAAATATCTACATAAAATCTTGATTTATCGCTTAATTCCACCCTGTACCACTGTATAATATATGCTAGTAGTTAATACTCAGAAAGCTTGGAAAACAAAGACAGCTTGGAAATGATTAATATAGAGAAAATAAATTTTGTACCTATCCTGCTAAAAATAACTTAAAACTATTCTGACCGAATTACCACACTATAATGGGCCCTCTCCAAAACCCTTTATGCACCCCCTAGTTTGGAAAACGTTTGTGGTTTTAAAATAACTCCTTCCTAGGCATACTTGAAACTTTCCACTTCATCTGCATAGATACACATGCATAGTTTCCCTAAATGTTTACAGTCACCTTACTTCATTAGACTTCAGGGGATCGGAATCCCACCGGTGGATCCTCAAAGGATAACGACGGAAACCAACAGCCGTGAGGAAGGATAGCGCCTTCCTTACGCCCGGTCTCCTCGAAATTGGCCCGACACCATCGGAGCCACCAAAACAGATCCTAATAGATCTAACATCGGATTAATTCTAATGGTACGGGGAGTTATATTGCTAATAGAGAACCGAGAGGGTGCCAGGGAACTGCGAGTGTGTTCGGTAGGTGGACGGGTCTTTTCACCGCCAACACTGGGAGCGTTGTAATTTGCCGAAATGGCCTGTCCACTCCGAGGCGGAGACCAATATTAACCCACTTGACTAATGAAAATTTACTCGCCGCTGTTACTAATTATCGGAACCGGATTTAAGCGGTGAAACGGCGTCCGAAACGAGCTCTTTGTAGAGGTTTATTAGGTGGATTCGCGCGCTGATCTCCATTTTATTGGAACCGTGCCTTCGTCCTGGAAGATCTCCCGACTGCCAATTGTACACATGCGATTCGAAGTTGCCTCTTTATGTTGTAATAATTCAAGGAATTCTCGAATAGCCTGCCTAGTGTGTGGCATTATATACAAGGAAGAAAATAGAAATGAGTCTTAGTAATAAAGAGCTTTAATCTGAAGCAGACTACCTTATCTCTTGCAGTATTAAGAATTTTCTTCGAAAGATAAAGGAAACAGTATAAAGAAAATGCTACACCAAGTAAATAGGTGTTCCAACTCGATATTGTGCAATACATTAATTCAGATCCAACTATACTAACACCTTTGTTTAAGATTTCATTATTAGCTGGTGCCACTTTTTGCCGAACGAGAATGACTATGAATAAATCCCTGCGTGCATCAGAAAAGCTGTGCCGACGCAACTGCCAGAGCAGAGAAAGATGGTAAATTGGCTGTGTTACGCCAGAAGCTATGTCGGCACCAACGGCCAGACCGAGAATAACTGGAAGTGTCTGTGTTACACCAGGAGCTATGCCGACGCCAACGGCCGAATAAGTATAGATGTTACACCAGAAGCTATGTCGATCGCAACGGCATTAAATAAATAAAAACCTAATTAAATAAAATAACATGCTGTAGTAACATTACCGCCTATGAGAAAATCAATAAAAAGAAAAAGAATTAATGATTCATTAATGATAAACTGAAAACTGACACTAAAATGGATTTTCCCATAGAACGACACGGTTCAACGTGTCATATTGATTTTGTTGTAAATGTTTTTTCTTTTTAATTTTGGGAACTCAGACCAATGTAGCATTTTTTACAATTTATTCTGAATATATACTAAATTTCTTCTTTCCAATATACCTTATCTGCCCTTTAAGTTATTAAATTTTTTTGTTAAAATTTCGTTCTACCATTTAAGGGTTGCATATAACCGATAAGAAAATTCCTCCAGACAAGCTGCAAATTTTCATTTCACCCCGCCGTTTACTTCTTGCATATACCTACATATAACACACGTAGGTATATATCTAAAGCCGTCACTACTTTGTATGCAGGGCTTATCCCCCCGTTCACCGAGATAAGGGATTTAACCTCGGCGCACGGGGGCGCCACCAACCCTACCACTAACAGAATCCACACCGCGCACGGTGCATGATTACTTTCTAAAACCGTGACTTTTATTTTTAAATGATAAAAACTTCAACCGGAACGACCTCAGCGCCACCGGCTGAATTTAAATCTCCCTTCCAATAGGAGCTATTACACTTAATCTTCGCCTAACACGTCGGGCCGTTTAATCTTCAACGCGCACACGACAGACATCCACAAAACAACAACGTTCCGGAACTTTGCAGCGCAACGATTAGAACCGTTTCCCGAATATCAATCAATTTCCCGGGGAGTAGACAGGGAAGGGTATCTATTAGTGGCGGTAATTTTGTTTCTATTATATTTCACTTGCTAAGCGGAGAGCCGAGGTGAGGAACGCGGGGACGGTAATTGCTATACGCAGCCACTTTTCCAGCTTTCGACATTTTTCATCGGTCCGTCGGACGTTAAAACGTTTAACGGTGAATGACGGGCGCTTAACAGCTGACACGTGCAATTGAATACGCACGCAGAGCACGGACTCCGTAATAAAATTACCCGTATAGATATCGCGACAATCAACGTTGGTGTCATTTACCAGGTGCAATTTCACAAGCCTCTATTTCTGTGGAGCAGTTTTTTTTTTGTGGGGAAACGAGGTGTAATGATGTTTGAACGATTCATTTTGATTAGGTATAGCAACTAATAGCCCATAAAACATTTCCCCATCGTTTCGTACGAATTCTGAAAAAATATACGGCAGGAAGGAATCCCTAATGTCGCTGCTGTACTTACGTTAATGTACAGGTGAACACCCCAAAAATATGTCAATTATTACTGTAGTAAAAGGATACATGAATAAGTAACGACACTACTAACGGTGAATAGAAAAACATTCAGTAACCCTAAACGAATCGATACTTATGAATGAATCGAGTTCTTCCTCTTTAAAGAATGTAAAGTCGTTTGTAAAATTAATGTATTTAATGTACGTATTAGGGTTTCGTCGTATGATACAACAAGTGATCCACTAGCACTGATGAACCTTGATAAGGCGAAACGCGTCTACTAATGACGACTGTTAGTTATCAAATTTTATTTAAAGATGTGTTGCTGAAGCACTTTCAAGACAAAAATTGCAAATACTTACACATACCTCTTTCGTAACAGAGCCGCAACTTTGTGAATTTTTCGGTAACCCTATTAATGCAAGTCAACCACAGTTGATCTTGCTGTTATTAAAATGTCAGAGCTGCTGCGATTCATGACTTATGCATTGTGACAGCTAACGCTAATTAAGTTGATTGAATACATCTATTTGATAGGTATTTTGTTTCTAATTCCCAATATGTATCGCACTCTTTACGCCTGGGTAGTGTAACAGAAATATAGTAATAACTAGAAAGCCGGGGGCGTTCACCCAGCCAACTAATTCTTCGTTTGATCACGGAATACGCCCCAAAACAACAGATCGGCTAAACCGCACCTCTCTCCTCTATGTTTCAAATGCCTCTCACTTGTAAAAAGAATGGACGCTTCGCGTCTCGAAGTCGTTTGCGTCTCGCAGTCGTTCGTTTGATGACACCACTCTGCGCTTTCTTTCAAACGCTTCTGCATCTCTTTAGAATTCACTTCACTTTTCTTACGTTATAACCACTCTGTAAGTTTAATAAACATTTCGATTATCGGAAAGGAGTTTTCAAAGTAAAATTTTTTTATACAGAATGATTTTTTCTGTAAAAGGGAATAGTTAAGTCCATATAGGGGACACGCTGTATATGATTTGTTATACTTTTTCCCAAAAGCAAAACCGTTACAGGTGAATGAATACCATATTGAATCACCCGATGTATTACATACATTCAAATAACTAAATGATACCCTTCGACTCCCTATTTATTTATAGCTTGAATGGTGCTGAACTAAACTTGACGAAACACGTCGATAAATATTCGCCAAACATGGTCGCCGCCCGAGAACGCACCTCCCGCATAAAACTGAAACACTCGACAAAAGGGTTCCCTTCGCTCGATGTTACCAACGTAAATATACGAATCGCGTTTAATCAAGAAACGAAAACACGAATATCTCGCTTGTAACGGCACCGAACACTGGGTGTGTATCATCACGCAACGGCAAACAAAAAAGGGAACTTTTCGGCGCTCCCCTCCCAATTTCCCCCTTTTCGAACTTTTAAATAAACCCAAACGGAGCGCGTCACGTCACCGACTAGGACCGGAGAGCGGCAAAGTGGCTTTCCCCTCAAATTTTCTTCGGTCGAACCTTGAGTGGCCCCTATTCATGTCCGTTCTATTTTCCGCGACACAGAAGTGCGCTCGATCTACCCGCACGTTAGTCGTTCGTTTTTATTGTAACGTTTCTAGTTTCGCTGTTCGTTATCTCCAGTATGACGTTAGGGCCGGCGTGTACTGTGTCTGTTGTTTAGACAGTTAAGTGGTTAGCAGATGTCATCGTTCCGAATGTTATCTCATCTTGCCTTCCCTCAGTTGACGCGTTCTAGAATTCCCGGCGATCTTTTTCTGTTGCGGCGACGTTTTCGTATGCCATCAGAACGAGTGTCTTGGCTATACAAAGTATAAAGGAAAAATCAGTTGACAAAGTTAAACGGCTGTTTTCTCATCGTTGCTGTGTCGTCTTTTTTTACGGCTGTTGTGAATTAGTTTTTTGTTTTTCATTTGTAGCGGGACGATATGAGCACGTATCAAAGTAGGTCATCTTAATGAATGATTATTTTCTAAACAAAAGCGTCGAGTTTGATTGACTTTGTCAAACATAATCATTATTGATCACTTACTAAATTTAACTATGTTTGCTATTGTTTTGATTTCACTGTTCTTCTAGATCTATAAAAGTATTATGCAATTCAATCAGCTCTCCTTTGAAAACAAGAAATTTCAGGGTTTATTTTTAAAGAATAGGGTGATTTGAGAAAATTTGATAGACAGGATTAGGCAAATGTGTGGGAACACATTCTAGGACCTAGTGCTTTCTTGTCCGCTTTTTTTCTGACCTAAACCGGTGATGTGTTTTCTCTAGTTGCTGTTCTAGTTGAAATCTTAGTTTTACCTCCATATATAGCAACAACACCCATCATCAGGTCGAAGGGGAGTGCTTACAGGAAAGGATCTTATCCCTGCTGCTATAGTCGCTACTCCTAGATGACCTTCTGGCTATCAATGAAACACTTAGATCAGAATATGAATATGACATTGCAAAACTTTAGGGTCATCTTATTTGATAAGACACTAACCTGAAATCCGCATTTGGAACAGATTACTCATATTACTTATGAATCTGCTAGAGGATGTATTCCCAAGATCAATAAATTAGCTTTATGTGATGGTGATACTTTCAATCATTGCCCATAGAGCGATAGCATGTTGACAGGTGATGCAATAAACCAGCGCGACAGCAAAATCTCCATCCATACAAAAGAAAAACCAAAAGTATAGCAATCATGGGAGCAGCATCATCTATTTGATTGCAGAGGTAAACTTGCACATGATCTGAATAGATTTTGAACAGAAATATTACGCATAGTTCAGTAAAAATTCAGTGACAATCAGGCGGTGTTGAACACACTAGAGGCGCACAAAAGCAACCCGAAGCTGATCTGCAGTTGCAAGAAGACTCTTAATCCATTGGGGACGGCCAATAATCTATCTATCTCTCTAGGTACATCAGTTCGAAAAGTATCAAAGTAATCGTTTGTGTTTTCAGAGGTCACTACAGACTTAGGAAGCACCTAAACAAAATCAGACTTTCTCTGATGGAACTGAAAAGTGTTTGTAGGACGATGAGACAGCAGAGCACATCTTCTGTCACTGCCCAGTCGACACGTGATCTTTTGATAAAGCTGACCTAACCTTGGAAGACCTTAAAAAGATCTTATTAAACGAGATTCTGACCTACCTTAAGTGGTTGAACTCGTTTGATAAACTTCGAGGTAAAATCCGCTAAATAGTGGCCCCACAAACCATTTTTTCAAGAAGCTCGTAGAAACTCGTAGACTCCCAAAACTTCATCATTTCTTCGATTCTAGCTTTTCCTATTTATTTAAACCATTTTTGTATTGGTATTGGTATGTACATGCAAATTATTCTCTTTCCTCAATCATAAATCGTTTCTTATTAAAATTGCAATTTACAATAATTAAATAGGAGAAACAGAACAATAACAAAACTGCTTCCACTGCTTTGAAAATTGAATCACAAAGATGACTATAAAATAAAGAGCATTTTATTGAATAACTTTGCTGCACCCCAAAAACAGTATTTATATATTACTAGACTCATCTATACTACTGTACTCTTTGAATCCACTTATTATCCTGTTCCAGAATGCATTTAGATATCTTAATTTTAATTTTCTAAATACATAGAAAGATTCTTTCCTTAGATTGCTTATTTCTTCAGTTCTACTTAACCTCCAAATATCTTTAGCTGAAGATTTCCTCTTTTCATCAGATTCTCGATGCATTGCCGAGAGAAAACCATTGTGCACTGGTTACAAGATGTCCTCATTTTAAAATTCCCCGCTTGGCTACATTTCCATCCATGCGGTCCGTAACTATTGACCGTACGCCACTACTGCCACCGCTAGTACTACTACTGCTAGTACAGCCGCTATTACAACCGCATAGTGCCGTCGCTCTACTCCAAACGTTATTCCGGAGTATAAATTTCAGATTTGCGCCGCAAAAACGGAACTGGGTCAATTGACCATCGACTCTGAACGTAACGTACAGCGCACGGCCCCACTTATGTCGCTCCCCGACCTCTCGCCGATATTACCACTTAGCTCTTTCGTCGGTCCATATTAATTTCGCGTCGAGAAAGATAGCGCAACTCCGCAGCGGATGGCGGAGGATTGCGGGGTGGTATGAAACTTTTACGCCACATTATTATGACGGGCTGCACCCTTCCGCAATGTCTGTCGTTTGTGTCCTGTCAGCAATGTCGGCGTTTATCTAACGGCAGCTCCTTGTTACGATAGTAGCAGTAGTATCCTACTCAAAATATACAAAGGTATGTAAGGACTATAGCTTAGTAACTAGTAAACTCCGGACCGTTCACCCAGCCAATTAAATAGTCGTTTGATGACGGATTACGTCTCAACACCGCGGACCGGCTAAACCGCACTACCCTCCACTAACCCTCGTACACAGCTGTGGTTTGTGATCGTCGGTACATTGCTTTTTCTTAATTCCTGCCCCTCACTTGTAAAAGTGAGGGGCAGGACTGCGAGACTCGCGTCTCGCAGTCGTTGATTTGGTAACGGATTATGACCCACCCCAGAAGACCCGCTAAACCCCTCCCACTTGTAAGAAATCTTGCAGTCATTGCTCGCAAATATAAAAAGGTAATCCTTTCATTTGCACCATACCGTATATAACTTTCCCTTTACGTTTCTTGTTTTGCTCGTTTATCTTTTCAAAAGGTTTCTCAGTATTTTTACTGGTGTTTTTATATTTTTTTTTCACCTCAACGGTATTATCTTGTAAATGAAGTTTTTGGTTTGTTTTAGAAGCCACAAAATTATTATTATTATCACATTTTACATATCTTGTTCAAATACCTTACATGTTTTCGCATCCAAATCGTATCGCCACCTTCAATTTCTGTATTTTATATCCTTTGGGCACGACATCAAAGTTTCCTACTAACCGCCACTGCTGCCAAATTAGTACTTCCGAACAATTCTGTCATTGTTAGCGGATATTACGGCATATTTTAGAACCAGACTGGCAGGCACTCGTTACTCTTTAGTTGAACGGCATCCCCTCCCAGCAGTAATTAGAAAACGAGGAAAATTGCAAGTTACGGCACCGCGAGCACATATACAAACCCTAGCGTAATCTCCGTGCACGCGATCTGTGTTTTAGGAATTTGCATTCACGCCACCGTTAGCAGCATCTAACACGACTAACGAATATGTTTCTACTTCCCCACCCCGAGATAGGGAAATCCTTCGAGCTTTCCCATTCGTTTTAAAGGGCTAGGAGCGAAGGTTTTGGAATGCGGGCATGCAGTCTTTCAATCATTAATTTGGGATCGAAAAGAGGGCGACTTTACTTTTACGAGGAATACAAAATATATTTTATGTAACGAGCGCCCTAAACAAATGTGACAAATTGAGATGGAAAAAAGGGAAGGTCTGCAAAAATAAGCTGCTTACAACAGCGACTTTTCAAAGAATATTTTCTGCAATTACTGTAAATTTCAAAAAGTTAAAGAAAAATAAGAAGAAGAAAATGAGTAATGATTGTGCATTTAATGGTAATACAATTTGTAGATTACAGCGGATGTTATTACTTAGGATTTCATTAAAAAAAAAAGCGCCATTTGAAGTTTTAACAAATTTTTTTATTGTAATTTTCAGCAAGTACACCAATATAATATGATATTGTATATATACATGCAAAAAAACATTTTTAATACTAACAATTTTGCTTTCATTTCGTCAAACCCAAAAGAATTACTAAAAAACTCCAAAGCAGGTTCCTACAATGCTGCCTCAAGTCACTTGCGAAAGACCATTGTCGATCTTTTGAATGCAATCGGTAATGTTAGCCCAGCCCTGGTAGAAAAATTTAAAGTGTCCTTCTATGAGGCACTGATCTTGTCTTCACTTCGGAATGAATCAAAAGCGCTGACCTTTGGCGGTAGAAGCACGCCAATGAGGTTCTAAGAATCCACTACGAGACGAGCATTATCCAGGTTGGTTCAAAGTGACGGTGGCAAATCACCCAGTTCCATGGGACGGACCCCATTTAGCAGCAGGTAGACGACAACTGACGAATTTGATCATGTGATCTCGTGAGAACTAGATGAAACTAAGTGCATTGTTAGACTATTTGCTGCTCCCAACCGCGAGAGCAACACAGGCACCTGGTGTCTCTTCGATGAGGCTAATCAACCATCTTTGCCGACGATAAAGAGACTATACACTGGTTAAACTAGAAGAAAAATCCTTAACGCACTGAAAAGAAACACCTCTTCTTCTTTCACAGTACGTTAAGGGTTATTTTTCGTTTGTTTGCTGCTGGGGTTTCAGACAGTGACTTGGTGGATAGGTATTTCAAGCAATATGCTTGACTGGTGGATGTTTTTTGAGGCACCAGTATCAAATTATAAATAGATCTGCTTTCAGATCGACCAAACGATTAGAAGCTTGAACATCAAGATCCAAGGAAGACAAACAAGCAGGCAAACCAACCGTCTGCAAATCTGCAAAGACTGTACGCGTGGAACGATCTGCAGATTGATGCTCTCCGGCAGCTGGCTGCTGGAGTACAAATGTGAGGTGTCCATGCCTTTGGGCGCGTACGCCCGTTTGGAGTCACATGGAGAAGAGTAAGACTACATAGTAGAGCTGAGATTTCATCAAGATGAAAACCAAACTTAGAAAGCTATTCAATAAAGTTAAAATCAATCAGGTCTGTGTAAGACTAGGAGGCCTCCAAAATCCGATGTATAATTAATTTTTGTTTTATTGGTAATAACGGCGTAAATTGCAAATAGAAAAAACAAAAAAGCTGTCGAAATAGAGTACCCATTACGTCAATCCTGTACTGCCTCGTTTCCCCACCTGTTTTTCTAACCCTTTCTACCTTAATCGACAAGTTCGACCTTAAAAAAAAGTCTAGCAACGCATTAGCCGGATCCTACTTACCTTCCCTAGATTGATGGATCCTCGACCGAGGTAGACCTAGATGGCGCAACCGACGCGCGTAAAGCTCAAAGAGGATTTAGCACCGGTAGGAGTTTACTTTCAATTTATTCCGGGAAGCGACGACATCACCCCGGTAGGCTAGAGATGTCTCTCCTGCCACCGTTCTAACCCATTCCGCCGTTGAAAGATAGGGCACGCGTACCTTTACGGGCGTCTCAAACGTGTTCTTTACGATTATAAAGTTTCAATTTGACGCAACGGCTCGCACCGCTGAGGTACCAAAGGAACGGTGGATGGAAGGAAATCTCAAGAGGAGCTAACGGGCGCTCGTGAATAGAAGAAAGAAGCGATGCTTGTCACGTAGCTGGCGAAAGTTGTTATACTTAATGAATTTTGCGGTAACGATTAGCTGGCGCATGGTTTATAAGGTTATCATAAAATAAATATCCAGTAATTGGGTTTTGGAACCTTTGGTGTAACAATAACTATCACACTGACAAATGTCAATGCTAGGTTTTCCACTATCACCAAACATATATAACACTATAATGCTCCAAGTGATTTAAATTGATATATTTATTTTATAACTATCACACTGACAAATGTCAATGCTAGGTTTTCCACTATCACCAAACAACAATATTGTTATATGGTTATAAAATAAATATATCAATTTAAATCACTTGGAGCATTATAGTGTTATATTTTGGATTGAGAATCGTTTGAGATGTTCATCAAGAAAAAAATGAATTTCAAGCAAAGCGGTATGATGAACTACAAGCGAATGCAAGCCCAAGAATTTAAGAGGCGTTAAGGCTTTCATTGAGTCGGGTAAGTGGTTATATATTTCAGTGCATTGAAATAATGCAGTTTATTGTAGTTTTGATAAGTGGGTTACTGGAGGACGCAAATGGTTATGCTCAACACCTCTGGTGTTATGACAATGCATGCAAGTTCTTAAAAAAAACTTCTTTCTTCGAATATAGGCCTTTTGTAAAATAAAGGTCCTTCCTGCTTCGTTTTCCCCCAGAAGATGATGCCATATTTTAATTGAAAAAATACATTATCATGATAGCAAATTTTGTCAAAATTTTAGCAGTTGTGACTTCTGAGATTTTCAGTATTATCTTAAAAACGGTTTCAGTGTCGCGTGTTATTCTTTTGTTATGGCTTTGGGGGTTAACAGTTAGTATGTTTGAAGGTTGTGTAACTTCAGTATATATATATAGAAGGTGTTAAATATGTCGTAGTACATTTTTCGAAATTTAAACGCTTTTCCTTCGATTTTTTTAAACGGAACCCATATTTTCCAATATTATCAGCAAATTCCTTATAAAATTCCCTCGCAAGTGCAGTAATAAAAAGATAATAATATTAATTATTATCAAAGCTCCTGCAAAGCTATAAAAGAAAGTAATAAACCACCTTTAAAAATAATAGCACCGCTTTCAGCATCTCCCAAAAGAAAAAAAAAAACGCCACACTTTTACAAAAATAACCAATCAATTGACTTTCCTCTCGACGGCCTTTGAGCGACTTTAAAGACTTCTTCCTCTCGTACCTTTCAAAGACAAATTCCAAAGGAGAATTGCCCCGGGCGAGCTCTTTGTCGTTCCACCTCCGCCTAGCCCCTTCCTGCTTTCCTCTTTTCACGGCCTACCGCGTCTGCTTTCATAATTAGCAACCGCATTACCCGAGGACCGTGTTGGCGACGATGAACTGGGGGACTTTTATACGGAATGTTGGCGCTTTAGTGGCGAGCTGCGTTTTCTTCTTTTTCGGGTGGCGTTGGCGTTCGCGGAAGCTACGGACGGAACGAGCGCGATTCGCCTTTTTATACGCTGCCAGCGGAACGGAGCCGTTTAACAAAATGGAACGGGCGCAGGTAAAAAGGCTTCGCTCGGTGGATAGTGGTGATGGTAACGAACGTTGCATCAGCATTGTGTTTGCGCGTTTTTATTATAGGGTGAACTGGTTTAAGGTTTCGCAACGCTGATGATGATGATGATGGTGGTGGTGGTGCTAGAACACCCTTGAAGAGAATGTAATTGTAATGGAAAGAAATAAACCAAGTTTTTGTTCCGCAGACTAGTAGTTCATGTCAACTTATTGTTAGGTGCCTACATTGATTTCCCAGAAAAAATCAAACGATCCAAAAAAAAAAAAACATTTCCCAGTACACAGGTCGACAGAAATTTCTTAATCAGCTAAATCACCAAAAAATACATTAACAATCTTGGAGTAAGATAATGGATGTGCAGGATGTTTCGTCTCCTGCAAACTCATCAGCTTGGAGAGTAAAGATTTTTAAAAAGCAATCAGTTTTAATCACTGAAAAAATAATTGAAAACAATTCGTTACTAGTAGTAATGTTTTTGCGAGCTCCCACAAAGATTATATTGCAAAATATCTTCCAGAAATATATGGTACAAAAGCAGCTAACATCGTCAACTCATCTAGACAACACCGCACTCAAAGGTTACGCGTATTTTTCCACCTCGTTCTTTCTCCATTTCCCCGATGAAACGCAAGCTTTCAACGCCATCTGCCGCTATTTGATATTCACGGGAGACCCGCTCGCCGACTATCAAGGGTAAAGACCGCATCTCCCCATCGCCTTAAAGCGCAAACACTCGGGTTACTCGAGCATAATGCACCTACGTATACCTGGTAGTCGTTGCTTCCATAGAACGGTGCCGTCTTCACCTCTCACTGCAAGAAACAAACAGTACGACCTCCCGCTCCGTTTAATTCCCTCAGCTGGCGAAAATTGCGGAGCTGCAGGGAATACTAAAGGTAGCAGCGCGATGAACGTGAACCGGGGAATTCTAAGAAACGCCCGGCACAATTCAACAGGCACAGAATACTACGGGAATCGACACAATAGTGCGATAAGATAGCGTACACGACTAGAGTCAGTCTGAAGGTGTGAAGGAAGAGGAGAGAAAGGAAACTACCGTAAGATAGATCGGAATGTAGTAAAGACAGGCAAGACAAAAATACTCAAAACGGTTGCATACATAACAAACAGCTTATTACAAACTTCACTACACTGGACGTACGTTTCTATAGCAACGCTGAACTGAATAACTGCATTAAAGATATCCCAATTTATATCATAAAAAAGCATTGTACAGTGATTTGTAAAGGCACTTATCATAATAATAACACTCGGTATATCTTGATTTTGAAATCCAAATCACAACAACCCTCTACTGCATTCAACATAGTTGACGTATCTACCACATCTCACATACAGTTCGCTACAAACATCTGCACAAAACCAGTTTGAAAATCGGAGTATAGCTTTAATTAAATCAGCAAAAGGAATTATAATTTCATTATCTGGCATCCGTCATCCGGGCAACTTGTTAGAGAAAGTTTTACAGTCGCTAACAGACGCCACGCTAATTCGACAGTTTGTTTTTTCTCCATCTCCCTGCGCTCCTCATCCTCCTTATCCCCGTTTAAGCGCGGATGACTCATTTACCTTTTAATTAAAAGGGGGAAATAGGCGACGAACGGCCCTCGGGGTCTCACGGTCGGCCATGCAAAACAAATTTACTCCCAACAGCTTTTTTCATCTCCACAGAGAGGGGTTATGGTACGATTTCCCTTACTTTTATTTGTACTGTTGACGCGAACGATATCTCCGGGAACGGCGGACGACAACAAACGACACTAACAATAATAAAAAGCTGCTTGGAAGACGGTACAAAGCAAAATTGGAAAAGGGAGCGCATAGGACAGGGCAGCGACTAGCACTACCAAGTTACGGAGCGTCAACGAGCAAAAAGGAGAGTCCAGAGCGATGGAATGGGAAAACTGAGAGCGTTGATGAATCGACACTGCCGGAAAAAGGAACGAAACTGAACGCTAATTGCCGCTCCCGTTGCATAAATTCTGACAGCTTTATATCAAGTGGATTTAACGCTAAGAGAGAAGAGAGGTAACGAGCGGAAATTGCGTCGACGATTCCTTCTGCCAGTTGTATTTCGTTTCTTTTCTTTCTTGCTTTCCCCTGCAGTCCGGAGCCGACGTAAAAAATTAATACAATTAAAAGGACTATTCTCTTCCACTCCGGCTGATTACAAATTATAGTAGTACAAACACCCAACCTGCTCCTTCGCTATTCGTTCCTCCGAAACGAATCGTGGAGGACTTAATTCCTTCCAGGGGCACATTTTTAAATGTAAAACGGTTCTTTTAATTTTCGTCTCGTCCGCCCTAGCCGAGCATATCGCCGTTCGGATGCCACACGGAGGAAGACAATTGACAAATGGAGGTCTACGAACGAGGGACTTCCGCTCGACTGCATCAGCGTCAAATGGAAGAGACGTTTATATCGTCCACTTCCTCGGAATAGTGATGTAGAATCTGGCTTAATCTAGCCTAGACGTTGTTATACGCGCGGAACATATGTGAACTACAAACGATATTTTATTCAAATTTTATTTTGTTCCGTTCAAAATACATTTCAGTTGTAGCGAACCACCTTAAATAAATCTTCGTCTGCTGTGATTGACATGTATGTTCAGAAAGCAATAGAAATAAATGTGTTCAGAAAATAAGTAATAAGCGATAAATTCAGGAATGCACCCTGAATTAAAATAAATGGGTAGCATTTAAATCCATGATTACAATTCTAAATGTGATGAACAAAATAAACAATTTATTTTATGACCTGCAGTTGAAACATGTTATAGTAAAGATGTGTATATTAAAGAAATGAGGTGAACTAGGCAAACATATTTGCAGTTTCCTTTTTTCTACTTATTACTAGGTGGGGTGAAAAGTAACCTCCTTGGGAATGAAAATTTTTTTTTTTAAATGTTTTTTTTATTTTATTCAATATAGTCCCCTTTTAGCTCGATACACTTATTCCAGCGATTTTCCTTGATCTTCTGAACTTCTTGATCACATCCGAAAAGTAATTTTCCGGAAGGTCTGCAAAATACTCCTCCGTGGCGTCGATGATTTCCTCGCGTGAGCTGAATTTTTTATTGATGAGCCATCTTTTGACGTTTGGGAAGAGATAATAGCCCGAGGGAGCCAAATCGGGCGAATACGGTGGATGCGACAGCAATTGCAGCCGTAAGTCATTGATTTTAGCCGTGGTTGCGATGCTCTTGTGCGCCGGTGCATTGCCTTGCAAAAACAAATTTTTTTTTCGCTTCAAGTGAGGCCGTTTTGCAGCGATTTCGGCCTTCAATCGCTCCAATAATGCACAGTAATACTCGCTGTTGATGGTTTTTCCTTTTTCGAGGTAGTCCACGAAGAGTATGCCATGACAATCGCAGAAAACCGACCATAATCTTTCCGACACATTGAGCCTCCCTCGGCCGCTTCGGAGCACTCGTGCCGGCTTCAGTCCATTGCCGGACACTCATTCTGTTCTCTGGTGTGTAATACTGGATCCAGGTTTCATCAACAGTTACCAATCGACGTCAAAAGTCCGCCCGATTCCGCATCAGCAAGTCCAAACACTCTTTCTAAGTACTCTCGCGTTCGTGTTTTTGGTCAGGAGTGAGCATGCGCGGCACCCAACGGCAGGATAACTTTTTCATATGCAGAATATTGCCAAAAATATGGCGTGTGCGCTCAGTACTAATCTTTGTGGTATCTGCTAGCTCGCGCACCTTCACTTTCCGGTCAGCCAACACCATTTCATGTATTTTTTTGACATTGTCCTCTGTAACCGCATCGGAGGGCCTGCCGCTGCGGACTTGATCGGTAGTGGAGTTGCGGCCACCACGAAACTCTCGAAACCAATATTTGACGGTGTAATCTGACGGAGTTTCTTTTGTTTCCTTCGCCGTTTTGCCTCTCAAAAAATAATGTTTTATGAGAGAACGAAAATCGTTTTTGTCCATACTCAACATAATGCCAAACACGTCAACAACAACCAGCTGTCAAAACAAAACTAAATACAGTATCGCACTGAAATTTGGCATGTCTGCCTAAATATGAACGGACTTCAAGGCACCATAACCTTTTTTGCAGTAGCAGCGCATTTTGGCGGTCAAGGAGGTTACTTTTCACCCCACCTAGTATATAACAGAATGATAACGATTCCTAGAACTTTGGCAGTCGCAATTTTCGATTCAACAATAAGAAAATTACCAGACTACCATGGCACGAAACTTATATTAAGTATTTATTCTCCGCCTCCAGATGTCACCCCTCGTCACTTTTCACCACGCCGTGCCACCAGTCGGAACTTTAAAATTTGCAGAAAGCAATTAACAGGGTGTAATGGCTCGGATCTACACTCGCCGCCTCTTTACCTAATGGAGAATAGGAAAGGGGCCGATGTGGAGGGGATTTCACCGTATAAGCGCCACCTCGACGTGAATCGCGAAAATCGGATGATGACGCGGCGATGACTTAGCGAAGGTGATGGATGGAGGGAGGCTTAATTCCTCTCGGCACTTACTCACAGGAGCGGAAGTGCATCCGGGCAATCCGACCGTCAATTAGCGATATCCTATAGATCTAAAACCCCTTCCCCTCCCCTACACACCGTCAGATCTCCCAATCTACCTGCTTCCTTAAGTTTAGTCTGCGAGAAAATCCCATTTCGCGTGGGCGCCCTCTCTCTGCGCGAACGTCAGATCTCCCCTTTATATCCGTATAATTGAATAGACGCGTCACCTCTACTAGCGCGGATCCGTTACCGTTTTTCCTATTACGAATCATCCAAGTGTAATTCTACAGCAGCGCGAACCTCTATTATTATGACGCCCTAAGGAGGAAGAGACTCTCCATCCACAGTTCCAATAGATAGAAACACGTACGGGTGGCTTACTACTCTTGTCTTCTCCCCGTGGCGTGGACTTGAATGGGTGTTGTGTATTGTTTCTTTTGCACTCTCTTTCACTCTTCGTTTTTCGCGTCCCAGTTCGTGGATACGACACACACAGTTCCACGTACGAGGGTAAGGAAAATCGTTTCGCTTAGGGGAAATTTCTTGTTTATCGGAACTAGTAACGATTCCGTGTTGTTTTCGAACGGAGCGTCGCGATTGTTATAGGAATTGTTTTTATCTCTTTCGATCTCGTACATTTAGTATTGTTATGACTATCTCCTCGTTCGTCGTTTCGCAAGAAATTCTAAGACGCTGTGTTCTGTTTCCTTTATTTTTATATCGAAGCTAAGATTTATCACGCATATAATCAATTCGCTAAGTCTTTCAATCATTAATATTTTATACTATATGCCCAGAACTATGTAAAGCGTTCTATCTCAAGGTTTACTTCATTCAACTAGCGCCTCCACCACAACTGAAGTGCATATTTCACACTTTAATACCTTTGACAACTTAATATGAAATAATAATCAAGTTGAATCGCGAAGGTCAGACCCATCAATCAAGGCTGCCACTGTTTTTTGCTGTAATCTTATGTAAAAAAGAAGAACACGTACCATTTGATTCCTCTTTAAAAGATGCATTATCTGGTGCTAACTTGAACATGTTTCCAGGATTACAAGTAATTAGTGTAAAAGACATTGTCCTTACGAGGCAGTAATTTCCATCTTTTGTAATTTTGCTTATAGATTTCTACATAGCAACCGGGATTGCCTCGTAAAATGTTGAAGGAAATTAAGTTATTTTGAAGGTATTGTATTTGTCTTAATTAGGATTTGAAATGAAGGTGGACACACAATAGAAAATCTGAAGGTCGCGAAATTATTATTTTCAAACCATTGAAGAGATCTTTTATTGGGAGATTGTTTTTTTCTGAACACAATTATTTTCTAATTTTATTCCGTAAGAAATTATGCTGGTAATAGTAATATGGATTTCAGATGTAATTTATATATAAATATATAAAAATTTATCATACACACAGAAAGTGTTTTTTTATTGCCAAGTACATCTATTTTCTTAAATATTTTTACTAAATGTAAGGTAGTATTTTCTTTATTCTAGAGAATGTGCTAAATTCAAATGAATGGGTGTACTTCAATATAATACAGTATTTCCTTAAAATATAACTAATTTCACAACAAAATGTACTTTTAAGAAATGTCTCTCTAAATATAAATAAGTCTATGTTCTTATGAGAAGCAATTCACTTCCTTAGAATGTTTCTAACTTCCAACGATATTTCCTTGAAGTAAGTAATATAATTTCTTTTATTGAGAACAGCAAAAAAGGTAGGAATGTGGAGAGGTTGTTACACGTTGAAACTTGGTAATAGATAAACAATATGACGTATGGAATTTTAGTTCACCTTGAGGCGAATTGAGCTGTTATTTTTCATAAATTATGATCCGAATTTATGAAAAATAAGGATGAAATACTGGTATCGCTTTGTGGAATAATTTAATGTGATTTAGTTTTAACTTGTAGTGATTAGATTATCGGTAAGTATTGCAGTAATATAACAGTATTCGTTGTGTAAATCCAATGATAGAGCATATG
The DNA here is from genome assembly GCA_949128085.1 of Cetonia aurata. Classification (NCBI taxonomy): domain Eukaryota; kingdom Metazoa; phylum Arthropoda; class Insecta; order Coleoptera; family Scarabaeidae; genus Cetonia; species Cetonia aurata. Next base: position 40,242,539 of record OX421885.1, read on the forward strand.
GAATCATCATGATATTTCGTTGCCGAAAAACTTAGACATGTAGTAAAAATTGTTGAATTTAGTCTTAAGAATTTGTATACCTATTACACATTTGTTCCAAATAAAAGTTGTTTAGTTGTAGGTTCATTTTAATTTATAGTTCCTTTTTCCTTATCCACGATGAAAATGCACAAAATATAACTGAAATAAACTCACTATTTGTACGATAACTATATGTAAGTTTCTCGAATTTGTACTTCAAAGTATGGTGTTAAGTTCATCGTCAATAAGAATTGAAAGAGAAACAAACATGTTGAGTTTTTTTTATTGTATTTTACTTCTTACTCAATTTGTACATTATTTATACATCAGATTTATGATCTAGGCCTAATAGACAACGTATTTTCATAATGTATTTTCTTTTGCCCCTGTTACATATAGTATAAGTCACAATTTCTATATAAGTAACAATGTATAAAATATGTAGGAAACAACGGAAAATATGAATAAATACGATAACATTACAGGTTTAGTCGTGTTGGTTGTAAATAATTGATTGACGATTCACCAGTCATATTGCATCGTTAGTTAAATTTATACTAAACAACCAAGCGTCGTGTACAAAGTACACAGCATATTTGTAACCAAAACCTAAAAGGATTAATCGCTAAATGTGTAATAGATATTGCGGGAAAGACATGTATAGTATAAAATACTTTATTCTTAATTAATTTTTATAGTAACACACAAAATAATATATATCTATATATACTTTATAAATCTGACTCAGATTGTTCGACTTCACAACTACTGGCAAGTCATAAACTGTTTTAAATGTTCCTTGCAAACAAATCGTGCACATTTGCAGCATTTTGATGTTGTATTAGTGTTCTTGCGAAGCTTGTACCTGCACGGCTTCGACTGCTATACCGTTTTTCCTCCTGTGCTACGGCTGGTACACACTTTTGTAGAAACGCCTGGATATCTTTTGGCAACGTACTTAATGTGGCCCGCACAATAAGTTGCTTCATCATCAGGGCAAGAACTAAATTTTTCAAAAAAAATTCTACGTCAGTATTGGTGGTTTTCTGAATATTTCGCAAAATATAATATTTAGGCATTTATCCCTGCAATATTCAAAAGTACAAAAACATAGGATAAGGGCCATCATTTAGTGATTCTGGGTACAGTATATGCAGCACAAATTTTGTCTATGGCATCTACCGCTCCTTTTGTATGGTTATAATCTATAATTATTTCGGGTTTCTGTGTCACCTCATCGATTATGGGCAAATTGTAGATAATAATATAACGGCTTTGTTATTTTTCGGTACGTATGATACTAATGTTGCATCGCGTTGAAAGGCAAACAGGGAACACTGAGGTTCCCGGGTTTTATTTGGAAGAAACCGTATACTCATGTTATGTTAATTTTTTGTTATTTCGTCCTATTATTGGAATATCTTACTGTTGGACAATAAACGCTATTATTTAATCCGTCACAAGCACCTATAATTTAGTTTAAGTTGATAAGAGAAACGCATTTTTTCCGAACAAATTAAATGTTAATTGTACAAACCAGTAAACCAAATTATAAAAACACAGAATTAAAAATTGCCATGACAATAACACCCCAGCCGGGCAATAGAATTTTTGGCCCAGTTATCTTTTCGCATATAAACGCAATAGGGTCGAGTCATCCCAGGGGCCGTTTCCTACGTATGGTAACGGTATCGTCCCGCCTAGGTTTCCATTTCGGCCGTGCGTTCCCTTTAATACGCCGTTTAGTATTCAGCGGTGACGTGTTACTGGAAATTTACCAATTATCGTAGACGTTCTCGCGTTAGCTATGCAAATTTTTTACACGAGATAACGAACTGGCAAGAAAATTTAATTTGCGTCCCTTTTTCCATTTCTCAGTTTCTTCTTTTCACGTTTCGACTTTAAAAGGTTACCGCATGCATGACGACGACCGGTCGAAAATAATGAAATGTGGAATTAGAATGTGTTTTTTTTTTTCTTGTGTTCTAATTTAATTTATTATTCGTATGAAGAATTTTCTACAGAACGGATTAATTCAGTTAGTTTTGTCAGAACTATTGATATATACTTATTAGTATCGATAAAACAGTTAGATAGTATAGTGGCGGTCATTAATTTGGAAACACCGGCCTTATCTAGTTTACTGGGCATTTCTAATATTTAATAGTGTAAGCGTTATGTCATGAACTATTGTCAGTAATTGATAGTCACATAAACACTTTACACAACAACTTTACGCACTAGTATATAAAAACATCATTGAAAGTGAGAGCATCCTAAAGATGCCATCATATAAAAGCAAATGCAAAATTGCACCTAATGCTTTACCACAGAGTATTCTCGTCTTAGCTATTAACTATTACATAGAAAGTACCTATCTGCACTAGAAACGATTTATTGTTTGAATTAAAAACGCAAGGATTACTTCATTTCAAATCGTCTTTCGGTTAAATGTAACTCCTGAAATCCTGAATGAATTACATGGTTGAAGTACTGCTCGATTTACGATAACTGCAACAAGAGAGTATTTCGAACAAAGTACCTTCCGCACAGCGCATTCTAGGCCATCGAAAGTAATGCTTCAGCTACCTGTTGTTTATAACTCTTAGTTCGAGTAGTTAAGGCGATTTACGTGCTCACATAAACGTACAATGCACATTATATACAGGCTGGTCCAGATTTTTTTCAGGATACTTTACTAGCGTACTCTAACAACAAAGTTAGTGACAAAAGTTTATATAAATATTTGTCATTAAATGTTTCCCAACGGAGATATCGCATTGTAAACTTTCCATAAAAGAATTCTAAAGAACAAGGTTTATTCTAGTAGTAAGTACATGAAAAGAATTTATTTTTAAGTAATGATTAATGGAACAATAATTAATAATGATGTTCAAATTGTAATCCGCCAACCTCGATACATTTCCTACAACGTCGAACCAGTGCCTCAATGGAGCTGGATATGTGTAAAGGATTTTGCTTCATTTCATTACATGCTTCTTGAATTTCTCCAAGTAATTCTTCTCTTGTATTAACAGGCGTAGCGTAAACCTTATCTTTCAACACTCCCCAAACATAATAATCGAGGGGTGTGGTGACCTCGGTTGCCACAATACTGAACCTGAACGGCCAATCCAATGCTGTGGATAATTGATATTCAACCATTCGCGGACAGGTAGTCCAAAATGCGCTGGAATCCCGTCTAGTTGTATCCAACTGTTTCTTCTAAAGTAAATGGACATTTCATGAAGGACATCCTCAAAATTAGTATCAAGAAATTCACGAAATAAGCGCGAGTTTAATCTTGGCGGAAAAAAGTATGAACCATAAATGTTATTATGTAAGACGCCGAGCCAAACATTAACACTAAATTCATGTTGAAAATTGCTTGGTCGAATCTCATGCGGATTTTGGTGTGCCCAAATATGAAGATTGTGATAATTAACTACTCCGGATCTCGTAAATGTAGCTTCGTCAGTCCAAAGAATTTTATGCAAAAACTCGTGATTATTTTCTACCTGATTTAACATCCACTCACAAAAGATCAACCTTCTCTCCGTATCACCAGGATGTAAATTTTGCACAAGTTGAAAATGGTAGGCTTTTCTGTGGTCTGCATGCAATGTTCTTAATACTTTTGATTTCGTTAGATCAAGTCATTGAGCCGCTCTACGAGAACTGAGTTGTAGGTTTTCATTAAATGCCTGGAGAATACGGTTATTAAGTCCTCTTCGTACATTATAGGTACGTGTGTGCTTTACTATAGACGAATATGTGTATTAAAAGAATATTTACTACATTTTTCTTCCCTATATTATATTTTAGTTAAATATTTTATAAAGTATATATTTACCAAGTTAATTATAATTAAAATATTCCAACGTGTAAAGTAGGGATGAAGTGTATATAAACGTGGCCGTTTTCTACGTTCACCGAGGTTAAAATATTATGTAACTGGGTTAAATGTAAAATATTCACGTTTTCACTTTGTGCATTACATTAATTCTGTCTGTGTGGCTTTATGTTTAATTAAAGAGTCAAGCTGTAGGTGTATGCGGAAGCAATTTATAATAAATTTTCTGAAAAAAAATATCCTATCATGCATATATAAAGGTTTTCATTCAAAACGAGAGCAGCTTTAAAATAACTTTTATTCTGCAGTATACTGCCAAGCTCCGTTAATGAATTATAGAGTGCGTTGTTGTAATATAAAGGCAATAATATAATAAGTAACAAACTAGAGAAAAAGTGTGCTTAAATTTTATTAATACTTTAACTAGCCATACTGTTCCTTGTACCATGGACGACATAAAAAACGGGGACAAGTCTAAATACCGAATTCAGCATTATTTAACTATTGTATATGGTACTTTCAATGTATTCCTATATTTGTTTCTGTAGTAACAAGTGAAATAATGTGATTATGTTCATTTCATTGTCATTTAATTTGTCAATTTTACATTTTAGGAACATATTATTACGTTTTAAACATTATACATTAAAGAAATAAAAAAAATGCTAATATTTTGTAAAGCCTCCGTTTTGCTCAATAACGCTCTGAAGACGTCGTGGCATTGAATAAATTAAAGCTTGTGTGTATTCCGGTGTAATTTCTTCCCAAATGTTTTCGATTGCTTGCCACAGCTCTTCTGAATTTTGGGGTCTAAAATTGGCATTATAAATTTTCTTCACCATACTACCCCAAACATCTCAATGGGGTTCAAGTCAGCACTGTTTGCCGGCCAAGGTAATACAGGCACTTCGTTCTCTTCAAACCATTCCGTAACAACATGTGAAGTATGAATAGGGCTGTTGTCTTGTTGAAATATAAAATTTCCATAAAATATTTGTGTTATAGAAGGTAGCATTATGTTGTCTAATATGGTTCTGTAAATATTTCCTGTTAATCGTTCATCTATTCTCCAGCAAATCCCCGGTCCATTAACGCTGATCCAAGCTCAAACGTTTATACTGAAACGTTCACTTCTTTTAATTTGTTGAACGTATTCATGCGAATACCTGTTACTGTTGCGTGGTCTATATAATCTTAATCGACCGTTATGACATAATTGAAAGATCTTTTCAACTGAAAAAATGACACTATTCCAAAAATTATTGCCCCTATTAACATATTCTTCTGCAAACTCCAGACGTCGTTGTTGATGAACTTGAGTTAGGAACCCTTTTCTTGCAGCAGAATAGTTTCTTAAATTAGAATTTTTAATACGACGAAGACCTGTTCTATGCGACGCAGGAAAAGCAGTTTCCTCTTTTGCTGTTACTGCGGTAGAAAATGGATTATCTCTGAGGTAATTAATAAATGCTGCATCATTATCCGCTGTAGTAATCCTTGTTCTTCCAGATCCAATATATCTTGATAATCTTGCTTCATTAACCCATCTTTGCTTAATTCTCAAGATAGAATTTTTAATTTTTGTTAAACTCTTGGGCAACTTGTCGTATTGACCACCCGCTTTCCAACATTGTCACTACTCTTGCTTTATTAACTGTGCTTAAATGTTGAGGCATTTTCAATTAGATTATACACAGAATGAAATAGATAAGTCAAAATTACAGAATTATTAAAAAAATTTCTATGGCAACGATTTCCTAAATACACCTATTCACAATATAACAATTTCAGTGTACCCATTTTATTTGGCGCCGGCGGTACTTTTGCAACATTTGCAACATTTGTTTCCTCAGAAAATAATAAAAGTAGAAGTGCTATTCTAGAACAAATAAAATAATAAACAAGAGAGACAATAATATGGTTGAAAAATTAAATCAAATGATACAAAAATCAACTAGAAGTGTTTTCTAATTCTTGTATAAGAATCTCCAGCGTTAATTTTTTTTTATTATTTACAATAAAATTAAGATTGTCGGCTAAAAAAATAGTGTGTAACACACGACCAGAAACTCTTTTGCGAGTATTCGCACAACACAAACCGTACTCACACTCGTAAAACTATAGTTTCTGGCCTAGTGATACAAATAACTATTTTGCGCCTCCGTCCAGAAACACTGATTTTGCATTACTATAAATCGGCCGGAAACTTAGCATTCTCCGGCCTAGGCCGGCAAAAAGACCGCTATTGGTTGGCAACACTATATTGGAATTACTGACATTTCTGCCATTAATTATAGATTCGATGACAGATGACAGAATTCTCGTTACACAATCTCTTAATTAATTCATATTCATTCCATTTCTATTTTCGGAAGATTTTACAGGTAATAAATGGTTAATAACTTCACACACAACCTCTGTAATATGAGCCGGGGTCTCCATTGTCCTTATTATTGATGAATATGTATCAAAACTGCCAAGAAAATTAAAACGTCAAAACACTAAGGTATTTTAACCCTAATTTCCAATTCAAAATTCATACGTAATATGTATTGCCAACCTCTACTGTTAACTCCCTAGCGTTAATTTCTTTTATTATTTACAATTTTGAACAAAATTAAGATTTGTCGGCTCAAAAAATAGTGTGTAACACACGGCCAGAAACTCTTTTGCGAGTATTCGCACTTGTGGGACCTCGGCTTCGCCTCGGCCCCACAAACCGTACTCACACTCGCAAAACTATAGTTTCTGGCCTAGTGATACAAATAACTATTGTATCACTAGGCGGGTCTAGTATAGAACTATGGAACTTCTTTTGACTTGTTATATACATTTTTTTGTAACTTTAACCAATAAAATTATTTATCTAAAATTATCTATCTATTAGCACAAATTTTCGCTGATGAAAGGGGATGGAAAATATACTTTTCTTACCTGATTCTGACAGTTATCAATGTTTGACAGCATGTTGACAAATTTTGTTTAGTTAGAAGTCAAAATATAGGTCAGAATAGGTGGTTGTCACTTTTGCCAGCCATAGATCGATTATTGAAGAATTGATTAGTTCAACAATATTCTGTTAAAAAAAAAAAAAACTTGTTTTGTTAGGTACTTTAACACTTGTCCTTTCTTCAATCCAGTAATATATATCTCTTTTTCTACAACTTATTAGAAAGAAAAAAAAAGCATTGAAAACGCGTTCTTTTTAATATATTTTAGTTATCTTTTATTTCCACATATACCTAAAACAACATTACCTAAACAAAGAATATAAAAAAAAAAGGAAAAAAATAATTTCAGTCGTTCCCTTTAATTGAAATAATTTAACCGAAACAAAGATTTACGCTTAGCGAAACAGCACGGCGAATTCTTTTTTCTTCATATTTTGCTTTGTTGTCGTTTCGCCATCCTCGCGAGAAACTTGCGAAATTTCAAGTCACAAGTCACAGGGAATATTTAATGCAAAATAAACGGCGCGCGATTTCATTAAGGGACCGAGCTGTTTTTGAGGGAATTTCGCAGACGGTAGGCAAATGGAAAAGGGAACGCTTTCCTTCACCTTGATGCGAAACGACTGCCAGGTCGTCTCCCCTTACACCTCGCGTCCATTCGCACGTCCGTTTCTGACGGTTACGCAGCAGCGCCAGCGGCGCTCTCGATATGGGTATGAAAAATGGCGCAATTTTTGAATGAACCCGAGCGTTAGGAGGAACAGTCTCGCCCACTAAACTGCTATGAGGCGCGGCTGTTTTATTATTTATTAGGGACGTTTTAGCGGTCGACTTTTTCACTCCTAGTGCTGTTATTATATATTTTAAGCGCGTTTCTCGCTATTTCGATGATTTAGGGTCGAGATTATTCCAAACGTTGTTGATTTACTTTGGATGTTGATTAAATTCGAGTAGGGTCGAATTTTATTCGAACGAACGTGTCTGTGATTATCATTACATGAGACGGACGGCATTCGGGGTATCTTAATTTCGCAGTTTCAGAAACAATCGAGTTACTATGCAGTTTTCTTTAAGAATAACTGTTATATGTCAAACGAAGCACTTATCATTCTTCCTCAGACCACCGAACACACCTGTCCTGTGTTTTTGTCGGAATTAATTTCAGGTTTAGTAACGCTTCAAAATTTCAATTAATATTTTAAATATCCCGTCAAACAGCTATCCTGAAACATTTTTATATTAATTTATCTCATTTTTAATTCATCTGCATAAAATCTACCATCGAAAAATCCCTTGCGGATCCTATCTGCAGCCAGAAATTGCGACAAGTATCGTCTCAGCTGGTGATTGATTGCCTCGACGAACTGGTGGAACTGTATGACCAGTAGAACAGTGTAGAAAACGTCAGGAAATTGAAAACTTCGAAAACTTATTAAGGGATCGTCACTTGAAAATTTAAAGAGGTTAACTTAATATTGCAATTAATCTGGTAGTTTCCCTGATTTAACGTAACGGCAACACCAATCTTCCAAGCAGAATTCCCATCTGCGTGATATCGTATTTTATTTAGTTTAAATTTATCCCGCAAGCAATCTACATAAGCTGCACACACAGACGCGCTTATTTATCCAGTTAATACACGCTAATTTGCACACAAGACTCGTTCATTTTCAGCTTTTCCCGCAAGTTACATCGTTTGCGAAGTCAACGGAGCAGACATCGTTTCGCGGGCGCGGAAGGGTAAATAAATCTGTGTGGGACTTCGTAAATTAGATAAGAACTAAGCGAACAGGACGTACCAGAATAGTTCAGGCGTGATCGGACAATCAAAATACAGTTCCTACGAGCTACTTTGAGGTTAAAGTTGACAATTTATAGTTTATATTAGTGTTGGGCTCGTAGAGTTCACGAGTGCGTGCAATTCTTCACGTACTATTAAAAATACGTACTCTGTGCGCTTTCAATGCGTACATGAGCATATCTGTATATTTTTAGGTTGAATTATTTACTTAATTGGTTTATTTAATCATGTATCTTATATTAAACCAACATATTTCTGTAACCAAACACAATTGACTAACCACTTTTGTTATTTTTTGTTATAAAGTAAGTCTAGTTTACGCTACTGTATTTTATGGCTATCAAGAGCATTTAAAAAATATTTATGTATGGTCAAACTTATGCAATTTGAGGATCAATTGAATTTAAAGTTACAGAACGTAAAAGCAAATTGCCTTTAAAGAATGTGTAAAATTTCTTGGATTACGTGCAGAGGGCGCTGCTGACTCTTATATGGTTCAATTGTCCACGATTACGCTTAGCATACATGCATTATTTGCATTATTAACTTGAAGAGCCGCTTGCAGTGTGGCTATGCATTTGAACGCGCACTTAATGATTCTACTGCACACTAGAAATTCTGTTTATTGGTATTTACATAAGAATTTCCGTCGGAGAATCATTAAAAGCGATTGCTACGGCTGCGTAAATAAAAAGTATACGCTTGTAATAAAATCCTCGCTTCCACTTAATTGACGACATTCATAATTCACGCTAATGACGTACGGCGTTCGGCTTAGTGCGATGTGCTCGACTCTCGACATGCAAATTGGTCATAAAATCTTCCGTGGAAATTAATAAATACATTATGAACGTTGACGGCCGGCAAATAAAGTCGTTTAGAGAAGGAGTAATTTGTGTTTGTTACGCGATTACATAGCTATGTAGATAAGGTAGTAATAAGAAGTAATAAAAACATTTGTAATAAAGTAAATGCTACTCTCTACATGTAATGTAGCGGTATCTAAATGAGCCTCAATAAAGAAAATTTCTTGTTATCTTGATTTACATAACCTTATATTAACGGTAAGTTGATTCGAGGACACGGCTCTTACAATTATATTTAATATATGATTGTTATAATCCTACTGACTGCGCCATTTTTCTTATTAGTTTCTTTATGATAGTTCTGACGATTATTTTGTGTAATAAGATATGCTTCCTTAGACAGATATTCAATATTTACCTGTTATTAAACTACTTAGCTTTTCTGAAAGAAATTATTAGAAATTAAACTAGATGTAGAAAATTCAGCAGAAAAATAAGAAGGGAATCAATAATGTAAGAGCAGTGTTTCAGTTCTTAAACGTTACTGCATTAATTGTCATTTATTTATTTAATATAAATTTTGGTGTGCTCTAAATCTTTCTGCTGGAGTACTGTTTTTAAGTTTCATATACAAGAATTTTAAATTGTTACGATTTGGATGTGCAACTTTAACATTAAATGGAGATAAAATTTTATTGATATTTTCTGAAAGATCGTTAATATATATGAGTGCAATTTATTTGATGTCTGATTAGTTATTTTTTGTTGGTGTAATGGCTGACCTGTATTATAATGTGTATGTAGACGTTTCTTAACTATGGAATTCATGAATTTTTCGGGGTAATTATTTATTTTTAAGATTTATTTCATTTGTCTTAAGATAGCTGGACAATGCTCTGGACTGATTAATTGGATGGATCTGTCAGTTAAAGAAATAACCACACTTTTTCTTTGATAGAAAGGAGTTGACACAAGGAAACATTGAAGTATCTATTAGAGGTTGTTGGATTTCAAACAATTTAATATTGCTTCTTATCCGCTACCACCAACAATACCAAGTTTAATTCCCACATAATAAGACAAGATTTGAGAGTTCATTAAAAATGTAGCCATCTACAATGATTACTCTTCTATGAATATACTCCGGCATCTAAAAAAAGTTTAATATAACTATTATGTGGTAAGTTCCATTACTTTAACTTCAATGGAAAAACAAAAACTTTATTAAAAACACAATTTTGTAAAATTTCAAAAGGCATAGGTAAGCAGTATTTTTAAAGAACACGATACGGACATACTTTACCTCGCAAAACACATTGAGAAACCTTTTAGGCAAGTCGATAGATCAATCGACAATCACAACGAAAAGTCGGGCATTTACAAAATTGGATGCGGGGACTACAATAAAGTTTATTTTAACAAACAAAGGGTGCAATGCGAACCAGATTTAAGAAGCATTTAGCGTTACACAACATATAAATGACACCGGCCATAAAATTAATATTGAGAATCTTGAACTATTGAAAATCTTCGAGAGGATTAGACGCTTATGAAACCATGTATATAGGCAGACTTTAATAACTTATTGAATCGGGAAGATACCATTCTGCAGCATTCGGTGTTGATTGATTTATTGGGTTAATTTTTTTCTTTCCCAGATAGGTACATACTTCTTTAAGTTTTTAGTATTTAGCAGATCAAAGTGGGGGTTGAAAGAAACACTCCTGGACATAGGTTTATGGTAGTTTTATGATACTTTCCAAGAAAATTTAATATATGACAAACTTCTTGAAATAGTTAGGCCAAAGTATGCTTGTGACATGCATTTTAAAAAAGTTTATATTTAAATGAGCCATTGGCTAATAAAGAAAAACTAAAACCGGCTTTGTTTTTGCCGAAAACAAATGTGGCCTATTTCGGGCGACTGTAATTGGATGCCGTGGTATTTCCTCTAGAGATATTCTTTCTTTTCTTTTCTTCAGAGCACCCACAAAGTAATTAGTAATGAGAACCGCACAATGTTTGCGAAGTTACATATAAACAAAAGCGCAAAGCGAAAACGGCAATAACCACACATAATTTCAAAAGACGACACTGATTAACAACGCCGACCGTAAACAAAAACAAGGCGAAATAAGTGGCAGAACTCGGAATCGAGGCAGAAAGACGTACAACGAGTGGCGTTTATGACAGCGGAAAAAATTGTCGCCCGTACAATGGCGAAGAGACGGAAGGCGCGCATCTTATTGAAATATTTGCGTTCCGGCGTAGGAGTCGTCTCCCTCGTCCGGAAGGGGCGACAAGAGTCGAGGAATAGCCTCTCGAGGTCTCATCCCTCCGGAGCGGACGCGGCTAACCCACGAACATTAGCTTCAGTGCCGCGTGTTTGCAGACGAGCAGGACAAGGGACGCAAATGTCTCGGGGCCCGTTTCCGCGCGGACGGGCGTAGAGTATTTCGAGAGCGTCGCCGCCTTGTTTGTGTTGCCCGGGCAAACACTACGCCAGATTGGAGGGAGAAGTCGCCCGTGGCTGCGGAGCATGGCTTTATTAAAGTCGGCGTGCAGTGTGGCGCTTCGGCAACCCAGGGAGCTGATGTTGAGGATTGTGTTGTTGACGAAATTATCCCTTGGGATTGAAGATATTTTAATTAATATTTTTTCACGGATTTATCAAATGTAGCATTGCGTAACATTGGGGTGTAAGGACAAATGATATCTGCAATTGTGACAACATTCAATGAAAAAGATGATTCACGCTGCTCATTTTCAATGCAACAATTTTGGGTTGTGCTATGGGGCCGCCCATTTCGAGCGCTCTTAGCAATCAGTTTTGGAAGATTTAGAAAAGGATGTAATAAACGAATTCAATATCTCGCCAAAGTCCTATAAAAGATATGTGCCAGCAATAAATCACAATCAATTTAAACAATATCACTCAAAACTCAAATGTATCTGGGAATATAAAAATAATAACTAACTAAATTTCTTAGATTTAACCTTAACCCGTACTAATAGAAAAATTCACATAAAACTTTACTTTAAGCCGATAGCTTCTGGTAGATACATAAAAACACATATCAATCGTCATCTATAAAAAACTCATTTTTTTTTTTTTTGCTTTCATGGGCAGGTTTAACCCCTTGAGACAGCTCGGCCTTAAGACCTATTGTGCCCCCATGATGTCTTAACCCTCTCGACCTGGTTGTACTCGAACAAACAGGTCCGCAAGTTGGTCGAGAGTTAATTTTCTTATACTGGGTTCGTCCAATCGAGCGACCCCTAGACAGCTCCGTCTCTCCCTGTCCACTGCCGGGCAGTGGACAGGAGGTGCACAGGAGTTTCTTCTGCTCTCCCACAGTTTCTACACAGGGGAGAGTCCACTCGCCCCATTCGGTGCAAATGCTTATTCAATGAACAGTGGCCGGTTAGGACTCCCGTAAGAAGTCTCAGTCTGGCCCTGCTCATAGAGACTGCCTTGCGGAGTCTTTCGTCGCCCGGATAAAAACCGAGGATTTTACAGTGTCTCACGCCGACTAGTCCATTCCAATAGGAGCGGTGACTAGCAGCGAGTTGAGATCTGACAAAGGCTTTGATACCGCCATAGGAACTCCCGCACAACGGTTCTGGACCAGTGAACGGTAGACCACTGGCGCCTCTAGCTAGTTTGTCAGCAATTTCGTTGCTTCTAATCCCAGAGTGACTAGGCACCCATCTCAGCGTAATGCTGTGATGCTCCGCCAATTCTTCAAGCTTCCTATGGCACCTCAGTACCACTTCGGAAGCAAATTTGACAGCCTGTAGTGCCCTGGGGGCAGCTTGGCTGTCGGAAAAAATTTCGACCGATCCATTCCCATGCGGGCAGTTTAAGATGCTCTCTGCACAGGTCTGGATGGCTATAACTTCAGCATGGAAGATGGAAGTGGAGCCCCCTAAGCTGATGGCTTTGCTATTCGGTTCTCCATCTCTCCAGATCCCAATGCCTGTGCCGTTTGGCGTCTTCGAGGCATCCACAAACCAGCGATGAGAACATCGCCTCGGTCTGTGAATGTATGCTTTGGAGACCTCACTGTTGGAAATGTCTACGGAGTATTTCCTAGTGAAGCTATAAAAAAAAAAAAAAACTCATAGTATAAACTTAAGCTGGAATTATCTACTAGTACAAGAAGCATTGTAAAAATTTCTGTACAACAACCATTCAAAAGAACCCTATGAGATACAATAATCCACAGGATTCCCATTTCTCCAGCTTACTCCTAGCTTTAAACCAACAATAAATTACCAAATTCCTTCAGCAAAATATAAGAAAAAACCGTATACTTAACGTGTCACGAGAACAAGAGCACGTTTAAACGTAACAGGACCTCGGCTCGTAAAATAAAAAAAAAAAAACGGAGCGACAATATCTTTGCCCGCGACTTTATAACAAAATAAATATCAGGGGGATGCGCCGACACGTGAAACCTACGACCTCAGGGTAACGCGAAGACACTCACCGCCCGGAAAGAAAAAAACGCAACGAGCGACAACGGGAGCGCAACAACGAGGATGGAAAACCGACAATAATTTATTATAACGACATGTATTAGGCGACGTCGGATTGAAAATCCGAGCACGTCCGGGACCTCTCTGAGATTTAAGTGTGAGGCGACATCGCTGTCGGATTATGAGGCTGCGGTGGAAGAATTTTACAGCATCCTCTGACTGTTCTGCGAGTTTGTTTTATATTTTGGCATATAAATACAGTGCTATGAATAATTATAAATTTGTGAAGCATAGAAATAATGTTCATCAAAGTATTCATGATAAAATTGTTATTGGATTTAGTGTGTCCATTTAAGTATAAGAAAAATGTGAAGGGAAACTTCATAGAATCTTGTCATAACATTCTGTATAGACCTCTACTATTTAACGTTTAAAATAAGCACTGGGGAGATTTTGATCTTTCAAATCTGCGGGCATGGATGTAATATCGGCGGCTTTCCTCCGAGGTTTGATACTACATCTCGTTAAGAGAACTTCATCGCCTGGAGATACATTACATGGCAAAAAGTAAGGGTAGCATACCTGTCCAGAATAGATAAGATATTCAGATAAAGGCTAAAGTTATATAAACTAACAAGCATATCCACATTTTTACTAAAGACCCTTGAAAAACTGGATAGGTATATCAAAGATACCACACTCAGTAATGGGTAATATCCCTATCAATCGAGGACGTCTGTGGAGACCGCACCTAACGACTTCAACAGACTAATTTCAAAATCAATAGAAGACCAGGAAATAACGACATTCCTAAAACATCGAGGGAATATTCAGCAATATCACCACCAACTCAATTAATGAGGTTCTACAGAGGAATGACGTTATATCAAAGATTTTTTGCTTTGGATGAGAATTAGTCTTGAAGGATTATTACATCGACAATTGGTGAAGCCGACAGATGCTTGCAGAACGTACTTTACCTTACTGTGAGCTACCTGAGTGGACTACTTAATCCGGAAATTAACTAGGAATAGATATTCCTTCTTGGGATATGCTGACAATCTCATCATACACTTCGGGGACTGGTTTCCAAATGTTCCAATGCAACAAGTTTAAATCCAGTCTACAACTGATATATGTAAGCAACAGCGACTATCAGTCAATGCTCAGAAAACAAAAATGGTTATGTTTATAAGAAGTAGAACACCGGAAAGCTTATAACCACTAATGCAAGGAGGAGAACGGACTTTCGATTCTTTGACTATAAGTCAAAGAATCGAAATACTTTGGTGTATGGTTTGATTAAAGACTTACGTATATGGAATTCACATATCCTGAAAACGACCAACACCACCTTCTTCAGCAGGTGCAGGTGGCGATGGGGGACAAATTGATAGGGTTTTATGTTGACTTTGTCTCAATGTGTTTGGTCCTGCTTAGAGTTGCATATTTTTAATTACTTATATTCCCGCTTTTTACTGTGTATTTACAATCATAGTGATTTTATTATCTTCAAATTTTACATTATTTATAATTTGTGAACTCATACTTGATTTAATATTCTACATCCTTCGAACATCGAACGTAAATATGTGTTTTTGATCATTCATTTATAATTTTTCCATTTATCTTAAGAACTGTATCATTTAACTGCACCCTCAGTTATCCGGCAGTTATTCATTTAGTGACAGTGTACAAAGTGTCCCACAAGGAAGTTCAAGTATAGCGATAAAAAGAACTTCTTATAAGCTTGGATTCGATTCTCAACTGTTGTTGATCAAAGTTGCGCTACATGTATACAAAAATTTTGAAAATTTTTAACTTTTAAAGTAATTTACACTTGAAATACGTTTCCAAAAACCATTATTTTAAAATTCAAACCAGTAATTTACAACAGATACATTGCAATATGAACATTGTTAAAAATATAGATTCGCTTCTGCACTATGAACAGTTAAACATAGTTCCGCTAGTCTTCTTAACTCTGCCTATTAATCTGCGTTTTTTTTAACCTCCCACGACATCAAAGCTTTGCGCAATTCTAAACAGCAGCTTTTCTTTATTATCGGGTTTTCGTTGTGCGTACACAAAAAACGGTACTGAAATGTTTCTCCGAAATCGGGCGTGGGTTTTCAGTGTTACAGACATCACAATAATATACACTTAGATAATTATTATGATAACAAGTGTTTTAATGAAACATTTAAATCAGGAGTAACAACCCCCCCACGTCCCGAGGGTGACTAAAGAAAACTGCCTCGTTATACACGAATTTGAGTGGGTTAGGAGCATTTACATCTAAATACATCATCGGGATGGTCAGTTCCATCTGTTAATAGGGATTTATTACTTACAGCATGCTAAAATATACTGTAAGTGATGAACAAACCTACTACCAATATTTTAAAAGTAGTACTTCATAAATCATTGTTATATCTTGATTCAATTATACGAAATTGATTTACAATTACAGCTGATATGTCAAGAAATCGCCAGCATGTTAAGAAAGCTTTTATGTGTACTTAATCGGTGTAAATCGGAATTTAGTTAGACAGCGGGTGCAATTCCCCGAAAAATAAACCCCCATTTATTTCCAACGCGGACTCTCCTAATACCGAAACCCCATCAAATGAATTTAGGAGTTCTTATTTAAGGATTCGTAAAGGCCGTTCCGAGAAAATAACAACGAATTCTGCCACGCGGATTGCGATTCCTTCCCTGGCAAGCTGGTATTTAACGTCTAGTCAATACAGCGTACGGCCCGCCACGAATACTTAACGTTATTCGTTACGTACACACTCGTCTTCGTGTCTTCTTGTGTCTTTGGTCGCGTCGTTCCGTCTGCGAACGGAAATTAAGCG
This sequence comes from Cetonia aurata, assembly GCA_949128085.1. Lineage (NCBI taxonomy): Eukaryota > Metazoa > Arthropoda > Insecta > Coleoptera > Scarabaeidae > Cetonia > Cetonia aurata. The sequence goes on from OX421885.1 coordinate 40,259,314, forward strand.
AATTACTCGACTACGGTTCGCCGAACTGGAGGGCCCGGCGAGAATGTCCAAACAATTTAACTTTGAGCGAGAGAAACGTTCCCTCCGAATAAATATCGGGTGTTTTGGTTAATCCGCTGCGTACACATACAGTGCTTTTGAAATTTGTAAGTTGGTTGCTGTTCTAGTAAGGATGTAGTTAATACGTGAGGAGGTAATGAATGGATACGCGGTATATTAGGTAGCATAGTGTGAAACTCATATTTTTCAAAGGAAATCTAGATGATTCTTTAACAAATATGCCTGCTAAGAAAATACAGTCTTTTCTTAAAAAATATATAAATTGTTTTAGAAATAGAACAAGGTAATAGCATAAACTTAGATTTCACATTTATTCGTAAAAACAAGATATTATTAACAAAACTATATCACAAACCCACTTTTTCAGAATAATATTTCAATTGAAAATCAAAACTAATTTTAGCTTCAATTAACAGATGGTATCCAAACGGCAACAATATTCGAACCGTTTTTAATAATACCAGATAATCCACTCCGCACCGCTGATTAATGCCATGGCTGAAAGCAATGTGTCTCCGTAAGTGCACGTGCACTTTATACGGCGAATACGTATGGTTGGAGGATTGCCGCCGCGGTGAGATCCTACCCGATCGGCATGTTGCGTTATCGGTCGTAAAACGTTGATACGCAACTGCCCATGCCACTCCCAGCTCCCAGTACGAATAGCTTAAGAAGCGTTGGGTGAGTTTTATTAGGTTACACACACAAAATGGATAAAATGAACGAAATTAGAATTTGCCAAGATATTGTCCACTGGTTGGTAAGAAACTTTTTTAGTTGTTTAAACATCGAGACGAAATAACACATCGTATAAAACATTGAGAAACCACGGCCTAATTTATCTGTAGTATCTAACTATCACACTGACAAAAGTCAATGCTAGGTTTTCCACTATCACCAAACAACAATGCACAATCTTTCGACGCGCGTTTCGCTAACCAAGTTAGCATCATCAGGAGATGATTAACAGTCCACTGTTGCACAACGGACGTCCTTTTAAAAAGAAGAATTATTTTTTTTTATTTGTGGCGAGCGACTAAGGCCTCACGGTTCTACGTTCGTCCTTTCTCTCTCTCGCGCGCGCGGGCCGTACGCAACCGATACAATTTATATGGTAATTGATGTATGTGTTTGTTTAAGCGAGACACGCGCTTTGAATTTAAATTCACTTAATTTGAATGAATCAAGACACGTGGATTATTACGGCATTGTAATCTATTTTCCATTAAATGCGGACGCGGCTCTAATCGGCTCTGCTCGCGGGTAGAATGTGCGTGAGGGGGTAGCAGAGAGGGGGCAGTGTAGGCTACCAATCTATACCGCAAGGGAGTGGGGGAGGTATGACACGATTCCCAAACCGCTATTCTCTCGGGAGCGTTGAAGGATGAAAGAGACGAAAAAAGAAAACACACAAGCGATGGATGTTTTCTGTGCTTTAGCAATCTGTTTCCTTTTTGCATGCTTGCTGATGAACAGATTTATTGTATCCGTATATTCTTTTATTAAAGTCAATTAATATTTTGTCATTATTTACTGATGCCTGTCCTTCTCTGCTGATATTATCATCAATGTAGATTGAAAATTAAGAGTGAGAAAATGAACGAGCTTCAAATGTCTTTCCTTCTGGAAGCCGCCTGAAATGAAGCCAGAAACGAGTTTGGAGTTTCTTAGTTTTTTGTATTTATTCTTCTGGTACGCTTAGTAATTAAATCATATCAAGCAATCCTATATCATTGCATCCTTTACTAACCTGTACAAGTCCATGGGTTGTTAATCTTGTTCTGGCTTAATTGTTGGCCCAACAGAAGTGGATGTCATTAAATAAATGCTTTTCTGCTTTAACTGTAATTTTTTAGAAAATTTCCTCTTATTAAGAATTACAGTTGAAGCAGAAAAGCATTTATTTAATGATTTCATACTGTAAGAAAAATTGAACTATTGCAGAAGTGGATGTGGTTTGCGGTTTTTGTCATATCATTATAGAATTGTCATAACTTTGAAGTCAGTAACATCACAGCCCATGTAGTAGCTTAGCATGACTTCAAAACATAGATAAGATAACTAGAGATGCCAATAAACGTAATACCAGTTAAACGGAACTTTAAACAATTATCTAGGGTGCTGATTCTAAGCCACCAAGAATAGATCTTAGATTAAAATAGTATTTACATAGATCCAAGAACAAAGAAGGGGCAGCAGTCAAAATTAGAACTCCTGTTTTCCAATAGAACCGGGCCAAACTTTGGCCATTCCTCCCCCAGAAATATAATGTTTCCATCCAGGTGAAGTTACAGAAAGGAATGAGAGAAGCACTGATAGCCAGAGCACGATGAATGTTCTAAACGCAAAGAGCTTTGAGTTTAAGATAGTATGAGAGCGTCTGATTAATTTAGTGCGTTCGACTATCATAGAGTTAAAGCAGTGTGAATTAGAGACAATAACATGGCCCAAACAGGTTTATAGAGTAAAACTTGTTCTAGACATTTCAAAAATCATATTAAAGGTGAATTCTAACAATGAGAGCGTAGAGATTCGCTATATTTTCTTGAGAACTGGTAGCGAAAATGCTGTTAAAAATTCCTGATGAAAAGTAGCAGCTATGGCTTAGGACTGGCACCGTTTACCGCCTATTGTTCATATTTAGGAACAATAGCAGGTAAACGGTGCCAGTCCTAGGTCATAGCTGCTACTTTTCATCAAGAATTTCACTGAGATAAACCGGTGGTGGAAAGGAATAAGCTATGGCGGTGGCATTTATGGTAGTCAAGGAGAACCCTTGAGCCTGACAAGGTAGAATTAAAGCAATTTATCGGCCAAAACTCTTACTATTGCAGAAAATAGGGAAAGTCGAGGTTGACATCTTTCTTATGAATTCTAAAATCAAGGCTGTAGAGCACATCCTTTGCTAGTGTAGAAATCTAGCACTGCTACTTTATGGGAAAGGAATTGGCACTATCAAACGTAGCAATAGCAACTCATTGGGCTGATATTTGTTATACTGTAGTAAACTATTACATGATAAAATACTGTGAACTAGTTATAAACAATTTTTGGTATCAATCTGAGATAGTTGAGATTGATCATATTAAGTACCTATATGAGTTAGAGTATTCATAATAGATGAATTCGAGAGGCTTCCTTAAATTACTTCTGCTATAATACTGCATAATCCAGCAAATCTGTAATTTGTCATACTGTAACTTAAGGTTAACTAATTAGAATTTCTAAAAAAAGTCTCAAATTGCAAAAATTACTTTTAAGGTAAAAACAGAAGGTATTTTGTCCTATTGGATCCAAGGGATTTAGTAGACTAGCATTGAGTATGCCAATGATTTATCCTTTGCTGTCACAGAGATATCATTAATTTTTCAAAATTCATAACAACTATGATAGGGCCTCTGAATCTTTCATTCTCAATCTGAGCATCTGCTGGTAATTCCCTATATTTGTACAACCTTAGATAATATAGAATTGTAAATTTTTATAACTATACTAATAACATAACTTCGACATAAAAAAGTACTAATTTTAGTTTTCCTTCCACACTGAGAAAATGTATTTCTCAAAGCAACGAAATACATTTTGCTAGGAGCAATCATGTGACTCTTTATTTAACTTGCAATTAGCGTGTTTATTTATTTGGCTATACCTTGAAACGTTTTCAGCTTAAAGCATATAATTTAAGCTAACATTTGTTAAATTTTATGTAAATGTAACAAAATTTGAAATTTCCGTTCAAATAATTGCAACTAATTAAATACTGAGTACAAATGTTTTTTTTTGATTTCACAATCTAAGCTGAAAATAACAAGCGGTTGATTGGATGAAAGGCATGAGTATATTTAATCATATTCTCTGAAATAGTTAAACCAAAGTTAATCCACTTTCTTAAAAAAAAATGTAACATGTACGTCATACATTCAAATATCTGGTTGTGACAAAACGATTTGTTTGAAGGTAACAAATATTTGTGTATGTGCCCATATCCATCAGGTATACGTCATACGTAACGTAAACGAAGGAAACATAATGGACCTAATGAGGCCTAAAAGTGGGAGTAGCCACCCACCAAGTCATCCAGAATCCGGAATTGCATTTTAAAATATATATAAAAATGTTAGTAAAGTTCGAAAACATAGTACTTTATAAATACTAGTTCCTTTTGAGGATCATCGGTGATCACCAAATTATTATAATTCTCAATGAGTTCACAATAACCAAGAAGTGATCACCACTTATAGGATGTTAAAGCAATAGCAGTATGCATAACAAACACATACTAATGCGTTCCATTCATTCGCACTTCGATTCCGAATACTGATAGGCCGCATACCAGGACTCGTTTTCAAATAAATCGAGGGCACATATCGTCTGCGTCTCGCGCCATCGGGCAAAACATTATTGCGTCCTCTCTCTCCTCCCTTTAACACTACGCTCGTTATTGATGGACGATCCTACGTCCATGCGGAATAAAACTTTTGATTTATCCGTTTCATTAATCCTAGATTATGGATATATATACATATATGTATTATTTATTGATATATCCGGCGACATTTCTACCGCACAAATGTGCACCACTCGTCCGGAAACCAATTTCCGTTATCGCTAGCGACGGAAATCGCTGTCCATGACGTTCCATGAATTCTTTTATTTTTGTACATAAATATATCGTGAATAGTTTTCGAGCAATATGCTCCAACGTTCTTAAGTTGACAAGATGGTAATAAAATAGTAATTGGAGATGTATGTAAAGTAGTGAGTCAAACAACAGATCCAAGGTTTTTCCTTTTTTATATTAAAATTTGTGGTGACAGTCAGGCGGTGCTTAAAGCCTTGAGGCGCATAAATGCAGTTGAGGCAGATCTGGAGCTGTAAAAACACTCTAAATATGTTGGGGATGGTAAATAATCTATCCCTAATCTGGGTACCTGGGCACTCATTCATTGCAATGCGATGCCAATCAATATCTCTCTCGTTCTAGATAGCCAGCCCACTGCACTGTTAATGTAACGTGATGTTTAAGTGGCATTACAGCGTTCAGTTTTCAAGTTTTTTAGTTTTCCAGTTTTCCAGTTTTTCACTTTTTCAGTTTTTTTAGTTTTTCAGTTTTTAAATTTTGCAGTTTTCCAGTTTTCTAGTTTTTCACTTTTTCAGTTTTTCTGTTTTTCACTTTTCAGTTTTTAAATTTTTTAGTTTTCCATTTTTTCACTTTTCAGTTTTTAATTTTTCCAGTTTTTCATTTTTCAGTTTTATAGTTTTTAAATTTTTCAGTTTTCCAGTTTTTCAGTTTTTCACTTTTCCAGTTTTTCACTTTTACAGTTTTCCAGTTTTTCACTTTTTCAGTTTTTTTAGTTTTTCAGTTTTTAAATTTTGCAGTTTTCCAGTTTTCTAGTTTTTCACTTTTCAGTTTTTCAGTTTTTAAATTTCTCAGTTTTCCATTTTTTCAGTTTTCCAGTTTTTCACTTTTCAGTTTTTCATTTTTCCAGTTTTTCATTTTTCAGTTTTCCAGTTTTTCAGTTTTTCAGTTTTTCAGTTTTTCAGCTTTTCAGTTTTTCAGGTTTTCAGTTTTTCAGTTTTTCAGTTTTCCAGTTTTCAAGTCTTAAGTTTGCCCTCCTTTTTTATCGAAATAGAATAACACAATATGCGTTGGTTGATCCATCAATATTCCATGACCGTTGGCATCATGGGCGGACCATTTCCCGGTTTTCAACCGTTGCTCGTTTAAAATTTGGGCAAGGGATATTTCTTACACATCTGTATAGATTGGATCTTGTAGAATCACCGGTCTGTGAATGTGGATATAAAGTTGCCGATTTGGATCACTTAATTCGGGGTTGCCCTAGGTATCAACAATACCCCCCCGGAACGCAGTTGATTCGTGATTTGGCAGATCTGTCAATAACGTTTCCCACATGGGTAGTTAGTCTTTTGGGTGAGAATAGTCATAAAGTATATAAGGGTTTGCTTAAATTCATAAGAAGTGCGAGGATCAGAATTTAAGAGCGTTTTATTCGGTTTTTTCCCGGTGACTGCTATCTTAAGTTTGTTTTGATAAATCCCGATACGTTATGTATGCTTTCCTAGTTTCTTTCATTCATTTTTTTTGTATCACTAATAGTGGCTAATGGGCAGAGATCGCGAAAAAACAAAAGAAAAAGTTTATCTTCATTGAAGATGTTCGCCGTAGATGCAAACGAAGCATAAATAAGTGAATCCATTAGATCATGGCCTAATAACTCGAAATTATCAGTAGTAGTATTCAATGTGGCGTCTTCACGGTAAGTTTTAGACCCTTATTTAGACTATAGTAAGTGATTTTCGATCTTTTGGCACCACACCGTTCCATAATCATGTCTATTTTAACGAGAGAATTCAATATTTCATTTTTATTAGCATCCCGGGAAGAAACATTTGCCAAACTGAAAGGGCCAAGGCGGTTTCCACCCCGGCAATCTTTTCCTTTTCATTCTTTCCACCCTCCATTCCTCCCTCTCGGAGACCACGTAATCCTCGTAACCGTTGTCGTCATTGTCGTCATCGTCGATTCCAACCCGGCACCGCCATTACGGCGACCGTAGCTGGTAGTATATAAGTAGCATACCGACTGGTGTCCCGCGGGACCCCTCGTCGTCGGCACAAGAAAAGGCGTTCAAAGGTCGAAACTTGTAAAACTCGGTATCTCGACACCGCCAGCGAAGAAAAAGAACGGAGTAGGCCGTTTCTTTTCCCTTATTTTAACGCGCCTTATCTGCGCACCCTCCTCGCTCCCTAAACAAAAGGGAAAAGGGTACAGAATCGCGTCGCAAACGCGATACACTCGCCGTCAAGATCGGGAGAGTATCAAATCTAGTTTTAAAGCGCGGGGACGTGGAACAGCGGCCTACGGTCTGACTGCCGGAAAGTTTATACTGCGCTGCTGCGCGTCGATCAAGATTAAGAGTAAAACGGCGAAACGAGCTCCATTCTTCTGTTCTGCTCCCTTTTTTCTCGTTCTCTACGGCATGGAAGGGCTGACGTGCGTGCTAGGGTCGTACGATGTACGGTACGTAATAGGGATTTTCTTCCAGTAAATCGCTGGGCGTACAATCGAGTTTTTCTCTACTTATTTTTTTTTGTGCAATAACAAAGACGATTGAGAATACAATTGTAGTTCTTTTCCTTTTTCTTTGGAGTGAGTCGCGATCTTTACGATTTGGGGGAGATGTATGTGAAGATGTATGTACCTTTGGGGCAAGTATATTTTCAAAAAGGCGATATCACTTTGACATGCTGATTTTAAAGAGAATACCAAGAAGAAATACACTTAGAACGTGACAAATAACATGCCGCACATATATCCAAAATGCCTGGGTAAAATAAGATTAAAAAAAACTTGTTTAGTACAAATATGTTAAAACCCGTGTGCTTTTTACGCCACTGTCTTGAAATTTCTAGCTAATCTCAAACATAATTTTACATCGACCTCTGAGGAAACTTTTTATTTTCGGTTTATATTGGATTTAAGAGGGGGCTTAATATACCAATTCACATCATTGAATTTATAATGTGATTGCTTTAAGTGATGTTTTCCTATACGGTATATCGAATAAAACACTGATTAACAGAAGCTTCTTAACTTATTTAAAATGGTGTGACTCCAAACAAAATGTGACAAAGAAATAACTTTTACACATATACTCTCAGGTGAGTAAGATCATTTACTATATAAAAATCGCAATAATAAAGATTTTTGTTATCTCAATTCAGACTAAGAACTTAATCGTGTCGAATTACAAACATACAAACAACACTTATTAAAAAACAACTTTTTCGACTGAAGTTGCAATTTAATTTCAACATGCACTATGCACCAAAAACGGCATATGCTTACATGCATTCAGTGAAGTTATCCCAAGAAGAATTAAGAAAAAACGACATCTAATTACTCCCCAGTAATTATCCTTCGTTTCTCGTGGAGAACGTGAATTTTAGACTAGGGCACAATTCGCAGCAGACTCTTGGGAGGTTCGGATTCCGACCTACCCTTAATTACTCGTAGTTGAATTATACTGCTCTACTCCACGCTCCTATATACGGTATCGGCAACTTACTCGACGGCTTATGCGTTACCGGTACGGGTTATTAATTTACCCTAACGTTAATGAGAACTAAGACGAGTTGTTGACGCCCACGCACCAGCGCTCCGGCATCTATCGCCACATAAAGTAAACACACTCCACGTCTGGGGAACATTGTCGGTTGCTGTCGGGGTGAATTTTAATATTGATTTTGCGCTCGATACACTACCTACGGCAGAGGTGACGGCGATGGCGTGCGAAAATGAGCAAAAATAAACCGACAGGAGATGTATTTATGTACGTGTCGCAGAGGTATTTGTGCTAGCATATCGACTGGTTTGGATTTTGAGATTTCTGATATGCATTCGCACGTTTGCCAGCTCCAAAAGCATTTTTCATATCTGCTTTTGAATTCAAATCATTGACATTGATAATGTAGACCAAACACCTTTTTCATATCATTCGGTTTTTATTATTATTTTTCTTTGTTCTTTTCATACCCAAACTGTTTCAACGTTGAAATTTGTTTCGATGCTGGCAAAATTACGAAATTACGAGTCAATAATCGAAGTTTTCGACTTATTTTTAATGCAATTAATCTAAAACGGCTTCTTTGAAGTTGAACCTTACAAGGAGAAGCCGCGTGATATTAATCTCAGTTTCGTTCTAGGATTTTCCAGGTGGTAGTAGAGACTTCTTGGAGTACTTTTGCAAAACGGTAGCCATGTATGGTCAGGCGTTAATTTTTTAAGGCCCAAAATAGTTTAATTAACTAAGTAGAAATTTATTTTAACGACAGAAGTATAAAATATGTCATTACAAAGGATTAAACAGAACAATTAGAAAAACAGAGAGTACAAAGTAAAAAAGAGCAATGCACTACATTACAATAAAAAAATTCAGCTAAAAAATAAAAATATTTTGTTTGTAGCCATGTTTAACAGTTTTTTTGAACTTTCTTAATAGTAAAGTTTTCCAATCATTGGGCAAGTGATTATATATTTTAGTACCCAAGATATCCACACTTTTCGCGGTTATTTTGAACTTACTTAAATTTACAATAATACAACTGATTATTACTTTGAAATATTACATTAAACTCATGCGAACAGTTTAAAATCTGATTAGTATGTTGCTTTTTCAACGTGATAATTATATCTTTATGTCTTTTTTATTATTTGTTTCGTATTTTGATACTGTCAGAATTTACAGCTCACGTCAAAAAATTGTCATGCTTCAGACGAGGGTGCAGTTATTTTACCATCAACGAACGAAAACATTTAATTATGACAAACACGCGAGACAGCCTTTGCACAAAGCAACATACAAAAGCATGATCAGATGATAAACGAAGTAACGGAATAGAAAAGAACTCGGTAGGGGTTGCTCTGAAAATCACAAAAAGGATGAGTAACAGAAAAATATAATGGTGGATCGCGTTTCAGTGTTTATTTACAATTCTTTAAATTTGAATAACATTGATTAGTAAAATAGCCACTGCATTTTATATTATATTATATATATTATGATATTATTTAAGCGAACGACTTTTGGATGAGATCCCGCATTCTCTAAAAATAACAAAATGTTTCCTTTTTCTTTAGCCATTTTCCAATCTAGGTCTTGCAACCACTCTGTCATAATTTGTCCTGTCATCCAAGCTTTCTTATTGTATTTCCAAGTTACAGGCAGGTTATTTATGTTAATGTTTTTAAAAGCTCTGGGTTTAGCTGCCTTACCAATGATTAGGAGTTTTTCTTTTTCACCCGCCATATTTGCACAATGCAAAATTGAAAACCTCTCTTTGGGATACTTACCCCCAATACATTTTTCCTTCATTAATGTGAGCGTTTTGTCGGGTAGAGCCCTAAAATACAGGCCTGTCTTGTCGGCATTATAGATGTCTCTCGGTGAATATCCCTTAATCAAAGAAGGACATTTTTTTAAAAACGATGAAACATCTTCAGCATTAACCGAAGCTCCTTCTCCCGAAATCGCTTTAAAACTTATATTGTGACGGATTCTAAATTTATTGAGCCAACCAGAAGAAGCACTGAATGTAGAATGTCCCAAAGAAGAGGCTATTTCTCTTGCTTTACATCGTATTAGCGGACCTAAAAAAAAAATAAGTTTTTTGCGTTTTTGTCACGACAAACCTATTGGTAATCTCACTCTTTTTATCTACATACATATTTTAGAATTTAATATGAAGAGAAAATCAACGCATTAATACAAGAAAACCTTATCTAAAAAAATCATGCATACCTGTTAAAGGAATCCCCTTATGGCGAGCTGCTGTAAACCAATCATAACACAATTTGTCAATTTTAGTACCATCACCCGTCAAAAAGCTTCTTTTTTCATTCAAATTGCTGTTCGACATCCATTTGTTTAGAAGGATTTCTTTATGTTTAATTATATCTGCAGCTTGTGTTTTTCCAATATTAAAACGCTTGGATAAGTTCCTTACACTTAATTTCTCTTTATTGTAAACTTCAACAATCTCAATTTTTTGTTTAAGCGTGAGAATTATACTACTAATATTGAATGCAGATTCAATCGAAAGCGTGCACCCAAAGAATAAGAACGGTAAATCCCCGACCAACTTGGGGAAGTCCCTAATTCACGCCAGGCAGAAATGCGCGACATAGGACATTGTACCGAAAGATTAAAGTCGGTAAATCTCCGGTTTACTCGGGGAAGTCCCAGCGAAATTGGCGCGCGGCGCGATTGAGAAATGCAATAGCAATACTCTCGATAAAAAAATAAGTTAAGGCGTTTCTTTTTATTTTATTTTTTGTCCGGTTAAGAGAACATTTTCTCGTGTCCGCGTCCGTTCAAGAGAATGGCCGTCCAAGAAAGAGTTAATACAATGGAAATTATATGAGAGCCGGTCGGGACCATGAGAAACTGTCCGTTTAAGGGAGGTGTCCGTGTAAGAGGGGTGTCCGCGAAGGGGAATTTCACTGTAATTTGAATTTAAAAAATATTGTTTACAAGTTTCGTAGCAATATATGCGACAAATTTTATGGGCTGATTGCTAGGGTTATTATGATCATACGAGTTTATAGGAATGTATGTCCTAGATTTTGTCATAGCATAACTAACAAGAATATACCTGGTTCATTTTTAACTGAAAACATTTATTGGTCATTCCAATATTATTATGGCTTATTAGGAAAACCATTCCGAATTTCGAACGAAATTATTTGGCCTGAATATTCGGATAGAGACGACAACAATATCTCTGCATCGAAAAATGTTGTTAATTGTAGTTTTTAGACTCGGTTTATTTATTACTACATTCAAATTGTAGCTAGTAAACAATTAAACTAAATTCCCAAAGCAGCAGTTATTTTGACAACACATTTGCGAACTATCGTCTTGAGCAATTGAACATCAACTTCCTAATCCGAACATTCAGTTTTGAGTTGAAATGTGACTATTTTTCTTCGACATATTTCCCACATGTGGTACGTACATATCTCTCATGGAGATATCTGTCATCGGCTTATAAATTTGCTACAGATAGGAAACTTTTATGTACCTATTTGTGTTTTTGAAACTCTCCTAATTAGAGGAAATGGATCCGGATATCCGGATGACATTGATTAAGGACCGACGTGTTTAAAGTTTTATCGATTTCGTCGGAAAACACATAACGCGCGGCGCCCGAGAAAAGTAGCGTGAATTTATCATCGATTCCGCTTAAGAAAGTTTCCACCAGATCTCGCTTCAAACCCCGCAGCTTATATTGCGTTTTTAACCTTCGCGCTTCCACCGTATGCATGCGAAGATTACGCAGGTAGGTACTGATTTTATCATCGTTTTCGATATAATATGCTGGTGATAGTATCACAAAATAACTCCTCGTCTGATAGGGAAAACAATATCCCCGGAATCGAGGGCGCCACCATGTACTAGCACTGGATTTTTCATTGCATCGGGGGTTATAATTCCCGGTTTTAAACGCGAACGGGATTCGGAAACGATTACGAGAATAATAGGTGGGATTATATCGAAATATAAGCCGCGTCTAGGGAGCAGGGACAGCGCGGGGAGGGGACAGTAATATCGTCGCTACGTTCCTGGAAACCGGAAATTGCGGGTTAGATATGTACCTACGTGTAGAAAGTCTGTGGAAAAAATACAGGCACGTAAAAAAGGAAAAGTGTAATCATGTAGTTTTGATATTACACGGAATAGTTGGCGTGCGGAGAAGCCATTATCAGTAGTCTTCGCTGAGAGTCGAGAGTGGATTGACAAAGCCTCGCGTGCCTTCAAAGGGTTGCCCTTCTTGGTAAAATCGATCCTTTAACCTTGAAATATTATTATATTTAATGTATGTTCTTATTTTCCTCAAAAATCCTGGAGAAATAAACGCCCACTAGAATCCTTCTTCTTGTATCTTAAGAGCGATTGGTACCAGAAGTTGTTAATTATTAACGACTAAGGTTATCTAACTTGGTTGTGCTACAAGAGACAAAAGGTTTTTGTTCCTTGATATTGGGTTTATTTTCTCTCGACCTGGGCCAATAAGCCAAGATCCCCAACACTCGCAACAATATAACTGTGACTGTAAACAATCAGTGGCATCATTCTTTCCTGTGTAGATTACAATTCATTTACCAACTGCAAGTTTGGATCAGACAATTTTAATTCTGAAACTCTCGTCAAAACTCGACATACACCACGATGTTGGTTCTGAGTTGCTGTTTTATTTCCAAATGCTGCAAAGCTTGAATTTAAAGCACCATTCCTATTATCCATTCACTAATATCTTTAGAAGATTTTGTATGTGTGGAAAATATAGTACTGCGTTTTCAGTAGATTTAAGTCGTTTAATTGAATCTTTCTAATTTTGTGATATAATTTGCATTGTCAGCAACTCAAACTTTTTGCAAAGACCTAGAGTGTCAGAATGTGTCATTATCATCGCCTAGACTTCTCACATGCATCAAGCGTAATTCTCAGTAATGCGGACGATTGTGGCTGAGATGCATTCTGGGCTCTAAGATCTGAAAAATGTGTACTGCCAGGAGTATTTTCGTAAAAGTAATGTTGTATTCGATAACCGTGAGGTGTTACTTCTGATCTATTATTATTAAAAGAAAGATTCATTTAAGATATTAATGGAAGAAAATGTGCAGATTCAGAAGTTCACCTTAACAAAATACACAGAAAACAATACCACCATAAAACTAATTGCATGTAACCTAAGAAAATGAAAAATGGATTACGTATAGTATCACGTAAAAGTCGGAAGTATCGAATAAGGAAGTGAAGACAAGAAGGAAGTGCTGAAGTCCGTAACGGGTAGTAGATCCGTTCTTAATTTTTTTTTATGCGTTTAACACCACGCTCGCGGAGGCAGACGTGGTGACGATGCCTTGACAATGACAAATTAGAGGCGGGATTCAAATGACTGATTGTTTCTTGGACAAATTGCCGATTTTTTGTTCGTTCGTTGCTGGACTGCTAGATTACGAAGAGCACCTGGTTTTCCCGCAGGCTTATTTTCGATGGTCTTATTGCCATCATTAATTTAAATTGGGTGGAATTTTTCAGCAGTTTTTTTGTTTTATTAGTCGACATGATGCATATGCTTGTATCTACTGGTTGATGATTTTTTTATGTTAGAGGATGAGTTGTACCAGTCCATAACTGAGTAGATTATTGGTGTGAAATTTAAGCAAAGCAATGAAAATTGAGTAGAAGGAAAATCTGTTGATTTCAATTTCTAGAACGGTTGCTTTTTGTGATTGTCAAAAATTGTCGAAATGGATATTTTTTACTTAAAGCTGGTGCACTTCTCTAACTTCTGTTAATAATGCTTAACCGATATAAACTTATATCAAATCCTTGTGGATGGATTCTTGATGAATCGTTGGAAAGGACAAAACAAGGAAATTATTTTTAGTTTTTAACATTTTAATAAAAACTTTAGGAAGATAATCTTGGTGTAAATCCAACATTATTTAGAAATATAAAGTATGAAGCGAATACTATTAGAAAAGCCAACCAAAATAAAGATTTTACCTTTAGATAACCTACGCAAATTACCTGAATACATTTATATAACAGTTGAGATTGTGCGGTTGCTGTTAGTGAGAGCAAATACAAGTATTATTTTAGACATGATCAAACAACATTCGCGGTTGGCGTATTCAATATTAATTCAAATGCATGACTGCAGGATCCTCTACCTATATACAATGCAACCTGTCTGTTGTTGTACCTAAAAGGCTCTTGAATTCCATTCACAGCAATCTGCACGTTCGGTAAATAAGCAATTTCCTTCATAAAGGACTACAGAGGAGTGGATTAGATTGAATCACATAGAGGATAATTTACCATTACTGAAGTAGTCATTCCCGTAAACACGGTTTAAAATTTGCTCTTATTTTAATAATAATAATAGTTTGTAATTGTTCCACTAATTATAGAACAAACTTAAAGAAAATACTGTTTCATGCAAAAATAATAGATAAATAGAATTAAATTCTGGCTTTAAAAAAACTCGGGATATATTTCTGTAGCGTTAATGTCACATGATACACAATTTTAAAATTTATCTATATACCGGAATCGGATCAAACGTACGCGGAAGGTTATATATCGCGCCAAAAAGATGAGAATGAGGTATATATTTTTTTTATTTTTTATTTTTTTTTTTATTTTATTTCATTTTGGGAAATTAACAGGGCAAAGCCCCAAAATATTTCCCCTACTAATATACAATAATGTAAAAATAAAACACAAATGAACAGCAGTGCGATAATTACAATAAGCGAAATAGTAATACTAATTAGCTAAATTTAAATTTTATTTTAAATTATATCTACAATTAGCTAAATGTTAATTAAAGTTACTCAGAGCTACTTTCAACAGTAACGACAATATTACAAAGTAAACGTATTAAATTAAATAACAAAATTATGAGAAGTTTTATGAATCATTTATCTTAAACAGTAGTATAGATAATGATAATGATAGAGATAGTGCTAACCATTGTAATAACAAAAAAGATGAAAAAATCCGTAAGATTAGATTAAAAATTTATAACGACTATAAAGATGAAGAAGATGAAGAAGGGATCCGGAGCAGGCTGAAAATAATAGACTTAAATTTAAGTATGCACTGAGAGAACAAAATGCATTAAATTAACAAAAACCATTTTGTTGAAAAAATATTGTTATATCAACAACTTTTTTAATCAAATCGAGCAAAATAAAAGGTTACAACAACTGCAAAAAATGATTGATAATATTTTGTTAGCCCAACAACATACCATTTGTTAACACGAAGAGCAACAAAATATTTCATTTCATTGAATTAAAAATATTTGGTTATATTAACCAAGTCATAATTGTTGAAGGAAAACTTTACACTAGCATATATTGACAAACATAAATATTTACTTTAACAAATTCACTTTGTTAATGTAAATGCATAGCATGATCTGTTATGTATTGTTAAACGAAACAAAATGTGCATTAACATGACAGAAAAGTATCCAAGACAACACTATGTACTTATCTCTTATTTCTACGGTAGTAACCTTAGGTTACAAACATACCTTTATATGCCTTTATGCATCCGTTTCTTTTAAATTGGCAGTTTGAAGAGGTAAAAGAAATTATTAATGTAACAGTTCAAAAAAAAAATCTATATAATAATCATTCCTGCGCCTAAAACACTAAACAACCTATAAAACTTGATCCTAATGGAGGTTAAAATGAAATATCCAGGAATATATGTACTTCTGTTGGCGGGCATCTTTTAATGGAAATATTTCTTGTAATTTATAATTTGTTCTTATCATTTAATCCAAACTTAATTCATGTTTTATCTAATAAAATAGTTGCGGAAAATCATAATGTTTTTACCTATGGCTATATATGCAAGTGTAGCTGCGCAATAAGAATTAGATGTTCTGTGTTTCGGGGTTGTTCGCGATAATAATTATGTTGTCAGCATTACCTTTAAGGCAGTTAGAGTGTATCCTTCTCCATTTATATTTAGTGTATATGTATATATTGCAATTGTATCGGTAGATCGTTGTACAAGTCGAAGTTCATTAAGTTCAAATTTATGGTTTTGTAATACTTGAGATTAAAAATTCAAGTAATCTGGTGAATTACATTTTCGATGATAGACTTAAAATTAATAGCTAATATCACCGACATAAAAATGATTCGGCTGATCATTTGAATTTTTAAGCTAAGATGTATTAGGAAATTATCAATTTGAACTTAATAATTTTCGCTTGAACAACCACAATATGCATCTGTATAAGTGTAACTAAATGTATAGGTACAGTATAACGCAATATACGGAGGATTATTCCATACCAAACGACTATCATTAATTTAACCAAAAAATCATATTTAAATGAATACATTTTTTTGGTTGAAGAGAGTATTTGTTTTTATAGGAACAACATTCCTATTTCGTTGATTTAACAACTGTACATATTTACTACAAACAAAAGTAGATAGTTAACCTAACAACTTCTAATTTTAATGTTAATCAATTCTTTTGATAAACTTAACATAAAATAACTGTTTGTTTAACCCAAGGCACTTGTTGCCCGAACAATTTCAAAGATTCAGATCAAAATTACCTTGATTGTTAAGACAATGCTAAAAATATTGTCTAATCTACACAATTATAGTAACAATCACATTTTGTTACCTTGACAAAAAATTTTGTTTGACTATATTTAACCAAATGTTTTTGTTGGATAGACAATTTTTTTGTTAACTTAACACATTTTGTTCTCTCAGTGTGGAATGAGCAAAAATGTCAACCCTATTAAATCTTGTGTTATATGTATTACATAACCTATAGATGGGAGAGTTTGTGCCAACACACGTACGTTGGATAGACAAGTGAAAAGTGAATGCATTCCTGCTTGCAATACGAGGAATATTAAATGTAATAAGCGCTACCAATACAGGACTATCTAGACCATTACATACAATTTTATATAAAAACAACATATCGGCCAGCAATCTCCTGTCCGCTAGGGATATCATATTATAGGCGGATAAACGTTCAATATAGTTTTGATGTTGTTTACCAAATTTATAGTCCAAAAATTTAAGGAATCTTTTTTGGACTGACTCAACCCTGCCCCTGTGCACAGCATAACACGGGCTCCAAATAACCGATCCATACATTAGTACACTCACAATCAATGATCTGAACAAATGGATAATACAATCAGCACTAGTAAATGGCTTGGCAATGCGGAAAATAAAACCAAGGAGCTTGAAAGCCCGTTGCGTTATTCGGTCAACATGTTGTTGAAATGACAGTTTCGCATCAAATAGTATGCCTAAATCATTAACTACATCCACCCTCATGAGAGGGGTATTGCACAAATAGTAATTATAAGAGAATTTGAATTTTCTTTTTGTGAAAGTAATGATCTTACATTTTTCAGCATTTAGTAGAAGTTTATTTGTATTACAATAATCAACAAGAGAGTTTAGATCACTCTGCAATCGAAGGCAGTCATCAGCACAATTGATTTCATTATAAATTTTTAAATCGTCTGCATAAAGTAAGAATTTGGAATTTTTGAAAACATGAGCGATATCGTTAATAAACAAAATAAAAAGAACAGGGCCGAGGTGCGATCCCTGTGGAACACCAGAAGTAAGTTTAATGTAGTTAGATATATGCCCATTAAGCACAACAGCCTGGGATCTATTACGTATGTAGGAGGTAATCCATCGAAGCAAGTCGCCACAGAATCCACATCTTTGGAGTTTATTTATTAATATATTATGGTTAACCTTATCAAAAGCTTTGCGGAAATCTGTGAAGACTACATCCACCTGACCAGCAGAGTCAACAACCCCATGCAAATATGTAGAATATTCAGTTAATTGCGTAACAGTTGACCTACCTGCCCTGAACCCGTGCTGCTGCGGACAAAGGAGATGAGAGACAGCACCAGAGATGTATGTAGTGACAATTTTTTCAAAAAGTTTAGGAAAGACACTAATTTTTGATATAGGTCTATAATTGGCAACATTGCCCACATCCCCATCCTTAAAGACAGGAGACACTAGAGCCTGCTTCCATCTATGTGGGAAAACACCCTGACTTAAAGACAGATTAAAAATAAGGAGCAATGGTTCAATAATAGTTTCGGCACAACATTTAACAAAAATAGGGGGAATACCATCCGGTCCAGATCCCTTCCTGACATCAATAGCCTTAAGTGCACTAAACAAGGCAGAACGGTCAATAGACTTATATGTAATAGTAGGGTAGTTAGAGATAACATTTTCATCTGAATGAGCAGTGGCAACATCCCGCTCGAAAACTGATTGGAAGTACTCGCTAAATAAATCACATACTTCCGGCTCCGAGGATGCAACCCTACCATTATAAAACATTGAACGCGGAATGGCAGATGAAGACTTTTTTGATTTAACGTAATGCCAAAAGTTTTTGATATCAGATTTAATATTGTTTTGCAATGAAAGAAGCCAGGAATTATAATCATTTTTTATGCAGAACTTTAATCGCCTTCTTAACAATGAGAACGTTTCATAATCTGATAATTGACGGTATTTCCTCCATCTGCCATGCGCTCTGCGCTTAGTATTGTAAATTTTGATCGTTGATGGCTTGTACCACGGTGGAAATGAAAATTTGCTAACCAATTTAATGGGAACGAAATTATTAATAATGTGGTTAAGTTTTGAGTAAAAAATATCAACAACCGCATCAAGTGGTTTGTTACAGAATAAAACGTCCCATGAGATATTACATATTTCATTATTGATCAAATCATAATTTGCCTTACCAAATTGTTTAAGCGAACGCTCGCAAACAGGATGGTACAACCTCTCACTGTCGGCATAAACAAAAGTAAAAGATTTGTGATGAGGGTCTTCGGTAACAAAAGGCTCAGTAGACTCGATCACCTCAATCAGAGGTTTGTTGCATAATATATATATATATATATCTCTGTATGCATCAGTGAGCTTTGTCGACGCGCCTGTCAGAGCGAGGATGACTGGAAAGAGAATATCTGTGTTGCATTAGAAGCTGTGCCGACATCTTCAATCAATACTTCTACACAGGTACTATATATAATATTTTTGATAATGCTGATAACAGGCAAACGAAATAACCGCGAAAGTATAATTGCGCTATCTCGTTTAATGTCTTTATCTGCTTGCGATGCGTCGCAGTTACAATTCCCCGCGACTTTATCGCTAGCACGTAAATCAGTTTACGTCGCACGGTTTTACGGCCGCGACGGCGCACCGCCTCGCTCATCCACCACGTCGCTCGCCGAATATTATCATATCGCGCCATATTTTAACGTTATCACCGATAAAAAACGGCGCCATTCTCGTTTTCGACATTCTTTCGCGCGGAGCCGGGACGAGGGCGCGTTTTATGCCACGAATGATGTAAAACGCGCTCGTCGCGCGTCATTACGCGTCGAATTAGCGTCGGGGAGCGGGCGCCGAAATGTGCCATTAAGCACGTTGTTTACTCGCACCTCTGCTGATATCTTTGGTGGTAGAATCGGGTCGCGTGTTGCAGATGGGAGTTTTTAAGGTAATCTAGGCGAAAACGTGAGCAAGCGCGCACGCGGAATTGGACGAGCAACATAAAAGGAGCGATTCTAAGTTGAAAGTTTAAGTATGCCGGTTAAGTGAATTAAATTAGCAGGTGTTGCCAAATTGAAGTTTTCGCGAACTTTAAATAAAACTCATATAATCTAATCATTTTTTTATTGAATATAACAGCTCCTGTTAAACACCTATATAGTGTCAAAATACTAGAGCCGAATAGAATAACATTACAGAATAGAATATAAAATCAAAGAATGAATTTAGTCTTTCAACATCTTTTTTGGAGTTATTATTTCTATTTCTAGCTGGAGCTGAGTAGTGTTGAGAACGATGCCTTCACCATCATTCACGGCAAATCGTTCGTATCATAATATGACCAGCAGTATATTTATTTATATATTATATATTTACACTATATACGGCTAGTGTTTATTATTTCGTATGTTTGACGACTAGTATTGTGTATAATTACCCATTAATTTTCTTGTTCTCTAACGTATTCCATCATTTTACTTATTTTCAAGAATTTTAAAGTTTTTAAATAAAGAAAATAGATGCTTATTGAAGAAAACCATTATATTAATTTTAAATAGTATCATGTTAGTGTGTGTTTAAAACAGGAATAAATATTAATATTTTGTGATTATATATATATATATATATAATCACAAAAAAAATAAATTGCGAAATATAGAGGAACCTTGAACAAATAGATCGTTTTATTACAGATCGCTTACCCAATATTTCCCTTATTGTTATATTCATTCCTTCATTACCATGGATATAAATATTAGAATGTACGCTATTCATAAAGGCTAATTACAATGACCTTTCTTAAAAAATATGAACTTACCTACAGGCAAAACACTAGAGAAGTTGCTTTTTGCAACATATTTTAGTACGTTGCAAAGAACGATGTTGTTCCAGTGCATCCAAATTTATAACCATTTACTAAGTTCACTAAAGGTACTTCCATGTATAAAATTCGAAAATAAACCGAAAACTTTTTAATTGAAAATACATTTTATACTTTTTCTTGTGCTGGAAGTATGTTCCATCATCTACTACTAGCTCTTTCTAAAATGCGGGAAAATAAGGAATGCTCAGTTGCAAGAATATGTACAGTCATATTACCGAACTATTACTCAGGATTTTGCGCAAAAGAGTTGTTGAGGGTCACCGATAACATTTTGAAAGTCAGCTCTGCTCGACTTTAACAAAGCCTTCCATAGCATTGTAATAACATATTATTTGGTTGTCTACCGCTATTAGAGATTATTTTAGGGAGTTTTCTGTTTGGGATGAGAGGTCTCATCGCAACTCAATAGCAAACAGGATGTTTCACACTATTCGTCAATTAGTTCTAATTGTTTTCCATTTATGCCTGTTTTATCTTTTTATTTTTATTGTCGGTCTCTATTTTACTTTACTCCTAAACAATATACTTAACGTAGGACTGATAATTTTACTCGCATATGTACTTTGTAATAGTTTGTTTATTTTATTTTTAGTTGCGTTACTGCATTCAATAATTTCGTAGTACAGTATTTCATATATGTATAATAAGAAAATTTGCCAAAGATTTTGTTTATTCCCTGGTTTAACTAATTTCTTATTTGCGCTGCCACCACAAAAACAACTCTCTGCCTGAAGGAAAAGGCTGATACGGTATTATTCCGTTTCCTCTAGATTTTTCCGGCCTATTGTTCGACGTCTACGTAATATTATATATTCGTACTTTATAGGATCTAAACGGAAGATATAAATCAGAACACCAGATGTATATCTATATATATGCGCGTCAAATTGTACGCCTGGGATCGGTAGCATTGTTGTCCGCTGTACGTACCCGAGGAAAGCCCTTAATTAGATTACTCATCTGGGATTGCGTGCTTTCAACAGAATACTCGCTCACAATAACAACCTGCGGGCCTATTCACGCTCACTTCGCTTGGGCATTGATGGAATTTATTTCCTCCGTAGAAGCAACAGATCCATCCATTCCCATCCGTCGCTCTTCCACCGCCGCCGTCCGTTCCAAATTGAAGAAAGCGGAGGAATCCGTGTAGAGTCTTCGCGTCCTAGCGTCTTTGCGGGAATAAATAAAATTAAGGACGGGACCGATAAAAATTTCATTAGAATCGACGGAGACGGATTTAATCTTGTAATTAAATTCGACGTTGTCGAGGGTGGGGGAAGTGCGGCTTGGTAACGGGGGAACGCGACCGAAGACGACCGGCATACGACAAAGATTGATTTGTTAGGGATGTCGCCGTCGCGAGGAATAGTATTTATTTTTTCACGATTTCGTGGCGGGTTTCGTCGGCTTGAAACGCCTGCCGAAAATAAGGATGGGGGGAATTTTGACTAGAAATTACGGGCAAACGATTTTCCACTTCTTTGCGTGAACGGTTTTAATTCGAATGATTTCGGTTATTAGCATATCAAATTAGCTTTTGCGATGAGGAGAGAGAAAGACAGAAAATGATCCAAAGAATAAAGAAAATTTATTTTACAAAGGGTGTTTCAAGTCTTTCATTGGATGATGAAATATCAGCGATTATCTAATCGATAATGACTCGAGTAACAAAAAGCGAATACTTATCTATAATATATTTTAGTTTAGACGACATTATTCCCTTTTTTTTTGTACAAGGTGCCCTATTTGGTTGCTAATCCACTTCCAGTGTATAACTAAACATGTCACTTCTTCCAATGGCATGTGTATTCACCCAAGTTCTCAAAATATTTCGTTCTAGATCCATATATTCATATTCTAGTTCTTTCTATCGTTGTGTGGTCATTCGCACATCATTTAGTAGAATATTTTTTAATATATTGTTTTGATATCACCATCTGCCGCTAACCCTTGCGATAATATTTTTCACAATACTTAATTTTTTGGCATGTCGTCTCGGGACCAGTCTTAGAGTTGGTTATCTTCAAATGATTTTCACTTATCATTTTGCCCTTCACCTGCTTTCTGGGTTTGATATGGAGAGGTAAGGAACTTACTAGCTTACATCTAAAAAAAATTTTGAGGCTGAGAAAAATTGAAATATTGTGCCCCACGTTGGGCGCTGGAATATCTATAAACAAATAAACTGCAAATACCTGGAAAAGAAAGTTTTAGAAGTCGCCCTTCAGTTATTGTTAGTACAAAGTAATTTTTAAGAAAAAGAATTTTCGTGAGACCATGAATGCCACAAGGGTTGCACCATCGTCGAATTAAACTCATTTATTCTAAAAGCAGAACAAAATGAAAAATAAATAGAGCGAAGTTTCTAGCTGTATTTGATATTAGAATTTGCTTGTATAATAAAGTGGAGAGAAAAAAAATTTAGTGCTACTGCAATAGCTGCCACTGGGTTGTCATTGTCCCAGTTATACATGCGCAGGCTGATCTTTGTACATTAGAGAGGTTACTTCTTTCCAGATTAGGTCTTCTGCTCTAACGAGGGAACACCGGCAAGTGTCAAATTCCGATTTCCACGAAACTCAAACAAATTGAAACATCGCGTAAAGATTGGAAGGGGGATGTAACCCTAAATCGAGCCGTTTCGAGAAGTGACGCTTGTTCACGCTATTGCTGTGTACATCCAAAGCGTAGTTTTACATTGGATCCTCAATTGTTTGCTGTAAAGTTTCTGCGCATCAATAAGAATTTTCTGCCCTATTGGTTATATCAAGTTTATACTCATTTGGGAGAAGTTTACAATCTAGAATATCGCTTAGAAATTGAGCCTCCAAGTTGCCCAACTGTCCTGGCTACTCATTTTCATGGGCTTTTTCTGTTAAATACTAGTAAGGCAGTCTTGATGGGGTTCACATTATGTGTCATTGCTTGACATATCTTTTTTAAAATTGATTCTTCTGTGATGTGTTCCGAAATAAGCAGCAAAAATCTTTTCAGATTAATTAAAATCTTCTTTGCTATTACACATTTCTTTCTGACTAAAATATCCATAGTGAATGAGAGGGTATAATCCTATAAAAGACGTCTTAAATACATTCGGAGCTGATCTAGTCCAGTCATGCTAAACATCTAAAACTTCAATACAATCATCTGCGGCATATAGACAACTATCATTGCAAATTTCTCCATTCGACCTAAAGTCATCTCAAAAAGAAAACAGTGAAAAAGCTCAAACAAATTTTAGAAAACAAGAAAAACAAATAGCAGTTTTTCTTGTTAACCACACTAGCCTTCACAGAACTTGAATGGGAGAAGAACTTGAATGGGAATTGTCCAATCCAGCGAAGTGTTTAACCAACCGAAAATAAGAATGCGTCAGACATAAATATCAATATGAGAGCCTGCAAGATAGCAAACAAAAAATTGTGTTCGAAAGATGATGAAATCGGTTGAGGTACATCAAGAAAAATGTAAGTGTGTAGTTCAAGCTTGTATTGGGCAGGACGAACAAGATGTTTACATGTTGAGTTTTTGTACAAGGTTTTTCCTTATGGAAAAATATTGATCGCGGTTTTTCATAGGTCATAGGTCAAAATTGAGCAACTTTGTCATGTTTAAACCTGTGTATCTTTAGTAGCAAGCAAGATCCTTATGGTGAGGTTTGAAATGGAATTACTTTGTACATTATAGTTAGAGTAGACCATTTTCCGTGCGCGCCATGTGCGCCGGTATGGTAGTGTAATTCGTAATATACTAGAATATGCGATAGAATAGGGACGCAACATGAGCTTGTTACCGATATAAGTATAGAACTAAAGACATTTATTCTATCAGAAATAATTAAATATACATTTGGTTTTCTGCTGTTAAAGTAATATGCAATACAGTCATCCCCACATCGGCGCTCATGGCGCGCACGGAAAGTGGTCTGCTCTAATTACACTGGTCAACAGTGAAATTGCTTCTTAGGTGAAAGTACCCAATCCTGAATGAATTCAACCTGCTGAACACGAATATCACATTGAGAAAAGTTGATTGGCTCACGTTCCAGAGATATTGACGTTTTGTCCATTGTATAGATGCTATTGCATAATGTAATGCAATTTAGTGAGAAATTACGAAATTTTGCGTCATATTGCATCACCCCTTCACACATTTCATCAGGACATTGCCACCATGGAGCAACGGTACCAAGGCAAATGGTCTACGTCAATGCTAGCTGACTATTGTTGGACAATCAGTAGAGATGCTCCACAAGTCCACTACAAACGGCAGGCCAAAAGAAGTCGAACATCAGAAGCAGACTAATGTTTTCTTACCATGTATTATAATATTGACATAAGTACACTTTTTCTGAAATATGCGTAAATGTTTTCTTACCATGTATTATAATATTGACATAAGTACACTTTTTCTGAAATATGCGTACATATTACAGAAAACCCGTTTTTTTTCTTAGTCATTTTCGTGTTCAGCACATTGAATTCATTAAGAAATGACTATTTTCAGCTTGGAAGCATGAACTTTTCGAAAATTTGTTGCCCAGTGTTATAGTTGTTGAATTTGGGATTACTCAAATTTAAAATTGCACAGCTTACTTTGACATAGTGCCCATCTACCATATCCACGAAAATGGCAATCCTTTTTATACGCACATTCCTTTCAATGGACGAAATACGTATTACACAATGCACATCAGACATGTACAGATACTCGAAGGATATGTACACATGAAGTCGTATTTCCGTATTAATTTTCCCACGTCTCGTCAACTGTCAGCGAGCTTTTCGAGGTTGGTAACCCAGTTTCATGGGCTGCGCCAGCAAGCACAGATATCCAACTTCACTAGGCAAACAACACGCGTGTGTATGCCTTGAATACGTAAATAGACCGAGTCGCGTCAGTCCCCGGAACAATAGTTCCGTTAAATATGTCCGAATCTAGCTTCCCTCTCTCTTTCTCTCTCTATCTCACCCCTTCAGTTAGTGCTCCCCTTTCTAGCTACTTCCACCACTATTTATTCCGGTAGAATAGCGGGATGACAAACAACTTAATTATCTTCGGTGTAGGAACGAAATATACTCACGCACGCACTGGCGAAATTTCGCAGGACGCTCATATAGTTAAGCGATGTCGCTTTCGGGACGATCTTGTGTTCAATGGAAGCGTCTTTAATAGGTAATGGGGAACGCTAAATTCCACTTACGTGTGTGGAATTATTCTATAATTATTTGATTAACGTTTGTAATAGGGTTTCACGTTAGCAGGGAAATTATTCCGCAGTCGAAATTATCCTTTTGTGGATATAAAGTGGTTTTAGACGACCAATTAGATTGCTGCGGAAATAATTGTCGCTACTTTATTTTAATTCTAAAGGGTTTTTCTATGGCATTAATTTTATGCCAGATACACAGATAAATCGGTGGGGTATTTGTTTATTTTATTACCGCTTTTCAATGAGAAGAAGTTGCTCAAGGTTTCTGGCAAATCCTTATGCTTTCTGGGTTTGATATGGAGAGGTAAGAAACTCACTAGCTTATATCTAAAAAAAGTTTTGAGACTGAGAGATATTGAAATATTGTGCCCCACGTTGGGCGCTGGAATATCTATAAAAGAATAAACTGCGCTGCGTTATCAAACACCTGGAAAAGTAAGTTTTAGAAGTCGCTCTTCACTTATTGTTAGTACAAAGTAATTTTTGAGAAAACATGAAAAATCGTGAGACCATGAATGCCACAAGGGTTGCACCCTCGCCTAATTAAACTCATTTATTCTAAAACAGAACAAAATGAAAAATAAATGGAGGGAAGTTTCTAGTTGTGTTTGATATTACAATTAGCTTATATAATAATCTTGGTGAAACAACTTTCAATATAGTGCAAAGGATGAAATAACTGTACTTAAAATACAAAACTACTTACGAAACCATCCAAGAAGATCCAATAAAAAAAAAAAGAGAAAAAATCCAGTATCTTCATAAATTTGTTAAACATTTCATGAACCGCCATTAGTTATCTACGAACTTCTGGCTGAAATTGCATTGCCATTCTGGTTCCAATTTCACTTATACATTTGTCAATCCCTTTTTACTGGAAAAACTCATTTAACAAGAACTTCCAAGAAATTGATCTGCCTTTTGCGTGGGTAGATACCTTATTTCAATTTGACTTTCACGCGCATAAACTAGGAAGGTAATATAGGACCGAAAACTTATCTACTAACGTGTGAATAGTTAGGGAGGCGAAGTATTCCGATCAAACTTTCCAATGAATTTCCCTCAGGTTACGGAATCTGTTCGGGGAAACTTCGCTACTTTAGTATGGCGAATTTGATAGGTGGCAATTCGAGCGGAATTAACGCGAGGTTGACGCACATATGTATCTCTGTTAAAGGGGAGCGCACGTGAATAATCTGAAAATATGCTTTGCGGCTTCGTTTTATGTGTAATATGTGTTGTTGTTGCAGAACTTAACTGTTAACTTTGGAAGAGAAATATTAGCGAACATCAAATATTTCAAAACATTTTTTCCTTCGTAATAGGATTCGTTTAATGCGAAAAGTAAAAACTGTTCTGCAAAATTGCTCTTCATAACATTAAGTGGTTGCTGTTCTTTTACAATTATACACTTCAAAACAGAAATCATTAAGCATACAAACGAATGGTTTCTAACAATTCTACCACTCCAGTATCGAACAGTTTAGTTAATTTCTAGCCCGGATTTTCTGAAAAGCAGAGAGAGGATGCACTTGAGCGAGATTAATGATCGGGGAGGAGATTTGATGGGAAACAAAAGCAGTTGGCTTTATATATTTCGTTTTAGGTTTTTGACGGACCAAACAAAAGTCCGTTGCCGAGTTCTGATTAAAAATATTGTATTATATTATATATATTATATTTATGATGCATGATCAGTTATAGATACGCTCTTTTCACTTAGAAGTATCAGAAATGCAAAATTATTATTTGGGGAAAGTATAGATTGAAGTGCCAATTTGGTGGAGGTGCCACATAAGAATTAATTGAAAAATTCTAATTCTAGGTCTGACAGGTCTCCTCTATTTCCTCTATTTTTAGTGGTAGATTATTTATTGCATTTTTATCACGCCTTAACAGCAGCAAATTCATGTTTTTTCTTGCTTTCGGCTTCCACATTACTAGGTCAGTTAAATTTATATTCAATCAGATTATCCATATCTTTAGATACAGAGATATGTATTTATTGATGCGACACAAAAGTGTATAGGACATATCAAGCGTATAAATGTGACAAGCACGAAACAAAATAAGATCTACCTGGATAGAACAATGAAATCTTGAATGGAGCAGACGCAGCGCTGAACTAAAAAGGAACTACCCGCTTCCTAAATATTTTTATACTGATCAGAGATGTTATTTCACGCAGAAGTAAATTACAAAGTGAAAATGCAACAGCAGATATTGGTAAACCTTTTATAGAACTCACTGTGTTTAATGGCGCACTATATTTTTGTGTTATATGAGTGAATGTCCTTGCTCCTAATAAACGTCCTTCTATTAACATAGATTCTAATATATACATGTGGCCGATTTTTTTTTTCAATATTTGATATTAAGATATTTTAAATTTTTAATTAATTCCTTAGTTAAAGTTACACAGCGATATTTCTAGTTCAAATTTTAAGCAATATTATATCAAAAAATTTCGTTGTGGTTGTGCGTTCTTAATCTAAACCATTGTTAGTAAATTTTTTTGATTTTTAGAAAGTAAGGTATATAAAAAAGCATATAATTAGTTTTGGATAGATTTGTGCATAAATTATTTACATTAAACTACTGACTTAAGCCTTTTAAGAAGTTTTCGGCATTTTTTACACATTTCTTTAAGATTTCTTTTAAAATTCCCACTAAAAATAGGAAGGTTGTTCGGGGTAACAACGGGGGAGGTGCAATCTATTCTCATGGATTTGTTAATAAAGAATTTCGCATCAAAGAAGACTGTAGGTGCAAGTGAGTAATTCACATTCATCCACTTTAAACATTTAATATTAAGGAATGCTAAGGACAACACCTCAACCATTGATTGATCAATTTAACAGGGGAATTTGTATTTGATTTATGTAAATGAAATTCCACGAAATTCCTATAAACATTTAAAGGACTTTCTCATCATTGCCTACACATCCAAATATTCCTAATTGAATCGTAATGAAAAAAAAAGAGGTATTCTGCAAATGGAGAAGCATTACCACACTAAAAACATTTCAATTGGCTTTACCTCAATTTTAAATTAGAAAAATCCACTAGCGGACGCCGTATTGATGACGATACTATCTAGTCCGTAGGGAAGCGTACATCACAGTGCGTTTTTTTTTGTTTTATCCTTTAAAGCAGCACCAAGTGAAATGGAGTAGCGAATGTATGTCGGAAAAAAGGGGGACGGAAAAACACTCACACTCAACGTTTTTCACCAAACAGGTAGAGTCGACGTATTTAGAGCAACCCATCGTTGATAACCCATGCTGCGACGGCCCTGCAATTTTTTTAGTTCGCCGTATTTGGCCAAATCGGCAGGTTTGAATTTGTAACTGTCCGGCGTATTTGCATAACATATTGGTATTGCGGTGTAATGGATGTTGTACGTTCCTTTTTCTGATTGAATATTGCTCGATTGCTACAGAAAGCAAATAAATAAAATGGTGCACATTTTGGTATATTTTATGAAATCAATAAAATTACATCACTGGGGATGCTAGCAGAAAAGCTGTTAAGTATGGAAACGTTGTCATACGCGTTAAGTGATTACAAATTCACATGAATATTTTGACATGCTTTTTTAGTTAAGTTGCCTGTTTTTAAATAAAGTAGGAGTGTCATTAAAAATTGTTGCGATCGATGTACGGAAAATCATTTGCTGGAAAATTTGTGAACTAATCGGGAGAACACAGGCAGCTTGCACCAACTTTCTTATGTCATTAATGAAAACCAAGACAGTTTCAGGAAAAATAAATCCACTATTACAGCGTTAATAGCTTTCTACAATACTATTTTGGCCGAAATTGACAGTAAGAGGTATCCAATTGCTATATTTTGCGATTTCAGCAAAGCTTTTGAATGCGTTCAACATTCAATATTGCTACAAAAGCTTTATGAGTATGGTATCAGAGGTAATGCGGCAGATTGGTTTGCTTCGTGCTTAGCAGGACGTTTACAATTTGTGACACTAAAACACGAAGCCAGCATGAATGTAAAGAACTATAAATCTAGCTACTTACGTATACTTCATGGAGTTCCGCAAGGTTCTGTGCTGGGCACTTTACTTTTTAGCATGTACACCAATGACATATTTCATTTTGTTTCTGATTTACTTATTTGTATGTATACTGATGACACCACAATACTTATTCCACGGGACAGTTTACAAGATGCCGAAACTGCCAGTAACATCGCAATCAATTGTACCAATGGTTTTCTAGCAACAAACTGTGTGTCAACAAAGATAAAACGATATCTATGCTTTTTTACACTAGACAGCAATTGCAAAACACACAATGTTGCATACTTATAAGTGGTGATCCTTTGCGGCAACAGAAGAATACAAAATTCCTTGGCGTGCACTTACAAGATAATCTGTTGTGGGACAATCATTGCAGTACAATTACGAAATCAATCCATACTAAAGCATATCTTTTTCGGGCTCTCAAGAATACTTTATCGGTTCACACTCTCAAGACTGTTTAGTTTGCTGAGATTCATTCGAGAATAACGTACGGAATACTCATCTGGGGCTCGTCGCCTTCTGCTAACATGGTACTTTTAGCGCAAAAGCAAATTATCAGAATTCTGGGCGGTTTAAAACTAATTGAATCTTGGAGAAATACATTTGTTACACTAGGTGTGGCAACAGTGCCGTCGGTTTTTATATTCGAGGCAATCTGCTATATTCGTAGGCAAACTAGTAATTACGTCACTAACAGAGACATACATGATTATAACGACATCTTGATGACTTTCGTATACCGAAATGTGAGTTGTAGGTCACCAAGCGAGGTGTTGAACTACTAGGTAGAAGGTTGTACAACAAGTTACCTGATGTAATAAGAACTTTTACTGTGAGCTTTGAAAATACTGTTAAACGATTTCTGATCGAAAGGGCTTTTTATAGCGTGCAAGAATATTTATTATATTGAACTTCGTTTTTGTTTTTAGCTTTAAGATTACTGTTTCGTTCTAGTTTTTCTTTCTTTTCTAATTGGTGGTGGTTTGGATTCGTTTATCATATTCATTGCTTTGTTAGATTAATAATCTTTTTCTTTTTATTTCATTTTGACTGGTTTTATAATCATTCTTGATTCTACAAATCAATAAAATTACTTACTTGCTAACTTACTTATTTTAAATGGAACGCAACTTATCATTATTATTGTTTTTCAACTTTTCCTAAAACCTATTCCGATTCTCTTTAGAAAAGTGACAAATGCAAGTTAAAAATTAGTATTAGTCACACCGAGACATGAAGATACATTTTGCCACGCCAGTTGTTAATTTTCATTTAGTTGACACATTTTTTTGGAAGCGAATTCTTGTGGTCCGCTGATGATGCCGGTCGCAGTTGTCGGCGAAACGTTCGGAAGAAATTCCAATATAACACGACCCTTAGCCCGGAAAAATTGCCTTTAACAGCTAGAGTATTCGTATTATGGAAAGCTCCCTTGACCAGAGGAATATTTGGGTGTTGGTTGAGACCGTTCATGCCTCAATTTCTTGGTAGGATGCAAAAAAGATAACAAAACCTAGCCACTCACTTCAGCTATTTCCTCGGAAAGGATTGGAGATACCAACATGTGCATATTTGCGCAAGGAAACAATTCCCAAATATGCATGTCTTGAACCATACCAGAATTTTCTAGCGTCAATTCTAATTTGGAAACTCTAATTTTAAGTTTCAATCAAAATGAAGAAGAATCATCTAATAATAAGGTTATGAATACTGTGCTTTACTTTATCGACACCCTGTATATGTTATAGCGTCATTTTTCCTTGAGGTTTAAGCCACCATTCTATCTTCTTTTTTGTGGCCTTTACAACTGATATTAATAAGCCCATACAATCTCTTCACTAGACTACAGTAATTACCATGTGAAAGGTAGCATGAAAAGCGTACAAGATTGGGACGTTTTTTTTTTTTTTGGATAGCATCTTCACATCAGCGGCTGAAAAACGGGGATTACCAACGAGCCCAGAGTATTACAAACCACCAGCCTATTCATACGCTGTTTACCTTCGCGCATGCATAGATTAATTAAGGTAAACCGGTAGAATTCGTTATGCGCCACCTCCCGTTTCACCGACCAATCCCTGATGCATTTCGGAATTAGCAATTCTAAATCTGCAGTGCGCGAATAACGCATACGTTCCCTTTGTGAAATGATCCTCTCCGCTGCAAATTGTGCCGTATTTATTAAAACACCATTCCGATAGTATTTCTGCGGGAGAACGTTTCTTCTTCTCTCTTACCTTCCAGTCCTTTTTTATTTTGATATCGTTTGTTCCCGTGTCGTTTTTTTTTTTTGTGCAATTCGAATGCAAATCCACCGCGCGCTGAAATAAAAGGACCAACGTGGCCTAGGGACGTTTTGAATTTTAAATGGGTATTAATTTATGCAGGGATATTCAATAGAATCTCGAATAACTGGTTACCGAGAGCTAGTGCGGCATAAATACGATGTAGAATAGAAAAAAATATCTCTTTTTTGAATCTAGAAATTAAAAAAAAAAATTCTTTGATGCAGCGGTCGAAAAAGCATTCAAAAGCCTCTTTGAGGAAGTGATGCATGGGTCAAGAAACATGTTTTCATTTGTGCTCCAAACATTTCGGTTATTTCTTTGCTCAGTGCCAGTGTTATCATCAAAACCATTAACGAAGATGTGATTTAGAATGAATTTAATAAGAATGTTTAAGGCGTTCGGATGCCATAAGAGTCGCCAGTTCGAAGTATGACAGCTGCGTAATAAAGAAAACAGAGATGTAACGCTGTTGCTTCAAAATGAAAAATTAGTTAAAGTGTTCGGACTTTTTTTTTTTAAAGTAAGTACTAGCACATTATTTAAAAGTAACAAATTGTATTTTCAGGGATAAATTAGCAAGTTAATACTGTACCTGTAAGGAAACACGTATCTTCATGGCTATATAAAATAAGTTTATTTTTTCTTAGTAATTTACTTTGAAGCTCTTACGTAATTTTGTTAATTTATATTACTAAACGCTTTTTCCTACTGCTTTTATTTCAAACTCTAGTTACAACAGAGAGGACTGCTTATTGTTGTTTGAATGATACAAAAACGTTGCTGGCGCAGGTTTTTTTGCAAGTTAAGAATGCCTATTGGTACATACCTAGGTCTTGGGCTTGTAATCTCCGTATTGCTAACCAATTTCAGTATTTGTAGGTTTCCGAATAATAAACGTATTAATTCCTCTAAATATTGCATTTATTTATTATTGCGTTAAGTTACTACTTTCATTTTCTAACATCTGTTCAACTCTTAGCCTCTCAACATAGACACCTAACATATGGCATAAACTCTTACACATTCAAAATGTTGAAGCCCACACTCAAGGTCTGACGCTCTCTAAAAGAATAGATATTATTTACCAAGGATTTAAAATTCGACTCGATTTAATTTTAGTAAAGAAACACTTTCTAAAACATTTGAATTAACTCAACAAAATGAAATGGTTATAAGTTGATTAAAGTTAAAAACAGAAGACGATCTTACAAACTCCTCAACACATAAAAGTATCAACGACGAACAGCTCCCCTATTTGACACTTCATGTATCAAAAAGGCGCTATTTTTACGACTCTATGGTTTCCGAAAGCGCAGTAGCTTAATGCCTTTTAATAGTCTTATATCGTCTATGGTCGAATCTTGAAATCAGGTGAAACTCTTGACCTGAATTTTGACAAAGCGATTATGTGAGAACTAACACTACTAATCAGAGCCAAAATTATTTAAGCTTCTTAGGAAAAATTAGATTTGACTCATTTCTTTAGTTTACGGAAAACAGAGAGAAGAAGAAGAATCTCCTTACAGAGTCATGTTCGATGTTCAGTCATTCATGGCCAGTAGAAGTTCTTCAAAGTATCGAAAGTCAAGGTTACTTTCAAAGGGTCGTGGGAGAGACGATACTTTTTAATTTTGACTGCCAGTGAAAAAGGTAATCAGTTACAATAAGGAATCAATTGTTTAGGCTTCATATATTCCATCTATACTTTAAAAATAAACCTAAGAAAAAAAAACAAAATAAGATGAAAACCTAATGCAATAGATTAAAGAATTCATTTAATGACTGACAATCCTTACAGATATCGCAGTTAAAAGAAAATACTTCACTTCACTGGAAATACAGTATATTGAAAATTGTGACTCAGGATTTATTTATATATTATCATTATACCGAGCAAAGGCGAGGTAAATACGCAAACTTCATAGATGTATGTATTAGAGTTTCTACATATCAGCCTACAATCGAATGTTAAACCTATTTCCATTGTATTGTGTCGCAGATGTTATTACAAATCGTCTCAATGATGGCAAGGAGTGAAGATGTGCGCCATCTAGCGTTATAGCAAATTTTCCTTCATCGTAAAGGAGTAGTTGGAGTAAAAATTCAAATATATATATATATATATATATCTGAGACGTTAGTTTCGCACACAAATCCAAAAATATTTGTTGGCTGAGTTGTAGAATCACTGAGGTTGTTGTTTTCAACTACTATAGTGGATTTTAGTTTTGCTATTCTTTTTCTGTTATACTTTGTTCCGCATAATACGGTCTTGTTTATGTTATTAATTTATAGCGCTTGATATTATTTTCCATAGTAATTCGAAATTATCTTTTAGCAGCTGCTTTCCTTGTGTTATATAAAAATAATCAAAGCAAACATCCCTCCTCTAATAAAAATCTAATTTCAGAGGTGCCATATCCACCTTAGCACTACACTATGCTAAACGTGCTCGACATGCATGCCTCGGTAGCTACACAGCTCGTTCTTTTCATTCTTCGCCGTCCCTAATTAGCATTCGCCTTCGGGGGAGATTCGATTCTAGCGCTGGCTGGGAGGATTACCGGGCAACACGCGAACTCATCATCTCCGAATATTATATGCGGGTAAAAGGAGCTCCGCCACTTCGGGATTGGATAAGGCGTTCTCCTTCGTTTGTATTGGCGAGGGTGTGCGGCACGATGATGGTGTAAACCGACGTCTGTTAAACGACGATAAGCGACAAGACGGAAACACTTGTGCTTTCAGGTCGTTATCGTGGGGAATTTCGACCTCTTTTTGTGCCGCACCGGCATACCTGGCGCTTTCATATGGTGGCGTTCCTCTACGTTTCCTTTCCTCCCATTTTTATTTATCTGCGACGGAAACAGGCGGCGCCCTTTTGATTTATTAGCAATTTCGGTGGAAGACATCGGAAAGTGGCTCGGCCGTGTTACATTTCGCTGGTTGTGATCAGCCTCGTAAAATGTGAGAAGTTTTTAAATCCTTTACGAAAAGAACATGAAAGAGAACAGCCGAACTCTGGATAAAATATTGTTTTCTGAGGTGAACTTCGAGGGTTTCTGTTTGGAGATCGTACCAACTGTTTGTTTTATTAGCTGTGTTGTGTAACCAACAAGAAAAAGCAATGTCTTTAATGTTAAAAGAAATTACGTTATTATTTTAATCCTAAGCTCATTCTATTGTATAAGAAATGCGATCTATTATACAATGTTGCAACATATAGGATTTTTTTTTATTATTAAAATATGGTAATTTTTTTTTATTTTTGGGGGATAGGTTAAGCATGTCTAATAACAGCAAAATTTATTTTGACGCCGATCACGTGACCACCAGTATGGCGGTAAATTGGAAAAACATGGAATGAGTCGGCAAAAGTTAGATGACGTGGTATCCAAGAAAGATATTTAAAAAGATTGCTTAGAATTCAATTCCGATAAAAATATTTAAAAAAATTTAAGAATCACAATATTTTTCAAGTAAATTGCGTATTTCCATCTTTTTCCATTTTAATTACTCAACTGAACTGGAATCTATAAATTTGGTTGATACTTAAAGAACTTGGTCAATTCTAAAATTAATATAGCTAGGACTATAAAAAGTTGGTTTGCAGTATGACAGCTGCTGTTGCAATCGACTGTATCCGAAAGGAATAAATAAATTTTACATATATTTTTAATCTGCTTCTCTTAGAATTCACTAAAAATTTAATGCAGTTCTTGTTGTCGTCTGAACGTAACATCCGATTACTGGAATTTAAGAGCATTGGACCAATTTAACTAGGGAAACAATTAAGAAAAAAGAAACACAGTTATTTTCTACGTTAATATACGTTATATTTAAGTGTGTGGTTTAATTTCTTAATTTAGAGTTAGGGGGATTATAATAGATCTAAAAAGATCGCGGTTGAATAGGTCTGCATGGCCGTCCCAACCCTAATCTAATGTAATCTAGTTTACTAGATATACTAGTTTTATTTATTTTATTTACTAGTATAGTAGTTTTTGATTTTTTACTCTGCTCTTTAATGTTTTGCTTTGCAATTTCGGGTCGGGTGTGAGTCCAGAATATTTTAGGCACTTACAATTAGTGCATTGTACTTTGGTTATGAGGGACCATAACTGGTATGCTTGGTGGAAGAGAGTGGTTGCCTTCAGCGTGAGACACAATCTCACTCATCATTTAAGGAAGGTAGTGTTGGTGAAGTGGTGTAATCTGTATTTCTTTGGTTCAACTTTGTCTTGCCCAAACAGCCTCTTATGATCCAGCGCCTCACAGTTGCATAATATGTGTTGAGTTGTCTCTGGTTTCTTTTTAAATAGTCGCCATTAAACAATCCTATCTTGTGTAGCTATTCATTTGTACCGACAAAGGAATACCTACGCAAGATAAGATTGTTTAATGTATCGACAAGAATCCCACAGTTATCTGTAGTCGATTCCTACTTAAAAGTAGTATGTAGTCATTCAGGCCTTTTCTGGTATGGCTTGCCCATAAATTGCTTGCCATGCTCATGCCTGGATATGTTTGCCCAGTGCTTTCTATGCTCTTCTCCTATCCAGTTACCCATACGACTTCGGACCATGCTGTTGCTTGTTCTCAAAGCCGATTCTGGTCTTTGTAGTGGCATTTGTGCTCCTCGACGAGCGAGTTCATTCGCTTTCTCAATGCCGTGGATCCTTTGGTGTCTTGGCATCCAAATCAACTCTACCCTGTTTTGTTCTGCCAGTAGTTCTAATAATTTTTCTAGGCACTTCCATACTCGTCCTCGATGGAGCCCTTAATGCTCTCTGGCAATCAGAATAAACACAAATCCGCTTATTTAGAGTCGCCCTTTTATTATGCTTATTACAAGGTGGCGAATACCTCTGCCTAGAAAACAGAGGCATATTTACTAAGTGCATAACTGCACAACTGGCAATTGGTGAGATGGTCTAAATTCCCGCGCCAGTGTCTTCAGCAGTCTTTGACCCTTCTGCATACCACGCATAGATTTGCTGTCTGGCATTGTGCACTCCATTCACTCTTGTCTGCAGTGATTATTTGGAATGGACTCCTAAGGCAGTATCGTTTTGATATGTGATCGATTTGCATATCTATTCCGCTATTGCAATATGGTATGATCTGTAGGTGGTCCTGGGCAGTACATTTTCTAGCCTATATGCACCTATTCTGGCTTCATCTTCTGGATCATCAAATGAAGTGGCGACAGCGCCAGAAGGACTACCACGGCTGCAGCAGGTGTGGTCCACATTGCCTCTATTATAGCTATGCATGCAACTCTTTGCACCATGCTCAGTGGAGTCGTTGCTTTTGTCTGTAGTGTCTTAGGCCAACACACTAAAGATGTTGTGTATTTAAAGATCCATTTCACGACCACACTATAAATCCAATATTGCATGCCTGGTTTGAGATCTCACTTCATACCGTGTGTGCGTCTCGCTGCTATAAGGCTCAAAGCCGATTTTTTAGGTAATATTTTCTAAATGTTGATTCCAGGTAAGTCTCGAATGTACTTCACCTCATCTGTTATATCTGTACTGTATTTCCATTTATATTTATAGTTCTAAATTCCTGCGACATGTAAACATTGTAATTTTTGCTTTGCTTGGGGTCCCATCTGGACACCAGATGTAGAGCCTCTCATATGTGATCTATGACGGTAATATTAAATTTGTTTCTGGTGGTGTTATTGTACGTTCCTTTATCGATACTATATTTATTGTATGTAAATAAATACTTGATATGTTTCCTTGTAGTTTTTTGCCTTTTAAACGCAGGTGGAAAGGGGCATTGTTTATTTAACGTAAGGAATTTCTAAGTTATTTACTCTTCCAACTCAAAAACTGCAGCTTAACATTCTTATTTCGTGTGCGGATAAGGTAAGCAGGTAAAAACTTTAGTAAAGGAAAGAGAAGTGATATAAGTAACATAGTGTAAGAAAAAAAACTAGGCCACAGAGATTAAGGTTCAAGGGAAAGCTTGCAAGTGCGTACCACGTGGTTCCCCCTACTTTATTGTCTCTTTCGCACCGGCGGCAATTAGATGGGCACCGCTATAAGGTACCCTAGGGAGAAACGGACTTACTTCCTGGAAGGTGTCGGCACTTACCGCCGCGACCGCTCGAGGTATGGGTGGCGGTAGGAGCGGGGATGAAGAAGGATAATGGCAACCGCTCCTCTTTCCCCGTTTCACGTCCTCTAACAGCAATTCCGGGCAGGTTGGAACGGGGTCGCAGCTCGTCTTCATCAAAACGCGATGATTGAGGGGCTCGAGATGAGAGAGAATGCGGAGACACCCACTCGTGAGACATGACGGCGTCGCGACGTTAAACGGGATGAATTCGGGTTCGTCACGTAATGGAGTCGTTATATGCGGTCGGAGCGGGTGCGTTCTTGTCGAAATAATCCCATTTGTACGGTACAAAGACTACGAATGTGCTCCGCGTACGTAGGGAAGATAAAGCGACGGTGGGGGACGATTTAGGTTGAATATGCTGCGGAATCTGCGTGAGGTGCGCTCTAAGGAGCGGCAGCGCTGTTTACGATGGCAAAATAATTTTGATACCATCAAAGGTTGAGGGAAATGCGAATCTTCGGAGACACGCGCGACCTTGTATCTGTTTTCAATTGCGAAGGTTGTCAGATTAGTACACTCTAGTCCACGCGAATGAACTGGTAGGTTTAAGAAATACTTAATGGGGAGTTTAAGCATGCGCACACTAAACAATTGTAGGCTAAATTAGGTAGCGTATGACAAGTAGGAAACATAACTTAATTTTATTTATTTATTTCTTCTTTCATCTATCAGTGCAATAAATTCGCTAATAAACAAGTGGGTGCGTGTTTGAGGAATTCTGCATTCTTTTCGAGAGAAGCCTTTCATACATGGTGTTTCATGTAATAGTGGCCAATACCAATTTTCTTATTTTAAATGCTACACCCTGTATCTTATACAATTTTTGGATTTTCCAGACATATTTCATGTATATTTTCCTACAACCTATCTATTTCGGAAATATTTAGTGTTTTCAGCTTTTTTGCAAAAAATGACTTTAATGTCATTCATCAGAATATTAGCCTCAGGGCCACAGTAAAACAAAGTGCCTCTGTGCAGAATATTCGACCTTGCGGTAGGCAAACAGAAGGTATCCACAGCTCTTGAGGTAGATCTAAGCACTGTTACACTTTACATTGAAACGGAAATGACCTTGATTTCAGTGCCACGTGCTGCCCATTCAGCCTACGCAGAAGCTTCGAAGCCCCTTGCCTTCAAGCTACAGCTAAAGCTTCAAAACGTATCAACCGCTTTCTTTTATTTTCTTTCATTCCGTTTACTACTTATTCTTTATTACCAGTTAAATTGCCAGTAACTTTGCTCTCACAAACAGTCATTTACCATTTACTTATAGTAAGGAATTAATTGCGTCAATTTTAAATTAATCTCATGAATTTAGCTACCACGTGCTATTGCTTTTTTTACATTAATTTTACTATCCAGCAACCACGTGCTATTTTTGCATTAATTTTAATACCAGAATTCAGCAACCATGTGGCAATTTTTATTCTTTTTTTGTGTAGTTTTATATTTGACACAAAACAAAACTTCGCAGCATTAAGTGTCAGTCTGTTGACAGTACATTAAGTTTGATTGCAAAACATTCGATACCTTCTCAATCGTCTGCGTATGCTAACACAGTGCAATCTAATTCAGCATTGATAAATAAAACAAACAGAAACGGGCCAAGATTAGATCGTTGGGTACACCAAAAGTGGATACAAAGTCACGTGATTTAAATCTGTTATAATATACATATCTAGGTTCGCCCGTGCGATTGGTATGAGTTTATGAAATGCACAAGCTAATTGTTGTTGAAACCTATCAGAGAGATTAATTTTATAAATTATGTAGGTTTGTTAATAAAATTAAAGATATTTGTGTAAATTTTGAGTGATCATACCGCTATTTATGTCGGTACATAAGTTGTAGTATTCCTCATCCTACCTGTGGCTACCATCTCGTCGAAAGAGGAGCTTTGAAAATAATTTTGGAACCCACCCCAAGTCGTTTCCACTTCCGACAATAACTCAAACTTCCCCCCGCCTCTTTAAATTGCGTAGCTTTTAAGTGTATTCGGATTTAAGCATCGAAAGCGGTGCCATGTTAGCTCCTCGCCAGGCGGAGATTTATGAACTTCATTAGGCGCTCGGTCGTGTTCCGTTCAAAACTGAACCGGTGCTTTCGCAGCACCAGCACGACCACCGTCGATACTCTCCCCGTTCACTTTGGTTTTATTAATGCGGCAGAGACGTCATAATAAGCAAAGGGAAAGGGGATGGGGGGGGGGAGGGGGGGGGGACGATCGTGCCGGCCCCCAGAAGAGTCGCCGAGCTATTTTTCTCGAAATTTATAGGGTCAAGAATCAACAGGCGGAACTCCCAAACCCTCCATCTATGTATAGGTCGGCGTATCCTCTCGGAATCCAGTTAATGCCAGTTGGCCGGCTCAATTGACTGCGATTCGTTTAATCTTTTTCGGGTTCGTTTTCGCAATTGTTTCCATTGTTTGCGTCGACAGTCAATGCGGTCTGGCGGACTCCTCGCGTAGTCCTCGTGCGCCCGCTAGAATCTACCGGAGAATTTATTTGCTTCCACGACGCATTTTTCCTTTTTAATATACAATTTCCTGTTCGCTGCGTGATAAAGTTCTAAGATTGGCCGAAACATCATTACAACTTGACGATGATGGCGCTGAAGTTGTGCGTGTAACTTAAGTATAACTTCTTCGGAATGGGGAGCGTGTGTATATAGATATATATCTTATGCTGGGGAATGTTTCCAACTTATATTAGTTTCTGATGTATATATGATGGCAAAGGTAGAAGTTCATTTAGAACTGAAATA
Organism: Cetonia aurata; assembly: GCA_949128085.1. Taxonomy (NCBI): domain Eukaryota; kingdom Metazoa; phylum Arthropoda; class Insecta; order Coleoptera; family Scarabaeidae; genus Cetonia; species Cetonia aurata. The sequence continues at coordinate 40,300,410 of OX421885.1, forward strand.
GGAATTAATATCGTCTTAGGCTTGACATGATTGAATAAAATTGTCATGAGTCATCAATTATTGACAAATCTCTACAACTGCAACTAGATTTAGTCCATTTAGGTATTGTCTCTAATCAGTTTAACGAAAAAAAGGGGATATAACATTGCTGCACTGAATATACAAAGTAGAAAATTGTTTACTATTTTTAACAACGATTTTTTTTAGAAAGATTATATGCAGGAATATTTAGGATTATATTCATGGGGTTAGATTATTTTGTGCAGATGTTGTTGACCTACAGTTGGTTGCGCAGTCATTACAATTTTGTATATTACATGTTTTGGTTATGTGTTAAATTTTTTGTTTTGTTTGGGTGAAGAATTTCCTATTGTTTTTATATGGTTTATGGACTATTTATATATTATGTGATATTAATAACCTTTCTGAAACAATTGGAGTGTAATTTATTCTTTGTAACTTTTGTGCGTATCTTGATTTTTAATTTTTTCATTGATGTTTGCTTTATTCTCACAATAGTACAATCTTTTCTAATGTATTTATTAATAAATGATTGAGGGTAAGTACATCTGCCTATTAAGCTGTTAATGACGGTAATTTTCTACTTCTGAGGTGTAACTGAGTGAAAATTTAATATCTTTAGGAATGTGTTACTTTAAAATGCAAATCGGTTTGGATATTTTTTATTATTAAACAACATATATTGGATATACTTTATAGATAGATAGACAGATGTTTTATTTGCGTGACAGAAAACTTAAATAACAGCACAAACACATATATAATCTATACCAAATTTTAAACTGTACAGCTAACATAGTCTCAAAGATATTATATTCTCTGTGCGCCAAAATTTCCGAGTTCATTGTAAAATTTAATGGAACTAATTCTAAAAGATCGCAGATTCCTGGCCAATCTAAAGTATGGTCTCTGGCGGGTGCCATATCCGCTTTGTCTAGCAAAATCGTTCCTATTCGAGTAGGTGTACATAATGCATTCATAAATATATTGCCTCACACACGACAATATGCCCAAACTTTTGAAAAGTGGTCTACACGTTTCCCGAGGGTAAGCACTATATAAAATCCGAACTGGTCGCTTCTGCAAAACCAAAACCCTGTTCATATGCGCACAAACACCCCAACAGAATTCTATAACACATAATACTATGGAAAAACAATAGTAAGCTAGTGATAAAACATCTTTAGTGACAGGTTATTAGTCTGGGCTTCTCATATCACTTTTTTTATCTAATATTATGCCTAAATATTTGGTCGGTTTGAGCTAAGATCTGTGTGGGGTTTAAGGTAGAAAACATAAGTTTTTTTCTGAATTTAACGTAAGTTTAGTTAAAAAAAAAAAATAGGATTCAGTCTGTAATACCTTCAACATGTCTAAATACTCATCACATCAAAACAACGTGCTCTTATTTTGCTCTTTGATGCGTCTGTTCAGTGGAAATTAATATTTTTTGATAAGTTCAGTCATAAACGAAAAGTTTGCAATTACTTTGAAGTAAAATTTAACAGAAGTTATGTTGGCCTCGTTTAAACATAAATTCTCTTTTCATAGATATTTTCCGGTCCATTGCAAAACACTTCCACGCTTTATTCAATTTCAACTTGGCAACTGAGCGTGGAAATCCACCCATTTATACTTTGAAACATTTCAATAGCAGTCGCTTTACTATACGCGGATAGGTACCAAGTAAAACGGGCCACATAATAAGCGTACAATAGAGTTTGAGTGAAATGGACTCGCGAATTGCGCTCGCAGTTACTATAACAAGCCCGTTATAGCGCAACATTCTGAATGCGCGTCATTTTAATCCCATTTAACCGGCGTAAACAAGTATTGGAGAAGAAGACGTTCAGCATTAATAACGGTCGAAAGTTTCGTAATTGTTGTTGGCGTGTGTACATAGCGTTAATATCAGCGGGAGAGAGCCGAACCGGTTTGCCGCTGTACGCGGGTGCATGCTACATTGTATGCGATTGTATGCGGTGGAAGCATTACACGCCGGCATGTAGGGGAACGCGCCCGAATAATTCAGAGCTTTATCTGTGCATGTAACGTATACGTTCAGCTCATAAACGTCAGAATTTAAACCGTACGTAGTCATTTACGAGATGGTCGCCCACCTACGGTGTATAAGACAAAGACAGAGGAGGTTGATATGCATCGGTATAAATCCCGTGCATTGAACGTCAAATGGCGATACGTCACTGGAAAATAGCTATGGGAAAGTATGTATTCTGCGAGATTTTAATTGATTATTCTTAAATAACGTTTGAGCTTTCGATGTTTGAGTGTCGAGTATCAGTTTCTCCTCCGGGATCAGCCATATAAGTTGGGAAAAATAGCAATAATACAAAAGGAAATAAAAGTTTACTCTTAGGAATAGAAACATAAACGAAGAAGAAGAATGGTTTGCCAATGCTTAGTACTTATTATTACCTTTTAACTTCCTTACTTTTACGTTTACGCTTGTGTGTTTAAATTTTCACGCTCGGTCTCGCCTCGTGTCCGCACAGCGGCGCTGGTGGTACAAGTTAGCTGTCAATAAAAGAGGCCGCGCGTAGAATCGGTTTGTTGTTGCGCCTATTTGTCGTTACTATAGTATTTTACCCCAGAATAGTAGCTGTTTGTGTGAGTACGGCGTATCCAGGGTTCTAATCATGCTGTACGCAACAATTAAAGGAGTTTAAAGGTATTTTTAATTGAGAGTTTATTTCTATAAACTAGGTGGAACGAAAATTGTATAATGACAAAAGAAAAACAGGTGAGTGACAAAAATAAACATTCAAAATGTAAAAAAATTATTTGCCGTATGTGGTAGCGCTTTTATTTATTTTCTTTTTAATTAAACGAGTAAAATCCACATACCGGGACGGGTAAAAAATACGCCGGCGGTTTTAAAGTACAAGTTGGTGCTGTGTCGTGCCAGAGGGCTTTGCTGGCGCCGAAAGTATACCTCGGAAGGTCGGGACAATCTGCGTCGTGCCAGCAGCTTTATCGGCACCGAACAGCTCAGAGGATAGGGTTGCGTCGTGCCAGAGAGCTTTTCCCGCACCCAAATCACAGCTAGGAGAGTCGGAACAGTTTGCGTCGTGCTAGTAGTTTTGCCGACACCGAACTTGCAGTTCGAGGGGTGGCGCTGCGTCGTGCTTTGTCGGCATGAAACTCACAGAGAGGAATGAATGTAGAGTGAATGAACTCGCTCCCCGAATACTGCCAAGCGCGCGGTTTATATACACTGTAGTGATATCGCACGCGATAACGATGCTAGGGGTTAGACGTGCGTGGACGGATGCACCGTCTATGGAGACGATATTCGGCGTAGTAAACTAGAATAAATGAAAAAGACCGAATTAAACAAAATATGATGCGACACTAACGCTACCGAACTATGGGAAAATCGATTAAATAAAAAAAAATTTAATAAATTAATTATGAAATTAATACTGTAATGAATTTTACAACACCAGTAGCTTATTTGAAAAATAACCATTTGAAGAAAAGTTATATTTATTTATTATCAAAATAGTAAAGAGAAACTATTTTCCGTTGCCTGTTTTCTCTTTGAATAATACACTACTGATAGCAAAGCGAACAGAATAACGATTTAACATTCAGTATCGCATTTAGTGGAGATAAGCTGGTTTGTTTTACGTCGGGGAAAAAGAAATCGCATTAAATCGTTTTATTGGCCGTTAAAAATAACAACCGACTACAAGCTAACACGAAAGCGTTCATGTCACTCCGTATCACATGCGAGTACAGCTCTCATGGACACATATCCGATGGAGCGTTTGAATAACCTGCTTTCATCCATGATATGATTTATAAAGCGGCAATTTCTTCAAAGGATTCACCTATGTAAATCTTATCTTTATTGCTATGCGATGGGAAGGTTTATTATTTACTGCACCTAGCGTACAATATATGAAGATTCTCTGAGCATTTTTATATTATATAATGAGTTATTTACTAACGAGAAAATGTGTTGTTGCGAATCAACGACCAACTTCTTCTTGAAACTCGAAAACATTTAGTCGAAGGTAGTGTTAAAATCAACGCAATATTTCTAATTGCAAATGGCAACAATTCTTTCGGAATTCCACCATACAAAAATCCCAGCATTAACTGAAAAAAATCTAATTTAGTTTACTTTAGAATATATCCGCTTTGTTCTGACGTCGTTACGCTCGCACCCTTTGTTTCTGTTTTGCCCTGCCAGAGGGCCGGGGAGCGCAGAGCAAAAAAAAAAAGCTAATTCCATACCGCTTGCAGAATTAATTTCGAATAGAAGGGTGACGAGGAGAAATTTTAATTTCGGCCGAAACTCCTCGAACAGAGGAGGGAGTTGCTTTGTCCATTGCGCGCGGAGGATATTGAATTCCCGAAGCGGCCGATTAAATGTTTATTTTACGCTCAAAATAACATTCACTGTGTATAAAGCTTCGGTACGGTGCGCAGTGGTGCCGATCTGCAAAGGCGATTGTGAATCTACATGCTCGCAGAAATATTTTGGCGGAGCGGTTTAACTGCTTTACTCGGGTGAACAGAAGAATATCTGTGTATAGTTTATTGCTGATCCTTACAAAAATGAAAAAAAATCTAACTTAATCAGTAACTCGGTATATACTAGCACAATAAATATTACACAAACAAGTTTTAATAATTTCATAAGCTTGTTTGCTTGCTTAGTTACACTTACATTTATTTCCTAAGCATTTCAATACTTTTTATTATTCCTTTTAAAAAATTCATTAACTCCTAATTCATTTCAATAGAATGGAAATAACTTTTTTGATGATTAGAGTAATTCTTGGAACCGACGAATTTTTAACAGAGGGTTGGCTCACATCCGCCTCCTCGTTAAAAATGCGCCTGTACAGAAACGTTGATGTATACATTATCGTAGTTTTAATAATTTTACTTTACTGTTAATCATCTCCTATGAAATTATTGAAAGATTTTTGGAGTTTTTTGACGTATCATTCGGTCGAACAGCTGAAGATTTATTTAACCTTTTATCACATAACAGCGAAAAATATGATTTAAAAAAAAATTAGTCTCTCAAACATATGATGGTGCATCTGTTATGGCAGGGCATTTAAATGGTTTACAAAGTAAAATAAAAACAATTGCACCTCAAGCTCTTTTTGTACATTGTCATGCTCATGCCTTAAATTTAGTTTTGAGTAAAGTTTGTAATATAAACAAAGAATCTACAATTTTCTTTTCTAATTTAATTGATATTGTTTTTAGAATTTATATTTGGTTTATTATTACGTTTATGAAGGGTTTATTTTTACGTTTTTATTACCTTTTTACCTATCACCTCGTCCATTTTCCTATCCAGGCAAGATTTCACTCTCACCTCTACCTAGTTGTTGCTAGACAATAAATTATATTTTGTTTTAATCTATTTTTTTTTTCAAATTTTATTCTACACTTACAATGCTACAACAATAACTATAAAATATAATTTATTGACTGAGAAGGGTTACTTAGGCTACAGTAGCCTCCCTTGAACAAAACGTCACAAGCCGCCATTGGTATTGTATTAAAATTATAAATTTATTATTATTGATGTGGTATTACACATAAGCTCACATGCAAAACTGAACATTAATGCCTCTTCCTAATAACGAATAGTACAGAATTGGGAATAAATCAATACAATATAACTAGGCATCGATGCTAATGAAGACGGCCTTACGGTATTCACCGTTTCCTCGGTTGCCTTATTAATCTTAGGTGCGCTCAAGGTGAATCAAGCGTTCCCCTATTAGGGGGAGAGAACTACGCGCCCAGTCTTGTTGTTAGTCACTTTGGCAAGGCGGACAAATAATGTAAGTGGGTCACGTAATGGCACACCGTCACCGCAGCCGAACAAATGGAGTTAATTTGTCGTGCGCCTAGGTTAATGTTACCTTTATGAAGAGGCGGATTTTGTATCTCATTTGCAGCGTGGATTACTGGGGAGTCGCCGGTTTTATAGAGTGGAATTAGGTTAAAGTTGCTGGTCATTTACGATCGAAACTAGTTAGAGGCAAAGAATCTAATTTCTAATGGTAATTGCACACAACGCTTCAAGTACTTGTTTTGTCTTTTTAGTGATTGCCCAGTCACTGATTTTTAACTATAAAAGTAATTCGCTAAGGGAAAATGAAACAGAAGTGAAGGTCAAGGCTTTTAAAGCACGGAATTGCATTAGAAAATTGATGATGGGATTTAATTCTGAACAGGCAGGTTTAAACTTTGTTAAAATTAGTAAAATTAGCAAAAAATTTACAGCGAAACCTTTTATAATATGGGTATTAAATTTAAATTACATCATGTTTTTTGTATTTTAGATACGTTACAAGTATTTCATTAAAAAAAAATATTTTTTTGCACTTTTTTCAACGTTTAACTAGTAATTATTGTAATTGCGATAAAACATACTATTTCCAAACCATTTGTATTATTATTAATTAAGGTGTGACGACTGGCGCTTGTTTGTTGCTCCTTAGACTTATTTTTTAGATTTTCCCATATTTTTTAAAATCTGTTGGAAAAATGTAGATTCGCGTTAGTTGAATGTATTTATAGTAACATCCTTCAATAGTGTGCCAAATTTCACCAAATTATCTGCTATAATTCGTGAGATATTGCCACTTTTTAGTAACATCACCCTTCAATGATTTCACAGTTTTTCCCGTATTTTTTAAAATCAGTTGGAAAAATGTGGATTGGCGTTAGTGCAATGTGTTTATAATGACATCCTTCAATCGTGTGCCAAATTTCACCAAATTATCTGCTGTAATTCGTGAGATATTGCTACTTTTTAATAATATCACCCTACAATGATTGCGGTGGCGCTAGTTGTACGAGTCTGTTAGCTGTCAATCAAAATGCCGTGCGTGGAATCGGACCATCGTTGCGCTCTCGTCGTCACAATACGAGATTTTGACCCTAGCGAAGTAAACTTTCCGTTCTCAGCTTTGAGTTTGAGTTTTCATCCGGAGGTTTCAGCCGGAGTGTTCAGCCGAAGCTCTAAAATAGAGCTTTTAGTCTAAGCCTACTGTCGGACCTTTGTGCACGTTCAGCTTGAGCTATGATTGAGCATATGTATGATTGTTGACAAGAACTCTTAGGACACCACTGCCTAACTCACAGCATGATGATTTTAAAGCAGAATGTAGCAATAAACAAAAGGACCAGTTAGATATAATAAATAACTTACAAGTAAAACTCGAAGAGTTTCAAGGACAATTAAAACAGAGCGCAAGGGAAAAAGAAAACTCATTGGGTCATCTTAAGATAAATTGAGCAGTTAAAAACAGAAAAAGCTAACTTAGAAAATCAAATTAAGGAAGTTTCAAAATGGAACGAACCACAGAAACAGAGTATTAATCTAAAAACTTGAAGTAATAAAAATTAAGAGACATTACAAGCACCAAACATATCTGATACGGAAACACTAAAGCCAGGTTACTCGCAACAAGTTCAAGTTGAAAGTTCGGCATACAAAATTGCAGCAAATAATACCGCTGACCAGCCACCAAACATTAACGAAGACCAGAATAACGCACAGCAATAAGGAAATTCCGTGAAGCCAGAAAATATGAATCAAATTGTTCTACCTCCACCACAAAAAGCACAATCTAGCACACCAAATTCTAATATGAAGAGTTCCAAGGCCAGCATGGATCAAGTTCACCCATTAAAGGTGCCCACGTAAAACCCGAAAGTCTTTCGTCTTTCGAATAAAACTTCGGAAAGGACTAATAACAATAACAATCCAGAACCAATACCTTCCCCGAGTAAGAAGTTACCAGAAGGCGTAGTAGCCGTACAGAATTTACCAGAGGAAGAGAATGAACCAGAGATAAGCTTGATCAATAACAGATACAGAAATGTAGCTGAGGATGCTAAGGATAAAGAGAAATATATAGAGGACAAAGCTGCAGACGCTCAAGATAGAGAAAACGGTGCGAATGAAATATTTGATGTTGGTGGTTTCACCAATGATCACAATGCTGGTAAAACAGATGACCAGAAGAATCGCGTTGATGTAGATTATGACCATTTTCAGAATGACCCTAAATTAAATGAAAATGAAGATGATGATGCGGATTATGGGAACCACAACATACCGAAAGATTAGAAATGAAGTTTAACATATTAAATGAAGTACCAGTATTCATATTGTCTGTCACATATAAATATCATCGAATCGAAATAGCAAGATACAGCAATAGCTTCTAAAAGATTCAACTCGATGCGGCATCTTTCTTATTGTACATCGTATTTAACTTAAGTACTACATATTGTATTAAACACAAAATTTCAATATACATTTTAAACATCAACAAATACGTCGACTTCGTGACTATCCGCTTTACTATTAGCTATTAGCATTTCTTAAATGTAATATACGCATCTATATAGTGTTGTGTTGAGCGGTTGTTACATTCGTGACGAGGCTATAGTCGTGTAGACCCGCAAACATGTCGTGTGTTCTATTGTTGAGTTGTACATCAATGAGGTTATTGTGTATTGCAATACAATGGTGTAATTATTGTTAATGATGGCTACATGATGTACGAGCAGAAACATAATTAAGGAAGTGTAAATATTTGTTTGGTAAATTATAAAAATAGAATTTTAGATGTAAGGCTCCTAGGGATAGGAAAATGGAAGAAAAAAGTCATGAACAAGAAGATATGGATTAAGATAATTGACCAATCCATGGGCTAACTAACTTTCTTCAACAATAACAATTTTTTTTTGAGAACGCAGCATTGCTTATCTATTGATTTCTTCTTGATTAATATAGATCTTATAAAATGAATTCCAAACTGAGCTCGCATATTCTAGCTGACTTCTCACGTATAGTATTTATCATGACAATAAATTAAGCGCCGTTAATCCTTGCAGCAAAAACTGATAGCTTTAACTTTGGCGGAGGCGCCGATTAATACGAGATTAATTGCACCTAATTCACAATTCGCACGTTACGGACGTCATCGCCGACTTTATTATTACGAAGCCGAAGTGAAATAAGCCCGCTAATTAGTCCGGAATAGCGGGGATTGTTGGCCGCGCGCGCGCGCGCGCGAATCCATTATGCTCCGAAACTTCGAGGACAGGATGTAAATGTTCCCTTAGTAACTTATTCCGCTATCTGCGGCACTGAAACGGCACTGGTGTTATTTACAGAGTATGCATGTATGTATGAAAACGTATTACGTAACAACGTCTAAAGTTTCGCTCGAATGGGGTGGTCCTTTTAAGCGCGAACTATTATTGTCCCGAAAACAATTCACTCCCGTCGGTTGTATGTATATCTGTATGTATGTATGTACGTGACAGCTTCATATATTCCTGGGAAATATCAACCGGCGAAACTCTATTAGGTCTCTTGCTGTGGGGTAGATGGTGGTGTGCTGGCCGTTTAAATCGACCATCGTCAGTTTCGACTGGTTTTTGTTCATTTACTCGCGCTGGCTATAGCATGTGATGATGTGGTATTTAGTTTGCGTTTGGAGATCTTAACAGTTGAGTAGGGTAAATGATTGCTTTAATTAATCTTCGAAGTATAGTTGTGCATTAATGGGGTTCGCACAGTTCCAGTTAAAAAAAAATCCTTTTTTTTAAATGTTTTGTTCTTTTTTGTCAAACTAGAACTCTTCCTGAATTAAATGAGTCCCGCATTTTGCAATACTAGTTTTTTTTTTATAAGGAAACTAAAATGAGAGAAAAAAAAACAGATTTAAACGGTACAGCAGAAACCACTGCGAATGGAAACATGCCATTCATGCATGTAACGATGTATATAATTGCAAAAGAAATATGATACGTGTTACATTCAAAATATGAAGTCTTGTGAACCTTATAATATATATGAAGGAGCATATTTATTTTAATAATTTATTTTAACTTTTTTACACTACATTGTAGCATAGAGTAGGTCTTAGTTTTGTAATACAATGTGACGATATAAAACTAAGATTCACGTTCTGGAAGCTTAATATATAAAAGGATGCCCTGGTATCTAAGGTTCCTCTCTGAAGGAAACGCTATAATGAAAAGATGGAAGGAATATTTTGGAGAATTATTATGTGCGAATACAATCAATAGCAACACAAAAGAGAAAACAGAAAGTGAAACAACTAGAAGGGGGGAAGAGGCTGAGGAAACGGCAGAAGCTATAACAACGGAAGAATTAACACAGGCAATAAAGAAATTGAAGAACGGGAAGGCTCCAGGACAAGACAAAATGACCACAGAAATGGTTAAAAGCATGGGCCTAAGGGTATTACACCTATTATTACTAATTTTAAATAAAGTGTGGTCAAAAGAGGTAATACCCAAGGATTGGGAGACAGGAATGATACAAACTATAGTAACGAAACTGTACGAAAAAATACTAGAAGAAAAACTCTTTCGGAATCTCAAAGTGGCTTTAGAAATCGCAGAAGTGCCTAGAACCATATATATACAAAGTGTCCCAGAATTGTCTGGCCAAAATGGTATCACGGTATTCCTTGGATGAAAATATGAAGATTTGGTACGACAACCATTATGAAAAAGTGTCTGGTTTGACCGCTGTTGATGGTCAAAACTCTTAGAAAATTAAATATTTTTTGCAATATCTTGAAAACGGCTGGATGTATTTAAATAAAACCGGATGTGCATTTTTTCAACATTGCAAGGCTTGTTTAGATGAAACGTTCATGTCCATCCGCAAGAGGTAAGTGGTAATTTCTTATCCATCATGGTACAAAAATGTGCAGAAAAATTTAATGACGGGGCAAAATAAAACGATTTTTTTTCTGGTGATGCGCTGATTATTTCCGAACATTTTCGATCTCTTTGTAAAGTTTCGCCCGATGCGCCGTTTAGGCAGAAAAAATGTTCTCCTATCTCGGGAAAAGTACCAATCTTCCATTACTGTGACAAGTATTCAAGCTATGACATCAATGTCATAAAAAATGTCTTAATAAGTCAAAATCTCTTGGCCAAAAATTAGTCAAAAACGTGAATGAAAGAACCACTTTTGTTTTAGTTTTTTTTATTAATAAAGATGTGAAGAGTAAACGAAAAAGTAAAGTAAAAGTAAATAGTAAAGATGTGAATTTGTGGAGAATTGCGTAGTAAGAATTAGAGAAGGTTCTCGAAGTGACCACCATTCTCACGAATGCATAACTGCACTCTCCGGAGAAAGTTGAATTGAGTCCTCCTCAACATCTCTTGATCATTCTTCAAGATGTTGAACTCTTGTTGAATGCGAAGAATTAGTTCTTGTTCACTACCCACAGGAGTCGCATACACTTTATTTTTCACTGCCCCCCACAAGAAATAATCCAGAGGATTAAGATCTGGAGATCTTGCCGGCCATTCCAGAAATAAATAATCAAGTCATTTATTGAGTTTTATACTTCCTGTAATGTATTATTAGTGTTCTGTTTGTTTTGAGTAATAGTGTATGTATCGGTATGTTGTTTACAAGTTAAATCGTTGTTTCTATTGCTAAGTTTTTGTCTTGTATATACCTATGATGTATCGTATGCAAAGATATACACATTACGAATCTAACTATCTTTAATATGTCATCAGAACATCACACTTCTAAACGTAAGTCTTCCTCTTTTTTAGAACTCAGTTGACATACATTTTTTCTCCTGCTCCTGTAATAAAAAAAAACAAAACAGGATGATTTCTTTTTGATTGATTTGATTATTAAATCTTTATAAGAGCGAAATGAAAAATACAGCTATCGTATTTACGCTAGCTAGTATGAAGCACAGTCTCGGCTTTATTTAATTTCTTGCCGGCATACCACCGCAAAATTTCACCTTTCTCTCGAAGCGTCGTTAAACCAAGCTCACGCGAGTACAAAATGAGAGATTATACCCGTGACAGACTGCGCTGCGTGAGTGGTACGGGGATTATGCAGTCTTAATTACGTGGCGAACCTGCTGCATGGCAACTCATAGCGACCGAACTCGAAGCGGTAAATCCATGACTGTCGTCGAGTCACGAGGATCGTAGGGAGTCGAGTCTCCGACCCTTAACTTTCCTAATCTCTGTTGTTCGATAGTTACGGGAACCCACTCTCAGCCTCTGTGCCGTCCTCTCTTCGTCGATATCGCCTTCTGCGCTAGCGACTTTGAGCGATTGTCGTAACTTTCGGTCTGTCGTGGCCGTTTAAATAGAAACAAAACCCATTAACTGTGACTGTGGAGGTGGAAATGGAACGGTTGTGGTCGCGTTGATGCTGGGACTTTTACGATGAATATGAGTTCTTGTTGAGTTTCTGGGTAAAGTCGTTTGGAGCGTTTGGATTTTTTTTAAGTAAACCAAATTAAAGTGTGAGGTTTAAAATAAGTTATGTTTTGAAAAGGTAAAGAGAATTAAGTAAATTATATATTAAATTCCAAACACTTCATTTTCTAAATTAGCCAATATTTTTTTAAAATTAACAAAATTTAATTTAACCGTTTCGGGCTACCAGTTCGAACCTTAATATTGCTCTTATGAATCTTGTCAAACATTTAATACATAAATTTTTGGTAAGTATATTATTTTATAAATTGTTAAATTTTTAATTTTCATTTTTTGTCAAATCGGTCCTTAAGAATACATTTTTGTATAGCTTATTTATATAATCTGAAACTCAGAATATGAAAAGAATTATTCTAAAGAATAGGTTCTGCAGCATTTATCTTCCTTTTTTTTTTTATAAAACTCTGATATCTTTAATGGTTACTACCTCTGCGTCCATTATTCACTCATTAATTGCAGCGGACTAGTAAATTTTTACATTTTTAAAACGCGAAAAACGGATAATTTAAACCCGCCGAGAGAAAAAGAAGACTCCGTGCGATAATTCCAGGCAGAAAAGGTCGGCGTACTCCTGTTAATAGCTTCGCGAAGCCGTTAGCCCAGAACGAACCGAGCCAAAATCGACCGTCACAGATCGATTCTCGCATTTTTAGCTTTGCCCGACGCGACGTTTCAAACGTAGAGAACCGAAGCCTTTAATTAGCTTATAACTTTTTCCCGGTGATTAAGCCGGTCGTGTGATAATCCAGTTATCCGACGGCGAAGCCCGGCACTGCATTCGATTTGTGTGTCAACGACCCGACAGTACATTTGCGCTAACGATTATTGCGATACACCTGCCGTTGCATCGGAGAGTATTGCTGTGCAGCGACTCTATCTTTTGTGTGTTTGTGTTTAGCGACTGTATAGTGCAAATATTTAAAGTCCAGGATAAATATGATTAAGTATTCCGTGGATTTGTAGCTTTTAGATTCACTTGGTAGGAGCATTTCGTACGAATTTTCAAACGGAATTTCAGATTGTTAGAATAAGCAGACGAAGCTAAAGCTTATTGTCCTTGAAAACAATCGAGAGAGTTCTACACAAAGACAAATCATTATAGTAAAATTTACATTTACTTCCCTGTTTGACGGAAATTATAGTAACAATTTCTAGTTTTCTACGAAATTTGCTGCAGTTTCTTATACCATAGTTACAAAAAGAGCATTAAAATTGTTATAAAAGGATTGTAGGATAATCTTCTACAAAGTATGGTGAAATGCTTTAGAATATTTTATAACTAGTAAATATAATAAATTGTGCATTATGAAGTGGATATCCTTTCCATATTTTTTGACGATTCTTTGCTATTACTACCACTGCACAGAGAAAACTGTCTAATAGCTATAGAGAAAAGTATTTGTATATACTAATGCAGTTAATTTCCTCTATAATACAAATATATAACAATCGGTTTAATATCAGCAATTAAAAATGTTTGTTGAGTACACATAATACTTATAATTGGTTTAGTTACATAAGTATGTGATATTACAGAAAGTGTAATAAAGATGGCGTTACCCTTGCTTCATAATCGTTCAAAATCTTACTCAATGTAAATTGTGTTCGGTAAACACGACTATGTAATATTTATTTGATGCTTGTACCTGATTAATATCGTATAAAACGTACAGTGGTTGACACTCACCCATAGTACGAGTATTACAAGATGCTTCCACACCGGTACTCGGCAGTTAAAGGGCGGGGCCGGTCTGATTTATGCAATCGCACCCAATGCTAATAAAATTATAGGCAACTATATTAATTATTGCAATAGCGTAGTTGATTTGTATGTAAAATCTTGTTGACAAAATTTACTACTGTATAGTTAAATAAATAAACAAATTAGATACATTTTATCTAATGGGATTAACGATTATTTTTTTTTCAGAATTTCATGCTGTACTAAAATTTGTCGTCAAAGTGGTCTGCAAGAACACTATTTATGTATGGGAGTTAGACTGATTGACACGTGCAAGTGGTAAGTCTTTCAACTACGTAATGCAATGAATTATATAATTTGAAATTTCTAAAAAAATAAATGAAAATAGGTGGATAGATAGATATACTTTAGCTTTACCTGTGGTGTAGCATAACAGAGATATAATAATAAAAGTATTAATAGACTGTGATACATATACAGGGTTTTCCACGCTAGCCGTTCGTTAGAAGTTTCCGAGGTTAGAAAAAACCTGGAACTCTGAATTTTTGGAATCCGGGGCTATTCAAGATTCTCTTTCATTTTAAAATATTTTCAGGGTCTTACCACTTCCGGCTATACCGGAAGTCACCATAAACTTTCTTATTTTTAATGGAACACCCTGTATATTACTTCATTTTTAAATTTCTGAGAAAATTTTATGATGAGTTCTAATAGGTTTCCCTATACCTATTTTCAACTGCTACTTAGATATCATTTTTAAAGATGTACCTGTGTCACCTGTCTGCCATGCATTTGCTAGCACTAGCCTTAGTATAGACATATATACGCCTACTTATAGGAGGGGATAAGTAGGAATCGTTTTTGTGTCCTTGAATTATTTTAGCATCCGGACTGAGTGGCGTGTTCTTATAAACTTTCATTAAAATTTAATTCCCGACGACAGAATTTACTCATTCTCGAATGATATCAGTTATTAATCAAACTCAGTTTAACAGAACAAACTTCAATATACATTACCTGCTATAGTAACCAATTTGACCTATTTTAACAAACCTGCATTGACGCATTTCAAATGCACACCATCTCAAACTTCCACACAATAATAATTAATGATTGAATCGAATATGCCTTTTACGCCACCACATTTAGAACCAAATTACCGGGCATTACGCGTTTAATTTATCGGCACGAACGCTTTTACTCCGACGATCTAGACAAGGTGTTATAATAATAAGCCCTGTCGAACATAAAACCGACAGTTTGTGGGCATCGTAAAGCGCGCGCCACGCCGGCGTTCCTTCGATAAAAACGCGCGGGTGGACACATTTTTTCCGTTATCGTAATATCAATTGTTACGTACGTATAATGTGTTTGGCTATCGCTATTTTTTACGGGATTTATTTCGACGGTGGAACTTCGTCACGCAAAAACTCGTCGAAATAATTCGGAGGCGTTCGGGTTTATTCGGTTCGTTTTTTTTTTCCTTTTTTGGTGTGAAAACGTAATGAAATCAATGAATCAATGTTTGCGGCAGGAAATTTCTTTTTTCTAATTTCTATACACAGCAAAAATAAAAATAAAATTCCTTTTAAGTACGAGCAAAGCTGTTAGACCGCGCATTGAGAATGATGTTTTATTCAACGGAAGATACGGACGACTCTTCAAAACAATAAAAGGTTTTCTATGCGAACAGGATATGTGCGTGTTGGACATGGTATTCCTCTTTGTGTCGAGGCGTGTTTTAAAATTTGAGATAATGTTGCAAATTTTGATTGAAAGCTCATTTTTCAATATTCTTTTGCTCTTTTTTACATAAAAACAATATTTTTCGTTTTTTTCTTCTTAAGATTTGTGTATAGTGAAATTTTGAAATCTCAAAGGTGCGATCGTAGCGTCAAGTACTCCTGCCCATTTTTAATCGTCAATATCTCGAGATTGGAAAGAGCACCATCTTCTTTCTTTACAGCACAAAAATAGCACAAAGCGATAACATAAACAAATTTTCAAAAATCAAAAGTGTGGTAGTTAACTTGACGGATCTTCTAAATACGGCAGATTTGGTTTCTAACTTTTCCGAGTTTATATAGATGGTATTTTAAGATTATATGCCCTGTCAAAAATCCTACACCATCTTTGCTAACTTTGGCGACCCTTACAAGTGTGCCTTCGCCTGCTTTTGTCCTGGTGTGTTCTGTAAGTGGGAGGCCTTTCTGCTGTCCTCCCATTTTTTAATTGCTTGTTTTATGTGGCTCTTTTACAGACCATAACAGTTCTCTGCCCTTTTTTTTTCTTCAATCCCTTGGTGGCTTGGAACCCACTGAAGAGTAAGGTGGTTATTATGTCCTAGTTGCTTTAAATTACATAAACATTCGTGCAACAGAGCAGACTCCTATGTGTAGGCTCTAACTGCCTTCAATGCTGCCTGACTGTCAGTAAATATACCTATGGTTGCGCTTCGTATCCCTATCTCGAGGTTCTTTACGGCATATAAGCATTTTGAGGTGGTTGTTAGCCACCCCCCCTCGCCCTATGCCTGTCTAATTCTATTCTTGAGCCGGCAGAGTACCATCCCAAGGTTCCTCTTTTACGTAGAGGATCACCAACTGCCCACTTAGTACAGCTTTGGATGACTACTTTGTAAGATTGATCAAAATTCTATTGCATAGGGATCATGTCCTTTGCAATGTGAATTAGATAGTTGATGTTGAGACCTTAAAGGACTTTAAGGTGCCCTTCAATGTCCTCAGGCTTTAATCCCTTAAGTCTACTGAGTGTTAGATAGAAGATGTGCAGTGGTGCGACTCCCAGCTGGACTTCTAGCGTTGCAGTGGGACAGGTCCGCATTACTTCTGTAATATTTAGACAACAATGTTTCTGAATTTGTTGAAGCTGTTGTTGTGGCCACCAAACCAGAGCAGCATAGATTATCATGGGTCTAATGATTGGTGTGTATCACCACAGGTTCATTTGAGGTTAAAGACGCCCGGAATTACCGAGCAGCTTTCGGCACACTAGCGATGCCTTGATAGCTTTTTTCCGGAAGTAATTGATGTGGGAGTTCCATAATAGTTTATTGTTAACCCCTAAGTATTCAACCTTTCTTCTTATTGTAAAAAGGATTATAATAATCTTTTGAGGGTTTATTTTGCCGGCTATGGTTTTGACACTAACTAGCCGTGTAGTCGACAGCTCTTTGCTTAAGTTGCAAAATGATTTTATCATACCTACCACGGATCACGATTACCAGATCGTCCGCGTACCCCTGTACCTCATATCTGTTGCTGGTTAGGTTTCTTATGAGATCATCAACAACAATACACCAGAACAAAGGTGATACGACCCCTTCTTGGGAGCAGCCTTTGATTATACTGACTGTAGTCGTTTCTGATCATTGTTCTCTTATATAAGCTTCAATATCAGACATTCTGCACATCAATTTATTAATAAATCAACACAAAGAAAGCCATTAAAAATCTTATCATAAAATCTATCCCTTATAAAAATAGAAACACCAGTACTTTATACCAATATGCTGATTTTGCGCTTACAAAAGGCGTGCATTTTCCGAAAAGACACTCAAAGTACATACGTTCTCCACAAAGCAAATTATATCTACAGATATCAACGGCAGGTAGAGGAGGTGTGCGGCGCATTGTGACGCCCTCAAAGCGCTTTACTCCAAAAATAGAAAGAGGAAAACGGAACAAAAGGAAAGGAGGGACGAGACAGGACGCAATAGAAAAATAAAAGTACACATCGTCACGCCTGTTTCGCGCCGTGTCTATTTGCACAAACTCCTCAGGTCGCAAAGCTTCAAAGGTGGAATCCGCTTTAAAAATCCTCAACGTCCGAACGTCGTCGACTTTATTACGAGAGGCGAAACTTTCCAAATACAATATTCTAGCGGCGCTTTTGTCACACGGCGAACGTAAGCAAGTGGTTATTGTAACGGAGAGTGTACAAAGTCTGTGAGTGGTTTCAGACCGCCACTAACGTGGAATGGTCCTTTTTTTTCTGGAACATATAAAAGAAAATTAACTCTTTTAAGTTTTATGTATAGGAGGAGATTAGGAAAGTTTCGCTTTGTTATTAAAAAAGATTTGCCAAAAAAGAAATCGTAAAAACGACTTTTCTGTGGCACTGATACAATAAAGTTTGCTTGCGGAACTTTCGATATACTGGCATAAACTCCTATAACTGTTTTCAAAAGCATTCTTGTACAGCACTAATTAATAGACAACTAATTGTAAGTTAAATTGGTATTCTTTAGTAAATATGTAATGTTAATGTGATTAGAAGGTAAAAACCTTGCGTGTATGTTTGAGAATGGTGAATATCATTCAATCCACTAAAAGGATGTATGCATGTCTTAGACTACGTTAGTCGCCCATTCATCTTATTCATAAATGCATCTCTTAATATAGTTGATGTGCCACCTCTTCATAGGTATGCTGTAAATAAATCTTACTTTGAGATACTTTGAGGATTCCGTGGTCTTTCCACACCTACCTACAGGAGGCTGAGAATGCCATCAAACGTGATGTATACTCGATGTATGATAGAAATGCTCTTTACTATCTCTCTCCCAGATAGAGAAGTATAGAGATGTAACAAAACAATATTAAAGCAAGCAGACACCTGCTGGTTTACGGATTGTTAGAAAATACAGCAATGTGTTAGAAGAAACGACAATCTTTGAGAGGATTCTATAACTTTTTGAGCAACATTCGAATTAATTCTTCAACGGGGACGTAGTGTGGATAGTTAATTGGAAAGAAAAGGTCAAAATCAACAATTAATATTCAAATTAATAAAAATATCGACTGCTCATCACTCCATTAGCCTTACGCCGTGGTTTTTGGCGGAAGCACCGGATATTTCCACAGTTAACTTTTAACATCAAACTTCACCATTTGTGAGAGAATGCGACATTATGAAATTTTGTATTTTTCTTCTTGTTATTATTGGTTCATTATAGGTAGTCATGACTGTGCACAATATATTGCCCCGATACTCTTTGCTCCATATACATTACTCCTATTGCAATTCTACTAAGTAGAAGCGCTGTTAACAGAGTTACTCAGGTGCAAGATTGGCTACTTGCGACCTTGAAGTTGGCAGCATGAACATATCTCAGCACTATGGAGAATGGAAGCTGAGGATCTAAACTGCAGGAACAACTATATAGCGATAGTTTCAGAAACCCAAAGGATCCACGAGGTCGAAGTACTGAGCCCATGACTGTTCGTTTCCGCACACTACTGGTCACATAACAAATAGGGTCAGCAGCTACGCCATTTATTCATTCTCCAATATAAATGGATTGGTTACTATATTGCATATGAGACAGAAAATTGAGGTCTCCTAGACTTTCTAAAAAATTTCCCCTAGAAATCCCTAACTGTCACATTTTTACTCTTTTTTAGGTTAAGTATTAATTTAGAATCGTCAAAATAAGTGGTTAAGAAAGATATTACTAAATAATTAGTGTTAATTAACATAAATGTTGTACGTAATCTTGTCCCTAGATTTCTTGGAAAAAACGCAAAAAAATCCTTTGGCCCTTCATGTAAAAAGAAAGACTCGGTTATTCACTCATCCTTGAATACAAATGGGTTGGTGCAGGTTATATACATTATGACGTCCAGCAAGCTTCCATCATAACTCCGAAGAAGAAGCAGACGTGGCAGAAGCCCAAAGACCTGAGGAATTCGCTGGACAGAACATGATGATCTTGTCTCCTGTCCTATTCTTTTTTTTTAATTTGGTGGTATATATAGTTGAAATTCAGAATCATTTTTTATCTTTCTAAAATTTAGAAAAATAATTACTATTAATGATGGTTAGGTCTGCGAGGTTGCCTGACAAACATTAAATTGCTTAGGCTTTATTTAACTTATTTAAGTAAAAAAGCACTTGATTTATTTTTAATTAACAGCATTGCCTACAACAATGTGACTATCTTCAAAGTAACGGTCTAATTTTGTGGATTAGACTACATAAAGGAGTAATGAAGGATTTCCTGTTAAGTCGAAATTGCTAAAGGAAATGAAAATGCCCCTAATAAAACATTAGGGTGAGATACAACCTAATTTGTGCAGTAAAGCTGTAACTACTATGTGATTCGTTAGGGCTTTGCCAGCGGAATTTAGGTATCCCTAAAATCAACGATATGAATATATACATGAAGGTGACATTCACCTTAATCATAGGCTTATTTTGCTAACTGAAATACTATATTCTTTAGGACTTTTCATTTTTCTCTCTATTTTTTTTTTGTTTTATTACTTGTCTGAGCAATCGCACAAGTTAATAGCTGAAGCGTTGCGTCACTTTAAATATTATACTGGATAAGATTTAAATCCAGGTATTAGCGCGCCAGTAAAATCGTTTATTGTGGAAATCTCCCTTATACGTCTGGCTTCAAAACCCGACCGCTCTCGCGAACAATTGAGACGCGTTAATTACCAGATATGAGAATTTAATCCATGCTTGTGTGTCGACCTTTCGACGGCGAAGTCGTAATCTACCGTTAATTTCGTCTCTCTTTTGCACACCATATAAGGTTATACGTACCTAAAGTCAGTAGCGTGCATGTTTGTAGAGGGTATAAGTATTACTTTCGTTAGTCAAACGGGTAACATGGAAATTTACTCAAACGAGTAACATATAAATCTTGTAAATGTTGATATTTACTTTAGTGTAACTAGAGAATGTTTTCTTTAGATCCTAAGGATTTTTTCTTGATAAGGTGATATCAAAACTACAGATAGAACTGAAAATATCCTTAAATGATTTGATCTTTTGCAAATCTAGTAAGAGGTATAAATAAAAAAAACAACGGGTCTAGTATAGAGCCTTGAAGAACGTTACGCATTACAGAACTGGATGCTAAAAAGCCGCTGAGTTATCTAATATGTTGTCTCCTGCTGGAGAGATAACTGTTAAGAATTGGATAACTTCTATAGACAGTTCTATGTAGCTTCAAATCGACGAAAGAATATTATGGTCCAAGATAATAAAAGTCTTGCTGAAATCCACCAAGATTAAGTGGCAGGCCAATATTAGGTTGTCGGTAACCTTCAATAAGCAAGTCGCACAATTATGGCGCGAATGAAGTTCAGATTAGATAGTATAATGTCAAGGGCAGTTAAAATGGTTCTTAAAAAAAAGCAAGCCTTGAAATTATAAAAAAATCTAGTGAGTAAAGACGGAAAGACGCTCAAAAACATAGTGGAACTAAAAAGGTGTATATACCCCATTGGCTTGGCAGAGGTTGCCAGATCGAGATTTTGCTAGAATAGAAAAGAAACTGTGCCGCCGTTGGGCAAGGTTTCTATTACTGAGGAAATCTCAGAGAGGGGTTTAATTAAGGAAACAAAATTCTCTCTGCTGACGTGAGTCGAAATCCGTCATCAAACAAACGACTGCTAGTCTTTTTACAAGTGAGAGGCGTTTGAAAGAAAGCAGAGAGTGGTGCGGTTGATCGGGTCTGCGGAACTGGGTCGTAATCGGTCATCAAAGGAACGACTGCGAGACGCGAAGCGTCGAATCTTTTTACAAGTGAGGGGCGTTTGAAAGAAAGCAGAAAGCGGTGCGGTTTAGGGGGTTTTCTATGGTGTGTAGTAATCGGTCATTAAACGAACGACAAGTGAGAGGCGTTTGAAAGAAAGCGCAGAGTGGTGCGGTTTAGCCGGTCTGTAGGGGTGGGTCGTAATACGTCATCATACGACTAACTAACTGGGTGGGCAAACGGGTCACAATTTTTAGTCATAATCCTAAAAGGCTTTCAAAAGGCGTACGTGATTCAGTAGTGTGGACGCCTCTTGAAAAACTTTGTAATCGAAACCCTTTAAAAAGGAGACTTTCGTAAAATGGCAAAGAATTTTGCGAATGGATTTTCGTTGACGGACCGACAATGTGAGCCGAATCGCCGGCGAGAAATGTGAGATTACGCGTTCTGATCGTAAAAATATCACCTTTGCGCGCTGAAAATTTGGCCATATAGGATCACGTGGGCGCTCGACGAATGTCGGAAATAGCATCAGGCTTTTCGTTTTCTTTATTTTTTGTTATGAAGAAGTTTAGTTTTAGTAAGTAAGTTGAAATATTTTATTTTTAAGTTTTTTTGGGTAAAAAATCATGAAAGGGAATTTTGAATGAGAAACAGGAATTATTTACCAACACAAATGGAATTTTCATTTCGAACGGTTGGGAACATTTCTGATCTAGCTGTATCTACGAAAATATCGAGGACGTGCACCTGAGGAAGCGATAACCAAACTAGCAGGGTTTTATGGAAGCAAAATGAATCAAAATGTATGAAACGTTTATCATTTCTTTTGAAAAAAAATTACTGTTTTATTTTAATCACATTCTGCAGACATTTGTAAACTTTCATATAACGGAACTATTTTTTACAGTTCTACATATATAATTTTAATCTTGTCAGTCCCGGGAGAAAAATAAATTCACGTATAAACTTTCTGACGATCTGCGAACCCACTGCGAATGCGACTCGCGAGCTTCTACTACATTAACCATTGAACATCCGCATTTCTTTTCGTACTATTTTCCTTCGTCGCTAGTTAAATAACTAACTTGACTTAATTAATACTTCATCCGGTTTCTGGCGGGCTCGTCTTATTAAAACAAGAATAAAGGGAAGACGAGCATAATGTTCTGGGGAATTTTGCAAGACTGTCGCATCTGCGGGGTAAAAAAAAGAAATAAAAGGCGAAGAAGAAAAAAAAAACGGTAACCAGAAAAGAGCCGCGAGGATCCCGGTTAAAAGTTCGCGAAAATTCACGCGGCAGACCACCACATGCAATGTGGCCCATCTGCTCCTCGACGTCCCCCTTAACTGAATTACGGCGCCGTAAATTTAGGGGCGGGCTTGATGCAGAGCGTCTGCCGCTTAAAAATCCAGTGCAGTTTTAATAACTTCTCGCCGGGACCGGCAGCTTTAAAATATGGCCCCGATAATAATTATTCTTGTCTCTCTGGAGCGGTGGGGTGCAAAGTTCGTATTTTTTCTCTTGTCCTCTCTCGCTTCCTCTACAGTGCTTGTTTGCGTTTGGGTAATACTTTTACGATTTGTTGGAGATGAAAAAGTTTTCGGAACTGCTGTTTTAACCTCCGCCTACAATTTAATAAAGGCTCGTTTTTGTCCAGGCGACCGGGTACGTTAGGGGATATGATTTCCTATAGATTGAAGCCAAGTGAACTTGTGCCACTCTTACTGAGTCCATCGTGCTACCTCTCATAATTCATAGATTTTCCGTTAAAACGTTTAAGAAATCTGTGAAGAGACTATAAGATCCCTAATTTTCCAATTCTTAAACAAAAACTCTTAATTGCGACATTAACTCTATTTTCATCTTTGTTTGTCTTTCGATTAAACCTCGAAGCGGGCCCCAAATTCCCCCTTAATGCCGGAAATATACTGGAAATTAGGACAAATCCCTTCGGCCGAACACCTCGCTTCAGGTTAAACCCGCAGACAGTACTACAACTCGACTATTATACCGCGTCCCTGCCGACCGACGGCCCATAACCGAACCGCTTCAAAATCGTCGGCTATGGTTTCGCCTGACTCGCATCCTGGGTGGAGCAGTAACAGTTTAAACGGTCCCGCTGCCTAAATCCCGTTGTAGCTCTGCAGCTACACGTTTGGATAAATATAATCCCATTATCGCTTGTTTCCAACGTTCCACCGGCGAAATCCAGAAACATATCCGCCTTACGAAGATTTTACGCGACAACCACCCAGTTAGCGGTGAAAGAAACGATGTCGATGTACATCGAAAAGAACGAAAAGTATTTGATATTTGGGAGTTCTTACAAACTATTGCTCAGTTTTTGGTGTCATATCAGATTATTTTTATAGTTGATTCTGGATTACTTGGTGGGTGGCGACTACCACTGCATTTAGGCCTCATTAGGCCCATTATGCTTCTGCATCACTAGATTCTCAATCGGCATATTGTCTTCACAAACGCTAGGACATTCCCCAGAGGAGCTTTCCTGGCGCTAGCGATGTCAAGCCGAACGAAGTATGGTTTTCCTAATGGTTGATAGGGCAGGGCAGTCACAGAGAACATGCTCAACTGTCTCGTCCTCTAATTGGCAGCTCCTACGGATTGGACTGGTCTCTAATCGCAGTTTAAAAAGGTGGCGTTTTCACTGACAGTGGAATGGTGGCAAGACTCACAGAATAAAGACAGGAAATGGATTTTGTAGGTCAACAGAGGCCTGAATATACTAAACACGAGTAAAGACAGACATACTGTCAAAATGATAGTCGGTCTGTTGACCGGACATTGCAGACTAAATAAGCATATGTATAATGTAGGCTTCTCTGCAGATTCTGCCGTGAGGAGGTAGAAAGCATAGTTTATGTACTATGCCACTGTAATGGCCTGGCGAGGACAAAGTTTCTAGTACTGGTAGCAGAGAATTCCACAGCTAGCAGTTACATAAAGGAGCGGCTATCAAAGATGATAGGTCTATAATAATAGGTAATATAATATATATATTAATATATTTATTTCCTACAGGCGTATGCCCAAGTACAAGAAAAATTGTAACAAACATTCTATAAGTTAGTAATAACGTCTCTAATTTTTTCAAAAGTATCATGATGTATATCACACAAGTGCGAAATATTATTGTAGTTGCTACACATAGTGACAAAGAAATCAATTTTACTTAAAAGCCAGGAGTTATCCAAATTATTATTCAACAAATAAATAGAAATTTAATATTTAATAAAATCCGTCTTTTCTGTAGTGACACTAAGTTATATCTTGATAGCATAATGTTGTAATACAATCCTCTATCTGGATAAACACCATCAATTTTGTACATTAAGTACTTTAAAAACCTTCTTTGAACTGCCTTAAGATTATTAATATGTATCTGATAGATCGGATACCAGATCAGGGATGCGTATTCTAACTTTGATCTAACAAATGCGTAGTAAAGAAGCAACAAACACCTTACATCCTCAAAATCGCGACAGTTTCTGCATATAAAACCATACATTCGATAGGCGGCTGCAACCGTTAGATTTATATGATTGATAAAGGTAAGTTTGCTGTCGAAAGTAATACCCAAATCTTTAACAATCTCACAGCGATCCAAATCTTTAGTATACAAACAATATGAAAAATTAATGGTGTTGGTTTTTCTTGTGTAAGTGACAATTTTACATTTGCCCATGTTAAGGCTTAAATGGTTGAGAGTACACCATTCACCCACCGCTAGTATATCGTTTTGTAAGCTGATGCAATCTGCCATGGACGTAATTTCTTTATAGATTTTCAGAAACAAACATCAAGTGTTCGATCTTAATAACATCGGCGATATCATTAATAAATAATAAAAACAACACCGGCCCAAGATTCGATCCTTGTGGTAGACCAGAAGATGGCTGGAATGTCACCGATCTCCACAAACTGCTCTGTTCCATGTAAACACGACCCAAAGAGAGCTAATAGTGATGGCGAGAAGGTAATAGCCCTTAATTTCCAAAGAAACACATAATGGTCGACCTGATCAAATGCCTTCTGAAAGTCGGTATATATTACATCTACTTGACGTTGTTTGTCAAGGCTTTCGGCAACAAATTGGGCGAAACATCCTAAGTTAGTCACTGTGGAGCACTTGGACATAAATTCGTGCTGAGTTGGTGCAATAGTAGATCTAATGGGGTTGAGTGTCTAATTAAGAAGGCAAAATTAGAAAGCGTCTTTACGACAAAAGGTATCACAATTGATCTGAAATTGCCGCGGTATTATAGGCCACCCCACCCTAGTTTAATCTAATCTAAAATATATTGAACAGAAAATGTGGTTTGACTACAGATCCACATTACTTGAAAAGATTAAAACAATTGGCTTCTCTAGTGGACTTTATTCAAGGTCAAATGTACGATGTGTACTGTATTGGAGGAAATAGGTTTCAAAATTAATTAAAACTAATGGAAGGTATTTCTTCTGCTTAGCCAATGCAATACACCATTCGCATGATTCATTTCACACCATAGTACGTTTACCTTGTTTAATAAAGTCTCTCGGATCACAGAGAATCTCGCCTATTCCCGCTAGATGATATTAGTTTGGCTTCGTCGCGGCAGAATCACCTCTTTGACGCCGACGCAATTAGAGCGGACACCATCAGTTTTTATGCGGTAATCGGAGAAGGAGGGTCGAACCATTACCGACTATCCTTTCCTCTCCGATATTCGATAGCCTTATAAGATTCAATAACGCGTCTCGTGCCGAGACGTTCGGTTCAATTAACGAGAAGACCTCGAGGTTGCGACCTACCCCCATCGTTCTTAGATCTTTACCGCCTCCCTTGCCGGAGTGGACCGGCTGCGGATCTCGTAATTAATATTAATGACCGAAATCGTCCCGTAAATTGACTTCGTCGGGGAGGATATTATTTTGCAGCTAATATTTCTTTAGCGTCGCCGGTCGGCGGCCTTTCTTTCGGGGGTATCGTTCGCCGGGCGCCCGGCCGCCCTCTATCGAGTAATTTATTTAATAGGAAAACTCTTCAGCGGGTTCTTATCATAAGTTGGAGAATTTATTTGCGCCTGTAGTGGATTTTATGGACCATAAAATAAAATATATAGGGTTAATTGTTACTATGTTCTTTCATGGCGATTCCTATCGCTGTATAGTATATATATATTTATGTTAAAGCGGTCCGCAAGATGGCGACGTTTGATAAACGATAACAAGTTGCCGGCATCGTTTGCGCGGTGTGATAATTCAATTTTCTTTTCTTCTTTCTTTATTCCATATGGTTCTTTCGGAGGGGTTTTATTATGGTTACGCTGTCATAGTCGCTAATTCTAACTCGTTTTGGATTCATTTTGTGTACTTTACGGTACAGCCTTAAACCTATTTTTTCATTATTACTGCATCAATTTAATTTCGCTATTTTGATCATTAATGCAAAGTAGAATTTGCATCATTTTTCCATTACGGGAATAATAATCAAATAACTGCACATTTTTAAGCAAATTTTGATATAGGTACAGATTGTTCGAAGTTAAGTTCGTTATTATTAGAGCTACGGAGTCGGTTAATTCTGCCGGTTAATTAAAATTTTCTACGATTTTATGTGGCGATTGTAGTGATGAAAACAGAAAAACAATTAAGCATCGTGTTTTTATGATATACACCAAAATGTGCAGTTCGATAAAAAATTTAATCATGAACAAAAAAGTTTTAATACAACACTACGAAAAAATAAAAAAATCATGGAAATATTTTGACATTTTATATTGACTCAGTACCTAGGTTTAGTAGGAACAAAGCAACCGAGCTCTGAGATTTTCGGTTTGTTTTTTTTAACACCTGTCAGTGACCTACAAGCCAGAGCCCTTTTTGGAAAAGGAATACTTCCCTTAACGAATATCGAAGACTCTACTTAAACAAAATAAAATTATCGCTGTGAATTTAAGCCGACATTGCTTCTCAAACATCTAATTTCGTACGATGCACATGTAAGTTTACTGATCAGCGCATTGCAATGATCTTGGAATTTAAGATTTTTGTCGACTGTCAGTCCTAAAGATTCAGTGTCTGTCTTTCAGGTGTGGACTTACCATGATAAGGCATACACAAGCTACTCCCACTTTCCCGGACTAGTAGCGAGTAGTTCAAAATGCATGTTTTTTCAGCATTCAATGCCAGGTCATTTGCATTGCTGCACCAATTGAGAATGACTCTGTGATACAACTGGTGTCGTCAGCATATTGTGCTAACGTACATTTAGTTAGAGTTTGTCTTAAATCATTCACATATATAATCAAAAAGGGTAGGGCCCAGTATTGAACCCTGAGACATGTCGTTCCATGGGAAAATCTATTTCAATATTTAGTTTTGAAATAGGCGTTAATTTCGTTTATTTTGATTGATTTTCCCATGGGCGGTAGCGTTGCTACCGCATGTTATTTTATTTCGAGTTTCTATTTAGTTAATTTTTTCTTTTTCTTTTTTTCTTTCTCTTTATCCAACTCTATACTTATGTGTTATACCCTTATAAATATAATTTTGTCCTGTTATTAGATGTAGATCTGTTGGGCAATAAATAAATAAATAAATAAATAAATGGCCGCGCGCTTAACCCAAGAAGTCCAGTCAAGTCCGTTCCCCGAGTCCCTCCCAGTTCGCCCCGATTGGCGTGTCGGCATAGCTTCTGATACCCATTGAGCTTCTTATTCCCGGCATGATTGTACCACTGGCGTAACGCAGGCATTTTTCCAAACCCGTATAAACACCTCCCAAAGTATGCTCGATCGTACAAGACCTAATATATTATGTTTATAAATAAAAGACGTGAGCCTATTTAAGAAAAAAGCATACTCGAAAGCTGAAATTTTTCTCGTCTTATCTTAGAAGAACAAAACAGATAAAATAAAATCTGCATGAGTTATTGCAGTAAATTTACAACGTTATTTCATGTAATACTCCCGATTTACAATAGTGAAAGTACTGTGATTATTTACTGACTTGAGATTAATTCACAGTGGAAGGGGGGGCTTCTTGCACGAAATATTATGTGTATATTGGGATAGAAATGCTACTATAGAAACATATATATGTAGAGTTTAATTTTGTCTAACTTTGTAGAATAAAATTAATATTACTTGGGAACTCCAGCGCCGTGAAATTAGACATAAATAATATGCGCGGGTAGAATAGATGCGTGTGTACTTTCCTATATAGCGTGCAGTAATTTTAATCATCTATACGCCGAAAATAATTGTACCATAAATTCAAATTAAATCGTAAATTTTCATACCGCACGCTGATTTACGACTGGCTGATTACGATAGCTGTACGAGGCAACTATAACGGCACTAATAATAACAATAATAATAATAACTAATAACGATGCGAGTGAAAGGGATCGCCTAGGGCGTACAAAGCTCCTGGTACTTACCTATCTTGGGCTGTTCTACCGCAACGTGCTCCCTACCGCAGCAAACAGACCCATAATTGAACTTAAAGTAATAAATTTCTAAAAGCGGCAAGCGAGGCCTGTTTCCAAGTCTTTTCATTACGGGAGCTCGTTCCGTATAGTTGTAGCCGCTTGTATACGTACGGCGGTTGGTAATTCATGACCGCAGTAGTCGGCTGGAGTGGGGCCCGTGTTCTCTTGTTTGTGTTTAATTAGAGGCGTCCGTTGAATTTTTGGCGTTCGACTGAATAGAAATCCCGTTGTATACAAGATATACGAACACAAAGTGTGTATAACTGACTAACTAACGTTGTGTTATTTATCCTACCTCTTCACCAGTAGATCTAATCATTCAGCAGGGAATAAGGTTTTGGAGGGGGATGTTTCGAATTGTTTACGAATATTGTAAGCAGCACTTACAATATTAGTAGGGGCGGAAGGGAACGAACAACCGCGTGGGGGTATCAGTGCTTGTCACATAAAGCAAAATCATCTAACAACCAGCCTGAAACAAATTTCTTATTTATTACTAGAAGAGGGTTTAGGCGTTTGGGCAAGAAACGGATTTAGTCTTACCCACTGCATAGGCTCTTCGTTAGAGAAGGCGCGCGCATTGCTATTACGAGGTAAAATACTAAATTATTGCTACGCCGATATATTTCAGCTGCACGTGTTCTACGGTCGAGTAAGTCTTATCTGATTTTTATCGCCCCTGTCGGGCAAATTCGTTTTTAGTCGAGACTTCGCTGTGAAATATCATATACACAAAGAGCAATCGAAAATGTTGGCATCGTAGAACTAGGATACGCCTTTTATAAATGCTGCTCGTATCTCGGCCATCAGCGTCTAAAACACGCTTCAACTTATTTATTAGACAACTCATTAATGCTTAGAGTATGATTTAACATACGCAGATACGAACTCATGCTGGTTAACTGAAAAATGCGGCCTGATCTTAAACAGTTGGTTATAAATGATATAAAGGATGATGGCTATGATGTACCATATAGCAGGCATGTGATATCCGTGAAATCCACTGTGAAATCAAGAAAACTTGCTGTGATGTTATTTTAAAATGTATTCTTGAAAGTAAAATTCACGGATATTTAGAAAATTAAAAAAACAAAAATTTCTACAATACTTTTCACCTATTAGTCATTATTTGTCATGAGGAATAAACCCCCATGCTTACGCGTATGCGTTGCGAATTACCCTGTATACTAGAAATTCTAAGGTTCGCATAGTCCAAAAACAGATTTGCGAACGATACGATTTCAACCGACTCTAACAATTACCAATCCATTCGCTTACAAAGCCGATCCTATAAACGCGAAGCTCCTGTCCCTTCGATATTCGCAGTCTCAATAACTATTCGTAAATCTTCGCTTTGCCGCGTCACCAAACTCTCAATCTATTTACTACTAGCGGCGTAAACCGGCGCAGTTTCAAAGTAAGGGTCGGGGATTCACCAGCAGCGCGCCCAGGAAACCGACGTCCCGAGAGCGTTATTAAGTTGGCATTAAGTTTAAATCCGATGATTAATTTATCGTAACTGAGCGATGAGTTTATTTCTGTGACGCGATACCTCATTCAATATTCATTAATTTCGAAACAGTTCTCGGCGCCGGCGGTGGATCTCCGTTCGGATTTCCCGGAAAGAGCGCCGCTCGCAGCGCCATCTCGCGCCGTTCGAGCGCGGCGGTGGAAATTGAACGGTTTCGCTCGTGTCTGCGACGCCACCTCGGATCTATTAACTAATTAATGGAGTAATACTGGAAAGCATTAAGCCGTCATCCCTCGGTTTATTACTTTATTTATTAGCGTATTTTTTGCTCGCCCCCATAAAACAGCCCAGATGGAAACAGGCGACGAATCTTCCGAAACGTATGCAAACGAAAGCATTTTCCCAAACTTTTGTTGTTACTTGGCTTATTTGAGAAGTTTTTTTTTTTTCCAGGAAACACCGAAGCTTTCGCATATATTTACGGAAATGTATGAGAAAAACCCAGAGGAAAGTGCGAAGAAAACTTCCGAAACGATCTTGGCGAAACTTTTTTGCAATTCCTATTTAAAATTATAATTACGCGTTTCCTGAAAATACCAGAAATTTGGGTTATATTTTTACGGTAACTTGTTTTAATTATCATTGGATTAGCATTATTTTACTATAAATTAGTAATTCTTGGACAACTTCCAAGGAAAGCAGGTGTTAGGTACACACAGGCTGTCCATGCCTGTTCTTGCAATGTGGATAAACTTCGTTTAATATGCTTTTTACCGTAAAATATTTTTCTGAATAGAAAATGAAAATATTCTGCTTTCTTCAAAACACTCAAAAAATATTTAGATTTGACTAGAGAGATATTATTGCAGCTGATACTTTTACTTTTTAACTAACAGACAATCAATTATGAAATAAACAAGTGAATAAGTACTATTCATCTGGCTAGAAGAATCCATGGAAAAACGTGAGGGCCAAATCCAAATATGAGGTACTGGACATACATTCAGTTTTGTGATAAAGATATAATGTTAAGACTAACTCAATTTTTTTTTAAATTAATAAATTCACGTCTTAGAGGAAGGTGAAGACTAAAATAATATATGAAAATATTATAAAAAGCTTCATAGCATTCTAGAAAGTCATAAGTATTGTAAACGGCGCACTAGCTTTCATTTATCATCATTATTGATGGAGGAAATAACTGAGTGTCTTGACAATCAAGATAATATTGCTGCAAACTTTTGTAACCTCAGTAAACTCTTCGACATAGTGAGCCATACGATTTTATCGCGGTAGCTGGGGTATTATGGTGCAAGAGGTTATCCACTTCTACTTCTCCAATCGTATCTTACGAACAGATACCAAGAAGTGTCCTTTAATGGGGTGCGACCAGAACGAAAGAGGTTAGCATGCGGAGTGCCACAAGGGTCAATATTAGGTCCCTTGTTGTTCATAACGTACATTAGCGACCTGCCAGAGCTTTTAACCATTGCAAGTATATAAAGAAAAGGATGGTTTTAGTGCATTACCAGACCATTATGATTTCTGAAGCAGAGCAGAATGCAGTAGTGTATCATTTAAGCGCCTCTATTATTTTTCAAACGGTTAAATTTCAATTTGAAGTTTAAAGAAGTTTCGGTATCAAGCCGAGACATTATCTCCGTTTTACTAAGAGCGTCTCCGTTGTTTGCGACGTAATTTCATCTTTATCTAACTACCTACAAACTTAAATCTACGGATGAAATTTTTAAATTGACTTCGAAGAAGTTCCCAACTAAATCCTCGTTAGTGCTAGAGCATCGATGAAAATAATTTCGCCCGGATTCGCTAAATATACGCGTCCCCCGTCTAACACGCGGACGGACGAAACTTCCAGCGGCGCGAGCGAGCAAAGTTTTAATCAACAAAAGCCGTCCGATTAGCGGAAACAAAAAGACGAAGCGGTGAAGTTACCGTATCCGCTGCCGGGTGCCGCATTAAGCGCGCCGAAACTATTAAATATGCTGTTCAGACAGCCATTACTTCACTGCCACCCGGTTTACCTGTGCGCACTCTCTTTACTAGGTACAACCTACTCTCTAAGAGGGTGGATATGTGTGTAGCGTTTAGGCGATGATATTAGTGTAGTGTGTTTTATCTGGGCGCAATTACCCAGTTCAGAAACATGCAGGCTCGACGAGGCGCGCTGGCCGTACGGATTAATTCTAACGCCATTATATTAATAAAGTTTCGAACTCGCTAATGCCACTGGCGAAACGCCCCGAAACCGGTACTCCGGTGCAACAGTTCCGTCTGGGAGTAATCGATACGTTGAGTGGGTGTATACGCTCTGAATATTTACGAGCGTAAACTTTCGAAATTTACATAAAGTTAAGGGATCTCGGCGCTGTATGTAAGAATATAATTTGCGTATTGGAGAATCGTTACCTACGCCTTTTGTCGGCAGTAATTGGGGAGTTTAAATCGACGGAAATAGAAATTCTTTAGTTACTTTTTGTAACCATTACAATTCAATTTTTAATTTCGACTTTAATTTATTCATTTTATCTTAAAACATGCAGAAGTTGAAGGTATGGTATATACAGAGTGCGGCAGGGAAACTTGCTGATTTGAAAAGTCAATAAAAGAAAAAGTACTTAAAATATCGATTTAATTCTTTTTGTATCGTATAGTACACATTCTGAATTTTTGTTTTAAGTGGTTTTAAAAATGACATCGGGCAAATGGCGGCCCTCATTCGTGATACACTGATCAACCCTAGATTTAAAGTTGCGCTCCACTCTTTCGAGCATATCGACGGGAATGTTGGCGATGGCTTGGCGGATGTTGTCCTTCAGGTGTTGCAGGGTCCGGGGTTTGTCGTTGTAAACGATGGATTTAAGATATCCCCATAAAAATAAATCGCAAGGTACCAAATCGGGGGAGCGCGGCGGCCACGGTACGTCACCCCTCAAGGATATCAGGCGCTCGTGAAAGTGTTCCCTCAAAAGCTCCATCGAAGTTCTCGCTGTGTGCGCCGTGGCTCCGTCCTGTTGGAACCATACGTCCCCAAGATCCATTTCTTCAAGTTGTGGAAGAAAAAATGTCTCATTTCTCTGTAGCGAACTGCATTCACAGTAACAGCGCGTTCATCTTCCTCGAAAAAATGAGGCCCTATTATTGCAACTCTCGACAATGCACACCACACAGTAACACGTTCACAATGAAGTGGAATGTCATGAAGTTCGCGAGGATTGACATTACTCCAATACCGCATGTTTTGTTTGTTAACACAGCCGGAAATGTGAAAGTGGGCCTCATCACTAGAAAACACGAGAGCGTCGTCTGGCAAGTTACTGAGCGCTTCACATGCAGTTTGGCGAGAAGCGAAATCGCGTTCACTCAACTTTTGGACCACAGCCAGTTTGTAGGGATGAAACTGGAGTTCCTTGTGAAGAATTCGTCTCACTGTGCGATCAGAAATCCCCAGAGCAGCAGCGTGTTTACGCGCCGAACGCCGGGGAGAGCGCAAAAACGACTCCCTTACCCTTTCGACGTTTTCTGGAGTTCTGGATGTCCGTTGACCTCCTGGGCCTTTTTTTTCAACACTCCCACTTTCCCTAAATGTGTTCACCCACGAAACAAACGATTGCCGGCCAGGAACGGGACCCGCGGGATGAATATCGAACCGAGTTCGGAAGGCACGTTGGGTGGCGACCACCGAATGACCGTTGGAAAAATAGGTCTCGACGGCGAACGCACGCTGTTCCTTTGTCCAACGCATGATGACAAATGTCATTTGGGGTAACAAAACTTCAAAACCCCCTCTTTCTGATGAGACCCTCTCCACCCCTTTCTGACCACGCCTCGCTCATTGGCGTCCAATTCAAATCAGCAAGTTTCCCTGCCGCACCCTGTATTATAAACGATATAGTTTATAGTTTATATCAGGAATCTAGTTAAATCACGGGTGACTACATGAAAATATGTGGATTTATGTCCTATATTTGATTTTTGCATTTAGGTTTTCCTTTGTAAATACTATTGCAGATGCGAGAAACCCTCGGTATATTGTTGTGTTTTACATACGCTTTTTGTTTGTTCTGTTGACATTATTCAACGATTTAAGA
Source organism: Cetonia aurata (assembly GCA_949128085.1). Classification (NCBI taxonomy): domain Eukaryota; kingdom Metazoa; phylum Arthropoda; class Insecta; order Coleoptera; family Scarabaeidae; genus Cetonia; species Cetonia aurata. The sequence goes on from OX421885.1 coordinate 40,335,052, forward strand.
GATAAAGGTATGTAAACCAGAGACGAAAAATCACTATTTTTGCGCCCATCGTGGGACACAAACCCACGACCTTGAGATTAAAGGTATCACGTTCAATATACTGAGATTTATATATACAGGGTGTGGTACTAGATGGATAAGTAGGGGAGGACCTATTGCATGGCCAGCAAGGTTTCCTGATTTGACCCTCATGGATTTCTTTTATTATAGGGAAGTAAAGTATATGAGGAGGTACCAACTACACCAGAAGATATGAGAGGCAGGATTTCTAGAGCTTTTAAAGAAATTGGCCATAATATGCTTCTGAACGTTAGAAATTCATTTGCCCAACGTTTAACGCCGTGCATAAATAATGAAGGCGGCCATTTTGAAGTTCTTTTATAAATTTTATTGTTATTTATCTTTATTTTTATGATTTGAGATTTCTATTGTTATTAAATTATCTTTATATCTTTATCGCTTTGTTTTTTATTTTAATTTCTACAATTAGAGATTCCAATTCTTGAATAAAAAAAAATAAAATAACGAAGTTGTAAAACGGGTAGGCTAAACTAAATCACCCTGTATATATAAAAATAATTTTGGGGTGTAGAGTATTTGATCGTGAATCACTTTTATCTTAAACATATTTCACTTAAGTGCACAGGTTAGCCACAATAGCTCGTCCACAGATAAATGCCACACCCTGTATATAGATTGTGCTATATTTTATTATATTAAATCAGTAATAACACCTTTTTTAGCCCCACCATATACTAAAACAATAATACCTTTCTAGCCAAATTAGTTGTTACCTTCGATTGAAAAGTAAAAACTTAGGACTGTGGTAACCAACTAACAACTACTAAGTAACAAGGTAAACAAAATACAACAGTTGGTATAAACATTTTTGAAGAAGAACCTATGTTTTTGTGGGTTGAATTTTCAAAGTGGCACCCAGTGGAGATTCGAAGCGTATTTAAACAAGAAAAACTTACCACAAATTTAGCGAAACATTTTTGACAGCACGGAAGAATTATTAAGCAACTTTCCGTATTCCCGCCATTTTTAAAGATAATTCTTAAAGCAATAAAATATTTGTAGATATATAATAACTTGTGTTCTCAAGTCGAAAAAGCAAAAGCAACTTTCTTTTCCTACCATTTTGCCAGGGGAGAGAAGTTTTGCAGAAAGGCCTTCAGATGGCGTTGGCGTAGCGTAACGCAAGAACAAGAAGAAACAACGCGGTACGGCCGAGCAATTACCCATACCAAAAATTTGTCTACAGCGGCAATCGATTCTAACGACTATATCCACTCTTAGCGGCATTTTCTCTTACCAATAATGTACCTTGTGCAGCGATATAGTAATGAAAAGATTGCCGCCACGGTCGACCCACTTTCCGCGAGACATACTTTAAATAAAATTCCCGCGGTGTAATTCCCGGAATGCCGTTTCAGCTCCGGGCGCCGTTAAACATCGCGGAAACGCGACGGGCGGTCGTATGTTGTGGCGTCGTGCGCTTTAAATAATCAATACCGGCCAGATTTTGAATGGTTACGTGCTGCGTCCGCAAAAAACAAGCATAAGTTTGTTATTTTGTATCCTACAGACTGCGCCACATTTTTTATTAGATACCCAGACAATGAAATACAAAAGGGAATTCTTAATATATTTTCATTAGTTTATAATACAGTTATTCCTACAAATAGAAAGCTAAATAAGACAAATTAAAAAAAAAAGGAGAACTATTAATAAATACAAAGATAAGACAAGTTATTATTAGAACAGTTATTCACCAATTGACCTTACCGAGTATATTTTAGAATTAACTCCGTTTAAAAAAACCTTTCTAGTGCAAAACCTTGCTCCATCGTGTGTGTATTGATCTCTTTCATTAGGAAAAAGTTTTTATATACATACCGGATGCGACCCTATTTGTCGTGCTGGAAAAAGCAAGCGGACAAAAACACAAATGGATCCTTTCGGCATTAGTTGAATGTTCCCAACGTATTTCTACTAATCTGCTCAAAATTTAAACTCGTTTTTACAGCTTAGGTGGAAGTGACTGCTTTGCAAATTTCCATCACTTCCAAAAAAATCGTTGTTAATTGAATTTTTGAAATCACACATTTGTAGTTTATAAATATTTAATTAGGAATGATCCCTTACCAATGTGTATATTTATAAATTTATTGTTAAAATAGTGATGAAATTATGGAAAATTTCATTCATATTTCGCTACTGCGTGTATTATTCGAAACCAGTCGATTGCATACATACATATATCAACATCAAAGGAAACATATTTAATTATATTTCAACGGTAGATATGATCAATACATTGGTGAATTTTATTCAAATGAAATATCGAAAATTGTTCCCGCTTTACATTTTTTTGTTTTGTTTTATCGTCAAATGTTATAGTTGTGAATATGTTCGGGACGCTTTTCACAATTTTTGACAGGTGCACCGATACGTGTATGCCCGTAATGCGGCAGTTCCATATTTCACAGGGCAAAATTGTACATAAATCTAAACGTCTAACCTAGTCATATATCTGACATCGCGTTTAATATCACACATATGCATATGCGTATCGCTACACCACTACAACCTATGATAAATGTATTTAAATTCAGTTTGCGTGTTTCGCCGAATTAAATACGCGACAGTTTTGTTACTCGTTCGGTATTTAGTTTCTTTTGTGTTGTAATTATTAAAATGGTAATATAAAATATTGGTTGAGAATAAAAACAATTTTGTTAAGTTTAAAGCTGGAAGGTATCATAAAGTGATATTTGCTTATGTTGTTTAATTATTTTCAAAACAGAAACTTTGTTTTTAACACACACCTAATTTTTTTTTATTGCAAAACAAAGCCAGACTTTCTGATTCTTTGTTGGCATTTCCGTCAGCTTGTGAGAAATATTCCAAAAAATTAATACCATTTTTTGTTAGAGGAAGTAGAAATTGACAACGTATTATGTCTTCTTGATAGAATTAAGAATGTTATTTTTTATCAAATCCAACTAGTTTTTACAAATATACGAGAACATCTAACACGAGGAATTGAGGTTTGATTAAATGAGAGAAAATATGCATGACGTCAGGGCCTACTTTTCTAAGCAAAACAAAAATTAAAAAACAAAAATCGACAATAAAGATCTTGTTACCTGTAACAGGTTTACCAATCAGTCCATTTATTGTAAAAGATACTAAATTAATATTTTGAAGTTGTCAATAATCTCGATAAATTATACAATGGTGAAATCACCAAATTATGCTCTTTTTGATACAATCAAATCCACCTACGGTTTGTATTTGATATAAAAAAGTTATTGTAAAAAATCTCGAATCTAGAATACACTTGTTGGTTTCTGGGTTGAAACTTTATCGCTGTTGATCTGAAACTGAAGAACTGACAGACGGGGATGTGTTTATAAGCGTGTAATGGGTAAAGGTATCTTTAGGAATGGAGAGGAATTTAGATCAACGTATCTTAGTCAATATTTCGCTTTCTGGAAATAGGACATTAGGACTTGTTCAAATGCCTCCATAAAATTTTTGGCTACAACAGGAGAGAGAGAGGAACCCATTGCTGCACCTGAAACTTGACTGACAAAATTTTAATTGCCGATATTCAGTTTTTCGTCTATAACGAACATAGCGTTCAGTTGTAGAATTTGTTTTTGCTTAAAAAAGTAGGTATTGGCGTCACGCATTTCATTTCATTTAACAATTAATCAGTTTAATTAAATAATGATTTTTTTAATTTATCCAACTCTCGATTAACTATATTCCACATGGTTTTAGTTTTGTGTTTAGACAACAGCACTTTACCTATTATATTGCTTTACGGATAATTTTAATAAATTATTATAATGATTTTCTAAATTACGTTTTGTATTTTTGAGTTCAGGGTAGACGCATGACAATTCTCTTGCTAAAATCAAATTATTTTTAGCTTCAACTAATTCTGGTGTCATCTTGACATTTCGTTTTTTTTTTGACGTAGCGGTAATACGCTTATGCGGGAAGCACAACTCGAAGCAATGAAGAAAGCATGGAAATAATGCTTCATAATCATTGTTTACATTTCTGGAATCGCATAATATAAGAGGCCAATCAGCTTCTGACAAATAGGATCTAAACCACTGCACCCTATCGTTTCTAAAAAAAAAAAAACGGCGGTAGTGCACCAACGGTTTTACCACATGCGGCTCTACGTTAAAAGTGACAAATTGTCCCAAATGATCTGATATATGTAGGTTAATGATAGCCACCTCAATATTATCTATAACGGTTGAAGAAAAACGCGTGACATGCGTAGGTTCAGTAATAATATGCTTAAAGCCATAACATGAAGTTAAGTCCAACAATTTATTCAATTTAGCATTTCTTTCAGAGAAATTGATATTGAAGTCACCTGCAAGTACACTCCTAAAACTACTAAAACTATTAAAAACATAATATAATAAAGTGGTATTAAGATCTAAAAACAAATCATAGTTTCCTGCAGGCCGTACATGGAGTATTAACATCCCTAATAAGAAGTCCACAACACTCTAATATTCCTGCTATAGAGAATTTTCGGTGAATTTTTATATAATCTAAAAAGGAAGATCTTATGTAAATTGCCGAACCCCAATTTTTATAGTTGACCCTACAAAAGTACGAAACTCACTGAAATCCTTCTAGAGTTATATTTGCAATCTGATCTGTATTTTACCAATCTTCTGGAATTAATAATATATTAGCCAAATCATCAGCAAATTGTGAATTCAACACCTGTCTTTTGATATGTAAGCATTGAGCATTTTGATATATGTGCATACTTGGATCAAACTAAAGAACATATACTCCCCACTTTAGTTATCCCGTACCTGTCCATGTAAATACCATCATCTATAGTGTGTTACGTAACGACAACAGTTCATTACTTCCCAGTAAATCCGAACCGGCGATAATTTCATAATTGACAGGCACAGCGTACAAGGGCGCGCGAGCAAGACTTGTTACCGTGGAGTGTACAAGCGTTAATATAACTCTATTACAAATTAGAGGGGGTCAGCTGTGTAACGATAACGCCAACAAGGCGCATACTCTATATTAAAACGAACAATACGGGACGGGAGGGGGAGGGCTACTAGTCGGGGGGGCAGACGGGGGACCAGAGATTTGCGAGCATTCGGGGAATAGAAATGCTAATGTCCCCCACGGTCACCGAAAACTTGTTCGTATAAATTAAACTAATTTGTCAGATAACTTGTACTTTGAATACGGACGCTGCGCCGTGTCGGTACTCTAAGGAGTGGAATGGAGACGGAACGATATGGAGATAGCTGGTTCGCAAAGGATGCGCTGGAGCTCCTAGTTGTCACAGCGTCGCTTAGTGAGAGGAGCTAATGGGGTTAAACGCGACGCAAAACGAAATAGTTGAGTCTATTCCCTGCCAGATTATTAGATATTTTCGTATTGTGTTCAGGGACGCATTTATCTGTCTCACTAGAGTCTAAACAAAATTAAGACTTGCTTTGATTGTATCATTTTTAACAATAGTAATAGTAATAGTAATATTTATTAAATACCCAACAGATTACAATCCAATAAGGGTAATAATTGTAAGTACATGAACAGAAAATAAATATAATGTTAAGGCAAATCCATATCCAGAAAGTTAAAGTTCCGCGCTGCATGCACCAGGGGTGCTTTCCACAGAACATTAGTTCGAGGCGTTGGTATGCAGAGAAATTCACTCGATCTGGCTTGAAGACGGGGCACGTGGAATTCCAATCTGGAGAGAAGGTCAGGCGAGTCGATTCTGTTCGTAAGGATGTCCAGTATAAGTGTCATGCTAATTTTCTGCCTTCTATCTCTAAGCGAGATAAAGTTGTGCCTTTCCAATAATTCAGTATAGTCTATTCCACGCGCGGTATAGTGACCTTCACTTTTATAAGAAAGGTACTTCAAAAATTTTCGCTGTATTCGCTCTAGAAGATCGACTTGTACACCTTAGAGTGGATACCAAGCATTAACTGCATATTCAAGCTTGGAAACAACATGCGCAAAATAAAGAGCCTTAATTGCCTCGGTATTACGAAAATCCCTGCATGTCCGGATAATGAAACCAAGAGATCTATAAGCTGCACTTGAAATATTTGCAATGTGATTGGAAAACATAAGCTTTTCATCAAATGTTACGCCCAGATCTTTGATTGATGACTGTCGAGTAATACCAATGTTATTAATTGTGTAATCTGATTCCACTTTGACGATCTTTCTAGTAAATGACACAACAAAACACTTGTCTGTATTTAAACGCAGATTATTACGTAAACTCCATTGATATATTTTGTTGAGGTTGTCTTGAAGCAAAGCAATATCAGATGAGGAGCCAATAGTACTATATATTTTAATATCATCCGCGTAGACTAACACGGGACAGGAGATAGATTTAATAAGGTCATCGATAAAGATATTAAATAATAGCGGACCTAAATTCGACCCTTGGGGAACACCCGACGTAGAGAGAAAAGGATAAATATATATGTGCTGAAACTATTTTATTATTATTATTTATTATTAACTATTTTATTTTACAAATGCGCATCATTTGAATTGGTAACGATAATACGTGGACAGTTTCGTGACATTGACAGATTAATTCATGCAATAAACAAGAAAATGCACATTCTTCTTTTACGATCTTAACTTCCGAGTCGTACCGAAGTTTTTCAAAAAAGATTATTTTCGCCTTAGTAAAATATTCGTGAAAATCCTTGTTGCGTGGAATGCTATAGTTAGCACTTTTGATAAAAGTAAGTAATTCAAATCACATGGAAGTGGCAGCAGATCAAGATTTTTAAACAGGAGTGACGCTTTGGCGTTCCCGTTATAATACGTACAGCTTTTTTCTGAAGTCGAAAAGCTCTCATGTAGTATCTGATGCGTGACTCAAAACAAGCATAATAATAATTTTTTATTACCTCGACGCTGGCGACCTCGGACAATCTGTATAATACAAAGCAAGCTTGTGAAAGTTTCTTGCATAACTCATTTATGTGCTGTTGCCAACCAAGATGCGCTTCAATGTGTAGTCCCAGAAAATTCACGGATTGAACTTGTTGGATAGACTTTCCACTGACCCTTAGCGATTGACTGCTGTTTATATCTGACAATTTTGCTGTGGAATTCATAAATACTGTTTTGTCGACATTTAATTTTAAGTTGTTGGTGGAAAACCAGTTTACAAAAATATCCATATTGTTCTGCATACTTGCTTGAAGTTCAACAGAGTTGAGCCAGCTTGCAGAAGGCAGTTGTCGTCGGCGTACATAGTAAAAGTACCCGCATTACTTAAACTTGGTAAATCATTAATAAACAGGAGAAATAATAAAGGCCCCAATATCGAACCCTGTGGTACACCTGAAAGTATCGGTAGTTCTTCTGATTTAATACTGATAATAATATAATTCAATACGATCTTGTAATACGCATACACCTAAAACTTATTATTTCTCTAATATTAAATCCAAAATGGCTTTCGGAATTCATTGGGGCTCAGGTATTGGTATTGATCGAATATTTTTATTGCAAAAGCGAGCTATTCGAATTGTTTTTAATCTACTCTACCGTGTAGAATCTTGTAGAAATACTATTGCCATAGTTTGACTCCAATTTCCTTATTTGTATTCTTTACGCAATGTTCTGCTGGATTTAAAAAACTATTTTTAAATCGAATCAAATCGGACATGCAAGCGAATAAACAAAACGACGAACGTGACAGCGAAAAATTGCTAGTGCCCCCGGTGATTCCCAGAGGTCGCTAGATTAGGTAAAAAATCTGCCCGCTTCGCGCCAATGTGGAAATTTTTGATTGTGATCGATGGCGGCCGTCGCATCTGCCCGCCATCGTGACCGGCATCTGGTCCTCCGCCTATCCGCCGTCGATAATAACGTAATAGCGTCGGGCGAAAAAAAAAAGAGCGGACGCCATCGACGGACGCAATTCCGATGGGCCCCGATGGCCGATGTCGTTTACATTTCCGGACGTTATTTGCCAGCTATTTTCCATATTAAACGCACGGGACGTAACGATAATTCACGGAGAGCGCGTTGTGTCCGGGTAAATAGAGTTAAAAACGTGGTTATTGCGAAAGGGAACTAGTTGATCGGTATATATATGCATATTTTCCACGTATTGTATGGTAATCACCAAAATACATGTTCGAAACGTGCATTCCCGGACTTGTATAGTACAATAATTCTCCTGGCGCGTCCACCAAATTCGTCTTATCGTCATTAGCTAGCAAGACTATCTCGATATGAACATTGGAGGACGGTCGTATGCCTATCTATCTTGTAGCGGCGTATCTAGGGACGAATTTCCACACCGATATGCTCCAGTAACGTCCTCGGAATATGACTTTACTCCTGATTGATCTAGAGCGCACACGTTAATCCATTACAATGGCTCGAAGATAAACGGATTACCTGGCGCAGCTGGACTTGACACAAATTACAGTTGGTATGTATGGTTGCTGGTGGTGGTAGGCGCTGTATTTCACGAATTACGTATGTATTTACACGTTCGGTTGTGCATACGACCGGTTCACTATGAGATGTTATATTGAATTGTGATAGATAACGTTGCGTTTAGCAGAATTAATGGGGTGAATTATACAGTGTAGGTAGGCTTTCTAAAATTTGATTTATACCAACTTTTTTCTTTGAAGTGATTGGACTAGTATTTCCAAAAGCAAAATTTGAGAGAATTAATTAATTTATTGTCAAAATGTAATACAATGCAAATCTGTGTGGTTATCAATAATTAAAAATTTCGTCGTATTTCCTGAAAAGCATTATATTTTTTACCATTTTTTAGTGCCACTAGGTGACCGTTGCATCATACGAAGACGGCCGTATATACCAGGTCTCCAGCCTAAGATGCAACGGTCTCTAGCCGTTTATTATTGTCTTTTTGAAAAAAAATTTCAAATAAATGTTGCCTCGAATCATATTCTACACATGTTAAAATTAGTTTCAGAAATGGCGGACTTCCGGTTGTACAGGAAGTAACTACTAACTTTATTATTTTAAATGGAACACCCTGTATATTATTGCACTTTTGGATTCCTTGTTAAATTTAAATAACAATACGTTAGAGATATTTAGGGCCAAGTTGTACCGTTTTCGAATTGCATGCAGTGGCGGCTTCTCAATAAGTGCACATGTGCACGTGTACCCCCAACTAATATCTTCATCTAAAGGAATTTACTTTTGTGTTTGACGTAAACCTAACCTTTTCTATTGGGTATTTAATTTTATTTTTCGTTTCCGATGTTCGGTTCAGACTCCAGGCGCGAACATGCGTAATGCGGCTCGTACACTGCTCTCTCGAACTGGCCCGTGATTGGAGCAGCAGCTACTCCTCGCACACCCACACCTCCCGTAATAGTCCTCAGTACTTAGCTACCATATGTACACATTTAGTTTGTGTACGGTCGTCTGTTAGTGTGGTGTTGTATACCGGGAACCGGGAAATTACTTTTGTTGTATTCGCGCGCAATTATGGCGGATAATTTGAAGAATCCGATTTGCACTAGCGTACAATATTTAAAAACAATTCATTTTTCTTCGCTGACATTAGAAGAAAAACAAAAAATCAAAAGTGCCGGTCGTCCAAAACCGAATTTATCGATCACGCATGTAACAAAATGTAAAACACGCGATTATAAAAGAACCTTTAAGATAGACACTTATGAAAAAGCCGCCTGGTTATGTGGTTGTGAAATTAGTAACAGTCTTTATTGTTTTCCGTGTTTATTATTTGCTGGTGATGTTCAAGCAGAATGGACCACATCCGGTGTCAAGGATTTAATCCATTTAAAAGAAAAAATTAAAAAACTTCAAAGTTCCAAGACACACCTCTCTGCTAAATTAGGTTTTAATTTATTAGGTAAACAAGATATTCGACTACAAGAGAAAGAACAGGCGACTTGAATTACAATACAAAACGTGTGTGTGAAAATTAGTACTAAGTGTTCGTGTTAGTTAGTAAGTTATCAGTTACCTTATTAGTTAGACAATAAAAGCAACAAGACAACACGTGAAACTTGATCAAGAAGATGTGCTGTCTGGTAAAAACTAGGTAGAATTTTTGAAACAATTTTTAGTTTAAGTCATTTTTGTTCGTTTATGATGTGACTGTTCTGTATAAAAAGAAGAACTAACAATTTCGGATTTTTGCGCTAAGCCCTTTTCTGAATATTATCCCAAGATAAGGCGAAAGAACGTTACAAACTGCTTCGAAAAAAATGACATTTGCAATGTCTTCGGTGTTTGGAAATATCTCAGGAAATACGAAAGTTAGAAAGATGCGGTTTTCAATTTTCGCTTATTTATTCGCAATTAAATAGGGATCTGTAATTTTCGAACTCTAAAATCATGGATAACTTGATTTTTTTAAATTGAACGGTATAGCAATTTTTACATAAATGGATGTAAAATTTAATTTTATTTCGATTTTATATGGGTATCATTGTGTCTATCTCCAACGGTTTTGGAGATATTCGCGATTTTTCAGTTTCTCACTATAGATACGTATTGCGAAGCGACGCTGTCGGCCACCTTCCCCTCGTATTTCACGAGTCTTGGGACTGGCAGCAATAGTACTGCCGTGCTTAGAAAGTGGCCAACAGAACACAATAGGACCATTTGAAACAAATAAAATTGTCTAAAAGATTCTTGAGATGTTTAAAGTGGCATCTTTAAAGTCAACGTAAGCTTGAAAAACAAACTAGGTATCTAACCGTTATTCGGTAGTATTCCAAGTGTCAGAACTGACATTCAGAGTACTGTTTGGTAACATAATAATTAAAGATGTCGCTTACTCGAGAAGAATTAGTAGATATGGTTTTCGTTCTCGGTGAATGTTACAGAAACGCTTTGTTAGTGTCAAGAGTTTACGCACAATATTACCCATGTAGAAAGCATAAAGAAAACCGAAAACCGCATCTTTTTAACTTTCGTATTTCCTGAGGCATTTCCAAATACCGAAGACACTGCAAATGTAATTTTTTTCGAAAAACGTCATGTAATTCGGAAACTGTACAACTTAGCCCCAATGTATCCTTAACGTATTGTTATTTAAATTTAACAAGGAATCCAAAGTGCAATAATATACAGGGTGTTCCATTTAAAATAATAAAGTTAGTATCTACTTCCGGTAAAACCGGAAGTCCGCCATTACTGAAACTAATTTTAGCATATGTAGAATATGATTCGAGGCAACATTTATTTGAATTTTTTTTTCAAAAAGGTAATAATAAATTGGCTAGGAACCGTTGCATCTTAGGTTGGACAGCCGGTATACTGCAAGTAAGTCAAGAAATATGAATGGAAATCTTAATAAACTTGTGAAAATATTTTACGAAATTTTTGAATCGCATCTCTGTATAATGCAATGATCTAGTAGCATTGATGAGCCTTGTTAAAGCGAATCGCGATGAATGCTAATAGCGAGTGATTCCTGAACATACTTTTAATTCATTCGTTAGTGTTAGATTAACGCAGTTTTAGTGGCTTATCATCGTCCTAAAATATCCTGTCCTTATTTAAAAAACATATTGTAGAAAAGGTTCGACAATTTGTGAAAATGTCTTGACGCATTTGAGATTTCCATTTTAATTCATGTTCATCACTTATTTACGACGATATTTGTTTAAAGCAAATCGTATTAGAATTGGGTGCATCTGCATTTAACTTTTGCATTACTAAGAGATAGAACCTCTCAAATCTGTAGAAAGCGGTTATACCTTTCAGAAACACATCTGTTTGTAATTGACTCGTCTTTCGTCATGGCAATGGACAACTGCGTCTCTTGAAATTCTGACTGCAAACTGCCGAAGTTAACTCTCCCAACTGTGTCGCCGGAAGAGACGGAGTGGAAGCATAATTCAATTAGCCAAAGTGGTTTTACAATCCGGGTAAGTAATGAGCATTCCTGTAATAAGAGAACTACCAGGGAGAGTATCAACTCCGCCTGCGCCAAGGAACCGGGTCGGTTTATGTAATTTGCTCGGGAGATGTTTCGCGGATTGAAAGTAATCTAGAAGATTCTGATTTACGAGATTCCCGCTGAGGTTGCGGTTCGGCATATTTTGGATTTGGGTAAAAACTAGAAGTCAATTTGTATATTAAATTCTGGCGTTATCTGGGGACCATCAAATTACCGTAAATTATCCGATAATGAGGGTGGGCCATTAACTGATTGGACCCACGTCAGTCATCCACGAACCTTCATATCGCGAATCTGTCACGGGTGTACGCTGCGATTAAAATTTTCAATAAAATAAAAGCTTTAACATTTGCAATTGAGAAAATACGCTATTTGTTTTCACAGTGAGCAGCACTTGTACCGATAAAAGGATGAAACGAATGTTCGGGATGACGGCGCACTTGCTGACAGTTACCGCAAACAAGACGAAGGGATGACACATACTGCTTGGGGATTAAATAAACACGGCATCTCTGCAGAACTGAGACCCTATGTACCCACTTTATAGCAGAGTCTCACTAAAGGAATGTACATACGAATGATCAGTGTCAACCTGCATCAGTCGTTGTTATCAGAGATAGAGGCTTAGTGTTTTCTTTGTTGTAAAGCTGGTAGAGTATTGCTGAGGTATGTTGCAAACGATGCATGTAATAACAATAGAAATCTGGAAAATACTCCCATGTTGTGACTAAATGCACAGGACGAGGTATAAATAATTCATACATATTTTTTTGCTTCCAAATAAAAAGTTATGCATTAGAATAGCGACACCAGGTATAGCTTTCATAATAATAATCTTTGCTAACATAACAAATATACCACTTTCTTTTTATTTCTTAGGATGTAAGTATCTACTGAATGTTCTCTACAGGTACCTGCACATAATTTTGTTTCTGCGCGAGACCAAATATAGGTTTGTAATTTCCATTTGCATTTATTGGTCTAAGGCAGCCGTTTTGCTCGTCTTGCACAAATACGTTGGCTCAACTAGTGCAGAAACTTATGTGGGTAGATTCTCCATAACAGCTAAATTGTGGTGTGGGCGTAATCAAAAGGAATCCAAAGAAAACCCCAAACCTTACTGACTGGTAGGCGAAGCCCAAATTCTTTCAAATGATCTTACATATAGGCAAATTAATAATTATGATAATTTCTTTGGTTACCATTGATTTGATGATTTTGGATTGCTTTTCAATGAGATCTTTGATGGAAAATTTGAATAACAGGCAGAACTAGGTTGTAAGATATCATAAACAAAGCTATTTCTCCTATATAGGCTACTACAAAAAGAAGATTTGGAAAACAATAAAAAATAATAGAGTTGCTTAATTTTGAAATGATAGAGCGGGTTTTGGCCCATCAGGCAAAATAATAACTTCTCTCTTTATCAAAATCCAAAAGATCCAGAAACTGTAGTGGATATGTCAAAAATGGATACATACATATAGTATATTCAAGGATTGATGGTAAATAAATTACAAAATTTAAAGATTAATAGTACACGACCTTAAATATTATAACACTCCCATTCAAGAAGAATCAAATAATCGTCGAGTGTGTAGTTTCGAGCAAATGCTTTTATAAGCCAGATTTAAATCTTTTCAGGGTCTGCAGTCCTTCAATGGTGTCGAGCAACAAGTTAAAAAAGGTGAAATCTTCGAATATTGGAGACCTCCTGATAATTTCCAATCTATTTAAGGCCAATCTCAATTTAGCTCTATTTCTGGCATCATGGAAATGAACATAGTTTATTAGAAATTTATTGTGATTATATTACAGATGTGTTAGTGTTTCCAGAATATGTGCACCAGGAAAGAGCAATATATATAATTTTTAAAAACCATGATGCTTGTACTGGCAAGCGTGCAAGCCACTAGACTATCACCCCAGGTGGATAAAATTGATTTCAGCCTTAAAAAAAAGCTGATTTTATTATGAAGTACTTGCGAATAATTACCTATATATATACATATAAATACTACTTAAACAACATTAAATTCTCATTCAAATGTTATTGTTGATGTATTTATATCTTTGCCCTGTATATCATTTGAATGATTTGAATATGGATCAGTAAAACATCCGTCTTTACTATTGTGTGCCTTTATTATACGTAAAATTTGTAACTCAGCATTATTTTATCATGATTCTAATGCTATATACTTCATTATTTATAATTAAAGGTATGCGAAAGGCAATATATCTTTTGTTAGAGCTTATTTTCTAAATTACATTTTACTAATATCTCTTCCAGGTAAATTTCTATTATGTTTACTGACCAATATAGCGTAATCAGGCGTCTGGTATGTCTTATCGTTTAAATTTTTTCTTTTTTTTTATACTTGGCAGTCTTACTTTGGCATATAACAAAGAACATATGTATGGTATAAGCTCAAAAGCAATCTGGATAAAAATACGTGAACGTTTTTAGCTAAATCGAAACGAAAAATTCAATCCTAAATGCCGCTGCTGACAAATCCAGACGTGAAACGGTTATTACACAACCCTACAAAAAAAAGGACAAGGTATAAATCTAGTAAAAGAATTTACGATAAATGTAGAAATTGTATTGACAGAGATGTGTTCCCATAAAATTTCGTATATCGATTGATGTACTAGCAAATTCGCTTTGTCACTTTATCACGTTTATCTGTCGCAGCTGCATTTAAATAACGATGGAGTTTCAACATTATCATCAGCCCCCTTTTTAAGATGCATGTACTACGTCAATCTGCGCAAGGTATGCCTTATCAATATTTACTGGCTCTATCACTAATTACATCAATGTTTGCAAGATATTTTCCCTTGCTGCAATGTATATTAAATGAGAATGTCGTCAGGAAATATACGCGTACATAAAGTCACTCCGTTTGTGCAAACAGAAACGTAACTTCCAAGTTATTACATGCGACTAAAATATATTACGGATGTAAATCATATATCGTACGCGAGCGGCGGTTGCTTCAAGTGAGAGAGACCGCGCGCCGTTTCCATGATACCCTGAAATTAAAGTCATTATTTATTAGAACAAACCGCTAGAAATTCACATGCAATCTCTAAATTAAAGTGCCCCATATATATGTATCTATATATATATACCTAACCCAGTCGTAGTAGTGGCTGCTGTTGCCTGTTTGCGCTTGTTAATTTTTACTGTAACGTTGTGTGTGACGTGAATTCTTCATCGCTAGTGCAGTCACGACACCACGCGATTGGATATTTTATCACGTATACAAAAGGGCTTTTACGAAATCAGTAAATATTTGCACGGGCGCTTGAGTTTGAGGTTATGATTATATATATATACATAGAATGAACCGCAAAGCGCCGGTTGCAAGATGTTGATGTTCTATTAAAATCAAAATTGGATTTTACAATTTTCTCTTGCAGGTACAATATTTGATATTTGCCAAGTCGCACCATTGACATTTGTGTACAGTTGGGATTAGCATTGTAAAAGTGCTTTGATTAGACATACATTATTAATTTTATTTGTCACTGGGTACCAGTCAAGTCTTTCCCTTGACACTGTGGCCTGAGGCCTATTGTATTATTCTATACCTAGTGAGTTTCTTTACATAAACAGGTTAATGTGGTAAATTTCTTCAGATTTGCCAGTAGGTTGGTCGCTCCCAACACTTCATTTAATTTGTTATGAAAGTACAACCTTAGGTACCTTTAGAGACAAAAGAAAAACTGGATATAGGGCCGCTACGTTCGGGCAACGTTGTAGCCAAGTGATTTTTCATTTTACATAACAGGTCCCGCGATTGGCGGAAGAGGAAGTGTCTCATATACTTGACGTTGAAGTCGACAACCTTACTTCTCTGCAAGCATGTCAGGACCGCTTTCTCTTTAATCTATCTACCACTTTTCCATTATCGGCTCGATCAAGCTTCATATTTTTAATGTCTATTTATAGTCACGTCAGAAGAAGTAGGACAATGAGATTTTACATTAGCGAAGACTGATCCACATTGCACATATACAAATAACACATGTATTTTTTTGTTGGTCAATTAATGAAAAAAATATACAGACATAATCCCGTCAAAGTCAACGCTTGTACGACGCATGTGCGTCTCCCGCTCCTTCTTCTTACTGCTATAGGTATTCCCCTACATTCAGTCATTAGTCATAGCCACTCATAACTCACAACGAATATTGGCGCGAGCGCAGCGGTTGCTTTGCTGCTATTCAATCTACACGCAGAAATGTGTTAATTTTTAGTGACCGTGAAAATTGCATTTTTATTATGAAATTGAATAAATTGCAATATGTGTTGCTTTGAACACACGTACTTATAAACTCAAAATGAAAGCTTAAAACAGTAATTTATAGTATCTATTAAGTACTTAAAAATAGTCTTCGCTCATGACAAGAAAATTAAAATAATTCTAATGAACGAAGAACGAAACCCTCATAAAGAAATATTACATTTAACGAAGGAAAAATAAAACTTAATTCTGAGTAAATAATTTTAAAAAATTAAAACTTAAAAGTAACTCTTAATAATTAATTAAATAAACTTTAACACCAGCTCGGTGACTATCCTATTCGAAAGAATAGGAAGAAATATAAAACTGGGGTTTGTTCATGACAAGGAAATCAAAGTCATTCTAATGAATTTAGCGCAAAACCCTCAAAAAGAAATAGTAAATTGAATGAAGGACAAATAAAAATTAATTCTGGGTAAATAAATTTGAAAAATAGAAAACTAAAATAAGCCTTAATAATAAGATGAAATAAACGTGAATTTTTTAAAAATCATTCATACAAAAGGTTCAAATATGCCCCCATCCTTGGCTAAACAACATCCTAATCTGTTGTAGAAATTCATTCTAACATTCTCCAAAATTTCTGGGCTAATGTTGTTTGACGTTTGAACAATTTTATTGCGCAACTGCTCTACATTAGCTGATCTAATGTCGTCATTGCCATAAATTATTTGTTTCACATAACCCCAGTAAAAGAAATCGAGGTGGGATAAATCTGGTGAACGTGGCCATTTGATATTTCCAGAATGAGTTCCGATCCACCGATTAGGAAACTATTCACTTAAATAGTTTCGGACAGCCACTGCATTATGTACAGGGCAACCATCTTGCTGAAAGTAGATGTTTTGCATATTTATGTCGGGAAGTTTCTGTACAGTAGGTAGAATGCGGGTGTTCAGTAATTCTAAGTATGCATTTGCGTTTAAATTGCCATTGATAAAAAAAGGCCCAATAATATGGTTGTTTAACAAACCTGCCCAAACATTTACTTTTTGCTGTTGCTTACTAGATGAACTTAAATATCTGTGCTCGTTTTGCTTGGCCCAGTATGTTGTCACAGATGAATTGTGATTTCTAACCAAAGGAAAAGAAGATTAATCGGTAAAGATAATATTGCATATTGCAAATTAGCATCTCGGTTAATTATATCACTTTTTATTTTTCACAAAATACCATACGCTTAAATGAGTCGCCGTGAAATAATTGTTCGTGTTTAGAATATTTAAAATTGTGATACCCATTTGCTTTGCGTATTCGCTGAACGAAAGAACGGGATATGTCTAAATCATTTGGAAATAGTGCCAGATGACATATTCAAATTTATTTCAACTGCAGCACATACTAAAACGGACGTATTATTAGAAATTCTGCGAGTTGGAAGTGATGTTTTTAAATTTTCGACCGAGCCGGTATTGTCGGTTTTATTTTTTAATTTAAAAATTGTGGCTTTATTTGGAATAGGCCCGTTGGGGTATTTAGCTGCAAACATGTCGCATACCATTTGAAAAGAATTGCCAACGTGATACCACCGCATCATTTCAGCTCTCTCAACATATGTATTTAAAACTTAGACAACCACCTTACTTGAACTGACTAATAATACTGATCACTGACCAGTCTACACGTGCTATTATCGTACTACAGCGCCACACCTCGCTGTCAGGTAGAGTGGGAGACGGTAAGAGTATATGTACTTCCCCGCCGTTTACTTTGCAGAGATTGAGGCTGTATATTATCGATATCATCAAAATTTAAATTATTTGTCAGCCAATGTTCAACCACCGTTTTAATTTTCAATTGCGGAATCCATCTGCTTGCTTTAAAATAAAGGAGATATATATATAAACGTACTATTTTGGTCCTTATTAAATAAGGATGCAACAACGGTTTGGAATTTTAATAATCCTTCCTGAATGCGAAATAGTTTCTGCGGGCTTTTATTGATTTTATTTCTGATCAGTTTAATTGGGAGCCGATTGTTGCTGTATTCACATACATGTACGCGAAATATATATTCGGATACTTGCGACTTACTGCTGCCCTCGAAACTTGTTTACGAGAATCTTATTATTTTTTCACTAGAGTGAACAAATTTTTATCATATTATTAACATTGCCGCGTACTAAAGTTGAGATTCTCTGCGCTTGACGTGTTTCTTTTGCTTGAGGCTTTACTACACATAAAAATTCCTATCTTTGTTTGCTTTTGTATAGGTTTTGAATTTTTAATAAAGATTCTATTCCTTAGAACTTACGTTCGAAGCTTTTTTGTTTGAATAAAATAATGTATGAGAAAATACCTCAGTCTCTTGTACCAATAGGAGATCCATTTTGTAATAATGCACAAAAAAAGAACTGAGTTTTGCAGTGTCTCGAAAATGTAGTTAATATGTTTGGACATACCTTCATCCGCATGCCAAGCAGTTGTTTTCAACAGCATTCAAAATCGGCCCTGCGTAATCAAGAAGCATAAATAAGGAAATATTGCGTGTATTTATCTACGATTTGAGTGTTGGTATCACATTAAGCACCAATTTGTTACCAAATTTTAAGCATGCGTGAAAGTGGGAGGATATTGAATTTGAAACAGAAAGGAAACGCGAATATGGAGTGTATTGCCCCACGGTGGGCGCCAAATATAACGTAGTTATGAAGTACTTAGCGTATTAGCAACACGTTTGGCCTTAATTTGTTACCATTTTTGTTTGAGTAGAAGCAAAAATGTATTGAATTTTTATTCAAATTCAATTTATCTAAGATAATATATAACATGGAACATAAATAATTTAATGTTAGATTGTGAACAAGTATAAAATATATTAATTAGCTGATTTATGTTTAAAAAAATTACAATTTGTCTTTATGAATGATTCATGGTGAGTTTATAATGTGATTAACGGCCTCCCAATTTTTACAACTTTTAATATCCATTTTCAGTTTTAGAAACACTCAAGAAAAGGTGAGACTAAAAAAGCAAAAGCTGTTATCACGATGATGTCTATGCTCGGTCACATTACGCTTTCATAACATCGGAGTACAAACTCACCCGTTCTACCTGTGGGTGCCTTTAAAAAGCACCATCCACTTTAAGCGTAGCACGTGGGCACATTGATTAAAACGACCCTAAGCTGTAGGTGGCTCGCCAAGTTCGTCTGTGGCTCCCTCCATACACCGTTCCCGATATAAATATCAGCGCATTTATCCCGGCCGCACATACACGCCTACACACGCAGCTACCGGGGCCAGTGTGCATTAGGGCCGGTGAATATTTTATTGCAATGATCGGAAATATATATCTGTATCGCCCTGGGTACCGGGCTCCGGTAAGTAAGCCTCGGAAAAGGTTCATTATTTTTCTATTACCCAACATTAATATATAACGTATCAAGGCGGTCGGAATACCTATATCTTTCGAGGGTAATTAATACAGTAGCACCCGCTTTCCCTAGAGGGATCTCCGTTGGGTTTCTAAAACGCGGACCGCATCGCAAAATCCGATACTGGAGGCGCTGAGGTCGCTTTTCTCACATGCGAAACCCCGCCGCCAACCGCACACATTAAACACTTGCTACGCGTCTCCTTTTGTCGTTTTTAGGTCTCGGTTTTTAGGGGCGCGTGCGTTCAACGTGGGATTGTTTAATGGGCAGACGATAATCGCGCCATAATGTAAACCTTTTGTGGTATCGGCGGGCGATTCTGAATATATTTCGATGGGGGGACATTACGAATGTGTTTGCTCTCGGCCTGTTTTATTCCCCTAACCGTTTAGAGGGGTCGCATATATATTGGTCGACCGTTTTTTTTTTTGTGTAAAATGCTCCCCTTTCGCTTAAAATATGGCCATTTAAAATTGTTCGTTGTCACCGCTTATTACTGCGTTAAAAGTGTGGAAAATAACACACCCACTCGAGAGAGTCTGGATACGCGTTTTGGTGGGTAAAACAGTTTTTTTTTTTTTTGTTTTTTAGTATGATCAGAATAATGGAATTCATATATTTATACAGAAATGTATGGAAAATGAATATACTGGGTGAGTTTTTTTTTATCTTGAGACAACGAAATATCTCTAAAGCACTGCATCAAATCAAAAAAAGGTCTTAATAAGATTTGTTATAATGTAGGGGACTTACTGAATGGTGCCGAACTTAACCCAACCCCCCCCCTTGGAGTGGGAGGGGGGACAACCCCCATTTTGTATTGCACATTCGGATTCTACGCCATCAAGTATGTAGTTTTTGTTTGAAACTTTTTTTTTGATTCGTAACAGATTGCGCTGTATTCGCAAAAAATCAAATGAATCGTGAACGTCTAGAAAAAATATAAAAAAAAGAGAAGCAAGCAAACATGATTTTGTGTTTTCTTTATTTTAACATAAACTAACATTTCAAAAAGCCATGTGTTCGAAACTGTGCCCTTTCACTTCGATACATTCATTTATTCGCAATTGGAACGCTATTCAACGACACAAAACGTACTTTATTCAGTACTTGACAAGCTGTGAATACTTACAAATTGTCTGATCCCCATTTAGATTATTAATTACTAATCCAATACAAATTAGTTAGTGCTGATTATTTGAACAGTAATGGAGGCTATAACATTACAAAAGAGAATTGAAATGATTTACATATATGGAGAAATTTCTCAGTCCAATCTCTGCCAAATATTGAAGCGTAGGAAATATCCATTTAGAGTTTCCATGCTTCAAGAACTTCATTACGATGATTTTCAAAATTGAGTGCGATTTTGTCAATGGGCGCTTCAACGGATACTACAAGATAATCCCAATTTTTTGCTCGAGTATTATTTTCTGACGAGGTGACATTCACAAATCACGGTACGGTAAATCGGCACAACATGCATTACTGGAGTATCAAAAATCCCTATTGGTTGCCCTAAGTTGAACATCAACATCCTTGGAACGTAAATGTTTGATGTGGAATAATTGAGAATAAGCTTATTGGTCCATATTTCATCGATGGAAACTTAAATGGTGAAAAATATCGAAACATCTTGCAGAACGAACTTCCAGTGTTACTTGAATAATGTGGTTTCAACGATGACGGTTGTCCAGCACATTATTCAAGAATAGCACGAGAAGTATTAGATCGAGCCTACGATTGTCGATGGATCGGAAGAGGTGGTCCAGTGTCTTGGCCTGCAAGATCGCCAGACCTTACTTCCCTGACTTATTTTTCTGGAGCCCGCTTAAAGTCTGAAGTTTATACAGAAGTGCCAACCACGAAGGAAAACATGATTAAGCGAATCACCAACGCTTGTTCAAAGATTACGCTCCGAAACACTTCTCAGTTGTGTGCAATCATTCCAATTGCGAATAAATAAGTGTATCGAAGTGGAAGGAAATCATGTTTGCTTGCTTACCTTTTTTGTGTATTTATTTTTTTTTTCGTTCATATGCCATATGTGAACAAGTATTGAAAATGATATATTACACAGGGTCCAGTTTTGAAGCACTTATTATTGATTTTGCAAATAAATATCTTTGCTCAGTTTTAATCACACAAACTCCAATAATTATATCGTTTCATGTAAGATTTTTAAATGCTTTTTATGTGTTTCTCTTTCGTCTTTCATCTAGAAATTTTAAATTTCACTCTCGTAAACGCTTAAATAAAAAATCATCTGTTTGAAAGGGTTTTCATTTTCGTATCTTTTAAGCTAAAGATATGCTCATACGTTACACAATTTCAAAAGTGTATTTACCAACATCGTATATACCCACGTACATTAAAACCGTAAAGTTATCTACGTTAATATACGTATACACCTATCTCTCCGCCGTTGTGCTTTTAACGTAGGTACCCGCACGCAAAGCGCCAGAAAGAGAGGTGAAAAAATTACATGCCCGCGTGGATATCGTGCAGCGTATGCAAACAGACTATCCTTGCCACGTAGTACCTACATACGTTTAGCTTGTGTGTGCATACGGCCGTACGAGGCACATTTTAGCGACTGCTTTTAGCGCATCCCGCGGGCGCCATCTACGACAACCTGTACCTCATCAGCTCTCATAATTAGTACGCCGTAATCATCGGACCGCATTCCTTCTCGTTTCGCCGGCTTGAGACCCGGACTCCAATCCCTTCATTACCCACACTACCGAAAGCCACCCGTTCAGTATCTGCTCTCTTTCGCCCTCCGGTCTTGGTTACAGAGTATTAATATTCACCCAGGTAATTGAACACTCAGGCGCATCGTTTTTCGAACTTTTCAACGATGTGAAGTGACCGGAACTTAGCTGTGGTCAAACGGAAATGGATAACTAGCGAAGAGGAAATATTTCGCATCCGATTCATAAGAGAAAAACACATGCCAAAACATACACACTAAAAACTGAGCTTTCATCAGATCGATTCAACACGAACAAAAACAAAATTGTTCAGATTCTTTATTTCACAGAAGGTATTAGATATACATATTTCAGTCAGGTGTAATTCTTCAATTATTATGTCATGCATTAAATATATTTCTGAAGATCGTTGATATATAAAAAATACAATGTTGGACCTAGGATTGAACCTTGTGGTATACCCACATTCAACTGTGATGGTTTTGAACTTAAGTTGTTACACTTAACTTTTGCGTTAACTAACTCGCAAACAAAGCATTTGCAAATCTTCCTACAGAAGACTCCTGTTGCAATAGGCCAATTTCGTAGAATCGCTACTAACTCCTAACTCCCTCCATAACCTATGCCTCGTTAGTCTGGTGGCATAAGGCTAGTCTGGGCTACGCGGTAAACGCGCTCAGCAAGGTCCAAAGGATTGCCTGTTTAGGCATCACGGGAGCCATGTCCTCGACGCCGACTGCAGCCATGGAGACCATTCTTGGGCTTCCTCCGCTTCAGTTGGTGTTGCGGTCAGAAGCTACCCTGGCAGCTTACAGAGTAAAATGTAGCGGGCGTAAAGGTTTCTCTGGTAAAATTGGAGACCATACCAGCCTTTTCAACTACATCGAACAGACAGTACCTCTGTCCACTAGGGCGGACAAGATTCCGCCTGTCTTCAGCTTCACTAGCAAATACTCCGTAGACATTTCCAACAGTGAGGTCTCCAAAGCATACATTCACAGACCGATGCGATGTTCTCATCGCTGGTTTGTGGATGCCTCGAAGACGCCGAACGGCACAGGCATTGGGATCTGGAGAGATGGAGAACCGAATGGCGAAGCCATCAGCTTAGGGGGCTCCACTTCCATCTTCCATGCTGAAGTTATAGCCATCCAGACCTGTGCAGAGAGCATCTTAAACTGCCCGCATGGGAATGGATCGGTCGAAATTTTTTCCGACAGCCAAGCTGCCCTCAGGGCATTACAGGCTGTCAAATTTGCTTCCGAAGTGGTACTGAGGTGCCATAGGAAGCTTGAAGAATTGGCGGAGCATCACAGCATTACGCTGAGATGGGTGCCTAGTCACTCTGGGATTAGAGGCAACGAAATTGCTGACAAACTAGCTAGAGGCGCCAGTGGTCTACCGTTCACTGGTCCAAAACCGTTGTGCGGGAGTTCCTATGGCGGTATCAAAGCCTTTGTCAGATCTCAACTCGCTGCTAGTCACCGCTCCTATTGGAATGGACTAGTCGGCGTGAGACACTGTAAAATCCTCGGTTTTTATCCGAGCGACGAAAGACTCCGCAAGGCAGTCTCTATGAGCAGGGCCAGACTGAGACTTCTTACGGGAGTCCTAACCGGCCACTGTTCATTAAATAAGCATTTGCACCGAATGGGGCGAGTGGACTCTCCCCTGTGTAGAAACTGTGGGAGAGCAGAAGAAACTCCTGTGCACCTCCTTGCCGACTGCCCAGCAGTGGACAGGGAGAGACGGAGCTGTCTAGGGGTCGCTCGTTTGGACGAACCCAGTATAAGAAAATTAACTCTCGACCAACTTGCGGACTTGTTTGTTCGAGTACAACCAGGTCGAGAGGGTTAAGACATCATGGGGGCACAATAGGTCTTAAGGCCGAGCTGCCTCACGGGGTTAAACCTGCCCATGAAAGCAAAAAAAAAAAAAAAAAAAACTCCTAACTCCTAACATGAAAATTTTTTCAGACTTTCAACCAGTTTAAAATCGCCTATTTAATACAGTTTTAGCAACTCAAAAACTGAAATAAATTTGATAAATTTCAATCGACCATTTTGGGAAGCATTTTTGTTGATGAATCTAGAAATACAATTCTCTTTGATTAACGAAATGTATTTAGGTATTATCATGCTCAGTTCGCCTACTAATTTTTCATATAAGTTTGAGAAATGCGTTGTAGGCAATAAACATTCAGCACTAACTACTATAATAGATGTCAATATCTAACACGTACGATTAGCGCGATATTGGGTGGAATTTAATGGAACTATACTAAAGTGCTTTTATATACTTGATTATTGCTTTTAATTTAAATTAAATTGGGTGTATGTACGCTATTTTTCAATCAAAATTTGCCAACAATTCCAAGCAATAACGGAAAAACATTATTCGGAAATATCGTCTCATGCACAGCTTTGGGGGAATGTCATTCATAAAAATTGCGAATAACCATGGGCTCAGGATGCTTCCTTGCAGTATCCCCACAGTGATGCTATTGTTGTTTTCTAAGTAACTTCAATTAGATTTTCTCTCCGCTATGGATAAAACGATGTCGCAGATACTACTTCTGTTACTTTGATACAAATGAGAACTAAATTTATCTTGCAGGTATAATCCTTTCAACGCTCCTAAAATTAAACTCGCGAGATTTATAGATTCTCTCACAATTCTATTCACCCATTTACGCTATTGCAATCAAGATTCGAGCTAATCTATGCAATGTTAACTTAAACTCAACTTTACATGCCCCAATTGCCCAAATCCACTTCGACTCGTGTAATTTGCCATCTCGCTATTGTGCCAATCCGAGGCGCCAAGCCGTATTCGAACGGAGGTTTCCCAGTGCAACAGAAGAACTTCGGAAATTATTGCTTTTATTTCCGAAACTTCGCAGCCTTAACACTTAACTTTTGGGCGACACGAGAACAATCAAGTCTCCCACATTGTCTGCAGTACGAGTAATATGAAAAGCGTATTTCTCCTTACCGAAGGCGGGGTGACGACCCTGACTAGATTTTTATTTTAAGATTTCTCGAATGGAAGTGGAATTAGATGTAATAAATATTGGCGGAGGTTGCCTAGGTCACCAAGTGACAGAGATATAAGCTCATACATCATGCACAATGACAAGTCCAGCTAAAAGCGTTGACGATGGAAAATCACGAATGAGGCCATTGGGGAACCTGGTGAAAGACTGGGCAATGATTGATCGATCAATGAGCTTAAGATGACATAGAATGTGCTCCCATGGGTTATTTTATCTTAATATTTCCGTTTCTCCAGGAAGCAGTGAAACTATCAGAAAGAGATTGGAAGGCATTTCGTGTTTAAATTTAAATAGATTTTGTTTAAATACAATTACTGTTTAAATTGTTATTAGAAAATTTGTTACCGTTCTGTTGAAGTTGACTTGTGATAATGTTAAGAGTTTTAATTCTTCATTTATTTAAACTATGTAGAAAAAAAAATTGGACAAGTAGGTTAACTGGTGCACTTCATAAATATAGAGCCACCAACCGATTTATTTAACCGGAAGACGTAAAGCTACCAACTACTTTGATTGAAAGTACTTACTGCCCTAAATCATGAAATGGCCATCAGTTACTGGAGCTTCCATATCGAAATTTTGAAATTTTGAGGTAGATTTTAACCGGGAGATAAACAGTTGAAACCTGGCCTTAGCCCGATGCAATTTTAAAACTGACGGGTCTAAATTTGATAAAATTTTGCATCACATTTAACCGAGAGATGGAAGGTTCGGGTTATCACCAAAATGATCTCTTTGGACCGATCTAATTAATAACATGGCAGGACTGAAGGCTCATAGTAGAAACGACAATCAGCTTCAGTTGAAGAAATTAAGCAAACTATGACCTGGTCAACTAAGATGTCCTCGACACCACTCTAGTTGGTAATATAGGACTAGTAGCATGTGATGATCAGTTTGCAACCATTTATTTTCCGGCTAAATTCTACTTCAAAATTTTTCAAATTAAATTCAAAATTTCCCAAATTAAATTCAAACTTTCGTCATGAAAGCTCATGGTAGAGGGTAATTGACGCTTATTTCATAGTTTTGGGTTTTCAATCCAAAGAATTGGTAGTTTTATATCTCTGGATCGAATAAATCCGTTGCTGGGCCTATATCTATCAATTTAGAACATTTAGAATGTAGTCTGGCTGTTGCCTTTTTGTCATTGCCATTTTGCTTAAAACGTGAGAATGGACGACAATAGAAAAAGTGGGTACCATTACTTCTTGTAGTCCAACAACACATTTTCGAGACACTTTCCAATCTGATCGTTTCATCTGATGCATACTCTAGTTTTTGTGTTTCATATTTCTTTTTCGCTCAGAATTGGACAGGATTTCTTTTCCCCCATTTTCAAAAAACGCAAAAAAATTTGGATGTAGGATGAAAATGACTCTGCAATGCCAGAAGGCGATATTTGGTTCGGTTTTTCCAAATTGAAGTTCCGGGGTTGGAGGACAGCAAGTATCCATTTCAATTGGAAATTGCCCACATGGATGTAGGATGAAAATGACTCTGCAATGCCAGAAGGCGATATTTGGTTCGGTTTTTCCAAATTGAAGTTCCGGGGTTGGAGGACAGCAAGTATCCATTTCAATTGGAAATTACCCACATAACATTAAACATTAACTTAGATTTGATTATAGATTATCGATCTTAACTTCCTCAAGTTTTCGAATCGTTATGAGCAGGTCCATTTATATAATTCCACGGGCCTGCTAATTGCCGGCAAACTGCAATATGGATACGGAATACGAAAGTTGAACGCTTGACAAACTACCCGAGACAAACTTTGCACGCGCGCACAACTAATGTAAACTGAATGGTACTCGATTACGTCTTCACCTAATACACGTCCCAGAAGCATTCGTAAGCCGGCGCGCGAGTGAGTGCTTAGACCTACAATGGGATAATACGACTTTGAATAGAGTTACCCAAATGCGCCATTAGCTCGTGGAAACTTTCCAGAGATTGATTTAATAAATATTAAGGGCCGTGGAGGCGGCTTTTTCCGTCCGCCTTCTTCGGTCTTAATCCCATCCGGAAACCGAGGCGGCCGTTCGGGCCATCTTTTTACCCCGGCTAATTTAAAAACATTACCCGAAGTATCAGAAGAAGATTCCGTCCAGCGCCGTGACGAGGGCGGGCAAGAAGGGGAAGAGGATTTGATAATCCAGATCGGCTAATTGAAAACCTCCTTAACTAATGGATTCCGAAAGGAAAGGAAAATTTTCCCAGGGAAAAAATTAGCATCAAATCTTGCTATTTGGCTTGATGTAACGGAATTAAATCCGGTATTTTATTCAGAGGTTCTTTTCTCGTATATATACCTTTTCTATTATCTACTCCTTACTTGGCGCTTTAATATATTCTGCCTTTATTTTACCACAGAGAAAACGGAGGAAGATAGCATAGTCGCGTCCCGCTGCAATTTCTACCGCTGACACCGCAAAATGCCATCAATTACCGTACCAATAGTCGACCCGGCAATTAGCCCTGCCATTTTATGGGAGCCGTAATGGCTGGAGCCGTTGAGAGCCCAAATTCAAGTAATTTTGTCTACCTTTTGAATGTACCTTGCTTATAATTTACAGTCGATCTGCGCCGTATATTATAAGCATATATAATACTATTAAATTCCGATTCCCGATCGAAACTTTAAACAGTCTAAAATCGACACTGTTTCATTTGAATTATATGGGCTAAATAATGTAATCCCAAAGTTCATAACTTCATAACTAACCTCGCTACTTAAGATTCGCCATCTACTTGTAGTATATGCGGATTAAAGCTCGCCACAACTTTCGTCTAATCTAGCAAATTGCGGTGTTGCGTCTAGACATCAGCGTGCTTTTCGCACACCTCCGGTAAGCAAGAGCATTATTAGGACGGGATATTGCTACTGATCTTCGCTAGTTGACTGCTCCTAATTTAATCAACTCATCGCTCATCTAGGCGGAATTGATCAGTTAAGAAATTGAATTGGTCCACAGCGGATGCGGTTTAGTTTACCAAGTACTTTGTCTAGACGGATATGTGACAGAATCGTTAGTTAGGAGGTTCACCTGATTCATTATTTTAGGGCGTCATTAGTGCTGTTGAATTAAAGTGGCACTATTATACTGACAATGAGCGATAAAAGATTTATTAAATAAAATCATCCTACCTGCGCTGTAAATTTACACGATCCCAGTTGGTAGGAGGTCGTTAGCGAAGGAGGAGGATAGACTGTGGCCGCTGTGCTCGGTTTAGGAGGGTCGTTCAGATTTCCAGAATATGTACTAGAAATTCATTCAACTAGAAATAAAAACGTACTAGCCATTCCACATCATAGGCTCACACAAACTCAGCAGTCTGTGAATTAGTGGTGCGTGAAAATGTACAATAAACTGCCGGATCATTTAAAAAAGCTTAACGCAAACAGGTTTCATAAGAAACTAAAAGCTATTTTGCTTAAAAAACCCTTTTATAATGTTAGTGAATTTCTAACACATGACTGTTCCCATCTGTGATATTTGTAGACTTTACTTTTTATTTATACAATGTATTATATATGTATGTGTTCTACTGTTTTATACATCTTTTTATTAGTGACATGTTACGTCTATGTAATGAATAAAAATACTACTACTACTACTACTACTTACCACTTGCGACAAGTGATGCAAGTTGACTGGAGGGGAGCGCCACCCACCAAGTAACACAGTCACCTAGAATTCCTTTGGGTGTAGGTCGCAAGGTTTAAACTCCAACCGCGGAGGATTCGGTAAAAGAGTAGGAGGAAGAGCCAAAATGTATTTCAATTTGATCCCGGCAAGGCAGTTTCGAAACAAAACACTTGCACGACAGTATCGAAAATGGCAGCAACACCCGGTATAAAATACAAGAAAAATGCTTAATCTAAGTTCTCTCGCAATAGTTAAAAGAGTGAGAGAAGTAAAAATTTAAAGAAAAAAATAAATGAAACAGCCTTGTTCAATAATTCTTTTAGCAAATGTTCACTTAATTCGTGATTATAAGTCGGTTCAAACGAACTAATGTTTAGTGCTTGGCGAGTTGCCTAAATTAAAACAGAAGCACTTTCTATATAATAGAGTGAAAGCAAATTCACTTGAATGAGGAGGTTATTTAATTGAAGCTAGGTTGGTTAGCAGAGGGCGAAAATCAAGTTGGCGGTAGAGATTAAAATTAGACGTAAATCTCTCAAGATCTTGTGGGTTTACAAAGCGTTCCAGGTGGAGCGCAGGCTTTCTACTTTCTGCCGAATGGGGGCGGTAAGCGGACATCAAACGACTGATTAGTAGGCCGGGTGAACCGGCCCGATTTTCTAGTTATATCTTCTACAATCCAGGGCAAATATCTTAGGGTGGTGGATTTTTTTCAGTTGACCCAACTGTGGCGGAAAAGTCAGCCCTTTCGTTCCCAGAGATATCGCTATGTTCATATTTGACACAAAAGTGCCAAAATCGTAGAGTTGTCATGGTGATCTACTAGTATTACCATTTTTATTCTTTCTATTTCAGTTTTCTTATAATAGGATAGAGCCGATTCAGGATTTGTCTTTTCTTGGTATCTAAGTGCAAATAAAAGAGAGCTCATAATCCGAACTCCAAATCCTTGTTAGTGATTAATTGATCTGCTAGATTCTAGTCCTAGGCTTCGCAAAGTATAACTGCCTATTAAGGTATCACTTCGCATCGACACATTTCATTTAAAGCCAATTATATTTCCGCTCGAATAAGGAGTCCCTTCCATACCAAGTCCAACTTGTCGAGTTGCCCGTCACAATCTCGACAGTCGCTATCCAATTAAGCGATATTAGGGTGGATATTTTCAAGCAGAAACACCGAAACAACTGTCGACATCCACTGGAAGGACACAGCGCACCTGTTCGGGATCTTTATTAAAACGTCAGCTTCGCCCGCACGCCTGGATGCGCTCGATTCGCGTCGACAGCCGACCGAAATCTCCTTTTTTTCCTCCCACGAACGAAGAATCGCACGAGACCTTCTCTGGCATCCCTTTTTTCCACGTAGTGCCCGTTTCCGGGAGAACTGCTCAATCCGGAGTTAATACTGCGATCGTTTTCCGACAGAAATCGGGAACGCGGAATGGGGTTGGGGAAGCCGCAGTGTTCCTTCTTCGGAAAATGGGTCGGGGAAAAAAGAAATCGGAGAAGAGCCGCGAGGATGGAAATGAGTTTGAAAGTTTAAGCCCAGGCCGGATTTGTAATACGTAGCCCGGAAAACGTTATTTTATTGAGGCTGAGTTCGATCTTGTACTTGCCACCAGGGCATTGAAATTGAAATGTTATTCCCTGTGTTGCAGATTTTAGGGCTTAGTCTATCTTGCTGCAGAGGTGAATGATTTCTTCGATCGGGTTTGAAATTTCCCAAGGTAAGATGATAAGTGGTTTATTACATGATTACCTGTAAAGGATATAATAAAATATTTAGAGAAACTAAGCAAGGGTGTAAACTGTGCCTTTTGTGCCAGAAGAGTTTTATAAATTATTGGCACCAAATACGTTTGCTTTGAAAAATTCATTTGGTCACTGTTTGAGTGAACGTCCCAAAGGTATCAACTCCTTTCGTCGATTTTAATCAGCAGCAGATTAGATACCTTTAGGAAGATATAATTCTGGCACTAACAGAAATTACAACATCATAATCTCCATTTTCATGATCCTATTTACAAAAAAAAAGGCAAGAACTATTGTCGCAGATTTTGACAAAATTTGTTTGTAGACTCCATGCAGTGTTACTCAAGAACACTTTCTGTTAGGGCGAAATGTAGGAAACAAAAAAAGATCAATGGACTTGCATCATCAAAGCAATGCCTTTTGGCTGGTTTAGTTATTTATATACAGGGTGTTACACTAAGCACGGGACAGTGCATATTGTGCTTATTTAATCGAATTTCAGAAATATAATCGCTCCTTTTACCTCAAATACTATTAAGTTAAATGGTTCAGACAATTAAAATTATGAATTTTGGCATACTTCCTTATTCTAACAAGATCATGCATAAAAATAATGTTTCTTTATTCCAACTTACTTTTTACCCTACACTTTCTTGAATAGCATTTGGATTTTCCGCAAAAAAAAAAACTGCAAACTCATTGTCGTCATTTCTTGCCGTCTTTGTTCTTTCTATCATTTTATCGTCAATGTTTCCTTGTTAAACAAAGCATTTAAGAAGTCTGGTAAAACTGATCGCTTCTGTTTGTGGTCTTTCGGCAAACCAAATCGCATAAATTCTACTAGCAATAAAATATTTTTATTTCACATTTAATACAAAAATAATATCAATGAATTCTTCCATTGAATAATTCATTTCCTCTTAAAAATGCTAATATTACCTGTTTAAGTACACCTATTTGTTTCGGACAAGAAATGTCAATTATGTGCCAATATGACATTGGGAGATGTGGGAGTAAAAATAAATGTGATTTTTGTAAATTTTAGCGTTTGTTTATCGGCTTCATAAACGACAATACATAAAGCTTGAAAGATGTCGAAGATGTCGGCGGATATAATTATTACTGCCATGTTCTCTTACCGATATACTCCTTAACATTAGCGGATATTTTTATATGAATATTACCTGTCATTTTTTCATGGACATTGGGAGTACCGGTAGCAAAACTAAGTATGGTTTTTATAGGCTCAATCAAGCGTTTGTTGAAGATCGCAGAGAAATACAACATTTACTGTTCTCAAACCGACGCTTCTTTTAACATTATCGGAAATTAGTAAATAAAATTCTAAATACTTTATTCTGACTTTTATTAAAAAAATATATATAAATAGGAAACCTATGGAAGGGGACTTATGAGCTGAGACACCCGGTATTGTGTCCAAAGGACTCAACCCAATATTGTGGCCGAGGAGTTAGAGTTGGATTTGTGTGTTGAGATATATTTTAATTATTAGTTGTTACTTGACCTAACTTAAACTAAATAGTTATATTTAATATTTTTCAATTAAAAGTTGTAATTGTCAAATTCAACTACAATTAATTTAATTGGAAAGAAATAATTGCCAATTCAACTAACTAAATTGTTAGTTGCTAAACATAGAGACAACTAATTAATTTAGTTATTAATTGGAATTAATTTTTAACCAACCTGGGCAAAATTGTGTTTGGTTTGACGGAACCCAAAGTGTTCCGTAGTGTTCTTTAAAATTCATAGGGAATTCAAAAGTGCAAAAATGTGTAAACGTAACAAAATTGGTATCTACTTCCAGTACAACCGAATATCCACCATTACTAAAAATATTTTCCTGAAATACACCCTATGATACAATATTATGTGGGCATTTGAATAAAATTCTTAACTTAATTCATAAAGGAGGTGTATAAACATGAGGCACTATTACAGGACCTTGTATAGATTTATTTTATTTCTTGTATTGTATATAGTATTATCATCATTGTTTATTACGCTAATAAATAATTTTCTCGTCGGTACAAACATTTTTATAAAGAATAATGACCTTAATACTTGAAATTTGCATCCCAAAACTCAAGTATCACGTCAGAATCTTTTTGAATTTACGATAGTAAATATGAGAGAAATGTTGAAATGTGACATGTGAGTGTCTCCAAATTACAGAACCAAATTACCCAGTACTTGACAGCAATAGTAATTCTAACCTGACCGGCGATTAACTCATAATCTGACGCCTAAATTGTTTAGTTAACAGGGCGATATTAGTTCCGGCAATCGCGCTAAACGTTCTCTTAGTGACCGGATGTTCCAGGATGTCACCGACGGTCGCGTCCAGCCCCTGCGCATGTGGATTTACATAGATAGCAAATATCAAATATCGACGCAATACCACACCGCACGTACGCTACCGTTGCATGGCCTCCTAGCTGTGAGTGTGTACCTGTGCATTGATTGGTAATGCAATTGACTTTGATTCCAAGTTGTAATTTCGCTAGCTGTCTGCTGGGCCCGCACTTGTCCATCTGTGGGATTTGATTTTGATCGGATGGTTACACAACGAATTTCATTTTTATCCAAGCGAAGCTTTGACGCATCGCCTGGTGTTATTGCAGCAGATTTGTTCTGATTAGAGTTGATTTTAGGAAATTGCACGGAAAATTCCCAGTATTTATCTATATAAGTTGTTTAATAGGTATTGGATGAAAGTTAATGGACCAATGCTGGTGTTGGTTATTCTAGGAATACATATTTTGTCTTTTAATCATTTTCGAAAAGCCGCTTTGTTTTACAAAAAGAATGGTATAACATTCTGATTACAGAGAATAAAACGCAGTGACATATTGCTGTGTACTGAATGTACCAACAAAAATGTAAGCTGAAATTAAAAAAGAAAAGTTAAATTAGCTAGCTCACAAAAAATTATAAAGGGCGCAAAAGAACAATTAAACTCAGGGTTACTCTTATAAAAATCTCAGATGCGTGCGATGCAACGCACACAGATCTGTCCGCATACGGACGAACTCGCAAAACAAAACAATATATATACAATACCAGTGAACGCAAAATGTACACCTGACTGAAATTAATATAAACAACTGAACAATAAAATAAACAAATTAAACAATCCAAAACATTAACTAAATCTTATTTGAAAATAAAACAATTTGAAATTTCTCGCAACATTGACAAACGCTTAACGGAATGAACAAAAAGAAACTGAATTTACAAAAACCCGGGGTACCAGACCACAGCAATATGTATGTTACACGGTATTTCTGGTATTTCTAAGTTTTCATTTCATTTTCTTCTTTGATGATTTAACTTTTGTTAATGGAGTATCCTGTAAATCTACCATTAGACAACTGAATACACTTTATACAAGGTGTTCATTTGAAAACTTAAAACCTACCCTAAATTTATGAAAAATTGCCTGAAACACATCAGAAGTGCTATTAACGGGGACAACTTTTGCTGCAAAAATTGATTCACCCAATGCAATCCGCTGCCACCAAGAACTACCCCCGTGAGATATTCTTACTTTATGGTAAAATCACCATTCAATGGTTTCAGAGTTTTTCCCTTATTTTATAAAACCTGTTGGAAAAATGTGGATTTTCGCTAGTGGGATGTATTTACAATGACATCCTTCAATTGTGTGCCGAATTTCACCAAATTATCTGCTATAATTCGTGAGATATTGCTGCTTTTTAGTAATGTCACAATTCAATGATTTCAAAGTTTTTCCCATATTTTTCAAAATCTGTTGGAATAATATAGATTTTCGTTAGAGGGATGTATTCGTAATGACATCCTTCAATCTTCTGCCAAATGTCAACAAAGTATCTGCTATAATTCGTGAGATATTGCCATTTTTTTTAGTAACATCACCATTCAACGATTTCACAGTTTTTGTCATATTTTTTAAAATCTGTTAGAAAAATTTAGATTTTCGTTAGTGGGATGTATTTATAATGACATCCTTCAATCGTTTCCCAAATTTCACCAAATTATCTGCTATAATATTATATATAAGAGATATTGCCACTTTTTAGTAACATCACCATTCAATGATTTCACAGTTTTTCCTATATATTTTGTTCCCTATTCCTATCTTGTCAATCTATTTTACTAGCATCAGAAGAAAAACCAATATTAAAAACACACCTTAACTGCTTAAAGTATTTTATTTCTCTTTTCGAAATTATTTGAGGACTCAAGTATTTTTTCTGCAGAAAAACTCAATGCGAAATAATTCATCAAAATGTCTTCCGTCGTTCGCTAAACAATTGTATACCGATTGTTCAAAACTAGTGCGTACATATTCAAACAACATCTCTTTGAATTCCACGACTGGTAGCAGTAATTCTCTGGCGAAGTTTCTCTAAATTTTCAGGTTGAGGAGTAAATAAAACAGGCTTTAAATAACCCCATAGAAAATAGTCTAGTTGCGTCAAATCAGGCGATCTGGCTTGCCATTTTATAGGTCCTTGTCCTCGTATCCATTTATTTGGACATAGATTGTCTTAGCACTGCCCCACTGGAAGAACATAATGAGGAAGACCTCCTTCTTGTTGAAAATGTAATTCATCCTCATCGAGTGGGATATTGCCATTTCTATCCAGTTGATTTTCGAGAGCATCATTAAGTAGCGGATTAATAGTATTTTTCAAATGAAAGACGATGGTCTAATCACTTGGTGTCTCAAAGTGCCCGTCCATAAATTATTTTTTTTATAGGTGCGACCATCTACATTCACATGAAGGTTTTCATTACTCCAATATCTGCAGTTATGTTTATTTATAAATCCATGTAAATAAGTTGTTTCTTTTCTCTTTTTCTTGGTTTTTAGGTCTTTAATAATAAAAGCATGAATGACTATAACGACGTTTCGCTTTATTAAAAGCTTTTTCAAGTTATAAATAAATGTAAAAAGTGTGATAAATAAGATGTTTTTGTTTAATAAATGACAAATTGTTTGTTTTCTATGACACTTTTTACATTTATTTATAACTTGAAAAAGCTTTTAATAAAGCGAAACGTCGTTATAGTCATTCATGCTTTTATTATTAAAGACCTAAAAACCAAGAAAAAGAGAAATGAAATATATACATGGTCAAGATTCAAAGATTTAAAAAAAAATAAGTTGTTTCTTACAAATGCACTGTTATTATTAAGCATAGTGATAAATTGGTCACAAAACTCTTATGTCAAAATCGTTGTGATTTAGTTCTTGACATATTTTCAATTTATAAAAATGGAATTTATGTTGTTTTTGTAATTTTATGAACGGAACCCAAGCAAATTTCAGTTGCCACTCTAAACCTTTTTTGGGTTTTCTTCCTTATGCACCCACTGGGTTTTCTTTAACACTTACTTAGGAGAACTCCATAGCCTCTAAAAAAAAAAACAAGCAGAAAAACTTTTCAGACCCACTGTATATGTGCACAATATTATGTGTTATTATTCCTTCGCATCATCACGTTCTGCGTTTGTTTCGTTTCTATACCCGCATCGATGACGCACAAATCGACCGGGCAAATTTGTTATTACGCGCAATAAAACGGACGTATTCGCCAGTTAGCGATGGCTTCTTGTTGTTGCAATTGGACGTGATTGACTGCAGCCATAGATCGTCGAACGAACCGATGCGCGCGAGCCAATCGGGTCGAGCATCGCTGTTATAATAAATTATTTTTAATGAGGCGGCAACGCAATTTGTAACCTACAAACGGTGGTTATTAGTAATGATTTCAAAATTTCCTCGACGAAGCCATCGAGCGCAGTCGCTGCGAAATGAATTCATTAAAATATTTGTAAATATGCTCAAATCGGAAATTATATGATCGCGATAGCATAGGGAATATGGAATTTATCATGGGAGCTGTGCCTATGTCGTTAAATGTTGAAGGATATTAAATTCCGGTAAGGTATTGTATTTGTCGTGATTAGCGCTAAAAATAGGGGTCAAAATACGAAAGACATCTGTACGACGTCGAGAAATTATTTATTCCAACAGCATACCGTCTTTATTACGGCGTAGAAAAGATCTTTTATCTTCTATTCCTTAAGAAGTTAAGCACGTTTTAATAATGTGAATGTCAGTTATATCTATTATGCTTTTCTGTCGACGTGGTGAACTTTGCGGTTAGTAATCTGCATGGGGTATTAACTTACATTGGAATAATTACAGAGCTGATAGACTGCTAATCAACCGTATGCGCATCGTTACGGCACACCATAAAAAGACTAAAGGACATCTTGGAACACAGACGTCATTATATGCGTCATGTTTCATGTAGCGTCATGCTTACGTTAGTTTCCCTTAGGAAGTATTTGCGTTAAGTCACGTTAAGTTTTTTGCAAGTTGACAAGTGGTACTGATGTTACCTAACCTTGCAGTTTGATTGTTTTATTTACTTTCTTTGCTTTATTCTTTCACGAACTGTTTCGAATATTATATATCATTCACCCGATATCTTTGTTTTCAGTGTAAGTATGCATTAACAATTGGGCTTATATGACAATTAATCCAGATAGTTTTTTCTAAAGAAAAGTGATGCCATCGTGTCGTGTAAAATCCTGCAAAAGCAATAGTTACAAAGATGACGGAGAACTAACTTTTCATATGTAAGTTGCAGAATAATGCCATAGATTAAAAAATTCTGAAATCATGATAATACTTAGTGTTTCTATGTGAAATAATTTTTTGTAGAATGCCCAAACGTTGTGTGGATTACTGTTGCAGGAGGTACCATAAATCCCTGCAAAAGTAAGGGTGCATATGTTTGTTCACTACATTTCCTCGAAAAGGATTTTGATAGAACGGGACAGATTGTGCGAATTAAAGAGGGAGTTATTCCAACATTGAATTCGGACAAAGAGAGTCTAAAAAGTATATTTTTATTTAGAATCACTTGATATTCTTGAAAACAATGGGTAGAGGTAAATAAATGATGTATAACATATATATTTCTTTAAATTTTCTTCACTATTTCTTAGGTAAATTAATCTGCTCATCAAAGAAGGTACGATATATTTGCCAGATCACCGAAAAACAAATTCGGAAAGTAGGGTCTTGACAGAAAACAAGATTCCACAAGAAAAGAACTTCTTAACGACTTCTGTTTATTTACTATCACGTCATGTTCACCAAAACATTTTTTCTAGTTTATCCCATCATTTGTTAGATATGTCACCTCTGGAAGAAACTCATGTTTCAATTTTAAGTAAAACCATTAAGTAAAATTAGATTTCATAATTTAGCGAAGAAGTTTACAGAAAAAATACAAGGAAAATCAATAAGAAAGGAATTAAGTAAACTAATATTATTTAATCATCAATAAATTATACCACAACTACTGCAGTACATTATTTACTCCTAAAGACAACATACAATGTTGGATTGTTATGACAAGTCGTGAAGATCTCATGAAATTTGTATTAGATTTTTCCTATGTATTTTTATATGGCGTTGAAAGAAATTTTTTCTTTTCTCTCTTATTAAACCTGAGAACGAATGAAGTATATGTTACCAGTTCATCGTAAGTTTAGAGACTGTTTATACTTCTAAGTTGTCCACAACTTTAATAAATAAAACAATGCCATATAAAATACATAGGATAAAATCTAACATATGCTACTAATTATCATTACAAATTGCAAGTGCTATTAAAATTTATTGATATCCTTAACTTTATTTATTTGAATATCCGCCATGATGACGTTTGTGTTCCAATATAGAGCATTTCAATTGATGGCAGTTTTGAGTTCAATATTAGCACTCTATCATCTCTATGGGAACAACCGATACATATTTGAAAGGTAATGATAAAATATCGCCTAGTACTATGAAAGTCTCCGTAGATGGCGGTAAGGAGTTTTTTCTTATTAAATTGCGTTATTAATATGAAAAATAGAATAAACGAATTGCATTAAACATTACCTTGCATTTGGTTCAACACAATTTGGTATTTAATGCAACACAAACACATAGTTGAAATAACGGATAATACCGCTTCACTTTAACTTAAAAAATGTTTAGTTAAACTAACTATAAAATGATAGAAAACGTGTTTTTGTTAAAGAAAACTTGCTATCTTGATTATAATTATCCTTGAAATATTGTTAAAATGACAAAAAAATTGGTTCATTTAACCCCTACCGTTTTCTGAGCGTGCGAATGAGTGTCTGAAGTACTCGAAAGTTACCTTTAGAGATTTTAACCTCAAGAAATTTATCATCTGTATGATGTTGAGACTAAAAGTGCCATACGTGGAATTAGATAAATAAAAAGTGTAACTATTGTTATTTTTTTAGTTTAGAAAGCTTACAGAACGGTGTCTTTTAAAGAAATTTAACCATTTTCTGATGGCAGTTGCCTTCTATACTATCGAGGTTTTCATATTACATAGTATTTCAAGACTTTACCAAATGATTATGGTGTGGTTGATGACATAATGGTGTTTGCTTTAACTTTGAATAATTGAATATGTATGTATTGTCCATATTTTAGTACTAATAAATGCGTCTGGGGCCTTATCTTTATTGTAGTCGAGCTATTTAAGACAATATTGTCTATTTTGTTATTCTATCCTGCCGAAGTTGTTAAGTTGCTCATGAATTTCCCATCTAACTATACGCTAACATTCATTTCCAAATTATGTATAGGCAATCAAGTTGTCTGTATACAAGAGATTTAGAATAAACATACATATGCATGACATCGGTAATATAATGGGATCAAACAACAATATATTACGCGCTACAATAAGCGATTTATGTTTAAAACACTGCGCGTACATAAAATATAATAAAACTCATATGTTATATACATGAAAGGTCAGAGATAAATATAGGGTCGTTAAAAAGTTAGTTTGACCTCATGCTCTTCGCCCGTTAATCTCGCTATATCTCTCTTTGTCCGTTGGCCTACGGTCATTCGTTGACATTCGCAACGGCTGTTGTTTTCAATCAATTCGATCGGCGGGTTACGGTAGCGCGAGTTCGCCAAATCCCATTGTCACATTTAATACCGGCCTGTTCCGATGTATTGCACATTGGCCACTGTCGAAATGCACTCCGCGGTTTACGGTAACAATAACCGGGATTGTCGTTTTCAATGTCGATTAGTTTCGTTTACTGTTGAGTTAGCTTAATCGTTTTGGCTTATGTAGGTATTAACAAGTAAAACAAAAATGACTTTTTGTTCCTGCGTTGATGAAAGGTAGGCAATCTGACGAGGGTTGAATACAAACGTCTCTGACACATGTTGAACACAACATGACGTAATTTGCTGTTGAAATTTGTTAAAATTTTGTAATGACCTCTTAATATTGTCATTAAATATTGTTATTATAATTTAATGCGCTCTAAACTATGTAATAATTAGTTATTTTTATGGTAATAAAAGCTAATTCGATAAAAATTATTACTTTTAATGTGTATATATTTTGTAACAAAAGTTTTGTTTGTTAAAAGTCAAAGAAATAAAACTTTCACAAATGTACTCCACCAAATTTCTCACTGGCATCCCTTTTACCTCTAACAAAAGGCTGTGGATAACAAAAGATGATGAGTACATTTATCCTGATAAGTAAACGATTTTACTTTTATCTTATTTGATTATAAAATACGTGCGGAAATTGAAAACATACCTGAAACACTGACCCTGAAAAAAAGTGTCGCATTTCATTTTAGATTAAGTGGTTTACAAAATATTATTTTTTAAAAAAAAAGGCTCTTTTTTGTGTGAGAACTGCTGAAATGCAGTTAACATCTACTACGACAAGCGAAACACTCTCGTCTTAAGCGTAAACAAATGATGTGTTTGTCAACATGCTCGTTAACAAGATACGATCAAGAGCTTGGGTTAACCGTTCGAAAAGGTCGAAGAAATGCCTAGTCTTGTTCGAAAAGGTCGAAGAAACGCTTAGTCTTGTTCGAAAAGGTCGAAGAAATGCTTAGTCTTGTTCGAAAAGGTCGAAGAAATGTTTAGTCTTGATCGAAAAGGTCGACGAAATGCTTAGTCTTGTTCGATTAACAAATGCAACAGCGTGATTAGAACTTTATCTAGTGTGCTTGTGGTGCTATTTTACGTGTAACGAAATGGTGTGCGGTACTTTGTTCTTAGTTTCAACTGCTTCTTTTTTTATATCAAAATACACAAGCATCGAATCAACTGATATGGTATTAATGTATGCTTATTTAATTATAATTAATCGTCAGATACTCGATGCTCGAACTTTTACTTTGCCAGGGGCTGCTGTCAAAAATTAATACAAATCGTGGCTTCCTCAATTTGCTGTTCACTGCAGACGAGCCATTTTTTACTAGAGACGGTACTTCTAATGTACATAATTTTCATGTGTGGCACACATGATGGAACTGTCAAATTACTGGAACTGCTGATCCCGTAATTTGACAACTCTGTCTCTCATAACCCCCATGACGGTGTTAATGTTTTGATGGATAGGATGATGGGAGTAATATAATTCATGCATCTGCCCCAAGAAATTGGGCTTTTGATACCAATTGACAGAAAGGTTATGATCATTATTTCTGATGACTTAAGTGTCAAGAAATGGAACGACAAAGTTGGTCTCACATTGCACAGTAAACTGTATATGAGGATGAAGAGAGTTTGTTCGTTTGACAAACTCTATCTGGTCAACAGAAACGGGTATGATGGCGTCATCCACGTAGACAAAGATGAACGGTAACTGAAATTGAAGGTGAAGAATAGAGCTATCAAGCAAATGGTCGATAACTAATCTGTCCAAAATAAGATTTAACATGGAGACCATCGGGGTACCGATGGTGATGATGACCTAAAACTAAATGCACCGATACTAGTTAAGAGTTAACTCACAGTCAATTAAACAGGTATCATCGGTCAAATTTCTGGGACTTCATATCGATTGTGATGTGGGCTTTGATACACATATACGGTGTTTGTGTTCCTCGTTATCGTCTGTTTGTTACGCTCTATATCGTTTGTCGTGTTTGGTAGACAGAGACATCTTGATGTCTTACTGTTATGCTTGCTTCCAATCTAGAGTGGTGTATGCAATTTCTTATCGGGGAGCTGATTTGAAGCAGCAACTAGTTTCTCGTCTACGGAAGCGTGGTCTACGCAATATCGCGGGTGTTTCCTCTGTAACCTCTTGCCGCCTTTTGTTTAGGGAATCCAAAATGCTTACAGTGCCATGCCTTATATCTTACACTCACTATGTATTGTCAAATAAAATATTAACACACTTCCTCGCAATAACTTTAACCATTCCTACCCCAGCAGGCATGGCACCGACCTGCGAATACCTAGTCATCGCATCACTGGCTAGTATATTTTCCAAAATATCGCTGAACCCTACTTTCTGGTATATTCTAGGTATTTACTTATGTATGTATTAAAAAATATGACTTCTCACGGAGAAACAAAACAATTGTGCATTTATATTTACATATTTTATATGTATAACAGGAATAGGGATTTTATTCGAATAAATTTCGCTCATCTCTTCTATACAATGCACCCCTCCATACTGATTTATTTCCCCGCCACTGGTCCACACCCATAAAATTGGAACTGGAGAAAAGGAATGCGTTGAAAATGCGTCTACAGCGTCCTCCTTCCCCTTTCATTATTTTCGAATCGAGTATCGAGCAGCACGAAACGAGAGCGCATAAAGAACTTTTGTAAATTATGCTGCTCGCCGAGCCCTTCGCACGCCTATCTCGTTGTACCGCTTACGGTAGAAAAGAGACAGACAAGCGAACGGGGAAGGGCAAAGTAGGGAATCAACATTCAATTGGCATCAAAAATCGAAAGCTCGTTATTTTAAAGAGACAATAGCCGAAACGTTCGACTCCGATTCCCATAAAACAAGCAGCGCGAACGGGCAGTAACTCCGGTGTTGCGAGAGACCGGTAGCGTGGGATAGCCGTCTTTCCCTTTCCTGTGTTTCTCTCTCGGGAAAGGGAAGCGTCATAACTTGGTAGCGTGCCGGAGCTTCGTTCCGATCATCGCGAAACGATATCCCCGCTGAAACAATAGGAGGAACGATGCGCCGACAGTGCCAAGGGAGGGAGAAATAAACTTTCTGAACTGCGGAGCTTACGGTGTATAGTGACGGAAGAAAATATTCAAACAGGTACCAGAAGAGGTCCACATATATCCTCAGTAAGTGAAAATGAATAAATGCAGAACCTTGTCCCTAGTACTTTCTAGATGTATTAAAATCTCTGGGTTGTACTAAATTTAGTATTCTCGAACTGGGATGGTAATTCTTAGTTAGAGTGATTAGATTGTGACAGAAAACTGCATTTATCCTGATAATTTTACCGATTCTGGAATAGATCTGAAGATAACATGTTGTCGAAACATGTAATCTGAATTTAAATAAAATTATGGTACACTTTAGGACTTTCTTTTACAGATTTAACCTAATACTTTATTAAAGTTGGTTAGATCGAAGATAATAGTAATAATCGACTGTTATTCAACTAAAATTCACAACTGTACACACATCTACGCATTGCAGGAATCTTTACCATATGCCTATCCTTTCACCAGGTCTAAACGGAAGAAAGATCATTATTCACTTTCCCCACATCACCTTTACCCCCACTCAACCCACTTCGACCGCACCCGTCGTGCCGAGCAAAAGCTAACCCTTTACGTGTCCACGTTACAAATAAGCGTCACCGGAATGAAATTGTTACCTGACTTCGCGGAGGATAAGGTAGCTCTTGCGTTCTCTCGTTGTTTAAGTAAAAATTAAAGTAGGTATTCGAAGGTGTTTGCTTCGTTAAGCGGACGAAGGGCGCATTGGAATGAACCGAGGAACGGAAATAGTCTCTCCAAAGGGGTGGCAAACTTGAACCTCGTTCGAAACGTTTTGCATTGTTAAACGGGCTTTACCCGTAGATCCTTCTTTATATTTGTAACTCTTAATAAAACTTGGCCGACTTAAAGGCTAATTTTGTGAACTGCTATAGAAGGAAATTATTAATGTTAGGAAAGATGCTGTACAGTAATGGACGCAATGTGATATTCAGCGCTAAATATCACCTACAACTTATTGTTAAACATCTTAAATGAAGCGTCCTGTATATTTTGTTATATTCTGATAGTG
Organism: Cetonia aurata; assembly: GCA_949128085.1. Lineage (NCBI taxonomy): Eukaryota > Metazoa > Arthropoda > Insecta > Coleoptera > Scarabaeidae > Cetonia > Cetonia aurata. The sequence goes on from OX421885.1 coordinate 40,379,087, forward strand.
TAATTTCAAAAATAGAATTTTTATTTTTATTATTATATCAAAATATTAGTTATAATTATAATATATTTCGTTGTCAGTTCATCATCATAGCGGAAAAAGGAAGTGGGACTTCCGTCCCTAAATCATAGCTACGGGTGATCTACGTCGTGGCAGAAACTTTGCCGGCGCCGAAATCACAGCTGAGGGCGGTCTGCGTCGTGCCAGAAGTTTTGTCGGCGCCGAAATCGCAGAATAGATGTGAAATAGTAACTGATTGTGAGTACTGACAAGCGCGCGGTTTATATACCCTGTAGTGGTGCCCCATTCGGTCAAGGTGGTGGGAGTGTGCATGTACCGCATGCAGAGACGATACTTCGCGCGGTAAAATAAGAATAAATAAAACACTTAATCAAATAAAATGCAATGCGGCATTAATTAATTTCTATATTTCCTTTCCCTAGAAAGAAATAGTAAAAGCTAGAGCAACTTCTTTCCAATTTCCACAATGTAATCAATTCTACCGACAGTTTTATCCTACAATCTTGTTCTTATAATCTAGTATGTCGTAAATCAGTTGCGGTCGTAACTGATTTAGATCCTCATGTCAAAAAAACTCGCCAACTTGGGAGGATCACATACGTGCGCTCCGCTCTCTCCTCAAGGACTGTAAAAGTTAATTGTCAGTTACCTCCGACGTACCGTATTTAGTTTTCCACCGATGTGCGGCGAATTACTTGATCCCCCACGGGGGCAATAAGACCTCGCCGCCTCTTGGCCAACTCTCTAGGCGACCTCTCTTCTTCCGACTTCTAAAGTCCGTCATAAAGTGCAAGCGGAGAATTACGCCAGACCGCAACAGCCGGCATGTGCCGCGTTCCAGAAGGCGGAGTTCCGACATCGTGTTGCTGTCCCGGGCGCTAATTGACCTGTCACGGCGCCGGATTTATGCGTTTTTTCCGTGTAGACAATATAATCCCATTAATATTAGTTGCGTATACCGTCATTAGTCGTTGCTAATCTCCGCGAATTAAGTCCACTTCTTTTCGGCGTTTAATTAATTAACCGGATGGAAATTCGCGAGGAAATATATCCCTCGGCAAAGGCGCTGAATTAATAAAAGGGAAAATAACGATGTCCGAGGCTATTAATTCCTTGACGGTGTATAGTTCTAGAAACGTAAATTATGATTGAATGAATATTAAAAGCTTTAAGCTACGCCTTTCTGTCATTTCAAATAAAGCTTGTAGGAACTAAAAATTGTTTTTTGAGTAAGTCGAGATTAATTACAGTTCTAATCGCTATACCAGGTGAGTTTTTTTTATCTTGAGATAACTTTATAGCCCAAAAGTTAGGCATCCGATCAAAAATCTTTGTGAATATATATATTTATTCGGCTCGAAGATGCCTACTCATTAATATTAGGGTGTGTTCATCCTTCAACTCTCAAATAGAAATCTACATTTTCTACCATAGCTTTGGATTTTGTGGGAAAAAATACGTATTGTAATACACTCCGCCAAAAAAGTATCGCATAAACTAAAAAAGGGCATTTATGAACCAAGATATTTTTATACGTTCACAAAAAGTTTGCCTCATGTATGTGAACTATAAAAACACTAACAAAATAATGGAACTTAGCGTTTTTACTTTTTTTTTTTCCTAAAAGAACACATTCAGAAAAATGCATATGTGTAAGGTTTGTTCAGTTGTTTATTGAAAGTCTTCCTATACGGACAAATTTTAAAGTGCGAAGTCAGAGTTCTGTACCAACGCTTTTAAAACTAAAATGAGCAATTTAACTTCAGAACAAGTGGCTGCTATAGTTGCTTTAATCGAAGATGGACAATCTCAAGCATACGTTGCTAATTTGATGAACATCAATCAGTCAAGTGTTTCTAGAGCCGTAGCCAGATATAGGGAAACAGGCATTTACAGTAGAAGCCCTGTACCAGGTCGTCCAAGATGTTCTACTCGCCAAGATGACCGCTATTTACTACTACAAGCATTACGTCGAAGACATGTAACTGCGAGACAATTGCAGAACGACTTGGCTAGAGTCAGAAATACTCGTGTGAGTACTCAAACTATTCGGAATAGGTTACGACAGAGTGGATTAAGAGCTAGAGTAGCTGTAACAGCCCCTCGTCTCACTAGGAACCACCGAGTGGCTCGCTTAAGGTTTGCCAGAGAACATGTAAATTGGAACATTAATGACTGGGCCAATATACTCTTCACAGATGAGTCAAGATTTGGTCTTTACACCTCAGATAGGCGTATCTCAGTGTACAGACGAGACGGTGAGCGCTATTCGCAGTGTAATATCAGACCTAGACCTAATTTCGCTAGTGGCTCTATTATGATTTGGGGAGGCATCTGTTTAACAGGTCGTACAGAGTTAGTACCAGTAGACAGAGGTACACTGACTGCCCACAGGTATATAACGGACATTTTAGAAGAACATGTAGTACCATATGCGCCAATTATAGGAAACGAATTCATGTTAATGCACGATAATGCACGACCGCATGTTGCAATAATCGCCCAGGAATACCTTAACGATGTTGGTATTCCAGTTTTAGATTGGCTTGCGGTAAGTCCGGACATGAACCCTATCGAGCACGTGTGGGACCCCCTTCACAGACGGATACGAACCCAAAATGTTGCCCCAGCGGACCTGCATGGACTAGCAAATGCTCTCCGTGACGAGTGGGAGAATTTGGATCAGGCTTATATACGGAGGTTAATCGAATCTCTGCCAAACCGTATGCGAGCGGTCATAAGAGCCAGAGGTGGCAATACTCAGTATTAAAAGCTACTGTTATGACATTTTTCTTTCCAAAATTATAATTTCTTGTTTTAATAAAAATCTCAAGTATGAGTTCTTGTTTTTATTTGGCCTGTATTTTATTTAAACAATCATAGAAATTATATCTTAGAGCGCATTAAAGTATATTTACAACTTTATGCTACAAACAAAGATTATGCGATACTTTTATGATTCAAAACTAAATTATGCGATACTTTTTTGGCGGAGTGTATAATTAAGTATGTCAATTGACCTTTCTGAATTCTTAGGATCCGCACTAAATGCATTAAAATCAATTCTGAATGCTTTAATGGGAGGAATCTTCAAAATTTGTTGAATAATTTGATGATAACTTAGAATTATACTAATCTTATGGCTGCAAATGTCTACTGGCAGAATAATGAATTCCTTACGATTCAACAGGTAAATTATGTTATGTTTGAAATTGCCTTTCTACTCACAGTATGTTATTTACTTCTCGTACACAGAAGCGCTTGCATAGTCTTGATTTTGAATAAAAATCCTTCGGCTTTTTATTTAAAATCTTATCCCACGAATGCGGTGGCTTTTCGACCGTGTAAAACTCTTTGTGCTGTTATCTGCTCTTCTGGATTTTAATAACTCGTCCGGATTTGTGTTATGTTGTGTTGGATAAATAAGACGGTAGTACATGTAGGTCATAATCGGTAGGGAGTCAGACTTCGTATTTATTTTTCTATTTACATAATTCGAGAAGTAATCGCAAAAGATATTACTAATTTTTTTACCCTCGACTATTTTTCTGTTGTTGTGAATTAAGGATATTTGTTTACTGTTCTTATTATTTCTAAAATAAAATGCAAAATGCCACCATAGTTACTAAATAAAATAGCATTTTGGCAAGTGTTCAACACTATAGCGCACTTATAACGCTTAACATGGTAAATACTTTAGCATATGTAGGAAAAAGATAATAAATACCCTTAATAAACATGTATTATAAAACAAAATATCTAAAACTCAGATTCACAGAAGTCTGTAGTGCGTATAAGAAAGTTTGGTTGGTGAAGTTTACAATCAAACTTTTTCTTTACTAAAGAGAATATTTTCTATAATATTTTCAAGTCCTCTAAAGTCCTTCAACATTTTCACTGAACTATTATTAATTGCCTGGGTGAAACTGCTTGGTAAACTCGTTGTTCGTCGCTATTATTTGCTTTAAAAATACTCGAGACTACCTATCTTTTCATGCGACGCATTGAGAGACCTAAACAAAAAGAAAACTTGGCAGCACTCAGCTGAAGTGCTTTACTTTTGGAGAAATTCACGTTTAAGGTACAAAAAAATCGCTATTCACATAGGTTTCGCGTGATTTTTAGAATACATATAGTGCGGTCACGTATATTTGAGCTTTGCAGTTTAACCAACCAAGCTGCTTATGAAGTGTTTTTTTTTGCTTTGATGTTCTATAGGGTGGATTTGTATAAATTTTAATCCACGGAATATGATGTTTAGTTCAAGAACCGAAGAAGCCATGCTGTGACGTCATTTAATTCAAATTCCTGTTTCTCAACTTAAATAGACCGGCATTTGAGAAATATTTATTTTCTGTTTAATTTTTCATGTGTTCCATCTACCTCAGTTTATGGCGAACTTTGAAGAACGCTACAACCGTGTCAACTCGATTGTTAATTTTTAGCAGAATGAAAATGGTGTATTCCGTGGAGGAAAGGGTGGAAATTATATCTTAAAAATAACGACTTTATTTAACGAACGTCATTCTAAAAAAAAATGTCTCTGCTGCAACTGGTTTCCAAATTTGACGCTAGTGGTTCAGACGAAAATAAAAAGGGAGTGCATGAAAGAGAAGAGACAAGCGAAGTGACTGTTTCCATGTAGCAATGGATCCCACCCTTAGTACTAGGAAATTGTCCCATGCTTTTAAGATACGATTGGTTCAAGAATTGAGTCAGTGAAAATATTAACAATAATCAAAACTACATCATCGATATCCGCTTTTCTGATGAGTATTAATTTTATCTTAACGGCATTATAAATAGACATAACTGTCGGTATTGATCGGATGAGAGTATTTCATGGAGTACATGTTCAGGATCTCCAGAAATTAAATATCTGGGCGGGTATTTATGGAAACCATACTATTGGTCCCCTTTTTTTACCTCAATGGCGAAATTTATCTAGAATTACTAGAGAATGCTATTTATCTAGCCATCCTGAAAGAATTGGAGAATGAAGAACACCATGGTCGCATCATTTTCCAACAAGATGGCGCGCCACCTCATTTCGTACAACCTGTGCGTCAATTTTCACATGAACATTTTCCTCAAAGCTGGATTGGAAGAAGGAGAATATTGAGTGGCCACCCAGGTCACTCCATGGACTTTTATCTATGGGGTCATCTGAAATCTAAGATCTATGCTACCCAGCGTAACTCAGTGGATGATTTGCGAAATCGTATAATCAATGAATGCCGTCAAATTACACCACAACAAAACTTATTTCACTGCTTGGAAGTGACTAACTAATCACAAAATTAAGAAGTCTTTTTATTAGGTATTTAATAGACATTTTGTCCACATTACCTCTATCACTCTTGTAGCCGCCATTTCGTTATCGATGAAAATATTGACGCGGGTCAAATACTACTCGGTGAGATCTTGAAAATGAGGTGTCGCAACACCCTTCACCCCTATTCAATACCAGGGGTTGTGCGTGTCCCCGTCAGGAGGTTGAAGTTACGGAGATGGAAAAAGCAGACAAGTTGTTCCTCCTCACGTTTTGATTGGCCCACATCTTATATGTTGTTGCATACCACATTATTTAGTACCTATACTTAAAGATTCAATAGAAAACTTAAAGTATAAAAAACACTTTTTGTTCCTTCATTATAAAAGTTCAAATTAATCCTCTTAGTATTGATAATTCAAGATTTTCTTACAAAACCCTGTTTCATGTTTCCTCTGCTTTTAATAACAACTGATACTAAATACAATATAACTGATGCGGAAAATTAGCCGTCTCCGTGGAACTTCGACTCAACTACCAAACCATCTCCGCCCGTCTTTTGCCACGTAACCGCCGGATTGTCATTGCGAATTAAGCCCTTTTCCACTATTCCCTTCGCGTGGTTCCCTTTGAGCAAACTTCGAGTCGGTGGTCGCCTTATTTTAGCAACGGAACTGCGGTTAGATCGTCGGCTACGTATACAAAAACAGCAGCAGCGGTGCCACTCTAGAATGCGGACTCCGTTAATTCGGCCCGGAGTTCTCGAGAGGCGAGCCGGCACGCTCCGTATTTCATAATTGTTTGTGAAAGTGTCGCGACCTTTTACCGCGCTCGCGCTCCGTTGTTTTTTATCGGAGGAAACTGTGTTCAGACACCTGAGGCCGCGCTCGTTTTTAGCGGAAGAAGGGGAAATTATTCGGCGCGGCGCTATGAGAGTAAATTTTAATTGCGAACGGCGACCGGAGTGGCGAAATTTTGATTAAAATTGTCGGTTTTTAGCTGCGCTATTCCGGGAAACGTGGAATTCGTGGAGTTTGCCTGTTTATTTTGACAGCGGATGGGTATTAAATCCAAGAACTTTGGAATGGTGATTTATAAAATAGAAATGATGGTTTTGTTTTTGTTTTCTGATGTGTCGTTATATACATCCTTTCAATGTTAAAACTTGGTATTTAATTTCTACGTTTGTAATAACAAGTGAGGTTTAATTTATTTATTTTTGTTGTGAGAGCCGTCTGACGTAGTATCTCCGAAAATAATGCAGCCTCTTGCCTTTTTGTATTTAGTTTCCTATTTATTTTACCCATTCAATCATGCCAGACATTGGGATGAGGAGTTATATTGGAGATTCACTGACGCGAATGGGTGATACTGAATCACATTTCCTTTCCTCTGGCACCAACCATTCTAGCCAGTCACTAGTATGCCAACAAAGGACCGTAGACACACGATATTATATTATTCCCTGCACACTAAAAAATATTCCACTTTTCATACGGAAAATTCCTGTAATGTATAGGGTAAATTTACCAAAAATTAGGAAAAGTGTAATTTTTTTAGTTGTGCTATTAACAGCATTATGGTGGTGAATTCTATGCTTGCGTTGGTGGAACATAGATGCAAACATGGATTGCACAAGTCGACGGATGAGATCTTGAGGAATGTTTTGCCATTCCTCGACAAGCACTTGGCCCAGCTTTTGGAGAGTCCCTGATGCATTGGTACGGTGCCTAATGCGTTTATCCAGCATATCCCACAAGTGTTCGATAGGATCAACATAGGGCAAATCAGAAAGTGCTTCAATATTGGAACAATTGTCCTGGTTTGGTGCATTTGAAGAAGTACACTTCCCCAATCATCAGAACCAAGGTACTATTTATACTAAAGATGGCGCAAATATATAGAACAGTGCATATGTACTTACTAAATAATCCTTTGGAAACTTGTTAGAAGTTGATAAACTTGTTTCGCACGTTTTTCGACATAGTTTAAGTCTTACTTCGCTTAAATGAAGGTGGCACGGTGCTGGGGGTGCCGTTGGAACCTCCAGCCTTATATTTATTGAGAAAATTGGAATGAGAATATAAAGTTCATCTATCAGAACGGAAATAAAATTTAAAACGACTTGCACAGCCAATTCTTGTTTACACATTTGGCCTATTTACCTTTACGATCCCAGTTTATGATCGTACTAGAGGTCGTAGGTTCTTAAGAGTGAGATATTTTCTCCTTCTTGTACTCTCGTATATACACACGTAAGAAGCAGGTCTCAGTTGCATTTCAATAAATTCCGCTTTAGAGGACTGGTAGCGATTGCCCAGGCGTTTGATATTTATCGATCGCCATTCTCCCGGAATCAAAAGTGTTTTACGGTAATAACTCGCGGTAATATTTTTCCCGTTAGATCCCTCAATAAACGCCCCATGGTGAATTCCAAGCCGCTCGAATCGGCGCCGACACGCGAAAATACCAAAGCTTCGTGATAAATGTAAATGGAGTTTGGGTACAACGTGAATTACTCTGTTTAAATTCGGAAATAAAATGACCGGGACTGATGTCCCGGCGTACAAGTATCGCGTATATGGGAAATCGGCGTCGAGTATGATTATTGAAATTTATTAGGGTGGCGCGTTAAAAATCTTCAGTGTCATTAATCGTCCCAAGCACGCTAATCGCCACATCTAATCTGCCATCGATCACAGGAACGGCGGATTGGTTTGGCACACAGAAAATCGCATTAATTAAAAGGCGGACGTCCAGCTAAAATTGGAACTCCGGCTTTTCGATCAATACCGCAGAGACATTATTAGCTGTTAGGTATTTATTTTTGGAGAACCGGTCAAATGGGAGGTAGTCTATAGTAGATTTGCTTTAATTAAACAAAGAAAAATATTTAGCAAGCATGAAGAAATTAAGCACATGAAAGAAAAGAATAAAATATACAAAATATAATATAATATAATATTATATTTTTTTTACTGTGAGCTCAGTACATATAACAAAGACAGTAGGTACAAGAGAAACAAAATAATAATATCGAGGACACAAGAAAAACCGCAAGGTATGCGTTTGGTTCGAGTGCACAGCACTACAACCATTCTTCCACCCAACCTTGAAATAATAATAGAGCTAATAAACAAATGTTCATGCTTAAGACTAACTTAATATTAATTTTGTGGTGAATGAGGCATGAAAAGAGATCAATAAACATAGCTTACATACATTTACAAAAACCGCTTCCATTTTCTTGTTTATTAAACATGTATTGGCGCATATAGGTTCTGAACGTAGCCAGCGACAACCCCTTAGCATCCACAGGTACACTATTATAAACTTTATAGACAGTATAGGAGAAAGAACGTTCAAATAGTGAAGTCTTATGCAGCGGTGGTGTGATTAAACCGCGGAATCTGTTATTTATATGGTGTACATCCGTTCGGAAAGATATCTTATTGTACAGGTAGGAGGGCAGCCCCGAAGTAATCACAGTATAGCACATGCACGACGCCCTTAAGAAAACCCGATGACGCATATTCAACCATTTGCAATCAGAAAATGTATGCGAGATGTGATCAAATTTTCTGATATTGTACACAAATCGTAGGCACGAGTTCTGCACTCTTTGAATTCTTTTCTGATCGCATGATTCAATGGGTAAAAGAAACAGGAGATTAAATACAAAAAGCCAAGAGGCTGCAGTATTTTCGGAGACACCATATCAGACGGCTCTCTCAACAAAAATAAATAAATCAAACATCATTGGTTGTCACAAACATACAAATGTCTGGGATTGGAAATGCAAGAAGATGGAAGACAAAAAATATGAATAACAACAGAATTGGGAAAATACTGAAACTTTAATAATAAATCGATAGCATGTTCTAATTTATCAATTTCTAGAATATGGTCAAATTCTCAAAATGGATCTATTTATTGTTAAATACAAAGTCTTGAGCTAGCAGCTTAAATTTTAAAAGAACACAGATGTAAAAATCTAACTTGTACAACTGTAACAATAAATTGACAAATATGAAAGCAGCTTATTAAAATTTTAATAACTCCTTTTGCGTGGATCCAATATTATTGAATAACACTAAAATAATTTGACACAATATCCACTACGCTCAATTGGCTTGAATCAATTTATCTCACCAAATCACATAATTAATAAAACAAAAAAACAACTCGTGTACAACCGCCGATTCAAAACACGCACCTCACTACTTCAACGTCGTTTCGCGTACGTGACATATACCTATTGCGGGAATTTAGTTTACGTGTAGTTTATGGAAAATTCAATAATTGTAATTCGTATTGTTTAATTTATCATCGTTAGAGCGGCGCGCGGTGCGTCCGGCCAAAAACGGGATAACGAATTAATTTTAATAATGTAAATTTTGCGTAACATTTGCCGCGGTCAATATTAATTTATCCTTTAGCCGAGGGAAAAATATCGTTTTGACAGTGGCATTGCGTCCTTTATTTGAATTCATCGATAATATAAATACGCATAACTCATGGGGAATAATATGTTAATGTGGGTATTACTGTCGTCTAATAATATTATAGATATTGCTACTTTATGGATACTAATGTCTACATTGAAATAATGACTATCACACTGACAAATGTCAATGCTAGGTTTTCCACTATCACCAAACAATGTTGTTTGGTGATAGTGGAAAACCTAGCATTGACATTTGTCAGTGTGATAGTTATTGTTACACCAAAGGTTCCAAAACCCAATTACTGGATTGAAATAATCCTTATTTTATATTAAAATTATGATACTTAAAGCACTTAATTGGGTTAATAAATTCGTTGCGTACGTGTCGCTGCTCTTAGTAAAAAAGATTGCGTCTTGCTAATTTTTAAATTTTAACTTTGTAGTTAATCCATTTTGTGTTGGAAACTTTCAGTACTTACAAACTCTCACTTTTATAAATTCCAAGATTTAAAACTAGGTTTCGCAGAAGATGGATGTATAACTCAAATTGGGTTAGTGCAGGAAATTCGTAACCGTTCTACAACCTCACTCATCATCTATCACCGTCCGGTTTCTGGACTCATTTTAAATCGTTAGAAAAATCGCTGATGACAGCTCCGCGATCAGTCTTCCAAACACTTCATTACTGCCACTACGCACAAACGTACGTGATCTAAATCCAGAAATTCCGGCGGTGCTGTTAACTCACTCGCAGGAACTCGAGCTTTTTTCTCCCCTTGCCTTTATTCGGTCTACCATTCAACGTTATTTCTTTGCGATTATCATCGACAATGCCCGAAGAGGGCGCCTTCCGCGCACATTGTTCCCTTCCAATATACATACATCAGATGCGGAGCGCTTTTGTTCTGGCATGCACGTGATTTTAAGTGGGGATGCACAATCGGAATTCTAATCTGATGGGGGAAGCTATGACGCTGAGCCTGTCGCGCGCTAATATCTAAGTTGACACTGACGGATTTGGGGTCTGCCAGATTTGAGGATAATACACCAACATCATTATTAGTTAGACAAACTTAAGCTAATGATGATAGTTTGAAGGAGTTGCATTAACGACTTACGAAATAACTGAGTGTTTGATAAATTATCAACTCTTGTTAATTCTTAGATTGAGTGAATTTAATACAACAGCTTCTAGCAGGATTGTAAAATTTAAATAGTATGGGGAATTTAGTGCTGTTTTATGATTATATTTCTGGTGCGTTGAGAGTTGTAATGAGTATAAAATTTAATATAATACAGAAACTACAAAAATATTGTTGAACTGTTTTTCTTCTACATGTACAGGTGTATTATTCCTAAACCCAACAAAAACTGGCAAAGAAAAAACTCCTTCACGACCTTGTGGCTGGGCATCCAGACTAATCTTAACTTTCTTTGGGTGTCCACATGGTTTTCTGGGCGCTTGCGCCTAAAACCAGCTTAGAGTTAACACTTGCAGAATTCATCGCTTGAAGTGTTTCTGTTACTTGACTTCTCTGATGCGTTAATGATTTGTGACAACCCTAGAACTTTGTCGTGGCTCTAGTGAAGCTAACCGAGATTCTTTCGAGACTTATCATTCAAGAACCGTTCAAGGATATTCTCTTGGACAAAATTAGTGCTATTTTAATTAAACCGAAGTTTCTGATATTTTAATTAAGACTTTGTGCACGCTAGAGCACCTGTTTTGAGCAGAAGAATTGGTCTAATAGAATTCGTCTAAATGAATACCGTACCGGACAATAGACAACAAATCCGCCACCCACCAAAGTTCCGGATTGTGTCCCAGAATTGTATTAAACGGTAGCAATGCTAGGTGGCACGGAAAGTCCCGACGGGTTTACCGCCAATGAAAACTAAATTATCCGAAGTCGACCGGGAGTTGACACATAAATTAGCTTCTAACGTTGTGCGCTCGCAGCTCGCCGCATATTTCTCTGGGCGAACCCTCTAACGCCCGCAATTAGGACTTAGTCTACTTAGGTCCGCTCTAAACTTCGGCTTCCTCTCCCCCGAAACCAGCGAACAATCCGGTACAGACGCCGCATGCGCCGTAGATGGAATATTAATTGAGATTTCAAACGACGTATTCGCCTTAAACTCCAATAGAATCGTGGCGACCAGCTCGGAATCCTAAATCCCGTGTGGGGTAGCTTAACATCTCTTAAAGCTTCCGAGTGGTTGGGAAGTTCGAATCTTTTAGTATTATTTTGGTTAAACAATTTAATCCGAGGGGATGTGCATGTATTAGAAAAAAACTTTTTCAAACTTGTCATTATTTTAATTCTTTGTTTCATATTATAACTAGTTTGAAAAAGCTGCAAAAACTTTGCCTTTAGAGAGAAAAAATCGTAAATCTTTATCAAATCGCTCAAAGAAAGCTGAACCTTCCAATATACCGAAAGTATCTGGAAAATGGTACGCCTCAGTATTTGCTTCCGAAAAATGACATTTGAAATAGATATAAATTGACATTTTTTTGACATAATTAAGAAATGAGCGTATCTTCGAAATTGTGAATCTCTCAGTTTAACAGGAAATGATCTTTAGTTCGATTCTTAAGTGAGATCACCTGCATGTTCCTTTGATATTCCCAATCAGGAGATCAAGATTTTCAATATAGCCATACCAAAGTTGGCAGTTCTGGTATTTCTTTGAGCAATACCCTTTCAAGTGCTTAAAATCAATAAAATAGACGATATAATAACAAATAAAATAAAATAGTGTTGTTACGTTGATATTTCTTTTCCTCTGCTGTTGCCTATGTTTTCTCCGTCGAGTTTGAGATGGCGCTCTGTCGCGTTAGTTTGGTCACTTGACCGCACACGGATCGAACTAAACTCTCTTAGACACCTGTCATGGTAATTTTGCGTATGTACTCTGAACGCCTAAATTTAATTTCTTTCTTTAGAAAAAGGTACCCGCTAATGCGGCTATAATCGTGTGTTATTTTGGTAACCAGTGAACCTCGCTGTAGCGAATTTGTGTCGTCAGGCAGTTTTCCCGTTTTCCGACGGTTTGCGATTTGAAATGCAATTCGTGCTATTTAGAAAACTCCACAGTTTGTGGGTACGTGTTTGGTTTTCCGCTTAACTTATTTCTCGAGGCTCATGCCTGTTTTTAGTTTATTTTTAAATGTGTACGACTCACTAGTATTATCTTTTCCAGAAGCGAAAACAATTTTTCTATGAAATATACCCATATAGCTTCCATTTGAAATACGATTTTATGCGCGTTGAAAAATCGAAATTTTCTCTCAAAAATCAAAGGGGTGCCCCTTCAAAATTTGTCAAATTTTGCAATTTTTTAAAATCGTTTAAAACATATCATTTTCTACGTAGTTTGACCTAATAATTACGATGGTTAAAGAATTTTTGCCGTACCACAATTACTTCTGCAGATAATTGCATGTGGGCTTTCAATCATCGAAAGAATCATTAAAATTTGAGCCAAATTTGATCAAAAAAGTCCAATATTGTCTTTTCCAGAAGCGAAAACAATTTTTCTGTGAAATATGCGCATATAGCTTCCATTACGCACTCAGAAAAATTGAAATTTTCTCTTAAAAATCAAAGGGGTGCCCCTTCAAAATTTGTCAAATTTTGCAATTTTTTAAAATCGTTTAAAACATATCATTTCCTACGTAGTTTGACCTGGTAATTACGATAGTTAAAGAATTTTTGCCCTATCATAATTAGTTCCGCAGATAATTGCATTTGTCTATGAAATATACGCATATAGCTTCTAATCTGTGTTGTATTTTATGGATGGAAACCAATTAATATTTCCTGTATTCATTTCCTTCTGCCCACGAAATGTTTGTGAAAACTATAAGCTATTCTAATGCTATACTAAGTTTTCTAGGCGGAAAGATAATTTTTACGTTGTCAGTCAAAAGAACGCATAGTGTTATTCACTAGTTACTCCAACGGCTAACTAATTTTAAGTAGATTAGATATGAAAATCCTCTCTGAGATTAACCCTTTCCAAAGTCGAAGCGGTATTTAGTCCCCTGTCAAGCGCTATCGCGAAATGCTAATCGCCGACAAGCCCGTTTAGCGTCTAAGGTAATTTAAAAACTCGCCCGGAAACTTTTCCCATCCGAAAAAAGAACAGACCGCGGACAATTAGTGCCCCAAACCGGGCGCTGACTTCCCTTTTCTCTTTTCGCCCTAGTTTCCGTCATAAAGACACAGAGAATGAAAAGTCTCCCTCTTTCATCGGCCCTAATCTCCGTACTCTTCTGCGGCTAATGCAATTACTGCTCCTCAGGTCTTTATGAAGCGGACTTTCGCGGCGAACCCCTCACCTCCCTCCTGCTCAATACAGTTTTTATCCGTCCGACGCGGGCTCACTTTCACTCCGCTTTTATTCCTCGGGATTTTAAAACGGACGGATCTTCGCTCGATTACCTCGACAGAAAAAAAAGCTAAAAGGAAAAGAAACCAGTAAAAAAAAATCGCTTAAGACTCAAGGAGGGAATTTGAATTTAAAAACAGCGGACCGCGGCTTGTAATTATAATCGATTCCCCCTGCCTCGAACGTTGCTGACATACAGCTAGAGAGAATGCTATATTTTGATTACCTGTCGCTCTTATTGCTTTCACCGCTCGTGCGCCACTGGATCAATTCGGAGCGCGGTTCTGCGTCGGAAAGACGCTCCCACATATTCTAAATTACACACAGACATACGAGAAATGCACACAATTGCGCTGTAGCACCGTTGGAATCAGAGGGAGAGCTCAGGATGACAGCAGCAATCCTTGGATTAGGAGCGTTCGAGCATTCACGTGCGAACAAATTGCCCACATACCTCATCCTACTCTTGTATATGCCAAGCCACCTTACCCCTTATAGAACATGTACAATATCCTTCAACATTAAAGTATCTTTCACTTTACTTCTTTTGTTAAAAGAAATATATGATGAATAAATACTTTAGAAAGACTTTTGTATGATGTTTTTGACTCAAACGTCATTCGCGTTACATAAGTTTTATAAATGTTATTTTGTTTGTAAATTAATTGGTATAAAAAACTTAAAACTATTAAACTTTTTTTTTAAAAAAGAATTTTTTGCGACATGAAGTCAACAAGATCATTGTAGTATTTACAAACTTATTCACAAAAAGTATTCAACCCTCTAAGTATAGGTAACATCCCTATATATTGTTAAATACATCTGGTAGATGATTTGCAATGCTTCTAAAACAAGTTGACCTAATTTTGGATTGCACATAGTTTTTGATGCACCCCCAAAGATGAAAGTCGAAAGAAGTCAGATCCGGAGATCGTGCAGGTCAGGAAACAGCTGAATGCGTACCTATCTGTCTATTTGATAAATACTCTTGAACATTTCTGAAATTATGGGTGGGGAACCCATCTTCTTGGAATCAGAAATTGTTCCAGACGTTTTGTACAATCGTGGATTTTCTATGACCCACAAATTGGTATTTCTTCTGCTAAAGATTTTGTTGTTGGTAATCATCAGAAAATAAAATTTTATTGACAGA
The DNA here is from genome assembly GCA_949128085.1 of Cetonia aurata. NCBI lineage: Eukaryota > Metazoa > Arthropoda > Insecta > Coleoptera > Scarabaeidae > Cetonia > Cetonia aurata. Next base: position 40,394,375 of record OX421885.1, read on the forward strand.
ATTTTCATCGTTTTGACAATATCTAGTACCTATACCATTTTCGTCTTACGTCATCTCCTGGTTTTAGCCTTTCTCAGATTAGAAATTTGTATGGGTGATATTTGTTCTTATGCAAAATAAAATGTGCCGTAGATTTCGGCATTCCGTTTGCCTCTTCAGTGTTTCTAACTGATGTTGTAGTGTTTGTCCTTATAAGACCACATTATTTTGAATTTCTTCATTACATGGTTTCTTTCTAGTAACAACTTCTTTATTAAATGACCCATACTGAAATAAATTGGCAACCATTATTCCATCTATCAACAATACTATCGGTATTGAGGGCGATATTGGTTTACTTCTTCCTCCCAATTTTTTTTCTTTTTATATAAGGTGTTGTAGTAGCATATTTTTAATGGTTCTTTATTTTGTATCGGGTGTGATCGAGTTTTTTGTTTTTTTAAGTAGTTTGTTGTATTGGGTTATGGTTTCTAGTGTAGGATTTTTTTTGTATTTATAGCTAATGGTTTTCTCTGTTCTCAAGTGCGAGTGTCTCCTTGTATTATATGTATGTATATCCTTGTTATTTGATAAAGTGCTGTTTGTTTTTATTAGTTTGTTTTTCATTTTATGCAATAGTATCAGGTTTTTTTTGTTTAATCATTTGTTGTAAATTTAGTTCTTGTATATTCCTGTATACTTCTGCTGTTGCCGTTCTTCTATCCACTGAATATAGCAGTTTTAATATAGTATTTTGTTGTCTTTGTAATTGTTTAAGTTTTTCTTAGTTGTATTGTTCCATATGTTTATAAGGTAGTTCGTGTGTGACGTAAAAAGCGAATTATATATCGACTTTTTCATATATTTTGGGATTACCTTTCTTATTTTTTTCAATCCAGCTATACCACTGATATTTGCTTTGATCTGGTGTTTTATATGTTTATCCTATTTTAAATTGTCTTGTATTGTTAGTCCTAAGTATTCGGGTTCGTTAATTTGTTTTATTGATCGTTCTTTGACTTTGATATCGAAAGTAGGGGAGATTGTTTTCTTTGTAAATACTTCTTTTTCTTCATTTATAACACCATTCTTCCACTTTTTCAATGTCCTCGTTAATATGTTGTTGTAGTCGTTCTTTGTTATTGTACGGTTGTGAATATACAATACAATAATAATATACAATTTAATTGTTGCAAAATGAGAAATTTCGTTTCCGATCCCTAGCAGAGATGAATAGTTATTGCATAAATGCTTTTATATCTCCTTATGTTTTAGTATTATTCTTACTTGTCAAAATAAAATGGTGCACCATTTTTTTTTTTCGAAATCAAATCTAGCTGCTGCAATTTCTGTGTGCACATAATCTTAACCTAGAAAATCTATAAATCACGCGCGCATAAAGAATAACACAACCCTTCGGCGCTGTCGATATTCGAATTTTTACAATTTGCAATCAATGCAAATTTGTACCAAGGAGCGGATGTTCTACTCGGGTGGTAGTAGAATACACAATAGAAACATAGAAGCGCACAGGTGATGTATAATCACAAAACCCGCCGACTTATATTTTTATTTGAGTGTAACATTTGATTAAACCCAGTAATCAAAGGTGTGTTTACTTGTGTAAAAGATTTAATCACACAAAAATATGCAGGATACTATTTCAATAAATACCCATCAGAATAATTATCTGGCACCTTCATCAATCGTTTATTAGGGAGATGTTGAATAGACGGTTGGTGTATGCAGAGTCGCTGCTTCACACACATCCGACCTATTAGTGAATAGTAGCGCAGAGTTATTACAGCGTAAGCGGTATTTATTGCAACTGTTATTATTACGACATGGATATGGGCTAATTAGCAAATGGGGAATTATGCACAGTATTTCGAATATCATAAAGAGTATGCTACATGTACGGCGAAAATGATTACTATATTCTGTCGTATGATCAGTTTTTTTTTGCGATGCTTAATATGGAGGGGATAATTGTTGGAATCGTTGAATAAAAAATCCCTTTCTTATATGAAGTCATGATCAAATATGGTTCTATAAAAAAACACTAATTCTTTGTTGTATCTCAAAAATTATGGATTAAATGAAAAGTCCAGTTAGTTTGGTTTATTAAGCAGATAATTACCTAGCTTTCTCCCAAAAATAATTATTTGGATTCAAAGTGATATAAAGCATATTAGTGACTATTTTAAACAGTTAAAATCGATTGAAAAACCCCAAACCAACAGCGGGAATAGAAAAGGCAAAAATAAACAAACAAATATTAAATAAATTAAAGCCCTGATTTACTACATACTAAATAGAATTAAACGCAACGCAGAATTAAATTCAACTGTACGTATCGGCGACACATACCCACAATAATTTAAATGTGCATAGTTTTTGGTTTCGGAACAGATGATGCTTAGGTTTTTATGGATCCAACCGGCGTTAATGTTAAGTATTTATTCATTTATGTCGGTTAAATGCGTGTATCGATAAAACGTTGATTGGATAATATTTTGTTAGTGGATAATGAAATTCGTACACCGAATTTCGGAGTTATCATATGCATAGGTATAATATAAATGGAAATGTGGTTGTATTGTTTGCATAGAAAATCTCTATTTATGTATTGAGAATGCTGTTTTTTCCGGGTTTAAATAAACTATTTTAAATACTTTCCATAGTATACATCGAATTATCGTTGAAAATGATTTTACTCAAGAAAAACTATTGGGGCTCTATGTAGTGAATCTGATAATTTATTAATATCCTATTTCGTATTTATTTTTTGTCCGTCTTTTTACTTCTTCAAGCAAATATGATAAATGTTTTAAAATTTCGAAGATTTTCTCGTGTTTTCGTGAATCTTAACATGATAAGTTTTGTGTTGCTCTTGATAATTATCGGAAATTTACATAAAGCACGCCAATGGAATTAAATTTATTATGTCATAACGCTTCGAGTCTATATATATATTGCTTGGAAATTCGTACATAATATTAATTTTAATTATATATTTCAGAATTTAAATACTTGTTTAATTTAATTAAATGCGTCCCAGAGTCATATGTGATACTCTTTAATAAATTTACTTATAAATCAGACCTCAATTTGCTGGTGGCCCTGGCTATAAACTCCTCCCTCCCAATTTATTTTGCCCTCCTATTAACTTAGTAGCGATCAGGATATGATATAAGATATACCACTGTCAATTATGCTCCCTATAAATATCTTAAATACTGATTAATATTCAATGAAATTGTACTGTGATTGATCCTGTTATCGTTAAGTGAAGTATTTCTATTTTTTTTTTTTTTTTTTATCAAATAAAAGCCAATTTCTAGACAATTATCAGTTTTATTCCAGCCAGCGTATCATTAACGAAAATGTGAAAGAAATAATTTTTCAACATATGATCTCAGGTAAGTAGGTGCATATACTATACAAATAAGGCTAAGTTTTGAAACGCCCTGTATGTTGTGTATTATGTTTACATCCCAATATAGAACTTTTCAAACTTTTCTCCCATTTGACTACCAGAGACCACGCCGTTCCCACGATTACACCCTGTATATTTGCTTCAATGTCATGAGTTTTTCAGATACGAACTTTGGTTCTACGCTTTTTGTTTGCTTTAGCAAGAAATCATAAATATCAGGTACTTATTCATCTTCCATATTCTCAACGTTTCAGTGATACTTTCTCCAACTTTTCTTTTTCGCTCAGCACTCCTCGGGCGGACGCAGAAGTTTATCCTTCCAGAAGTTGTGCGAACGAAATTACTCCGTAATAGATAATATTCGCAGTCGGCTTACGAAGCAGAAATTTTACCGTCCTCGCGCCACCATCCAGGTATCTTTGGCTTTCTCGTCATGTTCGCGTCTAGATCTTTATGGCGACTGCCAGGCGCGCCGCCGTTTGGAATCGGTTGCGAGGTCGCAGGTTGTCCCAACGACCGAATGGAGAACTTTCCCCGCGACGCCCCACCACTCCCGGGCAATTCGTTTCTTCCGCTCGACGACGGAAAAAAAATTGGCCGCGCCGAAAAAGTGCCGAGGCGTAATTTTTCGCACGCGCTCGCCGCCTTTCCCGATTGTTATGGCACGACGCGTGATGGGAGAAGGAAGAAGTTCTGCAAGTCGGAAAATTGAATTCGACGAAACAAACTTACAGGGCAGAGAACGCGCAAGTTGGCGATGCGGATTTTTTTCTTTTTTCCCGGAAAGGAATGATGAAGGCAACGTCGTTGTTTCCGAAGTTCTCGGACGTGAATGATAAAGCTTTGATCTTCGAAGTAGAGGTCGTTTGAAAGATTAAATGGCTTTGAATAAGGTGTGAGCCATCGATGGAAACAGAACAAAAGTTGCTGGTGGTGCTTATTTTAAAAGCTCTGAATTTAGAAGTAAACAATTGCTTCTCCTCAAGTATTTTTTTTTTTCATTTGTGGCTAGATTCTCTACATAGCCCATATTTTGGATTGTACTCCCACAACCAGAATATATTTTATGCAGTTATCTTCCTTATAATTTGTAACCCGCCGTTCTTTGGCGAAATCCATTTTGGTGTCAATTTTGAGTTGACCGTTAATTAATCTTTAATTTTTGTTCCTTTGATTGATTTTCCCATAGGCGGTAGCGTTACTACCGCATGTTATTTTGTTTAATTGGATTTTGATTGATATATTCATCGTCTCCGAAGACGATATCCGTTCACGCACGCTCAACTCCCACCATCACGACTGCGTGGAGGACCGCTGTAGTGTATATAAATCGCGCGCTTAAAACAGGTATTGATTTGAGTTCCTCAGTTCCTCCCATTCCCGGCCTGTCCATTGGCGTCGACACAGCTTTTCTGACGTTTCCAGTTATTCCCGGCCTATCCGCTGGTATCGGCACAGCTTCTGGTGTATCTCAGGCATAGTCATTCTCGTTTCGCAAAGTTTAGCGTCGGCAGAGCTTTCTGACCCGACATAGTAGGTGCGAACCGCCCGTGTACTTTTGATCCGACCCCGGGATATAGATTTTCATTTCACATTATCATCCGAATTGAAATTTCGCGCCTAAATGTAACAGCGTCTCCGCAAACATTCGTAATCGAGTTGATAGTTTCCATTGGAGCGTTGTGGAAATGTGGATTAAAATTATTAATCGGTCATTTTCCAAAATAATGTTTTGATGTGATCGCCAGAGTCGCCAGAAGTAAACTTTGTTATTTTGTTATCTGACTACGATTTAGAACACTTGATGGACGCTACAAATGTGCCAAGTCTCAGTCTGATCAATTCCCTTGTTAGAGGACTTTCGTAACATATTTCACTCTTTACAGCAACAAACCCGACAGAAATCCGTTGTAGTTCCCATAACCTTAACGTTTGTTTCACTTGATAAATATCCACACCATCTTCTTCAACCCCCCATGTAACTCCTAACACATGTATGTGCTACGTGCGTTCGGCTAGAGATTGCAGCGATGCAAAGTAACACATTGCGCCAGTATATCATGCCGATCCGCAACTCCCATTCCGTCAGGCAATTCACTTGGCCCCGTGTGCATAAGAAGAAGGATCCACCAGTCGCGGGCCGAAATAAGTTGCGCATTTGCACTGACGGCATCAAACAATTTATACACGTTGGGAATACGCCGCCCTAGCGAGAACGCGAGCGGACTGGGAAGAGCGGTTCGCGCTCACCCCAGACTCGGCTGTCGTATTTCACTGTCGACAGATTTGCTCGGGAAATCGGGTAAACAGATGTATCGTTTGTCCCCCCCGCGAGTAAATTAGAAACGATACAATTTCTGGTTGCCGGCGCGCGTTTAAGTAAATATATGGCGGTGCAATTTGCGTCATAATACGTGTTCGCCGTTGTAAATTCGAGTCCCTAAACGCGGAAAGGAAGATTTAGTGCTACAATGGCGAGGGGATAAGAGGGTTTTTTTAATAAAAATCGGTGCTAGAATGAGGTGCCTGATTTTAACAAATAAGACGTATATGTCACATGAAAAGAAAACTGTTTTAGACGATATTAAATGTAGATACATTTTCTGTCGAAATTTCTAAGCTTTATTGTAATTTGTTTCTTTCTTTGTTAATTTTTCTTTTGTTTCCGACAAATACAGACAAAACATTTGCAAACAAGTACCGAGTTTTTTAATTTTATTTTGACCACCGCATATAACTTGGAGTGTAACGACGGCGAGACGCGCGTTTAAAAAAAACAAAAAATAAGAAAAATTTAAAAATTAAGAAATTGCAATTTTTAAATTTTTTTTTTTAACTTGACGCGTAACTTTGATAAAAAAAAAGAAAAATTAAGAAATTGCAAATTTTTTACCTTGACGCGTAAGATCGAGGGTAACGACGGCGAGACGCGCAGCGCCGAGTCTTTTTTTAAAGAGAGACGGGTTTGAAAAATTGAGAAAAATCTAAAAATTAAGAAATTGCAATTTTTTTCAACTTGACGCGTAACTCGAGTGTAACGACGGCGAGACGCGCATTTGATAAAAAAAAGAAAAATTAAAAAATTGCAAATTTTTTACCTTGACGCGTAAGATCGAGGGTAACGACAGCGAGACGCGCAGCGCCGAGTCTTTTTTAAAGAGAGACGGTTTTGAAAAATTGAGAAAAATCTAAAAATTAAGAAATTGCAATTTTTTTTAACTTGACGCGTAACTTCGAGTGTAACGATGGCGAGACGCGCGTTTGATAAAAAAAAAGAAAAATTAAGAAATTGCAAATTTTTTACCTTGACGCGTAAGATCGAGGGTAACGACAGCGAGACGCGCAGCGCCGAGTCTTTTTTTAAAGAGAGACGGGTTTGAAAAATTGAGAAAAATCTAAAAATTAAGAAATTGCAGGTTTTTTTAACTTGACGCGTAACTCTAGTGTAACGATGGCGAGACGCGCGTTTGATAAAAAAAAGAAAAATTACGAAATTGCCATTTTTTTTTTAACTTGTCGCGTAACGTCGAGTGTAACGACAGCTATTGTAATGCGAAGATATTTTATTTAACAGGCTTCTTCGCCAAAATTTATAATTCTAGATATAACAAATAAATACAGAAAACCTCAATTTTCAGCATCGTTATACGAGGACGTATTACCAAGAATATCACATTCTCCGAAAACGCAAAACACCAACCGTCTAAATTATCCACTAGGCAGTTATACAAACTGATTGTTGGAAATACTAACAACAACACCTACTCTCTAGTGTGACGTAAATATCGTTCCCGATTTACGCACAATAGAGACGATTCGTAAACATACGACGAATCAGGCACCTAAGTTCCTATTCTTACCGAAAAGCGAACGGCAAAGCGAACGCGACGGTATCGGCTTACCGCAACACGATATCAATTTAACCTAAAAGCTCCCTCCGTATATTTGAGACTAGATGACGGCAGACGAACGCAGGTACATGCGAACAACACTCGTCTTAGAAGGATCGAATATTCGTCTAATTAATCCCAGACAGCGGGCGCGTACGTCAAAGCGCAGAGCTTTGAGGGTCTGGCAGAGTCATTATGCAAGGAAGAAATCGATGCCAAACGTATAGGGCAATACAATGGGAAATATTTCCTATTAGTAGTGCTCAGAAATATGAATACTGAAAGATCTATTTGTCCGACAGATTTCTGGGTTATGCATGCATAGGTTCGTTGATCTTTTGATAAATGCTATAGTTCAATGATTTAAGGTATCAATCAATTAATTATTAAGAAATACAATTTATTCAAAACGCTACATAAAAACAATACATATAATAAGTATATATATAATATGCCGCGTCGGCGTGCTACATTCTTCTCGCCCTCTATCTTCGTCACGAGATGGTGAGACCCCTGTCTCGTCCCGAGCTACTGGCATTGTTTTGTAAATTGCATACATATTAATGCTTTCTAGGATATCGTTACCAAGTGAATGGTGAGAAGAAAAAAAATTGACCAAATTATAAATAAACTACGAAGATTGACATATTACAAATAGTAGTAATGATAATAATTTATTGACACCTTAAGACATCACTATGCGTGTGTAAATTTCATCATATAGATACAATGTACAAAGTAACAAATAAAGGAAAATATGTCTACATACTCCAATATTATTATCTCACATTACAAATATAAGACAATTGTTAATTGTTACTTAGACTATTACTATAGACATCATTTTTATATGTATTATTGTTATTAATTAGTTTTGTTCTTGGATAGTGGTGATGGGAATTATTGTTATCACATTTATTGCATATTAGTACATAAGATGACCTTGCATATTATTGTGAATCATCGATCCAAAGGTATACCGCGCGGGACCCAAATTCTACCTGCGTATTGTTAACAACGAATATGAATCATAACTAGACCTAAATAAATTGTTTAATGTTTAATTGTGTTACGTTACATCGGAAGATTCTCCGAAGGACCTGTATGAAATCAGTTGAATTGCCCCAGTTTCGAACGCAATCAAACGGCATAAGATTGTTTGGAATGTAGAAAATAGGTTTGAAAAAGTAGATAGAAGAAACGGGTTTGGGTTTTTTTTTTGAGAAGGAATCTTTGAAAGACGTCAAATGTACCCATACACATTGGTGTGTGGCATTTCAGTGAGGGTGGTGGAATGCTGATCTACCCACCAAACTGTGGTCCGCTGCGCCCATGCGATCTATTCGACTTATTCTGGGAATCAATTTCTTGGTCCAGTGTGCCCTTTTTTCCAAGTTTTCGTCCCATTTTCTTTGCCATTCAATTCGAATCAAGAAACTGCCGATTCCTACAATACAAAAACAGTTTCAGCAAGCGATTAACTTGGAAGTATGCGAATGTAATCAAGTACGTACCGACTTAGATTTGTGTGTACGCAGTGTAACAAAACGTCAGAGAGTTACATATAGTAAAATACAATGACAGAAAAGCCGGGATGGATGTCGCCCTCAGACCGCAGAGTCTTGTACATTTATCTTCGCCACGTTCGACGCACTCAGTCGGCATACAAAACAGGAAACAACGGGAGAATTTCCGCGCACTGTCAGCCGCCCGGGATCGCTGCAACAACACGGGTGGCGCGTTGCCCGGATTTCGTCCACATTGCTATCGGACATTCTTCGAATTTGTTTGGATATTCGGCCGTGACGGCGTTCTTGATGCATCGCACCCCTGCGAGCCGGAATGCGAATGAATAAAAATCCTATTCGGATCTGCAAACTGTCTGGGATTGGACACTTTCCGCATCGAACGGAATATCCGATGGATACATGGAAATAGTTTCGTTTGATTTGTGTTCGTTTCTGGTTTCGTTTTTCATTTTTTTTTTTTTGGTAAACTTTTCATTCGATGCATGCATGCACTTTATATTGCTGATGGTTTCTTCCGGTAGAAAAATAGACCGAACGTATAATAAAAAGAATGGGGATCCAAGCGTATCGTAAGCGTAAAATAGGGGTTGGTTGCTATGAAAATAATGTATGTTAGTTCGAGAATTTTAATCGAACAAATAAACAATTAATTCACTACAGTGAATTTGGTTGTTTTCTAGAGGAAATCGCACAATATAAAATGGCATATATTTTATTGTCATCGTTCTGTTAAAAGAACATATAGACATTGTCCATCATATTAATACAAAAATCTACAGGGCACGTCTTCAATAGAATAGAAGTTTTTATAGCTTTTATATCTTCTGGTAGCTTATTGAAGAATATTATTCCTTTGTATGCTGGGCAAAATTCAAATGCTTTCGTACGTTGTATAGGTATACTTTTGTTTATTCCATTGCGTGTCGTCTTAGTACTATATATAACAGAATTTCTTAAAAAGGTATTTTCATTATTTTTCAAGTTCATCCAAATTTCATAGATATACAAACACGCCACGGGGAGAATATTCAGTTGCCTAAATAAAGGACGACAAGAAACGTCAAAGGACTCACACAACATGCAACGTAGAATCTTTTTTTTCAAGGTAAATTTTTTTTTAAAACTAGGTGTGGCGCCCCAGAACATAATCCCATACCGCCATCGTGACTCCACATACGCGAAATAAAAAATTCTAAGCGAATCAATGCTTACAGCACCCCTAAGACATCGCAATCCATAGAGAGTAGTAGCCAACTTACGCGAGAGTGTGGTACAGTGGAGATCAAATTTTAATCTAAAATCCACTGTCAAACCCAAAAAGTTAACGTTATCACTCTGCGGTACGGATTTATTATTCCACGACACATACAAGCTGCTATCACCCTCCACCTTCGTCAGCGAAAATCACATCAGACCCACCTTATGGTGGTTAAACACTAAATTGTTAGCATCACACCATCTCATCATGTCCCGGACCAACTTGGATGTTAAATTAGAGGCCGATTCAACAGTATCAGTCGTTATAATATAACTTGTATCATCAGCATACTGTGCTAGTTTGCAATAATCAAGTGTCGACTGTAAATCGTTGACATAAATTAAAAATAGGGTGGGACCTAATATTGAACCTTGCGGAACACCGTATGTTAAGTCAATGTAATCGGAACTATATGTCTTTATCATATCATCCTGAACGCCCTTAACACTAACCACTGCCTTCCTACCAATCAGGTATGAATAAAACAAATCCACCCCGTATATACCAATTGACTCTAATTTTCGTAACAAAAGCGAATGGTCTACCATATCGAACGCTTTAGATAAGTCAAAAAATACACCGGTGACATTTCTCTTACCCAAGTCCTCATAAACGTTGCACAAAGCATGTTCAATCGCAGCACTGGTGTTCTTTCCAGAAACAAAACCGAACTGCGCGGGTGATAATATTTTAGAGCGGGTTAAATAATCGACTAATCTGATATTATCACCTTCTCATATATTTTAGCAAAGGGCAGGGATATTGGTCTATAATTTCCTACAGCTATAAATACTGATCGCCTCAAAAATATTGGTTTGCTGGTACTCACTGAATATATAATTTCAGTACAAAGGAAACAATCAAGAAATGAAACATCAACCTTATCATTAGTCAACCGATTTCCGCTGGATAAACCCAAGTGATATCAATTGGGATGCTGGGAAACAATAAACTCACATCAAATAAAACTAAAACTTCATTATCAGTAAGCTCAATTTAAAAAAAAAATGTACCAATAAATGATGATGAAATGAATATTTAGTTCATTTCACAACAGAAAGTAATAAATTTTATCAAAGCAATGAAAAAATTCTCAGACGGTTCTTACAGGAATGAAACCCATCACACCACAACAAATAAGCTTGCGGAGTCTCCGCTTAAATTGCCGAGTTTAAACCAAACTACATTCCTTCTTATGATCCCAAGCGATTTCTTCAGTCTGGACGACAAGAGAATTCACACACAAAACCAACGAAATGGCGCCATAAAACAAATCGCACCTTACCGTCACCCCACGCGCCGTTTATACTTTTTTATTTCGCCCTTAGAAACCAGAAACGTGGCAACGGAGCGACGACGTTGCTGTTCGGACAACGCGAAGTGGCTTCCATTCCGGCGAATATTTATGAAATATTTCATTAAGTCAACGATCCCCAGATCTACTCGTAATCCTTCGGCGTGTATCTCTTCCATACCGTCGGCGTCGCTTCGGTGTGATGCGGTCTCGATTTTACGATAACGCCCCGGGGCCATTGTGTATCGCGCGCGGAAGCACTGTTCCTGACGTCACATGATAAAGTACCCACTCCTGCAAAAGGGAGAGCGTCAAGACTGCCGACGCTCCTGCGGGCGGCAGAAGAAACGAACGGAAAAAGGAGAAAAATAAACTATCGCGAGCACAAACGCCCAACACGTCGCGCCCCCTATATCTCGATACAAGCGCACATACGGTGGGAGATCCTAGGCACTCGAACATCGGCGGAGTGAGTGTCTGTTGCGGAGATATTGCCTAAAATATTTGTTTATGTTTCCGAGTTTCTGGATGTCGTAGACAGCGCCTGAGTTATTGCTTATTTCTGCGGCGGATTTTTGAAATTTTAATATATATGTATGTGTCTGTGTGAGATGGATCCTGCTTTTTTAGTCCGCCCTCCCTTTCTTTGCTTGTCACCAGTGTTTAAGATAATAAAATGTCGCGGGGAAAAATGGTATTACATGCCAGCCACATGCTACCGATTCTGATGAGATATTTTGTCGACCTCATCACCTATTAAAATAAAAGATACGCTATACGTTCGAGAATAAAGGGTGGAAATCGCGATTTTATTTTTCTGAAAAAAGAAACACACAGAAGAATAATTCTACCGCCAAAAAATACTACAAAAGGATAATGAGTAAAGCGGCCAAATAGTGTTAAATTTTCCAGCATTCTTGGTTTTTGGGATTTATTCATGGCTTTATCAGAGAGCCACTACAATAATTAATAATATATAATATTTTATACAGTCTTATATTAGCTGTTGCCTTGGTTTTCGTCTACCAGGATGAATGTACCTACCGATTTATAAAAAAAAAACATATCACACACATAAAAATTATATATTACAAAGTCAGAACCGAAAAAACAAGGAAATACAAAATATTTAGAGTTTAATTTTTGTTTTAAGGGAGAATTTGAGTTTATTTTTGCGTTACAAATCATATTTTAATTTTGATTTAACCTTCTAAAAATGACTTGTCATGTCAGAGTCATCTATCGGCAGAATAACAAAAACAGAAAAATTAATGAACATACATCCATTTTTACATAATTAGAGGTTAGGTAATTTTTAAGAACGTTAAAATAAGTTTAATTTATCTATTACTTGTTGATTAGCCATTCTCTCCGTTAATATGATAAAAAATTATAATCCAATACACCGTTTTTTAAGCATCACAACTTGCACACTTCATCACAAATCTGACGGTAAACTATTTGGTCAATACAAACCCACTTTTAGTTCTATTTAAAGCTGATTCTCAAGTGACCAAAACGTAAGTAAAAGCTATCGAATTAAGGCGGCCAATTTGAAACTTAATTAACAGCACGGTAAGTAGCAGAATCTAGTACTGATCAATACGAATTAACGACCCATATGAGATACATCACTGTTTCATATATGTTTTAGTCACCTAATTTATTTATATTACAATATCTACTAGGTGGGGTGAAAAGTAACCTCCTTGACCGCCAGAATGCGCTGCTACTGCAAAAAAAGGTTATGGTGCCTTGAAGTCCATTCATATTTAGGCAGACACAGGCAGACATACCAAATTTCAGTGCGATACTGTATTTAGTTTTGTTTTGACAGCTGATTGTTGTTGACGTGTTTGGCGTCATGTTGAGTATGGACAAAAACGATTTTCGTTCTCTCATAAAACATTATTTTTTGAGAGGCAAAACGGCGAAGGAAACAAAAGAAAAGTTGGTTGGTTTAATAAATATTATGGGGCTAATGCTCCGTCAGATTACACCGTCAATATTGGTTTCGAGAGTTTCGTGGTGGCCGCAACTCCACTACCGATCAAGTCTGCAGCGGCAGGCCCTCCGATGCGGTTACAGACGATAATGTCAAAAAAAATACATGAAATGGTATTGGCTGACCGGAAAGTGAAGGTGCGCGAGCTAGCAGATACCACAAAGATTAGTACTGAGCGCGTCATTCCCAAGGAGGTCACTTTTCACCCCACCTAGTACACATGTAGGAATATATTTTAGACAACTCTAACTCAGTAATTGGGTTTTGGAACCTTTGGTGTAACAATAACTATCACACTGACAAATGTCAATGCTAGGTTTTCCACTATCACCAAACAACAATGCACAATCTCTCGACGCGCGTTTCGCTAACCAAGTTAGCATCATCAGGAGATGATTAACACTGTTAATCATCATCATTAATTGTTAATCATCATGATTAATCATGATGATTAACAGTGTTAATCATCTCCTGATGACCAAACAACAATGCACAATCTCTCGACGCGCGTTTCGCTAACCAAGTTAGCATCATCAGGAGATGATTAACACTGTTAATCATCATCATTAATTGTTAATCATCATGATTAATCATGATGATTAACAGTGTTAATCATCTCCTGATGATGCCAACTTGGTTAGCCAAACGCGCGTCGAGAGATTGTGCATTGTTGTTTGGTGATAGTGGAAAAGCATTGACATTTGTGAGTGTGATAGCAACTCTAACTCATTTTAACATGCGTTTAATCGAAATATCGTACATCTGTCTGAATTAAAATAAGCCTTTCCTCACCGCTCCTGTGTGAAGCGTTAACTTTTAACGATCACCCATTGAAATTGAAAATAATATTTCACGGCGCGCACTAGCGCCAACTTAAAAGGTAAAGTCGTCTAAAATTACGTCATAAAATCTTAACTTAATTATACGCTCCGCCTCCCGGTCGCACTCCACTACGTCGTCCATCGGTACTAACGAGATCCCCGGACCATTCCGTCGCCTCTTACACCCGGAAACTTTTCCTTCAATTACGCCGTAGACATCGGATTAATCGAATTCGAACGAGTGCCTGCGCGACGGATAACTACGTGCTAAATTCGAATAATAAACGCCGTTAGATAAACACTTTATCCACTCTGCATCGACCTGGAGAGGCTGTCGAAGCCGTTAAGGCCCTAATCTGCCGGATTAATATAAGCAGTTGAAATTAATTAGCAGTAAGGGTATTTTAAATATGTCAGGTGAACGACACCGACCCCGTGGTGTCTCTACGTTTCGAAAGGGATAAAAATATATAGGTATGGTGCGTTGAGAAGTTCTGATCGCACTACGACTTTGAAGAATTCCGAATCAGAACACGAGATAAATAAAAAAAATTAAAGCAGCACTCTGAAATATGTATGAACAATAATGAATAGCATGTGCATTAAGAGTAAGGTATTCTAAAAATTACTTTCATGATATAACTGTAGTTATAGTTTCTTTCAAAGAACAACCGCCTAATTGAAGGCAAGGTATTTTAAGAAATGTTCTTCTACTACCTTACAGTGAATGTATACTTTATATACGGATATTGCAGCGTATTTTAAACAAACTTCTAACTATTCCATAATAAATACCCTTCGGTACTTCGACGCTAGTACTTCACCGCAAACCGGAAAGGAGGTCAGATAAAACACACAAGTCCTGAACTGATGAATTACAAAGGAAGAATTCGCCGTGGATGTTCAAGAGTTACTTTATATCAGTATATTTGAGGGAATATAGATAGTTAGAGACTGTGGTATATGAATGTTCTTTTGAAGAAGTAAAGGATCATTAGCATGGGATATTACGAAAGTACGTTTATGTATATCTATAAGAAAGTAACATAGGAACTTTCTCCTTTGGAATATTTGAAGTTGGTTGAGTTCCATCTTTTCGAAAGAAATAAAATAATTTATTAACAGTTTGTTATGTTAAAAATACGACTTAGGGCTTATAGAGATATTATATAGGAGCTGTTTCTAGCTACTTTTCATCAAAACAATATCACATTAATTTTTTTTTATACATGATATTCTTATTTGCAACAAAATTCTGATAAAAATTTTCCAATATTTTAACGTCCAAATAATCATCGGCAAAAAATTATATACGCATACCATATTTCACGAGATTTTTCGACTCGCTTATGCGAATATGTCGATAAAAACATAAAATATATATCTCTCTCTATAGGCCGAATGTAAGTCTTCTCGCCTCCAGCATTATTCAAACTTCCCCGAACCTATTTCTTAATAAATAACGGTCAAAATCTCCGTCGTACAAACCGGAATCTCAGCTAGATGGGCGCACATAGCCAGGAGGAAGTTGAAAACACATTTTTTCCTTCGGTGACGTTTATGATAATCGCTCGTCGAGATCAGATGGAGATTTATAAATTACCAGTCCGTTATAGTTCCAGCGCAGAGGATATTTTTAAATATTTTCCAGTTTGGATCCCAAAACAAGGGAGTGTGTTTTTGATGCGACGAGCAGTTCCATATCGCGTGCTCAGTAGGCGTGTTATTACGTTGTCACGGGTTTGTTTTTTTTTTCATATTTCGTTCGTTTTTTTTTTTTTGTAGGTGAAGCGAGGGCCTATGTATTTTTAAAGAAGTAATACATTATTTTTGTCGTTAAAACTGTTTTATACAGATGAAAATGAACTCATAATTCTGATTTTAAAAGCAAAAAGAAGTTAATTTAAATGAAAAACATATTTTAACAGCTGAGGAGAAAAGAAATAACAATATAATAATAATAGACGTTTACCATGACTTCTAAGATACGTTTGTAGTTATTAAAACACAATTATTTTCAACATATTACTACTAACTCTGTACGACCTGTTAAACAGATGCCTCCCCAAACCATAATAGAGCCACCAGCGAAATTAGGTCTAGGTCTGATATTACACTGCGAATAGCGCTCATCGTCTCGTCTGTACACTGAGATACGCCTATCTGAGGTGTAAAGACCAAATCTTGACTCATCTGTGAAGAGTATATTGGCCCAGTCATTAATGTTCCAATTTACATGTTCTCTGGCAAACCTTAAGCGAGCCACTCGGTGGTTCCTAGTGAGACGAGGGGCTGTTACAGCTACTCTAGCTCTTAATCCACTCTGTCGTAACCTATTCCGAATAGTTTGAGTACTCACACGAGTATTTCTGACTCTAGCCAAGTCGTTCTGCAATTGTCTCGTAGTTACATGTCTTCGACGTAATGCTTGTAGTAGTAAATAGCGGTCATCTTGGCGAGTAGAACATCTTGGACGACCTGGGACAGGTCTTCTACTGTAAATGCCTGTTTCCCTATATCTGGCTACGGCTCTAGAAACACTTGACTGATTGATGTTCATCAAATTAGCAACGTATGCTTGAGATCGTCCATCTTCGATTAAAGCAACTATAGCAGCCACTTGTTCTGAAGTTAAATTGCTCATTTTAGTTTTAAAAGCGTTACTACAGAACTCTGACTTCGCACTTTAAAATTTGTCCGTATAGGAAGACTTTCAATAAACAACTGAAAAAACCTTACACATATGCATTTTTCTAAATGTGTTCTTTTAGAGAAAAAAAAAAAGTAAAAACGCTAAGTTCCATTATTTTGTTAGTGTTTTTATAGTTCACATACACGAGGCAAACTTTTTGTGAACGTATAAAAATATCTTGGTTCATAAATGCCCTTTTTTAGTTTATTCGATACTTTTTTGGCGGAGTGTATATACAATATATATACAATAATATCTGCTGGATTATCAATGCTCTGATCGTTAAAAGAAAGACATTCTGGCATTCTAAAAGACTCTAGTTTCGAGTTAATACGTTCCCAGAGAAGGATTTTGGATTAAGATCAACGCTTTTTTCCAATTACATTCACGTATTCATTCTTGAAATATTAAGTAGCTTGCAGAAACAAAGGATGAAGAATTTCAAACATATTGCCAAACAAGAAATAAATATTAAGTGTAAGAGGAGGAATATGCCAATTTTACCCTAACGGAAAAGGAAAATTCCTTTTCAGCTATTAGATTTAAGCTCCTGAACTTTCCAAGATTTCATTCCTTTTGAAAAAACGATATCCCTCCCAAGCATGATGACTCCTTTAATCGGCTTACGTACGCGGTGCGCCACAGAAAAGAGATACCTAATGCCGAATTTCAATTTCAAATAAACAAAAAAAAATATCCGACACATTCCCAAGGGTTTATATGCGAACATATTCCGATATCTTCAAACTTAAATCCTCTTTCGCTTCCTAATCCCGATCTTCCATCCCAGCGCCGGGTCACAAGCGAACGACATCGTTCCACTTTCCACTCCTCCGTCTTCCCCCGCGTTGGAAGCGACCCCCGTTTATTGAGTTTTTTTCCTTTTCTTATTGCATATTCAGCAACAAAATGAAAGTCAAAAACGCTCATGAAATATTGACATTTTTATCGTTATTGCGCGGATCTTTTTCATATTCTCCCCTATTCTGTGTGGCGGTGCGACTGCTCCAATCGCGCGCTGGCGTATCTCTCAATAGAGGGCGCTGCTCGAGAAGTGTAGGTAG
This sequence comes from Cetonia aurata, assembly GCA_949128085.1. NCBI lineage: Eukaryota > Metazoa > Arthropoda > Insecta > Coleoptera > Scarabaeidae > Cetonia > Cetonia aurata. Next base: position 40,412,346 of record OX421885.1, read on the forward strand.
GCGCCTCTAATTTTGGCAAAAGGGAAAGCGTTCATTGACGGCGCCGGGTAGAAAAGGAGAGCGTAACAAAGCGTGAAATATTATACGGGAAATGCTTTTACATGTCGAACGAGGAAAACGGTGTGAAGAGAGATTTGGATTTTAATTAAGAGCAACGAATCCCGATATGAGATGTATTAAGGGAAAATCCTGCAAATAATTAAGAATGGAAGTCGTATAACCTAGTGAAGTTCGATCATTATTTTGTAGGCGCATGTGAATCTGACCGTTATAAGTGTTCGTTAAAATCTACACGCGAAGCGTGAAAATATCACGAGTCTCTTACGCAAATTCCAGCTAAATCCAGTTAATTTACTTAAGGATATTTTCTTGCAAATACCTTTCACCCTCAGCTGATTTTCTTCAAATGAGCAGATGCAAAATTCACTGTATGAAGTTAAAAAGCATAATATTGAAAGCAAGAGTTAAAATTCTTCTAGTAAATTAGTTTAACAATCTATGCATATCAAAACATTAAAAAAGCGCTTCCTTTAATAATAAAAGCAATCGATTGTAATAGGAGCTCAATAGATAGAAAAAACAGAAGAGCAAATAACCACTCTCCAAAGAAAAAAACTTATTTAGCATGAAATTTGATATTTTATTGCAACCAATCCGGGACATTGAAGCCTTTGATCACTGCAACCAATTGATCTACTGTGAAAACACTGATCTGACATTACAATTCAATCGTAGTGCGTAAAAATCTGAAGATTTTCTTTGGTACTACCATCTGCATAATTTCCATAGTTATAAACGGTTGTCCATAATGTAGAAGCCGTTGCGGTTTGACTGCCTTTACCAATTTTCTTGCGATTGTATCTCAAAATAAGTCTGAATACGTTTTTGCCAGTGTTTAGCAAAGAGTTTTGCCACTAAATGACCAGCAGTACCTTTCTTTAGTTTCAATTGTTGTAGTACCTGTTGATCTGGGTTTTAAACACGCCCAGAACGAGTTTATACAACTGGCCCCAGTCCCGTTTAGCAAGCTTTGATCAGCTACCTCTCTGTTTTTGGTGCGAGAAAGCCCTCACCTTCATCTGTCATAGCCAAATTCTCTACATTATTCAGGAACTTCGTTACCTGCTTGGGCTGAACCTTATTTGTTTTTAGAGTATTAAACTGCAGATTTGCATTAGATTAGAACTGGGCTGTCTATAAAAACTTGTTTCATCGCTGCGAAAACGTGTGATGGCTGTCATATCAGAAAGTCTCTCTAATTTTACCTTATTAATTACATAGAGCTATTCTCTTATGTAACTATCTGCGCTGGGATTCCCCAAACTCAGTAGCAGGAACCTTATTCTTGCCAAGCCATCGCGTTAGCACAGAACATTGCGGTGTCCTTGAATCTCACAAATAGTCCGCTTTGCCAGATCGAAGGTGTGCACGTGCCAATTTAGTTTACAGTGGCTAATTACTAGACCAACCAGTATTTTACCAGTCTTTCTGCTGTACTTGCACGAACTCTATCAATAATTAAAAACTATCATCTGCTACTGTTCTATTTTCAAAGGATTCCGTCTTACTTCATTGAAAGGAGCACAAAATATTGTAATAGATTTAGCTTTGATTTTTTTAAATACTTTCTGGTAATTAGTGCTTTCTGAGGTATTCAGGCAAAATTCTCTAGATATTTTCGCTCTCTTTTAGGGTAGAGTGGAAGCATTTATATAGTTTTGGCACTCCAAAAATAGACTTTGGAATTATCGATTTTTGAATAATTTAATCATAACTAATAAACAAAAATAGCACAGGTATTTACAATTGCCAATTGTCACTATTAAATTCCAATCGAACCAAAATTTTAATCCAAACTTCCACGTAATAAAGCACACAACTGAAACATCACTAACGAACTCCGCGCTCGATAGAAAATAAAAAAAAAATAAATAAAACCCCATCCAGCAATAAAACTGCAACAAACATAACAAACACCACTGCAAGTTTTCGAGCGCAAAAAAAAGTTCCAACGCATGTAAAACTTTCCACCACGATTATTTTATAATTCAATCGTCCGTTGTGCAAGTAATAATTTTTAACGCTGCCCGAGTTAAAATTCAGAGGATTTATGGTTGGATTAGCGATAAAAGCGAGACCGCTACGCCCATAATAAAAACGTTAAAATTATCCGTCGTGCAGCGGTTAATGCTTTGAGTTTATATTGTTTTTGTTTAATGTATTCGTATCACGGGTAGTATTTCGGCCATGTAAAAGTGCTTATTATTTATATTCTGTTGAAAAAATTGTGAATGCTTGCGGGTGGGTGTACGAAAATTAAAAGCGAGGGTAATGTCACTGTTGTTTAACAAATGATAGACTAAGCAGTTGGTTTATGAAGTCCGACAGCTATCTTTGGACTAGGACTGTAGAAATTACAATTAGTAATCATTCAAGCAGCAAATTAATTAGCCAGGTAATTCGTTACTATGGTAAAAAAAGCAGTGATCATACTACCTAGTAATATTTAATAATTGAGAAGATTTGACATCTGTGGAAAATTTTTACCAATACTGCAACTATTTACAATCTAACATTGGGTCGGCTTGTCTACGGAGAAGAAACTGCGTTTAAACATTTTTAAGATTTCATTAGGTTCAGAAACAATTTACCTATGGGTTTTTCTTAGCAATTACTAGAAGTATATAAATGATGATATTTAGAAAGCAACTACAATACAACTTCTATAGTTTTGTTAACAATAACTTAGAATAAATCATATCAAAAATTTGCAGTAAGAACATTTCTTAAATTGAGTACGTTAAAAGCAAATAAATTTTGTTTTACTAAAAAGCGGGATAATTTATGTTTAACTTTAAGTAAAAAAAAAAATGACGATTGTAAAACGCTTGAAAATTTTGAAGATGTTATGCTACATTTAATACGCACAACACAATTTTGGAAAGCACCAAAGATTCTCAACATGCATTAGAGGCGAAGGGTAAATCCTTCGCGAGGCTGTAAAAGGAATTTCCATTACTAACCTCTTCCGTCTTAGCCAACATAATCTCCGCGTATCTTGTCAGTTTTTAATTCCCACAAGGAATACATTTTGCAGCGTGGTAAATTTGAATTTCCGAGACGACCGAGTGGTTTCGTTCGGTGGCCGAAGTTTTCTTTTTCGTTTCTTTTATTTCTCATCCGAGAGGACGACCGAATTGCCCCGACATGTTGGCGGCGCGCGAGATATTGAAATTACACCGGAAAGTGGAAACATACCGCCGGCGGTGAGGGAAAATATGAAAATGAGACATCTTTTCAACGCCAACTTCCCTTCCGAAACGGACTGGGAGAAAGACGGATGGGGAAAAGATTTCTCTAAACAATTTTTACGTGCTCGACATATTAAGCCCGAATGATACGGGTGAATTACTTGGGAAATCGAATTATGGCCTTTTGGAAGAGGAAAAAGAGAAGAATCTCGCAGAAATGGTTATTTATTCAATCTTGATATGGAGTAGGTGGCTGTGATTGTAAAATATTTTCATTTTCACCCTCGGTAATGTTAAAGTCAGGTGTTAACTTTCTTAACACATAATAATAATAAAAAATATAAAAGAGTTTAATTAATTTCATGACGGTACGGGGAATGAAAGAAACTTGATTTCTATTATAGAGTTGGGATATATTTTCCGCAAACCAGGGTCGAAACAAGGCGAGATCACTTCTGTTAATTATATTTTAATGTTTTATATTCTATAAATAACACACTTACTTTAGTCACAACTGTTGTTGTATAGTACAAAGTAGATAAAATTGACAAGAATTCCGCAGCACGCGTAAGTTTCCGCATTTGCCTTGAGATGAAAAGATGTTCTTATAAACGCCAATCATGGACAATACTGTTTCGTGTTTCAATACTCATTGGTTCTCATCCGCATGCCACAGGCGAGACACAATCAACAACACTCCACCAGGCAGCTAAATGCACTGCTTACTGAAAGATGTAAATGAAAAAAGTGCAGCGTCAGCTCCCAGTGAAGATAATATGTATGGTAGCCCCCACATCAGTAATAGCAAAGCTATCAAGCAGTAGTGGAGTACAGGCACAGCCATTGCCCACCAATTCCTCCTATCTTCCCTTTTGCTTATTTAATTTAAATATTAGTTAATGTGTGTGGTGCACTCTGGTGGGCACTGGATATGTATTCCTGTACTCCACTACTGCTTGATCAAAGAATTTCACAAAGAAATGGGAGGATAACAGAAAGGCGTCCCACTGGCAGAATACGCCAGGACAAAATCAAGCGAAGGCATTTTTATCAGGGTCGCCAAAGCAACGCGGACTTTGGATTTTTGACAGGACATACTGCCCTAAAATACCGTCTATACAAGCTCGAAAAAGCTGACGATCAAATCTGCCATCTATGTCTAGAAGTCTAGAGACAGTAGAACACATTTTGTGTAAATGTGTTGCTGTCAGTTTAATATATACGTTATAAAATTCGCTCAAGAATTAAAAATAAAATTCTTTTACATGAAATTCAACAAATCATATTTTTCTCATTTTTCTTACCACGCTAGTAAGTCGCCACTGAAGATACTTATTATTAAAACTCGGAAATCTCTTTTAATGCATACTGCTTCTAGTTACTCTTAACTGTTGACAATTTTAATTTTGTTTTGATCTTATACAGCATTTGAAATTTTTTACAGGAAAATCCTTTTATCTTTTAATTTCGTTCTCATATATCGTTGGGGTGAATCATATTCTTGTAAATCTCATCTTTAGATCTGTAATCAAGTAAAAAAATAAATTCGTAAAGAAACTTACTAACGGCGTCGACTTATTTCGAACGTAATTACATTAAACACACTCCCAAGAGCCTTATTTTTTTTTTCCAGAGTGCACAGAAGCATTATGGAACACGCAAAATTAGCGAAAATCCTCGGATAGCACTCGCGCGGGACATATTATAATCGAAACTTTGACGGCTGGGGATCGATTTGTTAGCGTAACGGTACACAAAAGGAAAACATTAAACTATTAAGCGAAGGAAGTTCTCAACTTTATACATTAGCAGTTTATTACGTCTAATATATAATCGGTACATATCCGAAGCAGTGAACGACCGCTAGATGTCACCACCGCGCGCCACTTCAGATACCAGAAGGGAAAAAGGGGGTATAGAGTCGAAGACTTTCTCGGTTCTCATTACAATACATAACAGAAACTCATGTCTCCGTAGAATGTCCCGCGAACGGTAATTAAGGGTCTGCTTGTCGCCCATTAAAGGCCACCTTTGATGAGCAAGCAGTTAGTTGGGAATTCAAGCGAGGCGGTTAGGTTATGCTATAGTACTGTGCTCGATGAAGAAGTGCCTTAAATTTTCCACTCGGTTACAGGTAAATTACAGAGAATTCCGTTGTTTGCCATTATATACGTGATATATTCTCAGTTGAAGTCATGCACTTGTTTGACCACCACTTACTTTCAGTGGAACAACAACTTTTATGAACAAATAGATGGGTAGTACATTAGCATCTGTTATTGCTAAGTACAATACAAACAACTGTCAAGTCACTTGTTCTAATTCCTCTTATAATCAATGCTTATTGGATACGATTTTGTAGTTTTATTAGATTTTAGTAAAAAATATTGAATAACAAGAAAACCGTTGTAAATAGGTATAGGGAAAGTCATAGCGAATCGATGCAGAATTAAATTCTGCATCTGATCATCCAGTAATATACAGGGTGTTCCATTTGAAATAAAAAAGTTTATGCCGACTTCCAGTATAACCGGAAGTGGTAAGACCCTAAAAATATTTTAAAATAAGAACTTTTTCAACTTTGAAGATTTTGTAATTGGTCATGCAGTTTTAGACATCCTGTATGCGACAAATCAATTGTCAATGTGGATTTCGAAAGTGTCATTCTTGTGCTTCCATCTACCCTAGAAGTGTTTATTACCAGTCGAAAATGGGCAAAAGATACTGTGTTGCAAATAACGCTACATCTTTTAAAATTTTCAAAAAAATCAAGATATCTAAGTAGCAGTTGAAAATAGGTATAGGGAAACCTATTAGAACTCATCATAAAATTTTCTCAGGAATTTAAAAATGAAATAATATACAGGGTGTTCCATTTAAAATAAAAAAGTTTATGGCGACTTCCAGTATAACCGGAAGTGGTAAGACCCTAAAAATATTTTAAAATGAAAGAGAATCTTGAATAGCCCCGGATTCCAAAAATTCAGAGTTCCAGGTTTTTTCTAACCTCGGAAACTTCTAACGAACGGCTACCGTGGAAAACCCTGTATTGCCGGTTCCTCTCAAAAAATTCACTCACTTAACGATGGTGTTGCGCGATGAATGCAAAATTCTCCGATCGTCACACCACTTACCATACAAAAAACGTGTAGATGTTCATGGCTCCTATTTGATAAGTAGCACCATCAATTAGAAAAACTAATCGCGAAACTCCAGACAGTCCGTTCAGTTAAAGCTACAGTGTTACACCTGCGAGCAGTTGAGATATATTATCGCAATTTACAATACGTATTACTATTTGACGCATCTGAAATGAGCAATACACCGTAATTGGTAACTGGCTAGTGGAGGTCGTCACGAAACACGTGCGGCGACATTCAGTCGAAATTACGCTGAAATCATAGCTAAATTAACGTGAACGTTGTCCGTTCTACTCCCAATAATCCCATATTATTGTTTACGCGTGCATTGCGTATCTATTGTTATTGCGACAAATATAATATGCTACAATCCTGTAGGCAAGTGGACTAGACCGCATAGCAATATCTATAATAATATAATAGTGAATTGTATGACTAAATCAGGTGCATACACGCACTATGTAAATGCAAAAAAGGAGAGTAATATTATGTAACTGTAAGTTTAGTATCTGTCATATTGTTTTTACGATTATTATTGTAATTTTTACTCATTCAATTATTTGTGATAGCAACATAACCTCATCTGTCAACAGTGTCACTTCGCTCACACCTATTACCAAGTTTAGTTCAAACAAAAATTATGACAGGGCAATTTTTTTATGTTCTTATATTTACATATATTTATTTAGGTATTCAATCATTTCCTTCTTCCAATTAAAAGTAAGCAAGCGTATCATTCCTACCGCGTTGAGCTCTCGCTGTTCCCGGGGACATAATAAAATCAAGACCGGCTCCTCCGCCATTCCTTTCGACAAAACACGCCCGGATTATGAGAGTGTACACGATGATTGATGGCGGTAAGCGGCTTGTTCCGAATTTACAATTGTTGATCCGATTATTTTCGCGACGAGCTGCGAGGAGAGTTACGAGGCATCGACTGTGTTGTCGTCGCCGTTAAGCGCTTATTTCCTTCGCGTTCCCATGTCGCCGGCGCGGTGATACATATTCATGCGAGGCGATTTTTTTGTCGGTTTTTTTTTTCTGTCGCACCGAACCGGGGCAACAGACAGGTCGTAAAACCGTCATTCGAAGGGATACCGTTCTCGCGCAAATACGGGTACAGAAATGTCCGGGGTGGATTTTCCCTTTTCATCGTATGTTTGTGTATAATCCGGGACTGGAAGGTCGGACAACTAATCAATTATTATAACTTGATGGTGCAAAACTTTTATTTTTTACACTAGAACATCGGTATCCTTAATATTTCTTTTGAATGTTGTTCCCTAGATAATATAGCATGCGCTTAGTAAACAATATACATACGTAAACTACCAGCACACAGTACTATGTCAAAGGTTAAACGTATACTGTGATCTTGTTTATCCAACATATTTTATACCGTATAATCCACTGTATGATACATTTCGTTTGTTTGCTATAAGGATATCGATGACCTTAAACGTCGAAGCTAGTAAGCAGTGAGACCCTGCAACGGTATGAACGAGTATCTATGCCCCTCAAAGAAATCGACGTAAAGTAATGTATATAGCTTTATAGTTCTTGTACAAGTGTACAAATATTAATTAAATTACTTACTATTTCAGACGATACATTTAACCGCGAAGCCAGTCTGTATAGTGCTTGAGCTTGGATTTTCTTCAATGGCTTCTAAAATTTTGGATTCCAAGTCAAGCACACGACAGCTTCTAGCTCATCCACGTTGATGAACCTGAATCTTAAGAGAGCTATAACCGATGTTGAACTATGCCTCAATATTCCCTATCTTACATTAATACCATATGCGTAGATTCATATTGGTGTATCGTTGTATATTGATAAAAGATAGGCAGATGAAACTAAGAGAATCGTACAGCGCACTATTGGCGCGCACTATTGGCGTTGTGCGTAAAACAGCACAACAAACACAATAGCAAAAATTCTAATGACGCTGTTGCATTCGTTAATTGAACAAGACTGAGCATTTCTTCGACCTCTTCGAACCCCCTTGATCGAATGTGATTTACGATATATATATCATCTGTTCTTTTTTTCAGTTATACTTTCCGCTTGAGAAAGACAATCGAGTTTTTGCCGAGACGTCGCATTTGGAGAATGTAATAAACGTAAATCTATTTTTATTCAAAATTGGTTGTTTTGTGTTCCCAATACTTAACTCACGAGAGCGTTTAAAAAATTTTGAGAGAATTAGACACATACGAAACCATCTACATGATGGGAGTGTTTGATTTAAAATGAAAATTCACGAATTTCTAAAACAATTATGACGAAACTAGTGTAGCGCGGTATAATTCGCTATTGCACTGCAGTCTTTGCTATATCTTTGTATATTTGAAATAAATGTTTCACCTTTTTCCATTTTAATATTAATTTATTTGTTTAGTTTATTTCCGTTTCAAAATAAAATATAATGCTGACAAAATACTAGTGCTCGCAAATCAGGCTATTAATAATCAAACGCCACACGTGCTAGCCTCATGCCTTCCACCCAATTGATCCAATTAGGGAAATGGCAAAGGGAAAATTGAACAAACGGACAGCGGCGCCGTTACTTCTTAGAACTGAAGCCCGCAGCTTAAGCTCCTCGAGCGGGAGAATTATTTAAGTTTCCTCCTCTCCCCTCCGCCCCACCCTTCGCGTCAGAAACTAGTCGTCCTCGAACGGAATAAACAAATTAGAACCGGAGATATAAATAACGAGGGAATTCTGAAGGAAATACTGGCGCAGTAATGTCTCGCTGGGAAATTGGGACACGAGATGGGCGGACCCCGGGCCGTACTCCTTCGGCTCCATTATCGCAGATTCATGGGGTTCCCCGAAGAGACGGCGCGCCGCCGAGCGCGCTACGGAGCGATTACGGTCGCGAAAACGCTCGCGAATATGTGAAAATGTGTAGGCGCGCGGAATGCCGAGAAATGTGTGACTATTGCCGGCGCGTCTGGCGCCCTGAATAAGGCCCCTGACGGAATGGGGTTACGTTAACTTACCACGTGCGCGCAAATAGAAGATCGGGAATTGTTGCGATGTTGCTCGCGTTCGAGCTCGCGGAGATTTTGTTAGTAACGGAATGAGGTAGTTTTTCACCCTTTATTGGATTGTATGTTGCGACGGGGGAAAGAATCAAACAAATTCGCTAGGAGTTTAAAATGCAATATTCCGAGGAGCATAGATGTGCTGGTAATGGTTTTTGCTCATCCGTTTGTATTATCAACTATTACAATATTAAATTTTCAGCTCCACATTTTTTTTCCCACCATAGCATTAGTCGTCATGAGATCCAAACACATTAAACGTGCTTTCATCTGCAAATATAACATCTGTTAATTATGTATTATGGTGGTGGTAAAGGAGTTTATTGTTATCACATTTATTGCACACTAATATATAAGATGACCTTGCGTATTATTGTGAATCATCGATCCAAATGTATATCGCGCGAGACCCAAATTCTACCTGCGTGTTGTTAACAAAAAATATGAATCATAACTAGATGTAAAGAAATTGTTAAGAGTTTTAGTTTGAATAGTAGTATATAAGATGACCTTGCATATTATTGTGAATCATCGATCCAAAGGTATATCGCGCGAGACCCAAATTTTACCTGCGTGTTGTTAACAAAAAATATGAATCATAACTAGATGTAAAGAAATTGTTAAGAGTTTTAGTTTGAATAGTAGTATATAAGATGACCTTGCATATTATTGTGAATCATCGATCCAAAGGTATATCGCGCGAGACCCAAATTTTACCTGCGTGTTGTTAACAAAAAATATGAATCATAACTAGATGTAAAGAAATTGTTAAGAGTTTTAGGTTGAATAGTAGTATATAAGATGACCTTGCATATTATTGTGAATCATCGATCCAAAGGTATATCGCGCGAGACCCAAATTTTACCTGCGTGTTGTTAACAAAGAATATGAAATCATAACTAGATGTAAAGAAATTGTTGTGAGTTTAGTTCGAATATAGTTATTAAACAGAATAGACGCGTTATTATTTTACGCTTTATTCCATCAACGTGGATTCTTCTTCTTTGAATATTGCCTTGCAAATACTAGCCTTTTCTTTATATTACGCTCAACAGTAGTAGTAACAGAGAATAAGGCTACCATCGAGGTGATGTTTACAATGTTTGATTACTGTCAGAATATTTGACGTGTATATGGAAAATAATATCGGACTAAGAACTGCCCCCTGCGGTACAGCATTTCTTACTGGAACTACGAGATAGACGCATTCATTCTAACTTGTTGGGTTCTATCATCAAGATAAGAGTTCAGGAGCTGTAGTGAAAACGGGGCTAGAGCCTTCTCTCGCAAGATATCAATTATGCCATGATAATCACACTTTTTATTTAGTTTAGTAAATAACTTAACAAATCAAGTAGATGTAAATAACTCGCTCATCTATAAGATTTTTTCTCGTTTGCATGCATTGAATGGAATGTTATTAAATCCAGAGTTTCCTCGAGGTGACTAATTTAGACTCGATTTCTGTAGGAATCTATGCGGGTAACCTTATCGCATCCTGGGGACGTTCTCAAGACTCAGACACCTCTCTTAGTGAGGATCTAGGTGATTACTTGTAGTTTGATAAAAGTACATAACTTATTTAATTTATTTGAAAGTTTATTTTTGAAAATAAAAATATATTTTCTTTAACATTTTTCAACAAAATTCTTAGTTCGGAGTTTAGTTCTAAATGGACTTTATAATATATTTTCAAATACAACAAACATAATTTGTGATATTAAGTTATATTCTTGTAGTAAATATGTAAATATCTTACATTTTACACACAGCAGGTGATACTGCGCGCATTATATTGATATACTACAAGCTTAATTAATTTTTTTAGTAACTAAATGATTAGATTCTATAGTGTTCACATCTTTTCCACATCACTAAATCAGATTTCCTTATTTCAGATGTTCTAACCGTGCATGAATCCAACGAAACATGGAAACCGAGGACGATGAAGCTGAAAATCTAGCGGCCTCCCACCTCTAAAATCGCTTGCGCTTATACAATGACCCGCTTCGGCTCAATACTCGCACAGCAGTCGTTTCTCATATTCAGTCTGTGCGCGCAAACGCTGCTTACCGACTGTCCGCGTCTTTGCGAATGCAAGTGGAAGAGTGGGAAGGAGTCAGTCATCTGCACCAGCGCCAATCTCAGCAGCGTACCGTCGGATTTGGACGCCGGCACGCAAGTATTGGACTTAACATCGAACGCGATAGTAGCCATTAGGAACGACGAATTCAGCAAAGCGGGATTGTTGAATTTGCAGAAGATATACGTAGCCAGATGCAGATTGAAATCCCTCGATCGGTACTCCTTCAGGAACCTTATAAATCTGGTAGAGTTGGATTTGAGTTACAACTACCTGACTGCTGTTCCGTCGCACGCGTTCGCCTCGATTCACGAGTTAAGGGAGCTCAAATTAAGCGGCAACCCCATACAGAGGATATCGAACGGGGCATTCGAAAACGTCCCGCAGTTGATAAGACTGGAATTATCCGAGTGCAAAATCTCCACCATCGAGGAATACGGTTTCAAAGGCCTAGAAAAGTATTTAGAATGGATGAAGCTCGATAACAATAAGTTATCAGAATTGAAGCACACCTCGTTGACCATTCTGGAGAATCTGCACGAATTGGAACTAGCTGGTAATCCATGGAATTGCTCCTGCATGCTTAGGCCGTTACGGGAGTGGATGCTAAAACGGAACGTACCTTTCGGAGTACCACCAACATGCAAATATCCCAAAAGATTAGCGACTAAACCTTGGGACAAACTAGATTTGGACGAATTCGCGTGTATTCCTGAAATTTTCGCCTATGACTCGAAAGCTCATGGCGTAGAAGGTAAGAACATCACGATGACTTGCCGAATCACCGGCATCCCAATACCGAACGTGCGCTGGTTGCTAAAGAACAAGGTCATAGCTAATTTATCCGGCTCCCCATACTCGAACGGTAAAAAACTCTACACGGTGCGATTAAAAAACAATTCAAGCGATTTAACTATACTAACAGCCGACCTCCAAGATGCCGGTATTTACGTCTGTGCCGCTGAGAATAAAGCTGGACGCGCCGAAGCCAGTGTAACTCTAGCCGTGTCGAAAAGGGCGCCTGAAAATACTTTTAGCAATAAATTAATGGTGGTGAGTGTAGTGAGCGGAACTCTGCTGACGTTGGCCTCGTGCTTGTTGATCGTATGCGTGTGCGCGATTAGGAAAAAACAGTTGGGTGTTTGGAGAAGGGAGGAGTGCAGGGGTGAGGAGAATTACGAGAAAATCGAGCTAAATCACAAAGTGAGCGGTAGTGTGAACGGTAGGCCGGGACACGGTGAAATATCCATAGTGGGGGCTGCCAGGAAAAATGGAGAATATCGAGTGGTCCCAGGAGGAGACACGGATCAAGAAGTGGATGAAGACGAGGAGAATCTGGAGGAGAAGAATCAAAAGGAGACGAAATTGTGGAATGCGAGCTCGTCTGGGTCGCCGGAAACTAAATGGAATACTCCTGAGCATCTTCTGGAAGAAACAAGGTAGGTGTTAGTTCGCAATAATCTATTTGACATCATTAAGCATTCACTCTTATTTGGGCATATCTTGCAATATTGTTTTTTGTCACAAATAATAAATCTGTGAAAGAAAAGTAATAGAAAAAATAACCATAGATCGTCTATGTTCGAGAAGAAGGCAAGTCTCGATTTTTACGTACCTGCTATGAATTCTCCTTTTCTCTAGATCTGCAAAGAATTTTACCTGTTCCTAAAGACAATTTCGTGAGTAATTTTCTTTAGACCCCCGTTAGCTTTACTTCAAAGAGAAAAGATTAGAATATGTTTGCCTGGTTATAAGTGTGCTTCTGGCTATTGCTTCAATGAGTTGTCAGATTTTAATGGTCCTCTATGTTTTCAACCATATTTTCAGACTCGAATTTCTCAGTTTTTTTGGCAGCAGGGAAAGGTGTGTCTCACAGTATCTTGGTCTACACAGGCAATGACGCGAATCCTTAAAAGCAATCCAGATAGGCACAAACGCGCCATCCATGTGTCATCCTATTAATCTTGCTATTCCCTGCCGCAATATTCCTATCAACTAATAATAGCACTCGTATTCGCAACCAATTCTGTCAAGTCTTATGCTAATTATTTAGTTTATCTTGTGGGAATCCCAAAAATGAAAAGGAATTGGCCTAAAAAAATATGAACTTATTTGGTTGCTCAGAATCATCACTAGAACAAGTTTGCTTATTTGTTACGTCATCAAACACCCTCTATTTAAAAAAAAAGAGAAAGAAGGTATGATTATCCCATTCTTATATCTTAATTTAGAGTTTCAAGCCTTCATTTGGATTACAATGGTGTGTACCTCTGTAGGTTTTCTGTCATCGAAAATATATTGTTTGGCATTTTATTTTTCTTTCAGTATTTTAGTGTTATTATTTTTTTCTAGAGACGATTACAAGAAGATCTGCGGTTCGACGTCTGGTACATATAGGGAAGCAACATCCACATCCAGCCTGCTACCCCAAAGCCACTACCATCCCTACAGAAGCAAACAGCAGGAAGCAGCTTACAACAACGGTGTCCATTACTCCGGATTCTCTTCCGATCTCTCGAGTTTGGCGGAAAACGACGAGAAAAAGTTCCCGGACCTAATCGAGAACTCATCCCCATCGAATAGAAACAAAACAACATCGGCGAAGGCAAACAGTGAAGGTGGCAGCATTAACGACCTCACGGAACTGTTTTGCACCTTACCGCGGAAGAGGGCGCCACCCTACAATAGCAACAGATACGCCAGCAGTGACAGTCAATCGCCTCTTCTGCCTGAGAGTAGATACGGAAGCAGCGGGGGTTGTAGCAGCGCCAGTCAAGATTCGCGAACAACACGTCGTTGCAATCAAAAATCGAGCAGTTTTCTGAATTTGTTGTCGCCGAATGCGGCCACACCATTGCTGGATGTGTCGAAGTTGGAAAGTCGCGTTTATAAGAAGGAGGCGCTGTCGCCGAATTTTGTTTGCGCTCCTAATACCAGCGCATACGATTACCACGCGGCCCAATTGGAGAGATTCCTGGAGGAATACAGGACTTTGCAGAAAGAACTGACGAAAATGAAGGAGACCTGCGATAATTTGAAAACGGACAGGTCTTCTAAGTTCGATTTTCTCACCCCTTCCCCTTCGGAAGATGGCATGGCGAAGAGTATTCCAAATAACTCCCCGGCGTCTGTGGATTCCAATTTTTCCAACACTCCTATCGGCATTGGAAGTTTCGACGGCGATATGAACAAATACATGTTTCCTAAGTGTGGTAATTTGGACAAGTGAATCCCCAATTCGTTCTAATTCTATCGATAAATTATATATGAGGGGCAAAGGTGGAATGATATTGATGATACAAAATTGTTATTTTCGTTGGGTGTATTATATCTTGACACTACTACATAGATTATATATTATTAGAGAATATTTGTGATATTAATGTTTAGTCTCATGAAAACGACCGTTTCCTTTTCGTGTACCATAAAGAATTTTAAGATGAAATTATCAAATTTGTATTGAATATTAAATTAATAAGGGAAATGAAAAACTGACACATATCCTTTGTAAGATTGCGTTTCAATAAAATTGTTTTTAAAATTACTATTCTTTTTTTTCTTTTTTTTTTTTTCATTATTGTTTAAGTAAAGAGCAAATTTGCAGTTAAAGGAATTATAATATTCAATGAATTGAAGGAATCTAGTATAGGTAAGTGCTGCCCTAAAAAAAAAAACTGAATTGTAATTAAATTGCAATGAATTTATTGGAGCAACAAAGATGAGGAAGGTATTTAAAACGATCTTAATGATGAATCCATTTTATTGCCCTTAGGCAGCCGCCATTCCAGCTAGTCATTAGCGTATAGGAATAGCATTCGAGGAAACTGCACTACGATATTTACCTTATCTGCATAGAAAGTAATTGCCCATTTCTAGTAAAAAAGAATTAATATGAAACAAGACGAGGAAAACGCTTCTTACTGCAGCTAATTGTAACGTCTACAAAAACAGAAGAAGAAGCAGATTTCGCTAAGAAAAAAATAGTAACAAATCATTAAGTTAAGGTCTACAGTTAGTATCCTTCAGGATATTTAGCATAAGTTTAACCCTATCCACATCAAAATTTACAATACCCTCACAGGAGCTATAATTTCTGCCTTCATTAATCTAAGGTATGTATGTATGTAATATAAGATAAGGATGACAATACACTGCCACCTAGAATATTAATCGAGTCGTCTATTCATGCTACATTTACAGCTGAACGTACCTCCATTTTTAATGGTTTCAGGCACAGCGCAATTTGGATGCACAATGTTGAGCAATTTGTGGATAGAAGTTTCATGTTGTTCTTCATAGAATCAATCTAGAAACTGGTTCGTCTGGTATTTGAAGCCTACTTAGACTACCTCTTTCAGTTTAAAGTAGCCAGAAAGGATTCCTGTTAGTATGGGTGTACTGGTTCGCACATTCTATAGATTTCTCATGGTTGTAGGTATCTAGAACAGTTTTAAGTTGCCCCATTCCCTATGCTCTACTCCACTTTTAGTTCGTTCAAAATTATGCTGTTACTTATGCCGCCAAAAACTTTGGACATCTAAATCCCATTTCTATCCACTTCGGCATATACCCTAGAATGGAGTCTGGCTCGTTCAGGTCTCCTAGACATTTCCAAACAATCTTAGAAGTGATTGCGTATGAAGACATTATGTTAATCTCTTGTTTAATTTTGTAGTTTCTGTCTATGTTGACCTGGCCTCATCTTTCAATAGTTTATGTTCCAGCCGGAAAGATTTTGGGTATTTACCTTAGCTATCGAAATATTTGGGCCAAGGCCAATATATTCTTAATTGCAGTCCCCTCTGTCGTTTTGGAGCCACGTGATGAGATAGTATTAACTTGATCACATAGCTCTCGCAGCTAAACTTTATGGTAAATTCTTTTAAAGAACTGGCTTTTTTAAGTATATCATCGAGCGACATGACCAGGTTGGTCACCTTCAGAAGCTATTCCTGATATATACATGCATGCTAATGTTTGCAATTTAAGGAGATTAAATCTTGTTGCAAACAGGATAGTTCTCATTGTTCATTGCACTGACAAATTAATGATCATTAGTCTCACTATTAGTGTGTACATCCAAAGCAGTTTCTTTAAATTGGTTTCCCAATTTTTCCCTGTAAAATCATTGCACACCGTTAATGTTTTTTCCTGGCCTTGTTGGTTCTTTTGGTTTTATTGGATATTTGAATTGCGTCTTCCAATCTATGTCCCGCTCATTTACTTTCTTGGTCTTGAGTTTGAGTTTTCTTTCCTTTGTAGATGCAACTAAGATAATCCTCATATAGTTAACAATAATATATATATAATAAATATAACGACCGTTTCCTATTGATTAACGCCATATTACTGTATAGTTGGGTCCTCCTTGATCTATATCATGGAAGATTTTAAAATGGTAAATGACATTGTCTGAACAGTCAAACCGCATAGGAGTTCGTCTACCGTCAGGCTCCACATAAGTGGGATACAATTTTTTCTCATGGAGAAGATCTGCTTGTACCAACTGAGATGGCCTTATGTATCCCTCCGCTTCCACCAATCTGGTAGAAAGTAGTGTGGTATCCATCTGGCAATCGTGCAATCTACTTCTCTGCTAATCAATGCTCTGTTGACAGCTTCATATAGAGTGTTGTCAAAGACGTTTAATACAGTTTGTTTGTTCGTTCTTTATTCGTCAGTGTATCTTAGATTTGTCAGCACCACTACTCCATTTTCTACCCATCTGAGAGTCGTATTGGCATTTCTGCAATGCCACTGATATAATTATCTACAGACCTGCCCACCGTTTTAAAGGAATGAAAAGAGAGGATCACTTCTCTGCAGGAAGCACCTGTATAGTTTCTCAAATACAGGTACTTCTGGAAAGAAGTGATCCTCTCGTTTAAAAGCGTTTAAATGAAACCAGTTTGCAGATTCTCCTTTAATAATAAAGAAAGTAAAATTTTTATTCCTTCCTTTCAAAAGCCGAAGGTTTGATTGACGTAAGAGGAGGCATTTTCGATCTACAAGATAAGGTAAATCTATGTTCCGAATGCCATAATTATTCAATTTAATATTAAAGTAACTTACTAAAAAGTAATGATAATAGCTGTTTAGTCAATTTCTTCAACCCTCATAATCAAAATCTAACTGCTCGGAAAATATGATGAAAAAGTCCACAGAATATGTGAATATGCTGATATCAAAATAAAAAAACAGGGCTCTATTAACATATATCGTTAAAAAAACGAACTTAATAAGGAATCAATCAGAGACGCCTGTGGTACACCAATATAAATAGGTGACGAAGATGATGTTGCTTTGTTTCCTTTATTATGGCGGCTTCTAACCGTTACCTCTACAAATTTTAGTCCATTGAATAAATAAGAAGTGTTCAAATTGTACACCATAACGCAAAAACCCAAGGCGTGATACAGACGAAAGCTTCTATCAAATCGCAATAGACCACTACAGACCAAAGTTTGGGCTCTAAACCATGTAGTATGTAATAATGATAGACTCATCAACTTTAAAACTAGGACAAGGTCTAAACAAAAGGTTATATTTTTCTATGAAAACTGAAATAGTTTGGAAAAAAACAAAGTAAATTTACTTCTCTGTCTTCGACAAATGATAAAAATATTTAATAATGGATAGCGGATATCGTTTCTTTAATTTCCCATTTGACATTCTCATTGTAAAAGGGGACAAATAGAGACACAAATTCGAATCTCATTCAATTTCCTCGAACATTATATATATACATATATATATATATTTAATAAAACTCCAACGAATGAGAACGCACATCCATTCATTTATATATGAAGCGAAACGTCGGGCGAATTGTCCGAAGGCGAAGATTGATCGCGATAATAAAGCAAACGAAAACACGGGGCATTATTTTGGAGGGAGAGGGAGGAGACTATTGAGAATTCGCTCACGTAACCGTAGAGATAAAAGAGGGACTCCCTCTTTTTTTTCGCTGCTTCACCGCGCGGACGCCTTTATGAACTTTCCGAATTTGCAATCATCTCTTACTCCCCGCTCACCCCCATTTCTTCGTCCCGTATTTTTCTTTTTCCGGTTCGTCGGTGCCGTAATTCGATGAAGAAATCCGTGTCCAGGTCACCAGTCTATCGATCGGGCATTGCCGTTGTTAACGCACGCAAACTTGCACGCACATATCATAGCCTAGCGCGACGATTTTTCTACTTTGTAATATAAGCGTAACACTTAAAGCAGCCTTGTGTGCATTACAGCCACAACATGTAAATGCAATACGTGACGCAAAAGAGACGATTTCAATTTTAATAGTGCAACAAACAACGCACATTTCGTTCCCAAATTTGTCTTATAGGGGTAATTTTTACTTAAAAATTGTTCTACCCAGCAAGAAAATTTTGCAAACATTTTACAATAAAATAGAAAGCAAATCTGTTACCTCCTATTTGTCGCGTAAATTTACAAAAATGGAATATCTTGAAGTGTAAGCAGAACGTTACCATATATCAATTTCATAAAATTTAATGATTAATTCCACTATAATTTAAGTTATCAGACTTCAAAGAAAAAAATGCCTAAACACAATTAACCGAAATTAGCCACCATATGCTCATGGTTTATTGTTGGCATCACATTTTTTTTTGACTTCCTTGCGCAGGTTTACCTCGTAAGGCAACTGGGGCAGAAGACATATTGTGCCCCAATAATGTTTTAGCCATCTCGATCTGATTATATCCGAACAAAGAGGTCCGCAAATTCGTCGAGAGTAAGTTTGTTTAAACTGGGTTTAGCGACCCCTAAACGACTCTGTCTCTCCCTGTTCGCTGCCAGGCAATCGGTTCCGAGGTGAACAGGAGTTTCTTCTGCCCTCCCACAGTTTCTACACAAGGGGAGTCCACTCGGTGGAAGTACTTGTTCCGTGCATAGTGGCCGTTGATTCAACCAGCAAAAGCAATGGAAGGGCAATAACACCAGAGACAAAATCGACATTTCTGCTTACCTATCGCTATCACATCGCCAGTTAAAGAATCAAGAGTTGAGATGTGCGCTCCTTAGGGGACAGAAGCCAAACTATCAACCCACGGGGTGTCCGCGCGCGTACGCCGGTAATGTACTCACAGATCTAGCTCGAACAATCCATGGATCGTCAATCCCGCTAGATAGCTCGTATAAATCGAGTACACTCCAGTGGGACTATAGGGGTCCAGAAACTGCTTACAATGAGGTATTATTAAAGAAAAATGCTCTTGATTCCATAGTAAATGGTTATCAAATCGAGTTTGCACTCGGAGTAATGCTGACGACGCCTGGTAGTGTGAAAGATAATGTTTACTTGTAAAGTTCGTAAATTTCTTTTGTATAAAATGTCAACCACGCTAATGGACCAATAATTACCTGCATTGTGAAACCTACCTATCGCGAGTGTTGTGGTGTATCGGATCTGCATGCACGTTCGCTATCGTCGCGAATCACAGGCGCGTATTAGGAACGATTTGACGGGCGTCTCCACACAAATGATCAAAATACATGAAGCAGTATTACCTAAATTTATCTACCATTACAATTTTTGTTTCTGCAATGTTACTGCAGTTGGTTATTAAATTTTCCAAACATTATATTTTTGATACCATGTAGCACAACAGATTTTTAATACTAACTAGTATGGTGCTGTAAAAACTGTATCATTTTTTTCAGTTCTGTTTCTTTAGATTAATTCAAAATTAATAAAAGTAATAAGACTATGCAAATTTTAAACCACTCCTTAGAATTTGCCTACCAGATAAACTGAATTTAAATAATTCACCCAGTTCGCCCTATCTTCCTACCTCCACTCCTGACTCGCACATGTAGAATTGCGAAACGTATAAGAACCGAGGCCGAAGACCTAGCATGGGGTCACGGAAAATTGGAATCCTCCCGTCCCGTTACGCAGCAGTGGGCCTCGGGACCGTCGCTAACCTCCGTATCATCAAAATGGCCCGGCATCAACGCCGAGCGGATCTTCGGGAGTTATGTTTCCGGGTCTACCCGGACCGATCATAGCTCCGGGAATGATCCGTCGTATATACTGAGATATTTTGATTGAAATGTGTAAATTATTGAGCCGTCGCCTTTTTATCGCTCCACGGCAAGGAACTGGAATCCCCTATTAAGTCTGGCGAAGGGTGCAGGATCGTAACGGCGGATTTGTTGCGGATAAAAGCCGAGAAATTTTCCATGTATCGGCTCAGCTAAGTTTTGGGGTAGAGATGATAGGATCCGATGAATTATGATTTGGGAAATAATGTGTATTGAGCGAAGTATACGATTATATCATGTGGATCGTTCGAGATCATATTATATTAGATATATAATTATATATATGTCTAACTATCTATTCCGTGCTTTGGTGATCGTCAAATAAACTAATCGTAGTTTCTCTGCTAACTACAGTCGGCTCAACTGGCGGTTTATTAAATATTAGGTTGTAACCCTTCTTTTGCTTATTTAATAATACTAATTTTGACATTTCCTAGCGATTATCAACTTTATCCTATCCTATTTAAATAATAAATACATCTAAAAAATTGTTAATTCCTCTCTAACTTTGCAGTTTTACAAACGATAAAAAAGAAATAATTTGTTGGCTCTGTTTTACAGCTTACGCGATCATTACCTTCTAGAAAAAATAGAAAACGCGTGTCAAACAAACGTCTTGCACGCTGCCCGAAAGAAAAACAAAAGACGATCGTCAAAGCAAACGAAATCTTCGACCTATAAAAGGCGCTTCCTGAAGCCGACGTTCGCACAGAGAAGCTTTTGAAATTCCGAAAGACATCGAGGGCGGGATAATAAAGTAGGAACGAGAAAGTGGGAGGACGGAATCACTTTTTTTTATTTTTAAATAGGCGCCAACGATCGATGGCTTGCGGCAAAAGTTTCGAGACCCATTAATAATAAATCACCCGGATTTGCGATGTTTACCGTTCCGATAGACGCAGTGCACGCATTAAAAACGAATCGACGCACTGACTAGTGATTGTAAAATTGTTTTCGCGATTCGACAGTGCGTTCAAGGTATTTTTACATAATGTTAAGGTCAAATCTTAAATTGCAGTTTCACTTTAGTTATAATATAATGTAATAATGTAATAAAATAAACAAGTGCTCAAAACTGTGGCACTGATATTACTAGTAAAGCTCTAATCACTTCTAGTTATTCCTAGTCTGACAGTTAGCGTCGGCATAGCTTCTGACGTAACTCAGACATTTCCAGTTATTCCCGGTCTGATAGTTGCCGTCTGCATAGCTTCTGACGCAACACCGGCACCTCCAATTACTCTCGGTCTGACAGTTGGCGTCGGCATAGCTTCTGAGGTAACACCGACACCTCCAGTTATTCCCGGTCCGATAGTTGGCGTCGGCATAGCTTCTGATGTAACACAGGCACTTCGAGTTATTGCAGGTCGGGCAGTTGGCGTCGGCATAGCTTCTTGACTGTCAACTACCAACTAACTTAATTGAATGTGAACTTACGTCCGACTAATTTCCATCATCTGCAAATCGTGATCGGCATGATGGACTGACACACGGTAAGAAGGTATCTTTTTCATTAATTTTTTTTATTTATACGTAAACAATTTTTAAACTAAGTATTTTACTCCGCTCATTTAAATTGCATTATTTTGTTTGATGACTACGTGGTAAAAACTGAAAGTGCTGCGTTGAGAAATAAAGTTTATACACTCCACAAGATACGTCGAACCCTAAAATGCTGTAGATTAAAATCTAGAAGAATTTTTATTTTAGCAAAAACATCCGAATAGAGAATCAAAGATATTTTGAGATACGTTGTTCCACCCTTCCATGTTCGTTTAAATTTCAGCACAATGAACCGACCGATGTGCAGATTTCCCACACGTAGGCAAAATAACTCCCATTTAGTGCGAAAAGTTTTCAACAGCATCCCCGTATTCGCACGAAATTCCTACCAGAAATTAAAACCGAATAATTCGCAGGGAGTTTCTGTCGACAACCCCGAACACGTTTCAATTAAGCGGTCGCTAGATTGCGTTCCTATTACAATTAAGTCTCGCCCTCCTTAATTTTCTAATTACGCCGGCCCGGCAGCCACGAAAAGTAAGTAACTTCGCCTACTACACATATTTTTCGAGGGATCCGGGTATCAGTTCCCAGTTAACGAGATTCTGGTAACGGACGTCTGTTATTTCGGGGTGGGAATCTTGAGGCAAGTATAGGAATACCATCGGAGCAATAAAACGAAACGAGCACTTAGACGAAATATCATCTGCGAGTTGTATAAAAGTATTAATCCGTTGGAGTTTTTGTCATTCGCACGTTTTACTCGACGAGACGGACGGCTTTCATAAATATTAATTGAGTAAGAAATGGGGTTGATGCGAGGGGGGGGAGGTCTATTATTCCCGGCTCTTTTCTTTCTGAACTTTAGCAATTAAAAATTAAATATCGAGTTGGGGGAGTGAAGGATTGAGCGTCCGAGAAGTGCAGATTAATATTTCCTAATTACGTTTAAGGGCAATTTAATTCCTTAAAACCATTAAAACGTCATCGCAAGATGGTTTTTGAGTTATAAATATATTCCAAAATTGGCCACGATTCGAACTTATGCAATTTGGAAAATCTAAATTCAGCACAGAATTTATACATATGAAAAACGCAACAACAGAATAACTAACGTTTTAAACACTGGAATCATTGAGTTTACCGTGAATTAATTACCAATTCGATGGATTTTCTCATATGCGGTAGAGTTACTACCGCATGTTATTTTATTTCATTAAGTTTATTAATTTATATTGTTTATGACGCGAGTATCGTCTCCGCAGACGATGCTTGTTCACGTACGGTCAACTCTCACCATCACGACAACCTTGGGGAGCGTTATAGTGTATTTAAACCGCCGCTTGACACAGTTAGGAGAGTCCGCTCTGACTGTTGTGTTGGCACAGTTTACTGATACACGCCGAGTTTCTCATTCCAGTAATTCCCAGCCTGTCTGTTAGCGCTGGCACAGCTTTTCTTGTGTAACGCAGGCAATCTCCTCCGCTCTTACTGTTGTGTTAGCACAGATTATTGATATACGCCGAGTTTCTCGTTCTTGTCATTCCCGGTCTGTCTCTTAGCGCTGGCACAGCTTTTCTGGTGTAACTTTGACATTTTACCGGTTTTCTCCGTTCTGACAATTGCGTTGGCATAGCTTACTGATGCATCCAGAGTTTTATTCATATGGTTATCATCATCATCATCATGCCATGATGATGATGATGGTAATAATATGTTACCAAAATTAAAGCCATTAGATTCCGCGTCTAAATTTTAAACCGTTACCGAAGCGCCGCGAAAGTTTGATTCTTTACGGTGGTAGATATTATTATATCTGTTTACGGCTGTACATGCATATATTTTGCCACTCACCTTTTTTCCTCTCTGACAATCTCTCAAACGGTTTCAAAAGAGTTATTAACAACAGTCATTGAACTTTTGCTGATATTCTAAATACTAAAAAATATAATAGCCGACGAACATTTAAAGCATTCTTTTGTGATTGAAACATAAAAATCGCTCAAAAAAAAGGAGGCACAAGCATTGCTTTATAAGCAATTTACCGCATTCAGAAAATTTATGGAAGTTTTATTTCCACCGGCGACGATTATTTGCGCTGTAAAATCGTTCGATTTCGGCCGTTGTGCCTCTTACATCGAATCGTAAATTCGTACCGCTCAGAATTGTACCCGTTCTCAACTAAGATCTAAGAAGGGCATTCGAAAGGAAGTACAGGAGCTCGTAAAGCTTACAGAGCCCAATGGGGGTTGCGCGTACAAAATCCCCTTACCAAAAGCACCCGAGTGTTGGAAAGGGTTAGTATTTTTCAGTATTTTTAGGTTTACAGTTAATTTAAACAGGGTGGTGGAGGATTCCCATCGCGGAGTTGGGAAGGTAGGTAGTTAGTTATCTGAAAATTTTACAGGTATACAATAGTTTTAATGACGCGCTCGCAGCGAAAAAATAACGAGGGGTTTGTCGGCTACGACATGCCCCGATATGTATGTGTTAGTCCGCTGGAGCGATTCCCTCGGCCATTTCTCTGTTGACTCTGCTAAAGATAGAACGTCGAGAGCAAACAGAACTGATGAGATTTCTTATATCATCCCTACGTGGTGGATGTCTCTTTTTTGTGTGTGTGCGCGTTCCTATCGTAGATAAACAACACGGTCAATATTGACGACTTAATCCCGTCGCTACGTCTTGAGAATACGATCGCCAAGATGATCGAAATGTATATATATATACTCGTATTGCTATTAAGATATCATCGATGGACGGAATATAAAATGTCGTTAGAGTGCTCTCATAACTTTTTGTAAAGTATGTTTTCAGAATAAAGAAAATTTCCGTCGGGCGTCCGCATCACCAACTAATTTACATGTTGTGATCACTTATGTAATAAAGGTGATTTACTTTTATTAAGAGGATCACACATTTATTTTTTCTCGGCTTTTAATTGACTTATTCATTTCATGTTTCGGTATCATCATGCAAAATAAGTGACAGGCTGTTTAAAAGAATAAATTAGAACACGCTGTAGTGTATATAAACCGCCCGGTCTAGTTGGCGCCAGCACAGCTTCTGACACAACACCTTCTACCAGGCTTCTCTGTAAGTTGTGTCGGCACAGCTTTTCTGATACATGCAGAGATTTCCAGTTATTCCCGGTCTGGCAATTGGCGTCGGCACAGCTACTGACACAACGCAGGTATTCAACCTTTTCTGGCAGTCGTATTGGCACAGCTTTTCTGAATCACGTAGAGATTCCTAATTATTCCCAGTCTGGCAGTTGGTGTCGGCACACCTTACTGATGCAACGCAGGCGTTCTACCAGTTTTCCTCGATTTATCAGTCGCGTCGGCATAGTTTACTGATGCTGTTTTCTAGGTCAACATAGCACCGAACTTGTACGTTAAAACCGTCCGCATATTTTTGACCTGTCTAACCTGTTACCACCAGAATAAAACCATTAAAATTTCGTTCCGACGCCCCGCGAATATTTATTTATATTTACGATTGTACATGTATTTCTGTCATTGTATAAACTTTATATCTTTCACACCGCTTTCACTGTTTAAACTGTAGCGCACACCCCGATCGTAACCTTGGATAGTCCGCTCTCACACAAACAGCTACCACTCTGGGGTAAAAACATTATTGTAAGGACGAAGAAGACGAAACACAAATAAAATCAATACGCGACATTCCGTCACTAGCGCCTCCGTGCGGCCATAAGGCGAAATAAAAGATTCAAACCTATAGAGTTTAGCGCGAAAGTAATAAATAATAAGCTTTATAAAAGTCAGTAAGTAAAATAAATAAATAGCGCATAGCACACATAAACGTCGTTACAAGGTACCTATGCAATCTGGAGTTAGGGCAAAGTTGTCCAACATATTTTAGGAAGTAAAAAATACTGATCATGACGTCCGTATATACGTACACCAAAATATAGAAGAATGTTTATGATTTTCTTATCAGTTTTTGTTCATAACAAGAGACTTGGTCTTATCTCACATAGCACTGATTGAAAATGTTATCTATTTTTTCTTCTTGATATTGTACCACCATGAAATTCGATATTCTTTAATTTAAAGCGAGGGTATTGATTCTTTAAAACATCAGACAATCCGTGTCGTTGATAACAATATCCCTCCTTCCCTACACAAGGCCTTCACTGTGACCATTTTACCCGCTTGCCTCTTTTTTTATACCCCGTGCAAGTATATTACTCCCAAAAGTGCATTTTCGATTCTGATATCCGGCAAACGAATGGACGTTCAACAGTTAAATAAGGGATTTTATTAGTAAATTTTATACGCGACGTAAAATTTTATGATTGATAAAAGATTGCGTCTTATTCGTCTTTATTGGTCGCAGTAAAAAACGCGAGCCCAACGCAGCATTAGCATAAACTCCCCGGGGAGAGAGGAGACCAGATTTCCGGTTTGTTCCAAGAGAAATTAATTGGACGACCGCCGCGTGGGGTTAATGCGATAGGTATATACGACGCTACTACCAAAAATTAATTACTCTTTTTTCTGTTGTAGGGAGGGAGCGAATTAAAAAAAAAACACGATAATGCCGAATTTTATGGAGTGATGTTGAATAATTAAATCACAATAAAAAAACAAAACTCGGAGGGATGTAAATTGGATTTCGGGAGTGATATGATATATATTATGATCGAAAAAATCTTGACCTGTTTTCTTAAAATTCCTCGGAAATCTGACGCACCTCCAGAATTTAATGAATTAGGTTGTTTATAGACTTTATAAGGGTATGAAAACTATTATAGTATGAAATAAAAAAAGGTGTGAAAGATGTACATACATAAGTAATGGATAAATACAAAAAATTGCGATTCTATGTGCATGTTGTTTATTTATCATCCAATGACAGACGATTTTAATTACAGAACACAATCCTTGCCACTGCCCTGCGCCGAAAATTGACAGTATCTAATCGATAAGCAATTTTAGGTGGCTCGTCCATTTAAGAAATGGTCAAGCCGCCTAAAAAGTATGTTTGACTAAATAAGAAATTGCAATAAACAATCCTTCATTATTCAACCCCTTTCTGACTCAATTTCACATAATATGCGAGAAAAGAAGCGCTCGCTTACATAACATACATATTTCATGCGTCTTCCTTTACTTTTATTCGTTCCGTTACGCGCACACGAAGCGAACATTTTCGGCCGTCATAATCGTATCGTGTTCAGTACATTACTTTCGATTTCCACTCCCTTTCGAATTAAGATCGTCTCGCAAAACGTCACCAAATCATCCGATTTGAACGAGGAGAACAAAGGAAAGAAATGTATTCAAATGTATTCGCCGCAGCATCCGAAATACAACGTTCAAATTCCGAAACGCAGACGTTCCCGTATCGCCCTGCCGACTGTCTTTTGGCCCTTTATTTCGACTGTATTTCGCTCCGATTTCTTTACGCCTGTTCGCTACTATAAACCTAAAAATGCGGCTAGTGAATAAATTTGCCAAATGTTACGCGAAAACCATCCAGTTTCGGGCGTAAATGTAAAGTTACTGCTCGGTGGTCGTGCGACGTTGCGTGGGAATCGGTTTCGTCTGGCATTTTTTTCTTGTTTTTGTTTTCCTGAAGTGTGGTGTTGTGCGGAAACGTTCCTAACGATTTTTGATGCCATGCCATGCCTTGCAGATTTCTTTTACAGCAAAAAAGGATATAAAGCAAGGTTTATGTAATTATCTTTCTCCTAACCGGCGCATCCACCATAATTAAATAATGTTTTACAATTCAGCTAATGATTGCCAAGAAAATAATAATAAAAATAATAAATCTTTACCGAACTTTTATTAATCACTTCACTTCCCAATGGCATTCGTTCACAACATTCTAGTTTCCATAACATATCCAAAAACACTTCTACTGCAAAAACATATTTACACAAAAATGTTCAAATTACATGCCACATCATTCCCTTGCAAAATTTCATGGGTAAATTGCAAAGTTCGCAATACAGATGGAGCCTTAATATGATTGATTTATTTAATAAATTATGTTTTACTATTATTTTATTTTTATTAGTACTAAAGTGCTCCGGCTAAAAGTACGTCAGAAGGGGCTACTTTTCCATGATATCGTACAAAACGCGCTCGCTAACATTAACTGTTTTTGAGAACTGAATGTTTGTTGGTTCAAATATAAAAAAGAATTCTTTGGTAAAAGATCTGAATCTAATTGAAAATAAGAAGTTGTAGAACGATCCATGGAAATTTACTTTTCGTTATTTAAAAGAAAACTTCTCCGCGGCCAGATTTGCGAGCAAAAAAAAAAACTCAGTCATATTTCATCAACGTCAAAAGTTGCACGATATCACTACGCCTAATACATCACGTAATTCGACAAGGCCAAAACGAGGAAGATCGCGCTCCGCGAATCCATACGATACGAAAGAAACCGAGACCAAGGAGTGCGGTTGGGGAGAAGGCGGTTTTGTCTGCAGATCTCCCGAGATGTACTCGGATTAAATTATTCATTCTTATTGAAATTTCCGACGGCAGCCTAGAGAAACCGGAGAATCAGGCGCACACGTTTATCCCGGGTGCCGTTTCTTCGCCCGGCGAAATTCACCGATCATTTCTGAGATTTTCTATTGGATTTGTATTGTTCGTGATGGCCGCACGGATTGAGAGGAAGGGGAAGATGACGATGTCGGCGAGTACAACGGGGACGACGATGATGATGATGATTCGTGAGTTCGTTATAGAAATGCAATAACCGTCCGTATAGAAATTGATTACCTCTACGTCGATGTCTGCGGGAATAGATGGATTTATGAACGTGCGTATTTTCGGTACATTTATATATTACATAGCTGGCCACATATATCTGCGGATATGTACTTACAGCTTCGAAAAGTAAAGAGGGTCAGACAGAACGGATGGGGTTATCTACTAACAGGGTTTGTATCTTACCACGTCGGAAAACCTTTATAAGTCATATTATTGGGATCCGACTGCTGGCTGTCTAAATATACAATTTGCAAGGCGACATCCGCACAATATTAAATATAATCTGTCCATGTCAGAGATGATAGCAAAGATAGAACGTTAAATTTCTCTTAAAAGGTAAAATTCACAAACATCTTATTTACAAAGCATAAGGTAGGTAAAAAAAGATAATACATACCGAGCAGAAATAGGGGTCTCTTCTGTAAGTATATTGAATTTTAACAGGCTAAATAACAGTAAATGTATAGTTCTTGTCATGCTTCTTTTAACAAAAATGCTTAAAAGTGTGTAGATTCACACTGTTGTTAATAGATGCAACAAATAGGCAAACAGAATAAAGAAGAAATAAGCCAGCAGCATATTGGTTTAATAAATTATTTAAAAAAATATGTTTCTTGGCGCCGCTAGATCAAGAAACACTTTTTTATATATCTATATATATTGCTGTTACCGACAAAAATGGTTTCTGCCGCAGAATATTTTCTTTTACTAATAACAATAAAGTTCAAAACGATTGCATGCAAGATATCTGCCAGTGTTAGGCTACTAAACAGACATTAGCAAATTTTGCTCCATTTACTCTTTCCATATCCGTTTACACAGTGTTTGTGATGATTCTATCAGACATGGATGAAATTCACATACCCTGAAAATAACTAACAAAGTCACTATTACCCACGGCAAGTGCAAAACGTTGTGCTGGAAAAACTGAGCTTTCTATGGTTATACACAAGGGTAATTCGACCCATCGTGACAATATGGCGGTCAAAACGTCAAAGCCTGGCTTATCTGTGGGCCAGAAGCATGATTACCTGTTTAAACCTGCCATCGCAACATATTTATATACAGGCAATGACTAGTTCTGCAACTTACAGACTGATGCAAATCCCAGCACTAGTAAGCATGTCGCACGGCGCTGATAATCAAAAGTTACTAAACGAACTAAAGGAAGTTTCCCTCACGGAGATGCAAAGTGATGTCATGCTCCAAAAATATAGCTCTAAAAACAGGCTATTATCCAAAGAAAAATAAGTTTGGCCTGAGTGCCCAAACACACGGGCGTAAAGAAGAGCATTACTAAGGCAGTTCAGTGAAATCGGCACATTCTTTCGGAATTACCAAATTAGAAACAACTTCTACCAACGAATCAGTACATAACAAACCCAAACTGTGGTGGCTAGAGCAAAGATACCTACAACAGTTCTTACAGAAAGGAAAGCCTTAATGTATAATGGACTTACTGAGTAAAGATAGGAATGATGGTAGATTTACTGGGTGATTCTCGTAAACTAAATTACATACAAATATGCATACCACTAGCGTGGTAGATTATTTGCAAATTCTACCAAAACAAAAAAAAACCTCAATTCATATTTTATGACTTGCCTTTGCCAAATCAGCGCGGTTTGGCAAAGGCAAGTTTCCACTACTAGACTCGAAGGATATCCGAGCAATTATCCATGCAACAGTGCGGTTCTCAAAGAGTCCCATTAGAAATAGAAATTAAAAACCGTCTTCTAAGGTAAAGAGAATCACAATCAAGCATAGAAGGTAATGGCCACTCCAATCCTAATCCAATCTAATCAGGCTACTTTTGTTTTTGTAGACTAACATAAACCAACAAAATACTATTAATTATTCAACTATATTGATTATAATTAATGAATTTATTGTTTATAGCTACCATCAGAGTTAGAATCACATTATACAATGTATTAAAATCAATTTTAACATCAACGTTTTCAATCAGCAGCATTACTGATGGACGATTCCATGAGAGAAGTGTTTTATAGTCATTAACTTCCAACCGATCCTATATCGTGAAATTACTTCAAAACTTTCAATCCAAGCACTAGTATATGTAGACTTTCCGTTGCGCCATGTTTTGATCTGAAAATGAAATAGATATGGTGAACACGTACCCTCTTATCTGCTTGTTACGCCGGCTAAACTAGTTACGTTCAACAAGTTTGAAGTTTAAAGTCCAGACCAGTTAATGTTGATTTGAAAGCTCCGTTGCGGAAATAAACGTTCGGTAAGGTAAATCCGGAACTTTCTACTGAAACAAGCGAAATATATGCTATCTATAAAAGTTCAAAATAGGTGCCTGTAACAATAAAATTCCCTATACATCTACGTGGTACTTGAACATGGATATTAGTCTGTATATTTTGATGTTTAGGAAAGCTGATATGAGGGTTTTGCTTGTACGGGATCTCATAGAAATTTTGCTTCGGGGTATACATTAACTGGATGATACTTTATATAACTTTTGTAGTATTGTTTTGTTTTATCGTGTATCTACTTCATATATATAATGTAAATAGTTTTATTAACATTGTAACCATTATTTAAGTGCTCTAAGCTATAGAGAACATACATTAAATGCTGTACAGTTCTAAAAGTGTTCAATATTGGCAAATATGTTTGGGAGTACCTAATTAGTTCTGTAATACCAATATATAGTATCCTTACAGTATTAATTGAAAATGTTTATTGATTTAAATAAATTGTGTAAACAGTAATTTATATTTTTCCTGACTGTTTTCAAAACCTCATAAACTAATACAATGGAATCCTGTTTAAATATCATTACAACCCCCAAATAATCTCTGAACTGCATTTCTCGACTAGGAAATACCAGCGCAGAGATATATAAACTACAAGTAACCGCTTACCTACCATTATCCGAATACAGGTCTAGCAACCCCAGCGAGATAAGCGGACATTTGCAAGTATAAGCGCCCCATAAAGCACTTGAACGCGCGGCGTAACAAATTTTTTATCGTCACAATTGAATTAATTCCCTGGTCGTTCTTTTGTCTTCGTCCGGTGCTAAGATGAAGTTCTACACGACACGGACGACGGTTCCCGTAATTCTCCGGCGAATTTGTTTGCATAAATTGGTAACAAACGGCCCTCTCGTAAAATATTCCTCCCCTTTGCACCACAAAAAAGAAATATTATATTTCTCGTAAGCTGTACGTTACGTTGGAGCGAAGGGCGATAATTTTTGCTCCCCTTTTTTGGACGAATCGTGTCGAACAATCGACGATCACGGATGTAGGATGTGAGGTCGAGTCGTCGACAATCGATAAGTGAGACACGGGTCATTTGTCAAGAGGTTTAATTTGCCGCCGGCCCGAAAATGGTGGCAGCGCCGGGAAAAGTTGGAGAGCGAGCTAACGCTGGCTGAGCCTAATGAATGCCTCATTTTTTACAATTCAAGAAAAATTAATGTGTGATACGTGTCAGCGATTTTTACAAATATTCTCGTAATTTTTCTTAGGATACACGTCCTGGCGATAAAGTTTGGAAGTTACTTAAGAGCAAATCGCATGATGTGGATATGTATATGCCGTAGCTCAAGGTGATATTCTTTTTTGGAATCGTAAATATAGATGGAATTGAATACAAAGAGATTTTTTTGAAACTATGTTTGATCGTAAACCGCTTTCCTTGAGTAATTTCTCTTAAAATATAAATTTGTTGAGATATTTTGTAACGACGTTCGTTCGGTTTACTTTCAATTACTTACCGTCTTTTAAAAAAAAAAACTTATTACTTAGACATTGATCGCCGAAAATCGAAGGAGCTCCAAGGTGCGAAAATTTCGCTCATAGTCGTTCGACGGCGTTGCCTGTGCGGGCAATTGTCAAAACGGAATGTCGTGGACTTATGTTGATTTAAACGGTGTTGCGCTTTTAACATCGCTACAATAATATTTAACCCCAACGTGATAGCTGTGAATATGAGAGCAAGGTGTTCCCAGGGTTCTAATGGAAATGCGCAACAATTTAAACAGTGAAAGTGTATTATAAATCAAACATTTATTTCGAATATATACAACGAGAAGAAAAATAAATATATTTATGTTCAGTCCTAAACAGATGTAACAATATGTACAATGGTGAACAATCGGGGGCTTCGGTAACGCATTTAAAATTTAGACCCGGAATTTAATGGCTTTAATTCTGGTAATAACATGAAATAACAATCTATATACGAGGATCGATTAAAAAGTTCACGGATTGTTTTTACGTACTATGCCGTGCTAAACTATTCAGAACGGGAACGATTATGAATAGAACTCTGGGCGCATCAGTAAGCTATGCTAACACGACGGCCAGGAAGAAAACTGATAAAATGCCTGTGTTACACCAGAAAAGCTGTACCAGCGCTGACACAGACAGGCCGGGAATGATGGGAACGAGAAACTCGACGTGTATCAGAAGCTGTGCCAACACATCAGCCATAAATTTGATAAAATAGCTAAATTTAATGTTAATTTGCAATATTGCACGATAATAATAATAATTATTTGGCGCATATTCATTGCTACCTTTAAAGATTGGCACAATTTACTCTAGACATCAATTAAACGAAAGAAAAGATGTCATACTTTGACTTACAAGGATATATACATCATTTCACGGAACTTATTATGATTACAAAATGAAATATACGATTCCACTATGAGAAAACTAATCTGCGACTGTAACTTTCTATGATATTTTTCCCTGATGTGCTTTACGGCTTACAAAACTTAATTTTACCCGCGTAAGTTTACTTGTGAGCACATTGTACACGTAATTGCAACTCAATCCATCCATAATTAAAAGACCTGGGGGGTATTTAGGCGCCGCGAACGCTTCCACCACGTCAGTAAAATTCCCCGCAAGTAGTATTCGTCCGCAGAACTTCGCAATATCGCAGTTGGAACTAATTTAAAAAAATAATCCCTTTTATACTTAACAAATCCGTAATTTCGGTGAGAGGTTTTCGGACGTGCGAAAGGGATCTCCTACAAGGGCGAGGCGTCGCCGCCACCCTTCCTGTATAGCTGTGGTGGTCCCTTTTTACCGCCTTCCTAGCCGCCGGGACGAAATAAAGTTTGGAAATTACATCGAGGAATTCAATTTAATTTAAGTTCGGTTCGATGTTTTTAGGTGTGCGTTCCGTCTACCGTTTCGCAGAGAACCGGGTAAATATGACGTATTTAAAACTAATTAGGAAGTGTTTCGGAATGTCGAATAAGAGGGAGAGAGTGGCGACCCCTCGCGGCCGAATCGCGAATCTTGCTCAGGCTTCCTGAAATTGTATAGTTCGCATTTTTCTGTACAGTACAGCGCGTAGTACTAGTCACTTAACAGAATTTTCTCTATTATCTTTACTTTAGACTTTATTTTTATATTTTCAGGTAATTCAAATTTGATCGTTTGGGGATTTATTTTTGTACATATGAAATATTTATTTATAAATGTCATATTCATTGAGTAATAAACTTTAAGGGTTTTTGGTATCGCTTTTTAAATGAATAAACAATTAGAGCAGAAAAAATGCAGCTCGTGCCGTCAGCGTATTGTGAAAAAGACGGTCGGACCGAGAATCGACCCTTGCGGAACACCACAGTTCACCGCTATATCATTACAATATTCCTTAAACTTAACATTGTCGACGTTTATCGTTACCGCAACCTTAGTAGTCCTACCGCTAAAGTACGACGCAAACAAATCCATCGGCACACCCCGTACTCCAAGATCCTGCAACTCCATCAACAACAGCGAGTGATCCAAAACATCGGAGGCCTTCGTAAGGTCGAAGAAAACACCTGCAAATGCACTCTTCTTGTCCATGTCATTATTATATACTGCATTGAGTATATGAGATATGGCGTCACAAGCAGACTTACCAACGACGAACCCATACTGATTAGGAGATATAAATTTATGCTTTAATAAATAATTAACTAACCTAGTATTAGCAATCTTTTCAAAAACTTTAGTAAAAACTGAAGGTAACGATATTGGTCTATAATTGGCGGCATCATATACACAATTTCTATTATTTTTATAGATGTTCTTGATTATTCTTATTATCTTTTTAGAAACTTTTCTTTCTTCTGGTATTTTCCATAACTTTATTCTGGGTACACTATAAAAGGCTTTCTCTAAATCTATAAATCCCAGGTATACATCTTTTCCCTGTTGCAATGCCTTCTCAGCTATTTGTTTCACAGGAAAGATGTGATCTTGTAAGCTCCACCCTTTTCTAAACCCACTCTGCGATTCTTCAAGAGTTTTATCTATTGCCGCTCTTATTTTTCTATCTATCAGTTACCCGTATATGTATTTTCATAGCTGTACATAATAAATTTATTCCTCTGTAGTTATTACAATCTTGTCTATCCCCATGTTTATATACTGGTACTCTTAAAGCTGTTTTTCCATCCTCGTTCCATATTGTGTTACAAATTCTTAAAAGTAAGGTCATTCTACTTGCATTTAAGTTTTTAAACATTTCTGTAGTTAGCATGATTTGCCATTTTTCAGTTCTGCTATTACTAACTTTATAGTGAATTACTATTTCTTTTCTTATTTTTTTGCTACGTTTTTCCAGTATTCTACGCTAAAACTTACGCAACATTCTCATATCTTCCGTATTCCGTATATTCTATTTGAATATTTTGCAACCCAATTTTAATGTCATTCAGTTGGTACTATTAGATTTTTAGATCTTGTCCGTTATGTCATTAATATAATCCATTTGAATCAAATCGTAAAGATGTCTCACCATCTATATTCGAGCTTTAGAACAGATTATTTGAAGATGTGCTCCCATCTATCTTCAATCATTAAAACTATATAACACCTACAAATATATTCAGAAAAGTGTGTTCTTCAAAGATGTTCAAAGAACAGATCGATGAATGATATAAACCAATAAACAGTTGACATTTCCTTACTGACATTTATAATAAAAATAAATTATATACTACTTACTATTTGCTATTCTATACTTGTCGCACTTCAGTATAACAGAAATGAACATACCTATGCGTTTGTCTGCTTGAAGCCAGACAGTGTCTATTGGCATCTTTCTCTAATGCAATTTAAATTTCAGTTGCGGACATTTTGCGTATATCTTTGCTTGACTACGTACTTAATGATGCAACGGACAAGATCCATAAATCCAATAGTATGTTGTTATAATACAACTAAAAATTACAAAACAACAAAAAAATATTTCTCTCTATGAACCTCCTCTGCAGAAAAACTAAAATAAAAATCGGCGTCGTTTAAACCAAGATGCAAACGACAGCTAGGAAAGAAACTCCCGATTTATGGTCCCTTTCACAGATAATTTTTTGCAATCGTAAATTCGCCCCAGAAAACCGTTATATCATCTGAAAAAGCGGCGCTAATGTAATTTTAATAGTTCACGGACTCCTTGCAGCTCGGTGGCTCTTCTTTTCTGCGCTCCGACGGGAAAAAAAGAAACGGTGCTCTCAAATGTACATTAGACAATAAACCGCAAAAGAATCGATTACCGCTGCAAAGTAGATATCGCGGGTAATATCGAGCATCCGAACTAGATTATTTTATACGTCCTGTCGGAATATTAAAGTTTGTAGTTTAAATAGTTTATTTTCTTCTCAAGGCCTACCAATTCCTCGTTGGCGAATACTTGATCCTCTTCGTTTATGTAATCACTGACTTCCTCTTTGGTTATATCGTTAAATCCTTATCCATCTATTTTCTGCGCTATGTTAAATATCGTTGTTAGATGTGAATTAATATCATGTGTGTCTTCAGAACTAAGAACGATGTCATTCCACAGATTTTTCCAACATGCTATTATCGTTTCTGACTTTAATTCCTCCATCGCTCATTGTATACAGCATTTCGAAAACCTGTCGAATATATATGGCTTTAAAGCATCTAATGACACGTTGATCAAGGGGCTGAAGCAATGAGGTCGTGTTAGGTGGTAAAAAAACCAGTTCAACATTTTTATTTTCTGTGCCTAGTGACACAGGATGCCCAGGAGCATTGTCTAGTATCAGCAGCACTTTAAATGGTAATTCTTCCATTTCCAAATATCTTTCCACTTCCGCAATAAAGCATTGATGAAACCATTGTGTAAATAGAACAGCCGTAACCCACGCCTTTCGATTTGATTGCCAAAACACAGGCAGGCAAGCTTTATCTTTGTATTTAAGAGCACGTGGATTCTGTGATCGGTAAACAATTCCAGGTTTAATCATATGACCAGCTGCATTTGTACAAAATATCAAGGTAAGTTTATCCTTAATTGCTTTAAAGCCTGCACTCTTTGCAGTCTTATGAATATAAGTCCGTTGAGGCATTTTTTCCAGTTAAAAGCTTGCTTAGGATAATAATTCTTTTCTGCAATAATTTGTTTAAATTTTTCTGGAAACAGGGCAGCAGCTACATGATCAGCCGACGCAGATTCCCCTGTCATTTTTATATTTTTTTAGATTAAACCGAGTTTTAAATCTATGCAGCCACCCCCTACTTGCTGTGAATCATTTTCCTTCCTCTTCAGTATAATCTTGGGTCTGCATATCTTCATATAAAACCAACGCCTTTTGTTGTAGCACTTTGCCATCGATAGGAATATGTTTTCTTGTCATATCTTCCACCCATAAATTTAAGGCATTTTCCACCTTAAGTAACACTTTATTACGTATTGTGGTTGCAACTTTTGCAGTTTGGGGTGCACTAGAAAAACTAGCTCGAATCTTATCTTTGTTTTTTAACACTTCTCGTATCGAAGATTCGTTTTTATTGTATATTTTAGCAACAGTTGCAATAGATTTTTTTTTTTTTATTTCAATCATATTAATGATTTTTATTTTTTCACTAATAGTGAGCATTTCACGTTTTCTTTTTGGTTTAGAAGCCATTTTAAAATGATTTTCAAATACACTTGCTTTATTTAAAAACAATTGTTTTAGCACTGTCTTGTCCGACAATTCGAATAGTATTAAACTCATAGTTAACAGGGGCGTTTATATGTACAAGTAAAAGCGAGTGGCACCTTAAGCACGTTCCAACTTGTTTAACTTATCATAAGAGAGCGCCGAATTCAGGGGATGACTCACACATACGACGATATATCGACAAATGCTCCTATAACTTTTAATAAGGCTCGAATGTCTTTATTTGTTTCTGTATTTATTGATATAACGCGTTTTCTGCTCATCATAGCTAAATCGCGGATGACTGAAACCGCGGATACGGAGTCAGCGGATAACGGGGTACTACTGTAGTGTAAAACACCATATCCCATTAGACAGTTTAATGGTATCCATATTGGACATGAGTTTTTGAACGCCTTGTATATAATACTTTAATAATAATCACGAGTGACGAAGTAAACACATTAAATAAATTTAATTAACCAGCCTGTATACCTAAAGTGTTGCAGAGTTGAAAACATTTTTTATTTAAAATCAAATTCAAGCGATTTCCATAGATGGTATAATGCTTATTTATGCGTAATTATCTCAAGGTTGAACATAGGTAACTTTCTCCATCAATTGATACGTGGTAATTACTGTACTAATTAGCATTAACATATAATACATAATATAAATATATTTTCTTAGAATCTTAAAGACAAGATAAAGCAAAAATTAGTTTTAATATAATAAGCGCTCAAAACCAGGAATGTTACAAAAAAAAAATACCTTATTAATATAATAATTATTTAAATATTAAAAAATCGTAAATCCTAATAAATTTAAACTGACTAGTCGATCAATATCTTTAGTGTTATCGCGTACTCGGCTGGTTGAATAATTTAGAAGCAAAATATTGAAATATCTTTAACAATCGTTGCATTCGTATAGTTTTATGTATATTTAACCTTAGAATGTCCGATATTTATCAATTTAGTGATAAAGACGAGTTTGAAAGAACCGAAGACAACTATCACTACGTTTGTGCTATGTAGATGAAAGGTATAAAAAGAAAATGTTGGCTCTGTCAAATCAGTATCAAATCGTTTTCCATAGTGTCACAAAGGTACCCAAACAAACCACAAAAAAATGAATTCTTTCATCATTGTAAGTATCTAATATTTATGATATCTGTGAATTACTTTTTAATTATAAATTAACACATTTCTTAGGCCTTATCAGCTCTATTAGCTGTCGCAACATGCGGCCCAGTTCCCTCCATTGTTGACGTCGTCGAAGATACGGCCGGCAACTACCAATACTCCTTCGACTCGGGCGATTATATTAAACAAGAAACCCGCTTAGAAGACGGCTCCATCAAAGGCAAATTCACCTTCGTCGACAAGGACGGTGCGAAACACGTAATCGAGTACACCGCTGGAGCCGAAGAAGGTGCGGCCTTTCACGGTGCCGACGTCCCGGTGGTCGGTGCCGATACCGCCGAGAACGAAGAGGCTCGCGAACGACACCTCGCCATCCACCACGCCGTCGAGAGCGATCCACGCTTCGCTGAGTCTCCTGAAGACGAGAAGGAGGATCCGATTTCCCCTGAGGAATATATTGCCGCTGTTAAGGAGCAGCTTAACCCGAGCGCTCCGTTCGCACTCAAGGAGGATACTCCTGAGATTGCCGCCGCTAAGGCTGAATTGGCGGCCGCACACATCACGGCTGTCGGTCATTAAATACACGCTTTGAATGTATAATTTAATGTGAACATGTTTTAGCTAATGTATATATGTTGAGTTAAGTAGTAAATAAAATAAAACAAGAAATAATAAAGAACTTTATCTGACGCAATTTCTTTGTTATAACCAGCATCGTCAAGCGATAATTTTAAAACAAATATATTTCAAAAGTTAGGCAAAAATTGAATATAAAGTATAAAGACTAATTTCAAATTAATTATTTAAAAGATATCAGATTGGTTCCGGTTTAATCGGCAATACGTCCAATTTTTTTTTTTTTAATGGAACGCCCAGATTTTTTTAACACTTTTGAATGCAAAATAAAAAACAACGTTCAGGAAGTACTAAGATGTTTATTTTTATTCACAAGAAAACAGTTAAAAAATTAAAAAAGTGTCCTAATACAGAAAAATCAAGATACCTGTCTATTCAGGTTGCGATTACAATAATTGTTCAAAATGCTCTCCATTTACAATTTGACAAAAATGTAAACGGTCAGTAAAATTTTTTATTGAATTTTGTATTTGTTCTGGAGTGATGCGATTGGCTTCTTGAACTATTCTCTCTTCCAATTGTTCAAGATTATGGGGACGATTTTTGTACACTTGACATTTCATGTGACCCCAAAAGAAAAAATCTAATGGCGAGAGATCTGGCGAACGTGCTGGCCATTCGATTGCTCCTCTACGTCCGATCCAACGTCCCGGAAAAATTTCATTCAAATAATCGCGGACATTATGGGCAAAATGGGGGGGAGCTCCATCTTGTTGAAACCAAAAATGTGCATTAGGGTGATCACCTATGTTTGCATTTGGAAAGAGGGCCGCACGTGCTGGAACAACCTCATTTCGCAATAAATTTAAGTAGACGGTGCCAGTTAAATTTCCTCTTATAAAAAAATGGTCCTATGATGTTGTTTCCAACAAGACCAGCCCAGACATTCACCTTTTGAGGACGCTGTGTATGGACTTTTTCAATCTAATGCGGATTTTCAATTGACCAGTAGCGACGATTATGTCTGTTCACAGTGCCGTTGAGACAAAACGTTGCCTCATCTGAAAAAATGATGTGATCTAAAACATTAGGCTGCTGCTCGATCAATTCCGTCATTGTTTCGCAAAATTGTAGTCTACGATCTGGATCATCTTCAGTTAACTCATGGACGGGATACATTTTATAGGCTTTCATTCTTGCTGATTTAAGAATCGTATGAGCAGATTTTTGAGAGATCTCATGAATTTGACCTAATTCTGTTGTGGACACGTGATGATTTTCTTCCACTGTGAGTAACACATTCAAACTAGTTTCTTCATCTGTTGCTGTTAATGGACGTCCCCTTCTAGGTAAATCCTTCACCTGACGAAAGACTTCAAACTTTTGAATTGTTTGCCATACCGTACTTTTACTAATGTGACGATCCGGATAAACAGTATTAAACAAAATACGAACCTCGTCAAAAGAATGTTGACGATCACCGTACCCACGCATCATTAATATATCAATTCGTTCTGATTCAGTAAGTTTTTCTGCCATTTTCAAATGTGTCAATGTATAAAATAAGTAAATTTATAGCGATGCAAAAGTTAAAACGCTTTTAAAATTGTCAAATGTGACGGCAAAAAGAATGCAAACACTAAACAACAACTTTTTTCAAAGGTACCTTGATTTTTCTGTATTAGGACACTTTTTTAATTTTTTAACTGTTTTCTTGTGAATAAAAATAAACATCTTAATACTTCCTGAACGTTGTGTTTTATTTTGCATTCAAAAGTGTTAAAAAAATCTGGGCGTTCCATTTAAAAAAAAAAAGTTGGACGTATTGCCGATTAAACCGGAAGTGAAAAAAATATTAACTGTATTGCATAAAATGCATTTATATCAACTATACCCCCATACCAAATTTCAGAAATCATAATTTTCAAATAACAAAGTTATTCGACCGTTCCGGGACTTTTTACTAACCCTGTATAAAATATACGTACTTTGCCAATAAAATATTAAATTCTAATAATACTGCAAAGGAAGCTTGGTCAATAATTTCGCAAAAAGGAGGGCAGGGAATTATATCACAACTGCTGATGCTTGAGGAAGATGGTGTTATTGTTGAGCAACCCATTAATACATTTTTTGCAAATAAACCTATAAAAATGATTGCTAATACAAAAGCCGCTTAGCAATGGTTGCTCATTACCGGCTAGAAAGTGTGCTATGACCTTTTCTGATGCTAAAATGTATAATGTCATCATGAAGTAAAAAAAGTTCCGTATCCCTTGCAGTCTGTTAAGGACTGTTAGTGACTCACTTGTTAGACCACTTACAATTAGTAAACTTGTCAATCTTTCATTTTCAAAAGGTATTTCTTTTAAATATTTTGAAAACTGCAACTATATATCCAATTCATAAAAAAAAATATCCCTACAAACAGAGCTAACTATAAGCACATTTCCATTAAGCCAAGCTTCGCAAAAATATTTGAATATGCCATGCTTACTAAATTATTAAGCCATTTAAATAAAAATAATATTATTACTGATAGCCAGCATGGTTTCAGGAAAAATTACTCCGCTGTGTGTCTGCTATTTATGTGTTATTGGATGAGGTCTCGAGTGCGTTGGACGGTGGACTACGTGAGGTTTTCTATGACCTTAGCAGAGCGTTTGATTACGTCGATCATAACATCTTGATTGAAAAATTGGAACTCTATAGTATACATGGTATATATTCTTCAGAATTCTCTTGACTTCTCATCAATATATATACGTAGATTTTCTTGGTTTTTGAAGTCGTATAATTAAACAACTATTAGTAGTGAGTAGAACGTTTCGGTTTAATAATTAAGCCTTATTTGTGGTTGCTGACTAGT
Source organism: Cetonia aurata (assembly GCA_949128085.1). Taxonomy (NCBI): domain Eukaryota; kingdom Metazoa; phylum Arthropoda; class Insecta; order Coleoptera; family Scarabaeidae; genus Cetonia; species Cetonia aurata. The sequence goes on from OX421885.1 coordinate 40,454,734, forward strand.
TCATACCTTACAAATTGTTTGCAGTTCGCTGAAATTTCATATAAAACTCCTGATGGTTTTATACACAGCGTCGAATCAATACATTTGTCGGTCTTTTTAGGAGTTCCGCAGGGCTCAATTTTGGGCCCCATCCTCTTTTTACCTTTCATTAATGACACTGGATGATACGTCCACAATTTTATCGCTAGAGGAAGCTGCAAGGCTGCAGAGTTGGGCAAATGCACTCCTGAATGAGTTGTGTGCTTGGTTCAGTAAAAATAATTTGTTCTTAAATACACAAAAGATCATCTCTCAATGGCTTTAGGGCAAATCTCAACCATCTTTGAGGCAGACATATTTGCAATAATGTGCTTGCTCACAGCCATCAAAGGAACGAGATGGCTAATTAACAGGCCAAACAAGGGGGTATTAGCTTCTCTATGGACCAGAATTCGTTCTGGCTGTTTCCAAAACCCAAATTAGATGTAGGTTCCAACAATGGGTGCACAAGAATGCGATATCTCAGCACAAATGAAAGCTAAACGATTAGCCCACTCTTGGCTAAATACTAACAAAATACTTTTCAGACTCAACAAACCGAAACTAAGCCTGCTTAACGGACGTTGTCCTCTGCGATACCATCTCAAGAAATGATGGGTAAACCCAGTACCGAGATGTGTAGCTTTTGCGAATGCAAATTCTAGACTGTAAAACACACATTTCCAAGGAAAACGTTCAGATTTGCGTTTAGCACCTGGGTTGATTAATAAATCGAGATGAAGGTCTTTCACAATAGACTTCTCTGCCTCAACCCTGCTACAATACAATACGATGAATGTAAATATCTTTAAGTGTATAGTTTGCAGTTCACAATTTCACTAAAATTATTAAATTCGATTTACACGTGTAAATGTGTTTGCTCCAGTAATGATTTTGCAGCATTTTGGAGTAAAACATATAATACCAGAGAGGTGCGATGAACACTATTTTATTGAAAAATTTATTTATGATAAACCCAATTTACCAGTCCTGTAATTTAAAATATTAACTATTACATCATTCAAACAAGCTCATGTAATGCATATATCTACCAATATTAAGGTTAAATATGTTAAGTAATTAAAGTTAATGACTTGGACACTAATTCATTTATTTTTGCTTAATGTTGCTGTTAGAGAATTCATTAAGAAGTGATTCTTAAACTTTATTAAATACACAGCTAATATTATACAATAAAAGAATCGGCAAAATAATATTAAAGAAGTTCTACCATTTTGTTTACGTAAAAATTTTGACGGGGAGTGCTATTATTGCAAAGTACTTTAACGTATAATATTAATGTACGTTTTTTCCAATTGATAATGTCCAAATTAGACGCTATTTTATCCGCCGGACGTAGATGTAACATTGTTACTAATTACTTATCGGGTTTTTTTAAAAGGCAAAAATTAAAAACCTATTAACGAAGAATGTAACACCCAAATCGATGGCAGAAAACAAATATAAAAAGACGCCCGAGAATGTTTAGAGTCAGTATCAACTCACCTACAAGGGTTATTCCAACTAAATAAAAATTAATACTGAACTGATTTGTTTAATAAATCAAAAATGAACAAATTCTTTGTAAGTATCGCTTATGGTAATTGTTAATGCCCAATTTCTGTTATAATTATATTAATGTTTAAACTATAATGCAATTCAATCTATAGGTATTATCCGCTCTCCTGGCTGTTGCCGCATCAGGACCAATCGAGTCGATTGTCGACGTAACCGAAGATACTCTGGGCAATTACAAATTCGCTTTCGACTCCGGCGATTACATCAAACAAGAGACTCGCCACGCCGACGGTTCTATAGTTGGTAAATATACTTTTGTCGACAACGAAGGTGGCAAACATATTATCGAATACACCGCCGGAGCTGAACAGGGAGTGGAAGCTAAGGGAGCCGATATCCCATTACCGGTAGCCGATACGGCCGAAAACGATGCCGCTCGGGCTCAATTCTTGGCGGTTTATAACGCCATCGATGCCAATCCACGATTCGCCGAATCTCCAGCTGACGAGAGGGAAGACCCCATCTCCGAAATTGAATACTTAGCCGCTCTGAACGAACAACTGAGCCCCAGTGTACCTTTGGTCTTCCAACATGAAACTCCCGAAATCGAGGCTGCCAAAGCTGAACTCGCTGCGGCCCACAAAACCGCCGTAGGACATTAATATAATAATAAATGTTTATGTTAAATGTAGATAGTTTAATAAATAAATTGTTTTGCAAAATATTCTGAACTAATTTTACATTAACAACCAATAGAACTTATATAAAAGATCAAATCTTTTTTAAAAGTCCAACAACACCATCTTTCTCCGTACAACATTTGACAGAATCGACTAGATTTACGTTTTAACCAGTGGCGGCTCGTGACGTTTCGTTCAAGGGAGGCTACTGTAGCCTAAGTAAACCTTCTCAGTCAATAAATTATATTTTTATTGTTATTATTGTAGCATTGTAAGTGTAGAATAAAAATTGGAAAAAAAAATAGATTAAAGTAAAATATAAATTGTTGTCTGGCAAGAACCCCGTAGAGGAGAGTGAAACCGTGCCTGGATAGGAAACTGGATGAGGTGATAGGTAAAAAGGTAATAAAAACGTAAAAATAAACTCTTGATAAACGTAATAATAAACCAAAAATAAACTCTAAAAACAATAACAATTAATTTAGAAAAGAAAATTGTAGATTCTTTGTTTATATTACAAGCTTTACTCAAAACTAAATTTAAGGCATGAACATGACAATGTACAAAAAGAGCTTGAGGTGCAATTGTTTTTTTTTTTACTTTGTAAACCATTTAAATGCCCTGCCATAAAAGATGCACCATCATATGTTTGAGCGACTAATTTTTTTTTTAAATCATATTCTCCGCTGTTATTTGATAAAAGGTTAAATAAATCTTCAGCTGTTCGACCGGATGATACGTCAAAAAACTCCAAAAATCTTTCAATAACTTCACCGCTCTTGACATAACGTAATATGATTGATCATTGAGACTTACAATAAATATCTGTGGTTTCATCTACTTGCCAAGAAAAAAACGGAGCTTCTTTAATTTCTGTATCTATTTCTTGTTTTAATACAAAGGAAATACAATCTATTAAATCATTTTGTATAGATTTAGATGTACCTGCAAAAATATTACTACTAACAAATTTATTAAAACTAGATTCATATTTATTAAAGAGTTCGAGTAATTATTTATAATCTCCACGATTAAAAGAATCTGAAGTCTTATTGTGTCCGCATTGTGATGCTAAAAATATTGTTATGTCTATTAATTTTCTTAAATTTTTGCGGTTTTCTCTAACTTCATTATTATAGGCAATAATTGCATCTTTGCGCGCGCTGTCTACAACAGTAGCAATATTTTGTTTTCCAAATAATTTAAATTTGCACAACGATGAAATGTATTCTTTAGACTTAGAATGCCGTTGAATAGTGCGCGGTAGATTTTTTAAATCTGTATAACCTAATTTCGACCACGTTTCGGTTTGGTTACAAAAAAGTAGACATGGCCAACAAAATAATCTTTCCCGTTCAATTGAACCAGTTAACCAACCACATTTAGTGTACCATAATGAACTAAAACCACGATTTTGCCGGTTGCCGTCGTTAGATAGTACAGATAAATTAGGCCGTGATTTCTCAATCTTTTGTACGATGTATAATTTAAACAACTAAAAGAATTTCTAACCAACCAGTGGACAATATCTTGACAAATTCTAATTTCGTTCATTTTATCCATTTTGTGTGCGTAACCTAACAAAACTCACCCAACGCTTCTTAAGTTATTAGTACTGGGAGCTGGGAGTCGCTTGGGCAGTTGCGTAGCAACGTTTTACGACCGATAACGCAACATGCCGATCGGGTAGGATCTCACCGCGGCAGCAACCCTCCAACCATACGTATTCGCCGTATAAAGTGCACGTGCACTTACGAATACGCATTGCTTTCAGCCTTGGCATTAATCATCGGTGCGGAGCTAAATCTGTGGCTAGCCTCCTCGCTTGTTATTATAGTGCATACAGTAAAATTTCGCGCATTATTGGAAATTTGTTTGCATTTTTAAATTAAGTAATGCATAAATATACTATTGATTATATATTTTTTTTGCAAAACTGCTTTATTTTAGTATATAACCGATGCTTAAACGTTATTTTAATACATAATAAACGGTACTTATTCTATTAAAAATAATAGGGGAGGTTTAGCCTACGTAGCCTCCCCTGACGAGCCGCCACTGGTTTTAAGTCGGATTTTACATTGTCTAAAATGAAGTTCCAATCTTTTCATCTCAAAAGGATCGCCGCTAAACACATTTCCCGTCCTTTTGCGAACGCCCATCAAAAATCACATATACAATACGGCAAAGACCGCGCGGAAGTGTGCATACATTATGTGCCGGCGCGCGTATTCCTTTGCTTCAAGGCGAATTCCTCGCAGAACGTAATTACATTCTGCCGGGAGAGGAGCTACATGCTTTACGATCAATTACGGGAATAAATAGAGGAATTATACGGCCCGGCTTGAGCGTCGCATTTCCAGCAGTGCGTGATAATTTTCTTGGCGGGCAGATGCAGTCGCCTTATTTCAGATGCTACACCGCGGATGGCGCCTCCCCCCGGGGGCAACCGGTGTACGAAGTGTTCCAGTGCATTTTATACGATTACACGGCGGAGTTTCATGAATAATGAACGGAATATTTGTATATTTTACTGCTATCTAGGCTAGATACTGCATACAAGTGTTTGCGTGATTCGATTTTTGATTTCCAAAGCAATAGTTTTCGCTCAATATGCCATAAACAACTAGTGGGAAGAAGGGAAGTTCATGTTTGTATATTATCGCTTTTATCGTGCTTACATGTGTTAGGGATATATTGAGCTGGTTGCTACCTTTCAAATATAATAAATTATTCCTCTTTTTTTGGTTAAATAAATATGTACGAAAGCTAAAGACGATATCTTGATTTAAATTGAAATAAAATTGCAATTCCTGTATTTTAAATAATTCCTCTAAACTTGGTATGAGATCTTATCTAACTGAGTTTAATAACAAAGAAGTGTCGGAACATCTGTGTGCTTTTAACATTGACCCACAAATATGATCCAAATTTAAACTACTTTCTTGATAAATACAAGTAACTAATACGACCTCACATAATAGGTACCTGATATTACTTAACATGTTGCAAAATATTTACCCCAGTATAAATAAATAGGTCTAAATCAAACAGTCTTTCTCATTGCTTCGGAGATTTCAAAGGAGATTCAATACCTTCACCTTTACGACATCCTTTATGCCTTGATTTACTTCTGTCTATCCAAGCCCTGCTAGTGAGGAGCCTACAGGTTTCGACAGCGACGTTCCGTCGACAATAACTGTCTACGGAGAGAAATACAAGTGCATTACGCCCGTAATATTAAATTAGATTTTTATTGAATGTTAACGCGAAAACCTACGGCGCGAAATAAATTGATTTCTGTCGACGTTACCTAATAATATTCGCCGACGCGAGAATATAAAGGTGGAGAGGTATTACGCGTAGGCATGGGAACTGTAGCATGTGCCACTGATGTACGTCCTACGTTCCCGTAAGAGAATACAAGAATTTCCAGGCACGGCTTCAGTACGTAACATATATTATAACCTATTTAATTATTATTAGAGGTTCGAAATAACGTTAAAATGAGGTATTACTAAATATCCCTTTCAATTTACGATTTTTAAGATAGTACCATCCGAGAGCAGAGGGCTACTTTAAGCTGCATCAAAAATTCTTTCCCTCGATGATACTTCTTAATTGTTTCAGGAAATTATCTCACGAAAGTTAAGGTGCGAAGTTTTTAAATGAATACCCAGTATAATAAACCAATAAAGTTTTGTGTACAAAAGTATTTGGTCCATTCATTCATTTCAAATTCATACGTTTATGCCTTGTGTGTCGTTTTGTTCCATTTTATTTCCTATTCTGTCCGCCAAATAAACATTTATTTTAACGTAAATGATTGTTTCTTGTATATGCCATAGCTATATGTTCTCGAAGTGCCTAATACTCACCTGCGTTTTTTTGCCTCACTGTTGTCTCGAGGAGTAAATATAGAAAAGAACAATTATTGGTTCACTGAATCATTTAAATCTTTGCGCACATCAGCTTTTAGAATCGTAAACATATCCACGCCCATATGCTACCTCGTTAGGATTGATTTTAATCATTACTTTGTGACGGAAAAGTACGCAACGATAAACAATCGATAAGCCCCATAGTACGGTAAAATCAGCTGCCAGGAATCCTAATACTAGTAACTAGTAAGAAGAACTACAATTTAAAAAAATCAAATAAAACTATCCTTAAATTCATAACAAATAGCAAACAGTGAATGTCTCCATATGACAACGTGTACTGGAAATGGGATTGAAAATGTGTGGTATGGAGCACCGCAAGGGTTTCAATTATGTCTTCGATCGCTCCTAATTTATAAGTTTTGTTTTTTAAAAAAAATTGGACATAGGTTAACTTGTAACGACGTTCTTGTGTACTATTGTGATGTGTCTACTACTTACTTCTTGCTACCTTACTTACTGACTTTCATAAAGCTTATTACTTATTACTTTTACGTTGACCCCTGTATGTCTAAATCTCCGGGTGTGAGGTTCCCCGCGTGCTCATATAGCGGTGCTGTGCGAGCAAATTGTCCAAAGGAATGTCATGATCTCGTCTTGATTTGAGCGGTGTTGCGCGTGTTTTGATGTCATTACAACAATGTTTCAACCCCAGAGTGGTAGCTGTTAGTACTTACGGTTATACTTACAACAGTGAAAACGTGTTTTAAATCAAGAATTTATTACCACAAAACAGGTGTGAAGGACATCAAGTATGTGCAAACACAAACCCAGGTGAGTAACAAAACATATGTATACAGTTGTAAACACATAATAATATGTACAAGCGTAAACAAACAAATATTCGCGCGGCTTCGGAACGCTTTTAAATTTAGACGCGCAATTTTAACGGTTTTAATTCAGAATCAGAATCCAGAATTCTGGTGATAACGTGAAATGAAGATCTATATATCGGGCTCGGGTCAAAAATATGCGGGCGGTTTTAACGTACTGTGTCGGCCCCGAAAGCTGTGTCAGTGCTGACTGCCAGACCGGAAATAATCGAAAGGGCCTGTGTTACGTCAGAAGCTATGCCGACACTAACTGTCAGACCGGGAATACCTGGAAGTGCCTGTGTTACGTCAGAAGCTATGCCGACACTAACTGTCCGACGAAAATAACTGGAAGGCCTGTGTCATATCAGAAGCTATGTCGACGCCAGCTGTCTGGTTGAGAATAACCGGAAGGAATGCTCTCGTTATCGCCAAACGGTTTATATAAACTACAGCGTGGGGGCTTTCAATTTTTTCTGCCGCATCAATACTTACTAAAATAATGTTTTTAAATGACAACACTATATTTTCTAACGTACCTACTTAATAGATTGCGAAATCCTGAATAAAAAAAAAAGTTAGATTTTTTTTAGTCGTTGAAATATGTGTTTTATAGCAATGATAAAATGTAATGAAAAACATTTTGAAATAGCAATCGTTTCGATACCTATGTGTAGTCATTAGCATAATTTTTGTCTTATGAGTTTCTAGTTTGAAGCCATGCTCTTCCATGCAAGTGTTAGCTCGTCTCATAACCTGATTAATTTTTCTCTGTACATATCTGGAATGTTTGGGCAATAATTACTACTGCAATATCATCAGCACACCAAATACATCATCATAAGTTGCATTCCATAGATTATGCCATAAAATTGACCCTTGAGGCACCCCAGCCGTAACCTTCATGAATCGTCTCCTTTAGCTTGGCAATTTATTTTAGCTTTGACATCCATACCCAGAAAGAAAAATTGCCAAAGCATCAGAATTAAAGACTAGAAAGCTATACAAAAATCAATCGATTTGTCTGAAGCTCAAAGATTTAAATTTCAAAATTAAAAAATGATAACTCAATATATATCCATTCACAACGTTCACACCGATTCATTTCTTCCTGCCCACATTTTCAATTATCAACTCGCTTCCACTATTTCGATAATTTAAGATGAAATATGTGCCGGCGTACTCGAACCGGACAATTTTCCCATTAAATTAAAGAGAGTTCCATCGTCTATATGATTTCCGCACTACCGCACTATAAATATCCAGTTCGGAACGTTTGGAAATGTTTGCCCGTTTCTTGCGCTTCAGACGATATTTGCGGACCGAACACATACTCGAAACGGGACACATAAATTCTGCACCATCATCGAACCGCGGGATAGTCCTTTTTTTTTACAGAAATATATACGTTCCTTCTCGAAAACGGGTCGACCCCCTATTTCAAACTGACGCTGTCGGTATCGGGAGACAAAAGGCGTAGAGGTAAATAGTATATGGGTGACATTTAATACGTGCAGAAAAATGGTAGATACTTCCTTTACTTTTACAAGTTGTGTAGTATTGGAGACGTTTCATTCTAGTCAATAAATTAGATATTTTACAAAAGAAATAAACATTATGAACACACACAATTTGAGTGCTTTAAATGCAGTTGTTCCATAATTTCGGAGAGTGTTCTTTGGCTTTGCTAAGGCTGAAACCAAGTAAGTGTAGTAAAAAAAAATTTTTCTGCTAGTAACGCGTCAGTCTTTTACGTTATGGGTGTCATTGAAAAATTATTATATTCTTGCAAAAAGTCATAGCTTTGACGAGAAACTAATTTTATTCTTCAATGATTTTTCAATTGAGCCAACGAAGTCGACAGGTTCCTACGATTTGAATCACATCAAATACAGTTCTTAGTGTGCATCAGTGAGTTTTGCCGACGCTACAATCAGAGCGAGGGAAGCTGGTAGAATGCCTGCATCAGGATGCTGTGCCGACACCAACTGCCAAACCAGGAATAACTGGAAATGCCTGCATTGTGCCAGGATGCTATGCCGACGCCAACTGTCAGGCCGGGTATAATTGGAGAGAGAATGCTTCTCTTATCGTCAAACGCGCGGTTTATATACACTACAGCGCCACCCCCCACCAATGGTACCAATCAAAATACATTTATGAGTGGTAAAAGTAGGATGCAGGCCGTATCCATCCGATAAAGTAGGAACGGTAGACTGTGACCTGGGTCTTGATATACGCCAACCGACCGGACATGATGGGTGAAGCTGATGGTACCTATCATTTTTCAGAATCGCGTTTTCATCTCTGACAATGCAAGGCAATTTTTATTACAACCTTTTATTGCACTAATCTGCACATCGGGAAACTGTAATTCTTCCCGGTAATTTTCGCGTTATTAGCGAAACAAATGCTCCGAGAATGTCGCACATACATCAACCTGTCCCGATGCAGTGTTAACGCAACATTGATTGAACGGAATCTTTCAATAGCACCGGCGCAACCGATGTGTTCGATTATCGAATGCGAAGGCGCCAGCGTTGCAGAGACCATCCGACGGTCTCGGGCGCTTTTGTAATACAAAAGACCGTGAAACGGTGTCCACAGCGGGTTGGAATCATCAATTGATCATTGCTATGACAGGGTGTCAACTCCCGGTATATTATTATTTCCGCGAGAGTCCATTACCGTGAAAAATCTCGGTTGAAATGACTGGATATTCGTTGGTTGCCAGTTGCCTGTTTATTGTAAGTTTCTCGTCGTTTAACTCTGTTGTATAGCAACAAAAGGGTATAATAGTTTGGAAGATTATTCTATAAACATTCTGAAAGATGCGATTTTAAGATTAATCGATAAAGTGCATAGTATAAGAACTAAAGTAAACGTGTTTGCATCAATGAATGAATTGATAATTTATTTCATACTGACGAGTTTTGTATCATGTACAATCAACTCAAAAAATAAAAGCGAATAGTCTAATACATCTACTTGAGCATTGTTGTATTGGTGAGGCTCAAATAGGCACAAGAGTTATGCAGTTCGCAAAGCCGGATGTTTACCTGACAATGATTTATACCAGTTCGCATATTCTTATATTATGTCTCCAATATAATTAATAAATTAATTAATAATGTCTAAAAGACTAAAAGGGAAATAACTCGACTTTTAAGACAAACGATGACTTAGCGAATGGACAACGGTATAATGCTCAAACCCAACATATAAAGAAAAAGATTTTATTGAATTTCCAGCTTTTAATGAAGGAATTCATTCACAGATACCAGCCTATTAATACACATATTGGAATCACAGTTTTCATTCGAAATGTACAAAATAATGATTCGTAACTTCGTACTAATTCCATTTTGAAAGGATACAGAAAAATGTCGTTCCAATATTAAAACCATTGAGCTTATCCAGATCAAAAGGAATCCGTCAGATTATGTTATTAAAGCAAATATTTTGTTCTCAGCACTTGCATTTTAATATAACAAACAAGTTAAACTTTATGAATACTTCACTGACATGTTATCAGTGATTATCTGATGCTTCAAACAACTAAAAATATTTACTTATATCGGGAACACACTACCTCTAACAGTGCTTTTTATTTTTCAGGAATAGTATTTTCTACCACATGTAATGTTATTAATCACTTATGCTATAACATAGAACTCTAAAAGACTTTGATTTGCCTATATGCCCCAATACATTTATACGTGTAACTTATAATACGTCCGCTATCGTTTGTAAATGCCATCCGCGTGCCGCTAAGTAGGCGTGGCAATTCAAGGTGGCACGCCCATTTATAGTCGACCAGTAGTTACTAATACATGCATCGTGCTATGAACGGTTGCCACACTGTATATAATACTACTATATGACGCATTGTGCATGAAAAGTGAAGACGGCGAAAGCGACAGACTTATATCTGTCTCGTTGCATTAAGAAGAAGAGGCACAATCCAAACTTTGAAAGCGATTGGTCACGCGTGAGCTGACGTACAATTTACGCTCCATCATTCCTCATATCTCGGTGGTCAATTGTGAAACGTATTATTTTTGTAATTTGAGCAAGTTGTATTTGTATTTAGTGTATATTTACTCGAATCGATGAAATGAAAAAAATATTTACAAAATTTAAAGATAATGTTATTTATGTGGAATAAACAAGTTCAAGTGTCCGGTAGTGAATTATCTTAATTCGCGTCAGTAAAAGACAAACTAGAACTCAACACATCTTTAATAATCACAAGGTAGTACTCATAAAAGCCGTTATACGAACTCATATTGATATAAGATTACATCACGAAGCAAGACTGGTTAGTGTAAAAGAAGAATTTATCCGAAAGAAATACAGAAAATTGACTCATTTCGAAAATCTTCAATTTTATACATATAATAATGTTTACTTTTCTTGTTTGATTTCACCCTTTCACTAATATAAACAGAAGCCGGCTGTTAGATTGCAGGCATTGGTCAACTAATTTAATGCAGAAATTATTTAATCATTGAAAACTTCTATCGTTAAGAAAATGCAAAGAAACTGTAAAGACATGCCTACAATCACAGTGTTTTTTATTCTTTAGATGATTATTTTGATTGGATAACGTAAAGTAATAAACTGTATTGCTATTGGTAACCTAGAAGTATATTAATGTTATTATATTTTTTCTCTTATTGTTTTTTTATGAATTGCTCTGTATATTGATATATTTTATACTATTGTCTTTAAAATAAATATCTTACTTATTGGAATTATCACATTAATAACGTGACAAGTGTTAGCAAGATATTTTTAACTTAATATAATCCATCTATATTATTGTTTTGGTCTATCTTCGCAATTATTTATTTCGCCATCTTGAGAAGATGCTCATAACTTCACTCAGTATTTAGAGGTCACAGAAACGTGCCTACGAAACATCAAAGATTCCGACAGATATGTCCTTATTGTTATACTGTGGTTATAGTCTGTCCATATTTCTAACGATTTGCCTTTAGAGGGATTAAGAGTATTACCTGCGACTATCCACTACCTGGTGCCGCCAAATAATGCAAATGAGGTAATGGGCCGTATTAAGAGAAATTTGATTTTTTAAAGTAGAGAAGTAATTATGTTTCGTTTAATATAATCTACCGGTTACAATTTAATCTAATTGGCTATACTATTTATTTAATTATTTCCCAACAATGTATGTATGCTTATGTGTATATAAATAAATATGTTATTTAGTCGAACATTAATCTCTTTATAATACACTTTTAGTATTATAATCTTAGTGAATACGTCCCTGTTAACCACCCGTGCTCGCAAGGGATTATAACGGTCGGTAAACATTTCTTTTGTGAAGATCGAGTGCTATTTAAAAAGGCAAATCGTTAGAAATATGGACAGACTATACATCTGCTAGCATCGACATCACAGAGACCGCAATACGTGCTATCCCGCAACGAATACCTTCATTCTGGTGAACGCACTGCAATTAGCGAATCATCGCTAACCTTGAAAGTGGCGCACTTCGAAAATATTGGAGTCCTCGTATTCAGACTAGTGCTTATATACTGTATGTAATTTAACTGATCATACTTACCTTGTAAATGTTAATTTGGTAAACGGATTTATGGTAAATTGGAGAATGAAATGGGGCACGAAAGTTTACAGAATGCAAAAAGAATGTTCCGATGTAAAAGCGGCAAAAATTCATCTGGCAAAAATCAAAAGACGACATCGTGTAAAATTAATAAAGTTTAACAGGACGAGTGATATGATTTATTTGTCTACATAACAAGAGCAAACTTTGCCACAATTTATTTTTAATTTCACAATATAATAATAATGTTCGTATTATCATCATATTTATTATCATTGTTGTCTTATTGTAACATTGAAAAACTATATAATATATTATTGTAGTTATATACGGAAAATTCAGCGTCATTAGGGGTGCTATTCGTCGTAAGATTTTCCTAATGTCTCATCATACTCCATTGGGGGTAAGAGGGAAGCTTTCTCTAAACTTAAAACTAAAACTAACTAATAAGAAATAGGATATAGTTATTGATACATGTTATATCATATTTTATATTATTTCGTCTTGTTTTTATTTTTGTTTTTACCTTGATACCAATTTCTAATTATTTTTATATAATATAAGCTGGTGCAGACTATTTTTTATTTGTTATATAATACAATAGTGTATATCTTGTTGTAACAGAAAAAATGGTCACCGTAATTAAATCCAAAATATTATTTCTACTTAAACATCTTCAGTACATTTCACTCAAACTTTCTTTTACTCTTATTTCTTACTTAAAATTACATAATAACGTACGAACACAACGAATTCTAATAGGTGCTATAGCTAAAGTATATTTACAACCGAAAATAATCTATTAATGATTCCTCATAAGAATAACGATTATTGAAATCATTAGCTAATATAGGATCCTTTGGGCCCATGCGTCTGGTATTTATGAGAACGGGGGTACACAGTTCACATACTTTCACATACTGGTCAGGGAATCATGCTTTATTCTTAGGACCACTAATATATATTTTTATATATCTTTTTTTTGTTCTCTAAATTTTTTTTTATAATATATAATACACAACATTTCAACATTATGTATATTTATATGTATAATTTATGTACATATACCGGATGTGCCATTAGTGCATCGACGGAATTTAGCACGCAAACTACTAAAGATAGAAAAGTGAAATTTTCTATATATTTGAAGTATATCAATGCGCATTTTGTAAAATTATTTACAAATTCTCAGAGCTACTTTAAATTTTGTAATTTTAAATGGATTGCTATATATTTTTAGTAATTATTTCGATAGTCACCCAAAACACCTTTGCAAGTGTGCACTTTCGATTATTAGTTTAGGCGATATTGCAAATTTTGACAGTTGGGACTTCTGAGATTTTAAGTTTTATACCAAAAATCGTTGTAGTGTAGCCCGTTATTCTTTTGTTATCAATTTGGGGGGCTAACATTTTATATGTTTCTAGATGGTGTGACGTAAAAATATATACAAGGTGTTAAATATATCGTGATAAATTTATCGATATTCAAACGCCTTTTTTTCGATTTTTTTAAATGGAACATATATTTTTCGATGCTACCAACAAATTCCTTGCAAAATTACCTTCAAAATGATACCAATAATGTAACGGTTATTTTCAATATTTTCGAAGATATTATAGAAAATATGTTTCATAATAGATATTTATTTATCACAAAATTTGCAATATCGCCTAAACTAATTGTCGGATGTGTATATAACCATATATCACTGCAAAGGTGTTTTAGGTGACTATCGAAATAATTATTAAAAAATATAGCAATCCATTTAAAATAAAAAAGTTGAGAGTAGCTCCGAGAATTTGTAACGCCCTGTATATTTTTAAATAATTTTACAAAATGCGCATTGATATACTTTCATTATACAGAAAATCTCACTTTTCTATCTTTAGTAGTTTTCGTGCTAAATTCGGCCAACACACTAATAGCGCACCCGGTATAATAAAATGAAAAATCAAGGAAGAGTAGTTAGTTACACATATAATATCATCATAAGTAGCTTGTTATATCATCAATAATAGTCTAAATTTTATTTGGTGAAGTAATCTTAGAACACTTGCTAGAAAACTTTAAGTAGTCAGTATAAAATACTAATATTACAGATTGGAATTCAATTTCATAGGGAAAAATAATTTGAAAATAAATTTAAATTAAATAAAAGACGAAATATCTACTTATCAATTATGTTCTGGTACGGTATTCTTTGCGCCTGATTATAGATAATACGTAACTAATCTATATATTTTATCAATCTTTAATTTCATTAACATTCCGCTACATCTTACCGTTTATATAGCAAATTTGTGCTTACACATTTTTACCGAGTAAAAACAGAGCTCTCCCGATCCAATTTACGTTATCAACAAAAATCTCTATTCCTTTTAAACATGTTAAATATCTAATTATACGAAAAACTATTTAATAATAATTACTGATGATCAGAAGAACTCTATTTCGTATATTCAAACATCATGATTTATCTGCAATTGGCACAAAATCAAAATTGGTCGAGGATTTTTAGTACCTATTTCTATTTTATAATATACAGGATGACTGGCAAATAAAAATATTCCTTTAAAGACATAATACTACTTCTTATTTATAGTATAATAAATTTAGCTATCATGTTCATTATGTCAAACATAACCTTTTTATAGATACTTTAAATATTTTACAAAAAAAAAAGTAATTCAAAGCGCAACATAGCCCTGCTAATGAATAGGTCCGGTAAAAACTGGAAAGCAATTGCAAATATGTGCAGAAACATTATGAGTAGCAAAGAAAACGAGGAACGGCATAGACAAGGGGGTGTAGCATGAGATGAAATAGACAGCCGGCGGTACCTGATAATATATGTACTCATAGTTTCCACACTGAGAAAAATAGATAGTAACAATAGGGACAACTAACTTTATAGTTGGTTGTATTATAATTATATTAGAGCGTACCATCTTCCTAATAAACAGTAATACATGGATGAATACTGGGTACTAGATAACGTATTGTTGTCCTTGAGTTAATATCATTCATTATATTTATAATACGTGGTAACATCTTTTTTTCTCCGTGCAGGTTTCCGTTCGAGGGCATCATGGGGGGTTTTAGTGGGAGTGAGTCCCACACACCAAGTACGATTGAACCAAGCACTTGGCGTGCATAATGCATTTCCCCTAGCAAAAAAAAAAAAAAATTCAAAGCGCAAAATTTGTATTTTAAAGAGAAGATCAAAACAAATTCTTTCTTACATATGAATATCGTGATACGAACTTAGAAATTAACCATTTTACAAAGAACTGCTCTGTCTTTTCTTTACGAAATAATTAAATTATCTCAGAAACAGATTTAGCGACTAAATTTATTACAAGAAAAGATGTTCAAAAGAGCATGTTCATTTATCACTCACCTTTTAAATATGTAAATGTATACAATTGCAGAGATATCAATATTGTTTCATTTTATTAATAAGATTTTACGTATGTTCAAGAATACAACTTTCTAGATTCAGCTACTCATTAAGAAATTTCTATTGTCGTAGTAACATTTTTCTTTCTAAGCACTATAATGGTGGTAACTAAACAGGAAATCGTGATATGATCGTATGAGAAGTTATTCTAACGTGATTCTAATAATATTTCGAAATATGCTCGATGTAAAAAGGGAAAATTATATCCGTTCAGTTTAATTCCATTACTTGTCCAATATCAAAAATATATTCTACATTTTGGGTAATGCATTCGTATTTTTAATAATAAATAAGAAACAAAATAAACGAAAAATAAAACAATTCAATGATTTCTTTCTTTTCGAAACGTGATTGAAATTTATAATCATTTTATTTTCATAGTACTAACAAAAGTTGAATTGTTAAAAGATCAATGGAAAACACATCAAACCCATATTGTATAAAGCAGTTGGAATTTGATTTGAAACTTTTTAACATTGGACAAAAAATGTGTTTCTTTTAATTACGTTCTTAAGAACGAAGAACTTCTAATGATAAAATATAAATAAATAAAAAAATATAGACAAATTTCCTGCGTATGGAATTATTAATAAATAAAAATAATATTTTCAAACATTTGTGATTAAAAGGAGAGACAATAGAACAAATATATTTTATATACATAAAAACGATTATTTTACAAGTAAAACCTATACATAGACATCTGCAATAAATAGGGAACAATTTGCCTATCATTCCAAAAATAAAAATACAACATGTGTTTGACTAGCTTATCATCGTACCTTACTGGGCAAATATTCACTGCAAACTAATTTTAACTACATAATGGAAAAGATATTTTAAATTGTTCCCTGCTATTTCTATTTCTTTCATTTTTAGTATTCTTTGGTAACTATACACAATCAGCTCATTAGTAATAATATACACAAATGAAAGATATATGAACTTTAATGATATATATATAATAGGCTTCAATTTTTTCCCGCATTAGATTCTCGTAGAATTACAGAAGAGCACATATGAACAGGATCAAAGGTTGCGAAAATTCATCATTCAATTTACGGTTGAGTAGTACACAGAGATACCAAGTACCAATTGCAAGATAATGGATAATAAAGACATCTATAATGTTTACAAATATAGTACATTGATATATTCAGATATACTTTTCTTCTGGAATTATAATAACGTATAGATTAGAATAAACGATGTTGTTATTTAATATTATTGTTGTTATCAGCTTTCTGCTCTCCTCTGGGATCTGAAAATTTATATAGGTTTGCCTGCAACAAATAAAATGTTTTAGAGTATGCACGAGTGAAATTGAATTGTAATAATTGGGGCGAAGCATTTTATATTTTATGCGATAGTTATTTTCAATACTCCACGGGGGCGGCGTAGAACGAGTCAGGGTTTTTTCATACATACATATGTAATATGTATGAACATCAGTTATTGCAACGCTGTAAGCATCTGTGTGGCATTCGATACGTTACATAGCGGCTTCATAGATACGATGGAAAACATGTTAAAAAATATAAAATGCTTTGCCCTAGTAATAATACATCTAGCACTTTTTAAAATCAACTTGGAATCTCTTGATCGCAATATATCTTCTACCGTACACTTAAAAATAAAAAACGCTTAAAAGGCTTAAGAATGAAGTGTCCTTATTATGAAAAATTGTTTAGAATTAACATCTATACTGAAATATTAAGTCATAGGCTAATATCTTGAAAGTATTTTTATCAAGTATATACCTAAATGATTTCTCCTTTGACATACACACCGAATTTAACAAATTTCGATCATTAAATAAGAAATTTTTGTGACTGTTTATCAATTAGTTCCACAACAGAAATAGCTGAAACATTTGAAAGACTAGAGACACATACAGATATACTTACGCAACATATAGTTATCTCAATCGCTTGTTCCGAGGGTTTGCATCGAATCTTAGTCCTTCTTCTCGTCCTCAGGATCCTTCAAGGTGTGCCACTGCGCAATAGGTCGACGAGGCGAGGCAAGCATGTCCGACCAGTGACGCAGTTCTGTTCCGCTTGCGTTGTAACCCAAGACAACCTTACCTATAGGCTCCGACGTACCGATTCTGTCATAATCAACCACAGTTACCACCAAATTCACTTTCTACAAAAGAGAAAACAATGGATTTGACAATAACAAAGACTTGAGCCGGACGAACTTGTATCTGCTCGAACGGCACTTCGAACGTAAAGGATTCATTGTAGTACGGATTCAGAGTGCACTTCTTGATGCTAGTCTTCTTCTTCTTGAGCCTCTTACCGTTCTGCATAAGAGCTATCTTCACATAGGGATCTGGATGATAATGATTTCGATAGTTATAATTCTTGGTTTTAATGACTTCTGGGCTCCATACTTACCAGATAATCCACCCACGTCCATCTTCTTCAAATTCTTGGCTTCCAGTATGACAACAGTGAGCTTACCAGCGGTCGGTACATATCGTAAAGAGAAACAAATATCTCCCAGCTTGTTTTCCTGTAATATCATTGAATAGAGTAACCTGGCCCTCGCTGCAAACCGAATGATCCGGCCCAAACACATTAATCTATTGTTTGCGATGCGCTGTCGTGCCTTCTCTAATATATATGTTCTTAAGGGCACGTTACATTGAAAAGAGGTACAGGACGATATAAAAACACCCAGAACACAATAAAAGATAAAAATAGTTGAAAAACTAGTTATAAAAAATACATATAAGTATATGTAAACAAATATAGTAAATACACGGATTATATAAAAATGGAAATGAACAAGGACAGCAGTAAAACGTAATAGACACTCACACCACGGGTCCCAACGGTAAATAGTGATACTATCGGCATGCGCAATCAAAGAATAGTGTGATCAAGCTCGGAACAGGTGGTCATATCATCAAGTAAACGGATAATGAACAGTTGATAGACTAAAAAAAACTAATGTAATCAGCTCAGTTAAAAATCCTTAAGATCATCTGACGGGGTTCGTGGGGAAGAACAGTATAAAAATTCAAATAGGAGAAAAATAAAACGAATCCGTACACAACATTTAGAGGAGGTGATTTAACACATAGGTAATTATTAGAGATAGTGAACAGATATTTTGAAGCCACGTAAAGTTTGCAAACTCATATAGAATAGGTTTCAAATTGACAACTTTGATCAATTTTAGTACGTGTCACTATTTTTGTAGTGCGGACAGACAATGTTGCAGTTACTTAAGGAAACGCCGCTACGTTTGCCTAGTCTCCCGGGATAAAATATGTACTCACTAACTCAAATAAATAACAGATAAGATGTAGGTGTTAAAGTAACAGCCATTTTATTTATTTTAATAGGCATTAGGAAAATATTTACATAATATTTGAATTTCAGATTCTTTCTTTTAAATCCTACAACATATAACATCTTGTACCTCAATTTGAATCAGCGAATTATGGTTTCTAGTTCAAATTTCGTGCATGTATTCGATCTCATCTAGATTATGGATGTAGCCAATAGCACGCAGTTAATTGCACAAGAGTGATTCAGAATAAGGCAAGGAGATCTACACCGCGAGAAGATTTACATGTGAAGGCACAAGAACCGTCTGTATTACTTCGTTTGGAAATACCTTGCAACCAAATATAGACGATAAGGGCCACCAGCATTCTCTGTAATATCCGTAGACTTTTGGTTTTGGAAGTCATCCCCATTCTGGGCAAAGAAACATCCTCTCGTGGTTAACTGCCGTTTATCTTTCTAGTTTAGGCCTTTCTATAATTTATTCAGAATTCCCAAAGTTACATTATAATGTCGAATAAACAACGGAGTTTTACCAAATGAAATCGGCGGTAAAAGGAAAACTCATTTCTTGCAAGAGAAATGAGAACTAAGATTGCGGCAGGCAAATAACAATAAGGTGACTAAGTACGTTAAGATCCATGATAGTGTATGTCATCCGCGATGGCACAATGGTATTAAAGTTGTTTCTCCTTTCTACACCACAATCGCTAGAGTGAGTTTTGGGCATGGCTTTTATTCAGCACATCTTTATAAATTAGGTTTGGTAGACTCTTCAGCTTATTCGTGCAGTTTAACGTAGCAAATCTGAATCACTTTGGGGTGTACGAGTTATGAATCACAACGACACAAACTATTTAACAATTATATAAATTTGAATTGTATTACCTATAGCAATTTTACTTCTCCTATACATTCAGATATACCACACAATTTGGCAATTTACATATTAGGGAATGTAATATTTGAATATGAAGCAATATCTTACAATTAAACAAAACAATCGAGTGGATAATAGGATGACATTCCTTTAACCCCGAAAAATCTTCAAAATTTTTAGCTATAGCTTCTTAAAAGACCTCAATTCTCCCTTTTCCAAAGATTACATATCCTCTGTTGTTTCCATTAAATTATAGAATTTCAAGAGAATATAAAATTTGCGTATCTGAAATTCAAATATCCAACTTTGTTTATTACATTATTAAACTAGTCAAAAATGGCTTTCACTTGTTAATGTGTTGCTATAGGCTAAATCTGCTAATTAGTCAACCCTTAAAATTTGCATTAACGTCTATCTAAGCTTCACAAAGATTAGAAATCAAAAATTAAAGGCCAGTGATCATGTGATTGACTAATCAGCAGACCAGAATGTATCATTGTTAGGTATTTATCCTTCTGTTCGATGGTAAATGGTTAGTAACTAAATTTTTGCATCCTGTAACATTGTGAAACAAGTAAAATACTCGAAACTATGTACAACTAAGTAAATTCCGTGTTTTTCTTTTCAGTTTGCATAGTCGCACCAATAACTCTGTCTATTTTATAAGTAGGTATACAAAAATAAGATGAACAACACTAAATCTCTATGATTCTCTAAGACACCCAGCTCAAACCAGCTTGTCCTTAACTTCTAGCCTTATGTTTGTCGTGACTTCGTAACTTTCGCCACAGTACAACGAAAACATTACCGATGTAAATTAATAGAGATACACAATATTATGTTGGAAACTAAAACCAACAGAGAGGCAAAGAAAAATCGGTGTAGTGATAAATATAGTGATATGTAAAAATAAAATCAGCCTTGTTACTTCTATAAACTAGTTAAGAAACTATACTTAAAAAATGCTAATTATAATAGTAGCTGTACTATGTATAATATATATTATATATAAAAAAGAGTGAAAAGTGTATTTGGTATTGAAAAAATGACTTACATAGACATCTGGTACTCGAATAACAAAGATTAAAATACAAACAAACTAACAGAACTTGATTATACAGAGTGTTTTGTATCGTTTATTTCTTTATATATCCTTATATTATTCATACAAACCATGAGAAGGTTTCATGTCGAAAGAGGAGCAAATTTCTAAATTTTTGTTAAC
Source organism: Cetonia aurata (assembly GCA_949128085.1). Lineage (NCBI taxonomy): Eukaryota > Metazoa > Arthropoda > Insecta > Coleoptera > Scarabaeidae > Cetonia > Cetonia aurata. The sequence goes on from OX421885.1 coordinate 40,476,166, forward strand.
TTTTTGTCAGAACAGTGCTTAGTTAGCAAAGTGGCGAATTAAAAAATATCCAAAGATATTTTTGTTCAACATCATTTGAATTTTAATTTTAATGAATGTCATAATTTTATCATTAACATCTAAACATCGTGCACTGTTTGATAATATGATATACAAGGTTCATTCAAATCTGATTTAAATGTTGTGGAAACCATTTCCAAATAATTTTTACTACTTTTAGACAAATACTAGCACTTTAGTATTGCCCAGAAAGTATTTGGGCATTTTATATTGTAAATTATAATCAAAGTAAATTGTTAGGTATTAGATTCCCCATATTGGAATATTCATTTTGTCTTTTTAATAAAATTTTCTTAACGGATCCAAAATTTTTGGAATTACATTTATGAAATACGTTCATATGTGCTATAACATAGTGATTTAATATTGAAGATATGAGTAGAAGAAAGTGTTCTGTCACGTCTTACTCAAAAATTATTTTATTTTGAACATAAAGATGAAGTGAAGTACTTCATCGTAAAAAAAATCCACGATTGAAATGACACAATGGTTAGCTCCAATGTCACCCGCCTCTTTACAAATGTCCCAACAGATAAAACACTAACAATAATCAAAGAAAATCTCTCCAAAGATGACACCTTACAAACCACTTTGAGTGTAAACATCATCATGGAACTGCTAACAATATGCGTAGACATAACGTACTTCCAGCTAGGGAACAAATTCTACAAACAAGAGTTTGAGATGGCGATGGACTCCCCGCTGTCGCCAATTCTGAGTTTGCAAACAGCAATATAATCACATCATCTCAATCCAAGGTTGTGGCTCAGAAACGTTGACGACACCTTCGTCATATGGCCACATTGTCTAAATACTCTGGAGGAATACCTTGCACACATTAACAACATAGAACCTTCAATCAAGTTCACCATGGAAGTGGAAAAGAAGAATGCTATCCCATTCTTAAATGTCCTAGTCCAGAAAATGAGAGATGGTAACATAAAAACCAGTGTGTATAAAAAACCAACTTACACAGGGCAGTATCTACATTATCAATCAAATCGCTCTCTACACATAAAAATTGGAGTTGCAAAGTGCTTGTATGACAGAGCAAAAATCATATGCTCTGATTCAACTGACGCAAATAAAGAAATTCGAACTATTAACGGATACCCGGAAGATATGTTGTCTAAAGTAAGAAATCAGAGAACAAACACGACCCGACCAGACCAGACTCCGAAGTCATGGTCACCGCAACAATTCCATATATAAAAGGCCTATCGGGAAAAATCAGACGGATAGGCAACCAATACGACATCAGAACGGCGATACGAGTTTTAAAGTACAACAAGGTCATATTTAACTAGAATGAAACCGGACATTCCAAAAACTGTGTGTACATTCCATGTGAATGTGGGCATACATTGGTGAAACAAGCAGGCCGCTCAAAATAAGAGTAGAAGGACACAAAAAGATCCGCAGGAAAGGAGAAAGAGAGGAATCAAAATTGGCACAGCATGCTTGGGAAACAGATCATAGAATAGATTGGGGCAATACTCCCATCCTATCTAAAGAAGATGGACAAGCCAAAAGGAAATTAAAAGAAGCGGCATACATAGCCACGACAACAGAGGCCATGGAATTAGCAAGTACTAGTCCTCTAGTCCTTATCGGGACCACCCTGATGACCACCCAATGCCGAAACGTCGGATTTACAAAATCTAACAGACAATGGAAACAGTCCAATCAAGAAAAGCAAATCATTACTACTAAACGGCAACCGAGTCTGAGTCTACTTCACTCGAGGAAGAGATGGATTTTCAATTTGTATCGGGGAGAAAAGCTGACGTTCCATCCCAGGAATTTTAAAAAAAATTTATTCCTTAAGTAATTACCACACTGAATATCTTCTTTTCTTTTGTTGAAAATGCAAATCTCTAATGTTCTAATTCATAATTCATTTTAAAAGATCGGTTGTACTTTCAATTCAAGCAATAACTTTAGGTACACAAAATTCAAAATGAATAATCTAATATAAGGAACCCTTTAAATTCACAGTACTTTCTGGAATATTTTTGATTTTTGGAAAAGAAGCAAACGTTTAACCTTTTTAACTATTTTATCTTGTTTATTAACGAGTTACCCATACAAACACCCTGTATAAACGTAGTGATGTACTGTGCTCTGTAATTTAAGAACTAACTATAGTGCTGGCATGCTTATATCTCTTGTCTTCAAGAACAGGAAAATCACCAATCAAATATCTCAACAAGAATTAATTTAAACAACAATTAATATAGATACTGAATCATAATAATAATAGTAAGAGATTTAAACCATTAAAAATAAACAACGGAATAAGAAAACAACAGATACACTTAAGAAAAAATACTTTATACTGCTGGTGTTCAAATATAAAATATACATACATTAGTGAATATATGTATGTAATAACAACATATATATATGTATATATATATATAAGTATGTAGATACTAACGAGTTTGTTTTAACGGAAAAGTTTTGTATCCCAAAAAACAGTTACCAGCCACAAATGCAAACGCCAACAGAAAAAGAAATATATAAACACATGCAGATGCAGAAATTTAGGAGTCCAAAAAACAAGGTAGAAACGTGGAGGGGCAGACGAATCAACAAATGTATATCAAAAAAGTTTGTTTTAGTAAGTCAAAAAACTTAGTTGGGAGTTTTCGCAACGTTGTCGCATAAACAAGATTACATTATTACAAGTTATTTATATAATTTTACTCGTATATGGAAGGAAAGATGCGATAACTCCCATTGTATAAAGTGTATCATACAGAATCTGAATTGGCGTGTGTGATAAAAAATATAAGAATATAAAATATCCCTCGTGGTAAAGACCTTTATTCAGGTAAACCATGACAAATTCACGTGCGGTTATTCTCAGGTAATAACGGCAATTTGAGTTAGAGATATTATTAACGTGCCACGCAAATTTGTCACTTGGTACTAAATAGCATCGTTCTTTTTTTTTTCTTTCGAAAAGCGGGAAGTTACCAATCGAATAGAACATGTCCCAGAATGATTAGAACTAAAAAAAGATACAATCACATCGCTTCTGGTTCGATTGGTAAATTCCCCGCTTTTCTGACGCAGAATATTTGAATTATTCGTTTAATACTTACGTGAATTAGTTTGATTTGTTTGAAGCGTCATGCATTTTGCGCGTCGGCACAACCATAGCACAGCCAAAACCAAAGCAGAGCAGAGAAATTAGGGAAAAGAGAAAAAACGATTTACGTCAATATAAATCCACTGCAGTAGTAACGAATTTGTACTAGTAGTAGGGTAGTAGTAGTAGTAGTAGTTAATAGGGTGATAGTAACAGAGTACTTTAGTAGTATAGTTGTTACTGTTGTAAGTAGTGAGGGGTCAGTTTACTTTTATCCGTTATCGTATATCGTAAATTATTGTTGTTTATGCGTGGTGGGCACAGATATAGTCCTGATCAACATTGCTCTCAGTGATATCGAATACAGTTTGCAGTTTAAGTGTTGTTGTTAAAAGGCGGTGTATATAATATATATATATATATATATCTACATAGGCATTCATAGCTATATCATGGATGTCTCGTATGATATTAAATTACTGTTGTATGGGTTGTAGTAACAGTGACTGATCGCTGTTAGTGAAGGTTTACTGTTGTGGAATGCCCTGATTAAATCAATAAAAGTGATGAAATCACCAAGCCAAAATCAATACTACTCTCCAGAGGTAAGCTAGTGACGCAATTAGTAAACTACAGGCATATGTTGACCATATAAGTTACTAGGCCTCTAATTATGAATCCTCTTGCAGCAGCTGAGTTATCTCGGAAACGGTTAGAGATATCGACAAAGCTCGACGGCATTCGATTCCCCGTTAAAGGGCACTTCTGATGAGCTACATCAGAGGGCGCTAGCGCGAAATTAATTTTGCAAAACTTTAAACTCGAATATCTCGGGAACGGTTAGGATTGTCGGCAAAAGCTTGACGCCATTCGATTCGCCGTGAGAATGCGCTTCCAAGGGATCCCAAGGAAATGACCGACCGAGCGTAGATTTTATCTTCGAAATTTTAAACGCCCATAGCTCCGGAACGGTTGGTGCTAGAAGGACTGACACGGTGCCGTTCGATTTGCCGCAAAAAGGCGCTTCTTTTAATGTATAATACGTTGAGTTTATCTCAATTTTTAAACAATTTTTTTTAATTTTTGCAAAATTTTCGACGAAATTCGATGTCAAATTCGGAATCCTCGTAGAAAAGTACCTCCGACAGTGTATGACACATCGGGGTATCGAAGATTCAATAAAAATGAGTTGGCAACAAGCTCATCGGCCCTAAGACTGTTTGAAACTGTAGCAAAAAGTTGGGTTCAAAACACAGATGCACAGATACTAAAAGAATACAACCAGATTCATAAAAAGATTTTTCTTAAAGGATACTCAGAGAAGAAAACCGAACTTTATATTTCAACTCAGATTTTCAGAAAAAATTTAAACTTTTTGTGCGAGTAGTCCAGTCTAGGACGTTTTTGCGGTTTTCGTTCGCGTATTAATCTTTAATTTGCGAATTAAGCCGTCAGTTAAAATGATTTGGTGGACGCGACTATGGAAGCCACGGGTGTCCAGGTGTAAGGCACTAGATAGAATAAAACCGCGAATTAAAATGATCTGCGCTGTGGAAGTCGCGATCCAGTCGCAGACCGACAAAGTTTACCTACTGTTGGAATTGAGTCAGACTGGTAGAAAGAAAAGCTTCTCTTGAACAAGCCTATAACCGATGTTGATATTGTACACATCTATTCTGAATAACACTCTCTCAGAGAGGTACGGAAGAGTTAACGAGTTTAGAATCTTAAACTATAAGGGAGAAGCACACAAGGCATCCAGTCCACTTCAAAGCGTGAGAGATTCTCTCCCTCTTTTTCTAATTCCTAATGTTTACTCTTTGGATGCGATTCCTCACAAAATTAGTTTAACAAGTACCGTAACCGAAAGAACACCGACTAAAAATCGATAACACCAACCGGTTACACAAAACCAATTCCGTTGTTTAAAACCTTTAATTCCAATTACTATCAATAGTTAAACTTGATTTTTAATTTTAATTGTAACATCATTGAGGATATGCAGGGCATGTCGTCTATCAAAAATAGTCTCAGAACATTTAGATGAAGTAAGCTTCAGTAGGTGTTGGTCAGAAATGTTGCATAAAGCATTCAAATCATCATTAATCATTCCTGTCGCTTCATCTTTATCATTCAATGATAAAGAGTGATAAGGCAGAGAATCGTCAGCATAAAGGTGATAGCGACATGTTTTTAGTACAGTTGGAATGAAGGAAGTATAAATAGAGAAAAGTACAGGGGCGAGAATAGACTCTCGAGGGACACCGGCCAACACTTGTTGGGGCTCGGATACAACATTACTGATTTTTACACGTTGTCTTTTCAGTTTTTCAATTGCCATTTGGATGTTTGACTTGGGGAAATGGGTATGCTAGAAAATGTGTAACGGGAAAACGCGGGGTATGGTTTGGTGTATCGAATTAGGTTTATTGTGAGTCTGAAGAAATTTTATTGCGAATGTGAGTGGATTTAAGACGATGACAGCAAGTGTTTCTTTTCTCTTATAATACGCTATTGGGAGTGGCTATCCGTACATCTGGCGGGCCATCTGACGGAGAATAAAACTAGGCGAGCAGAAAACTAAGGCACCTGTGAGCCCGGAAAACCATTGCCTATACAGAATACACTAGCAAAGAACACTGTATTCCTCTGCAGATTATTAAATTAGACCTCATAGCCCTCAGCAAAGAACTACCTGAATATTGGCGCTGTCCTTCGCATGAATTAATAGCCCATAAGCTAACAGGAGTGGTATTAAATGCCATTAGGGTACTAAAACACGTTTATTTTTTGTAAGTTACTATATAATTGCGAACCTTTCTTCTTGTTAATCTTATGACTTATTTTAAACATTTCCCGCAGAAAATTCGTATTTGCCCAAAGCTTGTGGAAAATAAGATAACATAAAAAGAGTATATGATTTCTGGCTGGTTAGATTTCAAAACTTTTATGGGCAATATTGTAGTTAGTAGTTAGTAGTAATTGCTGTTCTCCGATGTCCATTGTGTGTCTGCAGAGAGAGAAAACAATACGGCCATTTGCGCACAATATCAAAAACAAAACAAACAAAAAACTGCTTCTTCTACATCGAACTCCTATCACATCCAACAGGTACAAAGTATCGGCACAAATACATTTATGTTGTATGTATAGATATGGGCAAAATAAAGAGCTAAAATCTGTACGCATTTATACTGCAATATTTTTATCACCGTCATGATCCATTGGGACTACCCCACTTCTCCAAAAAATGAGAACGGCTCTATATTAGTTTGGCAAAGGAACTAAATGGCAATAATAATAATAATAAATAAACGCAAATATTAATTAATTAATTAAGGTGCTCAAATATGCATGAGAACTGTGCAAGCATCCAATGGTCCGAACTGGGTGTAAAAAAAGGTGAATTAATTACAGGAAGAATTGCTTCTTCACTAGGACTCGATTAATCGTTTTTTTTTTAATTAATTTCCACGAAGCAGTGACTGGACTATAGAGATAACAAAGAGGGAAAAATAGTGAATTAACTATGATATCACCTGACCACCTTCCCCTTCAACGCTTTGGAGTTCCCGCCATTCCTCTATGGTCTGCGCCAAGTCGATCTGGCACAAGGGCACTTTCACCTCCCCGATCTGGTCGTGCTTTGAGAAACGATCGAAGTCGAATATCGCGAATACTAGGGTCTTGTTCATGGCATCGGCGTACGGGATTTGCTGTTGTTGGGCAAAGAAAGTCATAGCAAGAATTTCAAGTAAATTGCGATTAATCTTCGATGGTTCTCATCTCGAGAAAGAAATGAATAAAATAATTAAAAGGAGTGACAAAATAAAAACAGTGCAATCCATGTGGAAAAAAGTAATAGTAAATTAAGAATACCAATAAACAAAACAGAGTGAAAATAATACTTTAGAAATCAGCAAATATTTACAGTAGTTCCAAAGAAGATCCTCAGATGCTTTCCAAAAAGCAATATGAAAAACAAAACCATAAATCAAACCTACTCACTTTGAATACGAAGGTCTCATTAAAAACAGGGTTCAACGTTTTCCTATGAACCTTAGTCTCAAATTTCTTCTTCTTATCAGGTAGTAAGTAGACCTTAACGTAGGGATCCGAAGTGCCGCCCATATCCAAGGCCGGCAGCTCTTCCGCTTGTATAACAGTCACCGACAAGCTGTTCTGATTGAAGTCATATTCCAACTAAGTAAATAAACAAAATAATTTCTCGGCACTACACGAAAAGCTAAACTAAAGTTTTACTTTGTACTGTAATTTTCCCAATTTTTGTACTTCCGGTTTCTCGCCTTCATCCGGTTCCTCTGCATTTTCGGTCAATTCGTCCATGTCTGGCTGCACCTACAAGTTTTCAAGACGCAATTATTGAATCCTACACGATAAACGTCGATTCGAATATTGCTTACCTTTTCCTTGTACGAAGATCCTAGTAGCTGTACAGATTTGAGATCTACGGCTTTGCCTTTCTTCCCGTCTTTTGCCCTTCGTTTCCTGAAACATCTCCTTATGCAGCAAAAGCATATTCCCAAAACTATGGCCATGATCACTGCAAGAAATGAAATTCCAGATACAGTGAGTCTACAGTTGTTTTCTCTTGGTTTTCTTACAAATGGCTATGGTGTAGATAGCCCATGTCGGTAATCCTGTCTCTTCGCTTATCTCCTTTGCTGCTATATCGACAATGTTGGGTCCAGCTGTTGTAGTCGTTGTTTGGTTAGCTGTGGTTTCAGAAAAGAACGTATTAGTCATATGGTTTAATCAGTTTTTATCAGAAATTCGTAAAAAAAAAAATACTTTGGAATCTGCTGTTACAAATTCACCAAAATATGATGCTGTTTCTATTTTGTGAATTCGTAACGGCAATTCCGGATCAAATAATATTGAACATGGTTTCTGTTAAAATATCGATGTATTCTTTACTTCCAAGTAGAGGATCCAACAAATTTCCAACACCCTGCTTCAACTGCCACTGTATTGGCACTCTGGAAGAGAATCAGGACTGGTCATTGCAATCTGTCAAGTCTTTCAAATTTAGACATGTATTCATTCATAGTATTTATCTCTTTCGTTTTAAGCAGGCAAGAGCATCAGATAAAAAGATACTTCCATTGTCTTTTAGATATATCTACATCTTTTTTTTTTGTTTGGTAAATTGATGTGATATTTTATTTGGATAAAGATTAAAGATTGGTTTAGTTGATTTAATGCTCTAAGTACACACACAAACAAACGTCCTTGTTCATAATAGTTTATTCCGGTTTTTGCCGTGTACAAACTAAAAAACAAATCTGACGTTTTGCTGACAATCTATGTGTCGCGTTTTCAAAGGTACTGCAATACGTCTAACAATGTGTGGGCACACAAGTGTTTGGGCACTCGTTGCCAAGTCAGTTCACTCATTGGTAGTTCGGGAACTACCTACTAGTAATATGGGCAGATAGTTTTAATGTTGTGCCACGCATACGATTTAACTTGAAACCATCATCCTTGTTAATATTATTAAGGTTCTTAAATATCTCAATCAATTCCCTGTTCATGCGATTGTAAAAATGTCTAGTATTGCTTAAAATCTTTGTTTCTTCAAATATGATAACATGATTTGATACTGAGCAAACATGGTCTGCAACGGCCGACTTCTGCATTTGTTTCAGACGTACATTTCTCTCCTTTAATCCTGTTGCGATTGAGCGACTTGTTGTGCCAATGTATGCCTTATCACATGAACAAGGGATGCTATACACTCCTGCTGTTGACAACATCTCTTTGCTCTTTTACTTGCCGTAGTAAGGTGATCACTTTTTGCGTGGGTGTCAAAATATTATAGTAATCTATCTGTTGTATTGCAAATGTAAGGTAAGTAGGCTGTACCAGATATGTACCAGTGATGTTATGTTCTTCTGATAACCCGGTTGATAGTGTTATTGGAGTGTCCGTTACATCTTAGTAGTCGCCGCAAATGGTCTAGTTTAGTTTGTAGCATCTCTTTGCTGCAACGCATGTATTCTTCTGACGAGGATAATGGTTTGACTCGCTATGTAGGTAACGATCTCTATGTGCAGATTTTCTGTACACACTAGTTATTGTAGGATTTAGTGTGTGGCTGACAAGAACATCAAGTGGCCAAACAACAAATGTATCGTCAACATATCTCTACCAAACCCTTGGTTTCTTCCCTGCTGTCTCAATAGCATGGCTCTGAAGATATTCCACGTATAAATTAGCTACCATAGAACTTAGTGAACTTCCTATTGCTACCCCATCCGTTTGGTCATAAAAGCAACCATTCCATACAAAGTAGCTAGTTGTTAAGCATTGTTTGAAGAGTAGTGTGATGTGGAATTAGATCACTGATAAATTAGTGCACCTATAGTACTTACAATAGGTCTAAATGGTATTCCTTTCTTATGAATTTTGGGTGGACTATATAACCTCGGATGAGACCCTTTGATGTCATTTTTAATTTACTTTTTTACTACAAATTCGTTTACTTTGTACACGGCAAAAACCCGAATAAACTATTATGAATATTAATGATCGTGAAAGCCTTACACACTATTCAAACTTACTTGTTGTTTCTGTTCTCGGAGTCGTAGTCGTGGTGAGATTCGTCGCATTCGGCGTCGCTAGGACAGTAACGTTTGTAGATTTGACATCCTGCGGGGGTAGCACGGCTGCCACGTCTGGGGAAATTTCCGGTTGGTTTTCGGACGTCTCCTCCCCAGTTCCAGGGGGCGGCAAATCTGGCGGTGCCATCTCGTACAGCGCTGCACGGCGAACATGTACAGAGAAAGAAAACCGCTCAAGCACGTAAATAAATCACATATAACGGGTGGAGTAGATCTCGAACGAAGGCGACCAAAAACAGATCTGGCACGGTGCACAAATTACGGTAGACGCCTATCAAGTTGAGGACGGGTCAATTGCTTGTGTGATGCAAATTTTCACCGGCACGTGAATACAAACGCGCGCACAATACGTGCGAACAAAAGTAGCGTACATATATTTTATATTAAGATAACGTCAGTGTTTCCTGTATGTCGCTGCTTTGATATAGTTATAGCTATGGAACCTTGGATACTCGGCACCCAATTTGATAAGGAATTGTTTAGGTGTTATTTACTGGTGACCGTTGATAACGACGTATTTATGTATTATGGAATAGAATTTCCAAATCAGATGGGCTTTATATATATAAACAAACCCATAAGAACATATCTTCAAAGATCGATTCAAGGAATATCGATTTGTAGTTCTCCAAGCAATAAATTTTCTAAATTCAAAATTCTAGAGTTTAAAGGGAGGATTTCGTCATTAGATTTTATTCTTTCGTTACTGTCACCCATTACATTGGTTCTCCTAGGAATTGCATTGAAGGCATTTTCGAGTCTAGCTCGAAGTTCTTCAATATTATGTGGAAGGTCACCTTTATAAACGTTATTTTTAATAGCTCAAAAACTTTTGTCAACATGTTGCACATGGTTGAAATCAGAAAAAAATACTCTTTCTAACGGTATCAAAATTCGATATGGCGCCCATAAGAAATAAGAAAGTTGATGATGACCAGAAGAAAACGAAACGTCGTTTAAGAATGTCAAGCACAACATTGTATAGAACATTAAAAGTGGCCTCGAGAACGTGTCTTTAGTTTTTCTCTGCAATGCCAAATAAAAGTGCTAGAGGCAAAATAAGAAAATGATTTTTTCGTTTTTTAAAAAAATCTTAAATGTCATTTGTTCTAAGTCTACTTTCTTCTCGGGATCATAATAACCACAAAATTTAACAACTTTGCCAAATTTAAACCTATCGTCTATCTTCAATAATAAGCAAGATCAGCCTGTATACCACAGGCGAAATGTTGTTAATCTGGCCTCCCTTCCCACAAGAAAGTGCAAGGGTGGTAGACCCAGAAGAGGTACCAATGCAAGTGACGGGTAAGAAGACATTTCTTCCGTGATTGCCACAGGTTTTGCAGTGACTCTGACTTGCTGCGCTTTCTGCCGTCATGCTATTGCTCCATATATTATAGTTGGATATACTATCATCACATAAAGCCAATGAACTAACAATGGGGATGAGATTTCCCGCATATTCCACGGCAGGTCCATAAGCTTAGCCTCGTCTTGCGCGTAAGATGCAAATTCCAGGTTAATCTCTTATCAAATACGACGCCTAGATATTTTACATTATCTGTAAATTCGAGTTTCACACCTTGGAATGGAGGGTGGTACCAAGTGCGTCACTCTCCTCTTCCTGATAGATAAAAAGAAGGCTCATTATTCCTATTTTAAAGCAAACTATAGTTAGAAACTGCATCAGTAAGGTATTCCATTCAAAGAGAAGGACACCTCTATCGCTGACTCCTTACAAACCATTATTTTAAATTCTTTTTTTTCTTGGTTTTTAGGTCCCAAATAATAAAAGTATGAATGACTCAAGATCCAAAGATTTAAACATTATTTTAAAGTTTTCGAAGATTAAAAATCTTTATTCATTCCCGAGATATTGCGCTGTCCTCTTCCGTGTAGAAGTAAAAATATTAACTTCCTTATTCAGTAAAATAGCACATCAAAAATAACTATATTAAAATATAGTTTGATGAATATAATTCGAGCAGTTATTGATTCTACACTAATTAATTTTTCCGCCCCTTTAATCCCTCATTATTATAGTATAAATACAATCAAATAAGTAAATATTTATAATCGCTTGGGAGATAATCAGGCTATCCTTGTGCGTGGGCAGTTATGTTTGCATCATTTTAAGCGCCGTGGTAACCAACATCTAGTCACTATGATACCCGTCAGATTATTACTGTTGACACAATTATAGTAACAAGATTAGATACGCGCGCCTAAATAAATAAACAAGCGAAAAACACCTCCAGGCAGGCACTCGTCTCGCTAGCAAACCGAACAATAAATAAAAATTAGATGGGCTTACAGTCGCATAAATCTATATTATACACTCCGCCAAAAAAGTATCGCATAAACTAAAAAAGGGCATTTATGAACCAAAATATTTTTATACTTTCACAAAAAGTTTGCCTCGTGTATGTGAACTATAAAAACACTAACAAAATAATGGAACTTAGCGTTTTTACTTTTTTTTTTCCTAAAAGAACACATTTAGAAAAATGCATATGTGTAAGGTTTGTTCAGTTGTTTATTGAAAGTCTTCCTATACGGACAAATTTTAAAGTGCGAAGTCAGAGTTCTGTACCAACGCTTTTAAAATTAAAATGAGCAATTTAAGTTCAGAACAAGTGGCTGCTATAGTTGCTTTAATCAAAGATGGACGATCTCAAGCATACGTTGCTAATTTGTTGAACATCAATCAGTCAAGTGTTTCTAGAGCCGTAGCCAGATATGGGGAAACAGGCATTTACAGTAGAAGACCTGTACCAGGTCGTCCAAGATGTTCTACTCGCCAAGATGACCGCTATTTACTACTACAAGCATTACGTCGAAGACATGTAACTGCGAGACAATTGCAGAACGACTTGGCTAGAGTCAGAAATACTCGTGTGAGTACTCAAACTATTCGGAATAGGTTACGACAGAGTGGATTAAAAGCTAGAGTAGCTGTAACAGCCCCTCGTCTCACTAGGAACCACCGAGTGGCTCGCTTAAGGTTTGCCAGAGAACATGTAAATTGGAACATTAATGACTGGGCCAATATACTCTTCACAGATGAGTCAAGATTTGGTCTTTACACCTCAGATAGGCGTATCTCAGTGTACAGACGAGACGGTGAGCGCTATTCGCAGTGTAATATCAGACCTAGACCTAGTTTCGCTGGTGGCTCTATTATGGTTTGGGGAGGCATCTGTTTAACAGGTCGTACAGAGTTAGTACCAGCAGACAGAGGTACACTGACTGCCCACAGGTATATAACGGAAATTTTAGAAGAACATGTAGTACCATATGCGCCAATTATAGGAAACGAATTCATGTTAATGCACGATAATGCACGACCGCATGTTGCAATAATCGTCCAGGAATACCTTAACGATGTTGGTATTCCAGTTTTAGATTGGCCTGCGGTAAGTCCGGACATGAACCCTATCGAGCACGTGTGGGACCTCCTTCACAGACGGATACGAACCCAAAATGTTGCCCCAGCGGACCTGCATGGACTAGCAAATGCTCTCCGTGACGAGTGGGAGAATTTGGATCAGGCTTATATACGGAGGTTAATCGAATCTCTGCCAAACCGTATGCGAGCGGTCATAAGAGCCAGAGGTGGCAATAGTCAGTATTAAAAGCTACTGTTATGACATTTTTCTTTCCAAAATTATAATTTCTTGTTTTAATAAAAATCTCAAGTATGAGTTCTTGTTTTTATTTGGCCCGTATTTTATTTAAACAATCATAGAAATTATATCTTAGAGCGCATTAAAGTATATTTACAACTTTATGCTACAAACAAAGATTATGCGATACTTTTATGATTCAAAACTAAATTATGCGATACTTTTTTGGCGGAGTGTATATGCTTCGTTGATATTATTGCTCTAGAGTATGGTGATTTTAATCACATGACGTTGTACTACCCTATCTTCATGTTGTTACTTTATTTGTTATAAAAGTTAGGTCATCAATACTTTTTATTATTGATTTTGGTAGTTCTTTTTGTTATGATTTAAATAGCGCTTAAAAGAATCGAGAAAAAAATGCCTTAAAATTTAATTGTTACAAATTCTTTGAGTTTGCAGAATGAATCCAGTTACCGTATAAAACAAAGCCTAGATACTGCTATCAGAAATAAAAAATACAATAAATATTATTTGCTTGATTTAAAGTAGTCCTTTTTATTAATAAAGATTGTCGAATTGTATAAGAACCAAATAATCATTTAAGATCGGTATCTCTTCTTGGTATTTAAGTTATTAAATAACAATATATGTGTATAACAATCTGAAAATTACTAAGGATAAAAATAAAAAAACATTAAATGAACTACCAGGCCATTTCTTGAGGACGTTACTAGTAGGATTAAATTGGAGGACCTAAAGGTTACCGCTATAAGAAAGAAATACTCCTTTCTCCTGGCTTCCTTACTGCAGTAGTTGTTCATTATCGATTTAAGTGGAGGGACATGTGTAGGTCGTCGAGGGGGTTCGGGGTTTAAGATTTCAGCGCAGCATTTCAATAAATTGTGTCGTATCAGTTTCACGGGCAGTAGTTAGGGCAACGCGTCCGGATGATCGTATTTCAGTCGTTTTTATTAAGTTCTGAGCAATGCGACCGCATTTACTAGAGCGTATTTATGGGAATAAAGATTACCGATCGATAACTAAAATGAAATTATTCTATTCGGTAATGCGATATTTAGAAAATTGTAAACAAATTTAATAGGTCTGAAAATGTTGGAGATATGCACTTCAAAAATACATAACATCATGTTTAATGTGCAGATTTTATACCCAATAAAAGAGGTAGTTGAGTTTCTAAGCTTCAGATTTAAAAATAAACATTTATAAAATCCCGCTATATGATCCTTAGATCAATAAATTGCCATCTAGATTATTCGAAAATCAATGTGGCAAGACATGCGTTCTAAACATTCAATCTAGGAATAAACTGGCAATAAAAAAAATTTCAAAAAATTGGTTTTCGAATTCCGTTACTGGAAGTACATTTTTACTACTGTTGACCTAATTTTGGTATTATATCGTTTTCTCGTGATAAATTGTGATAGAAACCTCCACTATCAAATAACATACGTAATGTTTAAAAACAAACTTAATTGAAGTGAAATTTAAACCCAACTTCGCCACCACCGTCTTTTCTTTTGAAACGAGTTAGAAAAGTGTCGTTTGTTCCATTGAATGTCCAATCTTACTTGAGAACTGCAATAAGACGGAATTTTTTCAAGCGAATAGCAAAAATTATGGAAGAAATGATGCTATCAGTGAAATTTTCAAATCAACATCACAATTATATTAAATAACTTTTATGTGAATTTGTATTGAACCTTAACTTAGTGTTTTATTAAGTTCTTAGGCTCTTGCTACTTTGTAGGGTTTCCCGCTCCAGGAAACCGCTCCTAAGAACCTAGAACATGCGTTAAATTAACAAAAAAATAGGTGTCCAACAAAAGATTTTTGATTAAATAGAGTCTAACGAACGATGTAGTACTGAATGAAGAAAATAAGATACAATTTTTTTTTAATTATTGTAACTTTCTTTTTTGCCGAATTAGATTAAAAATAGCTATTATTTCCACAAAAAGAATGTTTGTTTGTTTTTTTTTAATAACCTTGAATTTGAGAATTATGCAAGCAGATAAATTGGATAAAGACTTCCAAAGTGTTCATTATTTTTGAAAAAAAATCAATATTCTTTTTGTGAAAACATTCGCTTAATAGCACTTTATTTTTTAAGTAATTTTATTTAAGTAGGTACTTGCATTCTATATCTACTTATTTAATACTTTGTGTTAAAGTTTTTGTAAACATCAAACAAGAAATAACCGAGAAAATAATACGAAAAAGAAGTTGTTTGTTTCCAACACATATTTCAAATAGTAACCGCCGCTCCAATTGCTTTTCTTCACACGACAACACAACTTACCCAAGCTTTTTACGTAACATAATCATCGTAACTCTGTTTACCGACAGATGTCAATATCAGAGCATCGAAGACACCGAGCCGTCAAGGCAGAAAATATAGTATATCTATTGTAACTTTAATTAAGATTATAACAAACATATGTCGATTTTGCAACTCAATAACATACCTCTCTGGTCTCCTTTTAAAGTCAAATGAAAACACAGTATTTAGAAATCACGCTTCCAAGAAACACTATCCGAATCGTCGCAGTGGAAACGCTAGTTGTATTTTAGATCACTATATTCAAGCTAGACTATCTGTCGACGTTATAATGTGGTGGCAAACTCAACTCACAGCCCCTAATATTGATTAACCATTTGAACATGCCGTTCTGCATTTTCAATTAATATGCCGTCTATATCATTTTAAGAAATTAAGCTTAAAAAAAATAATGGCTCGGGTTGCTTTATTACACACAAACTCGTTTTAAGACATTTCACTTAACGTTGATGTATTTTTAACATTTGCCCATTTCAAATGCTATATAGAGCTGTATTTATTTATATGTAAAAGGGTTTTATCTGGAATTAAAGTTCTGTTTGACCTACTCAGATTTATGATTAATACTAAACCTTTAATATACAGTGTGGAAAATTATGTTATTTGTGCAAATTGTGTCAGTGTAAATTGTACATCTAATCGGAGGTAGTGCGACAAATACAAAAGTTTTCAAAGAGTTGTGCAATGAAGTTGCAGACAATTTCGACGTGCTATTATTGGTTATCACAGAACAAGACTGTTGCATCGAATGCTCGAGCTCGAGAAGAAATTGCTATGTTCCTGGAAATGAGAAAATAGAATAAGGAGAAAAGGACCAAAATAACGGATAATGTATTTATTTTCAAATTGGCATATCTTGCCGATCTCTTCGGAGAAAAAAATACGCTTAACATTAGCTTCTAAGGGAATATATTTTAACGATTCAATAAAAGGTTGCCAGTTTTTTTCGCAAATTGCTGCTTTATCGACGCAGAGCTGAAGCTTTTCGATGTTCCCAGAACTAACAATGGTGCTCGATGCAAGGAATTGAAAATATATATATACAAATCAAATAACTCTCTCTCCACTTGTCAGCAGTAGCACAATCTATCAACAAATATTTTCCTGATTTGGGAAATCACCATGCAAATACTTGAAACCAAAGCACAATTCCTTGGACTTCGTGAAGACAACGGTAGGTAGTAAGAAAATACTTAGAGCATTCCCCACAACTTGCAGACGTGAAAGTGAATTTTCGGCAATGTTGACAATGCAAACAAAAGCCAGAAACCTATTGAAATTGGAGCACGAGTTACGATGCGCATTGGCCGAAACTGCACCAGATATTTAACAAATCGTTAGAACTAAGCAACATCAACCGTCTCATTGATTACTTCTTTAATGATAAATTTTTAAGAACCAAGCGTTTTTTTCTTGTTTACGAACAATCTTAAAATGTGAACCAGATATCACTCTTATAGATTTAGCTCTTTAGCTTGCTGTGCTAGTTACAGGAAATAGCACAGGAAACGATCAATACTTCTTCGACATAAAATCGTACATTTCCTGCGAATTCTATTTTAACCCGCCTCCACATCTTGCTATCCAGAAGCCAATCGAATATTCCTCCTCGACAAGTTCATCGTTAAACGTCAACAGCACTCTCAGGATACAAAATTCATGCATATATTTCTGTGTATAAATCAGTATAGAAAAGCTGGGCATCGCGAATCCCATTAGGCAGGCCTAGGATTATGCTCGAAGCTACGAAGCTCCCAACATCGGAAAAAAAGAAATTGATGTGATGTAAAAACAGAGGATCAATACACCCACATCTTTGTATAATATACATACAGTGCAAGTTTTAAAAATCTGACATAGGCAAACTTCTAGACTTAAGTCACCAATATGCAACAAAATTAATACCACTCTGTCTTGGAATGTGCATTTAAGGAAATAAATAAAAATATTATTTTTAAGTAAATCTTGAACACCAGTTTATGTCAAATAACACAATGATAGCTCGTTGTCTACAAACAATTTTTGTTTATTTTTCAAGGCCTGCTGCTAACACATTGGCCGATTATCATTGCTGATTATTTTAGCCTTTTTTACTGATTGCTCTAAAATGGTTGCTACCGCAATAAGAAGATGGTATAACATTTCTTATTGACAATTTTTAAAGTTTTCAAATTATGTTAAAAAAAAGAGTGTTTGTTATGTACAAAAATTCCTGTTTAGTAACTACCAAGATATCTGGCCATTTTTCTTAACTAAGTAATTCTCAAAAATTTTGCTTTTGGAAGTACTAGTCCATATCTTCAAATAAAAAAGTTCGTCTATGTTAGGTTTTAAAAAAATTAACACTGTGTGTATATATATTATGTGAATTGAAAGTCAAGCTACAATACTTTCCCAATGGTTGCCTGAATCAACCGATACTTACATGTGCAGTAAAAAGGTTATCTTATGTATACGGTCGAAGAGAGTTTTGAATGCGGTGCCTAATTATAAAAGATACCTTCCCGATGTCAACGCCTGGGTTTTCAAATTAAAATTGGAAATATGTTTAACGGTACAATGGATATTCGGGTAAAGTTTTGCTTGCTCGAATGTTAAATTAAATTTTGCTTTTGAGGTCATATTCGCCGGCAGTTTACCCGACGCTTTGGGTTTACCACAACACTGGGCAGATTAAATTTTGATAACAAGATTGCTTAATGTCTCGTGTAAAAAGTTGGGCAATTATTGTTATTTTGCTTTTGTCTGTTATGAATTTTAATATTTTCCTTTGGGATATCTGAACCGAACATATATTTTACAAAATAGTTTATTGTTTTTTACTAATGCACGATTTTATATTTATTTATAGTCCTATTTAGCGTTTGAACTTTATTTATGAAAAAGTTGTTTCTTAAAGACTACCGCCTTCTGTATACTCATTTGGCACATGAAGTAAGATCGAACACTAGGGTTATACCACAGATAAGTAAACAGATAGCTCACCGTAGCAGAATTGGCCGATTCTCGCGGGTTGCATAAATAAAAGGCTGCAATATTACGATTTATGAAACATAGATAGCTGCCGGGAGCACGGTGTACGGTCGGAGACCGGACGTCGGAGTGTGGAAGGAGTACCGCTCGTTTTTATTTATGAAATATGCTTTTTTGCCGCACAGCTGTAATTTACCTAGAATAAAGATGAAAGTTATCGACCTGAAAATAAAATTTGCTATCTGCTCCGGAGGATATTAGAATCGTAAGAAAGATGAATTTATTGAAAACACTTTAGCGCGTTCTTTTATTACGCACAAAGTTTGAGAATAAGAAAGTTAAACATCTTACACTGATTGTTTGAAGTATTCATATTTTGTATTTCAATGCTGTGTTTCCGTTATGTAATATAGTAATTCTTTAAATAGGTGTCGTTTGAAAAAATACTTTATTTTTAGATGAAAAAAGTAATCTTTGATGCACGGTTTTTGAATTTGATGCCGTGTGAAAAGGCCAGTAACGTATAAACAGGTAAACAGGAATTTTACAGCATTATCCAACAACCCTAGATTAGCATTAATTTCAACAATTTTTTTTCTTGTTCAATTCTTTACTGCAAGTCAGGTAACTTATCCACAGGTGTTTAAAAAATGCTTTTTTTGATGTAAGGCCATAAAAAGAAATCACATGGTGTCAAATCACATGAACGTGGAGGCCACATAATTTCTGTGTTTCAACTAACTACCCGAACATCAAAAAAAATGTCTCAGCAAGACCAAAAGTTCAATTATATTATTTACTTTACCAAAAATCAATAGAAGTTAAAAAGAATAGAAAAAATATTGGCCCAATTATTTGAGTATGACTACACACATCTATTTTTTAGTAGGTAGCAGTTGTTGAATTATTTCTTGTGGGTTTACATGGCCCCAACTTTTTATGTTTTGGAAATTCATAAATTCTGATAGGTTCATCAGTCCAAATAATCCTTTGTAATAATTCCATATTAATGACAATGTTATTAACTACCCAGTTACAAAATTCAAAACGTCGTGCACTATCTACTGGTTTCAATTCTCGTACCGCAGTGGCACAGTAAGGACTCCAAGTCTTTTTGTAAACCACTATGAGTGGTTCCCATGGCGTGATTGATATTGGCAACAATTTCGTTACGTGTTTTCGGTACTTTTCGTAGGATGTTAATAGTTTCACGAAACTGAGCTACGGTTCCATCTAAATTATTTTCTTTAACTCCATGTAATCAACAGCAAAATTTTGGAATTGCTTGAAATTCTTCTAAGTAAGTTTGGACAGAATAATTTCATTACCTGTCAACACGAGTGCTATTACGAAAGTCACTTCCAACTAAGAACGTTTTGTGATCTAAAAGAAACAGCATAGTTGCAAGCTGTACGTTGAGATTATACGAACAAAAATCGCTTGTTTAGCTATTAAAACAGCTCGCAGCATCACAAAATCCATATTTATTTATTGATTATTGTTTAAGAAACAAAAAGTATTTTCAAAGCGAAAAGAACTCAGTTCAAAATTTACACAAAGAAATTGAAAGATTAAAAAAAAGTGTTTATTTTTAGTTTAGTCGCAAGAATCATCAATCATGATATTGCCACCTTTATATGAACGTCAGTTGGGTGAATTAAAAAAAAAAGAAACTGTAAAGAGTGTCACGAATTTCACATAAATGTACTTCTAATTTAATTAATTCTCGTTACTATAATCAAACTTAATCAAGTAAATATCGTGCGTATTTTATATATGTTAGTATCCTGTGATTCACATATTCGCTTTTGCGTATCTGGGCTTCAATCAATGAACACGAACGGCAGAGAACAACACCGAAAGCATTTTTTCAATGGTAATCGATAGAAATCTCATCTGTACATCATGCGTAGGTCCATACTCTCCCTCGTTTCAAGGTTATTCGCGTCTTGTCAAATAATTAAATAAAAATAAGCGGGAAATTTAAAATAACCTGTTTAAATGTTTTTAATTTTGGGCTAATTTGGCATATTTGTACCTATTATAATAAAGATGTTTTGATCCGTTTATATGAATATTACTTAAATATTTTATTACATAACTATAAAATAAAGATGTGTAGATATAACAGATAACCATCGGAAAGTCAATGTTTCTATTGATTTTTCCCCGTAACAAGATAATTGATGAAGACAAGGAGGCACTGGTATAAATAGCTTCACAATTAAAGAAACGATTTAGTGCGAAGGTGGGGAATTACTCCACGGTTGCTTTAAATTCCGGATTTGACCAAAATGTCATCAGCCAAGATTGCCTACCCTAATTGAGGTCAAGAAAATCAATTTAGCTATTGTATTCAAATGTTAATATCTTCGTCTGTATAGGTGCGTATGTATTTAATGAAGAATTAAATATAAGCTGATAATAAAGTGCTTTCAAAAGCTCGCTATATGACGTACCCGTTTGGTTTATCTCTCGCAATGAACACGTAATCTCGATTAGCACGTCACAGAAATGCACAATCGTTAGATAGATATTTCATTAATGCGATTATTGGTGTAAAAAAATCTGAAAAGGATACTTGAAAAACTGAATGAGTAGAAAATAATCAGCATGAAACGTTTTGAGTGAACACTTACATTTTCCGATGGTCCTCGTTCACTATATTAGAGACTGCGTTGTTCTGACGTATACGCGGATTTCAAGAGCTTCGAAACATTTTGACGTGCACTGATTAAGCTTCCGTAGCTTCGGCCGTCGCAGCAGCTCTTCCTCGAAAGCTGTACAGCTACGCCGCGCGAATCATGACAAAATGGCCGTCGCCGAACGCTGCTCCCAACGCTAATCGATACGGGAAAATGTCGAGCCTTTACGCAAGACTCCTGAAAATGTTCAAACCGTTGCGCATGGATCCTGAAAAGGAGCCGTAGGGATGGAGCTGAAATCGGACCTATCTACCATCAAAATGAATGTGCGTATACTTAACGAACGGAGAAACGAAGGATAGAGGGAAAAAATGTTAACGAAATGGCATTATTAATTATGTATGTTGTTTTTGTTCGTCTTTGATTTCGGTTCTCATTTATAAAATGGAATAAATTTTACGCCAATGCACAATATAAAGGCATAAGATTAAATTGAATTCCAGTAGCTATACATAAACGGTGCTTCATTTTAATCGCCCCAGGCAAAAATGTCGAAAGATATGAAAAATATAAACAAACGTTTCAAACAAAAGTTGTATGCTTTAGAGGAAGACATAAAGTACTCTCATTGATTTGACCTTAAACTGTCATTTGAAGGTCATATAAAAGTCACCTTAAATTTCTTAAATGGAATAGCTTATATATTATTGCATATTCATGTAGCTTATCTCAAAATTATGAGTTGTAAAGCATTTTAAGACTTGAAAATCACCGACGTACGTCTCGGCACTAGCACTATCCAAGATATAGTATATGACATTTACATGACATTTGTTTGACGTTTAACGCAACGTTTATGCTGCCAGTAACCTTAATTACCGCTGATATTCAGAAACTGAGTCCACTGACCGTATCCAATATTTCATTAACCCAAAAACATGCTGTACGCAAGTGATAGAATTATTTTATTTACGTAAGT
This sequence comes from Cetonia aurata, assembly GCA_949128085.1. NCBI lineage: Eukaryota > Metazoa > Arthropoda > Insecta > Coleoptera > Scarabaeidae > Cetonia > Cetonia aurata. The sequence goes on from OX421885.1 coordinate 40,498,552, forward strand.
TACAAATATCTAACAATGTCATAATTTTATAGCTTAAATTTCACATAATATAGTTACATATCTCACAATTTTTATCATTTACAAAAGTCGGTATCGCTAATAGTCCCTACAATCACTAGTCACTCTCCACATATCGCACACCATCTTATCACTAACTTACATAACACAAAATCGCTAATAGTCCATAATATCAATCATATCAAATTTCATTGATCACCATGATAATAGTACTTCTAACGTACATAAATCGTTTTCGCATGCATTTCTCATTAGTCTCTTTATCCAGCTCGTTTGATTGCTGGCCTCGTCGTCACCTCCAATAGCAGTTTCTTCAAATTAAATGAATGTAAAAGAGAATTCTTTGAAGCTCCTCAGCGCCATCTCATAACGTAAAGCTAGAATACGCAAAGATTACAGATATCTTTTTAAATGCATCCCCGTTTTTATATTTTCAGTTATATTTTTCACAATTATACAAACATTCCACATAAAAAATAATTAACTAATAAAAATGTTAATACAACAGATTTTATAATATCTCTTTTATTAATTACAAAAATAAATCAATACATTTTTTCTCTACATTTTACAAATACTTAAGTATTATTATACTTTTGCTCCATATAATATCGCCTTTTCAAAGTACGGTATTTCTTCAACATATATAAAGCTTCCAATTCTTTCACAATGTACTGTCCATGCGCGATCATTTTTTCAATTTTTTCCGGATCCGTGACGTCCTTATTTTTCAAAAAAGCCCTGTGCAACCTCGTTCGGAAGAAATCATAACCGGAGGGGTAATCTTTACCCAGATGCAACAGCTTAAAATATAAAACAAACTAAACATCGCTTCCCCTGTAATATGGCTAATTTATTTACTTACAGTTTTGTATAATTGGACAACACGACTACGCTGAGACATTTCGAATATCCCTCCTGAAAATACGAGATTGATGATCAAATCAAGGTCACGATTGTTTATTTTTATATTAAGTATTGGAAAAACAGATGTTTTAAATACGTAAATACAAAAAGCAAATGGTTATAAGTATAAGCAATATTATTGCTGTAAGCATATTACAAAATAAATTATTTAGCAATTTATATTTAAATGCCCAAACTTACTTTTTTAGCACTGAACCAAATGGATAGAAAACATCTTGGAATATGAACTTTGCACTGATTTTTGTGACAGTTTGTTAAAATACAATTAATTTTAGTTCCTCAGAAATAATATAATAATTATTCAATAAAATTATTATCAATAGGAATAACTATTGCTGTACTGTACAGTGAAAATTTTATTATTAATTTTTTTATTAAGCTAAGAAACATACCAACTATTACAGGAATCTGTCGTCAACCCTGGCGTGAGACTATGTGAACTGTAAATAGCTACTACCGCTACCCTAGGGTAGATGTCGATAATCGCAGGCTGGAATATTTAAAATTTCATTACTTTATAACCCTCAAAACTATTCATTTCACATTTCTTTTGATTCAGGGTATGCTCAGGGTTTTTACTACTTTCGAATTTGGAGAGGATAACAGATTAACAGAAGATACTCAAACATACGTTGAGATATGTTTCGTTATCTATGAAAAGAACTCTCGTAAAAATGAGATCAAATTATTCCTAAAACTGTAAACGAAGCAATATTATTACGAAATGTGAAAGTTTGTGCAATGTTTTTTTATTTGATTTCCTTATAACCTATACAATTTAAATCGAATTATGGAGGCCAAATCAACGGAGGGTGTTTTAAAAACTATGTTAGCTACAAATTTAGCGAAAAATACTCCCGCAGTTCCTGTGCCTGACTGGTCTACGCCTTGTAGTGCCCAACCTAGTGTTTCTTTACCATCAGTATGTATATACAGCAGTTGTGTTTTAAAGTACAAAGTTATAATCATAATTGTATCATAGAATCCCTCGATAATGACAGTAAATATACCTGGCTCAGCAACGAATGATCCATACCTCAACATTACATTACAGTTAGTAATCTTAATGTATAAATATTGAAATATTTTAATCTAAGAGCATTTGTAGGAATTGCGTTTCGACAGTCGAATTGGGTTGTGAATTAAATTTAATGACAATAAATTTCCGCACACGTAACTCTGAATACAATCCGGCAAGATTTAGTGGCGTCATTATGAGGATAAGGGAACCTCGGACCACAGCGTTGATTTTCCGGACAGGCAAAATAATATGCACAGGTGCTAGAAACGAGCAGGACGCGTTATTAGCTTCAAAGAAATTCACTAGGATATTACAGAAATTAAATTTCAATGTAAGTTCTCGAAAAAAATTCTTTCACCTGAATTAATTGTTATTTTTTAGGTGAAATTTACAAATTACAAAGTTCAAAACATTGTAGCATCTTGCGATTTGAGATTTCCTATAAGATTAGAGAACTTAAATCAAATGCATGGACAATTTAGCAGGTAAATAATGAACAGTACAACGAAGTAGCCAAATTAAACTTTTTATGATCTCAGCTATGAACCTGAAGTATTTCCTGGACTAGTTTATAGGATGGTGAAACCTCGGTTAGTTTTGTTAGTGTTTGTCAATGGTAAATTACTGTTTACTGGAGCCAAATCCAGACAGGAGATTAAAGAAGCTTTTGATAATATATATCCAATACTTAAGAGTTTTAGGAAAAACTAGTTTTTGTATGTGTACTTCTTCAACTTTGTCCTTTTTTTAACTTGGTGTTTAGGTTTTATTTTTTTAATATATATTTATTTGTCTTAAACATCACAACATATGAAATAAAGTGTTTTATTTATTACTGATATTTGTTTTTACTAATTAATTGAAAAGAAAAGAAATAAGGGTGTTTGGATTTCACAAATAATTCATTGTTGATTATCTCGTTTTCTTTAAAGAAGAGTAAGTCTCCTATTCTGAAGATGGCAGCACAGCGATATTAGAATGCAATAATTACACTTTTAGTCAACAGATGACGGTGATACAATTTATCTATGAAATTCAGATTCGACAAGTAAATAATTGTGTAGTATCGTTTAACAGGACAAGGCGAAGTCAAGAAAACAATAAAGAAACGTTAGAATCAATTTATTATTTTTGTATACATTGTAATAAATATATAAAAGTTCACCAAAATTGCACATAAGCAACCATCTCTTAAAGAGCTCAATTCGCGATTATTAATAATTCAAGATGGTTCAATAGACTTTTTTTATGACTCAACATGCATCTTTTAATTTATATCTATTTAATTGCGAAAATACTAGCGTATAAGCAGCATCAAATTAGGCTCTAGCTGAGCTTGATTTCTGCTTCAGACTACCTGCAGAACGACCAGACATACCAGAAGTCAGCGAACGTTTTGAACCTTTACCAAGCTGTATGCTGTCATCTGTGGATCTTCTAACGCTGCGACTGCTATTCCGTGACGCTTCATCTAAGCTCCTTCTAGATCTCTGCAATATTTTGAGGAATCTAATAATTAACAAAGAAGGAATCTATCTTTCCAACTTACTCTTTCCGAACCTTTTCTGGTAAATGGCAAATATTTCTTTAATCGAGGCATGACTTCGAGATATTCTTTAGAATTTTTATACAGGAGCGGTTTTAAGCTCTTATACAAACCATTCTCCTGCTCTATCAGAAAATATAATGCTATTGGAAGAAACAATCTCTCAAAAATAATAACTTATCGTTACTTTCGAATTTCACCAAGACATAAGTCCTTTGGAACTGCATTAGTACTGTAGCATATTCGTAAGGCTTCAGCTCATGTACCTTCACTAATTCCCCAGTCTCAGGTGAGAAAAAATCAAATGTGGCGCCTAAATTTGAAAGCGTAAACGGCTGTCAAAACCTTTAAATTACAATCGATTTCGAAATACCGCTGTTTAAGTCGAATTTCACTTTGTCTGCGACGTAATCGATTAAGATCTGAATGTAACAATTCGGGTTGAATAGAAGTGTCTTGTTTTCTTGCAAGTTCGCTTTACTCACTGCGGATCTTACCGAAATCGAACTGGATCTAGAACAAGAACTGGAGCCGGTGACATCTTCTGGTTGTATTTCTTGGTACTCTTCAAATTCGCAAACAGTAGATTACATTTCAGTCGTTGTAAATTAAAAAATTTACCTGCATATTTTAAATAACAGAACATTTCTTGATAAAGATATCTGTCAAACAGTTGTCAAATTGGTGTTAAATTTAAAAATCCCTAAATAATCGTTTTTATATAACGGATTTAAATACGTAAATAAATTTTTTGTACTCGCTTATCAAAACCTGTCATTTCACGATTCAATTTGCGTGCGTAAAAAGTCACTTTAAACACGAGTGCGTAAAAGTAAAGTTGGTACTTCCTGCAACTTGATTAATTTAGTGACATATTAAAATCATAAATCACTAATCTTAATAATATGCTACCCAGTTCGCTGTTTTTCTATGAAAATAAAAGGAAATGAAATAGAAATTATTATATTTGGAAGGTGTGTAATTCAATGTCAGAACAGCAACAAATATTATATAAATTACCATTTTGAATTTGACAATTTTAAATTAAATGTCACTTCAAATAATCAATACTGCCAACTCAATTTTTTTAATTAATATCAAGAGATTAGTAGTGTGTCATAAACAATAACGTATTTAACAATATGTATTATTATTATAGTTCTCGTACAAAAAATATTGTACAAACTTCGTGCGTGAAACATTTCGCGAATTCGTGTCCATAAAGCGCTCGCCTACGGCTCGCGCTTTAAACTGGTCACTCATTCGCGAAATATGATTTCACGCACTTGGTTCGTAAATAACTATTTTTAAATTATTTCTGTTTTTTTTCCTTCTATAATGATTAAATACTGCAATATAGCAACTACCTGACAAACTGAAGAAAAAAAATTGGGCTGTTGAAATACCACAAAGATTAAATGTCAACAATGCGAATAGGTGAACGTTTTTCCACAATTATTTAAGCGTACTTTCCAAGTAAAAATTATTTTCGTTTTCAAGTCTCTAACGTTACAGGTTACAGATTATACGTATAAACATAAAATTAATTATAACACAAGATCAATATCTTACCGCACACGACTACATTTTTTTTAAACGCAGTTGTCAATCGAAAGCTGATCTATAATTACTCGAACTAGACATCGTTTTGCTACCTTTCGGATTTGCGGTTAAATACAATCTTGCACATACCGCAAATGATCACAACCTTCACCAGATTATGAAATGAAAATACTACGTATACTAGTTTTTTTTTTTAGACTTCTTTTGACCGCACTTGTTTCTATATTGAAAGATAGTGTTAATTGCTTAACTTTTTGAATGATTCATCACGATGTTTACTTACTGAATCTATCGGAAAGTTGTTAGCGTGCGATTAAGAAGCGGTTTCAATCTATCCGAATACTTCCTTTGTCATGCAGCTGTTATTATATTTGAGCTGATTTATTTAGTTTAGTCGAGACGTGAACGGTAATATCTTAGGTAATTACAACGTGGAAATGGCCATGAAATCGGGATTTTTTGACCGAATCACCAAAAAATTTATAAGAATATTGTTCGCAAGAGATTTTGTTTTTATACGAAAGAAATCAAAAAATGGAAATTTTAAAGATTAATTAACGGTTTCATATTAGGGAAAGTACAAATTATGACATATTAGTTATTTTAAAATGAGATACCACGTAAGTAAAAATTCCGCAAGGAATATAAAACCATATAAAGAATTCATTAGCATTAATTATCCTTTTCGTTCAAATTTAAGTGTCCAAAATGATCTACCCTAGTTAAAAAAAAGCAATGTCTTGCTTTATCAACAGACTCTGCATACGAATCTGAAGTAAAAACATCCGAAGTACATTTATTACCGTTAGTTTCTTTCTTAGGTTATGTTTATCGCTTATGTTTCATGTTTTTTATATACAAATATTTAAAAAATCACGGGCAATGGTGCAATACGGAGTATTTTCGTTTTATTGTCAAAACTACTGTTTTTAAAAACAAAGTGCAAAGAAACCCGACGAAGGTGACATTGCTCCAAACTATAAATTATTTTAAAGCACTACATTAAAATAAAAAAAAGGTTTTTTGTCTATTGTTTGCTTAATTTGATAAAATAGAATAGGAAAAACCACGCAACTAGTCATACAGCATATACATATTACAATAAAAACTGAAAACTGAAGATAGTGGGGAAGCTGTGCTCTCACGTGCAAGTTTATAACATTTCTCTGTATTTCTTCGGGTGTGTCTCAGCCCATTGAGCACGCCCTCTTGCTATTCTGCATCCACCACCTGAAATTGCTTGATCTGTACCTACTTAGGTGTCGGGATCATCACTCGTACACCTTTCAGTCATAAACTAATTTATTCCACAGTATTTTATTTGGGTCGGTTATTCTAGCTTCTTTCCATGATTTTCAGAGCGCTCCGGTTTCTTGTATTGTTACTCCGACGTATCCGAATTAGGAGAGAAGAAGAAAAATTCAACAAAGTGCCCTTCGAGAATGAGCTAATTAGAAATTCTAATGTACCGAGTTTACTTTGACCTAATTTTACTTGTAAATTGTACTAATTTCCTACTAATTATACACCTCATATACCCAACCTTGCACTAATAAACAGAAACTCTTGCGAAAGGCAAACATTAACATCTTCTAAGTCCTTGAATTACATATACATATGTATATTCCCTAAAGAAATTACTATCTCTGGTCCCTGAAAGTAAATTGAATTAAAGATTAAAATTAATAGCGATGTTCCTTACACAACAAAAAAACAACAAACACTTATTGAATCTCTATTTTAGCAGTATTCTGACATGTATGTATACATACAACCTAAACATTAAACACCAACGATTAAAAACACTTACTGATATAATTATAATGGCCAATAACCATTGGGAATAGATTGTTCAAATACAGTTGACAAACTAAAACTTTGGGACAAAGTCCGGCCTCTTGTTTCAAAAGCTATTGCATTGAAATACAAACGCTTAAATAGATCAATAACGAATACACTATACGTCACCAAATTATTCTACGTGCTGGTAAACCTATGACTTGGTTCGGGCTTTACATGCACAGTAATCCAAAAGAAATGTGTCCCTTGAACAGACGATTCTATATTTTTTTACTAACCGCTATACATGTGCAAATATTAGGAAACAAAGAAATTATTTTAAACAATATCTTTCTGGAAATTTTGTTACTTATATGTGGAAATTGCACAATTATCCAAATGTATTTCATGCTACCTTATACCCACAGTTATTTAAATTTAGTGTTTGTTTGCCAGCCATATGCATGTGACATAAGAAGTCAACACGTAACACTGAATAATGGTAACGAAAATCAGAAACAAAATGTCAAACGAAAGTCGGCGTGGCGTTCACTTCGTTTTGGTATCAAAAATCCTATTGGTACAACCGCAAACAATTTTTAGATTCAGTAATTAAAAGATCGACTAAGGTGCAGATGTTTAGTTCTGCTATGTCACTCTCTACGCCGTACTGGATCAGCCACAACCGCAAAATTTAATTGCGTTATTAGAAAAATACTTGTTGATTTAATAAGTTTACGAGAGCGACCAAAAAAAAAAACTATAACGTGATTTCTTATACACCGATTCAATAGTTTAGCGGTTGTGGTAAAAGTATCAGGCAAAAACTTAAGTGTTTAGTCTATAATCCAATTAAAACAGATGATAAATGATAAATAATACGAATAAAAAGTACCGAAACCCAAATTGAACAATATGTAAGTCCATACCAACAGAGATTAGAAAAATTATGTTTGTTTCGAAACATAGGCGGTTATTTACATAGATAAATCCGTTTCGAAAATGAGTACCTATATATGATGATGTAGGAGTTTTACGTTCATTAGTGAAGTCTGTTTTTTTTATGAAGTGAAAGCTTGTTATATTAAAATTGCTACTTCAGGAGCTATACGAATCAGCAGCTTTGAGTCTACAGTTTCTTGTAACAAATTGATCGATCGATGAGTTCGTTAATGAGCGTTTATTTTAAAGGCAATATATTTCCTAACTTCGCTGATAATTTTAATTAATAATAAAACAGAAATAATGAGTTTAAAATAATGCTTTGATCGACTAGAATATCTGTGAATGTGTGAATAAAACGCCAATGAAGAAATGTTAAAAATGTAAACCATTGGTATTAATCGATTAGTTACATCAATGCATTTGAGATAATTCCAGTTCTAAATTTCACCACAATGATTTTACATCGATAAATTTGACGAATTTTACTAAATTTTAGCCGTACATCTTAAGGTTTGATGGTCTCGTATGCCTTAAGGAAGGGCCGTATAACTTTTTGGGTTAAGATTATCGCCTCAGAATTGAACAAAGAATCGTTCTACCTGGCGATTATCCGCTCTTTTCTGGCCACCGTGTATATACATCATTTCTCATTTCCTTTATAATACAATTTTCATAAAATTATTTTACAAATTTAAAGACTTAATACAATTATTATTCTATAATAATCCCAAGTTGACAAATAAAGCAATTATTTCCGTAGAAAATTATAATGTTAATCCAATAAAGCCAACAAGAGCCAACGGTAAACTCCAATTCATGGTGCGTTGTCATGAAACAACCGCGTAATTCCCTTCATCACTTACGCACGATGATTGTGCACTTTATAACATAAATATCCCTCTTAACGTAACTTTTACTCTTAAGCAACTTTCGGATATCCTTCCTGGACTATTTATTATACCTTATACGTTCGAAATTGGCGTTGACGTATCCCAATTTGCGATGTTCGTGTCCATTCAAAGTAGATAACAACGTATACGTATGTATACGCGTAACGTTCCGAATGTGGTTGTTAGATTAGATTACCTGAAAATCGTTACTCATAATTAGTTTAGTAACGAGTCACTAGTGCCCTCAGGAAATATTTGCAATCTCTATCACGTTTTCGTTACGCATAATTCCTTTGCGGTAAACGATATTTTTGTGAATGAATTTTGTTCAAACCGTAACTGCCGGATCTGAAGTGTCGCAATGGACCGATGAATCGCTTCCGATGAGAATAGAGAGAAATCTGGTGAGAAATGTGGCCGTGATAGCGGTAGCCGGGCGAACGCGTGACCTTAGCTAATATCGTGGAAATTACTCAACCACCAATCCAGGGAAAGCTAGACGTAATCTATTCGGTAATATGGGTTTTAAATGTGATAGAATACGGTCACTTGCAGAATTATCAAACGGACAAATAATAAATAAAAACATATTGTTTTTCATTTCTCATTTCTTGACTATGATGTTATCATTTGTTTTTTAAACTGCAATGACATTTTTTTCCAACAGAAATAAATTCTCTACCCTTTTCCGAATACGAACATACCACAAACAATTAAGCACCTCGGAAAGTCATTAATAATAAAAGTTAAGAAAAGGATGGGGCCCAAGACCGAGCCTTGAGGCACACATCACAGACCTGATAGACTGCCAATGAACCGTATGCGCATCGCTACGGCGCATAATCAAAAGACTAAAGAACATCTTGGAACACAGACGTCATTATATGCGTCATGTTTCATGTAGCGTCATGCTTACCTTAGTTTTCTTTAGGAGGTATTTGCGTTAAGTCACGTTAAGTTTTTTGCAAGTTGACAAGTGTAACTAATGTTACCTAACCTTGCAGTTTGATTGTTTTATTTACTTTCTTTGCTTTATTCTTTCACGGACTGTTTCGAATATTATATATTATTCACCCGATATTTTTGTTTTACGTGTAAGGCTGTGGTGTAAGTATGCATATTATAGCATTAACAATTGAGCTTATATGATAATTAATCCAGGTGGTGTTTCCTAAAGAAAATGCCATCGTGTCGTGTAACATCCTGCAAAAGCAATAGTTACAAAGATGACGGAGAATTAACTTTTCATATGTGAGTTGCAGGATAATGCCATGGCTCAAAAATATTCTGAAATTATGATAATACTTAGTGTTTCTATGTGAAATAATTTTTTGTAGAATGCCCAAACATTCTTGTGTGGACTGTTACCATAAATCCCTGCAAAAGTAAGTGTGCATATGTTTCTTCACTACATTTCCTCGAAAAGGATTTTGATAGAACGGGACAGATTGTGCGAATTAAAGAGGTAGTTATTCCAACATTGAATTTGGACAAAGAAAGTCTAAAAAAGTATATTTTTATTTAGAATCACTTGATATTCCTGAAAACAAAGGGTAGAGGTAAATAAATGATGTATAACATATATATTTCTTTAAATTTTCTTCACTATTTCTTAGGTAAATTAATCTGCCCATCAAAGGAGGTACGATATATTCGCCAGTTCACCGAAAAACAAATTCGGAAAGTGATGGTCTTGATAGGAAACAAGATTCTACAAGAAGAAAACTTCCTAACGACTTTTATTTACTATCAAGTCATGTTTCCCAAAACATTTTTTCTAGTTTATCCCATCATTTGTTAGATATGTCACCTCTGGAAGAATCTCATGCTTCAATTTTAAGTAAAACCATAATACCGTTTTATAGCAAAATTAGACTTCATAATTTAGCGAAGAGGTTTACAGAAAAAATACAAGGAAAATCAATAAGGAAGGTATTAAGTAAACTAATATTATTTAATCATCAATAAATTATATAACAACTGCTGCAGTATATTATTTACTCCTAAAGACAACATAGAACGTTGGATTGTTATGACAAGTCGTGAAGATCTCATGAAACTTGTATTAGATTTTTTCTGCGTATTTTTATATGGCGTTGAAAGAATTTTTTCTTTTCTCTCTTATTAAACCTGAGAACGAATGAAGTATATGTTACCAGTTCATCGTAAGTTTAGAAACTAGTTCTAAGTTGTCCACAACTTTAATAAAACAAAACAATGCCATATAAAATACATAGGATAAAATCTAACATATTCTACTAATTATCATTACAAATTGCAAGTGCTATTAAAATTTATTTGATGGGATTTGTTCGTAGCCGTTAATGCAATTTTATGTTTTCTCTTTTTTAATGAGTTAGCGGCTTATTTTTATATAATGATTTAAATTTTTTAATCAATTAAACTCTTCATTTAACGTTTCGACAATCTATTTATTGTTGTCTTCTTCAGAAATTGTTTTTTTTAAATTCACATTTTTATACATTTAAGGACAATCACAATGACATTTTAAAAATTATTTTGATTTGTGATATCAATTAAACTCTTCATTTAACGTTTCGACAATCTATTTATTGTTGTCTTCTTCAGAAATTGTTTCTTATAATTCACATTTTTATACATTTAAGGCCAATCACAATGACATTTTAAAAATTACATTTACATATTTTGTACATACATTGTCCTTAAATGTATAAAAATGTGAATTATAAAAAACAATTTCTGAAGAAGACAACAATAAATAGATTGTCGAAACGTTAAATGAAGAGTTTAATTGATTAAAAAATTTAAATCATTATATAAAAATAAGCCGCTAACTCATGAAAAAAGAAAAAACATTAAAATTTATTGATATCCTTAACTTTATTTATTTGAATATCCGCCATGGTATAGACGTCATTGATGACGTTTGTGGTCCAATATGGCACATTTCAATTGATGGCAGTTTTGAGTTCAATATCAGCACTCTATTATCTCTATATAGTTTAGAGAATCACAGCTAATGCCATCTGTCGTACGCATTATCAAAATCTTTCGTCAGATCTACAAACATAAAATACTCAAAATAAAAATACACCTCTGCATAAGGTAGCGTGATTTTGTATCTATATATATGTTAAATATTTTTAAAACATGTTTAAAACATTGACTTCAATAAAACATAGAATAGATTTTTCTATGAAATACAATTTAGCGAAAAGATCAAAGGTTGAGTATTCGTTGGAGCTCCCAGTAGAATAATTACCATATGTTTATTTATTATTCATAATGCTTTCAAAATCTGATTTACTTACTTAAAGTTTATATTTTTACTTGTGTACTTTTGACGATGGAAATTGTGTCTTTCCTAATAAAAGGGGTTAACCCAGTCTTGTAAATATTAAAACGTTTTAATACACAAAGGTTTTTCCAAGCTTATTCGCATTGATCATTAATAATTACTGGACAGGTGTAAATTATTACCCTCTATTACTATAATGGTTGATAAAATAAGAATATTCTCTTAAAGAAGATCAGTTATATAATCAAATTGATTTGAATTTTACTGCACTTGTTATTCTGTACCTCATTTCCTGCTGTTTTTGTTTTTTTATGTTACATAACTGATAAATCCTCATGGATGCCTCAATTGGTATGCCATTAAATATACATAAATAGTTGTTTAACGAGTTTATTTTAAACAAAACTTCAACAGGTGCTAAAATAAAACTAACACATGACACTTATTTACCTGTTAGATAATGTTAATAGAATTACAACAATAATTTCTCATTTTTACTTCATATCATGCGTTCGTTTTAATATCATTGAATGTTTTGGAATATCTTTTTAATATAGAATTATAAATTTAATCGCGGTCGAATTTTTCTAAACACGCCTGTGTATATTATTTCAATATCAACTCACTCGTACTACGTACACATATTAAAACTGACCTACGCTCGCGGTAAGGTAACGTATCAATCATAACTTGCACGTCAGGGCACGTCAAAGAAAGGTCCCTATTCGCGGAAATTCCCACCACGCAAAAACCGCAACCGTACATCCCCCGATATTCTCCCAAATATAAATAAAACAATACAGAAGCGTCTATACATACATATATTAACATTAAGTTCCCAAGTGCGATCAGTTGGTGGATAGTAATAACAGAAAGCGCAAGCATGTGGCTGACGACTAGTTTTTGTTTGGCGGTTTTCTTGTGTTCCGTAGCGGACACGGAGTGCTCTCCGCTGCCTACGAACTCCGAGGAAGTTAACAGTGATGTATCGGCAGTAAAGCAAGTCGATGTTGATGCGATAGAAGCGGGAAATGTTGAGACGAGAAATTCAGGTAAAAATATTTAAGAATTCAGTTCTTATTTATTTAAAACCCAGTTGATATATTAACTACTTCAGGCATTAATAGATAATCTTTATTCGTACAATTGACAAATAACCTAGAAATATCAAAACATGTAAGAAAAAAGAAAAATATTGAAAATTTCCTTTTTATATGGAATACTGAATATCTTTTATATATTTAAGTTTAATATATTCTGAAAACAGTAAAACTATTCCTAACAATTCTTACAAACCAGCTTGAATCATTTTTTTTTCTATAGAAAACAGCTTTAATCTTAGTTGCATATGAAGCACACAGCATTTTATGTAAACATTTTGGCAAAAATTAACAATAAATATAATATATATATATCTATATAAATCAAAATAATTTTATGAGATTTTAATGATTTATAAAATATTTTAAAATAATATTTTTTCTTTAATCTGACATTTCGTCAATTTGCTTTATCAAAAGATTGTGATTAATTTCCACATTTTTTTTTAAGTACCTAATATTTTGTAAAATTTGTGACATAATTTATTTAATTTAGGAATAAGAAGGTGGTTATATAATATAGATTAAAAAAAAATATTTTCACGTATTAACCTGAAATAAAGGATTCAATTATAAGTTTGTAAAATTTTAAGTTAATATTGGTTTCTTTCCCTTTGAATTTATGCGCCATTTTTGACTGTTTTGCAATTTAATACAAGGCGATACTAGTGCGTGCTCTATATTTAGTCTTGTTATCCTTGAGGTAAAAATTTGTTGGTGTAAAATATTCAGAAACATAGAAATTTTGAAAGGATACGGATTGTCGAAATATATATGATTATGAGTTTTTGTTTAATAAGGATGAATTCTAAAATAATTTCTTGCTTTATATTTAAATTTGTTTAAAATTAAAATACTGATTTTCATTCGCGTTAGTAGAATATATTATCCTAAAGTATATAGTTTTTTTAGTATTGGAGAGGGTGCAAACGTCAAAAATTCAAGAAAGTATCGATCGGCTTTACGATGATGCACAATTGAGTTGAAGTATTTAATCCTTTTACAATTGTTGATGCATTTTCTACTACTTATTTTCTTTTCTGCTACTTCAGCGTTTTTCAAATTAGCTCCATATTAGTTCATGGTCTTTTTTTTAATTCTTCTCTACAGAGGTTAAGGCTACCATCCAAAAGCTTTGGTGTGATTCTTCATCTAGACCCGATAGACAATCAATCCTTACCATTCCTTATACGGGGTTTTTCATTTTATTTTGACCACTGCTTATTTCCGATACTATTATATTTACAAAAAGAAATTCAATCAAAAATTTTAGTGTTTTACATCCACCGAATAAAAACTTTATAACTATCAGAATTGCATATAGAGGGGGCTAATATAGGATATGGACTAACAAAACATAGTTTCGATTTTTTTAATAGAACATCCTATATATTTTTATGTGCAGCAACAATGCAATGCTACATACAATCTAATAGTTATCACTTTTTTTTTAATCGATAGAGGTAAAACACTACAACTTCTATTTGAAGTATTTTTCTTTTGTATTTGTAATAGTAATGGAAATAAGTAGTGGTCAAAATAAAATTTCCCACATTTGGAAACCTACCAGTATTGCTCCCGTCTTAAAAAAAAAACGTGAACGTGCTAACACCGATAATTACCGTCCAATCAGCTTGCGCCAAAGTTTATGCACACTTGCTTTACACCAAATTCTATAATTGCCTGAAGCCCTAATGAATCTGGTTTCTCTTACTCAGTTTCTCAAAAACAAACTGGAACAGCGTCGGTACAATGATGCCATCTATATGGACTTTAAGAAGGCATTTGGCAGTCTTGACCACGGTTTAATTGGCTTCAAGCTTTCTGTAATGGGCATTGCTTCTTTCGTTATTAACTTAGTCCCCCTTATGTGAACACAATGTACTTCGTCTCTTGTACTTTGGTTACCATTTTAACTGCTCGTTTACTCGTCCAAACTTTGCGTTTCTATTAATGACCTTTTGTCCCAAATTAAATGATTTAAAGACCTTTCATAATATCTCATCTTCTGATCACTAGGTTATCCTTCAATCTAACTTGCACATTATTAGTGACTGGTGTAAGGCTAATAGACTATGTCTAAACATTGGATAGTGTTGTTCTTATTTTAGAAAAAGTAATGCCATTCTTTTTAATTACTCAGTTGATCAGATTAATATAGCCCGCTGAACCACTCTCAAAGATTTACGAGAAACTTTTAACTGCCAACTACAGTTTTCTGAGTATATCTAAAGAGGCGCGCCTTTTTCGCTTGGCTCTTTGATTCGTTCTTGCAAACAACTCACGAAACTATCTCCAGAAGATTTTTCATTTTGAATCTGGTATGAGTCAACTACGAATAGCTTTTTTTTTAGTTTCTTCCTCTTATTTTCATAAATTTTCTTCTTCTTGAATATTTTTCAATATTTACTTTTATTTTTCAAATTTTATCAATTTTACTTTTACATATTTAATCGTCCTGGGTTTTAAGACATTTTACAGTTTCGAACAATGTTTCTCGATTTTTTAAATAAAAACTGCATGAAATGTATCATTACCTACATTCAAAATTTTCTTAGGAAGAACAATTTGAAAGAAACACCCACATTCAAGTCTTCGCCACTAGTGGAAATACTTTTATTTTTATCATGCTATTTCCAGCATTCTATAAAAATCCTCGTCAAATAAATACGAATCACGTAGGTATGACGTACTCCCATACATAATTTAAAATTCCCATATACGGAATAAGACAACCATGACGTGGGATTTTAAAAAGCAAGCGGAGACTTCGAGATCATCCGAGAACAACATTTCCTATCCGGTAACCTCAAATACTATCAGGCGATAAATTGCTTAAAGTTTTTATTTAGGTACATCAATTCCAACGCTGAGGGTTCCTTTTCATTTATTTCTGTTCCTGAAAACACACAAACAACGAGGAATAAAAGAAAAAGATATTTTACAATTTCTGTATTACTGCGCTGTTCTTTCTATATTTATCTTCACATTTTCTTTACCATGACGGTATAATGTAATAGAAGTAACTGCAAAAATGAAAGAATATATGTCGAGAAAATAACGATCAATATTTATAGCTTTGTTATTAAGTGATTTTCCTGAAAAATGCTGAAACACGTCAAGCATCAATATTTGACGAAAAAAGCTTATTGTTTCATTTTCTGTTTTCTAGTCATGACGTCATCAGTTCCTCTTTACCAAATATCATGATATCCAACACTGCAAATCAAGACACAGGGTGTTCTGCAAAAAAAAAAAACCATGATTACTTTTCTGTGATTTTCACTAATCAAAATTGGAGTTAATTGAATGTAATTATGATGTTGAAATACCTATTCTCAAATTGTCTGCCTATATGTAACAGCAAATACGTTAAAATGTCGTATAGATGGCGCTTCTCTTATTTCACACTGGTAATAATCCAAATCCCGCGTAAATTGTGTGTTCGACAGACAACGTTATAAATTATTTATGTCGTGTATTTACTAGGTACACATCTTGCGGGTGTTACCATTGAAATTGCAAAAAAAAAATCACAGGTAACTTGATGACATTTTTAAATGACGACCCGTTAGAAACTAGTTTGTAAATACCCGCTTAAGCTAAAACAAACATAAATTTTATTTATTAGCTAACAATAAGTATAATATCTTGCGCGGATATTTCAAATTTGTCATGAAACATCCTTGAATTACGGATTCAACGAATCTTGAGGTTGACAATGAATTACCACCTTGTTTATGGATTTTAAATGCTAAATCGTTTACATTAAATTTTATTGTGAGCATAAAATAATAAATATTTCGTACTTGAGCTAAAAATTATAATTGTATAGCATAATACCGCTCCTATACAAAACAGTGTAGCATTTTGGAACCAGTGACACTCCTTTAAATTTAACTTGCTTGTCATCATACGATGGAATAAATTCGAACAAAAAAGTTAGAATAGAAAATTAGTTGCATAGTAAAAACTATTGCTAGCACTGTCTTGTCCGACAATTCGAATAGTACTAAACTCATAGTTAACAGGAGCGTTTATATGTACAAGTAAAAGCGAGTGGCACCTTAAGCATGTTCCAACTTGTTTAACTTTTCATAAGAGAGCGCCGAATTCAGGGGATGACTCGTATATACGACCATATATCGACAAATGCTGCTATAACTTTTAATAAGCCTCAAATGTCTTTATTTGTTTCTGTATTTATTGATATAACGCATTTTCTGCTCATCATAGGTAAATCGTGGATGACTGAAACCGCGGATACAGAGTCAGCGGATAACGGGGTACTACTGTACTAAAAATAGTCATAATAGTTAATGATATAAAAAAATATGGCAATATAAGGATTATAGACAAACAATTCGATTATAACGAAGTATTAAACTCCTGTTTCACTAGATAAGTTTTCCAGTATAAACTCAATATCAGCAACAAACAATCAAACAAAACCGTTTTATTAGATCCACACAACAGAATCACATAGTAAAATTAATCGTATATTAATTAATCTTTAAACAAAAAAAAATCATTCAATTATATGAATAAATAACACATTATATAACAAATAATTCATTTCTGTACTCTTCAAGAACATCCATGTTTAAATTCCACACATCAATATGCCTGTAAATTTGCATATTCGTAATTGTTTTATGTTAATTCGTCAGTCGATTAGTTATCTTTGTAATATTTGCGTATAGGATTACTCAATTGGTGTGCATAAATTAAAAAACCCATTCCTAAATATCATATATATGAATTTATAAATAGTACTTACATGCACATATAAATGTACAGTCGCTACAAGTTCTAAGTTGATGACCTTATATAGATGCTTTCGGTGTCTTTTTAATATTGCCAAATCCGCAGTTACGTGTAGATTTATCTTTACCCTAACATATATGAATGCATGGTACATAAATTGCCATTCATTTTCAGTTAGTAATAATAAAAATACGTGTTAGTAGCTCTTTTAAAGAAATCGATAAAAATGAATGAAAAAGTATCCTAAAATACACAGTTTTTTGAAACCATGTATATAAAAATCTCGGCAAGTCCGTATGTTATGTCCATTGATATATATAATAATACAGTAAAACCAATTGACAAGGCAACACTACGGAAAGTGTGGACGAACTGGACTACCGCCTTGAGGTATATCATATCACGATAGAGATGATAGAGTGCTGATATTGAACTCAAAACTGCCATCAATTAAAATGCGCCATATTGGAACACAAACGTCATCAATGACGTCGATACCATGGCAGATATTCAAATAAATAAAGTTAAGGATATCAATAAATTTTAATAGCACTTGCAATTTGTAATGATAATTAGTAGCATATGTTAGATTTAATCCTATGTATTTTATATGGCATTGTTTTTTTTATTAAAGTTGTGGACAACTTAGAACTGTAGACAGTTTCTAAACTTACGATGAACTGTTAACATATACTTCATTCGTTCTCAGGTTTAGTAAGAGAGAAAAAGAAAATTCTTTCAACGCCATATAAAAATACAGTTTCAAGTTTCATGAGATCTTTACGACTTGCCATAACAATCCAACATTGTATGTTGTCTTTAGGAGTAAATAATATACTGCAGTAGTTGTTGTATAATTTATTGATGATTAAATAATATTAGTTTACTTAATTCCTTCCTTATTGATTTTCCTTGTATTTGTTCTATAAACTTCTTCGCTAAATTATGAAATCTAATTTTGCTATAAGACGATATTATGGTTTTACTTAAAATTGAAACATGAGTTTCTTCCAGAGGTGACATATCTAACAAATGGGATAAACTAGAAAAAATGTTTTGGGGAACATGACTTGATAGTAAATAAACAAAAGTCGTTAGGAAGTTTTCTTCTTGTGGAATCTTATTTCCTGTCAAGATCATTACTTTCCGAATTTGTTTTTCGGTGACCTGGCAAATATATCGTACTTTCTTTGATGGGCAAATTAATTTACACGTAAAACAAAAATCTCTGGTGAATAATGTATAATATTCGAAACAGTCCGTGAAAGAATAAAGCAAAAAAAGTAAATAAAACAATGAAACTGCAAGGTTAGGTAACATCAGTAACACTTGTCAACTTGCAAAAAACTTAACGTGACTAAACGCAAATACTTTCTAAAGCCCTGTATACCTAAGCTATTGAGTAGCTGTTACATACTACTCAACATTTAGAGAAGAAAATCTAACTTTAACATCAAGAATGGTTAAATTAACATTTAAAAAAACCATTTTAAACAATATAAGTCGCTAAGAAAATAATCAATAAATTTATGCAATGTTGTGTTTATAGATTAATAGTTTAGTAAAATGGACCGAAGTGCAACCTTTTTGTAAATGTTAAGGCAACAATATCTATGCCTGCGGCTATTAAAACAGAAAGTTTATTCACTTCACAATTATATATTTTAATCAATGATTCAAATCTTAACACTTCAGTAAGAGTCGCACCAAATACCTATTTCAATTCTCTGATTGATTGTGTGTATATGCAGAAGCGTGAATAACAAAGCATATTAGGGAATTTTATACTTAAATTGGCTTATCAAATAAATAAAATAAATGTATTTGATAAGAATGCAAGATGCAACATGCGCTTTCGTCTAGTTCCGACTGCAAAATTAGTCGTTTACATTTAGAGAACGTTTCAGCGCGTCAACTTTGCAAGAGTTGCAACGGTAGCACTTACCATGCGTTTATTCTTCTTATTTTATGTGAAGAACATCAAGTTTGAAACTCGTTTTCGCTAACCTTGCGTGGGTAAGCAGCGAATTCCTTTGTTTTGATTCGTTTAATCAGAAGGTTAACATTAAAATCTGCTTAAAAGAAACTGTCTATTAGTATAAATATTTATTCAGGAAATATTTTCTCAAATATTTAATTTGAATAATTTTTACTTTGCATATTATGCTAAGCAACCATTACTAATCCGCTCATGTGAACATTGAAATTTGTTCGTTCATTCTACAGAGTGAGCAACCGGATGTGACCACCACGTGATCACGAACGTCACAGAAAAAGTGTATTTTTTTGTTTTACTGTTTACTGCTCTGCTTGTTGTTTACGTTCTGTCATTTGACATTTAACGTGTTGGAAAAAAATATATAGCACGTCTTATTTTAAGGTTAAGTTATAAACATATTGACAAATCAGTAATGTGACATATCTTGTACTACCAACTTAACAATGTTGCCACCTTAAAATTTGAGGTCACGTGGTGGTCACATCCGGTTGCTCACTCTGTATTAAGAAAAAAACCTTACTTCATAGTAATATAAGCATTTTCGATCTGAACTCGCAAACTGTCAGATGTACCTACGTCAAACGCATGCGCATGACTTAATTTGTTAGAAGCTGTTTATCGCAAGGTATATACTCATTGCCCATGCATTTGACGTCCATCTGACAGTTTGCAAGCATGATGGAACGAGACTATAAATCTCCAATGCGTTCCATCAAACATCAAGTTTCTTATTTTCAATAGATCAATCCCAAATAGCAGTGTATCATCAAAACACATTATCCAGTTGTAAGTTTTAAATCACACAGTAGCAAATCAAGCCCTCTTAAAAAAAAAATAGTAAACCTTGTTCAGGTATTGTTTTCCTATTTTGGTGTTGTGATCTGTGATCCTGTTCTGTGTATATATCGTATGCATTTCAAGCAATTACATTATATAAAGCCACATGAATTCTAGGATATAGTTTCTTTCAATGTCTCTGCAACTAACAAACAGTTTCGCAGCAAAGCTAATAATGATTTTCTTCGATTGAAATACTGTTTCCCTACAATCCACAATATTATATTATGACGAACACATCGGTAAGTACATTCAAGAGACTCCGGCTTTAGAATCTTTCTCAATAAATTGCATTTCAACGTAAAAACACGTATTGAAACTATTGTTCGTCCTTCTCGTATAACAGGGCTTGTGAATGCACTTCAATTTTACACAGATTTTGTGCGTAAATTGGACGTAAACCACGATTTTCTAATTGTTTTTGCTACAAGGGTAAAAAAAACTACTGTCTCTTAAATCGCCTTCATCATGCATTGCCAATTATTATCGGCTGGATGATTGTTTGAGTTCACACCTTTTCAGTTAGTTGTTCTTTTTTTCATTCATAATACAAAGTAAAACCTATAATTAAAACAAGAACCTTACTTATAAAAGAGATAGTAGTAGCCTTTATTTTTTTGTTTCCATAATAAGTTCTTGATTTAAATATCGACTTTTTGTATAGCCATTCTCTCCAATAATGTGCGTTTATGTAATCGTAAGATATTTTTTTCATTATAGGTATGTTGAATCGCACGGTACACCTGTAAAATAAAAAAAATATACCTAATTAATAGAAATACCACTAAACTGAAGGTATTCCGCAATGAAAGCGCGTTCAATGTCTTGTTAATTCATGCATATGTAGTATATAATACGTAATAGTGGAACAAACAGAAAAAAACTCTTAATACCTTATCAAATGAAACAGCAAAAATTGGAAATTGCGGAAGCCTTGAGTACAGATTATAATTAACCTACGTTCACATTTAATATAAATGTGTAATTCCATTATTCCTTTGTTTATTTTATGAGAGGTTGTTGATTTTATTTACTTGAGCGTACGCAAAACAGCCAATTTGCATATAATATAATCGGCATTAATATCATCAAATGTGATGAATAGGCACCGTGTTATGCAATCATGTTAATTTCAATTTAATTTAATTTTCCTATATCAATGCTACTGAAAAATTATGCGCAGTGTGTCTCACTACGAATTGCAATCATAATATGGAAAACTATTCATCTAAAAACTGAATTGAATCAAATACAAACACCTGTATGTGTATGTTTGTGCTAGAATTATTAGCTTAAAGGACAATAATATTGTGGAATATAATAGTTGGTAATTATATTTATACGTATAGATAAAGATGGTTCATGGAAGGTTTTATTAAATCACTATAAATTAAAAAAAATAACACCATATAATTCAATATCTGATTGAGTAGCATAAATAATTATACAAAAGTATAAATGGGCAATAAATTCCGAAGGAAACTAATTCACTTTATTGTTCTTTAGAATATTAGAATACAACATAGTAATCTTTTTTTATTATTAAACATGCTACAAATATTTGTAATAATTATTACTGCAGAAAACCATGTCAAGATCGCTTTAAATTAATTTGGAAATGCCAACTGATGCCGATGGGGAATTTTTATTGTTGAAATTACCCAGCATTAAAACCACGAATAATAAAAATAAAATCAGTGCGAATCCTTTCATTCTCCTCAATGATTAAATTTATTTTTACACATCACAGAATCCGACACGCGCGCACGACTTTCGTTTTCATTCTGAAATGTAGGTCGATATATCGACGAAAGAGTTTGTGAATATCTGTGACTGATCGCATTACAGAAGAGCCGAAATTTTGGCGTATCTCCAGTGAAAGTATGCATAATGTACAATAATAAATAAATGTCTTTTTGCGCAACCTATATATTAAAACAGCCGAATACCAACACATCTATCGATATCCGTGGGACGTGACCTTGCGGATTGTTTACCTAATTACAGACCGACAGTGCAAAGGAAGATATATTTTTGTCTACTTATTTGTATAGTATGAGATTATATCGATGGTTTATCTCTGAAATTTCATTATCAAATTTATCTTTGGGTACAATGCGAATGTGGAAAATATGTAAATACGAAGCGGGCCATAAATATTTATTGCTAATTTAAGCATGAATTCTAATAATATCTATTTGTGTCTATTTCTTATTCATCGGTACTAATATTTATATTCACAAACGGCAATTTTTGGAACAAAATACGAATACTCGATAAGTTCTAGGAATATGCCAAATGTCATACAGATTGGAATCTTGTATATCAGCATAGATTCATAAGAAAACATGCTTTAAATTACACTGGTAGTGGTTTTGCATTCGGTAAATTTTTGGCTTAAAACTTTTAAACAAGAAGCCATCAAAAATTGAGCTGGAAATACGCTGGAAGACCTCAAAGATTGTGTCTTCTTATTTCTGGAGATAATATATCTAATATATTTACTTGAGCACTTCAAGTATGCCCATTTTTTGTTCTCCTATCCTTCAGCTCTTATTTCTAGTTGTTCTTATTCCATTTATTATTCTAATCTAGCAAACCTTATTTTATTTGGGTTGTACAATCGTTCGTTACCCAAATATATTCTAGCTTGTGCATCCTGTTGGATTAACCTATTGATATACCTACAAAAACATGCCTTAACTTATATAGTTAGTAAAATTCCTACTACTAAAACTGAATGTAAAAGTAAGAACATCTGATATACCGCGCTAAAGCTATCAACACCGAATGGCGGAAAAAAGCATGTTCCCAATTGAACAAGTTATTAATATTAATCCTTCTTTCTCATGTATATGATTTCGTACGCATCCAATTCTTCCAATGGAGTTGTCATTAGTTAAAATTTTCTATTTTTATTCTATGTCCGGTATCATTTGTGTGTTGTGCGGCACTCAATGATTCAACCCTGCCCTAGCGGTAATGTAGTAAAGCATATAATGTGTTCTTTAATAATACTGTTTATACATATGTACATATATCTTTTTAAATTCTATGGAAAGATAATTTCACACACTTTTTGTCAGGGGTTCTGCTGGAGTTTATTAGAGATTATGGAACTTTTCATGTGAGATTTATTTTGGACTTTTTTAGATTCTGAACTACAGTGTGTCCCTAGATGGAGTTGACAAGAGCAAAAAGAATTATTATTGGTTTACGACAAAAAGTCATTCTTTATAAAAAAAAAATTAAAAAAGTCGACAAAAATTACCTTACAGTTGTCAGCAGTATGTAGACTTTTGTGGCTATGTGTATTTATTCTACAAGCAGAAGTTTTTATAAAGAATGATTTGTTGTCATAAAATCAATAATTTTTTTTTTCCTCTTGTCAGCCCCATCCAGAGACACGCTGTATATCTGCATTAAGGAGCGGCTTTTATAGACCTTCTTAATGAATTGCAATCTTTTGTTAAATGGACACGTTACCAGGCTGTTGTCGACCATTCTATGTTGTCCGCAATGATTTGAATTTGTCAGTTGGGAGCCATTGATGTAGGTGTTAATGTTAATGTAATTTCTTATTACAATAAGGAATCTAGGAACTGGAGTTAGTTATTTACCTCTTCTTCTATTGTGTATTTAGTAGTTTTGAATTTCGAGAAGAAATCTACGATAGTTATTTTGGTACTGCTGCAAACTTGAAACCCCAACCAAATCCTGGGGAAATATACCTTTGCCATTACAGATATAGCTTTGGGTAATACTATGTTTACCAACATACTATTTCTATCTTTTTCATACTTTGATAAGACTTTTTATGTTTGTTTGACTTAGTTTGAAACCTTTTCTGTTTCTTAGAGAGCTTTTGATTTAATTTTAAAAAAAGGCACATTTGAATTTTCTTGCATGTACTTACGGATTACTTCATACCATCAAGTGTTGATGTAAAAAGTAAAGTAGATTGATTAAACCTAGGTTTTAACATATTACTTACATTAGGAAGTTGTATATTTTCTTTATATTTTTAACTTTTTCAAACCATTCTGATAATGTCTGGGTAACATAACAATTGACAAGTAGCATAAACATTAACACTTTCTTTACTTATCATTATTAATATTGAAACACTCTAACATATATCATATCTAATTCCAACTTTCTTTTCCAGTAAACATCATTCCTTCAATTATCCGCAGCAAACGAAACTTCGATTATTCAGACTATTATTTCGGCAGTAGCAGTGAGGAAGGTAATGGCTTCAGATATCTCCCAAAACCCGTTTACCAACACGATTTCGGTCACTACTGGAAAGTCCACCAGCCCGTTACTCATTCCGGATTCGGCTTTTTTCCAGGCTACCACCATCACCACCACCACCACAACAAGAAATGCAAATACCCCCACGAATATAGCGGGGAATACGACGGAAATTTTTCGGACGAAAAGAGTGGCCCTATCGGCAGGACCACCGTGAAAACTCCACCCAATCCTACACAAAAACCGATCACATCGCGACCTATTGAGACTGTTCCTCCAACTACCACTACCACAACAACCACTGAATACATTCCTGTCATAGATATAAGGAGTAGTAATTAACATCTTCTGGTATTCCCCTAATATCTAATTAATTCTTTTGTAAATATGTGTTTCTGACTATAGGTAATTAACCTAATAGTATTTTTTATGTGACGAATTGCGTTTCGTCATTTTGCCGTTAATATAACGGCGACAATTGAAAATATCCTTCCAATTGTGCGAGATATCTAAAAATAATTCGGTTATAAACTTCCTACCCGGCTAATACCGGAGCTGCGTTCTGCGAAATTGCCCATAAAGGAGAAGGGAATAGAACGAAATACTATAAGGTTAATACCGACTTTCTACTCTCTTATTTTATTTGTAAGTACGTAATAAATTATTTAATGTTTTGTGTCTTTTTTATCGAATTAAATATCTTTTTTTATATCTGTTTACTGGTTTTATTTCTACTTGGTTATATGTATTTATGTTCCTTCAAGTGTACTTAAGTATTGGTATATAGAGCTGTTAATATAATGTACCTTACCTTTCTAACTTTTTCCCTGGCGACCTTGCTATACTTAAACTAATCTTACTTTCGATATTATTAAATAAAACAGATTTTTACTAATATTAACAAAAAAATACAAACCATGGAGATGGTTTCATAAGTAAATAGATGAATACAATAATTTATCTAACTTATTACTAAGCTTAGGCCTAAAATACGAAACAACTATTGTATACTGCCAGACAGATCTAATATCATCGCTTATAATTTCAGTGATTACCAAAACTACTCACCATTTAGACTAGCGAAAGTCAGGTAGAAGAAATTAAATTATTTATTATCGAAAAAAGTGATTTCTTACGGTTTAAGCTTTTACATTAGCTTGGCCATAATTGCTAAATTTTAATATTTCCGGTTCAAAATCCAAGATTCCGAGCAAAGCGATCAAAACTGAACGAAACTTCTATTCCCATATCTAATAACCTTTGGCTAAATTTATTAGCTTTTTCAGAGAAACTACAAAAGGTTTTAATGTACTAACCTCCAAAAAGAAATTAAAAATAAACTTAAAAACATTGAAGTTATCAAGCAGTTGAACTTATAATAGCAGTTAAATTTCAAAGGAGAAACAATATATACATTAGCGCTAAAGGCCTAGTGACTTCCTTTCTGATCCTTCTTTTATAAGCAGTGCTTTAATTCGCCAGTGTAGCCTAACAAAGTGAACAACCATACATCTACATATATACGCACACACACATATAGAAAACACAATGCTGGTCCACACGTGCTGACTAGTGTTGCTAGTGCTTCCCGTTCTCTGTCCTCGTCTCGAGAAGATGAGAATTCCGTCTCGTCTCGGACTGCCGGAATCGAGGGCGAAATGGTCTTGCTCTTGTTTCTGTATTTGTTTTATTTTTATTATAATACTTGTTGTTGTATCATTTGTTTAATTTTTTTTGTATTGTATGTAGTTTAAATTTTTTATTTGTTTTGATAAAGTGTTGTAATGTCTTATGGTTTCTGCCGTAGGTATTTTTCTATATCTGTTGCATAAGTTTCTTTCCGCTCTAATGCAAGATTGTCTTCTTGTGGTGTAGTTATGTATTTGTCGGGTCTTAGTCAATTGTATATTTGTTTTTACTATATTTTTTTTGGATATCGTATATTAGTATTAGGTTTTTTTGTTGTATTGTTTGTTGGGTATTTATCTCGTGAGTCTTCTCATAGATTTCTGTTGTGGGAGTTCTTTCTTATAAGCCATACATTAAACCATTCATTTCCTATCAATATACACTGACCCCCAAAATCGTTGATGAACAACTCTCCAAAATAAACCGCCCCAAAATTTACTTTCCAAAATCAGCCATCCAAACGATTTTTGTTTTCAAACTATACCGTAAGAATGATATTTGTCATTTCAATTTCAGATCCTGGTGAACGAAGCAAACGTCAGAATTTCTTCGAAGACACTCAAGATCCAGATAATTCCGATTCGGAATTCCCTAGCAGGCCCTTATTCGTATCTAAAGGCAATGTGATTTCTCAACCTGCGCCTCTGGCTTCAACTAATGACGCAGACAATTCACCCGAAAGCAATTCCAACGAAAATTCAACAACCGAAGCTGCATCTCCTGCCATAGACGCACCAGTAGAATTCGAGGTCATCCCAGCCGTGAAGTACCATGAGCAACATTATCAATTCGATGATAATGGAAGGAATTATGAAAGGGAAAGGCCTCATTTTAGGGGAAATATATTTTGGTTTAACCAGTTTGGGAGACCAAGATCGTCTTTCGGTTACGGCTATCGACCGTTTCATCATTACCATCCAGGATTGCACAATTACCAATTCTATTTCTACCACTATCCTTATGGAGGATATCCTCAATTCCCACCAAGATTTAAAGAGGCTGAACAACATGACAACCAGCATGAGCATATGCGCGATACTTTTCCAACTACTACGGAAACAATCCCGAATTTTTCACTTGACATTGACGTTAGATTAATCAGATAATTAAATTATTTCGGATTTGATTGTTAGTAGAAATGATTTATAGAATTTAAAAGAAAAATTACATTTTAGTGAATATGCAAAGAATTTTATTCTATTTAAAGAAATATATCAAAAGGACTTCAACCAAAACACTATGACAGATTAGTTTATGCATTTTTACATAATGTAATAACAAATTATTTACCTACTAATAATAAGCATATATAAGCAACAATATTAGATAATTAAAACAGTACAAAAATAATTCCAAATTTTTTTGTATAATTTCCTCTAAAATGTATCAAAAACCTTCATAACTTGAAAATTATTGCAGATATGCACGAGGAATGGTAATACATTTTGATGCAAAATTTAATAAGGTTTCAGAATATTGAAAAAAAAGGGCATTATATTTAAAAAAAATCGGGTTTTTATTAAGAACATTTTGTAATTTCCTCTAAAATGTATCAAAAATCTTCATAACTAAAAAATTATTGCAGATATGGGGAAGTATGGGGAACGTTAATACATTTTGATGCAAAATTTAATAAGATTTCAGAATATTGAAAAAAAAATGGGGCATTGTATTTGAAAAAATCGAGTTTTGATGGTCTGCAGTTGCACTAAAGGACACTTAAATTTTGGACAGCCTATAGATAATGAAACAAATCTAAAAACTTCGACAGAAACGTCAGGGTTTCTTCCATCGATAGTCTTAATTTTAGCATTCTCGATTAAAATTTCGCGACAGTACATAATGTTAAACATCGTGATGTAAATACAAAAATTTTCAAAAAGTCGAAAAATCTCCAAAACTGCTGCACTTAGGTATATGGATTACTAGTAAAAGTTCCTCTAGAATAACGTTTAGATTTCAAAAGTGCAAAGAAAACTATACCATTCCATTTAAAATAAGAAAGTTGATGTCAATTTCCGGTGTTTCCGGAAGTGCCGCCATCTTGAAAATATTTTCAGAGCATAGATTTTATTACACTATGTACGTATGCAGCTTTACAGAAATTAATTATTACTAGGAGGCCCAATCTTTCTAATGGACCGTCTCGATCAATCACCCTGTATGACAAAGTGGATAAGATATTGAATCGATGCACGACTGTAATGTATGCAACGGAATCCCATCGATACCACAAGAGTTTTCATTTTTAAGGGATCTAATACAAGTAATTAGTTCACGTTCGGTAACAGGAAATAAAAAAAAAGCAGAGGATTTACCTGCCAGTTCTTTAGGTTTATCATTGATTAGAGAATTATCTGTATTAATATTCACGAAATGTTGATTTAAATCGTTAGCTAAATGTACAATACTATTACCGTATGGTAGCCCTGTGTTGCCGATATATATCGCGATGGCATTTCACAGATATCCACCAACACCTACCCCATTCCAACTTCATCGCCTTCATCTTCGGTATCGACTAGAAATTAGCGCCATAAATTATCCGAATTATAGAACCATTTGTTCCCGGATGTCACGGTACAGCGGTGCCGATGAGAGCCCCGTTCGTGACGGGCAGCTATCGTAGGTCAATGGTGGTGGGGAGGCGGCAGCAGCTCTCGCTACGCCACCTCTGCACAATGCGAGGTTCTGAATGAAATTCGGGGAGGTTCTAAATATAGAACGGGGTGTGCGGTTAGGTTGAGCGAACGGGGTCGCTCGAAGAACTGCGCCGAATGTAGACGTGCTGGAGGAAGTTTCGTGAAGTCTATGCCAGTGGTGGCTCGTCTATTGCAAAATGAAACGGTAATTGAGGATTTTACTTCGATGGACATAGGAATGATATATGTGATAATTATATCTATTAAAAACCAGACAATTATGGAAGAAGAAAACCCAAATTAGCTTCGTTTTTTTTTTATAAGATTCAACTCAGATCTTAGAAATTATCGCTTATAGTAATTATATGCAAGTTTAAAAAAAAAAGGTAACATGTTATAGCCAGCATCTGATTATTAATTTATTTTTACTAATGGAATCATGCTTAGAAGAACGGACGAATATAATATCTTACATCAAACATTTTCCTTGTGTTTTCTGGAGTGCCTCAGGGTTGCATTTTGACGCTATCTTGTTTCTTCTCGCGTGGTAGTGTGGGACTCCCCGAACTCATGTCCGTCCTACCCACTACCCACTTTCTAGCAATTCGAGATTCTTTTTCTTCTCCAGGGCCCTCGACCAGGCGGTGGCCGCGTAGAGGATTTGGCTCTGGATGACATAGTACAGCAGTTCGCGTTTCCTGCCACTGGGGCCTCCTACGTTAGGCATTAATCTCAGCAAGGTCGCTAGTGTGGTCTCGGCCTTCTTTACAATATATTTAACATGGTCGTCAAATGTTAAATTCTTGTTTAGAATAACTCTAAGGTATTTTACCTGTTCCTTGGGTTTTATTGGGCTGCCAAGGATGGAAAAAGTAACCGCCTCTCTTCGCTTTTTTCTTCTATTTGCAAATGATAATTTATTTGATAATCTTATATTTCCAATGGACCCCAAGAACTTAATCTAAACCACTTATTTCTGAAGAATATTAACTTGATTCCACCATGATGTACAGTCAATTTTTTTAAAGAAGGGATGGTAATACCATTGATAGCAAAAAAATATTAATAATGTTGAACACCATGAAAAAGCATCTCCATGGGTCATTATCCGCTTCCTCCACCGCGACCCCTAGGACATACAATTGTGGTGAGTGGAGTTGTTCCCCTTTGCTTTTGTTGATCAAGAGTACCACCTCTGTTTTAGCTAGGTTTATAGAGAGGCCATTCCCTACAGTAATTTTCGACAGATCTTCGGCCGGTCTGCATGATATTGCAGAACATACTCTCGAATCTTCGATCCATTAGCACGGTGATATCGTCCCCATATGCAATTGTGTAGCAGCCAGATACATTGACCATATGAGCAAGATCTTCTACTACAAGGTTCCACAAAAGTGGTGACAAAACGCCTCCTTGGCGACAGCCTTGATCCACACGCTCCTTGACCATGACATCTCCCACATTTATTTTTATTGCGCTTTCCTCTAACATACCATGTAACAATGCTATGAGAGTCGGTTCAACACCGTGCCGAGTCGGGGCTCTAACAATACTGTTGAAGAACGTTTTAACAGTGAAAATAGTAAGAAGTCGAATACCGTTACTTAAAACACGGTGTATACACTTCTTTCTTGCTTAGTGACTTCAGTGTTGAACTCCATGATCATTACAGCTTTGTATTTTGACTTATCCAAAGCTTGCTATACTGACAATTTTAGTAACATTCTCAAATAAATACCATATCGGTCACCATGATTTGCGCCATACCATTATATCTGACGAAGACTCTAAGATACCCGCCACTGCCTCCAACACTCACAATAAGAAAGCAGAAAGTTCTGAAAACTCGTTGGAAAATCGTGGGCGTTACGCCCGCTCTAAAAATAGATTTCTCGGGTGAAATGGAAGAGTTCTCCTTCCCCCTCCCCTTCTTGTCTCAACGAGCCTGGCGAGGCCGATTTCCTCGGCGAGTGGCGTGCACTAGTGGCGATAGAATTTAAGCAACACGGAGCCGGAAGGTGTGGGCAAGATAAAATTAGATCTAGTGATGATATCAATGATTAACTTGGTCTCAGTGGAGTTGCCGCAAATGAAAGAAATGGCGCGTTTCCTCCGGCAGTGTCGACAGGCTTTGGAGAATTACCTCGAAACTTTATGTGTACAGCGGCTGTAAATATCTTACCACCATTTTGTTCCGGTGATATTCAACTATTTTATGATGTCCCTATGATATTCTGAGTTAAACGGTTGAACGTTAAAATTGAAATGAACATCAAAAGTTAGATATTGATTTATACTTGGTTACAATAAAAAGAAAAATGGTGGATGTGATTGATGAAACAGTGTTTTTAGTATTGCTTAGTTTTGACTGTTTTTCATTCATTTAATGTTTGCTGAATATTGACATTGTACGGTCACGCACTCTAGTTTATTTCATAAGTCTTATTCCTATTCCAAAATGTTTCTGAATTGATCTCAAAATACCACTTAAGTAAACAAGTATCTAATGCATTGCTATTTGTATTTATTTTTAGCGTAGAGAAAATCGAATACGTAACTATTCATTATTACTAATGGAGGCAGCCATTATTGTTTTGAAAAGCTACACATTCGTCTTTCCATAAGGGAAAAGTTAGTTTAGGGAGCTGTGTTCACACAAACATACATCAGGGTGTCACTTTCTTGCATATCGATTCCAACAATAATTTATGACCCACAGATCCGACAGTGGAAATGCGACCACGACAAACTAACTAATAGGACCTATCCGCTTCAACTTTGACCTATACTGCCGGCTTCGACAAATAGATCCCATAAATTCTATTAAATATTGCAGAAGGTGTAAAATAGTCAACGTGCGTGCATATTTCAGTGTGACTAAAGTATTACTTGCCACATCATTATAATATATATTATATAACGAAGGAAGAAGGAATCCTGTTATGAAATACTTTTTACACATCTACATAACCAAAATCATATAGTTATGATGTATAATACACACAGATCTAGATCGTAATCAGATTTACGTTCAGGACATCTTCTATAGGTCAAGCCGTAGTTGATGATATAATCCTTACGTAAACGAAAATGAATACTGATCCAATTAAAAATTGAGCCATCTAAAACAGTTACGCCAGCACTAACTGCATAACCTGGAATATATATTGTTGAGATTATCGAATTAAATCAATACAATGTCCGAACATTTCCATTAACGAGATGCTGTTTTATATAACAGCGTATTAAAACATGGATTTTCCATGGATTCTAATGTTTTTCCTTTTAATTATGCTATTGTATGATCAAATAAAATAACTAAAGCAAAATAGTATCACTTGGATACATTATTTATCATGACGCTGCGATCTATGTTGCGTAGTAGCAGTGCGAAGTGTGATTAGATAACACCGGTGACTTGTGAACGTAATAATTATACCCACCGATATCTTCGACATCTTTCAAGATTTACGTGTTGTCATTTCTGAAGTCGATAAACAAACCATGAAACTTAAAAAATGAAAATCACATTTAATTTTCTCCCACAACCTCCAATCTCGTTAAAGTTATAAAGTGTATCCGTAGAACGACATGACAGTAATAATTAAATCCGTCGACATCTTCCACATCCCTGAATATTTAAGTCTTGTCGTTCCTGAAGCCCATAAAAAAAACTCTCGCGCTTATAAAAACCGCATTTACTTTTTCTCCCACAACTACCAATGTCCTTAAAAAGTGGCGGGTAATAAATAAATACTTACATCTCGAACAATATAGGTTTAAGTATTCAAGGATTAACGGGTTTGAAGGTTGCGCAGATTGAATTGGACCTGGGCATGCAAATGTGCGAATTTCCTCTATCTAATTAAGATGTGGATGTTGCTGAGTATATTGCTGCTCTTAATTTTGCCAATTTTGAAACGGTGTCGAGTTTTTGTAGATGTCATTGCTGTCATGGTGGATTAGGCGTTTAGGCTCGTTCCATGCTGATGTATACAAAGTCAATGTGGATAATTTTTGCCGCGAACTAGACGTAGAGTTGTGTGGTGCCCTCTGGAATATTGGGGACATGCAAGTAGTATTTCGTCGAACAGTAATTACGCTCTGTTTTGAAAATTGTATCTCATGTGTTGCGGTTTATTTATACCGGTATTTTATCCTTTATATTGACTGGGGATTTCAACATTCACTTTGAGGTACCTGATGATCCTAAATATGTCTCATTTCTTGACGTACTAATTACTTTTAATTTATCTCCTGTGGTTGCTAAACCAATACGTGGTGTCGCAGTTCTAAACAACATTAAAAAAAAAATTAAGAAATTACAAATTTTTTAACGTGACGCGTAACATCGAGTGTAACGACAGCGAGACGCGCAGCATCGAGCCTGCTTTAAAGAGCGGCGCATTTGACAAAAAAAACAAAAATTAAGAAAAATTTAAAAATTAAGAAATTGCAAATTTTTTTAACGTGACATAACGTCGAGTGTAACGACTGCGAGATGTGCGCGTCTCGCAGTCGTTGGTATTTATTAATAAGCTAATCAACATAAAACAACAACAAACGACAACACAATGATAGTTGTTGGCAGAGTATTATTTTTTAAAGCCGGTAAAGATATTTCATCACATTTTATTTTTGTAAAACATAAAAAAAATTACCTTAACTCTCCTTGAAAATATTTAAATTAGTCCCTGGTAAAAAAAAAAATGTTTTGCCTCGTAAATTCTACTTCAAATTTCGCCTCATTACCTTATATTCCGCCTTAAATGAAAATAGCGTCTTCATCCCATTTTAATATTAATATATGTCGGGGGCGTCAATTTTCCTCTCAAGGGAGCTTAATTATTCCCTCAATTTATTTATTTTATCATGTCAGTCTCTCTCAATCTCTCCGCTCACTAAATACCAAATAGCTCCTGGTGATTTCCGTACATAAACAACGCATAAACATCCAATGTCTAATACTTTGAACACGGTGTCTCGTCGCTCCCCTTGTAGCAGACTCGAAAGCTGCGACGCCCACGAACATCTGCACCGTCCAAAGTTCAAAGTTCAATCCAATCTAGTCAGTGTTGTTATCGAAATGTCGCAGTGTGTTCCGAATTTTAAATTATCCGTTTCCGCTTTGGGATATTTTGTCTATATAGGATATATACCTATATATTTTTCTGACATCTACTCGTTCGAACGTAAGTAAACCTACCAAGAAAAAAATGACAAAAAAACTGCGAGTCAATTCTGCCAACCTCGAGGGAACTTTTCCGTAACAATTGATTGGGTAAACGTGGGAAGTGGTAGTACCTATTACCTAAAATAAAGTTACTTGCCAAATTAAGAGATAATTGACAATACCTACTCCTCGATGCTGAGCGTAATGCTAGAAGGGTTAGCTTTCGGTAAAGGTCAAAGTTCGCAGAGGACGTTGTTCAAACGGCTATTAAATCAAGGGGAAATTGTTTCCACTAAAGGAATTAAATTTGGCATCAATGAAGATGAAAATTCGTAATGTTGGGTATGCGAACTCCCTTATGTTTACTGAAGTGTACAAATTAATTTGGGGATGATGTTCCTGCCGCATTGAACTAATTTGCTATTCGTGTGAAAATTTACATCACTTAGATTAGAGTGAATAACCTAACCGTTAAAAGGAATCAGGAAGCGTTGAATGAACAAAGTCCACACAGAAAAATAGTTGTCAATACTGATGGAAATATTTTTTAGATGAAAGTTTTACCCCAAAATTGATTTCAATCAAGAATAGTTAAATTTAACAAAATTTCAAATATGTTTGGTTTAAAAAGGGGCTAGAATAAAAAAGAGTTTGCTTTACTCAAAAAAATACATGATTTACTTAAAGGTTATTATTTTGAATTTTGAATGAAATTAAAAGAATTTTCACAATGAAACATGTCAATAGCATCTTGAATTAGGACATTAGAACAGATTACTGACTGTCACGTAATATTCACAATCCCTTTTCAAATATTCTGTTGAGGAATATGGCGAACAAACTGCAAAAGTGAAATTTGGTTTATTATTTACTTCTTAATCATTTATACCCAAAAACCTTTTTGCTTGCACTGAAATATTAAATCTAACGAAAATAATTATTCAATAAGTTCACTACAGCGAGACGAGGACTGCCGAGCCTTTTTAGTCAAAAAAATTGGAAAATTAAGAAATTACAGTTTTTTTCGAGTACGAGACGCGTAGTGTCGAGTTTTCCAAAGAACGACACGCTTGAAAACGTTGAAAACGTTAGAAAATTTGAGAACATTAAAAAATAATAAACGAAAAATTAAGAAAACTTCGAAAATGAAGAAATTACAATTTTTGTCAACGAGACGCGTTGAGTCGAGTTTTCCAAAGAACGGCACGCTTAAAAATGTTGAAAACGTTAGAAAATTTGAGAACATTAAAAAATAATAAACGAAAAATTAAGAAAACTTCGAAAATGAAGAAATTACAATTTTTGTCAACGAGACGCGTTGGGTCGAGTTTTCCAAAGAAAGGCACGTTTAAAAAAAAATTTGAAAACAAAAAATAATAAAAAAATGCATATGACAAATTAATAGATTGAAACTCCACCTTAGATTCCCATATCAATTTTACGCGATTAAAGAGCGGGCGGCTACCCAAAGGTGAACCTTCATTAGAGCTCGCGGGCCAAGGTGATTCGCGGGGAAGACGTACAAACTTTTTCAATAAGGTGCGTTCCAAGGTGGAACGCGGGCTTCCTTGTTTTTTAAATAAATTTCTTTTATATTTGCTACGAACATTTTTTCTTGAGTTTGAGGACAAAAACTATAACAGTATATAATGTAATTCATAGGTAGGAAGCTAAAAATGATCTTCGAGGGCATTTCTTATCGCATTCACCCAGCTGTAATTGAAATGACCGAACGAAGTTCAATAAAGTTATATAAACAAAATTAAAAATGCAAAAAGTGGGCCGATTCTCCATTTATTCCACATCAATTCTGTGATAGTCCTAAAAAAGACGAAATTAAAACGCAAAAAGAGTTCGTGGCTTTGGATTACACGCCAGGCTTACCTAAAAAAAAAAAAAGAAAACATATTAACTCCTTTCAAGTTAATCTTTGCAAGGATATCGAGTGCTAAATATCAAACTCTAAAAGAAAATATTGACGTTTGGACTTCATCCCTCAGTAGATGTCAAACATAAACGAGTAGGTACCCACTTTAAACTGATAAATTAAAGTTGCAAATTTTCTAAAATCTCCGCTCAACTGCGGACAACAAGACAAAAAAAATCACACCATGTCGGCCAAATCGAAACATCGTTCTCTGAATCCGTTTACGAGGATTGGTGGTGAACTTCGGGTGGGCCTGGGATCTGGCGTTGCGGGGGCGTTAGCTATATCTGGGGCCCGTCGCTGCCGCGTTGACCCGCCAAGCCTCGTTATTCCTAGGATCTGGCGTAGGACTCACGGGCGACTGAAAGCGTGGGCCTCTCCCGGTTTCCCTAGTCTACGCGTTGTCTCTACTATAAAGTAAGATGCCGACACGCGGTTTTCATAGACGACGTGATTTATATGACGTTTTCTAATCGACTAAGTTAGTGGTTAGTCAAGTAATAAATGACTTGCGAACAGTTTAAGATGCGATTAAGTGGCGGAGTAAAAATAAACATATTTTAGCTACGCTGAACCAAAAATGGTTCCTGAAACAATGAAAAAATTAATTTTTCACGCATTAGAATTCGTCCGAAGAACGAGTTTACCAAATAAATCGGGGGAATTTATTGGGTAATAGTTCTGAAGCCTGATTTGGTAGAATCCAAAGGAAATTTTAATTTGGAATTAATCTTCCAATGGGGATGTGATGGTACTTCAGGTTTAGGTCGTTTTAGTGAAGAAAAGCATGAAACGGGAGAATATATGTTTGTAGTATCGCTAGTGCCTTTACAATTACGTTACTGCTCTACAGATAAAAAAATTCAATGGCAAAATTCTACTCCTGGAAGCACAAGATATTCCCGGCCAATAAAGTTATTAGCGAATGCAGAAACAGCCGAATTAATAAAGCAATAAATAGGAAATATTGAAGACCAAATAAGCAGATTATTACCGGTCATCATTAAAGTTGAAGATTTAGATATTGTCATTAAATCGATATTATGTTTAGTTATGGTGGATGGTGAATTCGTCTTTCTTCTCAGAAATGCTACATATGTAGATGCACACCTAATAAATAAACGACCGACAAACATGTTCAACCAAACTCGAGGATGTTCAAGGATATCGATTTGGCTTGTCACATTTACATGCAAAAATTCGGTTCCTTTGAGTGCTTACTAGTACTTATAGGATACAGGCTCGATATACAAAAATAACAAGCTAGAGAAGAAGATAAACAGAAAGTAACTCTTCCTAAAGAAGTTATTCAAAGGATATTTCGCTCAGAAATGGCACTTCTAGTAGATCTCGTACAACCTAGATACGGTACAACAAATGATGGAAACACGGCTCGTCGATTTTTTGTAAACCCTGCATTATCAAACCCGAAACGGGTATTGACGAAAGCATAATTCGATAGTTTGCAGTTATACTGCAAGCTATTTCGATTGATTGTGAAATTGATGCTAATGCATTTCAGAAATACACATATACTAGGTCACCACTTAAATGGTGATATTTTCTTCCTGTAACCGTCCACAAAATATTAGTGAATGGACATAATGTTATAAAACATGCACTTCTTCCGATAGGACAATTGTCCGAAGACGCACAGGAATCAAGGCACCTGTCTGGGGACATACTGTATATTAAATTCATTTTTAATATTGATAAGCTGATGATAATGGTGTATTTAGTAATGTAGTACGCTATGCTGAGTGAGATCCAATTGAGTAGTTCACTAAACTATGGACAATTTTGTCCTCCTAGATTCGCATTTTTTACCACTGTGCAACGCCCTAAAATAGATTACTTTATTATCCGTTATTTTAATTTATTCAATAGTCTTATTTTCTTTTATTATTGAGTCTTACTAGTTTTTATTCTATTACTTACAATATATTTATACAGAAATTTCTTCAATCTCCAGAATACCTTTTATATTTCGAATTTTCTCCTCTACAAAGTAATAATTACGAAGAAAAATTCCGCATCGCAGTTCTCATTAAAATATTCGGAACGTCCACGCCTCGCAAACTTTTATATATAATCACCCAAAGTTTCCACGTTTTCTCCGTTTCATGTTCCTTTAATTTCGGCTTCAACTCCAATAACAGATGCCGACCGCAATTCTCTCAAATAGTGTATTCGGTACGAAACAATAGGACGGTTTGGTAAGTAATTACATATATTAATTAAACCCAACGGTAACGAACAAAGTTCTTCCATTCGCGGGAGTAGCGAGAGCCAGTAATTGGAATGAGCGTTGAAGGAAACTCGAAGGAAAAAAAATTGTAAAGTGCCCAGGTATTTCAGCTACCCCGAAGGCAGAGAACAGAAACCAGTGAGAATTGTCTGGATAACTACTTGTGCTGTCTTTGTTCAATTTACATCTTGCCCAAATGGTAAATGTGTAATTATGACTAATGTCATCCCACTCTAGAGGATGAAACACAAAAAAGAATCAAACAAATTAAAAAAATGTAAATGGATTAATTTAATAAATGAGGAAAGAAATGTTACATATCCACAGAACAATAAAATAATTTAAAATTTAACTCCATTTAAAAGGCTTTCCATCAGACCAGTCAATTACAAGCTTTCTAATATTTATATAAAAAAATATCTTCGAAACAAATGGGGGATAAATTCATTTCTCTGCAGATTTTATCTTTGTATATCAATATTCCAATAGATTATGCCTTAAATGTAGTGAAAAAGAATTGGAATAAACTACAATCATACAATGAATTATCTTTTAAATGAACTGTGCCATTGTCAAAATAGCTGTCAAACAATCTGTCATTCAAGTATGAGTCATCTGTATTCTGAACACTAAAATGCAAGTAAATTGATTTGAAGTAATAATCATATGGTAGCCGAAAAAATATTGTATGCACCACGGATGAAAACATTTAGAATTAGATTTAGATTTATTCGCTGCAACAAATGCATGTTGTCTGACAGTACATGACATACAAAAACACAATATACAAGAATGAAAACAATAAATCGTTCACAATAAGGAAACAGATCAAAATTTATAGTTAATAAATCCGTCAAATAAATAAAATGGTTGTTTTAAACAATATTGCTTCTTCAATTTGCGTCGAAATGTCGTTAAATTAACAAGTCCTGGAAATGCCGACGTTAATCAATACTTCTAAGTAATCCCGATTTGAAGCGTGCCACCTTAGGGAAGTATCGTCGGCGAAGAGTCACCGTGTGTGATTAGCGGGCTACATGTGCCAGATCATTAATAAATATTAAAAATAACGTCGGTCCAAACACCGAGCCCTGCGGTACACCACACACGACTAGGCCGACTGCTGAATCTACGTTGTCACTGTCAACTCGCAACCGTGCAGATTGGCGATGATCAACCAAGGTGTCTTTATCGAACTAGTTTGGTTGCTTGCCTCAATCTCCAAATTCCTTCGACAAAACATAATTTTTCAGCCTTG
Organism: Cetonia aurata; assembly: GCA_949128085.1. Taxonomy (NCBI): domain Eukaryota; kingdom Metazoa; phylum Arthropoda; class Insecta; order Coleoptera; family Scarabaeidae; genus Cetonia; species Cetonia aurata. The sequence goes on from OX421885.1 coordinate 40,538,418, forward strand.
ATATATAAATAACTAATACCGCATTGCAAGGCGTATTTTAGTGTCTCGATGTTTAGTTGCCCCTAGCATTCGATAGTGTGACAATCCTTACTTCTCCAAAGGCTAAATTAGTCTTCCTAAAAAAAAGTCTTCTAAATTACTTTTTCATACTTGCGTTTTCTGAAATTTACTTTCGAAGCTTCTTTAATAATTTCTGAATAATTCTTCGCTTTTTTCTATTGGTTAATGCAACCTCCGCAGTTACGTTTTAGCACCCAATTACTTAATTCTTAAACGAGTCGCGTACTGGCTACGTCAGAACTGCCCTTGAATCTCGTTTTCCGTTACACAACTAATGCAGAACTATGTCCGCGCCCCGCGGCTAAATCCGACGAGAAGATCCCGCGCGCGTTGAACGTCACATTGTCTCCAATAACTCCGCGCTCCCATCCGACGGTGTTCCGGGTAGCTGGCGTCGCGTCTGCCTAGCGTCGTCGTCGTGACGTCAAGCTCGACCCCGAGTACCTCCGCCCTCCTCCTTCTCTGCTCCGTCGACTCTTCGCACTTGTTGAGATAAACACGATCCGAAAAGTTTCATCCACGGGATAGATCCTGACGTCTCGCTCGTGAAGGTGAAGTCCTGTGGGCGTTCTCCTGGCAGGCAATAAAACGCAATAAACAGTTTTGCTCTTTGGAGACGTGTATGTATGTAGGTGGAGTTAGCCTGTTGTTGTTGGTGATGCGGAAGTTGTATCTATTTACGGTTTTCCGAGCGAAGTTTGATGTGTGTATGGGGGTAATAGGTCATGCGAGATGGGGCGTAAGCGGTATTTTTTTCGTTTTCTGTTTGAGCTTTCTTGATCGATTGTTGAGAAGTTAGGATCCCAAATTTTATAAATATCAGGTTTTATATCGTGTCGCATACGTATGAATTGTAGCTATACATGGAAATTTAATTGAAAGAATCCACCTAAAATAATTGTTTACCTGGTGCGATTTATATAAAATTTCGAAACCTATCAATTGACATATCAAGGGAGAGAACTTTTTTGCCTGACGATTTAATATAATTCCTGGAAGCCCAGCAGCCCCCACCCTTAAAATTTCAATAGGGAAGTTCGAGAATATTAAAACATATAAGCTAAGGAGAAAAGAAATAGCTAGAAAATATGAGGAAATATTAAATGGAAAAATACAACTAAGAGATGGAACAACGAAATTCAAAACGTAGAGCAGTTATGGAATTGTTTCAAAACAAACATTATAAATGCAGCTAAGGAGGTATGTGGAGTAACCAGAACAAACAACACTAAAAGCAAACCGCATGGTGGACGGAAGAAATTAAGAAACAAATACAGAGGAAGGACAAAGACATAAAAAAAATACTTAAGCAATAAAACAACAATTACGACCAGTATAAAAAACAAAGAAAACTAGTAAAAGAGCTAGTAATGGCAGAAAACAAACAGACATGGAAATAGTCTAGGTCAGGGGACCTAGGAGGCCATGCAGTTGGTCCACCCCGTCCTATCCATCTCTCGTTGTAATCTTGATTTAAGAAATTTCTAACTACGATGGAAAACTGCGCACGATGGAGCTCCATCGTGCATAAACCACATATTTAATCTGTTAAAAAGTGGCACGTCTCCCAACAAAACGGGTAATTCATTTCTTAAAAAATCCAAGTATACTTGTCCCGTTAAACGATTAGGGAGAAATACTGGACAAATTAAACAGTCTCCAAAAATGGCAAGCCAAACATTTAGCGAAAAACGGTTTTGGTGATGGAGTTCAACAACAGCATGGGGATTTTCATCTGCCCAGACGTGATTGTTATGAAAATTGAATATTCCGTCTCTTGTAAACCCAGCCTCGTCACTAAATAAAATCTGAGTCGCAAAATTAGGAGTTTCTGCCAGCTTTCGTAAAACCCAATGACAAAAAACCCTACGTGCATCATAATCGAGAGGAGCAAGAACTTGCACGCGTTGAATGTGGTAGGGATAGAGCTGCTGTTCCCGCAGAATTCTCCAAATGAGAGGATGACTGACGTTCAGTTCTGCGGCAAGTCTTCGGGTGCTAATATTTGGGTTGTCTTCTACCCGTCTCAAAATATCTAATTCTACTGCGGGAGAAGAAACTGATCTAGGTCTACCAGAACCACCATTAATTTTAAATGAACCAGTTTCGGACAGCCGGATATGAAGTCTTGAGAAAATCTTATCACTCAGTAACAACCGATTTGGAAATTCTTCGGCATACATACGCCGTGCTTCAGTGGCATTACCATTCGCACGACCGTACATAAAATGCATATCGGCCATTTCTGCATTTGTGTACTTATACATAATTTGAGAACAAAAAAAAATTGACACAAATGATAAATAATCTGATGACAGATGTCTGACAGAACTAATTTTAAGTCACAATCAGTTATTTGACAAAGGGAACTATTCTCAAAACCGAAAAATGTTTTTTTTTTATTTTAAAATATGCAATCGACTATATGTCAAAAACAGTTGAATTGCGGACCCATGTTGACTAAGACTTTTTTGTTTATTTCCACCAGTACTATAATTGGGTAAAATATCCGACAACCTTTATTTAACAGGCTATATATTTTTAGCAAATTAACAGCACACAAACGACCGTGAAGTAGGCCGTTTTCTACTTTCATTAATCTTGTTTCCTTTTACTGCATTCTTCGAGAATACTTCGAATTGCTCATTACACAAGAATCAAACTCAAGATTACTAACAAGTAAATGATAAGATATAGTGAAAAACAGTTTTTTGCTGAAGTTTTTATCCCGCTAATAAGAGCTCCAAATGAATAGATTCGCAAAACATATATCGACCTACGTATCTACCAGATGTTAACATATTCGCGTATACGTAACTCTAATTGGCCAAATCGTAATCCCTACTATCGAGTTGAAGAAATCGGGAACGCGTATCACGTAATTGGTATTGATAAACCCGCACGCGTAGGTATATTCAGTTACCAGGAAGCAGAAAATTGCAAAAGCAATGGGATACGCCATTGTTAGCGTTAACGCTAACGAAAAAACTCAAGCTTGTTAGTGTGCGGCGGAAAAAGAGTAGGTATAATCTTCATAGTTGCATCAGCTCTGTGTTGGAAACACAATGCCGTTTCAACTAGCACACTACTGATATTTTTTCGTCCTAACTAAGGTGATACAACAATAAATAATAGCTGTACCTCTGGATTCTGGATGGAATCCAGCTGTACCTCTTTCAAAATATTGTTTTAAATGCAACGTCCTGTACATTTTCAAGTATTGTGGAAAAACTAACAAAGAAAATATTCCGCAATCAAGTGACAATGCTACCGCTACAACAGATAGCGTTCTTAAAATCCACGTGGATCAGAAAAAGATAGGAGAAAACGAAGAAACATGCTACCCTAGGAAGTCGCCCCCACACCCTTAAATAATTCACCAGGTGAGAGGCGTGTTAAAAACGCGGAACCGTGACGCAGCAAAACTTGAATAATAAATTCTAATTACAGTAATTTCGGTACCCCCACGTAAATTCCGGTTTGCAAAACTGCGAATTGTGTTTGCCACCCCGGAAATATGTCCGAATACCTCGCGCGTGAACCGCGCTAAATGATACTAATCGAGTTTATGTCGGGGTGGATCTTGTCCGTGTAATTAAACTTGAATGAAATTAATTTTAATCCTGACAGGGCAAAATGTTTGGTTGCTTTAACACATTCTTGTGTTAAAAATTGAGAAATATCATCACAGTGGCGGTAACTTAGAAACTAACCGCTAATTAAAATCTTTAACTTGACGCTACGTGTTACCGTGAACATTACCAAAATCACACTCAGATTAAAAAAATAGTGACCCATGGACCATCGCCATATAGTCAAACTTTGCTAAAATCTTTAAAAATTTTGCTCTACAGCAAAATCAGTCATTTGATCAAAGCAATGTGTACCAATATGGTTTCATTACGTTCTACTTTCACCAACTTGGCTATATTTCATGAATACGTCCCCGGTACTTTGGGCTCAGTTCAGCAAGTGGATGCGGTTTTCACAGGTTTTTCTAGAGCTCTCGACAGCATAGACCATTCCATTCAAGTTGCAAGAGATTGATGTCAGCGTTTCCTTGGTGGATTTCTTTCTTTCTTATCCGCCTAGAAGAAGTCAACGTATTTCTTATAACGGCTTTTCCTCCACGCCTTATATTATGATTTCAGGTGCACCGCAAGGTTCCAATTTAGGACCTTTGTTTTTTTATCATGTTTATGAATGGTTTAGTCGATAGCATTACTTCAGCAAAACTCCTTTTTGCGGATGATGTAAGGATACATCGCTTTATAGAAAATAACAACGATTGCAGTAGGCGCCACAGAACAGCATGGGGGTCTAAGGCTAATAACTTGCCACTAAATGCAGAACCATGAGTTTCACCAGAAGACTGAATTCGACCGATTACAACAACCAAATTAATTGACAGCTTAATGTAGTCCCGTGGGGAGGACGAATATTTGTTTATATTATTATTATTGTCACTCACCGTTTTTTATCATTGTACATACTTGATACCTATTCCGTAGTAATAAATTCTTGATTTAGAACACCATATTACTGTTTAAATTATTGCTCACACCCGATCGTAGCCCCGGATACCCCGCTCTCGCACCGCAACAGCTACCACTCTAGACACATTATTATAATGACGAATTAAGCTCTTGCGTGTTCGGAAACTTATCTATCGAACTGTACAAGAAGCAATCGATTCCACGTCGATCGCCCAAATTACGGTTGTGTCACCGTGGAGCCGCGCATTTAGCCTATAGGAAAAAATATCTTTTATCGACGCGTATTGACGTCAGAACTACCTGTCTAGAAAAATATTTACCATCGGAAAATGGTGTAAATATGGGCAACTCGTTCTAATTGCTTTTCTTATTTGGCCGCCGGATAAAAATAGAACTAGAAATCGGGTTGCAACACTTTACGATGGGCGAGTGGTTTGCGGGTGTAGTTAATACAAAGATAATTTTAAACCCACCGCCGACGTAAGCCGCAGTCGCTTAGAATTAGTGTTGAATGGGGTTTTAGCGGTAGCTGCAGAGTTGATCGTTTGAGAAAGTTGGAGAAGTAAATTGTAATGTTGAACTAAGTACTTGCTTTAAAAATAACTTTGAGACTTGGTTAATTTATAGAGTATTATGAACTTATTGACAGTTTCTAGCCAAATTTGAATCAATTATCGTCTGCCTAAACTGTAGGTGGGCTCTTCCCCTTGCAGCATTTCTTCTTCTTCGATTTTACCTTATTCTTAGACTTCTTACTCTTCTTCTCCAACTACTTGTTTGTAGTTTGACTTTCTTCTTCTTAGACTTAGACTTTAATTAAGTGTAAATAAACAAAATTCAATTAACACAATTTGTTTGACAGTTTGGTAATGTCATAAAAATTATTCCTCAGCCTACTTTTTATGAATAAATATCTCATTTGCGGGACAATTTTTAAAGATGTTGAATTTGCTCAGAAAGTGTAAGTTTTAGATACACCATACTCTTAATAAAAATGAAAATTGACTCACCCATTCTTATGATCAGTTACGTTAATTCAATTTACAGATTTCTATACAAAATGATAAGAGTTATCTTTTCTGTTTTTGTCACTAGGTGTCAGCAACTTGACAGATATATTTAAATTCTTGAAACATTTAAAGTTAGTTATAAGAATGAAAAGGAAACTGAAATGTAACTTACAACATGCTTTGATAAAATAAATTCATTTTATAAAATTTTGAATCATGATTCTGAAAATATTTGCGATTTCTTAGATAAATTTTTGTATTATTGTAAGTTAATTTGTTTTGTGTTGGTAACGAGCTATAAGATAAATTATATTACAATATCTACATTATTAATTTAATTTTTATCTCATGTATTCTAATTGTTTTATTATTTTTCGTCCCTGAGGTATTATAGATCAATGCATCGATTCAAATAAACTTTATTTGTTTCTTACCGACCGTTTATCTGACACACTCTCTGTTTGTTTCAAAGAGATGTTTGGGGGAAAATCTTTAACAAAATCTATTAATTATTTAAGGACCAGTAGGGTATCAATCTAATGATTAAATATCAGTAGCTTCATATTGTAGCATCACTGCATAAAAAGCCCTGAATCAAGATCGAATCTTGCTTGGCGATAAAGATAAACACCGTCGCCTCCACCAAAAGTATCGACACACCATTGAGCACCCAGCAACGTACTATCGAAAACCCATATGGCATATACATTTGCCATGCGGTTGCACGACCCAGCAACTGCTGGGGCAACTTATGAATGAATCCCAATCATCTGCCGGAGTAGTCGCTAGAGTGAGAACGGGCGAGCGGATTTCGGAGCGCCCGCTAAACGAACGAACGCTGCAGTAACGGTTCCGAGCAGCAACCACGACCGGAAGCCAGCATTCATCGGTTCATCTGTAAAGCGGCGAAACCACCTTGCGCGCACGAGCCCGTGTCGTAGCGGGACAGCCCGATCAATACCACGGCGCCGACCAATGAACGGCCCGAGTCGAAATCGAAGGGCCAATCCCGAGTAATGTCGCAATTTCGCGTCACCCCATCTCGTACCGGTCCGGTTTCATTGATAACGTGTGGGCCGAAATTGGGAGTGGGGTCGGGGGACTCCTATAAATACGGGTCCTACTTGTTGAAGCCGCATTTCGAGAAGCAGTGCTCAAGTTTGAAGTCGCAGTACGAAAGTGCCGTAGTTCTGGAGAAAGGGAGACCGACGGACACAGAGAGGGAAAAGTGCTCGATCATTCAAGAAGACCCACCGACTCGTCAGCAGTCAAAGAGAGCTTGGATAAAAAATGGTAGGTTCGTAATAAGAGAAAAAGCTTTGATGAATATACAGGGTGATTTGATTACTTGCAAAATAAAACCATACAAAAGAATCGAATAAAGAAACATCTACTATTTGCGGAACTATCGCTTATTGTTCATATTATATAATACTAAAATAGAACACCCTGTATAATTTCATAACAAAAATGCCTAATAGCTAATATTGTAGAAAGTATAATTAGAAAAAATTGCTTTAAGAAACTTCTTCTTGTATTTTCCTCCTGAAAATCGCGTACATATATTATATATATATACAGTGTGTACCAAAATAAAACCGCGATTATCTCATATAAGAAATAGAAATACGTATATGACTTACCCTGTATATACTTAATCAATATTTCGTCCTTATTCAATATGCAATAGACAGCTCGTAAGTTTTAAAATAATTATAGCGCACCACAAAATTAATTTTAACACAAAAATTTCACATGAATAATATACATATATATTCAAAATTTTTTAAATAGCGGTTTAAAATTCAGTATTTAAAGCGCCGTATATATACTGATAATTAATTTATTAACATGCAATTACAACACGTAAACTTTGAAACAACCGCAAGCAATATATAAATATATAAAATAGAAATACAGTAGACTCTATTTCGAGCGAATACAGATTAACCGATCATATGAATAACGCCATCTATAAGTCAATAGATAAGAAGTAATAAGGTGCAAATGTATTTTTACATCAAGTGAGCGAGGGTTTGGGTATTCTATATTCCAGATTGTTTTCACACTGGTGCCGTTTAGCTCCTTATCTCTCCAAATAGTATATAATTTAACATGAGCAATGAAAAGTTAGCATCGCGCATTGTTCACCACGGATAATAATAATATAGCTTATTGAGTTACGTGAGCTAAAAAGCATTCCTGCGCTTCTTTTAAAAGCACCCACTATTAACACAGTACGTAACTGACGCCTATTTTTAGGTAGCATACGCAAATAGAACATTTTTCGCGACAACAGATTTAATTCGAGCTTGTAAATATTATTCAAAATACAAATTCAATTGTGAAAATATATTTGTGAAGAATGAAATTTACTTTTTTAATTAAGTCCAGTCATTTCACCGTGCACTGGTGTGTAAATAGATGCTAGTTGCAGTCTCCCCACTCTTTAGTCTTGATTTTAAAGCGGAAGAGCACACATTCTGATCAATACGGAACCATTTACTACTGAAATTAAAAGATATTCTGAACAACGTAGAAATTAAAGAATATGCTGACAAAAACTTAAAATAAAAATTATGAGCGTAGTTGTGCCAACGATTCATTGAGTGAAGTGAAATGAACTGAGTTTTGATATGTTGTTGTCAGTCCAAACAATGCTGAAAGGTTATCAAAACTATTCGCGCTCATACGGAAGTAAATAAAAAATTTCTTGAAATTATTATATATAATTTATAAAATCGTATGTCCATTCAATAGCTTACTACTTTACATGAAGATTCTCTTAAAACCAAAACACAAACGCAGATATACTCTCCATGAAATCCACTTTGAAACTGATTATGAGTGGGGAGAAACTATTTGGTTGCTAGTCCGCGCTCACCACAGCTGGAAGCAACTCAAAAGCAATTAAATTATTCAATCTGCGAGCTTAAAAAGTTGCCAGTGCGTGGAGGGTTTAAATCGAACAAAAGCAATGCGAAAACTCCCGTTCGATAGCGTATAATAATGATGAACATCATTGCTCCTCACAAACACATAGATATTACAAAAACATACAGAGTTGTGAGTGTTAATTCTTTATATTTCTAAAATATGTTGCTACAGGAATGCGTTGCACCCACTCCAGCCATTATTCTCAAAATGCGCTTTTGCGTAATGAAAACATTTCAAACAAATGGTGAGTCACCCCAGAAATACAATCTATAGCAGAGTCTAGACTCGATCGAAGCACAATAAATTGTCACAAGCTGTTATATGCATCCATAAATATACATTTATATCCAAATATGAGTTTCAAGAAATTGCTAATAAAATTTGTTCTTTTCACGAAGGATTATTTGCGACTATCATCTACCAAGTATAAGAAAATATATTTTTTTTATAAAAGGTGTCTATTAGATATTGTATTGAAAAGTGGATTGTAGTAATTTAACTTTATATAAATACTTCGGGAAAGTACGTTCAAAAGAAAACAACTATTAATAAAATTTCTTCCTTTAAAAATAGGATTGCATGGAATGGAGGTCATAAAAAAAAAGTGATCCCATTAAAAATGAAGAAAAAGTTCTCCCGTTATAAGTCGTAAACCGTTTATTATTCTTTGACAATAAAAATTTAATACAAATAAGAAACCTGCGACAATCCACAAATATAGCTTTACCTACTATAAAATTGGCACAAATAACAATAAAGCAGACTTTGTTGCAACTTCTATTGTTACAAGCAATGACTTCCTTATCATGTCTAAATCAAACATATTACTATGAAAATCAAAATGGATACAATGATATTTTAGTGGATGCGCAAGTGATATTTATAAACTTTAATAGAATTATATCTCTATCTTGAATACCTACCAGCCTATAGTGTGTCTGGCAGGCACTACTGATATGCATCATAGAATACCACCATTACTTTTGTTGTATGTCTATACATGTGTAAGCGCCCTCACCTTAAGTGGCGAGAAGGGCCAGAAATTTAACGAATAAGACTTGTCAAAATTAATTAGATGTTAAAAGCACTCGAAATTTTTGTTCTTCTTTACAGATGGCTCTTCAATTGCTGCCAATACTTCAAGTGATCGTCATCTTATGTTCACCCACAATTTATGGTGTCCCAATTTACGGAACCAAGAGGTATGGCCGCTCAACGGTCCTTCCAAGACCAGTCTGGAATTCCCAACCGTACCAACAAACTTTGGTGCGAAACCAAAGGTATCCCATGAATTACTACGACATGTACCCTTACGGCCAAAGTTACCTAGACGATTATTACTATCCCCAAGAAGCTTACCCGATCTATTACCCAGCTAGGACCTCGAAGTACGAGGTATACCAAGCTGTGATGCCTTATTACTACGACAGACCGATTGTTAGACCGAACTATTATTACGGCTACGGTGACAGTACCGAACCCATGGTGGATTTAGAAGAAGAAATGTTGCAAGAGGCCGAGAGGGAGGAGAGGGAAGAAGCGCAACCAATAGGGCAAGAGATGTATTACGAGAACGAACCTAGCAATGACGATAATTTGGATGACGTCAACGCGGCGTTTTTGCAAAATCTAATCATAACGCAGATGTACAATGACGCAATGGCCGATAGAGTAGATTACAGTCAAAAATCCCGGGAGAATTACCGGGATAAAGATGACGTCTATGGTAAATGGGAGGAATACCCGATAGATGATAATCGGGAATACTATCAGGAAGATGAAGATGTGAAAGAATTGAAAAATTTAGCTAGTAAAAGCGAGAAATTCACAGACGAAGAGAGACGCCATTGGTTCGATAAGGGCACGCACCCTTTACAATCCACCAGGCGGCCGAATAACTGGGAGAGCAAACGGGATACGTCGCTGAAGAAAATGGGAAAAAGCGCGAACGAGCAAAAGGAAGTAAATTCCATCACCGCGACCACAGAATCTACCGGTAGGAAAGAAGCTAGAGGACAGAAGGAGGAAGTCCTGCTCCGACCTGCGGTTCCAATTAGGCGTCCGTTCTCAAGCCAGGTGCTGAGCATGATGAGCAAGAATGATGAAGACAGGAAGCGGACGCCATCTGTCTACGATACCATCAAACATATGTTGGATATGGAGAAGAGTTTGGAAAATGTAAGATTTCAATTTCCTATTATAAATGATAAAAGTATCTTTCACCTAATTATTCTAACCAAAAAGTAACGGAATCTATTTTTTTATTACTCAATAATTCAGTAAAAAATTCAGTAATTTCAGTAAAATTTAATTTTATATATTTGGAGGGAAGTAATATTCTTGATATAATTTGCAAACTGTTTGAATCTTACCTTCAAACGGGTCATCAAATAATACATTTCAGGAGCCAGTGCGCTAATCAGTAAACTCGAAAGTGGCGTACTACAGGATTATATTCTGGGGCCGTTACTATTTATAATTTTCATTAATGACTTGTAAACACGTTCTGCTTTTAGCTACTTTATGCTGTTGATAACACTTACGTTTGTATTAGCAGACGAGATTTAGTAATCACTTGCAAATAGGAATGATTTGCAAAAACAAATTATATTCTACTAAAAATCAATTTCTAGTTTATTAGTATCACACCGAGAGATAGTAAATATAATGAAAGTTATTCACTTCAAGATAACAATAAATCCATTGAGTAAGTTTCAAATATAATTTTTTTAAAATTCACTCGTCTTTTAAGGATAATTTCGTGCTTTAAAACGTCTTATGAAGTAGTACTTAAATAAAATCGTAATTCGCTTCATGTCTAAGCGCGCATTATGCAAAAACTACCAACATATCTATTAGCAACTCAGTGATGACTTTAAGCAGCGTTTAATGATAATATGACCACTCAAATACACATATAAAATAAACGAACAAATTTGGCGTTTCGGATGCAGTGCTGGTGAATCAGTGTAATAGTGGGAATAAAATATAAACCATGCAAACCGGCATACTTAATGCACGTATGTTGGTATATTACGAAGTTATACGAAGATATTCGATCTTTGTCACTGCTTCACTGGTGACCAGTCGCTGCTGATACGCTGCATCTTTGTCCGCCATAGCAGAAATGCGTAAGTGGTCATGGATCTGACCACCGTGATGTATGTCGAATGCATCATATTTGGTTTTAACCCCCTTGTTTTTCCATGGGCTCTTCTGCCCAACATAAGTGTTGTCTCTTTTAAATGATTCAATTTACTTCAAATTGTGAATCCAGAGGTAATGAAGCAAATCTTAAACCTTGCACCATCCATTGGCGTCAACAATAATTGGCTATTGTCTCTGTTGTTATCAACCCTTACTGCAAGTAAGATATTCATGTGGCTATAAAAGTTTGACAAGGGGATATCGCAGCTTACTTCCAAGTAAGTTGATAATAATGCAAAAGTACAAACGACTATCCGCCCGCCCAATTCTTAGATTAATCCCCAAAAGAACAGCCGTAAAGTCCTACAGACGTCAAAAAAACATCGTAAAAGAAAAGTATAGTTCGCGATATTTCTCGGAGAGCGAAAAGGAAACGACGAACGATTTTCTCAGATCAGATCCGTTCTCGCCCGGTTAGAACCGCCTCAGAGGAGCCGTTTTCGAACGTTACGTCATCTCTCCAGCAAGAAAAATGGAAACGTTTCGATTTTCCCATACCACCGGCGCTGGCTGCCGCGTTCTCGGTAGGGCCCCAACGGAATTTCATTCACAAAATTCGCCGGCGGAAGCGCATAGGTATATTTCAACGACCGGCCGGGCTCTGGCTTCGTGCCAAACCCTGGTGATTTGTTGGGGTAGGACAGAAACCGTGCGTGCAACTATACGGATGACGCGCTCTCATAAAAGGGTACATTAACGGGAAGATTGCGAGCTAATTTCGACGAAATAGTTAGCAGTATTTTATTTATAGACGGGGGATTTTTAGCGGTAACGCAACACGTTCTCGCGGTTGAAATACGTGGAAATAGATGGGTGTGAAACTCGCTGTAAACATCGATGGAAGAGAAAGATATTCCATTGCGGAGTATTCGTTCGAAATAAAAGATTTAATGCACATTTCTTCCTAATCGAATTTTCTGTTGGTCTGTAATGAAAAACACGAAAATAGATGTACAACCTATAATAGTATGATCAAAAGCTCTGGATTAGGGTTGGCTTTGGATTTGGCAAGCTGTCGACATATTATTTATGTCAATGTTTTTTATTTGACAGCTTTCAAGTCAACAGATTAATCACTGACAATGTTTCAAACAGAACATAAAATATTTATTATTAAATCATATTACAGTAATGGAAATCGTGGTGAGAATGGTAACTTTGGGTTTATTCGCCTCGTTTATGTTAAATAAGTTCCGTCAGAGATTTCCAAATTTCGCCATAATGAAACTAGATTTTTTTCGGTAAATTCAACGAATTGTGGCCAATCTTGAAGAAACCAGTAACATAAGTGCCAAAATTCCACCTGGAAGAACACTGACAAACCAATTTAAGTTATGGGACGTGTCAAACCATTCTTAAACATGACTTGGATATGTTTCCGTGCAGGTGCATCCAAAGTTACTGCAACTAGAGTTTCTGAAGAAGATATCAATAATCACGTGGGTAACGATGTCCTAGACTTAAAATTTTTTACAGACGAATCTAATTGTTATCTCTCTGGAGACATTAATATACAGGTCATGTATGTGGAACGAAAACAATGCTAATTTTCATCGCGAGACTCCTTTACATGGTCCTAAGATAGGTGTTTGGGTTGCAATGTCGCGCAGCCGAGTAATTGGGCCAATATTTTTACAAGAAAGCATAACTGATTCACCAGCACCTGTCGCCCCCTATGTGCTCACAAAGAAAGTTCAGCGAACAAGTACCTGAACGACCTGCAGAATACTGATTTCACTACCAGAGACCACGATATTCTCACTGTTACACCCTGTATATACGACTTTTTTCGTGTAGTTCAACGGCCAGCCAGTAGCATTGATGAGGCCAAACGCGACGTCTGCTAATAATGACAGTGGTGCGGTCTGGCTGGTTTGCCGAATTGGGGCGTAAGCGGTGCGTTCCAGGTGGAGCGCGGGCTTTCTACTTTCTGCCGAGTTGGGGCGGTAAGCGATCATCAAACGACTATTTAATATTTATTTCTCTGGTTGTAAAAGTCAGGAAGTTATTTGATTGCCGAAATGTCCACCAGGATTTAGATAATAATACAAAAAAAAAACAGCTGTACAAAGAAAATCGAATCCCTTTCATCTTAAATAAACTCGAAATTAGTCATGATTTTGGACACTAAAATGGTAAAGCATGTTAGAAACATGAAAAATTATTTAAAGCAATTTGTATACGATAAATACATAGTTCACCCCTATTGCTTCTTACATCAACGAAACTATCTAAATCAAAATAAGTAGAACATTAATATATTTAACAATACATGCATACTCTAGCTGCAGGCATACCATAGGAGCGTGTCCTGACCCCATTACTGTTTGCAATATTTATAAATAACATTTTTGACAATGCTGTATTGATATGCATCCTAATGAACCTAAAAATTATGTCCCTACACTGCGAAGGTGTTGGTTTTGAATAAAGATTTTTCGTCATTTTTGTATTAAGAAGTCTTGAAGATGAAGGTTAAAAAATTATAAAAACTTAGTGATCAGAAGAGCAATTCGATTGGAGATTGCGATTATGAATTGATTACTTTCAAAGCAAAACATTAATCTGACATGAAACTCGCACCTTCTTATTACTAATAAATCAAAATTATTCTTGTTGATATTCCAGCACAAATGGTTGTCACAGAAATAATATAAACCGCGAAAAAATACCAAAGATATATAAAATTTAAAACTCTCAGAACAATCCCTATAATCTGAATACCTACAATACCCACAGGATTCGCGTTTTACGTATCTCGAAAATTCGAGGAATCCATTTAAAATTTACAATTCTCGTGTTGAATATACACCGAGCAAACACAGTATTGGGTTTCGTGAGAATTCACTTTAAATAATTCAACCGAAATGCAATTTGAATAAATTATTTTCTTGTGTGATACGAATGACATGTGAATATTTAATAATCGCTTCAGCTTCGGAGATGTTACACTTTAAAATTTAAAAATTGTACCGCCCAGTAACGACACTCGAGTGATTTCGAATTGTAAAGTTAAAATTTGACTCTCGATCTCATGAGATTCGATGATGTCGAAGTATTGTATTTTCCAACACACAATTCCTCCTGAAACAGAATATACGATTATAGAATACTGTATACAAATGAACGATAAAAATACTTGGAAAATCATTCATCTTGATTACACAACAATTTTATTCTACTTTGTTACAGAAATACGATAACGTCAAGCCAACCATGAGGAAGAGAATCATCTCGAGTGAAGACAGCCTCACCCAGCAACTGTCCGTGTTGAAAAAGGCGCAGTAAACTGTCTTGAGTTACGTAAGGTTATCTTCTTTTATTACCCATCGTTATTCTCCTGAACTGCTATTTCGTACTTCTCCCAATATAGATATATAGATATATGTATGTGTTACGTCTTGCGTGTTATATAATTTATACAAGAGATAAAAAGAGAACTGACGTGCAAAAAACAAAATAGATAGAATTCAAGGGCTATTATTTTCCGATAAAGAAAATAGCTGCTGGTTACCTGAAAGACATGGTTATTAATTTAAGACTGATAATTAATAGTATTAATTGTATAACTTTGTACATAATATAGGGAATAAGTAAAAATTATTGTTCGTATATTAATTATCATATTCAAAACTTACATGTAATATAAACTAAATTAAGATAATGAACAGATGCTGACGTGGACTAAGTCTCATGAAGTTGGATTTGCATGTAGATAAAATTTAGATAAGGAAAGGGTTTCTTCGAACCTATATTCTTGTATATACATAAAAACAATATTTAATCCTTTTATTAATAGGCTAGTTTACTGTGGATAAATGATTAATTTAACTGGAATATTTCTTTCACATAAATGGGAAATAAAATAAAGAAAAATTCATACAATTTTTAAATTTGAAAAATGCAAAGTACGAAGCAAAATATTAAGTTACTTACGCATGATCTTAGTTGAATGTTATCCTTTTTGTGATATTTTATTTCTCTGATTATTTCAATTTAAATTTACAATAGAATAATTATAATTTTAGAATCTGTAGTTAACATTCAGGCTATTCAGAAATTATCACCTCATTAATTAAAAGCAAGTAATTCTGTTGCTCTTGAAAAATAACTTGTTAGAATGCAATTTTTCTGAAAAGAGAATAGCAAGATGCCTTAAGGAGTGACAAACCGCTTTTGAAAAGAAAAGTTAATTTTGATTTTTTTTTGCTTAAACTATTATACCTGAGCGCTAAAAGTGCAGAGTTGTTGTAAAATTTGGATTTTACACTTTTACTCAAACTTCTTCTATAAAAGATATTTTACCGTTAAGACACAAGTGTCACAATGACGTTTATGTAATGCGAGTACAAGTTTGAATAACGAGCCGCGTAGCGGCGAGTGTATCAATGTAGACAGTCATTGCGACACGAGTTTATTACAGTATTTTTTCTAATTTGCACTTTAATCGCCCATATTACATTCCGATAAGCGTCTCACCATTGCGTTAATATCTCATTACAGCACAGTGTGCGGTAATAACCATTTCAGCACTGCGTCGTCGTTTGTTTTAGCTTTATTGTAACATCCGATTAGAAAAAAGAACATACATGTATATAAGAATGCAAGACTACTCATTATTATTGGATAACAACAACTAGCTTGCGGTGTAAGCACAATATTTGATTAAGTATCTTTTTAAATTTCGTTTAATGTTTTGAAGAAGGTGTTTCAAAATTCCCATAAAGTGTCAGTTCTATTTTGTCCTATATTTTTTTCTACTTATCTACAAAATTTTGAAAACTCACAATTTAAAGTTAAAAATAATGATATTTTTAAGGGTTACAAGTTCTCAAAAATTGTAAAATTTGTGACGGAAGACTTCTCTGAATTTTGTACTGAAATTGGTCTTTTTTGTAAAAAAAAAAAAAATACTTAATTCATTAAATGTGTACTGAAACGGCAACACTGGCTAGAAGCGTGTTGCCTGCACCCTGCGATAAGCCCCAGCCTTGACTGCGCATGATCTAACTTAAATACAGTTAAGAATATAATTGGTTATCTGCTTATCCAGCTTTTAATAGGCGTGTACCCTAAGCAATGACGGATTGCCTATAATGCTGAATCAAGCAGAATTATAATAAAAATACTATAAACCAGGAACTCCTAGCGTGGAAACAGAAATGAATTAGATTAACTTACCTTTTTTGACTTCGGGAACATTTTGCTCCAGAACTGCTTTAGATAATTTGCTAATCTTTTTCCTTTTATTATTTTAGATGTATCTGAATAATGCATCTTTAGATTGAGAGTATTCGACAAAAGTTTTTAGGCCACGAGAAAAATAAATATTTTGTTTGTAGCAATTTTGCTTATATCCGTAATTAATTAATATGAATGTTAAATATAGCTTAATAGAGAAGAATTCGTAGGAATTAAGGAAAATTAAAATATCTTCAGGTACCTCTATGCAAATAAAAATCAAAATTTAATATAATTTTTTTAGAGATCTAATCATAGTAAAAATCTTTTTCTTTTTCTGTTGAATGATTAAATATCAGAATCTTTTCTTTAAAACAAAACATATATAAACGATACCATAAATAGTTTTAAAATAATTGTAGAAAAGTCACAAAATTCAAGCGCTAACAAGTAAGCTACCCAAAAGCAGTTTGTCACACCTTATTTTTTTTTTTTTTTTTTAGAAAATAGGAATGAACAGATAAAAAAAATAGATTATACAACGATACATTTTCAACTACAACGAATATTATTAAATCTTTTATTTTTTTTATTCGGCTTTATTCTATCGTCTAAAGTATATGTAGCAATTCAACATTATAAGCAACATTTTCAAATGTCACCATAAATCTAAATTTGGAATTTATCAGAGATGCATGTTCATTTTGCATATTCCTTTACTCATATAATATAAATGTTAAAGCACTAGTAAATTTAAATAACATAATAGGATGAAAGCCCGCATTTTTTCTTCTCAAAAGCTTCGTACTTTGCATGACAAATTCGATAATATACAGGTGTGAATGGATGGGCTTACAAAGAGGTCTAACTTTGTTAATAAGCGTTTTACAGAAAAAGTAATCCTAATAAAATGTTTTACTTTCCTCAAAACGTCGAAAAAAATATTTAGCTTTGACTACAACTTACACATTTTTTAAAATAAGAAACAATCAGTTTTTTTAAATAAACAAATAAATAAGTATAAATTCTTAATTTAAAACAGATCTAACAATCCTCCAACTTGTATCTACACATCTTTCAACTCTTTTAATAAATAAATTGTAAACTCTATATGTGTTACCAACCACATTAAACTTGACCACCGCGTCCCTTATTGTTTGTTTAATTTGCTCTGAAACATGCTGTATAAAATGAGCATTCACTTTTTCTTTTGACGCTTCTCACAACAAGACATCCATCCTTTGGTGCAGTGTCAGCTGAAGTAATAAACCATTCAACCCGGCCATTTTTTTGCCATTTCTGTCAATCCATTTCTTAGGAGATGCCCGATTTAAAAATATTTTTATCAATGCAGTTGAATGTGTCGATCATCCATCCTGTTGCCAATAAATTCTATTAAAACTAAATAAAATTTGGAGAAGTACCACCTGCGTATTACATTTATGAGTATATCTATAGTCAAATCTGAATATCTTTTCGGATTTTTTGAGGAAAGTAGAAAATTTTATTTTTCAGCAAAAGTTTTACCTCATTGTAAGTCCATTCACGGTCACTCTGTATAAATACATATAATAAAATCCTGGAAAGAGACGACACAGGACTGTATGAGAGCACGCCTGAATGTTTCGTAAAGAATTACCATTGCAGACATGGAATCTGTGATACAGAGAAACAAGGACTGCGTTTACTATGTAGTTCCATCTATTTGCTAACCAAACGAAAAAAAAAGGAAACAAATACACAAATAGGGAAATAAAATTGAATGTCAGAAACTTTATTTTTGCTTTCTCTAAGACTGATGGATGTAGACGTTTCTCGCTGGTAGAAATAAAATTTTCCGTTCGATATTCTATGTATATAGACGAGAAACTTATTCCATTTTTTTTTCTTTTTATGTATAAAGTGCTTAGGTTCTGAAAAAAGAAGTCATCCTCTTGGGTTACAATCTAAAAAGTCACGTCAGAAATAAAAATAAATGTAAAGTTTTTTCTTTGACCTTCATGCGCAAGTTTACTCCGTGCGTAAGGTTTCTTGTATATGTCAATTCTTAAAAAAACGATTGAGTGGGCAATGTAAATGACACGTGGAAACAACAACGTGGTAATATAACAGATATTGTATACACTAGTCTTTTGTTGCTTCACAAAAGATAATTCAAGTGAATTATTTTGAAGTTTAATTTCACCATTACTTAGGTATAATTGATCCCAATTATTTTCTTCAAGCAGCTTTAAATTTAATGAAATTAAATCGCTCAGAGAATGCGTGTACATCATCAATGCAGTATGACGCAGTCTCTCACACAACATAAAATATCTCAATGAACGTTTTATCTTGGTTTATGTCAATAGTATTATAAACTATGGAAAATATCCGTCGTATATACCTTGAATAATCCTTGAGATACAATATACAATTTATAGAATGTTTCATTAATGATTTTCCATAAATTAACTAGAAAATTCTTGAAGCATAATACGATGATTTAATCTAAAAGAAGAATCCGCCAAATATTAATCTCAGCTTTCGTCATGGCTTTATCAGGTGGTAGTAGGAACCCTTTGAAATACTTTTGGAACGTATTAGTCCCTGACATTTATTTTTTAGTGCTTAAAATAATTCATCGTTTTGATATATGTACTTGAAAACGAAATAAATTTGTCAGTCAGCACAATAGCCTAGTGGTGAAGTCGTGGTGAAGTGCCCGGTATGATAACCCAAAGGTCGGAAGTTCGAGTCTCGGTAGTGGTATAATTTTTTTTTTTACTTTATTTTTTGTTTTATTATTTTTAAATCATGACTTTTATTGATAATTAATAAGGGTAATGAATATGCAAAAAAAATCGTTTAATTAGGTGTGCGTTAAAGTAGACATGCATTCTCGTTAATTTTATTTAGTAATAATCGTATGCCCGATTTCTTTCATTAAACTGTGTTTTCTAACATGAACTATTATAAGTATTATTAGGTATTATTAATACTTTAAAACAAAAGTGTAATTGTGTCTTACAAAATTGTTCATTCAATCTCACATTGTAGAAAATCAACACTTATGTGATTTTGAATATAAGTAATTGAAATAAATTAAACATTATTGTACTATTGTCGATACAATTAATAAAGACGCATTAAAATGTTTCAAATTACTGATATTTACTTTTAGTTACCTAATTAAGCAATGCTATTACGGAAAGTTTTGCAAATTAGCTTTTTATTAATTAATTATTTATACTAAATATTTATTACTTAATCATTATCATTGGTAATAATAATTATAATTTAAAAATAATAAAATAAATTAAAAAAAAACATGCCGCTACTGAGACTCGAACTCACGACCTTAGAGTTATGACACCAGGCTCTTCACCACTTCGCTATCATCCGAGTATGATTGATTGTTTACTGTTATAAATAGCAAATATTTACAGGTACATCGAAACTTTTTATCAAACAATTTTACTGAAATGTGTTTATTAAGATCAGCTCGAAACAAAATATTAGCAATACAATATTTTATTAACAAATTGGCCAGATCTTCTTACTGATCATACTGTGTTGATATTATTGACATTAATACGTCATAGTTGTGTCATATGCGCATCATCTGTCGCATGCACGCCAATTTATTCTTTCTTTAGAAAAATAAGCACTTTATACATATAGACTCCGTATTACACTTGTTAAAACCCCGTTGCTAACTTCCTGAAATGTAAAAATGTCACATTTTTGAATTTCCCAACAAAATATTTAATGAAATAAGCATAAATAGCAACAATATTTGAAAAATATTCCTTTCACAGATTATTAATGTATTTCCCTTAAAATTACCTACAAAGCAAATTGGACATTTAAAGATATTTATTCTAATTCTTCGTCAAAATACATACAGCTTGTTAATAGGTGTTAAGGGTCATAGGATATGTAATATTCTGGATAGGTTAATAAATAGAATAGGCAAATGAATCGCACAAATAGAGGATATATTGGTATATATTGGTATCACCTATGACCCGTTTGTTAGTTGGCAAGATGTATACCGAGTAGTCTATTTAATGTGAAACTAATGAATATCTCTGAAGCGATTAGTTTTTCGATTAATATTTTATTGAATGCAAGGGAAAACCAAAAAGAAATTGAATTTAATTGGGTTCATTCTAAAAGCTTGCTAATACAGATAAAAATAATAATTATCATAGCAAAACAATTAATTTAAGTATAAAATATTCTCATAAACAATATAAAACTAAAATTAAGAGTGAAATCTATTCTCCCAAGATAAAACTGCAAAGATTTTTGAAAGCTAGATAAATGCACCTCCGCACGACAGATGGAGCCCTACGTTTTTATAAATAAAACTCATTTGGAGATATTAAATTGCTTCATTTTAAATAGATCAACTCGTATAGGGTTTTAAATTTAAAACAGAAATACATATATCACGCAATTTCTTGAAGCTTCAAATTTTCACTGTCATTAAAATCTATTTACTTTAAAAAACAAAAAGAATAATTTGGATTTTAAATCATGAATTTTGTTGCTCTTTATTTATTTATTATAATCCTGAAAACAAAACAACATCAAGTAGGTTTATTCTAAATAAATGTTTGTATAACATGTATCACATATTATACTTAATTCCAATGTAAATTTTATGTAGTATTGAGGCAAAGGAAAGTTGAGTAGTAATATTATTAGTCCCATTTGTGTTTAGCATAAATAAATAGAAATTTAAAGTTAAAATTTTACTAAATTAATTAAAATAGTTAATGAATGTGTAAGCTAGTAAATTACTCATGACATAACCTATTATAATTGTCTGTATATATAATTATTATTAATAAAAGTGTACATATTAAACTCTAAGCTCTTCCAGTACAGTTTGAATGCGCTTGATAGATATAAAAAAAGTAGTATTTGATTGAATATATATATTAATACAATGGTTGATTATTTAATAATATACATAGGTTAAATTATTAATAACACTTATATATATATATATAAAACTTTATCTCTATTAGAAACAATACATTTTTAGGGAAGCACCAAATTTTATTTCATATAAACGTTTTTTTTTTTTGTAAAAACATTAATAAAAGGTTTCCCCAATTATTTCATGCTTAAGTGGACATACTTTATTTAAAATTACACAAACAAATTATTAAATATATGGACATACAAGTTAACTATCAGCTGATGAATCATGCTGACATTTTGGAATTATTTTGACAGTACCACAGCATAATGGTGGATTCATACCCACAGTGCAGATCAGATCACGGGTAGAGGCAAAAGAGTCGAGATTGCTTCCATTATTTTCTAATGAGAACGTTCTCACTCACGGGCTCAGTACAGTCACGGTAAAATGAATTGTATGAACGAGTCACCTTTGACTGGAGGATGATTTGATCATAATCTGATCTACTTGTGACTGTGAGCGTCAATCCACCTTAAACCAAATCAGTACAGGGCATAAGATGTGCCATTGCACTGCCAGTCTGGTATTGATTTCTAAGAACTACTGGGAAAGAAGCGTATGAGGTTTGCGATCAGCTGACTATGTGTATTTGTATGTGGTTTTTTTCCTTAAAGATTGTATGGCATTTACATGACATTATTTTCGATCAAAATAACTTCATATTGTATATGTTGCATCTCGGTTTTCACATGACCAGGGGCAATTTTTTATGTCTCTCCCCAACCTATTTAATAATCTCCGTATATGCTGAATCAACTTATTAACAGTACTGTTGATAACACTTAGTATCCCCGTTGACTTTTTTCACTTTAGATATATAATTAGAAGACGCTGTATTTACAAATTATATTTGCATAACAATGCTCTATCTAGTAACTGCCTTGCGCGCCAATTATGATATACGCAGACACATTATTCTTAAGGTGTTAAGCTTTAAAACTACACCACACGCATATTGCATAAAGAGGGCTTTCCTAAGCAATGTTCGCTTTGATACCTATTTAATATGCGAGTCAATAGAGAGAAATCATAGAGCTTATAATAACGAAGAAATATAGTAAATGTATTAATTCGTAATAGCACTAATCGTTCCTTAAAGAAAAAAAAAAACGTAGTAGGCTTGTCCTATCTATTTTTGATAGAATACTTGCGGGCTAGAAGAATGTATTTTCCTATCTAAAGAAATAGATCTATAGTATATTATTGTATACAATATATATGTATACTGGAATTGTAGAGAAAGAAATTATTGTCAATTTGAAGCAAACTCGTATTTTTACACTTCCCCGATAATACAATATGCATCGGTTCTTTATTGTTGTACAAAAGCTTTCGTCCAAACTAAATGACGTTGAACAATTAAAATATGTATTTGAAGTATATACAACATAGTACCTTGAATGATGACACTAATATTATATACTACTAGTCTTTTTATATAAGTATGTACCTACTTGTCTACGTATGTTAAGTTTTAGTTTCAATTATCAAAGATATTGGATGCAAGTTCTGTAGTGAGTAATATTTATGTTGTAATTGGAGTGGTATGTAGCAGATATTTGTATTTCTTATACTATATAGATAAAGGCACACTTCAAAGCGTGTTTGTTTCAGTTATACTATAATTCTTATTATATATATTGTACATATCCCTTGCATTTTTTACCAGATGTATATAACTATATTTTGATATATTATTAGATCATAGGCTGACGTACTATAAATAGTAAATTAAACAAATGGAAAATAATTGAGAGCATGCCATATATACAATAAAATCGTCTATAATGCGAAAGCTTACCTATAAATATGTAATTGGTGCTTTACGATGAATGGAGTATAAGCTTTCGCTGTATATATGACATGCTCAGATTATTGTACGTGAATGTTTGTATAAAATAAAAAAACAGTAACTTGTATTAAATATAATATGTATATTACTATGTAAATTCACAGATATCCGTTTATGTAATTCTTGATTATTTCTTATGAGATATTCCAAATGAGAAAAGACGGCTATATTGTTAGTACATGTGTAAATAAGATACTGTGTAATTAAATATTAACATATATACCTGACTGATAATAAATGTGCAATTCAGCAATTAAATTGGGTTTTATTTCTTCGCTCCTCGCTATATACGATTCGAAAATCATTATGAATAAATACACAAACACTTCCCTCAAGAAAATACACAATGCAATCCACAGTATCGTCACAATGGTCCCAAAACAGATCCCTGCGGCACACCAGATCATGGACGGTGTTCTAAACAAGATTAATTTCTTACAAATAACATACAAGGAAACATATAAACAAGAACTTCAGTATCTTGTACCTTCGTCTTCAAATAAAAACGGTCACAACTTATTTAATAATGATTGTACACATAATGTTAGAGCAGTACTAGTTTGACTAAACAGAAGTATTTTAAAGTTGTTTATTTTCAAAACTTGTACACATAAAATAACACTCTTTCACCACTTGGAAATTCATCCAAATTTGTATGAGAACAACATAAGGTGTATTTCTTTTACCGTTTCGATATTTTTTAGTATAATTTATATATTTATTGTATATGCGTACAGTTTGAGCACTGTAGTACAGTACAAGTTGCTGTGAATTATTAGGTCAAGTATTGGACCGTTGGTACATAGGCACTAAGTGCCGAACGGCCACCGAATACCTTTCCAACATCTGCTTCTTTTCCAACCCATTAATATAACGATGTTGCCAGGAACTGTAATCGGTGAGCTCGCCAATTAAGAAAAATTTAAGAGATCTTGTCGCTGCAGAAGGTCCACAAAAAATTATTAATGTAACAGCTACCCATCAAAGTTGTTACCCAAAACCTTTGTTAAAAGTTAATATTTTCTTTAGCTGGGATAGCAAAAATAATTTGCAAAGTTTCCCCGGTAAATTTGCAAAATTCGCTTCTGGTTTTGTCGAAAGAAACGAATCAAATTTGTAAAGTTGCAGTTATCATCCAAATCCTTCAATTATGTGTATATAAATTTATTTATACTTCTATTGGATTTCGTTCATGTTTTACGTACTTAACTGCTATAGTATGAAACACACATTTACGTTTGTATAACTCGAATTTTATATATGATATTGCTAGATCTGGAGCACACTACTGTGAAAGTCTTATACGTGTTTTGTTCCTAAACGATAAAAGCCTTGATTTTTAAACTTCTGATATCACCGCTAATAAATTCCGTGGATCATTTCTTGCTCCGTCAACATACGATGCTCGTAGCTTCACTGTGTCATCAACTTTACCAGAAAAAAATTTATAATTCGAAGCTCTGCCTGTGATTATAAACCTTATTTAGCACTCATTCTATATTTTCTTACTTGATACTACACAATGACAACCCTGTATATAAAAAAAATGTTTAAAATATACAAGGTGTCTGTAAAAGGTCTTTATACACGGCTACCACATATTCCTCAGACCGAAATAAGCCGATTTAAGTAAACTTACCTTAGTCCAAAGTCGATTCGTTTGGGCGCTATGCGGCCTTGAAGTTAAAATTTTGAAATCATTTTTTTATTATAAATTCAAAACGGCTTATGCGATTTTAATAAGATTTGGCATGGTCAGTTAGTATGATTGGACGAATGTTTTGAGAAAATTTCAGGAAAATACTAATACCGGCAGTGAATGAAACACGCATGACCATTATGAAAATTAACATAATTTTTGTTGCTGTCTATAGTAGAGACACGAAATAATTTTTATTCGATAGAGTATTCAAAAGCGATCAAATTATGTCTCTTGTAAAATTTTTATTCGTTTTCGAGAAAAACGAAAAAAAATGCTTATGGTCGTGCGTTCGAAAAAAGCAAAAAGTAATCCAGTCGCCTATGATTTCTATCATAAACAAATGAATTTCGCATGGCTAAATCGACTGCTCAAATAAAGACTACAGGTAAACGAATAGACTTAGTAAAAGTTCACGGTTTCGGAGATTCTGGGTAAGTAATTTACTACAAAAACGGCACTCTTTATAAGAATTGATTACTCTAATGGTTTTTGGGAAATTTGTATTTTAATAATTTGCATTAGGTTATTTTACACAAAAATTATTAAAAAAAATTAATAAAACTGAAACAGAAACACAAATAATAAATTTGTTACAAAAATTGTTGAAAGTGTTCTCCATTTACACGCATACAAAGATTTATACGACGAAGGAAATTAAACTGTACTCTTGCAAAATTTCTCCATCACCTCTAAGGTCATTTATTGTTGAATACGTTGCCATAGTTGTGCTTCATTAGCCACGTTACAGTTAAAGTATCTAAACAACATTATAGTAATCCATGTTTCGATTGACTACCCAGACAGAACTATGCAATCTTACAATTAGTAATTATTATAACTTTTATAACCTTTTCAGAGCTTTTCTTGCGAAGTACTCCTTACCTTAGTTAACTAGCTACTCGTAACAGATCGCTACAACGGCGAAACACTATTAGACTCGGCAGAATTTAATTAGCTCATTCGAGGAATTAAACAAGGTAAAATTAGCTATTCAAAGTCTTAACATCTAATGGAGTTGTTAGTGAGTCCCGAACTTTGTTAGCAAAAAGTTTCTCCGGAATGTGCTGCCTCAATTTCCACTAAGTATTTACCGCATCACACCACTAGGGAATCGCGCCAGACTATCGATTATCGATAAGTCTTTGATATCTAAATTAAACTAACTGAAAACAAGCAGCAAACAAGCAGTTAAGTGAAAGTGAAACGGAAACATTTTCTTTCAGATTTAATTGATTGAATTCCTTTGAAGAGTAAAATGCAACATTTCGAGTTAAAAACTACAGTATTTCAATATGTTTCGCCCACACGCAGTTATATCTATCGTCCGCCTGAAATTATTGAAAGGATATTATATTGATAGAATTAATGTTGACTTGGAAGAAATAAATATATTTATTTCATCGAATCCCTCAATTATTTATCATGAAAATCGAATAAATGTATAAATAAAATATCTTTTAAACAGATGCAAAATAAAACTCTATACAGTGCTATACAAACTAATTTATTTTATCAAGTATGTACATATTGTAGGTTTATGTAATATTTGCACCTTATTTGTAGCATTTTGTATTTTGTAAAATATATGCACAATCGTTCATATAGGGATGTATTTCTACCTCCAACTGCACTAACATAATATCAAAGCAAAACGTATAATCGTCATTAACAAGTGATGTCGTTGCGTAACTCAATTGACCTACTGTAGTAGGTCCTTTGATCCACATAACCCGATTGTAAATGTATGTATGTTGAATGCATGGATACGCAAGTTGATTGGGGAATGGGAGAGAGCCTGTTTACTCCACTAAAACACGCCTGCACTTCTGTTTGAAGCTGAATTAAATTTGGGATTATATACATAAAATGAATAAATGACAGAGCGGTAGAATTAGGTAACTCGCTGGTTTTATCAAATAATAATCGATTATTCCAGATATTTTGCCCAAACGAGATGCGTTTGACACTTAGTAACAGATTGACCTACTTTTGGTCGGTCCTCGGTCCTACAGCGTCCGAAATGTTTTCTGTATACTGATAGTGCTACAGATAAACATAGATTTACCATATACATACATACATTTTTTTACAATTTTTTTTGTCCTGTGATGGGTGGAGACTGTGGCTTGAAAACTTACCAGGGATTTTTTCATTTTTTCTTTTGGATTTTTGTTACAATGAGATACATGGTCGTCTTCTCGATTTAGATACGCGCACTAGTCCGGTGACACAGATCCGATACCTGCGTGTATTTTACGTAATTATGCAAACTTCCTAACGCTACCACTTTTTATTATTTTCAATTTATCCATTAAATAAGGCTGCTTTCCGCATCTGTGGAAGCAAGCATTTGTTATACCAATTTTCAATCCATCAATTGGCTCTTTTTTAATTCCATATTTTAAGTTTATACTGTAAGTATATTTTTCTCAAGCGAAAGCTGTCTACTGACTTTTTATGTGATTTTGACATTATTAGGATAACCATAGAATAATTCCATTATTGATTTTCTTCGGTAATTCTTCCTCTTATTACTTTTTTATGAAATCCAGCTTTTATATAGCCAATAATATCGCATCTAATTGGCAATTACCTGCGGAACTTCTCTCCACTTGATTATCTAAATAGGACGCCATCAAATCTAAGTTCAACGCACCCACTTCCGCCGATATCGTCTCTGTCGGCGTAAATTTAAAAGCACGACGAAGCTTTCCTCGTCGGAACTCGAAATAAGTCGTTGCGAAGCATAGAGAGGGCCCGATCGGAAAAGCTACCGAGGCACCTGCTATATAGGGGGGCACGTAACAGTCGATCGAGCCTTGAAAAGTAGGTCGCAGGATGCAACCTGCTGCAAGAATAGGAGACCAGCGAACGTTACTGGGTCAATGAACCAAGCTGGTCCGGGGCTGAGTCACAAACACACAACCGAAAATCGATATTTAAGTGGGTTACTTCTGTTTACATAACACAGTTTTGATTTTAACGCGAGGTGATGTGCGAGCGGGGACGGAGTTGACCCCCTACAGGCCCTCAAGCAGGAAGAGATTTAGCACAAAGAAAACTAACGTGGAAAAACTAAATAAACGTTAGATATGTATGCCCAATATATTTAGTCAAAGATTAGCTAAACGATTACAGTTTCTAAGATATCTATTTACAATTTATTGCTTTTATTCGTCTGTAATAATAATTCAATAAACATGAAATGACCGCGCGTGAATTTTATTATCGAAACTTTCAATGCCCATATCTCCGGAACGGTTGCAGTTAGGAAGCCGTTCGATTCGCCACGAAAAGACGCTTCTTTTGATGTATAATACGTTGGGTTTATCTCAATTTTTAGACGATTTTTTTTTAATTTTTCAAAATTTTCGACGAAATTCAACGAAATTCGGCGAAATTCGGGTTAGAATGCGCTTCTAAAGGATCCCAAGGAAATCCCAAGATTTTATTTTCGAAACTTTAAACGCCCATATTTCCGTAACCATTGGAGCTACGAGTATGGGCGTGATGCCGTTCGATTCCTCGCGAAAAGACGCTTCCTCTAATGTATAATACATTGGGTTTATCTTAAGTTTTCGACGATTTTTTTTGAACTTTTGTAAGATTTTCGACGAAATCTAACGAAATTCTACGATATCTCTCAAACCGTAACCGATAGACGACCGTCGATGCCAGATATGGAATCCTCGTCGAAAAGTACGTCCAACAGTGTATAATACATCGGGGCATCGATAGTAGCTAACCGCTTAAAGCAGAGATTTGTATGAAAAAATAAGGAAAAATGATGAAAACACACGAGTTTTTTTAGTTTTCTTACCATAACTTCGGAACGGCTAGAGCTATAGGGCAGCGCTTGGTCTCAAACGATTCGGAACGACCAAGTGGAGCTGAATCCGAATAAATGATAAACTGAATCATATTTTTTACCTCTTACAAGATTTGATTCACCCATCCCGGTACACAGGGAATATTAAATGTTTTAATCTTAGTTTTTTATTTGTACAATGTGTATCAAAAAGAACTTCATCTAGTTGCCTATGAATGTAGCCTATAAATTATGGTTTGCCGCTTTCTCGAAATGCAGATATAGATTCAATGGGATAAAGGTTATCCAAGTGTCACTGTCAAAATTTATCATCGAGCGATATGGTAATGAACGGAAAACTAGTACAATTAGATTATTAATTTATTTAATAAGATAATCAAACAACTAAGGTAAATAACTTTGTAAAAATTTTAATTAATTATAATTTATAACAAATGTTCAAAGTGGTCACCATTCTGTTGAATGCATAATGCAATACGACATTTCATGTTGTTAAAAATATTCTGCAATACATTTGGTGTGATTTCATTACATTTAATTGCAATTGTATTCATCAGGTCATTTAAGTTATTAATTCTGGTTTTATATACTTCATTTTTTAGGTCTGGTGATCTTGCTGGCCAAACACCTCTGCTTATAATTCGATGAGGGAAGTAATGTTCTAAAAACTCTAAATTTTCGCGAGTTGTATGTGCAGTAGCCCTATCTTGCTGGAAGTAACCCCCATTGAGTTCGTCCTGTTGCAATTGATTTAAAAATGGTGTTAATAACTGCTCTCGGTATCGTTGGCCATTAATGGTATTGTGAAAAAATATTGGTCCGACTATTCTACGACGAGATACAGCTAACCATACTCCAACTTTAACAGGATGTAAAGGAACTTCGATGCGATTGTTTGGATTGTTTACAGACCATGTTCTGTAATTTTGTTTATTTACATACCCGCTTAAATGAAACCATGCTTCGTCAGTAAAAAAACTGAGATCAAGAATTTCGTCGTTATTTAAATTTTCTTGAAAGAAGTTGCAATAATTAACTCTAGTAACGTGATCTCTAGGTAAGATCTGTTGAACAACCGATACTTTGTATGCATGCATATGCAAACGACGCTTTAAAATTCTATGAACGGTACTAGAAGATACGTTTGTTTGAGCTGGTAAACGACGAACTGAGGTCTGTGGGTTTTCTTCAACAAGGTTTTCTACGTTTTCAACAATATTTTGCTGTGTCGGTGGTCTACCAAAACTTTTGCCTTTCAATACAGATCCCCTAGCCCAAAATGTCTCTACGACTAGACGAATGTGATGATGTAAAGCGATATTATCCACAACTCTATTAGGAAACTGCAAGTAAAACTGTCGCTTACATTCTCCATAAGAATATTGCCATTCCCCATTAAGAAATTGTGCACTTCGAAAATATGCTTCAATAATAAAAATATTTTCTTGCAATGTGTACAGAGTGAGCAACCGGATGTGACCACCACGTGATCACGAACGTCACAGAAAAAGTGTATTTTTTTGTTTTACTGTTTACTGCTCTGCTTGTTGTTTACGTTCTGTCATTTGACATTTAACGTGTTGGAAAAAAATATATGGCACGTCTTATTTTAAGGTTAAGTTATAAACATATTGACAAATCAGTAATGTGACATATCTTGTACTACCAACTTAACAATGTTGCCACCTTAAAATTTGAGGTCACGTGGTGGTCACATCCGGTTGCTCACTCTGTACATTATTGTATTGTTTAAGAAAAAAACTTATTTGTCAGGAAAAAATTATATTGCTGTCACACAATGACAAATGTCAAAACGACACTAGGTAAATAGTTTTTATATAAATAAAAGGTAAGTGGCTTATAATAATTTGGAAGTATTAGTTACTCAGCACCTACTGAGATGAAGATCTTTTTGAAACACATTGTATTAAATATCTTGAATTATAAAAATAATAAAATTAATAAGTTAAACAAAGCTAAGTCAAGCAAATATAAAATCACAACAGTATAATAATACCTCTTATCTCAATAACAAAATATACCATACATCTAACGTTGAAAGAAGATTATAGAATTATCATTCTTTCTGACTCGTTATAATCCTCAAACATATCTCTCGTTCCCCTCCACAGGCCTCATACCAAGCGCCCGCTTGACCCAAATATAAAATATTCCAGTCATTAATAAAACTTTCAGACCGCGAGAACTTTTCGATGCCTCGCAGCCTCCGTTAGCAATTCCCAGAATTGCGGTGAAACCTTTCAAAATGGAGACTACAACCAACTGACATGCACACATTCCCCGCTCAGGTAGTACGTACATACGTACGAACAATGTAGCGGCACAAAAGGATAATTTAACGAGATTGCGCCTTTATATACAGACCGCACGTGAGAGAAGTACGAACCGGCTTCGCGACTAGCGTGGAAAACTTTGAAATTCTTCGGGAAAATGAAATAAAAGAAACAATAGATGGTTTGAGGGGTCTGTTATAATTTTAGAAGATTTTTTTTTTTGTTTTGGAGGTGCGGAAGTTCAGGCGAATAAGTTTGGGTTCTGTATTTTTTTTTGTAACTCTTACTGGTTGGCAGAATTTATTATTAGAATTTTAAATACAGAAAGCATTTGAAACCTACGCTATACCATTGTTAAATTCTGAACAGAGTAAAGTTAACTTGATTATGTGCTCCTCTTAAATTGCTTGTCAACTATAATATTGAACATAATAATTAAGCAATATTTAATTTGAGGTCACTGCAATTTTATAAATTAGAAGTTCCAGATGACAAAATTATACAAATATATTGCTGCGAAACTTGTTAATTTTAATTATATCTTTTTCACAATATAAATAACTGTTTAACTCAATTAAATACCACCCAGACTTATCTGTAATACTCTTTAACAAATTCACTAACGAACCAGACCTCAATTTGCAGGTGGCCCTAGTTGTTAATTTTACCCCTCTCGATTGATTTTGCTCCCCTTCAAACGAAAATGTAAAAAAGAAATCATTTTTTAACATATGGTCTCAGGTGACTAGGTTCATTTACTATATAATGATAAAACGTACAAGCGGTTGTCCTGCTGGAGGCGCTTCTGGAAGTACAGCAGGTCTGTTCTTGCAAGCAGGACATTTTTCCGCGCGCAAGTTTGTCCTTGAACGAGGACATGAACGTCCTTCCAGCAATACCTGTCTCTTCATAGAAAATAGGGATCAGCGTAAGCTTTGTTCATACAAATATTATTCGGATATTCCAGACGCGTCGTAAAGTTTTTTAAACTTTATATACCATTCATTTGAATGTCGCTAACATACTTAATGTTTGCCATCTACTCGAATTTCCGTATTGTTTGTAGCGCGACGCATGACTCATACTTAGAATTTGCACGTTACTGATGACATAATTAGAATCTATACGACCAAGTAAGTTGCTAGTATTTTACAAAAGTACAATAGAACGATACGGTAAAATAAAACATTTATATAAAGTAAGCAAAATGGATTTTAATTGTAGTCAATTCTTTGGATAATTCATGTTCATTAGAAAATATGTCCTCTTCTGCCAAAAACTATTAATGAACAAACATATGAAAGTATCAATTAAATTTTCACAGTCAATTAAACTTACTTCAACAAATTTTATCCAATCCAAATGTTATCGCATATTAAAATCACCTAATGGTAAATTCCCATATTGGAAAATCTGCAGCATTCCCAAGGCGAGCGTCAAAAAGCGATACAACTTATTACAGTTAATAAAAACAAATTATAATATAAAGGCGTAATAAAAAAATATACCATCCGGTGGAAAATTATCTATAACGCGTCCTGGCGCGTTACACACCTAACTGCACGCGTTCGCATGGATCTTCACGCGTTGTTTACGCACCGGAGCGCGACAAGGTCCCTCGAAAATATCCATCGCCGATAATCGGTACGTAGCTGGCCGTCCGAGCGAAAGATGTTATCGATTGGCCCCGTATGGCATCGGCAAACAAGGAAACAGTACCAGCGCGCGGTTTTCGCGCCGATAAACACCAGTCAAAATCGGAAAAGCGTCAAGCGGAGACGATATTGTAATGCTGCATGATTGACGTTGGAAACTCTCACATTTTTTTTTTTTTTAATAAGGGTAACCACGAATTAGTCGAATACAGCATGGTAGTAAAAAATTGTCTATTACTTTGCGGACATATCCAAACAAAATAACACTTTTAAACTGATTTTAATTTCAACACATTTAACTAACATAAAACGGTAGACACCATGTTTTTTCTCCATCTATATAATTTCTACTTTCTTCTTCTTAAAAAATACATAAGGAAAAAGTGCGCACAGCGCAAGCGTATATGGCCATACGACACCTGTCGGTAATGTAGCTCTGCTAGCTTCGTAGTTTTAATGGAGCCAACATAGATGTCGCGCCAAGTTATAATTTAGAATAAAAATAATAAATAGCAATGATTTCAAAATACAGCAATTAGCTATATATAGATTTTTTTAAAAGTGTTGAGAAAAGTTTAATTTAAAACCAATACATCTATACTATTAAATTTTAGGTAATATTGAGTTTACATATGATTATTACCATGATAAACAATTATGAGTTTATTATATGTATTTATTGCTTCTAGTTTATACATTTGCTATAAAATTACACTATAACATTTTATTTCAAAATTAGATACATGATAATCAATACAATAATAAGCAAAATCAGTTGATTGAAGAAATGTTATTTGTGGCAGCAGTATTATAACAAAAAACTGCATTTAGAAAACCATATTAAATTTAGTAGCATAAAAATACTATACGCGCAGAACAAGCAACAGTTAACTACAACAATTTACGTTAAAAATAATGAACACAGTACCAAGGAATTTCACACAGTAATAACTATAGCAATGCATAAGGCGATTGTATGTTGATAACGCGCCCTTGTTATGGGAATAACGATAGACTAAAAGCAATATCCCTACGGCGAATACGAGCATTGAACAGAGGCACAACAATGAACAAGCAGCAGGCACAACGAACAACAACAAATTATCCAGAAACCCGTCTCTTCATCCAAAGCATTATCACCGACCTTTGACATTTTGTAACGCTCCCTAGTTGCTCAATTCCTCCTCGTGCTCACCTTTATTCTCCGCATGTGTTTACAAATTCATGAAATCCTTACTGTGTTTCAATCTACTGTGTATATTGAAAATTATATGGATTATATAACATATAAGGTAAATGCAGCACGTGCAATTTTTTCATTATATATTTACTTATAGATGATGTGATTTTTAAACCCTAACATAAGCAAACTTGTTTATTTGAAAAGATAAATTATACTTTTTAAAAAACTTTCTCCACACCTTTTTAAATAATATATCTATTCTGCTCGTCAATTCACTTGACGAATGATAGTAATTCATCACGCCTGTGATTCCAGTTTGGAATACACAGCCTATTGACCAATGACATAACGAATATTTAACACACGGAGAGAATACAGCAACTGACAGCGACAAAACACAATTGCACGCAACAAAATGTGCGTTGCATAGCAACCGGTAAATAAGTCAAAATTTGTAACGTTGTGACTGGTTGTGACAAATATAGGTTATCTCTGGTTTTGCCATTTTTGACGTTTCAAATTATATTTGTATAATTCCTATGTATTAAGTTTTTCTTAATAAGCGTGGAGAAAATAGTTGATTAGATGATGTATTAGGTACTACGTCATTCCTCGCTCGAGCAATTACTGTTACTGTTAACAACTAAATAAATGATATAAAGATAAGTTCATAAGGCGAAGACGCCAGGAGAACATAAATCAGAGTCGAATTTCAAGTCGTTATATCAACAAGAGATACGAAAGATAATTTGCGAAGCACATCTCCCCAAACTTCTTTTTCGCAACATCGTTACTTCCATCATTATATTATTTGCGTATAAATTTTATTTTCTAACGAGTAAGCGTGGGCGCCTGAATCTTGTTTACCGACAACGGACCAGGCTAGAACTCGAATCTACGCTAAATGTCAAAGGTCAGACAGGCCTCGCTGCTTCTACTCCCAGTTCGCAGCCAACGCAACGAACTGGGCAAACAGAGATCCGTCGAGTATTCAGTACATGGCGGTTTATATTCTCTTGGCGCTTAAACCATTCTTTTATTCTGTTTCTCGTGGGTTTACATTTTTGCATATTCGGTGCGCTTGGGGACCCGCTGGGCGATATATAGGTACAGCATTCCGTTTAGATTTAGACCACGCTTTGATAAAATGGGTAAAGAGAGCCACATCGGCCGAAATTACTTTTGCCGAGATAAAAGAGAAAGCAAAAAACGCTTAGTTGCGTGTAGGATTAACTGTGGTGGCTTGAGGAAGATTATTTTTTGTTTCTTTCAGAATACTAACAGTTGGGATTAAGAGGGAATCCAAGCTTAACGCTTTATGATCGATAACGTTTGATTAAACCACTGATATTTTTGCTTGAAGTTACTTTTATTGTTAGAGAAGAAAGTATCAAAATTACTTAAAAAAAAGGTAATAAATGTAAACACTGTTATAATATTGTAAGAAAATCTAATCGTTATATTTTTAATATATTATACACTACATATTTCGACCTGCAAAGGTCATCTTCAGGTGTCTCAGAAAGTGAAATGCATATAATTATTAATTCTGTCTATTTCGCATATAGAGGATTTTCCATTCAGTTTATAAGATCTGTTGAATAGTAAACCTTAAATCTTTGACACTTGTCAGTAAAAAATATACGATTTACGAAAATGTTTCTTTTAAAATTAAAATGGCACTTCTTATTTAAAAACTCTATAAAATGGGCATTTTGTGTGACTGTTTTGCCGAAAAACGCATCTTGGACAGAATTTTTTATATTCTTTGAGGTACCTATCTTGATTCTGATTTCTTTGGTAATAATTGTTTATAGCAATATGATATGAGCTATATTTTTTTTGCTTTGAGGGAGTGTAGGAACGATCTTCCGAATTCATGCTTTCCTATTTCTAGCTCCTCTCTTTCATTTCTCGCAGCGTACTTCCCCTTGCCCGTCCTATTTCTTCTATTCCTTCATTCCAATTCTTCCTTGGTCTTCCTTTTTTTCCTCCTATCCACGCTTCTTGCTTCAAGCACCTTTTTAATCAATGTCTTATTTTCCATCCTTACTATATGTCCATACCACTTCAGCTGTGTCATCTCGATCTTAGTTATTGATTCTTGATTCACTTTTTGCCTTATTTCTTCATTACGTATTTTAACCCATTTGGTCTTCCCACAAATTTTCCTTAGAATTTGTTGTTCTGTCCTTACTCTTGTGTTCTTTATTAATCTATCCATTACTATTATAAGTAGTAGCGGGCTTAGACTATCACCTTGTTGTATCCCTTTGGCGTATTTCCATTCATATTTACCACTCCAATTACTCTCTTGTATATGTGTAGACTCGTCGATGCATAAACGCATATTTAGTTCATATATATTTACGCATCCAGTAGTTTTGACGTCAAAGCAATGACGAAAGCGAACTACTAATTATTTAAAAGGGTATTCTAGTGCATTACGTCATATTTATGTAATCCCATTTCCGTGATGAGCCGGGAGCTTATTTTTCCGTGTCCCACGCAATCAGTTTTTCACCTGAATATGCATGAGGTTATTAGATAAAACGCAATTTTCGTTGACTTACCGGTTTTTGACGGGCACTCAATTAACAATCATGTCGTCCCATATGCATGCATTCACCAGTCGATAATCCGAAAATATCGCTATATATATAGCTGAATAAAACCAAGAACCGATATTACGCAAGTACCTATGATATACAACTAATTCCAGTAACTATATATATTTATATTTAAATCAATTTTAGCAAAAATCCTACTAACGAAATATAATCAACGTTATACTGATAATTAATCAAAAATGTATCTTTTATGTATGCCTTTATGCCTCTTTTATCAGCAATTATTTGCTCAGTATCTGACAATTTGATGAAAACGAGTTTCTCGAACAATAGCTAGTGACATCGGGGCAGATATCTACCCCTGTAAGTTATCTGCTCTACCTCCTTGAGTCGCCGGGAAGATAGAAAATGTTGGTAATTCTGGATTGTCATGATGCTCAACATGATTTAACCCTTGAAATAACCTGAAATGCTACTTGGTTTACTTCATTGCTTACTTTCTTTATTATTTACTGTGAACTTATAGTAAGTACATTATATTGTTATGCAGCAGTTTCAATAAACGAAAGTTCGGCATTCTTCATGAACAACCGGCTTCAATTCCTGTATACGTCAGCTGCACTTTATAAGCATCTAGACTAATTGTAACATCTTTATGTGGACTGTGAATTAAAATACAGATATTCGACTGTCCCAAAGTATTATCCAACTCTATATATATCCATGCACGTATACACTTTCGCCTTCGTATCATTAATTCTACTCAACAATTTACAACACATCTATAGGTTGTGGTTCAACACGAATGCCGTGGCTCGTAGTAAATTCCCGGAATATGAGACGAGGTCCCGTTCGCCTGTGCCAAAAGCTGAAAGGTGAACGCACCGTGAAATCAACGCCAAGTATGGATCTGTTCCAAATTTTCAGGAATCCTGGCGCCCGAACTCACATATACAATTACGTCGCGTACAAATACACGGACGGATACATCGAGAGCGAACACAGTCGGAAAATAGTCGGAAACGAGCTTCGGCAGTCTGGCAGGGACCATTAAATCACTGTCAGGAATCTGCGTGGGTGATCGTTCTCAACCCCGATGTTTTACGCCCCTGCTGAGAGATCGCCTTTCGCAGTTACCGAATCAAAATCCGTTTAAGTATATTTATTATATTCTCTACTGAACTCCAATATTTTCAAATATGTAGTAGTAACTTATAAGTATTTACTTAGCTATTAAATATTATTTTTTCATCAAAATGGATGGAAATATTGTTATTTACAAATACTGAATTACTAAAAAATTGTATAGATATAAAATTGTAAATTCCAAGCTATTAGTTCGGATTACCGACGCGATGATCTGCTGTATTTCTTTAAAAATATATAACAATAAGTAACAAAAATTAATTATATTCAAAATATAAATATTCCCACGAAAACGAGCTGCTAAGAGCGTAACGTACAAAAAATAGAGAGCGTAACGTGCAAAAAAAATAGAATAAACAAGCCTTAGATCATATGCTTTGCAGTTGGGCATTGTGATCTGCGCTTTTGACAGTTATGACATTTGTTCTTATGTACCTAAAGTACCTATGTCAAATTGCGTGTGCTGTGAGATCAAAATTATACATGTTGAGTGTATAATTAGTGTAAATATTATCAAAACGAAAGGGAATAGGACTCATGACACTCTTTACTTGGTGCACTGTGCCTCATTACCACGTGCCATGGATTCAAGCAGTTTGAAATTGCCTTTTATTCCTCTAATTTCAACAGATGTAAAGCAGAACAACAACAGTCAATTGAATCAACCATGGGTAAGTTATCGAATTACGTTTAACAATATACTACACCAATCATTATTAGTTTTGCAATGAGAAATCCTTCAACCACGTAAAACACAATAATCTGAACTTACGTCCTAAGGTATGTATTTACCTTAGGATATAACCATAAAACTGACATTATGAATATATTAGTGGAATAACACTGGTTCACACCCGTTCTGTAACTTCAAATTTGATCGTTTCTTTATCTGAGATTATTATTTTTCTATAACTAACATTAAAGTATTACAAATTATAACAAAATTCGGAATTAAGTTTGCGATTCGTGCGCTCTCTATCGTGCAATATAACAAGTTAGTCTATTTGGGAAAATGTTAAATCGAACCGCTAATCCTTGCACTTGCAACAAAGCATTCTCAGTGATATATGTAGTGCCGAAATACAGTAGAATTATCTTTATTAATGTAATTATAAGTATGGCTAAAACCAATTCTGTAACGAATAACGCCAGATTTGTACGGACAGACTACTAACCACACACCGGCAATTTCCTCGACATTTAGCTGTTGTCATTATAGAAACCTGTAATTCCGTTATTGAAGGATTTGTTTTATCCGTTGATAATTTAAGTATACATAGGTGATTGATAGAGCTGTTGTGTAGAAGCCTATTATGCTTTATTCACTAAACAAGTTTATGTACTTTATTAATTATTGGACTGATATAATATATGTAGCTCCCCTTTTTGAAATCTCTTTTAAAGAAACTTACATTTGCAATGATTTTGAACTAATACCACAAAACTCCGTAATAACACATTCAAAATAAATAAAACAAAATTCTACTTTACACTTTATTTATATTTATTTTCGTTATTTTAATAGCGTTAATACATCCAATTCTATTCAACATTAAACTAGCCGTGATATTTCCGACATTTCTCAGATATAATTTGCAGAGAGGCAATAAAATTTTCATAGCACATATAAGTAACAAACGATAATCTTCAAATATCAGCAATAACATTTCCAATTGGTTTATAGCGGCGCAGAGATCTTATTTTTTTTTTTTAACCGATACAATTCTTACAAATTACTTTACTTATGTAATAAAAATGGTAACGATATTTGCTTCAATTAATCCAGTCGATTTTTTTAACCCTGCAGTTCCCTAGGTTCATGAGGTTCGGGTAACTTGTGATAGTTCGGTTCAACTCCCCAGATATCCTTACCGTATTCGATTATTGTGCGATCGCTCGAGAATTTACCAGAAGAGGCTATGTTGTGGATCACCATTTGTACCCATTTAGCTTGGTTCTGTAAAAAGAATAATCATTAAACGAAGATTATCAAAGCAAATAGATTAGCGACTACCTCGTAGACTTGTCCAACTTTATCTTGCATCTTAATGTAAGCCTCATAGTCAGCCAGCAAGTAAAATCTGTCGTATTTCAAGAGGATATCAGCCAGATCTCGGAATTCATCCGGGTTGCCAGGGCTGAAGAAGCCGTTTTGAATTTGATCGATGACTTGTTTCAATTCTGGAATCTTCTCGTAGTAATCATAAGCGTTGTATCCCTTCTTCTGCAGAGCTTCTACCTCTTCGACAGTCATACCGAAGATGAAAATATTATCGTTCCCCATTTCCTCAGCCATCTCAACGTTAGCACCATCTAGCGTTCCAACTGTTAAAGCACCGTTCAGCATGAATTTCATATTACCAGTTCCGGAAGCCTCCGTGCCTGCTGTGGAGATTTGCTCGCTCAAATCGGCCGCCGGGATAATCTTCTCCGCCAAAGTGACTCTGTAATTCTCCAAGTAGATCACTTTGAGTTTATCCCCCACTATGGGATCGTTATTGACGACGTTTCCAACGTAATTAATCAGTTTGATAATCTTCTTCGCCGTGTAATAGCCAGGAGCCGCTTTTCCGCCGATCATTACAGTCCTGGGTGTGAATTTGGCCGAAGGGTTCTTCTTGATGCGATTGTACAAGGTGATGATGTGGAGGCAGTTCAACAACTGACGTTTATACTCGTGGATTCTCTTCACTTGGATGTCGAAGAGCGAAGCCGGATTCACCTTGACCCCGTACTCCTTCTCCAACAACTGGGCCAACCGCAATTTGTTCTCCTGCTTCACTTTCATCACCTCTGTGTGGAAGCTGGAGTCCTTGGCGAATTTCTTCAGCTGCTGCAACTGATCCAAGTGGACGATCCAGTCTTCGCCTATCCTATTCGAAATGATATCGCTTAGGCCGGGGTTGCACATCAGCAGCCATCTGCGAGGTGTGATCCCGTTGGTTTTGTTCTGGAATTTCTCGGGTGTCAACTCGTAGAAGTCTCTGAATCTGCAAAATTTAAAAATGGAAACTGAATCCGATTCAATTGTAAAATTGTTAGGAATATTAAGGAAATGTAGCTTCACTTGGAATCTAGTTTTTACAAAAAAAGTCTTTGGAAATAACTTTCACGGCCGGTATATCTATGAAGTAGTAATTTCTGCCGTGTATTACCGTTATCAAAACTCACACTCGACGTTTCGATGACCATACTAACAGCTTCTTCAGAATAACCAAACCGTAATTCTAATTTTTAATGAAATTACCGAAGATATGCAAAATTATATCGTAAAGGTGTCGAGTCAAAGCTGGTATTGCGCACCTCTACTTCCAAATGTTTAAAAATGATGTAAAATAAATTAAATTATGATAAAGTGTGGCAAATTCTTAAATTACTTAAAAAGGTACGTTAATGCTTAAGGATCAACAGGTGGCGCTGTTCTTCAAAAAATAACTTCGAATATAACTCACAAGGTGGCGTTGCCACATGTTAACCCTAGTATTGGGGGTTTTTATTGTTTTTCTTGGCATTCCAAAAAATATCGGCCATTACTCTACTATGAATAATTTTTTTTATATTTTTTTGTGTGTGAAATTACATAAATTAGACTTCATAATAAGATATCGACTTTAACAGTTCGGGGTAATATAAAAACTGTTAAGTTAAGCAAGTGTTACTTATTTCTACGTATGTACCAAATGTTTAGAAATAATTCCAAGCACGCAACTTTCAAACGCTCCATTTTGTATTTATGACAACCGATATTTATTCAAAGCAAAGCAATATCAACTGCATGAAGTTCTACGATGTGACAACAGCGTCTAAAGAAAGGGCTTCTCAAAATTTTTTTCTGTTTGAACATTCAAAGTTATTTATACACGAAAAAAAAATAAATAAAACGATTTTTTTCAAAAAGGCTCTTTAAAACCTGTTTTTAAACTCACTTTTTATAAAACTATGAAATATTGATACTTACAGATCCTTCTTAATTATATCAGAATGTATCCTTGCGACACCATTAACAGCATGCGACCCCACAATTGATAAATGCGCCATGTTAACTCGCTTCTCTCCATCTTCCTCGATGAGCGACATCCTCCTCATCTTCTCGAGATCGTCGGGCCATTTTTTCAGCACCTCATCTAAATGCAGGTGATTGATATGGTAGATTATCTGCATGTGTCGCGGCAAGATGTTTTCCAACATCGTGGTGGGCCATCGTTCCAGAGCTTCCGGCAGGACGGTGTGGTTCGTGTACGCGCAAGTGGCGACGGTAATTTTCCAAGCGACATCCCACGGTAACCCTTCGATATCAACCAGAAGACGCATCAATTCCGGTATGGCCAGAGACGGATGCGTGTCATTCAGTTGGA
Source organism: Cetonia aurata (assembly GCA_949128085.1). Lineage (NCBI taxonomy): Eukaryota > Metazoa > Arthropoda > Insecta > Coleoptera > Scarabaeidae > Cetonia > Cetonia aurata. Next base: position 40,580,873 of record OX421885.1, read on the forward strand.
TGGCGACTTTGTCCGGCAGTTGTTCGAAATTGAAACGTATATGTTCGCGACAACCGAACTTCGAAGACTTGAAGCGACGGATGATGTCTTGCAAGGTAGCCGCGCACATGAAATACTCCTGCTTCAATCTCAATTCTTTACCTTCGAAGAAATTATCGTTCGGATACAGCACGCGTGATATATTCTCAGCCAGATTCCTGTCTAATACCGCTTGAATGTAATCACCGTCGTTAACTGCAAGAACAAAATATTTTGATGGTATAAAACCCAATATTTTCCCTTAGAATCAAACTTACAGAACTTCAAGTCGAAGTCGATCGGCGATTTGGCCGACCACAATCGTAAAGTATTCACCACGTTGTTTTTATAACCGGGAACTGGACTATCATACGGTAGAGCGAATACAACTTGGGTATTCAACCATGTCTTGCCTTTAGGGGTGTCCTCCACGTGGCCGTAGAAGTTTACGGGGATCATGTATTCGGGCCTGGCCTTCTCCCATGGGTTTCCGAACCTGAGCCAGTCGTCAGGTTCCTCTTGCTGTTCGCCGTTTATGATCTTCTGGGCGAAGATGCCATATTCGTATCTGATACCGTAACCGTAGGCTGCCATCCCCAATGTGGCCATGGAGTCGAGGAAGCAGGCAGCCAAGCGGCCTAGACCGCCATTCCCTAAGCCGGCGTCCTCTTCCACGTCTTCTAATTCCTCGATGTTCAAACCTATCTGGTAGAGAGCTTCATCGCAAGCCGATTGAAGGCCGATGTTGATCATGGTGTTGGTCAGTGAACGACCCATGTAGAATTCCAAGGATAAGTAATATACCCGCTGAAAACACCATATAAATGCCATAAAATAAATTAAATGTAGATTTACTTATAAAAATGGAAAAAAAATATCTCAGATATAAAAACTAAACAAAAATAGATACAACCAACTTTTACAACATCTTTTTAAAAAAAAATGATTTGAAATTATGAAACAGCCTACACAGAAATGATTAGGACGGTAAAAATTAAATAAAAATGCTAAAAATAGTGAAGTGAGCCGTATTAAACAAACAAAATAATATATTTTAAAATAAATCCTCTCTCGTAGGTACCACTAAAATTTAAATCTGCATAACTTTAAATTTGACCCTTGTATATGATAGTTTCTTCATACGAGGGTCGTACCAAAAATTGGTACAACCAATTTCACTAATGCTGCGTAAAACGAAAATATTTTTCTTGTTTTGGGCAATAAATAATATGAGCTTTAATTTTAAATGCCCCTCGAAATAGTAAATATAGTACATAATAAAAAATATTTTCGATTTAGCAGCAGTATATCTTATCTTTAGTAAGCCGAATTAGAACACGCACCCTATGAGTCATTAATCTCGTCGGAAAGTTTTCATAGCACGTTCGATTTGCCAAACAAAAACAAGCCAAACACGATTAACACGAGCAACTTATGCGTGCATGGTTAAAAGTTCACAGCAGATTCGTTTTTATCGTTGTGCATACAAATGTTATTTATTCATTTCGGGAAAAAAAGCGAATTCAACTTCAAGGATTAAATAGTCTTATATTTATCTTTGTTTAGTAAGTGTTGTTATGGAATTATGTCATTCGGCGAAACGTTTTCTCATTGACCCGCATTTAACTGAATAATGAGTGCGTGCCCGAGCTTATTATTAGCACTATTGATAAGGCGAAGTCAATTAAATAATTACAATATGTTAAACTACTACAATCGCGCGGTTTTATTACATAAATCGATGGAATTTACAATTTATATCGGAATTATCCTTGATTAATCACTAGATTTTGCAAATAACATTCGCGGTAATTTTGAAATAGCGACATTTTTTAAATATGTATTTTATCGTGTACTCGATAACAAATGTAATCCATAAAAATGTGTTATTAGAAATTTTAGATGACCAAACGCGTATGTATCATATACGTATTTATAAGCGAAGTCATTGCCAATTCCGCCAAATTAATGGTTGAAAAAGCTTGTTTAAAAATAGCTCTTGTAAGTGCTCTTAATATGAATCGCCCGATCTACACAGCGCTTACTTTAAGCCCTTTCATCTTTTATACAAATAGAATTATCTATTTATTGCTCGTAAATAACAATAAAAAATACTTGAAATAAATTATATAATAATTAAACAAATGCACGCCAACCAACCCTATTATGAAAACGTTACATCTTGAGATGAGTTATAATAAGAAAATGGTTTTTGATCAATTAGATCCCTCAAATTTGTTTCAAACGTGTTCTGAAAAGTACTTATAGACGATCGAGTATAATAAACGGGCACAGTGCAATTTTTCTGTTTTAACTCAAAACTATTATTTTTAAAAAGTTATGTATGTGAAAATTTTAACTGTTTCATTAACAATTTAAAAAATGCAAATTACTGTGGTTTTCGAATTATTACATTTTATTGTAGTGGGAAGTCATAAAAAGTTATATTGCTAGGAAAATTGCCAAAAACTTAACAAAGAGGAGTGCCAAGTTCAAGGTATAGCAATATCTATATCGATGCAATATCATTAAAACTTATTTATTAGTAAATTATTTATAGTTAAACGATAAAAATGTATCTCACAGTTTAATTGTTATCTATTAAATGTTTTAATTAAATATTCTGCGGATATATTCCAGCTTTACCTGAATTTCAAATCCAACAATAAACAGATAAACGCAAGCATTGCAATGAAGTTTCTTATTGGTAATTTCAAATGTACATACAACCAATAGTTACAACGCGACTTATTCACTTATTATTTAAAAATTCTTGAATTTCCTTATGACATTCCATAAAAAATATAATTGTTTGAATTAAATATTACAATGATTATTGTAAATAGCATAAAAGAGGAATAAAAGCATATAAAACGGCTTCTATCAATCTTTTAAAATTACTCGTACTATCATTACTCAATTAAGTCCCAATAAACATTATAGGAATTTCGTGTGAATTAACCATGTGTATGCAACATATCACATCAATTCCCCGATAATTTTCTGTGATAATCTCACGTTCAGATATACAGCGATACACCCGGACCAACTGTGATATCCCCCGTTAAAATGAAACACTATAATAACGTGTCTTACCTTGGGATCTTTCTCGTAGTAATATTGCTGGGTCCTTATCCATCTCGAGACCAAATTATCCTTCACGGTGTGCGCTAGGGCGAAGTAGTAATCCCTCAGGGTGGCCACATTTCGGTCCTTAACGAGGGTATAGTGAAGGTGTCTGTTGAACGTCTTCTTGATCTCGGTGACGTCGGCGACCTCGGCTATACCGCGAACGCTGATCTGTTTCCTCTTCTCTAGATCACTTTCTGACGACGACATGGTGAAGAACCTACTGAAATCGTTGCAATTCTTCGCCGATCCAGCGGTCTATTATATTCGCGACACCGACAACTTCAAGGGTCACCTTGTGAATCCGGTATCGTTGCGCTTGCGCGAGCAGAACTTCGTAAACATTAAAACAGCTGTTCGTTCGCAATTCCGTGATGTATGCAGGTTAATAAAGCGGAATTTTTCAGAGGGCGCAAGTATATTTAACAAATGAGTAAAATAAAAAACTTATTTCGATGAACATTTGTCGTTATCTAGAGTGACATTATGTTTACTTCCCTAGAGATGGCGCCACATATATATCAATGACAAATATAAACTTTAATATTTTACTTTTGTTATTAGAAACTTATATGTATTTGTATTGCAACTATAATTATTGTTTTTATAAATTTAAATACCTACACAATGCATTATAATGTATGAAATGAAAAATTTACCTAATTAGAAATCGTTACAATTTACAACATGAACGTCAATAATCATTCATATTCATGATGCGTATTAGATTAAATTCGTTGTATTGTTATTTTATTATGCTAAAAAAAAGGATTTGATACATATCCCATATAAGTACGTGTTTTGCAAATTTAATTAAAGCTTATCAAATTAACTTTGTTTACGAATGACAGTAAAAATATTTTAAATTAATACTTCCTTGAAGATTTATTATACAAAATATCTACAAATAGAGATTTTAACGTTTTGATATGGTAATACCAATGTTTACAAGCTTGTAAACTGTAAATATAAGGAAAGGCTACCCATATATTATACTTTCAGATTAGAAATTACATAATACTTAATAACGTGCGGACATACCAGCGCAAATGCAAGTAAGCTAAGGAAAAGTTTGTATACAGTATAGATAAAAAATATTAAAACTCCAAACCTTATGGGGCTATAAATACAATGCGTTTACTAGAAGGATTCGATATGGACTTCTGATTTTTCCATTATCGAAAAATAGTTTCATATGTGTTTGTCATAAATATTACAACATTAGTTATAGAAACAACATTTTAGAGTAATGTTCTAATATTTGCGACGAGTATAAAGTTGTCAGTTCGTTACATTATGGTTATTACTTTATTTTTATATTCTTGCGTTACTACGATGATTTTAAGAAAAAGATAAGTAGGGAATGTTGCTCTACTTTCTGTGTTTGTCGTTCTGATGTGGATGTGATGCGCTTTTGCTACTTGTTACTATTTATTTAACAGCATGATTTTAATTTTAAGCATCTAATTTAACAATCGTTTTTAACCATGAGAGCGGAGACGGAAAGCCTGATTAATATGCACTAATATGACACACAGGGTGACCAACGTCAACTGGTACTAGCGATAAAAGTCCCTAAATCAAAAATATATTGCAGTTAAAAAAATACAAATTACCGTTTCTTCTTTCATGTATTGATATTGTGTAATGACATTGTACTTCATTTAAATAAATTTCAAAGACTGTATTAGCATATAATTTAACAATGTAACTGTACATAGTACTTATCTTTATTTAAAGTCAAGGCAAATAAGGCAAAACATAGGCGATACCTATGTGCAGTACTGCCAACCCAAATTTACCGCTCTACTGTTTTTTAGTGTAAATTCTACCGCTTTTTCTAGATTTCGTCGGTCAACAGCGGATATTTTGGCCTTTTTTTTTTAGTTACATTTCAGATAGAGCAAAGAATCATTGATAATGGGATGTTTTAAGTATAAAAAACTTATTTTTTAGCTTGTTACATTTCACGATATGGCATATGCTTTATATTTGCAGCAGGACAATAGTTATTTGTACCACTAGGCCAGAAACTATAGTTTTGCGAGTGTGAATACGGTTTGTGGGGCCGAGGTCCCACAAGTGCGATTACTCGCAAAAGAGTTTCTACACTATTTTTTGAGTCGACAAATCTTAATTTTGTTGTAAATAATAAAAAACATTTTACGCTAGAGAGTTAATAGCACAGGTTGGCAATACATATTACGATATTACGTACGAGTTTTGTATTGGAAATCAGAGTTAAGATACCTTCGTGTTTTGACTTCTTAATTTTCTTGGTAGTTTTGATATACCTATATTCATCCATAGTAAGGGTAATGGAGACACCGGCTCATATTACAGAGATTTATTACCTGTAATATCTTCCGAAAATAGTATTGGAAAGAATATGAATTAATTCAGAGATTGTGTAACGAGAATTCTGTCATCTGTCATCGAATCTATAATTAATCACAGAAATGTCAGTAATTCGAATATAGTGTTGCCAACCATTAGTGGTCTTTTTGCCGTCCTAGTCCGGAGAATGGTAAGTTTCCGGCCGATTTTAAGTAATGCAAAATCAGTGTTTTTGTGGACGGAGGCGCAAAAAAGTTTTGTTTAATATAACGCGTGTCTAATATGCCTTAGTGTGTATACTTTTTTCCCAAACTGTATACACACTAACCTCCGTACGAAGAAAAATAAAAATAGTAAATGGAATTCGGTTTCGAGATAACCAGACGGCCAAGGAAGCCAACGTATATAATACACAACACACAAGAGGGCCTGCTTCATTAATAAGTTTTACTACTTGGAATTCCTGAATAATGCGTGTATTATGCTCCTCAATCGTGAAAAGGAACCAATAGTATTCCTACGATAATTTACTATTGCCTACGCCGGTTCCCCTCTTCTCGAATTCTTTCTTGGTCGGGCAGCTCCGTCTCGCTCCTTCCACAGCGATGGCTCACTTTCTCAGCGTGTCTTTCTTTTTCTCCGCTTCCTTGCCCGCAACTTTACCTGCCTCTCGGACTGCTGACGTTCTCAATTCTCGAGTACATGTGTATCTACGCTTACGTTCCGTATTTGGTGACGGCGGGACGGCCATGTTGACTTGTACACGCGTGAAAAGCGCATTTCGAACGATGTTAAAGTGATCTCGAATTGTCGAATGTCCAAACGGTCACGTCCAAGCCGCGGTGTAAGCTGTGCGAGTGTCGAACGCGGTGACGACGATGTGCCCACGCTGTGTGCCCGTTTTTCGATGACCTACATAGTGTTAAAAGTCGGCGGTGGTGTCAACCGCAGATAGCGAGAGCAAAAGAAAAACGAACACCAGATACGTCTCGCCAGTGTGTGCTTTACGATGTGCCTACAGTGGAAATCATATTGAGGAGAAGAGGCCCCATTAACATGTCAAATAAGAAACAACCGCAGTACGTCGTGAAAGAAGCGGGAAATTCTGTACCCCCGAGATACCAGCCGCCTCCACAACCCACGACCGCTAATCCAGGCATCCTGAAGCACACCACTTCGAACAAGGATGTAAAACAGTACGCGACCAACAAGGACGCGACCAAATTCTATCCGGGCGTGAATCAGGCGAGCAAACCCTACCCCTATCCGTATCCCATAGTAGGGGTGCAACAGGTGCGACGCCCAGAAGAAGAGGTCCGTACCCAGGTCATCGTGCACCACCAGAAGTTGGATGAGAACGCGCACCCGGAATTGAGGCAGCACAGACAACCGATTCGGTACCCAGAAGAAGAGTTCCTCAGACCGGAGATGTTGAAATTCGTACGGAAATCCGACGGTGCAGACGCAGCCAGATTGGTGAACGACCAAAATAGACACATGCAGAATTTGGTGGTCGAACTGCGCTCGCTGAAAGAAGCCAATCAACGCCTGGCGGACGACAACCAGGAATTACGCGATCTGTGCTGTTTCCTCGACGATGACCGCCAAAAGGGACGTAAGTTAGCTCGCGAGTGGCAAAGATTCGGACGGTACACCGCCAGTGTGATGCGGCAAGAAGTTTCCGCTTACCAAAGTAAACTTAGGGAATTGGACAACAAACAGCAGGAATTGATCAAGGACAATTTGGAGTTGAAGGAGTTGTGTTTATATTTAGACGAGGAGAGGGGTGGTAACACCATCTGTCCGTCGTGCGGTAGCTCCTCCGCGGGTAATCTCAGAGACGACGGTGACGGTTCCAGTTCCAGCACTAACGCTGACGAACCGGCGGTTCCGCAACAGTTCACTACGGGTACTAATGCGCCTAGGCGATCAGCGAGCAGGGAGCGACTGCTTCATGAGAATCTGGCGAGGCAGAGGAGCACCTTCAATGGTAAATATCGATAACAACTAGGAGAAAATTACTATATCTGCCAAATGTCATATTGCCAATTACCAGATTTGGGCAAAAATTTATTTAAATCAGATGACGAATAAATGTTATTTAACTGTTATAGATAAAAGTTACCTTCATATTTATCTGAAAGCGATAGATAAAAAGTATATTTTATCTTTATCTAAAGGTGACAGATAAAATTATCTTTTATCTTTATCCGAAGACGATAGATGAAAGTATGTTTTATCTTTATTCGAGGACGATACCCAAATAAAAGTATCTTTCATCTTTATCCGTTAGCGATAAATAAACGTACATATAAATAATTTATTATCCGAGAGCAACGGATTTTGTAGGAAATTATAGTGGTTGTAGTTGACTATGAAATGTCAAACCGTCGAGCATTTCAATCAATTATCGTTTGTTAGTATAAAAAATAGAGTACACAACAAAAAAAATGAGATAACTATATATTTTAAGTTTATAACTATTTTGCAACAATAATAGTAATAATAATACTAGATAACAAAACAATAAATCAACAACAATGCAGTCAATGTTTAATTAACTGTCTATTTTCATTATTTTCATTTTAAACTATATAGCCTTTGCATGGTTCTTCTGGGACTCTTATCAAGGCATTCTGAACTATACTCTAAGTAGGTACCTATTTAAAGTTTTGGTGGAGCATCAACTTGATATCTTGACTTAAGTCGGGAGATCCCGCCGAGCATTCAAAACAAGTTTACAATTTACAATCCAACGATAGGATATACATACCTGAGTACCTGACTTACAATTACATAGTTTCTCACAGTTGCCGCCTTATGAACTGGTGTACAATCTTGTTGCCACCACCAGAAGTACTGCAAATAGTTTAATACAATATTCTCCTCTAGAAAGTTAGATACGTATGCACGAAGAATATTTAAGTATCTCTCGCATTTAATAATGTTCCTTGAAAAGCCGATTTTCCAAAATGCCCATTCAAACGTTTAAACCGAAACAATGTGGTGGCCTTGCCCTATTTTGCCCGAGATTCTGTACAAGTTTCTATAAAAGTCTGGAAAAATGCTAGGATTTGGTTTGTTCCCAATACAATTGTAAATATCTTAGACTTGTTCCATCACGCTCGCTAACCATCAGATGGACTTCAGATGCATGCGCATTGAGTAAATACGTTGCAATAAACACCTTTACGTCTGACAAATTAAGCAATGCGCATGCGTCTGACGTCCATCTGACAGTCAGCGAGTTCAGATGGAACAAAGCTCTTGTATTCGCTATTTTTGTAATTTAGTATAGGATGAACAAAAAATACTTATTGTTAGTACATGTCATTTCTCTTTGTTAGTGTCCGCTATTTTTCACACTTATCTAACATGGTACCCATAAGAAAGTTAATGATGAAAAAAAAATTAAACGTCAGGTAAAAAATACAAGTATTTTTCATTTCACTAAATAGGGGACTGAAAATGACCCTAAAAATGTGTTTCTAGTTTTTCTCTACAACGCCAAATAAAGAAGCTAGTGTAATAGATGAATATGGATTTTTCGTTTAAAAAAAATAAGCCGAGAGTAATATAATAGAGGTACTTTTATTGTCTATAACCGATACCCCTTTCTAAAAGGAAAACTGTATAATAAATATTAATTTTCTAAAAGTAATTTTCAGTGATGACACACGTTCAAGTTTTGTACGTAGCTTGTGCTAATTAGATTAGCAGTTTGACAGATAAATTCTATTTGACATTAGAAAAAAAAACAACATTTTTCACAGTAACTGTAAATCATATAACGTTTACGGTAGCAAATAAATCGTAGCCTTTTATTGTAAATGTCTTCCGCATACCGCATACAATTCACGTGGAAACATAAAAAAATGACCTTTACATTTAATATCAGGCGGACAAATATAGATTGTAAGCAATTTTCGGCAATAAAAATGATAATTTGAAAAATTAACTTCAATTTTGAAGAACCAAAATCAAAAATTGTTTTTTTTTTTTTTATTTCTTAATGTAACATTGCTAAATTAATATCGAGTTGTGTGGCAAAGTTCATTCCAATACGTATGAAAATACCAAAATTGGATATGTAGGCAGGCATTCATAGCTGCAATGAAAACACAATATGATTCTACCATAAATTTTGAAGAAGAAATTTGAGTACCCAATATAAAATTTCACTACAGCAATAAAACGTTATATCCATTATACATTACACCAATAAACATACTTCCCATTAAACTGGCTCTTTTGATTACTCATTAAAGTGTAGAAAAATGGTAATAATTGTATTGTTCTTGTCAATGTTACAAACATTGCTCATAAACTAGAAATAGATAATTACACAGAACCAACTGCCTACCTATGTATTAGCGTGATTATTAGAAATGCATGCATATTACTTGACCTTATTACATACTTACCTCTTTTGTTTACTCTCAAGTGAAAACGCTCTTTGATTTGCTAAAGCCTTCGGGTGTTTTTTAACTGACACAAAAAAAAGGTGCCATTTAAATCATTGTATCTAGTCTATATTTAAAGGTCTCATTACATATCTTCGTATTTAATTTATTTAAATCTACTTAAATGGCATGTTTCTCGATTTATTTAAACATTTAAATAAACTCGAGACGTCAACGGTATGCTACTGTTCACTGTTTAATATTCCTACCTGATATCTGCTTTACAAATTGTTTTAAGTTGTTGACCATAACCTATTTGAATGAAATTTACTACTATATAATTGCGTTTGGGATACAAATCACATCGTGTATTGACATGCAATAACTTGTGAGTTGAATATGTTATTGTCTTGCCTTGTGCACGTATATAATGAATAAATCACGTAGGTGAATATAAAAATTGACAGATATAACACTATTACAGTTTTAAACTTTGTTGAGAGGTTTCGGCATTATTGTAATGTGACCAACTGCAATAAAAATAAACTAGTAATTCTCAGGAAAAAAATAAACAATACTAAAAACTTTCGTAACCCCTATAACGGTTGCTCTTAATATTCATATGTGAAAGTAATCAGGCAAGTTCATATTTAGGCAATATCATTATATGCGTTAATTACAACGACACATTTTTTGTAATTACGAATACTGTTACGTAATTATTTTCGTGCTGTTTTTCTACTGAATATTTTATGAACTTCAAGCTGTAATATATGTATTCATCAAAGTAGAACAATGTACCATATTTATCATTTACCCATTCTAATCATCCGTGAAATTACAAGCTTGCTTTTTTATAGTTAATAAATTTATCTATGGTAATTGTCGTGAATGCATTAACGGTATAATAAATGATATCATAGATTTGCTTAGTTGTTTGCAATATATAATGAAGGCATAAGTGAATTACGTGACTTATTTTAATTGCAAATGTGTCTGTTAACGTGAGACTGTTATTCCACTTTATGTGTGCATGCAATATATATTACATAATCCTTTTTTGCTCTCATGAGATTTGAAAAGTATGAACAACGATAATAATGTATAATAAATGATGCGGGAAAGTTCAAAAGTAAAATTATATTTTCCAGAATTATTTTTATGGTGTCTAAAGTAAATTACTATGTTGATATCGTGGTTATGATAGAATTCTAGCGCTAGGATGGTTTTAATTTTGTGGTTGGAGTTCAAAAGACCCATATTTTGTTGTACCTATACCTTTTTTTAAACTTGCAAGTTAAAATGCTTTACGCAAACTTTTTTTTAATATTTTCTCTGCCTTTTTTTCTAAACGATCGCTACACTTCCGTTTCTATTCTTCTTGAACATTTGTTTGTTACTTTCCATCCACAATTTTCCTCAAAACATCGGATTCATCCAAATAAAATGGGTACAATATTTATGCAGGAGTTATTTAAACCGCCCAGACAACACAGAAACGTTCTCAGTATATGCAATAAAAATATCAACATGAGTATTTAAAAATGCGTAGAATATTCGTACAACAGTCGGATATTGGCTATAAACGTTTGATGAATGTCACAACTAAACTGTTCTCAGCATTATGACTACAAAATTCTTGGTGTATTCTCAGCATTTTAACCAGAATATTCTCAGCACATTCACACTAAAAGTTTATTGATTATATATAGGTATATATGCTCACTGTAAAAGTTGTTGAACATGGGGATAGAGGGGGAAATAACTAGCGCCCAAAAAGAGCTAGAAATGCATGTGAAGCCAGTAACTGGTAAGCAACACAAACACCTTAGCCCGAGACGGATAGTAAATATACATCAATAATTAAGCACCTTGTCTCTCCGCACATCCAATTTACGCAGGATATGGTTTATTGCTAGTGTGAAATAAGATAAGCGCCATCTTTACGACAATTTAACGTATTTGCTGTTACATATAGGCAGAAAATTGGGAAATGGGTAATTTCAACATCATAATTACATTTAATTAACTACAATTTTGGTTATTCCAACCTTATTTCCTAATACCGCTCACTTTGTTAAATAAACAGTACTTACAAGGGTTGCCACCCGTCCTCGTTTTGTTACTATGTGGTACTTGTCCTCCCTTGACAACAGAAATCCTCGCAAGAGCTCTTCTATTGATAAATTGTGTCAAAAAGTCAACATGAGGCCCTAATGAATCATTGTCATGTATTTTAAAGAGCGCACAGTAGGCCCAAATGCCCTTAAAGTTGGCAAAAATCATAAAAGTGTGTTATTTAATATTTTCGGGGTGAAAAACACGCAGAGGAAACCTCAACAAATTCTAAAGTCAAAATTAAGACCTAAACCCTGGTTTTTCTGACAGAACTGATAAAAAGTAGAGCAAAAATACATAAAATACTAAATTCAGTGAAAGATATAAACCCCCGCCCAAAATCGTCCTCCTCGAACACATAGAAAGGGTCAACTCTATACTTACTGTTCAAAGGAACTCAATGGGTTTGTTAAAGTAATAAAATAATGTGTGTAGGTTTACAAGAATATTCTTATGAATTGAACAATGTCCAACAAATATTCTATAGAAATCGTCCGAGAATATTCTAAAAATTGAATATTTGGTATATTATTACAATATATATTTTCAGTGGAAATTATTTAAATTATTTGTACGAATTTTATATTTGAAGATAATTTCTTTCGAATCGATGTATAAAACTTGCAAATTGACGTTCGATTGACGTTTACTCGGGACAAATTGGCGCCGAATTCAAATTATAACAATTATTTCGGTTGTTTTCACTAAATTCGTTTCGTCCCAAATTTTATACCCATAATTACGGTTTTTACTTCGTTCCAGATCAGATAATGCAGTACGTAAGAAATCTGGAGCAACGGGTAAAACAACTTGAAGACGATAAGCGAACGTTGACGCATAAAATAAATCAGTTGGCCGCATCGTCCGGCGATCCAAACATCGCCGTGCCGCCCGATTCGAGCGTGGGTGTACTGAGCGGACGCCCGGAAGCGGTCGTCCGTGCGCTCCAAGTCTTGGAGGTCCGAGAACAATTGGAACGGGAAGGAAGAATGCCCGATCGGGGGGAGAACATAACCGCCCCTGTGCAAGGCGATATGGACGACGGGGAGAAGGCGTTAGTTCGAGAAATGTGTAATGTGAGTAAAACCAATACTTTTTTTTTTTAATGGAAAGATCTATTCCCGTTATACTGCAGGTTCTAATGAATATATTAATTATTATTATGCTTCTATTTCAGGTAGTCTGGAGGAAATTAGAAGAAGGGCCTCAAACCAGAAGATAATCGTTGTGTTCATCAATATTCTTGCCAATTCAGCAATCCTCTTTATCCACCCAGTGATCCCTTCCTTGTTCGTTTTTTTTGTTTTGAAACATTAATGTATGTATATTACAAACGTGTAACAGAGTATTATTTACTTTTAATCTATACACACTATATTTATTGTTGTAGTTTTAATCTTATTTTGTCACTTTTTATATGTACAAACAAAGAACAATATATAAAATGAATTTTGTATCCTGGAACATTTTTTTTTTATTATTCTTAATTCTTACCCTTTAGCAGTTGAATAACAAAAAAATTGTTTACAGATGTTCAACGACGATGTGCTGTGGTCATCCTATAGGCAAATATGAACTACTATCGTTTTATTAGAGGAGTCACAGTAACCATTTTTAAGGCTAGTCAAACACAACGGTATTTGTGAACTTATAGAAACCTTTCTACGCTTTAACGAGTATTTTCCTATTTTTTCCGGAGCCATTTTTCTTAATCATCAATAAAGAAACTCGGTGGATGTAAATACCTTAGTAGTTTATTATTATAGCCATACAATCCAAACTTACTTACGGATTGATTTTTTGGGGATCTGCAATGGATGTGCAACGGATTTTTTTTTAATTAAAAAAGAATTTTACGATGCATTTTAAACTAGTAGACCGTCGTGTAAACCTCTTTTTAGTCACTTTGGATACTCCCACTAGCGTCCTAATATATACAGGGTTCGGCAAAATGAACCACCCTATTTAAACAGGTCTTTCAATTTTTCCGGAAGTTTGTTATATAATTTACTAGCCCAGTCTTATGCTGAAGACAGCTACGGTCATTAAAATGACGTCGAAAACATCTTTGCACAGCGACTACTGAATTAAATTGAATAAATTTTTCAACACAAAAAAACACGATGTTGTGTAGACCGACGCTCCATTTTGACAACTGTCAACAATTCCAACAAAATTCCCCAGCCTACTTTCCCATTTAATACCATTTTCATCCAAAATAAACTAATTGGTTTTGTGTTATTAGTGAAATAAAATGGATAATACATTTTGCCGGACTCAGTATTTATAAATTGTTTATTTATTACTTTAATAATGCTGCGGGTTATACACTGTAAATGGCGATATTTCTTCACGTTTCACTACCAGGCACTCGCGGGATATAGTTGTACCAAGCCATGGTTCAGCACAATTCGAACGTGGGGCATACCACAGATCTATTTTAGCCTTCAACGCACTACGAAACAATATTAAAAAAAATTAAAGAGGTTGTTAAGTTTCGAAAAGCATGTCCTGAATTTTTGCTGGACAAGAACTTTCACTATTATAATGATTTTTGTGGCTTGCTGAGCCTGAGCCGATGCTTTTTTATCGTGTGTCGCGGAAACCCACACTGCCTTTTATGATATTTATTATTGTATTTTTATATGTACATACTATATTTTTTTTTTCTTGTTCTATAATCATTCAATATACTTGCGGAATCAAAAAATGCGTACAACTCTTTAGGATACGTTCCGCAATATTTTAATTTTGTAAATCAGTGTTTTGTAAGTCTGCCACGGTAAATGCTCTGTATTATTTTCCCGAAACGAATTTTGCACTGCTATAAATGTATGGACGGGATTGTCTTGATAAATAAAATTTCTATAAGGAAATATAATTTCAGGAAAACGTTTTCTAAGATAGTAATATAATTAATTTTATTAAATCTATTCTTAATTCTCCAGAAGACTCCTAGCCCTGGCATACAAATCCACGCCCATACATTTACAGTGAATCTTCCGCTGTTAAGAGATTTTTTTGAATGCAAAGCTCTGGAAACCTTGAATTCGGTGGTCGCTAAACTCAAATGCATGCATTGGAAGTAGATTGAAAAATCGTTTCATCAGAGAAACTAACTTTCTCCCAAAATGAAAAACCAACTCATCTTGACTACTTATTCTGCGGCGTAAGAAATATTTTGTTAACTGCCGTTTGATTTCTTAAATTTGAATATCTTTTAATTCGTTTCCTTGCAGTGCTAACACACGCTAAGAGGTTTTCATCTTGTTCATACCTTCCTTCGACCGGATTACTTTCTTCTTCGAAGATTTCCCTGTATTTCCTATTTGGCTTTAAGTCTTAGGCGCTTTTGTTAACAAAAATTCTTGCAGCTAGTCTCCTAACCGATTCTTCTTCTATTAAGGCTTACTTGCCGTTTGTTTTTTTGCATAATTCAATTGCGGCATTTTAAATTTTGACATTTAAAACTTCACATTTAAAATAAGCTTTATAAACCTTATTTACATAGAAAAATTTCAAATGTAGGCGTTTTTTAATTCCGCAACCGTGCCATTGACAATCGCTTGTATCTGTTTAGATTTTTCTGGCAAATATATTCTATCTATCTGTCTAAGCTCTTGCTTTAACAGAATATTTTATGAACGAATAATTTTAGGTTACGCCCATTGGTTGAATTTATTTGAGCGACACAATTAGTGTCAGTAAGGAGGTTTTTTTGATGTATTACCACTCTCATATCTCATCAAGATTGCGATATGGTTTAATGTTCCGGGGGTTGTCCCACGATGTTTTATTTTACAGAAGAGGATTTTGCGAAGTATATTCATGTTAAAAAAAATACCGATAGCTGTCCGTCCACTTTTTGTGGGCCATTTACTTTACCGAGCATTTTTATTTATGAGTGCGCAGTGTATGTCAAGAAAAACTTTTAACCGTTTCGTACGTAACTGCGATATTAGTAATATATTATATGACACGGAATGCTTGTGGGCTGTCGGTTCCGAGACATAGAACAACACTATATGAAAGAAACCCTAGGTATGTATATGTATTAAAATCTATAATAAACTGCCTAAAAACTTAAACATTGTTAAATTTAAAATATCGTTAAAACAATTTTTAGTTGACAAATGTTACTACACTGTCTCGGATTTTTTGACTGAGCCGATTCGTGATTATTGCGTGTTTTGTATTCTTATTTATGTTTTTTTAATATGTATTCTTATGTCTGACAAAGCCTATATCCTATGGATCTACTGGATAATAAAGCACAATACAATACAATAATTTAAAATCGATATTATTGTAGGACGAGTTAAATAATATATTAGATAGACACACATTGTACCTAGGAATTGTACTCATTAATTGAAACTCTTTATTTGGTCAAAAATCTGTGATAAACACACAACATATCTACTACACACAAAAATATAATCTGATGAAATTACAACACATTTTCTGTGGATGTTTGTGCAGTGTCCGATAAACTCGCCATCTATTTTATAGTGTCGGTTTATTTCCTTCAATGCTCTTTTTTTTTTTATTGGTTTTTGTTTCGTGGAAATAAAATATTTTTCTCAGACATTGCACGTCGTCAAAATTGTACACGTTACATATTATTAAAAGGTAGCATAGGAGATAAGGGGGTAGTAAGAAAACTTAAAATGAGAATGCGGAAACAATAATAAAAATCGGGGATGAAAATAATCTAATAAACTTGTTATCAATAACGATGGCGACGGCTACTGCGATGGGCGCCATAGTCGTCGTATCTTCTCGACCTCCTGTGCCTTCTGCCATAGTCTCTCTCATAATAGTAGTCTCTATCCCTGCGGTCCCTGTGACGTCGACTAGAACGATCGTAACTAAAAACACGCTAAGTCAGAGGACCATCTCACACTGCCCAGTAACAAACATTTTTCCTATACATTTTTTTTGCAGTTTTCCACAACCATTCTCACCACTTTCTAACTTTATACTATGGAAAGCCATAACACAATCCATTTATAACGCTTTACCCATATAAAAAACGCCATGAGCCTGATAAACCATAAAATCACAATTAGGTGCGAACAAACCCAACGAAATAAAATCACATTTTTCATCATAACTACAAAAACGATCTCATCTCTGTAGACCCATGTGTAGACTCTGTGTCTATTAGGTATTAAATATGAGATGTGCAAGCAAATTATTAGAAAATATGGCAATTGCAAGGAAAAAATCTACTTCACCACCAGCGATAAGTTTATTTAATTTAATTGTTCACTTTAGCTTGTTCTCTGCTTAAATAAACCTAATATGTGGATAAGTTAATGTTTTTTACTTACAATCGATACAATTTTTATTTTAATTTAAAAATGATATAATTAGCTGTTTAATGATTTTCACGTTTTGCGGGCAGATTGTATATTGAAATTATTTATATGTAATGCATGCAAAACTATTAAGCTAGATTAAGATAAACATGTTAAATTTTCTAATATATTTGAAAAAAGAAAAATAGAAATGAAATCTGTTAGAAAACCGTTTTTATGATAAATTTAAAAATACACCGGTTCTAAAATGCATTTAGTTTCATAGTCATATATTTGCGTTAACGATGAAGCTGAATAGAAAAATAATTAACCTTAAATAATATTATATTACAGAGACAACAAAATAATAACTTACCGTGAATTGCTCCGTTTCTCGCCACCATTCAAATCAGGGCAATCCCTGTAAAAATGCCCAGTATAACCACACTGATAGCATCTCATATTTGGATTAAAGAATCTGCGTCCTGACCCCCTAGTTCTCGGTTTAGCAAAAGATACCCTAATTCGACTACCGCCGATCTCACTGAAAATTAATCATGATGAAAAATCCCGCGTTTTATTTAATTCAATACTTACATGCCGTCAGCTTCATTCAAAGCAGTGTTTGCAGATTTCTTATCTTTATATACAGCAAAACCAAAGCACGGAGAACTATTAGTCATCCAAACCTCCTTCAATGTACCATACTGAGAGAACAACTTCTCCAAATCTGATTTCCGAACATTTTCTCCAATATCGGCTATGTGTAGTCTATACCCGTCCTCCTCTCTGCTATTGCTTCGTGATCTGGAGCGCGACTTTGATTTGGAATAGCTCGATTTGCTGTCAACACTCTTTTTACGTTGTGATAAGTTATCTTTTGAACTACGCGAAGTGCTACGGCTACGGCTTCGATGTTCGTTTTCCTTAGGCGACTGGTCTACCTGATCGTTGTCACGCATTTTGTCGCTAATTTACACGGGAAATTGCGCGAAACTATCGGCGGAATGCTAAAAGATGCGATTTTTATTTCGCAACACGGCTTAAATAATTGAAAGTTGTTGATTTCAAAAACTAATATAAAAGCTTACTTGGATTAGGTAGATATTATAGTGTGCAGGCGTCAACACTATAAATAATTTCCCCCTCTATTGTACTTCACTTATTAAAATTATACCAAATAAATATAACACTACATGTATATAATGAAACGTGTCCAAATTCACTTTAGATAATATTTTGTATCGATCAAACAACATGCACTTGCTGTATGTATAGATAAAAATTGAAGCGTCATAGAACCAATACAACCAACTTCTAAAAGTAAAATTTTTTCATGAAATCAATTTCAACTTGACTAAATTAATTGGAAAATTGAAATTGAAATTGAAAAACAAAGAAATAGTATTTGGTGATTACATATAAACAAATCATTGGTTAATTTTTATTAGGATAAATAATCCGAAAGGGTTCAAGAATCATAAACATTAAAATCAAATTAACGGCCTGAAATTTAAAATATCAGTTGGTACTAAAATAAAATTCCTCTATTCATCTGTATGAATTGGTAGGCCGTTCCAGCCGTTCAAAATGGTTCAAAAATATGAAAAATGGCAGCGATATATAACGAAAACGTCACGTGTATATCTTTAAAGATATATATAAACAAGGATATAGGTAAGTTGCGATTTGTGGATTATACTTCCTACTGTTTTATATGTATATTGATAACAATTAGGTACAATTCGCCAACAAACAGTATCCTCACTCATATCAATTAAGACTGTATTATTTATATAACGTACTCCTCCACAAGACCACAAGTTTAAATTTTCTTATTTGTATTTAAATCTACGGCAATCTGTTAACTCGCGACAGAAACACACATATTATTAAAAACAGTACGCCATCTTCATTTCCAATATCATCATTTTGTAACAGACATTTTTGAATTTGAAAAGATTGACGCAGTGATACGTACGCCATAAGCGTGATCTATGGCAGTAGTGGAGTAAAATGTTCTATGGCCTGTAGTCGAAAAACAAGATCTCATATGTAATAACGTGTTTATCTTAGATTATAATATATATTAGTGTTTATGTACTCCTAAATAAATAAGTATTTTATTATATGTTCTGTTTGTTGTTACATACATGTATGTAGTGCATAAAAATATCATTAAAATTTGTCGTCAGCGCCCAGCAGAGACCACAGTATATACGCATAGGCCCAACGGACCTATGCCTGTGCATTTCTTATATGTCACAAGCAGACGCGCCTAATGGAGGGTTAAAGACACTTATTTTTGTTTGTTTCTTTTTTTTTGTATTTTCGGTCGTTGATATATAAAACTGCTAGATTACTATCACCATTTTTTTATTGATTCACCAACCGAAAAGAAAAAGAAAATTAATTATTTAAAAATATAACTATATATAAACTATAAATAAAAACTTAAAACGACATCCTTAACTATCCCGCTAGATTAGCTATTGTTCTTCTTGCTGAAGTTGGTGACGCGCAACTTTTTTATCAACAAAATAAAGCACAGAGTTTCCCTGAACCCACGAAATATTGCCGAATCTGTCGAATTTGGTCGAATTCCGTTATAGCCTTGTTTATATATCTTATAGTTATTCAACCGGTTTGAAGTACCTTTGGGTGGCGTTCAGATGGCGTGTCAGGTGTGGCGTGCCCATTCATTTTTTTTAATAATGTTGCATTGTAATTTCTTAATTTTGATTGGTTTTACTTTGTTATTAACTGCCGAGTTTATTTCAGAATCTGCAACAAACATAGCTCGCATTCCAATGAATATTTGGCGGTATTTAATTTCATCCATCAGTACTTTTATACTATCGCCGCCAGATATCAGCACCTTACGCAGCTCGGCTGTTAGTATCTTCAGATCCGATAGTTGGCGCTTGACGCAGAAAGAAATACGGTTTCTGCGCAGCCAATATGTTATGTTCACAGGTTATGTTGTTATCTTGGTGTATTTATCTTTTATTCTCAGAACGATTGATTTTAGATAGGCAAGTTATTATAAGCTTTTCCTGGGTTTTTCTATAATTATAGGTGATTATATATTGTAGGTTTGGTGTGGTTTCGTGGGTGCAGGCGCGGCATTGTCACTCGGTAGTTTCTTGTAATATGTAATGTATACGCTCACAACTTAAAATTTATTATTTTCTTTAAAAAGAGTTAACTAAATTAAATCGAGAAAACGCAGTAAGTATCTACTTATTTAGAGTCCAATATGAAATATAAATATCACAAAATATATTATAATAATTCACAAAAAAAATTGTTATTAAACAACATTGTGCGATATTTTTTGATAAAACTTTTTAAATATTTTATTTTTAGCACCAATAGGGGCCAATATAAATTGAAAAATAAAGAGAATTTCTAAACATGTTTGATATAAACAAATATACAACTTTGTTTCATTCGATACAAGGAGTAACATACAAAGAAAAACAAAAACAACTTAATGGGTTTCTGAGGGAATTAACAGCCAGTACAAATAACATTGAAGATTACAATGCTCTCATACAATCCATCACACCAAGAAATCATACGGAAAAAATGTTTAAAATGGAGATTATGATTGCATTAAAACAACATGATCTATTATTAGAGGAGCTGAAATTTTGCAATGGTTTGTTTGTGAAGAAACTCCTTAAAGATTGGAGATTGTTTGGAACAATATTTAATGATGTAGCCCCAGATAATTTAATTAATAATATTCTACCATACTTGTCATATGCACTGCGATTAAAAGTGCTTAATGGTGTATCAAAAAATGTTATTAACGAAAAACTATTAGATCAGTATTATAATGTATTAAAAGAAAAATATGGGTTAAAATTGGCAAACACAGTATTACCTGGCTGCTCTTTAGAATTAATTAAATCGATAATCGAGAAATATCATTTAATTCTATCACCCTCTCACTTGAAAAGAATATTGAAAAAGGATCAAGGGTTTATAGACTTTTATTTTGAAACAATGAAGCAAAGATATGACAATTTTAATTTTGCGCAGTATAAAAGTGAATTGAAATATATCGCTAAAGTAAACCCAAAAGCTTATTGGACATTGCAGAAGAATTATAAATTAGAAATTAAATTTGGTAAATATATGACACCAAAAATGATTAAATCACATGAAAGTATAATTGAAAAAGATACTGCAGCCCTTAACATATTTCATCATTTGCAAATGTATAAAACCTTGGAGAAAGAAGGGAAACTTGAAGAGTTCCTGTTTAATTTTTACCCTGAAACTCGTGACCAATTTAAGGAAGTTGTTCTTAATGACAAACTATTAAGTTTTTTGGATAAGGGCCCAAGATTTACACAATATTATTTAGTCAGTTCATGTTTTAATAAAAAATACAATAAGAATTTGCTAGATAATCCCAAATATTTCCCAGAAAGTCTTTTAAAAACGACGCCACTTCAAGAGAGAGAAGCAATTTTGGATCATCTGGTAATATATTTTCTTGATTTTTTTTTTCTCAATATATCACGAAAAATATTTATTTCCCACAAAAATTTATCAGGGTATTTTTTGACGTTTCTATAAACCAATAGAAACTTGCTGTCACTGATGTACCTTTTAAGTCAATAAAAATAATTTACCGCGAGAATTATTTTGTTTTTATTGAATGTTAACGCATAATTTTTTAATTGACATCTGTCATAAATCTATGAAAATTTGTGTAAAAATGAATCAAGAACTGTTGAGTACATGATCATTCGTTACACTTATAATATTACAATAGTGTTTCTGATTATAACGTCAAAAAATAATCCATAGAATCAGGCGAGAGTTCGAAAAATTGGAAAATAATTTGACAGAACTTTTCTCAAACTTGTTGCCATTTTCGGCAATACGTTTTCGAAGTTGTGTCAAATTATGTTTTGATTTTGAACTGAAAATTCAATATTGCACAATCTGGAAATATTTTCGACTATACAGAGTGCTTCAAAAGTAGGTAAACTTCCCAGGCACCTATTTAGTCGAAAATTTTTAGGTTTTTAAATTATGTTAATTTAAAGATGCAGTTATTTATGAAACCCTTTTAATTATGTTTAAAATGTTTCTTGCATGTATTTTTTTTTTCAGATTGAAGATAAAGGTTATCTGATATATTATTACGGTACGGCAAAATCAATACCGAAAATAAAACAACAGATACTGCATTGCTCCAATGCAAAAATTAGAGCGGGACATTTTCAACGTTTGTTCGAAACATGCTATGTGAACAATGATAAGATTGCCATGCTTGAGGTGCTACAGTATCTTATAAACCGATATAAGAATGACACAAATCTTCTAATGACATTTTGGCAGAAGATAGATAGTCGAAGTGCTCACCTAACTTTCTTTAATGAAGAACATTTTGCATGTGTAATTACAATAATTAAACTCCTAGAATCATCCGATTTATGCCTTTTGAGGGTAGATTTATTTTTGGCAAGATATATAAGTCAATTAATATCACATCAGAAGTCTATTGAGAAAATTATTGATTATAACATACAAAAAATCATAGACGGCCAAAGACATGATTTTATCCAAGTTGGAACTAACACGTGCAAAAAAAACCAAAAAATTTATTGCGATCAAATTGCCAAATGCATTGACTTGCATAAAAACCATGAAAAATACCGAACTCTTTGTAATAAATTTTTATGTTTAGTAACTTCAATAATTCATTCGACAAAGGATATCGTACAGTATGAAAGATTTTTTAAGGAAATAGATCAGAGCGATTTTGGATATGATTATCAATGTTCAGTACCGAAATTAGTGCCGTGTGATTTAGAGATTGTGCATGACCTCTTCTGGAAAATCAACAATGTTTATGCTATTATAAGTACTGGATTAATATGGTATGCTAAACATCGGCCAGATAAACTACAAAATCATTGTAAAGAAATTTGGACATTATCGTTCAAATATAATGTTAAAACGGCTTTCAAACGATTTAAAACAATCTGTGAGGATGATGTTATACAAAAAATAGTTACCTACGCCTTACAAACAATACATGACGAGGATTATCAGAAAATTCAGTTTTCTATACCGGCCCTTTCCATACTGTCACCTGAAATGTTCATGGAACAAATACTGACGGCGTGCCCGGACTCTGATGGTAAAATTGACGTGGAAGAATCGCATAACAAAATAAATTTACAGCGTGCCTTTGTAAATAGCTTAAAAAATGTGAAAGATTCTTCTAAAACATTTCCACTGGTGTTGAAATTTTGTATTGGTGATTATTTAAAGTTTGCCATTCCATCTCTCTATAGCATTACGTATAATATGCAGGAATCATTGATTAAAGATTCCTTAAATGAAATTTCAAACACTGCAGTTTCAGTTAGAAAACATTTTTTGTTTTTGAGCCGGCATTTATTTTCCATTGAAGATTTTTATTTGATTTTAAACGAATGGAGCGCAAAGGAAAATAATTTATCCATAAGAAACCTTATTTTAAAGAAAATCATTGAATGTTTTATAGAAAACCCTTGTCAACGCCTTTGGCTTTTGTTTAAGAATAATTTAGATAGAATCGATTCAGATGATGAAAGTATATATGATTTTTTGCTAAAATTTGAGAAAGTCCCTTTAACATATTTACCAGATTATATTGAAGCCATTTTTTACGCCATTTCAAACAACCCAGAGTCTAGAATTAATAAAAAGCGTTTTCAATTGGCAAATGCTATTTCAATAAAAATTATCGATAAATTAAGTGATACGTTTCTCCAACAGATCATCAAAGGTACCGTGTGCCATGAAATGAGCGATAAAGTTTATTGGAAGTATGTTTTTCATGTCAATACTCAGAAACAATTGACGATATTTACAGACGTTTTCCTTTACTTTAGGGAATATGTGGATAAACACCGTTCAAATTTAGAAAATCCCGTTGTTAGATCTAGAATATCTGAATTTGTATGTAGTTTCGTTGAGAACATTGTTACACTCAAAAGAGGAGGTGAATTAATTCAGCCATTTAAATCCCTCTGGGTATCCATATTTGTCACTGAACATTTTGTAAAGGACATCATATTAATAGAATTTGCTGATTTATATTCTCAGAGCGAATTTGACAGTAATGCAACTGGTTTGAAAATAAACGGTCTATTCTATGAATACATCTTCAGATATAACGCCAGCGTAATCGAGTCTTTCTGTCAACAGATTCGCAATTTTTTGTCTATTACTTGTTTAGAATTATTTACATTTATTGATGGATTCTTTAAAGAGAAAAGAGATGAGCACATCTATGTTGCTGTGATACATTTTTTGCCGGAAGTAGTGCCTACGGTTGAAAAT
Source organism: Cetonia aurata (assembly GCA_949128085.1). NCBI lineage: Eukaryota > Metazoa > Arthropoda > Insecta > Coleoptera > Scarabaeidae > Cetonia > Cetonia aurata. Next base: position 40,605,540 of record OX421885.1, read on the forward strand.
ACTTATTACAAGTATGTACCGATATTTAAGACTATTAAAAATTATAATGTGCCTATTGTAAGACATTATTTTGATATTTACTTAAGTAACTGTAAACTTCAACCATAACATATTGCTACTATTTTTTTAACTATAATTGTAAACTTTGTACAATACATTATTAATTAGTATAAAACTTATTTTATTGTTGCACCCAATAATAGCCTAGGTAAGATGCATTTGTATACTGTTGAGGTGTTTACACACAGCCCGGCAAAACCGGAACTGAAGTCGATAAAGTTGCTGTTACCGATCACAGAACTTTTTATAGACTCCAGCAAACCTGGGGCAAGTACAATATAAGGATCCTTTCCTGATATTACGGAGCAGCAGTGTTGGGCATTAACAGAATTACGTAACTAATTGCATTATAATTCAATTACTTTGTAATTAGATTATTTCGTTGTCTATTGATTACAAAATAATTAATTACATTATAAATCAATTATTTTGTAATTATAACCGTTAAATTACTTTGAAATTATAAATTATTTGCAATTATCAATAATTGACAGTATTCAATTATTTTGCAATTAACTCTGTAATTGAAAGTGTGGGGATGATGAAGGGCCAGATGACATTAGGTCAGTGCTATTGTACATTAAAACTGTAATAACAGATATGGATTTTACAAAAAAAGTATTATGTTCTTTTGTCATTTATTTAAAACATTTTGCGCCATTACAATTACAATTTTTTACTTTTTATTTTGTTGACTCTCTTAACTAAAGCATTGTTTACAATTTGACATGCAGCAAGCCTTTTCAAACGATCATTCTGCATGAATGAAAAATTAGGCAAGGATTTTGTGTTCAGTTTATCTTTTTTCTTTTGTATTGATTTCAACGATTTCTTTTTGAGATCCTTGCAAACATCGCCCATTCTTGAAAGTTTCGAAATACTTGTTTGCCGTCCTTTTGTACTATTACTGGTTGCAATAGAAACATTTTTATGACTATCATTATGCATTTCTTTATCTAATAATTGCCGTGTTTCATCAGACATATCAGATGGCATAAATGTATGCGTTATTCCCAACTGTTTCAATTTATCCACCTTTTTCTTGATTTTATTCACTACTTTCTTGGTTTTAAGGGGTAATTTTTCATCTGGCGTAGTTTCATTCCTTTTTTTAATGTGTAATTTTCGCATGATCTTCAATGGGAAATAATCTGTAGACCAAGATCGTAGTTTAAACATAATCCTAGTCTGTTTTTCCGGAGGTATATATTTGCATATCAGTCTGCGATTGAACATCAAATAATTATCCATTGTTTCGGCAGCAACCTTCGCAACTTCGGGATGACGGAATTGTATGAAACCGTATCCTTTGCTCTTACCAGTTTTCTTTGATCTACAAACTCTGACATTCGTGACCCTGCCAAATTGTTTGAAGTATTCTTGCATTTCTTCTTCGTAGAAACCATGAGGTATATGTCCAATATAAACTAAACCAAGCTGTGTTTTCGCTTTCTTCCGTTCCCCAATATCTTCTTGTATTTTTACGATACCTTTACTAACTTTCTTCTTAACATTTCTTACTTGTTTTGTGAAGGTGCCTTGTTTACTTTTCTTCAAAGCCACAGTTTCAGACATAGTTTTTTTCATTTTTAACATAATATTAAACTGAAAAAGAGATAATTATTTAATATAAAAAAACAACCTCACACTTTTACAATACCTAGCCCACAATTCAGACCAATGAACAGATTATTTAGTTACTTTAGGGCAATATTTTCTTGCGCTACAATATATTCTAACACGTTAAAATAAAAAGGTTAATACAGGTTAATATGTCAATCACAATGTGAAAAACAGGTTATAAAATAGAGAACTACAAAATGACCAGGAGCTGAGAACTCTCAATATTTCGCGAGTAACTTTTTTAGGCCATCTAATGTTAATACTGTTAACTAATTTATGTTCTTTTTATTTTCCGTTTTTCTGATATAGAAACGTGTTCGATTTTTAAATACGAAGAGTCGGAACAAGGCTCAATTTGCTGTTATAACTTGTGATTGGTCAGTTACTTATCAAGTCTACATGCACGTTAAGATCGAGTTAAAGTAAGTTCGCACTAATGTGACCTTGAATAAGTCCTATTATAGTTATCGTTAACATGTATGAGACAAACGATCTTAGATATTAGTTCGAATAAAAAATTGTTTACACGATCGAACTTTACACTTCCATTAAATTAACGTCATTGGAGTAGAAATGCCAGCGTACCCCGTGCCTTTTACTAACTCTTCCTTATGAATGAAATACCCAGAGATATTTATAAATATCGCTGAAAATAGCCCTTCTCAAATTTCTTGAAAATATGTAAAGACTGGCACATTTCAAAATAAAATTGCTTACGCATCGCCAAAAAATATTCGATTCCCGTAAGTCCTGAATTTATTATAAGGAACTGCGAGTTCAATACCTATGTAAATTCAATGTATAGAAACGAAGCCCCAAATGTGCGATGTAGAGGGGTTAAAGCTTTATACAAATTTATGCCTTATTCCCAACTGTTACGGTACGAATTCCTTCTGACTGAAACTTCTGTATACTACCTATTCTGTGGTATGGGAGTGTCCTATCTCGGTGTATTTATTTCTGATCTCTGATTCTCAGAACGATTGATTATAGATAGGCAAGTGTTTATAAGCTTTTCGTGGGTTTTTCTATAATTATAGGTGATTATGTATTGTAGGTTTGGTGTGATTTCATGGGTGCAGGCGCGGCATTAGTCACTCGGCAGTTTCTTGTAATGTGTAGTGTATACGCTCACAACTTAAATTTATTATTTTCTTTAAAAAGAGTTAACTAAATTAAATCGAGAAAACGCAGTAAGTATCTACTTATTTAGAGTCTAATATGAAATATAAATATCACAAAATATATTATAATACTTCACAAAAAAATAAACAACATTGTGCAATATTTTTTAATAAAACTATTTCAATATTTTATTTTTAGCACCAATAGTGGCCAATATAAATTGAAAAATAAAGAGAATTTCTAAACATGCTTGATATAAACAAATATAAAACTTTGTTTCATTCGATACAAGGAATAACATACAAAGAAAAACAAAAACAACTTAAAGGGTTTCTGAGGGAATTGACAGCCAGTACAAGTAACATTGAAGATTACAATGCTCTCATAAAATCCATCACACCAAAAAATCATACGGAAGAAATGTTTAAAATGGAGATTATGACTGCATTAAAACAACATGATCTACTTTTAGAGGAGCTGAAATTTTGCAATCGTTTGTTTGTGAAGAAACTCCTTAAAGATTGGAGATTGTTTGGAACGATATTTAATGATGTGGCCCCAGATAATTTAATTAATAATATTCTACCATACTTATCATATGCGTTGCGATTAAAAGTGCTTAATGGTGTATCAAAGAATGTTATTAACGAAAAGCTATTAGATCAGTATTTTAATGTATTAAAAGAAAAATATGGGTTAAAATTGGCAAACACAGTATTACCTGGCTGTTCTTTAGAATTAATTAAATCAACAATCGAGAAATATCATTTAATTCTATCACCCTCTCACTTAAAAAGAATATTGAAAAAGGATCAAGGGTTTATAGACTTTTATTTTGAAACAATGAAGCAAAGATATGACAATTTTAATTTTGCGCAGTATAAAAGTGAATTGAAATATATCGCTAAAGTAAACCCAAAAGCTTATTGGACATTGCAGAAGAATTATAAATTAGAAATTAAATTTGGTAAATATATGACAACAAAAATGATTAAATCTCATGAAAGTATAATTGAAAAAGATACTGCAGCCCTTAACATCTTTCATCATTTGCAAATGTATAAAACCTTGAAGAAGGAAGGAAAACTGGAAGAGTTCCTGTTTAATTTTTGCCCTGAAACTCATAACCAATTTAAGGAAGTTGTTCTTAATGACAAACTATTAAGTTTTCTGGACAAGGGCCCAAGATTTACACAATATTATTTAGTCAGTTCATGTTTTCATAAAAAATACAATAAGAATTTGCTAGATAATCCTAAATATTTCACAGAAAGTTTTTTAAAAATGACGCCACTTCAAGAGAGAGAAGCAATTTTGGATCATCTGGTAATATATTTTCTTCATTTTTCTTTCTCAATAAATATACGCTAGAGATTATTTCCCACAAAAATTTAACAGGGTATTTTTTGACGTTTCTAAAAACCATTAGAAACTTTCAATTGCTGTCACTGATGTACCTTTTAAGTCAATAAGAATAATTTACCCCGAGAATCATTTGAAGTATTTTGTTTTTATTGAATGGTAACGCATAATTTTTTAATTGACATCTATCATAAATTTGTGTAAAAATGAATAAAGAAATGTTGAGTACTGATTATAACGTCAAAAAATAATCCATCGAACCAGGCGAGAGTTCGAAAAATTAGAAAATAATTTGACATAACTTTTCTGAAACTTGCTGCCATTTTTGACAATATATTTTTGCAGTTCTGTCAAATTATTTTTTAATTTTTAACTGAAAATTCAATATTGCACAATCTGGAGATATTTTCGACTATACAGAGTGCTTCAAAAGTAGGTAAACTTCTCAGCCCCTGTACAGTCGAAAATTTTTAGATATTTAAATAATCAAAGTTATGGTTATTTATGAGACCCTTTTAATGATGTTTAAAATGTTTGTTGCATGTATTGTTTTTTTTTTTAGATTGAAGATAAAGATCATCTGATATATTATTACGGTACGGCAAAATCAATACCGAAAATAAAACAACAAATGCTGCACTGCTCTAATGCAAAAATTAGAGCGGCATATTTTGAAAGTTTGTTCGACACATGCTATGTGAACAATGATAAGGTTGCCATGCTTGAGGTACTACAGTATGTCATAAACCGATATAAGAATGACACAAATCTTCTAAAAGCATTTTGGCAGAAGATAGATAGTAAAAGTGCTACTTACCTTCTCTATGGTGCTTACCTAAATTTCTTTAATGAAGAACATTTTGCATGTTTATTTACAATAATTAAACTCATAGAATCATCCGGTTTCTACCTTTGGAGTGCAGATTTATATTTGGAAAAATATATAAATCAATTAATATCACATCAGAAGTCTATTGAGAAAATTATTGATTATAACATACAAAAAATCATAGACGGCCAAAGACTAAATTTTATCCAAGTTGGAACTAACACATGCAAAAAAAACCAAAAAATTTATTGCGATCAAATTGCCAAATGCATTGACTTGCATAAAAACCATGAAAAATACCGAACTCTTTGTAATAAATTTTTATGTTTAGTAACTTCAATAATTCATTCGACAAAGGATATCGTACAGTATGAAAGATTTTTTAAGGAAATAGATCAGAGCGATTTTGGATATGATTATCAATGTTCAGTACCGAAATTAGTGCCGTGTGATTTAGAGATTGTGCATGACCTCTTCTGGAAAATCAACGGTGATTATGTTAATGTAAGTACTGGATTAATATGGTATGCTAAACATCGGCCAGATAAACTACAAAATCATTGTAAAGAAATTTGGAAATTATTGTTCAAATATAATGCTGAAACGACTTTCAAACGATTTAAAACAATCTGTGATGATGATGTTATACAAAAAATAGTTACCCATGCCTTACAAACTATACACGACGAGGATTATCAGAAAATTCAGTTTTCTATACCGGTACTTTCAATACTGTCACCTGAAATGTTTATGGAACAAATACTGGCTGCTTGCCCGGACTCTGATGGTAAAATTGACGTGGAAGAATCGCATAACAAAGTAAATTTACAGCGTGCCTTTGTAAATAGCTTAAAAAATGTCAAAGATTCTTCTAAAACATTTCCACTGGTGTTGAAATTTTGCATTGGTGATTATTTAAAGTTTGCCATTCCATCTCTATATAGCATTACGTATAATATGCAGGAATCATTGATTAAAGATTCCTTAAATGAAATTTCAAACACTGCAGTTTCAGTTAGAAAACATTTTTTGTTTTTGAGCCGGCATTTATTTTCGATTGAAGATTTTTATTTGATTTTAAACGAATGGAGCACAAAGGAAAATAATTTATCCATAAGGAACCTTATTTTAAAGAAAATCATTGAATGTTTTATAGAAAACCCATGTCAACGCCTTTGGCTTTTGTTTAAGAATAATTTAGATAGAATCGATTCAGATGATGAAAGTATATATGATTTTTTGCTAAAATTTGAGAAAGTCCCGTTAACATATTTACCAGATTATATTGAAGCCATTTTTTACGCCATTTCAAACAACCCAGAGTCTAAAATTAATAAAAAGCGTTTTCAATTGGCAAATGCAATTTCAATAAAAATTATCGATAAATTAAGTGATACGTTTCTCCAACAGATCATCAAAGGTACCGTGTGCCATGAAATGAGCGATAAAGTTTATTGGAAGTATGTTTTTCATGTCAATACTCAGAAACAATTGACGATATTTACAGACGTTTTCCTTTACTTTAGGGAATATGTGGATAAACACCGTGCAAATTTAGAAAATCCCGCTGTTAGATCTAGAATATCTGAATTTGTATGTAGTTTCGTTGAGAACAATGTTACACTCAAAAGAGGAGGTGAATTAATTCAGCCATTTAAATCCCTCTGGGTATCCATATTTGACACTGAACATTTTGTAAAGGACTTCATATTAATAGAATTTGCTGATTTATATTCTCAGAGCGAATTTGACAGTAATGCAACTGGTTTGAAAATAAACGGTCTATTCTATGAATACATCTTCAGATATAACGCCAGCGTAATCGAGTCATTCTGTCAACAGATTCACAATTTTTTGTCTATTACTTGTTTAGAATTATTTACATTTATTGATGGATTCTTTAAAGAGAAAAGAGATGAGCACATCTATGTTGCTGTGATACATTTTTTGCCGGAAGTAGTGCCTACGATTGAAAATACTTATTACAAGTATGTACCGATATTTGAGACTATTAAAAATTATAATGTGCCTATTGTAAGACATTATTTTGATATTTACTTAAGTAACTGTAAACTTCAACAATAACATATTGCTACTATTATTTTTATCTATGATTGTAAACTTTGTACAATACATTATTAATTAGTATAAAACTTATTTCATTGTTGCACCCAATAATAGCCTATGTAAGATGCATTTTTATACTGTTGAGGTGTTTTCACACAGACCGGCAAAACCGGAACTAAAGTCGATAAAGTTGCTGTTACCGATCAATCACAACGTGAAAAACAGGTTAGAAAATAGAAAACTGCAAAATGACCAGGAGCTGAGAACTCTCAATCTTTCGCAGGCAACTTTTTTAGGCCATCTAGTGTTAATACTGTTAACTAATTTATGTTCTTTTAATTTTTCTGATAAAGATATTTATAAATATCGCTGGAAATAGCCCTTCTCAAATTTCTTGAAAATGTACAAACATGGTTGACAGCACATTTAAAAAAAAAATTGCTTTCGCATCGCCAAAAAATATTCGATTCCCATAAGTCCTGAATTTTATAAGAAACTGCGAGTTCAATATGTAAATTCAATGTATAGAAACAAAGCCCCAGAGGTCCGATGTATAGGCGTTAAAGCTTTATACAAATTGACTAGAAAATATATGATTATTAATTGCAAGTACGATCACCAGGGCCGCTGAAATACGAACTGCAGTTCAATCACGACAGTGACGGTCGTTTATTTATTGGTGCCATCTCTAGAGCATAGCTTTAATTAATTGGACATTACCTCTTATTTTCAGTTTATTGTTCATGGTAGTTCATGGTTGTTGATGATTGTTCATAACCCATAACCCCAACACGTGAATATGTTAAATACTTATTAAGGAGTAATTATATTTAAATAATATGGCTAATACTCACATCAGGTACCTCATAATATTAATAAGTCTGGTAAACCACATTTTATATTTTATTAGATTTCAGGACGATGATGGTGACTACAGTGTTTCTGACTCTGACAACGATTACACTGAGCAAGAAAAAAATCTCTTGCACAAAGTTAGAAACAGAAAACAGGAGAATTTGGACAGCGATGTAAGAAACCGTGCTCTCATTAATCTACCACCTAAACAATATGATTTTAGGATGAGGTTTATGGCGTCGGTAGCGATGATGACGAAGATAGCAACAACAGTAACTTAGCACTTAGCGATGTAGAAGGACAGGAAGATGATAATGATTTACCAAATATTAGGGCTTGGGGCAAAGATAAACGAAAGTTTTATTCGACCGATTTTGTTGATCCTGATTATGGTGGCTTTCAAGGGAAGACTGCTACACTTGCAGAACTCGAGGAAGAAGAGGCGAAAAGTTTACAAAAACAACTTATTCAAGAATTAGATGAAGGAGATTTTTCGCTGGAGATGTTTATAAAAGTATAATAAGGTTGTTTTAGTTTTTAGTATTGTAATGAATTATGATATATTTTAGAAGAAAGAGCTAGAGGATAAGCAGCACTTAGAAGAAGTTGTAAAAACTGATGTTTCTAAGTTATCAAAACGTCAGAAATTACAATTGTTAAAACAGGAATCGCCCGAGTTTTTCGAATTAATAAATGATTTTAAAGGTAGGTGTTTATGGCATAATTAATATACTGTATTTAGATGATATGATGTTTTAGTAAAAATTATATTGGCAAAAGATACGCTGAAGCCAATATTAATCTTGGCGAATAATGGTAAAATCAAAGAATGCGATGCCTTAGATTTTTTAAAATTTTATTACCGGCTTATACTGAAGTAAGTGTTCGTATTATTTTATGATGTGGGAGTAAATTTATTGCATTTTTAGTTATAGCACCAATATTTCGATGTATTTACTTTTGAAAGCATCGAAAGTAAATTTAAAAAATCATCCTATCATAAAAAGGCTTTTTCAATATAGGCAACATTTATCTCAAATGGATTGTGTGTATGAGGAAGTTATAAAACCGCAATTGGAAATGCTTATGAGTATGAGTAATCAGGTTAGTTATACATCAACTTTTTTCCAGTTTTTATCGTTTGCTTTCTCCTCCATATATCTCGATTGTAACTTTTGTTCTATTTCTTTCTTTCTATTGTTTTTATTATTTATAAGAGTTCCTAATTACTTGAAGCTTTCTTCTTCTTCCACTTTAAAATTGCCAATATCTATAACCCCCATGTTTTATTGAAAATTATTATTTTCTTTATGTTATTATTATAGGAAAGTGATAAGCAAGATGTAATAAAGAAGAAGACGTTGAAATTAATTGCTAATCTCAAAAATATAAGAGAAAAAGACTCTAATACCATGAAAGACGAGAAAAATTTGAAAGAAAGTAATGAAAAAGAGGTTAAATTGACTGATGTAAGGCATGTTAAATTCTCCAAACCAGAAGGAGCAGTAAGCAGCGATTCTTCCGATTCGGATGACTCCAATGACAAGGAGGAAGAAAAAATGGAGGACGACTCTGAGATTGATAAAACAACAACTGAAAAGCGCGCTATTACGTATCAAATAGCCAAAAATAAGGGCCTAACACCTCACCGTAAGAAGGAACAAAGGAATCCCAGGGTTAAACACAGAAATAAATTTAGGAAAGCTAAAATACGCAGGAAAGGCGCGGTATGTGCATTTTTATCGCGATGTTTTAGAACGATTTTTGCTGAAATAACTTTTTTTTAGGTGCGAGAAGTGCGTAACGAAATGTCGAGATATAGTGGCGAGATATCCGGTATTAAAGCGTCCGTAACAAAGAGTATTAAAATCAAGAGTTAATCTAAGCAGTTTATTCTATAAACACGTAATTAATTGTTTTTATATTTGGTACATATGTAGATATGTATTTCATTCAATTTACATAATGTATTATTTAAGTAAAGAAGATGGGAAAACAGCAATTAAGTGTAGTCGATTTATTGGATTTAGCTTCTTTAGAATGTATTTTTTTTATATAGTTTCTCCGGTTGGTCTTATTGTTAATTCGGAGATCTGAAATGATGGTATAAAGTATTAAAATCATTGCAATTTGATATTAGGTACCTATAAAAATGATACAGTGAAACCTCTTATAAGCGAATATGATTTTTACTTCATAAGATTAAAATTTGTCATTACACACTTAGAATTTTATCACAGTATAAATCAAATCAAGGCAGACATAGGACCCAATACATCGCGCAATCAGACAAATATTGCATTTTCAAAATCTACTCGGTTTGAAACTGACGTTTATTTCGTAAGCTTTCGTTTTGCTGAGGTTATCATGAGTATTTTATTGGTAATTATATAAGTAAACATAAATATTTTGTTATATGATGCTGGTTATTAAAATTACTTTTTATCATAACCAAAAAATGCTATAACTTTCTAGGACTAGGAGTATTTATAGAACATTCTACTCAAAATTACCAGTAAAGGTAATTTTCATAGCATCACGGATTATATGGGAACAATTTTTATTATTTATTACAGGTGAATGTTAACATTGCTTTTGTTTGCTTTTTGTTTACGCCTATAAAATGAAGTCAAATCACATGCACACAAGCAATCACGTTATTTGCTTTAAGTGTAAAATTTCACATTTTTTTTTGTAATTTCATACAAAAAAGTTTCAAAACATTCTAGTAAAAATTTGTATTTTTTTTTTATTCGTTTATAATGATATTTTGAATTATTCTAGTTAATACCTGTATAATTAATACTTTTGTGTCATAATCACCACTCTTTTATGTAAACCAAAAATACACTACTGAAATTAAGTTAAATTTATGTGATGTACAGGTAACTACCAAATTTTTTAGTAAATAGATTAAATGAAATAATGAAGATTTCTTCATTGTTAACAAAAAGTGCTTTTAATAAAATTTAGCTGCCTTTTTAAACAAATACAATGACAAAATTACAATATTAAAGCACATTTCTTTTCTAAATTTTTTTTTCTTGATAGATCAGCAACGCAGGTTTTAATAGTAAGATTTTGATGTTCACAATAGAATGTCGAATAACTATTTCCAAAATACTTTGTGCTGAACGGAAACGATTTGCCGATTTATAGGTGTGCTATGGGATAAAGCATCTCTCCCAGAGTCCAAAATGACTATTCATTAGGTACGCAAATGAAAAGAAAGTATTAAAAACGGTGTTTGAAAAGTGCTATTGCCAGGTTATCTTCGACGCGATTTTGACGTTTTTTACGTGTGGTACTGGTAGTCTGAACTAATAGCATTTTCGACTTACTGCACTTTTATCCACTGATTGTATTTCAATACATAATATTAGTAAGGGAGATAGATATACTCCACGCGTAAAGTGCAATAAGTCGAAAACGCTATAAAAGTAACGATAAAAATAGGCGCGAAATACAAACTAACATACTAAATTACCCACCTGCCATCTACATTTACTTTCCTCAACTGCGATGGTGTGTAACTTGGCTAATTACAAGTTAAAATGGTTGCATAAATTAGAGGCTGGATTTATCCGATCTGTAAATCGCCAAATCGTTCCCGTTCAGCACAAAGTCTTACCTTCCATTAAAAGCAGTTTCTGTTAATGTTTTCCCCTAACTTAATTTATGGATATAATTAAGTTTGGTTATCTGATCATATGAATTCAGCTTGGCTTCAAATTTAATTCGATTTTGTTCAGTTTTTGGTTCACATAAAGAAATGTAGCAAAATGTAATCGCAATAAGAAATTGAAATGATAAAGGAACGAATTGGTGCTGCTAACCGTTTATTTTATTATTTAGTTTACTATTTTAGTTGAAAAGTGCAAACAAATACGTACAAGCATAAATTCTTGGCAATCTCCTCCAAAACTGACACAACTGCACCCTTACACAAGATATAATAGCCGTCCTCTCTACTAGATACCAATACCAAAACGCGGCAAATTCAAATTTTTCAAATAATCCTCTAAAACAATACTGCAGTGCTGAAAAGGTCAAAATTTACATGTATCTAATATATTAGTCATTCACTGTTAGACTGTTATCAATAAAAGAATGATACTATGTGAAAATGACTTCCATTTATTTTGCACCTTATTGCGTCGTATTATACCGAACTTTAGTTATGAATAATAAAAATTACCCATATATCTTGCCCACGGTAAATATGCAATTATATATACTTGTTCTCGATATGGAAAATATATGTAAAAAATGGCTGTTCCCGTACTAATTTGACTTATACTGTGATTTTATATTTCGTGTGATGAAGAGAGGCTTCACTGTACATACATATATGTATATTCTTACGTTCACTTCAGGTGGTTGCGCCAATATGAATTTCACAGCATTCGCGACATCCTCGCCCTTAAGGTGCGGTACTGTATTGTAAAAACCTTCACTCATTTCCGATTCAACTACCCCCGGATTAATGCACTGAAAATAGGTAGTTGAAAAATAGATCTGCTTTAATAATATTTAACGTATTCTTTTCGTATAGGTAATTTCATTGCTGATCATCATATTATGATTCTTGCAATATTGGTTGCATACTTTCGGAAGTGACGTGGATTCAATTTATTTCTGAAAGCGTAGGATAATGGACAGAACTTCTCAAAGTATAAAAAGTGAAATATATGTCTGGCTTGCTAAACATATGCGCATCGGAATTTTAAAATGCACAACTTTTTTTTTCATACCGTTATTCTAATTTTGCTTTGTTGACCTGCCAATTCTGCTCGTACATTTTCCGTAAACGCCGTAGCACCGAATTTAGATGCCTGGTATATTGCTGTACGAGGATATTTCATTAAATATTGACCTGCAACGCTAGAAATGTTTATTATGGTGCCGTTTATATTATTGGCTTTCATCGATCGTATCGCCTGTCCAGTGTATAAAGTTAACGCGAGCAGATTGGTGTTGAGCACTTTCTCGGTGCCTTCGATTTCCAACTTCTCAATGTATTCGTTGTAAGTAACTCCCGCGTTATTTATGAGTACATGTAACGGTCCCACGTTGTCGTGGATCCATTGAAAAACGCGCTCTAAATCTTCTGTTTTCGTTACATCTCCTTGCAAGGGAAACAACTCATTCTCGTAGCCAACACTTAGTTCGCGTACTTTTTCTACTCGCCTTGCAAGTCCTACGACCTGTAATAATTAATAAAATAAAATGACCGTACCCGGTCCTCACTCCTCCAATTATTACTATAATCAAACCTTAGAGTATAGGCTATTATCCTCTTGTGAACACATTTAAATAACAAAGAATTTACGTCATTAAAACCTGCGCGAAGTTTAACGTGCATCACGTCAAATCAGATTGTCATTGGTTGTTGCCTAGCAACGAAGGTCAACTACTATTTTAATATTCAGTCATTGCGCAGGTAACGACATGTACTCTTTACTATTTAAAACGAACTGCATGTGTGTAATAAGTTGAATACTATTTTTTTGGCTGAGAAACACTACATTTTTTCTCATTTCACAGTTACTACCAATGTAAAATATGCATAATTTCCTTTAATTTAGTTTAAAAAACTACATTTACCGGCATTTTTATTGCTGTTTTTATTGTTATTATTTGTTAATTGTTATTATAGAAAAATCATCATAACTAACATTCACTTTTACATAGACTAGAGTTGTCAAAATGTAGTGATACCGATCCACATCTACAGACACTGACATATTTTTTTAAATAATTTTTTCAGCTAAAAAAATTTATTACAAATGTCGTGTGTTAGGTGATTTACAGCGCTCTAACTCTTTCAAAATATGAGTTTCGCTTCTTATAACTCTCATTCACTATCATTTATTTCAAAATTATGTACGTAAGAAGTTGCGTGACGCATGAAAACAAGAAAAACTTTTGTTGTTGGAAAATAAAAGAAGTTACCTTCATCCCTTCGCTCAATAAAGTTTTTACGATTGCAGCTCCTATTCCAGAGCTTGCACCAGTCACTAGGACGATTTTTCCTTTAAGTTCTGTCATCTTCCTATACCATGAAATTGTTTGGTATTTGCCAAAAAGTGGATTTCTCAACAGAAACTAATGAATACGATATGATGACTAGCGAAAATAGCTTATGCTATTATATAAAATCGGTAGAAATATAGTTATCAAATTTAATAATCTGCGATAGAGATAATAAGTTTGCTACTTTAATTGATATTTATTTATATTTTGAGTATTAGGTAGATGACTTGCACAACATACTTAAACAGGAAAGAAATCCTCAATTAAGTACTTCGGTTTTATTTTTTTTTTACAATATATTCTCCTAGTACTTTAACAGGTAATCGAGTCAACAGCCGGGAGATTGATGCCTTATGACTCCATTCCAATATTTAGATCAATAAAAAAATTGTGGTGACACGCGTGCATCATCTATCTTTATTGTATCAAGGGCAGATTGATATCAGGACACGAAAATATGATTGGAACCAACAGACGAGTAAATTTTTTTCAGGTTCTCTAAAATCAATAACAACTTCCATTTATAAGGCTTGTTTTGGTTCTCCCTTCGAACGGTTTTATTATTATATAGGCACACGAGCGTTTACTTTGAACTGTAACACAACAGTATGAGAACCAAAACATGCCCAACTATAATTCAATTCGGCTTTTAAAGAATTATTGATCTTATGGGGCTATATGTATCATGTTTTATTCTATGTTGTAGGTGTTTATCATGTGTTTATCCTTTTCTATGACGGCACGTTATTTGGGTTGCCTATGTTTGTCGCCGCGCCGTAAGCGTCGGTATTCCATTTCAAACTAGTAAATTATACCAGATCAGTGACTATATAGTCACTGTACCAGATCTACTTTTATCTAATAGATCTGTTATAATCTACTTTTATCTTACAATAATATTACTATTACTTTGAAAGATGTTTATAACGTTGCCATTTAAATAAAATCAACAATGTTGTCATATCAAAATATACAGTGACACAAATGATCGACATTTGTCATTTTATACATTACATTCCAACGTTTAGTGCTATACTACACAAAATACGGAATTTTGCATGAAACAATTGTAAATATAAATTATGGTTACACATTCTCTAAAAATGTTTCGTAAGTATTAAAATTTTTATATTATTTTTCAGTTATGTACGCCAAGAGAATAAATACATATATATATATGTCATCTCAGAAATATCTTACTTTCAAATTTTCATCGTAAGTGACAATTTGCAATAATTTGTACCTATCTTCTCATGTATGCATTAATAATTATTTGCATAAATATCAAAGTTAGTAAATTAATTATTTTTTTAAAATCTTATTATTTAAGGATTAGCAAAGTAATATAATAATATTAACAATATAAAGTTATTTCCTTCAACACGATTTGCGCAATTGCGTAAATATTCCGCAGAACCTAGAACAATGCCTCGCGCGAACGTGGCTTTAAATTCATTCACCTTCACAAGGTCAAAAGGGGTAAAGGTTCCGTAGTTTGAAAAACGCCGGAATACTGTTAACAAGTGAGTTTTTCTACGCTCCATGATAAATAAAATTTTTATTTAAGATCTAACTCATTTTTAAATCATAAATTAACATAAGCACATTTAAAAATAATGAAAATAATTCGATCTTTTTTTTTACATTAGATCATAGAATGCGGTTTTCCTATTTTTTCAGGGTATTTTTCGAAAGCGGCCAACATGGGGAGGAAATTCATCGTAGGCGGCAACTGGAAAATGAACGGCACGAAAAGCCAAGTATGCGAAATTTTGGAATTTCTGAAAAAGGGGCCACTAAACAAAGATACTGAGGTGGTAGTTGGAGTCCCGTTCGTTTATTTGGACCTGGTGCAGAAATGTAAGCCGGAAAACGTACTCGTGGCCGCTCAAAATTGTTATAAGGTCCCTAAAGGAGCTTTCACAGGTAAATTTAATATATTTATAGGTTATGTCTTTTTTATAATGAACTTTGTAGCGTTTATAATATTGCCAATATAACAATATAATTTAAATTAATTTTGCAATAGCGCAATTGCACAAATTCGATAATATCGCTTTCAAGGATTTTAAATTTCGATTTTGTTCCGTATTTAAATTACAATTTAAATTTTCTTCTGGTACTTAATACAAATACTCGGCGCTAGATGGCGGCGCTGGTTTTCGATGAATAAAAATAAATTTATTATGGTATTGTCCGGTACTATTGTACTATTTATAATTTTTATTCTATCGATTTCAATTTATTTGAGTAAACAAATTTATATTTTATTTCTGTAAGATCAGTTTTTATTATCTTTAATTTGTACAATCAATACGAGAATTTGCCGATAGATGGCTCGTATACAGGGGTATATTTGAATTTGTTTGGCTGTTATTTCAGTCAGTCTTTTCTTTAAATAATCTGCTTTCCATTTCATATTATACAAAATTTAAATATACCTGTTCTATTTGAAAAGAACGCATTAATACATATTCACTGTAAGTAACATTCAATAAGACGATATAGTTAGTAGATAAAACAAAGGGGAAAGGCGTTTAATAATTAAAAAAAAAAAAACCAAACAAAGTTTTATAAAAGAAATTATTATTATAATTACAGCTAAATAAATATATAAGAATTATTAGTACATCTAGTTTCCTTGGACGCTTCTCGTTGCATCTAATTTTTCCAAATCCTTTTTGCTTAAATGATAGACGATGCCCGCTCCAAAAGAATCACCCATCACGTTTATTGTTGTTCTTAATCGGTCCCTGAAAATTTACCAATCCCTATATACTGGTATTAAGTCGTATGTTGCGTGAAAATTTTAACCGATTTTTCTTAAAAACTTTCAAAATGTATTTTTTTTTATTTCTTACATGAAGCATGTGTGTAAGATCCCTAAAGAGCATTAATATGTATGATTAATGTACTTATTTGGTATTCGGGTCAGATAAATACTAACCACTGATTATCTGAACGAATTTCATTAAATTATTACAAAACAAGACCAGCATGCGACAGGTTGTACGAATGCTGGTTTTCTGTATGTATGTCGATATGTAAGTTCGTCCTTGGGAACCTGAGAAACCGTGCAAAAATCGCATTTTAAATCGGAGAATTTTATTTATGCTTTCACTTTACGGTCGCTCAACATATTATCATAGTTAGATTTATGAAGTAATAAAATCTAAATAGATTGCGTTGGGTAATTTAAGGTATGTATGTATATTCGCGCGAATTGCTCACCAATTCCTGTCACTAATTGTATTATCCGCGATTTGTCCATTATGTATTAATTTAAATTTATTTTGATAATATCAGTTGCAAATATGGGTTTACTTACAAAATCCAATCGACAGCCAATATCAAACTAACATCTTCGGCTGGCAATCCAACAGTATCCAACACCATAACCATAGTAACAAGTCCAGCTTGTGGAATACCAGCTGCACCTATGCTAGCTGCCGTTGCAGTTATACTAATAGCCACTAGAGTGCCAATGGTAAGATCGACTCCTCTGGTTTGAGCTATAAAAATCGCAGCTACAGCTTCATAAAGGGCCGTACCGTCCATATTTATGGTAACACCTATGGGTAGGCAAAATCGTACCACTCTAGGATCGATATTGCTCTTTTCCTCCAAGCATTTTATCGCAACCGGTAAGGTCGCTGAACTGAAAGACGTTCGAATATATTGAAAAGTATGTTTGATTGCACGGGGTAATTACCTGGACGCGGTGCCGAAAGCTGTTACCAAAGCTTGACTCAAATTCGTGACGTACGGTATGGGATTATGCCTGGTCATGATGAGGTACAACAATGGCAAAACCACGAAACCTTGTATGAACAAGCCCACCACGACCGTTACGAAATACATCCCCAGTTTGCCTAGGAGGACTTCGAAGCTTTCCATTTCAACAATTTTCGCAGCGACCAGGAAACAAATACCGATCGGAGATAACCAGATTACCCATCTCGTTATGGTCATCATGGTGGCCATGACTGACTGGAAGAAGTTGGCCAGAGGTTTTCCTTCTTCGCGTAGGCGAGCTAGGGCTACCCCGGTGATGGCAGAGAACACCACTAGGCCTAGTATGTTCATACCGTCTACCATTTCACTGCCAACTTTCCATTTGTAGATATCGTCTGTAAGTGAAAAATTGGATGAAAACAAGACGTTTTACGTGATATATCCCATAATTACCTGTGTACTCATCTGGTGCTTTTAAGACGGTTCTGTACTGAAAAAATAATAATTAATTAATAAGACTTGTGATTCTTTTGTAAAATGATTTTTTTTCAGAATATTTTTTTTTCAAAAGGTTCCAACAAATTTTGAAAGAAATTAACAGAGCAGATCGAAAAGCTATATGCATTTAGGTCACAAATATGACGAATTCACCAAAATATCAAAGGAGCTGCAGTATTTTGAAATTTTAAAGCTGCACTTCCGAAATGAATTTCTAAATATATTTTGTCTGTCGAGATTCTTAAGTTAAGTAAGTCACTTTCTTTTTGTCAGATAAAGCATAATCAAAAAGAGTAGTTTATATTATAACTGCTGTCAAAGCAAAAAATAAGGCAAATGGTGCAACAACATCTAATATACACACCTATAAACAAATTAAATGTTAGGTAATTTCTTTCATTGGTGTTAAATGCGAATGTCCTTATAAATGTTTATTACAAACATGGATGAATTGTATGACTTTAAAATTATCCAGGGATCTTGTTTGACGTATCAACCAAGTAAATAAAAATACCCCAAAAAATTAGCAAACGCATGAAACACACACCAACACTGCTTGTAAGTTTATTGGCCTCGACCGTTTTGAGTATCTTTTGCTCAGAATATTTAATAAAACAAATATATGTTATGTAAATATACGTTTACATATTTATACAAGCGGTAATTTTATTTATGACTTTTTGCATAACGAAATTGCACGTTTGTTAGGTTATCGGAATTATTTAAACGTGTTTAATGGATACTGTGCCCTTTTAAGAACAAATTTATATAAGTAAGACGTTTTTTAAATCGTGTTACATTTGAAATTTTATGTCTACAAAGTCGTTACGCAAAGAGATCTTCCCCTACAACAGGTTTTATTCACCGTATTGAGAACTAATTATCAGTATCATTTTTATTCAGTTGTGTTTACAATAAATTATATTGTTGATTTTATGATAGTTACTTAACAGGCTTTACGTAATATAATACCCAGAATTGAAACTGATAATAGCATTTTTTAACTTTCAATTTGCCAATAAATAAATTCTTTAAACAAGTTTCTTTGCGGTTACACTTTTTTTGTAATAATCGTGTTTAACCTTTACCTGCTATTCAAAACGTGGAAAAAGTGTTTTCGTGGATTGGAGAAGTTTACGTTTGTTTTAAAGATATGCACGTACTGCGATATTACCAACAATAATAAGTAAATTTAATTTTCCCGCTATTATTTTTTACTAACATTTGAAGCGTGGAGGCGCCTTCGAAAATAGGCGCTATATACTCCTGTTACCCTCAAGCATTCAATATTTCTATTCGCTTTCCTTGTTTGTGGTATACACTTTACGCAATATATTTACAATTTCGAAAAATCGCGGGAAATTTAAATTTAGTTATTTCGGTTAAGCAACCATTTTAGAAGAGTTGGTAAAAAAGGCAGCAGTAAGCAGGCCTTGGAAAAAAAAAAAATTGTATGTAGTTATAAACATAACATTTTTATTAATTTGCTGAACCGAATTAAATTACATCACAAGATGTGAGAGCGCAATTCATTTTTCTCCACATTGGCGGCTGTCTACCCTGAATTCTAATTGAATGACCTGTTAGGTCAGTTGACCTCACACCATTAGACTTTTTTGTGTACTATTATTACTGAAAAATTATTAATTTAATAATTTTAGCTCTTTTTTACCAGTTGCCCTAAAATAGCGGGTCTTGCAAAAAAAAGTATAACATTTTTTATTGCGAATTTTGAGATTTTCGCAATTGTGTTAAAAAAAACGGTGTTGTCATTTACAAAACACCTGTTTAGTGACTACTGGGATACCTGGCAACATTGCAATGAAGTTACAAAGTGATCAATGTTAAGTGCCTGAAGTTGGTAGTAAACAATACCTAGTTTTGTCATCAATTAGTTTTGCGGAGTGTGTCGTCGCGCCATTTGTCATACGTGCCGTTATTTTTTCTTGTGTATAAAAAAAATTATTGATATAATTGTAGTCGGATGGCCTTTTTTATTTGAACTCGTCGAATAAAACAGGAATTGCTTTCTAACGTCGTTTATTCTGTGTGCCCCGCATAACATATACTGACTTCACATCACATATCTCAACTATCTCTTGACGCCAACTTCATGTCAGATGGCGGGAAATTTAAAAATTCAAATATCAAGTACTACATAATAAAACGTTAAAAATCTGTAGTGAACTGGACACGTTTGTCTTATCAATCGCTTAATCTATACTGCAGGGCAATTTATATTTTAAATGAATTAATAAAACGCCATATAGTAATATTCACTCAACTAGAATTGTTTTTAATTATAACTTATACATATATATGGACTTCTTTATCTTATTTAAATATTTATTAGGTATTAAATTAAAGCCCTATGGTATTATTTACGGCTATATTTTAAAAAAATTTATTTCATTATCTTTATTATTATGTATTTTGTAAACATGACTTATTTTGATTTTATCCAATTTTGTACAAGCATTTTGTAATAAAATAATTTATTAGCCTATAAACTATTACATTGAATTGAACATTGTCTTAACATATTCCGCTGTAAATGCATAAGTTATTGTTACATACACTATGTATATGTTATTCATACAGTTTATGCTGACTTTAGTTCGTCAATTTACACTTTGAATTAAAATCTGATTTTATGTGTACATAATGTGAATGCTTGAATAATTTATATACGAAGTTGTGCTAATTGACGTAGTTATTTTACGTTTTTAGTTTTGTTTGTTGATTTTGAGATTTAATTCTCTCAGAATCTGAGGAATGCGGGATCATTTCAAATTTGCATAATTAAACTATAGATATTGTGAAGGCTTCACACTTCAAATGAAATTAGCAGCTGTCGTTGTTTTAGATTGCTTTGCCTCCTTTAATATTCTTGTTTAAGTACTTCGCTTGTCATTATAATTTTGAAGATTTACAATCTACATATAGTACACTTTCTGCTATTTAATGATTCACAATCTAATTCAGTTGTATTGTTGAAAACGATTAAGAAAGAGAGGACCCTGTGCCAATGAATACTTCAAACATTGTCGTTTTTTAAAGCGGACCCTAACAATAAGTTTTGGTGTTGAAAGAGTTGAAAATAAGTTTATAAACATTATGTAAACATACTACAAGGTAATACTCAGAAGTGTCGGTAACAGATTTGAATAAAATGTGAATTTAAGGGGTGAAAATCGCCTTCGAAATTTCGACTATTTTAGTAATCTCGTGATTCATTCCGTTATTCTGAATGATAAGCAATTCAATTAAACATCACCAAATTCGTCTTTGATAACTCCAAATCATTCTGGTAACTTTGAAAATAATCTTTTCTAACTTATATTAAATTCATTCTGATATTTGCGACGTTATCAAAAATTTTTTTCGTAAAGTATTGATTACGTTGTTGGGACAGACATTTTTTTGAGATCGAAGATATGGTACAGAGTTTTATTTTATTGGATTGCAAAATTTTGCCAATTAATAAATGGCTGTTGCAACACGCAATTTTCGCGTATTCCAATCTCTTACTGTTCGATTGGTTGATGGGATCAAAAACTGCCTGGAAATTGCGTGTTTTAGAACAGGCCGCAACTAATGGCAGAAATATGTACATTAACAGTTGCAGTTATTATATTAAAGAAGAACTCTTATTTGGGATAATCACAATACCATAAAAACACGTGTAAATATTTGATAAAAATTGTTATTGATATGGTAACCGATTTTTTCTTTGTAATTATTGTCAAATATTATCAATGATTCGTTGTAAATTGATATTGATAATGTTTTCGAAGCATTTTTGCTTCAAAAATTTAATTTTTAATTGTTATATTTCCTGTTCCTTAGCATTAACTGATTCAAATGGAATATTGGATGCGATTTTCAAATTCAAATTTACCGCCAAATAAATTCATGCGGCGGGTAATAAATAGGGAAGCAAAAATGGTTTAGCACTTTTCACTTCATAATTAATTTACTTGCCTTTAACAACATAACTTTAACATTTATGGCAATAATCTTATGCAACAGAATTATCAACGTTCACAGGTTTATGACAGCTGTTATTTCTGTAGATATAAAACTAAATAAATATGACTTTCTTGTTTCAAAACTTTATTACACTCATAAAGCAAATGTTTTTTTTTTATATTTAGACTATTTTACAAGCATTGGTTCCTGAAAAAGATGTGTAAGTTTTTTGTTTGGGAAAAATTTCAGTCGGTATATCTTTGGATCTTAAATATGTTCAAGAAAAGTTCCATATTCATTATGGTTTTCAAATCAGAACTTTTCTAAAGCCTGTATGACACGATCAAAGTACCTAAATTTTTGGTGTCAAAGTTGTTCAAATTCACTTCAAACTCGTCGTGTAAATGGCAACTTTGATAGACTTTGATGACGTCACATCAAATTTTACTTTGACATAAAAAATTGTTGTTGCAACAAATTTTATTATCAAAGCCGGTCAAAGTTGTGGTGTGCGCGTGCGCAAGCATTGCGGCCAACACAAATTATTTCGTACGAAATAGAAGAGGTTATGAATGGATAATGACTTTCTGTGCCTATAGTGTTTACGTACAGTAAAAATGAATAATAACACTACCGTTTTTAACAGAGAAAATACTCTATTATTGGTAAATTTGTACGAGCTACAACCTACGCTTTATTGTGTATCTTTGCCACTATATAACGTCCTTCTCCAAAACAATCTTAATCTAACCTCAAACCAACCGTGAAATGAGTATGTTGGCTGCCCTGAATTATCTCACTAAATCTTTGACTGTCAAAGTTAAACTTTGTAATGCAACTTTGATAACAAAGTTTCGGCATTTCTTAAAAAACTTTGATACACTTTGATCGTGTCATACAGGCTTAAGAAACTTACTTGCTGTATACAGGCTTGTATCAAATTATTTGGCACCATATTCCTGACCAGGTCCAAGAGCGTATCGACCGTGGTAACATTTCTTAGTTCTGTATGTTCGCCGTCATCTCCGTTGCCTCCAACACCCGGCCTAATGCTCACGACTAAGATCATACCTAATACCACAGAACAGAACGTGGTGGTCAAGTAGAAGAGAATGGCGCGCCTCGCTATTCTTCCAGAGAGGGATAGATCAAGATTGGCCACCGCGGAAATTAATGAGGACACTATCAACGGTAATATAAGCGATTTTAACATCCGAAGAAATAAATCCCCTAGGAAATTGATGTACATTACATCTCTGCTGGACCAAGGCTCGTCAGAGGTGGCTTTAAGTACGAAACCGAGGACTATGCCAGCGACGACGCCAAAAACGGTTAAGAGAGTTAAGAGATTGGTCCTTAAACACGAGAGGCATTTATTTTTCTTTCGTGGCGCGTCACTTATTTCTTGGCTATTTTCGATTTGAAAATGACTATCTCCGTTCGCGGTCGATTTTTCGTTCAGTTCCGTTGCCATATTTGTTTGCGATTGTTTGGGATCACGGTACGATGCAAATATTGTCCTTGGCACCGGTATACGATGCTGTTTTAGAAAGCGGATCACCGGAGACACTTGCACTATCGCGCTCGAATTTGTAAAATGGGCTTGGACTTACGCGCGCCCGCATGTATTGCAATTTTTATATCCCACCATCAAAGGACTGCGTGCGTTATTTATGTAAAGGTGTCCTAAATATGTAAAACATATTTTGCTAAACGTCTAGCTTTAGTGTCTGTTTATTAATTGTATTTGATGATAAATGATAACATAACAAGTGTGTATGTAAACATCTGTAAATGTTTGTGGATTTACGCTCGCTTTAGTTTAAAAAACTTGGAGCAAAAAATATGTAAAATACGGTAATTTTGTGTGTACAAGTTAGAACAAATAAAAAGGTTATTCGTGAAAAATGCATGTGGTCATTTATATTTTTTTCCGGCATTATCATTAACAATTAAACTGTAAAATTTTATAAGTAGTAGCTTAAGAAAACGTAGCTCTTTCTTATGGATCGAATATTATTTGCCATTATTATTATAAACTTGAACCTGTGCTTTAAAACATATATTTCTTTTTTAATTTATGAAAATATCTTCTATTAGATTCTATAAATGGGATGACATCACCCAATTGTTTTATAATTATAGTATTTATTGCCTCGTTTGTAAGAAAATGCCCAATTATTTTGTAAAATTAACTTTACATACAAACTAATTGCTAGAACAATAAATTATACATTTATTATTTGGATTTTTTGTTCAACGCTTATACAATGAATATATAAATAAAGGTATCTGATAATCTAATAACAAGAATTGGGGATATTATATATATATATAAAAAAAATAACCATAAACTACGATCATAAACATAGACGCAATTCTCAAAGAACAATAAATGTAATTATTAGACAGATATCATTCCGAAATCTATATTTATGCAAATGGTATTACTGGTTTAAACCGCTGCGTTCTAGAACCAAAAGGTTTCTTGTCTTATAAAATAGGTGTAGCAAATTTATTACTATAATTATATATTAAGATGATATTTATCATCAATAAATTGTTGTTGGTTATTAGCAATATTATTTTTTTTATTTTTATCTGCTTTTTAAACTGAGAGTTTGGAATTTTCAATAGGAAATTTCAAATTCGTATAAAAAATTAGACTGCAAACTGTCTGTCTGTGATGTTTAAGAAAAATATTAATTATTTTTAGTACCTAACTTAACATAAGAAAATTAAAACAACTATTAATACAAAATTTTCTTACTTCAAGGATTAAGTAACAGCACTAATTGAATTAAATTCAAATTTGTTAGACAGAGAAATATATTAAAACCGCGAAATTACTCAAATCGTGGAATAATTCTGCTATTATTTCTTCCAGGTGAAATTTCTCCGGCAATGTTGAAAGACATCGGCGTAGAATGGGTCATACTGGGACATTCGGAGAGACGTCACGTCTTCTGCGAATCGGACGAACTAATAGCGGACAAAGTCAACCACGCTTTGGAATCAGGTCTGAAGGTGATCGCTTGTGTAGGGGAAACGCTCGACGAACGTGAGGCTGGAAAAACTGAAGAGGTGGTCTTTAGACAGACGAATGCCATCAAGTGCAAAATCTCTAACTGGTACGTTACAAATACCCATTTTTACTTCCAAATTCGCATTCTATTTAATCAGTTATCAATACCCAATCACTCAATCTGACATGATGAAATAAATAAATTTCCATTTGTTAGAAATAAATCATTATTTATGTTGAAAGTATTTGAGATTGTATTTCGATCGTGATAGTTGGTATATTAAAAAAATCTAGTTTCGTAAGGGACGCTTGAAAATACAAATTCAAGTTTGAAAAAAGTTATTTTTATAAATGAGTGCTTTATAGAGATAGTTATATATCTTTTAATAAATGAAAGAAATTTGATAATATATGGGATTATGTGTCAGTTGGTAGCGTCTATGAATTTTAATATTTGAGTCAGTGTGGTCAATCTTAAAAAAAAACATTACTGAACGACAATGTAATTAATTTTATTATCAAAGTATCCTGAATAGATAAAATTAATTATGTGTAAAGGGTTTGTTTACGAAAAACATGCTACAATGTAGTGCTGTTTATCGTCTAATATATTTACATGTCTAGTTTGCGAAAGATTAAAAAAAAAATAAATGAATCGGTGACATCAAATACCAAAACACAAATATTTTCAAAATTAAAAGGTTGTAATGTTGCAATATCATGCTCTAAATACATGCTAAATATTCCAAATAGCCAATTTCAAATTCCCCGCAACTTAAAAAAAAAAAAATAAGGACAATAAATTATGGTATTATAAACACAAGGTTGCGACATGACCTCCACGTATCTATACACAACCCCTTATTATAGGGCGATTAAGTGTTTTAATAAATTACCTAAGGCGATAGAAGATTTCACTCCTTTTGCATGATTTCGGAGAGTATTGGCTAATTACTTACTAAACCACGTTTTTATTTTTTATAGTATTGAGGAATTCCTCAGCAACTAGCACCCTTCGTTTATATATTATGGTACTATACGTGCATTTTTTTTTTCTGGTTTTTATTATATGTCATGACAATCTCTATGTTCTTTAAACGATGACAATAAACCATTATAATGATTGTTTTGATGCAGGGATGACGTCGTAATAGCCTATGAACCGGTCTGGGCTATTGGTACCGGCAAAACAGCTACACCTCAACAAGCCCAAGATGTGCACAAGGCCCTGAGGTGTTGGTTTGAGTGCAATGTTGGACCGGAGGTCGCTAACTGCATTAGGATCCAATACGGAGGTTCGGTGACGGAGAAAAATTGCAAAGAGTTAGCTGGGCAACCTGACATCGACGGTTTTCTCGTGGGTGGTGCGTCTTTAAAGCCAGAATTTGTCCAAATCGTCAACGCAAAAGAATAATAGATGGATCTTCCCTCTTTCACTGCAAATCGTCATTTTATGCATGCGGCGAATATTTGTTGAATAATGTTTTTTGTCTTTATTTCACAGCAATATCCCGTCGAAGTCGAAATATTTGAAATGATATCTTTACTATATACCTATAAATGTTGATATTTTCCAAGATTGTTTTTGATCTTTTTACATTTTATTATATTAATTTTTACATCAATTAATTGTTATCTAATCAGAAAATATATTGCCTATTGTCTATTTTTGCTTTCATTGTACATTCTAGGAAAACCAAACTATTTACAGAATAAAACAGGCTTTATTATTCGTAAACATTTATATTCTACAAAGAACAGTAAAAAATATTCGCTCCCAGCGTCTAGAAAGAGAGCTCATCGACAAAATAAATAAATATTAACATGTTAAATATCATACACACGTGGCATAATAATGAAGAAAAAACGTCAGTGAAATAAATACTGTCTGATCGTCTCCCTTAATAATGGATCCGTATATCGTCTACATTATTAGTATTATTTTTTTTAATTGATTGAATTCCATTACAATTATTTAATTACTAGGTGCCTACTGATAAATGGGTAAATTTTGTTGGGGTACTGGTTATATTAGTTAATAATTATCATTTAATGTCACCATCGTTATTTTCTTTTTCGGATGTTTCTCTTACATACTATATAGTTTAGATATTAATGTTTCGCAACAATATTATCACATTAAAACAAATACAATTTATCTTTTATAAATATCAATATACTGTCATAGTCGAGAAGTTCTTTTGTTAGGGACAGCAATTTGAAAACTAATCGTGCGCTGGATATCTAATATTACGCTGTACAAAATAGATTCTTTTTTTAAAATAGCAATTCCATCGAAACCTTCCAACAAATACACAACGAATAACATGCCTTGATTGCATTCTTAGCGACTGCTGTCCCCTGGTTTATATTCAAACTAAAATTATTTCGAGAGAACAAACAGGAAATAAGGATACTAAATTTACTCATGTTTGGTTTTGGTTTCCAGTGTTATCGAAACGTATTTTTTTTTTATTGATTTTTGCTTTCCGGTTTCAATATTCCTTGTTCATCGTTTCATCCCATACTCGATTCCACATCTCTAGCCTTTGCTTCCAATATTCTAAGTCCCTGCTTCCGGTAGCAGTTGGATCCGATGATACGGATTCAAGTTTATTTTCCGCGTCTTCATTTTGAGCTGAAAAATAACAATCATACAAGACGTTTTTCAAAGATTAAGTGATTTACGCTTATAATTTTAATATCGAAATGAATGATGAATGTATTATTAATTTTAATAGTCTGGTGAACGGAAGCTGGAAAAAGGAAGTTTCCCTGCAAAAGATCTGGTAGTTCTCACGAGTCAAGTTTAGTTGATCAACAAAAGTTGAATGAAAACTGTAGTAAGAACCCTTCTTTCAATAGAGTTGATCAACTTTGTGGCTGATCAAGAAAAGTTTGATCCAGTCAAATTTTTGTCGTTCAAGTGATGAGTCATCACGAATTGCTTTCGAGTTGAAATTCGTCTTGAAGAAACATGGGAACTAGACAGTCAACTTGTGTCGACTGTTTAGTACACTGGCCGCGGCACATGTGTTTTTGTGTTTTCTAATTTAAAATATTAGGGAAAATTATCTATAATAAAATAAGATAATGAGCCTGAAGTGGACTGAAAGTGTTATGATGAAATTTTTGGACCTATATCATAAGCATGATTGTATTTATATAGATAAATAAATATAAAAATAGAGATGCACGAGAAAATGCTTTGGGTTCTTTTGTCAAGAAAATAAAAATTTCTGGTCTTACTATTGCTGATCTGAAGAACAAAATCAAGACTATTAGAACGACGTACAAAAAAGAACATGTATTGGTCTGCAAATCAAGAAAAAGTGGAATGGGAACAGAGGAAATATACGAGCCAACATTATTTTGGTATAAAAGAGCAGATATATTTCCTCCCAATCGGTTTCTTCTTAAAATCCATTGTCACCCAAAACGACGTTTCTTACGACTTTTATTCATACCACCAGGGGCGGCTCGTCAGGTGAGGCTACGGATGCTAAGCGTCCCCTATTATTTTTAATAAAATAAGTAGCGTTTATTATGTATTAAAATAATGTTTAAGCATCGGTTATATACTAAAATAAAGCAATTTTGCAAAAAAATATATAATCAATAGTATATTTATTTATTACTTAATTTAAAAATGCAAACAAATTCCCAATAATGTGCGAAATTTTACTATACGC
The DNA here is from genome assembly GCA_949128085.1 of Cetonia aurata. Classification (NCBI taxonomy): domain Eukaryota; kingdom Metazoa; phylum Arthropoda; class Insecta; order Coleoptera; family Scarabaeidae; genus Cetonia; species Cetonia aurata. The sequence goes on from OX421885.1 coordinate 40,634,419, forward strand.
ACTATAATAGCAAGCGAGGAAGCTAGCCACAGATTTGGCTCCGCACCGATAATTAATGCCATAGCTGAGAGCAATGTGTCTCCGTAAGTGCACGTGCACTTTATACGGCGAATACGTATGGTTGGTGGCTTGCCGCCGCGGTGAGATCCTACCCGATCGGCATGTTGCGTTATCGGTAGTAAAACGTTGCTACGCAACTGCCCATGCGACTCCCAGCTCCCAGTACTAATAACTTAAGAAGCGTTGGGTGAGTTTTGCTAGGTTACGCACACAAAATGGATAAAATGAACGAAATTAGAATTTGCCAAGATATTGTCCACTGGTTGGTTAGAAATTCTTTTAGTTGTTTAAACATAAAGAAGAAATTACACATCGTACAAAACATTGAGAAACCACGGCCTCATTTATCTGTAGTATCTAACGACGGCAACCGGCAAAATCGTGGTTTTAGTTCATTATGGTACATTAAATGTGGTTGGTTAACTGGTTCAATTGAACGGGAAAGATTATTTTGTTGGCCATGTCTACTTTTTTGTAACCAAACCGAAACGTGGTCGAAATTAGATTATACAGATTTTAAGTCTAAAGAACACATTTCATCGTTGTGCAAATTTAAATTATTTGGAAAACAAAATATTGCCTTTTTTAATGTAGTGGTTTTAAAATAAACTATATTTGGGGCGACGTTTTCGGGTTATATTTTTTTTAAAATGTAAATTTTCATTTATTTGGTTTTTTCAAGATGGTGGCGTTGGGGTAAGAATAAAAAATTTTAATTATATACTATTACTCTACTGGCTTATATGCAACCTATAAATAATGTGGAATTACGTAACTTTTCTAGGTCTAAACTGAAAAAAGGAGTTCAGTAGACTACAACCGTCTTATGCTAATTATGGATATCATTTTTCAACAATAAAGTGACAAAAATTAAAAGAAATTTGCTTATCATTAAGTTATTAATAATATTAAATGCTTATAATTACCAGTTGTAGTAAGGAAATCCAATTTGTTTTCAACATCCTCGTTTCGAGCTGAAACAGAAATAAGTAGATATATAAACCATACAAATTATTTGAGAAAATTTGGGCAATGAAGTCGGCGGATTAAATAACTTTCGTCAGGACAGAGGGAAAAATGTATACATAAATCGATAGTCAAATTGAATATCTTGGAAAAACAATCATTCCGGAAATATTTTTAATAATTCTGCAGATGGTGTTTTGTCGTCAAAATTACATTAATTCACTAGAAATCCGCCTAAACAATTTCACGATTGACCGTACGGAGATTCGAACCCGTACTTAGTTTCTCAGCTATTCAAAGTTAAGGTACAGTCTTTTCGAAATATCTCTTTTAGATTTCCAGCACACAGAATATCGAAAATCAGAAATTACCTGTCGAAGAACATTTTCTAGCCAACTCTATTTTATTCAGATTCTTCTGGATGTAATCTTGAAAGAACTGGCTGGACCTCTGCAAGAACGGGTCGATGTCCGCTTCGGGATGTTGCTGTAGAAAATCGTAAAGCATATTGAGGCCCTCGTCCGTCTCGTCTTTCTTTCCGATCTTCTGGAATATATTGGTGAGTTGAGTATGCGTCGATCTCGACAGTGATCTCCTAGCGTCGGTTTTCAATGGCACTTTTACCGCTCCTTCCATCTTCAATCCCTAGAAATTATTTAATTATTTACTCTAGTTAATTTTATCCGGCGAAGCGATTCGCAACAACCTTCAATAAACGTAGAATATAGGTCTCCATTTCTGAATCGTTGGTGTTCGGTATCTTCCCCAGGTGCGTCATTAGGCCGGCCCCTTTCATCTTCACCATCGAATGGAGTATCGTTTTGATTGTGCGCACTGGGGTGTCGCAGTCTCTAGTTTTCCACCAGCTGTTCGGGAAATCTTTGAAGAAGATATGTATCTCTAACAGGACGCTGTCGTAATCGATTTCGTCCGTCCAGTTGGGCATTATTTTAATCACTCTCCACAAACATTTCATAACCAAATCCACGAATCGCGGCTGTTGTGACGTGCTTATAGAGTAATGCAACAATTTCACTAGCGTGCTGTAGATAAGAGATTAAAAGAATGTATTAAAGGGGAAGTAATTTTTTTAAAATTATTTTCTACTTACCATATGATGTTGGTGTGATCAGATCGTTCCATTATCTTAACGCAATGTAAATTGACAACCCTAATGTAGGAATCACCGCTGGGTACATCGTTCAATTTACCATCGGCGAGGATATTAATTAATCGATGCATGATTTCTTTCAACACGTCAACAGAGATCTTTCGACCCAGAACGTTATTCTTGTAGAAACAGTCGACGACCGTCAATAAAGCCCGGTATATTTTCAGCACCTGTGCATTACTGTCTATACTTTGATAACCCAATTGTTTGAATTGTTGCGATACGGACGTCATGAAGAGATCTTCGTAGTTCATCATCACGTTACCTTTCTGCGACTGTAAAATCTCTTGCATCTGTTCGATCGCGCTCAGCGCTACGGGAATGTCGGAGTGGCAAATCTGACTTATGGTCTTCTCGATGACGGCATCTTGTTGCGTGAGCCTAGGACTCGATTGTTTCTGGTTCAGAGACGTTCTGGAGAACATCTGGGAGGGATTGATCGGTTTTGGAGGGGATAAGGGCATAATTCTGCGAAGGAAAATTGAAAATTGGTATTTGTTGAAATATCATAATGCATATGTATTACTTTGCTCTGATGTCTGCAAGCGGTGGAACCACGATTTCCTCCTTCAAGAAATCTAAATCGAATTGTTGCAGTTGTAAGTTCTGAGTAATCGCTTGCATATTATCCAGCTCTTTCATATATTCCGGATCTAAGGAGAACAAACCGGCTGTTTCTTCTTTCTGGGGTTCCTGTTGTATAACAGGAGGCAACCTATACGAATAGAATAAGGAAGAATATATAACGTATGTTCCTTATGAGTTAGAGTTTGATTCTGCATGAATGGGCATAGATGGCGCTAATGGACAACGCAAGGAACGGCTAATAATGGTTGATTAATGCGAGAAGCGTGTAGGTGGCCCGAGAAAATTCTAGAAGTGGTCGCGCGGGATTTAAATACGACGCTGCGATTGGGCAGAATTAGTTGATTCGAGATAGTGAAGCCGGTCAAATTGAAGAGTCGTACACGCAGAAAACGAGTAAAAATAAATAGTGGGATTGTTTAATTATTAAGTGTTTTTATTAGTAATTAGTGATTAATTAAATTATTTAGTTTGACTTTATTTAATTTACACTTTAAGCCTGTAAATAAATCAATTTTACTTAATAAATCGCCCAAACTCCACTAACTTAGCTTGATGGGTGGTGCTATGAAATTTACAGAAATGGGCGTGTCTAACATTTACAATGCACTTAGCCCCGCCCATTATCTGCTTCGCTTGCTCGCACAATTTCCTCTACTCTCCTCATCTGTGCCTCTCACTGATTATCCTTCATTATATCGGTTAAAAATAGTTCACATATAAAATTTGAAGTAGTTTAGGCTGGAACGAAATCATAAGAGAATTTTAAGAATTTAAACGAAAGGAGTTCCGTTGGGGTGAAGGTTTCTCAATTTTCATTAGGTGCGCCTCATTCTATTTTATTGCTATTGTGACAGCGATAGACCTCGGGAAGGGCGGCATAAAATATTAAATTACGGAGCAGGAACAACAGTGGGACTCTGTGCACCATCGACGTCGAACACTTAAAAGCGAACATCGACGTCGACAGTCGGTAGCGAATCTCGTCTTAAACGGTACTCTGTGTCACTATCGCTTCCACTTCGGCAATATTCGGAAAACGGGCGATAATCTTAGGGAATTTAAGTAATTTTGTAGTATAACTGTGGCGACACTGAGAATATCTAGCTAATAGCAAATATTCTTTAGTCTGATTAGGTTATGCAATTGAAATGCAAAGATTTTAATAAGAAATTGAGTAAATTTGTAAATAATAAAATGTTGAAATATTTTGAAAATTGATTGAATTTCATGAAAACTTATATTTTAGAATAGAATACAGTATACATTTATTTGATGTAATTCACAAAATTACATGAAACAGTTTCAGTTCACAGCGGCATTTTCAAATTCGATAGAATGAAAGACTGGATCTATATTAATATTTGTCTTATACTCTATTTTCATTTAAAGGCCAAAGAAAATGGCTAGGTACTTATAAACAGGTCTTCAGTAATGTATTAGAACATGTATACATAAATATTAGGTATTAACAGCATAGTAAAATATAAAATAAAATTCATCACAAAAAGAAGGAATTGTTTAAAATATTAGTTGGTCATAAAATGAATAAAAATAAAAGTTTATACAAAAACTTGAAATCACATAGCGAGAGTATCTCTGTTCAAAGCGATACACCCTTGGCTCTCGCTTCAAATCGAAGGTTTCGCAGCGGTGGGGGAAGCGAAAACGATAGTAAATATCATCACAGAGTACCGATTAGGGTCGACGTCGATAGTCCACAGAGTCCCACTGCAGAATCTACCAAAGCGGGTAAAATATATTTTTATTTGCCGTCTGAATCAGTGGCGCTCAGTTTCTACGTCGTTGATGACGTTCATTAAATACATATTTACTGACCGAAACTGCTTTGCGCTCTATCTAATCCACCACTTATTTTAGGAAATTAGTATATATATATACATTTTTCTAAAAAATTAAGTAGTAATAATGTGATAATAAAATTATAAAAATTAAATAAACATCAGAAAGCTGCGATTTTCAAAATCTGCAGACTTAAACACCAACTGATACCAACAAACTAGTCCGCCTGTCTACTTGTAGATGTTCCTATGTTTATCAGAATAATGAAATATCACTACCAGATCAAAATCATTCAAACTTTCTGGTAACTTTTACAAACCTTATTGCCCTAACAGTCAAGTTTATATTTTATGAAACTTTTAATGTGTTCAATACACTGACAGTATTCATAAACAGAATTTTTTTCCATTTATTATAGTATTTTATTTTGAGCGCCCAATTTTTGGTGACATCCGTTCTATAAGATGCTCGGTATATCCGGTTTCTGGTATGTAAGAGGTAACTTGCAGATATATGTGCATGTGTGAGATTTGCCCCATTTCTATAACGACGTACGCGCCCTCTATTGGTAATCGAAGTCGTTGTTTCAGAAGAAATATTGAAATATAATGTAATTTTAAACAAATTTTAGTCGCACTTATGTCGTTGTTCTATCGGAAGGACGATTCATATGCAGATAGCTTTTACTTTTTGTGTGTAATTTTACCTTGGGTGTTAACTAATAACAAACATTCAAAACATAATCCTATTTTTTTTTTAAACTGAATGAATTGCAGATACAATAACTTACGCAATTTGCGGCATATCGTCTTCCACATCGGCCTCCTGCTCCATATCGTCATCAATTATGTCGTTATCATGCACCAGATTCAGTTTAGCCGGTGACGATTCAGCCGACGAGAATCGTTGAGGCGACCCGCCGGAGTTAAGCGGCACGCTGATTGGTTCGATTTTGCTCTTCTGTGGAGGAGGTTTCTTCGCGGCCCTCTTGATTCGTTCTTCTAATAGTGACATGTCTTTGTCGGATATCTAAACCGATAATAATAATTTATCCTTTTCCTCGGCTCGGCTGCGTAAATACCTTACCTGTCCCACCATCTTGTAAACTTTCTCGCCGACAATATAATAAGCCTGGACGACACAATTCAACGCGGCGTTCCTAACGGCGTTATCTCTGTCAGATATTTGTTTGGCGACCTCTTTTAAACAAGCGCCGGGGGACGGTAAACATATTGTGATACCTATATAATCATTAATTTAATACCGACGTTTCAAAATGTCAATTTCTCAATACTATACCATAATCTTCGATGATAGAACCCATGACTTCGAGACATTCCGCTCTCTGCCTGGCGTTCTTCGACTTCAAACCTTCCATTATGTAGGAGAACAATTTACTGACCGCGTACACATCACAGATCTGCTTGAATAAGGAACGCACGCCGTTCCTGACGGCATCTTTCGGATCACCGATCTAAAATGACGCGATTTAAGACCGTAATGTAAGAAGAAAAAGTGAAAAGTAACCTTTAAAATTAGGTACGGTATGAACGAGGACGCTTCATTCTCGAGCATATGATACTTGTGCTCTATAAGCATGTTGAATACTGAATGGAGATATTCCAATCCTTTCAGGAGCACCGAAGGATTCGTATCGAAAAATCTGAGAGTTAACCACTTTAGAATCAGGTCTAAATTGGAAATCAGTGCGGTACTATTGTCCGGCAAGTCTTCCATTAAGGATTCGATGGCTTTGATATGATATCTGCAAGAGGATAGAAAAGATCTTAATTACTAGATTATCCGGTGTGTTTAAAAAAATATAAGTTTTAGTAGAAACACATCAGCAATCCTTCAAGAGTAGTTGGTGTTGATGAAATCAACGCATAAAGCAATATTTTTCATTTTCCGCGCATACCACCAAATATTTTGCAAATTTTATTCTGAATTTACATGTGAAGCACAACTTTTTATGAAGAATATTTTTTTTTGTAAAATTTCTAATAAAAAGAAAAATTCCCATTTGTTGCCAACTTTTTCAGACATACTGTATATCAAACTTGAACAATTGCATACTTTTTGGAGATTTTAACATAAGCAGGAGTTTTTATAAAGAATTACTTTTTTCCTTAAAACCAAAAAAAAAGAAGTTTTTCTTCTTCCGAACTGAAACGCGCGAATTGTATCGTTTATACATACGCCTTGTAATGTATATGATCTAAGATACGCCCCCTTATGAGAAAAAGGTAGCCATGAAATATACGCAGTATTCGTTTATAATAGGCAGTTGCTGTGTCCTAATCGATTATAAGAAAAAAAATAAACTGAATATTTTTGTTTGAATTCCGTATAAATATAAATGCATTCTTATTCATATCTATCTTGCATACTGGCTTGTTTGATACACGGGGCAGCTACAGTTGATAAAATACATTAGGTTTTCTCAGCATACAAACGAAAATTTTACCAGCACCGTATAAGTATTTAAATAAGATGTAAGATTAATTTGAAAAGCAAAAAATAAACTTACCTAAAGTCTGTATGGAACATATTCGTCAGTAAGGTCCTGTTGACGTTCGCATTAGTCATTTGTTCTTTCAGCAATTCCACAAATTCTTCCCTAGGCGTGGTAAAGTTCCACTTCAACACCCTCAGTTTGGATTCGTCTATGGTTCTTTGGTGTTTCAAATTATTTACCAAGAGCAAGGGAGAGGTATCGATGTCATCATCTTTCTTCCTTGAAGAAACTGCTTGTTTCGCAGGCGCACCACTCTAAATAAACAGAAGTAACAATCGCATATTTTTTATTTTATCTGAACATTCCAATACCTTTGCTTTCACGGCGTTTTTAGAATTAGCGACTGGCTTCGTACCTCTAACTGCTTTCGTTTCTTTTTCCGAGACAACTTGTTTCTTGGATGGTAACGGTTTCATCGGTAAATTAGGTCGTGCCTTATCCAAAGCGGCCATGACAACAGTTTTGGAGCCAGGCTATGCGAAAAAAATTATATTAATAAAGGCTTTTGCGAATTATCTAGGTGTATTACTTTAAGTTTCTCAGTTTGTTTGACCATGCTTTCGTAACTCAGATGGATCATAATGCCCAATACAGCTTCCTGTGCGTTCTTGCGCACTTCCGCATTCCTGTCTTCCAAATTGGCGAACAAATGCGACACACAAGCTAGCAATTCCTCTTTCGATATTTGCTTTACTGGAACTAATTACCCTGCTATAAGAATTATCCGATTACACAGCGTGAACTTACTTTTAGGTAATTTATCGGCGAGCCAGCCCCATACTTCCGTTTTTAAAGCTGGAGAACCGGATTTGAGGGCGTCCGACACCATCTCGCTTTCGAAGAATTCCTTATAGCCGCACTGTTCGCCGTAAGAGTTCATGCAAGCGATCGAAGCCGCTCTGATCCAAGCCTTATTATCACCCAGACCTTCGAAAATAAAGGATTATAATAAATGATAAAGCCGATTAAACAATTCATTTACCGTGCAAGAATCCGGGAAATAACACTCTTATTAGGGGTTTCGCCTGCGGCCCCATAGCGTTAGCTATCGCTTCGCAAATGTTCAAAGCGGTCTGCGCAATCTTGCTATTGCTATCCACAAGTCGCGAAGCGAGCGCTTGCGGCAAATCGCCGATGTTAGGCTTGATCAGTTTCGCCTCCGCAATAATGGCGTTCACTTTTGTTAAAGCCTCGATTCTAACCTTCCAATTCTTGTCCGACATCTCGTTGATTAGACTGTCCGTGATTTGAGAACTGATGTCCACCCTAGGGAGTAGTTCTTGTATGTTAACGGCCACCCCGCCGTCGCCAGCGCCATCTTCGTCTTCGTCTTGGTTCAGACTTAATGAACTTTCGCCTTTCGTAATACCTGCAATGCGTAATGATTAAACGAGGAAGCGGCGAGGTTATCATCCGTACCTCTTGTAGGGATCGGCGGCTTCTCGTTGTCGTATTTATCGAATTCAGCGCAAATTTGTTCGCGCAACGCCGGTTTTTCGTTCTCAAAGAACATGTGCAAAGTTGCACCCATGTATAAGTACAGAACGCCCATGTATGATATCGCCGCTTGTCTTACGGCGGGATTAGTTGATGCTAGCGCCTTTTTACCACTTTCCACAAGAGTTTTCGCATTTAAATTCCTAAAACAACAATTAAATAGTAATATAACTAGAAAGCCGGGTCCGTTCACCCAGCCAACTAATTAGTCATTTAGTGACGGATTACGCCCCAATTCCACAGAAAGCAACAAGCTCGCGTTCCACCTGGAACGCACCCTATTGAAAAAGTTGGTACGCCTAGCCCGCGATCCACCAAGGCCCGCGTTCACTATAGAAGATATAATACCCCTCTGGTAGCGGCCCGCTCTTTAATCGCGTAGAATAAATATGGGAATATCAGATGAAGTTGTAATCTATTAATTTATTATCTCTAAATTTTCTTTAATTTTTGTTTTTAAAAGTTTTTGATTCCAAATTTTTTAATTTTCAATTTTTTCTCTTCGGAAAACTCGACGCTGCGCGGTTGAAGTTTGAAAACTCGCTGGAAATATACTTAATTTTTTTTTTTAATTTCAATTTTCTTTTCCAAATGCTTCTCACTTTTAAAAAGACTCGGCGCTACGCGTCTCGTTGATAATGATATAGAATAGAAAGCCGGGTCCATTCACCCTGCCAATTCAATAGACGTTTGATGACCGCTTACGCCCCAACTCTATATTACGATATATAGGATATTAACGCCAAATACCCTATTCATACATTTTAGGCCCTTTTTATTCTGTTTCATAATAAAAACTATTTCTTTATTTCCCTAATAAATAAAAATTTTCTATGGCAACTTTAGCCTCGATTTTTAACCTTCAAAAGAAAATCGGTCTGTTATATTTACCCATTATATGTACAAATCAAATACATATCTTTTTTGAAAGTTACTGAAAATTAAAAATATTAACGAATCAAAGTAAATATTCTAGTACTAAAAAAAATCTGTTTACAAGTGCCATTTCTAAGGTATGTGTGAGTTTCAAGCTCGCGCGGCAATTCCAATTATAAAAGCAGCCATTTTGATTGTTGGTGATTGCTCAAAATTCAATATGATGTAGAACAAAGAACACAAATCACAAAAATAATGAAACGTTGTAATTTATTTACTCTTCAGCATCTCATTTTTCTAAAACTGCTCAGAATATTGTTAAAACTGAGAAAACATAGATAACAGAAATATGAATTATTATATAAAACGTTGTTCTAAAACAAAAAGACTTTCGTTAGTCGACCAATCGATCCAAAGTCGTTCACACTGAAATAGCAAATTGATAGTATTAAAAATAAACAAAATTGTACCCGTTATATGATGAAATAACTAATTGGAAAAAATAGTTTATCACAAAATAACAAGGTATGGGAGCTTAATTTAATATCTATCGAAGTAAACTTTACTAACTGATGTTACTTATGGCTGCTCTTCGGTTCTCGGGTTCTCTGCCGTGTAGAAAGTTTAAATTACTTGACGTTTCGATCATCTTGTCGTGGTCTTCTTCAGAAGTGAAGAAGATCACGACACTTTCTACACGGCAGAGAACCCGAGAACCGAAGAGCAGCCAGCAACGACGGCCGTGAAAGCCTAAAGACTACTTTGATGTTACTTATATTATCAATAAGCAAAAACTTTTTTTAAGTCTGAATCAATAATTAAAGAAGGCTAATATTGGGTCCGGAATTGCACAGGATATCTCGAAAACATACTAAACTGTATGAAAAAAAAACAAGAAAATACTCGTCCAAATGTATAAAACACAATTGTATTTAACAACCTTCAAAATGGCTGCCACCACTTCATCCCTCTAAAACAGGATGCGCAATTATTCTGTGTAAGTTATTGACGCTTTCCATGATTGGTAGTGGTGGAAGTAAAAGTAACCAATAATTTAAACAAAAAAAGGCGCTAAATTCAAACAAACTAGATTTATTTGCATTTTACGCTAACAGCCACCTTTTAAAATACATCTGAACCATCACAATGACAAGTTAATAAAAAATACTAAAAGAATACTATATTCATGTTCATTTTGTGCAATTAATTAGAAAATTTATGACTTTTGCGTCACTTCTGCAGAATGGGCGTTTTAATTTGGAGAATAGGTGAGTTTTTATGAAAAATACTGTTATCTGATGACCTTGTTTACAGCATGACTTTTTTATTAAATTCTTATACTCAATTGTCTAACTCCTAAGAAACACTTACATATGCACTGATAATTTTTAAATTGTATTTTTTTAGAGACAGGCCACATTTAGGCCAAATATAATGTCAAAATAATTTCAGTTCTAACTCTTGTGACTAAAACCTAAATATTAAATATAGTCTTAAAAAAGCAAAATTAACGCTACGAAAATAAATTTCTCAAAAAATAAATAGGATGGAAAACAATAAAGAATAACACTTACCCAAAACCAAACTCTTTTATCGCAGTCCCTAACCAATTCAAAGCTTCCTGTAACACTTTCGGACTCTTCTGAGCGGTTGCGAAATCCATCGCTAACAGAGAAACATGTCCTAAGCTCGTAGCTTCGGCGATGGCCGTTAAGGTTTCTCCCGCTACAGTTCCATTCTTGGTATCGCCTAATTTTTCCGTTACGTCGTTGATACAACAATCGCACGTAGTACTAAAATAATAATTCACGATATAAAATCGTTTTAAAACGGCCATTAGAGGTATTTACGTTGAGAATGTGCAATTCGAAGCCAAGTATTTCACTACATCGAGTCTAGCTTTCAACACTTGGAAATTGGTGTCTTTTAAACCGGGTTTCTTGTTAATTGTCTTGACTAGAGCCTGCGTGGGAACGCTGTTACTATCTAGGGATTGTATTGTGGAAAGCATCTGCTCGGCTGAAGATAATCTATTCTTCCAATTGCTATCGGTTAAACCATTAATTATATCAGTGCTTAAAATGTCGGAAACAATGTCTAAAGCTTCTTCTTCGCTTAATTCCCTTTCGACAGCCTTGGCTGCTTTCTGGGATTTTGATCCCTTCGATTTGACGATAGTTGCTGACCCGGAACTAATTTCGGTTTTCTTCTTGTTTCCTAAGGCAAAAAGTTTTATTCAGGATATTTTTGAAGTAAATATCGCACCGGAATATACCTGTCACGGGTCTTTTTGTTCTCGCAGGAGCTGTTGGCGCGCTAGGAGCTTCGGCAGGGGTCGATTTTACAGGGGCCGTAGTCGGTCTTTCTTTCTTGGCGCCGGGGATCTTTACAATAATTACCGCTTTTTCGCAGCATTCTTTGACTTTCGCCATTTTTAAATTGTCCTTTTCCAATTCGATGAGGAAGGGACCGATTGCCTTTTCACCTACTAACTTCATTAATGTTCCTAACGCTTCGCAAGTGCTATCTCTAACAGTAGGATCTATAAGATGATGAAATTGTAAACGAGTACCTGCTTGGTATTAATTCTTATAAGGAATTATACCTGGTTCATTAACTATTTTTAACAATCCACCAGTGAGGGCTTTTAATAGTTTCTTATTCAGAGCAGTTGGCAAGGTTTTAGTAAAAGCTCTGGATAAGAACAATGCGGTTTCAGATTTGACAGACGGATTTTTACTATTGAGGGCTTCCAATACGTCTTCTAGGATGGCATCAACGGTGGTCTAAAATATACCGAAATTGTTGAAAAGTTTTAATACCCTAAATAAAAATGAGGATGTGAATCGTTATCTCTAATCATGTAAATAAGTGCTGCAAGAGGAATACTGAATATTACTTACAAATATAATTGCACAATACATTTCGCTGCAACTTGAGTTATTGAACAAACAAGTTAAACATATCTTATTGATTAGTGGAAAGGGATGAAAACTAGTTACCACAGATATAAAACAAAAACACTACGACTATAAATTATTTAAAATAAGCACAACTTGGAAAAACACTTTCATATATCAATAAGGAAAAAACGGCCAAAAAATGTATAATAAGGAAATATGCACTTTCTCTGTTAATAATAACAATATTAACATAATTCAACATAAATTATTAATGAAATTTAGGAGAATCCTTGAGTCTATAGTTTATTATAATTACAAAATCTACAGGCAGTCGCAGAACGAGTGGGGACGGGTGATATATTGAAAACTATGATGATAGCTGTAGCGAAGGGAAATAAAAAATATTTTTAAATTCTAAACGTGATCGCTAGGAGGCGCAGTTGCCAGGATTAACAGTAAATTTAACGAAAAAAAAATTATCAGTAATAATTTCCTTATGAGTTATAAATACTTAATAATATCTTAACTAAACCTATCTTAGTTTTGACTGTGGAACAAACGACAACTTTTACTCTTCAGCGCATAAAATTGTGTCGGCGTTAGCTTAATATGACTATTTATTTTTGATCACCTTTCAAAGGTGTTAAAGGTAACCAAATCTAGTGTGATTTGGATATAGTAGCAGGATGCTTGCATGTTTATGAAAACAAATCAAAATTTTTAACCAACAACTTACTTCAGGAACATTAAACTAGAATTAATAACCATTTGCCTTTGCCTCTAGCACAGGTACCAAAACGTTCTGTGAGATTTACAGGCTTAGAAATATTTCAAATTTACCGCCAGAATCGTCTAGTGATTTATTTGGTAATATTGCCGGTGTAAATGTGACTTTTTCATTTGCCCTTAGTTAAAAAAGAGACTTTACGAGAAATAAGACAAACAAGTTGTAAAAAGCCAGACGGGTCTTTTGCACCATAATCTGTTGATTATGTTTTTGATTTTTTCAATCCCACCATCATCACCAATATTGTCATCATATGATGACAATATTCCAAAATGATTATTTCCTAAGGCGATTTTTATAGGCACCACTAACACCTGCCCCCGGGATTCTGTTTCTGTGAGAAGTGACAACACGTTAACGTTTCCCAGACGAGAACGTTAACGTGAGGACGGCTTCGAGCGATTCTGATACACCTCTCTCTAGCGATAGCGAAAGACATCGGTAATCTCCGGGAGAGCAAATGCGTTGGTCCTAAAAAGTCGATGTGTTTGGCACAATATTCCACTGGCGTCGTCGTTTTGAATGTTGCATTTCTTTCTAACAAATGTTATAAACCCTCTGTCCTTGTTTGTTGGTAGGTACGCACAAAATATGAAAATGTCACGTATTTATCGCGAAATTGTAAATAATTTTAGCTGTAGGAGTATATAAGGAAAAGATAATAATAAGTATGCCTTTTAAGTACAATATAAAGTAAGTGAAATAATAGAATAAATATTGATTATATTTGTTTGCTTATTTATTTAGGAAACTTGATGCAGTTATTTCCTAAATGTGCTTCTATTGCAAATATGATTAAACGGATGCTTCGTGAAACACTCGACTGACTCGTGCTTACTAAAAAAAATTGTCCGCAACTTCTTTGATAGCAGCCTGTTGCAAGAAATCTTAATGTAACAAGCATTTGCAATTGATAAGGGAACCATTGTGTCTAAATAGTGGTAAATGATTTCTTGATTGAGTCTATATAAGTGGATAAATTGCTCATCAGGAATATTAAAAGGATTACTTGTATCCCTTTACGAAACAATTGCATTCTGTGATTTCTCTCTCTGTTTCTTAAAACTAACACTATTACTATCATATTTTAAAAATAATGTAACGAAAGAAAAACTTTTTGCGAGAATATCGGATAATTAGGAAACTAGGTATATTTACTATATTTTATTGCGATTTACTGCTATTTAACAGCACAGCGCCAAACTACACAACTGCTATACCCATGTGCTAGACAATGAAGGCATGCAAAACAAACAAAGATAGATGACGTGTCCCTTGCTTCTCACGAAGATTTTTGCCGTGACTTTTAGTACCGGCAAACACGTGAGCGAAGACGTGCGGGTGACAAGACGAAGCATTTGACGATAGGCGTTAGGCGAAAGCGTTTCTCACGAAACGTGAATCCCGCCCCTGCACTTTTAAAACTGACACTAATAATTTCAGTAGGTCATTAAATAAATGCTTTTTTGCTTTAACTGTAATTTTTAATATGAGGAAATTTTCTATGTTAAAAATTTGACTCGTGTCGGCTTTTTTAAAAAAAAATTTAACATAGAAAATTTCCTCATATTAAAAATTACAGTTAAAGCAGAAAAGCATTTATTTAATGATTTCACTCCGTAAGAAAAATTGCACTATTGCAATTTCGGTAGGTTTTATAATGTCGTTTTATGTTCAGAAGATATAGTTTCTTTTTACTTTCATTTCACTACTTCAAAGTTTGTGTAAATTACCGTTTATGTTTTAAATTTAGATTGGTTTCTACCTTGTTTGCCTTTTATCCTAATCTTTTACGTAATTTTAACTATTCACATATACGCACAAACTCTTTATAATAATAAAATTAAAGAAATATTTCACTTAAAGCTCACCGATAAAAAAACTGCATCAATCGCTTCACGAACGGCAGTAACAACATTCTGTTTCTTTTCCTTAAACTTCTCCAACAATGGCGAAATACAAGCGCCAGAATATGTCTGAAATCGTTTCTTCAAACCACTAGCGAGGCTTGCCAAGCATTTTGCTGCCAATGTCACAACCAAGACGTTGCTGTCTTTCTGGATAATCTAGATAAACATTTAAGACTTAAGCATAATTAATTATTTCATGAATTCAGTTGAAATGCACCTTTTTCAGGGCCCGTACTAGATCGCCATAATCACCGCTTTCCAGTTTGGGAGTTTTCAACAGGTTCTCGAGAACTTCTAACGCTTCCTTACGATCCTGCCATTTTTTCACCTCGATTTTCTCGTAGAAGTCCTTCGGCATTTTCGAGAGAATGTCGACAGGGTCTGACAGTTCATATGGATCTATTTGGGATGGGGCGTCAGTTTCCTCGACCTCTTCACCATCTACAAATGGAGTGGCAAATTTGTTTATTGCGGTGAGAGTTATAAGTTTCAAAATAGGGAAAAGAATATGAAATTTAAACTTTATCGCCTAAGCACACGGCGCAGGTTTTTGAAGTGAAGAAGGGACAGGTAATTATAACACGTGATTTAGGAGTTTGAAAAAGAAGTATGAAAAATAGAGTTTAAAAGTAAATACCGCTAAATTAGAAGTAGGTATAAGGAAAAATATCAACTTTAAAAATGTTCAAAAATTTATTTGTCTCAACTCTTAAAAGAGTTAATAATTTTTAAATTGTATTTTTTAGAGACAGGTCACATTTAGGTCAAATATAATAAAATATAAAAAATTTCAGTTTTAACTTTTGTGACTAAAACCTAAATATCAAATATAGTCTTAAAAAGCAAATTTAACGCTATATAAAAAATAAAATTTCTAAAAAAATATATAGGATGGAAAACAATAAAGAATAAGCAAAACAAATAAAATATAAAGTAACAAATTCCACAAAAATCAGTCATGAACCACATAGAGAAAGAAAACTACCAAGTTGATTATGACCATAAAATTATAACAAAAGAAAATGGAATTTTAATAAGTAATTTCATACCGCTTCCAGCTACTATAGCTTCCGCAGCCATTTTTGCCTGTTTCACTTGCTGTGATCTTAAGTATCTAATTGGAACAGCTTTTTGTCCTTCGATTTTAGCAAATTCTGTTTCTAATTCAGTTACTTGGACAGGTTGTAAATTACTTAATTGAGATCTACAATACATAACATCAAATTACCTGCACCATTTTGGAAATATACGAACACACCTTAAAGCTGGCCCTACCCATCTATACATTTCAATAACTAAGGCCCGCGCTTCATCCCTAACAGCTTTATCACGATCGGCAAATAGTGCTGTGATTTTCTTAACCAACGGTTTTACCGGAAATACCTTAGAACCGAATTCATGTAATGCAGTTGTTGAAGCGTTAATGCAGGCGGCTACGATTTTGGGATTTTTTACATCCATTCCTTTAATCAATTCTTCTTGCACTACATCTTGTTTCTCTATTTCAATATACATTAAAGTAATTTGCAATGCTAAGTCTTTTGTTTTCGTTTTTGGTGCTGCTATGCATTTAAGGATAATTCCTGACATAACTTCCCCAACAGTCTTTCCAGCATGGGCATAATTCTCCACAAACGCCAAAGCGGCTTCCAAACCCTTTTCTTGGCCCATGGCATTGCTATCGACAACAAACTTCTTTATTAGCCCTAAATACTTGGCGAACTCTGGCGATTTTTCATCGTCTATTTGACGAAATAGCTTCGTAACCTCCTCATAACCATTTACTCTTGCTTTCCACAATTTGTGGACACATTTGTCTTCGATGGGCAACTTTTTATATTCTTCATCTTCCATATTAATTTCTGAAAATAATTAGCACGTTTTAAGTAAGTATAGACTGTGACAACGCTGATAACAAACCGGGTTATTGAAAGTGTAAATTTAACCGAAAAAAAAATGAATAAAAAATATGATTCATTCATTTACCTAAAAAGGAATTTACAAGGTGTTTGTTCTACTTACATGTATAAAATGCACTTCACAGCTGCTATTGCTAACTTATTAGTTTCTTCGTATTATTACTGTAAAATGCGCTTATATCCTTTCTATTATATTGAGGTTCAAATTGTAAAAACGTTTGATGCTCAATTTGACAGCAAGAGTTATCAAAATGTCCGTTTTTAAACATATACACATCCCTATAAATATATCAGTATATGTGGGAATTTGTGTGTATATGACAGTTTCTTAATTAGGCCGATTCAACCGTACAGAATTTAAGAGTATAAAATTTAAAACAAATCAATTTATATAAAATAAAATATAAAACCGTTAGAATATGAAAAACCTTTAAACGACAAACGTAGAATGAAGACAGATTGATTTTAACTTCGTCCAATTACATTTTAACATTATTTTCGTTTTGATTTTGATTGGCCAAATGTTTTCAAGCTAAACACTCATCACACTCTACAGTATTAAAACTGTACTAGTTTGTTTTTTAAGACTTTCATAGATGGTACCCTATTCACATGGACTATTAAAAAATAGAATTTAAATTATTTTGTTATGTTTAATATATTTACTCGCTTACTTTTACATTTACATAGTTTTCATTTTATTAAAAACTTTATTGCTATAATCATAGTGCCATTATACTGCGATTTTATTATGGGCAAAATTTAGAAGTGGGGATATAGTTTTTCAATAGTTGGTACTTAATTGATAATTGTAATTAAAAATTAAGTATAAGTTTACTGATACATTTGTTTATTTTCCCATCAGAATTCATAGGTGAATTAATTATTTATTGTAATTATTTAGGATGATACATAAATTTTACCGATTTCTATATCAAAAGTAGAATTTGGTTGAATCGCCGTCGAGGTCGAGCATCGAATTATTGGCGCTGCAGTCGCCTAGCCACGTAAGATTGACAATGACAATTCCAAAGCTACAGAATTTTAGATTTAAAATAAATTAATTAAAGAAGCGTAAGTAATTGTGAAAACGTACATAGTGACGACATTAAAATAGGTGAGTTGTCAAGAGCATTTCGTGAAATAAAAAATTATATGATCGGTAAAATAAGTTTTTGGAAGTGCAAAGGTTTAGAAGATGTACCATTTATTGTTTGTGGTTTCTTAATTAACATGTTAATTTAGGCACGTGTGAAATTGTTGATGAAATAGTATGGCGTTTAAAAAACAAGGAGTCGTTCTATAAATAAACCCTCAAAGGGAGTTATCTCCAAAGAAGTTATTTATTTGATGAACTAATATTGTTACAGACACATTAAAATGAATCCTATTGTTTCATAGTGATCCTTTATATTGTGATTCTTGAGAAAGTTAATTGTTTTTTGATGTAAGTATATGCTAATGAAACCTTTTGTTTACCTGCATCAGAATCAAAAGCTTGTATTATACCCCAAATACTTTATTATATCATATTAATTCCTTATAATTTTAATTACTGGGCTAAGAGATAAGAAATACAAGTGAATAATATGATATTTGATTTTTAGCTTATCTCTAAATTAACCTTGTTCATGATATAAAATGTGGATTTGAAGATTGCATTTATTATTTGTAATTGTTGTTATCAATTGTCTCATTATGCTTAACACATGTTATATTGAGTTGGGTATATTTTTATTGTTTTTTTTTTTAATTTGTATATACTATAATTAACATATTTTTGCTTCTTTCTAGATTAAATTTAAGAATAAATATCCATTATGAACGAAAATCTACCCAATGGAATATCACAAGTTCATGCAAAACAGCCCCCACCACTATCGAGGCATTTTAATGGCCTTGGATCATCGAATTCGTCAAGGGATCCATCTCCATCAGCACGTTTTCAACACATACCAAGTTCTCAACTGCCCCCCTCCAGATCAGGCGTACCAAGTTCTCAACTCCCGCCAGCAAAACCACAACAGTATGATCATGTCAATACACTAACACAAAATTACGCTAATTTAAATATATCTGGACTCAATGCTACAAATGTCACGCCATTTTCAAGCCCGAAAGTACAATCATTTAGTACGTCGACACCACTGACTGAAAATAAAGAAAAAGACGCAACAAACGATAATGGGGTAGTCGATATTAGGGAAGGTGTTTCGCTTACAACAAATATATATAAGCAAGGATTGGACGGTAGACCGCCGGCAGTTACGTCACCTATGTTTACGCATTCTGCTACAAGTCAATTCACCAGTGTAACACGTAATACTCTTCCGAATAGTAATAACCACGGTAATAAGGGTGGGGAAAATGTCTTTGATACGAACTTATTTACTGCTGCTATGCCTTCTGAGACGGGATTATCAAGCGGCAAGTCAGTGGAGCAGCTAAATACTAATATGGCGCACGGTGCAGCTGTTAGATCGCCTAATCATAGTGTAGTTCCGACCACAATGAATTCGAACCAAAATCCTTTGCAAGGGACCCAGATTATAGGTAAAATAGAACAACCACAGGCATCACAAGGGAATTTTCACCCGAAACCGATGGGGATTAATCAAAATTTGTTTCATAGTGCGCCATCACAATTCCCACAGTCAGGAAGTAATAATAATAATAATCCGATGTACACTCAACCGAATCAGGTATTTCCCCCAAATGCACAACAACAGAATTTCGCAGTGAACAGACCAAACTTGCCGCAGGCTAGGCTCCCCCCACCTAATAACGCACCTCGTCCTTTAGGCATGCCGTTTCAAAATCCAAATCCGCAAACTTACGGATCACTGCCGAATTTATCGCGACCTAATGTTCCAGGATACAATCAAATGCCCCCTCAGAATCCCACAGTTAGCCAGAACTTTTCCCAGCCTTATCAAAGCGTGAATTCGTTTGTGCCGCCTCCGGTTAGTAATTTAAATCAAACGCCTCCGATTGTTAATCCAGTTCAGTCATACCAAAATGCACCGCAGATTATGAACCAGAACCAAGCATCTAGGACGCATCTGTATAATAATCGATATCCACCACAGCAGATTCCTTCATCACAATCGTTTCAGCAGCCTCAACCTACGGTTCAACCTAATCAACAATTTCAATACTCGAATACTCAAGCGGGGAAATCATTTTACCCCGCCCAAAGTGTAACGCAAGGTGGTTTTAATAAATTATGGGGGCGAGAAAACTACGATCTTTTACAAATCCCTTATGTTTTACCGCAAAATAAAATAGAACCGCCGAAGATCACTTTAGGCCAAGATTTCTTAGACGCCGTCAATTGCAGTGCTGATATATTCCGGTGTACAATGACTAAAATACCGGAAACCACGTCGCTCTTGCAGAAATCTCGGCTACCTCTGGGTGTGCTCATACATCCGTTCAAAGACTTGAATCATCTGCCTGTGATCCAATGTAATACGATAGTAAGATGTCGCGCCTGTCGAACTTACATAAATCCGTTCGTGTTCTTCGCGGACTCCAAGAGGTGGAAATGCAATCTTTGCTACCGTATAAATGATTTACCCGATGAATTTCAATTCGACCCGGTGAGCAAAACTTACGGCGATCCTTCGCGGAGGCCCGAAGTGAAATCCAGCACGATCGAGTACATAGCGCCCGCCGAATATATGATTAGGCCCCCGCAACCGGCAGTCTATCTGTATTTATTGGACGTGTCGAGGTTAGCCGTAGAAACTGGTTATTTGCACACCGTTTGCAGCGTGTTGAGTGCAGAATTGCCGAATTTACCCGGGGATGCGCGGACACAAATCGGGTTCGTGGCTTACGATTCGGCTTTGCATTTCTATTCTTTATCGGAGGGGCAAAATCAACCGCACGAAATGACCGTTCTGGACATCGACGATGTGTTCTTACCGTGCCCCGATAATCTATTGGTTAATTTACAAGATCGGATGGAACTCATATCCGATTTACTAAGTCAACTGCCGACGCGTTATAATAACACGCACGAGACCAATTCAGCGCTGGGAGCCGCTTTGCAAGTCGCCTATAAGATGATGTCGGCCACCGGCGGTAGGGTGACGGTGTTTCAAGTGAGTCTACCGAACGTCGGACCGGGGATGCTGACATCTCGCGAAGATCCTAATCAGAGATCATCGGCCGAGGTGCCGCATCTAAACCCCGCTAACGATTTCTACAAAAGATTAGCGCTGGAATGCAGCGGACAGCAAATAGCGGTCGATTTATTCGTTTTAAACTCCCAATACGTGGATTTGGCCACGATTTCCGGTATAAGCAGGTTCAGCGGCGGCTGTATGCATCACATCCCCTTATTCAAAGCCAGTAGACAGTTGCAAAATGAAAGTTTCGAGAGAAGTTTCCGGCGATACGTGACGCGGAAGATAGGATTCGAAGCCGTCATGCGGATCCGATGTACTAGAGGGTTATCGATACATACTTTCCACGGGAATTTTTTCGTGAGATCCACCGATTTACTCTCTCTGCCAAATATAAACCCCGACGCAGGTTTCGGAATGCAAGTTGCGATCGAAGAGAATTTAACGGACGTGCAGACTGTGTGTTTCCAAGCCGCTCTGTTGTACACGTCGAGTAAGGGTGAGAGGAGGATTAGGGTGCATACACTCTGCTTGCCGGTAGCCAATAATTTATCCGACGTTATAAACTCGGCCGATCAGCAGTGTATAGTTGGATTATTGTCGAAGATGGCGGTGGATCGTTCGATGCAATCTAGTCTCTCGGATGCTAGAGAAGCTTTCTTAAACGTTGCCATAGATATCTTGTCCAGTTATAAATTATCATTGAACATGGCCTCAGGGATTGGCGGATTGATGGCGCCTGATTGTCTGAAATTACTCCCGTTGTACATCTCAGCGTTGTTGAAGAATATGGCGTTCCGCAGCGGCACATCGACCAGATTGGACGATCGCGTGAAAGCGATGTGCGATATGAAAACGAAACCGCTGCCTTATCTCATGCAATCCATCTACCCCGACCTATTCCCCGTGCACAATCTGGAGGAGCAGAACGTCATCGTAAACGAAGACGACGAGGTCATCCACCAGGCTCCTCGTCTCCAATTGACGGCTAGGAGTATGGATTCTCACGGCGCTTATCTGATGGATTTGGGCGAGCATATGATGTTGTTTATCTGTTCTAACGTTTCGGCAACGTTCTCAAATAACGTTTTGGGTGTTGCGGACTTTAACGCGATCAGTGACGATATGTACGAGCTCCCCGTGTTGGAGAACCAACAGAGCAAGAAGATGCACGCTTTTCTGAACTATTTGAACGACGATAAACCGTTTCCGGCCACTTTGCAAGTGATTCGCGAGAATAGCCCGAACAAGATACTTTTCTACGAACGGTTGATAGAGGATAGACTAGAAAATTCGCTGTCGTACCATGAATTCCTTCAACACATAAAAACTCAAGTGAAATAGTAGCGAATCACGTGTAGCTTAGTTATCATTATTATTATTAAAAACAAAAAACGGTTCGTGTCTTACGTTATTAGTCTTTATTATATATTATTATATTGTGGAGAAGGAAGACGTCTAATGCAAATTTATTGCTCAAAGATAAACAGGAAGACACTTTGTAATCGCATTTTTTTTTAATTACATCATGAATTAATTGGTGGTACATATGTAGAAATATGATTAGATTTAAAAGACTATTATTATTTTTTTAATTTATATTGTGATGCTTTTATTACTATATTATAATAATATGCATAAGTGGTAGTTATTATTATTATTATTATTACATAATACAATAATTATCAAATAGAGCAGCAATAATTTTGCATTAATTCCGGTTTAAAATTATTTTAAACGCTTTGGTTATTGCGGTTGAATCCTTTAATTGTAATAATAGTAATATTTTCCTATTATTCTTGTTATTATTATTATTATTATTATTAATTCATCATGATTATCAAATCTAATTTTTAAAATACATGTAAATAAAGATTTAAAAAAATTTTATGGACTAAAAAACGGATTGAATGTTTTCGAAAATTATAAAAGTAAAAATGTGTATTTCGGCGGAGGACTTTCTTATAAATTGGTTGCATATATTATTTAATATTGTAATTATTACCATAGTATTTGTGTCTGTTTATATATATATAAATATATATACATAAAAAAGTTAGGAATAAATATGTATATTATTCTATTTCCGTGTTTTTTTTTTTCCATTAAAATTAATGAATTCCCTAAGGTCAATTTACAATAACACACAAAAAGCGCCTTGAAGATGAGTTAGAAAAATATTGAGAATAAAAATATTCTTACTTTCACATCATTTTGATACTTTTCTCATAATTGTATAATAAAATAAAAGATAAAAATATCTGCTAATTAACGCACTTATGTAGAAAGTTAATGCTATGGACGTCATGTTTAAAAGTGGTCGTTATCTACTTGAAATTACAGTAATAAACGCTTAGATATGGCAAAATAAACTATTTATCTAAATATATGACTTATTCCTCACTTTACGAGCAAAAATTCACAAAACATTTCTCTAACGAAATTTAATCTCACCTTTTTATCGTTGAAAGAAAAAATTAGTAATACATCAGTGAATGTTTTAAAACCTTCAGTATTTGCTATGGAAATAGATAGAACAAATTCCAACTTTAAGTTAATTTCTATAAAATTATTTTGAGCAACTTCTTTAAGTAACATCTTTATGTTAGCCTCATGGAAACAGTATGAATATATTAGATACATATTATTTATGAATAATAATTACGGATTAAGGCTTAAAATTAACATATTAGAGATATTACTATACAGGTTGGAATGTACCCATTCGATCGGTATGAAACGCGAAAGGAATTTTAATTTTAAGCTGTTCTGCGAATGCAAGTGTGATGATAACTAAGCTGAAGCACATTTTCGGCCCACGGAGATGGGAAGACGTGTATCGATACGTAGAATTCCTCGTTCTACGATGCAAAAATTGTCGTTTGCTCTTTATATATATATCACAGCGAATCTTTGATCAGAAATAGAATTGGCGATAAGAATTGGATAAACAGGCTTACACAATCGATGAACATGTGAAACTGAAATAGCCTAAACCATGCTTTTCTCTAATAATGACTCACAGACTCCGTCCATAATTAGTGAAAGCTGTTGACGTATGCTAAAAAGACATGGGTTATCAGTTATTACATTAATTGACCTCTTTTTTATAATATGGCTTTTCCTTTACGAATAAAACTAATTTAGCGAGTATAATTTTTAGTTTTCTGTTAATATTTTACTTTTAACACGGACTTTGTATACAATAGACTAACTAAAGCCTCAGGCGTCAAATTTGCAAGGGGTATCCGAAGATACGCCATTAAGCGCAACTTTAAAAAAATGCTGCGTATATGATGGCAGTACAATGTAATTTGTCACCCTGCAAACCTTTTTTTTAGTCAAATATTTTTGTTGGGGAGGACAACTAGAGATAACAAGTTAGAAACGCCAGTTAGTTTTTAGCCTAAAGCACCCCTTGATTCATTAAAACGTCCCTAAATTAACTCAATTAGGCTATACGGAGGCAAGGATGACCAAAATATACTGAAGAGCTTAATTCTTTAAGGGCCCCAATCTAAAAATTTACCGGGGGTCCCATATAGCGTCGTTACGCCACTGGATACTTCCCATATGCAATTGATCGTCAAATTTTAACGCGGAATATACCTAGATGTTGCCTTGTCAATTTGATAGGTTATTGCTCTAAAAAAGTCAACGTAAATTAGAATACCTTAGAGGTTTGCCGAATGTAAAACAAGAAAACACGTGTTACCAGCGGCGGCGGCCCGTGCTTACGTCACTCGGGGGCTATGACAATGATCGAAGTTCTTCGCGTGTAAGCACCGACCGCCGTTACCCTTCCTAAAACGGGCATTAGAAGTGTCTTTACTGCGTTTTCTATGCTGTGACCCAAGCAAATAAATAAATTCCATTCTGTATACGATGTAAAACATAAAGGTGAAAGATCTTTTCTAGCACCAGTGTTTATTTTGTGATTCCAGTTTTTCCAAATATAAGCGCAAATTGCAATCATAAAAGGTAAAGGTTATGGATTGTGCTAGTCAATAATATGATCAAAAGAACAAACTCATGATACTTGAAAAAATTTATATTATACTCATCCAATCGATAAAAGCATTTTGAAATGGAGAACCGTTTCCTCTACAGTGCCGAGCACTGCTGACGATAGTAGGGTATGGATAAAAAAAAACAAATGATAAAAATTCAACAGGTACAAAAACTATATTCAATTAAATTAATGTACAAATTCACAATCAAAATTTTCGGATTACTGGTTATACATTAAGATCAGTCTAAAATTAACAAAGAAAGAAGAATCATAATTTTTT
Organism: Cetonia aurata; assembly: GCA_949128085.1. Taxonomy (NCBI): domain Eukaryota; kingdom Metazoa; phylum Arthropoda; class Insecta; order Coleoptera; family Scarabaeidae; genus Cetonia; species Cetonia aurata. The sequence goes on from OX421885.1 coordinate 40,659,839, forward strand.
TTCTTTTTTGTAAAAGTCGTAAATATCGTAGTAACAAAAGTTCACCTTAAACACTAAGTGTCCTTACGTGCAAAAATGTCTAACTATGATTTTATCTATTTACACCAGTTCCATACAACGGTATATACAATAACATTTAAATAAATCATAAATTAATATTAAATAACGGATTAAGACTCAAGTAACATTAGAAAAATTACAGTTAGCGATTAAAAAATGGTGTTATCTTCAAGTTTTTTCTCGTTTTTTTTTTTTTTTTGCTAATGTAACTCAAGTTTAAAGGAGAAAAACTTAATGTAATATACAATCTAAGGCAGTTTATGACAACGGATCTGCCGAGAGGTGTTCTTGTATTCCAGGCTGTAACGAAGATAATTTTTAATAAAAATGATCACAGGAAATATGATTTAAGATTATTACCTCTATAATGATGGCGTTTTCTAATCCCCCAGTGTATGCGATACCAATTGCTCGCGGTATCGTCTGGGTTTGTTGTTGCTGTTGTTGGTGTTGTTGTTGGGCCGCCTGCTGCCGCTCATGTTCTTCCTGCTCTTGTTTTCTTTTCTTCACCGAACCCGAATGGAATCGTCCACCTTCACCTCTTATCCTGTTCATGGCATGTCGATGCCTGGATTCGTGCAAATATTTCTGAAACAGCCACCGGAATTCGAACACACGTCATATTTCAGTAAATTTAGAAGATCAACTCACCGGCCGCTCTTTCGGTATCTTTCCCTCCGCTTCCAACTTGGCCCTAGCCTGTCTTCGTTTCAATATCCTCCTGTACTGTTTTGCGTTTACGTATAGAGGCTCTTCTTCTAAAAATTCAGTTGTTAAAGGCACCCTTTGTATTTGATTAACGCCACTGGTACTGGGCACCATCTATGATATGAAAACAAAAATAAGAAACTATTAATTGAAACCTGTCGATGTACAACGACTAGATTAAGTCTTAAGACACCATTCGATATGAATCTTCTGATACTAATAGCACAATCGCACAAGTTTTGAGGATGGTTCACCTTCATTGGGTGTGCTAAAACTTAATATAGTCCAGTGTACATACATACTAAACGATAATGTGAATGATAAGCGCAATTGCGAGATATACATTAAAAGAATGATGTGTCAAGTTGAAGCAAAGAAATTCTGTATGCAAGATGATACAGCCACTTCGATTATGAAAAGTTGATTATATTAACAAGATCTCATACAGGATTTTAAAAAGATTTATATTTGGGTGTTGCGTCTTTTTAAAAATGATTAAATCCACTGTGACAATTTTACATACAAAATATATAGCAAAAACAGTGCATATTCTAAGGGGGGACAACATACACTTTGTAGATGTGATTACTGTTTGGAATAACAAGAATACAATATTCTTCCAAATTTTCTTGACTTTTTAATATATATTTGTGTAGATCTTCTTGGTTTTTAAAGTCATATAGTTAAACAACTATTAGAGTGAGTAAGACGTTTCGGTTTATTAATAAAACCTTAATCATTTACATTTTTTAAAAATTAATAATGTAGAAAATAAAATTTTAAAATATTTTTATACATCAAAATTTTATTTTCTAAGAAGATCTACACACATAAAAATACAATAGAAGCCAAATGAAGAAGGAACAACAAGGCTAAATGATTCTTAAAAACCTTAAATACTAAAGTATGAAATGGGATATGAAATGTTTGATTGAGTGCAGCTTAGTTAATATGTATTAATATTCGGAAAACATCGATGATTTTAGGGAGGACTTTTTACTTGTGGTAAATGTGGGCGAAAATATAGGGCACAGAAAAATAACTAGAGCAATATTTAAACTTTTTTGTTTATTTTGTGCTAGAGAACACACACCTACAATAGCGCCATTCAACTCCGAAACACCCGGTATATTATAAGCAATTACCACAGTTGCTTTTTCTTTTACAAGTTCAACGCCGGTAGGCAGTTGTGAGCTGCTGCCGGCGTGAAGCCTGGAGCTTCAAAATGTATCAAGCCCATTTCATCCTCAAACTTGTAAAAGGTATACGAGCAAATTCGACTATTGTGCACTATTTAAAATATTGTAAAACAGATGGCAGCACAGTACCTTTTTCTTTCGTTTGCTCAGAAATCTTATCGAATTAGCTTTTTTGATCACCGAGAAAACTGAATGGTTTGCAATTAATTGACGATTGGCAAAGCAAAGAGAGCTAATATAAAACAATTTCTGCATAAATAATCACCTGCATTCTTAATAGAGAAAAGCATAAAAGAAATTCTGGTCTTTAAGTCAATTATTTCAGAAATACCAAACCAAATACGAAAATTGCTACATTTAAGATAACTTACAGAAAAAAATAGAACGTGTTCTAAGTATGTCAATTTCCAAAACTTGGCCACATTCTGTACATTTATTTACAACAATAATTAACAGATAAGAAAAGTAAAGCGATTGTGCATCATCTTAAACTTGAAGACAACTTGAAAATGCACTTAGAATTGATGAGTGTAAAGGTGTCATTGATATCAAGTCCTCCTAGTTCTGTTTATAGTTCACGAAATTGACAAATGTGGAATCTCCTTTTTTATAAAATCAATTTTTTTGTTTTACTTTTTGCTGCATATGTTTTCTTTTGCTTATTTAATTTTTTTTATAATGATATTTACACATTTTATATATAAAAAAGAAATGGATTTAGCCAATTATATTCAACAATAACCGCATGTTTGAACTAAAAAAGCAGGTACTGACACAATCAATGTTAAAATAATGTATAGGTGCAGATATGAACAATTGTAAATGTGCTAATGATGGTTACGTACATCCGAAGAGTTTCTCACCATTACAAGGTTCCCATTTGCCATTGCCAACTGATTTGGGGCCGCAGCTGTTGCAATAGCCGTTTGGGGAACCACTGTAGGTGTAGGCGATGTCACAGTTGGCTGGGTAACGGTCGCTGTAGAAGTCGCCTGCGGGTTGGTCGTTAGTTGCACTAAATTTCCATTTATATTAAGTACTAAAACACAGAAATCAATCAAACCTTCATAAACACATAAAATTAACTTTCTTAATAATACCGGCTGGTGTCGCTTGTTGCAAGGCTGCATTATCCAATGCAATCGGTTGATATATAAACGTTTGCCCGTCAGCTGTTTGTACAATCTGTGCTTGTTGTGGTTGTTGCAATAATATCTGACCTTGTGTTCCTTGTAAACTAGAAACTGGCACCACTTGTATCTGTTGTATACCTTGAGCTCCAGGGCCCACTTGAATTTGACCATTCTGCGGCATCGTATGCACCATGATTTGTTGTCCATTCGCTCCTTGTATCACTTGACCACTTGGATTCATTTGCATCACTTGGACTTGCTGCGGTGCCACACTTTGCACTGCCTGCATGACTACTTGACCATCGGCAGTAGCAAGTTGCTCCATTTTTTGTGTTTCTACTATATATTACCGCTGTAAGTAAGAAATAATCTACGGTGACAGTTTCATTTTCAACATCGCTCACAAGAATTTCGCACATTTTAGGATTGTAAATATACCTTATACTACATTTTATCGTTGTAACGTGGAATTTCTCATATTATTTTCACAATATATAACCATTATCCCATAAAAAAAAAATGTAAATACATCTATGACAACATAACCTTCTTTCGCCATTAAACCCATATTAAATTAAACCGAAACTCTTTCTACAATGTTTTTTAAGAATTATCACCTTGAATTTATAACTATACGAATATTCTCCTTAAACATCCTTACACCGTTAGTACACCGAATCATATTCGAATCGACTTGGATAATATTTTTCAATGACAGTCGCACATCACCGTTTCGATTGAACGCCATTACGAGTTTTAGAAAGCTCAAGAACCGACGTCGAAATCTCACCGAAAATTGCAAATTAGCTGGGATTTTCGTAATTAACAAATTGTATTTTGCCGGTTCAACCCTCGAATCATGCACAGAATATGTTTGATAATTTGTGGACTTACATTGGATATTTTAGTCGGTAGTGTCCCAATGATTGGTCGACAAATTGTAGACCAATGGTCGCGACTTGCAGACACGGCACCGGTTGTGTATTGGTGGCGATGGCTACCACTCCCTAACGTATGAACGACGGTCGATGCCCCGTTAGCTGATCGACGGGCCTCTCTAAGCCGGGCGCGGGAAACTCGTGACCAATTACAAAAGTAGAAAAGGAAAAGCGAACCTAATCAGGCAGCCAAGATAAATCTCTTCTGCACCATTGACGGCCGACGCTCATTTATTTCTCATGTACCAATTGTCGAGGTCGTACGCGCAAAGACGGCCGATGTAGGTATTATTTTATTATAAAAAAAAATAATCAAAATTCGACTTAACTTTCAGATCCTGTATTCAAACATCTTAACAAGATTCCAATCAGGATAATGCTTAGGTGGTATTATGTATTTAGGTGGTATCGCAGATATAAAAAAAGATAAAAAAATCCGCATATTAAATAATTAACTGCATAGTTTATTGAACGCAATTTTAGTGTTATATATTAATTCTCTCAGCAATTACAGAAAATTTGAAACTGTGTAAATGATAAAATTATTCCAATAAAAGCAAATTTAATAATAATTTCAAATTAAAAGGCCTTTTTCTAACAGTAATTGTTAAGAGACTTGTGATTCTTTGAATATTAAACAAATAAATGTCAAAATTCTCTTATGGTTACAAAACAACTAATTTGCAACATATTTTCCTAATAAACAAACATTTCCTTGGCTAATCACATAATTAATGGTGACACACGACTATTTATAAATTTCCGTACAAATTATTAGGTAGATATTTGCGTATATAATTCATTTTACCTTTCCGATATACAGAATCCGTCAAAATTACCGAAACTACATAAATACAGTTTGAATAGAAGAAATATAGCAGCCGTTGTGCTAGGCAGCTTTTTATGCATTTATATTAAAGTTGTTGCGTATCCTAAGATCACAAATGTATTAATCTATTAACGCTTTGGGAGAAATATAGGGAATTTCTTTATTGATTACAATTGAGTATATACCAATTCTATAATATTGGCCCATACTCTTGTTTATTAATATTAATATACCTAGGCAATGAGGGCGAGTACCATTGGGTTATTTACAGATGGTGCACTGCGCAAATGGAATTTTACGTTAGCGTCGCACGCCATCTGTTAATAACTCAATAGCACTCGGAACTCATTATTCAATTATAATAATTTTTACTTAAACATGGTTTTAATTTGTTGCATTTATTCTGGCTAAATTCGTAATTGTATAATTGTAAGTACTGAAGGAGATAATATAGTTATCGAAAATTTATACAAGAAAATTAATATAATCTATAGTCCGCGAAATATCGTTTCATTTAACTAATCGAAGACTGCAAAAACAAAACTGTTACAATATTTCCTTTTTAACATATACCCCCTAATCCGCAAATTTCAACTCACCCAGAGTTGCGTGATATTATAAAATTATTTCATCAAAATCTAGACGATTTTTGTTCCCCGTATTCCTACATCAGAGTATGCTCCTATGTTACGAGGTTATACCAAGAAATTTTGATCTTTGTCATCTGTGATGTATGCACGAGCCTCGGTTTTTTTGGTTCTCACCCTATAGACTATCCAAATTCTCACAAAGGTTAGAGTTTGTGGCAAACGTATACAATGTTGTCAAATCTCTTTGTAGGAAATCTAGATTTTATTTAAACAGGTGTTTGAAAATGGGGAAGAATATTATCATAACCACAATCTCAAACTCCAATATAAAAGTGGAACACCGCGGAAGATAGAAAATGATGCATTTGAGCATGTTGGTAAAAGATGCATATTTTTCCGCCAGAATCGATAGTTGAACGACATGTTGAACTGTCTATAGATGAGGTGTGTAGTTGTTCTTCACTTCTTTTGGTGTTATGGTTCAAATGTGATATCTATGCTATATTTTTTCAATCTTTTTTTGTTCAATTCTTCATTAGAAAGGCACTAAAAGTCCCTCGGCGTCTTTTTGTATGATGCCTGTATTTGCAATATTTGTTGAGGATCGCTTGTTTTACCTTCTCACGTTAGATGTCATAATAATTCAAATTTTGTTTTAATACATATTTGTAACGATTATTTCTTTTTTGCAATAAATGTTCAAATTATTTTCCATTTTTCCTTAGCAAATGTGTTATAATTCATAACAGATTTATAAACACGGAACAAAAAAAGTAATTTTCACGATGCTTTTTTTTATCGCATTACATTTAATATTCTGCTCTAGATCGAATATTGGGAAAATGTTAGGTAGGTTGGTAAGGAAATTAATATAAATGAAACACGAATTTCAATTAAATCAGGTTTATTGATTATTTACAAAAAAGAAAAAAATCTCTAGTGTCGTTATATGGCGGACGTTGCTTTCTGCAATTATTTCGGTGGTCAAACGGCAACACTCACAGTTTTCAATTATTTTAAATAAAAAAAATCAAATGTAAATAGTTAGCAACATACTTGCTTTATCAAAACCTTATGTAAATATCTCTAAGTTGAATATGAACGACATCTAGCGTAGTAAAACAGAATGTAACAATAATCAAGTTTAGGTTAATTATATTTCTTTTCTCTTATTTATTTTTTAGAAAATGTTAATTATTTTTTAGTTTGCCGATTTTCCACCGAAATAATGTGCGTCAATACAGTTGGGAAACTCCTTAAAACGTACAACAATTACAAAAAAAAAAATCAATTGCAAAATCAGATTTGACAATCCACAAGAAACAAAGAAAAAATCTTTTACGTTAGTATTTTAATATTAACAATGTACAATTATATTATTAGATCATCACTACAACAGCCTACACCGTTTTTTCTCTTTTTTCAAATGGTGCAAACACCCTATAATATAATATATATATTTATATATAATAATATGTATATCAGCTATTGACATCAACTACAACCAGTCTTGTGTACATACTAAAATGTTATGTATATATAATATATATTTAATAGATCTGTGTAGGATCAAAATGTATCGTAATGGTTTTTTTTTCTTTCTGTTTAAATACTCATTTAATAATCAATATGCCTCAGTTCAGTTTTGAAATTTCCCAAAGGGTTCCGTATTCATTCCAATACATTTTCATCCGTACAAGAAATACAATTAAAAACTATAAACTAATTTCTGTAGTGCAGCCTTGAAGATCAGTTTAAAAACTGTAAGTATTTTGCATGTAAATTTTACATTTATTTAGGAAAAGTGTGAACATTTTTGATATACACTGATTTGAAACATTTCCAAAGTAGAAAATAGAGTAATACAAGCAACAATAAATACTTAAAGAAAAATTATCTAACCACTTTGTTTTTTTATTATTCTGACATTGACATTGTATTGCAGCCAAAGGAATTGAAAGTTTCCACCACAAAATAAAACGTAACGTAAATGACGCAAAAACCCCACACAAAGCGTTTTAATACATGTATTATCTTTTTTTTATTAGCATAACATCATATAGTGTTGCATTTTAAATATATCGTTAATGTACATATATTTACGTGGTAACTAAAATAGCGTAACCCAACATCCAATAAGAGATTAAAATAATCAAAATAATAAATGTGAGAAATAACAAAGGTGTAAGATGAAAACCTTGCGGAATCCTTATGAATTATAGAAGATTGGAGATATGATGATACTATTTTCAATGAAAGCTTAGTGTTATGACTATTTTAGTTTAGGGAAGAGATCAGATACTTAATATAGAAGTGTGGTTCAGTGGTTTAAACTTACAGACTTTGTTATTGTGCTTTGATTTTTTTTTCGATACTCCCTATTTATTATATACATACACATAGAAAAGGTACTATTCGTAATATTTAATTATATATAAATTGTTATAAACATATTGACAAGCACTTTGAAATTATCATTTGTATGATTTCATAAAACAAGTCGTCACTTATTATTGATATGCAATAAGTTTAATTGTATTTGATTTTATTGTTACTTTAAGTTGGCTTAAGGAAGCGTGTATCAGTGCCCCCGAATATCGTATAACAATTTATTTCTAATTAATATATTTACCATTACGCTAGCATGTTAAAATGTTATTATAATATTAACAACGATAATCAAAGAGAAGCATAAACAAGGCTACATAAATGTGTTATAATACTGCACTTAGTCTATCAAATATTACGACATATTATATGATCAATAGGCCAGTCTTAACAATTACAGTGTCATTAAAAATAAAACAAATAACAAACATAAAAGAAACGGTATGTAAGTATCATTATTTGTTAGGAAGAAGCACATACAAATATGAAAAAGTTATGCTGTTATTCGATGCTAGAATAGTGAACCGAAACAGAATCATTTACTACAATATTACTATGTGTGAATAAACGGATTATCAAATGTGTCTATTATTAAAATCTAACATCTAACGCTAATTCGCTGTTGACTTGTAATTTTTTTTTACTTTTAGCTTATAATCACCCTGTGCTTATACCTAAGATAGAGAAAAGATGATTTTAGTTTGTACAGGAACAAAACGGAAATGTTTTGCGTGTGTGTTTGTTTTTGTGTTAATATATTAAAATTGTTTTATTGTAACGATGTCAAAACTGCGCTAGGTGAAAGAGAAAGAGAGAGAGACACAGAGGCGTCTACTTTTAAAATCTACCTAAAGACAGAAAACTAAACGAAAGAGACATGTAGACGTTGAATACATCAACATGCAACAAGTATGTATTTGGACAGCATTTAGTACAGTAGTAATTTTTACTTCCTTTACGAATGAAAGATTAATAGTACAATCACATAAACACCTGATTATTAAATCTGTTAAATATATTTGGATATATATAATAGAGGACGGGGCAGAATTTGTATCGCACTTCGAATTAGACGTTTGAAAGTACACGGAGTGGAAAATGATAAATACTTTGTATTGATCGGGTGATTGTCAAAATTTTGTGTTTCTGGTGTTTGTTCGATATTTGAATATATTTCTCGAGGAAGCAATGTTGTAACACTCTCAAACTATCGATTTGAAATCGATACATGTTCTGCAACGTCCAATAAGATATATAGTATCTAATATATATTTTTATAGTAATTATTTCAATTTTTTTTTCATTTAATACTAAATATATGTATATATATATATATACCCCACTAATCTACACAATCCAAAAATATTTTATATCTTATATATCTATAATATATATTTCAATATTTGTTTTTTTTTCTCAATTATTATGCACAACTACCCTAAATACTCTACGTTAGTCTAGAGTTAATAGGTATCGTACAATATCCAGCGAAAAATGGGGATGGGAAGGAGTTTGGCATAGAGATCACGAAAAGCGCCCTATTTTCTTTTTATATAATATATATAAATCTTAAGAGAAGATCCCTTTGTTTATTATATCGTGTAATATGTATTATTACCTGTGAGTTTTTGTAAATACTCAAAGCCACTTCAAAAAGGACATTAATAATTATTAATCATATTATTGTTAGTAGCTATATACAAGATAAAATGTTTTTTTCTTTTATTAATATCACATCTAAATTGCCGTAACTCCATAGATATATTAAACATTATGTTATGCTGACGAACCAAGTCTGAGAAGACCCGTTTTACAGAGTTTCAATTGCCTAAATTTATGTAATTTCTCAGAACGCTACTTTGTTTCATGAAAGACGTGTAACAATAGACAATAACTACATTTATACGTGCTCTTATGGAGTACGCAAACAAATTTTCTTTTAGTTACGATAAATGTAATCCAACAGGCACATCGATTGTTGCACACTTTACAAGTATGGTATTCCTATTTAAAAAATTGTGTCGACTTAAAGTTTTGTATGTTTTCTTTTGTTATTTTTAAGTGTGCAAAATGAGACGAAAAAATAAAACGAATGAGGAAAAGAAAATAAAATAACTAGTAACCAGGCTCTTACAATATATTATTATAATCATAGAAAAGAAATCACTTTGTAATTATAAACAAACAGTAATAATAATAATAATGTCTTTAGGTCGAAATACTACTTTGAAACTTTCTTTACATAACTTAAAAAACAAAAAAAAAGCATAAATAATATGAATTATATATCTTATATATATATTATATACACAAATATACATAAGAATCTTTTTATAATATAATATATACATTATATTACCATATTTGTATGTATTATTTTATAGGAATTTAAGATAGGTGGATTTATATGAAAGCATAGGAACTCTTTAATGAGGGTGCAGATATTGTTAGAAATTTTAATATCAAAAACGAATTAATATATATGTAAAATTATCAGTTTCTTACAAAAGTTTTAGCATAACAGCATGCAATTGCCTGACTATATTTTACTCAATCAATGTGAAGAAGAAACTGACTCCCGGTGTTTGCAGAGGTATTTAATGATTATAAAAAAATAAATCAGCCTATGAACAAAGTTTTCGGAAATTATAGTATTTCATTCCAGCGGAACATGCAAAATAATAAGCTGGTGGAATAAATATGAAACAATTCATTTTTATAGTTGCTTAAAATACCGATCCTTGAATCAATATTCTCCAATCTGAAACACTGCACAAATGCAGTTTAATATATATATATATCAAACGTTTAAATTTCACATATATTAAAATTAATATTCGCTAGGTTAATCTTGGGATTATCAAAGCAAAATTATGGGTTTTTCGTACTATAAGTAATAGAAATTGCAGAATTAATTTTTTTACAAAACTATATTCATATTTGCGTCAATTATCAATTGTCGTACTTTGATTATATCATTTTAAAACATACAAAACTTAAGCCAGAAAAACATCTAACGATCTAAGATACATTTATCCCATAATTATTTGTATAATATGCAATGTTATCATATAATCTATACATTTATATCAATATATTTAATTAATGATAAAGGTAATCGTGTTAAGTGCTATTAAAACTTATAAAAAGAAAACAAGATTCTGAAAAGAAAAAAAAACAAATAACGTGGACCCCCAGTAAAGATTATTTCATTATTAAAGTGGCCCAGTTAGGATCTGTTTATATTTAGCTTGGAGTTGAATGATATAAATGATGCAAGAGCGATATAAATGTTTCAATAGTGGGAAAATAATATAGGTAAAAATGCACGATTTCTACGTGTAGGGATTATTACAAATTATACTTGAAAAACAGCCAAACAATTTTCTAATATACCTACATCTATACATACACAAAAGTCATTTGTTATTATAGCAAAACGAATTATACGTTTATTAATAATAATAATAATAATAGTTATGATAAACATAAAATCAATGACAATCACTAAACATTAACGTTATTATCACTAAAAACTGGTTTTGACTAAAATGCATGACATATATTTATATATAATAAGGGAGGCAGTTTAATAATAGTTAATCAAATCAATATTAGTACTTATTACGTAAATTATATCTGTCAAGTGATAATAATATAATAAAAGCAATGATATATAATCTAATTATGATTTTTTTTCCATCTTCAATATTGTACCTACACATCAAATAGTTTAATTCCGAAACATTCAATAAGAAGAACTACATTTCTTTTCAACTACGAATAACTATTCGCTACCTATCAAAACTAAACCCTAAATATTTAAAATACCCGAATATTTAAGATATAGTACTAATAACACATTAAAAATAATAAAATCGAAGCCTTTTTAACGTATACACCAATATTGTTCAACTTTATCCACAGCGTTAGCAATATCTGTATCGATAAATAAAATACAATTACATTGAACTAAAAAAATAATAATAAATCAACTAAACACATAAATATAACTACGAGGACACATCAAAATCCTATCGTCTAATAAAACGCTAATCAATTGAATTATAATATTAAAAACGGAGATTAAAAATTCTTTGTTAGTATATAATGACCGTAATGGAATAATTGCACTGCATACAATAAGACGTTTACATCATACTGTTTTCTCATAGCAAGCAAATACTAATAACGGGCGTAATTATTATTGTGTTTTAGATATTTACATTATTCGTAATTATTTCTTTACAAAAAAAAAAAAAACGTAAATATAATACAAATTAAGCCATACTGTTGATTCAGAATCAAAATAGAACCAATAGAAGGTAACCGCCAAGCTTGAATGAAAATACACAAAATTAATGTTGTATATGACAAATTAATTAATAGTAGTGTGTAATTTTACACATTTACATTATACAATCAATCAGAGAAAAATATTCAAACAAATTATTCCTAGTAAGCCTTAAAAACTAATGAAAACAAATTAAAAAAAAAAATAATGAATACAATCAAAATTCCTTACTTAACAAAACATTTCTCTTTTTAGTTATTTATCATTAACTAAAATCTAATTGACGAGATGAAAAAAATCTGTACTTATCCTGTGTACCGCTAAGAAGAATATCTTTCTGTTTGCAGAGTTCTATTTGATTTGTTGCTTTTTTTCATTCATTTCCCGTTTTTTCTTAATTATAAAACATCTTTGAAGGTTACTCTGCGAACCAAAGCCCCGGATATTGACTTTTGGCCGGGCTTAAAGGTGCGAATCCATAAGAGGCGACCTGAGCGTGCGACGGAAACTGAAGATGGGCCGGCAACGGATGAGTGGTGTGGCTTGCCAGGACCGGTCTCGCGCTAGCGTGGTGAGCCGGTGGTGGGGGTAACGGTCTGCTGTTGAAAACGGAATGATATTAAAAGATCGTGTTAAATAATAATTGATTAAATGTAGTTTTAAAATGATTAATTCTATTAATTTCCTTTCGCGTTTTGTTCGAGTCTACGTTTGGTCATACACTGGCGGACATATAATACAGGATAAGTTTTTGAAGTCACACTTTGTCATTCATATTCTCTATAGCACGTATTCAACTGGTAGAACATCCTCCAGACCATTAACAGGTAAAGAACTGAGAATGCGGAACTTAGAGGTGCAAGTGCACAGTGAGCAATCAGTGACCACGAATGTCACAAAAAAAGTGTATTTGTTTTGTTTTACTGTTTCCTGTCCTGCTGATTGTTTACGTTCTCTCATCTGAAAGTATTTTTGTTTTAAATGTGATCTAAAAAGCTTATTCTTGAAAGTAAAAAGAAATATAGGACACGTCTGTTGTTTTAAGGTTAAATTGTAAACACATTGACAAATTTACTGATTTGTGACATATCTTGTACTACCAACTTGTTCCACCTTAAAATTTGAGGTCAGGTGGTGGTGACATCCGGTTGCTCACTGTGTATCATAGTCTGGTGTATTCTAGTGACCATGTAGATAATGGCAATTCCTTTAAAACAAGAACAAAACATACTCAAAGCATTTAATTCTTTCCACCCCAAAATACAGTATCAATTCTTCAGGTATGGATAAGACAAAGAACTTACGTCTCAACTAGGGTAGGAACATGTGGTTCATGTACCTTTTCGTCGCTGATAAAGCGCGGGGTGGGGTTCAGAAGTAACTTTGAACAAGATACTCTGCTAAGAGATTTGGTGATCGCAATTTTTTTGGTGCAATTGACTTGTGAAAGGAAAAATAAGTGAAAATAATCGAAGTTTTACCTAAGTAAAAGTAGAGAGGCGGTGATTGTACGTTAGATATTATTTTAAGAAAACATTTAACTCGAGAAAGAGAAGGAGTTTCGTATTTACGAAACGAATTTCAAATGTCAACGCCAGATTTGGGCTGTGCTGACATCCAGCTTATTTCTGGCTATCTTAGCCGCTGAGCGTTCCTGAATGACTTCTATGACTGTCATCGGCATATATATATATATATATATAGCGAGGTGCGTGCCAGGCTCTCGAGGGAGGTCTGCCAGAAAGAATAGAAAAATGCGTGGCCACAACAGCGATCCCTGCGGCAAAGATATCGCGAGAACCGGATCGAACGCCGGCAGTCCTAACATAGAAAGACCTGTGTTCAAGGTAAGATCTGATCAGCCTGATTAGAGTGGAATTGATGCCAGAAACGATCAACTTGTGGATCAGCCCTTTGTGCCAGACAGTCAAAGGCACGTCTAAAATCAAAGAAAACTGCAGCTACGGTTTCTTTCCTCTAGAAACCGTTTCTTATCGCCTCAATAAACCTGAGGAGCTGTAATTCAGTAGACAGCCCGGTCCGGAAACCTGAAACTGTTCGTTCTGAATTAACTGAAGATCGTCGCTAGCGAAGGTTAGCCGGTTGAGGATGATGACTCGGCTATATTTCGTTATATATATATATACAGAAAACTGTGCGCGAAAAAAAGTGCTAACACGTTATTTCATGTATGGTGCCAATTAGTATGGAATTAAATATTTTTTAATAGGATAAAGGTGATTTGCTTCTAAAGGAAAAGTATTTTTTATGTATCATGAGATAACATTTCATTTCATTTCGCAAATAATTTGGAAAGATTGTAATATCTAAAAAACAGGATACTTTCTTCTAATAACTTTATTTTCTACTATGAATCATTATAATAGTAATTAATAATACCTATATATGTATGTTAATATGTAAATTTATAAAAAAAAACTTTACTCTGTGTACATTTATCACCTAAACCCCCTACAGAAATCAAACGAATATCATCTACTAATTTCCCTAAAACACAAAAAAATGAGAAAAAGTGCTCCAACAAAAAAAGAATCGTCAAGTATTTCGAATACAAGTCAATGCCGTCTTAAACGTAGTAATGACATATACCTATGTATGTACCTTTTAATAGCAAAAAGAAAAGAAAACAAAAAAAAAAGATTCTAAGTAATAAAAAAGAGTAAGAGATACTATACAAAATTAATTTTGAGGTAATTTTCGCTTCCGTGACATTCCTCTGTAAAATAGTAAAAGCGCAATTATTAATATACCTATAAATTGTAACTTATAAAATTGCGACATCAATCGAAAAGTAAAATTAATAAATTTCTATTTATATACAGCGCGTTCACAATGTTTGAGATCAAATTATAGGCCACCATTTAAACAATGCAGTGGTTATTTTAAAGTACCTAAAAGTAACCGGCGTTTATATTAAAATATTATATTATTTAAAATTTACAGTGATGTGTTTATTACTACACGTCACAATTCATCATAAAATCGTGTTTTTGGGCCACAATGTGATTGGTGCTTTTACGGTTGACGTGACCAGCTATCACGTCAAATCTATAACGTTAAAATATTCCATTCAACACTCCACAAATTGTTTCAGTAATTTTATTTTTATTTCGAATTTAGTATTTTGAAGTTGACGTCAGGACACAAAACCATAATTGGAACCAAGACATAAAGAAAATGTTACAAAAGTCCAAAATATTCCTCCATATTTGAGATTGAAAACAATAAACACATCAACATTCATTGCCACAAATAAGATAATGGGATTTGAAGTGTCTTAATATTTTCTTTTTTTTCTAATTATTATAAACCCGCGAACGTGACGCCTCTGGTTCGCCGAGGTAAAATCGCAGCTCTATTAGTAATATGATGTAAATGACAAATTTCAAATTTTACTTAAATGGTGTTCTTATATTCCCACTTTTAGATTGAGTCATACTTAAAAGTGAAAAAAAAAAAAAAATGTGTATGTAATTACTTACCCTGCTGGCGCGACTTGATGAGTGGTCGGTATGTAGGCTGGTTGTGTAGTGGTGACGTACACAGCCGGCCGTCTGTATAACTCTGTTTGATGGTACAGTGGTTGTCCGGCAGCCGCCAGAGGATGCTGTGGGGACAATCTAGGAGCGGCAGTAAGTGGTTGCGGAGAAAGGTGAGCGTTGCTGTGTCTATAACCAACCGACAAAATACTCATGCATTACTCTACCAAACGAGCTTACAACTTATATGGAAGATGAGGTAATCGTCGAAATTGAATGAAATCTATCATATTCGAAAATTTATCATCAACTTCGGCTAATTTTACCAGAATTGAAGTGCACTCTCACCTATATGACTGATGATGTATAGCTTGCGGTGGACCCCAATTCTTCGCTGGTGCTAACAAGTGTTGATCCCTACTGATTGCTAAAGAATCCCTGGTCGAATGGGCTGCCGGCGGTTGTATGGCGTACTCCTTGTGTCCCTGCGTCGCAATGTTATAGTCCCTCAAATTCACGACAGGTACCGCCGAATGCCTGCGGCTGCTTCCGTGCGAAGTACTAGGCGCGTGAGCCGCCGGCGGCGCCCAAGACACCCGTTTATCTCCGCCACCACCCGTGGAATAAACGATCTGCTCATGATTGCTGATGTGCCCCGATCCCGTGTTCACGTATTGGTACCCTTGGAGCGATGGCTCCTTGCAGGCGGAGGTGCAATGTTGCTGCTGTTGTTGCGGTTGCATCTGTTGCGGCATGAGGTAGTCGCTTTGCCTGTGGTGCTGGTGGTACTCGACGCCGGGCTCTTGTTTCGTTTGAACGTTCAGCATGCACTCCGACTGCGCTTTGGCCAGGAGGCGCGTCTTCCGGGATTGAGAACTGCCGTAGCTCACGTGATTCTGCGACGGTTCGTGTTTGATTACTTGCTGCTGATAGGCTTGTATTTGCTCCTGCATCTGGAAAATAATTTATGAGGACTTGTAACGCTAAATACTTACGTTGCTTACGAAAAACTGTGACAACATGGTAATTATATAAAAAACGGCAACCATAAGCAACAATACTAAATAACATAACTTATGTTTTTGGAACCATGGTTGGACGACCATGTAAAAAACATTAGCCACCGCGAAGTCGAAATGTCATGGCTTTAAATATAATTTT
The DNA here is from genome assembly GCA_949128085.1 of Cetonia aurata. NCBI lineage: Eukaryota > Metazoa > Arthropoda > Insecta > Coleoptera > Scarabaeidae > Cetonia > Cetonia aurata. Next base: position 40,676,639 of record OX421885.1, read on the forward strand.
CAGAAAATCCTCAAACTTTAGTTGCAATATATACACATATTAACGGATAGAGCATCTCTCCCTGATTCCAAAATGGGCATTAATTCTTGCTAGTGGGGTACCGATGTTTCATCTTAATCAATAAAAATGTTATTTTTTATAAAAGACTTAAAAACAGCTTCTGTCGAATAACACAAAAAATTCAACAAATATATTGCATTTTGTTCTCATTTTTCATTTTTTTTAGCATAGTTCTCGTAATCACAACGTACTTAAAGACGAATTCTAAAAATTACAAATATAATTACCTTCGTGGGACTCTTGTGGTCTTCATTATCGCTGTCACCTACACTCACGCAACTGATGACATTCTTACGATTGCTGGGATGATTGTGGTTATGATGATGACTCCTGTGACCGCTGGTGGTAGCCACGACTTTCTTTGTCGTCGCCGTTTCGTCTTCGCTGTCCGATATGGTGATCACTGACACCGCAGGAGAAGGCGTATCATTAATGGTGATCGTATGCTGTCGGCCATTATGAACCACTTGACTTTGACCGTGGACGTGAAGATGTTTACCCTACATTTTACATAGAAATATTTTATTAGTCACGTTGCGAATTACATTTTGCCGTGTAATGTACGTACCTGTGGTGGAGGTGCGTGTTGCCAGGATCCATGGTGATTATTCGGTGTGTGATTTCTGCGTGTGGTGGTCGAATAACCGTTGAGCTGTTCCGATGGCGGCGTGCTTTCCTTGACTCGTTTCTTTACCGGGCTTAATTGGGTCTGTTCTTTCTTATCGTGTTGAGATCGATGGTGCGTAGGGACCTTAATGGTGTGAGAATATTGTGTTAAACTTTTTTTTTTCAACTATCATATGTAGTCGTGTTAGTGGAGTGGATCTGCCGACGTCATTCACTGTTATAATGAAAATGTAAGTTTACCATTAAATGATGACCGTGGTGTGACGAACTCTGTTGTACGTGGTGACTTTTCGAAGTCCTCTTGCTCGAACTCCAAGTGGCACCCGTATGATCGACGATAGTGGGATTATAAACTTCCGTTGCGACATCTACCGGGAATACCGGACGCTGTTCTTGTAGTATCGCCGAGGAATCGACCAATAGCGGCCTGCCCCACTCCGCCTCGGATATTAACGACGGCTGTATGGCTGCGTGCTGTGTCGGCATCTGTTGCCAAGACGGAACGATCGCCATTTGTCTATTCGTGGGCCAGGACGTTTGTACCGCATTCTATGGGAAGAGATGGAAAATTAGATCTGCGGTGAAGCTTTATTTAGCGTAACTTACGGTTAGTAACATTTGTCGTCCGCTAGGTTCGACTACGCTAACAGGAACGTATTGTTGCTGACCGGGTTGACTAAGGATCGGGGGTTGGATCTGCAAAGGCGGTTGTTGTACGACTGTGACGTGTTTGGCCGGGGAACCGCCCATTCCTTGATAACCAGCCGGGCAGAGGATTTGCGATACTAATTGGTGCTGGAACGGATCAGCTCTGCTGCCGGTTGTATATTGACGACCGACTGTCCTTCCATTGTATATTTGGTACTATGAGCAAGAAAAGATATTATATTAAAGAAGTTTGCCATTTTACCCAAGCTTAAATGGCTTTGCATTTGTACAGTTAAATGAAAAGTTATTTCTGCTTTATCATAATAGGGTTAGAGGGAAATTGTACCTGGCGTTATCTATTGCTCACCAGATTTATTTATCGTAGTAAGTAAAATATAATGTAGTTCTTCTTAAAGTTGGAACTATACTCTTTTCATATTAAAAAACGTTGCACGTTATTAATGGTGTTGCCGAAATTCCTATATACCAATAAAAATTCTACAAACTCTTTAATAAGTCATTGGATTGTGTTAAAGTGCAAAAAATATTAGGCGCGTTATTTATTATTAACAGAACTGACAGAAAAGTATATGGTAACACTGCAGAACGGACAAACAACGTTGGTACCTTTGATCCGAAGATGCAATATATGTACAGAAGTGGCAATACTGGCTGCACTAGTTAGGACTGTTTAGTTTGATGAATAATACTATGTGCTATATTAATCTATAAACACTGCCGATTTAAGATATAGAAAATTTATGTAGCATCTGCATTGATTTAATTTGATTGTTTTTCATGTTCACTGTATATTTTATTATCCGTATACTTTTTTCTCTTTGTTTACTTACAATCTTTTTCCTTTACTAAATATTTTTACGATCATTCCGTTCCAGTAGTTTGCATGTACACTTATCTTGTTCCTTCGTAATTCTGTTATGTATAAGATCTCCTTAATTATTTACCATTTCAATACTCAGAATTTATTTATAGTATAATGCAAAAACGACGTTTTGATTGGATATAAAATAGATTTTAGATGGCACACGAGGGCATTGCGATTACATTAGATACATCAGTCTTTAAGATTGTACATTATTATTCTTTCTTTCGGTAAATAATACTGGAAGGTTAAAAAATAAGGTATCACATTTTCTTATGCACATTTTTGTTAAGGAGTAACATCAATTTATTAGGATATCAAAATTTAATAAACACACATGTATGTACAGATTTTCTGACGATGTGCCGACGTTGTCTGCCCAGACTTCATTATCTTCGATCTCCTGGTTGTCTCTTTCCAGATTTCTTCAGACTTTCTAATTCTTCTTTCCTGTTTCACTACTTTCACGTTGGTCAATGATATATATGGATACAGTATAAAGTGTTTATTATTATATTATATTGTTATTTTCTTATATTTTTCAATCATTATTTTCTAAATCTAAGAGTAGGTACCTACATAGAGTTTAGGGGAGGTAATATAAGTGGCTTCTACTCTTATCTAGTATCTCATATTTTCAGCATTGTAACTAATACAGATAAACTTATAAATCGATAACATCTTTGCTGAAGAGTTTTCCCAAATTATGCCAAAACCTGTAAAGGTAGAATTGTTGCCAAATGTAACACACATTCCTTTTTTTCATTTAATGCAGTTATTTTTAGAAGGGATATAATTTTTATTGCCTATGCACGATTAGAATGGAAAGTGGACAGGAGGTTTCACGAGGATTTTATGTTAAACGCCTATGACTAATGCGATTGTTTTCCGACTTCGTTGGTGGTCAACAGTAAAGTTATGTCGGAACATAATTTAGTTTGTTGTTTATTCTGTCTCTGTTTTTGACATTATTAAAAACTAATCACAAAAACACTAAAACTTTTTTTTTGATTTGATTTTTTAAAAATTGTTAGAAGGATTTTGAAAATTATGAAAATATTTGTAAGTCGTTTTTGTGGGATTTCTAGCATTTACACATTCTGGAAAAGATTACATCACCAATGGATGCTCTTTTTATTAATAGCATTGGTGGATCGAATTTCAGTCTTCCAGATCAATTTTTTTCTCTCTTAAGATATAAAACATTTTGTTTTGTTTGTAGAAGATAGATACTTTACAATCACACGAAAAAATGTTTATGATCTTCTCAAAGGCTTTTGATAGGAAAGACAACTGTCTTTTGTTACGTAAGCTTGCCGCCCGCTACGATTTCAGTGCTAATCTATTGGGCTTGATACATCGTATCTTTATGATCGTATTTTTCTTGTTTCTTATAGTGGATTTGTGTCTGGCGGTCGGTATATCAGATCAGGGGTGCTCCATGGGTTCATTTTGGGGCCTTTACTTTGCTTAATGTTCGTAAATGATCTGCCCCTTTGCTTGGGTTACGACCTGCATTTTTCCAAGTGTAAAATTTTAACGTATTCACCCGTAAACGTTCACCCACCATTAACTACCAGTACTGTACTGCTCGAACATTTTAAGAAGATTTCGTAGTTCGATAGTACTCTTCCTTTCAGTATTGCGTATTATTGATCTTATCTGTCGAAACACTTGAGAATTTTTAAACCCTTGAAACAATCTTGTGTGTGGTACAGATTGAAGTATGCTGCTTTGGTGTGGAATCCTTGTCATCAGTTGTCATCATGTGATGCGGATTGAAGCTGTTTAGAGAAGATTTTCCTTTGGTTTGGGAAATTTAATAATTATCAATGTCGTGGTTTTGATAATTTCTTATTGTTGAAAACTTTTAGTGACACCTTACTTGCGGTCAGCCATTATAATATTGGCAATATTTTTCTAACGTTTTTATATAAAGTAATTCACAATTATATAGATTGTCCGTACGCTCTACGTACCTAGACTAGTCTCGCGTAATGTTTGCACTTTTTTCTTTCTTGTATTTTTCTTTTATTGTTTCTTTGCTTTAGTTGCTTTTTTTGTATAACCGCATCTTCTTATGCACATACTGCTGCTGTTAGTCCTGGTAATTTTGTACTGTTGGGCTAATATACTTATAATTATTACCTTTTTACCTAGGTATTTAAATTGTTTCATAGAAATAGTCTTAGTTTGAAATTGCAGAGCCAGTGGGGGTGCCTTTAGGTTTCTGTTTAGGTCCTAAATTGTTAACAATAAGTTTCCAAAGTAAATTTGCGGAATTTGAGATGGCTTCAATTTCCACAGCAGTTGCATTTCATTCCATATAGACGGCGTTTCCTTCCTTTCCTTAATAAATTCTTTTGAAACACGTGTCCCAATCACTATAACTACTACGTTCGATCTTATTTACACTTTATTAGCGGATACTAAACTCATTTAGTAACCTTCCAGTATTTTTTTATCATACACAATATTTGTGTAATTTTCGGTTTGTGTGCCAATCAATAAAAAAATATATCCTTTTCAAGTAATTTTATTTTCCGAAAAATTAATGTCTCCAAATTACCTACTAATACCCTAACCATAAAAATATCTTTTTTTTTGTCTTTTTATTGCAGCTTAACAATTACGTTGTCCAAAGTAATAAGACTATCAACATAAATTTATATAATAAATCAGCAATTTTTTAAAATACACGTATATATACAACTTAAAAACTAAAAATTCATTGCATCAGCCAATATAACCACTACGAGGATGATATGATTGGAATGGATAATAGTGACTAGTGCTGGGCAATGGATGATAGTGACTAGTGCTGGGCAATGGATGATAGTGACTAGTGCTGGGCAATGGATGATAGTGACTAGTGCTGGGCAATGGATGATAGTGACTAGTGCTGGGCAATGGATGATAGTGACTAGTGCTGGGCAATGGATAATAGTTACTAGTGCTGGGCAATGGATAATATTGACTAGTGCTGGGCATACAGCTAAGACCCACCAAGTTATCGTATCCTGTGCGATCCCTGACCAATCTTTGCATCTGATGGTTGTTGATGCTGAAGGTGACGTTCCCATTCGAGCTAGGAACAAAGTTGGCGACGAGAGTTTGGGTCTGCTGCGCCGGTTGGTGGTGACTGCTTGTCGATGGGCTGCTGTAATCATTGCGGCGGCACACTTCCATCATCTGCACGCTGGCCTTCACGTTGTTGCAATGCGCGTAGTCGACCAGATGAGACAATCGAACGAACGGGTGGTTCAGGGCTTCCCCGGGAGTTGTACGCCTTTCCTGTTGAAAATAAAGAAATAACAGATTAGAAATGTTGAAATTAAATAAATGAATTTCAGAAGGAAATATGTAATTAAGGTTAGGATATTGCTACCTGGTCCATCGTCAGCATCCTCTTCAATAAATCGATAAACTCTTTCCGATCGACTTTCTCCGCCAATAACTGCCCGCCTTCCAAATCAGTCGGCACATTCACTTGCCCGATATCGTCCAAACAATTGAAGATGTACTTCCTCGCCTCTTTCGACTTGATGCCGGTCTCGGCTTCGTGTTCTTCCGGAGTCTTCAGCCTCCAGAACGGGTAGGTGCTCTCCACGTCGCGGTAGAAGAATTTGGTCGTTTTCGATGCGTTGTTCAGCATGTGCTCGGTCGGCAATCCCTGCGTCTGGCTGATGTACCGGATCTGATCGTACTCGGAGGATCCGGGATACAGCGGCCAGCCAAGGAATAATTCGGCGACGACGCAACCGAGCGACCACATATCGATGGCCTCGCAGAACGGCAGACCCAAAATGATTTCGGGCGCTCGATAGTAGCGACTCTGCAGGTAAGTGTTGCACACCGCCTTGCTTACGTGGCTCGCGCTGCCGAAGTCGATCACTTTAACTCTGTATGGTTGCCTGACGGGGTCGACCAACATGATGTTTTCCGGCTTTAGATCGGCGTGAATTAAACCCAGTTGCTGTTGATAAAGAAAATAATATGGTGCAGATTGATTCAGCGCGAGTAATTTATATTGATTTAAAAATATTATAATCTCGCATTATATTCTTTATAACTTAAAATGAGTATTGGTTTCGAACTTTAATTATTTAAAGAAACTAGACGTGGCAACATAGCAAATTTCTACGCGTCTGTAAGCCTGTTCCACCAAAAACATTACATTATTATGATAAATAGCAAATTGTTTTATCGTTATGTCAATTGACAGAAGATATGTATTGACAAATTTGAGATTTAGATTTGTTTAGTTACATTTAAATTTGAAATCGGTGACTTGTGCCCTTTTTCGGCTGCCTGGAATCGGTAGCCAGTTTATGTAATAAAGAGTATGCGAGATAAAGACCTTCTATTTATTGTTATTCCAAATAAAATTCAGTAATTCTTTCTATTTATTAGCGCCATTTCAAAATGCTTACCTTTAATTTCAGCAACGCCGTCAGGACTTGCTGCAAAATAGGTCTGATGTACTTCAGCGGGAGCGGACTGAATTTGTTCTGCTTCAGGAAATCGTACAGATTTTGTTCGAGCATCTCGAAAACGAGACACGTGTGATTCTTGTGTTGGAAACACTCGAAAGCCCTGACAAAGTTGAACTCGTCCGCATTCTCTTGGCTCAGTCTTGATAAAATGCTCACTTCGATTTGCCCCTGCAGACACAAGAAGAGAACTCAGCTTTTTTGTCCACATGATATACAAATGTCATATCTAAACTTAAATTAGCTCCCCACGACAACAATAGAATGGGACAGTGTACACAGTATGTCTTTCATATGATAATATAGAAAATTATTACACACTTTATTTGTTAGATGTTAAAAATTTTTTAACATCTAACAAATAAAGTGTAAATCACACAACTATTTGTGTCATTAATTAAAATGGATTTACATCAAGTAAACGCTGAATCTATTCAAATAATAATATAGAGTTGTATTTACCTGTCGGGCGTAAGATGGATGGTTCTTGAGGATCTTGATGGCGACAATTTCGTTGGTGCCCTTCTTCCAGCACTTGACGACCTGGCCGAAGGTGCCACGGCCGAGGAATTCCAACACTTCATACTGGTTGTTCAGGGAGTACAGGACCTCGTGCTGGACGAGCTGGTAGTCGCCGTCCGCGCCGCTTCCAGAGCCTGCTTCAAACAGTCCGTCACTCTCACCATCCGTCCAGTCTATTCCGTACATCACACCACACCACATGTAGTACAATGGTATTGTTTCTTTCATTGATTGATTATTTTTTGCGTTAGTACACTACCATTGGGTATCATATAAAATCATTAATATAATCAAAAATATAATACAAACAAAAAAAAAGATGAGGCAGTCCCAGGTAAACGAAAAAAATCATTCGCTAAATTTTCCCACTTTATATTAAGCTTTGACGATAAGCAACATCGACAATGGATGAAAAAAGATACACAATGGTAGGCAAAAGACATTTTTTGAAAATACAAATTAATTATGTTAAAAAAATACCAGTTTGTTGTACATGTAATACATTGTAATGTTTGGATAAACGGGGTCAACAATTTTATATTTGGAGGTATTTGAGGATGTTAGCAGTGTTACATACAGGAGGTGTTGTTCGTTTATTCAAAGAATGGTTTGTATATTATACAGGGTGGCATATCACAAACGCGTGGATTTATCTACGAAAAGCAGTCAAATATTTTTATAAAGAGTTATAGGAGCATTGTTCGCGGTGCTAGTCCCTGACAGTTTCTTGTGAAATAATCATGGTTCTTTACATAACTGAAATGGTCCGACAGTTTGTGATTAGCCTGATTGCACCGCTTGCACTATAGATTCACGTTTCGAAATATACAGAATCACCCAAAAACATTTACAAAACCATATTATTAAAATTTAAATGGAACACCTTAAATTTAATCTGGATATTTTAAATTCCATATATTTTTTTAAATAAAGCATTAAATGTGACAATAAAATTAATGTGACACTAAAAAATTATACAGAGTGAATAAGAACCTTACTCTTCATTTTCATTTAAAGGCAAAACACTTTCTATTTTAAATAAACTACCCTGTATTTATTATCTTACTTAGATTCTAATTTTAACGGTCTTTAATCGAGACTAAGTCGGGCGACCTTGCTAAGCAATTCTGTGGACTTCCCAGATCTATCCACCTGTCATGGAATCTAATTTATTTCGGACGTTTTCGTATATAAACCGATGTGCGAATGTGGTGTCCCACCCTGTATAGGTGTTACTGATGATATCTACAATATGTTCATGAATAGACTTCATTTATTTGTTCCTCAGTTCACAATTTTTATTTAAAAAAAATTTCAGAAAATTTTCAATATTTAGGAATAAATCGAAGTAGGTCAAAGGAAAAAATACAGATATTGTATTTTCAAAATGGAGCATATATCTATATATGACTGCCACAAAAAAATGCTGAATTTTAATATTTACCTTGGGCCTGGGTATTGGCCCCAGGGGCCGCGGTGATTTTGCTGTGGGCCGTCGTGGTGATCGAATTGCTGGACTCTCCAATGGACGTATCTCCGCTTTCACCATTACCTTCCTGCGACCAAGCTTTGCGCTGTAAAAACCACCCAAGAACGTTAGATCACCTTCTACACCTTCCGTCGTGGAATGTGAATGTGTTTTTCTATTATTTTTGAATGAGGTGTGTTTATTATTTGATATTGATCACACCTTTTGGCCGCAACGTTGATAAGTGTCTAGTAATTTGATGGTAGACGCGCGGACAAAGGTTCGCTGACTACCAGGACTAGCATGATTCAGTTCCGTCTGACTAGACGTGTTCACTGCCGCGTAGGGCTGTTGCTGTTGGTGCTGTTGCAGCTGATGATGCTGTTGTTGGTGTTCCTGATGCAAGAATTGTTCGCCGGTTCCGTTTCCCGCGCTCGTCGTTGCGTTACCGCCGTTGTTGGCAGTTGAGTTACCGATATTATAATGTTCTGCTCTTCGTTTTTTTGGTTGTACCGCCCCGCTACTACTTGTGACCAGCTGTTGGGATTGGATGAACATGTCATGCATTCCCTGATCGCGCGAACGGAAGAACGGGGGAAAAACAGAAATTAGAATGCGAACTTCGTTTTGCAAATAGCCGTAAGCGCAATGAACGTAAATGGATGGACGTGTTCAGGTTAATGTTAACAACCATAATGCGTAAAAAAAACACCAATATTTACATCCCAATTCGAAGGAAGAAAAATGCGAGAAATTGCGATTCATTCTCAATATAAATAAATGACATATATTGGGGGGAAAGGTCATCAATTGTACGCAGCAATATTCATGGAAATAATTTCTTTAGGAAGCAAAATTAGCTTTCCGGATGAAACACACAGAGCTTTTTAGTATAGAAGCAAAAAAAAATTAGCTATTTTTGGTATGGTTGACATTCTTTAATTGCAACTATTAGATCCATATTTTCGTCAAACTGATGTAGAAATGAATTTTTTCGATTTCTTTAATAAGAATTTTGTAAATTAAAGATTGTTTTCAAAAAAATTAAATTCAAATTGTTTTAACGGAATTAATTCAATAAATAAACGTGCAATATTTATTGGCCACCTCGAATTCTTGAGGGGCAATCTTGTATTACTTAGAATAATAAAAACTGTGCTTAATATACAGGTAGCCCGGAATCATAATTGCAAGTAAAATGAGCAAGATATACTGGAGCATCCGGTACGGTTAAAACGAGTTGTGGTCTTTTTAATACTAGATCGAGCCATTTTGAAAAAGAAACGTTTTATTATAAAGGTTGAAGTAGGTGAACATTTTTAGTCGCCAAAATTAATTATTATAAAAAAAAGTACTTTGGTTTCTGACCCTTTATGCAGAATTATGAACAAAATTTGATAATAATACTTTTACCGGGTTTATATTGATAATTTAATAACCGGTTTGTTGCGCCCAAAATTAATTATAGTACTTCGGTCTTTTTGAAAAATATACATGCATAAATTTAAATTATATTTTTAACGGATTCATAATCACAATAAATTATTTAAAATAGCATTTATTTGAGTGAATCAAAGACAAAACTTTTTTTAATAAATATTTAAACAATATCTTTAACGGATTCGTTGAGGGCAAAACGAATTATTAAGAAAAATTTGACGAAATCGAGATTTCTTTTTAAATAGATGATTGAAAATTTGTGTGGTCTCAAAAACTCTTCTTTTGAAAAAAATGTGTCAAAGAATAATACTTTTATTATTAAGCCGCAAAATACATAAAGTTGACGCATCGAGAAAACTCAAAGGAGAATTGAATAAATAATAATAAAATATGCAGAAAATTTTATTTTTAAATGTCGTGTACAGGTCAAGTTTTTCTAAGTACGTTTTGAGTACGCGTAAGTCAAAGCACAGATTTTAATAAATTGTCTTAAGAAATATTTAGCACAAAAAATCCATCGTTAACATAAGATATTTGCACTACTTACACTAGAGCCACTTTCTAATCTCTGATCTTCACTCTCCTCGGCTGATAGCGTTTCTTCTGTAAGATGTCCGGCACTATCCATTCCCGGATTCACTTGACGTGCTGGGTAAAACGACGATCCACCCGCAACCATGTCTCGATGCATCTCCAACAATAGAGAAAAATATCTGCCAGCATCTGGATTTGGTAAATACAGGTCCCTTGGAGAATACCGAAGCATCTCTGGTGGAGATAGGTTGTAGTATGTCGGATGTAAATGCTGTTGCGTACCGTAACTCCACGGATCATCCTCATATCGTGGAAGGTATCCTAGATTGAGGTACGTTTCTCGTTGAAAATCCGTCATTATCGGTGGCAACAACCAGTTTTCGCAGAACGATCCGGTAGAACCATCCGCGGTGGACCACCCAGTTGTTGTTGGCTGACTCGGCGGTGGTAGACGCAATGGCGACATGCGGATGTTTTCAGCATCAGGCGACCATCGACTCCTAGTTTGATTTGCTCTCGACGATGCCGCTTCTCTAGCATACCGACGCGTCTCCGGTTGTGTAATCGCCAGCAGATGTTTCAGCGGTAACAATGATGGTTGGTTCTTATATTCTTCATAGCTGTACTCGGTATTGCAAGTCAGCCTGGTGTAAACGATCTTCTTCACCACTTCACAGTAAACGGAACGGATCCCGAATTCGTCCACCGCGAAATAGTGATCTAAACAACATTCACATCTCGGAGGTTTAAACATGACGTGATCTGGATCCAGTGCACAAGTAACAACTACATCGCCTTTATCGTCCACAGAACTGGTATGGTGGAGCTGATTCTCGTTGTAGGACAAGTTCAAAGGATATATCTGCTCTGGACCGGGATCCATAAACGTTTCAACTTCCACTTCGGCCCCATAAGACTCAACGTCGATAATTTCGTTATCCATGTTGCACACACTGGTAATTACTATCACTGGTAACTGTTGATAACTGAAGTCTTTTACCGCGGAGGGCATTTTATACCTTTCGGAAATTCTGATTTCCAAAAATCTAATTAACCCCCTTCCCCTATTTTAACCCAATAGTGAGTGGGGTAATTAAATTACATTAACGCCATTGGCGGATAGAGAATTGGTGTTATTTGTTTAGGGGTGAGTCCAGGAATAATAACCGGATTAAGAGTTAGGTAACAATAATATTGTAATGAGGGATAAATTTATGCAAGTATTAATGAATTTGTCATTAAGGCAATGCAAAATATTTATATCTAAGATGTTTTGTAAAAGCTAAATAAGAATAATTCTAGTAGATTTAATTTATTTAAAATCAAGAAAATTCTAAAAAGATTTGCTGCAAAATGGATTTTGTTTTTTTTAAACTGTTTAATTTTAAAAAATATGTGGATTCCACGGTCAATACTCTTTTTTTTTTTCAATGAATGAGACACTACTTTTTTTTTTACAGAGAAAATCAAATTAAAACAAAATTTAAAGACCAATAACCCAATAATAAAAATAAATTTTACAAACAAATTTTTGAATGTGCAATAAGTTTAGCAATTTCTAGCATCATAGCACAAATTGTTCTAGCACAAAGAAATCTATATAAACTGGATTTTTAAATAATATTTTTGAAAAGGTAGGTAGATGACCGTACAGCACGAGAAATTTAATTCATATCAGCCGAGATTGAAATTTGCAGTTAAAATGAAAGAAAACAACAGCATTACTACATTTTTACATATTCAACTCATAAAAAACAATAACGCAATTTTAACTAAATGATGTTGATGACCTTATCTGTAAAATATTCCGTTTTTACAATAAATCAACAAAAACTATAAAAGATAATCAAAGATTACAAAATATATAAAATGTCTTACGTAAAACGCTTATTTGAAAAAAATAATCAAATTTTCAAAACTTACACCTTTAAAATAGCAAATCAAAATAGTAATAAACTGTACAAAACCAAATCTACATAAAATTAAAATAAAAAATTGGAAAAATTAAACATTACATCACATGTAATTTTGGTATTTTTTCTTGAATTTTAGGGCATTTCAATGATAACAACACTTCAAATATACAATTTTTGGTGATTATTATAACCTTTTTTAAGTTCATGTATCAAACTTATATGCTCATTTTGTAAAATGTTCGTAGAAACTTCTTTTCTTATTGTTAACATTACTAGAGGATTAATTTTTGTTAAGAAAAATGTTTGCTACATCGAACGCTTACGAAGATAGATCGCGCATATTGACATTGTAAAAAACCAAACAATCCTAAGAGTATACTCATCTAACCCCTAGACCCTTTTTAATAAAAATCTTGCTGTGGCATTCCTCTAAGGATGCTCCTAATGCAAATATCAAATAACAATGCTTTAAAAATTGTATTTTTTAATTGTAGTTTCTGGATTAGAAGAAAAATATATTAATTTCTCATTTACGTGGTCAGGGGGTTTTGTTCTTATTTTAGCATTCCTACAACCCTCATGGTGCACCGCAGAAGTTCTAAACATCCTACGTATCTTTTTGGGCGTAAAAGAAAAAGCTTTTATTTTCTTTCATTTAAAAAAAAAATGGGAACTAGATGGCTCACTGAGAATAAGTCATATTTGAAAACTTTATTGACTTTATGGTTTTTTTTTTGTATCGGATGTGATCGAGTTCTTTTGTTTCTTTAGGTAGTTTGTTGTATTGGGTTATGGTTTCTGGTGTAGGAATTTTTTTGTATTTATTGCTAATGGTGTTCTCTGTGCGAGTGTCTCCTTGTATTATATGTATGTATCCTTGTTATTCAATAAAGTGCTGTTTGTTTTTATTAGTTTGTTTTCATTTTATGCAATAGTATCAGATTTTTTTGTTTAATCATTTGTTCTACATTTGGTTCTTGGATATTCCTGCATACTTCTGCAGTTGCCGTTCTTCTATCCATTGAATATAGTAGCTCTAATATCGTAGTTTGTTGTCTTTGTAATTTGTTTTCTTACATTATTTATTTCTCAATTTGGTTTCTCTATCACAAATACTATAGAAGTTTTAAAATTTTACAGAAAAATAGCTTGAATCTCCAAATTTAATTTCAACAATTTGCGATTTCCTTTTAAAAAGCGCCAATTTGACCTCTATAGAGAAGCAGAAATTATTCCTATGTAGAGCTTTTAAAACGAAGCTGAACATATACTTTAAACAACTTCTGCAATATATAAAACTTAATTTCTTTAAACTATTATGACTTGCCACGACATAAGCAACCCAGATAATTATTCACGGCTTGCTAAAATCTAAAATAGTTAAAAGTTTGAATTGTCAATAATTATTTGAAAAGTGACAACAATATAAGCGTAAATACTCATCAATGTAAAAATTGTATTTGGCCTGCTTCAAACTACATTCCTTAACAAAGGCTTGTTTGTATATGGCCGGTTATGCTAGTGATATTTTTTTCTTATTGTCAGGTATATACTTGCTTATAAATTTTAGACTTTCTAACAGGAATTTTTGGAATTTGTTTCTATAGACTCTCAACGGTTTTTAAGATATTCAACCTTTTCTTTACCTTCTATTAATAAATACCATTTTTTTTTAAGTTGCAAGCACGGGGTCAGCGTGACTTTTCATATATGCGTGTTTTTTTTTAAAAAGTGTTTGAATAAAAAGTATTCAAAGAACAGCAAAACGTGAATTCCAATGCAAACGGTGTTTTAAACATTAGCATTTCCGATTTTTCACACTACCTAGGTATTTTTTTATAACCAATCATACTTTTCATATTGATTTTTAGAATTTCTAATGAGTAATGTGGTTCTGCTCTAAGAAAAAGTACTATAAATAAACATTCATAATTAATATTAGTGTAATCTAAATCAAACACCTCTATATTACATCCAAGTTAAACGAATCGCACAAAGGCCGAAAATTTTAGGGAAATTTCTTAATTACTTTATATATACACATCTTTATCGGCTTATTTAAATCCTTTCGGCCTGTCCGTAGGCCTATAGAAATTATAATAAACTGAGCACCTTTGAATAATATAAATAATCTCACCACATTTAAAGATCCTGGATTAAGTATTACCATAAATTGAGGTAATGATCATTTAATCACTATTTTTGGAAATATATACCGTAATAATTTAAGAGCGAAAGTAATCCGCTTTAAGTTAATTGCATATTGGCAAAACATTCATATTTACATCCTTAAATCAACATGTTTATTTCTTTGTTCCTGGTAAGTTTCTTACTAATATAATTTTAATTTTAACGGACAATGTAGAAAATAGATATTAAAATCATTAATTCTGTGAATGTAAAATGTTTATTTCAATATTTGTTATAACATAAACGAAACTATTGAGCAAAATATTGTTCTCATATATATATATATATATTTCTATACGCAAAACAAGGTTCCAACATATACAAACAAGGATATTAAAAATGATTATTCCATTAAAGAACTGTTTACCATCGTTAATGATAACAAATATTAATTATTTTAAAATGCGTATACCCTAAGTTCTGTTTTAGACATTAACAAAGATATATCTGTCTTCACTCTCTCCAATTTTTCTTCGTCAGTGTAAATTTTTATGCCCGGATCATCGTTAGATTCTATCCGAAACGTTCGGACCAGAATTATAACTCTTTTCGATTGGCAACACTTCAAATATTTTTCGATGCGGTGTGGTATGTTTTTTCTGCTCGGCTTTATTTATGCCATCGGATTTGTGTATTTCGGCGCTTTACAACTTTGTTTTAGATTATATAAAATCGAGATTTTATAGTTTTTTTCATACCGAGGTGCTAATATTTAACGGAAATTTACAATTTTAATGGATCCGGATAATGAGATAATTGTTAAATGAATATTAATGAAAATAATTTTTTTATTAACAGTGATTTCTTTATTAAACTCTTATACATAGTTACATATATCATGGCATTTTCCCATATCATTCTATACCCAACGGATAAATAATCTGAGTGGATGAAAGAACCAATCTAGCATTAGTTCTTACATAAATTATTCCCACAAAAAGTGTTTTAGAATACTGTAATTGCGGATTAAAAAATAAGCCATTATATATACGCATTGCAGTATTCTTTAATTACCAAAAAGGAACAAAAACAAAGTGAAAAAATATGTTCCAACAGACTACAACGACTGGTAGGTGGTAGGTACCATCGAAGCCAAAAGTCTTGACTTAAGTTTGAGATGAATAGAGATAGAATCATTGCATTATATTCAGTATTTCAGTGTTTCTCTGTTTACATTTCAGTCAAGACTTTTGGCGTCGATAGTACATAGAATTTTAACAGACGCGACGAAATTAGTAAGACGTTCTTGAATAATCAGTAAACAAAACATTAAAAGCTTTCTGATATCCTTGGGAACACACATTTAAAGGCTAGGTCGCTTTCTTATGTGCCACACAAATGAAAAAAAAATATTTCGCCAGAATAAAGACAATACATAGGACGGATAGGTGGTATTTGTGGTTTCATTGCTGGCAGTATTTCAAAAAAGATTTTGAGCGAAAAATCAAGGGCATTAATTTAATTTTATTTAAGTGAAATTTTATTTAGTATACAGGGTTTTCCACGGTAGCCGTTCGTTAGAAGTTTCCGAGGTTAGAAAAAACCGGGAACTCTGAATTTTTGGAATCCGGGGCTATTCAAGATTTTCTTTCATTTCAAAATATTTTCAGGGTCTTACCAGTTCCGGTTATACCGGAAGTCGCCAGAAACTTTCTTATTTTAAATGGAACACCCTGTATATTATTTCATTTTTAAATTCCTGAGAAAATTTTATGATGAGTTCTAATAGGTTTCCCTATACCTATTTTCAACTGCTACTTCGATATCTTGATGTTTTTTGAAAATTTTGAAAGATGTAGCGTTATTTGCAACACAGTATCTTTTGCCCATTTTCAACTGGTAATAAACACTAGGGTAGATGGAAGCACAAGAATGACACTTTCGAAATCCACATTGACAATTGATTTGTCGCATACAGGGTGTCCAAAACTGCATGACCAATTACAAAATCTCGTCGAAAAAGTTCTTTTTTTCAAATGGAACAGCCTGTATATTATTGGATGATCAGATGCAGAATTAAATTCTGCATCGATTCGCTATGACTTTCCCTATACCTATTTACAACGGTTTTCTTGTTATTCCATATTTTTTACTAAAATCTAATAAAACTACAAAATCGTATCCAGTAAGCATTGATTACTGCTGTGCTTTTTTTTTATGACAGTTTTGAATGAAGTTAGTCTTTTAATTTAAATTAAACTTCTATTAAGCCGTGTCGATGGTTGAATAGTTTAGGCCATTCACTCGCTGTTCATTACGAGTTCCTGTCCGTATATAGAGATTGTGTCAAACATTCACGCACCAGCAAAAAACGAATAAGTTTTTTTGTATATACCTAATCAACATGATCCATCATCGCAATTCTCCAGTGATATGCGTAAACATTTGCCTAGCTACTGTTTTCAATGTGGAGATAATACGATAACAGGGTCGAATTGTGTTTCGAGTCGGATAATATTCGAGGCGTTTATAGGTGTAGGTATATATGCGAGTACCAGCTTTCTACTTTGTACTCGCTCAATGTCGCAGAAACACCGTGAAAGAGATTGTGAAATAGTACGCGCTGGCAATGCCAACTTACTAGTGTAGATTTGAATCGCGTGTTGTTGGAGAATAAAAAAAAAAACTCATACTTCGAAGACGCAGAAACTTTTAAGTTCGTATATATAAGTACTTTCTTAAGGAAAATAGAAATACAGTAGTATTTGTTAGAGTGCATATGCATCGAGGTGTCTTACCTGTGTAATTTAAAAAATTACGCATGAATCAAGTTATATTCCGTATCTTAGTGTAGAAATGTATTAACTCGATGTATTACAGATTTTGGATTATATACGTTATTGACCTTGAAATATTGGCTTTTTCAATAACATATACTTATTGATTAAATGTATAACAAACGAATTACTTCGGACAAAGAGTTGTGTACCAAATTTCTTCGACATTTGACAACTTTACCTTGATCGTGCATTATTTAATCATGATGAAATCGACTGGGTATAGCGACTAAAGTCATTTAAGATTTATTATGTCGCCAAATTCCTTTTTTGTGTCACTTGTAATTGAAAAAATGCAGAAACGATTGTCCATAGCAAAAATTAATAATTCTTTTGTAAAGTATTCGTCGGCATAATCATATAGTCAAAACTTTCAAATATTTACGCACATGTAAGCAGGAAATGATGATTTTGATGCACTTAGCAACAAATTTTATAAAAATAAAAAATGGCCGTTTCTACAGACGCAGATGTGTTATTCGCTGTATCTTTTAAATAGGAAATATTATAATCAAAGCGTTCATTAAAGCTAAACCAAGCCTAATGTGTCGGTGCAAACGGCCAAAAAAACGAACAACTTTACAATAAATATATGTAATCTTTAATTACAATTAATAACAATAAAAAAATTCTCTGAGAAACGAAAAAGGCACAACACAATTTTGTTTACCTCTGTTGGGAATAATAACAAAAACACTTTATTAGGTAATCAGTAGAAAAAATGATTGTAATCTAATCTAAGATTAATCTTTGTAATCTAGATAAGAATACAGCGCTTATGGTTGGTTGTCTATTTTTCGCAGTTCTAATTAATAAAATTAGCTGAACAATTGACAAATAATTATTTTTTTTGTATTGCATGGGACCTCCCAACCGAATTATAGTTTAGAGGTAAACAAATCTTTTGGAATTTTATTTCGTTTTTTTTTTTATCGGTGTTATTACATCCGAGAGGGCTAGTAATTCTTCAAGCACAACACACATAGTAATGAAAACTAGGTCTAGGTCTGTTAGTCATGACATTAATTGAGATCGTGTTTGTAAAAGAACAGTAAAGATTATTGAGGTTTGCTAAAGGTCAGGGCATAGCGAGCCGGTGCTGTACGATTTTCAAGTTTTTGTTGCAAATTTATCGATAAAATCTCTTCACCATAACCGCACCCAAAAATAAAAGGTTGTATGGTATTTATATTAAGCAGTTGTAGATGTAATCTGCTATATATAATTTGCTAATTTTATTTGCAAAATTTGACAGAAATATTTTCTTGGACAATCTTATACAAGTCATACTTGGGTACATGCAAGGAACGATCCCAAACTCGGAAATTCAAAGAATTAAGAAACTTTGGGAACATGCAGATCACATACGGGGGTATGTACTATGCAATTTTTTTTCTGCGGAAAAACAGTGAAATGAATATTTGAAAATTTTGCATTCAGCCTATATGCGCATAACTCGCTAACTTTGACAGGCAAAAAAAAAGCTTTAAGACAAAAACTGTTTGAATGAGTTTTATTAAGTCGACAAGAAAATAAAAGTTATCATATTACCTATATATAATAAAAGTATTGGTTCACTTACGTCTTTCTGGTAATCAGGGTTAGTAACTTCATAAATTGTTTAATGCGTGGTCTCGAGACTTGACTCTATATATGGGTCTTTTTTTTTTTTTTTCAAATTTACACATCAAATTTATTTTCAAACAAAATATTTATTTTATAATTCCTTTTCGAAAAATACTCTACACGTATTTTTTCTATTCCAATTGTGACGACTCGTTTCGGAATAACGGTATCTACCTTAAAAAATCAACTATGCCGATATTGTTCCATTTTCCAAAGATTACATCTAAAAATGTAATGGGTTTGTCGAAAAATCACAAAATACTTAAATTTAGCATTTTTTCTCTACTTTTCAATGGTATGCGAGAAAAATTGTTTATCAACGTATTTTTATGAGAAATCTTGATAAATAACATAAAAAATCGAATATCTCAAAATAGGCGTTTCCGATTTTAATTTTCCTCTTTTTTTGATTTAAAGCTAAGAGTACAAAGAGTTTTAAGAAATTTTTTTTTATGATATCCATATTAGTTTTCGAGAAATTAATTTTCTTTCGAATTATAAAATAAATATTTCATTTGAAAATAAATTTGAAGTGTAAATTTGAAAAAAAAAAAAAATGACCCATATAAAATCGTGCAGAATTTTTACACCAAATTTTGAAAAACGGTCTTTTTTATAAATAATCACTAATTTGCAACCAATTTGAAGGTCCCGCCATTTATTCTCTTTTTGACCAAATGAGGTTTTGCTGAACTCATTATTTTCGTTTATCTATGTATTTTCGATAATTCCGAGTCTGGTACAGCAGCATCTAAACCTGTAACCAAAGACACTGGAACAAAACGGCGTTCTTAAGAATTGGCCATTTTGGGACTGTGATATCTCATGTGCAAGTTGAAATCTGCCTGAATTTAGAAAAGAATTTTAAGGTTGAAACCTTATCTCTGGGTTCTAGTCTGACCACGTCCCTGAATCTTTTAATATAGTGCAGTTTTCACGTATTTATGTACGTTTAAAAACAGTGAGGAAATCAGGTCTTTCACCCGTTTTGTAGCGTTTGACGGAACTGGCAGTGACCTCTAGCGTCCTTTTCGATCAGACAAAAAGAAATGCTAACCAATCCCTAGCGGACGCGTTTGAATATGATGACGGATTTCAAGATTCGGTAAACAAGGGAATCGTCAAAAAAAAACGTGCAATAATTCAAGAGAAAATTATATTGATGTTGGAATTTTGTCTCCTTTTTCCGATTGAAGTTTCCGGGGTGCTTCAATCGGAAAGAGGAGAATCTGGCCATAAACAAAATTTGGTACCCGGTTCTGCGAAACCTGCCATCCACACGCACCGCAGGCAGAACGATGAACACCGAGTTAAGTAGCACACCCACTACACGTACCGTAAGCAGAACGAGAGACAACGCCCTATATAACAGCAGTACCCCAGACACCGAGTCATTCGACGACGAGCAACCCGGAAGAACACTTCGACCTCGCCGCTGAAGATGTTTACCGTAGCAGTAAACGAAACGTCCGGAAGAAATTCCCACCGACCACGGCCCAATAGCCCGGAAAATACCTTCTCATATGACACCGGCCGTGAAAGCCTACATTCTCTAACTAAAATAACAGTTACTTATACCTAATACTTCATGAAATTGCATTTATCCTTCTATCAACAATATTTGAACTTTAGCCAGCGGAAAATTTCAACAATTAATAGGTAGTTTCATCAATGCCAAATAGGATTTTCCCTTGACCGATCTGGCTGGTTTCGCTAATCTGGTTTAATTCACGGAGGCAATATAATGGAATAATAATTATAGGGAGCGATGCGTGATGGTTATTGCCAAATAAAAGCACCCGACCTCTGGCTCCCAATAAAGTGACTGGTATACGTTAAAAAAAAAGAGTCGATAAAGCTCTTGTGTTTTAATACGCGATAATAAAAGGTTTTTATAGTTTTCATTATTTTTTTTTGCGTTAAAAACTACTATTATGAATTTTATTTCGATAGATAATTTTTTCCGTGCATCCTCTTGCAGGTAAGATATTTCCATAATAATATTACGGATATTGTATTCTGCGTCACGATCTGTTTCTATTACAATATAGGACTATTATGGCAATTATTCACTTTATACGCAGTTACTGTTAAAGTATACGAGCTGTAGTATGTACACTACAGCCCATGGAAGAATGGTCAAGGAGAAAGTTTTATAATCAATAAAGAGATGAAATTAAAAAAAATGGTGGAGGAGCCAATTAAACAAAACTTCCTCATCTCTCCTTCATATAAGCAAAATAACTAACATAATATACTTATATTATAAGTATCTATACTATAGATGTTAGAAATTTAAACAAAGGTAAAACATTAACAGAGTATTCCAGCAGTTTTTTCTCTTTTATTTTTGTGCTCATAATTATATATGCATATGCCATGTGGACTTTTTTACTATAGTTAAAGGTTTATTCGCTTTTAAGAAAAGATCCTTCTTTGTGTAGTACAATGGCTATTTATGTAGTTATTCTTATTCCTTGACATGTAAACATGCTAATATCCCAAATTCTTTCGACGTTGGGAAAAACTAAACACCCAAACCGCGTTTATTTTACTTAACACGTAAATACGTATCACACACTTGAGAAGATTTCAAACGAATTTCTCGACTTTACACAATCGAAATAGACGTGATCGATTGTCTCAGATCTATACGATACTTTTCGCAGTCCACTATTTATCAGATCCCCCTTATACAATTGTGACGTCCACTTTTGTATCTATACGAAATATCGTTTGTTAATGTTTCTTTCGCGTTTATAAGTTGCATGTAAACGTGTCAATTAGAAGATTGTAACATACGAGGGAACATTATCAATGAATCTTGATATATTTGTTCGACCAATCGGGTGTTGTGAATCGGCAAAATTTCACCTTTCGCGGTTCAAATCCTAAACTGCTCTATACGGGTGTGAAGTTAGCAATAGATTTCAGCAATAGAAATCTTGACAACGAATAAATAGTTAAAACAAAACTGAATACCATCTATTAAACTATAAGATTTTTTAGAAATGATTGAACTGGATATTCGACTGGAAACGGGGACACGCATTCAGAAAAAATTCCAATTTTTTTGGCAAATTCCTAACGAGTACGAAGTAGGGAACACATAGGACATGTATAAATCAACTCCTACTACTGTAAGATTTTTTACAAATGCTTGAACTGCGGATATTGAACTCGCAACGGTGACACCGATTCAAAAAACATCTATTGCTGTGCTGATGGTCACGAAAAATTCCAAAAGGAAATCGGTAAAAAATAGTTTACTTTTTCAAAACACCATGTAAATTTATTTATTATGTTAAATTGTGCAACTTTTTCCTAATTTAACCAACATAGGAGTTACGATGTTTACCGTTTTCAAGATTCCAATGCTACCTATACTGCAATTTTGACTGAAAAAGCTGTAATTGTACAACCTTCTGTAAATTGAATTGAAACCCATTCTTATCTTGGACAGGCTGTATATTAAGTTTAAAGAATATTATTCCCATGCGAAAGAAAAATTTTACGTAGTGTAGGATTTGAACCTGGCACCTCTCGTTTACCGAACGAGCGCTCAATCAATTGAGCCAAAGAGGTCGACAGGAACATACGATTTGAATCACACCAAATACAGTTCTTCTTAGAAGGTGTCCGGAGAACGAGAGGTGTCAACTATGGGCCGGTATTTCAATCTCCTAATAAGAGTATCTAATAACAATTCAGCTAATAAGTACATATAGGAAAAATGTAAGGTTATTTCAGTTATTCAGCTTATAACTTTTCTTAGGAGATTGAAATACCCTAAATGTTAATCTGTAATAATAAAAAAAAAAATTTGGCTAATTCTTCTTTTTTACTTTCTTATTTAGAATACTTCAAATAATTCGTTCTGCAGAAGTTGCCTATTTTCGATCCGCTATTTTATATTTTTGAACTTTTATCTTGAATTCGTAATAAGTAACTTCCACTACCCTCGGACACTCAATTATGTCCTGATTCAATCAGATTTTCAAGAAATTGGCCGTCATATAGTTTCTTTGAAATTTTGACTTTTGGTTCGTATAATAATAGGGGGTGATATTAATCAATTTCACGCGAATTGGATAATGATTTAGACTTTTGGCCAGCTTTTTGGGATTTGGCCCCTCTGTGCGGCGGCTTCAGACTCTCCTGCTAATTCTATTGGATCGGCATTCCTCACGATGATAAACATATTTCTCCGTCATCCATACTGCAGGGGAGATCGTTAATACAATAAGAAACAACAGAGGTCCGAGTATCGACCCTTGAGCTACGCCACCGAAGAAAAGCTTCTATTCCATTCAGTAACCTGTTGTCTAATGCCATGCAGGTACGATTTCTCTAGTTCCTCAATGCTATACAATTCCAACTTCCTTGTAGATGGTATACCGGGCCCACATCAGAATGCAGTAAGAACTATATATGGAAACAACTGTCTCGATACTTTTGCTTATCACTGTGTAAATTATATTTATTATATGCCATACTAAATAAATAACGTGAACACTCCAGTTTTTTCAAATAAAATTTATTGATACCGATTAATCCTATGTTATCCTTGTAAATGCAATACTTTTATAATGTATCCTTACGCTATTGATGGTATACTAATTCCTCGACATTCAAATTATAAAGATCTTGGGGTACATTTTGATTCGGCCTTGACATTTAACTATCACATTAAGGAAGTTGTTAACTATGCTGGCAGGTGTTTGGGATTTTTTATTCGCTCCTGCAGGTTGTTTACGGAATCTACTGTTCTGAAAGCTTTATTTAACACTATTGTTAGACCTAAACTCGAATATGCCTCACTGGTCTGGTATCCTCACTATACTGTCCAAAAATTGGCAATTGAGAAACCTCAAAAACGTTTTCTCAAATATTTATCATTTAAAATTGACCGTGTTTATCCACCACGTGGAGTAGAATATGATCATTTACTGACTAGGCATAATTTTAATTCTCTGGAAAGCAGAAGGATGAGTGCAAGTGCTAGATTTTTGGAGCAGTTGGTTCGTCAGTATGTTGACTGTCCTGCTGTGCTTTCGCAAATTAATTTTCTGCTGCCTACACATAATACTCGTTCTTTTGATGTCATTAAAATACCTTTTGCACGGTCAAATGTACTTAGACGTGCCCCACTTACACATATGGCAGTCAACGCTAATAGATTATCTCAGAATTTATTTATTTAATATTTTGTTTAATCCTTGATTAATTTTTCTTTTTAATTTCACTTGATGATTTATATTAATTTTTGTTTTGATTCCTTTTCTAATATTTTATACATATTTTTGATATACTTTATATTTAGTTTAGAAATTGTAGCACTACATCAGATGTTACATTTATTATTTTTGTCCTGTTATTGGCGTTTTGCTGTTGGGCAAATAAATATATTATTATTATTATTATTAACATTAGTAATAACACCCACCTATCCGGACATTTGATTAATTAACGCGTCAGTAATCGCAGCGGTGACCTTTCGATGACCGTTGGGATTTTTCATGAATGATCATCAAAGGCACGGTTAATATAGAGTCTATTGTCGCACGTTGGCACACAAATCCGATGCGATTTCTACGCACCGTGCGTCCCCACTCGCTCTTGCATTATTGTACTTATTTGTACGTAAATATAGCAGGCGGTCATACAGGCGAAACCGCGAAACGTATTTATAGAATTGGTTTGTGTTCAAAATCGTATACGCGGGCCGTTTCTTCTCCCATTTGGCACCGGGAGTAGTATCGACCAAACGTCGAAAATACTCCTCCAGCTTATGCGACGATAAATAAAATAAAAGATTCCGCCGAAATATACGCGACCTACTAGATCTTATTATTACGTATATACATGCATACGTATAAGTACTTTGTATTTATTGTGGTCGTTATTCATGTGGAGCCGATATGATTGCTCAATTTGGGGAAACACAATTTCGAGTTCGACTGTTTTGTAAATGTTGTAAATCGTTGGATATTTTCGTCACGAGTGGAAATCTTAACGCAAACACTTGAATAAATTTGTGTAAATTGTTATATCTCATGTCAATCTCTTTTGAAACGCTATCGGTGTATTTCATTGTACGAGGGTAGTATGATAAATACCTGTGTTGAGGAGAACAAGGCAATTGGTTTATATTTAGTATATTTATTTTTCAACATAATCACCTCGTAACTCTATACACTTGATCCAACTTTTTTAACCCATTTAAATAATAAAATTTTTCAAACTCTGCAAAATAAGCCTCTGTTGTCGCAATGACTTCGACCAAATTTTGCTGTGGCGACTGCGAAGGTGTGAGCTGGTGCGTTATCGTGGTGGAAGAGCACTTTTTTCTTCGCCAAATGCGTGGTTAAAGTTTTGTTGTATAGTTTAAACAAATTGTTTAATGGTGAACTTGTAATAATTGAGATACCGGAAATCCGCTTTCGCAGTTCTCTCTAGAATCGTTTGTAGTTGTTCGTAGTGATTTTCTTTCGTTTAAAGTTCAAAGATAAACAAATGGCGACAATTTAAACAAATTGCTTAATCGTGAATTTGTTAATAATTGATATATAAAAAATCCGCTTTCGCAGTTCACTTTAGAATTGTTTGTAGTTGTTTGCGGCGATTTTCCTTTCGTTTGTAGTTGAAAGATAAAGAATTGGCGATAACAATTGCGGAAATCTGGAGATGTGCGAACCAGATGATCTGCATTGATCTTCAAATGGTCACGGACGGTTCCTGTTTCTGTGGGTACCGTATAGAGCGAAAGTGTCACATGTTCTTGATATTACTTTGTTACATTCTCCATAGATAATAAATAAATTTAAATAAGCTTTGTTCGCTGTGCAGTCAGCAACTATCTACAACTGAACGACGCATGCGTAATAACAATTAAGCGTTCGCAGTGCTACAATTTCGTATTTGGACCGTTTGCAATTTAGAATTTGGTGTTCGCACAGTATAAAATTGTAGTCAGTAACAGTTGGTCATTAATCGAAAAAGTTCACGGATTTCTTGGGGATTTCAAATCCGCACATGCGCATTAAACGAGAGAGATAAAACAAAGCGTGTTGAAATAAGTTTTCTTGTGTTTGTGAGCGGATAATGAAGAGATCGACCATACCGAAACCAGTAAATTATATTTCTTGAGTGGCAAAGCATTCAATAAATACTTTCATATTAAAGATTTACCATCCATATTAATCCTGTTATTTTCACAAAAATACAAGCCAGTATTTAAATTATTATGTATCAAAGGCAAGATAACAAACACAAACTTTAGGTTATACCTAGTTATACCGAAGTTCACGCTGCGCGCGTAAATTCCAATTGTTGGACACAGATGGCAGTATTGTCGGTTTTGGATGTGTTCGCAGAGTAAATTATCAAACTAATTCCAAACTACAATCCTTTTTTTTTTAATCATGCGCACTGGAAAAACCGTAATAGTTTCCAATTAAGTTGGGATTCGCACAGCGAACAAACCTATAGTCTTCGTTTGTGTGATTAAGACGCGCTGGCATTTTGGTTTATACAATATTGACAGTTCTACTGTAATTGTTTTTGTGTTATCTCGGCCATGACTAACATGCCACATTTTCTAAAATGTAATTATATACTTCACTACAAACAGCTACAACTACAAACGAAAGGAAAATAACTCCAAGCCACTAGAAATAGAACTGGGATAGGGGTTTTTCGATATCTCAATTATTAATAAATTCACCTTTAAACAATTTGTTTAAATTATCGCCATCTGTTTATCTTTCAACTACAAACGAAAGGAAAATCAGTACAAACAACTACAAACGATTCTAAAGAGAACTGCGAAATCGGATTTTTGATATTTCAATGAGGTGCGATTGATTTTTGGAAGATCCTATAATTATTAATGGATGGAATTACAAACGAAATTATTGTTACTATAAACAACTACAAACAAAATACTAACATTTTCCATAAAGAAAAGTTTATTTTTAAAATGTGTGGTGCTCACAGTTCACATAGGTCAAAACTGTGAATAATTTTAAAGTCAAGTTCCGAGAATTACTCCAAGAAGAAATAAACTTGCAAGCCCTTTCAGAGAAAAAAAAAATTCCGAAATTTTTTTTTCAATTTTACGAAGAAAATTTTATCCAGACCACCCCATCAGCTCATCTCCCGGTAAAGCCTTGTTTCTAGTTTTCCGAAAAAATAACATAACCGAAAACAAAAAAAAACCTTTCTTCACTAATTTAATGTTACTGTTTTATATTAGCTATATTCCTTATCAGTAATAATCGCTATGCTTTCAATATCGGTAACATAATTGAAATTTTAATGCAACAGCACGATTACCGAATGACGTTATAATATTTCCCAACATTATCAATAACACCCAACGTAGCATCAATATGACAAGAGGATTAAGGACGTAATTACCGCTTGCAACAACGCTGTGGCTTTTTGCGCAAATGCGGCAAAATTAATTCTTTACAATTAACCGTATATCCTTTATCCTTCGTTACGCAAGCGAATTTAAAACGGAGAAAATGGAAAACAATTCGCAGATGCATACAGACGATGTATTTTTAAAATACAGGTATGCTATACTGCATAATCGTGGGTACCTGATTCAATGCCTATTTCTGCATCACTGTAAATCGATATTTGCTTATGTATCGTTTACATATCATTTTACAAGAGCGTAAAAGATACATAACATTCATTATTTTGACCTAGTTTCTATATAGACGTGTAACGCTTCAATTAAATTTTTTTTGTTTTATCTTACACCTCTCCACAAATGGGATCTGAACGTGCCAGTTTGATTTAAAATGTACTCGGTAAAATGTGTTAAGTTACAAAGGAATTTCCCTAAAAGGATAAATGGGTTCGTAAACAGTAATAAAATTACATATACTTTCATGTAAGCAAAAAAAAATAGCATGCAACTTCTTATCTGTAATACAGTTGTTCACGAAAGTATCCGGCCACCAAGAAGTTTATCGAAACGGCCAGAATATTACTAAATTATAAGGTGGTAAGGAACAACTAATGCGCATATTACATTCATTTATTAATACTATTTAAGTCAAACAAACTTTTAAATTGAAAATAATAAAATTGCTGTAACAAAAAATATAACGTAAAATACGCACTATAGCAAGCACACAGAAGTATCCGGCCCCTAACTATAAACATCAAAATAGTAACATTAAAACTTTTTAAAAACGAAATTAATACTTAGTGGGATAACTTCTGGATTTTATAATGGCTCTCAGTCTATTGGCCATTGATTTGGCTAACTTACTTGTTACACTAGGGCTTATTGCTTCCCATTCTTCCAACAGACGTTGTTTTAGCGTTTCTTTATTAGAAATCCGTTTGGTGCTAAGACTAGATTTTAATATTGCCCACAAATGTTCAATGGGGTTAACGTCTGGTGACTAAGGGGGGTTTTTAGTTGATTTCTGACATTTTATAGAATCCATTCCTTGATTTTTTGAGCGCAGTGCTTCGGATCATTGTCCTGTTGAAAGATGAAGTTACCTCCTAGCCTTTATTTTTCTGCACTAGCTTTCAATTTTTTTTTAATATATTAATATGGTCTTGTTGGAAACAACATCATAGGACCATTTTTTATAAGAGGAAATTTAACTGGCAACGTCTACTTAAATTTATTGCGAAATGAGGTGTTCCAGCACTTGCGGCCCTCTTTCCAAATGCAAACATAGGTGATCACCCTAATGCACATTTTTGGTTTCAACAAGATAGAGCTCCCTCCCATTTTGCCCATAATGTCCGCGATTATTTGAATGAAATTTTTCCGGGACGTTGGATCGGACGTAGAGGAGCAATCGAATGGCCAGCACGTTCGCCAGATCTCTCGCCATTAGATTTTTTCTTTTGGGGTCACATGAAATGTCAAGTGTACAAAAATCGTCCCCATAATCTTGGACAATTGGAAGAGAGAATAGTTCAAGAAGCCAATCGCATCACTCCAGAACAAATACAAAATTCAATAAGAAATTTTACTGACCGTTTACGTTTTTGTCAAATTGTAAATGGAGAGCATTTTGAACAATTATTGTAATCGCAACCTGAATAGACAGGTATCTTGATTTTTCTGTATTAGGACACTTTTTTAATTTTTTAACTGTTTTCTTGTGAATAAAAATAAACATCTTAATACTTCCTGAACGTAGTTTTTTATTTTGCATTCAAAAGTGTTAAAAAAATCTGAGCGTTCCATTTAAAAAAAAAAAGTTGGACGTATTGCGATTAAACCGGAAGTGAAAAAAATATTAACTGTATTGCATAAAATGCATTTATATTAACTATACCCCCATACCAAATTTCAGAAATCATAATTTTCAAATAACAAAGTTATTCGACCGTTCCGGGACTTTTTACTAACCCTGTATATAGGCACTCTCGAAATATCTGCATATACAGGATGTCCCATGACGAATGTTAGCGATCTCTATTTGGAAAACTATTCACGAGAAAAATCTGAAAATTCGAGGGTATATTAATATGGATTTGGTCTAATCGAAAAATATATCCACAACTCTCTAACACTTTCGATTATACAGGGTGTTGACATTAACTTTCTTATTTTAAATGCAACACCCTGTATATTTTTATATTTTTGAATTGCCCTTAAAATTCTAGTTAAAATTTATGTGCAGATCCCTATGCCTAAATTAATTTGTTTTCGAGATATTTCGATTCTTTGCAGAAAAGTGACATGGTAAGCCCTTAAAAAAAAACCGTTAGTATTTCATATGTGCTTCCGATTTTCTTCAATCCACTTGGCATACTCATGGAGTGAAGGTAAATGCATCAAGATGGCGCATAAAAATTATTGTATCTTATACCGAGTGTGCATGAAACTTAATAAGACATTAGTTCCGAACAATGAAGAAAAGTCAAAAATTTCAAATGGAATAACCCTATTTTTTTTTATGGTTCAACACTAAAAATAAGGGCGATATACTACTAAGTTCCCTATACCTATCGACCTAAAAAGTAGGCCTAATGTATGCTCGATTTGAAAAAATAGAGTTGCGCAACGTACTGATAAAACCGAACGTATATGTTAAAACATTTGATTTTAAGTAACTTACAATTAGACCTAAAACATTTTTCGTTTAAGTGATTGTATAAAGAGCATGATCAACCAATATCAGATAAATGGCACACCTGGTATATTCAAGGTAATTTTTCTCTCGAGTAAAATAGCTCAAAACATGTTGTCCCTGCATATATCGCTCAATAAATTAAAAGTATAATATTAAATTCGACTTTTATCGCTTTCCTAAATTACGTAGAGTTTAAAACAAAACCAGGACAATATAAATTAAAGTAGCAATCAAGTGGATAATAAAAAAACGCAGATGAAAGACTTGTATAAACAATTTACGGCAAATTTTCTTGCGTTACGCAGTTACCAGAATAATTTGATAAATGCAAGGAAGTGAGATTTAAATTAAGAAAGCTGAAACCACAGCTCGCAATTTTTTTTTAATTTAACATTCCTTGCGTTAAAGATACGGGTATTGTTATTGAGGTTAGCTAAAATTGATTTTTATTTTCTGTAGGCATACAGTCTTTTTTTGCTTGTTTGGTGTAAAGAAATATTATGGAAATCTGACTTGATTGGTAGATTTTAAAGAATACATACTTAAAAAGAAACATTTATTTCAACTTCAAACTATATATACGCAATACGAACTAGGTATTGTGTAATATTGTCTAGATTAGGTGAATAATCAATCAAAGCAAAGATATTCGTGAATTATTAAAAACGTAACATCCTAATATTTTTTTATGTAACATACTTTAATATAGACAAAAAGGTAAATATTTGGATCATATTTAATACTTATTATATGCAATAAAAAATACTTTTATGTAAGGTTTAAATGTTTTACCATTGTGAAATTCATGCTTATCAACTAATGGTCGCTTATAAATACATTGTGCAGTATCATTTCACACTTTGATGTAAGATTTCAAGGGAAAGCTAATGAAATAAGTGCATCTAATTCTGGTTTTACACCATAAAATTATTCACAGAAAAGTGCGTACAAAAAACTTTGTATTATTCGTTTCAAGATACAGTGCGGTGCTGCCTACCGTGTTTAAACAACTGTTGGGGCTCAATGTCCGCACTATATCTTGAAACAGACAATATATATAAAAAAAAAACGTCCTATAGCATATACAGTAGGTTTACTGAAGTGGCAACTTTTTTTTTAGTAAACAATGTTGCATAAAAACTAAAACGCAACCATTAGATACTTAGTATGTATGTATATACTATGAAAAATCACCTTTTGTTGTTTTTCCTATTTTTTTGTAGGTAGTTTTTCTTTTTAAATACTTACATTTAGTTTTACAAATACGAAAATTAGCCATTTTTTGTTTACAATAATATGTGTAACCAAAATAACATGAATGGAATTAACCGCTGGTTCAAATCTCGCTCCAGTCAACTGTGATTTGACCACGGATTTTCCCGAGGTCATGATGATTATTAGGGCTGAGATTTAGCTCTGCGTGGATGTATTGTAAGCATATAAATGCTTGGGCTTTATCAAAACCCCTGGATTGCTTCTGAAACCACCATCTGCAAATGACTGTCGCCAACACCTGATTTAAATAACTTCCGAAATAAATTGAATTCCAAGTGCTTACTAAATTTTGTTTGGAGCAAATTATCCTGTGTTGATGATATCTCATGATGACCTTGCCATAGCAGAACCAGACTTCACAATCAGTCTAATTTCTAAATTCTATACTATAGTTTATTGTAAAAGTATGATTACCGTTACTCCAGTAACAATTTTATTCGGAAAAAATGTTGACTTATCTGAAAAAATTATAAATCCATCAAAAATGAGTCATCTGCTAACTTTGCTAAGATGGGAGAATAAAAATTAAGCCCTCTATCAAACTTGTTGCCACTTCTTTCTTAAACATTATTAACATCTTGAATTTATTGATTATTTTTGTTACAATTGAATGTTGGATACCTATTTATTTATTAAATTCACATTTTTTTGACAAGCCTCGTTTATCACTAACATTTTTTTACAAATAATAACTTTTTCTCTAAAACTAATAATAAAAAAGATTTTCATCCGGAAAAAAACAGGGCAAATACTAAAAATATGTAAAAAAAATTAAAGGTATTTATGAGTCATATTTACAAGGTAATAAGAAAAATAGATACAACATTAAGTTCTTTGTATCATAAACCTGGTTCATGTATAAACATATTACACTTTCTAAAGCTTAAATTTAACAAGAGTTCTACCCAATAATTTAGAATCCTAATCCTACTTCGTTCAGGTAGATAAATCGCCTGCCCACTCATTATTAGTAGTTTTCCTTATATAAAGTTTGGAAAGAATGTTTTAATAATACACTGAATTTATATATCTTTTATATATGTAGTTTATCATGTTTCAGGTACTAAATAAATACAACAACTACCTATAACAGATGTTTTGCGTTACACTGTAACTAGTGTAAACAAATTGCAAAATAATAAAACACTTATCACGGCATTAAAGAAAATGTTTGTAAAAATTACATTTGTTGTTCAAGAGTCATTCAAATTCTGCAATATTGATAAGCATTAAGCTATAAATATTTTACCATAATAGCAGATTGCGTTTCTATGTAAAATGAGATTGGTTGGTAGTTAACTGGGAATTCATTGATAAAAACACATATGGCACCTAATCCTGGAACCCTGGATATTTATTTTTGGAAAACAACATGAATTTTGGAATTGTATCGAACGCTCAAATCTTGACCTATGACCTCTATGTAGTTGCTAAGGAACCGTGTACCTGCCTCAAAACCCAGCAGCGGCACTTTTGAAGGCGTTATCAGCAGTATTTATTATTCCGGTAAATAAACCGTAATACCGGATTAAGGCGTAAATACCGCGCAATAAGGTGGTAAACACGTCAACAGGACGAGACAGCAGCTCGAATCCCCGTCCTAAATTTCTAGTGCAGAAAAATCGCGTACACTATAAAAATTAAGGGATCTGCTTTGTGCTTTGTAAATAAATGTGTAATTTGACATTCTGTTTGTAATCAGGTTATAATATGTGGATGAAATTGTCACTATTTTATTTGTTCATTTCGACACTGACAAATTAAAAGCCAAAATCAGTCTAGACCGAGTTAACACGGTGAAAAATAAGTGTACATGATTTTTCTGCATTCCAGTGTACAACATATACCGAAGCAATATATCTGGGAGGTAACAGAATACAAAATGTCCGACGATTCCATTTACGTTCATTGTACGGCTACGACGCAATTAACTATATCTAACTATTGATAAAAGTGTGTATTACCTTTCAAACCTTAAATCTCCCGCAAACTCATCAACTTTCATAGTGACATAAGGGACAAAGGGGGTCCTCAAATACCAGCCATCTTGAAAGTGTACATGTTATAATAACCGTGTTGACGTCGATTCTGTCCCTGTAACCGTACCGTTGGCCACACTCACATCATCACTGATCACACGGGTTCACACACATTTCCTACACACTCTGGACCGTCTGATGTCGCGCTAAATCGACAACGTTACACCATATTTGACGTTTTTCTTCATGCTGTTTTTAACACGCGTCCATTCCCGATATTTTACGTTTCGCAGTGGCGCGGTAGTTCAACCGATATCCGTCCAAAGGCGCTACATGTACGATGATCGCGAACGAAAATCACACCAATCAGGATATTTATGGCGGTCCGGTGGACTTTTTAAAAAGGGCGATCTCAAAATGACACGCATACACGGCGGAGTACGTTGCGTTCGCGTATTATTTTCGTTTGCGAATTGAAACGCGGTCGCTCGCCACGTCGTCGTCGTTATATAAAACGCGATGACAGTGCAATGCGTTCGAAAGACGAAATAAAAT
This sequence comes from Cetonia aurata, assembly GCA_949128085.1. Taxonomy (NCBI): domain Eukaryota; kingdom Metazoa; phylum Arthropoda; class Insecta; order Coleoptera; family Scarabaeidae; genus Cetonia; species Cetonia aurata. Next base: position 40,710,758 of record OX421885.1, read on the forward strand.
TGTCAACAACGGTGTGTGCGTTTGTTACGCGGCCAAAGAGACGCTCACCTTCTACTAACGGTCGGTCGTAGAATGGATATTCCGTTCGATTTGATTGTGGCACTTTCCCGAGGTTGCGCTCGGCACAAAATAAAACATTTAATACCCAATGTATGTCAGCGTCAACCCAGTCAACGTTACTACTTTGAATGGGTGGCTGCGCCTGCTTAGATGCAACCAGTCAGACGGCCGTGTGAGTCACGTAGGCTATTGCGCCGTAGAAACTGTGACGCCAGGATTTCTGTTGTGAATGAGTCATCGGGCAAGGTATTCCCGATTACCCGGAATTCTTTTGTAAATGTGCAAACAATAAAATACCTCCCACATGCATTTACGTTTTTTCACCTGTTTTTTAAAATTTCACGTAATATATTTATATCAAGTTAGTCGATCGAAATTGAAACTTTAAGATATAAGAAATTGTGAATTTGTTAATATTGTGTTATGTATAATCTGGAAGCACTATTTGTTTAGAATTAAAAGCGTAAATAGTGCTATTACACTTTTTATATATACATTATTTTACAGAAACATCGAATAATCTCCAATATATCTTCTCGGTTGTGTAATACGTGTTTTGTATCGTACACACAAACTAACCCCCCTCAAACCCTTTCGCAAACGAGAAAAAATACCACTCTCCCCCTTACATGTGACGCACGCAAGTTGTTGCTATGAATTGTTTTGAACGCTGTGTTTTCAGACTGCCCTTCGTCAATTGTACATCCGGTCACGTTTGTAATTAGCGGTTTGACGAATCGATAGCGAACAAAAGACGCACGTGTCCTAAGTACGATTGCTATAGGCAATAAATATAAAATCGAAAACAGATGTAATAATTATTGTCAATTGTTACGTCGGCACATACCATATTCCTGTGCTGCGAGGTGACCCTTAAAAAGGGTCAGATTAGTTTTTATGACAATTTCTTGGTGCGTGAAGGATATAATTTAAAAAAAAGTAGGATTACATTGTACTGGTTACAAAGGTTCGGGCGATTTACGGGTTTTAAATATAAGAGGATTTTTTTTATTAAAAACTTTTATTGATAGTATGTATTATTCATAATATTTATATGAGTTTTCTATTATAGTATTAGAAGTAGCCATTCATAACAGTGTTTGGTAAGAGAAAACGAAAGAATCGTCATTTTACTATAAAAACAAAATGTTACTAAATTCTTTTCAAATTCTCTAATAATTGAATTGGAATCACAAGAGAGTAACGTGTTGGCAATCCAGAGATGCCATTTAGTGTTATTTGGGGTGCCTATATTTGTGATTATACCACTTCCGTAATAAAATGACAGCACGGTATGTATTAGAACCCGCAGAGTCAACTAGATGAGACGATAAGGGCTCTAAAAAGGTTTTAAGGGTCGAAATGCATATATTATTTTATATTCGATTATGTACAAGCTTTATGTGCTACGACAAAAAAGATAAAACTTGAAGAAATTGAATGACAAAATAAAGCCTTGTACATAATCGAATATAAAATAATATACTATATTATATTTATCATTTTTCGAGGCAGTTGGTTTTTGGGTTTCTGTTAAAATTTTGGTTTTATTTAGAATTAATGTTAGATCTAAGAAATTTCTTTGTATTTTTTTTTTCTGTAGCAAGTTTGAGTTGTGGGTGAATGATTACAGTTAAACATTTTTGCAGTGCCTATTTCATCCTTAGATGCGCGAATAACGCAAACGTTTATAGAATTTAGGGGTGAAATTGTGAAATTTAGTTTTGAGATTACCTCTTTTTCCGAATCAACTATTTCGAAACTTTACATAATAATCCGGTATTAAAGCTTGTATGATAAACAACATAACAGATTGAATGAATGAAAGACACTGTACAATGTATTTACAACGTATGTAGAACTGGCATTTGTGTGTCCGTATATTTTAATGACTCTCTTACAAACGTCTTTCTGTAACTACCTACCTTCTAAATCCAAACACAGGAAATATACGGTCATTTCTATTGTTGCAATGCAACACTCGACTTCCGTTGTTCCTTGAAAAATCGAAAAGGGACTAAAGTCAATACGTCCCAAATAAGTAATCTCGCTCAACTATCGTTCGTGAAAGGAAGATTAGCCTGGAAGCACTCGATGCAGAACGAATCTCGGTAGGAATTGAAGTTGTTCTTCTTCCGTCAATGGTCGTATACAGTTCTCAACTTACTTCTATACGCCGCTACTCTGTGCGGCAATTACGTTGTAAAATTTTATTGCAAGCTTTACTAATGACCCTGGTAATCCCTTCTTGTATATCGTAAAACATGATACAGACTGGCGCGCGGTAGCCGGTTGAAGATTGGATAAGATAATGGTCTCGTTGAGAGGACGCTCCATTTCTAATAAATGTAAACTTTGTACGCTTAAGTTATTTTCACTGTTAAGTGGAGGATAAAAGCTGTAATGATAGATGCCTTTTATTTTTCTGGAAAATAGGAGATTAAACAGACAAAAGGGTTTCTGTTTTAGTTCCTTTAAGTAAAGGATTAAGATAGATGTATTAAACTATACTTACCCTTGTTTCTAAGGACCATATAATTTTCTTTTTAAGATTATAGAGAAAATCATAAAGGAAGGAATGGTACTAGTCCAGTGCTTCGGTTAATATATTTTAGGTAGTTAAAGATAAAGCTTTGAAAGTTATGTTGTAAATTATTAAAATTACTAAACATTGCGAAAATGTTGGGAAGCAGGGTATGCCCTTTTGGGAAGTATTTCATTTTTTATTAAGTGATTCATTTAATACCATTAACTACAAAATACAATAGCAATACCCATACTATGATTATGATATTAGAAATTTAAACATACACATTACAATATTGTGAAAAATATTACAAATGTTTTTTGGCACCTGTCGCCCTCTATCTGATCGCATGGGAAGCTCGACGAACAGAGATCTACGTTATCATACTTATCGAACGAATCCACATGAATCCAAATTGGGCCCCTTACAATTTTGGGCATTTGTTAATGGCATTATAGATTGCATCGACTGTAAAGTGTTATAGTTTTCGGATGATTGAAAGCTTTTTGTCTTAATTGATAATCGCTATCTATTGCATTCTTGACGTGAATAGGCTATAGTTGTTCAAAAGTTTATGTTTTTAAATCTATCCCCCCGAACTATCACCGCTATTTGTTCAAAAATCGTAATTCAGTTTTTGTTGTAAGTCGTATCTGCACGCCCGTTTCCTCTAGCTGATGACGTCGTCAATTCTGACTTCATGAATTGTAGTTGTTACTGATTCTGTCAGTGGGTTGTATGTATGTGTGATATTAGGGGGATAGTACATAGTATTTACAGCTGGCCGTCCAGTCTGATTCCTTTTAAAAAGTGCAGAATGTCCGAAGGCCCCAGATTAGGTAACTCTCCCTCTGCGATTTCACATGCTCCCAGGTGCAGCGCCCTTGAGTTGCACAGTGCAGCGCAGTTTGTGAGTAGATGGATGGACGTTTCGTCCTGTTCCCCACAAAATCTACATTCGGCTTCCTTCGCTATTCCAAGTCTGCTTAGATGTCCGTCAGTGGGTTTATGACAGTTTACTGCACACATATCGATTCTTCCATATGTATCATAATACACACATAAAAATTTGGACACATAACACCGGATGGACGCCAGGGAACACCGAAAAGTGTTCCCTGGCGTTCATCCGTTTTTGGTGTTAAAATAAATGGAGTTAGCGCTTCTAATATCGGAAAGTGTTTTGAATTTAAAAATGAAATGTTTATCCCTTTTATGTGAAAACTAACGAATATACATTAAGACGCAAGCTTCAATGATTTGGTGTTACAAATGTCACAGAAAGTCAGATAAACTACATATACAGATTGCATTTGATGTTATTTTACTATAACCCCCGACGAACCATTTAATAATAAGGCGAAATATTGGATAAAGCTGTATGATATGGTAACTTGCAAGTTCCGAGACAAATTGACAGGAAACAAGTTAAAAGTGCTGTTGACTATATGATAAAAAACGTACGTAAGTTTTTCGTTAGAAGTTAGAGGTATGTTATTAATTATATTAAGAAAGGTGTTGTTAATTTCCCATAACAACCCCCATTTATGGCATCTATACAGTTTGTTAAATCAGCTTCAACATAAAAATTTGTAACTACATAGCAAATTTTCAATTTAACAACGAAATTTTTCTCATTGTGTACATATTATTAAATGATGTTTAGTGTGACTGTTGCAACTTTGCAGAAACAGTACGAGTTGCATTGTCATATACTCGCCGGTTCAAGGTCATTTCGACACAGTCCAATTTATAAGTGTGTCACGTTTTAATAAACATCTCAATCGATTATAAACAACAAAAGCCCTAAATAACGCGCACACCTGTCGAATAACAGCTACATCGGAATTGTCTCTTTTGGACACGTCTCAAATGCGCCGATTACAACAAAATAAACCGTGTGCAGTTTAATAGCGAGCAGGAAGCATCAATCCTTATAATATTTTGCCATCTCCTTCGCGACAGACGGCCCGGGATTGATTGTAATTAGAGGAAGTAGAATGGAAATGAATATTTACTGCTTCGCTTCTGTGTTATTTGCAAATATAAATACGTGCGGACATATTTGAGTTTCGTAAATGAAAACAAGACGATGTGACGACACGAAAATAAAAGCAAACAATTTATTCCCATTATATTATCGCCATTGTTGTATTCGTAAAGTAACTATTAGAGAGGTGTCCCGAATTTGTTCTAAATCGTTTCATAAGTGGTTATATGGTATATAGCGGTCTTAAGTACGGCCGCACTATATTGCAGAAGTGCTTCGCGCAACATAAATCTGCACTGCACTGGTATAGCGTCGTATAGATTCATTTGCATGTTCCGATTTTTAACACCCCTCCAAATAGACAGAGAGGCAGATAGAGGAGGGTAGAACGGTATTATACTGTGGTATTAGGGGTCCTGTATCGGGAGCAAGAGCAAAAACGTTTAAACACAGATGAATGCACCACTGCCTGGTTCTTCTTTCGACGACGGGTCCACAACGCAATCGGAACTCTAACTAACAGACAGTCAGTGCCCCGTGGTGATACTGCAGTGTGAAATTTTAGTCTTGAACCGGCGATAGTGTTGTGTAGTGGTGATATACTGGAAGGGTATAATAGATCGCGCAAGATGCTCGCGAAATTAACACGGTTTTTCTTGACTTGTCTTATAATCAGCGGTAAGTTTGATATTACTTTCATTTCTTTTTTTTTATTGCTATTTCTAACACGTGCATCTCTTCCGAAGATGCAGACACTGACCGATCTATTCCTATTTGAAACGGACTGCATTAAAAATAGATACGCGTTGCGAACACGTGGATGAATTTCTTCATCTTTGCATTCCTCTTTTTGTCAAATTTCGAATTGTCTTACTGCCTACTTCGATTCGCTTATCTCCTATACGTACAGCGCGGATTTGGCGCGAAACATCTGTTTTGGATTTTGCGCGGGCATAAAACACCGTTTTTAGAGGTTGCCGTCTGCCTTGAATAGATCACCCTAACCCCTAATATAATAAAATTTTGCCTCACCATCTTTCGATTTCCTATTCAAAAGATGCGTGTGACATTCATACATATCTCAAGGTTATTTCTCTTTTCGTATTGTATATCCACAGTTGAATAGAGCATACACCCATACAACTGCACACAAAATAGTGTTAATAAAAACCGAGCACAATAAATACTTAAAAGACGAAACAATTAAACATCTTTATTCTGAAATGCACTGATTATAAATTCTTATTAATAGATAAAACACGTAAAATAATGATAAAGTTAATTATTTTAATATAATTCAATTTAAAAGTACAGAGTTTACTATTAAAATTCTGTTATAATGAAACATTTCTGATGGCAGTTGAATATATTTTTGATTTGTTTGCAACACACACCAAGACAAAATAAATAAATGCAGTTTATACTCATTTCATTTGTCTGAACATTATGAATTCTTAACTTTATTGGTCATTTTAAATACTAATACTTCAACGGTATACACTAAAATTATTTTCGAACCGCATTGTTTAAATCTTATCATCAATTCAGAGCCTCAAAGTAACAATTGCTGCATTTCTTTAGATTTATAATCAATAAAATATCTTTCCAAGTATACAGGGTTTTACAAATTCAGAAACTTTGCAGTGATACATACAAGGTTCTGAAAAAGTATAGACACAATTTCCTACTAGCACTCTGATGACTTGATCTACAATTTTGTAACATTGCACATTGAAACTAAAAAATTTTCTGAATATTCTGACATAAATAAATTTTCGTTAAGACAAATACCTTTCGAACTAGTCGGCATCTTGAATTTTTTTAAATAGCAGTATGGGTCTTTCATGACGTATTCCTAAAGCTTATTTTCTTCTCTTTACGAGAATGTGCAATTTGTTTGAGTTTATTTAAAAAAATTGACTTTTTACATCTACTTTAGGAGACCAGTTTTTTTTATAACCACTTTATTTTTGTACTTTAGACAAACACGTTTCATACAGACAATTTATAGAATACACTTTTGCATAATTCATAAATATTTTCATTTATACAGAGTGTCTCAAAAGTAGGTATCTAAGCGGTCTGATTGTGAGTGCTAGAGGATTGTGTTAAGACCTTTGACAACCCCGAATATGATTTCTACAATTGCAGCTTGTGACATTTTACCCGTTTGCCAAACACGTTTTTTCAAACCTCCTCAAAATTTGAAATGTTTAAATATTTCTTTTGTCTAATTCAACTAGATGAGACTTATCCGATGGTATTTCTATCATTTTTCGGGCTACTACATCACTCGGCCTCTTCGAAATTTGTGTCTAAAGTTGCGACTTTTCGACGATCGAAATGAAGAATCTGACATGTCTCGGCGTTAATTGAACTTAAAACGTCAGCTGCAACTGCATGTAAAAATTTCGACAAAATTTACAATATAGCCAAAACTACTTAATGATTACAGTCAAGTGTCTGAGGTTGGCTATACAAAATTTACGTTGGTACAATTGTGTAGTTGGCTTATCAAAATTTTTCTTTTCATCGGTTATGTTTAATGTTTACACATGGATCACCACGGCGCGATGACAGGTGACAAACTGACGCGTAACCAATTCACAAAAGTAAAAAGGAACTAGATAACCAATCTAGGGACCTTTTTGATACCAATTTCTAATATGATGTTACAATTTACAATAGAGCTAAAACAAACGACGATGTAAATAAGTAATTAAGTAAGTAATTTTATTGATTTGTAGAATCAAGGTTGATTATAAAATCAGTCAAAATAAAACAAAAAGAAAAATTATTAATCTAAGCAAACATTGATGAATGAACCCAAACCACCACCAATTAGAAAAGAAAGAAAAACTAGAACGAAACAGTAATCTTAAAGCTAAAAACAAAAACGAAAAGTTCATAATAAATATTCTTGCACGCTATAAAAAGCCCTCTCGATTAGAAATCGTTTAACATTATTCTCAAAGCTCACAGTGGCAGTTTTTATTACATCAGGTAACTTGTTGTACAACCTTCTACCTAGTAGTGACTCGGTGACCTGCAACTCGTATTTCGGTATACAAAAGTCATCAAGATGTAGTGTGGTAAAGAGTTAATCACGCCCTGGTAGGACATTTACCGAAATGTAATATGGGTGATTAATGTGCAAATTAGAAAAAAAATACTATTAAAAACTCATGTCGCAATGACTCGTCCATTGAATCACTCGCATTACAACAAAGGTCATTGTGACACTTGTGTTTTAATATACTATTACCAAATACCACCTGCGTTTCTTCGGTAGTTTTCGTGAGCATTTCTGCGGACACATTAATGGAGCACCCTATATACTACGCATATCCGATATTATGTCGTAATGTCTAGTACTGCCAACCTGAGTGTTTGTATGTATTAGCTGACTTGCTCATTTATATAGCAACATATTACGTCGTTACCATGGCATATGTTAAATGTTTGTGTTCTTACTAAATTTATACTCTTTATTTTCGAGGATACCTAGTTTATTCAGGAACACAAAACAGATGCATCGGGCACATTTTTTTGCCGTTGGTCAACATGTTAAATAGCAAATCGCATATGCCAATTTATCGTGAAGAAACTGGAAATGTTTCAATAAAGATATCACTGGAGCTAATATATTTCGAGTTCGAAACACTAATTTGGTGCATAATATTGCATAAGGTGTTGACACTTCGTTTTGTTGTAACTTCTTCGGGAAATTTAAAAATAAAAACTCTAGGCAATAAATTAAGCTAAATATCTGTGAAGTACATATTCAAGATAATGCGATATAAAAGTCCTGTGTATGAATTGTAGTGATAGATTGGCATATAGATTGGCATTCCACTGTTAGAATAATCGGATAGGTGTAATATTCAAAACTAGTCTGTATTTAAGTTTAGAGACGCTAAGTCTAACTCCAATGAGGCCACTGTTATCAGAAATATTGTACTATATATGAGAGAGAAAGGGAAGCCCTCTTATTTTGAATGAGATGTCGTGTAAAAGATATTCCATGATCCTAACATGTATATGTATGTCGAAAATTTAGTGTTTATTTGTTTATAATGTTGGTATATATTATTTCTCGTTCATTTGATTGCTTGTCTCGAAGTATACATAAGCGTATAAATGACTAGTTTTATAGGACGTGAAGACTCCGAAGATTTCTGTGGAAGCTTACCATAAATCATTTTACAAACAAATAATATCTGCTCTTTATGTATATGCTTATTTGATTTATGACTGTCTTTCAAATGGGAATTCTGCTGTATTCTTTTCAACGAATTTAGATAACATAAATGAGTTTTGGCACATTTTCCTGTACTGATTGTAAACAATGTTATTTCACACTCAAGTGTTGCTTAATATAGTTAGTACTTGCAGGGTAATGTTTAAGGGTTGAGCGAGAAACAGTTTTAGGAAGGATCCTTATCTGGTAAAGTATTCTAACCACTTGAAAAAACGTGTTAAGTACAGCGACGTGGTTTACATTACGCAAATAATATTTTGTTTGACATTCATTTTATATCTCAACAAAATAAACAAATCGGTTATGATTGTTATTTCAACAATACTATAAAAATATAACAATGAATAAAATCGTGTGCTTTATATTAATAAATATCTCATAACTAACTTATTATCTTATAATAAAAATATACGAAAAAGTCTTAACCGTAAATATGTTAGCTTTCTTGTTTTTTATCGATACTTCCATATGTGAAACACCGATTTGCCCCCATGCACACATATTCACCCTCAATTTTCAAGGGTCATGATAAAGGACCATTATACGCACATACTCCGTCCGTCTCTGTCTTTCAACACCCCCAGGAACACGTGTTGAATGCATGTTGTATTAGACTTCAGTTTAGCGTAGGTTCCAATATAATATCTAGACTACGCCCCAACTTAATATCATATTATTTCGTATTCGTAAAATGCTGGAAATATCCCATATGTAATTTCTCTAATCTATAATGAGTGTTTAATGCCCACCAGCATATTGCGAGGAAATTGATGAGTAACTATGTTTAAATTTGATTTTAAATGCCATTAAGCAGAAAGAGAAATTCGAAATTGGAATTTTGGTAGGATCGATATGCGCTAATCTTTTGTTTAATTGTGGTATATACGCTATCTGTGTATACGATAAGGCTTTAGTGCTAAATCATAAATATACATAAAGGCATAAACAGAATAATGAGATATTTATGATTTCTAGAATTGTCTAAATGCCTAAATACATATGGCATTTGTAATGAATTAACTATTAAGTATATATTTACCGTTTAAACTAAAATATCCAGTATAAATTGCATTTATTTTTTCAACATAGCACTTGGTAGTAAAAAATTGTCTACTACCTTGCGGACATATCCACACAAAAAAAGAAACAAAATAACACTTTTAAACTCAGTTTAATTTCAACACATTTAACTAACATAAAATAGGTACACAACAGTAGACACCATGTTTTTTCTCAATTTCTATAATTTCTACTTTCTTCTTCTTACTTAAAAAATACATAAGGAAAAAGTGCGCACAGCGCAAGCGTATATGTTCATACCATGTTTATACGACACCTGTCGATAATGTAGCTATGCTAGCTTCGTAGTTTCAATTGAGCCAGCATAGATGTCGCGCCGAGTTGTAATTTAAAATAAAAATAATAAATAACAATGATTTCAAAACAGCACTAGACTTGACAATACAATTAAAATGAAGCTTAAAAATTATAGAGGGTGAATAGAAACCTACTTTTCATAATGGAACTTCCTGTATTTATTATATTATTTACATTGTCATTTAACGGTCTTTATAAGATTGTATTAAGATTTTCTATGCCTATAATGTTTATATAAAAGATTTTTTGTTAATATAGAAAATAAAGTGATAATAAAAAATTCTCTTGTGTGCTAAATTTGAATAAAGCTTTTTTTTACCATTAACAAAAAGACGACCTGCTAAAGAGAAATTTATTATTACTTTTTGCTTATGATTTTTTATTTATCGGGTTAACGTTATTAATGGTGCTGGAGGTAGAACAGCGCCTTATGCTTTAAGCAGCTGATCCTGCACCTTTTTGCATGTTGGTTAAATTTTTAGCATTTACTTATTTTTATACTATGTTTGATGCCAATAAACCGCCAAATAACAAAACCAATATTATTATTGTTTGAAAACCTACCATTAATTTCTTATACATCCAACAGCTTAAATATCTTTCCTAGTTTCTGTCTTTCTTAACATCTAAAATTGGAATTAACCAATTAACGGAAGCCCTCATAAATTGGCCCACCGTAATTCTAAGTAAAAAAATACTCCCACGAGAAAAGTAGACGTAAAAAACACATAATTATTATCCGTACTCGTAACTTCTTCAGCATCTAACACATGTAATACTTGCTATACATAACACTTTACGCCAGAGCGCTACCCATCTATATTATACCAGCTTTAAAAAGCGAAGGGCCCATTCATTTACGCATACGTCTTAAATCCTCGTCGCATCAGTTTGCCTGTCTATACACGCTCCCTGTTTTCTTTTTTCAGCGGCGAACTGCCAGGAGGACAGTACACCTATTGTCGAAACGGCCTCCAGTACCAGCGGCGCTATTTTTAACGACGCAACGACCGGCAGATACGCGGGAGAAACTATCAGCACGCATCCAGGCAAAATCCCAGACTCTCCGGGGAACGACAGATTGGGAACCGCAGACGATTTTACTGCCCCTTCCAGCGAGGGGGAGTCGTCCAATTCCACAGAAACTGTACTACTAAGGGGTACAAGCGCAGAAATGAAAAAATCTACGGTTGTAAAAAAAGCTAATTTTATTGGGTTGACTACAGAAGCGATTGTGTCCACCAATAAGGATGAAGACGCGTTAGACGTGCTCAGTAACGATTACGTGTATGCCGATCAAGACATCAGATTTCCTGTTTTTACTCATTCACCACCGATTTTAACCACAACAGATATTACGACTTCAAAGCCAGAAGATTTAGACGAATATATATATGGTGAACAATTATCTAAAGAAGAAGAGATTGCTGAAGAAGCAATTACCCTAGTTAATAATTTATCATCGACAAAGGAATCAAGAAGCAATATGGATAACCAAGAATCTGATGAAAACATTACAAGACTCAAAGGGCAAGTTGAAGATAACATTAGGGAAAATGTTACAACTCTTGCTCCGTCTAATGAAGAATCAACACCTGTAGAAATTATAACAACTACTCCTTATATTTTGCGATTTGAAACCATCCCAGCTAATGAAGGAATTGAACAAAATACACCTACCACAGTTAATGATCTACCATCAAAAGACGAATCACCTGCTGTACAGCACAACAAGCAATCTGAAAACGTTACAATAAATGAGAAAACTACATCTGAAACACAATCACATCTTGCAAAAATTACACCTTACAATTTGCTACAAACTACCACCATTCAGCAAAAAATTATAGATTTTGACTCCACACAAAACGAGCAAGATGCTACTTCATCAGCAACTTCACTCGACTACACAACTTCCTCATCGACCCTCGAAGAAAATCGCTCTGATTTTGATTTAGAAAAGAGAGAAGAAACAACTACCTTCACAGTTTCAGATGATTCAAATGAAGGAACGTCACTTCAGAAAAGATATACTGCAGATATTTATTCTTCTTTAGCGACAGAACTGTCACCACAAAACACTATAGTAGATGTCAAGACAGAAAGCTATTATGTACCAACAAATATCCCTTTTACTTTACACGTTGAGGAATTAATTATAACATTACCACCTAGTGTTTTTGAGCAAATTAATGCGAAGAGAATTGCTTTCGATAATGAAGAATCTTCGAGTTCTGCCACGACAAGTGTTGATGAAAAATTGCATGAGAACTTTCAGACTGATAATATAATTGTCTCTACGCCGGCGCCGGTAGATAATTTAAATAAGGACACAATTCAAGATTTAGATGACGTAGAAGTTTTTAAAGGTGATAATGCTGTATCGTATGAGAATATAGTTCTGTCAACTACTGCTGAAGCAAATTCGTTTTCAACGGATTTTTATTCAGCAACACCCATGACAATATTTAGCCAAAAGGAAGATGTTACTACAACGATTCCTGATTTAATTCGGGAAGATAATTCTACAAATAGTATTCCTTCAACTAGTCAATTAATAGTAACTTCATCATTTGAAGGAAGTCAAACTACATTTGATACAATATTAAATAATACAGTAACTGATCGATCAACTATTGGTGCGTCTGAAAATAATTCTGTAACTCAAAAGGATACTGTATTTACAACATTTGCATCCTCTGTAGTTACGGAAACAAATATACCTTCTTCATCAATAGTAAATGAAAATACTGATACCACACCATATTTTACTATAGCCACAGAAGCAATTACCAACATTCTTTCTACCACGTCATCAACACCAATAGAAGAACCTCAAAGTACAACCTCAAATGATGATTATGAAATTCCTGTTACGCAAGATGTGATTACTGAAAGTAATAATTATGAAGGACAATCAACAATTGCTGCTGTCACAGTAACATCCCCAAACGAAGAAGTTCAAAGCAATTTGTATGAACAATTTACTGAAAATATATCAACAGAAAAGTTATTACATTTCGACGCAAACTTTACCACTGAATATGAAACCACATCGTCAGATTCTAACATAGACACAACAACTACTATTATAGATGTGTGGTTAGCTGAGCAAAACTTGACAAGGACAACAATAGAAGAAGATTTATTAACTGCTTCAACCACAATTGTAAGTGCAAAAGATGATTCTGATGATATTTTGGACGTAACAGAAGGAAATTTAACAACGACAACTTTAACAGTTCCAACTACTGAAATTGGTGAAGATTCTGAAGGCAGTATTGGTACTACTAACTCAGATGCAATTACACCTTCACTTAGTGAAGATCAATATAGTACTACAACTGACTTATATGAAAATGCTCACCAAGGTGTTGATGATCAAATTCAATTTGTATCCAAAACGTTCAGAGAGGGAAAAAAGTTAGATATGCAAGGAACAAGCACTGAATATCAAGAGGCATCAACCGCTGTTAATATGGAAAGTGTTACTACAGAATCTGGTGCACATGATTTAGATTTAAATGAAGAGAATTTAACAAGCACAATATTCTCCAAAGAACTAGTTGATAACGGTCAATTCACAGCTGACGCTATTAATATTCTGAAGGAATCTAGTTATGAAACCACTGAAAATGTACACGAAGATAATTTAGAATCAAATGAAGGTGTACCAGATCTAGAGGTGACGACACCAACTTTGGAAAGTGGTGACAGTTTCGAAAATGCATCAACAGTTGTAATGGACACCACAACTGACAATAATTTTGATGTTAGTACAGAACGTATTGTATATACATTAACTATGAGTACAAAATCTGAAGAATTTTTAAATTTTAACCATCTTGAAGAAGAAAGTGCGAAAAACGAGCAAAATTCCACGGAGGTAACATTAACGACTATACATGCGCAATTTTTCGAGTCTTACCAGCATAGAAATAATGAAACAATTGAAGATGATAGTTTACCAAATAAGGAAATAATCCTGTTGCCACAAGATTATAATTGGACTTCAACAGAGTTGCACGAAGAAGCCCAAACAATAGGAAATATTCTTATTCAGAAAGAATCTAGTACAACCACGGATAATATTATATCGTCCAAGAAAGAATTGGAGGAATTGGATAGTACATATCTGTCAAACCAAACCAGTACTACAAGCAATATTTTTGGTGATACCACCACAACTTCGGATAATTTGAATGTAGAAGATAACAGAGAAGCATTTATAGAATCCAAAATAAATGTCCCCATTACTCCAGCGTATGATGAAGAAAGATCGGTTATTTCCACTAAGTATCTAGATGAAAAAGCTACCCAATCTACACCTTCTGAACAAAGTGGTGATCTCTTGACGCAAAAAAGCATTATGGATATATTACGAGGTGAAAACGTTGACATGGAGGAACACAGTTTGACCGACAGGGAGACAAAAGTTAATTTGACATCTTTAGACATGCAAAATTGGCAGAAACTCAGCTTGAACGAATTGCAAGAAGTTGGAGATAATATTGAAGGAGAGGAATCAGAGGAAAGTGATGATGGTATCAAGACTCTCGAAGAAGATTTATTGAATGGTGCAACCAATGGAAACGAGTCACATACCAACCCTGTTTCTACCAGTTATTTTGATGAAGATTACACGAATTCAGAAGAGTTTAATAGCTCAGAAGCAATTTATCATGATCACCAAAACAATACGCCTTACTTATTTATAGTTCCAAATAAAGATGGATGCTTAGCAGGAAATATTAGCTTGAAAGTGTTTGTTGGGGTATAATATATATAATATTTTCTCGCTAAGTCATCGCAATAATAATATTTATTTTGTTCACAGGAGCAGATAATGCACATACCAAAAGACGCTCTTGTGGTCAATAATTGTTTAAATCAAACCTACGATCTGACGATAGCTTGGGAGGATCGTGATCTTCATGGTGTGGATGTAAATAGTACAATATCGCTCGCATTGAAGGCTGAAGAGACATATTATTTCTTGGAATCCGTCGAAATTAAGCATATGGATAATACTGAAGGTGAGTGAGGGTAAAATGAGGCTTTTTCAAATCATAGACATTATATTTTGAAGATACCAAATGTAGGAAAGAAAATTTGACGATGCTAGCGACGAAGATGGGAGAAACTATGTTGGGACACGCAATCATAGACTTCGAAAATGGATATCAGTTAGAGTTAATGGACGTTATTTTAAGTATTGAAGAAAATGACAATCCCACAGGTATGTAACCGTAATATGCTTTCCTTTCTGGTTTAAAGAGTTTCATTTTCATTTATTTAAAGATACAACCTACACATCCCAGGCGGCACCAGTGATCAGTACAATGGTACTGGTTATAATATGCACATCTACAACTACTTGCCTAATTTTGGCAATTGCAGCTATTATAGTATATAGGAAGGTTACAACTAAAGCTGCAGTGTATAAAATGACGGTCGAATAAATGGTTACTATTTATGTACAAAAATAAACCAAAGATATTACTTTTTGTAAATAAAAAAGCATGTGAAAGACCTACTTACTTTTTCGTTGGATAATTACTTTCGTCTTAGCATAACTGCACATGAAAAATCTTTCGTGATACTTTCGTTCTTCAGTCTCTACGAAAAAGTAAGTAAGGATTATTGTTCCAAAAATCAAGTACCTCTTCTTAAAGATAAGTTCAGTTTTGTAATATTACCTAAGATGTAGATAAAAAAGAATGTTGACACAAATATGTATTATTTAAAACGGATTTGTTTGTTTTGTTAAAAGAATTCTTTTAGTAACTGTATGTACCTATACCTATAAAAAATTTATATTATTAAGTGAATGTGTAAAGAAAGGCGAGATATTTTGTATATATCTATATATTGTTTTTAATATATGATAGATTTAAGTTTTTAAAATGCGTTTTCTTTAGAATAATATGAAAGTTTAGTGTAATTAAACGTTTTAGAAACCTGTAAGCTTGGAGCACGTGTATACGGTCTGTCCCGCGTTTCAGAATAATATTTTTTGTAAAATTTATAATAAAAAAATCTCATTTGTTGCCAACAGTAGAGTACAAAATGCTACTTCTGGACCATGTCAATTGGCACGGAAAATATCCATAAAAACGGTCAAAAACCAAATGGAAATGACTAAAGAAGACCAAAAAATCCTTCAAAAAATCACGCATTTTTATTCACTTTAAAATACCCCAAAAATAGCTTTTCATTTTTATGGACCAAGTCAATTGTCGCATGCCAAAGGCCTTGAAAATTATTACCAAATAAATTCTGCATATCCCAATTCTATTCAATATTCTTATCCGCACATAAAAAAAGGTATACCTAATTGTTCAAAGTCTACTAAAATATCTGAACACTCCAGAATGAATTTTCATTTAGAGATCACTATTAAAATTTTAACGTAACGTAAACATGCTCTATCTGTGTCATAAGTATAAAAAAATATTACACCTGGCCAACGTATATTTGTTCATCTCTCAGCGGAAAATTCAAATATTTCGTGCCTAATAAGAATGCAACTTTTTACACATGCACAAATAAATGATGGAGTCTGGCTTGTATTCGTCACCTATTTGAAAGCTAGATTGAGCTAGATCAGAATGTCGTAGAATAATTTGCTAAAAACAGAAAATGTACACACAGAACCACAAACACCTAATACGTAATAGCACCAACTTTATTAGTGTATATTAAATTGCCTAACCATCAGAAGACAACTGACTTGCTTTCGATTATTTCAGGAGCTTCAAAGTTGAAGCATGAAGCTATGATTTTCTAGTAATAGTTATTTTAATACCTTGAAGTTATTAGAAATAGTTGTCATACTCAAGAAATATCAACTCACTCTTGAATATTAAATTTTAACGATTTGGCATTTTCTTTGACAGGTACATATATAATGAAGTTCCCAAATATGTAATCAATATTCGGGAACTTATTAATCTACTAAAGATATTACAGAAATAACTGCAAATCAAGCGTCCATTACAGCACCCTTACTTGGGACATTTTGTAGAGTTCTGTTTTGAAGGTTGGCCAACCTTTTAGTGTTTTTGCAGACAGCTGCCGTGTGTGTTGCCGGTCATGTAATTACAAGTGGCTTTTTAAAATTATGTCAGAAATCAAAAACATAAATTGCGTTGCTATTATTGTTTTTAAAATTTGTATGAAAATATACTGTTTTAAAGGGTGTGAAAAACGTTACTACTATTTGCTCAACATTAGACATAAACGGGATCGAAATTTCTTATGCTTATGTCATTGAACAACAGACATACGTACTCATAAGTATTATTTTACTTAACTAATCAAGGTCTACTCATTATGTCGTTATACTTTCCCAAAAAAACACGTACTGCAAAATGGTAGGATACTAAATTGTCATACCATTAGCTTTCCGATAAGTCGAAATAAATAGAGTGAAAAGATGTTGTTGTGAAGAGTAAATAGAGTGAAGCATATTACCAAAACTAAATTGAAGTTTCTTGTAGTAAATTTACCTGTAAAATCGTAGGCAACTTTGTTACCAACGATTTTACATTTAATTTCACTAGATTTTTTTTGTAGTGTGGCTTCTTATTATTTGAAAAGCTTTCCTATACACTATGCGCTTCTAGAACTAAGAGAACGTTACACAGTTATTGATCCTGAACGCCAGGTGGCGCAGCAATCAAATTTTCCGTCAGCTTCTCCGCGTTCCCGTTTGCAAAGCACGAAACGTAACAAAGATGGCGGTGAAAAGCTCGTTTGCTTTCTAGCCGCGTTATCGACGACCAGGTGCTCGGTGGAAGGAGGTCGCGTACGCGAACACAATAATAAAAATAACTATAATGACGGCGATGATGCGATGAGTAGGACGAGTGTGAGCGGCACGTGTCGCCCGAAACCCGCATCCGTCAGTGATTAGTAAATTGGTCGTGTAGCATAACCGAAAGGTGTCCGTCGCGTTTTAATTGAAATTCAGCTGCACTTTTATACCACTGTATTATCAACAAAGTGCATGTGGTGAAAAAAATGCATACGCGCAGCACCCCCATCCATCATTTATGATACCACCAATGGTTGTTCTGATACTCGCGAGGGTGTTTGTAATTGATACGCACGCTTCGCCGATCTTTGACACCGTTTTGGGCAGATGTATAACAGTGTTTATGCCTGTAAATGTTGACTAAAATTGCCGAATCGAATGATGCATACCTACCCTGTATTACCGCAGTTTCTATGTGTCAAAATAGAATCATGTCAAAGGTACTCGCACATCGGAAACTAAACAGTCTACCGAGTGTATGCTATATCCTGAAACAGCAAACGCAAGAATATTTAGTCTCTTACGGCCGTACAGATGGCGTTTTAAGACGTAAAATTGCGTATGCGTTTTAAAAACAGGGGGAAATTGACTAAGTTTACACGAGCTTGTAACATTAGCTTTACATAAATCGCTTTTCTTTAAGGCACAGTAAAATATAGTGTAAACAACAAATTGCACTAGTTTTAATAAAAACACTTTAGTAAATCAAAAATGTTAGCAATAGCCTTATCGTAATAACATCTGACGTAAAATTACGTGTAAACAGTTCAGAACATTTCATTTCCTTGATACCATCCTAAGTCAAAGCATATAATGTTGTTCAGATATGATCAGACATATATACATGGCGATAATAGCATAGGTTATGTGCATATGTGTACTTAAACGGTCTCTTGTGGCTTATTTAAATTTCGGTATTCGGCATGTGTTCTAAGAAACGGGATTCGTAGGATGTGGGAGAAATAAGATTTTTCTTGCCATTAGCTGGACAAAGACAAATCACAAAGTAAAGGTGATAATAAAATGAAAATGCGTACTTCCTAATTGGAATAATTTACTATATGAAGTTACGGTTTCAGTGTTAAACCATCATCAGGCGAAAAATAAAGGTTGAAAGCTGATAGTGTTCATATAATAGTCGATGGTGTCGCGGGTGAACCCTCTCCGACACTCTTTTTTATTTTATTATCACCTTTATCAAAAACCTAATTATGGACCTTAGAATTAAATCACAAAATGTTTGGAATAATCGTAACAATAACACGACACCATCGGATTCAATGTTTTTATTGTGTTCGGTCGTTGCAAGCATATAAATTTTCAAGGAGATGTACTTTTCCTTAAGGCTTATTTTTCCATTGTCATTATTTTTAGAGTTGAGTGTACATTCTTTTCAACAGCGCCCCACTTGTCGAATGCATAAATCGCATCAATAATGCGTTGTGAATGAACTAAACTTACTTTTAACGTGTGATCGGTGCCCTTTTGTTGTATTTTCTGTTAATTATGATTACTTGTGATACCAATTTATGTTTATCCGAATTTCCGAATATTCTGTAGTTTTAGTTGAGTTTACTAAACAAAGAAAAAAGATCGAATTTTGGTATATATCCAAACATGGATCCAAATTCAAAGTTAGTTTCATCAGGTAAGTACGTTTCAAAGCATAGCTCCATATTAAACGCCTTTTTATGCTATTTGTTTGTTAGGTAGTGTTTTTAAATACATATTTCATTGAAAATATAATTTCAATGTGAAAAGATATTAGTTTTTGTTTAATATAATAAAATATTTGACAATTGACAAATCATTTTAACAGTAACCTCAAATTGTCACATTGGCTTTTGACTGATAATGAATATAAGCAAATGTGCTCATAAGAATGCTTTTATAAGTGAATAATGACCCTACTATAACTATGTATAAAAACTATTATTCGTTCTTTCAGAAAGCTATTTAAAAACAATTTATCCACAGCACAATTGGCAATACGATCGCATTACTTCATTCTCCTGACGTCGTAATCTATCTCATCGCTCTTTAGCGTAACGAATTTATCAAACAGATACTGGATTTCATCGTCCCAGCGCATTTTATCCGGACAATCCATCACCGCGTTTACTAGAGGTTGTTAATCGTCCGCCATCAATCGAAACGAAGTTTAATAATGTATTGTTTTAACGGTACATTGGGGTGGGAAAATCGTGGGAAACGAGGCGGGGGTGAACATTTTCCCACTATAAGTTAGCGCCCTATCTGATACGCGTCCCCTCTGAATAGAAACATGTAACGGTCACGAACGAATTGTTTTCGGTAATGTGTCCGGTTAACTAGCAATTAATATCTAAATTATGTCGCTAACGTATTTTTTTTAGTGTAGCAACTGGTAATGTAGATTGTAGGTTATATAAATACATTAATGATCTGAGCAGAGTATTTTAAACATATTTATTGTTAATTTATTCAAATTTCTGTTGATGTTATTAAATGAATAAAATATTAAGGTACCTCTATTAGCTGTTTATTTTAAATTTGTGCCAAGACAGAAATTATAATGTAAAAACATATGTAAATGGAAGTTAGTCTTAAAGGTAAACTGCGCTGTATGATGAGTTGCATATATGTAGGCGTTAAATCGCGTCCCAATCTTTGATTTAATAAAATATGTTTTAAATAAAAAATTCAAATTTAAAAGACAGTTGACAAAACCAGATGATATTTTGTAAGTTTATGAATGCACTTTAATTAACGATTAAAAATTTAAATATTGAAAGTAATTAAAAACATGTGTCAGATATTGATTAAGCTTTTTATTGCTGTTAGATTGAATTATGGTTGGATTCGAGGATGTGCAAAATGATTATAAATAATAGATGCTAACTGTGAATTATAAGTGCACTCAAATTTTGTTTTATAAATTGTTTCGCTTATAAAGTATTAACTGTAGAACTATTCTGTCCTTTTAGACAAAAAGAAAACACAGTCATAGAAACTATTTTATAAAAAAGAAAAAACAGAAAAACTATTCTAAATTATATCGATCAAAATATGTATATACAACAGGAAAAGTAGGTATATGTAGAAGAAAACGAACATTCGCGTTGCTAATAAAGCATACAGTAATTCTTATCATAGATGATATTCGCATCGTGTTTTACGGAACTGATCTAATACATATAATTCGCGCATATTAGAAAGTTGAACGGTTCTCTATTTCACGGACACGTTTCGAATCTTCCACGGAACAGTTTGAAGAGCCTCGCCTATAATCATCATGTTAGATTATTAGATATTCTAGGGTATGCGGAACGATGAAGGAATTTCTGGACTCTCGACTCATTGCGATGTACGCGTTTTGTAAAATACTCGTGTATCGTTGAGTTTGAGAGGATATTGTGAAATTACGTTAACTGTGCAAATTTATAGGCGAAGTCGATTAGTTAACTAACAGTGCAACAATGCGGATGTGGTTTCTGAATGCCCTATATTCTATACAGATAATAATGTTTATCTCCTTTTGAGAATCAATAAAATGCATTATTTGTATGTATTTGCACAGATATAATATTTAAGTGAATATTTCCTATTTCTGTTGATACCTTCATATTATATTGACAATCAACGCTAGTATGTAACTCCTCTGTTATAAAATAACGTTGATTATTTTATATAACGTTATTTCCTAACAGTAATGTTATTGTGAACATGTATTGGAAATTAACAAAAAATGTTACCATGAATGTAAATTCTAAATGTGTATCATATTCTTTGCTGTTATACAAGGCCTGATGATGTAAAATCATTCGTAGGATGTTATAATTTGTTATTGTATTTGCTAGATTTCTTTCCATATTGATTATAGTTGGTATTTACGAAATAAAAAAAAATCACTTCCGATCTAATATACATTCGTCAGCACCAATAGCTAATAAAGGCATTGTATGTTTGCGAGTGCGATGTGTCATTTTGTTAAAGACGTATGAACTCGATTTCTTACACGATACCATCGAGCGTCATTTTCGTGTTCTCTCTTCCATTTTCTTCTTCAGTGCTCGTCACTCGTCGCCAAGATTAAAACAGCGTATCGCATTGCGTGTGTCCTGCTATTGTTCCCGACCTAACCACTCTCGGAAACTGTAAGTATTTATGGCGAATGTCTAAACAATAGTTTCCACACATATTCGTAGACCTCACAGCGCAGCGTCGCAATTCTACCATGTCCGCAGTATAAATCCTTCCGTGCACAGAGAAAGAAGAAAAGGTGAAGTTTAGACTCCGGAACGTGTATACAGAGCGTTTCAATTGAAACAAGTCACCTCAAATACTTCCAGAAATGTTGCCAACTATCAGGAGAGCATTTGAAGCAATTTATTGTACTTTTGTAATAGTTTTAATTTTTCTACTGTTAAACATAGAATAATCCATAATAAAAAAAAACTCCATTAGAGGTTGAAATCACAAAACTTAACCGACAACTAAAACAATATTAAAAAACTGTGTCGACAAAATAATAGGGACGCATGCTATAAAGTTTTTTCATCGGGTAATAATAAAAAAACGGGTAACCGAAATTTATTCAGTGATTTGTACGAGTTTAATACTTGGTAACGTGGCCTTTATTGCTAATTATTGCTCTAATGTATTAGGCAGTCAGTTCACCATACGTTGACATGTTTCCACTGGTATGGCGTACCAACTTACCAACTCTGCTGGACCGCTTCACACAATCGTTTTAATTTTGATTTTTCTATGCCGTAATGAATCCTTAACACACTTCCATAAGTTTTCAAATGGATTAACGTCTGGCGATTGTGCCGGCCGATCTAAAAGTCGTACGTTATGGTCACGCAACCAATTTTGATAACACTTGGAAGTGTGTTTAGGGTTAATATCTTGTTGATAAATTCAAATAATCGGCATGTTTAATGTTTAATCTGCGTATGGTAGCATACTGTTGTTTAAGATGTAAATTTCTTTAGTCATCACGTCTTTAATCCAGTGAATCGGACCTAGCCATGCCATGAAAAACATGCCCAAACCATTATGTTTTCGCCACCGTGCTTTACTGTCCGTGTTGTATATGTCGAACAGAATACTTTGTTTATTGGGCGACGAACATAAACCCTGCCATTATATTCTACTAAATTAAATTTGCTTTCATCACTCCAAAATATGTTACGCTACTTTTCTGTTTTTCATTCTAAGTGAGTTTTCACAATTGCCATTCTTGCTTTAATATTTTTTCGGGTCCACAAGAGGACTTTTCTTGCAGCTCTACCGCGAAAAATATTTTCGGCTAACCGTCGTCGTAAGGTACGAGTGCTGACATTACTATTTATTTTTTTTTTAATATTGTTGTGGACGTTGCAAATAGATCGCTTTTTGCTAATCTCGCAATACAGCAGTCAGTGTGCGGTGTTGTTTTTTTCGGTCATTGTCTGTGGATCCTTTTTTGGTTTTAGAGCATTTGAAATCATATTTGGGGAACGATTTAATATGCTTGCTGTTTCTCTGATCGTTTTCCCCTGCCCGCGCATAGTTTTAATAACTTTCCTCTCACTCTCTGAACAAAGCTTGCTGCGACCCATTTTATCTAGATTTAACAAGTAATAAAGGCAATATGTGTACATGTGATAACTACAAGGAGGACGTACTTGCAATATCTTATAGTAAATTTCAACTAAAACGCACTTTCCTATTGTTTTTACCAATGTCCTATTTTTTTTGCCACTTCTACGTATATGAAATTTTTATTATCGGGGAATAACCGGCATTGTTTTCCAGCGATGTTTACATTACCTTTAGTATATATCTTGCAATGTGTTTGTGAACACTTACCAAGAGTTGTCGCATGATATTAATGATGAGCAACAGAGTTATACGGCTAACACTAAAGTGATTTGCCTTGTACCTATTTTCATGTCCACCACTGTATGTATACTTAGATAGGACCGAAAATAAAGTAAAACGTGAATAAGAAACGGTTAGAAAACTCCCACGCGCTGTCGAATTACATTCACAAATCGGATCGTATTGACTGGCAGAGTAAAGTGGGAAACTCTCTGACGGTGAAATTCAAGCGTCCACGTTACGCAGCGTTGATCACCGATTTTTTTTTCCTTCGTTTCGTTTGCCGTTCGAATCTGGTTCACACAGTTCACGCACTCGCGCGAACGATACAATTGGTTAGGTTCGTGACAAAGTGGTGTGTATTGTTTTACATACGTTTTGCGTTTAACTTTAGCGGGGACATTTGAGAACTGTGACAATTCCGTGGGAAAGGTCTTTCTCAGACATTATTATACCTGCGCGTGCACTTGCGAGCACTATAAATTAATATAATTGTTTTACGTCGTGTACCTACGGCTTTTGTGGTACAAAGTATTTTTCAAGGTATAAGCACACATAATATATCGTTTTTCGCTATAAGCACGTATCTAGAGTGACTGAAATAAGTGACTGCTGATGCCAATATAAAACAGAAAAAGTGCAAATGCAGTATAAAAAAATTTAATTCGATATAGACCATATGAATACACTATCCCTATGTTTTGTTAACAAAACATACAACGAATTCCCGGAAGTAAAAACAAAAGTACAGATTTAGCCTCAATAAAGTCTCTGAGCACTTAGGAAATTTGTAGAAATCTCAAGGAAGAAGTTGAAAAATCCAACAAACAGACACTACGATCTCGAAATATTCTGAATGGGACTTAAGAGGTTATATAAATCAGATACAAGATAAAACCAAACAAGTTGAATTCAACTTGCAATCGTTTGAAAGCTATGAGACTGATAGCAGGCAGTTCTTATGTAAAATCAATGTTTATTTTTTTAGTATAGCTGAGAATGAAACGCAAAATAAATCGATAATAAGAAAAGACATAAATCGTATAGACAAAACGGTCTCACTATATTTTTTGACAGATTACCGTGTAGTAGTTTTATTTTTTTTTAATCAGTAAGCAAAAAGTGCATAATTTGCAACTTGTGTAATAAAATATGGTTAAAATGAAATTGTTTAGATTTTACTTTATTAAGTGTTCAAAATGATGACCGTTAACCTCCATACAATAGTGCAATTTTACTTCCGATGCTCTCCAGACAGTTAGCAACATTTAGCAGATAAAAATGTAAGTCAATCATACATAGTTTTATGTTTTGTGAAATAACGGCCTAACTAATATGGGTTCCAATATAAAATAATATAGATTGCGCGCTGCTGGCCCCTAATTGATCCCACACTTTAATTTGGAAGTTAGTTGTTTGTCAGTTGATTTCAACCCAGGCACCGACGTCGAGGGCACCCACAGGAAGGTGTTATACGGCGGTTCGCGACCTCTACCCGTACCGTGCGTTATGGTAGAAGAACTAACCGTCATCGGCAGCCAACCGAAACGCTAGCGTACTTTACCGGCAACATTTAGTGTTTCCGCTCGCAAGAGCCGTAATGAAAGCCTATGCGTGTGTCTACATTCTGTACCTACTCATATAACATAGATTAAGGCGAGACGTTAACGGATTTTACAATTTGGACAGAAGTAATTTAGATTTTAGAAGATTAAATACAGCACAGACTGAGCCATTTATTTCTTAAAGTGAGTTCTAGGGTGAACAAGTTATTATTAAATTAAATGATGCTTAAGATATGTAAGATTCTGAAAAAGCGGTAGGTAAATATAGAGAAACTTATAGTGTTAAGTTAATAAAAATTGTCTGTCACATTTATATTTTTTTTGTCGATTGACATTCACTTATTGATTTTTTAAAATCTGGAGTAATAATAACTGCAGTTGCCTGTTAATATACTATTTTCACAAATTTGATTCGTTATTTTGACAAAGAAAGAAGTTAATTTTACAATTTTATATATAAAGGCCGGTGTGAAGTTAGCAAAAGATTTTTGCTTTTGTAAAATCGATTCCAAATGTAATACAATCACGTTATTTAAACAAAGTTAGTTCACAAATGGTTTTAAAAGGTTGAAAACACAATACTGTGCAAACGATTTGGCAAATGATTTAGCAAACGGTTTGGCAAATAATTTGACAAACGATTTGGCAAATGGTTTGGCAAATAATTTGGTAAACGGGAAAAACTGGAAAAGTGGAACAGTGAAAAGTTGAAAAGTTCACCAGTTACAAAATTGCACATTTCTTTTTTTATGAATATTAAATATCAGTGCAATTCTCATTTATCATGTACATACTTGTGAAAACATTTTGGCCACCTAGAACTGCATTTTCGACCACTATGCATCGCATCGGCATCGCTGCAGCGGGCGGTGACTCGGCCCGTGTTTTTCTCTAACACCCGCGTTTTTCTCTAACGTATAGTTCTTTTCAAGATAGAAGAAAGTAACATTTTAAGCCTGTAATGATTTTATTGCATCTTATGTGGGGATAATTACCTGCCCGCCTCACTGAAAGGGTACGGGTTGCCTGCTTGCAGCATATGAATGCAGGGGCCGGATTGAGTATAAATTACGGCACTATAAGGTAATAATAAAACGCAATTTTAATTTTAAATATATATAATAAATAATATACATTAGGTTTATTTACAAAAAATAATAAGTTAGATATATGAAGCTTAACAATTAGTTGGTAATGCACAATAAAATTGTAAGTCATGTTTATATAAACTGAGACCGTGGCAGTATTATACAATATACTTAATATACACCGTATTTCACAAATCATCATCTGATGTGATTGAGTCGTCTTGGAAATCGATATCTGTGTCTGACTCTGAATTGTATTGCAAGTTTATAATTAAAGGTGGTACTATATTATACTTGTGAAAACATTTTGCAGCGGGCGGTGACTCAGCCCGTGTTTTTCTCTAACACCCGCGTTTTTCTCTAACATAATATTGTGTTTTCAATCTTTTCAAACCCTCTTTGAACTAACTTTGTTTAAATAACGAGCTTGTATCACATTTGGAATCAATTTCACCAAAAGAAAAATCTATTGCTGAAATCTATTGCTAAGGGAAACTTTGCTAATTATTTTTGCTGTTCTATTAGCTAAAAAAGATTGTTAACCTGTAACGAAGTGTGAAGTTTTTCGGTATTAACTTTGGGTAATTGTTACATTAACAATTTTTTTTTTGTGGATCTTCGGGAACAACAATAATTTAACAATTTTTGTTCAATTTTTATTACTGTGTACGTTTGTAAGCGGGGCACTTGTGAATGACTCTGCCTGTACACAACACAGAACATTTACCTTCTTAAAACGAAGGTATATAGTCATTTCTATTTTAACTGATGATTGCCGCAGACGAAAAAAAGAAGTAACATTATATTATTGAAAATGATCAATACCGCAGATACGTAATATCTTTTGTAATAACTGTAGTCACTTTTACCCACAATAAAACAGAGTAAACCGTCTTAACGTACAAATCGCTTTTTAAATTGGTTTCGGCGCGCACAAACGTGTAAAATACAAGTTGTGACTAGACAAACGATTCTCGAGGAACGTCTTCCTCCGAATGCCAGTTTGGTGAATCACCGAGCACGTTGCTACACGCATAAACACGAAACGCGGCATTCACCTTTCGACGAACTTATCCTTTCGACCTGTTTGCGTTCGATGGATTTAATATACATGTAAATATATTAAATATATCATCACTCGCACATGAAATTAACGCAAACGCAAAACGATATATGGCACGGTGCTTGACATGTCAGAAGGCACTCCAGCTGCTTATTTGTAGAACGTTATCGACCTCTTTGACAAGCACTCCTCCATTCTCTATAATAACATAAACATCGTCTTATTTACTAATAAATACAGACCGCAGAGTTTAATTGGACGAATTGCTCTCTTAATTGGATTATAGGTCTTATTTAATTTCTCTTGTCGTGGCTGCAGTTGTGATATGTTATAATTAACGTTCCCGGTGGGTATGAATCACAAGGGTTAGTATATAGTTTTCAAAAAAGAATATTACCTGAAGCGATGACGGATCTCGTGTGACACACATAATTTTTTTATTTATACAGACAATATTATCTAATAATTAGCACACAAAAAAAATCATTATTATTAATATTTTGGTTAAAATAATACTTTGTGATAATTTGAGGTTGATTGCACGAAATTGCTGTGGTCTGGCACCCGGGTTTTTGTAAATTCAGTTGTTTTTCATTTCTTAAAGTTTTGTCAATGTTACGAGAAATTTCAAATTTGTTTTATTTTTATAGAAGTGAGTTATTGTTTTGAATTGTATAATTTATTTAATTTATTGTTCAGTTGTGTATATTTTAAATTTCATGCAGTTGTACATTTTCTTTTCACTAGTATTGTATATATTGTTTTGTTTTTGCGAGTTCGTCTGTTTGCGGAGAGATCTTAAGGCGCAGTTACACGATCCGTGGTTCGACAAACCTGGTCTGGCAAACCTCAGATCACGGACCGTGTATCATATGAGGTTCGCCGTGGCTGGTGGTTCGGCATGCCTGGTTTGGTCTGGTCTGAACGTTCCCGCCGAGTGTCGGTAAAATTTACGCAGAACAAAGAGGTGGTCTGTGTTGGTCCGAGATGGTTTGCGGTGGTTCGACAAATTGCCGATCAAACTTCTAGAATTCTGTCAATATTCGTTTATTTTATTTTTACTTGTTACTTTTTTATCCAAATATAATATTTACGTATTTGTTTCAACACAACGCTATGATATTACTGCATATAATTAAGTTATAAGTAAAGAAAACTTGGTTTTTGAAAATATTGTATTTAATAAAATAGGTTACAAGCTATTACACAACCGATATGGTTAAAGGTACTAGTCGAACTATTTTTCTATCTTCTAATCTAAATTATGGTGTTTTTTAAAAAATGGGCTGCCTTTATAAACCACTGTAAACAACACACAAAGAAGCAGCTGCTATAATTTGTTGTCTGGTATCCATGGTGTCAAAGTTTATACTAAACTATTATTTTATAATATAGCAAAAGTTCCAAAATGAGGATGACGTGTCCCTAATCTAGACGGCAAATCGACAGACCGTGTTGACACTGTTCAGTTCGTGATCTAGCGAACCTCAAACGGTCCGTGATCTGAGGTTTGCCAAACCAGGTTTGTCGAACCACGGATCGTGTAACTGCGCCTTTATAGCGTGGTGTCGCACGCATCAAGTTTTTGTTACATGTACGATTTGTTTAACCGTGTGAGTTAGTTCCTTGACAGACTCGAAAGTAAGTAGATTTTAAGAATTGTATTTCTCTGCAGACATTTTGTAATTTTGTGATTATTGAATTCTCATATTTGATTTTATCAAGTCCGTCAGGAAACTCAATTAATAATAATTGATATTGTATTTTTGTGTACACATTTTTGATATAAGATCTGTTATTATTTTTACGTGCAGGAAGATATTTTAAGTTTATAGAGTTAATTTTTTTGTTCGTTTTTAATTTTTCTGTTTTGTCATTTATTTAGTAATCACCCCGGGTTGGGTGAACAAAAGCTTTGTGATTGCTTTTAATTTCATTTATTTAATTGACTAGAATTTTCCATAATAAAAAAAATTTGTTGTTTTAAGTTTGAGAACACGTGGATCAAATTGAAGAAAGATTATCTTCCTGAACATTTTTTTTATATCTCTTGCTTTGTTAAAGGATTTAGTTTTGTTTGTCTTTTGAGCCAAAATAAAATTATTGTATGAACGTCAATCTAAAATTTCTGTATTTTTATTTTTGTACAATCCTTTTAAAGTTGTTGAAGTATTTAATGAAAGTCAGTTTTTTTGTCGCCCACATTTTTCTTTACTTTGTAAACGAATCCCTGAGTTTAAGTGTACTTTTGCGAAATTGCTTTTGAAAGCTAGCCGATTTAATTTTTCATTTTAAAAATTTCATTTTTACTTTTTTGTTGGTACTTTCAGTACACAGCAGTATGTACGAAACGAGATATCAAATTTGTAAACAAACACATTCTGCACTCAAAATCCTTCTGGCCGGTTAAAAATGTGCGATATCGACAGATCAAATTGTAATAATAGAAAGTTTGCACACCAAAATAACAAAGCAATTTATGGTTTTTGTGAAAGATTATAAAACATGTCAATTAATATTTAAAAAAAAAACATCTTTAGTTTTTATAACGGCCTTGAAAACGTTCGGAAGACATTCAGTAACATAGGTACAAAGTTTTACAGTAAATACTATATTTTGTTATGCTACCAAGATATTTATGGAATAATTAACTACAATTTTCTTAAATTGATGATACTTTAAAGCCTTAAATGCATTAAATGTTATAAATATTTATCCTTGATACATCCAAACTATTTGCTGTCACTTTTAAAGTATACATGTTGAATTAAATGAA
The DNA here is from genome assembly GCA_949128085.1 of Cetonia aurata. Classification (NCBI taxonomy): domain Eukaryota; kingdom Metazoa; phylum Arthropoda; class Insecta; order Coleoptera; family Scarabaeidae; genus Cetonia; species Cetonia aurata. The sequence continues at coordinate 40,741,134 of OX421885.1, forward strand.
TTTTGAGATCTTTGCTGGTATGATATTTTGGTAAAAGTAAGAACTACCATCTAAAATGTATAATTCAACGATACTTAATGTCTTTAACAAAATGAAGTGTGTTAATCGATATTACAAATACATCTAAAGAAAGTTTTCTGTTTAAGAAAAACCGCGTTGACAAATCCATTTTTTCCATAGTAGTATTTCGTAGAGAAGTAATAGCAGCGGCTTTCAGGCATATTACCCGGTCCATAGTTAATAAAAGTGAACAGAAATTGGACATGTCAAACACTTTAATAATTCTGGTCGTCCTAAACTAAAGACGTTAAACTTAATGTAATGTTGAGATTGAATAGAATCCTTGCGTTGCATAGCAGACATCAGGGTTAGTCAACAATCTGTATTACGTGCACTGAAAAAAGAAAAATACTAATGCTTTCAAAGTTCAGCTACCGCATGAATTAATGAAGACCATTCTGCCGATGCAATTGTGCATCGATTGCCGCTGCAATTTTGTGCAATTTTGATTGTGGAAAAAACATAAGTACGAAAAAAAGTCAACTTTCTTCAACCTTTATTCTGATGCGTTGCACATTAAGCTTGGCCTCATTAAAAATTTTGTGAATTTCAATTCAGAATCGATTTTCAAATAGGAGAATACTTTCCTTGTCTAGAACTTTCATAGCTTTCGAGAGCAAAACTTTGTCCACACATGAAACAATTCTTCAAAAGCGCAAAGTTGAAAATGAAGCTTGGAATTTAAGCTGGTTAATTATTCAATTATTACCGATTTGCTGGAGTACTGCAACAAGACGGGTACGTAATGCCAATACTTTAATTAAATTTTCTTAACTTTCTCTTTTACCATTCTACTTGCTTCTAACAGGCGTACATTATGTCTGAAAATCCATTTTGCACGTTTGTATTTGATTTTTTTCCCGGACAATCTTTCACCAACAAATTAAGACAATAGAGCGACGCTATCAGAGGTTTTGGGATGAAGTAATGTTGGCAGACTACGTATGGTTTCTCCTGAGAGAAACGGGGCCCAAAACAAATCGAAGACAAAGCAAGAGCAAAAACTATTTCTCAAATTTCCTGATACACTTTGGTCTCGTTAATATCTTTTTTATTTTTCGGTCGATTTTCTTCTGGTTGGTGTTATTTTTTGCGTGAAAGTATCGACTTTACGTAGATGTAGAGGAACCCGACGTTTTTCATCGGTTTCTATTTTTCCGTGACCGCAGAATCAATCTGGAAGATTTTCATCGATATCTTTTGATTCGCCTGACCAATTAAGGATTCCAAATATTTTTTATTATCAATTTAATCTCTTTCATTTTGGATCAAGAACGACCAAATCGGACACATCTAGCTCTAGATATGGTCTTTAGGATGTCAAAGAAATGAAAAAAATCACAATATCTCAAAAGCTGTTCTATATAAAAAAAAAAATTATACATTGAGTTTCGGCGGGAGTTTGAGCGGGAGAAAATTCATTTTGTAAACTAGTGTTATTATAGCATCTATCCTAGGACTTACTGTAGGTAGACCACAGAATACACTCCCCCAAAAAAGTATCGCATAAACTAAAAAAGGGCATTTATGAACCAAGATATTTTTATACGTTCACAAAAAATTTGCCTCGTGTATGTGAACTATAAAAACACTAACAAAATAATGGAACTTAGCGTTTTTACTTTATTTTTTTCCTAAAAGAACACATTTAGAAAAATGCATATGTGTAAGGTTTGCTCAGTTGTTTATTGAAAGTCTTCCTATACGGACAAATTTTAAAGTGCGAAGTCAGAGTTCTGTACCAACGCTTTTAAAACTAAAATGAGCAATTTAACTTCAGAACAAGTGGCTGCTATAGTTGCTTTAATCGAAGATGGACGATCTCAAGCATACGTTGCTAATTTGATGAACATCAATCAGTCAAGTGTTTCTAGAGCCGTAGCCAGATATAGGGAAACAGGCATTTACAGTAGAAGACCTGTACCAGGTCGTCCAAGATGTTCTACTCGCCAAGATGACCGCTATTTACTACTACAAGCATTACGTCGAAGACATGTAACTGCGAGACAATTGCAGAACGACTTGGCTAGAGTCAGAAATACTCGTGTGAGTACTCAAACTATTCGGAATAGGTTACGACAGAGTGGATTAAGAGCTAGAGTAGCTGTAACAGCCCCTCGTCTCACTAGGAACCACCGAGTGGCTCGCTTAAGGTTTGCCAGAGAACATGTAAATTGGAACATTAATGACTGGGCCAATATACTCTTCACAGATGAGTCAAGATTTGGTCTTTACACCTCAGATAGGCGTATCTCAGTGTAGGGACGAGACGGTGAGCGCTATTCGCAGTGTAATATCAGACCTAGACCTAATTTCGCTGGTGGCTCTATTATGGTTTGGGCAGGCATCTGTTTAACAGGTCGTACAGAGTTAGTACCAGTAGACAGAGGTACACTGACTGCCCACAGGTATATAACGGACATTTTAGAAGAACATGTAGTACCATATGCGCCAATTATAGGAAACGAATTCATGTTAATGCACGACCGCATGTTGCAATAATCGTCCAGGAATACCTTAACGATGTTGGTATTCCAGTTTTAGATTGGCCTGCGGTAAGTCCGGACATGAACCCTATCGAGCACGTGTGGGACCTCCTTCACAGACGGATACGAACCCAAAATGTTGCCCCAGCGGACCTGCATGGACTAGCAAATGCTAGAAATTATATCTTAGAGCGCATTAAAGTATATTTACAACTTTATGCTACAAACAAAGATTATGCGATACTTTTATGATTCAAAACTAAATTATGCGATACTTTTTTGGCGGAGTGTATTTAGCTTTTAAAAAATCGAACATGATACGAAATAAATAAACATAAATAATGCCGATGTTGCATTATTTTAATAACAAAAGGTTAAAGAAGTGACAACCGGTGTAAGTGCGATTTATCATACACAAGTCGAATGTATACATATGTATAAACAGCATCAAAATACCGTTCGTGCACGTGCAATTCGTACCGCTGTCACCACAGACAGCAAACGGTACGAAATGATACGAATCCCTGGATACGATCTTGCTCTGTGAAAGACTCGTATCGTACGAATCTTTGAAAAGAGTCGGATTGCCCGTGCCTACTCTACTGCAAGAAAATTTCCCGTCGCAACTAAGAAAATCGAACGAAAAGCTCTTACCAATAATTTTATAGGAGGTGGGGTGCCCTCATAGTGGTGGGGATTGGTTTTAAAGCTCCGCGTGAAGCGAAGCTACCGCTTTTACCTCAGTTCCGCACCGGTTCTAACACGGCTATTAGTATACCTACCGCGAATATGTTCGATTCTCCGCTGCACGTCGAAAAATGCGACGATTCTCAGGGAAACGTGCTCGCGCGTTTGCCGGCGTCAAGAGGCATCCAGGGCGATAGGATGACGGCGAAGAGGTGCCTTTTTGGTTCCGCGAACGCAGAGGAAGTTGAAAATATGTACAGGGAGGAAATATCGTCGGGAAAACGGAGAATCTTGGACAAGTTTGGGGTCGACGTGGATGTTTTAGATAAGAAGTTCTTCGAAAAGCAAGAAATTCGGTGGCTTGTGTTGAAGGTCGCCGGTGGGAAAAAGGCTGCGGACTGTGGTGGTTCTTCACGTGGAGTTCTGAAACAATATAATCGGCAGTTAAAAATAACTGGTAAGTTGCGAGATATTATTTCCTTATCTATTTATTTGTAATTGGTACCTACATAACTACTATATACCCATGCATCCTAAAACCTCAAACTAAAGATTGTTGGAATAATTGCAATGTTAAATTTTAAACGAAGGTATATAGGTCACCATGAATCATTAATTACACTGTATTAATGATTTATAGTGATCTATATACATATCTAGAAACAAGCAAACTTAGGAAGGGAGGAAGTAATAAATTTAAAAAGTGCAATTCTAAATTCTACAGTTTTTTTCTCGTGTCTAAGAGAAATGTTACACTTTTCTTTCACTATGTCTGTGTAGAAAGTAACACTAATTATTTCTTCTTTATATAGCAATACTGCAATGTCAATAAACTGCATTTAAAATATTTTCATTTGAAATGGAACAACATAACTTATATTTCTACAAGCTTTATGCATAGAAAAAAAAACTTTAATTACTATAATACGTATAAAAATATCGAATATATTCTGATATAAAATGGGCATCTTTTGGAAAATTTTCATGTTAGATTATATTTATCTTGTAAGAGTGTTCGATATCAGCTGATCGAGTTGACAGACGGATACGTGCACAGTTTAATATATAGACCTAGATAAATGATGGTAATGGCCGACATAAAAGCTATCGATATTTTTAGCAATGCATGCACATGTAGATAGTATAAGAATAGTTATTCGCTGTTTGTATAGAAAACCATGGATGATGCTTTTAACCAAAGATAACTGCAACAAAAATCCAAAAGAAAAAATTAAAAAATCCCTTACCACAAAAATGAAAGATACAGGGATTTTTAAATTTTTTCTTTTGGATTTTTGTTATAGTTTTCAAGCCACGGTCTCCACCCATCACAGGAAAACATAACTGCGCCTGTCAAAAAATTGTTTTAGAAATCATAATACAATAATATTTTGTTTGTTACACCAGTATGTGTAAGACAAGTCACGAAAAGAACAAATCTTAATACAATTAGAGGTTAATAACACAACACAACAATTTTAAACTTTTTGAATGATGAATGACTTACGTGTCATGATGTTTAATAATTTAACGTCACGGATTCAAAATATACCCTCATTTGTTTTCTAATAGCTCTTGTTTCCAAGTTATAGCTTTCAGTAAAACGTTTCTTTTTTACACGGTTTATTTGCTGCCATCTAAAAAGTTATGAGCTGATACAGAAATTTTTATCACAGATTTGAAATCGTCATTGAAAATTAGGCTAGAATCATGTGATATCACCCAATCATCAGAAACGCTGTTGTGCAGTGTAATTATACTATGCCTACCTTTCAATCTAATTAATGTATAAACTTAATACTCAAGTAATCAACTATATCGTCACTGGACAGTATAGTTTACATATTTGTCACATGAGTAAAATGCATTCTCTAACAAAAAAGTTTTTAATTTCTTTTTAAATTCAGAAAAACTTTCTATACATCTCGAACTGCTCGACAGCACTAAAAGGATTATCATTATTGCATATAGTATAACCCTTGGTGCATGTATAAATATTCTGTTTAGAGTTAGATAGAGTTATTCAGCATTTCAAGTTGGTGTGGATTACAGATGTCTAGACCAAGGAAAACATAAGTGTTAGGTAATGATTTAGGTAATATAGAAGTGTTATTATCTTTCTACTTTTAACACTGCTAATTTCAAATCATTCAAATGTTTCAAATGCATTATGTTTATAAAAAAAATTAAAAGAAAGGTATATAAAGCGGCAAAAAGTAGCACGCAGTGTCTATAACTTGTTAAATATGGATTGTCAAGAAAATTAACGTTAATTAAAGTTGCCAGTAATTTATTTTCTACTGTTGGGTGTAATAAAACTTGTCTTTATCTTCAACTTTATTGCTGCAACGAGAAACAATTATTCTTAAATATTCAGGTGCAAATATATTCTATATTATAAAATAGTGCAGAGAATATGAATAAAATTAACAAAGGGAATATCAAATAACATAAACAGAGTTTTCCGCGGAAGTTAGAAGTTCTCGCGCTTCACAGAAACTTTTCAGCATGCAAAATTTGACATTTGCAGTAGTTTGGTACTTACTTTCTTTCTAAAATATTTTTTTACACTTCTAGTTAATCGGAAGTAGCCATGAAGTTTGATATTTTGAATGAAACACCCCATATATTATTATGGTTTTGTTTTTATTTTTTCCATTCAGAGTTTTCTTTACATTTGACTCAACAAAATATTGATCTTCAGTTTGCAATATATCGCTTCGAATGAACATTATTACACGAAAGAAATTATGCTCTTGATTGAACAAAAGAACGCCTTGCCACTATTGGAAAGAATTCTTTCTTTACCTCGATGTATATTTCTTTGATTTAAAGTAAAATTTCTCTTTATGTAACCTTCAACTTGTGCACGAAATAGACGGTTTTGATGATATTACAATTTTGTGAAGAAATGGAAAATATTTGCAATAATATTGAGAATGTTGTCAACAATAATTCTCAGAGGAAGCTACTTTTTGCATTATACTGGTAAGATAAGATATATTTATTTGCCCAACAGTACAACCATTTACAGGACAATATTAGGTAAAACGAATTCACTATGAGGGGTATAAACATAAAAAATATCTTACAATTCGGTACACAAAAAATGAATGTAAATAAATCAAAACTAATGAAGTTTACAGCACAACACTAATATATGTTTATAGCAAATGGAAGTAAAGAACAGTCAGCAACTAGTATCATTACACAACGTATTAAACTTTTTGCACATATGGTACACTGGGGGTACAGTAAATAGACATAACTTTTGATGTTTTACTTTGATATTCGGATTTAGGAAAAATTGCCGAAATTTCAGAAAGTGTATTTTAGAATTCAGGGATAAACCTAGCATAGAAGTTGATGTTGACGACCTACGTAATTCGCGTTTCAAGTCAGGTATACACAACACTTAAAAACAAAACAATGTTTATGTTTGTGTGTATATTTGAGGCATATAACAACACGACATCTGCATAACAAGCGAATAAGGTCACAATATGATGCGTTTTATTATTCCTTGTAGGAAAGAATTACCGTTGTAGGTTGTTAACCGTACCGGCATTATGAAAATGTCCATGAGAGGAATAAGGTTACGTCATAATCATATAATGGATGATGAGACCGCCTTACGTGTACTTACAAGATACATGCGTTGAAGGTCATACGCTTCGCCGAATGGGGTTTAAGATTTTGGCGCAAATGGGTCACGACACGGTTGTAAAGGTTCATATATCCGTCTATTATGTTTCTCGTGCACCCGCAAATAATATATAGATATCGTATGTTTAATCGGTTTATCGCTTTGTTTGTAAAGCATTCTGATGTTATAGCACATCCTCAAATAAGTTGTTAAACTTGATAATACATGCAAGTCATAATCTTGAATAATATAAAAATAAAAAAAAAATTTAGGGAAAATTTCAAATTCTCTTGGTTTGTAGTAAATGTTATTTGAGTTTTAAATTTTTTTTTTGCGTTTCACGGTTGTTTCATGATAAACCTGTTCTCATTTGAAAACTTTAAATTACAATTTAAAAACTAAATAATTACACAGGCTAATAAATATAAATAAAAGCAAACTTTAACAATAATAGATCTAAATTTACTGCCCACCTGGTCGAAAATTCTGCAGTCCGCAATGTTTTTAATTTTCGGCATATTGAATACTATAAACATATTTCCCATAAAATTTAAATATGTTCGAAAATATCGAGTACTATTTTGAAGATAATTTTACAAGGAATTTGTACATAATATCAAAAAATGTCTGTCATTAAAAAAAAAAAAAGAAACGAAAGAAAAGAGCTTGGATTTCGGTTAATGTGCCACGATATAACACCCTACTTAAATACATTGTTACATCACATAACCTTGAAACAATAAATGTTATGTCTCCAAATTGATAACAAAATAATAACGCGCGACACTATAACAATTTCTACGCTACGATTCAGCCGAGCTGTCGGAAGCGCAATAGCAAGAGGGCGTGCTCAATGGAGTGAGACATCCGAAATATGGAGAAACATTATAACTCGCACGTGAGTACATCACCACCCCCACTATGTATACTCTGTGACATAGAAATCGCAACACCAAGGAATTTGTTGATCAAACTTGGCAGAAACGTTTAACTAGTAAAAGGTAGCAATTTATTAAAATTTCAGAAACATTGATCAAGTGGTAATGGCTCATCTGTCAGTTCCTTCAGTATTTTTTGACAATATCTTGTCAGGTGTGTATTTTGTGAGATATTTATACTTTATAGTTTTCGCTTGTGATTGTTTGTTTTGAGGGTGTGATCATGCGCCATAATTTGCTTTCGAGTTCGATAACTATTGGGTCGATAAAGTTATCGAACCGATAAAATCACTGACTGGATTTCTGGAAACAACCTCATCATAAGCTAACAGTTTCATAGTGATCAGATGATAAAACAGTTAGGTATGCTAGTTGTATTATTAGCGGTTTTGGGAGCAAGGATAAAACATTTTTTGTTGTCTAATACTGTTGAACTTCTTCACACATTCTTCCGGGGGTATAATATTCTTTATATTTTTTCTAAAACGGCTGCTAACGTCGTACCAGTACGAGTGAACACAAACGTATTATATAGCTCCAGCGCTTCATCACCAATTATATTTAGTAAAATCTTTTTCCCTTCCTTGGCTTTATCAAATCCAGCTGCCGTTAAACACGTTAAACTTTTGCTCAAACCTACGCCAATTTTCGGCAATATTGCCGTCAAGAACAAAGGGGCTCTGGAGGTCCGATTAAGTTTTCCATTTTTTGTTTACAGATTTACACCTGACACCATGTATTATTATGCGGTTTTGGGAGCAAGAATAAAACACTTTTTGTTGTCTATTCAACTGACAGTTTATTATTTTTTTTTTTGTTACAACATGGTTAGGACTAACTAGGACTGCTTAGGACTGCTAACCTAACGTTCGTAGGTGACCATGTGCGTCACCACTCATGCCAACTTCTAAACTAACATAAACTATAGAACACTTATATTATTATACACCAGTTGCCTACTAAATAAGTCTGCCGTTCTGTTGTAAACAAAATCGCCACCGTGTCTTTGCAGTGAACTACTAAATAAACTAAAACTAACATTTTTCGTAATGGTTTAAGTTCGAGAATGATATAAAATTTGTAAATATTAAATATATTAAAGTTTCCTAAACTTTTAAGTTAATAAATAGCCACATTAAACAATGAGAACGTGCAAAGTTTCACGGCAATTCCTTTAAGGGCGTCTAATTTTTGCACCGCGTCTAAAACCCCTCGTCCCGACACTTGGCACGCGCAAGTAACTGTTGCGGTTAGCTTTTATGTTGTCCTTATGTCGTGCCACTTTATCGTTTCCGTTTTTGCTTTACTCGCCAGGCTGCGCCTAGACTTTTATCGCTGCAACTTGGCGGCGAATCCTCTCTCTCTCGAGATTGTTGCCTGGCGGAAAGCGAGAGTAATGTTCCCTCTAGTCAGAAGCAGCGAGCAGCACTTCTTTTTTTTTATACATCTATCCCCTAACCTGATAGGGTGACTGCCTGTAGCATACGTCTTTGTATATGCGGGTAGTTGCATACACCTGCTGTTTTCGTCCCGGTTTGTGCGCCAGAAGCTAGTAAAATGTATCTGATTACTTAAGAAACCGGATGCTACGCGATGGCGGGAAGTGATTTTTTTTTCAATTCAGCGTTAAGAAGGTACAATTTGGATTTGTTTCGTGTTAATAAGTTTGAAAGTTCTCTAAAAGTGTTTGTATTTACTGAAAAAAAATATTTCAAATTGTACGTTGTAGTATCATTGAAAAGTTTTATTTACTTTTAGCATTTCAAAAAAAGTGACTTTTCATTTGTCACTGCCGGAATTTTACGTAGTGTCTCTTTACAACTCTAAATTCAGTTTCAGTTTTCATGTATGTATATAATATATGTATATAAACTAGTTAATGTGGGTACAGTCTTGGTGACTGTACACACAGAGGTCGTTTTATTTCGAAGTATACATCTAAAATTTAAACGACTGTAAATATCCATCATATTAAAAAAAAAAATTACTTGTCTGCATCATCCAATATTATCTTCAAAGTGATTTTTTGTTTCACTGGCTCTGTAATTACGGTAGATGTTAGGGCAGGGGGTTTAGTGACACATGCATTTTATTTTGAATACGGGATATTGCCCTTTCGGATTTTCCGGTCATTGTAGCGACTCTTTTGATAACTTATTCTACAAGAACAGCGTAGTAGCCCACCCCCTTTTTCTCCCTGCAAAACTTAATAATGGCCTCCAGAATGGTTAAAGCATCATCCTTCACAGACTGACGTTTATTCATGATGGAATATTCTAGAGCAGGTTGGTTTAAAATGTCGGGTATACCAGATTAAGGTTAAAAAAGATCATTACCTTTTATCCGCAGACACTATAGTAAGTAGCCTTAAATAAAACTATTTTAATATTAATTAAAACTATAAAAATGTTGAGGAATAGTAAAAACAAATCACGATACCGAATTCGCAAGATAAAAGTCACTAGAACGAAGAACGAGACTGTACCAAGCTGTCAAACGAACAAAGTGAAGGTCAGGGGCAGTGCGTTGCAAGGTATAGATAAATTCGTTGGCATATTTTCCGTCCGCCAGATTTGCTTGGTCGCACTATACATACCGAATTGAAGTACCACCGTGTCACTTCCGTTATACTCTTCCCTGAAGTGTTAACGTTTAATATTATTTTAAGTTGGTAGTAGTGGGAGTAGGGAGTGAACGAGGGATGTTAGTGGCGATGCGACGCGTAGGAGCCGGTGTGACGTAGTAAACTTACTTACCTGAGTTAATTTCGTGTTATACTTTTATTGTTAATTATTATATCAGTTCTGTAACTAAATAAACCGTTGAACAACAAGAGTGCGCAAATGAGTATTTTAACAGAAGATTCTGTGTTCGGTTGTCAAAACAGTTATCAAACAATCTGCCATGTAAATATGAGTCATCTGTATTCTTAACACTACAAATGCAAGTAAATTTAGTTTAGTAAGTGGTAATCATGTGGTAGTCGAAAAAATATTGTACTATGTGGCTGGAAAGTGTGTATATCGTTTGGTTGCCCGCCTGGGCCCCGCGCTGGCTCGCAATCTCCAAATTCGTTCGATAAAACGTTTAGTTTCTACCCTTGATACGTAAATTACTATTTCTGTGTATTATTTAAACGATAATTGTATTTTAGGAATTGAAAAAGGTATATGCGGAAACTTCTTGGAATATAATTGTTTTATTGTTATCTCATATTCATTCCAAACAGAATTTTTAAATATTTAACATTTTGAGTAAATAAAAGATGAAAATATCAACACAAAGGAAGAGTTGTAAAAAAAAAACAAAGACGGCCGTCAAAAACAAATGAGAAAAACGAGCGCTAGGCGAGTCAATTTCATAAAAGGTTTCTATAAACATCATACATTTAGTTTCTTCTTGTTATCTCCAATTATTATAAAATATTTAAGTAACTGTGTATTCGGAGAATTATCAAGAAAGATATAATAACCATTATTCCTCTATTTAAACTCTGATAATGTTTCTGTAAAAGATTCCTCTGTTTTGTATTTTATATACGCAGGTATCAACTGCAACACGTGTTTTACCTTGGCAAACAGCATACGAACACTATTTGTTGTATTTCTATTCTATACACTCCTAATCTTTTCGCGAGTAAAGTAAAGCTAAAACTCTACTTTATGGATGCAACTTTTATACCTAGAGTTGAATGCGTTTACTTTTCTATCCTGTTAAGGACGCAGTTGTTCTAGACGGCGTGATTCATTTCTCAAAAATTATACCGCGTCCACTCTCCTCACTGGCGCGACAGATCAGCTGTTTGCCAAGTTGGCGGGAAAAAAAAGGAGGGAATCCCTTGGCGAGCAGGCCATCGCCGTCCGTCAGGTGTTCTACGATGAAAGACTCGGGAGAGAGGAATGGTTCTGTACGCGTTTTTGTATGTGTGGCCGTGTGAAGGTAGTTTCTTTTGTGTCGTCTTTGTTGCTATGCACGGTGCATTTTCAAAGATTAGTTTCAAGGCATTATGGACTATGGACGCAACAGTTGGTTGGGTGTATATTATGTACAGACTCGTTGCAAAATTAGACGAATAATATCTATTACTTTGGGATTTTTGAGACGAAAAATGTTTGAATTTTTAAATGTTTAGTTCACATATATTGTTAGTTTGTAATGTCTTATACAGTTTTTAAAATGTAATATCTGTTTAACAATTTCACTTATAGTTGTGAAAAAAGAAAATCAACAAACATTCAATTAAAATTACTGAGGGAGAAAAAATGGAAAATTGAAAAAGACGTCGATGTCGAAACGTCGTTTTAAAAAAGAAATTTTGTTTCATTTGAAGCCATAATTCCACTAAATAACAGTTAATTTCTTTTATTTAACTTTAAGAAATATTTATATATTTTTTTAACATTTCTACCGGTTTGCTGGATTGTCTCCTTTTTTTTTTAAATGATACGCAATTATAATGTTTTATTTATGTGTTACCAGATGTTTCCTAAAACATGATCAGGGACCCCGCTGTCTCCTACTTGCTGATTACTTCACGCGTGAGTTAGTCATGCTAGGTCAAGGAAAATGAGACACACTGCATTATACACGCTCTGTCATAAAGATTCTGATCAAATAATCTCACTAAATTTGTAGACCTATACACAATAAAACAGTTACTATTTATGTAAAATGTTTCCGTAAGTTTCTTTGATGAAAACGACATTTTTTTCCAACACGGGTTCGTATAAAAGATATATGGTCTTTTTATTTTGTTTGTCTTTCTATACAATCTATATTTTTCAATATAAGAAAGTATACCATAAAATAGTCGCCTACGAAGTATTGTAAAATAGTGCAGAAAGAAATTTTAGCAAGTTGCTATAGATAATACTGCGTATGCAGGGTTAAACAAACTAATAAATTACAACAGCCTGTGCTTCTAATAACAATCGGTATATACAAGGTGTCTGTAAAAGTTCTTAGTCCAAAGTCGCTTAGTTTGGGCGCTATGCGGCCTTGAAGTTAAAATTTTGAAATAGTTTTTTTATTATAAATTCAAAACGGCTTATGCGATTTTAATAAGATTTGGCATGGTCAGTTAGTATTATTGGACGAATGTTTTGAGAAAATTTCAAGAAAATACTAATACCGGAAGTGAATGAAACACGCATGACCATTATGAAAATTAACATAATTTTTTTTGCTGTCTATAGTAGAGACACGAAATAATTTTTAAACGATAGAGTCACAAAATCCAAATACCAATAGCATATCGGTATATTCTGCAAGGCCATGATAAATCACGAAGAGTTCAGCTTTAAGGTATTTTAGATTTGACACTATTATTGTTTAGCCATGCGAAATTCATTTGTTTATGATAGAAATCATAGGCGACTAGATTACTTTTTGCTTTTTTCAAACGCACGACCATAAGCAACTTTTTCGTTTTTTTTCGAAAACGAATAAAAATAAGAAAATTTTACAAGAGACATAATTTGATCGCTTTTGAATACTCTATCGAATGAAGATTATTTCGTGTCTATACTATAGACAGCAAAAAAATTATGTTAATTTTCATAATGGTCATGCGTGTTTCATTCACTTCCGGTATTAGTATTTTCTTGAAATTTTCTCAAAACATTCGTCCAATAATACTAACTGACCATGCCAAATCTTATTAAAATCGCATAAGCCGTTTTGAATTTATAATAAAAAAACTATTTCAAAATTTTAACTTCAAGGCCGCATAGCGCCCAAACTAAGCGACTTTGGAGTAAGGTAAGTTTACTTAAATCGGCTTATTTTGGTCTAAGGAATATGTGGTAGGCGTGCGTAAAGACCTTTTACAGACATGTATAATTATATTTTCTTCATAATAAATTCTTTTATTTTATTCCGTCATTGATTATTATGCTAATTGGCGTTCTGTTTCGCTGTTATGTATGCAAAGATACCCACTCAATAAAACATGACAGGCAAATCAACAACGCCGTAAAACGGTGCAATTATTCCGTTGACATCATTTCCATTCCGTTGCATTTTTTCTTATTCAATTATACTTATTTAAGAGTGACCTACAGTATATGATCGGTGGCGTGTTTTTTCCTGTTTTACGTTATCAAATTAAGCAAACAATTGGCAAAATCAATATTAACGCGCTGCTCAATTGTGTACCTCTCCATGGTTGAATTTGTCAAACACTGAAACAAAGAAATGTCAAATTAAGTTGGGCAAAAAACTCACAATTAACATCGTGCATTATGGTTGAACCACCCTTTATATAGTTGTTATTATGTGTGTGCTATTTGTACAAGGTGTAATAAATGGATTTACACATAATCATCAAAACGAGAGTAAAAAAGCAAAGAAATAAAAAAAAATGCGAAAACATCGTTCCGGGTAAAAATTAGTACGTAATAAACAATTTAGCGTGCTTCTGTCCTTTCTAGTTTATCCAAGAGAAAGATATTCATCAGTCCATCCATTTTCAAATCAATCTGGATTAGCTCTACGCTGCTCAGAAACAGAATTTGCTTTGCTTAACATAATGGAGGAAGGTCTTGTTATGAATTAGCTAGCTGTTGTTTTCAAACTAACATCAAAATTATAACATTTCCGTTCTGTATAATAGCAAAGAATATGATACATACTTAGAATTTATATTCATAGTAACATTTTTTGTTAATTTCCAAGGTTATATATGTTAACCATAAGATTACTGTTACGAAATAACAGTAACCTGGAGATACGTACTTTTAATATGCTCTCCGAAATAACTTAACATAATTTGTCATGTTAACATCAACGCTATTTTCTAACAGAGGGGTTACATACTTGGACTGAATATGTGGTTGCGGAAATGTTTTCTTAAATTTATCATCTTTTCTCTAAATAGGAATAATCCAAGATAAAGTTTCCATATCGATCTAGTAGAAATCAGTTTCTAGATCTAAATATTGAAATGGAGCCGTGTCTATCGGCTGTTTCATCTTCATCAGCTGATATCGTTCACGTTTATGTTTAAGTAGTAATATATGATGGTGTTAAACTAGATATATTTGGATACTTTTGCTTTTTCTCTTTTATACAAATATAAATATCAAGAATTTTACAAAATCACTAAGATGTTTCTTTTCTTTTTGTTGCAGACGTCTTGAAACAAAAGAAGAACAATTCTCACGCAAAGATCAAGGATAAGGAGCAACAGTAGCATTGAAGAATTTTATAGGGAATTCTGCCATATGCCTGTAGTTAGTTCTAGCGTTACAGCGGTACACTTGCAGGGTACTACTTGAAATTGGGCAACAAATAAACACTATTGTGCAATTTCGAATGAGCACTGTCTTTGTGATATATGTATAAAAAAAATATTAATATTACATCCTTGCAATAACTGTTTATATTGTACGTATAGAAAGACTAAACAGCTTTGTGTATTTTATAAACATATATATTTATATAATTAACATTTAAAATTAACCCTTATGTGTGTGAATTATCGGGAAATCTTGAAATAAAAAAAAAATCATTGCTATAGGGAGAGATATTTATATGAGATATTAATATAAATTATACTGAAATTCTATAGTTTTTGTTGATTTATTATAAAAACACCCGTAACCATAACAAATAAAATTGACACTATTTACAAAACAATCTTTATATAAAACATTTTAAAAATTTCTCAAATTATAACAAAAAAGGTACTGATTTTATCAATAAAACAAAAAATGTTGTCAAATATTTTTTTAAAAGTTTTACAAATCAATGAATTTTTATATTATGAATTATACAATGTAAATGAATTAGGTAATAAACCGAAACATCTTAGTGGAGAATAGAGGTGTTTTATTATACAGACCTAAAAACCTAGAAGATATAATATCTATTTATTCCTAACAACGTCAAGAGAATTTTGAAGAATAAAAACCTAAGATTTATATTGAACATAGATAATTATAAATTGTTAATTGTAAGTATATACTTTTACTAGGAGGTATTCTTCCAATGTTCTGTTTTTGACCTTTATTCTTCGAGTAAACCAAACAAAAAACTGATGAACTGTTTCGTGTTACTAACAAAACTATGCACATAAGGGTTAATATTTGTAAGCGTAATATGTAGTTATGTCTAGTCATTGAAGTTTTAGATACCTATATAATCTAATATATGAAACCAAATAAACGTGTTCAGTGTTTATGAAGTTTTTATTTTTAGGTTTTATACCCTTTTTCATCCTATACAGTGGGGTCCACTAAGTGTGCAACGAAAGAGAATTTTCTTTATTAGTTGGGCAATTGTAGAATAAATAATGCCAAACGTTGGTGCATGCTCGACATTTAGACTGGGCATACTGAGATTGTCTTGAAGTCAAATTAGTTTATAGGGTAGACTAAGAAATATGAAAATAGTTTAAGAGTAAAAAGTACCCTCATGTACCCAAATATAAAGTGACTGCCTGCCACTTAAAAAAAGTTGTAAATTTTGTATTAACCCCTGTATAATATTTATTTTTTAAATGTTTAACATTATTGCTTATTTAAACGAACTACAAGAAGATCTCTTTCAACAATTTCTTTCATATTCCATCAAATTTGGAAAATGTATTTAGGAATACTTTTTAGAATAAGCGATCATAAATTTCACTTCCAGATTTTGATAATATTCTATTTGATAAGATAAATGGTTACACTTCAAAAACGTAATTTCATATTTGTACCGATTCTTTTTCATCCCCGTGGTTGTCATATGGTATTATTTCCGATTCTAAAAATAGCATCTGCGCATACTTCCGAATATCAGTCTCTCATTCGTCAACCAATGACTCGCTTGCATTCAGTTGCCACGCACCCTCTGATTGGGCGTTCGACGTCACGTTATTTAAGGGGGGCTTGTTGACGTACCGAGGTTATATAAGGGACGTGTAGTTCTCCCGCGA
Source organism: Cetonia aurata (assembly GCA_949128085.1). Taxonomy (NCBI): domain Eukaryota; kingdom Metazoa; phylum Arthropoda; class Insecta; order Coleoptera; family Scarabaeidae; genus Cetonia; species Cetonia aurata. Next base: position 40,757,871 of record OX421885.1, read on the forward strand.
AAAAGTTTTATCATCCCCGTCGTCAGATTGACGTTGATCATCGATAAAAAGCAACGATTTTTCTACGCCTACCGCCGCTGTATAGCATAAGCCCCGAGCTGATTTTGGGAGCGCAGAGAAAGTATTTCATCCATCATTGTGTTTTGTTCTTGTGATTTTGGAATTTCGATGGAAGAAAAACGTATTTGAATACGGACCTCCACGTTGTATTTTTCTCCGGTCCTGATAGACGTCATCATTGGAAACCGCGCCCTCCAAAGTGAAATTATTCACCGTCAATTCGGTGTTGTTTTGTATGTATGTAAGTTGGTTTAAGTTTTTTTTTTTTTTATATAGATATCTGTAACAAACTTTAATTTAGTTTTTTTTGCTCTGTTTTTTTTTTTTACCGTTTAATTCAAGCCCATCGTTGGCAATTTTGTATCGTGTGTCAATTAATATTTAATTAGTAAACCTAAAATTACAATTCGTATAATTAATGCATGCTCGATCGAATAAGTAGTTTTTTTTTGTTTTTTATAGTACACTAAGAAATTGCGCCAATTTTCAAAATTTACCTCCTTGTTTGCAACATTAATTAAATTCAATATATACATATAACCAACTTGCGTCATCTTTTTTTTTGTGTACATTTATTATTCAAGATTTAACATTTAATAAATTTCTCTAAGTTATATATATTTCTATTCTTTTTTTTTATTTTATCATTCAGCAAAAGTAACTGCAAGTACCATCCCTTATTTTCCCCAATTTGTTATTCTGGATTATAGCAAAACCAAGCGACATTGACAGGTAAGAGGCACGTAAATAATCCAGTGGCGTCCAAATAACATCGGTAGCGGAGGTACTATCCCGAGTTCAGCAACCCTTACCTAGTGGATTTCACCGAACAATAAATAAGATTAAAAGTGTTTTATTTATCCCTTCCCCCCACTTCTCCTGGTACATTGCTTGGTTGATTTTTGTTTTCTTTCATATCTAAGTTAATTCAAAATAACAGTAACTTTTTTTTTTGTAAGAAATAGTCTCATGCTCGAAAATAGCTACGTTTTTTTTTATGAAATTTCAGTACACGCCCTGAGGTACGTAGCAAAATATTTTACAGTAATAATATGAACATTCAAAAACTCTTAAAGTACAAAATTTTTGTTTCAAATTCAGTAGTAGTCAGTAAGTACAAAATGCAGTAAAATTAATCATGAATAATTAATGAAACGAATAAAATCAAATGAAAGCAAAATTTATAATACAAAATTATAAACAACCAATAAATGAATGGTAAAAAGTCAAGAATCGAAAAACAAGAACAAAAGTTTTGCCAAAACTTTAGCAACTTCTTGTAACCAAACAGAGGGCTAACTAGTGTGATTTCTGGCACACACTCTTGCGACAAACAACCATATTTAATTCCCATTAATACCTGAAACTGTATAAACTAATATTAACAAACAAAGCGATCCCTCGAACTCCATTAAGCGTCCGTTTTGCATGTTAATAACAGCAACAGGAAGCAAGCTATTAGTCCTCATGCTATGTATACTCGTAGCATATAACATCCGCCACTGTTTTGTGGCGTAATTATAAACAATAGAGTCGATCGACATTTTTTTTTTGCGTTTTCATCAGACATATATGCAACGCATATACTGAATGAGAGCCACTTATATGTACTCGTAGATATATATAAGAGTGTCTGTGCGTGCATTCGATTATAGATTACCTTATTATTAGTCAAGGTTTCACGTCCTTATTTGTATCCCAGTATATTGCATGCGATAACTATGTATATAGGAAATAAGGCGGGAATATGAGTGGAAGTGCTTGGTAATTTTTAATTTACTATTATTTCTCATATGTAAGTAGGTGCAAGCTCTTTACCATTCGTGAACAGATGCATGCAGTCAACTTAGCCGGCCTGCCATAATTCTCCGTATAATTTGCGAATGTGCAACCGTACGAAATATTTTGCGACCCACTGGTGCCATCCCACGTGCTAAAATAATAACGGACGCGACTGATTGTCGTCCTTCCAAATACGTTGCGAAATAAAAATGGCCAGGCAGTAGGCAGAAAAGCGTAAGTAGAGAAAACTAGAACCGTGCGCAGTACATTTGGCTATCGAAAAGATAATTTGAATAAATAGAGCAACAGTCAAGGGGTAGCAACGAATATGCTGAATTGAAATTTATGCTTACCTAATAGTAATATGAATATGTTTAACGCAAAAATATGAATTATCAATATCCGAAGTAGAATATTGGTATAAAAAATAATTATTTGGTTTAAAACAATTTTAATTTCTGTTTTTGGGAAATTAGATAAAATCTTCTCCAGCCATTTTGATTTGATTTTATTTGATTTGTCACTGGGTACGAATCAGGTCTTTTTATCATCTCTTTACGGTGTTAAAGAGATGATAAAAAGACCTAGTGATTTTTTTTACATAAACAGATTAATTACTTTAACTAGGTTTAGTAACCTGTGGGGTAAACCATTTTAAGTAAGATCTGACAGTAGGTTGGTTGCTCCCAGCACTTGCAGTCTCTGCCATTCAGAAACAACGTGGTAGGCTGTCTCATTTTCCTCGTTGTTCAATCTACAAATAGGCTCATCTCTAAAGATGCCAATTTCGTGTAGATATTTTCTGAGACAGCCGTGTCCTGTCAGAAGACTCGTCACCGTTCTAAATTGTACTCAGTTGAGAGCCAACACATCGAGGGCTAAATCCCGTGATGGCTGCCCCATCATGCGTTTGCTATGTGCTATGTGAACAGTGTTGAAGGATTCAACGCGGTTCTAGTGTACCTGGTAGTTTTTTGTAATCCTACTGCACAACGTATTGCAGCCTTGGTTATTGCCAGACCTGGTGCAAGTTTGTTTCAGAGCTCTTTCTTGCTACCTTATTTGCTGATTCGTCGCCCTTATGCCACGGCATCCACACCAAAATAATAGGGTGGAAAAATAAGGATAGGAAAATTATTGTAGTTAGGCAACAACAAGTTTTACTTTCACCACCTGCTCTCATATTTTGGATACCAATTTTGTAAAAAAACGATTGCTTTTAGTTAAATGGTATCCCAGTTTTTTTCTTCAATATAATACTTACACATGCAAAATGATTTCTTATTAAACTATCTACAGTCATTTAAAATTTAGGAATAAAGCATTTTAGGGCAATAATTGCATTATATTTTCCGATAGCAACTGTTTCAATGTTTTCACGAACAAAGGGTAAGTATATGAAAAGTGAAACTGTCTCATAATCAGAGATGAATAAAAAGCTTTTGAGGGAGTTACTTGCATAAATAGAACAGTTAAGACATTAGATATCATTTTATGTCACGATTGTAAGTTTTTTCTTCCGTCCTTGTTCGTAAAACAGTCTCCAAAGTATAGTATCTTCAAACGAGAAATTCGCACACTACCTTCACACTACCTTCGCTCACTTTATCTGTGTTGTAAAAAATCCTTCTCCTATCTCAGTGTTGCCCAAAAAACTAATTTTATTATTTAAAAAAAAATCATTGCGTCCCTGATGTCGAGAATAAAAAAATATTCTTCCTTCTCGGCGTTGCTAAAAAATAAATTTTATTATTTCAAAATTTTAATGCAACCCCTCACCCTTTGATGTAGAAAAAAGTACCCCTTTCTCTTCCTGGCCTCTTATTTAAAAAAATGAACATGCCTCCCACCCCTGATATTGAAAAAGCTTTACCATTTTCATCCCGGCATTGCTAAAAAATAGATTTCATTGTTTCAAAAAATTAAAGTTCTCTCCTCAGATATTGAACAAAATACCTCTTTCCTTTCCCGACATTGTTCAAAAATAAATCACTCCAATCATATTGACAAAAAGTTATCCTTCTCTGTTCCATTGCTAAAAAAGAAAAGAAAAAAATGCGATCCCGCCAAAAAAATTATCTCAAATTTCCAAAACCAATTTGCTGAATTAATCTCTCCTCAAGTGTTGGCTGACTGTCAGAAAATATAGCCAAAAAACTAGAAGAATCGATTTGAAGGCCAATTTGCTATTTTCTTATAAATATCTTCAGATATTGGTGTGCAATATAATATGCATGTGAGATCATTTACATTAGAGTTATTAATGATGATAACGTTAAAAAGTTTCCGTCTCATTCTACCGGACATTTCAGTAGGTACTTGTTATTTCTAATTAGTATATAAACATATTTCCCAACCCATCATAGAACATTCTCAAAAGCTATTGTGTTTGAAGCACGAAATCACGTTTGTACGACTTATTGAGCACAAACACCGATCACTACGTAATTATCTTTAAATATAAACAGACGGGCATGGCTCCCTTCATCATATCCTGTGATTTCACGTTAGCAGGAAGCAATACCGTATATTCTCCACGCACACACAAACGCAGCGAAGTCACTATCCGTTTGTGTGAGCGTCGTACGCGTATGCGGTTTGTGTATCGTGCTATAAATAAGTGCATGCATAGGTGTACATCGTCAGCACACACCCCATTTCCTCCATATACTAACGAACGAATCCCGACCGTGTTTTTTTTTTCTGGTATAGTAGGGCTGCTGCTTCCTGTCACACGTGCTATGCACTCGTATAGAAGTTAGTTATATATGTATAAATCCTATACCTACATAGATCAGCTACTAAGCTACCGTACTTAATTAATGATCTATGGTGATACAGAAATGCTGCAAACTAATTTTCTGTTCATTAATTTGAAAAAAAAAATATAAAGTAAATAATATAAAAATTTGTAGATTTTGTATGCTCACTGCATAATCAATTAAATATTAAATCTATTAAATATGCCATATCTTCTTTTTTACTCGGAAATACCTTGAATGTACTCAACAGTTCACTCACAATATGTAAAAGATGTTTATTTGTCACTTGCAAAGACAAGAAACCTGAGAACGTAGGCAAATTTAATTACTATAAAACTGCATTTAATGTTTCGAATTTTCCGATTTAAAGTTTTCTAATGAAACCATTCTATGATATAAACTACAAGATCTTGTTTCAAAAAACAAAACCAGAGTTTTTACCATATATGTAATACTACTTTATTGCTGACACATTCTAAAAAATTCCGAAATCAAAGGGAGATGGATATATATCGGAAAGTCCTACTTGTTCTTGACGTAACGTGCGCATGTGCGTAATTTTAACGTAATAAACATGAAAATCAGTCGACGTTGACATTTCAAATTTGTGTTATTTGATTATTTATTTATATATTCTTGATTTACTAACACTGAAGCCATATTTATCGAAATGGATAGAGAACAATTATTATTTGGTGCTGCATCATTGCTTCAGCAAGTGCTTGTGGAAGATTCTATAATAACAACATATTCATTCGCTAATGATGAAATTGGAGCTGCAAAATATTGGCAGCACATACACACGGAATGAGAAAAGTTTTCCCTAAGAAAGGTTTGCAGAATGCATGACGCAAGAGTATTCACGAGGTGTGGGATATATGCAAAGGTTACATCTGAAAATAGTTTTGAAAACTTTGTTAAAAGGGGATTTTGCCTATCTATAACATTAGCTTGGTTAATTACACCGTTTAGCGGCGATGGACACCTTATTGAACAGTAGATATTCAATTATACAGGCTTTCTCAAGTTAGAATTTTAATCGAACATATATTTGGCATGTTGACAGTGGTTTTTATCGACTAATATATTTTGAAAATTCAACTTTTTGACCAACCTGGCCAAAATGAAGATAGAGTTAAATCACAGAGATCATGCGTGTATGTTTCCTCAATAAATGTAAACAAATTTCAATAAACATTTTTTTTTTGTATTTCTAGAAATATTTTTTCGTTTTAATAATAAAATTGTAACTTTATTCCTAGTGAAAACATGAACATAAATGAACAAATTAAAGAGAAGATAGCATATTGAACAAAAAATAATCTCTAATATAAAATAGCAACAGGTTCATTACAACAATGCTGAAAACAAGGTCAGTGAAATAAAAAAATTGACACGTAAAAATAAACTTAAATTTAGAATATTCTCAGATTTCCTGTTTTATTTATGTATCACGTTTAGAATTTCACTTAATAACTGCTTTTCGATGTCTTTCTTTCATAATATTCAACCAGTTGACATTTTTTGATAATAGCCTCATATTTTAATTTTTGCTCTCCCTTAACATAGGTAACAGTAGGTATCATATAGATAATAACACCGCTATTTTCTTCTTGTTTGGGTTTGTCTACCGTTCTAATAGCCTCTAGGAATACTTTAAATATCCGGTAGAACTTTTCCTAACTTTTGATGTCATTTGTTCCAAAGAATTCAAATTATTATTATTCTGCACAATGTTAAAATATATTCAATAATATACTTTAAAATAATCTTTATTGTTTACATACACATATGCCTTGTGTATTCTCACCAGAGATAACCTATATTCTGACCATAGACAACTATTCTGACTTTTGACTAAACAAAATCTGTCAAACATAAGAACTGTCAGAGAACATAGTTAGACAAAGGAGTGTATCTTCCATCCCCCTTCATCGGCGGAAATTTGTGTCACTGGTTCTATACGAGACCCGCAATATAGTAGTGTTACATATATGGTTTTTGCATTGAGAATTTTGATAATAGTATTTATCTGGCTCCTCCACCAAAATTTATTATTTCTTAATTTATAAACAATTTCGAATGATTCAATAATTAACAATTTCAGAGGCACGCAACGTAAACTCCTTACTTTTTCTATGAACAATAATAGTACGATCTATATTTTTCTGTATTTATGGTTGAAAATTGTACAATAAAAGAATTTAGATTATTCTAATAATAGATACAATCGTATTTGATGAAAACCTCCAGCGTAACATTTTCCCGCCATTTTTAGTTCATTCCGAAAATAACCCGACTGGCAGCAGCTGCAACAGAATTCCAATATACGGCCGTGAATTCGATTAAGAGGAACAGCTGTTTTCAAAAACCCAGACGCCTTCAGCCTGCCTAGGTAAAACTACCTTTTATCTGTGTTCGGAGCGGCACCAACCAACACAATCTGACCCGTTCTCGAACGTACGTATTGCACATATTTCGCCCGAAAACCGTAAATACGATATGCACCTGTAAGCTACGCTCTAGGTAGGCACAAAAGAATCCTTTAAATTTGGGAGTTCTATAGGATTTTATACGTTAGCGTGTGACCAATGAAAAATTGCTATAATTATCATTGTCGAAATGGATTTTAAATGAATGAGACGATGTTTCCTTGGAGCACTGGTCGGGTTCCTGTCACGTGACTAATACCTAGTGATATGTGGGTGTCTCCCCACGACAACGTCAACGGACGCTTGTTAATTTTAATCGGTTAGCTGCATAACAGACCGATGAACTTAAAATTGGAGTTGTGCATGTGCGTATAATCCGTGCAACTAAGGCAGACGATAATAAATGTTAAACTCTTTTAATGTAACGATGCGCAAGAGTTTTTTTGTATTTTAGCACCTATGTTTTAAACGTATTCGCGTTCTATATCATTCGTCACCTACTGCAGAATATAACATAATTAGCGACAATTTCGTAAAGATTTCACAAAAGCTATATGCAACTGACAGTAACAATGTATCGTACATATTCATACGACACGGACGAATGATCTCAGAATATCGGTATGTAAAAGATAAGAGGAAAACACCAGGATGACATGGTGGACAGTAATGACGATATCTCATGTATTGTTTGTTTGAATACGAACACTGCGGTCTCGATTACGATATTTTATGTAAACTAACACCTCTTTGTGCGAACATGTTCTTTATTGTAACATGTAGGTTTTGGGTAAAAGAATATTCTTGTGCGTTATTTAAATCGGAAGGTGTTAAAGAAGCGATTAATTTGGATTAGTAATGTAGTCGTACTCGAAGCATTTCACCATGTTGTTACATTCATTATTATCACGAAATTATGCAGACGCAGAGGGGAATGTTTTGATTATATACCTGCGTATATGTAGATATGAGTAAACAATATACCTTATTGTTAGTATGCAATTGCCTATCCAAATTAGGTACAAATTGGGACCTTGTTTCAGCCTAATCTACCGGTTACATTCACTGTACATACTTGGAGCCCGTTTCAAACCAGCGGACACAATGGCCAAATTAAATCTTTATGGCCGCAACACGCCCTGTTTGCTCAATTAAAGTTACGGTCCTGTGAATAATGAAAATACCTGACGCGGTCACATATAGAAGAAGAAGGATGTATAGTTTTAACGTTCAAATGTTTCTCACGGGAGGCGAATCGTCCTCGAGTAAAATGAGGATTAAAAAAAGGATTTCTCATAACTATGCTATTGTTCATCAGTATAGCTTTAATTAATTAAATAATGTTATTATATTTTTTTGTTAATTTTATTGGAGGAGATCCCATAGAATTTATTCATCGAAATGTGTTCTAAGACTAATTATTAAAGTTTGTACCTTCCTATATGGATATTGACGGTTCCTTTACACTGTTACAATAATGTTTCAATACCAGAGTGATAGCTGGTGACACTGACTGAACACTTCTGCTGTGCTTTACACTTTCTTGTTCATATTTTTTTTTGCCTTTATAATTTCAATATTTTTGTTTCCACGTGCATTTTAAAATCATACTGTACAATATGTTTTATTGTGTCGCTCCAAATACTTTTTTTCCAATGAATTTTCAAAAAAATATGTTTTCTTACAGTAATTAACTGCTAGCGTAATAGCAGTTAAACCATAAAATTGTTTAAACGTCCAAGCACCACAATATAACTGAAAAAACGTTTAATTTTGGTTTATGCCATTAGTAGTTCGTCCAACCATTACATATGAAGCGATAACATGGTGACAGAAGGCTTAACAAGCCGGAGCCACAGCAAATCCTATATATATACAAAGGATTGCAAGTGTTATTTACGGTTCTATAGTTAATTGGGAAAATTAACACTTGGAAAACGTGTTAAAAGTTCTATAAGCCCCAAGCATCTAATGCAAATAGTGCACGGTGGAGTATAAGTTTATGATGATTGGCGGTAATTGTTAGTCGCGTAGTTTTAGCACTGCAAATATATACACTTTTTGTTTGTTGTATTATTCCATTCGGACATGGTATTTTTTTTTTCGGGATGTCGATTTCACGGACAAATCTATCGACTTCCTGTCAGCGTCCTTTATTAGGTCCTCATTATTCCGGTCATGAATGTAAACACGATATAACAATTGCGTAAACATCGAGCTTTGTCGAGACCAACATACAACAATTGAATGGCGTTTTTATGCGCTGTGAGCAGAGTTTATCGACTTTATTACTCATGTTTAGAAGAACACGGTATATATGACAGAGAGAACGGACGCAATATGAGTTTGCAGTAGTATAGAGAGTAATTCATCTACCTATATTAAAATTTAATTCGACAATTTAGGATGAAGTGCAGTGAATTGGAGAAAAACCATGAATGCACACATATATCAAGTTAATGAAATCGCCTTGCATATGTCTCCTAGCTCGCAGATGTTCCTCTTGCACATAGGTGATATCTCCTTACCGGGAATCGATCGCCATCAGGAATACCTCATCCAGGCTGTTCCGTTTCTGGGTATCGAATTTCACGTGTACGTCTAAAATAAGCAACATATGGCCCACGCGTCTTCTGGGAGATACGATACGGAAACAGAAATAAAAACATGAGGCTGCTATGATTAAATTTGTGTATAATTAAATATGTAATAAGAATTACCACCCATACTGAGATAGAAAACAAGAAAGGGACACTTTCGGGTGGTTGTAAAAAACTGGTAAATTTAAACTTTCATTGTAGTTTGTTTGGTCGTATTTTAACCCCCTACAACCAGTGATACTAGGAATAATTTAAATTATAGAAAGTTTAGAAGATCCACAAGAATTCAGCGGTAACACTGAAATAACCATATTTATTTTGTTACCTTATTCTATTCAACCATCCGAAGAATGATATTATGTTTAATGATTGCTCCCTTTGTGAAACGTACTCATCTACCTCCAGTTTCTATTTCTGTCGGATCGTTCGCCAGCTGAGCTGCGAACACCGATAAAAGAAAAAGGGTGGCGAGTGCAGGGTTACGTGTTTAGAATTTAAAATGCCGAAAATACCCGCAGTATCAGCGGACAACCACAATGCATGCATCGGCATCGATTGGTGAACGAAATAATGTGTGGATGTTTATGTCGAACGTGCTCCGCTGTTTGTAACAGTGATCGATTGATTCGTATCTATATTGTTATTTCGTATACGCGTCGGTTTCGAAGCACGCTGATCCTGTAAACACTTGAATACGAATATTTTCAATAAAGCTGTTGGTAGGGAGAAAAAAAACTCTTTGTTATTACTTATTATGTATGAAGTGGAAACATTTTATTCAATAGTTATTCTTGCTTGGTAATTATTAAAATATTTTTATGACATAATTAAATTATTGAACTTTAATTATTTTAGCTTGGAAAAGATATGAAATGTATCGAAACGTTGCAAAAAAAAAGAATAGTAGAATAGACAGACTGAATAGCTCTAATTGGTAGTTTTATTTAATTTCTATTAATAACCTTATATTAGCGCGTAAATTGAAACTTATTCAAACATATCAACATCAATACACTGAGAAAAGAAGACGCGTTGAATTAACAAAAATCGCTATTTTACGATCACGCTTGTTGAATTTACCGAAAATTTTGTTATACCTACCAATAAAAATAGAGCATTGCATGAACTAAAAATGTAGCTATAGCGTTGACTTCGAATATTTAATCCTCTAAACCAGAGCTGTCCAACATGAGGCCCGACGATATTTTTTTTATAAAGTTGCAAATGAATTGAAAGTTTATTTTTATCACCATGTTTAACTATGTAAATATACAATCAATTTAGTATCTATTGAATTAATGTTACACCGGTGGTGTCTATTCTTCACCTAAGAAAATACGAGCAATTTTTTGTTTGATATTATTTGAAAAATTTTAAAATCTTGAAAGAATACGCAACATTGACCAGTTATGTTTTATATGCACATATGTACATGTAGTGTATTTATTTTTACTCTATTATGTTTGTGAGACATGTAAAGCCGATGTTTAAATGATTTTTCAGATTCACGGGTTTTGCTCCAGTTCTATATTCTAACGTCATTAATACCACCAACCTCAAGAATAGCTAGAAAAAAGGGTCAACATTGGAAACCGTCTACAGTTGAATCCCGTGAAAGTTTTATATTATTATGTGTGAAACAATATGTTTGAATGTGGTATAAATATTGACAAAATAATAAACTTGATAAAAAATTTGATATCTTTTTTTAGTCTAAAATCCTGCTTTAATTGCTATTGCACTTGGAAGGAAAGATAAGTGCTGTTCATTTTGCAATACGGAAAACAATCCTATATGGGCAGAACCGCTGATTTATGATGGAAATAGTGATCCTACTTGTGTCTATGAAGGTATTTTTGTTTCAAAATATAGGAATTTGAAGCAATTTTATTCTTTCAGGTATAACTGCTCGCAAAATTTTGCTGAAAATTATGATATTACATAATTTTACCTTTTCAATGTAACTACTATATGATTGTATTTTAGAAAGTGCACAAGAATATAGTTTTATTTTTATTTAAAATTATTCGCAACATCATAATTTGTCGTAAACTTTATGTGGACTAGTTTTACGTGTAGGAATACAATTGATCAAATTACTGTATTTCAGAACAACAAAAAATTAGGTTTGATTCAAGCACAGGCATTAGTTAAACTGACAATTCAATGTTGTTAAAACAACACTTCTTTTCGGTTAATTCAACAAAATCACGACGTTTAACCGGACGAAATAATATGTTGGAGCAACAAACTCTCATGCTTGCTTTAATGAAAGTATTTCATTGTGTTAACAAAATTGTTTGGTTAGTTTCACCAAAAGATTTTGTGCTCGCAATAAATTTGTTTTGTTAAACCAACAATATCATTTTGTTAACCTAACGAAAATAGCATGTCTAATGGAAGAAAAACAAATGTTGGATCAATCATTCGAGATTGTTAAATCAACGCTCTGATTTGGTTGTACTAACAAAACAGTTTATTAAGTACAACTAAAAAGAAAATTCAACATGACAAGCGTGTTTGCTTAAATCAACCTATTCCATTCAGTTGATTTAACATGTGCAATATTGTTACATTAACCAAAATTTGTTGACAAGAGTCATTTAGTTAATTTAAACGCAAAATTAAGTTGACTGTATTTAAACAAAATTTTTGGTTGAATTAACCAAATTTTCGTTGATTCAACACATCTTGTTTTCTCAGTGTAGGTAGGCATTTTATTCCAGTATTTATGTCATATACAGTACTATAATTTAATCAAAATCTAAATGTGACAGCCTGAAAATACAAGAAAATCTTAAAACAACCCACCTAAACACGGCTTCCTTTACGGCCCTTGGCACGCGCACCTAACGAAGACGGAAATGCGGCGGGGTGCGCGTAAGAAATTAGGGACCCTGAAAACGCCTTACGCGCTTCGCCAACCGGAACTTTCCAGTTGCTTTTTCTGATTTCTGGGCGGACGCGGCAGCACCCTGAAACCAGCGACGACACAACGTTCCAAGGTGCGCAAGGGCATTAGCATAATTCTTCAGATCGACGTTTCTATTTCACGGTCTGACGAGGGAGGACAGGTGGCCCTAAGTCCCGATCGAAACAAAGTGCGGATCTATAGGTCTTTGGTCACGATGCCACGGGAAACGATCGACTTAAATGGAATCGTTAACGCATACATTTAATGAGAATTGAACTGCACTTTCTATAGACCTCTAGAAGTAAGTAAATTTTTTTTTTTTTTAGTTTTAAAACGGATTGAAACGTCAACCAGATATTTAATAGATGTCAACAATGTTAAAATTATTTTTGATAAATTAAAACAGATTAATGAAATAAGTGCAAGTAATTTTATTTTGTTTTTTGGAAAGTACGTATTGCGCATCAACAATTAAATAATTATCTCGGAAAAGAACATCATACCAGATGTGCAGTCAGACTTTCAAAATGGCTATAGTACGGTAATCGCTTTGCTAAGTTTGACAGACAATATCTTTAAAGCTTTGGATAAGAAAAGGGATGCTGCAGTGATATCCTTGAATTTATTGAATGCTTTTGATACGATAGATCACTTTCACTCATCATTATGGGTTGGATGAAATATTTTCCAAAGTTAACTTATAGGCAGGTCGCCAAAAGTTATTGTGTGCATGTGGGGAATATATCTTCCGGTGTGCCCCGAGACTCGGTGCTGGGACCGCTACTATTTATACAATATAACGTCACCATTAAGGTACATCTTCTTAAATAGTGTTGAGGAATGTTTTGGGAAATTATGAGAGCGAACTGATTCCTTAGCTCTATAAATGCTTGGACACGTAGCACAGTGGTCAATATACCTAGCAAATCCGGACATCGGCTCTAATTTTCTTTTTAAGAGTTGAAAATTTAAAAAAAAATTTTTTTTTTAAATTTAAGTTTTTAATTATTACTTTTTCAGGTTGTTTCTTTTAAACTATTAAAGTTTCAGTTTTAAAGTTTTTGAAATGACGTCGATTCGTCATGGATAAGCATAATAAAAAATATTTTTTACTGTGGAAATTATATATTTCACATGTTTACATTATTTTACAGTAAATGGTAGAAGTACTACAGACATAAGAAGAGTAACAGTTAAACATTTAAAAGTTATCATCGGACGAAATGTTCTCCAACTCCGTTTCAACATTTTCAGGGTTGACGATTAAAAGCGTTTTAAGCTCCGCATCTATTTCTCTGGGTAGATGTAATTTTGCCCCAACCCTTTTGGAACTAAGAAATGGATCGGAGCTTACTATCAATCTATGAAAAAGATCATAATTAACTTTTTGGGAGCTTATTTTTCGAGTATGATGTTCCCTGTAGCGCCGAATGTCCCGATTTCTAGTTTCTTGGGCTTCTTCAGATAGTTCACCAATTGGCACCACAGCCTCTTGGATTACGGCTGTTCCGTGCAGTAAAATTTTGTGCACTGAAATTGGCATGTAGTACCACCCATATAAAGATACATACTTTTCTGAAGTCTTAAAACAGTAAGTTTCAAACTTATTTACATCAATGTCATATCCACTGTTAATGGCTCTTAAAATAATGGAAAATCTCTTAATAAGATCCTCATCAATACCTGTAATTTCTGCAGACAAAGTGGCATGTTCATCTCCATTAGTGGCGAAGTGTTCTTTAAGGTACTCCAACACGTGTTTTTTTCGGTCAGTAATAGTTTTTCTAGGATATTCCAACATTTTGTTGTGCAAATCTAACCGAGTTATCGGTGAAAAATCCATTGTTGCTTGAACAATAACGAAAAACACACTAACAAAAATTTACGAAGAAAAACTTAACAACAACTGATAACACAACTGTAACAACACTAAATACAACAGAATAATTAACAATAAGCTCTCAGAATATCACTCACGAGACGTTACTTGGTACGTGACCAAAATGCGAATGGGATTTATAAGTGCACTCTCTCCTTATATTTCGTCTGTAATCACTTTCTGAGGGTTTCCGAGAGATTAGTTGATTTTATGGCATAGTTAAGCCTTTGAATATTAAGAATAAATTTAATCTCGAGTGTCCTGATGTGTCCTTAATAACGTAAAACTTGCTTATTTACAAAATTCCAAGAAAAATGCAACGATAAATATATTAGGTCGGAATAATTTACGGCTTATCGGATTTCGAAGTATATTTAGGGTAAATTGTAAAGGAAGAAATGTACTACCTGCTGGTAAAACCATTTCAACTAATTGCTTTAGGTGAGCTAGACAAGGCCTATTAAACATCGCACTAATTTCTCCTTAAATACCAACTCATGTAAAATATGGAATTTTGCACTAGTTCGCGGACCATAACTTATTACCGGTTTACTGAAAACTGCCACAATTTTCAGGGAAGTAGGCGAACAGGTAGATAAATATAATATAATCGTTTCAGCATAATTCAAAAAAAGTCAAATTTTGTGCAAATGTCCGGAATACGCTCACAAATTGACCACTGTGCGTAGGAAATATGCAATATCTGTGTGTCTTAGGCATATCTATAAATAACGAATACTTTAATCAAATCTAGTAACTTAAAAAACTTAAAAATCAAAATTTATTACTTCCGTTTTCAAGAGCACAGAGGACGATGTCTGAACGCTACTGGCGGGCAAACTGCAACTGTGGAATGCTAGCGAGAAAGTTGTAAAATCATCATCATGGTAGGGGCACCGTGGGAAATTATAACAAATCTATTGAAAACAATTGGAAATTTTTCTCAAATTCTTACTAAACAAGGTATCTGGTGCTATCAAAATGATTGAGGTTAACCGTACTCAATACGGTAACAATACTTGCCAACATTAATTCAATAAACTGAAGTTGTATTTCTTGCGAATCACTGATAGTTGGTGACCATTACTCGGGGAGGTTTCATTGCATTCATGTTCGTTTGTTGCCAATAACGCGTATTACCTTTTCATACCCGTGGGATATTATGAACATACCTACCACTGCCATAAAACCGCTATATTTAAATGCTCTTTCACTTACAACGCTGTAATCACTTATAATGAATTTGTTTTGGAATTTAGAAAACAGATGTCTCTGACTGTGTTTATGAGAAATGTCAGATATATACCGGGTACATTAGTCTCTTGTCATAACAACAATACTGTAGTTTGTAGTCCTCTCTCTTTTGATAGCATATATTTGCACTCCCGAATCACATCGTCGATTTGACACAATATTTCCAACAATAACATTAACCCCTGTTTACATTTACCACAATTGACTCTGATACTGTTTCCAAGGAACCGCTGGTAGGTTTGGGGGAATTAGGCTGTGTAAAACGGCCGTTTCGTTACCTCAGAATGCTCCTGTATACAAATAATACCTTTTATAGCATCCACACGTTGATTATACTAATTACAAATGCATATAAAACACTTGAAAATTACATTCTCAAACCTGTTATACAAGCGAAATATGCTATATACGAGCGAGACTTTTGCAAAAATCGTGACATGTGGCTAGCGCTCGTCGCGCAGTAATTGCGCCAGATTTTCCAGTCGAAAAACTTAGACGCCTGTCACAAGAGCATAAGTATTTCTTTGTGCTGATATATATGTATAGTGTTAGTGTTACTGCTATATCGCTTACTTGCTCGTCTGGAGTGTAACTGAACGAATTCAGTAACAATTACCAACGTGGCGATTCTACAAGTGTTGGTTTTTTTTACCTCGTATATCTGCTTACTTATAACTAAAATTCAAACTATACCTCATTCTTAATGCACCTTCGCCTTAAGTAGGTATACCGGGTAGGTGGATGGCCTATTAGAAATATATGGAGAATCATTCAGCAGAATTAATTCAAATTCGAGGTGAACAACGTTTCTAAAATGTTTTTACCCATGCAGTGCCCGGTGTTTAATGTATGTTTTTTTAAAGCTGTAATATTCTATAAGTCGCTCAGTTGCTTTCAAATGAGTAAATTTGATTATTTGAACGTAGAATTTGAATTCGAGTGTTCGCGTGTGTTTGTTCAAATTTAGAGACGACAGACATTCATGGAAATCATTACTATAATACGTGATATTAAAAATAATAATAATATCTCGTCTCACAAATTTTACTTTTACGTTTATGATTTCCCATATCACGTGTTTGAAAAGATTAATAATAAACAAATAACTGCCACCATTTTCTGCGACTTATCTAGAGCCCTTGATTGTGTTTCCCATTGAATTCTTCTTTCTAAACTTGAACGGTATGGCTTCATAGGTAAAGTTAACGACTGGTTTCTCTCGTACTTAGGTATATATATATATATAGGTTTAAGGTTAATAATAACTTCGTAAGTTCAAAAATTAGCCGAGTCGTGTGCGGTGTGCCACAGGGCTCGGTGCTATGGCCAACGTTATTTTTAGTATTTATTGATAACCTGGCCCATGTTGGCCGGCATTCACACACGGTTTTATTTGCTGACGATACTTCTCTTACGTGGCATGTTTTTAATCATAAGGATTTGGAAAATTTAATAAATACAGGGATTTCTAAAGTCTGAGAGTTTGTTTATAAAATTTAAAGTATGTTGAAAGACTGAGTTTTAGTGCTTTAAAAATTCATTCGAGGGTAAATCTGTGTAGTATTTTAAACTGTTCCAATTTTTCTCTACAATATTTAGTGCATCGACTAGGATGCTTGCATGCATTGAAACTACGTCTGTGTGTCTTCAAATTAATCTTCAATAAATTGTTTAAATCCAATGGAATTTTTTATGTAGTAGCCATTATTATTTATAATTTTTGATATTGAATAGATATTCTGAGAGAACGTATTTTAAACAGAAGATTCGTATTTTAGGCACGAATACGTTTACTAGTTATGTTGTTCAAATTGTTTTTAAGATTGTATGTTAAAATGTTGCAAATTACGAAAAAATAATTGTTAAAATATAGACTCGACTAAGTTCACAATTGAAAAAAAGAAATTTTGAATAATCAAAAAATAAATTTAGTTATGAAGAAGACAAACGTAAATGTTCTTTAATTAATATTTTCCATCTTTAAAATTAGCCGAAATTTGCTGAGAAAACAATCCATATCATTTTACGAAAAAATGGCTAAGAAAAAGATAAGCCTTTTGGGAATCAAATAAAATGCTATTTTATTAAAATTATTTGTGCGTCAGTAACCGTAAGTGCTATTTAAATTAGCTTGTAGCCAAATAAGGTGCACATCTAATACAGAAATAAAACAAGACAAGTTAGATTTATTTTTAGATTTACTTGCTGCTTACAAATTTAATATTTATGACTAGCTGTTTAACAAATGTTTATACAAAGACATAATTTTAAAAATTTGTGTATCTACAAGAATTATGTGTGACATATATTTCTGTACAAGTTTTTTTGGTTTTCAGCCGTATTAATATTTATTTACTAGTGTTAATTATATGTATAAATACCTAATATATAATCATACAAAACATAATAATAGCCTCTAAACAATTAATACCATTAATCAATCCCTTATCTATGCTTCCACAGAAGTTCCATTATGAAATTTTACTTGCTTCCATTCGTAGTTGCCTGTATCCAAAGGTCTGCCATTGATGAAGTCAAAGTTCCATTTACCCACCTTCCTAATATATTTTTCTTGTTCAGCGTTTGTGAGATCCTTGAGAACCTCACCAATCAATACAATAGGTTTAGTTGCGCGTTTAGGGAATAAACAGCGACGTATTGGACATTTCTTTGGAGTGATGTGAGGCATCTTGACATCCTAAAAAGTACAATAATATTTGTTTTATAAAACACAATAAAAATAGAAACTTAATGGGACATCCAGAATAAATAAAAGATGTTATATAACATATATTATATATATAACCTCAAATAAATTTTTACCTTCTGTGATTTATATAAAATTCCGAAACCTGTCAACTGTCATATCAAGGGGAGGGGGGGGGGAGGTACTTTTAATGACGGGTCTGAGGATTTAAAATTATTCCTGAGAGCGCAGCAGTTGCCACTCTTAACATGTAAGTAAGAAAGATGAGTTTTGTGACCACTCATTCAAAAAGTCTTTACATAATCTTTACGGCAACATGAAATTAAGAACAATGAAGGTCCGAATCCATTTGAAAAATTCATTATTATTATGTACGTCTTTCTTTTTCACATACCTAATCGAATGCTTTTGTGAAATCTATGAAAATCCCTGGCTTGCATTGGTTGCTGTTTAGGTGTTTGATTATCTATGTCAAAGCATGTTTATCTATCAGTTGTTGTCAATGTCGTGTGTTGTAATAGGCGGCAGTTTGCAGTTTCCTATTTGAGGTTTACCTATTTTTTGTTTTTGTGGATGAGGTGCGGAAAAGTTGTTTTTAAGAATATTTATTACGTAAATCGTATCTGTAAATATTGAATATTGTGAGAATTCAAAAATGAACTAAAAATTTTGACAAGAAAAATTAGTTAATAATAAACGTCTTGCATCCTATCATAGATGGCGCCGCTAAATTACTACTTACAAGCTGAGTTATTCGTGTGATAAAAATAAATTTGAAATTTAGAACTTCTTCTTTGTGGTGTTAGTAATAGGATTTATTTGAATTTTTACTTATCAGAGAAGGTATAAAGGTCAAACAGTTAAAATTTTTGCTCAATATATATTGAAAGTTAGGTTAGTGTTAGTGTAGCTAATGTTAAAATGACGTTTGAAATTGCATCATTCTTTTTTTTTGTAATCCAACATTTTCAAGATGTTCAAATAACAATATGACTATTAACAAATACTTTTCGTGATCAGATTAACATTCCATGTCAGTTGCCTCAACTATAAAACATATATGTATGCTTCGAGAGAACGACATACGTATATTAAACTAACAAAACCAGTATTGTTAAGAAAATATTGTTTAGTATTAAGATTATTGTTATCAACAAGAAAAACGTAATGAAGGCAACCATAATTTTGGTTTTGAGGATCTTTTATAACACTAATGATATCATGGATCACATCCACTTGTAGATTTATTCATATCAAGTGTATCTAAATTCATTCAACAAAGTATTTCAAGCAAACATATCTTACCCTAACTGGTGATGCCAATGATGCAGATAATTCCGCCCAAAATCACACAACTCATGCTCTTTGGAACTGCCTGGAGTTGTCCAGATATTTCAACGAATCGAGGCGGCCCCAACGGCCGTTCCTGCGACTTACACCGCGATCTTCTTCCGTTCCGGCTTCACTGTAGTGTCGGAAACGCAGAACAATTGCCGGCGCGGCTACATCTACCAATGGGAAACGACCCCCGCCACGTTTTTCACCGTTACTATTTAGGCTTAATTGCGAGCGACTTCCTGCGTTTGTTCCCCGAATCGGAACCAAATCTCGACGTAGAAAATAAAGGCACGTCATGACTTATTCATGAGGCGTTGCTCATTTGTTCGCTGGCATCACGACAGAGAGAAGTTTTTTATGTGTGTGTGTGTTTTTTTTTGTTCTTTTTTTCGGTATCGTATGA
The DNA here is from genome assembly GCA_949128085.1 of Cetonia aurata. Taxonomy (NCBI): domain Eukaryota; kingdom Metazoa; phylum Arthropoda; class Insecta; order Coleoptera; family Scarabaeidae; genus Cetonia; species Cetonia aurata. The sequence goes on from OX421885.1 coordinate 40,778,002, forward strand.
GTTTTTCGTTTTCGATTGTCTCTATATCATCTAGCGCGTTCTTTTCACATGATTGTCTTGTAGTGGTAGAGTTGATGCTTCTGACGGCTCGAACAATGCGGATGCCGGTAGCTTACGAGAGAGGACCACCCATCTGCAAACAATTTACATTTTAGCAGAATATAGTAAATAACTCAGATATCTACCAATTTAAGACGCAATAATATTTTATAGAAAAATTAAACAGTTTACCATTTAATTTATGATGTGATACTTAATTTACTTTTTTAAACAAAGTATTCTTCATAAAATGTTTGCTTGTTTCTAAAACCAACAAAAAATACGAAACTTTCAAAGTAAATTGTAAAAAAAAAGCTTAACATTAAACCATAGATCAAGAACTAGAAAGATATCCATTAGATACCTTAACTACTCCTCAAAGAGCCGCCATACTATTCAAACGTTCAATAACTTTACTGTTACACACTATAGAACTGCCATTCTATTGAACTGCTATAAATAGGTGTACAATTCGTTGTCTATTTTTATAAAGCTTAGAATAAAATGACGATTTTATAAATAGTGTTTCTGATTTGCCAAACCATTGACAATGCCCGAACAATTAAAAAATTTCTCACTGTAACTTTCTAAAGACAACTCAACACTTCATTCATTTATCAGTTTGTAAAGGCACAGGGTATTTTTTTGCTTTTTCCCTTATTACGTTTCTAAGTAAAAACCTTTATTACATATATGTAAAAAATAATAATCAAACATTAAACAAAGAAAGTGTTACAGTGTTGCAATAATGAAATAAAAAGTTGTACGTGAGATTCCTGGACATTTAAAACATAGATATATTTATGTAGTCTTTAGGCTTTCACGGCCGTTGTTGCACGGCAAGATGATCGGCAAGTAATTTAAATTTTCTACACGGCAGAGAACCCGAGAACCGAAGAGCAGCCATAGATATATTTATGTTATAAAAATAACAAAATAAATTATTATATTAAATACTTATTTATAAATTATTATTATATAAATAAATTTGTCTTTTGATTCATTAAAACATTGTGCTTTTTAAGTTTCAATTATTAAGCTTAGGCAACCAACTATACGCTACTGTATAATAAAAAGCCTACATGTACAGATTTCTCAACATATTTTTCATTTTATTTGGTAAGTACTTAATAAATTTAAAATTTTGATGAAATAAATTATGGATGAAACAAAAATAAACCAAAAGCGATAAAAAAAAAACAATTTGCAAAATAAATAAAATATCTTCCTTATCAGCAAATTTTATTAGGACTGTAATTTTGAATTGATTTTTTTTAATAAAAACAAAGCCGCAATGTGCTTTTCTATGAATCATATAACCTAACTTCTAATTTATAAAAATGATTGTTATGTAAATTTAATTACAAAAAACGCGCTGCGAACAGGATTCGAACCTGTGCGGGCAAAGCCCATTTGATTTCGAGTCAAACTCCTTAACCACTCGGACATCGCAGCTGATACTAGCAAGTAGTGATTTATATTATACATATTAAAACGGCTTCCAATATTTAAAAAAAAATATTTTTACACTTTAATTATTAAATTATTTTCCCAAAATAATTAAAATGTAAATAAGATATTTCAAAAACATTGATTATTTGTTAATTAAAAATATATCAACAAAAAAGTAATTAATAATGTCACAACCTTTATATACCTATCATAGTTTTTTGTTTAGATAATGGAGTATCTCCCAAAATGGATTATAATTAACAGCGTTTTAATAATTTTTCTAAATTAGTGATTATGTTAGATAAGAAAGCGATTACTTTGTGACATGTAAATAGAATTTTTAATATATTATGCGTTTCCTCCACTTCAAGGGCAATTTAATGACGCAAATTCTTAGTAGATGAGTGTACACAATATACAAGTATACGTCGGTACCACGGGTCTATAAATAATATAATGCAATCACTGCCTGTGTCAGTAAATCGTTACCTACCTGCAGGGCAATAATATAACTATGGGTACGCCCTTTCAAAGTGGCAGATGTGCACCTGTTTATTTGGAGTAAGAGTTCCTTTTGTACCTGTAAAAGCGCGGGAAAATAGTAGATCTTGTTAAGTAAATAGATTGTCCACGAACTAATTGTGTTAGAATTTATGATTTTTGGATTCTATTTTAAAGATTTTGTTCCATAAAATTATTAATTTCAACAATGCCTTATATATTAGTGGTTAGAAAGAGAAATATAGGTACCTATATTTTACTTTAGAGTGTGTATTACCAACTTTGACGTTACTAAAATTTACGAGCATCCAAAACAGGCAGGTAGAAGAAGCAAGCAAAAGAAATATCCGTATGGTGTCTATCAATCAATAGATCTAGACCTGTTCCCCATCGCTTTTGTATAACTCGAGCAATCAGCAGACAAGCAGTCTGGTTAAGATTGTTTAACTAAGAGAGCACAAATGGGACTGTGTTAAACGAATTCGTTTCTTTTTCGTCCCTGTTTTCGAAGGCGTATAATGTATGTAAAACGGCGAAGAAATATGTATTACCTATATACCTACACAATATAGGTAGAAGTGCGTTTTATTTTTATTACCTTGTATCCGAAATGCGACCATAAAGGTACCCTCTTTTTTGTACTCGTTTTCGTTCCATCATCAAAGGTCAATTTCGTAGAAAGATCGCGACGTGTTGGCCTTCAGAGACTTATACCGGAAATTCTATAGTAGAACGTGCTCCCATATTATGGTGTATTAATAGATGGAGGATCTTGTGAAGATATTAAATGCGCAATAAAACATCCACACAAAAATTAGGTATTTTGACGTTTAGTTTTGTTTTATTTTGCATTTTTGTCGTTATTCTTTAAAATATGATGATGCAGTTTTTCTATACAAGCCTACTGAGGTCCCTAACTTACAAACTGTTTCTGACGTTCAGCAAATAGTTTCTATTTATCATGCTCAGATAGAATCCAGACTGATTGTGAAATACGACAATTACGCCATTCTTTCTAATGTTTTCTCAGTGTAAAAACGCTTTTTGTGTTGGCTAGCGAGGTTTCAGTTAAAAAAGAAAAACCGAAATTATGTTATTGATTGAGTGCCTCGATGTCTCATGAAATAGGTTTGCTTTTCTTTTTGTAATTAATGCGACTTTGTAACTAATACGATCAACCTAGAAAATCCGTTAAATGCTCCGTGAAACAGTGACTATAAAGCCACTTTTATGGGATGTTTTAAGAGAGTATTAAAAAGGTTAATTAAGTACAAGAAATATTGTAAAAACATGTACAATTTTTAATCTAAACGTTTACTGCAAGTTTCAGTCAGTTTTTACTACATCATTAAAAGAAGTAATTTAATAGTCGTTTATACGAAACTTTTTAGAAAAACAGTTCTTATAATTCCAATACTCAGATTTATATGCATACACCTTGACTAAAAAATGTTGAAGCATATTATTTACCTACTAGCAGTGCTTACTTTGGGGTCGGTCTCGCCAACATCCGTTCTCTCCCGGTCCTAACGGCGGATATTCTCACCCTCTGAACAGAAATCAGTTTCCCTTTTTAGTTCAGGAAACATCCGTCAAGGTTGATATGCACCGCGTAGTTACCGCACAACAGCCCATTCAAAAATGTGAGATCTCCTTTCTTTTATAAATACAAAAAGAAAAAACGCCTTCCCGTTTCTCTTACGCTGCACAAACGGATTCTAGATGGCTTAAAGTGCATTCCACAATTTTCCTTATACGATTACACGGTGGTTTTAAACAACGTTCCTTATTATAGGAGATTATTCTGATTATATACAATTCAAGCAATTTCGGTTGCCTATACCACCGGCGGATAGTTTTGTACGCTTTGCATATTTGGTTGCCTATATTTAGCTTTTGTTTTCAGTTGTTTATAAATTATCATTTTACATGTAACGTTGAAGTAATTAAATATAAATCAATAAAATACATTCGAAGTCGTAAATAAAATAGTTTATTTTGGATTAGTGATTTAGCAGCAAATGTGTTGCATAATTCGAGATTCTATATCAATAAATCCAGTTTAAAGTTAATTATCCTTAACGTATTAACAAAAACGTTATCTTAGGTATAGATAATATGTAAATTAACAATTTCTAATCTATTATTTGTTTTGTAACCGAATGCACGTTTTTTACTGTTTAAATTTAAGTTATTAAAACACTCGTGAAGCAAAATTTATTACAAAAGTTAGCTTGTCCTTTTTATTATCTATTTTAAGTAATTTAAGCATTTTTGAAGTATATAATTTGAATTATACTTTCGATATATGAATTTAGCTTTTCGAATAAACACAAGTATCTGTCAGTAAGTACGCCCTTTCTTGTATTTTAAGAAATTACAATTCAACCCACGTACTGCTTCCTAAACAGATCTTAAGAGCTCTTAAAAAAAGCTCAAAGAGGACAAGTGAGTGCAAATCATCAGGTGGGCAGTAATTACTATTATAATGTTTACACAGCGTCTAAGTAGGCTTCCTTTTTTCACCTGCGTTTGGATTACATCACATATTTACTTTCACACACTTCCTGTGTTATTCCTCGTTTCTAAATGTGTTAGTTCTATTTAGTTATTAAGCTGGTGATGATTTACTATTAGTTGTAATATGTTTACGAAGTTGGCCATAGGTAAGGTAATAGTGACAATAAGAGGTTAGGTTTGTTTTATTGTTTTATTTTGAAGTATTTAATGTTCGTGTTTAAATTGTGTATAATTCTATTTGTTATTTGGATTTATATTATGTTTCCTGCGTAAGTTTGGTGAATAATGTAAGCTTATTATCCATGTAATTTAATGCAATGAGACATAATCACAGTCCAAAAATACACTCATACGATTTGACTGTAGAAAAGGATTTACATATTGTAGGTAGGACCTATGGTTGATTTTTATAGAGCCACCATACATTTTTTATGAATGCAAAATGTAGATGTAGTGCACTTTTTATGCGATAAATGGTGAAAACTATTGGCATTCAATAACGATTTTCCCAAAAATTGTATTCATATACATACATTACAGTATCTAAAATGCAGATGTGCATCAATTTATTTCGTATATCGGATAGGTACTGAGAAAAACGTTAAAAATAAACTTATTCATCCTTATTCACGATTTCACGACAACATTTCAGCATATCCAACCTTGAAACCGATAATAATTACGCTGGCTGGCACGAAATAAAACGTGAATCATCTGTGGAATATTATATATTATATTAGTATACATGTGCGTAATGATGACATTCATACAGAGACGCAACGTATAGGAAATGCATATTTCTATTTCGAATAATAAATATTATATTATGTAATAAGTAGGTACCTAATAAATATTAATGAAAAACAATGAAACAATCCTATTAAGCAAACCAAATTTCAGTAAGCGGAACATTGAGACATGAAATTACTAAAATTAATGGCGGGAATTTTAATGTTAAGATTGTATCTCCGAACAGACGCTAAAAATAAGAGAGACAATGTACAGCTTTCAAAGAAATACGATGAAAAGTTTTATTGTAATACATTATAAACTTTTCTCCATTTAGTCTAGAAAATCACGTGACTGCAACTCAAAGACACAAAAAATTTGGTAGAACTCTACTATACTTCCAATCAAATTATTAAAAAAAAAAAAACCTTAATTCCTATAATAATGACGTTCGTTATAATTATAAAAACACATAAATCACTGCGACTTCTAACTACCCAGAGAAGCTAATTTAAGTAATTGCAATGAATTATTATTAGTATGTACTATTTATTTATTATTAATCTATTGTCATTCTCAGCCAAAAATAACGAGCCGCTTCTGTAGAATTCCTTTTATATACAGATAGATTCTAAAGAGAAAGTAACCAATAGGAACAAATCTAATTAGGAACTAGCTAGTTCGAATTTTTATTACTACTTATTCAAATAGGTCTTTGTCCATAGTAATGAAATACTGATTTACAATTAATACACAGGATATTATAGGGAACTCGCATGTATGCGTTGTAGGCAGCGAACCGTTTTTATTGTGAATAACCACACGCAAATCATAAATTTATTCTGTAATTATAAATTTGGACATTTCCAGGCGCAATTGCTACGATTTAATTAAATCTAATAAATAGAACTTGTTATTTTCCCTATTTCGGCGAAGCGTTTTCCAAAATCCATTTCTCTAAATCCTAAGAGTTGACCCACCTCGAAATGGACGGATCCAACAAGAGACGCGGCGTTCGTTTTTCGATCGTAGCTGGTTGCGCGCATGTGCATCGCGTGAATTTTCTGCCGATGTACTATGTATGATATAGTCGCGTTAAATAAGCGTACGGGTGCGGTTGAGTGTTTTAAGTGTGATAGCGGGTGCTTTGCCAATGCAAAAGACGTTATTAAAAGTATAACAATCGTCGCGTACCATACATAGTGAGTTGACGGTCGCTTCCCCGTTCAGGATTCGACGTGCGCAAAATAGGAACTTCACTCACGTTCAGGGAAGCAGAGCGAAAAAGGGTTGTTGCATAGCGATCGCCGCGAAAACATCGTAAAGTTGTATTTTTACGTATTTCACGAATCGCGAGCCAAGCAAGCACGCCTCCTACAAGTTTGGTTGCCTAACCCATAAAAACACCGCATAAAAAAGGTCCGCAGCAATAGAATTATTATCATCGCCAAGTTTCTCAAGCCAGAGATTATGACGGCCAGGATAATACAGCCGCATAATATCGATCGGTCGAGTATGCGTCCTATGCGATTCGCAAGGAACCTCAACAAAGTGGCTCGACAATTGTTTGGCCCTATTAACCATGAGCAGACGCACGCGTTCTTGGCGCAGGAGTTGGCCGATGATCGTCGTCTGAAAACAGTCAAGTGGAACTTCGATTTCGAGAACGGCGAGCCCTTGTCCGATTCGCCGACTGCATACGATTGGAGAGAAATAGCTCTGACTTTCGCGCCGCTACGAGCCAGGAAACCGGAGCCGGAGCCGGATATCGAGGATCTGTACGCCACCCCTTTGCCAGAACGTCGCGTCGAAGAGGATCACGAGGACAAAAAGGAGCTTTCGCCAAATAATGCCGAACAAGGAGAAACGGTAAATGAAGAACAACGCAAAACGGAAAAGAAACAAGCCAAAATGACAGGTTAGTGATTCATTATTTACGTTTTTTCATATGTACGTTGCATCGGGAGCTTGAATCCTAATCGTAATATTTATAGGAAAGAGGATATCGAGTAAGCAAACCTAAGTATTTATTATGCCACCAACTTTTAAAATAAGGGAATATACAAATCAAATTTTATTTCTTCAAACTGCTTTCTGGTGATTTTATATGTTATTTGTGAATGTGGATTATTGGGCACGTATTTTTAAACCATGAAATATCTTAACATTTAATTTACCATAACTACAATTAAAGCTAATTGGAATTCTTACAATACTTAGTATTTAGTACGTATTGGATTGTGATTGGAATAATGTTTTAATTAACTTTCTAATGAGACCATATTAATTTTTAAGTATATACCTACCTACTGCTTTCACTTTATTATTATTGCTATTGTAGGTATGTTTGCAACACACATTTAAAATGTAGTTTCTTTAATCTGAAAAAAAGAAACAAATTTTCAAAATATTATAAATATATGAGTCAGTGAGATATTTTTTTTAAAGCGATGCGGTTTTTAGGTCATGTTACTGTTAGTATATAAAGCACCCCAAAATCTTGTAAATTTTCACTGTTATCCACAAATATGCCATACACAGAATTTTCTTAAAAAATTAACCATTATTGAATCTTCTTTTAATATGCATTTTTTAAGAGTACATTATCTTTGTTAGACATGTTCGCATTTTCTTCAAATTCGGCTGTAATAGATATAGCTCCAGTACCTATTATTGTTTAAATGGAACGCTTTTCGAATTACAGGTAAATACAAAATGTTATTATGTAGTCAGATTTTAAATGTATATCAAATTAGAAATGCGTATGAGAGAAATCTGAACTATTATTGTGAGTGATAGGTCAACTTAGATTACTGGAAACTTATTGTGGCGCAATAGTATATTTGCCCGTTAATGGCCCATATTACATACACTGTGTATGTTAACTCATTACCACACTGCATCGTCGTTTGTTTTAGCTTTATTGTAACATCAAATTAGAAAAACAGTTATTTATGCATTTATTTTTCATACTAATTTGCTCTTTTACCACAGGATAATCTGTAAGGAAATTTGTTGCCGTACTTTTGATGTTGTGTGAATAGTTTTTATTGGGGTGCAACTATACAGTGAAATTAGGTACCTCTTAATAACCATTGGAGTATCACGGGCAGGGAGAGTGGAGGATAATAAAATTGGCCGTAGGTGGTGCTTATATTGTGGTTTTATTTTAATCATAATATTTAATTCAAAAACGTGTTGCTCTAAACGTAAGTGGGTTTCATTCAAGTTCCTCCCGACTTAAATAAGTAAAAATAGCGCCATAAACGTTTTGTTCAAATACTTATTTAAGAACCTGTACAAATACGTATTCAAACATTGTGGATTAAAAATATTGTGAGAAAGACGTTTCATTAATTTGCATAATTACCATGTTAGTCGGTTCGCCTGTAACGTAAACATTTTTTGTTTTATTTGAAAGTCTGGCATTCATTGGTTTTTATTATTCGCGTATGTTGGTCAAGCTTTGCGATTTTCTTTGGAATGCTTTCAACGCAAGTGGAACTAAAAAGATACGAACCAATTATATAACAAAAATCGTGCTCTCCATGTCTATACGCTTCCTTGCCTCTCATTGGTTCTGTTTGGTAGATTCCTGGAAGAAATCATTTTTAATGAATTAAAACTGGGTGAACGTGTTATTAGTATTAAATCACTTGCGCGTAATTCCGAAAAGCAAATTATATACACTCTCATTTTTTTCAAATACAACGGCGTACAAAGTTGAAAGAAGCACAGATGGTTTTCCAATTGTCATCCATCATTTCAGATAAACATTTCATTCATATTATAATGCCTAATTAAACAAAGGTCGGGGATATGTTGACGGTAGAGTACTGACGATCAAGGGCGACAATGTTCGACCAGGCACAGCTGTCTCTCTAGGTCTAGTCGAAGATCAGACAGATGTAAAACGCGACGGTGTGTTGTTGATGGTCCGTGCAGACAGGGGTGGGTTGTACGCATATTGCAACATATGATCGGAAAAAGGGGGTGTTGAACCCACCTATGTGACTGCGCGGATAATTTCTAACGGTCGTTTTTGAATTAGATAGGAGAGAATATAACGATTTCTATTTATTAGAGTACAAACGTTGGTTTTATGATGGATAGAAAATAAACTAAAATGGTTGATTTAGATTTCCCCTCGTAGTAACGGTTTTTTCGTATGTTTATATACATACATAGGTAATTTTTACCAAGGCAAATACTATGTAAAATACCAATAAAAAAAAATTCTTTGATTCAAAAATACAAAATTGGGTTTCTTTATTATATGCAATGAGTAAGAGACTTTCTCTGAGAAAGTATTCACACATTCAAATCCACTTTCAAATACGTAATGTTATTCTGGATATTTTTATTGAAGGACAGATGAGAATAAATTTTTATAGGCGCATTGTACTAACGTGAATGAGTCAAAAATTTCCTGGAATGACGTTAACAAGGTATATTTGCATAATACTACACAATAGATAAGTCTCGAAGTTTTGAATGAAGAAAATTTCTTAATTAGGTAGGTTATATTTATAACATTGTTCATTGTGATTCGCTATCAGGATTGTATTGCAACATTTTAATTTGTAAACTTCTATTAGTGCAATGAAAGCGACATAAAGTCTAGCAAAGCATTGTCAAGTATTAAAATATGTAGAATAATTTATTGTAGTTTCAATATCAATTTTTTCTAGCTTTTTATAATTTTTATGATAATATCTATGATCAAAAAATTAAGAAATTGCAAATTTTGACAACGCGACGCGTAACGTCGAATGTAACGACCGCGAGACGCGGCGTCGAGTCTTTTTTAAAGAGAAACGCGGTTGAAAAAAAAAAGAAAAATTAAAAAAAATTAAGAGAAATTTAAACATTAAGAAATTGCAATTTTTTTTTAACATGACGCGTATAACGTCGAGTGGAACGACAGCGAGACGCGCTAACGAAACTAAAGTTTTAGAAAGGAAGGAGTTTCTGGGTCAGCTCCAATTACAGGTGTTTATCAAAATAGCTGAAGTGTGGTAGCCTGAATTTCACTCATTTGCCAAATTGGGGTGACATGTACACTTACTGGGTATCTGCAGTTTATAGTAAGAATTTTTAACCTGGACGTGTCGCCATAATTTGGGAATTGAGACCGTGAAAACCTTTTCGGTTTAAATAGACAACACTTAGCGGAATACCCCCGCAAGCTGGTGGAACAACGGCCATGAGAGCGCCATCGATTGCACCTACTACTCTTGGAAAGTCGAAACTTTCAGAAAATCCATTTTTAACAGTAGTGATATCAACTATCGTCTGGAGAAAATTAATAAATCTTAATGCGAAATGCTTTACAATTATGCCAGTTACATAATGTAAATATCTGCTCACTGATGCTTGTGATAATCTTTTCCGACTATAAAAGTGTAACGCAGCAAAAAACTGGACAAAACAAGAGTATTTTAATTTTATGTGTGTATATGCAGATATCTTTAATTTTACATGAACTATTGACGGTATTTTTGTATTTCGCCGACCACGATCTACGAACTGGAAAATTTGAAGAAATAATTCACGTGCCAATTCTCTAGAATATACGAACATTTCTCTCTTAAATAATACATAAAGAGTGTTAAATAGGTCGCTAGCATTCCTTTTCTACAAAAAAATGTGAATTGTCGATATGAAAGATCTCTATAGAGGCGATAGGTGCTTCACCTTCTCAGCAATTCTTCCAGGACCGCAGTAAATGCATGGTCCAAGGTCTAAGAGTGCAATCGTAAATACGTTTGTGTTATTTACGATTGCTTTAATGAATTTCATATTTAATTTTGATCGCTTTTGTTTGGAATCTCTGGGTAATTTTGCAGTAGACAAGTGACATAAAACATTTTCTTTTGACAAACCGTTTTTCTGCGTTACGTCTTTTCTTGCTCGTAGATCTTTGCGCGCTGTAATGTTGATATGTTGCTAATATCCAGTTTTATCCACGTAATACCTTATTATGAGAATGGTATAATCGTAGAGTCGTATAAATGAAATCCAATAACACACAAACAAAGTTAACATTTAAAAAACACCTAAACCTTTCCTTTTGATAACGTATGCAATAAAAATTATAGGCACACTGAGAAAAATAGATAGTAACAATAGGGACAACTAAATTTATAGTTGGTTGTATTATAATTATATTAGAGCGTACCATCTTCCTAATAAACAGTACATGGATGAATACTGGGTACTAGATAACGTATTGTTGTCCTTGAGTTAATATCATTCATTATATTTATAATACGTGGTAACATCTTTTTTTCTCCGTGCATCTATGCTGGATTTACCCTCTCTAAAAAATCGTAATAAAGTGCTTCATGTATAAACATTTATATATCATAGATACAATTTGTGTTCTCTTTGGCTTTGGTGTAAAAAAATGACTACTTTATAAAAATGTCTTTATTTTATTCATATAAATAAAAAACGGTTAGCCTTCTGGGCAACAATTTTATGAACATGCAATTGTCATTGCAATGCATATTTTTATCCGTCGCTTCCTTTTTCTACAATGTCCAAATCACGAAGAAACTATCATGCACACGGAAAATAGCACATCAACACGCATACATCTGTCTATAATATCGGTAATCGATGCAGCGGCATGTATGTATGTACGAAGCAGTTAGTCGAAGAACAGCACGAGCGAATGTCAATATAATTACGCGTAAACCCTACCAATGCGGTCTTCGGGAGCTATTTTTAAAGCGCATATTACTACTCGCTTTATACAGAGCCGTGCGTGTGTCGCCCGCCTGCCTCCGGGTGTGCAGAGGTAACCAGCGTTATCCAGGCATGGGTCGGTCGGTTTCTGAATTCGAACGACTCCCAGGGTTTGTTTACTTGGTTATTGTGTGCGTCGCACGTGACTCGCTTCGCTTTTTTTTAATAATACACCACATTTCGCAAGAGAAGGATACGTGAACGGTCGCGCACTGTCGCTCTCTTCGTCACACCCGCTTGTGGAAAGCTTTAAAAATAGCCGGTCACTATTTTTGGACAGAATTCGTTAGTAAATCCTGTACGTAAAACGTGTTTCTTGGAAACGGTCGCGTGCTTCGTCTCTTGCAACTCAGAAGGGGTTGTTTTGAGGTATATTTAGATTTTAGGTGTTTTTAAGTACAGCTCAAGTCGAACCCACCAGGTGGTGCTCCTGAAATAATAAGATACAAATATAGAATTACTGTGGGTTGGTGATGGTTAGACATTGTACTACTTATCAGTTTATGAAAATTTGCCTAGCTTTCGCAGCGTTGGAATATTTTTAATTTTATGGAGTAAATGAATGAACGCATGATAAAAAAAAATGAGGTAATAGGAAAAAATAATAAATTGAAAGCAATGACAATGTCATTCAACTCAAAACCAATATAATAAATAAATATAAACCTATGAAAATCTCAGATTTCAAATTTTACTCTTGTGCATCATTAGGAATATCATAAGAACAGGTTTGGAGTAAATTGAAAAAATATATATGGTCTATGACGATAACAAAAAGGCAACACGAATTTTTAATAAGAATACAAACACCAAAATTATTCAAACAATGATTTTACGTTTATTTCGTTACAACCGTGCGCTGTGGTTACTGCTTCAAAACGTTCGAAGCGTACACTCGTAACATCTCGATAGTAGATTGTGAAAAAGGCCATTAAACGAATCAAAAATCGTGACGACTCGTCGTATGCGTGAAAATCCGATGGACCGCGACGTGCGTTCGTCGTCTATGACGGAAAACCGTGCTGTCTGCCTGGGCAGCTCGTTTAAGTCTCTCCTATGTATGTAACGCGACGCGAAATTACGATAATACAGCAATAAAAAAAAAAAAATTAAAGCGGTTTCTGGTTGGTGTACGATTCGCGGCGATTCTGTATTGTTCGCTGTATAGTATTTATTGCTGGCGTGTGCGTAAGCTTCGTATTTGCGGATCGCAGTTCGACGTTGGGCCCTGACAAAATGAGTTTCGTCAAAGCGTTGCGATAAACCCGTCATCGTCACCCAGAATGACCGGTCGCTCGCCCTATGTTCACCGTTCGGTAACAGTCGTAGTTCCCGCTTGTCATCTGCATCTTTGAACATATAATGTTAATATTTTCCTTTGTCTAGTTTCAAAAAAGGCAAGTCAATCAATACATTACAATTTCACGTCGTGGATTATTATTATTTTTTAAAACAAAAATTTAACTTCAAATATTGTCAAAACTTTTAAATCGGTAAGGAAACAGGGAAAAAATGTAAAATTTAAATAAAGTTATTTTACTTAATAATAAAAATAAACTAAAGTAAAAATAAGACACCATAGCGAGTAAATTATTAAAAATGAATTATTATACACTGAAGCACAAAGTATTTATGATAAAGCAATTTTAGAGTGGTTAATCCCCGGAAATTACAGGAGACTCATTTTCTGTTAACTATCCCGAAAGCCCAAGTATTATTCGCAACACGATTCAACGTTTTGGAACAACATTTTCTTTATAAATAATAAAAACAAAATTGTTCCGGATTAGAATGTAAAGTGATTTAGAAATACAAATATATTGCTAAGAAACCCTAGCTAAATTTGCCCGTACTATATTTTTTAAATGTATGAATTAATCTATTATATAAACATTTCTTTTACCTAAATCAAACTAGTACTTAATCGGGTCAAATTTATATTATTCAATTTAAATTTCCCCCCAATATCTTACCGGCTTTTCAAAACTCAGTACGCCAACATATACAAGCTTTGAATCACTAAATACTCAAAGCATAGATGTTGAATTATACCACAACAATTATTACCAACTCTAGGTGTTAACGTCTATCAATTACACAAGAAAATTATTACACAATTATTATGTGCCATTACTGATATATCCATTGCTAGATTGACCGTGTACGTACTGTATATTTAAATCAGTTATTCCCTAATCTCAACACTTCAAAAATTGTTGAATTAAGCATTTAATACCTCCCAGTGCTCCAATACCATCTTCTCTAGATCTTTAGTAAACAATGTAGCATTTGTACACTTTTATATTGTGTTCCTTTCTATTGTTGGGTTATTTCGCTTAATTAAATTTATTCTCTTTCAGTTAGTTAATAAAATGCCTTTCTACAAACTTACGCAGCATTTGAGAGTAAACATTTTTATCACTTCTCTGATGTTGTTTGACAATTCCTACTTTGGATCGTGATTCTGTGTATTCTCATTCATCAGATAGGTATGTTTTTTTTTTAGGTTAACTGATACCCCCTCTTCCCTTGGCACACTCACATTAAAAAAAAATCGCGTTCCGAAACAAAAATAAACAAATCAGCATATTTATTTACTCACGTTGGAAATTTTAAAAGCAGGAACGTGTAGTTATGAGATATTTCAGCTCTACTGTGTATATACAGAACGTGTTCTTTGTATTTGTGTTGTATATACGAGCATGTATCTACCTACTTGATTTCAAAGTTTAAATAAACACGTGAAAAATATTTATCGGAACCACGACACAAAAAGCCTTCGAATGCCTGTACAAATATGGTAATGGTGAGATTATTACACTTTTATTAGTGAGCGTTTGGAACGAAGGAAATGGTGGAAGGATTAGAAAAAAAAAAAAGAATGGCTGCTATTAATAAACCGCATGACATACGTAGATCGTTGAAGGACATTGTATTGTTGTGGTATTCCGAAATTTGCTCTATGAGTAAGGCAATGAGTGTTTAAGTTACGTTAGTTATGAATCTACTTTCAGACAAAGCTTAAAGAAAGTCTTAAGAGACAAATTCCATATAAGTATTATCCACATAAGTAAAATTGAATTATAGTTATGAGTAAATACATAATATAAAAAAAGCTGTCACAGTAGTACTTCTTTTTCTTTAATAATTTCAATTTACCGCAAATATGTTGAAACAAGTTCTATTTGATCCGCCTACTGTTTAAAAACAAATAGAAAATATTGGTCAAACTGAAGGTCATTGTTCTTCTTGGTATGCGGAAAATTCCTCGTTCTGAATACAGTAATCTTTCATGCGATTTCTTTTATAGTGACGTTGCTTTGTGGTATTAACTTGAATTTTAGATTATTGTTAATTAAGACTTCCTGAATAAAGTAGTTTGCTTTTTGTGCTAAACAGAAAATAAATTTTGTTAACACCATCTTGATAAGGAAATTATTCTTACTTTTAACGTGGAAACACGAGCAAAGTACGATTTTCGTGGGAACAATTTTATTAATTTGTCTGTGGTAAATGTTCTACATTTAGTTTTTGTTATTCCCATAACTTTTACAAAAATTAAGTATTACTGCATCTGCAGGAACATCCGATGTCAATACTCTATATTTTGTCCAACTTCTAGTTTACAGTATGGACCAACACGTCTCTCTGACAAACTTTGTAGCCTCACCTGATTGTGAGTTGAATGATCTATGGTAACATTAGTATTATTTCCATTGAAAATAAATACCTATCAAAAATGCTATTCGACATTCATACACTGGGTGAAATAAACGTGTTGGCTCAACAAAACGCATTCCGTAATGGCCGTAAATACCTAGATGTTGTTTCATATAATAAAATATGCAAGGATTTTGTAGTGTAGTAATAGACACACAAGACATCTTTGTACTTTTGCTTCTTTTTTCTTATGTTTAGGCATGGTAAGTATTTCGAACTAATCCCAATGGTAAAGAATGGTCATTTTGCACGAAGGTTTCTTTGGTCTGCGTAAGGCTTTATCAGGTCGAAAGCCAAATTTTTTAAAACGGCAGAACTTGTCCATGCCTACATGACACCCATTCAATATGAAAATGACATAAGCATTTAGAGCTGCCGCGTCTAGCATTCCAAAGAAGTATCTCATATTGGTTAACGTTTGTTCTTTCTTCAGTGATTGTTTTTGCACGGCAGAATTTATCAAGAACGTCTTTCCCTCCACCTTTGGTTTCATTATATAAAACATAATGATCTCAGGCTTTGAAGTGTCTGGGTTTATTTCTCTCGTGGAGTGTATGGTTGATAATAAAATGACTTTCTTAATTTTCTTTGGGATATAGGAAACGAGGATGAAAGTGATGAACTGATGGGTCGTTTTGTATTGATGAGATCATGTTTGAAATTCTCTTTTATTTTTTCGCATTGGGACAGAACTCACGATTTTACTTCTGATTCGAGGAAAGAAAATCTCACATGCTGTTGTAGAAGTTTTCGCAAAGACTCCTATTGGAATGCTCTCACTATATGAAACAATGACGAAATTTTTCTGCGAGAAATTTAAACTCGAGCGTATATCTCTTAGTGAATCTTCCAAAGACAACAAACATATTCAAACATGTTTTTATTTGGCTAACTGAATTACACGTTGCGCTTTAAAACAATATTTAAATAGGATTCGAAAAATAGTAGATAAAGCGCGACACCGTTTCACCACTTCCATCTGGTTTCATCTGTTGCAATCTGCAAATGTTTACTGACATCTTAACACACTTTCCAATAGCGCAAAGGATAAGGTTTGTGATGAAAACTCGAGGAAAAAAAAGATGATAAACAAAAATAACTAATATATATGTTTTAATGAGTAGTGGATACATTAAATACACACGAATTACCTAATAGTACATAGGCACAACTTCACACATAGTATATATACACAAGTACATGTGTGTCATGGGAACGAGTTATTGACTAGACAAGAAAGACGCGGGAATGTATGGTTGGTATTTACAATTTACTATTCGAGTACTACTACGTAGTATGCGATACAACTATCACTGGTACGTTGCCCGCTCATCTCTTCCCGAGCCGATTCTCCGGATCCCCACTAATGAGACCAAGAGAACTCGTCATGGCGTCACGTTATCCACGAAATTGGGTCAGAGCGTGCATGAGAAACAATGGGAGGATTGCGCGCGCGAAGAAGCTTCTGTTTTTGTTTGTATTTTTTTCCTGTCGAAATGCCGTATTTCGTACGTATACGTACGATGGGACGTTGTTGTGGTGTTCCCTCTCTTATTCTCTCTCTCTCCCTCCTGCGTGTTTGTGTGTGCGCGCTCATGGACGAAAGATATCGATTTACTCTTTGTGCGAACGAGTGTAGACTCGGAATGAGGCATGTGGTGTTGAGCCAGCTGAGAAAAAACGTGATTTATAACGCGTTCGTTGGCAGTAATGGGAGTAAATAGTCCGTTTAATGGCCGGTTCGTCAGCGCGGAAGGTTTGCGTGTGCGGATGAGGCGTGAAGATTTGCGGAATTGTGGCATTGTGGCGGTAGTACTTTTCGAATTAGGTTGATTAAGGTAATTCCCCAAGTTCGATGCATAAACAAGAGAAGCATTTTGCGCCCTGATGTTGTGGTGAAGGTATATGCTATCGACTCTCACATGCAGGAAGACCAGTTATACTCTCGACCATCAGTTATAATGTTATAATAATAAAAAAATTAGGTATTAAAATCTGGCATAAAATTATTTCCAATAGTTCCCCCACACCTCTGTAACTACGGTGATGTACTCATGCCAGGACATTTCAAGAAAAACGGTTCGATGACTCGTTCCGCCTATATTGTAGAGCGAATGTTACCCTACAGTTTATCAGTCAAGGACAGAGCTTTAAAGCAGTTAAAAATTTTGTTCAAGGTATTTAAGCGTCAATCTTCCCAAAAATCGACTGTCTTCTTATAGGCTAGACATAGCCGGATATCAATGTCTGCAGATAGAATACTTGTAGATGCCTTCTCAGTCTGAAACAAATAATAATTATCAGCTACATACAGATATAAATGAATGCCATCCACCCACCCGTGATGGTGTACTCCACTACTTTTTGATAGCTTTGCTATTTCTGATGTGGAGGCTACCAGACATCTTAGCTTCATGGGTAGATGGCGTTGCAATTTTTTCATTTACATGTTTATGTTGGCATCCTGTGATGGGTGGAGACTGTGGCTTGAAAACTATAACAAAAATCCCAAAAGGAAGGTGAAAAAATCCCTTACCACAAAATTAGATAACAAATCTAAATACGTATTTCGGCAACTAAGTTGCCATCTTCAGTAGAAACAAGTGAAAAGCAGTGTTAAACATAGTGTTTTCGGCTAAGGTAAATCTTGGAAGATATGCTCTTCACCAAATCACTAGTGGAATAACACTTCAGTGATTTGGTGAAGAGCATATCTTCCAAGATTTACCTTAGCCGAAAACACTATGTTTAACACTGCTTTTCACTTGTTTCTACTGAAGATGGCAACTTAGTTGCCGAAATACGTATTTAGATTTGTTATCTAATTTTGTGGTAAGGGATTTTTTCACCTTCCTTTTGGGATTTTTGTTTATGTTGGCAGTGTATTTAATTGCTCGGTGCAGTGTTGTTGATTGTGTCTCGCTAACTGTGAGAACTAATAAATTGGAATATGTACATATATTGGTTAATTACACAAGTGCGCAAATTTTTTTTGTTTTGTTTTTTTATTGAATTATATGTTTTAAAGGTCGCAGATTCTAAAAATGACTTCCGTAACATCTCATCGCGTATAGGTTTTTTTGCAAAATATTTTTTTTTTGTTTGATAAAAACAACATTTATTTATGAACTAAATATATTATTTTCTTACAACTAATCTAAAAATTGTTTCTGATGTATATACACAATTGTAGGTCTACTCTTTTTTCTTATGAAACCTTTTCTTTTTCTTTTTGATGCTTCTCCGACCCTCTTTTTCGCAATGTTCTTCCACTGTACGCTACCAAGTTATCGGGACAGTGGTCAATATGGGAATGTAAGAAACGAAAATTTCAAGTTCATCTTGCATGCTTGAGCTTCATACGATGCGTTGCACAATAGTTTTGTAGTCCAGGTCCTCAGTATACTTCCAAAACTTCTGCACTACATTGTTGAAAAAGTCCCATTCTTCTATTGTTCCTTTTTTTTTATTTTTATCCAGTGACTGTTTCGCTCTACTATCCTATAAACAAAGAAAACAAGGATATTTCGCAGTATTTTGAAATCTCGTTAAACCATTGATCCTCTTGGAATGCTGGATATAAAATATAAACTGATGGCGAAAACGCTATGAGTGTGGCTTTAGATGACCAGCGTGATACTGAACTTACTTAGCTTGTTGAAACATGATCTAATTCAACAGCATGTTGTCTATACACCAGAATACTAAATTTTAAGTTAACTAGGTATTAGGCAAAATACAAACAAAAACTGGAGCGTAACAAAAGAAATATTGGCGTGATGGAATTTTGTTTGTTTGTTTGTAATAATGAACGTCCATAATCAAATGGTTTTTTTTTTTATTTAAAAAGAACCGCATTTATCCTTTGGTTTTTTTTTTCTATACAAGATTCCTACGATGTGATATATCCGGAAAGATTGTCGTCATCCGATTTCCGTTTACGGGACATACAAAAGATAAAGTAATTCCACACTCGCTAAACCGCAACGCGCACAGACAAAAAAGTAAATATTTACTTAGCCGCAGATAAGGCTTCCTTAAATGCACTAATTGTTCCTCTTAGAATTAACTATTTCCACATGCACAAGCTAAATCTGCTGGATGTGTTAGAATTAGATAATTTTCGTGTTTAGAAAATCTAAATAAGTTTAGTTCTCAGTCTCTTAATTCTAGTTATCATCAAATCGAGGATTATCCAGCAATGAGCACGTGGCTGTTCTTCGTTTTTATTTGCGGTCACGCGATAAAAAAAAATCTTCCCCTATGATTTTCTTTTGCGCGACTAGTTCCAGGAATAGATATATTAAAAGTTTGTTAAATAACGGTGATAAATAGAATGAATACTTACAGTTACTTGTTCCTCAAATGCAAATATATAGGAAGGAAACCAAACAACAAATAATCTTGCTAAGCAATGGAGTGGGATATCTATTGCAGGGTCTGAACGTTTTACAGGATAAGTAACAGTACAAAACTCAACAAAACCAAAAGTGAAGTAGAATAGAGAAAATCCCAAATACTGGAAGAATCTCCAGAGAATGAGGCAAGCTAAAACTCTTCTGGGTACCAATGAGAATCTATAGAATACATAGCGTTACCTAATCTAGAGCCTTCTATAATTTTATACTTTTAAAAAGGAATCAGACTGGACGGCAAGCATAAATGCAGCAAGAATATCTCGTATTTCACATTTTCTTTTTATCATGCATTGCACTTTTGCACTTGTAGGTTAATGCCCAATAATTTATTTGTGTTGTTGTATAAAGAAGTTCGAGCGGTGCTCCCAATTTGATGTAAACTAGTTATTACAATAGCAGTTAATGAGGATATAGAAAGACGATTATTCATACTGTCATTGATGGCGGCCTTGGAGATATCTGCACGATGTAACCTTGCAAATCTTGCAAGATGTGGAAATTTCTATTCATTATGTCTGTTTGGTACCAAGGAATTATTGATTTGGCATCTAATTAAATTTCATGAGGAAGTGCATTACCACTAGAGAAACTTCAGTTCAGTGCATCAGTTTTGAGCACTAACCTTATCAGTTTAAACAATCATAGAAAATGTATTACCATTTATTATCTCGGATATGTAATCTTTGTTCCGTCTGATTATGTCTAATTAAGGGATATTTATTCACCAAATTTATTCCACTTAAAAAGTCTAGGCTCCAATTCCTGAAATATTTCCTTTCATTTCTGTTTGATAGATCTTAAAATTCACGAGCTACAAATATTTAATTGCGTACCTTCTGTGGAATTTTTGGTATGGATTTTTTTTTAGTCTATAAAAATCGATGAATAGCATCATAGAGGAGCGTGAAATTCTTGCTCACCCAGCGCGGAATCTTCATTAACGTTTGTCCCCGGCGAAGAACCGTTACCACGTTCAACTCTCGCGGGATTGCTGAATATGGCCTTCGGTTTTTGCGAACGAGTCCAATGTAAAAGAAGTCATTCAGAGCAAGTAGCGCGCAAACGACTTAGCGGTAGAGAATGCCTGGTTTTACTCACTATATGGGCTCCTCCTCCGGTACTACCACCGGACCCCGGAGAGGACAAAGACCAGCACGTGAAGAAAATACACACAATCCCCGTTCGACGTGTAGAAGGAGACGGATATCTATCTCTCGCTCGCGCCCATGTGGAGTCCTCCATGGTACGCACACGTGTCCGACTTTGCGCATCACGTGGATTGAATTACAACTACGTAAACAAGGACCGCTCTGACAACAATGGACGGACTGTTTATGTGCGGCGTTTCCCACGTTATTTAAATTGTGTTTTTTGTCCGATCTCGTTCTCTTTTTCCCCTCCGCTCACTGCTTTTTTCAATGTAGGTACGGTATGGGCACGCATCGCGCTTTTGTTCCGACGGCGTATGGTTGCCTTTTGGCAATTTGTTAACACGATTCCGGAATCTGTCGTATCATAACGTGATAATGCCAACTGACCGCTGCCCGACCATTATGTTGATCCGATGTAGTTTTGTTAAAGAGTTGCTTTGGGCGCACGTTTCTGCGTTTACATGGGGTTATGGTCGCTTTTGAAATTTGGAATATATCTGTAATTGGGTAATGGGGTGTAACTTTGGCCAAAATTTAGGAAATTGTATAAAATTTCGGAAGGGGTCTTGCCAGAACATCTGTCCCAAATCGTTGCTTAAAAGGATATAGATGTGTTATGTTACAGTACCATATGTAGTTTTTTCTTTGACGATTACTGTATTGTGCCGTTAGTTTAGAAAGTTGTTAAAAGAACTTTATAAAATGAAATTGAATAAAATAACAAATTTCTTTAGCTGATCGATTAGGCTGATTATAAAAGCAAGTTCCTAAAAATATGTGCATAAATTCTTCAACAATGGTGCTGCAGAAATAATATGATACTGAACACGCACAAAATACTTTTCTACATATCCAAAACGCCCAACAAAATGGAAATGGATTATACAAAGTGGGGCAAAAGAATGCTCGTTTTACGACATTTTGAATTGTTGCTCGCAAATCATGTAATTTCAAATTGGTGATTTCTTCTTCAATGTTGGCTTTCAAGACTTGCAAAGATTTTATGGTTTGTGATGGTAAACGCGAGGTTTCAGAAAAACTCAGAAGAAGCAGTCTGGCGCCCGCAGATATGTCGACCTGGTCGGCCACTTCAAATAGCCAAAAACGGCAGATCACACAGCTTATGTGTTTCAAAATCTTCATTGTTGCCCAAGCTGCGTAAGCGGTTGTTCCATTCGGCTGGAAGTTCAGCAACCCAACACTCATCAGTTACCAATCACATTTTCACTGCAAATGCCATACCAAACATCCATGTTGAGGGGATGCAATGGCTCTTCGTGCTGTTCATGTGGGGGTTCCTTGTCTCAGAAACGCAATATTGTTTATTTGTTCGTATAACCACTTAAATGGAAATGGGCTTCGTCGCTTTCGTTGCATCAGGTCGTTTCTTGCATCAGGTTTAACAGAGCACGAGGGTAACTTATCCTCAATTTATGGTTAGCAGGCTGTAATTAGTGAACGGATTGCACTTTGTAAGGGAATCTCTTCAGGTCTTTCACCAAAATTCGACGCAACGAACTTTTGCTAAACAGTGTGCATCGTTGTTTCATCGATGTTTGTAGATTCTCTCGAACGTCCTCGCCCACAGTATTGATATTCTCGTGCGAACGAGCAATACGAGGCTGGCCACTTCTTGCAACATTTCTAGTAGACCTTAAACGCTTAATTGTTCGCGCACATAGTGCAGGAGGACATAGACAACAGTAGATATACTATGCTCGTTCTGAGCCAACATCTCATAAGAAACATAACATAGGGGACTGAAAGTAAATTTTTTTTCCAGGGAGTTGTCCCTTGAGCTGCTAAGGCTGTCTCCAGAACAGATCTAGGGTGGGTGTTCAAGCTGTTAAGGTTGCTCCTAGATTTGTTCTTGGAATAGCTTTAACAGCTCAAGGAACACCTCACTGGAACAGCTATAATATAAATATGTTACCAGGAGTTCCGCAATATTTTCTGGGCCATACTTTTACTTGTCAAGAAGACAACTAACATATATATAATGTGGCTATAATTAGAAAGTGTAGCCTTTGAAA
Organism: Cetonia aurata; assembly: GCA_949128085.1. Lineage (NCBI taxonomy): Eukaryota > Metazoa > Arthropoda > Insecta > Coleoptera > Scarabaeidae > Cetonia > Cetonia aurata. The sequence continues at coordinate 40,801,318 of OX421885.1, forward strand.
AACCTCGATATTAACATAAAGGTGTGGAGGCTTTAACAAAAGAAAAAATGTAAACTTCTGACTAACTAACTAACTGATAAAAAACCTGATTTAGTAAGAAATTTATACTTTTTTTCATACTTGTCCATGATACGCTTGTGAAATGTCACCGATGAAAGAAAACTTAATACTACAACTGGTTACACTTCTCAGTCTATAGAAAAAAAAACAGATAAGGAAAATATCAATAACGTCTTGCGAAAAATAAAGTAGAAACATTATGCAAATACTAGAGAGATAAATATTAGTTTCATCTCTAAAAATCAACACCCACATCCTGAATAAAGAGGAACGCGCGACCTACCTAGAGGCGTTGTATAACCGTACTTACGAATACTATACGAGATCTACAGTTACATTTTGCGCGAGTAAACAGGCCCGCTATTCCAGCGGAATAAACAAGCGGCACCAACACCACCTATGTTATGTGTAGGTACACATTCATACGTCCGAGCAACACGCAAAATGACGACCATCATTAAATCTTTGGACGCTTCGTAATTGAGGAAGTGCGAAACTATCTATCCGTCCATCTATAAAACGCTCTTCAATCATAATTACCTATTCCCACTAGGTGGAACTGGGGGGCCCCCTCTGGGCAGCGCTGCCACGCCGTCCCGGATTCGTCGTTTTAGCATTCAATTGACGTCGCATAGAGGAACGATGGACAGTTATCTATATAAGGAATAAATTAAAACTGCCTTGTTGGTGGGAGCGGGGGGCCGTTGACTTTGCTAGTTTGTTTGTTTGTTACGAGCAGCTTCCGCATTTTTCTCTTCCGTTTGGCTCTGAGCACGCATAAGCTATCATCTTCCCAGTGACAGCAGAGGTTTATAATCAGTTTCGATGTTGATAATTAGTAGAACGCGTTACAGTTTGATTACTGTGCGAATCGGGGCAACGAACGCCATTAAATCACTAACGGGTTCGTCGCGATCCGTCTTTGATTACCGCTTGCAGGTAGCAAGATTACATATGCAGTTACTTGTGGTTCTTACCCAGTGATGTAGAAGCGAAGAAAATAACATTATCTGAAGAACAACCAACAACTGTTTTTACTTTAAATCATATCTGAGTATATATATCTAGATAGTTACCAAGGAAAATATGAATCTAAAACGTTTTAAAAAGAATTTTGAGAATAAAACTGCTCGATTGTTCTTACGCAACTGAATGGTTTCTTCGCAAAGAAAAAATAGTTGAATGGCCAAATAAATCTTTGTGTAAATCAGAAAAAGTGTAGATATCTGCACTATACTAGAAAAACTCTATTAAAGCGAAGACACTTTGGCATTTCATCCGTATTGTTTGATCGATCTGTCATCCACTGCGGCTTCTATTGTAGAGCGGATTCTACAGTTTATCCAACAAGTTCAAGTCGTTGAGGTAACTCAAAATCTTCCAAATTTCTTTGCCCTGAATCTTGTGATGGCTGGATACTACATACTTTCGCATGGATAAAATCAGGACAGTTATTCCAGTACTGGAACTTTTTAAAAATCAAAACTTATTATATTATATATTAATTTATTTAGAAAAAGTAGATTTAAATAAAAAAATTACTTTTTTTGCTTGCAGGGAATTAAATGAGCTGCTCCAGATGGTATAATTTTTAACTTTTCTCTAAGGAATTTACGCTATCCAATGTATTATTTAGTTGACGTTCAAAAGATTGTTAATCTCATAAACTGATCTTAACAAATTCTTCTCTATTGCATCATTTTATTCGTCAAATTCGGATTTATATAGGTAATTAAAGATGCAGGAATTTGTAGTAATGACCCGCGCAATAATGAGGAATATCTTTTTTTTTTAAACGAGAAATTTACATTATATTTCTTGGTTTTAGAGAGAAGAATTTGCAACTTTTAAACCTTAACCACGTTTTTAGTTTCTTTTTTTTTTCGCCTTCAATGGCAGTATTATTACCTTTTTTAAATACGTGGTTAAAAATCAGTAGCATTTTGGGATTTAATATGTTTAAACATTTTAAAAATATCCAATTGTATCAGTATTTAACAATCGTAAAGATGTTGTTTATCATTTTATGTAAAACTGCCATCTTTTTCATATCATTGCAAAAAACTTCAAACAAACAAAGCGATTTTCGAAGCTGTTTAGAATTGCAGGAAAATAACGAATGATAAATCTTGGTAGGCTAAAATAATTACGTTCGGTTTATCTTCAATGTTAACCAAGATAGTCCTACATAACACAAACATTATTTTTATCGATTGACCTTGGCGGTGAAGCATCACGTGATCTCACATAATATGGTTGGCATCCGTCGATGGATGCTACGCAATACTAACAACGATTGCAATTTTTTATAACGTCTTGGGTACAGTTGTGCGTAAAAAATATACTTGGGGTGAGGAGCAAATTTGTATAGTCGCTTTCTGCGTCTCCCCAACATCGCTACGTCACATTCGATTGCGATAAAGAGTTCGCGATTGTGGAGGAAAAAAAACGGCGACGCTTAAAAACGGATGCTTTGCTCTTATCAGCAAATTAGTTCATCGAAAATAACAACGGGGCTTTATCAACTCCGTTTCCTACCGTAGTAAAAAAAAGGCGGGATGTTTTCGTGCGAGTTGTAACACACACGATGGATGATGTTTGTTGTGACGTTACAGATTAAATATACTATACTACGACTGTACGAATATATAAAGTAGTAATCACAGATAACATAGCTAGAGATGGGCAACTCTCTAAGCCTTCATGTGAACGATATATGCTGCAGTTGTGACTAGTCCCGCCGAAGGCGCTGAAGTATGCTGGCGGGACCGGCGGGTATTTCAAAAGCAAATTCCATTTAAATTTTGGGTATACATAAAGGTCGTTTTGCACTGCGCTATTTATTGGTCAATTTATTAGTGTATTTCAATAATTTACGTCAATAATACTTTGCAAACACCTTATAAATTGTATATGCGAAGTATTATTTACGTGAATATTTGAAATACACTAATAAATTGACCAATAAATAGCGTAGTGCAAAACGACCTTTACAATTATATGAATAGTAAGGAATAAACGAATAAATTGAATGAAAGATTGATTTATTGGTCGTAAGAAACTCCCTCAACAGGTTACAGAAATACTATTTCTTAAACAACAAAATAATGGAAAGCTATATGTTCACATCTTTATTGCTGTATGTGCAAGTTGATATACAACTATAGAAAACCATCTTGAAATCAAAATACAATTCAATTCCACAAAACAAAAGACCGATAAATACACTCGCGTTATCTGTCAAACTCGCAAAGTCGCACAAGATCACTGAATCGATAAATCGACACAATCGACTGCCAGTGAGTCGCACTCGATAACCACAGAATTTATATTTTCAGCGTCTGGGCGATCTGAGAAACCGCACACCAGCGCCGTGGGCGGGACTAGTGTCAACTAAAAACAAAGAACGGGTAGAAGAGACCCAGTGAAACGGGCATGGTAGTAATCTAGATTTAAATGGACCAACATCTCTGAAATATATAAATTTTGTCAGTTTTGTGATCAGTACGAAAATTTCCTTGATAACAACCGTTGCTGCATTAGTGAAGTCGCACCTACGCAAGAGGAGTAATTGAGGTCTGCTGACTTGACCATGACAACTTGTCGTACACAATCTACAAATTGCCTCTACGGAGAATTAGAGATTTCCGTAGGTGGCCACGATTAATTAATTGTTATTGCCTTGTAAAAATTCTTAAAATGGCACTGCCGTTGCGTGCAGTATAACGTTTTATGTTGTTTAGAATCTGGGACGTCGCTAAATGTACTTAGCATTTTAAACTGGCGGACAGAAATACTTATAATAGTCTTTATTTTAAGGCTGATATTACACCATGAAAGTTCTTATTGAACAGATCTTTTATCAAAAAACTTTTATTGTATATCGACTTTCAATTTTTAAACATTAAAAAGGCATAACTTGGAAAAAATGATGCGATTTTAAAAATTAAAGCGGCAAAAGATTGCGAATAACAAGAACTTTTCAAAGATCAATATCACTCAACGCCCTTTCCTATTTGAACTTTTCGATATGATTTTCACTCCCGATTAGGGATTGAAACTACGAGGTTGCAGATGCATACAAACTTCCCTGGATTATTCCTATTCATTCAAGTGTGTTTTATTTCTTCGAGTAATGACATTACATTCAGAAAGTCAACACAAACGGATATAATAATTGACTAAACAGAACAATGGAAATTAAAATTAAAAAGGGTGCAAACAAAACCATGAAAGCATGCATGAAATTAAAAAGACAAAAATCACTACCAGAGAGTAAGACATCTAACAAAATTCGTTGATATTATAGTAAGCTTTTAGCTGAAGTAGGCGTTTTACATGCAACTTGTAGGTGGTAATTGATAACTCTTTATAGTAAAATGTTATAAATTTAATAGCTTGATATGTACTAAGTCTGCTGAGTTGCATTTACTCTACGGTAGGGAACATGTAAATTACTATGATTTCTTGTTACATGATCATGTAAATGTGTAAACAAATTTAAATTTTCTCTTACAGACACTAAACAGTTATAAATATACAAAGAAGGTATCGAGTCAGTATTTTTAATTCTTGAAACAATTGTTTACAATGCTCTCTTGGTGACTTTTTGTTAATTATTCTAATTATCTTTTTTTGGATTTTGAAAATTCTTAAAGCGTGAGGAGAACCTCCCCATAGGATGATACTGTAATTGACTAAACTAAAAAAAAATAAGCATAATATAGCGTTACCGCTGTTTTCGTATCGGTGAGATCCACTATCTTTCTAATTTGGTAGACATATGTAGTTGATTTTCGGCATAGTGGATTAATATGACATTTCCAATTCAAATCAGAAGTTAAGATAACACCTAGAAGATTAAGAGAACAAACATTACCGTGTCCCAAGCTAAATTTTATTTTTTGTGTTTTACTCTCATTCAATTTTAACTTATTAGCAGCATACCAATTATTAGCTTGTGTAATAGATATTTCCTCACTGTCAATTAAGCCATTTATTGTAGTTTGATTAGTGATGAGAGTGGTATCGTCAGCAAATATTACGGTACTGCAATGATCCAAATTACAAGGTAAATCGTTGAGGTAAATTATAAACAAGATTGGGCCAAGTTTGGATCCTTGTGGAACCCCTAAAGATATTTCTGTCGGACAAGATAACGCTTGCTCAACTTCTACAATCTGCTTACGATCCTTTAAGTAGGTTTTGAATAATTGCAAAGGTACACCTCTCACACCGTAATATTCTAACTTCAACACAGTAAAAGCCTTTACTTAAATCTAATGAAGTAGCAGACCATCTCTGTAATGTGTCAATAGCGATCGTTATGTCTTCATAGCACAGAGGCGATAAAATTCAAGCGCATTTTTGCAACCACATATGTGTAAATGTGTATATACACCTTTTGAAAATAGCACAAATAAGGGACAAACAATATGCATCCCTTTATCAACCGCTGATTCTCTTTGGTTAAGTTCTTTATAACGTCGCATATCGCATTTACAAAATTGGTGAAAAAAATTAATTTTTTTCATTTTACTAACAACACTCGAATCGTACACCATTGTACTGTGTACAATGTATTTTTATGACACAAATTGCGTTTCTTGCTATGTGTTTTACTGTAGTCTATCATGACTGGCAACTATAGTTTTGTCGTTTTTGTTACAGATTACATGGCGATACGTAAACGTAACAACGAGTCGATCTCGGCGAAGAAAGCAACCGAGTCTGTGATACCAGCAAAGATCTTGAAGAAGTACAACTGTTAAATAAGTATATCACAATGTCCCACTTATAATTAAAAAAATTGATCTCGAGAAATTGTAATAGAAGTACAACTTTTTTTTTAAATAATTTAAAAAATATATATTTTCTGTTATGTAAATTTTTAAATTTTGTTGAAACCTATTTATTATTATGTAGTTTTTTTTTCTTTTATTGCTTTTTCGTAACGTATTCTTTCGAAAATAAAAACAAAAAAAAAAATAAAAAAATTGCGAAAAAATTCTCATTTCATTTTTTATATAATGTAATAATATTTTGTGGCTAGTATTCCTTCGTACTGTACAATTCCAAATATTTATAGAGAGCGAAAAAGATGGAGGTGTGAACAATCAGAATATCGGGCCGCATATGCATATAAGGGAATTATGGAATTGACTTCATTTAATTATCTTTCCGTTAGTATCGTGGATGTAAGATTTTTATTTTTATTATCCTCTAAGATAACTTCATTCTCTTCTTTATATTAATTCGCATAAATTCCAGTAATTTTATTATTTTCGCGTCATCATCGTGCCCCCTTACTTCCGAAATTGTCGCATTGTTTCATCGATCAGTTAAGAGTTTACAAATTCCTTTTAGTTTTCTAAAAAGAAATGGGAGGGCGCGATTCGCCGAAGTTCCGATCTGTTTTCTCTCATTATCCGTAAAAATTATTATTTATTTCGGTAAAATATTTTAGGGACAGCGTTCTCCAAGAGGGCGCCGCTCTGCTTTTGTAAATTATTATTTAATATTTATTTCATTTTTGGGAAAACAGATTTGGACATCGAAGAGTCTCACCCCTACCGCTTGTATTGTACAAATTTTTTTCTACCTAAATTTAATATTGTAATAATAATTAATTATTTGTAAATTAAAATATTACCTAAGCTTAGGATTCGCCTTTTATTGTAAAATAATAAGTGGGAAGTTGGGTGACCTTAACAGTAAACAGTGAATTTTCTGTTACGTTTACGGTTTTTTCACCATTATATGACTATCTTTTTACATATACACTGCTACTAATATTGAATAAAAAATAAAGAGCATATTTTCTTACGCGAAAATGATAATTAATAATATTTTTTGAGATAGTAACCAACTTTTTTATTAAATATATAATATATAGTAAATAAATGGTTAATGTGATTAGCTTCTCTTGGTCTCAAAAAAATATAATATAAAAAAACATGTATTATTAATAACTATTATGAATTTATAATAAATAAAGGGAGCGCAAAGCTCATTATGCCGAGGTGGCAATACAGCGATCTACTTTAACTATTCGACGACCTTAAAGGTTGGCTTACACGATCATTCGCGTTGTTATGTGAGCCCACCTTAATCATATACATATGTAAATAAGACGGTACACAAAAGTGTTTTAAAACACTATAGTATTGCCGGCCACTAATCTTATACTACGTTGACGCAGTGCAATAAATAATAAACAACAAAGGGGCTTTTCAATAACAATTCACGCTAGTCAGTAAGAACCACCTCAAACAAGTTTTACTTACCACAAATCTTGCGCTGATTACACTACTGGCGAATCGAATTGTCCTTGAAGAATCTCTTTAAAACCGAATTATGAAGGCCGTCAGTAGTTACTAACTGAATACTGTGCGATGTAACACTAATATGTAAGTAAATACACATTGTTATGTAATTGTATATTGGTGGAAATCCTGGGTGTGATGATGTAGAATATGTAGATGCTGTACTGCTGTACTCTGTTTGTAAGTAGCTATAATGAAGCAGAGAAATAAAGATGTTATAAAAATGTTAGATTGTGAAAAAATGTGTGTTTTTTTTTTTACCTTCTTACACCTCACTATCATCCTTGGCACGACTGATTAGCGAACTGTAAAAAGAGAAAAAAGGTAAGTAGGATGAAATAAGGAACTTAAAATATTATATCTGTTTGTGATTATGATCTACGAAATAAAAAAAAATATTCATATAAATTAAACCGTATTGATAAGAATCAAGGTGCAATTTTGTGTATCAGTAAAAATTATCCAAGTGGGTAGTAGACGAATATAAAAATTTATCCATCAAAGTAGATGGTTTTGAAGTAGTAAATTCTCTCGATAAAGGAAGAAGGTTTGATGTTTGTTCACTCTTCCCAACCATACCAATACCGGAAACTATTGAATATTTAATGGAACTCCTAAATTTGAACAACGTCGACGATGTTAAAATTGCGAAATATAAAAAAAAAATCGTTGTCAAATTGCAAGGAACGACAATTGTCTTCATTCATTGCTAATCTTTTCGTCAGCAAATTTGAAACTAAGTTGAAAGAAGAAGCAAATTATTTCCCTAGAATTTGGTTGAGGTGCCTAGACGACATATTCGCGATTTTCGATATTACTAAATCCACCATGGCTGATTTCGTAACCGAATTAAATTCAAAATTCCATAGTATGAAATTTACGGTAGATGAAAAACAACTTCCGCACTTATGGCCCCCTATCCAGTCTGAGAGCTTTAATAAATTGCAATAGCTGCAATGGTTTCAGAGAAGGTATTTCTCCCTCGTCTATGACAACTTTGCTAAGATGGTTGGCCTAACGAGATGAATTAATTTATTTTATTTTTCGTTTACAAAGACGATCAAACAACGCCTCGATTAGAGTAGTTTAATTACTAAAACTTTTTCCAACACACCCCGCGGCTTGATAATGCTGCTCTACCAGAGATGAAAGGGTATAGGACCCCAGATTTCCTGCGAGTGTTCATGTGATAGCAGTGCAGTTGGATATCAGATGTAGCGGACTTTCATCTTCCTTAAGAATTTATTAGGGTAAAACACATTTCCTTCGCAGTTACATTTTGTAAGAGTTCAGAATTCTAGCAGGTCAAAGCAGGCGGTAAAAAAAAGTACTTGCAAATATAAATATAGGGTAGGGGTAACGAAACATGTTTAGATATTTCAACGTTTCTTAGTTCATTTGGTAGACAATAAATTTATATATATAAATTTTATTTTGATCCCTTTTTTATACCAATTTATATTCTACACTTCCAATGATACAGTAATAGGTATAAAAATTTATTGACCAAGAAGAGTTAGGTTACAGTAACCTACCTTGCACAAAAAGTCACGAGCTGCCACTGCAACAGGAGTGTCAATAAAATAACGCAAAATATTCACATCTAGCATCGTTAGTAATTCACTTTTTTCGAAAAACGTTAAAACTACTAGATTTATTTTTATAAAAGGTATCATTTGATGAAAAATATTAATTTTTGTTTTTTTGGGAACGGTAAAAAAAATGATCCATGGTGTAGAGTGTCTATTCGGGAAGAATGGCATTTAAAAGATGGATAATGACGTCATAGGAAACATTAAATAAATAAAAAAAAGTTTTTTTTTGCGTCGACTGCTACTTTTTATAAAAATAAAATTGACATGTTGCACCCTTTTTCAAAAAAATCATGTAACAATAATTTCCGAAATTACTTTTTACCAAATTTACAATGTGTCCACTGTTATGGCAATTATTAAACAAAATGATACCTCTAAACTAGTTTAAACCACCAAAACCTTTTTTTTTGACACGTAAGTATTGGCCAAACTTTTGTTTCTTTTACATACAAACGCCATCAGACATGTATTATGTAAATTCTACGCCATAAATATAAATAAATGATTTTTTTAAAGAAAATAACCGCTGATTGAAAAATACAGACTAATTACATACAGACTATTCGATAACCATCAGTTATCAATCACAAAAGTAATAAAACTTAGAAACAGGATGGGCTTAAAGTTATTTAACTATATTATAAAGAAATGAACTATCAATCAACCCATATGGAGCCATTTGATTTCTGATATCTATTCCTTGCAGAAATACAGATACCCGCGAGCCATATGCTATCCTCATACCCGACCAGAAGTCGTTTTTGTTGAATTAAAACCGGGCGGTTTAACGTTCTTAAGCGTTTATTATCCTGCACCTTGTGCACACACTCGTTAAAAGTGCAAATAGAATTTTTATTTAACCTTTGTAAATATTTTTCGCGGTTCACTTTATACATCGGCTGAAGTATCTTATCGTGGCTAATGAAAGGATAAAGCGCGCCATCTGGTTGGTAACTACATAATGTAAGCATTACAATAAGGCGCTTGCATCGCAAGAGCATCGATTGTCGCAGATTTCACATACATATTTAATCTGTAAACAAACATACATACATACATCGTAAGTGCAGTGGCCTTTGTAATCGCCTTTGTCTGTTATTTCAATGTTTCGTGGTTTGTATTAAATAAAATTTGTGTATTGATGAGAAATACAAGTAAATAGCTTTAAGGAATTGCTATAATCTAAATAGTTTTTAGCAAGTATTTAAAAAGTAAATGCTTAACAAAGAAACAATTGCTACTTTACGCCATGTAGAGAAACGTCAGTACTTTGTCAAATGTCGTTTAAATTAAAAGCAAGCTCCTTTAAACGTGGCAGGTTTCGAATTTAGGGATAGACTAAAGCCTGAATTACATTATACTTTTTTCGTCTAGAAAAATTTCTAAGCTAAATTGCATACTAATTTCAGCTAGAATTTCCCGCTTGTATTTAAACATGAGTTACATGCCGATTACATCTTTTGCGCATGTCCAAATAGTTATTAGTAGCACGTATTACCAATATTTAAGAAATAGTTGTTTTATTTTTGAGGTTAGCGAGTGCGAAAATTACAAATTTATCACTAACGGGTACCAATATGAATCGTTAAAAGCGAAGTGCGCAAATCTAGTAAGAAATTTTCTGATTTACATTATCCAAGTTTACCTATTTTAGAAAATTGTTAGTTATGTCAATTAGTCGGAAAATGATCTGTTTATGTTTGTTCCCTAGAATCATAGTTTTTTTAAAGGTGATTCCTTTATTCTAGGACATAGTGTAGATCTCAACCCAGGAATGTTTGATTGCTGAATAGCAGTCAGCATTACCTGGAAGGGATTTTCTTCTAAGTATTGCACAACATTATTGTTTTTTTTTTTTGTATTGTAATCCTGGGTCTTTCAGATGACCCTTTTTTTTATCTAAAGTCCCATCCAGTCTCCCAACTATGTATATTCTATTCTCTGTATAGAAGTTTTATTTATATTCATAATATGCATAATATTTATTATTGAAAAGCCATCTCGCAGTAAAACAATTATCGGTACCCTTTCAACGTGATTAAGCTGGGGCATTATACCTTGTATTGATAATTATCAGTTTCCTTGAAGAATTAAACTGACAATATCACACAGAAATTTGACAGTTTTAATACTGGATTACATTAATCAAACATCAATGTTCTAGAAAATAATGAACACAACTGTGCCTAACACCTGTTTATAGCCACTTCAATGCTTCTCAGATCGGAATGGACGTTGATTAATAAATCTTGTATTTCGGAAGTAATCGCTTCACAAATGTAAAGATTTTTATTTATTTTATAAATAACAGCTTAATAAATAAGTTGATAGCAGAAAAGCTTTTGCTTGAAGTCGTTTAGATTAGATTTTAGTCGATTGCTTCCACAATCGGTAGAAAAGCAAATGTTTGAATTACTATTCTCAACTCACTCGAGGTCACGCTGCACACCTACATTTCTAAAAAAAAAATAATCGCTTGTGAAAAGTATATTATAGGTAAGTACGTAGGATTTTTTTTAGCAGAAATTTTGCTTGTGATATATATTCTCATGCAACGTGAACTTGATTTGAAAAACTATTTATATACCTATTTCTAACGATGAAGATTTTGTTTAAAAAGCATGTGGACGTATGATTGGTGACGTACAGTTGTTTTATATAACAACACTGAGAAAAATAGATAGTAACAATAGGGACAACTAACTTTATAGTTAGTTGTATTATAATTATATTAGAGCGTACCATCTTCCTAATAAACACTAATACATGGATGAATACTGGGTACTAGATAACGTATTGTTGTCCTTGAGTTAATATCATTCATTCATTCATTATATTTATAATACGTGGTAACATCTTTTTTTCTCCGTGTAATATGAGGTATTAATTAGTGCACAAAACATCGTTAAAAGAAAAGCAATTTCTAAATCTACCTAATAATATTAATGGCGAAGTAGGTAAGTAAGCTGCTGCTCGAATTGGATTTGTTGGAGGAACTAAAAATAGGCATTTTTTTTAGGCAGACCTAATGAAATTTCACTAGAGCTGGCAAAACACGCTAATCGATACCGCGGTGTGGGAATCGCCTGGGAGCCATCAAGTGCTCCTATCGCTGAGAGAAAGAACCCTTCTCCCATCGCGGACGAATCAAATTTCACGTCAGTCGTGCGAATGTTTGTTACCGGACGTTTGAATAAATAACAAAGTAATTAAGGCCGACGCCGGTGCAGAATGGGAGAGGACGCGGCGGTACGCATCAGGACAATGGAATGGACGGGCGAAGGACAAAGACGGACACCATCGTCGTCCCCCGAAAACGTTTATACGGTTGTCCGAGCTGAATTGGCGATTCGGGGTGCGCCGAGGGAAAAATAGCGAAACGCAAACTAGGAGTAGACGAACGGCGAAGAACTAGTTGTTGTTTGCGAGTCCTGTGCAGAGCCTCCTTTTGATCTCGTCCATTGTGTCGGTAAGGTGTTAAGCGCACACCTGAAAACACTTGAAAGCGATTAAGTTTAGGAATACACCAGAGAGCGTCGAGGGTGAATACGAAATAGGACTAGATAGTCGCAAAAATCCTACCCCGTGCGTATTTGGCATTTTTTGAACTCCGTGTTTAATGTTCTATTATGCGTCCTTTGTGTAACATCCTCTATTACTAGAATCTTGTCTTTGGTGATACCAAAAATGAAGAAAAAATATTGGATTTTTTTCAATAGCTATTGTTCTAAATAGTGTTCTAACAAAACAGATAATCCCCCGAATTTCAGGATAAACTTTGTAGTTCATTTTTCATGTCAATTCGTCATTATGTGGTTTCTGGTTTCGGATAAATACTTGAATTAGAATGTTTTTATCGCACACTGCTGCACATGCAATTTAGAAAAACAGAACATTTGTACGCCAACTTATTTTCGTGGAAATGTTGCGCAGCAACATTTGGAGTACCGCAGGGATCGAACTTAGGGCCCCTGCTCCTTATTATCTTTATCGATGACCTTCTTGAACCTATTGATTGTGGTCAATGTATTTTCGCTGACGACCTAAAAATATTTCAAGAAATTGTTACTATGGACTACTGCCACCGTCTGCAACAACAAATTAAGAACAAAATTGCTCAATGGTGTACTTACAACAAACTCCAGTTGAATATCTCGAAATTTACTGTAATGTCGTACACTAGGAAGAGGAATCCCATTAGCTGCAGTTGCAATTGCTCGCAGTTCTGCTGTTCTGCTCGTCAGCCCTGAAAACGCTTAGCCTTGGTTGTTTTGTCTGGTGTTATCTTTTTTGCTACGCAATATATCTGTATTTTTGTCCTTTATATAGATTGTTAATCTGTTGGACAATAAATTTGTGAAGCTAATTAGTTGAGTCAGACTTTTGGATTTCGTCATTCCAGTAATTCTAAGATAAAAGCAACACTGTCAATGCAGTGCTATTTTAGACAATGTCAAATCATCCACTTTTCATCCTCGTTCGCTTTATTCCAGTCACGGATCGCCTAATACGGCTTTAGCATGCTACTGTAAGTACGTAATGAATGCTTATCACCGCCATCCACTGGGGCCTTCCGTTTTTTATATACGCCTAGCGCTCTATACTAACGGGAAGCACTTGAGATCACTCGGCATAAAATCCATAAAAATAAAGGCTGGCATCCAGAAAGGGTGGAGTTCAAGTACCTACCATCATGCTCGTACGGACGATCGCAACGCGCCTGTATGGTTTTTCTGTTGGGCTCCTTTGATATAATCCATATACGAAACACATTATGTATGTGCGTAAGGACATTACGTTGACCCGGAAATTAAACAGAACTTAACTGTCCGTTCTTTTTTCGAAAAGTTCGAGAACTCTTTCTTCATTATGTGAAGAAGGGGTTCATATATCTGCCTTCTATATACTGTATACAACAAATATATAGTATAAACGTATGTGCGTATGTTATATTATATACTTAATAGAAGAAAGCGGCGTCTTCCATACATTAATCGAATACTGCTAGTATTAGGTTTCTCTTACGTAATATGTGTGGAAAACTGGCTCTGATGGGTTTGTCCTCGATTTTTTTTTTCTGTTACGTCACTTGTATGCATGTTTGTTATATGTTAGCGTTGTACTGTCGCGTACTTGGTGCTACTGTAAACTTTAACATTAATAAGCGAGATGAAAACCAACACTTTTGTTATTAAAAATAATCTTATTACACAAAACGAAAAGACTTCACCGAACAATAATAAATATTAGACAACAGTAAGCAATACATCGTCATTTATTGAAAATTTTTACAATTTTAACATAACGTCAAACAATATTTGAGCGACCAAAATGCAGTGAATGGCCACCGCAAACTCCAGATCTCAACATTACTGAAGCATATAAAAACAATATTTGGGGTAGCATACTGGGAGAACACCTAGGCTTGGTTCGTACTTCTTCGACGGGATCTTGAACGGCAACAAGTATTTACGGTTCCTTCGTGACGACTTAGTGGAAAATTAGTCGCTCGACGGCAGATGGTTTTCCAACACGATGGAGCTCCTGCACCATATCAGGCGTGCCGTTCGGGAATATCTTGATGAGAGGTTTCCAGATGCATGGATTGATCGTGAGGTTTCAGCAAGGTGGCCCCCAAGATCACCGGACCTCACTCCCATTGACTTCTTCCTCTGGGGCTTTATCAAGAACGAAGTCTACCAACTACAGCCGAGGATATGGGAGAGAGCATTCGCGCGGTTTTCCGTGGTGTATCAGCAAAACTGGCTTCGTTCTAACTCTCGTTACTCGTTGAACAGTCTCAGTAGTTGAAAATCTATCCAAAACTCTTTGGAATGCACCAGGATACTTCTCAGCGTATACTCGTGACACCAACAAATAATTCTTGTAACATTCTCCCAGAATAAACACCATGTCAGCCATTTCTTCTTGAGTTTGAAGCATTTTCACAACATTTTTGAGAGAACAATGTTTCTGCTGTCACTTTATTCTTTTTTTTACAATTGCACTTCTTTTGTTTTATCATGACAGACTTAATTTCGGAAAAAGACATTTTCCGCCAAATTGACATAACTTTTTCTTTCTTAAAAATTTCGTTATGAAAGGGTTGTTTTTTTGTATCAATGAAAAATTTTGAATTTCGGCTATCCAGCGATTTTTTTTGGTGGGGTGCCATTTGAAATTTTAGAAACAAATAACAATTTGTTTCAAGTTTTGCCATTTGTATACTAAATTTTTTTTAGTATACGATATAGATTGATAAAAAGTTCGTAACAAAAATCAGACGAAAACAGGTAATACGTTTCCTTGAAAACGCGGAATGATTGTCTTTACATCCACTGCTAAAACCGTGGCATCGCTTTAACCTTTAACACTGCGCTCGTCCTACGTTCTCCTCTCGCCGCTGTAAACTAATCACGTTGCTGGTTAATATCATAGTGCTTTGTGTTTATCTGTAGAAGCACAGAAACCTAAATCACGTGTCCGATAACATGATCTGACCCCCACATCTGACCCATTTCGATTGTATTCAAATATTAATTTCGGGTACCATTCGGATTCGGCCAAGGTGTTCTGTCCCAGAAACGCTATCCGCTCTCGCTGTGCAACCTCAAGGACGTAGCTCCGCTAGTCGCGTGCTCATTTCAGCCGAAGAAACTCCCGGCATATAGGAATGGATACCGGGTTCCGTATTGACATTCCGATGCTCCAGATACATAAATATTGTAGGCAAATGAGCGTACAACGATACGGGCTAAGATAATTTTTTTTTTTTTGTAACGGTATACGTCTTATCAGAATGTCTTTTTAATTCTAATAAGTAGCACCTACGAAATAAACAAGCTCCAGTAACAACCGAAAAAAGAGGTCGTTTTTTTTTTTACTGAATAATTTCAAATTGTTTGCTAAGTACTTGGCGAATTCCGATTCATCTGTTTACCTGCGAATTTATATTTTGTTTACTAAGTTACTAATATCATTGGTCATACATCTACTGCTTGTATTTTCATCATATCTCCTTATTAGTATTTGCTCGATACAGCATGTGATTTTCATTTTTCACAAACGCAAATAATGTTTCAATAAACAATACCACCATTCACGGTAAAATATAATCGCGCATTCCTTACTACAAGTTTACAAGTAACTCTTTGCAGTTATCTCTAGTACTTTATAATCTTTTCATTCCCGTCATCGTAGTAAAGATGAAAAAACGCAACAATTTGCAATACTAGATAATAATGCAGCGATACTACACAAACAATTTTACTAAAATAAAAACAATGCTGTCAATAAACAATCCGCAAAACTACAGATTTATATCCATTTTACCAACTCTCTCTAAAGTGTTCGAAGAGGCAGTTGCTAACAGATGAATCGTCTTTTTTTAATAAGAGGAATGTTTTTACAACATCACAATGTGGATTTCGATAAATACACTATGACAGGCCTGTCCGAGGTAATGAAATGTGTATAATGGAGGTATTAGATCAACAAGAACAAATTCAATTGACCGGCTGTAATGCCTATCAGGCATTTGATTCTGTAGATCTTGGATTGCTGATGACAAATGTTCAATTTTACGGAGTTCGTGGCATAGTCATCATATCTAACGACATCCATATGTTGAGATCAATTCAAAGAGATCAGATATGATGACTGTGGTACGTGCTGTACCTCAGGGATCTGTATTGGGGCCTCTTCTCTTTGTTATGTAAAGCGCAAACTAACATAATTATTACTCATTTACTCCACTAAAATGAATAATAACTCAAGAAGTCGAAAAATATTTCGAATTATGGCAAAATAATGTTCTTTCTCACTTAAACAGCCTTTTTAATAATTTCTGGATATTCCGAGCTAGTGTTTGTATTACATTAAATAGAAACTCATGGTGTGCACAATTAGAAAAGAAAACAATTTACATATGTAATTTATAAACCATGCAATATTAAAATAGTGACGCGCATTCCGATAACTCAATATGAGTTTTACAACGTGTTTAGTAGTTGACTGTTTCAAGTGTAAATAGTCACCTTGTCTGTGCTTCAATGTGATCCGACATTAGTGTATGTTGTATGTTAACAGATGTGGAATAAAATGACCTCATCCAGTATACGCACTAGAATTAGATGAATGTGTGCACAATGTGCACATACACACATGCGCAACGGATAATCTTTTCAAATAAAACCTTCATGAAGGCCGGCGAATCGTAATTAATATTGGACCAGTGCCTCTGTTTAGAGAAATATTTGTTCTTGGATAAATAACACTTTAAAATTAGATCACTAGTTAAGCGTGTTATATAAAATCGCTGATATCATACGTAAACTTCCTTAATCTGAAGTGACAATGTGACCTTGAATTTTTTCAGACGACTGGAGAATCACTGCCGTTTAATAAATGTCGTTACTGTTAAATTAGATTCTAATTTTAGACGGATAGTATACCTAAATAGTTGGTCAAAGTTCGAAATCGGAATTTAAAACGATATCATAAATTGCTGCTGGAGGAAAATTTATTTATAGGAACTTAGGAGACGTAAAAAATACATTTGAATCATGGCATGTTTGTAAAACAGGTCGACAATCAATAACTTCAATAAGAATAAAAGCCTCTGTGTTTAGAAAAGGACCAAAACTGAATCCATTTGAAATGGAAGCGCCCTTGCAGAATCTATATTTTACATTAAAATGAAACCAATTTCTTTTTTGAAAGTATAGTGGGCTCAAGAGCCCAACATTTCAGAAATTAATCTAAAATTGCAAGACATACTGTGGTTATTTTTTAAGTTCAAATTAGCAGATGTTAGGGTACTTTTTCTATACAGGCAATCCATAATGTCACTACGGACAATTGGAAAAAAAAAATGTGTAGACTGATATGATTAAAGAAGAAAGAAAAATGCTTGAGTTAGATGGAGAGCCATATATTAGTCAAGTGAAATAGAAAGTGATAGTGAATGATTATTTTAGAAGGTAATTTAATGTATTAACATGTATTTAAGACCAAGTTATTTTTCAAAATGAATACGCTATATTTAATATTAGTATTTAATCTAGTATAATGTGTACCTAGTTGATCAATAAATATTATTCTGCAGCGTTTTCTATATTAGTTATTTATTTTTGTAATGAATATGTAATTAATGACGTAACTATAACTTATGTAAAATCCTAGCTAGGTTTAAAACTGCCGCCAAAAAGTGGCTTTGTAAAATTTCATTGTGTAAACGCGTCTTTTCATTTTACTCCTCCTAATTAAAAAATAAACTATACTTGAACATACAAATTTGTACCTAACAACTATTCATCTAACAACGAAATTTTTCGTGCTGTGTATCAACGATATTTTCTTTTCAAACTAACACACAACGATTCTTAATGAACCTGAACTATTCATATGCGATTGAGAGATCTTGGCCATTATTCCGTTTCTATCTCCGCAGATTCCACACAATGCGGTGCACCCTCCATTTGCATAATAGCCCAATTCTGACAGATTTAAACATCAAATTTGCCGACAATAGATGCACACAAGTACACGTTTTCTGTACACAATGGGTACAATGGCCGATAATAGGAAACCGACCGGGGTCTTCTAGTCCTAGCCCTGGGCTATTAAAGCTAATAATTTTCGCTATTTATGACCCGGGCATAGCTAAGAACGCGTCGCGCTAAAGAATAGAAAATCGGGGAAAGAACACGGTAGGGAACGACGCATAGGGTTGGAGAAAGGACAGAGTCGATTCTTCCCTCGTCATCTTTCTAACGTGAAGTTAAGTACGAGAGAGGTGAATAGAATGGAAAAGTCTGTTGTTTACAAATATGTATGTTATGCGTGTAAGTACACTGGTACCTTTATTGTGGCGCGGTGAGTCTGGAAAAGGAGTTAGAAATAAGCCTAGGTTATTAACTGGTTAAACGGTATTTCATAAAGAATGTGGGTAAAATATGTTGTATGCTATTCGATAATTATCACGATATTAGTATCTATAACTTTTATTGTTCACAACATTCAAAGTTAAATATAGCCTCCCATGATAAGAATACCACTCAAAGTGGTTAACAAATTTTGTTACAATTGTAGTTTAAATTGCAGCAGGTAATATATGCACCAGACTTAAGTACTCACTAGGTTTGCTCAGTCAAACAATCCGATTAATAATACCAATTTTAAAAAATTAATATTATGTAATTGAATAAACGCTCAATTTAGGATCTCTCGCCAATATTTGCTTCATGCTTTTGAACATTCTTTTATTGAGGAGAAGTTTTAAACTCTCTGGAAGCTTAGTATATATTTTAGTGGCTAAGAATTCATGATATATTTGGGTGGTCTGCAAATCGGTGATACGGCAATTTTAGATCATTTCGCGGCTTGGTGTTATATTCGTGTGTATAATCACACCTAAACGATTACTTTATCGGTGAATGCATTTGACGTTGGTGAAGCATATCTATCCATTAGTATATTCTCTTCAACAAACGCCTGTTTAGATGACTGCTCATTTTTCAGATCCACTAGAGCTCTCAACGCCATCTGTTGGAGTCAAAAAACTCCGCTTCCAACGTCACTCCCCAGAATTGCACTCCATATGCAAGAATGTTGCGAGAATTTGTGAAATATGTCAATCTGGCTACGTGGTCAGCAGAGATAGCCTTAATTCTTTTTTTGCTATAAATAGCAGCGGATTGTTTTTTAACTAATTTCCAGCGTCCAAGGATCTTAATGCTGGTCACTCCGATTCATGGCAAAGTCCAAGTGATGGGTCTTATTCGTATTCAGTTTCAATTTATTGGATTCAAACCACTTCTCTGCTTACTACATAAATCAATGCCGATTTCATTACCTTACTTTCTTTTGTCGTTTCTTTGACTGCTAACGACGTATCGTCCACATACAAACAGACCTTATCCGCGGAGAAGTTCACGTTTAAGTCGTTGTAAAATAATACAATATTAGTGGCGCAGAAATCGACAGATATTAAAAATCGGTTAACTGATTTTAGAACCGGTTTTGATCTCTAAAACAAGTAATGATTTTCTCTAAAAATGAAAAACTTCACAACTATTGATTAAGTTTGTTATCAATATAATTTGCCCATCTGGATTCTGGATTTTAGGTCGGGGAAGGTGATTAACACGTGCACTTAGGCCACTCTTATCGGGCCCATTGTGCTACCTCCCCTAGGTGGCATCGCTCGCCCACAGCCTACTCGAGCCAGCCCAAACTGAGCGTGAGCTCAAGCAGAGCAGCAGGCAAGGCGCCACCAAAATCGGCCATACTGGGCCAGTACTCCCCCAGTATGGAACCTCTAAGTTGGACAAGCGCTGGGCAATCACATAAAATGTGTTGCGGCGTCTCGTCTTCTTGGTAGCATGCCCGACACAGTGGGCTGGTAGCCAAACCCATGCGGTGCATGTGTTTGTTTAGCTTGCAGTGGCCGGAATTTGCCCATCATTAATTGATACAGACTTTATAATTTTTAAAACCGTTTTAGAAATCGTAAAAGCCGGTTTTAAAAATCAATTACAAAATCGGTTCGTAAAACCGGTTATGTTTTTCGTTTTGAAAGCGATTAATTGTCATATATAAAATCAGTTTAACACAAAACCGTTTTCGATTCGCAGCCCTATTGCATACAGACAAAATATACATAGGTTGTGTTTGGTGGAAGGAACATAACTATATAAGATTTACTGAATGGCCAGGAGCATTATCCAGTAGCAATAACGCCTTTTGTTCTAAATTGTTTCGTTGACAATAACGCTTAACTGCAGTACAAAATTGATTAACGAACCAATCATTACATAGATCCTTTGTTACCCAGGCTTTTCTGTAGAGACTTTCATATTACTTGTAAATTAGACTTACTCCTTCTATGTCAGCACTAGCTTCCTCTCCTGTTAAGCGAATGTTACGAATTCCAGCTCTATGTTTAAATTTTTCAAACCAACCACGTGAGGCCACAAAATTTTCTTCATTGCTTCCTTCTTCACAGTCTTTTAAGAAGTTAAACAGACTTATTGCTTTGTTTTGAATTAACATTTGACTCAAAGGCGTGTGACGTTGGCACGTATCATCAATCCAAACACTTAACAACTTCTCAACATTTTCAATAATGCTACGCAAATTTTATTATTAGTAACGTTGCTGTTGTTTTCAACAGAGGCTTTTATCTTCTTTGATTGGCTTGCTATTGTGGAGATAGTTGAATAAGACTGTACTCTTTTTTTTTCACCTCTTTCTACTCAATTTATTATGTTTAATTTCGTTTCTAAACTTATCGATTTTCGTTTGTTTGACATTTTATTTTACAGCGGTGTTTTGATAAACTATTTATGCAATCTGTGTATAACGACTGCAGTGAAAGTTCTAGTAAAAACACATATGCGTAAAATATATGCTAGCTCGTAGTGCACAGTGTATGTAAATACATAATGACGTTATAGCGAGGTAGTTCTCTGTGTATTTGCTTCTATCTGGTATTTTTTCTTTATCTCTCCTTGTTTCAATTTATAAATTCGTATTTTCTTGTAACTTGTTCGCTTTTCTACTTGAACATTTTTTTAATTACTGCTGTAATTAGTCTATGCTGCATTTGCAATTCAGCCTCTGTTTCTATCTCCACTTCTTCCTATATTAAAATTAAAAATCTAAATATTCTCCACGATTACCTTGAGTAGAAATAACTAGAGTTTAGTTAGATGTAGGAACCTGGGGTAAATATTTGAAAAATGGCTTTTTTTCTAAGAAATTATAGATATCCTGCATCATTAATTCTAGCGAATAGTTGAAGGTAGGTAATCCATCTGTCTGTACTATAATTGTCAGTGTAATTACGCTTTACGATCAACGTGTTTCTATCGTAATACGAATTGTTAACTAACCCGCGAAGTATTTAATTAATTACCTTCATATTACATAGTTTAAGAACGATTTTAAAAATGTTTCTTAGTCGGCGCTTTTCTAACATCTACAAAGTATTTTACGAAAATGTGAATGCGATGTATACTTATTGTACAGAGTATAATTAAAGGGATATAATTAAACAAAAGACGTACAGAAAAAGTATCTGAAACATTTATACTATATATTAGAAAACAAAAATTATTTTCAGAATACCGTTGTAAAGTTACGCACAGTTTACACGTAATACAAGGGTTAGGATACTTTTTATCTCTGGCCGCGGATTTATTTGCAATAAAAAGAGACAGACCCTTTCTATTTAATGTCCAGAACGGCCAGTGAGAAATACGAAACTCCCTTTCGCACAAACCGACTCCTCTCTCTCAACGAATTTAATCGCTCGGACCTGAAACGGGCATTAAGCAGATAATGGTGCTCGAGGAAAAAAATCCGCTGTGCTATATTTGCGCTGCTTCCCATTATTCCCTTTGTATCTGTAGGTTCCTCCTTCTTTGCATTCATACGTGCGCGATAGTTTTTACGACCTCTAGGAGCGAAGAAGTGGATGTGAAATCTCGCGCTGCAGAGTTAATACCTGATGGAAGTCCCGAAACCCGTTTCGCCGGGGTCGGTGATTTACTGTCGAAGATTAATACGGGCTTTCGAGGAGTCCTTTTGTCAGAGAAAGTCGTGGAGATATTTGTACGTATTCATTAAGTGCCCCTTCGGATGGAATCAGTGGATTGTAGTTAGTTTCTCTGTTAATTGTTTTGCTCCTTGTTTTACGCAGTTTTTTTTTTAGAAAGCATTTACTTTTTAATAACTATGTTCAAATTTGTACAAAAGTGAAGAGGGAGAGGCAGCACACTAAAATAATTAATTAGTAAACATTATTAATAGGAGGATAAAGTATATTGTCCGTAATTATATCTGCCGGTTGCTCCTACAAAATGAGCATATTTCATAATTAAAGTCGTTTGGGTGTAAATACATTCTTTATGGGGTTGAAGATTGAACGTTTGTGCAGTTGGTGGTATAAATCAAATTATATTACATCCAAAACGGCATAGGTGGCCCGCAGACGCCCCTAGGGGGCCA
This sequence comes from Cetonia aurata, assembly GCA_949128085.1. NCBI lineage: Eukaryota > Metazoa > Arthropoda > Insecta > Coleoptera > Scarabaeidae > Cetonia > Cetonia aurata. The sequence goes on from OX421885.1 coordinate 40,824,311, forward strand.
CATCATACACATATTTTTGTGTTTTTCAACCGTACGCGGTGACATATCTCCATCAAACTATACATATTCTGAAAGCTGAGAAAATTTGCTAGCCAACATCAACGGGAACCCCGAAAATCGCGTTTTTTCTGCACTAAAAGGCACTCAGAAGAAGACCAGTTGAAATCTACAATATATGCCATTACAATCCTAAAAAATCGGAGATACATTTTCTGAGTGCCTTTTAGTGCAGAAAAAGTGCGATTTTCGGGGTTTCCGTTTATGTTGGCTAGCAAATTTTCTCAGCTTTCAGAATATGTATAGTTTTATGGAGATATGTCACCGCGTACGGTCATAAAATGCTGGTATTTTTCTTTCGTTTATAGGTGAAAGATAAACAAATGGCCATAATTTAAACAAATTGTTTAGAAATGAATTTGTTAGTAATTGAGAAATAGAAAACCCGCTTTCGCAGTTCTCTTTAGAATCGTTTCTAGTTGTTTGTAGTGATTTTCGTTTCGTTATAGTTGTAGCTGTTTGTAGTGAAGTATCCTTATATGCGAATTATGGATGTTTACCCCATGAATGCTATACACCCAACGATTTGGGTAATAAGGATGGATTATTATTATTATCATTTCCTTTCCATCAGTTACCGAACATCTTCGCGTATATTAATGTCACTATTATTCGCAACGGGGTGATCTCCATTTGTCCGTTAGCGCCAAAAAAACAGGTACCCATTCAACACAATCGAAACACCTGAATTTCTTCATCCGAATCTCGAAGGAGATAACTCGCACCGCATTATTGCGTCTCTCTTTGTTTGGGAGATGTGCGAAAAGCCCTGCCACCAGTTCCTGCCGCTACGCGTTCATCCCCTACACGGCGAACGAAAGAAATTCTACGCCGGATTAAGAGGAGAGGAATGGCTATCGGAGGGGGTCGCTCGCCAAAATTTAATAGAAGATGACCGGTACCCGGTCGGGTCCTATTTGCATAACCGTGCGAACTTTTCTATGGGGCGGTGAACTTCGGCGTGAACTTTGATGGTTTGTGGACCGGCAGCAAAGTGCAATAACCTCGGATTTCGCGATGCCATTCGTTTCGCGAATAACGCACCCCGAAGCTACTGGAAAACCTATATAAAGGATCGAAGGATAGTTCAAACGGTTCTCATAGGAAATTTGCATATCTCGGACGAGTGTTCCGACTAGCAAAACGTCTATTGGTTAGGCATGCCGTCGAAAAAAGAATCTGCTAACTTTAAATGATTTAGGCGAGTTTTTTTTTATAATTTACTTAACCATGGAAAGAAATTTTCGTTTAAAAAACTATATAAGTGGGGAATTGTCATTATACAGGATACTGTACTTGAAATAAATATGGTAACTCTCATGTTGTTTCTTTGGCTGTGTTGGTGGTGTTCGCCATTAAGGCGGAATAATTTTTTGTTATTATAAACGTGGCTGCCAAAATGTACATACATCATACGGAACACCATAGTATGGTTTGTAATCTTGCATAGAGAGCCCCAAGCATCCAGTAAGTTTTTATGTTTCATGATTTCTTGATTCACTAAGTATTTGTTTCTATTTACAACTTTTCAGGGAAACAATAATGGAAAATATCCATAAATTTATTGTGGAACCAACTAAACACCACACTATAGTTTATTATAACATTTTGTAATATATTTTAACATGAAAACGATGCGAATTTAATATCTTTTTATTCAAAACCTTACGTGATATCTCCTCATACATGTAAACAGTTTAATATGACGTTGTTAAAGTTGTTATACTTGAATTTCATTAGATAATTAACATTAAATTAGAAATTATAATGAAGAGAAAGGTTCCTTGCTGAGTTAGGGTTTAGAATAGTTGGTGAACGTATTTAGAAGTGATAAAAATATTTCACATGTACAACTACACTACCGTCCACGGGAGTTTAGTCGAGAGAGAAATAAGTTTTATTGCCCTCTCTTAAGGCCCCATCCGTTACCCGTCTGGTTATTTAGGATGTTTTATTATGATTTTAGTTTGACTGAATAAAAGTGCTCGAAATGCAGCATTCTATGAAGAAGGTTATGTCATTAGGGAAACCGGTGGAAGATTGAATCTAGCGGCATCGACAGTAATCCATACAATGCGCCTACATCAAGACACAGGCGCTTTGGAAGACGGTGAACGTCCAGAACCGTCACTAATAAGCAGTAGTTTTAAATGTATTTGGCATATTACTACCTCATACGTGCCTCTAAAATTCTTCATCTGGAGCATGAGAGAAAAGACTAAAACAAATAGGAAAGAAGTTGCAATAGAAGATATAACACGTAAATAGCTTTCTTCGGCATGGGAACCAAATTATAATAATTGAAAAACAAAAGATTATTTGTGAATGCGTCAAAACAGGATAAAAAAAGAGGTAGTATTAAAAAATTATTTGCCTGTATTTCAAATATTCAACCCATATAAATTTATAGTTCTACTCGCTTTAGAAAAATTACTTCCACTTGTTGTTTGTTTAAATTGAGTTAACCAATGTTGACGTGTTATAAATATCTCTTTAGAAGTTAATCAATTTTGAGCATAACAGAATTTATGTATACGCACATATGTAAACAATTTGCAGCGGTTCCGAAAAGTATTCATTCCATTTGGCATGGCGCGAAACTTAACTTTGTAAACGACGATGTAAACGATGTATAATGAACGTACATAAATATGTAATGAGCCATTCGATCGCCATCACTTTTACTGCGTGACAAAAATAATGTCAAGGGCGAAACGGTTACGAGACACAGAACTATGTAGTCTCCTAGCGCCCGGATACCCATTTGTAAGTAGATTACTAGAGTACAGTCGTATTTATGTATGAATGTGTGTAAATGGATTATGATATGGTGACGAACTTCCATCCAAATAAAAACAAATTTAAATACATAAACGGATTAATTAAATACTGGCGATGTGCTCTGACACATAAAATTTGAATAATTTTTTAATTGTTTTTATGCTATCCGTGTGAGTCAGCGCAAACACGTGGAAAATTGTTTCTATATATATATAATAAGCTTTATTCGGTATATTAGAGAATAATAAATAGAAAAAGAAATATAACAAATAAACAAACGAAATATTATAAACTCATGCTAAACGTTACGGAGCAATTCAGATAGGTAATATAACGCTACTCCCTCGTTTTTAATGTATATCATTAAAATGTTTATAAAAAATTGAATTTACACGGAAAAAAGCAATAGTAAATTTAATTTTCAGTAAACATTACTGCGCCTGTCAAGAAAATGTTATAGAAGGCGTGAAAATATTGAGATTCAAGTGAAGTTTTACTGGTTTCCTATTTTACTTATTATGCTATTGGTAACTAAGTTTTAACAGATTGCATGGGTAATTCACTGGAGGTAAAATTAGATATAGGAAAATTTACTAGAAGGAAAATAAGTGTATTAGAATATTTATTAACATTACTACAAACGTTTCTAAATAAATATTTTAATAATATCTATGCAAGGAATAGCAAATATTTACAATGTTGTTTTCACAGTTTAAATTTGCGTGAAAAAACGCACTTTAAAATATTTACCAAAATAAAATAGGTGTGCCTATTTGCATTGCACGTACTATTTACGCCATCAGAACAACAAATTTTAGTGCAATAAATGTTTTTAGAGTCTAGTTCAGGTGAGTTCTTAAATGTATTGGCAGATTAATTGATTAGTCAATATTTAATATGTACCCACGTTAGTTAGATGGTGATAAGATATAATCAATGGATTTATCGATGATTTTAGGAACTTGCCCGTTTATGTCATAATCATAATCTACCAATCTAACCGGTTTAAGCGCTTCTTATATTCAGGTATTTCTGATTTCATAGTTTTAAATGATGAAGGCTCTCTGAAACCACAATGCGTCCTTTACAGTAGTGTTTTATTAAACTAGGCCGGCGATATGAAGCCGTCGAAATTAAAAAAGGCACTTAATCAGCAAACATAAAGATTTGGCTTTGAAACCAGTGGAAATTCTCGAAAGAACGCGAAGTGATTTAGAGGGTATTCAAAAGCAGATCTTCACATATCACATATTAATGTTGCTGTGAGCATCTTAAGAGAGTAGTTCTTTGAATTGCCCGCGCTAAAAAGTTATATACGAGACCCTGGTGTCGAAGTGTATTCAAGATGTTTGTTTGTAAATGCTGGGTGAAGAGGTCGCAAAGAAAGTAGGAAAGCCCAAAAGCTCAAAAGTGATGTACTACTTGCCTTATGTAAATGTAATTACAAACTAAACAAAAGTTTTGTTCAAAACAAATCACTTCCGGAATGTATTATAAACGAAAATGCACCGTTTATTTATATTTCCGCTTTTTATTTCTTGTTTGTATGTACTTTTCTTTTTTATAATTTGACGAATAAAATACTTATGTGTTTGTAATGCTGCACTTGTTATAAGAAATGAAGTTAAATCTCTAATAATATCATAGCGGTCATGCACATTAAATAGATTGAGAAACACTGATGGAGGCTACCTCTACCTACCAGAAAACTGAACCAAACTGGCTTATTTTCATGTTGGATATATCCAAGGTCACATACTATGTTCTTTGCGAATACAGTCTGCTAATATAACGAAGTATTTGAATTTCCAATTACGACAATCGAGACAAAAATTATTGCTTAAAGATCTGGGTATAAAAAACTACATAACCGTGAAATTTTGATATAAACAATTAAAATTGGTTGGCAGTATTCTCCCGCCTAATTCATTTACATAAATATTTTATATTGAAGAGAGAAAAACAATGTGTTGTAATCTCTTTTATGGTAATAATAAAAGAATGGAACGATTTGGCGCCAAATTGTTGTTTACACTTTCACTTTTACACCGTTCCCTTGAATAGAACCTGTTTTCCAATTATATTTTAATAGAAATGGAATAACGAACACTTTTACAGCCGGATAACGTCCAAGTACAGAGAGTGTCTGTGTAACATATTTACTTTCGACGATGCGTAGGCACAACAAAATCTATATAAGTAAGTTTTACTATATGCACGTATATTAGCAGTGTTTATTTAGAATATAACCGCGGGTATAACTTCTGGGAAATCGTGACGTATGGAAGAGACGTTTTTTGCGAGATGAATTCGCTTCCTACATATTAGCGTATTAACCCAATTTTTTTATTATTATTTAATTGGTAGTTTAATAGAAACATTGCGTTTATTCATTGTCTAATTCTGCTGTACTGTATTTGACCCGAAAGAAAATGTAATTCTAAATTGTGTTCTTAATTTTTCTTTTTCGTTTTGGACATTTTGTTTGGACCTCTTTTTTTATCTATATTACGGATTTGATATTTCATATTACATTTTTTATTACGTGTAAACGAAAAGAAGTTTGGAATTTCTGCATGTTTTTGTAGAAACCATAGGCAAAGGATTATTTTCAAGCTGTCAAGCCTGTATATACCAAAATTCGACTTGGTGAGATTTGTTTGAGCACTGCTAGAAGGATCTTCTTCGACAAGATTTAAGACTACTTCGGCATCCAAAATTCGTTGGTGTCGGCCAGGTCCACCATCTCGAGCTTGACGTTTCTCGTGCACAGATTAGAGCGGTGAATTTTTGTGGAATACGTGTTGGCCTGTTACGAAACCACTCAGCGTACAATCGAGTTGCAGCAGCAGAATTCTGGCGTACTTCACTATAAATTAAGAACATGTCAACGTATTCACTGTTGGTGCGATGGACCATTTTTACCTTCTTCATTAGGATTTATTCTGAAAAATTTACGTCAAACCAGCAAAGCATGATTTCACAAGAAAATGAAACCGAGATAAGTTGATAATTTATATATATATAATTACGTTGATATTTTGTTTTGTTTAAAAAAAAAATAATTACACCGATCAGCTGGCGTTTGGCCATGACCGGGAAACGCTAGCGTAGTACCGGATGTAGAGAACCCCACATAAAGGAACCGCTCTCGAAGATGATATAGGCCTAATTAAGAAGGCAAAGTTAGACAACGGCTTCTAGGATAAAGAGGATCCTAATAGACCTGAAGAGATCGCAGTGAAATATAATCTAATTTAATCTAATCTAAGAAACATCTACCAAAACGCTTCTTTTTATTGAACGTTGACGCGTTCTTTATCATAAAGGAATTGAATGAGTCTTCTTCTCCCTTTTCATTCAAATATGAGACGATCACATCACTTGACCTATGCTGATTATGCTGCATTTTACACTGAATAAATGAGGTCTTGGTCCTTACGGTTTAAAACATACCAAGTTATTACAGAAGGAAAATCCTGGACGAATGTTTAACATCAAGCACTCATACAGTACCTAGTTAGGTTGAAGTACTTACATTATGCATTCATTAATGATTCTATTATAGGCATTTGCATTCATTATCCTTCTCATAACAATACATTAAAATTCCCAATGGCATTGCGTTCAGCTACTATTGCTCTAATATCTATTAGGTTTGGCGTCGTCTCTCTCGTACCCCGAAGCGTAAACTATAACTAATGTTTTCCAGAGATGACCGAAACCCGATCGTGCATGCAATACACACAACACGTAATTAGTGCGTGGAGTTCGTCGACCCAATGGAGGAAACGATTTTTACGCTTCCAAATTACAGGTCATCTCGATATGGCGTTAGGATATTTTTTGATGTTTAGGAACGGTCACGCACGTTCTCTGAGCTGGGCATATACATATACTAGTACGAACAGAAAGTATCTATCATTATCGGCAGATTTCTACTCTCAGATCTTCCAGGTATTATTAGTTAATCCCCACAAAGGCCGTGTTGGGGGATTCGCGTTTTCAAAGACAAATGTCGCAAATTATCCGCGCTGAATTGTAAAATGCAATAAATGTCGCGAATCATCGTCGCCGCGAAGATTACAATAACATTCCTGTCTGTTTTGCATTTCTATCGGTGAAAATGCCGACGTTCTCCACCGACTTTTATGGCCGATCCTAGCGGCACGGTAATCTCTTTCAACGGGGATATTGTTTACGGCTATCGTTTAAAGGCGGGGACCGTTTTAAATCATCCGATAGCACGGACACCAATTGGTATGCGTTCCGTTGTCCCCATTGTGAGGCATAAAAATCCCCGCATCGCGTCGTTCGTAATGTGTCAGTCTGTGGGCGAGAAAATCGCGAACGAAGTACTGCTGGAATTCAGTAATGTTATTGTTATTAGAAAGCCGACGTTCCACCGTTAATATTTCGTTTTTTTTTTTAATTTTTATTTATTTTATTTTTCTTCAAATGCTTCTCACTTTAAAAAGGACTCGACGCTGCGCGTCTCGCTGTAGTAATAACTCCAGCACGCTTCCACTGCGAACCTTACCGTCACTTATATTTATGTATAACTACATTGACATGACATATTGACATTTAATATTTATATTCGAACGTCTTTTTTTTATCACAACACTCCAAAAAAAAAAAAAAAAAAAAAAAAACAGAAATACAGTTATTCATTTATGTTGACCCTCACACCAATTTTCTCGCGTAGAAAGACAAATCTAACACGTTCAAGCGGCTTTGTTAACAAATCCGCTAACTGGTCCTTTCCACTGATGTGTTCCAAATTAAGTTCACTATTCAAGAATTTCTCTCGCACATAGAAATGTCGAACTTCAATATGTTTGGACCGCTGATGGTATTCCGGATTCTTTGCCAGTTTTATGGTACTAGAGCATTGTCAACATACAATGTTGGGATCGCTTCTGATGTTTCAGTTAACTCGAATAATAAACGTTTTAACCAAACTAATTCTTTAGCTGCTTCGCTCGCCGAGATAATTTCTGCTTCAGTTGTAGATATTGCTACAACTCTTTGAAACTTGCTCGTCCATGATATGGCTCCGCCAGACAGCATTGCGATAATGCCGGTTGTTGAACGCCTTGTGTTCTTGTCACCAGCAAAATCAGCATCACTGTAGACTTTCAAGCCTTCCGTTCTATCATAAATGATGCCGTAATTCATTGTACCTCTCAAATAGCGAAATACGCGTTTTATTCGATTCCAATCTTGATCAGTTGGGTTTTCCATATAGCACGAGCAGCCTTGTTCACGGCAAATGCAATATCGGGACGAGATGCTGTTGTGAGATACATTAAAGAACCTAATACTGCTTCACGATAGGGTACCACTCGTGAGACTGCTTTGTTGATATCACACTCTTCACGGCCAATAGGGGTTGAAATTGGATTCGATTCGGCCATTTGAAATCTTTCCAGCATTCTTATGTAATTTTATGTAATCTTCATGTTGTTCTATCTTCATACCGAGAAAATTAAAGTAACGGAACTGACGCGTAGACAGTTCATTCATAGTTTAACTCGGTAATGCACATGTTTCTGCATTTGTCTGTAGTCTGTCGCCATACCCATCATCATTAAAACTTCTAATCTTTATCGTTCAAATAAAGCTGCCATTGATGTTTCGAAATTTTCAAATGTCAATTAATGGTGTAACTAAACATTACAGTTTACGCCCTTAAATTTTTTACCAAACTTTTGCGATAAAGAAAATACAAAAAAGTGTTTTTCAAAATGTCTAATTTGAATTTTTTTTTAATTTTTTTTTTGTGCTCTGAAATAAAGATTTCTATAAAAAATAAAGTTTTATTTCTTGCCAAAGTAAATGTTATTTCCTCAATAAACTTGTTATATTAAGGTCATAGTTTAAATATATAAACTATGAAAAATATACTAAACAAATTAAGCAACAAATTAATTGCTATTTAAAAACAAATATGATGAAGTCATTATCCAAACGGAAATGACGTCATTAGTATGTACAAGCGATTTTCATAAAATTGTTAAATAACCCAATTACGAATGTTGTTCCAAACTTTATCATCACACTGTCTATGAGTATAATGACAATTTTTATAAAACCGGTCTCCTTGTGCTCCATTCATTAACCGTCCTTCCTTTTGACATCGACACCAGATATCTTAACAGCTTAAATTTCACGTAATACATACAATATATTCGTACACGATGCATCCGTACTTGTGTAGATTATATTATATAAATAGGATCTGTTGTACACGCGGTATAATACGCAAACATAATAGACGCTGGCCGGTCTTGAAATCTATCCGCCGCGTCGGTTTGTGTGGGAGATTTTCACTGGCCGTTCCGTAAGGCTGACCAAAACACCTGCACGCGTTCATTCGTTTCGTGTGGGAAAGTTCGTGTTTCCATTACAGGTTTTTTGGTGCAAAAAAGCATCAGACGCTTTAGGAATTAAATGAACGCACATTTTTTTATTGTATTTGGACACTACGGCAATGGAAACTAGGCAAACGTATGTCCATATACTCATCAAATTTATTTCAGTAATAAATTACTTGAATAACGATTTATTTGGTGAAAAACAATTATTCCAGTAAATGCTTTATTCAAATAACGTTTCATTAAATAAAATAATTCTTTATTCGAATGATGTCCGACCACTTCATTCGATAATAATGTACTACTGAATAAGGAATAATTGATCGGAAATTCATTCAAATCATTCAATGATGCCCAATGATGGTTTTAAATATTGTTTTTTCTTTGTATTAGTATAACATCGTTGGAGGTAACAATTTTGCAATACAATTGGTGTAAAATACGAATCCTCCAATCGTGCATGTATGTGACCAATGTATGTATGGACTTGCACACTTATAATTCAGAACTCGCGTTTATACATCGATCGAATTGATCGCTTATTCGTTCTGCATATTGCATAAACGTATCTTCGAACACAGAGGAGCGTACAAACAATTGTACGGGCACAATCGGCAGCGATTAAAAAACAAAATGGAATCACGGCGAGATTACAATGCTGCCAACATACGTACCAGCAAATAGAGACGCAGTTCATTACGTATTGCAGATTCGTAGAAGTAAAAGATGATAAAGCGCGCATTAATAATTCTCCAGTCTTAGTAGTCAATACAGACATTGTTATCATAGATGGACATTAACTGGGATGGTTTTGCTATTGTGAATTTAAAAAGTTCGACGTGAAGCTGAATGGGGCAAAGACTCGATTGTTTGTTCGCCATGAGAAGGAGATTGTTGCATGTAATAATTAAATCTTGCGTGCGTGTATTGTTGAAACAATATCCCTTTCACTCTCTGATCATTTGAAATATTTTTCTAGTGAGGAGTGGTATATACTGATAAATAAGTAGCGCTGTGATATATACAACGTGTCCCGTATCGTTTTATTCAAACTTTGGGAGGGTAAAGTAGACTAAATTTGAAAAAACACCTGGAGAATTATTTAACAATATTTTCAACTTCCCAAAACGTTTTGTACTACCGGAAGTCGATAGTTACTTTCTTATTTGAAATGGAATGGCGTTGTTTTTCTTACTGCAAGGGTATAACGCTCACAACCTCATTAGGATCGGTAAGGTGCAGCACCATAGTATCAGGTACGTATTTTATATTATTGAGTGTTGGACTGGTCCTCGCTCTTGACTTTGATGAGGAATGAATAAAATAATCATTAATATCAGTCAATATTTGTACATTGTCACTGTCATTTTTTTTTTAAATCATTCATATTAAAAGGTTGTTTTTTAGTACGGCCCTGCAACTGATTTACTACCTCCCATGTCGCTTTGTTTTTGTTTCTCGAATTGCTTATGTACTCTGAATATGACTGTTTCTTCGATTCATTAATTTTTTTTCTCAAATGATGACAGTAAGTGTTATAAACATTCTTTTCTAATCTAGGAAGTCTAGCTTTAATATTAAATTCCATTTGTGCTTGTATGATACATTCTTGTGTTTCAGGCATCCTTATATAATGTGAAGCTAAATTAGCTACAGCTCTATTTACTTTTGCAATAATATTACATGCAGTACTTTTACTGATATTCAGGAAATCTGCCATGGTTAATAAAAAACTTGCAGTTGCATAAAATCGCAGCACTAGTAATAACTGATTAATGGGAGATACATAGTGATTCCTGAGAAATAAACATGACATAGAGCCAATTACATATTGTAAAAAAAAATTATGTATGTAGAATGTTACATAAAAAATGCAAAACGATTAAGTAATTCGTTTATAAATTACTATACATTCACACCTATCTGTATTTGTCTCGATTTGGTCCTCTATCTGTTCTAATATTAGTAAAACTATCTCCTTCTCTAATTGGAACCTTATAAAGAAATCCCTATCATCAAGTTCATGAAAGGGATAATTTCTAACTTTCGCAGTGTATGGTCTTCGTTCGTGAGCGATATATTTGACAATTTCTTCGTCATCATCGCGAACAAAATAGAAAGCTTCCATTGTCACGTAAGGTTATTCTGTGATTGCCATGCCACAAGCCACACTGAATTTCAATATCAAACAATAAATCAAAATACAAACACTGGAACTCACTTCACCGCGCATGCATAGCAATCACGTGTTCACCTAGCCAACACTTAAAATAGTTAACCATTAAAGTAGTCTTTAGGCTTTCACGGCCGTCGTTGCTGGCTGCTCTTCGGTTCTCGGGTTCTCTGCCGTGTAGAAAGTTTAAATTACTTGACGTTTCGATCATCTTGTCGTGATCTTCTTCAGACGTGAAGTGACTGAATCTTCACGACTTCACGAAGATCACGACAAGATGATCGAAACGTCAAGTAATTTAAACTTTCTACACGGCAGAGAACCCGAGAACCGAAGACCAGCTAGTTAACCATTACTTCTATGTGCAGTTAGATTAGCATTTAGTTTGACTCTCGGTTATCTCTTATTAGCGAATTGAAAAACAGTTTAACCTCCAGTTTGCTTCCAACCAACAGTTATTCTTCCTTAACCAGACATTGAAGAACCGGGCCTAAGACATTCATATTTTAAATACCATACATACATACTTAGTCCGATTCAACATTGAAATTAAAATCGATGTAATTGTATACAGATGTCCACTATAATCCTGAACATTTGCTTAACTTTAATCCATGGTAATATATTTTTGCTTGTGCTAAATTAACCCTTATCCAACGCCCTTTCAATCCATACCAAACATTTATGATGCTTCAGGTAAGATTTTATAGTTAATTAATGATTTTAAATAAATCCAATAATCCAATGTATTAAATAGAATAATCATTTAATATGAAATCTATAAAAATATAATTATTCTTATAAAGATAGTGTTTGTATCACTATATTAATTTAGCAAAAGAGAACATTTTATCCATCTTCTCACATACACTCCGCCAAAAAAGTATCGCATAATTTAGTTTTGAATCATAAAAGTATCGCATAATCTTTGTTTGTAGCATAAAGTTGTAAATATACTTTAATGCGCTCTAAGATATAATTTCTATGATTGTTTAAATAAAATACAGGCCAAATAAAAACAAGAACTCATACTTGAGATTTTTATTAAAACAAGAAATTATAATTTTGGAAAGAAAAATGTCATAACAGTAGCTTTTAATACTGAGTATTGCCACCTCTGGCTCTTATGACCGCTCGCATACGGTTTGGCAGAGATTCGATTAACCTCCGTATATAAGCCTGATCCAAATTCTCCCACTCGTCACGGAGAGCATTTGCTAGTCCATGCAGGTCCGCTGGGGCAACATTTTAGGTTCGTATCCGTCTGTGAAGGAGGTCCCACACGTGCTCGATAGGGTTCATGTCCGGACTTACCGCAGGCCAATCTAAAACTGGAATACCAACATCGTTAAGGTATTCCTGGACGATTATTGCAACATGCGGTCGTGCATTATCGTGCATTAACATGAATTCGTTTCCTATAATTGGCGCATATGGTACTACATGTTCTTCTAAAATGTCCGTTATATACCTGTGGGCAGTCAGTGTACCTCTGTCTACTGGTACTAACTCTGTACGACCTGTTAAACAGATGCCTCCCCAAACCATAATAGAGCCACCAGCGAAATGAGGTCTAGGTCTGATATTACACTGCGAATAGCGCTCACCGTCTCGTCTGTACACTGAGATACGCCTATCTGAGGTGTAAAGACCAAATCTTGACTCATCTGTGAAGAGTATATTGGCCCAGTCATTAATGTTCCAATTTACATGTTCTCTGGCAAACCTTAAGCGAGCCACTCGGTGGTTCCTAGTGAGACGAGGGGCTGTTACAGCTACTCTAGCTCTTAATCCACTCTGTCGTAACCTATTCCGAATAGTTTGAGTACTCACACGAGTATTTCTGACTCTAGCCAAGTCGTTCTGCAATTGTCTCGCAGTTACATGTCTTCGACGTAATGCTTGTAGTAGTAAATAGCGGTCATCTTGGCGAGTAGCACATCTTGGACGACCTGGTACAGGTCTTCTACTGTAAATGCCTGTTTCCCTATATCTGGCTACGGCTCTAGAAACACTTGACTGATTGATGTTCATCAAATTAGCAACGTATGCTTGAGATCGTCCATCTTCGATTAAAGCAACTATAGCAGCCACTTGTTCTGAAGTTAAATTGCTCATTTTAGTTTTAAAAGCGTTGGTACAGAACTCTGACTTCGCACTTTAAAATTTGTCCGTATAGGAAGACTTTCAATAAACAACTGAGCAAACCTTACACATATGCATTTTTCTAAATGTGTTCTCTTAGGAAAAAAATAAAGTAAAAACGCTAAGTTCCATTATTTAGTTCACATACACGAGGCAAACTTTTTGTGAACGTATAAAAATATCTTGGTTCATAAATGCCCTTTTTTAGTTTATGCGATACTTTTTTGGCGGAGTGTATATTCCGCAGTTCTAATCTACCAGCGCCATCTAGACCGTAAAGGACGAATCAAGGTAATCACTTTTTATCCAGTAAGTTTTAAGCTGCCTTCTGCGACGCCAAGGTTTCGTTTCGTAAATTCCTCCTGAGGCACGAAACGACGACAATTATTCATCTTCCGTAAGTACGTAAATGTTGTATGTACAAATAAGCAGGCCCGCAACAATGCTGCGCGGGAGAATATTCATGTTTCCCCATTAATCCGTAATTTACATACCCCGATTATTAAATTTAATTTAATTATATGGGACACGGCACGTACTGATTGCATCCGGTTCTGTGCGCCGTGTATACACGAAAAACGCTCTTTAAGTATTCAAGGCGATCGCATATTTTAAAATTAATGAAAGTCGCGCGCTCATGCCCGAGTCAGTATCCCCGCAGCAGCTCCGGTTGAACAAAAAAAAAAAAAAAAGATCAAATTGAAACAGGCGCGACGTGAAACGCAACATACATACGTAAATTATGTTATGCATATGCGGTGTCGGTGACAATGTGATGCTTCGCGCTGAAATATTGCTATGCGAAATACGAGTGTAATGGAACTATACTGTTTCACGTTATTTCTTCCATCAGGACGCTGTTGGCGCAGAATTTTGATAGAAAAAGGAAACGTCGAATTAATAAACGATTCAAGTGCTTTATAGGTATTAAAATTTCACATTTTCAAATATAGTCCAGACAAATTAAACGTGCGATGTACCCACAGTTAATTGTTTTGTTGTTGGGAGTTGCGACCAAAACCAATATTTAAGATCCGAGTTTGCAGTTTTAAAAAAAACTTTACTTATGTGAGCTGCACTTTAAAAAATAACTAAACCTATTTTGCTGTAAAATTCACATTTATCGAAATATTAAACAAAAAGCGAACAAACGCAAAATTTTAGCGGTTATATGTACTTTGGTGTTGCACATTTCGCATAGATTTTTCAAAGCTGCAAATTTGGATTTTTAATGTAGGCTTAGGTCCCAACAACATATACATACCTGATAATATTACATAAAATTTTTTATCTTCAACTTACTTACGGTTTCTATATCACATTTAAAATTATATTATTTTTTTTTTAAACATTTAGATGCGCTAGAATGCACAGTTTTCTAGTAAAATCCATTTGAACTTTTCATGTTTTCTGACATATCTGAGTTCCCCAGTAATTAACGAACTAACTACTAACACCTTGAACATCTTGCATAATTATCTAAATCACTTTTGTTTTGTATACAGTATTTGATAACAAAAGAAGCGATTATAACCGAATTCTGAAACTCAATCAAATAAGCACAATATACGCCGTCTCATGCTTATTGCAACAGCCTGTATATAAATTGTTATACCATCCGAAAGGCCTGCCTAAACGGTGCAGGTCCCCCATTGAAACTTTGTTTCTATCTTTCACCGTTTAAAAGTTATTCTGGGTGAACAAAATTTGGGCCGAATTTCAAACCCAGATTACAACAGATAATGTTATTGAGTAACACCCATAGAGTCTACACACTAATATAGTATCACCAGAATCTGCGTTTTACAGTTCCTGAGCTTCCTTTATCAGTGTATTTGCAGTTTTGATAGGCTTGTTGGCAAGGGTGCAACGGCATCCGCTCCAAGGTATCTGTTTTGATATATCCATCAAAGACTTACCACCGTTTTCAAAAGGAATAAGTCTTTGAGATTTAGACTTCCCGGCTTTTAATAGAAACCTTCTCCAAACTTCTGATATATATCCCGACTATTATAAACTGCTCTGGCCAATCTAGATTATGTGTGTCGAGATTTTGTCCTGCCCTGTCTAAATGTGACTGCAAAACATCCGGGAAATTCCTGATGTGTTAAAAGGCTGGAAGGCATTTTTAGTCAAACATTAAATATTTGTATATGAATATTCTAAGGGTTAGTTTCCAGGAGGGGCAACTTTTATTTTAAAAAAGATATCTTCACTCTTTAATTTCAGTGAAGTTCCCATCTAGCTTCCTTAATGCAGCTCCTGTATCGACTCTGTCTTTTGCCATTACGTAGTTTTGCCTGGTGTTGAATCAATATTCTCATAGAGTTTCTTAAAGCAATCCATTTTCGTTTTTCTCTCATAGTTTTGTTGTAGAATTTATATTTTTCGATGTAGCTCGGCAAATCTCCGTTACATTTGGCCTTGTTGAAGAGCTTCCATGTATCAGGTTTTAACTTTGACAAATGACTTTTATTTTATTGGATAAGACAGGTAGAGTTGAGATTGTAACGTGCCGTTCTGTGGAAAATTCCATTTTAGTATAAATTCTTTTTCTTTTGATTGATTTTTCCATGGTTCGGTAGCGATGAGGCAACAGATGATATGTTCTCTATTCGGGTTTAGTTTTGTGATAAATTGCTACTTAGATTGATTAAATATTCGTCCCAATAGAGCAATTTTCCTTATAGCAAGTTTCTACTTTGTTTAACTGTTAATCAAAATCTGTATTACTGAATAAACGCAATATAAATAAGAAGAACTCAAAGATGAACTTTTTTTAATCTAAAACTAGTAAACTAAAGCAAAGGCAATTTGTTTTTATCAATTTAACCATTTCTTTGTTAGTTAACCGTTGGGTACAGCGTTGAACAAAAAGTATCTAAAGATTTTTCCAGATTTTTCTTCCAGTCATACCTTTCAAATTTTTTACCCCAATTACAATTTTTATCAACAAGAACATTCCTCTGCCATTCCTGTAAATTCATTTTAATTAATTTTCCACGTTATAAAATATTTAAACTGGAGAAAATCTTACATTACAAAGATGATAGAGGTAATAACACGATAGCTCTAATTAGTAGGTATTATTGGAATATTTATCGAATAGGATTACTATTGCATTCCACACAACAACCATCAATAATGCAGAACTACTTTGATTCAATCCAAACAACCACGGCAGTATATCACGCAGAAGTCAAACAGGATCGACTTGTTTTTTTCTACCTCCATTGTTTTTTCGTGCATCACAATTACAATTTATTCGTGCAGATTATAAATAGAGTCGGCTACCGTGTATAAATCACTGGCGATCTTGACTGATGGCATAAGCGGAATAAACGAACACAGCAAGGGCCGCGTAGATTTACAGCCTCGATTCCTTAACTCGTTCTCTTCATCTTCACGAGCGCGTCTGGAATTTTTTGCGCACCTCGCAGAAGATAGACGCCAGAAGTAGAGGAGAGGACGCACGGACGACGCATCATATCCTTCCGCGTTCCTTTTCCGTACGAAGCGCAACCGTCCATGCGACATATGTCGAGACTTATGGGATACCTCTTGGGGTCGTGCGTGCATCCAGCATCGCTTAGCATCTGTTTAAGCGGCGTTCGGTGCCGTGAACTTTTCGCGGATGCAAATTTATTTACATAATCATTGTTGATTTTCGTTTCGTAGGAAGCGAAAGGTCATCGATATCGTTGATATTAATAATGTATTGCGATCTTATGCATGAATGCCGTGGGCTGGTATAATGCATACAGGTCTCAGATCAATACCACCATCTGAAAGAAAAATCGATTGCGAAGGTTATTCGAACTTATACGTTGGATTTTGAAAGAGGCTTTCATTTCAGAGCAGATCATAATCCTAGATTTGGAACTGAAATTTGGTTCTATTAATGGGATAATAATATACTTGGACTAATCAGAAACTAGTAGTCATTTTTGTTGGACCATATCAGTTGTGTTAAGAATTATGTTTCGGAAACAATGCTTAAACAAAATTACTAACTGGGATCGCCTCTGTAAACAAATCTAGTGTTAGGAGCCACCCCAAAGGATGATTATCAATATTTGCTTCCATTTGTTCGAAAATTATTCAAATTTAGATTTTCAAAGAAACTTTTAAAGAACCTGGTCAGAAAAGTGTTTGATTAAATTTTATCATAAGTTTGTAATGTTGCACCGTTACACATGTCATCAATTCTTTTCTTTACTATTCAAGTCCTCAACCTTTGCTTTTTTGAGACCCACTAGATTAAGATTTGAAACTGAGAAGGTGCTGTACTATCGCTTGCGACATTACTATAGCATGGATGGGTAAAAGAAGTACTGTTTAAGTTCGATGGAATTCGACCAGTGGTTCATAGTCATTATAAGATTTTCTGGAGCTCGTTGTTTAACACAATTGCTGAGTTGAGGACAAATGTAGTTGTGATTGATCGCGCGAGAAAAATAGACATGACAGAGATGTCTTGCAAAAAAATCTAAATGTACGCATCAAGTAGAAAACGAAAGACGCAAAATTCAACTTGGAAAAAATAGGGAAAGGCCGCTCCGGAAGATTTTCAAAGGTGCTGAAACTTTCTGGATCAAAAGTTCATAATAACAGAAAATTCTATATGGTGCGTACTTTTTGACATACACTGTATAATTCTATAGGCAAACTTGCACAACTTATTTCAAAGTATGTATGATACGTGTATATGTATAATATTTTTTCGCTCACTATTATTCTCTGTATATCCTCGGAGCTCCGAACACGTGTGACTTGTCTTAACAGCGTAAACGTTGCGACTTTCGCGATAATAACACACTTCTTCTGTATTTTGTATTCAATAGCCGGTTCAAAGTATAAGAAAGGCATTGATACCCAACCTTGTATAATGGGCTAATCTGAGTCAAACGCGCAAGCCGTAAATGGCAACTGGTCGGCCCAAAATGAACACCTACCTATCGCTCGATACGAATACGCGATCTACAAAGCATATCGTATTATAAAACGGGGAGCATTGTCTCCCCGTCAAATTCTGAATTTTCGGCGTTTAAATCGAACGTGTAATTTTTTAAATTCTACCGGGACGGCCAAACCTGTTTTGGAAACAAATTAGTATACGGTAGCCGGACTCGGCGATAGACATACATAAATCATGGAGCAGGTAGTCATTTCGTCTGAATTAATTGTCCCTTTTCGTGGCCCGGACTAGTCGAAATGCGTTCTACGAAGGTAGAAAAAAAGATAATTATGCTGCGTGGAGTGTTCTGCCATCGATATAGATACAAACATATAGCTGTAACATATAGTTATAACTACTCATTCGTTTTTATTGCTTAGGCTTTAGAAGAAGCCTGTTCGAACTTGTTTTAACTTAAGAAGTATGTATACATTGCTGTTATCAAACTCTTCAAGGCAAACATAGAGGATGAGCAACACAAATAGTAAACATAACAATATACATATGTAATTAATAATAGAAAATATTTTTTTTAATCAAATTTACCTAAATTTGAGGAGAAGATTTTACTTCAAGTTTGTATCACTTTTACATCTAATATTTGTTCAAGTTTTGAATGGGTCTGACTTATCCTGCTTAGCAATTCAAGCTTGCATGTGCTTCGTTTTAGTGTTGTTAACCTTTAGCAGCACTGACTGTTTTTACTTATTTAAACTTTCTACCTCAATATGATTTGTTATGTAAGCACCATATATTTTTTTTATTTTGGCAATACTATAACCTATTAAAACACATGGCCATTATAACAACTTTGATCCAATGTGCTCGATTTCAATAATGTGTACTACTACTTTTAATAGAATCTTGGATGAATGGAATCATCAACTATGATAGCTTGAGATTTATTGTTAACCATGCTTGTGCTTCCTTCTCTTAAGCAAACGAAATCGGCGATTGAGGGTAGCCCAAAATCCTAGCAAAATCGCGGACGTCAACATCCAATTTATGTGGACTACCAGAAAACATCGTATTGTGATAAAAAAAAAACCGTTGCTGCGTCGTAGAAACCGCAAAAAATTGTTATAGTACTCTCAAATTATTGAAATTGCGAGCACCGGGGATCTAATAAAAATCAACGGTATTATGCGGAATGAAAAATACAGACAAATACTTATGAAGATTACGTGGGAACAGGCTTCGGATTTGAACCCCATCGATTTAGTATTGGATCAGCTCGACAGACGAATATAAAACACTTTGCCCAAGTTCAAAAGAGGATCTTTGGCGATTTCTCCAAACTGAGTCTCCGTTCAAACCCTTAAGAAATTAAGAGAGCGCATGTCAGGAGTGATCCAGGCAGTATTGCAAGCCAAAGAAAGGTGCTTCGATAAAAAAAAAACGATATGTCTAAAGTAATATTGTAATGAGAATGTGTACAGTAATTTACTAGCTGTGCTAAATTCAATAATGGTTGGTGTATCTACTTATCAACACATTAGGTGGTGTACAAAGACTGGTTTGTCCATGATAGCAATAGATTGGAAGTCATTCTAAACCAACCACCACTACAGATTTATATACAAGCAACTGTTAGCTTTGCAGTATACACACTTATGTCAACAACAGATAAGTAAATATATATACTGTAAAAGTTCATTACAAATGTATAACATAGACCTGGGTGCCACCAGAGGGTGCTATCTGCAGGTTCCGTCAACTCCAATTCATGTGGTGTGTCAATTGGAAAGCGACCCCAATCTAATCTAATCCTAATCTATCAACAGATCAATCGCATGCACACGGTATATTAAAACAGGAATTCTAAGTGGATTTCCTCTATAATTAATAGAAGATTTATTCAAGTTCCATTATACATACAAAGAAACTGGTAAGAATCTAGATTTGGTGGTGAAGTTGTTCCAATCTTAACTGTAATTATTGTTTGCTAGGAAGTTAGTTTGCGGAAAATAAAAAAAAAAAAACTAACTACGGAGCAATTCCAATTGCCGCACCGGAGTAGTTTATTCGTCGTTACGACCGCAAATTACACCTGTTTTCGTGCCTCTTGCGCAATCACATAATCACAACAGGCCATTTGAGCGGCCTCCGCTCTCCATCCACTATTCTGATGAGAGTCTCTCGTTTTGGGAGAATCGACCGAGGAGCGTCCTTTCCGTACACACACGGCCTGCTTGCCTTTTTCACCTAGCCGTTTACATGTGTACCATCGGACGCACAAGCAGACCGCTGTATGTACTTACATACAGCGTACAAGAGGAGGACCATTAGAGCCGCACGATAAATGGATAGATGATATTGTACGTTTCGCCTGGTCGCAGTTCCTTGACCCGAACTGTAGAAATCATCGCGAGGACAGCTAACAGTAATTTCACGGCGCTTTTTTCATCACGTATACACATCGTGACGCTGGCCGCTAGCGTATTCGTTCTAGTTGGCCGGAGAGCGGCGGGCAACAAGCGGCTAGTGTGCCTAGCAGCGTACACTATAGTAAAACGCAGGATACGCGCAAGAGAGAGGTGGAGGAAAGGACGTTACGATGAACTTTTTCGATAGTAAAGAGTTGTCTTTGTGCATTTACGTATGCACAGATATAGTATAACACAGTCGCCACGCTAAAGTAAACAGTCCGATGGGATTGGTGACTGTGGGACTGTGACACACACAGAAACCGTTTGTGCACACATACATATATAATATATAACGTAGTAAGTTGTGGCTAGAAGTGGGATCTTGCCATAGTACTACAACTTGTTTTTTTTTCTGTTATTATTGGCACTTACGCAATAAGTCAAAAAGTTATCAAGCCTGGCTTCACGCGTGAATAGTAAAGTTGCGATTATAACTAAAAAAATATATGGTATTTGTTTTATTAGTTGCAGATTAGAAATCTTCTTTTGCGTTTCATCCTACTTATTTATTTTTAATTGTGTTATTTTTAAAACTGAATTTACAATGACAAAAATGTCTATTTCGTTTGAAACTCTCGATATCTCAAAAGAAACATTTAAAAAGTATGAAGCTAATATTTGAGAAGCTAATGCAACAAGTCTATTTTAATCACAGTTTATATAAAGATGTTTCCTTTCTTTAGATTATCCTGGGCTGTGTTTCTCTCTCCGATTCTCTACAACAGGGTGCAGAACGTGATCAAAGTATAATGAATTTTATTTTTAATTCGTGAGCGAATCTTATTTTCGATTCGCAGAAAAATATAAATCCTGCTCGCGAATGAATTATAAAGTCCCGGGAACTAAAAATATTTATCACTCGTATTTTCAATCATTCCTGAATACAACTGAAACACAGGTCCGCAACGTGCCGTTGTGTGCAAAAACCCATTTTAGTATAAGTTTTGAGTTTATCGTGAATTAATCATTAATTCTTTTTCTTTTGATTGATTTTTTTTCCATAGGCGGTAGCGTTACTACCGCATGTTATTTTCTTTAACTAAGTTTTTATTTATGACGGTATGTCCGTTCACAGTTGGTGTGGCATAGATTCTAACGTAACACAGGCATTATCTCTCCAGTCAACCTTATTCTGGCAGTCGTGTCGGCACAGCTCTTCTAATACACGCAGAAATTCCCAGTTATTTCCGATCTGTCAGCTGGTGTCGGCATAGTTTCTGGCGTAACACAAGCATCCTCCCTCTGCCAGTTGTGTCGGCACAGCTGCTCTGATACACGCAGAGATTCCCAGTTACTCCCGGTCTGACAGTTGTCGTCGGCATAGCTTCTGACGTAACACAGGCATTTCCGGTTTGACAGTTGGCGTCGGCATAGCTTCTGATGTAACACAGGCACTTCCAGTTATTACCGGTCTGGCAGTTGGCACCGACACAGCTTTCTAGCCTGACATAGCACGGTAAAACCGTCCGCGTCTTTTATCTTTAATCTTTAATCTAGGCATTTTTCCTTGATGTTTTTAATTGGCCATGGTAAGCCGTTTCTGGAATTATATACGCAGTCGCATGAGCTATCTATCGGCATTGATAATTAATGAATTGTCGGCTTACGCTGCTCTTTTGCTGGTATGGTGATGCTAATAAAAGACCATGAGCTCCGACATGGTGACACTTGACAACTATACAAGTCGCATAATCATCTGTTGGAACACTGCAAAAATTTCCTTCTCACCCGTAAACCAAAGGCACGTTTACATCTGATTTCCAAGTCTTTTGTTCGGATCATATAAGATCTTTAAGATATACTTTTGTACTGCACCAACAAACCAATCTTTCCCGCCGAAAGAGTCAATCTCCTCCTTAATACGCGTAAAACAAAAGAAAAACAAACAGAACCATTAACAAGATCTAAAAGAACGATTAATTTTAAAATCGAGTATAAAAAAAAACAGACCCAAGCGAGAAAGAAATGACAGGAATATAAAGAACCAAATTGATAACGACGCCGCGTGCATTCGACGGGGACTACGGGGGTACTTCTTCTTCTACGTGTCCGAGAGAGAGTAGATATAGGTAGTAAGGGCAAAAAAAAGCGATAGCCAGTAGTCCGTGTAATTCGGGTACGCGACTGACGGGCCGAAGTGACTTATAAATTACAAACGGGGTGCTGCTACCTGTTCTCCTCTTCAAGTGAGACGAACGACGAGACTCGATCGGCGAGGAAAGAGACGGGGGCAAACAAAAGAGAGACGGGAGCATCGAAACAAAGAGAGACGGCGAGCAAAGAGGATTTGCTACTGGAAATACGCCCTGACCCCTTGCCTCTCGCCTACCGTGCGTCTTCCACCGGCGATATACATCTCCGATAAGGCGAAGACGGCTCTAAGAAGATCGAGGTGGTCATAGACTTGTTTTGTGGTCGCTACAATCGCGGCACGTTCTCATAAAAAGTAATAACACATTTTGTTTCCTAAATGCATTATAATATAGTTTCCCCTTAAAAAAAAAAGAAATAAATTGCATTTGTTGGCAAATATAATTCATGCAATATTTTTAAACAAAAGAAAAAACTTCATTTGTAAATTGTGGAAGTTTAATGGCGGGTCTACTTTTGTCGACTATTTATTAACGTATTTTTAAATGTGTCTGTAAAGATTCAACCAAAATAATTTTGCTCTTACAAAATCTATTATTAATTTTATGAACGTGGTGTTTCTAAGAACACATATGACCAGTTCTTTTGTTATTTGTTTTGGTCCTGGTTTTGTCAAGTGGTAATAAAGATTCCTTCACACAATATCCTATTAAATAAATTGCGACTTTATGGTATTAGGGTATTAGGGGATTTCTTTAAACTGGGTTAGGTCTTTTTAAAAATCTAAAATGAGACAGAGGCTGCTACATTGCCTCTCTCTACTCTGCTCTCCGTGCTTTAAACTTTTGACCTTACAATGAACGTTGATTCTCCCACCATTCTTGACTATGTTGTGTCTGATCTACCACCTTCTATTGTCGAGACAAATGTTTTTAATTCTGGACTCTTCAACCATGAAGTAGTAGCCTCCAGGTTTTGCATCACATCCGCGGGTATAAAAACACCTATTTGAAAATCCTAAAACTTGCTAAAAAAACTATTATCAAAACCGTTTAGTAAAAGCAAATGACCCGGCTAGAGAGACTTGGGCTATTGTTAATGATCTGAGAAACAAAACCCGCACCACTGAGCCGGTGTCCCGTGATCCTGATGAACTTAATCATTACTGTGTTAATGCTGCCAAAAACGTAATCTCAGATATCCCTCCAAGCAGTAACCCAATTTCCCGCCTACCGGCTGCCAATATGAATGCCTCCAGCTTCTTTTTAAGGCCCATTAAGAAGTTAGAACTACAGTAAACAATTAGTAAGATTAAGAGTAACTCAACTTGCAGCACAGACGGTCTTTTCATTAAAAAATTTCGGAGCCTTCCAGATGATGCCATTGGTTTCCTTGCCACTCATAATTAACGATTCATTTGTGAAAGGTGTTTCCACAATGTCTTAAAACAGCCATTATCGTCCCTCTTTATAAAGGCGGTGATAAAGACGATCTCAATAATTACCGACCAATTGCTTTACTCCCACCCTTATCCAAAATTATTGTATGTTTGATCAAAAAACAGCTAAAAGAATTTAAAATTATCACCCCCAGACAGTTTGGGTCCTTATGCAATTCAAGTACTGTCGAGGCCTTCTTCTCGGTCTTCAATGAAGTATTTCTTTTTGGACGAGTTCGAACTGTCAATTTTACATTAGTAACTTGGCCAGTTTTTTGTCTCAGCGAAATTTCCACCGTGCCTATAATGATCTTTCACTATTTCTATACGATGTTGGAGCGCGCATCGTGGCATTTTCTTAAATTGTACACTCCTTACTGAGGAATATCGAAGATCCAATTCATTTCGATTGCTATTCAACAGATCAGAAATGCTGCAAAATTTAAAATGGGACTTCTTAATGGAATCCCTTTTTCGTACTTCTAATATTCCATATTATACAATTTCGAATTCTGCATTATTGAAAGAAATAATGACCCTTTCGTACCCATTTGAACACACTCATTGCCAACATACAGTAAAACAATGAGACGCGCGGTCAAGTTGCTTGATATAATGATAATTCATCGCAATGCAGAACTAAATAAATCCTCTTAACAGGATAACTGTTAGGCAGTCGCACAAATATGCCTCGGTAAGTTGTTCTGAAAGCTTAAGATGCCGTATGTACTTCAAATTTAACGTAATGATACGTATAAATTCATATTAAATCATTTTAGCTTGAGCTAAACTTTTGTTGTGCCTTCACATCTGATCTAAAAATATTATCCGTAGAAGTAATCTCCATACTGTATTGAAAATGAAGCATTGAGTTTAATCCGACTTTATGTACACGCGTTTGCCGTTAATTTTTTTATTAATATTCTTTAACTCATGTAATTGTGTATCTATATTAAAAACCAGTCGCAAATATAATAATTTATTGTGATTTTTTAGTGCAATTTATGTGGTTTTGATTACGTATGTTTATCCTTCTGGGCATAGTATAGTGATTTTGGTATTTTTTGAAGCTTAGTTGTAAGCAGTACCTTTGTTATACCCGTAGTAACTTTATTTTTATTCTCCAAGCTCTGATTAAGGTTTACTCTTCACATGCTAGTAAGTAGTAATCGACTTACTGCTCTATCCCGCTTATGTAGATGCTCCTACATAAGACATACATGA
Source organism: Cetonia aurata (assembly GCA_949128085.1). NCBI lineage: Eukaryota > Metazoa > Arthropoda > Insecta > Coleoptera > Scarabaeidae > Cetonia > Cetonia aurata. The sequence goes on from OX421885.1 coordinate 40,849,986, forward strand.
ATACAAACCGTCATTACCTCAAACCTTGTCTGGACTGACAGAAATAATTGTCCAGGACAGGCCGAGGATCTGATGGGCTCATAGTAATTCGATTATATACATGATGCGGATAATAGGCGCGCATACGCATCCCTACACGGGTCGCACGCATACCCGTGCACCACCGAAACGTGCGACCTGACCTCCGTCTCCCTCTCCATCCATCTTCTAGCCGTCTCTGTCTATCGCACCGGACTACGGGCCGAAACACTGACGACGCTTTTCACTCTCATTATTGCTCGATTCGAAACGTACGAGCGGCCGGTCGACCGGGCGACCGCCACGCCCCCTACCTCTTCTTGATTATAACCTGCGAGCTTTTCCAGTTGTGTAACGCACCGCGTAAGTCATCCGAAGCGTCCCGAACGGCCGTACTTTTGTATATTTATGAGGTAAGGTAAGGATTGAGAAACCATACCATGGGCGTCCGTCTAAAAGGAGTAACTGAATTCTCTAGAATCGCCAAAGGGCACGACTAACACATTAGCGTGCTATTCAATAAAAAATTCATCTATACCGATGACAATCAATATCAATTGTTTAAGCCTTACCGTTCTGATAGATGTTCATTTGTGTGTGTTGAGGGAGCCAAAAATAATATAACTAGTAAGCATTTTTCAACAAAGTTGGATAGTGTGGCCGGGGTTCCACAAGGATCAATTTTAGGTCCGACTTTGTTTATGATTTATGTGAATGATCTACAATTCTCCTTTGATACATGCCGTTTGTCTCAGTACGCTGATGATACTGCTTGTATTGTGGCACACAGCGATCGGGATACGGTTACCACAGCAGGTATAAAGAGTTTTCTTGATTTTGATGGTGTTCTGTATACGTAAAGCAGTCAAGAAGACCTTGGCACGTCTTCTGTGCAGGTGATTGGGTGAAAGATATTGAGGTCTTAGCCCCAAGGGGACTCTGTGTTTATACAAAATGCAATTATACTAATGATACCATATAATGCTCAAAGACTCTTAGCATTTAACAACTTAGAGGTGCTAAAAGTACACAAAGCCAGATTCTGCTGAAAGGAAGAGGAAACTTCAGTCCGTGTTCCGTGGCAATCCACTGGGCTAGCACGAATAAGGTTTCTACTACCTAGCTTGGAAAATCCTAAAGCAGATAGTCAACCTCATGACAAGAGATAGGGACACCTGGAATATCATCCATGACTATGTAATTTTTGTTATGAAGAGCAAGCAAGACGAGGAGAGGCTGACAAGAGGTAGAGCAAGGGGGCCTTCGTGACCAGCGATAGAAGATAGATAGACCATCCGCCGCCCTGATGTAATTCGAACCAGAGGTCCCAGGTCGGCATGAGTGCAGAGAAAGGGGTGGTTTTTAGTGGGTATACGGACTCAAGAGAGCACCGGAGTTCCACACAGCGCCTATAAAAGGTTTTCCACCCTACAAAAAAAAAAAAAAAAAGATAGTTAAGTATAGGAAAAACCCTAAATAAACCCCTAAAAAATAGGAGTTTACGACCACCCCAATTCTAATCTAATCTCAAACTCAGATGTCTCTAGACTTTCCTCATTTCAAAGGTCTGCGATTCTATACATGCTGGAGCATTCCTCAGTAGCTAGTAGCGTGGATGAAATGCCCGCAGATCTCGTAAGGATGCGAAATGGGGTATGAAAATATAGGTTCAGAATTTACAAGACTCGTCATTAGATACAATTTCTAAATATAAATGTTAGATATTTTATGAAAGCTTCTAAAAAGTTTTGCACAGGGGAGGGCGCACATTATAAATATACACCACTGTCGATGGCTTATTCTGTTGCTGTACCCTTTAAAGAACACTCGAAAAGAAATTGTTAAGTCATTAAATAGTAATTTTGATTTTGCACAACACCAATTTTACTAATCATTCTAACTGTGAGCGTATCTCATTTCAATAACATTTTTTATTCCATGCATTAACAAAAATTATATTAACAAACTAGTCATGTACACTGATCGAAATTACTGCGAACTTCAAACCTAGGCTTCCTCGCATTCGATTCAAAAATAACCATTGCCTCAGAGGCGAAGCACCGGAGAACACAAGAATGTTTGGGAATACGCACGCAACTTTGATAATAACAGCTTTGCTAACGCTGAAACATAGCCTAGGGGCTTTTACAGGTCAAAGTATTGGGCATCTCACGAGATTGCAGAACGATTGGAAGGCTTGGCCTAACTAATCTTCTACTCGCAAATTGTTAGATTGGTTGTATGTATGTGTTAAGATTTGTACGGGTAATGTTAAAAGTGTTATGAATTACGTGTAATTTAATACTTGCAGTAATTCTGTAATAATATATTATTTCTGATCATATTGGTTCAAACAAATGAATCTCTTGCAGAAAAGTGCTGTTGTCAAGATAATTGATAAGAAAATAATTTATGCTGCATTTTAGCGTTTTGTCTCTTTCTTTATTGTTTCTTAACGACCAAACTTGTCCTGATACATTGCCGTGTCATCCAAGCAAAGTGCCACTGCGATTCCTTCTTTCTCGAAGTCGTTTTCTATGTGCCGTTTCGACATCTACCGTTTCAACCGGTCGAATGTAAATTCACCCGAGATGTCTCCGCAGGTGAGAACAGTATTAAATAATTTAGAGTCCGGCGACCCACCGGTTTCCATCTCGCTCTAGGTGTCATCCTTTTTCCTTCGGTGTATATGTTATGGTGCATAGTAGAGCAGTACGCCTTCTTCTCGGTTGCTGGAGGACAGACAAACATCCAAATCGTCCGTCTCGGGCGGCCGCAGTCTTATAAATCTCTTGTCCCAGGCAATGCGCATGGGCGTCCAGATGTTCAACTTCGTTGTTGCCCCCGTAAGGAAAGTACTTATACCTGTGAGATAAAAACAAAAGGGATCGCTACGTCACCTTAACCGGCCGGTCAAAGTGCGAGGGAACAGTGGCGTGTTGTAGGACTTCTGTAATACTTTTCGTTTGGTCGCATCAAGAACTTTATTTTCTTAAAAAAGGAAAGACATTTTTTTCTCCTAGCAACAGCAGCATTTCTGCATATTTTGTCGTTGCTTTCATGAAATCATATAAGCAATGAAAGTTGGTTGGCTAATCATCTTGAAAATACCAAACCCATCGCTTTCGGACAGATCTCGAGAAAATGTTAAACTCAAAAGGAAAAATGAAAAGCAAAAGGCTTAATTAGTATTAGTATGTTCTAGCATAATGCTAGAAAAGCTTGTTACAGATTTTATATCAATGATTTGCTAGTAACAAGCTCTCTCTAAGTATGGCAAAAACAAAATTTTCACATTTCCATACAAGGCAAAGAAGTATTCAGCCACATGATTTATAAATGAATCCGTCAAGTAGCCGAAGATTCTCAGGTATAACTATGCAAGATAACATACTTTGGAAAGAATATTGTTACGACCTTGCAAAACAAATTTCTGCAAAAGCTTATTTGCTCAGATCCGTGAGAGGTAGGCACGTGATACCTTACTCTCTGTTTATTACACTGAAATACAAAGTAGACTTCCGTATGGTATTGTTTTAAACTTCCTCTCATGCTCAAGATGTATTCATTGCGCAGAAACTGTGTTGAGATCAATTGCAAGACTAAGAAGATTGAACAGGATTGAATCGTGTCTTATTCACGCACTTAAAAATACTACATTGTAATCTTTATACATTCTTGAGGCGTGTTCTTACATCTACTCCAACAGACACAATTTTCAATTTATTATGCAATACATACACATGGCACAAGAACTAAGTATGAATTGCATAGACCAGCTGACACTTTCCATCTCACTAGCCTGGGCCTCATAGGCATAAGAATTTATAATCTCACAGTGTAGGGGATAATATACGAGTGTTCCGTAGAAATCTCAAAATATATTTACATAGAAATACGTTATTTGTACTTAATAATGTATATAAAGCCCAATCCTTCACAAAAAATACGATAGTCGCGCGTAAGTATACGCATCGACATCCGCCAGAAACTTCTACGGAGCTCGGGCGATCCACGAAGCCAGAAGTGCATACCAGCGGACAGCGCCCGAACGACGACCTGCGAAGATCAGCAGCGAGAAATAGCCGCCGCCCATGTCACGCGTGGAGAGCGCACTAACACCACACCCTGGCAGGTTCTCTATAATAGAGGGCTAGGGTCTCCGAGCTGGAATAGTAGTTGGTGGTCGTTGCGCGCTTGTTGCGTTGTGATCACCGGTCGCACCTAGCCAATGTCAGCTTACTAAGTCCAGCAACCAGCGACTGTACGCTGGTATATGGATTTATACTCATCTAAATGTACACGTATAATACTATACCCTACTGAGAGACATTGGTGGTAGGTATAGCAAATACTGTTATGACGTATATTAATATACGACAAAAGGAATACTGAAATGTATATTACTTGTATAAGTTGCGAAAGAATGTTCTGTACATATATACTTTGTATATCATAATGTACTTTAAGTTTATTTGTGAAATAAACGATTTTAAAACTCAGCTAAATAATTTTATTCACTAAATATGTATTGACCGGTAATATATTTCATATCATAGTTATCTGACATTCCCCGGGATTTTGCTTTTTCGCCTTCACATTATGTTAAATACTATCTGTTTCTTTTGTATTTACAGAGAGCTTCACCCCTTCCTTTTTTTGTTTTTATACGAACCTTCTTGTTCTATATATTCCTTTGCTTAATTATTTTTTTCTGTGTACTAGTGTGTACTAGGTGTATCACGTTAATTCATCAGATTCTGTAACTTTTTATATACATAATTACCTTCGTTTTTCTTCTAGCAGAGTAAAAAAAAAGTGTCACATTTTATCCACTGTACAGAACATCCTTAATGATTTACTCGTGTGAGACTGCGTTGCGTAACCGAATACCATCAGAATTGGAACACTTACACATATATTTACTCACTTACTAAAGAGCAACTAGCGGTCACGATGTCGAAAAAGATCAACACATAAAAAGCGCCTCGTGTAAATATGCGGGAGTGTGTGCCCGCGCAATTAACCCATATTTTTACGTCGCTGCCTCCATTCCCCAGCCCGCTTGTTGCTGTAGATCATGTATGAGTAAACAATACGCGTGCATGTACACTGTAAAAAATTGCAGTAATTTTACATGGTAAATCGCGAATATTACGCGTATCGTGTGAATTTGTGAAGTAAATGAATGTAAAACTGTGCAAATTTTTCGGGTGGTTTTTGCACATCAAATGTGATTTTACTTAAATTTTCATTTCACATGGTACTTTGAAGAGCGTTCTAACTTATAAAGAAAGACGAATTATGATTTAATACGTATAGTATCTATTGCAACTTATAACATCTATCAATATATCAAATTACAGCAGGATTGGTCTCGGTTGGCGAAATCCCCGCCCCCACGCACAGCACGCGTCACCAAATCGGAGAGGCAGGCGGAGCTCGCCGAACGAACAGCGTATAGTACTACAGATACATATTACAATAAATACTGAATTACAGATTTTAGTATCCAGTTTGTTTATTTATTTAGCCGTATATGTATGAATTTTAAAGATGTTATTTAGAAGATGTGTCTGTATTAAAATAGAGTTAAAACGACGTTTCGGTAGACTCAGCTACCTTTTTCAAGTTTTTTACCTAAATTCATGTATTAAAAATAAATTTATCCAAGGAGGAACTCATAGGCATGATATTTGTTCTTGGTGCTTGCGACAGAAATCCACTATCAGCATCAAGAATGTATACAGCGGATTATCCTACCTGTAGAGCGTCAGATAGTAAGCTTTGAGAATTTGTTGGTAAGGTTTCTTTGGTCGAGTTATGTGAATTATGATAAACATGGAAGGACAAAAACTATGGTTACAGAAAACGCGTTGTGGAAAATTCGCCAACCTCTACAAGGACAATTTCGAAACATCATGGAATTCCATCCACTATCACGAGGAGAATTGTAAAGAAACATATTCACCATAACAAAAATCCAAAAGAAAAAGTGAAAAAATCCCTTACCACAAAAATTAAAGATACAAATCTAAATACGTATTTCGGCAACTAAGTTGCCATCTTCAGTAGAAAAACAAGTGAAGAGCAGTGTTAAACGTAGTGTTTTCGACTAAGGTAAACCTTGGAAGATATGCTCTTCACGAAATCACAAGTGGAATAATACTTGGTGAAGAGCATATCTTCCAAGGTTTACCTTAGCCGAAAACACTACGTTTAACACTGCTCTTCACTTGTTTTTCTACTGAGGATGGCAACGTAGTTGCCGAAATATGTATTTAGATTTGTATCTTTAATTTTTGTGGTAAGGGATTTTTTCACTTATTCTTTTGGATTTTTGTTATAGTTTTCAAGCCACAGTCTCCACCCATCACAGGATAAGTGTCACCCTTATAAAATTAATATGCACCATGGCTTACTACACACGGATTTTGAAAAGAAACTTGTGTATCGGTGAAAATATTCTAGATTATTGTGCTTTTCACAGATGAAGCAACATTTGTCAACTCTGGAATAATGAACAGAAAAACTTCACACTACCACGATACACAAACCCATTTAGTATCAACACAAACGGGGGGGACATCAGGGAACACCGTTTTGGATCCATTCTTCTTTTACAATACCTTAAATTGTGAGATTTATAGAAACTTTTTTTTAAATAATTTACCAATACTGCTAGAAGTATATTATTAATAGACGGATTGGGATTCATAAAGTTGGTCACCGCATCACCAGATTGACCGCTTGTGATTTTTTTCTACGGCCTACTATAAAAAACCATCATATGCATGACACCCGATGGAACGGCAGACAACATGACCAACGCATAAGAAATGCTTCTCTTCATATCGTACTGCAAAGGTGTTTTAGGTGGCTATCAAAATAATAACTAAAAAATATATCTAGTAATCCATTTAAAATAAAAAAGTTGAAAGTGACTCTGGGAATTTGTAACACCCTGTATATTTAACAATAATTTTACCATATGCGCAATGATCAACTATATACATACAGTAGTTTTCGTGCTAATTTCCGCCGATACACTAATGGCGCACCCTGTATAAAGGACAAAAAACAAAAATACAACATTTTAAAATAATTAAAACATACAGAAACGAAGGACAAGCAGAATGCATCTGATTGAAATGCAGATGTATTCTGCTTGTCCTACATGTTTCGTTTCTGTATGTACTCCTCTCAATTGGTATCGTCTCTATATAAGAATTTAATTCAGAATGTGCGTACGAAATTTAGTGGATGGTAGAAATTATACCGTATAAAATAAATGTAGGTACCTGTGGAGTCATAGACAACTTTGTTACCAACGATCTTATACGTAGTTTTACTAGAATTTTTTTACAGTGTACGTATATAGGCGATGTCCGTTTAGGCGTTAACTTCCCCGACAATGACTTTCGATCACTTTCACCGGCCGATTCCGTTAACCCACGGGAAGTACGGTCGTACGATCGCTGGAACGCGTACAGCACTGTGTCAAGAGGCGATCGCTTAATTAGTGCAGGTTGCCTCGCCTATTGTTCCGGGGGCCGGTCCTGTCTTTCGATTATTTTTACGGTAAACAAGGTATTCGTTGTAATTCGGTCGACATTAGGCTATTAACACCTACGCTGTTATATTCACAGTTTGTATGACTATTTTATTTACATCCAATTCGTTAATGAAGGAAACGGGTTCGGTTCGCTCGACTCACAATCTAGGTCAGTAGAATTTTTTCGTCTTTTTGTATTGGCGCCTCAAACAAAGATTCGATCCAGAAGCTGTTTATCTGATTGTTCTTACGATTTCTACTTCGTTTTATGCGACTCCTTATCTTCTAGTTCAGCTAGACATAGCATATATTAAGAAATATACAAGTCGCAGTCAGACAAGGAGTTCGTACCCTAATCTCTGCCGTGTTAATGAATTCAGATTCAGTACAGATTTAACCATTTAATCACGTCATTCTCTGTTTAACCTAACCTACTCATTGATTTATGCTGTCATAATTGTTGTATTTATTTCATCACATACAAATAACTTTTTCCTGCCCTGTAGACCATTATATTATATAATCTACTTCAAAAATGGAATACACGTCTTATGGGAATTCAATTCACGTTTGTCAAATTGTAGATCAGCTGTACATTACTACTTCTTTGAAGCTTGGAGCATTTATACTCGTTATCTCACAATTTTCTTTCGATTTCCTTTCGAACAGAACTTGTGAAAAACAGTAAAATATAGAAAATAATATATTTTTTATATTTTATTACTAATTTAAGATTTAAGATATTAGTAACAAGACCATAATTTTGTTTGTTATTACTCAATGTTAACATAAATATCTATATAGAAATATCTAGAATCATGCAAATGGATATAGAGGGTTGCTCACGGTTTTACGGCACGGAATATTGTGGCCAGAAAACGTGAAACGTGAAAAAAATGTCGCTTTTGAGAAATATGGGGTCCATTATATACAGGGTGATTGATCGAGACCGTCTATTAGAAAGATTGGGCCTCCTAGTAATAATCAATTTCTGTAAAGTTGCATACGTACATAGTGTAATAAAATCTATGCCCTGAAAATATTTTCAAGATGGCGGCACTTCCGGAAACACCGGAAATTGACATCAACTTTCTTATTTCAAATGGAATGGTATAGTTTTCTTTGCACTTGTGGAATATTTTCAGGGCATAGATTTTATTACACTATATAAATTAATTATTACTAGGAGGCCCAATCTTTCTAATGGACGGTCTCAATCAATCACCCTGTATATACTTTCTTTTACGGTAATGTGATTAATGAAACCAAGTTCATAAACTTGGAACAAAATGATACGAAGAAATTAATTCCTATATATGGGATAATAAAAACATTTCTTAGCAAGTGTAATATTTACATGCAATTGTGCAAGGTAAGTTACAACTCATATGCATATTGTAGCGAATAATATTTTAGCACCAGCATTAAAAGCAACCCAGCGTTTTACTTTAAGTAAATCTTAGATTAGAAGAGTTTATAATGAGGCATTTCTAAGCAGTCATTCATTTAACGCATTGTGGACTAGTTAGATATATTGAAAAGACTCCTGAATTTGGATCGATTGCAAGTATTTTGGTAGTTGTAATCTTTAAAGAAACTCGATTCTGAATCATTATAAGTACTTACATGTTGTATTGGTGACTCTTATAATGCTGTGCAACAAACTATGTTGGTTCTTTTACTGATACTTTTTTATTTTTATAAGCATTCGTGAATAGAACAACTAAGGGTAATGAAAAGAATTATTAGACCTGGTAATACCAAGGGAGTAAACCTTACATGTGCATCTAGTACTGCTTTTATGCATCTGAACAATAAAGGTGAGTTTGTAAGTTTAATTTGAACATTTAGAAGGAAGAAACTGAAGGTGGCTGTATTCATTTCATAAATGGTGCAGTGTATTTGCTAATAAGGCGGAACTTTTAAAAAATATTATACCCCAGAAAAATTGAAAAAATTCCCACAAGAACATCTAGAAAACTTAATATGCAGGCTGGATTAAAATCAAAAAATAGTGAGTACATCGCGAAACTTCTTATTTAAGTTAAATTATATAAAAAATATGTGCAAATACATGCCGTTACAAAACGCGTATTACAATAAGCTCCTTAAGTAAGATAAAGACTTCAAAGTCCCCTTAACTGTTTCCCGGGAGTGTAGATATCGCCATATTACAAGAAGAACACACAACGCAACAACAGCTAACTGTGTCATTTCAATTTAAACAGTTTACACGTCCCCAATAGCTCACTACACACAAAAGCATAATGTAAGTCTTTTATTTTAATTAATCACTGTACTGCCAGTGAAGGAAACCTTTGACTTCTTCTGGCACACTCACACATTCACGCACGCTAGGCTATACATCTAGGCGAGCGCCGAGACGAGTTGAGAAACGTTTAAACCATTTACGGGCTCATCTAAATTGATTTAAGAATGGGCATCTGTGTGTTGTAATATCTGTTTGATTTCCGCCAAGCGCTACAGGCGTGCATCTATTCAAATAGAGGCACACATCCAATTAATCCACGCGTAATATTACTTTTTAGGATTGTGGGGCGACTCCAATGAACGACGGATGTTTTATGCAGCTCCTCGAGTAACGGAGAGTTGGTTAATTATCAGTACTGATTTATATAATGATGTATGAGGCATTTAATTTGTTTTGAGGTCGTAAATTATTGAAATCAAGCCACAGTAGGGGAAGTGTTTTACTCGTAATAAAAAAAAAGACTGGAATAAAAAGAAAGTAGAGAATTTGTTAAGAGATTACCAGGCAAATGAGTCGATAAATAGATTCTTTGTTTCGAGTCAGTGTCACATGTGCGTCTAATTGTGTGAAACTAGCATGTCCGAGCACAATAGCGTATTGTATGTTGGAGAATTAGTGTCGTGGATTGATTAATACGTAGATTATATCAACCTAATAAGATATATTCCTAGAAAGCAATTGAAAAGAGAAATAAGTAGTGATACCGAAAGGTTTTGAAACAAGAAGTAATATTATTGAAGGTATATTTATTTGGCAAACTTGTCTCTTTATTATGAGTTTGAAATACCGACTTTAAAATGAAAGCAAAAAAAGAAAACATATCGGTGATTTATTCGAATAAATGTCAAATTGCAAAAGTCAGCATAAATGGCGTGAACTTGGCCTTGAATATTTAAAGTTTCAATAACATGTTGCACAAATGAACGTAAATTGCTAACAGTTGACCTCTTAACTAACAAAACAATCAATTGAGCGATTTATAATTTTATATACGACTCTCATGCGAACATTAATAGATTTTAAAGAAACCAATTGGAAAACTTTTTTTATCGATTTACTAAAAAAATACGTATAAAATAAATGTTTGCTTTAATTTATGCTCAGAATTAGTTTCACATGTTGGCCCGAACAGAGGTTACCACATATATATACGTAGATCTTATGCAATCTCTTGTTTTGTTAATTTGTTAATTATAGTTGTACAAATCGTTCTTTTCAGAACGCTTCTATCTTTTTCAAGCGTGCACAGAGCAATATGGGTATCTTTCTTAATTGTTATAAATGTTATAACCTATACATTTAACAAGAATTAAGAACAAGGAATATACAAGGTGTACCGACGATCCCAAACCAATCACACAAACGAAAGACTGCGAGACGCGAAGCGTCAAGTCTTTTTACAAGTGAGAGGCACGAACTGAGAAAAAGGAATATACAGGGTGTACCGATGATCCCAAACCAGTCGCAGGTGTAGATGGGGGTTAGCGGAGAGTGGTGCGGTCTGGCTGGTCGGCCGAGTTGGGGCGTAAGCGGTGCGTTCCAGGTGGAGTGCGGGCTTTCTTCTTTCTGCCGAGTTGGGGTGGTAAGCGGTCATCAAACGACTATTTAATTGGGTGGGTGAACCGGCCCGGCTTTCTAGTAATTATTATAAATGTTATAACCTATACATTTAATTACTGTTTTCATTGCATAATGTAGCCTGTATGGAGAAAACGACATGATAAAGAAAAATTTTATACCTTTCACATTTAGTTGCTTGTTGACCTAGAAGCACTTTTTTTCATTTGTTTATATTAGTTATTCATTTCTGTTGAACCATAGGTTTTATCATTACTTCTTCAATTTTTTTAATACATATATATTATCGATTTGGACTAGGTTGCTTCATTAATTTCTCTGAATACCTCCAAAATCTTGAATGGGTTCATTTGAAATAAATAATAGATAAAGAACTGGAAGAATCCGATTAAAGTTCACGGCACATATCACCTTTTCACGTTCATTCATGCATAAAATCGAATAATTACCGTGGCACGTAATCATTTCAGGACGGATCGTCATCTTTCCACCTCCTTGATCCATTCAGAAAGCTCCGCTTGTCCATCACCATCTCAACTTATCCAGTTTTCTAATTCCCGTATTACAACGTCTCCCACTGACCTCCTGCTCAACCGGTCCGGTACACCGATAAGCATCGCTGTCTTTACAATGTTCTCCGCGGAGCGTCGTAATTTCAACAATTAGTAAACGTTAACAATGCCCTAATAGAATGAGACGCCGCCGTCATAGACGTACGTACAAACGTTCTTTCGCCGTATACGCTTAAAGGTGGTAGTACGTTATGCGATTGTTATCACGCGATGGGCAATTTAACTTAGGAGTCGATGATGTAATCTGGTGGTGAGGATCTGGAGTGCTAACCTCCCGGCAAATGCGTATTTAATTGCGACCTCTGCCAGACGCATTTGGAACGGTAGCTAAAGCCTGTGCCGTCGCTTCGTTATATTATATACGCGTGAACGAGTTCGAATGGCCGCTTCGGGACGTTATCTGGTGTGCCGCAGGGGACTGTAATTTCGGTCCCTTCGGTCGTTCCTTCTCGGGATTATAATCAGAAATACGATGTAAATGGGAGCCCAGGCTGGTTATTCTCGATGGTGAATTAGCAATTTGTTGCCGCGGGATAAGAGTAAAGTACCTAGCCACCATATTTATATGGAAATCTATTTGCTTATTGTTAATCTTAAAATGAGCATGTTGCTTATTTTTTATGTGTTCTAATCTTGTCTTCTGCCGGTAGGTACTTAATTAGTTATTTAATTTAGAAGAAAATAAAAATTATTCAAATTGATTTATAAATTTCGTGTAAACTTAAACACGAATTGATAAAAGACTTTCTGCAGTAAAGAGGTTTGAATATTGTTTTCTGTCAATAATGATGAATCTCGTTTTTTTTTTTCAATTTTAAATGCTAATGAAGACAAATATCTGGAGATCACACTCTTCCACTGACTGAATTGGAACAAACAATTATAAAGAATCACCCATAGTGATCCAACGGCATATTGGTCCTGACAAAGGCTCTTTGGGGAAACTTGAGTCCTTTAGCCAAAAATGATGTATTGTCTATTATAAGACTTATGTCACTTACATTTCCATAGTATGGAGGCCAAAACTAACTGCAAAACAGACATAATATGGCCTGCTTGAGAATTACAGGGGAATGCGCACCTCCCCAGCAGCAGCTATGAAAGTGATAGTGAACATTGCATACCTTCATCTACATGTTAGGAGGACAGCGGTACTCAGTGCATATAGACTGAAGATGACACAAAACTTTGAAGACGATGACCTTATAGAGCACCCCGCAGGCTCGCAGAGGTCGTATAGATCTCAAATCAGAGGTAAAGTCACTAGAAATGCCCGTGAAATTAAACTTTAGACAACCATTAAAAGAATTGATTCTAAACCGATATGAATGGAGATTAAGGGTGCCAAAATTTGAAAGAGGATCCCTGGTGTGGTACATAAAAGGATCCCAGATGGAACAAGAGGTGGGTTCTAGTTCTTCGATGCCGTACAGGAACATGGTCTTAATCTCAGCTTTAAATTTCTGTAGATGTAAGACTTTCCATTCTTCCGGCAAAACGTTATACGACTTGCACCCCCAATAGTCGATTTAAAAAATTTCATTGTGAAGACGCGTCTTTTCATTTTACTCCTCCAATATACAGGGTGGTATTTGAAAAAGAAAAGTTGACAGTCGCTGATACGCAAAGATAAATTGATGATCCCATCCAATAGGTTTCGTCATCGCATTTTCGAATATACAGGGTGAATCTCAATATATGCGACAAACTTTAGGAGCTGATTCCTGAAGTTATTTTGATCATTAAAGTTCATATGAGTATATATCCAAAACGGTTTGGTTTAAAAGTTATTGAATGTTTAATAATAAATTATGAACTATGACTAATACGATATAATATCACAGTTGGTGCTTCAAAATCAATTTTGTTGAGAGGGAATTGTTTGTCATTTCAAAATTTGACAGTAGTTGTCAGAGGAAATTGTTTGTTTGTCATTTCAATATTTGACAGTAGTTGTCAGAGTATTTTTTTTTTGATTTAGTTTTACTAATTATTTTGTTAATTTAAATAAAAACATTAATTATGTTAACTTACTATTAAACATTGTATAACTTTAGAAATAAGCAGTTTGGGACATATGTTCTTATGAACTTTTATGATCAAAATAACCTCAGGAATCAGCTCCTAAAGTTTGTCGCATATAGTGAGATTCACCCTGTATATGGTTTGATATACTTTGTTCCAAAAGTAAAAAAGTTGCAGGTGGGCGAATACCAAACTGAATCGCTTGGTATACAAAGAGATTTCTTCGGAAGAGAACTGTTATCGAAACAAATATTACCAAAAGAACAAATTGTAATATACAGGGTTATTATTGTATAGTACAAAATAAAAAATAAAACATGAGTAATGGCTAAATACAAAAAAATGCGATTCGATGTGCATATTATAGTTTTCCAAATTTTAGGGACCAAAACGTAGTTGAAGACGGCCCACATCTGTGTTTACCGTATGTATAAAGCTAATATACAATGTTGCATCTCTTGTTCTGTTGACACCTTAAAACGACCATTGCTACCTATTACCATTTTCGAATTAAAAGGTGTCGTGACTGCCGATTAGAATAAATATAAACTTCAAGTGAAACACTACAAACTTTATTAGAAAAATTTATTATGAAATATGTTGACGGAGTGCATTTGCTTCTCTCAGTGTGTGTAATCACCAAAGGTTCTGCTCATTAAGTCTTTCCAAGTGAATTAATTAGATCAATTGAAGCATATTTAATGACTTCACTCTGCAGTAGGTACACGAAAACACGAAGTAAGGTAAACGAACGCTTTCGTGGTATAAAAGAAAAAAATGCCCGTTTCGCAGAGGAATACGTTGACACAGTCCGTGTATATACTTGCACCAATTACATACATCGGCAATTTATTATAATCACGTACACGCGTCCTTCGTTGGAACGACAACAGAACGCAACGTAACACCGCATCGCCCGACCGACCGGCCGGCCAACCCACGTCCAAAAATAACATTTTAATCGCAGGTCCGCGCCCCTGCGTCCCCTTATCGCGGCGCACGACCTCCTCGCGAATCTTCGCGCGTCCGATCCGCAGCGGCAGCAGAGATCCTTTTTTCTCCGGCGAACGAACGTGAATCAGTGGGTCGGGTGGGCCGCCGCTCCGCCGCCGCGCGGCCGCGAGTTCAACGTTCGAACGGCGAAGCCCAACAACAAACACGAACGTACGGAAAGACTTTCCTCGAAGCGGTCGGACGTAAACAATGGTAGCGCCCGGCCGGCCGTACGTCCGTCGTAAATTAAGCCGGACGGCACACGCAAAGCGAAGCCGCTTTAATTCGACGTAATGACACATTGTTCCGATAATTGATAGTTACTGCGACGGGTTTAATGACAAATGTTGCGCGACGCCGTAAAGTTCAAAATTTATCGGCGCACGATAGGTAATAAGGTGCTTCGATACGGCAGCAACAAATCCCCCGTGATCCATCTGTATTTATACAAATTCTTCTGGAACCAAAGCGGCTTTTCTATGTTGAATTATAGTTTCAGTTACGCAATTTTCTCGGGTAAAGAGTCGAGTTATAATCGGATTGAAACGTCAGTAATCTCATGCACCTTTTGATTTCCAAAGCTCTTAGTTAATATATTCTATTAAACAAAAAGGAGTGATTACCGAATGTATCAACGCCAGACATGGACAGTACTGCTTCGAACTTATTAGTTCTTGTCAGCGAGACACAATCAACAATACTACGCCAGCCAGCTAAAGGCACTGCTAACATAAAGATGTAAATGAAAAAAATGCAACGCCATCTACCCGTGAAGGTAAGATGTCTGGTAGCCTCCACGTCAGATTTAGTAAAGCTGTCAAACAGTAGTGGAGTATATATTCAATGTTTGTGCATTACTGTCTTGTAAACAGGGTTTAGTCATTAAAGGAACTGCTTTTTATTCCATTTATCAAATATGCAACGCATTTGTGACAACTGATTTACATAATATTTAAAAATTAAGTTTCAATTTCTTAACCTTATAAATTTCTGTAGAAGGCATACAAAATGCAACGCCATTCCTCTAAGAAATTTACGCACCAACTCAAATAAAACTATATTGCGCGACATTTTCTTCATTCATTCCGCCATGTAGGTACATTTGTACATGTAGTAACGACAAGTATCTGCATGAACATTAGTAAAAACGTCGCTCTATTAGGTAGCACGCACGCGATGCTCATTACAGTAGGACTCCGGTCGCTACGCTGCCACGCGTTCCTTTATTGTCGTTACCTTTTTTTCTTGTCGTGAATTATGCGAATATTCATCGCGCGGAACGTACTACATACTATATGCTGCCGTCTTGCGCTAGTAAAGATCGCGGATCTCATATCTTTCCTCTTGTTAGGCAACCGCGAATCTGGTTATCTTTTCTACCAGTTACATTCAAGGAAATTTCTCCTCGTACAAGCCAAAAAATCCAACTAGTTTCCTTTAAGGAACTCGTAGAAATGTTCTGCTAAATAATATAGATTAAGCACATCGACTTTAATCGAGAATAATGTCACTCTAATCTCTAAATAAATGACAATACTTATATAAGATACAAAACACAATATAACCGACAAGAAAGCACTCAATAATCACGAATCGGCTCAGTCAAAAATGGTATATGCTGATGATCTTACTATAATCGTTAGAGGATGATTCCCAAAGATTCTGGTACAACGTAAGTAAACCGCTGAAAATACGGTAGATAACTGGTGTTAACAAGACCGGCTCTCAGTCAATGCTCAGAAAAAACAAGTCGTCGCTTTTCACAAGAAAAAATCGCCAAAGGGTTTACAACCACTAGTGTTAGGAGGTCCTTATGTCAAAGAGGCGAAATGACTTGGAGTATGATTTGATCAAAGACTCATATGGAACACACACATCCAGAAAACAATCAACAAAACCACTAGTGCCCTGAGCAAGTTGAGGAAGTTGTGTAGAAGAAATGTTGGCTCAAAAATGGCACTGTAGCTATACACAAGGTTAATTGACCTATTATAGCACACGGAGTAGTAATAAGGCGACCAAAGGTGCGGCAGACGAGGATGGCAAAGACGCCGAGTGGCATCTAAATCTAGCCTTTTTATATTCAGAAGATTAAAGTTAGAGAGTGCCTTCTAGAACAATGGGGATCAAAATGGGTTTGAAATGGTGAAATAGGTCAGCATACCCACCCCAACCCAAATCTAATCTATAACTTGCCCGCTCGCACTACAGATGGAGCGGTACATTAAAAATATTTTAATTAATAAAATTTATTTAATGAATTACTTATTTTAGTAGTTTTTTAAAATTTCTACGGTCTAATGAAGGTGGAAGCATTGATAAAATTGATAATTCATTCTTATGGACAGTTTTCGTATCAGTTATATTAGGTTGCAAACTTACATTTTCCGAATATGTTCGATTGGTACCACCCATTTCTGCCGATGAATATATTCTTCTTGGAGGGTCTCCGATCCACTCTGGAATGAATAAAACGTTTTTATTAGGGTTAAATATCGTTTGAGATTAGACCAGAAACACCAGAAATAAAACAAACGTTACACTTATTCAGTAGGATATTTAGTTTAAAATGTTTGGATTTATTTTTTAGCCATTCGTTTTTCTGGCAAATCAGTTAAAATTCGTTTTGGCCGCCCAGGTTGTCCCAATGCCCACCCATTAGAGAATCACTAGTTTAGATTTAGATGAATTCTATATTCTCAGATACTCTAAGACGGAAATATTCTTGTTTGATCCAACATCCTCTTCGGCCTGTTCATTCTAAATATTGCATATTAACATCAAATTTTGTAATATGGTAATCTACTCTAATGCAATGCCGATCGGAAACTGTATATTAGCGGTTAAAGTAAATACGTCGGTCTCCATCGATACGCGGAGATTGTGGGAATATTATTGCTTCACCCGATCACCGCTAGTTGCGGAACACGGCTACGTTGTCGCTTTACAGTTAGGCCCATGGGACGCATGAATAAAACATCGGTGCACCGGACTAAGAGGAAGTATCGAAAATAAAAAGGTTTCATATTTATGCATTTATATTTCCTCGAAATTACAAAAATTACATTTTACCGTTTATGTTTAGTATGTATGGACTAACAGTGATTAGTAACCGAAAACGAAACTCAATGTTTGATTTCGCTTCGATTAGCATAGATAACCCCCTCCTTTCCATAAATCAAAAAATAAAATTGAAATAAGTATATATAATTTCAAAAATTATGCTTGAAAATAATTTGAGTAAGGAGTACTTACTCGGTTGAGTATATAGACAGTTATAAAGTTATTTTGTCCCGGAACATTCAGGAATAGAAGAATACGAAAAAGCTAACGAGTGAGCAAAAGAAGGGTCATCGGCTAACACATCTTGTAGGAGGTGTGATCATTAAAACTGCGACTTCTGCCGCAGCATCGGCGGTGGCTTTTGACCACTGCTTATACAGGCTCCATTTAAAAATAAACGTTTTGGTTAATATATCGAAATAGCCACGTTCATTTATGTCTTTTATGTTGGTCATCGTAATCGGCTCTAAAACTAACATCATTGTTCCAATAATAACCAAAGTTGACAATAGTGGCGAGTTAATTTGAAACAGCCTATGTAATACCCAAGCAGTTTCGCACATCACTACGCGCAGACTTAGTTGGATCTGCATGTGAAACTTACATGACATCTTAATTACGATTAAAGCTTTTGGAAAAAAATAATTGCGCAAGCCCGAAAAAGGCGGAGGTTTTTGAAAGTTCCATGATATTTAAAAATTGCACCCAAAATTCTAATTTGCACGTCAAAACAAATCTTTCGAGCCATTTCTTCGGGAATGAATATTCTAGAAATTATATACACTAGCGTATTAAATAAAATACTCTAACAATCAACTATTAAATCGATGAAATATTTATCTTTTACAATAGAGTTTTTTTCGCCACGACCCCCACTAGAAGATAATCTATTTGAAAGACACGCCCGGGAGTTTTGCTGGACAAAATTAAGTCCGGTTTGATTAGCGTTCGAAAATGATTAGGAGATAATTGCACAGAAAGAGAAACGCAACCACGGATAGCCATGTGTTTAGTATGAGAAAGACGCCTATACGCAACGTACCTCTCTCTGTCCCACTCAGAGCTATTTGTTCTTCACGTATAGAACTATTTGACTCTCTGTTACGGTTCAGCATTTATGCGCTATGCATACACACATCTGTATATGTAAGACAGTCTAATTAACTCTCGCAAAAAATTGGCTATAATCGTTGAAATAAGTTACGTTTCCATCGTGTCTCGTTTATATGCTGCCTATATGTACCTATTTATAAGTGGTAATGTGTGTATTGGTACGGCAACACATAATGCAATATTTAATGGGAAAATTACCGCGAATGTTGCGATGCTATTGTGTTGTATTGACGATGACGGTAATATAATTAAATTGTTTTTTCTCCCGTTACATCCCGGCTCGATTTATAATGAGCGGTTGCATTACAGATTGCGTCGCAACCGAGAGCTAATGCATTTTATTTCTTATTAAATACGTCTTATGAGATCGATTCGAAAGCAAAAACTTAAACTAACTTAAATAGAAGCAACTGCTGAGAAAATGCATGAGATAGCTAGTAACACTGGTGTTAGGTGATTAATTAATTTGGTGCTCTAATATTATAAAATTCATTTTGTGATGAGGTAACAAACTGCTAATATAGGTTCAAATATTGAATTATGTACACTATCGTTAAAATAAAATCAATTTTCCATTGATGAAATAGTTCTATAAATGTACTAAAAAGCACAGAAAAATATATAACAAGATTTTTTTGTAGTTCACTATTCCCAGACCCAAATACTACTTGCAACACGGTTCGATGTTTCAAAACAACATTTAATTCTATAAAATTGTTCAGGATGAAGATGCTAGTGATTTAGAAATTCAAATATGTACACTCTGCCACAAAAGTCGACATACGGCTGACAACTGTCGACGAACGTATGTAGACTTTAATGGCTCCAGATCAAAATGTTGAAGCAGTAAAACATAATTAATAAATATCACAACGATAGCATCACTGGGAATTAAATAACGGAGTCTTCTACTTGTATAAGCAACTATTTATTGAGTTTGTGCACTTTTTACAGTGTGAAATCATTAAATGAAAATAATGCTTTCCTACAATCACTGTAATTAAATTAAGAAGCATTAGGATTTGAAGCTGACACCTATTGTTTACCGGATGAGCGCTCTGCCAATTGAGCCAACGAGGTCGACAGATTCCTACGATTTTAATCACATCAAATACAGATGTAAAATTTTTCATATAAAAATTGAATTAAAGTAATATCAGAAAAGCATTATTTCCTTTAATGATTTCACACTGTAAGAAGTGCACAAACTGCATAATTGCCGCACTGCCAGCTTTGTAAGAACTGTATTTGATGTGATTAAAATCGTAGGAACCTGTCGACCTCATTGGAAGAATTGGCAGAGCGCCCGTCCGATAAACGAGAGGTGTGAGGTTCAAATCCTACGCAGTAGTGCTTAGGGCAACATCGTGGTGTAGTAACCAAATATAGGCCGTAATTAAAAAAAAAAATCAAGGAAAACTTAAAATATTGCAAACGAGTGATTAGAGAAGTTACTGGAGATGTTTACAGCGGAAACGCAAAGACTGTGGGGAACTGGGGAAGATAAAGAAATACGGCAGTGAAGGAGTTGTCGTATCAATAAAATATATCATGTCATCCCATGCCAATTTTAGTGAAACTTAGCACAGGTGTACTACTGGTGAAGACTTGAGAAATTATGAAATTTACATCTACCGGCTTTATATTAAATAGATGAAAAATTCTTATAGGTGGGCCCAAAAACCAGGAACGGCAGTTTTTTCTTTTTTAATTGCTGTAGAAACCTATTACCTTTGAGTTATAGACCTGAGATAAGTTAGTAATTGTTTAAAAAAATCAGGATCCGATTTGTGGAATAAAAAATTTAATAAAACTTGGGTAATATATAATACAAGCTGATTTTAAAATACACCTGAAAACAAAAATATTGAAATTATAAAGACAAAAGCAATTATGTGTATAATTATGAACGAAAAAGTATAAAAGTGATCCTATTTTTAAAAAGTCGCTACTATTGAGAACTGGGGTAATGCGTTCGTGGTAGGTCCGTTCTTGTTAACGATGCGTAAGCATACGCAGATAGATCGCACCACGTGTACGATACACTTCTTTTGTTTACTATAAGGATATCGATGGCCTTAAACGTCGAAGCTAGTAAGCATTGAGAGCGTGCAAGGATAGTTCATAGAGACTAATGATTGTCTGAACTGGAGATCATATCTACAGTCTCTAATCAGAAAACTAGGCAGTTGATCATTACCTACCGTGTATTGTTGGGCAATTCAGCCATATGCTTAATCGGTAAAGTAAATAGTTATAGTCTGCTTCGGTGTGGAAGTTAATCGTTGGAGTGGGTTGATTAGCAAACGTGTTAGCAAAAGCATCGACGATTTGAGAAGGATCAGTAAACTCATTACCGTCATCATCATGGATTCTGCCTGAAATTCGAGCAGTCCATCGATTTGCGCGAAGAAAACTCCATAAGGAAGACGGCGGAATAAATAGGAAATATTTGCTTGGGAATCATAGTTAATAATTATTATTATGAATATTTGATATGATTTCGACGATTAGAATAAATAAATAGAAAAATTTTATGTTTCTTTTCTAAACTACGATTTCTTTGATTTGTGAGCGTTATTATCGAAAAACCTTCAACTCTTCTTATGAATAAGTAATCTATAATCAACCGTAAATGAAATGTTGTTCCAACCACCTCTTCTCTGCTTCTCAATTTGACATAATTGTACCTCATTCCAGCCGATATCTACCATCTACGCACGTACGGTGCACAATTCAAGTAGCACGCCCTTAGTTTCCGTACATCATTCGCCGTACTTACGTACATACATAGAATCGCAGCGGCCTACTGCAACAAGCTGGCGAACTACGGTAGCCGGGCAATAACAGTAGTGGGAGGAGCTGGAGGGAGAGAGAAGTAAGGCAGCACGACGCTCGAAGGAGGGAAACGCAGAAGAGAAACGGAGAAGCATAGAAGACGAAGAAGAGACGGCGAAGAAACCAAGCCAACGTACACACACAGAGACCTCTGAGCGGATCGAGCAGCGCGCGTGTCTGCCTTTTCTCTTTCGCGCCGATAACGGGAGCGTGTGTAAGACGAGGAGAGGTAAAAGAGAGCGAGGAGAGCCGGCGCAAGAAGAAGAAAAGGAGTCACTGACTCACGGAACGGCCAGTTCAAGGAGATGTAAAACAAACCAGGCTCGCTCGAAATATAGAAGAGGATTTAGAAGACACTCGGAGCGAGCGTACGGTTCTGTGAGATACAAAGGGAATATTTCTGTGCGAGTATACGTTCTTGGGATGAAAATTTAAACAAAGAAAAAGGAAATGAATGTCTAAATACTTAATAATGAGCGTTGTAACTACGAACATAATGTGATTGAAATGCATATAAAACTGTTTTATCGCAATTACTGATTCAATCAGTATTTATGTCAAACTTTTTTCTCTTATCTAAAGCCGAATCTAAAAGCAAACGTAAATATAAAAAATATATCTACAAAAAACACATCGTAACGTAAAAAATGTAGCTTATGGAGTTTTTTGAAATGCCATCCTGCTTTAGTATATCTAAGTTAGTCATGACTTTTCGAGAAACAATCCAGCATTGATGAAATGTCCCTTAGTTTTCAATTATAAACAATGCCGGCACGTTTAAATTATACGGACGAAGATTATTTAAATTTGTTTATTATTTAAGGAAAATGCAATAAAGTGATATCAAGAACATGTGATACCTTTGCCGCTCGGTATCCTCAAAGCAGAAGCCGTGTCCAAACACAGTTAAACGAATAATACAGAATTTCTTAAAAATTTCGGATCGGTCAAAGTAAAAATTTAAAAGCAATGATGCAAATATGGAAATCGTCATTTTGGGATACTTCAGAGCATATCCAATAATGTCTTTAAGACAAGCTGCATCGGAATCAGGATTATCTAGGTGCTCAATACTGCGCAAATATAAGTTTCGTCCATACCTGTTTTCCTTGATTCAACAAATCAAAGATATTGATTTCCCGAGAAGAGTAAGTTTTTGTAAATTCATTTTAACATAGTCTCAAGAGAATCCATTATTTTTGGACAACATCTGGCCCGACGAAGCTGCTTCTTTGTAGCTGAAGGTTATTATAATATTTTACAACATTTTAAAGATACGTATTTAGACAACTTTCCGCTGGCCGAACTTAAACAAATTTATTATCAACATGACGACGGCGTCTCTCTTCGCAACGGTCACTTAGCCAGAAATTTGTTGCAACAGATATTTTCTGATAAGTGGATAGCTAACGATGGACCTTCTTTATGGCCATCTCGCTCCCCAAACTTGTCAGTTCTGGATTTTAATGACCACAGTGGCCAGGCTAATGCCTATACAAGAATCAAGCAAGTTTTGAAGGGACAATCAGAAGAAGAATAAGGTTCAAAATATGACTTTCTGAAAACTCATAAGGTGCTTGCGCATGGAGCAAAAAGAAAAAGAGGGAAAGAAGTATCAGAATTTATATAACAAATTAAGCTATAACCCGTTATTTTGCAATCTATTTGAGGATTGGAAAAACACAAGAATAGTTTTTCCACTGGCTCGTCAGACAGGATGTATTTGACAAATATACAACCTTTCTCAACATATGGGCGAATTAAAAATAGTTTTAATTTTACAGTGTACCTAAAAGAGACAAAATACTAAGTTATAAAGTTCTCCAAATTGATAAAAATTAAAACCAAAATGGGACGATTGATAAAATTACAACAATAGGTTTTATTCTCACAGTATCAACACAAGCCTAACAGGATCTATATTTCTTCATATTTCATGACATCTTGCACGAGTTGCACTATGGAACTTTGCTGAACTAGTTTAGTTTCTATATTTTCTACCTATACACCATAAAGGATTAGTTCCATACCTTAGTGCAACATTGTCCTAAGTCAACACATACTGTCTGTGTCATCGATATTTTTTTGCCATCCGCAGTGCACGTAGACAAACCCAGCACTTTTTGTTGCCTGATACCAAAAACAAACATGATGATCAGATCACCTACATACATACATAATGTATTCACGTTACAATAATATAAATGCTAATATGTGTACTTGATATTCATGCACAATCTTTTTACTGTCATATAGATTATTGTTATTCCTATACAGGATCGACTCAAAACTTGGCACCGATTATAGGTAGATGCTCATGGGATGAATTCTTCAGTGTTCTTTTTTTTTTCAAAAGTATCTTCACTTCTTAAACATATCAGCATATATGAAGCAACAAAGAAAATAGAATGTAGTAATACAGCTTTAATCCCTCATATATGTATTGTCAGTTTTTTTGTTTGTTTTTTCTATGGCCTATGTTTTAGATTTCTGTTGAAGCTTTCCTATGCATTGGATGCTTTACCTCCCTTCAAAGTAAATCTTCCCCCTCACTTTCGAAATCTCAAAAGAGACATCTAAACCGCAATACAGAACTTACGGCTATCGGACTCGTCACCGCTTCATTATCCCCGTACAGATCGCGCAACCTCCACTCCGCCACGAACAATAGGCGAGCTGAGGGCGATGGTGTAACAAGAAACGTTGATTACTTACCCGACGATGTATTTCCACACACGTTCGCTCTGTGAACCGCCATAAATCTTCCAGTTTACGACCAATAAAGAGAGACGTACGTTTCAGAGCCTCGACGACCTTATTTTAATCGATAAAGGTCGTACTAACTCTACCCTGTACGGTGGTATTGTACGCCAACACTTTTACACATGTGTGTGCATAGGTAGCCGAAGAATCGTAACCTATTGCTTTTGCGTTCGTAAATTGTTGTAAGTGTGGTCGAGTGTTGGTCACGTACGGTTATACGGTGCAATTGTGTTGGCTTTCCTCTTGGAATGACTTGTTCGGTTGCTGGGTGCGTATGTCTTTGGAGTTTTGTGTCCTTTTAAATGAAACTTAAAGGTCAAAGGAAGGGTGGTAAAAATCAACTTTATCGTGAATCATAAAAAGTGTTCGCTCCCACGAGCACTATAGCAAAAAACGAATGCTAGACGGAAACAGTATGAAAAATACAAGCAACAAAAAGAAATGCTTGTAGGAGCAAGATATATTTGTCCAGCCGCTGCTTTCCCTTCCACTTCTTTTGGAGGAGCCTGTATGCGCATAGCACGCGATAATTACTCATGTTGATCATGGAATCCTTATAGATAAGCTTCAGTATTACGGAGTCCGTGGTGTGGTTGTTGCTTGGTTTCGCTCCTATACTATCCGACCGAGTTCAGTATATCACAGTACCTTTTAAATTTAAAAATTACACTAAACATGTGTATTCTTTTATTTTACCGACATATCTTGGGGTACCGCAGGGGTCAGTCCTAGGCCCAGTAGTATTCCTTCTTTTTATCAATGACATTGTAGAATTTATTAACTTTTCTTTGTATTTGTACGCAGATGACACTAGTGCTGTGGTTTCCAGGAGTGACCCTGTGCAGGTGCGTGACTGTGCTAACGCCCTCTTGATTGAGCTCTGCGAATGGTTCAGCTGCAATGGATTTCATATTAATACTTCAAAGACGTTTTTCATGTCTTTTTATACTCCCCAGTCCAGAGCGAATTAGATATTCATTTGAACGCAGAGGGAACTGGAATAGGGATATATGGGCCTAGAATCAAATATTTCGAAAGCTTGGGGATGTACCCAAGTATCTTCCAGGCGGAAATACACGCTATTTAAAGATGTGTCCAGGTCAACATTGATAGAAGCTATGAAAAGCAGGAGATTATCATAATATCTGATAGTCAAGCAGCCATTAGAGCGCTGTGGTCAAACGCAATCAGCTCCAAAATGGTTTGGGAGTGTCTACAAAAACTAAACGAGCTGGGCAAAAAGAACAAGGTAACCCTATTGTGGGTTCCGGGACACAAGGAAACGAAATAACAAATAATCTCGCTAAGAGAGGGGCTAGAACACCTTTTGTAAGGCCAGAACCTTTTTGCGGGATAAGTAGCAGCATAACACTGGAGAAACTGAAAAATGAAGTAAAGCAGAGAAAATCCAAATACTGGGAGAATCTCCAGGGAATGAGGCAAGCTAAAACTCTTCTGGGAACCTATAACCAGAAGAGTTCTGCAGAATGCATCAACCTGAGTAAAAATAATAGTCGCATATTGACAGGGGCCCTTCCAGGCCATTGTAAACTGAACGGACATCTAAGCAGGCTTGGAATAGCGAAGGAATCCGAATGTAGATTTTGTGGGGAACAGGACGAAACGTCCATCCATCTACTCACAAACTGCGCTCCACTGTGCAACTCGAGGGCGCTGCACCTGGGAGCATGTGAAATAGAAGAGGGAGAGAGAATTCTGCACTTTTTAAAAGGAATCAGACTGGACGGCCAGCTGTAAATACAGCGAGAAGAGGGGACACAATAGATCTTTCAGGTCGCAGTGTACTATCACCCTAATATCACACATACATACAACAGTGAGTTGTTGACGGGTCAGAGCTTCATCTACCTTCTGGGGGTACAGTTGGACGAGTCGCTCAGTTGGTTTTCTCATCGTCGGAAGCTTATAGGGAGCTTAAACTCCTCGTGCTATCAAATTATGAGCCTTAAAAGTGTACTGAGTAGAGATTGTTTAATAACGTTCTATTATGGTCAGGTGTTCTCCAGAATCACTTACGGGATTATCTTTTGGGGCTTCGTGCAGGCTATTCTTTAAGAAATTTGGTACTTTACCTCTGTCCTCCGTATATATTCTGGAGATCCTTGTCCACACATTTGCTAAGCGGGATAACTTTCCTCTGAACTCAGATTTTCATTCGTACAGCACGCGGTCTAGATCCAACTTGCCGTTAAATAAGCTTTGTAAGGTCTCCCGTTCCTGCGGGGCTTCGCCTGTTCAATCTATTACCAAACGCCTTTAAAGTTAAAAACTGTTAGTTGACTGAAAAACTTTAAATCTGAGTTGCGTAAATTTTTACTCCAAAACTACATATACTCCGTCGATGAATTTGTAGCTGTCCTTGAGCGTTAGAATGTTGAACAATTGATTGGCTTCCCCGCTCCTTATTATGGCAGATACGAGAAAAAGTCAACAGAATAATGGGACACACAACTCAGCTTTCGAGCGATCCATTCAAAACCTATTCCGAGAGAATACTGATTTTATGATTGAACAAAGCAGGTACGCCCCCTAGCGGTGAAATTTTGAACATTAAAATAATTTTCGAATACTTCTGGTGGCCACATTGGTTATGCTTTTTTTTTTCTCCCGAAGCTGTATGCATAGCAGTTT
This sequence comes from Cetonia aurata, assembly GCA_949128085.1. Classification (NCBI taxonomy): domain Eukaryota; kingdom Metazoa; phylum Arthropoda; class Insecta; order Coleoptera; family Scarabaeidae; genus Cetonia; species Cetonia aurata. The sequence goes on from OX421885.1 coordinate 40,877,428, forward strand.
CCGAGATACAGCTGGTCGCCACCCTTACTGAATCACCCTGTACATTTAATTTAATTTATTTCATATTTTCTAAGAATGCTAAGTAGATCTACTAAGTACTAGACTATGGTAATCTTAAACAGAGAACTAAATCTATTTATAAATGCCTTTAAAAGAAAAATCGAATTATTTTCGACAAAATCTTTTACGTTATTCAGGTATTTTCCTTCTAGTCGTTGCCTTGTCAAGCACGTGTCTGCATAAAATTAACATTCAGTAAAAAAGGAAGCCAAGACCAGCGTGTTTACATTTTTTAGCATTTAAATATGTTTTAGCGTGCTCTTTAGTATGTAGACGGATCTTCTCTTACAAAATCCAAAGCAAACATTCATATTTTTACATATTCTCACTCTATTATCGTTATTAAGAAAACGTGAACGTTTAAAGATGCCACATTTCCATGCTCCAAAGTTATTCCTACAATCCCAGCTGCAGTCACACAATCACATTTTTATGTGATTTGTGTGCATAGATACGAATATATTAGCCGTGCATTTTACTATATACATCGACAATAGCGCTAAGTATCTTTTATGTATTTCATGTAAAATCGTTCGCCAAATACGGCATTCATTCACGTTTCATGCTTACATATTTACAGAAGGCTGTTGCTTTTTTCATTCGGATGCCTCAAATATTGGCTTAACTGTTTTCCGTGTTTGTCCAGATATTAAAACGCCTCTGCGGGCTTTATTACGACTCTCGGCGTTTGGGAAATAAAAAATCGAAGGGTAAACATGCGCTTAATATAGACATAGTCGCAAATTGGGTGCATCGAGTTAAAATCATCGGATTTATCTCGGATCTGAAGTGGGATGCTGTAAAATGGATTAAAGTAACAAGTGTTGAAATTACTATGTTAATTTTCTTTTATGTAAGAATGAATATTCCCATATGGTATGCGTAGGTAGGCCAAAATAGAAAAGAGTACTGAATTACCAACTAAAAATAACTTTAGCTATCAAATGTATGCATACTTACGAATGACTGATTGCGTAATTTTGCCTGTTCTTCATTATCAAATTGAATAAACTGACATAAAAATACCTTTTTTTTTTAATGTAGGTGTGGTTTCAAAGTAATTATAGATTGACGCCATATGATAACCTTTTCTTTATAAAGAACTTAACCAAAGAGAATAAGCGATCAATAAAAGGACAATATTGTCGTTGTTATGTTTCTGCCATCTTCAAAAGGTGGTGTTTGTGGTTGCAGAAATGTGTTGAAACGTATTATTTTCTTCAATTTTGTTGTTTGAATTTAAGAACATTTTTGAACTGAGCTCTAGAATCGTTTATTAGATTAAAATTTGCTGTTGTTCTCATGACGTAAATAGCCCACACACCAAAGACCATCAATCATATTAACTTAAAAATATGCTTTTTTTCCGTACTGAGCGCACACCCCAACAAGCTGTAGTTTGGTATTTCGTGTTTCGAAATAATAGTGACGATAATAACAACAAGGATAATAATGGAAATGCCAGAGCCTAGGGACGGGAACCGGTGATCAAGTTGTTATCTAATTTACCGTGTAAATGCACCGTAATGGAGTGGAGAACTGGCTCTTTCGAACGGGGCACGTGACCGAATAACGCGCGCCAGTATTGATAAAATGTAAACAAACATTCCGTTTCCCTTTTTTCACTTCTCTACGTTCGTGCTTCGTTATGTGTACAGGGTGATTCTTAAAAGTCAATGCTAAATTTTTTACGGGACACCCCGCCATTTTCATCTAAGCGTAATTTTTTTTAAAATTGAACGATATATAACTACCATGCATTAAATATTCAGAATTTTTGCGAATACACGGCAGGCACATCCGATGCAGACGCGCGGTAGTCCGCTGTTAAATGCGCAATTAAAGATTTTTCCGAAATCTTTTTATGAATTATAGTTTAATTTTAATTCATTCACTACCGACATCTACCGGACTCTTTACAACATTATCTCATTCATGTGTCAGTCACTGCCTTACGCACACTATGGTATGGACAATTTTGACCTAACCACTTAGAAGTGTGTCTGTGCAAAGTTCATGTGAGTTTGCATTTTGTACGTGTAACGAAACCGATATGAATTAAACTTTATCATATTTTAATTGTAGGTATGTCTTTTTCGTAGATTAATTATATAGTAAACTAACTATGCCTTCTAACAATATACATATCATATAATAATCACGGACGACTATCTTAAAAAAGAAAAGCACAGTCTGTTTTTCATAACAAAAATTTAAGGAAGCAAGTTGATGTGAATCTGCACACTCAACTGCAGATGAATTCATAGTAATATGGAATCAAGCCAGAATTCCAACAAAAAAAGCATGTTGTTAGAAAAATTAAAGACTTGTTTAGTGATGGGAAACAGCTAAAAGAGAATAAAGAAATTAGATAGTTTACGACAGAAGGAAATGAAATGGAGTAGACATCACCAACGCTGATGATATGAACCCTATTCGGATTCAGGATGATAATAAAGATGTTTGACTGCTCAAAAGCTACCAGGGCGACCTGGTAAAATGGGTACTGTTGACTTAAAACTAGCAAAAAAAGGAAGCAGATACTGAGAGCAAGCAAAAACGTTTTAAACGAATGCATGAACGAGAAGAAAAACAGAAGAATCTTTTCGACGTCATTTCTTTCAGATGTTAGTGATAGTGAAAATAAAAGAAAACCGAAGATGATTTAGAATATACTAAAAATTCTGCAAACTCCGATTCTCCACCTCTTAGTTTATATAATTTAAATTAAGTTGTAACCTTTTCATATAGCGAAACGTCAAATAAATAGTTAAATAACTACGTTTTTTATTATGGATCCGTTACTATATACCCAGAAAATAGTGTAAAACATCCTGCAATATACAATGGTGTGTACAGCCACCGCCGACTCGTGCTTACGTCACCAGGAACGGATATGACAATGATCGATGTTCTTCGTATGCTCTACTGAAATACGTCTCTATATGTTTCTAAGTTACGAAGTTATACGAAGAAGTTCGATCATTGCAATAGCCTCCGGTGACGTCATTACAGTCACAAAACGCATAAAGCAATTTACCCGAGAGATATGTACAATTCCACAGCCAACTATGGAAGAATTAGCAGGTAACAGTCCTTATCAGGGCTACCCTGATCACGGCAGTAGAACCACTACCGAAACGTCGCATTTCCACAATCCAACAGGCAATGGAAACAGTCCAAACAACATCAACTCATATTCTTCTAACCCATCGAGTTAAAACGATTTTAAATATAGTAAATGTAACTACCAAAAGTTATTTGCTTGTAGCAAGCAATACATAATGATTTTTGCCGTATAACTAAATATGCAGGAAACATAATAAGCACTACTACCTTGCAATCTATTTATTAGGTGCACATCGTTCATTATCAATTATCACTCACGGTGAAACTGATATTCTCTCACTCGTATACAATAAAAAAAATAATTAAATAATAAATCTATAAATACCCATAGGATGCTTACAGAATTACATGTGTTATGTATAACAAACATTATACATCATAAATACAAAACAACAAACACGAGAAACATAATATATATATATATATACACATGTATGAACATGCAAACAACCAAGATATAATGCCGTTACTATCGCATCAAGTTACATGGTAAATTTGATGTGTTTACACGCATATTAGAGGAAATCGCGAAAGAAAGCGAGGCTCACGCACGTCGTCATGGGCGCGAGCTGCCGATAACACTCTCTCTATTTATCAGTGTTGGATATTTTTGCATGTAATTGGCTGTATCGACGACAGAAAGAAAAATAAGCGTCGTGGATCCGATAACGCCCTTATCGTAATCGTTCGCACTGAAATGTTATGAAGACAACCATGCATAAATTACATTATTATCACGTTGAAACAAAATATGTATGTATATACAATAGGTATTGAAAAATACTGGTAAAAATCTTTCTCCGCGTATTAGACTTTGATTATGACTCTATGACTGCAAAACACCCCACACCATAATGTAGCCACCATCATGCTTGTACCCCCAACTTGTACACCACACTGAGAAAAATGGATTGTAGAAATTAGATAGTAAATCTCTTTATGTTAATTAGTAACATAATTATTGTCAAAACGACAATATGTGGGGTATTAAGAGTAAAATAACCAGATGTTACCATGCTTATAGTAAGAGGTAAAATCTGGATGTTACCAGGTATTCGATGCATATTCAATTTCTAACATAAATGTTCGTAACGCTCTTCCCACCCCTTGCTCTATTCATTGTCGATCTTTACCGAAGAAATCGACCAATAAGCTGTATTGCCACTCACACGTGTTATGTACGTGTGATACAGGTGTACGTATCCGTGTCGGTGCATGTTTGTGTCTGCACAGAGAAAAATCCATGTTGTAATATTTACACTTCACTGTTTGACGGAAATTGTAGTAAGAATTCCTACTATTGTGCAAAATTTTAGAACAACGGCGTTGCATTTTCCTATATCACGGTTACAAAAAAAGCAATAAAATTGTTTAAAAATATTGTGTGACAATCTTCTACAAAATATAGTGAAATGTTTTACAATATTTTACAAGTGAATATAATAAATTGCATATAATGTAGTGAAGACAGTTATAATAACAGGTGTAGCAATATTACTGTGTTGTGTTTATTTAGGTTAGGTTAGGTACTTGCAACAGTCACCTTACTTTGATTACTGAAAACGGCATTAATAATGAGATGGAATGAAATGAATGCTGTATAGTTTTATATCTATATAGTAGGAATATCATAATACTCATAATTGGTTTAGCTACATAAATATGTGATACTACAGCTTTTGTCGTAAAGATGGCGCTACGCTTGTTTCATAATCTTTGAAATTCGTACTCAATGTAAATTGTGATCGGTAAATGTGGCTGCGTAATATCTATATGATGCTTATACATGGTTAACATCGTGTAAAAAGTACTGTGGACAATCGCCCACAGACGAGAATTACGAGGAGCTTCAATACCGGTAGTACTCTACAGTACACGGGCCGGTCTGATCCCCGCAATCCTGCCCGATACGACGGCAATTCGCCCGGCTGTCACCGGCTAATCAAATTATATTAATTAATTATAATTAAAAATTATTAAACTATATTTATTATAGTTTTCATTGTTAACAGTTATTATCAAATATAGTCAGCGCTACTAGACATTTTTTTCACATTTACTAACATGTATGCTCAAATTAATAATACAAATATAGTACACTTTACCATACGAGTTAATAAAAAGTATTCACAGATATTTACTATACAGATATTGTCACCGGTAATATAAAATATGATTTGTCCCTATAGGAGCTATAAAATATATTAAAGTATACTATATTTATGTTAAAGAGTACTATCTATTTCTCTCAGTGCAACTGTATGTGTTGTACATGTTGGGCATAGAACTCCTCATTTTGCTTTCTCCAGATTTTTCTGTGTTTACAAATTTACTTTCGTCGATGAAAAGAACAGTTTTTCAAAATGAAATATCCCTGCAGTGTGTGCACTTCTTATAGTGTGAAATCGTTAAAGGAAATTCATTGTTTTTATATTCCTGAACATAGTCTGTCTTTAGAGTTTTCTCAAATCACGTGCGTACTATAGACGACCAACATGTAATTTACTCAATAAAGAAGCTTTGTAAAAAGTAACTCGAGAATTTCGTAAAAGACTTGCATATTATCAAGAGGTATTCTCATTCTGTCGATAATTCACGATAAATAAAATTAATTGTTCTGTATGTGAAGTTTTTTGTCTCTCCATTTTTTATACATATTTGTGCCAAAACCCGTACAGACAAATTAAAAAAAAAATAATGTCTATTAACTATAATCTCTAAAAATATGCAAGGTATCCCATTTAAATAAATACAAGTTAAGGGTACTTTCAGTTAAACTGCAGTAACCAACAAGCATGAAAATTCTATATTAGTATGTAGGGGAAAAGTGGGGACGCAGCCCAAAAATACTGCTTCCAATGTACACAGCAATAGTTAAGCAGAGGAACTTATTAACAATTGCATGAAAATTATTTAAGGGCGACACACCCAAGAATTAAATTCAAATCCCAATCTTCAAACAAGCCGTCAATCAAATGAATCTTTTCGTTTCGCTCAGTATTTTTGATACAAAATATGCGCTTGGACTACATAATTATTTCTTCTACTAAAACAATTCGTTAAGGTGATTAATCTTCCTTCTTTAGAAATAAATAATAAATAAGGAAAATATGTTAAAACATAATGAAATTGATTGTTGTATCTGACACATTATGTTTCTATTACGTCCACTTTACACTTTCATTCCTTGTGAGTAAAGTCTACGCATAGCACACAATGTAAATATGAAGGCATGGAAAACAAAAACAAAAAGATACAGACAAAACGAAGCGATGACTGTCAGGCTCTAGCGTGGCTATCAGTCAAGTGAGGAAGTTGACAAGACTGGGCGACCACAGGACGACGCCTGAATGTCGCAGTCGCTGTAGTGTTTGTTTTGTCGTATGGTAAAAAATGAGAAAAGTGACGTAAGAATCGAAAATAATATTTTAAAAATTCTAGTTTAGTATTCTATATGAATGCATGCATACCAACTATCTACATACAATTTAAATTCTTTAATCAACTTATTAAACAAATGGTCGCGCTTACCTATTATTCTTAGCGATAATTGATATTATATAAATACCACGAATTATTTGCAAAATAAATTGTTAAAACATAGAAATACTTAAACATAGTAGATTACCATATGGTACAAACACGATTAGTAAAACTAGTTTGTATTAAAATGCTCCTTTATCAATTAAGAAATCCTTTTTATGTGTGTGGAACAGCCAATACCACTGCATGACGAAATTAGAGATGTCAATAAATCGTTGCACCTCCATATTAAAGCTCAAATGATCGCCAAATGTTTCGAAGAAGCAGGCTTTAGGAGAAGATGAACTGATGACTAGACTAATGACCTTGCACTGTCTTCATTAAAAAGGTTTTGGACCTCAATAGCAATAAAAATGTGTGGGGATTCATTTAAAGATTACGTTAATGTTAATGATGGCGTCCATATATAATGTGTTTTCCAACAGTAGAAGACATGAAAAAAAGTAAATTTGAACTATAGTATCTAGCAAAGTAAAAAAGACTGTTTTTGAGCACTTAGCAAATATGAAAGATGTATGTATTGTTTTAGACTCAGATGAAAATGAAGATGGTAATGATATATACCGGTTGTCATTCCTACATTTGACCAAGCATGTTTTGTTCTATGAAATCCTAAGAAATGTTGCTTCATCCGTTGAAAATGTTCGAGATCTAATATCCTTAAATTTAGTGGAAGAATTTGTAGAAATGGCCCAATTTAGCAAAAAAAAAAAATTACTGACTTTTCTTTTAAGTAATCTCGATCTCAATTCTGATATCTCAACGGTATTAGAAACAATTTTTTGTTTGCGCTAAAATGTTCTATTTGTTTTATTAATCATTGGTTCAATTGAGGAACCTCGCTTCTTAAATTGGACCAAGGAATATCTAAATTGGACCGAACGTTCTTAAATGGAACTAATCCAAAATTAAATGTTCATGAAAGAATTGTTGAACAGAAACTCTTTATTATAAAACATAAAAAACAAACAGTAATACAAAATGCAGTTTGTCGGTAACTTTAACATTTAAATTACAGTAAACAATGAGAAAGTGCAAGTATTTTAAAGTGCTTCTAATCGTCTTCTTCAGCGTCGTCGCTGTCGCAGTGCAAGCACACACAACAATCTAATAGCGTTTTCAGCTTACTGCACTACACGCGTGGAGTATATCTATCTCCCTTACTAATATTATGTATTAAAATAAGATGGAAATACACTCAGTGCATAAAAATGCAGTAAAGTGCAGTAAGCTGAAAACGCTATAAGTTGCCTCCTGTAAATTTTTCGTGGGACCACTTCTTACGCGCAAAGCATTGCATCCATCCTTCTCCTGGTTTTGTTTTGGAGTATGATTTGAAACAAACTAATCACAAACACTCTTCATCGTCCTCTGATTCGCTAGATTCTCTTTCTGTTCGCTTGATTTTGTTAAAAAGAGGTTTTTTTCTTCTTTGCCCCTATATTCCTATATGAATTCCTTTGGAAACAAAAAAATATCTTTGGAACAACTTTTTACCGTTGATTTTCTTCCAAATCATTTTTGTACGGACTTCCAGTAATGCCCAATGTAGGAAATACCAACTCGCCTCCTTCTCTGTAACAGGTACTTTTTCGACGCTGCTATCCTGGTCTCTTGATGTAGATGCAACAGGAAAAGATTCACGAGAAAACGAACCGGGAGCTACATTCTCCGAACTGCTTGATTTTGTACACAATCTTGATTTATTTGTTCCATAATTTCAACAGATACGAAGTCTGCATCTTGGACTTATCCGGAGGGTAGATTGCATAACCTCAAAATTTCACAAACTTTTTCGTGTATTAAATTTACAGATAATCGCGAAAGACAAAAAAACCACATGTAGGACACCCTACAATAATTGCAACATCTGTTTGACATTTTGCAAATCTTCCTTATGTTTCTTCACCGCTAACTTACATCACACCTGTAGAACGACAAACTAGCTTGAAACAGAAAAACTACTTGCGTAAACGACAGTTACAGTTAACTGCTACTGGCTCCATTCCTGTTGTGCAACGAATGACTATAAGATGGCGCAAATTTCAAACAGTAGCAGAAGTAGGATACTGGTCCAACTTAGGTGATAATCCAAATTAGGCAACCTGCCCCTATATTAAATTTATTTAATTTTCACATTGTGTTTTTATGTATTTCTTTTAATGTATATCTTTTACTACAAATACATTTTTTCTAAGTTATTCCCCTACCTACCTCATTGTGAATAGATAAATAACTAATCAGAACCACCATAATTTGACGTTAAAAATACAAGAAATAACTATACATAGATCACATAGATACAATAAGAGGTAAACGACCTCGAATCTATCATTAAATCCAATTTTCAGAAGCCTTAACAGCAGTGGGTAGTACCGTCATGATCCGCTATGTAGGTATTAATTTTCGCATTCAATCAGAACATCCAGATCGCATAACTGTACGCCACTGCGCGGAATCGCTTCTGTGGCGTCCTAAGTTGTTCTCTTGTTCTTCTTGTTGCCGGTTTCACATTCACATTAGCGTTGTCGTGCGCTAGAGCGACACAGAAAACGTATCGTGGCAAGCCAGGGAGGTGAGGGGAAGAAGAGAAGCAGCGACCGATAGCTAAACGTAGTTCTTTTGTTGGTCCAGCCTTCTACCCGGAGCGCTCCTTTGTTTTCTTTGTATTTCTCGGCGCGTTCGTGTGCTTCGTATTTACTACAACTTTACTACGACCACTACTATTACTACTATTACTCAGCCCGCTACAGGCTAAGAGAGAGACGGAGCTACTGTGTGTATCGTGTGGCGGGCTTTCGCCTTTTTTTTTGTTTTGTTCACTGCGATAAGGCGATATACGAAATGTATTCGTCGTTTTTTTGTTTTATTTCTCTAGATAATCTTTGTGGTGTTTCGTTATTGCGAACAAGAACAGACAACGATTTAACGCTTGAGTGCGTTTTTATCAATATCGTGACGTAATAGATACCCATAGAGTAAACAACGTCAATATCACAAAGACTTTTGGATACCAAACCTCAAAGATATTGAAAAAAATTTGTTTACTTGTAAATGTGCCTTGTAAACTATAAAATAATCAGAAACATAAATAAAAGCTAATAAAAGATTAATAAAATCGTAAAATAATTACCAAAAAAAAATCAATTATTATTATGTTATAACTAACCATCACAAGAAGACATAAATAAAGGTCTTGTTTGAAGTTAGATATACATACATAAAAAATCCTGCATTATTTTCAAAAATAGACATTTAAAACAATTAGCATTAATAAGTTTACTGCCCCAAGAAAACCCATTTTCAAATGGAGAGCTAATAAAAACAGAATTTTACTGCAAATAACTGAAAACACCAAAATCGCAATAATTCCTAATTTCAAACTTCTACCGCCCTCTAGTGCGTACGTAACATGTCAAACATATTAATGGCGTTTACCACCGCCAGATGGAACTGCGTTCAATTGCATTTAAAATTAATGTTAATGCAATTTAACCTTTTTATCTAATTAAATATAATATAATATGTAAATTAATATATATAATATCACATATATAAAGTAGATTTATTACCAGAAGTGGTAACCGTAAGTAAATGTTCATGTATCGACTTGTATGTATCACCTTGATTACGTAAACTTGCATTAATATCCAGTAATTGGGTTTTGGAACCTTTGGTGTAAATTAATATGTAAAACAGGTGTGGAAGTGAGGTTCGTATATGCAGGAGCATAAATACATCATTTGCCCTGATTACGTCTATAAATCGACGAACGCTTATGATCTTATGGCAGCAATTGAGAAATGAAAGAAACACGAAGAGTATTTCAAGCGATTAAACGAATAGAGTTAATGGAAATTCGTTTTTAATAGCCTCAACGATCTTTGAGCTTTTAATAGCACGTTCTGCTTTTCTTTATTCATATTGACGCGTAGAATACATCACTATGTCAAACCTTAATAGTTTTCCACGGAATAATAGACAATAGAAGCGATATAGAAAGATTGAGTTGTATTTAATTTTACCGCAAATCTTCCCTTGCCCGGTGCCAAGTCGCCATCTATCGCCGCGTGGTCCAAGTCGCGATGCGACGCTGCCGCTACCTACAGCGCCATTTTGTTGTCGAACCCGTTGCAGGTTGGGGGATTCAGCGCGTCGCTTTATTTTGAAATTTTTTAAATGGTTCATTTACATAAAGCCAGAGATGCGAAAATCGACCGCGAGTGAAAAGATGCGCTTACCGTACGGAGAGTCTACTTTCGCCGCGTACAATTCGCACGTACAACAGGGAATGAAAAATCGGTGTTGGTAAGCGACGTTTTTGTTTTCAACAACGTTATTTTTTTAAATCGCCCCGTGAAACATCAAATTATCTCCTAATTTTTGCTTTTATATTACAGGCAGACGCGCGAATACCAACACGTACGGTAATATTTTGGTGAAGAAAGGCAATAAAAGTATTTGACAAGGATCTGACAGAGATTGTTTTGTATATAAATAGGAGAGGAAGAACTTGCAGCTGCTGAATAAATAAAAGAGTAAATAGATTTGTTCATATAAATACTGTAAGTACCACAAATACACATCGATATATTTTAAATTATGTGCAGAAATTAGTTATTTCTTAATTATCTCACTTATCCAATGTTGTTACTGACAGCTCTATGAACTTAATGGGATTTCCAAGTTTATCACATCCTCCTTCTGATTTGAAATTATAGATTCGAAAGAAAATTCATTTTTAATAATTTATTTTGTAAATATCAAAAATTTTAAACGTATAAAAAGCATATTATTACAAATAGAACTTATTTATAGATTAATATTAAATCTTACTTAAAAGTAGTCAATTCTATTATTATGTCATCGTACAGATCACTTGGAGAACAATATAAATTATGTTTTTGTGACTGATTTCCCATTAATCGTCATATCTAAACGGAATTACTGGCATAGCTCCACTCCTATAGCCATTTCGATGTTGCTGTTCGACATTTCTTCTCCGTACCTGTTTCACTACACATTTACATTGTTTCCAATCGAAAACGCTTCCGGTCGTACACATTAATTCTTGCCTACATTGGCAAGCGCACAAGTTTTGATTCCATAACTTAGTACTGTTTTCCTTGTAACATTTCTTTTCTTCATCACGGTTTCGACAGCTGCACTTACATAAGTCCTTTTCATACATTTGTCTCGGGGTACAATCCTAAAAGTATGCATGGATTGAATGTTAATGTATAAAATCCATATACATCTGGCATAAACATTGGAGAGTATGCTAAACATTATTCTGGGGGATTGATTTAGCATAATTTAAGAAAATTATTTTCACACAAATAAAAGGTGGCAAAGTGACAAGTTTAAAAAGTACAATATATCTATTATATCTTTAGATCTTTAGCTAAAGATTAGAAGGCACAGCAATTGTTAAAAACATGTAAAATGAAGTAATATAGGCATATGAAATATCAAAATTTAAAGTGAGAGAACGTTTTTTTTTCTATTATTATGCAGCGAACGTTTTACAAACTAAATATTCCTAAAATGTGTAATTGGCTTCATTTTTTTAACTCATAAACAGTAAAAAGTTATTTACTTTTTTTAATACTAATAAATACAAGGTTACCAAATGAAAAATTAAGATAATCATGTGAAGGCTATACGATAAAACGAATCATATAGTTGATGTACAAACGATGGCGTAATGTCAACTTGTGTAATTATTTCAATCTAGAGCTGAGGTATCATATTTTAACAATAAAAAGAAAATGCGACTCTTGTCACACCCTTATAACTTACTGTTTCTTTGATTTTGCAATCGCACTTGCATTTTTTGTGCTTGTCGATTGTAACGATTTCTTTTCCGTGGTACTTAAAACTTTTTCCACCTTGGTATGAACCTTTGAGTACCTAAAAATAGTGAAATTATTCAAATTTTGTACTTACTACAAAAATATACAGACTGATCATTAAGGGTGGCCACTGGTTGGTAGCCTTTGAGTTTTTAGGGGAAAAAATATGGCAGTAAATGTGGTCACATTTAAAAATATAGTTTCTGAAGTTCCCGCAAGATGGCGTAATTTGTTTTGTTTTGACATTTTTATTTTTAAAAATTTTCCTTTATTAAGGTTGGTGAAGAATAAATGTAAAATACGCTGCTAAGGTCGGTTAATAATTACCACCTGCCAAACGTTCCTAGTAATCATTGTTATTATTCAGTTTTGACAATGTGTCAAAATGATTTATAGTCTTTGCAATAATTATTGTTGCCTTATTTCTCCAATGAAGGCACTTATGATATACGGAAACTTCAGAAATTTAAAAATATTTTTAAGGATATTTTTACAATAACATTTACCAGGATACTTTTTTCCCTAAGCTCTATGACCAACCATCACCGAGATAATACGGCCGGAACCAGCCTGTATATATCATGTATAATATGTACTTGTAGATTGATTGTTTCCACTTCTATTGGTTGACATGCTAACAAGTCATGCATACAACAGCCACCACATCGTTCGATTCTCGTGCAGGAAGGAATATAAAGCATCGACGGATCTTTCTTTTCGATTAGTTCTATGGTTCTCAATTCAGGCATGCATTTAGCATCGGACGCCATTTTTACCCCGGCTTTCTCTTCCTCCCCAAAGCGACCTGTAATGGTGAAATTGTATTGATAATTAATTTTAATTTAATTTTGCCATTATATTCCTAAAAAAAAGAGCCCACACATCGACATCACGATGAGAGGCACAAATAGAAAATCATCAAATTAAACTAATAATTAAAAAATCATAGTACATACTTACTTTGATTCAACGGTCTCTGCCATTCATTCCTCTAACCGTCAATATAGTGATTTGTGCAATTTTAATGTATATTTTAATAAAAGTTTGGATTAATTATTTTTTAGAATATTACAGCCTCATAAAATTAACCTCTCTCAAAATATGCCTGGTGCTGCTACTCAATCAGTTAACTAAAGTATTTTTACCAGTGCTAAACGTTATTACTTGAAATGTTCTTCCACCCAGGGCTTTTGGGGGTTCAAACCCCCTTCGAAATGAAGTGCAAATATACATAATCATTAGTGTTAATCATTTTTCTGCGCACCAGGAATTGCCCTTAGATAAATTGCTCCAGGTCAAACCCGAAATTGTTGTCTAGCTACGACCCTGCTTGCACCGCAGTCTCTCGCGAGGCAATTTTAATTTATAACTCAATAAAAGTAAATTGCAAGCCATTAGTAAACAAAATGCATAATACCTAACATTGTTCTCCTACCTACAATTCCAATTTCAGTTTTTGGGATTTAAAGAAGCTACCTTATGATGATTTCGACTTTGACCTGCACCTCTGTTTTCAATGCCATTTGAAGGTTTTTATAAGCGGAACCACCTATTTTTTACTTCGGATAAAGAAAAAGCGTAAAATTTTATGTTCAGCGGATTATCACACAAAAACGATCGATTTTAATCCACTGACTTCGATCTTACCTTCAGTGGGTGAATCATTACGATCTCACTTTGAGAAAAGCAAAGTCATCAGAAGGTTACAAACTGAAATCCCTACAACTATTACTCACAAAAGGAAAGCACCTAAACTGTCACTGGCCAACTCGAATAAAACTTTAGACATATATCTGACTGTTGAAAATCGCAGCTCCCAGTTTTAGTGAAATATCACGTTTAAGAGATCAACTAAAGTTGATTTTAATTTTTACGGATACTAAGGGACGAGGAAGAAGAAATTATACTGAATCAGAATAACATTTCAAAATTTTATGAAATTATAGAGGGCGTTAATACAAAGATTTCTTGCCAACACATATTACAATGATCTTTCCGCATTTTTAAATGAATCTTTAATATGACAGTTCGAAGTTAACTTGGAACGTGATTGGCTGGTCATTCCAGTATGTGTTTTGAGAGATTAATTATTCTTATATTTTATATTTAATATTTGCATTGTGTAATTAGCCGTAACTGCAGTTAGGCATTACCGAATCGTGCAAAACTAAACCTGTGTCACGACTTCTGCAGTTTTTACCCGAATTAACAGACACTTGGACCTTTTTTGAAGGGTATTTAGTGCTGTTTTAAATGCCACAATTCGTTAGTGTTCAAGTAATGAACCAGATGGCGTTATCCGCAACTGTACGAGTTTTTCTTAATTATCCCAAAAAATTCAAATGCAACATTGGGATTTTCTAATGTTGCGATTGAAAAGCAGCAGAACAACTCTTCTGGCTACGCATCAGAAAGTGCATCAGTCATACATTTGCTTCAAGTATCTTTAAGACTAAACGAAGCGTTCTTTTATTATTTTCTCCAAAATGTTGGAAGTCAACGTTGTCCAATCCGTTGTTTAGATCGTATCTAACCCTTCCCCTTCTTCGTGATCCAAACATGATGTCTTTCTCTAATGATCTTTTGCTTGTAAGCACCTTTGATGATAGAAGCATAATCTATTCTAAAATTGCAGTACCGCTTTTCAGGAGCTTCAGTATGCCCTTCTTCACTGTCCTTATTGCACTACCCTAGGTCATTACGATTGCTATTATTAGTGGGAACATATTTTACACCGTAATAACAGATCAATTATTGGTATGTTGTTATGTTTGCTGCATTGACCTTGCAGATTTTAAATTAGGCAGAAATATATATTCAGTATCTTTAATCAGGTCGTTTGTATATGCTTTCAAAACTTTTTCTAGCGTCTTCATGGTCGCCTTGCCAATTATCTTCTCTTCATATTAAGTTATTACTGCATACTCTAGCAGGTTAAAGTCCCTGACAAATTCCAGCCCTTCCCTATTCGATGAAAAAGTGGCTTCTTCATTTATATGTGAAGATTTATTTTACATCGAAGTATTTTTGCTTATGATTTAATTAAATTGTTTTTATTGCAGTTAAAAATGCAGACAACGACCGGCGATGAGGATGAAATAACAGACGCTGTTGAAACGTTCATTAAATTATACCTGGATATCGTGGAGAATCACGTGACAACGATCTCTTATTACCTATCAGAATCTGCCACCTTAGATTGGTTCGGTAAGACCATCAGAGGGAATAAAAACATAAGCGCTTTCCTTAAAAATAACGCCATCGGTGTGAAACACATCCTGGGCGATCCGAAACCGGTCGACAAAATAGGACATCGCGACACTCACATCATCAAATACCCAAAGGAACAGAAGAAGAGATCGCTAACCCTAACCGATTCCCCAACCTCAGTGGCGACCTCCCAGGAAAGTACGCCTCCGAACGAGCACGCTGGATCGAGCAATACTTTGGAGCAAGGACAAGGGGACGGCTTGCACAATTGCGATATTTTGACATCGCCCGCCAAACGCTGCCGACTGGAGGATGTTATCCTATGCGCTGAACCAATTTACGCTCCGGTCAAATACGTCAGCATGGAAGGACACGTCGAGTTTCACAGACGCAGCACGAAGAAATTCCAACGCGAGAACAAATGGCAGAGGCCGTGCAAATTGGAGATCGCCTACTCCAATACGGACATCAACGACACAACGATACATTTGATAATATATAGTTGCGAGATGAAGTGCAAACGGAACCTTTTAACGGAGTTTGAGGGCGGTGCGAAATAGTGAATGTGGGTTTTTCGTTCGTTTCGTTGTTGTATTTATTGATTGTTATTTGTCGCGTGTCTCCTCGTGCAATTTTTTCGCTTTTTAGTTTCTTTTTTTGTTTCAAGTTATGCGTATATGTACATATGTTGTTCCCGAGTTGTACCTGGATTAGTGCAAATTCGTATAGTTTTTTGAACCGGTAAATTTATGCTTAGACGATAAATGTAAGTTACGTACCATTTTTTTTTTTTTACTCCCTTTATTGTGAATGTCTGGCGATAATAACCGAAGCTACTCATTTTTTATTTTTAAAATAAAATCATGACAAATAATAAATGTGTTACACCAGAATCGTTGAAATTGAATCTCGAATTTTTTTCTATTTTTATATAAAATTCTAATGATATGAAAAAGTTAATTTTTCCTTGCTCATATGAGAGCTCATATTGAGTATGAGATTTGTATTTATTGTGCGATTTTGACCAAGTTTTTTTAAAATTATAGCGCGTGAAAAATTGTACTTTTGAACATTCCCATTTTTTTTTTTTTTTTTTATAGAAAACCAAGGCATAATGTGTAATTGTATAGGGATGAAAATGTAAGAAATCATATTAGGTATTTTTTTTACAAAAGATATAAGTGCCACCTGAAATAGGCATGTACTAAATTTCATAAAAAAATATTGCATATTCATCATTCTGTGAAAAAAATTAAGAATCGCATTCTCTCTTTATGAATTTCCATTGTTTTGATAAAGTAAACCACGGAAATAAAATGTCAAAAATTACTAACAATAGCATTGTTTATACTTAATAACATTAAATAAAATTATAGCAATTCCAAAAAAAAGGTGGAACCAAGTTCCACCTTGGAACGCAACCTATTGAAAAAGTTGGTACGCCTTGCCCGCGATCCACCGTGGCCCTTTGGGTAGCCGCTCGCTCTTTAATCGCGTGGAATTGATGTGGGATTCTAAGATGGAGTTTCAATCTATTAACTTAACATATGTATTTTTTTTTATTTTTTAAGGTTTTCAGTTTTTTTGAACGTGTCTTTCGAGTGTATTACAGCGAGACGCGCAGCGTCGAGCTTTCTAAAGAAAGTTTTCAGTTTTCAATTTTTTTGAGCGTATCATTCGAGTTTTCTAAAGAAAGTCTTCAGTTTTCAAATTTTTTGAGTATATCTTTTTTTAGAAAATTCGACGCTGCGGGCTCGTTAAAAATACTTGTAATTTCTTATATTTGAATTTTTCTCTTTTTTTTTTTGAACGCATTTGACTTTGGAAGACTCAACACTGCTCGATTCCCTAGAAATATTTTTATTTTTTTTCCATTATTATTTTTTTTTTTTCAAACGCCTCACTTAAAAAAAGACTCGACGCTGCGCGTCTCGCTGTCATTAAACTCTCGTTGAATAAAATTGTAATTTCTTAATTTTTGAATTTTGCTCGATTTTTCGTGTTTTTTTTTTTTTGTTAACGCGGTTTGTCTTTGGAAAACTCCACACTGGAAGCACTTGCAGAATGAACCATCAATCAAACGACAATCAACGAATGTCTGCAAGTGGTTATACCACTAATCGACAATTTTGTAGAAGAATTTGTTTGACTGTTAATAAGATCAGAAAAGATTTGTTATAACTACTGTTCTTGAACCTATATCTTCGATATGGCATAATTTGTAAGTCAAAAAATTCTCAAAGTAAGATTTTTGCTGAATTACTTACAGATGAACTACCTCTATTAACGTCTCAAAGAAATACGTGCACTTATAAGTCAGCCTGTATCTATTTATACAAATTATAGTAGCTTCGTTTGTATTATTCCTTTTTTGCTCACTTAAATATTTATATGAACCGTTGTTTTGCTTAGAATCAAGAAAAAGGTTTTTACCATGTACATATTTCACATATAATAATGATTTTATAATACGTTGTTTTCTTGTCATAAAAAAGTATAGATCTATATATAATATACATATAGTTGGTTATTAAGGTTTTCCTGTACATATTATAGATTGCGTGATTTGTAATGTGCCAAGCATATTAGTGTATTCGCCTAGCGGCACTAATATTAACTAATTAAAGAAATGGAAAAAATGTTGACGACTTCAGCTTTACTTGACGTGTACAGACTTTATTGTGTGGCTGTATTTTGTAAATTTTACGCAGATACGTAGATCTAAGAATGTGTTAAAAATATACTTTTTATAAACTTTATTGTAAGATTTTTTTTTTGTTTTTTGATAACTATGTACTTTTCTCCTACACAGAAATAAATACTGTTGATATAGGTGGACGTTTTATTTGCATAAGATGAAATTAGGAACTTACTTTCAAGAAAGTCGTCATAATCTTCAACATAGTGCACCAAGAGGTCGTTGACTGTATATCCTTTGTCGTTGATTTCTCTGATGAGACCTAAAGGGATCTGAAAATTAAAAAAAATATATTTTTAAAGAAAATTAATTTGCGTGTAAAATATACATTAATAACAATAAAATTGAAAATAACATTTTTTTTTAATTGCATACACGATTTCAATTTAAGTAAAATTTCATCATCGTGTTGACATCTGTCAAATAGCTATTTTCATGTTTTCAAACTTTCTAGTGTAGGAAATTTGATGTTTAACTTTCTGATGAACAAATTGACAGTGTGAAAAAATCTGGGGTGTGATCGGAGATGTGACCTTACACTTGGTCTGATTTATAATAAAAATTTGACAGCATATTACAACTCAAATGCACTCAACTCTCAAAAACGGAAATCCTGACATAATGGCAGATTTTTTCTATTCTTCGACTGTATTTGAGTTCTTACCTTACACTGATATAGTACAACTACTGAACTCTTAAGCTTGTTTCATTTTTAAGTGCTTCCACTGTATACGGTAGAAGATAAATTGCGTTCAAGAGATCTCAACTTGGTTTTAAAAGCTGCTTAACCTTCCTGCATTATTACAGTTTTTCAACAGAAAAATGCATATGGTCCATAGTTGTTGACACAGGCTGTATGTAGATTGCAGAAATTGAAGAATTATCTTTGATAATATGATAATGTTATTACACAACTCTAGATTATCTTTTACAGATCCAAAAATTGCTAACAATTCTGGGAAGTTCCAATTTAGAAAAAAAAAAGACATGAAGAAGTAATAACTGGTTTTGTATACTATATTTTAACCATTAAATTTGTTGCTCTGGCATTTCAACGTAAAATCGACTTTACCAGTGTTACCAACTCACGAAAGGACCACTTAATACACCTCTGTTTTTAATTTATTCAATGAGGCAATAATCGAATATGTTTTTGTTTTACTAATCAATCTAAGTACCTATAATTCACTAAAGTATTTCCTATAGAACGTGCCGATTACTGGTAAAAATATAGATATTATGAGTGATGCATCGAACATAAAATAAACTTCTAGGAAGCTACCTGTGCAAAAAAATTTATAAATATAGCTCAAGAAAATTGTGCTGATTCATACCGAACATTTTTACACATACAACGAAAAAATTGAAATGAAAATAAACACTTATTCATTTGCAAATGAAATACAAAATGTATCGGAATGAGTCATTATTTGTAGCAGGTAAGTATGGCATTAATTATCACACATAAACATGGGCAAATTATCTTCCCAGTTTGAAAATCCCTTGTTTGTTTATTGATTATCCTTTTCCTGCTATTACAAACTCATTCCGTGTGATTCAGTGTTTTTCTTTTTAATAAACCTTTGCTATATTAAACCACATGCATTTTTGAAAGAACGCATTATCAATGTCATCGTAATTAACCACTCAGTATTTCCCAAATCCCAACCTATACATTTCAGCGTTAATTTTGATTTGTTTTTACGTTTCTATTCTTAAATAGTTATTATTACATATGAAAAACACATGTTTTTATATCTATTGTATTATGATGTTACATAATTTATCTTTAGTTCTTGGAATTGGCACTACAAATTACACAAAAAAACAGTCGAAATTACAGTCAGTTTAGGATAGGTACAATTAGCGGACTTATTTTATGAGCGTGGCAAATATAAACAATTATTAACGTTGTGCTAAGTATGTCAACTTAATTAGGTACTTAGCTATGTTAATTAAATTTTTATTTTCATGCCAGTTTCAGTTAAAATTCGTTGCTCTTTAAAAGGGTTCATTTTTCTTCCTTTGGAAACAAAGTTTTTAAAGATGTTTGCAAATGAAAAGAGGAGAACCAGTTTTCTTCTTTTTATTTAGTACTACCTGATAATAAAAGTGTAAACATGAAGATTTAACAGTTTCTATACAAAGACTACTATTAAAAAAAAAAAAATTCGTTTGGGAAGGTTAAAATAAGTAATTTATTTATCGCATCCCAAATCTCACATTGGGAATTAACCATTTTTTTAAACTTGAATACAGAAAGGGCAGAGCTTTAGAAATGTGGGATTTCCAATGTTGCGATTATAATATTAAGATATGTCAATATATTATATGGATTTATAAGTGTTGCTGTTACAGTTTCATTAGTATTACATTTTCGGTTTTCCCCAATTTTCCAATTTTTTTAAATGTTAAAATATGCACAAAAAATATCACCCGCATAATTTAAATATAAATTTATAATAAAAAATTATGGCAGATATGGAGATAATTATGTGTGATGTCATTTTTCTTATTATGCGTGTCTAAAACCTGAGCTGGATTTCCAATTAATAAATTTCTTTCTCTAGAATGCGGCTGCAACAATACTCAATGTAGGTATAGTGCTACCGTTTAACTGTTTTTTTTTTTTCCTAAGAAAAATACTAATGCTTTTAGTTTTGACAATTCCGTACTGGAAAAAGAAAAATCTCCTTTGCTTGCAGAAACGTATACATATATTTCAAATTTAAATTGTAATATTGAAACACCGAGTTTCCCTGCAATTGAGTTCAATCAGTACATCAACCCCATCCATATTTTCTTACCCAACTTCACTGGTAACAGTATTAATGATAAAATGCTACATTCAGAAATTACAAGTAACCTTACAAACTTTACTATTATTTACACTGATCCCTCCAAATCGAATAATGGTTGTGGCTGTGTGATTTTTGACGAAACTAATAGGGTCGAAAATTCGTGGAGGTTAAGTAACAAGCTAAACATCTTCTCAGCAGAGGCAAGGGCGATTGTCGAAGCACTTAGGTATGCCGAAAAATGGGCCTTTCCAAGGTGGCGATTATGTCAGACTCCCAGAGTGTCCTTAATGCATTGAAAAACCGGAAATGGTTTACACAAATTCACCCCCTTGTGCTGGACATAATCTCCAGATGTGCTAATTTAAAAACTCGGAACGTTCACCTAAAATTGTTTTGGGTGAAAAGTCATGTGGGGATTCTGCCCAACGAGAAGGTAGATGCACTAGCTAAGACGTCAGTAACTTCCGATAAAATTATAGATGAAATCATCTATGAAACAGAAATCAGATCCAACCTTAAAAGATATTTTTTGGAAGAAACATGGGAACGCAGATGGCAATCGTCATACAATCAGCAAATTACGCAGTACGCTAAAATTCATTCAACGATTTATCACTCTCGTTGGCACAATAACGTGGGGGTCTTTCGATATTTCTATTCGACTATCGCTAGAATGAAATTTGGACATGGTAATTTCCCGGCCCATTTACATAAGTTAGGCATAATTGATTCTCCAGCTTGCTCATGTGGTTATGAGGTAGCTGATTTAGATCACCCTGTTTTGGCGTGTTGTAACTACGAATGGGAATGGAAAAGGTTGTTTTAGAAGCTAGTAACACTCAAGGTACCGTTACCAACATCCGTAGTTCTGCTTCTTAGAACTAATAATACGGAATTATACAGATCACTTATGGGTTTCATAAATGAATGTAATATCATGATTTAAGACATTTTATAAATTAATTGTACATTTAGTTTTTACAGTGTTAGGTATCTAATTAATGTGGCAGATGGGCTACGATCCCTTAACGCTGTTATAAAAAAAAAAAATACTAATGCTTTGACAAATGTTCAACATTGAGACCATACATACCTTTTCTGAACGTGAACTAAATAGTTCCTGAGAACAAAATATTCGATTTTTCTATACCTACTTATGCGAGTATCTCGAATATATACAGGTGACATCGATTCAGCTAACTTTTCTTAGTTAAAAAACGTGTGATACCTAAGTAGTATTCATTCTCTTTAATTTCAGCTCTACACACAGAAAAACGATTTCTTGATTGAAATAAAAATTATCTTGGCTACATTCACTTGACACAATATAATAAATATTTACTTCGTTCAAGAAAATGTTGTAGGTTTAAGTAATTAAACCGCTTTGCATAAAATATTTTATTTTCTTGAAATATTGCTGAAACCAAATATGTAATAATTTTCTTCATCCAAATATTTGAAATACTATGATGCAACGTGCGTTTTTATTTCCAACGCAGTAATAAGGTGGAAATTGCTAAATTGATGTCATCGACCCAAAATCCACCCAGTTTCAAAAAAAAGTTTTATAAAAACGATTTGGTAGATTTATTGTTAGCAAGCTTGACAGATTACCCAACATAACCTCAATTTAATTTAAATCGTTTCGTGTCCCTTTCTTGATGGTTTCTTGGGCATTTTTGATATTTGGATTACAGATAAATTTATTTATAGACTAGAAACTCGACGGAGAAACTGCATTATTCAGCCTTAACACAGTTGAAATTGAAGACGCCTCAAATGGTGTATATTTAATAAGAATGTTTTCAATAAATAATTTGTTTATATTACAGATCATCCTAAATACATTGCAAAATTTAATAAGATTAAAATGGCCAAATTTTCAACTGCTGCAGAGGTGGAACTAGCACATACCTCACATTCCGCAATAGAAAATCCAAAAAGAAGAAATGGGGACCAAAGAAGCTAAATTGAATTGAATTCCAGCATCCCAAATGTAAGAAAAAAGATTATGGAACAGAATCAAACAAGACTTAGAAAAATATAATTGCATAGTTACTCTTGATGAATCCCAACAGAAATATCGGAATCTCCTACAAACTTACAAATTAAATAAAGAAAAACAAAAATCAACTGGTGAAGGGAAAATAACATGGTAGTTGTTTGAAGTTTTTGATAATCATTTAAGTGGAAAATCATCTGTTATGCCTGCTGATAATTTGCTATGTAACACTCTAGATGATATTACGGATAATTATAGTTCAGACTCTTTGGAAATGGGTGATATACCAAAAGCAAAGAGTAAAAAGAAATATATGGATTTATTATGTTTTTCTTGATTTCAGGAACTTTTTCTCTTGCACCAAGTATGCAAATCAAGTGCATATTTACTTACAAATTCAAGAATTTATTTATCTTCGTCGAAATAAATACTTCTTTGCGTATATATGAACTTTTACTTTACTTCAGTGATAATCACTTCTATCAAGTAAGGGGCACTTTTCAATAGCTCATCAGAGTAGAGCCTTTATATATCTAGGTAACAACAACTCACACGACTGATGTTATCGTCTTTGGGGTGCATCATTCCGCTCACGAGCGAATTTCCAGGTTTCCCTTCTAAGCTATCGTCGTAATCTTCATCCCTGGGATGACCGCGATGCGAATAACTCGTCTGAAGTTCGACGCCGGAACGGTGTTGCTCGTATTCGTCCGGGTAGACCAGCCGATCCACGGGCAAGGCGGACTTCTCGGTGGCGCTCTCGTTGACGCAAAAGAACGAGGCGCACGCCAGCAAAACAACGATAAATTTCCACTCCAAACGACACATTGTCAATGCGTGCGGCTACTGGTGTTTATTTAAATTAATGCTGATGCATACGTGAGATGTTTGTTATAGGTAAGCGCTCACTTTCTACTGTGGTAGGCTAACTAGCATTCGCTATACGACCTTATCGCCTACGATGTCGTCAAGGAACTGGCCGCGAAAACTGGCTAGTGATTTTAGCGACGAGGCGATGCGAGTATATGTATCGCTTTGGGCGCCGCGAGCGCTGGTTAGTCCGGATTATGTAGAAATGCGCGCCAGTTTCCGCAAATCTGCGGTGATAGGCTCGGGAGTGCGATAAATTTGGTTCTTTCCGCACTGATCTCTGATGCGTGAGAAATTAGTTAATCCCGAATATGGGGGAGTGCGTGGTAAAGTGTTTTTTTTAACGAAAGCGGAAGTGGTTTTAGAAAGGATAAGATGATGTCTGTTCTACTAAAAAAAATTATTATAAATGAGTGAATGAGTGGATAAACCATAGACAAAGTTGGGTTATTTTGCAAAGACATGTACGTTGTTGCTAGTTGAAAAAGCTTTAATACAACACACAGGCCAGTTTATTGAATGCCTAGTTTACTTCTAAAAATTCGACGACCTTATTATACCGGGTGTATAGCCCCTATAATTTCTGAAGTATTTGAGATAGAGAAACGAAATTTGGGAATTAAGTACGGGACATTCAATTTATATTTTTTGA
Organism: Cetonia aurata; assembly: GCA_949128085.1. Lineage (NCBI taxonomy): Eukaryota > Metazoa > Arthropoda > Insecta > Coleoptera > Scarabaeidae > Cetonia > Cetonia aurata. Next base: position 40,902,248 of record OX421885.1, read on the forward strand.
CACAGTCAATAAATTTTTGTCACTTTCGGTTTTACCGAAAATGACTTCGATTTTCGATTCTTAAATGGGAAATATTTTTCGATATTTTGATTCGCGATAACATTTTGAGTACAACTGTACCAAACTTGATATTACTTGACATAAAAAGAATTCTTTTTTAATTGTTTTTTCTTTTCATCGACAGCGCTTTGGAGTTCTTAAAATACACAGGTGTTACTGCATAAACATGATAAGAACAAAGTTTTTCGTTTTTACTGTATTCACAGTTTCCCAGAAACACCCGGTATATATTATAACTGAATGTGTTATAATAGAAAATTACGGGACAGATGTTACTCTCCGCGAATTCCGTCTACGCCGTTTTGAAAACAGAAGCATGTGCCGATCTTGAGACCCGAAACCGGGCAAACGAAATCGGGTATTACCCGAAATCAAGTTTTACTCAAAACCGAGTATTACCCGAAATCGAGCATTACCCAAAATCTGGTAGAACCGTTGCCAGCAACTTCGTATTTTTGTTGCTTCTTGCCGCCCCTTTCTATGTGCCGCCCTGGTGCCATCCTTGCACCACCGGGTTGGCACGGCCCTGTGTAGAACACCCCAAGTTACAATTCATTAAAAGTTGGGAAAACTACACATCGGCTATCACATTAGTCGCAACAGGGCTCATTTCCCAAATATTAAATTCTATTTCGAAAATTTTTTGTCCGTCATACCTATTGTGAATTCTATCGGTAATAAGTCAAATTCAATTACTTTTGAGCGTACTGAATGTTAATTTTATAATAAATAGAAATACCACAGCTTCCGTTTTCCGTCTATCTTATCTAATTGTAAGCTATTGTACTGGTGATAATCTTTTTAAGTATTTAATTTAGTTAAACGGTGTCTTGGAACATTGTAAATTATTTTATGTCTAGTTGTATGGGTATGCATTTTTTCGTTGTCTCTAAATGAAGTTTTGTTTTCAAAGTTAAATAAAAGACATTCATGTAAGTAAATACCATACGATGTTAAAAAAAAACAAGATTTAAAAACAGATCGAAGTGATGCGCTAAAACTCAGGCCTAGTAGTGCTCGCACCGCCCGTTTTTTTATAAAACAAATGTACGCTCAGCTTCTGAGGGACACCCCCAGAGCAGAATAACATCACGGATTATTGAAACACAGTATGAATGGTATACTGCCTTAAAAGTTACATAATTACAGACTGTACTTAATATTTTTAGTGCCAAGCAAGCACCACTGAGCATGCTACACACATATTCTACGTGTTCTATCTAAATCCCAGAAAACGAAAATATTTTGTTAACTTTATGTTAGTGCTGTCTAGAAAAATATAAATAGGTGTGTTTGTACTTCCATTGGTCTTGAATAGTATGCAACACGTTCTGTTTTCATTTACTTGTAACTTATTTTCTATAAACCATTGTTTTACGGAGCGATATAAGTCAGTTCCAGTTTGTTCTAAAGATGGAAAATCAGAAGCAGCAAACAGCGAGTTTGTGTCGTCTGCATAATTAATAATTTTTGGATTATAACACGAGACGTAATTCATAAAAGTGGCTCTAGTACGCTACCTCGAGGAACACCAATATCTGCATGCAATGAGCGTATTGGAATATACTACTCCGGCAACACTGTTTAAGTTAACTGTCAGTCAGACGACCGATTTGGTTAGGTATGATTTGAAGCACTCCAACGCAAAACCTCTCACCCCGTAACACTGAAGTATTTTCAAGTAATATTGCATGTGAGATAATGTCAAATGCTTTAGTAAGATCTAAAAAGAGACCGCACACTAAGTTATTTTTTTCCAAATTAGATAATATCCAATTAGTATATTCAAACAAGGCTGTGTTAATGCATTTCCCAGTAACGAAACCGTGCTGATTTTTATTAATGAGGTTATGCTTATGGAAGTACGAAAAAACTTGTTCAGCAATCACAGACTCAAAGATTTTGTGCAAATGTTGTTAATTGGGTAATAGGTCTATAATTTTAGAACGTGTTGCGATCACCTTTTTTGTATGAAGGTAATATAATTGCATGTTTCAAGAGAGCAAGGAATTGCCCGGTTATTAATGAAGTGTTAATAATGTGGCTCTACGATTTCATGAAAGGTAAAACGCAATACAAAGGTAGTAATTGTTCTATTATATCTACATACATCTTTCTCCACAACCAACGAATTTAAACTATAATCAGAGAAAATTTGTTTTAATTTAATTGACTAATCTAAAAAATAAAAAAAAATTCTTAATACAGACTTCTATAGAATTTTTAATCTGTTTCAATTAATAATATTGAAGTTATTATTTATTACATAAATCTTTCATAAATAAATTCGAACAATAGATAATTACAAGTTTCAAGGTATACAAGATATTTCCAAACAACAAGTTGACCATCTTACACAACTTACAAAAACCACCATTTACCACATACATTCACACATATGTAACATAGAAAATCAAGCTAATTTTTTCGGAATACAATTATGGTGTTGTATCCATAATTGTATTCCGAAAAAATTCAACATTTTCTTAATGATGTTTAATGAATCTAAGTCTGGACTGCATGTTTATAAATAATTAACGTATAACGCAACCTCATAATAGAAAATTTGGTACGATTCTGTTGATTATTATTTAAGCTATTTCATAACAGATTCATTTGCTTATAAAAATATTCCTAATTAACGAACAACGCTCATTATATAAAAGCATTTTTGATTATTTCATTATCGTTTAGAGCTCATAAAATAACACAAATAAAATGAGGAATAAAAAGAGCTAAGGTCCCATCAGTTGTAATAACTTTCAATTAAATCATCATTACACAAATCGTTTAATTGCAGTGATAAATTGCGACGTAACTTGAGGAGGTATGGACATTGCTTTGGAATGAAGATAAATATGCCACTTGAATGCTCTCATTTAAGGATTGATGTATTGTTAGTAGATTTTACGATAAATCTTAATTTTGGGAACGATCTTCTAAAGTGCGTGAAGCACTTATTTAATTTAATTAAACTGTATATTGCAGAAGTAGTTGCTCTTTCTTAAATTTTAATTAAAATTTTTCTATTATACAACTACATCTGTTACAAAGAAAGGTCCCATAGCTAATGCTTATTTTTCAACAATGATTACGATAAAACAGGGACAGACGACGCACCTTTTTAAAAAAAATTGATAGAAACATATATATTGAAGATCGTACAATTATTGTGCAGCAATTTTTTGCATTTTACACATTGAATCCAGTCCACTACCGATTTCATCTCCGCATAATGTTCCAACATAACAACCCAAGCACACATTTTCATCACTTGAATCATGAACAGAGTAGTGAACATCACTTTCTGATGATGATGATGAAGTTTCTTGTTGAATTATTCGTCGTTTTACAGATTTAGTATTTGCGATGGTACTTAAAGAAGCTTTCTTTTGAGAAAATGATTGTTGTGTGCTACTTTTTTTGTTGCCACTACTTCCTTTTTCTTATTCTTTTCCGCCTTTGCTACGAATGGTTCTTTCTTATTCTTTCTCGTCTTTACTGTGAGTGGCTCTTTCGTCTGAGCCTTTGCCTCGAGTGATTTTTGCGCTTTTCATTCTTTTCGGCAATATAACTATCTGCAGTTAAACTCTGAGCAAATTGCTTTCTTTTTTTTTTCGGGTTATTGCTAATTTTTACGACTGGGACCGGAGAAATATCGTCCAAAATGTTTCTAGATGTCAAATCTGAAGTAGATGGTGTAAGTGTGGTGAAGGTGGAGATTGATTTGCTACATTTATTTCAACTACACTATTACTTGTTCCTTCCTGATGATTTTCCATGATATTGATGGGTACATCAGGCACTGCACAGCAAAGACATGCACGTTCAGGAATTGCAGAAGGTCTCATAGGATAAATGCCTGTCACACGAAAACCAGAAGCCCCATTTTCAGAAGCGGCTGCACGAGTCCAGGCATTAGGAAGGAGACAGTAATATGATGAATGCTCATCTGCTGTCTCTAGCATTTGGTATGAATTCATATGCGATCATTTCCAAGCAGGTTCTCTCGGTATAAAATGGGTTTCCAGCAAATGAATAAACAGTTCTTCGTTAATATAGGCTGATTCTTTTCGCAAATGTTTTTAAAATATTGAATTTTAAAAAATACCAACGAAAAATAAATATAAACAACTATATTTTTTAAATCCCCAAATTATATATATATTATATATGATGGCTTAACACCCCTTGTGGGGTTGTGCCGCTTATATAAGCTTTCTAGATCCATTTCAGATTGGGGTGGATCAATCCCTATTTTCTTCCTCTAAATCGCTCTCACTATTTGTCTCCATAAGTTTCTGTCCTCTACCTTCTTCTTCCATTTGTCAAATCCTGCCTCCTCCCACCTCCTTCAACCATCGTGTTTTTGATCTTCCTCTTGGTAAACCCCCCAAATTATAGCAAAATAAAATAAAATTGATTGCCTAAATAAAGTTACACTAACACTACACACTAACAACGAAAAAGCAAACACAGCACGCTTTGAACCAAAGCAAAGTAAACAGATTTAATAGCCGAGAGATTATTAAAATGGTGGCACGATCTTATCGCAAAACCTAATGTTTCTGAAGCTTCTGGGCACGTGGTGGTTACGTGCTCCGAAAATGTCAATCGAGCATCAAATAGCACTCCCAAATCACGCACACAACGACTGCTGGTAACAAATTCCAATTGAACTGTATATTGATGGATGATAGGGTTCAAGCATCTTGTATATGAAATAACAAAACATTTCCCCACGTACAACGATATGTTATTCAATGAACACCAACTGTCAATAAGTAGTAAGCTGGTTTGGAGGTTTATGCAATCAGTGACATTCTCAATTTTACTAAAAATTTTCAGATCATCTGCATATGCTAGTACTTGGCAGTTTAGACTATTCAACAAATCATTAATATAAATATTAAATAATAAAGGGCCAAGATGCGATCCTTGTGGCACTCCAGATGTCAGTGAGAACTCATAAGAAGAGTATCTATTATAGAAAACGTACTAAATATGAGTCCATCAACTTAAGCAACATCGGCCCAAAACCAATGCTATCCAGTTTAGCTGGGAGCATTCTATGGTCGATCGAGTCAAATGCTTTGGTGAAGTCGGTATAGATAACATCGACCTGCTTACAATTATCTAAAGCTGTTAAGATACATTGAATCTATGGTCGATAATTCGAAAATTATTACGCCTGGAAAAGAAATTAACTACACCCCCTACCACCCACAACATTAATTTTGTGGTAAGGGATTTTTCACCTTTCTTTTGGGATTTTTGTTATAGTTTTCAAGCCACAGTCTCCACCCATCACAGGACAGTACACCCCTTGATTTTACATAAAAAAATTGGATAGTATTCCATTCCTACTTTTTCTCTAACTTCCATAGCAACTGAGATATGAGAGGTGTTCAAAAATTTTGTTACGAATACTGGCAACTCTCAATCCCTTTTAATAAGCGCCCAAAACGGGGCACATTATCCGAAATTCCTATTTCCTGCATTGCAAAGTCGTTGCTATGTTTGTATCGTGTTCAATCGTTTGGAAACCAATGCGCTCCCAGCATTCGTCCTTTTAGTTCACCTCAATCACATATATGTGATATTATATTCTAAATCAGTGTTATCCGCGCCTCTGAAAGCGAAAAAGTGCAACCATTGTCGATCGTACGTACGCTCGAAGTAGAGCAAAAACCGAACCCAAACAAAGCCCGCCCGAAACAAAACAAAGAAGAAAAAACGCTAGGAAGGAACAACATCGAAACGACCACAATGAAACAAAACACATCAGGTATGGCCGCGCATGACACCTGAACAGATAGTTTGATCAATGTGACGCGTAGCGCGCGAGAGGAGTCATGAGTCGCGCGGCGAAAACCAGGTGCATAAACGTAACAGGAAGTGCGGTGTCCGCTGGTTCTTCCAGGACCGGGAGGCATGCCATGGGGACGGTTGGGAAGGCGAGGGGGCAGCTTGTCGAGGATACGGTCGTGGTGGTGCGGGCTGGTGGTGTGGTGGTGGTTGTGTACCGTTGTTTGCGTGTGTGACGTAAGTAGGAAAGTTGATGGACAACAACAACAAGAACTACAACAACACGTTGATAATGGTAGTAGTAAAAGTGGAATTACCGTGGAGCAATTGGCAACGCTAACGCATGGAGCGGGTAAGCATATGATGGGAATAGCAAAACAATTACATCATTTTAGCACAAGTTTTTAAGTAATACAATAGTTGTATTCCATGGCTTTAACATCACTAAAAGCATACAGAATCTAATCAAATCTGACAGATGTTGTGTGAGATTGTGTCTCCTATTCTTGCTGCACCAATCATATTCCTTTTAAAAAGTTTAAGCTGTGGGAAGCCCCGAGATTAGATAGATCTTCCTTTTGGATTTCATATGCTCCCAGGTATCGTGCCTTTAAGTTTTTCAATTTCAGAGAATGCAAATAAATATTTACTGTTTCATATTATCAGCTATCAGCCAAACCTTCTCAAATATCGTTTCAGTTTGCTTTTGACAGAATCTCTGTTAGTAAGCTGGTATTGCTTTTGCTTAGAAGGATTAGCATTCTATAGATCTTTTCTGGTTATAGATATCCAAAAGGGTCTTTTAGCTTATCTCCCAACATTTGTATTTTCACCTTCAAGGTTTCGAACACCAAAAATGATGTCTCACACCCTCTTTTAGCGAGACTATCAATTATTTTATTTCTTTCCATTCCCGTAAATCTAGGAACTCAAAGAAGAGTAACGTTATTTGTTTTCCCTAGATACTTCTTAACTATATTTACAAGATTTCGGTTTGTACTCGTACCATACCATACCTGTAGAAGCTTTAAAACCTGTCGAGTACGCAGCAAAACTTACATTTAGTCGCTGGTTAGTAAAAAATCGAATCGCATTATCTCTCACCAAAAACGGCATCAATAATACCAGGAATTCACACATTGTTGGGCACTTAAAAACCCACGGGAAGTTAGAGAATTCGATTTTCATGATAGATTTTCGCTAAATGTTTCATGCGGTATTATTGATGATCGACTAATTGGTTCTTTTATAATCGAAATAACGTCTTCCTGCTGTTCATTATTTACGCTTCCTAGAGAATGACCTTCCAATATTGGTGCAGTAACTGTTTGACCAGTAAGCTCACCAAACGTAAGTCCTCGACATTATTTTTTGTGAGGAAGGCTGGAAAGTTTTATTTGTGCAAAAAAAATTGTTTTGGACAAATATTTCAATTATAGATTTCGATGAGATTGCTATCCGATCCAAAGGTCTCAATTTTGCACCACACCTAAACATATTGCTACCGAAAACATCAATGCTGACATAGAGGCAGCTCTTGTTAGAATCCCTAACGACATTGCCTATTCCATTCATTATGAAACCTCCCAGGATCCTTACTAATGCCAAACCGCCTATATCCGAGATACTTGCCTCTATGTACTCAAAGCTGGTAAGGGAAATACTACGATGGTACTGAGCAGTGACGAGTATAAACAGAAAATCCTATCCTTTCTCCAAGATGGCTCCTGCAGACTCCTAAAACGTGATCTTACCGTAGTCATTGAAAGTTCCATCCTCAAATCCATAAAATGCTAATCTATTCCTGCTGAAGACCTTATTACTAGTATTTCATTTCTCCTAAACTTAACGAACAACCCAAAATTCCCAAACCCAGTGTTCTTTTATGCCCTGGAGTTAGTACCATTAACAGTCCTATCTACAAACTCTCCAAATACCTCTCCAATACCCTCAAATCCTACACTGACAACAGTGATTCCTTTATCAAAAACTCCAAACACTTTGTACACAGACTATAAGGGGACTGACAATGGATCCCCTGGATTTACTTGTTAGTTTCAATGTCTAATCGTTGTTTACCAAAATCCGTGAGATCCTGTCTTCCAATCTGAAGACTTAGCAACAACTAATACAACCAATTTTAAACTTCAAAATGTATTATCAAAATATCTACAGCTCTTCATTTATTTGCACAGCAAACATTCCAACACTTTTATTCTTTGCACATCCAATCATTTTCCATTTGACGAATTGCAAATTTACAAAGTTGTTCTGCACATCTCACTGTAGTGCCAAAGTGTTTTTACTCTTTCAATTAAATACCCCATACGTTTCGCTAAAGATGATCATTCAAACAAAGCATCATTGTGCACAAACAAATTTTTGTTAATTTTTTTTAACAGACACGAGCAAACATTTACTGGAAACAAATTAGCACTTAAAAAGAGCTACATACAAATAAATGCTAATTTTATTAGGATATGTCTTCGACGAAGTTATTTATGCATTTTTTAATGACTTGCTTGTAGAATTACAAGGCCAAAGAATTGTATATATAGATAAAGGAAAGACCGAAACGTTTTATCTTGTATACAGATCTATTTAAACGAAAAATGGCTATCGATGGATACTCATACAAAAAACAAAAACCACCACGCAATTCTGCAAAAGTATTGTCACAAATTGACTTATGAATATTCAATTCCCAGATACATTGCTATTAATCGCAGTTTTCAATGTTTTGCCATCCTTGAATCACGTATGTAGATACATTACAGGTGATGACACATCCAGTGGCAACTCAAGCGTGGAATTAGGTCGAGTGAAACCTCTTCCCAAAAAACCGCTATGATAAAGTACCGAAACACGTAAATTGACGCAATGTTTCGGGAAAAAATTGATGAAAATTTTGACAATCTTATTACCGCATGCATGTCGATTATTTTCTCGGAAAACTTCTTGTTGCAATGCTGTTATCTTCTCGTTCGGTCAGTTGAACAAGATTAGCAAGTAAATACAGTCAGTCATTGCGTGTTTGCAATGACGTATACATAAGTATAAAAATTCAAAGTTCAAAAACATGTACAATGGGCTTAACCTTCACATGTTAAGATATTAACAATGGAAATATAATATTTCAGTTTTCCCTATAAATGACAATGTTAGTCAACAATTTTATTTAAGTATACATATGCTGCATATCATGCACTTATAATTAACAAAATAAACAAAAAGAATTACATAAAGCCATTAGTTAACTAAAAATATGGTATTAAGCTGTATTTATACCTAACAATGAAAAACAAAACAGAAAAGCACGTTCAATAGTTAATACAAAAAAAAAAATCGCGTCTATAAAGTTTCCGATACTGTTATTACATATTTTCATGCCTAATTGAAAATGGAGCAGGCCAAGTATGCACAAGAAAAATAAAGTGATTCAATCCAAAACCGAATGCAGAATTTGCATTTCCGGGTATATTTTAAGAGTTCATGAACCCTCAAATGCTAATACCAGTACGTGCAAGGTACGAGAATTAATCTGAAGATTGGGGAATTGATCTACAACTTGTAGGGACTATTGGATTTCCTTTAAAATTTATTCAATTTAATCTAAATTTGGTGCTACAAAAAAAACGAATACATAATTTTCTTTTTATATATATGTAAAGTGGAATGTCAGAGAAGAAGCTGCTAAAATCAAATTTGCTTTATAATTTTAACTTATTAACTTGTTAAATCAATTTCTTTACAATAAACTATTAAATCTAACAAAAATAACTATTCCATCAAGAAATTTGTGTAGTGTAGGAAAATAAATATATCATATAAATTATGGGTTTCGTTTCAAATCCAAAACGGATGTATTCTTTTGTTTTAGTGTCAACAATATTGCTTGCAAACAAATTCATCTCTTGCTTAAAGAACTGATTAACATATTTTCTTTAAAAAGGCATTTTTAATGAACTTTTGACCTTCCGTTTATATACAGGGTGTTTCAGATCACTGGTCTACTTACTGTTCTTCATTGCCTTTAAATCATATGTGGAATTTCCTAAAGCACGAAAAACTGTATTACTCCATTTAAAATTAGTATGTTGCTATCGACTTCCAGTATAACCAAACATCCGCGGAACGATTATCAGGAAAAATTGTTGTTATCAAATTTTTTATCGCATTAATTTAGCTACTATAGATGGTGAAAATGAGGAAGTGGTAGTAGGCAAGTGGACTGAAGTACGTTGCATATTTCTAATGAAAATCATCCCCAAGTGAATATTACTCCAGACATGTTCTAAATCATTGTTAACATTCCATATACACAAAACTGTTTGCTTCCCTTACAGAATTGATATTCTTCGAACGCGACTACCAATCCAGACGACCCTATAACCTGGAAGATTTCTTTTGGACCGGCTCTGGGGATAGCCCCTCTGAAGAAGAAAAGACCTCCACAGTTTACGAGACCAAAACCATCCTATCCACCGTATACTTGGGAACTCCGGCTACGGAAACAGCTAATAGGGTCAGTAGTTCTAAACGCAGCCAAGTGCTATGTGCTGATATCGAACCAACAAACAAAAAACGGCGAATGTTGACTCACCCCCTGTTTTGCTTATGTAGCTAGGAGGCGCCCCTATCAAATGCATGCACATCTAAAGCTATCAGGCAATTTATCGTGTTAAAGGAATGCCTTCACGCTCCAGTAAATAATTGATCGATAAGTTTTGCTACTAATGACTTCAATATGAGACAATGGTTTTCGGTAAAACGTGTTTCTAATGCTTAAGTTCAAAGAACTGTTCACTGAACGTATATGAATATTTTTCATGGCACACTAAAGAATTGTACCACATTTAAATTGCCAAATATTAAGATTATGAATCACTTCATCGAGAAATCAAGTATCCACAATCCACTGAAAGGACTCTCCAATATTTTTGCTTATATATTCCGTTTCAACTACCAATTTTATTTTTTTAAATCACAAAAGACGAAGTAGTCTTAGAGCTAGACAAAAGACAAAGTTCATAAAAGAATAGACACATAACGAGCAAGAAGTGGTTGAACGACGACAATTTCATGTTTCATGATGCTAAGACCAATAAAGAAATTTGAATTTTGAAATTTGAAAAGATACCAATATAAAGGCAAGCTAAACGGTTATTAAAGAAACAAATACTTGGATTGGAAAAAGATCTGATATGTAAAAACATGAAGACTGTTACTAATGGTGAACTAAACAGGCCTGGCAGATGAAGCTAGCTGCAAATTCTGCCAAAATCCATCCCAATAAATTGGCCGGGCCAAGTGATAAAAAAATCAATAAAAGGTCCCTCTAACCAAATCTATTTGGTTAAATATAATTAATTATTTAGTTGAATAATCTTGCATCAATTCTTACATCTTTAAAAATCTTCAGACAATAAAACCATCCACGATTTGCGTCATAAACTGCAATCCAACCATTCCAGCGGAAGGTGACATCAGTCCCACGTCAGTCTACAGCGGGGACTACGACAATTCCACAGATGAAGATGGTTTGGATGCTGACAGGCAATACTGGCTCTTGACTGTCTTGAAAAGCGACGGTAAGGATCCAATTTTGATCGATCTCAAAAATAGTCTGGCCAAATTATACCGCATAGCGTTCCAGAGGTAAACCTCATAAAACATCATTAAGTCTAACTTTCTAATTTGCGCAAATCGCTTTATCAGGCAACAAGAACGACACCTAGGCATTGAGAAACGCAACAAGAGACAAGCCCAAAATCAAGATAAACCCGTTAAGGTGTACATACACAATATAGCCAAATCACCTATCAATGGCGATAAAAAGATTGAAGTTTTGTATCACGTGGCTGTATCTGGACAGCCCGTTCCAGCGAGCACAGCTGCTGAGGACATGCGACTCATTTCGGATGAAGAAGTCACTGAGGAGCTGGGATATCCATTCTTAATCAAAGCAGAACGTAAAATATTTGGGATAATTATCTTTCTTGTTTAATAAAATAAATTTGCTTTAGCATACCTTAAAGAATCAGAACCTCAAAGTCTATCCAGTTCGAAGAACACGTGGTTGTTCATTGGATCGTCCTTAGCAATCCTGTTCGTTCTATTATTAGCGGTAGCTTTTCTCTCATTATGCATCACGAAGAAAAAGAGATCCAGCAATATGGGCGCGGATAACAGAAGGCATGTCTTCGAGCATCGCAGCACCACTCAAGACAAGGATGCTTTCATCAATCCAAATAAAGGTGGTGATGGAAAGCGTTACAGAGGGTTTGGGAATGAAGATTCGCCCACGTACATCAACTTTAGGGCCCAAACTTCGAATGAAACGCTCCGCAGCGTTGACATTAGTCGATTATCTCAAAGCTCGATTGCTTCTAGCACAGCGAGGTATGAATAAAGTAGGGCATTGTGTTTTATCTTATTTTTGCTTCTGTTCCTTTCCCAGTACAAGTAGTTTAGATATCTCACCATTGATGAGAGCCAAAAAACAACGAAGTCTACCAAAAAAGAATTTAAGACCTAAAGGTGCCACAAACAAAACAGTGCCTTTGAATCTGAAGCATTACAAGCCGCATTTGGCAGATTCGGATACCAGCAGTGATGGTACCAGGAGAAATTCCCCAGACGGTTTGCTGATGGATAATGGAGATAGTAGCATCGTCAGTCCGAAATCCTATTTGTCAATGCCATCAGTAAAATCGTTCCCAAGGTAATCATCAATAATCTTGACCATAATTTAGATAAATAGATTGCATTTCAGGGGTAATATACCGGAGCCACTAAATAAAGTCTTGGAGCCAGTTAGTGTTTTACATCTGGATATGTCTGATGACGCCATAGATCATCCATTACCAGATAATAGCGACAGGAGAGATATTGGTTTTCTACGCCATGGTAGTATGGGTGCTGGCGAAGATCCAGGTGTGATTGGCCCTGTTGTCTGGCATATGCATCGCGAGAGACTACAACATGGTATTTCCTCTTCCATATTTCATCATGGAATGGTGAAGAAATTTAGAATAAATTTTGCAGGTGTTAGCGTTGACGAAGGTATTGACGAAATGAAAGTAGCCAATAACTACGCCAGAATGAGGAAAAGATTCCACGAGCTGCTGGACGACACCTTCAGCCTCTTCGGCAGCAGACGCGACAGCCCGGTTGAGAGCACGGCCCATCCTACACCCTCAGAAGTCAAAAGCCACTCAGCGGTAAATAGGTAAATCCCATACCCAAATTACATCTAGTGCAATTTATATTATTCCTCTTCGACTAGTCGGGTTTCCGATGACATCCAACCGACTGTGCGGCCACGCCCGAAGACTTCCGATCCCAGGCGACCACCTTCCATGACACAGCATGTAGAGCAACCCAGAGGGGCGTGGGACAGCAACGCGCCGTCGCCTTTAGTCAGGCCAGTGAGTGCTGGCATTTTAAGTAGACCTCTAAAAAAACAACCGACAATCGATAGTATGCATATAAATGTAGAAGGTTCATTCGCCCCCAACGACCCTGCGGTACCCCTGATAGCGGCCATTAAGAATGAAATTGGAAAGTGTTCTTTGCCTGGTAGTACCGCAGATTTAAATGGTTGAAATGGGAGTGAAAAGCATATAGTTTTTTTAGGTTAGTTAAATCTGTTTATTTAAGTTGCACGTAAACGTTGCAAAATTGTTATCGTTTTTCAAAATTTTATAAAAAAATTTTATTTGATTCTTAGTTATCAAATAATTATTATTACCATACAAAATTAGCATTGAAACGCATTAAAACTTTTAAATACTAGTCCATTTCGACATTTCATAATCATCGAATTTTTTGCAAGGCATACCAACTGTCAACCGTCAAATTATTATACTTTTTTAATAAACAATTTGCGTAAACGGCATTTCTCATAACGACAATTTATATTTGCAAAAATTGCAGATCAGTATTGCATAGAAGTCGGTGTTTTCAGACTTTCTGACAAATCTGTATATATTATCAACAGGATATGCGAGAGCCAATCAAAAAGTTTCATTTTTGGCGCGAATAATTTAATTAATCTCTCCTGCTACTTCCGCGACACACCAAATCAGATTAAATAACACAGGAATAAACACCTAATCCAAATAGTAAGAATATTTTCATTGTGGATAGAGGAAAAGATCATATTATTCATTATTATGGCCAACTGCATAATCGATTTTAAAATTGTGTGGTTTTAGGGTATTAGAAATAGGATAAATTACATTTCGATATTTTAAATTTTCATTTATATCACAACAGAAGTTGCGTGCAATACAAATCAAACGGATTTTGGTTATTAGAATTTAATAATACCAGTGTTACTGTTTTATTATTATTATTACTATGTTAATTATTTATTATTACTATATAATATGTTATGTTTACTTTCCTGTTAATTTTAAACGAAAAATATGTCACAAGCAAAATACATAAACATACATCACTGTATCACATCACTATCATTACAAAATATTATAGGTATACGGTTTATAAAACGTAATGTAATATTGTCGTTTTTTGTAATTTGTATTTAAATAAAAATGTTAAATCATATTCCACGTATTTTCTTTCAATGGACTTTAGTATCCAATAAAAATTCTATTCACTTACCTATACAGAAAAAAGCTAGGATTTTCTTTTTATATTGTAATTTTCAAATCTCTTCCGCATAAATATAGGAAATATATGTGTAATATAAATTCATTTACATTTTAAAATTAATATAACAAACGTTCAACCGTTTAGAATGGAATGCAATAAAATTGAAACCCACCTACCTTCAGATTAAATACCTAACCTCAATCACGATCGAAGGAAAATTAAATGGAACGTAAGTATGTAGGTAACTTAAAAATTGTCCACTCAACACTTAAAAACCATGGACACTCCGAAACTATACACGAAAACACTTCAAAAACACATAAATTGTTATAATAAAAGCACTTCGTCCTCAACCGTTTCGCGGCTCACTGAAATTATTAGCGCGAAATCTTAATAGAATCCACCGTTAAACTTTGAAATCGCCGGATATGGCTAGCTAATAAAAATTAGTTGTACATCTAGCCAACGTAATTTTGTCATTGTTCAAAAAAGAACTAAAATTATCTATTAATTAAATTCCTATTTGATATGTTAATTA
Organism: Cetonia aurata; assembly: GCA_949128085.1. Lineage (NCBI taxonomy): Eukaryota > Metazoa > Arthropoda > Insecta > Coleoptera > Scarabaeidae > Cetonia > Cetonia aurata. The sequence goes on from OX421885.1 coordinate 40,917,276, forward strand.
CAATAATAAATTATTTTTAAATCATGCAGCGACTAGGTATGTGTTTATGGAGCGCGTTTTTAAGTAAATCTATGAAGGGATTGCAAAAGACAGTTTTAAATGTCAAATTTATTGAGATCATAGAACAAAATTAATTAAAATCGTAAAAGAGCTACAAGTAGATTTTTACCTTGTGATGTTTTTGGTCCAAATTGATATTTGATCACTGTTTTATTTATATTAGTATATCTCGTTATCTGAGTGAAAATCTTACCTTTTTTTTTTTTGAATTGTAATCAAATCCGAACTCGTTTAGAGAATATTTAATATATATAATAAACACGCATTTCAAGTAAAATTAATAAATAAAAATCTAAGAAAGAAAAAAATATTATTCACTATGAACTTGTGTCATTCAGAATAGTGATTGAAGAATTTTGAAAATAATTCGTTTTCGAATGACGAGTCCAGAAAGTAGCTACTGGAGTACGTTCAGATTTCTAGGCCCGCGGTTATCCAGTGATGTCAATTTGACGTAAATTGACATTAGCTAACCAATCAAATTGTCGTATACCTAATTTTGTCGTCAAGAATGTGGTGGATAATGCTCGGCATTAAAGCTGAACGCACTCCTGGAGTACAATGGTTCTGATGAGGTATTTAATGAATTTTTCGCTTTATTTTTTTGCGCTTGAATTTGTATATATTAGGATCTATGCATTTGAACGCACTTTTTTGAAATGAGTGCATAGCAATCGACGAGTTCCTTTAAGAATTGGTTTTTTGTGGCATTGAAGTTCAGTTTTATTTCTTACCCTGCTAGAATCTGGTGCAGGCTCTGTGAATTCTCATATAATAAAAGTGATATCAGAATTTGCAGTAAACTCAATAATTTACAAATGTGTAAGTTATTTTATGCGATGTGGTATTCTTTAATATTAACATTAAGCACATTTTTCTTTTTCGTTTATTTGTTATATAAAATATACAGAACTTTCAAACTGGAGATATGAAAGAAGTTGAATAAGTTTGCGCAATTATTAAACTTATCGCATTGAATTTATTGCAGTATTTTTTTTTTTTAAGAAGCTTATATTAGTGGTGGTTGATTGGAAAGTATAAAGAAATAAAACGCAAAAAAAATCCGTTAAGAGAAACTTTATTTATCCTTCACTAAGATTATACGTATATCATATATTGGGTAACAGATTTCTTAAATAGTGTATATTACCTTATATTATTGTATTTATATATCTACACCAAAGAAATTAAAACATAGTAGTCAGAAGTGGTTTATTTTTTCCTCCTTTCATACACACAATACAAATAATAATAAAAAATAAAGAAAACAAATTGTGGAAACAAATTCAGCTTTTTATTTGGGTTCCAAATCAACTGTTTCTACAAAGAACATCATCTTTCCATGATAATATATCTAATATATATTTTAAGTAAAATCAACGTGTTTTTTTTTTATTTATATAAACAAAATATACAGGTTCTTTCTCAAAAGATTAATCAATAATAATCAATTATAGTAATAGTGCAGTGGTACTAATAATAACTGTAATAGTAATAATAGTTATAAACAACGGCAAAAGGTCATTTATTTTTTACGGTTTTTTTTTTATCCTTTTCTTGTACAAAATATCATAAATCTTTCTCCCTAAACGTGTTAAAATTAGAGATCTAACCTTTGCAATTCATTTATATATATATATACAAAATATGTCCGCTTTCTCCTCATATTTATATATGGCTATTTTATATATTTACACCAGTGCTATTTACAATAATCAGTTAATATTAAATAAGTAATTGTCTCGTCTTGCCGGGTGTTGTTCTCTAAACGTTTTCCGTAATAATTACGGGTTATATATATAATATAAATAGTAAAGTGTACAAGCGAAATCACATAATGGAACAGAGCCCAGTCAGTTCTGTACCTTTTTTCACGGGAGGTATCTTTTTTAGTTTGACGCCCTGCAGCGAGGGTTTTAGATTCAATTGGATAGGCTCTTCTCCCGGGGGTAAAGGTTGGGATGGGTCTATAGATTCAGCAGTTTTCTCTTTTTCACTACTCAACTCTTTATTATTACTCTCTTTAGGCGCAATTACAGGCAAGGGTTTAGTTATGTTTATCTTTATTTTACCACTGATGCCGCCGGCCGGTGGTACGTTCGAGTCGAACTCCATGTTACCGTCGATGAACGTTACCACCTCGGTGTGCGGCGCTTCCAGATTGCTAACGGTGTCCTTCCGGTCTTCTCCTAAGTGATCCTCGCCGGTTATTTGCAATTCGTCATCTTTAAGAGACACAGAAAGAAAAAAAAGAACATTTTAGATACGTATTACATGTCAAAATTAGCGCTTATTAATGCAAATTAAATGGCTTATGCCCGGTTGCACCGACAGCGGTTCGAATCCACCGTTCGTCAATCTCAGATTTTTTCGTGAAACCAAGATTTTTCTCTAACCGTTGCACCGACCTAACCAACCGAGGATTGACAAACCTTGGAATGTTCGACTATAGTCGATAAAATCTGTTTGCTGATTGGTGAAATCATTTTGGGCGCCAAATCTGTCAAAAGTAGATACTAACGTACTAATCTTAACCTGATCTTAACGTTTGCTATCACATGAGTAAAAGTGAAGTTACATCACATTCAAATCACGTTATATATAATTTCATTAAAAAAAATTAAATATCCCACGCGATATTTTTTTGTTTATTGGAAATGCCATCCGTTTTTTTATTTTCAATAATATTCTTGTACTTGATGCAAATATTTATTAGGGCATCCTTTTCGGCTTCAGTATAACGAATACTTTTAACAAAATCAATTTTCTCTCTTATGTCTGAATTACACAAAGCACAACTAGAAACTGAAGTAAATGTATACTCTGCATTGGAAATCTCACAAACAGTTGTACCATGCATAATAATTTGGGGGCTCAATTAAAAACAGATGTTTTACTGGACTTTTAAAATCACACCTAACATCGCAAAAGGATTGACCGCATGCTTGGATTATACTTGTTTTTCTGCTCACTGGCAAAATATATTTATGCATAATCACGAAAATAGATTTCTATCCCTATGCGAAAGGTTCGAACTTATTTTGCAATTTAGACAATATGGGAATATACATTTATGTATAAGTACGAAAAATACATTCCTATGGGGTTAAATTGATTCCAATTTGGTTATATATATATATTTATAGGGAGCCGATTTCGTCTCCTAACTATTTATCTCTCTCTAACTATTTATCGGTCGATAAATACATCCCAGTTCCATATATATTTATATATATATTATGTCACATGCTGTCACAGCAATAACTTAACATACACGACGTTCGTTAGATAAATATTATGAAGATAGTCGCTATGAAAAAATCTAAGATTATTCACATAAACGATGGATTTCCTAGGGTTGGATTTCGACACCTCATAAACTAAGATTGTTAGGGTCCGGTGGTCGGTGCAACGCTCTCGGGACCGACTACCTGTTACAACCCAAGATTATTCGTCGGTGCAACCGGGCATTAACGTCGTCCTATATTAGAGAGTTTACAAACTTTACGGTGAACGCTAAAGTTGACGTCACTGCGCATGCGCGTAATTTAACGCACGCACGGTAAACTACGATAACCAATAGGAACGTTTGTGTAGATTTTGACACATAATGAACATAACCCTAAATACCTTTGCGGTTGTATCTGAATTGTTTTTACGACACTTTTTTGACAATTCAAGATAATAATAACAATAAATAATAATATTTTATTTATCCCGTAGATTATGAAAATATGGGACAAGTCAAACAAAGATAATATGAATTACAATAAGAGAAAAATATACCGAGTGTCCAACCTAAGATGCCACGGTTCCTAGCCAATTTATTATTGCCTTTTTGAAAAAAAATTTCAAATAAATGTTGCCTCGAATCATATTCTACATATGCTAAAATTAGTTTCAGTAATGGCGGACTTCCGGTTGTACCGGAAGTAGATACTAACTTTATTATTTTAAATGGAACACCCAGTATATTATTGCACTTTTGGATTCCTTGTTAAATTTAAATAACAATACGTTAGGAATACATTGGGGCTAAGTTGTACCGTTGCCGAATTACATGACGGTTTCCGAAAAAAAAATGACATTTGCAGTGTCCTCGGTGTTTGGAAATACCTCAGGAAATACGAAAGTTAGAAAGATGCGGTTTTCGGTTTTCGCTTAACCATGAAACAGCACACGTATTTTATTTTAAAATTGTTGCGTTTAAATTACAGCGTTATTAAATAGGGATCTGTAATTTTCGAACTCTAAAATCATGGATAACTTGATTTTTTTAAATTGAACGGTATAGCAATTTTTACATAAATGGGTGTAAAATTTAATTTTCTTTCGATATGATATGGATATCATTGTGTCTATCTCCAACGGTTTTGGAGATATTCGCGATTTTTCAGTTTCTCACGATAGATACGTATTGCGAAGCGCCGTACGTTTCACCAGGCTTGGGACTGGCAGCAATAATACTGGCATGCTTAGAAAGTGGCCAACAGAACACAATAGGACCATTTTAAACAAACAAAATTGTCTAAAAGATACTTGAGACGTTCAAAGCGGCATCTTTAAGGTTAACGTAAGCTTCAAAAACAAACCGTTATTAGTGTCCCAAGTGTCAGAACTGACATTCAGAGTACTGTTTGGTAACATAATAATTAAAGATGTCGCTTACTCGAGGAGAATTAGTAGATATGCTTTTCGTTCTCGGTGAATGATTACAGAAACGCTTTATTAGCGTGAATAGTTTACGCACAGTATTACCCATGTAGAAAGCATCCAGATAGGAGGGCATTTCTGTCGCTACTGGGCAGATTTGTAAGTACGGGATTCGCTGCACGTACGAAACGGAACCGCAATAACTCCGTACTTACGGATGAAAATCAGTTGCAGCTCCGATTTCTTATCATGGGGTTTCATTAAAAATAAGGTTTATGAGACGCCACCAACAACCCTGATAATATGCCCCACCGTATTTTAAGAGCGTTTCAAGAAGTCACACCAAAAATACTCAGAAATGCTCAAAAGTGTTTGCAAAAGCGATTTCGATTATGTAGTGCCAAAAACGGACAGCATAGTGTTGTACAAATTCTCTGTACAATGCCAATAATATGCGAGCAAGACGCTCGAAGTGTACGTACGCCATACATTGGATAGATAATGTAGTTTGAAAAATGTGCTGATTTATTGATATTCCAGTAATGTTATGTTTTCTTTTATTTTTGCTATGTTTGCTTGTTTCTAGTGGTCCGATTGTGTTCTGTTGGTCACCTTCTAAGCATGCCAGTATTATTGCTGCCAGTCCCAAGGCTGGTGAAATGCGAGGGGAAGGTGGCCGGCGGCGGCGCTTCGCAATAAGTATCTATAGTGAGAAACTGAAAAATCGCGAATATCTCCAAAACCGTTGAAGATAGACACAATGATATCCATATAAATTCGAAAGAAAATAAACAAAATGGACCATTTTTAACAAAAATAGGATATTTTTATCTGCAAAGTGTAAAAATTAATAAAGTTTATTTAAATAATATTAGAAATATAAACCGGGCTGATAGTCTAGTGGGTTGCACGTTTGGCTATCAGTCATGAAGTCACTGGTTGAACCTCTCTCTAATTAATTACGATAACCGGTTTTTTCTAGGGTTTCGGGGGAAGAAAAAAGAAACAAGTAAATCTCTACTATCTTATCAACCTCGCATCTAGAAATACAAAGAAAAATATCGGATCTGCATAACATACCTGGATCCATCGGTTCTGGCTTAATTATAACATCGCCGATGTTTTTAGCCTTAATAACGCCCCCTTCCACGTCTTCGAATCCGTCCATCGCGTCATCGATGGGCTCTATTTTAACGACGACGTTCGCCGGTTCCTGCACCGTCATTTCCTCGTACTTATCGTCATCGACCAGGTCAATTTTCTCCGGCACTACCTCGTTTATGATCACGTCATCGTCTTCCCCTTCTTCTTCTTCTTCAGGTTCCATCTGCGGAAAGGCGTCTTGCGACATCTGCTCTTCCCCATCGCTAACACCATCCGTCTGTTCCAGCTCGTCATCGTCTATGACGATCTCAGTTAATTCCGCATCGTTTTCTCGACTCGTTTCGCCCAAAGTCTCCAGGCCCGGTATGACTTCCTCTGACTTCTCGGAGTCTTTCAGTACGGATATTTCTTCATATGTACTATCCGCAAGTGACGCCTATTATAGGATTTAGTTATTTTAATAATGTCCGTTGTATCAATTTTTATACGACATCTTACCTGGTAGTCCTCATAGCAAACTGGATGGTAATCCTTATCATCGACTCTAATCGCCATCCGTAAGTGCCACTCCTCTTTTTCCTCGTTATAGAATTGGTCGAATCTATCCTGGCAGACTTCGCAGCGCGGATCCTGCACTGTAGGGTCAGCCGGGACACTGGGAATCTCAACTTCTTCCTCAGTTTCATCGGGAGCGCCTTCAGCCTGGGCCTGCTGTTGATTCTCGAAGTAACTTTTTTCTATACATGGCAAAGAAACAAAAAAAAAAAACGTTTAATATTCAAATTACAAGATCTTATAATCAAAAGCCACTTACCTCGCTCTTCCAAATCTTCAATTTCTTCGTAATTCTTCCAGTCCGACAGCGAATAATACCAGCGCCTGCTGGAGGCTTTCCTGATGTTCTTCTTCCCTTTCCTATTCTGCCGGAAATGCCAGTCCAAGTGTTGGCTGTACTGCATGCTGTGTTCGGGTGGGAATCGCATGCCGCAACTGCTACATTGCATACCCGCGTACAATGTCGATATCAAAGCTGGTTGTCGTCTATAATAAAAGAAGAAAAAACATAATTGCAAGTACGTCCTCACTCGCACACTTTCAAACACTTTACATACAAACTTCATTGCACTGGACATACGTTTCAATAGCAAAACTAACGTCATCAGCAGTAGAACTTCAGTCCAGTTCAGTTCTACTGCTGATGATAACTTCGCTACTGAAACGTGCGTCCAGTGAAGTATATTTTTCACAAAACTCACGTTTTTAACGTTTCCGGTTTTCCAAAGTTGACTGGTTTAAACAGGGGTAAAAATTCCTTCTTTTGAGGCACGACCGAAGTTGCTCGTCCGCCAACAGGTGGCAGCAGCGAGCTTGTAGGTGTCATTAGAGTCGGTTGATTGTCTTGTACGGTAGTGACTATGCCTGTGGCCACTAATTTTTGGAACAGTTCGTTTATATTCAACGTCGACGGCAATATATTAGTGTTGGGGGCCGGATTAGAAGCAACAGGAGCGTCCGGTGTGCTTTGTGATGTCGATTCTACTAGGGCGTCATTCTCCACTTGATAACTGCTCGAATTCAAACTGCTCGTCGATTGACTGGGCATCAGTGACGAAGCCATCAAGTTCGACAGAGTTTCCAAGTTACCTGTGAAAAGTAAACAACAAAAAATTATACTATGTAACGTGATCGACACTTTAAATAAATATTAGCGCAATTGGTCGTGATGACAATTTCAAAAATGTTTTGCTTTCATATGCAAACAGGATTATGCAAGAGTAGGGATGGCAACGATATATCGATATATTTAATATATGGATATTTTTTTAAATGTCATAAGTGTTGGGTGAACCTGGATAGAAAGTTGAAATTCGGAGAAGTTGTATAAGATCATGAAAGATATAGTTTATGCAAAATGGCATCCACCCACCTCCCGGCAGGAGAAAATGTACATTATTGTTTTATCACTTTCGATTGGAGTCGCAGTAAACTTCTTCAAGAAAAAAAATCTTTTCAAAAAGCAATGTATAAAAAAATAACAAAATAGTTAAAAGAGGTTCAGTTGTTTCTACAGTAACTATGGAAGTCGACATAAAAGAAAATGTATATATGTATAAGAAAAATACAAAAATAAATGATGCAGGTGATGAAAATGATGCATTGCACTACTATTGTAGACGATACCTAATAATTAATATTAGGTATCGACTTGACGAAGCTAACGTTTAGCGAAACGCGTCGTATAAAATAAAGTTTGTGAAAATAAGAAGTTTTCTTCATTTTAATATGAATTTTCACCAAGTATCGACCTCCTCAATACAACTATTGTAGACTATTATTTCTTTCTAATTTTGTATAATTAAATGTTTTATATCATGATAACACAAAGAAAAGTTAAAAAAATGCTACGTAATTAATATTACGGGATTGGATAGAACTTTGATTTCAAACTTTTATTCTATTTAGATACTGATTGTGTAGTTTCAATAGTATGGACAAGGAGGCGTACGCAACCATAAAATCGTAAACACTTATTTATTACACTGTCATTCCTTTAACCTTTTTAGACAAAAAAAAAAGAACTAAAAAAGACCATCTGAAACATCGGATGACATTAAGGGATCCATCGGATCCATAAAGTTTGTCTAAGATGCGAATAGGTTATAAAAAATATGCATTTCACACGAATTTTAAACGATAAGTGCATAGTGAAAAGTCTAAGTATAAAAAGAAATATGCTTACTGCTTAGATTCGGCTGTTGAAGTAGATTTTGAATGGACAGCGGGGAATTTGAATTCCTCTCAGGCGAATCGGAACCGCCCCCTTTACCACGCGTCTTCTTCGTGAACACCGGCAACGCTGGTTCGTTCTGATCCACCGGGAGCGTAACATTCTCCATACCCTGTATATTAACCTGTCCCGGCTTAATACCCCTCGGCAACACCGAAAACCTGATGTAATACTTCTTATCGCCCACCATGATCGGTTTCGGTAACGCACCGAATTCCGTATCGAACGGAACGTCGTCGATCAGCGCCATCTGCAGCGAATTCGCGAACTTCAACGTGTGCGCCTGCCCGTTGATCTCGAATTTCTGCGGTTTGCCGTCGAGGAACACGGGAACGACGGTTTTCGCGTCGATTATCAGGTTTATCTTGCCCGCCACGATGTCGACGCGCTTCGTCTGGCCGATCTTGACCTGAGGCGGTGGTCCTTCGATCTTCACGAGGATGAACTCGCCGTCCAACTCGATCCTGATGCCGGGACCGCCGATGAAGCATTCGTACCATTTGTCGTCGATGTGCAATTCGCGGGACGGCCCGCCCAGTTTGACTTTGTGCAATTGTCCGTTGATCGTGACGTCCTTGTACGGCTCGTTGAAGGAGAGGATCGCTACGTCCTGGTCGCCGAAGAAGATCTTCCTCGATCCGTTCTGGAAGCTGATTTCGCGCGGATCGGCGCTGTTCATGAATACAATCGCTATGTCATCGTAATATCTGAAAATTATAATATAATAATATAATACATATAAAGCAGAATATAATCACTCCTCTTACCGTATGTCTCTGGATTCGTTATCGATGACGATAGATTTAATATTATCCTGATTGGCGCAATCCACGATTACGATCTCGGGGGTTTCCTGCGCTGGGGGAATTCCCTGATCGAACACCTCCGCGTTGTTATTCATATTATCGACGTCCATGATTTCCGGATTCTGATTGAACATCTGCGGGGGTTTCCCGAAGCTCGACACCATGGGTCGCCAAGGTCCGTTCGGTCGTACCCAATTATCCGGACCGCCAGGCATCGGAGGTCTCATCATGCGCATCCCCCCTCTCCCGGACATCATACCTCTCCGTGGTCGCCCACGCCACATACCTCCTCGTCTCGGATCCAGATTATTTCTGGGGAAATTACCGAAGTTCTCGTTAGGGTTAATGTGCGGCGCCGGTGGAGGAACACGTTCATCTTTATCGGAAAATATATTCTGTCGATAATTAGTAGAATCCTCCTCGGATGATTCGCTGAAATCTTGCTCCAATTCCTCATCGCTAATCGGTTGCAATGAGATGTTTCCAATGGTCTCTTCGCTCCTTTTAGCGGCTTTCAGCTTCTGATTCTCAATCTGCGCTAGGATTTTGTTCATGAGGGCGGTCTCCTGCTCTTTAGTCATGTTTCCAGTTTTGATGCACTGCTCATCGGCCGATGATATAATGATTTTGTTGAAGGAATCGTCCAGATTTTGTCGTAAATCTACGTCTTCTTGCACCTTCTTCTTCTTTTGCTCGCCTGTAATAGAAACAGAAAGTTAATAACTCCCCAACTAAATCTTTAAACCCGTCCAACTGACCTGCCAGGAATTTATTGTTCATTTTATTCCTGTTAGTGGCGTTAGCCAACTTTTCCCTAACCAAGTCCAAATTACTAGATTTGGGCGAGATAGTTCTGACGATCTCCGGACTATCGTCCAAATCGTCTTTGCTCTTCGATGATATTATGGGTGGTGGGGGTGTCGGAGGCCTGTCTTGCACTTTGGGCGAGTTCATTAACGCTGGTAATCGCCGAAGATCGGTGTCTTCGTTTCCGAAGAGCCTAAATGTGACAATTAGTATGAATATGCATATATACTAATAAATAACTTTAGTTCAAGCAAAAAAGAAATGGATGCAACATATTGTTGAACTGAAACTTACTCGTCGAATTTGCTTCTCTTTTTAGCAGACGCACCATCCATCGATTCAGTTGAGGACCGCTTTTTACTGATGAGTCCCGGCAATTGTCTTAGATCAACGTCCATGCCTTGTATCGTGAGGTCCGTGGTTGAACCTAAATTAACTGTTTCAAAATTATTATTAAATCCGATATTTATAAAAAAAAAACAATGTATGCATCCGATTAAGCATTTCAGTCTTAGTAGATAATTAAATGATTAATCTTGCATCTCATTTAGAGCTTTCTTTACACGGCGATTTCTACTAAATAAAAGATTATACCTTTATCATCCACGATTTCTATCGGCTGCAACCGCGACTGTTTCTCAGGTGGCGCTTGCGTCGGCCTGAGATCGACGTCCATGCTCACCGGTTCGGGACTGGGACTCTGATCACGATTGCGCCTAATGTAATTCCTAGACTTACTGCCCCTGATCTCCTTGAAACCGGTCGTTGGGGAAACGTCGCGCTTTACCGGCGACGATTTGCTGCTGTCCTTCTCGCCTTTATCGCTCATGAAACGCTTAGACGTCGGTTTCTCCTTCTTTTTGTCGCCGCGCGCCGTCAAGTTGGTGCCGCCACCGGCTGACACGTCTTTCTTCTTATGCTTTGAAGGGGGCGCGGTCAGCGAACGACCCGCCATCTTATTCCCACCGCCCGACTTACTTTTGACGGGGGAATCGAGAGAACTGGCGGAGGAGCCCTTGAAGGAGCCGCCCTCCGAAGCACCGGAGGTGAAGGACGAGGTGGAGGAGGATTTCAATCCCGTTCGGCCGGATTTCTTCGTAGGGGACGGACTGCTATCGGAGGATAGTTTCGAAGCGGACTTTTTCGACGGGGAGGACTGGTTTAGGGATTTGTTCGACTTACTATTACTAATATTAGTGTTAAGGGCGCCTTGAACGCCGGCGCTGTTACTATCTTTACTAGCTACCAAACGAGGTTCGGTGGAACGGTGTTCTCGAACACTCACTTTACTTGTAAAATTTTTATTATTCGAACTAAGTGTGTCTGCAGTAGAAGCGTTACTAGATTTACTCTCTAATAGCACATTAGTATTTACAGTAGTTGATAAAGCGGACGAAGTGGCCGACGTGGAACCGCTGGTGTTCTGATGACGCAACAAGCGGGGATCTCGTATCGGTCTCGAAGCGGCTGCCGCCACCAAGGCGCTGTTCACTGGGGCTATGCGAGCTGTCGTATTCGTCGCTGTAACAGCCATTTGTCTGTGGCTGAGAATCCCGGTAGCCTGCTAAAGAGAAACGATTTAAAAGAAACTGCTAACTAAAAATCAAAAAAAACTTACATTTAACCCTTTTCCTTTTGTAATCGTCGAAGCAGTGCTTGTAGCCAATTGTTTCGCTACCTCAGGCTTTAATAAAATATTCTAAAAACAATTAAAAAATTAAATTCCACCCACAAACTAATATATTCCTTTTTACCTGTGGTTTATTCACTTTCGGGACATCCTCAGCGACCGTTTGGTTATTAACTATGGTCGTCTTCATCTGTTCCTGCAGCTTGACCTGTTGCTGCAGCAGCTCCAACTCCAACTTCTTCCGTTCCAATTCGAGCAACTGCTTCTGCTTTATGATAATCTTTTTTTGCATATCGAGCGTATCCAACTCCTGGTTACTGGAAATCAACGAGGTCATCCGGTTCTGCGCTGGGACGGTCGATAGCGGTGGACTTTTCTTAGGTATCGCTGACTGGAAGAGACAGGAGAGAGCGCTTAATCCACACAGTCGCAGTGTTAAATAAAGAACGGTTTATGTTGTTTTTATATTTTATTAAAAGAGACATGTACAAAAATGGATCACGTGATATCATACATACATTATGTAAAAATTTTGGGTTAAAATGGATATTGTTGGTGAGTTGGGGCATCACGATCGGCCAGGCTGGATCCAACTGTTTCACGCTGACGTCCAACTCGCACAGTTTCGTTTTCGGTAGTTCCTCGTTCCAAGTTTGTCTCAACTTGAACATTTCTCCCCGTGTTTTCTCATTTACCTGAAATTTTTAACCATATATTATCAAAGTTATACATTCGATTTGTAATGTTAAAATTGAAATAATTAATTATGGAGGCTGATGTACCTAAAAACGGTTGTACCTACGATCATTGCGTCTTAGAGAAGACATCTTTGATTAATTGTAGTATTCCTACCCTTACAGGATAAAATGACATATAGCTAATTAGATTTCTTTAGTGAAAATTTATCAGTAAAAAACTAGTCTTCAAAATCTTTCGCTCTTTCGTTGCTTTCCTGTTTTATATTATTTCTATGTATAATTAATAGGTGTGTATGTTGGGATTGCAGTATTTGTTCGAAATAGGCCAAATTTGACGTCACAAAACAATTCCAGGTTAATCTGGGCACATGTTCTGGACAGCTACTAACGAAGTTTTCTGACGTCATCCACTTTTGTTTTGAACGAGCATTGTAAACACCGACAAAGCCAGGATAAATACCAAAATGAAATATAGATACAAATAAATATCAGATATTACATAATTGCACGCCTTATCATTATAAAACAAGAAAATTTAAGAGTAAAATTATATAAAAGTATAGTAGAAGTATTGATAAAAGAAATGATGCCAAAAATATCGCAGCATTGATTTACCTAAAATCTAAGGAAACCTATGTAGCAGAATTTAAAAAAGAAACAGATAATATAATAGAAACAAAGTTTGGAGAATACCAATGTGGGTTTCGGAAATGCAGATCAGTTACAGATCAAATATATATATTGAAATAAATCACGGGTAATAGTGTAAATCAAAAATTGCTGCGGCATATGCTTTTTATAGATTTTCAGGAAGTATATGATAAAAAAAAAACGACCAAAAGTATATGAAGCACTAAAATAGTTAGGTATTCAGGAAAAATTAGTAAGATTGATGAAAATGCCCCAAGGGGAACAGATTACAACGTGCATATACCAAAATAATATACATTATTGGAAACGAAAACTTTTGTATAATTCCTTCAACTCTACAAACGTTCATATTATTAAAACTTCAAAATTATCTAAATTAGCAAATAATTGCAAAGCACTGTAAACGGGTTAAATGATAATCAGACTCAATAAAGTGTTGAGGGAATTGTGTATTGACCACAGGTATAATTAAAAATTGACAACAATAATAAGACTTAAATTAAACAGACAAATACCCTCTAAATGTTACAGAATAAATTATAAGTTCCGTTAGTATAATCTGACATCTTTAGTCAGCTTTACTATTGATTCACGATTAGGCATCAAATTACGAAAATATCGACCACTTGTTTGTTTGTGTCATAACTGTTCGTCATTTCTGGACAACATTACCGATATCTTTTGTCGTTTTATTTTATATCTAGAATGCAATGATGTACAGAAAATGTTAAGTTTTTAATTTTAATTAGTTTTACGCATTTCTAATCGATTAAACATTTCTATTTTATATTTATTATATATTGGTGTGCAAAAATGTCTGCAAGATGTAAGCATGGCGGCATATTGTATTTTTCTCAACTGATATCTTAATTATTTCAAAGAATCTTCGGTGGAAAAAAAAATATTTTAAACATAAAAGATTAGAATGGTATCTTTGATTTAAACAACTGAAATATACCCGGGGCTTTTTAAAAAATCCAAAATTTAATTAATTTTTAGTGACTACATGTGAATTAATATGTAAGCGCTTATGCCTGATACCTGATTTCTAAAAATTTCGTTTCTTCTATACAAACAAACTGAAATAAGAGAAACGTGACATTCTAAAAATTCGGAGAATTGCATACATATAAGATTGCATTTATCTTCAAGGATATCATCCAGCAATATTGAAATGATGCAAGTGTGCTATAATCTTGGGTTAACTTAAAAAAAAAAACAATTTATTTAATGGATACTAAAAATGATTCAAACAATACTAATTACATTTCGAATTCTGATCGCATTTAACTTAATCTAAACTGATAAGTAATGTATTAAGACACATACAAGGAATATAAAGCACTGTTATATTATATCATATTCAAATTAGGCCAATAAATATTTTTTTTAAATAAAGATAATTACAACAAACAAATATACATAATTTTAAAAAAAAAAGTTGTCAAAATTCTGCATTAACAATACACACATTACAGGACAGTATTAATTTGGCAAGGAAAAGGAGACCTCTGCGTCAGTAATCAAGGAGAACTAAACATCTCATTTTTTAAGTAAAAAAATTATTTGTTAAAACACTTCTGCAATACAATACAATCGGTAAAGTTTTTTCCTAAAAAAGCATTTTTAAGTAAAAAATGACTAAAAAGGCAGGTAAAAGCCATTTGCCTAAATATCCAGGCTCTTATAATGATAATGCATTATTTATCTAAAGATTAAATACCAGTCGAGATCATGTAATACATACACAGATTGCAAAAACAAGATTCCTTAGATGTATGATTCAACAAAAGTTACGCACAAAAATTGTTTCAATTTTTGTGTCTAAAATAACTTTGAAAATTAGACAATGAAATAAGAAACATCGTTTAAATCCTTAACTATAGTAATACCTGTATTTATAGTACTGTACTTATATATAGCAGTTTATAGATGCCATAATATAGTATTTCATCCGTATTTACAGTATAACATCTATTTAAAGTTAGTAAATGTGCTCTATTTAAGTAGTAGTAGTACCCGTTAAGTGGTTTTAAATAATTAGCGCTGTCTTGAGTTATATAGAGTATGCACTAAATAAATACACCTTAAGATTCAAAGAAATCATAGTCTATGGAATAGAGGTGTCTATCAAAGGAGATTACACTATATGTGGAAATAAATATATCTATGTGGTGTACAAGATGTCATTTGTATAGCAAAGTTTGTCATTTCAGGTGTTATTATATAAAATTTTCCCAGGCATATGACTACTTCAATCAATATGAGTGTATATAAAGTTATATCAAATGTGTACATACCTAATTTTAAATTGACCATGATACAATGCAGGTAGTAGGTGCTGATAACATTATTATATGCAATTGTAGCATTCAATTTTGCATAGTATTGTTACCTATATCAGTAAATACACACGACCCAAACAAAACGGCATACAAATTGTATTGTTATGAATTAATGACTTCATATCAATTTGGTAAATGTAATATGAAATCATTTATGCATAATTTCTAAATGCTAAACCCTCGCGAAACAGAGTTTTACCAACTAAAACAAAGTACCTACATATAAAAATAAAAGAATACATACCACTTGGAAAACGTGACAAAATACTGAAACAATATTTTGGCAAAGGAGAGTTTTGTATGTTCCTCCGATGTTCTTGATGATACAATCTATCAGGTACAGAGCTGGCAATTTGATATCCACGGGACCCTAGATAAAAACAAACTCACTTTGTTGTAGCATCTCTGTTTTTTATCATCATTACTAGTAATAATATTAAAGTACCTTAAATAATAACTCAAAATAAAACTTATCTTTTTAAATATTGAGAGCAACTTATATACTTACACAAATTCACTTTGAAATTATGTAAACTTACTCTAAAGACCTCTTTTTTTTTTCGTTATTCAACAAACAAGTTTAAAATGTATTTTATATCGTGTTTAGATTGTAGTTAATTAAAAATGAGCACCACCTGTTTTAATCGTTATTACTATCAATACAGCAAATTCAAATTTCCTCATCGCTTCAATGCACAATAATTTTGTTGTGTAATTTCACTTCATAAGGACACACATTTATTACAAGAAATGCACTATCAGAATATATCTTAGATCGGGATGGGGTAATTTGAAAATTTTTAGGTAATATTATGCGGATGAATAATTCACCAAGGTATATAATGGAAATTTCACTTTGAATTTGAGAGCGTTGATCGAATAACATGCATCATGTAAAAATAAATAATTATACTTCCTTTCTCAAATTATTTATTGAAATAGTTCACAAAATTTTATGGAAAAAAAAAGATCAGCTGTGACTAATGTAAGAAGCAAAACACAATAGAAATGACGGTTCAAAGTAGCACGTTATTATTAACATACAGCACATACAATGAACCTCAAATTATGCTTATCATTAATGTAACTTATTTAATAGTAGAAATAATACCAAACATATTAAAAAATAACCTTTATGAGATGAGATTCTATAGCTTCTACTATAACGGGGGCATGTGCGATGTTCTCTTCCGCCAACATTGTAAGCACATTGATTAAAGGTTTGCTGTTGAACGTTAGGTCCGCTAATGTCGAAATATAACACTCCTTCACTTCCTTGGCGGTCGACATCGCCGAAATATCACAGTCAACAGTCACTAACTAACACACTACAATTAATATTAAAGTGAAGCAACACAATCGTAATTCCGTAAAAAAGTCTGTTGGTCTACTTGAAATGCAATACGTCATGCGCAAGTCACCTAGTCAAACTGGCTACCATTCTGAAATGCATCGTTTATATCCTCCGAATTTGGGACTAATTCCTGGATATTTATTCAAAACTAATTCCATTAAGGGATTAGCTTACTTGCAAATTAAAATCCTAAAGCTGCTTATTGGAAAAGCCATTAAGAACATATTGTTAATTTTAATTAGTGGCACTTTCTGAACGCATTCAAATGAGTGACACATGGAATTATCCAAACAAATTAAATTTTATTTTAATTACTATTTATCTTAATCCGGTAATCCTACCTAATTTGAAGCATATTATTAATTACTCATTAATGATCTTCTGTAATCTTGCACCCTATGTGCAATTCTTAACCTTGTCTTTTTGAGAAATTGGAATCGGCCATAAATATATTTGTAGGTAATTATTTATGAAATGAGTATGAATACATGTTTGGAGTACTGCCGTTATAGAGAATAACAACAACACGCAATTAACAAAATATTGTGTTGCTTTCTTATAATAATCCTTGAAATACAACACAATACAAGTTACAAAAAAAAAAACATTGTGGTGGCTATATACTAATAATATTTGCAATATATACTGCTGATAAGCAAACATTTTAAATGTAGAAAAGATCCCAAGAACCAAGTCCCAAATCGAGAACAAATAATAATTTATTTTTACGATCAATTCATCTCGATTACTTTTGTAACCATAGAATAACTTCTTTTTACCATTAAACTTTCACTACCAATCATCTGCTACCATTAGATAAATCCAAACCACGTGATCGAAAATGGCCGTTGTGGGCAAATAAATCGCGTTCAATCATATCGTAAGCCATTTTATGCAAGTTTTTCTATGCATTTATGACAATTTTTGTGTCAAACTTTGACAAAAGGAAGCAAATATTGACATCAAAAGTGCGGAAAGTAGCGCGACGTTTGCCCTCAACAGCCATATTGAATTGAATTTTGACAGGTTGTTGGATTGTGGATTGTGGATTGATCTATCGTCGTCAAATCAGAGTCAAATGGATGCATCCGTACATAACCTAGAAACAGCATTTTTTAAACTGATTGTTCACTACTTTCTATTTCATTCATTCAAAAAAGGATTAAACATTCTACACTCCGTGAAGCAATTTTTTCGTTAATCTGCATATATAATTCGCCAAAATCAGTAGAGTTACAGTACCGTTGGCCCGACATTATGTTGACTCTATGATTCTAGCCTTGTTTGCCTTGTTTATATAGATAGGTACCTACATATACACATGCTTAATAAATTAAGTTATTGCAATCAAAAGATTTTTTTTTATTAATTTGTATTTTAATAAAATTGCATTTGGTGTAAAATACCCGTTTTGGGGAAATACTAAAAAAGGCGGAGATGCGCCGATGATATATTTGACAGTTGACAATAAAATTTTGACGTATTTGGCAGTTTGTGAAGAAATGAGCTATTTAAATCAAAATAAATAAAGATTATAAGAGAAAGAAATGCATTGAAGGAGTTACGATCTCATATAAATACAGGAGAAACTTTCGTAGCTCCGAAGTTTCTCTAAAAGATATGAACCGTTCATCTGCTCATACGTATTAATCCATTATTATTACCGTATGTTCATCCGGTGTTCGAGTACGTGAACATGTAGGTGACGCAATTTTTTAATTTTTAAAATTTACATATTTATAAATATCAGGTGAAATCTACCATGATCTCACCGATGCCCCCGGAATTCAGCGAAATAACTATTAAACTGGGTATTTAAAAAATATTTTGTTGGATAAACAAAAGAATGTCTGCAATAATACAGTTTGTCAAAAACTGACTTAAAACTGAAGCTACTTAACTCGTTTAACTAAGAATAATATAGTGAAAAAATGGATGATTACAAGTTTCTGTTTAAAGTGGTTCTCGTGGGGAATGCAGGTGTAGGAAAGACGTGTTTAGTACGAAGGTTTACTCAGGGCTTATTTCCTCCTGGCCAAGGTGCTACTATCGGCGTTGATTTTATGATTAAGACTGTTGAAGTTGAGGGTGAGAAAGTTAAGGTAGGTGATGAAACATAACAATGCTATTCGATAAAATTTTGAATCATTTAGTTACAAATCTGGGACACAGCGGGGCAAGAAAGGTTTAGATCCATAACGCAAAGTTACTATAGATCAGCACATGCATTGATATTGGTTTATGACATATCTTGTCAACCAACATTTGATTGTTTACCAGATTGGCTTAGGGAAATTGAAGAATATGCTAGTAGTAGGGTTTTACGGATATTAGTAGGTACGTTGTAATATTTGCTTTGGAAAGATCATTTTGTAGGCTTGTACTTCTCATTATTATTTGCTACTTATTTATTTATTAGAGACTTGTGAAATGTAAACATTAATGTACAGGGTGACAGATATGCTTACTATGAAAAATATACTGTCAACTGTATTTTGTTTTACTTTATAAACAAGGCCTGTAGAAACAACCATTAATATTCAAGTTTATTTTATTATAGAAAATCGCAGGTTTTCACCGATTTTTATTAATTAATCAGCCTGTATTTGAAAAAATCTTGTTAATTCTTGAAAATATATGCACTAGCAATCAGTTCACTTGCCGCAATAATTACTCATACTTTCTCCTTTAGCATTTTCACTTTTATTGCATAACTCTATTTAGTGAGCATTATTACCTGGTTTTATAACTTTATTTCTGATTTTTAGGCAATAAAATTGATCGTGACGATAGGGAGATCCCGACTCATGTCGGCGAAGATTTTGCTGCTAGACACAACATGTATTTTTTGGAGACGTCAGCCAAAGAGGCTGACAACGTAGAGAAACTTTTTATGCAAATAGCCGAGGATCTCATGGAGGTATTTTTTAAGGTTTATCTAATTTTTCATTTAATTTAGAACAATGGGAGGTGGATGGTGCAACAGTAAAGCTAATTTGTTTCGATATCGAAATTAATACATAATTTTTCATAGCAGGCTCGAAGTAAGGATCTTCCAAGGTACGATGCTTCCGCAACGAACATAGACAGTAGAACATCGTCGATAGGAGATTCAAATTGTTGCGGAAAACTCATCTAGATGCTACTAGCTTCATTCTCGATTTCTCAGATGTTCATCTTTATGTTTTCGTTGATGCTCTGTTGCTCTCAGGTATTAGTAAGCGCTCTTTAGTGACTGTATATTGTAAGATTATCTTTTTATGATTAGAACTTTGTAACGACAACAATAAACAAATTGCAAGGGTTGTGGACCGATTATTAGAATCTGGTATTCGATAATTTTCATTCGCTTTTCGAATTATCTCATAGCAATAGAACAGAAATACATGTAGTGTAAAACAGACATTCGTCGACGTCTAATATTTTTGTAGTTTAGCTAAGCTCTGAATTACTGCATAATGACATATCGATGGATTGCTCGAAATATACAATGATAATGATCGTAACAACACCTAAATGCTGTGCAATGTAATCCATTAGCAGATTGTGAATTTATGGAATTGTTTTTAATATTACTTTCGCTTTGATTGGATCGGACTGTTAAAAGCTCTCGATAGCTGTGTATCTTATATTTTCTACATTTTTATATTGAACGCTTATGTGGAATTCTAAATGTTGGTGGATAAGTGCATTATCAAGCATTGATATTCGAAAATCTGGCCTAGGTAATAAACATTTGTGAAATAAATAAAACATCACTATAAAGCACTTATTTTACATCATTTAGGAATAAGTTTCGGATGGAAAACTTTTTATTTATTACATTTTTACTAACGTAAAGTAGATTACTTAAAATAAATAGCTGTGATTTCAAAAGCATTTATCGTAACTTAACATTTTTGTACTCATATGACGCGAATTGTTTTTCGATTGTTTTTGTTGATTGATTGAAGTGATTTGGTTGATTTTAGCTTCAGCTTTATAATTAAAAAATAATTATATAATAAAAAAAAAATGGTGGAAAACGGCACATTTGTACTTAATAACTTATAAGCACTCGATGGTGTAGGTATTGTTTTTTTATTAATTATTTACTTCTTTCTTTGTTGTTTTTATAAATATTTATTAATGTTAAAATTGTAACCAAAGAATAAATATGAGAAATAAAACGACCAATAAAAAGGCGAATTTGTATTTTATTTTGCAAATGATATACCATCTATGTAATTGAACATAAGAAATAAGAGAAAGCGCGAGTTTCACTGTTTTTGCGTTTTGTTATTCAGGTGTCTAAAGATTAGTTAGAAAATATGCAACACGCAAATAATCATTTATAGATTAATTCTCTTTTCCTAAAGCGATGACTATTAGACAGAGTCGTGCATTATTCGAATAAATATCGTTTAAATGATCATTCGAATAATTTTATTCGCGAATAATAATTTATTCGTCAATCACGAATAAACTAATCCGTTCTTCCCTATAGAGTGAATAAAGTACTACTATACTTATTACTGATGTGGGGTCTGTTAAAGTCTTGGGGCGCTATTCTTGAAACCATGCGAATATTTTTGTATACGAACGCATTCGAACGGTCAAATTACGCACCTACATAAATAAAAACGGCGATTTCTGCTTCGCGCTTTATTCAATAGAATACCGAAAAATCAAAAGTGTTCATTTATATACGGAAAATATCTTGTGAGAATCAAATATTTCAAATTTTGCATTTACTCTTTTTGTTACCTAAAGCGCTGTGATCCTATCGTATAAGAAATACATTTTGCTAGAAGTGCAGATAGAACAAACACTCTCTATATATAACTGTATGAGGCATGAACATTAAATGTTTTGCCCATTACCTGATCAAATGAATTGCTTCCACGCTGTAGATAGCATTAGCAATGATGGAGCTTGAGATTGAATGTTTTACATGCAAATGAAATAATTAAATGAATCTGCTGTGGATGAAAACGGGCACATGAAAAAAAAAAATATGAATTTGTGAAAAAATGACTTTTATTCGTACCCAGCCAAAGAAAAAATAATAATTTTTAATGGTCGATTTCGATGACAAGCAATGGAATGGGCAAAAGGGAATTAAATCAGGTATGTACGTATTTTTTTCATTAAATGTATTTGCAATTCTTTTTCTACGTCGTCTCAGAACTTACCTTCAAATCCCAAATATTTACAGCCTCATACATTATCGCAGACAAATCATCTACGTCAACATCGCCAGAATCGTCACTCATCAAAGTGTTCATTATATTAATTGTTTTCTTACACGTATGGCTCGTAATCGGAATTATACTGAATCTCTGCAAACATTCTATATTCTGCGAGTTCTCGTCTAAATTGAGTTCCTCACCTACAGTTTTCAACCTATCGAAATCTGGCAACCTAGCCGTAAAATATTTATTTACCTCTTGGCGCAAATTGTTTTCGAATTTTTTGAAATTCTCGCGTTTATCTGACAGTAATAGAGGTTTCAAAATGGTTTCACCAAAACAGGTACCGAAAAGATCGTATTCGTTTTGAACTCTCTCTAGATATCGCGGAGATTTTTTATATATAATGTCGAGTAAACTGGGAAATTGCAAAACGCTAATAGATTCGTTTTGAAAATGCACCGTCAGTTCATGTAATAAACTGGAAATGTCCGTTAATAAAGCTAGCACCATAGGGAAGCTCCACGATTGCATTATATAAAGTATCCGTTCGCTTTTTTCGCTTGAAATTTTACGTAAGAAATTAATAAACGCGGTGTAATTCTCGATAATATTCACTAACGCGGAATAATTTAAATTGTCCCAATCGAATTTTGGTATATTGATTATATCTATGAACGCTTCATTATTGATGTCTGATAATAGAAAGTCCTCGTATAAATCATTCACGAACTGTACGAACAACGTAAATTCATACGGTATGGTAGCTAAAAACGCATCTGAATTCAAAATATCTTGCAACACAAGTTCGAGCTTATGTCCGAGACAGTGCACAATAATAAGATCCGAGTAGTATTTTTTGAGGGAATCGCCGATATCTTCGTAAGTTGCTAATAAATTCGACCCGCCGTCTGTGGCGTAGCCAACCAACTGCTTTGAGAAGAGGTTCGTCACACTGCTGACGCCGTGCTTGTGAAAAGTGTCTACGATTCTATCGAAGATCGTCGTTCGATTCATCTTGTTTATGTGGATGAGATCGAAAAAGAAATTTTGAACCGCATCTCCATAAGTGCATCTAATGTACATTAGTATGAACAAATGTTCATCTGCAACGTAGTTTTGGTCTAATAGTATGCTGAATATGCAACCAGATTCGCGCAGGTGTTTGCAAAAAGTCGTTCGGTTCTCTTTAGCAATTGAACGGCAATCTTTTGAAACTCCGCTTGTGCATCCTCCTCTGTTTTCTATTTTGAGGCAGCGTTGGCAACATGGTCGTAAAGAATTTGTTTGATAATCTTTCAGAATCAAGCTGTGTATCTCGTCTACCAGTTGGCATATATTGCATGTTGAGATATTTTGCAACAGAGATGTAAGTTCACGTTTTAACAACGGTGATTTGGAATTCATTTTTTTCTGAAACGCAAAAATAAAATTAAATTCAGTACAATTTTACAATATACTTGAATAATATAAATAATACTTATATTTATTTTGAAAATAAAGCATATTTCAATTTTTTTTTATTTTTAAGGAATTATTTGTTTAGCAATGGGGGAAGTACCATTTCGATGTGTCACACCTTTGCATTTAATAGATTCCATATTGGTATTGATGATATTTTTAGAAACTTTAGTCGGTTAATAATTTAATTTACTTATTCATAAGATAATTGTCATCATTATTTTTCTGACGCAATTTCACTTTTTCAAACACAAATGAACATCAATTATTAAAAATAATGACTAATAATTTTTGTATATAAACGATGAGGGATTTTCCTATATTTCGCGAGTCGTATAATAGGATATTAAATTAAATATTTAAAAATAGATTTTCTTACCCGATTCCCAGTATATTCCAATATTAACATAAATACATACCACAGAACTAACGTTTTTTTTTTGCATGAACCGACATCGTATGATTGAAAGGTAATATTTGGCGATTATCTAACTAACTTCTCATCCTTTCGTAGTTATATTTATCAACCATCAGATTATTGTTATCATCTGATAAGTATTTATATGATTTCGACATGCCAGTTAACATCTTTGACGTGTTTAAAAGATGAGATTTGTGGCAATATGAAATAACATATTAAAATGCGATATATAATGATTATTGTCTGAATATTTTAGGTCAAAAACGTAGAAATTGCTTCCACGTATCCCTGCTCCTTATAAGTGCTTATAGTGAGGGTGCACTATCTAATCAATAAAATTATAAAAAATGTAAGGTCAGCAGTAGTTGTGATTTAATGCTAGTTGAAAACTTAAAACGTCTGGGCAATAACAGATGTGGGATTGACAATAGATATTAGTAAAACCACAGACAAGAGTCTGTGGTAAAACATGAAATGCACGCAAAAATAAAGTTCAAACCAATACTCTGTTATCACACCTTAAAGCATGAAAAGTCTGATAGAATCGGGTATTCCCCCACTCTTCCACGATTCAACTAATAAATCGGCATCAGTAAAGCCAGTTTAGTATCTGTTTAGATAATATTTTAGATAGATTTAAGTGTAAACATAAAATAATAAAAAACGTTTTATTATATCAATACAAACTTATCATTATTATTTACATAGAACAATTGTGAGCCCATCTCGGGAATGGGATGGTATCTTTGATATTATTTATCCCTAACAGTGACTGTATAAGCCTTTCCAAGCCCAATCCGAAACCTGCTGTGGGTACTCCGCCGAATTTTCTCAAATCCAAATACCAGTCCAATTTGTTGAATTCGGGTAATTTGGCTTTCAATTTGTGATAGTTGTTTTCGCGGAGGCTACCCCCTATAATTTCCCCGACATCCGGGCCCAGAAGATCCAATGCAGCCACCTAGGAGAAAAAGGTAAAACTTTAGAATTAAAAAGAGGGTTTTAGTGGACGAGAATCAATAGATGGCGCTATTGTTTGAAAATATTTTTAAATACAAATCGTTTTAGATATCTTTATCTTTTTGGGCATTTTATTTAACTTCAGAAGGGTGTGAACCAAGATGAAAGTAAGAAAAAATAAATTTGCATACGAAAATGAATGATTTGCAGATTTTCTATGTTGAATTATAGCTCAACAATTCATTCCATGTCAAATCAATCAGTCCCTCAAAGTGACCATTTTCAATTTTTTATCTTATTGGGTTTTGATGTAATTAATTTTTAAGTTTTTGAAAAATTGTCATATTTTGGCATGCAGTAACTTTTTAAATCTTGAATTACTTAACTTCTGTTAGGTTTACGGATATATTTGATCCCTTATTTGAACATGCTTGGTGAAACAATTTTTTTAATTTATTTATACTTCAAGATGCTGCACAAGGCTTTCAATGAAACAATGCTCAAGCAATAATACATCCACTTGTGATTTACTATGTTGATGAAGAAAGTTGGCGCACCTGAGTTTAATTATCACTTCTGATTGTATGATGTGCATGATACAGTGGCTGTTCATTTGTATCAGCGTCTCATGATTGACTTTCTTAAACAGAACTTGAGAACTATAAACCTGAGAAGCAGCGTCACAATACTGTTATGGACGCCAGTTTACGTTGAGCGCTCAGAGATGGCGCTAACGGTCAAGGCATCGAGAGACAAACTTCGCGTATGTAACGTCAGATGACGGAGCGGTTTGTAAACAGAAAACCGCTTAAATGAAAAAATAGAGATATAGTCCGTTCCGTGCACGCTATTAATAGAATTTTCGGAATGCCCAACACAAACACAATAAAATACCTATCGAAATATAATATTCAACATCACTGCGAATGTCTTTTTATGTTGGTGCGAATGTACACTGTTGACACATACCACTCTGTCATTTGAGATTTTTAAGGTTATTACCTAAATATTGTACATTGGACATGAGCATTTGATACCTTAACCTAAAATATAAATAAATCGATTTTGCAACACTGTTTTGATATCGTTAATGACGTCTTGCTATCGTGAACGGACTATAATTCCAGATTGGATTCTAGTAGCGCCGAGAGGTGACTCGAACATTCTCAAAGGAGGTCGAGCGGTATATAAATACGACGCTGTGATTGGGTAGAGTTAGTTAAATCCGGATAATGAGCGCGATGAAATAAACATAAATGAATGTTTTATTAGTGTTTACGTTACACTACAAAAATAAACGAGTAAGTTATCTCCTGATACCATTGAAACCTCACTTTGTAAATTTCAGAATATAAAGCTTGTAATATTGCAAAAATATTTTTTCAAAATTTTTGAAAAATACCATCTTAAAATTTTTTTTCTACCAAGCATATTTAAGTATCATACCTATTAAACCTTATGGAATTCTCTTTAAAATAAGGGGCCAAACATCTCTCTAGATCAAATAAAACTTGAGTGATTCAAGATTTAGAAAGTTAATGCATGCCAAACGACTATTTTTCAAAAATTTAAAAACACACTATAATTCAATAAGATATAAAATTCTAAACGTACATTTTCATTTTTATCATTAAGAAGAATAATTTTATAATAATTTTTTTTTTTTTAATTTTGACACTTTTCGGTTGATATGAATAAGCCTAGTCTGTTTTCTATGAAATCAGTTATGTTTTGCGCATACGTTTGATGACTATTTTATAATTAATAGACCTAAAAGACGCAAATCCATTGCGAATTTAATGAATGTGCATAAATGCATATCATGAGTCAGACAAATATAAAAATAAAAAATATATATAATAAAGCCTTATTACCTTTGTGCTATCTTCACTAAGCTCCCTCATATAAAACGGTTTCATTTGTTTTGGCCAGTTTATAACAAAAACAAGGGTATTGCTATATTTTACAAGAAAAATTTCATGTTCTTTAGATAGATTCTCCCCTTTGCGATATGGATGCTTAAATTTATCATTATTTTTCTCTAGTATCAACGTAGCTTCTTCAAAATCCATTTCACGACAAGGTTTATTCACGAATATATCAGAATTATTTACTGATTGAATATTTGCCACATCTTCCGAATATTTATCAAGCACATTTGAGCATACAGTTTTCATCAAAGATTCAATAGATGTGATTAATTCTTCTAAGGTATCGACAAATGCAATCTCCACTTCTAACATATAAAATTCAGATAGGTGATGTCTAGATCTCGAGTTTTCAGCCCTGAAGGTAGGTCCCATGGTGTAAACTTTACTTAATCCGTGAGCTGCGGCTTCTAGATGTAATTGACCTGATACTGATAAAAAGGTTTTAGTCCCAAAATAAATTTCTTCTTGTGGTGTACCGGGTTTTGCCATATTTTCCAATAAAGATTTATTATCTGGTACCACTACAAATACTTCACCAGCTCCTTCACAATCATTAGATGTTATAATAGGCGTATGGATGTTTATAAAACCGTTTTTATATAGATAACTTTGTATTTCAAAATTTATTCCATTCCTTATCCTAAGTAATGACGCAAATTTATTCGTCCTAGGTCGTAAATGCAGATATTGTCTTACGTATTCTGGTGCATATGATTTCCTTGGCGCAAAAGGATATCCTTCACTTACTACACAGCCACCTAATACTTCAACCGTGTTTGCTTGTAGTTCTAATTGTCCCGATGGCGCAGTGCTCAAATTTCCTTCAGCCAGTATTGAGGATCCAGCGCTTAATTGACTGTTTCCTTTCGTTTGCGGAGTAATGACTTGCAACCGCTTGGGGCTAGAACCATCGTTTACATCAAAAAATAAATTTTCTTTCATTCTTCTCACAGATTTCACCCATCCCTAATAATTATATCTATTGCATGAGAAATATTGTGAGTAATTTTAGGAAAAAATACTTTAATCTTAACAATGTCACCTGGAGCATTTTGTTGGAGTATATTTGCTATGGTGTTATGATTAGCAATGTGTAACAATTTCTTTTTATATTTGCATAATAAACTCGGAGAAATTAATTGCCTTATTAGAATCATTTTTTGGTACGTAAACAGATATTCTTAAATCGATTTGTAAAACGCGCAACTTTTAGGTTATGATTACAAGAAACAAAACTGTCAAATATGTCGATCAAAATTAGAGACTGCTAGGGATTTTTTCCTTTCGTTTTCAAATGAAATCTGTGCCGCTCTGTGTAGATGTGCGCAAGTGCACGTGTCATAATAGTTTATAATCCGAACATTGCGGTTAATCATGGATTTAGAATTATCTTACGTCGTACATTGTTTCACATTATTTTGAAGGATTCTCGCTACACAATACAAAATTTTAGTGTGGGTATTTA
The DNA here is from genome assembly GCA_949128085.1 of Cetonia aurata. Classification (NCBI taxonomy): domain Eukaryota; kingdom Metazoa; phylum Arthropoda; class Insecta; order Coleoptera; family Scarabaeidae; genus Cetonia; species Cetonia aurata. The sequence goes on from OX421885.1 coordinate 40,945,581, forward strand.
TATATCAATTGTGAAGTAGAAGATTTAAGATGTCCACGGGATTCGGTTTTGGCGCGAAGTAAGGCATTTCATTTTTTATTTTAAATATGATAATAACGTCGTTTATTTAATAGGCCTGCAACGCCAGCATTTGGCCAAAGCAGTTTCGGTGCTCCGGCCTCAGGAAGTATAACGTTTGGAACACCCGCCGTTCAAAATCCTACACCTTTCAGTGCAGCTACTCAACCGTCAACAGGTAAAACTCTTAGGCAATAATTAGAGTCGTTACAGACTGTTTGGATTTTTTCCTCCAACGAATGATTCAGAGTGCAAATAGGAGAATTTCAAAAGTGTCTGTGATACTTATAATAGATGTTTTGTCAAAGTATTTATATCATAATATGGGGGAGTTATGTGACAGTTGTAGACATTTATAAATTTTAATTTTTGATTTATTTGATTAAATGAACCTGAGGTATCATTGACAATTCAATTCAAAATGAACAACGTTTGCTTTTATTTAATCAAATTCAATATTTGTTGACAGTCAATTTAACCATAACCTCAAATTGACATATGAAGATGTATATAAGTATTAGATGTTGACAGTTGCACTTATTTGCTCTGAACAGTACAAGTTTGACAACATAAAATAGTCCAAAATTGAAACGAGCACTTGTTCCAAATAAGTACCAAGAAACACGTTTGTTTAACAGAAATTTTGTGTTGGCATTATTATTAACATATATAAAAATTTTACATTATAATTTATCAATATGTAAAATTTTTTTCTAACATGAGCTTATCATACTCATTAAATATTTATAGCATTCTATATGTATCTAAAATCAGTTGATGCTGCCAATTTTATTCGGAACAACTTACTCCTATACTCTAGCAGGAGCAAAAAAAACTGTTCAGAACAAGTTTCTCTGCCCTGTTTAATGCTTAACAAACAGTGTAGTATTCCTAAAGAACACGGAACTTCTGCACTTTTTATTCCAATCAGCCCAGAACAAGCTTAACATACAAACCTTGTTATTGACCGAATTTTGACTCTCTATGGTTGTACTGATTGGATATATTTAGGGTTTGGGTCTACTGGATTTGGAATGTCAACATTTGGAACACCTGCAGTGACAACCCAGAGTACCGGCTTAACATTCGGCACCCCTGTGCCTAGTGCCACAGGAGGCTTCTCTTTGGGTAGCGCAGCAGGCGCTTCAAACACTGGATTAGGCTTTGGTGCCCCCGCTAACCCTACACAAGCCGCAGCTCCGACTTTTGGCTTTGGTACACCGGCTAGTACCGCTCCGAGTTTCGGATTTGGTACTTCTGCTGCAACTACCACAGCTGCTGCACCGTCTTTTGGTTTTGGCGCACCGGCGACGACCAGTTTGAGTTTTGGCGCACCCACAACATCGGCAACTACAAGTTTCCCATTTGGAACTTCAGCGCCCGGCACTTTGGGATTTTCCACCGCACCTGCCACTACATCAGCGCCATCGTTAGGATTTCCTACCACTACTACAACGCAGCCTTCAATAAACCCTCTGGGTTTGGGCCAGCCTCAAACTACCGTACCGAGGCTAAGTTTTGGCGCTCAACCTACTACGACGCCTGCACCCACTTTTAATTTGAGTTTCTCTACGAACACTACTACTGCCACACCTACGTTTAACTTGAGTACACCGGGGACTACAACTTCAACAGGACTGAATTTTGGTTTGGGAGGGGCGGCCCCATTAACTACATTATCTTTAGGTATGTACAAGCATTAAGTTATAAAAGGGAAATGTTCTAAATTAGTTTTATGTATTGTGTAAGATATTAAATAATGTTTGCTGTAAGCCGATTCTGCTCTAATAGTTGTTGAGAGTATAAAATAACCGAATTTTATGCTGACTATATATACAATGTGGAAGAAAAGTTTGGAAACGCCTAAATATCTCTGACACGGGTAGTTAGAAATATACAAAACTTGGGATATACTTATTTTAAGTTGCCGGGATTCCAGATTTGATATGTGCAATGTTGCTAGATTTACCGCTTTTCCGATATTATAATTCATTTTGGTTTTTTTTAATGCAACGTCCTGTATATTGTTTCATGTGCACTACATCAAACCTCAAGTGTTACACATAGTTGAACTCGTATTGAAGGGTAGATCCCAAAAATAAAACAGTATACGGGGTGTTGTATTAAAAAGCCAAAGTGAATGATAATAACAGAAAAACGGTATTGACCTCATGTCAAAAAAGCAAAAGACGTATCTAGCCCAAACCGTGGAAAGTATGCCAAAGTATTCTTAGGATAATAATAATAAATGCTTTTATTAATGTAAAGTATAAATGTAATAAAAACTGATACATAGAAAGAAAAAAGCAAATACATTAATCGGTGCAGCTTCAGAAATCCACAGAAGCTACGGATGCCTGTTCTAATCACTTGAACCATAAAAAAAGATCAGTTTGAAATTTCCTCATAAAGAGGTTAACTATAATAATAATAAATATATGCAAAAAAATAAAACTATCAACTTTAACATTGGCCTCAAAAAAATTTCTAAATTGGTATCTACAGGGAAAGCTTTGACAGAAACCTAGCGTGGCCCTATGTTTGAAGATGATCATAAAGTAGACAAAGTAAAGTTAGTCAAGAGTGTAAGCACTTATGTATGTATGAATAAATAGTTATGAAGTTATAGAAACTTACAAAAAAACAAACACATTTTTATGATTTCTGATTTATTGATCTACTACAATAGTTTTGCTATTTTAGATGGCATTTCGTTGTGGTATCTATATAAAAACATACTTGCAAATACTTTTTAAATTTTGTGCAATTGGAACATTTCTCCTATTATTATTTTTTATCAGAATTTTGGTTTTAAATTACTTCGATTTGGTAAATAATATTTTTCTTTTGTCAGGTCTTGGTGGTATTACAACTTCTCTAAGTTTATCAAAACCCAACACCATTGCTCCTACCACTACAACGACCTCAGTCGGTTTAGGTGGAATAGTCCAATCGACTCCGAAAACAGAAGCGTCCACACCCAGCAAACCCGAAGTTATCCCGCGCGATCAGCAAATCCCCAACGAGCTCCAACAAGGAGTGGACGGTTTTAAGAACATAATGAAACAATTGAAAGACGCCAGCTCGGATATAGCGAAGTGGTCCGTGAAGGAACTGAAAACGGTGGACGGGGACATCGATCAAGGCGGGACCGAGTTGAGCGATATCGAAAAACATTTGCAAAACAGTAGGGGCATAACGGAAAAAATGAAAATCGAAACGGCGAGGACCTTGCAGAACGTCGAGATGGCGCAAAGAACCATGGACGCTCCGCCAGGTTTCCAATACGACAGCGGAATGCGAGTACGATTCCTGATGGAGATGGCCGATAATTTCGAGAAAGAGTCGCAGAATTTGAAGACGCAGATCGAGTACACCGATAAATACGTCCGGAATTTCGATAAACCCACACCACTTACTTCCCAAGGTGAGTCGAAGTATTTAAGAAAAATGGGATATTTTCTAATCCGTAGCGATTTACAGATTTGGCTGTGGGGATGAAGCGGTTGCATGAAACTTTTGTGTCGTTAGCTGGTCGATTTCAGACGGTACACAATCAAGTGGAGGCGCAGAAGGAGCAGCATTTAAATTTTAGAAAGTATATGCTGAACGATAGCAGAAATATATTCGAAGCGTCTGATCAACCCAGTAATGTACTGAACATTAATTTGAGTAGCTTCAATTACAAGCCACCTTCAGTGGCGTCGGGACCGAGCCCTTTTAATTCGTTAAGTCATCCTAGTGCTATGCAAGCGGCAGTTCAGAATCAGAATCAAACAAGTACGCTGGGAAATACAGGTAGCTAAATTTTTTACACATATTACCGATTATTTCCATTATTTTTTTTAAAAAAGAATAGCACGGTGGTGTTACCGATCCAGCTGAGTTTTATTTTTTTCTCGTTAAAGAAACTTCGTGTAGAAAAAAAGACTTTCTTGGAGATTCAATCCATTTCTTCTCCGAAAGAATTTTTTTGTTAGATTAAAAAAAAACATTTTTCTTGTATTTTTTCCGATTTCTTAAACACATCGCAACTAAATAGCTTTTTTCTTGGTCAAATTCTAGAATATTGGCTTTAAAATCATCGAGAAAATTCTTTTTTTGACGGCAAACTTTGTATAGAGTTTTGCGCAAGACTGAATAATCATTAATTTTCACTCAGTTTGAAGGCCTGGTGCATTTATCTCCCCTTTTCACTTGTATGGGGTGGTGAAGAAAATACTGTATGCAACTTTTTAATGAGCAATTTAACAAAAAATTTCTTATACCAAAGATGTCTCATGTAATATTTTACATCACTTGGTAGTACGTGGGCTTCAAATTTCAGAGCAACAGTTTGGGCACTTAAAAGAAAACGGTCTGGTAGATTAAAAGTGTCGATGTAAGCTTTGTTTGGAGTACGTTAATAGTTGGTAGATAAAAATAAATAGACGGTACTGTCATAATATTTAACTTAATGAAGTAGTCTCTACATGACGTTCTCGTACTTATACCCACCATGTTCCGTATTGAATCTCTTTTTTGCATTCTAAAGACCCTCAAGCTCTCATTCGAGGAGCCCCATGCAACTGTGGCGTACGACATCAAGGAGTGAAAACTTGCATAGTAGTTTTTTTTTAAATATCAATATTGACAGACTCTCTTAATTGTTTAAATGCAGAAGCAAACCGATCGCAATCTCTTGCACAGATCGTCAATATGACTCTCCCAGTTACATCTCGAATCAATAGTTTCACCTAAAAATTTTGCTTTGCCATCTTGTGTAATACTACTTTCACTTGTTTTAACTAGGTAACTGTATTTTCTTTCTCCATTCGATGCATAAAAGTTAACAAATGTCGTTTTGCATGAGTTTAGGTATAAATCATTTTCTTTGAAATACGACTCCAATCTCGGCAATTCTTCAGTCGCCAATGCGGCCACACCATTAGTCTTATCGTAAGCCACAATCACCGTTGTGTCGTCTGCAAACAGCAAAGCCTTGTCTGAAGGAACGTCATTCACATATATTATGTATAAAAGTGGGCCAAGGACAGATCCCTGAGTACACCCGAAACCAACGACATCCACCAATCTGTACAATTGTATTTGATGTCAGATGAGGAAGAAGGCAAGTTGACAGATCTGGAGATTGGGGGTGGCCAAATAATTTGTTTTGGCCACCCCAATCTGTCGCCAATAGAATTAGTGTGGGATGAATTTTAAATACCTCCTGTGGATGAGCAAGTCAACAGTGAGAGTTACCAAAGAAAAGAATAGAATGCACCAAAAATGGAAAATATATAATAACAAAATGGATTATTTAACATTTGGTGTTTTAAGAAATCGAATAAAATATTTACTTAAAATTGATTTCCGAAATTATATTAACTCTGTTGAAAATGACTTGGCTATGTGCGCCGACAAAGAAATACCATTAATTTTCCTCGAACTATGCAGCTGGGCGATGTTTCCTCCAGTGATGAGCGAAGGATATGTATGCTCTTTGTTTAATGATTGATTATTTTGCCTCGGTTTTCGAGCCTAGTTCTGTTGATGGCCTGCGTTTAAGCGTTGGTAATTGGTTGGCCGTTATTCCTTACAATGGGACACATAGCCACCTTCTCGGTTTGGATACGCCCACTAGTGGTGGCCCAGATGCAATTTCTGCAAACTTACTGTAGTAAGTTTGGTGCTGTTGGATCATTCTGAGGTTGGATTCCCAATTCTATTGTTATATCGACATCTTTCTTAACCAACATAACGTAACTTCCTAACGTTTCTGGAACCAAAATCCAGGTGTGGCTGACACGCCCCAAACAACAACGAAGATTTTTAAAGACATTTCCAATATGCTTAACCTTGTTCCCCGAGAGACATTAGGCGACTTTTTTGTACGCTTTCTCCTGTAGGTAGACACTGCTCTATTTAAAGCCACGTCCTTAGACTTCTTGCAAGAAAGGAGCTGTTTAGTTACGAGGCGTTTGAGAAAAGTTTTTTGAATTTTAAAAAGAATTCTTACTGTGACCATAAGAACTTCATCTAAATGAAGAAACAGACTTCATTGCCGAGAAGTCTTTTCTAAACAAAGCACTCCTTAAAAAAATATCAGCGAAATCGGCCACAGCAACGCAACGGGTTTTTAAAAAAAAATAATGGAAATACTCTAACTATATTGTGATACAGTAAAACTTGGCGAAAGCACACTATACACAAAACAAGTCCGAGAAAATCATAAATTAAATATATAAAAATCAAAAATCTTTTGTTTTCGCTAGATTTTACTGTATTAAATAAAATGTATTATATGACAAAAATTTAGTTGTAGCCTCTGGTATTATACACTAAACAAAATAAAACTGTTTGCAGTGTCATGAATAGCTGAAATTTAATTATCCTCAGGTTTCGGTAACATACAGCAACCAGTTAAAGCAACTGGACCGTCAATTTTTGGCAATACCTCGTCTTTGAATATTGGTCAACAGCCTACTTTGCAATTTAATTCACCGGCAAATACTAGTTTTCAACTGCAGAAACCGCCCGAAACGAGAAATAAGAGACCTAGTAATTTCCGTAGATTTTAAGTCGTGTATCTTTATTTCTAATTTATCTATGTGTATAAATGATAACGTCTGGGAATTTTACATGTTTTTATACTTATTACAATACGCTAATCTATGTAGGTTTGGATTTCTCGTATAATGTGTTTATTATCTTATACAGTGATACGTTAATAATTATATATACAATGCAATAAAAATAGGTTTTTATATGATTAAAGAGGTTTTTAGTACAATTGTGTATATTCAGTATGATTCAAATCGATACATGTTAAACGTAAATCATAATAAAGATATCTAAATACCGCTATCGTATAAAATTGCGTAAACCTAATAAAACGACATGTATCTATTAGAATCACAAAAAATCCCTTAGCTCCCTAATATTACAAAATTACACAGCGCCAACTTGCAGCACTGGTATTAAAAGTTGAAAGGCATCTTGAATATACGAACTACTATTCGCAGCCTGAAAAAAGCAACATAATTAAATCATTTTTATTATCCAACGGACTCACCTCAAAAAATACATTCGTAATTAAACCATTAATCTCCTCCTTTTCAGCGGCATTTTCCACAACCATATTCAACTTGTCTGAAAACCTCGCTGCCACATTCCCAATTAAAGCTGTTAAAGTGGTAGTCAGCCTGAAAAATCTAATTTAAACAAAATCAACGTCTCTGTCGTTGACTTACTGAACTAGGGAATCCGCCTCGTCAGCAGTACTTCGATGATCTTTAACCAGCAGCAATTCCCCCGCCTTGTGGAATTGCTCGACAGCCAATGCAGTAATCTGTGCCAGGGCCTCGATGGCTTGCTGATGAAGTTCGTTTTTACTGCAAATACCCAAGTTCAATTTCGCTAGCCAATCTTCCACTTCCTCCCAAGTCGTTAGCAGCTTGTTGTAAGTAATTTTTATGTTAATCTCTTCGACGGCGGACTCTAATTTCTCTCGGACGTCTTGCGTTGTCAACGTTTCTTCTTCATCCTCTTCGGGTAGTTCGCACAGTTCCTTAACTTGATCTAAAGTTTCCTGCATATCATTTAGAGCGCTGCCAGAAGTCGATTCTAATAAAGACTGCAGTTTAATATCACATTGTTTCGAGAGCATTTCTAACGCCTCTAAGTGCACTAGACCTTGATGGTCGTCGAATAGGGTTTCGTAATTGGCTCTTCTGGCAAAATGCTTCTTTTCTAATTCCTTATTTTCCTGTTCCGCTTTCTCTTTGGCCTCTCGCAGGACTTGCGATAAAATTGGTTTGTCGTCATCTAATTTGAGGAATGCCCGTTTCTTCTTTAAACCGGGGTCATTCTCTTGTAAAACCTCCATGGTTTTCTTCCCTATCGTTTCTAAGGTATCTAAGGTCTTGTTACTGGTTGTTTCGACCAATTTACTAACTCCTTGCATCCAATTCCCCAATCCAAAACCTAATATCGGCTTTTCAACTTCTGGCGCTTCTTCGATTGCAGTTGCTTGTGTTGCTTTTTCCTTCTCCAATTTATTAATTCGTGCTAATTCGCCAGGATCTGGGGCTCCGATGCCACTTTCCAGCACGTTAGTTATACCTTGAGAAACTTGCGTTGTTAACGACGTAGCTGTTGATATCACAGACGATATACCCCAAGTTCCCCAACTGCCCCAACTTGATTTATCTTCGGACGTTATTTGATTCTGATTTAATTTTAGACTGTTCTCGAGCTGTTGAAATGTTTGCGACTCCACTGGCTCCCATTCGTCATCATTATCCCACATATTCTCTTCTTTATCTGCATCGTCAGTCTTCTCTTGTTTCGTCGGTGCTTCAAAGGTGCCCCAATCTGCGTCATCTTTCCACATGTTTTCTTCTGGATCTTCATCTGCTTTTTTAGTTGGTTCTGTAAGATTTGATTTTGCTATTGCAATATAAACCCTCTTAACAGGCCTGTTTAGACGCAACCAATATAATTGCAATTTATTGCTTTATTTATATTTGGAAAGAACCAACGTTTGATGAGAATTAAAAAAAGAAATGATACAGATAAAAATTTATTTCTGAAATTCTGCAATAATCGCAGAGTGAAGAAAAGGATCTCCTAGAAATCCTCTAAAAAATCAACAATAAGCACATAATCTACATGTTAGCTACAACCTTTTAAAAAATGCCATCCTTTACTTTTGAAATATCTTGGAGAAAACTTTGGTCAGACGTCTAAAAATTGGTTGGGAATGCTAAACTCTAGAGAGCAAAGTGGCAGAGGCAGAATATACATTTATTCTATAAGATCTTCAACAATTATCGCGAAACGACATGATGCAATTCTAGAGATGTAAAAATTTGGCTGAAAAACCATGACGAGAGTCTTGGAAATGAATTTTCGAATGACGAAGTAAAGAAATATGTGCAAATGATGAGATTGGTGTAAAAAATAAATTGTTTAGAGCAAAGTTTTATAATGGAAATCATATTATAACTTATAATATATTGACAAGTTAACTGTATTAGATGTTTTGAGGCTGAGAAAATGGAGCACCAGCAAACAGAAAAATGCATTATGTGTAACTACATGTTGGATTAACCGATAAAAACTAACCAACCAGTCTTGAAATGACTGGTTAAAAGGAATTATGGTAATATATGTGGTTTACATACCTGTAGGTGAAATAGTTGTCTTATCTTTATTTTCAGCAGCTTCATTTTTCTTTATCAATTCTAAATATGCAGGATGTGGCTGAAAGGGTTGTTGTACATTATTAGCATTTGGAAACCAGCAGGTTTCTATTAATGGTGGTATACCAAATTCAGGCCTTTTCTGTACTTGTTCATTGTCGACATTTTTTTTAGTTAAATTCCCGGAGTTTTCTTCCACATTTTTACCACCATCACTTTCTTTCTTCATTGATTCTACTACACATGGCGGAGTGTCATGAGGTTGCTTTTGCTTTTTATAATCAACATCTGGTTCCCAACAAACCGCAATTCGTGGTGGTACTTCATATACATGTTCTTCCAGTTCACTTTGTTTATCACCGACTTTATCAGTTAATAAAGTTCTGTTTAAATCTGATCTACTACTAGACACAGCTGGTGGTATTGGATGTTTTGCTGCAGGCTTTTCAAGGTTGATTTGCTTTGAAGAATCGCGTTTCTGTTCTTCTTTCTCCATTTGTTTGTCCTCTTGATGCACAGCAACATCTTCATCTATATCATAATCAACACCTGGCTCCCAACATTCTGTTCGATAACATTTATCGTCTTTGAAGGAATCCTCCTTGGCAGTGGTTCTAATTTTATTGTCTTCTTTTACGGTCTTGACTTCTTCTTTCTTATTAGGGGATTTGCTTCCTCCATCACCATCAGTAACACTTAATTTCTCTGTTTTTTTAACAAGATCAAGAGCGGTACTAGTTTTTGCGTCTTGCTTACGCTCGATCTGCGTTTCATCATCACTGTAAAAATCCTCGTCTGCGCTTTCAAAACACTCACTATCCGACGTTTCCATTTTCCACAGATTTCAGTAAATATATTATCATCAGTACGGAATTTCTGTTTCACGCTTTCACATCTGGATGATCTAAATTTGAAGTTTTTACGATTTTGTTGTCGTCAGCTCGTGTTTTTCTCTCACAAGTGTCATTTTTGACAACTCACTGATAAGCTTGTCGAAAACAGTACACGTTGTAAATTTTATTTGTATGTATAATTTTGTGATTTTTTTAATATGCCCTGTTGTAAATCATTGAATTTATAGTTTTTTTTGCAATTACATTTTTATATTTTAATTTTAGAAATATTAAAGAATTCCGTAATATATTTACTTGTATAATATTTTGCGATAGATGGCGCCGTAATATCAAATCTCTTATTTAATTAAGAGATTTGTTCGTTTTATTTTTGGGTTGGATTTCTATGCATGTCTGTGTTTCGTTGCATTACGCTGATGCTAAAAGAAACAAACCTAATTTAATTTAAATTATTATATCACGTTACAAATACCTACGAAGTGAAAAAGTTGAATTGTAATAGTTTGCGTATAGTCTCAAATATATGTAGATATATGTGAATTTAGCGTTCGTTTATTTCATTTTATAGGTTATTTACAACAAATCTTGTGCACATCTTTCTTGGTTCATCATTTATATTAGATATTCTTTTAAATCTTCGTTAGATGTCGCAAGGAGTCTGATTATTGGCGACGTATTCATGTGCGCTCACCCTTTCTCCATCTCGTAAAAAATATGCGAACTAAGCGCACGGTTGTTTAAACTTGATGGAATGCGGGCTGCGCGGGTCGGATTCTGGCACATTCCTCTGGCATACCGATAGCATTGCGGCGCTCAATGCGTTACGGTTCGAACGCATTCGCGAGTTTTACTTGCAAGCGGAGCGCCCCCGCTCAGAAAACAGTCGTCCACCGACGATGTGCGACGAAGGAACGCCGTCGCGTACCTCAAATTCACAGCTATTATAAACCTAACTGCGAGTTTATTATTATACAGTGTGTACATGTGTCCGTTTCCGAGCGTACCTCAATCTCCGACCTACCGTCCCTGGACGAATGCGAAGCAAACGCACCCGAAACGCTCGGATATATGTTACTGCCTAGTCGCATTCCATTCCAGAGGAAGGGTGCCGTGATTGGTCGAGGCCGCGTGACGTCACTGACTGTTTCATGATAATGTGGTATGCAGAAGCAACATGGCGGTGTAGTTAGTGTGTGCGTGCTAGATACTCTGCGTTTTGGATGGATTTAAAATTGTTAGTGTGAAAATATGCCAAGAAGAAGAAATGGTGAGTTACCCTTGCCAGACGGTTGGGAGTACGCTAGGGACTATGACGGGAAAGTGTACTTTATCGATCACAATTCGAAGAAAACTACGTGGATTGACCCTAGAGACAGGTAGGTTGTTGCATTCCTTCTTTTCATCGAACGCGAAGACATCGACGACGGTATTTTTTTTTCTCTTTATGAATCGCTGTCGCATTAGCAACGAGAGAGCTCTCTCGGGTCGTACGCACACAGTCGAATCTCATTGCGTTCCGGCAAATCGTCGTGGAAAAAATCCGGGAGAGTGAGAGAGGTCTTTAACACCATCGGAATGCGAAAAAATCCACATCTTTTTCCATTTAATTCCCGATCGGAATCCGTGTGATTTAAAAAACACCAACCAGCGTGCGTATATTGTGTGCAATCGTGCTGCCATCGGCAGGAAAATATCCGACCAAAAGATTACGGCATATATCAGGGAATATTGTAAAGAGAGATTGTGTTATGTGTGTGCAAGCCAGTACACACGCTTCTAAAAATATTTACAACCTTTCAGTGAAAGAGTGTTACGCGCTTAACTTTGCGACGAGTGCGGGTAAAATATCATTGCAATTGTTACATTAGCACAATAATGTTAATTTGTGACTCCTAAAAGAAAATTATGTGTAAGCGTGCGTATGTAAACACACACAAAAGCACACTTACCGTAGTATTCTAGCAAACAATTTTAATTAAATATTACAATCAGCATAAAGCGAAAAGAGAAAGACTGACGTTAATAAGCCAAAGAGAAGTCGTGCATAAAAATTTGCTTACTGCTTTGCTATCCTGCCTGAAATTCGACGCCGTCAACGCATTCTTTTTAACGCAAAGGCAATTTCTGCAAGGAATTCCTGACGCTGCCCTAAAATAATTGCATCGTATGTTAGAATAAGAGATATAGTAGTATCGCAGTGTTCAATCGCATGCTTACGATAGCTTATATTTACTGAAAATTAAAATAAACACTGAGATGATCAAATTGAAATAACCCATTTTTTTTTGTTAATATAATTTATCGTAATTACTGCGAAATGTAATAAAAATAAAGCATTTATTTCTATTACTGCTGTTCTTTTTCGATATATAATCGTTACTTATTTAAATGTAACCGGTTCCTTTATTTCAAGGCTAAATTTCCGCATTATTTTTATTTCTCTACGCTAGTACATACCGACAGAATTTTTATCATCACCTATATCTATAATACCTTCGTATTCTCGATTAATATATAATTTTACAAATTATAGGGGTGCTATCGCGCCACCGTATGGTACACCCGGTTTTCATTATGCGTATAGGTATACAGAGTGGATGTGTCGGTTTGTGCGTAGCCCGCAATTATTATTATCGGCTCCATACAACATTCTTACACTCGTTATGTAACCCGTTTTTAAAGGTTCCCCGATTCAAGGTTGAAATGAAATGTTGACTTCGTTATTCTGTGGCTATTTTGAAAGAGGTGTGACTGGTATTATATTTATTATACACAGCTGTACGTATAAACGACTTTTAAAAGTGCATGGATTCGTCTTACGCAATCCTATATTTTGTATAGGTACCTGTATACATATGAAGGTATCTTTATTGTTGGATGTTGATTTACGGCACACACCTTATATTACCCATAATTGTAAATTAATATTGCAAGAATTAAATAGGGAAATGGTATTTTACGATTGTATTACATCAAATAAGTTGGTATTCCTCGTTTAAATGGAAACGTTTCAATGCTTATGCTTACAGTAGTTGTGTATTATAGGCTTCTATTTCTAGTACATCTGAAGGAACGCTGTTATTCGGTTTATAAACGGTATCAAGACATATGGCGTCGACTTAAGAGACGGCTTGGCGTCGTCTCGCATTGTACAACGAGTGCAGCCTGCCTTATATGTGTTCTGCTTCCTACACTGCACATGTAAGCAAGGTGCATAGTGAAATACATCCAGATGGCTTTATGTTATTCTCATAAGGAATATCACGTTGGAAAATTCATTTGACGTAATTTTTTTTTTATTACAACATTTTTAAAGATGTTGCATCTAAGTCTACATGTCACCATGTAAAAATAAGATGAACCTTGCAATATAGTTGACTTTAAGAGTATTATCAAGGCTGAATATATACGCACCTATAACCTAGACCTTCTGCAAGGAAGTATATATTTCAATAAACATAAGAATTCTCTTCTCCTGTACACCGACACATACCTAAAAGCTTGCACAACCTTTGTGCGATTACTTTTAAAAATGTAGCCACTTTTCATGCAGGACATATCCAAATCGGTGTTGGAACGTGTACTCCCTAATTTAACATAGATAATTCCAGCATTTGGTGAAGGCGTAGCATATTGCTGTTGATACCACATCACGGCACGTTATTTTTAAAAAATATCCATTGTATATGGGCATATTCATCTGGCGTTCCATAGGATTCGAATTTTGGTCCTTTTCTATTTATATAGAACGGGTGCATATTGGGAAATTGTTGTTTTAAACAATTTTCCTGTTTTTAACAATGAGGCTGTGTCCAATACAAATAGCAATACTTTGGAAACATCACCAGTATAAACTTTATCTGAATGATTTTGTACCAATTTGCAAATTTTTACCGGTTAACAGTTTCGGGAAATTTAGTAGAAGCTAAATACTGCTCGAATGGTTGTTTCGTGTTCGATGTGCAATATAATTACGTTTACAACTGGTCAAGAATGTTACGATTTTTACGTAATTAAACAATTTTTCAAACGGAATGTTATAAATAAAATTCCTTATTTAATGGTCCACTTTGCTTTCTGGTTTTGAAGGTGCTGTTGTATACTTTCAACTGGCTTTATTTACCGCAGTTTGAGCGCAATTGTTACAATAAATTTGCCTGATTCAATCAATGAGAAAATGGTTTATATAGTATAAATTTATTTATAAAATTGTGCAACATACAAACGATTTAAAAATAAATAGCATCCTATAAAATTTAAATTGTTAATTTATGTAATATTACTGACTTTTTCTGTTAATGTTTTTCTCATAATATGTTGATACCATACTATTTATAATACATGTTTTCCGAAATAATAAACGCAAATAAACGGATTTGCTTGCGTTAGAACCTTGTATGTAGAACGTCTTTACTGGTAATTAATTATTTATAAAACCCTATTTGGAAATGTTAAAGATGATTGTATATGGGAAAATGTCGAATATTGAATGGCAAACAGGAATTATATTATAAGAACAATAGTAATGTTAGTCATAACAACCTTTGACTTGTATATTTAGGATAAGATAAGTTAGCATAAACAATATTAACCAAGGGTATATATATTAGTTCTCAGCCCTAATGTATTCATTATTCATTATAGTAGTGTTTAAGACAGACCTCTTAACATTTTGCATATTATAGTGATAATCAATAAAAGTTACTTCGTACGATTATAATTTAGTTTTATTGTTTTTAAAAACTTAAATTCGTGAACGAATAACTTAATTGGCGCAGTCAGTAGGATCCAACGGGTTCGCGAATATACGTAAAAGACAGTTCGTGTTCGTGAAGTTGGTTTCTACCATTCACCATTGAAGAACCTGCAGTTGCGGTGAGCGATACCGAGAGGACGACGCCGAGAGCTGTACCTCCGAGGTCCCACCACCGAAAGCTGTTTAGCAAGTAAGTCAAACAATCCTTTCTTTTCCCACACGTTTTTGCATGTACTTTGAACAAACATTTAATAATCGCTACGCATTAAGTACCATTCAAAACTAGATTAGATTTTATTTCTAGTTTTCTTTCTCCTTTTCCCCTTTTATGCAAAATTGTATCAATAGTCTCGCTCAATCGTTAGAAAACATGTCGCTAAATAACGCTCCAAGTACCACACAAGTAATTACCGTGGCAAAAGCCATCGCAGACTGTTTACCCGGTTTCGACGGAGATTCCGGACAATTGGAAGGCTTTATATATAGGTGCGATAAGTTTTATAATACGTATGGGCGTACAACAGACAATGGCGTCAACGACTACTGTTTTAACGCAATATGTTCCAAGCTAAGAGGCGACGTAATAAACTTTCTTATGTGTAGACCTGACCTAACTACATGGCCTTCAATAAAAGACGCTCTTAGAGAACATTTTGGCGATAAGACTGACCGTCAAACGCTCACGCGCGAATTTTTACAACTTTCGAAAACCAGAAACGAAACCGCGTTAGAATTTCTCGAACGATTAAAAGTAGTTAAATCTCGCGTTGAGGTAAAAATACAAACTGACGCAAATCTTACAGCGGATCAAAAAGCTCTTTTAATCGGTCAGAACGAATTAAATGCGTTAGACGTCCTTGCGGCAAATTCAGACAATACCCTTAGACTGTTGTTAGATATCAGACAACCCACTACTTTAGCAAACGCGTCGGACATCGTATTAAGGCATTTCCATAACGAAACGCGGATAAACACATTGACACAAAATCAGAACGCACAGGCAGCACCTAAAATCAATCCTCCTCCAAAATTACCTCCTAAACCCGTATTTTATAACACGTCTTATGTCCAACCTGCACGGATGCCACATACCTACCCCATCCAGGCAATGCCAACTCGTCAAGTTAACCCACCAACTTATCAATATCCATACTACCCGAGTCAACAACCTGTACCGAATTCTTTTGCACGAAACTACTATCCCAGACCACAATTTCCCTCACAGCCCGTACCTGTACAGACTAGACCAGTAATTAGAAATTACCCGACAAACCAACAAGTCTTTGGTAGACCAAGAGCTCCGTCCAACGTGTTTTCCCCAAAAAATTCTAACAAACCTACAATACCACCCGAACCCATGGACACTTCGTCAGGCAATCGATCGAACTCTTACCGAAAAGTAGGCCTTAATAATATTGGAGTAGAGGAATTGCATAATGCGGAATATACAACTGAAACGACTCCCGAACAACACGATGAATACCAATCTTTCGACCCAGAATCATATCTTGTAAACGAATATTACGCGGAAAATAACGATCCTCAAAATTTTCAGGAGGTTCTGGACGAAAACAATGTCGGATAGACCTAAATAACATAACCATTGCTAATTCATTACCATTTGTACAATTGAAAACCATCCCTGTAAAATTATTAATCGACACTGGATGCCACGGCTCGTTACTAAGACCTTATATCGCGGAAAAGTATTTTCCGGAGAACATATATCAAAGTAACACACCGATTACTACTTGCGCTGGTACGAAACATAGTAAATTTAAAGCTAAAATCCCCCTTTTAAACGAATTCAATATACCTATTTCATTCGAATTTATACTATTCCCCTTTCATGAATATTTCGACGGTATAATAGGATTACGCGATCTAAAAAGACTAAGTCTAAAAATGGATCTAGAAAAACAAATATTAAGCAACGGCGAAATCCAAATTCCCTTTTCATACAGAACAGATTTTCGCACGCAAAAAATTGAAATTCCCCCTGAATCGATAGTCGCTAAAGATATTAACACGCTCTTACCAGATAACACCGAGGTAATAATCAAAGAATTAGTGTATCACGATTCCGTTAGAATTCCAGCGTGTATAACCAAAGTAGAAAATCAGGTAGCCAAAATAGAGTTTCGTAACCCCACAAGAGAAACACAAATTGTAATGGTAAATGATGATTTTATAGAACAATTTGGTACTGTTTTCAACCCCCATGAATTTGAATGCTTCCACATAGAAAGCCCGCGGACCGCGACCGATCACATAGACGGTATCACCCTTCAAAATCTACGAACGGAACACTTAAATTCAGAGGAAAAAAAGGTGTTAGGTAAAGTAATATCAGAATTTCCGGAAATCTTTCACGATAGTTCGAATAAACTCACGTTCACAAATAAAATAAAACACGAAATTAAAACCACAGATGACGTACCGATACACACTAAGTCGTACAGATACCCCTATGTGCATAAAAATGAGGTATGCAAACAAATCAGTAAAATGCTAGACGACGGCATTATTAGGCCAAGTCAGTCCCCTTGGAGTTCACCCATTTGGATTGTCCCAAAAAAACTTGACGCGACCGGACAACAGAAATGGAGAATCGTTATCGACTACAGGAAGTTAAACGAAAAAACGATCGACGATAGGTATCCTTTACCCAACATAAACGACATCCTAGACAAACTCGGACGCTGTAACTATTTTACCACCCTTGACTTAGCCTCTGGCTTTCACCAAATCGAGCTACAAGCTGAATCCACGTCAAAAACCGCGTTTAACGTAGAAAACGGACATTACGAATTCGTTCGAATGCCCTTCGGACTAAAAAACGCGCCCGCAACGTTCCAACGCGTAATGGATAATGTACTCAAAGATTTGCAAGGTAAAGTCTGCTTAGTTTATATGGACGATATAATCATATTTTCCACGAGTTTACAGGAACACACTTCTAGTTTAAGAAAGGTTTTTTCACGCTTACAAGAAGCAGGTCTAAAAGTCCAGTTAGACAAGTCTGAATTCCTTTGCAAATCAGTAGAGTTTCTAGGCCACGTAGTGACCCCGGAAGGTGTAAAACCTAACCCGCGAAAGATCGAGGCAATCAAAAAATTCCCTCTTCCTAAAACCGCCAAAGAAATCAAATCATTTCTAGGCTTAGTCGGATACTACCGCCGATTCATAAAGCATTTCGCGCATTTAACAAAACCCCTAACACGTTGCTTAAAGAAAAACGTTCAAATTAAACATACACCGGAGTTTATCAAATGCGTAGAAACGTGCAAAAACATATTAATGGAAGACCCGATCTTACAGTATCCGGATTTCTCGAAACCATTTAATGTCACAACGGATGCTTCGAACTTCGCCGTCGGAGCTGTGCTATCACAAGGTCCAATCGGCAAAGACCTACCTATCGCTTACGCAAGCCGCACGCTAAATCCCGCAGAGTGCAATTACAGCACCATCGAAAAAGAACTACTCGCGATCGTCTGGGCAACCAAATATTTTCGCCCTTATATTTATGGCACAAAATTTAACATTATCACCGACCATAAACCCCTGCAATGGTTGTTTTCGTTGAAAGAACCAAATTCGAAATTAGTACGGTGGCGACTCAAACTTGAGGAATACGAATATAACATCATTTACAAAAAAGGTAGTTGTAATACTAATGCCGACGCTCTTTCCCGAGTAGAAATAAACCCCTTAGAAATCGCGGATAATCAATCAGTTATCGTTAACATAGACGATAGAGACTTGCCAGACTTGAGTGTCGATGATATAAACGCGATCCTTGACGACATACAAAACCAAAAACAGACAAACGGTAATACAGATCCTCGAAGTATTCCCGAAACCTCTGGGAATCTACGCGCGACGACTCAAGAAGGAATCACGGCTAGGGAACCTGACGAAAACCCCTCCGATAACGACACCGTTCACACCGCACTAGAAAACCCCACATTCATATACAGAAAAATCGCTCAATATTCATGCTAATCAAATCATTATAGGTAAATCCCCTTGTAAGATATTTCAGGATCATTTTGAAAGAGTTTTCAATAAGAAAAGACATACTTGGCTACTACATGAAACACTCACTAAAGACCACACTAAATTAGAGACCATTTTTTACAAGTTGTTAAAAGAATATGCGCGACCCAATCAGACGTATTGTGTATTCTTTAAATTTGCGGAAATCGAAACACCCTTTATAAGATTTGTACAGAAATACTTTAAAAATAAAACGTTCGAATTACTCATTAGCCGAACCCTGTTAGAGGATATTACTACCCAGGAAGAACAACAAGAAAAAATCAAACTTCACCATGAAACAAAAACCTCGCACCGCGGAATAACAGAAAACATTTCAGCAATTAAGAAACATTTTTATTGGCCAAATTTAGAAAACGATATTCGAAACTACGTAAACTCTTGCGATATTTGTCAAAAATCAAAATACGAAAGACACCCAGATAAACTAATTTTTAAACCCACACCTATCGGATCTAGACCATTTGAACACCTGTATATCGATTCATTTAAGGTCTCTAATCAGTATTTCATTACCATAATTGACAGTTTTTCGAAATTTGGACAAGCATATCCGGTAACATCTTTAAACGCGATCGAAACCGCGAATAAGATAATTCAATATTTCTCCTGTTTCGGCATACCGATGAAAATAACTTGTGATAACGGTATTGAATTTAGAAATAAAGTATTCCAAGATCTTTGCAACTTATATGAAATCGAACTACATTACGTGACCGCATACAATCCCAACAGCAACAGCCCAATAGAGCGTTTTCATTCGAGTATTTTAGAAGGCATTCGAACACTGAGAGAAGAAAAACCTAACCAAGGTATACAAGATCTAATGAATTTCGCAATTCTCTCATATAACAATAGCATTCACTCTGCTACGGAGTACACGCCATTCCAAATTGCAAAAGGCCAGATAAATTTCAAAAACCCTTTCGAACTCACAAAAGGTGAACAAATTTCAAATTACATCATGGAGCATACACAACTTTTAGAATTAATATCAAATCAAGTATCTGAAACCCTAAAGAAAAAACAAAAGCAAACTCTTGAACGCGAAAATCGCCACCGGAAACGGTCACTTGCCCTAAATGTAGAACAACCGTTATATGCAAAAAATAATAATAAAACTCAAAAAGACCAGCAGCCCTTCGTTAAATTAAACAACCCGAAAACTATCAATGACAATAAGATAGTATCTAACGCCAAAGTAATTCACCAAAGACAATTGAAACCGCAACGGAAATTCGATGTTACAGGTAATCAACACAATGATGACATCAGTAGTGATTCTGATCCTGATGACAACATCCCTCTGTCCTATATACGCAATCCGAATCGAGACCCTGCAAAATCCGATTCTTCCTCTGCAACTAGGTAGAGCCCGCGTGATCGAGAAAGAACATATTTTTCTATATCACGTAAATATTAGCGTGCCAGATTCAATCATACTCAGAATCAAAAATAATATCGTTTTGTTAAAGGATCTCTTCATTAAAAACCCTAATCACTTTTCTCTCTTGTTATCACAAAAATTGGAAATCGCAAATAGCCTAAGTAATCGAATTAGTAACATTATATTTAGCATACGTGGTACTCGACAGAAAAGAGCAGTCTTCGATGGCATAGGTACAATGTCAAAATATTTGTTTGGTACAATGGATTCTAACGATAGAAATTACTTCAACAGATATGTTGAAACAATAAATAAGAACGAATTTAAACTTCGGAATTCGCTCTTAAAACAACAAACAGTATTGAAAGAAGTTATCAGTAAGTACACCGATACATTCGAAATCATTCAGGATAATCAAAATAAAATTATGGTACAGTTAAGTCAGCTCATTAAGAACGATAAGATATTACAAGAGCATTCAGAAATAATGTCGGTAAGTTTGACAATTGATAAACTGATATTAGAACTACAACTATTATTAGACGTTATGAATAATTTACAAACAGCATTATCATTTGCTAACTCACATATTCTACATACGTCAATATTGCAAACGCATGAAATAGAGAGAATATTAAACGTAATTAACAACGATTACGGTGTAGAACACTTACCGAATTTCGACCATCTAATTAACTATTATTCGTTCTTTTCTACTAATTTCATTGTTAGCGACAATATAATACTGTTCAAAATACATGTACCGATAGTATCCAAACCTTACGACTACTTTCACCTCTTTCCCGTGTACCAAAATAACCACACAATAATCCCCGAAACACCCTACCTATTGTTTGACAACAAGAACTACTGGAATTCGGAGAGAAGTTGCGAATCGATTGGGAACATGTACTTCTGTAAGCATGAACACTTAGCGAGAGGTGACCCCTGCCTAAAGGATCTGCTCATCGGTATCGTCAACACCTGTCCTGTTACTGCCGTCACCTTAACCGCAACATTAGTACAGAAAGTTAGCTCAACAAAAATATTGGTCAACCCGAGGGAGCCCACTACTATCCACTCGACGTGCCCCGAAGATGGACTCATCGTAATTCATGAACCATCGGTAATCGACCTAGGGGAATGCAGCATCGAAATTAAAGATGAAAAGTTCCTTCCAAGCGAAACCCTGCCGGAGGAAAACATCTTTAAATTGCCCAACTTAAATATCAGCATACCACGTGAATCGACAAGAAGAACTCTTCAAGTGTCTCCCATCAACCAAAAGGACATAAAAGACATAAAGATCCTAGCGAACAACCTACAAGCCGAGGAGATGTCACCCATTACAACAACACACTCGTGGGCAAACAGCTTGTCATTGATGATGATATTTGCAGTGATCATCGCCACGATGATATATTACGGATGGAAAACTTATAAAACTACAAGTGCAGCCGCAGAGGAAACAACAGAGCAAATCCAGAACCCCGTATTTGCTCATCCTAACGAAGGAGGAATTATATTATAAGAACAATAGTAATGTTAGTCATAACAACCTTTGACTTGTATATTTAGGATAAGATAAGTTAGCATAAACAATATTAACCAAGGGTATATATATTAGTTCTCAGCCCTAATGTATTCATTATTCATTATAGTAGTGTTTAAGACAGACCTCTTAACATTTTGCATATTATAGTGATAATCAATAAAAGTTACTTCGTACGATTATAATTTAGTTTTATTGTTTTTAAAAACTTAAATTCGTGAACGAATAACTTAATTCAGGGGATATATTAGTTTATTTTGACTATTTGACTGCCAGTATGTTTTGAGTATAGTATAGCAAATATATCAAGATCTCGGTTGTTTATTGATTAATGGATTTGATAATTTATAGTTGTGAAACAAAATAGATTCCTTATAGATTGTGTATCAACATAAATATGCTTTTTATAGTAAAATATGGGTTTTTATTTATTTAGTTATACAATCTAATATATAAAAGAGATTACAAATATGTCCTTTAATCTAAAATAAATATTTGTAAAATGTTGTTGGGAACCATATTAGAAAGCATGGATATTCAAATATTTTTGTCTTATATTAATGAAGTAATGATGGTAAGATTTCTTATAAAGTCTCAAAATATGACACACATTCATTTGCTTTTATACAATCTATAATTCAATCTGATGTTTCGTGCGATACCTATATAGTTGTGATAATCACTAATAACTATAATTACTTATGTAGAAGTGAATAGAACTAGAATGGCCTAACTGATTTTAGAATTCAAACAAAGACAAAGAAAACTTTATCGCCATGATGATGTACTGCTGTCATAGCAGTTATATTAATTTGATGGGAATCAACGGATATCTAAATCTAAAACTTCACCATTCTCACAGATCTGAACATTAGCAGAATTGCAGAAGGACATAAAATCTCCTTTTTCGAACCAGTCAGTTTTTCCGTTTTAACAGTGCCTCCGAATACAGTGGCGTCATATATGGTCTACGATATCCAAATTGGTGGAAACTGGTCGACTAGTTAGTCGATCCTATCGCTTTAATCTCGCGCAATTCTATAACTGGCAAAACGGCTGTCGCTCGCTATGCTCGATGAGTTTGTAGCTCTCGGTCGTATTTTAATTATGTCTCAAATCCTTTTAGTATTTCTCTGATAAATCAGAGGAGAAAAACTCACAGCGGTTACATCATTAAACCGTGCTCTCTTTAAAAGGCATTTGAATTGATTGGCGCGCGGAGAGAATGCCACACGAATATACCTACCACAAATCTAAATATGTAATTGCATGATTAAATGCGATGTTCGACGATTCGCATCTATATTGCGTTAGCCGTAGAGCGAAATCGTGATCCATGTGAGCTACTTCTAAATGTTGCGTGACCGCAGTACTCCATGCTCTTGCTATAATATGTTCGTTGGCGTCCCCGTGTGTGCAATCGATACTAATTCATTTGCCTTGACGACCGGCCGACGTATGTAAGATAATGTTGGAATTTGTTACGTCGTAGTGTAATTACAGATGTTGTTGACATTTTTAATGCCGTCCTATTAGTGGGAATTATAAAACGTAAAATGATCTTCCCAGTCGTGTTGCAAGCTTTTGGCGAAATAAATTGACGAATGTAATTCAGTTTTTAAAAGCTGAAGGTTTATTAACAATCGGGCAGGCTTTACAAAAGTCAATATATACCGCAGAGGTAGATAAATCCTTATCCAGCATCAACTGAACATCCTGAACGAAAGGTGTCAAGTTAGTTAAGGGAGATCGTTTAGCAAAAAAATCGTGTTGAGATGTTCTGGTAAACATTTTTACATAAAAATAAAGTTCCTGGGAAATAACAGATTCAAACACTTTTCCAAATTGATCGAAAAGATAAATCGGTTTATAGTTTGTAATAACAGATTTATCCCAGTCCTTGTGAACACATATTCGCTGAGCAAATTCCTTATCATGGGGTAATGTCCGCACCCTAAAGCCTTATTGAAGATTACATATGTATAAGGGTTCAGTTAGATTTGAAGAACAATTTTTAGAAAATATGCTAGGTAGGTACACCATCAGGACCAGCACCCTTGCGAGGATTGAGAGCATTGAGTCCGGCTAATATCTGACTGTCGGTAACAAAATTAATTATAGAGTTGTTTCTTTTTTGCTGTTCACCCCAATAAGATTAGGTGATCAATTTGATTCAAAAACCGGAACAAAGAATTCTGAGAACAACTCACAAATAGTCTCCCGAGATGTGCCTTCGTATTCAACCCGTGTAGATAATGTTCCTCTCGATCTCTTATTCACCAGAAAAGATTGGATTTGTTTTGATATCACACTCAGTTTTATAAATGCAATTTTGATAATCACTAGTAATAGATTTTTTGGACGTTTACGCATTAAAGAAAATTGATGGTAATCTGTAATATTACGACGTTTGTTTTTTTTCCATTTTTTGTGAAATTTATTTTTCTCTCTCAAGATACCAATTGAACCAGATGAAAACCACTGCGGATAGGAGTTCTTATAATGTATACTTTAGGATCAAATTGATTTATAGTATCGTAAATTAAATTATAGAAGTTTCCAACACAAATATCAAAGATTCAAGGCTGACTATTCAATAGATCGAAAACGCTGGGATGTGTAAAATGCGACTTCTTAGTGGAAAACCCCTATCAAACTATTCTGCTTGCTTATATCAACATTTCTCTTTCTTAATAGTGGATTAGATTAGGATTGGGGTGGCCTATCGACCTATTTCACCGCGACCTTTTCAGATCTATTGTGATCCCCTTTTCTCCTAGAGGACGCTCTCTAATTTTGCCCTTTTAATTAGGCCTATCATCTTTGAGAGCGGCTTCTTTATGTAGCTACTAGCTGTGGGGTTCACCTCCCCCATTACTAGAAACCTTGTCCTCGCCAGGCCTTCACATTGGCACAGCACATGAACTGGTGTTTCTTCCTCCTCTTGGCAGTATCTGCAGGTTGCATCATCTGCCAGGCCTATGTTGTACATATGCCTATTCAGTCTACAGTGACCAGTCAGCAGACCTACAATCATTTTGACAGTCTTCCTGTCTTTATTCAGTAGATCTCTCGTAATTTCAGGCCTTTGCTCCTTTAAGAACTCTTTTGCCTGCCATTGTCCCGGTGATTTCTTAATAGTAGGAAGATGTCAAGGTCAGAATAAAGTTTCTTTTTTTCTATAAATTTATTTGTAGCATTGCAGTTTTTAATTTAGTTTACCATTCTTTATATTATATTTTATGAAGACACGTATAAGGAATTTAGAAACGCGATCGGAAACATCGACGGCCGAATTATGATTATGTTCTCCACCTACGCAGGGCGACGGCATGCCGTGGTGGATGCGTTCCTATCGACCGTCCGAAAATTCTTGACGTCCTGCCAAAGTCGTTCGCACGTTCGAAAACTTGGAATCGATACGGGAAAGTCTCGTTTGTTTTTGCGTGCGTGCCTCGCGTCCGGATAGCGGAATAACTAGCGCATTATTACGTTAGGTGACGAGCCAAAATGCGCGGGGATTTCACTAAGAAAATTGTTTTCTGGCATTGTCGTCGTGCGAGCGCCAGTTGCCCCGAAACGGTCGTAAATTCCTCAGTCGGTTTAGCCTTTTCAAACTGACTTGCCATTCAGTAATAGAATAGTGAAAATATTTTCGGAAAAATTTTCACATTTGAAACGGAAAAGTTTGAAGGATTATAATGGATGTTAACATTTCCTGGGAATGGGTTTAAATGGGTTACTAAAAGACGATTACGTGGCTATACATAAGTGGAAAGGAATTAAAGAAAAAGTAAAAATTAAAGAGGATACATTTGAAACCGTTACGTCTTCAAGTATTTGCCATGAATTTTGGTCTGCAGTGGATGCAATTTGCCAGATTGTTGGAGAGAGGTCGCTACTGTACTTCCATGATTGTCTGAATTAACAAATGATAGCTTGGGTGAATTCAATCTGAACACAGTTTAAGAAACGCTGGCTTACATAAAGAATATCAAAAGTTGAAAGGTTACTGGGAAGGAAATCGATCAAATTAAAATGATTCCTTCATATTGTTACGCTCAGGCGTGCGTGGCGTGCGAACGCAGTGTGTGCTACACCTGATGTAACTTTGTAAGAAAAAAAGCGGTACACACGAGTATGACGCTTGGAGTCGCTGTAATGATTAATAAAAAAAAAGAAAGATCCAAAACGTAACGATAACTTTATTGTAATAATAAAAAAAAGAAAAAGAAAAAAAAACTGGCCACGTGGTTGCTGATTTTTGAGGTTAAGATCAATGTAAAAAGAACAACACGTGATTGCTGTATTCTGATATTAAAATTAAGGCAAAAAGAAGGAATAGCACGAGGTAGCCGAATTCCTGAGATTAATTTAAAAGTGACGCAATTAATCCGTTTCTATAATTGAATAGTAAATGACTGCTAGTGAGAGCAAAGTTACTGGCAATTACTAGTTAAAAGAATATAAATAGCAACAGTAATGAAATAAAAGAAAGCGATAGATACGTTTTAACTAGGATTACTTAGCTGTAGCGTGAAGCTGAGTTCGACGCTTTTGTGTATGCTGGAGAGTAGCACGTGGTTTTCTGTGTTTCGAGTCAAAAAGAGTCGTTGCGACGGCAAAATTAACTGAAGAGAACAGAGAGTACTTAGCTGCAGCTTGAAACAATGGGGCTTCGGAAGCTGAAATAGCCAGCACGTGGATTCTATGCTTTCGAGTCAAAACGAGTACGTCACAACGGCAAATTAACTGAACTGGTATGGAACAGAGAGCGCGCTTAGCGTGCAAAGCCCTTTTAAAGGCTCGGTAAGTAGGTACAAAAAAAAGGATGAACCAATAGCAGCGTCCAGAGATGCATAAAGGATCATAAAAGACGACGCGTCTAAGAGGTTGGCGCGTAAATGAATGAATTTAAAATAACTAAGTTTAAATTTCGTGGCGCGTAAGTTAAATACTCCCGCGCGAAAAGGAACCGCTAAGTGACGTAACGGTTTTTCTAAAGTCGTAATTGCAATTGCCAGATTAAAAGTAAAGAGAATGAATTTTAAAATTGCCTTCAAAATAACGTTTATATCGCTGATGTTGTCTATGATTAAAAGAAGCGAAATGAATTATTGAAATCAATGTCATTTTCGATTCAATGCAAACTGTAACAATATATTAATGTGACGACGTCAAAAACATGCACACATTGAAATGAGAATTTAAGATAGCAGTTGGTAGTTTCTGTATATCCACTATTTTTGTGTAGATACATAATTAACCACCAAATTGCTTTATTACTATCCTAATAGGAGGCTAAGTCTTTGTTATAAAACTTATGGCATTCAGATTTCGAGCTGTTGGACTCGCAACATAGGTAGACTAAACGCTCTCATCTACGATTATGCTATTTTTATGAGGGTTAGAATGTCTTCAAACAAATAGCTATTACAATATTGTTTCGCCTATTTAGAATACGGTTTTTCCAATGTCCAACCTTCCCTTCCCAGCAATTTTTTCTTATTATCCTTCCTATGGTCACCTCCGTACATGGCACAGCTACCTCTCGAGAGTAGCGTTCCGACAGTTGTGCGTGGAATTTTTCCCAAGTGCCCACTCGATTTTGTCGGTGACTGTACGCGGCGCGTCACGTGATCGCATACCAGACGCCTACATCGCGTGGTCGTCGCACACTCGCAAACGTATACATATATATATATACACAATGTAACCTGTTGTTGCAAGATTCCGAAATTAAACTGACCGGACAGAACAAAAAGAAAGTGCAAATTGACTCGCATTCAAGGTCATCGTCCATAGCGAAGGCATCGGCGCAAAAAAAGGAATGACACAATTTGCACACAACAATAGTGACGGATTCGCGGACGGCGTGTTATTGTTTACAAATTTCGCCGGGCCGAATTGGTCCCATTTTCTTCGTAGGTATATTTGGCGGTGCTGAATGGAAGTCGCCGATGAAATTGGAACTTGATTTATTCGGTTTGGTAATGGAATTCCTAATCCTCTCAAGGATAGAACATTCTGAATGAGAGAGAACTGTGAAGTTCGAAGGATAATCGCAGAATATGAATACAGTATAGGAAAGAGGCGCAGTTGCTTTCTTAAAAAATCCTCATCAATCTTTCAAACATTCTACAAATATTTTTTTTTTCGTATTGGACTACACCCAGGTCGATCCCAAGTAAAAAAAAAAAATATTCACGTTTACACTATCCTTGTAACTAACGGTAATACATTATTTGATCGTATTTTTTTTTGTGTGTATCGTTTTGAAGTGAGGTACTCGAGATCGACATACCAAAACATGTTTTTAACATTTTCGCATTCCTCAGTGACATGTCGAATAATAAATAATTAATAAATTATTTATTTATTATCGTCTTGACATTTCGACTGGTATATTAATAGGCGCTCTCTATAATGGGGATAATTTACTACGTTTTACGTGATTGGTGTTGCGTTATTGGAAACTCGATATGTCAACATAACGTGTTTGTATGGAGAATGTAATCGGAATGAGATAATCTAACGCTTTTCTTTTAATTCTTTTTGTTTTGAGTAATCGAACTATCAGATTTCCTTTTTTCCCTTTTCTACTTAAAGGGGCCTCTCCTCTTTTTTTTTATCTCAGCCTCGAATGCGCGTCACAAGTTATCAATCATTAGTCGTCTTCTTATTTGCTTCATTCTAAAATTAAATCAATATACTAATGTGGGATTTGTTTGTTTCTTCTTTATGCTTGAAGGCCTTTCGAAAGTACATATTAACTTTTTTTTAATAAAGATTAATCCTAAGTAATCAATTAATGTTCCACGTTGGGAATTTTAATTCCGTCGTATCGTAAGAAACGATATCTATTTGAGGGTTGCCGGGGTCGTTTCGTCTTGGAAATTGGAGTTTGTTGAAAGCAAATGGGAGAAGGGACTTCTTTGTCGATTTTCCTGAGAGTATAGTAGCTTTTCGAAACATTTATCTAGAAATTGTTGTAGTTATCAGTATGAAATTCTAAAAGTGTTGTAATTTACTTGCTTCGGATGGTACTACGTATTTATGTGTATCCAGTTATTTGGTGATCTAATCCTGAGGTTCTGAAGATCAATATTCAAGGCAATTTTGGCTGTGGGATTTTACCGGCGCCTTGGTACACTTCATGGGAGCTGAAATGATTTATTGAACATGGAATTTAATATAATTATATTGGAGGAGTTGTTCGTACTAACAGTAAGCGATTTTATCACCTTATGAACTAATAATCTTTGTATTACGTACAAGAGATTTCTAGATTTTTGTTGATGTATTAAATTGTAAAACCTAGTGATTTTGAATATGTTAGGTGGGTCATGATTCTGTTGTTCTTTTTACGTGCTATCTGTCTGTTTTGTATGTTCAGTGAGTTGGCGCTTTGTTTTTTTCGAAAGCTATGTTGATGGGAATTCGGAAGTTTGAATTTTACTTATATTTCTAAATTCTTAGTCTGAATTATTTCTTATTTAGTAAATGGTTCTACTTACCTGAGAGTATCTTTAGAAGATTTATTTCTCTGTGATAATCTAGGCATTTATTAAAATAAATTAATTTCACTTGTAATTAGTCTTTTATTTAATATAAGGTATAGAAAAATATCACCAATTAATAACTATACAATCACATTAAAGATACTTATATGTTAAATGCTATATTGGGTGTTATAAGGAGTATTGGCCAGAGTGATATATACCCCTTCCACGTCCCGAGGAATACAGAATAATATATTCTTTCAATTCGTTAAGGGTGGACGTAAAACCGTTAGAGTGGGGCAGAATTACCAATCATTGCCCTCTATAATTTGGGATCTGATTTAATTCTGAAGTTGTTGAGAGCATTACAGATGATTCTAGTTGGTGTTTAGTAAAATTAATCAGTTGTTTACTTAATAAAATACAAGTTTCAGCGTCTTTTAAATTGTAGGACAACTCGTATTCAACTGCTATTTCAACAACGTTTGGGCGATCCATATCTTCAAATGATAATCCTTCTATAGTTTCTACTGCGAAAGATGTTTCGCAAACACTTGTGTCGATCAGACTCCTTATAGCACCATGCAATTCTAATTCACGGGGATTATTTTGCGTTATTTTATTTTCATTATGATATAATATGAAAGTATTAACGGATAAATAATATTTCCTGGATTGATCTGAATTTGAACCATATACTGCGAACTACCGATACTGCAAAACGATATGAACTAAATTTATATAAAAATTGACTTCTTATATTAATCGCACCAATTTCATCAGGATCTGTGATTTACAGTTAGTGAGACATGTTCTTTCGGATTCCGTCATGTCTTGCTTATTAAATATTCCCCACGATACTCTTCTTTCCCATATTTCTGCCGCCTTCTCTTTGATATAATTAATTTTCACAAACATAACGATAGGAAACTGTTTCTCATTCTGCGAGCGTTCGTAACGTCGTTAGAACGCACACGTTATCAGCCTGGACGCGAGCGTGTAGAGTCAAGCGGTGACCTCTTGCGGTGTCTTTTACGCATCTCAGAGGTTATCGTCCGGCCGGAGGGGACGCAGGAAGAAAATCGAAAACACGACGCGCGCGAGCGAAGACATAGAAGACGACGTCAAACGTAGATTGCGATTCTGACGTCTCGATAACATGTAAAGAGATCCTTACAATGGAATAGGGCACTTACTTAAGATTTACGTAATTTTTTTTTATACATATTCTTACTCTAAGAAGAAAAGAGATAAAGGAGACAGCACGCCTTCGGTGTTAAGGTCGCCGATTACGTCTCTGATGGTTTATTGTTGATAGCGAGCGGGGAACTTGATTTTTTTTTTACGTTCGACACTCCGATTTATTTATAAATGCGAAATGTGCAATTATCGAATACTCTGACGCAAAACATAATGAAATATAATGCGATCTGGGATATAAATTAATCGGTTTGTAATTATTCTTTATAGAGACGTTTATGGAAATTAAAAATAACGTCAGGAATAAGGCGTGATAATTTCCCAGAAGTTGGAAGGTGTTTTTTTTCCGTTTTTATTAATTGAGCGATCTTTTTAATTAATGCTGATTCAATCAATTGTAGTTATACAATATTGAGATACTAGATCCAAGAAACTTTCATTGAATCTAATGCAGTGCACCTAATTCTCTTTTTACAAGATAGATACGTTCCCAAAAAATTCGTGTAAAAAGAGAATTAGGTGTAAACAATATTAAAAAATTCTTGTTAGAGTTCACTTAATTTATTTCGTGCTTACACATTTTAATTCATTAAATATATTTTAAAAAATAAATTATACTTTGGAAAAAAGGAAATAATATCTGAAATTCATTAATATAAAAAACGTTAAAATAATATATACATAAAAAAATTATTGTGTTCATCATCTTGTGAAATTATTTCTGAATTATCATCTCTAGTCTCCTGTGTTAATAATTCAGTAGTTTTTCGGAGGAAATCAGTCGTTAAAGATTGTGTTTGATTTCGTGATAAACCGTTATAAAGTTCCCTGTAAGATGCCATTAATGATTTCAGTTCACGTTGAAATTTTGCAGCTCGTTCCTCATCAGGATCACGTTGTCCAAAATGATTACCTAATTTCCTGGCAAGATCAAGACCTTCTTTAATTAGAGTTGCATTTAAAATTCGAGGATCTTCTTCGCCATTATCGCTATGTTCTCTGTCATGATGAGTCTCAAGGGTGAGGTCTATAATTTCATTTTCGCTCAAACTTTTATCAACTAATAATTCCTCTATATCGGCAAATGATAGATCATCGAATCCATCTCCACCAATCGTATGTGCCAGCATTGTAAAAACAGCGTTATTATGGATGACAGGATCAGGATCTTTGCTTTTGACACATTCTGGCCAAATATTTTTCCAACATGAGTTCAAGGTTGATGGCTTTAATTCAGCTAACGCTAACCCAACTTGATTAATGCAGTTCAAAATAGAAAAAAATTTCCACACATCAATGACCGTTAGATCCTCATTATGGTCTAGTTTATCTAGCACGTATTGGAATGAACGTTTTATGTAGTATGTTTTAAAAGTAACAATGATCCCTTAGTGTAGCGGTTGTATTAAAGATGTAGTGTTAGGCGGAAGAAAGCAAATTTGCATTGTCTAATATTAAAAGAACTTTCAATTCTAGACATTTTGCATTCATGTAGCGTCTAACTTCTGGGATGAAGTATTTCTGGAACCATTCTGTAAAGATTGCACTAGTCATCCAGGCCTTTTTGTTTGCTGTCCAGTGAATTAGCAATTGATTGAAATCTACACCTTTCATCGAGCGTGGTCTTAAAGCACAATTTACTACCAGTGGTTTTAACATACGTTCTCCTGAAGTATACTGGAACAAAGCAGCAATGTTCCACGGTCCTTTGCTACTTTAAAACCACCGGCAGTTTTTTGCGATTTTGCAACATAAGTTGTGCTCGGCATTTTTTTCCAAAAAAAAACAAACAAAGTAGTCTCAGCGACTTTTTCGGAGAATAATTTAAACGCTTCGTACACGCGTCGGAAAATCTCGCTCTATTTGCTCTATGAGATTCAAGAAAAATTCCTAGAATATTAAAAATCGTGTTGAAACAAAACAATTCGTGTAAAAAGAGAAATTTTTTTTCTTTTTAACTCGTGTTAAATCAAATTCGTGTGAAAAGAGAATTAGGTGTACTTTGAAATCTACTCCTATCTGCAACACCAATGGAATGCCTTGAAGTAGTGATGAAAATATTGAACTAAAATATCTAGATTCAATATATCAACAACAATTTCATTTCATATATTTCTGCTTATTATATAAATGCGGAATACGGTGGTAGGGTGGGTTTTTAAAATAAGTCTTAAAACGGCGAAAGAAAGCACCTATGTTTTCTGTTTCACAGTTTTTTTTTTCCACCAAGTTACGAGTTCACAGAACAGGTAACTTGTCGTTTTTAAATAAACACCGATAGCAATATGTAAAGTCATTTCCGCATACGGTAACAAAAATTATTAAAGAAATCTCTTCATTGGTTATTATGTAATGTCCAAATTCTAGATCAACGTATTATAGCTCCAACGATGTTAAAATTCCCAACTGAGAACGGAATAATTGGAACTTAAAACGTCGACTTCTTGCCCCTGACGGGTAAATCGGTGACAGAACAGAAAGGCGCCCGTCATCCGGGCTGGGATTTTAGTCGGGCGCCCTGTAATGAGACACTCAGACCCCTTGAGGTCGCCAGTCTCGCGGGATAATCGTTCGACGGCAATGATTGTCATCTGTCTGGATAGTTGAGGTGCCAGAGGCGACCTGTGCGGAACCCCAGATCGCGGAGGACGCGGAAGAGGCGCGTATAGACGACGAAACGCGCCGACTAAAGGCATTCCTCAGCGGACGGGATGCCTCGGCCGCTATCTGCCGTCTCTCTTTTTGGTCTTCCTTTTTTTATCTACACCCATATATACTTATATATCCTTTTTACGGTAGGTATGCCTCGGGCACGCATGTACGGCCCAAAGGAATTCGATATTCTATATTTAGAACGGTCCAACAAGTGCACATGTAGCGAGTTCGAGTTAAAAATACGACGAGGGCCCCCCTTCGACTGTCACCGTAGAAGAAGAAGAAAAAAGATAATAAAGGCTTTGATAATCGTTTATTACATCACATCATTCAAAATCGAATTCACTCGAGTCGATGGTCAAGAAATCGACGCTCGAAACGCGCCAAAATTCGAGGGCTGGCCTTGGAAGGTTGAGGACGTGCCGGGTTATGAACTGTTATATGAAGCGTACGGTTCTTGCAAGTACATAAATGGCCGTTTCGCGGAGAATGATGGCCTTGACCGAGGTCATTCGTCATCGGACACCTCTGCAACAGAGCCGGCGAGAACTGCTGTCGGAGCACCTTTGTTTTTAGCACGTAATGAAACGTAATACTGGCAATAATAAACCTGTGGTAAACCCTTCGATTGTAGTACTTGGTTTAGTCCACCGCTCCGCCCGTTTACATTCTTTGTTTTGTTAATAATTTCAGCTGTACAATAACCCAATGCTTGACACACAAGATGTCCGATCACTACACGATATTATTAATTCGGGCCAATACAAAAAAAAAAAAAAAACAAATTACAATGAAAGTTCTGGTATTTATGAAATACATAGATTGCGGAGACTGCAATAAAGTTTGTGTTGGACATTTTAACAGGGATTTAAGGAATACATGGGAGGCTTGGATAATCTAGCATTGCACAACAACGATACAAGCCATGAAACTAACATTGAATACCTTGAACTATTGAAAAATGTAATATAGTCGAGGGAATTAGACGCCTACGAAATCATGTATATGACGAACGACTCTAACAATTTATTGAACCTCGATACCACTTCTATATTGATTCTTCCACGACCATCTATTTGTACTCCGAAGTATCTAAATTGTAGCAAACTTTCTCCCTCATTTCGACGCTAATATATTTTTCTTACTTCCCAAAAACCATTACTTTCGTTTCCTCTTTATTTATTGTCATATGTTTGTGTTTGAGGGTTTTATCCCAAAGGTTTATGTTATGTTGTAACTCTTTCTCGGTAATTGCAAATATAATGATATCATCGGCAAATACACATTCAGCTAAAGTTGTTTGTTGCAGTCTATTGTACCCAAGATGTAAGGGCTTGCTATCCCAACTTGCTGTTTTAATAACATCATCCATCAGCACTGTAAATAAAATAGGGCTCAAAACCCCTCCTTGTCTCAGACCCTCTTCCACCAGGAACCGTCTCGAAACTGCACTGTGTGTTCTTATGTATATGCTATTGTTTCTATATAGGCTTCTTAGTCTGAGATCTACGCCTCGTTCCTCTAGGCTTTCAATATCAGTGTTCTAGAGGTTTTGTCAAACGCTCTTTCCAGCTATATGAAAGCAACGTAGCCTTTTCTGTTTTGCTCTATCACAATTTCTCAGTAACTTGCTTCACAGTATAAATATGTTATCTTGGATCATCCAATCTCACGAATTAATTTTACCAATTGGTATCAGCCAAATTGTTACCTTTTCTAGTAAAAGTTTTGCTAATCAAAATACGAAACATTTTAAAATTGCAAAATAACAATTGACTAATCTACAAACAAGCATCGAATAAACATTATGTACAACACAAATATCAGGTGAACAAATTATTTACAATTCAGTATCTGCGTGTCTTAGAATATTAGCATTTGTAAGGGATATAAAAGTGAGATTGAAAAGGGAATTGACAATAAAATGTTCACAAAATGTAAAAAAAAATTTTCTGCAATAAGGGATTCTTTTCATGGAATGATATCAAGATCATATTTAGGTGAACAGCTAATCTAATCGTTTGGTAGTAATTTAATAATCTGAAAGAAATTTTCCTCTTAAATTACATAAAAGGATGTACCTATGTATATAAAATAAATATCTGTAATGCAGAATACGAAAGGTTACTCAGTAAGCATTGCTCGCATAGAATCGAAGTCTTGGCTTCGTACTTTCATACTAAATTACCCCACTATAACTACAATAAAACGTATAATATAAATGCATACCAATCACTCACTAATACTCGTCTTTTTACGTAACTCCTAACAACGAAATGCAAAAGAACGAAAGCAAGCAAGACAGAAACAAATACCACCGCGGGGCCATTCGCGAACACGCTCACCCAACAAAGATAAATATTTCCACCATCAATACAAAACATATGTAGGTATATAATACGCATTTGTACGCGCGCACACACAAACATCCAGAGCGTCGGGGAAAAGTATCGCAATTCGAAATTCCATCGCACAAACGACGACGTGCATTACGCCCGAGACCGTCGTCTATCTCGCTCGCACCGTCGCACTTTTGCCGGGGAACTTGTCGGTCGCCTCGTCGTCTGTACGCACGCCCACACCCCGTAGCCCGCGCGTCGTTGCGGTCGTGGCTTTCGCGAAACGGGCAGCCTAGACTTTATTTATCGGATTCCTGGCATATTTTCATCTAGTTTCGCCGACAGATGTAACGTAATGTGAGGCAAAAAAAAAAAATACACCGCGGCTTCGAATATATATATTTTTTTTATTATCGTTCCAAACTAACGTGGCAGGAAGGCGTTAAATTTGGCTTCGCGCGAAATTCTTTCTCGTACATTAATGTCGTTATTTTATTATACTCTCTCGTATACTGTTGGCCCAATAATAAAAGCGACACTCAATCTAAGCACCTTAGAATATACAGCGCGAGTTGCTACTCGTATTCGTTCTCATAGTGAAGTATTGGTTATTTTTCCGCAGTTCGACAAAAAGCACATATTGAACTTTCTCTTCGAGTGATGTTATTAACGTCAAAAATATAATATTTATAACGTAATTATGATCACTCACAATTATGAAATTGTACTATGATGTACTAGTTGTGTAAAAAGTTTTAGAATGAAATGAAAACAACCTGTTTAAAACTCTTAGAGAAAAATAAAGAAATAGCAATTCCAACATTTTCATCGGATTGTTAATAATGAAGATATTAACGTTACGACGTCGATGCAACAGATATCTTAAGCATCAAAACAATTAACAATTACATACACATGACAAACTACATTTAAAAATCTATCCATAAAATCATCGTTTTTTTAATGTAGTTTGTCATGTTTAATGTAATTGTTAATTGTTTTTATCATACATATCTGAAGAAGACTATATTACGTAATCGAAACACAACAAGATATTTAATTGATAATGTAAAGTCACATAATATATTGAAAATAAAGCTTGAAATTCCACGAATTTATTATTATTGTATTATTTACATAAACGTCTGGCTATAAACTTTGATTCCTTCCAATATATTATAACAACCATAAAATATATTCTTATGAGACACATACGAATAAATTCAATAAATACATTACGCGCACTCAAGTCAATCTGGATAGTTTATAGAAAATGTTTATATTCTAAATAAGAGCGTAAGCAATTCACGTTCAAGGAAATATAAATTCTATTCAATTTGTTATTCTAGGTAAATAACAGCTGTGCGGCAAAAAAGCATATTTCTTAAATAAAAACAACCAGGGAGTCGGTACTCCTTCCACACTCCGACGTCCGGTCTGCGACCGTACACCGTGCTCCCCGCAGCTATCTATGTTTCATAAAATCGTAATATTGCAGCCTTTGATTTATGTAACCCGCAAGAATCGGCCAATTCTGTTACGGTGAGCCATCTGTGATAGGACGCTCGCTCAAACAGTATGTTACAATGAAGTGCATATACCATTTTTAATAAATTCCTGTTGTTATTTGCTCAAAGCTATTGCCTTCCTACGTGTTAGAAATTATAGGTGCTCATAAAATAAAAGACCCGTATATTTGACCCCCAATGACACTTTCTAATAAAGAAAGCCATTCTTTAAACTTAAAAAAGTTTATATTTGAATCTATTGAAAACTGACACTTCTTTGATGTAAGGTATATTACTTTGAATGAAAAAGATATATACTTACATAAAAAAGCATACATCGATTTTTTTTTGCTCACACGAAGGAACATGAACATTCGCATGAACGGCCAAACTCACTGATATTCTCAACGTGCGTAGCTAACAATTATTATTTAAACAAATGCAATTTTTGAACGGAAGAGCGCCATTTATGCTAAAACTTTTAGAAATGTTCTCCACTTTTTAAGTAGCGTTTAAAGTTTTTTTTTTATGCGAACTATGTAAAAGAATACTAAAGTAGTAACTGCTCATCGCCGTGTAGCAGAAAACATTGCGTAGATAATACAGTAATACATTTTCATCCTATCTCGAATATGATTTCCATATTCAAGGCAGAAAATATGAGAATATTGTTCCGAAAACGCGAACATGGATTCTATCTAAATATCCTGTGATTTCTCGACAAGGAGTTGTGTTGTATGAATTAATATGTTCATATTGACTTTGGAAAATTTAGAGCAGGTATTTCGTTCTTTATTATTAATCATCCGAACTATTTTGCAGGCCATAGGAAATGTGTATTTAATTTTTTGAACTTTTTCTTTTTAATATTTCAATTTTTTCGCTTTCCCAGTCGAAAACCAAAACCGATTCTTTCTCCTTAAACAAATAAACAGTCTCATTGACACGTTGTGTGTATACACTTATAACATAATAGGTATTGAATTACCGATACATCAAGGTCAAATTTACAATTATTAGAACCTGCACGAAGCGTTACGTAAAGCATTGCTGTCATATTTGCGGCTTGAATCACTCCGCCTCAATCCACCGGAGCTCTTTGATCATTGTGTCGCGCTGTATGCAGTCACGAAGCGAATTTACCGTAAATTGGGAACGAGAAATCCCAGTTGATTAGAATAGAAATAATTCTGCCGGCACGACAATAGCCTCATCAGTACTTTTTTTTTTGTCCGTTAAAATCCCTATTTATGTCGATCCTGCATTCCGAGTACATACAATAGGTACTTTGTCATAATTGGCACGAAATACAGTTCTGTTGTATAGGTTAGTATACGGACATAAGTTTGGATTACGTATGATTCGCTTGTTGCTAGTAATGGGCACGATATAATGGTGGATAACTTTGAAATGAATCACGATAGACGTAAGGTTTTCCAATGATCTCTTAATTCTACGAATATTGGTAATATTATGTAATAATGTCTATTAATATTTATTAAGAAATTGGAGATAAGAAATAAAGTTTTATTTAAATTCTTTTTTTATAAATGTAAGTTAGTAGTAGTCAAAATAAAATAAAAATCCCTAGACAATACACAAATTCAGCCATTGTAGTGGTATTTACCAGAAAATAATAAAGCTGTTGGCTTCTATACGATATAAAATATAATTATAGTGGGAAATATTTATACTTCACTCGCCTAACTTCGAATTCTCATAAAAGACGATTTTAAACTTTTAGATGGAATTGTATATATATTTTCTAATCATATATATACACTACCGTCCTAAAGTTTACGACGAGCAAATTCTTGAATTATGACATTGACATTTGTTATTTTAAAGAGAAAATCGCAGTCGATTCGCATTCAATTATCTCTAACCGCTAGTGTATGCGTCTAAAACATACTTTTTGTTAATAATCTCGCAAGAATGTGGCGCATATGGCCGTGAGATGCGATCGACCTCGCTTTCAAAAATAATCCGCGCGTATAAAGTCCACGGTGGCATTTTTTTCCTATCGATTTAATTTCGCTAATTTTCCCGAGCGACGGCGCTGAAAATTCTCGGCGAAAATTTTCGAGTTTCCTCCGTCTGGTGGTGGGAGGAGGCGTCCTAGGTTCGTGTCTGCTGCGACGAGTTCGTCCGACCTTGGTAGAAATTCTCGGAAGATCGCTTTTAGCCGTGGTTTTGCGTATATACAAACGGTTCGTATATATAATCGATTTTTCGCCGATAATGTAAATTGATGTATTCTGTTCGCGGCGAACAAGAGAATTGCCATTCCTGCTTTTTTTTTTTTTTAATCGGCGGACTGTGCTATTGAGTAAGATTTTGTGAAGATCTTGTTATTTTAATGATTAGACGTGAGACACGTACTCTTTTGAAATGAGGCGACTTTCGGGTAAAATTATGTAGATGATGCAATACCATTCGGGATCAAATATTTCAAGCTGCAACAAGAAATAAAATTATGTTACCCAGAAATATGTTTAAGTGTGAACAATATTAGGTATAGTCGAGTCAACAGCCAGTAGATAGACCTCTTGCGCCTCTATTGCAATATACTTATGTATCCTTAGAAAATACTTCTATTATAGTAACAACATTGTATGATGTAGGTATGAAAGGTATACAGGTTGTTTATGGTCTTGTGATTTTATTTTCAAGGGGTGATTAAGCTTCATTAAGGTAAAAATATCTTAGACCAACAAATATGTATCAAATAAAACAATTTAACAGCATCTAACGATTTCAATTAAAAAATGTGTTCTATATTTAGCAGATAAAATTATTAAACTTACAAGTCCGATGTTTAGACCAAAAATAGTTAGACAAATAAACCAAATTTTAATTCTAGGTGAATAATTACCCAGAAAATATAATTAATAAAGTCTTCAAAACAGGTTACATAAACATTATAATATCTAATACAAACACAAATTTACAAAATAAAGAGTTAAATATTAAATATATTTCTTTACCTTATGTTCAAAATCTTTCAGAAAAATTAAACAAAGTTTTAAAAAGTTAAGAAAAATTTCAAAATTAAGAATTTACAAATTTTTATAACGTCCAGTGTAACGACAGCGAGACGCGCAGCGTCGAGTCTTTTTTTAAAGAGAGGCGCGTTTAAAAAAAAAAATTAAAAAGACAAATTTAAAAATGAAGCAATGCGGCACGTAACGACAGCGAAACGAGCAGCGTCGAGTCTTTTTTAAATAGAGACGCGTTTGAAAAAAAAACAAAAATAAAAAAAGCCAAAATTAAGAAAAATTAAAAAATGAAAAAATTGTAATTTTTTTAACGTGACACGTAAAAAAATTTTAAAATTACGAAATTGCAAATTTTTTTAACGAGACGCGTAATGTCGAGTGTAACGACTGCGAGACGCGCAGTGTCGAGTCTTTTTTAAAGAAAGGTGCCTTTGAGCAACAATTACAAAAAATGAATCCAGTCACAGGTGTAGACGAGAATGAGTGGAGATATACAAGGAAAACAAAAAAAAAATGGTATTTCAATATTTATTAACATTATTACATATGGTTCTAAATAAATATTTTAATCATACCTACAATCATAGAATAAAAAACCACCACCAAACAGTACGACTGCAGCGTTCAATACGGTGTAGTACATATGTTCCAACATATGGACATTTTACACTGAATGTTAGGTCATTTGTATCATTCTTATTCAGAGCATAAAAGCAATAAAATTCAAGAAGGCAATAAGACGTTGCAAAAAACTTCTGCAACCACCGCTTTTAATATTTTAAAGACAGCCTTCATAAAGCAGTCCTATAATGCCTTCTGAGTATTTCCATTTGTCTCGATGTAAATTAGACGCCCGTTACACGACTACATATCCAGGATTTAGACTGAGATTTATTATAAAATTAATTTTAATTTATTGACCGCGGTGACATTATTAAAACCAGAAATCCTCTTTAATAATTTGTACACTCACACGTTTATGGCAGTACTTAATCACGTGAAATACAGGCGAGAGATGTCAATTTTTTTATGGCCTATTATTATGTATTGCGACAAAAAGATTAGCTTTATATATATATATAATATCTAGAGAATGCATATAAATCCCCAATAATCTGATAATAAATATTATGACGTACAAGCACTTTTTACCTTCCTATATCTTTATAGAGTCACATGGCTGGGAATTTCTAAAATTTTTCTATTGTGTATGTTTTTTCTTATATAGTTAAGCACTTACTTTAATTTTATTACTGTTTTAAATGAGTTAATTTTCATATTTACTCTCTATCGCTTCGGCTGTTTATTATTTGTACTTCTTATGCTTTCCGTTTTAAAACTATTTCCGGAAGAAAGATTTGATTTGAATAATTTAATGTGTTTACGGCGGTACCTGACGTATCTTGCTGACCAAACAATTTTCCCACGTTTAATATGTTTTACGTTTGCATGCTAATGGGAGAATATTTTGTTTTTACCGTTCTGAATTGTACACGCTTGGCGCTTTAGTAAGTTGTCTGACGGATTGTTTTAGATACACTGCTGTTCCAAAGTTCCAGAGCTTTTAATTTAACACTAGAATAACATTTAATGCTACTGCCAAATCTTGTACTACCTGTATGAGATCGATACTGAACTTACGTGCTAGTTTATCAAAGACATTGCTATTGCTATTATGTTGCCACTAATAGAAGTAATTTTTATGGGTATACAGAATATCTGTTAAAATCTCCTCATATGGGACTTTTTTTTGTGATGGACTTTTCAAAAATTGTAGTTATGCAGAAAGTTTGGACACTTTTTAAAATCAATTTGAGGCCCTTTAAAAGCAATGTACCTTCTACTATATGTGTGTAAAATTAGTATATAGACATGAAGCTAAAAAAGAAATTAAAAAATTGTCGGAGCAAGACCGACCGTTTTTTTTTTTTAAATAAATCACATTTACTTAGCTTGCTGTGAGCATGTTTTGAGCGAATGCCCATTAAAGAATTCTCTTTTAAAATACTTTAGGTGTTTGCAGCTACCATTAATAAATAAGGGGAGAAGTCTTATTGATATTAATTGGATCTTGCGATTATACAAAGTAACTTCCCTGTTGATAGTGTCTTGGATGAATGGAAATTTTTATCAATTGATAAACATTTCCAAAAAAAAAAAAGAACCTATGGAAAACACAAAGTTGAAGATTTTTGGAGATATATACCTATTTAAATTGAAAAGCGATAACGGAGAATCAAAGTACCTACTATACATTGACATTGCCTGTCAAGACCATCTTAATCACTGAAGCACGGAAATGCTGATGTTGAGCGGAGCTTTTAGTTGTCAGGACAAACATTAACCAAAAATAGAGCATCCATTTCTGAAAAAATATACCTCATTTTTGCCCTTCAATTTTACAATAATACACATGAAACTGTACCTATTTTTTAAGATTTGAGTTTCAGCCCTGCAAAATTTTTAATTTACTATTAAACATCCTGTAATTTTAAAACTAAGCGGTTTAGGACATACATTCATATGAATTTTTATGATCATAACAACCCTATAGGAATTAGCCCATAAAATTTGTCGTATATATATATAGAACCATGCTGTATATATAGCGATTGAAACAGTAAACAAATGTATCTATTATTAGATACATGGCTTATTGTATTTAGCGAAGAAAATCGCCATGTAATTTTTACTTATTATCATTAAGACGATAATAGAAATGGAAGAATTTCAAACGGCTCGAAAGTCGATGAAATATTTCTTTTTGTAAACGCTTATAGCAGATTAACTCATGAGTTAGTACTCAGGATAAAAAACTGAGATTTGCGAATTATTAGAAGATTGTATTGTATTGTCAAATAAAAAATTCTTTCCGATATTGTAAAGGAAATTATTGCAATGAATTCTGGTTAAAGATCCAGCGCTCATATTTCTTGTATATGGATATTCCCTTAACAGCTTACAAAATCATCTAGATCGAATAAGTCTAACTATCCGTCTTTTAAAAGAGGAATCTCTCAGTATGTAGCGACATAAAAATAGATCCTAGTAGATGCCAATCGGGGTGCATTCATGTCTGCCACGGAGGCTCGCCAGTAATGCACCGACTTCCACCATCTGGTGTGTTCTCCCTCCATTCTCAATTTAAATACCAGTCGACGGGTATTCGAGGAATTTCACGTAGCCCGAATCGTCACAATGTTTGGGGTCTCTCTTTTTACTACTCCTTTTTTATCTCTCTCTCCCCTCCTCTCTGGGAGTTGAGAAAATAGTCTCCCATACGTACTATATAGGGGAAAGATCAAAGGAAGCGCTTAAACGGAGAGAATCCTATTCGAATGTGTCGTATTCTTTTTATAATTAATTTTCATCTTTTTACGCCAGCCGGCGGTCT
Source organism: Cetonia aurata (assembly GCA_949128085.1). Taxonomy (NCBI): domain Eukaryota; kingdom Metazoa; phylum Arthropoda; class Insecta; order Coleoptera; family Scarabaeidae; genus Cetonia; species Cetonia aurata. The sequence continues at coordinate 40,989,034 of OX421885.1, forward strand.
ATAGATAGGTTTATAAACATTGCCAGGAATCCAGATTCGATGTTGTAGGTGCTCTGATCGTTCGTCGAGGTCAGATTTTCGTGAGTGGGCGATTTACGAATTCCGATGCGACCGACACGGTAAGGTACACGAAATATTCAAGAGTCATTAATATTACATACGGTTGCATCCAAAATAATTTTTGCAGTTACTGTAGAGCGGCCAAGGAAATTTGACGGGCAAAAAATACGCCTAAAAACTAATATACTAAAATCTTGCCTGCATGTTTGACAGCGCTATGATAGAGCCGTTCTATGATTTGATGGTTTTTAGCGGGCGAATTTGAAAAAGTTGTTCAGAGGTAATGCTCAAATATGAAGTCACAGTCTCCTATTTCAAAAACAAACAAAAAAATTGCGTTTTTTCTGGATCATGCTTAATGCATTCCACATTTGTAACGTTTAATCTGTTTCGAAAAACGAAAAAAAAAAACGTAAATTTGTTGGTTTAAAGCGTTTTGTATTGTTAATAAGAATTATTGAAATTTAGTGCAAAATCAGCATATACTTTTGGTGCATTTTGCTCATTTTTTTAGTCAATTTGGATGTTAATTAAAACTAAGTAATATTTCAAAAAGCTTATACAGGGTTATTATTGTATAGTACGAAATAAAAAAAGGGGTGAAAGATATACATGAGTAATGGTTAAATACAAAAAATTGCGATTCTATGTGCATGTGGTCCAAGTAGTTGATCGCCTACAAGTCCATGCCCAAACATTGACGGATATCCTAACTTGAGAGGGGCCTTGGTTAATATCATGGGGATTTTCAGACGGCTAGTGGTAAATGTTGTGATAATTTAAGATACCATCATTGGTAAATCTACATTTGTCCGTAAATAGGATTACTGATCAAGCAAGATCCGGTGGACGAATTTCTCTGCGTTGGAACCACTGACAGTTAATCGTTGCACGCGTTGAATATGATACGGATGAAGTAAATTCTTTTTTTAAGGGACCGATTTAAGGAAGATATCACAGAGAAACTGTTGCAGATTTAAGAAAAATTTAAATTTTAAAAAGGGTTTTATTGTGTGAATTTACAGAAAATAAAAAGTGTGGTAAATGGCAAAACTAATGCGATAGAAATATTTTAAAGGGAAATGATAACACTTTTAAGTTATATAACATTTTTTAAATAAAGTTTGATAAGTAACAGTCATTATTAGCATGGCGTGTTTCGCCTTACCAAGGCTCATCAGTGCTTTAAAGTTAAAATTCGTAATCTTCAATTTATATTTTTAATGAACTCATTTTTTTTACCATTGTTTTTATTGGTATGTTATGAACATGCTTATATGTTTTGGGTAAATCCAGGCAAAAGCGTTATAAATTAAAAATTTGACTTTTTTTGGGAGATCGTTTTATAATGAGACGCGCGCTTGAAGTTCTATGTTCTAGACATTTTAAAAATAGAAAAAAACTTTGTAATTCCTCATTTTGTTAAACTACCAAGGCAGTAACTCCGCACGCCAATCAATTCTCAAGCGAACGTCAGGAATTTTTCTATTTTGCTTAGCGTCGTTCGTTTCGAGACGCCAACAGCACCGCGAATCTGCGGAATCCTGCCACCTTCACACGTCCATTTGTTAAAGTCACCGTCGGACGTCGCGGAGACAAATGAATGATTATACCCACCTTGACAGGTCGGATTTGTTCGATTCCGCCGCATACCTGATCTAATTCGTCCGTAAATAAACATTGTTTCTAAGTATGTGGGAATACTTGAGATTCCCTACCTGCGGGGGAGTATTCAACGTGCGCTGGTGCGCGCCGCAGCGTCAGGTAAGCCCATAAAAATAAATCAAATTAACGGCGAGTCTCGACGCGCGCGCGCTCTCTCTCTCTCTCTCTCTCTCCCTCAAAAATAAATAAACAAAAGCGGTGCGAGGCGTGTGCCTTATGGAACCCCGGAAGGAAGGTCGCGTGTGGGAGTGTCGTCCCCTGCAGCACGGCAACGGACACGTCGTAGTAATTCTCTTCGTGCTCGTCTGTTTGAGGCGCTCTCCTCTCCCCACGCATCCCTCCTCTCTTTTTTCCCGCTCGTTGACCGTCACCGCATTCCATCGCCCCCTCCGTCTCGCGTCTCAGCGCGCACTCACAACTTATACTAACTACTAGCGGTTCGGAAAACATCGCGCTCCGGCAATTTGTTGTGTTGTGCCCGCTGCAGCGCCCCCCTTCTCTGGCTACCCCGCGGGTATTCCCCCACCACGGGCGCGCTACTACACGTTTTTTTCTATGCGCGCGTGTACACTACGGAATGTGCGTGCATGCACAATGCTATTGCCGTCGCTACTGTTATTGTGCGCGTCTCTGTTGCTCTCATTGTACATCAGAGAATGATGGGTGTATATCCTATCCCACTATACTACTGCTATACATAGTATTTATTAGCGTCTCTGTCGCGCTCTAGAACGCGATCGCCTTTTGTTCATCTATGCAGAAAGGAATGTGTAGATTTTGAACTCCCCAGATCACATACATAGATAGATTATACGTTGTTGTAAGAGCGCGCACATAAATCCTTAAGATATGTTGCGTGTGTGTAACCTCTCCACTCTACAACCTTATTGTATTCGTTCGCTGGCTTCCTTCGATTGATAGATGGGATGGGATTCTTAACGTGCATACGTACAGTCCAGTTATGCATTTGTGAGGAACATTATTTCTACGATTTTGCTTTTCAAACGAATAATAGCTGCATGGTACTAAATCAAAATGTTCTATAAGTTGTAGACCAGAACGATTCTGAGCACTTTTCTTATTTACTGCTTAGGGTCGAATCAAAAAAACTAATTATAGTTTTTATTATTGTCCTAAATTTTGGCAAACTTTAAGATTAAATTTTTTTAGATGGTGTATAAATTAATTATACCATAGTGCGGCCAGTAAGGTCATCAACGTACGTGAAACTAAAACCAAATCGAACAAACAAAACAATTGGCCAAAACAACAGACCTGATTATTATAGGTGTTATACCCAAAGAAACAGAGTACGCCCTCAATAGATAAAAAGAGAATTCAACATCTAGAATGTTACCAAGTTCATTAAAAAGAGAAGAAAACAACGGATCTAGCATGTGAAGACAATGTTAGCTGGAGGTGAAAAACCAGTTGAAAAAAGGGATTTTACAAGACCACCAAAGGTTTGGCCTGAAAATTAGCAGTTCTTGCTCTTTTGAGGCAATAGAATATGGCTGTAAATAGATTTTGGGCATATGGAGATTCTCAACCAATGGAGATGGATTTTTCATTTGCCTTTCCTGGTTGTTTAAGAGTTTTGTTAACCTTTTGTTTTATGACGAAATTTTGAAATGCTGTCATATGGTTTGTTAAGCATCAAAACTTAATTAAAAAAGATAGATAAAGATCGATGCTGTAAGGAAATGAACGGCAACAAAATTCAAAAATATATTGATTTCCTACATCGAGATGCAAATAGTGAGATTTTTTTTTAAGTTGATTTTAAAAATGCGAAATTTATAAAGGTCAATTTATAAAAAGCAAAATTTTAAAATTTCGAACAATAAATAAGCAAATTATCGATTAAAAAAAAAAAAGAAACAATGTTGCTTGGGCGTGAGGACGACCTAGTTCTCTCTGTGCTCATCGTAAAATCGGCATATTTAATCACATTTTGATCGGCTGGAAGCTTTATTTTGGGTTGGGCCGGAGTATTTTAAAAACTTCATTCAAGGAGCATTCAATATGTTTTAAATTATATTTTTTTTTAATATTGAAAACAAGGTGTGGGGTGATTTTTTTTAAATTCTAAAATTACTTTTTTTTGCAAGATCGGGGGGAGGGGGGTGCATTAAGAAATTGATGCCCAACGCTGCCACTATATTACCTTGTCATACCCATGGTTCTACCTATCGTGTAACTTCGCGATATTACTGTATACCAATATTCCACGACATTCCTTGGTGTGTATTATTTAGCCAACACGTAAATATCTTCGGTTCTAATTAATTGGAACTGTGGCTAAAAAGTTATAAAACAAATTTTCCATATTTCAAGTGACGTTTCGGCATTCCTTGCATGCCTTTTTCAAACTGAAAATTTCTTTTTTTATTTAAGGAATATGAAGTTTTTTTTTATTTTTCCAACAAATATAAAATTAAATAATTACCTAAGTAGAATTAATTTTATATTTGTTGGAAAAAAAAACCAGTTCATATTCTTTAAATAAAAAAAAAAATTTTCAGTTTGAAAAAGGCATGCAAGGAATGCCGAAACGTCACTTGAAATAAGGAAAATAAATTTGTTTTATTACTTCCTAGCCACAGAAATTATTACTATACTATACTATACTATACTATACTATACTATACTATACTATACTATTTATCGACAATATTACAAGCCAGTAATAATATCTACAATGTCAAAAGGACTGCATCACCTATGGGTGTTCTTCCTGTAGCCCTGGTGTTTCGACTGGTCTTCACTCTTCGTGGTCATTATAAGGTGTTAGAGGCTTGAGTCGTTACCATATTACAATTTAGATTTCAGACGAAATTAAATAATATTTATTACTAACAATTTTGATGACACATGAGTGACAGTTAATACCGCCAAGTATATTAGATTGTATTTGTTTATCAAAATAATGTAATTCTGAAGGGTGATTTTAGTTTTATGATATTAATTTGATTTATTTTTTTTACAGGTAAATCGAAAGTTCCCAAGTACACATTCCCTCATTTAGCCGTGCCTGCGAAGGTAAAAAAGAATTCCTTTTAATAGTAAATAAAAACTGCGATTTTGCCAATAGTTCATCTAATATATACACAATAAGAATCTCCAATAGAACTTCGCTTTATCGTATCAGGGACAAACCGGTAATCTCGCCTTAATCGTATTCATTTATTCGATATTTGTGCGAGCTAAAATTAGTTTAGGGTGTGTCCGTCAGAGTCACATGTATCTCTATGTTCACACGGATACATTTATTTAATCGCGACATTCTCATCGTATCTCTATACGTATGTAATGTATTCGATTAGCTTCGCCTCGGTCTCGAGACCGTCCACGGATTATTATTATATATACGTATCGAACCGTTTAGGAATTTTTATGTTGCTTTTATAAAGGAAATGCGACTTTTTCAATATCCGCCGCTCAAATTGTTTTTAATAATCACACGAGAAATACTTATATTACGGCGTCGGAGAATATTAAACGCGCCACAGAACTGGTTCTATAAATGCACAGATCGCCATGCCGTACATTAATAAATGTAAATGTGTATATGCCTTTTCGAGAGATAATCCTGTTCTTTTTTTTTTCTTTCCTATCGGGTATTGCGATCTGGCGGTAAGTTAGTTTTAATTAATTCAAAACCGGCAAGGAATGGAGATGGCGGTGAGTGGCGGTCGTTTTGGCGTCTACAGGTGGCAAAGATATCCCGAACAGAATTCTTTTATATACACGGCAGGCCATTGAAATTATCACAGTTAGTCAATTATTGCAAATGTAGATAAAAATAGCAATAACATAGAACAATTTCCATCGAAACATATACCCAAGAACTGAATCATATCTACTTGAGCTTATTATTGACCCTTACCAACTGCGACAAATCCCTTTCACGCTCGTTTAAGCTAAATTCAATAAAAACACTCTTTTTGCAATTCAAGTACAAAGCGTTACTTAACTGTTAAACGTATGTCTTCTTATTTTGGTCTATTTATGGTTGAAATTAATAGCGAAGTATCATCGGCCTACATAACCATTTTCGAATTTGGAGAATCATTAACATACATTATATACAACAATGGGCCCAATACACTACCCTGTGGTACACCCTTGCTCATATGGTGTAAATCGGATGATGTGCCACTAATGTCTACTGTGTAAATAACTAGCAAACCAACTCAAAGCGTGACCTCTGACACCCCACGATTCCAACTTCATAAGCAAAATGTCATCATTAACCAAGTCAAAGGCTTTGCTTAATTCAAAAAACACGCCCACACTGGATTGTCCTTCCTCTCAAAAGCTTTGTATAACTCGTTTAAGGGGTCTTCCTAGTGTGACGGCCTAAAAATAAGACGATTTTTAGGATTTTTTTTGGAAAAAACTACTCTGCATATCAATTTGAAACTTTGCAAATTTGTTTAGCTATATTTGAGGAATATCCGGTTTTTTTTTTTTAGGTAAAAATGTCGATTTTATTAGACGTTACAGCAGTTGTATGAAAGCGTCTAAAAAAAAAAATGTCCTTGAATGGCTGCCATAAAATCAGCTGTCCAGGTTGTCTGAAATAAAAAATTAAAGAAGATTCTTAATCTGTGTAGATGTGGCTATAGCCCGAACTAGAATAAATGAAAAAAATTGAAAAATAACAAAATGACGGCTTTTCAAAAAAAAAATTTCGATTTTCCCCCAAAAAAATTGCTTAATTTTTAAGTCGTACATTGCGAATTTTGTGACTATCGACTTGATTCTAGTTCGGGCGAGAATGACACGTGTACTGACACGTGTTCGATTGGTTCTTGAGATATCGTGGCAGCCATTTCAAAAAATGTCATTTTGAGAAAAACGCGTTTAAAGTTTCGTGTACTAATCAAAGGTACATGATTTCTACCTATACCCACCGCTCCGCTTCAAAGCCTATAACTTTTCCAATTTTTCGAATCTGGCTAAATCCCTTTGGAATTTTGTTTTCAAGATGTTAAACTATAAGAAAATGCAAAAAAAAAAATTTCGATTTGTTGAGCCCGTCACACTAGGAAGACCCCTTAAGAACTCAGTTACAGCCGACACAGTAGAATACCCCTCCCGAAAACCAAATAGTACTTTGTTCAAAACATTATGTTGATCTAGAAATTTCACTAATCTGTTAGCCAATTAATTTTTCAATAATTTTCGAAAATACACTAAGCAATGATATATCATCCACGTATTTTTTAGATCCAGATCTGTAAAGGGGTTTTATTTTTGCTATTTTTAGATCGTTAATGAATAAGTCTTTGCTAAACGCACAATTAATTATTTCAACCACTGGAACGATAAAGTCATCTACATACATTCTTACCAAAACAGTACTAATGCCATGATAGTCTGAGGAATGAGTGATGGCACATTACATTCGTGAGGTGAATATGAAGGCAGTTGGTAACACAAAGGGTTCACACTAAAAAATATTTGCAATTCCTACGGAAAATTCCAGTAATGTATAGGGTAAATTTACCAAAAATTAGAAAATATACCTAAAGTTTTCTAGTAAATTTCCCAATTTTTGTCAATTTTACATTATACGTTACTGGAATTTACAAAAACAATACTTTGATAAGATTGTGTTTTTGATAGTTTCGAACCGTTTGGATAATATACATCATACATATATTTTCTTGTCAGAGGGCACTCATTTTTACCCCTAATCTAGATCACCTCTGATCTAGATGCATTAAATAGATGTAGATATTGCTAAAATTCTGAATATCTGTTCTGAAACTGATCGAACAAGGGTCTGTATTGATATAATACATCTCGAGGAACAATCTTTGATCCAAGGGACGTATCGAGCACAATACCTCCACATTGTCAAAATCGAATCTATGATTATTCATTATGGAATGATCTGCTGGTGCCGTTTTAGCATTATTGTGATCACAATCCAATTCATGTTGTCTTGGTCAGAGTCTACAATATATTTCAGTAGTTTGGTACACACCCTCGCTGTCTGAGTCTGAGGCCAAGACTGGTGAAACTGTTCACTTTCCATTATTTGTTGATGTTTTAATTTGAATAGTTTGGCTGCCTTCCCAGTTACCTTTGAACTTTCATTATATGTGGAGTTTATAGCTTCTGCAAGCACAAATTGTTGATTCATGTTGTATAATGTAGATGGCAAAACTACAGTAAATTGTATGGACTGATGGCCTAGGTTTTCCAAGAATACTTTATCGATTGAGACCTCACAAAGTGGTATACCAAAATACATTAACGGTTTCTATCGGTTATTATTATTATTGCAAATATGGCGCAAAAGATGTGGTATTGCAAGAAATTATACCAAGGTTTTATCAATGCACAAATCTATAAACCCCCTACCTAGTGTTCTTTAAATCCTTTAGATACACTTACCTGCGGACATAAGTAAGAAAACATCACAATTAGATCAATTTATATATGTATTGACTTTCATCTAGAAAATGAATGAATTTGGCCCTTCCAGTAAATAAATTATGCACATATTTTGATTAGAAAGGCATCAGCACCCGTGCAAAATAATTATTCTCACATGTGAGATAGCTTTCTAATATCCAAACGTAGAGAAATCTATGAATTAGGCTATATGATTTGCAAATTTAGTATGTACAGTTAAAATGCACGTTCTTTGTCAAATAATACGCATATATTTATGTAGAATTAATATATGTATTAATATTTCGAACGTATTCATATTACTGGGCTCTATTATTTGAGGAAATTGATTTATAATCCATACAATGCTGATGTAATACAAATGAATCACTTTTTAAACTATAATATAACCATATAAATATAAAATTGCTCTTTTTTTTTAATTGCAACAATAAAAACTATAATGGATTAATAACATCCATATTACAATCACAATTTTTTTTTTTTAGTTGCATTAACTTTAGCGTATCTGTTATCAATTTGTTTATTTTTTGCTACTGCCTCGTAATTATAGACTTTTATGGTGCATATACTGACTGTTGCTTAGAAAAAAGATTAATATTCGTTGAATCAATAAAACATTAATTAACTAAGACGAAATGCTTGTTCCTGTATGTTCAAACTAACGCACGTGTCGCCCAAAGATTTTACTTTGTCACCGTGAAATGATTAAGCAAAGTAATGCCACTTAAATCAAATAATTTGGAGATTTATATGTAATGCGCTGACGATTTTGACTCAATTAGTTGTTAACAGTAAACAATTACTTATATGCACGATTCTATTAAATATATTAACTCAAACTGCTTGCTTGATAAATGCCACTTGCTTATGTATTTCTATGTATAGTACCTACTGTAGACTAAAATAATTTAGTCTCATACGAACGGAGTAAATAAATTGAATGATTTGCATTAAATAAAGACAAAAGCGGTAAAATTAATAATTGGGTTGTGCTTTTTTTGCATCATAGAAGCCCAATTGTTGGAATTGGGGGTATCAGATCATGTGAATTTAGTACCAGTATCGGGACACCGCAGGGTAGCGTTTTGGGGTCCTTCTTGTTTTTGTATACTAACGAATACTTCACTACAAACAGCTACAACTACAAACGAAAGGAGAATCACCACTAGAAACGATTCTAAAGAGAACTCTCAATTATTAACAAATTCCACATAAGTTTTTACTCTAACTACACTATTTTTATACTTCAACTTTAAACGAATTAAAACAAACAAAAACCTTCCATCCCATTCTACGAACTTTCCGTCTTTCATCTTACCGACTGTCTATCTTCACAATCCGTCCATTGTGAAGCAGATCTCTCTTTGTTTTTTCTTTTTAAATTATTATTGTCATTACTATTTTTTGAACCGCATCAAGACTGGAACGATAAAAAGCCACACTTTATTGGGAATTCAAATGCCACGGTCACCACTTCGAATGTTGATCGCCCGTATAGAATACATTAAAGTTGACGATAAAAACGCAATAAAAACACGACCTTACTGCGATTTAGATAAATTCTTACATAGAAAATGCCGTGGCAGAGTTCGGGAAAATGGCCAGGAGAGGGCGTGGTTTTTTTCTTACCTGCCATTGGTGAAGCTAATTTATTGCTTATAATGTTTTGCACGTATTGAATGATCGGTGGTAAAGTTTGTATACTTTCTGACTCTTATTCAATGTTAGTTTTTTTTTTTTTGTAAATATGTATGGATAATCTTAAAGACTTCTTGTAATATTGAAGACAATATATCAAATATTATATTAGTGAGAACGGTCATTAAGGAATAGTAATAGGATTACTCGTTCTTTGCTCCAAAATTCATATTTGCAAATTCCTCGAGAAACAGTCAAAGATATCTGCAAGAAATGCTGAGAAGAAATGTTAATTGAATGAGAAAAAAATGGCAAAAAAGCAGGAGTTTTTTCCGGTGTTCCCCCATAACTATAAAACGTTATGAGACCGAACGACGTTGTCAGAAATGGAATCGTGGTCGAAAAATGCGCCAGACAGTGTATTAGAATAATTTCGGGTTTCGGCACTTTCTAGCGACTCGGAACAGAATCTTGGGTACGAAAATAACAAAATGTGAGTTCTTTTTTTTTTGCTTTTTCTTTTAACATAACTCCGGAATGATGGGAGCTAGAAGGCTGGGTTTGATCTTAAAAGATTCGGCACAATCAGTGGTGCATATTGGATGACAATAGAATAAAATTGGAGCAGTAGCTCGCCCAGAAATTAAGGATTTTTTTTTGGTGAAAAATGGCGAAATTTAACGGTTTTCGGCACATTTTTGACGCATCTAGTAGACTCTAACAGGGTATGGGTGCTCTGGCATCGACTTGATTCCCCAAAACTTTGGCTCCAAATAAATCGAAAACTGTTAGGGATATCGATAAAAGTTTTGACAAACACTGAACAAACACACAACTTTTCTTAATCACATTTTGACCTACTGCTAACACAAAAGCTACCATTATTGGTCCTTACTTTGTTGAACAGCGTTTAAATGGTGTGACTTATTTACATTTTTTTTTTTTTTGAAATGTATTACCTTTATTGTTGGAAGATATTCCCCTGGAGACAAGAATGGGTATGTGGATTCAGCAGGATGGTTGCCCGGAGCATTATGCGCGAAGTGTCCAGAAATGTTTAAAAACCCGGTTCACAAATAAATGGACAGGCAGGGGTAGCATTTTTCTTGGCCGCCGAGGTCCCCCGATCTCACAGTAACTGATTTTTATTTATGGGGTAGACTTAAAGATATAGTATATAAAGACCGCCCAACAACACCTGATAATATGAAAGAGAAAATTCGAGAAATCGCCGTCAGAAATATTTCCATTGCCGAGGTATAAGCGAGTGTATTTATTATCCACAAGTAACAGACTCGATATATGTTTGGGCAGACATTTCGAACATTTATGATTAAAATTTTAGTTGGATATTTTCTTTTTGCTGTTATTATTCTCGTTATTACTTTATTTCATTCAGTTTTTACTATATTTAGCCTATATGATCAATAAACAATGTGATAACTATAGCTCAATCTGCAATTTTCTGAGATAATACTTATTTTATGATCGAACATAGCAGGTACGTCCCCTAGCGGTGAAATTTCGAACATTAAAATAATTTTCGGATACTTCTGGTGGCCACATCGGTTACGTGTTTTTTTTTTGTCCCGAATTTTGTCGCCACTCTTACTGAATCACTCGGTACAGCAAATAGACTAGCATTATTGTTATTGGCAGTACTGTATAGCATTAATGGTGTTTTATTTATAATTTTATTTCAATGTAAGTCTTGGACAATTGCTAATAATTCTATAAATGCCCAGAATAATTTGTAACATTCCATTACGGTAAACTGGTGCGCTCTGTGTGCTAGTCATTTGCAACGCGATACACCGTTATCTGGCTGTACATATGTACGCAGACCGAAAACAGATTAGCTAAGAATGCGATGACGACTTTTAGAGGGCACAATTAATTACATTTTATTTATTATTTGGAAAATATCGTACGTAATTCGAATACATATTTATACAAACATGGCGATAACATTGCATCAAATAAAGTTTAGGTAAATGTTTATTTATAACATTATACACGATCTTAAAACAGTTTGACGTTTATTCATCTTTGTGTATATAACATTTTATTTTTTTTTCTTTGGTTACTTATCGCGATTTGACCTCCTTAATTTTTGGGCCAGTTATACGGACGTCAACGGCCATATCTCTTATATACGCTACCAAAATAACAACAACATGCAAATTGGTTTACAAATTGTTGCTCTTTGATAAAAAAAAAAGGACGTGTATAGTAAAGTTATAAATAAATATTAAAATACTATTCGTAAATCTCAACAGGATGAAGACAAAGAGCAATTATTATTGATAACGATCGTTAGCGGTATTTAAGAAGTTCCTTGACACTCTCTTTGTTCCACGAATTCCTCTGGCATTAGCAAGAGGAGCCGTAAAACGTAGGTAAATCATTAGTAATGCGATATAATCACCGTATCATGACTAAACTCCTTTATACGCACTCGTAAAACTATTCCTGGCATAATAGTTATTGAGGATCATTTGAAAATGTGTTTATCTGCTTTAGTATGATTCTCCTATAGATAGTGCCTTTCAATATTACGATAACGATGCTTGTTGCAATACTTTTCCTGGCTTCTCCGCCTACTAGATGTATTAACATTAAAGTGGTGTGTGCGTTTCCACATTTGATAAGCCTGGAATGCCAGATAAGCTTATCAGTTATTGACATTTATGTATGTAATGTAATATGGTGTGACAAAAAAAAATTAGAATACTTTTTGAGAAATATTCATTCTCAAGGCGTCTGCTGTTTGGAAATAACTACTGAACATGTGATTTTATTTTAGAGTTAGATAAATACAATATATTGTCCTTAGTAGTTTTCTTTAGCGATAACGAATTAATTATTAGTAAAATATATGTTTCTAAAGTATTCCGAAATATTGATCGAAATAAAAAATAAATACCATTGATTTCGTTTTTCAGATAAAGAGGATGTTGATTTATCTTAATTATTTTATTGAAAATTGAATGAATTTTTATTGAAAGTATTAACATTTGAAAACGGGTCACTCCGATTCATTTTTAATTCTTTTCATTTTACTAATTTTATTTCAATCACTTTTTTGCAAAAAGTGACGATATTCAAATAAAAATTTTCATTTTCATTCAAATAATTACTGTTATTCAAATAACTACCTTCGTTTGTGATGGTCTGAGTTTGTTTATGTACGTGTGTATGTTTGATTGTTTGTACGAAGTAAACACTGGATTTAAAAAAATAACTAAGTACAGGGGCTCAAAACAGTTATAATAACGGTTTCGGTTCTCTAAACAGTTATGAAGAACCTATATAAATCATAAACAAATCCTCAAACTTATAGGAAATTCTTATAAGTTTGAAGTTTTATCCTACCGATGCATTTTCTAACGTTAGCGGGAACTTTTATATTAATATTAGCCGCCATTTTTGAAGGACATTGGAAGTTGTGGGAAAAAAATAAATGTGATTTTCATAAGTTTGAGAGTTTGGTTATCGGTTTCTAGAACGACAATACGTAAATCTTGAAGGATGTGCAAGATATCGGCGGATATAATTATTACTGGTACACATCCTTACATTAGCGGAAATTTTTATATACAAATATTACCCGCCAATTTTGAAGAACATTGGGGGTTGTGGGAGAAAAAATAAATGCGATTTTTATAAGTTTAAGGGTTTGTGGATCGACTTCAGAAATGACAACTCGTAAATCTTGAGGGATGTCGAAGATGTTGACGGATATACACTTTCTAACATTAGCAGAAATTTTTATATAAATACTACTCGCCATTTCTAAAGGACATTGGAAGTTGTGGGAAAAAAAATAAAGGTGATTTTCATAAGTTTGAGACTTTGATTATCGGAAGAAATTAAAGTTGTGTGGGAAAAAATAAGTGGAATTTTTATAAGTCTGAAGGTTTGTTTATCGACTTCAGAAATCACATCACGTAAATCTAGAGGAATGTCGAAGATGTCGGCGGATATAATTAGTACTGGCATGTCGTCCTACCGATGCACTTCCTAACATTAGCGATAATTTTTATATGATTACCTGTACAAACATGTAGGCATATACCTAATCTAAATTTATTTCGGTGTTATTCAGTAATTTAACATTCAGTTATTTGAATAATTTCCCATAGTTTTATTCAACAATAACTTAATACGGAATAAAGAATAACAGATGAAAATTTCATTCAAATAATTATTTGAATAAAAAATTATTTAATGATGCCCAACCCTGGATTTTAAGTTATATAAACGCAATCCATTCGATTAACTGATGCCGTATTTGTTAGTTGTAAAGTCTGGCTGATAATTATTTTTTAATAAAAATGCTTAGTTTAACTTTAAACCTGTTCAAAATGTTTGTAATATTGATTAACCAAAGAATTGGTAATAGGCATGTCTTTTTTTATGCATATGAATAAATTTAGTTGCATCAGGGTAAACTGTAAAGCTATTTATTATGTCAGATATGGGGTGACAAATGGATTTTAACCATTTTTTTTTTTTTATTGAAATTGCATGGATCATCAACGATGTGTACATTGTGGGAGAAGAGAACGACTTTTAAAATTAAGCGTAACCAAGCCCATAAAGGAACAAGACTCTAATTGTAAGATAAGACAAATATTTGTCCTAGAAGGTCGTCAGACTCCTCGGTAAGATAAAAAAAAATGTCTAGCTTTATATATTACGAAATAAGGAAAAACGGTGTCTCAGATTATCTGGGTGATGACTACATGATAAGAAATAACGTTCTTAGCAGCTACTATTTCAAAACAAAAAAAAAAAATAATAACAAAAGAGCAGCAAATGTCAAAGATACATATATGCAGTTCGGAACAGAAAAATAGGTAATGCGTTTGTGAGAAAATAGAAATTTTATTGGTAATTTCTAGATAATGGTTTAATTATCGCTTTATCAATGTGTGGAATGTATTTTTTCTCTGTAAAAAACAATCCGTATGGTGCGATAGTTACATCACTTTGACCTATATATTTCCACACTTACCAGCTTTAAGTGCAATGACTAAACATTGGAGTATTTTATCTTATCGTATGAAACAAAAAAAAAAAATAAAACGTTCATAATTTTAATTTGTTTCGTCTATATCGAATTAAGTGAATTGAACATTGGTTTTTAAATTGTAGAAAAGTGGAATTGATTGATATGAACGCTACAATCACTTAAATACTTTGTGGATTTAAACGAAATCTAAGCAACGATTTTTACAGTTGCAACTTGCAACACAATCCAGTATAAATAATTATTGCTTTTTTTATTTTCACCTATATCGAAATACGTTTAACCATGATTTACCTATGTATGTATACCTTACCGGATACACGGATGCGATAACACAACGTAAAATTAACCCATAGAGACCAATGGAGTGAGTGGCGTGATGTCTTGCTTCAACGAACTCCGTCCACGTCGTGGATTGGTGAATCATTTCTTTATTAAGGCCTGTGGAATGCGTTTATGTATAACTCCTCACGATACACACACATAGATCTGTCGCACAGGCTGCGTATATGTGGAAGGTAACATTCGATATGCGTAGTGTACACATAGGCTGGGGTTTATATTAAAAAATATTTTCGGGATGCGTTGTCTTTTAATCGGAATTCATGTGAGAAATTCTTGTTAAACTAACGAAGCAGAGTAGCCTCTATGTATTATGGGAATTTAATTGAATCAACAACTCCTGGTGAAAGGGGCTAGTCAGCTTTAGATGTTTGAAAAGGAATGGGGGAACGGATAATGTTGTCAAAATGTCAGTAAGTGTTACATAGCTGCATTGAGAGACAGGACTGACTGAGTTCATCACAGTAGTATTGTACTGGATGTGAAGAAAAAGTGCCATAAATTGAGGGAGATGAAAAGTGTAGAAAATCCTTAAGAGTGAACAATATCAGTTGATCAACTTGAACTTAGAGTTTGTTTTTTTTTAAATTGCTAATATTTTGTTTTTACAATTCTTACCAAAAAGGTAAAACATTTTTAATGAAATACTAAAATTTATAATTTTTTCTCCTACAACTTCATGTGACACTTAATCAAGTCATATGCATAATCACTAAGATGACACGTATTCGCTTATGTAATCAAAATTAAATGACAAACAAAATTTTTCCAATACAAAATTAAACAGTACAGGTACACAAAATTGCTTATAATTCAAAGTCTACATTTACATTTGTATCCGACCTGCGATATTCCGAGGATTACCGACGCCATCGTCTGTATAGAATCGTAATTCCTTGCAAAACAATATAATCCTCTGGATTTCGTCGCATTTTTGCTTAACGTCGTTTCGAATGTGTGCGTTATTCGCGCACAGGATGTGCTATAGAAATTGTTTTGCGCTGACTGTTCGTCTAGCGCTCCGTTTGATAGGAGAAAACTTCGACGAAAACTCACAATTGACATTTTTGCGGTCGCTCGGTTATTTTCCGTGCATTTTTCTAACAGGGTATTGTATTTACTGCGGTGAATCGAAAGTTAGTTACATGTATTAAACATGTGTGTTAGCTTTGAGAAAGGGGCATTGTAAAATATTATCCTGCATTATAATTTTTGTTACTGCTATACTTTTATTATACTTTAAAAGGTACTAACTAATGTGATGACAAGGATTTATTCATCAATTTGAAATGGAACATAGAGAAATACTTAAATCATACAGTGAAACCCTCTACAACGGACGCTCACGGGACCGACTGATTTGTGACGCGAATTAGGTTGTTCACATTCGTTGTAGAAGTGTTTGTTGCAGTGGGTGTCTAAATGAATTAGATTTCGATATTTTCCGATCGGGATTTTTAAAATTGTCCGCTCGGAGAGGTTATATTGTATCAATATAATACTACGACTTTTATTTCTACTTGGCTAATCGTCAGGTCGCAGTGCTTGGAAATGCAAATTTTAAGGTTTGGGGTTGCTGCGGCCCCAGGAATAATTTTAAATCGTCAATCCCATTAAGAAAAGCTGTCATCCGCCTTAATATGACAATTGACATGTTTCGGAAGTTTATATAAATCAGTAAAGAGTTATTTGTAGTGGCCGGTTCCAACTGAAATGCCCGCTGTATATAATTTGTTATTCTGTGTTGTTTTTATTTAACCTATTATGTACCTATTTGTATCATCTCTCTTATACGATCACCTTGTATATTTTTAGAGATATGAAGATGACCCCCATAGTCGAAATAGGTATCTATATAATATGGTATCTTGAAGTTCTTTGGATTCAAAATAGAATTAGATTTTTTTGTTCCCGCTTTTAGGCTTTCGTTTCCAAGTATACCGAGTATTCATTTAAAAACGTCATGCATCAAGTTACCTGTGATTTTTAGATAGAATAATAAGAAACTTTGTCCTTATATAATTGTAGACACAGAATAATTCCGTTTTGACAAGCAAAGTAACCTGCTTTACCGTTTTCAAATGTGTTTATTTCTTTAATTCTTTCACTCAACATTTTCGGGTACTCATGTATTATTCATTTTTTGTTAAATAGTCAGAATAATGACATTTATATTGAGTTTTGACGTTTCTCGTCTGATCGATGGAAGATCTAAAACATCAAATGCTCAAATTATTTTAAAAATTTTTAAATATAAAATATAATGTATCATCCGTTATACATGTGGAAATAAAATCATATCTACTTATTAAAGTATCTTTCGCGCATCGGAATAAACAAACTGCGATTGCAATACCGACCGTCGACAAATAGAATGACTACCTTCTTTTTTTTTTTACATTCGCCATCGGCTATTAACACCTATTACGCAGGCGCAACAAACGAAAGTGAGAAATTCTTGCGTTAGTACAAGCCAGCGCACACATCAGCCTCTGCGATTCATACATATCTAACATATCATAAAAACGCACGAATTATTTCGTCTATTTGTCGAAGTGAAACTTGCGTTCGTCATTTCTGCAGCCATATGTATAGTATCCCATGTACTATAAACCCGCGTATATGCGAAAGCTCGCGTTTAGACGGGTGTGCGTTGTAATAATGAAATTCCTGGCTGTAATTGAGCAATGTTTATCGAAATGGATACGACAGGTGTATAGTCGGCGATTCGACTTCTCAACTATTATTCGCGTCAACAGGTGCTTCTAGCACACAAAAACTCCTGGATGACAAATAACAATGTTGCTTCACAAAAGTCTCTTGTTATTCTTGTAAACAAACAGATGTCGCTTGAGAGAAATATTGTTTACGGCAATTCAAACATATATGTTACAAATGTCTTTTGCTGATGTTTTTTTATTATTATTTTCAGATACACCAAACCGCAGACATTCGCCGACTGCATAGGAAATGAGCTGCCCTTGGGATGGGAGGAAGCATTTGATGGTCAAATAGGTCATTACTACATTAACCACTGCTCCCGTAAGTTCAAGGCTTGTTTCGTTACGTTCTAATGTAGAATGCATTTGTATGTATATACCGCGATTTGAATAATTATCGTCTGTTTTGCGAAGAAGTTTCGTAACAGCAGATAAATCCGATAGATTATCTGATGAATATGAAACGTTAATTGTGATGCCCAGTGTATGTATGTTGTGCACTTGCGCACAAATGAGAGCAAAAGTATAATGAGGTGAAGGTTGTATAGCACAAATTCTTAAATTTATTGCTTCTTTACAAAAAACTATCATCATGCAATAGGGTATCTTTAACTTGTCAACTTGAAGTGAAGAACATAAACTTCTAAAGATAATCTCTCTCGGACTGGTTCATTTAAATTAGGAGTCGTCAAATTATTTGAAGGGTAGCTTCACCTAAATAAAATTAATTTGAAATATGCATTGCTCTTTATGTCCTTATATTTTTTTTTAAATACACTCTAGAGGCTATTTTAGATTAGATTAGATCTAATTAGGGTAACCTTACACCGCGACCTATTGATCTATTGTGCCCTCTTACATCAGCTATAAGCTGCTAGAGTTTGCCCGCAGTTACAGCTCCCCATCCAGTCTAAGAACTTTAATAAATTGCAATAGCTGTGATGGTTTCAAGGAGGGTATTTCTCCCTCGGCTATGACATCTTTGCCGAAATGGTTGGCACGAGTTTCTGTGATAGCAGTGCAGTTGGATATTAGGTGTTCTGGACTTTCACCTTCCGCTCCACAAAACCTGCAATCGCTATTCTGTTTCAGACCTATCCTTGTCATGTGTTCCCCCAGGTGACAATGCCCTGTAAGGATGCGTAGTCTGTTTCTGCTTAGTACTAGCAGGGTCTTTGCTCTTTTCTTACTGTAATTTCCAAGGAATATCTTGGAATGTCTCTAGAGGCTATAGTTCTGGTGGAAACCCTCCTTCGGCTAGGATAGTCAAAACATTAATAGAATGACTTCTATTCACCTTCCTAACATAGGTTAATTAAGAAGTACCATTTTAAATTTTGAACAATTTTTATATGTTGAATAGAAAACCTTGAATCTTTGACATGTGTCAGGTATACGATTTAAGAAAATGGCACGATGCACACTCCAACAACGTGTTTCTGGTCGGTATGAATCACCTTCTCGCAAAGCCATTGTAAAGCTAATCGCAAAATTTGAGCAAACTAATGTAAGATTGCTAATTCAACCAGTCAGCCGAAAGCATTTCTCCTGTCGCTGAAAGTGGCGCAGAAAACCCAGAATTAAGGATGTCACAGATCAACTTTCATCGCATTCTGCATGAAGATCTTACAAGGGGAGGTCGCCAGACGTTAAGCTCAGTTTTGATCCCGGCTTTGCCAATTGGTAGTAGGGACCACTTGGTTTACTTTTGTAAAGTATTAGTCATAGCATGCGGTAGAACCATGGTTCGAATACTGGCGGAGTCCATGCTGTTTTCATAAGCAATAATCAATAATTTTAGAACAACATTGGGTTGGAACACGTCGAACGAAAATGTTTAGAGGTGTTCCATTTAGGTAATAATAAACATAATCTGTGTCTACAGCCTTGTCTATATGGTAATGACTATATCTGCCCACATCTTCGCCTTCCTCAAGATTTACGTGTTTTCATTTCTGAAGTCGATAAACAAACCCTCAAACTTATAAAAATCACTTTTATTTTTTCCCAGAACGTCCGAATAGTCAAGAGGAATATTTTCCATTTTAGTTGAGTTCGATATCTCTTCTAGTTTCAAAGATATCGTTGAAATGTGTTTTAGGGATGTAACTTTAGGGGTCTGTGACTCCCCTATAAATGAATATAAGAAAAAATAGGATTATTTTTCACGAATCTCCACGCTTACAATATTTCATCAAAATCGGAGGTGATCAGTTCTGTCACTTTGCTTGTAATTTAAATTTTGTATTTTTCTTTATTTTAACAAATATTATGTTGACATTATGCACTAATAACTAATGCTGTGGTTATAGCTGCACGGTTTATTGGTTGCCGAACTATAATTTGAATTTTAACAAGGAAACAGGATGACTCAACCTCCGAAGCATTCGAATAAACGAATTCTTTTACGTTTGTGCAATAAATGTGGCGCAATTTGTCGCCCGACATCACTATTACGACCGCGTCGATTCGCCATCACAAATAAACGCCCGGAGCGCGTTTAGGAGCAGAAAAGAAAGAAACAAACGATTCCTAGAATCCCAAACAAACAGGAATCGCGAGATATACACACATATACACGTATATTTTGTGGCACATTCTTGCGATAATCCCAGCAGAACCATTCGGCTATACGTGATCATAAACGTTGTTATAGTTACGGTTTATGGCGTGCGTAGTGTGTATTTCGAACGGGCCAATTTGCATACCGGGAGAGGAATACTCTCGTCTGGTATAAATTGACCTTTTTTTCCGGCCGAGTTCAGCTTTCCTATACTACCGTAAGCATAGCGAGCTACGGGCCGCCGTCGTAAAAATCGAAGTAAAACGGTCCATAAACAATGCCCCCTCTTCGAATCTAGCGGCTTAGAATTCTCTCTCGTACGTAAACGTAAACGACGTGTATGTGATGATCTCAGGGCATCGGTATGTAATTTTGACGGACCATGGAGTTGTAAGTACGTATACTGCACAGGTTATAGCAGATTTACGTAACATAATTCGAATAGGTTTTTTTTTTTTATGTCGACAGCGCAGTATTGTTCAGGTATGCGAGTCTTTTATGGTTCATTTTTATCAATGAGAAAGTAGGTTGACATATTTCTACTCAAGCCTTTTAAAATCCCATCCTACGGACACCCCGTCCTCCACCTGGACGATTGACAGGTAGTGCAAAAACTTATTGTGCAGAGAAATCAGAATATTAAACCACATAAGTGACTAATTGATTAATAAATATTAAAATTTATATTTACTATGGCCTCTCCATGCTACTTCATTATTCCTATTCGAATTGCAAAATGAGTAAAACATATATATTCATATCACCTACTTTTACAAATGTATAACATTTAGTGATTCTCGAGCACACATACACAAAAAATAGTCGTGCGAGCATGATTAATGTGTGGTTACGAATAATTGCCACGGCTTAATGCATCTTTACCGTTTCGCGGAAGTAGAAACTAGCCAATTTTTTCTCTCTATTTAATTGCAAAGTCGTCTAGTCTGGGTCACACTTCGCTTTTATTCGCTCGCTTCTGTTTAACTGTGTTGTGCCCGCGTTCACCGGACACCTTAAGGCTCAACTGATGAATTGCTGATTCATGCTCTCGTTGTGTGGTATATAAAGGAATAGAGCAAGCATACCAGTCAATTACTGTACATAAGAATAATTCGGTATACAAGGATATTTAGAAGAATATACTTAGATTAAAAATTAAATTTAGGTAATCCCTTATGGTAATTTATATAAGAATTAATTTATTTCCAGAGACGACGCAACTAGAAGACCCAAGGGAAGAATGGCGAGCCATACAAGAAGCCATGCTACGAGAATACCTGCTGACGGCTCAAGACGTGTTAGAGGTGAGTTTTCTTTTTCTTTCTTCCCTTCCACCACGTTTACAACTTGTCCGGCGGTAAAGATCCGCGTTTTAGCCAATTAGAAAGATCCAAATCTAACGTCCCAATTAACTGGACACGTATACAACATATCTCAGGCCGAATTATGTTTTGTGTTTTTTTTTCACCTGTCCGTTTTTTTTTTCTCACTTCGCTGCGCTGCACGACCCAGAGTGTCCTTGGAATATCTCACGTCGGCATTAATTGCGAATAAAAAGTATTATATAGCAAGCACAAACGGCTCTGCTGTATTAGTAGAAAAATTTTTATGAAATGTCAAGGTACCTTGCTAAAACGTTATAACGGTTCTGTTAATTTAGTTGTTTTTTTTTTGTTTGTTTCGTATTTGGGTTAGTACGATAAGTGAGCAAAAAAGGTGTAATGTAATAAAGCAGTTGAGAAATATGTACGTATGTACTCGATGCCGCTTAATGTAATGTGACAATAAATCGTCAATAAATATGTGAAGAACTAGTAGTATTAGAGAAATCTCCACGCACAAGAACATTCTTATACATAGAATAACATTTTGTATGGTAAACGTGTTGTGGTAGATTATCTGAGTGTTGCTAATTAATGTAACAACACACAATTGCAAAAAAGATCATATATTTACAGTTACTATATGTACTGGTCAGGTGTTTATTTAAAAGCGTCATTTTTTTGCGGGAAAAAATGCTTTATGCACACCAAAACCGGATCAATGTCCTGGTACTGTGGGAGTCCAATATCTGACTACCTACTGAAAACCATCCTATCAGTCCCAACAAATAAACGCTACCGGAACCGCCTATAGGCATCTACATCAGTCAGCGTCAGTGTTTAACCTTGATCACATTATATGGGTCCATTCCTCTGTCTATCGAAGTCCTCAGATTCTTGTCTATATGACCATGAATCAACCGCCATTTTTCTCTGGACGAAATGATGTACGGGACTAAGTTATCGGGGGTCAGTGTGTCAATTTTTAAATGTACCATCCGTCTCAGATTGCCTCATCGAGTACATTCGAAGATGGTGTCCTCGGCGGTATCGATTTTGTCGCAGTGCATGCATGCACCAGTAGTGTATTTTACATGGCATCCCTTTCATGTGCTAACAGATCTATGGGGAGAGTGTCAGTTACAACCTCCAATGCAACCACACAGTCCTATAAACCGTCACCACCTAGAGTAGCATGTTTCTCTGTGCTCTTACTAGTAAATTTTTATGTGCTAACACATCTATGGGGAGAGTGTCAGTTATAACCTCCAATGCAACCCACGACACAGTCCTATAAACCGCCACTACCCAAAGTAGCATGTTTCTCTGTGCTCTTACTAGTAAATTTTTATGCTTCTGAATCTTAATGTATCAATCCAAATAGGTGCCCAGTAGAGAGAAGTATGTTGTGAATCGCTCCACATAGCACCTGTCTCTTTCTACTTTACTATTGCAGCCAAATGCTGATCGGCCCTGACCGTCACCTCGTGGATGTGTTGTCCAAAGTTACCCTTCTCATCGATTGTAATGCCAAGATACGTAATGGCCTTTCTGGGAATAATTGCCGCACCATCCAGCTTGAAAATAACATGATACCTACTTCTTGCACCCTTAATAATCACTGCCTCAGTTTTCCCAGTAGCCAGTGTCAGTTCGTTCTCTTTCATCCACTCGTTTATCCGCTCGAGGCATCTATTACCATTCCTCATGAGAACAACTGCTTTCGTCCTTCAACTATATAATTTTCGCGCGCAACGCGTAACCTCCTTATATAGCCTTCACGCACAGCACCTAACCTCCTTATATAGCCTTCGCCTATCTTCCTTATATAGCCTTCGTAAAGTGATAACAGCCACAAGCGGTGACGTGAGCGAGCATGTTGCGCCAATGAAATGTAGGGTTGAAAAAATACAGAGAAATGATGGGTAATGACGAAACATACTCCGAAAGTAGACGGAACTACGAAAAATCTATTTGTACGAATGATATAATTCTCTGTAAGAAAAGAATTAGATATGATTCTAGAATAAAGATTTTAACATGTAACAACCCTTGGCAGGATATGCCTAGATCACTTAAACTGCATAGGAGTTACTGTCAAACATCACATAAGTCCGGAATAAAGTAAACCATGCTTACGTCAAATAAAACCTTCGATAATAAATTTAAATCTTCGTGAATCACGTAGCAGTTCCTCACTACTTGCCATACATAAGATAATCCAGCAAATCGTTTTAAAATTCTTCTTGTAATCGGCTGCAGTCTATGGAAGAATTTCGAACATCTAGATGCTAAGAACACTGATGCCGGCGGCGAATAACTATTGAGATAGGGCGTACACGCTATAATATTTCGTGTAACTCCACGGACTACACCAACTTTTCCTTATACAGTAGAGCAGAGATTCGAAGTGCACGACGATGCGGGTATGTAGTCCCTTGTAGTAGGTTGCGCCTAGTTATCCGTTGACGTGGTGGCAAGTGGTGCGCGTGAATATCGAAGAGGGAATTCGAAAAATGCGACAATGTATAACTCGAACGCGTAGGCATGCGTCCGTTCGCTCCGTAGCTCGCTTATAAGAGACAGCAGGTACCTCTTGGCGTCCGTATATCTTCGGATACTTACCTACGGACGCATTAAACGCTGAATGTTTCGAATATTTATGATAGGTGGCACGCAGAAGGTGAAATGTGTAGAATAAATATTGAGCGTTAGTGAACGCACGTATTCACCGTACTCTATAAGACGTATATGGAAAATGCAGAATACGGCGTGAAATTTACGACGGTCTTTCGAAATGTAACGCGTAGTTAAGTAAGGTGGGGTCGGAATGAACAACCGTATAGAAGAAGAACTCCGACTGAATACCGCGGGGTCATAAATCTTAAGTTGGCAACCGTGTACGCTTGGAAATAATAATTCCTATAAAGAGGAGAGAAGCTACAAGCTGCTAGAGTTATTTAGAATCGAAGGAAACAGACTCTTAATTAACAAACTAGCATCTACTAGGTGGGGTGAAAAGTAACCTCCTTGGGAATGGGAAAAAAAAAATTTTTTTAATGGTTTTTTTATTTTATTCAATATAGTCCCCTTTTAGCTCGATACACTTATTCCAGCGATTTTCCAACTTCTTGATCCCGTCCGAAAAGTAATTTTCCGGAAGGTCTGCAAAATACTCCTCCGTGGCGTCGATGATTTCCTCGCGTGAGCTGAATTTTTTATTGATGAGCCATCTTTTGAGGTTTGGGAAGAGATAATAGTCCGAGAGGGCCAAATCGGGCGAATACGGTGGATGCGACAGCAATTGGAGCCGTAAGTCATTGATTTTAGCCGTGGTTGCGATGCTCTTGTGCGCCGGTGCATTGTCTTGCAAAAACAAAATTTTTTTCGCTTCGTGTGAGGCTGTTTTGCAGCGATTTCGGCCTTCAATCGCTCCAATAATGCACAGTAATACTCGCTGTTGATGGTTTTTCCTTTTTCGAGGTAGTCCACGAAGAGTATGCCATGACAATCCCAGAATTTGTCCATACTCAACATGATGCCAAACACGTCAACAACAATCAGCTGTCAAAACAAAACTAAATACAGTATCGCACTGAAATTTGGCATGTCTGCCTAAATATGAACGGACTTCAAGGCACCATAACCTTTTTTGCAGTAGCAGCGCATTCTGGCGGTCAAGGAGGTTACTTTTCACCCCACCTAGTATAACGCATCTAGTTTCAATTCAAAGCAATAAAACAAACAGTTCTTTACCTGCTTGATACTCACCATGAATGCTAGTTTCTGAAAATCGGTTGGCATTCACTAAAGTTGTGGATTTTTATATGACGAAATGTATGCTTCCCCACTACTTTGTAACACGTGCAATCTTTAAGTGTCTTGCACCAAACTTATAGATATTATGAGTCAGTTATTTTACATTATTTATTTTTCACAAACCTTAACAATGGATATTGGACCGTATGATGCCCGTCGTTTCCGTTAAGATAACGTTCGACATTAAAGCCCAGGTTTCTTCGTTTTGACACCTGTGCCATACATAACACCCTCAACAAACGTAGTAATATTCTCTTGTTCGACTTTAGCTCAAATTCTTCGGAGAAATATACCTTGTTTCTATGCAAAACGTTTTAACTATACACGATATGATCTAATTGTAAGATTGATCCACCAAAACAATATACCACAAGACCCCCAATAAATGTAAACAGAAAACAAATTACGTCATCTTACGGGAACTTCAGAAACGTCGAAATATTTATATCATGTCTTCGCATGATCATATTTACTAGAATAATGTTTTCCCCTAAGCTTTATTGAGATATGGCCGATGATCACCCTTGACGAATCATCCTGTACCTACAATAGTGCAGACATTATAGATGTTTACTATGCTACTGGCTGTATAACTTTTGCTTCGTACGCGTGAGGAAACCATTTATTTATACAAGACAATAGCACGCATAGTTGGAATAGCAATTTCCCAATATCCGTCCAAATTCCAACGGCATTAATATCAACGTACAAAAAAGAAAAAAAACGGGTTCTCCGATTTCTTCTCACGCGTCTGATCCGTAGCTAAACACGATCAGATTAGTCGGAAAATCGTGACACATTCGCACCATTCCACGGATTCCTCGAGCGGAAAATATAGACGGGAAGAAAAACACGTAAAATATTTAGAGTCGAACGGCTGTAATTCGTCCATAAACAAGTTCGGAACATCTACATATGTATGTATGTGCCGAATGGAGGGCGTGCTGTTTGTTACAAGTGCCGCCGATCGTCCATCTGACGAAATAAGCTGAATTTTTTTCAGCGCCGTCGCCAGCGCGGTATGCGTCGCTCATCCGCCCCTCGCGCACAGGTAACGCTACGTTGTTCCGCACGTAAACTTTCTCGAAACGACGATTAACATACCGCACCGCTTACTCAATATTTGAATTATTGCGAGAAAACGCCGTCAAGTTGAAATTATAACGCGTCCCGTATACGTATTGCTGTGTACTGAATGTACCAACAAAAATGTCAAATGAAATTTAAAAATGAAAAATTAATTTAGCTGGCTCAAATGATAACAATTTTATAAGGCGCAAAAGAACAATTAAAGTCAGGGTTACTATCATGAACAGTAAATTGTGGGTGAAAAAATCTCTGACTTTCTTTTATACTCCAAAACAGTATTTTTAAAAGGTTTAATTAAAAATAAAAGAACAGTATTATGAATGAGTTAAATACAATAATTTTATTAAATAAAAAAAAAAAAAAAAAAATATTAATTACAAAGTTTGCAGAAAAAAAAACGTTGGACATAAGATCCTGGTCGAAGTCAAAACTGCATTTGACTTTAAATTACAAAAGGACAATTCAAAATCCTTTCAAAAGACAAAAAAAAACGTTCAAGAAGATAATAATTTTTCTTCAATTTAATCCACGTGGTCTCAATATTAAAACAACTAAATTACACGTGAAAAATTCAAGTAATTTAAATAAATGAAAAGTAAAAGCAAGCACAATGCTTTTGTTCACCCAACCCGAGGTGATTAACAAATAATTACAAATCAGAAAATTTACAACGAACAAAAAATTAACTCTTTAAACTTAAAAATATCTTCCTGCACGTAAAAATAATAACAGATCTTATATCTAAATTGTGTACACAAAAATACAATATCAATTATTATCAAATGAGTTCCTTGATTAACGATATAAATTCAAAAACGTGATTTCAACGCTTGAAAGCAAAAATCTCAAAATTGCAGAAATGAAATACAATTTTTATATATCTACTTACACGTGTTATCAGGGAACTGACCTCACACGGTTAAAACAACCGTATATGTATAAAATCTCCGATGCGTGCGAAACAACGCACCAAGTTCTGTCCGCAAACAGGCGAACTCGCAAAAACAAAACAATATACACAATACTAGTGAAAGCAAAATGTACACCTGACTGAAATTAATATAAACAACTGAACAATAAAATAAATAAATTAAACAATCCAAAACATTAACTAAATCTTATATAAAAATAAAACAATTTGAAATTTCTCGCAACATTGACAAACGCTTAACGGAATAAACAAGAAAAAGAAACTGAAATTACGCAAACCGGGTTGCCAGACCACAGCAGTATGTACGACTACCTATGTAGATGTGGATATTAGTTGATTAGTACTTTATTTTTTTTGCAACAAGGCTGGAGAAATAAAAGAATTAGTTTTTTTATTTAAACGTTTTGACTTTATTAAGTCTTTTTCAATTAAACGATCAAACGACAAATTGGATCGCTTTTTTGAAAATATTTTAAAACGATATTTGTTACGGTTATTGTATTCTGGAAAGTATTTTCCATATAACTTTTACTCTATGTCTTCTAATAACCGAAACACTAATGACGAGCACCGATATAATAGACATACTGTATATCTTGTAGTTTAAAACGATGTGGGAAACAATATTGAGATAGACGCAATTACTCTACGGATATGAAGTACAAGATGCCATCTAGTAAGAACATCATTGCCTCTAGCATGTCAGTAAATCATCATTTTAAGTATCGGATAGCACATCATTTTTTATGCTGGAGATTCCTAACGCTTAATAACCCTTTGTTTTCTTTCACAACAGCAACACTCTTCCATAAGTAGCACTTCGCTACATATTTTATCGTTGGTCAATTCGGTCTATTATTCGATAGTTGTACTTCTGGGATGAGCACTGAGGAATTTTTACCTAGAAAGCGGCAGCATTAATAAAGATTACGGGACCGGTGTCAACATTGCGTGGCCGATGACATAAGTGCGAGAAAAACACATGAGGAAATCGTCGAAAACTTAAAGCTTAAAAATATATGCATACATATGTAGAGATTAGAGATACCTAATGTGGAACTAAATGGGAATGGATTAAGATTGGATAAGCGTTTTATAGGTATAGGCAATCTATTTTACTGCTTCTAATTGTTCGACTACCCGACTATATGCTTCAAATAACTATTTCGCATTCGTATATAAACTTGCGCTGCGATTATAAATAATTAAAGAATGCGCGTTCTGTGTTGCTTGGACTATTAACTGCGATTTTCCATGAGAACAGGGCGCTCACTATACAAATTTGTACGTAAATTCAGGCATTCCATTGCGTAATGTAGTTTTGCGCTACATTCACCGATGTAATGACAACTGTAAGTAGCTTGGCCGTGTACAGGCGGCAAAGTTTTTAATGAAACCGTACAGTATTACAAGATGCACTCAAATATAACAGGTTTTCTTGGCAGTACGAATCTACTAGAATTTTCATTAAAGAGTGTGATATAAACAACAAAATGTATACAGGAGGGATGATTTGTCATTGGCACTCATTAAGACAGAATCCTGTACTTTGAAAAATAACAGCGGCCCAAATGATGAGTTTGTTTTTTGTTTAAATTGATTTTTTTGCTTCTTTAGATAGTTTATTTAATTCTGAATACAACGTCTCTTTTGTTTCCTCTCTTTAGGCAATAAATAACTTAATTATAACAGAAACGCAAATTACTTAAGTATATAGACTTCGGAAATGTGACTGTTGAGTAAAAAGAAACGAATTATTATAATTAAATGTCAGTTTGTACATCGCTTATAGTATCAATAATTTAGTGATTAGTAAATTGCCCACAAGCATCAAATTTATACGCCAATTTGTATTCTAATCAAAGCCAAACTTCACGATTCAAATTTCATCAATCAGACAGAGAATCACCATACTTACTTGTTTCCGCAAACTCGACGACACTGGATACCCGATAAAAAGTCGCAGCTCTAGATGTACTATCATAAAAATGTAAAAAAAAAAAACTTCAACAATTTCTACTTTGAACAAGTTAGCTGTATATTATATAGAAATTATTCAAATCTCAATTGGTCTATTTAAAACTTGCACGATCGTATATTCCAAACGATATATCCCAAACAAACACAGACATTCATTAGCCGTTTCCTCATATCTCTCGCATAATCGAATTTCTTCGTAATTGGACGGAATTGTAAAAAAAAAATGATTTCTCTCCCCTTCGAAAAAGAGACAGATAGAGACTAAAACTATATATATACGGTTGTCTCGTGTGGTGAAATATTTAAAAGGTGCCGGCGAATTCCTGCCGAGCAAGTTATGCGCGGGAAATGTATATTAGCCGGACGAACAATTACACAGAAATGTATGGGAATTGTATAATTGGATTGTGCGGTATTACATAAAAACTTTTACTCTACGCTGTCGCTATGGATCGGGTTTCTATGTATTTCGTTAGTGTACAGGATCGGAAATCGTTGAGGTTGGAGCGCGGAGAATGTTTTGCTTCGCCCGTTGGATTTTGTGCAATCAGTGTGTATTTTGTTTTTTTCTTTAAATTGGTAGATTGGTCTGGGAAGGCGAAATTAACAGCTGTAAACTTTGAATGGACTTATATAATTATGTAATTATGCATTTATGTATAATTATGGAACTAAGCTTTGACTAATCAGAAATCAATGCTGATTCAAAATGAGAATGCAGTATGTTAGTGTAATACTCCACATTTTAATTATGAAAGTAAAACGTTAAGCGCATATAATCCATTTATTTATTATAAAGAAATGATATTACTTGAGTAACCTTGATTTGTAATATCATATATATGTTAACCCTAAAAATTTCTAACATCACTTAAGAAACAGCCCGTATATTGCTTTACAAGTTGTGTACCATCCATTCTGACATGTTTATAAAGTTTTCAGTACGGCGTAGCGCTTCTTCTTATATTATATCATTCATATTTATGAAAATATGGAAAGTTTCTACTAATTTAATTTTAAAATATGCTGCAACATAGCGTCCGCCTTACATAAAAGGCAGCTGTAAAAATTATTGATTGACTATAAGGTTCGTTCGCCTAAACAAATCACTTATTTTAATGCTAATAACAACTTCTTTATTTGCGTGGGTTTTATATAATTCCTTCTTATATAACAGCACAAGTCGCGGAGATTCAAATCTGTTTTTCGAAGGCACAGGAATTTCTGCGCAATATCCTATTACAATGCGAGTGTGGCCGTTCGAGCTCTGACACATGTCCTATAAAATGTCCTTAAAAAGAAAACATAGAGGCCCTTGCGCGCGGCGCACATATAAGTGTGAAGAAGTTTTACGACAGACACGATTGAACGGGCCAAATGGCAAGGAAAAGAGAAAAAGGACTAAAAAAACCGAGAAGAAGAAAAGAAACAAAAGGATATGGCAAAACACGCGATCACTGGGCGAAGCGAAACCCTCCTATCCTCTCTGCAAAAAGATTAAGACCCAAAACCGAAACGGAGTGCGAAATGAAAACGAACAAAGAATATCGAGAGAGGCGTTTTTATGGTTCGGA
The DNA here is from genome assembly GCA_949128085.1 of Cetonia aurata. Taxonomy (NCBI): domain Eukaryota; kingdom Metazoa; phylum Arthropoda; class Insecta; order Coleoptera; family Scarabaeidae; genus Cetonia; species Cetonia aurata. Next base: position 41,020,207 of record OX421885.1, read on the forward strand.
GATATTGTTTTCGCAGCTGCCCACGATCCTCGTGTTCTTGTCGTTTCTTTTGCCCCTTTCTCGTCGTTTGTTGCCCTTTTTATCTGCTGGAATTTCGTATGGACCACGACACTTATAACCTTGCCCCGCCTTGCCTGATGGCGTTGTTCGATTCCGGACGAATTTGGTGGGACGAAGACGGGACGACGCGATAGAAGGAGAGAGGAACGATATGTGGAGTTGTGTTTCGGTCGTAGTAAGGGGACGATACCGAAGAACAGAAAAAAAAGTAGAGATCACCCGCTGCGCGAGGAATGTCTGGAATTTGAGTAATAGTGTGGCGTTGTTATGTTATATGGCATTGGGAGTCTTACGTTGTCTTCGTGGTGGTAGTGAAGGAGTTGGATATGCCATTGTTCAATTCGCACGTGCGGGAAATTGACAAATCTGACATATATACAGGGATAAATATTAGATGTTATTTAATATTTGTTGTACGCAGTAATAAAATAGAAATTTTACATCTTCTGCGCACATGAATACGAGACTTGAAAACAAGCATTTCATTTCTTTTTATTAATTCTGAATCATTTATGATAGAAACGTCAAAGTATTAAAACTATTAAAACATCAAATTCTTTGAAAAATGGCGAATATCATTTGAATAAGTGTTGCCGGGTTATTAAATTTCTCACGAAGCAGGGCAAAAGCGTAATAAATATTGGATCTCATGAATAAAACATAGTAAATGCTTTTACTTCAGATTTATAAAGCAAAACCTTCGAAGTACATACATATAGTATAGCACATTTCAATAGAAGCGAGTCAGCTCAAATAAATTTTTAAATGATTTGTCATGATATTTTTTTTTGTTATCTAAAATGCTTGTAGCTCAGTTACGGAAGAGTTTTGGACATATGTTTATTAAAAATTGTTGGAATTGAAATTGATTTAGCAACACATCTTCAAGCTGTTGCAGTAATGTCATTGGACAAGCCTATAGTTGTATATAAGGTAGCACAAAATCGGATTTTCTTTTGCTGTATTTCCAAAAAAAAAAGTAAGAAAATGTTATTTTTTTAACGTCATATGTTTATTTGAAGCAATAATAAATTTTGTTATGTTTTGAAAATGATATCCGATAGGTGGTCGCCACCAGAGTTTATGCAAATTTCGGCTCATCTTATGGCATTTTGCATTACAAGATACTCGGCTTTAGATTGTCGATTTCTTGACGAATCTTGTTCTTGAGGGCCGGAAGGGTCTGCAGCTTGTTTACGTAGACTAGATCCTTTAAAAACTGCTCTGCGAAATCGAGCGATCTCGCTGGCCAACCAAAATCCCCTAATCGAGAAATCAAGCGGTCTGGAAAAATGTTCCTCAAATTCTTCATGGTGTCGCGCGCTGTGTGGGAGGTGGCACCGTCTTGTTGGAACCACATCTCCTCCAATTCCAAATCATCCAGTTTCGGTATTAAGAAGTCGTTCAACATGGTCCGGTACCGTTTGCCTGTGACGGTTACCGCGTCTCCATTGTCGTCTTCAAAAACGTATGGTCCAATCACATGTTCTGAGTAAACAGCGCACCATACGGTCACTTTTTGTGGATGGACCGGTGTCTCATGGAGAACACGAGAATTGGATTGTCTGTTGCCCAAAACCAGATGTTTTTGGGAGATGGAAATGCGCCCCGTCGCTCATCATTAATTGCTCGAAAAAATCAGGAATTTCGCTATTCAGCTGTAACAACCTCTGATTATACGGGTTTGCCGGTCGGTTGATATCTGCTGTTGAACCATCTGAATTTTGTACGGAATCATCTTCAAATCTTTGGTCAAAATTCTTTGAAGAAATCGCCGAAAAATGGCCAATTGTGTTGGGCGTTTTCGCTTCGATGTTGATGGCTCCTCCTCGACACTATCTCTCACAGTTTGGATGTTCTCAAATGACCGGCTTGTTCGAGGCCGTCCAGGTGATTTCCGATCTCGGATAACCCAGTCTCTTCAAATCGAGCCAGCAGACGTCGAATTGTTTGAGGAGTAGGCGCCATACGGTTCGGATATTCGTTGTCAGAAATTCACGTTGAGTTGAAATCGTTGACGAATTATTCCTCAAAAACATTCTTGTAGATACCTATCCATTTTGAAACACAATAAAGTTTGTAATTATCACCTGTCAAATATAAAAAAGGAAATTGTACTAACCGCCAAATAATAATTTGGGTGATATTTTTTTATCAGTTTTATTAGCGATAACATTGCGTGTCTGTTCGTTTAAAAAATAGTGTCAAGCATTAGTAAGATCCCAAAATGTATATTTTGATTTTATACGGAATGCGATAATAACTACCAGAGGGTTGCAGTGTGGTAATTTGCATTAAAAAATCATTCCGTTTCCATTCCCATTTAATAGCACACTCCATACATTACTACGGCCGTACGTCCATCCATCGCGGCATTTTATAGCGTCCAGCGCGCGTAAAACGTTCCCCTCTATTGACCGGGGCTATAACGTTACAATAGTTACTGAATGAGATTCTGTTTACGGGCCGAGAATACCAAAAAGGAATCGAGGAGAAAGAAAAAAGAGCGCAGCGAAAAAAAGAGGCGAGCAGCAGTCGAATTCTCCTCCGGCTCGCCCGCTACGAGAGAGATCACGGCGCAGCGTGCGCGCACACACACACTTACATAGATTCACATATACGCGCGCACGTACACAACACAACAACAACAAACAACATCAACAACGCGGCAACCTGTAGATCTGGACGACGATCGGCGCTGGAATGCGCCTTCGGTCGGCTTCGGCGACGTTCGGTGGAATGCAGGAGCCCGCTGGGATCGTGCGGCGTAACACAGGTAGCTACTGGAACACGCGGCTGCTTCCTTTTCCCCGCGTCGCGCATCCCTCTTCCATGCTCGGGTTGTTTCTCTTCTTCGCTCTTCATCATCATCATCATCATCATCATCATCATTATCGTCATCGTCGTAGTGGTAGTCTTATGGCCTATTCGAGAGCGTTCGTGTGTATACAAGGTTGATCGAGGAAATTTGAACTTTAGAAGCGCCTTCTAATATTATTATTTTTATAATTTTGTTGTGCTATTCCACCATATAGGCTAGAAAATAATTTACCAAACCAGCGCTTATGGTTAGTTAAATGATAAATCTTTACAGCTGTTTATTAAAATTCTCACTATTTTATTTGGTACACTTAATGTGAAAGTACCTGAGGAAGTACGTTCAGAGTGGGCTAAAATTGTTCAGATGCATAAAAGTAGTACTAGATTCACATGTAAGGCTTACTCCCTTGTGCATGTACAAATTATCGAGAGATTGGTTAACATATTGAGTAATTTCTACTAGGTTTGTCACTGTTGACCCTCCAGCAATAAAGCCATGTTGTATACTTTTTGATAAAGCAAATGTTCAAATACTTTGGAGCAAGTGGACAGAACACTAATCGGGCGATAGTTGGATACATCACTTTTATCTCGTTGTTTGAAAACAGGGGTTACTCTAATAAATTTCCAAAATTCAGGGAAAATAGGAGTTTTACAACTCAAGTTGAAGATAGTAGTTAGTGGTGCGACCAAAACAGTTGCGCAATCTCGAATAAAGAAATTTTGGAGTCCGTCGTGTCCAGCAGTCGTATCTGTTTTTATTCCTTTGATCGCAGACAAAACTTCTTCGGTTGAGAATTCAGGAATATCGAAACTCAGGGGAATGCCCTCCACACTCTCTGAGCTACGTATATCTAATACTTGACACACGCGCGCAAACACATCCGCAAATGCTTCAACAATATCCTGGGAACTCTCCAATGTCTCTAGGACATATTCCATTCTAGCGGGGATTCTGGTATTGTTGGTTCTGTGATGAACATACTGCCAAAACTGCTTCGGATCCGTTACAATCCTAGATTCAGTATCTGACATATACTGCGTATATGCGTTTTGAGCTTTCATTTTAGTGATGTTACGCAGTCTATCTAGTTCCAGGTCTAACAATTTTTCTTCGCTACCTTTAGTTGTTCTAGTCACTAATGTTTATAAAAATAAAAAAGTCTCGGTAAAAGAATTAACATATTTTATTGCACTGCAATGTAAGAGTCTCCATTACATCATGTATGTACTTACAATGATTCAGAATTGAGTTTCTTTAAAGATCACAGCTAATAAAATACTTACAATCGATCCAAATCAGGAGTCTTTTCAACGTAACACATTGTGGACTAGTCCACAATGCGTTAAATGGATGACTGCTTTGAAATCTCTCATTACAAAGTCTTCTAATCTAATATTTAAAGTAAAACGCTGGGTTGCTTTTAATGCTGGTGCCCCCGAATCTTTTCGTGAGTGGTGTACGTATTTCCCTGCCTGATCACTAAAATATGGATATGAGCTATCTATTTGCCAATAAGTATGTTCTAACTTACCTTGCACAATCGAATGGAAATATTGTACTTGCTAGGAAATGCTTTTATTATCCCATATATAGGAACTACATAATTCCTTTTTATCATTATCGTCCAAGTTTATGAAGTTGAATCAGATTACAAAGTCATCGCCTAATAATTAAATTTAAATCCGCTTTTCTGAATTCGAATTAATAATAATTTTGGACGTGAATTAAAAAAAAAAACAACAGGATGAGGATTGTTATTTAATGGATTTAGATTTACTTATTTCCCTAATTATTCTGTTTACCGTGCACATGTATCATAACCGCTGGTGCTGTTGCATCATGCGTCTGCAGACCTCGGGGTCGCCAGACCCGCGTCACAATTCGTCCATCTGTCGGTCTGGCCGACCGCATCTCGCGGTCCTTCCACTCATCCCTCGTCCCTTTCCCCTGCGCACCATTACGGCCGTTTCGGAATGCGTACGGAAATTAGAGGCTGGCCCGGGCCAACAACAACAACAACAACAGCAGCAGCAACGGCACAACGTAGCCGGAGTGGAGAGAATCGTCTCGGACGGAAGACAGGAGGGTGCGAAGGACAGACCAAGGCCGATCGTGGAGGAACACGCGGCCAGCGAAGATCGCCAGTTGCTCTCCGACCCTCGAAGACGGCACTCCTCCTCCTCTTCCTTCCTTTTCTTCTCCTTGAACAGAGAGAAAGGTATGTGGCCCTTGTGCTACGTGCAGCTGCGGCCGGTCGCCGAATCGCAGCCGGCGCACACCTTGCCGCCGACGGTCGCCCGCCGGGGCGCCGTCGCCGTGGCCTTCGCGGCCGGTTTTCGGACGCTGCCGGCGTCCTACGTGTTGACGACGCCAGACGCGCGATGTGCTGATAACGGGATGCGCGATAACAGGGATCTCGTACAATATTATCAACAGTATCGGGCAGTTTACGGACTCGTAAGTTACACAATCAGTGCATTTTTACATCGTTTTCATTTTTGGTGTGCCTCAACTCTTAGTTTTTACACCTTTGCTATGTGTACGTTACACCTAATGTATGTCAAAAAGTATGCGTTGTTATAGGAGAATTGCAATCAATGCAGAAAGTTTGCACACCTTTTAAAATCATTTTGCGACCCATTGAACGCAATTTATTTGCTCTCGTATACAAAGTGAGCACTTAAGAATGAAAAAGGCTCAAATTAACAACTATACTAAAGTATATCCTCTCTCAAAAACAGAAGAATTGCCTTTTTTCTGCATCACCCCTCATGCTTTCCACAATAAAAGTGCTGAATTTGATTTTAAATGTGCTCAAACTTTCTGCATTATTACAACTTTTAAAAGTTCATAATAATAAAAAAAAAATTTACACATCTTTTTCATAGCCCACTGCAAGAAACATATCGAAATTAATTAATTAATATCTCGAAAACGACTAGAAATGGGCGTATTAATGCTTTATATTTATCGAGGCAGAATTCATTTTTGCGAATCGAATGCTATATGTAATTAGAAATATAATGTTACATATAAAAAAAATAATTTTCTAAGGTTAAAGGTGTCGAAGTTGGCGATCGATTTATGAACACTCTGTATACCATATACGTTTCTTTAACAGTATTTGGTAAGCACAATTATCTTGGTTATGCCGTAACAAAATGAGACCATTATTTCTAATGGCTTATAAAATACGGAATAATACTATGGGAGATGGAAATGTCAAAATTTTGACAAGATCGTGAATATCTAAAAAAACGGTTAGATTTAAAGACTTAAAGCTTTAGTAAAAATTGTATTCAAATAAGTAAGAAAAAACATATGATTCCATTTAAAATAAGAAAGTTGCTATCGATTTCTGGTATAATGAAACGTTTCCAAACCTTGAAAGAGATTCTTCAGATAAGGTTTTGTTATTAATTTTTTTTTGTCGCACGAGTCCTAGCTACAATACATCGTGAGAAAAAGATGATGGATGAGTGTTCTGAAACAGACTGCATATTCTTTAAAATTTCAGGATATATTTTTAACAGTAACAAAGTGATTAACCAACTACTACTCTTTAGCAAAATAAGATTCAGAATATAAACAAAATTAGAAACTTTAAGCAACAAAAACCAATTATGTTCCTATATAAACATAACATTGGCGACAAAAGTTGCTGCTTGTCTCGCGTGCAGATTGTTTAATATGGCCACTGTATATACTCAGATTCTTCTCGTAAGTTATTTATAATAACGTTGTATAACTTATAAAAGTTCTAAATTAGTGAAAATCAACCATACTAACCACATAAGTAGTATACCCCAATGAAATATCGCTTGTACCCACTACAAAAACTAGTATTCCAATATTTGACTCTCCTCTTTATTTTAACTCGTATTCTTTTTTCTCTTACCTAAATTTTTTATGGAGGCATTCCGAAAATTAACGTTCTCCGAGCTTAGAGAGGTCGCAGGGTCCTTTCGCATTCTTCAGTAATTGGAGCCTCACCTGAAGAGGGGACGTGGATTCAGTTGGTCGCACTGCTACACAGAACGGATTTATTGAATTAAGTTCAAATAAGTTTTACTTTTTTTGCTATTTATTTTATTTATTGTTCTGGCAAATAATTCCGTTATTGGCACAAACATATTAAAGGCAAATAATAATTCGTTTGGAAGGACTCGAGTATTCATTTGTCATTTCTTTTCTCAGTGTTAGTTTATTGAATATCACAGAATGATTACTACAAATAGTGTACCGCATGGTATAAGCTGGTCCTGTACTGTTTCTACTAAATATTATTTCTGTTGATAAATTTCAAGTAGGCGATTTTATTACCTCAGGTATCGCTTTAGGTCCTATATCGTTCGTAATATATAGAAGTAGACGCATATTTCAATAACTATCAATACAAATATTATTATCATTATTACATACGGGTTTAAAAGCGTTCGCATTTAAGTAAGTATTATCTATACGGACATTCGATATACTTTTACCCCGGCTATTTACTTATTCTGAAATTAATGGGATCCGTTTATTCGCGTTTATGGCCGCAATAGTCGTAAATTCGGGCCGGGAGGCGATTTATTTTAATGGAGGCCGCGTTCTTCTGGTACTGCCCATTTAAGAATTCCGATTTTCCATTTCGCAGACATTCCACGACCGAACGCCCGTCCATAAACATTTGCATTTTATCGCGGGAACGGGGTATACTGGTTATCGATATTATCGATAGTGACAAATGGACGCTGACGGGCTCCCGGACGGACATCTTTCAAAATTTCTTCGATCGCTGGTTGCGAAAATCGAGATAATTTGTTTGTGAGTTCCTCGGAATTGGGGAAATAGTTTGAAAAAAATTGCACTGATTGTGAGAAAATGATATTCTTTCCCGAAAAGGGAAACATATTATTTAACATTATATAATTATCTTTTATTGGTTATCGTTTGTCAGCTTGTGTTTAGCATTATACAACATTGACGATGTACACTCTGAAAGTAGCATATACAGAATTAATTTGAAATAAAAAAAAAAGAAAGAACTGAAATACCAAAGATTATCGTGTCCATAAATTCTCATTAAAACTAATTCTGAAGGGTCAGAGAAAAAACGCGGGAATCCTACACACGGGTCGGTTCATTATCTATTTGCGATTGTAATATGTGATAGGTATTTCAAGGTGCGTTAGGGTCATTTAAAATCGGTCTCTTCCTATATAAATAAATATACCACGTATGAATTAGGAAAAAGCAGTTCTCGCATCATTAATCGCCATCCCGATAATTTGTGAGAGCGTTGCTATCGCGGTAGTAAAACAACAAATTAATTAACGAATCGACCATACACGATTGCCGTCGAAATAAATCTGTCAACTCGTGATAGATTTATTCCCCTACGGATAGTCAGTTTATTACCATCCGATTACATGGCAAAAGTAGTTACTATCGAAGAACTGCTCTGTAGTGTTAATGGGGATATACTTAATGACACGGCATGGAGTACCACTTGTATCTGCGTTAGGACCGCTGTTGTTTAGTTGATCACCTTTCGCAGCATATAAATAATTTATACGAAATAATGGAAGAGCATTCCACCTTATATTTAATTTTTTAATGTATGTATTATCAATGCGAAAGATAGCGGCGATAAAGCGATAACAACATAGTTGGAATACCTTTGTTATTCAAGGTGGATAGATACGCCACCTTTACACAATCGAATCGTAAATATTGATGCAGCAAGTATGCATTTTACGTAGGTACACCTGTTTATATACACGATCGATGACAATAATTAGAACATTATGCTTAGGCAGGCAATTTCGTCTGAAAAACAGATATTATACAGTAAGTTTCGCCGGCAGTACGGCTTAATGGTACGTTGCATCTATGTCAGTTTTGTGCCTCAAACAGCAATATGCATAACAAGTTGTTGGATGGGTGACCATTTCAATAAAAACTTCTGCCTAGGCGGCTCGGTGTGTCCGGCACCCTGACACTGACATCTGTCTGGTAATTTGGGTTTATGAATGAATACAGTAAGTTTCGATCGGTCATTAATTTACAAAATTTCAACCTCCTGTCAAAAGCATCCTGGCTTACTCCTGATGCTTGATCGACGTCGCATTTTCAAGCACTGCGACCTGACCTAATTAATATCTTCATGATCGACAACCCGATGCAAATGTTGTTTTTTGTTATGTATAGAGGCATATTAAAAATATGATTAAAGATTTTTAAATTTATATGTTTCCCATTTCACAAAATCAGCGTTAAAATACACATGAAGGAACGCCATACTTCTCAAGTGTTCATCCCAAATAGGGTATTGCCATCTTTATCCAGTTGATTTTTGACAGCGTGATTACACACATTGTTCAGAAAGCTCCCGTCTTCTGCCAAAATCGTCTTCAGTTAGCTCTTGACATATTTTGAATTTATAAGGATGAGATTTATGAAGATTTGTAATTTTATGAGTGTTTTAATACTATTAAAATGAGGTATTACTCGACAGCCCTTTCCATTTAAGATTTTTAATACAGTAGTTCAGTTTTTCAACTGTACCAATATGGTATTAGAGGAAATGCAGCTAGATAGATATGCTCGTATCTTAGTGATCGCCTACAGTTTGTAAAGATAAATTATACTTCGGATTCTGTTCTTAAATGTTTCACGTCACAATGTCTCCCGATACTCCATGGAGTGATACAAGGAACTGTGCTAGGCCCAATGCTTCAATCTTTACTCAAACGACATTTAACTTCGTTAGCAATGTTAGGATGATACCACCCTATTGGTGACGGGCACTAGCTTTCTGCAAGCGAACCTAATAGCCAATAACGCAAACAATAATCTGTACCTTTCTGTAAGCATTACCGACAGAGGCGTGTCTTATATTGGAAAGAAATTATATAATAAATTGCCTAATAACTAATGTCGGTTTTAGACAAAACGTAAAAGCATTTTTACAGAAAGGCTGTTACTATAGCCTTGAAGATTTTCTTTCTGCTCTAGAATATCTAATAACACTGAAAACAGGGTATTTGTCAATTAACATCTGGTCCAATTTTAAGAGACAGTGAATTTATGACCCGACCAAATAGATTCATTCCACTCTGTATATAATCATACGTAGCTAACTACACTTTCCATTTTATTTTTCCACTCACATACGTACTAAAAATCCAAGCGAATATAATATTATTTACATTCACACGTCGACCGGCAAGGTACAGCCTCTTTAATTGCATGCACCGATCGGAATTCCAAGGCTAACCCACGAAAATAATTATTATCGACCAATCGCCGTGAAGCGTCGGTCGTCCGAATAGTACTGCTGGAATTTCCGGTTTCGATTAGCCGAGAAAAAACGACACATTATAATAAATAACAATACACCTGTCCTGCGTGCTCCGCCTCGGGAAAAATAATTCTCACGTATCGAATTCGGCGAACAAACAAAAAAAAAAAAAAGCGGAGGTACGGGAGGAGTTATCTGCCTCGAAAAGATTACGACATTGTTGTGATTTCCGAGAAAAGTGCGAAGAGTAAATATTATTGCGTAAATAAGGTGATTTTTATTACATTACAGGTTATTTCTTTTCCAAATATAAATAATACTTAAGCGATGTGAGTACACGCTGTAAACACCGCTGACTCATAGATAAATAATTCGATTTCAAATATATATCGAAGTGCTAATAAAGATTTATAAATAAATACGTGTGGGTATTTGTTGTTAGGATTGTGTTGAATTTTGTTTTTTTTTTTGTAGTTTGTGTCACGTTAATTTCGGAGAATATTGTGTTGTATTATAATATGATTTATGAGTGAGGCAATGTGCAGGTGTTCGTTGGGAAAGCCCGTAAAGTCGCGAATATAATTATTTGACAATATTGTATTATCTTTTAAAAATGCTGACGAAAACGGATTTTAGGTTGTGTTTATAACTGAAACTCGAAGAATAGTTATGGTAATCTTAACCAAATTACGGAATTTTTGTTTACCGAAGAATAAATAATACATTCAGGAACAAGAGATGCAGTATCAACTATGTGGTAGTGATGCCAGTAGTGTAGAGTTAGAACCATTGTGAAAAATTCCTAAATTTTCCCCCCAATTTTGCAATATTGGAAATTAATGATATTGATCTATAGTTTGCAATACATGTTCTATTCGCACCCTTGTAAATAGGCACCACCTCAGCGCTCTTCAAAGTTTTTGGCCACACTACCTTTCCCAAAGATAGATTGAAAGCATGTTCTAGAGGAGTTGCTATATAAGTGAACGTTGCCTTTAAAATTTTAGTATTGATCAGTTCGATTCCACCAGATCAGTTTTTTAGCGTAGTAATAATTTTAGCCGAACTTGTCGGTTGTATAAATCTTTATTTTGGATTATTTGTTTAAGTGGTTATTTGTTGAAACTTTGATTTGATTCCTTAATTTCGAGCCAATTTCACTAAAAGGTCCTCAATTCCACGATTGTTCTCACATATGTATATATCTTATAGTATCATCGTACCCAATTTAACACTAATAATTCTCTATAGTATTTTTGTGTCGTTGCTATTTTCCTCTATCTTGTCCCTCTTATATTTAAATCTACCATATTTTATGATTTCATCTAAAACCTGTACCTAATATTCATTTTTAAGATTTGTAGAGAGAGGTTGGCTCACACCCCCGAAGCACATGTAACATTTCTTTTGTTTATATCGTTAACAATATTTAAAACCATCTTTTTCTTTTATTTCAGGCGAAGAAAGACATCTTCAACATCAAATCTCAAAGATTAATGTTGGCCCAGGATGAATACAATCACCTCAACAACGCCCTGGCCACACTCACCACCTCCAGAACGAGTTGTAAGTAGACAACCCTCCCACCAAATTAATCATATTTTAACGATCACGATCTTTGTTTATAGTGTGTTCATCAACAAGTAGTGTTAGCACGAAATACGACCCTGACCTGCTAAAATCTGACGTAGCCCTGGCGAAGAATCGAGTGTCCAGGCTGAAATCCGAGTTGGAGCAAATCAAAACTGAAATGACTTATACCCAAAGAGGAGTGGATACGTTAACATCGTAAGTCATTTAATGCCCGCTGTTAGATTTTTCTCATTATCGTAATTGTAAATGCTTCCTTTTATAGGGTGGGCCAAAAACTGACGTATCTCAACATATCCGAAGCCCAAGCCATCATGACGGAATTGAGAAACATACAAAAGTCGCTCTCTTCCGGCGAGAAAGAGAAAGCCGAACTGATGCAATCCCTAGCGAAGCTTAAAGACGATCTGACGCGATTGCAACTGTGCGAGAGTTCACCTGACGCATCCACGTTGAGTCTGCCGCAGGAAAAGTTGAGTACAGCTTCGCAAACTGACTTGTCCTGCGAATTAGTGCCTATCGGTACAAGATTAGCGGAGATGGCCAAGATGCGGTTGGAATACGACGAGGCCAGGAAGAAAGTGCAAGTGATCCAACAGAAATTGGCCGATCTAGAGGAGAAGGTCCAACCGGGTCAAGTAGAGTCGGATAAAGACAGATTATTGCTGTTCCAAGAGAAGGAGCAGCTCCTGAGGGAACTGCGAAGCATCACCCCCAGGACCAGATCCAAAGAAGAGATGTCAGACATCGAGCTGGAGTGTAAGAAATTGGAAGAGGACTTGAATAAAGCGATAGAGATATCGAATCGGGCGATAGCCGATCGGCTAAGGTTGCACGAGGAGAAACAGCTGCTCTTGCAGCAGTTGAAGGACGCGTTGAGACTAATGACGCAATTGGAATCGCAATTGAAGACTCTGTCGGCGAGTACCTTGTCCGTTAGCAGTAGTTCTAGTCTTGGATCGCTGTCCACTACGAGTAGTAAAGGCTCGTTGAGTTCCGGTTTGAGTTTCACCGATATCTACGGTGGTCCACAATGTATGGCGGTTAATACTGAAAAACCAGTCGATATGGTGGATCTGCATCGACGAGTAGAGAGGTAAGCACACTAAACTTGCTAAAGTAGATTTAATTACTGCTAAGATCTGAGGTAGAGTATTCTACTCAGGTCTATGTTCTACGAGCAAATCTTGAAAAAAAAAAAAATGTAAATGATTTCAGGTTACTCAAAGGCAACGACAGCACAATGAACACACCTTCACCAGTGAGATCACAGCCATCTTTATCACCAAGAAGTTCCCTCTCATCGGTTTCCCCGCCAGTCTCACCCATGTACGAAAACCTCCCCTGTATAATTCCGCCACCTTCTTACGATCAAATCGAAAGGGACCGGCGGCAATTGGACGAACGCCTGGCGGAACTAAGGCTCTCCTCAAATCAACTGAACACCAGCACGAACAGCGAACCCCATCAGATTCACAGCTTCATGCAGCGCGTTCCCATCATCTCCAGCCTATCACCGCTTACCGACCTCCTGGAAGCGAACGTCAGTAATATGTCGCAAGGATCCGGATTGGGAAGGCCGAGTAGGCACTCCTACGAGAGCACCGGCGACCCGCAACTATCCCCAATCTCCGAGACACCCCCGCCTATGTTAGATAACGACGAAGGACTGCAGGGCGCCGCCCTCTCGAGGACCTCATCGTCCGGAACGAACACCAGGTCGGTGTCGGCCGCTGTGAGCGACGAATCTGTCGCTGGCGATTCCGGTGTGTTCGAAGCGTCGCATAGGAAGCGGTTTTCGGGGATTTTCGGCGCTGACGACACGGATACGGCGCAGGTGCAGATCAAGTTGAGGTACGTCATGACTGATTCGACGTTGGGAGTCTGCATAGAACGAGCTAGGAATCTGACGGCGTTAGTGATTGCTGAGAATTCAGAAGTGTAAGTTTTCGTTGCGTCAATATTTTTTATATTTTTCTTAAATCATCGTGATTTTTAGGTTTGTTAGAATTGCGCTCCTGCCTTCGCATACCCCACCATCGTCTTCGTTCTGTACGAAATCCGTTAAGGACTTGAGAAAGCCTGTCTTCGGTGATGTGTTCAATTTTTCCATACCCTCCAATAAGATTTACACCAAAACGCTGCAGATTAACGTGTTGAGTAAAGCCGAGAATCAACCAGAAAAATGCATTGTAAGTAAAATTTGTACTTAAATATTTATATCTCTTTTATTGTATATTATCCAAAAATTGTTTCGGCCATGAACTAGGTTAAAAATAAAAAGATTTTATTTAGTAATTTAGTAATCCAATCAAAGGCTACGTAAATTCGTCTGACAGTTTCTGTCAGTTCATGTCCGAAACGGAAATAAATGCCAACTATTCACAATAAACAACAAATGTGGTTAGTCACTGCATGCGAATGCGCAGTCAAGACAGTGATACATGAAAAGGATAGTTACATATATTTGTTTCACAGGATTACTATTAATTATTTGTTTAAAATGTCTTATGTTTCTGCGTCAGTCTAACACTTCAAATAGAAAAGGTGCTCTGTATCAGATTTAAAAAAAGAGACTTGCTACCCTGTAATTGCAGTTACCACCGTCAAAGTTTATTATGTTTTCTTTGAACGGTACTTTTAATTATTACTAATATTTTGATAAATGCACTTAATAAAGTATCCACATTACACTTTGTTTTTATTACTTAGGGATGCGCCCAAGTAAGCCTAGCAGACTTCAACCCGCAAAACGTCTCTCAGAAATGGTATAACATCCTGAGCCTACATTACATGGAACCTCAAGAAGACGTAGCCGGTGCCGCATCTTCCCGTCTACCCTCCTATCACAACAACGAAGAATCACCCGAATCATCGACGGCCTTGAAGGAGAAGACGACTGCCGACCACGAAGTCATCAACTACCGCCATCACCAATCGCACCAAACGGCCGTCCTCAAAGAAGAAAGTTCCGACGACTCCACCATAATTTCATCGCAAACGTCGACGTTGACGCGCAACCAAGACTGCGAGAGCTTTCAACCAAAGATGTTTGAGGAGCTAGTGAACTGCCTTGGTAACGCCGAGACGTACGACAGCGAAGACAGCGACGAAGAGGAAGAGGAGGAAGAAGAAGAGGGCGACGAGGAAGAAGGCATAACGGCGGAGTTCAGGCCGAATGACCGATTGGAAGTTGTAGTCGAGGATTGCGACCATGAGAATATAGACGAGAAATATTTGGATAAACAGACGAATACGGAATGCGCCTTTTACCCCGAGCACGCTAAACAAATGAAGATCAACGCGAATTCGACGGACGACAAGAGCTTGATCAAGCGATCCCAGACGTTTTCGCCGGCAGTTTCGAAGAATCACTACATCTGCAAGCTGAACAGGAGCGACAGCGACAGCGCCATGCCCCTGTACCGTAAAGGCAACAATCCCTTCCAAAGAAACGCTGTGGAGCGGAGATCGTTGCGGTTTAGGAAGACGTCCGGATCGCTAGCTACTTTATCGACGAGCAAATCGCAACAGAGCCACCTACCGACGACCGCTAGAACTTCGCTCGATTTGGAGCTGGATTTGCAGGCGCAGCAGACGAGATTGCACCTCCTCAATACGGAATTGAGTCGACTGAGGGATCTGAAACAGAGATTGGAAGTGGCCAAGGAGCGCGGGGATACTGAATTGGCGAGTTGGGTGTTGGAGGACAAGCAATTCCAGAATTTGGTCGCCCAAGCCGAGAACGATAAACAATCGAAGACTCCCGAGGAGAAGAAGGTGGAGAAGATGTTGAGGAAAGTATCTCAGGAGATCTACAAGTTGAGAAAAACCAAAGCTGGGAATGGGAAGCCCGATATTATCTCATTCAGGTGAGTCAATTATATATATAATAGAAAATCCACCCTATTGAAAAAGTTGGTACGCCTTGGCCCGCGCTCATTATGGAAGGTTGAAAATCCGTTGGGTAGCTGCTCGCTTTTTAAACGCGTAGAATAGATATGGGAAACTATAATGGAGTTTCAATCTATTTTTATTTTTTAATGTTTTGAAGTTTTCAGTTTTTTACATTTTTTTTAAGCGTGTCTTTCTTTGGAAAACTTAAAGTTGCGCGTCTCGCTGTAAAAAAAAAAACTCTCATCTCGTCTCGTTAAAAATATTTGTTATTTCTTAATTTTTTTAATTTCGCTCAATTTTTTATTTTGGACACGGTTTGTCTTTGCAAAACTCCTCTCTGGAAATATATTAAATTTTTTTCATTTTTCTTAATATTTTATTTTTTATTTTCAAACTCTTCTCACTTGTAAAGACTCGGCGCTCCGCGTCTCGCTGTCGTAAAATTAGACGAATTTTTCTTTATTTTTCGTTTTGTTTTTTAATTTTTATTGATTAATTTGTTTTTTTTTTTTGTGTATTATAGAGAAAAGATGGCATTTTTCACGCGCGTAAACACGAGCATACCATTTCTACCAACCGAACAAACCGCTAACGAAGAGCCGACGAACAAAGATGACAAGAAGCAGTATTCAAACGAATGCCCGGTAGATGGAGCTAAGACTGAGAAGAACGAAGCTTCCGATGGTAAAAAGGAGTACACGAGATACGATTACGTCGTAGACAGAGTATTAGGCGTGGAGGTCTGACCTGCTGTTCACGCTCATAACATAAAGAGTCCTTTCCCGATCAAATCAATTCACTATTTTTTAATCATTTTGTAAATATTTTATTTTAGATAACGATACTTTCATTTTTTTTTTCTTTATTATTTTCGGATGCGCATGATGTATGTTTCTTCCACTTTACGCGTCGGAGTTTGAAGAATTTGTAAATGTAAGTAAGTGTATTTAATTATGAAAGAGATGTTTTATATATATATATTATATACATTTAGTATAAATATTAGTAGAAAATGTTAAAAACAAAAATGCGAGAGATATGTTGTTTGTATATTTTTGGAAGAAATATTTTGAATGTTGTGATTCTGTGCCTTTTGAGATCTGAGATGATTGTTCGTAAATAATTAAATTAAAATAACGATAGTGAATAGATATAAATAATAAAATAGAAACATATATTATATTTGTTGATTGATATCTCTTCCTACGAACTTATTTCTTTCTATAATTCGTGTCGATTTGTTAATAATACTCACTTTGTGTGTGTGTTGTAGTTAAAATATCCAGGCTGTTTTTTTTTAATCATCAATTTTGTATAACCATCCTAAAGAGACACTGTGTATGTATATAT
The DNA here is from genome assembly GCA_949128085.1 of Cetonia aurata. Taxonomy (NCBI): domain Eukaryota; kingdom Metazoa; phylum Arthropoda; class Insecta; order Coleoptera; family Scarabaeidae; genus Cetonia; species Cetonia aurata. Next base: position 41,037,216 of record OX421885.1, read on the forward strand.
TATGAGAAAAAATTACTCTTGACGACTTGATGTTTTCTATTTTTTAATTACGCGTCTGTAATAATATATAATATAGCAGCAGTTATGAATTGCCGCGTTGTTCATTTTTTTTTTGTTTATACACCTTTGTAACTACTACTATTTATGTATATTCTTCGAACGTATAATCTTTTTAGTACAATCTTTTTTTTTAACTTTGTTACCAAACATTTTCTATAATATAAAAATGAAAAAAAAAATAAAGAAAAATCTTACTAGTTGACACATTCAAAGATTTATTTATATAGAAATATTGAAACGCTTTACACTGATCTCCCGGATTTAATAAGATACTTCGATTATATTGAGAAACAAAAGAAAAGCTCATAGATTAGAACCTTCTCCCTCTGTAATTTTGTAATATTGTTGAAACCGCTTTTGTTTTCGGTACAAGTTTATTACTTCCGGAAGATTTAGTCGTTGTGTTTTTTTTTTTAAGTGGAGAAGAAATATTTTCTTTGACTATATTAGTCAAGGTATCTTTGTTATATTTAATCTTTATTTCTTAGCGTGTATGTTACTAGTGATTTTTTTACCTGTATTATACTGTAAATAAGCTCTTATACATATTATATAGTATTAGATATGTTATATTGTAATATACAAAGTGGTATGTTTTTAAAAAACATTATAATGCATCTTCGTATATATATATTGTTCTAATAAATATATTTAAATTAATATTTTCTCTTTATTATGCCTTTTTAAAACTGCTGAATTCATCAAGTATCGGCAGAATGTTGCTAATTACCGTCCCATATTAGTCTTGACAATGTTCTCCAAAATTTTTGAGAAAGTAATTCATGCTTATACGATTATTTTCAACGATTTTTATTATTTTCGCAATATCAATTTGGCTACTTATAAACAAAATCTATAAATGATGCTTTATATCATCTTATACAAAATATTTATAGTCAGTTGGATAATAAATTGAGAGTTGGTTCCTTAACGTTCGATTTATCCAAAGCGTTTGATTCAATGAATCATAAAATCTTGTTAAAAAAAAATTAAATAAATTAGAGGGCCGTGCTCAGAATAAATCAAATCATATCTGGAGAATCGTCAAAGTATTGTAATTTCTCAAGACAACAGAACAGTGTTCTCGCAGAAAACCATAAGTAACACCGGCATACCACAAGGGTCACTGCTAGGACCTCTTATTATTTTTGATACTTGTAAATGATCTTTACACTAAATTCAATACTAATGAAATTTGTCAATTTGCCGATGATACTACAACTGTTGTTTTTCAGCGAAAGTTTCATCGGAACTATCTGAAAAAACTACAGAATCAATGCTGAAGTGGACGCGACAAAATTGTCTAATATTGAATGTACGAACGACAAACTCAATTATCTTTGACTGCCACACTTCTACGTATGAATGGATCATTTGGACCGGAATTTGTTGTAACAAAATTTCTGGAATGCGTAGTAGATAACAATTTATCATGGGGACAACGAATAGATAATATTTGTAGGTTGATAGCATCATCTATATTTATTATTCGCATATTCAAATCTAACGTGACAACGGAAGTAGTAATTACTTACTATAAAGCATGCATCGGATAGTATGGGGTAGATCAATAAACTTAAAAGATTGTTTATTCTACAAAAGAAAGTTGTGCGCTCTGTTTTCGATCTGAGGAGCAGAGATTCATGTAGGAGAAATTTCATTGGTTTGCTTGTATTTATATAAACTGCTGTATATACACACAAAAATATAGCTAAATTTGCTACCAATACCCACTTTAATTCCACTTACGCTATGCGGGGTGCCGGTAACCTTAGTTACCATTGCCTAATACGCCACAGTTTGAATGATCTGCCCTTTATAAATTGTGTAAAAATTTATAAGGCTAAACTTTGCGTCGAACGGGGACAATTTGGCGATTTATAGATGTACTATCGGATAAAGCATCTCTCCCAGAGTTTAAAATGAGCATTCATTAGGTAAGCAAATAAAAAGAAAGTATTAAAAACGGTGTTTAAAAACTGCTATTTTCAAGTTTCTTCGACGCGATTTTGATATCGCCCTGCCAACTACATTTACTTCCGTGAACTGCGATGGTGTGTGACTTGGATAATTACAGGCTGGATTAGCCAAGTCACACACCATCGCAGTTCTATGGTTATAGTAATGATAGCACCACGACAACCATGACCGCAGTAATAGATGGCCAATCCTCGAAAATAAATGTGAACTAGCTCAATTTAAAGGAACCTATTTCATATCATCCACTTTTCATATCAGTTACATTCTATGTAACATTAAAAAATCGAACCGTATTGTCAATTTAAATCTTTATTTCGTATATAAATATTAAGATTAAAAATCCAAGATAAATAAAAATAAAACAACAAAATATGTATCTGATACCTTATTTTTTTAGTATCACAAAGGTGGTGGGAAAACAGAAAGTAGTATTTTTATACAATAATAATCATATATGTTGCTTATGCCTCACGATATACATCAATGCATTTTTATCGTATATTTTACTCTATAATAATTATGTATAAAACTATATTTTACAGCAAAGCAACAGTTAGTAATCCATAACAGTAATAATATCAATAATATGTTATTGTTGGAATGCAAATTGCATAATTGCAGGTATGTGTCTCGAATGTATTTACAATTACAATGGTGTTAGTACTCATATTTAATTATTAATTAACATTATTCTTGGAAAATATATGCTTGTATATTTACAAATTTGTGTTTGTGATAAAATTGGTCAGCACAAACATTAAGTAGACATAGGTAAATGATTGGTGATAAAATGGCAGTTACATTATACAAATTGTAATAGTAAGATAAAAATTATATTCTATTTAACATTTTAATTTATATATATATGTGTTGAGTGGATAATTTTGCTATAATTATAAACTTCAGTTAATATTAGGGGTTGTAGGTATTTACAGTTTGTTTTTCTCGCAATAAAGCTATATCTTTTTTTATTAAATATAAACGAAAATAAATGAATTATTCTGAAACAGTATTGTTAACTTAAGTGAATTAAAATATATAAATACACTGTTTAAACATTTTAACCGTTTTTGTTAAAAAACGGGTAAAATAATAATTTGTTTTTAAATATAATTCATTATATAAAATAGCTAAGTGTTTGAAACACTTTCTTCAATAATTTATTGAATTAGAACATAAAACTATATAACACAGCATAAATTTGGACGGAATTGTTACATACATATTATATAATATGAAAGATGCACATTTTACGCTATAATGAAAAGTGTTAAAAATGATTGAGATCAAGGTCAAATTAACAGCGCGAATTTTAAGTTGGTAGAAAAATAAATTTCTCTCTGATTGATTTCATTTATAAATAATCTGTCATATCACAGATGTCACTTGAGTCACATCAATATATTGCGGTTCCTATGATCTTATCTCAAACATTTTTTAATTGCGCATAATTAAATATATGTATTCAGTTTTGACTGTTGTTCCTTCAGGTAGCGTTGTACTGTTATTGTAATTATAAAATATATTTAGGTTATGTTCAATGGTTGAAATTAGTACTCGCTGTGTTACCAATCATCGACAATTTAAATAATGTCAGTTATATACATATATTACCACCTGACCTCAAATTTTATGGTGGCAACATTGTTAAGTTGGTAGGACAAGATATGTCATATTACTGATTTCTCGATGTGTTTATAACTTAACCTTACAAGAAGAGAAATGTCAGATTACAGAACGTAATTGCATAAACAATAAGCAGGACAGCAAACAGTAAAACTGGTCACTCTGTATTTGAAAAAAATATATATAATCAAAAGTATTAGTTGCCTCATACCATAACTATCAGTTGTCATAAATTTGCCGTTTTTGTTTTTGAAGTCTTTTCAATAATTTCAGTCATTAATTTCATTGTATTTAGACCGATTTGTATTAGTGTGGTTTAAATATTACATTATAATTTTTACTATCATTTATAGGTAACAACAGCCAAAAATTTCTAAAGCTATAAAAATTAAAATACCGACGATATATTTAACAACCATGGGTTTTTCTTTAAATATGTTACATAAATAAAGCACATATTATACTTAAAAATCTAAAAGGGTTCCTTATCTCTCTATTTCACATTTCTATGAGAAAAATATATGTACCTATGTATATTTATTTATCCTCCTCACCGAACCTTCATAAAACAAATCTTATAAATACAATAAAATCCCGCTGGGGTTAAAACTACAGCTGCTACACGTCGGTGCTGTGAGTCTGTATCCGGACTTTTTTCACGCTGCCGTTTCGTGAGAACGTCGGAGAGGACCCGGAAAATCCCGGATTCTGTATGCCCAGGCCGTCCGCCGGTTTCTTCTTCAAACTGGACCTCGCGGGAGCTTTCGGTAACGTAAACGACGATCCGTTGGACCCTAGCGTCGTCGAGGTGGTGTTCACGGAGTTCATGCTTCCGTTAGTGGTGGTGGTAGATGCTAGGTAGGGCTTACCGCTGGAGTCGGTCATCGATATTTCGCCACCTACGCAACAGAGACAAAGGAGATTAAAATTAAAATGGGTGCAGCGGCATTGTGAATGCGGGAGTTCGATGTGCAAATTGTCGGATTTAAATTGCAAATGCGGCAGTCTGCCGCAGTTGCAATTTCGGATATTGAAAAAAGCTTTGCTACGATAGGTGAAACCCATTAATTATAATTGTTTGACTTTATATCGGTAACGGCTCGGCATAGCAATGATCATTTATTTAAACGGTCAAAAATAACTGTTTTTCATCTGTTAATGGTTTTACAATGAAATTTTTTGAAAGTTTGCAATATTAATCAGAAATGATACAATTATACAATACGTAGGTAAGCCAACATCTCATTTTTTATGGATATTATGCAACAAACCATTAAGAGAATTGCTACATATGCCTATCAGAACAACGATTCATTATTTTAATGAATGTATATCTATAGCATGGATAAATTAATTTATGAACCATTCAACGTATTATTTTTCGATTTTGCACTCTTATAGCGAAGTAACCACGCGCTCTATAAGATCCAGAAAGCTTATTGGCTTAGAAATCGAGCCTGAAGTTGTTTGTTGAACTTATTTCAAATAACCACCAGAAATATGACAACCCTCCTAGTTTTAAGAAAGTAAAACTTCCGGTTGGTAAATATTTTTAACTAAATTGAAGGAAATTATGTGAAATGGGCAAAAATGCAGTGCGCGTTACAGTAATGCTGTAAACAATTTTACCGCCCCACTGCGGGCGCGAAAATGCATCTACTGTTGCGTTGGCTGAACAGTAATGCTAGGTTTACAGTTGACGAGGCCAAAAAGTAATTTATATGTTTCATCGATTCGGTTTTTCTTTTAACTGTAAATACATAAATACCATTTTAATACATACTTTTTTGTGGTCGGTCCCTAAAGCCGGGATTTCCTATTGTCTCACTAACAGGTGGCTCACTCACTTGAGTCGGATCACCACCCGTGCGTCGTGAAAAGAACACATCGTAGAGGGCCATCACGAAAAGAACGGCGTTTAAAACGATAAGCAATATCTGCAGAAGATGATCATATATGATATGTCAAATTATAGAAATTATGTTTGCAATTTGCCAAAATAAGACTTATCAATAAGTAATTTAGTATAAGAAATGTTTAAGTTTTGAATTATTATGTTGGTTATTCATGTTTTTAAAATATTTTCTTACCTGTATATAAAATCCAGGCCCTCGGGTTATGTGAAATCCACTGGTGTTTTGTTCATCTGTTTGCAGAGCAAATAATCCAGCTGCTGCGACTGCCAGTAATGCTGAAACAATATAATTGAATAAATATGATAAATTCTTAATATTACGCAATACATTTTTTTTTTTCGTAAAATTCACATTAAATATTTGGATAGATCTCACATAAACTTATGGAAAAGCTATGACATTTCATGCGTATAAACATTAGCAATGAAGCTAATGTTTATACGCATGAAATTTGAATGACATTTACATAATTTCTAAATTGCTCTTATTGATCTCTAATGAAATGTAATGGCAATGACGTAATAGAGTTGAGACAGTAACATAACCACACTCTACACTTATAACTTCGTTATTAAGTGATTTTTTGAAAGAAACGTTAACTAACGTCAATATTGTTATAATTTTACGATCTATAGTGGAACTAATAACGATTCTAGCAATTATTCAATATATCCCATCTTAAAAGATTTGACAGACACTGGAACTTAGAAGGGATTGTTAAATAATTGATAATGCGTTCTTAAATCGTTTAAATTAATTATTATATTACATCAGTTGAACGAGATACTGTTTCTTATCCACAAATTTCGTTCGAGTAGGACGGAGTCTTTTCTCATATTTGCTAAATATTGGAATATTACTCAACCATACCTTCTCTCACAGATGAATTGGCAATTTGATAATTAGTGAGAGAGATAGCATCTGCATGATTCGGCTAATTGCTCCGCCCACTGCGGTCATTAGGGCATATTGTAATTATTACAAATTGACAATTGACAGATAAAAAGAGCGATGAAGAACAATTGAATCGTCAGTTGATCTACGTCTGTTTCACCCTGCTAAAACAAGCGCTAAAGAAATCAATTGGTGATTATGGTTGAATAATTTTAGTTGTTTTATACAACTGTAAAAAAAAAATAGTATTACTATTCTAATAAAGCGTGATTAATTTGTAAAATTAGTTGATCCCATAACTCTAGTAAACGCAAAGCACATGCTACACAACAACTTTCAACTTCAATATAATTCCTGCTTAAAATTCTCCCTCGATTTCTACACGGTAATTGTTTGGATTCACCACTGCCGTGTTTGTTTGAAATTTCAAAGAACCGGAAAATAAAATTAGACTGCCTTCTGTAAACATCAACCGAGATTTTCCCGCTTTCAGTAAACCTTGCGGTTTGTTTTACTTTCGCCGTAGTCGAGATGCTTTTCAATACTCACCCCTAATATAATCTGCGAACCGTGGAAGTAAGAATGCGAGTGATTGCATTAAAGCGGACGGCTATCTCTCATATCTACGTTTCGCGGTAATTTCCCCAAGCGCGTTATTTCGTGTACCCGAATTTAAAGAGACAGTCCGAAAGCATGTGAATAATATTCCTTTTTATTCGTGAGAAGGATTTCCTTTTAGATATCAAAGTAAAAAAAAAAAGAATGCTTGACGCTATCTTACTTTCGTTTCCACTTCCATGCTCCCTTTACCTTCGGGCAGGATGTAAACTCTCAAACGCTAATCCGGTTTGAGATCTATTTGAGAGTGCCGTACATGGGGAAACGGACATTGCTAACAGCTATCGCGTTTGTATAATGCGAGTGCAGTTATTTTGACCTTCCGCGAACGAGGCAGAATTGTTAAAAATTCTCGCCTCCGGTGCTTAAAAGAGATGCAACAGCTACTATTTTAGCGGAACATTCGACCGGGGAATAAACGAAAATTCCAGGTAAATCGATGATAGGTGTCTTCTACGCAGAGGAAATTGGTCGTATCAATTGAAGATTTCCGAGAATGGCAGGAAATTGAAAGCATATTTGCAATGACGATATCGCATTGAGAAAAATGTATCTATATATATGCAAATGTCTGGGAGGAGGAGCATTTAAAGTGCATCTATTCCGTATGTACAGGGGTCCTGTAATAGTGCGTCAGGCTTCCATACCTTCTCTACGAATTAAGTTATGTATTTCATTCATATGCTGACTTTTACTGTATAATAGGATGTATCTCAGGAAATTTCGGATTTCCAGTTGTACCGGACGTAGACACCAACTTTGTTATATATATATTATGAACTCTTTGCATATTTTGGTAATTTTGGATTCCTTGTTAAATTTAAATAGCGCTTTGTTAGGCATACATTGGATCGAAATCAGATGGTTTCTAAATTACATAAGTTTTTTTTTTAAACATCTTATTTTGTGGTTTCTGCTAAAAAAGAAAAATTTGATTCGCGTTTCTGAGGACCATTATGCACCCTTTCTCGAATTACAAAAATCGGAGAAACCTTTTTATCCTTTAATCTACCTTATTAAATAAAGAGTTACAATTTTATATGATCTTCCGTAAAAATAGATTTTTTTTACGTACTTACTTGCTAACAATCCTATCGCCAGCTTTAATATTACTACGATGCTGTACTTCAAAACCACTTTTTCCTTAGAGGTTAACATCGCCAGTTGAAATACGCTCAACAGACAAAATATACCCAATATGGCAACACCGATGGCCGCTAATATTCCCGCTATCCACACCAGAACTGCAAACAAAAACAATTGTCGTAAACATACTGTTAAATACAGACTTCACGGAACATATTTAGTAAAAGCATGAAAAAATCAACGAAACAATGAAAAATCCAAATATCAATATGTTATGTAAATTAAGAAAGTGCAACGCCATCTACCCGTGAAGGGAAGATATCTGGTAGCCTTTATATCAGAAATAATAAAGCCATAGTGCGGGTAGATGGCGTTGCACTTTCTTCATTTACATTCTTATGTCAGCAGTGCATTTAGCTGCCTGATTGAGTGTTGTGTCTCGTCTGTGGCGTGCTGACGAGAATTAATTGTCTCCTTTCTGTTTATATCTGTATATATTATTGTATCTTCAATCCAATAGAGTTGATTTTTGGAGTTCACTAAAACAACACATTCGTCGTCAAAATACCGCTCCCACATTTAGCGAAACAACAATTAAGACGATCCAAGAAGCAATGTTTTTAGTAACACCAGATACTTGTGTACAACATGTAATCGTCTGTATAGAGGATGAATATTTACAATACGCAAACTCCATACCGCAATTTATAATACATGTATGTAGATGATGTAGACGATGAAAGCAGTGATTCTGTTGACTGAAACGGTATTTAAGTTTTAAATTTAAGATAATGTACATATACATAATGACGAGTACTTCTGAGTTGATAAGGTACAATTTACTATAGCAATTTAGTAATGATCATAGTTTCTTTGATTGTATTGTTTAACATGTATGTTATTTTTGTTGTAATTGTAATATTATAATGTTTCCTGTACTATGTATCAAGAAAAAATTTTAATTATTTCCCAACAATGTATACTTATATGTTTATGTGTATATAAATAAATATATTATTTAGTCGAACATTAATCTCTTTATGATACACTTTTAGTATTATAATCTTAGTGAATACGTCCCTGTTAACCACCCGTGCTCGCAAGGGATTATAACGGTCGGTAAACATTTCTTTTGTGAAGATCGAGTGCTATTTAAAAAGGCAAATCGTTAGAAATATGGACAGACTATAAATGGTATCTTCTCAATATGGCGTATTGTTTTGCTTATCTTGTTTACGTTTTTTTATAAGTGCGGCCTCAATTTCTTGTAGTTACGTTATTTTGTTGTATCTTTTTCTTTATGAACCTGAGCATTTGACAGTTGGTTTGTGTCTATTTCCGTATAATTTTATTCGTAGTTAGTGTAGTAATGAGAACGTCAGGACGTTAATTTATTGTGTATACCTACTTTATTTTATTTATCGTTAATTTTAAGTGTATATAATGAGGTCCGCTTTTGGAATGGAGCAGAAGAAAGCAATACGCTATTGTGCTGTGGCCACATGTTCAAATAATTCTGATAATTTTTTAATAAGCTCTGATCGTACATTCGACCGAAATACAGCTATTCGAGGCTAGAAACTATTGAACTTTTGTTAGTATCTGAAGAAACAACAGAACAAATAATAGAAAATTAGAGATCTCCCAAAAAATATTAACACACATGATACGCAGTCCGAAAACGATCCACCAATGTGACTAAATTTCTTTGAGAACTCTTCATAGTATATACCTTTTATTTTGTTATTCTTTTATTACTAAAAACAATTACGCGAAAAAAGTATAACTTAAGATTATATTTTGTGATTAGGACACCAAAATATAATATTCTAAGGTCATTTTAAACTAAAAAGTTTGTAAAAAATCATAAAAAGCTAGACCCCGCAATTTTAAACGCAAGAAGTTTTTCCGCAGTCGTGTTGACGCTCATTTTTATAAAAAAAAATCCACATAACAAATATTGATCAGTGTTCAATTTGCTATTGTAACCAGTTTTTTTTTCTGAGCAAAATTACTACTTTTGATTCTATATCCAACTTTCTTAAAAACCGGATCACTATGCGGTGTAGGACAAGTCACTTTTGTATTGAACTGTTTAATAGTCAATAACCATAAAAAAAAGGAGATGGAGTACATAGACTGCTTAAATATGTTGACACTTTCTAGCAAAATGAACCAGTTACGGTTAAATTATCCCGTTAAGATAAAAAAATAGACGATTGTGCAAATATTGAATCCAAGTACATATTTGAAACGTTTAAAACATTGAAACTTGTTTAAGTTTAAGATTTGGCAAAACATTTTGTATAATACTGTTTTTGTTGAATCGAGATTTATTCCAACTTTGCGGTACCATTCTAAAAGCAGATATAATATTACAAACACATTCTTGAACAAGGTAATGATGTATTTAACCAATTCTTTACCGCCCATTCATACATACATCACTTTGAAGTTCCTTTTCCAATACTCGAGGGCGACAAGATAAAAGAGAAATACTGTGGCTCGAGTGCGAACAAAGTGCTTTTGAGTTATCACCGGTTGTCCCGAATGCGCGATTCGTGAGAACGATCACGCGGCTCACCCATTGTGTTGAATCGGCAACGCCTCTCGGGTAAACGAATTTTAGGAAATGCGAAAAAAATATGCGTAAAATCAAGCGCGGGTATTATAATAATTCACGTGAAAAATTCCACGAAGACAGAGATTTTTATTTAGGTACGTAAGTAGCGTGGGCGCTCTATGCTAAAAACTGGTTTATATCGCACAAATCCTACCGTGCGGTGAAACAGTAACAATACCAATAATAATAGTGTTGAGAGGGAGTATGGATTTTCTAACGTTGATGTGTGCATACAAAAGAACTCAATTTATTTTCAAAATTGCGATTTGCGAATGCGAATGATTGATGGTGACGTAAGAGTAAAAACATTTGGCGTGTTTATTAATAGGAAATCGATGCAGGTATATGGAAATGTCAGCTCGAAGCGAGCGATAGTACTGATAATAAAGTTACAAATGCATTAAAGCTATTTCAAGGTCTTTGTTCACTTTAAATGTTCGACATCATTGGTTATACAATAAAGTGAAACAAGTAAACAGAAAGTAACGAATTTAAATATATTTTCTTAGTGTCGCAAATTTAACAATTTAATATTTCACAACAAAAGCAAGTGTAAATATATTTATATAAGAAGCGTTCAGTTTTAATCAACTGCTTCTGGCAGGTAGATCGACATATTGTTCAAATTATTCACAGATAGCAAAAAAACCGAAATCCGAACGGCCGTTGAAGCAATTAGATTTTAAATAATTAAATAAGGAGAAACAAGTATTACATTGTTGCTTTTCTCGCCATATAAAAAAATAATTGAAATGCAGAAGCAGATGAAGACGGAGCAAAAACACATTTTACGATAATTAAAGAGTTTAAAGTTTAATATCATTAAAGACTGAATGAGATTTTCCTTCGTCTTCGGAACAGAATTTCTTAACAAAGCATAGTTTCTTAATTGAGTTGGTCTTTCTTTTTTTTTGTACAATGGTTCAGACTTCATGTTAAAAATATTCGAGTTGTTTCCTTTTAAGCAAGTAAATAATTTCCTCTATTGGTACCAAAAAAAGTATGACAAGGATAATTCTCGGCCAAAATCCTTCAGATGAAGGACAAACTTGCTACTTGTTAAAGTTCCTTTGATTTGTAAATTATTTACATCTTTAGCGTATTTCGTTAATTACAATCCTTTTAAAATTATATGGTGCTTGATACAAAATTGAAAAGCGAATAGTATTGATATAACTTTCCCCTGTCTTGTGGTTTTTAAAGTTATCAAGCGCCAAATAAATCGAAGGTTAAATCAAATATAGATCCATTACCATCCACGCTCAAAGTCACTAAATAAGTAAAGACCTTTAGGGACTACCCATCCATTTCCCGACTTACTTTTGCCTAACTCGATGTCTCTGCGAAAAGCTTTTATTATAAACTACCGCGACTTGATGCTATACGATGTTCCTGTGGGAAATCATTCACAGTTTGGGGTGAAAATCTAAAATCTATACGTCCATAATATACAGAATTAGTTAAAAGTATGGAAAGGGCAATTTATTGTCGTTAATATTCATTTTAGAAAATTATGTTCAATATGAAAGTTTGTTAAGAATTGAAGGAAATAAGTACTTAGAAAAATTCTTGAATGATCAATGATGAAGTTGGTTTTTTTTTTGCAAAACTTTGCTGTACGAAACAAATTTTTTAACTATAGTGAAGATAGTACTTACTTGATGGTTTAAACCTCGAATAGCTTTCTCCACATCTTTCCCTGTTGCGCGCCAACATCTTACAGACGGTGAATAATCCAAAATATCCCCTATCGTCCCCATATCCACCTGAAAATAAGTAATAATTAACATCAGTAATGAATCAATAGTACAAGATTTATATAGAGTGTGTCCCCGGATGGACTGAACAAGAGGAAAAAAAAAATTTATTTGTAGCTTAATGAAAAAATGTCATTCTTTATAAAAGTTTTTGCTTGTCTCAAAACCACCAATTCTGAAACAATAATCTAAATATTTTTTTTAGCAGCTGACAAAATTACAAAAACAAAAATTAAAGCAAGAACGTTTCTAAGTTTCATGTTTTTGATTAAATCAGATTATCTTTCCTGACAACCTAATACGTAAATCAAGTCTTAGGTGTTAGTTGTCAATGTCATTACGTATTTGTTAATCTTTACTGAGAGTTAATAGTAATGCTAGATTTAGAAGAAAGAGTTTACCTCGTTCAATGTTATGGAACTGGTGAGGGTTCTTATAACTTTGCAATTAAAAAATTTCAACAGAAGTTTCCTAATGTTCATGTATGCGTTAATGCTTTACGAAATTTGGTAGAAAAATTTGAAAGAACAGGTAACGTACATGAGAACAAGAAAAGAAAAAGGATTCACGATGAAGTAGATGCTGCTACAATACGGGCTCTAGATTCTGTAGAAACATGTCCAAAATTATCCTTACGAAGAAGGTCTATGCATCACTTAAATCAGATAACACTGGTCAACAGTGAAATTGCTTCTTAGGTGAAAGTACCCAATCCTGAATGAATTCAACGTGCTGAACACGAATATCACATTGAAAAAAGTTGATTGGCTCACGTTCCAGACATATTGACGTTTTGTCCATTGTATAGATGCTATTGCATAATGTAATGCAATTTAGCAGACTAATGTTTTCTTACCATGTATTATAATATTGACATAAGTACACTTTTTCTGAAATATGCGTAAATATTTTCTTACCATGTATTATAATATTGACATAAGTACACTTTTTCTGAAATATGCGTACATATTATAGAAAACCCGTAGCCAATTCAGCTTTTTCTTAGTCATTTTCGTGTTCAGCACATTGAATTCATTAAGAAATGACTATTTTCAGCTTGGAAGCATGAACTTTTTTGAAAATTTGTTGCCCAGTGTAATTAGCATATCACATTTACATAGAATTTTTAAAGAAAACGAAATTAAACCTTATCACCCGGTTTTTATACATGCATTAAGATATGCTGATGATGTGCTGCGTTTAGACTTTTGCTTATGGGTAGGAGAAAATCAGTCTGTAAATGGAAATTTCTACAAAAAACATTATTTTTTCGGATGAATCGACGTTTACAACCAATGGGAAAGTTGCACCGCAGAACTGTAGATTTTGGTGGAGAGTTCAAGCATAAATTTACTTCGTAGAAATTCAGTTAACAACTTGTTCAAATATTGTAAGTAATTAATTTGTATAATAAATAAATAAATGTTATAGACTTTCTTATAATTAATAATAACAAATAAAAGTAGGGGACTAACTTTCTCTTTGTTTCTTTTTAATTTTAAAATTTGAGGGCTGTTATGAAAGGCATAATAACATCAAAATAGGTACGATAAATGTGTAATAATGACACCGTCGTAAAATAACAGTTTAAGATGATCGGGCGCAAATATTAATTATTAACGTTAAATTTTCTGTGCCCAAACTTTGTTTATCTAAATTACAGGTGTGTTTTAGACGAATACATATTACGATTATAATCGTTGAAACATGTAAATATTCAATTCGAGTACTACTGACTATTACTCACAACTTTGTCAGTTATTCATTGTACCTACTTCACTTTACTACATAAATTTCATCATTACTAAAGAGAAACAAAGCAACCCTCATCTACTAGTAAGGGACCATTACTATTAAACGATGTACGACATACACAAAGCCCTTTTCGTTACCAACATTCGTGTGCGGCTGAATAAACAGAATTTAAACTCTATTATTCTAATTTAAATGCAAATGCAATGTTGCGGTTTGAACGCGGTATTTCCCTTGAAGTTGGCATAATAATTGACCGATGATATCCCGGACTGTCAGGACTGTATTTTGACCTTGGATTTATCGTGTAAAGGACGAGATCGAATAATAAAATTGAGGTTATGGGTTGATCGTAAAATGAAATGCGTTGTAGGAACGGTTACAGTTATCGCCAGTCTTATTCGTGTGTTATTATGGAGGGGTTTATTTTATCCTTTTCCGGATATTTGGACTCGTGAAAAGCCGCATTCATACGGTTTTATTTTGGTCGCTAATGAATGCTCGGCCTAATATACCTACGTGATAGACGTTGAAGGAAATTGCTGTTATAAATAAGAGCGGTAATTAAAGAAGTATTGGTTTCTCAATTCGCCCAATGTAAGTAATTCACAGCACACAACGCAATAATCTCGTTCATGATGAAAATTCCTTCACTGTTTTCTATCTACAATATGTAACTATGTACTAGATACATATAATCTGCATATACGAATATCTCTCTTTTTCTACTTGCGCCCGTTCTTTATCTACCCCCCAATGTCGCTACAGTTCGCCAATTTCCCCAATCCGAGCAACCGACTACCTAAAGGGGCTAATCTAATTGGATTCTTGATCGAAGTAGGTCGCGCCTGGTATACAAGCGCATCTAAGTATTATACGCAACTAACAAGGTCTGAGTTTAATCTGCTTAAGTAGTTGTGCTCCAATAAGAGAGTTTTTTTTTTTTTATTAATTTACCAACACTGTTTCAACTGTTTCTTATCCGCGTTGATTAGTTGAGAATAATGGGAATTTTGAAACGAACATTTTCATTGTTTAAACTTTGTTTTTAAAATGTTTGTGGTGTCCTATTTATTTTTATGAAATTTACCTTTAAATGTAATAAATTAGTTTTTATCGGTGCTTATAAGATATTCTTATTGAAGAAGATACAACTCTTGTCAAAAGGCTTTTAAAAAAAATGTGATTTCTTAGGAACAAATGTAAAATAAGCACAGCCGACATTCCAATAAACCATTATTTGTGTTTTCTTTAAAAATATAGAAGCCTACTAAAGCAGATATTATGGAGGCAGCAGATTATCAAAGAAAAACAACTAAGTGAATATCATGTAATAACTTCATACATAAAAATCAATATGCTTTTCAAAACAACTCGGGAATTGCTACAATTGACTTAATCAAAGGTAAAGTTCTGGTCGGGGAAGGTGGTGAGAACACATGCACTTAGGCCACTCTTACCGGGTCCATTGTGCTACCTCCCCAGGGTGCCGGACACACCGAGCCGCTTAGGCAGAAGTTTTTATTGAAATGGTCACCCATCAACAACTTGTTGTGCATATTGCTGTTTGACGCACAAAACTGACAATGATGCAATGTACCATTAAGGCGGGAGTCCCACAGATAGATCAATAGGCATCAATAAGCATCACGCAAAATTAGAGCACAAGTATAATAACGATAATAGTCTCATTGTATACAACGACGCCCATCGTTTGCGATCGATTATCATCCACCGGTTCATAAATTCGAACATGTTCTAAAATGATCGATGATCATCGCGTACGCGCATGCGTATTGTTGTATAGTTATGTTGTTTCTATTTTCACGTGGTTGTCGTTTGTATCACCAGTGTGTCATTTTCCTACATTATAACCTGCAATCTGCAATAAAATAAGAGCTGATATAATTAGTTGATAAGTAATTAATGTTACAATGTCAAACGATGTTTCATGGCAACCAGACGAAATAGACTTACTAATAACTTTAGTAAGAGATCGTCGAGAATTGTATGATCAATCTTGTGCGGGATATTCTAATGTAAATATCATAGAAAAGTTATGGAGAGAAATTAAAGTATTCTTTCCGACAAAAAGTGGTGAGTATTTGTTAAGTTATCAGATTTAAATCTTTGATTTTTATAAAACTCTTTAATAATATCTAAACAAATGTCTGTTTTACATGACCAGCAACAGATGCTAAAACATACTAATAGCATAGCATAAGGCTAAAAAATAACATTCTAATTTGTAGTATCAATTTTGTTTTAGAAAAGCAACTTAAAAGAAAGTGGCAAATATTGAGATCCGGTTATCGGTCAAGGAGAGGTGAAAAATTACCTTCAGGTAGTGGTTCTCAAACTTCAAAAAAATGGGTGTATTTTGATGCGTTAGCATTTCTGGAAGAGCATTTAACAGAAAGACCCACAACTTCAAATTTAAAGACACACACAGAAGTCGCAAGTCCTGCATCTACGGAATCTGATTTAGTTGATGGTGCATATATTGTTGATGGTATCTATATTTATTGCAGCTTCTAATAAATCTTCTAATCCCAAATATGTGTGTTTCAGAAGGGGGTTATTTAATTCACGATGAAAATTCATTGTCAAATGAAAGAGGAGTTAGAAGTCCAGACCCGCCACTTACAATGAAGTTTCCCACGTCAGTGCATAAAAGTACAAAGAAAAGAACAGTCGATGATGCATTTGTAGAATATTTGCAATCAAAACAGCAAGTGGAGAATAAAAAAAAAACATCAAATGAGTTATTTCTAATGAGTGTATTAGAAGATATGGAGCAGTTGTCTCCTGAACAACAGAGAATATTTAAAATAGAAATCCTCTGCAACTTAGAGGGAAAATTAAATAAACAATGATTTTTATATATAGAATTTATTATTTTTCATTTTGTTTGTATTTCTATACTTCACTATCTACATTGTTAATAATAAAATATAATAAATATTTAAATATTTATTTGCTCATCATTTGCATGTATTCTTGCATCTTGCCACTGAACTGAACCACTTCCAGAAAAATAATCACAAAATTTTTCACGAATTGCTCTAGCCGCACGTGTAGACTGATTTAAATTAGATCTACAGCTTTGGAAGGGTTGAAATGCACTACATATAATTTCATGTCGTATCTGTTCGTCAAATAGCTCATTTTCTTCAACCCTGATCATATTGTGCAAAACACAAGCAGCTTTTATTATCTTATCTACTTTTTCCGGGAATACTGCTATACTGCTATTGAATATTCTAAATTTGGACGCTAAAATACCAAATGTGCATTCAACTGTTTGACGAGTATATGAAAGTCTATAGTTGTATCTTCGTTTTCGAATATCCAATTCGCGTTTGGGAAAAGGTTTCATTAAATTATTTGACAAACGAAATGCCTCATCCCCTACAAAAACATACGGTATTGCTTCAGTTAAATTGTCATCAATAGCTTTGTTTTCAGGCAAATCTAATTTGTTTTGGTAAAGTAATTTTCCAAATTGTGAATGTTCCAAAATTCCGCCATCACTATTTTTTCCATAACTGCCAACATCTATCATGATAAATTTGTAATTTACATCAACAACAGCTAACAAGACAATTGAATGATACTGTTTGTAGTTATAGTACAAAGATCCACCATTAAAAGGTTTTCGTATTCGCACATGTTTGCCATCAATGGCCCCAAGGCAATTGGGAAACTTTTTCTTAATAAAGAATTCTTCACTAATTTTTTTAAACCTTTCCTTGGTTGGAAATTTTAAGTATATGTCACATAATGCTCTATATATCAAAGACAACATTTCATTAACTATAACACTTATTCTATTGTGACTAATCCTAAATCTAAATGACAAAGAGTGGTAAGAATCTCCAGTCGCAAGAAATCTGGAAAAATTTGCAACTTTATGGTGGATGTACCTTCCAGAAAAATTAACTATTTGCCTACCGTAATGTTACAGTTAATCGTTCCTCGAAAGATATTGTTGCACGATAATTTGTGTAACCTATACAAAATAGTGGTTTTACTTTTGAAATTAATAAGTCATAAGTCTTATTATTCATTCTATAGTAACTATAAAACTTTTCCGTGTCATTTAAAAGTTGAGGAACTAAATGATGATATTCTCCTAATTGCGCTCTGTGTACACGGAGAAAAATTTATTGTTAAGGTGGCACCAATTGACGCACATTGAACAACAATTTGTGGGTAAATATATGACAACAACAACCATTATTCAATACAACCTAAAACTTGTTGTCGAAAAACTTTGTTAGAACTGCCACAAAATTGGGAAGGATATAATCCCAAAACATGTTACAATCAACCAGTTGCTTGTTGTTTAACGAATCACAAAAATATGGTGTTTTCAACAAAATTGTGTGAAATACAGTATTAAAAATTGTTTATTACTACCAAAGCAATTTGAAACTTCAACAGCAAGTTGTGGATATTTAACAAACAATTGATTTTCCGTCATCATTTTCTACGTTTATAGTGTCACTTGATTTTGATTTTTGTAATCGCAATTTCTGTTCAAAGCGAACAATATTTTAGTAGATTCACACACAAATTCGGTGCTGTCTTAAATGTAAGCTGTGGAGGGTTTAAGTAAAATATCAGTATAGGATAACACATTTTTTTATTAATAATTAACACAAAAATTAAACAAGATATATTCTAAAACTGGGAAACACTAAAAATGAAGATTAAAATTTCAAATGTATCTAAGTCTTATTTTACAAATGTCTCAAGGCAACGTATATTCTAGATCGTTTTGCAACTTTTAAACAGGGGAAAACACTAGGTAATTTATCGAAAGGTTTAATGTACTCATCATTAGCAATCTGTACTTCGTACGCATAATATTCCATTCAGCTAGCTTCTCTGTAACAAAATTATCCATATCTAAGAGTCAGTAGACGTCAGAAGTGAGCCAGTTTTCTTCAATTTTAATACACTGTCGTTCTTTTACACAAAACTAATAAGCTAACACAACGTCACAACCGAAAATATATGGCGTGGTCTACTCCGCCTGGTAACTAGCAGACTAGTATGTTTCTTCAAGGCTATGTAAGACCAATGAAACACGCGGTTAGAATCACGTGATACTACTGTCCATGCCGGGACTTCCCGAATCACAAGTTGTAATATCGACAACGTAGGCGTCCTGTTGCGTCAACTACAATTGTGTGTAATGTAAATATTTCTTGACTGTACTGGTTTGAAAAATTGTGTTTACATCTACTTCACTTCATCGCACACGTTGTTCTGTATTTTAGATCTGAAATAACTACAACTATAATGTTATCGCCACAGCGATTATTTGTACCGTAAAATATTTTAACACCAACAAAAGTGTTGTTGGTGGAACAAAACAAAAGTTTTGGAATATACTTACAAAACTTTACTGTAATACCAATTTATTTTTGAACCGATTGCAATGTAAGGACAATACTTTTTTTGTTGGATTTGCAATGTCATTTTTCTCCGTGTAGAAATATTTGTCGTATCCACATCCTACGCGTTTTATGTCTTTTCTTATACCAATAATAAATTAATGCTACATCAACCTCTGAACCAGACTCAGATGATTCAAACATTTTTAATTCTAGAATATATGTACCGGGTTCCACACAATTTATTCTACTCTTGTTCACCTTGTGACAGGTTATATTTATGTGAGGTTATTACACCAATTCACAATTGACAAGGCGGGAATTTTAAATTATACTCTACGGCACTTCTTTCTGTGGGACTTCATACAAAATTTTAATTGATAAGAGTCGATGCTTATTGATGGCGCTCGATGGATATGTATCCTGTGAGACTCCCGCCTAAGCCGTACTGCCGGCCTAATTGACGCAATAAATAAAATAAAGAATGAAACAGGGAAAAACAAGACGGTAGTAGTACTTTTTCTAGATATGAAAAAAAGCGTTTTGAACGCAAATAGTCTGCATCTACAAGCCTGCATCTACAAGCTGAATATGGAATCCCTCAAGGAGGGAATATACCACCGATATTGTACATAGCCTATACAAATGACATATTTAATTTGAAGATCCACGGAGAAATATATGCATACGCAGATGACGTACGCATCGTTTGCTCAAGCAAGAACGACGAACAGTTGCAGCAACACATTATAGAAGATGTGGAAAAAATAATATATATATAATAAAATAAAGATTGGTGCTATAATAATCTAATAACGATCAATGAGAACAAAACAGAGTACATGGTATTTACAAAAAAAAAAAACATAAACCTACTTTCATCAATATTAAAACACAAACCATAACTCAAACCTGCCAAATAAAATATCTAGGATTAACCAAGAAAATTAAAGACAGTATCTGAA
Organism: Cetonia aurata; assembly: GCA_949128085.1. Classification (NCBI taxonomy): domain Eukaryota; kingdom Metazoa; phylum Arthropoda; class Insecta; order Coleoptera; family Scarabaeidae; genus Cetonia; species Cetonia aurata. The sequence goes on from OX421885.1 coordinate 41,057,898, forward strand.
GAAGTCTGTAATCACAGTACATTTACGTCCCATATTAGTTATCTAATAAACATATGACGCCATACAACTAAACAAAATTTAAATAAACTACAAAGACAGCAGAACAAGATACTAAAGCATGGATGCACAGACTTATTAAGACTAGGGGCCACTCGGGCAAATCATGAACTGATGGCGGGCCGCCAGAAGTATAGGTAATTAAAGACAATAAAGAATTGATAATAATGTATTAAAATTGAAAAAGAATTTAGTAATTTGAAGCGTGGCAATATTTTTCGAATGTACGAGAGTATTATTTTTGCTGTCGGTGGGCCACCAGTATTCGACCGGCGGGCCGCGGTCTGTGCATCGGTGTACTAAAGACACTGTATAACATGGACAAATGGACACCATCAAACGACGTTTATGAGAAGACGCAAGAACTAAATTTACAACAATTAATAACATTCAGAAATCTCCTTACAATACACAAAAACGCTTGCTATATGAGTTGCAATTTTTTTTTTGTGTATATACATACATTTTGTAAACTGTATAGTTTGTGTTTGTTTAAATAAATAATTGTTCAATAGAAAAAAAAATGTGTACCCTTTTAAAGACCAAAGTACATATTTAGTAATAAAAAAAGACCCTACTAATCATTATCAAAAAATCAATAACTTCATAAAGAAATGGGAATGTCAATATCTTATTTTCCTCACCTTTGCCAACAACTTAAAGATTAATAACTCATTACTCCCAAAAAAGTATGCACTGCTTAAACTACACAAGGAAAATATCCCAATTAGACCAATTGTTTCCTGCATCCAGAGCACCTTATATGAATTCTATTTTGTTTGCTAAATCAATTTCTAAAATCATTAACCAAAACAATTGTTATATACAAAAACTCCCTCGAACTTAAGAAAATAGTAGATAATACAGTAATAAACCAAAATGATGCATTAGTTTCGTTGGTTGTCACATAAATGTACATTAATATTCTTATAAATCTTGCAAAATATATCATAAACACGTACTCAAATCAATGAAAATCATGACTACATTGAGTCACATAGAAATGTGTTTAACGAGCTCTCCATCTATAGAGATGTTCATAGATCGCTAAATATGAAATTACTACCGACAAAATTCAAATTGGGGTCATTAGCCCCTACCTACCATGGTGATAGTCATTATTTAACATTAAAAGGATGACCAATAATAATTCTATGTATAGTTAATATTAATTAGACCTACATAGAACTATTAAGTCTTTGGCTGGTATAATTACTTTATTTTTCAACAATACTGTGCTATTGAAAATCCATAACGCATATACAATATTGTATATGCGTAGTTCTACGAAAACACACATTAATACACCAATACCTGGACGAACTACCGAACAAAATAACAATGCTGCAGTGGTGTTATCATGAACGTGTATGACACCCACATCCGCGCCACATGTTTGTAATTATTACCGTCAGTATGAATTCTTTTTTCCTAGAATTTCCAGTCAATACACCAGCGACTGTATATGTAATAATGATCGGTGAATCAGTAAGTATTGCGTGCTCGTTTCTTATCGTTAATTCTAAATGTGGAATCGTGCGCTTAATAGTGAGAAAGAAAAAGCTACCGATAACAAGGACAAATGACCAGGTAGCCGGGAAATAATATAATAATCCGCAAACTGTGTAAAATAGCTGAGTTTAGGTATGTAGTACATATATACATATACGTTAGTACATACTTTTGCCTATATATTACTATATAGGTAGGATGCTTGTAAAACAGGATAGGATTAAAAACCGTCTATTGGGGTATTTTTTGTTCCTATTTATTTAGTCTCTGCTATTAAATGCAATTGAAAAATAAAAAATATATACATTTTAGATTATTTATATTATTATCAAAAGATAGTTTTGCAATGCAACAAAATTTTCGAAATTTTAAAAAACTAGATTAAGAATTTTTTTTATTTAATTTGAAATTTGGATCAAAACCTTGAAAATCTGTCACGTAACCTATCGTGACGCGCTTTCCCAAACCTTGGAACGAAGTTTCTGTAATGTAGAATACTTAAATACAAAAGATAGACAATAAAAAGCGGTAAAACGGAAAGTCCTCTTCTAGTAAAAGGAAAAATGTGGCTTTTGTCACTCATTGGAAACATCAGAATTTTTCTTAAGCCAGATGAATTCGGAATCCAACTCTAAATAGTATGCATCTACGCTTGCGTAATCAAAAGTTTGACAAATTAAAAAAAAAAAACGTCATTTTGACAGCAAGAGTGTAAGAGCAGCGCGCCACCACGGTGGAAAGTTGAACTAGGCAAACTTACCAGTTTAGTCACGCTGAGGGCTGATACCTTTTCAGAAATGCAAGAACTACGTGAATAACATCATCAATAAACCACCTATAAAGTATTAATTTATTTTTATTGTTGAGACAAAGTTACCCGCGAGTGATTAAAGTTATCCCAGTCGTGTTAAGTAAAAGAAAATATTATGAGACAAATGGAGAAATCTTTTATTATCATCTTAAAGGAAAAATTGTATAAAATAGAAGTTGATGTTTCTTTCTATCATCTATCACAAAATGTATTGGCTTTGTTTATAGTTTGTTTATTTATTACTCCGTTTATTATGCTATGAAAATATTTAATGATAGAATGTAAAATTCTTACAATAATTCTAAAAATTGGTACTAATTATTTGAAATTCCCGCAAACAACGCCATAAACGTGCAATTTTGGTTTGTTTCGGCGTGTATTTTTTCAGTTTTACTAACGTTCCGTACAAATTTTACCAACCTAATGCATATCTGGATTTGCGCGAACATATAACATTTAACTTAATACATTTAAGCATGAGTATAAACACATACCGACTATAGGAAGCACCTGTTATCTAACTCTACAGGAGAGCTTCGCATAGTTCTAACAATAAGTGTTACTTATGTCCATCAACGCACACAATGGAGTTTGTTGTCCCAGGGTCTTATCTCTCAACCACGTAACTTGTTCGTGTGGATTTAATGGGTCTGAAGAGAATTTAGACGCACATGTTCAAGTAGATTTCAGTAGCATTACCGTAGCTTTTACTGTTTGACGTAAAATGATACAGTCTAGGAATTTGGGGAATTATCATGTTCTCCGTTTTAAACAATTTTAATGTGATGTGGTTTACTACCTTGAGACACACGAAGATCTAAGTAGTTTTAAACTATCTTGTGTTAAGTACATAAATTAAGACAACAATAAAGTGATTCACGTAATGGAGGTGTCATAAAACGTAGAAACTAAAATTTGCAGTAGAAATTAAATAATCTGTTAGCACTGCAGTGGCTCTAGTAAATTCGAACATGGAAATTTCTTTGCTGATGCTATCCAAGAAGATACAAATAATATAAATGTAAATCAGCCCTCTTTTCCCAAACCGCTCAGAAAATCGATAAATCCATGTATAGAGGTAAATATATCAGAACGTTCACGAAAATAAAATATTGAGGGATGGTTTTCCATTCATTTCGAATGACTGGTGAAAATTGCTTTTTCAATTAAAAATTCACAAGTCCCGGTCGTTAAATTTCTCATAGCCAAATTCCTCTAGTGTATAATCGATCAAATGCTTGCGTATTTATGTCAGCTGTAGATGTGCATGTATAACAAATTATCGCCTTGTCGACGCTTCCAAATTGATTTGCTCGTGAAGGATTGCCTGCCATTTTTCTTTTTTTGACGCTGAAGGCATTTCAGCGGAATGACGAGCAGTGACTAGCTTTGGAGAGTTTGCGTGTAGTACTGACAAATATAATAGAAGTTACTGAATGGATTAATTTAAAGCGGTCCTATCAATAATGGTCATTGTAAAAAGTTTCGAACAAACACATTAAAAAGAAAATAGTTAGAATTACAAATAGACAGGAAAGAGTGTTTAAACCGAAAGAGAACAACATCAATTGAAAGTAGGAAATCTTCTAATAAAACTTTTTGGAACATTAAATAAAGGAATTCGCAATGAGACAAGTTACTGAACAAGCAATTGAATATAATAAGCCAGTTCTTTCGTAATCTGTTGCGATTGTGTGTGAGCACATATTTCACCAACAGATGAAGAAGTATAAAATTGGTCTGATTCCTCCGAAATTCCTATGTATTTCGTAGACTTAATGTGATAGAGTAAGACTAGAATACGTAATTGGTTCCTTGGGTGACATTATCAAGTTACAGAGACATTTGAAAACGAAGTTAAAGACCAAAAGCACAAAGGAGGACGCTAGAACAATATGGAATTACAGACACGTAGGCGTTAAAACAAAACAAGAACATGTACCAGCTACCGTAAGATCAATACTGATATAGCCGAAACAAAATCGGACACATTCAAACAAATCTTTTTACTATATATACAGTCATGTGCACTAAAATAGCAGTCTTGGCTTAATACTTATAAATCACATCTACAACAGACAATTCTGACGCAGCTATATTGAAATTATTTAAAATCTTTGAATATATATATATATCCCGGTAAAATACCGATTGTGAGGGGGAATTACTGAGTTTTCTAGTCATGCGCTGTTATTTGCCTATGCATTAAAATAGCAGTGCTATAGTTGGCGGCATTAAACGGAGGTGTATGAAGTTCTGTCTGTTGCAGAATAATACAATCATTTTTAATTACTCATTTATGTTATAACATGGGCCGAGGAAAACATTGTTCATCGGAAAAAAGAGCAATTATACTCGATCTCTTTAATAGAGGCAAGAGCTATAAATTTATACAAGAAACGCTCTGTTGTTCTGCAAAAATGATTGCAAATGCCAAGAATTGGAGAAGAGTGAAAGAAAATCGTTGTGGAAAAAGGAAAACCACCCCTAGAGAAGACAGAAACATTATAAGTTGTACAAAGAAAACACCGTTCATAACTTCAACTACAATTAAAAATAAGTTAAACCTTTCTTATAAGCACCGCTACTATCAGGCGAAGATTAATTCAAGCAAAGTTGCGTGCAAGAAGACCTAGAAAGGTACCATTATTAAATAAAAGGCAAATACAAAATAGATTATTGTTTGCTCATGAACACACACAATGGAGCGAAAGAAGGTGGCGTAATATACTGTGGTCGGATGAAACTAAAATAGTTTTATTTGATTCTGGTGCACACCAACAACACGTACGAAGACCACCATCGACGGCATTTCGACCCCAGTACACAAAAAAGACGGTAAAATTCGGGGGCTCAAGCATCATGCTCTGGGGGTGTTTTTCTTGGTATGGGGTAGGTCCTCTACACAAGATAGAGGGCATAATGAATGCAGATGTTTATGTAAGCATATTACAGAATGTGCTTCTGCCATATGCAGAGGAGGAAATGCCGCTTAGATGGTTGTATATGCAGGATAACGATCCGAAACATGTTTCTCCTAAAGCGAAAACATGGTTTCGCGATAATAACCCTAGCAGCACAAATCATCGGCTAATGATCGGCTTTATATAGGGCCGATATCCTGATGTCGGGTCGATATCAAAGATATTGTGCCGATATCGGCTTTCTACCAGTATACGATATCACTGCGATACAAAAGATCCATTATCGGTAAAATATCGGTTGAACGTTTGATGTATCGGCTGATCATCGGCTGGAAACTCAAGACATATATCAGGGCGATATCATTAATAAACGCCGCTGCGATATTGATAGAAATGAGGTACATGGATTTGACTATTTTCATTTTTTTGACGATAGGAAGTCGGCTAATATCCTAAATCTATACGGACTGGTTGATTGAAATATAGCCGCATTACAAGAGCGTTCAGATATAAAATTTCAACGTTTGAGACATCAATTGTGAAATTAAAATTAATATCGACTATAAAACAGTTTTAGAAGGTGAAGCGATTTATAACTTAAGAATATGCAAATGCGATTTTCTAACTCAGCCGTGATTATAAAAATTGGCATCTAAACGCAATGTTTATGGGAGTTAGATCTACGCGCAATATCTTACCACCACCACCTACCACAATCCATCATAGCGTTCCTTATTGCAGTGTGAGCATGACGACCAGTCCGATCAGGTGAAGTGGTTGCCATTATTTATTTTGTCGCTGCATTATAGTAAGCGTTGTGCACATTACAAAATGGGTGAATGAAGCTTATAAAGGTAAGGAAATTTTTATGAATAATGTTTTATGTATGTATCAAGTATATAATTTAATTTAATGATTAGTACTCATTTATTGTGTAAATATGCAGCGTTAACAAAATGGAAGACGCTTGTAAATTTCTTATTTTACGTGAAAGCATTGTTTCTACAATATATGTAGCGTAAAAAACGTTTCGCATTAATAGAATAAAATAAATTACAAGCGTACTTCATACACTAAAGAAAAACACTTTTTTTTAGATACGTATGTGGTGCTTAATTGGGGGAAGTACGTTAAAGGAAGCATATATCTAATGTTAAAACAAATCCTCTCGAAAAGTATTAATGTAAATTATTCATGAAAATAGAGACAATCCAAAGAAGCTTTTGATAAATTGGAAATATACATAGTATTTCTAGGTAATGTTACATGCATTATTATTTTATTTGTAACTCTATATCAAAACTGTTATTTTTATTTACAGAAGCAATTAGAGTCAAACAGCCGGATGGGACAGAGACGAATATCAATAGATGAGATGGGGGCAGAAAAGAAAGGAAGAAGAATATAACGTCTTTAGCGAACGAATAATTTAGACGACTGGATTTTTTTTAGGTATTACATAGAATTTTTGTTGTTATTGATTTGTTAAAAATTAAACTGTAACAAATGTTAAATTACTTTTCATTTAAAATATGCACATATTGAGTTTGTTTTCGGTTTCATGTTTTCCTAGTTATTTTCAGTTTTTGTTTTTATTAATTATGTCGTTAAATATTTGTGGCAATTACTCATAAATAAACATATTAAGTATTTTTATATTAGTACTTTTTCTTGAAATTTATTGCTTTATTTACTTTCTATTACATAAAGTCTTTCCTTCATTATGTATATTATTTTATGCGCATAATATTCTATTTTGTCATGAATTATTATACACAGAAAATGGTGGCAAACAATTGGAAAAACATTACATGTGCAATGTGATTATGAATCTGATGTATTTTTTCCGCATTGTTCAATATGAATATGACTATAGAGACTGCCCCGAAATTAAATGTTCAAACACAAAGGTGTTATAGTGGGTGTCATTTCCAGTCGAACTAATCCTAGGTGTGATTATTATTCGATGCATAGTTTACGAATCATTTATTTTTTCTAAAAATCTTCCTTCATATAAACGTTCATTAAATTATCAACAAACAAAAGAGTACGACAATAAGAATGAAGTTATTTTTTAATGAAGTTAAATTGAAATTAAACATCGTGATATTATCAAAGGTACATTTATATATGGTTTCTAATTTCTTTCTAAATTCTAACATTACAAAAAAATACTGTTTTTGCCTATAATTTTATGAACGTTTTTTGTGGAAGATCTTTATAAAACTCGCAAAAACCTTATTAGAATTGAATAATCACATATGGGGCTAATTTGACTCGAAATTATACCCTTTATAACCCTTTTCCGTTTCGGGAACTACTTTCGGGACAGCCTGTATAAATATCCACTATCGTGGATAGACAAACTACATACTTATATGTAGAAATTAGTCATCACACCAATATCGGTGCGATATCCCAGGACGACTAAAACTTTATCGGCGGAGCATAGAAAACGTTGGGTAAGTATCAATCATGTATCGGTCTGCTGATGATATTGTATCTAATTTTAATTGTATTGATATCGGATAGGTATTGGAGTTTCGATATCGGATAGATGTTGGAATTTCGATATCGGATAAGAATTGGAATTTCGATATCGAACCAATATTGCAAAATGTTCACATTTTGTATCGGTATGATATCAGCGGCCGCTATAATTACGACATCGGTCAGCAATATCGGCGAAGCTTAGCCGATATCATGCCGATTCTTGTGCTGCTAGGGAACGTTCGTGTTTTGAGTTGGCCGGCGCAATCGCCGGACTTAAATCCAATTGAAAATTTATGGGTGGAGTTGAAAAAGGCTGTATCTGCTGCTAAGCCGCAAAATGTTGATGATCTATGGAGGATATGCCAAGCTGAATGGGCATCAATTTCAGTAGAGAAATGTAGGCAACTTGTGAACTCGCTGCCCAACAGGTGTCAAGAAGTGATAAAGAACAAAGGTCAGACAACAAAATATTCAGTTTTTCAATTCAATTACCTAGGTAAAAATAAATTTGGTTAGTATTTTGGAGTGACTGCTATTTCAACGCACAACTATTTCTTTGTACTACAATATAAACAGTTTTATTTTCTCTTTGGTATTAAGAAACCTATTTATTTATTATTACAACTATGTAACATGTAGGAATAAAGAGTTCAATAAACTTGAATTTCTTTTATTTAGCGCATAAATTGATATTTGAGTAAAATTAAAACAACTGCTATTTTCTGAGCATATGACTGTATATCCATGTCGGATTTATTTATATCTCGCAAAAAAGAATACCCGAGGCAAAGGAAACACAAGAAATGCAAGAAACTGGGAGAAACAGCATTAAGATTTAGTGCTAGTAAATATAAAATCCTAGAAAATCTCTACAAGCCAGCAATGTTTGATGAAGAAAATTGATATGCATATATACTCTTTTAGTAGTTTTATTTTCATCTTTTGTTTATTCATTCTTTACTCTACCTAATTTTAAATGATCAAAATTTTCAACGACTTTTCCCTCTAAATACGTATATTCTTATAACATCTGATTATGCTGAAGAGGGACTCGGCCATTCTAGGCTAGTAGCCCCAAGCAGACAACGTGCGGCACGTAGAGTGGAGGCGGCCCAGGAACGTACAAAGCACATCGTCTGTAAGGTGAACGAACTGGTCCGGGTATCTGTGCAACACCGAGAAATCAGAGTTCGATGCGCCTACGAATGCTAACAGCGAGAAACAAATGGCAATCAACATATCGTTCGGTACATAAATTATTGTTACAAAATACTGGGTCGTTTCGAAAATAATTATATTATAGTCTTGGATATAAGTTAACACGTTAAACTAATAGAAAATGAGAGAAAAGTTTGATGGATTTTTTGTAGATGAACCTCACAATGTAGTATTTAATCTCACAGGTGCGCTTCCACTGATTCCTGTTCAGAGACGTACGTCTGTCACCATTTCTATTAATCCCATCTCTTTTTTGAGTTTTTTTTATAATCTTTAGGTGTCGTGTTAGTCCCTGGCTCTAAAATTATAAGCACTGAGGACAACGGTTCTTGTTTCTAGCTTATGAATCCAAACTTACACTGAGGTAGGTGCGCAGCAGTTTCAAACTGGCCGTCTTTAAGTTATTTGAGTAGTCCTTAATTTAGTCACTGGGGTCAAGCATAACTAAGATATGTGACCTCTTTGGAATATTCCAATTTACCTTTTAAGTATACTTTATCCAAACATATTTTCTTCCTGTTTGTAAATGGAATAACCATAGTCTTCCCTGCATTCACTTGAGAGTTGGAAGTATTTGCATTTGATTCGAGAAGACCTTGTCATAGTTGCTCTTCTTTACAATGACTAGGGCATTGCATCCTTCATGGTGCAGTTTCTTGAGCAGATTATCAAGATAAGAGACTCCCTTCTTAGTTAATAATTCAAAACTTTTTTCCTATCAGGACGTAACAACTTTTAGGGTTTGAAAGGATAAATTATTGAGGACATTGTTAATCTATTTGTACTCACTGTGATAGCTAAAGTTCTTCTGGCAGTTTAATTTAAATAGTCTGTAGTTTTCAGATCTTCTATTATTTTCTACTTCATGTCCCTACATTTCTTTACATTCTCCCTAGCCACAATAAAGCTATCACAACACAATTTTCCGCTTCCATAAACTTTTTAATAAAACTACCCGCTCTTTCGTAATCGTATCGTTTCAGAATGACAGGAATGCATCCCCATCCAGACGAAACTAATTTCCTCGACTCGTACGGCAGGCGTCAACCACCCACCCAGTCGGGATAAGGTTGAAAGAACCTTTATTTCACTGTCGCCGCACGATCTGACCTCAATATCTCGCGAACCGTGTTAACTAAAGGGACCCATTCATACATATGTAGGTATAACATGCCCCGAACGCTATCTCATAGAAATCTCTCCGCTATTTGGCCACGGTCTTTACGGTACGACGAGACCAGAACTGGCTGCCGCTAAGATAGTCCGCGTGCCAAAATAATCAACTTTTTGTTGCGAGCGCACGTTAGGTAGGACTTTAAAACTAGTTTGTCGTCTCGGAGGGATTACGTAAACGATGGTCGAGAGAGTATGTTGTCTGTTCTACAAGGCATAATGGATGAATTGAACATGGTAAATTAGTTAGAAATTGTGACATACTTATAGGTTTCTGTTATGATCCGCTCGATTTGACTAAACGCGTGTGTGTTTGCTCCGTAAACTTCTGTTCATATTAACAATCTTCGAAACAAGCCGCAGACAGTGGTGTTGTCGATGAAGACCTAATTGCCCGAAAAATTGTCGATAAGTAGTTGCTTGATTCAGATGAACTTCTAGCAAAAATTAGTACGAAAATCTCCAAACACCTGGCGTCAATTTCTCTTATTATCAAATTGTTTAAAGAAGAAATGAAAGTTAATATACAAAATACGCGGAGCAAATAGTTAAGAAATAATACTTAAAATTCGTCTACCATAATATTAATGTGTTTTGAATGAATAAATAAAGCAGTCTTTTATTATTAATAGCTTTTTTGACATCAATGTATTACGTATAAAGTAAGAGTCAAAACACAAATATCCGAACTGGTTTTTACCATTACCATCAATTTTGATCGAACTACCGATTACTAAACATGAAAAACAACCTCTAACTATTAAAACGGAATTAAACCAACAATAGGGGTTTAATATATTCTAGCAACACGCTTTCATTTTAACAAGAAGCTATCTATATCATAAATCATTAAATATTTGAACATTAACCATGTCATCTAAAAGTAAAGCATCCTACATAACCTCATTAAGCGCCAAAGTCAAGGTTTTCATTTCACTGCGTAGGCATTGTATATTGTATACCTAATCTATAGGTACAAAATACATTATCGGTGAAGTATCGATTTCCCTGTAAGTACATTACTCTTCATTGCACCTTTTAAGCAGGTTTTTTTTTAATGCGGAAACGTAATACCAAGAAGGTCGCGCTCATTTATAGCACGTGAACACTTCGTTATAACCTGCCGCCTTTGTTTAGAGTCCGATATAGAATTACGGAAGTAACGTGGGTAATATAGAAAGAAAACTGGAATTAGAAAATCGATGCATGAGTTTGATAACTGGGTATGTATGCAAATATGGTGAAATGTATGTTAATAGCTCACCACCGTGTCTTTGCTGTGTTGGTGGATGTTAATAATAAAATTGAAGCAAATAGATTTATTCGTTGCTGCCGCGAATGGTGTTCGTGTTTACGCATCATTTACTATTTGTGTGGTAAGGAAAATACCGACAAGTGCACAGGCAAACGATTAATCTCAATTACTGTGCTACATAAACAGTAACAATTTGCTGCGCTTGCGAATTTAATGTGTCTTCGTTAGAGATACTCAATGAGGCATATCTATTGTTGCAAAATTTATTTCTCCTCTGCAAGAATAATATTTATTTGTAAAGGTAATCATAAGATGTGGCAAGAAGACAAAAGTAACTATATGAGGAAGGACGGAATATTGAACTGAATAAATAAGTATACATGTGTGCTAAACTAGAAAAAAAAAAAAACAATGAAATCGAACTCGTTTCTTATTGTGAAAAGAGAAACGTTTATTGTTTTTTTTTTTAGGCAGCAAGAGCAAGGTGGATTGAACAAATATGAATTGTCCGAACGAATAGCACTTTTTAACAATCTTTCCGATAAATAATAGCTTTTTCTCTGAAATTGTAAAATTTTAATTTTCTGAGAGCACTTTATTCCAATGAGATATGAGAACAGCGGACTTCAAAAACCATTTTTTTTTGTTACACAATTTGTAAAAAAACCAGTACAAATATTATTTATAAGTTCTATTATCTGCTTTTACATCTTGTTCAAATAAATTGTTCCCAGTAGGTTAACATTTAATATATATTTGAACAAAAACTAACTTGTTTTTTTTTTATTCCCCTCATAATATGTATTGTTCCTGTTATTTTTCACCACTTTCTGTTACTACTTCTTCCAATACAATATTTTAAGGTTGTTGATAGTCTCTTGCCTCCATAAGTTCAAACTCTTTGAATATATGGTCCTTCATAAATACTTTACAGTTCAAGTTGACTAACTCTAATATATATTAATGACTTGTTTCTCTACTTCAATTTACTGTGATAACAATAACTGCTTATATAAAAAAAAGTTTTTCAACAAAATATTTGTCAAGACTAATTTTTACCAGATTATCGCTGAAACTGTGATTAATTCCTTTTACAGTAAAATAACTTTCTCTAATACTTGCAAAACGAACGACGAAAACGCTGGTGCAAAAAAATCGTAATATAAATGCGAAAATACCGTAAAGAATTGCCCCGTGGCATTCCGACCAGTATTTCAAGACCGTCAATCTCTTAATTGTCATTATCTCGTCTGTAGTTCCATCACCGATCGATGCTGTAACAGTAACGGATTAATCGGAGAATAAAAACCCGTGAAATCCAGCTAAAAGCCGACGGGCAATTGAAGCAAATGAAAGGACGCGAAAACAAAACCGTGGGGTTCCGATGATTGATCGAATTTGTTGCTCTTGTTTTTTCCGTTCTTGCCTTTTTACACAAAAATAATTAATGATCGACGTGTGTATGGAGAGAGGATGCTTGTTATTGCGAGCTGACGGGAATATCGTTCGGTGCTTTAATAATATTTACGTGACAGTTACGTTTCAATTTTGGATATTTTTTCCCTCACGGTTCGGAGCGTTTGTTTTATCTTAATAGAACGCGGCAATTCTACTGGAAAAAGATACCGCCTACGTAGATTCTTATCAAAATTGACGCACTAGGTTATGGCTGGGTTCATATCGACATAAAACTTTTTTCTGGACTTCACTTCTCGTCACATTCCTATATATCAAGTCTATCGAGAGCAAGTAATATTTTCTGCGACGGAGTCAATCTATACCATCGAATTATTTGCAAGCATTGATCTAATACCCCAAGAAAGATCTCCGAGTTGGTGTCTGAGAAAAACAAAGTCCTTTCTCATGTCAAACCCATATTTTTTTAGGAATATCTTCATTGTCGCCTTTGGAATCACTTGATCACATGAGATAGATGTTCACAGTACATAAGTTGCCGTATATTGTGTATTTCCACTTACAACTATAAACAATTGTATAATTTGTGTTATAACCCCAGGGCGTGATACAATAAATAAATAGCAAGTGGCACGATTTGATTATAAAACATAGCGATCTATGAACAGCAGTTACGTAATTGCTAATTAGATATGCTTGCTATCAAAAACAACTCCCAGGTCTTTAATAGTTTCCACATAAGCGATGGAAAAACCACTTATATCGTATAGCATAGTGTGGTCTGTGACGCTTTCTAAAGTAATTAAGCGAGCAGCACTTTTGCGCATTTAGGTGGAGGTTATTGTTGATGCACCAGCCGGGTATAAGATCCAGATTTGTCTAGCTCTTTTTACGCGACTATAATTTTTTACATCATTCGCATATGCTAATATGGAGCAGTCTAATAATAAAAAGAAGAGGCCTCAGGTTGGAGCCTCAGTGCACTCCTGATATAAGGAAAGATATAAATACGACTTGAAAACAATATAAAATGGTATATATGTATGTAAGTACATATAAGACAAAGGCTTCAGGTTCATATACTCCTATCAGGTTTAATATTTTTAAGCCGAGCATGTAATTACTCCTTTTTTTGGGCATTTTATAATTCCTTCTTTTAGATTATTTTGTCTTTATTTTAAACCATAGTAATTATTTAAAAATTAGTTTTCACAGTTCTTCGGTGGATGAGAATTTTTGGGCATTTTAAATATTACTAAGCATTATAATCTCCGATGTTTGTAATTCCGCTTCACGTCTTCCTCTTTTGTACTATGATTTTCGCAAATTATCCCGTCAAGCATTGTTTTCACAGGCCTCTTCATTTATTAATTGCATTCATCAAAGTCTCGCTACCTCCATAAAAAAATTGGTAATCCTACGTTTTTTTTTTTCCGGCATTAATTTTACAGTAATCTCTCTCGCTTTTAACCCGCATCAAAATTGGTCCCAGGAGCGCATTAGCTACGGATTTACCGCACCTCAAAAAGGTAAGTGAATAAAAAAAAATGCACACAAAAAATTTAATTTTACCAAAACATCTCTTATCTCTTTGAAGTACAGCAGTGGCTCTAGTAGGAACACGTACGTAAAAACAAGTTCACAGAACTACTCTACTTGCGGTTCAAAGGAAAGCGGCCATTAAGATAACTGGAGCCTACAGAACTGCGTCGACCCAGGCCTTACTAATAATAGCCCGCACTCCCCCTATACACCTTCTGGCGCAGTCTAGGCGAGAGACAGAAATGGGGAAACTGGACAAGAACATCGCAAACGAGCTCCTACTCAACCGTTGGCAGCACACCTGGAACCAGGACAATGGAACCGCATTGTGGACAAAGACACTCATTAGAGATATAAAGCCATGGTACGACAGGAAACATGGAGAGGTGTCATACTATCTGACGCAGATGCTGACTGGTCACGGCAATTTCCAGGCCTACCTGTTCCGTTTTAAAATAGCGAACACGGAAGATTGTCACTACTGTGGAGCCCGGGAGACGGCGGAACACACCTTTTTTGAGTGTGCTAGATGGAGCGAAAATAGGAGAGCTGCAGAAAAACACGTGGGAACTTTGACGCCGGGAAGTCTCGTAAGCACTATGCTTGCGTCAGCAGAGGCCTGGAACTACGTAAGCAACATGGCCACGAGCATACTGACGACCAAGGAGAGAGAGATCCAAAATAACGCCAGCTAGCGCTGGAATTTGAGTGCCCGAACATCTGCGCGGATCCCTCCTTGAAGTAATGCCCCAGCAGTTCCAGGGAGGTAGAAAGATCGCACCGCAAACGAGAGGGGTTTTTTAGTCGGTAGGAATCCGACATACCCCGGCGACACGGGCCGCCGGAAGTCTTATGCAAGATTTTTCCCCTCTCGCGACAAAAAAAAAAAAAAAAAAAAAAAAAAAAAAAAAAAAAAGTAGGAACACGTACGGCATATCCTTTCATGCATGCATGCATGCATATAGGTATACAGATGTGGGTTATTCTGTTTAATTTTCGACCGCTCTCTTTTTTTCCCGGTTAAAATCGCGGAGGCGGCTGGGATTTCGCCAGGGCACGCGGAAAAGGTACGTTAAACTATAGCGTGCGGAATTAATAACGATAATTGCCGGTAGGTCGCGTGAAGGCTCGCCATAAAAATTATACGACCAGCGGAGTTATTATGTAAACGCGGACGAGATGAGGCGAATTTTTTTCTCGCGCGGTTTTCTTGTTTTTCTTTACGTTACGCTTCTAAAAGCATTACTGGCAATTTAAACTGGGTGGGTATTATAATAACAATCAAAGCTGATAATCACTATAGAGGAAATGGATTTTATTGCAAGTACGACATTAGTGTTCCGGTTTCGTCATTAAAGAATGAAAATTGAACATGCAAGTAAAGTAGTTCTGCTTGTATCTACAACATACGTATGTAAAAGGAGTCACTTCTCAAATAACATACCATAAAAATTACTTGCAGCATAGGAAATAGGGGAATCTAAAATACGAGTAATAACAAGCGAGGACATGACAGAAGAAATAAAAATAGATAATGGAGTAAGGCAAGGTGATGCGTTGTCAGCAACCCTATTCAATGTGGTATTGGAAGAAATAGTGAGGGAAATCGGACATAACAGAGTAGCACGCAAATCATTGCATGCGCAGACGATATTATTTTAATTACAAGAAATAAAACAAGCCTAATAGAAAATGCACTAAGAACTTTAATACGGTGTGCCGCCCAAAGAGGATTGGAGACAAATGAACAAAAAACTAAGTACATGACAAATAGCAGAATAAAATCAAACACACAAGAAATTAAAATAGGAGAGAACACTTTTCAAAAAGTAAACAGTTTTAAATACTTAGGCGTCGTAAACCATAAACGGTAGAAACGATAGAAGTGAAGAAATTAGAGAGAGGATACGAGCGGGAAATAGAGCCTACTGCAACTACAATAAATTTATAAATGATCGAAAAAATAATTAAATAAACGACATTAAAAAAAATTATAAACAAAGTTCTTAATTTTTAATTAAATTTAAATTTCGAAAATTATAAAATGAATACGGTTTAAAAGTGAAATTTTGTATTGTTACTTATAGTTCTCTACGAAAATTAATAGCGTCTGAACGATAGATGGCGCTGTTTCATTTAATAAAAAAATATGCAAACGATCTAATTAACTAATTATTATTAGCCTATAATTAGAAATTGACTTTCGAATTATTATCTTAATTCCTTTTTAATTAAATAAACCTTAAATTAAATTTTAAAATTTCCAACGACAAAATTATATTATAGGTATATCAATTTTCAACAGTAGTTCTTACAAAATTGACAGTTAAGAATATAACACCGTGAAATGCGTTTTCAAAAATATTTATTCGGCCCTTTCCGGGTGTATACGGTCTCGAAAATAAGGAATTAGGGTGGTCTGACCTTTTCGGATCCTCTGTGCGAGACGGAAAATGTATCAGCGGGATTCTCTGGTAACAGCGCGGTTAGGAAGTTCGGGATCCCCTTGGCGATCGATAAAATAGGTAATGACGTTCACACTTTAACACTTATGACGCTATACTTGATTTTAGTGGCAACTTGGACTTAGAAAAAGTATTAAAACTTTTAAGTGAGGTTAGAATCTCAATTTGGTCGGCAGAAAGCGCGTGGCTCCCCACACAACAGCTAAAATCGAACTGATTCCTTTGTCGCTATGGAGATTCTCTTCAACATTGTAAAATGCTCCGTTTTGATTGGTTCAAATTTGAGCGTCACTTTTGAAACAAAAGTAAAACGAATTCTTTTTGAAAATTACTAAAATATCTCGGAAATTCATTTTTGGATTTGATTCTAATTGTGAAATTCGTTTTCTACCGGTAAAAATGAGTCTGAATGGTGAATTTGGTAAATTAAATATCTTGTTTCTAGAACTGTCAAAACTTAATTTTAAATGTGAATTTCCTTCTTAAAATGGATTAAAAGGATTAAAACTCATTGGAAATCTCCTGTTGGTAAGTTGGTGATCATTTTGAGGTGACTTAATCTATCTGAAACATGTTTTCTGTGCAATTGGAACTTTCGGAGAAACTATGATGGAATATTAAATTTTCACATTTTTACAGTTGTTTTTACTTGGTTTGTGTTAATCAATGTGTATTAACAATACATTTACTGTATGGAACCAGTGCTGAAAATCATGTATCACTTATCAGGGGTGAAACTCCTTGTAAAATTATTGATGGAAAGATAGTAAAAATTTGACGAAACTGTGTGTTGGAAAGCATTTGAAATGAATTTAACGTGAGTAAATTTTGATTTTACTTTGCATAGTGCCTGTTTGAATTAAGAAATGTGATGTTTAAAGTTTTAGTCCGGATGTGTTCGGTATGACCGTCTATTAAACATACCCAGTATACCTAACCTGTAATACGAATGCTGCTCTCATAATAACCTTAATTATCAATCAAAGAACTTCTTTCGCGTTTAGTAAACTTGAACATAATATATCTTTGCAATTAATCTCAATCCATTTATCTACACCATCTAAATAGGTACCTTCCATCACATTAGCCGAAGAGAAATTATCCAACATTCCACTTCGACGTATAGTAGATAATACATCAATACTTGCAACTTGCCACACCACAAATCTGCAGCGTGTGCAATTACATTAAATTCAGACGTAAATCTTCTTAATGAAATCGTCAATCAGTTATAGAATTTCTTCTTTCCAATAAATGAGAAACCTCATAATTGAATGGTCTGAATGACTACAGCAGTGGATTAATAATAATAATACTAATAAGCAGGTTACGGTGGCCGTAGTTACTGCAATTATCTTTTTATAGCCTTGCCAGGAGATATGCAATAGCTATAAATACTTAAGTTCATAGCGTAATATACAGGGTACGTTAAAAGTCCGGATAATGTTGTGAAAAATCTGGAATACTTACGATGTTGGGTTATGCATAGACTGCGGATAGACGCGTTGATCAGTTTGAGCTGACGCCGATAGTAGCATTGACAATTAAAATACTTAATTAAAAATATGAAAATGAAATATAGTAATAAAATAACTACACTAAATACGACTAAATAAATTATACAAAAAATAACTATTGTTGAACAGAGATTAGTAAACGATAGCAAGTCTCGTCAAAACGATCTCGTTCGGATGGAGTCTGTTAACACAGTGACGAAACAAGTCAAGAAAAATCGCTAAAACAAATTTAAAGGTTACATGAAAAACGCGCTAAAAAATTCGCACTAATTTTTACGATTCTGAATAGCATTAACTGTTACAACCACTAACAAGGTAAAAACGTTCAAAACTTAAAACATTGACAAATTTATTTATTCCAACGATTTATTAAATTCTTTTTTATTATTCTTTTATTTATAGAATATGTAATTTTTAAATCTAGTTTGTATTTCGTGCCTATTTCATCCGCGTTGGTAACTTTTGGCTCTGCTTTTAGTAACTTTCACCAGTACCACACGTAATAAACATCAAAATCGCGTCGAACATAACCTGGAAATAGCACTTTCCGAATACCGTTTGTAGTACTTTCTTTTCATTTCCTCACACAATGAATGCCCATTTTGAACTCTGGGAGAGATGCTTTATCCGATAGCACACCTATAAATCGCCAAATCGCGGACATCAACCAGGAAGTATAGCCCAAATTAAATTAGCTGAAACTCCCGTTGCTCGTTTTGAATGAACAAAGTTTTGTCTCGAACATAATTTCCCAAAGCGAATATTTACGACAAAAAAATACCAATCTCCGTGCTTTTAACTAACCCTATATATAACAGGTTTAATCTCAACGCTCAAGCCGTTTATATACAAATTGGCGCGGCTAACCGAATGGTTATAACACCACTTGGACGTGCGAGTGGTCTACCTTGAATATCTATAGGTAAACACAACACGCCCACGGAGTAGCTGCATATTTCTGTTTGTTTGAACAGTGACCTGTATAGAAAGTTAAACACACTTATCATACACATATAGGTGATATTTAACTGCATGCAAATTTGTAGAATGCCGGGTGTAAGAAATGTATATCTCTACGCAAATGTTGGTGTAATTGTTGCGATGGTTTTAAAAATTTTAATTTAACAAGTTTGGGAGCAAGATATACCTGATAGATCATTTTGTTTTACTTTCATATTAATATATGTATATTACTTAAGAAAATAATTTTAAATCAGTTTATAAAGATATGATATTTAATTCGGACGTACCTAAACTCGTCCCCGAAATTAATCTTTTGGTTAATTTCTTGCCTGAAAGGGTACCCATAAATTCGTCCCCGTGTAATACAGGTAGACAAAAATAAGCTCATGAATTCGTCCCGGTATTTATTATGTATTATTATAAAGTATTTTATTATGTACATAAGTAGAATACACTTCATTATTTTAGCGTTTATAGAAATATAAAATAAATGAAAAGATACGCAATAAAACAAAAAATATTTTATTATGAATTATAAAGTAGACCACACATCCTTATTCTATCGTTTGTAAAAATATGAAATACATTTAACGAAATCAAACCTTAACATAGTTCCATTTTTATATTCTTCTATTTTATTACCAATGCACTGCTTACGCCGCCGTACGACTGGATCACGTATTCTTGGATTTTCACCTAAGCTTTGTATTTTTATATACGAATCTGTTTGAAACTGCTTCAAAATCTCAATAAATGTAAAGATTATTGGGTGTGTTGAATAAAAAGTAGCGTTGAATTTGGCGTGGAAAGATTCGCATGCGTTTGTACTTCTTTCTAAGCTGTCGCTGAGTTCGGCCCACAAACTTGGTGGATAAACGGCGTCTTCGGTAATGTAATTGTTAACCAAATAATCTGCAAAGCGGGATACGCGATCGTCTTCAGGTTGTACGTCTGCAAAGTCGAAAGCAAAACAATTGCCTATTTCGGATGGATCCAAAAATGGTAAACCAAATACGTAGCGCAACCATTGTCCAACTGCACTGGTTTCGTCCTTATAATCAGGAAGAAGGCCGAGATTTTGAATTTTACGAAACCAGGCCTGTGCCAAATGAAGGCTGCAGGTTTCATTACTCGGCCATTTGGGAACACCGTTGTTATAGCATTGTGAATGGCTGTTTCAAAATCAGCCACAATAACATTTGGATTCAGATTTAAACCTAAACTGTGACATTTGTTTCGTAAAATGTCAAAAAGAGTTTTGTAAGAACACTGTTGCTTATTCGGCAGTAGTCAAAATGCTAGTGGAATATAATAACCATTTTGTAGTACATGCAACGTGAACAACTGCAAAAAGTGATCGGCACAATAGCTAAATATACCATCCACGTATAACTTTTCACTTTTACACAGAACAGTTAAGTTTGTTAAACACGAAAATACAACAATTTCTTTAATATCGTCGGTAATGAACACAAAGTTTTCGTCTCTTATTGTCTTAATAGTCTTTGTTTTTAAGTTTTCAATAACATCTGCTCTATTTTTTGGTAAGGGTGGTAGAGTTTTTCGTCTGTTATTATAAAGGTTGTTCCGAATAAAATGAATGTCTTTCACTGAGATAGTATCTAATTGGCTGGTATGTTCTTTTAAAACTGAATGTATTATTTTAGAAGGCTTCTCACAAATGTCATCGAGCGCTTTACGTTTAACACTAGCACTTATTATCTGCCTGTTTAATTTTTTAATATTTTTTTCATGATTGTGTTGTATTTCACAATGCGTAATTAAATTTTCTGAGCCCACAGTATAAACTTTGTTACCTAACACAATAATTTCTAAGAATATATAATCCCTTGTTCGGGGACGTATTTAGTTGTGTAATTAGAAGAGGTCACTTAGCATGGGGACGAATTTAAGGGTAGGATTATCGGTTGGTACCTGCTCGGGCACGAATTCGGGGCCGCCCTTTAATTCAATGTAGTTTTAGTTTTAATAAGATTATATTTCTGTAGTGTATTAGAACAGTTGGTAAGGAGGACTAAATAATACACGCACTAAAAGATCTTTCTATAAAATTAAAATTGTGCAAGACCAAACGTAATGCATCCTACCGAACAAAATACCCATAACTTCCAACATCCAATCCTGAAATACCACTAACGCTTTTATAAAACGTTCAAATTTAAGATTTGAGATTTGTACCGAAAGGTAGCTGACTGTTTCCTAAATCTTATATCTCTTAGAAGATCGGTTGCACTCGACAGTTAAATATTTAAACTATAGGACGTTATACGACAACGCGAAACACATGATGTAGCTAGTCAGACCTTTAGGGATCAATAGCACCGTCAGATTTCACCGTTCGAGCGTGAAGACCTTCCGAAAACACATCACAGCCTTTAACCTTTCACATTTTTTCGACGCGTTGATGTGTCCTTTCCCTCTAACCCAGCGAGGAGACACTGGGATCGTATTTCAACAAAAATAATTTCCCGTCCCACCTACGGAGGCTCGACCATGCAGAGAAAATTCAAAGGCTTCGCTCTCTCAAATGCGTGTAGTGAACGAACCGGCTCCCTAGAATTACATAAAAGAAAATGCGTGTGAGCATGAAGAAATCAGATATCGATGATTTATTTTTTGTATTAGGGCAGTGCGGATTATGTTCGTGCGGTGGTAGCCCATCTTCATTTCCAATTTGAATCATGAGTAAATAGCATTCCTTTTATAGACTCCGTCTTATTTGGTATTTGTTTTTATCTGTTTGTGCTGGAAATTCATGACAGATCAAGCCGAAGTTGCTGAAATAACATTTTTAGCATTCTGGCGAGGATAAGTAAAAAGCCGTTGTAAGCAAAAGTCAAATTAATAACAATGAAGAATCTGTTAAAAATTAATAAGAGGAATGATAAATGTATAAAAAATGTAATTTATACAGGGTGTTGCACGACGAGAGTCAGCGATCTTTATTTGGAAAACTATTCACGAGAAAAAGCTGAAAATTTGAGTGCATACTAATATAGATTTATACAGAGTGTTGACATTAACCTTCTTATTTTAAATGCAACATGCTATATATCTTAATATTTTTTAATTGCCCTTAAAATTCTAATTAAAATTTAAATAGGAAACTCTAAACTTAAATTTATTTGTTTTCGAGATATTTCGAATCTTTGCAGAAAAGTTACGTTTGCAACCCCTCAAAAAAACGTTAGTATCTCAGATGTGCTTCCGATTTTCTTGAAGCCACTTGGCATACTTATGGACTGAAGATAAACGAATCAAAATGACGCATAAAAATTATTGTATATTATACAGGGCGTGCATGAAAATTGTTAAAACATTAGTTCCGAAAAATGCAGAAAAGTCAAAAATTTTAAAAGGAATACCCTGTTTTTTCTTCTTTATTATTGTTCAACCCTAAAAATAAGGGTGATTTACTATTCAGTTCTACCGATAAACGTTTTCGAGTTATTTAAATGACGCAAAAACATTTACAGTTGAACTATCAATGTTGTGTAGACTAAAATACCAGCGCGTGTTAGCTACACAAACGAAGAGTGTTTAAATTTATTTATTATTTATGGAGAACGTAACAAAGTTCATTATTGAAGAGCATGTGACACTATCGTTTTACGGTATCCACAAAAACAGAAACCGTCCGTAACTGCTTTAAAACGTATATTACAAAATTTTAAAAATATAATGGCTCAGTCACCTGTTTAGGTATTAGTTTATAGAATATTGTGTCCAAATAGTATTCTGAGCATGGAACACATTGCCTAAACAATACCTATATTAAATTACTTTATTTGGTTAGATTTAGGACCTAGAATTTATTTATCAGAATCAGTTGTATGTATTTGTTTTTATTATAGATAAAGCATGATTCTATAAAAACGGCACTTCTAGAGCGATCACAGAAAATGCATCAAAAGTATCGCTAGCAGAATTTAGTTTACAATTTAGAAAGTTTTGGTTCTGCTGATTAAGCAACCAATTAGCGAGGAACATTTTTAAAGAACATAAGAAGGACAGACATTCCTTTTTTTTAACTCGTTTAAGGAAGAATTCTTCTTATCGAAATTAGAATCACTTTGACTATCGGACGTATTACACTCAATCCTATTGTTTTTAACAGAACTTTCACTAAAAGCACGTATACACAATATAAAACAAAAAGAAAATCGGGAATTGATAGACCACAGAACAAACGCTAATGACGATTTAGCGGTGGTTGAACTTGTGGATTTTCAGTTTATCAGAACGGAAGTCAAAACAATGTTACAACTCTATCTGTTCTAAACGCATTTGCATTGCCCGGAAGTTGCGTTACACATTTTTCTAGTGTTACGTCAACAGGTAGGTTATAGGCATTCAAACAAAGTTTCTTTGTGTTTTAACAAGACCGATAGACCGAAGCGCCTTACACAGTTGCAGTAAAAAATGTAACACACCTATTTTAATCATGTTGGAGATATTTTCTCTCTCACACTCATTCGTTTAATTTACGTATTTCTTCCTTCCGAATTGGTTTCTACACTATCATTTCTCTACACTATCAGCGCAAAAAGCAACGTGAAGTTTTTACATAATCGCAAAAATTTCACTGGGTTTTGTCGAAGCCTGTGTGGGAATCGGGATAATTTACTACTACGGTCAATTCTCGCTTCAGCCGACGTTGAGAAATCTAATCTTGCTTTCTCGAAACAGGAGAGAATGCCTTTTGCGTAACAGAATGTAGAAACAACGCTTCTAATGATCGATCTTCAAGAATGGTGGAATTCGAATTTCCCGTGGGTAATGATGATTGAGGTAGCAAATGCATGTAATGGATCCTTGTGTGAACGAAGCGATATTACAATATACACAATGATGTATATATACTCATCTATATATATATTACAGCAGTTACAATCGAAAAGTCTGCTTTACAGAACATTATATATACCGTATGCTGCTAGAGAGACCTATGTCACTTGCTCAAAAATCCCAAGTCTTTAATTCAGCTTTCTCTTTTTAATTTTTTTTAGATGGAGACGTACATAATTAAAATATTAATAAACACTGTGCATAATATCCAGTGAATTTCTATTATGTGATTTTGATTAATAGAATTCTCCTTGTTTAGTATTCAGTATCAAGTACGTATTTTTCTACACTATAGCTATTCATCTGGGCAGTTCCATAAGTTCCAGAAATTCTCCACCAAGGACAAGAGGGAGAAAGATTATATGTTATTAATCTTTCTCCCTTTGTATCTCTTCAAAACCATTTTTACAGTAGCAATCTTAGACGATCTTGATACTTGTGTTTAAAATTTTATCCGAAATAGTTAATACCTAGCTTAACTCTGATGAAATGGATGAATGAAATTTCAACAATCGTTTGACTAGATTTATTGAATGCGTCTTTTGTTTTTTTTTCTGTCACGGCTTGGTAGATAACTTCTCCTGCAATATCAATAAAAACGATGTGGACTTTGTTTTTCTGATAATAGGATAAAAGCTTTTAGGTAAAACTTTTTCTTTATACTTATAAAATATGTACTTTTTTTTTTGTTAAAACAAATATGTTATTTAATATTCAATTATTTCAAATACAGCTGCGCCTACATACAACCAAAATATTAATCTATTCAAGAGCTTCGCCCCCATAAGCAACATCAAATATAGTTTCGCACATACATATATCGTATATAGTCCCCGTTTGTTAATAAATTCAATTGTGGTTTGATGTGAAACATATTCAGGAGTATATTAATGAAGTTAGAATTCCAATTTTGCCTCGGCGTACTTCGCTTTTCGAAACAATGTAACAAATTTACAAAACATATTTTGATATACCCTCCCTCAAAGCAATTCAGTTTATTCCTTTGTTTGTGTTCGAATCGGAGCAATCCTAAGTTACAATTACCAAAAAAAAAAAAAAGCATTTAACGTAATAGGGCACCGAAATTGTTTATTTCATCTCTCCATCGAATTTTACCTTAGAATTGCTTTATTTACTTAATACCCAGACGAAATTACATAAAATATTCTGGTCGCTTTGTGATATAATCAGAATCAGTGGATTCTTTCTTTGAAGAAACGTTCTTCTCCTACGCAGGGTTTAATATCGTTTTAATATTATATTAAACCTGTATTAACTGGATTTGGAATTCAATCAGGATGGAAATGTATAATTTCGTTATTAATTTCAACTGCGGGTGGTTTATTGTCTTGGTGAAACAAATCGTATTTATCCATTGTTTTCAAAGCTTTTAAATTTCATTTTATTTTTGAAATAGAGCTTGTTTAACTCATACTTATATACTTATGCTAATCCAGCTTAAATATATACCTTAAATAACTAAGTATAATGATGTGTAACTAACACCTACAAATTAGAGAATATTTAGTGAACTTTATAACATATAAAACTTTCAGTTCGTACTCACTAAACTATCCGATAAATTGCACTTTGTAAATGGTTGACGAATATAAAACTAAAACACCGTAGCGTAAATAAATTAAAACACCACTAATACTTAAAAAAAGCACAAAAATAATTAGTATGGGAATAGTAAAATCAAACAACCACAAATGACAAATTACATGAATGAAGACAAAGCATGCAGGATGCAACCATGATGCAACTGTAAAAAACAGAACCACCAACCTAAATTTTGTATACAACCTAAACAAAGCCACTTCCCCAATTTGGACTCACAGCGCCATCTAGAAACGTTCCTTGTCACCACCAATTTTTGTTAACACTTTAGCCCATTAAACTTAACCATCTCTTTTAGAACATTGTCTCTGGTTCTAACTATACTGACGTTTGTTTGTTAAAGGAAGAAATAAAAACTTACATACATTAAAAGCTATTTACATAAAAAAAAATTAAAAATAGATTGTTGACAATATATATAAATAATGATTTATCCTCCCTTTATAATTATACATTCTTGGATATAATTAACCCAACCAAATAAAAGAACTGTGAATAGTAAGATTAGTTTTATTGCATCCTTTCAATGCTTATATTTATATCTGTTACTTATTGACGATTATTCTTTGCTGTCCGTTTTTCATGAATTTCTTTTTTGTTTCTCATTTATAAATCGATGTTTCGTTTTAGTTCTTAAAGATTAAGTGCATCACTGCGAAATACGTATTCAAAATATAAATATATTTTTGGAGTATGTTTTCTTTACTGAATTAATTATACACTAATACTTAAGAATTCATAAATGGACCATAATATTAATCATAAAATTTTAAATTAAAATCATTTTTTGCAACAGTAAATTTGATTTTTCTTCGAAACGGTTAAAACTACTTGAAGTTATGGTGCTTTGCAAATTATTTAGGGCATTATAAAATACTGCACGTCATACAATTTTCATCCAACTTTTGTTACCAGATTCGGAAAATTACGTAATACTAAATAAGAGTACAGAGATGTTAATTTACATTTTAAAACACTTCCCAACTTTAGAAACAAAATTTCAACGAACCTCGTCTACCTTCGCCTATTGTCTCGAAACTTGGAATCAGTACGATGTATATTTCCATATGTAACTTAGTTTTATTGAAATTTGCCAGCATATATTACAGAACTTTATCTTCTTTACAATAATTGTAATAATAAAACATGGTAATGTTAAAATTTACCAACTCATAATCAAAATATACATTACAAAACTTTTCATTACCTAAGCAACCCTACGAAGGTATTATAGCAGCAAATCTTGATTATGTTAAAGTTTAGCTCACCAGGCACCATCGATACATTGATTTTCTGTTGCCTATTAAATATTAACGTCTTTCGATTTTCATCAGTGAAACTCACAATTTCCCATATTGTAAACCGTGTTAGGTGACCGAGCAAATTGCTCACACAATAGAAAATTAGTTACCACACAAAAGGGTACTCGTCGTTAGACAAAGTAAATATTAATTAACCCGTCCGGAAATTCAACCGGAAAAGGTCAACTACCGAACATCGCGATATTAAGTCGGTCAACTCCAAGTTTCGTTTCAATTACTTGCCGCATGACGTGGATAGATCCAAAATTAGTCGTCAGCCGAAACTACCCAATCCCGAAGTCTTTTCCGAAATGAATAGTACGAAATGATGGGAATTAGTAAAGCACTGATCAAGCAAGTTTGTAACTTTGTTATCGATTGCAACATCCGCAGCGCCTTGCTTTTCAAGAAATTAATATGCTAATATCTAAACGGTTGAGAAACGTCAAAACCCAATGGAAATTGTCCAACAATGTTTGAATTAGCATTAATTTGAATAAATTTTTGTTCAATGCTTTGCTGCAACTCAGAGCTCAATTATTAGTAGGTGTTTCAAAAAAGCTGTGCTATGTAAAGCCATAAAAAGAAGTAACGTGTTGTCAAATCACATAAACCTGGAGACCACGGAATTTCTATGCTTGCACTATTATTCGATCGTTAAAAAATTGTCTCAACAACTCCAATGTTTCAATTGTACAATGAGGAGTAGCTCCGTCTTGTTGGAAGTAACAATTCTGGCTTTCAATATCATCTAGTTATTCAATAAATGATTCTAAAATTTCTGTTCAGCATTTAGTCCACATAAAATCAATAAAAATTGAAAAAAAAAACTATAGGTCAATTATTCGTTTGTGATCAATAGCTGCCTACACAGTTCCAAGTCTTTCTGTAAAATTTTATGAGTGGTTCCATCAGATAGATTGACCTGTTGACTCAATTGCCTAATAGATGTTTTTGGTGCATCATCCATTATTGTTGAGCATTGACAACAACTTCAGTAGTTGTAGTAAAAACAATGAATATAGTATTTTTACAAATAAGTTAGTAGTTGACATTCTGTATTAGGAACATTTTAAATAGTTTCCTTATGAATAAAGTACTCTAGGGCCCCCAATCCACGTATAAATCAAAACTTACTATTTTGGAAATGATAACTGCTACTTCAGTATCTATTGTTTGTACGATTATGATAAATTTTATTACTCTTTTTTCTAAGAGTACCTAACAGTATTGTTAAATTAACAATTATTTAGCTTTTAAGTTTATTTATTGATCGTCAATATAGAAATTGCACGCGAGAACATCAACAACATCGCCAGGCAGACAGGCTTCATCTTGTTTTCGCATTTTTCTCTATCACGTTTCGCTCTGATCTGACATTTTCCATTATAGTGCGGGCGCAAAACCAATCAGAAAATGTATATTCCATTTTCACTTGCGGTTTCCGCACGTGACCTTCCCACGTTCGCGTTTAGTAACAGAAATACATCAATGATTGAGTCTTATGATAAGGCTGGACGAATCCGCCGCCGATAGGGAGATGCTTTTTAAAAGGGAATGGAAACGTCATATTTCGACGAATCTCTTGAGAAAACGAAAGCGGGCATGTGTTGTCGATGCAAAGAATCGATTTGTGAGAGAAGTGACAGAAACGGCGTTAAAAAGGAAATAAGAAAACTTAATTTTCGTTTACTTTCACTCAAAGGCACTGTTGATCCGGATATGTTTGGCTAGCATCTGAGAAATATCTGAAAAAGTGTTTCAAATACAATATATTATATAGAATGGATATCTTCGAGCGATCTATGGATCTAACAGCAAATAGTTCGTCATAGGAGTCGATTATTATCGTCTACAGGAATAAATAATATAAATATAATAAATAATTGCCTAGTATAATTACTATTAGATTCGATTTTTGAAGTAATAGATAATTTCACTTATATAAACAATCCCAGTAACGTATTTCATGAACAAAATTTTGACATAGTCAAGGGAATTAAATGTCTACCCGTCGTAATCCGCCCCATCGCGGATTACGACGGCACTGCATTCTCAAGTGTAAGAATGTGATAATAACAATTTGTTGCTGTTGCATTGTTTCATTTCCATTTGGAATAAAATAAATATTTGAAGGCTAATATCTTCTTATACAATTAAGTTTCCGCAAATAAAATTGAAGATATATATTGACCAACTCATCAACAGAATTTTCTTTTTATCGTCATCCATAATAGCAACGTATAAAATGCATCTCAATGTGAAAATTGTGTCATCCACTACGTTTCAATAAGCACGTAAATTGATACGACCTCAAAAAATGAGGCAAACACAGCACAAATAACAATAATAGCTACACTACGATGAGTACCTACTTTTCACGTGCATGTTATGTTCATTTATATATAACTATAGGTATACAGAACCACGTATATCATAACGTATGTCTGTAGTATATGTAACTATCTATTCGCATATATTGTCATCGCTCGTTGGATGGTTAGTTCATCACAACAATCTCCTGGCGGTCACAACAGGCAAGCGACGACACGCCTACCTACACACAGAATCTGACTCATTAATTTCTGTACACGTTCCTTTCGAGCCATCGCTTAAAATTCCATAAGCTTAACATCGGCAGACTTGTCCCGTAAGTACTGTGTGTACGAATATATACGGAACAAATCAGTTCACAACATCTTAATTCGTTTAGGTATATATGTAAAGTTTGGATGTTCCGTGAGAGAGCAGACGGGTCTATGATTTTAATGGCTGGTTGAATTAATTCCGAAAATCGGTATTGAGTTTGTTGGGAAGAAGTTTCATTTAGTACCGCAAGGGATGTTTTAAATTATATCAAAATAACTAGTAAATATATACAACGTTGCATTTTAAACGGTTCAGCAGTAACTTCGAGATGGAGTAAACATAATTGTTTTTGGTAGAGCGAGACGGGATACATGGGTTTATGAATAGCTTAATTGATAGATGTCAGAAAGTACTATACAGTAAAATTAAATCTGCCTCGTTATTGTGTAACCTTGGGGTGCCCCAAGGGTCGGTATTAGGACCTACGCTTTTTCTAATTTATATAAATGACTTTTCTCATTGCCTTTCATCATCTGGTAAAAATAAATATAGGTATTTGACGTGTGTAGCAAAGAACAAAACAAACTAAACATTTCCAAATCGCGCCAGACACAATATGATTACAATGTGACATAAAATAATCCATAGCTGTACATTTCCCAGTCGTTATTTGTGCATTTATGGCAAAAAGTTTTTGTAGCAAAATTGTAAGAAATTCGATTGTCTACAAAATTGCCTGCGAGAATTTTTTCTAAATCCAATACTTATGAAAATGGAAGTGGAGATTATGTTTAAACCGAAACATAAAAAATGTGCTTATGTCGTCGTGAAACATACGATTTAGAATCCGTGACAATAAAAACCTGTGATGTTTAGCACTCTCAAACAGGCTTTCATTGGTTGTTCCCTAGCAACGGAAGCTGTTTACCAATACTCCTTCATTGTGACGTCATGTACAAATTCTCTGTTGCAACAGACTCTACATCCATTCAAAAGCGCAGCTAAAACGCGGCATTTTACTGGATTAGATAATGGTTCATCATTTTGCTAAGTACGAATATGAGATGTAAAGAATATTACTTACATAAAAATGTTATTAGCTCTTCTATCCTTGAATAATAATACAAAAGAATATGTGTGACTTTTGGATTATTTGTCATACCAAATGTGTCGTTGTGTAACAATTAATTTACAGACTTCCGTAGCATGCATATAAGCAGAATCTACTGTGATTCATTGCGGAGGCAGAGACTTAATTAAGCGTTCTCGATTATTTAATGTTTAAGTAATGAAGTATAATTTAATTACATACGCAAGTTCTAAGAAGCTATTAAAGTCGAGACGTTAAATACCGGAAAATTTTGAACCTGCTTACATTTAATAGTATCCCCAAACCCTTTATTCAAACAAGGAATAATATTAACATAAAAATTATATTTGTTGGAAAACTTTGGTTTAGTGTAAACAGAAGTAAATTAATTGTACCAATTAATGTTTTTTTTTGAATACTTGATGTTTAAAAAAAAAGCCAAATTTTGTGGTATCGAAAGTTTATTATATTTCTTGTAAAAATGTTACATTAACTATGTTATAACAAGTATAAATAAATAGTGAATAGAACATCTTATCTTGTTTTATTTATAATACAAGTATTTTTTCTTTAGTTCTACGTAAAAACTATATAGCAATAAAAATCGTTTATTTGCAGTTTCTTATTGTCGTCAAGAATTCTTTCCAGCATTTTGATATTAAAGCAAAATATCATATGTATATCTGTTTCTTTAAATCCTGCTAAAAAATTATACAATCCCTGGATATTTATAATTCCCAACAAGGACCCTTCCACTCATCGTCAGAAAAGAATGGACATGAGGATTAACGTTTCATGTTGACGCGTGGATTTATGTAAACGCGCTCTCACGGGGCTGTTCACCAATGTTTTATGATGTAGCCACACGATCGGGATGATGTTAATGTCCACCTAGTGTAGACGTATCATCCATTTATGTATGTATATGCAGATGTAAGCAGGAAATGATGAAAAGCAAAAATACTGAAAAAATAAAACGAAATATGAATACATATATATCAAGGGAACGTGGTGGTGTTGGAATTTCACTTCATTAACGAGAAAATACGGTTTCATATCCCTTTTTTTATTGGCACATACATACCAGGCTTTTTTTTAGGATTAGTCATCTATTGCCCATATTCACAAACAGGTTGTCAGAACAATGCCAAATGATAGTTGGAAATGCAACATACGACTGTTTGAAAAGAATATCTAGCGAAATTAATGAAAGATGATTTACACTTTTAATTTTGAATTAATTTAATGTTAAATATTAAAGAAAAGAAGAAAAGACATCATTGATTTAACCTATTCGCTGTTGGTGACATTTCCTATTCAATTAATGATTAATCTCTAGAGAATCATATCAATATAATTTGATTAAAACATGCATTAAAGAACATTAATTATTCACCAATGGGAGTTAGTATTAAAACTATTTTTCAATTGAAATCCACATTTCCACCCTTGATGCAAGGAAACAGTTTTCTTCGCAATCACCAGCTGTGAAAATCATGTCGATTCTCTCTTGAATAGGATAAGTTTTCATATTTTTGAAACGTTTTAATCGTAAATTTCACAGGTGAACTAAAGTAAGTTTTAATTACTGTCAAGTGATGATAAATTATTTATTGTCTTTTAGAAGGTGCTATATCCAAGGGCACTTTTACTTAAATAAAATGTATGTACATAGTCCCTGAAAAAAAAAACCACGAGAAAACTATTAATGTTAGATATACCTAGTACATTTTAAATTTCTTTTTAATTGTTTAGTAGAATGTTCTTTAGTGCCTTTATTTTCATAAAAACAGTAATAACAACCCAGCAAATATAAGATAAACAATAACAAGCAACTATAAACAATAATAAGAATAACAAAACAATGTTCACTAACACATTAAAGTATATTAATAAATATTATTGTAAAAGGTTTTTTTAAATAATATATACTTACATGAAACATTGATTAACACGAAATCCAAAATATCTGATCAGCATGCAAATGACAATTAAACTTATTTCATCAAAAAATTGTGAGCATCAGTCTGCTATTCAATAGGCATTATTTCTACAGTTATAATTGTCGTATTTTTTTACTTCATTTGACCTTTGATTATCATCTAACCAACTGATACATCGTCAGGTGAGACCACAATTGTTTATAGTTCATAGATACGCATTAATAACAGAAAATTTATACCTTTCTTTCTCTATTTTTTATGTTTCAGTTTAAAACTTGAATCTCGAAATTTGACGAGCACAGTACAAAATATTTTTTTACTATATTTGTCCTTTGCTTATCATCTAACCAACTCATATATCGTCAACCGAGACTACGGTTGACTGTATACCTTTCTTTCTCTAGTTATGTATCAGTTTAAATCTTGAGTCAAGAAATTGGACGAGCATAGTACACAATAATTTTTTTTTATTTTATTTCCATCACCTAACCAACTAACACATCATCAGCTGAGGTCACACCTGTTTATAGTTCATAGATTCGCATAGTTCACAGAAAGTTTATACCTTTCCTTCTCTATTTATGTTTTAAATCTTGGGTCGAGAAATTGCTATTACTACTATATTTGTGGTTTGCTCATCATTTAACCAACTGATAATCGTTAGCCCTGGCCACAAGTGTTTATAGTTTATAGATTCCTACAGATAATAGAAAATTTATACCGTTCTTTCTTTATTTATGTTTCAGTTTACATCTTGAGTTTCAAAATTACTGTTACTACTATATTATTATAGAACGTGTGGAATTAGTGACTTTGTAGTATTAGAATGGAGTGTACAAAATCTAATTGTTAGGAATTTAGGACAATAAAACTAATGCTAACTCAAAAAGAGTTTATTTCTTGGTCCTAAGTTTATGCCCTAATTAATTAATTATGAATCGTTTTTTCCTAGACTCCGGTTCTTATTTATTATTATGTCAGTGGCAGAAATAAACATTTAATATTCAGTATTCATTACTTATCCAACATATTACGATTAAAAAACTAGGTATTGTGAAGTTTCCTGTCACTATACATACATATTTATTTTCTAGTTTCCTCCATGTGTACTTCTATTTTCCCATTTTATAACAATTTTTTTCATATGGAACCGTTAGAAATTATTGCAAATATATGTTGTATATTTACGCATGCATTACCCGTTAGATCTGTAAATTCCCACATCCCCACTTAGGTACACAACATAGCAATAATCCAATTAAAATAAATTAAATCATTGGAATAGCAATTGCGAAATTCCTGTCTTCATTCCTTTTCTCCAGTCCCGAACAAAAAAAAAAAAACAAACTCCTACGGACTGGACTGTTCTCTCGTCTCCTTTTATCAAACAGTTATCGTCCATCTTATCCTGCTCAAGATCTGGTATATAATTACTCCCGGATACAGTTGACGCAATTATGAAGATGAAACGAACCAATGGAGCGTGTCAATATTAATGGATTCTAGAATAATTATTAAATTTTAATTAATTGTGTTTATTAATACCGGCAAAAATTTAACAAGGAATTCATGTAGGACATAGTGATTCTATTTTGGACGGTTTTATAATTACTGTATCATATCACATCATCAATAAAATGGTTGTAAATTGTAGCAGGGATTGTCATACCTACTGGAAATCTACTTTTTAGTTTTAGCTATATTAATTTTACAACAATTAACAATTGAGCTACTAAAACCGAAAAAAATTGAAATGTCTTAATTTATTTAAGAAATACTTGGAGAAAATGTGATTTTTAACAAAAATTTGCATACAGCCTCAGAATTATAATAAACTTTTTCAAATAACTTTTGTGGATATCATGTCACCTAACCTAATTTTTTGCTAATTCATTACACATTTTTTAAATTTCCCGCCATACCACTGGTCACGTAATAGGTGTCAAACTAAATTAGACATCTGAATCTATTCACCGGAAAAGATTTTAATAATTAAAGTAAAACCCATATGTTGCAACATTTATGCCCGTCACTGTATAAGGAAGTTAGAGATTTCCACATCATCCACCTTATTTAATTTTAAAACTTCGACTTGATATTTTGATATTAAATCATTTCCGGTATTTCTCAAGCGTATCAATACCGGAAACGATGGAACTTTGAAACTGTTATACATCTAGACTACGTTTTCATAAATAACAATTTGAACACCAAATTTGACAGTTGAATGGACTCATTTTATCGTCTATCTTCGACATGGTTTCTTTCATATTCTTATTCATCTCTCTTATCTTCAGCATTAGTTGGCGAAATATTCTTTTGCGTAAGGCGCCTTAAATAATTTCCAAAATAATTACATTTATTTTAACGAGATCCTTCTAAATTATTTACAGTTAATTCAACATTCCGTATTAAGTGCTACTACCATAACTGCAAACATTTCATCGCTCGATATACTCCATTAAAATCGATTCGAGTATGCGACGAGTCATATATGGAACAAAAACAGATTGTACTTCTGTTGACTATTGTTCGAAACAGGCAGGTATGTATTCTATATATGCATCACTACGCGATATCGCTGCATTCCACAGATAATTTCCGATATTAATTTTCATATATGCATTCTAAGAATGCGTACACGTGTTTTGCGCCTCCAAGATATGTAGATACATAGGGTATAATGTCGGATTCATCATTCATATGTAGTGTGAACTTCGAACTCGTACAAAAACCGTAATATAACGGGACTCCCCTTATTATACGCGTTGAGAAACGATGTTCTATACGGGTTCCAACGTTTTCGTTAGAGTATTTAGTGTATGGAATAGAAAGTAGGCCACGAAAGTAATAAACAATCGAAAATTATGATGCACTACGCAAAGCACGTAATGTAATAACTGGAAGCACACTACACACCTTATAGTCGTAAATAAATTTAAATTAACAAGAGATTATTAGATTTACTACAGGGTTTCGGGGAGTAGTTTATAAGATAATAATGGAATAGAGAAAGCTGATAGTGAATGGAAAAGTAAAGCTAAGGAATTTAATTCTATTTCACTGCGGATTTAATTTTTTTATGCAACTGTTGTTTAATACGTTTGGGTGTTAACACCCACAGGTACCTAAACTTATTATTTATTTAAAAGATTATTCTAAACTAGCACTGACGTGTTAAAATCGAATGCGAGTAGATATTTTTAATAACATTAAAACTAAATTAGCACATAAGAAATATTTATTGCTTGTTATAACAGCAGTTATTGATCAATATGTTGTTTAATAATATGTTTTATAATATGTCTACCTATACATATACCAAATGAACGCATGCAAGCTAGTAATGGTTAAAGTAGTAAAGAGCTAAAAACAAAGCCTCGGTATAGTTAGCGCCGCAATTATAAAATTAAAACAAAAGAGTTATTAACGTTGAAGTTGCCCTCCGACTAGAGAGTTCTAGAGCTCTCAATCGGTTTTATAAATAGTTCTGGTATTTCAAGTGGTCAACATGTTATTTCAAAAAATGGGGGCCAGTTTAAGAATAATTTATGGAACTGTTTGGGTGCTAACTACTTCGAAATCAGGAAATGATCGATTTGTAAAAAATAAATTATTTCTTACAAAAAACACTTGTTTCGAAGGTTTATCATAGTTCTATATTACATCTTATGAGTTCTGTCAAAAATTTTAAAGGTATAAAAAGGATATTATTACAAATAAAACATATTTATAGATTAATATTAAATCTTACAAAAGTAGTAAATTCTATTATTATGTCATCATACAGATCACTCAGAGAACAATATAAATTATGTTTTTGTTACTAATTAATCGTCATATCTTAGTCGACATAAGCGGATTATAACCATAAATAGTTTATTCTTTAAATAGCGGATTGGTTAAAAACTCAGTACTATCACAGATAAGTAAACAGATAGGTCACTGAAGCAGAATTGGCCAAATCAGGCGGGCTGCATAAATCAAAGGTTGCAATAATTCGATTTTATGTAACATAGATAGCCGTGGGGAGCAAGGTGTACGATCGGAGACCAGACGTCTGAGTGTGGAAAGAATACCGACTCGCTAGTTAAAATATGCTTTTTTGCCGCAAAACTGTTATTTACCTAGAACAGAAAATTGCAAGTTCGTTGAATGTGGATTATTTACGCTCTTATTTAGAATATAAATATTTCCTATAGACTGTCCAGATTGACTTACACTATGGGCGTAATGTATTTATTCGTATGTGTCTCATAAGAATATTTAAAGTCAAATTATCATTGTTTATTATCCCCAAGTAACATCAAATCTTTATAAATAATGTATCATATATGCAGGGTCATTCATGCTATACGGGAAGGAATATTATGGCCAAAACACGTGACCTTTAAACGTTTCACCTTTGCGATATATGGGGGTGTTTTATCGTTACTTTTTAAAATTATGTTACACAGGGTGTTCCAAAACCCCTAAAAGTATCAATGTTATGTTTTTTAACGGAATAGCTTGTATATTATTGCATTGTCTAATCAAAATAAGTATCTGTTTGGTTGTGGTCTTTTGGTTTTTTTCTTTTTTTGGCTAAAAGGCAGAGACACTTGAGAAGTGCCGCTGGCACTCAAACGATATGTCTTGCGACGGTTCCGGAGTGTCAGAGAAGGACGAGGAGGGGTTTTAGTCGGAGTAGCGCCCGACACTTCCAGAACACGTTGAATCCGTGCACTGGGGCACAAAAAAAAATCAAAATAAGTATTTGTTATTGTCTGTCAGGATTATTTTTTTGATTTCTTTTTTAAACCGTGCGTGTTTTAATTTTTCTCTGTGGGTAGATTATTATAATCTTTAACTGCTTCTGCGCTTGGGATCTTTTTTAAACATATTCCTGACTATTCTTTCAGTTCTTTCACGTGAGTGTCTTCTTGTGTTATGGTTATGTGCTTCTCTGTTGTTTTTTAGTTTGCCGTTGGTTTTTATTAATCCACTTTTCATTTTGTGTATAAGAATTAAATTTTTTAAGATGGTTTGTGAAAATCTAACTTAATTTTCATGATTCAAATACTTAAGAAGTATAAGCGAAGCTAATTATAATATCTTTGGAACAGAAAAGGTTATTCTGCAAAAAATTATATAGATGAAAATTGGCTAAAGGCTATTCAACACAGATACATTGTTTTGGGCGTCGAAAACAAAAGCCACGTGACAACAACTTACCCCCTATCGCACTGAACAGTCCCCAATTGGGCAATCCGACAGCCGTGGCGCCGATAACGAAGCACACGAATCCCAGAACAGCGACGCATGTTGAATACAACACTTTACTATCGGCCATATCACAGCCGACCACATATCACATCACCTCACAAGAGAACCCCACGTCACCACAACCACCTGCGCGACAACAGCAGAAGATTTAAAGGGACCACGACAGTCGTAACAGCATGTTTCCTTTATAAAAGAACACGACGGGAAAAGATAAGCTCGGCCGGAGAGAAAATCAAATCTTGCAGAGAAGAGAATTCCACGCAGAGGTCACATCTTCAACTACTGGCACAGATTATCCCAACACCAACGGAAACGGACGCTGCTGGTTGATGCCAGGTAGAGTTCGAGACCGCGAAATAAACGAAGCGACGTGAAATCACCAGCACAAAACACAATAAAATTTCGCCTATTAGATCGAAGCGGCCAAGGTGAAAATCAATATTAGAATATTGCGCGACATGCAATAAGGTAATGGTCGTGCCTTGGTGGTGTCGTCCACGTTCGAATTTCCCGCGCTTTTGTTGCCGAGCGACGTTACGAAGATCGGGGAAAGCGGCCGAACGTCCGCGCCGTTAATGCCGTCGATTTCCCTGGAGTTCGGTGGTATTCGAAGGCCGACGCGGGCTGCTCCATTCGGGGAAGGAACTACTTGTTGATGTCGGATCCTCGGTGGATGTGGATCGATCTGTTTCCGCCGTGTAATGAGTACACAGTACAGTACATATACACACGGATACGCGCGCGCGTATGCAATGGTAAGTAAGAGTTACGTATTTACGGTGGAACTTTAAAAAGCAGCGTTCGCATACGGCAGACTACGAGCAACTTACACGGATTGAGCTGGAACCAGTTTTAGCGAGAGTGGAAGTCGGATGGCGGGTACACCTTGTCGGAGCACGTCACCGGTGCTGTTCGTGATAGGTAGTAGGGGGCCAAACGCCACGGCCACTGCATACCTTGACTTCGCGCGATGAGCATCCAACACGAAGTGAAGACGCATACAATTTGGTCGAATGCTCCTTCTGTGCAGTCGGTGATATCAGAGAGACGGTTGACTAACTTTTCTTTTATTTCACGATATTCTTTACTTATGAAAAAGTCAAAGAAAAAAATTAAGGTGAACATGCAACAGATGGTAATCAAAAGATATACCGTGTGCATGCGATCGACTTGTCGATAGATAATATTACCCTTGTTTATATATCTTCTAGTTATTCAACCGAGCTGCGTAAGGTGCTGATATCTGGCGGCGATAGTATAAAAGTACTGATGAATGAAATTAAATACCGCCAAATATTCATTGGAATGCGAGCTATGTTGGTTGTAGATTCTGAAATAAACTTGGCAGTTAATAACAAAGTAAAACCAATCAAAATTAAGAAATTACAATGCAACATTATTAAAAAAAATTAATGGGCACGCCACACCTGGCACGCCATCTGAACGCCACCCAAAGGTACTTCAAACCGGTTGAATAACTATATATATATATATTGCTATGATATCAAATACTATACCTAACCTCAACATCATACGTTTGTTATAAAATTATGTATCTATAAAATGTATTCTGATTTATGTATTTAACTATTTTGTAAATCTATTGTAAAAATCTAAACTAAACACTCACTAGGTATATCGTATATTAATTTTAAAAGGGCACGTTTCCATGGATTTTTAGGTATAAAGTTCTTTCGCTGATCGTACGAACGTGGGTCGATTTAAGGTTTCGTTTCGTTGTAAACGATTTTCTTTCATCGTTGCTGGGATCCTTAATGCCTAGGAGATATGAATGTTGTTTAAAACAATTGTGGGGACTTCTTTTTCGATATTTTCCTGAGTGGGTTGTATTTTCGAAAACATCTAGAAAATTCAAAATTTAAATATTTATAAGAGTCATTTAACTAAAGATTTACTTGCCAAGGATGAAGTGTTGTGTGTGTGTGGTGCAGAAATGATGGTAATCCAGTAATTGCGAAGAATTGGGGGACGTATTTCTGATCCGGTGGATGAACGAGGGACTTCGATACAACCTTAGTAGCTGAGACATCGATAACGCAGATTTGGAGCTGAAAAGATTATTGCAGAACTGGAATCAGTATTTGGAATATAAGAAAGCGGTTTGATCGTACTCCAGGTAAGCGTTTATTCATCTTTCGGACTTATAACCGGCGTTCAGAGCGTAAATAAATTCTGAGGTTAGAGTATTTTGATAACAGTGATTTCTAGGGAGTTTTTATTGATGTAAACAAACGTATGTTGCTGAAAAAGTTTACTGGCAATGCTTGAATTTATGACGGGAGTTTAGCGGGAGATTTGAATTCAATTTTGATATTTAAACAAGATATATTGAGTTTAGTTTGGATTAAGATTCAATGAATCTTATTTTTGTATAATTTAAATAGTATTTGAACTTACTTACTTACCTTGAGAGAGAGAATATTCATTTTAATTGTTCATCACTTTTTATTAACTCGAAATAAACAAAATTATGTATTAAAATTTGTTTTTTATTCACTATAACATAATAACATCACAACTAAATAACTAGTATAGCACTTATTAAAGAAACAAAGATTATAACACGTCAATTAAGCTATAATATACTTCCTTGTCTAGAGTAGTATACCTTGCCACGTCCCAATAGTTACTAAGGATAATATAGTATATCACCCGATTGGTATGCAGTATACTCAAAACAGGTAGAGGGGAAGGTTTTCAAGAACCTGGAATCTGCGTAGCAGAAAAGAAATTCGCGAAAGCATTAACAATATCTTCAGGTGATTCAAGTAAGTTGGCATTATAATAGAGTTTTCCAGGGATTCTCATGTCTCTTCTTCTGGAGTTAATGTACTTAAATAAATCCTTTGTGTTTTCCCTTAGAGATTGCTTGGAATATGCGACAGTGATTACCTCCTTACATATAGTACGCAAACGCTTAATATGATATCAGCAGTGCAGACTTTAAATAGACCTCCGTCTTGTCATGAGGAATAAATGCCCAAGTTTATGCGTATAGGTTGAGAATCACTCTGTATAGCTTCAAATTTCTTAATAAACTAAAATAAAATGCAAGCGTTTAACCATAGGTGCATAAGATGTTCATACAGCGACCTTTTCACGTGCAATATAAATTCGATACTATTACGAGATCACTTGGAGATCAACGATTCACATTATTTTCCCCGCCTTCTGCTAATAACATTATGAATCCAAGATGAATGACTAACTAGAAAACACATCGATAGTCGAGCCGATATTACCCAACACGAACTGCACATAAATACACTCATAGTGCCAAGTAATATTATTTGTGAATGGTTACAGGATACAACAGTATTTTAATGCTTTTAAGCGGTTTCTCCTGCAGAATATAAGCTTTGGTCGTAATTTTATGATTCCACGTTCAACTAACATAAGCGCAGCAAAGGTACCTACCTATAAATGTATGTGCCGTTACAAACATGGGCTTCTATCTCGCAATGGTACTGTTCGCATAATTCGACAGGAGTGTGCGGTCAACGTACGTCGCTCGGCTTTCAAGGTTAGAATTTCAATCGCCGGCAAAGCAGAACCGTACGAAATTTTGCCTCGCGAAGCCAAAACCGACACCCAGCATATACTAACAGCGAAATGCATCATGCATTTATATAGCCTAGCATCGACCGATATGCAAACTTTTTAAGAGCACTATATCTAAAAGCCGCCGCTAAAAATTTGAATTTCCTATTCTAAACGACCGAATCTCGTTTTGTGGAGTTTGTTCCTGTACACTAGAAGGGCGTTTTAAATCTCTTCCGTTGAAGCGTATTTCACGTCGAATGCGATTGCTTTTCGCTCTTCGAGTGAGCGAAATTTGCGAGAAAAATAGACTTTATCGATTGCATCGCACGACGGGTAATCGAAAGCTTCGTTTTCGCGGTCCCGCGATTTTTTCCTTCGACGCTCTCGCGGCTGAATTGGATGTGACGTTCGGCGTAAATTTAGCGATTAGATCGCGGGCGGGAGGTCAATTCAATTTGCGTTAAAGTTAATAAACGCGTAAAAGTCGATGCCGAGATGTATTTTATGTGTCTGTTCGAGCGATTCGAGCGATCGCTTTACGTTAAATACAGCCACTTGATTGGTTTCTGTAATTTATGTTAGGTTAAGTAAAAAAGAGCGTTTGACAAGTGAGTAGATAAAATATCACAGCACTTTTGTCTGGCAGGATTACAGCACTTTTGGACTGTCACCATTGAGGATGTCTTCGTTTTTGCAACATAGGGCTCATTCTAATGCATGGAGGCAGACAACACCTTCTTTTTAGACAACCACTTCAGGATAATTAGAACTTTACGTAAATTGTTACACTTTGTTTTGTCATTGGCTTTTTTTCAAGCAAGAACTTTGTAGCAATAAAACCTAATATATTTCCAATATAAACCTGAAGTTGAAGGCTTAAAGTTTCCTAAAAAAAACCATCTGTTTTGAAGTGTTCAAAATAAATTCTTTTTTAACAATTAGTCGAGCTAATTAGCTTTTAAACCTCCAGTCTGTTTCACCTCATTCACAATATATCTCCTTTCTCTCTCTTCACGTCAAGTCGACGTAGTACCGCCCAATAATCCCTTGAGATCGTTAGGGAAAAAATTCTTTGTAATTATTTTCTGATGGTCGTTTTTTTAGCGCACATTCCCCGAGAACCAATTAGTAAACACTATATTTTAAACTTTATCAATGTCAAAGTAAAAGAAGAAAGGTATGCGTTATTGTGCGAACGTTTTCATTAAAGCCGACCTACTATTTATTCTTTCATTTCTCACTGGGATCCATCGTGCTACAACCTAACAGAACCGACTAGAGCTGCTGTAAAAACAATTTAGTGCGGTTAAATGCTATCTCGACGAATTTTTGCCCGTTATTTGCGGCGTTTAGCCCGGATGGCTGTCAAGTTGTCTTCCGTCCGGCGAGTAATTAACCATTTACATGCAAATTCTACATGGCGCGAACAATTATACGTGGATGAGTCAAAAGGGTCGGGCGAAGCAATTTCTGGGCTTTTATTTGTGTTGAAATAAGAGTTAATCCTAGTGTCTCTAATAAGCATCGCGGTTTTAATAGACCCCGGCACTGGAAAGCCAAAATTTTTTCCCTTGTGCATTTATTTACTTGAATAAGTATTTGTCGACAGTTATCGTGAAAACTTAATAAACAGAATTTTATAATTGTATAATTGTGAATTCTAATAACTACTACGGTGCACTGAGATATATTAAATTGAACAATAGATGAAGAGTTGAGAGTGGCCTACAGCACAACATTGGCAAAAAAAAAACCGTTTTTGAATGTAATGCTTTCAAAGGAATTATTACGAAAGAAAAATTAAAATTAAAAAAATAAGAAATTACAATTTCTGTTAACGTGACACAGAATAGGAGCCTTTTTTAATGTTAAAAGCGTTTAAAAAATAAAATAAAAAACGAAAAATTAAAAAAATGCAAATTTTTTTAACGTGACGCGTGACGTTGAGTGTAACGACAGCGAGACGCGCAGCGTCAAGCCTTTTTGAAAAAACTAAAATTATGAAAAATTTAAAAATGAAGAAATTGCAAATATTTTTAACGTGAGACGTAAGAAAAATTTATAGATGAAGAAATTGTAAAATTTCTTAACTTGACGCGTAACGTCAAGTATAACGACAGCGAGACGCGCAACGTCGAGTCTTTTTTAAAGAGAGGTGCAAAAAAAATTCAGAAAATCGAATCTGTAGGGTGTACCGACGATCCCCAACCAGTCACAGGTGTAGACGGGGATTAGTGGAGATTGGTGCGGTTTAGCCGGTCTGCTGGTGTGAGGCGTAATCCGTCATTCAGCGACAGATTAACTGGCTGGGTGAACGGTTCGGAATTTATACTTTAATTACTAATAACATAATAAACATAACAGAAAAACAGCAAAATTTTATATGAATCTCAATATTTTCGAACATTCTACAACAATTTCTTGATCGGTCCATCGATTGCGACACAGCCCGTGATAGCCAAATCTTTAACTATCTCTATGCATATTTATTCCTGAATATCGGTAGCTA
The DNA here is from genome assembly GCA_949128085.1 of Cetonia aurata. Lineage (NCBI taxonomy): Eukaryota > Metazoa > Arthropoda > Insecta > Coleoptera > Scarabaeidae > Cetonia > Cetonia aurata. The sequence goes on from OX421885.1 coordinate 41,101,994, forward strand.
CTATAGTGATTCATACGGATCTCATACGTGCTTCTTAGTTTATTAATTTATACCTTTCACACGACAAAGACATATATACGATGCACGTATGTCGCCACTAGTAGAAATCATTTTACGTGTCAATATATTAATATACAGAATGTTCGCTAAAGGTGGTCCGTATGTTTGTGGTATAGATGCTTCCATGCAAAACAATATTCGATATTGAAGGGTTTATATTGTAACGTGTTCCGTTAATTAAAAAGTTATCGGTGTTTAAAGATAGATACAACACAGGCGATATATTAAATAACTACGCGTTGTTTACAGGGCACAATTCTGACCTCCAGAGAAAACCCGGAAACTAGTGTACGCCGGATTTCTGCAGCTACTGGAGTTGTAAACACAACAGTATGGACAGTCCTACGTGAGCAAGAACTCTATTCGTTTCACATTTAGGGAATTCAAACTCTAGAACCAATTGATAATAACCAGTGTCTGCTGTTTTGACAATTTATTGAGCAGTAACTGATTAACGACCCAGAGTTTACTTTGAAAATTATTTATACCGATAAAAGACGTGAGGGTTCCGTTTCTTGGCTGTTGACTTGATTAAACATTAGGAAATATATAAACTTGAATAATTCACAAACAATTCAGAAGAATTTAGTTTGAAAGACTATATTTGAATGCTTCTTTTAATATTTTTTAAAGAAATTATCCGCATTCTCTCAATGTCAAACAATATTACACAAAAACCATACCAAGAGGTAGAAATGTTTTCGACTTTGTCACAATTGAATGAAGAAGCATCTTTTATGATATTCCCTAGTAATTTTGCACAATCCCTAGCACGCAATTTAATATAGTCGCATAACTAAATTGCGACGTCATAAAATTCAACCACTTCCTCCTTGAAAACCTAGTGGATTGCACGCAGTAAATCGCAATTTTATGTACGCGGGTGACGGCGCTTTAATAAAGCTAGTGAAGAGGAAACATCCTTTACGACAAGAAAGAATGAGCGGTAAAGCTGCTAATCCGCTTTTATTAAGATAGTAAATCGTTATTTCATTGCGAATTTTACTGCTTTCATAGAGAAAGCCGGTGAGAGCATGAAATTAATTTTATTTCAATTGTCGAAAGATGAACTGTCGCAGTGCACTTGTTGATTAGCTCCTAATGAAAAAAAAAACAATGACGCCACGTACATATGTATATACAGCACATCTGACCCAAATATCTCGAGAATGTCAGTTAATTGAATGACTCAATCACAGCTGAATATATGATTCAATTACAAGGTCAAGGCGATTGAGCAACCCTTTAATTACTCCTAAGTGTATTATGTCACTTAATTCTCGAAAGTGGGACGTCAAGAAATGAGCGTGTCATTTACTACTCGATAAACGTCTGCCTGCGTTGACGTGCAAATAGACACGAGTACTCATCACTAATGAAAATTGATCGTATCAGTAAAGACTAGGCATAAATAATAAAATAAGTTAAGAAGTAACTATAGCAAAAAAAAGGTTAGTGATCTAGTAAATCCTAACCTAGATTTGGCGGGAAAATACTCGTATGTATAAAACCCGAAGTAGAAGCAAAAATGGAGAACCTAAGGCTTCCGAGGGAGATGTCTCTTGAGGGGGATGCAGTAAGTAGAGCCACTACCCGTGTACCCGAACGTTCGGACTCCTAACAATTGACGTGATAAAGCACGGACATCCAACTTCACGTGAATTAAAACGCGGACTACACGTACCTTACTAATTCACGTACGGTACGTGAATATATGTACGTTCGGCGATTTGTAGAAAAAGGAAAGGCACTCTTGCCTACGGATTCCACGTGAATAATAATACACGTACGGTGCGTACTTTAGATACACGTGTATAGTTCGAAATATGTCCGTACAGGTATGTACACTCACGGACACCCAAAATGTCCGGTCTAAGCCACAGTGTAAGCGCAATGGTCCGTTCGGATATACTCGGGAGCAAAACACCCGCCCCGTCACTCTCTTTCCCAACGCCGCGCAGCCGGTTATTCGTTTATGCGAATTTTAGTAGGCTCCCGGAAGGAAAGTAGATGTGTTGAGGGGAACTACGTATTCTCTTGGTGAAAATGTGATGTATGATTATGTTTTTAAGGATGATAAACGTTTAGTCACTTATATTTTATCTTGTTTAGCATTCAGACGTTCTTTTCATTATAGTTCAGCAGAATTATTAAGGTTATTTTAATAATTGAAATTTTAAAATTTATTATTGAAATAAAAAATGTATAATTGTTTCTGATTTGAATTGGGATTTTTGTTTTCAGTAATATTACGGAAATTATAATTAAACTTGAATCAGTTGTAAAGCATTTTGGTATAGAAAAATATTTAAACTTTCTGCAAAATATTAATTAGAGGGCAAAAGGGAACGTGTTGGTGTATTACAGATTTTAACGGATTTTATTTCTTAAGAAATTCAAGGTGAATAAAAATAAGTCAAACTAATAATGAAATAAAGTATATTTTACATTAAATTCAATAAAAATAATAAATAATAGGTCCGCTGGGCCTATAGGGGTAAACGCGTAAATCTTTTCCGAAATTTCGATTTTTCACGATTTTCGGTAACGAAGCGACAATTCCCAAGGCCGATGCCCGTGCGCCGGCGAGATGGATTATGTAATATTGCAGGTAGTCGTGCACCGAACATCAAAACATCGAAACCTTGAACGACGACGAGTTTGATGTGAAATAAGCACAAAGGGGATCGAAGATTTCGTTCGTACCTAATTTCTCATATGTCAGTAATTATATTACTACCAAGCAACTATTTACGTTTTACATATAACTATGTGGATGTATGAAAAATCCCCGTCGTAAGATCTCTTGGGATGGCTTTATCTATGTCAGAAAGAAATTTTTTTTTTGTTAATGTTGAAATTAAATAAAGAAATCAATTATGTTCTCTCCTTTTCAATTTTATTGATAGTTGTATTCTTTGTTGTTATTTCACCCTGTAACGCTGAAATTAACAAAAAAACAAACACATTTAGATGCTACTCCGGGCTTTGACCGAAACTACAGACCCGTTTTACTTCTTAATATCAAAAATGTTAACAGATTAAATATTAATACAATAATAATAATATATTGGACAAAGGTTGCCGACGGTAGATGTCAGAACAAAAACTGTATGTCTTTCCACATTTGTGCAAAATAAAGCCGATACAGATTACGAAACCTCTATTCACTATACAAAAAATTTCATGAGTCACAATCAGATACCTGGAGTTGGCGGAAATGCCGAAAAAAACTTGTTATTACAATAAAAAGCCGATAAGAAGGAGCGTATAACATTTTGTCTTAATATTTTAAATACAGAATATACCAAAATACCGGTATTCATATTAGTTTAATATTATTGATTTTGGTAAAGCAGGTCGGTATTACAACCCCTAATCATAGTGCTTAAATGTAATACTACTTAAACAATTTATTGGAATTTCATAAACATTATAAGAATTATACCACCGCAGAAGTAAACAACAATTAACCAAGTTTTAAACGGATGCAATAAATAAACATTAGCTATTTCTAACTGTACATATCTGTATTTGCCAAACTCACAATCACTTTTCGCGTTTCAACTTTTGAATCACTTTGGCCTAACCTTCTGACCGTGACTAGTTATTAAAACAAGGAAAAAGTATAAATTGTGCTAAAGTTGTATGCGAAATAGCGCAATGAACTTCACCCGCATATCTTTCTAAACCGTTACGAAGCAAATATAATACATAAATATGCGTAATTCACAGAAAAACGGAATAGTCGCAAGGCAAGGGAAAGGAGCGGGTGCTGGTAAACTTCCGAACGCACCCGAACAGCTCGCTGCGTTTAGACTACGCATTAGACCGGACATTTTGGGTATCAGTGAGTGTACAGTACGTAGGTACGTACAGTACGTAGGTACGTACTGTACGTACGTACGTGCGTATACACGGTAACTATAACGTAATAAGTAACTTTAGACGATGGAAACAACAGTTTACAATCTCCATGAAACCGTGATGTCAGGATCGGATAGTAGCATTGAAATATTGGAGGAAAGAAAAGCTGCAATAGACATGGCATTATCAACGTCATGTTACGGAAGTAATAATTTATTTTTATGTTTGTCAATGTAACTAAAAATTACATTGAAAAATTTTACAAACACAAATAAATAAATAAAAAATAAAAAACCCAACTAGTATTTTCAAAATATGTATGTACACGTCACTTAAAACTAACAGTAAAAATAAGTGTCTAAAGCTGAAAACTGAAGCAAAAGAAGTATATAGAAAAAAACGACATTAAACTTTAGTTAACGCGGAATTTCAAAATTAATTTTCCCAAATTCCATGAAATTCCTTTTTGTGTATGTGTATACTGCCAAAACTATAAATACCATCCGAAATTACATAACATGTTATCTATGTCAAAATTTGCATATTATTAACTACATTTTAATATGGATACATGTCTGTTGTCGAAAGATAATCATAATTGGGCTTCATATTACCAAATTTAATGCTTGTATTATGTAAAACCCAATTACCCACATAGGAATTTGTTTGGGTTCCCTAGTTTATTAAATTTCATTCACACAATACCGCATAATATCCCACTTTGACATTATCGAAACCATCGGACTTTAATTCATTGTTTTAGCTGATACTATACTACGAGCGTCCGTATAAAGTAATTTATTCAACCATTAATTATTAACGAAAAAAAAATTCATTCATTAGCCCCCTCTTTCCAAAAATTTCAATCAATAAACGTAATGGAATTGACCGCAACTATCCTACAGGCGCTGTTTACAAAAATTCTCTCCCTACTAAATTGAATTATTGTTCACGGCATTTGCATAGACGACCTACGGATATTTCTGGCAAACATGTGGGGTTGATTGGCCGCACCCGCTGTTACAGATCGTATAATTTTACACTGCATTACGAAGTCCGAAACTCAATAGGAGTCTAAACTTGGTAAATGCATAATTTTGGAAAAGGTCACCGGGTTGAAAGATTATTTCCCAACTTCGGATTGAATGTTTAATGAAGTTCGCCCGATTAGAGATTCTAGTTTGACGTCTATATAGAGACGGAGAAAGTTGGTATTGTTATTTGTTGTAAATTAAGTTTAAACTGGTTGTAAATTCAACATTTTAATTCAGTAAAAATAATAATTTGCGTACGTAATTAACCCATATATGTCTAAAACTTTATAATAAAGAATTTCTAACATATTGAAATATAAGCACAAACAAGACATATTAACATATTTTATCATTTATTTATGCCAAATACTACATTCTTCCTGGATTTCAGTGTGGAGTAGCAGCAGTGAGTCTGAAAATGAATTACTAGTTAAAGATTTTTTAAAATGAAAGAAAAGTGAAACGTATTAGACAACGATTAAACCATAAAAATGATTTTTTTTATACGATTTCGCTTAACAAAAAGCACAGTTAGACAATTGTGGATAGACTAGAGACCCTTTGTTTCCACAAAATTGTTACTCCTAAAAATGCTTTATGTAGGTACATTGTTTTGTTTACGCATAATACTTTTGTATGTTCTAGAAATGCAGCCACACGGAGAAAAATGAAAATGTAGTAATGCAACAAAAATTGTTGTTTTCAATTTTTTGCATTCATTCAACCAATTTTAGTTAAAATCAGGACATTTAAATTTTATTCGAAAACAATAGCCTCATTGAAGGGAAACACATATTTCTGTTGAATTATATTTGTTAAATCAAACTATTATTTGCTTTAAACTACAGCAGAACTATAAAATCAGTTAACTGAGTATATGCGGCCGACTTCCAACAAATATTTACTTTCGCTTCCGAACTACCTCTAATATTCTTTCACACAAAACCTAAAATGAGAAAAAACAAATATACTGATTATTAACTCAAATACTAATAGTGTTTAGGGCAAAATATATTTGAATTTTCGTTGAGTGGTCAACAACTTAAAAGTTTTCGGTGTTTATAATATATATACACTCCGCCAAAAAAGTATCGCATAAACTAAAAAAGGGCATTTATGAACCAAGATATTTTTATACGTTCACAAAAAGTTTGCCTCGTGTATGGGAACTATAAAAACACTAACAAAATAATGGAACTTGGCGTTTTTACTTTATTTTTTTCCTAAAAGAATACATTTAGAAAAATGCATATGTGTAAGGTTTGCTCAGTTGTTTATTGAAAGTCTTCCTATACGGACAAATTTTAAAGTGCGAAGTCAGAGTTCTGTACCAAAGCTTTTAAAACTAAAATGAGCAATTTAACTTCAGAACAAGTGGCTGCTATAGTTGCTTTAATCGAAGATGGACGATCTCAAGCATACGTTGCTAATTTGATGAACATCAATCAGTCAAGTGTTTCTAGAGCCGTAGCCAGATATAGGGAAACAGGCATTTACAGTAGAAGACCTGTACCAGGTCGTCCAAGATGTTCTACTCGCCAAGATGACCGCTATTTACTACTACAAGCATTACGTCGAAGACATGTAACTGCGAGACAATTGCAGAACGACTTGGCTAGAGTCAGAAATACTCGTGTGAGTACTCAAACTATTCGGAATAGGTTACGACAGAGTGGATTAAGAGCTAGAGTAGCTGTAACAGCCCCTCGTCTCACTAGGAACCACCGAGTGGCTCGCTTAAGGTTTGCCAGAGAACATGTAAATTGGAACATTAATGACTGGGCCAATATACTCTTCACAGATGAGTCAAGATTTGGTCTTTACACCTCAGATAGGCGTATCTCAGTGTACAGACGAGACGGTGAGCGCTATTCGCAGTGTAATATCAGACCTAGACCTAATTTCGCTGGTGGCTCTATTATGGTTTGGGGAGGCATCTGTTTAACAGGTCGTACAGAGTTAGTACCAGTAGACAGAGGTACACTGACTGCCCACAGGTATATGACGGACATTTTAGAAGAACATGTAGTACCATATGCGCCAATTATAGGAAACGAATTCATGTTAATGCACGATAATGCACGACCGCATGTTGCAATAATCGTCCAGGAATACCTTAACGATGTTGGTATTCCGGTTTTAGATTGGCCTGCGGTAAGTCCGGACATGAACCCTATCGAGCACGTGTGGGACCTCCTTCACAGACGGATACGAACCCAAAATGTTGCCCCAGCGGACCTGCATGGACTAGCAAATGCTCTCCGTGACGAGTGGGAGAATTTGAATCAGGCTTATATACGGAGGTTAATCGAATCTCTGCCAAACCGTATGCGAGCGGTCATAAGAGCCAGAGGTGGCAATACTCAGTATTAAAAGCTACTGTTATGACATTTTTCTTTCCAAAATTATAATTTCTTGTTTTAATAAAAATCTCAAGTATGAGTTCTTGTTTTTATTTGGCCTGTATTTTATTTAAACAATCATAGAAATTATATCTTAGAGCGCATTAAAGTATATTTACAACTGTATGCTACAAACAAAGATTATGCGATACTTTTATGATTCAAAACTAAATTATGCGATACTTTTTTGGCGGAGTGTATATATATATATATATATGTATGCGCAGGCGCGATTCTCTTTTATTGTTTATCATCACTCGGTTGCATTGTGTGTGTTCTAAGTTCTAAGCGAACTTGAATAAAAAGTAAGTATTTCTTCTTTTAACTATGTGAACTTATCTGTACTGATTCAATCATACTTTTAATATTTGTGGATGAATATAATACGCATGTACATACATACGCAAGTAGGTATATGATAAAAACGTTAACCTTAATAATCATTCTAGAAAATTGAGGAAGTGAAGTGGCTTCTGCAAGTGTGGGGGTTTTCTGATTATATTGAGCTATTTTCTTTCGTCTCTGTCACCTGAAACTCAGTTTCAGATGTTTACCCAATGTAAGTATCTAAAAGTGTGTCACGTGACAGGTGGATTATATTCTCAAAGCAATACAAATATTGTCCGTAATTTAAGTCAAAAGTCAGATATCTTATTGAATCTCTTATAATACCTTAACTTATACTTTTTACATATTTTACTTACCTTCTATAATGCTTTCTTTAACTAATTCAGAGGAATAATATGGAGAGAGGTAATGAGAAACAAACAAAAAACAACATTAGGCCAATTGATATATTTTAATATTGACAGAATCATTTTAATCTTGTACCCTTTTCACATAGAAAGATATTTTTATATAGGAATGAATTCACTAACAATAATAATAAATATATATTTATATTATAATACCATATACATTTATGTAATATGTATTTATATACTGAAGACGAGACGCATCTATAGCCCGACTTATAGCAACGCCGGTCAAGTAGTTGGTGATCTCGCCTCTAAATTTATGCAATTAGTTAGTAGTACATCTATACAAACATACACGATAATAATTACAGTTGATAATGTGTGTTATCATCTTATTCCTTAGCTTTTCTTTATTAACAGTATTTCACGTGTATATAATCTAGGAGATTATAAGGTCAATAAAGTCCGCCCTCTTATTAGGGATGTGGCTGGAGTGACCCCTAATGAGACTGCGGTTGACCGTCGAGACACCTAGCGGACGCGGAATGCTTCGCAGATGTCTCGGATGTTTTCAAATTATAAATGTTGCTTTTAATACAATACGGGAACAGCTATCCGTACATAAATTAAAACAACGTAAAAGAATTTTTTTGAAATGTATTATACGTATTTTTTTTTTTTTTTGCTTTTTATCTATACGAAAATAAATAGCCCCGAAATAAACTAATTCATATCTATTTCGAGAAGTTTCGCCATATTCATTGCCAAGGTCGTTGTAAATTATGGGAAATCCCACCCGAGATCGTAAAAACGATTTACTCTAACCTAAAATTGATACTCTCTCTTAACTAAAAAGGATAAATTTACGTCGGTTGGGATTTCCCCGCGTTTTTTTTTTTTTAGCGTTCGTTTAGGTTTAGGCCGTGACCGCGCGTGCGCTTAGCCCCATTTCTGGAACAAGCCCATGCGTTGGCATCTGCAGTTCGATCCCCACAGGTTGCACCTGCACGAGCTGTTGTAGCAGCAGTCGTTCGACCTGTGATCGCAGTTTCCTCCCCTCCTAATGCACGCTCGTCTGAAAAGGTAAATTAAGGAAGTACGTCTGAAAAAATAAATTAGAAAGGTCTCATGATGACGGCCGACGCTTTTCATAGACACCTAGACATGGAGCATCGGCATCTACAAAGCGAATTCTCTACTTATTACGTAGTATTTAAGGAGGGACTTACACACGCATTGGGTGAGCTGGTTTTGATTTTTTTTGTTTTTGTGATTGGGGTGCGAAACACATCAACGTATAACACCTATTGGTTATATGAGGTAGGTGTGTTTCAAAGTGTAAGTAATGTCGGTGATCAAATTAAAATGCTAAATAAAGAAAAGCAAAAAAATCCTTTGTGTTCCACCATTTTTCTAGGTCACTTTTATTTGGGATGCACATTTACTATCTTTGAGGTTTCCGTGGAAAGACGCATCTAGTAGACACGTCCGGTGGACGTGATGAAACAAATTTTATACAAAATAAAGTTATATCTCCTGTCTTTTCCTTTCAACTAGTCCACCGATGTTAGTAGGTAGTATATCTCAATAGACCCCTATACCATCTCTCCCTCTGATGACAAAATGATTTAAAGTAACCATCATATTAACACACGGAGTTTTTTTTTTAAAACCAAGATATCCAACGTTTTATTTTGTAGTTACTGGTATACACGTTTCTTTTGGGAATATACGTGTCAACCTTCTTCAGAAAAGTAAATAGTTTCTTTTCACAATGTCCATATTAATCATACTTTAACGGAGGATCTTGTTGTTTTTACTGTAACGGTTTTACATGTGTCGCTTTCTTGATTTCTTACCGGCCTGCCACAGGGATCAAACTTAGGTCCACTTCACTCTACCATCTTCACGAATAATCTTTTTCAACTGTTAGATTATGGGGTGTGTATACTGTAATGTTGTTATAAATGTTTGTTGAAACGACCGCATGCGTTCAAATATCGAAAAATGTACAATACTATCTTTTGCAAGATGTGTTAACCCACTGTATTACAATTATACCGCATTTCACTCAAAAATTTCTAAAGTATCACTGTTTAGAGACCTAGGAGTACCTTCTAGTGTACTATCCAATTTTCTCTTCTCCTGTTCTCTAGGTATATTCTGCTTCCAAAGTTTTAGACTTTCTTATACGGTATTGTAGAGATTATACCGATCCGTTGGCATATTTTGCGATAGTATGATCAAAACAGAGAATACGCATGAGTTGTTTGGCATGACTTGAATCAGCCTTTCAATCAAGCATTTAATTGTTAAAATTCTAGAGATCCCGGAAAACGTTAACCGTATTTTTACCCACTGAGGGTCACGCTCTAAATTTCTAAAGAGGTAGAGATATTTAATATCATCTCTCGTTTGCTGTTTAAATTTGTGATGAAGTCACATTTTGACAACTATAACAAACCGATCTAGAAAATATCTTGAGTCAGGCAATGTCAAACTCGCTTATGAAATGGTTCAACTTTCAAGCACCTTAAGGAGTTTCCAAACAGTCATTGATTAATGTCTCAATTGTATGGTTTAAAATGCATATATCTCTGCTGTTTGACCAAGTCACAAACACGATCAATATTTCTGAATGCCTATAGTTTACAATAGACCATTATTGAAATCAATCCTTTTGTTATCTTATATGAAGGAGCATCATTTTCAAGTATACGAATTATAGATTCATGGATTTGTTGTCTATTTTTCTGGCGATATTTAATAAGAACTTGTTCCTCTCCATTTGTGTGGGGGCAGCTTTTATTTCAGCTTCGCAATACTTGTTTATAAACGTAACTCCAAAAACCAATTTCGTGTCCTTAATTGATAAATAATATCAGTATGCTGTGTCGTTAATTTTAACACCTGCTGTGCTAAAGATGATAAATATTCTATAGCTGTCCTATACTGCACAGCAAGGTATTTCCAAACGCTTCTTTTGCTTTTACCGCGGTCGGTATTTGCATTGCTAATTCTCTTTCATCACTTCAATACTAAATTCTCTTTTATAATTTCCTCCTTCATTTAACTTTCAACGTGGCTTAACCAGTGGACTTCCTCAAATTTATTCCAAACCGCATAATTTATGTGGAAGTACTGTGAAATACTTCTGCTGGATTATAATTGCTTGATTCAAATGTAAACGCAATGTATGTTCTACCGTATACGGAGTGAGATTTTAAAGATAAAAAGGGGTTAACAATAAAACAACCTTATTTAAAAAAGAAAAAAGAAAGAAGAAAATATTATATTAAGAACAATTGTTCAGAATTAACAGCTTTACTCAAACATCAACACTAAAAAGTGCCTTTTTTTCTGGGTCATCCTTTATGCACTCCACATTTGTAACAACTAATCTGCTAAGTAATACAAATCTGTAAATTGGTGGAACTCCTTAGGCGTTTCAGCAATTGTTTAGGAATAACACTCAACTATTTTGTCTATTACGTTTCCCAAGTACCTATTTATATAAATATTATAGAACTCCCTGTGGTAAAGATCCTAGGATTATCTGTGAACATATCTACACTTATTGGCATTGATAAAAAGTTAATATTTCATTCAATGTTAGGCCACTAAAAAAAAAACTAAATATTATGTTTGTGCCTAACGCTCTTATTTTAGGACAGTGAAATTTAGAACTCTAGAATGAGAAAATTGCTAAACATAACTATTGTAAGGTTATGTGTATTACAAAAACAATATTATAAAATAAAAATGGCACAGCTTGAGTGAGAATCTACTACAGAAAAGTTTGTAAAATTACCTTGTAACTCGCATACTATATTCTCTGTCAATATTTTTCTTTGGGATAATTTTTTTTATTACAAAACGACTCACTAAAACACATTTCCACTTGTATAATTTCTCTGCTAAGGGTTATACCGTTTTAATAGTATGGCGACATCTACTTACTGCAGAATAAATAAGTTTCTAAAAAGAATTAAAATTTCAGTGCACTATTGCAAGTGTCATTTTTTAATGGGGATTAATGTCTAAATCCACCTAAAATGCAGAAAATATGGGCGAATATTTTATGCAAATTTTAATAATTCTTGATAACATCTCTAATTTACATTTTTTTCATTAGTTACATCAACTACCAATACTTTAAACAGATTAGCTATTATTACTGTAGAATGCATTAAGGGTGATTCAGAAAAACAACTTTTTTTTTGTTTTTGGGATAGGAAGGTATGACTTTATAATATATTTGAATATAGCTGTTGATTGTATTCTCTTAAGGGCAGTGTAATCTTAAGCCTTTCTTTCATTTTTAAGTGTTCACTATGTATATGGTAGAAAATAAATTGCGTTCAAGTGATCTCAAATCGATTTATTGCAATTTTAGAAAAGCCCATAATAAAAACAAATCCCATATGGTGCGTACTCTTTGACACACCTTGTATGTTACCTCAAATCTGAAATTGTCAGTGTATCTACATTTTGTAGGGATAACAAAGAAAGCACATTTTAAAGCACGTAAAACTAAGTAAAGCAAACAGCAAGTAATATAAAGTAAGCGCAAGCGAACTCATAAATCGCATGCCGCGTAGCAACCATTCATACTTACAATTAACAAAAATAAACAAACAAAAAATTGCACACGTGATATATCCCACTTCGAAAGGCTTCTTTCAAAGCATTCCATTCTCTTTTTAATTAAACGATCGCGCGCAGGATAACGCACACGTGCGAAAATCAGAAATTGAAAATTTATTTAGCGAATCAAATTGAAATTACATCTCTTCAATTCCGCGGATGTAAACCTTTTAAAAAAAAGGTACAAAAAAGCATTGGATAAACACAAAACAGTAGCGACTATAATGATAAAGTTTAGTGTGGTATTTTAGTTTTAGTAGTGTTTTAGTGATTCTTACATTTTCTCAGTGTCATCGGATTTCTCCTGCCGTTTCGATTGCAGAGTTTTAATGCTGCGAATGGAAAGAAAACAGAAAATAGATGTGAGTGAATCCGTCCTGGGCTTGTATACTAATTCTGCGCTATTTTAAACTAGATACAAACTTACCAATATTGACTCGACGTGGAATTCGGATTAGGAATACAATTATGAGATAAAGCAAATGTTGTAATTTAGTATTTCAGTAAGTTTTCAACTTATTAATTTGCTTTATCTGGATACTAAAACACATCTACGCCATTACTAGCTTTAATCGCGCAAATATCATCTAAATGCAGATGTATTCGTACATAATATATACGAGTTTTGTTTGGGGTAAATCTCCGACACCGAGCAACTACACAAAGCTTTTTCGTTTACTCTATTGCTTAATAAACTAATTTACTGCATATGTTAGCGCACATAGAGCGCAAATGCTATATAGCGCTGTACACAAAAATTGTAGACATTCAACTACGTAAAGCTCACTTTTGTGCGGTCTGCAACAGTCGATCCAAGGCGTTGTCGGAATATTCATCCTCTAAAGACAGCCCATCGTCTGGAAAGAAAGGAAAGAATAACGATAAAAGGTTAAAGAATATTCAGTAATGGAAGTAATTATTATACATTATTATACTTGGCAACGCAGCATATATAGTTTTCAGAAATCATTAAATAAATATATTGCCGTATAGTGCACGACGATTATTGTTATAAACCATTATTTTATTTTTGCGAAATAAAGTCGGTAAAATTAATTTCCTGGTGTCGGCGCCTCCACCAAAATTGCACCTTACGATTTGCAAATTAATATTGAATAGTGTCCCTTAACAGCTTTCCTTTTACAAATAGTACTTTTAGTAACAGTTTTCCTATTACTTTGCCATTAATTTCTGAGGATGAACTAATAAACATTATGTCTTCATTCCTTGACAATAATATATCTGGAGATGATTTAATTCCATTATTTTTAGTCATTTATCCATTCAAACGTCGACTTTTCCTAAATTGTGGCAGAAAGCTAGAATTTCTCCTACATTTAGTAAAAAGGGTTCAAAAGCAGAAATTAATAACTACACTGAGAAAAATGGATTGTAGAAATTAGATAGTAAATCTCTTTATGTTAATTAGTAACATAATTATTGTCAAAACGACAATATGTGGGGTATTAAGAGTAAAATAACCAGATGTTACCATGCTTATAGTAAGAGGTAAAATCTGGATGTTACCAGGTATTCGATGCATATTCAATTTCTAACATAAATGTTCGTAACGCTCTTCCCACCCCTTGCTCTATTCATTGTCGATCTTTACCGAAGAAATCGACCAATAAGCTGTATTGCCACTCACACGTGTTATGTACGTGTGATACAGGTGTACGTATTCGTGTCGGTGCATGTTTGTGTCTGCACAGAGAAAAATCCATGTTGTAATATTTACACTTCACTGTTTGACGGAAATTGTAGTAAGAATTCCTACTATTGTGCAAAATTTTAGAACAACGGCGTTGCATTTTCCTATATCACGGTTACAAAAAAAGAAATAAAATTGTTTAAAAATATTGTGTGACAATCTTCTACAAAATATAGTGAAATGTTTTACAATATTTTACAACAAGTGAATATAATAAATTGCATATAATGTAGTGAAGACAGTTATAATAACAGGTGTAGCAAATTTACTGTGTTGTGTTTATTTAGGTTAGGTTAGGTGCTTGCAACAGTCACCTTACTTTGATTATTGAAAACGGCATTAATAATGAGATGGAATGAAATGAATGCTGTATAGTTTTATATCTATATAGTAGGAATATCATAATACTCATAATTGGTTTAGCTACATAAATATGTGATACTACAGCTTTTGTCGTAAAGATGGCGCTACGCTTGTTTCATAATCTTTGAAATTCGTACTCAATGTAAATTGTGATCGGTAAATGTGGCTGCGTAATATCTATATGATGCTTATACATGGTTAACGTCGTGTAAAAAGTACTGTGGACAATCGCCCACAGACGAGAATTACGAGGCGCTTCAATACCGGTAGTACTCTACAGTACACGGGCCGGTCTGATTCCCGCAATCCTGCCCGATACGACGGCAATTCGCCCGGCTGTCACCGGCTAATCAAATTATATTAATTAATTATAATTAAAAATTATTAAACTATATTTATTATAGTTTTCATTGTTAACAGTTATTATCAAATATAGTCAGCGCTACTAGACATTTTTTTCACATTTACTAACATGTATGCTCAAATTAATAATACAAATATAGTACACTTTACCATACGAGTTAATAAAAAGTATTCACAGATATTTACTATACAGATATTGTCACCGGTAATATGAAATATGATTGTCCCTATAGGAGCTATAAAATATATTAAAGTATACTATATTTATGTTAAAGAGTACTATCTATTTCTCTCAGTGTACCGATTAAACAGAATTTTCATTATTTCTTCTATAAAATGTAAAACCTGAATTCTGACAGTAACCGATTTTAAAAAAAAAAACAAAGTCATATAGATGCAAATTTTGCTGAATTCGGCATTGTAAAAATTCATTATAAGGTTGACATACGAATGTTAAATACCTATAATAATTCTCGGTGGAAAATGTAATGTTAAAATATACAATGTTGTTTAGATTAATGTTCAGCAAATGTATATTTCTGCATCACATTATTACTATTTGCTTAAGAGGAAAGGTTATTTGTTCACGCAGAGTAAATGACTCTCATCCAACTCCGCTTGTTTAGTAAACACGTCACATCCGCCATTGACTTCACACGTTGGATGCAAACAAACTTAAAGATCCATTACTTTTTCATAGGAAATATGGCATTTTTTTTTTTTCGTTTGAAATCATTATTAAAAATTCTTTAAGGATTTGTAACATGAGTATGACACTATACCATATAATAATAATAATTTTATTTTCAATGCGATCTGCAAAAGCAAATATATGCCTTGTCCATTTTTATACACATATATACAAACAGCAATCAATACATGTAACACATGATAATAAAATAAAAGAAAAGGTGTAAAAGTAGTTATAACACTTGGCATGAAACTCATCCACGGTATAAGCATTTCTCCAAGAGGTGCCTCCTGAACTCTCTCTTAAAAGCCCCCAGACTACCTGCCCTATATACATTTAAACAAGTCTAAACCACCTGTTTAGCTATCTAAGATATATGTTCACTTGTCAAAGCTGCTGGTCTACCTGTCTAACCCGTTTTTCTGGCTGCCTAAATGGTCTGTCTACCTGCTTAAGCCGTCTGTCCACCTGTCTATTACTTTCAGACCCCCTGTTTAAACCTTATGGGATTTTGTGTTAGAACTGTTACAGTGATTTTACTATCGCCACTGATAGTAGATGAATTGTAATGATTTTATTTATTTATTTTTTAATATTTGCTTTAGGATGACGCATTTTAGATCTTCAAATCCTTCTTTCCACCACACACCGTTACAAAATCATTCCAATATTTGCTATCGCTCACGGCGTTCACGTAATCCTCTTTTTCACTTCCACTTTTATTCACTATTTTGAGCCTCTTTTTTCCACATTTAAATTCCTCTAAAATCACCAACCGCTTCCCAGCACTTTAATCTTTGCTATCCTAAAATGTCTACGTAAAAATATATAAGTATGGCAGAGATTTTCACAAAATTAAAATATCCAACCCTTTGCCGCTGTAACGTTTTTAACCGCGCAGGAACTGCGTATGCGGCGAGAGATCCAGGAAAAGTTCAGCCGTAAGCTATTTTCAATTTAGTGACACACAGAAATTCAACCTGCGTTACTTTTACCACATCAGAATATCCCTTTTGGTCCTATCTAAACAGAACCCCTTCACTTTATTAAAACGGAAAAATTGATAATCGCCGAAAGACGAACAGAGACGGACAATCGTTGACTAGCAATAAACGAGCAGGACACCAAATCTACACAATGGATTATTGTCGTTAGGGAAAATAACTAAAGGAAAACATGAGATCCCATGTTCTCCTAATTGCGTTTTGGCTGTTGCGTCGCAAACAATTCTCTCTCATTGTTTGTCCATGGAATTTGCTTGATGCCTATTCCAATATTCTCTAGTAATTATTGTTATTATTATTCATGGACTGTGACAATCGCCCATGAATAGGACAATATCTAGAATAAACTACGGCGAATCGTCGGAGCTTAAGCAAACACCACTATCATTGATCCATCTGCAGTCTGCGTCAGTTAAAATTACGTTAGCTTTCAATTAGGGTTAGAATCAACGAATTCATATACTAGGTTTCTACAAAGAACGCGTGCCAGACGGCTCAAAGGAGAAGAGCGTTAAAGTTTCGATACACAGCTATTGTTTTATTTAATTTCACGAACGGACCTTTTCTACATAACATCGTCCACTCTTTATTGACGAACAACTTAGATAAATACGCTTTACCGGCACGTTTTCTAAATCACACATCCCGACTCCCTTTTACACCTGTTAAGAACCGTCCGAGAAATGTCTAACAGACTTCTAACACGATCTCATCCACACCACAAACAACGGGCACTGACAAGACGATCCGTAGTAGGCAACAAAATCCCATACCCTTGTTTATGACACGTTCCAACTTCCCTTGCACAAACGTCGACCGATGTTTATTTTCCTTGGCGTATCTACACTTACGAATGCCCCCTGACATTTCCCTGGGGGATGCAAAATGGTACGCGCCGGCAACTGTCTCGTCATATTTCGCATACACCCAATCTATACATTCCGGAAACTCGTCATAGCACACGAAGTTATTTACAAATACACGTCAACGACGTGCAGGTACTGATATACATCAGATGACGTCAACAACCAAATTATTTGACGTATTTTGCAGGAGGGTGATTCCTCAAAGTTGATAGTGATGTTGAGAGTATATGTAGAGTGAAACAAAGCGACTTCTTAAAAATCATCAGAGCACAAAATATTCTTAGAACAGTCCAGGGAATAACTCCTACAATTTTTGCCGTAAGTTTAATAAATTATATTCATTGTCTTTATTTACAATTAATGGTAAAATGAATTGCGCTACTATGTTCTGTAAGTACTATTTATCATTTTTAAGCTTTGTTAAGCCTTTCCACGAGAAAACGAATACATCAACGTGGAAATCTTGTTAGAGCGCTATCTGTCGGCGGAAAAATCAATTACTTGACGTATTACACCCGTGAAAGAAACGACGCTAAAGCAGCTGTCAACGTGGCTTTCAGATTAGTACCCTTACCGTTTCATCCGGCTACTTTACTACCATAAAGGGCAGAGAGAAGAGCGAGTATCACCGTCAAAATTAAGTACTTCTCTGCAGCGTGTGTATGATCCCACGTGATTAACGGTAGAGAAATAACGGTGTACGCTTCGCATCGCGAACTCGTTAACTTGAAGGACTGCCCCCTTAAAAATATTACGGATACAGTGATGGCGCTGACGGTTTATCGCACACACTACGTATTGTTATATGATCGCAGCGTGCGTGTGTTTCAAAATAGCAGCACGTATCGCGCGACAGTTACACAATTTAACCTTTTCCGAGTCGAGGGAATAAACAGAAAAACACCGCGGAGATCGGAAAGTTCGTACATCGCTTCTATTCTCCCGGCGCCTTACAGTTGATGATGTTGCCATCAAGAGAGACGGAATTAGGTGTTTGTCTTTCACGGCGCGCTTCTTTACTTATTTATTGTAGTCTGTGCGCTGATGGGAGATGAAGACGCGACTCGTAAGCCGATAAGGATAATACGAGTATTGTTTCGTGTTTCTTATATTTCCTTTTATAGTTGCATTTCCTTGTGTGTTCTCGCAATATAGATAATATTTAATGAGGAGCTTTTAGATCAGAATTATATATTAGTTAGATCTAGTTTCTGTCAGCGTTATTCAAATATACAGGGGACATTTTGGTGTAATGTGTAGAAATTTTGAGTGAGTTAATAAAATTCAACATCTCAGTTGACGTTTAACATTTCTCCGAACATTTGAGGATCATAAATTTCGTCAAAACAAAACTATTGTTGTAAAAGTGCTTTCTAAGAAATTTTACGGAAAGTTTTGTAGAAGAATGAAGTTGGTATTAAAATAAAAAGAATTATATAGTTACATTTTTGTATAAAAAGAAAAACAGTTGGTAGTACTGTATGAGTATAGGTAGTGAGTGAAATATACGTTTTTGCTTAATTGTTCCTCTGTGTATTATTGTTAATTAGAAAACCCACGGAAGACAACAGTTTTTTGAATAAATTAAGAATTTGTCAAAAGTTAATAAACCAAAGAAACGTAACTTGTGTATATCTTGCAATCTAACTTCTGCCTGAACGATTAATGTATCTAAAATTTCGTTAAAAATTTGTTTATATTCTTGTATTTCCGATTAATAGAACAATCTATGTTTTTTTTCTGACTGCTGGGTTCTGACTATTTTTAATTCTCGTCTGTTATGTTGTTGGTAGTTAGGAAATATATCGTATTTAAAATTATTATTAGAAATATGTTGAATGATGGATCTTCTACATCTCTTTTTAATGGTTCTTCATGAATATTTCATTCACTATTCTCCATTTGCATCAAGTTTCCATGCGGTTCTTTACATTTCCGCCACACAGCTAAATTTTGCTTACCACATCCTCTCAGAGATTGTAAAGGAACTCTGGTTATGCGGCAGTATATTTCACTCCGCTGAAAAGAATTCCCAAGGTGATACTGCGAGATCCACATTTTTACTTAGCTCGGGAAACGAAGAAAGATCCAGACTTTAACGAGAAAACCTGAGACAAACCCCGTTGCACGTCCTACGTAAACAAACCAGCTTGCGAAGGACATAATTGCAAACTGCTCTTGCGTTATTTGTTCCTTCCTTGCCTTCCCGGTGGTGTACATCTTAATAAAATCACAAGTCGTCGCCAAGGATACCCCACCTCTGGTTTGTTACGAAGTCGGTGTTTTATCACGAGGAAGGAAACTTTTCCACACCGCTATTTTTATGGAAAACGCGTTCACACTGACGTAATTTCCTTTAGAAATTGCCTCTGGTAAAATACACAATTTAATTACGCATTTTTCGAAAGACAAAAGGTTTCCTGATAAACAAAAGTCATGGTCTCCACCGTTTCGACCATTAGGTATACAGCTTCGTTTTAGAAACGGACCGGCATAATGTAGAGGAAAATTTAAAATCCCCTGACATTAATTAAATCTTAAAAGATGGGTGGCTACCCCAACGTTGTTGTCGCTTCTCAACCAGCGGTTTTCGTGATCTTTAGAACTAAATTGATCTTACAGGTGTTTGAAGGATGATATTGGGTTAATTAAAGCGAACCTGTTTTCGCAATGGGAAGCCCTAGCCTCTTAATTATCCGTTTATGTGAAGTGAACGATAAGAAGGAAATTTTCATTTTCATTCGAGCTTGACAATGAGTGCTAATTATTGAGGTTATTTTAAAATGTTAGCATTTTAGAAACTGTAGGAAATTGAATCTAAAAAGTTTTTACTTTTATTTTATTTAATTTAAATAAATGTGTTGAATTGGTTACGTTTTGTTTTTGCAGTATATTTCAATTAATACTCTCTTCTTAAAACTGTTTCAAACAAGGTTTTATCATTATTTTACTCAATTTAAGTAAGTATTCTAAATCGGATATCCTGTGTTTTTAATTTTATTTCAATTAACACAATCCTATCTCCTCAATATTGAGTTAGTCTGTTGTTTGAGCACCGGACCTGGTTGTGTCTGTCGTAGCAAAGTAATATGCCCAGAACGATAGAGCAGGCGGAAGCGGGTACTGACGGACTCAATGTTAGAGAGGTTGAGGGGCGCTCGTCCACTTAATCCAGATCCTATTAAGAATATCGTTGCACTAAAGGGAGTTCCTTCGCTAACTTTTCTGGCAGTCCAGATAACCTAAGATGCAAACGATCAAACGATACCTCGTGCGACAAAACCCACAATTATATAGGATTTACCAATGAATAGCTAAGAAATTACTATACCTAAGAAATATGGATCACGAAATGGACATACGAAATGGACCTGAAGATACCTCGAAGCAGTTGCGATAACTAAAACTGGATATTATAGGGTTTAAAAATGAATTTTGGAAAATGAAAAGAAATGCAGCAATATAAAACTAAATGAGACGATCGCCACTCCACGGCAACAATACATAGACACGATAAGGCCAGTTGCATATTCTACCAAAAGTAGTGACTCATGCTAATCCAATAACCTGGCACATGGTTCTGATTATTGGGCTCCTTAAAATCATGGAGCAAATAACTAAAATAAAGGGAACTTCTTCAAAAAGGACGGTTTATTAAGAAAGCAAGATTATACAGCGGTTTCTATGAGAGAAATCGATCTGAAAAATAATCTAAAGTTCATATTTTGTGTCCAAATACTTTAAACAAATCAAATAGCTTCAGAACTCTTAATCTTTCCATTTTAGCTTTTCCTCGTATTAAAGGCAAACCTGTTTTCCGTTAGAAATAGATTGCCCACAGAAATAAAAATGTGAATGGAAAGAGCAAAATCGAATAGTACCTTGTCAAAAGAAATGACTATGCTCATATCTGCCATGCATGACGGTTTATGTCAAATATGTATTATTATTCTAGTGAAATAAGAAAACCGCCATCTTTACGACAATTTCTGTAGTACAACATATTTGAATGTATTTACTACTATATAAGGAATAATGTTTAGATGTAGGCATGCGTGCCTGGGGGTTGTCACTTTTGGGAAAAGGTAATTTCAGGACCATAATTGCATTAATTTAACTGCAATTTTGGTTGGCTCAATCCTTATTTCTTAATAACGCTGACTTGGTTAATGCAACAATATTTATTGCTTAAATTAACTTACATATTTAACCAAAATACCACATGGAACTTGATTCAAAAAAGCAGAGCAGATTTTCATTGATTCTGACCAAACGTGACGCATAAATTTCCCGTAAATATTAAAGTAATCGTAACTTTGAAGGGCAAACTTTATATACCGCATAATATCGCAAATCTGGATCTTACAAGAACTTTTGTGAAAGCAAATTTGGAACAGGCAGATGAGGTATAATATTATGCATACATATTTACATATATGTATGTATAACGCCATATTGGATCCGCCCACATTTATATTGCTGCAACGCGTGAGATTTAAGCCAATTTTAAAGGTGAAATAGGACGCTACATTGTACATAATATATTCCGACCAACCCTCTTATATACATATATGTATAACCGCTGCCAACTTCTCTTTTCCTTCTGTTCAATATAAAATTTATCTCGAAACAAGACATCCCGCAATAACACTCGGTCACTCGGGTACAAAGTTTTATGACGTCAATATCGTACGCCCCCTACCGGTGGAAACTTTTCACTGACAAGTAGAGATTTTAAACCTTCAAGAGTATCTATATACCCGCCATGCTACGTAACTACCGATTAAATTACCTACTATCGATTTACATGTGCGTGATTCTCAAAATTAAAGGTACACAAGTGCTTAGTGTTTAACAAGCAGGAACAACGATCGCCTAACAATTCCAATTTCGAACTACGCTCCATCCGAGTTATCGTAAACGTATACTCAGTTCGCTAATTAAACCGGTCGCTCTAATTAAAACCATACGCAAGCTATTAGTTTCCGAACAATGACGCCTCTAAACACGTTCTACAAACTACAAACTTTACTGTGCACACACCTAGATGACGCTATTGTATCGGTGGCGAAAACACGTGGTGATGAAACGATGGGAATCGTTGAAGCAGGATTACGGTTATTTGAAGCTAACGTTTGCACCACTCGGCAGATGTCACGCAACGTGCTTGTATAATAGGAGCGGTGGCAAGCGAATTTAAACTTTTAATAGGTGTCGCTCTTCATGTAGTTATGCGCGCAGTTATGCAACTTATGCAACTAGTCGTGCAGCATTGTTAAACTAGTTGTCAGTACGTTAGAAAAGTTTGAAGCACATTATAAAGCAATTATTAAGTCTTGTATAGTGTATGGTTGATTGCCAGTTTTTCACAGTCTAATTAATGAAATATCTTGACGAATAACCATATATTTTTTGTATTGTAATATCATCCAAGTGAAATATAGTTTAGGGGCGGAATTTTTTACACAGCAAACCGAAAAAGTTTACAGTTAAAATTGACAGTAATTTTTTAAAGCAATTCCGCAAAAACAACATTTAAAAAACGACATGATACTCTCGTATCATTTAGCTTACAATATATAAAAAAAAAGATACTATGGTACCCTTATTAGTGATAAAAGTAGGCATTATTAGGAAACTCCGAGATCTATACCCAGTTGGCAACGTTGTAAAAGCAATTACAGATTACTTCATTATCAAACATCAATTTAAAACATAACCTAAGACAAATACACATATTTATATATTTATTATCTATGCACATATTATGTGGTCGCTGAAGTATGCTACAATCTATTGCCTTCTTCAATTTTATCGCATGCGTGCTCTGAATAGGAATAATTCAAGTATAAAGTTTCGAATATCGGAGAATCTGTCACCCTAACCCATTATTGGATGTTGCAATCTTTAGGTGTGTTTGTTTACTGCATGGAACATATTCGGCGCAAGATCCAATATTTGCTTATCAAATTTTGTGGAAAGGCCAGTGGTTCTGTGTAATACATCAACTTGTATCAAGCAAAAACGAAAAGGAGGCGTAAGTAAAGTGCAAATAAAATCAGCATTTAGGTTATAGATTATGATTATGACACCAGTATATAATGGATACTTTTAACTATCTAACTAAACAGAGATACAGTCACCGACAGAATTGAGTGGACACTAAGCGATTTTTAATTAAACTATCAATTTTAGTCATACTTATTTAATGATATGCAAAATCATATGATATTCTAGCAGATCAAATAGTTAAACATAAGTAGGTAATATCCAAAAACATACTAATATTACAAAACAAATACATTGATAATAAAATATAATACGATGTCCACTCAATTAAATCTCCAATGGCAATATATCTATTAGATTTAAGAATAATATTTTTTAATTCTTATTCTTAAATATTCTTTTGTTTCAATGCCAATATTAAGGTGTCCTTAACATCGAAGCGTAACATACATTTCTAACAAAGTTAGTCAACTAACGCGAGATAATCCATTCATACTGTTAGTAACTTTATACATTTCAACTTCTACACGACACTACTAATCTGATGGTAGTTCTCTCGCACCCACACACATATAAGGATTTTGGAGCAAACTTAATGAGAAATTCCCATCAGATTCGTTTGGAAGGGATTCGGCCGTTATAGAATAGAGAAAGCGTCAATTCTCCTTTTCGTCTTTTCACGAATTAGCGCCACAATTATGTATTTAACATAATGTCAAATTGACTTTCTCCCGAGCGTAGGGGTATCTAAAGTTCGCTCCAGCGGTTACAATGGCGAATAATTAATTTTACCCTCATATTCCGGTTTTGGGGCGGATAGATCGGCTCTTGTTAGCGGCTGATCCTCTTTTTCCGTGGCTAGGAATAGGATGAGGGCTTAGTTGCGTGGTGGAAATAATAAATTTTGCAGTTAACCCTAATGGGTCTCGGAATTGGGGATTTAATCGAGGGATTTTGGTTAGGTTATATTGGTGTTGACGGAAAAAGAATTCTATGCTGTAGATGGATATTTATTCTATGGTAGGTACAACGTGCGGTAAGCCATCAACAACGCATCGAAGTCGATGCAATAAGTTAGATTTCTCAGTACATATATAACTAAAGTTGATAAGCAAAGTCATTTAAAAGTTCAAGGTATGAGTTTAGCGTGAAAACTAACTGTTGTGTTTTTTCTTTATTTAAACAAAGATTAATATCACTAAAATATGACTCAACTTGTGTAAGAGCATCATATATTTCATTTAATGATTCCAATTTTTCATGGCTGGCCAATGTAGTCGTGCCATCAGCATATTCAATATTCTTAAATGCAATATGACCATTAGAGTACAAATTTTAAAGGTCAAACTTAAATTTTTTGCAATTCAATTTAAAACCTATTGTTTAGTTCAGCCTTACATTTAACATAAGTAATTTACATTATGTAATTTTCGATAAGTAATTCAAATTTTTAGATGACTCTGAGAATGACCCAATTGGGTCGAAACATGTAAGGCAAATAAATTTTAATGAATTACTTAACATTTATATAATCTCTGTATATGATATTTTAAGAAAAAATCCAAGAAACCGGTAAATTTTATTTTTTAATCTAATTTATGGATTAGAACAGAAATATATGAATTTCTTATTTGCGGTGGGTTAAAATTTGTTCTCATTTTAATCCCCTACAACCCCTATCATGCACCACTGATCTCCTTATTAAACCAAGATGTCCAAATTGTCAAGACGAACATTTTTCCTTTTAATTTCAGTTCGATATCTCTTCTAGTTCCAAAGATATCGTTAAAAATGTGTTTTCGCAGTGTGACTTTATGGGTCTGTGACCCCCCTACAAATGAATATTCGCAGTTAAACAAAATGCTTGTCGATTATTTTTCACTGCAATATTTGATCAAAATCGGAGGTGATGACTTTGCTTGTTAGTGTAATATAATGCACTGTCTCATATATTTAATTCTGTTAGACAACAAAGATTATTATTATTATTAGTATCTTCATCTTTTACTCAAATGAAGAGCCAGTGCAGAACCAATTCATAACTAAAGTTCGCCTCTTTACTAGCGCACCAAGGAACTAGGATTTAGTTGTATTTACCTCTAACACATTTCCAATTCCGATACTAATCCGTAATCTAATCTCAACTGCGTAAAAGTTAATGTTCGTTCACGAAAAGTGAAGATCTATTGCCCAACCAATCCACTGAATTCCCATCGCCACGAGCTATTAATAAATCTTGCGGTAATCTGTCAAAGATCCGAGCGGACGTTTGACATATTGGCAAACATTCGTCTGCGAAGCCAACGCGGCTACCCTAAAATGGATGAGCGATGGTCGATGATTTGTTTACAATACACTTGGCACGGCCTCCGATACTGAACAAACAACGGACAACCACTATGGATATGGAAGAGGGGTAATTACACGGTCACCCTACAAGAGAATCCATGTTCCAGCGTTACATAGTGCAAATAAAGACGAAATAGACATAGAATTACCCATGCATATTTCTGATCGTCTCGCTTATAGAGGATTATTCGAAGTAATTCTTTCAGGTGTATCGTTTTGGTGCGTATGTTACGCCCTGAACGTATAATGTTATGTTTACCGATACCGTTGCTCGTATATTTGCCAACTGTTCCGGCTATTACGGCCATAAATAATGATGATAAATAGCGCAGGGCGTAATGAACTTGCACGCCCGGTACACTCAGGTTGTGTGCGGTTGCACTGCGCCCCATCTGCCTACTAGGAAAACAATTACATCATCATCCGCTAACTGGGAATGTTCATGTTTGCAATAAACAGGTCGATAACAAGGTATATAGTATATAGGTACGTCATAATAAACATTAATTATTGTAATTGGTTTAGATAAAATTAGCCGATGGAGTTATCTAGAATCGAGATGGTATAGTATGAAAACAAACACACGACAATAAAACGAAAATAAAAGGTTTTACAATACACTTAAAAAGACGGGATATATTGATGAAATGTAATATTATTGCTGCCTCAAAATTCGTGTCCGTGATAAGTGATGAAACAAGTGACATTTCAAACATTTTCCAAATGGTTATAGTTTTCCGTTATACTTTAGCAGACGGTACCCCTGTTGAAAGATTTTGGGGTTTTTTGAAACCTTCTGATCGTGATGCTGTTGCGTTAGCTGGCGGTATGGATACGTTTTAAATTCTGTTTTAAAAAAATCTGATCAGCTAATTTCGCAAAGCTATGACGGCGCAAGTGTTATGAGTGGTAATAATGTCACAAGCAACGAGTATAAATACAAATGTTCGCATCTTTTTTTCCGATCTGAGTGATATTACGAATTTCTTCTCCAATTCTCCACAACGAGTTTCTGTATTAGATGAGGTCGTTGGAAGTAGAGTTCCAAATGCATCTGCTACAAGGTGGAATTTTAAAATTAGAACTGTTACCACTGTTTATGAAAACAGAGAAGCCCTTATTGAGTGTATGGAGAAAATACAATCAACGTCCAGACAATCGGATACCGTCACAAAAGCTGGTGCCCTTTTAAGATTATTGAATGACCCCAAGTTCGTTTTTTCGCTGACAGTTTTTCGTCTTTTAATGCCTCATATTAATATAGTATATTCTCAGCTGCAAAAAAGAACTGCTGATTATGTGACCATAAAAAATGTATTGCAGAGCTTGAAAAAAACATTCAGAAAGAAAGGGAAAATATACACACTATCAGAGACGAACTAGACGACATTGATGTGAGTCACTCTAGGAAAAGAAGGAAGGTAGATGAAAGAACCTCTTATGTTTCCACGACTGTTCAAGCTAAAGTCAAGTCGTTTTTCACCACTAGGCTATTAGTATTATTAATAAGAATAAAAAAAAAATTCTTAAATCTAATAGATATGTTATCATTAGAGATTTACACCAAAATGTTCCAATCAAGCGAAAGCACAAATACATTCAAGGACAGCCACGTCAAACAAGACAAACAGAGTTTCGTATAAACCAGAAGAACAATGGATGTACAGGAAAACATCCTACACAGAGATATCCATGCGCATGAAGGATCTGCAGTGAAATCTGAAACAGTATTTGAATAGCATTCAAAAGAAAGTCAATACAGGAGTGTTTGTCAAACTGATTGTATTTACATACATGGGTTTATTGATTTTAAAATGAAGGATGCAAATTTTCTCGAGTACAATAGAAATGCATCGGGACACGAATGCAGGATATTCTCAAGAGGAAATGCAGAGATATATGACAGTATGCATGAGTGATTGTCGAACAAGAACAGGAGAATAATTTTTTGGTCAATTCTTTACTGCAAGTGAGCGTCCTAGAAGTTCGATCAATGTCAGCAAGCCCAATCTTTTAACTATATAATGGGGACTAGCTTCGTCTTGTTGAATGTTACCCCGAAAAACAGTTCTTTGATTAGCTAAGACAATAACTTATTTGTATGAAATGGATTAAAAGAATAAAATGAAAGAATTAAGGAAATAAACGCACAGATTGCTTTCCTTGTCGAAACGGAATTATTCCGATCTCCTTCTTATTCTATATAAAAAAAAAAGAACACAAGTAACTTAATGACGTTTTTAAATGAACAAACATTACAACGTCTTTGGTAAGATAATGGCACCTATCTTTGCCATGGTGAATTGAATAAAATAAAGAAACATTGACGGAACTGACTCTCATGTTGTTTGAGAACCCCAAGCAAATGCTCCTTAAAAATTCGTATAAAAAGAAGCAGGATATTTCTTCGTATCCATAAAACCGAATTTAATAATTTATTTCTATATTTCATTGTCATTCAATCGTACAATCAGCCACTGTAAAGTCGACGTGACAATTCAATACATCTCGATAACGTCAGAAGCCTGTCCGGATCCTAATGGAAAACAAAACTTTCGGATAAAAAAACATCGAAAGAGAAATTCTTCATCGCTCTGAGAATGAGAACTTGTATTGGCAGCGGTGGAATTGCCTCATTGGTTTGCATTGAATTCGTTGGGGGAAGTTGCTCTCTTTTCTCCGAGAGATATTCACCTTTGACAGATAGAATAAGACTCCTAGCAAACAGCTGCGCATTTTCCTCGAGGAATAGAAGCTACTCGCTACATCGTGCAAGTTTTGCCTCATTATATTCGTTTCGAATTTAATTTATACGCTTGGGAGTTTGGGAATACAGATAAATTGTAAATTTTCAATAACAAAAATGAAAAGAGTGGTGCTTTAAACCCACACATTGGTAGTTTTTAAATTTCAATTAATAATAATAATATAGAGTTTATTGCCCAACAATATAGAACAAACGTTTAAAAATAACAAAATATATATACTTAAATATTACGTAACGAGATACAAATAATACCGTGTCCACACTTTATTAATAACAATCATACGTGACCAACAAAACTAGCTGTACTCCTGCGCAAATCCAGTAAATCTAACCCAAATGTCAACATCATGCAGGAAACCAATGGAAGGATAGTAACTGTACGCCTTGAACTACAAGCCCTTAAGAAAACGTACCTAGACGCTCTCAAGCCCCGCTTTACGATTCTCATAAATCGGCGACCAGATCAGACAAGCATTCTCCAATCTACACATCTAAGCATATACCAAAGACACATACAAAAATTTAACGTGTTTAACGAATTGTAATATGCAAAACCAAGCGTTTTCACGGCCGAAGAACACACTGATTCAATGTACCCATTAAACGAAAGAGCCGAATCAAAGTGAACGCCAAGATCTTTCATCGTTATACAGCGATTTAATACTGTAGACTGGATGAAATAGTCATGATTAATGATATGCTTACACCTTGAGAAACGGACAGTGTTGCTACACTTAGAAATGTTCAGTGTAAGGCCACTAGAAAGACACCATTGGAAGTTGCAATCCAAGTCATTCTGAAGCAGCTCGTAATCTTACTTTGTAGTAACAGAAGTAAATATTTTAACATCATCCGCGAATAATAATACTTCGCATTTTAAAATCATTAATAAACAGAAGAGAAAGCAATGGACCCAAGTTAGAACCTTGGCGTACCCCAGACTTACAAAGATGACGACATGAAGTAAAGCCATTGTATGCAACATAAAAATAAGTGCAATAAATAATTTAACAGATTGGTGAATAACATTTTTGGAAGAACACGATATCAAAAAATAAAGTAAATTTTAATAAATAACAATTATTCCGCATACTTTTAAAACAAATACATAACAAAGAATTGTGAAAACGGCAAATAAAAATACAATCATTCAACAAAATAAAGAAAGAAATAAGAAATATGTATTTATACCATAAAAAAAAAACAATGTTTATTAAATATAAAATAAATATTGCTCATAAATGAAATTACTTAAATAAAACCTTTTTTATACAAATTAAAAAAGCATTTTGCAATTTAACAAAGCGGCATTACTTGAGTATTATCGAGCATTAGATGAGGCAAAAGCAATGTTAGGACAAATTGGATAACTTGTATAAAGACTTCGCAGCATCAAGTACGTTTTCACAATTCTCTCAGTAAAAGACGCGCTGTGACGTTAAAATGTTTTTATATTTTGAAAAGGATCGTTCGACATTTCTTTCTTGCGTATGACCAATCAAAAATAACGCGCATACATTCCGCATCTGCACATATACTCGCGGTCACTGACTGATGCTGCCGGCTAGGAGTATATATTCGCTTAGAAACACCGCGCAAATTACAAAGTCAGTGACATAGCCAATATACCTCTTCGATTCTCTACGTTCGGTGACATTGGTATGAGTAAAGGCGCGGTCTTTAATACTCGGCCCTCATAGTGAATAGAATAACGAAAATAAAATTAGTTACTGCATCTTCTAACCTAAAAATGCACCTCTTTAGTGCGCCACTAATTAGTTGATTGTGTAAGAGCCCTGTAGTTACAGTATTAAAATTAACACTGTGGTAGACAATTATCATATAATTGGTGGAATAATGAATCTGAATATTTTAAGAGAACACTTAAAGGCAAATCCCCGACATCTTTTGATTGAAAGGAAATTTCATTTTCCAACAAGACAACGACTCGAAGTACACGTCCGGGGTAGTTACTATCTTATGGCGAGTATTATCTTATACAAATTAATATTAAACGTTTTAACATTTACAAATAGGTATACTAATAAGCTATGAGGATAAACAAGATTTGAACATCTATTCTCCACGGGAATTACTAAAGATTTATTACGGAAACATAGAGACAAAACAATGTTTAAGTGTTACCGCAAAACAAAATAATTTATTACGATTTTAATCACCTGTATGCATGTATTTAGATAATGTATAAAAAAACATGTTTATCTAACCGCTTATAATATTGAACTCCCCCCAGACAATGTTAATCTATGTATATAGTGAAGATACACTATTAGTTATATTAGTTGGTATCGGTTGATTTATAATGTCATTTTTATCGAAACATTCACTGTTTGCTCTGATGTTATTTAGACATGTTTGAGTTCTGTATAACGACAAAATGATAAGGATATTAAGCTGTACGTGTTGACATTGCTGTTAATTCTGAATTCATCGCACAGTACGAAGGCGTTTATCAGTTTTTTTTGTAAAAAAAATCTATCGTTTCATGAATATAAATATAAAGGAATAAATAAGTTTGTTTTATACATTATTTGTTATAATTTTTATTGCTTTAAACCTTTTTCAAATCGATAAAAATAACTCCAATCCATATAGTCGCTAAAAACAATTTACCTCCCTCTAGCTGCTTTCCTATTCCGGTTGAGTATCAATTTAAAACCGCCGTTATAAAAAAACTGATGGGATTACCACCCGATTCCGTTGACATTTACTTGTTCCGATAGTAAAGTCAAAAGGTCAATCCACACCAGTTAGGATAATTAATAACCTAACGAAAGTAAAAACTCCCATAAATTCCCGTTAAAATTTTCCCAAATATCCCCTCTATTTATTTAAATTCTCACTTGACTTGAATAATGTAGTCTCCAGCGTTCTTGCTTAAACTAAATTTCTCTCGGAGTGTAAGGTTACTCTTCCGGTGAATTCCAGTATAACATACGTTCACACTCAACATTAATACCAGAAAGGGAATTTCATTCTCGGCATAATTGGATTATCCTTTGTATATTCATAGATAGGGTGGCCGGGAACTAGCGCACTTAACTAATAATAATTTGAAGCTGTGGATGAAATTCCGTAATGGAAACAGAGGGTGGAATTTATTGAATGCGCAGACATTCCTAAGTTACGTGGAAATAATGCTGGTAAATTCACTTGTCTTGGTGGTGTGTTGATAGTCAGAATTTCACATAATAATTAAATTTGATATTAATACTTGGCATATATGTAAACACAACTGTATACAGGGTTTTCCACGGTAGCCGTTCGTTAGAAGTTTCCGAGGTTAGAAAAAACCTGGAACTCTGAATTTTTGGAATCCGGGGCTATTCAAGATTCTCTTTCATTTTAATATATTTTCAGGGTCTTACCACTTCCGGTTATACCGGAAGTCGCCATAAACTTTCTTATTTTTAATGGAACATCCTGTATATTATTTCATTTTTAAATTCCTGAGAAAATTATATGATGAGTTCTAATAGATTTCCCTATACCTATTTTCAACTGCTACTTAGATATCTTGATTTTTTTGAAAATTTTGAAAGATGCAGCGTTATTTGCAACACAGTATCTTTTGCCCATTTTCGACTGGTAATAAACACTTCTAGGGTAGATGGAAGCACAAGAATGACACTTTCGAAATCCACATTGACAATTGATTTGTCGCATACAGGCTGTCCACAACTGCATGACCAATTACAAAATCTTCAAAATTGAAAAAGTTCTTTTTTTCAAATGGAACACCCTGTATATTATTGGATGATCAGATGCAGAATTTAATTCTGCATTGAATCGCTATGACTTTCCCTATACCTATTTACAACGGTTTTCTTGTTATACCATATTTTTTACTAAAATCTAATAAAACTACAAAATCGTATCCAGTAAGCATTGATTATAAGAGGAATTAGAACAAGTGACTTGACAGTTGTTGATTTTATGTCAAAGTAGTACAATTCTATTTTGCTAATTCTATGAAATGGAGAATATTGAAGAATATTCGAATAATGATCTGCTGAATTTGTTTTATACGCACGGTGAATGTGAACGAATTGTCAGACGCACATGTAGATTATTTAACGAGCGATATCCGGACTTACCAGCAATGACTCCTGGAAAATTTGCAAGAATTGAAGCTCGGTTTTTGGAAACTGGGAGTGTAAAGGCAACTCGTAATCACCGAAAGCCAGTAATAGATAATGACGCTAACGAGGTGAATGTTTTGGCTTATTTTCAAGCTTATCCACGGAGTTCAATTCCAGCAGCAGCGCTGGAATTGGGATTAGAATTATCAAGCACTTCAATTCATAGGATATTAAAAAAACACAAAATGCATCCTTTTTGTGAAATAACGAGGCAAGACGCGTCGCCTTTTGCGAGTTCATGTGCACAAAAATGACAGAAGATCCAAGATTCCTTTATAAAATTATCTGGACTGACGAATCAAAATTCAGCAGGCAAGGAATTATAAATCGTCAAAATGACTGATCACAAGATAATCCACACGTCTTAAGGGAGAATAATCACCAGGACCGGTTTAGCTTTAATGTCTGGCATATGCCAGAACAGGACAAGTGATACTGTCTATCAGGTCATTAATAAACAAGTTAAACAAGAGTGGTCCATGATTTGACCCTTGGGGAACACTCGATGCAGCTATGTACCTATCTGATTGATAACCGTTGTTGTCCCATAACACATTGTTTGGTGTAAGTACGATTTTATGAGAGTGACAACAGAAGGAACGAAACTAATTATTATGGTTGATCGTATCAAAAACGTGTAAAAAATATGTATAAACAACATCTACTCGGCTACCTCTATCAGTAACTTCACAAAGGAACTGTGTAATACTATATAGGTTTGTTGTAATTGATTTACCTCGGACGAAATCATGCTGAAATTGGGATAACAGAAGTCGAACGTTATAATAAATTCTTGCATAAGGAAGTTGTTCGTAGATTGCGGCCAAATTAGATAAAATTGATCTATGGCGGTAGTTAGATAAAAGTGAATTATCTCCTCTCCTTTCTAAGGTTTGAGTTGATAATGCAACGAAGTGGTGCAGCCAACAAATACCTACAATCCCGCACAAAAAAGCTTTGTAACAAGTCGTTACCTGCACTGTGTGTATATCACTTCGTCTTCAGAAACTAAGGATAATGTGAAGGATGAAAGGGATTTTTTTTCTGCTACAGACAGACTGATTTTTTGTCGAAACGTCGCATTAAAAGATTGTAATGAAGTTAGATTTATTCTTGCTCGAAATTCGTGGTTTTTTTAGAAATAAAAAATGACTTCTGTTTCCTATTTTAATCAATTTTTTGCTACATTTAATTTAATTTGTTTATTCAATTCAAAGTACTAATTGCCCTAACAAACTTAAGAAGTTAAAATAAAATTATCTTGATCGCTGAAAAAATACAAAAAATATTGTTAAGTTAACTTCATTATTTCAGCAATCAAATTTTGTTACTCTAACACAGATGATTTTTCTTTGACTGTAAATAACCAAACATTTTTTGTTGAATATCTATTTTTTATTAATACTACTGCTACTCATCTAATTAGTACCTGAATTGCAGAAACAAATCTGTTCTTTTTACTCTTATTAAAATTTTGAAGAATCAACTTTAACTTAACAGTATTCCATATGGTATGGAATAAAAGTTCTAAGAAAGTATTGTTACCTACTGCTTAAATTTCGAAAGAACGCTCAAAAAATATTTAATTCACCGGTTAGATAGATGCAAATACAAAATAACTTTCTTTTTTAATTAAATATTCAAGAAATATTACATAGGTAAGTAAGACTTCAATAATTTCCAGTTCCATTTCGAAAGTTACCTCAAAGTAACTCCAAGTAACTCTCGCAAAACTTTTAAAAAGAAACTTCACTCACCGTCGTCTTGGAAGTAAGGTGTTGCCAATGCAGCGGGTAGAAAATCCGCAGCAATGAAGAGCGCGCAAGTCGCCAGAACAATCACAGAAGACTTCTTCATCTCAGTCTTCTGTCTACCGCGCGTTGAATCCTCTTCTTTTTTTTCTTTTCTGTTGTCCCGACGGTGATGCGTTGACGACGAACTCTAGCCCAAAAGGACCAACTGCCGAGGAACAGGAAGTTGAGACTGCGTGTCGCAGTGACGACACCGGCTTCTTGTACCGTCGGTCTGCGCTGCCTTACAGGTGGATGGCCGCCTGTGAATGGGCCCGATCTTAAAGGACGACGCGGATATACCGGCGGCGGACGCCGACGTGTCAGAAGACGCGTGTGCGCCCAAGCGCCGCGGGCTCCTCCCTTACCGCACGTCACTAGCCCGCGGGGCGGAAGGATGCCGGTTCAAAGCGAGAGGGTGAAGTTATGATCGAGCGTTGGACGATGATTAATGCTCCATGTGTCGTTAATTGGACGATTGTCGTCTTGTCGTGAAAAATTGCGATTTGGAGGAATACTTTCCAATTTGTAAGATCGCGATTGTTGAAAATTTATTATGAATTATTGCGGACAACGCAAATTCTTTCTGTGTCGCCAATTTGTCAATTCTGTTAATCATAACGTACCATTTTTAACTTGTAAAGAATTAGTTTTGTATTATTCAATCAATTGAAAATTTTTAATTGATTGAAAAACCTTTTAAAAACATCATCAAATAGCAATATTTTTAAAATAAATTGAGATATGTCTCGCAAACAAAGGCACCCAAGGTTCACCTCTTTTTTGATTTTGATAAAATTTGGTAGGGACACAGAATACCGAAAAATATTTGACACGTATTTTGTTTAGCGTCCCGTTTTTTTTGGTTTTAGAGAGTAAAATACATATTGCTACTTTTTAGTAAGATTACCCCTCAATGATTTCACAGATTTTCCCATATTTTTTAAAATCTGTTGAAAAAATGTTGATT
This sequence comes from Cetonia aurata, assembly GCA_949128085.1. Classification (NCBI taxonomy): domain Eukaryota; kingdom Metazoa; phylum Arthropoda; class Insecta; order Coleoptera; family Scarabaeidae; genus Cetonia; species Cetonia aurata. Next base: position 41,137,748 of record OX421885.1, read on the forward strand.
TTTATTAGTGGAATGGATTTACAATGACATCTTTCAATCGTGTGCCAAATTTCACCAAATTATCTGCTATAATTCGTGAGATATTGCCACTTTTTAGTAACATCACCCTTCAATGATTTCACTGTTTTTCCCGTATTCTTTAAAATCTGTTGGAAAGATGTAGATTTTCGTTAGTGGATGTATTTACAATGACATCCTTCAACCGTGTGCCAAATTTCACCAAATTATCTGCTATAATTCCTGAGATATTGCCACTTTTTAGTAACATCACCCTTCAATGATTTCACAGTTTTTCTCGTATTTTTCAAAATCTGTTAGAAAAATGTAGATTTTCGTTAGAGGGATGTATTTATAATAACATCCTTCAATCGTGTGCCAAATTTCACCAAATTATGTGCTGTAATTCGTGAGATATTGCCACTTTTTAGTAACATCACATCAGGAAAAAGAACAGAGGCGCACCAGCGGGGGTTTAAAAAATATTTTTTTTTCTCTCCCTTGCCCCTGTATATTATGAATCTATTTTTTCTTTATCTTTAAACTACATGAAAAAATAAAAGTTACGTGTTTTTTTATTTTTTTCTGAATATCCATTTTAAGGAAGATGTCGTCATTTTTATATACGCCTACCGTAAACTATTTTTCTTTAGATTCTTGGAAGAGTGTGATCGGCTTGCTAAGTCATATTAAGGAAAATGAGATGGCTGGGCAAATTACCAAACTAGAGGCTAGTAGTCGTTTCTATAGACCAAAATCCGTTCTGGGTATCTCCAAAACCCTGATGAGAGGTGAGCTACAGCAATGGAATAAATCGATATTCCTTTGGAGACAAATTCCCTGACAACTCGTAGCTAAAAGTCTGGCTAACTCTTTGCTAAATACTAACTAATATTCACACGCGAAAAACCGGGACGGAGGGCTACTTAGTGGTCTACTTAAACTGCTTTCTAAGATATCATCTCAAAAAGATGCGTAAAGCTGAAACTAATGAAATCGGTACTGCTGAGCACATAATCTGCTATTGCAAGGGTCTGATAACGCAGAGGGCAGCTCAGTTACTTACAGGAGACAATATCTATCAAAGTAATTAAAATGACAGCAACAAGGAAAACCTTCAGATTTGCGTTAAAAACGAGGTCGGTAAATCTAGATCAGGGTCTTTCACAGTGAATCACATCAGTCGCGGTTCGCAGAGACTTCTGTGCTCCAACCGTGTCACTTCACCTCACATTAGAACACACAGAACAATTATCCTAATGTATTTTTCTTGGAGATTAATATAATTATGTATAAAAGCAGAAAGATATTGTGTACCAACCAAAAGACTTGACGGTAATGATGCTGTTTTGAAGTATATAGCTGAAGATGGCTGTATAAAGTAGTTCTCGAAGAAATAGCTGCACTTACAAAGGAACACAGTACAAGAAAGTAGTTAATTTTAATAAAAATTAGTCTTGAAAATATGAGTGCTTAAAAAAGGATTTCCCATAAATCTTTCCAGTAATGCACTTTAATCGAAAAAATTCTCTCCTACTATTCGGCGATTTTATTTGCACTGTTAATTCCTAAGAATCCAAAGTAATTTTCCACCCTCTCACTTCCAGTGCACCATCGATTTTACAATACTGACGCAGCAAGTACATAGGTAACGCAATCGACACCCGTAGATTAAAACCAATTTAACGGTAAGGGGACTCACTTGCGACTTAAAACGGGTATCGTATATCGGAAGCTAGCAAGTTACCGGGTTTCTCTGCTTTTGAAGGGTTATGGCACATTTGGGAGCCAATTACTAAGCGATTGGTTCCCAAGGAGTCGGTCGATTTTCCCACTTAAGAGGATATATTCCTTCCAGAATTAGTTTTTGCGTCAAGAAATTTATATTACATCCAATGTTAGATTGGAAGATCTACTGGTGCAGATCTATAAATACGTTTGTTGACAGGATATAATGAAATTTCTGAATAGGATGTCAACATCCTTAGAAATTTCACATTATAACGTAGGAAACCTGTTAAAGAAGTTAAACGTAATTTCTTAGAAAGGTATTAAAAGACTAATCCCCTTGTAAACAATAATTCAAGTAAACACATTTAAGATTTCTCCGTTTCAGTTAATCTACTCGGCAGTTCTTTTTAATTTACTGATCTCAAAAGTTTAAATCAAGATTGGAAACCGTGTATTTACAAATCCATTTACTACTTTACCCAATTCATCGTAAAACCTTTCACATCATCGTAAAATTAGAAAACCTCGACTCTAAGCAATCGCTAGTGGAGTAAGTTTTCCAATCATTATTACATTTTGGAATCTAATCCTGCCGATTGCTGAACAACGTCAGTATTTTCACTATACTTAGAGTGTGGGCTAATTCTACTAAACTACTTACGTAAGACTACAAAAGCAAGAGATCACCGTCATTGTGTTAATCTAATTTGGTGGATGCGACGGTTAAATAACTCTGCTCCCTTTTGTTACTTGACGTCAGCAGCAATCATCGACAGATACTTCACACATTTCTAGCTACAAGAACAAATCCACGTATCTATTATTACCAAGATTAAAAGTCTAGACTATATACGTTCAAATTTATTCCCTATTCCTGGAATTATATCCGACTATAGCATGGTTTGTTTATTTTTACGATAGCTGTACTTAAATAAATGGCAGCTCGAATGCGTAAAACGCCAAAGGGATGAAGGCACGGTTTATAGGTTCATTTATTACCGAAATAACAGTCTCTTGGAGGAGCTACTTAAGAGAATCCAATTGAATTCTAAATAAGAGAATTTATTCATTAAATACGTGACACAATTTATGTTGCGTTTTACTAGCGGTAAGTAAGATATCTTAAAGACTCTATTCTGATGTTTATCGTTCATAAGTAAAGTTTGCTTTCCACCATCAGAAACACTCAAAAGAACTGTTAACTGTAATTATTAGGACCACCCAGTACTACCACATATTCAACAGCTGTCACATGAAAGTTATTCATTTTCTGGCCCGACAAAAATTCACATGGTTGCTGTCACAGTGGCAGTGCCAGACTCCGTCCGAAAATTACAAATTCCGCAACCGTCCCATCCTTGAGCTAGCCGCGAATTTGCATTAAATTTCATTAAGTTTATTGCGCGTAGAAAATTTAACGGAACCAGGGCACGCGTTGGGAGCCTGGGGGAGTTTAGGAGTTATTTCTCAGCCTGCAAAAGGAAAGAGGGAGGTCTATGTGTCTTTTCCTTTTCGGGAAAAAAGTTTCTATACTGCGGTTAATTCTCTTTTAATTAAATTTGACTAGAAAGATTAATATGGAGTCGTCTACTTCGAGATATTTTTATTATACCGTGGTCTTACATGAATCTTTTTTTAATAATTGCTTTCAAAACGTCATTGGATAATGGGAACTGTCGTTAAAGTTCTTAATTCAAATGCTTAAGTTTACAGTACTTAATTTTCTTTAATCGTTTCTTCATAGGCTTTGTTCATAACCTAAAAAATTAAATTCATGGAGTAATGCAATACGATCAATCGCACAATTGTGTATTGCATATGGCGTATTCACCACGATCTTTCAGCCGACGAAACCATTCCGCAGAAGCAATTTATTGAGCACTCGAAAATATACTTTCTAATTTAAAATTCCATTAGACACTGTAAATCATAAAATTTATAGCATATTGATTACCCCGTCGTGACAATATTCTCCTATCCAAAGCTAATGAAGTCCCAACGTCGCCTCTCTTCCGCTAACGTCAACAACAATTACCGACCGCAGCAATATTTATAAGAAGCGAACTTTCCATCGGCAAACACTAAATACGTGATCTCCCTGAAAATGACTAACGAGAGCCGCGGCTCTGTTCTATAGAACGGGCGCTGTAACTCGCCCTCAACTTCCTCATATTACGGCTAGATGACGCTCCGATGCAATAAACGCACGGCGAACTCGCAAAGTGCACGCACCGAATACGAAATCACTTAATTTGTTTTTTCCATCTCGTGCTCGAGTACGAGGAATGGAGCGTCTCTTTTTTCTCTTTTTACGAAAAAATAACGATACTGAAAAGCGTGATTAGAATCTAGATATTAAGCGAAGCGATGATAAACTGATTTTTATGGTTGTCTTTATCAAAAGAGCCTACGCTTTTTTTTTTTCTCTGTAATAAAGTGTGAAGGTTCCTGTTGAGCGCTGATGGTGAACAAGATGTGGGTGTAATCGGAGTTTTCCTTCCATAAATTCACAATAAGTTGGCGTTGTGTAAAACAAGATTACCTTATTTTTTCTCGTTGCGTTTATAATCATAAATTTTCCTTTGTGTATTATTCTTGTATGCCTGACAGCTGAGTACGTATATTTCTAAAATACTAATACATAAAACATTTTTACTGATTTTTCACACTGTCCTATCATAAATACAATTTTTCCGAAGGTTTTTAATACTTTTGCAGATGCTAAATGGGGAAAATGTGTAAAGTTTTGGTAGCACTAATAAAAAAGTATACGAGAAATACTGATGACCCTATATTCAATCGTATGAAACGTCAAATATAATTACACAATTCGAAATTTAGCTGTGTAAATCGTTTTTTGGTAAACATTTTAATGTTGTCTTTTTTCTATGATGACTGATGCGTGCAGCACTAGAGTGATCTTAAACTTTTTGAGATATCTTTAGTTAGGACCTATACAGCACATCGAAATTATGAGAATTTTTATGCTAGCAAAGTCTGAAAGTTAGAAAAATGAATATATTGAAAAAAAAACAAAAAATAAAAATTAAGAAATTGCAAATTTCAAAAAGAACAAAAATTAAGAGAAATTTAAAAATTAAGAAATTGAAAATTTTTTAACGTGAGGCGTAAGAAAAATTTAAAAATGAAGCAATTGCAAAATTTCTTAACGTGACGCATGACGTCACGTATAACGACAGCGAGACGCGTAGCGTCCAGTCTTTTTTAAAGAGAGGCGCGTTTAAAAAAAAAAAAGAATTAAGAAAATTGAATCTACAGGGTGTACCGCCGATCCCAAACCAATCACAGGTGTAGACGGGGGTTAGCCGAGAGGGTAGTTAGTTAGGGTCACCAAAGAAACGACTGCGAGACGCGAAGCGTCGAGTCTTTTTACAAGTGGGAGGAGTTTGAAAGAAAGCGGAGAGTGATGCTTGTTTAGGGGATTTCCTGAGGTGGGTAGTAATCGGTCATCAAACGAGAAGACTGCGAGACGCGAAGCGTCGAGTCGTTTTACAAGTGAGAAGCAAGAATTAAGAAAAAGGAATATATTTTGTTTTAAATTTTTTATTTAACTTCACCGCCTATCTTTTCTAACGCGGAATTCTTTAACTAGTTATAAGTTAGCATTAACTACTAATTGTGCTGTAATCACGTCAACTTACTTCATTTTAATACTGACATTGAAAAATTTTATCTAATCTTCAGTTACTATTAATATTTTAACCCTGCTAGTATTGCACTAATATTATTAAAAACAAAAAGGTGCCTTCATAACAATTATAGAGTTTCCTTCATGTTTTTTACTTCGGTTATTTAACACGTTTTTGTTGTGAAGCAAATTATTTCCAATCCCATACAGTTATCTGCCAATGGAAGTATAGATTCCTTCAACTATATGAAATGTTTTAGTTCATCTTACTTGCAAAGCGGTGGCGCTAATAAGTCACAGCCATTGCAGGGAAGCTGCGACGAAATGCTTTCACAATTCAGTTTTATGATTTACAATATTGTAGTATTATCAAAATTTACCCTGGTACTTTATCATATTCTTGTCGCAAATTTCACCTATCACAGCTTCAAGTTCGTTTTACAGGATCAATATGATTATAATAAATTTTAACGAGAGTTTATAACCGCAATTATTACCCGCTTTAAAAACTTCATTTATGCAGAATAATTTTTGAAAGCGATACTAACGTAAAGGAACTGCTCTCAAAGATGATTGGTTTAAACAAGAGCATCTTTTAGGATAAAAGAACTTTTTCTTGTACTTCATAATCTTAGTAATCACACCAATTTATACTGTGCTTTTGGGTATACGCGAAATAGTTGACAAGATAAGTCAAAGAATATATCAAATAGGTTTGCGAAATAAAACAACAAATTCAACCATAACATGCATCGATAATATTTTATTTAAAGTCGATTTTATTTAGAACAGTTTCCTCTTCTCTACATCGTATTGCATTGTAGAAGTTTTTGTGTAATAAAAAAAATAACATAACTTCATATATACTGTATATATCGTTTGCGCTCTACTGTAACACGATGTTCAGTAATGAGTGCTTTAAATAGCTAATACATACATGTATTTATATGTATATTCATTACCTCATACTTAGTTTACGAACACCTAAAGTATATGCATATAAAAATCATCGATTTAAAAAATTCTTTAGTTTCCCTAAAACACGTCCAAAAAATTGACGTTGTATCATCATGTATGTATGTATATTTAGGATATGCATCACAATGTTTTGAATGTATTTTCACCTTAATATTATTAAATACGTAGCAGAAACAAAATTACAAAAGGAACTATGTACTTTTGTGGCATTTGTATTATTATTGCAACATTAACCCTTCATAGTCCGGTCCATATGAAATTCTTTTGGTGATTTTAAAGGTTTGAATTGCTGCATATTGTATACAGAAAGATCCTACAGTATGTTGAAAATCGAGGAAGTATATTCCATGTAGTTTAATACTGAATCTAATTGTTGGAGTAGGAACATAAATTATTGCTTATAAATTCCTTTATAACATTTCTTTTTTCAGTAACAAGTGCGATATTTGAAAATACAAAGTACCTAGTCTACTTAAAGTTAGATTACAAAAGATAAATTTAACAGTTGCTTAGAATATTCTGGGATAGAACAAATTGCTTCAAACATTAAGATGGACTTGAATTTAAACAGACTACTTGTACACACGATCTTCCACTAATTGTAAGAGTGAGAACCGGCGATATCATAACTACAGTAATGGGACTTTTTTTATAACTAAAGTGTAAAATTAATATGTAAAAACATATTTTTAAAATGTAAATATATCCGTCAGAGGACGCAGTTGCTAGTGTCAAGAATAAATTTTAAATTTATTAGCAAAAGTTTCAGAATTAACTTTAAATGCTTCAACAAAAATCTTCATCTCATCCAAATCATTACGTACCACTTCGGATAAAAGCGTTTTGTCACATTGTACGTACTAAATGTACAGTAGGTTCACGCGAAAACTGACCACACGCATTTTCAAAGTTTTGCCTGTTTGTGCCAATAAAGAATAAAACAACAGAATCCTCAATGGCAGCTTTAGAGGAGCTCTCCTTACAAAAATTGGGACGCCAAAGAAAATAGTTGCTGACAGAGCAAGGGCGTTCGCCGTCTTATCCAATATTTAGTAAATTCCTGGAAGAACACGATACTCAATTAGATTGCTACAGGAGCCCCACGGGGTAACGGACAGGTCAAACGCGTAATGAGCACTTTATTTAACCTAATGAGGAGTGTCTTAAAAAACGAAAATAAAGCAAGTGGATAAGTGTTATCCCACAAATTGAAGCGGTTCTTAACGAAACTATAAGTGCTGCAACGGGATTTGCACCGAACGCTTTGATGTTTAGTAAAAGGAGTCGCTTGCCCGCGTAAGACACTTCGTTAAAGGGAATTCCAGTTAGAAAGGATCTTGAAACTGATGCTTTTAATGTAGTAGCAAATCAAAAAATGGTAAAATGCAGAGAAAGGCAAGAAAAATGTTTTAAAAAAACGGAAGCTGGTTGTACGTTTCAATGTTGGCACTGAGGTTGTTGTACAGAATACTCAAATAGCTGACTCTAGAAAACTAGGAAATAAATTTTTGGGACCTTATAAAGTTTTTAAAGTAATAAGTCATGATCGCTATGTGTTAAAGCGATTGAATAAAAAAAATGAATCTTACGAAAGTGGTGGCTCATGACCAGGTGAGACACTGGCCTAAAATTAAATGTAAGTACTTGTAGCAATTGTTGGACCTTAAAAGTTTTAAGTTCAGAAACAAATAATTTTCAAAGATGTGTCTACCTTAGATGTTTTTTTTAATCATGCTACAACAACTAAACATCGGATAGAAATAAATGAATTTTTTACATTGGTTTCAAATGTAGGTACAACACACTCCTAGAGTTTGGCCAGTTTCTTCCGATTCATACTATACAACCTTACTGACAGTTTGTTATAAACAAAAGTAATTTAAATTCTTCTTAAAGACTTCTCTAAAAGCGTACTTTCCAAAAAAAAAACTATTTAGAAAATAACATAAGTGTGTCTTATTTCTACTTAGAAGCAATTGCCTGTCTTCAAAGATTGTATAATTGTTTGGTTTCAAAATTCCAAATTCTTATTCCTTATTACGCTAAATTTCCGTTAGGCATTTGCTTTTAAAATCTTGAATCTATATTTTTAATACTATATCTATTTATTCTGCTTCAATGTTTGCTTTATTGCTTTGTCTACCTTTCAAGCTAAAGAATGCTTTTTTTAAATCCTATACTAAAATTTTCGAGAAACTCACAAGCTGATATGCTAGAAATAGTAACTTGGAGCTACAGATAAACGTTTAAAAACTTTGAAGGGTTAATCCTTTTTATTATTCTTTAGCAACTATTTTATCCGCCGTATCGTATTATGCGTCTTAAAAATATACAATAAAATAATGCGCGGTCAAAAACTCAATTCCCTATCAGCATTTGGAATTCTTCGAGTACTTATTGAATAGCTTATTGATGATGAGGCTGTATTGTCTGGAATTCTGAAGCAAGTATGACGCTCTCCATTTGTTCTGCAACTTCATGTCCATTGATTTCCGTTTGATACCGGGCCAGTGGACCAGGAAGGCTCCGTCCAATATTACGAACTTATATCCGATAAGGCACATTTCCAGCATCTGCGATGAAATGAAAAACTTTTGATGGGTATTTCATAGAATTGGCCGAATTACCTGAGTCATTTTATCTTGTTTTCCTTCCCATGTTAGCGCCTCGCTGTAGTATGGGTCACTCTTGGTACCGATGTAAATTGGCTCCCATCTGTGGAAGGGATATTCTCTCCTCACTAACAACAAGGGCTGAAAGTTTGTGAATTAAATTGAACCAATGCTATATACCAACAATAATATGCTTAAAGATATGAATAAAATATAAGGTGTTTCATATACATATAAAAACAGTTTTTATGTGGTAGGTATTTTGAGGTTAATCACCTCTAAGCCCTGCTCTACTCCTATAATAAGGTTGCCAGAGTTTTACCTACGTAAGAAAGTTTAACAAATGACGTCCTCTAAAAATACCGCCACCTCGCTTTAGATTGTTATCTTATTTGCTGGTCACATAAATTACCAAGGCAAACTGTGCCGGGGTATAAATTATCACCGTAGACATTTTCACAATTAATTCTAGTCGGCTATGGACTCTCGTACTTACGAGATATCAGCAGTTGATTTTGGCGCGATTAATGGTCGGGTTCGTGCCGCTATTTGCGAGAAATTTATACCGTGGACGCTTATAACGACGTCAAATCAGCTCAACGGTGACGCAAATTCATTGACCCTTCTAACATTGAAGAAGGTATACGCTATGGTAGGTGAAAACAAAGCAAAATTGTATGTTTGTTAGTGCTCTATTCGTACATACAACTTATTGTGGTTTGATTGTGCTATTTTTGTTTCTGTTGTTTGATAATATGAATTGCGAAGGATGTAAATATTAACTCGAAGATAAGTACATTACATAAACGATCGCCTAATTTACTTGTATTCTTAAGGGAAGTAGAAAATTAAAAATAAATTATGTTCTTATTATGCCTATTGTTGAAAAGTGTTTGTCTAATATCTATCTAAATAAAGCGATGATAAAAAAAAAATCTCCGGTTTGGTAAAATTCAATAAAATATTCAAAAAAATGTCTAATGTCACAGTGCAAAATTTTATGTACAGTTTTGTCTAAATTGGGTTAAAGTTTAATGGTAAAATAGAATAAAAACATCAATGAAAAAAATGCCTAAATATAATTACAACTGAAAATAACACCATGGTCTATTGTTAGAATTCAGAGTCTGCCCTTATCAGCGTCACTCCGAATGCAAATCCACTTTCATCGCTATCATATCTCAATCACCCACGATCGCCTGTTTTAGGGATTCAAGAGTTTAGCTGTGCGCTTCCTATGGAACACAAGCCAAACTCCCAACTGATGCAGGGTAGACCAGTAATGCAGTTACAGATCTAGAGTTTGCTGATATGGTGATTCCAACAAAATAGACCATGAGCCCCACCAAATTGCCATTTTTCGGTAAAATAGAATAGATAAAAGTAGCAGATTCTTCTCAGTTAAATTTTAGAAAGATGTTCATAATATAAGGACAAAAGAAACGAAATCGAACACTGTTCATGTATATTATATTTTTTTATTAAAATTGAATTTTCCAAGAATTTTATTTTATCTACGAAGTTTCAGTATTGTAAAATAATGTGTCCAGACTTTCTGGCAAGCCTTTATGTATACTATGTTCCAAATAATCATTTTTTATACAATCTGTGGTCAGAAACATTTCTGTAGATGTAGAATGGCTTATAGTTTAATGTTTTATACCCTTGTAACCCTTATAATTTGATTAGTTCGAATTCATGTGATTTTAAAATAGCGTGACGGCAACTATACATATATTAACATTGTAGGCACGCCTTCACTCTCGCATTTGCGAATATTGCCGATTACGCTAGAGGTGACCATAGGACGATTTACAATATAAAATTTAATTCATCTATTAATTCGTATTAGTACCTTTATAACGTCACCTGGGTCGTCCTGCAACCAGTTCTGTAATCCGGGAAATTTCTGACAATGAAAACAAAGGTGCCGATGAAAATAGACCGCCCTCTCATCTTTAACCAACTCTATCAGTCGATTCTTGTTCCTCGGTATCTCCTCGTAGCGTTCGATCTCGAAGACGGGCACCACGTATACAACGGACGGATTTTTGAGACGTTTCGACGCCTTCTCGATCATCTTCAGGAACCTGGAGGCGAGTCCCTCGCTCGGCACCAGCTCCAAGTCGCTGACGATGACGTGGTGCGTGTCCGAGGCGATTTTGGCCGCATTCCGGCACACGTTCACCGGATACGAGAGCCTGTTGCGCGTGCGGTACGACTGTTGCACTGAGGTATCTCTGAGGTTGCAAGCGTGGATCGGACGCGCCACCTGGGGGACCGCGACGAACGGCGGCACCTTGGCGGGAAATACGAAATGCACTGACACTTTCGACATGTCAGCCAGACAGTGACACAGTACCAGCAGTTGTCGCACGACGACGTCGGCATCGGAATCTGGAACGAAGACCGCGATGCTAATCGGACCTTCCCAGTGGGTGACTATCTCCGCGAGGTAATTGAAGAACTCCGGACTGGAGTGCGTAGCGTAAGTGACGGGCGGGAGCAAGGAATTTTGATTGGATTCGAGGACGTTGTACAGAACCCTGTACGGACTCTTCTTGCCCAATTCCGGCGGATAATCCAGCTTTTCCGCGGACAAATCGAACCTCCAAGGTAAGCCGTAATTCAACTTACAGTAGCTATCGTTGGTCGGTCCGCGACTCTTCAAGAAACTGCCCGGTATCCGCGTCAGTATCTGAAAGTTGACGGTGCGATAAGTTTTGAGGAGCGACGGTCTGTGATTCAATACGGTGATGAGGGGAATGAGACAGGAGGAGGCCACTATCAGGATGCAGACGCTCTTGACCTTGACGAAAAACCGGCTGCTGCATAGTTTCATAGTTGACACCGGATGCCATCGATGGGGAAGGGTTTGGTGAGAATCGCTGTCGGTGGTGCGGTCGCGTTGCGATCACATTGTAGGGAAGTTGAGGGTTGAGGAGACACGTACGCGCGGATGTTGTGCGCTCCAGCTGCGAGCGTGGACTGGTTTGTTTTGGACGGACGCGAAGCGCCATCTAGCGTACTGTTGGCGATTTTGGTGATTAGACGCGTTGCGGACATAGCGAATGCGAAAAATCAATACGTATTCTGTAGGTACTTACGTTAAATGTGCATTTTATACAGGACGTGTAATTTTATCAGGAAAGAACAAGAAATCAGGAAGTTTGACATCATGACGTTTGAAGACGTCCAGAAATTATTCACCTGTCAGAACAAATACTATCACTTGAACCCAAAGAATGTAATTTGTTTTAAAAAAAAACGTAATTTGATAAAGACGTTCAAATGGTTCATAAAACTTCTTATTCAAATTCTTTTAGCATTGCATGTATCATATAATCACATCAATAAGGGCCGAATTGTCCTTAGTCTTTGACTTTGTCATATGATTCTGCACTATAGAATATGGAACAGTATTTTTTTTTTTAATTTTTGAACAGAATTTAAAAATACGTACCAGTAATCAAACTTTAACAAAAAACATCGTATGGTCAGTTCAATTATGAGTCTTACTAATTGATTCCGATAAGTATTTGAGCGTGAAAGAGAGACTCTCTTTAGACATCAACATTCTAAAATTGGAACCACGTGGAACTAGTGTGCACCAGTTGTTTACGGAACAATAAATTTATAGGGTTTGGGCGATAAAGTAAAATGTTTATGTTTTAACGGTTTTTAATCGGTTTAGCAAATGGAGCTTATATTCTTTTGGAGTGAAAAATTGAGAAAGATATGCTTTGGCTTGCTTGTCGACGTCGCACAATAGAAGTTGTATTATCAGCTGTATGATATCAATCGTTCCGTCTATCTAGTGGTACTGATATCCAGTTGTTAAAAAAGTTTAAGAACATTTGGGACAACAGTGACCAACGCGATTATAAAACAATCTTTAATGACAACATTACTTGGAAGGACTATCTGAAAAAAAGTATGTATTTGATTTAGGAGACTTGCTGGTCAGCGCCGTGTAAGATGTATGGCAAAAGTTCTTTACTGCTCGAAAATTTTATTTAAACATCAGTTTAAACTGACAAACCGAATTTCCAAAATTACAAATTACATCCAGCAAACAGCCAAAGTAATGAAAAACGGACATACTATTGCGGCACACTTGCTACCATTACAGGAATAATTTTTATAATTGTTGAAAAAACATATTTTTTGAAACTACTTTGCCAGTAAAATAGCTTATTACGTTTCATCACAAATTCGTTTATGCTATCTAGGGAATTAATCTATCTTCGCCATCCACAAAACTATGCTCGTATTACATCAGAAGCACCCTCATAACAAGAAAGGGCGGGTTTTAGGATTTAATTTAATATCTACCATACGTGAAGGTGGTTTTTAATGAGCAAAAATGAGTCACCTCGTTTCTTGTCCGCCCTACTAATGAATTTTGCCTTTTATACCATTTACTAATTGGATAAATTATATATCTCACGGTATTCCATTAATATTACTTCCCTTGTCCGCTGCTTCCATCGTTCACAATTATCTAATGGAAATTAATGATTAATCTAAGTCGTCCAGTTGTATATAGAGATTTCTTTCGTAATGATATCATCGTTTTTTTTCCACTCTTATAATAGAAGCTTTTTCCTTCTGTAGTAGTTGGGCTAAGGTTAAAAATAACTAAAAACTGAAAGTGTAACACGGTAGGTAGTGTACTGTGGTGTGAAATACTACTGACTATTAAATCAAAGAATGGGCACATATGCAAGAGTTTGCAAAGAATATCAAAAGTTTGCTATCTTATATTAACTGCATTGTTTGTCTGGTATATAAAATCAATTCGAGCCGGCACTGTATCTTCGCCAACAATATTTGAATTTCAACGCCAATGCGGCACCTGTTGGAACAGACAACACTTTTAAGTTTAGCACATTTTTATTTAACTAAAAAAACAAATTTTACATATTCTTCTACTTCATATTTATGATTTTTGTTCTATCCACACTGAAATCGTTTTAAGTAGGTCATTGCTTCAGCATACTTAATGATTTCATACTGTCTTCCCCTCACAAAATCGATCCCATTGACAACAATGGCTATTCCAAAAGAACTTTACGACCTCCTTAGAGACCGGCCGATTACCGACCATAACGTTGCGTGTTACCGTCATTCAAGAAACTTCTCCGTGGAGTTTCGCGGAGTAGGGGAAACCCATCAGTATGTTCTGCACTGCTTTGACGCTAAAGTCACGCTGCACGACAATACTAGGTGCGGTGCTGACACTATCCACCCCTCCGTGCCTTACCTGAATCCGACGCAGGGCCAGTTCTTCGCTAGGAAACTCGCAAGGCGTCGTCAGTCGTGCGCCGAGGCCCGAGAGCGTCGCGCGACCAGAAGCGATCCACCGACGCCCGTGGATGACGGACAGAGACATCCCCGACCATCCGGATGGGATGAAATTGTTTCCGCGTGCCCAATCCTCCGTCAAACCGCTCTACCAACAGCAGGATAGCGACGGTGGGCCATGCACACACGGCGTTTTCGTTCGTAATTGATTTATGTATTGCGTCGCCTCTTTTACTTTTTTTTTTCCGTTTGGTTAATTTCGTTCGTTGCGCGCCGGTTTCTTCGCTGGTGTTGTTGTTGTTGTTGTTGTTATTGCTGTTGTCCGTTTTGACTTATTGATTTCGTATCTGTCATCGCTTCGTGCGTTCATGAAACGTCACCGTCATTCGCTTTAGTTGCAATGGGGAATATAATCGATTTGAAAGACTGTAGCTTCGCTTTACGTAGCACTGATGCTATAAAACTTGTTCGTTTGAAATATTTTTCAAATGGGAAAGCATTAATACGTTTATTCATGCTTGATTACCGTAGCTTTTTATCATTGCTTTATTTTTTTTTGCACATATGCACGATATGTAACTATATGGAAGGGTTAAGACACAGAAGGAATTGACGAAAACCTTTATAGTATGTACGCGGTCGACCTAGCTGATATAATTGGCTCTTTCTGCATTTATGTCAACGTAAGAGCACCACATGTCTATATTCTGTATATACTGTCTTACATCTATTGCCATCTCATTCTCACGTATTTACTATTAATAAATATAAAACTCTGCCATCATAACACTTTCGGTGAAAATAGCCTTGTAGGTACCCCCACCCCCCACTTGATTTTTTTTTAATTGTATTACCAAAAGAGAATGCTTCTCACGAGTTTTCAGTAGCTTACAAATACAATCATATAACTTCCAGTTATTCTCCAAAAAAATGTATGAGACTATGCTGTGCCGCTCCTATGACATCCTTTTTAATGTCATTCTGATCTATATGATCATACAACAATAATGACAAGAACGCAGATGAACAAATATCAATTGTGCAATTTGACAGAAATGGATTTGAATGACCTTAGTAGAAAAATAGAGGCCAAAACCCTTCTATCATTTATGTTCGCATATTATTCCTCATTATATGATACTAGAAAGCGAGTGTTCCACCTTGAAACGCGCCCTCTAGAGCAGTATTTCCCAAAGTGGTTCCTACGGACCCCCAGGAGTCCGTAAGGAACAGGGTGGCCGATTAAAAAGAATTTGGGGATACGCGTACAGGTTCAGAAGGTCCGCGAGCGATTTAATAATTGTGATCCATTTACATTCAAAAGCAATGCTCTAAATCGGCCGGATCTGGCCCTCCACCAGTTTCAATCCGGCCTGCGAGAGATTCAGAAAATTGAAATAATATCAATTCAAATCAAAATGTTGCTTCTTTATTCACTACTACCTACTTATTTCTTGCCTACGGCACGCGACCTGATTCAGTCCCGAAATTACCCCCCAGCTAAGCAAAGGTTGCCCATACCTGCTCTAAATGATAGATTATTGCTTATTTGCTAAATTGAATAAAGCTAATTTGAAGTTACAAGGTGTAATATCTGCGTCTCTTGGGAAATTTGTCTTGTATAAATAGAACTTGGAGAAAGGAGAATGCTCTCAGTAGCATTCCAAATTACAAAATCGAGATGAAGTTTTGCTTTTGTTTATCAACACTTGCCCGCCCTTCATTCTAACCTAAAAAGGAACAATTCCGAACGCAAAATTTCAAAAACACTTTGAGTGGGTTGTGCAAATAAAATGGATTAAACAGCTTATGAAGTTAGTAACCCTGATTACCACAGAGACTTAAATAGTATTCTTGCGCATAACTGTATTTAACTCTTTCAAACCAACAACTTTTGTCTTAAAACTTTTTGCCTACCTCTTCCCGTTAGCAAGTTACCACATCGGCAGAATGAAAAATTTTCCATTTTCAAAAATGTACTTCATCCACTCAGTTATTCCGTAGAAAATAAAATTGAATAATGCATCATAGTGTCTTTGAATTTTCGGTTTCGGGATTGCCCTTCATGGGTGAAAGATTTGCTGACATTATTCTTCTTAGGACCGCTGTGGATCCTTTTGGACGTAGATCTATAAGCTCAAATGAGTAGATATTAATATACAGGAGCAGCTTATTAAATTATCAACAAATGAAGAACCAATGAAACCATATGACCAATTCTGGTTGCAAAAGCATACATCAATTCTATGTATATCCTGCATTATGAGCCACTGTCCAGAAGCTGTTGGTTGCTTTCCAGTCAACTTCTTTAGTTGAACGTGGATGTTACTCACAAATATAGAGCCGAACATAAATTACATCACATCAGGCACATCCATCCCATTAATAATATTTGAAAAGAAAATGCTTTTATATTTTTATTGATAAAACAAAAGTTATAATTTCAATAAACATTATTTTAAATACAAAACGTGTTAATTATAAATATTTTAGTCTTATGTGAACATTTATACTTTCAAGACATTGTTTAAATTTGCTGGTTTACTACTGTGCATAAAATTATTTAAGGAGGGGGTACAAGCCCAGGGTTTTGCTGTGAAAAGGGGTCAACAGGCATAATAAGTTTGGGAACCATTGCTCTAGAGTCTAGAGAAAGTGGATACGCCTTGCCCGCATCATTTTAAATGTCAGAAAAAATATTGAATTAAGTACCAAATAAAGTTTATCTCTCACAATCATCCTATGCCTTTAACTGAGTAATCTTCTTCAATTCAATGCATTTTTTTGTGGTTTTCTGCACAGTCAAAGTTTCTTTAAAATTTGCCTTATTCTATTATTTGTATGTAATCGATTTATGCCTTGAGCAAATCGTTATTTTCTTATGAAGTCATTTTTTCTTGATTTCCGATATATCTCTTCCATTTGCATGTCCCTCATCATCAGTATTATTCACCAGCAGCTTGAAGCATTAGAATGGAATCAACCATTATTCTGATGCCGCTGATAGCTCTAGGATACGCCAGGAATGGTTTCAACAAGAAGCAAAACTGTAATCTTATCTGTATTGTTTAAATAAACTCTAAAACCACCACGAGGTTGAATTTAGAAAGCAGTTTTGAAAAGAGTCTTCTAAAGCAGTACCATCAGTGTGTCTTCTAACGAAAAATTCTGACCAAATTTCTGCTAAAAAGGTTTTTTCCCAAAATATATCTACTAAAATAAAAATTGAAGATTTGCCTTTTATATTTCCTAAATTCTTCTTCCAAGTTAATTCTTCTAACAGTTTAAATAAAATCTCTTCAATAAATTGCTATTTTCATATAAATATACACATAAACAAGCCATTAACTCGAATAAAAGATTGAAGAAATCGTTTTTCTTTTTTCATGTAGGTTTAGACATTACTTTTCTTCACCAATATCAACTCTAAGTGATTATACTCACACTAAGAAAGTGTAATATCGCCAACTTCGTTCTCAGTTCATTAAATAAACATGCTACATATGTATCAATCTTACTTTACCAGCTAAATGGGAAAATTCATGAATAATGCAATAGATTATAGAACTAAGAATGGTAATCATATACACCGACATTTGCAAGTATTCTACAACATTAATGACGTAATACTTTATACAGGAACAATAAGAAAAGATCAAGGAAATACCCTCTCAAATTGTTTTCTAATAAACACAACGTGAAAGTTTATCAACACAAAGAAAATGTGTAGATATAAAAAAAAGATGTAAAAGGACAGAATAATATATTCGCAAGAAGTGAAATTTCAAATGTCATTACATAAGCTTGCGTGAGCAAAAGCACATTGCATTCATGTAATAGGTATTTAAAAATAGTGAATTACATACTCTGTTAAGTAGCAGGAAGTTCGAATTGATGCTATGTTTTATATGCTCTTTATCCAACCGTTAACTATAACTGTTCCACCATGCGCGCAAGCTTTTTTTTCTCTTTACCCGGACATTCCAAGCAGCCACTTGAGTTAAACGTATAACTGCAGTATGTACTAACAAATCGACTTGCAAAAGTTTAAAGCATATACAACATCAATTCTTAGGTATATGGTGCAATTAGAACATAAGAAATCTAAAACACGATATCAATGCATTAAGTTTTCAAGTGGATTGCAATGATTTATATAGATCATAACACATAATCTAATAAGCAACAATATTGTCTAATATACCTGCAAATTAATATCTATGCTTCAAACTGCATCTAATAAAATAGAAACGAAATTTATTCCTTCCACCAAGAGTTTTTACGGTCTGTTATGCAATGTTTTTATAACACTTATAAAAACATTGCATCGATATACATATTATGAAATGTTTCATGCTACGTAAGGGTATTATATTGCAAGGCTGTAGTGGCATATTTTATTTTTCTAATGTGTAATATAAATGAAATATTTCAAGCACCATTCAGGGTTGTGTTGTATATTATGGAGAAATCAAATCTATATGGACTGCGTTTCAATTAAACGCGCTGAATAGGAAATATCGAGATTCAGAAACTCTTCAGACCCTAACACATAATTATTAGGCATCCATCATAATTCTGTTTAATAATAGCTGCTCGTTTTGCTTTCAAATTGCTAGGCAGAAGAAATTTCACTTTCAATTTTTATGTAACCTAGGTTACAGTGCAATTAACTAGTGAATATCGGAACGGAAACTGAATAATAGTTTAGGTAATAATTGGATCTTTAAAAAGGAAAAAATTGAGTTTTCTTTTTACTTACCAAGTTTAAATCTGAATAGACTTCAATGAATACAAATCTTCTAAAATATCCCGAAGATATTTTACACTAATCAGTTAGTTATTGACCAGAGAGCTGGATTCAGATTTCTTTTGTGCATAATTTGCAACCTGTGTCATACCCATATGCTCTTGAAAACGTCATTGTGTGCCTCTCATTTTAAGGTTAGATTTTAACGAGATTAAGTTTTTGTCGTCGATATTAGGTACATACACGAACTGCACCAAGTTTAATTTTAGAGGTGACATTCAACACGTTTAACTTACATCTTTAGTTGTTATGAGATTATAAGATTTGAGTTTAATTCTTTTACAAATTAGAAACAGCAATTATCAGTAAAAATAGGTACAAACAGAACGAGATGTTGTTGATTATAATCGCTTTAACCCTTCCACATACATATAGGTACATATATAAATTTGGCGGTATCGTAAAGACCCCCAAAAGTATAATTTGCACGTCAAATTAAATTTATACATAATTACGCCTTATACGAGGTATTTATGTAAAAATCCAGAAGAAAATAACATCCCGGCACGCACCAGAGAAACATCCACCAATAGCGCACGCACTCAAACGCAAAAGCAAACGAAACTCGAGGGCACGTCCATCTCACAAAGTCGTCACGAACACGCTCAACATTCCGCGAAGGGACACGGCTTTTCCTTCAAATACCGCATTGGAGTTATCAAGGTTGGTTGCACTCTGCTGGTTGTTATTTCTTTGTTTTCGTTTGACATACACGTTTACGTATTCTCAATTGGTATTATTTTATTTTTATATTATTGTAATTAGAAGGGGAAATCACGTTTATAAAAATTAGTTTACATAACCTCAAAATGTTGACAGTGACAGATGACATTAAACGTACAATGGAAAAACCTGTACCGTAGTTAATAGATTACATAATTAATTATAATTAAGTTTTTAGCATTTTCCATTTGTGGAATCGGGCTAGTCGCAAACTGGAAAAATATACTTAAACATACATACATTGTACAATTTTTGTCAACATATTTATTAGAAACACAAGTAAAATATTTACATTGTGGTATGTCAAGTTCATCATATTGTTGATTCAACGTGAAAAATATATAACCTAACTATCCCAAGCATGCTCACATTTATTTGTTTTATACGCATTTTTTCATATAAATGTATATAATTTAGTTATGTTTAATGTGTGAGCTATTTCATCTATAAAATGTTCAATGTTTTTATTCTATGTATAAGAGAAATTAATTTCTGGTAAATAAGTCTTTTTATTGTCGCTCTATTTTAATTTAAATGGCGTTAAACGTTGAATTAAAAATATTTTTTGTGTATCTATGTGGCACTTATATAAGAAAAAAACATCGTATGCTAATAGACTCCGTTGGCGTTGGCTTTGGTATATAAATCACTCGACAATGTATTATTTTTTAAACACCTATTCGTAAGCATAGCAGCAATCCAGCCTGCTGTGATTCGTTGTACGCCGCGCGCTAAAATCGCCTTGCATATGGATGAAGGGATTGTATTATGCTGCCATTGCTATTTCCTTGGATTCAAGCGAGTCCGAAATCCGCCAGGCAAGATTGTTTAGTGCAAGATCCGTGAATTTGTCTGCTTGATACGGATATTGGTGTATGTGAAAGGGTCTATCTGGAAGAATTATTTCTCTGATATGATCCTCTAACATCAGCTTTTCTAATGTTTTCAGTAGAAATGACATCAGACTAATTGGATGAAAGGAACTAGGAAAGGGTTCAGATTTTCCCAGTTTGGAAATATGCACCACTTTCACCTCCGTCCAACTTGTTGGTATATGGTTGCAACCAAGACTAGCTCTGAAGAGTCTAACCAGGTGAGGGACTGGTATCGTTTTGCAAGAGTGCCGGAAACATACCGTCCACACCCGGCGTTCTGTCTGGTTTGAGCGATTTAATCGCCCAACTAACTGCATTGAGTCGCTTTCCTCGCTATTTGTCAATCAGTCCGTTTAGGACGTTGGATACTGCGGGTTGTAGTGTCCTCTAAGAGGTCGTTATTCATCATCTGACATCTTGGGAAATGGTTCTGTGCTAATAGAAGCTCTAACATTGCCTTTCCTGAGTCCGTAAATGTGCCATCGATTCGCCTTAGCGAACCTAATGTTTTCACCGGATCTCTTGAGAGTACGTGGATGCTTGCTGTGTCAGATATATTGACAGAACTGCCTCCATGACTCTCCTTTTGGCCTTTCTAACCTCCTTATTATACTCTGTTAGCGGTTCCAGCTGCCAGATGTTTTAGCCCGGTTGAATAAGATTCGGATTTCTTTTGTACGGAGGCTGAGGTTTCACCAAGGCATCCCTCTGTTATCTATTTTCACGTTCAATGAACAATTCTTGTGATATGCAGAGATTAGGGCTTTACTTTCGAGATATTGAGCAAAAGGATTTAAAAAAACGCACATTTTCTTGACTTCCTGAAAAAAATACTAAACTTCGAACATCTGTATCTCGCACAGTATTAGACGTACTGAGTTCGGTAGAACGTCAAATTTTTTGAAATTAAAGTACTTTAAGAAACAACTAAACTTCATTTACTGCAAGATTCGCATTTTTTTTTTTTCAGGTATTAAGCAAAAAATGAAGAAATAGCAAAATTTTTCAAGTTACTTTGGTGTCATGCAACTCGCACAGGTTTTTCAAAGGTGCAAACTTCAATTTTTAATATTGGTTTAGTTCCCAACAACGTACAAAAAACTACATCGTCTTTTGCAAAATCGAATCCTTTCTTTTGGTTTAATCTGACTGGATTATACAGGAATGTAATAAAATTTTTTAATTTTGTAGTAAAATTTGTAGCATTTTTTTTTTGGTGAAGCGTATCTCTAAAATAAGTCATTTACGGACTAAACTTCAATCAGGATTTTTGCTTAGAATTATGTCTGGTATCTCTACCCTAAATTTGGCCACTTGACTGCGGGACATCATCTACTAAAATCAGAGAGCAATAAGAACAATTTTCAAAATGATATCTTTTAATGGAATAAGCCTGCCTGTGTCAATCTCTTGAATTAATCAAAATTTTAAAGTTTAAATAAGCTCTAATTCTAATAATTCTGAAGGAATTGGATAACAGAACAAATCTAACTATTATATCGCTTCTAACAAACCACAAAACAGTGCGAAACCTATAACATTTATAGAATTTATTAGTTTCTCAAATCTATACGCAACACGTGCTTCGGTACTCATATCGAAAAAATACAATACAACCGCTAACCGCCTTCAATTATTCAGAGATGCACGTGTCCTTCCTTCCACAGATCCCGTCCAATTGCCCGAACATGTACGAACCGGTTTCGGACAGTTGCGTGACCGTAGCAGTCGGGTCGAGGCTTTCGCCGACCGCTCATCGCCACCAACATGATCGCGAGAACCCGCGCCACCAACACCACCAGCAGGAGCAGAGCGACGCGGACGACGAGAGCGCCACGACACCGATCAACAACAATAACAACGCGAACCTCGCCACCGGAAGTTGTAGCGCCGCTCAATTAGAATCCCAAATCCAGCAGCAGCAGCAGCAGCAGCAACAGCAACAACAACAATCACAACTCAACAACCAACAGCAGCAATTGCAACAGCCGAAGAGTCCGCGGCGACTCCCCAGGAGAAAGAAAGGCCGGGCGCCCTCGGTAACGAAGCAGGATTCTCTCGATCTGAACTACTCGCAGGTGTACAACAATCACAAGAGCGTCGGCAATATGCGTACTGGGAACGGTGACAAGTGCATCGACATCGACCATATAACGTTAGAACGGAATTACAAGAATAAGAAATTGAACGTCGCCACGCAAACAGGACATGTGGTACCGTACCGGTTGAAGTTCTGGCCTAAGCTGACTGGGGATGCTAAGTGCGGTGACGACGCCAAGGCGTCGGAGTATATGATGTGCTGCTGCAGGACGCTGAGCCAATGGTGCCTGTCGCAGATTGGGCTAACGTTGATTCTGTTCTGTTGGGCCCTGCTGGGAGCTTTCGCCTTTTACCAAACTGAAGGTAAATTATCATAATAAATGATTTTGCCCAATAAAACTAAATATTTCACAGTCAATTCTTATGACCCCAAAACCTTCATTACATTAATATGTGTCTTGTGCGCAAACATTACTTCTGAAATTTCTACAATGCATTATTATTATAAATCATAACCATAAATCATATTACGCACGTATCTAACACGATAACTTATGAAATATTTTTCTCGGCTACCACATCCGAAAGTATACAACCTTACAACACTCATTCCAAGATTGAATTATGAATTGAACGGTCAACGCATCACTTCCGTTCCTATACCGTCCAAGTACGATAGAGAGTACAATAAGTACATATCGGATTGAAGTACCAACTTGTCACTTCAGTTACTTTACCGTTTACTCTTCTGTAAAGATTCTAAAGTTTTCTATGGGTGATCTGATATATTCTGAACACTACAAATGCAAGTAAATTAATTTTAGTAAGTGGTAGCCGAAAAAGTTTTGTTCGCACCGCGGCTGGAAAGTGTCGAATTAATTTGATTGCTCGCCTAGGCTCGGAATCACCATACTCGTTCGACAAAACGTCACTTTCTAGTCTTGATGCGTGCATTACTTATTACTGTATGATCATTTTCGGCGCCAAAAAACAATCTCGAGTAATCTTAAATGACAGATACGTGAAACAATATGGCGTTTCTCCATGCGCATCAGCTGATTAAGGACATTCATGTTTATGTTTATTGAAACAACTACAAAATATGCTCATCTCAAATGATATTGCTTAATGCGCAGCCCAATTAAAAAAAAAATTGAGGTAGGGGAGGGGTCTTTGCAAAAGTTTTATTGCCGTCTTGGGTGACGGCAATAAAACTCTTAATTAAATGTTAAAGGTTATTTTAACTGCCAATATTTCGCATATAATCCATGCTTGAAAAATTTTAACAGTTGTGGAGAAAATAACCGATTTTATAAATTATAACACATCATTGAATGAAATTTTAAATTGAAATTATATGAAAATGTAAAGTTATTGTTAAAAAATATGTATATACACATACCGTTGAGTTTTTTTTTTTAACTTCGAACATACAATTTTCTATATTTTTTTTCTTTTTTCATACAAGGAGATTCTCTTTTGCTATTATTTTTTTTCTTTTCACAACACTGGAGAGACAAGGTGCAGCAATTTTTTATAGGATGGTGTTCGTGCTTTTTGTTTAGTTATTAAATGTTGTTTTTTTTTAACACCTCCAGAAAATAAAGCATTAAAAATGTCCAGTAATTGGGTTTTGGAACCTTTGGTGTAACAATAACTATCACACTGACAAATGTCAATGCTAGGTTTTCCACTATCACCAAACAGCAATGCACAATCTCTCGACGCGCGTTTCGCTAACCAAGTTAGCATCATCAGGAGATGATTAACAGTTTCATTAATCTCCTGATGATGCTAACTTGGTTAGCGAAACGCGCGTCGAGAGATTGTGCATTGTTGTTTGGTGATAGTGGAAAACCTAGTATTGACATTTGTCAGTGTGATAGTCATTAAAAATGTAAAAAAAAATAATTATAAAAAACATCACTTCCTGCTTGTTGACACCCAATTTAACCATAACCTCAAATGCTCAAACTGTCACAAATTGATTACTGAGAAAAGTACCTATAGTATACGAAATACTTTGTCTATAGGTACATAAACCTGATATGTACTTTATACTTTATGACAAACAATAAACTGACAAACACGTTGTTAAATGTGAACCTAGCATATAAATAAATAAGAAGATAAAAACTTATTTACATTCCTTAAAAGTCCTTATCTTTTTCTGGGCGATATACGAATGGAATTAATAAAATTTGAACTACACCTGATGTAAAAATTTTCAATTTTCTCATACCATGACCAATTTAACACTAATCAAATTGTTATGGATTGACTCATGCTAATTCACGGCATTCAATTAACTCTCTATAAAAGGTCAACTGGGTGAGTAATAAAACTGCATTCGTGCAATACTGTCGTACAAACAAATTACACAAAACGGTTTCTTCCTGAAGCTCTCAAAGTTTTATAATTCTCTTTGATTGCATAAGTGTTCGGATAATTCCAGTTCAAAATTCCGATCATCACTTGACAGCATGAGAGTAAACAAGTCATTTTTTATTCAACTAAATTGAACATCGCTTCCCTTTAGCACTGACCTTCATTATATTATAATTTGGCAACACTGAATGACTCTTCAATTAGCTGTCATTGTGCAGATATATTTAACAGTAAATAACAGTAAGTCTAAGAGCGTTGCATTGCTTTTCAATATTGCCGCATTATTTCGTAACGTTTTCAAATTAATTTCCGTTACAAATAATCCTTTTTCTTTTGTTTTACCACAGAATATTGTTGTAATAAAGGATATTACGCTTGCGTTTTGCACCGTAACAATCGCCTTATGCGTGCAATCGCGTCAAAATCACGGTAATTAAAAGCAAACAAAGAAACGAATAAAACGAAATTAAAAATTACACGGCTAATGTTTGGTTACATGTATAAAACTGCTAATGCTAACGCACGATTGTTCACACGTCCGAATAAATTACGTCACCTACCACTAATTATAACACACGCTGTGATTTTATTAGACAAATTTATATTTATGACCGATAGAATCTTTAAAAATGCATACAGTCGAAGTTAATATTAATAAATATTTAGCCGATCAATATATTAATATATTTCAATGATTTATTCCTAATTATTAGTTTGATTAATTGATTTATTTATCGTTAAACTGGTTCTAATTATATTTACCTCATTTCTATTTCCTTTAAAAAAAAAGGTTTAAAAAAGTTCTTCTCTAGAGAAATGTTTTCGATTACCCCTAAAACCTTTCATATTTATATACAATAATAAATACCTCAACATTCGATGTTAAAATCAGGAATGTCAATGGCGTAAATAAGAAATTTCGGCGCCCTGCAATACTTTTTTTTTGTCGTTTACAAGAAGAGGACAGATATTGGAAGATATTTGTATTTATAATATAAATATACAATACAACAAGCACAAACAAAACAACTTCAAATAAACGAAACTTGTATTAGCTTCTTCTTATATAAAACTAGTTCACATCTTCGTAGATCGACAATATACTTTTAAGGTTATGTTATAGTCAATTGACATAAACATAGTGTTCGAATCAGTACCTTTTACTGGGTAGATATATAGGTGGAAATTTTCAAATGAAAATAAAAAAGCTGTGCTTTGGTTAAAACATTAAGAATAGTACAAATTTAAGGTTATAATATTAGTCACTGTAACTAAAGGCTTGTGTATTAAACCGCAAATGCAGTTATTGATTTTAATACCTATTATCCTTATTTACTCCAAAATAGAGATAATAACAGTAAAATAATAGGGATCTCCTATAAAACCTAATTACATTCAAAACATCGCGTGAATAACTCCCCATTATAAAAGCTACTCTTGATCAATATTAAACTGCTATTAAACGCACTTAAATAGAAAAACAAAGAACAGTTTAAAGCAATCCACACGATAATTATTTCAAATATCCTGTTCGAGATGCTTACAAATTGCATAATTATCATCCATGAAAGGTAATGTTAAGCAAGTCGTAAATTTTAACACCTCATAGTACTTAACGAAATGTTTGTATACTTTATAATTTTCCGATGCTTTGCATTCTAATAATAAATAAGTTTTTACTTTAAATTTTCCTTCTGCCTTCGTTTTATATATATAATATACAATGTAGGTAAGTACGTTTAGTTACAATCATTATGAATATTTTAAGTTGGCAGCATTGGCTCAAAATGCACTATTCAATATGACAATTTGAGTTGTTCGATAACTGTCACCACGTCATTTATTAAACCGTTATTATAACAAAATGAAAAGAAAAACGAAAAACTGACAAAAAATACTGGAATATTCCTGTTCAAATATGAGAACTATTACAAAACTGTCTTTTCGAATCTTTGAATGGTTGTGGAACAGGTGGTCGGAACAGCTATTATGATTTTTTAGAGAAAATTGGAAATCCTTAGAGGTTATGCTTTCTACAATTATTGTTCATTAACTCACATGTGTAATTCACTATATTTATGTAGATATAAGAACCACTTGAGTGTTTATTTGTTGTTATTTATCTACTTTCAATTATCTTATAACTAACCTGAAAAAAAAAAAACATTCAAAATAACCATACTTACCAATTAGTGCTAAAGTAGGTAGTGAAAGCGTTTTGATGTTACTTTCATGCAAGTAAGAATGATTTTTACACTTTCTAGATATAAGTATGTATGTATAATTTTTTTTAAGTAACAAAATTAATAATTAATGTGCATTAAATTATGTTTAAGTATGTGAAGAGTAAAGGATTTTTCGTTGTGAATAAGCATTTAATTCGAAATGCACGAATCATAATTGCAACATAATTTATATTAACCATACAAAGCGAGATCTTGTCATTTTCTTCAAAATTCCTAGAAATATCATCTCTGATATGAACATTAAAACGTTACCGTACCTGAATAATCATCTAATTGCCTTCTACGATTTGTGCACTTTGAATTGCACAGACTGTACATACAGTTACATATAAAACAAATCACCACCTATGTTTCCAGGAATATAATATCCGCAGGTATATATAATTACTTCGGCTATATATTAGAGCATTTCTGTCAGTAACCTTGGTGCGGTTTCAACTAGAACCCATTATAATACCTGCAGGTAACATACGTAACATCTGAACCTGACAGAAATAAAAAAATTGCCATTTTACTAATTATTACGTTGATGGAAACGGACAATAATGTTGTGTAACACGCTATTACGTCCGTATACCCTGTTCTCCAAATTAACTTAACACTATCGTGATAAAATGCTGTCATGACGCGTTAAAATTTATCTTTCCGAATAGATAATTTACATACATATTTAACACGTCAGCGTTTATTAGCGTATTCCCAAATTGCAGTATTTAATATGCATAATGAAATAAATTAGGGTATAGGTATACCGTAAATAGTTTTTGATGAATATGCAAGAGAAAGAGTCCTTTATAAAAGTCACATAGACTAACTAATAAATATATGGTATAAGGAGGTGGTCTTGTATCGATAGAAATGAACTAGTTCAAGGTTAAATTATCTGTTTTGTCTGATTCTATTATTGCAACGCGATCCGCTACTGTATTTTATACATATATAACAGTTAAATATACCTAAGTATACCCGTTTGCCCATTCCTTTCTATTCGTGTCACCATGGTGTCACCTAATTGCTCGTATTCCTGTGTCGTATTTCGATTGCGGACATTGCGAGAACTATTCGATCGCAATATACCACACGAATTCAAAATATAAGCTTTCAGAATGCTTTTATTAAATTGAAAATGGCCGATGTATATTACCTACGTTTTATTAATTTTTAATAACAAATATTTCATGACCTGCTAGTTGGCAACGTTTACAAATTTCAATTTTTGATTAATTAAATGAACATAACGTTTTGTTAATAAACTCAAAATTAAGGAAAGTCTGTATCATTGATACATTGATAATTTCACTCCTATGGAAGATTTTTGTACCAACCATTTCGTAACCAAATATACATAATTTGGTTGCAAACTAATACTTTCCGAATTTATTAAAATGGTACCGCCTCTTTTCTGCTATGAACATACCCTAACCAATAAAATTAAAGTAAAATACTGAGGCGTGTTTGTGCATATTTAAATATAGCTACAAATTCCGAACAATTTTTAATGGCTTCTCATTTTTAAATCCATAACAGAGATAAATCCCATATTACGACACGCTGTATATAATACTCGTATTAACAACACTCAATTCGACTATAACCTCAAAATGTCACATTGATTACTGAGTTATTGACGCAATGTGACCAAGCTAAACAAACTTGATAAAACTTCCTTTAAATGACGATTATGAACACATAAGTTATATGTTCCTTCATAAGCCATGAGGTGTAGATCATGGCTTTTATAAGTATTCTAAAAATGTTAATTATAAAAGAAAATATTACATTTATAGAAAGGACGATTTGTTATATACATGTTAAAGTATTTAGCTAAGTACAACTATTAAATTGTTTGTTTGCTATTATTAGCTGAAGGTTACTTAACTGTGAAATTGTAGGTTCACGAAATTATTTACTGAAGTTTTCTATAAACTCAAGAAAGGTATATCCACCATACTCCGATTTTAATTGTAAAAAGGGTGGTAAAATTAAGCACATTTTTTATCAGTTTAATTAAAATTGATCTGAATTAACAAATTTAAATTTCCCGCAAATATTTTAGTAACTTCGTACTACTAACATGCAGATGTCAGTACTTACCGGAATGTAAATTTGAATAATTTGACAGGCCGTATGAAGCAAACTGTCAGTCATCAAGCAGGTTGTGTTAAAAATAATTGTCAATAATTTAAATTTGCGGAACCTATTTTCAGTTAATTAAATTTTAGCCAATTTTCCGTATCTTATTCGTTTTTTCTTTTAAACTTTCTTTCTAAATATGCCAGCAAGTGATACCAAATTCATGAAACAATTCACAACTATATAATAATGTGTCCTAATTTCTAATTCTAATTTTTATTACTTTTGGCGCGCTTTTTAAATTTAGGAATAATCGAATTAGTTTAAAATATATGTAAATAGAGTTTTACTGTTTATAGGACCAAGGGAACAAGAACAATCTAAGGAACTGCAAAGACTTCAAAACGATTTGACGATAGAGCTGTCGACTAATTTGAGGCAAGCTTCCACTCACGAGGAATCTTGGCCGAAAACGATACAAAAATATTTGATGAGGCACGAAACCTTCCTGCTAGAAGCTGTCAGTGCCGGATATGGTGAAGGCGGAGGTGGCAGCATTTGGACCTACCCGGGTTGCATTTTGTTCGCAGTGTCTTTGCTCACTACCTTAGGTAATAATAAACTTCGTAAAGATGATCTTTACTCAAATTTTAATTTGTTTTTTTTTTTCTTCAAGGATTTGGAGCTCCTGTTCCTAGGACACCTCTTGGTCGCGGAGCGGCCGTATTATTCTCCGCCGTTGGGATTCCCCTACATTTCCTACTCATCTTAAACATTGGAAATATGACAGCGGTAATGCTGCATGGCTTAGCGACACGTGAGACAACTACCGAGATCCCCAACGTTAATAGTAACACCACCAAGACGGCCAGATGGTTAAAATGGTTACCACTCTTCGCTATACTCATCTACTACATCTTAGGCGTGATATTATTCGGTTTCGCTAGATGTCGCGATATAGTCGACAGTCTAATGTTCCCATTGGATTTTACCGCCGCGGGGGGAGTGGCCAAGACGTCCGGACACGTCCGGATATTCTACGCCCTCTACTTGGAGGTCGCCGTGACGTTAGCCGCGATCATAGTTTCATTAGTGCAAGTAACCGCCAGTAGAGGTTTCATAGATTTGGGCTTGCGATTGGGCCTGCTGACGAACACCTGAGGTGGGCGTTCGCGCTGACCGTGCCTTAACAATAGATGCCGCACACAAAAATCTCCTTTTGCGTTCATGGCTTCGTTTTAAGTGAGACAAAAATAGGGATACGTATCGAGAACGACATATCAAGCATTGCAATTCGTGTGACGTTGTGATAAGATTTTAACGTCCATTCGCCTTATTTATATTTATTAGTCATCCTCAATAAAATGAAATAATACATAATAATATAATAGAGTAGAGATGTTGCCTCTTTCATGTTAAGTCTATGGTAGAGAATTTATTGTCGATATGGTCGTATTTGGGTGTAATATTGCAAAATGTGATATTTATATTTATGTATTTATTTATATATTTTTACAGTATTTTTAATTTTACATTATAAATAAACTATTTGTACTTAAAAATAATAAAAACATATATCTAAAATCTTTATGCAAAAGTAATGCGTGATTAGAATTTTTTTTCTTCTACAACTGCATCAGTTTATCTTATATTATTTATTATTCTGTATTATTTAATATAAATACAGTTTTAATTTTAAAAAAGAATCGTCTTTTATTCTCACAATCACCATTAGATGTCTATTGAAACGTCACTTGTTTATTCTTCATGGTTGAACATATGGGTTGAACGCACTTCTTCATATCCAACCTAACACACCTGTGAAATCCTATTGTAAAACATTATATTACGTATATTTATAATAGTTTATGATTTCTAAATTATTGAATGCAATTATTTTTTATTTAATTAAAAAGTGCGTTTTGTTCTAACTTCACCAATAGATGCAGTCTTTTTAGCTTATTGGTTTGTATTTGGTTGGACGCACTTTCTTT
This sequence comes from Cetonia aurata, assembly GCA_949128085.1. Classification (NCBI taxonomy): domain Eukaryota; kingdom Metazoa; phylum Arthropoda; class Insecta; order Coleoptera; family Scarabaeidae; genus Cetonia; species Cetonia aurata. The sequence continues at coordinate 41,169,171 of OX421885.1, forward strand.
TTATATCACAGCTGAACGCACTTTTAAAATCAAAATCCTAAAATCCTTATATTTCTAATAAAAGCATTAGCGCATTACCCGTTAGCCATCTATTAGCTGTTAGCCAACAACCTGACAATAAATGTTATAGTAGGCAACCTTTTAGCGTCTATTTTAGACAGCTATCGTCAAAAGAAATTTTCGGTTTTATTATATTAGCATATTATATGTTCATCAATGTCTGTTTCCGCAACCAATCGCACAACCTCCGCTGCTTCGCAAGATTGCATGCGCAACACCGTCAAATTGCTGCCCTCTCGCCAAAAAACATGGCCACGGCAAGGAGTCTAGTGGGTATTTTGAATCGTACGCAGCTTAATTCCTTCATAAATCCGTCGAAAAGCAATATATCGTCTAGGTTCTTTCACCATTGCCTGAAATGCAACAAATCTGCGGTTGTCACTGTTCGACTCTCGAATAATCTGTCGAAAAACAGTGAGTATTTCTTCGCCTATTAGAATTTATTACATCATTGATAATAATCAAAATATCGTTCGATTGACCGTAAATCTGTGCTTACAATCGTATTATAATTGCGATATCGCATTCCCGCATTGTGAAATTCCATGAATCTCTTTAACATAACCTCAAATACACATTGCAATTACAGGTCTATCGTTAACAAATCACAGACAGATCTACACTACAACTATTCTTAGTCAGAGAAAAGATTATTATGAAACGTTAGGTGTTAGTAGAAATGCTTCAGGCGCAGAAATAAAAAAGGCATATTATAAGTTAGCTAAGCAATATCATCCGGATGTAAATAAAGATGATCCCAATGCGGCGAAAAAATTTCAAGCCGTTTCTGAAGCATATGAGGTAAATTTCAAATATTTTTTCTTTCGAAAACCGTTATATCAAATTATGGTTAGATACTGGGTGATGAAACTAAGCGTAAACAATATGATACTTGGGGATCGACAGCTGAACAGATGGGTGCTCGATCTGGGGCCGGCGCTGGACCGCAAGGATTTAGTCAAAGTTGGAGCTATCAATCTACAATAGACCCAGAGGAATTATTTAGGAAAATTTTTGGGAATGCCGGTTTTGCTAAGAATGCTTTCGAAGATTTTGCTGAATCTAACTTTGGATTTGGGGAAGCTCAAGAGGTGAGTGACAAAATCTTTTTCGTTTACAGTTTTATGAAAATAAACTAATTCGGTGTAGGTAGTTGTTAGGATATCATTCGCACAAGCAGCTAGGGGAACTAATAAAGATATCCACGTGAATGTAGTTGATACCTGTCCTAAATGTAAAGGTTCAAGATGTGAACTTGGTACTAAAGCTACGCGATGCACTTTCTGTGATGGAACTGGTTTCGAAACCGTAACCAGAGGACCGTTCATAATGAGATCAACTTGTCGATATTGTGAAGGGTCTAGAATGTATATAAAACATAAATGTGTTGAATGCCAAGGGAAAGGTTCGACTGTACAAAGAAAAAAGGTCACTGTTCCAGTACCTGCAGGTAAATTATCTATTTTTATAATTTATTTGTATTTATTTGTGTATATTCTATTTCTTGCTGTTTTTATTGTGCTTCATGAGTTTTTTGTATATCCAACATGTTTGTGGTTTTTTTTTCTTATCTCTGTTGCTCATGTTGCTTTCAGAAGATTCTCATCATTCACACACACAATAATTAAACCAACTTTTTTATTATTTTCTTTACCAATTTTACTTCTAATCTTTTTCTTATGTCTTTGTTCCTGTCTGTTCACATGAAATCTGTTCTCACAATTTTCATTTCAGCTTTCTTTTAATTATCGAAAACTAAGCAGAGTTTGAACTAAAAAAAACTTTTTTTTGATTCATAAAAATTGTAGCATTCCATTACAGCCAATATTTATTTCAGGCATTGAGGACGGGCAAACAGTACGCATGCCATTAGGAAAGAAAGAGTTATTTGTTACGTTTAGAGTTGAAAAATCAGATTATTTTAAGAGAGATGGCGCTGACGTACATACGGAAGCTGAAGTTTCGATTTCACAAGCGATTCTTGGCGGGACGATACGAATACAGGGACTTTACGAAGATCACACTATTCAAGTTAGTTCCAGCGCAAGAATGATCATAATCTGATACTAAAACTTGTTCTTTTTTGTTGTTTTAGGTAGTTCCTGGGACTTCTTCGCATACCAGACTTAGATTAACAGGAAAAGGTATGAAGAAAGTCGACGGCTACGGACACGGCGACCATTATCTCACGTTCAAGATTACCGCTCCAAAACATTTGACTAAGAAGCAGAAAGCGCTGTTGCAAGCATACGCGGAACTAGAGACCGATACCCCCGGTCAAATTATGGGAATCACGCGAAAAACTGACGGTAAGTCGCCATTTTCGTAGCGCATCTATAGCGGCAGCATTTGTTTAAGTAAGAAAAAAAGTGCGTTAATAGTATTATCACCTTTGAATGTGCTTATCTCTTCGTGTTTTATGTTGTTTGTGGTTTGTTAACGCACTTTTTTTTTTGTTCAGCAGGTACTGCCGATGATGATATACCACTCGCAGGCTCTGAAGAAAAAACTCGCGCTGAAAAAGAAGATAAAACGGGTCTTTTATCCCGAATAAAACATGCGATTTTCGGTTAAATAGAAAATTTACATACGGTAATTTCCAATTTTTAAATATATGACTAAATCAACAATCATTCAAAGTTTGTTATCATTTCGAAAATTAAAATAATCCGTATTATTACTACATAATACTACATATTGTTAAAAAAAAAAATTTAAATTTTTTTCGATTTTTAGCCGAGAAAGGATGAAAAAATGTTAGCCATTCTACGTTATATAAAACGAGTCTTCGGAAAATGTACTTGCGTTTAAATATTTGGAAGTTTGTAGTGTAAAAATGTTACTTATAGTTTTTAATTTATAAAATAAAAAATTAATTAAACGTTATTTTTGTTTATTGTACGTATTAAAAAAAAAATTAGAAAATTCAACTGGGCACAAATAAAATATAATAATGAATGAAATTACGGCAATATTTTGTGATATGTTGGGCAAATATTTTTCCATTGTAGGCACTAAAGTGTGTACAGAATCGCCAGAGATGCTTGAAGCTATCCGAACAGCTTTAAAACAAGAATTTCGTGACGAAGATGAATCGCCAGAGAGGAAAAAGATGCCGTAAATAAATACCTACCAATAACAAATAGATTTGTATAGTTCAAATTCAATTCTAATTTTTTTTTTCAGTGTTAAATGTATTCATTATTTTCTTTTCTCTAAAATAATTTTTTTATTTTAAATTATATATAATAAATGAATATATTAAACAAGATTTTTATTGTTTATTTTCTAACCCCAAAATACTAAACAATAGGTAACTTGGCGATTTTTATTTCCAATTGTATTTCGAAGTATGACTTAATCTTGGTTTTATTTGAAAAAGGAAGAGTGAAAGTTTATGCCACTATTAAATATCGTTTCTACATTCGTGGGGTTGAACATCGTGATTTGTGTGTGTCCAAAGTGATCCTAGTTACCCAAGTGTTGTTTTCAAGTGTTATAACCAGGGGAGGTTAAGCCTCCCCTATTATTTTAAATAAAATAAATGGTGTTTATTATGTATTAAAACAATGTTTAAGCATTGGCTATGTACTAAAACAAAGCAATTTTGACAAAGAATTTATAATAAATAGTATATTTATTCATTACTTCATTTGAAAATGCCAACAAATTTCCAATAATGCATGAAATTTTACTGCACGCATATTATAAAAGCAAGCAAGGAGGCTAGCCGCAAGTGTGGCTCCGCGCCGATGATTAATACCATCACGTATACTTTGTACGGCGATAAAGAATGGGGCGGAGCCTTGGCTCCGGTGAGATCGGCAAGTTGTGATTCGTTGTCGTTCGTAAAACAGTCGCAGTTCGCACGTATGCATTTTCAATACTGCAGAATAACTGACATTTGCGTGGAATCGTTTGTTAGCAGGTAATATTTTTTAAAAAAATTAATTCAGAAGAAAAGTTTTGCCAAAATGCTACTTTAATCACTTATAATTGAAATATCCTTAAATTTTAATATTTTTTTACAACTACAAATAAAACTGTTACAACATAAATGTTTATATCTGCATTATAATAAAAAAGTCGTTTAAAAATGGGCTATGTGAAATACTTTTTATCAACACTGTATAAACATAGATTATAATTTCATCTACAGCTCTGTTCAAAAATCTGTAACGACCGATCGTTCTTTCTTTATGTTTTAAAATAAAACAAACAGCGTTGGATCAACAATTATTTTATTAAAAAACGTATATAAATTACGACTCGATATACACCTCCAATTTCTTTTATACACTCATCAGTCCTCTAACAGTTCTGTTATATATATACGACGTCTTATAATTGTTTTCACCTGAAGGAAACCCTTAAAAATTAAAGCTGAACATGTCAGAAGATCACAAAGTAGTAAAATCCGTATAATCGCGCGTTGAAAATAAATAAATTGTGCCGGCACCGATTACAGAATAAAAGTTTTAAGTACCGACACAAAATATACATTTCTAATACTTAAGAATATAATGCTAAAAATCTACGTCAGTTATATTTACAGTTTAGTGAAACACGTGAAGACTTCAATCGGTACAATTTAATACATCTTATATTAAAAATAATATTCCTTTTTAACAATAAATATTTCGAAAAGAGAAGAAATCATAACGAAGCAAATAAAACAAAATAATCTGATTTTATTTTTTTTCCACATTCTCCGATGTACATTTTAAAGAAATGAAAGAGTTTGTACTTGCAATATTAGGCTGTCGATTAACAAACAAAAAAAAAATTAATCAAAGTAATTGCTCGTTACTGCTAGCAGATAGATCCAGCAATCTCCACGCTGCTTTTGGATTCGGTTCTGCAGGATCTCGACACAATACCCAGACGTATGTAACACGCATTACTTTATCAGGATCGCCTTCGACGACATTGCCCGAACTGTCTTTAACGCACATAATCTGTTGGGACGTAAATGTGACTATCAAAACCGGACCTTGGTCCATCACCTTTCCCATGACCAAATCCACGTTATCTATATCCAAAATCTTCGATTCTATTTTATAGCCTTTCCTGTACGCTTCTTTTATAGGAACTGCGAATAAATTGTACGGACCCTCGTGACACCAGTCTTTCAGAATGTCTAGATCTCCCCTCGTCATCGCTTCTAGAATGTTCGGTATGATGTCGACTTCGCATTGTTTTAGAAAACGTTTCGTATCGAATGAATTGTCTATTTTACAAATTTCCGTTAGCGTTTCTGATAATTCGGTTTTCTGGAATAGTCCCCCGACCATATAAGATAATTTTTCTGTTACTAGTCTCGACGCTCTGATTACGGGATTGTCGCTCTCGTCGTATTTGAGTTTCCAGTCCATTACTTTATGTACGTAAGGATTGTTGTCTTTAAAGTTCTGCCAGGATTGGTAAAATTTCGAATCTTTGTGTAATTCGACGCCAGTGGCTTCTATATTGGGCTCGTAAAATTTACTAACAGCCGGACCCATAGTTTCAGTACGTTTCCGTAATTTTGGCGGACTTTGATATACTCTACCTGGGAAAATAAGTACGGTTTGAAAATATAATTTCTAATCATTAGAAATATACAGGCTGCCCACTTTTTCATAGGAACACCGAAAAATTCTTTTTTCTGATGTAGCGTCTTGTTTCAAGATAGAAAAAAAATAATGAAGGTTTAGTTTATATTAAAATCTCTATTCCTCGACCATCAAACTCTTTAAATATATATAGACGATATGGATGCCAATATTGAAGCAAATATTTGAAAAATAGAGTGAAGTTACAACTATTCATGTGATTTAGAGATTTAATACAATTTTCTCCTTATGCTACTATGTGGTAATTAGTTGCATGTTACTGTATAAACATGATTGTAATGCAACAACAAGAATAATTTATTTATTTACCAGCAATGCCCTTACATATTTTTAATGGAAATAGGATTACAATGCCAAAGTATTTTTTGTTATTTTTATCATTGGCAAACATACAACATGCACTTGTTTATCATCTAAAACTGTAAAACTTACCCTGCATACTTTGTGTGTCCATTTCTTTTTGCACAGCCTTGGTAGCTTCCGATATAGATTGAAATGCGCTTGTTTTACCCAATTCTTGTGCCTTCTCTGATATACTTTGCGCCGTCTTTCCGATATCTTCTGTAAATTGCCCCGCTTTCTTTGCAATATCAGATTTTCCCGCTTCTTCAATAACTTCGGACATTTTCGCCCTAATCGACGTTATACCTTCCTTAAATACTTCACCACCTAAATAACTTTGTTATTTAACCTATTATTTGATTATACTCTAAATAAAATATACTTTTGCTGGCTTCACGTTCGACTGATTCGAATTTTTGACGAGCCGCTTTTAGGGCATCGCTTTGTTCCAATTTCTCAGCCTCATCTCGAAATTTTTTCAAAGACTCCTTCATCTCCTTATTCTTGGCCATTTCTTCCCGAAAATTATCGTACAGTCGCGAAATGAACGATGTTTTTCTGATTTCTTTCGAGTAAGTCCGGCGACACTGCAATATCAAGGTGTGTTGTTACAAATTTCACAAAGTTTCCATGTAATCTTACTCCGATTTGGCTCTCTGACAGTGTACAGCGTAAAACGGCTTGATTTAGTCGGTGCATTGTGTTAAGTGGGACTATTATTTTCTGGTAATGATGCTGAAAATAAGAATATTTCTTAGGATTCTTACATAACCTCAACCCGTATCGGATTCAAATATATGTCATTATCGTGCGGAAACGTGAAAATATATCTTCTAGTATCTTGTAGTTATATCCTTTTTGAATACAACTAATTCGAGTGCTTTATATACTAACCATTTTTGAAATTTAGTTAAAAGCCGAATTTTGATGTTTGTTAAAAAAAAATGAACCATGTGAATTTAGTAAATGATTGACATATTCTTGTGCATGATAGCATATCAATAAAGAGATATTTCCCTAAACGTCAAATATATTCTCAATTCTCATATAGATTATAGAATCCCACATTCTGTAGAAAAGAAAATGAGAAGGTGTATTATTTACGAAGTTTTCGATTAATTCTCCTTTGTAGAGGTGTGTTTGTTATTATTATCCTTTCCTCTATATTAGGAATTTTCGTTTTCCCGTGCATTCATGCTGGCAATATGACAATAAAATTAACCTCAAAAATTTTGAATTATTTTTTGACACAGACTAAAGTAATTTATTCTAAATGGAAGATAAATCCTCGGAAAATAGGAGCGATAAGCCGACTGACGAAACCCAGACTGCACAGATAATAGATGACAAAACTACTGGCAAAATAAGCACTTCAACGACAACAACAAGTCTGTATACAGAAGATGAACAAGACACTCAAGAAACTGTTAGTGAAGCAATCGCTAGAGTCGAGAAACCAAAGAATGTAAATTATTTTATTCATTTTATAACTGCATGGTCAACTGAAACATTTTAGATGTCTCCTGGGGCAGTGAAATTGCGGAGCTGGTTGAACCAGCTTCTTAGAATTACAATGACAGATGGTAGAGTCTTGATTGGGATGTTCTTCTGTACAGATCGTGATGCTAATATTATTCTGGGTGCTTGCTCAGAATACTTGCCGGACGAAGTGGATGCTGATGGGGTAGCCACAAAAGAGGTTGAAGAACCTAGGATATTAGGATTGGTTATGGTTCCAGGAAAACACATTGTTAATATTTCGGTGGATCAAAGCGAGGAAGCTTCAAAGAATTGGAAGTCGATGAGTCAGCCTTTAAATAATGATGCTATAACGCAAGATGACATTATGTAATTTAGTTATAATAATAAACCTTTGTGCAATTTATCAATGTTTTATTTTAAAATAGTACATCTTTCATTTGAACTATCACAGTAGAAATTGGTGAAGAAGGTCTCTGGCCAGGTTTAGAAAGCAATATCAGAATAGACTCGTCGCTTTTGAAATGTTTCTGATTTTGGTAATGTGCTGTTTGGTATTCTGAAAAGAAAAAATGTTTGAAGGAAGTACTATTATAAATGATTATAAACAAAATTTAAATTTCCCGCAATTTTTAGTAACTAATATTGAAGGAATTTGAATATTTTAGGGATATTTTAAGGTTTGTTGCAGATATTTGCGGGAAATATAAATTTTATTTATAAAGATGTTACCAGATTTTATTTTTAAGGTTTTAGTGGATATGATAAATATTGTATGAATACTCCTATTAAAGTTCTTTACATATTTTAGAAAAGGTATGCAAATAGAATTATAGACAGTTAGAATACGATTTTGTATACATTAAAGTAACAACTCGCCGCAATTTGATTTTATATTTAGCCTACGGAATTGCCCAATCTTTTACCTATACGTCTGTCTGTTCGCATGTTTCGAAAATCTTAATTTTATTAACGACTTGGCAACAACCACAAAGTGTGTAAGTGTACTTGCTAACGTAAATATCGAGAAATCAATAGGAGAGGCGATGATTTTTTTATACAATGAATATTATTAAAAGCGTTAATGGCATAATAAAATTATTTGGTTTTTTTTGCTACAAGTAGTGCTCTGCATAGAAAAGATGTGTTAAAATGGTTTTAGTTTAATGTATTTATTATTATTATTATTACAAGAGACTACAAATACAGGATAGCTATATACAAAACAGCATTATAATTTAACAAAAAACTAATTTCTACTATTTATCGTGTGATTGGTTTTGCTCAGTCAGCGGTTCGTACCCATCCTTTTCGATCTTTTCTTTATATTGCAGGTAACTCCTCTTCCTATCAAAATGTTTCACCCACTGCGACGAACAGGAAATTTCATAAATTTTTCTAAACTCCGCACAAGGGCCCCCCTTTTCCGCGTTCTGTATATTGTTCTTATCCAAGCACTCCCAATATTCATCTCGCGCACCCCAACACTTCGCGCGCTCCGCTTTCGACGGAAACGACATCCTCTAACGCAACTGAAACATAAAATTAGTGTTCGATGATTATCGAAGCACCCGAAACGCGCGAATTACACAGATGGCACGATATCAAACTATGTACTCGTATTTTCGGCATATAAATATGTCTCACGATACAAAAATAACGTTCTAATGTATAATTTTCCTTGAATATCCAAAAATACATTGAAAGGTGTTTAATAATATTTCATTCAGATCCAGGATAAACACTAGCGTTTCTCGGAAAAATCGTTTTCGCGGATACAAATGTAAATAACAATAAAGATTTCTATTGTAATCATTCTTCTTCGATGCAACTATTATTAAATTAAACAAATATAGTTTTTTTAAATTAGATATTTACTTTTTCAACTTAACTGATACACAAGCACGCTTTAATTTATTTGTAAAATAAATTTAAAATTGCATTAACCTTGTATAAAATTCAAATGGGAACATTCGAATTTTAAGTGTCAGCAATCACTAATGATTAAAAACAAAAAAAACTAGTTTTAGTTACTTTTCGTTATTAAAATAATGTAAGGTTATGTTTATATCTATCAAGTGCTTTATGTAATTTATATACGGTTAGTTTTGTTTTCTGTTTAACTCCATTTACAACATAAATTGGACCTACCTATTTTGGCTTTACCTGTTATCTAAGTGAACTGGCTCAAGAATTACCGTAAATTAAATTTTAAACTAAAACATTGACATCTCACGGAATACCAAAAAAGACTAATATTAAAAATCCCTACTTCAGTTTCCCGTCAAGATGTCCGCTTTTTGGTTTTCTTTTAAATATAAAACACACAATTAATGTACTTGGTACAATTTTTGCTGGACTTTCGCTGAAATAGATCGATCAGTTCGTTAATTTACTAATTGGAATTATGAATAAAGTGAAGACTAACAGTGGCGAAGGAAAGAAAATCGCACCTTCTACTGAATCCTTGAAGTGTGAGCAAAAGGACAAGATAAATTTAGAAGAAAAAATAGATAAGTTAACTATAAAGACGAAGAACGTAAATGGTCTGTTGAACGGTGTTGAACATAATTTGTCAAGTAAGCTCACAAAGAAAAATAGGAAAAATAACAAAGCAGCGAACAAAAATGTCGATAGTCAAGAGAAAAAAGAAGACAAATCAACAGTGGTTAGTTTTACATTAGATGCAATAAATAACACAAACGTAGCGAATGAAGAAGACACATCTTTGCATAGACTGGAAAGTGTACCTAGTACTAGTGATATAACAAAAAAATGTGATCAGAGTGACTTAAAATTGACAAAGGGCAAATCGAAAAGTAAACGGACTGATATTGAGAAACCAGGCAGCAGTAGTAGTAGTTCTACGAAAAGCGAAGGTAGAAGCAAAGCGGATGAATTAGATCCATCTTCGGATTTTGATATTACTGCGTACATTAAGGAGAAATACGGTTCCGATAACAAAAAAGAAGATACTGAATTAGAGAGAGATGCTCAGAATGAGAAAGCGATTGAAGCTGGTATTGATAAAGTGGAGGACGTAGCAGAGTCAGTCTTGGCGGATAATTTAAAAATTGATAATCCGAAAATAGAATATGTACAATATGAGTCGGAATTACAGATGCCGATGATTATGAAAATTATACAGAAAGATTTATCTGAGCCCTACTCGATTTATACTTATAGGTATTTTATACATAATTGGCCGAATTTATGTTTTCTGGTGAGTTATTTTTGTTTACTTATTATATCATGTTTAGTACCACTAATAATGGGATAAATAAATGAAAAGGCATTTATTAACTCTAGGTTAATGCGTTTTTAGTAATTATGAATGAATCAAATTCATTTTCTTTAGCAACTGCAAGAACGTTTTTAAAATCGAATTTTTCCTGCTGATTATAATCGTAAAGCGAGAGAATCAAATTGGAATATACATAAGAATGTATATAAGTTATAGTTAAATTACTTAAGCATGTTGCTTATACCTCTTTTTCTTTTTATTACATTAAACTAATTATGAGTAAAATACAATTTGAAAGGTTTAACAAAACACTTTCACTTAATGTTATTATCAACTATAAGTGAGTTATCATAAACATTTTTTTAAATTGTAACCAAATAAACTGTGAATTAGCAAAATACAGAAATTTTTTTTAACAGAATTGATGGTGAAAAGGCAAGTTATAATTCTTTTAATTGCCAATTCTGTAAAAACTTTAATTTAAACCAGAATGTATAGCGAGTATGTAAACAAAACTGAGTACATATCGGTGCGATTTTTGAAAGAATTTTGCATTTGTTATGGAAGAACAACTCGATTCATTCCTAATTATCAAATTTGAATTCGTTTACCATTGCCAAACGTTTTTTTAATTAATCAAATGAAATTGTTTGGCTTTTATTTATATATCTTTAGGTCATTTCAAATAACTTAAACTTTAAATCTGTTTTATTGGCACAAAAACTGTGATTTTCCCTCGATTTAATCAACAACTTTTATTTTATTACAGGCGATGTGTGAAGATGAATGCGTAGGAGCAATCGTTTGCAAATTAGACCTTCATCGGAAGCAAATTAATAGGGGTTACATTGCTATGTTAGCCGTAGATAAAAAATATAGGAAACACGGTATCGGTTCAACATTAGTTAGACGAGCGATTCAGGAGATGATAGCAGGAAACGCAGACGAAGTTGTACTAGAAACGGAAATCACAAACAAACCGGCTCTACGATTATATGAAGCGTTAGGTTTCGTAAGGGATAAACGTCTTTTTAGATATTATTTAAACGGAGTGGATGCCCTGAGATTAAAGTTATGGCTCAGATGAGATTACATTGGACATATATCTCATTCTCCGCCATATTCTCAGGGTATTTGACGAAAATTAGGGTCGTAACGGAAGCAAAATTAGTTGAACAGGATGAAATGTCTAGTAATTTGTTAAATAAATGATTGATTAATTAATTATAATATTCGTTGTGTATAAATTTTGTTGCAGAGTCACTGGTGTACATTTGTAAATTTATTTATATATATTTTTTTACAATAGTAATTTATACATATGTAAAATAGGATCCGCAGTTGGAATAATATTTTTCGTTCATATATTCCTAGTTTATATATGTATCTGTACGATATAGGCAAGGAACGATTTATTTTTAATTTCTAAGCGAGAATGAAAGCAATCGAGTTACTCTAAGTTGTAATATGGGATCTATTTCGAAAATTCATTGTATAAAAATTGGTTTTTAACTATTTATTATTACCACGAATAAATCAACACCCGACAGTATGATATGTTTGAGATACACACGAGTTGTACGTCTTTTATACATATTATACCGACTTTAGGTAGCTCCGTGTGGAGCTGCGACTATTTGAAATAAAAGCACAGGGTGTTCACATTAGTAAAATATGTAATATGATTATATTAGCTTTTGTAAAACTATATTACCTACATACATCTTCCTAAAGAGAAAATCAAGTGTAGTCGATTATTGTGATGCTAACATAGGGCTTACTAAGGTAATGAAAATTCTTTGTAAAAATGAAAATAATCAACTTATTACAATATTAAGATAGGGAAAGCATACGATATAATATAAATGTAAACGTTTGGTGTGTTCAAGTTTTTGATAACTTCTCCTATTATTATTTTTCTTTTTTATTTTATTAGACGATATCGTCTATAAATTGTATAATTATGTACATAATTCTAAAGCCGTTAACGGGTGATTAATTGAAATGCGAAACCATTTTAGACGAGCAATGAACTAATCTGTAGATTAAATTTGTATAGTATTTTTTTTGTAATTTTACGTTACATCTCGTATATTCAATATACAACTCTTGCATATAAAGGAAAATGAAACTTGCGCTTCTTCGTTTCAATTGAACACCCTCATGTAATATAAATGAAGTAAATATACAGGATGTCCCAGTAAGAGTAGGGATTAGCGATATTTTGAAACTAGAGTAATTAAAGAGATGCGATTTTGTTTTCATAACTAAAGAGCCAAAGAGAGTTTACTGAAGATATTTTTAAATCACAAACGTTTTTAAAATTTATTTATGCAAAAATCAAACTAATTATGTATTTAAAAATACTAATTTTTTTTATTTTTCCTCTAAAAGGAATTATTAGTTTATTATTAGTAATAATTTCATTATCAAATTTATTTTTAGAAATATTTTCTTAATAATTTTGAAATATTGTCACCCAATTTCCTTTTGATACTTTAATTATATTTTTTTCCCATCCCTATAACTATTATAGTTTCAAAAAAGGTATCACCGGTCTTAGTGGGTCAACCTATATGTAAAATTGAACCAAATATAGACGGAAAAAAGTGTCTGTTTTTCTTTTTTAGTAAAATGAATAAATTTTGTGCAATTAATTAACCTATTATCCTTTTTTTTAATATAAAAACACAATTTAACTAAGATTTTTTATTTATAAAAGCTTGCGCTTTTCTTTTAACCGATTTAACTAATACATTCAATTCCGGACTGTCATTTTTAGACTTTTTATGTGAAATATCTGCCGTATCTTCAATCCTCCTCTTCAACTTCTCATTTATCAATTTTTCCATGCCCTTCGTCTTTCTATAATGCGAATCTGTCGGATCAATGTTATAATGATGACTTGTATACAAAGCGGAGAAACGTTCATCTTCGGGGTTAACTTCAAAGTCGTCCTGTTTCTCTTCGATAGCCTGCTTCCGTTTCCGTTTTTTCTTCGTTTTGCTTTCGCTCTCCTTCTCCTCGATTTTCTTCATATTGAAATGCTTTTTGCTCTCGTCATTGTTCATCAACAATAATTCTAATTCGGCTTCGGCTTGCTTGTCTTCTTCATCTTCTTCGACCGGCTTAGATTTTAACCGTTTCTTTTGTTTAAATTCTGGTTTATCAAATTCTTCGGCAAAATATGGATCATTCATATCAATATCTGAAGGTACATCACTATCATCTCCATTATCACTGTCTTCATCATTCTCCAACTGTTTCTTTCTTTCTTCACGCTTCTCTTTACGTTTTTCTTTTCTTTTATCCAAATACTTCTGGAACGGTGTTTTATCTTCGCTTTCTGATTGTTTCTCCTTGATCATTTTTTCAGTTTTCTTCTGCAAATCTATACCCCAACTAATTTCCATCTCAACCCCTTTCTGCTCTTTCTCCTTTTCTTTATTTTCTATCTCGTTTAGGAGTGCACGATATTTATCTATTGGATTAATTTCTTCTTCTTCTGATTCTGATAGTTCTTGTTCTTTTTGTTCTTCTTCTTCATCATCTTCTTCTCCACTGCTTGATGCCAAATATGCTTGCAAATCATTTTCATCTATATCGTCGATCTTTCCTGATGCTAATTTTTGTGTAAGCTCAATTCTGTCTGGGTTGGTTTCGTCCCATGTTAGGTTGACCTATAACAAATTACGTAAAAATTAATCAGGTAATGGTGGAAACTTACAAGAAGGACGATATAAACACAAACAGTTGCCCATTAAACAACAGCCATCAAAAAATTAAACGTAATTAGTGAATTGTTTGTTATTTGTTGGATGTGAACGTTGATGGAAACAGTTACGGAAGATTTGAGAGTGAGACATGTATTGAAATGGAAAGCTAGAATAAGGAACTAAAAGGAAAGGAGAGAAAAGTTATTTATTAGCTAAAATTTGTTTAAAAACGCTATTTATCAGAGATCTATGGAATAAATTCACAATAGGCAAGAACAAAACATACAAACATCTCGAATAGATTTGGTAGGGCATATTTACCTTGGCTTGTTGTAGAGCAGTTGTAGTAAAAAATCTTGGCTGATATTTCGATACCTCAGGTACTGAATCACATATCTCTTTGGGTTCATCTTCAAAAACCATATCGTCAGGAATGAAACGTAAATCAATCTTCGTAGCACTAGATTCGTATTCCATACCATCACATTCACCATATATTTTATTTGCTGTCTTTACATTGTCACATGTTATAACAGCATAATAATATTTAAGCCTATTCAATTGATATTTCCTCAATTTTTCCATGTGATATTTCGATCCTTCCTCATTTTCTTCATCCTCATCGGGATTTTCAAGTTTCTTTTCTACTAGTTCTATCGGTCCCTTAACTTCCTCCTCTTTCATCCTCTCTTTTCCAAATTCCGATGGATATATCGCAACCGATTTGATTAAACTACCTTGTGGAACGAAGGAATTGAATAAAACCATTAAATCGACAGCCCGTATCCTATCCCAGTCCATATTACAAGCAGCTAATCGGTGTGTCGCTTCATCTGTGCGATCGGCATCTGCGTCTAGCTCCCCCCACTTGTGTTCAATTTCTTGGGTGTCAATTTGTTCAGATTCTGACTCGTCATCCGAGGAACTCTCTGATAATAATTTTCCTTCACCTCTAGCATAATCTACTTGTAAATTTTTCAACTTCTTTTTAACATCGTCAGGTACCTTCGAATCGCTAGCGTTAATGTTTAGATCGTTATCGTCAGCATCACTTTCACTATCCTTCCGAGTTTTAACGAATTTACCAACATCTTGCTCTTCTTCTTGGTCACTAAGTTCATCTTCAGAGGAACTCTCATCAGAGCTTAAGTGGTAGTAACGTTTCAAATCTTCTGTGGAGGTATGATTTACTGGTCTGCCTCTACTATCTATTGTGTATTTTACTTTGAATTTCTCATCCTTGAACATGGACTTAAAACGTTTGTCTATTTTAACCTTTTTTTCGCCCTTTGGGATGCGACGAAATTTCGGATCGTTTACAATGTGAGAAAATCGTTTATCTTCCATTTTTTAATGGTAAAAATTGCTCTTAAATCGAAAAACACGTGTGATAAAACGAGGTTATATTATGGGTTATATTTACAATCAAATGTCAATTGACTAGTATTAACCGATCTGAATATAATAACAAAATTACGTTGGTGTGTGCCAACAAAAAAAACTAAAGACAAAAATAAAATTTATAATTCTGTCATAGCAATAAAATTTTTTTTTATTTATTCCGGATTAATATATCGCTAAAATAGCAAAAAAAAAGCAGTGTTGCTAAATATGGCTGAACGGATCGTTTGAAGGGATAATCATAGACGTTAGACGTACTCTTACCTCAATAATACAAATATTGATTTAAATAAATAAATTTTCAACTGTGGTTTAACATTTCATTACTTTAAAATAATAAAAATTGAATCATTCTCAGCTCCTATAGTGTTTTTATTTATTTATCTAATTTGACACATCCCTCTTGTTCATAACCTAAAAAATCACACATTTTATTGTAAATTGTAGCCTAGTAAAATTATTTTCGTTAATAACTGCTAAATAGTTCAATAATTTAGGTACGTAACGTCAAACATGTATATGCTTCCAATATAATTGAAAGAAAGTAAAATTTCTGTTAATTTATTACCTGCATGTGCGAATTTATTAGCATAATAAACAGAATTTATGATTCTTGGCTTGTAATTGCTCTGCTATGGTAACGATATTAATATTAAATTCAGGTATGTAATCCACGCTTTTGTTGTAAATGCTTTTCATCTGTGGTATTTGTAATAACCAGCAAAAATCGACACATAAGACTACTTTTTGGGAGATTTTGTAATATGCACTAATCTGATGTTATAATTAACAGTTATGTCACGCAAAACTAGAGAAATAATCGGCTTAATTCGTGGAGTGCAATCCGTTGTAGAAGCCGGTGTTAAGTTACAAGAAGTTTCGCTAAAAACGATCTGGGACAACTCGAGCTTGAAAACCATAACGCGAGATTGTCCCAAGAACGTTTCAGGGCAAAACGTGAAGAATGTAGACGATTTAGTGAAAATATTGAACGATAGTGCGGAAAGAGTTAATACGGTTGTGTACGGCATCCGAGAATTGGTGAATTACAAATCAGCGGTTGCAACGAAAAATGCTGCAGGTCAGTACCGTTGTTTTCTTTCAGAAAACAATTCGGATGATTCAGATGATTCGCGTACCTATGTCACACAGGCGTAGGATGTGTTTAGCCTTGACGATGTTGATTTTCAGAATATCCGGCGTCAGCGAAAACATCTCGCAATTTAGAACAGATGCGGACAGACGCGATTGACCGAAAAGAGACGTCGGCTGTTCCGATTGCGCCTTCTGCGAGCAAATCTTTCGAAATCAAACTAACGGATAGCGATAGGGCTCTGTTACAAAAATTAGATAGAGAGCATAGGGAAAAAATGGAGATAGAAAAGAAAATGGAGAAAATCAGCGTAAACGAAGATGAAAGTAAGACGAATTTTGTAGCGTTTGGCGATCTAGAAAAGAAGAAAAAGGACAAAGAAAAAAAGGCGTTTAAGATCACTGCTGTGCCAAATCCGAAAAGTAAACAAACGGTAAGTTATATTTAAATGTAATTTTTATATTAGCCAACCATGTTTAGTTTGACCAATTTGATTGGTTAGATTAATTCTGTCATCTTCAATTCGACCAATGATGTTTAGATTAGTTTTTTACATGCACCTATCAGAACAGTTTTATTTATGCTGTTCTGATTGGTGTTTGAATTTGAATCCCTTTATTCGAATTATTTTTCTTTAACGATAAAATTGAAATTATAGCTTAGCTCCTCTTCCAAACAACGTACCGTCCCATCTTCTCGTATAGGACGCATGGCTTCTTTCGGGAGTTTAGCTGCTGGTTTAGGCTTCGGGACTTTAGCGGAATACACTCGAAGGACGTTAGGTATCGGCGATTCATCTCCAACAACGAATCCGTTCCTAACTGAAGCAAATATGGAGCGAATAGTCGATACCTTATGCAAAGTTCGAGGTTCTTATTCCCCGCTTTATATCCTACGCGGATATTTCCAATAAATATTTTTGCCATTTAGGTGCTGCATTGAAAATAGGCCAAATCCTCAGTATTCAAGATGAAGCTGTCGTGAGTCCTCAACTATCAAGAGCTCTAGAAAGAGTTAGGAAATCAGCAGATTTCATGCCGCTATGGCAGTTGGAGAAGGTTTTAAATTTAGAATTAGGTCCAGATTGGAGGAGCAAGTACGCAGAGTTTGATGACAAGCCTTTTGCTGCCGCGTCAATTGGTGAAGTTCATCGAGGAAAATTGGAAGACGGACAGGAAGTCGCGGTGAAAATCCAATATCCCGGGGTGGCCAAAGGAATCGAAAGCGATATTGACAATTTATTTGGGGTGATGAAATTGTGGAATATTTTCCCCGAAGGGATGTTTGTGGATAATTTGGTGCTGGTTGCCAAGAGGGAATTAGCTTGGGAGGTTGATTATATCCGCGAGGCTGAATGTACTAGGAAATTTAAGAAACTCCTAGAGCCATATCCAGATTATTTCGTGCCTGCAGTAATTGGTAATGGGAAATTACTTTTCCTCCTCAACTATCTCGATTTCCATTCGTTTCTTTTTATAGGCCAGTTATCGACGAAGCAAGTCTTCACGACGGAATTGATAGAGGGAATTCCAGTGGATCAATGCGTTGATTTAAGCGAGGATCATAGGAAAATCATTGCAAACAAACTTCTAGAGTTGATCTTAAGGGAATTGCTCGAGTTTAGATACATGCAAACTGATCCAAATTGGGCCAATTTCCTATACAATCCTCAAACTAGGAAGGTGACATATTTTTATTCTGCAAGCATATCCAGTAGAGCAACATGATCAAACTTTTACAGCTACTTCTATTGGATTTCGGTGCTAGCAGAGAGTACTCAAAGGAATTTATTGATAAATACGTAAAATTAATCAAGGCTGCTATTGACGAGGACCCGCAAGGTGTGTTGCGAGAATCTAGGGAAATTGGCTTCCTAACAGGATATGAAAGCAAAGTAATTCTTCTTTTATATTGTTTTTTTTTTGCAATACAAATTTTCTTTTATAGATTATGGAAAACGCCCATGTCGAAGCTGTGATGATAACTGGAGAGATTTTCAGATTTCCTGGCGAGTACGATTTCACCGCACAAAAGGCGATTGAAAGGCTGCAGAGATTAGTCCCAACTTTTATAACGCATAGGTTATGTCCACCACCCGAAGAGATTTACTCTTTACACAGGAAATTGTCGGGTATTTTCTTATTGTGCGCTAAACTGAAAACTGCCGTGCGTGCTAGAGATATATTCTTAGAATTGTATAGCAAATATAAGACCTCCCAATGACCCCCACGCTGCTAGGGATTAGGAAATTAGCTCGATTGAAAATAGTATTTGTTTTTAATTAATATATGCTCACGTTGTAATAATGATATTATTGTAAATATTTCCTAAATAAATTAATATTTTACTAATTTTGCAAAATTTCTGTATTTTTTTTTTACCTACTGATAAGTTCCATAATCAATTTATTATCTACAATTAACACTGATCCTACACCACAATACTTGGCATTATCGATGTGAGGCTGGTTCTGTCAATACAAAACTGAATAATACTAATATGAAAATACCGACCATTTATTTTGCACCTTATTGCATCGTACATCGAACTTTATTTATTACAATAAAAATTCAAAATGGCTCTTGATGAAACAATTAACGGTTAGTGTAGCTTTTTGGAGGTTAACAAAAATAGAAAGGCAGTGTTACTATGCTCTAAAAGCATACAAAGTAACTAGTAATAGTAATATTTATTTCACTGACAAAATAGCAGACACAAAATTCTAGTTTATCCTTTAAAAATTAATAGTATGCACTTAAAATGTTTGGGGTTAATATAATTTTATATTTTTATTGTATAAATATATGATTTTATTTAAAATCAATAACTGTACTATGTTAAGACCAGCTGAAACGGATTCTTCTATTTCAACTTTGGCTATAAGATTTTTAGTGTATAGTCTTGAGTATATGCAGAGATTATAATCGCGCAAAATGCCTTTTAATTTGTTGTATCACCTTAGAGACAGTCTGTATCTATAAAGTTTCCGAACTTGTAATCTCGAGGGTATATTACACAAAGGTATCGGGCTACATAAAAATTAGCGCCGAGAGTTCTTGAAATCTACACTTGAGAGTCAAATTACACGCAAATACACCACGTGCGAGTAACCCAGATTTTTTTCGGTACCAAATACTATGCAGAAGGACACATTCATTCATATGTATATAAATCAGGGTTGGCTCCCTAAATACATCAAATCCATCTGATCGATCAGTGGTTATACTGCCAACAACGCAACTTCAAATAAATCAACCAAATATGAAATTCCTGGTAAATATTCTTCTATTTTTTAGAATTAGATTTTTTTAAATTTGTTTATTAGGTAATTTGCGCTGTTGTAATTGCAACGATTGGCAAGAGTCATGCAAGCATCATAGCTCCCGGTTACGGTCTTGGTCATGGGCTGATCAGTGCGAGATTGGCAGCTGCTCCGTTAGCCCCTGCTGCCGCTCTTGCTGCTCCTGCACCTCTTCCTGCTGTTCATGCTCCAGCGCCAGTCGCTACGGCAACTTTGACTACCGCTGCCTTACCAGCGGCTTTACAGGGCTTGCCGGCAGCCGCTCTAGCTCCAACTATCACAATAGGAGCTCCATTAGCTGCGTTGTCTACCAGCGTTGTGGGTACGAGAACTTTGGTTGGGGCTCACGGAGCTCCGCTAGTGCTGCCTGCGACGTTGCCGGCTTCTCTGCACGGTGCCCTGCTCGGTGCAGGATTGGCTGGGCACGGTCTCCCAGCCCACCTGTGAATGATTTGAACGTCTGGATTTGACAGAATTACCGATGTAAATGTTTATAGATATAATGGTATTGTGGATATTCTGTAATTTGCGTATTATATACGATTTGATTAAACTATATACTGTAAATTTGATAAAGTGTCATACAATCGGATATTAATAAAATAAAATATTTTTTACTGCTAAGTTATTTTACTATTTCGAATTTCACTATTTAATAAAAACATAAGTCTCTGGAAATGTCTACGTAAACTTAGAAGGGAAGGAAAGTGATGTCATATTTATAATTATTTGTGTACTGTGTAGATTTGAGTCTAGTGACAAACTTTATTTTTATGTTGCATTACTGCAATAATTATTAAACATTAGTGTTCAATATTAAAATTAATTGAAGTATAATAGATAAAGTATTATAATTACTGTTAACTTGTTTTCTTTATTGAAAATAAAACTACAACGAAATACAACACATGCACACGCACGAACATAACCCTTGATCCTCTCTCCCTCAGAGCGGCCAACCCTCTTTTTTGCCGCTTTCCCAGGGCTACCAACCTACTCCCTTCACATTACTGGAATTACAAAAAAATGATTAATTGGCATATATATGCGCAAGATAAAATCTACATAATACATGATATAAATATGTTTTAAACTATACACTTATTACTCATGTTTGTCTCGGTTTCAGTAAGTGTTATATGTAAATAAGAATTTGTTTGGATTACGATGCATTTTATTTGCATCTAATATTAATTATGTATGTTTCACATACAATTGGCAGTTGTAAAATTGCAGAATTTTATCATATTAATTTGCTTTACATAATCTAGCCGACTATAGTTCTTAGAATTACCACGCAATTCATGTACTTAGTTTATTTATAGGGATACGAAAAGATTAGCAAACTCCATAGTACTATTTACAGTAAATTAGTACACATAAAATATGTTTACCTATTAATAATAAAAGTCATAAAATTGTGTAAAATTGAATTAATAATTGTAAACTGACAGATGCAAAATAACTGTCAAATTTGACATTTCTATAAATGTGTTTAAATCTACAATATATAACTATGTATGTATGTGACTGTAGTACCTACTTAACACCGTGCTAGAAATAGGTATTTTATAAGGTGTGCAGTATGCAAACTACCAACACAAAACAGCTCAGATTAAAAATAGTTCTTGTTTCTTACACCTTCTATTCTCGTTACAGCTTGGGCGTGGATGGACTAATACTTTTTACCTCAATACCGTGAATACCACTTAAAATATCAAAAAAAAAACGACTATACACGCAATGGAAATTATTCAGGACACCACCCAAGAATTTGCTCTAATTCGAACGTATTGTAAAAGCGATAAGTCATCTTGCGGTACAAGAACACATTCACTTTGCACCTGAGATAAGGTCAGCGGCTCCTACGTCTATTCCGCGCTTTCGTTCCTCAATTCTAAAACAGCGGAATTGCCGCAAATTGTTGGGTATATTACTCTATAAATATTCATCGGTGAAGGTCACTGAGATGTAATTATTTCGTGTTTAGTGGCCACGATCAAGGTGCGGTTGGTACACGGATTATTTTTGTTTTTATTTCTTTGTTTACTTCGGTATTCGATAAAATTGTATGTCAAATTGGTAGATTTTGATTAGGTACACCAATATGTAGCAAAACAATTATTGATTAATAGGTACACAAAATTCGACATGGAAGATTTCGGACATACCAACTGTTAAGTTAATACTACAACAAAGTGAGCGGTATTAAGAAAAGGGTTAAACTAACCAAAATTACAGTTAATTGAATGTAATTATGATGCTGAAATTACCATTTTCTTCGATTTTTCTAATTGGATATTACTATAAAGCTGAAACAAAGGCCTGAAATGATTATTACCGCATACTGTGCTGTAATGAGATATTAACGCACACTGGTGGGACTCTTGCCGGAATTTATTATGGGCAATTAATGTGCAAATTAGAAAAAAAGAAACCCGTGTCACAATGACCTGTAATGCTCGTACATTGAAGCACATAAACGTCATTGTGACACTATATTAAATTTTTCTGCCTATATATGTAATATATTCATTTTAACGGTGAGAAATTGTACAAGTGGCAATTTGAAATGATTAAAGTTTATCATAATTGCGCTGTTAGTTGGAATATATTACTCATATTCCCTAGCGTATACTTAATGAGATTAATAAGAGCAAAAAAATGATCTCAAAGGTATTATTACTGGCTATATAGGTACACCAGGATTTAGACTTCGCACAGGAAGTGAAAGAGGTCATTTCTTGCACAATCTGTAGTATCTGTTCATCTGATTGCGAGTAAAATTAACAACGCTATAGGTCAATGCCACGCCTACTAAAGATATTTGATATAATTCACGATCTTATACCTGCATGACTTGTTATACTTATTTTGTTTTCCTTTAAAACGTGAGTTTAGGTGCGCTTAACTGCATAGGTATATAAATATATTATTTACATATAATCTGTATATATTGGAGATAATCATTACGCCTTTATTACGAAATGTTATAATTTACAATATCTGTTGCTGTTTATGTGTGTGACACATAAAGGCGGTTAATTTTACCTATATCAACGCACCCATGTCCCATGTCAGAGCTTGTTTGTTATTGGTTTTATACGCAAGTACTTTAACTTCAACTATATACCTATATTGCATACGTGCGTTATTAATCTTGAATTCCGGTAAAAATATTGTAATCTGTCAATGGAAACTATGCGAAGTATGACATTGTATAATAATTATTACTTACACGGCTGGTTGGTCTAATAAAAAATGGATCAAGTCACCTGGGACGTGTAATTAGTGCATGGGATAAAGCATATGTTCACGACTTTCAATAACGGGTAAATTTTCTTGGTATAAGTAAGTTGGTAAAAGTGTTAGACAATAAATTATTGCCGTTGATTATGTAAAGTTATCGAACGTATATGTAATGCTATTGGAGGTCGATTTTCTTGTGAGAATGACATGCAAGTTTAAAGAATTAGTCGTCTGATTTTATTACTGTTTCTATCTATTAATGGATTATATATATAGGAAGGGTGAAAATATACATTGCTCAAAATGGTTTAGGGACTAGGGGACAAACGCAAAAAGTATGTTTGCGTACATTACTTCAAATTTGGTAATAACGAGACTAATAAATAGAAATTTAGCAGTTGTTTTTTAGAAAAGGCAAATGCTGCAAAAGCAGTAGCAATTAGTAGATTTTCACATGAATAAAACTCTTAAGCTAATGCTACTTTTCCTACATTTTTTTACATTGCTTACTCTTTTAGGTTTTACACTTTACTCCTGTTTCCGTGCTGTTTTTAAAAATGTTGTATGTTGTGTCTTACGTTTTCTTTTAAGTAAATTACTACACTATTTCTCTAACTTCTTTAATTAACTTTTACAGACAGGTATCGGGTATCAATACACTACGTTCTTATTTCCATTAATAGTCTTACATACATGTTACATGCATACTATAAATGAATGTGTCCATCTGAACATGCGCACCACACAATGACAACGTCACTGTCTTTCCACCAAGCATTGTGCACAGTTTACAATAGATGTCGCACTTCACTCATATACACTAGAGTGACTTTATAAAGTGATATATAAAGTCACTCTAATATACACAACATTGTATATGTTGAAATATTTGAAAATTCTGCTATCGTGCATAGAACTACACTAATGAAAATTTCTTCGGAATTCCGATGACAGATGGAAAACGATAACTCTCCGATCACAACCGTTTAGTTTCCACAAAATTTATAGCATTTCTAGGAAATATAATGAAAATATTGGCGTTGTCCAATGTACCGCGGATGTAGATGTCTTACAGACAGAACACCGAGTTCTTCCCTTCAGCTACAGAATTTTGAAAGCCAAGACCCGGTAACTGTCACCAAAAAACGTTTATCCTATTTATAGGGGATAGTGCAGCACCTCACGTTTCAGCATTATTAGCCATTTTTCATTTTTAATTGTGGAAAAAAAGTCAGAACCTGCACCTTCTTCCCGAATAGGAAGTAAAGCCATAGGTCCCGTGTAAATGCGATGTTTGGCACGCAAAAAACCCCGACCAGAGGTTGGAACTGAAGGCTCAAATCGATAAGAACTCACATGTATGCCGCAGAGCACTAAAGTTGACTGTAAGTAATAGTCAACTGTAAATAAAGTTGAAATCAATTGTCACAGTAGAAAGAGCAATTTCTTGATTATCATATTTTTTTAAGCATATATAAGCAATTGCTTCTATTTTCTAAGAAAAAGGGCTTGTTTTAAGAAGCAATTTATACACTTTTAAGCTATTGCTAGCAGCAAAAGCAATTTCTTCAGCTTTTGTTAATTGACTTTCAGGTATTTGGTTTGATTTTATAAGAAAAAGCTATTGCTATTTTTTTAAATTATTAGCTCAAATATAGCAAGCAGAGCTTTAATGGGACTGTCTTAGGATCCAGGTGGCGATGTTTATCTTTGTGTACGTCAACAAATGACAGTTAACGGATGACATTTGTATTGAATTGTTGTTACGCTTTCCATTAATTTGGTTAATTAGTGAGGTCGAGTTTTATATTGTTTTGGAATCAATAAAGATGAAAAAACATCTTAATCGTGAAAGATAGTTAAAAGCTGTTGACATGATACAGCGTTGTACGACTATTGGAGAAGTGGAGGATGCTGTAAATTCGACAAAAAGTACAAATAGACGCTTGTAGCAGCGTTACGAAGAATTTTAGGTAATAAAATTACAAACATGTAAACCACGCCTATTAATAACAAAAATATTACATAATACAAATATACCATTTTAAAAAATGCTTTTTGTAACACACGAACCGATTTCGTTCAAAGCTCTTTCTCTTCCCCAACATTGTAGCCTTCAAATCTTATACGAAAAAGACAATAGGCAAGTCAAATAATCTCTATTTTAGTGCGATTAAAAACAAATTAAACCCATTACTTTGTTTGACCGTTACTAATGCTAACAATCGTGGGTAAAAGTAAAAATAATGTGTTTACACGACGTAAAACCAATGTCAACTATGACTTATTCTTAATATGTTTACCACCGTCCATATTTTTATTGGTATGCGAAAAAAAATCCCTAAGCGTTAATTACGATTACGTTGTGAAAAGCTATTAATCTACGCTTACGATAGATTGAATAATTTACATGAACTAGCAGAGGTCAAGCGGGGCTACGGGAGTGTCACCCCCCTTTATAGGTACTCTGAATATTTTTTTCGCTATGAGTTAACAGTTTTACCAGGTACAATGAATGAAGGTCGAAAATATTGTATATAAACTACGATAACGCAGTGATTTGATACGCATTGTCCAAGCAACCGTTTAGACCTTAGCAGTAGGATCTCAAACATGAATACTTTAGTATGTCTTTTAATCGTTACGCACAGCATTCCATTAATTATTCTTTTCTCGTTTATTTCAGGCCATAATCGCATTCGCCTGTTTGGCAGTTTTCGCCAACGCTAAACCTTCTGGTCATGGCGCTGGAGTAGTCATCCAAGGAGCTAGCGCTAGTGGCGTAGTCGTCCCAGGACATGGCGCTTGGGGTGGTCATGGTGGATGGGGTGGTTGGGGTGGTCTTGGTGGTCTTGGTGGATGGGGTGGTCATGGTGTTGATGCCGTAGTAGCTCCAGGAGTTGCCGTTGTCGGACCAGCTGCTGGAGGACTTGGACTTGGACTTGGGCTTGGCGGACTGGGATGGGGTGGTCATGGATTGGCCGCTGCAGCCGCTGGACATGGAGTTTCCGTCGTTGGACCAGCGACCGTTCCAGCAGCCGTCGTTGGACCGTCTGGAACCGTAGCCGCTAGCGGTCTCTATGGTGTTGGACACGGAAGTTGGGGACATGGTCATGGACACTGGTAAACTGAAATCAATTTAAACAAACCAAAACAAAGAAACAAAAAAGACATACTACCATCTTCGAATACAGCAAATTACGGTGATAACCCAGCCTGTTTAAATGGACAATTCTCGCGGATTCTCTTCTAGTATTTTATTTAGGTACTTTAGTTTCTCACTAAAGTCAGTATGTTTACACCATATATCTAGATTATGTTATAATGTTATCGATCCGTTGAGACAGGCAGGCGTTTTTATTCTGGTATATTTTGCAATGACTGCCCTCATTTCCTTCTCTGTATAACCTACCAAACTCTTGAGTTGTAACAATGACTTAACCATTTGTACATGTTGTACATAGTATATAATAGTATTGTATTATGTATTATATTAAATACTATCTTATGTTGAATAAATGATGAATTTTTGTAATACCTGTTGATTTATTTTATATCAAACTAATTTGGGAAGTATTATTATGAGCTAACAAAAGGATTCGAAATCAGTGTGTGATATCGCTTCTAGCTTATAATCAAATTTCAAAGTATAAATACGCTTGCTGCGAATTGCTATTAGATATGATGGAACAAATCTTTGTTCAACAAAAATATTGTGCTTGCAGGTGGCTCTAACGTGCCTCAATTAACCAACAACAAACCGACGCAGAAATTGATCTTCTCACATCATTTATGGCATTTCTTAATCTGAAGCAATATAATAATATAGCTAATAATAGTGGCACAATTCTCGATTTATTTCTCACAAACATGGAATGTCTGGTTGAGGTTTGGGCGTGATTCCGTTGTATGTTAACTTGCAGAGTTGTAATCTCAAAAACTCTTCTATATTTCCAATAAACAATAATTATAAAAAAAGCCAACTTTCGATACCTTTACTTAAATTTACTCAATCAATTGGTCCTTTGTTGCAAATCACCGTGATATTAATCACTATTACCTATATTCAGTACTTGACTCATCTGTACAACGTCACAGTTCTTCGACTAATAAAATGTTTCCACTGTGGTTTACCTATACTATCAGAAAGAACCTGGACCTGAAACAATATTATTATAGAAAGTGGAAAATGACTTAACAGCGAATACTATAAACTTGAATATCAACGGCTTTATTCGAAGATCTGTTAAAAGAGAAATATCTTTATCGTACCACAATTATGTCGATTACGTGCAGTCTCAGATGGTGGAAGACCCTCGTCTCTTTTGGAGCTTTGCCCTTACGAAGACACAGGGATCTCTACCCCTGATGCAAGAGTATTCAAAACGTTTTCCTTCCATAGCAGCTCCACTGACATTATACCTGATCATACGTCCAACAACCTATTCATACTTCTAAAATGACACCTAATGATGTTTTACAAGGTATCAAAAAGTTAAGAGACAAATACACCGCTGGTGCAGATAATATACCATCATAACTTGTTAAGGATTGCGCAAGTATATTTGCTAAACCACTAAGCGTGATCTTCAATCTGTCTCTGCAAACTTTGACTTTTCCTGACCGCTGGAAAATTGCTAGGATTTGTACGATATTAAAGAAAGACAACAAGGAAGATGTCACCAACACTGGGCGTACCCAAAAATCGCTAGTTTTTTATTAGGCGAAACACTTACGATACTTTTAAGATATAATTTGAATTTTATCATTCTTTGAATTTATTTTACTGCCAAATATGAAAATGAAACGTTAAATTATTTTATGCATTCGTGTCATCGTATAACACAATAATCAATGTCATTTAAGTCATTTTTCCTATAATTTATTGGAGGAATCAAACCCATTTGTGAAATTTCATAACAGGCAAACAACCTGTGAGACAACCTGCAGTCAATCTGGGGAGGCGAACATTTGACAAATTTGAATAATACAAAATATTTTGGAATTATTATTTTTTTATGATCGTCTCAATCCACGGTGAAGCTCTCAATAAATAAATTGAAATCATTGTGCTGTTATGTTTAGAGATTTGAAAGAAGTATTAATTATGAGTCAGATGCTTATGCTGACTTTATCATACGTGAAATTCTTGACGAAGGGTTTTTCTAAAGTATGTATGTTACCCAAATCGTTAGCACGTTTTGCATTCAAATAATAATATTTCCCCTTCTATAAGCAGTCGGAATCGCTCTATTTTTGGTGCTTGCGAATCTTTTTTTCCCATGCACCATATTCCTGTTTTTTCAGCTATTTCTAGCGTCGAATTTTTCTAAAGTGTGTTCAAAACTGAGAGCTATGATTTGTGTTTATTTCAAAAGACCCACATACGATGTATATACGAAATTTGTTCAGTTATAGTACTACACCTTTTCTGCCTATAAATATAAATATATAGTTTTATTTAAACTTTAACGCAAAGTAGAAGTTTTTATTACCACTTTATTTCCTATATTAAACAAAAATCTGTTCTACAAAATTTTGATCTAATTGATTGCATCACAATCAAAGATATTTTTAACTAAACATGAGTAAATAAACCATTACTTAATTTTTTATATCATCACGCATACATCTCTGTAAGTACTTAGTTTTGATTATCAGGATAAAATTCTAATCTTATAGCGAGTAATGAAATATACACAGGACAAAACCATACATTCTAGGGAACCGACAATACCTATGCTTATACTAAAATAAATCCAAACTATTCCATTTCATTCGACTAAATTCTAGAGCTCAACTATCTCAAGAAACATTAGAACCACACCTATTATATCTGCCAGCAAACTTTAGCCCATGACCGAGCACCACTACAAAGAAAGACATGCCTGAACATAAGCAAATTAATGAACCGTTACTGATTTATATACCTGCTGTCTTGGGCATGTATTGTGTTGCTTCGTCGTGATATTAGTAAAAGTACCTATACACATTCTTACATGCACTCCCGAAACCAATGTCAAATCCACCATAATCTCGTTTAATAATAGCTAGTGGTAATTGTACTTTGAGAACAAAAAAAGCGCTCGATTAATGAATGACATAATAATTGCACAAACTTCGCCGGTATTATATCCGAGATAAATTATATGTGTGTTTATGGTGGGAATAAATATGCATAGCAAAGTGGGGTTGCGATTATATCTGTGTATTTACCGTTTAACTTTAAACGAAAAAATGAAGGATATAGTAGTGGGAAGGTTAGCGAAATTAGTATATAATGCGGGGTAAGTTAAACGTTAAACACATTGTACAGTGAAATCAATTCTTAGTACCTACACACATTAATAAAGAACAACATGAATTCTTTGGTATGATCATTATATTAAATATTTAATTTTGACAGTTTTAGAGATAAATTTAAATAAATAAACTTTTAACCAATTTTCAGGCTGTTTCCATTTTCCTTAGTTTGGCGGTGTTCGCCTACGCTAAACCAGGAGGTTGGGCAGGTCATGGCGGTTATGGAGGTTGGGCTGGTGGACATGGTGGCGTTGATGCCGTGGTAGCACCAGGCGTTGCCGTCGTAGGACCAGCAGCCGCAGCTGCCGGACATGGATTAGGAGCCGTAGCTGCAGGTGTTGGAGCGGCCGCTGCCCACGGAGTAACTATAGCTGGACCTGCAACTGTTCCAGTAGCCGTGGTCGGACCAGCTGGTAAAGTGGCCGCTTCTGGACTCTACGGAATCGGTCCTGAAAGCTTCACCTATGGTGCTCACCGTGCCTGGGCTGGACATGGCGGTTATGGTGGATATGGCGCCTACGGTGGTTATGGCGGACATGGCGCCTTTGGTGCGTACGGACACGGACACGGATGGTAAAAGTCTGCGCAGTATAAGAAGAAAATGATTTTGCAAGATATGGTAATCGCTTGATACGTCGAATTGACGCAAACCGGGGGTGGCTTCAGGATCATTTGATTCAACTATCAAGCTTCTGCAGTATTCCTTCTTGTTATTATATTTTGCAAGATTAGTTTTTGTAAATATTTATTGCTGTATATTAATAAAAGATTGCAAATTAAACTTTGTGGTTTCTATATATATTAATTATATCTTGACTCCTGTTATCTCAAGGAGAAGGAGTAATAATTTTATCCTTATGATGAAACACCCTCTACGTTCTTTTTATCAAAAGCTATTTGTTCGATTGGATACATAATTTTGACAATATCTTCACCAAAGTAGAGTTAACAGAAAAAGCAATTATCCTAAATTTAATATTTTTTTATTAGGCAGCAACTTTGGATTTCTTATTTCGGTAAGTAAAGTGTGAAAGGTGCTATAAAAGATAAGCCGTTTGGGAAACTTACTTTAGACAAAGTGGAAGTAAAACTAGTTTGTATAAGTGATCAATTCAAAAAGTAGATGGAATTTAAACGAAAACTGAAAAAGAGAAGAAAGAAATTGAAACAAGGTTAAAATACATTGAAAAATACGATAGTACGACAACTGAAGAGAATCCGGATGAATTTGAGTTTACGGAAAAAAAGCTGAAGACAAAATAACAGAATGGCGTAAACTAAAAAAAGCCGGTAATTAAAACAGAAACTCCAGAAGTGGTAAAGGCAGAAGATACAGTTTACTATTAAGAAAAGAAGATGAAACAGAAGATAAAGTCAGAGAGTGGCGAATGCGTATGCAACTTAAAGAAGCAGAAACCTACACAGAAACGGAGGATACTTCACAAGAGGTTGTTGACTCTGAAAGAGTTAAAGAACAAACAAAAAAGCCTAAAGCTGAAGTAAGAGCCAATCTAGACAGCCTGAAGAAATTTCCAAGATAGAATTGGCAACAGAAGAAGATAAGAAACGGGACCATATCGATTTTATGTGTGGAAGACTTCACTCTTATTTTATGATAAATACTTTCAGAGAGATGTTGTCGTGCCTTAACTATATTTAGGAGAAATATAGCAGTGTTTAGCAATGTGAATATAACAGGCTGAATTTGACAAAAATATGATATAAAAGTAACTTGCGTTTTAAATAACAAACAGTTTTTCGAATATGTATATCTTTGGATATGTTTTATAAAACAACAAATTAGTTTCTAGTTTTACCCAAAAAATTTGGGAGTACTTACGGATTATTTCAATAATTTTTCTGTTACTTAATGGTATTTTAATCTCCTTTTCGCCTTGTTTTCACAAAACTATGGAGGATAATGAATGACACTGTATATGTCAACATGACATTGACAGATATGGGAAGAAACGTCATAATAGTTTACTATTATCTCCAAAGAAGGTTTGGCAATAAAAAATAATTTAAATAATCACAAAAATAAAATCTCTTTATACACTCTCCCATGGAATTGCCCTTTATAGGTTACGAACAAACAAATATATTAACGGACCCAAAAAATACAAGCGTTTTCGCACAAGTACAAAGGACGTTCCTGCAACAATCTTGTCACGTGCAATATAAGCTCGATACTATCCATCAATTGCCTATACTCCGAGAATATATAAACTGGGCGAATAGCGATATTACAGCACCCATTATTTTCGCCGCCTTCTACTCATAAGAACTCTCCCATTATAAAATAATATCCTTGCTTATATATTATTACAGTTGTTCAACTTGGTGCTGGTACCTGGGGAGTAACTTAGGTACTACAATTTTTGAATGAAATTTATGAATCAGTAATTCTAAAAGTCCCCAAATGCAATTGTTATAGATTATAATTAATTACTGTTCACTATAACTTTACTCCCGCCAATAATACATTAATTATGAATGAGCATACTTTGTATCGTGCGCCGTAGAAAAAATAATATAGTACTATATAAACAAGGATAATATGTAGGATTTGTCACAGATCCATGATAATGATGTCTTCAGCGCAATCTGTTAATGAAAGTCGATATTGAAACTCAATAAATTATAAAGAAAACTAGCAACTGTGATTAACAGTCGTGTTCCGATCATAAGTTTGGAGCCTAAGGGGTTTTAGGTGACCAAAACCCTAGGTCGGCAGCAACTCGCAACTGCTTATGACGTTACGTCGACAGTAGCTTACAACTGATTACAGGCTCCAAACTATAATGCTATCTTGTTGATGAATAATACAAGAAATATAATATAGATGTCACTGTATGAAATCCCAGTTTGTGTTTCTTCCTTTCACTGAAAATAATATATTATGGAAATTTGATTTACCGATTTTGTATATAAAAAATTAATCTGCACTCATTCATATTTAAAAATTATTCTCCGAAAAATAATTGGTTTTATAAAAAGATGTTTCTAATGATAATATGTGAATAATTTGACATTTAACATATTATCGTATGTACGTAGAACTTGATTGAAAAAAATACAAATAATTCATACATATTTCATATTTATTGCATCGAATATATCTGGAATCTAATCATGACTTATATGTTACGTATATTTATGCGACTAATTAGCTGTTGTCTTTTTTACATAAGGTAATGATTTGATAGAATAAATTAGAAAGCCCTCCGTACCTTGATCATAATTATGAAAAAAGATAAAGAATTCAATCTTCAAAGAAGATAAAAATAAGACAACAGTTGAACAAAAATTTGTATACAGTCGCCTTTGTTAATTATATTATTACCACTTTGGAAAGAGACATGAAATTCATTCTTAACCATCAGGATCTTGTGACGTGCACGTTGCGACGAACCGTTACAGAATTACCAATGGGGGACGAAGAAGGAAGGAGTGGTTCGCGAAATGCAAAAATCCCGCAAGGTTGCCTTGCTCTATAAAACTCTGAAATATATTATTATGTTATTCATATATTGTCTAAGTGCATTTGTGGACTGTGTCAGTGCTGCAAGATGAAAACATTGGTGAGTTGATAAACATACATAGTCCTTTTTTTTATAATCGTTGTGTAGTGATTTTATTTAAATTTAGGCTTTGTTTACTAATAATAGTGCTACAGTTATAGTAATTTTTCCAAATTTAATGTGAAAAAAAGTCCGTCTTCAAAATGATATGATATTAATCAATTATGAAAGTTTTCAAATTTTTTTACTTTGTTTGTACTTCAATTAATTAATTAATGCTTTTATTTTATCACGTTGTATCTAGTTGTTCCTGTTATATCTTGGCACCCTAGCCTATGCGAAGCCAAGCTACCCGGTGCATCACGTTGGTATTGGTGCAATCTACAAAGGACCAAATTCAGAGACCATAATAAAAGGCCCAGATGGTAGTATAATAACATCAGAAGCAGCTGGCGGACTTGTCGCAGTCGATGGCCACAACGCTGTAGCTCAAGCAGCGATTAATGCGGCAGCTGTAGCTAATTCGGTGACAGCTCATCAAATTATCGACCAATCAGCCGCTGTAGCAGCCTCGCACAGTCTTTCATTATCACGAACACCCATAGTGGTCGCAGAAGAACCTGTCGTCGTCGCCGGTCCGGTACTAGCTGTAAAGGCCCCAGATAGCGCTGCATTAGATGGTCCATCTGGATCCATCGTCACCTATGGTGAGAATGCCGTTATAGCTGGGCCGTCCTCCACCACGATTAGAGAAGGCAACGTTATAGCGTCCATAGGAAACCCAGGATTGAATACTGTCGTTGTAGAACCAGCACCAGCTGTAGTAGCCGCGGTAGGAATTCCCCATGGACCGACGGTAGCAGCCGAATTAGCTAGCGCCGCTGAAGTAAACGCCGCGATAGCTAACGCCGCTTTAGCAAATGAAATCAATTCTCAAGCGGCTATAGCTCATTCGCAACAGGAAGCGATAGCCAGGGCTAATCTAGAAGCCCAAGCGATAGAAAACGCCAACAGGGCAGCTATAGTACACTCCCAGCAAGCGGCGGTGGTCAGGGCGAATCTACAAGCGCAAGCGGTTGAAAACGCTAATCGAGCAGCTATAGCTCATTCACAACAAGAGGCCGTGGCCAGGGCGAATCTAGAAGCGCAAGCTAGGGAAAATGCCAACAGAGCGGCTATAGCTCACGTGCAGCAGGAAGCCGCGGCGAGAGCCAATTTAAAAGCGCAAGCTGTAGAGAACGCGAACCGAGCGGCTATAGCTCACTCGCAGCAGGAAGCTGCGGCGAGAGCGAATCTAAAAGCTCAAGCTATAGAAAACGCGAACAGAGCCGCTATAGCTCATTCGCAACAAGAAGCCATAGCGAGGGCAAATCTTGAAGCTCAAGCTGTGGAAAACGCCAACAGAGCAGCTATAGCTCACTCGCAACAAGAAGCCATAGCGAGGGCAAATCTTGAAGCGCAAGCTGTGGAAAACGCTAACAGAGCAGCTGTAGCTCACACGCAACAAGAAGCAATAGCGAGGGCGAATCTCGAAGCTCAAGCTGTGGAAAACGCTAACAGAGCAGCTATAGCTCATTCACAACAAGAAGCTGTAGCAAGAGCCAACCTTCAAGCGCAAGCTATAGAGAATTCAAACAGAGCAGCTGTAGTTCACGCACAACAAGAAGCCGCGGCTAGGGCAAATTTGGCCGCTCATTTAGCTCATTCTACCGCAGCTCCTCTTGTAGCTGGTAATGTCGTATCCTTGAGTCCTGGTGTCTTGAATCCTATTATCACCCAAGGGAATCAACTCATTTCCGACGCTATAATCTCAAGCACCCCAGCTCCTGTAGTGGAAGTGACTCCTATTTCTTCAATTGGCCCGGTGATCTCCACAACTGGCGGACCATTAATAATCTCAGCCAACGCTAATGCCATAGTTCCTTCGAGTATTGCCCCAATCGTCTCTTCAACGCTGAGGCCGATTGTATCTCAGCCAGTAGGTTTGGGAGGTGGTTTAAATGGAGCCCAAGTCTTGTACCAAAGCAGCAGTCAAGCGGCGTCGCAGTCGAGCTCGTCTTCACAAAGCAGTTCCGTAAATATAGTGGATGGTGGAGTCGCTGGAATTGTAGGCGGTCACGTGATTGGGGGTGCACCAATTGCTGTTTCCGGCGATTACTCACAATGGCAAGATAGTTTCGCCAACAGTGCACATTCAGCTGGACGTTTCGCCAAAATTCGGGGAGGTTTAATACATTAGATGCTTCGTATTTTTAATCACTAGTCAAGCTGTGTAATAACTAACTATATTTATGAATGCATGTTTTTTTTCTATCACATGTTATTGCCTTTCATTACAAATATTTAATAAAGAATAAATAATTATTAGGTTTTTTATTTCGACAAAATTCAGAACTCCTGAATAATATATAAACTTAAAAGTTTAAAATTCCCGCCTTAAATTTGATTTAAAATAAACCAGAGACCAATCACTAATGAGGGAGCTGTATTATTACAATGACAGCGCCCTCTGTCAAATAGTATAAAAATTGTTTAATTTTGCGCCAAATAAACACTTTATTTTATTTTTAAAGCAAACGTCCTTGCAAAATAGATCACGGAAAGTCAAAGAATGTCTTTCTTCCAGCTTATTTACCAACGACTACACTTACAATTCTATTTAATATGTATCAAGGTCGTTCCATTGCAATTATTATAAACTACTATAAGTAGAAAAAAAACTACCCAACGGTGAATTTATTAAACAAATTGCATGACGAACATTATATAGTGCACGATTTTTATGGCATTTACGATTAGAAAAATAACGTAAAAATCGTACGTAACATAAAAGAAATATTTATTGTAACAAAATGGGTTGGGTTCTCGCTTACCACCTAACAATAACTTATAAATAATAATAATTACGCCAACACGCTGTTCTGTATCTTTGCAGTAGAATAATTAATTATGAATAGATTTTATGTGTGCGTTCAGGATCCAGGCAAATAACCATAAAAGCGAAAATAAATGCAGTGTGACTCATATTTGTGTTATGAATGCATGCATATGGATCAAAAGCTACTGATTAAATCCGGGTTGCAAATGAGATACAAGCCGTGGAGGTATTCATGAAGTTTAAATCGCAAGCAACACTATCATGTATTAAAAAAAATACGTTGAACAATAAGACATACGACACCTATTAATATAGGTACAATTACAATAGAATCTAGAAATTTGAAATATTTTTATAATTGAAATTCTTTAGATCTTTAAAAATAAGGGTGGTTTGCATCTAACGCAACTCCTTTTTTAGATTAATTTTAGCAAACTAACTTTGAGTACTTAATATGTTTCTAAAGAAACACCAATTTTCATCATTTCTGTAAAATCAAGAGATAATAAAAAATAAGCAGACACATTGTATATCGTATATGTATATTTTGTGTATATCAATTAGGGTAGAATACTTGAAAGCACATTATAATATAATAAAACATTATTAGAGAATAATGGATAATAAGACATTTATTGAGTAATGCATCTACTTGGTTTTCAATGAATAGGATTCTTGTTAATGAAGGTAAAGGCAGTTATTTACGTTTTCATCCCTATCAGCTTCAGCCTGCGCCAGGTTTTTACCTAGACTTGTCACTGGGTGGCAGACAGCTTACAAATACAGACTATACTAAATTTTTGGGAGTGTGGGTAGATCGATCTCTCAATTGGAGGGTCCATTGTGAGAGTCTACTACCCAGACTAAATTCACTTTGTTTTAAAGCCAATTTTAAGGCGTCAGCAGATGATTGGTGTGTATTACGCTTACGTTTTTAGGAGACTCTCTTACGGGATTATATTTTGGGGAAATTCAACCATGGCCAAAGATATTTTTTTCTAATCGGGTGTTGTAATAAAGCTAAAACAAAAGACGACGCAGTGCTGATATGGCTATTACAGCATACTGTGCTGTAATGAGATATTAACGTGGGTGGGGGGGACTTTTGCCGGAAAGTAATATAGACGATTAATGTGCAAATTAGAAAAAATACTGTAAAAAACGTGTGCCACAATGACATGTAATGCTCGTACTTTGAATCTCTTGCCGCTACGCGGCTCGAGATTCAAACTTGTACTCGCAAAACGTCATTATGACACTTGTGTTTTAAAATACTATTATCAGCCAGAAACGTATTGTCCGTTGCATAACCGGCCTAAAAGCCACTGAATCTTGTAGACCAGTTTGTGTCAGTTACAGATTATTAACTCTTCGGTGTATTCTTATTCTTGAGCTTGCTCTTTATGCTCACGACCATTTTTATAAGTTTCAACTTAATAAAGATAAACATGATTATAACACCAGACATAGAAGTGACATAGCCACACCTAGGTCTAGATTAACCTTATATCAGCAGTCCCCACAGGTTCTTGCTATCAAAATATATAATAAAATTCCTACCCATTGGAAATTCTTGCTTTATTGTCTTCACTCTCTATACATTTTTAAATGCTTTTGATAGAAATGTTACTATTATTGTTGTTACTATTATTATTTTCATCAACTTTAAGTTTGTAGTTCCTAAATACAATGGGTTTAGCTTTTTCTAAAATTTCCTCGTTATTGTCTTTATTAACTATCACTGTAGTTGTATTTTTGTTTTTTGTTATAATTTAGTGAGTTGTATTATTATTTACATGTTTACGATTGTTACTATTTCAAATATTCTATTATCACTTCTTTCAGTTTGGTTATTTTTTGTTGACGTTTCCTATATCATGTTTAGTTTGATCTTTGGAAATAAAAGTTTACTTTACTTTACTTATAATTTTGAGTTGTAGAGCACTTAATCCTAAAAGTAAGGCATTTTCATATGTGGTGATCGAATAAGCTCGATTGACTAATTACAGACAAACGATACGCGCTCAATATAATGCGATGTTGTTGATAAAAATGTTTAACTTTATACCATTAGTTTAGACAATATTGTAAGCGGAATATCATACACTATAAGAATTTCTGATCGGTTTTGTTTAAATTCGTTTCTGTTAGATAGCACCAGCGCCTCCACCAAAATTTCAAATTAATAGCAATTTCTATTTCTTTAATGCAGATATTTTTGTTCTGAATACTTTATACTTCATTCTGCATAAATTAATATATGTAGATACATATATATTTTTGTTAAGGAGTACATATCAGACTAAATAAAAGTGAAAAATAAATTGTACAAAACATTTATTTATTATTACGTGTCAATGATGCACATTTATTGTAAACAGAAGTGTAGTCATTGACTAGAAGGAAGGACACATTAAAAGAGGGAAGTAGAAAGGAACAGTTAAAGTAAGTGTGAAAGATGAAAAGAAGCTAAGAAGAAACAGGAAATAAAAAAAGAGATCTCTTGAAAAGAAAAAAAAGGAGCTATAATATACAAAATATTCGTTAAAATTGAGCAGCACGACATCTAGTGAAAATTCACTGAATCAATCTTCCAGAGAACTTTACAAGATCAAACCGTGTCCTAATCCTACTTGGCCATAGTGACCTATGTGAGCTACGCGCGCCACCGCAGGCGCTACAATCGCTGACGCGGACGCCACTACGGGTGCTGCGACAACTGTTCTCGCAACGACAGGCGCGACACCTATTGCTCCTCCTGTACTAGCCGCTATCGCTCCTGACGGTCCTGCGATTACAGCTGAGGTGCCTGGAGCGGCGGCTGCGACCACGTGGGGTGCAGCCAGAAGACCAGGAGCTGCCGCGATAACACGTGGAGCCACGACGGCAGTAGCGATCGCCGGTCTCACAGGTGTCACTCCGACTACGGTGGCTCCATCTACCGCCGTTAAAACAGCGCCATCTAGCCCGATCGTAGCGCCAGCGGCGGACGCTCCTTTAATTACGCTTCCGGTGGCTACCAACGGCGATAATCCATATCCAATAACGGAAGCTTTCGCCGTTACGAAGATTGCAAAAAGCACCACCTAAATGTGAGATAATAGGAATTAATTGATTGGGCGATATATTTTACGCGTGACAACTCACCAAATACTTCATCTTACGCAGTTTCGTTCGGTATCAGAAATTATAACGTTGTAGAAAAGATCCTAGATGCGAGATATTTATATATCGAAGGCTGGGTAACCTTCAATGGACATCAAATGTTTCTGTTGACTTGTCGCCTTCCAATTATCCGTTATTCGCACTGATGTGATACAGTTGCGATTACATGATTATGTATCTGTGTAAATCAAGTAGTATATTGCATTTTGAAGTAGTAGAGACATAAAGCATAAATCAAAGTGGTTCTAAACTACACCAAAACGTCTAATTATAGGGAGAAGGACTTCAGGAAAATATGTTTAATTAATTATTTTCAAAATTTCTGTTTTTACTTCATAAATTTTGATATGTTCATGGAAGGTTTTAGTCAGTATTTTTCAATTTCTGATTTTCTTTCGTATAATTTGTTTTTGAGAAACATTCTGCAATTGTAATAAAACAGAGACATGTTTTACCCATCCGTCATCGTAAATTTTATTTGAATAGTTTCCAATGAAATAGCATGTCATTAAAATGATGTTTCCTAAAAAAAATTTATTACCAAAAAAAAAATTTTATGATTCCAGCATTTTCAATAACATAGTCAGCAAAATTCGATATATTTCTTGAAAACTAATCTTTGTTCTAAGTTCCTTACAGTAATAATCCTATAAAATTAAACCTGGATTATTACTGCATTATTACAGAATTTTTTTACTGTGTACCATGCAGAAGTTGAACAACGTAAATATATCTTGCATTAAGATTGGGAATAAGCATTTGAAAGCGTTGAAATGCTTGGGAGGTACTTGTGTTGTCTGTTGTTAAGTATATAAATGTTTAGGCTTTATCCAAAATTTCGTAAAAAAGTCTGCAGCAAATAGTTTCTTCCACTTCCTGGTGTTATCTTGACAGTTATTAATTTACCATATTAAAAACAGCTACGATCATAAATTCGATAAGGCACGCCTTTGTTACTATGCCTCGCAGGACTTTTTGCCATTCAAGCTTAACTATTTGGCTTGTGTATCTATTGTCAAATGTTGTTTGCTGCGATGCATCAAGTTAGTTTTCGGCTGGCCTTGTTAGGAGATAATAGAGATCCGTTGGAGTACTCTTGCAAAATATTAGATTCAAAATAGCGGTAGTCTATATAATCGAATATAAAATACAGTCCCAAGGTATTACTAGTGTATTTAAAAATAAGAAAACAAAACAAAAGAACAAACATGACACCACCAAGATAAAAGTGGTAGGTACTTTAAAAAAGTGGGATTCCTTTCTAAACTATCATATACTTTACAATTAAAAAGGTTTCTTTTTGAAATAGTGTATCAGTACATTTCATTAATTCAAAATATTTTTATAACTTAAATTCTAGTTCATCAATACATTCTTATTATAATTATAATATATTATTTTGTTATTTTTGGTATGTATTAAGATGTATTAAGAATTAAATCTTGGAAATATAATATAATTTTAGAAGAACTGCGGTTTTGCAAGAGAAAAAAGTGCAATTTTTTACGCTCGAAGGTTGACAAAGAAATTGTGAAATATCAATTGCATACGTTATAAACATAAGTTACCACACCCAGAGTATATACATTAATTCTATCACATATGCCTATGTATGTAAATGCTTACCTGTAAGTATGTTTTTTCTATCCTCAGAGAAAAATATAAAGGTCTAGATGAGAACATACAACTCATGTATTATACCGACATAAACCTGACATTTCAACGACATTTATGGTAAGTTAAGTGGCAGCTACATAGTACCTACATATTATGGGGCTGTGTGATATAGGAAATTGTGTAGGAAAAACTTACTGGCTATTATGAACCTTGATCATGACTTTGATTTATTTTATAGTTTCCATAATTGACACATACGACAAGTAATGATGTCTTTATTAAGGAATATTATTATTGCAAGTACAGGTCCATCAAAAATAAAAAAAAATGTTTAGTCGAAGACACGACACTTAGCCGGAAAAGTTCTGGCATGTGCCTTTTGGCATGTGCATGGTATAATATTTATCGACTTCCGGGAAAAGAAAAAACCATCGGTAAATTCGGAAAATATTACTTTGCAAGGAATATACATGGCACGAAAATCTTTCATAACAGTGAACTATCAATTTATCAATGGTTAAACGGTTGCTTACAAAATTCTAGAGTTGATGAAGCAATTTGTCCTTTAAAATACCTATCAAAATATATATCATCAGAAAACATGGGATACACTTATAACTGCTGCAATTTGGTAAACTGTCCTGACAAAAGGAGTAGCTTATTCAAAAAAATCCTGGAAAAGAAATTTTATGAGTACCAAGTAATTTTCCCTTTTATAGCTCCTATAGATTATCGTGAAAATAAACTTGATTTTTTCAATATTTTACATTATATATCATCATGAGAGACCACCTATTTAAAATCACGATATTGTCATGAAAATAGGGTGAGTCATATATAAATATACATGAGTGTTGGGATTAGTTCACAAAAATAATCTTTTCTTGGCCTATAATAATAATAATTATATCTATCAGCAAAAATATAATTAGATTAGAAAAGTTCTATTATAAGATTGAATACATACTAAACATATTTCTTTGTTACGGCGAAAGTTTGTTCAACATACATTGTAATAATTAATCGCCACTTTTGACATTTCATTAGTGTAAATGCTCCCACTATATTGAGTGAAAAAATAAGTAAAGAGCATGTATCTACAATTTCCACCACGCAATAATCAAGAAATATATCGTCATCTAGAATTTAGATGTTAATCGAAGGCTATTTAGGTAAACGGTTGTCTTATAAATACTGCACAGTACGCTACTGATATCATATTTTTACCTAAGTACTGTTAAGAGACACAGAATCAACATGAATTCCTCGGTAAGTATAAATAAAGATCATTATTATTCCTCCGCTTCAATTTAAAAAAAAAATTGTTTCCTCTATTAGATCGCTGTCTTCTTCATATTGTGCATATCAACCGCGTACTGTTCCATCATACCGCTAGGTGGAGCTGCTGCTTTGGTGGCTCCAGGCAATCCTGGAGCTGTCGTCAGAGGTCCAGCGACCAACGCTGTGCTTAGAGGTCCTGATGGTAGTATCGTCGTAGGGGCAGCTGATGCAGGTGGAGTGGCTGCTGCGCCGATTCCAGGAGGAGCCGTAACAGCTGCTATAGCTCCGGGTGTCATCGCAGCGCCGATAGGAGTTGCTCCTCTAGGTCTCGGTCTGGGATTGGGCGGATTAGGTCTTGGGCACGGGGGAATCATTGCTGGACCAGGATTAGGATTGGGGCTTGGACTGGGCCATTTATTGTGATTTTTCTCTTCTCGCCATTTTATATCTTACGCGTGTTTCGTGATCATGGGACAAACTGTTTGTAAATAAATGATATTTTAGTAAGTTTGATTGTATTTTTGATTAATTGCCATCACATTTTTAAATGATGTTCATAAATGATTAGAGCTTATCTTCGGAGGATGCTCAAAAAACACTCGTCGTGACAAGCCGAAAATTTTAAGGTTTCATAAGCAAAATCGGACAACTGGTCCATGATGCAGGGGTCTCTTTTTTTGTTCGATCT
Organism: Cetonia aurata; assembly: GCA_949128085.1. Classification (NCBI taxonomy): domain Eukaryota; kingdom Metazoa; phylum Arthropoda; class Insecta; order Coleoptera; family Scarabaeidae; genus Cetonia; species Cetonia aurata. The sequence continues at coordinate 41,212,127 of OX421885.1, forward strand.
AGATTTAAACCATATACATATGTATATTGTTATATTACAAGTCAAGAAAATAACCTATTTAAAGATGACTTCGGAGTGTTTCTTATTTAATCATTTGTATAAACGGTTGCTGCTTCTTCTTCTTCTTACTGTTTTTTAGGCTTTTCTTAATATCTAGAGCAGATTGAGTTTCATAATTATAGTTAGCTCTACATTCGCTTCCTTGTTTATATTAGTGGTGGGTAAGCTAATAACTAGCCAAATAGCAGCTATCGAGGAAATAGCTGGGTGGCGTTGAGAACTATGGCTACTGGCTACTACCAACTACGGCTAGACAACAACGAATATCCGTCCAAGTTACGTAGTATAAGTTGCGTTTTATTTGCCTCGCGGATCACTTGCGACCAGATAAATAAATCTATAAAGAGTTACACATTTCAAACCACGTAACTCATAACAAAAACGAATGTCGTAGTTGACTGTCTGGAATACCCAAGTACGCTATTGGTTAGCCGTTAAAGCGAATATCGCGATAAGCGAATAACCAATAGCTGAAATAGCTGGTTATTTAGTGGCTATTAAAGTATCAGTATCCGGCTAGTTAGGTTATTAAAATATCCGCTAGTTACCCATCACTAGTTTATATACAGACAAAACAGATTGTATGCAACTTATTATTCACGTTGGTTTAAAACCTTACTAATTTAAAATAAAAATAGTGTGGCGTGGGTTGTGTTGTCACATGTTTACACATACTTGTTACTTTTGTATAGTATTGTATTGTTTTTATTATTGTGAATGAATGACTTGTGCATACACTCAGTTTGGGCTGGCTCAGGTAGGCTGTGGGCAGAATCAGTAAGCAAACAGTGCATAATACACAACCTGTTTAATAAAACATCAGTAAAATAAATTGGCTTCAAATGCGGTTTCGTGACCCAAGTAATTCTCGTAGTAGAAAAAGTTTAACATTGTTTGCCGTAAGTGCCGTAATAATATGTAATGTTATTGATTGGAAACAATTCTCCTTTTAATTCAATTCACAAAACATAGTTGAAATACGCTTTCTCCATTCAAGAGTCTATCTTAAAATGTTATTTCAGTCTGAAATAAGAAATTGTTAACTCAAGCAGCTAATACAAGTGAAACAATATTTGTCTCTAAACAAGTAAAGATTTACTTCCGTATATACAAAACAGATATTTACTCGAAACAAAGATAATATATTTAGATTAAGCAAATAATTTTTAGCGTATTTCAATGATCTTGGAAGCTCTTCTATAGTGTAGGGATGCTATGCAGATCTTGTATTGCAAAATTTTTAATATATAAATTTAAATGATATTAGAGGGGTACAATGATTCATATTCATACAACTATGAAGATGTTGCAATTAGTAAACTAAGTAAACCAGTTTCGTATGTTCGAATAAATGAATCCCCCCTTGTAAGTAATAATAGCTTAGATTATCTGGGGATGATTTTATAATATTGCAAACACAAATATCAGAAAATTAGAAAAGAAAGGCAATGCATATTTTACGAAAGCATTTATTTATACTGTGCGAATGTGATGAAGCCAAAAGATTTCGGAGCTTGTTCAACCTAGGGCAACTAAACCTAATCCAAGAGGTGATGGTGCTATGGCCGCTGCACCAACACCGCCGACATTTGCAGAAGCCGCCGCACCACCAGGTCCTGCAACTGCGCCGGCAGAAGAAGCTGGAATTACTGCTACAGCTGGCGCTAGACCGATCACTGATCCGTAAGTCGTTGCAGAAGCAAGTACCACAATCAGGGCTAACTATAACAGAAAACATTAATCAAAATTATTAATCATTCAAGCAAAATGTATAGTATATATGTACTCACCAAGGAATGCTTCATTTTGCTTGTGATGCTGCTAATTGGTTTGTAAAAATAAAACTGCTGTGCTTGTCTTGAATACAACACCTCTTATATACTGAAAATTGCGGTGATGCTAATGCATAGGAAAATATGGAATGAATAAAAGTGGATGACAGTATTTTGCTTGTTATTGCATGATGTTTTCTTAGGCGTGGTGTTAAGACTGCATTAATTACTTAGTTATTGTTAGATCCTAGCGGATTCCATAGTATTAACTCCCGTCGAAATATTAGCATAAGTCAAATTAATAATTCATCAAGAATATAAAATAAAAATGTATTGATTCTCGTCGCTCAGTCAGTAGTTGTATTGAAATCGGAGCCATATTTTGTCAAATAGACCTCAGGTGAGTATATCTTCTTAGTTATTTGTATTTGACACAAATGGATATTCTTATCTAGTTAAAAATATTCTATCAATTTTTAAATCTTATAAGCTATAACTTTTGAATTTAATTATATTATTTTGTGAATATTAACATTCCATATCATCCCCTGAAATTTAATTTATCTTATAGGAGCCTGAATATGATCCTAAGCGGCCGAAACGTGTCGCTCAAAATACAGTTTGGACATAACAACACTTATTTTTTCATTTCAAAAATATTCTTTGTTAAAAAATTTGGTTGGAAATACCATGATTGATATGAATAAAGAAGCTGTGAGCATGAGCAGCAAAACGTCGAGCGAAAGGTTTCAAATCAAATCAAATTAAAACAAAATCACTAACATGTCGTCGTGATATGTGCAAAGGTGAATCTCTATAATAAAAAATAACAAAATCTGATATCACAGCACTGTGCAAAATTGGAAGTTGTTAATTTTTAGAGAAATCGGCGTTTTTGAAAAAAAAAATCTGATAATTTTTGACCTAAATGTCTGGTACTAGCCTAGAAAAATCTGGATTTCAAAATTTTGCAATGTATTATTTATATATTTGGATCATCAAGGATAACTCATTCCAAGTTTGCAAAAATATTTGTGGGGTTGTATTTTAGTATTCATCAGCCAAATTTTAGTGTTGCTAGTTTATTTAAATTTAGAAAAATCGGCGTTTTCGTCTGGATTTAAAAATTATCTGAATCTTATTTTTGGGGATTCTTAGCATTTACCTACATTTGCCTTTTTTCAGTAAATTTGTTATTAATTTGCAGGTGAAATTTGATGAAAGATTGCGTACAAATATGTTTAAATCATAATTAAAACAAGTTTGAGTTTGAAATATCTAAGGTTTAATTGAAACTGACAAAATCACTGCAAAAAATATAATATTTATTTCACATTTTTTTACATTAAATAATTAAAACACTACACTTAGAATATATTGTACAAAAAGAGGCATTTAGGAAACTAGTTTAACCCAAATGGACATGACCCAAGCCATAATGGCCCAATCCCAATCCAGCATGTCCGACTCCCAAAATTGGCGCCGGTGCGACTGCAGCTACGCCGTGACCTCCAACATTGGCGGAAGCGGCGGCGCCACCCAATCCCGCAGAAGCATAAGCTGAAGACGCTGGGATCACTGCTGGGGCCACTCTCACTACAGCTGGAGCAACTGCTACTGCGGCAGGTGCTCCTACGATACCATGACCAAGATGGCCGAGTCCGATTACGGACGAATAGGAGACAGAGATGCCAACGATGAAGACGAAAAGACCCTATATGAAGATTAAAGTATAAGCAATAAAGTATAAGCTAGGTGTTTTACTCACCAAAAATTTCATCTTGGTTTTGGTTTAAATCAGGGAGTTTTACGGAGTAACCTTAGTGAACACAAAAAGCGTAATGTGGTTTAACGCCTATTTAGACTTTCTTTATATACACTTTCATTGTTATTGTAAATATTGTTAAACATTGGAATGAAAAAAAATTGAAAAATAACAAGAGCGACAAGTTTATGTCTTATATAATAAATTATCTTGTATAGGTACTTATAGGATATTTACCTTGGTTTCATAATGACGCAAATTTTAAAATATTGCGTTATATGAGGTTTATAAACTGTTACAGGATCTTGTCACAGTTAGACTCTGGAATAGAAACGCTTTTTATGCAAATATCTATTACAGATTGAGGTGAAAGGTAGGTACACCTCAAACAGCATAATCATTCATATTGTGTTCACAATTCAATCTTGAATTTTCCAAAAATTTTTTAAAACAACGATAAGCCAAATTAACAAAAAAAAAAAAAACACTACACTGCTACACATTTCGCAGTTTTTAATGACGCACATTAGACACATTTTTAAACTTCAAGTGAAGTTACTTCAGATTTTTTATTACATATATAATACTTATTTTAATACCTTTATGTTGATATGACTGAAAATAATTGCGGAGAATTTAAATTTGGCATTTAAAGGCATCTGAATGTCTGAATCCAATGCATGGTATAAATCCCTAACATACTCGACATTTATAAGTTCGTTAGATAACTATTATGAAGATAGTCGCTGTTAAAAAATCGAAGATCATGCAAATAAACGATGAATTTCTTTAGGGTTGGATTTTGACACCTCATAAACCCGAGTTGCTAAGGTTTGGCGATCGATGCAACCATATATGTAATACTGTATCTAGTATTACATATATGGATGCAACGCTCTCCGAAACGACTACCTGCTGCAACCTAAGATTATTCGTCGGTGCAATTGGGCATAATACCAAAAAACATTTGGATTTTGTATTACAGTAACAGATATTTTAATGTTCTTAGATTGAAATTAGTAAAAATAGTTGCGGGAAGTTTAAATATTGCTTACTCCGTTATGTCGGTCATGTAATCCTACAAAACGGTAAAATTATACATTTAAATTAGAAATAATTGTAAATTAATCATTCTTTGCATAGAACGTATATTAAAATAGATGATAACATAAATTATAAGCTACAATGTGTTATCACTTCGTTGTTAATAAGCAATATTGATTGACATTTCTGCCAACATTGATTTTGATCTAACTGTATTTTATTGTAATAAACGAACATTGAATGTTATTTATTGTATTGCTTTTTAGTTTCAGCTAAATAAAATCTAAAGTCGATTTGTTTGCCAACGTAAATTACACCACGTAATCCAGTATCATGTAAATTTTAATTTATCGCTGAACGAATGCAGCTGTCGACGATGTGGCAATGACATTTCTCATTCATGCAACTTTTTATACTAAGCACAAAGCGCAAAGCTGCACAAAAGTACAAGGCATACAATCGGTAATTACTATTTACGTATTTAAAATATGTAAGCGTGTGCTTGCAGAATGATGTAAAAATCAATGTTTCATTATCATATAAATGTATTCCAGAAAAATAGAAATTGCTGATAAGTTTTTCATTCACTTCAATTGCGTTTGTACGCAAACATATGCCAGCTCGGACTAAATAAAGAGACGTTTGAAAGATACGGAAGTCAGTTATTACCTTTTTAAATGATGTTATTTATGTAGATTATTATGGCTATTAAAGTTGGTAGTACGTATGTATTTAGTTTTTTCATTATTGTCATTTTAATAAACTGAAAAATTTTATAAATTTGTTTAAGTGTACCTGCTTCTATAATTTTATTTCATTAGTAATTGCATATATGTTTTATACAATAGTGAACCCAAAATAACGTATCTCGTCATATCTGTTTTGAATCGTAGGACGAGTCTATTATACCAGCTACCAGCTTTAGGGGTGTATACGTTTTGATAATGTAGGTTCCTGTCACTTTGTCAGTATTTAATTTGCAATTTCTATTTTCTATCGTAAAAGAATTAAGATCAGACACTGATGGCTTTATTCTAGTTCTTGTGCTCTACGTGGACGACATATGTATGTACCTACGATAATAAAAATAAAGTTGTGTATTGTTCACATCATGATTTCAGTTTATGATAAGTTTATGGCAGGTACGGATATCAAAAACAAATCCAAACATATAAACACTAACTGCGCCATCTTACAATTAGATAAAGATTTACATTACTGAGACAATTTTTTTAATAAAATATGCATTAAAATTTATATAATTAAAAAATTCAAGAAATTATAGGGCGTCACATTTAAAATTATGGAAAAAGTATGCCTACACCTACTTTTTAGATACTTTCTACAGTTAAAAATATATTTAAATTGTACATTTCTATAAAATTTGTGAACAAGTTATTTAAATTGTCAAATAAAACCGGTTTTTGGTGGGATTTCCAATACTAGGAGTGGGTTTTAAAGGTGCAATGTAGGAAAGGAAAGCTCATTTTACTTCTTTAACTGTTTTATTGTAAAAATAAAAAATCGAAACGGTAGTTTAACTTTTTTTTATTATATACACTTATAATATCATTTCTTTATTTGTATATTAACTAGTGCTGATCTGGAGACCTGCTTTTGTCTAGAACCGGCATTTCCTTGCATATTTGAGCTAACAATAGGACGTGGGGGAATTACTTGCGGAAAGTTGCCAATTATCTGTACATCTTTCATCGGATGTATTATCGGTTTCATGGGGCAAACTGAGGGCACAATGGATAAATTAGCAGGGTGAATATTCCTCATAGGCGGGACCATGGGCCTGGGAAAGTTCATGGGCGAAATTATGGGAGATATTGGTAGATTCATAGCCGCAGTAGTTGCTATCGGCGGATTTGCAATGTGTGGATTCGTTTGTGGTTGTATAGTCCCCAGAATGGGATGCACTATGGTGTTTGGTGGTTGAGTGGGTGTGATTTCTTGGAAACGTGTGGTTTTCTCGTCCGATTCCCTCAGCAAAGATTTCAGATCGACATCAGGAGCGGTGATTTCCTTCGCCGAATTGTTCTTCTTATCCGTTCCGCTGCAATTGCAAAATCAATTTAAGATATAAATACGTAAAATTTGATTTAGTGCATAACCAATTAAAAGCGTGTTCAGGAATTTTATCCATTTTATAAAGGTCTACGAATAGCACCAACGCCTTCTCCAGATTATAATTGTACTCTTCTAAGAATCTGAAAGGCAAAATTATTAAAATAACTTAAAAAAAGCAAATAAATCTTCTTCAACTTTTTCGACCACGCCACGTTCATCCCACTCAAAGTCTTCAAAACCTCTATCAGTTGCAACATCTCCGAAGAATCTTGCGGCAATGGTATGCGAATCTGGTCGTCTCTCGGCACTTTGACTTCTTTAAAAGCTTTCAAAGCCTGAATAGTCGTTGCGTTCGAAACGTGTACCATTTCATTTATAATAGTGTACTCCTTGTTTTCTCCAGCTAATAATACGAATGTCCTGGTGAAATTCAACAGTCTCTCAGTTTCGAACACCGTTTGGGGAATCTCACGGAAAACGCCAGAAACTACTATAATAGCTGTTTTACTCTAGATGGACAATACAACGTTAATATGTTTTTAAGACGAGACGTATATTTTATGTTTACAGTGTATGATATCAAATCGACAGTGAAGCTGAACGGATCGTGATCGCTAGGTGGAAAACTCGTTAGTACTTTTATAATGTCGTTCGATCCTGCGAATAGGAATTCGATGTTTTTTGAGAAATCTGAGATTTGCAGGAGGTTGCGTGAGAATTTCTTGTACGCGCTTAATCTAAAATCGAAATAAAATGATAAGTTATTTCTATTAGTTATATTCATAAAATACAATAAAAAAATTATTAAATTTATTGTATAATTGAAATATATGAATATATTTACAGTAAAAAGTGGTTTTTAGCGTTTTTATCAAATAACTGTTGATTTACATATGTCCTAGTAACTACAGAATGGAAGGCATTCATTTGATCACATAATTGTCAACACGTAGCTAGGAAATTATACGTTTGACTCAACCTTCTGATTTTGATATTTTTTTTTTTTGGTTTTTTGACCGCTTAATAATAATAATAATATATACATGTAAAGCTTTAAAATGACGTTACGGCTCATTTTAAAACCTTTTTAAAGTTACGTTTGTAAAATTATAAAAGATTGTATAAAATCATAAATATATAATGATGACAAAAATTATCCAAATTATTACTGTAAATAAAATATTCAAACAAAGGGCTTTCCTTTATTATAATAAATCAACCAGAAATACAAAAAATAATCAAACAATCACAAAATATAAAAATTCCTTATGTGAAACTTTTTATTTAAAATGACAGAGTGGGTATGTGTTGATTTACTTTTGGAACACTCTGTATATGTGTAATGTAAAATATTTTGTACACCATTGAATTTTAAAAAATGTTGGCAGTGCAGATTTTTTCCAGAATGAAAAATAGAGCACACACAGTGAATTATTGTGAACATAGTGATCAAATCAATACCTTCCAATCTGTATATAAAATTCGAAGAAATTATAAATATGCAGTACTCACCTTGCTGTTAAAGATGTAGATTGTGACGGCACATATTGAGCAGTTAAGGAAAATAATGCATCCTTATGATACAAGCCATCGAGTACTGTACGACTGTTTGCATCGTACAATGTAAAATAATGTTCCAGAAATTGATCGGCAAGATCGTATCCCGATGACGAACACAAAAAGTTCCGTTTAAATGTTAAAAACCCATTTCTCTGTATTTTAACACCGTCCAATTTTTCCAAACCTGGCAAATATTCCCTAGCCGTTTTGCCATAACTATATTCGTCATAATTGTCGCATAAAGAATTTCCATCTAACCATAATTCCTTCAGGTTCAGTTCTTTCAAGTGTAAAATTCCCGACATGGTGCTTAACCGATTATTTCTCAAATCAATAGCGACTAAACTTTTTAATCCGTTTAAGGCTTCTAAGGGTTTTAAAATTTCTATCTCGTTATTACTTAATTTCAAAGATTTAAATTGGAAAGTTCTCGTAAGGTGTAATATGTAAAATAATAACTTTGGTTGAGATAACGGGCAATATTCTTCTAAGTCTAGAAAGAATTTATTACTTCTGTATTTCTACATGCAATAGGTACTTACCTGGATCCATTATGAAATTATCTAAATCTAGCATATTAGTTTCTAGATTAAATCTTTTCTTCAAAATATTCTTTGCATTCTCTTCTATATTGATTTTTAATTCATTTGCGCCTGCATAACATAGTTGTATTGATATTTTAAACTAAAAGAAAATATACATGATAGATAAAACTAGCAACAACACTAAAAAAAATCAAACATACTGGTTTATCAGAATTCATCTTATTAGGTACGATTAAATTTTGATTGCACATTCTTTCAAGGGCAGGCCCACAGTTCTTCATTAGAAAATGCGCGACATTTCGTGATGCTTGATAACGAACTGGTATAAAGTGTAACGGATAACAGAATTTCATTATAGTATTTAGTACGGTAAACTTATCTAAACCTTCTACATTTTCAACCTATGGATATGTTGTATTTTCAAATATCTTTCGATATTATTTGGGATACTTACGATAATTTTATGCCAGTGTGTATGGCTGTGAAACTTATCTTTATGTTTGTTGGCTATCCCCGAATTCAAATTAAATTGGTTTATTTCAATTATTATCGACATTTTTAGTAATTATTATCGATATCTCTCTGTTTATTATATTATTTCAAAATCATTAATGCCTATTGGAGAAAAATATTTATTCAAAATTGACATCAAAGAGGTTATTGAAACAATAATAATAACAAGTTGTTGGAAGATTGCTAAATTTCGGTTAATTTCTAGGGATTTCTGTTTGAACGGTTACAAATAAACTGACAGAAGTTGACAACTAAATATTTGGTTATCTTTATTGTTATTGTGTTATTTGTTAGGTTTGGTTAGGTGAATATTTAATAACGTATAAATATGCGAGATATGTGTATATGGTCAATTTAAAAATAACTTAAAATAATTAAATATCAAGATGTCTATAGAAATAAACCAATTTAATCTTAACGCCGGTTTATTGGAGAAACATAAAAATTTAGTCCATCGTTCAGTTTGGCACGAGATAGTGGTATGTTATGTCCATATTTTTTTAAATTGCTTTTTGAGATATCATATAGGTAGAGAACGTGAAAGGTTTGGAAAGGGATGCGGTACTTAGACCCATAATGAAATGTTGTCGACCACTCGATTTTATACCAGCTCGCTTTACACTCATCGGCAATGAAGCGAATTTCTTGTTGAAAAACTGTGGGTCCGCAATTGAAAAGTTATGCACCCAAGGTCTAGTTATAGCAAATCCGCAGGATAAAGAAAAACCCGTATGTATTTGTTATATTTATTGTATTATCATGTGTATTTTGTAGGTGTGTTTTAGTTTAAAATCACAGTTAAATTATGTTGCGCAAGTAGCGCGAATATACAGATTAATATTCAAGCTAATTTAATGGCCGTATTGAACAAACGGTTTAATAATATTACCAGGCTATTGAATTTAGAAAATTTTGCTAAAGATGCAGGTAAATCTAAGTCCTTCTGTGCATGTGATCCCTTTTTTACAGTCTCTTAGCTTAGTTTCCTCATATTCCACAGGTTTAAGGGGACTTACTAACAGGAACCTAGATCTAAATAAAGTGACAATTCTCGTCCAGTTTCGGTTTAACAAAAATAAAAAGTTACAATTTCAGTTCAGTTTTGACATTGAATATATTTTGTTCCAGTTAAACACATTATTTTGATGATTGTACATTATTTTCAGAATTAGTGGAATATTGCCCATTATCACAATCGAAGCTATTCTCTTACGTCTTACATTTGGCGAAAAATATACAATTTAAAATGTTGAAATTATCAAATAACGATATTGCATCGTTAAAGTCGATGGAAGCTTTAGAACATTTCAAGACCCCAATCTGTGTCGATCTAAGAAATAACAGTATCGAAGATATTACGGAGATAAACAATATGAAACATTTAAATGTAACAGAATTGTTGTTAGATGGTAACCCGATTTGTAATAATTACGATGCAACTAATTATGGTAGGGTCATGAAAGAATGTTTAACAACACTGGAAAAACTGGACGGAATTAATATACAATCGATGGGATTTTTGCCATTTAGACGAAACTTTTTATGTAACTATTCTGGATTTGATCTTGTAGATCAGTTTTTGGAGCATTATTTTACTTTATACGATGCGCAGAATCGCGCAGTATTAGGAGAAGTTTATCATAAAGATGCTCTATTTTCATTAACTAGTATGTATATACCAATGCAATCGACGTCAACTACTGCAAAGTAAGTATCAGCCTTCTTAGCTTTTATGAGGTTTATTGGAGATTTTTACAGATTAAGTACATATAAGCATGTATCGAGGAATTTGAAAAACCTATCTGATTTTTCAAAATGTACCCAGAGCCTATACGCTGGTAGAGCAAAAATAATTGAGTTGCTTACCGCGTTGCCACTGACAGAACACGATCCGTACAGTTTCACGGCGGATTTAATAATGTACACGGTATGTAAAGTAACATTTTTTTATGATTAAAACGTTGTCGGGGTTCAATGAAACAATACATTCCCTATATTTAGTTAAATTCATGTATTTACGTAAGAGTGTGTAAAGTCCTAAATAAAGTCAAATAAAACACTTTAACTAATCAAATTAATCACTAATTAACACTTATCTTATTAAACTCTTAAATAACCATTCATTTATTCACGTTCTTCACTACTTCGATTTAAATGGTCTCTGCCCAATCGCTGCGTCGTATTTAAATCTCGCGGTATCATTTCTAGAAGTTTCTCGGGCCACCTCGACGCTTCTCGCATTAATCTAGATTCTCCTATTTACGCGTTGTATATAGACAGCAAAGAGTCTGTTAATTTATATGCACACTGCAGTCATTGTCCTGTCGCTTATTATAAAAGTCGTTGAGAGTAATTATTTAATTTAATGTAAATTTAGTTGCACTTAAGTTTAAACTACAGTTCATACAAGCTGCTAGGATCAAATTGTTTTGTGTTGGGAAAAGTTATTCGTCGAAAAGCTAAGAAACATAGTTATATAGTTAGGTTATTCTTTAATCTAACAATTGTTCTTTATGACTGGTTTAAATTAAAAAAGAAAGCTCAGATATCTGATGCTAAAATACTGTATTATCGTTGCCGGTTATTTTTCGGCGATTTAAACAACAAAGGCGCCAACACAAAATGACCCTTCGTGTCTTATCTTTTCACCGATACCGAACATTATTCCGGCTTTTGATGTCTTGTACGTGAACTTCGTTGCTCAATTCATTATCCGTTAACGCCATCTATGAATGCCCATCGAAAATACAATTTAAACTAGCGCGCGTAACAGTAATAATTACAAATCTAATTAACATCTCTTTATTCCGATTTCCTTACAGGATACGACTGCCATTCTGATAGTTACGGGTGTTTTTCGGGAATGCTCAGACTCGCCGTCGGAACCGGCTCTGCTACTGGGATTCTCAAGGACGTTCGTATTGTTATCGGGGCAACATGGTCATTATTCCATCATTAATGAGATGTTGCACATCACAAATGCCACTAGCAATCGAGCCGCTGGAGCTTTTAAATATCCTAAAGTGCCGCAATTGATTTCGATACCTCCACCGCAAAATTCTAAGGAGCGGAGTGAGTTGACTGATACGCTGACTGTGATTACCGGTTTGAGGACGGAATGGTCTCAGAGGTAAGTCAAAATGTGTAAGCACATATGAAGGCTAAGTGCGGGGAAATGCTTAAGATTCGGAAAAATTGCGAGTGAAGATCGCTAACGTAACTTGTATTTCCGTATGCAATAATGATTTTAGTTTGAATTAGTCATTAATTCCGTTTATTTTTGATCGATTTTCCTATGGACGGTAGCGTTGCTACCGCATGCTGTTTTATTTCGAGTTTTTATTCAGTTAATTTTGTTTACCATCGCAGAGAATTTTTTTCCGGTGGAGAGAATTTTTGTTACACTAACTTGTGTTACATTAATATGTACTTTTTCTAGCGAGGGAGAGGGGGCACTGATATTTTGGAGAGCGCCGGACCCACGCGATTAAATGTTTAGATAAGAACAGTAACCCTTCCGATTATAAAAAAATCGACGCACATTTATAAAGATATCCGATGCGACAGTGTTACAAACTTCAGTAATTCTCTCTTCCTGCGACATCTAAGAGAATCTGTTGCGTGCTCTATCTAAATGTATCACTCCACACTAAAATTTGTGTGTACTGCGCCATCTGCAGAGAATATTTTGAAATGGAAAACTATACAGCTTTGATTTAAAATCAAATTTATTACTTCAATTAGGTTTTCAGATTAAAAATTATTATTATTAAATTATATTTCACTTCCAGATGCCTAGAAGAATGCAAATATGACTTCAAGGAAGGTCTAAGCTTATTTATAGAACTTTACAAGAAGGATAAAATACCGAAATCTGCTTTTCACACGTAAAAATTTTAAATTTTAATATGACAATCTTAAGATTAATTTCATCGTTCTCATTTTCAGTGAACAAGAGAAAATCGAATTTAAAAATCGGCGAAAAATAGTTGCACAATCAACATCAGTTACTTCTACACCCCCATCGTGTTTGGATAAGCAACGAACGCCCATGGCTTCCCCTAATAAAAGCACGCAATCTGCCGGGCAACCTCTTTCATCACCTGGTGACTTGAAATCGATAACACCGTTTGCAAAAACCCGGCAGGTATACAGTACGCATACCGAACCTTTGTCCCCTGATAATATCTGGAAGAAATATGCGAATGAGGAGAAAAATAATCATTGCGTGGTGAGCGAACAGTTGGTATTAATAGAAAGTGGAATATAATTAAAAAAATGTTTTGTTATGCAGGATGAAGTAATCGAAGTTATAGATTTGATTGATTCCTCAGGGGAAGGTAAATCGCTCACATTATTATGTTTTATATATTTTTTATTTATTTCTTTTTAGAATTGCATTCCGCACCCGAATGTAAGTATACTTGTACACCGTTTTAAAAGATTTTAAGATAAATAAGGTAGTTTCTAAAATCATTATTTTTTTTTTATTAAGTACACATATTTGCCTATTTGTTTTTCAACGTGATTAAAATTGTAAATCACATCGCAACCTCATTTTTGTTTTCCTTTCAAATTGAACAAAAAAAATTATCTTGATTAACTGAATATTTAGCGATAGGTGGTGAGAATATCAAAAAAGAAGTTAACAATAGAGCTACGACACCAGCGCCCTCTAGCGACAATGGCGATACCCACGAGGAATTGATTGAGGAAAAGTGTCGGAATCCGGAAATATCGGTTGAAAATCGAAGTAAGTGGTTCATGATCGATGCAATTTTAAGCAAATATCAAATATTATTCTGTTGTTTTGTGAATATTTTGATTTTGAAAAAATTAGTGAAGCCGGTTTTAGAAATAGACACTATCGAATAACTAACGGAAGAGTTATTTAATTATCTAGGTACGGTGATAGTTTTCATGTAATGGGGATAAACTGAAAATTGTGTTGTGTTTCTGTAGAGAGAAGAAGGCACCCGAAAACCATAAAGTAGCGAGGCAATCATATGTTTTTTTACCGCTTTCAGTTCACGAAACCAACTGTGGAGCGCATTTTGTCATATATTGTGAATGATATTAAATATACGTCAGTCAGAAAAGCGGGTTTGTCACCAATGCAACAGTTGCTGCTAACTCTGCGATTTTTTGCCACTAGTTGTATATTACTTTCGGTTGGAGATTTTATGAGCGTTACAAAAGCAACGGCAAAATGGGTACAGACATGCAGTGTACTTTCTGTCCTTGGAGGCAACGATGCTGAAATCTATAGAAACAGGAAAGGCTATTTTTCTTAGTAAAAATAGCGTTCCGGCAGCCTGTTCAGATAGGATAATCAAGGCCGTCGATATGATTAATAATTTTGCAAAGACAAAATGTTTCCGGAGATAGAAACAGACCGAGACATATAAAAAGAATGAAAAAGAGTATTTTGACCATGTAGTGAATGTTCGCAATTAAAAGATGGCGACCTAATAGTATTCATCGCGGTTAAACGAACGACATTATACCCTGTTTGCAATTCTGGCGTTTGATAATAAAAGATACTCAAAAATAAACTGTAGCACTGTTAACACTACACACTTTTAAACACCTTACCACAAATTTCACTACATTGTAGTTAGTTCAATGTTACTCTGCTGATGATGATAACAGCTTTGCTATTGAAAAACGTGCGTCCAGTAGTAGTGAAATTTGTAGCGAGGTGTTTGAAAGTGTGTAACAGTATAATTTATAAACAATTTTTATGTTGTTCTTATTGTAGAATTACCATTTGAGAGTACTTTTATATTTAAATGCGTTTTTCTTTTTTGCAGATGGTCAAAATCAAATTAAAATTGGTACCAATGTGGCCACAGTTCCTTCTAGATTTCAGAAAAAAGTGAAACGCCCTGTTCAACGAGTGGTTAGCCCTTCTCCTCCAAAAACTATCCGTAAATTACATTATATTTCTTATGGTTTGAGATTATTTCTTAACTTTGAATGTAATTTTGTTTCAGAGACCGAGAAAAAGGAAGTAAGGGAAGTGAGTATCGGTACACACTGATTATTATACAAATTCTGCAAAGCCCTAATTTATTATTAATAAAGACAAGGAAGATTATATGATATGCAAGGAATACGCATAAATTTGGGCCATACATTCAAACAAATTACGAAACTATGCAAAAATTTTACCTTAACTAAATAAAAGCAGAACCTTAAACATGAATGTTATTACACAAAAAATTGTTTGTTCTGGGAATTGCCGGCTGTGATCTGCATTAGAAATTTTTAGTGAGAGGAAGGAAGATATGCAGTTTTTCTAAAAATATGCACAGAAATACTTAAATATGCAATTTATGCAATCACTAATTAACGCTAATTAACTTTAATTAGTGTAATACGTGGACATATAGACTATACTTAAAGATATGTAAAAAATAAAATATAGGCACTTTGCATACAATCCGGTCTCTAGTTATTAACAATAAAGATGGGCAAAAGTTTATTTATTATATTATTTTAAATTATATTTTCATGACAGAGACGGATGGGGAAGTTCCAGCTGGAATTTATGGATTTCCAACAGGCGTACTATTTGCAAGGCTTCCAAAACGTTCTGGAAATTGGCCTGAACATAATATCGAAATACGGTACTATGTATGAGGTGTTTGAAGCCGTCATGACGTGGCTATATCGAACCAACATCGCGGAAGCTCGAGTGTTTAACAACCGCGTGAACGCCATGGCAAAATGCACTATCCCTTTTATAAGTAACTGTAAAAAAAAAGATAACATCGTACGTTACTTCTTAACCCGCTTGTTTTGTAGGCGTCCACCGAATAGAGTTGATTGTAGCGATATGCGAGTATAAATTTGGCAACCCAGAACTGGGCGAATGGGGGTTCAGGACGTTGATGGATAAATATCAGATGTGGGCAAATCCGGTGACGGAGTTTTGCAAAGTGATGATCGAAAAGGGGCAAGTGGACAAGGCGAGGGAATTGCTGCGACTGTTTGTGTCCGGAGATCACCCAATGAGAAAGAAGATAATAAACATAAATCGTATGCTTACATCGCAGTATCAAGTTTCTTTATTGTAGTTGTTGCAATAAAAAAATACGATGTTAATTTGGTGTATATTACGTTTGCGAAGTGATAGGTGCGAAAGCTAACAGATGGCGCTGTATCATACTGAACGAAGCAAATGGAAAATATTCCATAGTTCTACCGCTTTTTTTTAACGGCCTTGAATGGGCCTTGATAAAGTGATTATTATAATAAATCAATCATTCACACATCATTATGTTACCTACGATTTAATATTATCATTTACCATCAATAGTTATTTTAATACCTTTATGTTGACGTAACTAACGTACTTGCGGGAAATTTAAGTTTGGTTATTACTAGCAATTGTTTTTCTATTCGATTTGCTGCCCCAAGGCTGGTACCCTAAAGAAAAGAAAAGAACGAATTTATATATCAAAAGAAGCACAAGGAGCGGCAGGCGGAACCAAATTTAAATGAATGAATTGTTGAATACTGAGTTCTTACGTATACAATACATATAACTAGAACTAAGGCACTGGCCAGCGTAATCGATAAAGTGTAGTGAAGTCTATACAAAAAGAATTTTTTTTTTTTAATTCGAAAAATTGCATTCAGTAAACGCTCCGTTCTCTGCTGTTACATCCGAAACATTTTTCTGGCTAATTTCATAGTATATGATTGGCTCATATCATAAATGCAGTGTTGCCAATTGACGTATAAATTTTATAAACATGGAAATATTTATATAAAATTTGGGATTGATGCTAGTTTTCCAACTTTGCCACATTCTATGGCATAATCATAATCGATTAAGCATCATTCACAATTGAAACGTCGTAATCGAGTTCTCATAATCGTCAATAATCGAATGATTCGGTTCCCGTCATTCGTTTTTGCCTACCACTAGTACGTAGTAAGGGTAGTAGTAAAATTCCATTTACAGTGTATTGCATCTGGCCAATCTTATATATGCTATCGCTTGTTATAAAAACAAGGTTTATATTTATATAAAAGAGCAACATAATCAAAGGCTACATCCAATGATAGATAAAATAACTGTTGAACGTGCCCATATTGAAGAAATTAGACAATTTGACAAGTGTCGTCAAAAAATAATTGACTAACTTCATTGTTATTAATATTGAATGGTTCGCAAAGAAGGTATGTTATCTGTGGAAGGTTTGTAATGGTATACAAACCGAATATTTTACTTATTCGTTGAAGTACGAGTCGTAGTATCAACAATTTGGAAACAAAATTAATTACTTGATTTATAAAATATTATATCAAATCTCAAGATGCCTACCGAAATAAATCAATTTAACCTTAATGCTGGATTATTGAACAAGTATAAAAATTTGCTGCATTATAATTCATTTTGGCATCAAATAGTGGTATGCTATCTCAATATTTTTTAAACCCATCCTTAATCTCTTTATGGAATATGAAATAGGTGGAGAATGTGAAAGGTTTGGACAGGGATGCTGTGCTTAGGCCCATAATGAGATGTTGTCATCCGTTCCATTTTATACCAGTTCATTACACAGCCACTGGAAATCAAGCGGTTTTTTTGTTAAAGAATTGTGGCTCGGCAATTGAGAAGTTATGTTCGCAAGGTCTACTTATAGCAAATCCACAGGATAAGGATAAACCTGTATGTAATTATTATTTAATTGTGTCGATCTTCTAGAGGTGGTTTTTAGTTTAAAATTACAATTAAATTATGTTACGCAAGTAGCAATAGTTTAAAAATTAATATACAAGGAAATATAATGATTGTATTGAACAAACGGTTTAATCATAAGACGGGTATATTGAATTTAGAAAATTTTGCTAGAGATGCAGGTAAATCAATGTTAAATAGAGAGGGTGGCTACTTTTTCATAGCTTGAGTTTTGGTTTATAATTAAGTTATTTTGTAACAAAAGGTTTTAATATTCACCTTCCAAAGGCTACTAACTAACAAAGCAAATCAATAAAATATTTTCTCAGTTTTGGTCTTGGATTTATCAAAAAGCATATCGTATGCATATATACCAAAATACCCAGTGTTGAAGTCCACTGAATCATAATCCATTAATTATAAGTCTAAGTTTTGGTGTTATTTCACTTTTTGCCTTTTTGTAAGTGTTCCTATAAAAAAGTAACCACCTGTGTGCCAGTACAATATGTAATTTTTACATTTCTTTTAGAATTAGAAGAATATTGTGCATTATCACAATCGAAACTGTTTTTTTATGTTTTACATCTGGCTAAAAATATACAATTTAGAATTTTGAAATTATCAAATAATGATATTAGTTCATTAAAGTCGATGGAAGCTTTGGAAGGCTTTAAAACCTCAATTTGTGTTGATTTAAGAAATAACAATATCGAAGATATTGCCGAGATAAATAATATGAAACATTTAAATGTAATAGAATTATTATTAGATGGTAACCCAATATGTAATAATTTCGATGCGATTAATTACGGTAAAGCTATGAAAGAATGCTTGGTTAAACTGGAAAAACTAGACGGAATTAACATACAATTGAAAGGATTTTTACCATTTAGACGAAACTTCTTATGCAATTATTCCGGATTCGATCTTGTAGATCAATTTTTGGAGCACTATTTTACATTATACGATGCACAGAATCGTTCGTTATTGGAAGAAGTTTATCATAAAGATGCTCTATTCTCATTAACTAGTATGTATATATCGATGCAATCTACATCAGCAACCGCAAGGTGAATACCCCTCTTTTAAGTTGGTACAATTCTTATGGAAGATTTTTACAGATTAAGCACATATAAGCATGCATCGAGAAATTTGAAAAACCTATCAGATTTTTCGAAAAACGCTCAAAACTTATACGCGGGTCGATCACAAATAGTTAAGTTGCTTTCCATGTTACCACCTACAGAACACGATCCGTACAGTTTTACGGCTGATCTAATAATGTACACGGTATGTAATAGATTAGAAAAGTAATTTAATTAGATTTTAACATTTGGTTGTTCTTTTCGCAGGAAACAACGGCCATTTTGATAGTCACTGGTGTTTTCCGGGAATGCTCCGACTCCCTGTTAGAATCAGATAGGATGTTAGGATTCTCGAGGACTTTCGTACTGCTAGCCGGACAACACGGTGATTATTCCATCGTTAATGAGATGTTGAATATTACAAATGCCACTAGCAATCGAGCCGCTGGTGCTTTTAAATATCCTAGAGCGCCGAAATTCATTTCAATACCTCCACCGCAAAATTCTAAGGAGCAGAATGAGATGAGTGATACGCTGACTGTGATTACCGGATTGAGGACAGAATGGTCTCAGAGGTAAGTCAAAATGGCTGTCTATCTATCTGAACTATAATTTATACCCGATTACACACAAATTAATGTAGTTATAATTCAAAACCACCGAAAAATTTAAAAATTGCTCAAAATTGCGAAAAATAGCGGAGGAAGATACATTTTCCTGGGTGTTTTAGGGAAATCTTTACAAAACTGGCTACTAAAAAAATTTAAATGGAATGATATGTTAAGTGAGTGCTTTTGAAAGTGTTTTGAAGGCGAAAAAATGTTTTTTGAAAAAGTTTGTTACGACTCTGCAATCGAAAGTTATGATCATAAAACAAAAATGTGCACTTCCTTGTTTATTGTGTTAATTAGTCTGTTAATCCTACAAAAATGTCATTGTCGTGCGGAATATTAAATATTTAGCGAATGCAAATAAATATTAAATTAAAAATGCCTAAGATTGAAGCAACATTTTAAGTGTGAATTTATAAAGTGCATTGCACCAACACACATTTTTGCATACACGATTCTCACTCAAACGAAACAGGTGCTGTTTGAAACCGACCACCTTTAGTCGACATTTTTATGACCTTGACAGATTAATTAGCGCAATAAACAAGGAAACGTTTTAAGATCATAACTTTCGATTGTAGAGCCCTAGTGAACTTTTTAAAAAAACAGTTTTTTCACTTTCCAAAAACTTTCAAACGCACTCACTTAACCTAGGGGAGCGGGGAGTCTATGTCCTCCAGCACAAAGCATAGTTTTCATCATGATCTTATACAACTTCTCCAAATTTTCACTCTATATTTAGATTCGTTCAAAAGTTATGGGGGTGTTTACGTACTTTTGCCACACCCAGTATGTACAGATTGTTTTGTCCATGACTTGCTTAATGACTTTGACAGTTTTGCTTTGTATGGCCTGTTGAATCATTCAAATTACATTGAATTGAATGTTAACCACATTCTGGTAAGTAACGACATCTGCATGACGGTTGAGAATATGAGAACTACTTCCTTGTCATATGAAAATGATAGCAATGGCGGGCACGGCTGATGACAGAATAGTTTAGGTAATATAAAATAAGAAAACGGCAGTGATAAATAAAAAGAAACGCACAATACAAAAGAAAAATGGTTTTATTAGTCAACTATGACATTCATTCAAATTAAAATAGATATAGATAGATGATTTCATTTTATATTTAGCAAGTGCTCGATTGAGGAATTTATTTCCATTTGAAGGATTTTAAAGATTTATTACAACTTTTATTGATGGTTATATTTAGGCCAAAGAAATATCTTTGGCGAAAGCAGAAATTGGAAAATATATGAAATTGGATTGTATTCGTCATTGTCATTCATTACAATACATTAGGTAGAGGTCCTAAACCATTATTTAAGATTGAAAAACAACAATTAGGAAAGAAAACTAATTATTAGCAATTTAGGATACGTAAATCTAAAAAAAAAACTTAGTTATGGTGTTCTTCCATGCATTCAATAACTTTTTCAGATTAGAAATTATTTTATTATATATTTTACTTCCAGATGCCTAGAAGAATGCAAATATGACTTCAAGGACGCTCTAAGTTTATTTATAGAACTCTACAAGAAGGATAAAGTACCAAAATCGGCTTTCCAGAGGTAATTTTACATTTCAATATAATCTTAAGCTTTTTAATTGCAAGCATTCTCCGTAAGTTAATCCTCGTTTATACTGGAGCGCTTTATTACTACTTATATCGTCTTCGTTTTCAGCGAACAAGAGAAACTCGAATTTAATAATCGACGGAAAATGACGCAGCCCTCAACACCCGTCACGCCTTCGGGCCCATCGCCTTTAGATAAGCAAAGAACGTCGATGGTTTCCCCTAGTAAAAGTATACAATCCGCCGTGCAACCCCCTCCAGCACCTACTGGCTTGAAATTGGTAACGCCGTTTGCGAAAGCCGGGCAGCTACATACACAATTTTTATCCGGACCTCTGTCGCCCGATCATATCTGGAGTAGATATGCGAGTGAGGAGAAAGGGAAGGGCAGTGCGGTGAGCAGAAGATTACTATCAATAAATAGTCGAATAGATTTCAAGGAAAATTCTTTTTTACATTACAGTGCGAAGCAATGGAAGTTATAGATTTAGTTAATTCTCCGGAAGATGGTAAAATATTAATTTGCATCGGGTCAATTAACTCATTTTTTTGTTTTTTCTTTTTACAGAATCGGATTATACAGCTGAGTGTAAGTAAACTTTTTTTTAAACAATCCCGAGATTTTAATTTTATTGCGAAACCATTATTTTCGGTTCGGTGTTGATTTTTATTTATACAGGCTGATTTATTTTCGATCCTTATCATGAGGTTTTCGCTTATTAGGTACTGGAAATAGAAGGTAGGTATAAAGTTGCCAAATGCTTTGTTTGTTATGAATTCAGAGAGAAAATGGTCATGTTTAAATACGAATACAAATAACGTACGAGATTACAGCAGGCGAAAGCAAGCGCCCAAAATCTGAGTTGACCCCGAAGCAGACGACCGAAAGGCCGCAAACTCAACAGCGGTTGGTCTCATACAGAGCTGCAGCTTCTGGTACAAAGGTGGGAATCATCCAATATTTTTTTATTTTTTGACTATTATATGAGAGCTACTAGCTTTTATACATCTAAAGTTTTTCGCCTGCTGATGGTATATCGCCGAAACCTTATAGCAATTGAATTTTCATATATTACATTATTACAAAATTAGGAAGTGCGAATTTTATTTTATTTACACCTTTTTTAACACAACCTAATTATGGACCTTACAACTAATAATATTATTTACTGTCCTTTATGATACCTTGCTACAGATCGAGTAAATATCTTTTTAGTTTTTTCTCTTGGAATTAGAAATAGAGATGCTAGAGCTAAAAGAAGAAAACTGAGCGTCATTTGTCAAAGGTGCATTTTCTTTTGGAATCCACAACAAGCAAACAATTTGGCGACTTTTCCAAATTTAAATCTATCCCTTACCTCTTAACAGTAAGCGAATTTACCATGGTAAGGATCAAAGCCGCTTGTATTATGTTGAAATCTCGTTTTTCATTTCAAATTAATAAAAAAGAAAGTATATATTTCCATTAACTTAATTAGCAGTAAGCGGTAAGAATGACAAAATTGAAGCTGACGGTAAAGGTACGACATCAGCGCCCTCTAGAAAATCCTACAAGGGATTGCTTGAGAAACAGTTTCAGAGTGTTTTCAAGATATTTATGGAAAATCAAAGTAAGTCGTTTAACCAGATTGGTAATAACATTTTAAGCAAATATAATTTTAATTATAGTGTTGATTATAAAGGGTCTTTAGCAAAGGTGATGATTCTGATCACCAATTAACGATCTTTATACAATTTTTTTAGGTTTAGGATATCCTTGCTTTGCGTATTTTTGCATTTAATTCAGTTTCCTCTTGTAGATGATCAAAATCGGACTGAAACTCGCCTAGATGCGCCTCCAGCTCCCCCTAGAATTCAGAATGAAGTGAACGACCTCCAGGTACTACCTACTCCACCTCCTCCGGAAAATAAGCGTAAACTATATCATTCCTTTTGTTTTGTTATAATTTCGTTGATTTTGTATTTCATTTTATTTCAGAGCAGAAGAAAAAGAAAGTAAGACAGGTAACTTTCGTTGTACTTCATAATTCATTATCAATTATCGTCCAAACACGTGATCAATGAATCGTCTACAGGTATCTGTCGAATTGCGCCATTTATATTTATTAATTTTTCGAATATAATTTTCTGATCTTTTTTTTTTAAAACTTAATCAATAAAGAAAGACTTGTTCCTTTAGTAAAATTAAAGTGTAAAACGTGATAAAATCTCGTACACAGTGATCGAATTGTATTACGGCAGTTTATATAGATGATATATAGATTGATTCTCGAAATATGATGGTATTTTTTCCGTTTTTCATTTTAAATTTCCTTGCAGTAAAGTAAGTAACTCCCATGTATATTCCTTTAGTAATTTTAGTGCTTTTCGCTTGATATTGGACTCTTTTTCGCTATAATTCCAAACATTCTGTCGAAATGTTTCGTAACATTCCACCATTTTGTAAATTCAAAGGTGGAGGCTCCACAATCGCTATCCTCTCCATTGCTCGTTACTCCGCTTCGACTTCAGTCCGATAATAAATCTAGCCGTAACCCCACCGATCCTGCACCTTCCAGAGGAGGAGCCTAGACGCAGAACGTCTAGGAACCGCAGTAAGCACTTAAACCGTCGATTAACTTCAGATTTGATTTGACTCTAATACGCAAGGAGTAGTGCTGCCGATTTTTTCCTAAAATTAATCGATTTTCAGTTAAAACGGGTTTCTAAAATCGATTTTAAATTACGCCATTTTCAGGGATAATCGCGAATAACATTTGTATTTTTTAAGTAGGTATTTGAAATAAGAATGTGTATTGTTAATACGCAATAAATACCTAGTTTGACACACATCAAACGTTGTTAATATTATTCTTTTAATAAATAAAAATTTAGTGTGCTTAGGATATATTTCAAAATCAAAACCTTCTATAGATTTTCAGTACTACATGAAGTAATGGACCCTTAGCTTATTCTTTGTTACCATGTCAAAACAAAGTGTGCTTGTAACATGTTGAAAGCGAAAACAAATTTTGTTGTTTTATTCATTGTATACGGAATTTATTTGTTTGTAAATGTATTTCTTACATTCTTAAAATGGTATTTTTATTTCTATCTATAATAATTAAATTAAACTATTACGTAAATAAAATTAACGTGTTAAAACAAATAAAAAAATTAATTTTGTTCAGAATTGTACTTACGTATCCGCTAAAGCTATGTTAATCAAAGGAAATTTAACTGATAATAAGTTTGGCCACGATTAAGCAGGTGCTGTAATAATGCAATCACGTATACTAATTGGGGTAAATCGACCGATACCTGTACTACACTTATCGTGGAAATGCATTAGCCTGGTTAATGATGGCACATGTAGCAAGTAGATATACTTAATTTAACTTTGTAAAGCAAGTGATATTTTACGAAAGATCTGGATGGAGAATCTCCAAGCGGAATTAAACCAATTCCAACGGATATACACCGAAGAAAGCTTAGAGAATGGTCTAAACGCCGGCTTGGAAGTGATAGGAAACCACACCATGGAGTATGACGCGTTCGAAAGCGTAATGGCGTGGCTGTATCAGACCAACCTCGAACACGCTAGGATGTTTAACGAACGTGTGATCGCTATGTCAAATCGTACCAGCCCATTCCTAAGTAATCTCTAGCTAATACTCCTGTAAAATTATTTATTGAATCGCTCGTTTTACAGACAATAATCTAATGGAATTGCTCATAGCGAGGTGCGAATATAAATACGGCGACGAGGCAGTTGGCGAAAGGAAGTTCAAGGCGATGATAGCTAAACGGAGATCGTGGGCAAGGCCGGTGACGGACTTCTGCAAGGTGATGCTCGAAAAGGAGCAAGTAAATAAGGCGAGAGAGACGCTGCAACCGTTCGTGTACGGAAATCACCCTCTGAAAAAGAAGCTAACTAGAATAGCCAAGTTACTCACACAAGAATTTAATATTTATTTAGTGTAGTTGTTGTAGAAATAAATATATACGGCATTAATCTGGTGTTTTTTTTATCCTTGAGTTACAGCAGTGGTTCCCAACCTTTTTGAGGCTATTACCCATAGAGCAGGTCAGATATTAGCAAATATCCCCAAAAAAGATTAGTCTAAAAATCCAATTCCCTATTGCATGTTTTTCTATATTACGAAAAATAAATAATATTTTTAATTAATTTTAAACGTTCAAACAAAGAAGTTTTTAGCAATTTGTTATTAAATCAAGAAGTAGTCAGTGAGTCGACATCAACCATCTTATTGACTACATCTAACAATGCATGTAAAAACGGACCGAACGTATAAAGATATCCTATTTATAAAATATCACTTGTATTTCTTTTTTTATGTTACAGCATTGGTTACAGTAAGAAATACTATATGTTAAGCATTGAAATAGAAAATAGTGAATACCAGAATAAATAAGATATTGTCGCTATACGCTTAACCATAATAATTTAATTTTTATTAAAAATATTAGGAAAAACTAGTACATTTCCGATTTCCCATGGAGATTGGGCGGAGTAACCAGTAGACAAAGATAGATACTATACTTTAGCCCCTGTACAGTGATTATATATAAGTAGATATGCCAACAGCGCCTTTATCATAATAGTACTTTAAGGTGTCACCAGATGTCGCTTATATCTACAAATCTAAATTTTTGTTTTATCAGATTTATTTTAGCATTTATGAAAACCTGACTATGGCAACAGTTATTCAATTTATAATTTGTTTGTCTGTATATCTAAAGCAAATAAAATCAAAAGTATGTAAGTGTAATTAAATGAATTATCCGACATATCTCAATACCATAGGCAACTAGATTCATTAGACCATTATTTAAAAAACGTCAAGTGGTACAAAGAAAAAACGTTAAGTATATTGCTTATATCCCATTAGAGCTAAATAAATTGTTGTTATACCTCCTGTGCTGATTTTATGTAACTTTACTTTTATTTCATTTTATTGTTGAATATGGCAAAACGCCCAAAAGAATATTACCATTTGTTACATTTTACAGATGATAAAGAAATTTGAATGTTTGATACCCTTACATAGAGAATCACTGTTCATTTTAGTAGTTTTCCTGCGTGAGATCTTGCAAGGATGCTTCTGAATCCAGTATCAAATAAAAATGTTATTACAGGTAGATGGGTTTTAAATAATAAAAGTTTTGAGTTACAAAAGATTTATTTATTTTTAGGAAGACAGATGAAACACATAAATATTGTTTTCATATATTATATAATTCACACTTTACACTAATATATGATGCAACTAAATTGGTGAGTTATTAGAATGTTTAATTTAATAATAAATTATCACAACTACATTTTTTTCCATCTATTCTTATACAATATTTAATGAATTTAATACAAAAAAAATAACCTTATATACTAACATAATTTTAATAATTTTGTGTATATGTAAACTTTTCAATTATAAATTATTTTGGCGAAACCCCTGAATAATAATACGGAAATAAATACAAATACCAAAAAAACATTGAAAATTCGCGAAAACATAAATATTAAATTTGAATTAAAATATTGATAAATTAAAAAAATATATATATCAGTTGTAGAAGTCTTGAAGAATCCATGAAGATGTGACGGTTATTAAGCCCTGGACAAGTCGCACAGATAAGGAAAGAGCGTTGTATACGCGGAGGTAACGAGGCTGACGTGCACTGAAGAGCGGAACGAGGCAGTTCGCTGCGAGCACCTACCACCTTTGCAGAGTGGTATTACCAATGCCCTACCCACGCACCTCCCCTTCGTAAAGGGGCCTTCGCACATCCACCAAGTCGCCACCGCGAAACACTACAGTCCAGTCCGATTGACTTGGAATGACCTGAGATTGTCTAACCGCCAGTCGATGATGTAGTAGTTGGTAGAAAATAAAAACAGGGGTATGATGTCTAAGCAACTTAATGCTTGTCAGACTGCCCCCCGCCGGCTCTAATCTCCCCCCTAATCATCATCATGATCCCGGAAAAATCCAGTCACAATTGACCAGGACGAGATTCGAACCCGCGGTAACCTGGTAATAGTCGAGGCCCCAAGTGAGACCTTAAGGAACCCGGCTATCACAGATTTCGATAATAATAGTAATAATAAATAAAATGAATATCAGTAAAACGCGCACCCCCACCCTTTTTTTTAAACACTGTAAAATAAATAATAACAATATTTAACCCTGAAACAAAATTATAGACGTACATATACACTTACAAACAATTGCAATTAACTAAAAGCTTTTATTTGAATCTTTGAAATAATTATTATATATTGAATCATTTTAATAGTTTTTACCATAATATACAAATCTTATTGAGTACCTTGCATATCTTTGTGTAATTAAATAAATATTTGTCAATATTTCGGAAAACCCCTTAATAATACCGATCGAAAATAAATAAAAATAAGAAAATAATAATAAAATCGATAATAATAAATCCGGACCACCGTTCCTATAATATTTAAAGTGAAACGCGAGAAAATTAAAACAAAAAGTCTAACTAAAAGTCCGCAGGCACGGCTGCAAGCATCACCTTTGGTTCCAGTGTAGTCAGGGATGTCACTGTTCGAAGGGTCGCTCCCAAGCGTGGGGTGGACATCCCGGTGGTAATACAAGACAGGGTGACAGGTAGTAAGCCGGCATGAGATATAAGTAAGGCGCATGTCAGAATTCGTTAACAAAAAACCCTATTTTTGATGCCACTAACTTCACGTTACTCCAATTGACAGCCAATAAGAATCCTGTGTCACGTAGTCTGACATAAATCGCCTTTGTAGAGCACTCAAGGAGCACGCTACTCTCTTTACCACCCCGCCACCACACCCTCCCAAGCAAGTACCCGAGACCCCTCGTGCCATTTCCGCGCAGATTGCACCCAGTCAGCCCACATTTGTCTACCCTTCACCAAAATTCCTACGGCCGCTAATCTAATTAAACAAAAATAAAAGTCGCGATATTATAACCGATCCCGATATTCATCAATCCCATAAAACGATGAACGAACGAAGAAACAAAAAATAACCTAAGCTGCTAAACAAAGAAAACAAAAACAAAATGACGGTAGATATAAAATCGCGCTCCCCCACCCTCCTCTTTAAAACTCTGACTAATAGATAATAAATGAAACGGCGGCATTTAAAAAGATACACAGATATACAATGCACGTACAAACAATAATTACAATTAATGAATTTCTTTTTCGTTACAATTTTTAGGGAATTAATAACAGTCGATGTTTGGGAAGAATCGCGGAAAACGCTAAACAATAGAAAAACACACGAATGAACAAACGCTAATGACCGGAATTATAACTAGATAAAAACTAATAAATACCTTATGGACTAAAACTTTCGATTTTCGCGCCAATTCTTCCGTCCTCTATTTCGCTGTCTTGTTCCAAAAATCAGGGAGTGCGCAGTTTTATCCTAAGACAATAATAATAGTGATTATAATAACCAATAATTATTCAATTTTCGTAACGCGAAAATCGATGCCATTGGAAATGTGTAAAAGAAAAGCAAAAGTTGGAAATCATCCCATTCCCGCTATACAATATACTTCGGATTAATTCGTAAAAGTTAGTGCATCATCGCCGATCGACAAAATATTTTAAGCAGATTTAATATTACATTTCGGTCGTGTATGCAAAAAATTAATATATTGAAATAAACGAAGCAACACAATTAATTAAAAATGTAATAAATACCTTATTGACACAATTCGTCGATTTTCCTCCTCTTCGGTCCACCATCCGCTGCCGATCCTCGATGATCCTGGCTGTCCCAGAAATCCGGCGAATTCGTATATTTTGTAGATTATCCTGTAACAGCAATATTAATTAATAGGTGAAATTAATAATATTTTTAAAAAATTAAATTTAGACTAAATGAAGGTTTTAAAGACGTTTTACGACTCATGATATGATAGAACTCGCTTTTATGGATATTTACGGAGTTTAAAATAATAATATAATGGTTCGGATTGATTCGGAACCGTTCGTGCATCTTCGTCGCCGACGCCGAATCTCAAAATTTAACTTGCAGGAAGGGATAATGATACATAATGGCAATATAAGAAAGAATATAATATTCAAACGGCACTACGAAAATTTCAAGGGCAAATCATAATAGCGTAACCTACCTTTATTTATCTATGGCGCAAAAATTTAAAAACAGAAACCCAGTGTTTATTTATAAATGATTCCAACCAATTCTCCTACTCGCGCAATTCACATTTACGAATTTACAGTGTAAAAAAATTAATTTTACCAAGGCAAAATTCGTACAAACAAAAGAGACGCGACATGGCGTCCTCAAGCTCAACGTATTCGTATTAAAACTGATTCGGATTGGTTCGGAATCGTTCGTGCATCATCGACCCACGGGGAATCTTAACGGTAGATTTAAGAATTGGGATGCATTAAAAAATAGGAATTTCAAAAACGGATTTAAAACTATGTAATGGCAATATAAGAAAAAGCACATATTCAAAACAGCACCATAAAGAACTAAGAGCAGATGCATCCGCTAATAAATGATAGGGCATCACCAACATACCTTTTTTTTATTCGGCGTAAAAATTGCAGAGCGGAATCCCAGGGGCAATTCGATGACGCAGATAGAAAGAATATCAAATTCTCATACTCGCACTGTTTTAGGTACTAATTCACAGTTGAATTAATCAAGTTTTGCAACGCGCAAAGCGACACTGACACCGCCCGATATGTGAAATGCAAATGCGATATCAAAGATCACCCATCTCTTACAACAACGGCGGTGCTCGTGCATCGCCGACAACCGAGGAATTTAACTTTATACCAGCGATAGATACAAAAAATTTAACGTGTGAAAAACGATTTGAAAACACCATGTGGTAATATAAGAAAAAGTACGATACCCAAGCAGCAATATAAAACGTTCAAGGGCAGGATTTTATAATGCATAGAATATATATTTTTCTGTTTCAAGTAAAAATGTTATTTTCCACCTCAATATTTCCTTATTAAATTATCAGTTTCGTCTTCTACGATATTATACTAAATTATAACACAATTTATAAATATAATGCATACAAATGTACTTGCTACAATAAGGAAAGTGATACAAAGATTTAAACTATATGGCGCTCGTTTAAACTATAGTTATTAATAGAGCTGAGGACGTTTGCGGTAAGCCAGGGACGTAGTAAGTGCACCAGCGTATAAACACGCTGCAGCGAAACACTTTAGTTAGGCGTGAACTGCCAATCATATAGGATTGTTTAACGCAATCGAGAAATTTCAAAATACTGCATTATCGTTAGCGGAGTCACTGCAAATACTGGACGATGTACACGCGCAGCTATGCGCAGTAAATGACAACAAAAATGTGAATGTAATAGCAAAGTTCGAGAGTGCGATAAACAAAGATTCTGATTTTACCAGATTAAAACAAATTAGTAATGGTGCAATTGTAGATTCGGTTTCTATCTATAAAGATTATTTTAATTGTGCGTGTGTTACATCCGTAGATGTCGAGCGGTCTTTCTCAAAATATAAAAAAATTTATTCATCACGGCGTACATCGCTCACCGCTACAAATATGGAAACCTATCTAATGCTACAAACTTACTACGAGTCTTATCCACTTGGCGCTATGCAATAATAATCGTAAATAAGGTAAGTGTGTTATTTATATACAGTACACATAACTGACATACCTAAGTGATATAAATAGCGAATGCATGTAAAGCAGTAAAATCACGCATGCTTCACCGATCGAAACAAGGTCATAATATTCGTGCGTTTACCTGAATACTATCCTGGCATACCGCAGCAATCCCCCAGCTCTAGTTATTAATACTGATAGAAAGGGTTAAATTGAAAAACAGATTTATCTGAATTTAGCCCTATTTCCTAAGAGAAATAAAATCTATTATTATTATTACATGTACGACATCAATTTTTGGGAGGACAGATTAGTCTCACGAGAGTTTAACGCACTAAATAAAAACATTGTAATACGAATATGAGTTTATTGGTTATTTGACATTAATTGTTTTATTATTTTTTTGTTGCTATGTGAACATTAAATTTACAATTATTTGAACTGTGCAATTTCAAGTAGGAACTACATATACAGTCAGCGACAGAATTGAGTGTATTATTAATTATTTGTTTTGTAATGTTAGTATGCTTTTGGATATTATTTATGGTTAACTATTTGATCTGCTATGGTGGATAGCACCAATATCCTGCCAAATTGTCTATTGTTTTTATGTTTTTAAATTCAGAATAACCCTAATCATACAGACATTTATTTTCTATAACCAAGTGTATAAATTGTTCTTCCATTTTGCGAAATATCCTTAACGTTAATATAACAGAGTTAGTTGTATAAGATAGCAATGATACATGTAATCACACATGTAATATACTTATAGCTGCTTGTAGTAATAAGTAATAACGCGGCAACGTTAAGGAAAAACAAACAGAAACAAAGAATATAACCTATATAAACATACAAATTAGTCACAATTTATATTCTTTTATATCAGTACCTGGTTTTTAAAACGATAGGTGGAGCTACTGCAAATTAATAGCTTTATTTTATTTTGAATGCTAAAATTAGTTCAATATTATATCACTAATTTTTTTATTGTGAATGTACCTTTAGGCGATGTGAATTGAAAAAAATGGAAGCCTAAACTGATATTACAGTAAATATGGAATTTGTGAATTGTACCATTTTTGGATAGCGTATATATACAATAGACGGAGAAAATACACTTCCGTAAACGTAATATATTGCATATTTTCTATACATACGCTTCTCGCTAGGCCGCTCGGAGCACTGGAAAATTGTCGAACTGTTAAAATACCTCGAACGCAGTCTTTTTTTTTTCTCCCTGGCCGCCTGCCTGCCGTGACGTATCCGAGTCATTTTATTAAAAGGCTTTTTACTTCGCCAGGGCGGAAGCGAACGGAGGTAACTCCTCTTCGAAGTCCCAACAGAGCGAATGTCAAAGCGGAAACAAGGGCGGCGGGAGGCCCGTCTGAGTAAGAAACTTATGAAAATATTTCGTTGCCGTTGCGAGATATTTTCTTTGACGAGGACTGTTTTTATATTAAAAAAAAAAAAAAACGAGAGAAGAGAAAAAACAGGAATTTTTTAGCTTCTGTCGGAAGTCTGCTTTTATGAGTGTTTCCTCAAAGTTTTTGATACTGTGGAAGTTGTAGTGGCGTAAAGAGGGCGAAAAAATCGTTACTTGGAAAGCGCGGTAAAGGTATATAAGTAACTCATTTACCCATGAAATTAATTAGAATATAGGTATATTTCTTTCAATCTTATTTGCAACTCTATAGGTACACTCTAACAAAGATTTGGTAAAATTCCTGTACGGTTTCGGGGCAATTATATTACCCCGAATTTTATTTGTGCGAGTAAAATTACTTTGATGTAAAAATTCACCAAGGAAATTTACTACTAGTGTATGAAAAATACTAAATAAAATAAAATTTACTGGGTAAATTTCTTACGATAAAAAAAGGTCCCTGGTAAAAATCGTTTAGCATGGAAATTTCATATGGAGTTCTACAACGTATTTAGGAAAATTCCTAAACATACAAAAAGGAATTTTGTATAGGAATATCCCTAAAATTTGTAATTTATCGATGAAGTTTACTACGTGTAGGTATTTTATTATTATAAATATATATTACAGGGAATTTAATAAATATAAAAAACAATGGTCATAATAATAATAATAACAACAATACATTTAGATGGAACTCAACTGTTTCATTAAACTTATAATTTTCTATTTCGGGTGTGAAAATATTACGTTTTTACGTAGCACTTTTATACCTACAATTGAAAAATACTGGTCGATATGTGGGAAATTTCCAAATAATTTTGTTAAAAAACGTAAAATTACCCACTTTTTGGTGATTATCCCACAAATGTTACTGGAATTTTTAGCAGGAATCCTGGTACATTTACTAAAATTTTTTAGTGCATCATAGGTATTTCTTCTGTTGTGTGATTTTATATTTTACCTCTTGGTATAAAAATATGCCGAAAATTTAGATAAGTGAGAATGCTTTCAGAATTTTGTTTGCTATAAAAAAAAACCCCTTTTCTAAATGACTTTGAATATCCCGGAGTCTTTAAATAAAACTTCAACTTGGGGGGCTTTAAATGGTCAAATGTATTTGAACATGCTGGACGATACAATCAATCCTTTTATCGCAGAAAAAATTGAGCAAGGTCCAGATTTGTTGGAGAATGCGATAGTATATTAGGAAGATGGAGCGCCTCCACATTACGCTGCCGGAGTACGACAATTTCTGGATCATCAATGTCGCGATTGATGGATTGATTGAAGAAGGCCTATTGACACTAATTATAAAATTAAATACATTAATTACAAAATTGAAAGAACACTTGAAGAAGTGACGGGCCGGTGTAGTAAAAATAGACTGATTTTAAATGAACAAAAAACAAAAATTATTAATTTTCATATACGGAAGCCTATCAAAAACATAAACAAAAACTTTACTGACAATGCATCTGTACTAGGTGTAATATTAGATATAAACCTCAGCTGGGAAAACCCGCTAGATAATGTATGTAAAAAAATAAACAAAACCTATTATGCAATGTTACAATTAAAAAATGTCCTAAAACAGCAAGATTTAGTAAACGTTTATTATTCGTTGGTGTACTCAGTGCTTTCCTACAATGTCGTTGTTTGGGGTGTGGCCACCAACTGGGAAAGAGTTTTTATTCTACAGAAATGTTTTATACGATTGATTTTCAACCTACCTTATAGAGGCAGTTGTAGAGAAACATTTAAAAATAAAAAAATACTGACCTTCCCCTGCATTATTATTTCCAAAGCATCGACATACATTAAGGAACACATAAATGATTTTGAATCGTATAAGACAATGCATTCGCACAAAACTAGACAATTAAATATTATGACAATTCCACAACACAAATTAACAGTAACAAAAAAGTCTCCGGCATTAATGAGTCTAAAACTCTCTGATAGTCTTCCAGACGAGGTCTACGGTCAATTGGTTGCTCTAAACTTTTTAAACAGTGCCTAAAACAGATGTTATTGGAGAGGGCATTCTATACCATTAGTGAATGCGTAACTGAAGAGACTTTGTGTTTATTTTTGTGTAGTTATTTTTATATTTTTGATATATTATGTGTTGTAAATGACTTGCTTACAATTGCTTTAATTGCTCTATATATTTTTGCTTTTATGTGACGATGCAAACCAATGTTAGATTGGCATTCTGAATAAATATATATTATTATTATTAAAGAATGGTCTGCCAGATCGTCGGATCTTAGACCACTTGATTTTTCTTCTCTGCGGGCATCTTAAGTCTAAGATGTATACCACGCTTTTAGCTTCCTTACAAGAGTTACGCTAAAAAATGGAAGTTGAAGAATGCCGACGAATAACTCCAGAAATGTTGCGAAATGTCGGGGAGAGGATTCGAAGCAAGATCATCTTTTTGAACATTTAACAAAGTAAAATTATATAAAACTGAAAGATCTTTTAAATTGAATGGTCATAAGGCCCATAAGAGTTATTGCCTTGATAGAAATGCCTTGTATAGATCTTTGGTTAGCATTAAATTAAATAAGTTTTGACGTGTGCATTCTCTCATACTTTAAGCATAAACAGGTACACTTAAAAACCACCGTCGGATGGCGCATCTGTTTTCGTTCCAGTCGATTCCAGGCGCTTCCGTGCGCTACTTTGACACCCCGAGGACATGCGTTGGGATCCGGTGGCTCCGTCACCGGATCTGCGCGCTCCACCCGGACCGCACGCGAATCGTGAAACGCTCCGGGAGAAGCACGCGCTCCAGACCCGAAACTAGTAGTTGCGAACGCGCCGCCGTTTCATTCGGACGCGAAATCCAATCGTTCGGTGAATCACGGAAGGCAAGCGTCCGTGCCGCGTTCGCTAGCGCGTCTTTCGTAATTCTGAACGACCTGAAGGCGAGATAGTAGACAGCGAGGAAACGTTGTGTCGTGTAAATAGACGAATAAGATTTATAATTGGGTGACTGAGAGGAGTTGAGAGTTAGTTTGTTTTTGTATAAGAGGTGTTGGTGTTCTTAGAATATAGAGAAAAACAGAAGAATTTTCTGTGTGGGGCTCCAAGGTAAGTTATGCTATTTAATAGTTTAGGATTCGCAAAAATAATAAATAGTAAAATTTTCCTGTGCCAGGAATTCTGAAAAATATTCAAGGTACTGTACCAAAAAAATCCTATCTAATAAGAAAAAAAAAAAACCTTCAGTGAAGGCCACTTGTTTTCTTTTCCGCTATATTAAAATTTGATAAAATATGAGCTTAATAGTTTATTTATCCAACAGCAATAGATTGCTTATTACAGGATAAATCTTATATTACATGTGTATGACATGGGGGGAGTGTAAAAATAACATTATAATATAGCATTGAACTGGAAACATAAAAATTCTATAAACTAAATAAATAAATTTAAAAACAAAAAGATAATCTTATATAGAAAAAAATTAACGTGTATCTTTCACGATGTTAATTTTATCAATATTTTAATATTATAAATGTAAACATAAGGTAACAAGGTTTTGAAAATGGTAATCATGCGACAGAAATAATGAATGTTTACGATAGTATAAAGTTTTTACCTCTTCTGTAAGTAAACAGCACAATTGGCCAAATCACGCGGGCTGCATAAATCAAAGGTGCAATATTTCGATTTTATGGAACATGGATAGTTGCGGGGAGCAAAGTTTACGGTCGCAGACCGAACGTCTGAGTGTGGAAGGGGTATGTATGTGTGATATTAGGGTGATAGTACACTGCGACCTAAAAGATCTATTGTGTCCCCTCTTCTCGCTGTATTTACAGCTGGCCGTCCAGTCTGATTCCTTTTAAGAAGTGCAGAATGTCCGAAGGCCCCAGATTAGGTAACTCTCCCTCTTCGATTTCACATGCTCCCAGGTGCAGCGCGCTTGAGTTGCACAGTGCAACACAGTTTGTGAGTAGATGGATGGACGTTTCGTCCTGTTCCCCACAAAACTACATTCGGCTTCCTTCGCTATTCCAAGCCTGCTTAGACGTCCGTTCAGTTTACAATGGCCTGTAAGGATCCCTGTCAATATCCGAATATTATTTTTACTCAGGTTGATGCATTCTGCAGATCTCTTCTGGTTATAGGTACCCAGAAGAGTTTTAGCTTGCCTCATTCCCTGCAGATTCTCCCAGTATTTGGATTTTCTCTGCTCTACTTCATTTTTCAGTTTCTCCAGTGTTATGCTGCTACTTATCCCACAAAAAGGTTCTGGCCCTACAAAAGGTGTTCTAGCCCCTCTCTTAGCGAGATTATCTGTTATTTCGTTTCCTTCCACTCCCGTGTGTCCCGGAACCCACAATAGGGTTACCTTGTTCTTTTTGCCTAGCTCGTTTAGTTTTTGTAGACACTCCCAAACCATTTTGGAGCTGATTATGTTTGACCTCAGCGCCCTAATGGCTGCTTGACTATCAGATATTATGATAATCTCCTGCTTTTCATAGCTTCTCTCAATGTTGACCTGGACACATCTTTCAATAGCGTGTATTTCCGCCTGGAAGATACTTGGGTACATCCCCAAGCTTTCGAAATATTTGGTTCTAGGCCCATATATCCCCATTCCAGTTCCCTCTGCCGTTTTGGAGCCATCTGTGTACCATTTAATGGCGTTTCTATTGAGTTTCGAAATAGTATCTCTATCCCATTCACTCTTAGTGCTAAGCTTTGTGGTAAAATCTTTCACAAAGTTGA
Organism: Cetonia aurata; assembly: GCA_949128085.1. Taxonomy (NCBI): domain Eukaryota; kingdom Metazoa; phylum Arthropoda; class Insecta; order Coleoptera; family Scarabaeidae; genus Cetonia; species Cetonia aurata. The sequence goes on from OX421885.1 coordinate 41,249,268, forward strand.
ACTTCCTTGGCATGTCGTCTCGGGGCATGTCCCAGATTTGATCACCTGTAGGAGGTTGAGGCCTATGCCTAGCCGTTCCTTCCCTGATCATCCTACGTGTGGTCCTTTTAGCTATGCTCTCCACAAAAATGTGAAGAGGAGTAAGATTTAGTACCACTTCAATAGCTGCTGTTGGGCAGGTTCTCATTGCGCCAGTTATGCATAGTTATGGAAGGGGTATCAAGTCCCTAGTTGTTTTTAGTGCAAACAAGGCCAAGACAGTTTTACATCCAAAATAGATGAATCTGACGCGGAATCGTCTTTATTCGGAATCTAATGAATGCTGGATTAGTTGTTCTATATGTCAGAAATTGTCTGATAATTCCTGTGCACATGTTGAAGAAAACGATACTGTGTTGGTTTATAACTCTAGATATTGTAAGAGTAAAGTTTAATGGTATTGCTCCAAGATAATCATCATTTTGCCGCAATTTCAATGGACATTATATATGTTTTGCACTGATAAACGACTTTTCACCCTTAACATCGCCATTTTGTCCCCTGTTCCCCTAAAATCACGATCTAAATCTTGCCGAACTTTAATTAACATTACTCATTTTTAATATGTTGAAGTTGATATGAAGTTATTGAATATGCACATTTTAATTAATGGAAAAACCTAAAGCGTTATTATTACGATGAAATGAGTTCATATTCAATTTATGCCAACTAAATATTGCAAATATTGAGTGCTGCAGATGTATTTTTGCTCTATGATGCTATTTCATTTGGCAATAGGTAATAACGCGACTGATAACACGAATTCCAATAAATACCATGCTCAAACGCATTCCTATTTTATCAGGGAATTCTGTAGCTAACTGAAACTATTTCAAAGCTTTCACTTTGATATATCTGAAATTAGTATTCAGTATTTATAATATTTCAGTTACATGTATGAATCAGTTTGTTTGAGGTCGTAATTTTAGCAAATGAATTTTTAAAAATACTCATTTATGGATGTAAATTTAATATGTAGGTACGTATTTGTTTTATGTATGAAAGAATGAAGGAATACCATAGTTGAATTTTATTAGTTCCGTCAAAGAAAATAAAGTGTTAGGTTACTGTTTTTTTTTTACAAAAAAAAAGTCAGAACTACATTATACTTTTTTCGCCTATAAACTTTGACAAGTTTAAATGTTATATATATATATATACTAAGAGAATTTAACTCATTCCTCTTATCATTATTATGATTAGCAAGTGTTCATACTACCGTTATGTATATGATTCATTTAATTTTTATTTTCTTTTTGTATATAAACTTAGATTATATGGGAAAGCTTATTTGAAACAGTAATAACTTGTCTAATCGCTTCCCACTTAAACACTACAAAAGCTCAACAAACAGAGCGGCGTAAAATTATTAAATTACCCTTCTTACCATCTTTGACAACCGCGGTTTTCACCAACTACATCATCCGCTTCAGAAAATTGAGCCTCCGTCTATTAAATACGTTACAAAACAATAGGATTAGAACAACCGTTTAAAACATATACGCAGAGTCGTATAACAACGTGTAATAATAGAGGCTCAGAGAAAGGTTGCGCGTTTGTGTTCTATGGGTATTGTGCTTCTATGTACTACGTCGTGTCGTGTCCTTATGCATGTGTTCACCGAGGAATTGTGAAATAAATATATATCATGTTGATTTAATCTGTCCGATCTACATAATAAATTGCCTCCTCCCACGATATAAAGCAACTACATAATTCAAGTGCTCACTGCTATACAGATATTTTGAGATCGGATTCTCTTCTAACTTGACACAGTTTAACAATGGACTTGCACTGAACTTGGACCATTAAATTATGAGTCTGTATTGGTAGGTAGTGGAATATCGCTTGTCTCTCTCCGTATAGGGCTTTGTGACTACGGTGAATCATAGATGAAATTGTCTAGGTACGCCTACGAAAACGTGTTGGGGCGCAGAGAAGGAAATGATATTATTTTTATTATGTGTAACCTATTTCATTATTAAATTTATTGTAGTTCACTAAAAAATGTCATCAAGTAGCGTATGAAATTTTTAAAATTTGAGACGTCTTAGACCTTTCATTTATCAAAATGAGAAACGTCAAAACTTAATGTAATTATTGTTTTGTTTTATTCTTTATTTTTTTACATTTCATTACATTAGAGGGCAAGCACGTGGCACTAACAAGAAGCCATCTTCTTACTTGATGTTCACGCTTAATACTACCAACTTCTTAACTCTAAAGTACACTATACAACAATTATCATTATTCAATTTATTTAAATAAAACGTAAACTAACATAGCTATTTGTTGCATTAACAAGAGTGTTGTGTACATTACTTACCAGTTTTCTGAATGATTTTGTTAAATTGGCAAGGGCGTTGCGTCTATTGATAAAATTTCACATAACACAACACATAAACCTGGTTTATCGTACACTTTGTTAAATCAACCGTTATTGTATGCCGTGAAATTTTTCTAACTGTGTTAAAAGGGGCTTGTTCAATAATATATCTATAGCTTCATTAGAAGCAGAGTATAGTGTTTATAAAGTAAATAAAAGTGACAGATGACAGATACAATAAACGAATACAATAAACAGGCTGCCCAACAGACGAACATAAAAAAGTTACTACCCTCTAGTGACGTTTGTAATTACGCCGCGGTATTTTAGCGTCGTTTGTTTATTGTTAAACACATATATCGTTTTTTTATAACCTCAAAACTGGATAACTTAATTTGGTAAAACGAATTTCCTTGCGCAACTGCCCTAATATCCCTACCATTCCAGTACAATCTCGTCTTCCATCTGAATCCATACACTAAATTCATATTATGTTCGCAAACATATAAAAAGAAAATACATGCGGATACAAATATACATCTACCAGTACGCACAGCAACCCGGCGACTTGATTAGATTTTATCGTCACTGCCTTCTTTGCCTCGTATACGTCGTCATTAATATTTTTACAGTCCCTCGTAAAAAAAAAAAACTAACTCCACTTGCAGTAATGAGAATATTAAGGCTCTCTTATTTGATCTACAAGGCTAGCGTGTATTTTTCTTGCTTTTGGACGGAGAAGAAGTCGGTTAAAATGCGCAGATTAAGGAGAAGGAGGAAATATGAAAGAATTTTTTTAAGCTCTCCTTCGCTTTGGCATTTCCGGAGTCACCTTTCGGCGGCCTCACTTTGTCTCGGGAAGTTCTTCTTTCTTAACTTTCATAGTCCCCCTCTTTCGACTTTTTGCACCGGATGAGCGGGTAATTTTATTATTACTTCCACTTCCTGAACCTTCTTGGTGAAGTTCGATGCGGAATTCTTAGGGGATAACAGTAAGTGCTGCTGTTATTATTATACTGGCTGTTTAAAGATTTCAGCGCTAAGTTATTATTGATGCTACAAATTCAGTTAAATTAGATTTAGAAAGATTTTTAGTGCAGATCGAAATGCATTTGTAGAAGAAAGCATACAGCGTTTTTGGGATTTTTTTGTTTCTGTGAGAGCCGCATGACATAAAGTCTTTGGAAACACTGCAGCCTCTTTGCTTCGTGTATTATATCTCCCGTTTCCTTTACCCAGTAAATTATACCACTTATGCCAATATCCTGGTGGTGGTCGATCAAAATAATCCTCGGGTTCATCTTTGGCTTGCCAAAAATTGCTTGTGTTTCTGCGCCCAAAGTCTCGCGTTCACATAGGATGTGGTATCATACGGTATGCAGTGTAAATCTCCGATGTTGATCCCCGTTTTTTCTAGGTGTTCTTTCAGTTCTTTGACGGTCCCTTTATAAATGTTTTTCCATAAATTTTCATGTTCTTGGTGTTGCTCTTAGATCTAATTCCCTACCTGCTCCCGTGTTGTGTTTTTGGGCACTCCTAGAACAGGTTTTGGGCCTACAAATGAAGGCGATGATACCTTTCTTACCAATTCATCGGAAATTTCGTTTCCTTCGATTCCCGAATAAAGTAAAGTAACTTTATCGTAGGCTGGCAGTTCTCGAATACATTTCCAAACCAGTCTTGAGAATACTTTTCCCTATCCTCGCCTGGCTGTCTGGTGCAGTACTGTCGTTGAAAGTGTCGCGGAAAACTCAGGTTTGTCTACTTCAACCGGTTCACATATGCTTATAAAGTATAGCTGACACAGGAATTGAAGCCAGCTGATTATGAACAGCATTGAACTTCCGTTTATTGGGTGCTCAAAATTCACGCAGGTAATTCTGACTTATTTAGAGAAATACTTTTTAGCGACGAAGCCCACTTACTCAAGTTACTGCCGCGTTATATTTTGTTTAATGAAGTTAATTTTTAATTTATTCTTGTTTACCACGCCAAGTATTGTCTCCGTTCGCGCCGGATTCTCATCATCATGACCGCGTGGGGGACCGCTACAGTGTACATAAATCACGCGCTTGGTAGTATACGGGGAGTGACTTCCGTCGCTTCACAGTCACTCCCCCTCTGCCAGTTCAATAGACAAAGCCACTTCCACGACGCAGATTGCCTTCGAGCTGCGATATGGGTCCCGCCATGCGCTCTGGCACGACGCAGCATTGTCTTTCCCAGCTGTGATTTTGGCGCTGGCAAAGCCCTCTGGCACGACGCAGCACCGTCTCTCCGAGCTGTGATTTCGGCGCCGGCTAAGCCCTCTGGCACGACGCAGCAGCACCCCTCCGATCTGTGCAGCTTGTCTAGTCAAACATGCCAGTTAATAATACTAATCTTAATAAACGTACAACATCATTTACTTGAATAAATGACTCATGGATCGAAAATGAAGGTACAGAATACACAATCAGCTTTAGCTATATTTCTTTGCTCATTGGAATATATTTTGCAAAAATGGGTGACCTAAAAAGCTTGCACCAATACATACTGTAGTAAAGAAGACTACAAGAAATTATTTGTAAACTTGTAGTAAGCAGCACGCAATCATTTTTTACCGTGTGGTTTATGAATGTTTGGATATAACTTCGAAGAAGAAGAAAATAAATATCTTTGGCCTAAGATATGTATCATAAATAAAACACTTGTAATATGTATGTAGGGGAGAGTCATATATGATAATAAAATAAATTTAAAGTTCTTTCCAATCAAATATTTATTTTTAAATTAATTGTATCGACCGGTTTCGGCTTGCGCCATCATCTGGACACACACACTGTGTAAAATGCAGAGAAAACATATTTTCTTTTTAAGTTATTAACCTTATTTTAAAAAATTTTTCACTTACATATGTCTTGAAGGAAAAAAGGTGCTACGTCATCTTGATATGAGGAGTTATACATTAATAATTGTGATTTAACACAAAACATATAAACATCGATAATGCACGACAAATCACAACGACAATACAATACACGTTAAAAATTATTTAAGACTCAGCGGTTTGTGTGATGTGTTTTGGGTAAATTTAGTACAATGTGGAATTTGACTAGTTTTTGTTGTGTTTGAGTGTGTGTAGTATTTGTGTTTGTAAATGTCTAAAAATTGTGTGTATGTGTCTGTTGTTAGTGTGTGTAAATCGGTGACAGATGAATATTAATTCAATGAGTATTTATTTATGAGTAGAATAATCTAGCGAGCGGAATGGATGTATTTTAATATGTTGTTGTACGACGTACGTAAACATTAATTGATATTATTGTTTTTATGTGTAAGTGTGTTGTATTGTTTGTTTAAGTATGTGAAGATAGGTGGCGTGCTATATTCTAATTGTTCGTTTAATAATATTACATTATTGTTTTCTTTATATTTTTCTATAGTGTATGCTTCAAGTAATTTTAACTTCAAACTCTTATCACAGGGATAAATTAATTTTATGTTTTTTTCTTCATTACCTGTATGTCCATTGTTGACCAAATGCTGATAAAAATTGGATTTTGTTTGTTTTCTGTGTTCATTAATTCTTATTTCTAATCTTCTTCCTGTTTCTCCGATATATGTCGCATTGCAATTATCACATTTTATAGTATAAACGCCGGTCTTCTGTAGTATGTTTGTGTTTCTATTTTGTATTATGTTAATTATGTTGTTAGTGGATTTTAACAAATTAACAAATAATGTTAATAACTTAAAAGGAAAATATGTTTTCTCTGCATTTTACACAGTGTGTGTGTCCAGATGATGGCGCAAGCCGAAACCGGTCGATACAATTAATTTAAAAATATTGGAAAGAACTTGAAATTTATTTTATTATCACAATTCCACCAATCAAAACTTCCATTATATCTAGAGTCATATATGTTAATTTTTATGATAACAAGATACATAAGTAATAACCAAAAATATTCTGATTTTATTTTTTTTATTTTTTCCTTTTTTTGGGTATTCCGGTTTTTTCTTACTAATTATATACTGTTTTTACGTTTCGGAATTTTGTTTTATTCCTTTTTCAATATTTTATTTTAATCTTTTAGGTGTTTTCCTAGTTATTAACCTTTACGGCATTGTCAAAATTGTCAAAAATTCCTTTAAGTTACATTTTAAAATTGTAAAAGACACTTTAATACAATAACAAGTAACGACAAACAAACATATACTGGTACATATACTCAGTATAGGTACATATACTCAGTATATGTTTATTTGTCGTTACTTGTTATTGTATTAAAGTGTCTTTTACAATTTTAAAATGTAACTTAAAGGAATTTTTGACAATTTTGACAATGCCGTAAAGGTTAATAACTAGGAAAATACCTAAAAGATTAAAATAAAATATTGAAAAAGGAATAAAACAAAATTCCGAAACGTAAAAGCAGTATATAATTAGTAAGAAAAAACCGGAATACCCAAAAAAAGGAAAAAATAAAAAGAATAAGCAAAACCGGTTAAATAATATTGAAGAAATTTATTCTGATTTTAAACATATTTTATCCATGACAGTAAAGTGAAACGTGTACACAACCCAAAACAAAATGAGAAAATCTCAACGTGCAAACAGATATTCCGCCATCTAACCCGTCTCCATACAATCTCCATTTAAAAATCCACGGCAACGAATCTTTACGTACAATCAACACACGTGAAAAGAAACCCTTTATGCCGTGGACGTATGTATGTTGTGTACGTATATATAAATACAGGCGTGCCATTCATCAGCGGAGGCCTCGGCACGATATTTTTCAATTGCTCGAAATGGGATAGAGTAACCGGGGGTTGCGTAACATTCACGTAACCGTACAAACAACACCGTATCGTCGGAAGTGGGATTGGTAAAGCGTGTGTAGCTTTAGCGGGCGCGCGACTTCGTGAAAAACAAAACGGTTTCAGTCGTTCGTCTGAGCGCGGATGCAACAACTTTCAGGCGAGGCCCGCTAGAGGGCGTTGTGCTCTCTCGCGGCAAGACAAAACGGAAAACGCGCCGACTAAACGTTTACAGAGTATAAGGCTCGGCGTAATATACACTACGTTGGTATTTGCGTAAGGGTCGCGCAAGGTTTGAATACGTAGGTTTGATGTATCGTACGTATGTGAACGCAGAAAGATGTAAGATAATCCTAGATCGGTGGCTTTCAGCTAAATCTGGGATTAGAGTATGTTTGTTTTTAAGATATTTTATGAAATACGTTCTTCCTGCTTTTTATAACTGTTTCCATTCGTATATGACGTCTATATTTATAACATTATAATTTCTATTAACCAGTATTACCAAACTAGGTCCTGTGATTTTTGTATAATAAATTGCTTTTATTCTATATATGTATTGGTGCTGGAAGAGAACGAAAAATGCAACTTGCCCCACGTTGGGCGCTAATCTTTTATCATTCTTGTAGGTATAATTTTCGTGGAATTGTTGGCTATTAATGATGAAAATTCTTAATTCATGTAAGACGTTTCGACTTTTTATCATTTTTTTTTCATATATTTACCTTAGTATGTAACAAAACAATACTATTATATATGAACAATATTATGTTGTTGCGTCAAAATATAAAATAATGTTGTTCATAATTAATATTATTATTTTCTGGTGGTCCATTTATCGTACTCCCTCCAAAATTTTGGAAGCAGTTTTATGAAAAAAAGTGCTGCGTGTTTCTTGTTTTAAATTTATAAAAAAGAAAAAGCCTAAAACATCTAGGTAATGTGTTATTTAATTTCACATTTTTAGATAATTTAATAGTTTCAGTGTGTTATTTATGCTCTAAATAAAACTGCATTACTCTATATCTTTTTATGATCAACACATGCTAATACTGTGTTGCGCTCCTAGATTTTATTACTGTGGTTATCCTGTGGTGGGCGGTGACCAATTGGCAGTAGTAGAACCACTGATTTTGTTAAATGTGTTGATGATCTTGTATGTGGAAAACGCTTGAGCAACCTAGTCGTATTTGCACGCTTATTTGTATTTATTGGAGTCTTAAAAGTGAGCTGCTGATCTTACGCATTTCATTTCATTATGATTGAAGGATCGTTTATCCGATGATCTCCGTCCTAGAACTTAGGTACACTGAGAAAAATTTATTGTAGAAATTAGATCGTAAATCTCTTTATGTTAATTACTAAAATAATTATTGTCAAAACGACAATATGTAGCGTATTAAGAGTAAAATAACCAGATTTCATCATGCTTATAGTAAGAGGCAAAATCTGGATGTCACCATCTACATCTTATGGATGTAACGATTAATATACTCTATTGCTGAAAGCCTATATAATGACGTGGATTATATAGATAGTCGCTGCGATTGACTGCGATATTATCAGGTATTCGATGCATATTCAATTTCTAAAATAAATGTTTGTAACGCTCTTCCCACCCCTTGCTCTATTCATTGTCGATCTTTACCGAAGAAATCGACCAATAAGCTGTTTTGCCGCGACAAAATTACTGACACGTGTTATGTACGTGTGATACAGGTGTACGTATTCGTGTCGGTGCATGTTTGTGTCTGGTCGTTCCTTGATTGCTGTGCATCGTGAGCAGAAATGGATGCAAACGTGGAAAACATTTTAATCGAGTGGGGGTTTCCAAAGTTAATTGATATATTCAAAGGTAAGTAATAGATATTATATGCATACACTTCGTAGTGGGTACTTTATGCTTTGATACAACATTAACCTAAATCTAACCTACTAGTGTTTGTTATGTTAATGAAAGTAATACACGTTGGAATTTTGTAATAATGGTTCTAAGGACAAATAAAAGAATAAAATCAATATTATAGTTTTTATTGTGTAATATTCCACTTTCCCTATGCATGAACTGGGTAAAACCTTGTATAGTACTATATTTTTCATTACAGGTAAGTATCGCTGTATAGGGCCTGCATATGATCCATTATATTATTGTTTACTATCTACTATTTTAAATGCTAAGAGACGTTAGATTATTATAATAGAAAATAATATTGTAAGTACTACAAGGCTATATAGTAAGTATGAGCATCATGTATCCTACATAGTAAAATATTACATTATACTGGGTACAATAAAAAAATTAACAGTTATTATCAAATATAGTCAGTGCTATTAGACATTTTTTTCACATTTACTAACATGTATGCTCAAATTAATAATATAAATATAGTACACCAACTTTAACATACGAGTTAATAAAAACTATTCATAAAAATTTACTATACAGATATTGTCACCGGTAATATAAAATATGATTGTCCCTATAGGAGCTATAAAATATATTAAAGTATACTATATTTATGTTAAAGAGTACAATCTATTTCTCTCAGTGTAGGATCCACGCAAATTTTAATTTATCAACTGTGTCGCAGCATTGATGATGTATCCTGCGACATCAGTATACATCATCATTTTTGTCTTGTTTGTCTTCCATTACGAAATCAAACGTTATATGTTAAGTAAATTATTTGTTAATACTTATTAAATTGTTATTTAAATTAACAAATAGTTTTGTTCGTTGCTGAATCCTGGTTTTTCCATTGCGAATCCACACCTTGCTCTCGAAAAGTAAGCACGTTTTAATGAGCCGAATTTCCTTGGCAAGCTCCAAATCACAATATATTTTTGGACATGTATGACTACTGTCAAGTGACATTATCTATTCTTAAAATGCTTCAATCTCCAACAATGACGTAACGAAATGACCTTGAGGTTCGAAATTAGTCCGTCCAAATTCACCTTCCATTGTGTCTAAAAAGAAGACATTCTTTGTAATTAATAGGTACCCACAATACAAGCTATATTTGAAAAAAAAAATAGTGCTTATGGATGCATCAATAAATCACAATACGTATTAACGTATTGGTATTCAGAAAATCGTAACGTTAAAACCAAGGAGATGGCTGATCAGTTGGCCGAACAAGAAATCAGCGGGCTGTTCTATTAAGCAGAAGTCGCCTTGAGAATTTGGAAAATGCAGATTGTTCGAGGAAGCATTACAACAATGAGAGCATAAGCAACAAATTAGCTTTCCGAATACATACGAAAGCTTGGGTTAAATAGCTTTGTGTGTGTGTCTTAAAAATTTGTTTCTTGAAGGATTGTCGTTTCCTATACGCTAGATGTTAACGATCGGTGAGGTCCACCTCTCAATTCTCATCGATCTCTTAGAAGCGCGAAATACTTCTAGTCAAACTTCAAATGCAAACTCGCCCAATTTTGAGGGTAGTAGCATATCGACGCGAATTCACTAGATCGCAGTTACCGCATAAAATATTACTCGCGAGCGAAACGCTAACTTTAGCGTTAACAAAGAACGATGCACATTCGACTTTCCGCTGCTGTAATATAAACGGATTCGTGACGCATCCAGGACTACATTCCAGACTTTCTAATTATACATGTAGCGACACTATCAACCTTAGAGCGAAAATGATATGCAAATTTATACACGACGTAAAGGAACATCAAAGACGGAATTGAAACAGATACGAACTGCTTACTTGACTTACACCTCAATGGTATCAGTCTGCGACAATTCTGCTGGATGAATGTCAGTGTGTTTGCATATGCAGGATCTGTAGCTTTTGCTGTTGTACCTAACAGTCTTAGGTATCTTTGGAGCTTTTGCAGCGATCTCTGGTGCGCTCCTGGGCAAGATCATTGTTTAAGCATCCAGTTATGTACTTATATAATTGGATTTAATGTAAACCGTGACGTTGTAAATCTAGTAATAATTTGAAATTCTTTTGTTTGAAGTGTTGAGTTCGCTAGTGAAGTACTGTTGGTGTGAATGATGTTTAAAAGAGCTTAGTTAAGAAATTTTTAAAGAATCTATCAATCGACTTCATGCAGGTCCTTCGGAGAATCTTCCAGTGCAACGTAACACAATTATACGGATTATAAAAGCTATATAATGAATTAGTTTGGCTTAAATGTTCTAATATAGGACTTTGTAATGATTATAGCAATAGTCTGATGAGGACTACCATCGTAGAATGTTGTTAAAAATCGAAAACCTTTTTTTGACGTTTAATGATCTTCTATCGCCTGATGTCATGTATTCTTGTTAATTGTTAATGTCATAGGGTATATCTATTTTTCCCGTATTTCGCAAAAATTGATAAAATATCCTTTGGAAAGCAGATTATAAAGAGCTTCCCAGTTTTCTCAATTCTATCACACCAACTTTTCACTATAGGAGTATTTTATTTTAAAAGTAAGAACAATGTTCCCAAGAAATATTCGCGCTAACTGTTTAAAATAGTTAATTAATTTTCTCCGTTAATCTTTGTTAGAAGGATTCCCTTTCGACTTAATCCGAGACCGCATTCCGCGCTTCTGGCTACGAATTCTCCGATCTGCACCCGTCAACCTTTCAACGCTGGCTGCTACGTTCAAAGCTCGCGCGACGCACAAACCCCGCGGCGCTTTGGAATCTCGCCGGATGCTTTTCCGACGCTCCCCGTCCCCGTCTAGTTCGCCCCGTGTGTGCGTACAATACTCGCTTGTCTCACGTAGAAGGGAGGCTTTTAATCTTTTTAATTTTTGTTTGTTCTTTGCCGCGTAAGTTCTCCTGCCAAGAACACGGCGCGGGATTATACAAAGGAAGATAATTACCTTTTAAGGTAGGGGAGATAACGTAGCCATTCGATTAGAGACGTTGCAGAGATGGTTACCAGAAAAGGGACTTAAACTCACGATAAGAAATTAAATGCTGAAAAAGCTCCAATAAGATTTACGGGGTTCAAAAGAAAAAGTTGCAACTAGATTGTTTTAAGCACTATTCACTATTACTAAATTATTAAATTAGAGATAAAGCTAAGAAGTGTGACAATGTTTCTAAATCAGTAACAGATAACTAGGACGAAGCATTTCATATTTTTTAATGCGAGAGCGGCAAACGAAAATATACATAAAACATTGATATGTTATATATGTTTGCTAACGTTTTTATAAAGCCGGTACATAGTAAGGTGTATGTAAGTGAAGACTTCACTTCTGAAGAAGATCACGACAAGATGATCGAAACGTCAAGTAATTTAAACTTTCTACACGGCAGAGAACCCGAGAACCGAAGAGCAGTCAGTATTTTTTGTTTTATGTTTAAAATTTGCATACGATTTGTAAATATTGATTTTTCAAAATTTTGAGTTAAAATATCTAGAAAACGGTCGCTGCTGGTATCTACAAATGCTTTTTAACATTTGTAAAATAAAAATTCCTCTGTTCTGCTCAAGAACTATATTTAAACAAAAACTCTTAACAATTTCTTTACATCTAGTTACGATCCATATTCTTTGTTAACAATACGGAGGTAGAATTTGGATTCCGCGCGGTATACCTTTGGATCGATGATTCACAATAATATGCAAGGTCATCTTATATACTAGTATTCAAACTAAAACGCTTAACAATTTCTTTACATCTAGTTATGATTCATACTCTTTGTTAACAATACGCAGGTAGAATTTGAGTCTCGCGCGATATACCTTTGGATCGATGATTCACAATAATATGCAAGGTCATCTTATATACTAGTATGAAATAAATGTGATAACAATAAACCCCTTTACCACTACCTAAGAACAATACTAACTAATAACAATCATGCTTATAACAATGATGTCCATAGTAATAGTCTAAATAACATAAATTGCAGAACATAATTACCACTTTCGATTCTTCGTCGGAAGACGCTTCTGGTGGATCCTAAGGAGACACCATCACTAATTACTACTTCTTCCCCTGTTACTTGCTGTAATGTCAACAACCACAATGTTAAGATTTATAGGTTTCATTTAAAAACCTTATATATCTTATAATAAATAAGATATACTTATATTATATATAATTTTTGCTTTGTATAGAGATGATTCTGTGATTAGCAATGCTGTTGGATATTAAACATTATTGATATTAAAAAAAGGTATGCGTGTTAATTAAAATATAAAGAAAAACCTTAGCTTTTTAAACCATATGAAAAAAAGAGGAATGTTCCCAATTACAAAGCTACCCACTACAAAGCAGGAAATTTATTTAATTTCAGCCTACAGTGACATATGTAATTGTAATATCCGAGTGAAATAGAAATTATTTCCATACTCTTCTGACAGTGGTATTTTCATTTCTCCCGTTAGAAAAAAAGCAACACAATTAATATAGCCTTTGTGTTGCTAGGGCCCTCTCTATTAAACGCGCCTACCTTTATAAAAATCACGAAAACCCCAGCAACAAACAAGAGAGGGCGGACGAAATGAGGAAACAAAAAATAAATTACAACAAAAAGTTATGAAGCCAGTCTTTCAGCTTTGATTAAACGAATACCGGAAAATAATTTCGTGCGACGTATCCAACTCGCTTATTATTTGAAGGGTATCTGTTTTAATTTCTGTTTCATAAAGCTGGAATTGGAAATGAAATAGAGTACATATTGATATTAAAAATGGCAGATTGCTGTTATACGAGACGGGATCACAGTCGATGAGGGCAAAATTGAAGGATATTAATTTACTCTAACGTGGAAATATTTCCAATAAATAAACTTTATCAATGCCAATATTTTTTAAAAACTTGACGTAGGCCAATTTTTTTATTTGAAGTGATAGACTACTACTTCCAAAAACAAAATTGTAGAGAGTTCTTTAACTAAGAAAAATTGATAAATAACTTCATTGCTGTGTTGCCAGATATTTCAGTAGTTACTAAACAGGTGTTTCTGTATAAATAGCAACACCGTATTTTCTTTTAACCCATATACATGAGTTTATAAAATATTAATTAAAACTTAGTATGTGCCAGTAGAACAACAGGCTATGTTTTTGAATAGGTACGCAGACTGCAGAGTAAATACTAATAAATTGACTTTATCCCGCTACGGAAGCAAAAATTACATTTTTCACTTCGTCCAATGAAAGAAGGAACAAAGTAATTTTTTTGCTGTACTTCTACCAACTCGGGTTTTACACCAGCGGGTGCCCTAATAAGATCAAGGGGAAAAATTTAATTTCGTCTGCACTTAGAGTAGTCGCCGTTGGTAACTATGCGATGATGCAATTTCTGGTTTTAGTTTAGATGTACGTTTATTGATATGGGGTTCTAATGGAAGGCGCGCTATCCTCTTTAGCAGGAAGTTTTATTGGTAGTTAATCTAACTTGCAGCTCTGACCAACTGTGCTATACTTTTTAAAGTTTTGTACTAGTATGTTTTAAAATATTACAAAGACAACAAAGTTCTAAAAATAATATACAATTTACACTATAGAACTCCAACAATGCATATTTATGATAAAACAAAAGAACCGAACATACTAGGAATAATAAACCTAAATAACATATTATTTCTACACGAAATTAGAAATAAGGAAATTAGAACAAACGAATAGAGAAATACATGATTACAAAACTCGCAGAGTATCGCACTTGAGAACTGAAAAATATAAACACCACAACTACAGTCAAACACTAACTACAACAACATTAAAAATGTACAACAAAATACCGAAACACATAAAAGAATTACCAAATAAATCAACGTTTTTAATATCCGCAAGATAAAAACTTCTCAAGGCAAGAAAAAATTGTTTTGACAGCATAATCTTGACGTAAGAGGTTGGCAGTCTTGCATGAAACTACTTTTAGTCTCCATTTAAGAATATCGTTTATCTACCTTAAAATCATAACGCTTTATACAAGGATAAATATTTATTTCTATCAAAAGTGTCTATTATTTATGTGAAATAAATGCTTGGCTTGAAAAAGTTTTTTTAGGAACAACAAGTGGTTTTAACGGCGCCTTTTTTGCAAATAAGGAGGAAGTTTTAAAAATGATAAAATATGGGATATATGATAATATTTTTTGCAAATACACTGCACCATTTATGAAATGAATGCAGCTACCTTAATTTTTATCCTTCTAAATGTTCAAATCAAACTTACAAACACATATTTATTGTTCAGATCCATAAAAGTAGTATTAGATGCACATGTAAGGCTTACCCCCTTGTGCATGTACAATCGAGTTCCAGGTATAACAATTTTTTTCGTTATCTTTAGTTGTTCTATTCATTAATGTTTATAAAAATAAAAAGAACCAACATGGTTTATTGTACAGCATTTCGAGGTTGCTCGACGTCCTCACACTACCTTTGAAGAGAGAATTAGAAATTAGAATGCTTTGTTCGATTTTCTCAAAGCTTTGTTATAATCAGTAGACCCTTACTGATGTTTAAAAAGGCTTGACGTTGTCCAGTCTAAGGCCCTCAGATTGTGCGTCGATGCAATGTGAAATACTCCGATTAAAGCCCTTCAGATCGAAGCCCGAGAACCCCTACTCTCTCTAAGAAGAAATTATCTCACATCTAAGTTTACCTACAAACTAAAAATGCATAGTTTACAAGGAATTTTGTATTCATTCCAAACTGATGTTTTGTTAGCTCTATTGAACTGTTCCTCGACTTCCAATATCATTTTTTCAAGGTTGCTGTTCCACTGTTTAGCATGGGGTAAGGTTCATGACCGCCTCATATATTAAAATTGATGTGCCTGTGATCTGAGCAACTCTCCTCATCAGATACATGCCAATCAAAAACATTGCTTCTTGCATAAACGGTTCTTAACATTTCCTTTTTGAATTTACGAAATTAGCTTCGCTGTCCAGATTTAGTCTATCTCAATTATTTGCTATTATAAGTTATAGTAACGGTGAGTCTTTACTATTTACTTTTGGATTGCTGTTGCTACTTGTCGGATCACGTAGTGTGCATTTGCGTCACAACCGATGATCAGTTGCGATCCGTTGGTTTTGCAGCTCATCAAAAGATCTTTCAGTTACCTGGTTGGTGGTAGATCAGAGTCATCAAAAGGAAGATATCATGGGGGTATAATAGGTCTTATGGCCGAGTTGTCTTACGGGGTAAACTTGCCCAAGGTCAAAAAGAAAAAGGAAGGTATGAAATGACTAAATCGTGGGTATCAATCGGTATAGTAGATATTCAGAAATACGCATAAATACAGATCGTAAAAGATTTGGCAATCGCGGACCATGTTCAAATCGATGAATCTATTTTAAATAGTTCTCTATTATCGTTTTGTTCCTTGGAAATTTAATATAAACTGAATTCTGTTCGTGCATCTTCGTTTTTTTTTTCTTTTTACAAACATCATACCGAAACTTCATCTTCATCTCTAATCTTCATAATCCGTTCATCTCACTCGGACGATCAAACTTATTTCGCTTCAACTTGACATACCTACTCCGGCGTCCGTTTCCTCCGCTCCAACTTTTACCACCTAGGGAATCACGAAGTTGGCGGCATTCGCGCCACATCCGTCCGAAAAACGAGCAAAATAATTGCCGGGAATAAACGCCGCATATTTTCGGAACGAGCGTACGGTCTTAAAACTTCACGCTGTGCCGTCGTTGGCCGTTTGTACTTTCATGAGGCGAGATGCGCGTCTGTCGTATGTTTTACGATTCAGCGCGTTGAAGCACGTCCGCGAGAAATAAAGGTAAACCGGGTTTAACGTATCGTCCTCTATTTTTTTTTTGCCTTTCGGGAAACGGAACGGTCGCCCTGAGTTTACATCGCGGATTTTCTCTCGCTGGAACTTTTATTGTTGTGCAGGTCGGACGATCAGAGTTAATACGGACGCGAATCATATGGAGAACGTTCTATTAAAGGCGGGATTACGTCTTGAGGCGATAGTGGGGATTTTATACCTTTCTAGCTGGCTAAGTTTTGTTGAGAGAAAGCTTTATTCCGCGGAATCTTGTTAGCGGAATTGTCTGTGTATTAAGGATTGTGCCGGTTGTAATTTTTAGCACTCTGGCTTATAAAACTTCGGACAACTATTTATTTTTATCAACTAGCGTGGATAAGAAAAGAACATAACTTAGGAGCAAGGCAAACTAAATTAAACATTTATTTTAGAGACAATTATTGAAATGTGTTGTCATTTAAAACACATAGCGGCAAAGAATTGTAACACCTCTTCTTTTATGAACCGTATTGGAAGCAATCAACAACAGATTTTTATTGATTGTTCCAATTTTAATAATTTACAATTCAGCAGAAACTTGAATAGTAATGCTTTTTTTTTTAAATAAATAAAAATAATCTAACTTTTCTACATCTGTACAAAATGTTTTTGCTCATTTACGAAGCGGACCTTAAAAGAATTTTTATCGTTCGAATGGAATAAAAGAAAGCGAACGAAACAGTTCGGAAAATAATAAAACGTCACAGCTAGACATAAGTTGTACATACATACATGTAAACGTAATAAATATAAACTTGCGCTACAGAATTTTAGTAGTAAACTAACCAACGGCTAGCCACTTTCGGCGGATATACTCCGATATAAAACAAGGCAAAAAACAAAAGGCGAACGAGGGCGCATAGGAAAACGAAAACGCAATGGGACCGTCGGTCGACTCGCATATAGTAGCAGTTCGCCGTATTCACTTACCCGTTACGCCAGATGGCGCTGCAAGTCGATAGCGTAATGAAACACGGAATAGAAGTGGAAACGCGCCAGCCAATGCTTTGCGACGGGCAACTTCGAACGATTTGTGCCCGTAAATTCGCTCATGATGTAATAAAGTGCCACTTACAGTAATACAGCGGTTCCGTGTGTGACACTGAGTTAAGGAAATTAAATGGTCGCCCTGGTTCTAGCGGTATATGGATGAAACATTCGGGCCGTTTAGTATCAATAAAAATACAAGAATATTGTGGAAAATATTTAATGTTAAAATTTATTGTCTGCGCCGCTATGATACTTATAGACAATATTTTTCATTTTATTTATATCTTTTCACGATTTAATTCACCTTGAGCACAAACTCACTTCGCGAGGGAACGTTTTTGATTCCTGCTCGATTGTTTTGAAATTTGGGGAATTTTATAGAGCCACAAAGAATTGTATCGTGGGATCCGCGGATCAGCAAATTTTGCTTGAGCTAGACAAGGTGGAGATATGATCAGCAAATTTTGCTTGAGCTAGACCAGGTGAAGATAAGGATAATACAGAGACTGTATTACCATGTATACGCGAAATTTGAACAACGTAAAACGTGTTTCCCGTAGAAAGAAACCGTTACCGCAGATCCCACGGCACTTATCAACAACCAGTTTCAAGAAATGGAATTAAATCTTTTTAATCATACCTAAAGAATTAAGAGTTCTTACATAATATTTAAGTAGGCTTTTAAACCTATATTATATGTTTATTTATAATTCATTGGCCACCCGCTGTCTTACTCTGATTTTTTTTTACTGGGTACCTAAATGTATGCTTATTTATGATGATCATTACACATATAAGAAACGGATATGTTTGTTTCATTATATTTAATGACGGCAGTAGGGTGGTAGTTGTTATAAATTAGAAAGGTTAAATGGAATGCCGGTATTATTTATATTTTCTGAAAGGTTAACGGTAAAACGTCCAGTGAAATGGAGAAATTTAATAATGTATTTCCCTTTTAATGGAACAGAAAAAAACAGAACTCCATTATAAAAGAACGAAATGAACCTGAAAACGAGCTCTAAAAATAACAACCTTTGAATTATGGATATGATGCAAACATTTCAAATGTGTTAGTTACTTGGCTAATATAGTAGTAGGAAATTTTTTGTGGAGTTTCCGGCTTTTTTTAAAAAAAAAAACAAACTATTTTTCCTTTGATAACGTTTCGACCATATTTTGGTCTTTTTCACAATCTTTTATTTTTTTTTTTATATCCTATAATTAACAATTATAATTATGGTTTATTATATAATAAATTTTTTTTTTTTTTTTTTTTTTATTACTTACATGTTTCCAATCGTACTAATTATATTATGTTTTTACATATATAAAACATTTGTCAGGTTTTTTTATAATAGTATATGACATAGGTACATATTTAGAGACGAACAACATACATTTAAAATTTAAAAATCTAATATTGAGAAGCATGTTAACATTTACTTATATTGGGAAGTGCATATCAAATACAAAAAATCTGAAAAAATTGTTTACATTGGAAATGGCAATATTTAAAATAACTGAATATATACAGCATAACACATTTGTTAGGGATTTTAAAATAATTGAGAATATATTTTTGCTAAATGTTCCGTGTCAGTTCTAAAGTTGACACTGTTTTTTTCTTTTTTTATGTAGATCATTTCTAATACGTTACGTGTGTGATAATTTTTTTCTTTATTTAAAATTTTTGTTTTATCAAAGTTAAATTTGTGATTGTTTTCAGTTTCATGTTGTTTTAAAGCTGTTGTGTTTGTGGATGACTTATGGTTTTGGATTCTACTTTTTATGTATTGTTTTGTTTGTCCTATGTACACACCTTCACAGTTTCTGCAAGGGATGGAATAAATTAAATGGGAATTTTTTTCAAATGGGGTTTTTGCTTTAAGTTTGGTAAAGTATTTTTTTAAATTATTGTTATTTTTATGTGCTATAGTAATATTGATCGGTTTTAATATGGAATTGATTTTTTCTGATAAATTTTTTATGTATGGTATTGCAATGAATTTTATAGTATTATTTAGTTTTGTTTTGTTTTCTATATTTGTATTGTATAGTTTATGTAGACGTTGTTTAATAATTTTATTGATGAGCGTTTTAGGGTACTTGTTATTTTGTAAAATGTTTTTAATTTCGTTTAGTATTTTTGGTCTGTATTTAGGAGTTGTGAGTTTTAATCCTCTATCGATAAGTGCTATAACTACATTTTTTTTATAATTAATAGGTAATGTGGAAGTATAGTGGAGATATCTGCCAGATGAATTAGTTTTATTGTACCAAGTTGTGTGTAATTTGTTATTATTTCTAAAAATAGTAATATCTAAGTAGTTAAGTTTATTGTTTTTTTCTTCCTCTAAAGTGAATTGTATTTGTTGGTGATATGTATTGAATTGTGTTAATGTGTACTGTACTTTATTTTTGGGTAATATTAGTAAGCAATCATCTACATACCGTTTATATAGTTTTATATTATAATTTAGATTTTTAATTACTGAATTCTCTAGATCTTCTAGGACTAGCTGTGCTATTACGCTAGAGATAGGTGCTCCCATTGCTAAACCTCTTATTTGTTTATAAAAGTTGTTTTCTTGTTGAAATATGTACCTATGTCATATACTATTATAAAAAAACCTGACAAATGTTTTATATATGTAAAAACATAATATAATTAGTACGATTGGAAACATGTAAGTAATAAAAAAAAAAAAAAAAAAAAAATTTATTATATAATAAACCATAATTATAATTGTTAATTATAGGATATAAAAAAAAAAATAAAAGATTGTGAAAAAGACCAAAATATGGTCGAAACGTTATCAAAGGAAAAATAGTTTGTTTTTTTTTTTTTAAAAAAAGCCGGAAACTCCACAAAAAATTTCCTACTACTATATAAAAAACTGGCTAAAAAATAATCAACCAATTAATTACTTGGCTAATGTCACTTTGAGAAACAATAATTTACTTTTCTTGTTGTGCTCAGACTCAGACTAATGTATGTATCTAGCGTTTGTATAGTTGTTGTGAATTAATATTCATAGTTGTAATAGTGATTCAGTATATAAAACAATGAAATTACATGTGCAATACACATATTTGCATTGCGCTCTAGCAATTTTTTTGTCGAAATACGTATAGCAGATAACACAAAGCAGAAATTTTGAATATTCATCAGAGCGCACTTGAATTGAATTTACGGTGTCCATTTCGAGGCCATCAAAGTGCATTAAAAGTCAATTATTTTTCGGCCAAATTGCAACGTCGAATATTAAAATGGGGAATTTATCTGTTCGATGATATAAATAACGATAATAATTTATATGGATACGCAGTGACGTTGCTGTATTTTGTTTTGTAGTGCTTTTGAGTTTAGCTTTTTTTGCAAAATATTCTGCTAATGCTGAGCCTGCCTAGATTACTTGCCGTGCTTTTGATAGACATGACAATTTTAAATATACTAATATGTCTTCGTCAACGCAAGCAAATTGAAATTTATTGAATTTGGTTGTAGAATAAAAGTAGTTCAGTGCGATACCCAGTTTCCCTTAAAAATATGCATCCAGCAGGTTCGATTGAGTTGCGAAAGCGGCGTCAGAGGAGACCGCACGCTCTCCCCACAATAAACGAAACTCGCAGGGTAAACAGATTTAACGCCAAAGTATCTTAATTGTTTGCTCGCCGTCCGCGACCTGGGGCGCGCCTCTCCGGACGCCGAATGTATTTTTAATTAAGCTGCCAACTTCGACGAGTCGCTTTGCGTTTCCCCAGTCCACCGGGAGGGGGCGCGGCGACATCAAACGTACCTACGTGGATAAATACGCACGTGATGGGAAGTCGAACGGCCCATCGGTGCCCAGCGCGGGTTTGATCTCGACGAGCATAAACTCCGGACGGAGTAAACACCGCTTCGAGGTGTTTGTCAGCTGCCGGAAGCGGTGGATGTCGGTCCACGGTGGTTTTCCGGGTCGTGGTATGACAGCGCTGTTGTCTGCTTAAATACTTTTCTATGCGGAATCCCATTTAACGTGTGTATATTGCGGATTATACAGTTTTGGGAAAGAAAAATTTTATGGATATGTAATTGAAAATTTCAAACGATGTTAGAGTGAGGTAATTTGTTGTCCTTGCATACAACGTTCTGAGGTAATCATCAATAGCGACATGATAGAAGAATTTTGTTCTAACACCAAAAGATTTTATTTATTTATTTTTTCACTCAAAAAAAACTATATTCAACTAAAATCCCGTTTTTTTTTCTGGCAGAAATGTGGAGAAAAATTAAGATAAAATCAATTTTAAATTGGTAAATATTGCCTTCTAGTGGACACTAAAAGATGCATGTTTATGGGGAATCGGATAGTGAAAACCACGTTCTAAGAAGCATAATGTGGAATTCAAAAATAATTCCGAAATAATTAGTCATTATTTAAATATGCATAAGTTTTGACGTTTAGTGCCTTATAAATTTTCAAAGTGTCTCAATGTCTATTAGAAGAATCACTATGCGTATCTTCGTTCATATTTGATATAAGTAACATGCTGTTGAAAATGACGACATCAGTAACAATTTTGGAGAGACACTAAAAAGGAGATTTGATATCCAAATTTCCAATAAAAAATATCTAAATTATTGTTTGAAATTTTTAATAATACGCCATATAATAGAAATTGAAGACTAACGTTTCTTTTTTAAATATTTTAGAAACGGTAATGTTTCAACCCCTGAATGGTAGCTGTTGGTGCGAGGGCGAGGTACTCCGGGTTACAATCGGGATTGCGCAACAATTTAAACAGTGAAAGTGGGTTTTAAATCAAGAATTTATTATCATGAAACAGGGGTGACAGATATCAAGTATGTACAACGACACAAAAGAGATGAGTAACAAAACTTAATTTAACGGTTGCTAGTGTTTGACATTGCAAGTTCGATGGATACAGCCATTCTTTTTATTATACTGTAGCGTGTTTTGTGAATAAAATTTCTATACGTACAGTTAAATGTGCTTCACACAAAGTGTACAATTCTGACAGTTGTTAACATCAATTTAAATTACTACCTCGCATAGACACCCATCAAAGTTTTATTTACAACCGAAAGAAAACCATCGTCTCGTGTATCGTATCAAAAAACAAAAAAAAGAGAAAGAAACTCGGCGATAATTCACGACGTGTCGTTACTTTCCCCGTCTATCGATTCCCCACTCCTCTATTTCGGGTAATCCCCGGGGTGTCGTAGGAGCAGCGCCGGGGAAAAACAGCGAGCGCTTCTGCCGACAAATTTTTTCGCCATCTGACATTTTGATGGCCGCGTCGTTAGCAACTTTACCGCATTAGACCGCAATAAAATCGCCATAACGTCCCGTTGTTTATGTCCCGCGGGTGCGGCGCGCGCGTTCCGCCGCTCCTCTTTGTCCGTCGGGGGATCGAGGTGTCTTTTCCCGAAATTCTCGGCGCGTGTCGCGAATAAGAACGAGCGACATAATCGGGACACTCTGAAGAAGAAAAGAAAAACGGTGGAGGACGTGAATTAAATCGATAATTACCAACGTCGAAGCGAATTAGCTTCTATATTTGCCATATTAGAAATGGCGTCAATTCCCCAAATTAACGTGCGAGCATTCAATCCGTGCATTCTCGCGCAAACATAAAATACCGCTGCGAACCGACGGCGCGGCATCTTCCAAACTTAACTCAGCGAAACTGGAATTACCTGCGAACGCGGAAGCTACGTGTAAATAATCCGCGCTCCGTGATAAATACAGAAAGAGCGGGGAAACAGAGCGATAAACTTGCTAAATGGCAATTAACGCTAGCTGTCTGGATTTATTGTTTACGAAGTTGGTAGTAGCGTGCAGGTTTTAAACTAACTTTACGGCCGTCAGTTCAACGCGCGTGAAGATCTATGTAGGTGCACAGGTCGCTTATGTGCATGTGTCTCTTTGCAGGGTGGGACATACACTCACGGACACCCAAAATGTCCGGTCTAATGCGTAGTCTAAACGCAGCGAGCTGTTCGGGTGCGTTCGGAAGTTTACCAGCACCCGCGCCTTCCCCTTGCCTTGCGACTATTCCGTTCTTCTGTGAATTACCCATATTTATGTATTATATTTGCTTCGTAGCGGTTTAGAAAGATATGCGGGTGAAGTTCATTGCGCTATTTCGCAGACAACTTTAGCACAATTTATACTTTTTCCTTGTTTCAATAACTAGTCATGGGCAGAAGGTTAGGCCAAAGTGATTCAAAAGTTGAAACGCGAAAAGTGATTGTGAGTTTGGCAAATACGGATATGTCAGTTAGAAATAGCTAATGTTTATTTATTGCATTCGTTTAAAACCTGGTTAATTGTTGTTTACTTCTGCGGTGGTATAATTCTTATAATGTTTATGAAATCCCAATAAATTGTTTAAGTAGTATTACATTTAAGCAATATGATTAGGGGTTGCAATACCGACCTGCTTTACCAAAACCAATAATATTAAACTAATATGAATACGGGTATTTTGGTATATTCTGTATTTAAAATATTAAGACAAAAAGTTATACGCTCCTCCTTATCGGCTTTTTATTGTAATAACAAGTTTTTGTCAGCATTACCGCCAACTCCAGGTATCTGATTGTGACTCATGAATTTTTTTGTATATTGAATAGAGGTTTCGTAATCTGTATCGGGTTTATTTTGCACAAATGTGGAAAGACATACAGTTTTTGTTCTGACGTCTACCGTCGGCAATCTTTGTCCAATATATAATTATTATTGTATTAATATTAAATCTGTTCACATTCTTGATATTAAGAAGTAAAACATAGGTCGGTAGTTTCGGCCAAAGCCCGGAGTAGCATCTAAATGTGTTTGTTTCTTTGTTAATTTCAGCGTTACAGAGTGAAATAACAACAAAGAATAAAATTATCAATAAAATTGAAAAGGAGAGAACATAATTGATTTCAACATTAACAAAAAAAATTTTCTTTCTGACATACATAAAGCCATCCCAAGAGATCTTACGACGGGGATTTTTCATACATCCACATGTAACATATGTAAAACGTAAATAGTTGCTTGGTAGTAATATAATTACTGACATATCAGAAATTAGGTACGAAGGAAATCTTCGATCCCCTTTGTGCTTATTTCACATCAAATTCATCGTCGTTCAAGGTTTCGATGTTTTGATGTTCGGTGCACGACTACCTGCAATATTACATAATCAATCTCGCCGGCGCGCGGGCATCGGCCTTGGGAATTGTCGCTTCGTTACCGAAAATCGTGAAAAATCGAAATTTCGGAAAAGATTTACGCGTTTACCCCTATAGGCCCAGCGGACCTATTATTTATTATTTTTATTGTATTTTAATGTAAAATATACTTTATTTCATTATTAGTTTGACTTATTTTTATTCACCTTGAATTTCTTAAGAAATAAAATCCGTTAAAATCTGTAATACACCAACACGTTCCTTTTTGCCCTCTAATTAATATTTTGCAGAAAGTTTAAATATTTTTCTATACCAAAATGCTTTACAACTGATTCAAGTTTAATTATAATTTCCGTAATATTACTGAAAACAAAAATCCCAATTCAAATCAGAAACAATTATACATTTTTTATTTCAATAATAAATTTTAAAATTTGAATTATTAAAATAACCTTAATAATTCTGCTGAACTATAATGAAAAGAACGTCTGAATGCTAAACAAGATAAAAGATAAGTGACTAAACGTTTATCATCCTTAAAAACATAATCATACATCACATTTTCACCAAGAGAATACGTAGTTCCCCTCAACACATCTACTTTCCTTCCGGGAGCCTACTAAAATTCGCATAAGCGAATAACGGGCTGCCGCGGCGTTGGGAAAGAGAGTGACGGGGCGGGTGTTTTGCTCCCGAGTATATCCGTGCGGACCATTGCGCTTACACTGTGGCTTCGCCGGACATTTTGGGTGTCCGTGAGTGTACATGTACATGCTGTTTACTAGCAAGGGATAGAGGAGCGCTTTATTAGCAACACAACCCCTCCCTATTTGCTTTCCATTAACATCATTAGAAAATCCCTTCTCATAATATTGTTCCTCAAACCCGATTGATATCCATCATTTTCTTCCTTCGTTAAATCTCCCACAACATTTCTTAGTGTGATGATCATGGGTGACAAAGTAACCAAGCGATCATTATTGAAAAAAATAACCGAATTACGACTGAATACTCGTTCTTTGTATTATATCTTTGTTATATGTATAGCTGTTCTATGCTAACAAGCCATAGAACGTTGCCATATCAGGTAACGCAATCCTTGTGTATCGCAGTAAAAAAGCGGTCCACTTAATTAAGGATGATTTCGTTGGATAAACCCTCTGGGTAACGTGTTTATAGCGAAGCGATGCATGTATGGGTTCTGTTACACGAAACTCGATTATTTCGCGAGGGATACAGATTATAATAGGGCGGCGGTTGGTGTGTTCCTGTGAAAGCAGGTTGAACAGCACGAATGTGCACACGCAGATAAACCCATGGATCTATGCGGAGCGCCGGTTTCCGGTACAATTGATTTAAGGCTAATTTCCCAGTAGATGGTGGCATAGTGGGTTGAAAGGCCGCTTCTCATATTTGCGTTTTGAGACAACGCTGAGAGGATAAGCCGCAAATTTAACATATCAAAGGATAGTATATTAAAGCTGTGTGGTCTCTTTTTAACTGTAGCAAAAAGGATTAACTGAATAAAGTCGAATCTCAGTTCTATGTTTCTAATTAATTAGGTTACTTTTTTATATAGGTACACTCGTGGTCAGATAAATGTTTCCAACCTACACGCATTTTCTACAGATTTTTTACAGTGTACGAATGTGTTTATCCTAGTCGAGGTTGGATAGCGCGACGTGCCAGTGGTGTTTAGTGAATAGAGTATGCCACAAATCAAGATAAGGTGTTAGAGAAAAGAGTGTTTATATTTTGGATGCGGGTTAGCCGCAGGAATTCGTTTAGTACGTGTTTCTGTGCGGCGGCTTTTATTCTCTCTCGGTATTTATATCGAAGTCCGTCAATCGAAAAGAGGAACCGCACCGATAGATATATTTTATTATTGTTTTTATTATATATATTTTAAAATTTGTAATAACAAACTTTTAGCTCCTTTCTTATTATTTTCTGCTCCCTCTCCTTTCCTGTATAAATAATTAATTTACATTTATAGTTATTCAATAGTGCAGCCTTTTGGTAAATGTGTATACCGTAGTCGACAAAATTTAACTTTAGTGGATCTTGAAATACGCATGTTTCTTTTTATTTATAGCGGCGCGGTCTTTCCTACACTCCGCTTTCCTACATCTAATTCAATTTTGTTGACTACGGTATAGGTTTAATGTAATATAAGCTTTTGTTTTACAAAATTAAAATCAAAAACACCTTTTATAAAAAAATCGCATTTAAATTAATTTTACATTGTTCTAAATATAAATGTTCTTACGCCCTTATAGCGTGATGCCCTCTATATATGGCAGGGACAAAAAAAAATACAACAAATAATAATAAGAAAAGAAAAATCGTTATTACAAATCTTATAATACTGTTACAGAAAATAAAAAAAAACATGAATAAAATATCAAAATGTTTTGTAAAATAATTATTTCAAGTTTCAATTCTATGCTATATTGTCCAAAAAATATTACAACAAGAAAAAATATACGAAACATGATGATAATCTACATACTAAGGTATTGATCCACACTATAAAATGCATGTAAAAATTTAAATAAATAACATTTATAACTCATTGGTAAAAGATTAATAACCGGTCCAATTGCCTTGTTTTTCTCTTACTGTGAGGTGTTTTATAAACTTACACACACAACTTCGTTTATTTTCCTATTCATTTTACTCGCTTCATATCTACTACTAATAAATTCTAATAGGAAAAAAAAGCTTGCGGTCGAACATCTGGCAGCTACACTGTTAAGGTTGAAAACATACGAATTTACGGTTTCAGGTCGGAAACATTTATGTGGCCACGAGTGTACGTATAATCTTGATAGCTCGAAATAGATTATTCAAATTATAATTCGAAACGTTGCCAGAAGATATGTGTGCAAGACATCGTACTCTATAGGGAGTACAGCGCAAATCAAATTTGAATCTGCATTGTTAAACCCAAAAAGTTGATTTTTTATGACACTGCTATCACCCTCCACAGCCGTCAGCAAAAATCACAGTAGACGCCTCTTATCGCGGTTAAGAACCAAATTGTTAGCATCGCACCTTGCCTTCATGTCCCGGACAAATACACATGTTAAATTGTAGGCCAGTGCAACAGTATCTGGCACTGTAACACAACTTACATCATCGGCGTACTCTGCCAGGCTGTTATGTATAATTGAGTGTCGATTGCAAATCATTCATATAAATTAAGAATATGATGGGGCCTAAATTGAACCTTGCGGAACACTACCTGTCAAGTCAATGCAATCGGAAATACGTGTCATTATCATGTTTTCTTTTACGTTTTTAACGCTAACTTCCTACCAGTTAGATATGAATGTAGCAGAGTGTAAGGTCCGATGATTTGGGTAGACAACTTTCATTTTGGAACCATATTTGGTCTTTAGTTTCCAACGATGGGTTTTCAAATTACACTGGTAATTTAAAAAATGTGCATTATTTCCGTTTAGAGTTTCTTCACAGAAGTAGGGCCCGGAGATGTGGTTCTCAACAATATTGGACCACGTATTTATAAAGAAAATATAGTCGACTAAGCGGTCTGACACACCCTCGACCGTTTTACGAAGCAATGGTTGAGTTTTTTGGGATTTTAAAAACATAATTATCCCTGTAGCGCAAGAAATTTTCTTTGAATCTAGTCTGTAATTGACAAATTTTGTACGAATCTGTTAAGATCGAAATGTATGCACTGAATCAAAATGATAAAGACCGGGAGTCCCACTGACAATAAGGTAAAGTTTACAAACCGTCTCAATATTACTTGATCAAACTCGAACTGTTTCGCGCTCTTTGGACGGAATGCGAACTGATCAATCGGCATAAACGATCAAATGCAGTTCCTACTTATCCAATTATGCACGTCGATCGGTCTATTTGCTGTTGTATCACTGAAATTAATTCGTGTAAGCGATCGTGATGCCCACTCGTCGGTATAAATTGAGTCAATATTTACTCACCAATTACAGAACTCTCTGTTGTGTATGCGGACGAATATAGACCGTGTATAGTCCGCTCGTGACCAGACGCGAAGTATTATACAGTCGAGTAATAAGCGCTGTGATATTGCTGATGCATTGATAGATAAAACTATTTCATTACGCGGTTCGTTGCGGTTAATAGAAACGATTAGGTTGTCATTCGATAAACGCAGAGTAACTATCGTAACTACAAGTTTAATTGATAGTTTTCCATTTCGATAATTATAGGTTCGTTAAACTTTATGACGTTAATGCAGTATAGTCCGTATTGGTGTTTGTTTTATTAGGTTCTACTAGTAAAGTCCGCACCGTCCACCCAGCCAATTGAATAGTGGTTTCATGACGGATTACATCCTAAAACAGCGGACTGGCTAAACCGCACCACCCTCTACTAACCGTCGTAGGTACACACTTGTGGTTTGGGATCGTCGGTACACCCTCTATATTCTTTTTTGTTAATTCCTGCCTCTCACTTGTAAAAAGACTCGACGCTACGCGTCTCGCAGTCGTTGATTTGATAACGGATTACGACCCACCTCAGAAGACCCAACTAACCCTCGTACACACCTGTGGTTTGGGATCGTCAGTACAGCTGTATATTCCTTTTTCTTAATTCCTGCCTCTCACTTGTAAAAAGACTCGGCGCTACGCGTCTCGCAGTCGTTGATTTGATAACGGATTACGACCCACCCCAGAAGACCCACGTGTAAAAAGACTATACCCGTGATTGGTTTGGGATCGTCGGTATAAAATACAGGGTATGTATATTCATTTTTCTTAATTAGAAATTACACATACTGTATCGTCATTATTTTCCGTTGTAACACTAAAACAATCGAAGAAAACACAAAATTCTTATCTGCTTTAGGTATCGGTCAACTATCGGTAATTTACATACTTGGTAAGCGACGTCTTCCGAATAATGGTTATTACATTAATTATAATGTTAATGTTTTATAATTTCTTCGATCCCCTTTGTGCTTATTTCACACCGAATTCGTCGTCGTTCAAGGTTTCGATGTTTTGATGTTCGGTGCCCGACTACCTGCTGATCACTGGCAATATTACATAATCGAACGCCGGCAGAGCGGCAGAGATCGGCCTTGGGCATTGCCGGTCCGTTACTGAAAATCATGAAAAATCGAAATTTCGGAAAAGATTTACGCGTTTTCCCGCTTTTAACAACGAACGGTGATACCCCTAGTACCAGACCACCGACGATCTACGCCCCCTAAAAATACTCCGGCGCCTATTCGCGGTATACGATCGGATCCCCCCTCTCAGGGGCTAAAAAGGAAACTGAGTGTTGTTATTAATATTATGTATGAATATT
Organism: Cetonia aurata; assembly: GCA_949128085.1. Lineage (NCBI taxonomy): Eukaryota > Metazoa > Arthropoda > Insecta > Coleoptera > Scarabaeidae > Cetonia > Cetonia aurata. The sequence continues at coordinate 41,279,711 of OX421885.1, forward strand.
TTGTTGGCTTTTATGTCTTTTCAATAATAATAACCAAAATTTACGCAGAAAGAACAACGGTCGCCAGGGAAGAACTTTTGTTGTTCACTGTGACTCATATAATAAAATTCTTTTTTTAGATACAATTTTAATCGATATTCATACGGCACAAACAAACTCATTCTTCAAAAATAAACATTCCGACATCGACTGCTATTTAACGTATTCATTTTCTACGCATATACATACATCATACGAAGCAAACGCGGAAACAGCTAACTCAAATTCCGCTTCCGAGTTTCCGCTCGAAAATAATCACCCCGAATACAGGCGTGGAACAGAATCTAGGGAGTGATTTAATATTTCGCGATATTCCCGATCGTTCCGTGAATGGGGGTATGGAGGTGACGTCGCTACGTCGCCCCTGAATTATTAAAACTTCCCCTGGAACCGACTACCCGACCGGCTGCGTACAAAGATGAAAGAGTCCCGGTTCTGCGGGATGTCGAGCGACATGCAGTCCTCATCTCTGAAGGCAAACCGATCGGAAATGAGCGAACATCGTCTTCGGGCGTCAGTCGGCGTGACAATCGATGTAATACCGAGGCGTGTTTGTATACGTTTAAAGTCCGCTCCGGAAATCTATGGAGAATTCAGAAAACGTCCCACGAAAATGGAATATGAAAATGGGAAGGCTCGCAGGAATCGTACGGCATCGGAGACGGAAGCCTATAATCTCCATAGATACTAAAACTGTTTGTCTAACAAACACGATGTTGAAAAAGATGCTACGGGTTCTGTTACGCTTTAATTTTGTAGAAAGCGCAAATAGTGTCGGACTGGATCCTTAGGTAGGCTCTGACTCACAGTGATCGGTGGAAAGAGGAAACTGCGTGATTCAGATCCTAAGAAGTCTCTGATCAACAAAGAGCGATAAACCGAAACTAGGCAAAGTCGATTCTGAGCTGCAGCAGACCAGAGGTGATATCTGCGTCAGGCAATTAAATTAAATAATGAAATGACTTGACCTGTTAGAGATAATTTTTTCATACTACCTACACTGAGAGAAATAGATTGTACTCTTTAACATAAATATAGTATACTTTAATATATTTTATAGCTCCTATAGGGACAATCATATTTTATATTACCGGTGACAATATCTGTATAGTAAATTTCTGTGAATAGTTTTTATTAACTCGTATGGTAAAGTTGGTGTACTATATTTGTATTATTAATTTGAGCATACATGTTAGTAAATGTGAAAAAAATGCCTAGTAGCACTGACTATATTTGATAATAACTGTTAAATTTTTTATTGTACCCAGTATAATGTAATATTTTACTATGTACGATACATGATGCTCATACTTACCATATAGCCTTGTAGTACTTACAATATTATTGTCTACTATAATAATCTAACGTCTCTTAGCATTTAAAATAGTAGATAGTAAACAATAATATAATGGATCATATGCGGGCACTATACAGCGATACTTACCTGTAATTTAAAATATAGTACTATACAAGGTTTTACCCAGTTCATGCATAAGGAAAGTGGAATATTACACAATAAAAACTATAATATTGATTTTATATTTTTATTTGTCCTTAAAACCATTATTACAAAAATCCAACGTGTATTACTTTCATTAACATAACAATCACTAGTAGGTTAGATTTAGGTTAATGTTCTATCAAAGCATAAGGTACCCACTACGAAGTATATGCATATAATATCTATTACTTACCTTTGAATATATTAATTAAATGTGGAAACCCCCACTCGATTAAAATGTTTTCCACGTTTGCATCCAGTTCTGCTCACGATGCACAGAAATCAACGAACGACCAGACACAAACACACAAGCACCGACACGAATACGTACACCTGTATCACACGTACATAACACGTGTCAGTAATTTTGTCGCGGCAAAACAGCTTATTGGTCGATTTCTTCGGTAAAGATCGACAATGAATAGAGCATGGGGTGGGAAGAGCGTTACAAACATTTATGTTAGAAATTCAATATGCATCGAATACCTGATAATATCGCAGTCAATCGCAGCGACTATCTATATAATCCACGTCATTATATAGGTTTTCAGCAATAGAGTATATTAATTGTTACATCCATAAGATGTAGATGGTAACATCCAGATTTTGCCTCTTACTATAAGCATGATAAAATCTGGTTATTTTACTCTTAATACGCCACATATTGTCGTTTTGACAATAATTATTTTAGTAATTAACATAAAGAGATTTACGATCTAATTTCTACAATCCATTTTTCTCAGTGTAGCATTCTATTTTCATACAGCACCCTCTAAATATGTTAGGAACCCCCTCATGCGAAGAAAACTACCTGATATACTCTTTGCAAAATTTCTCCTTGTAATACTTGTGATAGAGAGGGAACGATATAACGAAAATACGATCTAAATGGATTTAAAACAGATTAATTGCTCTCCAAGGGCAGACAATTCGCGAAATTTCGGAGCACTTTGCCGACAAACCCCAAACAAAGAGGCGCAAACCCTTTTCCTGGGCCCGAAGAATTTCTAATGGATAAATTTAATTTTTAGTCGGTATCCTGCGCAGCGCCCCCTTGTCATCTCAACCGACTGACTGTAGCCTGGTAATTCGTTTCGTCTTCGACGGCCTGTGCTTTAGCGAACCGTCGTAAATTTACACGACTCGCAATGAAATTTTAGGGTATGCACGACAGGCAGGCCATGCTTCAGCAAGGGTTTCTCGTTAAATAGCTGTCAAGTAACGGAGAATTTTGTAGCGGTAGTGGAGCGGAGACGGGCGATAAACACGGGTTTTTGTCCAAATGAGAAATTTGTTTTGAGTCATTAATTGTCATGCATATTTGGAGACGTCAAATACCTATCCATAGTTTCTTTTTTTTTTGTTTGAAGTTGGAAAATCACACAATGATATTGGTTGAGTACTATTTTCATTTCTATTTAAAATTAACACAAGAGAATTTTGTCGAAATATATTCAGATACGGTGTAACAATGCTATTAAGGAGTATTACCATTTTTGTAATCATATTCCAGTATTGCTAAATATCTACATTTTCAGTATATAAATTCGACCGTTCGTGGCTATCTTATATTTAATTATATTATTAATTGTCGGAGAAGATGCGCATTTTTTTTTTAAATTAACTCACCCCATAAACTATTCTGAAAATTTTCAAATCGGTTGGTCAGATGGATAAGTAAACAAAAAGTTGACTAGAGCGAGATTCGAACCCGTAGCATGCGGTAATAGTCGAGATTTGAAGGGTCTGTGCTATTATTATATATAAGATTTAAAAATGGTAATTGTTTTTTTTTTGCGTGTCCTGTGAAGCATTTGACACATTCAACTCACTTCCTCAACAAAAATTTTGCATTCTAAAGAGCTGCATACATTGCTCTCTTTCAATATGTAAATCACTCTTTTAAATCACCTTCAAATAGTGTTGAAAACGGCTCCGTAGTTTTTGAGAGACGATTCTTTAAACCAAAGATATTTATGTATTCTTTTGTTTCAAAGCAATATTGCTTCGGGTAAAAACATGTTGGAGTAGTTCTGGTCGCCATGCAGAAACCTTTGCGTCAAATATATTGAACTTATTGAATGGACATTGAAGAGGGCGGTTTGCAAAAGTTAAATACTGTGGATTTATTACTGTGTACAAGAGCGACTATCAGTGAATGCTCAGAAAACTCAAGTTGTCACGACCACAAAAAAAGAACGCTAAAGGGCATATAACCACTAGTGTTAGGTGGTGAAAGAATCCCATATGTCAAAGAAGCAAAATACCTTGTAGTATGGTTTGATCAAAGACTTATATGTATTCGATGACACATATCCAGAACACAACCTACAAAGTTACTATGGTGCAGGAGGTTGTGTGGAAGAAATTGGGGCATTAACTCCAGAATGACTCTGTGTACATATAATAAGCCTCAGCAAACATACGGCTGAGGTATCCGCAATTAATTATTGTGTCAGAGAAGTAGAAAGATGGACTGAGTCAGGTAAAAGCGTTGCCATTTTCTCCGACAGCCAGACAACACTTAAAGCGATCAGTTCAGCTAGTGTTGACTCTAAGCTGGTTTGGGACTGCGTAAGCGTCTTTAATGAAACGGACATGCAAAGGAAACTAACATTAGCCTGGGTTCTTAGCCACACAGGCGTCAAGGGAAATAACACTGGGCAACAAATTTTCGAAAAGTTCATGCTTTCAAGCTGAAAATAGTCATTTCTTAATGAATTCAATGTGCTGAACACGAAAATGACTAAGAAAAAGCTGAATTGGCTACGGGTTTTCTGTAATATGTACGCATATTTCAGAAAAAGTGTACTTATGTCAATATTATAATACATGGTAAGAAAACATTTACGCATATTTCAGAAAAAGTGTACTTATGTCAATATTATAATACATGGTAAGAAAACATTTACGCATATTTCAGAAAAAGTGTACTTATGTCAATATTACACTCTCAATGGAAACTTACAGCAAATGCTGCATTAACTTCTTTGCATGAAGGGGTGATGCAATATGACGCAAAATTTCGTAATTTCTCACTAAATTGCATTACATTATGCAATAGCATCTATGCAATGGACAAAACGTCAATATCTCTGAAACGTGAGCCAATCAACTTTTTTCAATGTGATATTCGTGTTCAGCACGTTGAATTCATTCAGGATTGGGTACTTTCACCTAAGAAGCAATTTCACTGTTGACCAGTGTAATTAGCCTTCTATAGGACAAAGGAGATCACAATAGATCTGAAAAGGTTTCCTAGTAAATGCATGGGAAATAAATGTGAGACAGCCTGTGTAGTATCTCTCTTGTCAATTACTTTCTGTAATCTTTGTATTCTTTACCTATTTTGGTTACTGGTGACATTTGCTTCCCCAATCTTCTACTTTATCTCGCTGTTTTTCATAGTATCTTCAGTCGACTGTTCAGAATCCCACACTGAGACTCCGCAGAAACCAGTTTAACGCACTTTTAAAATTAGAAGTATCCAACACACAAAGTAGAAATTTATTACTTAAAAATACTAATTTATTTGTTAGAAAAATACACACATTCATCCCGTTTATTTATATAAACTGATAATATTAATCATCCAAGTTTTCTCCCCCGTTTTTATCATCGAAAACCAAATATTGTTACAGGCGCCATTCTCCTATATCGTTATTGGTTTTGCTTAAAATAGAAGGTAGCGGTTTTATAAACGCAGCGCCGGCAAAAAAAAAGATAGACGCTCAGAAAAAAAGCATACGCATCCCGAACACGCCACCTAGTAGCGCGACTCGATTCCACAGGCAGATTTACATATTATGTAAATATCCTTAAATTGCAACTGATATTGCGGTAGGCGGTTTTTATCTGCCGACGTTGTGCTAGGATACCAAACGAGCATTCGCGAGTAAATGGCGCGAGTAAGGCACGGGAAATATGAGCAGCGGGACTCGTGGCCTATCCGTTATCAAGTTAATTTCTCATGTGCACATCGTTTGGCAGTCGGTGTTCTTTATATACCTACGTATGCAATGTGTCAGCTATTATTTCAGCTAGCGGGTGACGACGAAAAGAAAAAAGAAAAACTCCACGTTCTCGTCGGTGCTTTTACCGCCGTGCGATTCGCTAAAAGCCGCGCGCTGTTGGTTATAAATCACTAGCCCGCCGATGCCGCACGATATGGTGAAATAAAGCACGACTTTCGTAAAGTCGATACCGATAGATGGGGGGTGTTCGGTTTTGATATCTGCGTGTTCACTAGTCATTAATATAACGCGGTTGAACTTTTCGCTACAACAATCTTGACACTTGACTAAAAGCGGTATCTGTTACAGTAATCCTTAAAGTTGGGAATTGATAGAATGCTGTGGGCATACGAGTTTAGAAATGGTTCTTGTCGATTATTCTTTTTATAAAACAATAAAAAAAAAAGAAAACTGATTGATCTGCATTTTATTAGCAGAAAAAAAAAACGTCTCATAGTTACAGTTATTATAAAATTTATTCTACTTTCTGCAGAGTTGGGGCGGTAAGCGGTCATTGAACGACTATTTAATAGGCCGGGTAAACGGGCCCGAATATCTAGTAAAATTTACTAATAGACGAAGATAAAATAATGATAAAATGGAAAGAGCATTTTCAGGAGCTGCTATGTACAGGTAGGAACGAAAAGATTCAAGTAGCTGATAGAGAAAGGACTGACACGAATGAACCGGGAAAAATTATTACAATGGAAGAACTAGCGCAGGAGATACAAACTTTGAAGCATGGCGAATCCCCTGGCCACGATAGAGTGGCAACGGAAATGATTAAAAGTATGGGCACAAATGGAACCAGACTAATCCTGGAAGTAATAAACAAAGCATGGAATGAAGAGGCTATACTAAAAGATTGAAAGAAGGGAATAATTGACGACAGCATTGGATGCAACTCTAAATGAATCACAAAGTGGTTTCAGGAGAGGGCGCAGTGTGCAAGATCACATATTCACCATCAAAGAGATTACAACCAAAACTCAACTCAGAAGAGGAAAAGAATAGTTCGCCTTTATCGACCTAGAAAAGGCATTTTACAGATGGATACTCAACAGATCAGCAACATATATTGTAACATTTTAAATAAGCAAATGTAGATCGCCACTTTATTCTTGAACCTTGTATACCGCTTCACTTTTATTTTAATTCAGGACGAACAGTTTTTTATTTGACCATATGTTTCATACTTTTGTCGACAATTTATTTTATTTTGTTTGGCTGTGCAAGTTTATATAATGTGTAATTTATAGTTCTACTGTCGTGAGTAATTTTGTATTGTTACTTTCATATTCATCGTTTCATTGTTTGTAATATTTTTAGCTGTACCTCCTGATGAAGTCATAAATAAATTGACGAAATATTGAGGTTCATATGAACAGTTTTTCATTCACAAACCGAATTATCCGATATTAATTAAGTGTTGTTCCCTATACAGGGTGTTTTGAAACATCGTTTAAAGATTTTAAGGGCATGTAGTACGATCGAAAATAAGGTTAAAAGTCATAATAAACATATGTTCACAAATCAACCGTTTACGAGATAACAGCGAGTGTTCTTAGTAGTACATGGATATAACATATTCCAGTAAACAGGTGCTTATCAGCTATTGTTTTATGACAGTTTAATTTGACGTTTTGTGCAATTTATAGCAAATACAATGATTGCGTGTTCTAATGCTGAAATGAGCGATATGGTGTTCATTGTTCATGTACGGTCGTGCTAATGGGAATTCTTTACAAGCACGTTGCTTCTATGCTGAAACGTTTCCTGATCGCCAACTGCCTTCGCATGTGATGTTTCAGACGGTGTTTCAACGACTAAGAGAAACTGGTTCGTTTGAGAAGCGGTCTTCTGATACTGGACGGCAGAGATTAGTATGTACTCTACAGATAGAAGATCGAATTTTGAATATTATTGATGAAAATCCCGAAACTAGTCTTAGAAGAATTTCGACTCAAGTGGGTGTAAGCAGCAATCTTGTTTGCAGAACTCTTCATGAGCAACTCCTATACCCCTACCATATCCAACGGGTACCAGCCCTTACTGCTCCGGATTATCAAGCGAGAAGGGCTTTCTGTGAGTGGTTTTTGCGAACAGCTGCTGATCGGCCAGATTTCGCTGATAACATCCTTTTCACTGATGAAGCTGGTTTTACTAAAAATGGAATATTTAATTTCCACAACAATCACGTTTGGTGTGACGAGAATCCTCATGCTACCGTTGAAGCTCGGCACCAGCAACGTTTCTCTCTAAACATCTGGTTAGGCATGATAGGGGAACGGTTGTTAGGACCGATTGTTTTGCCACAACGCTTAACAGGTCCTGCATACCTCGAGTTCTTGGAAAATACTTTACCTGAACTTTTGGAAGATTTACCTATAAATCTAAGACTGAACCTCTGGTTTATGCAAGATGGAGCTCACCGCACTTTACGCGTGCTGTTAGGGAACATCTTAACAATGAATTTCCTGGGAGATGGATAGGGCGAGCAGGTCCCATTGCTTGGCCTCCAAGGGCTCCCGATCTAAACCCGTTGGACTTTAGTATCTGGGGTTATTTGAAAAGTTTAGTGTACGCAACACCGGTAAACGATCTTCCAGAGTTGCGCCAACGAATAGAACACTATTGCCAGATAATACGAGAAAAACCCTTGTTTTTTGAAAGAGTGCGCGCTTCCTTTGAAAGCAGATGTAGATCCTGTGTCGAAATGGAAGGACGTCATTTTGAACATCTTTAGTTATAATCTATTTTATGTTAAAATACAATAACATCTTAATAAAAACCGCTAAAGCAAACTTATTCTGCATTTGCGATAAAATCGCTGTTATCTCGTAAACAGTTAATTTCTGGACATATGTTTATTATGACTTTTAACCTTATTTTCGATCGTACTACATGCCCTTAAAATCTTTAAACGATGTTTCAAAACACCCTGTATATTAAAATATTCAATTAAAAAAATTAACGACGAGCTGCTGAAACTAATAATACTTAAATCTTTATACCAGAGCAGACTAACTCCAGATCCCTCCGATTGCCAGGCAAAACGAAGGTGCTTCAGCATAACGCTCACGTAGTACATCTGTTCCCGTTATTCTCCTGAAAAAAAAATATATATATACACGCCGAATATCTTTGTGTTCTCGCAACGCACAGCATACACATCGGCACGAAACAAAACGCTAAGAGCAAAAACAAACATGAAAGGAGAAGATCCCGAAAGTAGCATGTCAATAACATTTCCGTTTTTTTCTCCTTGCCATCCCGTGCCTCCTGCGCTCATACGCAACGGCTCTCCGCAGGGTCGGATCGTAGCAAAAAAATAGAGAAAAATACATGCTGCGATGTTTCCTTCCTTCCTTCCGAACTCTCACGGATATGATAAAGAGGGAAGCAAAAAATTATGGGAACGAACGCTTTTTGTATAGCACTGACAACCGGTTGCTCCAGTAACAAAGAAATAAAATAGTGGCGTGCTATTCGAGGAAAAATTGCGTGGGCGAAAGCATCGTTTTCTAGTGACGATAAAATCTTCGTTTATGTTGGTATTATGCGATGGAAAAAATAAAAGTTACCTCATAATTTTCCTGGTAAAAACACAGTTTCTCTAGACTAAATACAAATATTTGGATTATATAACCATTTTGTTTTCCCTTGGCATTTAACATGGCCACAGACTATTCCAGAGCAAATATTCTTTTCTGCAGTACGTTCATTATACTTCTCTAGCATGTCCCTGGGAGAAGATGACAAACGCTACCGTCTCGCTGAGGAGAGCAACCAGAAGACAAAAAGGCAAAGAAAAACCAACGAATAAGAAGAGAGAGAACCAGGAAACGCGGTGCCATCGGTTCTTTGACCTCTGAAAACTTCGAAATGCGAAATTCCGCTCGTCGTCCAAACAAACAATTATCAAATTCCCCACGAGCACGACACAATCGGGGGAGAAGCGCAGGAGGTGCTTTGTCGGGAGGGGGAACAGCTCTTTGCGCTCGTCGCCCGGCTGGGGATTCCTCGAAAAACGTTAAAATTCCGGATGTAAACTGGAAGAGCTCGTCCTCCGTCTTCTTTCCTCCGTCGTTTTTATCTCCCCTTTGTGATAATATTCCCGCACTCTTCTCTCTACGAATTTTAAGGTTTCCTGTTTTGGGAGACGATATCAATTCAAGTATCGATTGAATTGATGTACACCTTTATATGTGCCAGGAGGATGGAAGCTTATAAAGTTGAAATTAAATTTCGAAATGATACCGCTTTAAAAGAGGAAAATTTATCCCTTTATTCCATGAAAAAAAAAAGAAATACGAGATAAGATACGAAAAATTACCAAAGTGTAGGATAAAATTAATTATTGAAGTATTGGTTTTATAGACAGAGAAAAATCCATGTTATAAAACTTACACTTCCCTGTTTCCCCTTTGTAATACAAATATACAGCGATCACTTTAACGCCAGCAATTAAAAATGTTTGTTGATTTTCTGAAACTGTATTATAGCAAAGTTTTATACTTATATAGTAGGAGTGTATGATACTTATAATAGGTTTAGTAGCTACATAAATATGAGAGGTTAACTGGTTACCAAAACAACTCAGATTCACACTCTGAACGATTATAGCCGCATTAGCGGATACCTTTTCCCAAGAAAAGAACTGATGCGTTGATCGTTCAATTCATAGTTCAATTTGATAAAGTGGCGCTTTCTATTTTCGAATGAGTGTAGTAAGGTTGTTCTTTCGGATGTGGTAGCAAAAAATTACTTTGGTTGTTAAAACAATACAAAAAATGTTATCAAATCAACCTAACTATTTCAACATTCAAATTGTGTTACTTTAACAAAGATTATAGCCGTATTAGCGGATACCTTTTCTCAAGAAAAGATGTGATACGTTGACGGTTCAATTCATAGTTCAATTTGATAAAGTGGCGCTTTCTATTCTCGAATGAGTGTAGTAAGGTTCTTTCGGATGTGCTAGCAAAAAATTACTTTGATTGTTAAAACAATACAAAAAATTTTGTCAAATCAACCTAACTATTTTAACATTCAAATTTTGTTACTTTAACAAAGATTACAGCCGCATTAGGGGATACCTTTTCCCAAGAAAAGAAGTGATACGTTGACTGTTCAATTCATAGTTCAATTTGATGAAGTGGCGCTTTCTATTCTCGAATGAGTGTAGTAAGGTTCTTTCGGATGTGCTAGCAAAAAATTACTTTGATTGTTAAAACAATACAAAAAATGTTGTCAAATCAATGTCTCTATTTAAACAGTCAAATTTTATTACTTTAACAAAGATGATAAGCCGCATTAGCGGATACCTTTTCCCAAGAAAAGAAGTGATGCGACAAAAATTGTTTGCTGGATACCTTTTTTTTGTTAATTTATTGTGTTCAATTGAATTCACCAAAGTTGTAATGCACTATTGAAAATTGTAATTTTAAACACTTAGATGAAGGAGTAAAAATTTTACTTTAACTTTATTAAAACCGTTGTCATTCCCTGCAGAAATTAAAGCAGATTCTAGCGACGGAAACCAAATTATCAACACAAAATGTACACCGGGAGCAATCCAATCCGCGCTGATATCCCGGGGCGGAATAATCATCAGATATTCCCCCAGGGCGTGGTGAGGCATCGCGAAATATCACCGTTGGACGCAAAAAACGCCATCAGATTAAATTAGTTCGAATTTCGTTCGACGACACCGTACTACGGAAACATATATATGTGCATACGTTGAGTACGAATCTAGTTTTCGGGAAAATCCCCGAGGCGACCGACCGGTATATACCCGCGCTGCGCTCTATGTATTACTATGCGCTCATCCGCCGCACCAATCGGCATAACCGCCACCATATCGTTCGAATGCAACGAGAGAGCGGTGATTTTCAGCGGATTTTTTCGCGGAGATTGGAATCGATGCGAAGCTAATTTGAATATTGCGGTGGTCGTGGTCCAAATCGGCGTTTTTTATTTGCATGTGCGCTGGGTGGTTGATGCACCACCAGTGCTAAGGAATGGAGTAGCGGGAGATTGCTCCAATTCCGTTCCTTTTTTTTCCATTTCAAATTACGAAAAGATTTCCAGCCACCGACAGGCCCGTTTCTGGGTAAGTCCCCGCCCTGGTGCGAACAATTATTTGCCGCCCCGTAACTTATATGCAGTTAATGTAAGCAATATTTTTGGCAAAAGAGAAAAAAGAGCAAGCAAATATCACTTTTTAATTCTTTTTTAATGAGATAGGTACAGTCTAAGCATTGGTTTGCTTGTCAGGCGGCTAGTCATAATGTCAAACATGCCATATTTATCCATATTTCTATTCAAATTCTACCTATCTACTAAGTATAAGTATATCCTACATTTATCAACAATTTAAAGAACAATATAGATAATAGTTATTTATGTATTAAGGACCTAACTTGCTTTTATGATCCAATACATAATTTTAAAAATACATCGAGGGCCATAAAAGCAAGTTACGGCCGTGGTACATATATCACTTTATGCACAAATGCCGAGTTTTTAATTTAACATAAAAATATGTATTTTATTGAATTTTCTAAGGTTGATTTGACTAAACTTGAAAATTCCAACTTGATTTGGGGGGTACGTCCGAATAGTAATATGGATAAAAGATGTTCGAATTGTGTTGTTAACATATGCATGTTACCTAAAATAAATGTTCAATAAAAAGTACAATTTTTGGTTTGGAATGAAACCTCTTCATTTTGTAAGGGTTTAAAGTATTTCTATTAGGTATAATGTCGTTGTTTGACGTTTCATTACAGCCCTAAGGAATAAAGACTTATGCGCTAGTGTTATAAAAAGACGTTTATGGCGTAGAAATTCGTGTAAAATTGTCAATTTATGACTTATTCGTGCATAAATAAAATAATGTACATGTCCTATATATATTTTTAATTTTCATAAATAATTACTTCGACGATTAAATTTTCTAAATTAAAAAAAAATAAACTTTTTCCTTCTATTTTTTTGTTTGTACTATATTGAATGACATCGGTACTTTTAATATATTTTCTATTTTTTGCATAGTAACCTCATTTTATTACATACATAAATTTTATTAATATATGTATAAATGAGGTTTATACATATATTGATAAAATTTATGTTTACAGAATAAATCACTTTTTTTTTAAGTCAGCTTATATTCCATTTTCAAAATTATCAAAATTTCAATAATGTGTATTTAATTCCAAATTTTAACCTTTTAGCTAAATTGTGTGCAGGATGGCGCATCACACTCATTAAGAACGTAATTTTTTCGGTCTTGTACGTGGTTGTTGTTTATAACAATAAGTACAATAACTATAAATAAAGCACTCGCTCGTTTGTGATCCAGTACCGGCGTTTATATTAAATTATTTTTGTTTGCTAAAAGTCGTGTTATATCATGATGTAAAATGTGCACTCTTAGCACATTTTACATTTTATTGTGTACACGTCATCGCACGTTATTTAATATATGTAATTACACAAGTTATTGGTTTGTGTTTGATGCAGTACCGTGCCTTTGTTGCTTTTTGCCGCCCCTTTCTATGTGCCGCCCTGGTGCCGTGCACCACTTGCACCACGGGGTTGGCACGGGCCTGGCCACCGATACCCTGTGTATTGTCAATATACAGGAAGCACCATTATTTACTCCTTAACAAATTTAATTAATCAGTGCATCAATACAGATTACCTTATAATATGGTCGTCATGTTATTTATTTAAATTCTTAAGTTGTACGATTGAGAAACGCGTTTGAATTTAAAATATAAAAGAGCACCAAATTAAAAAATTGGAAATTTTAAATCGCCAGAAACGTATGGCATAATTTGATTCTTAAAAGTAATCAAGAAAATTTAAAGAAAAGAATTACACAATTCATGCAGTTGGAATTGACGGAAGACACGTCCTCAAGCCCATCTACGTCATCAGCTCGAGGAAACGGGCGTACGATATTGCAGATATGAATGACATCAAATAAAAACTGAATTACGATTTTTACGAGCGAGTTATAACATGTTTGGATATTTCTGCGGGTGTATCTCACCCCATTGAACACGCCCTCTTGCTGTCATGTGTCCGCCAGTTTATTTTGCGTAAGCTGTGGGTATTGTTTTGTCTACTTGTAAAAATCAAAGTTTGGTTGACGCTATATGTTATTATACTCAAGATCACCAATTTTCGAAGAGAAACACGGATAATTATATTCAAAAATACTTATTCAGTTAAACGGGGTAATAAAATATAACTCTGGCAATAACAATTATGGTTATCTGACATACCGGGCGGCCTGAAGTTTTGGGACGGTCAAATATCTCGAGCAATACATATCAAATCAAAGTACGCCTTTAATCATTTTCAAACAGGATTTTCAAATACACTAAATAAAACTTCAATTTTGCTTTAAGTATTAGCCACCAGCAAATGTCTGACTAGTCCTTTTTAACATCATCATACATAAATTATTTAAGAATCCACAAATTATCAAATTGTATAAGCAATACTGGAAGTCTTTATGGTCTTTGTTTTGTCTCAAACGGATGCAAACAAGTTTTATTCTCCTTAGATATCAAATATACAACGATCACTTTAATGTCAGCAATTAAAAATGTTTGTTGATTATCTGAAACTGTATTACAGTAAAATTTTATACTTATATAGTAGGCGTGTATGATACTTATAATAGGTTTAGTAGCTACATAAATATGAGAGGTTAACCAAAATAACTCAGATTCACACTCTGAACGATTATAGCTGCATTAGCGGATACCTTTTCCCAAGAAAAGAAGTGATGCGTTGACCGTTCAATTTATAGTTCAATTTGATAAAGTGGCGCTTTCTATTTTCGAATTAGTGTAGTAAGGTTGTTCTTTCCGATGTGGTAGCCAAAAATTACTTTGATTGTTAAAACAATACAAAAAATGTTGTCAAATCAACCTAACTATTTCAACATTCAAAAGTTGTTACTTTAACAAAGATTATAGCCGCATTAGCGGATACCTTTTCCCAAGAAAAGAAGTGATGCGACAAAAATTGTCGACATTACATTTTTCTTAATGCACCTCAATATTTGTTTGTTTTCTTTATTTTGTTCTTATATCTTTTATAGGGATTTTCTGGATTCGTTTGATGTCCAAATCCCAAAGAAACTTTAGTGTTTCGTTAGGTTATTACAGGGATATTCGTCCCCGTTCGGTAAACCGCTTTTATGCACACAGGAAACACTTACGGACGAACGACAAACAATATCGCAACAATACGATACAGCCGACAAAAGAAGCGAGGCAAGTACGGCGCGACCCCAATGCGCACACAAAGCACAGAGCAAACGGGATAAGAGCGACTGGGCAAAATACCATTGCTACCCATTCCTTTTACTATTCTACTAGTGTTAGCGGACGCTTGTCTCGTTTACTGCAGCGTGTAAATCGGGTCAAGTAAATAAACATTTAAGGGTGGTAACCGGCCGGTAATCTTACCAAACTCACCCTCTACGAACGAACGCTACGCCTGACCGCACTCATACTTCGACGTTAAATCCATGTCAGCGTCGATTTAACCCGCTTTAAATACCAAGGGAATGATTCTTTCAATATATACGACGTCAATTGAAGCGGAAAGACCTCGTGTTGTCATGAAGGGACGTAATGCACGCGAGGTAATCGCAAACGCGTTAGCGCGTGCTGGACGTCAGGGCCCTCGAACGCGAGACCGTTCCTCTAACAAGCTGATTATTTGTTGCTGTTTACTGTGTTCGCTGATGCAGAATCGATATTTCTCTTTACTGGTCGGGTGTGGATAGAATGCGAGCTGTGCCGTTGTCTGTAGTTGCGAACTTGGTCCTTTTTTCTGGCCTTTGTTTGATTCACTTCCTCATCGGTTGGCAATTTTTACGCCCCACTAGTTTTTTTTTTGTCTCGATCTACCGGTTGGGGTATCGCCTCAAGCGAGTTTCAGTTCTCAATTATTTGTATAGAGTTATCGACGGTTAAAAATACCCTATAATTTTCGCTATTGACGTGAATTATAGCCGTGAGAACTCCTATTTAAGTATACATAGGTCAGCATCGTATTTTTAACCAATCACTCAGGTATAATTTTTTTTATCAGTTGAACTATTTTTAAGCAATTTAATAACTAGTATTTTGATTTATACCCTAAGATATTGAAGATATTTGTAAATTAATTGAGGAGGTATCCTGTACACAAGATACGAAACGTACTGCATGACGTTTCGTATCTTGTGTAAACCTCCTTATTGGTGCCTATACATAAAGTATTTACACAAGTAAAAACAGACAACAATGTAAATGGAAAACTTAAGAGGTATAAGGTACTATTTAGAAACCTATCGATAGAGTAAGCTGTTTTAAAAACTTTTACATTTATCAAAGCTAGTGCTCAATTTAATAGTTTCGAATTATATTAATCAATTTAAATTTCCCACCAAAGTCTTTAATAATTCAGTATGCCTACAAAAACCAAATCACTATACACAGTAAAAAATTGCGTGTAGAAATTAACACTAAAAGTGGTCTATATAAGTCCACACTATTTTTGGTAAATTTTATACTGTGAAATTTAGTAAAATTTACCAAAACGATTTGGTAAATCCTACACTTTAAAACGTGTAGTGTAAGACACTTGCCAGTGTAAACTACCAAGAGATGATGTACACCTTTGGGTGTTAGTTAGAGGTACACTACCTGGGTGTAGCTTTTACACTGAATAACGTAAATGCCATTAAAGTGCTTAGCTCTAAATGAAAGCATATCTGCGCGGTAGTATGTTCGTGCAAACGGCAGAAGTGCTCGCCGTCTGCAGTCACAGCGGTGCACTGATGATATTTTATTTGTATAGATTATGTATATCGTACAGTATATATACGCTAAGCACTCTAATAAACGTAAGGTGGTGAAGTGATCCAAAAGACACTTCAATTTGCTAATATAAATTTATTTTCGAAATATCTTTTTGTGTAAAACAGAAGTTAAACATTTGCTTCCTCGCAAAACGCACAATGTACAGAACAACGTTTAAACGACATGCACTATAATATATGTAAACGAATACGCTAATGATTAAACAAAAATATGCCTTGGAACAATATATCAATAATATTACTAACAATAATTAATGCTAATGTCATAAAAATCTTTTAGAACTGATAAATATTTTAGGAAATACAGCAACAAAGAATATAGGTTGTAAACGATACGTATTATCTCAATGATGACTTATTAGTTCATTTCTCAATATTTTGCAGGACTAGAAATCCATAAATTTTCAAAGCAATTGGCAAGTAAGATAGAACTTTAGAATGGGAAATAAATTTGAAAACGAATTTATTAACAGTAATACCGTGTAGATAATGATGTGTTCACTCTAATCATACTGAATAATACCACAAAGACAGTTACAACCGATGATTGCAAAAAGGAATGAATAAAGCAACTACAAACTACATTAAAGTTTAGGACGCGTTTATTATACATTAACTTTAACGCAGTTCGATGGGCGCTTAAGTTTTAACGCGTCAATCTAAATGCAGGCAAATTTATCGTTTTTAGAGTTTCAATTATAGCAAGCCCCAATGTACTCTGGGGAAGTTGGCAAGTCGTAAGACCGAGCGGTTTTACGATGCCCCTGTGATGGTGTTGAACGTCCAATAGTTGGATGTCGCATGGGAAATAGGTGCATAAATACACTAAGGGATGCAGAAGTGAAATATAGAAGCGTATATTTCACTTCTGCAAAGCGGTGGTTTTTAGTGTGAGTCTGGAAATGCCAACGATTTAAAAATGAATAGTATAAAATCTATTTAAAGAAGTTCAAAACCATTTCTACCTACATAATATATTTGTATTTGTAGTATCAACTGAAACCTACGCATTAACAAATCATCGCAACACGGTTTTCAATGGGGAATCCCTATTTGAGTAAACGTTTCGTCTTATTCAACCCGGTAGTAGGGAAATATAAAAATAAATAGAACGCCAGTAAACGAAAATAAAATCCGGATGTTGGATACGGGAATCGGGAAAAAATTGTTGTGTGAGAATCCGGGTCGAATCGATAAGCTGTTGGCGGATGGAAATGGCGAAATATATATGGAAAAGGGGGAGACTTTTGGCAACATTAATCATCGATTGTGAACGATGGGGGGAATGCGATTCGGAATCGCGAGGAATTGGCAATATAAACAGAAATAAAATGCAAAGGCAGTTTGTACGATTTGAATCTCCAACAATCGCGGATGTTGCACAAAATATTTCATATGTTTTAAAAAGTTTCAATAGATATCATAGCTGGTTAGTATTCACATTAAAAATTAAAATATTAAAACAGCACACAATAAATCAAAACACAATGTTTCATTTTGCCTTGAAAAACGATGCTTTTGCATTAAGTACCTATACATAATGTCAAAGTTAAAATTTCTCACGACTCGAAGTATCTGGAGGTAAATTTGAAATACGACGGGCAAATATTAAACGTTAATACCTAAAGCTCGGCGAATTGCGCAGATTCGAAATGAAACTAATAAATTTTCCGAATTTATGTTTCTCACTTAATTTCCGTCTGTTAACTGTGCACAAAGTTTCAAATTCGGGCTCCTCAGACAAAAGCTCGTTTTATCGTTTAAGTTAAAGGTTTGTAAATTTTTAATTCCCCCATTTAACAATCCCTTTTAGGGCATATAAACGTTTGATTATGTTCGCTGGATGAGGAGTTGTTATGTTTTAAAGGTTTTTTTTTTTTTATGTCGAGGAAGTAACGATTTTGTGCGAAGTTGTTGTGCCCTGCATGGGATACAATGTGCGATTTTTCAAATGATAAACAGATTTATATCTATGGTGTTAGGAAGTATTGAAAAAGTTCGAGTTTTCAGTTCTTGGTTTGAGATTGTTTTCTTGTTTGTAAGTTTAATTCTTATCACCCCAGATTAAAATTTACTATTGAAGTTGAAGAAACCAACAGTATTATATTTTTAGACATTTAACTTATAAAAAACAATAGCGAAATTTTAACTATATGGTATATTAAACCTACATCATCTAAATTTTAAATTATCACAATAAATTTCAAAAAAAATTAGTGCTACTATTAGCTTAGCTGGTAGAGCTATAACTTTAGCAAGTCCAATTTTTCGATCTGATGATACTATTATTAAACCAAAAAATATTCTAAAACAAAATAATCCATTAATAACATCAAAATGTGGCAACCTTGCAAAACATTAAACTATTGTCTATTTCTATTAATAAGCGAGGTCTGCATGTTAAAGATCGAAAAAGAATCAGCCTGCATACCGAAAGCATTTGCGAATTTTCATTCACTTTAAGCTCTACTCAACTAACATAAAATACTTTATATTATCATTGGCTCGTTGTATCATGATGAAATAAAATGTTTTGTTCGTATAGTATGTTTGTGGAAGCGAAGAACGCTGTGAAACGTCACAAATAAAATAGGAATTTCTAATTTAATTCAAAATTAGAAACGAAGGGAGTCACGTGCAGATTAAAACATTGTAAAATGCACAAAATAAGCCCGGCAGCCATTGAATTAAAACTTTATTAGGTACCCCGTTAACCGACTTTATTCTCCAACGCGAAAAACGTCATTAGTATAATCTACTTACCACGCGAATTTAATATTGCAACTGCCTCTGCTCTGCGTACATTTGCGAGCAATAAAAACGTATATATATACACACAATGAATGGAGGTGGAAGCATTGTATGATGCATTTTTATCTGAGTTTCCCTTGTTGGGGGATTTAATTTATTAGTATATGTATTCAAATGTATGGGAACAAAGCGCTGGTAGATACATATGTATTTTTAATACTGTTTGTTCGATACTAGTTAATGCAATGGCTTCAAATTAATTAGATGGATACGAGTGCATGGCTTTTGTACTGCCTGACGCAAATAGCAGGCTTAGAATATTCCTGGAATTTAAATGCTAACAGCGAAGTAATAGCGCCCTTTGAACTACGTATAGACATTGTGGGTAGGTTCTTCTGGAGTTCATATATACATATATGCTACTGCATTAAACCTTTATTGCTGTACTCTCATTACTACGGCTTACGAACGTGTAAAATTGTTATCCTTTTCAATGTATTGTAATGGAAATCTGCAGAGGAATCCTCGGGATAAACTATTGTCGAGAGATATTATAATTGACGCAGCAAATTCTTCTTTTTGCGTTGTTAAAATGTTGGATAACTAAAAAAAAAGGATTATGTGCAGGATGATTCAATAAAATGTTTCGCTAGAATTTTTAAAATTTCTAGTAAGACTTTGATTTTGAGTTATCGACATTACTACCATTGCTAGACAGTTATACTACGTCATTAGTCTCAACATTTCAGCTCGAAATGTTGCCACCTTGAGTGGCACACCTAAAGGGAGTATTTGTATTCATTTCGTTCATAAATAGCAAATTTATACTCCAAAATCTACTAGATGGCAGCACGTATTCTAATCTGATAACTATTTTATCATGACCCAAACACATAAGCAGGCACGTGACCTTTATTGTGTGGAGTGATTCGTTTTTGCCGCTGTAGCTTTTGTTTGATGCTTCTCTTTGTTTCAACCGCTCGTATCTAATTTGTGATTTGCAGCGTAGTTTATATTGGACAGGACAATACGGACTCTTAATTTAAACATGAAACTTGTAACGTGCCGTTCTGTTGGAAAATCCATTCCAGTATTAATTTTAAGCCGATAATTAATTTATCATTGATTTCGCTCTATTCAATCGATTTTCCCATAGTTCGGTAGCGATACTGCCGCATAATATTTTGTTTGATCAAGTTTTTTTTTCAATTTATTCTTGTTTACTACGCGGAGTATCGTTCCGACCCTCCGAGCTGTGATTTCGGTGGCGACAAAGTTCTCTGACACGACGCAGCGCTACTATCTGAGCTGTGTTTTCGACGCCGACAAAGCCATCTGCCACGATACAGCACCAACTTGTACTTTATAACCGCTCATTCGACTTTGACCCGACCCGACGCGAATCGTTTCTGAGCTGTATTTTCGACACCGGCAATGCCCTCCGGCACGACACAGCACCAACCTGTACTTTAAAACTGCCCGCGTATTTTTGACCTGACCCAGTATATGATTTTACTCGTCTTATTTCGTTGTCTAAATTGGGTAATTAACATTACTCGACTAAATTAGAGAGCGCTCCCACATATGGCAAATATTTGCTTATATTTACGATTGTTCATGCATGATGTTTTTGTCACTCACCTGTTCTTTTTTCTTGTTGTACAGATCTCGTTGTAAGTTGCACCTATTTTATAGAATTACATTCTCAATTGGTTCTCAATGGTTTAACTCTTTCGATTGTTGCGCACGCCTTGAACAGATCCCTGGATATCCCGCGCTCACACAAACAGCTACCAATCTGCGGTGAAATATTATTGTAACGACAAAGAAGCGCAACCACAGACCGATGCTACGCGCGGTACTTTGTGTTACAGTTGACTTGTACAACCAGCGCCGCCGGGCGAACACGAAGTGGGTGATAGAATTAAAAAATATATAAAAGCGAGGCGTCTATTATTTCAACCATTGTTGCTGTTTATACATATATATGATATTGTTATTTCAATATAGAGATTTGCATTAGTATTCACCATTCAGCCGTGTTATAAACTTTTACAATTTCATCCTACCTGTATTTTGATAACGGAACTGCAAATGCAATCGGATTTAAAGTTTGATATTATAATAGGGAAATTTCCATTATGTCATGCAGCGACACCGCTACGGTTTTAATTATCGAAAATATCCATTAAGCTAAATCAAAGCTTTACCAAACGCGAAATATTAAAAGCCAACAACAGCACAGATCAGCGAAATATACATTATACACATTTATTAATAGTAGCCTTTCATCTAGAAATAATCG
Source organism: Cetonia aurata (assembly GCA_949128085.1). NCBI lineage: Eukaryota > Metazoa > Arthropoda > Insecta > Coleoptera > Scarabaeidae > Cetonia > Cetonia aurata. The sequence goes on from OX421885.1 coordinate 41,301,223, forward strand.
GCGATTTGTTAATATTCTATCTCCTGTCAGGAATAGTGGTCACAACGCGTTATTTCGTTGATAGGAGATTGGACGGGTTCGACAGGTAATCATACAAAATAATTGTTATTAGTGTTATTATTATTGATAACAAAGCCTGACTATGGTTTTAGTATTTCGTTGTGGGATTAATATTCGAGTGTGGCACACAATAGAAATATTATTTAGTTTTCAAGGGGCATTACTCTTAATTAGGAAATTTAATTGGCAGCTGTTAATACACAAATTCCCAAAATTTCATTCAAATCGTTTAAGAGATTTCCCTGTTACTAACAGCGGATATCACAATTATCAAAGTATTATCTGTAAAGAAGATAGATTTATGTAACGTAGTTCAGTGCAAGTCACTTATATACGCGAAGAATGGAAGAGGTCCCAAAACGAACCCCTGTGGTACTCCTCACTTGCCTGTTATCCACTTAAATTTTATTCCTATGTTTTATTACCATTCGGCTTCGAATTACTTCCCTACCCACCATATTCTCCAGATTTCTCTCCCAGCGACTTTTTCCTGTTCTCAGACCTCAAGAGAATGCTCGCTGGACAGAAATTTTGCGCTGATGAAGAGGTGATCGCCGAAACTGAAGCCTATTTTGAGGCTAAAGACAAATCGTACTATAAAAATGGTATCGAAAAATTCCTCGTAGAACGTTAATGCAAGACGGTATTATCTGTATTACCGTATAAGTATAGACTCGGTATTTGGGCGCTCTTCGCACAACAGATGAAGCGGTACGTTAAGTAATGATATCGATATATTTTTTTTTGAATTATCCTTTTTACCAGTTATTTGTTTAATTATCAGAAGCAATCGGAAGTTTTAACAACGTACAGTCCCGGAAATTATATTAATATTTATGTTCTGTTTAAGAAACAAAATGTGAAAGAAATAAAATATTTTTTTCCAAAAGTGGTTTGTTTTCTCTTGAATATAGGTACCTATATCTATGAAAAAATTACAAAATTTACGATTTAATTATATTAAGCCCTATTACAGCTTGTAAACATTTCAAAAATCTTAAAGTGATGGCATCGCTAGTCAAAACTTAGCATCTACAAGTTTTGATTAGTGATGTCATCACTTTAAGATTTTTATGGATTTCGTGCTTAAATATCTTTCAGAATTTCGAATACTTAACTGAAATATTATTACCGTTGGTAGGAGCACATACGTACATGTGTTATTTCTCCTTTATTCTTGTAGAGCGAGGAATTTCGCGAGCTTCGCAAACGTCAGCCCAAAGGTAAGCCGCTTAACGCTGTGTGCGTGAGAAATAAATCTTCGGATGTTTTACAACATCCTAGCACGAGAGGATATTCAGGTTGAGATATCGAGAACAGGCCTACTTAAAGATAGGGAAAACCGTCTGCGAACAGTTTTATTTATAGAACAGGGTAAGATTACCGCTTTGGAAAAAAGAGGGCACGATAAATTAATGCTCTCTTTTGCTTCGTGTTGGTATATAGGGAGCGCTTGATGCTAACCCTAATAAATATATATACAGTTACTGTAATGGTAATAAAAAGTTTTTCATTAGGAAGTTCTATTTTCTATTTTAACAATGAAGAGAGCCAAGGATTAGACTGCTTTCCTGTAGGTAAAATCCAGTAATTGGGTTTTGGAACCTTTGGTGTAACAATAACTATCACACTGACAAAAGTCAATGCTAAAATATAGCATTGACTTTTGTCAGTGTGATAGTTGTAGGTAAAATGTTCAAACAGATTTACGAAGTGACTTCTTCCGCTTAATGCTCCTAGACTCATAAAATACCCGCGTACATCAAATTAAGATTGTAGAATGTACTTTCGAGTAGTTCCGAGCACCTGTTGTTCCAAACAGCGCTCGGAATATTTATGCTACCAGTTAGCTACACGAGTATAACTGCATGGGTACCTAACTTATTTACGTGTACCATCTTATATTTCGCGGTACACACACACTAACAAGCCGCCTTCCCCCACAACTATAAAATAAGACACGCAGAGCGAACTGAATGCGAAGCCTGTCGACGTCAGAAAACTCGAAACAAGATATTCACGTCTATAATAAATATGCCAGGTAAATGACATTGCCTCTGTAGCTAGGCAATTTGTTACAGTGCGTCTTTTTTCGGTAACGCTCCGTCTCGCTCTTCTTCTATTCTTTTGATAAACTCTACGCCGACATGCACCCCACGGCTGCGGTAACGACTGCTTATTTATTCCAGGTTATTTCGGATCGATTTCATACGTTCGCGTATGTTCGCCGAAGCGAGGGGAGAATCTAAAAGTTGAAGATTGCGACCGCAGCTAATTTGGAAACGGAGGGAAGTTTACGCAAACATCGACGATATTATTCGATTACATACAATCACCTGAGGTTGTAATTCAACCCCTTTTAAAACAATTCGCAACATAAATATGTGTGTCGCAGGTGGAGAAAAGTAAAACATACTAGAAAGCCCGCGTTTCACGTTGGAACGCACCCTATTGAAGAAGTTGGCACGCCTTGCCCGCGATCCACCTTGGCCTGTGCTCTCTATAGAAGGTTGAAAATCTTTTGGGTAGTTGTTCGCTCTTTAATCCTGTAGAATTGATATGGAAATCTAAGATTCAATCTGCTAATTTATCATCTGTACTTTCTTTTAATGTTTTCAAGTTATCAGTTTTAAATTTTTTTAATTTTCAACTTTTTAATGGTGTTTTTGGAAAACTGTTCGCTCTTCCCTGGAAATATATTTAATTTTTTCATTTGTCGTAATTTTGTAATCCCTTTATTATTTTTTTTCAAAGGCCACTCCCTTACTTTTAAAAAGACTGGATGCTCGGCGTCTCGCTGTAGTGAATACTTTTTCTTAATATACGTTTTTTTCTTAAATGAAATTCTTTCATTTGTCTTAATTTTTTAATTTCTTTATTATTTTTTTTTGTTAAAGGCTTTTCTTTAAAAAGATTCGATGCTCCGCGTCTCGCTGCAGCGAAAAAATGTGTAATTTCTGAGTTTATCGAATTTTTCTTAATTTTTCGTTTTTTTTTAACGCATTTTTGTCTTTGGAAAACTTTTCGCTGGAAATATATTTTATTTTTCATTTGTCGTAATTTTGAATTCTTTTATTTTTTATGTTTTTCAAAGCCCTCTTACTAAAGACTCGACCCTCCGCGTCTCGCTGATGAATTGGTATTGTTTGGACTGTTTCCACCGTCTGTTGGATTTTGGTAATCCAACGTTTCCACAGTGGTTCTACTGGCATCATCAGAGTAGTCCTGGTAAGAACTGTCATTTGTTAATTCAATAGTTGGTCATGAAAATTGCATGTGTAAACGGGTAAATTGCCAGTAATTAACAGTATTATACACTACTATAAGCATTTTTTCAATTTGTTCTATATTCTGTTTCCCAAGCGTTCTGTGCTAATAAACTGTGTGTACATCATTCCATGTGAATGTGGACGCACGATTTGTTCAGGAAGATTTAGGAAAATACTGGAACGACAATGAGTTATTGGTCTGAGTCTTCTTTTTACATTATTTTTCATTATTTTCAATAGCACGCGTTAATAAACTTGCTGCTCGCTGACAATAGCCTTAGAGCGCGAACCCAGTTGGGCTTAATGCGCCAATCTCTATTTATGTTAATATTTATTACAATTTGTTACAAATTTATACGCTAGCAGTTCTTCTAGGAGAACACAGTGTGTCTTGTCAAAATCGACGTTATCCAAGTGGATTTCTAGACGATAAATTAGAAATCCCCACCTAATTTGTGGTTGTAATTCTTAATCATTTACAAGTCCAGAATATATAAAAGAATGCTAGGATTTATTCTGAAGAAAAAAAGTAGAAGCTTCGATATTGTTTTCCACAACAAATCTTCGCGATAACTTAATTATTAACGGAACCTTGGACTAATGAAATCGTCCTAAATGAGGCGTGGGATGACAGAAACTACCTGCCGGGATCCCTCGGTTAACCAAACGAACTTTGGTAATCCACAGAGCGAACGAAGTAAGAAAGTTTCCCCGGGCGCGGTAGAGGACCTTTTTTTCTGATCGCGAATTAAGTTGCAGTCAGGGCACGTGTGATCACGTGGCCCTGAAGTCTAAAGAGAAGGGAAGGAAACTCGCAGACGACCCGCGTGAATAAGGTAACACTGACGACGGGGTTTCGGTCGCCAAACTTTGACAACTAAAGAGTTTCGTACTCGTTAGGAAAGAAGACCAGAAGATGTGTGGAGTGCTTTTGTTTGTCGCTAGTTTTATTTGCGTTTTTTGTTTTCCCTGTAAGGATAACCTGATCAAAAATTTAGCACAAACAAAAATCCACGTTGGATGTAAACACTTTATTTAACTCGTTTAAGATAGAAGTTAAATTGGAAGATAAATAAAAAAGAAGATAATAAAACCATTTTTTCTTTTGATTAATACTGATGTATACTTTTAACTTTGGATCTTTGGATTAATAATAAAGACATGATCATTGATAGCACTCCCGTCTTTTAACATATTGTTAACCCTGCTTATTTTTTCTTTGATAATTTTTGAGTCTGTTCCATTTTTTTTTAAACTTAGGTTAATATAATTTGGAAAAAACTACTTTTGATTGATTGTTATTCTACTCGTAATTTATTGTTTAAAAAGTGCTGCTTCTATAACAAATATGGCTTCTACGCTGCCTTGTGTAGTGTTCCGTCGAATTTAAAGAATTGATGTGGGCCTTGTTGGATTTAATTTGGAAGTCCTGAGACCAAGAATGATTAAAATATAAATCAGATTTCGTCACACTTAATAGCGTTAGCCCAAGACCAATTTCCTCAAAACATTTATTCCCCAATAACGAACAAATCACCCTCGTACGGATCCGCGGTTAAGCTCCCCGTCTATCAAACGCGCAAAGCGCTAATCCGTCCCGTACTTGTTAGTAACACATTTCATCGAGAACTTACAAGCGGCAGTTATAACTTGGGATTAACTTTACAACTTCGGATTGAGCGCCGGGCGAAATTACTTTCGTCTGTGCGCTTGTCTCATATCGATATTCGCGCCGCCCGAAAACGGGTAAGTACAGCGAAGGGAAGCGGTTCCACGGTTCCGCTCTTCGACCGCTAAACAAATTGGAAAATCCGTCTTCTTCGACAGAGCCGACGAATAGTGGGCGCGTAGTCCCGTCAGACGGCCCCGATAACACTCGGAGTAATTTACGAGACAAGTCTGGCTATCGGTTTTGCCCGCTTGTCGCGTGTTTCTTACGGAATCTGAGGTCGGGCGAATGTAATTTCGCGGATCGCATGTTCGTGTATCGTCTTGAGGATGCTTGTTAAAGTTGTGCGGTTTGTTTCTAAATTTTTAGTTGCTGCAGTTGAAATTATGATAGAACTTTAGATTTATGGGATGGGAGCTCCTGTATGGTGCTTTTAGAAAGTATTATTAGCGGTTTCTTACACATAATTTTAAGAAATTGTATATTGTATGTTGTCATTAAACATAAAGTTGTCTGATATATTTCTTAAAGAAGATATTATTTCAATATTGTACAAAATACACTAACTTAGATAAAATTTTACGTTTCACCTGTTTTATTACATTTGATTAAACTGGTGGGTGCGCTGCGCACTCAATACGACCCTGGTTTGCGGGAAGACAGCCCAACTCTAATCATTAGTCTTGGCAAACAAAAAATTAATTGCGTTGTAACTTCTGTATTCATCGTAATGGATAATATTTGTAATAATATAGTGATATTGCAACAAGCACTTCTACCAATTATTCCAGTGATTTCCTTTTGCGTTTAAAGCTTTCGATGGCTTCAATAACATTGTCAAAATTCTGACTTTTACCATGTCTGTCATGACGATCTGCTTCAACATAAAGTTCCCACGAGCTTGCTCTTATCTCATTTAATAGAAGTCTCCATCGTTGATTCTGAATGACTTGCTTTAGGCCAAAATCACAGCCTGTACATCGTTGCGAAATAAACGTACACCCTGTATATTGTATCGAAACGAGTCAGTTCTCGCAGGCGCCGCAGGGCATTTCGCAGTTGGCACACAGAAAGTCGTGGGAGTCATTTCTTGCTTCGCACCGTACTCGGAATCAGGTAGGAGTGAGTGGTCCAGGATCGGCTAACCTTTTCTACTACTGCTCTCATGTAATATACATATGTACCTATGTATTACATACATATTTCTTATCTTGTCACTTATTTTGTCGCAACCACCAATAACAGTAACACCCAAGGAGGCTGGTTCAAACCGAATTTTTTTTTTATACATTTAAAGTTGGCACCATAATAAACTGACTGCCTAGTCTGCTATCACATACGCTGCAATTATTAGTACTGACGTAGCCCGAGGCGAAAAGAGAACACCATAGAATTGCAATGAGTTCCTATTAGGTACGGTATTCGATCAAAGAAAAAAATTTGCAAAAAAATCTAATCGCCTGTCAAACAAAATCTCAAATTGTCCGCCATTATTATGATCTTGCTCCAAATCGTCTTTATAAATCTTTTTATGCCTGTAATTAAGATGAATATTTATTACGTAACCTTCGATTACCGACTGCAGATGGCGCTGCGCATAAAACAGCTACTCGCCGATTGGATGATCCAAACGATACTTCATCATCAACGTCAATTATGACAGTTCCAATTCGCTCTCATCCTTTTGTTCGGCCCATTACCGTAAATCCGCTCAATTTTCACAGCTCGCCTGCTAATAATTGGAGCAGGTACGCTTAATTGGTGCCGCGTGCACCAGAGGGCGTCCGCGCGTTCCCCCGTGAACGTTACTTAATGGACGAAACGACGCGACGACTGTTCCACGCCATGGAACGTCGGTAGGCCGTTGTTTCGCTCGAACTCTGGCAATATAGTAGCTCCGGATCGTGTACAGAGATAACGGACGCGTGCGGCGCTCACGTCGTGATTGACAGCGGTAATTATTTGAATTGTCTTCGTTGCGTCAGGCGGGCGCGTGGTAGTGATTAATGGAAAGGAACGTTGCAGGAACCTGCCACGACTAGATCGTGACGCTTCAGGTCCTGAAGTATTACGTTTTGTTCGCGTTTGATGGTGCTACCTGGTTTTTTATTTTTTCTGCGAAAAAAGAGCGGTGACTAGGTTTATAAAATTGAATTATCGTATTTGCGATATCCGTTCCTGAAATGTTGTAGCGACACGCCAACCTAATGTAGTTTGATGATGAAAGAACACGATCACATGCGTGACATTTTTAGGAGGATCATATCGACCTCGAATTCTATATTTATAAGGAAAATACTGAAATGTTCCGGGGACATAGCAGTAGCATTCTAATATAGAAAGGAGTTGAAAAAAAAATACTTAAACACATATACCCATGCTTCGTGCAAGTTATTTTCCTTTAAAATATAGTCAAATATTTATTTGTTTGCTTAACCGTAGAAAAAATAGGTACAAAACATGGTGTAAGCCACATCATTCGCGAATATAGGCTTACTTGGAGTTGATTTAATGGGATTATATTAAAAATATCCGTACGTTGTTAAAGTAACTGGAGTTATACAGCGGCATCCAAAATTGTGTAGTAAAATTTTACTTTAAAAGTCATCATTAAATTATACACAAGGTAACAACGGACTACGAAAATTTTCAACAATAAACTGAACTCCACTTGGATATAATTTTGCAGGGTATTTTCCGGGATCATCCGTTACCAAGTATGAGCTTAAGTTTTTTTGGAACATTTTCAATGTATCAGAAATATCAGCGTTCTTGCTATAGTTATTATTGTCACCTAAGACGAAGAATCACTAGAACAAGGAGACAAGATCCAGACCTGGTCATGGTGGAAGAAGAAGAATTCCAAACTGCAAAGAAGGAGCTTAAAAGGGCGATTAACAAGAGGGCCAAATGGGAGGAGTTATGACAGGAAGTCAAGAACGATCTGTGGGGACTCGACTACAAAACCATCACTAAGAAGCTGGGAATTAAGTCTGCATGACCCAGTCTGCAAGCGGCATAGATGGATCGCATCGTGGAGGTGCTGTTCCCTAAACACCCAGAGAGACAGCCGGAAGACAACGTGGTGCGAGATTCCCCTGTTCACGGAGGAGGAGCTGATTCAGTGCCCCCGGCCCCTTTTGCACGGTTCCAACCAATGCCTGAAGCACGGAGCTTTTCCACGGGCATGGAAAACCCAGCACCTAATGTTTATTAGCGAGGGCAAGAGTGACCCAAATACAGCATCGGCCTATAGGGCTCTCTGTATGTTGGATACAGCAGGGAAGCTACTAGAAAGGCTCCTAAAACCGGACGAAGGACGATATCGCAGCTGTGATTGTCGCTTCTGACATGGAGGACACTCAGAGGCGGCCCAATCAGGTCACGAGGAGGGTCACCATCTGGATGGACGAACACTGGTTGGAACTGGCCACACAGAAGATTGAGATTGTTTTGCTGATCGAACGTAGGATTCCTTTACAGATACCACTTCAAGTCGCCACGGAAACAATCACAACATCGGAGTCTGTCAGATCGCAGGTATCTTACCAGTGTATGTAGACAGTCATATGAAGTACTGGGATCGCATATGCTTTGCTGCAAACAAAGCGGCCCAGAAGGTCATTCAACTCAGCCGGTTATTCGTTTGCTTTTCCTATTGGGATGACAACAATACTTTATCATATTCCAATGGGCAAATAGCATCAAACTATCTGCGGATGTCCATGGAGAATCTCCGCTTAGTGGTGGGAATTGTGGCGGGACACTGTCAGTTAAGAGCACACCTTTTTAACCTGCGATTGGATACCAGTTAAATTTGCAGGGGCTGCTACTATAGAGGATGAAACGGCAGAGTATGTTCTCTGCGACTGCTCTGCCCTTATCTATCAGGAAAATTATACTAAAAGGAGACGTTCGGCTTGGCATCGCCAGTGCCAGGAAAGCTTCCCTTAGAAATGTTCTAGCGTTTTTTAAGACAATAGGTTGGTTGAGAACTTTGGTTGGGCAACCTTAATTGAGGTAGCATAGTGCGCCATCTGTGGTATGGATGCAGTGGCGATACAGCCAAGTTCCAAAAATCTAGAATTGTTGAGTTAAGTATGTAAGCATGTCTATTTTATTGTTCGGTGTTCATTACTGGCGCAGTTGTTCTACAATTATATAAGCTATCTATAAAAACGATTGTATCATCATCTTCAAAACAATAAAAACTTAATAAATTGTGTTCAGATAGGTACAATCCCAAAAACGTGAAATCAACTGGATTTACTAGAGGTGCCCCAGATGTTTATTGACGGGTAGTTAGTCTTATCATTGTTGTTGAATGTCATTCATGGAATATTGTTACAAATTAGTCTTATGTTCAGAAACGAGATTAATTCGGCTTTGCTGCTGAGGATGTCAACAAGCTTGTCGAAAATGACTGATGCGGTAAGGGGATTTTCTATTAAACTACTTTGGCATTTCACCGACCGACGATGACAGGTGATGAGGGAATCCACAGCACCGGAAGGACATATTCCAATTTAGAACATGTAGCCCCAACAAACCGCGAGAAATACAACGGACCGTCAGAGCTTTTTCCGATAATTAAAAGCTATCGCTTTGTCTCTTAGTTCTAAATACGAAGCATTCGGTCGCGTTCGATTCTAAAAAAGGAAACAGTGCGCAAAAAAAGCGCCGTAATTTGTTTTTCTCCGGCAGTTCGTTCACCGGAGGTTCGGAAAAGGACTAGCCCGCGTTTCCAATCCGTAATAAAAGAGTTTACGGTTCTCTGTACTCGAGGGCCATGTATAATAAATACGTTACGGGTATGCCATTAGGCGCTTCGGTAATTTTTCGGCCATTAGTTCGAATCTGCGGGGAGAATCTCCCCATTCGCCTGGAGTCCCCTTCAATTACCGCAATGCGTCCGATATTCCGCTAAGATTTCTCTGGCGGAAATAGAAATATATAAATTCGGGCGAAGCCACCAACATAGCACATCCGTTACGTTTTATCGTCTTCCTCTTCATTTAAATAATCTCGTGATAGATGTCGCCACTGTTCGCCCCTAAAGGAGACCGAGTACAAAATGGACGCATAAATTCTGTAGGAGTATGATGCGGGTCGCAAGATGGATTGTTCAGACGGGCGATATCCAAGACGATATAGCTTTAGTGGCAAAGATGTAAAAAATTAAACGAAAAAGCGGAAAACGGGCGAGGTGTCGATAGCAATTGAGAGGATGGGAATTTATTAGATGTTCCGATGAAAATATATAGCTTAAATATAAGTTTTAAGTACTAGTTTATTGATCCAAAACAAAAGACAAAAAAAGCAATACCATTACAAAACAGAAGAAATATAGATAGATGGTTTATTGTCCAACAGATATAAAATAATCCAGTTAAAAATAAACATATTGCTGTGTACTGAAAGTACCAACAAAAATGTAAAAATGAAATTTTACAAAGAAAAATCAATTTAGCTAGCTCAAATGATAACAATTTTTATTAAGGCGCAAAAGAACAATTAATCTCCGGGTTGCTTTTATAAAAAGAAAATTGTGGGTTAAAGGATAACTCACTTTCATTAATACTCCAAAAAAAAACAATTTAAAAGGTTTAATTAAAAATAAAAGAACAGCAATTTTGAAAGATATAAAAATTCTATAATTTTTATTATATAAAAAAAAGAAAAAAAAATGTTAAATACAAACTTGCAGAAAAAAACCTTGGATGTAAGATCCTGGTCGAAATAAAACTGCTTGCTTTAAATTACAAACGGACAATTCAAAATCCTTTTACTAAGCAAAAGAAAACAGAAAAAGTTCAGGAAGATAATAAATTTCTGCAAATCAATCCACGTGGTCTCAAAATTAATACAACTAAATTACACGTGAAAAATTCCAGTAATTTAAATAAATGAAAATTAAAAGCAAGCACAATGCTATTTTTCACCCAACCCGCGGTGATTAAAAACTAATTACAAAACAGAAAAATTAACAACGAACTAAAAAAATTACTCTTTTAAACTTAAACTATCTTCCTGCACGTAAAAATAATAACAGGTCTTATATCTAAATTGTGTACACAAAAATACAATATCAATTATTATTAAATGAGTTCCATGATTAACGATATTAATTCAAAAATGTGAATTCAATGCTTGAAAGTGAAAATCTCAAAATGGCAGAAATCAAATACAAATTTATATAACTCTACTTACACGTGTCATCAGGGAACTGCCTTTTCACGGCTCAAACAACCGTATAAGTATATAAGTCTCCGATGCGTGCGAAAACAACGCACCAAGAGCTGTCCGTAAACAGACTCGCAAAAACAAAATAATATATACAATATCCGTGAAAGCAAAATGTACAAATGAATGAAATTAAAATAAGTAACTGAACAATAAAATAAACAAATTAAACAATCCAAAACATTAACTCTCTTATACAAAAATAAAACAATTACAAATTTCTCGCAACATTTACAAAACCTTAACGGAATAAACAAGAAAAAGAAACTGAATTTACGCAAACCGGGTTGCCAGACCACAGCAATATGTAAACACAAATACAGAAAAATAAAAAATATTATACTACAACTTAAACTGTAATTTACGTTTTTTAAATTACTAGAACAGAAGGCAAAGGAGAGCAAAAAAATAAAACAGAAAGTGAGACAGCAAAAAGAGACAATGGACGAGACACTAAATGTAAATATTTGGATAAGTCTCCCTGCTCAAACAAGTTACTTGAATGAATGTACACATTAGAATTACTAATAATATTATAAATGGAGCATATTCTCTATCAAGGCGATCTCAATAAATTCGTTCTAGCTCTCGGGCAGTAGAACACATTGAATTGTCTATAATTTTCGCGAGGAACTAAATAATTAATCTGCATTATTAAACAAGCGACATCCAAACGGTTGTTTATAAGATTAAATAAAAACGCGATTCCGGCGCAGAAATCCAAAAAATCCACGTCGAACAAATCCTGTGGCTGAAACCACGCACTGGATAGACGTCGACTTTTTTTAAGTAGAGGTACTTTAAACACCGACGTTTAACTTGCTCCGAGGAACACGTATGGCGTAGGTAGAATGGAGATCATAGGAGCGTATTCTAACCTAGAACGCACAAACGCGAAATAAAGTGACATAATCGCTCGAGTGGAAGAAAACCGACATCAAACAAAACATCTGTAATGCAGCCTTGCGCACATTGTCAATTTAGCGTCAAACACAACCCTTAAATTTTTAATCGAGTTGTCGTGAGGCAACTAAGCTAAGCCTTCATATATAATACGACTGTACGTCACCACTCTGCACTTATCGACATTAACACTGAGTCTATTAGCACTATACTCAGTATGAAGCACGCGTTCACAATCCTGAATAGCGTATACTGCCGCATATATTTTTAAATCATCGACAAACAATAGCTTGGAACAAGATACGGTATTACACAAATCGTTGATAGACATGAAGAAAAGTAGCGGACCCAAATTGCTGCCCCGCGGCACTCTAGATGTCGGTGAGAAATAGTCAGATTGACAATTTAAACAGGACACAACGCAGTTTCTATCAGACAGATATGTTCTAAAAACGGACAAAAGTTTATGGGAAAATCCAAGTCTATCCATTTTGTACAGAAGAATTACATGATCTATGCGATCAAACGCTCTGACTAATTGAGTGTACAAGGCGTCAACTTGCTTGACAGCATCCATATTTTCCGCAATAAATAGAGTAATCGTTGTCAGATTAGTAACTGTAGATTTTTGTGACAGAAATGCATGGTGGTCAGCAGATATTTTAGGTATGACTGCAGCGTCAATGTTTTTGTATATGCATTTCTCAAAGATCTGCGAAAAATTGTTCAGCAACGCAATGGGACGATAATTAACAATAGAATTCCTCTCTCCTTGACTTGAAAACTAAAACAGGAACAGAAATATGGATACATAATAAATAAAGATCAAATCGAAGAAGAATGTCAGTCTTCAGTATAATACTGTTGATTGGTTGGCGTTGGAACCAGTTACCATGCGGATGAACGCCCGGAAGAACTAGAGTTCGTATTTTATCCGCTCATTAGTGCGGCAAGCACTTAGCTTATTTTATGAAAAGTGGTACAGTAATCAAAAAACGCACATTTTAAAAATAATTTGAAGTATACAGGGTGATGCCCTAAAGCGGGGCACATTCAAAAATTTTTTTTTAAACGAAACGGCCTCTTTTATGTTTTCTTATCTGCTTTAAATTGTGTTATCAACGATCCCCTGGTTTTTGATTTTGAGTGACGCATTGTTGAGTTATTAACGAAAATTAAAAAAAAAATCGTCGTGACAAGGCCATACTAATTTCATGCGACAGAAATTACGAATAGCTAAGACAACATTATTTAGTAAGTATGCAGCCAAGGGATGTGTTGACCGTACAAAATGATTAAACATTAACTTTATTATGCAGGGTATTTGTTACGATGCAGTCAATTTGTCGATTTTAAAAGAGCGTTTCCTGAATTTTTTCAAACACTCCGTATATTATCAAATTTTTGGAATGGCCCCTTAATTGCGCTTAATTTTTGTTAATAATGTCCTATACCCAAACTCAATAATTTCAAAGTTATTTTCAATTTTTCATTACAAACCGCGAATTATTTGTTTTCGATTCGATCATGTACCGAGCAAACGCTTTGTGCGTTTTTGATTACTGTACCACTTTTCATAAAATAAATTCCTTCAGTTTTATTTTTTAAAGACTATACTGGACTTTGACGCACTAATGAGCAATCCTGTATATATCTATGTATTGTTGTTATTTTAGTTACGTGCAGATGATAGGGGTATTCATAGGCCTGCAAAACATCTAAAGCCTATCTTATCATCACCGATATGTCGTATACCCGTATGACAAACTCGCGCTGTACCAACGTCGTTAATTCCCTTTGACGTACAAATTAACTAGCGCATAATTCCGGCCAAAGAGAATACCTACTATGCCGCACACACATAGATGCAAACATACGCGCGTTAAATAGAACTAACGGCAGTGGGAAACTAGTAAGGAAGCGGAGGCAATTGAAGCATTGCTCGGTAACTAGTAATAAATTGATGATCGCCTCTGGAGGGCACGCGCACGTCCGCCGCTATTTCTGTATTAATTTGGCCGTGTCGCTGCGTTCGCACACAAAGCTGACGTTCCTCTGACTCTATTCCGACATCAAAAAGCCCACCTGTATGGTCGGGCGATGCGGCAATAGAATAGGTACAAAGGGACTCCTTTAGTAACCCGTACCCTATTGGCGCACTGAATATTAGATTTCATAGCTGCGGGACCTCTATGGGTAATTGAAGTATTGAATTCTGGTAAAGGATGCGGTCTTGTTGGTGAACCTACTGCTGAATGTTATCTACATGCAATAATTATTTCTTACGCGAATGCTAAACGAAATGATGGTATTGCCATTTCATATTAAAGACATCTTCTGTTATCATGAACTTGACATTTGTAACGTCTATATACTCATAGCTGAGGTACATTACAGTATGTTTTAAATCAAAAGACTTATTTATATAATCTAATTAATTGTAGTTAAATGACATCAAAAATGTATGCAATAAATCATTATTAACTGACGCTTCGGTTCGCTTTAGGAAGACTCGTTAATTCTACTAGGTGATTAATGCAATTATTAATTATTATATTAAGATTTAAGGCAAACTCTAGATTAGATTAGATTAGATTAGATCTAATTAGGGTAACATTACACCGCGACCTATCGATCTATTGTGCCCCCCTACATCAGCTGCAAGCTGCTAGGGTTTGCCCGCACTTACAGCTCCCCATCCAGTCCAAGAACTTTAATAAATTGCAGTAGCTGTGATGGTTTCAAGGAGGGTATTTCTCCCTCGTCTATGACGTCTTTGCCAAAATAGTTGGTACGAGTTTCTGTGATGGCAGTGCAGTCGGATATTAGGTGTTCCGGACTTTCACCTTCCGCTCCACAAAACCTGCAATCACTATTCTGTTTCAGACCTATCCTTGTCATGTGTTCCCCCAGATGACAATGCCTTGTCAGAAAACCTGCAAGGATGCGTAGTCTGTTTCTGCTTAGTTCTAGCAGGGTCTTTGCTCTTTCCTTACTGTAATTTCCAAGGAATATCTTGGAGTGTCTCAGACCGGGGAGATTTTCCCAGAGGGAAGCTCTGAGCGTCTCCTCCCTGTCTTTGAGTTCTTTTTTGTAGGTGCTCATCCCTATGCCGCAGAACGGTTCTGGTCCCACAAACGAAGTTGTGGCGGCCCTTCTAGATTGTTTAGTCTATCAAGACATTCCCAGACTAATTTCGAACTGATGGTATTAGAGCTCAGTGCCATTATGGCTGCTTGGCTATCGGAGAAAATCACAATGTTCTGCTTCCGATAGTTCCTATCAAGGTTCAATTGAGCACATCTTCCAATCGCAGTTACCTCCGCTTGGAAGACACTGGGGTATATTCCCATTGGCTCTGAGTATTTGGTTCCTGGCCCGAATACCCCTGCACCTGTTCCTTTATCAGTTTTGGAACCGTCTACATACCATTTGATGGCATTTGCCTTTAGGGAGTAGGCGGAGGATTCTCCTTCCCAATCTCTCTTATTGCTCAGCTTCGTAACAAAAAACTTTTTGAAGCTGAATTTCCTAACCATCTCGTCATTCGGTAGACTTAGAAGTGGGGAGAATCCCGCTCGAGGTGACCAAGCCCTCTGGCACGGGGTCTCGTATCCTCCAGTCCCCGTTCTGACTAGTCTGTACATTGCCGCATGGGCCGCCCCCTCCACTACTAAGTGTAGGGGTGTGAGGTCGAGGATGACCTCCAGGGCCGCGGTTGGGCATGTTCTCATAGCTCCGGTTATGCATACGCATGCCAACCGTTGAAGGCAAACTCTAGCAATTATACTATATTGCGAATATGATTACACAAATTTGAATACCAGAATACCAAAGTGGTAATCGCGCTTGTAATTATAATTGAGCATTTTTTCTTTAACTTTCTCTAACTTCAAAGTCAATGAATGAACCTGTGTCAAATGCAACTAACGATTAGTCTGGTGAGAATTTAAGATTATAAAATTTAAATTATAAAAACCACCAACAGTAAGAAAGATTACTTGAAATGTAAAAAGTGGATACCCTTTGAAAAGAATTGCCAGCGTTGTACCACCGCATCATCTCAGCTCTCTCCTCCACAGTATAACGCGGCATTTTGCGTAAAAATATGTATTTAAAACTTAGACAACCAACTTACTTGAACTGACTAATAATACTGATCACTGATCAGTCAACACGTGCTATTATCTTACTACAGCGCCACACCTCGCTGTTAGGTAGAGTGGGAGACGGTGGGAGTATATGTACTTGCCCGACGTTTACTTTGCAGAGATTGAGGTTGTAGAGTAGGAGGTAATGCTGTCAGAAATAAAATACTACATTTCCAGATAAATTTCACGGAAATTCGTAAGCCGTTATGTTTATTTGCTTTTATATTTGAATCCGTTGACTTCCATCTAAATTCCTTTTTCATGTTCATTTCTCTGACGGATAAATGCTGTTTCCGATGCCAGTTGTGGCGGTATGGGCATTTTCTTTGTAAACAAAAAAAGATAGCAACTGTATGATAAAATCCAAGATGCTCCCACAACCTGGAATTTCCAATATAAACACATATACGTAGACAGCGGTTGGGGGGACAGAAAAATCTGATATCAAAGGAAAAGTCTTCAGTTTCCATCTTACCTTTCCGAAACAGTCTGCGACTTTCGCTTGCGACGTCCATTGAACCGGACGTTTGGTAACCATTTTGCTTTCGTTTTTATTTGGCCGCGGGCTCTCGACCGAACTCTCACTGGCTCGCCTGTTAGGAGAGGGGGTGTCTTTCCACCCAGTTTCGATTGAGGAAATGGAAAATTTGTCGCTGATGGTCCTCGGGGCGAACGCTTTCTGTTGAATGCGCTATGCCGCCATCGCACAAAGGAATCAGATTTATGCCATCTATACGTTCAATGGGAAATTATTAGCTGAAGGAATACACTGGTTTGGGTTGCGTGCGTTCGCTGCGATCGATAGGAAACAGGAACTTTCCAATACGAGAGATAAAAATTGCGGCAGATTCATTGCATGAAGGCGAAGACGAAAGCAGAGAATCGAATATAGTTTGCGATATTTCGAAGCTGTTATCGCTAAATTACCAAAAAGGAAAACTGCGTACATTGTACACTAGAATTGTGATTGCTCGCACATATCCACAGATACGAAAACCGTCGACAAACGCCATAAAACGGATGTCTAGCCCAAATTTTAAGAACCATCTATATTTTAGATTAACGAAAACAGAGCTATGGCAGTGCAAAGAGATTAATAGCGTTTTCAGCTTACTGCACTTTACTGCACTTTTATGCACTGAATGTATATCCATCTTATTTTAATACATAATATTAGTAAGGGAGCTAGATATACTCCACGCGTGCAGTGCAGTAAGCTGAAAACGCTGTAAGTTAGAAAAGTATATGGTCCCAGATTTCGCGGTGTTTTTGGTCAGTATCAATCACCGTCTTGCAAAGTCTTTGTAAAGCTAATCGCAAAACTTGAGCAACATGGCCTGATCAGACCAAAACCAAGATTTGTCTCAGCGAGTTCTTCAATAGACAGAACTGTCGCATCTGCGGTTCGGAATATCCAAGGACAATAGTCGGGAAATCTCTTTGTCTCCAATGAGTTACTGTTTGGTGTGGTGTCTAGATCGGCGTTGTCATCGGCTCTTATTCTTTTGACAATGATCGCCATCGTAGAATGCTAACCGAGTTTCTTTGGCCTATATTGATATAGACAATTATTATTTCCAGCAGGATAGTGCTATAAGCCATAGAAGCCGTGAACACTTGCAGTGTTGTGCGAAAAATTTCCTTGAGCGCGCTATTTCATCACATAAATTGGCCCCTTAGATCGTGTGGTTTAATTCCACTATACTTTCTTTTTTTTTTTGAGCTATGTGAAGTCTACGCGAACAATTCCAGCCCTCAAATCTATAATTTGCCAAAATGGGGAACGGTTATGCAAAAATGTCACAATGCAAAACTTCCTCAAAATAATGACCATCAGCAGATAGAGTCAAGGTAGAGTATTTCCTGGATATCATTTCCTACAAGCAATTGTTGGCTTTGTGCTTTGAATTTGGTATTTTTGTACTACTTTAGAATAAATAAATGTGTCTTTCAAAATTAAAGTTGGACTTCTTAGTTAGAAATCCTTTTCTGTCAAAGGTAAACTTTGTAAGGTATCAAAAATATTGAAATATCTTACAGCTACAAGAAAATTTAATGAGTTTTTTTTTGCTAGTCAAAGTAGTTGTTTTAGTATTCGTTTTGCATTTTGCATTGTGGTTTTAAATAATAAGGAATGAAACTGGAGTTTCCATTTGAAAATGTCCCATAATTAATATTTTTTTAATTTGTACAAGACGTTTTATATTTTTATGCATGCACCGCTTTAATGCATTTACCTTGAAGAATATTGAAGCATTGCAAGTGCTAAATTCCTTGTTTATGGTATAGTTTGTTAAATCAACTAATATTGTTATTGCAACATAAAAATTTGTAACTCTAACAAATTTTTCTCACTGTATATATGCAATGGAGGAAGTCAGTATACTCCATAGTTTGCATACCACCTTAAATGAGGCATTATTAAACAAAACGACCGCATTAATATGAATAAATCTGCCCTACAATGCAATCTAAGAGTATATTTATGTCTCTGCTCCGCCATTCCCTATTTTATAGCAACTGCGGCGCGACAGTTTTCCCTACTTCCCAGACGAACTATAAAGGATTTTGTAGTACACTATACAACGTTGAAATCGCCTAGTGCTCGTCCTAAAATCCCCGTTTTTTACTGTTACGATGTGAACGTAAAATTTTGACTTTATAATTCGAGTGCCGGCACGATCCTACGGTTGCGGCTACCAGAACCAAGGATCCAGTCTTTTATACGCATAAAGGTTCTCTTACGGTCGTGGATAGATCGAGTTGAATTTCAAATCGGTTGGAAGAATTCTACCAACCCTATGAAGGGTGTATCCGATCTGCAGTAGCAAAGAGTTTAGCTTGATTCCATCCAAATCGGTCCGTCTCGATATAGAAAGAAATTGTGGGTATATTTGCTTTCAGAACGGTTTTATATTGGTAGGTCTGCGCGGTTAGTCGCTCGTGTGTGGTGGAAATAGTAGTACGAGTGTATTGCTCGGCTCAATGCTTTTATTACGCTTCGATACCCGACGAGTGTGTTGTGGAAACTGTTTATTCATTGGGGATGTGCTTGTTAAATCAGGATCTATAAACAAAAGGTTTAATGTCTATGAAGTATTTTTTGTGAAAACGGGAAATAATAGAATATGGAACGATGTTATAAGTAAGGATTAGATTCTAGGAAAAATTTATTTTTGTTATTTACTTCAGATTAGACTTTCTGGGGCTACGCAGACTACATAAAAATCTACAAATAGTTGACGGCATGACCGATTGTATTAATCTGCAGACGAACCTTACGCTGATCGATGGATGGTGTGCCTGCAACACCTGCCTGTTCTGTGGTATCTTACACTAGATGTTCCTCGAACGTTGTGTTTAACTACTTAGTTCAAGCTAGAGTAGTTGCTAGAAATTATGAGATTCGTGACTTGGGTGTACTTTTTGATTCACGGCTGATGTTTTCTAACTATATAACTGAGATGTGTTTGTCCGCTTCCAGATCGTTGGGATTTGTGATAAGGTCATGCTGCAACTGTACTAATCTATACGTAATCAAGAGTTTGTACGTTGCTTTAGTTCAAAGTAGATTGGAATATTCTTCTTTGATATGGTATCCGTACTATACTTTCCAAATACTAGCTATCCAGAAGATACAGAAGCGATTTCTGCAATACTTGTCATTGAGAGTGTTGGGAATCGATACCGAACGTGGTACAGACTATGGTGCACTGCTAATGCAGTGTGATTTTCAATCACTGTCCAGATAGACATAACAGATATAGCGCCAAGTTTGTACATAATGTGCTGACAAATGTTGTAGACTCACCTTCTTTGCTCGCCTGTATCAATCTTCATGTGCCAGTGCAAAATACGCGATCATGTGATGTTGGTAGAGTTCCAAGGGGTAAAACTAATATGCTTGTTAAATCTCCCGTATTTTATCACAAGCAAGGTTTTGATTATTTTTTTAAAGGATATTTTATGTAGATAAAAAAAAGAAATACAAATATTCTTAGGGAATACGGCATTCCCTAAGAAAAGTACCAATTTTGTGTTATATCTCAAAAACTAAAAACAATTTGGGATTCTAAGTTTCACTGGTGGATTCCCTTAAAAAAGAGAAAATTTAAAAAAAGTCCTGTTAAAAAAAAAACCAAATTTTTAGTAATAAAAAAGATATGACGACTTTTCAAATATGCAAACGAGTCTTTTTACAAGTGAGAGGCAAGAATTAAGATATATATAATATATGGAGTGTACCGACGATCCCAAACCAGTCACAGATGTAGACGGGGGTTAGCGGAGAATTGTGCGGTCTGGCTGGTATGCCAAGTTGGTGCGTAGGCGGTGCGTTCCAGGTGGAGCGCGGGCTTTCTACTTTCTGCCGAGTTGGGGCGGTAAGCGGACATCAAACGACTGTTTAATTGGCTGGGTGAACCGGCCCGATTTTCTAGTTTTTAGTAATAAAAAAGATATGACGACTTTTCAAATATGCAAACTTTTGAAAATCCCCTTGTAGCTTGAAAACCGCTTGACATACAAAAAGCAGTTTTTGTACGGACATGCATGCTAAAACTAAATTGGCAAAAATTGGCCCAGCCTGTAATTTTTCTAGATTTCCTTATTACAGTGCGGTAAGTCCTACTTAAATAAACCAGCTATAGCTTCCCTCTTTAAAATCTACACTGCTCATCCATGTTTCTACACTAACCACTCAACGTTAACAATCCCACAATAATACAACGTCGAGATAAACGCAGGTACCTCTGAAAGAGGAAACACGACGATGACGGGGCCTCAACTAATTCGTATTCCGCAGGAACATTGTAATATTAATACAGAAGTCGCTCGTAAAATGAGAAATTTTAATTGTCGCGTCAGGTTCGTTCTATTATTCATAACCGGAATTTTACGTTCGGCGCGCTCCGGTTGGCTGGATGCGGTGCCGTGCCCCATTTCCCGCGATATATCCGCGTAGAGATGCGAGTGTACGCGTTCCCTGCACAATTCTTGTTTCGCAGAAATTGAAATGTTTTTCTCTTCTTTCTTGCAGGTTACGTTGGGCGGCTGTTAGTGAGGTTGTAGGGGTGAGACGAAGGAATTTATTACGCTAGAAGGTATGTTTGTTTATTAAGCTAAGTATTTACGTATTTTTCTGGTGCTTCTGTTTTTCGGCGTTTTTCTCTTTATTCTCTGGGGGGGAAGGAAGACATGTATAAGAAAAAAAAAAATATAATTACTTCATTCGTTGAAATTTTCGTTCAAAAAAAAGGTGCCTAATGAATTGGCTTTCCGTTTTCTTTGCTTTTACTAGCGTATTTATGTAAAAAATTTCAATCGGGAACATTATGAGACAACGCTTTGTGTTTACAAAAAAATTCAATGATATATTAACTTTATTTTGTATTTGTGTAATAAAATATGCAGGATTACGTTTTCAATTTGTTTTTACTTCAATAATATCCTTTGCTTTTTAATATTTACGATTTTTATGGTATTCAAAAATTATTTTATTTTTTACAATTGAACGATGGTACTTTTTGTTTCGGCGACTATCCGACTTTTTCGACCTATAAATTAACATTAGGCAGTACATTATTTTCAATACATACACTAGCGAATGTTTTTACATTAAATTTTACCTGTTAGTAGTTTTTTGTTTGTTTTTGTGTTGTTTCTTAATATTTATTGCCCAACAGGCCTAAGCCCAATATATTATTAATATTCTTATTATTAGCAAACATGTACATGCTGATGAGAGAATAAAAAAAATAAAAAAAAAATGTTCAAGTTAAGTCAAACAATTAAAACCATAATTACAACTAAACATTCTATAGTTAAGTTTAATACACATTTGTATAATTTTGGAAATAGAATTTTTTTTTCATAAATCGTTGTGGTACCAGTTCACACCTACAGACACCGACTTACTTTTTCAAATAAGATTTTTTAAATATTTTCTCAGCCAAAAAATTTATTACAAGTGTCGTGCGTTAGGTGATTTACAGCGCTCTAACTCTTTGAGTTGTCGCGCTGTAAGTGACACCTTTCGCACTCCAAATAGGTATATTGAATAATATAACTAATTGGTTTACAACATGCACTCTCTTGCGGCGGAACTTTAGGTGGTGCAATCTGTGCTTGAAATTTTATCAAAATTTCGTTTATCCAAAATAACTTTAATCAGCGGAAGTTTCAACGGCAGATTTACACCGTTTGGACAGCTCTTTCAGTTGGTATAGTTATTTATATGTATACACGGTGTTAAATTAAGCGCGAAATCACTTATATTGTGCTGTTTTTCTTCACCAAATAGCGTATTTATACAAAGGTGATTTAGATAATTATACCACTTTCTTTCGCACTTTATGGCGTTAGAATTTTGCGAAGTTGCGTTAATCTGTGTTCCCTAATGTCATTCTACTATGCCTATGTTGAATCACGCCTTAAATTAGTAATTTACATTGTAATGGAATTTTATAAATATCGGAGTAAAAAAAACACATTTTAAAATAAAAAATTCTATTCTTATGCCGAAATATGTCTGGGATAAATTAATGTCAAAATAAAAATAAATTACGAGTCAGTACTGCATTTCTCAAAAAAAGGAGAATAAAAGCACACATTGTTTTTAGATTATCTTATTCTACCACTTTAAGTTACGTTATTAAATTTGTATTAAGTACTGGCAGGAAGCGGTCATTCTACAATATAAATGATAAAACAGAATAAAAATATTTTCCACATAAAAGTAATTAGAAATTTGTGCTCTTGGGTAATTTGAAATTACACTTAAAAACAGTCGTTTTAAAATGTCGTTTTTAAATTCAAATTACAGAGTAAAATAGCATTTTATACGGGCGACGAATATAGAGCAACACACTTACTAATTCATCAATTTTATTTTCATAGAGTCACGTAATAGCACTTTACCCTCCTATCGAAATGATACAAATAATAACGCCCACGCATTGAATAATATATTGCCGGCGTACACAAAATGTAAGGGATCTTCCAATATTATTTATTAGTATAGACGGGAAGGCATTAATCTTCCTCAAAGTTCACCAAGCTAAAAATACCCATCGTTAATACGGACAGGAGGAATTAGGGAAATTATACAGACAATATTACGTGAAAAGGGCCGAAGGTATTATCTTCCGTCTTGATCCCCGAGAACCTAATTTCGTATTCGAAGCCGGTACTAAAAATAGACCAATTTTCTACGTTCGATTCTAATAGTCGACATCATTATCGTTATGATAATGCGTCGTCGCGTAGCCCGGAGGTTACCGGTTGCTCTCGCCAGCCGCTATGCGGCGCTGATGCTTCATCTCCTCGCTGCGAATCGTTTAAGCAAATTAATCTGACCCCTTTGCGTTTTATTGCGTCGCAGTTGTCGAGGGAGGACAAAAAAAAATATGCGGCGGTATAATCGGGAGGAAGGACGCGCCATATTCGATAAGAAATTTGCTAAAATCCGACGTGGAAGGAAACTAAATTTGCAGGCTTTAGTTTTTACCACTATAAGACTACAACTACACAATGAGGAATTGCACTTTTTTTAAATTCTTGTTAAAATAATGTTATTTTGTACATGACCTAAATATATATTTACCCTGAAATTTTGACGAGAATATATGGCAACACAGAAATTACTCCTCCGTAATAATCACAGATTGCAGTCATTTACCGGCTGCTAAATACGATATTATTAAGGTGCTATGCAGGTTATGGTCACAAAGGAATTTGGGATTCGGCGTTATTTCTGCATCTTGTTTTAGTCTGCGTTTAAAATTTTCCAATTTATCGGAAAAGAACGAATTCTCAAAGATTATAACCTCCAAACCGCGTAAAATAAACACAGAATATCGTAATAATACGTTTACGCCATCTGTACGCAGTAATTTCTCTTCAATCTCGATGTTTTTGTTATCTT
Organism: Cetonia aurata; assembly: GCA_949128085.1. NCBI lineage: Eukaryota > Metazoa > Arthropoda > Insecta > Coleoptera > Scarabaeidae > Cetonia > Cetonia aurata. The sequence continues at coordinate 41,325,442 of OX421885.1, forward strand.
GATCCAATTTTCTCCTACAGTTTGACTTTCTGGTGGTAAATTTTTCACAAAACATGTCAATCTGGAACATATCCCAGGTTTTTGGGTGATGTTTAATAGTTCCATCCCTAAATCATTCTGTGTGTGCTCTTCTTTATTGCATAACAAAATGTTAAGAAGAGTGAGATTTAGTATAGTTTCGTTGCCCCAATTATGTAGACACTGACTAACCTTTGCATTAGTTCTTGTGTTGAATGCTATTGATTGATCTAAGTATTTCTGTCTAAATCTAAAACAATGTTTTGGGCTGCATTTCTAGTATTTCTAGGCAAAGTTGCTGCACACCATTAATGCTTTTTTGGCCATGTTGGTTAGATGAGGGATGTTTATCATTTAGAGTCTGGTATACTTATCTTTGACCTACCGACTCTTTTGCCTTTACTTTTTTCCTTATTTTTGTAAAGACTACGGAGATTCTGTAGTCTTGATTGGATTAATATTACCTTCCACTGGCTGACATCACCGTTTCTTAAAGTTGAGTGCGTACAAGGTTACAATAGAAGTATTTGTTTAGGGTATCGATAAAATATGTAAATATAGGTCTGGTTAACTAATTAATTCAGGGCGCATATTTGGGGCAAGACCATTCGCATTGATGATTTTTTTCTTTTCGTCAACACTTTCTTCCTCCTCGAATAAAACTTCGCGAACATCAGGTCCACGTGAACGCTAAAAATATTCCAGCCCTCCTCATCGTATCTGGCAACAAATTCACAACATCCGACGCAGTCTTTTAATTAATGTACATCAAATAAACTTTATGATACACGCCTCCAGCAGTTTGCTTTATACTTTGTAGGTACCAACCAGTAACCCTCCTTTTGCCTCGTTACTCGGCAATCTTGTACGTGATTAATGGACGAACCGCTTTCCTTAACTAATTAAAAGCTCCCTTATGCGCGGATTTATTAAACATATACAGCGTTTAGACGTTAAAAGGAAGAAAAATCCTTCCCCTCTCCTTACAACTAGAGCGAGCGCGACGGATTAAGATGTTGGACGGTCTCGCCAGTCTCGCGTTTATAATTAAGTGCACATACTTCCTAGCGAGTCTATTCCTTCTACTGTAGACGCGCGCTTATCTCACGGTTCGAAGTTCCAGGGCTGAAGGGAGATACCAGAGGCCGTTTACGGGATAAAAAGATCGTTAAAAGTTTTCTGCGAGTATTTTTCCTCGGACGTAACTTCGTCTAGGTCGATTGGAGTGTGAGAGGAAACCGGGCACGTGGGAAACTTCGGAAAAAGATTACTGCCTAACTTCCCTAACGAGTAAACCTCGTTATCGAGAGTCGGCACAAAAAAGAGGCAAATGATACAGATCGATATCGTCGTAGTTGATTTTAAACCCCTTTAATTCCGAGTTTAGTTAGTTAGCAGTTTTCATCTGTGTGTAGCTTTTGGAAAAGTTTAAATGTACACGATTCGATCATTACAACCTGAAGTTGTCGTCATGCGTGATTTTGCCAACGAAAAACATTTTGTCGGTCTATTAACGAAGCAAAATATATTCTAGAACAATATTGTCACGTACCCTTCGCCTTGCGTGTCGGGGGGTAGCTTACGCAACTCACTAAGATAATTTAAGGGTACTTACCGAAACAGTCAGGTCGGGGGTCGGTCTTCAACAAAAACACCACTTACACTATACTATTTATTGAGTTCCGCCTTGTATCGGGATCAGCACCAGAATGCCAATACCTTGCCTTCAATCCCCGCACCAGCCGATGTCTTGCAAAGGGCTGACGAGGTTACATTATCTCTTACATCTATTTATTTCTATGTAGTGGAACTTTCCGTGGCATTATAATAAGGAACTTAAATTACCTTATCAATAAAATATTTAAACGAAGAATATTTTTATAAAGAATCAAAAAGAAACTATAAAAGATAGTATGTAATATTTCACTAAAAACTGAATTCTATAACAATTATCTACATCAAATAAAAATATTAATTATTTATATTATTAACGTACCGCCTCATCTGTAGTGCGGCCGCGCAAGTACTAACGAGAGTTTGAAATTGAATAGCACGCTCCTGTATCAAACTTTAGATTTGTAAAACATTGCCATCGACGAAATATTTTACTGTTTTTATTAGTTAAAAAAAAAACAATAAAGTTTGTTTATTTTATTTAATAAGTTGTTTTTGTTCCTGTTTCAGCAGAGCAGTATTAAAAATATATACTGACTTCCAGAAAAATTGCAACACCTAGAAGTTGTTTAACGATTTTATTGAAATTTTCAGAAAACGTCTATTTCTATGAAACAAAGTTATGATTAAGTTTTAAAAACAAAAGAACAAAAGCTTTAAAAGTTTTTTCAATAATGAGTTGCTCCGCCACGATTTGTAATGCACTCATCTAGACGCCTTGGCATGCTATTAATCAAGTGATCTATAGCTGCTTGTGGTATATCGTCCCAAGCTTCTTGAATCCGTTGTTGAAGATCGTGTAAATTATCTGGAGGGTGCGGTAAATTACCTATTCGCCTACCAATCATATCCCATACATGTTCAATGGGCGACAAATCAGGCGACCGAGCAGGCCATGGGAGGACGACAATGTTAGATTCTTCCAAAAACCGTGTTGTAGCCCTTGCCGTACGAGGGCGCGCATTATCCTGCTGGAAAATGGGATTTTGCAGCCCCTGAAGATATGGAAGGCCAACTGGTTGTAGCACATTAGCAATGTAACCAGCTGCGTTAAGGTTGCCGTCAATAAAGACCAAGGGTGATCTGCTACCATAACGTATTGCACCCCATATCATAACTCCTTGAGTGAGCGCTGTGTTGCGTTCCACAAAAAATGTTGGATTTTTACGTTCTCCACGCATCCGTCTGACTCTCCTACGACCATCGTGGGCCCACAAGCAAAATCGGGACTCGTCACTAAACACAATTTGATGCCATTCCTGCGCCCAATTAACCCTTAAGTTGCTCCACTCTAGTCTGCGTAGACGGTGAAGTGGTGTAAGAGGAAGACATAAAAATGGACGATATGAACGCAATCCATAAGATCTTATCCGGCGATAAACAGTTGACATTGACATTCTGAGTCCTGTACCTCTCATCCAATCATTTGCAATTGATCGAGTTGTTGAAAATCTATCTCTTGTGGCCAAAAGTCTTAAGCGACGTTCTTCGCGATCTGTAGTCCTTCGAGGACGTCCAGATCCACGGCGACGATGTTGAACCCCTTCCTCGGACCATTTGGACCAACACCTCAATACCGTTGAAACATTTCGGTTTACACGACGAGCAATTTCTCTTAGCGAAAGTCCGGCCTCTCTCATACCAATAATACGGCCACGTTCAAAATCACTTAATTGGACAAAATGTTGATGCTGACGTACTCTCGGCATTGTTATCAAGTGCAGAATGAAATTGTGACGTAACAACAACAATTTGCAAACTTGACAGTTACTAAATGGTCTAATACTTCAAATTTATAGTTACTATGTGCTATGGAAACAACCTGCAAAAAAAAAACCACTGGCTAGATTTTATTCAAATTTTAATCATCAATTTGTTTAATGAAAATAAACGTTTCCTGAAAATTTCAATAAAATCATTCGACAACTTCTAGGTGTTGCAATTTTTCTGGAAGTCAGTATATATTTGAAATAATTTTGGCACACAGTTATTTTATTTATTTAGTCGTAATTAATACTAATCCAATATTAGCAGCAATAAACACATCCGACAATTACCAAGATCAAATAACGAAATATAACACGAAATTCCCCCAGAAAATTATTTTCAACTTAACGCAGATAAAACCCTCCTTTGAGATCGTAAATTCCCCAGGGCATCGTGCTGGAAAGATAACGGTCCTCTTTCGCCCATTTTGACTCGCAAATATACCTTCGCCCGACCGGCCTAGAGAGGCACAAGCGAAGGGTCCCCGTCGGATGGCAACTTATTGCTTTCACTTCTCATTAACATGTCAATAGTAGTAAAACAACGATTAGGACTCCAGCCGGATGTGTGCCGCTGAATCGGCGGGGTAGCCAGTCCCCGGCTTCGACAGTATAAATAACTATTAAAGCGTCCCGTAGCGAGCAGATGGCTCCGAGGCCGACGGAAAACTCCGGTGCGGTACAAATCATCGAGCCGAAATCGGCCGAATCGATCCGGACCCGCTCGATACTTTATTGAGGAACTTTCCGGGCGCCATTAAGCAATTTATGTGGTGGACAAGTGGCGTTGAAACTTCGAGTTGAACTGACGAGGTCGATGGGACGGAATTGTTGGCCTTGCACGAGGGTTTCAAGCTGTCGTTGGTATATTCGCTTATGCGATGGAATGCGGCGAAATTGTGGAGATTTTTACGACTTCTCTCGGAGTCAAAATGGCTGTTGAGGTATAGAACGTATTCTAATTATAAAATGGTACCTTTAATCATAAGTTGATTTGACTTCCGATATAATAGAGCGTTTCCGGAAGTTGAAAATATTTTCAGAGAATTCTTCAGGTAGGGTTTTGTTATTAAGTTTTTTGTGGCATGAGTCTAACTGCGATAGATTGCGAGAAAAAGATAGTTGGTAACAAAATACATTTTCCGTCCTCATATAATATCTACACTCTAACGAAGATTTGGTAAAATTCCTGTACCGTTTCGGGGTAATTATAGCTTTGTTCCATCTGTTAGACATAAAGGTGTTTATTGCAAGGTATTTACTCAATGCGCATGTTTCTGACGTCCATCTGACAGTTTGCGAGCATGATGGAACAAGGCTTATATTACCCCGAAACCGTACAGGTATTTTACTTGATGTAAAAATTGACCAAGGAAATTTACTACTAGTGTATGAAAAATACTAAGTACAAGGAAATTTACTGGGTAAAATTCATACACTAGTAGTAAATTTCCTTGGTGGATTTTCACACCAAAGTAATTTTACTTGCACAAGTAAAATACCAGTATAATCTATACTAACAACAAAGAGTGAGTTTGTTTATGTACGTGTGTATGAGGTTTCTTCATACCGATGCATTTTCTAACGTTAGCGGGAACTTTTATATTAATATTAGGCGCCATTTTTGAAGGACAAGGAAGTTGTGGAAAAAAAATAAATGTGGTTTTCAGAAGTTTGACAGTTTGGTTATCGGTTTCTAGAATGACAATACGTAAATCTTGAAGGATGTCCAAGATATCGGCGGATATAATTATTACTGGTACACATCCTGGCATTAGCGGAAATTTTTATATACATAAATATTACCCGCCAGTTTTGAAGAATATTGGGCGTTGTGGGAGAAAAAATAAATGCGATGTTTATAAGTTTAAGGGTTTGTGCATCGACTTCAGAGATGACAACTCGTAAATCTTGAGGGATGTCGAAGATGTTGACGGATATAATTATTACTGCCATGTCGTGTTACTGGTTCACTTTCTAACATCAGCGGATTTTATTTAAATATTGCCCACCAATTCTTAAAGAGATTGAAGTTGTGTCGGAAAAAATAAGTGGAATTTTTATATGTTTGAAGGCTTCTTTATCGACTTCAGAAATGACATCACGTAAATCTAGAGGAATGTCGAAGATGTCGCCGGATATAATTATTACTGGCATGTCGTCCTACCGAAAAAGAAAGAATCATTCCAATAATGCTTTATTCAAATAACGTTTTATTGAAATAATTCTTCATTCAAATGATTTCCCATAGTTTTAGGTAGTTATAAGAATAGGTATAAGATAATATTCTAAGTATAAATAGACAAGTTGAATAATACTTTCATAACCTCTACTTCAGAGTAGCGAAGTATGACTTATATGCTTCAACGTTTGTAAATTATGAAAATGCAGCTGCAGGTCACCCTCAGTAGTAACAATGTATTATTTAACTACTAGATTTATTTTAAATTAGTCACTTACCTAAACATGCCTACAGATAAAACAAAAAGAACGACCACTGCCACTTCTGTGTGTTTCCTAACTGTGGATAAAATCACCAAGTAATTTAGTAAGAATCCCTGGGAAAGCATAAAAATTTTAGTAATATTACGTTTTTACGTAGGAATTTTACCTACAAAGGAAAAATACTGGCCGATATGTGGGAAATTTCCTAAAGTATAGGTAATTTTACTAAAAAACGGAAAATTACTCAGTTTTTGGTGATTTTCTCCCAAATGGTACTGGAATTTTTCGGAGGAATCCTGCTAAATTTACTAAAATTTTTTAGTGTGTATTATTAAAAAAAAAGAAAATGTAAATTAATTCAAGCTAATGCTCTTAAACGAAAGATCCTAATTTTCCTTTGTGTTAGTCTGTAAGCCATCATATATTAAACCGCCACAAAATAAACAAAAAACAGAACCATACGCTCTCGTCTGAATACCGCTCCGTCAAAGCGAATAGAAGACCCTCTTACCTCATTACGTCCGTTACGTAATGCCGAACAACATCCAAATGAAAATCAATAACCGCCATCAGGCGGCCGAAATTTAAATTGCAAAGTGGGCCGCGCTACCGCGGAGAACGGTGTCTCAGATGGTAAACCGATACAACTCCGGCCGCTGCCGCTGGTAGCGTCTTGTCGACTCTTTTTCAGGCCTAACTACCGCAACGAGGCGCGTTCGCGGTAATTAAAACGCATAAATCACTTAAAACAATATTTAATAACGAGTATTATTCGGTTCGCTAACGGCTCAAAGGCGATACAACCTGATGGTTTCGTTATATTAAATTTCGACTCGCTGTGCTGTGTGAATCTGAAGGCGTTAATAGCAAAAAAACACCCAATTTTCGGATATCCTTACTTAAAACTTGTGTGAAAGGTTTCATTTTCAGAATCAGAAAAATTAATCTTCTGACTAGAGACATGTAATCCCCTCTCAATCTTTTGATTATGTATTTAACTTCAATTCTAATTTATGAATATTGAACGGTAATCAGTTCAACTTTGGAACGATCTCCATTTTCCAACGGCAGCGTTCCTCCGCTGCATAGGCGCTAATTCTCGACTGTGATAAACTGCATTCACAGTTAATGTCACCGCGCCCTCAACCGGTGTCGATTCAATCCATTTAAACCGGGCCACCCTCGGTAATAATCCCTTACACGTGTATATAGCTGCTAGTTGAAAATCTCTCTGTAGCGACAGGACCCATCAGATTATGAAATACTACGATATACAACCATGCGGTTGTATGAAGCTTTTGCGTCCGCTCCACGATCCGTCATTGACATTCGAAATGATAACTGTCAAACCGCTTTTGTCGCAATTGAAATCCGGATATATGTAACTACACTAACCATGCATTATGCACGATATCGCGGTGTGCTTATGAATCCGTGTGGCATTCGAGTTTCAGGTACAACGATAGGAAAGGCATGACGTTTTGCCGGTACAATGCCTCGGAGTCGATATTTCGATTCGATATTTTAGATAGCAGCTACAATAGTGAATGGGGGATTATTGTGAACATATTTATATTACGTCTGCATTAATGGGAAATATATTGTTACAGCTACGTGGTCATTACAAACATGTACAATTCTCTATTGTTGCCGGAAATTATAGACATGCTGCATAATCTAGATAATAACTATTCTTATAGTACTTTGCAATTTGTTTAATTACCAATCCTTAGAAATTAGAAAACATATTTCCCAAATAAGTTTTCTAATTTCTAATTTACGTTTTATTTATAAGTTAATAACACTGATATATAAAAGACAGTCTGTCACTTAATAAGTCTGCAGATTTTTATATTCCTTAGTCAAGAAGTAGAATTATTTATTTTATTTGCCAGCATTTTGCTTCACCAATTCCATCCATGTACTCAAGGGTTAATTCAATTTGTGAGGATAAATGTAGACTTTTGAATTTTAGCCTTTATACATTAAAAAATTATGTAAGTAATAAGTTTGGTTAACTCATTTAATTTTTTAGTTGTTTTGATGATCCCTTGATAAAGGTCTTTCCGTGAGTTTGCCTGGTAGTGTTGTTCTAGTTTTCTTAGTGTTTTTATTGAACTCAACTCATTATCTGCTGCCGTACTCTACCTTTATGTACTCCTAAAACATATTCGGTACCTGTAAATAATGAAGCCGATGACCAGGCTTGCATATCTGCCCATTGGTATTTCTTGCAATCTGACTTGCCCCATTCTTGCCTTTCCCATTATCACCAAGCGAAGAGGAAGGAAGTCTTGGAGACATTCCATTGACACTGCAGGAGTCGTTCTTATTACCCTTCTTATTTTTAAAGATTCAAGCTTCTGTATCTAGCTGGGTTCAGTTACAGCAGTTTGCTGCTGCATCTTTGTCTACTATACCGGAGAAGCGTAAGTGATCATCAGACTGAGCATATTTGGTCTTAACCCCCATGGGCTCTTCTAGTCCACATAAGTATTCGTCTTGGTATAAGTCTTGGTTTTAGTTTGAAGCTATTGATTCCAAGTAAGTTTGATGTCAAGAATGACACCAAGATGTTTTACTTTTATGTATTCCGCATGTAATCCGTTTGTGGTTGCTTTAGAGAGACGAATATTTAGGCCTTTCATCTTGGTCCATTCCTGTACAACTTGTAGTAGAGCGTCCTGCATTTTTTGCCCACACCACGTTGTTGAATTTACCTTCGCTCAGAATGACAGTATCATGTGCCTACTCCAACGTTATATGCCCTCCATGGTCTAATATCTTACTAGTAGCTCGTTCACGACCAGATTCCACAGCCGAAGAGACAAAACCCCACCCTGTGGAGACTTCCTCTGTTAGTCCGAGCCACCAGTGTTTCTGCCATGATAGTTTTGTAAATGGATCTCTTTTTAAACGTGTAGTCTATCCACCTGCAGCTTGTATCATGGATCTCTTTATTCTGCGATGCTTTGGACATTGATGCTGCGGAAGTATAATCAAATGCTCCCTGTGTATCCAGAAATGTACTAAGAAACACTTTGGCTCGCACAGTATGATCAGCCCTCTTAACGAACTGACGTAACGCGGTCTCTCATCAGTTTTTTGCTTGATACGTGTATTGGTCTTGATGTAATGATATGGTAATACATAATCCTTTATGTGCCTCTCTAGCAGGTTTTCTAGGGTCTTCAGCATAAATGGCATCAGATTTATTGGTCTTGGAGACTTTGCACCATCTTCTCTCGTTTTGACAGGTTTTGAATTCTGATCAGTTGGTATATAATCTACTGCGTGACTTTCCCCGAGTAATATACGAAGTTTTTGCAACAAAAGTTGCAGTCCCTTTTGTAACATAATTGGATAAATGGCATCCGTTCCTGGATATTTATATGGTTTGAATTAGTTGATTGCTCATTTCACCTTTTTAGCTTTTTTTTCACCTACCAATGCTCCCTGAATGCCTCAGTTCTGTTTTATTGTAGTCTAGCGGTGTTCAATGGATGATTTTAGATCCTGGGATATCCTTGCTTATAATTCTGATTTATTCAAAATAGTTTCTTTGTTAAATATTAGTAAATTAGCCACCTGTCGAGGTGCTTTCCCTAAGCTAGTGGCGTCATTTCTTCTGCCGAAATATTATTCAATCTTAGACATTCAAAACAATTAATATATAAACCATTTTTCTATTACATCATTGCATTACTTTCCAACGCATTTTCATTTTTTCGCGATCCAGGGAGTATAACGTGACACTACAACTTTTAGGACAAGAGCATTCCAGCAGCTTCAAATTTAATAAACTCCTGCTCTCCAGCACACGGAACTTTTAATCCACGTAATTCCGTCCGGATTAATAAAATATAAAACAAGGCATAAACGGGTTCGGGGGTTAGAGGGAGACAGCTCAACAAATTTCTGAATTCATGCGAGAGTGGGTAACATTCTTCTGCGCGAGGAGAAGATGGGAGTTTGGTATAAACTAATTTGCGAAAAGTTTTAATGGGGAAGGACAGATCGTCCTTATTGTGAACTAAGACGGAGGATGTAAAAAATGTTCTCACTGTGAGAAGTTTTCTTTTTTTTGCCACTGTCGTAAAAGATTGGAAAATGCTGGGTGATTTTTTTTTTGCTGAAGAGGCTCGTTAGAGAGGATCGACGCGTTATTGTGTTTGAAGAGTTTACAGAAAATTCCTAGATGGTTTTTAAATCATGAAAAGCAAAAGTGTCGGTTATTTAAGAATCTAGAGTATTTAATTTCTTTTCCTCTTTTCGGGTTTAACTTTTGAACTTTTTGAAGCCATGTACAAGTTTTTGTACATATATTTAAAAAGAAAATGAAAATCCAAATCAGACTTTTTTTTCAAATATGTTTTAATTAAAATTAAAATCACAATTTTTTCAAATATCTTTTAATTAAATAAATAAATTACGTAGCCACCAAAATGGAGCTTTTGGTGGCTCAACTGCAATAAAATCTCTAAATTTGGTTCATAATCAAACAATTTTGTCAATTTTCGCACAATGAGTGTTCAAAAGAGGTGTGGATATGACTAGACGTGATTTACAAACAGAAAACTTGGCGTTGCTGGCATCTCTACATCTAACGACGTAAAATTTAAGGTCAACCTACGTATTAGGGCATATACCGTTTACTATCGGCACTTTAAGCGAAAATCCGATAAAATTCCATCCAAGATTTTAATCGGATCCCGACGATTTTTCATCGTTAGGTAACTTTATTGCAGCAGTTATTGCTCGACCACCGAAAATTACTTACCGTGAACGGCTCCCAATGGGAAAAAATTAAAATTTATATGGACGCCGGAACATTCTCCGCTTTTATTACTTTTTTTTTTCGCTGGAAATGGTTATAGATCGCTGATTGTTTTAATGTGTGGGAGTTTAATGGTAACATATGATATCCTAGACCTGATTTCTAGCATTTGGGAAGCTGAAAAATCCAAGGGAATTAAGAACAATGGTTTTATAGTTCGTATCCCATATGCGTTCTTTTTAAAATGAAATTGTACAAAGGATTGCAAATAATCAATACAAATTTGTTCAAATATCTTAACATCATTGATTCAAAGAAGGGTATTAAAAATATGTAGGTAGTCTAATCGGAGAATATCAATATGGATTCGTGCAGGGAAAACCTACAGTGAATCCAATACACATCCTCAAACAAGCAATAGAAAAGGCTAACGCGTTTCAAATTGGACTAGAGATATTGTTCATAGATTTCAAGCAAGCACTTAAGAAGAGTATTCGATGATCTGAGGATATCACCAAAACTTATATGATTGATAGCAATGACGTTGAAAAATAGCTAGGTGAAAATAAGAACAAACGCTGGCGAAACAGAAGCATTTAGAGTAGACAAGGGCCTGAGGCAGGGGTGCACTCTCAGCTACCCTTTTCAATATAGGTATGGAGTACATAACGAGAAAGATAAGAGGACGGGTCGCACAAATAGTTGCCTATGCAGATGATCTTGTTATAATAGCAAAACAGAGGAAGAATCTAGAAAATATACAGGGTGTCCCCTTGTTGGGTTACATAACTTCATAGGGTTATTCCTTGTATCAAAATTAACAAAACACTTCTAGTCAGCATAGGTCCAATTCTCAACCGCTTTCGAGATATGGGTGGTCAAAAGCGCTGAAAGTCACTAGTTACGGTAACTAATGTAGACGAATCATAGACGCATTTGGCTCGAATTTCGGCATAAAATGGTTGCTAAGGAACGATTAACTTAAATTACAGTACAGTACAGTTACTTCCACAATAATGAGCAGAAATTGTTTTAATGATTTTAATAAACGCGCAATGCGAGAAACATTTAAAGCAGCTCAAAATGGCGACCCTGGCCTGCCAAACACAACTCTGCTCTTTGACTCAGTTCTCCTATCCAGTTGACATTTTCCATATTTCCACGAACTTCCTGAAATGCTCGTTGGATTTTACCTACCAGTTCTTCTTTGGTAGCCGGCTTCTCTTGTCCATAAACGATGGTCTTAACATTGCCCCAGAGGAAAAAGTCGAGAGGCGTCAGGTCCGGCGAGCGCGGGGATAATGCGACAGCTCCAATCCGCCCTATCTAGCGGTTTGGAAACGCAGTGTTCAAAAAGTCGGTTACCACTCTTCCATAGTGTGACGGACACCCGCCATGGACAAACCAGATCCTATTACGGACGTTCAATGGGATATCTTCAAGAAGAGTGGGAAGCTTTTCTTCTAGGAATCTCCTGTAGATATGGCTAGTCGATGTTCCATCAAAGATTTTCGATCCTAGGATAACATTTCCGATGATTCCTCCCCACACATTAACCGAAAATCGGTGCTGAAATCTACTTTCTGACAAAGCATGGGGATTTTCGTCGCTCCAGATGTGCTCGTTATGTGAGTTGTTAATCCCATCACGAGCGAAGGTGGATTCATCAGCGAACAAAAGCAATTGGGAGGAGACCCTGGTTCTCTAGGATCCACGAGCAAAATTATTCCCGTTTTGCATAGTCGGCAGGTAAGAGATTTTGTACTTGTACGTGGTATGGATGTAGCCCATTTTCTGTGAATCGACTTTATTGTTACTCTGTTTATGTTGTTATGTTATACATGAGGAGAATTTTATTTAATATGTAATGGGACTAATTCGTAGATATTTACGTCAATAATAATCTTTGAAATTTATTTTTAATATATGAAAATATCTCAATATCAATTAATGGTTATTTCATTCAGCAGTTCCTGCCGATTAATTTCGAAACTCCTGTCAATTGGCGCAGAGAGAGAAGGTGGAAGAAAAAGAGAATAGCCGAATCGAACAGAATCGATGGCTTCAAAGCAGGGAGTGCTTTGAAATATTTCCGATAATTTAAAAGTTTAAATCCGAAAATCTTGTAAATAAATTACGTTTCTCTACCTCTTTCCGTCCCCTTTTCCTTCCCTCATTCGTCCCCTATAAATGCGAAGAGGCGATAAGAATGTCAGATTCGGAAATGGGAACGCGAGACGAGCAGTTCGGAGGCGTGGAAAAAGAGTTGGTCGATCCACCGCCACCCCGCGCCCCCGAAATTGCGAGGAATCGAGGGGCCGCACAGTATAGGCCTGTCAAGCTGCGAAACGAAACCAATAAGACCCGGGCCAGTAGGGAAGAACATGCAAATTACAAGACCGCAGCGCGGCGTTCCGGATATTTTATTTATTGTAAAGTTTTTCGAGTATGAAAATTGACCGATCCCCATTCCGTTATGCGTTCTGCGGCGAAGTTATATTTATATTTAATTTATTCGCGGAGAAATATGAGGGCCGCCGAGAAGCGGACGAATGACGGGGCTATATTTCTGGAGAAGTTTGTTCCGGAAACTTTTTAATAGAATAATAATAATAAAAGTCCAATGTTGAAGTTCGAATAGACGGCTGTTGAGTAGATGTGGCGAGTTTCTTTAAGTATCGTTTGGAATATTAAACGAGGGAAGCGAATGCGTATAAGAAACGCACAATATTTATTAATACCCACACCGAGTGCTTTGAGTTATACATAAGTTCTGGTTCTTATCCAAACAACATTGTTTTATTCTACAGTGTGGAATATTAAAAGAATAAGCGAACTCATCCTTTTTTGTTTAAACGCTGAAACACGTCGGGTTTAGTTGCTCTTCGGTTCTTGGGTTCTCTGCCGTGTAGATAGTTTGAATTGCTTGAAGTTTCGATCATTTTATCGTGATCTTCTTCAGAAGTGAAGCGACTAGTTTATCCTGATCCGGGGTTAATATATCGTCGTGTGTCCTTTGGTGCCCTTTGTTGAGGCGTGTCCGTTGCTCTCCGTTGGGATGTGAAGAATGATTCCCAGATACTTGGTAATTGTACTATAGTCCGTCTTCTTTGTTGATATTGTTCGGATTCTTCTGTATTTCAATAGCTTCTCTGTACAAACGTCTCCAGTAATGTGGTCCCGTTGCTAGTTTTTTGCATTTGTCAAAGTTGATTCCGTGTTTCACGTTTGTTGAGTGTTCGGCTTCAAGGTGTTCTTCATCTGATATCGTCTTAGCTCTATGCACCAATATGTTTAAGATTCCTTGTTTTTGTGCTCGGTGATGGTGAGAATTTGCATTAAGGTAGCGATCCGTGTTGGTTGGTTTTCGGTAAACCTGGCGTCCCAGTGTTCGGTTCTCTCTCCTCTTGAGTAGCACGTCTAGAAAAGGTAAGGAGCCATCTTCTTCGAGTTCCATGGTAAATTGTATTTGGTTGTGTTGTTTGTTGAGGTGTTCCAGAAATTTAGGTAATGTGTCAGTTCCATGCGGCCATATGACAAAGGTGGCATCGGCGTACCGATACCAGCATTTCGGTTTTAGTTCACTTGATGCAATGGCGGTGTCCTCGAATGCTTCCATAAAAATGTTAGCTAATACTGGAGACAAAGGTGATCCCATGGCGGCTCTTTCTGCTTGTTCGTTCAATTCTCCGACGACGGTAAAATTTGTCTAGTTCTATTAATTCTATGATGTCATCTTCCATGTTGATTTCATGGGAGCGTTATCGGATGATGGTGACAGCTTCATCTATCGGGATATTAGTGAACAACGATTTGACGTCGAAGCTCACTAAAACGTCATTCTTCTCCACTTTGACAAGGATAGCTTATCTCTGACTTTGACATTCTATCCCAGCGAAAAATGTCAGTGATATTAAAATTCAAGTTTGCGCAATAGCGGAATTAAATCCTACCTCTAGACAAATTGCTGACGAATGTAATATTAGTGCAAGAACTGTTTCAAAACTTTTACATAAGAATAAATATCGGTCGTACAAAATTAGCACATCTCAAGAATTTTTACCTAATAATTGTTACCCTCGAATGGAATTTTGCGAAATAATGCTGAATAAATATCAAGATAACGAATTATTTTTGAATAATATTTTATTTACTGATGAAGAAACATTTTACGTTCATGAGCATCATATACGTTTATTATTCGATACTTAGTGTTATTTGGGTTTCTCTTAGTGTACAGGTTTATCTCTCCTACTTATAATTTCACATAGTGTTGTTTCTTATATATTTATTAGTAAGTAATTTGAGCGCAAAAGGAACAACTTATTTGAAACTTATTTATGTAAAATTTGCTAAAAATTTCTCGACAGGATGTACCCATCTTGGCGCTGCGAAAAATTGTGCTAAAAAAATTGCTTTTCCAGTTGATAGTGTCGCTTGAGTTTGTTATGTTTATCTCAGCGTTCCGTTCACAAAACTCAACCGAGCAACCAAACAAGCATTACTACCACCCCATTGTATTATAAGATCCATTCACAACGGAATCTACCCTTCCAAACGAGAGAGGGCGTTTCCAAAAGCGAACCGAACTCTCAAAAGCGCCATATCAACCTCCTCGCGCTCCCCGCACACCCCCTAGGAGCGATCCGGCTGGCGGTAATGCATTTCCTCCGTCTGAAGTTGCTCGGAACTTATCAACTCCACAGCTCGACTCGTCGATATAAAATATTTTCGCCATTATCGAATCTGCGCCGCGATTTCCGATAGGGAAGCGGTCCTCGCGGACCGGTTTACGTTCCGCTGCAGCCGCCAGCGCTAGAGCGTAAGAGTTCGGGCAAAAATGGGTTTCTATTAAAGCGCTGGAGACTTATGAAACGGCGGCGCCCCGTTCCGATTGCAAATATTGGCTTTTTTTCGCTGAGGCGGGATTCGAAACGGGTGCCGACGTGTATTCGTACGACGTGGGAGTGTGTGTTCGTGCATGTGCTAGTTGAAGGCAGGAGGAAGGGAGTTTCATTCGGTTTTCGCTCGCCTTTCTATTATTATTATTATAATTCACGGATGAGTGGCGATAGTTCTCTTCTAGGTTCGATCATCTGCCGGTTTGGATATTCGACCACTTGCGATTCCCTTAGCTTTGATTGCTTCCATTCTTGGTCTGGTTTTACCGGGGAATATTCAAAGTAATGCTGTCACATCTATATTAAATGAATATGAAAACAAGTTTACTCTAATTGTAGCGTTCCACTTCCATCTTCCATGCTGAAGTTGTAGCCATCCAGACCTGTGCAGAGAGCATCTTAAACTGCCCGCATGGGAATGGATCGGTCGAAATTTTTTCCGACAACCAAGCTGCCCTCAGGGCACTACAGGCTGTCAAATTTGCTTCCGAAGTAGTACTGAGGTTCCATAGGAAGCTTGAAGAATTGGCGGAGCATCACAGCATTACGCTGAGATGGGTGCCTAGTCACTCTGGGATTAGAGGCAACGAAATTGCTGACAAACTAGCTAGAGGCGCCAGTGGTTGGCATGACACCTAGTACTGATTCAATGCGCTCAGGTAGTGTCGGACACTACACCGATAACGCTCCCTCAAAAAATAAAGCCTCACTCTGACATTCCGGAACCGTCGGTCGGACATAACATCGGAATGCCAGTGGTTTAGTTAAACCTGCCGGAAGAGTCGTCATATGATACCCTACGTCTTGCCTCACTCATAAGAAAGATGTGGAGTTTGGACTTGATCTGTCTGTCTTGTCAATTCGCCTACTTCCTTGTTTTTCATAATATCAGATATCATGTTCTGGACCACTTTCCAATTCTTATTGCTACTTAACATTGCTTAGAATATGGTGTGCTCCGCAGTGTCAACAACCTCACAATACATGTCAGTAGAATCCTTACCAAATCTTGCTGCATAGGTTCTAAAAACTTACCCCGACAGAAATTGAGATAGATAGTAGTCTGTCTGTCTGAACTCAACAACGTATCCATGGTTCAATCCTGAGCACCAACCTCTTGGTCTACAGTTATTTCCTTTCATTTACTTCCCACCTAAGTCGCCATTTTGCTAAAGTCTGTTTCCTTGCAATTATCTGCCAGCGTACAAATCAGCACCCGCAGTAACATGTTACTTTCCGCTTTGTCTAGCAGGACCTTGAGCTTTAAAATTTTCAAGACCACATATAGGTGATCTATACAATAAAATGTTGCAGAACACTGCTTGGGCCGCCAATATTAGGTAAAATTCTGGTCAGGCATGCGAGTCGATTCTCGGCCTTGTTCACTAGGATCTGCGAATGAGGGCCAAAGGAATCTCTTTCATCAATGATTTTTTTACTGCGTATTACCATAACTTTTTCCAGTTCAGAGGCGATTGATCAGGCGATTGATCTACCACCTTTTACCAAAACTGCCTCAGTGTTTTCCGATGCTAGATAGTTTGTTTTCTTGGCGATGATTCTATGTACCATCCCGCAGATGTCGTTGTGCAACTCGCGACAAAGCTTTATCCAGCACTGCTTTTTACTTTCGGGTACTACGAAGCAGGTAGAGATTTTACGGCATCTACTTTTTCTCTCTTAGGGCCTGGCCCGTACTTATTTACAATGTTTTATTGCGATTTTAATTTCTGTTTGAATGTTATTGTGACAAGTCACACAGTGATAAAAATGCTAGAAATGCCGCCGGTGTTGCTAAACGATCCAGTATAATAAAGGCTCTACTCCGGTTCTAATTTTTGTGTTCATACAGTTTGTTTGGGTGTATGTTATACATGCAATGGCAACATATTTTAAATAAAATTCTGAAACAAACTCCGAATAAAATATCAACTACTTTTATGATATACAAATTTGAAACCTACAATAAATCACTGTTGATATCATTTAAGAGAGTTCTTACAGTTTTATACTTGATTAGATATCAAAGACGCTTTGCACATCAAAGAGAGTTTGACACCTGGTTGCATTCGACCATAGTAAACGCATCCGTGAATATGTGGTTGGTAACTATTTCATTTGAGTAGGTATTTCTTCGGACGGAAACAGCTTATCAAGCAACTTATTCCTTTGAGGTCAACTATGGCGTTCTTTTGATTAAAATAAATATACTTGGAATAGGAAGAGATTACTTTCATCCAGAAAAAAAGCCAGACTCTAAATTTTCGCTGAAAATAAAAATGTTTTTCTGCATCGGCTGCTATAGGTAACAGTTACTTAAAATATTTACTACATTTAGATAGATATTCATAAATGTTATAACCTGATTTGCTTGTAAGTTTTGACATAGTTGCTTCCTATTATTACCATAATCATGGTATTACCACAGATAAGTATACCAGATAGCTCACCTTACGGGAGAATTGGACGCGGCTTTCGCTGAAATGGGAACCCTCGAGCAAATAGTTGGGAACCCTGCGTGAGTTCAATCGGAGCGCTGCATGTCAGTCTCCGCACTTCAGTCGCCGGTGGACAGTCGCGTAGGCACGTACGCTAGCATTAAAATGCCTACACGCGGTGCTGGGAATAAATGCGTATATATACGCTGCGGAAAGTCTCGGAAGAGTTTGAGAGATTAATAAGTTATTTAAAATCCCGGAATATAACTTATTGCGTGCTGAATGGATCAAAAATGCGGGTAAATACGTGTTGGGATATCTTTGTTACATTAATACAAGAATACAACAGTAAAAACTCACGACAATATTGCATTCAACATACATATATTGATATTGTAAATTATAATTAAACATTAATACATCATCAAAATAAAATAAAAATGCAGACTTTAGTTGTAAGAAAATTGTAACAAATTTAATTATTAAATTTACACACTCTTGAGAGACCTACCAAACGTCACGTATATATGTAAGTATATAGGCTGTTTTAAATTTGGGGGTCATTATAAATTATAGGGATTTTGTTTATTAAAAGAAAGATACAATGTATGTAGGTTTAAATTCGACATAGCTAAATTTGACAAATAATGTAACAAAAAAAATAGGGGTAGATCATTTGCAAAGCTGACCGCCGTAAGTCATCAGACAGACAGGTTTTTGATTTGTGCTTATATCGTCTATAAATTTGAAATTGTCAAAACTAAAGTTTTAAACAAAAATCTGTATTTATAAGCGAAAACTCCACGGTAATTCGTGAATTTGCACCTGCAAATTATACGCTTCTGCTTTTTGGGGTGGATATATAATTATATTAAGTTAGGGAATTTTCTGCTTATACCCCAGTTTAGACTATATATTTTTTTGTAGTAGCCGAGATGACCCTAGCACCACAAATATTAAAATATGTATTGTATACTTTTAAATATACAGGATATTTACGCTATACGGCACGGAATATTATGGCCAAAACACGTGACGTTCAAAAAGTTTTTCACTTTTGGGATGTATGGGGGTTTATTATAGTTACTTTTTAAAATTACTTTCATATTATACAGAATGTTCCAAAAGCACGAAAAGTATCAAAGTTGTGTTTTTTTTTAAATGTATCCCTCTTCTATTATTGCACTTCTGGATTGTCTGATCAAAATAGATGTCTGTTTTAATAAGGTTTATAATAATTAAACCTTAACGTTTTTCAAAGAATTTGAATTTTGGAAAAATCTCATCTAATTTTCTTCGAAGCTTATGGTAAAGTGTATCAATTATAATAAACTTGGTATCTTATACAAGGTGTACAAAAATTAAAACTAATCGAATAAGAATTGTAAGTGGCTATAACTTGATTAATTTAAATAGAACGCCATAGTTTTTAATTTAGCAGGAAATGTACTTTTTAATTACCTATCGAATGGTATTTATAGGTTAAGCTTTAAGTCTTCGCATTTGAATATGCTAAATAATCGTTTTTTGCACCATTTGATGTTTCTAACCTATCTAGGTGCCTATATAGTACTGAGAAATATCAGATAATTTACAACTATAAGAATAATAATGAAGAATATCTTTATAAGTGCTCGGAAACTTTACGTAATTTATAATCCAATCGCCTATAACAACAATTATGGTAATAACATATCAACGATAACATAAAACAAAAGCAAAATATGTATTTAGAACAAAAAAAATGAATTATCTGACATTTCTAAAAACTATACTATAGGCAGGCAACTAAATACAGTAGACCTCTTATTTAAAAAACGGCTAATGGTGCAAGAAACGACCATTTTTATGTTTTTACAGATTTATTATTATGTAAAAACGTGAAAACTTAAAGCTATAAATACAAAAATATGGTGCTCTATTTAAATTAATCAAGTTATAGCCAGCTAAAGTTCTTTGAATAGTTTTAATTTTTGTACATCCTGTATAAGATGGTAAGTTATTGTAATTGGGTTATAAAATATGGTCCATTGTTACACTTTATTGTAAATTTCACTTACATAACTTAAATACTTCTTAGGTATTTCAAACATGATATTTAGATTAAATTTTCACAAAATTACAATTATTTAAAAACCTTAAGGTTTAGTTATTATAAACCTTATTAAAACAGACACTTATTTTGATTAGACAATCCAAAATGCAATAATATACAAACTATTTTGGAGCACCCTGTATAACATAAAAATAATTTGAAAAAGTAACCATATATCCCAAAAGTGAAATTTTTTAACATCACGTGTTTTGGCCACAATATTCCGTGCCGTATAGCGAGAATGGCCCTGTATATATTATACATATTTTAAGAAGATTTGATGTTACTTGGGGATAATAAAGAATGATAATTGACTTTAAATCGGATTTATAACATTTCGACTAGATGCAGTACAATTATCACTATTCATTATCTCCGTTGCTATCAAGAAAAAAAAACTTCATATACTATAACAATAATTCAATAGTTCGTGCAATTTCAGGCTTTATTTTCAATATACTATATGTGACTTGACATTATCAATTAAATATCTTGTTACTTTTCGACTACTTAATATAAAAAATCAGAAATGTATGAATTTTATAACTAGCATCTTAATGATGCAATAGTAAAATGGAAATTAAAATATTACTGCAATAAATGTAAGTCAAGAAAAATGTGCCGCGATTAAATTTAATAAAACGAACAAAACAATTAACAATTACATTAAACATGACAAACTACATTTAAAAAAAAATCTATCTTAAAATCATCTTTTTTTTAACGTAGTTTGTCATGTTTAATGTAGTTGTTAATTGTTCTCATCATACATGTCTGAAGAAGACTATGTTAAGTAGTCGAAACGTAACAAGATATTTAATTGATAATGTGAAGTCACATATATTGAAAATAAATAAATAAAATAATAATTCCAGGAATTATTGTGTTATTTAAATAAGCTACTGGCTATAAACTTTGATTTCTTCTAATATATTATAACAACCATAAAATATATTCTTATGAGACACATACGAATAAATTTAATAAATACATTACGCGCACTCTGGAGTCAATCTGGACAGTCTATAGAAAATATTCATATTCTTAGCGTAAGCAATTCGCATTCAAGGAGGTATAAATTCTATTCAATTTGTTATTTTAGGTAAATAACAGCTGTGCGGCAAAAAAGCATATTTCATAAATAAAAACGACTAGCGAGCCGGGTACCCTTTCCACACTCCGACGTTTGCTCTCCGACCGTACACCGGGCTCCCCGCAGCTATCTATGTTTCATAAAATCGTAATATTGCAGCCTTTATTTATGCAACCCGTGATAATCGGGCAAATTTGCCACGGTGAGCTATCTGTTTACTTATCTGTGGTATTACTGAGGATTTATGCAAATACTAAGAGCTTTGAAGTTAATTAATTAGCTCCTTGTGCATATTAAACAGTCCGAAACACATTTTTTTCACTGATTTTTCACGATAACGTTGACGAATAGCGTCCTTCACGAAAATTAGTGTTACATTCCACACCCAGGCGGCGTTTGTAACGGCTCACAATTTACAATTGCCCGTATCTACATAAGGTAGGCTGGTAGGCGAGCATGGTGTTGCGTTTTGTATGTATATTAACGCTATACTAATGGCAGGGGAAACTGCGGCTGTCGTTTTCATTATTCACGGTGTCAGTGCGCCTTATAAATGTGTACGTTAGGTCGGAACCGACAGTAGCACATGACAGCGTTAATGTCCTACACGACATTGCATAAAACACCAGGCAAATCGGATTATAATAGCGGCCGTGTGGGGATATTTTCGCTTGCTTTCGAGCACGCACTAGAAGTGGTTTACATATGTATGTGATAATGGGCGCGGAATAATCTTATCCTTTGTGTTTTGCTTTTTGTTTTTGTTTTTATAGCGAAATGTGTGCGAATGTGATGAACTGTCATTTAGATCTGTTGTCGCTTTGAACCCGGGCAAAGTTTTAACATTGGAAAAGCGTCACAGAACGTTGTTTTGATGTACACTGCCTTGTAGGGGGAGACATTGTTTTACCCAGGCAGTGTACCTTAAGGCTTGCTGTTTTCGAACATTTCTTCTGAACTGTTTTGTCTATTTTGTTTAGTAGTTTGACCTACCGTCAAAATACTAAACCGTTTTCGGTTCGTTGCACTTCATAGTCGACTTTTGAAATATATGATGATGTTTTAATTGACAATGTGAAGATCACATACGTTTTTTTTACTACAATATAAATTAGTTACTGTTTTTGCTTTAATTCCTTTCTGAAAGCCATATATACTCGTTATATCGAACGAAATCTGGTAAATCTGGCAACTCATAGTCTACCGTATTAAACCTAGTGCGTTAGCATGATTAATAACATTAGAAAATATGTTTGCAATCTCGGATTTCACGTAAAGTATCGCACCACAAAAGTGATTGTTATCGCTCATCCGCTTGTAAATTAAGCGCGGACGGCTCTCAAACCCTCCTTTCCCTTTGGATGTCGCTGCTCGCGGTTGGATGTGGAGAATATCATTCACGCATTAGGCCCGACTAATTCCTGTCGTCACTACCGCCGCATTTATCTAGGTCACAGAGCGAATCTGACGCCCAGCTTTCGGCACGTTCGCCACCCTCGTAACCGGCAACCCCCTCTGACGTCGCCATCGGAAACTAGCGCGCCAGTTAAAACAAACTCGATTTGAATGAAGAACCGCCGCCCGCGGATGGCGCGCTGAACCTAATTGATCTACTGCCGCGCGTGTGTGCTAGCAAAAAGGGAGCGGATTTTTTGCTTTCATCTTTGCGGGCGCGCCGGGTCTTTGCGTCAGCGGGTTTTCGAGCGCGGTTCCGATGGTGCAAGTTCGCTGATTCGCGAAAAACTTGTTTGGGAAGTTTGTGTGTGTATGTCGATAAAGGCGCCTGCCAGCGGTGATGCTGATGACGATGATGAGCTGGTGGTTTGCTCTGTTATGGGGAAGTTTTCGCCTCCTTCGGAACACGCCTAGTTCGCTGTTTAATATAAATTGTCTTCACGGACGGGCTGGTTTGAAAGGTTTATCGATTCTTGATAGAAAATTTCGCGTTGCGAAGGATTGATTTTAATTTGGGAAATCGAGATTACGGATAACGTCTGGTTGCTGCTTTGAACTGCTCTGCAGAATTTGTTCTTGGGGAAATAAATAAAGCAGAGGGCATGGAAAGTACCAACGCGTATAATAGTATCATCGTATAAGCAATTTCATATGTTCTAAGTTATAGGGGAGCAGATGCAAGCTCAGATCAGCTTGTTGGTCAAAGCATAAAAATGAAGCTGAGCAACAAACAGGACAATAACTTATAGAAGAAAAAATATAAATTTAATGCGGAAAGATTGAAAGACCAGATAAAGAAAGAATTCACTGTAGAATTTCAGAAAAAACTGGACTTTGGCAAACGATGTCACCTAATAATTATAACAAGCAGAATAAAGCAACGCTGTGTCATGTCGTCCATGTTATTCCTCATTATAATAAACTGGGTAATGAAAAGAGTAGTAGATAATACAACGGGAATAACATGGAGCTTACAAAATAGACTGCAAGATTTAGAGTTAGCTGATGATGTATGCCTACTAACTGAAAAAGAGAGCCATATGCAAAGGAAAATACAAAAACCATATCAGAGGCTGCAAAAACAGATTTAAAAAGTAATTGCTAACAAAACTAGAATACTAGGAAATGCGAAAAGAAAGGCAAACTAAATCAAAATAGACAGAACTAAAATTCAAGGAATAGAAAAACTTAATTTATATTATTTGGGAGCAACAATTGAGAAGATAAATCAAATATGTTATTCAGAATAATTAAAACACAACAGGCGTTCAACCTATTGGGGATAATATATACAATGGAGAACAAACTCAATATCAAAAAATACAAATATCAAAATATTTAATTGCACGATAAGAAGTAGGTTTAAGCCTATCCTGATCAGAAGCCCTTAAACAATTCAAAGACAGCACTGCAGCAGAAAATTTATTACCTGTAAAATTTACAAAGACATTACGTACTATTACCCTTCCGAAGCTTGATTGCACATCTGGTATGATGAGAGAAGCTCTTTTTGGAAATGTATTTCGTCAACATCAAGAACAATAGCATAAATCGAGTATCTATGCATAATAATCTTTGTGAATACGTCCTTGTGAATCGCTCGTGCTCGAGAAGGATTATACGGATTGGGTAACATTTCTTTTGTGAAGATCGAGTGCTATTTAAGAAGACAACTCGTTATATTTTGTGATCGAGGTATTATGACCGTTTTAGTTTTATTAGATTATTCCAAAGGTAAACCCTGAAATGCTTCTAGTTGTTTTGAAGGTGAACGGTTTTGGCAGTAATGCTGAGACCTTATTGGGCGTTTTTCTTTCAGATAGGGGAGAATCAGTGAATCTAAATAATGTTATTTCTCATTCACAGGGTAATATACTAAGTCCAATTTTATTCTCGCTTTACATTTCGTCATTTCCTCTGTATTTTAATTACACCAAAGCCCATTTTTATGCAGATGACTGTCAATTATGTTGCTCGTTTAAAGGCACAGCACGAGTTGAGGCTGTCCCAAGAATTAATGCAGATTTGGGGAATACAGTCAGCGTTTCTATTGCTTATGGCTTACGTATTAACCTTGCCAGCTCACAAGTTCTAATGTGAAGTTTAATTAGGAATCACGCTCTGTGTAATTTTTTAATTAAAGTTAAAGTAAATGACGATGAATCATTCGCTTTCGAGAACACATTACACATTGTTTATAGAATCATACGGCAGAAAATACAAAAAGATTAAAATAAAATGAAAAAACAATTTAGAAAAATTAGCGCTAACTTGGGATTCGAAACCGGGCTCGTCTCCCGTCATTGCCGAAATCCAAGGGCTTATGCCAGTCGACTAACGTCCCTAATAATATCTGTTGTTTAAAACCTGGTTATAAACTGTGTTATTTTCTACCTTGCCGTATACGTTTGACAAATGGATTAGGATTTACGTCAGAATTGAACTAAAATATTGGTTAATTAGATACAGATGTACTGTAAATACTCTGTATAAAACGAAATCAAAAAGAGGCGCTGTGACTCATGTGTTTTGCCTCGGTTGTCATATTGTGCAGTAATTTATCATCCCTGCCTAGACTGGGAAACGACTTACCCAATCTAAAAACTTCAAAATGCGTGCTTAAGGTACACTCACGGACACCCAAAATGTCAGGTCTAAGCTACAGTCTGAGCGTAACGTTCCACACACATCCATGGAATTACCTGTAGGTACAACAAACCTGTATAACAAAATAAGGTTTAGAACTGATATTCACAATTTAACTAGGCATTTCAGAGGTTTGATATCTAATAAGTATTTTAATATGTTGTAATATTTGCACAACTGATGTTTAGTGTTATTCATCCGTTCTTAAATCTTCTTTTATAATTACTTTCACACGCGATCTTTGTTGTGACTTGGTAGTAGTAGTTTATTTAATATATTTATTTATTTATCATCATATTTTAGATTAGACCTACATACAGGTTTAAGCCTAGTTAAATTACAATACATGGATGTCTTACAAAGTAATATTCCCAGCAAAGAAAAATTAATTTAGACGAGTCTCAATCAATTATAAATACACCGCCAATTTTCACTGTGCGGCGCTTTTCAATCCAAACAACAAGGAAAAAAATAGGGAATTGTACACACACCGCGAAAATATTCAATTACAACACACAAAAGTTTTCCATTAGGGACAGCGGCGTGGCGCCCTTTCTTTTAGATTACACCATTCCCTTCAACGGTCCTCAACAACCCCAAAAGCAACAATTGCTTCGCTCCACGGGCTGAATGCAGGTAGAACGGCTCGCCCACGGCCTTACCAACGCACAGCGTCCTCGTGCATTTTCATCATTCATAATGAAACAGCTTTCGGATGGGAACCGAGGGCATTGTGGGATGTTTTTTTCGCTACGGACAGAAATAACCGGTAATAACGGTAGCCCGTAGCTCGCCGTATATTCGTTTTTATTTATTTCTTGTTTATCGACGCTAATAGAAACTAAAGATTAATATCGCGGCCCTGCTTGCTGGCAAAAGTGTTTTGCTCGCGGGCGACGAGAATGTACGGGTAAATTACATTTTCCGTGGGCGTTCATTTGGATAATAAAAGCGTGTTGAATGGACGCGATTAAATTCGAGTGGCGGCGCGTATATTGGCAAGTGATTGCTTTTTTGTCTGCTCTCGGAATGTACCAATGTAAATGAAAGCTGCTATCGCCAGGCGTACGCTTTCCACTTTGTTAACGTAATGAAATCCGCATTGTGTTGCAAAGATTCGTTCACTGCCGATGCGATTAATGCGATGTAGCGTTAATATTTCCCCCAGAATATTGGTGTATCAATGCAGATTGTACGTAACATTTGTTTTAGTTAATTATATACAGTGTGTACAACCGGGGTGATTTTCTGAGCTGCTAAAAAGAATAGGGGAGAGTCGGTTAAAACGGGGAGGTAAGGTAAAACGGGATACCGCTGTTTTCTCAACAATGAGTAGAGCCATCCACCTGCTAATCGTCAAATTAGAATCATACCATATATTACTTACAATTATGTTGGTAACCATAGTAGTGAAGTTATTGCAAGTCTGTGAGAGAAAACACGTGCAACGAAAAAAGTGGCGGCAACAACATCCAGGACGCGCTGTTACTGTAAACCAAATAGGAAAGCTTTTTGGAAACGCATATATGAAAGCCGCATGCGTCCAAACTGCAGTTAGTGGATTTAGAAAATGTGGAATACATCCACTTAATCCTGATGCTTTTCCAGACTGGATGATCGAACCGGCTGAAATCACCAACAGATTAATGGACAGCGAAAATACCAATGTGATCGAAAATCCTAAAACACCACCCAGAAGTTCACCAGGTGAGCCAACGCTCATTACACCGACAAAATCAGACGATGAGCAAGCGATGACTTGCAGACCTATCTCTACAAAAACTTTTTACGATAATCCGATTCCCTCATGTTCCGATAGCACTCCTTTTTGTTCATCCACCGCCAGGATATTTACAGTAACCCCAGAACAAATCATTCCCATTCCACACTCGGAAAGGAAAATTAATGCTGGTGACAAAGCGCGAGGTAAAACTGCTATATTATCTTCCTCGCCATATAAACAAGAACTAGAAAAATCTATCATAGCAAAACACAAGAAAATACGAAAGCGTAGTCTAGCTGAGGAAGCTTCAGCAAGCTCAAATAAAGAAATACAAAAACGTGTAAGACGCCAAAAGGTTATCAAAAAGATACAAAAAAGAGTAGAATACAACAGTAGCAGTTCGGAAGGAGAAGAGAGTGATACATCGTGCATATATTGTACGGAACTTTACTCAAAATCCAAATCAGATGACGGCTGGGTAAAATGTCAAAATTGCGAACGCTGGGCCCACGAAGTTTGCGCTGGGGTAGATCACGACGATGATGAAGAGTATTCATGCGATTTTTGCAAATAAAGTAGTGGTTTTCTTTTGTTTACTTAGTTTTATGAACTAAAAGTTTGAGTTACCTTAGTGGTTAAAACTTTTATTATTTGTTCAAGTTTCTTTATTCTCGATTTTGGAATCTTTAAAATAAAGTTCTATTTTTTGAGTTTTCGTTTTTTCTTTTAGTGGAAAAGCAATTAATTCACAAAAAAACATTTACTATCCCATTTTACCCGACGGTTAGGGTAAAACGGGATATTTGACACCTACGCAAATAATTATGAATTACCACTATATCTATTACCAAATCACAAGAGTATTGATTTATTTACAAAGTGAAAAACCTAAGGGAAACTGTAAAAAAAGAAAACATTAAAAAATCTTCTTTGGCAAAAAAGTTATTGAAGTTCAAACACTAAGTATCCCGTTTTGCCCAACTTTCCCCTATTTAGATTTTTGTTTAGAGTTGGGTTTGAGAGCAAACAATTTTATAAAGAATAACAACATTTTTTCGTTAAGCTACAAATAAAATTTTCTTCCCTCTTGATATTGAATTGGTAATTTTATATCGTCTAGTAATGAATCGAGATTGATGTTGAAACAAAAGAAGGGGTAGCAGTATTAGATAGCTGAGTAAATAATTTCTCCTTCTCTAAAGTTGGATGGTACATTTAACGGGCAGCACAAATTTCAATTCTCTTCCAGCGTTTAGAATAAATTTCAATTGAAAAAGCTGACAAATGCTATCAACGGAACGTAGCAGAATAAATAAGAAGACGATCCCTCAACAATGACCTAAAATTCCCAAAAGAGCACAAATTAATTTCCAAGAGAACATTTGAAGGTCAAGATATGAAAGGAAAAGCTTGAATCTACCTTATGTCTACGCTACATTTCCATAACCTTCGTTGAAGATTCTTCCGCGTAGGATTCCGAAAAAAAAGGATAATTCAATCCGGTGAAATTTCTCACCGATTACATTCACCTAATTCAATTTGCATTCCTTAATTCGGCCCTAATTAAATATTCATCGTTTCAATTTTAGACGCACAAAGGAGGCTCCCCCAAAGCCAGACGACGATAGCAGAGGCGGCAAACAAGGACCAGGGTATCGAATATCGCCAGTCTACCCCCACCTACAAGCACTTTCGTTCTCCCCAAGAACCGAACGACCCATCTGGAAACTGGAGATCGTTAAACGGCTAATCCATAATTCGTTAAACATCTAGAGCTCCGCGATAGGAACGGAAAGCCAAGACAAGGGGATAACTCTCGACTAGGTGATGGGTGAGGAGGGTACGCTGGGGTGAAGAGCTGAAACCCGTCGACTGGAAAGTAATAACTTAATTATTCGGAGTGTTTATGACGACGATATTAACTTAATTAAAACAAATCCCGTTCTTGTTGCTAGTCTTGTATCTCTCGGCATAGGAATCGTGTAAATGAGATAGAAGGGGAAAGGCGTGCGAGCCGTGGATACTCCAGAGGGGTAGATTTGTAGATTCCGTAGTTAAGAGAAAACAGAACCGATGCTTTGTCACATCGGCACGACTCGGAGAAAGTTATTTGCGTAATATTTCGCCGGCAATCTAAAATTTCGCAAACATTCGCTGTTATTTAAAGGGTTTAAACGGGTGTAATTTTAACAGCCAGATGTTTTAAGGGCAATGTAGCATTAATGCGATGATATGGGACGTGACAATTTAATCGTTATAATAAAATTATACAAATTCCTAAATCCAAAAAGGTGACTTTTAATAAAATAAATATCAGTTAGCGTGTTAGTCAGAAATGTTAGTGGCTTTCATAAAATATGCAACTTTGTGGGATCGTACAATTCTATATCGGCGATTGATTGGTCCTTCCTTACTCACATTAATGACGTAAGACACTGCTCTCACTCAATTTTATGGCGTTCTGTACGATCTTGTTAATCGATTTGTGCCGCAAAAATGTCAAACTAAATCCCGTTATCCGCCCTGGTTTACTTCAGTTATTAAGTCTAATTTGAGAGATAAAAAGTATTGTCACAGGAAATGGATAAGCACACTGAGAAAAATGGATTGTAGAAATTAGATCGTAAATCTCTTTATGTTAATTACTAACATAATTATTGTCAAAACGACAATATGTGGCGTATTAAGAGTAAAATAACCAGATGTTATCATGCTTATAGTAAGAGGCAAAATCTGGATGTTACCATCTACATCTTATGGATGTAACAATTAATATACTCTATTGCTGAAAGCCTATATAACGACGTGGATTATATAGATAGTCGCTGGGATGGACTGCGATATTATCAGGTATTCGATGCATATTCAATTTCTAACATAAATGTCTGTAACGCTCTTCCCACCCCTTGCTTTATTCATTGTCGATCTTTACCGAAGAAATCGACCAATCAGCTGTTTTGCCACTGACACGTGTTATGTACGTGTGATACAGGTGTACGTATTTGTGTCGGTGTATGTTTGTGTCTCGTCCTCGTTGATTGTTGTGCATCGTGAGCAGAAATGGATGCAAACGTGGAAAACATTTTAATCGAGTGCGGGTTTCCAGAGTTAATTGATATATTCAAAGGCAAGTAATAGATATTATATGCATATACTTCGTGGTGGGTACTTTATGCTTTGATAGCACATTAACCTAAATCTAACCTACTAGTGATTGTTATGTTAATGAAAGTAATACACGTTGGATTTTTGTAATAATGGTTTTAAGGTCAAATAAAAAAATAAAATCAATATTATAGTTTTTATTGTGTAATATTCCACTTTCCCTATCCATGAACTGAGTAAAACCTTGTATAGTACTATATTTTAAATTACAGGTAAGTATCGCTGTATAGTGCCAGCATATGATCCATTATATTATTGTTTACTATCTACTATTTTAAATGCTAAGAGACGTTAGATTATTATAATAGAAAATAATATTGTAAGTACTAAAAGGCTATATAGTAAGTATGAGCATCATGTATCGTACATAGTAAAATATTACATTATACTGGGTACAATAGAAAATTAAAAGTTATTATCAAATATAGTCAGTGCTACTAGACATTTTTTTCACATTTACTAACATGTATGCTCAAATTAATAATACAAATATAGTACACCAACTTACGACTACCATACGAGTTAATAAAAACTATTCACAGAAATTTACTATACAGATATTGTCACCGGTAATATAAAATATGATTGTCCCTATAGGAGCTATAAAATATATTAAAGTATACTATATTTATGTTAAAGAGTACAATCTATTTCTCTCAGTGCACTAAGAACGCATATTATTACACTGAATTCAAACGTTTAAGGAAATTGTGTAAAATCCAGATTGCTGCCTCCTATAATGATTATGTCACCAACATTGAACGCAACATCAGGGAATATAATCTGTGGAAATTTCTTAATGCCAAGAAGCGGTCAACGAGAATTCCTAGAGAACTGCGTGATTCTTTGGGAAACGCATACAAGCACCCCGGTGATAAGGTTAACGCTTTTGCCGATACATTCTCTGCAGTATACACACCTAATGTGGCGCAGGAATGCCAGAACCACCAGGGAGGTACCGTACCAATGAACATTCTTCCAGCAACTGAAGAGGAACTTGTACAAATAATGTCAAGCTTGCCTAATAAGTTAACTACCGGTGATGACTCGATTCTCAGTTTCCTTATTCGCGATTGCCGTTTTGTTTTTGCGTATCCTTTGAAAATTATTATTAATTTGTCTATTCGATCTGGTGTTTTCCCTTCCCTGTGGAAACGTGCTAAAGTGTGCCCTATATTCAAAAAGGTTGACTCAACACTTCTTTCAAATTATAGATCCATTTCTATAATATATAACTTTGCGAAGATTTATGAAAAATATCTTTATACTTCCATTTATAACAATGTGCGTGTGTATTTGTCTTCTGATCAGCATGGCTTTAAAAAAAAAAAGTTCTGGTCGGGGAAGGTGGTGAGAACACATGCACTTAGGCCACTCTTACCGGGCCCATTGTGCTACCTCCCCAGGGTGCCGGACACACCGAGCCGCTTAGGCAGAAGTTTTTATTGAAATGGTCACCCATCCAACAACTTGTTGTGCATATTGCTGTTTGACGCACAAAACTGACAATGATGCAACGTACCATTAAACCGTACTGCCGGCCAGCATGGCTTTATTCCGGGTCGCTCCTCTATTACTAATTTGGCGCGCATTAGTCAAAAGATAGGCGAATTCCTTGATAGACGTGGACAGTTAGATGTTATTTACACTGACTTCTCACGAGCCTTTGATACTATAGAGACCATCAAATTCTACTACACAAAATAAGTTCTTTTGGTTTTGTTCCTCCAGTTATTAAACTCCTCGATTCTTATTTGAGTGAACGCAGATGTTACGTTTTTTACAATGGTTTCTCCTCCTACGAGTTCATTCCCAGCTCTGGAGTTCCTCAAGGCTCCAATTTGGGTCCTCTTTTATTCATCTTGTTTATCAATGATTTACTACTTTCTCTTTCCTGCCCTGTTCTTGCCTATGCTGATGACGTTAAACTTTATCATCAAATTAGCACAGAAAATGATATCCTTATCCTACAATCTAACCTTGATCAGCTGGTAGCTTGATGTCATCGGTATAAGCTACATGTTAATATTAACAAATGTTACATATCGTCTTTCACTCGTATAGCATCACCTTTAACTTTTTCATATCATATCAGTGACATCTGTCTTCAAAGAAAATCAGTTATTGCAGATTTTGGTGTTTTGTTCGATACCACATTCTCTTTTAAACATCATATCGCTAAGACTTGTTCCGAATTTTCTAAATCTTTGGGTTTTATAATGCGTATCTCTAAGAATTTCCAGGATATACACACGATCAAGACTTTATATAACTCCTTTGTTCTTTCCAAACTTGTATCCTATCTATGCTAGTGAATATTTACAACTCGATCGTATCCATCGCAAATTCTTAAAATTTTTATCCTACAAACTGGATGGTGTTTATCCTCCAAGAGGTGTCCCCTCTACTGAGCTCTTTACGCGTCATAATATGTCATCGTTAACTTTGAGACGTGATTCATTGTGCCTAAAATTTTTAAATAAACTGTTAAACAATACCACGGATTGTCCTTTCCTCCTACAACGCATACCCTTCCTTGCTCCACGTATCCCCTCTAGAAATCAGTGCTGTTACCGTATACCGACTGCTAGGACTATCTGCTTGCGGAGAACACCAATTACTATTTTATGCTCCATTGGAAATAAATCTTAATTTTTTGTTATCTTCATATTCTTCTGCTTTGTATTTTTTTTTTTGTATTGTATTCAGTCTTCATTTCGTATTATTCTTTGTTATTACTCTGTTTTTTTCATCTTTGCATGCAATATATATATATATATATATTTAACTTTACATGTTACCTCAATATTACTTGTTCATTTATCATTCAAATTACCATTGTTTATTTTTTGTCCTGTATTAGGTTGTGACCTGTTGGGACAATAAAGTTATATTATTATTATTTTTTATCTTAATGTCACGTTATTATGTTTACTGAAATTCAGAACTTAGCATCACCTCCGCCAAAGTTCTAAATCTCAACCTACTTAAACGATTTACAAAGCTAAAGCTGCCTTTATTTCGACATTAATGTAAAACGGATGTTATATATTCCTCCTCGTTTTACCGTACAAATCGTTTATCGTGTTCTTCTTAAGCTGCACACGTGTTTCAGCTTTATCGTGCAATTGCGGAGCAGAATACTCGTATCGTATAAACGCAAAAGTATCTCCAGCCCGGACTGAGTTCGCTCGCGGGCATAAGTACATACGTATAGTTTAAAGCGCGAAAAAGCGATATACTCCCCCATTTTATATACAAACGCTGCACACCGGAAAATGTGAAAACATATTAAAATGGATATAGCACGGGATATAACGCTTTTAAGGCGAATACGAGAATTTATTGTATGGAGTAATCAACCGCGCAACTATGGACGATGTTATTAAGGAAACGGAAAAGGGAATGCATAAATTAAGCCCCACGGCTCAAGAGAATAGGACGAAGCTGAGGTGGTATATTAACGGTATATTCGTTAAAGATGGGCGTAAACTTGTTAATTAAAAAGAGGGAAAAACATTTTGGCGGAAGCAATTAAGAAGGAAAATAGATACAATAACTATGAAACCAACGTATGAAAAATAAATTAAAATAATCTCTATATGGTAATACATCATCCCTTATGTGCCTGCCTAGCAGTTTTTCTAGAGTCTTCAACATAAATAACATCACACTTATTGATCTCAGAGATTTTAGCACTTTTTCCGGTTGAATCGGAAGTACAATAACAAGTATGTACAAGATCGAAATCGGATGTTAGAAGCTTTATAATATTTATATTCAAAGTTCCATCGATATCACCGTTTTCTTTTTAAAGGCATTTGGGTGGGTACATATTTCATCCCAACCTGGTATACGTATATGATGCAGATCCGGTATTACCAAAGCTATATCTCCATCAAAATTTAATATAGCTACAGGAACATTTACTTCCCCGACATAAAAACAAGCTTCCCAGATTACCAATAACAATAACGTTTAATGGCGAGTGGGTTAAAGTGGGTCAGCAGATAGGGCCCATAAGATCGTTAAAGCGGTACTAGAGCTGTACGCCACTGGACTGTAATATCGTGCGTGGGGTATTAGGGAAAAAATATCGAGATCATTACGGGCGTTGTAATTATATCCGTATAACGGGATTATCTTCTAGTTGTTCCTTCTCGACTGGAAAGGCGATATTTCTCGACCACCTACCGGACCGGGGCCCCCTTTTTACTACTATTCCTAAGTGTTATAGCTACTGCAATGTGGGTTGTTTTTGCAAGGATCAACATGGTAAGGTCATGTCGATTTCGTAAGTGGGTTTTATATAGAGTATATAATCGTAAAACATATATGAAGTCTAATTTTGTAATTCTACTTCTTAAAGTGTCTGTCATCAATTGATGTTGGTGATCACATAAGCCCATATATTATTGCTTACAGACGTTCTGAATAAAATGATAGAGTTCATGCTCTGAGATTCCAAAGCCACGATATACAGTGTGTTAAAAAAGGGTTGTCGGATATTTTACCCAGTTATAGTACTGGTGGAAATAAACAAAAAAGTCTTAGTCAACATGGGTCCGCAATTCAACTGTTTTTGACATATAGTCGATTGCATATTGTTTTAGTAGGATAAAAATTTTCAAAGAAATTCTGATCGCAATATAAATTAAACAAATGTTTATTTAAAGTAAAACTAAAGAAATTGTTCTACATGTCCACCGTTCATTTCTAAGCACGCTTCACACCTTCTTATGAAAGATCGACGCAATCTTTCGAAAATTCCTGGAGTCCTCCGAATTTCCTCGCAACAATTTACGATTCGTTGCCCGAGTTCTTCCAAATTGTTTACAGATCGTGCGTACACTAATTGTTTGAGATGCCCCCAAACATAGAAGTCTAGAGGTGTCAGGTCAGGGGACCTAGGAGGCCATGCAGTTGGTCCACCCCGTCCTATCCATCTCTCGTTGTAATCTTGATTTAAGAAATTTCTAACTACGATGGAAAAAATGCGCAGGAGCTCCATCGTGCATAAACCACATATTTAATCTGTTAAAAAGTGGCACGTCTTCCAACAAAACGGGTAATTCATTTCTTAAAAAATCCAAGTATACTTGTCCCGTTAAACGATTAGGGAGAAATACTGAACCAATTAAACAGTCTCCAAAAATAGCAAGCCAAACATTTAGCGAAAAACGGTTTTGGTGATGCAGTTCAACAACAGCATGGGGATTTTCATCTGCCCAGACGGAATATTCAATTTTCATAACAATTACGTCTGGGCAGATGAAAATCCCCATGCTGTTGTTGAACTGCATCACCAAAACCGTTTTTCGCTAAATGTTTGGCTTGCTAATTGTAATGAAATGTAATTGTTATGAAAATTGAATATTCCGTCTCTTGCAAACCCAGCCTCGTCACTAAATAAAATCTGAGTCGCAAAATTAAGAGTTTCTGCCAGCTTTCGTAAAACCCAATGACAAAAAACCCTACGTGCATCATAATCGAGAGGAGCAAGAACTTGCACGCGTTGAATGTGGTAGGGATAGAGCTGCTGTTCCCGCAGAATTCTCCAAATGAGAGGATGACTGACGTTTAGTCTGCGGCAAGTCTTCGGGTGCTAATATTTGGGTTGTCTTCTACCCGTCTCAAAATATCTAATTCGACTGTGGTAGAAGAAACTGATCTAGGTCTACCAGAACCACCATTAATTTTAAATGAACCAGTTTCGGACAGCCGGATATGAAGTCTCGAGAAAATCTTATCACTCGGTAACAACCGATTTGGAAATTCTTCGGCATACATACGCCGGGCTTCAGTGGCATTACCATTCGCACGACCGTACATAAAATGCATATCGGCCATTTCTGCATTTGTGCACTTATGCATAATTTGAGAACAAAAAAAAATTGACGCAAATGATAAATAATCTGATGACAGATGTCTGACAGAACTAATTTTAAGTCACAATCAGTTGTTTGACAAAGGGAACTATTCTCAAAACCGAAAAATGTTTTTTTTTTATTTTAAAATATGCAATCGTTATATGTCAAAAACAGTTGAATTGCGGACCCATGTTGACTAAGACTTTTTTGTTTATTTCCACCAGTACTATAATTGGGTAAAATATCCGACAACCTTTTTTTAACAGGCTGTATAATATTTTCCAGGACCTCCTCGTTCTTCTCTTTTTTTCCTTGTTACGCAAGATGTAACAAAAATATTCTAGTTTTTGCCAATATTCTAAAAACTTTAGGATTTTGCCAGGTATTTGAACTGAACCTTTATTGTTCTTTAAGCGGTTTATTGCCATATTTGCTACTACTGTTATTATTCGAGGTGCATAGTTGTTATTGTAGAAGCGTTTCTGCGTTATTGTTGGAATCCGGCATTACATCCGCCTTCTTTGTTTTATAATTTGCCGTGATTTCTTTAATTTTTTTATATAGATTGAAATCATCATGGTTTGCTTGTAACATCACAATCGCAATGCAATGTACTTGTAACCCTAGTTCTGTTGTCTTTTTCTATTTTCCGATATTTTTATTTTTATAAATGCTTCTTTTGCAATGTGCAATTTTTCTTACAGTGTGAAATTATTAAATAAATGCTTTTCTGCTTTAACTGTAATTTTTTAATATGAGGAAATTTTCTATGTTAAAAATGTAACCTCGTGTCGGATTTGAACCAGGCACCTCCTGATTGCCGGGCGGGCGACTCTACCAATTGAGCTAACGAGGCGCTGGTTCTAATACAATAGAACAAATAGAAAAAAAAATAAAAAGCTGTTCAGCTGATATTTGTCTCGGATTGAAGGACACTTCACGAGAGCTGATATAACTCTAGATGTTTGGAACGCATGCTTTGGAGGTGTTTGTATAAACCTGTTGTAAGCGAAAGTTTTATTTTTTTAACTATTTAAATCGAAATACGTAAAAGGTATTTGAAGGTTAAATTTAGAAATGTTGGTAACAATTCTTTGGTATAATTTCCTTATGTTTTTTTTTTTTATTACTGATTTGAATTTCATTGAATATTAACGAGTATTTAAAGTATTTATAGGAAGCAGAATTCACAGCGATGCATTCCAGCTCATATCCTGTACGTTACTATAATTAAATATTTAATTTGACTTTATAATTCATGTAGTACATTCTGCTTTACCCGTGCTTGATTTGTATTAAATTTAGTTTTGTTATTATTAAAATTTTTCTCTCTCACCAATATGCTCCGTACTCCGCATCTGTGAAAAGGGTAGCAGATAGAACAACCCACAAATTTTTGCTGAGTGCCTCGCGATTAAGTCGTGCCCTAGTATCCTGGCATCCCAGTAGCACATGCAGCAAAGATATGATTACAAATGGGTTTGAAAAATAACGGGACAAATCAGAAATGAACTTAGTTCCTCTACTAAAACTGTTACCTAAAAATTTTGTTAGTATGAAACCATTATGTTGCCATTAATCGTGTTCTTTGGGTATTACTAAACAATAGCTTCATAATTAATATTAAGAAGAAAGAACTAAGTTGGCAGGTATGCAAACTATACTAGATTCAATGCACCTGAACTCTCAAGTTCTCCCTAGTGTATCGCATAACTTGCGAGAATCGGTAATTTCCCATCCGAACAAAGCCCGAAATAGATCCAAACTTCGGACTTCCATTCTCCATCGAGAAGAAGAACTCCGAGCAGCATGC
This sequence comes from Cetonia aurata, assembly GCA_949128085.1. Taxonomy (NCBI): domain Eukaryota; kingdom Metazoa; phylum Arthropoda; class Insecta; order Coleoptera; family Scarabaeidae; genus Cetonia; species Cetonia aurata. Next base: position 41,363,321 of record OX421885.1, read on the forward strand.
ATCCGACGGAACAGCTGCTACCGTCCAGGTTACTGCGGGAAACTTAAGACTTACTTAGCAATCCGGGGGCGATAACCGGTTCGGATACGGTAGAGGATAGCAGCCTCGAAAATTGCCTCCCATTTCGTAGCAAGTTCGTCGGGTATCGGAGAATCGTTTCGCGAAACTTTCCAGTCGCAACGAAACTGGAAGACTGACGCTATAGCGTGAGCACTATTATGTATTCGGCGATCCGTTGGAGCGGTGATGCACCTAGGAAATTGTTTGAGTGAATGGAGGAGTCGATGGGTTCGATTTGTAATTCGGTATCGTATTAGACGATTGGTGGAACGTAAAGCGTTCCTGGCTAGTGAAAAGATAGACAAGCAGCAGTTCGAGGTAATTTCTTCTTCTGCAGTACAGATGGAGTACATCGGTCGAGGAGTTGGAATAATAGAAGTTTTATGTCTTCCTTTGTATTCCCAATTTGCATTTATATTGGGAGTGGTGGCTTGAGCCTTTATATCTTTTCTTCCTTTAGTATAAATTAATCATGAAAATATTCAGAATCATTTAGGTAAGGGGCTTTTCCTTAATTAAGAAAATCATGTTGTAATTAATTAGTAATAAAGTACAGTGCTTGCAACTAAGAACTCACCCTAAGGAAAATTTTGGAAAGTGACGATAGATGATGATCAACCATATTTGTTCCTACGTACTAACTTAATCCTGATACGTTTCATCCACGCTGGTATAAGGGAAGCCCAAGAGGGTCCTTGCTATTGGGAGTTGTAAAATAACTGAAATAAAAAATTATTGTACAAAGTATATTGTGTTGTTGCCACTTACTAGACTTCACTCCGATTGCTTGAAACATGCTAGTTTCATACGCACTAATTATGCTGTAAAATATACTACAGAATATACAAAAAAAAGCAATTTTAATAATAATAATAAATTGGGATTGAAACTGTCTACTCAAAAGTGTTTTCATTAGAAGCTTCCAGAGTGTGTTGAACTGTATGGTAAATCTTTATGGTAGGTAATACAATGTTGTTAATAACAGATGCAATGTTATAGCTATAACTGCGTTTACATATTTCCTGTTTGTGGCTAAGAATTATTAAGAGATACGGTATTCCTTAAAATTTCTATCAACAGCTTTAATGTCGCGTGTGTGATGAAATGCAATTTTTTCTGTCCCTTCCATATAAAATTTATTTACGAAAACACGACTCCAGATTAAAGATATCATTAACGAAGATAATTAACTTCTCCTCGAGCAAAAATTAGTCTCGAAATACACATTCCTACGTACAGTCGAACGTTAAGCGGAATTTCAGCATTACCACAAACTTCAAATAACCCCCAAGACAGGAACAAACACGCCCTCTGCCCGCTGAAAATCTCGACAGATCCGACGCGAAACGACCAGTACTATCGAGCGCGCGCCTCCGAATGAAATTTAATGGAAAAACTTCTCGATCTCCGAACGCAAGATGAAGCCGGGTGATTAGTGCAGAGACCGGCGAAGTAACGAGGTTAGCGTTTCCACACTGTTCCGGATACTGGGCGTCTTAATTCTGCCCCCATTCCGCGAGGACCTCGACTTATCATCGGGTTCCGTCATAATTTAAATGATCCGTGAACGAACCAGGACAACACAGCGAATCCGAGTTTTCCGCCGCGAAGTTTCTATAAACGAGAGCTCGAGGTTTCAAGAGTTTAATTGCGAAAATGGAATGAACAGATGAAGAGACTAAGATGAGGATGAAGAGGCAGATAAAATCATGTTGAAAATAAGATATTATTTAATTGCTAACATTTAGAATTTTAAGACATGTCTTCCAGTATTTTTTTATGTAATATACTTACCATCAAAGTTTTTTAATTTTATTCTTAAGAGAAATAGAATCTGTAAAATATTGGGATACTTCTAACGGGATTAGATTAGAATTTGTAACCTATTTCACTGCGATCTTTGTGTAAGTTTTTCTTAAATTCAACTTTCTTACATTCTTCTTCTTTATTGTCACAGTATAAAGGTGTGAGTAAATTTCTGGTCCTTTTTTCACTCTTGTGTCTTTTATCTGTCTTCGGAACCGAGAAGGTGATTGATACCGATCAAAAAACACCACGAATCCTGCTTGCTATTTAGTATATCAAAAATCGGTATTTTTAATCGAAATTTAAAATGGGATTTCTTAATGAAAAAACCTTTATTTTGTAATTACAAAGCAATTTGGGCAATTATTTTGTTTTAAAATATTTTTTGGTATTTTTAGACATTAGACTCATAAAAAAACAATAATAAAATGTGAACTAAATGGTGTAGCAAACCTATATGCTCTGGACGTTATCAAAATTTTAAATCATTACAACTAAAGCTCTGAATATCTGTTCGATAAAAGCCTTTTTATTTCACTGATATTACTTCCATCTCCTTCTTTTTAGAAATATCCATTATTTATCTTTTTTATATCCACCTCCTTTTAAACATTTATTTTCTTCTAATGCCGCATGAATATTTACCATTTATATTCAAATTTTTATTAAATATTATTCATTATGCATAGTATATAGGTTTTGTTGTACCCTGATCTCTGCTTGGCCCATTTTTCTCCATCTGTCAGGTATTATATTTGAAAAAAAAAATACACCAACACACCGTAACAAGATTACAACATCATCCGAACCCACACGAAAATGGCGGCGTCGTAAACCCCTCAGGATACATCCGCCGGAAGAGAATCCCCGACTTCATTTAATAATGGCGAAAGCGGAAAAAATTTCGTGCCCGCGCGCTGGAGGTATCGGAGGCTGCTTCCCCAAAAACGAAATTCATATTATGCGCGCGGTATCAACTGACAGCGCCTTAGGGGGGTCCTGCCGCAACCCCCTCCCTCATATATTATGCTTATCCCATTCCGGGGACGCTAGTGTGTCTACGTCCGTCCATCCCGGATTTAGTAACCGGAATCGACGGTGGTGCGCCGATGTGTTCGCAAGTAACTCCCGGAATTCATAAAACTTCGGTAGAATAGGTAATATAATGGACGGGAGGCTCTTTTTTCTGACGTTACCTGACACTTTTTCATCCGCCTTCATCGTGTTCCTTGTTTTCTCTTTTGCTTAACATTGATAACGGGCTTCCCATACCACCTCCTAATTTTTTTTTTACCTATACACGCGCAACATACAACACAATAGAATAGGGCGAACTGAGGCGAAAGTGTATTTTGTTACCGCGCCCTCATAAAGTAAACTTGCTGGTTGCACACGATTTTTTTACGACACGAGAAACTATATTGTTACAATATAACTTAATGGAAACTAAAATATTAGGTTATCATATTTTTATTTTATTTTTAGATTGCTTCTTTTATTACTGAATAGGTGTTTGTTTTACACCGATGAGGTAGAGTTCTCATTCGTATTATGCTTTTACTTTCTTTTTATAGGGTGCGCCATTAGTGTGTCGGTGGAATTCAGCACCGAAACTACTAAAGATATGAAATTGAGATTATCTTTATAAATACACATCGCTTGCGCAACAAAATCGAAATATATATAACAGCCTTTTCGTCTGTAGGAGAGCAAAATCAATCGAGAGAGGGGAAATTTACAGCTAGGGCCACCTGCAAATTTAGGTCTGATTTATTAGTATATTTGTTAAAGGGTATTATAGATTACTGTGGCTGGTATTTATTTGAATTAAACAGTCATTTAAATTGTGAAAAAAAAATATATAATTGAAATTAAAAATACGGTCTACAAGTTTCGTAGCAGTAAATATACTACTACTACCACAAATTACACCTACAGAATCCCTTTTATATCAGAAGAAGCCCTAACAATACCTTACCAGGACACAGCCAGCACGTAAAAAATACGGAACATAACGCAGGCATTAGATGCACACATCCAAAGCACAACTCTAATTGTTTATTACAGACGCCAACGCCAACACGTGCGGCCGCGAATTTCGTCGGATTTATCGCGTGCGCACTTGGCCGCGCTCCAACATTCCCAAGTAACCTCAGACATCGCCACTCCTCACTTTTCCTCTGGCCGCTTCTGTGTACCCCAACGAATGTAAATTACAGCGTTCGAACGAGCAGCGAGCACAATACACTACGCCACCTAGCGTGCAAAAATAGAGCGATTTCAACCCGCTTTTATACAAACCGACAGCACAAAGGCGTGTTGTAGTTTCGTGCTAGCCCGCGGGTATTACTACAACTGTGCACCCGTATGGGTGAAGAATTGAGCCCATATTTTAGGAGAATCGTATTGGTGCAATGTTTGTTCGGGAAGTTTCTATAATGAGTTTCATTAATAAAAATTTAAGCCGCGACAGTCAAGGGTGGTGGATCTTTCTATGGACAGCTATTTATCTTGGACTGTCATTGTATATAATAATAAATTTATAAAGTGGATGAGCAAGACGATAAAAAGTGTGCAACAAAGTTAGTATTTGGGACATCTTGGTATGACCAGAGGAGGAAGTTGCAAGAATTGGAAAGTCATTAATTTAATAATCACCACAGGATTTTCAGAAAATGCTTCCATGATTTATAATTCTACCTTATTCTATTTTTCTAACACAAGATTCTTATGCGCACCCATTAAGTTTAGTGCATTTAAACGGTTTCTCCCCATTGTAGATCTATTGCGATCATTAAAGCATTCTTTATACCCGGAAAGAATATATCAGCTTCTTTAATCATTTTAACCATTCGCAGATCTTTTAAGGTACGTCTTTGATAATATCGAAAATATGGAAAACTTGAAAGTAGGTTTGTCAATTTGTAACATCCTGGTAAATATTTTGAAATAATTTTACAATATACACAATGGAAATTTATTTTTCTATCTTTCATAGTTTTCGTGTTAAATTCCTCCGATAATGACGCACCTGGTATAAAAAAGTCTGAAGAATTTTTTTTTTATATATCAGAATCCTCCTTAATTTTTTTTTTCAAGAATACCATTAACACCACTTCAGTACTTAAAAATTTAGAGCATATACTTTTGATTGAAGGCATTCAGAGCTACTTCAAAGGAAAATCGACGTCACCTCTGTAAAGAAACGTGTTTACCTCCTTATTACCACCTCGTAATTCTTTTGTGTATACACGGATCTGGAGAGTATCATTGAACGAGAAAAACATCCGTACTCTAGAAGGAAGAAAGCAGACATGCGAAAATACACATTTCAACCGTCTCCTCTCCTCCACCAGTTCGATTTTCGGCAAATCTCCGGTAACGCCGCGCCCCGGGGGACCATAGCCTGTTTACCCCCGAGTTATATCGTACAAAACACGCGCTAATGCGAACCGTTCTCCTGTTGCGTCCTGTCGATACAACGGCGTGCACACGTAACTGAATACGTGAGGGTCGTTCGAACTCGGTCGAATCCGATGGCCGCGTTTTCCTTCTTTCTCTTTTCAACCTACTGCGTTTTTCTACGCGGAATTACCGGATACTCGAATATCGGGGGGATCGTCGTTTTCGTTAAACGCAATGGGCCTCGAGGCCCGTACGCCCCCTGGTACTCTATTCTGCCTGTGCGGTGGCGAATTCGAATTTGAAAGTTTAAAGCCGCCGGATAAAAGGAATCATTATGTTGCTTTATCCTTCCGGCTATGGGATGGGAATCAACCGTACTCGGTGTTGGATGAACACGAAAAAAAAAAGGGCCTATTATATGTGATGTAATTGTTTCTTCTTGCATTAAAAACTGGGGATGTTTTTTCTTTTATTTTGCGGTGGTGATTGTTACTTTGTGTGTATAGAATTTGAAAACAAAAATGATTTTCCTGGCAGTATTTTTTTCTGAGAGAATAAATCTTAAATTTAATTAAATGGCACATATAAAAAAAATATGAATTAATACATATTTAATATTTTTCGGCATCGAACAAAATTGTTCTTAGTTTACTGCAGTATCTTGAAGGTCAGAATAACCAACCATATTATCGTATTGAAGGTCCTTATTAAACTAATTACTATTAAAGTATCACTCCTATCAAAATCCAACGCAAATAAATTAGTATTTCTGGTATTAACATTAGGGACGCGGAAGAAAAATAAAGATAGTATATGTACATATTATTTATAAGCATTACACAAAACAAATTGTGAATATTTTTATATACGAACCTCACCCTAAAGTTTCCAAAGTAAACTGCTAGCACACAGGCGCACTTAAAAGCAAACACTTGTTTACAACCCCCAAAATACTTGAGGAATAACAAACAAGTACCCTCTCTATGCCGACCGCATTATGTGGCACACAGAATTTCTCATCAAACAAACAAACAAACTATGCGCCTGGGAAAATAGCAATGCTTCACACGCAAAGACTGTTAGCGCCACCGATTGCGGCCGAGTCGCTACTTGATGACGCGCCTGTCTTTTGTCCTTCGTCCCTTAGCCACGGGTGTCCTAATCTGTTTTACGTGACCCAAATTAATTCGGACATCGGCCGTGGGGTACCCTCAACTTTTCCCTAATCCTCGGACAGTCTAATCAACTTAAGATATAGCGCAGTAGGTCTTACGTTATGACTGAAATGGGCGCGCGCTGGACGTGGTTCGACTTCGACAGGAAATTACGAATTTTTTCTTACAGATCTCGCCGGTAGGGGGTTAATAAGCAATTTGGTATTAAAATAGCGAGATTATATCCAGAAAAAATGCATTAATTTCTTAAAATAGTCTTCCTGACCCATTTGGATCTAACGCTAACGTGATTCCAGTGATGCTGGAATTTTTATTCAAGTGCTTAAAGCACTTTTTTTCACACCGAATTAATTTTAACGTTCCCAAAGTCCGAATGTTTCAATTTCTATGCTAAAAATATGCTAATGAAGTCAAGATTCATCTTGCTCGGACTCCCACTAGGGTGCCGGCCTGTTAAAATTTAAGTTCGACTAACTCCTTCGTTCGTCCAGTTCTTGGGAATGGGAAACCCTTTCTGGACGACTGTTGCACGGCAAAGAAGATTTGCCGGCGGCAAACTTCAGTACTAATTAACGCGATACCAAACCTTTGTCAGGGAATTCTCTCCTAACCTTTGATTCTAGAGTTTGTTGCTTTCTTTTTCTCGTTAAGGAGTTGGAGTATGTTCGAGTATTCATTACAATCTTTCATGATGCGTACTTTCCAATGCTTGTTATTAAGGTTGTAGTTGCAAATTTAATCTTTTTGTTTATGAAAGAAAAAGTTTTTAATAGGACTGAATAAAAATACACAAATTATACAAACAAACGGCATTTGACTTGCACATTAATGAGATTTGCCATTTGCTAGTTTTGTCTTAACAATTGGGCATGACAAAAAAATTATGTTTTTTTAAATGGAAACCATCCATGACTTCATAAAAGACGCATCTTCTTCAACGATTCCATGTTTTCCCTTTTAATTTCTGAAGTACATATTCATATTGTAAGCTATGGAAACAGTCGGAAGATGCACATCTCGTTTGGTAACAAAGCTCACCGCTTTTGAATTTAGAGGCGCAATTTTAAGGGTTTAATTCTGGTGATAATGTGAAATGAAAATCTACATACGTATATACCGGGGCCGGGTCAAAAATACACTGACGGTTTTGACATATCTTTGGGTGTATCAGAAAGCTCTGCCGATACGACTGCCAGAGAGAGTAAGGCTTGTAGAATGCCTGCGTTGTGTTAGCATGCCGACGCCAACTGCCAGACCGGTTACAATCTAACATCTTATCAAAATAGCTCTGCAGAAAGTGAAGATAACGATCACCAGTTAATGTATCATCAAAAATGTATGGATAAAGAATTGTTGCATCAATGACGTCATACTAAACATTAAATATAAACTTAACTTGGGTATCCTCTGCTCAACATGCAGTTTAATGTCTAATGTCTATTAACATGCCACAGTTTGTAAATCGTGTTTCATCCTTCCACATTAAGTAAACCAAGAACAAAATATAATACGCTTATTGTAGCCATGAGGATGTACTCTTTGTGCAACTGGTAATTGCATGAAATACCTACTGTTGTGAAAAAATTTGTTTCTTATCCAGTCCACTTAAAAAAGCATAATTTTTTATCATATCTCAGAAATTATAGCTTAAATAAAGTATTGTCTTATTAAGGACATAATTTCCTTCAAATTTCTCACTTTTCTTTACACTTTTTTTCCAAGGTCCATAATAACGAAGCTGTAGCATCCCCATGCTAAACATCGGATAAAAACTCACCCCAAATACGTATTCTATGGTTTCATGATTTTCAAGGAAACAGAGACATTTGAAAGAAAAGTGATAAAAATATGGAAAAGAAAAATTAACAAATAGATCCAGATGCTATGATGAATAGAAAGATACTTAGAAATGCATGACTTTTGCACCATCAGTTGTTATTTATTTGATGTTAGCATTTAGATGAGATGATCTGATTGATTACCTTCGTGTTTAATTTCTGTTAGTAATGTTGCGGTATTAAACCCAAAATAAAATGGCAAAATCTGGTATCCTTTGTCAGGGCGATAGTACATGTATGCTAATTAGGTTTGCAGTTCAATCTATTACTTTAACAGTTTTCTTGTCACTCACAGTTAGTAAGTCTTTTGAGAATTTAAATCTTTGATACTTTTTAGGACCACTCGTTGGACATATTGTGTATCTACGGATTGATGAAGTTTGCTACTTGTGATTTGGTAATGTCAAAGGATGCGGCCAGCTCGCATGACGATTAACATTTAGTCAGTTTATCTGGCGTCTCATTTCTTTTCACATTTCTGTGGTTGCACACATGAGAGGTGCTATTTTTTTTCAACTGCCCGTCTCATTTTGGACAGTCTACCTTTTTATAGGCATTAAAATTGCAAAAAATCGTGTTTTAGTATAAGGAGATATATTTCACACAAAATTTCCTTTAATTTAATTTAATTTAGCCAATCATCTTCATCAAAACTCTCACAGATTTGAACGAATTACAGACGTAATTATCATGCACTTGCAGCCATCGTGCAGTGTCAGAACATCAACGTCTCTTCCGGCTCCGTCGTCAAAGCGAAGCGAAGGAACGAAATTAATTCCCTTTTTCGCCCTCTTAGGTCCTCCGCTCTGCTGCGCCCCCCTCCATTCGATTCCGCAACGTTTCCTTCGCTAACGAACCTGCACATTTCGCTCGACTAATAAAATTTAAATTAGCCGACTTTAAAGAAACGAAATATGACGTAGCTTGTCGGTAGGTTGTATAGTCGAAGTTTACGGATTTCCCGATGTGAACATTTCGTTGCCCGGCAGGAACAGAAGGGAAAACAGCGTCTTTCAATTTGCTACATATTTAAGTGAGGAGATAAATGGTGGCGGTTTATTAATGACAAAGATGGCGTAGATCGGCGTTTAGACTTACGTTAAGATTGTATTCCTTACGTAGGAATAACTTGGTTGTGATGTTGAGAATAGAACTATCAGTTGAATGTAAGCAATTATCTAGAGGCATATTCAATAGATCAAAATAAGCCAATTTGGAAAACTTTGTAACGTAACATTCTGTGGGAAAATCCATTTTAATATAAATTTTGTTGCGACTATTGTCTCCGCAGACGGTACATCCGTTCACGCACGTTCAACTCTCTCCATGGCGACCGCATGGAGGACCGCAGTAGTGTGTAATTTTGGTAATTTTGTTTAGCGATGAAAATTGCTCCATAAGGATAGTTGACTAATGTCCACAATGAACACGTTTCTGCCATCAAGATAAAACACCATCAACACGGATTCCAACTAATGTGTGAATTGGAATAACTGGTAATATCATTATTCGTCCTGTCATTCTTTTACAAAAATTAACAGAAGATAGTTGTTTGCCACGAAGATACGTCGTCAAAGGGTCTAGCCGAATAAGCATGGTGAACTGGCTCCCAGAACGGATTTTTGAAAAAAGTTATTCATGGGCACTGACAAGTCATAAGAAGGTACTACTTACTTCCTGACCCCCGATTGACCTTAAAATAATCAGAAAAATGTGCCCCAAACAGACCTATCTTTAACTTTTTTTTCTAGAAAACTATTCTCTTAAAAAAAAAAACGGCGCTGCCGCGATCTGTTAAATATTGAACCATAGTACATTATATATTTTTTCCAAAAATTTTCATTCATAAAATCAAAAAAAAAATTATTTTGAAATATTTGAAATTATGTATTTTATAGTTCCTTCAGAGTGACAATCACCAAAAAAATACAAAATATTACTAATTATATATACTATAACTCCTATAAGTTTCATTAAAAAATAATGGGTGCAACTTCCAGTTATGACCATCTGTATGCTTATTTGTCTTTTGTGCCTATATCATGAGTCAAGTGATAATCAGATAAATAGATATAGAAGATTAGAGATAAATATAATTTTTTATTCGAGGTGGTAGTTCTTGGCCCGAACCGGAGCTGTGGTCCATGTGCCACCGAGAATAAAAAAGAAACTTACCCTACAAGGATGCGCATTAATTTTTTTCGCTACTACAAAGACAACACTAAATAATTATACATTAATATTTAATAAAAATAAAAAAAAAACTGACACATTTGTGACAGACAACATGTGTAAACGTCAGTGTAACTGACATAGCGACTGTGACACCATAAGAAGGTTACCTTCTTATGACTTGTCAGTGCCCATGCATAACTCTTTTCAAAACTCCGTTCTGGGAGCCAGTTCACCATGCTTATTCGGCTAGACTCTTTGTTAGATGGCTTGCCTAATTAAATTCAGAGTGGTAAAAGATATATGCACGATGGGGTATCAAAACATTTATTTAGTTCTACACTGCATTGAATGCACGTTTCAATAACCCAACTATTAAATATAGTATATATTTTAAAAAGTCTAATGTAGTCAGTGCCACAGTTTTCAGTAGTTGTATAAACAGACATCTTATGTAAGGTTGTAACTAAATGCTCTTTGTCAGATTTTCCGTTAACTAATATAATTTTTTATTTAATACAACATCACTATTTTAGTTAAAGACGAAATAAAGTCAATTTACAGTCAATTTCTATTACTCTCTTACTCGATCAGCAACAGCTGATGCCAGTCAACCGCAAACATTCCTACCAATCATAGTTTATCTGTGACGGGTATGTTGAATTTCAACTGGGTGTCGTTTCAAAGCGCTCGTGCGCCTTCCACCGATCGATTCCCCGTAAATCCGTCTCACCCGAGCCATGATTATCACAACACTCAATTGGTTCTAACCTATACTGCCGTACCTGCCACCTATAAAGAGAGAAACCCGATAATCTTTGATGAAATACGAGGAATAGGAATCAGATTTGCCCTGGATGTTAGGTTGAGATGGTTAGGGAGCGTTCAGTAATTGGAGGCGCTTCGAGAAATAGACGAGAGAAAGGCACGATGGAGGGGAATTAGTGGGTGTAATTGTCATCCAGATGGAAAATTTAGATTAAAATTCGAGTTCGTAGGCTAGTTGGGAGTGAAGAAATTTGTTGTAATTTGTGTTTTAGATTGTAGCCTATTATTTAGTAGAAATTTACCGTCAAATTCAAGCCCATCGTTGAAAATTTTGTTTCGTGTGTGAATTCATATGTTAATTACTAAATCTATAATTACAGTTCAAAATGTTCTTAAAATATATACAGGGTTAGTAAAAAGTCCCGGAACGGTTATTGTTGTTATTTGAAAATTATGATTTCTGAAATTTGGTATGGGGGTATAGTTAATATAAATGCATTTTATGCAATACAGTTAATATTTCTTTCACTTCCGGTTTAATCGTCAATACGTCCAACTTTTTTTTTTTAAATGGAACGCCCAGATTTTTTTAACATTTTTGAATGCAAAATAAAAAACTACGTTCAGGAAGTATTAAGATGTTTATTTTTATTCACAAGAAAACAGTTAAAAAATTAAAAAAGTGTCCTAATACAGAAAAATTTGGTACCTTTGAAAAAAGTTGTTGTTTAGTGTTTGCATTCTTTTTGCCGTCACATTTGACAATTTTAAAAGCGTTTTAACTTTTGCATCGCTATAAATTTACTTATTTTAAACATTGACACATTTGAAAATGGCAGAAAAACTTACTGAATCAGAACGAATTGAGATATTAATGATGCGTGGGTACGGTGATCGTCAACGTTCTTTTGAAGAGGTTCGTATTTTGTTTAATACTGTTTATCCGGATCGTCACATTAGTAAAAGTACGGTATGCCGAACAATTCAAAAGTTTGAAGTCTTTCGTCAGGTGAAGGATTTACCTAGAAGGGGACGTCCATTAACAGCAACAGATGCAGAAACTAGTTTGAATGTGTTACTTACAGTGGAAGAAAATCATCACGTGTCCACAACAGAATTAGGTCAAATTCATGAGATCTCTCAAAAATCTGCTCATACGATTCTTAAATCAGCAAGAATGAAAGCCTATAAAATGTATCCCGTCCATGAGTTAACTGAAGATGATCCAGATCGTAGACTACAATTTTGCGAAACAATGACGGAATTGATCGAGCAGCAGCCTAATGTTTTAGATCACATCATTTTTTCAGATGAGGCAACGTTTTGTCTCAACGGCACTGTGAACAGACATAATTGTCGCTACTGGTCAATTGAAAATCCGCATTGGATTGAAAAAGTCCATACACAGCGTCCTCAAAAGGTGAATGTCTGGGCTGGTCTTGTTGGAAACAACATCATAGGACCATTTTTTATAAGAGGAAATTTAACTGGCAACGTTTACTTAAATTTATTGCGAAATGAGGTTGTTCCAGCACTTGCGGCCCTCTTTCCAAATGCAAACATAGGTGATCACCCTAATGCACATTTTTGGTTTCAACAAGATGGAGCTCCCCCCCATTTTGTCCATAATGTCCGCGATTATTTGAATGAAATTTTTCCAGGACGTTGGATCGGACGTAGAGGAGCAATCGAATGGCCAGCACGTTCGCCAGATCTCTCGCCATTAGATTTTTTCTTTTGGGGTCACATGAAATGTCAAGTGTACAAAAATCGTCCCCATAATCTTGAACAATTGGAAGAGAGAATAGTTCAAGAAGCCAATCGCATCACTCCAGAACAAATACAAAATTCAATAAGAAATTTTACTGACTTTACATTTTTGTCAAATTGTAAATGGAGAGCATTTTGAACAATTATTGTAATCGCAACCTGAATAGACAGGTACCTTGATTTTTCTGTATTAGGATACTTTTTTAATTTTTTAACTGTTTTCTTGTGAATAAAAAAATAAATATCTTAATACTTCCTGAACGTAGTTTTTTATTTTGCATTCAAAAGTGTTAAAAAAATCTGGGCGTTCCATTTAAAAAAAAAAATTTGGACATATTGCCGATTAAACCGGAAGTGAAAAAAATATTAACTGTATTGCATAAAATGCATTTATATTAACTATACCCCCATACCAAATTTCAGAAATCATAATTTTCAAATAACAAAGTTATTCGACCGTTCCGGGACTTTTTACTAACCCTGTATATTTCAACCCCTGCATTATCTGGCTTTTAAGAACAGTAAATATAATTTAACAAAAGCCGATTTTAAATTTTGCCAAAGGATAATCCATCACCTTTCAGAACCAATTGAGAAATTTCGCAGCAACCTAAACGAAATGAAAAAAGCAAAACAGCAACGTGACCTTTAAACTAGCATCCATTTTTTGTAATCATTCATACCTCCATCGTAAAAAAAAACGTCCGACTATCGAATTTTTTCAAAGATATAATGGATCGTCCTCCCAAAGGAGTACCTCGGCGATGCCGGTACGAGTTTTTGCTGGAGACTGTAGAGGACGGTGAATAACTGACCCGTTAGCTAAATTTGCGTGAAACAAAAAGGTCAGTACTACGTCGGAAGGTTTTTGCCGGCCCTCGCGGTTGTCATCCCCCGGTTTTCGCACGTTTATGCCGTCCGTATTAGCACATTGTTTAAATTTCATTAGCGACCGGTGCTCCCGGAGGAAACCGAAGCTCGTTCTATTCGCAATTCCGCGATCGCGCCCTCAATTGTCCCAGTTGAAGGGCTGACGATTCCGAGAATTGCTCCTGGCGGCTAAAGCGAGAATTTTAGAATGAAAGAATTTTGATTATTTCAGTTAATGCTTAATTAAATAGTGAAAGGTGTGTTTAAAGTAAGGTAAATATAGTTGAAGGGTAAGTATTTCCTTTCTTCATTAAGAATTGTGAAAATATTCCTGGTTAAAGTAATTTAGGTTTAAAATATCTGAACCCTCGGAACAATCCTATTACTCTAACACTTCCTCTGTTTCTCGGTTAATTATACCGAAGAAATTTTTTGGCAATTCTGTTTGGATGATATTTGCGTTTGTTAGACGAGGCAGTATATTATCTCCTGTTAGTTGACATATGTTTGTATAAGTTTGTTGACAGTATCAAAGTGAGAAGGCGGTTAAACCCTTTCCTCAATTAGTTATTACAAGAAAATCAACTAGGTGTTACAAAAATACCCATAATTTAGACCAGTTTTATTCTTTTTTTCATAACAGTCGTTCAGACAGTACCCTTACGCATCCAATCTCATTTCTAACATTGGAAATGCAATTATTTCCGATCATTAAGTATTTAATATCTAATTTAAGGGAAGAATTACCATAAATAGAACTAATAAATCACAGAAAATGAAACAATAATCATTACGTAATGTTCCCTTAAGCAGGAACGCTACTTATTTCTCCGAATTCTCCCTCTGTAAAACCGAATGAAATATTCGAGAACATCGCTTAGATTACAAGTTTAATTGTAGAAGATTTCGACCACCCTCATTTCCTTACGAAAGACGCACGGGCAGAGCATTACCCCCGCTCCACCGAGACCCCGTTTCGAAGAAACTCCTCGCAGGCCTGCTGGAATGTCGCCAATTTCGCCCCAATAAACCGGGGGCTATTTATCTCTTAGCATTATATAAGGACATCCGTCTGCCTCCTACGCGACCATTCGCTTCTGAGAAACGCAACGTCTCCACTAATAACAATAATGTACACATGCAATGCTATCGGAAAATGTTTAACGTTGGCCCGAATAACTTCGCTACTACGCCCTGAAAGGACGAGACGGAAAGAAAGAGACGCGACGCGCGTACGGACGATGAATAAAGATGTCGTAGATGGTACGACGGCGGAACGAGACCTGGAATTTTTCTCTTATTCAATATTAACGGATGGAAATGCAAGCGACAGGAATATTGTACGTTGACGCTGTCTTCACGAGTCTCCCGGAAGTTATATGCAGTTATAACGGTGCCGGCATGAAATGACGACGACGACGCGCAGAGTAGAAGGTCTCTGTGCTTTTATTGGCCGTAGAATGTTCATAAATTTTCGGATAGAATGTGTCACCTATCATAAACATTTCTGCGAATGTTTATTATTGTGGGAGTCTGTAAAAAATGTAGCTGTTTACTAGAGAATAGAAACGTGGGAAGGTAATAAATATTACTTAAATTTTATAACGAATAAAACTAAAAGAATGTAGTGCTTCAACATTTGTTATTGATGTTAAATTATGCCAGGAATTAAATACCATAAAATCTATTTATTAATTGTATAAATTCCTACAATTATAATGAAACTAGGGATACGGCTGTACATTTACTTCTTTCAAACAGGTAATCGTATGTCCAGTTTCCATTAGTATAATATTTTTCTTTCATCGTACTACTTGACTACTTGTCGTTATAATGTATTAATCAGGATTGTTAAGGGGCTTCTATGACAATCGTTGTTGTTAATTACATAAAAAATAACCGTCTTCTGCTTTCGATCTTTGATAAGAAAAAGTTCTTTTGAAGTATTATCTGAAAAATTAAATTAGAATTTTGGTTATTAACGTATGGATATATCACAAGTATAAAAATTTTTACTCACGTCAAATGCTGCTGTGCCTTATCCCGATTTCAAGGTAGTTGTTTCCAACATGTGACGTCTTAACTAAAATTTATTTGGGGGTCACTTCTGGTTAATCGCCTGATATTTGGAACGTATATGTTTTGGAGGTGTATGATGAACCTACAGTACAAGAAATGTTTTGCACACTTTTATCTCGTCAGCATCCATTACAACATTGGATTGTTTTTGACTGAATTTGGCAAGAGGAAGATGTAGACAGACAAAAAGTAGTGGCTGCAATACATGACCGTGAAGAACAAATTCAACAAATTGGAACCCATTAACCTAATCGACTCAGTATGGAAACCAATATAATGCAAAATATATAGAAGTAAATCATGTTCAAAAGCCCTAAAGAACCATAAGTTGGTCCTTGTCCCGTGCTTTAAAAATGTCGTCTGCCAATATTCAGCCGTAAAGCATCACAGTTGTAGCCACTAAGAAAACCCGATTGATTATATGGAAGGATGTTATAACTGTGCAGATATTCAGTAATTTGGCTATTAATGATGTTTCTGTAATAATACTATAAGAGCTTTGAATTTTTTGGTCTCTATATGTATCCTTCCATCCTCCAAACTTACAATTTATAAAACGATCACTAATGGCATCAGGTTTTCGCAACTCTACAGACAAATCATTCCTTCTATTTCGACCAATGTTTTTGCGTGACTTGTTTTTAAAAACATGTTCTAAATACGTTCTTTTTTCATGCCTAACGGCAAACATGGTGATATTACGGAAGGACTTATAATCATAGTTCAAAAGGTCTAATTCTTTAATTTTCTTTTTCGAATTTTGCATAGTCGCCCAATGGCATACAAACCATATGCAATAGCAACAGAGTACGATATAGTTTATTCTGATTGCTGTTGATACTTTCTCCGTTTATATCTAGTGACAACAGCTGTATTTCGGTATATACACCATTGGCTTGACTGAAGATTCATTTGTAGATAATGGCAAAACGAAACATGTCTTGGCTCTACTTCTAGGGTGAGTGAACCCAACAGCAGAGATATATGCAAATATAAGCTATTCTCAAGGATGACAAATGTTATTAATAAGAAAGCAAACCTAGAGAGCACTTTCTAGAACAAAAGGGAAGATAACAGGCAAGAAAAGGTGTTGAAAACAGAGACGTATGGTCACCCTGATTCTAATAATCTTAATTAATCTTGTACTAAATAAGTATTGGAAAATTTCAAATGCATACTTCAATGTATTTATTGGGTTTCGTTTCTAAAGAATCACGAACATTCTAAATACCGCTTTATTTCATAATAAATAACCCTACAGATCTCAGAAACACGTTTTAAATTTCCAAAATAAGTTCGATAAATATTTTCCAGTTTACCAACTCCTAACAGTTGGCGAAAACAAAATCCTGCATATCGCAGGAAACAAACGCAACCCCTCTCAACCCCGACACCTCAATACATGAATATCTAACACACCCTCGCTTCTCAAACGGAATAAATTTCGAGGCGCATTCGATTTAGACTTTCTCGACCCAGTTAGAACTTGCGACGGTAGCGCTTCAACGCTCCACGGAGCGTACATATCATTTTTTTATGTTCACATTGTTCCCGGACAGTCGACTGAGAAGTATCTTCCTTTTTTTAATTCGAAATCGCTTTGAAATAGTCTACTCGGACAATGACGTTTATAAATGATTCTGTAATATCGCTGTGTAATACTATAGACGAAGTGAACCGTTGTTAGAAACTTCTCTAAAATGGGCGTACATACAAGTTAAATATGCATATAACTACTATGGTACGGTTGCACACGACTATTTTGAATGATTCAGATAGTAACTCTGTCTGTAACTAGTTGACGTAGTTGTTGAGGTTATGTTATAAGTGGAATATTTCATTATTATCGAGGTGGCGTTGACATGACAATTTATACCAGGTTTGTTGTTAATACCAACTTGCCACACATCTGGTAATAGCATGTTGTTATATACAGAGTGTTTACGATCTTGTGATTTTATTTTCAAGGGGTGTATACGATACATATGTATATAAAATTACAAATGTTGTCGAGTGACACTGACGAGCTGTAAATCAGCGAAACATGCGTGTCTGTCAACATTAAAACGAGAAATATGAGTTTTTAGTTTGGATTAAGATTCTAGAAATCTTATTATTGTGTAAAGAAGATAGTAAAGAACTTACCTACCCTGAGGGAATCTTTAGAAGATTAATTTCTTTGTTCATCAGATTTATTTAACTCGAAATAAATAAATTATACTTAAATAACGTCTCTCTTATTCAATGTAGTATAAGAACATCACTAACGAATAACTAGTAGTCACAGTAAAGATACTTAAGTCTTATAAGCTACATTAAATTAATAATCGGTGGCTCAGTGGTGTGACATGACCTCGGTACGTGGTCAACTGAAAATAATCCGATTGGTTTGCGGTGTACCCAAAACTCTGTGCTGGGGTAAATTTAGTGTAACTGTGTATTGTTAATGCCATCTAACATATGGGGTGTAGCATATCTGTGGAGTTAATGAGAATATAGAGAATATAATAGATGACACTGACTGTATGAAAGGAGAATAAAAACAGTGTTGGCTTAGTTTAAAAATTTAATAAAAATTATAAAGAATTATCTACAAGTTTCGTAGCAATATATATCACTAATATAAAATCATTATAGAATTCACACGCTTTTTTATATCAGCGCCTTTTTATATCAGAATGACCGAGGTTCGGGAGTGAAATACTCCCATAAATAACAATTGAAACTCGAATTTTGAAAAGTACAAAAGGTAAAGAGGAAAACAAGGTCATAAAAGGGAAAAAGTACAAGCTACGACACAGTCACCGTGATCAAGTCGTTATTTATAGGGGGAACTGTCACTGGTTTATACTGTTGGTGTGATTTATAGGTATTTCAGTGTGTATTACTAGAATAGTAGAGTATTCTGCATGATCCCACCGCACACGTGGTTATTTTTTCAATAATTATTTAATTTAGGACTGAAGAAATTTCACCTCTACCAAATTTGAAATTAATAAATGTTTTTTTTTATTGTTTTGGTGATTTGCTTTTTTGATGCGAGTATATAAGCGAAACAAGTCCTAATGTAGCAGAAATTATTCACAATGTGTAGTTCGTTTCTTTTTATGTGGGAGGTACTTATTTACTAGCCTCATGTTGTGTTGTGCACTGTACGGTAAAAACTAATTAAACAAGCTAAAATACCTACTATTAAAGTATGTCAGAGTAAAAAAAAAACGTTTAAAAAGCGTGAATGTTAGTATTCTTACTAAATTGTCGTAATATCTACGCAATTTTGTGAATCTATCTAAAAATTAATGTAGGTATCGTTATTCTCTAAGGATAATTCAAAGGATAGCTGTAGAAAAGATTGAGTGAAAATAAAAAGAAATGGAAACATTTCGAAATAACATTTTGAAATCATAGTTCACGATACGTTTATTTAGTGCGAGTTGTCGCTGTCATAGCAGTTTGGCCGTTGCATAAGCATTTTGTGCCATTAAAACCGCCGCTCTATAACACTGTAATGGATCATTGAATCGGCTCTATTTTATCTTAATGGTCGAGGCAAATTCCTTAAAAGATCGCAATCGAAAAGCCGCACTTTCGAAGCAGTCTATACAACGCTCTACAATTCTTGTAATTTGATCTAATAAATACATTATCAGATACGCTAGCTATACATTAATCATACGGGTCAGTAAGTATGTAATATCTGATACTATGACGCAAATAATTAATTATTAATATCACTATTATACATTAGAACTAAATACACCTGTATTTGAGTGGTACTTGCTTGGATTTGGAAATAACATATTTTATTCCAAAGAACCGATAATATTCTGGTACATGAAAATGATATCGCCTTTATATTGTTTGTATCGTATATGAATTAAACGTACAAATAATAAATGACTTCCTAATATCGAAACCAGGGCTACAATAAGCGTCATTTTATTAGGCACATGTTGAATAGTCCAGCATCGAAATGCAATATAGGAATACCTTTGAGGAGAGTTCTGAAATTTTATTGCAACAAAAAAAAAACAAGAACAGAGTTATTGGCGAGTAAATAGATTTTTTTTAATGAAAAACAACTGGTGCGTTGTTGGATAGAAAGGTATTGGAAAAATACATTTACGTTCTAAAATTTGCACTTTATAGGAATACAATCTAACGCTGAGCTATGAATATGCTGGGTTAGTTTTTTTTTTCACTTTAGATTATGTTCAATATAAGAGTCTGTCGTTAAATGTTTATCTGCATCTAAGAAAATTAATCAGTTGTTTTTAAGTTACAACTATCCGCTTAGTTTTTTCAATGGCAACATGTAAATTTTGCTTTGCTATCTGATAGAGCATTTTTATCTTTTTACAATAATATTTTTGTGTTTTCCTAATTCATTTTCGTTTTTTGTATTTTTGCAAGAAAATGGTTCAAGTAGTAAGGGATTAAGTGTAGGGGCATCGCAGGTAGACAAAATTATTTGCAACAAAGTTATGATGAGTCTATTTTTAAACCGCGCAAAATTTCTGGGAATGTCCAGAGCACTGGAAATCTGACGAAAGATTTTGCCACTTAATGTGTCTTCGTCTCCCAATCCTGTTAATAGGAAAGAGAATGATATTGGTATTTATACCATAATACGGTGGGATGCCATCTTGCCGGAACCACATACTATACTATTGAAAAAATGCTTACCTTGTGCTTACTTCATTTCATTTGCTTTACTGTCTCCTCATCCTCCAAACACAGACTTTCTAAATCTGCAGTGACCTTTAAAAACAGAAGCAATTGCTATAATTATTTCACGGTGAAGTTTGAGTAATTCTCTGGTTCTGCTACGATTGAGTGCCCTCAAATCGGAAAAATTGTTTTAATATTAGAGCAATTTCTCATTTGAAATTGATTTGCTGTTCAATCATATGTTCATACCAAGAATCTCTTATAATCTTAGGAATTCCTCTTCAGCACCTTTTGTTGACAGACTATCTGTTTCCTCATTTACCTAAATGATTGCTCAAGCACCCACACCTAGTCATCCCCAAAATATATATTCTGTTTAAATTCAGTTCAGCTTCGAATTGCTTTTATGCGCTTTCCTTGTTTCCAGTACTTCCTGATTGTTAGTCAGCAAATTTTTACCTTATACCTCGATTGTATATATTTCGGCAAGATCTTAGTAGTTTTTAACTCTTGACCACAAAATATTTCAGCCCATACATCCGGCTCTGTTTTTGATCCGTCCGTAAATCAGCAGGTGTTTGCTTGCGTCACTGTATTTTCATTGCATCTCTATTCTGTGTGAAGGATGCAACGATTATAGGTGGAGTACACATAATATGTAATGACATTTTCAGCATGCTGTCAGGACCAACTTGTTCGCCATACAAACGCATGAGTGTCTGGCGATTTATTCTTTATGTGCCAAAGATGGAATGTAGCTATGTATGTAATTATTCTAGTTTGCATTCCCACAACAATATGCAAGGATATGTCCAGAAAAACTTCTGATGCTAATGAAAAGAAAGACAATGTTGCTTCCATGATTGCCATATCTTATCATCCTCATATGGATGTAGGTTTTGCCATGACCCTGACTTACTGTGCCTTTTGCTACTATGCCATGGCTTCATAAGTAGAGGTTGGATGTGCTAACATCACGTAGTTAGCTTTAATAATTCGCACATACCTTTTAGCAGGTCCAACAGGATTCCTTTGTTTGCATCTTATGGATCAGGACGCAAAAATATTTGACACCTCATTTGCTTCACCTGTCATGTACATAAATATAGAGGTATGTGATAGCCACTCTCTGTAAATATCATGCATATCTGCATGATGTAGTACCATCTACATAGTTATCCAAACAATATTTCGACATTCTGGTTTGCACATCCGCGAACAACGTTATCCGTACAAGCGCGCATGTTCACTTACAGTGAAAACATTCGGGAAATTTAACAACACCCACAAAGGAGTATCTCTGTAATGTTTTAGAAACGCCACTCTTTGGCATTTTACGTAACTACACTCACAGGTTGATCTCTGTGATAAAGAGCTCTTAGTACGTACTTATTCAATGGATGTAATTTGCATGAGGATTGCAGCTTCATTCGTATATAGTTGCAGGTAAATACGACTTTTTCAAGTGGTTATTTTATACCGTTACCTCGAAAGTACACACTGAACAAAATATGTAAACAAATAGATTGTGCAGGCGTACATTCTGAAAGCAAACACGCGAGTGAGCATCTGTTTATTTCTCTAGTACCTCTCTCGCTGGATAATAAAGTAAGGAGTTCGCGTAGTCAGGATATTGAATCAACATTAATCTCCAGGGTATTCTTAAAGAGCAACAAGCGAGAGCACTATACTTTTATAGCTGTCGAATATAACATACCTAGGTAATATAACAACAATGTGAGCTTTAAATACATTCCATTACTTTAGTTAAATATAAATAATTTAATATTTATATATCGCAAAGACTGGCATTTATTTCTATAGTAATATTCATAAAAGTGTAACTTTTAAAGACAAATCCTCTTGATTTCAGCGCTCAGGTAAATATGGTATTATAACTAATAACAATGCAGAAAACGTGGATCTATGTTTGCTGGTAATTATGGTGGCAAAGTATCCATTATGAAGTTTGTTCTTCTTTTAGATTTCAGTAAAAATGTTTTCTTGTGCTTGTAGCATGATTCACTGCTCTTACAGACTCATCTTTTTTAAAGACCCACTTGTGCTAATATAACATGAATCAATTGCCTCTGGTACTGCTTCTTTATTCCCAAAATATTTTGATGTAAAAAATCAGCATATTGATCTTTAAAATAGTCCATACTTTTAGGACAAAATTTATGTAAGAATGGGGACCACTCTCGCTTTAAAAGAACATATTGTAGGAAACAGTGTAAACTTATGTCCGATTTTTTTGAGTTTTCTTACCATAACTCCGGAACGGCTAGAGCTACAGGGTCGCGCTTGGTCTCAAACGATTCGGAGCGACCAGGGGAACATTTTGCGCGACAGTACAATAAAATCGGTGCGCTAATTCGTCCACAAAGTAAGTAAAAAAAATTTCAAAACTTTCAACGCTTATATCTCGAAAACGGTTAGAGATAAAAAGAGAATATATAGAAATGAAGTAAAAAAATACTTAAAAATAAATGATAAATTATGAAATTTTCCGTTTTGATATGGCCAGTAGAAAGTTACCTTACATCTTCAATAGATTCGACATTGAAGTTCGCTGAAAATTAAAATCACAGTCGCTTCCAGATCTCAAATGGAACATTTTCCGGCGACGTGAAACTATCAAACTATATCAACACAGAAATCAATTTCCTTTACAAGGTACACATATAGTAGCGTATACGATTCTGAAAAATAAATAACGCTCGCACGTTCATGAAAAATTCCAACCGGTAAGGCAGTCGACGTTAAGATTTCTCCTTCGACGATATAACGGACAACCGAAACGGCTTTACGTGATTTTGCGCGGAAACTATACAATCGTTATGATGCTTAGCTATTTGTTATATACTTACAGATTTCTGTGCGCGCTCGAGTTCAGTGCGTCGTCGTGCAGAATTGAATTGATCTCGGAGTTACCGTAAAACGATAGCGTGGTTGTTATACCGATAGCACGAACTACATTTTACGACAAATCGGTCGCCTGCAGTTTCGGCTAGTGGTTTATAGGATTTATAGGAGTAGGGAGGTGATACGGTATTTTTTATCGGATTGTGGGTGAAGAAACTTATTTTTCGGAGAAGAAAATGCAAACAGTTATGTTATATACTATATAACATAATGTTTCCGGAGTAGTGTATGTCTAGAATAATACTTTGCAAAAGTATTTTTAGTATTTAAGTAGTTAAATATGTTATATTTAATTCATTGCTATAAATATATCATCATAAATTATATTTTTATTTATTCCTTGGACTATTCCAAGAATATTTTGTTCCTTTTTGAGAAGCGACTCTTTTCCGGAGATACTGGGTTAAACTTTTCTTTGACTAAAACATTTTATTACCAAAAATTTACCTGTAAAGCTTCATAGTTTACAGGAACTGTTGAAAATCATCACCTTTAGTTGGGATGATATCAAATCTTCTCCATATTGATTGCCGAACTCTTTCAAAAACACCAGGGTCGCTTCTTATGGGTTTACACCCAGAATTTATCCGATTTCTCAAATCGTCTATATTTTCCACTGGAGTAGTGTAAACTAAAGGTTTTAGACGGCTCCATACGAAATAATCGAGCAGGTTTAAGTTCTAGGATCGAGTAGGTCATAAGTGACGTCCACCTCAACTATTCCAGCGATCTAACGAGCAACCACTCTAAAATGCTCTGATGTACCATCGTTCACACACCAACATTGCATTTCTTCTTGCCAATGGTACATCCACCAGAAACTGAGGTAGCGACTGTTGCAAGAAGTTGCGATGCACCTCACAGGTAAGTCTTCTTGGTAGCAATATAGGTGCAATTAGCCAGTTACCCATAATTCCAAACCCAAACGTTCAACGAGAACAGATGTTAATAATAATAATAATAACACCAACGGACATGTTCATGTTCGCGGAGACATTTTTATACTTTTAAAAATTTTTTAAAGCGTAAGCGAAAGTAAATTTTTAAGTGAATTCTGTAGACATTTCACAGATTTTTGGACATTCAATCAACATTTAGTAGTGCAAGACGTGGCATGGTAGGGAGCCAGTCTTCCCCTGCTTGGAGATGCCGTGATGACTGACTCCAAGACTGGCACAGGGGCTGATGGAGCGAGTGGCATCACCCTGCCATCGTGAACCTCAAGAAAGGCAAGTGAATTAAGGATTACCAACACCATAGCCCCGAGCGCTGAAGGTGCTTCGACAGATATAGAGCTGGAGAGCACCCAGGCGCATAATACTCGATATAGGCAGAGGACGAAATGGACTAATGAAATGAATGAAGTCGTTGTTTGATGTTATTATCTATTAACTAAGGCAGAGGCAAAATCGGTACGCTATGGATTGGAACTGCATCCACGTGTTACTAGTCAGTTTTGAGAGGGAAAACTGTACAGAATATCTTAGATCAACGAAGATCGTTAATGATTAATAAGAGAATCCCGGCTGAGAGATTGGCACAAATAAAGGAGGAAATAGAGATAGAGTTAGGACTCTAACGAAGTTATTCCTAGCACGAGTAAGAAGAGATACTCCGGGGGGTTGAGACAGAAGGACTTAAATTGGAATTGTTGTAATGACACATTTGCAACAAGATTTATGGATGACAATGAGAGATGCCATATAAACCAATCCCAAGCGGCAAATGTTGATTGTGATGTTTCTGAGATCGCTACTTCTCAGCTTTCTCAATCAGCAGACAGAGGATCACTTGGATTAATAAAATGAACGAGCAGAAATCTGTTCACCTATGTATGTGCAGCATGCTTCGTTGGGTTTTGGACGGGCAGAATAATCATTGGCACCACCTGCTCATCTTGTCTTTAGACCGATGTGGTAGGGGAAAAAGGACCAAGTAAATAAAAACTTGTGAAAATGTAAATGTAAATAATATTTATTGTCCAACATATTATCAATCCAAATAAATGACAAAAATACAGATACATTGTGCAGCAAAAAAGATAATACGTGACAAAAACAACCAAAAAAAAAAAACAAGTGTATGTTAACTTACGTTCGTAATAATAACTCATGGCCGGCCGATGCCCCCTGTAATTGGCGAAAGCTGTTGGGGGATGTAAAGGCATGAATTATTATTATTATTATTATTATTACTCACACAAAAGAAAAACAGATGTTGAAAACGATCTTCAAATACGTCATGTGGATTTTTTTCAGTCCGTATGTGGTTATTGTGAAAATTTCTTATTGCATTTATTATTGCTTCATGGTAAAACGACATTAAGGATTTGAACCATTGTGTGCAAAAGCCATTGAGATAATACAATACGTGCAGGAAAATCAGCAGAAAGAAGTGCTTGAACGTAGGTTTGGCAGTGGTTCTATGCCGTCGTCAAAGTAGCACAGAGAAGAGCCTTTATAGATCGGTACCTTTTTAATGAATTGCAATTCTTTGTAAAATCTCGCATTACTAAGTGCGAAATTTATTAATCTATTAATCAAGAAATACATACCAAATATCTGTTTTCAATTTGACCTTAATCTCAATAGAGAAGTGTGAAATTTCCAAAGTATAAAGAGTGATTTTAAAGAGCATAACATGGACATACAAAATGGGTTACAACGAAATATCGGGCTTTATAAAATTGGATACAAGCAATATATTTTATATTAAAAACGCATACATGGTCATACATTCCATTTTGCTTTTGCGATTGCAATTAGGTTTAGCCACGGCCAAAATTCTCATTTAGTCGTTGCAAAACCATAAAAAAAAAAGAACTTCAGGTATGCACACGTAAAAAGTGCACCCGAAAAAAAGGCTGTCGAAAATGTTAGATTCAAACTATGAAATATGTAAACGAATCTCTCCATTAAAACAACATTTATTCAGTCCAATGGAAGCACGTAATACGCACAAACGGCTTTCCACGAATTTCCACATGGGCGCGCATTTAGCCTGTGAAGTTCGGACCGCTAACACTATTAAAAATTGCGGAAATAGAAATGCAAATTTCGAATGGGAATTAACGGAATGAGGCGAGTGCCAGAGGTGAGGTGTGTGATAATTGGAAAAAAAAAGTGATTTTTTTTTAATTCTTTCAAATTCTGAGTATAATCAAGGAATTTTCAATACGACTGTTCTGAATCAATTAATTTTTCTTATAGCACGGGAGCGAATGGATATTTTGCGCGTCTGTTATGCAGGGTGTGACAGTGGGAATGCTGTGGTCTCTGATTGAGTCAAATGGTTGCAATTTTTTAAAAGTTATATATGCATTGGAATATGTATGACTGGTCTAAGGTTAGCTGGAAATTGAAGCCAGGACAACACATCAGCGCAGCCGAGCATTTTACGGTATATGGAATTACACTGATTCTCTGGCAGGGCAACTGTGTTTAATTTGCGCCTAGCCTTGGCACGTCCATTTCATTGTGATCATCCGATAGATATTAAAATATCCACTATACGCAATGAGTATTTATTGAATTATGTAAGCGTCAGCTACTGTTGTCTCCAAGAAAAATAATTGCTCATACAAGTAATTGGAAAAGACAACGAGGGTGCTAAAAATGCCCGATTATTTGATCTTCGATGACGCCTGTAGATACATTCGCTTCCTCTGGTTACTTTACTATTACTATCTTTCTCTTTTACTTTACAAACCTCTTTTCTTCCCCATAGGTTGCTAGGACTTACAGAACAAACAATCTTATGCAGTTATATTGCATTAGAAAGTGCTACCATTAATACGACGGACATCCGACTTCACGCAGGTCCTTCGTAGAATCTGCCGGTGTAACCTAACACAATTACTATCACACTGACAAAAGTCAATGCTAGGTTTTTCCACTATCACCAAACAACAATGCACAATCTCTCGACGCGCGTTTCGCTAACCAAGTTAGCATCATCAGGAGATGATTAATAGTAAAGTAAAATTATTAAAACTACGATAATATATACAACAACGTTCCAGTACAGGCGCATTTTTAACGGGGAGGGGATGCGAGCCAACCCTCCGTTAAAAATTCGTCGGTTCCAAGAGTTACTCTAATTACCGATGTCGTAAAAGTATACGATCTTGAGAAAGGTCGGTAGAATGACTATATAAGGACACATCTGTGCAAACAAGTGTTATACTAGGCACTTACCCGTCTAGTAATCTATACAATACACTTTCTGGAATTGGCCCATTGTCGGCATTCATATTGACTTTGCGTTTGGCGATTTCTACACTTTCATACGCATCTAATTTATAACTCTTGTTTACATTCTTTAGTAATTTCAAATTTTCTAGGCTAATTCTATGATTGTTGTTGAAAGCGTGGTGGGCAACGCTTGATTTTTCTAAACGTCCATACTTTAAATGTGCCATGTGTTCTTTAAATCTCGTTAAAATTGATCGTTTTGTTTGCCCAACATATTCTAAATTACAATCTTTACAACTAATAGCATATATCCCTGATTTTTCTAATGTTTCTATAGTATCTTTAGGGTTTCCAAGAATTCTTTGCAGTTTGTTTCCTGAATTATACACTAAACTGATGTTAACCTTTTTAAAAATCTTACTTAAACCGCGCGTAATTCTTGGTTCATACGGTATAGATAACATTTTAGGTTTCTCTACCTCGGTCGCTAAACAACTTGTGTCCTGAATTAATTTTTTAAATTTAATTTTATTAATTAACTTATCTACTAGCTGCGCATCGTAACCATTAACACTAGCTATCTCCTTAATCACTCTCTTCTCCTTTTCAAACCGTTCTGTACTTAAAGGGAAATTTAATAATCTGTTTACTAAGAAATTAAAACTGGCTGTTTTATGTTGAGGACAATGGTGAGAGTCGTTATGGATATACCTATACGTTGCCGTTGGTTTTCTATACACGTCGAATTCTAAGCCATGCGTTCCGTTTCTCAACACTAACACATCCAGGAACGGGAGTGACTTATTATTCTCCAGCTCATACGTGAAATTAACAGAAGGGAATTTGCCGTTTAATTTATCAATAAATTCTTCAATGTTTGCTCTTTTTGTATTGAAAATTGCGAAAATGTCATCTACGTATCTTCTCTACGTATCTTTGTCAGTGTGATAGTTATTGTTACACCAAAGGTTCCAAAACCCAATTACTAACACAATTAAACAATTCATCTGGTTCAATTATTGTTCTTCTTACATTAGTTCTACATAATACGTTTTAAGAACCAATTAATTACAATATTTTGTTTTACAATTCAGCTTATGATAGGAGTTAACTTTCATTTAATTTTATTGACAGCTTCAGATAATAATTATTAATATAATTCTATCGATTATTTCAAGGTATTTAGAGAAAATAAAGTATTTTAATATAACTTTTACTGCAGCATTTACCCTACAAATTAAGACTGCGTCTCCAGTAAACCCCGTAATCGATACTTTTCACGCGGGCGAACTAGAACTACGTCAGAAGGCCGCATACCACCACCGTCGGCGTCGCCTCCACCAAAAATCTCCCTCACACAACGCGACGTAGAAATGTAAACCGCCGAGAGTAACTCTAATGGTTTTCCGCGAGAGCTCCGACGGGAACAAAGAATGCCGTTACACAGTGCGTCGCATGGCCGCACCCGTCCGACCGGAAAACGAGGCCGGAATTCTCTCCCAGTCCGGTGTGTTCCGTTGTTTGTGGGATTTCAAAAAGATTGCTCGTCCGTTAGTAGGGCGGCGGCGAAACGGAGAGGCAGGCTCGCGTTAAGCGAGGTTAGGAACTGGAGAGCGTCCTCTATGAATGGAGTTATCGATCGAGAGATCTCTGCCGTCGCGCTTGTAATAATTTTTTTCCCTTCTCTCGGCTTCGAGTACAGTTTGGAGGTTTTACGGTTTGCCAAGCGATACATTTAAGTCTGTACTTTGGTAAATTAAAAGGAGTATTCCATATGGAGTATTTCGTATGAGTACAGATATATACATATATATGAGAGAGTTATTTGTGAGATTGAGCTTAAATGAATGAAATCGTTTTATGGGGAAGTTCCATACAGTTTTAATCTTTTAAGTAATCGACTTAAGCTCGGAGATGGAAGTATAGGAATTATATTTTGTATAGGTACTATACAATACAAAACATTTTGAATTCATTAACCTTATATTGATGATGGTAGATTTGCTAGAATTAAATCCTACTAGATCACCTTGACAAATTGCTCGCGAATTTTACATCGATATCACAAGAACTTATTCACGACGATTATTATAAAATCTTGTAAAATAATTATTAATAAATATCGCATTCTCAGGATTCTCTCCCACATCGTTTGCGTCGGCACATCTTCTAATACAACGCAACCAGCCTTCCTCGATCTGGTAGTCGTGTCGGCAAAGCTTTCTGATGTACGCATAAATTTATTCCTAGTCATTCTCAATTCGTAAGGTCGATGCCTGCACGGCTTCCTGGCCCCCCTGTAAATTTTCGTCGGTGGGATGTATTTATAATGACATCCTTCCATCGCGTGGCAAATTTCACCAAATTATCTGCTGTAATTCGTGAGATATTGCTACTTTTTAGTAACATCACCCTTCAATGATTTCACAGTTTTTCCCGTATTTTTAATTATATCTGTTAGAAAAATGTAGATTTTCGTTAGTGGGATGTATTTATAATGACATCCTTCAATTGGGTGCCAAATTTCACCAAATTATCTGCTATAATTCGATAGATATTGCTACTTTAGCATTAGTAATAATATTTGTAATTCTGGGAAATTACTGGGGAAATTTACGTTTTCTTAGAATAAAATGATATAATGCTCGGATGCCAATGTTGGCAGCGTCAATTGGAACTGTCAAATATTCATTTGCAAATGTAAGTAACAACTTAAGGTGAACATCTGAGTTTCCTCTGTTACGTATTTTATATTATGTGATTTATAATTCCTTTGCCTAATAAAAAATTTATTTCGGTTGCTTTTATTATTCAAATGATCCATAATCAAATGACGTGGGTACATATATATTTTAGAATCCACCATTCAATAGAACAAACACGCAAACTCACAGACACACACTCAAAACCGACGGCACCACCCCTTTCTTGCCGCAAGCAGAAATTGTCCGTTGCCCAAATATACTAGCTTCCTCGCACACACACACACACACACACACACATCCAGAAATACACATACGTCCTCGCTCGCCCGCCTGATAAGCGGACGACGAGGTTGATTCGGCAGTCGAGGCACGTGAAACACGCAAAGTTCCACCATAAAGGGAAATGCATGATATATGCAAATAATATGTGAAATCCCCGGCGCAAGAAGATGTATACTTCAATACGGTATTCCGCTAGAGGTCGCTTTTATCTTGACATATGAATGTACGTTAGTCGAGTATAGATACGTGCCGAAGTAATAGTTTCCCATATACGCCTATGTGGAATGTTGTGGCGTTAAGCGAAAACGTGGTTACGACATCGGAAAGGTTTCGGGTGAACCGCCCTCTCCGCATACCTGGAAAACGTTAAGATGTTGAAGAGTTGTTTACACGCCCCGTGTAATGCTTTCACGTTTATTTCGTGTGTTTAACGTAGGGGGGGATTGCGAAATTTGGATTATAGGCACGCTAAAGCAATCGACATTTTACCTTATTTGTTTTCATGGCATTGAGAAAAATAGCTACCGTTTAATAAAGTGTTATTACCTATATGAAATCTCTCTATT
Source organism: Cetonia aurata (assembly GCA_949128085.1). Classification (NCBI taxonomy): domain Eukaryota; kingdom Metazoa; phylum Arthropoda; class Insecta; order Coleoptera; family Scarabaeidae; genus Cetonia; species Cetonia aurata. The sequence continues at coordinate 41,394,606 of OX421885.1, forward strand.
TGCCTATTTAAATTATTATTTGCAAGTTTTTATGGGAGTATATGCTTGGAAAAAAGCTTCTCGTAGAAAATATATTTAGTACGATATTGCATACACCGATTAATCTTGGTTGTTAAGGTAATTTGGATAATTATTTTGTTTTGGAATATTTGTGTTTTATTAAGAGTATGAGAGTGAAAAATTGGATCTGTTAAAGCTGCCGATAAATGCCAGTACGAGTCAGCCCGAAACATTGACGCTACCGCTGAAAGTATCGCAGAAAATCCAAGTTTATCTATCCCAAGGCGTTCACAGCAGTTAAGGATGTCACATATTAGCCTTCATCGCATTCTGCATAAAGATCCTGACCTACATGCTTATAAAGTGCAGCTGACGCATGACTTAAAGCAGGCTGATCATGAATAACGCAAATTGTTCGTTTATTGGGTCCTGGAAAGGCAGGAAATCCTGATATTTTTTTGAAAAACCATTTTTAGCACCGAAGGCCACTTCCATCTCAAAGGGTTCGTCAGTAGAGACAACTAGGGTTCCGAAAATCCAAGAACTATGGATGTGAAACTTCTTTAACCCCAGCAAGTTACTGTTTGGTATGGCTTTTGAATTGGGAAGATCGGACCTTAGAATACTAACTATGAATTTTTGCTTTGACCGATCCGAAATTTTTAAAATTCTGTATGTAGACGAATAATAATGTGTTTGGTGACCGCTTCTATCATATGTTCTTGTTATCACTGTATTGCATTCTCCATAAATAATAAATTGCAAAATTATAATTTTTAAAATTTTATCGTAAAAAGGCGGCGCTCAGTAATAAATTCATTCTTCCTTCATTAGAAAATTTAATAAAAAATTACGTATTAAAACTAGTGGTGAGAATACTTATGGTATTAACGTGAACCCTTACGGACGGTGGGGAAATTACCTATAGGATTAAAGTAGACTGGTCATTTAGTGGTGAGATTACATCCGCCCCAACTCATTGCATTTGATTGTTAAGTACTAACTTATATTTTTAATTGTTTTTACGTTTATAATTATTTGTAAGTTAAATACCATTTCTTCGCTGTTTATTAAACTATTTTCAATATTTACACATTTACATAATTTATATATTTATTATAAAAGCAACTTTAACATTACTTTCATTAAATTTTATTTTGAACGAAGTTCTTGTTTTTGTTGTTTGCTGAATCCTGGCTTCCTCGCTGTTGGCCACAGCTTAAAAAGAATAAAAATTGAGAACCCACACCCTTGCTCACGGTTCACGAGCGGCCGGACCATCACTTAGATTTTTGCTGGATTATCTGGCAAGTTCTAGTGTTACAAGAGTTACAGAAGTGCAATCGCCCATCTGTCAAAAATGCAAATATTTCAAAAATGGCTGAAAATAACAACGTAGTTGTTTTATCAATCTTACTTTAAAATTGAACGAGGAATTAAAAAATTTTCAATGGATTTGTTTTATGTTAATCCTAGTTTTAAAGTTCACCGAGATTTAATCTTCAGTTTATGCCTTCGATGTTTAGAATAACTTCAATAGAAAATAAACAAAACGAGCACGGAAACCCCATCCACACGTCCCGAAAACCTATCCACGAAAACTCCTAACGATCACGTAACTGATTATCGACTCCGCTAACCGGATATTAAACACATAAAACCCGCACGATTAAATAACCCAGATATTAATAGGATAATTCACCGCACTACACGACGACGCCGGGCGATAGCCAATTAGCCTCTGATTTAATTAAATGTAATCAAGCCCCCGCGCTAAGAATGATTAATCATAAAGTGTTGTAGTATGCGTGTCAAAGCGCGTCAAGGGCGCGCTCCACTCTTGGTAATATCGATGCGCCCCCTTGCGGTCACCTAGTCGAACACTATCGCGCTTGTGCGGAAAATAACAGAGTACGTTGTACGGAGACCGGTTCACGGTGCGCATTATAAAGTTCCCTGTTGAGCGATTAAAAAGGCCGGCGCTAATGAGTTGTTGATGAGTTTTCGTGCGGCTCGATCGAAGCCTCGAAGTTGGGTGGTGTTGATTCAGCTTTCAGTTGACCCCTTTCTTCTTTTTTCTTGGTATCCTTTGTCGTGGCGGGGATTAAGCTGCTAATAGTGCAATTTTACACCGGGTATGCAGGGGTTATTGGATAGCTCAAGTTCTCGCTACTAACATCGCACGTTCTCGTTTTTCCTTAGCGGTTTTCCGAAGTTTAAATGAAGCTTGTCCTAGCTTAGTCTAGATTATAATTAAAATTTTATGTGGGGTATAATGAGATAACTGAATATTTGAAGTGTTATAAAGAATAAGGAAACAATGCAAGTTAATGGTTTAAAGATTGGATAAAAATCCGCAATGGGATATCAAAGTAACGATGTACCTGACTAGGAAGGCGTATGCAAGCGAAGTAATGTTGGGTTGAACGTTCATGACCAGGGCGAAGCATTTTATATTTTATGCGACAGGTATTTCGCTAATTTTATTCGTTGCATTTCGATAAAATAAAATACACTCCGCCAAAAAAGTATCGCATAATTTAGTTTTGAATCATAAAAGTATCGCATAATCTTTGTTTGTAGCATAAAGTTGTAAATATACTTTAATGCGCTCTAAGATATAATTTCTATGATTGTTTAAATAAAATACAGGCCAAATAAAAACAAGAACTCATACTTGAGATTTTTATTAAAACAAGAAATTATAATTTTGGAAAGAAAAATGTCATAACAGTAGCTTTTAATACTGAGTATTGCCACCTCTGGCTCTTATGACCGCTCGCATACGGTTTGGCAGAGATTCGATTAACCTCCGTATATAAGCCTGATCCAAATTCTCCCACTCGTCACGGAGAGCATTTGCTAGTCCATGCAGGTCCGCTGGGGCAACATTTTGGGTTCGTATCCGTCTGTGAAGGATGTCCCACACGTGCTCGATAGGGTTCATGTCCGGACTTACCGCAGGCCAATCTAGAACTGGAATACCAACATCGTTAAGGTATTCCTGGACGATTATTGCAACATGCGGTCGTGCATTATCGTGCATTAACATGAATTCGTTTCCTATAATTGGCGCATATGGTACTACATGTTCTTCTAAAATGTCCGTTATATACCTGTGGGCAGTCAGTGTACCTCTGTCTACTGGTACTAACTCTGTACGACCTGTTAAACAGATGCCTCCCCAAACCATAATAGAGCCACCAGCGAAATTAGGTCTAGGTCTGATATTACACTGCGAATAGCGCTCACCGTCTCGTCTGTACACTGAGATACGCCTATCTGAGGTGTAAAGACCAAATCTTGACTCATCTGTGAAGAGTATATTGGCCCAGTCATTAATGTTCCAATTTACATGTTCTCTGGCAAACCTTAAGCGAGCCACTCGATGGTTCCTAGTGAGACGAGGGGCTGTTACAGCTACTCTAGCTCTTAATCCACTCTGTGGTAACCTATTCCGAATAGTTTGAGTACTCACACGAGTATTTCTGACTCTAGCCAAGTCGTTCTGCAATTGTCTCGCAGTTACATGTCTTCGACGTAATGCTTGTAGTAGTAAATAGCGGTCATCTTGGCGAGTAGAACATCTTGGACGACCTGGTACAGGTCTTCTACTGTAAATGCCTGTTTCCCTATATCTGGCTACGGCTCTAGAAACACTTGACTGATTGACGTTCATCAAATTAGCAACGTATGCTTGAGATCGTCCATCTTCGATTAAAGCAACTATAGCAGCCACTTGTTCTGAAGTTAAATTGCTCATTTTAGTTTTAAAAGCGTTGGTACAGAACTCTGACTTCGCACTTTAAAATTTGTCCGTATAGGAAGACTTCAATAAACAACTGAAGAAACCTTACACATATGCATTTTTCTAAATGTGTTCTTTTAGAAAAAAAAAAAAGTAAAAACGCTAAGTTCCATTATTTTGTTAGTGTTTTTATAGTTCACATACACGAGGCAAACTTTTTGTGAACGTATAAAAATATCTTGGTTCATAAATGCCCTTTTTTAGTTTATGCGATACTTTTTTGGCGGAGTGTATATCATTTCGTCGATGTTACGTGATGCACGTCGCATAACAGAATGCAAACAATTAATAGAAAAACCATTGTTAATACATCAGATAAATTACATTGCGAATAATTTTGCAACAAAATTAAATTACAAGGCGGTAGACGGTTTCCATAGAACACGCTACGAATTAGCCTGGTTTATACGGTTAAATCCGAGTTTCTTATATCGCGGTTTCCATATAACGCGGTACGCACTCACCGCGTTATAGGGGGGTTGACTGTATACCATTAAAAGAGTGATAATTTGATCTTCTAAAGGTACCACGTGTAAATGCAACAACAATTTACAAAAAGATTTCAAATATCTGCATCGTAAGCAGCATTATTTAGCTTACGAATTGTTTGATGTTTCTTCAACTAGTATTTTACCCGATATTGTACTCTATTCAAGATAAGTGTATAACTAAATTATTAAAAGGGTAACAAAATATAAGGTAAAGGACATAAGCCTGAAGTGTGAATTTCTCTATTTGCTAAACAACAAAACAGTTGCGAAAGGTTTCAAATTTTCCTCGAGCTCACTATAAGCTATTCAACCTTTGCAACTCGATGAGAAAATTCCCCAGCTCCAATATCCTACGATATGCTCTATATCAAGCTCAGTTTCACCCGCCATCGAACAAGAAACACAATGGAAAAGTGTACTTCGCACGGGCATACATTCCACGCGTACGGTGTATAGTGTTTGAAATACTATCCGGTTTAGTTACTCGATCACGGACTCCAGTTACTCCGTACTGCACGTACGGCTCTTCAGCGCTCTCCAGTGTCTTGAAACCGGAGTCCCGGGCGCGATAAATCATAAACAAGTTTAAAACTAAATCATATCGACAGGCGGAGCTCGGGCCATTCGTAATAGAGATATAGGGAACGAAATACTGTCGAGAACAATGGGGTTACGCTTCGATATCCAGTGGTATATGTCTGCGCGCGGAGGATATAATCCGTGTTGTTGTAGATAATACTATTTCGAGGATGTCAGAGTGTGGATTTGTGAAGTTTGCTTAGTATTTGCTGCATTGATTTAAACCAAGGGGACGAGGTCATGCAAGATTAGCCAATACATTTTGTATATGTCAAAATTTTAGCATATTCGTACCTGTATTACATATTTCCGCTGGTATAAACTGATATAGATATCTAACTGACAAGAAGTAGGCAAGAACTGCGAAACACAAAATTAAATGAGTCATATATTATTTGAAAGAGGAAATTAAGTGTATAAAAACTGTAAATGGGTTTGAGTGCATGGTCCTTAATTTTTGCGATATGAAGAATTTTATTTAAAAACATTAACGCTTGTATTATATGTACCACCTGCCAAAGCATCTTTCTTAAATCGTACATGATCACTATTATGACGTAAATGTTGCTTAAAACAGCTTTGTAAATATATAACTCCAGGTGGGATGTTGAGTTAATTTCATTTCGAAAGGTACTTTGTCCTGTTTACCCATTTTTACGGGTGGTATATATTCTTCATCAACTGTTGAACTACTTGCTGCCACTTATTCATTTTCTATAATATTTATATCCATTTCTTCATTGTCAGGCAAATAACATTCAATCTCTTCAACAACCATGCCTTTATTAAATAACTTTATTAAATTTTCAAATAATTTGTTAGCGACTACTTTGGCTGTTTCGTTCTTAACAAATTGCCTGGAGAAATCAATGTAAATCAAATCAAGTTTCTCCATTATATATAGTAAAATATTTATAATAGTGATATATTTGTAATTACCGCAACAAAGTATGCCTTTTACAATACATAATACTATCGGTTAAGTCTTTTATTTCAAAATATATATAAAAATACGTTTTCTTTTTCTAAACCATAAATTAATAAATAGGTACTGAAAGTAAAAAAAAAAAATGCCAGCTTCGGGGTTTGAACACGCGCATTCACTTTGCTAACTGTAGTGTTGATTTGTCGCTTTACTGATCGATCCATTTAGACATAACGCATTGTGCATGTAGTTTCGTACTTAAGGTACATGGATTAATGTTTTTAGAAGATATCTTCATATCTCAAAAATTAAGGCCCATGCACTCAAACGCGTTTACAGTTTTTCTACTCTTAACTCCCTCATTCAAATGATATACGACTCATTTAATTTTGTGTTTCGCAGTTCTTGCCTACTCCTTCTGAGTACATTAAGTATCTGTTAGCTTACTTGATCAACTTGTCGTTTGCACGAGGCTCCTTTCTGTTACCTCTTAAGTTAGTGAAAGTATGTCCCATTTATAAAAAGGGTAATCGACGAGATATTGCAAATTATCAACCCATATCAGTTTTGTCTGTGTTCTCTAAAATATTTGAATTATATAGCTATTTTCAAAAATTTTCATTGTTTGCAATTGTTTGGTTATCTAAAATGAAAATGAGTTAATGAAGCATTATTCTTTGTCCTACAAAACATTTTTGATAACTTCGTGTATCTGTATTGATCGATAATAAACTGCATCGCTTGTGTAGCTTACAGGGTGATTTTTCAACTATTAAATCACGTGATTCATTGTCGAATAGTAAGTTCAAATGCGCGTGTTGATCGATACAATCGGGGAAATAAAAGCAAAAACTAAAACAGAGCGGGTCCGGAACGGAGAAAGATTTATCTCGTTGCAGATTATGTCGGACAATAAAAGTGGATTTATGAGGGCTTAGCTTAAAAATGATGAAATTCTAAGTTTTTATTTGGGAATCTGTTCGTTTTTCACGTTATATTACAGGCTGAATATTACCGGGGAAGTCCTGATTTATATTCCGGAATATATCCCCGGACTAACGGCGAGATCCTTCTCGACTGGCTAGGGTGGGGGTATCGGAAGGTCGTTTAAATATAATCAAGTGTGTGTACGGTGTGTTTTCTCGGGTGTTATTTATGTAATTGCCCTAGAAAAGCGGGGTATCGGATGCGAAGGGGTCCTCTTCTGATCGGTTTTAATTACAGAAGCAATTTCTCCCTGTGTTTGGTCGGAATTAATGGGTTTATCCTTCGCGCAGGAAGCAGGAACCGCAAAACCTGAAATGGCCGCACCTGCATCCGATCTAATTCCTAAAACTGATGTAATCTTAGGCGAAGCTTATCTTTGTTTGGAATAAACGGAATTGCCTTAAAGAATACAAAACATTTTCAAAGGGATAATTAACATAAAAACATATTTTTGATGACATTTTTCTTGCATTTATAGATCTAACAAGTTCAAGTCAAACCTTATATCCAAACATCGATTTTAGATATTTGCATATGCTGGTTGCCAATTGTCTGTTCTGTACAGGAATAACATTATTTACATTCATTGAAAATCATGCCTACATTACGTCACATAGAAATGTGACAGCCAGCTCTCTGTCTATTACACAATAGAGCTGTTCAAACGTGAGTTCATACTTAGCAAAAGAATAAAACCAGCAATCATTCAAATCCTGTAACAGCTATTCTAAAATAATTACCTTACGGTTTTCAAACTTGGCAATAATAATTAGACGTATATGCGAACCCCCGTAATAAAAGGACATGGTCGTTTCAACAGACGCTGCAAGAAAATAATATTATCTCTGCACATCCACTAATTAAATGCATTCTTTGCTTTCCTCGAAGATCTCAACCGTTCGTTCCATTCCATAAAATGCAATATTTTCAGAAAAGAATGAAGTAGATGCGGTAGCCGTCCATCCGGATGAAACCGAGAGAAGAAAAAAAAGGGAATCATCCAGTTATAAATAGCCCCTTTCAATGTGCCTCTTCATTTTCTATTTTCCTTTCCGCCTCGTTTCTTTTCCCTTTTATCATCTTCTCTTACTCCAATCTAGTCGTACTCGCTAGTCATTTCGTTGCCTCTCTCCTAGCGTCACTAAACAAGCCACCGACGGAACAAACGAACGCTCCGCGGAGATTCATAGCCTTCTATTATTTTAAAGTGGTGTATCGTCCTGCGAGATATTACTGCATTTTTTGCCGCTGGCGGGTAACGGTATTGTTGCCGTCGCGGGATCGCTCGGATCTGTCCCATCGTTTGCCGGTGTGGCGCATGACGTCTCTCGTATTCTGTATGTGAGAGGGAGGTAAACTGCCCTTGACGTGGAACGTCCTCTCGGTGGCTAGACGGGCAGGGCGAGTGAATTATGATATCCGCGGTTATGTTTGTGATGTTTGTCTCTCCCGTTGATGTCCTACTCTGCTCTTTAGGGAACACGGTGGGAAGGGGGAGGCGTAGAGGGAGTTTGCCCGACATCTCTCGCATAAATTGTGAGGTAGCGAAAGAAAACACGTACATATATATGTGATATACGAACATTTTCAATTTGGACGTAGATGGACCTCTATGTTAGTAGTTAGTAAAAATTGCATTCGATAATGTAATTGAAATAAAGTTTATAAATACTATAGATAATACCATTGACTAAAATCTGCGTCTTGATTTTAAAACGACTTCATCCTGAGCAAAAATTCAATACCTGCGCTGACTGCACGCATTGCTGCACTTGCCGTCGTAATCCGCGATGTAGCGGACTATCATAACCGCGGAAATGGCATGCATGTTTCATACCAAGAGATGAATCCTCATTACCTAACAGGGATTAATGATATACTATAGTTTTGTTTTAAGGATGAACCGAAAATTTGTCTATTATCTAATAACTAGTTTATACAATCATTACAACAGCTAAAAACTAATATTAAAAAAATAATAATAACCAAGAGAACTCGGTGCATTTACATAAATCACTAAAAAGTTCATAATGATCATAATTCTAGCCAACTTCGAATAAATATGTTTATATAAACAACTAGAGAGAGTTGACTAGTGACCAGCGTGCCGGACGGTTTGTGGCGATAAGTTCTCCGTTCAAACGAACCTTATCACACGTGTATCGTCGGTATATATAATCGTTATTTTCTTTAGACAATCGTGAATATTCTACTAAGTTTAAATAGTTTAAATTGACAATATAAATTGTGTTTTTATTTAATGTAAGCTGTGTTGAAGTAAGGAATTTTGTCTAAGTGCGGAATTTACTAACAGATAAAAACTAAAGAAAAAGATAGAAGAGAAAAACCTACATCGTATAATGTCTGATAGCGAAAATAATATGTCTGAGGACGGCAAACGTAAATATACAGATGATAAATTTGCAGATATTTTTAATCGAAGTAAAAGAACGATGAGAACACCAGATAAGACAAAAATATTTAAAGGGAAGGAGGAGAGCAAGGATGAAATTAAGGAGATGTTAAAAGAAATATTGCGAGATAATAAGCAGAAATCTAGTGAAATGGAAGATATAAAAAGTATAATGACAGAAATGGTACATGAATTAAAGGGTATTAGACGGGAAAATTCAGAAATAAAAAACCAAATGAATAAAATGGAGGAAGAAAATAAGAACTTAAAGAAGGAGGTAGAAATACTGAAGTGCAAATTGGAAAAAACGGAAACGATTGTGGAACAAAGTTTAAAGGTGTCCAAGAAAAACAACTTGATTATTAAAGGAATAAAAATTGAAACGAGTAATAGTGAAATAACTAGAGAAGAGATTAACAATTTCATTTCAGAAAAGCTAGGAGTTGTAGCAAAAATATGCAAAGCAAGTAAAATAAATGACAAAACAACCCTTATAGAATTACAAAATTTTGAAGATAAACTGAAAATACTTAAGGCCAAGCCGAAACTAAAGAAAGAAACGGAGCATCAAGTGTATATAGAATGCGATCTGACATTAAAGGAACAGAATATGCAAAAAAAACTAAGAGAAATTTTCTGCAATGCACCTCTACACCTTTGAAGGTAGAAGAGGACAGATTATGTATGTATGTATGTATAAACAACTAATATCACTAGAACCCTACTAGGAGTATGGTATGATAAAAAATCTTAATGTTATGTAAAAAATAGAGCCGGACTTTCAATGTATCTCTCCGATTTATTGGAAAACGAACTCAGAGGCAACGTATGCAAATATTGAAGATACACAGAAGATGTTTGCAAGACTAAATAAATTAAACAAGTCCATGGATTCGTGTGTTTGCATATACTAAACGTCGAATATGTTTACTTAATTTTCATTTCATTAAAGAAATAAAAACACAGAAATATAGATATACCAACATGCATTTATATCACGTTTCTCCCTTTCGCGAAATAAGCTATGTACTCAAAGTTACTAAACAGCCTTCTTTTATGTACTTACCGTTCATAAATAAGCAGGCTTTGATATGTTATGTAAATCGCCGTTCACTTCTTTTACTTCCTGAGGGTGTTTTTTTCTCTTTCCAGTTCACTCCGAACATTGCATTAGCGTTATTAAAACAATTTTTCAATTTACCCCGTACCTCTTTGATGTTCTCCTAACGTCCGCTTTGTAAGAAAGAATCGGCGTACTTCCCTTGCAGGCTAGGGAATATGAAAAAACTGACGAGGACTTCCGACACGAAGCCAATTAATTAGAACAGTCGTAATGCTCTTGATGTTGTCTTCCTGTGCGTGTGTATAAGTTGAGGGATGGGAAAGTTAAAATTAAGATATTGAAATAGGGAGTTTTGTAAGGGACGCATGTTTTTTTTTTTTAAACTTGTCCGAATAATTTAATTGCCTTAGCACTGTGAACACATCCAATAGGTGTGTGCTTGCTAAGTAATTCGTACGAAAATTATCTGGAAAATGGAATTTAAGAAACTTGGGCTTGTTTGAAACAAGATGTAGCCTTGCTTTAAACGCCATAATTTGTACTAATAACACTGGTCAACAGTGAAATTGCTTCTTAGGTGAAAGTACCCAATCCTGAATGAATTCAACGTGCTGAACACGAATATCACATTGAAAAAAATTGATTGGCTCACGTTCCAGAGATATTGACCTTTTGTCCATTGTATAGATGCTATTGCATAATGTAATGCAATTTAGTGAGAAATTACGAAATTTTGCGTCATACGAACGCTTTCATCAGGACATTGCCACCATGGAGCAACGGTACCAAGGCAAATGGTCTACGTCAATGCTAGCTGACTATTGTTGGACAATCAGTAGAGATGCTCCACAAGTCCACTACAAACGGCAGGCCAAAAGAAGTCGAAAGCCAGAAGCAGACTAATGTTTTCTTACCATGTATTATAATATTGACATAAGTACACTTTTTCTGAAATATGCGTACATATTACAGAAAACCCGTAGCCAATTCAGCTTTTTCTTAGTCATTTTCGTGTTCAGCACATTGAATTCATTAAGAAATGACTATTTTCAGCTTGGAAGCATGAACTTTTCGAAAATTTGTTGCCCAGTGTAATTAGTTTCCAAGAAATGTTCGCGTTATCCCCAACTGTATGAGTTTTTAGGAATCATCTCTAAAAATTTAAAAAAACTGTGATCATCAAAACGGCGACTCTCTCTACACCACCGTGTGACTGATTCCTGCAAATCAATGAATTTTCAGGTTACAGTATCTACTACTTCGTTATGCTAAGTAACAAGTGTACTATTTTGAAAAACTACAGTAATGTTGGATTTGTACCGTATATCTAGAGCAGACCAGTTTCCGTGCGCGCCATGTGCGCCGGTTTGGGAGTGTAATTCGTAATATACTAGAATATGCGGTAGAATAGGGACGCAACATGAGCTTGTTACCGATATAAGTATAGAATGTTTACACTTACATGCAGTCTAAGTGGGTACCAAACACATATTGACTGCTTTTTATTAGTTCTGATGCAATACGGTCATCCCCACATCGGTGCACATGGCGCGTACGGAAAGTGGTCTGGTCTACTTATATCGATTGTTATAGGATCGTACATCATTTATTAAATCTCTTTCTATGGGCACCTTAATTTCTATTTATTATTTAAAGATTTGTAATGTGTCTGCTGGTCATTGCTTTGTTTAGGTTGTAGGTATCTCTGATCTCGCGTTAAATATTACGCACTTCCTTATTGACACTGATGGCCATAGATTATTGCGTTTTGAATTATTAAATGCCTCTTCAAACGAACTCTCCTTGCTAATCCGAAATTCTACTGTCGCGTAAATAAAAAACCAAGTTGACCAAAATAATGTATTTGCAGACACTGTGAGGGTCGGTTGGCGTGACCGAAGAAGTGTTCATCGCAGTAATTCTTTCTTTTTATCCTTCGCATTTCGTGTGCTTCTTTGTTCGTGCCCTGTCTTGCTATCGCACTCGGGTTATAATGTCAGGAGATTTGACGCGAGTATTTATACCGAGCTCCCTTTTTTGTGTTACCGGAAAAAATTGTTCACGAGGCGAACGACCTTAGAACAGGAAAAAAGGGAACGCAGAAATGGTATAATCACGAAATTTCCTTATTATAGTTTCTATACTAAAGCAAAATTATTTCATCGGAAGAAATTGGATTAGGTACATTAACTTGCATCTAATGTTATGTATGCGTTCTATACATACATATATATATTCATGTATGTAGTTTCTCATGTGTGCATATACAGAGAGGCATTAACCGCGCCTCACAACAATGCCGAATAACGTAATCAAACTTTAACTATGTGTGTCTAATGTTTGTCGTATAACTTGAGTCGGTAGTACTGCCACGCCATCTATGGCTTGATATTTGATTACTGGCTCCGTTCCTGTAACTTACGTAACAAACTTAAGTAGTTAGGGACGAGTTACACCATACACATAGAAAATTATCGTTGGCTTTTGTGTTCGACAAAGAAGAGACGGCAAACAATCTGCAAACTGGTCGTAAAGTGCACACGGATTAGTCGCTATAATCCTGGAGTAATTTGGTGGATTATAACAAAGAAATGACGGAAATACAACGGCGAATATATCATCAGATTGTCTCAGATATGGTGGCGCTCTGGTAAACGTCAAAACCGCTTACTATTGTCATAGCGCAATGTAGAAATATGCATAAATTTGCTCGGTTTAGTCATAATAGGTTGGCTAACATCTCGAAAATCAAATGTGGATATTGATTCCCATTATTTATAGATGAAGGAGTTCATGCGGAATTGGCAATACTCGCGCTTGATCTAATAAAACAATGCCCGTCCCAAAGTTGGAAACATCTAGCTTGATAAATTACTCATAATAACGTTGCATAATTTAAGATTCATTACTTCCTATGTTTTGTTCCATGTTAGAAAAATGTTATTCTGTAATCGCATAATATGATGGCTAGCATCTCGAAAATCAAATGTGGATATTCATTCCCATTATTTATAGATGAAGAACTTCATGCGGAATTGGCAATACTTGCGCTTGATCTAATAAAACAATGCCCGTCCCAAAGTTGGAAACATCTAGCTTGATAAATTAGTCATAAACACGTTGCATAATTTGACATTCATCACTTCCTGTTTTGTTCCATGTTAGAAAAATGTTATTCTGTAATCGCTTGGCAGTAAATTTCCATCTAGACAGTCAAATTCGCTTCCTTATACATATATATCACTTAGTTTATTTGACACAGCTTGTATAATTCGTCCTTTAATCGTGATAAATTAATAATATTTGTCGTGCGAAAGAAAAACTGGGTAGCTGTCCCTTTCAAATTCCATCGCCTGGTTTCGTAGAAACGCTGAAAAGATAGTGTCGACAGATCTGACAAATGTTCTCCTTTTTGATTCGCCTTCCGAGTTTGGCACCGCCGGACAGTATCTGAAAGTCGATTAATCATCCGACAATAGTTAAACACTTCCTAAATAGGTTGGCGTATTGATTCGTCGGAGCGTATGTTCCGGGTTCCAGGACCCAACCCGGATTTTCGCCAGCCTAATGGGAAATAGATGAGATATGTTTTTGACTATATGTATCGGCAATTATGTAGATTGAAATCCAATCAAGTTAACACCTGCTGATATTAGATTTTATCCAAGGTTAAATAAATAAAATGTGTTTGTTAAAAGGGAGATAAATGCCCTTCTTTAAATTAGAGATATAAACAATTACCACAATAATTCTTTTGATATATTTAAAAAATAAAATAGCTGTGATTCAATAAACATTTTTGTTAAAAAAATTTTTAGAATCTAAATGTATTTTTGACGAATTTAATCGCGTTATAACAATCACACATTGGATTAAGGAAATATTAAATAAATGAAATGTATAATAGATAGTTTGATATGCGATTTTAGCAAGTTTTAAATCGACAGGTTTATTATTTTTCACCAATTTAAACCATTTTTAGCAGTTGCCATGGAAGGTATGATATTCAAACGCCATTTTGATGAAAGTTATATATTGCAGGAATGTATGATAAAATTCAAATAAATTCGAATTTTATCAGCTGTCCGAATGCACTGATAATAATACAGAAATCATATTAATGTTAATTATGAAAATATAAACAAAAGGCGTTTAATAGAATTGTTTTCTATAGTACGTCTAGAAACACTTCTAGTTATTAGAAATTGTTGAAAGCAAGTTAGAAGTTATCAGAAGATGGGGAAAGGCCTCTTCTGTTGGAATAAATATTATTTTTTGCCGTGATATATGTAAGTCTCTTAAAACCTTTGTACTTTGAATATGATATTCATGCCATACTTACTAATCGAGTTGACGCAGACTTGAGTATAAAAGCTTCATAAGTTTCTTCTTAGTCTATTAAATATAGGTATATCTATAATTTCTTTTATTAGTTTTATTTGAATGTTGTTATAGACTAGATTAATTCATATTTCGTAAGTGCTTTTATCAATTTCTTTATATATTTACTGCATCATTCAATTATTCCTTCCTATAATTGGTTTTACTGGTGTTTGAAGCCAATATACCAAGTTTGGCATGGCAAAATTGTAATAAACGACCAGAAAAATCTTTACCGGAGTTTTTAGATTAGTTAAACTTTATGCTAATGAAATTTATTAAGCTAATAACAAGATAAGTTTACGCCGTTGAATATATTTTCTACTGCGTGTAATGTTTTACTTATGGCAAATCTTCCAGGAGGTGCCCCTTCATAATTTCTCGAAATTAGATTCGCTTGAAGTGGCGTTCGTTTACAGCTTCAAGTTTAGGTGGGAGGTGGGGAGCTGTTTAACCTTCACGCGGACCACTCGACGTTACCTCGGGCCCGATGCGAAATAATTATCTATAAATAAAACCAGAACAACAAGAACAGTTCTCATTAATTGGATTATTTAGTCGGCGCCGTACTTGCAAAGTTTCCGCGCGGAGGAGCGGGCAAACTTTCCAAATTTATACTTATTAAAAGCGGGGCTCGTTTTCTGTTCCGGCGTTTTTCGCTGCCCCTTTTTAGGAGCACCCCTCAGGGCTGCTCGAGAGCTGCTCGAGAATTCCACCGCGAAGAGGGAAAATTGGAGGAACGACCCTCCACGGGCGCTACACAGAATAAACAAGTGAAAAGAATGTCCTACGTTTACCGTGGGAGCCTTAAAAATATATATTTTAAGGTTATGTGCCACGGTAAGAGCGTTAATTTATTGCCCAACCCCAGATATGTAACTACGTCCTGCTGTGTACTGAATGTACCAACAAAAATGCCAAATGAAATTTAAAAATGAAAAATTAAATTGGCTAGCTCAAATGATAACAATTTTTATAAGGCGCAAAAGAACAATTAAACTCAGGGTTACTCTTCATGAAAAGTAAAATGTGGGTGAAAGAAATCTGACTTTCTTTTATACTCGAAAAAAATTTAAAAGGTTAAAACAAAAAATAAAAGAACAGTATTTTGAATGACATATAAATTCAATAATTTTATTATTTAAAAAAAAAAGAAAAATTTAATTACAAACTTTGCAGACAAAAAACCTTGGACAAAAAGGTTCTGGTCTAAATCAAAACTGCATTTGATTTTAAATTACAAAAGGACAATTCAAAATCCTTTTACAAAGCAACAGAAAACAAAAAGTTCAGGAAGATAATAATTTTTTTTTTCAATTCAATCCACGTGGTCTCAATATTAAAACAACTAAATTTAACGTGGAAAATTCAAGTTATTTGTATAAATGAAAAATAAAAGCAAGCACAATGCTTTTATTCACCCAACCCGAGGTGATTAATAAATAATTACAAATCAGAAAAATTAACAACGAACAAAAAAATTAACTCTTTAAACTTAAAATATTTTCCTGCACGTAAAAATAATAACAGATCTTATGTCTAAATTGTGCACACAAAAATACAATATCAATTATTATTCAATCAGTTACGTGCTGAACGAAATAAAATCAGAAACGTGAATTCAAAACTTGAAATCAATAACCACAAAATGTCAGCAATGAAATACAACTTTATATATCTACTTACACGTGTCTATCAGGGAACTGAACTCACAAGGTTAAACAATCGTATAAGTATAAAAATCTCCGATGCGTGCGATGCAACGCACAAAGATCTGTCCGCAAACGGACGAACTCGCAAAACATAACAATAAATACACAATACCAGTGAACGCAAAATGTACACCTGACTGAAATTAAAATAAACAACTGAACAATAAAATAAACAAATTAAACAATCCAAAACATTAACTAAATCTTATTTGAAAATAAAACAATTTGAAATTTCTCGCAACATTGACAAACGCTTTACGGAATGAACAAAAAAAACTTAATTTACAAAAACCCGGGGTGCCAGACCACAGCAGTACGTGTAGCGCTAATAGTGGAACCCCGTTAACTGTCAAATTCTATTTTAATATAATAATTTTAATTTAATTTAATAATTTTAACACTTAAAACATATCAAATTTGTACCGTTTTGCGTCATTTGTGTTTTTATTTTTATTAATAAATCAAATTAGTGTTTCAAAAGTAATGATATTTATTTTTGCGCGCCCAACGTGGGGCACTGGATTTCTCCTGTCTATGAACTGATTTGAAAAATTTATTTGTGAAATTTAGTGTTGGATATTTAATAAGTATGTTGGTACGTATCTGAAATACATATTAAAATGGAATTAAAACCTGGCGATATTATTTCAGCTACTATCTTCTGAAGGTGTCAAAAAAAAATAGATTAAATATTGCAGGGAATATTATTACTCTTGGGAAATTCGGATTATCTAAGTTTAAATTACAGAAACTCTAAGGTGAGCATTTCTTACGCCAGAACCCGATCCTTATCCTTGAATGAAACGTGAAAATAAGATCGAAATAAAAGAGATTCCAAATAACAACAAGACAATATAAATGCGACGATATTTTATTCTACCCATTTGCCATCAGCTCCCATCTCGGGATCTCTCTAGTCGAGAAGAAAAATATCTGCACTTCCGCAGTTTCGCTTCTGTGTACCGCGAGGCGGAGATTTCCCGATCTAAAAGAAGACAAAATCGGATGTAGGAGACGACGCGCACCGAATAAGGCTGAGACCGGTTTAATTATAGGACGGAAACTCATCACATTTATGGACCGACTGGAATAAAAAAAAAAGTTTAATTAAAGGAAAAGTTCGGCGGTAGTCTACGAGACAGTCACGTCGTCGGGCGTCCAAGAACTGCTGTTGCTGCTTGAGGGTGTAGAGTGGAGGACTTGGCAGCGTTCTAGCGAAGGAGTGGGGAGGACAGGGTTTCCGAAAAAAGTTGAACAGTTGCCGTGATAAGGGTACGAATATAATTGGTAGGAAAGAATCTTTCGCTAATCTTTACTCTATTATTTTTTTTTTCTTGCCGGTATAAAGTGAACGAGTTGAATACACAGAATATCTTAAGAATATTCTAAAGAAATTGTTTTGTCTACGTTATTTAAAATGGCTATTGAATTGATCCCCGTTTATTTAAGGAAGTTAAAAAAACTAAATATTTTTTTTATCACATTAGAACTCTTACTGAATGGAATAGCTCGAGCCTGGTATTTTTTAGAAAAAGGGATGTGTCTGAGATTAATTTTTGAAAACATTGAATCCATTCCCACGACCAAATAAAATAGAAATTGTAAATGAAGTCATTTTATGGTTAAAGCATGACAAAAAAGCATGAAAAATCCCAATGAATCATGAACGTCATGTTCATATGATTGCTCCCTATTAAAAATATATTGCTACGAAACCTGTAGATAATTCTTTATAATTTTTATTAAATTTTTAAACTAAGTCAACACTGTTTTATTCTCCTTTCATACAGTCAGCGTCATCTATTATATTCTTCATATTCTCATTAACTCCACATATATGCTACACCCCAGATGTTAAATGGCATTAACAATACACAGTTACACTAAATTTACCCGTCCACAGAGTTTTGGGTACACCGCAAACTAATCGGATGATCAGTCGACATCGGTTTCGTCGTGGGGTCATGTCACACCACTCAGCCACCGATTATTATTTTAATATAGCTTATTACAGTTAAGTATCTTTATTGTGACTGTACTAGTTATTCGTTTGTGTTGTTCTTATACTACATGGAATAAAAAAGACGTTATTTCAGTGAAATTTATTTCGAGTTAAATAAATCTGATGAATAAAGAAATGAATCTTCTAAAGATTCCCTCAGGGTAAGTAAGTTCTTTGCTATCTTAATTACACAAATATAAGATTTCTAGAATCTTAATCCAAACTAAAAACTCATATTTCTCGTTTTAATATCATAAATAGAATTCAAACCTCCCGCTAAATTCCCGTCATAAAACCAAGTATTATCAAATCAATTGCAACCTAAACCGCTTGTGAAATTAACCCACAGAATCAAATAACAACTCACATACCAAATTTACTAGATTCACTGTTATCATAATATTCTATAATTGTTTACTGTATTTATATTTGTAACATTTTGTGTATTTGTTATTTTTGTGTTTCTTTCATGTATCTATATATATTGACGTATTCTACGCTGTAAGGCATAATGGAATAAAGATGGATTATATCATACGATAATATAACCTAACATTCCCTTCACACTTTTGACGCCAGTTATAGATTCAAAAGATGATAAAATCGCTTACTTCAAGTTCGAAAACTGCTCTAGAATAACACAAATCATAATTCAACAATCATTTCAGCTTCCAAATGATGTTCCAAACGAAACAAGTAAGTTTTTAGTAAATTTTAACATATATATATATATAACCGGCTGTACATTCCGTATGGAATTGGAGCCGCTGTTTTGAGCTCTGCAGACTATTTAAGTAAAGTGGGTCGTCACTCCTCTTCACTTTTCTACTTCTTGTCCTTTACGTGCTGTTGTGTGTTTTTATTTCGTCTACTATTTTCCTCCATGTTACTCTATCCTTTACTTTCTCTCTCCAGTCCGTTATTCCTAAGTCCTTTATGTCATTAAGTACCTGGTCCTCCCATCTTGCCTTCGGTCTTCCTCTTCTTCTGTCTTCTTGCGGCTTCCATTTCGTTATTTTCTTTATAATTGCTTCTTCCTCCTTTCTATTTACATGCCCGAACCATCGTACTCTTTTTGATTTCATTTCGTTGATTATGTCATCTCCGGCTATTATGTCTGTTATCTCTTGATTCGTCAGTCTTCTATATTTCTCATCCTTTATTTTCCTTAATCCATAAATCTTTCTAATCATCTTTCTTTCGAACACTTTCAATTTCTCTTCGTCCTTTCTTGGAACGCATATAGTTTCCGCAGCGTATAGTACAGTCGGTCTTATGGCTGTTTTGTACACTCTGATTTTTGTTTTCTTACTTATCCTTTTACTTCTCATTATGTCTTTATATCTGTAATATGCATTGTATCCTGATTTTATTCGTCGTGCTACCTCTATACTCCTGTCATTTTCATTGCTTATAAATTTTAACATATGTTGACAAAATAAAGAAATAGATTAAAATACATTTACATAAATTATTTTATAGTTGATATTATGATTCTCTGGGTTCTATTTAGCATGATATAACATAGCAATATGTTCCATATTTTCTTGTTATAAGTTGCTGATATAATCATTAGGAAAAGTGTACCGTTTAGTGCGTCCTATCTCAAGAAGACATACCACAGTGTGATAAGAAATCTTAAATATCACCGCAAGGAATTCATTAGCTGCCACTTCACACCACCATAACTGACTTGTAATTACAAGTAGAGTCATAATGAGCGGTGATGTGCTTCATTACCACTGGTTTGCCGAAGCAGCCTTGCCGAGCTAATGATCCAGAAACAATGCAGTTTGGGACCTAATTAAGCAGACAACGTCTTAAGATTATTGGAAACGTGCTAACCCTCTATGCTCGCGAGCAAGGCACTACCGAAGAAGTTATTTAAATTAAAGAGAGAGCACAGGCAACGTATACGATTACTTAGCGCCAGAACAATAGAACTTAAGCTTGTATTGATATAGTTTAGTATCTACTGGAAATCTTCGACCAACGTACTTATTCGGTTACTGTTTATAGGTCACGTTAAAGATCTTTGGTTGTTACGGAAATGAACCTAATTTATCTAGCGGCGTACTCGGTCGTTCAATTTCTTACGAGAATTTACGATTATTGCTCTTTTATGAAGGAAATTTTTATGGGGAATTCGTGCGAGTGAGACAGAGCACGGTTCTATTTGAGGTTAGTGTTAGGCAGGTTTGTTTTGCCTCGATCTTTGCCCATTTGCTGTGCTAATTATCTTGGTTTTATTACGGAAATAAACAGTTCTTAAATGGATTGAATACAGCCTTTAAAAGTCAAACAAAGAAAAAGTTCATATGCAAGTGAAATTAACGACCTGGTAAACAAATTGATATCTGCTTTGTTCGTTATTAGGAGAATCAAAAATATTGCTGATCATGACGCGGGTGATGTAGCATATTACGTTAATTTTCATTTCTTAATCTATTATGGTATAGTACTTGCCCTGCATATAAATTGCAATTAGATATTTGTATAGCCTCAAAAGCAGGGACTGTTGCAAAGCTTATTTTATTTATTTTTATCTGCATATTTTACTTATTTATTAGGAGTAATTTATTTCGTTGTAGAATTTGCTTATATTGGGGTTTTCCCTTATTTCATAGTGTAACCATAGATAAGTGAACAGATAGCTTACTGAAGCAGAATTGGCCAAATCAGGCGGGCTGCATAAATCGAAAGGCTGCAATAATTCGATTTTATAAAATATTATAATAATATATATAATTATATATATTTTATAAAGAATATGCTTTTTTCCGCGCAGCTGTTATTTACCTAGAATAAAAAATTGGAAGTTTATACCTCATTGTAATTGTCACCGCAAATCCTTTTTGGTAAAAAAATTAGTGTTTCATTTTTGGCATTAATCAGCAGTAATCACAGTACCTAATTAATGAATATAATTATGTCCAAGGCTTTTACATCAATTTTCGGTAATGCCCTTTCCCTATATCTCTATATTTTAAACCATGTCAAGGATGAAACCTACGTGTAGTACACCCAAAATATATACGTCAACATTGCGTGGCACTAAAAAAATAAGGCATAAACCCCTTTTCGGGGTACGAACGGCCTTTCACGAACGACTCCTTCCCCCTTTTAGCCATGTTTCCTCTTTCAATCGTGCCCTCTTTCTCCCTCTGGTTCGCCGAAAATCATAAATGCACGAATAGTAATTTTACTGCGGCAAGCAGTAAAACGCAAAACTTCTTTGCAGCAGCAACGGCGGAGCGTTACGCCACTGGCTGCTGGTAGGCGGTGTTTATTACGGTTGGTCGTAATTTCGCAATTCCGAAGTTGCTTTGCGACTTACCGGCCCCGGGGACTGCGAATTATGAGTAATACTTCTTGTGTTTCTTGGGGTAATTGTGTACGAATTGTCGGATTATTGGCGGAAAACTCCCCGGTCGTATAAGCGGAAGTAAATGTTTCATTTGGTTTTATTTTTTCCAGGCGGGGAGATTCCGCGGCAAATAAGGAGACAAAGTGGGAAAGTTTGCTTTTATATCGATCAATTCTCTGTGTTCGACGTACAATTTTATGTTTATTTTTCCGCTTAAGTATGCATATCTTGATTGGTTCTAGAAGTTTTCATCCACATAATTGTTACAAACTCAAAATAAATTTCATTTGTTTTGACCCAATAACTTTTTAGGGAGAAACTTATAATTGTGAACTCGATGAATTCCCGTACTTCTAAGTTGACTGACGACTCTGGTGGTATTGTTGTCTAGCTATATCGATAGCTTTTACATTAAACAAAACAAACATGATGTACAGAGTAAGTGATCTTATATATGGACACAATAAATTAGAGCAGCACACTTATTACAACATTGTCCTTCGAATAAACGGAAACGATGTACGGTTTTCAAACATCTAGTTTGTTAGTCCGCACCAACACGCGAGTAACTACAGTACAACGTGCATGCATCAGGTAGATTCTTTCCTCTTATTTCGTGGACGCACCAGCAGTCCAGGCGAAGCCCATCACCGGAAACCTGTGGCATAAATTCCCGCAATAACAACGGACGCCGTCTTGTTATAGCTGCTCGGTGCACCCCCCCAAACTCACTAACGGCTTCTAATTACGCACTGCACTACTAATTTCCCCGGGAACTGTTTACGGATCCCAACTAGTTGAAGTTGTGTGCCGTGTTTACGTTCCGGTTGGCGTCCGGTGCATCGTCTTGCCCCAACCCGCCTGTCCGGGATAGGTACAACAACTCGGCAGTAATTCCCCGTTTATTTACGGTCCGCCAAGTTCGGCGCTTTTGTTATTATAATCGCGATTCCAACGCCATCTGAATTTGCATATCGGTTCGGTTACTTCCGATCGCGTAACTTGGCCACGTCAAAGATTATACTCTTGCATGAAACCACCTTGGGGAATACCAAGACGGGGTATATGTAGAAATGGGGTTGCTTTGGTGGTCGTTTTGTTGTATTCTATTGATTTAGCTCTTATGAATTATGAATGAAATGGGTTTACGCCCCTTTTTATCTCGTCTGATGTGGTTTATTTTAGTGTTTGCTTAAAGCGATTTTTTACGGATATCTATTTTATCTTGGAGTATTTGAAACTTTTACTTAAAGAATTGTAGGTGAATTGATAAACTTTAAGGATTAATTTCCGGTTCTAAAACTTTAATAGAGCGGTTGAACCTACACTTTTAAAGAATTTACTTCCCTGAGATTTCTGTTAATAAATGACGTTTGTTAATTGGAACAAGTCATATAGATGACAATAATACACGACCTATAAATTATTAATATAATAACAAGTATTTGAATGATACATTAAATCGAGAGTAACATCCCCCCCCCCCCCCCCCACGTCCCGAGGTTGACTAAAAAAAGCTGTCTCGTTATTGGAGCGAAGCATTTTATATTTTATACTAACTGTCGCATAAAATATAAAATGCTTCGACTTGAAACTTGAAGTATAAATCTGTCGTGTTAGCAGAAATAACAGTATATCTCAGCACGTCAAAACAAAAATGCATATGCAAGCATGAATTTGGAAGAACCAAACAGCTTTAATTTCGATTTGTGTGAGGCAAAGTACAAAGAAAAGTTTACAGATTTGTCATTACCTCCAGCTCCAACCATCACCAAATGGGGCACGTGGATAGAAGCATATGAATTTTATTCATTGCATTTTGATAAAATAAAATATATCATTTCGTCGATGTCAGATGATTCACATGCATAACAGAATGCAAACAGTTCATAGAAAAATCATTGTTAATACATCAGGTAAATTACATCGCGAATAATTTCGCAATTTTACCAAAAAGCATTAAATATTGTGAAAGACGAAATATTTCTTTTGTAGAGGGATTAGTACGTGCCATTCAAGTTTTAGAAAATATTCGTGGCAACTTTGGCCGTCGGCTCGACAATCGATTTAACTTGGTGTTTGGGAGAAACCCGGACTTAAATGTGTTAAAACAAATTTCCAATGGAAAATTTGCGACCGATGATATCAAAGCAAAGTATATTAATGTCATGGAAATTTTTTTAACAACGTATTGTTCACAGATGAAAAAACATTTTACCTACATTTAAATATACCAACGCGAACGCAGTATCCACAGAAGCTAAATGTATGGGCAGGTATCATTGGAAATCATATAATTGGGCCTTTTTTCATTGATGGTAATTTAATGTAAATTATTCCGGCAATACGGGAGCGATTTAATATAAATGAAGTTTGGTTTCAGCAAGATGGCTGCCCAGCACACAATACACGCATTGTAACAAACTTTATAAACGCGGTTTTTGAAAACAGATGGATCGGTAACTCGAGCCCTATTAACTGGCCAGCGCGGTACCCTAATCTAGCTCCAATCGATTTCTTTTTATGGCACTTTTTACATAATAGAATATACGGATACGGTGATCAACGGCCATCAAACCTAGAGGAACTGCGCGCGAGAATTATTGAAATCAGTAATAATGTCACAGCAGATATGTTAACAAATGTTCGTCGGAATTTTTATGATCGGTTGGGTTCTTGTTCTTATCAAGAGGGAGGTTTATTTGAACACTTAATAAATTAATTTACTTCAAATTTTATTATTGTTTAAGAATAATATTCTCTTTTAGCTAATTGCAGGTTTATTGCAATGTTGAATACAATTCTGTTTTAAGAATTAAATATTTTATTTTCCATTATTTTATTATAGTTGCGTTTTTAGATTTTATACTTGTTGAACAATATTATTTTAGTTTTTATTTTAAAGTTCAGGAGTTCTGATTATTTATTTTTGATTTTTTATGTTGTGTATGAGGCTGTGATGAATTACTTCACTGACATGTTATCAGTGATTATCTGATGCTTCAAACAACTAAAAATATTTACTTATATCGGGAACACACTACCTCTAACAGTGCTTTTTATTTTTCAGGAATAGTATTTTCTACCACATGTAATGTTATTAATCACTTATGCTATAACATAGAACTCTAAAAGACTCTGATTTGCCTATATGCCCCAATACATTTATACGTGTAACTTATAATACGTCCGCTATCGTTTGTAAATGCCATCCGCGTGCCGCTAAGTAGGCGTGGCAATTCAAGGTGGCACGCCCATTTATAGTCGACCAGTAGTTACTAATAATCGTGCTATGAACGGTTGCCACACTGTATAAAGAAACAAATAATCCAATTCCTTAAGCGACAACAATTTGTATATATTGCTTATACTTAGAACTTATACGTACAACCCACACCCTCAAAACTTAACACCTTACGTACCTATATTGAAAGTGTTATAATAGACCGATAGTTTAATATCTTCCGAGATATGACTGCGCGCAATTTCCGTTACCGGCTGCTGTTCAGAAGACGTCTTTATTATTAAATTTACAAACGACAGTTGTGAATATAAGGAGTCTATGAATACGTACATATAAGAATATAACTACGTATGTATGCCTACGTTACATACATATGTATGTATATTAAATTCCTCAGGTATCCACCCAATGTAACGCCGGAAAATGTATATAAGTTTCCTTGACATGCTCTCTATTATATGCAAGTCACATCGGGATGTTACAATTCAATTCAATCGAGGAGCTAGCTCCCTTCTATTATCTCGCCGCTTGTACCCTCTGTCTGCGATGTTTATTAGCTTAAGATGAGGGAGACCTTCTCCTTATCATATTTCTAAGAGAGTACGCGTATAAGATGGCGCGCCTCTTAAAGGAGATGCTTTTCGAATTTTATTTTTTGTTTCGTCTGATTCGTGACAAGACGCTGAAAGTAGAGATGCGATAGCTCAATTACAAGAATACGGCCCCTCTTCTCGGAGGTAATTCGTCCGTTCACTTGCGGTGCATGAAAGAGGGCGCCCTTTCTCATCTTGCCTTTTTTTTTGTAAAATGATACTTATGCAAAGGAGATTTGCTCGTGACTCATGGTCATAAAAATTATGAAATAAGTAGTTAGTTGTTTAGGCATATATAGGAGTTTATAACATATTTGTTTTAAACTGTATTTGTGTAAATTAAGAATTGATTTTAAAGGGATTAATTGTTTTGTAAGGTGCACGTTGTCACCTGTGAAACATCATGTTGTCACCATTTTGAACAGCAAAGCCGTTGATTATTAAAAGAAAAGATTAAAATTATAAACAGCGTTTGATGTTGGCTTCAGAAACATGCATTTTTTATAAACAGTTTCAAGAAAATATCCAAGCCGTTCCTGAGTGATGCAGTTTTAAATGCAGATTGTATATTTTCAAAACAAAGAATGCAAATGAAAGTATCACTCGGAAACACTCGGAATGAAACCGCCAAAATAATGAATTCAAATCTACAATTTATCTAGTCTTTTTTATTTGTCTCGTTAAGTGCTGAAAACGAAGTTGCCTCCGCTGGTTTTAATAAATAACCGCGCAGCTATTTATCACAAATATCGCCGACAATAACTAAAATAATTTCCATTACGTTCGCTACTGGCGAAAAAAAAAAAAAAAAATTGAATTACGAACTGCATTACCGCATCCTCCCGCTTACCCAGAGTGGCGCTGGAGGTAATTACATTTCGGTTTATGCCGACGGCCGCTGTTAAAAAATACAGCAGAAGAATAGCGCTTCTGCGCGTTCTCGGGTAATTATTCCGTCTGCATTTCCTTCGGGTGCATTATTAATATTTTCGTATAGCCCTACGGGGGAAAGGCTGGGAAATGTATTGTTACGTTCGCTTTTTTTTTTTAAAATACCCTCTTTTTCTTGTTTATTTATAGGGTAGAACATAGGTATTTTTTTATCTCGTTTAAGCCTTCGCTTCGTTAATATGCATCGCCGCCGTGAGGTAGCGCTTGTGGGTTTTCTGTTCCCTATGAAACGAACAAAAAAAAAATCACGTGTTTCGCCTAGTCAAAAAGGGAAAATTCTGCACGGTTGTTATTGGCCATAACGCGCGATAAAAAGATAAAAGTGATTGCGGCACGTTCGTACGTTTTCATTTACTGGCGAGGCTGCGTCGTCCATGCGAACAGTTAAAGCTACATTCGTTTTAATTGCGGCTGCGATTGTCGACTCGTGAAAGTCTGATTTTGCTGTACGGTCTTTTATTTTTGACAATTAGCTGCTATTTCGACAGAAATGGCGACATTTTAACTTTCTACGGCGAATGAAAATGTTTTATTTAATGCCTCGTTTTAATTTAAAGAAAATTGGAGGTGGGGGAAGTCAAAATTACTTTTTAAAATATTGAGTAAGTTCGCAGATAGCAGCACCTCCCGATAGTGATGGCAAATCTTACCCACTACGATAAATAAAGAGGCAAATGTTGATAAACAGTTCGTATAGAGCGTGTTTTATTGTAATTATTTATCGTCAAAATGCAGAGAAACATGTTCGGATTTCCACCTCACCTTAGCCAGCGATTACAGCCCGTAGATGTGGGTTTTATGGACCTACAAAGACTGCCTACAGCCAGACGTCGGATTTTCTAGTATCAAACCCAGGCGTTTGCATTGTAACGTGCCGTTCTGTAGGAAAATCTATCTTAGTATTAATTTTAAGTTGATCCTTAATCTACCAGTAAGTTTCTTTTTGTTAGATCGATTTTCCCATTGTTCGGTAACGTTATTGCTACATTACATTTGATTTGATTAGATTTTTTATTTGTTCTTGTTTTACCGCACGAAGTATCATCTCCATGTGAGAGCAGTTTGTTCGCCCACGCCTGACTCCTACTATCGCAGGGTAAATAAACCGCGCTCAGACATTTCTGCTCTGCGATTTCGTAGTCGGCAAAGCTTCTGCCACGACGCAGACCTCACCCTCGCGGTGATTTTGGAGCCGACGAAGCTTCTGATACGACACGGAACTGCCTAGTCATAACTCTTGTCTTAAGACGCTCGCGTACTTTTTGATCCGACCTAGTATGTATATATATAATATTTGCAATTCCTACGGAAAATTCCAGCAATATACAGGCTAAATTTACAAAAAATTAGAAAATATACCTAAAGTTTTCTAGTAAATTTCCCAATTTTTGGCAATTTTACCTTATACGTTACTGGAATTTTCCGTAGGAATTGCATATACTTTTTAGTGTGTAATCATCACGGCTAATATATGTTTATGTTTAAATTTGTATATACATGATTTTTTTTAAAACTTATCTGTTGGTCACTGTACAGTTTTTGTTGTTATTTGCACCTGTCCCCTTGAAATAAATTTCTCGTTAAAAACACGTTTTAACTATTTTAATTGTTGCGCTTACATTCAAAAGCAAGAACTGTCATTGCTTTTGAATGTCGCGCTTTGGGCAGAGTCACCATTTGAGAATTCTGATTCTACGGTACCGCATACTGCAAATGATTGTCTAGCACCTTCAACCGTCGCCTATGATCTCCCAAACCTTCTTTCAATCTATGAATCTAACTCCTCCACTTCCAGTGGCAAGTAAAAAGACTGCCAAACAACCAAAGGAAGGAATTGCCGTCGTTAGTTTTATCAGGAAGTACTGTAAAAGATTCATTGGGACGAAAAAACATGGAGCAAAAAACATGGAAACAAAAAAATAATGATTTTACCCAACAAAAAAGTTTTTTTCCAATTTAACATTGTTATTTTATATTTACAATCTATAATAATATTTATACATGTACTTAATAAAGGTTATAGTAATAAAAGAAACATCTGTATGAAGTGTTTTCATCATTGGACGACCTAAAAACCAAGAGAAAATACCAAAATAATTAAAAGTCAAGAAAAGAAGATTTTAAACAATACTATTTTTAGCTATCTAAGTGATAGAATGATCAGTATTGTTAAAGGATGGAGACTGAAATGACCGCGGGGATTCTGCAGGAGTCGGTTCTTGGCCCTCTACTGTGAAATGTGTTTTATGATGAAATGCCAATGGTGGTCACTGCTGAGGATGAAGAAGTTACTGTGTATTGAGGGAACGAGTCATTACGGTGTATTTTCCGATGGATGAGAAACAAACACTTGGATTAATGGAAGTATTCATTCAATAGGAATTCTAAGAATTAGAAGAAGATGTATGCTGAAGTACAATCATGTTGATCGGACATGTTTTGTCCAGACTGTTTTACAATGTCTTTTTTTTAGATTCATCCAGATACGATCGACATTGTTTAGAAGGTTTTTAATATTAACATAATACAAACTCATAAAATCACAACAGGTTATTTCAAACCACATTTTCTTTTAATTTATGTGGATAAAATTATAATCCTTTCATCTGTTTCTCCTAACACCCTTCCATTCGACTGAAAAGCAAACAAATATAAATTCCCTTTCCACACAAATTCCGTGCATCCCGTATGTGGAAATGACGGCAGAATAACACTTCGACAATTATCTAAACGTTACTGACGTTTACGTCCGATAAAACTCCTGTAGAACGCTGGCATCGATCGCGTGCTAATGGCTTTTAAATTGTCAGTTATTCAATAAACAATGGCACGGCATCCAAACGAACAAAACGTGGAATAGCGGGCTGTACCGTGTAACGTTTAATTTTCTTTAGCGCAATTTAAAAATACTGTCGGCTATAAATGTACCATTCCATTTTTCGTATTGTTTTTTAATTTTTGTAAATAAAACCGAGGCTAGGTCGTAAGATCGGCCTAAGGTACTCGTGCTCTACGAAGTTAACGACCGTGAAGATAGGTTTACAAGTGTAGTGAAATAAGGTCTGTGGAAAACTATGGTATTCTCTAAAATTCATTAAATACTAGGTGGGCCAAAAGAAGTCATCCGATGTTGTTTGGCTCTCATTTTTTTTCTAAATGAAAAACTTCGATTCTGTTTTTTGATTATGTTTATTTGAACCTTTAGAATTTTATTGGTCAAGTCGAGAAGATGATACCGGCCAAATGGGCGCCGTCACAATTGATTGCTATACGGGCTCGTTTTATGGCATTTTTCATCACTTCGGCGAGAACTTCGGGCGACAGATTATCGCACTCGTGTCGAATGTTGTCCTTGAGGGCTTGCAGGGTCTCGGGCTTGTTCACGTAAACACGGGACTTCAAAAAAACCCACAAAAAAAGTCTGTAACGGTTAAATCGGGCGATCTTGCGGGCCAGTGTAAATCGCCAAAACGAGAGATGAGGCGACCCGGGAACGCAGCCTTCAGAATATCGGTTGTGGCTCGCGCAGTGTGTGCCGTTGCTCCGTCCTGTTGAAACCACATGTCCTCCAGTCCTAATTCGTTCAATTGCGGCAGAAAAAACTCGGTTAACATGGCCCAATAGCGCGCACCGTCCACTGTTGTCGTTTGACCAGCGGCGTCCTCGAAAAAAAATGGCCCGATGACTCCTCCAGTGTGAACAGCGCACCATGCAGTCACTTTGAGCGGGTGTCAGGGCTCCTCGTGCATCACTCGTGGATTTTCGGTGCCCTAGAAGCGATAGTTTTGCTTGTTCACGTACCCGCTGAGGTGGAAATGAGCCTCATCGCTCATTATGATTTTGGTCGAAAAATCGTCCACTTCGTCCTCGAGATTGAGGATGGACAGGCAGCAGCTGATGCACGGACTGGACTTTGTACGGGAACATGCGCAGGTCTTTGACCAAAGTTCGCCTTAGGGACGACCGACTGATGGCTAATTGCGAGGCACGGCGTCTCGTCGATGTTTCTGGCGACAGCTCGACATCCTCGGCAACAGCGGCGATATTCTCGGCAGAACGGGCGCTCCGGGGCCGGCCACTCTTGGCAGCGTCTCGTGTGGTCCCATACTCTTCAAGGTTTGTGGCCAAACGGCGCAGTGTTTGCGCAGTCGGTGCCGGACGACCGGGGAATCGGCGACGGAATTCGCGCTGCGCCAACACCACAGACGAATTGTTGCGCAAAAAAATAGACACGATTATTCCGCGTTCTTGGGGAGTGTATCGCTCCATGGCTTGTTCACTTGTATTCTACATCTGTCTAGTTCACAAATGTCAAAACAGATTTGACATTGGCCGCCATTTGCAAAAATAAGAACATCTTCCAATAGGGTGATTTCTTTTGGCCCACCTAGTAGTATCATAGAATACTCAAGGCAAGATATAGTGTTATGATGCTTTGTGAAACATTTTTATTTTTAAATTTGTCGAATTGACATTGAATTTATGAAGAAAGTTCAACTGAATACGTGATTATTAGAGGAGCGTGGCGCACAACCTACTTATATAGCCTTCATGCGCAGTACGGAACCTCCTTATATAGCCTTCTCAAAGTGATAACCGTCCCAAGCGGTGACGTGAGCGGCCTGCGCCAATGAAATGTAGGGTTGAAAAAATACGGGCAAATGATCTGTAATGACAAAAGATATTCCGAAGTTGTGTGGAACAACAACTTTATTCTCTTTAATGCGATTCTAGAATTAAGATTTTTAACGTATAACAAATGGCAGGAAATTAACATATATTCTTGTAAGTAAAATTTCAATCTTCACGCTGATAATCCGGAGATTTTCGCTCGGAATTCTTATCCAGCGCGATGTTTTAAACAGCGTATTCTTGGAACGTATAAATTAGCCTCTTTCGAAATTAGGTTACGAAATGACTAGGAGCGCGCTTTCCCGACTAGACGAGGAAAACATCACCCGGAAAAGTCGGAAGTTAACTTTAGCCTCGTTGCCCGGTTCATGCTGAGGTAAAGTTGTGAAAACGTGACACACTCTTACTTATATTTAAATTTACGTGCCACTTCCGGCTGGCGCACCGGCGCCACCTGCAGCCCGGCTAGAGAGGCACAAAACTTTCTTATCTCGCTCCACCTAACGAGACGACGTTAAAGATTTGCTCTCAATAGCTCCTTAACGAGATCCTATGTGCGCTACTCGCGCTGAATATCATTTCTAAGTAACCCAAAGGTTACATACACGGCAGAATGCGCTTCTGTAATTGTTACTTACGATAATGCCGGCGCCGGAGAAATTCTAATTTACTTCGTCTATATGCGAGACGAGAGCGAGGGCAATTCTCGATTCGCCCTCTCTAATTTCAACCATTATAAATGTTAATTAAAATTGGAATTGGCGAACGGGGGGCGCGTGCGCGCTCTCCTATATACCCCGGAAACTTCCGGATGGCTCAGGGTTTTTTACGACCGGCGCGAGCTGTTTTCTTTATTAGATTGGCGAAGTTTTCTCGCGCTTTACTAGGTGGAAAAAATCCGCCGTTCGTTTCGGGGGCGCTCCCTTGTTATCGTGGCGGGAATTAGTGTCGTTTAAAGTTCGGTAGGGCGCCGGTGTGAGGCGAGATTTTAATTACGGAAAGTTCGAGTTTCGGAGAGCGACTGGGCCGTTATGAAAAGGCGGAGATGGATGCAGGGCGTTCGGTCGGCGGGAGCTAACGAGACGCTCTGTATGCAAAGCGAATTTAGGTGCAAATATTATTGGGGTGAAGCTACGTGAAATATCTTTTCTTATGTTTAATGGTAATGGAGAGAATAAACATAAAGCGAGACGAGGAATTCCGCATCTAGAGAAAGTATTCCGCGATTTGTTGTTTTAATGTTATGATTGAATAAAAAAGGACTGTAGTTGTGAAACTATTGGGTTATACATCTTCTAAACAATGTTATTTGTATTGTAAGTATGAATGCTGTTTTGGAACCATCCGTATACCATTTAATGGCGTTTCTATTGAGTTTCGAGATGGTGTCTTTGTCCCATTCGCTCTTGTGGTAAATTCTTTCACAAAGCTGAACGTCCTTGGCATGTCATCTCGGGGCATGTCGCAGGTTTGGACCTTCAGGAGGCTGAGGAGGTCTATGCCTCGGCATTCTTTCTCCGACCATTCTACGTGTGGTCCTTTTGGCTATGCTCTCTGCCAAAATGTGAAGAGGAGCATGATTTAGGACCACTTCCATAGCTGCTGTTGGACAGGTTCTCATTGCCCTCGTTATGCATACACATGCTAATCTTTGCACTTTGTAGAGATTGGCTCTCGCGATGGCCCGACTAGTTCTTTTGCTCCAAGCCACTGCCCCATAAGTGATCCTTGGTCTCACTATTGCTGTATACATCTAGAGCAGTATTTTTGGGTTGCATTCCCAGTTATTACTTGCAAAGTTTCTACAAATCATTAGGGCCTTTTTTGCCTTGTTAGTTACTTCAAGCTCATGCTTATTCCAAAAAAGTTTATTATCCAGGATAAGGCTTAGATATTACACCTCCTTCTTCTAGTCTATGTCTTGCTTATCTACTTTTATGGTCTTGGGTGGGTTCTCTTTTTCCTGTGAATGCTATGAGGGTAGTTTTAGCGGGTTTGATGTTGAGTCCTCTTTGAACTATGTCGCAGAGGGTATTCTCAAACTTTGCTCTTGCAAATATGACTATATCATCAGCTTACCTTAGATGCAAGATATGCATAGATCAGTCAAACTGCATAGGGGTTCATCTACTATCAAACTCCACATTAGTGGGGAAGTAACTCCCCCTTGTGGACATCCTCTTGTCGTGCTAATCGAGATGGTTTCATTTATATTTCCACTGACCTGGTAAGTAGAAAGCAGTTGCGACAAGCGAATTTTACCTATGTAAAATTCTTTTTTAAAACTTTTTAATTTTAATCAAAAGTTAGAAGGTTATTAGAACAGACTTTATTTTTAATGAAAAATTAATTTTTCTACTGTCAGAAAATCTAAATAAAATCGTCTATTCTACTTACCAAAATTTACGCCATTATACTGCGATTAAAGGATTTATCTTGAACAGATTTTGCAGTGGTTAAAATTAAGAAGACATTAGCTGCAAATAGCACCACTGCTTAAACGCTAATTGTGCACTAACCTCCGCTGTAATCAACCTAAATAACCTACACTATCAAAACGGCTTTTAAGCTATTTTGGATGTAATAATAAAGACATGAAATCTCTTTTTACATATTACTAACAAGCAAATTTCTATACCTACACGTAAAATTATTGAAAGCACTTACTCACACTTCGCGATGGTGAACGGTTGCACTTTGTCTCGCAACGCAATGAACGTCCCTAATTAATTTTCCCTTTTTTCAACCGTATCCATCTTCTTATCCACTTGAGTCGCGTTTTGCACGGGATAATTCGAATTTTTGCTCCGTCGAGTCGAATTCGGGCGCAGATATTCTTAATTGGGTCGAGGTTTTGCCTTCCTCGTAGCTGCTGCCAAGATGGCGTTCTAATTACGCCCTTGGATAATGCCGCTAAGGATCGCAGATAACGGCGCTTTATCTATTAATTAAATACAAATAGACGAACATTAGCGCGTATAAGAGATTGGAAATTCTAACAGGAGAATGTTGGAATGCTAGAAATGCGGATACTCTTTTCTTAAGTTAATAAATTATTTTTTTCTGCAACATCAAGGTGAGTGGGAATAATCTTTCTTTATTAAATAAATGCTTTTCTACTTTAACTGTAATTTTTAATATGAGGAAATTTTCTATATTAAAAATTTTACCTCGTGTCGGACTTCAACCAGGCACCTCCCGTTTGCCGGACGGGGCTCTACCAATTGAGCTAACGAGGCACTGGTTCCAATACGATTTGAAATGTCTCAAATACAGATCTTATGGGAAGCCGGCAGTACGGCATGTATGCAAAGTGCAATTTTTCTTAGTTGAAGTAGAAGTTAAAATATTGTTGCCTATCCTATAAGAGAATTGGAGAGGCACTAGCTTCCTGGTGAAGACCATGGTGGTACATTTAGGTACATTCAGTGATAGTCCTCGCAGCAAGATGAGACAGACTCAATGTTAGTTTGAAGTAGTTGGCAATCCAAAGAAGATTCAATGCGAGTTTTATGCATTCTGTACTAATTATTTCGATTGGAAAACCACCTTTATGGTGCTGTTTGTTAAATCAACCATCATTATATGTTACTTCAACATAAAATATTGTAAATAGTTATTATTTATAATCATATTTTCATTTCTTTTCCAAATCTTCGGTTATATTAGTTTTTTGTTGTTGTTATTATGTTTGTCGTTTTTATTTTTGATTATATATGTATTTTATATACTTATTTTTGTGTTGCGGCCCCGTTTATAGCTTAAAAATAAAGTAAAATAAAATAAAATCTATACAAGGTACATAAGGGTACTTCATAAAATATAACCAACAACCCACGCGATAAACAAACGTAGGTAGCTCGAGAATCTTTTGTTTTTCCCTCGAGTAGCTGCTGCGGTAACATATATGAAAGGTACCTACCCTTTCTGTCTCATTCCATTACCGAGACCGTGCAAATATAGCCCGCCCCCGACTGTTATACGCGTTTCGCCCGCCCTCCTCTCCGCCGCACTAATAACCTACATATTAAAAAGGAGCTAATCATAATTTTACGACCGTCCGTACTGAACGCGGGTGCGAATTCTCCGTCCGGAAACGGTCCGGCGAGCGGAATTACTCCGTGAGACCGAAGATACACGGCCGTATATCCCCCCTATTAGTGGACCGTCAAATATTAAAGCTCGCAGGCCGTTATCTGCCTCCTCTAGCGTGTCCTGTCCCTTGTCCTGTCCGTATCTCGAGGACGGCGCCGCGTCGTTGAGCCGTGCGCCGGCTTAGGATAGCGGACTTGAAGGGACATGTTTCCCCGGAGCGGTGGGATTTAGGTTGCCGCAGTATCGGATCGATGTGAAATATTGTGGAATGCGTCCCGGGGATCTCGCAAAACGGAGCTGCCGATAAATATTTTACGCGACGTGGACTTTGGGGCGCGATAAAGAGAGGGCGATTCCTAATCGTGAACGAGACGTCGCAAAGAAGGTATCAAAATGTTTAGGTGTAATATAGTTTTTAACGTACCGCGAATAGAAGAATATTTCATTCAGTAAATTGAGCTTTGCAACTGTATATACAGTTACAAATATACTGTGTAAGCATTCTGTTAAAATTAAAAATTAACTTCCCTATATCTTATTCTTATAACTTAATTTTGAACATGTTAATTTTAACAGAATTGTTACAGAATAGAGCCTATTAACATACATAATTCATAAATGTAAGGTTTATAGCAACAGATACATAAAGTAGTTGATACACTCTGTAGGTAGATACAGGTGTTAAATGCATACATTAAAAAAAAGAAAGAAGCCTATATAAACTAGCGATGGGCGATTCGAATCTTTTTAGTGATTCGAATCCCAAAGACTCCTAAAATTAAAGATTCGTATAATATGATTCGTACCGAAAGACCGTAAAGGATTCGTACCAGCGCTGGACGATTCGAATCTTTTTCGTGATTCGAATCCTAATGACTCCTAAAATTAAAGATTCGTGTAATACGATTCATACCGAAATATTGTAAAAAATTCATATAGATTTGTGATGATTCATGACTCTTAGTGATTAGAATTCTAATCAGTCTTTGCACTTTATTCTAAGGATCTTGCAAAAAAAAAAAAACGGTAAATTGAAATTTTCCTAAAATAAAACAAAGTGAAACAATAATGGATTATTTTGTTTTATTATTTGTTAATAACAAAAGGAAAACCTCAAAATTTCATCAAAGGTTAAACACAAAATTGTCTTGATGAATACAGGCACATACATATGTAGATAATATACATAGCTAATATACATAGGTATAAGATATTAGCAGACATTCAATCTTTTATATTAAAATTAAGAAAAAGCAGATACGATATCGTCTTTGAATTTATTCTTGACCGTTTATCTGTCACTATTTGTCCACTTTTTGAAAAAATACGCTCGCATGGTACGGATGTAGCGGGTATAGATAATCTCTTTCTCATTAACTCAAATAATGTTGGATATATTGTTGAAGTCGAAGTCTGACTCCGACTCTGACTCCGACTCCTTGACTATACTAGTATACAAGAGTCGTACTGATACGGATTCGTATGAACCGAAATGATTCGTATCAGCCGATACGAATCATTTCGGTTCATACGAATCCGTATAAATAGTAAAGATTCGTACCGTGCGAATCATATATGGGAATCGAATATACTGATGAATCATACGAATCCGACCCACCTCTAATATAAACCCACATGTATGTATTGCGATTTCAACTATATGTAACAGAAAGTTAGAAAATTGTACTGTCTGGAAATTATTATCAGTAAAAGGTATAAAAGCCACCGATATATGGACAATAGAAAGAACTTGTACAGTTATGATAACAATAAACGTGTAAATGGTTTCACAAATAAAATAATGTAGGAGCAAAAGGCGTTCTGGTGTGCAAAATAATTCACTTATAAAATTCATAATAGTATAAACAATAAACAAAGAATTAATTTTTGGAAGGTCTGCACATAAAGCAAAAAATCAGAAAAGAAAACTGGTTAAGACGTTACACACTGTTGAGAAATCCCATTAGTAGAGCGAACATTCCACGGCATCTGTTGGACATCCTTATATCGAAAACCCTCGCACACATCCGCCCTGACACTTGATTTTTCGGAAGACGTCGTCCGCACACAAGATATCGCCTTCCCTTCTCGTGACGCGCGCGAACAATACACATTCACGTAAAAGTCCGGGGCCATCTCCGTAGGTACATGGCAAGAGAGTTAATCCTCCTACGTTCGCGCGTATCTGCCGTTTCAACAAATCCACGCAGTACGAAAGTATCCTATACGCATCCGGATTAAACTGTTTTCCTTTCCCTAGTCCAATTCGCCCTGCCTCCTTATCCGTCGTTCAGACACTACTTTCCTAATTCCCTGGCCTTTCTTTCGCGGACCTAGTCGAGCCCGTCAGGATGACAATACGGATGTTTGTGAAACGAGGACGTCTTCTGCGTCTATGTTTAGGTTTCCCGGACGATCGGCGTCGATTCAATGGAGGAGAAAATTAAGGCAACAATGGGAGAGGTGGACCGTCGTGGGAATGGGATGGACGGATCATTACTTCTAGTATGTATTGATGTAGCTTCTGAGAGGATTACCTGGCATGGTATAAATGTAATTGCTCAATATTAGGAATGTGTCGACAAAGTGAATATATCGAGTATATTAAAGATAAGATTCATTGAATGTAGTAAAATTAAATGAAGGAGACATATTTTGACTACTACTAGGGATTCTTATTAAATTACTTCGTGATCTATCTACAGTTAGGAAATTTACGTAGGAAACCAAATACATACTTACAATGCACGCATGTTCAATTTTATGGGTTCAATTTGTAGGTAGATACATAGGACGCGCGGAAGTGGCAGGTGCCAGTGGTCGTTCTTTTTGTTTTATCTATAGGCATATTTAGGTAAGCGACTAATTTAAAATAAATCTAGTAGTTAAATAATACATTCTTACTACTGAGGGTGACCTGCAGCTGCATTTTCATAATTTACAAACGTTGAAACATATAGGTTTGTGCATATACAAACACACAATACACCTAATTGTGTTCCAAGAAAACACAGTAATATGCCTCGACAGGGTTTATAAAATATATTTGTAGTTTGTGTATTACTGTAATGTTAAAGCAAATGGTTATGAAAGTATTATTCAACTTGTCTATTTATACTTGGAATATTATTATCTTATACCTATCTATGCATTTGTTTTTATGGCTAAGAAAGCGTTTAGGTATAACAACTAAACAAGCAGATAACTATTATACGCTTAGTAACATTAATGATTTCTTCTACCAAATTTCGAATGCACAATATACATGGTATTCAGAAAAATGTATACAAAATATCGTTATTGACAGACATGCATGTTTCGCTGTCACCTACAGCTCATCAGTGTCACTCGACGACATTTGTAATTTACGCTCAAAGCGTATATATGCTAATGCACCCTTGATAGTAATGTATGAGAGTTATACGATTTTAAACTCCTTATTTTAGCGAAGATATTTGCTAATTTGTCAATTTAGATTTACAAATATGTTCAGATCCGAACACAAATTTGAAAATATATTGACTGAAGCCGCGAAATTAGCGTTTAACGCCATATTAATTGATGAAATTCAGAAAAATGTATACAAAATATCTTCGCTAAAATAAGGAGTTTAAAATCGTATAACTCTCATACATTAATATACATGGTTCCTAAATATCATGTACATAAGGAAGGGGGTAATTATTTGGTTTATTTTGTGCCTAAAATTTCATATAAACATAGGTCTGCAAACGCTTCGTTACCAATCTGCAGGGTGTTGAAATTTCAAGATTTTTTCACTTTTTACTGTATAGCGCCTACAGTTTTTGAGATATTTTGCTCAAATTTGGAAGGTAGGTTACGCTATATGGCCTGCATCATTAGCCATGCCAAATGATGATGTAAATCTACAGGGTAATAATTTTTTCGGGGTCATGCCCTCTTTTCCCACCCTGAACTTTTTTGCGATGCGCCACTGCTAGATTCTAAAATACGCAATAAATTTTCTGTCTTGTTTAGAAACTTTTGGATCTCTTGTATTTTTTTCTTATCTCTGACCGTTATCGAGAAAAAAAAATAGAAAACAATTTTCTGTAATTCGCAATAGAAAATTAAATTTTTTAAAATGGTCGTGGAAAGGTATGTCTTTTTTATCAGCATTTCCGTAGTACTAGAATTTGCAAATAGGAAAGTAAGTGATGGATTTACAAATATTTTCACATTTAGGACAAACAGAATTTGTAATATACGAAGTGTAACATTAACGAAAAAAATTCTATGTTATAAAGAAATGATCTTGGCAAACTATTTTCATAGGTATGGATTTTCCTTCTTATAAACTTCAGTAGTATCGGAAAAACTACCTACACCTAGTAAATTACAGTAAACTTCATTGGTAAATTACAAATTTTAGGGATATTCCTATACAAAATTCCTTTATGTATGTTGAGGAATTTTCC
This sequence comes from Cetonia aurata, assembly GCA_949128085.1. NCBI lineage: Eukaryota > Metazoa > Arthropoda > Insecta > Coleoptera > Scarabaeidae > Cetonia > Cetonia aurata. The sequence goes on from OX421885.1 coordinate 41,434,287, forward strand.
TAAATACATACTAAAACTCCATATGAATTTTCCATGCTAAACGATTTTTACTAGGAACCTTTTTTTATCGTAAGAAATTTACCCAGTAAATTTCATTTTATTTAGTATTTTCATACACTAGTAGTAAATTTCCTTGGTGTATTTTTTCATCAAAGTAATTTGACTCGCACAAATAAAATACCTGTACGGTTTCGGGGTAATATAATTCCCCCGAAACCGTACAGGAATTTTACCAAATCTTCGTTAGAGTGTACCTCATCTCATTGTTAAAAGCAGGATATTACTTTAATGCAGTAATTTTTTTAAATGTCATCTGCTATGAAAGCACAAAAGAAAAAACATTGGAAGGAGAAAATACAAGGTAAAACGTAGTTTGTGCGTGGAACTAAACATGCAATTCTCTATGATTACATCAAATGATCACATACACCGTCTACCTACACATAAGAAAAGAACGAGATTTCCACGCCATTGAGCTATTACTGATGCATACTTGCCAGAATGATTGATTAAGATTAAATCTCGCTAATCTTCGACTACGTTCGGATAAAAAGTATAGATACCTGCTATTATATTTCTAATACCCTGTATTATACAGTTTCCTCTGTGTATGCCGATGGAAACAGAATGTTATAAAGAAGCCTAACTTATAAATGGGAAAGTGCGGAAGTGAAACGACTCTGCCGTCATAAACGAGAAATTAAAGTGTTTTATTTGCGAAGCTCCCGCACTAATGGCATTACATAAAATATTTACCTGAAATTATAATTCTCAAATGCCCGCCATTATATACTGAATTATTCCACAATAACCCGCCTTTAATGAGCCATTCTCTTTTATTTTAGGTGAGTTCACCACGCGAGATCCCACTAAAACGGCGCTACCGCATGTTGTGTGCGAGTGATTCCGCAAGAGGTAGCATCGTCTGCACCGTATATTCAATCTACCATTCCAGGTAAATTAACTTTAATAGCTTTAAACCGGGGAAAGTCTCCTTTACGGACTGTTTAGTATATGTAAAGGCGCTTTACGGATGTCTACCGATGAGTTTCGTGTATGTACCTAGGACATGTAGTTAAGCGCGAATGATTGCAACATTAAATGTTTTCAGTGGCGGAGTATAAGTGGTCGTTGGGGTTTTAACAAAATTGCTGCTGTCGCAGGATTCGTTTTTTTTCTTTTTTACTGGTAATTACCCCGCACTTACATCCTGGTACACGCTAGGTTTGTTTAGATGTCGATGGTCACGTGATAAGTTCCAACGTGTGAGGCGAGGTGATAAGTTTGGAGATAAGGAAAGCTCTTAATGATCGTTTTATGCTTTCCAGCGGATTTAGTTTAATAGCGTAGGATTTTTTTATTCTTACGAGTGCTGTAATGATATGTAATTACTATTTTAACATAACGCTAGCCATGAATTTAATGAATAAAGGAGCAGTGTACTAATTAGTGATCAAGATAAAATCCATTATATATCCCTTTCCTATTGTTCACTGAACTTTCGCGTCCGTGCTACTAATGTGGCTTAGAAATTAAAAAGAAATGCTAACAAAATAACGTTTCTGCATCTATGAATGTTTTTGTTTCAAATTCTTCTAAGCTCTTCTGGCTATAATCTTCATATAATCCAGCTGCCTCCACCCATATTCTATTTCACCTATTTTTGTTGTATTAGTCATTTCAGTATATTAATCTCTATGGCTTCGATCCTCATCTTCATCTTATCTTTGTTAAATGGTTGAGGCCTCTTGGTTTCATGTCCTATGCGGTTAGTTATCTCCAGCTCCTTTGAACAGAGTGTGAAAAAGAGTTAACATTAAACGTCCGTATCTTTATCCTGACATGAATTTCACAACTATCTTTAGCCGTTTCTTACATAAAACCAGTTATTCTGCAGCTCTTATCTGGCATGCTATATTACTTATATTCCTCGTATTAGAATGTCAGTACTCTCTATGTTCCTCTCCAAACTAACCTCCTATGTGAATTCGAGCTATTCCATCTCATTCCCAAAGCAGCTATAGGTTCGTATCGCTTTAACAGAACATTAGAAATTTGTTGGTTCTGATCCTTTGGCGTCTTGGCACACAAATCAGATCTACCACGTTGAATTTAGCCAGTTTCCTTAAATAGTTGTACATTCACATCTTGTGTAGGTATTCCTCTGTTGCCGCTTGCCCTGATATAAACTTAATTAATCGTACTTTATTTCCACCTAAAGTTAGTAGTCTTTCTGCTGGTTTATAACATGATTTCTCTGTAGATTGCTTGCCATATTCGTGTCTAGGTATTCTTTCTTATTATTATTATTATTTTGGCCTCGATATTACCCCATTAGCCACATTCTTGCTTAGTGCTCTCTGTGTTCTTTAATCTAATTATTCTTGCTTAGTTTTAAAGCTGGTCCTGGTCTTTGGACAGTGCATTCATTAGCTTTTATCTTTTCTCGATCCTTTGGTATCTCACTCTAATTTCTATTATTTTTCTAGGTAGCCTGTAAGTAGCCCTTAGTGCTTTTTTATTTATCGACATGGGTAACAATTGGAGACAATTATAACAGCGTCTTAATTTTTTAGAATTTACAGGACTACTTTTGTGTTGTCACCCCAGATATGGCCTTAATACATTCCAGTGGAAAAAACAGCAGTTGCGTAAAGTGACTAATACAAAAAGCGTGGTCCTTTGAAATAGGTTTTAGTATGGTGTAAGGTTTAATATGATGAAGTGCTATTGTAAATATAGGTCTATAGACAAAATATACATAATATTAATACATTAACTTAACTTCATAATTTTATATGACAATTCTTGCCTCCATTATATAATTGAAAATCTAAATCAACATTTAGTTATTCAGTTCTTTATCTGTTGGTGATCCAATTTCCACATATAATTCACTACAATAATTATAACAAGAACGTTGAACAGCTTGACAGACTACAGACTACAGACTACTACAAAATATGATTTTCAAATTATGTCAGTTTGGTTTTTCTAGAATTTCTGTTATGCAACCTCATGGTTTATTTAGATGATCATAAAGGAAAAGAAAAAGCACTACTAAAAATTTATATTTTTTTCTGATGACGTCATAACTAAAAAACTAAACCTGACGTGTTTCAACGTTTTTCTATTTTAAACAATTCAGCTCGCTTTTTTATTATTCCATACTTTAAGTCCACGCTGTATATAATTTATATGATCTTTACAGTTTCTTTGTCTCCAACTATTACTTCATTAACCCTCCATTAGGCGCGTGTGCTTTAGACATATAAGAAATGCACAGGCATAGATCCGCTGGGCCTATGCGCGCCTAATGAAGGGTTACATATACCAAAATCGAAACCTACCTCATGTTTACATCTTGAATGGAGTTTAGACACAAAGTACCAGATTGCCGCAAAATCGCATGTCGTTTAGGACGAGATAAGAAATAAAACGTATTGCGAACGAGATTCGATTAACGTTGGCGTGTTTAGCGCAGTTTGACAGCTAATAGATTGCAACTCTCCTGAGGATATAACAGTATAGTTGGTTGTTACATAGAGGATACTAGTTTTGTTCGCTGCAGTGGCGGCTGGTACCTTCAAAAATAGGTGAAGTGTTGCAAAAGACAATTTAGAATTAGGTAGAGTATCGCTTATTTCTGTCTTAATGATTACATTTAGGCACTCAGATTTATCTGTCTTTTTCAATTCTTTTTTTTTTAGCACAAATAGAACATTTTTTCTGTTGGTTGTCCCGTTTGTTATCGACTGAATAGCATTTCTAATAAATTCCGTTAACTATATCGTTAATGGGATTCATGACTGAGAGGATTCACATGAACAACACTAACGTAGGTACACTTACAATCAGCAAGCAGGTGCAGTAGAATGAGCCACCCGCTGCGATTTCTTCGCTAGCCGGTGGTGGGTTGAGTGTGCTTGCTCGAAAAACTTGACGCTGACTCACCGTTGCCATGGCAACCGCTCACGCTAGCAGAAACGTGGCAGCCATGCCGCTAGCTCTTCACTTGTACATTTTTCATGTATATTAAAGACATTTGAAGAGCAATTTAAAACATTAGAAAGCGCTTCAAGCACATACAATAATTCTAAATATTTTCTTACACTAAATTTTCCCTGGACGGGCTCTACATCTGAATAGGGACCACTGCTTGAAAGTTTTTTCGAGTTCTATCTTGGATGGAATTTTTCTCTCAGAACTGAAATGAAAATGTTACAGCTAAATATTATTAATACAGCAATATATCTTTCATTGACATGGAAAAATTAAAATATTACGTTTGTTTCCTGTAAAATATCGCATAGAATTTCCCTTTTTTAAACCTTCTCTTGCATTCTCACAAAAATATTTAATATTAAACTCGATAGTTGATAAAGGAAGCACATGCTGCCCATACAATCATAATTTCCCAAGCGCACGTCCCGGAATCGGTTTTCGTTCCCGACAGACGTATACACCTCAAAGAGTTATTTCCGATTTGAACGGAAGTAGTTCAGCCTTTGGTCGGTGGACGACCTTACTCGACAGCCCCCAGTCGGTTCTCCTTCTTAGAATGCTCGTGGGAGGTGGTTCAAAGGCACGGTAATAGTCTATATATGCCCTCTATACATTACGGTATCATATCCTGCTCTTTGTTCTCTCAACCTGTTCACGGCGTCTGATGCGCAAGACATATTCTTCCGCAGTTACGGGTAAGTAACTAATGGAGTAAGAAAGAATCTATCCGCCGCGCCACCAGAAGACACAAAGGCAATAACGACAAAGGGAGCGGGTCCAAGAATGACACGATCGTCATTTTCAAAGTTGTTGTGTGATATGTGGAGATAAATTGGTGAAATTCGAGATGTGGTACTGAAGCGGTTGGAAAAAGGTAACAAATATAATCGGTGCAAAACCAATTTAATAATAGAATTGACACGTTTAAAAAAAAAGTCAAGCAGTAGTTAAATCGGCGCACAGTGCTGTTCTTATTATCAACACTATTTGATCAAACCTACAAAAAAAAGCAAGCACTGGAGTTCTGAGCAACCACTTCTTTTTTAAATTTCAGATACGGATGCAGGTCTGATATTAAAATGAATTTTGCCCAGAATTTCTTGGTACTTACTGCTAAGCTTTGTTTGCTGCACAACTAACCAATTTGATATTTATATCGTTTAAGATTTACAAATTTTATAAAAGAATGTCTTCATTCTTGCTCCAGATATCCCAAAAAACAAAAATTAAGAAAAATTTAAAAATTAAGAAATTGCAAATATTTTTAACGTGACGCGTAAAGTCGAGTGTAATGACAGCGAGACGCTACGCTGCGAGTCTCGTCGTCGTTACACTCGTTCTTAAAGAAACATTCTCTATTATGGTAGGCATATTCCCTAACACATATTTATGTCGTTCTCGTCTAACTTCATCGCATCCCTAAATACTTATTAATTATTAAACGCATAGGCCGCGGGTGTAATTCCAAATATGCGCATTCGTAAAGTGCCTGCCAATGTCCTCCTCTACGCTGTGTTTATTATCGGCGCAAATTTCCGGCTCCAACTAATTAAATACCGCGCCATATATTCAGTCAGAATCGAGAGTGAATTATTCGCGCGCGATCGCGTGCCCTAACGGTCGGAATGCGAAGTACCCCAGCTGGCTCGACGCAAGTTTATCTTTTCGTCAATTCCCGGGGCCCCGGAGTGGCCGGTTATTGTTTTCGGTTCCGGAACAGCACCAGCAACAACAATCGAAGCAAAATTCTCCCAGCTAGCGTCGCTATCGATCTGTTGGACGTTTTCTGATCGAATGCGCAACAATCTGCCGTGTTATGTTTTGTCTATTCGCTATCCGAGATTATTCGGGAGGACAATGTGTTGTTTGGGTTGGTTTTCAATTATGCAAAATGGTCCTATTATGCCGAATTTGCATTAATGTTGCTGGTATTACAGCGGTTTAGTTAAAAAAAAAAGCTGGAATGTAATGGTAAGGCAGATGATCTGTAATGCCCAAGCTACACTATAGACAGTAATAGCTCTAGATAATTGAAAAAAAAGTAAGATTTGGGAACAGACACAATTGCACCGGCCATTACAACTTCTCATCTAAGACGTTTAATATTTATGCAAATGCACCAAATGATCTTAACGTAAGGCTTTGTTAAATTGTGATGATAATTGCTCTAATCTATGGGTATAACCTGCAGGTATACAGCAAAAGGATTAAGGATTTCCTCGCCTAACAGACGTCCACTGCGTTCAGAAAAAAACCACTTAAAATATTTCATATTTTATTTATATTGTTATCATTACATTTTAGCGCCCTACAGGTGGAGCGGTTGTTTATTATGTTACTATCATCGGATTTAATACACTAACCATGTTTGTGGACCTTGTCCCGTATGGAAATCTCATGTATTCACCTTAAATTCACGGATTTCAACGAAGATCCTTTTATATCAGCATTAAACCTGCAGTCTATTCCACAACCAGAGCAAAAACGAATGCCCAGGGATTATCCGCTCCGAGAGTAAACAATTAGACAGGTGCATGAACTCTCCATTCCGAGCGTCGATGTATTCAGTAGTGCAGCTTCCAGTGGAGCGAGCGACACATCAGGTCGATAGCTGCCCTAGGTCTGTCCGGATATTGTCGAGGTCGCAGTATTGCACACGACAGGTTAACGTTCCTACGGTGCTGCTAGGTTGATGTATATACACGAGCGTGTGTGTGCGCGCTACGGAATTAGCGGACTGGGTCGCCCAGTCGCTCCTGAATACCCCGATATTATGGTCCATTCACCTCGAACGGTCAGAGCCGCTGATGCGACGCCATTATTGACGCTTTCTAAGGCTTAATGTTTCGCGTACGAACGACGATGCGTCGCCGATTACGTATTGACAGGATTTGCTGGATATTAATTTGGTTAGGTGACGTAATATATTGAAGAGATTATTAATTGAGCGTTCGCTTTAGAGGAAGGGACGTGCGCCTGTCAGGCATTCGTATGGGGCTGTGGGCAACGATAATACGTGCAGATTAAGTACATTGTGGCAACTGAATTTGCACTAATCTTCTAAATAAATTAGAAAATGCGACTATGTAGGTCTATGAAATCAAGGAACGTAGTTATTCATGACATTCATAGATTTCGAGATGCTTTAATAGCATAAGTGATAGACTTATAACTAATAACACATAAATATTCCTTTATACATCAAAACAAGCAGAGCACAAGTACTAACATCTAGCACTAGGGGACACTAGTAAAACGAATAGGAGATCCCAGCACACATGTTGTGCCACTGCGATGGTCTAGCAAAAAAGAACCAGGCCCTCGCCTCTCTTTAAAAAATACTGAAATAAAAGGAAGATTAAAAAAAAAACCAAAATTAAGAAAAATTGAGTCGAGTGAACGACAGCGAGACGCACAGCGTCGAGTCTCGCTGTCGTTACACTCGACTCGATTTTTCTTAATTTTGTTTTTTTTTTAATTTACCATTTATTTCAAACGCACCTCTCCTTAAAAAAAGGCGTTCCAAAATATTATAAACTAGTAAAACATGACTTAACTGAATAGTCTCCTTACTCTACTAATGTATGAGAGTTATACGATTTTAAACTCCTTATTTTAGCGAAGATATTTGCTAATTTGTCAATTTAGATTTACAAATATGTTCAGATCCGAACACAAATTTGAAAATATATTGACTGAAGCCGCGAAATTAGCGTTTAACGCCATATTAATTGATGAAATTCAGAAAAATGTATACAAAATGTCGTTATTGACAGACATGCATGTTTCGCTGTCACCTACAGCTCATCAGTGTCACTCGATTAGCAAATATCTTCGCTAAAATAAGGAGTTTAAAATCGTATAACTCTCATACATTACTATCAAGGGTGCATTAGCATATATACGCTTTGAGCGTAAAGTACAAATGTCGTCGAGTGACACTGATGAGCTGTAGGTGACAGCGAAACATGCATGTCTGTCAATAACGACATTTTGTATACATTTTTCTGACTTACTCTACTATATCTTAATCTTTTAATAATGAAATTATAAAGACCATACAGAGCATTGCGAATTAAAATTACATAATGTCGGTGTGTATAGTATCACTTATTCGCACTTGAGTGTGCAAGTATAACACCCGTAAAAAGTTCCGAGCTCACTAAAGGCGTAATATAAAAATATTTACGTATGCATCAATGTGAGAATTCAAGTAGCTGAATTAATTTTCAACATTTTTATGGATATACACATTGCGACGGGTTTTTGCGAGCAGCATCAATAACGCCGTAATAAAATTTCGAAAAGTTTCTCACATTTCTCCTCCACTCTCCTTTTATTGCTCGCTAGGTTCGAGCTTACATTTTATAACAGTCGTCGTATATTTGTGTAACATAAACTTTTAATACTGTTACGTTTGTGCTGCGAGTTATTCACTTGAAAACTTGTACAGTGTATGGCGGCTGAGTAATTCCTTAAGTAATAACTTGGAAATAGCACATGTCCAACACTACAAGTGTAAATTATATTCCATACTTATCAATTCGGTATCTTACAACCACTAAATAGTCTAAAAAATGTGTTCGTTATCGGCCTTTAACTATACGTTATCGTATATGGTTTTTATATGCATATATTATACAGGGTGTGTATATATAAATAGTCGTATAAGACCTGCAGGTAGCTATAATAATTATTGGATAATTTCTGAAGAAGCCAATGTCGACATTGACGAAACGTAAAATAAAACTTTAATTTCTATATTTAGAATTTATTAATACAAATTTCCGCAAAACCACGATACATTAAAGGAATAAATCTATCTAATCTATAACATATTGAGGAGAAATTCAGTACATTTCAGTCTGTAGGGAGTATACATTGCCTCCTACTTATGTAATTTAGTTTGTGATGAAAATTATGTAAAATATGTAACTAAAATTCCTTTTACTTCCAATCTACCTAATTCGATTCGAAAGAGCTCTTTGGGAGACTGCAAATCCACTTTGTTTACACGTAATGCTGCCAGTATAGACTGCATTATGGGAGAATTTTCACCGCAGTATTATCATATTGTGCTCCGCTGTCAATGAAGGTATTGGGAAAGCAAACACAAAAGCTCTCCACGCCGTATAAGCCTTCCTCGAGCTTTCGCTACTTTACTTTGGGATCAGGGGCGTATAATACGGTGCTTATATCGCCTGAAACACAATGAAATTTAGCGCACATACACACAAACACGAAATATAACACAACAAACGCAAGACGTCAACGTCTTTTTGCTTTCCTTTCCGTTTAATATGTCCAGGAGGCGACGGGTTTAAAGCCGAAGAAATAATACACAATATGCCCGCGTTCGGCAGTGAATTTCCACTATGGGATGGCACGGGTCGTCTTTCATCCCGGGTTTTATCTGGAACGTGATGAATTGGACCCGGGGAAGATTTATTTTTATCATTGTGTCAACAGAAGGAAGCGGGTAAAATTATTTTTCTAAAACTGTAGGTGCTGTAATATCTCTTACCCCGATTTTACTTACCGCCGTTATAAAACCCTCGCTACCCGCCAAAGTTTAATCTTTGATCGATAAATCCTCCTTCTCCTCCTCATCGCGTCATGTAAAACGTTCAAGATATCCGTGAAATTACTCCTTAATGGCCGAAAAATTCCTATTCTTCCTCCACACCAATTTAACCGGGAGAAATAAACATCAGCAGTTAGAAGAAGCGGGGAAAAATCCGGGGAAGAGTCGATTATTTTTAACGGGCAACACAGCCAGTAATAACAATTCCAAACAATATCAAAGTTCCGACGAGGGGACGGGACAGTGTAATTTAGATTTCCATTACAGATCTACACAGTCGGAGAGCATCGGGAAGTCCGGATTATATTGTTCGAAATCAGTAACCGGCAGCACCACCGCTGTCCTACATTCGCAGTTAAAGGGCTAAAAGAATCGGCCCGGCTTCGAATGTTGGGAAGCGTTGCGTGGCTCCTCCTTGATAAAACCCGGTATAAAAGTTAATTATAAGTTCTGGTGAGCCCAATTAAAGTCGTGAGTTGAACATGGGTGTTAAAGTTTTTTCTCCCGTCTTCTCGCAGTAATAAAATCTCGTGAAATACGTGCGAAGTACAATATGGGTCAAAGTCGTTTCAGAAACGGATGTGATTTAATATGTTGCCGTAAAGTATAAGAGACAAACAAAAGCAGTTACTGAAATTAGCCGGTACCGTTGCCAAGATGGACATATTTTCCAATAGCGACTTATTTACGACTTTAAACTAAAGCGGTACCTACTTCTTTCTGTAAATTTAGTTTTAGGGTTTATTCTGTTATACGAACTAGGTTATCGCAGATACTTTACTTGAATCTTTTTGAAGTTTTAATCAAATTCAGTACTGCCGAAATACGTTTATCTTTGTTAAATTGCCAAGTGAATATATGTAACTTAAAAAATTCAAATTTGAAGTAGACAGCATAGTTTTTAAACAAACTACGCTCCAAAACATGTTTGCACCCATCCCTTAGTAGGGTCTAGATTCCTACTAAGAGATGGGCCTGATTCTCCCGAACGTCTCCAGGATACAATGATTGAAACCACATAGATTCCTGCAGCTTTAATTTATTTAGAGTGATTTACTCCTGAAAATAAAGATATATTTTATTACGGTGAATTTGAAATAAGTTCGGGCAGTATAAAGAGTGGGATATAGCAACATATATCCTGTTTGCTCATAATTTTGTCTTTTTTTTTACAATCCTGTTTTATTATAGAGCAAAACAGAAGTGGGTCTTCGCCCTCATTCGAATATCCTCCGTTCGGGTTCTCCACATCTCCTTTTATTTAGTTTGCCAAAGGCCATGGGTTTCAATTAAGTTTTGAAAATACGTACACAATCATTAGAACATTAAATTCTCTCGAGCATTCATGATAAAATAAAAGGAAATTGCTGCATGTACGTTAAGCGTAACGTCACCTTCGTTGAGAATCTCATTTTAATAACGTTGGCGAATTACTTTGGCTCAGTTTTTAGACGGTCGTCGTCATAACGCCCGGCGCAAGGCGACAGAAAGCGCACTCAATATTTCACCCAGTCCGAGAATCAGGTCATCGCGCCCTTAAATCAGGGCGCAAGAGAGAATCCCAGTGCACCGGATCCACGACTACAGCGACCTCGCATCGGCGTTCAGTAACAATGCAGGGAATTCCCGAGCATCTTCCACTTATCCCCCGCCCTCCCCCCACCTCTTTGGGTCACCTACCTCGCTACTGCCGGCGCTCCGGTTGTTTGCGCTCGATCTCCTCCAGGCGATAGAAGAAAGAGAGGAGGGAAAAAAAAATCAATTTAAATTTAAAACACATTTTATATTCATTCTTCTCGATTGCCCCGTTTCGGAGGCGTTTACATTTTTATTGTTCGCTTGTCGAATGAAACTGGATTCCATTCATTTTGGACGCTCCTTTTTTTTGTGTGCCGCTGTCGATGTATCCGTTTCCGTTTTCCTATTCTCAGTTTGTCTTTTGAACAGGCGCGTTGTTTTTATATTTCGGTTTTTCTGCACTGCACTGGATAGAATTTGTTTCTGCTGCGAGGTTGCCGGGCTACGATATATTTGATCTTAATCTACCCTTTTTTTCGATGGTGTAAGCAGTGAAGGAGATTCCAAGGAGGAATAAAAATAATTTTAGAAATGTGCACAAGTACTGGAAAAACTAATTTTAATTTTTTTGATATAATAGGATTGTATTTTTTATAGTGAAATTAGGATAATAGCTTTGTTAGAAAGGGACAGTTTCATTCTGTTTTCCCATCATGCAAAATAAAAAGTAAAGGGTGAATATAATGTATTATCGGGATTTTTCTCATTTTGATCAGGCCCAGTTTGTTAGAGAATTGCACTGGATACCATTTCATTTCATATTTAGTTTAGATTTGCCCCAAGAAATTTAATGGTTTAATACTAAAGTCATTAACTTATTCAATCAACATGCACCTATCAAAACAGCTAAAATAACAAAACAGAAAGAGCCCTCGGTGACTGACGAAACATTCAATAATAATACATGTACCTAAGAAACAAATCACTGAGGTATCTTACGCCCAATCTGTTTACTACCGACATTTAGCAAGGCATTTGAAAAAATTTTACATGATCAAATCAATAGACATTTGAAAGATCTTAATTTGTTACCATCCTGTCAGTCTGGTTTTAGACCACTTCATAGCTGCACATTGTCGAGGGCAGGGGTTATATATATATAGAGAGGCAAATTGTTAAGGTAAAGTAACAAAAGTCTCGGTCCTAAAATAGAACCTTGGGGAACTCCCACCTCATTAGGCAAAATCTCTCATACTGAATTATTAATGGCGTTATTGCTCCTATAGGAGATAGTAACGTATTGTGTTCGATCTTGCAAAAATGACTGTATCCAATTTAAAGCATTTCTCCTAGCACCGTAAGCTGGTACTTTATTTAAAAAAAATGTTATGATAGACGCAATCAAAAAACTTTACTTACGTCAAAGAAAATACCCACAGGTAGGAGCCAATTTCAATGGAATCAATGATTTCTTTGAGGAGAGCATTAAGGGCAGTGAAAGTAGAATTATTCTTTCTAAAACCATCTTGGCAATCAGACATGACTTTAAAGCACGTTAGAAGTGTCTCAAGTCTGTCGATAAACCAATATTCAAATATTTTGGGAAAACAAGATATAAGTACAATAGGGCTGTAATTTTCAGGTAGTATTTTATCTCCTTTCTTATAAAACAGGTACCAGTTTGGTTTTTTTTTTGTAATGAATTGGGAACTGACTTGGTTTAAATTCATGTTAATTAAATAAGTCAGAACAGTTACAATTGGTTTAAAAATCAATTTCAAAATATGTGAAGGGATATCATCAGGTCCTGTAGAATAAGAATTTTTTAGTTTAAAATTTAAAGCGTTTGAAAGTTCATAAAAAGGAAAAGGTTTTAGAAAGATAGTATTATTAACCAAATTAGTTAATTCGACTTCGAATTTAATGGAACTGTGTTGGGAATTACGGAATATAAGAAAGAGATCAAAGGAATCCCGTCCATGTGCTCAGATTACGAAGGTATCGTCAACATATCTAAATCACCAAATCAGTTCAACTCTGACCAAATCCTATCCCGTAATCTTCGCTACTAAAACTGAAAAATCCGAGACCCCAGTGAAACCGATAAACATCCTAAGCATTTAAACGATGCGATGGTGGCGAGTTTCTCCCGTGCAACACCTGGATATTCCTCCTCACGCCCCACTGAACTGCAACTATTCCCGTATATAAACTCATTCCCATGTGTCAGTTCATCAATTTCTGTCCGCTCTGGCTGATGTGTCGGCACAGCTTTTCTGATACACGCTGAGCTTCTTATTTCAATTATTTCCGGCCTGATTGTTAGCGAAGCTTTTCTGGTGTAACACAGGCATTTTACCGGTTTTCTCCGCTCAGGCCGTTGTGTTGGCATAGCTTTCTGATGCTCCCAGGATTTTATTTACAATCATTCCCGTCACCGATATCTAGGCCGTCATAGCCCTCCGTATACAGATTGTCATTTCATGTTATTAACAGCTACCAGTTTGGCGTTTAAACTTTATTGTAACGGCGTGAATAAGACGCAACACCGTTTAAATCGCCACGAGGTTGTAATTCATCGTTTGACAACTGGCCATACAACAATCACCTCCTCTTTCGACTTACGGGAATCAACGCAAGTAAGTAACTCAGCGTATCATCGTGTAAGCAAGGTTAAAGGGTAAGTAGTAAACATCAGTTATTATTATTATTATTATTATTATCAGTACGCAGAATCGAACCGAAAGAAGCGTCGTTACAAAGTTTAATACTTATTCACATCTGGAAGAGTTCCGTTTCCTGCGTATTATCAGTCGCGATGTCCGCGTACCACCCAAGCGAGTGAGATAGGTGATTTATGCCATCCAGGAAATATCGTCGGCTCTCTCTAAAGTCTCTGCGAAATACGCGACATTCTCCACAACGAGCGACGTCGAATATTCCCAGCTCGCGCGATAGTCCGAGGTAGCCGGCGGCTGTTCGAATCGACGGAAGAGTTAGCGATATTGCGAGTGGAAGCGACGGAAGCCGCAGGATCGCTCGTAACGTATCGTTAAGGCATCCAACACGTATTATAGCGTCGTCTCTGTTGTTAGTGTTGTGTCGGCGGGCGTCGATCTTTAACGGTTGCCTTATTGATTTATAAAGTTGGGTGTTTGTCGTCGCGCTAGAGATCCGTCTGTTTTATTTACTCTGCTCGCCGGCCTCCTGTTTGCTCTGTAATTCTGTTGACGAGACATCTTCAATGAGAGAGGATGTTGGATTAACTTCTGTGAAAAGGAGGAAAAAGGAAAAATTAAAATGATGGGAGAAATTCAACTTTGTACCGTACATAGTTTCCTAGCGACTCAAATGTATTTCACATTGAATAAAGTCGTTGCGGACATGTCACGAAGTTATGAAGGCTGAGAAATAAGAGCTATAAATGTCTATTTGGAAAGCTCTAACAATTCTTCCTTTAATATCACCGTTACAAGGGTATTTCGGGGGTTCGTTCACGGGGTTCAAATTTCTAATATACAGTGTGTTAAAGAAAGGTTGTCGGATATTTTACCCAATTGTAGTACTGGTGGAAATAAACAAAAAAGTCTTAGTCAACATGGGTCCGCAATTCAACTGTTTTTGACATATAGTCGATTGCATATTGTTTTAGTAGGATAAAAATTTTCAAAGAAATTCTGATCGCAATGTAAATTAAACAAATGTTTATTTAAAGTAAAACTAAAGAAATTGTTCTACATGTCCACCGTTCATTTCTAAGCACGCTTCACACCTTCTTATGAAAGATCGACGCAATCTTTCGAAAATTCCTGGAGTCCTCCGAATTTCCTCGCAACAATTTACGATTCGTTGCCTGAGTTCTTCCAAATTGTTTACAGATCGTGCGTACACTAATTGTTTTAGATGCCCCCGAACATAGAAGTCTAGAGGTGTCAGGTCAGGGGACCTAGGAGGCCATGCAGTTGGTCCACCCCGTCCTATCCATCTCTCGTTGTAATCTTGATTTAAGAAATTTCTAACTACGATGGAAAAATGCGCAGGAGCTCCATCGTGCATAAACCACATATTTAATCTGTTAAAAAGTGGCACGTCTTCCAATAAAACGGGTAATTCATTTCTTAAAAAATCCAAGTATACTTGTCCCGTTAAACGATTAGGGAGAAATACTGGACCAATTAAACAGTCTCCAAAAATAGCAAGCCAAACATTTAGCGAAAAACGGTTTTGGTGATGCAGTTCAACAACAGTATGGGGATTTTCAGCTGCCCAGACGTGATTGTTATGAAAATTGAATATTCCGTCTCTTGTAAACCCAGCGTCGTCACTAAATAAAATCTGAGTCGCAAAATTAGGAGTTTCTGCCAGCTTTTGTAAAACCCAATGACAAAAAACCCTACGTGCATCATAATCGAGAGAAGCAAGAACTTGCACGCGTTGAATGTGGTAGGGATAGAGCTGCTGTTCCCGCGGAATTCTCCAAATGAGAGGATGACTGACGTTCAGTTCTGCGACAAGTCTTCGGGTGCTAATATTTGGGTTGTCTTCTACCCGTCTCAAAATATCTAATTCTACTGCGGGAGAAGAAACTGATATAGGTCTACCAGAACCACCATTAATTTTAAATGAACCAGTTTCGGACAGCCGGATATGAAGTCTTGAGAAAATCTTATCACTCGGTAACAACCGATTTGGAAATTCTTCGGCATACATACGCCGTGCTTCAGTGGCATTACCATTCGCACGACCGTACATAAAATGCATATCGGCCATTTCTGTATTTGTGCACTTATGCATAATTTGAGAACTAAAAAAAATTGACGCAAATGATAAATAATCTGATGACAGATGTCTGACAGAACTAATTTTAAGTCACAATCAGTTGTTTGACAAAGGGAACTATTCTCAAAACCGAAAAATGTTTTTTTTTTATTTTAAAATATGCAATCGACTATATGTCAAAAACAGTTGAATTGCGGACCCATGTTGACTAAGACTTTTTTGTTTATTTCCACCAGTACTATAATTGGGTAAAATATCCGACAACCTTTTTTTAACAGGCTGTATACAAATATTTCGTTGCTAAAATGGTCATTTTAGAAAAGGCAAACCTCAGACAAATGCGTCTTTCAGATAATTTTGAATACTAATAAAGGCTGTCCAGTTTTTGAGTGGTCTAATCTCAGCTCTTTTCTTTGCTGGGCCCTCTTCGTTAAGCTTCAATTTAATCTGTTCGAATTGCACGACCTTGTTCCTTTGCTTCTTGAAATGCTGCAACGTTCGCAAAATTGATTTCGCTCTACTTTTTGCGATTACCCGGTCGGAGTTTCCGCTTGTCTTTTTTGCCGGATTTCGAGTTGTAGGACAAATCCAGTTCGAACGGTCACGGTTAATCACGGCCGTGATTAGGGACAGCGCAAACTGAGTTAAGAGACACGAGATATGAGCCGACGAATGCGGATAAGACCGAGGAAAAAGGGAGGAAAGGAATTAGGATCCAGGTCGAACGAACGAAAGGTCTTCAAGTACGGAGATGCGAAAGAGGCCGTCGGTCGCCTAGGTTTCCCCACGAACCCTGGAGGTTAATTAAAGTTCCCGGAGTAATCAACGCGCTAATTATGTGTAATTTACTTAACGCGGCTCAAATTAATATCGGGACGGAGGAGGAGAACGAGGCGAGCTGTAGTGTTCGTCCTGGTGGCGAAAGAACCGGAGTAGGACAAATCCCGGGATCTCTCACGGCGACGGACGAATAATGATCGGTTTACTTTGCGTATAATCCGGTTAATGCTCCGGGAGAGAAGTTTCCATTGGCGTGTTGGGAAGTTTTAAGTTACGGTTAATTCGATATCCAACTCTTACACTTCGCAGTATAAACATGGGATTGAGCCCGAGTACCGTGCGGAAGCACACTTCATTGTTCCTAGAAGGGCTGAACGAAGTTAGTATCGTGAGAAAGATAAAATATGAAATTGAATTAGGAGAGAAATTTTGGGGATTTTGGATATTTAAATTGTCTGATGTGCGACGAGAACTAATTAAGTAAGTTGCTATTATAATTTGTGGAACCGAATGAATAATCGTACTGAAGCCTTTTTCACCGATCTAAATTTTTACTATACATCGCTTTTTAAGGAAAAATTAGAAAGTTTAAGACACTTCATTGTTTACTGTAAATACCATTTTTGCATACCTACATATTACCTGCATATCTAATAAATAACCCTGCTTTTATAACACAAATATATGTTCACACATATATAAAAAGAATCTTTTTATATGTAGTCACAAAAGAACGAATTTATATGTTTTGACATATTCCTCTCTGAATATACGTTGTTTTCATGGAGCATAAAAATAGAGTATCGCGAATATATTTCAGGCTGTAAATCTCTTTGATGTCGACCATGAATTTTGTACACACGAATGTAAAAATTCCTCGTATTTTTCATCTACGGTCGTCGCTAATTAAGTATTATTTCTGGTATGCCAATGTAGAAACAGCTAGTATGTTATTTTACCTTTTTACTAGACGAAATAATGTTTGTTATTTTTTTTGTTCGGTATTTGTACTGTTTGCGTAATGATAAAGCCATAAATGTAGCGAAAAAAAGAAGGATGCATTTAACGCAAATATATCCGTTTTACTGGAAACTGTGTTTTATTGATTATCTTCAAAAATGGGTTGGCAATTCTAAAATACAGTTTAGAGGATTATCGATCAAGTTTTGGAGTTTTCAAGAATTTCTTCTTTTCACAAATTTTGGAAAATAAATATCTGTATTAAAAGAACTGCTTTTTGTTATAAATTCAAGTTGGTTTGTTTTTGGCATCACTTTCTTTTTATTAATAGACATTCGAGTTCTGGAAAAATTAAATAAATTTTGAATATAACGATTTTGTCAAAAATTTCCAGAGTATTGGACGTGACAAAAACGTTATCCTGCAAAAACAAACATGCTAAAACGATTGATTTATTCCAACGTTGCAAGGATGAAATTAGATGGACAGGACATAGATTGAAAGACGGAGGTCAAATGTCTAGACGTTATTCTAGGTAATGAAAATCATTGGAACCAGTATAAGCTTGAAATTAGCAACAAGATAGAGAGTCCTAATGGTGTGCAGAAGCTTTGCAAGGAAATACTAGGAATGCAACCGAAAAATACTGCTTTGAATGTATACTGTAATAGGTCAGTGGTATGGACCGGAAGAACTAATCTGCAAAGATTAGCCTAAATGAGTTAGAAAGGCTCTATTGAGCTTCTCCTGAATGTGACCAAACCTGAGATATGCCCCGGGACAATATGCTTAGAAAAATTACCTTTTGTAAAAAATTTATCATAATGTTGGAAACAATGATGAAAAAAAAAACATCTTGATAGAAATATTATCAATATACGAGTTACTTTGAAACGGCAGAGAGTACTGAAATAGGAATATACGGGCTTAGAACCAAATATGTCGAACCCTATCGAAGTATTTTTCAGGTAGTATTGACAGAAACTACCGAATAATCTCGAGAAGTCATCAATGCACTGAGCTCACATGTAACCAGCTCTAAGATGGTTTGGGAGTGTTTAAGGTAACCGAGCGAGCTAGGGAAAGGAATATAAAGTTAGCTTCCTAATTAACTGCAAAACACTGAAGAAAAATGAAGTAGATCAGAGGAAATCTAAAAATAGGCTGAAACTCTTCTGGGAACTTACAATGAGAAGAGATCTGTATTCTATAGACCAGCATGTTACAGGGATCCTGTCAGACCATTGAAAACAAGAAAAGGATATATCTGAATATGCTTGAAATAGCAGAGGAAGCATCATGTAGATTCTGTTGGGAACAGAAAGAAACGTCTATCCACAATCTCCCAAATTGTACAACCCTCAAGAAATCGAAGGTGCTGGACTTGGGCGTCGATGAAGATCGAAGTGGAAGATCTACCTAACCAGAGTTCCTTTTACATCCAGCACTTTTCCAAAGGAATAGGATTGAATCGCCAGCACTATATATATACATATATAGCAAAAACAGAAGACATACTAGATCTTTTAGACTGTAGTGTATTATCACCTTTAAGCATTAAGGGATAGATTCCCCTGTTTTGACCTAAATCTATTAGTCACTCTAAAAGCGATTAGATCAACAATAAAAACAATTTATAAAACAAGAGGGACAACAGACAACTGGACCCTTTTAATTTGTCAACCGTAACTGCGTCAGATACAAAAGTATCTCCCGAAAAAGAAGAAGAGCATCGAGCTTCCTCACGCACTCTAGAGGGCCCGCAAGTCGACAAAGTCGCATTAAATATTTATCCCAGAGCGGTCCGCCGGGCAACGCTTCCGCAGAGCTTTGCCCATAAATTCAGAACCGGAGAACCAGGAGAGAGGCGAGCGTGGGGTCTATGTAGCAGTAGTTGTTTCGGTCGGAACACTTCGTGCCGTTATTTATGTTGATTTTATGACCTTAAGTATTATGTAAATCTTAGGTGAGGGAAACCCTCCCGGCTACGTCCTCAAAACTGATTTCCTCGCGGTCCTCTAAATTTCACAGCCGTCGGAATTTACGGGCCCAGATAAGTTCGCTTATAAGCCCGTTGTAAATCCACTTCTATCTATATGGCGGGCCCGTGCCGCGGTGATTTATTACAGCTCGTGCGGTGAAATTTCGTCAATAGGGGGCGCAGTGATTCGATGTGGAACGGTGGGGAAAAGTACAGTTCATTTTGGTAGATGAGGGTGCTGTAATCACCATCAGTTGGTATATCGTTAATCCCATAAGGGCTGAATGAATAAAATAAACGTAGTGGGATTTGAAATCCCCGTCCATGTATATAAAGTAAGTGAGGTGTTACAGATAAATAGTGGGCTTTTAGTGCTGATGGAAAGGTATGTGGGGCAGCCCAACTAATAAGTGGAAGAAACATTATTATTGAGCTTAATGAGCTACAAGTAAAAGCAATCGTTGATAATATAAGGACGGGGAACCGTGCTTTAACTCCCCACAACATCATTCATTCATTACACATTCACGGCAGAAAATGTTATTATAATTTTGCCGGTCATAAGTTGCAGGATCTCTCCAAGGAATCACAATCCAAGGCGATATAGAGTAGGCATCGTCTCCTGATAATACACATTTTTCTGTTTTGTTTTTAAGAATGTTTTCTTTGTTAGAACTTTTAGAAATTTGGCCATCGTGCACAGATCCTGGCCATTGGCACTCTGTATTAGTAAAAGCCAAAATCTGCCGCACAAAAACTTTCATCCTATTTATAGGTGATTGTATAGCAAATCGCTTTTTCCTGGTGCCAGCCACACAGAATTTATAAAAATCCAAAATGTAAAACATTTATCCGAAAAAATAAATCAAATTTTCAAGCCATATAATTTAAAAATCGCAAATCAAAATAATAAAAAATTACAAAAAAAAACAAAATTAATATAAAAAAATAAAACATCACATAAAATTGACTGTAAAATTGTAATAGTGTATATTTGGTAAAACTATGGAATATGTAAAAAACAGAATGAAAGGACATAAATATAACGAAAATCTTACAGCATTAAAGAAATACGAAATAACTCAAATTTATTCTTTTGTTTTTGACAACATAACAAGTCTAAATAAAGAACAAAACTTGAAAGCTCATAATATACTTGAAATAATCCAAATTTATAAATATAAAAATGCAGTTAATGATAAAACAGATATACAATATTTTACCAAATTATATAATTTAATTTTATAATTAAACACATCAATACTTTTGCGAAATTTACTTATATAATTTAAAACGTTTTTCAAATTTGCCAAAAAGAAAACTCAAACCACTATACACATATTTTCTTTATATAAAGCACCTTTTTAAAAATTTTCATATTAAAAACAAAAAAATAATGATTTTATCATTTATAAAACAAAAAACTTTATTTACAATTTAACATTGTAATTCTATATTTACAATATATTATAATTTTTATACATGTACTTGATAAAGGATATATTAGTAACCTAAACGTTGTATGCATGAAGTGTTTTTATTATTGAACAACCTAAAAACTAAAAAGAAAAAGCCAAAGAGAAGTCGGTCCATGGGCAAACCCCGGGATCCAACCGCGGGCTCCGTGACTGACAGTGAAGTGTGCATGCTAGTAAACCAACAGTTGCGCTCTATATAAAACTAATCTAGTACATACCTTGGTAGTACATAACAGGTGAACTGATTGCATATCGGCCAACAGTTGGATACATCGCTGCGGTTTCTATAATTGAAAACTGATGTTATTCGATATAACTCCAGATATAAATCCGGAACTGGGTAAAATACAATTTTTTTTTTGGTTTTTCCGCATGTGACTAGACATAAAAAAATTTAAACTTTTTTTCTCATGGATTCGCGTGAAAAGTTGTATACCCCCTATTTCGACCCCGTAGAGTACGAATATCGACTCTAAAACGGCATAGGTGCCCCCCAGACACCCCTAGGGGGCCACATCGTAGCTAGGATATCAAATTGTAGCACTCTTTCATATTTTTGTATTTTTCGGCCATACGCGGTAACATATCTACATCAAACTATACATATTCTGAAAGCTGAGAAAATTTGCTAGCCAACACCAAAAAGAACTCCGAAAATCGCGCTTTTTCTTCACTAAAAGGCAATCAGAAGAAGACCAGTCGAAATTTACAATACATATTACAATCCTAAAAATTGGAGATGCATTTTCTGAGTGCCTTTTAGTGCAGAAAAAGCGCGATTTTCGGGGTTCCCGTCTGTGTTGGCTGTCAAATTTTCTCAGCTTTCAGAATATGTATAGCTTGATACAGATATGTTACTGCGTACGACCGAAAAACACAAAAATATGAAAGAGTGCCACGATTTGATGTCCTAGCTACGATGTGGCCCCCTAGGGGCGTCTGGGGGTCACCAATGCCGTTTTGGAGTCGATATTCGTACTCTACGGGGTCGAAATAGGGAATATACAACTTTTCAGGCGAATCGGGGTAAAAAAAATTTTTGGTTTGTTTTTCGCATGTGACTGGAAAATTTTGTTTTTCGAGGAAATGTGGTTGTCTTAATACATAAGCTAGCGCAGTCTATAATAAATAATGAAACTGATGAAACTTCCTCAGAGGAAGGTAATTGGATGAATTTAAATTAGATTTGAAATAATGCACTTATTCAAATAGACTGGAAAACCTCATGACACAAAACTGGTACATTACTATCTTCTGGTTTAGATAAAAATTTCTTTTTAATTTTGATTGTTCACATTATTATATCTATCAATTCTTTTATTCACTGCTCATTGACGCACATGTACTATATTACGGATATAATAGACAATTTCTTTGTCAAGCTTCACTCTATATAATGAATATATGCGTGTAATTTCCGTAGATAGCATTATTATTATTATTATTAGCTGTACGTAGCTACTTCCGCGTTATTAATGCTTACGGTGGTCAACTTTATCGTCATAGTAAAAGCTTCCCTAACTATCTAATCAATTTTGACAGTGTTACACTTAGCTCCATGATGTAGTAGCGAAAACAAGGGGCGATAGGAAGAGTTGGAAGATTATAAGGTCGCTCTATACACTCTTCATTAATCTTCCGTGAACATCACAAACATTACCCCTAATTACTTAGTTGACTAGGCATTATCTTGACGATAGAACGGAGCCTGGCAAAGAGAGGGGTGCTTCTCAAAAAGCATATACAGGCGATTACCGCTCCATCAAAGTACTATTAACTATTAGGAAGTTGTAGAAATTACACTTCCATTCGGTGCTATAGAAGTATATACATGCTACAGCTAAATTGGACCAAATTTGAGTATGGAGTGGACTAATGGATTCGTCGGAATAAAAACCCCATACCCCAAAATAACCTCGCCCGAACATTACGGATGGATTTTATCGAATTTGCACGCGGGTAATTATTCAATTAATTTCAGGAAAGGTATCAGATCCATCGATTTGATGGAGTCCCTAGGGCCAAAGGGGGTGCTACATTAATGTAATGGAGTGCTGCGTCCGCCGTAATGGTACTTAATGTTGTTTTGATAATGTGGGCGATGTTTGCTTAATGCCGTACATATCGGGAACGAGTTCATTTGTCTTTGCTGGTTATTTCGCCTTGAAACGCGTGATTGTGAGTTTCTTTTCATTAAAATTGTATGCGATACACGTATTTCTGTGGATAACATTAAAACCCCATCGCACATAACGATGATGACAGTAAAAGTATGAAGTGAAATAGAAAATTGCCTTCGTGCTGGTTGCATACTATGGGATGATTAGGTTTAGAGAGATATTCACAAGGAAGTTGAAATATACATGGTGGTTATTAAAGTATAGCAAAGTGTAGGGAAAGTGAACGATCAGTACAAAGAGGGTTATTGATAGATTACATGTGGCAAACGAAATTTCAATAAAATATTGTACAAATCCGCTTTTTTCATATTAATGTGATTATTGAGATAAAGAAGTAATATTGCATCATTGGTTTATTTTGATTGATTTTCCCATGGGCGCTAGCGTTACTACCACATGTTATTTTTTATTTCGAGCTTTTATTTATTTAATGTTGTTTACGACGCGCGACCTAGGGGGAACCGCGCGCTTAACGCCAGCAGCGAGTCCAGTCCGGTCCCCGAATCCCTCCCAGTCCGGCCCGTTTGTCGTATCGGCATAGCTTCTGATACACGTCGAGCTTCCCAATCCCGGTAGCGCGGGCAAAGCCCACTGGCGTAACGCAGGCATTTTACCGATTTTTCTTCGCTCTGGCTGTTGCGTCGGCATTGTTTCTGGCGCCCTCAGAGTACATAGATTTTCTCCTTACGTTATTAACCGAAACATAGCTATTTATTATTATATATATTCCACGTTTGGTTTTTAAAAGCATTACAGAAGCTCCGTAAATGTTCTAAAGTTCACCTCTGTACATATTTATGTAATTTTTCGAGTGTACATGTTTGGTTTACTTACTTTCTTTTGCTGTATATGTCCCATGTCTTTTACACTTGTTATATAGAAATAAACGTTTGATTTATGATGCACTTTCACTATTTCGTTGCCTAGTCCGAATCATGAACTTTCTTCGACTCATTGCTACCATTTCGGGGTAACAATTTATTGTAACGACGTAAAGATTACCCAACACGAGATTGTAATTTACTTTTTGATAATATAATTAATATCAGCAAATACTACTTTATTTTTCCACAAAGCGTATTTACATCGTAAATAATAAAAAGAGAGCTCAAGTCATTTTGAAAATTGTGCCAAAGCAAGTTGTTTGGATGTCCTATGCCCCCGTAGGGTGTAAATGGATTCAGCCAGATTTTAATTTCACTCTATTCCAACAGTTATATCACACCCAGAATCATTTAAATGAATAAAAACAACTCCCTTAGGCCTCCGCGGCTTTTCACGAGATAATCAACGATTCCCCTGTCGGTAAATATTTCAGGACACGGCCGTCCAATGCGTCCCAACGCCATACGCTTCGAAACGACCGGAAACGTGGGGTTCTCTGCACAGATTTTCGCCTACATAACTCATTCAAAACCGCACCGACTTTTCCGTTTATTTATTTACATGCCGAAGCTTTGTGTTAAACATTGAAGGCGTGCGAAAACTCGCCCGCTGTCGACTGAATTATGGATTTGCACGACCCAGTTTGATCTTGTTTTTTTTTTTTTCGGTAAACTCTGCGGCACAGAAGGAGCGGTTGTTCGGGTTGTATTGTAACGGTTGACATTTTGCTCTTTAGTATAGGGGTGTGTTCCATGCATATGTGAGATGTAAAGTTATCAGTCAACTTGTTTGTGATATCTATTATTAACGCTTTTCTATGTCTAAGTTAAAATGATCATACATTAAACTGTGTTCTATCAATCTAGCGGTTATGTTTCCTCCATTATAGTATACAGATTAACACTTAGATTTTGTTTCAAAACTAAGGGAGGCGAATTTCTGAACAAACCTCTGCATACTATAGCGAGGTTTCTATTTACAAAAGTAAGTAACTCAAAAATAACACTCTACACAAATATAGCCCTATTAGCGGGTATCTTTTCCAAGAAAAAAGCCGTTCCAATACAATATCTGCTTCTTTATTTCTTTGAATGAGTAGACACTGGCAATTTTTGTGGCGGTGTTACTGATGCTTCCATTCAAATCTCTCTAGAACATATCCCAATGGCATACAGTTCGGCCTAAAAAGCTCTTGCGTGTTTCCAAGGCTATTACTATTACCTATTCTTAAATCGCGACGAAATATCTATCTAACTGTGCGTAAACTAGCAGGTTTCTGCCTGCATCAGTGTTTTCCATTGCATCTCCATTCTTCTATCAAACTTTCCTCCTCTGGTCAACGGTATTATCTTGGTTTTGTTTGTGTTACCCTTTGATTCTCCTTGTTGCACCAGCTACAAGTGGCACTAATCGTCAGTCGGAAGATTTGCAAGCCCTTCTATAAAAGCTTGCATAATAAGCCACACACTCCTATATCTTCCAAAACAAATAAATTAAATGTAATCATTACCATATACCTTCATAATGTCATATTTTATACTGGCGTTCAATTAAGCAGAAATAATTGTGTTTATTGGATATGGAGGTATTTGATTGGTACTGCAGTATTAATAGACAACTTGATGTACAATTTATTTAATAAGTAATAAATATAGATTAAAACGTACTAGAATATATAAAAACTGAGGATCAATACATATTAATACATGCGAAAGCTTTGTAATTTCACAAATCAAAATTAGTAACTTGAAACTAAAACTAATTAGTTGTATGAAACTCTATGCTCGTATTAATTAAAATATGTTGTTACTTTTATTTGATATTTATTATCACTCATTATTGTAAAATGTAGGTAAAATACTTGCCGTCTGTGCAGGGTTAATTAAAACATACAAAAGCAATAGTTTTGTTTCATTTAGAATAAATTAATTTATTTTCAATATATTACACTAACTACGAAAATTAATTAAGACCATTTCTCCATGTTGAAAGGTATTTAATAATGGATTCGAGTCGACATATTGTTGACTTCCGCTAGGTAGAATGAATGTGCGCATTGAAGGAGCTATTCAATCAATTTAACTTAATTCACGATGGAAAATAGACGTTCTTTGAGAATACCCGGAACCTGTAACCTTTTTTTTGTTCGATAACCTTCTTTTTTGTTTATCATTTCGTATGTAAGCATCCATTATTTGTTTCAAAACTGTAGTTGACATTCAAAAACTAATTTCATTCACAAAACTGCACCGCACTGTTTACCATATAACGTCACAGTGACAGGAAGTTGGCGCCAGAAAAAAGAGGAACAAAAAAACCAGCGGTTCAGATCACTATAATCTGCATTATCGTCGATGGAGAAGTTGAAATAAAAATTTGCGACAAACATGTTATTCTTGACACGAGCAGCAACCCCATCACCGAAGCGCTACGGAGAAGTTACTGGCGAAAACAAAACAAAAACTTTCGGGATTTATCCGCTACTGGATGACATTAATGGACGTATGTAATCGACGTTCGAAATTAAATTTTAAGTGACAAAAAAAGTGTGCCAAGTATAGAATGATACAGGGAATTTATGGATTGATGAAAAAAAGGTGACGGTGATGAAAGTGTAAAGTTCAAAGGGTGAGTCGTTTGAATTTTAGATCGCATAACTTTCGCTTTAGTGGTCTGCAAAAGCCGTCACTTCTATTAAAGGTGAGCTAAATCCATCTGATAATTTGTTGCATACAATTTGTACTAAAAAGTTATATATATAAGCATAGTTATATACAGCGTTCAATGTTTGATATTATGCTTTGTATTGCTTGCCAGCCAATTAAATAGTCGGTGGATGACTGATTTCCCTCCCACAGCGGACCGGCTAAACCTCACCACTCTCCGCTAAGCTTCGTACACACCTGTGGTTTGGGATCGTCGGTACATCCTTATTCTTATCCTTATTCTTAATTCTTGCTTCTCACTTGCAAAAGGGCGAGACGCTTCGCGTCTCGCAATCGTTTATTCACGGCTCGTCCATTTCTGATCCGAATATGACAGCTTCTCGGACGCGCGGTTCTATCGCGGGATGAACAACGCGGTAATGTGATGGATCTGTGACTACAACAATAGACCATGAGCTCACCTGGCGGCATTTTTCGGTTCTAACTGAAACGTATCTCTATCGCAATGAAGTAAGGAGTTTGGAATCATTCTTGCTGAGAGAAGAGCATCTTTAGATACCATGTAGTGGCAATTATGTAGATTAACTTTTGTTTCGAGTACTTGATAATTGAAGACTAAAAACGGCTATTTTGAGTTAACTCCGTTATTTTTACGTAGCAATTATTCAGCTGAAAATAGTCGTTTTTTCCTCGATTATGTAATATATTTTTATTTTTAAGTGATTTGCATGTTACTGTTCTGTTATCTTTGCCCTAGAATTTCTTCAGTTGGGCAATTAAACTAAATAAATATTATTGTTTAGTTTTCTTTGCTTTCGTTATATCGAATGCTATAACGTGCATGCGATATAACCAAAGCTGCACTGTATGTATGTCACTAAAATCACGTACGATATCTTTCTTCATATTTCCTCCTATACCAAATTATTCGCTTTCTACTATTTCATTACGAAATGCTAATTAAATTCCATGAACAAAGCGTTTTTGCCACCTTTAATCTAACATCCAATCCCATAGGTCCCAGATAATTGCTGCGCAGCGCAAATTTTCCCTATATACACTTCGCGTACGCGACTGAAGACTTCACCTCACACAAATTGACAGTAAAAACTCTCCGGAAAGCCTTCCCGATAGAGCGAACGACGCCAAACCCTCTGGATTACACGCAAAATTAACAAGCAAAAACTCACAGCTAGCAGTGCGCGCAGACAGTTCGCGTGGCGCCCGGTCAACTTTTCTCGCTTAAGCCACGTAACAATCCGCTTTAATGTATTCTATTAGGAGACGTCACTTGCAGAGCGGTTATCTGCCGCTAGAGGGCGCCCCAACGGACATCGGGATTATAGGCGGGCAGGTGAAATGTCTCCGTCAGTCCGCCCTATTATCGGAGCCGTTCAGCGGGCTTTTATTTTAATTTTGGGCCACCTTTTAAAGTTATAATTGAATAAAGCGAGAATCTGTAATAGACGGTGCCGTTCTACAGGTAGATTACGAGTTGAGTGGAGGATGAAATGAGAGGGAGATCTTTTCGGTTTGAGCCCTCATTATATTTATTATATTTTGCGAGAATTTGAATGGAATCTTCAAGTGGATGGGTCGATACTGAAGTGCTTATAATGTTTCCTACTTTCTGGGATTCTGAAATTCTGGGATAATATATAATGCGTCAATGACGCCTATTAAATTTTTCACACGAATGGATACCTATCCAGATAATGACTTCTTTCTTGTGTGCCCGTTTTGTTGACATCCACATTCTAGTTTTAAGTCCATTCTGTACACGGTTTAAGACCACTTTCAGTATACCCAACTTAAGCCAGTACTCTTCATTGCTTATTCTAATAAGCAAGTATAATAAACAATATGATACCCAACCATTAAGTACATGTTTAATAAATATCTCAACAATTATAATTCTGTCCATGTACAGAAACGATTACAACAGAAGTTACCGCATAAACTCTTAGCCAATGTGGAAACTTGCAAGACACCCCACTCGAACCGTTAGGAAGCGCGTGATAGAAATTTTACATCTCAACGGCGCCGGCGACCCACGCACTTCTTATCAATTGCACGAAATTGTAATCGGTTTTCCCCAAATTGTTTTAAAGTTCACGCGACGACGTCCAACTTTTATCGTTTCATCGGCTCCGTTTCCTTGAGGGAGGCAAATTCACGGACTGATAGACGCAAGAGGGTATCGCAGCGTCATTACCGCTTAAATACTGGGAATAATAGAAGCGACGGAATGAGGGTGTAGTTGGACGGGTGAATGGGGAGGTAACGTTAATTAGATGTGTTCGTTGAGGATAGTGAGCTCGGCTGAAGCTGGGGTATGCTGAAGGGAGAGTGCGGGGGCTATGAGATCGGGGAGATTATGTTTCATTAACATTCCTGCGATTTCTCGAATATCTTAGTGCAGTAAATTCCGGAAAAGGGGGTTGATAAGGCTGTACAGTAGGGTGGGGTTGTGACATCGGGTATAGCAGTAATTTTTCCTGGAATTATAAATGAAACAGCAGTAATACGGTGGTTATTTTGCGGAATACACCTTGCCACTTCCATGCACAGACATCCATTGCTTTGTACCTTCCCCACTGAATTTTTTTCCGAACCCTTGCTATCTCCAGTCATCGGGGTCACGAAAATATAAATATACAAAGAGGTTAAATAAGGAGGGCAGAGTTCAAAACCCCCAGCATTCAAGACTAGCGAATCCTCCAGTAAGTATAAAGTCGAAGGCTGACTGCTCAGTCGAAGATGGTCGTTCAGGTTAGATAACTAAAAGTTGAGTTTACAACTCGCGACAAGTGAGTGGAGGGCGCCACCCACTACAGTGCATAATGCCCTTGGTCGTGAAACCCAAGACAATAACGCTTTGACGTAGCGGAATGTGCAGGAAATATTAAAAACACATATTTAAAAGATTAAGAAGCGAACACTCATAGAACAAGAGAGATAACACAGTTTTATCACAAATATAGGCAAAAATATAAAGGCCCAGATGGGCGCAGTGAATAAGTGTTAAACCTGAGATTAATAAGATACAGGTGAAGTGGTAATTTAAATGCGAAATAATTCTAGAAATATTTATGTCTTCGTTTAATTTAAGTTACCAAAAGAGGGAAATAACAATAAAACTAAGCAAATTATTAGCCTTAAAATTTTATCAAGGTAGAAAACAAGAACAAGTAAATAAACTAAGAAAAAGTTGTTGAGGCATACAGCTAAGTTCGCTAGTAGCCTGGCGCTAATGGTAAGTCGGTGCTTCAGCAAAGGGTGGACATAAAAGCACCTTAAAATTACAAAATAAAATTTTCCATACGAGTGTGCAGCCGCCTTTGAAAATGTGGCCTAGAGAGCGTGTAGCCGCCTTTAAACAAAGTAGGCGAACCTAACGTCGGTCGGTTAAGTAAGTAGAATTAATAAAAAGCCTTCACCTAAAGAAGGTATTTCAAAATTCAGCCTCAAAATTCTGCTCAAAACGGATATTCCTTCCTGAGACGATACACATGAAAATGTGAAACAGGAGGTTATGTAGAGTCGCGCAGTTTATTTTATTAGCGGTACTAATAAAATAAACGAAAGATGGGCTTAACCCTCTAGAAATGATGATAAATTGAAATACATACCCACAAACTGTGCAGATCCACAAATACTTCAAAGGTATAGAAATTGTGTCTCAAAATACCAAAATAAAAAAAAAAAAAAACGTTATTGTCTAATGGCACAAATCCTCTAGAGTGCGGTTATCTGGTTACCAAAACAACTAAAAAATTACACTCTGTGTTATAGCCGCATTAGTGGGTACCTTTTCTTAAGAAAAGAAGAATTAAAACGTAAATTACCTTGTACTTGTTAACGGCAACCGGACAAGAGAGTCCCTCTTGCTACTCTACCTGCTTGTACGCGGCACAGTGACACAACCAATGCCGTAGATAACGCAGGGTTTCTCTGGAACACAGTAGTGGAAACGTAAGGAAGATTAAAGGGGAAGAATTCTGCAAGTAACAACCTAAGATGCGTAATTTTCAAAGACGGAACTGGCATTGGCGATGAGCAGTTGATCAAGGAACGTGTAGGGGTTCTGATTGGAGAAATTGTGGCAGCCCAGCAGTCGTACAAGATGCCATCGAGTATGTGACTGTCACATCTTCCAGAGTTTATAAGCATTTGAATTTATTACACACAAAAAAAATATAAAACTAATAACTAACTTTCGCAGCTATCCCCCGAAAATCAACACATCACCTCAACGAAATGAAAAAATAATATCCATTTTCATGGAACATAGTTTGTGCCGAATGTTGCATCCTTCATACATCCAATAGTCGCACAGTATATTCCCCAGCACCCACACAGCAAATCAAATTTGTTCTCGTGAGCTAAACGAGATACTAGACTACGTATCCGCGACAGTATTCCACTTCTGCAGTCTCTCCACATATCTATGCAACAGCGACAAGGCCCCAGCGATGGCAACGTAATTTTTAACGCCGTCATTGTGTCGAGTGTCAGTTTCTGCGCTCCGGTACATGAATATTTATAGGGCCAAAGTTGCTCCACTCCTCGTTCATGCACTGATACGCATAGTTTGAAGCACTTCCCCAAGCCACTAAACGAGACTTTGATGTATATAGGTATGTGTACGTTCGCGCGCTTCGCTGTTGCAATTCGGCTTTGTGAGGCGAACCTCCGCCGCGCCGGTAGATATATTGATCACGCTGCAGGTGGTGTATATTGCTTTCGCGGTTGGCATAACGCGATAAAGGAAAATATAATTTATTAACTAGGTACAGGTAGATGCTTGATGTTGTTGCGGCGTGCAGCGTTGGAATGATGGTAACGAAGTACCGGTTGCAAGTCTATCGCGCCAACTTTGCCACGCTGAATTGAGATTGATCGCACAATCGGGAAGTTGGCGTAGAATCTGTGGCTTGTTGATGGCATAACGGATGCGCTCGGAATGACACGGCTATGAATGTCGAAGGAGGCGAATGATGGATGCATATTGTTTGTAGATAGTTTCGTTATAATATATATCTATAAAATATATCAGGTAATTCTCCACGAATTTCGCCTATAAGCCAGTTACTTATATTCAAATCCTATGCGAAATAAATTTTGATTATCTATGAAAATGTCCGTGAGAAAATTCGCAGGGATCCATAGGTTTGTTATTAAATCTTGAAATAACTAGAAAAAATCTAAAAATAGCAGAACCTAAAATCATATTTAAACTTAAAATTTATTTAGTGATTCTTTATTTTATTTAAGACTAGTAAGATTACCTCAACAATGAAGCACTATCCATTCGTAAGATAATAATATAGTATAATAACTATAGAAAGCCAGGCCCGTTCACCCAGCCAACTAATTGGTTGTTTGATGACCGCTTACGCCCCAACTTGACAAAAAGCAGAAAGTCTGCGCTCCACCTAGAACGCACCGCTTACGCCCCAACTCGATAGAAAGCGGAAAGTCTGCGCTCCATATATATATAATAGCCATTCGCAAATAGTGTAAAATTACATACGTTTTTTGCAGTGTAGTTCTTCCATTACCTTTCATACTTGTGTTATCCATTTCGTGGCAGTTCCGCGTCTTTTTTTTTTTAAGCAAGTGGGGGCACCATTATTCTCTCATTTCCAAAAAGGCGAATTAACCGACCTTGAACAACGCATGCGTGCAAATCCAACACGTGAGTGAGATACGTAACCGAGTTCCGAAAGCAATAAATTAGACACCCCTCCTCTTCCCATGCGGACTCACGAATTAAAGAATAGCCCATTCGCGTGCCGCCCGCCATTCAAGCGGAAGGGAATTAGGGACTCTCCTAATACACGGCACCTCTAATGAATAAAATATCGGCACAGTACACACGTATACATGTGCATAACATTAACGGCGAACCTTTGCGCCGTATAAAAATAAATTACCGGCTGAATTTTTCCCCTTTACTACTTATTTTATCCATTAGGCGGGGCCGATAGCATCTAAATTTATGTACCTGGGTATAAATAATAAATACCTAAGGCGTAGTTACATACGCCAGAAGCGGCAATGTACCTATTGTTGCTTATATGCTGGGGAAATAACAATGCAGAAGCAGGAATAATCTTATTTTTATAATATAGCAGCTAGGTTTTTAGATTTAAAGATTGAAATGGCAAAAAAGGTGTTGTCTTCATTTAGACTATACCACGGATCAAATTTTATATGTACGTATTGAATTAAACCGAGAATACATTCTATTGTGATGCTTCAAAAGTTTACAAAAATCATGGAGCTTTCTTTTCATGCATTTAAATGAGTGACACAATTATATATTTATATATTCGACCTAGTTTTGAAACAGTCCAAGTTTCTTAAGATATGGAAAAAGTGTGGAACCTCCCCAGTGTTTTACAGAGATGATCCGATCAATCTGAAAAACTGCAGATCAACATCTATTATATGCAACTTTGCGAAAACATTATTTGAAGCTATGCTATACGATCGAGTATTATTATTAATGAAAATTCTATACTCACACTTATTTATTAAATTTAACGACTGCAGTTTTTTAAGACAGTTAACTTTATTATTCATGACGTGTAATTCTTGACGATGGATTACAAGAACAATATGAGTTGATGTTAATTGGACTGTTTCCATCGTCTGTTGAATTTACAAAATCCAACTGTTTTCATCGTCAATCAACATCAACTCATAAACTTTGTTATTGTACGCATTATTTTAAATCGACTTCTACATTTTCTGCGATTTACTTCTCCATCGCTAAAAAAGAAACCAACAAACTATACCTTTTCGGCACTCTAAAACACTTTACGAATCCACTTTACAAACACATAAAGGTACCTCTTCACTACCCACTCCATTGTCTAGGCGGATACACTAATTAAACTTTAATTCGCATCTTCCTGTACATATTAATCTGTTGTAGGAACTCAAGCGAAAACGCTTCCCTGGCAATCCAATCTTTGCTTCCACCTCCAGCTTTTTCGTGCCTTATCTAGACGTCTCTTTGGTTGCTTAGGCGAATTGTGACGGTCATTATTCTTTGAACAAAGCTCCGAACGACTTCCTGAAAAAAAAAAAAACAGAAACGAAGTGGAGAATAAGACGCGCAGGCAAAATGCAGCAGTAATGATATAAAGGGAAAAATAATCCCGGATCCGGGGATGACCTCGAATTTCTAGAAGCGGGCGGGAATTCTCAACGAGCCAGTCGCCCTTTGCGAGGTCTAAAATCGATTGCCGCGCCGCCCAGTTTGAGTTTTAATTTTCCGACTGGTCGTTGAAAAGAATGCAATCATTATCACGTTTCAATAGATCGCTGATACAGACGAGAAACTGATATTTAAGTTAGTTATTGCGAGGAACAATAAAATTCTATCTGACTTGTGAGTAAATATAATTAACAAACAGGATAGACTAAAGAGAAAATAAACAACAAATCGTGCTTGTTTTGCGGATTCTGAATAGTCCCACCTTGGAACAGAATGTTCACTTTGAAGCTTAGGTCCTTTATTATCCAGAAATATACCATATGATCTGGTTCCGATTGCAGGTTTTGTCCGTCCAATATAACATTTGTTTTAAGTAAAACTGGACAAATGACACAAGATGGTCATTTTGCCAGATTATTTCGTGCTCGTTCTCAATTTACTGTTGTTCGGACCTTATAAATCCTTGTAAAGGAATCCTTCACCAGCAATGATAAGAAAAACCAGAAAGAAATGGCAACGCTCCTTTACCTGTTCACACTTATTTTAGATAAAACACGACTGTTTTGTTCAAATGAAGTTATTTTACTTAATCTTAAATAAACATTCGTCATTTCTCACGTTTTTAATCGGCAAAATTTCGTTCGTTTCATCCAATTTTGCCAAGTATAAAACGACAACTAAAAGGTCTGACGTTCACGACGGTTGCTGAAACAGATTTGGATCAGTTGATATTTAACTTGACCCGACACGGTGGAACGCGTCAAAAGGCTTAGCGTCAGATGAATGTGTATTGATAATGATATAGCTTTGGGTAGGCGTAAGAAATTTTGTGGAAAAAACTTGACGTCTTCAGATTCTCAGCGCTGACCAAACTGCTAAGCGACATACAAAGACTAGTTTGTTTATATACCTGTGGTGTGATAATGTCGACTCCTATTGTTGCAGTGTAATGTAATTCTAACATACTATCGATAGGTACAAGGAGTGATTAGGTTGGCAACCTACAAATTGACGCCCAGCCATGCTCAAACTGGAAGGCACTGAAGAAAGGTCAATGGATAATGGTTGTTGCTATTAAAAAGAATCTTGGGAGGCTTCAGTAGAGACACAATCATATTATGTCAAGAAACACAGACCAAGGGGGTAGGGCTGTCGTTATATTCTCTAATAGTCAGTCAATACTTAAATAAAGGTCTTAATTTGGCAAATTTTGATTCCAAACTGATTTAGGACAGCATAAGAAGCCTAAACGAAGTGACGCAGAAAGGAAAATAACATTGATTTGGATACCAGAAGAATACATCTACTTTTCTGTTTTTTGTTTTTTCTCTGCTCTTGCTTTTTTTGAGTTCTTCTGGCTTCATGGAGGATTCTCCAGGATTCCTTACATTAACTTTCTTAATATTAGAAACGCCATTAGATTATATTCCCAATATTTTACGGCGTTGAATAATAAATCAAAGATTGCACTTGTAAAGTTCGCAAAAATATGGCTTCCTGTAAAACTAACACGGTATAATAAATACAGCGTAAAATATTATTATCAAACGCAAATATGTACCCATGATTATACATGCAATATATCTAGGTATCGCATCCCTTCGCTTCTACATGAATAAATACACATCGCGGAGAATAATATATAATGCAAACTCAATATTGGGGAGATTGTTTTTTTCCAAAATTAACGCCGATAAAATTGATGAATTATTGTGGAGTTGTTAACTGTAAAATTAACCCACAACCAATGTGCACATATGCAAACATTTATATTAGGTGAATGTATAGGCAATGGCGAACAATGAACGAATTTAGAACGTAGGTACGGTAAATAATAACTGGATTATTTGATCAGCAGGTAAAATATGTATGTTGAAGTACGTTCGAATTGCATAAAAATTATCATTAATTTCGTTATTAAAACGTTGCTTATGAATTAAATGTAGCTTTCGAACATAAACGCTTTTATAATTTATAATATTGTGCATAAACTATGTTACATAATTACTCATTGTTTCGAATTTGCTGCTGATGCACGGCAGGTGAGGTCAATTAAAATGTATTTGTGATATGCACGAATTTTCAGGGTAATATATTGAAATTTATTTATTACTACCTATCGTTTATAGAAGAATAATTATGGTATAATAAAAGCTTTAAATTGTCGAATAAG
Source organism: Cetonia aurata (assembly GCA_949128085.1). Classification (NCBI taxonomy): domain Eukaryota; kingdom Metazoa; phylum Arthropoda; class Insecta; order Coleoptera; family Scarabaeidae; genus Cetonia; species Cetonia aurata. The sequence continues at coordinate 41,470,507 of OX421885.1, forward strand.
TTTGCAGTGTTAAATTAGTGTAAAAATATTAATATTAAACCTTTAAACGTTAACATATCGCTATATTTATACATTTTATGTTAAAACGTCTCGTCTTAGAAAAAGAACAACTCAAGCAACAGAAAATGGTATAATAAACTGCAGAATTATATGGAAATAAACAACTAATACAATTTTTTGCCCCTAATTCTAATAGGGTACTTTCCCACCAGCGAATCATGGTCATGATTTACACCTCCCATGCGCTGATTGTAAGTTTTGATTACATTAGGTTGTGGAATAGAAAGTTTCTGCTGTTGTGATCTACACCACCTCGAGGCTTTACCCAGTGGTTCAATGGCGTCAAAATATGTGCCAATTGTCACAGATTTGTTGTCATTCCATTTCGAAATTAGAACTCCTTCATTTCGCTCAAATCTATAATCACCACGACTTTTTTTTTTTAGAAAGTTCCTTTGAATTCATAAGTGTCCTATTCTTACGCATTGTCCCTAAAACAAAGACTTTCATTGTAGTTACCGTAAGATCTTTAAACTTTTTTTATACATTTAGTATAGTCTCTTCTTGTAAAAGTATAAATCTCGTCAGAAAAGAATTTTTCGCACAATTGTAGCGGTGATAAATCATAGATCTCTTCACTAACCTTTTTTATTCTATCTTCATCTGTTGGCATTATTTTGGTCTCATTTGTATGTTCAAAGACGCTTAGAAAATCTGTCATTATAATACTTAAGTGGTTCCAGAGCTGCTCTGTTTTTAGCTGAAAAAAAAAGGATTCACGTACATCATTATTACAGTTAAGAAACGTACAAATACAGCAATCTGCGATAAACACCAATTTCACGTACTGATGAAAATACACTTGTCGAAATTCTGTCTAGGTTATAGAAAGGAAAAGATTGATAGACATCCATAATCTATCTTGCCAATTCTATAAACGAAGTAAACAAACTTATGAAACATGCATTTAATGTAGAAACCTGATTTTACAAAGTCAAAATGCTGTGAAATTTGCATGTTATAATATTTGTGTAATTTCTTTATGAATATGAGTAAGTATACGTTTCCTTACTTGAGCTATGACGTATTTCCACCTAAGTTGTTTTACAGAACAACGGAACAATGAAAAATTAAAATTAACTGCGATCCATTCCAAACTAATTTATTCACAACATTGCATATCATTACCCCTAGATGGGGCTGCATGCTAGGCTCATTATTATCCTTTTCATTTACTACCTACTTCACGTAGCATAACATTGCGATTATACGAGCTAGAATTAAATATAACGAGGGAAAAATTACGATGCAAATAAATATTAATTATACTTCCTGATATACCTACGGAATATCCTTTCTCTGAGAGTGAGATGTGTGCTATATTAATATTTTTAGCCACCCGCGACGACGAACTATATTAGCTTGATCCGTAACAGGAGCAGAACTTTTCCTTTGTGATAAATGTCCCATAACTACAACCTACAGTTACGACTCCGCGGCATGAAACAATCGGAAATACGTGATTTTTCGCGATTCCTATTGTTAGAAAATTATATACTGGCGAATAATTTATCGTGTTGCTTTTGCACCTAATAATATGAAACCGAAGCAGAACACATAAAATTGCACGAAACGTATTTATTTTATTTATTTGCTTATTTAGATAGAATATTAAAACGAAAGGTTCCTGTATTGATTGTTTTTTTCAATATGATTCTAAGTCACTTTGTGATAAAAGACCTCAACGGTGAGTTTAAACGATTGATTCTTAGTAATCGACACGGTTTGCCATACCAGTAAAAATTACTAATTAGTTACATCTTGACTGTCACATTTACCCGTCATCAGTGGCGGCTTCTCAATAAGTGCACATGTGCACGTGTACCCCCAACTAATATCTTCATCTAAAGGAATTAATTTTTGTGTTTGACGTAAACCTAACGTTTTCTATTGGGTATTTAATTTTATTTTTCATTTCCGATGTTCGGTTCAGACTCCAGGCGCGAACATGCGTAACGCGGCTCGTACACTGCTCTCTCGAACTGGGCCGTGATTGGAGCAGCAGCTACCCCTCGCACACCCACACCTCCCGTAATAGTCCTCAGTACTTAGCTACCATATGTACACATTTAGTTTGTGTACGGTCGTCTGTTAGTGTGGTGTTGTATACCGGGAACCGGGAAATTACTTTTGTTGTATTCGCGCGCAATTATGGCGAATAATTTGGAGAATCCGATTTGCACTAGCGTACAATATTTAAAAACAATTCGTTTTTCTTCGCTGACATTAGAAGAATAACAAAAAATCAAAAGTGCTGGTCGTTCAAAACCGAATTTATCGATCAGGCATGTAACAAAATGTAAAACACGCGATTATAAAAGAACCTTTAAGATAGACACTTATGAAAAAGCCGCCTGGTTATGTGGTTGTGAAATTAGTAACAGTCTTGATTGTTTTCCGTGTTTATTATTTGCTGGTGATGTTCAAACAGAATGGACCACATCCGATGTCAAGGATTTAATCCATTTAAAAGAAAAAATTAAAAAACATCAAAGTTCCAAGACACACCTCTCTGCTAAATTAGGTTTTAATTTATTAGGTAAACAAGATATTCGACAACAATTAAACAGTGCGTACCGACTGAATATCGAGAAACATAATGAGCAAGTAAAAAAGAACAGATACATTTTATCGAAAATTATAAACTGTATTAAATTTTGTGGTGCTTTCGAATTAGCATTACGTGGCCATTACGAAAGAAATGATTCGATAAATCCTGGTATATTTAAAGGTCTTATCAATTTTTCAAACAATTTTTAGTTTAAGTCATTTTTGTTCGTTTATGATGTGACTGTTCTGTATAAAAAGAAGAACTTCCAATTTCGGATTTTTGCGCTAAGCCCTTTTCTGAATATTATCCCAAGATAAGGCGAAAGAACATCACAAACTGCTCTAAAATGCGAGTTTTGAAGGTTAATTTTCAAAACCGGTCTCCCTGGTACCTACCCACATGTGCACTCCCAAAATAAAAGTCCACGCGCCGCCACTGCCCGTCATTGGGGTATTATATTTGTATTATTGCGTTCTTCTCTTCGTTTATCAATAGGTAATTAACAGTTTTTCTAGCCACCCCAAGATATGATAATTTTTTTAACCTCTGATTTATTAACAGAAAGCGGCAGTTTTAATGGAGCAAACAAAATCCCACAGAGATCCTGTTGTTCTAGCTAGAAGCTCCTTCCGAATGGATTCTGAGCTCCTACACTGATAGATACTGCAAATGTATCTTAGGTATTTATCTTTCTACGAGAATAACAACACTTAATTTAAGTTATCATTTTGATGTAAATGTTACTATAAAATATTGTATGTAACTGGCGCTCAATTAAATTATAATTGTAGCTGTGGAAGTAATTTATCTATTTATGCCTGCACAGAGAACAATAATAGTGAAATAATGCATAGTAATTGCTGGCCATGGTCTCTTCATGACTGAATTCTGACATTAACACTGCCAAGAGCACTTATGTAAAACCCACTTAATAATTTCCTTGAACATCCGCTGAGATATAAAGAAAAATATCCCACATCATTCCATCTGCGCCCTTAGTGCTCAACAAAAACCTCACGTATAAGCTTAATGTAAATTTTACCTAGCTACACTCAGAAAACGGTTTGACAGAGAGAAAAAATGGGATTCTCCCCACTGTCCTTAGAATAGGATCAGATCTCCGAGTCGCAACGGTGTCGGTAATAAATTTCGTAAGCGCGATGCGTCAGGTACACGCTACCCGCGCTGAATTCGAAGGAGCGGTACACCTCTTAACACCCTGTATACTGCGAAGTGCTGCGACACGACCGGATGGCATCGGAGGAATATTTCCAGTGGCGCTCGCTTCATATGCGTTAATAATGCCCCGGGAACCTGAACACGTTAGAGTCCGTACGTTACGCGAATATCGTAGTCGGTTAACCCTCGAATATATACAGTCGAGATGTGCCCGAATAAACGGTGCATACATACCTCGAACGCGCAGCGTATGGTAATGCGAGGTCGTTTGGTTATCTCTGTCCGGGCGTAGGGGATTGCATATCTAGACGTTTTATGGATCGTAGAAGCTGTGAGGAGGCGGTTTTACGATATTACATTGTGATTTTAACACTAAACAGGTGGAATTCAAATAAAACCAGTCCAATTTTATGTGGTTTATATGCTTGAAAATTTTCTTCTAACGGGATATCGTAGGCTTGGCTTCAATGACGACTGCCAGTCCTGCTGGGACACACATGGATTGTAGTACGTTTAGGAGAAGAATTTTCTAAGGAGGTTGAGTCCTTCCTTATTTACCTCGCAAAATACACTAAAAAAATCTTTCAGATAAACCGAACCGCAATGGAGGACCGGGTATTTTTAAAAGAGAATGCAGAACTGCAATAACATTTATGTTGGACAAACAAAGCGTACAATAGGAACCAGATTTAAGAATATAGGTAGATTTGGGGGTCGGATTCGTGTTCTACGGGGTCGATTTACCCCGACTACTAATTTTCGCGACGATCTAATGACATTTATAGATTTTGATTTTTTGGCAGTTGACCTGAAAACAGGCCTGATGAAAAAAAAAAATTGAAAAATGAAATTTTTTAAATGCCGTTAGATCGTCGTGGAAATTAATAGTCAGGGTAAATCGACCCCGTAAAACACGAATCTGACCTCCAAATTTACCTTGCTAAAAAAAACGTAGATGCGCATAAAAAATCGTAACTACGCACTAGGTACGGATATCTACTTCAGATTCGGTGTAGATACTCACAGAGGACGTATCTATATGAGAAAAGATCAGCAAAGCCATATCTTTACCGGCTTGGGAGGAACGCGCGCTCCAAGTCGACCTATATTCTGACGACCACCTCTCCGAAGGTCGAATTTGAGCGCCCATATCTCCCAAGCCGGTAAAGTTATGAGTTCGCTGATTTTTTTTCATATAGATACATCCTCAGTGAGTATTCACACCGAATTTTAAGTAGATATCTGCTCCGGATGCGAAGTTACGATTTTTTATGCGCACCTATGATTTTTGGCGATCTTGTCGCCTCCGTAGGCCTGCCCCCAATGGAGGTAGGTAAATTTGGGAGTCAGATTCGTGTTTTGCGGGGTCAATTTGCCTCGACAACTAATTTTTGTGACGATCTAACGATATTTCAAAAAATTCTATTTTTTTCAGGCAGGTCTGAAATGGACCCGTTTTCAGGTGAACTGGCAAAAAAATCGAAATCTATAAATATGGTCAGATACATCAACGTTCATCCAACGAATTCAAACCCATGAACTTATAATCTTTTTGAATGAGCTCTTTTTCAAGGTTTCCTAGGGTAAGGCAAACCTTCCCAAAGATGCTCAATTGTCTCTTCGTCCTCCAAACAGCATTCAGCATTCTTCTGAGAAACCGATTCTGCGTAGGTGCTTTATGAGTTTGCAATGACTTGAAATACAGAAACAATTACTTTGACATCTTTACGGTCAAATTCTAGTAGTTCCTTGTATCCTTTGTATGGATGCAAGTTTCGCTGTGGCTCTGGCGTGCAGCGTTTTCTGCCACCATGCTATCGCTCCATAGATTATGGTTGGACGTACCACCATCACATAAAGCCAATGGATTAGCTTTGGGTATATCCCCCAAGATTTCCCACATATTCTTCGGCAAATCCGCAAGGATATTGCCTTGTGAGTAATCTTTTCCACATGTGGATTTTAGGTTAGATTTAAGGCGCATTTTTACTATGGGAGGCTTGAATCATCTAGCATTGCACAACATATTAACGATACAGGACATAAGATTAACATTGAGAACCTTGAACTATTGAAAATGTTATCGAGGGAATTAAACGCTTACGAAACCATGTATATGAGGGGTAATTACAATTGCAACTATAGTTTATAGCGATACAGTTGCCTGCAGTTGTTAACAATCAATTAATTGTCAATTGTAGTTTGCCCAACACTGATTTCGACTGATGTTGTTAAGAAGGGCATTGGTCTAACGATGGTGATTATTTCTTCAGTGCATGATAAAAATAATAAGGAGTGGGGAAAATAGTGCTAGCGAATCATATTTTTATCATTCTTCCTACCCTGCTAAATAATAAAGTATCACCCCGCCCTGTTTTGTTTTTTCGTCAAGTTTGTAAATACAATAATGCTTCAATAATGAAAAGTAAACATGTTTTTTAACTACCCCGAGCATAAATAAAAATATATGCGTATCCATCAACACACGCATGAAAATAATTATTACCTGGCTCAAAATACCAATTATGCTGCCCGTATAGGTACGTAAAGGTATTATTACCAATTTAATAGGAGAATACGAGAAAAATGTGGGTATTTAACGTCAATTATCTATTGTCGAGAACGTCAAAATGAAATATTTGGGAATATCGGAATAATGGAACAGGCTCTAAATCCCGGCGCCCTTTCGATACCTTTAATAATGCCCACGGCTTTTGTATGTGCACCTGCTATGCGTTGTTGACGGTCGTTATTAAAAGGTAGCACACACAATAGGGGACTTAGAACGTGAAAAATGGCATCAGTTCGACAACCCTTGCATATACTGTATTCGTTTTACTATTATTGCCTGTTCGGGAAGTAAATTTTTCCTTTGATGTCCATGTAGGAAAATAATTGGAAAATTGAAGAGGATATTCTAGCCCATATCTATATAAATGAAATCCTAATTCGCTTTGCGTCTGTGCGCTTCGTGCAAAAACTACTGGAAATGTCGAGATGCGACTTATTTTAATCGGTTAGTAATGAGCACTTTAAGCTATGTTTAGTGATGATATCATCATATGAAGTCGCTCAAATAAAGTAAAATAACGAAAAACTGTCATATTCGTCATAGTGCTGGTGAATCAGCGTAATAATGGCAATGATGCAACCTGAAGTGAGCAATAACAAATGATATTAATTGCTAACAACAATAAATTGTTAGCAATAGTTTAATATGTCATGATACAATATATCTAATGTATAAATTAAATAGAAATAAAACTAATACACTAATAAGATATTATTAAGATATTGATACTAAAATTAATTTAGCTAGTCATTAAGGGATGCGATCGCAAAAGGTCAAGTTTATCGTTTTAAGAAAGATAAACAGTCTGCAAATATAGCAGGAAATCCAACTTAGATATCAAATAAATACCTGCACGGTACACCTTGCAACTTTGCAACTTAGCGAAGGTCTAGCAATCAAGTCGACCTAGACTTTAATATATACACACACAGAGACACAAAAGTCAAGAGTTGGCATGTTTAAGAACTTTCCACGGAAATTCTGCGCCATCGCTTCGCACGAAACGCGTATTATTTCGAACCGAAACTTCGCAGGGTCAATTTCCATAGTGCAAATTAACTTGGAGGAGAAAATGTCGCTCCGTCGAGAGCAAATAGAAGTACGAGCGCACGTATAGATTTCGGATAGACAAAGTGCATGTCGCGCAGATATGAAAATGTAAATTTTCGATTATGCGCCATTAGAGGCCGGCGAAATTCTTTCGTGCTGGAGTTGCGTGACGTTAACTGCCCCCGTCTGGGGAATCCAAGAAGAATCCGTTATTCGTTCCTCCTTGCATAGTTTTGTTTTTATATTTTAATATCTATAGGTGAGGGCTGCGTTGTTTGTAGATGAAAATCGCAAAAACGCTGAGAAAGTAAGAAATTGGTTTAGCTTATTTTTGGTAAAGGAAACCCGCATTATTTCCTTCGTAAATTCTAGCGAAGATCCTGGCTAAGTTTCGTGTGCAATTTAGCAAGATGGAAATGTATGTTTGTAGAACTGCGACATGACTCGTTTAAAAGCTAATATTGAAAGTTCTGACTTTCTTTTAATACTCATAAGAATAAATTTGCATCCTATAGATCATAATAGTACCAGGCAAGTCACACAAGAAATCAGAATATGATACAAATATACGATTAAGCAATATACAAAGCATGTAGATACACCTATTATATTCCAAAGTTTTGTAAATTCATTTTATTTTTACATCAAGAACGTACATTTCTATGTCTCTCTCCACTCTTATCCCCAAGAAGGTAGCCTCAGATACCTCCAATACATCACTCAACTGTAGTGATTCACTCATTCTAAAATATGAACACTAAGTTTTATCTTTATTAGTCATTAACTTATTTTATTTGCGCCAGTTCCCAAACCCTTCGATCATTTGAGAGATTCCCCTACACCTGAACCATTTGCATAATTCACCACACGACCCCTAGTCACAAATTCCGGCAAGTCATTGATAAACAAAATAAAAATCAGAGGTCCCACGATGGACCCCTTCGGAACACCATATCCCTCCTCAAGCCCTCGAGACCTGGAACCGCCGGCCTGTACCATGAATCGGCATTGCTGCATATATGATGCAAACCACTCTGATACCCATTTCGCACAAGTTCGTAAGAACGAACCCCGCGTCAATTGGTATCAATCTCTCGACTCACATCGAAGAACAATCCAGCTAAGTGCCTTCTTTTGTCCAAACTGGCGTACACACAATTCGAAGAAGTCCTGTTGCGGTCTCCGTCAAGGGGACGCGGTAATCGTGTTGAAATGTATTCACTATTTTAAATTTCTCAAAGTATTGAGAGTACGTTCGCGATTAAAATTACTGACTGGTCCACAATCACTTACACACTGTGGGTCTGACTTCTCATATACTAGTATAACTTTAAAAATGTTTAACGTTCTTGGAAAAACTTTCTCCGTCACGGATCACTTTATCAGTTTCGTAAGTTGCTCTATCAAAAATACATTCACCTCCACGGGCTTGAAGATCATCCAGTCCAGGCGTTCTATTCTTTAAGGTTCTAATGATGGCTTCCGGCCATAATGGACCAATATGTATTTTGTCAATCAATTCTAAATAATGTCAACACTATGCGCAAACTTACCAATATAATGAAATCCAATTGAAAAGCAAAGGATGGACATTATTGTGAAATAATCATCAGAAAACAATTTAAGTTACCTACGAGAGGTTACCGAAAGAGGGTGAACCTAATTTGAGTACTAGGATATCAGAGTACTGGTGGTAACATGCAATACCCTTGGCCACAGAGCAAACTGAATGGAACAAGAACAAATAAAATCTTCAGCACGAGCATCGGCAACTTACTGGCAAGCAAGTTATGTTCAAATTGATGGAGAAAAGAAAAATGCCTAACCTAATATTGACGATATTCAATTGAATGTAAATCGATTTCACATGATTCCAAACAAGCGTAACTTCTTTTTCTATCAGCTGTTTAGAATATCTTTTTTTCAATCGATTTGAAATTTATTAATGTTATCATTAGTATTTTTGAAAGTAACCTGTAAGAAAGGTTACCGTCTAGAGTGCCTCTTGAGATGACATGGGATAATAGTTTATTGTTTTTTGTTGGCAAGCAGAAAATGCACAGTTATTTCAGCATACAAGCAGAAAATGCACAGGAAAATACATATGTTTTTTGTTGGCTACGTCAACCGATTTTTCCTTTCTATACCTTGAACGCCTGAAAACCAACTCTTTTGGGATTAGCTTAAACAGCAACACATCCTTAGCGAAAGTAGTGCCAATTTCACATACATAGACCTACCTTTACGTCCCTTTAACATCTCATTAATTAAGACGTTATTGGGTAGTCGCTTACGCTTTCGAAATATACCGACCAATTTAACGTAAACAAGGGAAGGAAACGGACTTTGCCGGGGAGCTTCCGCAAATTACCTCCGCGTCTCCATTTACATAATTCCCGCTGGTTTTCTCGGCGGAGCTCTCGTTCGAACCGATTTCGACGTTCGCGAGGCACGGTCGTCAGTAATTGCGTCTCCACCAACCGAACGCCGTCTCACAGGGCCTCAAGAACGCGGTGGCGGATCGGTGCTACCAACTTACTGGTGGTGCTCGCAGTCAGAAAACGGGTTTGCAACCGTCCCAATAGAAACGGTAGATAACACGCGAACAGATACACGGCTTGGCAAAATGGAAATGGTTGGAATTCAAAGATGTTTTGGTAAAGCGGTCGACTGTTTTCCTAACGCCGACAGGGGTGTTATTACAGTGAATTATCATCGAGATGGCGTATAAATTTTGATTAGAATAACTATAACGGGGATATGCAAATTTTTAGTATAGACGGTTATGTTAGGTGGAATAAGCAACGGAATCCCGCGCCTATTTAGTCGACGAGGTAATGTTTTGACAGAGCCCTCACTGGTTGTTCTAACGACTCATCATACTGAAATAACAATTGCAAATATATATTATATTTTTAACGCATAGGACGTGTTAATGTCAAAAATATTATACCGAACTTCTTACATCTGCACTCAGTGTATTAAGTATTGAGAGCAAAGGTAGCTTCCGCGTGACCTTTAGGGTCTATTGTAGAGCGGATGTTAGCCTTAAAGTTCATCCAACAAGTTCAGACCCTTAAGGTAGCTCAGAATATTCCTCCCCTAGGTAACTTAATTTGTGTTCTAATGATTATGTCACAATAATGTCAATCCTTTGCTTTTCAAGTGTATTTCACTATATTAGTAAGTTTGCGCGTAGTGTTGACCTTATTTAGAATCGATTGATCACAAAATACATATTGGTCCATTATGGCGATACCAAATAAAAACTTTTCCGTGCAAAAATAAAACTGCACTTCGTTGTTCCATCTTATTATTATTCTAACAGAAAGTTGTCCAAGAACCAAATTGTTCTTGGCTTGTAAGAAAGTATACCATTTAGTGACACATACGCAAATGGGACCTACAATCAATAAAATGTTCCATGCTTCTGGATTTCATCAAAATCTATTACAAGTGTAACCGTTACTGAATGAACGCATATTCTGAATAAAGAATTCTCCATTTATCCACGCCCTTATGAGAGTTCCAATACATATTTAATCGTCACTCATAACTCAGTAACGGAATCGAACATTTCACTGCTTCCATTGAGCAAGCAGATGCTCTAACACCTACCTACATTTCAAAGCTATACCTTCACAGTTACTGCGAGATGCACGTGCCAGAAACGAAGTTGGGCAAAAGCGCTATATATTACAACCGATTGCCATAGATCGTGGTAAGGTGCGCTCAAGGAACGTATCGCTTGTTAAAATCTCCCATCCTTACGGATCGTTACGAGCCGATAGCTGTCAATTTCCGTCGTAAATCTATATGTACATACATATACGTCCTTGGGAAAATATGCATCTTCCATGCACGATATTTAACTGTAAATTGAAACTGGTAGAACAGATTGATGGTGCATGCAGTGGGACAGTGCACTTTGTGTATGTTTGAGTGGGATTGTGACGTTAAATAATTCTGTAGCGAGTATCAGGCGGCAATTGTGATTTATGGAGTCGATTGATTTGCAATTAAATATGTATAGGTTGGGTTAAATCTGACAGAATAGGATGGACAGACTACTTCAGTGTAAATTGAAAAACCGGTTCTGATCGTTTTCTCTCTCATACACTCCGCCAAAAAAGTATCGCATAAACTAAAAAAGGGCATTTATGAACCAAGATATTTTTATACGTTCACAAAAAGTTTGCCTCGTGTATGTGAACTATAAAAACACTAACAAAATAATGGAACTTAGCGTTTTTACTTTTTTTTTTCCTAAAAGAACACATTTAGAAAAATGCATATGTGTAAGGTGTGTTCCGTTGTTTATTGAAAGTCTTCCTATACGGACAAATTTTAAAGTGCGAAGTCAGAGTTCTGTACCAACGCTTTTAAAACTAAAATGAGCAATTTAACTTCAGAACAAGTGGCTGCTATAGTTGCTTTAATCGAAGATGGACGATCTCAAGCATACGTTGCTAATTTGATGAACATCAATCAGTCAAGTGTTTCTAGAGCCGTAGCCAGATATAGGGAAACAGGCATTTACAGTAGAAGACCTGTACCAGGTCATCCAAGATGTTCTACTCGCCAAGATGACCGCTATTTACCACTACAAGCATTACGTCGAAGACATGTAACTGCGAGACAATTGCAGAACGACTTGGCTAGAGTCAGAAATACTCGTGTGAGTACTCAAACTATTCGGAATAGGTTACGAAAGAGTGGATTAAGAGCTAGAGTAGCTGTAACAGCCCCTCGTCTCACTAGGAACCACCGAGTGGCTCGCTTAAGATTTGCCAGAGAACATGTAAATTGGAACATTAATGACTGGGCCAATATACTCTTCACATATGAGTCAAGATTTGGTCTTTACACCTCAGATAGGCGTATCTCAGTGTACAGACGAGACGGTGAGCGCTATTCGCAGTGTAATATCAGACCTAGACCTAATTTCGCTGGTGGCTCTATTATGGTTTGGGGAGGCATCTGTTTAACAGGTCGTACAGAGTTAGTACCAGTAGACAGAGGTACACTGACTGCCCACAGGTATATAACGGACATTTTAGAAGAACATGTAGTACCATATGCGCCAATTATAGGAAACGAATTCATGTTAATGCACGATAATGCACGACCGCATGTTGCAATAATCGTCCAGGAATACCTTAACGATGTTGGTATTCCAGTTTTAGATTGGCCTGCGGTAAGTCCGGACATGAACCCTATCGAGCACGTGTGGGATCTCCTTCACAGACGGATACGAACCCAAAATGTTGCCCCAGCGGACCTGCATGGACTAGCAAATGCTCTCCGTGACGAGTGGGAGAATTTGGATCAGGCTTATATACGGAGGTTAATCGAATCTCTGCCAAACCGTATGCGAGCGGTCATAAGAGCCAGAGGTGGCAATACTCAGTATTAAAAGCTACTGTTATGACATTTTTCTTTCCAAAATTATAATTTCTTGTTTTAATAAAAATCTCAAGTATGAGTTCTTGTTTTTATTTGGCCTGTATTTTATTTAAACAATCATAGAAATTATATCTTAGAGCGCATTAAAGTATATTTACAACTTTATGCTACAAATAAAGATTATGCGATACTTTTATGATTCAAAACTAAATTATGCGATACTTTTTTGGCGGAGTGTATTAATATAAAATTTAGGTAGATGGCGTTTGAGTAATTCCCGCTTCATTTCAAATAGTACTTTGTGTATTTATTTTAGGTTGTAATGTGTTTAATGATTGTATTGCATTTTATTGTTATTTATACGGGGTGTTACACTCGAGAATATAAGTTAGAACTGATTAAAACAAACAACTTCTCTTAGTTCCAATTTTTTATATGATACCTCCCAGTTCGTAGTTATTGAAGTTCTCTTGTTTTTTGAAAAAAACCGTCTTTTCTTATTTTAAGGACTATTAAAAGAAAAAATATTTGCATTCCCAATTATTCTCGATTTTTTCAAATAACACAATGGCATTAGATCAAAAATTTCGAACATTTTTTTTTTATGACCAATCCATCGATTTTTTAAAAATTAAGAAACATTCAAAAATTGTAATTTTTTCTTCGAAAAACGTCATGTAATTCGGAAACGGTACTACTTAGCCCCAATGTATTCCTAATGTATTGTTATTTAAATTTAACAAGGAATCCAAAAGTGCAATAATATACAGGGTGTTCTATTTAAAATAATAAAGTTAGTATCTACTTCCGGTACAACCGGAAGTCCGCCATTACTGAAACTAATTTTAGCATATGTGGAATATGATTCGAGGCAACAATATACCGAACACCCTGCAACCTTTTCTGTTGCTGGAGCTCTTCGCAAGCACTGCCTGCTTCTCTTTTATATCTTCTGCTGAAAAATGTCATTCGTACTGTATACGAAATGACTCGCAACAATCATATCAGCCTTATCTTGGGGTTAATTATCATATAGATAAATACTTTGGCATACATTGCTGTCACAGGCACCAATCACATTAGATTTTCATGGCACAAACACGTTCTGTTCGTCGCAAATTAATTCATCTCCTCCGGATTCGGTTGGCCTCTGAATCCGGAAAGCGGAAATAGTATATTTACTCCGCTCGCATTGAACCCATTCGCACAAACACCTACACACATAAACACGCGCACAGCACATCAGATAATTATTCATAGGAAAACGTGTTACGTACACGTACGCCATCTCTACGCACAAATAACATCCTATACATATGTATATGTACACCTAAATATAATAATAACATTCGCGCACAATAATGTCCATTTAATATTGGTCGTTTCAGCGTACCCCGGAATATATTTGAGCTTCATTTAGTCCGACTGATGTTTATAAACAGAGCGCCGTACGACTGATAACACCGCAGATAATTACCGATGCAGGATACTAGTCGAATTTACACGGCGTGATGGAGTTCGCTGTCTGAACTAATGAAGTTTTGTTTTGACATGCGAATTCGCTGATTTATTCCGGCGAACAAAAGCTAGCTCATCACACAGTTCGATTAACGTTGAAATATAAACATATACAATATGATTTACCGTAGAATTCAAATACAATTCGAGTATAAATTGTATTAGGTGCATTGTATGTACATTGGATGAGAAAAAGGGTGAATATTCATGAAATAGTTTAATGAGGCTTTTGATTATAGTTCTGTGAATTTGAAAAATTGTAGTAAATAAACTGAATGATGCTATGTGAAAATTACTACCATTTATTTTGCACCTTATTACGTCGTATTTTACTCCTTACTCTAAATGAACCTTCAGCAGATTTGCTTTTAATATGACGTAGTAGGAATAACTTGATCCCCGACCTTCATTATTAATCACAATGGCCTTCAGAGTTGTCCGATAAATAATTATGCAAGAAACGCTATAAATTTCAACCACTTATTGTGAACCATTGGCCGACTAGAAATGATATTACCAATAGTTCTAGAAATAATCCATTATATTTTCATAATGAAAAAAGAAAAGTTTATTTTTTAGGCCATTACTCTCTTAAAGTTCAGTTAAATCTTTATAATAAAGATTTAAAGTTGAATTCAACTTTAGCAACAATGCCTTCTGAATGCCTTACAATATACATTCACAATTCTTGTTACAAAATTGTTTATCAATCCCCTGATGACATAAACCTTCAATTATTGTTGCAACTTTTTCTTAATGCACTCTTTTTCCTCGTCAATTGATGCAAATGTGTTGCGAGAGTCTTCGCACCATCTCGTTGCAAGAACGAGTTGCTATTTAATCATTCCGTTCCAACACATTCTGGTATGTTTCCAAATTATTTATGCAGCACTCAGAATTAGCTGTAGCAGAATAATTGCTTTCATCATCACGAAAACTAAGATCAAAGATGATGAACTATCACTACACTGAGAAGAAACCTCTGCTCAGTATGTATAATTTGTATAATTTGCTTATTAAGCACGGCCTCCAAATGAAGGTTAGCTTCGTCAAATATTAGAAAGTTCCGAATTGTTTCTCCGTGCTGGTTTGAGAATTCTTTGCAATTTATTAACTTTTCTTATCTCGGACTTACTATTTTATCATTTCTAAAACTCGATCTTTATGAAGAATTCTCTAAATGTTTTTTTTTTTATATTTCAAAAGGAAACTTTTTGGAGGTACCTCGTACCCTTAGTAAGAATTTTTCTTGTTCCAAGTTTTTTCATTTGTTTAGAAGGAACCGTTTGTGTATGATTTTATGTTTTGTCAAAATGCTATAAATAATTTAAAATAAAACACCAATACGTAGTACATCAGACAAGTATAGTTTGAAATTGCTACAAAAAACCTTTACAGACACCACCGACCGCCTGCGGAAAAGCAAAAACATGGACATCTGGGCCAACTCGTGCTCTGCGAGTCCCTTATTTATTAGTAAATGTGAGATACGCGCTATTTAGAATAAATTCATCTTTAACTATGGGCAACGCAATTACAGTTAAAATCATCCAGCTGAAATTATCTAGGTTAAAATTATTTATAGTTAAAGTTATCTGTGGTTCTAGAGTTAAAATCATCTACAGTTAAAATTTTCAAAATTATCTATGACGAATTTTCGAGTATTTATCTAGATAATCTTATTTATCCAGTGATGGGTGGAGACTGTGGCTTGAAAACTATAACAAAAATTCAAAAAAGAAAAAATGAAAAAATTCCTTTCCACAAAAAATTAAAAGATACAAAATCTAAATACGTATTTCGGCAACTAAGTTGCCATCTTCAGTAGAAAAACAAGAGTAGTGTTAAACGTAGTGTTTTCGGCTAAGGTAAACCTTGGAAGATAAGCTCTTCACCAAATCACTAGTGGAATCACACAGTGAAATCACTGTGGTAAGGGATTTTTTCATTTTTTCTTTTGGATTTTTGTTATAATTTTATTTATGAACAAAAAATATCTAGATAATTTTATTCGAATGATCCCCAATTCTGCCATGTACTAACACGGTTTAAACGCAATATGGTAAGTAGGTATATTATTCTTTCTGAGAGAATGTACATACACGGTTTACGTCTTTTATCCGACAAATATGTAACCCAGGAACAGGAAAACAACTTTTGCGATTTTCAAAATTCGTTTAGGCAAACAATGGAAGCCCCAACATGCCTCCACAGCAACTCCGCTGTTTCCCTCACAATCTGAAGGTACACCTTTTGTATTCTAGGGCTTTGTTTTCTCCTTAATCGTAACCACGCTCGCAAAGCACACACTACCGCGGACAATCTCTTGAGTGAATCTAATTAGTCTAGGGTGCGTGTTAGGGAGTTGAATTCATGACGCTGGCATTATGTATTTAGGAGGATGCGTATGCGGTACTAAATTGGCTCTCTTAGTGGGCGGCCATAACGAAGCACCGCACCTCGCACCGCACTTAGCATTGTACCTTGGTATCACTGTGCGAAGCAAATGTAACTGTAGAATGAAATGCACGTGGCCACAACAGCGCACCGCCCCTTGCCTCGCACTAAGTATAGTACCTAATCATCGCACTGCAAAATCAAGCTTAGTATTTTTCGACCCTTCGCACGGAGCACTGCTGCGCAATGGACAAAGAAAAATTAATAGCTAGTGTCTTTATCAGAGAGGCATTATGGGACAAAAATAGCAAGAATCACCATAATAGTATGCTTTTAACAAAATTATGGAAGGATGTTGCACTTGAATGTAACACTACAGGTAGAATTAAAATTATTTATTCTTTTAACATTAACTTTCACATAGGATTATTACAAAAAAATATTGTAAACGCGTCTCGTATGTGTTTTGCTTCATTGTTTGGTCTTCCTGCTGGTGCTGGCATACCATCGTTTCGAAAAATGTATTCAACATCCCATAGATTATGTTCCATTCCTTCCTTGTCGATAATTATATTATGTAAAAGACAAATTGTCTTAATAATTTTATCCGCGTGTTCAACACTGGTCAATATAGGTTTATCTAGAATTTGCCATTTTGATCTCAGAATGCCAAAAGCACATTCTACCATTCGTCTGGCACGGGATAAACGTTTATTGAAATATTCCTTTTGTGCGTTTAATTCGTGTCTACTATATGGTTTTAATAAATTTCTCATCAGTGGATAAGCTTCATCCGCTACTATTACGTGTGGCATAATTAAATTCGAATTAGGTAGAGGACTATCATCTGGCAAATTTAATGTGCCAGTGGTCAACTTCTTATATAAAGCAGATGCTTTAAATGTGCCACCGTCGCTCTGTTTACCGTAGCCTCCAACATCAATGTTAATGAATTTGTGGTTTGCATCAACAAGGGCTTGAAGAACAAAGGAAGAATACCCTTTATAATTAAAATACATTGATCCAGAATTACTCGGACAGCGCATTCGGACATGTTTCCCATCTAGCGCCCCGACACAGTTAGGAACTCATATTTGAAATGCATTGTTTAGGGGTTAAAAACAAACTGGAATAACAATATGGAATGCTAGGTGCGGTGCGTCAATATAAACTTTCGCTGGCAATGCTATGTGCGAAGCAGAGGTGATACTATGGTGCCATGCTAAGTACGGTGCGAAGTGCAGTGCTTCATTATGGCCATACCCTTAGATTGACACTATGATCCCATAGAGGAGATAAAAAGAGTAAACAATGAAGAATTTGAAATTTGATTTGAATAAGCATTTTTGCGGCAACCATAACTCTTCACTTAATTATCGGAATTCTAGGAATTGCTTTTACATCAATTTAAAAGGTAACCCCCCTCTGACCTCTTTACCAGCAATTATATTAATTGATTGGGCTGGGCAAGAAGCTGTTTATACAGGCACTCGACTGTTTATACGAATCCTAAAGGTAATATTTGCTATTAATTAATTGGTCTTCGTCATGGCTTCTTCTATAAGTACAAATTTGTGTAATTAGTTGTTGTAATCGATTAATTTGTTGTGCGTCATTAATTTCTAACAAATTAGTAAGTGCGATAATATATTCATGAGGTGTATTGGACACTGATATTTTTGTGTTAGATTTTAAGGCACCAGAATTTCAGACCGCATATTCACAAAACGAAAGTTCAAATATATAGTTAAAATAAAGAAATATTGTATATGATATTAAAAATATACGTACGGGCAAATTTATCAAGGGGTTTTACAGCAGTTCATGTTTATATAGTCAAATCTAAATATCAAAGCAAAATATTTTTAAGTTTTTCCTCTTTATACGTCCATCTATGGATATCCTCTATACTGAATCAAAATACTTACGTAATTGCCAACTAAAACACGGGGAAATTTAATAAGAACAGAAAGCTGCACAATAGGAAGTTACCGCAAGGGCAGATAAATTTAAACAAAGAACTATGTAACCGTGTAAAATATAATACAGGATGCAACGTTATTTTCAGTAGAGTAATTCAAAAGAAATCTGTTTACATTGAGGACGCGGCCAGTAAAAAGCACGTTGTGACGTTGCTTTGTTGCTACGTTGCGTTGGGTCTTGCTTACTCCACCGAGAGCGAAGCCAGACCGCAGGGTAAACTTCGAAACTATCTCAATTAGATTTTTTAGTAGCTGTACCGCTCGAGGCAGCCTCCAGCACAGTACGCCCTTGTAAAGTGAGCGTAATCCGTAGGAAGACACTGCAACCGAATCCTTAATGGAAGGCAAGTTAATCCTGCCTTTCTCTCCGGCGTTTTTGCCGTATAAAATGACACCACATTGGTTTGGTATCCAAATTTATTTCCTGCAGTTTAATTCAGTAGGTGTACGATTGGCTGCGGTAGTTTATCCCTGGAATTCCTGTTTAATATCGCCTATCAAATTCGACGTGTCCCTGCCCCGCGACTGGACCGTGGGGACGGTACACGTAATTCCAATTTGTCGGTGTAAAAAAAAAAAGTACGCAGGAATCTACACTCCCAATTAGAGTATCGCGGAATGGCGAGTTTGTGCCCGTGGATATTCGAAATGACCGGCGTGCCATACGGTTTAATTGAGTTCCCGTGCTTCGTTTCATTTCGGCGATAAAAGTAAACAGGATCTCGATTTGAAATTCATTTAAATATGTCGTTGTCATGGGATATTCTGGGCGCGGAACGTGAAAGCGAATCCGACAATTTTGCAAGAGAGTGTTACGTTCACGGGCTTACAATTTATATTTTGCAATCTGTCAAAGAAAATGTGATGTGGTGTATTAGATATACATGATGGCGGACCATAGTCGCTTCGATTCATATAATATTTTGAAAATATTTTGATAAGGGGTTATATCGATTCATAAGGAGCACGTTTTAAAATTGTTTCAAAATATACAGAATGAATCAAACAAATAAAAAATTACACACGAAAAGATGGTATGAAAATTTAAATGCAACACCTGTTTTACTCGCTTTATTGCATATAACGCAGAGGACAGTCTGTTGGATTGGTTTTAATGGAAAACGTTAGGGACCGCGTTTTCACGAGGTTTACTTTTAATTTATTTGCAGAGAACCATTTTTCGGCCATATTGACCGCTGTCTGGGTTTTTTCGACAAGATCGTGAGAGTTATCGCAGAGCACCAAAGGTGTCGTCTGCGTACAAACATATTTCTGCGCTGTTGATGCTGGATGGTAGATCATTGATATAGATTATAGATAGTAGCGGCCCTAGCATCGATCCCTGTGGCACTCCACATCCAATGATTGATTAAATTTTATTTGATCCTATTCGATTGGATAAAAGGAAAAGCCTCGACTCCCATGAATCTTAAAAGAGGTGTCCCTCAAGGTTCGGTTACAGGACCTCTGTTATTCATAGTGTTTGTAAACGACTTCCCTAAACTTTCGCCGCAAAATAATATTATTATGTATGCAGATGACACAAGTTATTTGGCACATGGCACATCTAAGATTAATATGGTTTATAATACACAAATTATGCTAAATAAATTTTTGAGCTGATTTGAAAACAACAAAATATATTTGACCAGAGATAAGACAGTTTTCATTAACTTTACGCCGTCTGTTATGAAGATCAATGAAAGCTATCTGTTTCGCTTAAAGTCCACGTCAATTGAACAGGTTCCAAATGCAAAGATTTTAGGCCTTTATCTAGACAATAGTTTAAATTTGGAACCACACATCAGTAATTCATCTAATAAATTAGCATCTCTATGCTATGCACTATACAGGCTAAGAAACATTGCTAGTGTGGAAACAGTGCTTTCCTATTACTACAGTAACTTTCAATCAAGAATAACGTACGCCATTATATTTTGGGGAGCGCCTATGAATATTTGAAAATATTCGATGATCGGGTATCATTCTATTGGGATAGCGCTCCATGTACAGACGCCTGGCTTCTCTTGCATTTCCATTCGCAAGGCCGTAGATAAAATGCATGTCAGCCATTTCAGAATTAGTGAAATTTGGCATATTTACAAAATTATAACGAGTATTTAAAACACTTTTACACCTTACAGTTTGCAATTTAAAACTTTACTTATATGAAATTGTATCTTATACAGACACAAGTTACGATTTCTAATGTCAGTTGTCAAATTAATAAACTCAAGTGATTATCTGAATAAAGCCAGAGCTCGCTAGACCATTTTAAAAAATTTAATTTTCTCTGGCGAATTACAGAAAATTGTTTTCTATTTTTTTTCTCGATAACGGTCAGAGATAAGAAAAAAATACAAGAGATCAAAAAGTTTCTAAACAAGACAGAAAATTTATTGCGTATTTTAGAATCTAGCAGTGGCGCATCGCAAAAAAGTTCAGGGTGGGAAAAGAGGGCATGATCCCAAAAAAATTATTACCCTGTAGATTTACATCATCATTTGGCATGGCTAATGATGCAGGCCTTATAGCGTAACCTACCTTCTAAATTTGAGCAAAATATCTCAAAAACTGTAGGAGCTATACAGTAAAAAGTGAAAAAATCTTGAAATTTCAACACCCTGCAGATTGGTAACGAAGCGTTTGCAGACCTATGTTTATATGAAATTTTAGGCACAAAATAAACCAAATAATTACCCCCTTCCTTATGTACATGATATTTAGAAACACCCTGTATTTTTGGCTATACCAATAAGGGTGTCTGCGGATTTAAAAGAATTGTTCTAATTTTCATAACAAAAAGAGGAGAATGCTACCGTAATGAAAATGTCCAGAATATTTCTTTTGAAAAGAATGTATTATTCAAGGAGTATTCTTCATGGGCGATCAAAGAAGGTTAACAATATTATGTTCCCCCGCACTGATTCATTCAGCAAGGAACAACATAAATCCCAAAACCCAAACAATATCCATAAATATATTCACTCTTGTCCACTGGATAGTTTCCAGTCCGTCCGTCACTCACTCCACTGTACGCTGCACAAACAAAGGAGTTGAACCGTCCCTCTAAAGCACGAAACCGGGACATATGCGCTGATTACGCGGTCGGAGGGTCCTTGCGAGGGTAGCTAATGGACGACGCCCTAGGCCAAAAGGGAATCCGCACCACGGCTTTATCAAATTCAAGTAATCTCTTCCGTAATGACGGTTATTACTAGTGACATGAGGAGGGGTATCGTGCATTTTCCGTTCCGCTTGAACGACCCCAAGCATTCCTCAGGCGATCGGCAACGTAAGAATTCAAAGCAGAAATCAAATGCCGACGGCGGTGCATACATTTGCATGTGTTGAATCCATCCAGAGTCATCCTAGAAATCTACAATCGCTTTGTTCTCATGGATATGACGCAGTTGTCTCTGGAAGCTGAAAGTTGTTTTGTTTGTATAGTATTGTATCGTATAGTAACAGTCGAAAATTTACATCTACTCGAAAAAAAAAAAAAAAAAAAACAGAAGCTATGAAAGGGAGAATTTAACGCAATGAACTTATAAAGAATGGCGGTGGAATTGAGGAAAAATTTCTGTTGTAAATCAACATTCTATATAAAAGAAATCAAACTATAATCCAAATTTGATTTAAGGAAGTTGCCATTAAATTCATTGTACGTATTCAGCAACGATATCAAATGACTGTCAACACGATTCCAATGAATATAACGTTTAATTACTTGTTTGTCAATCTTAATTGTCACTGTGATATGCCTTACTACATCTTAAGGAATCTGCCTTATGAGTGACAGTTTATTAATTACCGCGTACAGCCATCATACCACTTGTCACATTCACAAGATATTAGTCGAAAGCATATCAGAATTGTAGACGCATAGAATTATCAATTTAGCACAATTTTACAAGCAATATTTGGAAAGGTATTGGAAACACTATTTAGGATTTTTGTATCCATTGTGTAATGATTAGATAAGTATATCATATTGCTACGAATGGAATTTCCATAACTATTTAGAACAATTGTTGTACTTGAAAGCTAGGAAACGATTGAGATTCGATGACGATTTCGACTTAATTAAGGGTGTTATTCACGTTTAAGCACCAGAAGTGCGAGATTCTAGACTAATAATATTATCGTTCTTAGTAGAATAGCTAGAAAGTTTGTGGCCAAAGATCCGATAAGAAATAATATACTCCGTCTCGCTGTGTTCCATTTATAGTGGGTAAGAGGTATCCACTATAACAGATCCTGTTTCAACGGCTCAGGTAGACACCTGTGACAGGTAGACAGACCACCCAGACTATCTCAGCCGTGACAATATTTTAACGGTTTTGACAGTATCACTAGAGTTCTGTAACACTTAATTACTTTACTAAAACGTAAATCTGAAAAACTGATAAATCCCTCACAAAATGTGTATTGCCATCAGATTCAGGTGCATGCTTTGTTGTTTGCTACAAATGTGCTAATTTTAAAAATAATTTGGCGCCCAATCAGCGGTTAGTGCACCAAATTTCACATTTTTTTTCTTATACCATGCATAATTTGTTTAGGTATAAGCAAGAAAATGCGTAATTTGGTACACTAGCCCCTGATTGGGCGCCAATTTTTTAAAAAAAAATTAGCGCATTGCTTATCTTTCAACCAGAAACGAAAGAAAAATCACTACAAACAACTAAGAACGGTTCTAAAGAGAACTACGAAAGCGGATTTTCTATATCTCAATTACTAACAATTACATCTTTAAACAATTTGCTTTCTGTTTATCTTTCGACCATAAACGAAAGGAAAATCATTACAAACAACTGCAAACGATTCTAAAGTGAACTGCGAAAGCGGATTTTCGATATCTGAAAGCGGGTGCAAAGGTCCTATAGAACTACAAACTTGCTACTACAAACAACTACAAACGAAATACTAACATTTTCTATAGAGAAAGTTTATTTTTAAAAAGTGAGGTGCTAAGTTCACATAGGTAAACAACGGCTCTAAGGAGCAGAACCTGTTTTAGGCGTTCTGAAGACCTAGACTGTATGATCACTTTTACTCTGGAAAATAGTTATTACATACTGACATAACAAAGAAATAAGAAAATTAACGCGAGCAATTAAATGATATTTACAAAAAAGCAAGGGGGTTATGTTGGTGCCCTACGGCATACCAGATTCACAGAGAAAATATTAAACGAATTAACCATGAAAAAAGAAAAACAAAAATCTAACACTGACGAATGTGTGGATTTAACCGGGTGCTTACCCTCTCCCTAAAAGATAATAGAGAGACCTCTTCATCTGATTAAAATTGCGAGTTTCCCTGCTATTATTTGCTTTCTGCTTCAACGCTACAGGCAGGTAGTAGCCGCAAGCGACTGGAAGTTTACCTTAGGCCCACCAGCCCTGAGCCTGTTAAAGTTCGAATCATTCGGTTATCCATATTACGCCGGAGCGAATTTAATTGGAGACGAACGAGTACTGAAATAGGTTTAGTTGGTGTACGTAAACAATGACGCAATGAAGACTAATATGGAGGAAACACAAACAACGCCATCGCCATTATGAAAATACGAATCCAATAGCGCATACTTTTAACGTCGGAAAAGCGTATGTTTACGATGTTTTCGATAAAAGCAGTACATCGCTATTTCCTATTGGTTACTATGTGTTATTGCTTTTACAGCTGTCCGCGTTGGTACCGATCGGTACATCTAAAATTGGTATTCAGGAGATTCGGATCGCGGATAGGTCAACATCGATTGCAACCGAGTATTATCGGTTAGCGCTGTTACAAACTGTACACATGCAAATTAAATGGTGACTACAAGGTATTTAAGCCCTGAATGTTATTTTGCAGGCTCGAAACTGGCAATTAATACGGAAGACCTGTAACCATGGTTTATGGGCTTTAATGTTTGTTATATATCTACTTTATGAACGTTTATAAATGTAGTTAGCTCGGCCTCTAATAGCAGGGGGTGTAATTAATATGTACAACGTCTCCGATAGTCGAGCCCTCTAGCCTTGTATATACATTGAGCGGTGATGTGTTAATAGCATGCTCGCGTTGGTTATTTACAGAAAACCTACTAATGAGAAATGAATACATTGTAACTAGAAGAAGGTGGAATAGGTAAGAAGATGCAAGAATATTGGAGATGAGAAGTATGACAGAACTTTCATCGCCTGACATCAAAATGTATAAGTCGGTAAACTCAGAAATATTTGTGGCCAGCCTTGCAAATCTTTAGAGTTATGGAAAAGAGAACCGAAAAATATGATCGAAACACGTAACAGCAGAAGATTAGAAATGTTTCTACAGGAATTAACAGAAGACGGTACAGATCGTAGAATGCAGTTCTACGGAAAATTAATGAATAAACTGAGGAGAAATGAGGCAACTCTTGATTCTCTTTTTCAGATGAATCAACTTTCATGTTGAACGGAGTCGTAAATTTTCAAAACGGTGCCATTGAGTGGCAAAGTGGATCACCAAACCTTTCACCTTTGGATTCTTTTTTATGGGAGAAAAGTGTATGAAACAAAGCCAGACAACATTGATGATCTCAAACGAAGAATATAAACAGAAATAAAGAATATTTCATCTAAAGTTTTAGAAAAAGTTGGAGAAGAGTTTTGCTATAGATTGACAACAGGAGCACATCTCGAATATTTAATGCGTTAAACTGTAATAGTAATTTTAATGAAATTTTTCATAATCTTATAGCCTTAATGTCGGGAATAATATATCGGGTGGTCTATTTAAAATAATGGAGTAGGTATTTGTTTACCTATTTGTGCCACACTCTTTATAAAGGCAATACTGTAAGGTTAGATATACGACAACAAACTATACAAGGTGTCTGTAAAAGGTCTTTACACACGCCTACCACATATTCCTTAGACCAAAATAAGCCGATTTAAGTAAATTTACCTTAGTCCAAAGTCGCTTAGATTGGGCGCTATGCGGCCTTGAAGTTAAAATTTTGAAATCGTTTTTCTTATTATAAACTCAAAACGGCTTATGCGATTTTAATAAGATTTGGCATTGTCAGTTAGTATTATTGGACGAATATTTTGAGTAAATTTCAAGAAAATGCGAAACACGCATGATCATTGCGAAAATTAACATAATTTATTTTGCTGTCTATAGTGGAGACACGAAATTTTTATTCGATAGAGTATTCAAAAGCCATCAAATTATGTCTCTTGTAAAATTTTCTTATCTTTATTCGTTTTCGAGAAAAACGAAAAAAAGTGCTTATGGTCGTGCGTTTGATAAAAGCAAAAAGTAATCCAGTCGCCTATGATTTCTATCATAAACAAATGAATTTCCCATTGCTAGTTTACTTAAATCGGCTTATTTTGGTCTAAGGAATATGTGGTAGGCGTGTGTAAAGACCTTTTACAGACACTTTGTATATTTTTTTGCGTAAAAGCTGAAATATAGAGCATAATCAAAGACATAATATTTTCTGGGACACATTGTTATTGTAGAATATTTAGTAATATCTAGAATTCATTTCATCACAATATATTGAGGCAGTCTCCTTATTAAAAGTTGTTACTCCCTGTGATGGGGGAGACTGTGGCTTGAAAACTATAAGAAAAATCCAAAAGAAAAAGTGAAAAAATCCCTTACCACAAAAATAAAAGATACAAATCTAAATACGTATTTCGGCAACTAAGTTGCCATCTTCAGTAGAAAACAAGTGAAGAGCAGTGTTAAACGTAGTGTTTTCGGCTGCCGAAATACGTATTTAGATTTGTATCTTTTATTTTTGTGGTAAGGGATTTTTTCACTTTTTCTTTTGGATTTTTGTTATTGTTACTCCCTGTATAAAAGCCCAAGTTGCAACTATTTTACAAGGGAACCTCGCAAACTGTAAATCGCAGATTTTGATGAAACTTTGTCAGTTTGTAGACTCCATGGAGTGTTACTCAAGGACGCTTTCTATTGCTGCGCAACTTCAACTTTAGGGGGTGGAATTAACCCTTGCAATTGGGTTCAAATTTGTTTTTTTTGAATAACTCTTAAACGGTAAGAGATAGGAAAAAAGTTTCAATGGCGGACTTGTAGCGTATAGTCACCTCTTTCGATTGATATAGATATTTATATACAGCCTGTTCCAATAAACACGGAATGACGTATGTTGTTCTTATTTTATCGAATTTTAGACATCGGTTATACCTAACATCCTTTTTTGTGATCAAATAACCTATAGGAAGGTAATTTTAAAAGTTATACAGGCTGTCCACAGGGTGTTACTCTTCATCATGATAGTGAAAATCCTCAACAAAGTGTTGAAAACATAAATATTGGCTGCAACGTGCACATCTTATAAAAGCGGGCTGTCCACATATTGAGCATATGAGTAAAATGCCTTCATCATCAAACAAAAACGTATATGTCACTGGATGAATAAATTTGTCTGGTCTGGATTCTATGTAACCGCTTTTGTACCAGGAATATAGAAGTTTACACTGATTTTCGATATACAATGTAGCCACATAACAATATACAGAGTATCTCCTTAGAATAAGGAAATATGGTAAAATTTATATTTTGTGGACAACCTGTATAACGTTTCAAATTACCTTTCTATAGATTATTTAATCACAAAAGAGGCTATTATAACCGATTTCTGAAATTCGATAAAATAAGCACAACATGCGTCATTCCGCGTTTATTGGAACACCCTGTATATAAATATCTATACCAATCGAAAGGGCTGACTAAACGGTACAAGTCCGCCATTGAAACTTTTTTTCTATATCTTACCGTTTAACAGTTATTCAGAAAAAACCAAATTTGGGTCAAATTGCAAGGGTGAATTGCACCCACTAAAGTTGAAGTTCCGCAGCAACGGAAGGCGCCCTAGAGTAACACTCCATGGAGTCTGCAAACTGACAAAGTTTCATCAAAATCTGCGATAGTTCGCGAGGTTCCCTTGTTAGTCATCTACACTGTATCAAAAAACTGTTCCCTAGAACCGCGTTAAGCAAAAAAGAAGCGAGATTCACGAATTTCCTTATGTTATGTTTTACCATCACTTTCCGATATTTTATGTCGCCCAATAACGCGCTGATGGCACAAGCGGATACGTCTCCCCATTTACGTGAAGAATCTAAAGATGTAAACGTCGGGATTTCGGGCTTTTAGCGCGATACTCTAGCGAGCCGAACGTGTCTCCTGCGTTGTCGCCTTTATAAATTTATCGTCGATAAGGGACGCTCTCGTATGCGTATAGGCTTTAAAATCCCCGAAACTCCCCGGCGGTGTCGCGGAAGAGAACATTTTTGTTTCTACTTAAGGAGATGGGCGGCCATCCGCGAGAAATATTAGTTCGCGTGATCTCGAGAACAAATAACGGTGACGCGGAGAGTCAAGGACGAAGCGATGTCATAGGAACGGAACGCGCTGATATCGCGCGCGATGATAGATGGGCCATTATCAATCTAAAAAGTTCGTGCCGCCAGCGGATCGTTCAATTCCCTTAAAATATTGCGCGATTTAGTCGACAAAACCGCACGCTGGGAGCACGGGGATATGGATGACGTCGGTTACTAGAGATGGATACGGAATTAATGTCGCTTCTTGTGATCTGCATTGTGGAGGCTTTCTTTTTTAAACAACAATGTTTATCAAAGGTATTTTGGTAGTAATGGTGGTGTAAATGTTTGAAGTACGAATCGCAGTAATCTATATATAAGAAATCTAGAAATTCGGTAGCATAGTAACAGCAATTTGAGCTAAACGAACAAAATATAGACAACTCTAACTTAAATTTGATATAGGGATCTCTACACAGAAAGAAAAACGGTCGCCAGGGAACTACTTCGACTGCTCCCTGGCGATCACTCGGTTTTCAGGATGAATTTGTCAGCTACCAAAAGTGCGAGAAAGTATTTAACTCGCTGTAAAATCATGAAAAAAGTTTGTTCTTTAGAGTTAACTATAAAAATGTTATGAAATAGATATCTACAGAGATATGACTTTTGATATCACTTGGCGCTAGATTTACAAAAGAAGTTAGGAGTGAAATATGAAGATAATATAACTCCAAACTATATTAGTCACCACAACTAACACTTAAAGTCAAAAAAAGAAAGTTTATCAAAGGTTTAAACATGTAAGTTATCTTCTAAAACAAGTTATAAAACTTTCACCGTATCTTTTTTTGTGTGCGTACACCTAAATCCATTTGTTTTCGAGATATATTAATTCTTTGCGGAAACTTGCATATGCAGGCCCTTAAATAAACGCTGTTATCTCATTCAGTTCATCAATTTTATTGTTTGTATTATCAAATTTTCCATGCAAATTAGTTAGGTTTACATTATTTGTTATTTTCCTCTTTCGAACGAAGCTTCAATTGTGTAACAAAGAATATGTTGCATACATTAAAGAACGCCAACGTTTAACAAAAGAAAAAAATTCCCAATCTGTTTGCAAACAAACGCTACCTACCTGGCTCATTCCATTGAAAGCGCCCCTTATTTTCACGCTCAATTAACTTGAAAGAAACAAGAGGGAGAGAAACGAGAGGCACACAAAAAAATAGATTACGCATCGAACATCGTAATAAAAATGTTAGGGGGCCCGAACTCTTGCCGTGCTTCTACCTCTCGAATGGAAGATGTTACCGCTGGAAAGGGGACCAGTCGCTAACGTACCCTTTTGCGCGTACCCTTATCTCGACCGTTACCGAACGCGGCGACTCCCGAAACGTCAAAATTGAATGCGTTAGGGGCGAAAATTAAGGGCGGTTCCGTTTTCACTTGCTGCACGCTTCGACGGTTTCAGAAGCGCCCTTAATCAAGACAAGTGGAGCCGAAACAATATGTCTTCTGGATGATTTTTGAGTGCGCAGCGTTGGAGCAATGAAAAGAGACGTTCTATTACTTGACGTACCTTGTTTATTTCTTCCTTATCTTACCTGGTTGACGGCGTACTGCTTTATGGATTTTTGGGCAAATGGAAAGGAAAAAATTCTGAAATGTGTTGATTATATTTTTGTTTAGTCAATGGTTGTTCCTTTTTTTTAATTTAACTTTTTTTGAGTGTAACGTATTGTAGTATATTAAAAATGAAAGGCGACCCTTGAATTAAAACAAAATGAAGAAATCTATCTCAGAGCGTTGATGGGTTTCGAATAAACGATACAAGAATGCGCCACTTACCTTGCAAAATTTGAATTTTAAACTCGGCTTCATTGCCGCATTATTTGGGATCTTATTTAAGTTAAATTACGGCTAAAATAACAAATTAATCTGTTGGTAAAGTATTCCTACCTCCAAAACTCTTGGTAGTCAACATATCTTTGATGCGTTATTCGAATGAATGGATATTTTCAAGAAATCAGAAACATTCAGGTAAAATAAACAGACTATATTGAATAAAATATGTAAATAGACAACATCAATACATAAAGCAAAATCGTAAGTCGCTTCAAAACCAATAACAATAAAATTAACTCTTAAACATTCACAAGCTCTCTCAGACAATAGTTATTTTCTTTTTAATGTGAGTTATGTTTCAAAATATACATTTTGAAAGAAAATATATGCCAATTGACCTTTTTGAATTCCTAGGATTCGAGCTAAATGAATTAAAGTCAATTCTGGAAACTCTAACGGGTGAAATCTTGGAGATTCGTTGAATAGCTTGACATAACGTAAAATTCTACTAAACTTATTATTACTTCCTTACGTCTCAACTAGTAAATTATCTTATATTTGGAATTGCCTTTCTACTCACAGTCTGTTCTTTACTTCTTAATTCACAGATGAGGTTGAATAGTTCTGTTTTTGAATAAAAGAAATTTCGGCTAGCCTGGTATCCTGCTGGAAACTTCTTATCCGTCTTGCCACCGCGGTGGCAAGACTGCCCTTTGCTGCACTAACTGAAACGGTGTAAGGTGGCAGTTAAAAACGCCGTTCTGTACTCAACAGCCATCGATTTCACTATTCGCCTCTATGGCTGGGATGGAAAATTTTATACGAGATCCATCGAGGTCCTGAGATCACGTGACTGTTGTCTGCCAACGACAACTGACACGAGCTTGGTCGGTAAAAGCGTCCGATCCGTCGACCTCAATACTCGCTTATTCCCGACTGGATTTGACTTTGTAATGCACATATTTCAATTCACGACCCCGTCAAATTTACATACTTCAACTTATATTTACGTCTATGGACTACGGCGTTCGTCCTGGGTTACACCTGCGAGTTTACAATGGCGGACGTAGAGAAGCGACCGGATTTCCTTCGGGTATTATTAATATTAATGGTAAACAAGAAGGGGACGACGACCTACATCTAGTTGAAACGATGGCCGCTATAGTTACAACTAACGAAGTGAAGGGTGGTTTCAATTGACAAAAGCTACGGACGACACGTTGTGTTAAGGGGTTAAAATCGTCGATTTACGCACTCCGCTTTTCCGTAGCCGGGTGCCCAAAGTCATTTCTAATTAACTGACGAAGTTGGCGGATTTAACTTGAACAAACAAATTGTGTAAGCGGATTGTTTGCGTAAAGAAGTTCCGAGGGAAGTCCGGCTAGAGGGAAGCGGTTAATGGGTTCGAAATTACATATTAATTAATATACAAGACGCTTTCTCTGCGAAATCTGCCAGCCTCTAATTATAATTTAAATAAGTACGTAGGTGGAAATGGTTGAGTTAAAGATTTGTTGACGGATAATCTTTCAATCACTTAGAACATCCATTAACCTTTATGAACTCTTATAAACGATTATTAGAGGTGATAGGAGTGATGGACGAAGTGCAACAGCTCTTTTTATGTATGTATCGTTTCTTCTGAAGAAGAAAATACAAGAGTTCCGAAGAAGAAACCCGTACACTGTTAACAAATTGACGCACCTACGCCAAAAACCAAGGTCTACTTGGACAAAATGGAGTTTTGTATGCCAGTAGGTTTTTCGGTCTATACTTTATAATATGGAACGCAAGAAATATGCAAGCTTTGTAAAAAGAATATTTTTGGCTCCGCCGAAAATTTATATACGTATTGCTGTGTACTGAATGTACCAACAAAAATGTAAAATGAAATTTAAAAATGAAAAATAAATTAGTTAGCTCAAATAATCAAAATTTTTTACAATGCGCAAAAGAACAATTAAACTCATGAAAAGTAAAATGTGGGTGAAAGAAATCTGACTTTTTTTTATACTCCAAAAATTTTAAAAGGTTTAATTTACAATAAAAGAACAGTATTTTGAATGACATACAAATTCAATAATTTTTTTATTTTTAAACAAAAAAAGAAAAAAAAAATAAATTACAAACTTTGCAGAAAAAAACTCTGGACAAAAAGGTCCTGGTCTAAATCAAAACTGCTTTTGACTTTAAATTACAAAAGGACAATTCAAAATCCTTTTACAAAGCAACAGAAAAAAATAATTTTTTTTTCACTTCCATCCACGTTGTCTCAATATTAAAACAACTAAATTAAACGTGGAAAATTCAAGTAATTTATATAAATGAAAAATAAAAGCAAGCACAATGCTTTTATTCATCCAACGCGAGGTGATTAATAAATAATTACAAATCAGAAAAATTAACAACGAACAAAAAAATT
The DNA here is from genome assembly GCA_949128085.1 of Cetonia aurata. Classification (NCBI taxonomy): domain Eukaryota; kingdom Metazoa; phylum Arthropoda; class Insecta; order Coleoptera; family Scarabaeidae; genus Cetonia; species Cetonia aurata. The sequence continues at coordinate 41,502,830 of OX421885.1, forward strand.
AACTCTTTAAACTTAAAATATCTTCCTGCACGTAAAAATAATAACAGATCCTATATCTAAATTGTGTACACAAAAATACAATATCAATTATTATTAAATGAGTTCCGTGATGAACGAAATAAAATCAGAAACGTGAATTCAAAACTTGAAATCAATAATCACAAAATGTCAGCAATGAAATACAATTTTAAATATCTACTTACTTTCGTATCGATCAAGGAACTGACCTTACACGGTTAAAACAATCGTATAAGTATAAAAATCTCCGATGCGTGCGATGCAACGCACACAGATCTGTCCGCAAACGGACGAACTCGCAAAACAAAACAATATATATACAATACCAGTGAACGCAAAATGTACACCTAACTGAAATTAATATAAACAACTGAACAATAAAATAAACAAATTAAACAATCCAAAACATTAACTAAATCTTATTTGAAAACAATTTGAAATTTCTCGCAAAATTGACAAACGCTTATCGGAATGAACAAAAAAAACTGAATTTACGAAAACCGGGGTGCCAGACCACAGCAGTATATATACGTTATCCTGCAAAAATTCTTAATTGGAACAAACGTTATATAACAAACGGCCCCCGTCTAACTAAAACCATGTATCCTGTAAACAGGTTTCGAAGGACAATTAAAAATATCATCATTAAAAGCATTCTCATTAGGAACGTCTAGGATGTGGGCGCGTTTCTAACACGTACTTCCTGCCATTGATGATATCTTTGCTGTTGTTTTTTCATCCTACACATTTTATTTATACACCTGTGTTTACATAGATCTTTGTCCTGCATTCAAAATAATACATATATAAGCTATCCCACGGTGAACTGCTACTTTGGTAGTATATAATAGCAATTTCACCTATTCGAGCAAAATATACCCAACTCTCAAACACTTCCGGTTATATAGAGGGTGTTGACTTCAACTTTTTTAATTGCCTTTAAAATTCTATTTACTAGAAATAATCTGTCGTTAGATGATGGATTCCGCCCCTAGCAGCGGACCGGCTAAACCGCACCACCCTGTCCTAACCTTCGTTCGCACCTGTGGTTTGGGATCGCTGGTACAGCCTGTACATATGTTTTTCTTAATACTTTTTTTTTTCAAACGCCTTTCACTTTAAAAAAAAGACTTGACGCTCCGCGTCTCACTGTAGTAAAAAAACCAACCTCCACTGAGCAAAGCAACGTCGTGTTCAGCTTATCTACAAAAATTTGTAACATATTCATCAATACCGTGAATTCCGAGTGAAATATGCGATCAATGTTTACCATTTGGTCGGATGATACTTGCACGCTCGGCTATCAGTCACGGGGTTCAGTGTTCGAATCCTAGGGTCTGCTCCCAAAATGCGGTTTTCATGGGCATTTTAGGAAAAAATAATTGTTTCATAATTTAAATTATCTTGATAAGAATTCGATGCCACCTATTAGTTCCAATTACAGCGTAAACATTAATGTGCCAATTTTGCTGAAAATTTCGTTTAATGTATACATTCGGGGTTACGTCACGCCATTGCTTCGTGCGTTCACAGAGTATTTTCTAAAAAAACTATTGTCATCTAGATGCCTCGTCAAAATAAAATGACAAAACTGTTCCCTCTTCTAGCAGTCTCCATTGTTCAAACTGTAAAACGAGTGATCAAACACCCTAGTAGATAGGACACGTGCTTCATCATCATAGCGCAAAATATCGATTTATCAATGCTTGTTGGTAGGCCAAAATAGCTCAAAAGACGCAGAAATAATCCCCATGGGAGGAGAGAAGGTATAAGTATGTACTGAATTCGGCTGAAAGTCAACCCTTCCATACTGATAATTAGTTTTAGAACGTTTTCCAAATTATTCCTCCAACATGCATTGCTAAATACGTAATAAATAGCTTTCCAATTCGTATTACCTTCAGCACTCCACCACAATACTTGCGCACCTAATCTACCAGAAACAAACCGATTCATTAGCTTGCCAACGGTCACATCGTCTGCGTTAGGATTTAATAATAATAGGTCTTGCAGCAGTTAGTTGATTAATCAAATTTCTGAGCCGCGTTGGAGACAATTCGAACGAACCTCGAAGTTGCAATGGCGGTGTCTACCGTCTACCGTCTCCTAGCAGTGCTATGCAAGCGTCTTCTGTGTTATGCCGTCGACTGCGACTAAATTAAGTCGATTAAGATAATTATACTAATTCTGTGTATTCCGTAAATTGGATCAATTGGAAGACTAGTGTACATGTAAATTAGCTCTCAACGTTCGTTCGCTTGTGAATGTATTGATATATTTATGTGGATGATGTTCCTTTGTGTTTACGTGCAAATGTTGTAACCGCATAATCTGCACTTGAAGTCAAGGAAATCTAGCGTACTACATTGCTGTTGCATTGATGGGATGATATCAAAGTTAACTTATGTCACTACGTGGCAATAGAGTAACTACCAATTTCCAATAATATATATTCTTAATACGTCACTTGTATTAGCTAGATGTGCACCATTTTAAACATTCTAATTTTGAGCTTAGTGATTACGAATGTGGCTACTGACTGGATCATGTCTTTTTGGATGAACGGAAGCAATATGTGTCACTATATTTTCGTGATGGCATGTTAACAACTAGCATAGGTATTCCATAGGGTTCAATCATGGGCCCTATTCTTGTCATTCTGTACATTGATGCCCTAGACCGTTACCCTAACTCAATACCGTTTGTACCCTATGCGGATGATGTGGAAGCTAGTTTGGAAACCAATATCACAAACCCTGTCGTCTATTTTAAAGACCATAATTCACATTTTAATATTAGTAAAACTCATATTATCGGTTTCTACAACTGACAGAACGATGTTAAGCCAGTTAGGGTGACAATTGTGCATAAGATATTAGGATGTAAGTTCTTCTTTTCTTACTCAATTATAGCTCTCCTGCTATAAAACAGAAATGATGCATTGTCGAGTAACGAATGATAAATGATTTTTATATTAGGATGACCTTTTTTTTATTTTATTTTTTAAGTATTTTAAATATGAATGTCAGAGAGAGTGAATGAAATAGTGGATTATGGGATCATTCGTTTATTAGATTCATTGGATTGTGCCTATCGCTAGTAAATAGAAAAAAAAATGGAAAACAAAACATAGCACTTTTTGCTGAAAATTTCAATCTCTCACAAAAAAAATTAATCAATTGCTCTCATCCGGCTGATTTCTGCATAGTTTATCCGAGCAAGTATGACTACCGTGCTGCTTTGGGTGCCGTTGAACCCCTATCAGCACGCCTATCAAATGGACAAATCCACTCAGTGGAGATGGCAGATCAAATCCAGGACTCACTGACAAACAAGTGCGCCTTTCTAAACATAGAGGGCCCTATTGGCAATACTCATGAGGTCACCAAGAAAGCATTAATTAAAAGAGGGGTGGATGGCCCCACCTCCATATGGATGTCGGAACTGTTTTCTACCATATCAGTTGAAACGAAGGTGGGAAACATGACCATATCAGTTAGTACCACCAGAGAATGTCTACAAAAGGGAGTTACCTCCGGAATTATGTGGAGTTTGATAGTCGATGAACTCCTATGTAGTTTGACTGATGTAGGCATGTCCTGCTGATGATATAGCCATATATGCAAAAGGAAAATTTGAAAATACCCTCTGTGATATAGTACAAAGAGGACTCAATATTACAAAAAGGTGGTGTCAATCAGCAGGGCTTAACATTAATCCCACTAAGACTACATCGGTAAAATTCACAACAAACAGAAAACCAAGATCATAAAAACCTTATTCTAGAAGATGAACTTCTGTTGAATAAGCATGAGCTTGAAGTAACCGACGACATAGGAATATATGGGACTAAAACCAAATACTTCAAAAGCTTGGGGTTGTAATCGTGTAATCGTGTAATTTCAGGCAGTAACACACGCTATTGAAAAATGTATGCCTGACAAAGTCTGATAGTCAAGCAGCCATCAGGGTACTGAGATCAAATATAATCAGCTACAGGACGGTTTGGAAGTGTCTAGGAAAACTAAACGACCCAGGCAAAAATACCAAGGTTCCGGGATATACAGGAGTGGAAAGAACCAAAGTATTAGATAATTTTGCGAGGTAAGTAGCAATATAATACTAGAAAAACTTAAAAGTGAAGTAGAGCGCAGAAAATCTAGAATGCTGGCAGATTCTCCAAGGAGTGAGGCAAGCTAAAACTTTTTTGAGAACCTGGAGATCTTTATAATATAATTAAAATAAATAATTAATAAAAATAATGTTCACATATCGACAGGGATCCTCTCAGGCCATTGTATATTGAAGGAACATCTGAGCATCTGATTGTAGATTTAGTAGGGAACAGGATGAAACATCCATCCACCTCTCAAATTGCGCTGTACTGTGCAACATAAGGGCCCTGTACCTGGGAGCTTGTGCACTTCTGCACTTTTGAAAGGAATCGCATTGGACGGGCAGCTGTAAATACTGAAAGAATAGGAGGCACAATGGATTTTTCAGGTTGCAGTGTACTATCACCCTTATCTTATATACATGCATACATCATGCTGCCTTGGGGATAATAGCAACTTCAACGCACATGGCCAACATGCCTTTACGCCAACTTGCTCTCCACCTCCATTCAAATATCTTCCTAAGTTTTAGTAATTTAGATAAGTGCTATTTCCCTTATTTGCTTTTGCCACCAAAACGATACCATACCTTCGCAATGGCATATTACAAACTTCCCTCAACGTAAAGCTCACTAAATAAGTTTACGGTAACTTCATATATCTGTTAATCCTACCTCAAACTCATTCGTGGAATCTCCAGAAGGTTCTCCAAGCGTCATTAAGCCCTCAATACGATGTTTTCTCACACTCGGAACGTGTTACGTTACCCTACCTCGCTGCCATTATCAAACACAGCATTCACCAGTGTGACATTTACACGTGCCCATCACGGAGCTTTCAGCTCTGAAGGAAATCAGTCAGTCGGTACGCATCCATCCCCACCACTGACACCGGAGCCCTTGCGCTCCGAGAGTCCCATTGTATCCGAATTACCCTAGTGTCTGCCTGTCAGACGCCGGGTAAACTGGTCGGTTCCAGAGGCGGCAGTTTCGTGTTGAGCACACGCGCGTTCCGTGCGGTTTTCCCGAAAGCTTCCCGCGCAAAAACGGAAAACTCCTGCGAACGACAGTGCTGCCGGCGGTGTTGTGTTTTTAGCACGTCTAGTTTGTGGTCGCCGGTGGGTTCTCTCGAATTGTTCTGTCTTTGTACCTCTTTTAACGGTGGCGTATGATGTTGTTTATATGTGTGTCGTCTTCACGTTGAATGACAGCTTTTCCGACAATCAACGGTGTGCTCTAAGGATAAAAGCAGATTTACGGATTCTATTATTTCAAAGCTTTAGAGGTAAAATATTCATTTTAGCTTTTATTACCTTTATGTATTATTTTTTTTATATATTACCAGGGTACCTGTAGATACATATATATATATTTTTAAAATTTAAGACAAAAAGATATTGTTTTGTAATACAAAAAACTAAATGGCCCGATATTGTTTAATTTTTATTCTGCACGGGCAAAAGAGAAAATTCTAGCCAATATTTGCAACATACAAGTTTTATAATTATTTTTCCCTACTATACTAAATGTATATAAAAAAAAACTAATAATGTGTGAATACGAATATTAATAAAAATGATAAAGACTAAACTCTTAAAAAAAAAGCAGATTTGTACTATATATGTATCTGCATACATAAAAAATATTTAAACCAAGAAATTTAGCTATTCCTTGCACAACAAAGCTTCAAATGCGCAGAAATATTTCTCGAATATCAGACAAATGTACACCTCCTACTATCAGTGCGATAATGCACTCGCAATCCCTAGTTATAAAAGTGGATGGGCGGCTATGCTATCAATGAGGCGTCCCGTACGGTTTACCGAGCATTGCTTATTACCAGAGAGCGGTCGTTTTAATGACACAAAAACGAGGAGGCAAAAACGAGGCAAGGTCACTCCGCGATTACAGCCAAATCGGTCTTGCGCTATCCATACGCACTCTGCTTGAAAATAGTGAAAAATAATACGTCAAATGCATAAAAACAACATTCTAACCTACACTGTCGTTCGATACATAGGAGTGAGTAATTTTTCTAAATTCTATTCGATGTGAAAACATCTTTATAAATCGCGGTAAGAATCTGTTAATGTAAGTTCGACACTATCCACTAATCGCATTCGCTCCAAGATTATGTAAACTGTGCAAATAATTCCCATTATTTTCGCCGCCCTCTATTTATTATCATAAGATGCTTTTTTTGACAAAAAATGTTTTTCTAAAAGCATTTTCCTATGCTATTCTTCGTAGAAATAAGACATTTACATACATAAACATACGCCAGTACTTTCCGCCTTAATTTTTGCAATGAATGGAGGTAATAAACGTTCAACCTCATGATAACGCAACGTCCATTTACATATGCAGATTTAACGGGGAATTCTTTGGAAATGTCTTAATAGATTTGGCTTGCGCGCGCGAAATTTGCATATCTTAAACGGGAGGCTGAATGAAAGGCGGAATTAAAAAGGCAAAGGACGGAACAAGTGTTCGAATAGTAAAGCACGCATTTTCAACATTCATTCGATGAGGGAACATATACCCAGTACACGGACGGCATCGCTGTGATTGTAAGAAAGGATTTAATATTGCTTTTTAAATGAAAATGAAATGGGGTAATTATTCTATGCAAAACAAAAAAAAAAAAACGGTTTCTTTTCATTCGTTTGATTTTTCCTTTGAACGCACGCTGTGTTGTGAAATATGGGGTTGTAACAGGAAATAAGGCCTGTTCGTTTCATTATTTATTTCCACTGACAGGTATCGTTTCTGAATTTGAAAAAAAAAGTAACAGTAGATGACGTTTTTGTTTTAAGAAGTGAAGTGTTTACTTCTGTTTAGGTTGGTATGAAATAAAAGAAATTCTCCACGGTTTTAAAAAACTTGTTTGAAAAAAAAGGTTATTTTCCTAAAGGTATCTATGTACAGTGATGGTCTTAATTAATATGTCCCTCTATGACCGAGAGAATAACAAAACTTTTCTAAGACAGTTCGGCTTCTATCGGTGTTCGTGTGGATGAAACAGTAGATATTTAAATCGATGCGTTCTGAATGTGGCTGTTGGGGTATTGCATCCCACTATTGAGCAAAATCCTTATTTAATATCCACGAAAATAAGGGAAGAAGCCTATCAAAATTCCTCGGATTTGGAGCTAGTGAACGAGTCCTGGTAAAGCCTATCAAAATTCCTTGACCTTGAAGCTAGTGAACGAGTCGTGCTACTACTCACTGATGCTGCTGCATATATGCTAAAAGCTAGAAAGTATTAAAAGCCATATATCCTAATCTATTACATGTAACATCTGTGATTGATAATCTACACTACGAACAAGTTTGTATGCAGACAAACTTCCAGGTCTTCCTTTGCCACCTTCTCCTGTTATCACTCGGCGGGAAACGTGGGCAGAAGCTATTCAATTTTATACTACGCATTTTAATGTATTCAAAGATTTTCGACGTCAGCAGGATTGTTGAATCTAAATTAATTTTACAAAAAGGCGGATATAAAATACGAAATACATAAGGAAAAGCAATATTCAATATTCAAGCAGAAAATTTAGTAATACGCAATATTTTGTAATACCATTCTGATGAAGCTCTTTCAAGAATTGAAACTTTCACTCTTATCAACTAATAACAATCATTAAAGACGTTTTCCCGTACATTCTACATCTAAAGCATTTTAAAATAATACTTAATACAAATACTTTAATTTTAAAGTATTCTATAGATGAAAGCAAAATTAAAGAAAGTTATGTCAATAAATGTCAAATCGGCAAAGTTATCCTGAAAAAAAAGTATTAAAAAATATACGGAATGCCTCATTTAAGAACATAAAATCAAATTGATTTCTAGCTAAACGGGAGACAATTAGAATTTCTAGACTATACAATAAATTTGGTTTTTCTCTTACAAATTTAATACAAGTTATAGTTAGTGAGTAACTTTCTAAAAACATCCGATATACTGCATATGTATTTTCAGCTGGCGGATGCACAATAGCAAGAGGGTGTGCTCAATGGAGTAAGACATATCCGAAGGAATATGGAGAAACGTTATAAATGGCACGTGAGAGCATAGAAATCCAATATCTTCGCGATTCGTACAAAATACGAAATTTAGGTTTTATTGTAATACTGTACGCCAGCAGTCGACTGGGTTCCGCCCACCTCTTCGAGCTCGTGACGTAAGATGTCCGTGTGGGCGGGATTTCCACCAACAGGATATGATTGTGCTGTAAATATTAAAGACTCACCCTTACCTGCTAAGAGAATGGTGGAAAATGTAATACCCCCCCTGTTAGAATTGCACGCATACACTCGTATTTAGTATCGATTATCCCATTAATATAACTACATATACGTCTATCAGCAAAAACTTCATTAAAACCATTTCAAGTGTCCCCATTTTTACAATCGTACATAACAACTGACAGTTGCACATAAATATTTAGATTGGAAGATCATTGCATGCAACTCGAATAATTGATAACTGGGTCAGTACGCTCGCGAATAGAAGACTGCTTTGCGTGCGCTTAATCTGTAAATTTTAATGAATCAATTAATGATGACAGACGCGCTGGTACGCGTTTCGTGTGTTTGCAAAACGTTTCCAACAACCCATCACCGTAGTATATAAATAAATGTTTACTGTAAGAACAGCGTGTAAGCAAACAAGTGAGCTAATATTAATGGAATGTAATATTGAAATTGAGCGTAGGTGGATGCCGAAGAGTGCGCGTAAGATATTTAAATATAGTATTGACTTAAATTTTCTTTTGCGGTAAATATTGTAACTACCGGTTGCCGCTTTCAAATTAAACGCAAAGTTCACAGTACTGTTTATTCTAGAACAAAGTTACAAGGCATTCCTTTACATTCCTTTAATCTATGTCATGACAGTTTAATCACATTAATTAAATTTATACTCATTCCTAAACATCGAGCAAAAACTTATTTTCCTATGTCTTAGCCTATGCAAAACACAGCTTTTACTGTTGCTTCTAAATATGTATAAAGTTCCTCTAGGAACTTATGTGTAAAAACTTTCTCCTCTGGTTCAATTTTAGCATAATTTCCAGGTTCATTTATATTCAGCAATCGACTGAAAATATTTTTGTTTAAACAGGTGGATTTATTCCAGAAATTTCACTTATATATTATACATAGCTTGTTTTATTCTATATGTTATGAATTAATATTAAAATGTTGCATAGTTTCGTAATTCGAGAAACTTTACGATGAGAATATTGGTGACAAAACCTCAGATTTACAGTTGAGATTAAAAATGTAGGTACAGTGCAACCTCCATTAACGAACACACTTATTTAAGGAGCGGTTATTACTTCTCAGAACGTGCTAAGTTAATCTTGTGTATTTTTTTTTTAAATACGCGAACAGCGTTGCTTACGTACTGTAAAAATATATAAGAATTGGCCTCTAGTTATCCGATAAAATATTACCATAGAATATTAAACATTGGCAATTCTAACACAAAATATATTTATCAAAACCCAATTTTTGGCCAAGAGTCGGCGGTTATACAGAGCGGTCCAGTTTTTTTTTTTCAGAATACTTTACTAGCGTACTCTTACAAGAAAATTAATGACAAAAGTTTATATAAACATTTGTCATCAAATGTTTCCCAACGGATATATCGCATTGTAAAGTGTTCCATTTATATTGATATTGACAATCGTAGTGTGCTGCCAACGGTAACTAATCTGTCAAAAATACACAATCTACATTTACTAAAAAGTTTGTGTGATACTACTATGCCAAGAAAATTTAGTAATGAAGAATAGGCAGATATCCATTTTATTTATGGATTCTGCAACGGGAATGCCGAAGCGTCGGCGTCGGTGCGTGAATACGGCCAACGTTTTCCTCAAAGGAGACGTCCGGATTCTCAAGTTTCCATAGATACTCATCGGCGTTTTCGTGAATTTGGTTTACGCGCTAATAATGAACAAAACCGAAATGAAAATCACATACAAAGAGGACTTAATAACCGTATTCTCCGGGCATTTAATGAAAACCCACGACTCAGTTCTCGCAGAGCGGCTGAACGACTTGATGTAACGAAATCAAAAGTATTAAGAACATTACAGAAAAGCCTACCATTTTCAACTTGTGCAAAATTTACATCCTGGTGATACGGAGAGAAGGTTGATCTTTTGCGAGTGGATGTTAAATCAGGTAGAAAATAATCACGAGTTTTTGCATAAAATTCTTTGGACTGACGCAGCTACATTTACGAGATTCGACCACGCAATTTTCAACATGAATTTAGTGTTAATGTTTGTCTGGGCGTCTTACGTAATAACATTTATGGTCCATAGTTTTTGCCGCCAAGATTAAACTCGGTCTTATTTCGTGAATTTATTGATACTAATTTTGAGGATGTCCTTCATGAAATACCCATTTACTTTAGAAGAAACCGTTGGATACAACTAAACGGGGCTCAAGCGCATTTTGGACTACCTGTGCGTGAATGGTTGAATATCAATTATCCACAGTTTCGGGGAGTGTTGAGAAATAAGGTTTACGCTACGCCTGTTAATACAAGAGAAGAATTACTTGGAAAAATTCAAGAAGCATGTAATGAAATAATTTACATATATCTAACTCCATTGATGGACCGCACTGGTCCGACGTTGTAGGAAATGTATCGAGGTTGGGGGATTACAATTTGAACATCTTCATTATTAATTATTGCGCCATTAACCATTACTTAAAAATAAATTCTTTTCATATACTTTCTAATAGAATAAACCTTGTTCTCTAGAATTCTTTTATGGATGTTTACAATGCAATATTTCCGTTAGGAAACATTTAATGACAAATGTTTATATAAACTTTTGTCATTAATTTTGTTGTTAGAGTACGTAACGTATCCCGAAAAAAATTTGGACCACGCTGTATATATATAAAATATTTTAACTTTTCCCTTGCTTTGTAATTTTATTATCTTTATTCTGAACTTAGAAGATGGTGTTTTTAAACTTGCGAAATTTATTTCGTTCATAATAATACCCCTACTTCCAGAGAACCTACGTCTCCGTAAACTTCGTCTCCAATAAAAGAGTTTTCCCAACCCACATTACCGCAACCGCCTGACAATAAACAACCCCAGTTTGCGCGTACGCGGCGAAACTTGGCAATTAGGCCATGTGTACTTTCCCGGTTGTATATCCTCGCTCCTATCGTCAAAGTCTTACCCCATTTACCCGTCGTCTGTAGACGTATCGATTACTCCTCCGTCTCGTCCTCAACCGAACGATGAATTTCTGATTACGTCTTTCGATCTCCACCGAACGGGTCGGATAAACTCGAAGATGGCCGTTCCGCCGACTCTCTTGTTGCATTGTTCGTGTTTTTAACGGAGGAGAGAAGGGTTCTAGTAAATTAAATTCATGCGAACTGGAAAGACCCGATAATGCAGCCGGCTAATTACTATATTTTGCCGGTTTCGTGCTGTTTTCCGAAGCTGCAAACAAAATATTCTATCTCGCGTTCACGGTTCGGCGCCCAAAAGTGAGTGGCCTACGTTTGTTTTTGGGAAGCGAATGGGAATTTTAAATTTAGATTTCATTTCCGTGTTTACGGAGGTATAAATAATTTTGTTACGACTAACAGGATACTAAAATCTCGGAAATGGCTCTGTATCGTTGGTAGTATTTATCAATGGAGTTGTCATCGTCGAAATGTTACTCAGCAAAATTATGCTATGCGACAAAATTGTTTAGAAGCGCATGGGCATTGATCAGATGTACTTTTATTCCAAAATCTGACGAAATGGTATGCAGAGTTGGCGAAATTCGATCGAAAGATAATGAATTAGTAAAGGGCTTTCACTGCTTGGGATATGCAGACGATCTTAGAATAGTCGTTAGACTAATGCTGTAAAAATGAGCGACTATCAGTCAATGCTTATAAAATATAAGTCGTCACGTTCTCGAGGAAAAGAATGCCAGAAGGTTAACAACCACTGTGTTAGGAACTGACAGATTCCATATGCCAAAGTGATGAAATATCTTCGGGTCTAGTTTGATCAAAGACTCACAAATCCAGAAAACAAACAACAATGCCACTATTGCTCTGAAAATATGCAGGAGGTGATGTGGAAGAAATTGAAAACAAAGAAGATATTCCGCAGGTTTCCGCACCCGAAAATGAATTTAACCTTTGATTAGAAGCTTACACAGCTTCAATAAACCTTTCACAAACTAAACTTTGAAGTGTATTTATCTTGTCACCACTTGATTACTCTGATTTTAAATCACGATGTCGATTTTGTATAAATATCTAAGAAGTTACATTAAATGAATTCAATAGTTAATGTTAACCGCTCATAATTTTTGTATGAATGATCCACGTTGAGGAATACGTGTTAGATATTAAATTTTCCCACATTGTCATCAGTGCACGTGTTTGATATTTATCCTTAACCTTGCTGCTACGATACGTATTATTATTCTGATGCAATAAATTGATCCCTTTTACTTGTGACGTCAGAGAGAAATATTACGTAAATGGATCACTGAGAGAATGGAAATTATCTAGGTAATTTAATGAGCTGACGCCCTGAAGTAAAAATTTTACGGTCATGTGCCGTAAAATATTTATATTTTTATCACCAACTGTAAAACCTACAGTGATTAGAACTGGCGTGAGTTTGAAATGTTTTTTTCTTTTAAAAATATGAGCACTAAAAGGGTAATATACGTGTAACGATCGACCTACATTACATTAAGCACTATTTCTTTTGCTGTTCATAGTTCTCATATTGTTTTTTATTGTATATGTTGTTACATTAACCGGGAAACTTTAATCAAAGATATATGTAAGATAGACACATATAGATAGATATTTTTAAGCTGTATGTATAGAAATTTTAAGTTATTAAGTTATTATGTTAACTTATGACATGTGTATGCAAATAAACAGTGTGTACCAATAAATGTTAATATGTATCACACTAAAATCGTGAGCTAAAAACGACGCAGATTAAAAAATTTAAAAAAGTTATCCTTTAGTATCCCCGTTGTTCAGTAGTAAATGTAAGAGAAAGAAAATTCTAAGTATTATTGCATGCATTCTAATAAAATTTCTATTAGATGCTATACATTTACTGTTATGAAGTCTACATGGAAATAAAAATAACAGATAAATATCTAATGTTCGATCTCGCATCACGCAAACGTTTTTCTCTTGATTCACAACGAGTAAGTATCTGCGCAAATAATCAAATATATTATCTACCCTGTTCTAACTGGAAATGTTCTACCTTAATATGCATAGTATTCATACGCAGCTAAACTTAGTACAATGATAGCGCCGATTAGAAAAAACTGACGACCACACAACAAAGTAACTGCGAGTACTCGGATCGACAATATGCATAATGCATAATAACAACCCCTAGTTGAACACTTCGAATGCCTTTCTTTTGAGTTAATCGGCCATTAGCCGGCGCGACGTTTCGTGAGTCTATCTGGATCTGACTGCAAATAAACTACTTTACTTTATTACAGGCAACTTGTCACACGGAATGCTTAATTTATTATTATATTCGGATTTTATGGGGCCAAGCCGGAAAAGGGCTTCGTCTAATGCAGCCGTTATACTTTTTATAACGTTAAATAGAAGTAAAAGTTGATTAAGAGTAACCAATAGTGTATGATTGGTTGCGTGGTTTTCGCTGTTTTACTTTATTATTTAATAAATTAAATAGTTGGTAAAAAGAACTTCCAAATAAATTATAGTTTGGGTTAGGTTTTGAGAATAAAATGGAGAAAATGTTCTGTCGCAATGTTGGCTGTAATTTTTTAAACATTTGTATAGAAAGAAATTAAAGATTCAACAAGAAAATTTCATTTTGATTCCACAGTCCTCAATTTTCCTCCCCCTAATATTCTCTAGTCACCTTCAATATCGAGCTACCGCTTGCGAGCAGGATAAAACTTTATATATTTTGTGAAGTTTCTCTCGTTTATGAATAACATGTTAAAAAAAAGATACTCTTAAGAATCTCCCGAAAATTTATGACAAAAATTAAACTGGGCCACCCCCCACTTCTTCCTAAAGGGGAATCAGGGAATACTTAATGAAATGTAGCTCCAACGTTCCCTGTTTTATAGCTTATCTGAGGTTGATTCGAGTTAAGTCCTCGCTGACAGCGAAGATAAAAGAATATTTGCGCTAACGCGAAGCGGAAGCGAGCTTCATTTTTTTTCCTCGGCCCCAAAAATTTATCCCCATTTCGTCGGGCGGGCTGAATTTTAATAGAGAATGATTATGCGCGTTAAAAAGGTGAAGAATTGCCGGTGCCAGAAGGTCCAAGAGGTCAAAAATCCCTCGCCGTGCGCCCTAATTTACATTTCTGGCCGCGTTCGCAGGCGGAGATTGGGCGCTCCTCAAATATTTAATTCGAGTTTCATTTCTTTACGTTTATACTGGCGGGAAAGTGGAAAGGCTAGGGTGGGCGTTTTAAATATACAAAAAGGGGATGACGTGGCCGTGAACTCGCGGTAATTAGTTATTCAAGATTATTAATTTCGGAGGATTATATTTTACAGAGAGGGTGGAGGATCGAGTGAGGTTTTTGAGAACTTCGGAGCAAGTTTGGAAAAAGTTGATTTACGCACGGCAAAATTTAACCATAAGTTTTTGTCATACATACAGGGCGTGGCAAAACGAATTTTGAGGGGTAATAGAAAAGTATTGGGTGTGTATAGAGAAATAACGTTTTTATTTCTCAATTGTACAGTACATACTATTAACGCTTTTCCTCACTCTTTGGCAAATACTGAGGAATGAACATTTTAAGTCCTGGAACAAGTGTCGAACAAAGCCACGAAGGCCTTCTGGGCCTGCAGAGGAATGTTTGGTAAAACGTGGGGGCTATATATGGGGGGGTCATAGTACCTTCTATAACCTATGCCTCGTTAGTCTGGTGGCATAAGGCCAGTCTGGGCTACGCGATAAACGCGTTCAGTAAGGACCAAATGATTGCCTGCTTTGGCATCACGGGAGCCATGTCCTCCACGTCGAGTGCGGCCATGGAGACCATTCTTGGGCTTCCTCCGCTTCAGTTAGTGTTGCGATCAGAAGCTACCGTGGCAGCTTACACAGTAAAATGTAGCGGGCGTAAAGGTTTCTCTGGCAAAACTGGAGACCATACCAGCATTTTCAACTACATCGAACAGGCAGTACCTCTGTCCACAGGGGCGGACAAGATTCCGCCCGTCTTCAGCTTCACTAGGAAATACTCCTTAGATATTTTTAATAGTGAGACCTCCAAAGCTTACATCCACAGACCGCCGCGATGTTCTCATCGCTGGTTTGTGGATGCTTCGAAGACGCCGAATGGCACAGGCATTGGGATCTGGAGAGATGGAGAACCGAATCAGTTTTGGGGGCTCCACCTCCATCTTTCAAGCTAAAGTAATAGCCATCCAGACTTGAAGAGCAGAAGAAACTCCTGTGCACCTCCTTGCCGACTGCCTGGCAGTGGACAGGGAGAGACGGAGTTGTCTAGGGGTCGCTCGGTTGGACGAACCCAGTCTACGTAAACTTACTCTCGACCAACTTGCGGACCTCTTTGTTCGAGTACAACCAATATATAATAGGGGCACAATAGATCTTAAGGCCGAGTTACCTTACGGGGTAAACCTGCCCATGAAGGTAAAAAAAAAGTATAGAAAATTTTAACGTCAACCATACAAAATATTTTGATATCATACTGTTGGGTTTTAATGGAATATATTTTAAAAGATCAACAGCATCCTCTAAATCCAGCAAGCATTTCATCAATAGTTTTGACCCATGGAATAACAATTCCTACATATTATCTTGTTGAACCTCAGTAGCGAACTTAAACCTTTCATTATAATTGTTACATCTTAAAAGCAATCCATCAATATGTTGAGCAGAAACAATGAAGAAAGAATCATCAACATAACTGTACAAACCAACAAAGGTTCAAATCCCACACCATTCAATACATCAACGAACAATTTATCCATGATTAATTCTGCCTCTTATAATATTAGACTAGATAAATTATATAAAGCAGCGGACCAAGGATATTTTCTTGAGGCACACCAGAGACAATTAAACGTGGAAAGGACAAACGGCCATCATATGAGACCTGTTGCTTTCTATCTTTAAGATAAGAATCGAAGATATTTACTAAATCATTATTAAAACCAATATAATTTAGAATAGCAAGCAAAAAGGTATGAGCGATGGTATCAAATGCCTTGGAGCAGTTTAATAACATCAATGCAGCCACCCGATTAGCATCTAAAGGCTAAGGTTTTCCATTCTGACTTTCAAATACGTACGCATTCGACTATTTTATCTCTAGTTCGTTCACAAGACCAAACAATACCTAGACCGTGACATTTCGGCCTCTTCGAGCCTAAATTACCTCAGCCAGTTTCCAAACTTCCTATTCGCAATATTCGGGCTTGCATAAAGTCGGTTGGCTTCTGCGGTTTTCCGTCATCGGAACGTCATACACGCATCGTAATTTACTCGTCTAACGCATGTGCCTTTGATGTTAGCGTTTTCGTTTTAAATTTTCCGCCAAACTCTGTGCCTGTCTCCACCGTTGCACAACAGCGGCTCCGACGCTTTGATCTCCAAACTGTAGTAGCTGCATTATCGAACCAATTGTTTCTGCAGTTTCAGTGATGTATGGCGACTGTTTATTGTATGTGCATACGCTTCTACCGTAATATCCGCTTTGCTTGTGTCGATTCCTAAACCACCGCTTTTGTCTGCGGCTCTACGTCTTTTGTCTTATATGTATATACTTCAAGTACTTTTTTGATTGACTATAAAGTGAAATCATTCACATATAAATGTTCCACATAAATTCCCCATTTAAAACATTATTTAGATAAATAAATTCACAGACAGCCCTCAAAATTAAAGGAGTTGTACGATAGTGAACACAATTTTCTTTGTTAGTATTATTGGAACAACTAATTATTGCTATTGAGAGCGCTGTGCTGAAATTTGCCTCAATACCCACTTTAAACGGTGAATTAAACAACTCAGATATTCTGCAGGAAACATTATCCCAAAACCGGGCAATTTTCAACTATGTATGTCTATCTTAATTACCTGTGCTTGCAGAAGGAAACCTGCCCATCCGGGAAATCTACTGTTTAGTCTATTCTATAGCCCCGCTTTGAAATTCGACAGTAAGCCATCGTCAAGATAATCCCGTTATCGATTCAATCAACTTCTATGCGCCGATGTGGTCCGCTGCGACCCACTGTCCTCTGGCAGTTCATTTCGTCGACGATTATTCGGAACTTTCCCATACCGTAGGGCCTCCCTCTAATTCCCTAATTAACTCGTAGCGGCGCGAAACAGATGTGCTACGTGTACGGAGTACGCGTATCTTATCTACCTAAGCGCAGTAGATGAAATTACGTGACGGTCTACAGAAAATTGGGGAAAACCCCGGACGGAGATGGGTTTTAAAATCGCCCAAAAGCGCCATCCACTCCAGCTTATCGCTTATAAAACCGACAATGCACGTTCGGTGGACGATGGCATCCGTTTTAATAATAGAGCAGGCACTAGATGATCGTGTGCGGAGGCTCGAAGGAGTCCCCCAGGGCCGTGCGTCCGATCCTCTATTCTTCGCGATCTTTACAACGGTACCGTGGGCGCTTAGCCTTTTGAATTATTGAAGTGAATGTTTGCTAAACAAGCGTCCTTTGCGTGTTTTTACGTCTGTGCAACGCGCATCCTTCCAACATCCGATTCATACCTCTGGCCTAGTGGAAACACTCTCTTTGGGTGCCACAATTGCTGGGGAACTGACAGCAGTTTCTTTTTTACCAAGGATATTGTGCACTGAAGCTTTATATATACACCTTCTTAATATACTTCGTAACCATAAACCTAAAATGAATATAATATATACAATCAAATGCTTAGAATGTCTGCTTCTGTAAATAACACGAACTAACACAGACAACTGCATGAAAGAATACAATAACAGAAAGTTAGACACAATTCAAATATATTTCAACACAGATTAAATACAGGTCACTAAACGGATTACAATAGCTCAAAAATATTACACAAAAATCAAAGCGGTTTTGAAATTAATTCGTTATTCGAGATTTTTTAAATAGACAGACATAGAAAATAGAAACAAGGCAGTTTGAAATGTGATCAACAGAGAACTAAATAGGGCAATAATTCTGTAACTATCGTAATTACCAGGTCAAACTACGTTGGAAATGATATGTTTTTTAAGGATTTCAAGAGATTGCAAAATTTGACAAATTTTGAAGGGACACCCCTTGGATTTTTCAGAAAAAATTTCAATTTTTCAAAGTGCGTAAAATCGTACTTCAAATGGAAGCTATATGCGTATATTTCATAGAAAAATTGTTGTCCCTTCTGGAAAAGATAATATTGGACTTTTCCGGTAAAATTTGACCCAAAGTTTAATGATTCTTTTAAAGATTAAAGACCCACATGCATATATCTGCAGAACTAATTGTGATAGGGCAAAAATTCTTTAACAATCGTGATTACCAGGTCAAACTACGTTGGAAATGATATGTTTTAAAGGATTTCAAGAGATTGCAAAATTTGACAAATTTTGAAGGGGCACCCCTTGGATTTTTGAGAGAAAATTTCAATTTTTTAAAGTGCGTAAAATCGTACCTCAAATGGAAGCTATATGCGTATATTTCATAGAAAAATTGTTGTCCCTTCTGGAAAAGATAATATTGGACTTTTCCGGTCAAATTTGACCCAAAGTTTAATGATTCTTTTAAAGATTGAAGACCCACATGCATATATCTGCAGAACTAATTGTGATAGGGCAAAAATTCTTTAACTATAGTAATTACCAGGTCAAACTACGTTGGAAATGATATGTTTTAAATGATTTCAAGATATTGCAAAATTGCTCGTACATTGAATCACTCGCATTACAACAAACGCCATTGTGACACTAGTGTTTTAATATACTATTACAGATTTTAGTAGAAATTATGGAATATTTTCCTTTGAATGATGAAATGATGTAAAAATTACTGATTGTTCCAGAGAAAATGATATTTTATGTTAATCAGATCCATATTTTATCAATATTAATACGATAATAAGGTGCTGGATAACTTCCAGTCCATCAGGATTGACCCATTAATCTCCAGTCGAGCAATCCCATTGAAGCCGACGAGCTAATTCGATAGTTAGCGATCACACCGTCAATTATAGTTACAATTATCAAGCGGAAACCCGACGATCCACCGCACGATTCCTAGGATGCGAACAGGTTAAACAGGGCAAGACGCGCTAGTCCCAAATTAGACGTATAATTCGGCCATTCGCCAACTGAACATTGTTAATCTACGCTGATCTCGTTTTAATGAAGACCTGGAAGTGTACTCGAAGCTCTGCGTTCGACCCACGGGGAGCCGCCGGATACGTATAGGCTCTCTCTTGGACGGGGCAGGCGATTCTAGGGCGTTGTTGAAAGGGAGTCTTTGAGAGTTTTCCGAACGTTTTATCATCGGAATTAGGATACTGGGATGAATTCAGCTGATTAGTTGATTGGGAAGTTGTGTTTTTCTTTGGGTTATCTCGAAACGGAGTTACGCTGGATTAGGGTGGAGGAGTTGTTAGGGAATTCCACGGGTTGAAAAAACACGCTGATTGTTTTGTTGTTGTTCGAGGATTGGAATAACAGCCAACGTAATTAAATCAATGAGTGATTTAGAATTTGCTGGATAACTTATGAATTGAGTTCGGATTCTACGTAAAGAAGGCAGCATGATGGAGCTCCACTACATAACGATTGATCAATGGATTGCTAATAACGGACAGTTCTTGTGGCCACCCCGTTCACCGGATTTC
This sequence comes from Cetonia aurata, assembly GCA_949128085.1. NCBI lineage: Eukaryota > Metazoa > Arthropoda > Insecta > Coleoptera > Scarabaeidae > Cetonia > Cetonia aurata. The sequence goes on from OX421885.1 coordinate 41,522,864, forward strand.
GCAGTGTTAAATTTTTTTGTTTTGGTAACTATAAAATGCCAAGTTTGCACCACTGACAACAACAGCTGATTGTATGCAACGTATAAAAAGTGCTTTTCATGGTTTATCTCCACAAGCAATTAGAAAAGCGACTTATCGTGTAGTACTCAAAAGATTTCTGATTTTGAGCAAGTGTTAGAGAAAAAACGCGGGTGTTAGAGAAAAACACGGGCTGAGTCATCTTCCGCTGCAGCGATGTCGACGGTGTATACATATAAAAAAAGGAAACTTCGTTATGCAATGTATTTTGTCGAATAATAAATATAAATAAATAGGAGAACAGGTGTGTTTCAATTATTAACCAAATATTCCCGATCAATCCTTAACACAAGCATTTTTAGTTTTATAACATGCAACTTGTCAACCTGGGTAATTGGACGACATTTCTAGGCTGGCATTCAGTAGGTACAATTAAAGTCTGCAACATTTTATTACCAGGTGAACAGATTTTGTGCTGAATTCGCTGTCATTTCAACATTGGTTACTTTTGAACTGCCTGGCTGAATATATTTAAAACCCTCGCTTTATTTTCCACTGAAAAAGGTTGTTTTTTATTAAGCGAATTTTCCATATTGACAAATGGGAGGCACCACGAACAAAGAAACGATTTCTTTAAATACAACCTAACATTTTATACACAAATTTTTCCATTTTTCAGCTAACTTACGTGTTTAACGAAAACAATGTGCTATACAGCCTTAATAAAGACTTATTTATATAATATAGGAACATAATAATGTTAAAGATAATAAAATGAAATAGCAAGGACAATAACCAAAACACATGTTGACAGACACCAAATGACATGTCAAATGACTTAATTATGTTGGAATTGTCCTAGTATAAGCGTAGTTGTCTATAGACCAATGATAAATGTTATTTTCAATCTGACGAGTTGATGACGCACTGTCCATCCATTTATTAACGCCGTTCGCCGATTAAAATATAGGTAATATCCTTGTTTATATATCTTATAGTTATTCAACCGAGCTGCGTAAGGTGCTGATACCTGGCGGCGATAGTATAAAAGTACTGATGAATGAAATTAAATACCGCCAAATATTCATTGAAATGCGAGCTATGTTTGTTGCAGATTCTGAAATAAACTTGGCTGTTAATAACAAAGTAAAACCAATCAAAATTAAGAAATTACAATGCAACATTATTAAAAAAAAATGAATGGGCACGCCACACCTGACACGCCATCTGAACGCCACCCAAAGGTACTTCAAACCGGTTGAATAACTATAAGATATATAAACAAGGGTAATATATGTGTTTTAATAACCTTTTGTATCACCCTGTATTGTTGATTTTACAATTATTTAAACTTGTGTATAATACTACGTACTGACTGAAGTATTAAATTCAATTTCCTAATTCAAATATTTCATTAGAAGTTATTGATTTTTTATTAGATTGTCGATAAAACGTAAAATTCATTAAAAATTCGTTTTTCTCAAAATCTATCAAAGATAGGTGTAGGGACTTCTTGCTTATTTTTAATAATTTGTGCTATAAGAAAATGAAGTAATATACAGAGCGTTCTATTTAAAAAAAAAAGCAACTTGAGAGTCGTTTCCGGTGTAACCGGAAGTAGTTCAGTGTTGCCAAATTTTTTATTTGAAAGATCCATACCGAAAACCCCAAATACAAATTTTTAGCATTCAACTAGTAGTAATACCAAAACTTGAATAGTTACTGGGAAGGCAGCCAAATTGATCAAAATAAAACAAATCCTTTATGTATTAATCTGAGTGTTCGCTAAATTTTATTAACTTCTTCAGAGATACATACAAGCTAATAAAATTTAGCGAAAGCTCAGATTAATATATAAAGAATCGTTTTAATTTGATCAATTTGGCTGCCTTCCCAGTAACCTTTCAACTTTTGGTCCTAACGGCTACAGCCAGTATTACCACTTCTCTTCAGTAATAATACCTATCAATGCAGAGGCTGGTTATATCCAAATCATTCCAAATGACTGCACTGCACCAAATATTCCGCTTCCCAGCCACTGCTAGGAGATACTTCACTCCCTCTATACTCCGAAATACATCTACGAATCTACTTATACAGTAATGCAAAATCAATAGGCCTCCTCTCAAAGCGTAAAGACAACAATCCCACCGTTACGTAGGTACTCGCATATAACTGCTCAGTTACCTTTCCGCATCAATAACGAACATTTCCCGTATAGTCTTTGTGCAACTTTCAAGTAAAACATTAACATATAAGCAGTACACCAACCTAAGCGAAGCACTAATGTGTATCAAACGTTTGTGGTCTCGAGTTAGAAATTTGAATTGACGAAGCGCCGTTGAACTATTTGAAAGGGGATCCGGCTTATCCAAAGTCCCTCTAACTAGGTCGTCAGGTTGACGGAACTGGGGATTATTAGTAACTTTGCTTTTTGAGGGTTTATGTGTATAGGTAGTACATATAGGAAATTGTTGCCTTTAGATTGGAAGAGCGCTAACTAAGCCTTAATGAATTAATGTAACCTCTGTATAGTGTGGTTGATGTTGGGCGCTCAGTTTGATAGGGTTGAAAATTAGACTGGAAGGATTTTGAAACCGTTTATAATGGTGAAAGATGGGAAAATGCAGAATTGTGTTTTTCATCTTAATTCTAGGAATCAATATTATTCTAAGTATACCTAAATGTTGCAAATTTGGTTTGAGACTCAACATTTATCTTATGAAGATTATAAACATATATGCTTGGCTGTTCGCAGTTTCGCTGACAAAATCTGCAGTTTGAGCCACCATTGTGCATACCGTTTTTGCATAGGTGCCCCCTTCGCTGGAGTCACCAGACCTCATCTATAGCAGTTCTCTAGTTTGCCTTCAGCATAGGTTTCTTATAACTGTTTTACCACGTTTCCCTGTGGTATTACTCTAGTGCTCATGTTTTGTGCGAATCCAAAATCTTAGGTATATATTTTCGGGCCATTTATGTAAAGTTCTGCTTCAGGGTCGACTAAGACCTTAGCTTCCGCCTGCTGTTGAGTTTGATGTTGAAGCGGCTCAACGCTGGATATGAGGTGGAAGTCTGCGTATTGTTGAAGACTATAGACCTTTACACTTAATCTAAAACAACAAATTTGTTGTTTATAAAGCTGTTGTGAAAAATTGCCGTAAAATAATTTTTACTTTTTAAAATGTTCTAAAGAAATTTGTGCCAAAATTGTTGAGATATATGTTACGTACACAGATAAAAATACGGAGTTGGATTTAACACCGTTTCAACACTTTTCCGGTGTTCCCTCACGACCATCCGTTCAAGGAGCCTCCATTTAAGAGTTAAATATTTTACACCTCAACGGAAGAAACGTGGAGGCAATTTCATCCTAGAAACTGTGAATTTCCTCCAATAAGGAGGATGTTTCTCCTCTTACGAAGGTAAAACACACCGCTGGGAGGTTAATGGGAGCTACTGAAATCCATATCAGAGGTAACTACCTCCTTAATAGATGAGATTACCACCGCCAAGGAGAGATTCTAACTCCATTTGAGAGCACATTCCCTCCTTGACAGACGAAAATGCCTCCGTTACGGAAACTATTGTTCCATGACGGTGCTATTGAAATCCATATCGGAGGTAACTTTTTCCGAAATAGAAGAAATTACTTCTTTTAGCCAGCGTTTTTAATTCCATATCAGAATTAATTGATTTCATAGCGAAGTTACTGGAAACCAAAACGAAGTCAATTTTTCTCATAATACATGAAATTACCTACATATTTCCATTACGAAACCAGTTATTCAATTTTGTATTTACATAGCACAGCCATCGGAAACACTCAATACCAACCAGCGAATGTCCACTTTAAAATAAAATTCTTTTCCTGCGAATACATATGCTGTCTACATGAAACAAGTTTCTTTCACATCTTATGAAATGTGCATGGAAGACTGTGCTTTTCAAAGAGAAAAAAATCTCTATAGGAGAGGTATAAACAACAAAGCCGTTTTGTTTCTTAGAATGTTTTATTTTTTAAATAGTGAAATTGTAACAATCATATAATTCCAAAAGAGTTACATAAGTGTGGTTATTACTTTTTACACACGAATTGGCGAAATTCTGGGGCTAGAGAGTAGATAATTATGTGTTAAATACATATACTAAATCAAAGGTCATTTTGAAATGAAGAGTTTATATTAAGGAAACACGAACACGACATATCCGTAACGATAACATGTTGACTTACTACCTAGGAAACTCACACATTTAATAAGAAATTAAAGAACAAATAGGAAACTAAGTATGTGAACGTCCTTAATTAGGTAATAATAATTAAGTCAGGGTTATTCATTATATGGAACTAATATTAATATAATAATTTTTTACATTCTACATACTTAATTCAAACACATTATTACATTTTAATAATTTCCATAGGATAAATATCGTTTTCATACTATAACTGCAAACTGCAAGTAGTGTACAGAAAAAAAAATTATAAAGCACAAGCACGTATAACCAACAAGATGATATTCTGCTATACATTTCATTTACTTGCTTTATCTACATCAAATTTGGTAATGTGCTGTCCTTCAACTTTCACCCACCTTTTGATATTCTGATACTTTATGCGTAAATATATATTATATTTCTTGTCTGCCATTTCCGTAACAATAAAAGGAAGGGTGTCTGCTATTTGACGCCATTTTCAAGTGGCTCCCTCATACAACGTTTACGCATGTGTTCATCGACGACCATTAACCGAACTCCACTTTGGACAAAAAAAATTCCCGAAAGGATTATTTTTCTCCTGTTCGGTGTAAAACTGATGGAAATAAATACGCAACTAAAACTATGTATTGTATTCAAAAAAATAACTCCGATAAAAACGGAATATTACATGAATCGGATACATTTAACAGCGTTTAGTAGTTGAAATAAGAATAACCCTGATATGGAGAGAATATAATATGCAATGAATACATTTAACTGCGTTTGGGAGTTAGATATACAAATATCCGTAGCGGAAATAATAAGAAGGATGTTTTCTCCGTGTTGAAGTTAAAATATCACGGAGGACATTGTGAGCCTCCGTTTCGGTGGGGATTTTGTCCGAAAGTGATAAAATGCCCACCGTTTTGTAGATATACAGCTCTTTTCTCTACATAAAGCCTTCCGAATCGGAGACTCTGTATTTCACTCCGCTATATTTTTACCTGTGTAATTGCCATTCTTTCCTTTATTTTAACTACACTATGTGTAGTTAAAATAAAATAATTAATTTATTGTTAGGATTAGAATAACATATTTAATCCTCGTGACCCCCAAACTATATATCAGTTACCAATTTTCAACACTAGTGCCATCTGCATGCACCATAATCAATCCACAACGGAAGTTTCTCATACTCGAATCGACAACGATGAATCCAAAAAGTGATCCGACTTTCTCAAATACATTTGCGACCTTATAGATGGGTAACCGTGCCGAGGTAAATAATACCCGATTGATATGCAGATGTGATGCGACGTTGCCACCATTTCCGTTACCAACCGCAGGCGTCGCTCCCCAGAGCCGTCAGTCGGGGGATAAATACTTCAAGTCGCAGACGAGAATTCCAATCAGTCGAGTGTAGTTCTTACGTTGTTGGTACGATTCCTCGAACGCGGAATCATTATTTCACTACCGCCGCGTCGCCGCGAATATCTCCGGTCTCCTAGGTAATTTCTATCTGCGACTACGTTTGTTGGTGGCGTATGTTTGTTCCCGGTAGCGCTGTTTAGCGGAATTAGTTCGTAAAGTGGATGTAATGGCGACCGGAACGGAACCGATTCCGTAAGAAATGAGATAGATTGGATGCAGTTCCGTAGCGCTCTCAAAGAAATTGGCGAATTCGTTACACTCTAATGAAACCGTTTTGCATAGTATTGCATTTATAGTAGAGCGGATGTCAAAGGATTTTAATAAGTTTTCACTGATTCGACTTTTTCGATTTACTTTAAGACAGAAATAATGATGTTTCTTCAATTCACTAGCCTATCAACAAGTATTTACATATTTAATGATAAATGGAATGATCGAGGCTGTCCCCAAGGAGGCTTTTTGTCACCACTTCTGTGGAACCTTGTGGTAGATGACCTTGTCCGTACGCTCAATGTGTCTGGCTACTACACAATTGCATATGCGGACGATATCACGGTCCTAATTGATGGAAGATTCGAGGGTGTACTCTGTAACGTAATGCAGACCGCCTTAAGATCAATCGAAAATTGGTGTAGGGAGGATGGCCTCTCTGTAAACCCAGATAAAATACAGATGGTACTCTTTACCAACAAAAGGAAAGTTGAACAATTACAACCACCACAATTGTTTGGTGCTGCTCTCAGTTTTTCGGAGGATATCAAATATCTGGGCGTTGTGTTTGACAAGAGGCTGAGCTGGGGCAAGCACGTTAAAACAAAAAAAAAAGCATGTATGGCTATTGGGTAGGACTTGGGGATTTTCCCCGAGAATTACCTTGTGGCTGTACGCTGCCATAATAAGGCTCATGCTAACCTATGGCGCTCTCGTCTGGTGGCCAAGGGTGAGACGAGTGGTTGCCAGGAACGAACTGTCACATGTGCAGCGCATCGCATGTCTCAGTGTAACAGGAGCAATATGCACAACGCCAACGGCGGCAATGGAAGCACTCCTATGCCCCCCCCCCTCCCTCTGGACTTGTTTGTGGAGGAGGCGACGCTTAGGGCGGCTATAAGATTGAGATCCCGGGGTCTTCTAGACGTGGCGGGGGGAGGACGCAGCCACGCGAGCATCATTTATGAGGCCGCCGCCAAGGTGCCTCTCCTTGGTGCCGCAAAGGATACTGTGCCTCCCGTGTTTGCCTTCAACAGGCATTACAATGTTCTGATTGACCCTGAGATCAAACTGCAATCCTCGATCGCTATCTTTACAGATGGATCGAAAACGAAAATGGGGACAGGGGCGGGAGTTTTCTCCTCGGACCTTGACCTCAATCTAGAACTGGCGCTGGGCAGGTTTGCCACGGTTTTTCAAGCCGAGGTGTTGGCGATCCTGCACGGCGCCGCAGAAATTTTAGCAAAGGGCATTAGGGGACGGCGTATTGTCCTTTATAGCGACAGTCAGGCTGCTCTTAAGGCTCTTAATAATCATAGGATCACTTCGGGCTTAGTACTTCAGTGTCACAATGCCCTAGAAGCGGTCGCTATCGATAATGCCCTGACGCTCAACTGGATTAAACGTCATAAAGGAAACCTAGGTAATGAGGCTGCTGATAGGCTGGCGGGGCGGGGCTCGCGCTCCCACTTTGTGGGGCCGGAACCAGCTCTTCCTATTTCGTCGGCTACACTCAACACCATGATAACGCAATGGACTGCCACTCTTCATGAGAATAGATGGAAATCTATAACCACCTGCCGTCAAGCGCGAGAAGTCATCCCCAGGCCGTCACCGAAGACAGCAAAATACTGCCTGCAGCTTTCGCGCAGTAACTTACGTCAACTTGTGGGGCTTTTGACCGGCCACTGCAAGCTAAACAAACACATGCACTGCATGGGTTTGGTTACCAGCCCACTGTGTCGGGCATGCTACCAAGAAGACGAGACGCCAGAACACATTTTATGTGATTGCCCAGCGCTTGTCCAACTTAGAGGTTTCATTCTGGGGGAGTACTGGCCCAGTATGGCCGAATTTGGTGGCGCCTTGCCTGCTGCTTTGCCCGAGCTCACGCTCAGTTTGGACTGGCTCGGGTAGGCTATGAGCGAGCGACGCCACCTAGGGGAGGTAGCACAATGGGCCCGGTAAGAGTGGCCTAAGTGCATGTATTTACCACCTTCTCCGACCTAAAATCCAGAATCCAGATAAATGGAATGGGACCTAAGGTTGTCCCCAATGGTAGGCCAATAAAGCGTCATATTTTTCATAGTTTCTGTAGTGTGTAGTGTGATGGTTTCTCCATACTTTTCCAGAATACAGCCGAATAAATCAACACACGTTTTTAATTCAAAAAAGGTAATTATTTGCGCTAATAAGTGTGAATAATACTTATTATATTCTGTTATTCCTATAATCTAAATTTCATTAAACAATTCTTCTGTTCCTAAATAAATAAATATATATTGCATTATTGCAGATCATGGCTAAATAATCCAAAACGGATAATATTGCTCTACGTTCAATATTTAAATCAAACATTGAATCGTACTAAATTATTATGCAGTAAATATCCACGCATATCTAGATAATAGTCACAGCAGGGACAACGTGATATCAATACTAATATATACAACAGTTATCGGAACAGAACTTCATTTCATATTAGTATGCCATTATTATCAGAATTTCGTGAATAGGCGCCATTTAAATATGCGTAATATTTTCCATATTTATCTGATCTCCCAATAAATATAGCGAAACTAAATATAGTTTACCGGTACAATGTAATACCCGCGCGCCAATGTTTTTTCTTTTATTATTATTATTTTGGGAAATATGTAAAAAATATGTGCATACGCAGAATTTGTGTTTATTTCCGGTCAATTCACAAAATTATAAATGAATAAATTTCTTTTGAATAGATCGGCGCAGCAATGCAGTTTTTTTTTTTTTTTTTATTATTATTAACATGTTTTACCTCTAGTTAGATCGATGTTTTCCGTAAATTAAAACCGAGTATATTCTGACAATGCATGCTGGTTTAATAATTTATTATGTGCTGTATGAAACCGGGTAAAATTATTATCTATGGAAATACGAAATAGAATTAATTCGTATAGAATGAAGATACTGGCAAATAATATTTTTCTGATAAAAGGGAATATGATATGAAATACCGCGTGATTCAGTTTGGAATTCGCAAAACAAATCTTTTAGGGCCAAATTAAATGAATTTAGATTTAGGGAGATTTAAACAAAACGAATGAGCTTTCGAAATAAGAACCAATTGGTTTATACCACAATTTATTTTTAGACAGCCTCCGATGTATTTGGATAAAAATAAAATTGTGTATCATCCGCGTAAAAATGACATTTGCTAAATTTTTGAATAATCGACGGTGATGGAGGTATATATTAAAAATAGAAGATATATGAGGATACTTGACCATCAATCAGTACTCGTACAAACGATTAGATGCATTTAAATTCAACCCTACATTTCGCAGATTGGACAACATAAAAGTATGTTTGAGCGCGTCGAAGGTTTTGGACTAATCAAAGAGATACGTCAATGTCCACTTGCCTCCGTCCAAACCTCCCACAGTCTCATCTGAAATTCTTCCTAAAACCATATTGTACATTAGGAAGGATGTTATTAAGGGTGATATAATCTCTTAACTGTAATTCAATTACTTTTTCGACAATCTTTGAAAGAATTGGTAGTATGCTAATAGGTCGTAAATCGCTATATTCTTTAATTGTAGGCTCTTTAGATAAAGGAATTACTAAAGAATATTTCCAGCAATGTGGGAACGTCATTTACTGAAAAAAAAACTGAATGAAGGTTATATTAAGACCATCCACTTTGTCAAACATTGTGTCGTCAGTTACTGTTCTAAATAAAAACCTATTTTTAAGTCGTGAATTCAGGTATTCATTCAGAAATAAGAAAGTTAATGATGACCAGAGGAAAACGAAACGTCGTATAAAAATTTCAAGCACAACATTACATAGAACATTAAAAGTGGCCTTTAGAATGTGTCTTTTTTTCTCTACAAGGCCAAATAAAAGTGCTAGAGACAAAATAAAAAAATGAGATTTTTCCGTTTTTTAAAAAAATCTCAAACGTCATTTGTTCTAAGTCTACTTTCTTTGCGGCATCATAATAACCACAAAATTCAGCACCTTTGCCAAATTTAAACTTATCGCCTATCGTCAATAATAAGCGAGATCTCAATGGTGAGGATCGAAAATAAATCAGCCTGTATATAAAGGGTGAAGGTGTGAGGATGGAACTTGAAGAACCCCACCCCACACCTTTTTGACTGTGAGTTGTTCCAGTGCATCATCTGTACGTCAACTGCCAGATAAAAGTAATATTTGAGAACTTTACCCGATGCAATAATTGCACGAATAGGTACCTATCAATGGCGCTTTTCACCAGAAATTTCAAACTGCAATTTTTCAAATCATCGTAAGAACTTGAATACTCTCTCTCCTGTCTGATTATACAAATCTTTCGCTCTCAATTTGCCTCGCTTTACAAGTCTTTAAGTGACTTATTCTGAAAACGGGCGACTTTCAGGCTTCTATTACTAGCACTACCCTTGAAGTAGTTTCGCGTGCTTAATCGATCCTGAAACTTTTTGTCGGTCCGGCGTCAGGTATCCGAACTGGCTTCCACCATTCCAGACCCGTCTCGAAATAATTCAATGCCCGTCGACTCCCCCCGCTTTGGAGTTCCGAGTGGCGCACAGCAGTATCCTTTGTCGAGTTTCTGGGATATAACTTCTTACTTTGATGGATAATTTAGAGCGCGCCAGCGGCGCGGTGTTTTGTTAGGGTACCTGGCGGGAGGGCACAATTTCACGGGAAGAATGGGCTTTAATTAGATTTTCGAATGGGTTAATTCGAGCAATCGAAGAATCGAGGGAATTTTCCTTCCAGGATTTGCTTGTAATATTGGAGGCAGAAAAGTAAGGGCAAGTTGAAAATCTTTAGAAACCAGTTTAATGACGTCAAAATTGCGATGATTCATTGCTTTGTTTCCACAGAATTTTGAAATCTGAATGGATAAACATAAGTTGGGAGTAATCATATCGATCACCAAAATGGCACTGCAATCAACAAAAATCAAACGGCCGATCAGACATGGGAGTAACTGTTTCGAAAGATTAAATAATAGAAAAAAAAGGATCCACCTCCAGCTCCCCAAATACCCCATCGACAAAAAGAACGAACTTAAATTTAAAGACGCCCCAAAAGCTGTCGGCGACAAAATTTGATTCAAAAGACCTTTCCCGAATTAGAACTACCCTATATAGGATACTTCTCTGCGTGGAGACAAAGGCTCGGAACGAAAGATAACAGAAACTAGAAGACACGAGAAGCGCTACACGGCCGGCGCCGCCGCGTGTGCATAGCCCGAAGGGGAAAATCGAATTACAGACGACAGGCGATGTTGCTGGAACGAGCGGACCTCTCGCTTAGCTCCAATCGACCTAAATTGGATGGCGGTAAACTTACAACAACACAGCGGACGAACTGGGAAGGACAGCGCACGTGGTGCTTTTAAAGTTAGCCATAAAATATTATTTCGCGTGTGCTTCTGTGTACGACGTGTCTCGCTGTGAGAGTGGAAAGAAAGCATTGGGACATTCAAGGCGAGTGGATCAAATGTTCGATTTAGTGGAACGAACTGGGATGTTCATCGCTCGGAGCTAGTAAAGAGCGAGGTAATGAACTGGAAGGTGTACTTCGCTAAAATAACATTCTAGCCGAGTCCAGAAGAAAAGCACTACGATAGAGCTAAAAATATTTATTGTAGTGGACACACTTAAAATTGGACCATAAACGATATTTTTCTAATATGATGACATTCTATGAAGAAGACCATTCTCTCAATTGTTCTCATTGTCTATATTCAAGAGCTATTGTGTTTAATTTAGTGATTGATAACATTATTAACGAAACCAAGAGTATCATGGCATCTAAACTATTCATAGCGTAGAACTACGTAGAAGCAGTCTACCTGGATGAATGCCCAGTTCCAGATAAAGCAACTACATTTACCAGTAGTGGAAAGAAACTCGAATCACAGTCTGAAAAATACTTTCCTAGACAAGAAAGGACTTTGAATGGAAAGGCAAGTATAGATCTGTATTCTCGTCCATTTTTCACCTTTCATGTGTGAAAGCACTTGCCAAAGACGCTGAGAGAAAATGCAATCCGTGTGAGGGAAACATGGGAAGCAAGAGAAAAGGGTCCGCAAATAACATGAGATCAGAGCACTGAAAGAAGGAGAACTGGAAAAGGACCAAAGTTATCCCTTACACCTCAAGGCTAAAGAGGCTTGATTGTTTATTTTCCAAATTAAATTTTTACTTTGCAACTTACAACAAATTACATATGAATGGATAATTAATATGATCTAAATTCACGTAAAGGGAAACTCTTTGAAAAGAACAACACTTGCTTCCTGCTTAAGCAGAACACGAGTTGCCTTTCTAACGACTCTGTGGTCTTTGCCATTGTTGTTTGTGTCATTTTCATTTACGAAATCATAGCAATTCCAGATGCAATTTTAATTTCTACAATTTCTGATTGCCTACACGAATATACGCAAATCTATGTGGTATTCATTCACTATTCGCACATAAATTAAAAACTCCAGCTCAGGAAAGATCCCAAAAATAATTACCGACGCTTTGTGTTCAAGCATAAAAGAGTTACCTCACCGGCATATTCACTGAGGATAATTTATGTTGGCGTTATTTCGTACAATACAAAATTCTGGCCTAAAAAGGGCGGCATTTTAGCTGCCAAATTGACATCGCACGCCGGCAATATTGCTTTGCTTCCCGTCGTGTGTTCTGCAGTGCCTTTGTTATATGAATTAAATCCAATTTCGGCTGTTTTTTTTTTTTTTTCTTTTAACCGATGACACTTCATCAATTACGGTAGATGAACATTGGACGCGAACTGATGGATGGTCTTCTATCTCCTAAGCTAAATATTTTAAGGGGAAAATGATGTCCTCTTTAATAAATAATTTAACAGAAAATAATGGTGGATGAGTGTCGAACATTGTCGCAGATAGTTTTGCAAACTTGAAATAAAATAACAGAATTTAAATTCTTTTTAAGAAATAATAAAGTTTCGCATTTATTTGCACTTGCTTATCTTTCATATACTAATTAATGGGCAAGAGAAATCGTTCTTAACGCAGTTAGAGGTGGTTACTTAGCCATCAAATTGTCTACAGAAGAGGGCTTGACCTTGACTGTAGTTTTGTTTCCAAGGTGATAAAAAGTTTAAATACCTCGTCTGTCACGGTATCGATTTTAAAAGCATTTTTACGTCAAAAATATATTTGCCATTTATATTATTTTAAAATTTGAATTTTACTTATGTTTCTAAATCGACAGATATAAGTTCTTAGTCCGAATTGAGATAATAGAAAACTTTATTATAGTGATTTTTATATAGTAAATGAACCTATTTACTTGAGAGTATCTGTCGAAGGTTTATTTCGTTGTCACATTTTTAATGGTATAATATAAATTTTAAAACAGTTTTTTATTCACTATAACGTATAGAAAAACATCGCTTAATGGTAACTAAATAATCACATTAAAGATTCATTGATATTAAATCGTATATCGGGAGTTATGAAGAGCATTGATCACAGCGATATATTCCTCCCACGCCCCATGAGTAACTGAATAGTTCATCTTCCTATTCGTTTCACAGATGACTCTGCTATTCAGTAGAATTAAACAGTTATTTAATTTATAAAAAATATAATTTGAAAATTAAAATATTCTCTAGAAGTTGCATAGGAATATATATTTATTATTTAATGATCATACAATCTCCAAGTTCATGGACATAATGTGCAAAATCAAAAAATCAAATACGTATTGAACTTAATGTTCCAAGAAATTAACACTTCTTTCTCTTAAAAGAAATGATTGTTTCGAAATGCATTAATATATTAACCGCTCTTAATTTTCCCATAAAAACTGATGACGCTACGGACATTGTCACTTCGCTTATTTCAAGCGGCGTCATTGGTAATTCATTGCTTGTTAAAACGCGAAAGAACACCATGAGAAAGTAATAAAGCCTTAATTGCTTTATTATGCCATTCTTCGACCACTAATTAACTCTAGATTGTCAGGCAATTTTTTTTTGTTCTCCCAAAAGCACAAAAAGAGAGGCCGACAGATTTAACACCCACCCAATAACTCTGGAACAGATGCCAATTATTCCCTTTGTGAGAGAAAAAAAGCGGAATAAAGAAAAAAAAAACTAGGGCATTATTTAAAATTATAATCGAATCTTTACCGCTACAGAAGCGCCAAGCGTAGGCTGAACGGAAATAAACCCTCTAGCTACCCTTTCAAAATACCCGCTCTCGCGAGGAAAAAATAAACATCGACAGTTACGTCGTGAAATGCGGTCAAGGACGTTACGACCATCCTCTCTTCGATCGGTAATTGTCGGTTGTTACCGTGGTGCGTTAGATGGCGCGCGAATCGGGCGCTGGTAGTCCATGAGTCGAACAGAGCTGATGGTACTAGCGCACGGATAAATAATTGAAGAGGCCGATGGATGCCGGTTTAATTGTAGAGGCTAGTAAATTGACAATCCCTAGTCGTTGGGGAAATTCTTTTCCGATGTTAGATCCAGTAGAAGAGTTCTCGCTGTATTAACGAGATATAAATCTGGAAGTTCCGTCACTGAATTGCTGGGACATTCGAATAGTATGATATGGAAGTTGTGAGTTTTAAAGTCTCAAAATTGAATTTTGTAAGGGAAGATTCGGCCATGCGCATATTGTAAAATGATGAATATCCAAAAATCACCCGTGAAATTAATAAATCTAGTTGATCTTAAAGCATTAAAGTTTCCAGAGTTCTTTTTAAGTGAGGAAAGTATAAAAATTACCACTAATACTTCCAAAATTGGTTAGTTTATTATTTAAGCGATTGTGAGTCAGTGCATCTAGCAGAATTATAATACAAAGCTATTTGAATAAACCGTACAGAAACGTAAAAAAGTGTTTCAAGATAAAAAGAAAGAGAAATGTTATTATCTCATCATTTTTCGTCTATGGGTTCATCAGTGCATTACCTAAACACAAAACAGAATCATGATAAAAGAATTGAAACTTGGATTGAGTTGAGTTGAATTCCTTGACACCGTGATCCGCTCAGATCCACTCAGCCATCCACAGTCGATTGGATGATGAGCCGTTGGCCCGTCTGGAGCAAATCCATACCCCCAATTAGATAAAAGAGTTAGGTATATACAAATCTAGCATAAGCCCACTAAGCTGGACTACCACAAGCAAAAGTACTAAAAATGCTTCAAAACTACCTTGCAATATGTGTACGACAGGGAAAAAGGGCAAACTCTCGCTCCGGGGTCGGCGGAGCTGTCACACAAAAGAACAAAAACCTAGGACGACCTGGGTGAGGGATGAAGGAAGTTAGCGGGTGCACATATTAAGATCATAATTACAGCAAAAGCATCACGTAAATAAGTTAAATGTCAATCTTGTTAGTTTTAATAAACTTGAAAAACGCTAAATAACATTTAATATTTTCAGTGGCTAAAATATGACTAATACTCAAAGGTGGCATTTGTCAATATTGATTTAGTTGGGCTTTGAGGCGGTTATGATTCGTCCTGAGGCGACACAGCGTAGTTATAAACTCTCTGCTTACAAATTCCGTTTTGCTAAACCAAGGTTTGTGCCTGAAACTCGGATAAGAGTCAAACCTCCATATTCGCCAACCATAGAAACAAATAATTATCGTACCATTGAGCAATTTGTTTGCCACACAATTTTGAATGGTTCTTTTGTTGCATACCTGCTAGAATTTCAGCAACTCAAAGAATTATGAAATTGGAAAGGAAATTTGTTTACCCCAATAAATCCATCGACGTCGAATTGTGCAGATAAATGGTAAAACCTTTCGTATTGATTAGGTATACCTTTCGGGTTAAAAGTTTTCTCAATGTGTTTCGCGAGGTAAAACATCCGTCCATATTGTGTTCCTTAAAAACATTCTCTATGCTAAAATCGTCTACCATTTGCGTTGACAACTTAACGCAAAGCTTCTTGAAAAGGAATCATACGCATTGCTTTTGCCTTTATGCACAGAATCCTATTGAAAACAAAATGCTAGTCTCGAAACAATGGATACCCACAG
The DNA here is from genome assembly GCA_949128085.1 of Cetonia aurata. Classification (NCBI taxonomy): domain Eukaryota; kingdom Metazoa; phylum Arthropoda; class Insecta; order Coleoptera; family Scarabaeidae; genus Cetonia; species Cetonia aurata. Next base: position 41,538,766 of record OX421885.1, read on the forward strand.
GTTCTAAAGAAGCAAGTCTTATTGCTTCTTTAGAACCTGTGGGTTGATTTTCGTTTTGAATGCTATGCAACGGAATGGACGTTTTGCTGTTCAAGATATTGCTTTCCAAACCATAATTTTAGAACTGTTTTGGTGGTTATTTTTGTTTTAAATTACAAGCAGTTTTAATTAATAGTTCTCAATCAGAATTTCGTTAACTACCACGATATTTAACTAATGGACAGATTGTAATTGAGGGTTTTAAATTTTCTTATGAATGGACCATCCACCAGTGGGACACTGTATTGATTTGTCTGACGCCTGGGGGCGCAAAGTCCCGGTACACAGGTCTGGTACAGCAAGAGAACGCCGACAGGCAGCGGAGGTATGACAACGCAACGAACAGAATAATCATGCGAACAATGACGGACGCCCAACTACGCGGCAAAATTCGCGCAATATCGATTTATTAGCGTTTGATGAGCGAGTATTGAAATTCAGTCCACCGGCTGTCACCTTGGGCGCTGCCCTTTGTGCGAACCGGATTGAATGTTTGGATTGTGCAACGCGTGTGGCTGACACGATATCAGGAGTAGAATAAAAAACATAGTTACAGGAAACAAAAGGGTACTAGCATGGAGATGAGCTTAAATTATGTTACTAGGTTCAAAGAAAAAATCGATTATTTTGTCGTATAAGTTTGTTTTTAATTCCGGGTGAATGTTTGAATGTTCATATTCATCACCTGAGTAAAATATGCAAACTGCATTCTAATATTTCCCATCCGTCTCGTAATTTTTCGTCAGACTGCACGTCCCCCATAACATTGCTGGCTCTCCACCTAACCCTTTGCGCTCGCCATCTAACTATTACTATGCAAACAATGTCGTGTTTATCTCACACGGATACATCTCGGCCGAAAACCGCTAGAAATCCTGCTTTTATTTAATAAGGATGACAGTGAACGGGAGTGACGAAGATGAAGTGCTATCGGCGTGGCATAAAGTGCATGACATACAAGCAGGACGAAGTGACATTAGCATCGTTTGCACGTCAAGCTGGAGATATGGAAATTCTGTTTGCTCAATCTGCTACAAATACCAATTTGTAGCGCCTCAGAATCGTTTAGTTAAACACCAAGAAGTTATGATGTAGGAAACTTTTCGCTATCATTCACTTCGTATATATTTGAATGTAACTCGGTGGTATTGAACGATTTAATTAGAAAAAAAATTAGGAAGACATGCTGAGAGTAGCCAAAGATTGGCCTTGATAAAGATCTTTTGTAATTCACATATCGAAATGCGATTATATCCACTAACGTATTAAAACAACGAATTTTGATTTATTTTTGGATTTATGGGTGGAATTAATATTTTACGGAAAAAAGGGATATATTACAAAAACAATGATAAGAAGTGATAGTGTTCTATAGTGATGGAATGCCAGGAGGTAGAACATAATATAACAAAAATGCAGTATGCACATAACAAACAAAAATGATTAAAACGGTATTTGAGTAAAGCGACAGATGATAGATTACATTGGAAGATCAAAAATTGCATATTGGAAAAAAGGCTACAGAAAAGATGACACAGAAGAAAAGTGGAAACAAAATATAGAACAGGAAATGAAGCAAAGTAGCATGGAAGCAAATGATTGGCTGAACAAGGAATTGAAAACTGTTTTTTAGCTGCATACATTTTTACTGCATCCCTTAGGAGCTCGACAAAAAATATTTTCAAGAATTTGTTGCGACTATCTTCTGGGTGCCTGAACTCTTTTAGGTTGTGTTGTTGCTTCACCATACTCAATTTGTATAATATTATTTAAAATTCAGTTAAGATGACCGAACTTTGTTCAAATTTAAGATTATTAGGTATAGGTATTTGGAAGATTTCTGTTGTTATACTTGGGAACATAATTCAGTGGTGTGTTAAGCCAAATAGCTAGCCTGATTCTGATCCAAACTACTCGAGCAATTTTAGGAGCATCGTAAACACCTCTTAGTACTGACCAAACAGTTCTGGGAACAGCATGAATTGACACTATTCCTGGCTGTTCTCCCAAAAGCAGCCGTTGCTGTTTGAAATGTCCAAGTTGCTCCTAGAGCTGTTGGCAGCTGCTCAAACTGCTCCTTGAGTTGTTCAAATCAATATAGAAGCTGTTCACAAGGTTGTTTAATCTGTAGAAGACGCTATTGAGACTGTTCCAGATAGCGGCATGCAGACTGGAGGAGATGAATTGGACTCTTATGTTAAATCATGTGGAATTTTGGGCCAGGATCGTCTAGGCTATTCTACTAGAATACAAAACACAACACATGTAGCTTACAAATTCTAAAAATGCTGACGCTAAATCCTTAAAAGAATTTTGTTTGAACAAGGAATGGCATATGCGGTGAATATAATTGTCTGGTTAAATATAAAAGCAAAATCTGTCAGAATCAAAATCATTCCGACAAAAGAAAACTTGTCATAATAAAAAAAAAATGCTATTCCGAGTATTATTTCAATTGAAAACACAAAGGTGCTAGCAATTGAACATCAGAATATATGAGTCATTAAATTCAACAAGAAGTAAATAAAAGCTATTGGCAAAAAACAAATTTATACCTAAAAAGTACAGCAGAATAAGGCATAGAAAAATGCCCCTGGTGACACAGAATTAAAAACCTATACAAAAGTTATGTTTTATCAAAGATTTGTGCAAAATTTCAGCTCCTAAAATCTACCTAGCGGTATTGATGCATGCATTAACGTCCGAAGTACCACATATTATTTTGCTCCGGTTTTGTTTAACCAATTAATTTGAAGTTTTACAAAAATAACTTCTGGGGTTAGTACCCTATTTAAAAAAAAATTGACGCCCCTCTTTTATTAGTTAATATAAAAAATAGATATGCACATATGGCCACTACGATGATAAATTAATCTATGCTAAGAGAACTTGCATTTCAGTAAAGTAGTCTTAATTAAAATAATAGCATTCAAGGAAAATGATCTACCATTCGTGTCTGTGATTAAAGTTGCCAAATGATGGAGAAAAGATTTCTAAAGATGAGTATATTCCCTATTGCTAGCGCAAGCTTGTATGGTTCGAACATTTTATTCTCTCAGTTTACCAAGCAGGACTGATTATATATAAGTGAGGTGAAAGGGCGATACTTGGGTGCAGTTTTACACTTCAAATTTTGCCAGTTGAAATAATCAAACAACGGATAGCTTATGGCTTATTTATTGCTAATTATTAGTTTATATAGTTTACGAGCTTAAAAAAAGGAAATTATTAATATGAGTTTTATGGTGACATATGAAATTACTTCTACCTAATCGAAAAGGATACAAATCTTTGCTGTGAAACTCGAAGGCATAAAACAATTCTGAATAAACTTGATTAAGCTACCTGCCACCTCTGCTAGGTTACAAAAAAAGGTTTTCTTATTACTCCAATGGAATCAATTCTATAAAAATTTCCCTAATCCCATCCATCAATCCCCGCCCAAACGTTAGCAAAACAACGGGAAAAATACTACCGCTCCTATTGACAAACGACTCTGGCGAAACCTCATCCGATTTTATGGCCTGTTAAGGAAAACGCTGGACCCATCTTCGCCCCTCGGCTGTCCCCGTCCGATCCGCAGAGTAGCAAAAAAATGCTTTCGCGTTAGGAGTTACTCCTAGCATCTGCGAGAAAGGATATCCATCCATCCCTACGGTCATTGGTTTCGCAAAGCTTAGGCTAACGTTGCACAAAGAGGAGATATTGCCAGAGAGAAGTGAGAGACTGGCGTATGCGCGATGGCCCATTCCGGATGCTGCGGGCGTTATTTGTTTGAATCGAACGTGAGAGGAAGAGGATAGAGGAGCCCTCTCCAGCACGAAAGCTTCGGATCCGTTATACAGATCCGCACACGTGGAGGTTAGATAGGCGCTAGGTATCTGTTGGAATGAGTAAAATGTGAAGCAGGAAGTTTCGAATCCCATTCAAATGTCCGCACGCGAATAAAATATTCCGTGATATATCATCCTCTTTGTGTACGCCGCACCGGTAGATGCGAATAGAAGATATTATGGGAAGCTTGGATGGTTTTAGACGATTTGCGTATCATCTGTTCAACGGTTATTTATATCTACCTCAGCCATGGCATGGAGAGAAACAATGTAATTGTGCGATTATAGTCTTATATAAATTTCTATTCATGGATACACGGAAGGACTTTTTTAGTGAACTTGTAATTAACAGGTGATTCACTCGGTTTTGTATTAATAATAGAAATATTGTATCATCAAAAGTTTTTCCACTGTATTTTTAAAATCATCACTATGATCATTAAAGGCCGGAATATATGCAAAGTGCATCTATTTGCATATTTTGCATATTTTACCAAATTTCACAAAAAATTGCATATTTCGGCAAAAATAAAATTTGTGTGCATATTTTTATGTTTTTCGTTTTATCAAAAGATTAAGTGCGACCCTTGCAGGTAATTGAAATAATTTAAAAGGTGGGTAGGTTTTGTCGACTCACCCGTTTTATTATTATATGGTTTATTGCCGGCATTTATTGGGTGTTTAGGAATTTCCAAGTAATCAGCTTGCGTAATGGAGAACAGATGTGGTCTATTCTTTTGTATTTATATTGTATAGTTTCGTTTGTCGATAGACTCCAGTGTGAAAAGAGTGATTTCGAAAATATTTTATTTCAAACGCCTAAAATGCCGAAAGCCGCTTCGTGGATTAAAAATTTTCCTGAGTTGGAGTTTAGTGGGGATAAAATGTTTTGCAAAGTTTGTGCCAAAATCATTGTTTGTGAAAAGAAGTTCCAAATTGATCAACACTTGAAAACAGCTATGCATAAAGCTAAGTTGCAGAAAAATAAATCTGTGCCTGTTCAGGAGTGTGTGCAAACCGCATTTCAAAATGTCAAACCAAAGAGTGAACAGGAGGTGTTTCATCAAGACTTATGCAAAGCTTTAGTCGCAGCAAATATACCTTTGAAGAAACTGCAAAATACACAATTCAGAGATTTTTTGCAAAAATATTGTAATCAAAACATCCCTGACGTATCCACACTTAGAAAGAAGAATGTGCAAACAGTATACGAAACCGTAATGGGAGAAATTAAAGTTTCACTGGGCGATGAACATTTTTATATTATTGTTGATGAAAGCACAGACTCCTGTGGTCGATATATCGCACATCTTATGATTGGAGGGCTTCAAGAAAATGAGCCAGGAAAACCATATTTAATATCTTCTAAACAGTTAGACAAAACAAATAATGTGACCGTAACTCGATTTATTCAGCAGTCTCTATCAAATTTTTTTTTACCAAATCCAGTTCCAGTAGAGAAGTTTTTAGTGTTTTTGTCTGACGCAGCGCCGTATATGGTTAAAGTAGACCAAAACTTAAAAATATTTTATCCCAATATGGTACATTTCACTTGTCTTCTACACGGGATAAACAGAGTTGCAGAAACTATTAGAACAGCATATCCCTTGGTGAACAAATTAATTTCAAATGTAAAGAAAGTGTTTTTGAAAGCACCTCTAAGAGTGCAGATCTATAGAGAGAAATTGCCAGGAGTTTGTTTACCTTCAGAGCCCGTAATTACTCGATGGGGAACATGGATTAAGGCCGCGATATTCTGCGCAGACCATTTTCAAGGGATTAAAGACATAGTTTTAGATTTAGGAGACAATTCGCAGTGTGTAGTGCAAAGTCAAGCATTATTCAAAAAAGCATTTTGTAAATATACTGAATCAAAACAAAAAACTTAAAAACGAACGTAAAAAATTTTATAAAGATTAACACACTTTAGGGAAAAAGATAACCAAATACAAAGCTATCAAGAGCTACATTTGAGAATATCAACCAAAGTTTTTGTTTTAGAAAACATAAACTGGTACTAAGACCAAAATGAGGTCATCTACTTTTATTTTTGATGATGTTTCTTTCAGTCAAATCGTAATAGAAGATATTGAATTGATTTACAATTCAAATAAGAACAACAAAAGTGAATAAGTTAGCAAAAAATATTAGAATAACTATCATTGCTCTGAAAATGAGAGAGTCTTTGTTAACATATTTTCAAATAAGGAAATAAAATTCCAACTAGGTTCCAATGACGCGCTTTTCTAAATATAATTCAAAGTTTATTTACTAAACAATAAGTGTCTGGTCTAATATGTATTATATCAGTTATAACTTATAACTCATACATTCTTACTTAAATGTATTTACGCTAAATGTCTTAATCAAAAACCGTAGTTTTAACATAACTTAGAATCTAACATAGTCTCTGTAGCTGCATACGTAAAGTTTTAACGATTATAATATAAACGTGGAAGAGCAAGTTTATTTTACAATTTAAGTCTTTCAACTGTATGCACAAGCCAGGTTATGAAAATATTACCCGCAGGACGTAAATTTACACCGAGTTTATTAAGAAGCAGAGGTATGTACGTTAATTATCAACGTCTATCTACACGCGTTCGCTCTACAAACTGCATTTTCTGTTATATATGACTATGCACATATAGCACTAACTAATCCCGCTCTGCGGCGCAAATTTTAATATTGTCTCGTTCAATAAAACTTCACCAGTATATTACACATCTTCGGCGCTGTTAGTTCTTGAATTATAGCTATAAGTACAAAGTTCCTCGCGGAATTTTTCGTGCACTAGCTGTGCGCATATGCAATGAAGTCATAAATTGTGTACTTCTTTCATAACTTTTGAAAGAAATGAGATCGGGCATTGAAGTAAAAGCCATGGGAAATCAAAAGCAATTTGTGATATTTTGACTATAGAGATATGTACTTGGTTGTCGAATTTGAAGTTTTAATATGTGAAGTACGTTCAAATTGGAAAATATCTTTATATCGTGTACGACAACGAAAAACAGCTTTGCGATTTTCTACGTTCTTATATTAATTTACTTGATATACAGAGCAGAAGTATTGACTACCGCGTTAAGACAAAAAAGGCATGAGAATTTTGGGGATCGCAGTGAAATCTAAAAAGGAACTCGTTTCTTTGAGATTTCGATTTATTTCAAGCCCTTTTCAAAGGAAATACATTGAAAAACGCGTTACATAATCCAGTGAGTACCTATAGATATAAAACAACTGTAGAAAATACTTACAAATCGGATATAATTTAAGGTAGAATAGATACTAAACAATTAGCATATGAGAACAGCACTAAACAGTAATCAATTGAAAGATAAACACTGATACAGAACTAGAAACTGTGACTAAAATAAGAAGCAAGTCAGTCGCCGCCATAACAGTATAAAATTGAATGAGTGACGACAACAAAGGCGCCAAAAACGGAGCCAACACACAAAGCATCAAAGTGTAGTCAACAATGCCATAAAACGAAACTGAACTAACTAGATCAAAACAATAAATTGAGAATTACAAGAACCCATGCCCATGTGATCGTAGTCAAATCAAGGAATACAACAATCGTAAAATACATAGTAGTATAAAAGCAACAACAGCCCAATATAAAATTTAAAAGTAATACATGTTCTTAGGTTGCTTGATTTTAGAGCATTTGATAGGGTAGATCACGGCGTTTTATTGCGTTTATTGAATTCTACTGGAATTGATGCTCCTGATTTATCTCTAAGTAATATATTGCACTAGATTGTCTAACACGGGTCTTTTTATGGGGAAAGACATCTCTGCAGGAGTTCCACGGGGAGTACTTTTGTTCTAGATATACACTAGCTGTCTTCCTTCTGTCATTAGTCATTGCAAGTACCATATGTACGCTGAACATACGCAATTATATTTATCCTTTAGACCCTCACAATATCTTGAAGCTCAAAGTAATATTAATGAAGATATATTTATACTGCGATGAGGATCAACTGCCGATCAATCTTAGGAAAACTCAAACTATAGCGTTCGGACCCAAAATAACTCGTAAATCTATACGATCACCCACTGAGTGTGTAAAAGATCTTGGCCACCTTTATATTTTATACAGAACTCCTCTCACCTTATCATAAAGGCAATTCTAGCACTGAAATCAATATTTATTCACAGACGTTTGTTTAATGCCCCTACCAAGTATATCTTGTATCAATTATTCGTGTTGGCTCATTTCAATTACGCAAACACGGTCTATGATAGTTGTTTAATAAAGCAGGATGAGTTGACGATTCAGCGTGTTCAAAATTGTTGTACCCGCTTTATCCAAGGAATGCGTGGTAGACGTGGTAGTACTGATACGTTAAGGAATACTAACACATTGAATATAACTAACTTGGTACTGTTACACTCGACAATATTATTTGTAAAAATAACAAGGCAAAAAAAGTTATATCTATACTATAAAGTTTCAGATTCCAGTCAGATGTTAGTCATAATTATTTTTTATCAATTCCAAAACATAGAGCTGAAATCATCAAATGCAGTCTTTCCTATAATGTAGCTGAAGCTAAATTGTACCTCCTCAAGTTTCTTAAATACTGTTTTTCCGCAACCTGTATAGAATTTTGTAGAAACAGATGACATAACCGCAGATATATAAGCTTAAATTTTATATCCGCCGAACGTATTTTATATGCATAAGCCCTTTGTTTTTACTATCGCCTCTATAAAATTTGTCGCCACTGCCAAGCTTCCTTACCCACACAGAAATCGCAAAATCTACTATCTTCTTTACGTTTTAACAGAAGCTTCTTTCCCTCCCGTGCATACTCATCAAATCCTCGCATTTTCTGAGACGGTCGTAAAAGACGAATAGCCGTTATCTGCCGGATCAATCCTGCACAACTTTGTGATGCTATCGTAAACAGGGTAGGTTGAATGCACCTTTTAGAACTATCAATTATTCAGTGCAAAGATTAAAAGTTGGTGGAATACGGTTTCATCAACGGTTTCGAGTTCGTTCTGGAGGTATCACTACATGTTCTGACTTTCTCCCCTTGTGTACGTCTGGCTGAGGTAGCGGGTTTCTGTAATGCATGCGGGAAATCCTTGCGGTGCTACGTTAATGGATGTTGTGTGTTGGTTTGGATCTTAAAATCCAGTAGAGTATAAATTTTGGGTATGTTTAAGTTGTCGCCGTGGAAAGCGCGAGTGCTGTTTGGCAGCGACGTATAATGATTTTAAGTGGTATGAAAATTGATGAGTTCGAAGTCAACTTTGTTAAAACTTATCGATGGTAGAAGTTAAACATAGTATGTCGCATTTAGAATGAAGACACCCTTATGTTTTCTCTGTTTGGTAGGGCGCAGGTTTGATTCTTTCCACAGTTATAGAGATTGATGATTCACATTTTTTGAGGTCCCAAACTAAAATGTGAACTTGAAACTCAGCCTAGTACGACTTGGCAAACAAGATCAATTCTCGATATTTTGTTTTGCGTACGAAACATCAAAAAAAGTTAGAGAAAACAGTATTTCAGAATATTATTTAATTTGTGTTTTAATATTTTGTAAGTTTAGTTTTGGCTTTAATATTAGAGTACTATTAATAACAAGAAATTTCACACTAGTGTTTAATTTAATGTCACTCTGATAAAACGTTAAGTTTACTGTGAAAATTTCTACTTCATAATCAAAACACTAAAGTACGATTTTCATTAAAAAAAAAAAAAATAGGAATCATGCGGTTATTTGCTCGTAATAGTTACTGCAGAGTTTTACCTTAGGCATCCCCAAAAGGCTTCTGGCTCATGGAAAAGCAGCCGCTGCAAATGTTCATATCAACGAAGCTGACAGGGTTGTTAAAATACGCAAGTATGATCAACTTCATCACCTCATCACCAATACACTGGTTTCTTGAAGAAAGCGATGCATTTTCAACAAATCGAGCAAATCTCCGCATTAGCCTTAGAGGTTTATCGTTTTATCGTTTGAACTGAATATCAGTAAGGATAAAGCACAAGATCGAGTCATATAAACTGAAATACTTACATGCACTAAAGGAAGATGTTGATAATAAAAAACTATCTATCGTTATTGGGCGCAAGGTAATTTTTTAAACGACAGAAATTTGCTCAAATCACTATATCCACTAAAGAAGCTACTTTTACCACTGATGGTGTGATACCCTTTCAAAACTGTAGACTCTGGGCAAGAGATAATCCTGGTTGGATCATAAATTGTGACCGAAAACTCAATGTATGGGATGAGATTTTAGGAGACCGAGTAATCGGTCCTCTTTTTCTTTAATAACTCCTTGAATGCTGAACTTTTAGTTAGTCAGACTTTTTCCGTGGAGTATTCTGAGATGCAATTGAAAATATTCCACAGAATATTGATCTATTTACAGCTAGATGGTGCATTAAATCACAATGAAAGAACTGTTCATCAGTGGTTGGTTTTCCTAAGCGCTACATATGGAAAAATATTCCATTAGAACTGGCGTAGGGATTCTAAAGTTAATAAATTCCAAAATTACAAAATCAATAGTCGTATTGTTGTGAGTTATGCAAGTGTTTTTATTCTTTGACATAAAGTGTATTAATTTCGTTTTTGCAACGTTTATTTTTAAGTAATTAATATAGCACACACATATATGATCCACTAAAGTCAAAACGTCCATTCGTGAAGGATCACTCACTATAAGTATCGTAAGTATTGGGATAGACTGTTTGCGTGTATGCTGAACTATATAAATCGTCTACATAAGTAATGAATAGAAAGTGGCCCAAAATGGAACTCTGTGGCATGCCTTGCGTTACTGCAGTTTTGGAGGAATACACTATTGCTCTGGTAACGCCACCGTTGGTTGCTGGAATACAGATACAGTATATCCTGCCCGTTTGAAACACGTTACAAATGTAGTTATTATGTTTGTGATCTTATTTTCGCATTTGCTTTCATAATTATTTTGAAAGTGGATGTTGTTGTTTAGAGATCAACGGCTGTATTACCATCATTCTAAATTTCATACACTGGAAGGTCTGACAGCATCTTATATACATAATATATATTAGCTTCCACAAGCTACGCGTCCAGGTTACGGCAATATACGAAGTTTTGGTACAAGGAACTAACCTCAATATAATTATCGATATGGGCCATCACAATTTCATTATAATTGATTATAGACCTCTCATAATTGGGGATAATTACTCTTAGAAGAACCTAGGCCAACTACACGTCACGGAATTGCACCCAGAACTAATTACTAAGAGTGTTATGATATTATGATGGAGAGGACTATCACGTGACCGTTTTCTCCCGTTTCTAAAGCGGAAGAGGAACGAATTTCCTTAACACCTTTTCGGTCACGGGTAATCCATCATTTTCACTTCTTTTTGCGCGGTACAACACCGAACAAGACACGTAGAATTTTAATACCCTTAATTGTGGCGAGATAAAAACTCGGATGGAATTTATAATACGCTAAAGAGATTCTTCTGTTGGGAAAACGTATATCCTCGCGTTTCAAGACGGCTACACAATCTGCTTCCGCCGGCAATAGCTAGAGGAAAACCATTTGATTTATTGTGATTAGGATGTGTGTGCTGCAGGCAGTATTGAGGTGGCGGTAAACACTTTCCGAGGGTTGAAAGCGCTGAAACCTGTTTCTAAAAAAAAAAAAATTGCCGCGTCATTCGCGTCGTTTACGAGTGGCGATATAAATCATCTAGATACATTTTTTGCGTGTGTCTGCACTGGATGAATGAGAAATATGTAGGCTATAGTGATTTTTACTTCTGCAATGTATAAAAAAGTATTTTTTATATAATCCCTGGAAAGTCAACGGTTATACCACGCATGTCCGTCTCCCGTTCATTCGTCTTACTGCAGTAGGTATTCCCCTACATTCAGTCATTCGTCATAGCCACTCATAGCTCACAACGAATACTGGCGCGAGCGCAGAGGTTGCTTTGCTATTCAATCTACACGCAGAAATGTGTTAATTTTTAGTGACCGTGAAACGTATTGCATTTTTATTATGAAAATGAATAAATTGCAATATGTATTGCTTTGGACACACGTACTTATAAATTCAAAAGGTGTAATGAAAGCGTAAAACAGTAATTTATAGTATCTATACTAAAATAGTCTTTGCTCATGACAAGAAAATTAAAGTAATTCCAATGAACGAAGAACAAAACCCTCAGAAAGAAATAATAAATTTAACGAAGAAAAAATAAAACCTAATTCTGTACACAATTTTATTGCGCAACTACTCTACATTAACTGGTCTAACGTCTTCATCGCCATAAATTATTTCTTTTAAGTAACCCCAGTAAAAGAAATCGAGGGGAGATAAATCTGGTAAACATGGCGGCAATTTGATATTTTCAGAATGAGTTCCGATCTACCGGTTAGGAAACTGTTCACTTAAATAGTTTCGGACAGCCACTGCATTATGTGCAGGGCAACCATCTTGCTGAAAGTAGATGTTTTGCATATTTATATCGGGAAGTTGCTGTGCAGTAGGTAGAATGTAGGTGTTCAGTAATTCTAAATATGCATTTGCGTCCTAATTGCTATTGATAAAAAAAAGGTTGTTTAACAAACCTGCCCAAACATTTACTTTTTGCTGTTGCTGTCTAGATAAACTTAAATATCTGTGCTCGTTTTGCTTGGCAGATAAATTATGACTTCTAACCATAGGAAAACAAGATTCATCGGTAAAGATAATATTGTTTACCAAATTAGCATCTCGGTTAATTAAATCACTTAACTTTTCACAAAATACCATACGCTTAAATGCGTCGCGGTGAAATGATTGTTGGTGTTTAGAATATTTAAAATTGTGATACCCATTTGCTTTGTGAATTCGCTGAACGGAAGAACGGGATATGTCTAAATCATTGGAAATTTTTTCAGATGACATATTCGAATTTATTTAAACTGCAGCACATACTAAAACGGACGTATTATTAGAAATTCTGCGAGTCGGAAGTGATGTTTTTAAATTTTCGACCGAACCGGTATTGTCGGTTTTATTTTTTAATTTAAAAATTGTGGCTTTAATTGGAATAGGCCTGTTGGGGTATTTAGTTGCAAACACGTCGCATACCCTTTGAAAAGAATTGCCAGCGTGATACCACCGCATCATCTCAGCTCTCTCCTCCACAGTATAACGCGGCATTTTGCGCAAAAATATGTATTTAAAACTTACTTGAACTGACTAATAATACTGATCACTGATCAGTCTACACGCGCTATTATCGTACTACAGCGCCACACCTCGCTGTTAGGTAGAGTGGGAGACGGTGGGAGTATATGTACTTCCCCGCCGTTTACTTTGCAAAGATTGAGGCTGTATACTAAATTCAATGCTTTAGTCTTGGATACATCAACGAACTTTGTTAGGTATATTTTGATCTAAATTAGGTGCATTAATCTTCAAATATGTTTTCTTTAAAGTGGAAGGAAGTCTAACAATGAAAAAATCACATATTTCAAACACTGTAAAAAAAAAACATCAAGTCGTCGCACATCAAGTGTACATAAAAAAAATTATTCTGTAAACTGGTGTAATTAGTGCCTTTAGCGATCGTAACTCAAGACTCTAATCTCTATCTATACCGTAACATCAACAAACGATCTTCGATACAAGCAATCATACTAAAACCATTCCAACCAAAATTGACATATCAACCTTTCCGAGTCAACAGGACAGCGCACGCACATCGAAATGAAGAAATACCCGGGCGGCGTGACAGATCGGTGTAGATACAGGACGAATGCGAAAGTAATTCAATTACCAGGCACTTTGACGGCCTACCACGACTCTTCGGTGGCCACGATGAAACTAGTAGAGAGTCAGCCGATGCTAATTTAACGATAGCGAGAACACCTATTAATTTTACGACAGCCAGGAGGACGGTGCGAGCTGTTGCCCAGCGCCAACAACAGTTAGTAGTACATACATGCGATAGGATAGCGTCGCCCGTCATTCGGGACGGCCGATGTGCGTGTTTTAACGCCGTTATGGCTTTCGGTAAACTACCTATAAATTAGGCGTTTTATTGCGGACGATGGGTAGGTCCATTAACGTACGTTTTACTGCTCGGACAGCGCTGTCGATAAACACCATTCGTGCTGGTGCGTTTTGGGTGGTATGCGTGACCGTCTGAGTTCGATGAAATTTAATCCATGTCCACTAATATACGTAATGTTCTTCTGTAATTATCATAGCAACGTTAGCTACACTAAAACTATGTACAACAGTTTGAGTGGAATTTAAGGAACTAGTTATAGAAACATCATAATTGTTCGTATTAGAATAATAAAAAACTATATAAATAACTTCAACCCAAACATAAACTTGGCACCTTCGATTTTCTGGACATTATCTACAATGAAAACAAAAAACAATAAATTTGAATTCAACATAATATACTCCTCTGTGGGTTAACCCTTAAACCGATGGCCGAATTCATGTTTGTCTTTTCAAAGTCAGTCTGATAGGCCCCAGACTGTGAAGTGTGTATTCCTTGTGTGATCCTATATATGTGTGTTGTTAAATATAGCTCTCAAGATAATAATAAATAAAGTGGCATATGGGCTTAGATCCCGCTGGCCAAATATATAAAAAAAAAACTCTAGTTACATCATATTCCAAAACAATTATATCAACATTGAATCAGAGACACCTTGATCACAAGATATCAATTATTTATCTATATTATTAATATTTGGCGATATTTAAATAGTTATTTACATTAGAGTGTTCAACTCAGTTTCAGAAACGAGTTGGAGCGCTGTAAATCAATATATTAATATTTTTTATTTATTTATTTATTTATTTATTTATTTACAATAAACAGACAACAATATAATAAATACATAGCTACATAATGTAGCGTTGCTGCTCGCCATCCCTCATCCTCGCCTCGGGAGCTACTATCTCGGGCTAACGGTGTTGAGTTTCTTTCTTCTAATATGATCGTCGTTTAGGTTTTACTATTAATTTTTCTTCCTCAAAATCTGTTGTATTTCACTTTTAAATTTGGGGTACGGTAATTCTTTTATGTGTTTCGGTATTTTGTCGTACATTTTTAATGTTGTTGTAGTTAGTGTTTGACTGTAGTTGTGGTGTTTATATTTTCCAGTTCTCAAGTGCGACACTCTGCGAGTTTTGTAATCATGTATTTCCCTATTCGTTTGTAATCTTATGTTTGTTTTAATTTCCTTATTTCTAATTTTGTGTAGAAATAATATGTTATTTAGGTTTATTATTCCTTGTATGTTTAGTTCTTTGGTTTTGTCATAAATGTGCATTGTTGGAGTTCTATAGTGTAAATTGTATATTATTTTTAGAACTTTATTTTGTTGTCTTTGTATTTTGGATAGATTTTTTGTTGTTGCGGTTCCCCAAATGTTTATTAGGTAGCTAATTTTCGCAGCGAACAGGGCGTGGTATAGTGGCTTTTTTTAACGGAAGTCGGTATTATATGTTTAATTTTATTTAAAGCCGCCATTGTTCTTGCATTTTGTTCAATTAGTTTCTGTATATGTCTATCCCATTTCATGGTATTTTGTAATTATAATCCTAAATATGTTGTTTCACTCACTTCCTTTAATTTCTGATTGTTTATTTGTATATCTATTTATTTCTTGCTTTTCCTTTTTTTTTACTATATATCATATATTGAGTTTTTGTTTCATTTATAGTTAGTAAGTTATTAAAACACCATTCCTCCAAAATTTTGATATCTTCTTTAATTTTTATTTCCATGGTTTGTGTACAGTGTCCGGAATAAAGTATACAGGTGTCGTCTGCATAAGCGTATAGTTTTCCATGGAATGGTTGCTCGAATAGGTCATTTACGTATAATATGTAGAGAATTGGTGGAAGATTTCCCCCTTGTGGTATTCCGTATTCTGCAGTCATAGGTTCACTCATAGTGTTATTTACTTTTGTCCTTTGTTTTCTGTTGGTGATATACCTAAGTTTTTATTAAGTTTAATTGTTTTCCCTCAAAACCGTAATATTGGAGTTTTTCAATTAATTTCTCTTTTGAAACGGTATCGAATGCCTTCCCTTGCCCTCGAAATTTGCCTAAACTTTTAACAAACATCGCTAATGCAAATAAACCTAGGCTTTCGTCGGTATAAATCCAAATCTAGGTTATATAATTATAGATGTCTTAAATAAAAAATAACTAGAGATATCAGTAACGTTTTCCTTTTTTATAAACAGGTATGATTTTGTTCACTTTTCGACATGTTGGGAACATTGGGCAATTATAAATTTAACCCTATTTTTAATAAAGTTTAAATAGCAAAAAATCCGTATTTAATGCGATCAAAAACACTTTTGGCAGGTGTAAAAACTGTAAATTTGCATGAATGTAAACCCCAGTATGTATTGCACTTCAAAGGCTTTCAAAAGCACTCAAATCCACTAGTTAAAAAAATAAATAAAGCACTGCATGGACTTGTGGAGGTGTACTTTGGGAAATGGTTGCTTTGCGATGATAATACCTCAAGCACTTTTTTTTTCTCTTTATCGCGAACAGCTACATTAATTTTAACGGTAACACAATAACTTCACCTTGTCCTTACAGCTTATACAACTGCTGTAAGATCTACGACATAAGTATAATAATTTTGATCTATGCCTTTTTTGTAACGTCTCACGTATTAAGGAGTGGACCTACCGCCGTATTTCACGCTTCCGTTGAAATATAACCGTTGGAGGATAGGTGGTGTGGCCCCGTTGTTTCTTCGGATGTACCTACCCGGGGTTCTCTTTTTTTTTAACATATATAATAATAAAAACGTCACAGAGGCTATTGTGCGCGCGTGAGTTATGGTCACGCCTCTAAAAGAACGAAATTTTCTAACTACGATAAATTCTTTGGCGGATGCGGCGGAAAATGTTGGAATAACGGTTCAGCGAGATGAGCTAGACATAAATTCTTCGTTGCACGTCTTATTTTCACATTCAAACATATGTTTTTCTCATGTTAATTTCGCACCCGAAGATATAAGTAGCCATGTCGTATATTAAGCAATTCTACGACAGTTAAATAAACTGAGTTACGTTGAAATTAATATATTCTACTCTGAAATATATTGATTTATTCTATCCACCTGTAATCACTCTTCAATTTCAATTAATTAACCTTATCGACAGAGGTCATTGTCGATCCTTGTTCTCTATTCACAGACGATTGAATATCTTCCCATTACAATCGATGCATAATTTATTCCAATTGTTAATTATTTAATAGTTAATAGGTGGGATTCTAGGTACTCCAATTAATCCAGCGACTGAAGCGACTAATTTCCCCGTTGCAGTGGGTAATGCACTTTCGCATATGAAATTGCTCCATGCCAAATCGATGTGATTCTAAATTTTTTCTTCTAATTGTTTCAGATAATCTCAAGATGATCACTAGGATGCAAACGCTAGTACTGCTCCTCGTATCCAGCATACTCATATCAGCTCAACCAGCTTCAATCGCTCTAAGGAGCAACAAAGACAGCAAAAAGAAGGACCGTATGAAGGAACCACACCATCCGAGTCATAATCCATGCAGTGCCGATAATAGACAAGCCCCCATCAACTGCTTCTGCAACCCCGACAACGGACCAGGCAATGCCAGCAAGATCGAGTGTTGGATTTTCGGAACGGACTTGACTGAAGATTACATCCTTTGGAATTACTTCTCGAGTCAGCCGAAAATCGTGGATATGCAAGTCAAAGTGCGAGCCAGCGGCGTGTTTCCGTTCGTTCCAACTAAAGCTTTGGAACATTTAACCATCCTGAAAACGTTCAAGGTCATGTACGGCTCCATAGAGAATATACACCCTTACGCTTTCGCCAATCTGACGCAATTAAATAACCTCAGTTTGACGAGGAATCAGATCGTCCATCTACAAAAGCACGCGTTCGCTTACCTGCCCACTTTGACGGAGTTGAATTTGAACGAAAACCGGATCAGTGAGTTGCATAAGGATGTGTTCCACCACCTACCGAATTTGCAACGTTTTTATATCGCGCAAAACAACTTGAGCTTAATCCAAGAGGGCACGTTTAAAGAACTGACGCGTTTACTTGAACTCGATTTGAGTTCTAATTACATCAGTGTGCTGACGAATTACACGTTTACCGGTTTGAGTGAATTGAAACGGTTAGATTTGAATAACAATTCGATTAGGATGTTGGGTGACCTGACGTTTGCCGAGTTGTGGGTGTTAGAGGTAAGTTTAGTTTGAGATTACAGGTTTTCTAATATACAGGGGTCGGCCAATTAAGGCATTAATTTAATATGTATTTTCATAAAGAACGAAACGTCCTTAATGTGTTTTTACATATGGATTCTTGTAGTAGCAAAAAGAATATTGATTGTTAAATGGTAGACTCGTAATCCATACAATTTATTTTTTTTTTTCACGAAGTTAGATAGAACAAGATATTAGGAAATAGATTAGAATGTAAAGGACAAAGTAACTAAATCAAATAATCATGTTAAAAATTCAAATTGACGATAATCTTCTAAAGCTCGGGGTTTCCCTTATACCAAGAAGAAATACTTCCATACTTGTCCATATTGCCTAGCTACCCAAATCTATTAAGATGAAACGTAATTTCACTGAATGCAAATGCTCTTAAATTGCTTGCTATGTTTAGAACATGTATTGTTGAAGTAATTGATAATTATATTTTCTATAATTGTACAGTTCTGTCACAGCATTCCTTAAATTTAATGGTACTTATTTGGTACTCATACTAAAGACAAGTTAAAATTATTTTGAACGAAGTTTAGGCCAATATCATTGTTTTTTTTTTGTGCTAATGCTTAAAAACTCGAAAAGACCGATTTCAAGCATATAACGGATTTATTTCATATTGTAGAATGCTCGCCTTGAGCTTACATAGCATCTGTTGGTTGGTAAAATTTCGATTTTGTTGAAATGCTTTTGGTATAGCGCCACATATTGTACAAGTCTGTCTGAAGTTTCCTCCAGTTAAAATGCTTAACACTTTTCCACCAACGAATAAAGCCATAAATAGAATATATTTAACATTTATTTATCTTACCTCCAAACAAAGATATCTTTAACTCTGTAGAGTTTTAATTTCAAGGTCCTTCTAGCATTTCTTTCCTATTCAATATACCGTGTGTTCTTGAGTAGGTAATGTGATTCCTATAAAAGGTAAAAAGAATTTCAATTTAGTTTAGCATATTGGGGTATAGTCCTGCTTCGTTAAATATTGATTTCTCACATGTTTTGATTGTTTGAGAAACAAGTCGGCTTTAGCAATGAAGTAAAAACTATTTTAGTCACACTGTTTCCGTTTGTAGTATGGGAAAGTGTTACTAAGTAACAATTTTCAAAATTGAACGCCATATCAACTTATACAAAGCGTACTAGTTTTAGTGAAATGGCTTAATTAAATTTAACTTTGACAGTAATATTTGTCTCTAGCGAATATTTTTTCCATATGAAAAAAATTCCTCATGAAAAAAATTGTTAATGTTTAATATACATCCTTGGCCATAAGTATTTGCCACCCTGGGAAAACCCGATATTATCATTTCTATTGAATTTCTGGGAACGATATTTGCCGATTATAGCAATAAAACTTTATTCATGAGGTTTTATTGCTATTCAGGTACTTTAAGAAGAGTATTCAAGTATAAAATATATAAAATTCTTAAATTCAGAGCTTAGTATATTTGTGTGTTCAGTGAGTAAAGTGTGTTAATTTATGCTTGATTATACTTTGTGAATTTTTATTAGTTGTTAAAAATAGTTAACAATATTAAACTGAACGTCTTCAGATAGTTCTGCTAAGTTTACACTTATATTTTGGGATTTTCATTATTATAAGACCTAAAACTTATTTTTTTCGTGATATTTGCTTCAGGAACGATTTGGTATGGTAAATACTCAAGTTATTGACTGAATTCGTTGCGTAAACTCCGTTAATTGGCATACTTGGGCACAATCTGTGTTTTCAAAGCTTCTACCGAAGATTATTTCAAATTTAACGAACCGATATTAATCTGTTTGTACAGACATAACATAAACACAATACCGCACAATACAAACAACATAACGACGCAAAATAAACTCTCTCTACCGTTGATTTTTAACATTATCCTTTCAAATCCGATTTTAGCGACTTCTCTCGAAACGTGGTAATCCCTAACAATATAAACGGGACCGGATTGCTAACAATGCGACAACATCGACTGGGTGAATACCACAAAAAAAAAAAAAACCAGAAGTAAGAGGGGATGACTTATTATTCCTTGCGCCAACACGTAAATTGGGCGAGAAACTGGTTACCCATCGCGTGCCTTCTTGCCCGACCGTTATTCTAATTACAACGCGGGTATTCTGAAATCTTATCGTAAATAAGGACCAAGAGACGTTCTCTACTCTCCGTTCTTAATTATGTAAATTGATATAGTGCCGCGTAGTAACGTTGGCGGAGCGCTTCCGACGTTTACACGGGAACTCAGCTGGTTTGGAAAGTCGAGCAAGTGGGGCAATCACGTCGCAAACCGACGCCAGAGTGGGAGCTGATGAATGAAATACGTTTAACGAGGCGAAATTGGGACTCTGGCATGGCGTGTGGTAATTATAACGATGTGACGATGTTATAAGTGTAGTGCTTTTTTTCGTAATTATCAACGTTAAGGGTAATTTTACAGCGTAATTATGATAACTGGAAGCTCATCCATGCTCATTCAGCGTGACCCATACTTAAATCGATGTAATATTTGCTTGTTTACAGTACTTCTAATTATATTGCAACTATTGACTGACATACCGCCCTACTGGATCTTAAAAATTATGGAGCATCAATAACACTGGTCAACAGTGAAATTGCTTCTTAGGTGAAAGTACCCAATCCTGAATGAATTCAACGTGCTGAACACGAATATCACATTGAAAAAAGTTGATTGGCTCACGTTCCAGAGATATTGACGTTTTGTCCATTGTATAGATGCTATTGCATAATGTAATGCAATTTAGTGAGAAATTACGAAATTTTGCGTCATATTGCATCACCCCTTCATGCAAAGACGTTAATGCAGCATTTGCTGTAAGTTTCCATTGAGAGTCCACTACAAACGGCAGGCCAAAAGAAGTCGAAAGCCAGAAGCAGACTAATGTTTTCTTACCATGTATTATAATATTGACATAAGTACACTTTTTCTGAAATATGCGTAAATGTTTTCTTACCATGTATTATAATATTGACATAAGTACACTTTTTCTGAAATATGCGTACATATTACAGAAAACCCGTAGCCAATTCAGCTTTTTCTTAGTCATTTTCGTGTTCAGCACATTGAATTCATTAAGAAATGGCTATTTTCAGCTTGGAAGCATGAACTTTTCGAAAATTTGTTGCCCAGTGTAATTAAAGGGTGCTGGTTCTACAAATTGATATTCAAAAAAATTGGAAGAATTTAAAAATTGAAAAATCGTAGCATTGAAAAATTAGGAAATATAGAAAAATTGTAAAATCAAAAAATTGGAATGTTTGAAGATTTGGAATAACTGAATAATTAAAAAATTTGACAAAATTGGAATATGGAATTTTGGAATCAAGAGGCGTAACGTGGAGATTTCAAAAAATTAGATATAGTATATTAAAAAAATTTAAATATTCAAAATGTTACCAGCGAGTTGTTCTGAAGCGAGTTTGCCAGAACTCTAATTTTTAAAAATTTTTAAATTTTTAAATTTTTAAATTTTTAAATTTTTAAATTTTCAATTTTTCAATTTTTCAATTTTTCAATAATTTTTCAGTTTTTCAATTTTTCAATTTTCCAACTTTTCAATATTTTTTAGCCGCTCTCTCTTAAATCTAAAATGGAGTTTCAATTATCAGAGAGCGACTAAAAAAAGGTTAATTCACCCTTCTTTAGAGCTGTGCGTTTCAGGTGGAAGGCAGTCAAATTCTATTATTTTTTTTTCAAAATGGGGTAACAAGATAAAGTAAAAAAAGCTGACCTAGTTTCTATATCAATTAAAAAAAAAAATAATATTTACCTCGCGTCAGACAAAAAAAAAAGCGATTTCCCCTTTTAGTTCCGCAAAGGCCAATTCATCCCGTTTCGAAAACACTAACTTGACGTCCGATAAATTACCTGAAATTAATAAAAGCTCGTTCCGTATGAGAGAGTAAGGGTTGGACGACGTCTTTGAAGACGTGGCAGTGAGGCGCTGATAAATGAGCCTTCTAATAAAAATAAACCCTTCAGGACCGTGACAAATTAAGCGCGAAACGCGTCCAGAAGCCAGCGAGGAAATTCGCTAATTTCCACCGCCAGAGGGCCTGCGTTTCAAGGCGGCAATATGTCACCGAATATTTTTTCCGCGCAACGAACGAAAACAAAAGCGGAGCGCGTTTCGGGGGCGTAGGGCGACGGGAAACGACATTCTGTTATGAATATAAACGAACACGCTTTGAAGTAGATAGCGAGCCGGGATGAAATGAAAATATGTCCGTTTCATTCTAGTGCGTAATTTCCGAAAACAAAAACCATTCCCTTTCCTTGACAGCTTCGTATCGAGGTAAAATTTTATTTTTGACAAAATTCTGGTTTACCTGCGAAATTTCTATCTGCTGTAAGTTATGTGCCTACATGTCTGGATTACCGCAATTTGGTGATTCCTCCTTCGGTAATAAACGTGGAACGGAGTTCAGGAACTTTAGTTCAAATAACTCCCGTGAGATTAAGTCGTAAAGTCAAATTTTGGTTCCACTGGCGCTTATTTTCCAACTGAATGTGAAAACAAATGTTTCGTATGTGATCGAGACATAGCCCGACACTCCTCTAGCTAACTCTGACATATAGAGGTATGTATATATACATAATATTCGATCAGATCTATAGAAAACACTTACAGTCCATGCATTTTCTATTGACGGAAACCCTGCCCTCACGCGCAGCTTACGCCACATACAGTGCCGGCTCGAGGTGCTTTTATATGTGACCTAATAGATTAAATACGTCCAATAGAGGGTTTTTATTGCTCTCTTGGTTTGATTCTTGACTTGTGGATCCTCTGACTAATTTAAATTGAATATCCATTTATGTTTACCATTTGGAGTAGTGGTGTCAGACACTCTTCCACTTTCTTTTTTGTTTTCGTGGAATTGGTAATCTTTTCTCAATTTATTTCAATACTATTATCGTTAGGAGCGCGGTCAGTGCAAATTCAGGAAAACCGACCGTTCGGGTCGATCTCTCCAACCCGCATTCGAAAGAATTCCGTCCTACACAATAAAATTTATTGAACCGGTATTAATTTCGCTCGTAAACAGTAAAATCGATAGATATGAGGATATAATTACGGCACGGAAGGTTGGGGTAGGAGTATCGTTGCTGACTGTTTTACTGTCATTGGTTTTAGCCGACCGGTCCGCCTAAACCGCTGCTATAATTTCCGCCGGCTTTCATTTTATTGATCGTAAAAGTTGCGCTTTTAATGCCGAGGTTAGTGGGCCGTTTGCATATCCGGTTAAACGTTATTTACTGCCGACTATAATGACGCTCTTAAGTGGATCGAAGAGGCAGCGAAAATCGCCAAAAACTATGGCCCTCTATGATATATATTTTCTTATGATTGCTTACTAGTTTAGTTTAATGATGGAGTAATGCGAAAAAGAATATCTCGCTGTAATACATTCGCACCTTAAAGATAGTAGAGAGGTTATGGATACATGATTATGCAGTTGGTGATTGTATGACAACATCGGTTCTAGGGATTTTTTGTTTAAGAGGTTCAACAAGATAAGTGTCAATGATGATGGTGATGACGATTGGAACTCGTATTTTGCAATTTGCAGCAACACACTGATTATATTTGAGTTCTCAGATTACATGAGTTCTTGATTTAATCCAGTTTTAAAGAATATACATATTGTGATATAAAAACATATCACACCCATGAAATTTAACATTACAAACACAGAACAAACAACAGAACAAGTAAAATACAAAATATTTAGATATTAATTTTATTTTAAAAGAGAATTTGAGTTTATTTGTGTTATAAACCATATTTAATTACTTCATTTAACATTTTAAAAATTTAGACTTGTCAAGCCAGAGTCATCTAGCGGCGGAACAACAAAGAGAGATCTGTAAAAAGAAATTCAGTTTTAAATTGTTATAAAATAAGAGTTTTATGATGATTTAATATGTTTTCAAAGCTAGTTATGATATGTTAGTGTCTAAGAACCTTAATTAAGCGAAAAAGAAAACAATTAAAAATTCGAATTGTAACGGAACACGTTACAATTCGAAAATGACCAATCTTCTCATATGAATTCAGCGACGATTGATGTTTTCTTGGAAGCTGATTCGGAACAATGCAACCGACGTGATTTGCATATTCAAGGAGGTCTATGCAAAAATAAAAAAAAAAGTTTGTTTAGAAAAAATTGAATAGAAAATAAAGGAGAGTTAACTTACTGGGAGGAAATATCCGACATTTTCAATATCAGAAGTAGCAACCGGAATCGACTATCGATAAATACGATATCGTAGAAAAAATATTTTTGATAAACTTGTGACGTTTTCTTACTTCTTACTTCTTAAGAACAAAAACACTATAAAAACATTACTTACCCAAATAGATTTAATTGTAGACGGGATTTAAGACAGTTATAAGATTGTTGTAAGTTCTAAATAGTCAGAATCCATTTAAGGACTGTTGTCTTCAAAACTATTCAAGTTTCAGTTCAATCCTAGAACGGTTAACCGATTCATATGTTATTCTTCATAAAGATAAGAAATGAACATCAATTTTACTTAAGTATAAATTAGGTAATTTTAAAAATGTTTGAATAAAGATTAATTTGTCTGTTTACCTGTTGATTTGCCATTCTCACCGTTTGAACGAGAAAATTTTGTGGACTGATGTAGAAGAGCCGACACACATCTCCAATAAACGTGTCAACTTGTTCGGTCATTTGATTTACTGCCTGTTGTGCTAACAGAAGAATGCTCATAGAAAAGGCCATATCGAAGTGACACAAATGACATTAAAACAAATTACAGAAATTTGTCATAATATACCCCAGTAAATAAACTGTGAAATATTACCCGCATTGAGCGGAGATGCCCTTGACAATACTACTATATACTTATAATCATCGAGTATGCGTACCGACTGACATTTATTAAACTGGTCGCTGTCCGGCTTAAGCGAATACATTACCGTTAAAGCTCGCTCTGTCCCGCGCATATATCTACGAAACATCGAAAAAAAAACACACACAACGTATATCACAGCGAGAAGAATATCTAGCGCATATAATGCCCGAATTTACGACGTCACAGCGACCCCATTTTTTTGCATTAGTCGTCTGTTGTTCCAGACTGTCCGAGGTTAACGTATAGGCGAACATTTATCGCGCAGCTAGACCTATTAGCTAATTCCGACAGTAATGCGAAACTCCGCACGCGTTGAGTAATTGACAGGCTGTCTGACAAAGCGTTGATTGTGTAGTTTACGTCATTCGTTCGGGCTTGCTTCGTCGAATCCCGTTTCTATATTTATAACGGTACGCCATCCAGTATTGCCGATGAAGTCGACATTATGGTGTTGTATTGTCGTTGTAGATTAAGTAGATAGATGGCGTTACGTCGAACGTTAATTGACACTGACATAACGTAATATGTTTGATGGTGATATTTGGGTTAATGTTACAGAAAGCTTCGTGGATGTCGTTAAGCATTCGTCAAGAAAAATTAATATTTACGCTGTTCTAATTATAGTTGATATCATCGATTCGTCAAAACGGGATGAAGAACTTGTCGGTTTTATAACTCTCTATTGAACAGCACCTATCAAACTAACAGAACTGACCTGATGCCTAATTTAATTTACTAAGCTGGTCTGATATTAACGATGCAAATGGGCTTAGAAATTCGACCCAAATTTCGTTTATTCAAAATATTAAAACACCCTGTACATAGAAACTTTTTTCTGTCTTTCATCGTTTGAAAGTTATTTGAAGCAGAGATTGTTTCAACAACAGTATTTAAAATTGCGCCAATGTTGTATTTCGTTTTCTTTAATTTTTATTTTATATTCTGTTTTGTTCCCAAGAAACAAAAATCAAAAAGTAGTCAAGAGGGATGTTTCCGTGGTACTTACTAATCTTAAAGCAACTTTTTTCATTCTTTTCTGAAATTTCTTAATAAGCTGCGGCAGAGATATCTCTTCGGAAAATACCTTTTTTTCCAGTTGTAAGAATTCGAAGTTCGATTAAAAAGATTTAATTTCATTTCTTGAAACTAGTTGTGATAAGTACCTACTGTAGGATCTGCGGTAACAGTTTCTTTCCACGGGAAATGATTTTGTGTTAAGTGTTAAAAACGGTTCGAACGAGTCCTTTTGTTTTATATAAAATTAGTGTGCCGTTAATATTTAGATTACGAGAAGAATAAGCTCACATTGTGGCTGGTAAGATGAATCAAAATTTCGCTTAAAGAACTAACCATCGCGAAAGACCTAGATACCGTATCTTGTTCTCTCTCTCTCTCTCTTCCGGAGAGGAACCCTTAAGGGTGTTTCCGTGTAAAACTTTTTTCCAACGCACCTTCTTTTCCTATTCATTGAGATATTGAGAAACAATGAAGGAATATTTCGTCACAACTGTTTCCATTACCACAGAAAACAATACAAAAGATTCTCATTACAGTGAAAATGTCCCAAATTCCAGCGGTGCAACGGTACGGACCTCCTTCCATGGCGACCCAGCGACACTATCTTAATTAATTAAGTGTGCCTTTTCAATCTGCACTGAGGGCGGTACACCCTCGGCTCTCCCTTGCCGATCAAATAATACCCACTGAGTGCCATCCCTCTCCACGCCATTCCGATTTCGCTTCTACGCCATTCGAAATCCGCGCATCCTTCTCTAACAGCCTCCGCTCGTAGTGGTGCTCGTAATTTATCGGGAACAGTCAGCGGTGTGCGGCTGAATGTGAAATTAATGGCCTCTTATCCGTATGAAAAGGTCGCGCTGCAGTTGCGAACCGGGTATAGTGAATGGGACCTACAGGTTTCTAATGATCCCGAGTGTGCTCGCACCGGGAGGTGTGTCGGCATCCCTTTTTCGGTGTGTACCCGTTGCGTTCTGATAAAAACATGAATCGTGCTTTTTTTTCTGCTGCAGAGGGATTTTCAATGGGGTTTTCTTTTTATTACGGGGATTAATTATGTAGAGCCGGTTCGTACGGTGTAAATAGGGTGATATTATTTTTATTAATTATGTGGAAGGCGATTTAATTCAATGCAGCACCCAGCGAGCAAGAAAATAAGAACAAAAGGGAATGCAAATAAGACACTAAGAGCGTTGTGGCCTCAAAATAAATGCTCACAAGAAGCGAACACTTCGCGCTATTGTAGTTATTATGTAGTATGGACAAAACGAAGTAAATGCTAGAAGCACTGCACGTCAAAATAGCTATAACATAGGATTACTTACAATGCCAAAGTACAAAAGTGTGTCAAAAAGTACGCACTATATGGAATTTTTACTCTTGATAAAATTGTAATTATTCAGAAGGTTTGAGATAAAATCAACTTGTGTGAGCACTGCAAAATAAAAAAAAAAAGCCTTAGCGTAGATACCTACCTTTATTTTTCAACAGAAGAGGAAAATATTATTTTAGAAGAGCTGTTCAGAATTAACAAATATAAAGTTATTTCCAACCAATTAAATTCTTTTACAAAAAACAGTTTTAATTTGAAATATTACTTATCTCAAAGTGTATTTACCTTCTAGAATACTTCTATTAATAACCAGATTCACTAATTTCACTTGATTTTTTTTTCACTGTATAAAATAAATGCATTTTTTATACATTCTCTATGCCCTTATTACGACCCTGGAAAAATATATTTCACAATTTCGTGTGTTTACATTAAAAGGCATAGAAACAAACGGCCTTCATCAATACGATATCGTTATAACATTCCGAGCGGATCGACTGTGCATTACCGATGCGAGTGAATCGCACCTGATATGGGATCCGTCGTTTCCGCACAGTGATGATTATTTATTTTCGCACCACTGCCACTCTTCCAGGTTGAACGCGGGCTTTCTAGTTTCTGCAGAGTTGGGGCGGTAAGCGGTCATCAAACGAGTATTTAGTTTGGCCGGGTGAACGTGCCCGATTTTCTAGTTTAATTTCTAAAAGGCCAGAGCTAATCAAACGAGGCAAAGTTAAGTATCAAGATAGAGCACTAACAATCAGATCTTGGTTTGGCTGGTCTGTCGAGTTGGGGCGTAAGCGGTCATCTAATGACTAATTAGTTGGCTGGGTGAACGGGGCCGGCTTTCTTTACAAGTGAGAGGCAAGAATTGAGAAAAAGAAATATACAGGGTGTATCGACAATCCCAAACCGCTAAAGCTGTGACTATTACCTTGTAAATCGAATGCATGAATGATGTAGTGATAATTAATCAATCGTTAATTGTAATAAAACTAAAGTTGTTGCATTCGTTTGTGCTTAAGAACAATACCTCAGTGAACTATGGTCAATATTCTTGGTTTTGGAATAGAAAATGAAACAAAAAACGAATTAATTACTAATGCAACCAGGTAAGGAGGTTTTCGTCTCCTACAGAAGGTTTAGAAATATTCAACAAACAAGTAAAAGGAAAAATTTTAAAATAAATTTTTTTACAAAGTCTAGGTTCATGACTTGCACAAAGACAACATTGATCGACGCTGATAATTTTGTGAACAAATAATGTCGTTGTATGACAACGATTCGAATATTATTCAAAATATTTTATATATAAACGTTCGGTTCCGAAACTTAATAAAGGGTATAGCTATTACAAAAAACATAAAACCAGGACATGTAAAAAAGGAGACTAAATGAAAATAGCGTCCCAAAAGATAAACATAATAATTTGACTAGATAAATTGGACATCCAAAACGATATCTATATAAGAACAAACAGCAACTCAGACTGTCGTAAAAAACTTTTAGCAAACATCAGACGAAGATTCTGCTGGTATGTCTCGGATTTCATTTTATATTTTTTATTTTAGTTCATTTAAATTGTTTGCTCTTTCATGTAGCAAGTTAAGTACATGTACGAATTTCAAAGAAGTAATTATTAAATTACATTATTTTCTTCTAAGAAATCGTTGTTTGTGCCGCTACCTTCTCTTCTTTCGAGCGTACGGTTTAGACATCTTGTGTACGAAGCTAGGTAATTGTCAACGATTTGTTTTCAGTCACTTGTATACCAACTTTGATATTATATAGGGCTATAAAGAAATGTATTTTCTTTAGAATTTTCTGTAAGAAAGCCTTTAATATTTCTGGCAATTTATATTTATCACCACCAAGTATGTTAAAATTTAAAAAAAAAATTATCAAACCTTTGGGAATATGCAGACCGCATATATATTCTTAATAAAAATCCTAAATTAACAAAGCCTCATTTAAGAACGAATTATAATTTATCAAAAGGATAAAGAAATACCTTAGATAATCGGAAAATCGAGCCGAATTATAGCAAAAGATCGAGAATTTAGAAATTGACTTAGAGACAACATCTTAGAATCGATAAGTCATCGCTACAGTAGCCTTGAATCATCGAGTGTTGCGCAACACATAAGCGATACCGGACATAGAATTAAAATAAAAAATTTCGTACTAAAAAAAAAAATTAAGTCACCGAACGAAGTAGATGTATTCGAAATATATTCGAGACAGATAAAAACATTTATCCTTAATTTTTGGTATTGGTAGTAGAATGACAGACATCATGACCAAAAAATTACTTTTTGATACATATTGCCGTAAAAAGAATGAAAGGACCTTCTGAATAAGCCCTACATATTTGTAATCACACCATTAAAGATATAGCAAGCCAAAATTGGATTATTTAAATGAAGCTTATTTGACCATTTTACCCATCTTCTAATTGTTTTCACGGCTGTATGCCTAATGCCTACGTACCCAAGTCAATATCTATTATTTTCATTTGACAGTCTACTCAGTCAGAGTACTCACGCGACCCCAAACTAGTTAGCTTTTAATTTTATCCAGCTAACTAGAATAGATACTGGGAATATAAGTTCGGGTATACAAGGGTTGACATGTCTCCTAACAATTCGACGAATATCCCCGAATTAACAGACGGCCCCGGTGAACATATCAATTGTCGAATGAAACAAAACTTTGACGCGTGAAGCTCTCGACCATGAATAATACATAAGCGACAGAGTTAGCGGTATTTTCCACCCTTGACTACGGACCGCCCCTCGTCAAAGCAATTATATTAATACGGGAATTATTCACGCAAGAACTTCGCGCAGTCATTCTTTACCCAAGAAAGCCGGTATCTGCCGCCGACGGCGGCGACCTAGTGGGCCGTGAATATTTCATAATTCCGCCGGACAAACGAAAGGCGAATAAATTTATACGGGACGAGGTGTGCGCCGTCGAACGTTTCAATATTTGACGCATTGTGCGCTCGTTACGCGGTTCGCTCTGGTGCGTCGATCGTGAATTTTTCAGGCGTTTTCGACGTTCGTGCGAGTCGCTCATTAAAGAATTAGATTCGGAGTTTAGTGATGCTGAAGGCGAAGGCACCGTGATAGATGTTGGAGACTGCGATGGGGTACAAATGGAAAATGGTTGGCTTGCTTCGGTGTTTGAATTTATTCGTTAGCTATTGCCGATTTCTTTTAATTGTCTATCTCTGTTACTTTGATGATGTAATTTAAAATTATTGGAGTATTTGTCAGATGGCCCCTTAAAGATTTAATAGAATTAATAAATATCAAAAGCTATTGTGTTGTTCCTCTCCAGGGAGATTAATAAAGGGTGGCTTTGGTGCTTTATCCCGAAACAAATTAAATCATCATAAGAGTCCAGGCCCTACAAATTGTATTCCAGCCCGTTTCTTCGACCACTGACCTGGTAGAAAACAGTTGCGACATCCATCTGGAGGTTGCGCCGTCTAACCTTATTTTAATTAGTGCTTTCTCGCTAGCCGTATGCAGATTTTGTCAAAAGCGCCCTTCACATCTAGAAAACTGACCAAGTTTCTTTGTTCGTCAGTGCATTTGCCCATTTGATAGGCGTGCGGATAGTGGTGCAAGGGCACCCGCAGTTAACCTCATCGCATATGCACGAAAGATTCCGTGGCCAGGCAGCATCTGGGTCAAATATTATTATTTGTTGAAATTTGTATTCGTACCACAGCCCGACATCCGAAATAAGCCTCTTGGTCAATCGCGCCTTTCAGGTATTTTCGTACCATCGTGCCTGCTACAGCCTGAGAGCACCCATTTCAGCATCAGACCGTCAATTTGAAGCACCGTTCTGCTGCACACACTTTCTAACACCAGTCCCTCGGCATGGCCTCGCTTACCTGCACCGCTACCCCACAACAAAGTAGAAAAAGTAATTTATTAAATAAATTATTGATTAAATTTAACTTAACGTACCGCTTCATCTGTCGGGCCGCTCCATCTGTCGTGCTGCTCCATCTGTAGTTACGCAAATAAAGAATTTCGCAGTAAGAAATCGCTTTTTTAATCTATTGATTAACAAACTTTGAACCTTTAGTATTTGTTAGTAAAAAATGTATGATTTAAGAGAGTAGTAAGATACACGTTCCAACAGCGTGTAGAAATAGTGAAAGGTTTCCTGACAACCCTGTGTAGCCTTAAAATTGGGTACAAAAACAACGAGATATCTATAAAACCAACAGAATCTTATCTAAATCGAATACCTCACACGTAACACCATCGCATTTAGCTTCAAGATTTTCAATTTCCCACCGTTTTGTCGCCCATATAACCAGACAGTATTTCCCGTAGCCAATTCGCCAGAGGCACTCACTCCCGAAAAGGCATATAAACTCTCTGGGAATTTATCCTCCAGACGTGCTGGCGCGTTTCGCGACTTCGAGTTTAATGCCGCGGGTCTGTAGGTAGGGGATATGATGTACCGATACAAAGGGAATTATACCGCGCGTTTCAAGTTTCTGCACGCGCTATTATTACCCCAAATATTACGGCTGGTTGGGGATACATTTGCGAGCGGCGTGTCAGGTGTACCTTGGGCGAATAAATCTCGCGTACTAAAGGACGTACGCGGATATGGAGAAGGGTATATCGCGTAGGCTAATGTTTATTTGAACACTGTAGGTGGATTAATAGGAATATGTAGTTCGCAGCGGTGATGGTGCTATGTCAATTAGGTAAGTCGCCCATTACGGATAATGAGGCGTACTGCGGTTCGGTACTTCTCTCACGTGGGTTCGTATTAGGTGTTGTATGTTACCGGTTAATGTTGGAAGAGGGAGTAGGTGTGGATTTTCCTAAACGGACCTAGTATCTTACCCAGATAAATTTTCATCCAATTGTGACTGGGTAATTCTGATGTTATAGAATTACATATTTGTTACTAATAACTTAATGTTGATGGAAAATTTGAATTTTATTTATGTTATTGAATCTACAAATATAAGGTCCTAGTCTGAATTGAGATAATAGAAAACTTATTTATTTAGTAAATGATTCTACTCACCTGAGAGTATCTATAGGAGATTTATTTCTTTGTTACATTGTGGAAATTAACTTAAATAAATTAATTTCACTTGTAATTAGTCTCTTATTCAGTATAACCTATAGAAAATATCACAAATTAATAACTATACAATCATATTAAATATACATATAGGAGTATTGGCCAGAGCGACATATACCCCTTCCACGTCCGAGGGTTACTGAATAATATACTAAAATCTTCCTATTCGTTAAGGGTGGACGTGAAACCGTTAGAGTGGGGCAGAATTACCAATCATTGCCCTCTATCATTTGAGATCCGGTTTATCTCTGAAGTTGTTGAGAGCATTACATATGACTCCGGGTGGTGTTTAGTAAAATTAAACAGTTGTTTACTTAATAAAATTTATATTTATCCCCTGAGGTAGATTTTTCAATAATGAAAGCTCAAATTTATTTTCATTAACTTACTGCCACTATTTGTACCATTACCGCAACATATTAATATTTATTAGCATATTAATACTGTACTATTATCGTTGACATTTGTAAATTCTAAATAAACAAGTGCAACAGACGAAGTTACAGTTCGCTGTATTATGCATTAACTATTCCAAATTCATTTGCCGCGTGCATCCGTGCATGTATTATGCATGCCGACTAATGCAACAGTAACAAAATACATACGTTTAGATTAACTTTAAATATTGATACTCTCAATTCAAAACTTGTTACTATATAGCTGACTAATTAATAAAATCATACGCCAAAAGGTTTGCTCGCTTCATACTAGTAGATATACCTACTTTATTTACCTTTCACTGTCTGCACCGAATGTAAATTGTATTTAATTTGGTTTGCAAAATGTGCTTTAATCAAGTTCGAATGAATCCTGTCAGATTCGGTTGCGTTTTTCGCGAAAATATTTTCCGAATTTCCATTTATTTTATTGTGAAAATGCGTAACTAATTTTATTTACTTAATCGGTAGAATATTTTTGAAACTTTTATTTAATGTTTTATTGAAATGTTCATTGCAAACTGATTATATATATTATATAGATACTAGATACCAGTCAGCAAAGGAGAGTGTCATACAATGCCAGCAAAATAACAAACCGTCATGCAACTTACACCAAATATACAATGTTAATGACATTTTATATTTTAATAATGTATATTACTTGTGAACATGCTACATTGTACAATATGGTCAATGCACCCAGCAAACGTTAAAGGCTAACAAATAGGTTTTCCTCGTTTTTGTGAGCTATTTTAAAAGCATTACGTATTTAATTAATTTAATGGTTTTTAAAAATATCAATACATTAGAGTAATAGGTTTTCTATTTCATTCTTTTTATACATCAAGTGCTTACATGCATTTTATAATTATATATATTGCTATGTTATTTTATGTGAATTATGACTTATGAAACCCAAAGAATCCTTGACAATTTAATGTATTATTATTCGACGTTGGGAATTTTAATTAACACGTTTCTGTAGTAACCGATTTATATTTTGGGGTTGCCGAGTTAGTTTTGCCTTGGAAATGGGAGTTTCTTGAAAACGCAATTTGTCGACGAAAATTTAGAAAAATTATTCATTTTTATGCTAAGAACGATAATGAGTGGTAGGTTTGAGTTTTGCTTTTACGTACTTGATATGTAATTTTTCACTGTTTTCAATCAGCACAACACTCATTTGGCTACAATCGCCCAATGACTGTATTAATAACCTTGCCATATGTTGTTGCCGGCGAAAATTGAGTTCGGCCGCTGCCTAATCATTTTTACGCCATTAAAACCGCCGCTCTCTGTATATTACACTGTTTCTTGACTTATTAATTCTTTTCTCAGATCCCCCAACTTCCAATCATAAAATTCCTTTCCTTTGAAGCATTATCAATAAGTCCCATATAACACTAATACAACCTTAACTTTGACAGGATTTGCGTTTGGATTCGAACCAGATCGCTTTCATAAGCGAACGAGCCTTCGCCGGCCTAAACTATCTCAAAC
The DNA here is from genome assembly GCA_949128085.1 of Cetonia aurata. Taxonomy (NCBI): domain Eukaryota; kingdom Metazoa; phylum Arthropoda; class Insecta; order Coleoptera; family Scarabaeidae; genus Cetonia; species Cetonia aurata. The sequence goes on from OX421885.1 coordinate 41,573,251, forward strand.
ACTTGAGCCTGCGGGACAACCAACTCACCATTCTCCCCAATAATTTACTGGACGGAGTACCCGCCATCCATTTTCTGGATCTCCACTCAAATAAGTTGGAAACTTTGACCAGCGCCAACGTCCGGTCCATCATACACAACCTGTACAACGTGACGGGATATCTAAACATAGCAAGTAAGTGCCTACATCGATGATTCTTCCTTAATATTAATCCTTTTAACAGAATAATAATTTCAATTTGTACAGAATTTTACAATACGGACTATGTAACTTCTAGTATATTAATCTGTTAGATATTTTTCTACGAAAATCATTGGGGGAAAAGGATACAAGTGTTGGAGAATTTATTTTCCCTGAATTCCCACTATATAAAGCCAAAATTTATAGAAAATTCTGGCCCGCTTCGATAAGGGAAATATATACTTGGGGTATAATGCCCGACAGGTTTAAGATTACGACACAGGGCCCTACCAGCCGAGGGCTTGCGATAACGTCAAGGATCTTAAGAAGATGTTAAACCCTTCCGTGATATTTCCGTCTCTATCCAGCTGGCAGAAGAAAAAACATATATCAAATCCATAAAACTGAGAAAGTCGATGTTTTTGGGCGACCTTTTTAAGCAGTTTAAAACGTATGCTACAAAAAGTAATATTTAAAAATTAAATGCCACGCTCCCGAACGCCCTATTCACTTAGCGTGCGCATAGAGGGCGCTGCTTCACGCCAGAGTAATTATCCATTCAGCTAACGGCTAATTATTCAATTTTATGGCCGGAAAATGACTGGGAACGGGCGTATACTCGGTTCAATTTATCTACCACCCATCGCACTGGCAATAGTATATTTTCCTTTTATTACATAAAAACATTTCCTCAAGAGGATAATTTAGGTTAACGTGCATTAGAATTTGTTTCTATTTATTCTTTTATTTTCGATGCAAGGTAGAAAGTTTTGGACAATTAAGCTTGCTTTGCTCCTAGTGAAAGTTGGCACTGTATAATATTACACCAATTATTTCATTGGGAAATTAACTTTTGGAAACATTTAAATTATTGATGCTATTTATAAATAAGACACTCTGTGTCCAAATTTAGGATTTACAGGTGAAAAAACGACCACATCTAAGGATTTCTGTATGGCCACCGTCAGGGTATTTTAAAATGACTATGGTCACCGTCAGGATATTTTAAAATGACCTCAATTCGTACTAATCGGATTATAAGGGTTATAAAACGTTTACAGTATTTGTCTATTGCGGGGTATTCCGAAAAATTTAAAAAGGGCTACAGGTGTATAATTTTATAATTCAATTAAAAATTAAAAAAAAATCTGTAAATATTATATTTAACTTCATTATTACAATTCTAAACGTGACAATTTATTTTAGGTAACAATGAAAACTTACACCTCCAACTTTGTAAATTCAATGATAATGAAACTTTGTTAGACAACTTGCACTAAACAAGAGAGCAACAACAATTTACGGTTACATTGCGGCCGGCTCTCCCATAACCGCATTAATGCTCAACTTTACTAGGAATATTTATCTCGGTAACTATTCAATAAATGTTCGCGAGCTTGTTAATAATGGCTTTATCGGTAGTACAACACATCTTCCGAACGTGATTTAGTTCAATAACGCTCCAGAAACTATTCGTGTAGCCGTTATTGGCGAATGTAAATTCTAGCAGCTAGTTATATACGGCTAATCGAATAGTAATTAAGTAACGGATACTGCTAGACTACGACGACAGCTACTCTAGCCACTATAGCCTCTTGTTAGATACTCTAAATACAACAAGAACAACGAACCAACCTGTCCGAGTAACGTATAACCGCAGTTTACTACAGCGCCACCTTTGGTAATCATCGGAGAAGTTCGACCGGCCACTTCTGCTCCCGCCAATAATTAATATAAACTAGCACTCTACCGGTCTGCCGGTGTACGGGCGCACAACAAGAGCCATTGAAAATTTAATGATCTTTATGCACGGAGACTAAGTGATTCCGCGCTTGTTGGACAGTAACATCAATACACCAAGGATGTTAGACGGAAATCCTTCCCCTAGCAGACTTGGGAATTAATGTTCACCGTGCAGTGTTACACTAATGAAAGTCCGTAATATCGTCTGCCGTGTTGATTTCTAGGGGATTTTCGCGGGATTAGCGCCGTTATATATAGCGATATAGTGTGAAGTTGGCCACGTTAATGCGGTGAGCGCCACCTACTCGCTGTTGTTGTTAATAGAGTGGGGAAAATTAAAAGGACGGTCGCAGAAGCAGTCATCTGGCCGTTAGACGATGCAGCTGTCATGTGAAAGTTGTGAGAAATGTGTTTTAGTCGCAGTGTTAAAGACGAAGCTTTTAAATAATTAAAGTTTCTAGCGAGGTTAGTTAAGAGCGGATAAATTGAGACATATTGTTATATACAAAGTTACTTGCAAAACAATTTCCTTTAAATGTCGTTTTAATAGCGCAAGGCGGAAGCAAAAGGGAATTTCTGATATTTCAAAACTACATCGCGAATGCTGCAGCTTCCAGTAACTGATACAACATTCAGTTTACCTTATTACTCGTCACATAACACAATACCCATCTGTTCATACAGGGTTATTATTGTATAGTACGAAATAAAAAAAAGGGGTGAAAGATACATGAGTAATGGCTAAATACAAAAAATTGCGGTTCTAAGTTCATGTAGTATCGAGAAAATGAGTTTTCTTAATTCGAGTCCGGCTCTGACTCATTTAGCATAGCGGTGAATAACCGTGAATGGCAACGTATAACGAATATCGAATACACTGACATGATCTTAATGTATGGTGAAACAGGACAGAATAGTATTGCAGCAAGGAATTTGTACGTAGAACGTTTTCCGCATCGACGTCATCCTTCGCCTGAATCTTTTGTAAGAGCCGTGTATCGACTTCGAGAGACAGGATCAGTAATTCCACGTTTTGAAGGTCGTGGACCTCAAAGATCATGCAGAGTGCTACAAGCCGAAATATCGTAGACGCGGATCCGGGCGTAAGTACAACAACCCTCGCGCGAGAAGTAAATGTGTGCCAAGCTACAGTGCATCAAATTTTAAAAAGGAATTTACTTCATCCGTATCATATTCACACACATCATGTGGCACAAAACGATGGCATAGTCAAATATTGAAAAGTGTACCACCAGCATCATCTTGGATTGCCCATTTTTAATACACTCCGCCAAAAAAGTATCGCATAAACTAAAAAAGGGCATTTATGAACCAAGATATTTTTATACGTTCACAAAAAGTTTGCGTCGTGTATGTGAACTATAAAAACACTAACAAAATAATGGAACTTAGCGTTTTCCTTTTTTTTTTCTAAAAGAACACATTTAGAAAAATGCATATGTGTAAGGTTTGTTCAGTTGTTTATTGAAAGTCTTCCTATACGGACAAATTTTAAAGTGCGAAGTCAGAGTTCTGTACCAACGCTTTTAAAACTAAAATGAGCAATTTAACTTCAGAACAAGTGGCTGCTATAGTTGCTTTAATCGAAGATGGACGATCTCAAGCATACGTTGCTAATTTGATGAACATCAATCAGTCAGGTGTTTCTAGAGCCGTAGCCAGATATAGGGAAACAGGCATTTACAGTAGAAGACCTGTACCAGGTCGTCCAAGATGTTCTACTCGCCAAGATGACCGCTATTTACTACTACAAGCATTACGTCGAAGACATGTAACTGCGAGACAATTGCAGAACGACTTGGCTAGAGTCAGAAATACTCATGTGAGTATTCAAACTATTCGGAATAGGTTACGACAGAGTGGATTAAGAGCTAGAGTAGCTGTAACAGCCCCTCGTCTCACTAGGAACCACCGAGTGGCTCGCTTAAGGTTTGCCAGAGAACATGTAAATTGGAACATTAATGACTGGGCCAATAAACTCTTCACAGATGAGTCAAGATTTGGTCTTTACACCTCAGATAGGCGTATCTCAGTGTACAGACGAGACGGTGAGCGCTATTCGCAGTGTAATATCAGACCTAGACCTAATTTCGCTGGTGGCTCTATTATGGTTTGGGGAGGCATCTGTTTAACAGGTCGTACAGAGTTAGTACAAGTAGACAGAGGTACACTGACTGCCCACAGGTATATAACGGGCATTTTAGAAGAACATGTAGTACCATATGCGCCAATTATAGGAAACGAATTCATGTTAATGCACGATAATGCACGACCGCATGTTGCAATAATCGTCCAGGAATACCTTAACGATGTTGGTATTCCAGTTTTAGATTGGCCTGCGGTAAGTCCGGACATGAACCCTATCGAGCACGTGTGGGACCTCCTTCACACACGGATACGAACCCAAAATGTTGCCCCAGCAGACCTGCATGGACTAGCAAATGCTCTCCGTGACGAGTGGGAGAATTTGGATCAGGCTTATATACGGAGGTTAATCGAATCTCTGCCAAACCGTATGCGAGCGGTCATAAGAGCCAGAGGTGGCAATACTCAGTATTAAAAGCTACTGTTATGACATTTTTCTTTCCAAAATTATAATTTCTTGTTTTAATAAAAATCTCAAGTATGAGTTCTTGTTTTTATTTGGCCTGTATTTTATTTAAACAATCATAGAAATTATATCTTAGAGCGCATTAAAGTATATTTACAACTTTATGCTACATACAATAATAATAATAATAAATATAAATTATTATTTCACAAAGATTATGCGATACTTTTATGATTCAAAACTAAATTATGCGATACTTTTTTGGCGGAGTGTATTTTGAGAATGGCACACTTTGAACTTATTACATATCCATTCGTTAATGTACTTGATTACTCGCAAAAACCCTTCGAGATGCTATTGGTCAATTGGATCAATCCTCTTCATGATCGTAAAATTCGTTTTGCAGACAATCTGGAAAAATTCCCACAAATCAAAAGTTTTTCATCGCCAAATTGGTTAGTAATACCAACCGAAAATTCTCAGTTTCTACTTACTCTTCTTCACTTTGTCTAGAAAATTCTCACTTTGAGTAATTTAGCACAAAGTGCATATCTGTCCTAGACACAGCGCTTCAATAAATTCCTGGGCGCGTTAAAAATTCCACGTCGTTATGCAACTCGACGGCTTCCGTTGCTCCTCTGCTAACACAGAGGGCGCTGATGCGTTCTTGATTACTAACCGTTCGCTAAGCGCTCTTCTCTTATGCTCGACTCCGTGCCACCCCATCCCGGAGTTCTTATCGCTGTTCCCGTCGCGACATCTCCTCGTAGGCGCTGGCACATGACTTCCCCCGTAGCTGCAGCTCCTACCCTTTGTTTCAGCGCGTAACGTCGTTTGTGAATATAGTTTCCGCATATTACGAACTTCCAGTAACGTTTTCCGTATTGACTTATTGTATTAATAGAGGGAGATAATTACTAATTAACGGTAAGGCGGATGGATGTGAAGGCCCGTTTTGTGTTGGGAATATAGAAAGCGGCGAATTATGGTTTCGGTACGTTAATTATTTCCGTGTTGTGTGTATGAGACATTACAGTGGCACAAAGGAATATTGTACGCACGTGGCATGGCGGAAGAATTTTGAAATTGATTTTAGTTCATGCTGGGTAGCAGCTGTAAGATTGAACATTGAGGTTTCCTACTGATTTGATATTTATTTGTATGTTAGAGCTTAAGTTATTGTTTATAATCATCTTAGGGATTAGTTTTAATATTAGTAAAAGAGGGAAAGCAATAGTCAATTACAAATGGATATAATTTTAACATAGTTCTCGGTACACGTGATCATTGTGCAGAATATCGAAATTATCACAAGCACTTCATTTACATAACTCATTGTTGTCATCTTGCTCAACACTTGGCATGTTATTAAGTATCATTGTTACCTATAACATAATACGCTGTGTATTGTATACCCACGTTGGGCGCCAAAATTTAATCCCAAATTTTGGCGCGCAACGTGAGGTGCAGTGTATTATAGACAAGCACGATATTATGAGTAAAAATTTCTCACCATTATTGTTATTTGCATACAGATTAATATTAAAATCATACTAGATTAATCCTATAAAGCAATTTTCAATAACGACATTAAAAAAAATTGCAAGAGGTATTAAACAAATATTTTCCAAAGTAAAATCTTTTATTCTGCTGGTCATCCGTCTCCATTTCACCCCAAATCCGCGAAAATTCGCCCTCAGGACCCGCCACAATACCCAAACAGAGTTAATATTCCTAACGTTTGGATTACAAAATCGCTTCTGTCATATCCAACTTCGACATCCCATCGGAGACATTAGCCCGGCGATTATTCATCCGAGACTCGCCGTCGACGCGAAGAAAGTAAGAAAGGACCCAAAAGCAACAACGCAGAATTGATAATAAGTCTCTAGGGGGGCGGACCGAAAACCGACAGCGCCGGTTTCCGACATCGGAATTCGAAATCCACTCTCTCGCCAATTTTTGTTTAATTATTTCGGACGACGACGTTAGCATAGTTGATGCCGTAGAACTTGCGGCATAAATCGCTGTCCGCGCCCTCTTGCGGAAAGCGAGACCGAGTTACCGCCATTGAAGCGACGGTGTTGCCCCGAGGACTCACGCAACTAAGTTTCTGTGTAGAATGAGGTGAAACTTTGAGGCGACTGTTCGCATTGTTGTAGAACACCTCGTTTTCGGTGTGATGTGCGTCAGAGCATTGAAATTGTACATTATGCATTGTACAGGAGGTTGTTTTCTTAGGATGTATAAACTACTACTCGGTACAAACACACAGGAATTAACTGGGTAATGTTGTAAAGTAAATGATTTTGGTTTTATGTATGTATGAACGTAGGTATTTACAGTAGGTATTGTTATGTTTCATAGACTATCTATAGCAGGGATCGACAACCTTGCCATCGTAATGCTAAACTCTAGAATTTTTTACATACCGAAGCATCAACTAAAACTAACTGCTTTTTCTAACCACGCGTGCTGTAAATATAAAAATCGCCTGATTACGAGAATCCCCAGTAAGAAGTCCAATAATAAAAAAAAACATTGTTTTAAAACAAGAAAAAACATGTTTTTGTTCTTATCCAGCAAATGTCGCATTAAACGTAGGTATACTTATATTTCCTTCTGTGAACTCTGGGAGAGATGCTTTATCCGATAGTACACCTATAAATCGCCAAATCGTCCCCGTTCGGCACAAAGTTTAGCCACTCTTTCTACCAAATTACGTTAATGAAGTTCAGTAACAGAAAGTATTAAAATTATGGTAAACTATCTAATTCTTTTACTTTCGTCAAAATTACTTCCTCGCAGATATAAAGCTAAACAACAATGAAGTTTACAATATTAAAACATTGAGTGGATAGTAAATTACTTGGAGTAGAAACATTGAAACAAGCAATCGAACGAAGAGAAAACATATCACAATTAAATATATCTCTTAACATGAAGATTTAATATAAAAAAGTAAGACATGATACAAGTCAAACAACAAACTATTAAATTAAAACTAAAAGTTTGGAATATACCGATTGCGTGTCAAAGCACTTGCTAAAATGAGGAGAAGTAACATATCAGGATTGCAGAAGAAGCGTATCATCAACAAGTCAACAACGCACATGCGTAATAAACTAGAACATACAGAGATGTCCGAAATAATTGTGAATTGAAAACAGCGGTGACTAGCACTTATTTAATGTTTTGTCTACGTTTGGTATTTGTGAATATATGTTACTTAGGTTGTTCACGTCAGTTCTGAAATTAATCGATGATGTGATGTTATATCCAATTCAACTGGTGTTGTCTAAGATGATCTTTATAAAGATTGTGATGTTTGTCCGGTGTACACGAATTCACAATTAATAAAATGAAAATAAATTAATTGGAGTTAATATTTCACAAACAAAAAGACTTTAATAATTATCTGTATATATCGATCACTAGCTTTCTAACGATTTTCTGCTTCTCATACACAGCTATGGAGCCAAAACTACTGTTGACAAACTAACTAGAATCACGAATATTTCTCGATCATGCATAGATAATGTCACAATTAATCAAACACTAGAATTTAGATCATACACCCTACAATCTGGTATTTCTGACCACTATGCACTACTGACTGACATAGACATCCCGATGTTGACGAAAACCCTAACAAAAAAATTTATGGGAACATTTACTGATTACACAATAGTAAACTTCCGTCAGGAGCTATCAAATGCGAACTTTCAACCAGTACTTCAATATAAAACAACAGATGATAAGTACAACAGCTTCTTACACATTTTCAAACTTTATTTTGATGAATCATTCCCCCTTAAATGCATTAGACCTAGCAGTAGGAAGGTACAATTTCGCTCCCCAGAAATATTAGAACTCAAAAATACTATTCAAATTGTTGAAACAGTCTGTACTTACCACCCGAAATACAGAACATACTTACAAACTCTAAAAAAAGAATACCACAAAATGTTATTGGACAAGAAAAAAAGCATGAATGATGCAATAATTAACTCCGCTCCAAATAAATCTAAGGCAACGTGGCAAATTTTCTATCATTTCTACTTTGTATTTTGTTTTATAACTGAAACTGTAATACGATTGTAGAAATAAAGACTTACTTACTTACTTACTTAAATGAAAGTAATTAGGGAGCAAATTTTAAACAAAACACATATACAGAAGAAACACAACATTTAGGTAAAATAAAAAAAAATCTTTTTTGTTACCTATATAGTATTTTAAAACACAAGTGTCACAATGACGTTTATGTAATGCGAGAGATTCAAAATACGAGCATTACATGTCATTGTGGCACACGTTTTTTACAGTATTTTTCTAATTTGCACATTAATCGCCTATATTACGTTCCGGCAAGAGTCCTCCCCACCCACGTTAATATCTCATTACAGCACAGTATGCTGTAATAGCCATATCAGCACTGCGTCGTCTTTTGTTTTAGCTTTATTACAACATCCAATTAGAAAAAGATTTTTTAAGTTCTCTTGATTAATTATAGAAAAAGCTTGAACATGTTACAAACCCGTAACAAAATTCAAAAAAGGAAATACCTTTACAGTAGCTTAAACTCTAAACATAAGTTTAGGGTAAAATTTCTTTACAATTTTTTTTACTATGTTTTGTATATACATCCGTCGCTTTTAGTCCCGATTAAGAATACATTTCACACACATCGCAATGAACGAATGGGGTGCGGAGAGGGTTATTTTAGGGTTTAATCGAATATCCAATGTTTACACGTTAATGGACATTCAAATTATTAAATAAATTACCATTTAAAATTTCTGCCGTTAGGTAATTGATTTCGCCGGTATTTGCGAAATAAACAGGCTTCATAATTGATATCTGTCACCTATCGGCTTTCGGATTTAAATTAATACGAATGCGACAGTATAATTATTCGGCGTTGTGGGGATTCGATATTACATTCATACGCGGTTTGGCGAGGGAGTTTCGGAAAATTGCGAAACTAAACCAATTTTAAACCACGCGAAGTTCGCGCATACGTATATACGATGGAAACTCGCCAGTACTGATTGTGTGATCAAACTTTCTGTCGTTGCTCATATTGTTGCAGGCGAATGAAATTATTTATACTTAAATGAGATACTGGGCCAAAAAAAAACCAATTTTGCATATTTCATCAACGCTAAATAAACATTTACTATTCAACTGACTCACATGTCAAATTTAGACCTTCAACCTGCTTGACAGACAGGCACATACGATGGAATACGATATTATACACACATCCCAATGATTAATCTGATATTTCAAGGTTCCATTTGCGTCTGTCAACCGTGCAGGTAAGGTCGTAGGGTTGAAAAATGTTCGTTAGCTGTAAATACATAGTACGTTCGCACTGATATGACAGTGTCCGGTTACATTAGAGATTAAGTTCTCGTAAGCTGCGGTTTGAATTTAATTGAATCTTGACGTAACAACGCTACATCAATCTCATTAGCAAACTGAGGTCTGATAGAAATTATTTAGAGGTTCGAATCATTATTTTGTTTTGTTATTGATTATATGTGCGCCTGCGTTCTCCACTGTTGCTTAAAATAAAATACATATTATTTTAAAAGTTTGGCGTTCATGTACACAATAATGAAATTCGTTGAAAATCGTTGATAGCAAAGTTGCATGCGATGTTACAGGTAAATTTCAGTGTGTAAAACTCATACGTGATATTTTATATAAATTGTATATTTTCCGAACAGTCAATAATTTTCTAATGTAGGTACTTTTATAAGGAAGACTAGTGAAAATATTAAGGAAGTGAGAAAAGACTGACAATGCATGAATTGTCCCAGCTAGATCTGTGCTTGTTTTGTAGTTGAGAGTTTGCCTTGTGTACCCTAGGGAAAGCACATCTAAACTCCTGATTTCCTAACAGGCCATGATGGATAAAGCTTGACATGCAATAGCAATAAAAGTGGGTTTACACTCGGGGTGACGCTGATGACGTAGTCAGAAGCTTGAGTTGATTTCTACGTCATTCCTCTTTCATTGCTTTTGCTGATATGATAACTCTAACAATGGACCATAAGTGCCGTCATGGTGGCATCTTTCGGATCTAAATGTGTTTAGGCATTTTTTTCTTTGTTGCTTGAAGAACGCAGATTCCACTTAAAATAACTCAAAATCGTGCTTCTACACTATATATCCGAATTGAGAATGCTTAAGTGACTTCAATCATTTTTGTATGCAATTCCTAATAATCCGTCAGGCCAATGTTAGTTTCATTTGGAAGCCCACGTCATTTAGAAGGTTTACACAGTCCCAAACTAGCTTAGAGTCAACATTTGCAGTGTTGTCTAGTTGTCGGAGAATACGCTTTCACCTGACTCGGACCATCTTTATACTTCTTTGATACAATAATGAATTGCGGCCACCTCAGCCTGGAATACAGTCATATCCTTGCTGAGCTAATCGATAGGACCTTTCTGGGTTTTTTTTTCATATATTCCGGCCCCTGTGCAATATACCAGTTCGAGTCCATTCTTACTGAAGAACCTTTCTCCCAGTCCTTCATCTCGTATTATAACCTAATACTTCCTATGCAGGTTAAGTTTCTGAACCATGCTAATACCTAACTTCAAATCAACAGTAATAGACAAGAAAATCCCAAAACGAGGTTACATCTTGTAAGCAGTAATAGGTTAATAAACACTTCGACGTTTTATGCTCAACAAACATTACTGCATCTGTATTACCCTCAACACATCTACTAACACTTAAAACCGGATTACCGCCAATAAATCCTAGCAGTAAACATAATACCTACTTTGAATGCGGAGTATACAAATTCGAACACCGAATTCCAACCATCATAAAAAGAAGGACAGATAACAGAGGTGAACGTGGCCCTCCACAAATATCCCCTAATCCCGGTGTATGTCGTAACGTTATTGGTTGGGCGAAACTTTCTTTTTTCCTTCCCGTTGGCCGATCTCGCTCCGATAATCGACCGTTATATCTGGCCATTCAAAACGGAATAATAATAATAACCGTACTACGAATGGAAACGGCATATAAAGGGACAGTTTGCTCCAGTAGTGGATTTGCTTATTTTCGTGTGGATCAGCATAATAGCGACGAGCAGGCAGTAGGAATAAGTTTAATGTTACGCAGGGAAGTATGTCACTGAGAGGCAAATGGGCAACATTGTTGGTAAATCGTGCTGGAAATGAGAAATATGATTCTTCTTTTGTGTTATTTTTTACCGTTATACCTTACGGAGATACAATTTAAGTCTGTGGATTATTGGAATTGGAGTTAAAGTTTGTATTGTATTGTATTCTTTGCGCGTTCATTCGTACCAAACGATATATCTACTGCTGTGTTACTTTCTCCAGAAAACTTAATCCATTCTTAGCATTATTTGACAGGAATTTAATCTGATCAAATATTCATCTCTATAGTTCGAATTTCAAATAATATGCAACCATGTCTAATCAATTTTTAAAAATGCCCATGTTATAATAAAAATGAATATTTTAAACCAGCCAAATCAAAAAAAGTTAATAGACATGTTGATTAGTTACCCCTAAACAGGGTGTGTCACATCTATTTTCCCACGTATTTACTTGGAAACTAATGGAGATAAAAAGTTTTGGCAAACTGCAGTGTAGTTGGAATCACATTCTACATAAGATTCTGCTGTTATAACGTCTTTGAGTCATATGTTTGCGCGTATTGATTTACTGCTTTGTCAGCAGATTTCAGTCCAGTTATGGGCAAGGACAATTAAAAAACTATAGTGGGGAGGGGTCACTATATTTTTTTAATTGTCCTTGCCCATAACCGGACTGGAATCTGCTGACAAAGCAGTAAATCGATACGCGCAAACATATGACTCAAAGACGTCAGCTTTATAGATCCGTTTTATTAATAATATACGATTTTAAACATAGAGGAAGTATGTCGCGTGATAACGCTGTCCTGACGTTTCAAAAAGCTTGCTATAAGGACACCAATAACTCGATGAGGCAACCGCAACTACACACCTTAAAAATCAAGTTGACCAAGTGCATCGTGATCACGCGTTACAGAAAAAGACCTGCACACACTCTGACGACTTGACCCTCTCATAAATTCGAATACGTCCATAACCGCACTGGAATCTGCTGACAAAGCAGTAAATCGATACGCGTAAACATATGACTCACAGACAACGAAACGTTTCGAGACACCGACTCCTGATTGTCATACCTAGTTTCTTGCATCGTGTGTGTTAAGTGATACTTTATTCATTTCAAAAGTATTTAATAAATGCTTATAATAGCTAGTAGCTAGGAAATATTGATTGTATTATCATTTGTTATATATATAGGTTCGCACATGCGCACACTCCAGTCACGATACAGACTCCGTAGTAGTAACATGTATGTAGTTTTTATAAATAAAGATATACCAAAAATCAACAACTGAGTATATAACATGGCGCAGTCAGAATAAAAACAAAACAAATAACAGTGAAAAGAAGGGAAAAAGTTAGTGTAACAAATTATCCGAAAGAAAGGCGTGAAAAGAAAAAAAATGGAGAATCTAACTCAACCCGCGAAAATGGAAATGGAGGGCGACCTAGCAAAAAATTGGCGGCAATTCAAAGAAGATTGGGAATTATATGCTATCGCGAGTGGTTGCAGTGGAAAAACACCAGAAATACAAGCTGCGACATTACTACACTGCATAGGGAAGGAAGTTCGCGAAATTCTGAATAATATTGAGCTTACTACTGAAGATAAGAAAAAGCCGATTGTAATAATTAATAAATTAGACGCATACTTCATTCCTAAATCGAACAAAAGTATAGAAAGACATAAGTTTAACAACAGAGTACAAGAAAAGAATGAAGATTTCGATATGTTTTTATGTGATCTGAGAAAACTAGCACAGAATTGTGACTTCGGCAACATGAAGGACAGCTTGCTAACGGATAGAATCGTCTGCGGCATTCGAGATTCTAAAGTTAAAAACCGACTATTACAGGAAAGTGATCTAAATCTAGACAAAGCGATTTTAATTTGTAAATCTGCAGAAATGACGGAGATTCATCTGAAGGAATTTACACCGAAATATAATAACTTGGAAGTGGGAGAACTCAGGAAAAATATCCAAAGACCCGCCAACAATTCAACGGTTGGAAGTTACAGCGCGGGAAAAGGCTTAGATCGACAGCCGAATGCAAGAGCAAGACAGAAGACACACTACACCCAAGTATCGAACAAGGATGGAAGATCAACGAGAGAAAGTGCCCGACAAATTCAAACGGATTCGAACAATTCTAGAACAGGTCGGTGTACACGTTGTAATTTTACGCATGCGAAAAACAGTTGTCCAGCTTACGGTAAAATATGTTATAAATGTAATCGAAAAAATCATTTTGCTACTAATTGTTTAAGTAAATCAGTTAATACGGTAACAACCAATTTACTTGAAAATAATAATAATAACGATTATTTAGTGGGTAGTATTACAAAACCGGTAAATGAAACTAATGAATTGTGGCTAAATGTTATCATTAATAATTGTAATAGAACTATAAAATGTAAAATAGATACAGGCGCTCAAACCAATGTAATACCAGAATATATTTTTAAGAAATTAAATTTGAATGACTGTTTAAGACAATCAAACATTAAAATTTTTAATTATGGTGGTACGCAATTATGTGTAGTAGGAGAGTGTGAGTTAAATTGTACCGTTAAAGAGAAAAACTGTAAAATAGAGTTCGCTGTAGTTAAAACAAACACTAATACTTCACCCGTTATTGGCATCACGACAATAAATGATTTACAAATATTAAAAATTAATGAATTAAAAGTGACACATCAAACTTTAACAGAAATAATTGATAAAAACATTGATTTATTTCAAGGAATAGGAGAAATTAAAATTCAACCATACCAATTTAAGCTTAAGAAAGAATATACGCCACATATTGCTCCAATTAGACAGATTCCATTTCAGCTAAATTCACCCTTGAAACAAGAACTAGATACAATGATTAGAGATAACATTATAACATCGATTACAGAGCCAACAGAATTTGTCAACCCTATAGTTATTGTCAAAAAAGCTAATAATAAAATTAGAATTTGTCTCGATCCCAAACATTTAAATGAAGCTATACAAAGAGAGCATTACAAGATACCAACCTTTGATGAGTTGACAAAGAATTTAAATAATTCCAAGTTTTTCACGGTATTGGATGCAAACAAAGGTTTCTGGCAAATTCGCTTGACTGAAAAAGCATCAAAATTGACTACTTTCGCTACCCCGTTCGGAAGATTCAGGTTCTTAAGATTACCATTTGGGTTATCATGCGCGCCAGAAATTTTTCAAAAAGTGTTTTGTGAAGCATTTTCGGGAATCGATGGTATTAGCATTTATTTTGATGATCTCATAATTTTTGCAAAAAGTTTGGAAGAACACAACAAAATTTTGGCACAAGTTTTTGAAAGAGCTAAGAAAATGGGTATTAAATTTAACAAATCTAAATGCAAATTCGCTATTAATGAAATAAATTTTATTGGACATACACTTACAGAAGATGGTATTAAACCTGATGAAAATAAGATTAAAGCCCTAAAGAACATGCACTCGCCCAAAGATAAAAAAGAACTTAGTAGATTCCTAGGTATGATAACGTATGTATCAAAATTTATTCCAAATGTTTCCGAGTTAACACATGGATTAAGGCAATTACTTAAAAAAGATATTCTATGGAATTGGACAGAAGCACATGAAAAACAATTTCAAATTTTAAAACATAAATTGACAAATGAGCCAGTGATGTTAGCATACTTTGACGTAAATGAATCAATTACACTTTCGGTAGACAGTTCTAAAAACGCATTAGGTGCAGTTATTATGCAAAAAAATAGGCCATTGGCATATGCTTCCAAATCGTTAAATAACTCTCAACAAAATTATGCGCAAATTGAGAAAGAAGCACTTGCTATATTATTTGGTTGTCAACGTTTCCACCAATATCTTTACGGCAAACATTTCCATATTGAAACCGATCACAAACCATTAGAAACCATATTTAAGAGAAATTTAGAGAAATGTCCTTTGAGATTGCAAAGAATTTTAATTTACTTACAACAATATGACTTTGACATAAAATATAAACCTGGAAGATTGTTATATTTTGCGGATGCACTATCTAGAAGTAATTATGACGAAAAAGAATTTAATCTGCTAGACTCTGATATTGAATTGCAAGTTAATTTAATAGATTATATAAGTATAAACCCACAAAGATTTGATGAAATTGAAACGGAGACAAGGAAAGATTCAGAACTAAAGGAATTATTAAAGGTAATTAAAGAAGGATGGCCAAATTCAAAGAAAAAATTACCAAGCATGGTAAAACCATATTGGAATTATAGAGCAGAAACTTATGAAGCAAAAGGATTATTAATTAAAGGTAATCAAATAATTATACCTAACTGCTTAAGACAGCAAATTATAGACAAATTACATTATGGACACATGGGAATCAACAAAACAATATTTAAAGCAAGGGAAACCGTATTTTGGCCTTTTATGACACAACAAATCACAGACGTAATTCAAAACTGCCTCACATGCGCTAAGTATCAACCACAAAATCAAAAAGAACCAATTATTGACAGAGAATTGCCATACAGACCATGGGAAGCTATTGCGGCGGATTTTTTTCATCTCAACAACCAAGAATATTTACTAGTAGTAGATTTTTATTCAAACTATCCAGAAATAGCATGTTTAAAACGAGATACAACAAGTAATAACGTTATCCACAATTTTAAATCAATTTTAGCTAGACATGGCAAACCAGATATTTTATATACAGACAATGGTCCTCAGTTTGTGAATTCAAATTTCCAAAAATTTTTAAAAGACTGGCAAATCACTCACAAAACTAGTTCACCACGGTATCCTCAATCGAATGGTTTCATAGAACGTCATGTTCAAACAATAAAGAAAATATTGAAAAAGGCACTGGAAGAAGAAAAGGATATGTATATAGTCCTAATGGAATACAGAGCAACGCCCATTAATTCAAAACTACCGTCTCCAGCTGAAATTTTATTTAGCAGAAAAATCAAAACCCAAATACCAATACAGGAAAAATTGTTAAGACAAAACAATAATGGAAATTACAGAACAGTTCTAAAGGAAAGCCAAATGAGACAGAAGAAATATTTCAACAGAAACACAAAAGAATTAACTACATTGAAGAGAGGAGAAAGAGTGACAATAAGGACAGATGAGAATATATGGAAACCAGGTAGAATTACAGGAATAGAAAAACACAGACCACGATCTTACAGAGTTAAATATGATGACAACGAAAACGAATATAGTAGAAACCGAAAATTTATAAAGAAATTTAGAAACACGGACAAAACAACAGACCCTGAATTATTTAATGAAGTATTTGAGCAATACATAGGCCAAAACATGAAACAACAAAATAACAATGCCACGTCTGAAAATTTCGAAAATAAATTCGCATCAAATAATTGTAACCCAAAACCAAACCAAGGAACTTTACCTAAGCGTGACCGTAAACCACCCGTATATTTAAAAGATTATGTGTACTAATTTAAGTTTAAATTTTTATATATTTCCAATTTTTATATAGTTAGTTTAAGTTAGATAAATAAGTTTTGGATTTGTAATAGAAATAGAGATTCAATTTTGTACTGTATGAAGATTATTAGGTGTAAACATTTGTATAAGAAAGGGAGGTGTTATATATATAGGTTCGCACATGCGCACACTCCAGTCACGATACAGACTCCGTAGTAGTAACATGTATGTAGTTTTTATAAATAAAGATATACCAAAAATCAACAACTGAGTATATAACATCATTGACTTGCTCTCCTTCAGTTCAGAATCGGTTTATTTTAGATAAAAGAATCGATCTTCAATTGAAAATGGAAATTCATGGGTTTCCGGAACAATTGCTCGGAATAAATCAATCTGTCGTAGCGCGGAGTGTTCTGATATCTTGTGTGCTTAATACAATAGAGCACTTAGACATTTTAGACGGCGAAGGAACGCAATATCTTCCTCAACTTCTTCGTGTACCTCCAATTAATCACGAATACATCGAACGGAATTAAGAAACTGTATATGGTATTAATCAGGAACGCTGGCGGAAGACTTCGCCATTCTTCTCGGGCGAATTACCGCGCAACATCGGTTACAAATTGCTCGATTTCCTCCGTCGTACCGGCAAGTCGAGGCGTATAAAGTTCTCAAGCGCAGCGGTCGGCGTTTTTCAGATTAATACGGCCTTACTATATATCTAGGCAGCACCGCTACGTTGCACTCGCCTCCGACAATAATTGTTTCGAATTAAGAACACTTGCTTTATAATTTATGACCAGGCTAGGCGGCGCGGGCGGTATTCGCATCCGGTTCCCGTCGTGGATCGGCGAGTGTTGCACAAATTACTGGCAATAATAAACATTTCAATGTGTTGGTGTTGTTTGTAACCTCCGGCTTCGTAATACGGAAACAGGCGGTTCCAGGGGATATCTGAGCTAAGCTGGAAAGTGGGAGATCGTAGTATGGGGGAGGCCCCCACGTAAAGTAGTAGTAATATCGTAAAGTATCACAGTGGGACTATTATTTTAAAGTTGGGTATTAATTTTCTTGCGTTGGTTCTTCAAAGCTAAAACGATAAAGTGAGAGTAAAATATCTGCTGTCCCTGGTGGATTATCTTAACGGCCTTATCACATTATTAACAAGTGAATACAGGCAAGTGCCTCTCATCGATTTAAATGAAAGTTGATGAGTAATCTGAAGTAAAATAATTATGTTTAACTAGTTACTTATCTGTCTCAACGTATATACAAGGTGTGATCACAGAAATTAAGAAAATCCAAAGAAGAGATATCTATAACCACGATATACGTACCTGTGTTTCAACGTTATCAAATATTATATTTTAATAAATTCCAATTTCTTGAGAGTTTCTTCAAAAATATTCATTAAAAGATTTTTTCCCCAGCCCTCCAGTACACCAAAAGAGGTAATAGCTACCCCGCAAAAGTACTAATAAGAAACCATACGGTTGCTAAACAAGATTTTATATTTTCATATTTTCCAAGTACTTTCACTTGAGGTAGAAGAAAATTTAATATCGTAAAGATTAATCAAAGAAAAAATAATTTTTCAGGATGGGAAAATCCAATACTCTAAGGATATATACGACTTGCCTCTTTTGTGTGGGCTCTCGCCAATCCTACGCAAGGAAAATACACTAGCACGCCAAATAAATAATTACAATCCTTTTTATGCTCATCTTCGGGAAGTGCGAGGAGGTAAAAGGGGTGTACGCCCGCGGGAGGGGTTCCATTAAAAAGAACAGGAACAGAAGGGGGAAAGCACTGAGCAGATCCCCTTTCGGTTCTTCTTAATCGAAAGAAACCGGAAGGAGACACAAATTGAACTGAATATCGAGGCGAAAGAAATCCCCGTCAATTAATTAAACATATTCCGTTTGCGTCGCTTCACCCCCCTCACTCCGACTTCAGCCGGCACCCATTTCTCATTATCCCTAAAATAGTCTTCCCCGATCGAGCTGGGGAAAGGAGAACGGGGGGAAAGCAAACTGTGCAGCGGGAGAATGAAAGTCCTTTGCAAGGCAACGTTTACGAAAATTGTATAAGAGTTGGGTTTCCTTTACACTATCCGAAGGGCAGGAGGGTCGAAATTGGATGAAATCGATTGGTAAAGGGGAGGATGTGATATCTTTTTTCCGATGGTGGTCTCCCCAGTTTTTTTCTTCTCTCGTCCGTTTACACCCCTTTAAGTTTGATTTATATACGACCAGGATGGGCTGGCGTTTCTGTAGCGTGGTCAGCAGTTTTTGCGGCGGTTTCCCCAACGTAATGGCGTGACCCTTATTTTAGGCACGGAGGGAGGGTTAAAATTTACTTTGCTGGAAGATAAAGGTGAAAATGAATTATTCGAATTACTCAAATAATAATGGAGGAAATCCTGATGGCGTGAAAACAAACTGATGACTAATTTTCTTATCTGATCTATGTGCATTTATATATGTGGTAATCAGAAGTGTAAAGAGCGGGTAAAATCTATATACCGCGTCAAATAAAAAACGCGGGCAGTTTACGATACGTGTTGCGATACGTGGGCGGTCTGTGTCGTGCCAGATGCTTTGTCGGCTCCGAAATCGCAGCTATAGGGCGATTTGCGTCGTGCCAGATGCTTTGTCGGCACCGAAATCGCAGCTAGGGGGCGAGGCGGTCTGCGTCGTGTCAGATGCTTTGTCGGCTCCGAAATCGCAACTGGGGGTCGGTTTGTGTCGTGCCAGATGCTTTGCTGGCGCCGAAATCGCAGAGCGGGAGCAAAGTGGAGTGATTGAGTACTGACAAAGGCGCGGTTTATATATCCTGCAGCGGTCACGATAGTGGGAGTCAGGCATGTGCGAACGGATGAAGTAGCGTATGCGGAGAAGATACTTCGCGTGATAAAATAAGAACAATTGAAAAAAAATCAATTAAATAAAACGCATTTCCGCAGAAACTGTTCCTAACCATGGAAAAATCGATCAATAGATAGACTGAAATAGATATTCCCAGAGACCGGCACGTTACACACTTATATGCATATGTGGTTGCGTGTAATATCCTCACTTTTCCCAAGGCCATACTGTATATTCCTCTAAATCTCCTTGCTATGAAGTTGTACATCAGTAGTTGTTAGAGTTTGTGGTGTCGTAATCGCTAGTGAGTTATATTATATCCCCGCATTGATCGGCGGATGTAATCGTTTCTGTAGTCAAAGCAATAAAGTTAGCAACTTTTGCAGCTTTTCTTCCTTGTGTCCCCTCATGGCGTTTCTGTGGATTTCGACAGCTCCCCTCGCTGAAGGATATCGTAAAATTATAACCTTGAGGCGTCACACAGGGACGTCCCATCCGGTTTGGCATATCGTTATTCCGCCTATTTAGTAGCAGACGCTTCATTCCACCTTGTCAGTGTCGATTTTCAAGATCCGCCGATGGGAAATTCTATCAACGCTGCGTATCTCTAAACGATTTCGCATTTTTTTCGAAAATCCATTTCGTACGTATATGTCGCGTTAGCTGACGAGATAGTCTCGCGAATCCGGGGGACACCCGCTCTCTCCGCCGAACGGGATCGATTCGATACTTTCTCCCTTTTACCCGCTGGGAGGGCGCTCGTGCACGCCGGCTTCGAACGTCGGAAGGGATAAAAATTTTATTTTTATACACTGACAGATGTTATTTGTACATATGAAAGAGTCAGTACATAAATAAAATATATTAGATCTCGTTTTATGGAGTTAGGGCGTACGTGCCGAACGATATTTTTCGAAGTTTAGCGGAGGAGGAAGGAAAGGGTCGACTGCGTATCCCGCACAACCCGATGTGGAACGAGAGGGTACGCACACGTCCCGCGTTAGAGGAACCGATCGGAAGAGGCAATAAAATTATTTTTGGGAAAACGTGGAGGTGATTGGTTTATGAATACAGTAAAGGAGAAATATTAAATCCCACGCAACTTTGGGTCTTTTACGATTGCGTAAGAGGCAGTAACTTTATAAATAAACTTTGCTTCTCTACCGAAATATTTTTAAGTTGTAAGCAATACTTTGCGCGTGGGTTAAATCCAAGAATTTCGATAATAATCACAACTAACCTCATACTTACTGTGAAACCCTGGTAGCAGATAAAATTTGCAAAAGGCCGCATCCACCCTCTATTCGCTCATATTCAAATATTTCCTTTCGTGTATGAATAAAATATGAAATGGAATTCGAAAATTTTGATATATTGAGAAATATATGCTGATAGCATTCACGTATATGTTGATTTTACAGGGGCTACCCTGAAAATATGTATGAATTATATTGCATAAGAGGCTTAAGCATTACAACGAATGGGAATTTTTTGCATTTTTATTTTCTTAACGGGGCATATTTAACAATCCTAAAATTTATTTTCATACATACCTATCCTAAAAATTTGCTACGGAACGACAAAAAGTGAGGTTATATGAATCGTTCGGATGCTAATACTATCTGAAATGAAACCTTTGAAGATCCATCATTTCTTCCATATGAACAAGTTCTAGTTGTTGTGTCTTCAGATAACTCAAGTAATTTCAATGTTAACTGATATCCTATGTGGTATCCCCAAAATTATCAGTTGGCTAGGTAATATCAGGTAATATCAACATGTAATGGATATATCTAAAGCTAGCGAATTACTTCAGCCGCTCTGGAGGCAAACCAAAGCAGCATGGGTGTCTGGATCAGCATAGATGCAGTCGAAAGCTGTTTGGTGGTTAGATCACAACATGACTATACGATCACAGAGTTAGATTAGATTTAAATTATACCGTTTAAAAATATGAAACAGTTTTAATGTAATTTTTGAAATAAACAAACATGTATTATGTTCAAGTTTTCGTATTATTGATATATCACACTTAACAAAAGAGGTAATCGTATTAGATATTTGAAGTTAACACACTATTAATGCAATTACAAGAAGAGAACGCAGAAGTATGGAATTAATACATCTAAGTAAAGCAACAAACGCAATGTGTCAAGTCTGTTACATTTACAACTTATTTTGTCGATTACCTACTACATTAATTTGCTAATTTTTCAAAATCTGGAGTAATAAAAACCACGGTTGCGTGTTTTTTCCCAAATTTAATTCGCAATCTTGGCCAAAAAAAGAGGTTTTAAATACATTTGAATTTCCTGTGTTTAGACTTCTTTTGTAGTAGCTTCAGTGCGCGTCGATTGAATTTCCCTAGGATTCTACATTCTAAAAACGTTGAAATTTTTATGTGATTCTTTCAATAATCGTCCGCAAAACATCAACGCGGTCGATGACTAGAATAAAAGAAACTCCCACCGGGCCAAAGCGCGTTGACACCAGGCCCAGGGGCGCGGCCAATTCGTCATTTCGTTTTGCGTACAGAGATATCATCAGTTCCGGAGGCCAATCGATAGTCGCTCGACGGTGCAATTAATTCGGAAAAATACGCCGGCTCGGCGATATGACTGCGCCGCTCTGCGGTGCACAGTCGGTTATCCCCATCGTAAATAAAACCGGGTTTATCTGGCCGGAAAAAAGCCGGCAGTTTTCGGTCTTCCGGGTCGCACGGGAAGCGGTGCGGTTTTGTAATAACGGCGTAGGCGCATGCGGCCGCAACCATTCGAACAAATATTTTCCTTTTCGTGGTCGGCTTGCGTTTAAAAAAAAAGTTGTCATTTCGTTACGCGGGTCGCTTCTGAAGTACGTAAAGTGTTAATGGTAATGCGTTATCCTTGAATGATTTGTGTGAGGTTTTCTATTTATTAAGAGTGGAAATTTATTTTATGGAAATATGAAAGGAAAAAGATAAAAAAGAAACTACAGTAGAATTAACCATAGTTGGCGGAAACTATGGTTACTATCACTCAGATTCACACTCTGAACGATTATAGCCGCACTAGCGGTTACCTTTTCCCAAGAAAAGAAGGTAAATAAAGCGTTACAGAGTGGATACGCAAAATACCCTGTTAGGTATACGGTAAATCAGCAAAGGCGAGGAGGAAACATAGAGAAAAGCAGAGTAGAAGAAATCTGCACGTAACAGGTGCCTGCATATGGAAATATGAAAGGAAAAACATAAAAGGAAACTACAGTAGAATTAACCATAGTTGGCGGAAACTATGGTTACTATCACTCAGATTCACACTCTGAACGATTATAGCCGCACTAGCGGTTACCTTTTCCCAAGAAAAGAAGGTAAATAAAGCGTTACAGAGTGGATACGCAAAATACCCTGTTAGGTATACGGTAAATCAGCAAAGGAGAGGAGAAAACATAGAGAAAAGCAGAGTAGAAGAAATCTGCACGTAACAGGTGCTTGCATATGGAAATATGAAAGGAAAAACATAAAGAAAACGACAGTAGAATTAACCATAGTTGCCGGAAACTATGGCGCCTTTACGCGCTGTTTCGTCCAAAGTATCCAATAAATACCAAAATTTCATAGAAAATTGAAACCTGAGGTGGCTAGATATGAGTAAGCGCAGTGTTTTTTTTTTACTAGTACAGTAAAACCTTAATTTAAAGGATACCCGGCGGAATTACAATTCTGATATTCAACATATCTTTTTAGAGTTTTAATATTTTTTCATTAGTAAGGTGATATGTACACTTATTAAAGAAAAATCGAAAATTGTATTTAATTCATGTTTACGATATTCAAGAAAAGAATAATAACATAAAACAGTGACATTAAAACCCTGTCAGTTTTACGTCCAAAGAATTTTTATTACAGTTACCCAATAACTTCCAATAAATTAACGCTACATAGATTTGGGATTTAATTTTATATTTCGACGAGCAAGAGAAGGTTTTAAGGAAACTGCGAAAGCTGAAACCCGTCAGCAGTTGGTAATTTAACGTCCGGGAAAAGTATTTTTAATAAATCCAGCTTGGCGACTCGACTCCTCGGATGCCGCTAAAAAGTTTTCTAATACACGACAGGAGTCCACAGGTGCATTCGCCAAAGTTAAAAATTTATGTGTTCCATACTGGTGGTGGCATAACTACAATACGGTTTGGTTAATTTTTGTAACAATGATTGAAAATATAAGTTTTTTTGCAAAACAATAAAGATATGATAATAGAGTCACAGCATTTAAAATCTATATTTTAATTTCAAAAAAAAAAGTAGTTTGACAAAAATATTTTAATATTAATAGAGTTTTTTCAATACCTCGCAGAAATAGATAAATATAATTATTTTATGTTGTAAATGTACACACAAGTGTATTTAAGCCGCACGCTTAACGTAAGCATTAGAGTCCAGTCCGGTCCCCGAGTCCCCCCTCCCCTCTCCGATTGGCGTGCCGGCATAGCTCCTGATACCCATCGAGCTTCTTATTCCCGGTCTGGTTGTAGCGTTGGCAAAGCTCACTGACGTAACACGGACATCTTTCCCGTCCGCTCCGATTGGCGTATCGGCATACCTTCTGATACCCGTCGAGCTTCTTATTCCTGACTGTGAATAATTTTATCGACTTACAATTGTTTATAATGATTTTTTTTTTTACTTCTTACTCGGCTTCGTCAAGGTAAAACTTCCCACGAGCAGTAAATAAGCCGATCAAATTTGCCATTCGTTTCTTATAACAACGATTTTTATTATATGACCGCGCTATTACATCGACATACTCTACAGCAGGCTCTTCGCATTTTACTACTGGATCACCTTCCCTATCGAACGACAAATTTCCAATAAACCTGTTCAGCTGAAAATAACCCTGCTAGTACGCAAAAGAAACAGGGCGCTTCTTTGCGTTAGTTTTACAACCGTATTTACTAGACGGACGTTCTAACGTCCGAAGGTAAATACCTAATGTCGTTGCGTCTTCTCAGTTTCGACATTTCGTTGGCTCGTAAAGATGTTTATGAGCTCGATTCACGCAAGAAGTATATTTTATGCTCGATAAAGACATCGGTTTCCTGTTAGTTTTGCTCCACTTGTATTTACGACGATATTCCCGTTGCGGCAGTAAAATAGAAAAGATGAGATGGGGTTGCTGAAGGTGCTCGAGTTAGTTGTCGCCGAAGAGATGGCGGTATGTCTTGTTGTTGAAACGTTTATGAAAGAAGATACTACTTACTATTTAAATTTGACATTTGATTTGAAATTTCACATGAACAAATTAACAGGATTGAATAGATCCAACCCTGTATTATCTTATTTTAACTTCTTCAATGATAAAAAGAACTTTTATTTATTATTTCTGTTGGATATAATCTTGTAATCAATCAATACATAATGATATAATACTATAGAGATAACATAGTTGAATGTTATTGTCAAAAATATAAAAAATATATTTGTACGTCAAGTGCTATAATGAGCTACATATAGCATTCATTTCATTATGACACCGAAACAGAAAAGATGGTGTGTTAATATAATGTTCATTTAATCGATAAAAATTTAAATTCCTAATCCCAGCATTCCACTTCATATACACCCATTCACGTTCAGCACTGAAGTAAAGCCATCTCATACGATTCTACACCTCAAACCCTACATCATAACAAGCTTTCGAATGCCAAACGGAGACGCGACCTCATTCCGCTCGAACAGCCCCCAGGCCTATCGTTAATATCTCGTTTGCGTCATCATTCGATGGAGTTCGGCTCTAACCCGTGTGAGAACGCTCGGTGAATTGCAGATACTCCCGAGAGTAACGGTAACTTTTATCCCAGGTGTAAACAGGCTGGAAGAAACGCCGGGAGTATTACGGATGCGTTATTTGCTCGGTGCCAATCCCGTGGTAGCCACAATAGAGTCTCCTTCAATGTAAAAAAAAGCAGCACCCGAAAAGACTTAAACGGAAAGGAACATACAAAATTGAGCATTTAATCAGATAAAATACCAGCAGTGTTTACCCTAGTTTTGAAGATGAAAACCCATAGATAAACGATATTACAATACCTGTGATGAAACATCTGTAATTTTTAAGATTTATTTTTATTGATATTTATTTATTTAAAGCAATAAGTACAACGAAAAGGACTAACACAGGATGAAAATAATCCTCTAGGGACTGGAACTGGTTTTACAGGTGATGTTTAATCCTCTAGATTTGTATATATTACCACGTGGTACGAACGAAAAAAGGGAATAGTCTCGAGAAATGAGATGAACGGAAAACCGAACATACCCACAAACTGTGGAGTTCGCAAAATATTTCAGGCCGTAGCAAAAATTGCGTTTCAAGACCACTAGTCGTGCTATAACGTAATAACTGCCTCTACAATGAGGCTAACTGGTTTAGTAGAATCACTCAGGTTCATACTCTGAACGATTATAGCCGCATTAGCGGATACCTTTTTCAAGAAAAGAAGGTAAATAAAGAGTTACAGAGCGGATACGCAAAATACTCTGTTAGGTATACTGTAAAGTAGGTATTTTGTAAGACAATTCTTGGTTTGCAAGAGAATATGATCCAAACAAATTAAGTAGGAGATATGTCGCAAGTAGGTACTTATACCAATTCCACCTAAAAATAAAATTGCTTACATACTCATAAACTTTAAGAATCTAATCTTAGATATATCAGCACTTCCTCTCCGCGTTCAATTCGCGAATATACACGTCTACGATTTTATAAAGTGGGCATTAAGCCTTCCAAACCATACCGTAAGATATAATGAGGTTATGTACCTTTCGTACGCAGATTACTACCATTAGCATGGCGCCTGTATCTCTCTTTGCTACGTTTGCTCATTCGCTATATACCGCCACCCTGGTATGCTCTCTCTTTCTCTTTAAAGAGCCAATTTGGAGCCGACAGGAAGTGCTCCGCACTTTCCCGCGTACCGAGAGCGCTCGGAGTTCAATTCCACGTCGTTTCCAGTCATCCACTCCGAGTGCTTTCTCTCCAAACCTCGCAATAGAGAAGTTCAGAGGTGCTGGTTACGTGAGCGGTTGCTCGAAACGTCGGCCGCGAAAGTGGGTCTGTTCGATGCGGGTCGTAGATGAAATTGTACGAAGTAAACTGGGTTAGGTTACGCAAACCGGCGAATAATGTAAACACGAACGTGAAAATTGCAAAATTTATTTTATATGCATTCTATAGGAAGTTATTAATTTTTCTTCACATAAACGAAGAGATTACAGTTACTTAAACCTGAAATGTCGCTAGAAATAATTTATTACAAGCGACTGAATAGAGACATATTTATTACAAATTAAAGAAACTAAATAAAATAAATGCTTTATCTAAACCAGCATGTTAATTACATCAAAAATGGAAGAAGAAACCGCAGTCAACAAAACTAAATAAAAAACAATTGGAGATCCTAGCGATGAATCCTTTTGATCGTAGCGTATTATTATACACCACGTGTTCATCGGTCGAGTAAGTATGTTTATCTGATTCTTATCGCCGCAGTCGGCCAATTCCGGTAGACATATGCAGTATATCCAAAGAGCAAACGAAGATTTCTACATTGTATGTTTTATTAATATTCCTTGCGCCTAAAACACGCTGTAGATTAGTAACAGTATTGGGGGTATTATATTTAAGAAAACGAAAGTACCAAGTTTCCGAGAAACCTTGTAAAAATTCCGATAATTCTACGTTATAGATCAGGGGTGTCCAACTTGCAAGGCCTCAAGGGCCAAAACTAAAACCTTTGATGTGGTTGCGGGCCATATAATAATTTTGTTAAAGTAATAACAAAATAACGTGAGGTATAAAAATAATTACGGGGGCCACAACTAATAGCATCGCCAGTTGGACAACCCTGTTATAGATCAACGTACGTCACCGGTAGATCCTTAATCATACACCCATGGTTTTTTGACCCAAGTATGATGAACGTAATTTCCACTAATTGATCTGTGAAATAATGATTAGAAATACATTGATATCAATGCTCCTCTCGATAAATAATTAATCCAGCAATGACGCAACTGAACGTTCGATTCAACTGCTAGATATGATATCATGAAAGATTTTTTCAAAGAATCTGACCCTTGGCAAAGTAATTATTGTATTTAGACTAACAATCATTAACGTAATTTCGACCGTCTTGACGCGACCTTTGTAAATAAATATGTAAATCGTTCACAATTTACGGCATAATCGAAGGCGCAGCGCAGAAAGGCCTTTCAGCGGCAAATATAGGCCGCCAGATGCTCGATATTACCTCCTACGCACATCTAAATACATAATTACGTACGCGCTTCCATTTTCGAGGGGAATATAATAGAATATTCTAACGTATTTCCACACTGAAACTCGCCTAGAAGCAACAAAACTACGCACTGAAAGCCCTGCGGACTCGATGCTGTGGTAAAATTGGATTTAATGAATTTTAAAGCTGCACGAACTGGGCAAAAAAAGGAGCGAGGCGACACCCAGTCCAGTTTTTTTCTTTTTTTTCTGCTTTCCTTCGTATACAGCACGTGGGAGCTTCGGGAAAGTGGATTTGAGACCCGCCAGAGTAGATTCTTTTTTTTTTCGCGTGGTGTGAGAAGGACGTTATGAATATTCGACCGGATTGTTTTGCATATTTCAGCGGAGGGTGCTGGTCGTTTTTAATTTTTTAGGCGCTAATTTGACGGGCGAAACGCGACGCAGGAAGCGCAGCGGGACTACGGTAGACGTTGATGCGGCTCAGATGCTTAAAACGACGCCGAAGATGGAAAATTTAATGTAGATAATGTCTATTCTGGGGCAAGTGACGAGGGTGATTTAATGCGTCCTTATTTGGGAATAATAAAAAGAAACAATTACTTACGGACTTAACTCGGTTTAGAAGATACCAAGAGATGATATTAAAAAAAAAATTAATTCCAATTATAATGCATAAAAGCTACTTACTGGCTTTTTACTTATTACTTTTTAGTTGACCCCTGTATGTCTACATCTCCGATCGGTGTTGCGCCTTTTACGCCGTTACAGTAATGTTTTAATCCCAGAGCGGTAGCTGTTAGTGTGAGGGCGAGGCACCCAGGGTTACGTTCGGGGTGCGCAACAATTTAAACAGCGAAAGCGTGTTTTAAATTATATAACATATAGTGCCAATGCCAACTGCCAGACCAGAAATAACTGGAAGTGCCTGTGTTACGTGAGAAGCTATGCCGAGGCCAACTGCCAAATCGGGAATAATTAGAAGTACCTGTATTACGTCAGAAGCTGTGCCGACACCACCCGTCAGATCCAGCCGCGAAAGAATGTCTGTGTTACGTCAGAAGCTGTGCCGACACCAACTGTCAGACCGAACTGTGAGGAACTGAATTGCTAGACGGAGACTTTTCGATAGGAAGTCCTTCTAGGAGTCTCTACATGAGTTGTTAATAGAGATCGTTAAGTTGAACCTTGCCTCTTGTTTTGTTATCTGGCTACTTCGACGTACACAAAGTAGGTACAACTCCCGATCAGTGTAATTTAATTACCAACTTTTCTTTTCACACCCCGCGGCTTGATCGTGCCGCATTATAAGAGATGAAAGGGTATAGGACCCCAGATTCCGCACCGTAGATGAGAAGTTTCATATTATATATATTAATATTTATTTGAGTACATTGTCCAGCGAGTGTTACTTTGAGTTATCCCCGTCAGGCGCCTGGACCGTGACATTTTGTGGAGGCGCCGCGCCGCATATTCCGTGATCTTTCTGAAGATATGCACCTACCTCCTGCAACTGCCATCACAGCCGCATCCTGTGCAACACGGCACATCTATCTGCATAATCTCTTTGAGCTCTAGGCAATATATGTCCCTCTATCGATAGCTAGTGTTCACCGGACCGAATAAGAGTAAATCGTACTCGGGAAATTTTACATCGGCGGCAGATACTTTCATATTTGCCGCTGGCCCGGAAATAATCCCGCTTACCTATTGGGGAATATCAGACGAATCGTGAAGATTGTCTTTTGTCGCTGCAATAGCAGCAGGGGATCGCATAGGTGCAGCTTAAGGGATGACGCAGTTCTATATCCAATATCCATAAGATGAAATTTTATATTTCGTATTGCCCGTCCGCGTTCCCTTGTGTAAAATGTAAAATATACTATATACATCTTAGCTGCATAGAAGCATCATTCGCTACGAAATACACCCTGATCCCATTATGTTTTAACTTACCTTCAATTATCCAGCGTTTATTCTGCACAATTTCCTTTGTATACAATTTGTTATTACAACCCTTTATTAAATAATATCCGGATTTCCTGGATACTTTTCATAAAGTCTTTGTGAACCTCACTAACAAAGCGAAATAAGATCCTAGTCAAGACAGTTACTTTTCTACGTGACATGCAGGTTTATCATTCACCTACGACTTATTCTATATTTCTAGCACGTTTCTGGCATGAACCGCGTTAATACAACCATCGCAGAAATGTTAATTAAAATTTTGGACTTACAGCTCAAGAATAATTTGAAATACAACGTAACTGAATGTTAATACAGAACCTGGACAACAACAGTGGCACCATGGGTTTGTGTGTATTGAATAAAACTCTTAAAGAAGTGTAAGGTTTTTAGAATCATTACAATTTGATGGGCGATATCTTAATAAAGTGGTATTTAAACATCGTCCAATTAAATTTTTAACTATGGCTATAGTAGGGTTCGATTATTCAGGGAGGAACATTACAAGTACATTATTTTGTAGCACATTAACATAAGCCATTATTAAAGAAAAACTCTCAAATGTTTAAATCGGATTATCAGTTTGCAGCGTGCTTTTCTTTCAATTTTTGCTTGCTTATGTGCGGGTCTTATTATTATTGACATTGCTGTCCATATTTAATTAAGCCCTTTAGATTTTTATCTTTGCCCATACTTAAAGCTTACAAGATAAGTTCCTAATAAGCAGGTTATTACGCCGTGCCAACCCTTAGGCCGGCACTATCTGTCACGGAGTCTCCCTGTTTCTCCGATAATTTTTTTTTTACTGCGAATAATGATTTACGACAAAAATTGATCCGCTAACCAAGAAGAATGTGTTAATAGTAATTATTGCAGCTCCTGTAGATACATGAACTTTTATGTTAAAAGCGTAAAATATCAATTTATGTACCATGTTACCATTTACCGGCAAATAACACGCCTTGCTCCCGATGCGCTTTCAGTACGCGATAATTGAAAATCATGAAACTATCCTAGCGCCCCTAATTAACATGCCATTAAATACATTTCGGTGGACACGTTAAATTCCCCGATTTACTGGTCGCTAATGGACGCTCGTCTGTCGTCGCGAAATGCCAATTTCGCTAACATTCATAACTGGGGATCGCTTAACCTTTCAATTATCGATAATATTTAACTTTTCCGTAGGCTTTATTAAACTGGCATCGGTTGGTGCGGCATAATATCGCATCCATGCATTGATAAGTGCATTAGCGCAGCCTGGGGTTTTAACTTCGTACGCCGAATGTTGAACGCAGAGTCGCCACTAACAAGTCTCTATTAACGTGGATGTTAATGTTCCGCGCGAATTAATTGGAAGTACGTGTTTTGTCGGATTTTAATGGAGGAGTTTTGTTATAGTTGCGCGGCGGTGCGTTAACGTTACATTAAAACACGTAAATGCGATTAAAATATGTGCCTATTGTATCGGAGAATACGTTTATGATGTCAGTCGTGATTTTAATGGTATATATGTATGTGTTTCTTGTTAACTTTTTGTTATGTGAAATTCACAATTGTAACGCCAATTGTAAATTGACCTTCAAGCGTATTGAACTAATATCACTAATCACTTTTTCTAGCAATTTGATGAACATGAACGAGCCAGATCCGAGCATTAACTGGTATCACATTTTTATGTACCTGTAAAATGTCATTTTGTTCATTTTGGCAGTTTGGCGGCAACTGATACGCATCTAGACAAAAAACACCGCTGTTTACATCTGTACGAGTATGTTTTGCAAAGGATATGTCATCGGTCATCGGAAAAACGATCTCTGCAAAAAAGTTACACGCCAATAATAGAATATGAGATTATGCAGAAGTTTTATGACTAAGGATTATTTCGTTTCTTTGTTCTTGCTAACATTTGAAAAATAATAGTGAAAAAACTTTTGATTTTCTGACATTTGCTTTGTAAAATAATATTACAAATCAATGTTAGTTAAGTAATATCACTGGTAGTTAATAAATATTATTATGTATAACATAATAAGGTGCAAAATAATCAATTTTATCGCCATGGATTTGTGAAATAAAATAATTAAATTAAAAATATTGAAAGATTGATTATTTAAGGGTAACTCTAACAAAATATGTGGTTTTAGTTCCACTTCATGTATCTATCATGAATGATCTGTATTTCCTTACAATGGAAGTTATTACTGAGTCAACTGAATTCCAACACCGCCGCCAGAATTGCAAATACAGATTGTTGGCTTCATAATACGGATAAATTTCAATTTGTAGATATGATTATGATTGGTGAGGATTGCAACACCATTTTAGCATCATTATAACCTTATTTTCCCTAATTTAAGTAAATTTAACCAAAACAATGAGCTACGATATTTTGTTTATTAAAAGAGATATAGATACTAACATTAAACACTATTAAATTATATTATATTATAATCAGGATGGATGGGCAATGGGGCGTCGACGTTGGCGAGGTGTAACCGATTTTAACCTGGGGGTTTATCTGTAAAAGAAAAGTAGCCTGAATATTCCGGTCATCCATGTATTTAACAAAGAAACAGATTACATAATTAAGTATTATATAACTGCACTAACGAAATTCGCTATGTCCTTGTTGTTCGGGTGCTCGTGCGCGCGAATCCTCCGCGGTCCACAGAAGGTGCATGCGGAACCGCCCTGCGATTCCCCCGTGCCCTGATTTTTACAACCCCCGGATCGCCCAGCGCCTGCGGTCAACTGTGCCGTGCGGATCCCCCACGTCACGGCGCGTCCCCGCTAGGACGACTAGCCTATCATATTCAAAACCGCCCTAACTTAAGCATGTTTAACGTTAATCAGGCTATTTCGTAAATCTCTTATATTTTATAATTTACTTAATCTAACTTACACGAGAATAACAGAAATGCTCTGTGATTAAACACACCTATAAATGGACACAAGCTCACAATCACCTCTAATTCTTTTAAAAGCACCCGTTTCAAACTACGACTTCACCAGATATAAAGTATTACAAAAATTTAGTCTGGCTTATTCGAATAGACGCCCTAACATTCGGCGTTATCAAAATGTTTATATAACACATTCCTTATTCAACCACTTGAAATACGCTCGGGGTAATACCACTAGCGCGACCTATATCTACGGGACACTTTGACATATTTAGGGTTCTCTAGGTAAAAATCGAGAATAGATGACTGCCCTTTTTACATAGATGGCAGACGATACAAATAAATGATACAAATGGAAAATATTTCTTACACGAGCTTGAATATTTCTGCATCAAGCGAGTGTTTGAAGATTACCTAAACTTCGGTGTATGTAAATCTTTTCCTAATGAGCTTTAGATTGGGCCGTACAAATTGAGACGCTGGAAAGTTGCAATATCACCAGCAGCAACGCAATAACAGAAACAAAACAACGGAAAGTCTGATTGCATATCATTACAGAACCGGTGTAAATGCAAACTTGTCACACATTCGTCGCTATAAACGTATTTACATTCACTCGTCGACGCATACGGCGAAGATATTCACAGCCATCTACACACGAACACTTATTACACTTTGAATATCACGCCGTATGCCTCATTACTTCCTGCAAATGTGAATAGTCATCACCGGAGCCAGACGTAACACGTCGGCTAATTGCGAAACGAGTCGAATCGTGCTCGCGTGCACTTTCCGACAATCCCGCAGCCGTGTAGCTGGCGCTTCCGTGTCCCCTTGACCATCGACTGGGACCGAGTGCACCGTATTAATTTTTTTTTTTTGCACACGACTCCGTTGTTCTCATCCTCAGCCGGGGATTGGACGCTGTACCGGTTGAATTTGACGCGATTACTGGAATAAAATCCGGTTTTAAATTAATTCGACGGGTGCCCGTTTCCGATTGCCCGAATGTGGTTTAATGAGAGAAGATACTGCGACGATTTTCAATGCTAAAACGAGGGAACGTGTTTAAAATGTGAAACGCTCCGAGTAAAATCCCATGATCGCCTTTGCCACGTAATTTTCTGGCGTTTTCTTTTTGGCAGGATATGAGGTTCGCGTAATCATTTTTCTGAATGGTATGTGCTGTATTAAATCCGAATGTAGTTTGTGCAAGAGGTCGGGATGTGTTTGTTATTTTTAGTTCTAAATTAGTTTCTGGACTAAACTTATATATTTTTTTACATTCCTTTATTTATATCATATTTTTATGTTTATAAATTAATATAAAATACTGAAGAATATAACACGTTGTCGATGTAAGCTCGTCAAGCATAAAAAAGGGAAACATAGAATTATAGAATATTTCGTCCCCAAGTGGTAGATCTGCAGCATTGGGGCACAATAATAATAATAATAATAATAATAATAATAATAATAATATATTTATCCTTTAGACCAAAGTGGTACAAAAAAAGTACATGGTGGTATAGGATAAGTCAATCAACTGAATTAATGAAAAACTAAATGCAACTTATAAGTATAAATGTATACAAAGTGTAGTAAGGAACCTTACACATAACTGTCTGGAAAGCCACAATCGACATTTAACCCAACTTAGAGTAAAACTCCGTTAAGGAGTAGAAACAGTTATTAACAAGAAATTTTCTTAATTCATATTTGAAGGGTTTAGTATTTAAATCTTTAATAAAAGGGGGAAGCATATTAAATAATTTGATGCCAGTATACATTGGATTATTTTCAAAGAGAGTTAATCGATGTGTTGGAATGGCGAAACTGTCTGCACTCCTAGTAAAATATTCGTGAAAATCCTTGTTGCGTGGAATGCTATAGTTAGCACTTTTAATAAAAGTAAGTAGTTCGAATATAAATAAACATGGAAGTGGCAGTAGATCAAGATTTTTAAACAGTAACCGACATGAGTGACGCTTTGGCATTCCCGTTATAATACGTACAGCTTTTTTCTGAAGTCGAAAAGCTCTCATGGCATGAGACGCTCCTCCCCAAAACATAAGACCATATCTGATGCGTGACTCAAAACAAGCATAGTAATAATTTTTTATTATCTCGACACTAGCGACCTCGGACAGTCTGTATAATACAAAGCAGGCTTGTGAAAGTTTCTTGCATAACTCATTTATGTGCTGTTGCCAACCAAGGTGTGCTTCAATGTGTAGTCCCAGAAAATTCACAGATTGAACTTGTTGGATAGACTTTCCACTGACCCTTAGCAATTGACTGCTGTTTATATCCGACAATTTTGCGGTGAAATTCATAAATACTGTTTTGTCGACATTTAGTTTCAAGTTGTTGGTAGAAAACCAGTTTACAAAAATATCTATATTGTGCTGCATACTTGCTTGGAGTTCAACAGCGTTTGAGCCAGCTTGCAGAAAGCAGTTGTCGTCGGCATACATAGTAAAATATTATCCACCATATGGAAAGCAACCTCTTGCGAATGAAATCATACCACATGATTCCAACATACTCTCATGGAGGGGTAACTCAGGGATGAACACTGATTGGACAGCTACTCACCCAACTGCTACTAATTCTAATAATAAATATTATTATTATAGTTGTACCCAGCTTGTGAACACCACCAATTCGTTTTAACGTGTATCGATAGAGCTAAGGCTCGAATTGGCAAAAATAATCTTTATTAAGAATTAATATTATTAATTATAAATGAAGCTTTTAGAGGAGTCGCCTACTAAAGAGTTTCAACTCAAGCAGGCACATCTTAAGGAGACGCTTAAAAGAGTGGATACTCATAACAATCACGGTGCATGCATCTGCATTGTGCTGGTATCTAGCCACTTTTGCAAGAAAATTCACGGTTATTTTCACCTTTATATCCTCTACGTTTTCTTTTTATTTCATCGTCTCCTAAATACTCACGAGACTTAGTAGTTTTCTTTTGCCAAACAGTTTTTATTTTATTTCCACGAGAACTTATACTGCACGCACGTCAGTGACGCCAATGAGAAACGATAATCCGAATCGCCTTGAACCCTTGATGCGGTGTCACCGAGTAGCGGTAAATAAAAGCCAGGTCTGCCAAACAGCAGCGTAGGTGCTCTCAAAATACGTTAATAAAAACACTAGAAATTGCCGTTTGAGCCTTATATAGTGTTTCGTGTATATTCAGGCGTCGTGTAACTGTCCTACAACGGTGCTCCTTATTATATAGTCGTGTAGGGTAAAATATGTTAAATCATAAATATATTTCCTGCGATGCTTATCTAGGGGGTTTGATATACGGCTTTTTAGCACGTGAAGGTGTGCGCCGCAAATTTGATTGTTTCCGGGTTACTGGGACTCGATTTTTTATTGGCAATTACTGTGATTTTATCAGGGATTATGGGTATTACCTTACCTCGCTTTACGATAACCGAATGGTGATTGAGAAAGACATGTCAAATTTAATGTACCTACAATAATTGTGGTAATTGTGGTCCGGTTGAATTTTTGCTATGAATTTTTCTTGTAAAGTATACTCTAGATTAGCAGATTAATAAAATTTAACTGGCACCTCAATGATAAAAAGACAAAATAACCTTTTAGTTCAGTTTTATAACTGATGATGGTAGTTTAGCTACTGAAACGTATGAATTTCCAGTGTAGTCGAGTTCTGTGGTAAGTAGATTTAATAATAATAGCTCAACAGATGAAATGCAAAAAAAATAGTACAATTTGATAACTAAAAAAAAAATTACAAGTAAATGGATCAATCATAAAAAATACAAAAGGTAATCTATGGTGATAAAATCACATTGTGCTCATGAAAACTGATACTTTATGGAGAAAGTAAGATTTACATCACCCTCAATTAAGAATTTTAGGATGACATTTAAGTAACAAAAGTATAAAAGAAAATTGAATTACATTTGCAAGAAGATCAAAATAAAAAATTATGTTTAAAATTATACTAATTTATAAGACGAATAAGCGCCATCTGTGGAGTCAAATATCAATTGCATACGATGCGCATTTAAATAGAATGTACAAATGCGAAAATTAATATATTTAGAAGAAATTGTAATAAGTGGCTGCAAAAGAGATTATTAATAAATTAGTCCAAATTAAGAACATCAAGACAATGAAATCATGAACTTGACGCTTCAAATTTAAACGAAACTGTATGACGAATCGCTAGGTATTTGTTAGATTTCCTGATATTGAGCTGGAACATGATTACTTGGTAGACAAATTCGGACGCAGGTTTTGCGGTTAAGACCACAGAGAGACGTCGTCGTTTTGAATTTTGAAGGAACCATTAAAGCAAGGAAATCAACAAACCATTGCCTATGATTTGTTTACAAACACAGACATATTTTTGGAGTGGACGAAAAATGATTATACAAACAATTATTGTACCATATTATACGTTAGCACAAAAAGCAATAGCGTACAACAGCTTAAAATTCTATAATAAGTTACCTGATGAATTCAAAATAGAGAAATGCTTTAATAAACTCAAAAACGAAACTTACAGGTTTCTGTGTAACATAGAACGCACGCTGTAGAAGAATATTTCAATTATAATTTGTGCACACATCCACAGTTTCGATGACCAAAATTGTGTAATAAAGTTGAAATTAGTACAAAATTCACCATATTAATACTTGAAAAAATGGATCAGCGGACAACGTTTCATGTCGAACGTGGAGGTCATCACTCAAATAGATGACTATTTTGAGGAATTTCCGGAATGTTACTTCCTGGGCGGGTTAGAAAAGTGTATGGGATTACAAGGAGAAAAATCTACACAAGATAATTTGTTTTTCTATCCTTTTCTGAGAATTTATTTAACGATCCTCGTATCTATCTTTAGTATCGTTACATTTATATTATTCCTAAAAAAAGGAAGTAATATTAAATAATAGATTTGATCCAATTTCCAATCTCTTACAACAAAACGATTTCTAGTGAAAGATATTTCCGTATCTGACTAGAGGTCTGCAGATTGCGTCGAAACTTTTAACATTTCAAAAATGCAAATCCTTCGACCTAAATCCATACCGGCGGAACATCATCCAGGCCGCTTGCAACATTCTTCCTGTCTATCCCTAAGGGATATCTCCATCTCCTTCTCTCCCTACCCCCACCAGATCAGCGCCATCTGACGGGGGCGACGCGAAGGAAGATTAATATCCGACGGGGAACGAACAGAACTACGCCCAAGAACTTACGAGCGCGGATTAATACGACATGGAATTACGACGTCCAAAGGCCATAAAAATCCGCCGCTACCGAGCCACCTCCTGGGACGGACGCACTAATATCGGGAGCATTAAAGCGGAGAAGTATGAAAGGAGAAGAATTAATATCGGCCGGGAGTGGGCCATAGTAAAGTTTGACCCGAGCGGCGGCGCTCATCTGCATACTTTCCCCGGAAGCGGGTCTTCGATAAAGTTCCGGGAATCCCCGCTACCGTAGGGTAAATAGTGGCGAGAGTCGTAAAAACTCAGACCTATAGACGTCAGTTTATGACGCGGTAGTAAATTTTATTCGATAGGAAGATTTGTAGCGTCCGTAACGATTAATTGGAGGTATAAACCGTCTATGGTTATAGCTAGATTCCTGCCGCTAGTAATACCATAAAGCGCTTTTTTATTATTGTATTAAATTAAGTTTTAAATAAAGCCAGACATAGCCTCAGCTTATTACGTAATATCAGGGCAAATAGAGATAAAATGACAGACATCAACTAGAGCTAGAGATAAGTTTTTATCACTCTTTCCATATGAAAATTGTAGGAACACATGAAATGCGTTTGTACTCATATACCAGTGTAGATTGTAATAATCATTACTGCATACGAAATACGTCGGCATACGACAATTATTTTTATATTAGCATGCTTATATTGCGCGGTACTCATAATTTGAGTGCGTTGATCGAATGAAAAAAAGCATTATGCAACGATAAAAAATACGAATCGATTTTTATGGGTAAATTGAGTTCTTTTTCCTTAGCGACATATGTAAAAACGTTTTAAAAATCGAATTACACTTAGCAATACTTTCTAAGGTTGTTTCCGATTAACGCCAAATTGTAGGCGCGTGTTCTACTCACCAAAATAATCATAAAAGGCTATATAAATATTTTGCGGAAAACGCTCCCTTAAATAGTTGTATTTAGAAATAGAAGTACAAGTATTTATTCGTTACATAATTCGTAACATGTCATTACATTAAATTTGTGTAAACTTATGTATCTATATATACAGGGTGTCTCTGAAATAAGAGTACAAAATATTAAAAATGGGAAACCCAAATTATACTGAATAAGTATCCAAAAATTCGTACGCCAATTGCAATATCGAATATACAATTAAAAACTCATTGAAACGTCACGAATGTGCCGCCCATGGATCCACTATCTGTGTTTATACTATATCTTAAGGTCATTTGTAAATACAGCTGTGATATACAGATAATCATTGTATGCAGCTGATACGAGTCAACGACTCCAATATTATTACGTACGCGAAATTTAAAGCAAATTTCAAAGAAGATATTGAAAGTAAAATGTGGAATCTATTAATGAATAACTCTATTCACTTGTGCGTAATCTGATCAATGACAGCTGTCTGAAATAAACATCATTGCGGTGTGCCGTACTGCGTGACACCCCACTTGCCCTGCAGCATCACGTGTACTTACACCTGCATTTCTGTTCACAATATCCAGCAATTCTTCTTCGGCTCGTAAAATTCGACGTGGTCTTTCACGTCCGCGACCTTCGTAATTTGGTAGCAATCGACCAGTTTCTCTTAATCTAAACACGGTATCCTTTATACACGTGTAAGACGGGGTTCTACGATTGGGGTATCGCTGCCGGTAGATACGTAGAGTTCTTCGACAACTTCCTCCTGCTTCGCCGTAGACATAAATCATATCGAACAACTCGCGTGTGGTAAAAGCCATATCCGACGTGTTCATGCGTAAGGATCCAGACAGACTGAGACTCAGAGCGTAGTTATACGTCGCGTGTTGCCTGCCCTACCTTCGTTGGTTAGAAGTGTAGTGTCTCAAATACCAGTGGCGTGACGGATATTTAATAAATATCTTTGCCATTTTTTTCCTCACGTATGCGTAGGAATTTTGGAAAAATTAATTTAGATAAAAGGTGTAATAAAATTAGGGCTTCCCATTTTTAATACGTTGTACTCTTATTTCAGGGACATCCTGTATATACAAGGACAAAAAGTTTGTATACATAAAAATAGTAAAAGACTGTGGACTAATGAAACACAGAAACATTTTACACAAAAAGGACATGCACAAAGGTGAACATTAATAAACTTACAATTCAAAATTATGTACCAAGTATTCATTAACATTATAAAATACATTATTAACTAACATATTCTTTGTATGTTTGCTAAATCTTTTCTTATTAATTTTTTTTTATATAATCAGGTGCCCTATTGTAAAATCGCCGATTGCTGCCTACGTTTCAAACGATGTCGTGATATTGTAAGTTCTTCTTTATTTCGCGTGCTATATTCATGATAATCGGCATTCTTTTTTGAAGTTCGTTTTATTTTCATGTACATATTTTATACAGCACCAAATATACACATTTACTATTGTCATAATCTTTTCTTGTTTAAATATTTCTCGACAACTATCAAGCGTGCGTAATCCACACAAAGCTCTAATAGCGCGCTTTTGTAGTAGCTCTGAAGATGCGCCCCAAATGATAATAGCATATGAAGCCACGCTGGGGAAGTTGGAATAGTATGTCAATTTCGCGGCCTGGTGAGAGACTAGCTGTTTTATTTTTCTTATTGTGAAAATCGCCGTGCTTGGTTTCGGAGCAATCGATGACACATGTCCCAACCAACTGAGTTCACCATCAATCTTAACCCCTAAGAAGCTCACCGTACGATCCTGCGTAGCTGCCGAAAAACTAAGGACCTCGGTCTTTTCTTGATTGATTTTTAATTCGTTAGCATCACACCAAGCTTTTGTGTCGATTCTTTCTCTAACAGGATCTCTGAGATAGTGATTATCACTCCTTACCACGAACGAGGTGTCATCAGCATACAGACATACTCCACTGCCAGTCATGTTTGCAGGGAGATCGTTAATGAATATTATAAAAAGTATTGGCCCGAGGATTGATCCTTGCGGGACTCCACTATTAATTAATTATTATTTTAGAAATTATGGAATATAACTTTATTATTTTAATTAAATTTTATGTAACACTTATTTTTGTCCCAAATTGGGTGCCAAAAATAGTTGTTACAGATAGATATGTCCTTCCTTGGGCGCCAAAAAATAAATGCTGTGATATTCCTTATCTTGTGTGAAAAAGATTATATTGTAATACTATTTTTTTTTTTATATTATGAAGCAATAAAATAATCTCATAAAATTCATAATTATTATCTTAAAAAAAAAATACAAAGAAATAATGCCAATTTTAGAATAAAATCACATAAGACCTAAATACAGTCCTGCAAACTCGCCCTATTTAGATATTTATCAGAGATTGTAGCTCGTTTTACGATTCCTATTTAAAATTTAAACCCGAACGCAAGTTCTTCTTTTCCCCCTTTCTTTCTTGCTTTTCTTCCTCATCCTTAAACTCCCGTCTTTATATCGACAAATCTCCCAATAAATATACACCGATTTTTTCCCTACAGTGCAGACAAAGGCGCGCGCGGGCGCGCGTCCTTCTCCACTAAACAACAACTTATTATTCCGAACTTCTACCGAACAAACAGCCAATTTGCATAAATGAACAGCCCTACTCTGGTGCCGCGCTCCGTGTCGGTTGGAAAAACAACAAAACTTCGCCTCTCCTTATACCGACGCACTACCGAAAACAATCCGGAAATGATTCACAATTATTTCGGAACGTTAGGCGAATTCTTTTTCCCTGTCGTCGTTTCGGATGGGAACTCGTACGCAG
The DNA here is from genome assembly GCA_949128085.1 of Cetonia aurata. Lineage (NCBI taxonomy): Eukaryota > Metazoa > Arthropoda > Insecta > Coleoptera > Scarabaeidae > Cetonia > Cetonia aurata. The sequence goes on from OX421885.1 coordinate 41,615,366, forward strand.
CGCCATCTAGTTATATTGTCTTCGAATTCGTTGAATCGTCAGACGTGTCGGGATTGTCAATATTATTGTATATTTAGCCGGGTTGCTATCGTGTTTGCGTTCCAAACAAGCGTAGAGCAAAAAATAAGTTGCTCAGGTCAACGCTAATAATCATAAATTTGGCATCACTATAATTAACAGGTTGATGATGCCATGACTACCTTTTCTGGTACACATACGTTGCCTTTTAAAAGCCATTGTATTTTAGAAATGTATGGTTTAGCCATAGAATGTATTTTCATAAAATGATTTTTTTTTTAATAAAACATGTTTTAAAATACGTTTCAATAATAAATAAGGGGTGATATTGTACTGTTTTTGCCGAATACAAGGTAGCCATGGCTCTCGGAACGAAGTTCTTATCTGAGGCCATGAGTGCCATCTGTGGTACACTAAGCAAAATAGCATTTAAACATTTTATTCCCAGGAAATAGATGGGTTCATTTTCTAGTGATTTCAGTTCGTTTTTTCTATTTTTTTTCATTCAAGGTTGATTCACACCTACAATCACCAACAATCTGATCTATTGCCATCAAATCACCCAAGTTCATCTTACTCGTGTTTAACATATTAAACCATAAAGAAATTTCAGAGTAAAAAGTGGATACTAGAACAATGCCTAAGCATATTTTTGGGTTGTGATCTTAACTATTTTAAGAACCCCCAGAGAACTAAATATGAGTATCGGCCTTAGAAGTATATTCCTGATCCTGCCGTGGTAGTCATAAATCTTAGTTTTTGGCCAAGATTAAGAAACCAAATTACTTGGACACAGCGCTTCATACTAGATGATATTGAATGTGGGACAATTTTTCCCTTAAATCGGTTGTGTCCGTTATTTCTTTGCTGTTAACTTTTAGTAGGTCGGTTTAATGAAGCTTGAAGTTATTTAAACACTTCCCAGTTGGAAATTTTTTTTATACAACGGTGGTAATGAGTTTAACAGTTCACTTTTGATTTCAATGTAGTTCATGGAACCTATTTCAGATCAGATGCACCCTGAACTTGAAAAAGTCGATTTAAACACTATGGCAGCTCAGAATCATGTTTAATGGGATTTTCCTATTGAAGTGATAGCATTCGCGCAGAGATCGTATATCTGGATCTAGTAACAACTTGACCGCAATAGATGAGATGCTCGACTGTCATTTCATGCAATAAAACTTAAACATTTGTCAACATGTTGAGATTGTATAGACTCATTGATTCTCGCCATTAATTAAAACCTAAGTTGAGATTTATTATTCGAATCTTTTTTAATTCATTCAAATTAAGTTCTTTAAAGCATCTGAAGACTTATTGCTTTATTGTGAGATTATCGTAGTTTTTATTACATCATCCTGGTTTTGGAAAAAATATGACAGCCCCACTCCAATAGAAGACTTCATATTTCATCTTTTATGTCCACCAAATTTACATGTTTCTCCTCTAAGATGTTTAGTATTTTAAAAGTTTTTCTATTCATTGAGATTATGTACACCTCCAACACTTTCTACTTGTTTCTTAAGTATTATTTGAAAATGACAGTTGCATTGAAATGACTACCAACTTTCAAACCGAATCTTGAACATTGTAAAAGCAACCTAAACTTCTTCCTACGTTTATTACTGGCGCGATGATTTTTTTTCGTCAACCTATTTCTTAACGCCTCCTCCGCCCGCTCTCCTACCGAGGCGTTGTTACTAAAATCGCCGGAATAAAATTTATTGCAGGCAACATAAAGAAGGCAATTTACCGAAATCCACTCGGCGTCTTTGCAATGCTCGCGCCCGATTCTCCGAGCAAAGTAAATTATTTCGTTGGGCGAAGCCACTCGGGCCGTGGAAATTACATTTTTTTATGCTCGGCAAAGACCCGAGTCCGGAGGAAAAAAATAACTCCTAACCCCGTTTTGCCGATCCCGAAGGGAAGACCACGGAATATCTTTTATACGTTTTTGCGTCACATATATTTCTGTATACTCTTGCCAATATATACAAGGTCGCAAATAATTTTGGAGATAATAATCAATGTCAAAATATTGATTTTATTTTAAATTCTGATTCGTTATTTCAGTTATCTCTACATGCTTAAAAAAGTGTTAGTTCGTGTTTCGTATTGATACATTACATAAAGCTTCAATTATCTATTTTGTTTTTCGTATTTTTTTTCTGTTTTAGAATCTTCAAAATGTCATTATTAATAGTTAATGATAATAAATGTGTAAAATGTGAAAATACGAAAATATGAAGACAGCTAAATATAAAAGTAGCAAAATGAAACAAAAAAAATAAATAAAGTGTAATAATAAAAACAGCTAATAACGCCAAAAGTGTTAACAATTGAAAATTGAAAAAGTCACAAATTTAGAAATAGCAAAATTGAGTTATTAGGACATCTATAAATTGGGATATCGAGAAACCGAAAAATTTAAAGTAATGGGACCGTCATTGTTTGAGCAATAGATTACAATAATAAAACTTTGGAGAAAATTCCATAGTTATTTACATTAGAGTGCGGTAATAGTATATTCAAACACAAGTGTCACAATGACGTTTATTGTAATGCGCCTAAAGTCATTGTAACACCGATTTTTTATAGTATTTTTTGCAATTTGTACATTAATCGCCCATATTACATTCCGGTAAAATTCTCACCAGTGTGTTAATGACTCATTAGACATTGCGTAGTCGTTCGTTTAAACCTTCTTGTAACATCAAATTAGAAAATAGTTATTTACACTAAAGTGCGGTAGGTGTCATTTACAGTGTGAGAACTCGCCTTTGAGCCGTGCCTGGAAAAGTTCGAGCGCTGTAAATAACCTAACGCACGATATTTGTATTTAATTTTGTGGCTGAGAAAATTTTCTAGTGTCGGTAGACGTGGATTGCTACTGCTGCATTTTAACAACTTTACTCTACGTAAAAATGAATGTTCGCAATGAGGATTTTTGGATAATAACAATTAAAACAACAATAAAAATACCGGTTAGTAAATATTTCTTTTTAACTAAATTAGAGAAAATTATGCATACCTATTTTACTTTGGAAGTAACTGTAAAATGAGAAATGCAGTGTGCGTTACCGTACTAGGACAGTAAAATAAACCTACTGTTGCGTTGGCTCACAGGTAAGTGCTATGTTTACAGTTGACGAACCCAAAAATAATTGGTGTTATTCAGAAGCAAGCAGAAGAGGTAGGATCAGCATGAGTGTTGTTTAAAAGCGAGCCGAAAAGATGATGTTATTCAATATATAATTTTGTCGCTTATATTGATGTTCTTTAGAAAAAAAAACAGATGGAATGAGTATTGAAAATGCCCTGTTGTAGTGCAAAAACGAGCGGAAAATGTGCGATGAGCATTTGTGTTGCTTAAAATACCTTGATGTCGTACAGAAACAAACAGAAGAAGTAAGAGATTGACTGGTGTTGTTCAGAATGCATTGGTGCTTTTCAGAAACGAGCAGAATGGGTGTGATGTTTGTTTAGGAACGAGCCGAAGAGATGAATTGGACATTGATATTGTTGAAAACGCATTCGTGTTGTTCAGTATGCACTGATGTTGTTGAGAAAAAACAGATGAGATGAGCATTTGCGTTTTGAAAATGCATTATTGTTGTGCAAAAACGATCAGAGGGGGTGCGATGAGCACTTGTGTCGTTCAGCATACATTGGTGTTGCGCAGAAACGAGCAGAAAGAGTAGGATAGCGATTGGTGTTGTTCAGAATGCATTGGTGTTGTTCAAGAACGAGCCTAAAAGGTTGGGTTAGCATTAGTGTTGTTCAGAAACGAGCAGAAAAGATGGAGTGAGCACTCGTGTCGTTCAAAATGCATTGGTGTTATTCAGAATCGCGCAAAATGTGTGGCGTGCGCATCGGTGTTGTTCAGAAAGCAACAAAAGGAATGGGATGGGCATCGCTGTTGTTCGATATGTATTCCACTATCAATTTTTCCGGAAACAAGAGAGGGAAGCTCAAAGAGGCGAATTCAACTTTCAACTTATTGACGAATGCTCAAGCAGTATGTAACTTATAATAATTGATAGCGCTGTATATTCTCGTTCATACAAATAAAACGTAGCAACCCGCTTACGTTTTTTTTTTTATGAGATACGCGAGGATTACCTTTGATTACCGCACGGCAGAACGCGCCGCTTTCGTACCGAAGAAAGGAAAACGTATTTTTCCAGATTTAACGCATCGCAAAGGGAACGGGGGCGAGATTGCCACCACGTCATCGCAAGCCGGGCGCGTAAATTTAGAACGTCGGTTGGGCTCTCGCTTCGACGCGCCCTCTCGGATACGCCGCTTTTTGCTTCTCCTCTCCGAGAACCGGTCCGGCAATAAAAGTTAAATAATCTCGCAGAAGTTATAAAGAGGGTAAAAAATTTTGTCGAACGAGACGCTTCTGTGATGTCGAAGCCCGTCTGGAACGTGTAACGTGGGGAGGTAATTTCGCTTCGTACTTTATATCCGTAAAGAAAAAGTTAAGAAGTTTAATTTATATCAGATACCTACCTGAATTGGCAGGGAAGGGTGTAGTGATTTGAGTAGCGCTGTACACTGTTAGGTTGTCAAGAAAAGTATGCCAGAAAATATTAAGATGGTTAATATTTAAAATGAGATTTTTAAGGAAAACACATATATTTTTTTTCAATACATTCACGTTTCGTTTTCCTAAGACTGACGAGGCCAAACAATATTAAAGCGACAATACCCGAGAAACATATTCATTATGGATGACGGTCATAGAAGCTTACACTCAAATATGATCCTCTGGATTGTAGTAATAATTAAAAAAAAACAAAAACAATACTTTATAATGTTTTTTCAAGTGTGCCTAAAAAAATGCCTAATACAATTAGAACCGAAAATGCCACAAAGGCGAGTATGGTCTACTGCTGGAAATACCATACCAGCAAACACAATGAAAGGATCAGCGTCACTCCAAGCGCAAACCCACTTTCATCGCTATTACACCTCAAGCTTTAATCACAATCGCCTCTTAGTGAATCAAGAATTTGGATGTGCGCTCCCTAAGGCAAACTCTCAACCCACCCAGACGCCCGCAGCGTAAGTAATGCACTTACAGATCTAGCTCAGACAATCTATGGATTGTCAGTTTCCTTAGATAGCTCGTATAAAATGAGAACGCGCATATACAGAGATTCCAGAAACGGCTTGCCATGACGTAATAAATATAAAAACATCAAAGAAAAAATGCAATGACGCCTTGTAGGCAGAAACTTGAGTCCGTTTGTAGTGCTATTTCCTTTTCATTGTTTTTGTTGGTATGGTGATTCCAACGATAGACCATGAGCCCCGCCGTGATGACATTCTTCGGTTCTACTCATCTTTACTTGTTTATATAAAAATAAAAACAAAAGCTGAAATTTAATGTTTAACTGTTATTAGATGTTGGAATTGGATGTTTGTTGACGTAGTAAATCAGCAGAAAATACAAGATATCTGCTTAATATCCAAATCTACCTCTCATAATTCAATTAATACCCACTAAATGAAAACTTGTAACGTTGTCCGTTTAGCGACACAGAGATACATAGAAGGCAACTTAATCTAAACGGTAGATAATCGCTCTCAGTGCTGTAATAGATTGAGTAATTAGTAAGACGATTAATTGAAGTGCTCTGGGGTACTGCTTTGTAATCAATTACACATTATCAGTAACGGGGTAGAATCGAGGCGAAATTGCTAGCCACAGGTAGAGTGATTCCACTATGCTAACGCTCCAGGGGCAATAGGTACAATATCTACCGCGCGCCATCTGCGGGAGAAGTTTGAGGTAAACGCCGCCCGAAGTGAATCTAAGTATAATTTATTAGAACGAATATATGCCATTACGGAATTAAATAATGCTGCGTTAAGAGAAACTTTATTCCGGTTTGTTGGCTTTGCGCTGGAGAAGGATTTGACATACGTGGCATCGTGAAACAAACAAAAATCTTCTCGGAAGTTCGCTAGAGTGAGATGATGCACTTCTGTGATTAATCGATTTCCAGGTTGAAATTAAAATGCTTTTTTTTCAGATCCCGTATCTAACAATGGAATTTATTTATCAAATAGACACAGTAGGTGTGGTATAAATCAGATGAGAACATCAATCATCAATACAACCAAATAAAGAACCAAGTAGATTTAATTTACAAGTCTTATTCCTTAATGGAGGCAACCCGAACTATTTTCAATAATATAATGTAAAGTCCTACAATGTCCTAAAAACAGAATTAAAAAAATTGTTAATTCAACTACCATCGAACTTTGTCTAATATTAATACGGTCACCATACAGAAATAACTCATTGTCAGCTGTGCGGTTCCGGTGCGATCATTTTTTCTTTTGCCGGGTCAATGAACTGCCGGGATATGTCTTGAATTTGTTTGAGTGAAAAAGGTTCCGCCGATGTGTTTTTTTTTCTAAATAAGGTATTCGCCCGTAGAAGAGACGTCAGCGCACCTTCTTATGCGCGTTTAGTCTATACGTTCGCAACTCATAAACATATATGAAGGACAATTATGGTTTGTGATTAAATATTTATGTATGTGTTTATGTACATAGAGAAACATTGTTTTTGTTAAATTTTATTCTTACTTTTGAATTACCACTAAGAAGCGATCTTTTTTTTTCCTTTTATCCTTTTTATTTAGGTATCCAACAATGTTTAATTGCTAAAAATTATTCACAATAGATATCTATATTTTAACTAAAAATATCCTATATATACAGCCTGTTAAAAAAAAGGTTGTCGGATATTTTACCCAATTATAGTACTGGTGCAAATAAACAAAAAAGTTTTAGTCAACATGGGTCCGCAATTCAACTGTTTTTGACATATAGTCGATTGCATATTTTAAAATAAAAAAGAACATTTTTCGGTTTTGAGAATAGTTCCCTTTGTCAAACAACTGATTGTGACTTAAAATTAGTTCTGTCAGACAGTCATCAGATTATTTATCATTTGTTCTCAAATTATGCATAAGTACACAAATGCAGAAATGGCCGATATGCATTTTATGTACGGTCGTGCGAATGGTAATGCCACTGAAGCACGGCGTATGTATGCCGAAGGATTTCCAAATCGGTTGTTACCGAGTGATAAGATTTTCTCAAGACTTCATATCCGGCTGTCCGAAACTGGTTCATTTAAAATGAATGGTGGTTCTGGTAGACCTAGATCAGTTTCTTCTCCCGCAGTAGAATTAGATATTTTGAGACGGGTAGAAGACAACCCAAATATTAGCACCCGAAGACTTGCCGCAGAACTGAACGTCAGTCATCCTCTCATTTGGAGAATTCTGCGGGAACAGCAGCTCTATCCCTACCACATTCAACGCGTGCAAGTTCTTGCTCCTCTCGATTATGATGCACGTAGGGTTTTTTGTCATTGGATTTTACGAAAGCTGGCAGAAACTCCTAATTTTGCGACTCAGATTTTATTTAGTGACGAGGCTGGGTTTATAAGAGACGGAATATTCAATTTTCATAACAATCACGTCTGGGCAGATGAAAATCCCCATGCTGTTGTTGAACTGCATCACCAAAACCGTTTTTCGCTAAATGTTTGGCTTGCTATTTTTGGAGACTGTTTAATTGGTCCAGTATTTCTCCCTAATCGTTTAACGGGACAAGTATACTTGGATTTTTTAAGAAATGAATTACCCGTTTTGTTGGAAGACGTGCCACTTTTTAACAGATTAAATATGTGGTTTATGCACGATGGAGCTCATGCGCATTTTTCCATCGTAGTTAGAAATTTCTTAAATCAAGATTTACAACGAGAGATGGATAGGACGGGGTGGACCAACCGCATGGCCTCCTAGGTCCCCTGACCTGACACCTCTAGACTTCTATGTTTGGGGGCATCTAAAACAATTAGTGTACGCACGATCTGTAAACAATTTGGAAGAACTCAGGCAACGAATCGTAAATTGTTGCGAGGAAATTCGGAGGACTCCAGGAATTTTCGAAAGATTGCGTCGATCTTTCATAAGAAGGTGTGAAGCGTGCTTAGAAATGAACGGTGGACATGTAGAACAATTTCTTTAGTTTTACTTTAAATAAACATTTGTTTAATTTACATTGCGATCAGAATTTCTTTGAAAATTTTTATCCTACTAAAACAATATGCAATCGACTATATGTCAAAAACAGTTGAATTGCGGACCCATGTTGACTAAGACTTTTTTGTTTATTTCCACCAGTACTACAATTGGATAAAATATCCGACAACCTTTTTTTAACACACTGTATATACATTTACTTTAATTGCACATTAATTACTTAATGACACAATTTATAATTTCTTCTCCAAACGATTCGACACAATTCCCTTTGTAACAATGTCTTAATTTCGAAGAAACTTCGAGCTGTTAGTCCAGCAATTAGTCGACAAGCAAACCTTATAAAGTCCCTAATGAATAATTTTCTCTTTTTGTTCCAGGTAAGTCCCCGTCAACTTGGATTAACAACCCCAGTTAGAGAAAACGTTTATTAAAAAAAAAGTCCTTGCTTAACTCGGTCCTATGGTAAGTAAGCGGCACTCTTATAAGACTATTTATAGTTTTAATTGCTCCGTCTGTCGAGCTGGTGTTATTATTTCCCACATTTCCGCAATATTAACAAACATCGCGATTTCCTTTCTTGACTGTCCGCGTCTTATCCTGTTGTAATTTCTTTGGGAAGTTAACATAGTGGAGGCGTAGAGATATAATCGACTCTCTCCGACCGCGGCTTATGCAAATTTTAACTCGGAAAACTTTCGTTAAACACCGTTAAGCGAAAGCGAGTGAACACCGTATCGGCTCAAGAAGGGAGAAATTAACCGGGCTGTGTAAAGCGTAGGCACCGCAAATTTAACTTTATAATTGAAGAGTAATCTCTTTTCGGATTGTTGCTGCTTCTTTTTTACTTTATTCTAGGTAGGGGTAGGCCAATTCCGAGCTCGAATGGTGAGATGAAACATAGACGGAGCAGTACGATATAATGAAATGATTTTTTTTTGATAGGCTAAGATAAAAACTATTTTAAAATTGTTAAAATTTTGTAGTTTATCTTGACAATCATCGAAGCAAGATCTATAAGTTTCTGAACTGTATAAGTTGATTCTGCATAATTAATTGTGAACGAGTGGTGCTTGGAAAACTGCAGTTGCACCCTTGATACTAACAATAAGGCTAATAGAGATATGTTCACGCGCAGGTCTCGCTATATGTATACCGCAAGATGTGTGAAATAGTTCAGTCACAAATCTCTAGTTGGATACCTAACAAATAAAAGTGATTACTTATTCATTTATTTGGGTAAATCATGTGTTTTTATGAAACCCAAACAAAACTTGTTCTCCAACCGTTATCAGTTAGAAAAAATATTTTAAAATACTAACGGGCAAAAAATAAAATAGAGAATCATTATAAATAACAGCACCTCACAAAAGCCAAACATATCAATCTAAGTAATGATGCCAAAAGACCATTTTTTAGATGTAAATTTTTAGGTAAGCTACTTTCAGATACCATATAAACATATTTTACCAATTATCTTAAAAAGTATCCATTTTAGATGCATAATGAATTTGACTTTTTTCTGCATTTTTGTAAGGGCAGTTTGATAAGAAAGAGAAAAATAGGTAGTTGTATTAAAAAAAAAAATTAGTTTTGACACTTTTTCAATTCGAAAATTTAACCGTAATTTTCGCTGTATAATGGTTTCGAAAAATTCATTCGGTTTCGAATGCTCCTCTATATGGTCAATGGTTCTGCAAATTTTCAATTTTCCAAGTTAAATATTTTTAGAGGTACAGAAGTCCATCGTCAAAAATTTAAAAAAAATGCAAATATTTCAAAAATTGAAAATAACAACATATTAGGCTGTTTCATTTAAAATAACAAAGTTGAAAGTCACTTCCGGTATAACCGGATTCGTCAGATTATTAAAAATATTTGAATTCAATAGCGCACGTCGGGTTTAGTATACTGCGAAATTTTCAAATTTTTCCAATTTATTTTTCGATTGATGCAGTTCCTCGTGGGACAGCCTGTATAAAATTAAAAGATTTTGAAGTCAAAGTTTTATTTTTTATATATACGTTCACAAATTTATAAACAGTAATATCGATACAAATGCATATATTGAACCATGATGTGGTATCACTATAAAACTAAATATTTGATATTGTCTCAGACATTAACGACTTTTTTACATATAACGAAAAGAAATTCTTTTAGGCATTAATTTCATCAATTTATATATGGGTTTGCTACAACTTTGCTATAACCATGACTTACATAACCGTTTGCCACCTGTGACAGTTGTTACGGAGCGACGTCATGCGTGAAGCAGTTCAAATATCGACTACCAAATGAGTTTATCTCCTGTTATAGTATCATGGGTTGTACCATTTAGAAACAGGTTGAAACTATTTTCAGATTATAACTCCCAGATATTTGACTTCGTTGAACTATTCCTGAAAGGTGACCAACTAGAATACTTTAACGAAGTCAAATATCTGAGAGTTATACTCAATCAGAGACTGAGTTAGAACAACCAATTAGACAGAATCACCCTTAGAGCAACAATGGAATATTGGTCCTGTCAAAGCCTCTTTAGGAAAACCCTGAGATCTACAGCCAAAAATGATATTGTATATTGGCTATATCAGGATGTTATAAGACCCATAGATTCCCCATGATTCCATAGTATAATGGCCAAAACTAAAAGAGGAAATAGCACAGGCTAAACTGCAGAAATACAGAGAATGGCCTGCTTCCCGAATGTGTTGTACCAACATAATAAAAAATGGGTCAGTTCACTTACCAGGTCATACAATTCCTTCTGGGCTGCCACTAATCAGCGAGAATTTTATTATAAATGTATAATTACCCGAATATGCAAACAGTATTTGAACGACCAAAATCAGTCAGTTAATGGCATGACCACTGCAGAATTCTGATCTCAGCACCATTGAATTGTTGTGGAATGAGTTTGACAGAAAGAGTTTCAAAGGAGCAACTCTGGACTGATCTGCAACAAGAGAACGATATACTAAGAAATTTAGTGCCAATAACACCGCGAGTTGTGTGAGCAGTCATCAAGGCAACGGATGGTTCCTCTTCGATAAGAAATATAATTCAAAAATACAATTATCGTTCAATTGTAGTGGTTTTTATCCTTTAGAGTAATAAATTTATGATACGCGCTCTGATATTATTTATAAATATGTACGTCAGTTTGAGTAATTGCATTATACTCCAAATTGGTGTTAATAAATTTCCTGTAATAAATCAGATCTTCAACTAAAGCTTAAGATAAACTAGAGACGCTTACAAAGCTATAACCTCCTATACATCACAGATTCCGCCAACCATACGAACGGCCTCGAAAAGAATGTTAGGAACCAGGAAGCGGAAAAGAAGAATACATCAAAAATTTAATCAACCATTATCAATCCATCATCCCCAGCATTCTCGTAAATAACCAACGCTTCATTTGGAAGTCAAAAAGTCATTCCGTTCCGTGACAAATAACAGGATATACACAGCAACAATTTCCATCTACCATCCTTCGTTTGCATCTCTCCTCGTCTCTGTTTCGTTTTTACTTTACTACCGCCGATAAAATCCGATGAATCTCCTCGGGCTTATCCTCAAAACGGAGAGGCCTCCACCCACCGGCTCCGTTCTTGCTTCGTTTGTTTCTTTCCCTTCCTCGGTCGACTAAGCTGAACGTGGTGAATAACAATTAATTCGGCCCGCTTCTCCGTTAGGCGTTCTTGATCTATTACCGTTGTTATATCGTCCGCGCGAGCTGGGCCCGAAGAAACGCGAGGAAGAAAAGGAGGACCCCTCTTAGATTTCAAGTGGACTAAAAGAAATTGGACGACGCGATGGATGAATTGATTCGGGAGATGGGAACTCCTTTATTTTTTTTTTCTTCTCTCCAGCCAAGATCAAATTTGAATAACGTAAAAATTGGATGAGTTAAGCGGAACTCATTTTCTGGTAGATTTATTCGGTTTTTATACAGCTCCGCGACGAAGGGATGGATTTAGCGCGTTGAAAAGTGGAGTATTCAAAAATATGAGGGTATTTAAAACATTCTTATTTATGCGAAGAGTGCGAAGACGGAACGGCTTTTTAGGGTAAAGATGAATACTTTTAGCGATTTCGAAGAGGGAAGTGGATTAACATAATTCTGTGTACCTATTAGTTAAATTTTGTATAAAGCGATATTTTAACAGATATTTCTATGGTCAGCAAGTAATTGGTGCTGAAGTTACTGTTTTTGGGAAGTTTGGGTAGTGAAAACTAAATTATAAAATAATTTAAGAAAACCAAAAAATCTAAAACATGCAATTTTATACAGGAGAGTTACAATTTTAAAGGTGGTATTTATAAACCAACAATAGATCATAACTGTAGTTCGCTATACGACGCAATAAGGTGCAAAATAAATTCAAATTTGTTTATTACCATTTCGAATTACAAGTATAGTTCGTATTACTTACTTTGAATGTTAGAACCTCCTGTTTGCTGCACTATTTATATGAAACCAATAATTTAGATGGTCTTAAAACTCCTCTGCGTTTGTCCCAGTGTTTTGCTGTATCTAACGTTCCAGGCAATTCTCTGATAATCGTTTGGCGGTTGTGGTATACTTCACGAGCGCTGATTTAACTCCAGGAATTCGGGGCGTTTATCGGAGGTGTTATACCAACCAGTTGTAAGTGAAACTATTATTTTTTGAACTATTTAAATCAAAACACGTATAAGCTACTTCAAGGTTAAATATCTGTTTTTATCTGTCCAAATTGTGTAGTGAATTTTAGAGATTCATATATTATCGATTGAAATTGGTATCAATTCTTTGGAATAATTTTTTACCTATTAGTGATTTCAATTTTCATATGCTGGCGCATGGAATTATGAAAGGTCAAAGATTTTGGTGGGAAATTTAAATTACTTAATATAATTTGAAGCGACTGAAGTGAGTTCTTTGTCCGTATAAAAATAAAGGAAATACTTATAATAGTGTATTTATATAATGTATGAACCTACTCACCTGAGATCATATATTAAAAGACTATTTCTTTGTCACATTTTAAATTTAAAAATTTTATGTAAATTTTTATATATTATAAGGATGAAAGACAATTAATTCAAATTTAGTCTTAATACAGCTAATACATAGTGCCCACATGGAAATTGTTGATGCAAACCGATTCTCAGTTACTGAGAGTTCGTAATAATCCCTGCCATAGATATATCAGCAGATGTATCGTTAGCAAACTGACACATTTCTTTTAGATTCTCCACACTATTCTGCGATTTATTTACATGCACCACAAAAAGCAATGGTCTCAAAATCGACCCTTGCGGAACTACCAACGCGGAAAATTTCGGTAGCAGAAACTGTTTTGATTAACAACAACTATGTGACGTGGTTGTCGAAATAAGAAGGATTGAATTGATAACAAAAGCCACAAATAATTCCAAACAAATGGTGTAATCTACTTAAAAATAAACCATAAGATTTTTTGCAGGTTATTTTTGTTGTTGATGATCTTTGTGATTTTGAGAAAGTGGTTTAATTATAATCTATCTCTTAAAGATTATATTGTGGGAATTTGTTTGAAATTAAAGGAGAAACAGAAGGTCAGAGTGTGCTCTCAGCAAATTACTTCACAACATTTAACACCAAAGGCACCTACATATTAGAACTCAATTCATTATAGAGTATAAATTTTATTCGCACTTCCGCTATGTTTTCCTAAGCCCTCGTATCTTTTTTTCCAATTATCTAAATTCAATTTATATTCCCGCCAACTAATAACAAGCGCCATTAGGGCATTAAATGGCAATCAACGCCCCGCCATAAATGATGTATTATTCAATTTAACAATATGGCCCGCGGCCCATTTCCAAAATTACATAATTCGCGACGGAAAATCAAATTCAATTTAATTCCGGTGGACTCCACGGAAAATATGCGGCGCTGCTAGTTGTGCGTAATAGAATTCTATCACGTGGTCGTCGCCCGCAGATATAATTAGAAGAAACTAAATTATTGATGTGCCTCCGTATACCGGACTGCAAATGTTCACCATATAGTCGGTGCGAAATCGAAAATTGCGCTTAATTTTTGTTAGGAGCCGGCACCTCAGGTTTTCAATGAGAACTTTAATAAAATTCATTTTTTTCTCTATGGGACTAAGTCAATAACATTCGCCATTCAAGCTAGTTCTTCTGCTGGTGTAGGCGACTTTTTATGCCCTTTATTTCTGCGGTCGAACGCACTCATCTATAGTGAACTGACCTCCGTCATTCTGAGGTTATGTTCCACGTCGCTTTTCCTACGGCGGTCAGCGGTTTTTTCCCTATTTATTTTCCACGAGGAACTGACATCAATTTTTTACCATCTCGTATACAAACTACGTACGTCTTTCTCCGACACGTACGCCTGGATCGTTTTATTGTCATATTCCTGGTCTCGGTGATAAATATTTAGGCGTGGGAGCAAAGGGAAAATCGACTTCCAATATCTTCTGTGCGTATCAACTGAGACGTAGGTATGAATGTATATATGTGTATATATTTAGGATTCGTCGAAAATCACAGCGGGGGACATTTTCGCGATTTTACGAAATCTAAAGAAATCTCTGATCGGAGGAAATCGGCAAATGACCCCTCGAGGAGAAACAGAAAGGTATAGCGGACGTTTATTGACGCTTCCCTACGTAAGGAAATGATTTGTTGCTCCATTTATTTGCTTTACGTTATAGATATGTGATTCGTTTGGGTATAAAAGGCCTTGTCACAATAAATCTTTTTTTTAGGATATGGAAACGATGTTGGATATTTTCACCTTAAGGCTTTCCGGTTATTTCGGGCGAATTTATATTATTTGATTCAAATTAACATCTCTATTGCTCATAGCATAGATAACTTCATTCATTCAATGTAATATCATGGATGAATTGATAATTCACTCTGATGTAGGAGTTTTGTACCGTGTATATTCGGTTGCAAACTAATATTTTCGGAATTTATTCGATTGGTACCACCCTTTTTCTGCCCACAAACATATCTTATCTAATAAAATTTGGGCTCGCAAATAAACAGAATATTTTTTAAGGATTAAAAATCCTTTGAGAGTATATCTAACGGAAAAATACTAACAATAAAACAAACTTTGTACTTTCTGAGCAGAATATTTAATTTTAAACTTTTGGATTTGTTTTTTAGCAATTCGGGTAAAAAAAAATCTATTTTTAAATGCGAATTGATTGAACTTGATCAACTTCACCTGGAATTGGAAAAGGAGAATGCCATCCTATTCTTAGATGTCCTAGTCCAGAGAATGAAAGATGGACACATAACAACCAGTGTGTATAGAAAATCAACTTACAGAGGGGAGTACCTACATTATCAATCAAATGTGTTGGGGATGACACATAAAAATTTGAGTTTTAAAGTGTCTGTATGACAGAACAAAAATCATATGCTCTGGTTCAACTGACGCAAATAAAGCAATTGCAACTGTCACAGGCACACTTAGAACGAACGGATACGCGGAAGATATGTTGTCTAAGGCAAGAAATCTGAGAACAAACGCGACCAGACAAGACATCGCAGTCAAGATTACCTCAACAATTCTATACGTAAAAGGCCTCTCGGAAAAAATCAGACGGACAGGCAACCAATACAACATCAGAACGGCGATACGAACTTGCAGTACATCAAGGTCATACTTAACAAGAATACAGCGTTTTTTCTTTTTCTTCTGTAGCATGAAATGAACTCGCACTTGATCATTTTAAGATCATCTTTTTTTTAAGAAAAGTTCGCTATAACTCTCCAATCGAAAGTTATGATTATGACTATCACACTGACAAATGTCAATGCTGGGTTTTCCACTATCACCAAACAACACAATTAACAGTGTTAATCATCTCCTGATGATGCTAACTTGGTTAGCGAAACGCGCGTCGAGAGATTGTGCATTGTTGTTTGGTGATAGTGGAAAACCCAGCATTGACATTTGTCAGTGTGATAGTTATTGTTACACCAAAGGTTCCAAAACCCAATTACTGGATTATGATTATGAAGCAAAAATTTGCATTTCCTCCACCATTTATTTCGTCAAAATATAGCATCGATGATCCTATACAACTTCTCCAAATTTCCCATATAGATTCGTTCAACCGTTTTGAGGATGTATCAAAACTTTTGTCACGTCTTATATGGAATTTTCACCAATTTTTAAGCATTGCTATTTATGTCATATAAATAATATAAATACTATAATATAACACAACTACTAATATGAACTGCACATATCATCTGAGGTTCAAAACATCTTCCTCGAAAACTGTAATTTAGTTGAAAAGAAACATGACCAAAACCAACCACTCTTTACTCTGCATTGCACACAATGATTCTATTCATTAGGGACTCCCCCAAACTCATTTATAAATATATCTTATATATGCGCCCACGTTTCCCGACGGCTTCAATACTACCGGATTGACTTTTAATAAACATGAGTTCTATTATAGATCCGTACGAATGCCCTTAGGGCGACGGCAACTGGCCAACCGTCAAGTTGTGTGCGGAAGCCGTGGCCCCAACCATAAATCTCCCATTCTGCTCTGGTGTCGACGTCACCCTTATCTAACGACATATATTATCTCTTAATGTGTTGCACTTTACATGGGGCCCCTTGGGAATGCAGCTTGACCTAACCTACTATACGAATATACTATGGGGTGAGAGTATGTCGTAAAGTCGGTGTAGCTGCCAGGAATTGTGTGACATGTAGTGGTTATAAAGTCGTAAAGGGGAAATATATTGTATGAAGAGGAAATTGATTGTATTAATTTTGCTTTGCGTAGGGGTTTAATGTTTCGATAATGTAAAATATTGTCCAATCGATTTTTTAAAAATATTTTGTAAAATTTACAGGAAATTTCTTGAATTGTGCTAGATTCCAGTTGGATATCAATTCAACCCTTAAACCAAAGATTTTATTCACTTTCAGGTGCTATTAAAGTATTGCTTTGGAGCTTCTTATATGTAGTAATCCACTCTGAACAATAATTAAGAATAAGTAATACAATTTTCACGTTAATCACGGCAACAATACAAAGGTTTAATATATCAATCCAAACTTTTAGTGCTGTCTAAATACGTCTTGTGTAATCTACTATTTAAAGACAAAAATAATTTCTACAAAACTGCCATCATCAAGGGTACCCACACACCGCAAACAAAAAAGTGCACATACTGTTTTGCCCGTATTTACTTCATCTTGAAACAACACAAAGGCGCCACTGTTTAGTCCGAATGCCTGCGCACGCCAGCTGTTTTGTAGAGACCGCTAGACTAGCGTTAATAATATTACGCAACGCTAGTTAAAAAATCTCATTTGTAGCTAATGGATGATATTGTTATGCATTACGTAATAAGACGTAAAATAATCAGTTTTATCGCTATGGATTTGTAAAATTAAATCTAAAATATGCAAAGCACGTTTCGAAAGGAACTAAATGAAATTCTAACGTCTGCTGTTAAAATTATAAATATCCAAGTCACTTGTAAGTCTCAATAGGACATTCATATTCATATAATAGTTTTCGGATCATAATTTTTGTCGAAATTCTTTTCAATAACAGGCATATAGGAGATAGATATGATATATTTATTACTCGAATATTTGCACACATTTAGACATCAACGCAGGGCGGTATTTTTTTTGCTCGCCAGTAAGTTATGCATTGTGTTAATTATGTATTATTGTTATTAATTAGTATTGTTCCTGGGCGGAGGTAAAGGGGTTTATTATTGTCACATTTTTTGCATACTAGTACATAAGATGACCTTGCATATTATTGCGAATCATCGATCCAAAGGTATATCGCGCTAGACCCAAATTCTACCTGCCTATTGTTAACAAAGAATATGAATCGTAACTAGATGTAAAGAAATTGTTAAGAGTTTTAGTTTGAATACTAGTATATAAGATGACCTTGCATATTATTGTGAATCATCGATCCAAAGGTATATCGCGCTAGACCCAAATTCTACCTGCCTATTGTTAACAAAGAATATGAATCGTAACTAGATGTAAAGAAATTGTTAAGAGTTTTAGTTTGAATACTAGTATATAAGATGACCTTGCATATTATTGTGAATCATCGACCCAAAGGTATATCGCGCTAGACCCAAATTCTACCTGCCTATTGTTAACAAAGAATATGAATCGTAACTAGATGTAAAGAAAGAGTTTAGTTTGAATATAGTTTTCGAGCAGAATAGACGAGTTATTATTTTACAATTGCCTTAATTTTTTATAAATACGCGACCCCACATTGCAATATCAACCGACTAGAGATACAGGCCTGTTGCATGGAGTGGGAGTAGGCATCTTGTCGGAGTCCTCCACGTGATTCTGAAGTCACATTCAGTAGTGAATTGCCTGCCATAGCGATAACTTCGTTGATGCATTATAACTGTGGTAGCTAATCTTGTGACTATATATTAAAATACTTGAACGTATGTTATTTTATCTAGAGTTCCAAACCGTTTTTTATTTTTTTTTTTTGTTCTTTGGTAGGTAATTATATTTATCCTAATTAGATTTAGATAACGTTGAATTCGAAAATATTTATGTGTACATTGACAAGAAAACCAGGTGAAAAAAAATTTTTACTTTTCTGATGTATAACATCATCTTTTATTGTTTATTTAAAACTATTATGATAATAATAATAATTTTATTGATCTTGTTGATACAAAGATATCTCAAAGATATGTATCTCATAAATTTGAAAAATATATCAAAAAGGTTCCCAACCAAAAAAAAACCTTATTAAAAGACATTTTTCAGCAACAATTAGAAGAAAATGATTATTATAGTTCCTTCCTTCATACCTGTGCAATATATTTCTAAATAATTATGTCAAAAGTATTAATGCCAAAGTAGCTGCTACTAAAAGCGAAAGAAAGCTACAAAAACTTAATAAATCTGGTTATTTTCATTTATTTCTTATTTAATAAAATACAATTTTTATTTTATTCAACGCAGTTCCCAAGCAAACCAACTTCTAGCTGTCGGAATATCCCTGTCTCCATGTATTAAGCGTATAATCTACTCGGCATTGGTTTATTTTTAAAATTTGTCGCGTCACTTATTGAACAGCCTGTATACATCAATTGTATCGACAATGCATTTACTTTTTTGGCTTGCCTCTGACGTATAGTAAATTCTACGGCCGTTTAATAGAAAGCTGCCCTCTTGAGCATTGTAAATGACTCGGTTAAGTTAATGTTATTAAATAAGGTCGATTAGACACACAGACATGTACTACAATAGTATATTCGCTTGTATGGCACCTTATTGTACCTTTACTGCTATCCTCTATGTTAATATCTCTAGAGATGTTTGAGAGAATTGAACATATGAAACGTCATAAAAAATTCATTCACTTAAACATTTAGACTATTCTACCCCCACATTAGGAAATCGAACATCTGCACCGTTTTAAATCGGGTAATAATTCATTCTCACTTACTATTATTAATTGACACAACAGATCGATATGTTATGAATAGAAAATTAATACCGCACCATCTGTTATCTAAATTAATACTGAGAAAGGAAATCTATTACTTTACTTACTTAGGAAAATCGATAAAGTACAGACCCAAAAAGGAAAGAGAAACCGTTAAACTAACTCAGAGTCGGAAAGGCATTAATCAATCCGCTGGAATTATGTAAGAAAGAGGAGAACTTTACTTTCCATAAAACTTTATCGCCGGATCGTAAAAACTCTTTGATTACTTTGCAGTTTTATTCTGTGCGCTCTTTCTCAGTTCTCCTTTGCATGCTGCATAATATCATATCTGGACAATCGGGAGTGCCCGCCAAAGGCGACCTCAAGCGGCATGAAAACTCGGTATAAATCACTAAGAATGTACAGTTGCGTGCGAAAGTAATCGCTAGTTACTAAAATATACATTGCTTAGCGCTGAAAACATTTAATACTTTTCTATATGGAGATTAATTCATACTAAAGATTGTCCCTTTTGGAATGCTTCTAATTCGTTAAATTTTAGACTTTTCTGTCATAGTCTGCAAGGTGCGAACTAATTAATATAGGAGAAGACTGTTAAATACCTTTTTCCAATTAAAGTTTTTCTGTATAAACACTATTCATACTATTAGTTTTATAATTGCAATAATAAATGTTTTTCATAAGCAAATGTTACTTCCTTAAAATGAGGACCTTTGACATATTTCAAGCAATTTTATTATACAAAATCCATTGTCAACAGATGTGGATTTTTATGTTGCAATCAATTTTAAATAAATAAAAACCATTGAGAAAGAAATTGCAATTTGGGTGATAATAATGACCGTTGCTTATCATATTTTAGTTTCCATTATTTCCAAGCGGGTAAATTACTTTTGAACGATACTATTCCCAGTTTAGCGCAAGGTTAACACAGTTATAATGTTCAACTGCGCACGTCATCTATGCACGCGTGCTACTTAAATACATAAATCAAGTTTTTTTCCGATTACATCTCGCAGTTTTTCCTCTTTAATAAGAACAAACGCAACCCCATCCTTTATTTCATACGGCGCAGTTCACATCCAGCTTACTCCAAATTAATTACAGTAATTATGCCGACTTCAAATTAGAATAACGCTACATGTATTATACAGTCGCGTAACGAAGGTATTCAGATGCGTATCAGTTCGAACTTTAGCGTGTAAATATCGCTTGGAGCACACAGGTAAGGTAGAGAACATAAAACTGTTTCCCGCGAAAATCTAACAACAATGATTGTATCCATCCAGTTCACTAAAATTAATTATAAAACAGTGAGTGAAACGTGTCACTAACAAACACGCGTTTTCATTTTTGACTACCTATCGCAGAGGTAGATATATGGTCGCTGTTCTAACTGCTTATTAATACTGACAAAACGAAGCGGGTGATCCTTCGGTTATCTAATTAACTTAGAAAACAATGTAGGCAAGGCAATATTTGCCTGTCAGCAGATAATTACTTTCCTGGAACCTTGTACGCTTTGGGTGCGGAGAGAATCGAATTTGGAGTGGTTGTAGCAGTGCGTACAACGCACATACTTCTGCGGACTTTTCCTAAAGCAACAGACCAACAACAATGAACACGAAATACAGAATGTAGGGACCCCTTGTATCCTAATCCTTTCATCAAACTTGTTCAAACTGTTGAAGATTCGTTTAGATTCTGATGTGCACGTTACTATTGCTAAGGTAGTTGTAAAGTTTTACGCGGAATTAACTACAATAGCACTAGCTTTAACTACTGATGTATTA
Source organism: Cetonia aurata (assembly GCA_949128085.1). Taxonomy (NCBI): domain Eukaryota; kingdom Metazoa; phylum Arthropoda; class Insecta; order Coleoptera; family Scarabaeidae; genus Cetonia; species Cetonia aurata. The sequence goes on from OX421885.1 coordinate 41,636,765, forward strand.
AGAGTAAACTAAGCTAATGTTTTCACTAACAAACAACGTTATATTTGCCCGATAGTCCTGGCTACAGCTTTTGATACAACTTGTAATAATTATTATATGGGCAAAGTTGTAACTCTTATATTGGGATAGATGCAGAAAATTAAAAAGAAAAATAATAATAAAAAAAAATAAATATACCTACAGGATGTTCTAAAACTGTGCAATGTATCAAAATTATGTTTTTCTTAACTTAACACTCTATATTTTATAGAATTGTTGAGCTATATACTGTTAGCTTCCAGTCAGGTTCAAATCCTACACGAGGTAACGTTTTTAATACAAAAATTGTCTTGCAATTTAATTACAGTGATTAACAGGAAAAACATTAATTCTTTAATGATTTCACACTGTAAAAAGTGCAAAAATTTAAAACCTGCATAATTGCCATACTGCCGGCTTTCTATGAACTGTATTTGATGTAATTCAAATCGTAGGAAATAATCGTAGGAAAGAAAAGCATTATTTTGAGTTATAGTAAAGCTATTTATTCATATTCTAAGTTTCTTCATAAAAAATCTCTTTTGGGTTAATATCTACAAGCTTGTGTTTTGTGTACACAGATTTTTATTCTGTTGGTTTCATTTTTGGCTTCTTAGAAATTATTGGTCATCTTGGATTTAGTACCGTACATTTTCACCAGATGGTGGCGTGCACCTTATGGTGTCCTACTATACTATCTGCAATGAGCGCTACCATTATCTGTAGATACGGTTCCAATGCACCTTCGGTACTAAAATTTAGCATTTTATCTGTTTTTTTTTCTTGATGGTTTCCCTTTGCCTTCAATCATTTTTCATTTATTCATAACGTTAGGGTGGACACCTTTAGTCCAGGCACTTGAGCTAGGTGCTCATTGTACCGTCCCTATTAAATCTCTTACTTCCACTCGAGCAGCTTGGTGTTCTCTATAAAGCCCAGTATCTTGCCCAGTGGAAACTTGAGAACCTTCGAGGGCTCCAATAGATCCTTCCCGAAATTTTTCTGCTGGAGTACTTTCAACTCCTCACATGTGCCGATTACATGTAAACTCGTTTCCTCCTGTAGCTCACATCTTCTGCACCACGGTTCGCCTACTCCGCCTATGTTGCATAGACGCTTTTTCAGGGGACAGTGTCCAGTTACCAGCCCAGTAATGGTTTTAACTTCTTTCTTGCTGCGTCTAAGTAGGTTATCAGAGAACTTAGTATCCCCATCCCCTATTAGCGCTTTGGCTTGGAGTTGACCTTCAGTCGTCCTCCATTTATTTGTGCTTGCTTTGTCCAGCCAGGTCCAGATCTCCCTTTTAGCAGAATCCTTAGTAATCCCACATACGGGCTCCCTTTTCCTTCATACAATCGCGTTTGAAATCACTGAATGCATCGGATGTATGGCATTCCTATAAAATTATGATATTTAGTGTTCCATTATGCTATCCATAGATGCTTTACCAATGCGCAATGCCTTAGCACTAAGTGAAGATGGTTCATACTAAGATTTAGCCATATGACTATTTTGTTCCTGTAAGCTTTGTTACTTCATAGAATATCTCAAACATATAATTCCTTTTCTTACCCGAAGCATAAAATACCTAATATATTTTTTGGGAATTGAAACAGTCGCCATGCTATGATAAGGTGTTATCTGTTTTGTCCTCTTTTGTCTTTCCTTTTTAAACAGTTCTCCATACATTTCAATTTAGCTCTCATTCATTTGTTGGATTTCAAAAGTCCTCCGCTCATATTGCATCTGATACCACATTCGTATCTACTAATAATACCATGGCCGATTAAAGTCAAGCTGCATTACGCTTTTCGTACACATTATTTCTCATTACCGTTTGATGCAGTCGCCGTGCAAACATTGCAGCTCATACAGCGTCAGAGTGCACTAATGACCTCCCGTTCTGCGATTCCATTTCGACAATATATAATTCAGACGCACGTCAATTATGGAACGGCCACCCACAGCATCACCTCCCTATAACGGCAAAATAGGATGGCATGTTAATTAGGAGATAATAAACTGACAGATGTCGCTGTGCGTGGCTCCACCGCGCCGCCATCTAGCCTCACCGACAGATACTACAGCCAGATGGCGATCGTTAAAACCCGTAAGCATGCACAAAGGAATTAGAGCAAAATAGTTAATATATATGTATGTGTAGCAGGACAGCCGATTCAGAGGGGCGGTCGTTCCCGAACCGCGTATTTCCCACCTATTTAATGCATAAACAAATGAGGGTAGACTTACCCTTATTCCTTTGTGAATGCCGCCGCCTATATTCTCTCTATTGTGAATGGGAATGTTCTAGGGGTTTATTTTGCTAGAGCCATCTCCTATATCTTAATCAAAACGGTGCGAACGTTGAAACACGTATTTAAATATGAAACATTGTAGGTCAGGGTGGATCCCTGATTAATTCCTGGACAGATAGTGTAATAGATTTATCCTAGTTATTATCACAGTATAGATATGAAACCGTAATTTGAAACAGTAAGCAAAACAAACAGTAAGCTTTTTTAACTAGTTTTCGCTTGATGTAATCTTTTCTGTAGCGATTGTTTATTGATTTTCAAGGAAGCCCATATTTTCTTAGATCCTCTTGTAACATCATATTAACACAAATTTAGCTTGCCAGGTTATAGCCATTGAGCAAAGTCCTTACTTTTTTAATTACACAGAAGTAACGGAAGAGGTAAATTCTGCATTAATCAGTAAGACTGTAACAGAAATCTTATCAAAATTGGTTGGCCCGGAAGCTAGTGAACGAGTCCTGCTACAACTCACTGATTCTGCCGCATATATGCTAAAAACTGGAAAGCTATTAAAAGCCATATATCCTAATTTCTATTTCTTATAACATGTATTGCACATGCGTTACACCGCATCTGTGAGTTTGTACGGGATGAATTTCCAAATGTCGATAAGTTAATAGCGATTTGTAAAAAGAAATTTTCGGAAAACTCCACTATGAATGAGCTTGTATAGAAATAAACTTCAAGGTCTTCCTTCAAGGTCTTCCTACTCAATTTCATAGTGACAACTTCAATGTTTTCAAAGACTTTACTGAGCAGTTGCTTAGCGACGCTAGCAGCATTGTTGAATGTAAATTAGCTTTACAAACAGACAGCTTACTGAACGAATTGCAATTTATAAATAACCATTTTGCAAGTATGGTAACAACGATGAAATAATTTGAGAACAGAAAAATACAATTAGTGGAGTAGGTCTAAATCACTTAAATAATACAGTAAATCAATTAAAACTTATTTCTGGAGAATTTGGACAAAAATTAAGCCAAAAAATTACGGCAGTGCGTAACAGAAACCCAGAATTATATATAATACATGAATTGTGTATTAATCAAAATTCAAATAGCAATATATTCACAAAATACAGTACTTTGATACCATACTTTTTTGCTCTATTAACTAGTTGCGAAGTTGAAAGAACTTTTTCTGCATTTAAAGATATAATGACATCAATAAATGTTGTTATGAGTTATGTTATGTTACATACCTGCTTATCGTGCACACTTTGAACAGCTGATATATTTTTGGGGGCGTTTTTTTTTTTAGAATTATAGGAATAACTCTGAGCCTGAAAATAGTCGTTTGTGGTTTCCCCCTCCATTTATCTCATCTAATTCACCGATTACAAAAGGAAAACACAAAATTTGTGTAAGCCATGTTCCTGTTAGTCTACCTTTTACTACCGCAGAGTAATAAACTTGCGATATTACCAAGACAGCATAGAAAACATAAGCGGTCGATCCACGCCTCCCTTTATTTTTTTAATAAAGATAAACTAGGACAGACGTCATTTTATTAGGGTATATTCCTGTGGGAGCCTACCGCGCGCGTTCCGTCGACACACACAGAGCAGCAGCCCCCTCTGGTGGTCCGGTGATGGCTAGAGGGCCATGAAATATAAAAGTAAATAATCGTATTCGGCGATAGGGGACCGGAGCAGGACGTGTATCATAATTAAATGTTGGTTTCGCATAGGAAGGATTACGTCCCGACCATATGGGTGGGTCAGATATTAGCAAAAAATATTCATTTGGTCGGTTTAAGTACCTATACGTATCTAATTTACATTTTCAGGTTAAATACCAAATAAATGAATTAATTCAACTTAATTGGCAGCTAATGTCTTTCTATATTGCAGTGTTACTATTTCAAAATGTATTAAAATTAGGTTCTTTAATAAGTCAGTCGACTTAAACCGGGCAAAATACCCAGCTTACTTTTACTTTAAATTTTGATGTGTTGCTGTTCGAATATGTGCCTGTGTACTGTACAACAAGTTCCCGCATTCCTGTTTGCCATCCAGCTGGTGACGCAGGTACTACAACTGCTTCTGACGTGATTTCCCATAGTGTGATGTTGTGTAGTGTAGTGTAGTGTTTTGTCTAGTTAAAACTAAGCAAATTTCGTTATTCACATGCATAGGGTCGTCAAAGAAAGAGATTGGATGGTAAATAAAAATGAATATAATGCATTGAAAATGCTTTCCACGCGATAATTTAGATTAGATGGCGCATCTGTACACAGCAATATATAAGAAAAATAACTAATTAGATTTCCCACCCTCACAGTTAAGATTATCTCAATAAATCCATTTTATTTCTCAGAATTTATCGTTGCATTCCCGAGCGAGATTGTCCCTGAAAATAAAGTTTTAAATCTTGGCGTCTAATCACCGCTCTTAAGTGCCGGCATCAATTCTGCTTAAAGCTCGAACCACCAACCTATGTAAGCAGAGTAAAAAATGAAGCACAAAAGCGTTTGGGAAAATCTGCAGCAGCACAACGTTAAGTGCGGCTATAGCTGATGTTTTAGCGCCATTAGGGTTTATTATCTCCGTCTACGACGGCAATTAATATCGTTCAGGATCTTAATGAGCGAATAGCGAGGCAACCTTTACTTTATACCACGCTTGTAAGTCCGTCATAATTTGCAGCATAGTTTACTAACGGCTCCGAATGCGAAAGTTAATGGTAGGTGTTTTTCAAACGGATAGTTATGGTTATAAGTATTGTTTTTATGGTGGATGTTTAGTTTAAACACTTTATTGAGTTGTAAATTTTTCGGATTTTACGTTACGAGTGCTGCTTCCATTATATTATTGAACTAATATTTAACTTAGCAATACAGATATGCTTAGACACCTATATTGTTTGCGAATAATCAAAGTAAGGTGAGTACAAAATAAAACTCTTAATTTAAATGCGTTAAAAATAATATTTTAATAAAGAATCTTAATAATTTGTCGTATTTCTGTAAGATTTTAATACAGTTGCAATACTTTTTTCAATACGTAAAAAACTGACGTTTGAGAAACGTGAACATGCATAAAAATTTAATAGATCTAGGAAAAATATCTATAAAAACTGTTGCAAAATACCTAAACACTTAAATTAACTGTCACAGATGTAATGCCAAAACACGAAATTAATGGTAAATCATAGATGTCTATTACTTTTGAGCATAGCGGTATTTTCTTTTTTTTACTTTTCTACTTGAATTAAATGTGTTACTGAGTTTATACATACAGCTATGCTCAAATGCCATCTCTATGTCAACATCTCTACGATTTACCATTAATTTCGTGCTTTTTGCATTACGTCTGTGGCAGTAAATTTAAGTGTTTAGGTATTCGTTTTTATGATTTTACAGCAGTTCTTACAAATACTTTTACTAGATATATTAAATTTTTATGCAGGTTCACGTTTCTGAAACGTTACCTACGCATTGAAAAAAGTATTTGAAAACAAAGAAATAATTAATCTCTGTTAAAAAAAAGCTAGATGTAAACATGTTAGACGATTTCTGTAAACAGGTATTCCGTCATGTATTAACACCTTTAATATCTGATGATGGCATACTCCGGCTGAACCATCTCGTTTTAAATAATACAATCGAATGGAAAGGATTTTGCTTCATGCAGATTAGAGTGCGTTTAGTGTCATTTATAGCGCGACAACTTAATTTCAGGAAGAGTTGGAGCGCTGTAAATAACATTCCGCGTGATATTTGTATTCGATTTTTGGATTTTTGAATGTGGATTGGTACCATTGGTTTCTAACGACTGTAAAAGTGAACCTTTTTATGTTGATTTTTGCGATAATAACGATTAAAACGGCAATAAAAGTGCTGGTGAATGTGTTTTTTTGACCTAAATTAAAGGAAATGATGCAAATGAGAAAAAAAACAGCGCTGGCTGACAGGCAATTAATGTTTACAACTGACTGAGCCAAAATGTTCTTTTATTGATAAGAGAAAAATGTTTATTACATAGTGCAGTTAGCGATTTATTAAATATATTGCTGGTTCTTAATTTATCTAAGCATCCACTGCCCATATCCATCAATTTCTCTTTTATTAATAATAATAATAATAATATAAGTATATTAGCCCAACAGTACAAAAGACCAATTACAGGACTAAATATATAACACAAAATGTAAATGTAATACTACGATAAACAATATAAAGCAAACAAAAACACAGATACAGAGAATAGTCAAGCATTCCTCTGAGCATTAGTGCTCAAAAGATGCTTCAAAGAACAAGAAAACAAGTCACATCTATTACATATACCATTATAAACTTCAGTCATAAACACGAGTGGTGACTTAAGCAGCATATTAGTCTTAGCTTGTGCATTATAAAAGGTACAAACATTGCAACATATTATTAGCTTAATACTGCAATACTGCGAGTCGTTTTTCAAACACTATTAATGTCACTGCAGTTGCGCTTTTTACTCGGGGAAATACGCGGTTTATTCCGCACCAACATTTCCCACTATTCGTTTCGAATGAAGTGAATTTGATTTGGGAACCGGCATCAGTTTATCCGTTCGAAACTATGCGACCGTCGAGTTGCTAGCCGAAAAAGAGCCATGACAGTAATTTGGAATTCGGGCAGTACGCGATTGATCCGTTTCTGATTGTTCCGAGTACAAATTAATTTCGCTTGTTTTACGTTTTGTCTGCTTTGTCGAGAACGCGGCGGTATGTTTATTTGATTCTGCGTTGTTGTTGCGGTACGATGGTTGTACCATATCTAAACAGCATGCGTAATGAAATCAATAATACTATGGGTGAATCATAATACATATCACATATGATATGGATGTCCACTAGACCCTACGCTGCCTTCTATTTGCCGTTTGCTAGAACCAATTTGATGCTAAAGTCGCCCTTATATGTCATGTGTAACAACTACAACAAAATATTTCACATAAACGATATACATTTCAATAACTTAAAACAGTTAAAGGTAGCCCTCTCCGAACATTTTGACCAGTTTGTTCCCTAAACAGTAATTAATTGTTAACATTAGTTAGGTTAGTTGATCTTTTATTTATTATTATTTATTACCATATGTTTTACTAATTTTTTAAATATATTGTAGATTGTACATTTATTGTCCTGTAACTGGATTTTATAGTCTGTTGGACAAATAATCAAATAAATAAATAAATAAATAAATAAATATGATATGTATATATGTAATTTACCGTATTACATTGAATATTAACAATGATACAATATAATTCTACCATGATACTTATAATTAGTTTAGTATCTACATAAATATGTGATACTACAGAAATTATCGCAAAGATGGCGCTACGCTTGTTTCAAAACCTTTGTAATTCTTACTCAATGTAAATTATGTTCGGTAAACGCAGCTATGTCATATTTATTTGACGTATTCACATCGTAAATATCGCATAAAGATACCGTGATTCATAATCGATCATAGTACGAGTACGAGATGCTTCCACAATGGTACTCCCTAGTTAACAGCCGGTCTGATCTACGCAATCGCGCTCGATGCAATTCGCGCATAGTCACGCGTTAGTAAAATTATATGCAACTATAATAATTATTGCAATAGCGTAGTTGATTTGTATGTAAACTTGTTGACAAAATGTATTACAGGAGTTTATAATATTCTGGTAGATTGATTGCAGTTTTTACCATTGGTATAAACTTATAATTTGCAACAATTGACCTGTATGCCATGCTACTTTATATATAATTTATGTCAACATAAATTGTATGATGAAATTGGACATTTTGTTGCAATAGATAGATTTTATAGGAAATTTTAATAAAAGTTATGCTTGTCCCTATATGTTCTACAATTTACAATTGTTTCAGAATTTACATTTTTTTTTTCTGTGTGGCAATTTGAGCAAACGTACAATTTTGTAGTACTTAAGTTTTACGATGTTTTAACTTTTTAATAGTCTCTATGACTGATGAACAAAACATCGCTTTATAGATGAGTTATCTATCAGAAAGTATTGCCAAAATCTCTAACGCAGCATAAAATCAACCTTTAGGAAAGCAGATAAATGAAAATATTATAAATGCACCCTTCTGTCTCATTCTTTTCCATTAGGGGAACCCCACATGTCTCCAGCAGTATTACCTTCTAACCAAAGGCGACCTTAATCCCTCGATCTAGCTAGCGAACGCCGACTGAAAAAGTCACCGAGTCCCGTTTGGGTATCCATATTCATTACCTTGCTTGTTCGCCGGCCGGTCCAGAAGTGGAGTGTGCTCGTTAAAACCCGAATGATTCTGTTTAAGAGAGGTCGCAATCCTTGGGGATTAACCGGGTTCGTATATTAACAGTGATGTCCCATATCGTCGACGTCGTTCAGCGCAAAGAGGAGGCGGTTGGCGGCTTATAGGGCGACTGCCAAGGATTTGCCCCATGCCGTATGTGCGTTCGTATACTGTCTGTTTAAATGGAAATGACGTTTGTGAATAAATTTACTGGGTAATATGAAAGCTTACAGGCCCTATTTTTATTTATATATGCGTATTATTCCTTCTAGCGTCGTTTGTGGTTCTGCAATTTCTTCTGTAGGCAAAACGGAACCTACATACCGGGTGTCCAACCTAAGATGCAACGGTCCCTAGCCGATTTGTTAATGTCGTTTTGAAAATTTTTTTCAAATAAATGTTGCCTCGAATCATATTCTACACATGATAAAATTAGTTTCAGAAATGGCGGACTTCCGGTTGTACCGGAAGTAGATACTAACTTTATTATTTTAAATGGAATCCCTGATATATTATTGCAGTTTTGGATTTCTTGTTTAATTTAAAAAACAACACGTTAGGGATACATCGGGGCTAAGTTGTACCGTTTCCGAATTACATGACGTTTTTCGAAAAAAATGACATTTGCAGTGTCTTCGGAAATACCTCAGGAAATACGAAAGTTAGAAAGATGCGGTTTTCGCTTAACCATGAAACAGCACACGTCTTTTATTTTAAAATTGTTGCGTTATTAAATAGGGATCTGTAATTTTCGAACTCTAAAATCATAGATAACTTGATTTTCTTAAATTGAACGGTATAGCAATTTTTACATAAATGTAAAATTTAATTTTCTTTCGATTTTATACAGATCTCATTGTGTCTATCTCCAACGGTTTTGGAGATATTCGCAATTTTTCAGTTTCTCGCGATAGATACGTATTGCGACGCGCCGGCCACCTTCCCTTCGCATTTCACCAGGCTTGGGACTGGCAGCAATAATACTGGCATGCTTAGGAAGTGCCCAACAGAACACAATAGGACCACTAGAAACAAGCAAACATAGCAAAGATACAAGAAAACATAACATTACTAGAATATCAATAAATCAGCACATTTTTCAAAGTACATTACTCTATCCAATGTATGGCCTACGTACACTTCGAGCGTCTTGCTCGCAACAGGCTACACTTTAAACGCTAGTGCTGTTATTGTACAGAGAATTTGTACAACACTATTATAATAAATGTTCAAAATGCTCTCCGTTTTGGGCACTACATAATCGAAATCGCTTTTGCAAACATTTTTGACACAATGATACTCGTATAAAATCGAAAGAAAATTAAATTTTACATCCATTTATGTAAAAATTGCTATACCGTTCAATTTAAAAAAAATCAAGTTATCCATGACTTTAGAGTTCGAAAATTACAGATCCCTATTTAATAACGCTGTAATTTAAGCGCAACAATTTTAAAATGAAAGACGTGTGCTGTATCATGGTTAAGCGAAAACCGAAAACCGCATCTTTCTAACTTTCGTATTTCCTGAGATATTTCCAAACACCGAAGGCACTGCAAATGTCATTTTTTTTTCGAAAAACGTCATTTAATTCGGAAACGGTACAACTTAGCCCCAATGTATCTCTAACGTATTGCCATTTAACTTTAACAATGAATCCAAAACTGCAATAATATACAGGGTGTTCCATTTAAAATAATAAAGTTAGTATCTACTTCCGGTACAACCGGAAGTCCGCCATTACTGAAACTAATTTTAGTATATGTAGACTACGATTCGAGGCAACATTTATTTGAAAATTTTTTTCAAAAAGGCAATAATAAATTGACTAGGAACTGTTGCATCTTAGGTTGGACACCTGGTATATTAAAAACAATTTAGCAAAATTCAGATGTGAAGTTTCATAAGGGTATCATATAGGAATTCCGGTATTACGTTCTTTTGCTTTTAAATGTGTATGTAACTAGTCTACTACTTTACGTAATATAATACCAAACTATTTATCAGCTGAAAATCATTAAGCAAGCACATTTGTACCTAAAAATTGGAAATGCAGTAGCTTTTGTAACGATTAAATCACTGTAAAATCACATTTTAGTGGCTGAACACTCTGGATCTTGCCACTATGAATGAAAACGTGTTAGATTTTCTATACTTTCCAATGACATACTCAGGCCAAAACATGTCGTATTAAATATATTAAATAATAAAACCAAATGGAAAGGGTTTTCCTTATTTAACCTTCGATATTTATTCCATTCACCCAAGGATAATATGAACATTGTTGTTTCTACTTCAAAGAAACTAATTATTTCGACAGTCTGCTTTATTGGGTAGCTTAAATTTAGTCTGACTAACTAAATGGGAACAACACTTATCTTCTTCAATACTATACACGCTTCAACACAAACATCACAGAGCTAAGAACGCTCCCAATTTGCAAATGGAGTAGGATTACAATATCGAAACCTCCTCCTCCCAGCATCCTTAATCGCATTAAGTACACAGGGAACGCCGTTTCATATTCCACCAGCCGAACTGTCAGCAGATCCGCCGCGTCGACGGAGCGCTCCATTCGCTGCAGTAAATCTGATGAGAGAGACTTTCTCGTCGGAAAGTAGAGAAAAAAAAAATGACCGTCGAGCTGGAGAATAACTACTAGCGTAAAAATCGAAGTAAAATGCGATAAAAAAAAAATAACGATAACGATTTCAGTTCCCAGCGAAAATTCCGCCGTGGAAAAGTTCAACGCAAGGTACATAATTCGTTAGGTATCCAAGTTTTACTAAATTCCGCGCCGTCTGGCGGATGATATTCCAATTACGCGCGAGGTATTCGTTTCGCCATTGAATATTTTCATATTTTAAGATCCTGACGATGTGGAGGCGGTAACTTATACATGCAGATATATGAAGATATTTCGTGCGCATCGCTGAAGTTGCTCCAACTTCCGGGGTACTTAAAAATTGAAATGGAAGCGAAGGCACGGAAGTGCTCGAGCAGGCTTAAGAAAATATGTAAAAGTCTGTACAGATGAAGAAAATAAATAATCTGATGGATGGGTAGAATTTACTAGGAATTCATGTACTTGTTAACGCTCGCAACAGCTTTAAAACTGAAATTTGTTTGAAAAATCAAAGAAAGCAGGTAGTTATTAAAGGATTTACCCTTGTGTTGAATATATTGTTAAGAAGATAGCATCCGCAAGATTCGACTGTTCGTCCAATCCACTACGACCACTAGGGCCTATTATAGAGCGGATGTTATCTTTAAAATTCATGAGTGCCCAGATACGCAGATTTTGAAGTGCATGTCCACTGAAATTTCCTATTGATTTGTCTCTCTATCACACATCTCAATAGCATAAATTTCAGCCTGGAAAATCGTTGTGTGTTGTCCAAGATTGTAGTATATTCTAACTCTTGGATTACGACAGAATAATGCTGCGCCAACACCATTGAAACTATTTAAAAATGGCGCTTTTGTTTGTCTGGAATTCCTTTTATATATTTATCGGTTAATAGTAGCTTTTTATAATGCCACAAACTATTAAGACATTTAAAATAAAAACATTGAAATAACATTTAAAATTCCGGCTTCAAATTTCGTCTTTCCCTTTTATTTATAAATTACGAACCACATTCTTTTGTAAATATTTTGTTTAAAGTATTAAATAACCGCCATTATGGTTTCACGCATGCTTCTTTTATGATTGGTAGAAATTTTATCAAAGAAGATTCAAGCTAATTTTTTTGCGACGACATTAAAAGCGCCGCGATAAGTGACTCGTCTTGTCTCTCAGTTGGCGTTATGCAGCTGGATTTTCGCGTCATGACGCCGAAACGAACAAACCTAGTTTTCACCAAACTGATCTTAAACGCATTTTATTCCGAGAGATCTCGCTTTTATGCTTGATTATGCAACAGACACACTGAAGGTGTGCCACGATGGAAAAGTATTCGAGTAAATATTTCTTTTTGCGTGGTTGTCAGCTCTTTGTTGTACGAAATGGACTAGTATTTAAAAATGGCGGTTTTGCGCTGGAATTCACTTGAAATATTTGTCAGTAATTTTTTTTATATTGCTCCAAACGACCAATACTTTAAAATAGGAGCATTGCAGTGCTACTGTTTTACTAATTGTTCTGTTTAATGCCTTACACTACAAGGCATTAAACAGTAAAGTATATTTTATACTGCTGTCTTTAAAATTCAAAGTTTCGGATTGAAATTTCATATTTGAGTGGTAATTTTGTATTAGAAACCAAAAGAAAACTTTTCAAAATATAAGTAATGGCTGTTCTCAAGTTTCCTTGAATAGTTAAACTGAAAGAACGGAAGATAGAAAACTTGCAAAAAAATTAAAAATTGAAACATTGGAAAATTGAAAAATGTTGACAAATTGAAAAATCGGAATATTAAAAAAAATCGAAAAATTGTAAAATTTAAATCAAAAAACGATTTTAGTCAAAGTTGTATAGATGAAAACCGCCTCGCAGAACGCCAATGGAGAGATGGAGGATCGTTGGTAAGCTATTATCTGTATCGCCGTGTTCATATAGATTCGCTCGCACTACAGATCGCACGGTACGTTAAGTAATAATTTAAATAATTTATTTTATTAATAATTTACTAACACCCTGAATATATCGTCGCGTTTTGTTTTGCATAGTAAGCTGATTTCTTTCGAAGGCACAATTTCTCGTGAAAACAAAATAATTTCCTTTTGTAAACTCCATCCGGGAACGTCACTGCATATTGTACACTCCGATACGAATTGTGGGTGTCCAATTCCAGGGTGAATTCCATCCCTGAACCAGCAGGTGCTTGCCTGTGTCGGCGTTTTATCGTCGCATTTTCAGATAACCTTGCCTTGAGAATAATCTTCTCCACATAAGGATTCCAGGTTAGTGTCTTATCAAACAACACGCCTAAATATACCGATGTCAAAAATTCTTTTGGTTTTATAAAGCTACATGAACATAAGCCATGTTTCATTTTAACATATTTATGGTTGTGTAAGATATCGCATCATTTATACTTAAAATCAAAGAAAAGATGATGACACAAACTGTCTAATAAAATGACTTGAGAATTTGTATACCACCTTTTATGTAAATTTGTAGTTCTTTATGTTGGCGACTTTTGAGAAGCCACACTATTACATCTATCGCTAGATATGTATATAAATATGTACACATTAACACAGGGTGCGACATTTGTGATAAAATATTCAACTTTATGACATCAATTGAACCAATGTTGGGTAAAATAGTTTTCGCCTCATTAAACATGCCAACTCTTGCAATAAAATAACCCTGCTGTTAGTTATAAAATGAATATTCGTATTTAGTGGAGGTGTCGTTTGTTTGAAATTTACTATTAGAAATACTGGTGTAACAGAAATTTGGCTTATGCGATAACTTCAAAGCAATATCCAATATATTATAACTCTGCGATACGATACAAATTGCAAATTCGTTATGCTCTCACTGCGCCAGGTCAACCGTTATTTATATCCAGCCAATTAATTGCCGTCCAACTTATCAATCGAGCGCTAAATATTCCAAGTATAGACTCGATTATATACCAATCGATATGCGTAGAAACGAACACCGTACAATCGATAACCATTACTATACGACCGGCTAAATTATTTATACGATATCTTCCATTATTCCGCATTATCGTGGATCCAGCTAAAGCACGATTTATGCCAATAGTATAACGTGATTCTGTCTACCTAATCGCCCACCAAATCAGGAGGCGAGTTCGGCCGAAATCACCTGTGCGTTCGTTCGGTTTTTATCGTAAAACGCAGCTCGTTCTGTTAGGTCTTATCTATAAAACGAATGGGTAAACGGTAAGAACAATGCGACGAAATAATTGGCGCAAATTAGAGAATCATTCTCCATGGATGTCGGAATTAAAACCAGTATTTTATTTTATTTCGTAATTAGAGGAGCGTGCACAAACCATAAAACTACAACAAGGAATAAAATGGCGTCCTTAAGAAGCGATTTGGACAGTCATTATCTCCTTTTCGGGTAGTTTATTGCGTAAGGGCCCTCTTAATACTACCGCCTACATTCATTTACATAAAAGGCGATAAGTTAAACTGCTTTTGTTTCAACCCCTCTATACCGCGCTATCTCTTCTAATTTATGCTGTTGTTGTATACCTACTGTGAACATTGAGTTCCTTTTTGATCTTTCTAAAGATATACAAAAGGCAATTGATTAGTTTTTTTTCCGCTATAACTTTTCATCTTGATGCCTATATTAGTTACACTCTTGAATAGTAGTGTCGTTTTTTTTTTAATTTATTGATGTTAGGGGGAGAAGGAATTAAAAATTGGGAAAAATGTAATTTAGAGCAGTTACAACTGCATTTCAAAGCTGCCAATATCATTATTAAAGGGCGAAAAATTTATATCTGTTACCGTAGCATTCAGAGGCTTTTTAACAAAGGCTTACTGTTTCTAAGGTCTTTGAACCTGCTGAGAAAAACTTCCTCCATATTTAACAGTGTTGTTCTGAAATAGCAAACATCAATATTAAACTTATTTTCTCGACAATATTTCAATAGGCATGGAAAGTGCCAGAGTATCTCTCTCAAAATCTTCGGCAAAAAGCGACAATTTGTTTCCGAATCAAATTACTTCTTCTAACGTCGAAAAAAATCTGTTTCCTGTTCATTGTACTTACGATTAAGCTGATTTAGATGAGAAGTAACATCCACCACGAAATAAAATTAACTTTCGCTGTGCCATTTAGATCACTCGTCAACTGCTATTGATAGAGTTGAGGCCAATTCGAGATCTTCAATTTGTTGGTTTGTTACGTTTGCATGTTGATGTTTACTGTTATATCTTTCACTGTTTTAGCAGACAAAGGTATCCCTCGAATTTTTTTTTAAATGTCTGCTTTATTCTCTCTTTATTTAGTTTCCGTCCGTGTATGGCTTTCTTCTTTGCGCAATTTCCTGACTAACTATAAAACTTGCCATATTTACAGTGTTAGAAGATCGCACCCAGTGATTAAAAACAAAAGCTGACCTATCTTGTCTCTTCTGGAGTTCCGTTCCTGGACTGCTTTCTTCCTTGCATCACCAACCGGATGTTTCATACTAGATCATTCGTGTTTAGTCGTAAAGTGTCTTTCTAAATTAGATTTTTTGTTATGTGCCATTTTTTCTTGACAAATGAGACACGTCGGAAGACCATTTAAGTTTTGGATAAACGCAAAGTTTTCTGTCCACTCCACTTTGAATTCACGGTTTTCATCTTCCATTTTTCTTTGCTTTTTCTTAGTAGCCATGCTAGCCACCTGAAAAATGTTGCATTTTGAGTAAAAATAAATCATTAAACACAAAATTTAACAAAATTTAAAAAACGATCATTAAATACCTGTGAAATCTGTAGATGGAAATATATATATAGCTGTATTAAATAGCAGCCAAGGAGTCAAAGAACCGCATGTGGCTCTCGAGTCGCGGTTTGCCGACCACTGGCCACCATCATAAATCATATTAAGTAACTTACAAATATGGTCTTGAATCCAAAATATAACCCTTAAAACCGAATTATCATATCCTTTAAAAAGATGTATTAATAAATGCTGTAATAATATTGTTTTAGTACTCATATTTATACTGTTTCAGTATTTTTATGATGCTATGCCTATATTCTATCCACTTTTACATTACTTGACTTTCCGCCAAATACGAATGAAGTAATTTTTCCCATACTGAGACAGATATTAAACGAAGAATAAACATTAAACAGGCAAAGTAAAGGATGTAAACGCTAAAGATAACGCGAATGTAGACATTACTAAACTTGCTAACTCTCGAACTACGGTGACAAGGAGAAACTGGAGAAAGATATGAACACGGCAGTCGTCGAAACTACCTCTTCACCTAAACGCCAGTCGAATATATCGTAAACAGGAGGCGTTTCGGCCGCTGCTATGTGGAAATTACTGTCCCGAACGGCAGCGTTTAGATAAAACTGTCGTCGGTGCCGTGAAATGGCATCCGCATATAAAAGGTAATATGATGAGGGAGAGGACCGTCCGCAGAGATAAGTGACGGATGAAATGGCAAGAAATGAGCACCGCAGGCGGTACCCCGGTGTGCATGAGACAAAGCGCTAGCGACTAAATAAGGAAAATTGTGTTTTAATTCTCGTGTCTGTGTGTGCAAGTTCTACCATCATCCAGACACGTGGGCAATTTAATTTAAAAGAAATTTTCGTTTCATCCGGACGTAGTGAACTCATAAAGGACAATTGCAGGATCTGCTGGGGTTTTCCTGTAATTAAACTTTCGTAAAACAAAAAAGTTAGGACGGCAACAAACTGATGATAAGATAATTAAGGCAGACAAATAACATTTGACAACGAAAAAAGTTCGTTTACACGTAAATATCAGAGAAATTGTAACAGATATTTGTTTTTGGTTAAAATATACTGGCGAGTAAAAAGTTGAGGTCACATTGAAATTATGAAACTTGGACAATGACCAAAGCGAGTGAAAGGAAACTGGAAATTTGGGAGAGGAAGGTCCTAAGGAAGATGTTTCGAGGGAGCAGAGATGGAGAAGGACAGTGGAGAAGACGAACAAACAACGAAGTATGGGCTATGTACGCAAAGCCGACAATTGTTTTTAAAATCAAGGCGCAGAGAAGTAGATGGCTAGGACATATCATAAGAATGCCGGAAAATAGAGTAGTAAAAAAAGCCCTATATGGGGGAGAAGGCGGTAGGAGGAAAATAGGACGCCCAAAGGAAGGATGGTACCAACAAGTGAAGGAGGATATGGAGAAGATGGGAGTTCGGGACTGGCGGCAGCGAGCGATGGACCGGAAGAGATGGAGGGAGGTAGTGAAGAGGATGGAAGCCAAGGGCCTGCATGGCCTGTAGCGCTGTTATATATAAAACAAAGATGTTAGGACGGCACGAAAAAAGTTCGTTTACACGTAAATATCAGAGAAATTGTAACAGATATTTGTTTTTGGTTAAAATATACTGGCGAGCAAAAAGTTGAGGTCACATTGAAATTATGAAGTATTTTTGGGATTTTCTGTTCTAAGCTCATATTTGCACAATTTTTTTAGATTAAATTAAAGAATAAGCATATTTTTTAGTTTCATAATTTATTCTGAAAGAGTAACTAGAATTTTTCTCCTCAGGACTACAATGCAGCGCAAAAAAAAATTAAAAAGAAAAAACTTGTGACTAATAGCGTCTTAACTCTTACATTAATGACCGCTTGAAGTCGACGAGGCATACGTTCGATTAAGTTAAGTATTACCATCAGATCGACACTATCCCAGTCTTGCAATATCAACTTTCAGAGCTGTTGGACAATTCTTGGAGCTCATCCCATAATATTCGATGGAATTCATGTCTGGACTGATGGCCAGTAAATTAAACCAAGAAAAAAAATTCTTACAAAACTTTTCCAAAGTCTAAATCCAAACCCATCCCGAATTTCTTTTTTTTTATATATTTAGAATGTTCATAATATTATTTCTTGGCACCGATTTCTGAAGTTCGTTACGTCAAATTAATTTATCGAATCTTATTGATTTCACCAGTTAAAAACATTCAGTTATTTTTTATATTCATTAGTTCAGAACCTAGAAGTTCAAAACGGTCAATTGACTTAATTTTACTTAGTTTTACAATTAAACATAGCTCGAATTCCATAAATTGATTTTACTCTGCTTTTGTTGTTTTTGAAGCACGACTTACAAATGTGCTTATGTTTTAATGCTGAAGATTTCTTAATTTAATATAAACTATTTAATTTACCTGAATATATTTGTGATATTCTTGAAAATGTCCATGACTTTATTATATATCTCACCGATTTGCTAGCAATCACAAGATTTGACCCAAACGATTCGGTACCAACAGTTTGTTTTAAATGAGCCGCTAACAAGAAATTGTGTTGCCCTTATCCTGTAATAATCTTTCAGTTTCTAGAGTTTCATCGAAATCTGAATCTTCGGGTTGCCGGTGTTTCCTCGTGAGTGCGGCTAGCATGTTAAAACATACAGTACCGCAATTTAATCTAATTTGTCTGTACATTTCCCCAGCTGGTGTGAAAATAGTTGAGATTAATTCACCAATAATAAGTGTTACATTAACCTTACTTAATGTCTTCATATTGCTGGATATGGCGACAGTAATTAGAACCAAATACCAGAAAAATCTCGTCGAAATTAACAGAAGGAAAATCGACCGCTGAAAGAAACCAATTTCGGCAACCTTCCCTTTTTTAAAATTGCTTCGTCGAAATAAAGAAATTAATGCGGTCACGGCGCCCTCTTTCGCCCTCCTGGGCAAGGTTACGCGTGGAAAGTACATAATTTCCGTTTAAGGTCTTCCGCCCCTTTTATCTCCCTGATAAAGGGTTAAATGGTTTTTTGTTTAGCTAAACTCACCCATCAGGACGCGGTTTCCAGGGTCTCTCCTTTAAATTAATTTATCACCTCAGAGTCCTTTATCTTGGCTGCGAAAGTAAGTCGAAAACGCTCGCCGCGACGAGAGCACTTAAACTTTAAAGCGCCCTCTGTCCTATCTGATTCCAGAACCGGACGTACCTGGATCGCATCAGCGTTCCCAGAAATTCGGGCACGATTCCTTTATTATTATTATTTGATATTTATTATCGCTACGATTCGTCGGCGGATCGTTAAATGTGAACGCCCATCCCAAGTGTTCTCCTAATGAAAGCAAAAGTTTAAGGTGAAATGTCGGCATAAAACTTAGCCCAGCCACAACGAACGCCCTCTGGTTGGCATAAAACCTGAATATCGCTCCCATTGTTTTATTGTTTGCGGTGGGAAGTTCTAGGAGCCGCCAGTTGCGTTAGATGTTTTTACGGTAGGTAGGTGTAGTTGTGAAGTCATTGTCATAACGGCATTAAAATAAATAATAATGAAAAAAACTAATTACTTCTATAGTAAAATCGCGCAACATGAATACTGATCAATTTAAAAACATGTACACATATGAATTTTCTTGTTTGAAATAAATTATTGCTTTTTAAAAAACTACTTATTCAAAAAGATTATATCTAATCTTAAGCCTAACTGTTTTGTATGCAGCGTAATCTTAATATATTTCTTCTAACTGACTTGTTTCTTCGCTCTGTAAAAAACATGACTTTTTTACACCGCCTTGCGTCGATGTCCATATGTAGGTATTATCAACCGAGCAAAAGTTTAAGGTGAAATGTCGGCATAAAACTTAGCCCAGCCACAACGAACGCCCTCTGGTTGGCATAAAACCTGAATATCGCTCCCATTGTTTTATTGTTTGCGGTGGGAAGTTCTAGGAGCCGCCAGTTGCGTTAGATGTTTTTACGGTAGGTAGGTGTAGTTGTGAAGTCATTGTCATAACGGCATTAAAATAAATAATAATGAAAAAAACTAATTACTTCTATAGTAAAATCGCGCAACATGAATACTGATCAATTTAAAAACATGTACACATATGAATTTTCTTGTTTGAAATAAATTATTGCTTTTTAAAAAACTACTTATTCAAAAAGATTATATCTAATCTTAAGCCTAACTGTTTTGTATGCAGCGTAATCTTAATATATTTCTTCTAACTGACTTGTTTCTTCGCTCTGTAAAAAACATGACTTTTTTACACCGCCTTGCGTCGATGTCCATATGTAGGTATTATCAACCGAGCTGCGTAAGGTGCTGACATCTGGCGGCGATAGTATAAAAGTACTGATGAATGAAATTAAATACCGCCAAATATTCATTGGAATGCGAGCTATGTTGGTTGTAGGTTCTGAAATAAACTTGGCAGTTAATAACAAAGTAAAACCAATCAAAATTAAGAAATTACAATGCAACATTATCAAAAAAAATTAATGGGCACGCCAAACCTGACACGCCATCTGAACGCCAACCAAAGGTACTTCAAATCGGTTGAATAACTATATATATATAAACAAGGGTATTATGGATGGCCTGATTTCTTATCTTCTTTCTTGGTACGGTGTAATACAGGTTTAAATTTCTTATAACATATTACAATGGAAATTGCACGTAGAAGGACAAAGAATATAACTAAACTTATATTAATATGAGTTACATGGTTTGTATGTTATTGAAATTAAATTATAAAACAAGGAAATTAGGTTGATTATTTAAAATCTTTTGTTTAATTAAGCGCATATTATCAACTTCAATATTTTTTAAACCAATTACAATATCTGGTTTCTCTATGTGAACATTCTCGTTATTTAATTTTGGAAATAATATTAGTGTATTTTTGCTTACATTCAATAATATTCAATATTTGTAATATATTGTATTTGAAATAGATATAAATAATTTTATATATTTATTTCTTCTTAATTTTTACATTTTAGTTGTACAGTTTTATTAAGGTTTACAATTGATTGTTTACAATTAGACAAATTTTCAACATTAAATAATTGCAATTGGCAAGGATTATTCTCTTTATCAGTGGGTTTAAGATTCGCTTCCATACAAACATGGTAATGTGCTCCGATTGGTCTACACATGTCACTTTGAAAGCTATAATATTCTTCATGTTTTAATAAAAATTTATTGTTAACAATTATCGTCTTAAATCTCCTCTAAAATAGGAATTGATAAATATATTTATTGATAATAATTAAAGATATACGGAAACATGACTGGAATTCATAATAAACAAAATATTTTATTATAATGGAATATAATCCACTCCGAACACATGTACTTTTAGACTTGCTTCAGTTCGATATTCCGTCAATCTACTTGTTTGTACTGTGATTTCCATATCTAATGCTTATTTTACTATACACTTATATGCATTTTATTGTGATTCTGGAAGATTGCTGGCTTTTTTACGCTATGTCAGATTTTTAACCAACTTCGATCCACTGTGCGACGTTTTAATTTGGGTACCGCCTTGGCAGCATGAACAGAATTCATTTGTATCAATGTATTTATTTACTCAACAAAAACTTCTGCTTTTTCTAATTTATAGGTTAGGTATAAATACTTATTAGGAATTTGTAGAGATAAATTTACTGTGCATGGAGACTAACAAGATCAGGCAGGAAAAGTATTCCTTCTAATGTCACCGAGTATATTTTTTTAAATAATACTGTTGAGGAATTTTTAAATATTTTATTTATAGTACTATTTATTCATCTTTAATTATTTTTTAATAATCTACATCTTAAAACCCTAACACGTTATGCATATTTAATTTTGGTAGCCAACATTCTATATTTATGCTGATGCCGCACAGTAAATATATAATCACCGATCTTCCTCGCTAGATTTTTCGCTTATTTCCTCCAGGTCAAAATTCGCTTTACCGGGAACCCGGATAAAGTGTTTACGTACGAATTTCCACCGAGAAAAACATTATCCCAACGGTAACTTAACCAAATAACGCGGATGTAAAAGTGCATAAATTCAAATTTCACGTAATAGGAAAAGTTTACGTGGTTGAAATTACATCGCTCATTGCGGTCCGGTCGATAAACAGGAAATGGAAATAATGTTCCGTGTTTAGAATAAACACAAAACGGCGCAGAGAAAGTCTTTTAGTAACATCTCTTTTCGATTTGGAGGAAACGATAATTAAACGAGATGTAACTGGGAGAGTCATATTGACGATCTGTGCAAGAGATTGGGATCGGTTTGCTTTGCGTTGAAACAATTAAGATATTCTGTCAATATTGATATTTTAAAAAAATACTACTATGCAAGTTTTCACTCCTTGATATCGTACGCCACAGTTGCATGGGGCTCCTCAAGTGAGAGCTTGAGGGTCTTTAGAATGCAAAAAAGAGCAATACGGAACATGGTGGGTATAAGTACGAGAACGTCATGTAGAGACTACTTCATTCAGTTAAATATTATGTCAGTACCGTGTATTTTTATCTACCAACTATTAACGTACGCCAAACAAAACTTACATCGATATGCAAAAGTTGGGGATCGCCATGAATATGCAACGAGACGGGGTGATGTTTTGGAGGTGCCCAGACATAGATTGTCTTTTTATAAGAGGAGTCCACTGTACTTGTCGATAACTTCATTTAATAAACTTCCCATAAGTATCAAGAGTCTGCCGATAGCGAAATTTAAATTAGAGATAAAAAAATTGTTGATTGCTAAATGCTATTACTCTTTTAGTGACTTTGTGAGCGATAGGCATATCTCAGATCGGTACGTCTGAACTGTATTTGTTGTAGTCGTAATGTACTTATGTCCTTTTACGGTTAATCTACTCTTGTTTGTTTTTATCTGTTTTGTGACTTTATTATTATTTATAAAATTTGACTTGTTCCATACCATTTATATGGTCACAGGAATTAATAAATATATTAATTAGTTTGTGTTTTCTGTTAAGATTTTGCTATTCGTGGTATTAATTGTAATCTGCAGTAATATCTTTAGTGAAAAATATTTATATTCAATGATTCCTGTTAAATATTCACCGATATTAGGGTATATACAGAGCGCGGTGACGAATCTCTCGAACGGCAACCAATTTCGATTCAAATCGGTTCATTGCTATGCACGATCGCTGCGTAGCCGACAAAAGTACAAGGATGGAAGCAGGGGCGAAGTCGCGGTAGGCGTGACGCCGGTTTAGAAGCGTCATTTCCCCGCGAACTGCGTTAATTTCGACTCCGAAAGCCGGTGATGAAATGGGCGTAGACCGAATATTCAGCTCCGTTCGAAGGGGATTTAGGAAATTGTCGCTAGTCTGCGACTCCTCCTATATCCGAAAAGTACGCTTGAGGTGGAAAAGCGTTTGAGATTAATATTTATTTTTTTTTCATTTCAAACGAAATGTCTCGAAAAAAATTTACAGTTTTTCGCAAACCTTTACCTATAATTGCGGAATGATTGGATGTAGAGGAATGGAGTGGGGTTGAATCGCATTAACATTTCAATAGATTTTGACGCTTCAGATCAGAATATCGAAACCTAAAATAACAGATGTATCTATTTTGCGGAATTATTTACAGATATAAATTTTGTAAACAAGAAATTAAACATTTTAAAACAAAATTTAATTGCTTCCACTTCATCCAAACTTTTAGCTAACAGATGGCAGTGCAAAAAAAAAAAACAACAAAATGACTAGAATGAAGGAGCACTTAGTTGTCAAGTGATAAATAGGTTATGGTCGTTAATAAGAAATAAGCAAAATGGAGTAACCACATTTGAATATATCGAACAACAAAAAGGCATTTTAATAATGTAGTTTTATTTACACACTGCAGCATGATATGCTTTTTCGACTAACACATTCGAAAGTATAACTTTACTACTCTCATTTGAGGATAGAAAGCGCCATTTTACCGAATTGAACTGTCAACGCATCATTTGCGTTACTCTTTTCTGAAGATGCTGACGTTCTTTCTGCACTCGATTGTCAAAATAGCTGTCAAACAATCTGTCATTCAAATATGGGTGATCTGTATTCTGAACACTGCAAATGCGTGTATATTGATTTTAGTAAGTGGTAATCTTGTGGTAGTCGAAAAAATATTGTATGCACCACGGCTGGAAAGTGTCTTTATTGAACCGATTTGGTTGCTGGTCTCAGCTAAAAATCTACAAACCCATTCGATAAAACATCACTTTCCATCCTTGATACGTGTTTACCCCAATTCAAAATCAGAATAGTTTTTTTTTCCTTTCCGGTTGGGTTTTTAATGTTTTTGGGAAACGTAAGCATATGGACAGTTGTTGTTGAGCTCTCGCGCGATATAGTCTCTGCGGGTTAGTGATTGCAAAATCCTTTACCTTTTCCATTTTCTTCAGCCTTACCTTAAGTTCCCCTTTTCCGCAAGGAAAACTTCGGAATGCTACAATACGTCAATAACTATTCATCACCGGATGTACAGTGTATTTTACCATTTTTAAATTCTTTTTTTCTTTGTAATGGTATGTTATAACTAAAAATGATGCATAATTACACTTAACATCAATCTATATTAGTTTTTCCTGTACCTATTTTTAGCGATTTCTAGGATAATGCAGAATAATCAAAATTTTAAAATGGTTAATAAAATTAATGTACCTACCTAAATGGATTCTCAAATTAGCTAATCTAAATTTCAAAACTAAAAATATAAAACTTATGCGGATGATTGTTTGGTCGTTGCACCTAAGAAGCAAATAAATTAAAACCCATATGTCATCAAAGAAACACAGTTATTGCTCCTGTTCATAGGGGGCTACAACATACTATTCCAAAATATAGACCAACAATTTTAGAAAATATTAAAAATACACTTATAGAAAACCAATTTAAAAATAAAATTATCAAAAAAGATTACACAGAATGTACAACAAACATAATGAAAATTTACCTTTTCCCAAAATTCATTTCAAAACATAGGTACTTAACACGCACAGTTTTTAGACTTATACTTAACATGTATGTCAAACCTTTGACTTTGACATACATGTTAAGGAGAAATCGACTGTTTTTTACAGTCTTTCCTGTCATAGTCTACTAGATGATAGATTTTTAATTAATTAATAGATTAATTCCGAACGAGTTTTTCGATAGTTCACATGTTGCCAGGAATATATTTGGCCGTGCTATTCTGTAGATTTAATATATGCGTGCAAACAACTGCAGAGTTGCAATCAGCCGCACCGAAAGCCCAGAGGCGGCGATTCCATCGTCACTAAAGTAGTTACAACTCTAGCGAGACATATGGCCGAGCAACTGTCGCCCGTAACTCGATATATTTGATTTATAACCGTGACGATTTGATTTAGAAAACGTTCTCTAGTCAACAGGCGAGGGCGCGACCGTCTATAGGCTCCCTAATCCGGTTCGGGGAAATTAGCGCCCCCAATGATTGAGTATCACCGTCGCGTACTTGTCGCTTCCCGTGTTGGTTCGAATTTCGCATTCTGCACGAAGAATTCCCCTCGGTAAATGGGCGCGCAAGTTGAGCAAACAGATGCCGCTCGCTGATGCGCGATCTAATGTATTTTTACTAACGCAATTCGCACATTTAGGGAAACTGAACTGGGGGTAAATGGATGTAATTTACTTCATATGCGATTGGGGTGAATAAATATGTCTTTATGGAAATGTAATAGTGATGTAATTTATTGAGGGTGAAGGATGGACTCGTATTACCACTACAAATCTAGTTATGAGATGATAAATGAACGTCTGACGCAAATCCATTTTATCGTAAATTAAATAAATAATATACACGTTATTTCAAAACGAATTTAATGAACGTTGGTCAACACATACTTTAACATATTTTCCTATCTGCATAGGGAGATTATCTACTAGGAGAAGCAACATATGTTTCTTTCCCACGATACAAAATAATTCCATAACTTCTAAAAGCATCATCAAAGGCTACATTTTTTATGTGTTGGTAACGAACATTCAGATACAAAAACTCAGAGTGCAGTGTTCGCCACGTCAACTACGTGGTTTTATTATACATAACTTCTATGCATATCGGAGTAAATAGATTTATAATTGACGTACCTACTTCTACCAGGAACTACAGAAAAATATGAGCGCATATATTTTTTGTATTGAGAGCGATTCTATAATACATTTCTTAGATCTATTTTTTTTTTATCAACACCTCTTTTCTTATCGATACGTTTGCTAACTTGTAGAAGCAGGTAATAAACTCCATCACACATATTTAAACCTGGAAGGTTCACCGTAAATTTACACGAGAATGGTGTTGCTTATAAAAAATATTTTACTGTTTTTGTAAAGATAAGAGGCCTACATTTCAAGCAAACATAGAATACTATTTTAAAACACAAGTGTCACAATGGCGTTTATGTAATGCGAGTACAAGTTTGAATAACGAGTAGTTTAATGTAGGAGCATAACAAAGTTATTGTGACACGAGTTCTTTACAGTATTTTTTCTAATTTGCACATTAATCGCCCATATTACATTCCGGTAAGCGTCTCACCAGTGCGTTAATATCTCATTACAGCACAGTGTGGGGTAATTACCATTTCAGCACTGCGTCGTCGTTTGTTTCAGCTTTATTATAACATCCGATTAGGAAAAAAAAACACTAATTTATGAAATAGAGAAAAATACGGAAAAATGCCGTCACGATATTTTAAAATGCTCTCAATTCATACTAATCGGATTATAAGGATTCCAAGGGTTATAAAACGTTTACACTGGGGGGTATTCCCAAAAATTTAGAAGGGGCTACAAGTGCCGTTTTAAATAATTCAACATTAATAATATAATCAATATAATTAAACATTAATTAAAAGCCAATCCGATAGTTACTACAGGAATTTCTCATTAGTTTAAATGTAAAGTGCAATATTAGAAACTGTAAACGATTATCCTTCATAGGTGAACGCAATAGCGAACCCTTATAATCCGATTAGTACGAATCGAAGTCATTTTAAAGTACCCTGACGGCGACTATCCCCAAACTCGTTCGATAAAGTCCAACTTTTTTTTTTTTTTTAAATAAAGCAATTTGAAATTTCTCGCAACATTGACAAACGCTTAACGGAATGAACAAAAAAAAACTGAATTTACAAAAACCGGGGTGCGAGACCACAGCAATATGTAATGACAATTGTGCCTGCAATGTATTTTTTTCTGACATGTTACGATCTGTGATAAATAAAATACTACTACTACAAGTATGCGTCAAGAAGCAACGCTTGGGCTCTCTACATTAGAATGCGCGTGCAGCTTCGAGCTGTCGAGATCTGGACGCACCTTTACGTATGTGGACTACTCTTCAGCTGACATGAATAAAATTGCTTGAAAGGAAACGCAGCTTATGTATGTCCGGTTCAAATTAAAAACATATAACCAAAATCGCGATTCAGATTGTTAAATTTTTTCTGATACAACATGACTCGGCACATATTCCTCATACCGGACACAAGGCTAATAACAACGACAATAATTCTATTTTCGGCCACCCATATGTATATTTAATTTTAATTAAACAAATTTGCATAGGCGGGAAATTAAAAATACAAAAACCCCGACGGGGGCCTGCGCACCGTTAGCCTTGAAAACACGGGAAAAATACTATAGTAATTATTATGTAAATATTTTCATATCCTCGTCGGCTCTCTATTTGTGTTATTTTTTAATCGCGTCGCTTGACCTGCAACGGGAAATTGGCGCGCGAATTTCCACACCGTCTACCTGACGTTGACGAAACTCCGGCGCGCCAATTGATTTCCCGATTTCCCAGATCGATGCGGAAGTAATTGGGACCGCATTTTGGAAAATTGCCGCACGTTCCGTCCAATTTTAGGACGAAATTGATATGTGCCCGTGCATGCGGTGGCAATTTTGCGGTATTCATTCGCTCTTGATAAATATTAAATAGGATAGAATCTCCATAGGGTGGGGTGCAGTTTAAATTGAACGTTTATTGACGGACGCTGGTTGGACGAAGAGTCAATTAGTGTGGAACAAACAAAGGAACGCGGGTCACAATGAGTCATAGTTCGCAATCAACTAAAACGCGTCGTACGAACGTGAAATTTTTGGACTATTTTGAATGCCTTCAACTATTTTCACAGACGAAAGAATCTGCCAGCTGCAACTAAATAAAGTGCTAATCTTTACAAGGCGTAACAGCGTAACTCCGTGGCCTCTGAAAAATCGAGAATATCTCCAAAACCGTTGGAGAGACCTGAGTAGACCAGCTCTGGATGTTTCCGAAAGCCAGGTTAGAAATGAGCTCCAACCATATGAACAGCTAAACACCTTATCAACTCCTTGCTAAATACTAACAGAAACCTATTCAGACTCCGAAAACCGGAACTAAAGCTACTTGCTGGCCTATTTACCGGACATTGCTCTACGAGATGCCATCTCAAAAAGATGGGCTAGAGCCTTTTCACTTTAAAACGCAACTTAATCCCATGATTATCATTTTTAATTCATCCATAATACTATACCTGTCCGGGCGTAATTTGGATTTATTCCGCGGGATATAAAGCTTCAAATTTTAATTAGCTGCAAAAGGAGATTACACATCTAAGTAACTTCGAACATAAAAACTTTATTTAATGGAGACCTCAAAGGATTATAAAACTGCTGATATAAGTACCTAATAAACCGGCAGTGCGGTCATATTATATAATTAAAAACTACATGGGATTCATGACATTGAGATAGAAATAAAGCTATGGCGGCATCAATGCTTTTCATCCCAAATTCATTTCCGCTTGCTTGCATAATGCCTATCGCTGTATTTATCGTCAATATGATTTTGTTTTCGAAACATCAAAAGGTGGAATTATTTTAGTAGTGAATACGCTTCAGTAATTCATAATTGTTTGTAGTTCTATTGTGTGGGAATTAGTGATAAGCGATTAAACAGATTCAACTGGAACTCGTACGCTGTCCAAACAACAATAGAGCATTGCACTCCAACGCAGAATTTAATTTGTGCGGTCTGCAATTCAGACTTTATAATGGGTTTAGATGTAGACGTAAACTAGTTAGGCGGTGCACCTAGAATTTATGAAGCAATTTCAAATTTTAATGCGTAGACCTGAAATAAAAACCGACCCATTTTTTTTAATAGCGCTGTCCTACTGTACCTTTCCGCCTTTTTAATTAAATATTCATCCGCCATTCCGCTAGTATAAACCCTAAACAGACGCAGCGTTTTTCTTGTTTTCGTTCTATTACTATATATAATTTTAAACTAGCTACCCCGGACATTCTAAAACTTGCACGCTAAAATTAAAACCGTACCATTCTGAGCAGGTCGAGCCATCAGTTAGTGCCAGGTAGCTGCTTCGTCTATTCGTTATACAAATTAGTAATTCGTTTTTGTGTTGCGCACCTGCAATATTAATTACCTCAAGTTCAGAGGAAAAATAATCCTAGCGCTCCTCGCCGAGATACCAAGTTCAAATTGTATCTTTCTTGTGTAGAGATTTTTAATGGAAATTTAAAAATTAATTTTGCTTTTTTCGAAGTGACTGTAAATTAATTATATTTGGAGATATCGTGCACATGAAATGTGTACTTTCATGCTATAAATTTTATATTAATGCGAAGAAGAAGAATTATTGTAATGCATATTATAGATACTTTCCTTAATAAAACTTGACTTTGTATTATTTATTGTCAATTTGCAATTATTTAATTTATATCTTAGTTTCTTGTTGATTCCGGTTTTACTAGAAGTATGACATAATTTAAAATTTTAAATAGAACAGGCTGTATATGTTTGCATATTTGAATTCCACGTAATTTTCTGAATCTAAAATCGTGATTTATTAGTAGGATTCAGCGCACTGTGCTGCAAGTTTATCATATTAAGGACAACTTAAGGGATGGCAAAAGCTAAAGAAGAACAAAAAAAAAACAAATCAAAACGCTCAGAAGGCTTGAGAGAAAAAAACGATGAAATTTGGAAGATGGCTTTTTTGATATTGCACAGAGATAGAAGAGAATTCGTGCTCTTAATATGATGAAACAGAGGATAAGTAATTTTTACTTCTTCAGAGACAAAAAGTGAAGTGGTAAAATGAGAAGTCAAGCACAACAGAATGTTCTCTACAAAATAAATAGCGTGAAGGAGTCATACATCCTTCAGATATATTTAAAGAGGAATTACTCTCAACTTGTTCCAAGAAGCAGTTTCTTGTTCTCACAGTAATCTACCTCTTCAAAAAGAGGTAGAACGAATATTTTAGACAAATGTTAGCTGCGACTAGCGTAACTGCAAGTCTTGATGCAGCAAAATTAAGTGGTAGAAAGGCAGCTATTGTTTTGACTACAACACTGAAAAGTATGTGCTGTGACCCCGCCGATTACAATGTTAACGAATCCTTTATTCGGCGTCTTAGAATTAAAAGCCGAGCAAGCAGAGCTCAAATATTAAAAAACCGTTCTGTGGGAAAATCTATTTTATTATAAATGTTAAGTTGATCATTAATTTTCTGATATTTTATCGATTTTTCCATAGTTCTGTAACACCGCTGCCGCATTGAGTTTTATTTAATTAAGTTTTCTTTTTTAATTTATTCTTGTTTCGCCACGGGAAGAATCGTCTCAACATACGGTACGTCCGTTAGCGCACGCCTAACTCCCACTATCGTCACCGCCACAAAGTATATGAACCGCCCGCTGCAGTACTCGACGAGTAACTTTACAATCACTTCGCAGACATTGCTGCTCTGCGATTTCGGTACCGACAAAATTTCTGGCACGACGCAGACCTCTTAGTCGCGAATTCGGTGCCGGCAATCTCTCTGGCACGACGCAAATCGCCCCTTAGTTGTGATTTTGGCTCCGACAAAGTTACTGGCACGGCGCAAATCGTCTCCTAGCTGTGTGTGCAGCACCGCGGTGCGGAAGCGATGCGAGACCACCCGTGAACGTTTAAACATATAAGGATCAACTGAAAAGTAAAAAGGCTAAGCAGTAACAAACCGGTGGCAAATATTGGCAAACTAATAAACCAAATGAGTAAGTAGTTAGTCGTTACAACCACTCAAAATTTTAGAAGATATTTCAGGATCTGGTACAAGTAACAGTAGGTAGTTTTCTCATAAAAATATTAAATATCTAGTATGCGAATTAAAAGTTATTTTGTGTGGATTAAAATTGTTGGATACATCGAAAAAGCTAAATGATTTTTTGTAATGAGAGTATTAAATTTATGGTTTAATCAAAATTTTGCTTATTAGAAGTGTTTTTTTTATAGATACTTTCAACTAAACTCACCTCCAAAGTATCAACAAGTAATTCACTTACTGCCCTGTACGCATCCACTCAACAGCAATAACGTCGGAATTAATTGCATTCCTAATTCAGTTGTTTTGGGGCGGAAACGATCTCTAAGAACACATCGTGCATACAAACTAGGAGAGAACGGATATGGGGTGTTGCCCCGAGGGGGTCAATGCGGCAGCGTCAGAGATTACTGAAAACGTGAGCGGAACCCGATCGCACCATTATCGACCGGCACAGCGAGTCCCCGACAATAATGATTGCAATAATTGAGTTGTGCGTTAATACCGTCGGCCGGATTTACCGTAAGGGATGTTTACCCGCGACCTCCTAGGCGGCTTTGCGAGGCGGAGGAGGTCGCCGCGTTCTGCGACGCATCGGCCGTAATGTTGTTTATTTAGTCGAATTATGTAGGCCGTGAAAAGGATTTCGACGTCGCATTGCCGGTCCGTTGCTCGCCACTGATAAACTGATTTATTTATCTCGCGGAACGCTGGTAGTAGGAGCCTCTTTCGCTGGAGGTCGTGATTATTTACTCTGCTAATTATCTCCGTATTTGGGCGGGCGAGTTCCTTTAGGTATTTCTGTAATTCGCTGTGTTTGCCTTCGGGACGTAGCTCGTATTCAAATACGCAAAGAAGATTTGCATGTCAGCGGATATAATAAGAGTCGAAATATCTGTGATCAAAGATTTTTCGATGTAAAATGCAAATCCGTAAACAACTGCTAATAATCTAAGTGCTTTAAAAGGCGGAGCCTAATATTTTGTATACGAGGATCTAATCCGGAACTGCTTATTGTTCGGTAGTTAATTATATCAGACTATATTCATAAATTAGTAGAAAGGACAACCTTAAACTCACACAAGATATTATTTTTCTCCTTAGAGCTCAGTTTTATATGGCTATTGATGGTATTATTATTATCTAAGTGAGCTATTGTAACCATGATTTAGGAAGTTTGTAAACTAATATTAAATCCAAATTGCATTTGCATTAGTGAAAAGGGAAATAATACGACAATATTCATTTGATAACTAAAAAGGGCAACAAACTGCCATGCATACCATGGAATTATTTTTATTCATATTTATTTTTATATCGAAGCATGAGGTAATGTAAACTATAAATTTCAGTGACAGAGCTCATAAACAAAAAAAAAGCATGAAAAAGAGCTTTAAAAGTCAATAGTCAAATAAAATAACAAACATAGATTCTAACAATCCTAACAATAGTAAATGAAGTAAATAGCATATTATTGAAAAAATGGCAATTCAAATTTATTCTTTTTAAAATAATTTTTATATTGTAATATATTTCCCCAATATATTTAGTTTTAAATTAAGCACCTTGTATAAACGGATTGTTGGACATAAGATACACTACCTCCCTACAAAGCAGTTGATAGCATGATCTTCTT
This sequence comes from Cetonia aurata, assembly GCA_949128085.1. Lineage (NCBI taxonomy): Eukaryota > Metazoa > Arthropoda > Insecta > Coleoptera > Scarabaeidae > Cetonia > Cetonia aurata. The sequence continues at coordinate 41,669,568 of OX421885.1, forward strand.
GTGGTAGAGGTTCACAATTACTCACGGCTTATAACTCTAAACGGATTCAGCAGTTAGATGTTATCTCGTCCCTTTCAGAGCGCCGCTGCATCATCACAGGAAGGTCTACCATTCAACGCTTCCATCAAAATACAGTAACAAGACAAAGCGGCAATCTTTTGCGCTGGAACCCGGCACAAAGGAACCTCCTCATATTGTTGTAGAGCGCTGCATATTTGAAATTCACCTCAGCGAACGTCCATTCCGACTTTAGCCTTTTATATACCTCCATATTTCATTCTTAATTCCTTTTCTTCCTTTCTGACGAATAAGCATAAAGAATAATCCCGTATTAGACCAGGTGAACGGACGAAGAGGCCCTTTTACGTGTATTTACCTGTGTTCTACACGACGCGACCGCGTCTAAGTGCGCCCTCTATCTGTCGCGTCGCCGTTAAATAAAATTAATGTTTTACGATCCGAAATGGCGGCAGTTACTCGAAGACTTTTTGTCCGTCCGGTAATTCCCGGAGAAGGGGACGACTAATCCGGAGGCGAGACAATAATCCGGAACGTTGTTCCGGACGAGTCGTGAATCAAAGAGTCCGGGGGTGATTATAGCGGTTCGTGATGTTCCGGCTGTCCGGAATCGCGTCGAGAATGGCAGAATTAACGGTATAGGGGGGGGACTTGCGTGCGTATTATACAAGGGTAAAGTCCCTGTATATGTGTACCCCGTAGTGATGGTACACAAACAGACGGTCGTCCGACTCCACGTTGCGGCCTTTGTGCGAAGCGACTGCCGTCCGCCCACATGCATTACGATCGGGATCCTGCGAGGGGCAGGAGGTGGAGGACGGAGACATAAATAACTCGTTGAAACTTGGGTAGAGACATTAAGAGCTCGGGCGGGATAATAATATCAGTCAAGATGGAATCGGTGCCCTCCGTTTCCGAATGATGGGTGTCCCTGCACTTGGCTTTTCGATTAGAATTAGCCCTGGACGCCCTGGCAATTTATCAACGTCGAGTAACAATGGCGCTTCTCTTCGTTAAATTAAATTTCTATTGGAAAGTGGCATATGGATAAGTCGCTTGCAAATTGTTGAAGGCAGTAGTAGGTGGTGTAGCATATGCGCATGCGCTAATGACTATTATAGTATTTAAAAATCAATTTTTGAGCAATTAGAAAAAGAAACTAGTAAACTCCGGACCGTTCACCCAGTCAATTAAATAGTCGTTTGATTACGGATTACGTCGCAACCAGCGGACCGACTAAACCGCACCACCCTTCACTAACCCGCATACACACCTGTGGTTTATATTGTGGCCCTCACTTGTAAAAAGACTCGACGCTTCGCGTCTCGCAGGATTACAACCCCCATCAGAAGACCCGCTAAATCGCTCCCACTTGCAAAAAGACTCGCAGTCGTTGGTTTGATGCCCGTTACGACACACCTCAGCAGACCCCCTATACCGCCCCACTCTCCTCTAACCCCAGTCTACACCTGTGATTGCTTTGGGATCGTCGGTACACCCTCTAAATTATTTTTTCTTAAAAAAATTACACATACTGTATATATTCTAATAATTAAACGTGAAATTGTCACAATTAGAAATTACACATACTGTATCATCATTTTCCGTTGTGACACTAAAACAATTAATGTTTTACCATTTCTTGGATCCCGTTTGTGCTTATGTATTTCACACCGAATTCCCCGTGGTTCAAGGTTTCGATGGTTTATGATCGGTGCACGACTACCTGACCACCGGCGTTGTTACATACTCAGTCCCTTCTCGCCAGCGCGCGTGGATCGGCCTTGGGCATTGTCGGTCCGTTATCGAAAATCGTGAAAAATCGAAATTTCGGAAAAGGTTTACGCGTTTTTTCGCTTTTTAACGACGAACGACACCACCACTATTCAGGTACGACGACCGCTCCGCGTCCCCTAAAAATAACTCGCCTTTCTACATCCTTTCGTGCAGCAACTTTTTCGAAAGGCTTTCACGCATCTTATGACGCACTGCATTTGTATGCACTTTAGTAATTATATATATAATTAAAGCACACCTCCACAACTGATGACAAGTAACACTTGACAACAAATTTCCTACACTAAACATCTTTGTAAGTTTTTTCAGGAAAGGGGTATTTAAGCAAATATTGCACAACACCAATGTTATAAAAATAGCTTGGATTTTCTTCCACACACAAGAGGAAATTTACATTCTCTTTAAACTGTCGATTCTTCCTCTTGGGCTTTTTAAAAGCTCCATGGTTACTGGTCTCAGAGATTTTACTCTACTTTGCTTCGTTTTAACAGGTTCTCTTCTCTTACCAACGAAATACTTCATCCAAGCTCTTTAAAGCTCGGCTGCTAGTCTATCTAGTGACTTGCATGCTTATCTGTCAGTCACAGGCGTCAGGTTTCGAATCTCAGGGTCTGCTTTCAAAGTGTTTGATTCTGAACAAAAGCATATTAATAAGAAGACAGATAAGCTGTCTTCGTTTTGATAACTTTTTCTACTATTGTTAGGACTTGTTAACTATTCATTTTTTAATGAACTTTATTATTTGCGAATTTTGAAAAACGCTCATGATTCCCCTTTGACCAGCTCATATTTGTCCTTGCCATTTTTCATACGTACCAATGGCAATGTTATCTTTACTGATGTGAACTCAAAGCAATTTTGAGTTGATCTTTGCAAAATTAATTATATTTAGTGTTTGGTAATCAAATCCGAAATAATTTTAAAATCCTGAATTCTCCATTCTGCATCGGAAATTCCATCACGACTTTCCAGATTGGAATTGCAACGTGGAATATCCCTCTAAGCGACCCCACACCAACAGCCATCCCCAAGAAGTTCCTAATTGTGACGAGAAACTGGAGGGAAATAAGACTGTGTACTCGTTTCTCCATCGCTTCCGTTACCCTCGAATTAGACAGTTGCATTCGGGTACTGCCCCATAAAGATGGCGAAACAATCCCGTTCGGTGAAATTGAGGTTGTCTGGTTGTAGTTTAGACGTTCGGAAGCGGGAAGCGCCATCTGGGCAGGTCGAAACGCGAGACACTAAAACCGGTCCCGGATAGTTTTTGCCGATATTATTTCACTTTTAATCTCGTCGCGGGGCTTAGCGTCGACTTGTATTTTAAATTGGAAAATAAATTCTCCTCACTCCCACGGTGTGCCCGTCGTTTTCCTCCTTTGTTTCGCCGCTGGTAATTCGAAGCAAAGACTCGGGAAAAATTTAGGTTGGCTCGTTTCCTTTAGTGTTATAGTTCCTTTTGCGATGAGGAAAGTAGGGACGCAATTAGAATTGTTAATTCGTTTTTATCTCTTGGAATCGTGTCGTATTGTAAATACGTATGTAAATACTGTGTAATAAAATTATCAGACCGTACACGGGTAGGTAAAAGGTTTAGATTTAATACACATTGGTAAATAATTGAAAGAAAATAAGTAGCGTATAAAATTTTTAAAATGGTTTGAGGGGAGTCTCACTCCAGTTGCGATTTCTAGCATCTTATAACTCATAAACGGCTGAAGATATTAATCTCGGGTTGATGATATTATATTCAGGAAAGCTTTGTAATTTCAAATGTGTCAACGTATTAATAAATCTGCTTAGAAATAACAAATGGCGACTATACATCCACAATCTTTGTTTTTCCATTTAGATACTCTTCTCATCAGTGAGTAGACCTATTAAACTTTCTTCTTTCCTTTTAGAAATGAACGTTCAGAGTATTTTTCCTTGTTTTTGTTTGAAGTTTAAATATTTGCCTATGCTCCTGTAAACTTCTGAAAAGTATGAGCAATTTTCTGCGAGTTCAAGAAGTTTTTTAAAATGCTAATATTCAATTTAGAAGAAAACTAGATTAATTATCCATAATTGTAATGAAACACGTTTAAAGTTGAATCTGTGAAAAATGTACCTAAATGACAAGAAACGCAACTTTACAAGATAGGAATTTAGCATTACTACGGCGTACTACGGCGAGGTCCCTAAGACCAATAAGCTTAACATCAGTCATGATAAATGCTGCAGAGAAGCTGGCGGATAGGTATATAAGGGACGAGGAGGTATTGGTAACTAGACCTCTCGATCGCGACTAGACAAAAATTTCAATAGAGACAGCATTTCATGTGCTTGTGAGCTTAGTGGAGGACACGCTACGGAACAGCCTTCCTCGATGTCTATGGAGTGTTCAGTAACAAAGGATTTGATTCTATTGATAGATCTTTCATAAGCAGCGTACTTGCTCTACCTGGATAGGCTCCATGCTGGTGGAAGCGACAATAGCAGGTGAGACTCTGTCGGTTCGGGGAGCTATATTGGGCATGCCCACAGGTAGAAGTCTTGCTTCTCTCCGCTCTTGTGGTGACTGGTCGTGGACGGGCTAATAGAGGCGCTTACTGACCGCGGCCACCACTAAGCTACGCAGATGATTTAGTTATCATAGCGCGTGGCAGACACAACACGTTAGTCAGAAATCGAATGCAACATATTCTGAATACATTAACGAGATGGGTGAAAATGAAAAGACTGAGTATCAGCGCTCACAAGACCAACATCATGGCATTCACTCGCCGGAAGAAGTTAGTAGGCTTAAGGCCACCGACACTGAAGGGAATGGAAATGAGGATGGACTGGGTGAAATATCTAGGGGTCACTTTAGATACCAAACCCACTTGGAATCATCCTGGAACATATGAAAAAAATGGGGTGTTAAAATCCGACTTGATGTAAGGTAAATCTGAACTGTAGCGGGTGGCGCCCTCCACTCGGTCTGCGATTACCTGCTGGTGAGTGGTAACATTGATTTTAGCATATTTCATTTAAGCGACCGTCTCTGGGTGAGCATAGCCGCTGCAGTCAACCTTTAAGTTCCATTTTCGTCATTCTGCGTACTAGATGATACGCTAATCTTATATACAGGCAGGTCTACGTTAGAGATTGTTAGCTCTCCTCTCTTGTACCCCCCGTATACTAGTAAACTCCAATGACAGGAGGTGGCAAGATAAACTTTGGAATGGATACAGTTTAAATAATAGAAAAATAAACCCGTAACAACCAAGAAACGAAATATTAAATCGTCCACATTAAAGAAGCCACTAGTTAAGTGTAACACTGATAAAAACTGCCAGATTAGCTCCGTCTCCCTGGGAATCCCCATGCGCCTTCTAATAATGCCACTCCCCGTCGCATTACGCCGCCGTTAAAAGCGGCAGTAAAAGTCAGCCGACGGTACAGCATCCCACCGGTTCTGCTCGGCATCACGGCCCGTCGGGCAGTGTTTAAATTTTAATAATAATGAAATAAGGATGCCGCGAAATTGCCCATATACCATTTTTAACGCTCGCATAAAGATAAACGCGGTAAATGTAGCGAGAACCGCGGGCGAACCGTCGACGATTCGACGCGTCCAACCGCTTGTGTGGCGGTCTGCGAAACCGCGCGCCCGCCGTACGACTCGGCTTTATGCTCTGAATTACGAGAGGCATTACGTAAAGCGGTCGGGCTCTCTGTGACGTCTTTTCTTTCTTTAATATCCGGCGAGAGTTGTATCAATGGCTCGAGTAGCATCCCTGGTTTCTCTGCGTCAACGGCTTCTCTTATTGAAGGGAAAAGGTTTTAGGATGGAAGTGAGACGAGTCGGGGATGTTTTGTGCTTTCGTGCTTGAAGAGAAATGAATGGGACGGCACAATGGTAAGTTAACATTGGAAGAATAATTGTTCTTTAGAGCGTATAGTTCTTTTCAAGATAGAAGAAAGTAACATTTTAAGCCTGTAATGATTTTATTGCATCTTATGTGGGGATAATTACCTGCCCGCCTCACTGAAAGGGTACGGGTTGCCTGCTTGCAGCATATGAATGCAGGGGCCGGATTGAGTATAAATTACGGCACTATAAGGTAATAGTAAAACGCAATTTTAATTTTAAATATATATAATAAATAATATACATTAGGTTTATTTACAAAAAATAATAAGTTAGATATATGAAGCATAACAATTAGTTGGTAATGCACAATAAAATTATTATTATTTAATGGGGCCGTAATTCATAGTTAATACGGCCCGGCGATTCATATAGTGTAAGCAGGTAAACAGTACCCTTCTCAAGAGTATTACTACAGGAGGTGCAATAAAAGCATTAAGGAATTAAAAGTTAGTTTCTTATAATTTGAAAACCACTATACATATACGAACTAAAAGTACTGAGCCTTTGGAAGACCCATATATATCAAGTGAACGCATATGAAAAAAATTAATTTCTTCCACAAAACCTCCTGCACTTGCCCATCAGCGCTACAATGGCTTCGTTGGTTATTTTTTGGATATTTGTGTTCCATGTGAGCTTTTTCTCAAACGATACCCCAAGGTATTTCGGCTCTATGCCATATGGAAACCTTTCGCCTATGGTGAATTTTTAGAATAGTTTGAATTTGCTGTGCTTCGTCCTAAACAAATAAAAGAAAACAGGCAAAGTTAACCTCAAATTTTGATTGCAACAATAACGGAACACAGTGCCCGGTGTTCACCTAATCAAATTTGCTGTTATTAGTTGTACGATAATAACAGCTCGACCGCCCGTTGCTCCTGCACACCAAACTACACACAATACGACTGTTGTACTTGCCGTGTCTAATTGGTCGTATTTCGGACGTGATTTAATAAAGATCCGGGGCTTTCCGGAGTCGCGTGACACGTTACATACCGCGTCAGTTCACGCCACAACTATCCCGGCACTATTAATATGTATAAAGTCCCGTACGGTAGCGAATATAAATTGATAATTTAATAATATAACACTGCTGTATACATATGTAATGGTAGTATAGTTGATTAAAGCGACCTCTGTGGGCGAAGTGTAGTTACTGGACGAATTCACACGGATGCTTATGGATCTTGCAGATCGGAATTAGAATTTATTGGAATTCAAGTAACTCTTATGTGTTGTTCTGCAGTGTGCTAACCAGTTGTCAAATAAAATTATTTTTAATGTTATCAATGTTTGAAATCAGTTCGTTAAGGAGACATCTAAAATAAAAAAATATACAGTGTGTTTAATTTAAAAAAGATCGTCTACTTTGTGTTGGACTTGCATGAATAACGCTGTATATTTCAAATTCCATTCATAAAAAAAAAAATTCATTTTCATAAAACTACGATAACATTAAAAAAAATATTCCTTACGTGTTGTTACCACACTGTATATTTAACTAATATCATCTTTAACATTTTTCGACTACTTATATTTCAAAACTATTAGATGGTTGATTCGAACTTTCCCAATTCCGTTTTCCCTTCGCGTAGCTGCCAACAAACAAACAATTCGTCATAAATCACCATCATCGCCGCAAAGGGGTTTCCCCATCAGAGTGCTCGACGGCGCGACAAAGGACGACGAAGGCAACGCCCTCTAGCAGCCGGAAAGAGAACGTCAGCCGCCTGGGAGAAAAATGGACATAATAAATTGCTCACATGAACAGATCCTAATAACGAAAACGTCAATCAGTTTTTGCGAAAATAGAGGTGTTACGCACGCACACCGCCAGACGAAGATGGTTACGTTGCATAGAGGAAGAAAGAGAAGAAAAAAAAACAGCGAAACATGGACCGGCGAGATCCGATGGAGCTTTTAGGTTATGGGAACAGCTCCCTCGCTCCCAACCAGCGCCCTCTAGTTCCGGAATGAGGGCGCCGCGATTTTTAGTGAACCCCCTTTCTCCGCTTCACGCCCACGGCGAGTTTCCGAAGCCTGTCGAGGTCGACCTGTGTTGAAAAGAAGATTAATTCTGGGTGAATTTTTTCCCGCTCTTTTGTGTGATCTTGCGTTGTGGTTCCGGTAGTGCAGGAACCGTTTGATAAACACACCAAACTGTTGATACCGACGTCGATTTTTCGACCCATTTCTGGAAAAGCACAAGTAAACAAGCTTATAGTAATGGTGAAATAGTGATATAGAAGATTCAATTGGAAATATCGTATAAAAAGTTAATAACGGAAAAATGCGCCATGTTTTAATGAAATATTTAAATATATGTCAACATAAATTGTATAACGAAATTTAGTTGAAATAAATGCTATAATTTTCGTGAACGATTTTGTAGGAGATTTTAATAGAAGTTGTTCTCGTCCCTATATATTCTACAAAAACTTTAGAATTGTTTTAAAATTTATATTTTTTTACTGTATACAATTAGAACAAGAGAACGTAGAAGTAACTAATCCATTTTAGGAAAGCAACTAGAAATTCCGGGCCGTTCACCCAATCAGTTAATCTATCGTTGGATGACGGATTACCCCCCAACTCAGCAGACCGGCTAAACAGCACCAGTCTCCACTAACCCCCGTCTACACGTGTGACTGGTTTGGGATCGTCGGTACACCCTCTAGTTTTTTTTTAATTCTTTTTTTTTTAAATGCGTCTCACTTTAAAAAAGCTCGACTTCACTTTAAAAAGATTTGTAATTTCTTAATTTTTAAATTTTTCTTTTTTCAAACAGTTTTGAAAAAAGGCAAGACGCTGCGCGTCTCGCTGTCGTTACACTCGACGTTATGTGTCCAGTTACTCTAAATTTTTATTAATTTTTGTTTTTCTTATCAAACGCGCGTCTCGCTGTCGTTCGACATTACACGTCAAGTTAAAAGAATTTACAATTTCTTAATTTTTTAATTTTTATTAATTTTTGTTTTCTTCTTTAATTTTTCTTTTTTTTTCAATTTCTTAATTTTTAAATTCTTCTTAATCTTTGTTTTTTTTTTTCAAACGCCTCGTTACACTCGACGTTACGCGTCAAATCTGTTACATTTACATTTTCTTATTGATTAACTAAATCAATTTCTTAACTTTTCAAAATCTGGAGTAATAATAACAACAATTGCGTGTTAATATACCATTTGGATGATGCATCTTCACATATTTGATTCGTTATTTTAACAAAAAAAAAAAGTAAATTTTACAAGTTTATAAGGCGAACTTTGCCAATTATTTTTGCTGTTCTAGCTAAAATAAGTAGTATAAAATTTTTAGGTGACATCTTTGGGTAGTTGTTGCACTAACAATTTTTTGTGGATCTTCTAAAACAACAAGATTTCTTAAATTTGTTGTTGATTTAATCAAAATAAATAAATACTGGAAGCACCGTTACATATCAATTTTTTCATGAAAATTTATATCATGCAGTAATATATAAAGTGCACATTAAAATATAACTACAATTGTAACATTGAAACCCATCTGCTATCTATTATAATACATTCCCTCAAAATAAAAATAAATAACAAATGCCAGCGATGACAAAGAATGACAAAACGTCACGTCTCTCACCATACCCCGATATTCCGCAGTAAATATAAGCATAGTAAAAACGTAATTTATATTTATGTCCTCTCATATTTCGGGTAATCCATCATAGTCAAACGGGCCCGCCTGCTTTCTTCTCGTATGGCTTCAGCCTCCTTCAACCCCGAAACCCTCCCTGTGGCCCATTACCTTCGTGTACACCATGCAACGAGAAAGCAAATTCACCGGGGACATCTAAAGCAATTACCCATAAAATACAACGTTATAGGGTGGGTTTAGCAGGCGACTACTGTTACTACCGCCACCTTCAGCAGCTGATACGTTCGGAAAAGTCCCTCGGGACTCGAAGGTGCGCGTTTACTATTCTGCGAGTGGAGAGGGGTGGCGCCGACGACACGCACGCGGACCTGTCGAAGCCTTGTTTATGCCTCGCCGTGGAATAACCTTAAAATGTCCGCAGTTAGTCACGGAATTAACGAACCGTTGGAATTTATTTTAGCTCTAAAGTGCGATGGTAAATAACCTCTTTCGAATCCCTGTGCTTAGCCGAGGTGAACATACGAGCCATAGCGGTGCCGTCTATGGTCAGAAATGTCGTAAATAAACTCCGCATGTACCAACAACAATTAAAGCTTTTTTCGAAAATGAACTGGCAGAAAGTAATTTCTTGTTTGAGCAGTGTCTTATATTAGTCTTTCAAATCGCAAAAATAGAAGGAGAAAATAACCCTGTCATGGATATTTTAGAAATATTGAATTCGACATGTGAAATGTTGAAAGCAAGAGAAGGAGCTACATTTGTTCCTTTAACAGTGCGAGAATTTCTATCGAATCGCACCGAAGGTGCCAAAGAAACATTCATGGAAGACGTGAAAGATGTCTACAAATACTTGCCTTGACTATTTAACTAAATGGTTGAACCGTTAAATGAATTCAAGATCTTGATGATGTTTAATGATACTGAAAGCTGTTGACGTTGATTTTGAGAAAGTTGCAGCCCACCAGAGGTAAAAATAAGATTTGTTTGTAAGAAATGTAAAGTTTAGGATGTCGTTATCCATGTGATCATTAAACCAGGTACAGTACAATACCCTCTTCATATAATCTGGTGGCGGTAACTCTGGATATATCTGCATTTTATACGGAAATATGTTCAAACCATGTTTAAGAATGGTTTGACACGTCCCATAACTTGAATTAGTTTGCTGTGTGAATCTACGTATGGATAAGGTAAGTTCTTCCTGCAAACATTGCGGAACCTGATCAATATTATCCTAATTTCTGATCCGTCTTCTTCCAGATGGAATTCTGGTAGTCCTGTTATCAGTTTCTTCAAAATTGGCTACAGCTTGTTGAATTTGCCGAAAAAATCTAGCTCCATTATGGCGAGGTACTCATTTAAACATAAACGAGGCGAATAAATCCAAACTTACCATTTCCACCACGATTTCCAAAAAATCTTGACAATTTCAATCAATTTCAAAATTCCAGACATGTGTGGAAAATTCCTGTCATCTGGTAACATTACCTATGAATATATTTTGAACAAACTCCAAAATTTAAAAAAATTATTAAATTTCGTTCAGTAGTTTACCCTATTGCTTCATACATACGCTCAAAGATATAAATCTTAGGGCACCATCCGATGTGAACCTACCTTAACCTATTGCTGTCTCTCTCATATAGGCCCATGATAGCAGAAATTAATAATAATTTTGAGGAAGGTTCAGCGCTATGCGGTGTCGTAAGACTTATTTCTTCAAGCGTACGTAAGTACAATTGGCGTGACTGCTCGTGCCACAAAGTCAACGTCGCCCTTTTAAAATTTAATATTTCATTCCCTTTCGGCAAACAGACGAATGAATTCTGCACGTCACTTAATGAATTACGTTCCTCATTTTATGCGCATCATCTCGTAATTTCGGAACAATATTACCCTATGTCGGTAACTGAACACTGCCGTGCCATCATGCTCCTACTACCTCCTTCACTTCTTATCCATTTCTTTTTTCATTGTATTGTCGCAGTATCTTCACAGTACAGAGTCGTGTCCTCGGCGGAGCGCAAACGTAATTGAGTTAGTCTCCGCTGCCGGCTGATGTCTCGTAGTGTATGCGACCAGCTAGCAATACCTCGCGACTGGCTGCGGGTGAATTTCCCTAACGTCATTATTGAATTACACATGTATATGTGTGGAGGCGTCGTTGAGACACGAGTTGAACTTTGGCGACGGTTCCGATGGAACCTTATCTGCACTGAATTGCGGAAAAGTTTGCGCAAGGTATGCTAAGGCCCGTTCTAAAAGCTGATACGTATAATAGTATTATTAAGAGTCACGTGGTTTTGAACGCGAAACACTCGGGGACTAGTCGGTGAGATGGTAACTTCAAAATCTGCGAGAAACTTTCATGAAATCGCTATTGTATAAATACACGAGATTTGGAAATTAATACGGGAAATAAGTTTTCTTGTGGCAGCGAGGCTTTTAATTTTGACGTAAGCGACATGAAAGTTTAATTACCTGTGGCTTGCACACTTGGGTATCAGTCACGGGGTTGCGGGTTCAAATCTCACTCTGATTAATTACGATAATTCAAAACTATAAGTGTTTATGTCTTATTGCTGAAGAATTCTTATTTTAATATAAATTATTTGTTGATTATATTTGTAGTTTTCTTGAAAATATCCATCACTTTATTACACATCTCACCGAATTTCCGGCAATCTTCAGATTTTGCGGCAATCAAATCGTTACCAATAATTATTTCTGTAATTTTTCAATGCAACCAACATAAGAAGTTTCTAAATAAGGCTGTAAGTAAACTATATTTAAATTTATTAAAGGTTGATACGCTCAGGCGTGCGGTGGGGTGCGAACGCAGTGTGTGCTACACCTGATGTAACTTAGTAAAAAAAAGCGGTACACACGAGTATGACGCTTGGAGTCGCTGTAATGATTAATAAAACAAAGAAAGATCCAAAACGTAACGATAACTTTATTGTAATAATAAAAAAAAAGAAAAAAAAGGAGAAACTGGCCACGTGGTTGCTGACTTCTAGGGTTAAGATTAATGTAAAAGAAAACAACACGTGGTTGCTGTATTCTGATATTAAAATTAAAGCAAAAAGAAGGAATAGCACGAGGTAGCCGAATTCCTGTGATTAATTTAAAAGTGACGCAATTAATCCGTTTCTATAATTGAATAGTAAATGACTGCTAGTGAGAGCAACGTTACTGGCAATTACAAGTTAAAAGTATAAATAGCAACAGTAATGAAATAAAATAAAAGAAAGCGATAGATACGTTTTAAATAGTAGTACTTAGCTGTAGCTTGAAGCTGAGTTCGAAGCTTTTGTGTATGCTGCTGTCCCGTGGTTTTCCGTGTTTCGAGTTAAAAAGGGGTCCGTTACGACGGCAGAATTAACTGAAGAGAACAGAGTTTACTTAGCTCTAGCTTGAAACAAAGGGGAATCGAAGCTGTGGGGAGCACGTGGCATCTGTGTTTTCGAGTCAAAACGAGTACGTCACAACGGCAAATTAACTGAACGCGAACCGAGGAACAGAGAGACAGAGAGCGCGTTTAACGTGCACGGCCCTTTTAAAGGCTCGGTAAGTAGATACAAAAAAAGGATGAACCAATAGCAGTTCAGTGATGCACAAAGGATCATAAAAGACGACGCGTCTAAGAGGTTGGCGCTTAAATGAATGAATTTAAAATAACTAATTTAAATTTCGTGGCGCGTAAGTTAAATACTCCCGCGCGAAAAGGAACCGCTAAGTGACGTAACGGTTTTTCTAAAGTCGTAATTGCAATTGCCAGATTAAAAGTAAAGAGAATGAAGTTAAATTTGCCTTCAAAATAACGTTTATATCGCTGATGTTGTCTATGATTAAAAAAGCGAAATGAATTATTGAAATCAATGTCATTTTCGGTTCAATGCAAAGTGTAACAAGGTAAATGGGCTATTTTGTATCGTTCAATCCAACCCCAAGAAAGCCCTGGAGATTAAAATTCTATATTTTATTCTTTTAGTAATATTTCTCTGAAATATTAAAAATTCAATTTTTATATATAACAATATATTCTGTATGCTATGGTAATAGAAGGGAATTCTCTTGTTTTATCTGATTTTATTATCAAACTATGTCACCGAACTTTTTATCGATATATTCCGCCTTATTAAACTACTAGACTGCATGCGACACGGACCATATTGGAATATGCATTTTTAAGGAGCTTGTCTGCTCTTTGCGCAGATACACATACGCTGCAGTATCGCTTGTTATTCAGACTGGGAAATGGACGTTCGTATCCCACGTAACCGCTTATTCATAGATTCAATTTGCATATCTGAGAAGTTTGCCATTATGACGGTAACTAGAAATAATATGAGATCAGGAGGAAGTGGAAAAAAATCTAATCTAAATGGTCTATCGGTTGAATATTGAAAAAGAAATGAGTAGAATGCCCTGTTGTGTACAAAAAAATAATTAATGAATGGTTTATACATTGAGAAGGAAAGCATTAAGGAAATAGTGACCGCAATTACGTCATCAATAAAGGAGTTAAGGGCATACCAGCATTTTTTGAAAAGACATAACTGATTCTAAATATGATCCACAACAAAGAAAACTAGATGTATTATATAATTTATTCACTTCAGTTTAAATAATACATCAGAACTAAGCTATTAACGGTAGAAAACAACTGTTCCAATATATTTTTACACAATTATAACTTATGGCTAATTTTTATTTATTTTATAGAGCGTGGAAGAAAGTATGATTTGGGTTGCACAATGGAAGTGTAGCCTAAAAGCGGTTACACCACTGCAAGAAAAGGTTATAAAAAATCCCAATTACCTCATGGAAAAGCCTCTCTATTAAATCGACTCGTTTCATCAAAACAAAAAAAAAAAACTGAATCGCACAATCCTACCTCCCCAGTTATACCTCGGTAAATCCCCGGTATGATACATCGAAATCCCCTTTATCCCCACCCCACGTCCTGCAGCAGCAGCGGCAACAACGACTCGCTCAAATAAAGCCTAATGCCCTATACCATCGGACAGACCTAAGTTTTAATACGCGAATTAATGTGTAGGGGGCGCCGAAATCGCAAATCTGCTTACGGACCCGGGGATTTTCGTACCAACTCTGCGTTGTTTCACCCCCTCTGGCACAGAGGGACAGACGTATAGCCCATGTACGCGACAGGCATTAACGAGTATGGTGATGGCTCGATTTTAATCGAATTTCGTTAGTGTGGTGGGGTGACGCGGGGTTCGGCATCCCCCGGAGGAATCAAGGTCAATACGCAAGCGTCGTCGCTTAGGTATTACGTAGGTGTTACTTAAATAGATACCGAGGGTATTATGTGGATGTAGCCGGCAGATTATTCGAGTAGAATTTAATTAGGTTCTGTATAACGACAAGTCGGAATATTCTGCGGTATAATAGCACAGGAATAAACGTTACATTCGCGCGATTCTAACCAATGTAACATTGGCATACTGAATAAAACAAAATTATTATTATCTGAGGTCTACAACACGATGTATATTCGCTGTAAACAATCCGTCGAAAATCGGTGTCAAAAGTTCCCATCTAGGTAAGCAAATACTAAAAAAAAATTCCACAAGAGATGCATATGTGAACCATAGATCACACATCTCTAGAGCTCAATTTCAGACCCAAACATCAAAAATTGTCAAAACAACGTGTTAAACTAAAATCGGAATCGACACAACACGAAATAAGCTTTTATGTTAACTCCCAAACCCACGCAAAGAACTCGTATCCTCATGGGTACTACAAGCAAAATATTCGGGATCTATATATATCATATCATGACCAACACCTTGTTTCAAGGTTTTTAATTTGTGCAACACATTTTATAAGTTACTTATATGTGTTGCTGTTTCACTTGCCTTCCAAAATTGTAATTCAATCAATTGGCAATCATAAACATTGGCAATCATAATTTACCAACAAGTCAAAAAGTAATTTATATTTACGAGATGACCAACTACGCATGAACTGTCTTGACTGTTACTGTTTGTATCATATTACTTTTTTATATTCTAATATAACGAATCGTTTTTAATTTCAATACAATGCAATATTAAATTGAATTTTAAAAATATGAAGAGAAATAGTCTTCTGTAGGGGCACATAAAAATGACGATTGTTGGTGCGCCCTGTATGTGTTAGTGTATATAATACATACATGTTTTGCTAACCACATTAAGCACAGGTCAACCGCTTTCATATCTCGCAACCGTGCCCACGGCATCAGCGCACCCAATTCGGTGCATTAGCGCCGCCGCGTAATACCTAACGAGATTATGCGGATTGGGGTAAAATAATCTGAGAGCCGACATTATTATTAATATAAACAAGGTTGACGTTTCCATTACGTCAAGCGGAATGGGGAACGGGAACTATTGTAACCGAGACCCGGCTAAAACTATTACCGTCGGAGTCATCTCTGTTATTGCGTCGATATATCTGCTTGTATGTTTCTACGTCTCTATGTATATGGTGTGTGCGAGTGCGATTTTCATCTGGCGCATTCCCCCGTACCCTCGCGGGTCCCTAGCCGCTGCTGCCTCGATGTTTATGTGCGCGTTGCCTGGCGGATAGTCCGTGGATCAATTCGCGCCAGGACCACAACTGTGCGAGCCGCTGCTACCCCATTCCGATATTCCGTACGGACAATAAACCTGGCCGATAAAATTGCCATAAATCGTACGACCCCGTATTCCCCTTCTATCGCGATCTGGAATTAATATTTCTTGATTCTGATGGCGGCTTTCGGGTATTAGGTGGGTTTATATTATATCGAGCGGGATATCGCAAAATTGGGGAAGGCAAGAATGGGAGATATTGACTCCCAATAATAAATTAATAAAAAAAAAATGTATAAAATAACTCATCGAGTCTTACAAGTGAGAGGCGTTTGAAAGAAAGAGTAGAGTGGTGCGGTTTAGCCGGTCTGCTCGTCATCCAACGACTAATTAGTTGGCTGGGTGAACGGCCCTGGATTTCTAGTTATTTTTCTATTTTCTTCTCTAAAGTAAATGACAAGAGAATCATAAAAACGCAAATTATTCTCATAACTTTGTTATTTCTACAAATAATATTATACACTGACAAGTCAAATCACCCAACTGGTCGCCTCCGATTTTGATAAAATATCGCAGGCATGTAGAGCATTATTTTTAGCGTATTTTTTTTTTAGCTGCGGATATTCACTTGTAGGAGAAGTCACAAACCCCTAAAGTCACAGCCCTAAAACCACGATATCTTTGGTACTAGAAGGGATATCGAACTGATCTAAAAAGAAAAATGTTCTCCTTAACAATTCCAACATTTTGGTTTTATAAGGAGGTCAGTAGTGCATGATGGAGGTTGTTGGGGGTTGAGATAAGAACAAATTTGAACCCTTAAAACGCATACGCGAGTTTCCTTATCCATGTGTTCTAATTATTAATATTTGTAAGATGTTCGAGGGTAATACCATAGCTTGTGTTTATCCGGACGAACTTTTATTCGGAACGAAAGCTTTGTTGCTTGGTAACTGACGAGAACAAATAACATGGTAAAACCAGAGAATAGAGACTAACCAGAAGCGACATATCGGGTGCCGCCTTTGATGTTTTGAGGGCATGGACTCGCCATCTTTTTGGTTGTTTTTGTAGCGGGGAATTTCGATCACTATATGTAACTGTATAAATTGACAGAAAACGCACCAAAATGATGGCGATTGTCAGACATGCGCATAAAATCGGAATTTTGGCGAGAAGAACAAGAGGTTTCGATTTTTTTTTTTTGTAGATAAGTATAGGTCCTGACCTCATGTACATTTTATCTTATTTAATCGACTCTCCATCTTTTGCCTCGTTAATTGGGCATCCTGTAGACATTCATAAAAGTTTTCTAAAATTATTTTTTCTTGAGAAGATCAGTAACAGTATCACTATTATAAGATGCAACAGCAACTTTTTTTCAGAATAAAGGAAAACATCAAATCTTTAATTCTTTGCGCAAAGTATTTATCCAAGCAACACGTGAAGAGCTCGGTCAAGCTTTAAATTAACAAAAGACACGTTTTCCTCCTGGGATTGTACCTCACGGAACCGAGGGAGATAGCAGAACGCCAGAAAACCGCCGAATAACTGAAGAGCGGAGAGCGGTCACGAATTACTTACGCTCAAAGTTATGTAACCACCTGCCACACTAGTTCAGACTTCCGGAAACTCCACGATTCGATAGTTGCATTCCGGGAATACCCTGTATCCCATTAATTTTCCGCCGGGAACAAGTACTTAACGTAAAACAGAGGTCGAATAGGATTTTGGTTAGGAAGTATCGCATTGTGAACGTAATAGCTCTCTCAATAGATTGATGAATGAGAGGAATCATTACGTAGTGGAAATATGCAGGCTTTATGTAGATGAATTCAAAATGAGGTAAAATAATATAGGATAACTATTGGAATGGATATTTAAAACATAAAATTTGAAGAAAAAGCCGTTACTAAATTCGGAATTGACCCCGGCAGAAATACGTCTTCTTTGGTGGTCTGAGGAAGAATGACCAGACGATATCTGTATCTCCAACTGTGAGGTATCAAGATGGCCCGGAGACATAATTAATAAAATGCACTTAAATATATGCACAAGCTTTCGTCATAGAGGGAAAACATACAAGTTCTCAAAGGCAATGGTAGTATTGCTTTTAGACAATAAGCACGCATCTCCAGATTACAGCTCTCTGTAATTTTCGAGATATAAACACCGAAGCATTATAATCAATAATAATAACAATGCCTACTCCAAGAGCAGATGCGGGTCGATTGTATTAATAGCACCACACCTCCAGGCAATAGGAATTAATTGAATATAAAGTATTGATTAGGGAAAACAATGTATGACAGTATTGAATTCCGTGCTTGTTTAGAAGGGATGACCCCCTTTGACTATCACTGATGCATGTACAATTTTCTGTCTATACTAACAATCAGCGGTGTTTCCGGCGAATAATACAGCAAGAACAAAGTGCGTCCGAGTATGTAACCCTGCAGAACACCACTGACAATCTCGAAGGGGCTCGAAATATGCTCCCTTCTGGTTGAGTTTGTATTGCCAACTATAGTAGTTGCATGATATCTGTTGGAAAGATACGACCTGAACAAGTGGAGGACGACACAGTGAATACCATAGCACTGCATTTTCTTCAACGACAGATTATGGTGTAATACGTCAAATGCCTTGATGAGTTGTAAATATGATCCAAAACTCTGTTTATTGCATTTTTAGTAGATTTCTGAGAGATAAAACCAAATTGTGATGAACATGAAATATTATTTTTATCTAAACAAGATTTCAATCTATTATTTAAATTTTTTTCGTAAACTTTACTAAATGCGGGAAGATATTGGGAGGTAATTATCCAAGTCACCGGATTTACCTCATTTTAAACAAGGAATTATTTTAACGATTTTCAGTCTGTTTGGTAAAAAAATGCTTAACTAATTTTGGAAGACAACATGGAACTTCATTGATTCCAGTTGATCGTTTTGTTGCTATTTAATTAAAAATTGTGGTATGTGTCGTGGCGTTCAATGTCTAGGGGATTATTTGAGAAATCGTGTGTACAGTCACCGACAGAATTGAGTGAACATTTATTTTATATTTTATTATTAATTTATTTGTTTTGTAATATTAATATGTTTTTAGATATTATTTATTTTATTGAACTATTTGATCTGCTACAATATCATATGATTTTGTATATCATTAAATAAGTATGAGTAGAATTTATAGTTTAATTAAAAATCGCTTAGTGTCCACTCAATTCTGTCGGTGGCTATATGTTCACAAGGCCTGTAATTTGAGCATTGCATCCGATTTTGCGCTTTTATTATTATTATTATTTGAGAGGGGGTATCGCAATATTTTCCAACACACGACCCCTAATCTACTTCTTCCCATGTTAATGCAACCCCGTTTAGTGAACTTGCCATCTCCCAGGTCAGATTCTCCGCGTCTTCTGACAGGCCGTGTTATAAATTCGACCATGAACATGAGCGCGAAGGGAAGCAGCAACTTTTCCTTATATCTCCGCGCAAAATTCCCCATCAGCTCGTGGGGATTCTCGCACTGGATCCATGTACTAGCCGTAAGAGGTATAAGAATTTATCAGAGGAACCGACTCTAAGCCCCCGAAGTACATGCGAGTCTGTTTGTTTGTGGATTTGCCGGTGACAAATGGCTAGAGATTCTCGCGTCGTGCCCGGTGGGTCTGATGGTAAGCGCGATTATTTACCGACGACGCAGGACTGTTGGGGAAAAAACAAAGATTTATGCGTTTATTTTACGCTAGAATAAAGTTGTCCCTTTAAATAACATAAGAAAAATGTTCATGTTAATGTATAGGCAAGCTACATAATAACTTTCACAATTTCGTACCGTACAATATTATACTATTGAATTAACCCTTTCATATTCAATTAAAGATGTTGGTAATTTTTTTAAGGGAGTAAATAAAGTCTAAGTATTTAATGTGCTTATCAGGCACCCTCACAAGGGAAAATCTCCCTGCTCCGTAATTGATTAGAGTGAGATTTGAACTTTGGATCTCACGACTAATACTCAAGCGTGCAAACCACTAAACTATCAACCGAGCATGTCGTAGCTTTGGAAATGAGCAATAGCATGATTTGATAACACACTATTGTCTACTAAAAATTAAAAAATAAAAGGCTAAAAAGGAAAATATTAACTAAAAAAAAAGTAAATTTATGACTTCCTGTTTTCCACAATAAGCTGACTTTACCAGTACCTATAAAACGTCGTTACATATGTACATACAAAATAGACACATATTTCTGCAGCAAACACGATTTACATACTTTACTTCCAATGTGGAATTGTGCCGCTCCGCGAGCACGAATATCCCTTTTCCGGTGAACGAGCAAATCTTTCCCTACAAGCCGAAGGGTATCACGCGAACAATTCACGTGTTTGAACACGGGCAGCGCACAAAACCCACAAACCGAAAGCATATAGGTGGTGGTAGTTGCATGCAAGGACACCGGTTGAGTGAAGTTTACATACATTGTAGGTACTCATTGAATAATGGCAGGATGTGTACATACATTGTCAGTACGTTCACTTTCATTTCCTGTTGCTAGAAAGTAGATAAGTCATGGAGATTTGGAGTAATTAAGTTAGTCATGGTTTCGTGCCATCTAGCACGAAAAGTATCTTCTAGTTCTTTTTCTAAAGCGTCCTTCCTTACCTATTACAATATTGTATAATCGATTTTTTTAAATACAATTTCCTAATGAAATTATGTCGTAATGAGCCAAAACTAAAAATTAATTTCCATAAAAATAAAAGGAAATACAAAGCTAGTATGCTTCAAACATTATTGCTTTTGCTATAATAATTGTAGACATTACATTATTTCCACGAAAAGAAAAAGGCACCCATTGCACTGGTTGAATACATACCGCATAAACTTAGCATTCCAGTGAATATAAATTAGTTTTCCTCTTTATTATTTGCTTTAAAATAAAGAGAGAGCTGCACGATTTCGACGAAAGATTGAAAATAATAATAATTGTGAAAAGGGTCGTTAAATTAAATTATCCCAGTTCATAAGCAGATTTGTATTAAATTAATTCGTATGTAAATAACAAAACAAAACAAAACAATGAAAACTATCACTAACACTTTAAAGGTTGTATTTGAAAAGTATTTGAAAAGTTAGTTTTAGGCTCAGTCGATTTCCGTTTCACTTCCGCGTTGTTTGAGTTTCTTGTCGTCACTGCCCTTGTCAGGCAACAAACCCCCCTTCTTTTTCTCGGAGGGTTCACAATTTTCTACATCCTCCCCCGACCCAGAATTGATCTCCAGAGAATATAGCAATTGGATCGGTCTTCTTAGACGAACTCCTTTTGCGGTTTGAATTTCACATGCCCGCACTTTCCCATCACGACCAATAAAAACTTCTTGTATGCGCACAAGCTTCCAAAGAAGTCGAGGCACAGCTTGGTCGTACAACAACGCAACGTCCCCCTTGGCGAACCGTTCTGCTTGGGTTCCAGTTGTGTGGTGGAAGGACCGTAACTGTTGTAAGTAGTCGGAACTCCATCGATTCCAGAATTTCGTGGTTAACTTCTGTCTCATCTTCCATTGCCTTTCAGGTTGCTCCATGAAATGTTTCTTTAGGGTCACTGCCAAGATGAATGGGCTGGTGGTCACCCCAAATGTAACTCGCTTCATTCGATATTCGGTTACCTGCGGCAACTGTGTTGTCGATGAGATACCGTCTTCTATCGGCTGTTGATACCACAGAAAACGATGCGAATCTCTGTCTTCTCCGCGCAAAGATATTTGTAGGAAGGCCTTTTCGATGTCGGCAATTATTCCAATGGAACCAATTCGAAAGTTCATCAAAATACGCACTAAATCCGGAACTAAATTGTCTCCGCAAAATAGCACATCATTTAACGATGGAAATCCCGGCGAATGCGCGGAAGCATCGAACACTACGCGCACTTTCGTGGTCTCTTTGTCGTCCCGATACACCGGTTGATGCGGTAAATAATACGTTTTATTGGGATTGTCCTTACTTGGTATTCTTTCTGCGCAGTCACAAGTTAAATATTCGCGTATCGCCTTATCATATTCATTTAATCTTGTGTTTTTAATCAATTTTGACGTTAGTGTTTTTAATCGCGCAACCGCACCTTGATAATTTGAATCCACTTTGTCCGTTTTCCACGGTAAAGACACTTCATATCGTTCGTTTTTAAATACTATATTATTTTCCATATAATGTTCACTGAAATTATTAGAGCCTTTTTCGCTCCCGTTTATTCCGATTGTTTCTAAGTCCCAAAACCGTCGCAATTGATCGTCCTCGCACTTTATTTGCGCGGTTAACGTAGTCGCAACTAAAAAGTTATAAGAGTCGCTTTCGTTGCCCGAACCGTGTAATGTCCATCCGAGTTTGGTGTTTACAGCTGTCAAGTCATCGGTAATCCTTTGGATTTCACCTGTTACCAGCTTCCAGTAATGATCTGCGCCAATTAATACTCCAACTCCCTCATGTGTTGGTAACTGCGTTATGTTTACATCCGCTAACTGATGCTGCGACGCAAACCTTTGAATTACCGTGTTTTTTCGCGACGGCGTTTTTAAAGCGTCGAAACATATCTCCGGCACTTCTACCGCACTAATTTCTATTATGTCGTTATTATATTGACTTTTAAGACTTAGTTTAACTTGGTTACAGAGTTTTGATGGTGTGCGACTTTTGCTTCCGAACGGCATTATAGAAAGTTTATTTGTACCGATTACAGGTAGTCCCATTCGTTTTGATAAGCTTTCTTTTATAAAGGTTAATTGACTACCGCCGTCAATTACAAGACGCACTAAAGAATTATCTTTTAACCCGTTTCCCGTTATTTTTGCGTACCCGGTTTGCAAATAAACATCATCTATGCGCCCGTTTGTTAATAAATTCGTTGTGGTTTCGTTTTGAGACGACACAGTGGCGTTAGAAATCGTGTTTGTTACCGTAGCCGTCTTTTCTCGTTGATTCTCCAACTTTGTTATTTGTTTATTTATTGGATCGCATATCGAGGTAGCATGTCGCAATTTACATTTAGCACATGAAATTTTACTTTTACAAAATTTTGAATTATGATTCTTTTTCAAGCATCGAAAGCAACAACCGTTTCTTTTTAAAATATCTTTTTTTTCGTTAATGAGTTTTGAACCCCGGCAATCTTTTGTGTCATGAGAATTTCTGTCACAAAAGAGGCAGTAATTCTTTACATTTGCTAACAACCCGGCTGCAGTGCAAGTGTCTGCCTTTTGTTTCGAGTCCGTCTCACACATGTTGAGCTTTCGTTTAGGGTCTCGATCTTTGGGTTCAGCTCGTTCCAAGGCATCCAATTCTATTTTTAAGAACCGTAATAAATCTTGAATTTCCTGGTTGTAGTCTATGCTGTTTGTTTGAATGCTACCATTCTCGGAAATATTATCGTTTAAGTGACCTTTCTTAATTTTTTGCCTGTTATATTCCACTTTTAAATTATATGGTAAAGCGTTAAAAATTATTGATTTTACCATTAATCCATATTGATCTGCCGTTACTCCTAATGAGATTAATGAACGCGTTATTGTGGATGCCTTTGTGTATAGATTTCTTAATGAATTAGTATCTCTTTCGTTTTTTACGGGATTTATTGACATTAGCTTTTGTATGTAATTATTTATGATACTGTCTGTGTTCGCGTATTCGTTTTTCAAGAGTTCAATCGCGTCGTTATACGATAGTTCACTTTGCGTTAGACCCGAAATTGTTGTCGCGGCGCGTCCGATCACTAATGATTTTAAATACGTGTATTTTGTAGCTTCATCAAGTTCGTCGTTTTTGTGAATCGCGACACTATACTGTTCCCAAAACGCTGGCCACGACGCTTCGTCACCGTTAAATTTAATTAAATCTATTTTAGGTAATCTTACCGTTCGTTGCACAATATGTGTATTTTGTTGATTACCCCCGTTAGTTTCCTCCACTGTTCCCTGGCTGCTTCTTGGGACGTTATCGAGTGCGTTGGTAGATTTCTTAGCCTCGGATATCGCTCGTTGTTCTAATTTGGCTTTGGCTTCGACTGCGATTTCTTGATATTCAAATATTTTCTCACACTCAGCTTCTAACTGGTCTTCGTCGAAGGTATCCGCTAGCTTCTTATTCACTTCACTTAATTGAACTTCAAGTGAACTTATTTTTGCAATTAAAACAGGTATTTGTTCCACGGTGATTTGATTTTTGCTTAGTAGCTCACTCACGTTATTTACAATTTTCGTTAATTGAGTCCTATACGTTTTTCTCAGCATTAAATCCATCGTTATAGTCTCTTGTTTTGTTACGTTAAAACTGTTACAAATCTCCCGGGTTTCGGCACCAAAATGTGAAAAGGGTCGTTAAATTAAATTATCCCAGTTCATAAGCAGATTTGTATTAAATTAATTCGTATGTAAATAACAAAACAAAACAAAACAATGAAAACTATCACTAACACTTTAAAGGTTGTATTTGAAAAGTATTTGAAAAGTTAGTTTTAGGCTCAGTCGATTTCCGTTTCACTTCCGCGTTGTTTGAGTTTCTTGTTGTCACTGCCCTTGTCAGGCAACAAACCCCCCTTCTTTTTCTCGGAGGGTTCACAATTTTCTACAATAATTACAACTTGCATGTACGTAAAATACAGAATTATTTCACTGCGACACGAAAATTGTTAGTAATCTTACAAACTAGACATGCACTGCGTTAAATTAGTTCAAAATTGCGCTCAATTGTGTTTGTACGCCTCATTAAAGTGTGAACTGTGAATGCATACATGCATATAAAAGCTGATTTTCTTGAATGAACGTAAAGCCTTTTATTAAATTTTACATATATCTTAATAATTAATGATTATGCTTAGAGAAAATTTATTATATTGGGAACTATAGTTCTGAGATAAATAATAGGCCTTAGCAAAATCAATAAACATTTATTGCATTAGAGTTTATATAATGCTAACTATTGTAAAATATTTGAACAATAGAATACTTTAACAATTAGGTTAGGTATATGTCTATTATTATATAACGATTTATATAAAGAAACTTATATTCTAGACTTTACAATTCATTCTTCTCACTGTAGAAGTATTTCATATAATATATAAACCATAAAACAGGAAGTTCTAAACGGTCCTGCAACGATAAATATACATCAGCATTTCTAATAACAGAATCACGATGCCACGACAGCCGTTTTTCGATCATTTATAAGTTGGACCAATGACTGTCGATTATGTCGAGATATAATTTGACCTATCCAGCTTTCAGAACCGTCAATTCTGCTTATCTCGTTCGAAACGCTACTGAATGTTACCTACAAACACACAATTTTTATATTCATCTCTACGATATGCATGTGTACATCCTCTGACAGTTGACGTTTCGCAAATGATACAACATACTACCACTAGGTGGCGTTAGTAGACACCCTCACGTCAAACGCGTTTGCATATCTATTACGCTCGTTTCCGGTTCACATAGCCGTCAAATAAAATATGCAATTTGCTTAACAAAACGGTGAAATATCTCGCGGGAAGGCGAATTGTTGTCGTGCTGACGTTACGCGTACTTGTGCACGCTTCTATGCAGAGGCACAGGGTGAGATGTTTGTTAAATTCTGTGTGTCGTGAGAATTCTGCTGGATGTTGCTTGCGTCAGTCTCTTCTCGAGTCTCTGTGCGAATATCGAATTTATTTTTTCTTTCTACGTCACGTTTAGGTGTTGGATGGTAAGGATATTTTCAGAACAGCATATTTTTTGTATTTGTACGTTCTATATGAATATACCAGCAAACAAAGTTTACTAAGCAAATAAATTTTCTGTAGGCAGTAATATCAAGATGATATTAGGAAAAGAAATTCTTTACACAAATAGTCATATAACATATTGAAATTGTAAAAACTACATTAAAACGAAGGGTTTCTAGAAACTGACTAGGTCATTTTAAAGGTTCCTGGCAGATATAGGATCATCCTATTCTGCTCGTAAATTTGGCAATAAATAATTCATCTAATCCACAATGGCGATTCAACCTGTTCTAAAAGAAAATTTGTTAAAAATCTTATTCCTGAATTCATCGGAAATGTAATCGAATATATTGTAATTAATCTGGTCTACGCCTTATTGACAATTATGAGCCCAAATATATAGATACAGATATCGTAATTTTAAGGGTTGATTTTTTTTATTTGTTAAATTTATGGTTTTTATGACATCTCGAGGAAAGGAAAAAACAAAATTTTTGAAGAATGTCTTGAAAAATGTTTTAAATGATAAAATTATTATTTTTTAATTGATTCTATGTTGTGAAAAAAAAAATTATTTCAAAAAAAATTATCTCTTCATCACCCTGTGGTGTTACGAAAAAATAATTTAATCATCTTGAAAAATTTATCTCCTTGATCTGAAGGGGTCTCTTCTAATATTCTGCAAATTTGTAACGTGCTTTCTAAACTCAGAGTATATGTAGGTATATGATAAGGGTGATAAGGTCGCTGTATTGTCCGCTAGCCATCCTTTTTATTCCTTTTGAACAGTGCAGTATCTTGAATGACTTCAAATTATATAGATTAAGTAGACAACTATAGACTGCTGAAGCAATAATATAATAGGATATTTGACAAGTTTCCGGCCTTTAAAAAAAAACATATTTTGTAGCAAAACAAAATTTATTTCCCGACGTAGTCTCTCTGCGACTATATGTTTGGCCTAACGTTTCTCCCATTCTTTCAAACCGTCAGAAAAATGTTTGTCTAAACCTGAAAAATACTAGTCAAATGCTCAGGTGGTAGACGCTATCCACCTCAGCATTTGACTCATATTTTTTCCCCCGGATAATCTTCTCGTATCTAAATCTTGATGTAAGTAAGATCTTGTGCACCCATTCAGTTGATATCCTACAAGCCTTAGCAATATCCATATCCAAGTCAACCAGCGTTCTCTATAACAAAAATCCCAAACGAAAGGTGAAAAAATCCCTTACCACAAAATTAGATAACAAATCTAAATACGTATTTCGGCAACTAAGTTGCCATCTTCAGTAGAAACAAGTGAAGAGCAGTGTTAAACATAGTGTTTTCGGCTAACACTGTGTGATTCCACTAGTGATTTGGTGAAGAGCATATCTTCCAAGGTTTACCTTAGCCGAAAACACTATGTTTAACACTGCTCTTCACTTGTTTCTACTGAAGAAGGCAACTTAGTTGCCGAAATACGTATTTAGATTTGTTATCTAATTTTGTCCAGTAATTGGGTTTTGGAACCTTTGGTGTAACAATAACTATCACACTGACAAAGTCAATGCTAGGTTTTTCCACTATCACCAAACAGCAACAAATTGTTGTTTGGTGATAGTGGAAAAACCTAGCATTGACTTTGTCAGTGTGATAGTTATCTAATTTTGTGGTAAGGGATTTTTTCACCTTTCTTTTGGGATTTTTGTTATAGTTTTCAAGCCACAGTCTCCACCCATCACAGGACAGCGTTCTCTCACCACAGTTTGATGCACTAAATCAATCATTTCATTAGTTGCAACGGCTTTCGAACGCCCGGAAGCTTCCTCGTCTAAAATGCTCGTTCGACCAAGTTTGTACTTGGCCACCCAATGTTTTGCCACTGTAAAAGAGTCTAAGTAATCTTTCCTTTCCTGGGTCTTTTTCCCTTTTAAATGAAGGAATTTTATCACCGCGCGATGCTCAATTTTCTCCATTGCTGACAGACAATGTGAATTGACAACTTTGAAAGCGTGCACCATATACAAACTAATGATGATAATAATAATAATCCATACCTTCACATCCCCCAACAGCTTTCGCCAATTACAGGGGGCATCAGCCGACCATGAGTGGAGCGACTTAAAGTGTTTGTCTCTCAGCATTTGCCGAGGAGTGAGGAAAACCACGAAAACCTCACTCTGAGAGCAGGCCCTAGGATTCGGACCTCGGACCCCGTGACTGATAGCCGAAGGTGCAAGCCACTGGACCATCATGATCAGAATGACTTGAAATTTTGACAGTTTATATATATCGATGCCAACTATCGGACGGGACATTTTTTATTCTACAATTACTTTTTGTCAATAAGGCCGGAAAATTATCAAATATCCTTCGGTAGAACAACACCATAAAACACAAAAAATATCTACTACTCCAAATCGTGTTCTAGAAATATCTTTCTCATCACAATAGAGTGAAGGTAAAATTCAACTACATTTCATTTTTCTATAGTTTTCTTCGGCCCATACAGGGCTTCCTTGTTACCCTCCTTACCTCTTTCAATCCAATTTCTCATCCTTTAAGTATATTGAAGCAAACTCAATTTCCAGAAAAGCATTTTACTTGTTATTTTCCTAACAAATTTATTTAATACTTTTACCTAACTAAAAACATGCTTTCCCAAATTTATCTCCCCAACAGAATAGCTTTCCAGTGCAACACAACTTCTACATATTCCGCTGGTACTTTTCCTTGCATACAGTTAAACACGTCCATATATCGTAGGGAAATGCCAGTCGTGCCAGCCGCTGAAAATCAACCATCTTGACGTATGTGCACGTCGTCGCACGTAACAAAACACCAACCTTACGTCTGTACTTACACATACCTGCCATAGATGTCGCCGAAAGCGCCCCCGTCCTTTAACAAGGCGCCAAATATGCAGATGCAAGCGGGAACGGGAATTGCTTGTTCGAGTGATTGATGAGGACGCTAAGGAAATTGGAACGACGCGCTAGTTCGCTGCTATTTCGTCCGTCCGGAGGCGGGTGGCACCTTCGAAGATGCCACACCAGCGACGTCATCGCAATAACGTATCCGGGGCGTAGATTCAATTCTTCCTTAATGGGCTATACTATAGCGGTTTGATTCATGAGCGGGTCTAAGCCAGGGAGACTAAAATGGAATTTTATGAAACGCGAATACCCCCGCGGATAGTAGATTATTATTGCAGGTTCTGGTTAGAACGTTCTACATAGTTAATGATAATAATAATAGATGGATTTTGACAGTCGTTTGTGTTGTGGAATTCTAGGGAAGTTTTTCATAAATGCATTTGGGGGGTTTATAAGAAAACTATCTCTAGAAAAAGATTCGGATGCTAAGAATTAAATAGCATCCAAAGAAAACTATGAAACTTCTCATGATGCTTCTATAAGTGAAGTTCTGATTTCAGTTTACTTCCATAGATGCCACAGAAAGAAACTGCTAGTTATTTTTAGAGCATCATTTATCAGTGCGTATATACATATTAGCATCTTTCATTCGCAAGAGCGCAGATATCCATGGCAAATATTTTTGCTTAAAAATTGTTTGTGAGTTTTCCCCAAAGGTATTAAAAGTCGGCAGTTTGAACCAATTATGATTCCCACCCGTTATTTTATATTGGATCCATCTGTATGCCACACCAGCGACCCCTTTTCCTATATTGGTCCTTTTAAACCATATTCTTCGCAGCTTGCAATCAACATTTTGAATACTGGAAATAGAAAGTTAAGTTCTATGGGTATTACTTCCATTGGCATTTTGATAATCTTACCTCTCTTCTGAGCGGACAACCATAATATGTAAGTACTGAAGACACTGGTTCTCTCTACTTGCAGATGAATAGGGATAATCTTCTAATATCATCTCCAATTATACCCATTCAGATATAGGTGATCTCTTTCTTGTCTTTGCTGAGACTTCTTCTGGCGTTATTGTTTCTCGCAGATATCTGCTTCAAAGATGACTCCAACTTTCGTACTGGATTCCATCAGCACATCTTACCAATTCTCAAAGTTGAATTGAATTCTGTGTTTCATTCAATTGAAATAGTTTAGATCTTGGATTCTTCTCATGTCCAGGATCTTTCAATATTGATAGAATTAAGTCACTCTCCTTAGAACTGGTGGATATGCTAGATTTTTTTTACAGGAAAGTTCGTTTTTTCTTCATTGCAGAGAAAAGCTATATATTCAGAAAGTTAGTTTTGTTCTGAAAGCAATTTTCGATCTTTTATCTAATTTCGGTTTTTTTGCGGCCACACTCAACCTTTTTATATGTTAGGATTTTGACATCACCAGAAAAAGTTTTTATTTCTGATTTTCATTCATATTGATAAAACTTTTTGATATTCTGCTTTAATTGGCGAAGAAAATATTTTAAATATTGTAAATAAGGTAACAAACATTTCAGTTATCATTTATTAGTAACACAAACCAACAAATGAAAAAAAAAAGATTTCATCCAAACTGTGAAGAGTTCTAACTCGCTAGATGTTTTAAAATATTTACGTTGACATGCTTCTTTAATAGTAAAATAATGGTATTTTAGAACGAAAAGATTCTTAATTCCAAATAAAATACTAGCAGTGAATATATTGATTGAAATATCTATAGTCGAAGCGTTGATAAATGCACAAAAATACATAGACGATTATCGAAATAATGTGTTGCTTTAAAATAGACATCAGTACCAACACTAAAGGAGACAGTATTAATAATACATACACAAAACCATTAAGGCAGGAGCACTTTAAACTATATCCAACACATTTCTATTTCCCAGGTGAATTATTCAGCTAATGGAAAACTTTTATAAATACATTACACTTCAGCTAACAGCAGTCTGGACTCCTATACAAATATTTGTCCTTTCGGAAATTCCAAATCCAACAAGAACAATGTTTTGATCGCCTTTAAATTACATTCTTTGGGGAATATTGATTTAAAATCCAGTTGAAGGCTCTCCCCAGCCCAGCTACAGTTTTATTAACTATAGAGGTGGTAAATTATACAACAGGTGCATGTGCATATCGCTCTAAACTCAATTTTTTTTATAATGCAACCCCGATGAAATTTAATATCGACATCGAACAGACACAGAACTGCATCGCCAACAAAGGCCTTTCATTATTCACGCTCGCTATTCGGAGAATTCCATTATCCTTGCATAACATTGTGTTCCCGGCACAATCACCGGCATTGTTGAACGATGGACTTCGTAAATAAACAAATTTCATTCGCGGATAGTAATTGACGTATCGGAGGTGAGAGCGCGTTTGCTTTTGTTTTGCCATTGGGCTGCGTGTTTGCGCTCGTGAAAAATATATTTGCTATCGCAATATTTAGGGTGTACATTAAAAATAACCCCGCGTCAATGTTCGTGGGGGTTTCACCTTGAAATAATACAAAATCCAGACTGATCGAAATTTTTTTACGCTTTAGAAACTCACGTTTTTTTTATATCCCAGTTGAAGGGAAGGGGGAAGATTCTAAAGTAGACCTACCAAATTTTATTCGAATATATCGTTGTGCGTTAGCTTTAACAATTCCATATTTTTCCAAGATGTGGTGGAATATAGAATCCGAATCTCAACTTTTTTAACATTTTTTCTTTGCTTTTGGCCGATCCTAAATCAGTTACCTCGGATTTTATCCAAAATCCTACTGACTGCCCCAAATTCATTCTGTACAAAATACTTACTTACCTATTGTGTCTAAACAAAGCACAAGTATACGATAAAATGGAATGCAATTGAGGTATCTTCACTACTATATTTAAGTGTTGAAGAACCTCTAGTTATAAATATTCACCACATCGTAACAGTTCAAATCTCAAGGTACTATGCTAACTATATAATCACTCCCAACTATGTAATTACTTCGCTTAAGTAAGTTAGTTCAATTACCTCATAAAGTTTTGCTTGGTAAGTATATAATTACGTGAGCATTAACTGATTTGATTCTCATATTTCTGCAGCTATTTACTTACGTTTTCTGTTATAAATTTGATGTTTAATATGTAAACAGTTGTTATATTTTCAATCAGAGAAATTAAGTGTATCTTTTATTCATAAATTATTGTTAAATGCACTACTATTACAGTGTTTAAGTGTTCACGCACATCGCGAATAAAATGGGATGACGCACCATCATGTTGATACAACATCGCTTGCCTAATGTTTAACGGAATATCTTATATGGGTTTTGTAAGTTGTTGTTTAGAAATTCCAAATAAACGTGGCCATTTACTCCAGATGGTAAAAAAATGGTCCAATTGTGAATTATGCCAAACCGTACATTTAAAAAAAAATTGTTGGTGATGTACATGGTAAATGGTAAGAGGATTTTCCATGTGCTACTGGTGATCGTTGTGTATATTAAAAACGCCGTGGAGGTCGCTTCATCAGAAAACAAAACCCCACAAAGAAAATCGCCATTTTCACCATGTTTTTGAAGAAGTCACTTGTGAAACCGTACCCGTGCGGGATAATCATTTGATGAAAGCACTCCCACCTTCTGATAGTGATAAGGTTACAACTGATTTTCCTCCAAAAGTTTTCCAGACAACATAGAGCAAAACATTCATGTCACGGGCAATTTGTCGTGTACTCAAACTAGCATCATTTTCAACAGTTCTAGTATCGCCTAGTATAATGCTATTAGTTTTGCTCTTAGACTTTCTTCGATATATTGTATGATACGAGGCGTATTAGGTGCTACACTCAGTATATTAATCTTTCTGCTAAGCGAGAAACTATTAAACCGAAGGGAAATACACTAATTCATAAACTAGGACCAGGATGATTCCAATTTGGCGTTAATTTAGTTGAGCAAAATCAATTATTTGCTGTTTATAATCTACAGGAATTGTAACAACTGTTTACGTAGTAACTCATCATCGATTCACATCGGTAAAGGCGGGTGCAGTAACATGAGAACACCAAACCGTGTACACGTAATTAGACACCAAGCAAGACTTTACGAGGTAATTGTACTAACCTACTTAAGCGAAGTAGATAACTTCTCTCGACGATGTAATTACATAGTTAGGAATGATTATAGAGTTAACATCGCATTCCGTGATTTTAATCATTGTGAAGTGCTTCTTGTAATTAGAGGTTTTCAACACTTAAATGGCGGTTGGTAAATACAGTTGAATTCGATTAAAACACAAGGAACAATTCTGGGGCAGCCAGTAGGATCTGATGTAAAAAAATAATTAATTTATAAAACTGTGCTAACTTCAATAACATGAAACGATGTCCCGTATTTATTATAGCAGTAAACAAGGCTAAGTAACCAAGGCGGAGGAAGGCCCCAACAATTTTGTTATGTTATCATTTTCCCTCGTTTCTCGGCCAATCATCCTAAAATTATGTGTTTTCCTTTTTCCATTACGGCTATAGGTCGTCGGAATCGGGGGGTTATATTACAGCCATAAGTAAATTAGATAATAGAATAAGTGGCGCTATACGAGTCTAGTTCGTGTATAGAGAAAGAAAAATACGGGGGGATATAAGCGCCCAATAACCAGGGAAAATCTCCTTAAATTAGTTCCAGTCGACTCTGCTCCGATAAAAAGGCAAGAAAAACACCGCTTTCATCCGTAATTCCATGTCATTTGCGTTTCTCTTTGGCCCGACAGTTTCCCGTTGGCTTTCTTCGAACTTCAAACGTAAACTGCGAAAGAAAATCCTGGAAATGAAACGGAAATACATGAAAACACAAACATTCACATATAGTCGATATTATGACTAGTTTTGAGTTCATGTATGTACTTATACATAGATTAATTGAGGTAGCAGGAATAGTCTCCGTGCGGTTAATTGCGCCGCCATGTCACCGGAAAAACGTCTTGTTTATCGCAACGAATTATTTACAGGCGCAATGGAAACTTAAACAATTCACCGCGGAAACTGCACTTTGTTTAACGGACATCTGTCGCCTGTCAACCGCGCGTTCGCTGCGCGCTATCGCATTGTCTCTACACTTGAAAGCCGGTTATATATGTATGTATGCATTCAGTCGTGTTGTGTGTGCATATCCTTACCGGCTCTGTCGGTGCAGTTACTGCACATATTTAAACGTGAATGGTTCCTGGGATTTCCGCCTTGTTTATGCATGGCTTTTCAATGTAAGTGGCCATCAATTCGAGGGCGTAACATTGTTTGTATTCCGTACGTATGTAAATATTGACCTACTCGATTACGTAGAAGGGGATCAGTGTGTAGCATTGTCTTTGTGGTGAATTCAAAGCGGATTATACGGGATTAAATATATTGAAGTTTAGATAAAAAAGGGACGTTTTTGGGAAATTAACAATACTAAAAGGCATCCAAAAGGAGTACGCTATTAATAGCGTGGACGCCTCTAGCCGGTATGTTTTGTTACAAGGGATCCGATCGCAGACCGCGAATAGGCGTCGGAGTATTTTTAGGCGGCATAGACGGACGATCGTCTAGTACTACCTAGTACCTTTCCCGAAATTTCGATTTTTCATGATTTTCGGTAACGGACCGACAATGCCCAAGGCTGATCCCCGCGCACCGGCGAGAAGGGTCGGATTATGTAATATTGCCGGTGATCAGCAGGTAGTCATGCACCGAACATCAAACCATCGACACCTTGAACGACGACGAATTTGGTGCGAAATGAGCACAAAGGGGATCGAAGAAATGGTAAAACATTATTAATTAACATTCTAATTAATGTAATAACCATTATTCGGAAGACGTCGGTTACCAAATATGTAAATTATCGATAGTTGACGGATATCTAGAGCAGATAAGAATTTTGTGTTTTCTTCGATTATTTTAGTGTTACAACGGAAAATAATGATGATACAGTATGTGTAATTTCTAATTAAGAAATACACAGGGTGACAATTTCACGTTTAATTATTACAATATATACAGTATGTGTAATTTTTAATTAAGGAATATACAGGGTGTACCGACGATCCCGAACCAATCACAGGTGTGCACGGGAATTAGCGGAGAGTGGTGGTATAGGGGGTCTGCTGAGGTGTGTCGTAACGGGGATCAAACGAACGACTGCGAGTCTTTTTACAAGTGGGAGGGGTTTAGCGGGTCTTCTGAGGTGGGTCGTAATCCGTTATCAAATTAACGACTGCGAGACGCGAAGCGTCGAGTCTTTTTACAAGTGAGAGACAGGAATTTACAAAAAGGAATATACAGAGTGCACCGACGATCCCAAATCACAGGTGTGAACGAGGGTTAATGGAGGGTGGTGCGGTTTAGCCTGTCCGCTGGTTTGAGACGTAATCC
This sequence comes from Cetonia aurata, assembly GCA_949128085.1. Taxonomy (NCBI): domain Eukaryota; kingdom Metazoa; phylum Arthropoda; class Insecta; order Coleoptera; family Scarabaeidae; genus Cetonia; species Cetonia aurata. The sequence goes on from OX421885.1 coordinate 41,704,569, forward strand.
GTCATCAAACGACTATTTCATTGGCTGGGTGAACGGTCCAGAGTTTACTAGTTTGCTTTTCTATTATCCTTACAACAGTCTTCCTATAGTCTTTTTCCTCATTTTGAAGGAAAGGTAGACATTAAAAAATCATATACAGGCTGTTTTTGCATTCACCCTAGGGCAGTGGTTTCGATGGAAGAATTACGAAAAATGACAATTTTTTTTTTATGTCAAAAATGAATTCTAGCAACTCAGAAGAGAATCTTGGTTGCAAAAATGTTTTTTTAGTTTTTTTTTCACATAACACCGGAATGGCAGGAAGTAGAGAATACCACTTACTCTCAAAAGATTCGGCGCGGTCATGGAAAAAACATTCTGAATGTCAGTAGGACAAAATGGGAGCAGTACTTAACGCAGAAATTAAGATGTTATAGGCGAAAAACAGCGAAATTTAACGATTTTCTTCTAATTTTTACAAATATGTATAGGAATTGGTTGGAGATACTGATGTTGCTTTCCACCATTCGATTCCCCGTTAGAAGACGCATCAAGTAGACCCTATTAGAATGCTCTATTGTCGACTTGATTTTTCAAACAAAGACAGTTAGAGGTATCGGCAGACGCTTCTCACCATTCAATTCTTCCTAAACCGGGAATATTACCAGATCTTATTGATGCCCTATTGATTGATATATTTGGGGTAAATCCTTTTTGCATTCAGTTTTAGTTTTTCGTTATTTAACAGGTTAAAGTAGATTGTATAAAAAAGGATTTTTAAATACAATTCTTGCTATATCTTTGCATAATAAAATCTATTTTAGTAATTATAAACATCATAGGTCGCTTTTGACAATAATTAATATGATATGACCTATAATCTAACTACCGCAATGCTTGCTTCTTTCTTCTGTTATTTCTATTCAACTGTGTATTTGCAAAAGAAATCCCATTAACTCACCACCGCCAAACACAATCCGAGATACTTTTGACTCCATTTCCATCAGCGATGCGCCGATCTCAAATTCGTCCCACCCATTTACGGCTCGGTATATCTCACTACCCGATAAGTTCTGGATCGGAATGCGTTCGAATTTCGCCGTAGGCTTCCCAAAAGCCACTGCAGCGACGTCTTCGATAACAGCATCGGCACCTTATTCTATTCTATTAGCAGTTATCGCGCCAATTCCCATGCTAATGCGGACCGGCATGTTACTCGGGCTGCTTCAGATAAGGAGAGCGAACGGTTACTACTCGAGGCCACCATGACTTATTTAACGTAATTGTATTGGGGAATTGTGCGCTCCGAGGCTGCTATGGGGCATGACCGAGAGAAACGGTCCGCAATGGATTAGTTGGGCGCGGCCATTGGAGATGAACTTAACGTTTGCCAGTAAACATTTAGATAAATTTTCGATACAAATGGAGGTAATAAACGGGAGGTTGCGGTTTTCGGTGCGTCGGTCACGGTAAAGATTCTGCGTAAGTACGATGGGTTTGTTGATTTACATACATCCGAAATGCATGGAGGGCGTAGTAAATTATTCAAAAGTAAACCATAGTTTTTCTTTTTTAAACTGGTCATTAACAAAAATATTAGCCAAGAAATAAAATATTTTTTTATGAAGTTCTTAACACACAAATTAGAAACCGGACATAATTTTAATCCAAAAGTCTGTTACACAAATGTGACAAAGGCCTAAAACTGGATTTACTGGATTACACATATTAGTTAAAACCTATTTCAATAGGATATCATGACCATTTTTAAAAGAGTATCGCAGATGACTCTGAGAGGTATTTAATTGAATTAAACAGATATCTAATTTTTGAAATATTAAATAAATTAAAACTAAAAAATATTGTCTACGAGTTTCATGGCAATGCATTAAATACTCTCACTTACAATATATAAATCCTTATATTGCACTGGCCCGTGCTCATCTACTAGCTCCATATATATTTTTGCCGAAAATAAAAAGTATTTCAGGTGTTATCTAAAAAGAATTTATCAAGCAATTATTTTTTATCCGTGCACACATGAATGCATTCAATAATTTCAAACGCGCATGCATAAACTAAATACCTCCCGGCATTCCGGACTGGTTTTCCGCGGTAATGAATATGCAATGGAAATTAGTACACCTATGCATTCCATGCGCTTACGCTCTATTTGGTTTACGTATTACCAACATAGGGCACATACACCGTTCTGTCTAGTCCAATACGTTCATTACAGATACAGGTATCATACGGGTGTTCGCACAATATAAAAGACGGGTAGATGTCAGTGGCGACTCGTTTAAACACGGGAAAACAGTGAAAACTCTAAAATACTTAATGGTTATACATTTTAATAAGCTAAGACAGAGCGCAAGTACATTTCAGAGTAAAATGCATGCGATTAATTTTAAACTGCCGCCAAAAAAGTTATAAAACCTGGTATTTGTTGAGTATGATTTGTTTGGGTATTCATAGTGTTCTAGTGATAGTGCTTTTAACATAACACTTAAGTTTCAAATCCCTCTCATACTTCAATATTTCATCCATGAGCGTCACGTTGACATCAAGTGTTTGCTATATTTTTTTAATTGCGTTTGACGATAACAGAAACATTATAACGATTCTTTTACAGCTCGGTCTAGCAGTTAGCGTCGGCACAACGCAGGCAGTTTACTAGCCTTCCTCGCTCTGACAGTCTTGTCGGCACAGCTTTCCTGATATACGCAGAAATTCCCAGTTATTCGCAGTCTGGCAGTTGGTATCGGCGCAACTTCTGATACAACGCAGGCATTCTACCAGCCTTCCTCGCTCCGGCAGTCATGTCGGCACAGCTTTCTGATGCACGCAGAGACTTATTCGTAGTCATTCTCGTTTCGTAAGGTCGGTGCCGGCACAGCTTTCTAGCCCGACATGGCACCGGACAACTGTACGTTGAAACCGCCCGCGTATTTTTAACCTGGCTCGGTATAAAGATTTTTACTTCAAAAATATCGCGTCTAAATTCAAAAGCGCTCCTAAGCCCCGCGAATATTTGTTTATATTATCGATTGTACATGCATATGTTTTGTTATTCACCTGTTTTTGTCACTGTACGTAAGGAAATCATTGAAACTCTTCATATAGATTTTCTGTTCTAAGAAACGAATTTTAATTTGTTGTCTATAGTAAATCGTAGAAAAGATATGTTTTCTAGTTGTTCTATTTCACTGCTAAATAACAAAGGGACCTAAAATTGAACCTTGAACTACGCCTTGAAGTATTTCACCATTTATTCGCTATAACAGCACGTTTTCCTCGTAATAATTTACTGAAAATCCTTTCCCTAGTCCGCCGCCACTGGTATATACTACTTACCTACTTCCGAGCGCAGATACGTATTAAAGAACGAAATTTCGTATTTTCCGAGTAATTCGCTATCGTGTCTTTCCTCGCCCCGCCAAATACTCATATGCCGTTTTCCCCCGTGTATTTATAGAGAGCTGCCGACAGCCATGCAACAATAGACTCCCAAATAGAGGATATCCCGGGTAATTTCGGCGAGCGCATAATCGCGCTTGAGTGTGCTCGGTTGGATCGATTGCTACAACGCTACTCGCCGATATTAAAACGGAATCGCCCTGGTGGAGGTATTAGAGCGATCGCTTCCGATATGAATGTGCCGAAATTAATTTCACGAAACGTACGTCTGCAATATGCGCCCTCAGGCAGACCGCACGCTAAAAGAAATCGACCGCTTTAAAGGCGGATGATGATATTGATGGTTTCCAGTGCTTGGCAGGATGATTTCCGCATTACGGAAAATATTACCTAATGAAACGATTGGTAATTCCTTTAGGATTCTACTTAAAACTGAATAAGACCACATAATTAACCCAACCGTTGAAGTACTTGTAGAATGTTTTCTATAGAAATGTCTGTGAAACCAATAATGCTTACTTCCTACCAGCTTTTTTCCAAAATTAATCGAATCATCATTATTATGTCAAATGTCTATTTTAGGCATTTGACGGATTTTCTTTTAAATGAAAACTTTGAGTTTAAAAACCCAGAATTTCTGGATTCTTGATTTTTGGAGTGTGGCCGCACCATCACTGCAATTAGGCCAAATTAGGCCCGTTAATATTGCCCCACCCAAGTCGTTTGACGATAAAAGAGGCATTATTTCCCGGCTCGGTCTGGCAGTTGCAGGCGGCACAGCATTCTGACACAACGCAGGCATTCTCAGTTATCCCCGTTCTGGCAGTTGGTGGCGGCATAGCATCCTGACAGAGCTCAGGCATTCCCAGTTATCCCCGATCTGACAGTTGACGTCGGCACAGCGTCCTGACACAACGCCGGCTCCCAGTTTTCCCCGATCTGGCAGTTAGCGTCGGCACAGCATTCTGACACAACGCAGGCATTCTAGCAGCCTTTTTTTGTAGTCGTGTCGACACAGCTTTCTGATACATGCAGAAATTTATTCCTGGACATTCTCGTTCAGCGCCGGCCAAGCTTTTTGGCCCAACGTTTTTTGTTACTCACTTGTTTTTGTTTATTGTACATACTTAATGTCTTTCACACCTATTTTATGGTAATAAACTCTTGATTTAAAACACACTTTCACTGTTTAAATTACTACGCACACCCTGATCGTAGCCCTGGATACCTCGCTCTCGCACTAACAGCTACCATTCTGGCGTTAAAACATTGTTGTAACGACGAAGTAGACGCAACACGGATCAAATCATCACGCGACAATCCGTTTGACAGCCGATTCGCTCTGTACCGAGGTGAGACCGCACGAAGATTTGAACCTACAGGGGTCAAGGCAAAGGTAATAAGCTTTACAAAAGTCAGTAAGTAAAAAGTAAGCAAACACAGTAATAGTAAATAAGCCACAGTAGTAAATAAACGTCGTTACAAGCTGTTGATTTATAGCAGTTGCGGGACAAAATTTTCCAAAGATCAAACGTTATTGATGCTAAAATGTTGGAGGATATTAGAATTAACTCATGTCTTATTTTTCTCTAAGTAAGAGCGAATATAAAAATAATATTTGTGAGGTATAAGATCGTTTACATATTTAAAAGGTAATAATTCCTTTGAAATTTCTTTTTAACAAAATCCTTAAAAGATATGGAATTAATTTTTTGTCGGTTGGCACCTATAATGCACTTACGTAACTTATTTTCCTCAACTTCAACAGAAAGCGCCGTCTACACCAAACAACAGAAACGACGATTCAAACAATGCAGTGTTCCAGCCGGCGAAACTACAATCGCTAGAAAGTCTCTAATTAAATAGAAACGTCTCTTCTCACGAATTAGAGATATATGTCGCTGTAAGGACGACAAATTTTCGCAGATTAACCAAAGAATTCACGTTGAAGTTTTTATCTCTGCGCAAGCATCAAACCCTCTAATTATAAAACGCGGACTATCTAACGAAACATCACTTCTGGGTCTTCCCTCTAAATTTTCTCCCGAACTAGGTAGTATAACAATGTGGAAAAGTCAGAATACAATGGAGAGAACTAAATTATATTCGGGGAAACTAGATTAACTAGCAGCACATGCAAATTAGTCGTCCCGGATTAAAGTATTCCTTGTGGGTCATTCTAAATTAACTTTAGTCTGAATACATATACCTTCGGGACAGTCGGTGTTGGTTCGTTGACGTCTGACTCGCGTCCCAGTGGAAATAACGTATGGAGTCGTCATACGAATTCGAAAATTAAGAGTTTAAGGGTTAGGAATGTGCTCGAGGAAGTTTAATTAATTTCGAGTTGTTTACATATGAAAGATATTACAGATTGTAGGTGCAATCTTTTAAAAATATTACCTACGTAAGGATTAAAAATCAAAATTGTAGATAATTACGCAGTTAGGAAACATTGTCAAATAGCACAATTGCGGTGTTGTCAGATATATTTTTGGAAGTTATAACGTGTAGTGCAAGCAAATAGAACTGCTTCCCAAATTTCAACAATTTATTTGAGGTACTTCGAGCACTGAAACGTACCTGTTTTGACATTTAAAATCGTGTTGCTTTCAGTTTTGATACGATCTACTTATGATCTAATTGTGTGAGTTTTCGTTAGGAGAGTACCTACAGGTAGATTTGTTTGTAGCAGTTCAAGTGCTTGCACTTAGCATTGCACTCATCTTCTTTTATCGTGGTGTCGCCTGATTTATAAGTGACAGCGAGGACTTACAGCGAGGACATTTGCTGCAGAGTCTTCCTTATTGTATTGACCACAGCAATTTAGCTGAAGGGAATCCAGTAAGAACAAAGGGGAAGGTAGGAGTGACTACCCAATGTGTCAACGCCAGACATGGACAGTACTGTTTCGAACTTATTAGTTCTCATCAGCATGCCATAGGTGAGACACAATCAACAACACTCTACCACCAAGCAGCAAACATAAAGATGTAAATGAAAAATAGCGCAACGCCATCTACCCATGGAGCTAAAATACCTGGTAGCCTCCACATCAGAAATAGCAAAGCTATCAAGCAGTAATGGAGTACAGGCACAGCCATCACCCACTAAAGTGTATCACACACATTAAATAATGTGAACAGAAAAAAAAGGGTTGTGGAAGGAACATTTTGGAGTAGCTATGTACATGATATTTTGGAAAAAAAACAGTAATTTTTTTTTATGTAGTTTATGGATTAGAACAGAAATATATGAATTTCTCATTTACGTGATCGGTGTGTTACATTTTTTTCTTATTTTAATCCTATAGAACCTCCGTCATTCACCACTGATCTTATTAAACCAAAATGTCCGAATTGTCAAGAAGAGAAAGTAACTCCCCCTACACCTGAATATTCGCAGCTAAAAGAAAAATACGAGTCAATTGCTTTCCACTGCTCTTCATGCCTGCAATATTTTATCAAAATCGGAGGTGACCGGTTGGGTGACTTTGCTTGTTAGTTAGTCTATGTTCAACCCTGGCTTATTAAAGATACTTAAGTACCCAATTTATTCATTTTATTTTGCAATTTCAATTTATTACCCAACATAATCAGCACTTGTCAACCACGCGCTAAAATTTCATTTTACTTATTTTGTTTTGCTACCGCCATCTATTGATCAAAGGTTTGTATTGCACTAATAAGGAAAATTAGTAGTGATGAAAATAAAATACAAAACCCAATACACACACTAAAGACCACCCAAGATAATGTTATTAAGCCTAAAAATGTATATTGAAACACGGGCAAGATAACCAAATTATCCATAATCTAATTTCGGTGGGTCCTTAGAGGCAGGATATTGGCGGTGTTGATTATTAGGTATATGAAAGCCAGTAGAGCATCCTGCTGCATTGAAAATAGAAGATACTCGCAACAAAGACAGGCGAAAAATTACACCGGTCGTAAAAACGTCAAGTACAGGTGCACTCAGTTAGATAGACCACTTAGTTTCTGATATAATATTCAAGGAAGTAAATTCACCCGAGCTCCCTCTACCCTCCCAATGGCTAAACGGATTAAACAAAGCAGTTTGTTCCCGGAACAAACGACACGAGCGGTCGCTCTAACTCTAAAACCCGTCGCCCTCAAACAAGTTGGAAATGGAAAAGGCGAGGCGGGGTATGGTAGAATTCGAAGCTGCGTTTGCTCACGTACAGGTCGATAAATAATTAAACAAAGTATAACTCTGTTCCCCTTTCCCCCCGTACGTCGGTTTTTAACGGTATTAGGCTATTGAGACTACCCACCCATTTCGTGGATGTCGAACGCAAAACCGCCGTCCGTACGCGGAGGATAGTCTGAATTTGTACACAACAAAGTTAGCGGTGGCGGTTTTAGATTTATATGGCTAACTTCGGACAGGAGAGTCGTCCTGAGGGATTTTAATATGGAGGGATTACCGAATGAAGGCGATATTTCGCCCAATTGCGAAAAGCGGTGAAGAACAAAGGAATGTGGCTGCTTCTAATTTAGGTAAACTTAATGCAAGTTATCATTTGGAAAGCTAAAGTTGATGTCGATGTTCCGATGTGATTTTGTTCTTAAGTGAGAAACAAGAGATTACAAATTTTACATGTTCAGATCAAATATCCTGAAATCGAGCTTATCACTAGCGACAAGTGATCGCAGACTGAGTGGATGGCGCCACCCACGACAGTTCCCCATGTGCTAATATGCCAATCTCACTTTTCTTAAACATTTCTCATACATTTACCACCATAATAATCTAGTAAGTTTGTTTCCTTTTAAACCCAAAGATGCAATTTTACGACTTCTTAAAATTAGCAGTCAATAATTAGTAATAATCATCAAAACCCAAATGTATGCTCCGTATTTATTTAGCTTATTAAATATTTATGTTCCCAAATCAAATGAACGTTTTAAATAGATTATTGTTTGAAAAATTTTAATTATTTTTAATGTCAATCGAAATGTTTGTGTCGTCATTTATACGTTTTAGTTTAAGTAATATAAGATTTATCCTGTAATAAGCAATATATTGCTGTTGAATAAATAATATTCAATAATAAAATATATAAATAATTAATTAATAATTATATAAATAATAAAATATTATTTATTTTCTTCGACATATTCAATGTTGATAAAACCTTTTTTATAAAATTTTATAAAATTATTTTGAATTTGAATTTTCAATTTAACTACACCTTTTTTCTATTGTTTAAGCGCTTAAATTAAGTACTTTCTTTTTGGTTTATTTTGAATATTTCCTCCTTTTAGCTCTTTTTAGTCAAGCAAGCAACCTAATGATTCTGGCATATGTTTACTTTTGTCTTTGTATACTTCCAGATACCCTGCTGAGGCCTTTTACTTTAATTGTTTTCTTCTATTCCGGAGAGGGGTTTATTACTCTATTATTTGCGCGTCTTGATACGTGGAAGCGATATAATCTTGAGCCCCACGACTAAAAAGGTCTGTAATGTGACGGAGAACTATCGTGGGTGGCGCCACCCACTCAGTCTGCGATCACTTGTCGCTAGTGATACGCTCGATTTTAGGATATTTGACCTGAACAACCGTCTCTAGCTAAGCATAGCGGCCACAGTTCACCTTCGACATTCTGCGTACAAGAGGATACTCTAATCTTATATACAGAAAGGTGTGTAAGTTGTGTAAGGGGATTGTGGGCTCTGTTTCCTTTATTTGTTTTTTTAATCCCATTTACTAGAGGTAGCAGACCTTTAAACTCACACTTAAGATGTAATACCAAAGAATTAATAAGAACTATACAAAAACATTAATGCACTTAGCCCATTCAAATATATTTCAAAACAACTCCTGAATTATAGAATTCGTTGGATATTTCTATTACATGACCAAACAAAGTTTAATCCAAAAAATGCCTAATATCGTTAGATCCGAATGCACCGGAGCGCAATCTCGCGTTCGGTTAATCGGAAACTTTCCGGACAAACACAAATCAACGAACTCTTATTAAAGCTAGGTGTCGAAACCAACAGCGCCATAAATCAGCCACAATCTCGTCCACCCGCTCCACGGCGCCTCCGTACGAGCCCACGGAGAGAAACACAATTCGACCAATTCTCTTCGAAGATTGGATATTTCCAGATAGCGTTCGTGCGTTATTCCCTATGCGCGCGCTCTTTTCATTCCCTTACTTACATTCGATAGAAAAATGTAATTATTGAAATAAATCAACCTTTAACATATAATTTTCTATCGGTGGATTAGTTAAAAGGTTCCTACTTACAGCGCCACTTTTTCTCTTATCCTACCTACGTCACTTTCAGACGGTTTAGATGCCATTTCCCCTGTCGAATATCGATGCGTAACTTTTTTAATTTAGGAGCGAGGCGACACACACATACAAGCAGGGATACGCAAGCTCGCTTTTAAAATTTAACGACAGGCTTGTCGATTTTTTTGCAATTTCGTTGCTAAGAGCATATCAGGGATCGAGGAAAAGGAAAAAACAGCGTTTTGACAGCTGTCAGTCGCGTTGCGGATTAGCATCGAGGCTGGGAAGGTGCCGCTGCTTCGGACAATTACGCTAATTGAGCACTAAACAACCTGAAAGTTCTTGCCCGCGTGAGCTCCGCAGGCGTCCCCTTGGTTGAAAGTTCGCCGGCGATGTATTTTTAATTCCGCCAAGTTGGAAGCGGATTAGGCAAACAAAACGCGGGAGGGGGACGCACTCCAATTTACGTTAATTGTTTAGAAGGTACACTTAGTTTGAAGTTTGAGGCGTTGTCTTCGACGTCCCAAGTTCGACATTTTCTCTTAAAAAAAAATTCGGAAATTACCTTAGATGTAAGGGATGCTCCACTGATTGTGAGCGTTTCGAGAAAGCGTGCATTATTCAAAGAGAATTATTAGAAATTTATTTGGTAAAACAGAAAACAAAGCAAACTTTTAAGATAGCACATAATGTTCGTTAAATAAAATATTTGACACACAGTAATGCAAAAGCGATTAAAAACAAAAACCTTTAACTTTTAATTAATTAAATAACTACTTCGAATAGAATTTGAACATATATTCCTTCAGCTTTTCGGTTCTTGGCGCACACCAATTTTAGGTCTAAACCACGCATAAAATACTTTTCAGCACAGAGAAAAAGGTATATCTATAATAAATGTATTAAAAATGCTACCTCATTTATTTATTTCCCACAAGGATAACATAATAATATCCTGTTAAATTAAGCTGAAATACATTTCCCACCGGATGACCCACGATCAACAAATGGTGGCATCACTGTCTGGATATACACATGTATCTGTCCTCGGCTACAGTTCCTGTTTAATTAAATTTAAACGAGCCACGCATATATGCTGTTGCTTGCTTAACTGCATTAATTAAATTCTACCCTATTATGCAGATGTATTAATTAGAACCGGCAGAGTATTTATTTAATTACAATTTAAAAATAAACCTACCCTGTTCCAACATTGGTATAATACTTAATTAAATCTAACGTCCACATAGTATGGCATTAGAATGCAATGAAAAGTGTATTAAAAGACGTCAGGTTTTCAAGGAATTTTATATGTGATAAGGGTGGGTTTAATTCGATAAAGAAAATTACATTTTCTCTGCCAATGTGACGCAATGAAAGCAACTTACTTCAATGGAACTGGTGACGGACGTTTTCCCAGTATCACCTTGAAGACTGTATTCTTTTTATTATTATTGTTAACACATCACCTAGCCAACACATTGACATCATTAACTGGTCATAAGATAATTCGTCGACTAAAAAGCTAACCTGTTTTTAATGTGCTATTAAGATAGGCAAAATGAAGATTCCGTTTTATTTTGCGTGTTAATATTTTGTATGATACTATAAAAATTATGTTAGTAATCATTCTGATGTAATCATCACGTAAACGAGATATGCCACAACAAGCACCATTTGTGACGTATACAAGACGTGAGTTTTTAGTTTTCGACGTAATATGACATGAAAGCGACGTCATTAAGACGTTTCTTTGTCGGCTAGGAAACCAATCAAATAAGTAAATATATCAAAATTCATTCAAATGAAAGGAAAAATGCTTAAATAGCCTTGTTTCCATTTATATTCCTTTCTAATAACAATTTTTGTTTGATTTGATTGGTTTTATTTAATATGAGATAGCGTCTGCGTGGTTGAATGACTTGGTCCGTCCACAGGAACCCCTCTGGTCTATTGTTGAGCAGTTGTTGTCTAAATGCTCATCCCATTACGATACTCTCAGAAATCTTCAAAAAAAAATTGAGTTATAAATTCACAGTTATACAAAATTTTCTCTCTCTTCTGTAAAATTACCGTAGTATTCTTGGCGTACAATTACCAGGAATGTTACTGTAATCTTTTTTTTAATGTGTACCTCGCTTTGCAACAAATATATGGAAGTACCTCAATGACCTGCTGCCAAAAAAAGCGGATAGAGAGAAGGGGTCAAATAAAATGACCTGTTAGGTAACCTGACCTCACGCTGTTAGACTTTTTTGCGGGGTTTTTTAGAAACTAAAGTTTACATGACTGCTCTAAAATCTGTTGATGACCTGAAACAATCCATTTGGCGAGATATCAACAAAATTACACCAGAGGTTTAATTAGTAATTCTATTGTTAAACGAATTCAGTTATGTAAACTATAAAGAGTAAATTTGAATATTTACTGAAGAAAAAAAATAATAAAATATAAGTCCAGCAAAAATAAAAGTTGTATAATAATTTTTTATTGAGAATCTTTAAGAGTTTCTCAATTTTTTGGTAAAAAAATACAGTGCTGACATTTACGACTGACAAAAACATTTTGTTTTGTAACTACTGGGATATCTGGCAACGCTGCATTGAAGTTACCTGTCGATTTTTCTTAGCTAAGTAATTTTCTACAGTAGTCTAGTCTCCATCTCTTCAAATAAACTTCAGTATTTGCTTCACACTGTATGTGCAAAAAAAAGTTGCCTTCACCAATCTATTAGCAGGCCGTGACATTTTTTTTTCATCTCTTTACAGTGCTTAAAATATCGTCCAGGTTGGAAACGATCTTTTTTCCCTGTTGTCCCTCGTCAAAATCAGCGACGAGAAACACAGTTTCCGTTTCAAATGAAATACGCGGAAACCGCAGAAAAAAGCGGAGAATTTTATCAAACGAGAGCACGCCTGCCACTTGGGTCCCGGGTCCTGGTTCGGGAACCTATTTTAACTAATCTGGTTTTATCTCCGCGCGCAGTGCGATAAATTAAACCAAACCCGTTCGGGCTTCCTTCCCCTTCTCCTTCCTCTCTTTCTACTTTCTCCATTCGACATTTTCCCTACTCTTTCTATGTCGGCGCGGTGGATACTACCGCAGAAGAAAAAAAAAACAATTAAGGACCGCTGTCAGATCGGAATGGATTTCACAATTTATCAGGAAAATTACTGCAATTACGCGAGCCGAATTGAGGACCGGGGTGGGACCGTGCCATCCGTTTTCGGTCGCTGAAGAACTCGTGGGCGAGACAAATTTTCAGCGGTAATCTGATAATATATATTTTTTGATGATGACACCTTGCCTGTTCGTTCCATTCCAAGGACCACGAAAATGAAAGGATTTTACGAAGTTGGTTTTTCCATATTCGAAATTCTATTCGATCTAATGCAATATTTATTTGGCTATTATTATAATAGAATATCTGGCGTTCAATTTTGCAGTACAAGCACCGTAGAAAAAAGGAGTAAAGTATTCACTCGCAGCTTTAAAAGGCGAGGATCAAGAGATAACTCATAACTAGAGCAGACCACTTTCAGTGCGCGCCATGTGCGCCGGTATGGGAGTGTAATTCGTAATATACTAAAATATGCGATAGAATAGGGACGCAACATGAGCTTGTTACCGATATAAGTATAGAAGTAAAGACATTTATTCTATCAGAAATAATTAAATATACATTTATAACAAAAATCCCAAAAGAAAGGTGAAAAATCCCTTACCACAAAATTAGATAACAAATCTAAATACGTATTTCGGCAACTAAGTTGCCATCTTCAGTAGAAACAAGTGAAGAGCAGTGTTAAACATAGTGTTTTCGGCTAAGGTAAACCTTGGAAGATATGCTCTTCACCAAATCACTAGTGGAATAACACTAAGTGTTATAGTTTTCAAGCCACAGTCTCCACCCATCACAGGAAATATACATTTGGTTTTCTGCTATTAAAGTAATATGCAATACAGTCATTCCCATATCGGCGCACATGGCGCGCAAGAAAAGTGGTCTGCTCTACTCATAACTCATTTTTAACTTATTGGAATATGTCTAGATTTATACGAACAATTGTAGACATATTGTTTCTCGTCCTGTTGCTTTTAATTTTTCTTAATAAGTGTGCAAACCGAGATGTAAGTTTGGGGAAAAAATTATTTTTAGAACTTTTAATCTAATCCAGATCTAAGTAGCAATGTAAGGATTCGTCCTGCAGTTTCAGCTATAAGCTAACAGTGAGCGTGGCAAATTGTCGTGACAGCGAGATTACAGTTTCCTTCGTTGTTGAAATGAGTGCGTAAAAAATGTTTATTGCCACTGTTGCCAGATTCATTATTTAGTGGACTTGATAGTGTTTGCATCGTATTTGGAATTGGATATGTGCAAGAATAGTTATTTGTATCACTAGGCCAGAAACTATAGTTTTGCGAGTGAGTACGGTTTGTGGGGCCGAGGCGAAGCCGAGGTCCCACAAGTGCGAATACTCGCAAAAGAGTTTCTGGCCGTGCGTTACACACTATTTTTTGAGCCGACAAATCTTAATTTTGTTGTAAATAATAAAAGAAATTAACGCTAGGGAGTTAACAGTAGAGGTTGGCAATACATATTACGTATGAATTTTGAATTGGAAATTAGGATTAAAATACCTTAGTGTTTTGACGTTTTAATTTTCTTGGCAGTTTTGATACATATTCATCATGTAATAAGGACAATTGAGACCCCAGCTCATATTACAGAGGTTGTGTGTGAAGTTATTAACCATTTATTACCTGTAAAATCTTCCGAAAATAGAAATGGAATGAATATGAATTAATTAAGAGATTGTGTAACGAGAATTCTGTCATCTGTCATCGAATCTATAATTAATGGCAGAAATGTCAGTAATTTCAATATAGTGTTGCCAACCAATAGCGGTCTTTTTGCCGGCCTAGGCCGGAGAATGCTAAGTTTCCGGCCGATTTATAGTAATGCAAAATCAGTGTTTCTGGACGGAGGCGCAAAAATAAATATTATTTAAAACATGTTTTCCTTCTAGCGACCTCTGTGTTTCTGTTGGATAATTCGAACACCGACAGCTATTGTACAATTTAAAAATTAGTAGCGACATCTTTAGGAATAACATTGCATAAAAAGGACGAAAAATTAATTATCGGTATTTTTCGCAAACTCTCTTTAACACTCTTTGGATTATCCAAAGGCCCGGTGCGACTATTCAAAAAAAAAAAAAATTAAACTGAAAATAGAAAAAATTGAAAAATTGAAAAATTGTAAAATCGAAAAATCGAAAAATTAAAAAATTGAAAAATCGAAAAATTGAAAAATTGAAAAATTGAAAAATTGAAAAAATTCAAAATTTAAAAATTTAAAAATTTAAAAATTTAAAAAATTCAAAAATTCAAAAATTCAAAAATCAAAAATTCAAAAATTTAAAAATTCAAAAATTCAAAAATTCAAAAATTTAAAAATTATAAAATTATAGAAATTGGAATATTGAATTTCCAAGTCGGGACGTATTTCATCGAGTTCTTCGAAAACGAGACAGGTTTAAAAAAACAAAAAAAAATTAAATTTAGAAAGAGAGACCTTATAATGTAGTTAATATTCTAATGCAAACGGGCAGACTATTTGTTTTGAGTCTCTTGCTATTCCTGAATTACGTAAATGATATTAACTTACTGATAATAGGCAATAACAGTTATTCGGGTAACCTAAATTAAGGGTAACATTTAAACCTTTGGACGCTTGGACTTCCTCAAATAATCTAAGCATAAATATAAGTGAAACTAAAGCAAAATGACAACAAACTACAGATACATAATGTATGAAGTTAGCAAGCACCATATTCTAATATGGGATACCTACTGCTGAAATCGCTGGTAAAGTACGGTATAAGTCTTTGGAGTTATTTTGTTTTTATTTTTATCTTTCTTAAGCACACAATATGAATTTCCATTAAACGTATTGCTATTTTCCTCAACAAAACGCAAAACGGACAAACCACACCAGCTTTCGAATCTCAATTTATTTACCTCAAACTCCTCGGTATCGTCCTTTCAACACAATTTCGCCTCCGCTTTCGACTAAGACGTGTAAATCCTGCCCCATTGTTAGCGCTGGGGATTTATCTTGCACTTGCACCGCTCCGATACACATTGGAGCGGTGGTGGCGATCCTCTAGGGGCGAGCATAGCGTTCGGCATCCCCATAATTCCCGAACGCCATGCGACTGACCCACTAAGTTCTAAGATAAAGACTCGGTAACACGGGTCCTGCGGGAGAGAAAGGATATTGGGAATTGTAATCTGGTCAGGGGCAATTATGCTCGTCTAGTGCGGGTGGAAATACAAAAGGAGGATGCTGTATCGTTGTAGTTACACAATGCATCGTGTTCTGTTTCCTGGTTTCGGTCGAAATGGTTTCGTTATGATGTTTTGATATCTGATAATGAAAGGCTAGGTATTTCTAATTTCCTTATATACGTGGTTTCATAAGCATCTAATTTCCTCGAAGGTAGGTAGGTAAATAATCTATAATAGTTTAGTCTCCTCAATTAATAAATTCAATAATTAGATTCCCTAATTTTTAAGTATGCTCGTTGAAATTGTTCCTTAAAAAACTCTTGTAATCGTGGTACATGTCGAAAACATTATAAAATACATATATTCATGAGCTTTACTAATTCATTCGCGCGAAATAAGGTGCAATTTCTACTTTGTAATTCCTTCTATCACCCTTCACAACATTATTATTGAAAGGACAGGCTTTCCGCATTACGCATTGTACTTTCTCGGTAGAATTGTAATTATAGCTTTTACCGACACATTTTTTTTTTAATTATGCTCGCGTGAGCAAGAGAGGTCTCCAACCGTGGCGGTCTGAGAAACACGTCAGCTTTCCTTTCAAGACCAAATTGTCGTCCTTACGGCTTACCGATAAGCTAAATTATCCCCTTTTATGCCGGCGGCTTTTGTCGTTGGACACGGCAAGCGTATTACTCATTAAGTGTCCAGGGGAAAATTAATTCTGATTTATGTCGCATATAACAGTGACAATCGTACGGGGTGACACAGTGAATTGGTTCTTAATGACTTTTCCTGTGAAATTCTAGCTAAAATGGAAGGTTATACTTGTTTTAGCGGACACCTCTATTCCTGTAAATTCCTCAAACGTGTAACAAGTTTGCGCATTTAGACAATATACTGTTCCCATGTGCAAATGTCCTTTTTATTTTGAACGTACCTGTAGATCATATTCACTTCATTTTAACATATATTGTTGTTTATAAAAAAGAGTGAGAATTGCATTCTGGGTTAGCTCGCCATTTTTAAAGTTCATTTCCTTCTTGAAGTCGAGCTAAGAACATCTAGGTAAGGTTATCTTATTCAATTTTAAATGTTAATAATTTTAATCTCAGGTAATCTGATTAAATTATTTAAAATCTATTTCGTTTAATCACATCTTTATTTAAAATCTAATATTTTACATGTTATTTATAAAATATTTCAAGGGCACATGGTAACATTATATTTCGATTTTTAGGCTCAAAATTCAAAGATCAAAATTCAAACATCACAGCTCAGAGATCACTGTTCAGCGCTTAAAGCTCTTTTCATATATCTTGTGTGTAATTCAATTTAACTTGTTTTTTTGTTGTCAAATTTATCTTTTTAATTAATTAAATTGTTACTGTTAATCTAAAAGGTCTGTTATTTTGATTATTGTGTACACCCGACTACCTTGCCGTTCGGTACCGACTGGCGCCCACATTGTTTTACACCTTAAAAGAACAAACCCACGACCAAGCCCCGATTTATGAGCAGCGGACAATTAATATTGCGTGAATTGCTGCAACAGCATTTCGCCACAAACAACTACGTCGCAAACATATTAAGATAATCTTATAGTAGCACGAGGGTGTCTCCATCCTAATGCATAATTTTTTATTTATTGAAATAAAGTATTATTTATTGTAACAAAAATGTGCAGTGCAGTTATTTCAGTAATGAATTGTTTACCTTGTATTGATGCACACTTGGGCAATAAAGATTTTTTGCTGTTTATAGTACCTTATTATGTAGCGGCTTTATAAATACGTTAGAAAACATATAAAAAATATCAATGTTGTATGTATATTTTAGTTTGCCGCTCTCGCATTAAAAAAAAAAAATGCTTCGCCCTAGTAATAATTGAACAGAAAGAATTATATTGTTTTAACTGGTTTAATCAAATGTGTAGATTAATTATCGATTTCCAACACAGCCTACTTGAGATTATTGTAGCATTGAACAAAAAAAAAAAAGAAATATTAAAATCTGATTGCATTTCATTTCCTGTAGTACTCATAAATACAATGGATGTCTGGATCAATATTGAACAAACAAACGCTCGTAAAGTTTCACATCCATCCATCCATCCTTCAAAAGATAATAAACCTTTGAAACAATCGGCGCTGTTTGCCTTTTTTTTATTCTGCATTGCCACATAACAACACACAAAAGCATCTGATAAAAAGAAAAAACATATGAATGAGCCAACTAGAAAACAACGATACGCAACGATATCAAGTGGCACAACGCTAAATATTGGATTCGTACCAGATTTTGATGATCGCGGGGAATCCCCGAACAATGCACCGTTATTTTTTTTACGTCAGTCCAATTACCCAGAATCCCTAATGAAGCTGAAATAATAGGAGCGATTTGCCGGCATTGCCGCTAAACGCGGCAGGGAAGGGAACAAAGCGCTACGTTCCGAATGAAAAATTTCGAATGGGACCGGACGAGGCAGGTAACCTTCTTTAAATGTTTAATTCGGGCCCGGGATTAATGTGACACGTTCGCGACTGTCTGATTTCCACTAGAAAAACGTCCACGGGCGAACAAAATTGCGGATTAGGCGATTAATGAATCGATTATGGCGACGTTATGCCAATTAATTCGTAAAGGAACAACGAGTTAAATGAAAAATGTCAAAATGAATCTTAATATCCTTTTGGTATAAATTCTACTCTTAAAGTATTACGTAATAACTAGAAAATCGGTCCGGTTCACCCGGCCAAACTAATTTGTCGTTTAATGTCCACTTACCGCCCCAACTCTGCAGAAAGTAGAAAGCCCGCGTTCCACCTGGAACGCACCACTTGCGCCCCAACTCGGCAGACCAGCCAAACCGCACCACTCTCCGCTAACCCCCGTCTACACCTGTAACTAGTTTGGGATCGTCGATACACCTTGTATATTCCTTTTGTTTTAATTCTTGCCTGTCACTTGTAAAAAGACTCGACGCTTCGCGTCTGGCAGTCTTTTGTTTGTATAATTGGTTTGGGATCGTCTGTACACCCTGTATATTCCTTTTTCTCAATTCTTGCCTCTCACTTGTAAATAGACTCGACGCTTCGCGCTCGCTTTAATTCATTTGTGTGATTGGTTTGGGATCGTCGGTACACCCTGTATATTTGTTTTTCTCAATTTTTGCCTCTTACTTGTAAAAAGACTCGAGGCTTCGCGTCTCGCATTACTTTGTTTGTATGATTGGTTTGGGATCGTCGGTACACCCTGTATATTCCTTTTTTTTTCTTCTTGCCTCTCACCTGTAAAAGGACTGGACGCTTCGCGTCTGGCAGTCTTTTGTTTGTGTGAGTGGTTTGGGATCGTCGGTACACCCTGTATATTCCTTTTGTTTTAATTCTTGTTTGGTATAAATTCTACTCTTAAAGTATTAGGTAACAATAAAGAAAATTTATAGTTCACTCACGTTCAGTTGATACTAGTGTACAAAGAGCAAAAACTCATATAATAAACCCACGGCTATAGACAATTTATTCATCGTTTTTGTACTCCAATTTTATTTTTATGGTTAAAAATGAAAAACGTTACTAATTTTTATTTGTGATATCATTTATGTAGTTTAATTATTTGTTAATCATTTTTACCAGAATAATAGTTCTGTATAAAATAGTAATTTTAAATTGATGAAAACTTTTTGATTTAAAACTATCAGGATACTATACAGTTATACAATCATATTTACAATTGCATATTTTGGGTTGTATACTCGACCCATCAAGATACACTATACATTATTACAAAATACCGTCATGCTCATACTGCAAGTGATACTATGGAAGGAAGGAATACTATGAGCATACCACACCATAAAACTATTATGTTTGGGCGCCATTTTACTTCTAATACTGTAGCCATTTACAATGAATTTGACTAAGCTTTGATTAAAAAAACATTATATCCTCTATCAAGTTTTAGTATATCGTTTATTAAGTTTCATTCCAAACTGTATCCCTTTTCTCTTTCCAGACAACAAACTGATATGCGACTGTCGCCTGGAGTGGCTCTACAAATTGAAGAACGAATCCAAGAACCAAGAAACCCGCAGCATCCTAGAGGAACTCACATGCTATTCCAAAACGGACGATCCAAACCCAGAACCGGTATCGGAAGCGCCTTTCATGGACGACGACGAAGTGACCGCGCAATACCCAGATGACTACAACGACAATTACGTAAACAGACAAGACGATTCGCCCAGTAGGTTGCAGAATCCAAACCAGAAGCGATTCTTAGACATAGCGCCGGACAAGTTGCCTTGTCCCAAGAAGCAGGAGAACACGGAATCGCCGTACGTCTATCAAAACACGCCCAAGTACGCGGAGATCAACTCCGGATCGAATAATTTGATCCAATTCGGCACTTGCCACGCGCTAATACCGATGATCGTCTACTGTTACGTCAGTTTGACGTAAACTCGTGCAGGTTCCATTAGTTTGGAAGATATCTCGCGTTTTTTAGAAACCGATATGATTTTTTCGAAGACATTCCGACATTTATTGTGCACCCAAATCTTCACTTCATGCATTGATAAGAACAAATACACGTTATATAATAAGATAAATCAACACCTTCACACACAAACGAACACTTCTCTGTCATCGTAAGATTGTACATTATTAAGTAAACTACTATTAACTATATATTTAAAGATCACCGTGATTTTTCTTTTTCATAAATAACCATTCCACTTTTTTACCGTTTATACATCGTATATTGTTCCATCTCGTGTTTTTTCTCTATATAAATACATTCCTTGTGTTAACTCGGGGCTGCATGGCATATCGGAATGGCTGAAGATCAACTCCTCGCGTGAAATGATTGATGGTGAACGGGAACGATGGCGTAGGAGCCATTCGTGATGAGATCTATATATAGATACCTGTAAATATATGTGTTTTTGAATGATTAGTGTAATCCATATGGCTGTTGACTTTGTAATATCACGATTTTGAGATTTTATGATTACCATTATTACATTGATTGAGTACTTATAATATTTTTCATTTTTCGATGTAGCTAATGATCAGTGAAATCAGTAAGAGACGTGTCCAAGGTTGTCATTCGATTTAAATAGAAATTGTAATCAGTTTTAAGCAAAAAGGGGAATATTTTATTAGATTTATTTAATTTGATACAGTTATATCTGATTTTAAGCAGAATTTCGTTCTCCGAAATCTAGTAAAACTCAAAGTAATGAGATGCCATACTAATGAATAGATTTTGTAAAATATTTTCAAAATGATAGATATACAGGGTGAAGAGAAAGTGACGCATAATATCCATAATTTCGTTATTAAGCAATTTTTAAAAAAACACTGAAAAACATTACTTTTACCATATCTATGGGTTGAGAAATAGTTATTTGTATCACTAGGCCAGAAACTATAGTTTTGCGAGTATGAGTACGGTTTTTGGTGCAAATACTCGCAAAAGAGTTTCTGGCCGTGTGTACACACTATTTTTTGCGCCGACAAATCTTAATTTTGTTGAGGAAGAAAAAAAAAGGACGCTAGGGAGTTAACAGTACAGGTTGGCATCACACGTTACGCGTGAATTTTGATTTTGAAATCAGGATTAAGATATCTTAGTATTTTGACATTTTAATTTATTTCGTAGTTTATTATGTTATCGTTTACATCCTTCTGGGTGTACTTTTTACATGTTTTAGTAATTTTCTCATAAGTTTTTAGATTTCTAGAAATGTAGGGTGGGACGTTTCCAAACGAACATCCGGTAAAATAATCCACAAAACCAAACAAATCCAATATAGCAAAAATAAACTCCCTTCCTCCAAAGCATCTGCTAATCATCCCCAATAACCCCTAATAACTTAATATTTCTCCTAAAATTAACCGAACAGATGATATCTCCTATCCATCCACATCGCTTTATTTCTCGGCCTGCAGAAAACTTCCTTAATTATTTCTGTGAGGGGGAGGGGGGGCGTTTTAACGCGCCTTGGGTGTCGGCCACCACGCCACAATTACGCGGAAGCTCCTGATATGTGATCCCAGAGAGCAATTACCCAATCGGAAGTCGAGAAACCAGCGATCCCTTTCTACCGGAACTCCGGGAGAACGAAATGAATAGCAACAGGTTCTTATCATCGTTCGGTCGGTGGTACGAAATGAATAAGCAGAGACTGTAGGGGAGACCCCTACCTCTCTTGAACTTTTTAAAAGGCGCGCCTGTAGTGCAAGAGACGAAATATTTACGTAGAGACAAAGCAGAAAAGTTAACGTCAAATGTTTTCTCCTTTTGTCACTGCGCCGCAGCGTTTTTAGAACCTTTGCCGGCTTTGATGGCGATAAACTAGGATGACTGGTGGTTGGTGACTTTTCATTTGTTAATGTTTCTTTTTGCTTCGGTTTTTCTATCTGGAAAAAAAAACAAAGGAAAGAAAGAAAGATTAAGAGCGGAACAATCTACTAAAGTCTGTACCCATACGAATTAATGTACGCTCCAAAAGATTGTCACAAATACGATTGGTATTTCATTTCTTTACTCTTAAAAGTTAATATCTATATTGGTAAAATTGGAACCTTTTGTTAACGATTTTGATTCATTTGTTAATCAATTTTTTGCGAGGATTTTCCTTCTTGTCATATCTAGTCCTCCTTTGATAGCAGAAATGCTTGCAAAACAAGCTGTTTTATTGATAAATTCTGTCAAAAAGACAACATGTCATGTATTTTAAACGACACAGAGTGAGGTCAAATGCCCTTAGCGTTGGCAGAAATTATAAAAATATATTATGCCTTTCAGGTTGAGAAACGAGGGAATTACTCAAAAAATTTAAAATGAATTAGTCAAAAAGTCAAAATTAAGAACTAAATGCTGGTTTTTGTTGCAGAACTGATAAAAAGTATTGGCAATTCTCATTGGGTGGTATTGATTCCTATGAGTGCAGCTAAAACGTCTTTCCTGGGCGAACACTGTGCTTCTCTCACTCCCACCTTCAGAACTTGTGACAGTTTACAAAACCCACATAAAAGCATTAATTACGTGGGTTTTGTAAACTGTCACAAGTTCTGTGAAGGTGAACTAACGTTTTTTAATAATCCTGAGAAATATAATTCAGTGAGGAGTGTTGAGAACCCAAATTCTCAAGTCCTGAACCGTTTCCGAAAGAAACTATTGGGTGTCCTCGTAATTTCTTATTCATTTGCCGATTAAACGAAATATCTATTTAGCCAACCTTGATTAACGATTAAAAATTGTCGTTGTCATATCTTCAATGAGCGTTGGTCCGGAGAGCTAGAAACTGGATTTTAAAATGCGCTAATTAATTCTTGAAGTATCTTTCGGCGTATGTATATCCCTCGCTTTTGCAATTGTTTATGTAAAAGTATAAAGTGTTAAAGAAGAATAGAAAGTACCAAGAGAGTATTTCTCTTCATATCTTCTGGAATGGATTTGCTATTTTGCAAAATTCAACTTTATATTTTTCTGAAATAGGTAATATATGCTTACTGTTTTAACTTTCAGGTAATTCAGCATTTTAGATGATCTTCAACATGTTTGATTAGATATAAATTTGTTTAATTTATATGTATTTAAAAAGAGAAAAATCGAATGACAACCCACGGATGCCAAACATTTAGTCGCATAAGTAAGATTAACTAAGATTAATTATTAAAGTATATATAAAAGAAAATTATATATATATATATATATATAACTAAGTTTAAAATTTGTATAAAAAAGTGAAAAATTATTATTACTATGAATATAATATTAACATAGCATATAAGTGTATTTTTAAATATTCAAGAAACGACTTTAACCTCTAAAGACATCTTATAATAAAGCACCTTTAGCCGTTCTTTCTTAAATAAAAACCATATACGACTTGTTCAATACGTCCATTTCCCACAAAAAGAATGAAATTAGGTCATTTAATTCTAGTTATTATAGTAGTGTATGTGGAAAAAATAATTAAATCGAACGAAAATTGAGAAAACATTAGCTTTAAAATTATATAAATCGAGAAACTCATTTCAATTTAAGGCTGAAAAAAACTGCTTTTAATTTTTTCTTTCGTTGTGATTTATCGTTTACGTATATCGCTAAAGTAAATCAAAGAGATAAACTGAGAAATAAGAATAAAATGATGAGGTTTAGAAAGCTCGTATTGAATATAGAGTATATAAATGTTGCACTTAATGTTAAGTAAGTAAATAAGGGATGAAATTAATAACAATGTGATCGTATAGCATTTATATTTAAGCCGAATCTTAAAGTTGCGTTGTTGAATCGGAATTTAAAAATGAAAAATTAAATAAGTATAAGCGAAATGAAAAGATAAAAATTACAGCATTCCTGATTAAAAATATTAATTCGTTTCGTATGATTGTATTCACTATTGCAAATTTATACAGGGTGTTTTGAAACATCGTTTAAAGATTTTAAGGGCATGTAGTACGATCGAAAATAAGGTTAAAAGTCATAATAAACATATGCCCACAAATTAACTGTTTACGAGATAACAGCGATTTTATCGCAATTGCAGAATAAGTTTGCTTTAGCGGTTTTTATTAAGATGTTTGTTGTATTTTAACATAAAATAGATTATAACTAAAGAAGATGTTCAAAATGACATCCTTCCATTTCGACACAGGATCTACATCTGCTTTCAAAGGAAGCGCGCACTCTTTCAAGAAACAAGGGTTTTTCTCGTATTATCTGGCAAGAGTGTTCTAGTCGTTGGCGCAACTCTGGAAGATCGTTTACCGGTGTTGCGTACACTAAACTTTTCAAATAACCCCAGATACTAAAGTCCAACGGGTTTAGATCGGGAGACCTTGGAGGCCAAGCAATGGGACCTGCTCGCCCTATCCATCTCCCAGAAAATTCATTGTTAAGATGTTCCCTAACAGCACGCGTAAAGTGCGGTGGAGCTCCATCTTGCATAAACCAGAGGTTCAGTCTTAGATTTATAGGTAAATCTTCCAAAAGTTCAGGTAAAGTATTTTCCAAGAACTCGAGGTATGCAGGACCTGTTAAGCGTTGTGGCAAAACAATCGGTCCTAACAACCGTTCCCCTATCATGCCTAACCAGATGTTTAGAGAGAAACGTTGCTGGTGCCGAGCATCAACGGTAGCATGAGGATTCTCGTCACACCAAACGTGATGGTTGTGGAAATTAAATATTCCATTTTTAGTAAAGCCAGCTTCATCAGTGAAAAGGATGTTATCAGCGAAATCTGGCCGATCAGCAGCTGTTCGCAAAAACCACTCACAGAAAGCCGTTCTCGCTTGATAATCCGAAGCAGTAAGGCCTTGTACCCGTTGGATATGGTAGGGGTATAGGAGCTGCTAATGAAGAGTTCTCCAAACCAGATTGCTGCTTACACCCACTTGAGTCGAAATTCTTCTAACACTAGTCTCGGGATTTTCATCAATAATATTCAAAATTCGATCTTCTATCTGTGGAGTACATGCTAATCTCTGCCGTCCAGTATCAGAAGACCGCTTCTCAAACGAACCAGTTTCTCTTAGTCGTTGAAACACCGTCTGAAACATCACATGCGAAGGCAGTTGGCGATCAGGAAACGTTTCAGCATAGAAGCGACGTGCTTGTAAAGAATTCCCATTAGCACGACCGTACATGAACACCATATCGCTCATTTCAGCATTAGAATACGCAACCATTGTAATTGCTACAAATTGCACAAAACGTCAAATTAAACTGTCATAAAACAATAACTGATAAGCACCTGTTTACTGGGATATGTTATATCCATGTACTACTAGGAACACTCGCCGTTATCTCGTAAACGGTTGATTTGTGAACATATGTTTATTATGACTTTTAACCTTATTTTCGATCGTACTACATGCCCTTAAAATCTTTAAACGATGTTTCAAAACACGCTGTATAATGTAATTTTTGTATGATATTTAATGTGTGGTATGTAAAGGCGGGGATACACGAGCGTTTTATTGCCGCGACAAAATCGTTTTTATCGCGGCGGCAAAAACGTGCGTCGGAGGTACACGCACGTTTTTGCACAAGAGCGTTGTAATATGTATAATTTTTTTCCTATCTCGTATCGATATGCATGCGTATAACAACGTAATAATTTATTTCTCTATTATAATATCGTAACATACGTGTATCATATTTTTGTATTATATTGCTGTGACTTCTAGTTTTGTAATACACCTACATACATGAAAAATAGCACATGTCTATTTATCTGTTTCATTGCACGTTTAACCTTCTATTTTTCCGTCCGATTGTACAGATGCGGCGATATTTTAACTCGAGTTTCCCTGTCTGAAAAATGGAAAACCGCGCCACATTGTTATAAATTTTCCGCCGATGATAAAGCGTTTCCAAATTTCGGTGTGCGGTGAACAACGTTTTACGCCTCTTCCGTTTTAATTGCAGGCATTATTTATAACAATGCAAACGTTTTTTATTCTGTATATGTACCTCTGCGTGTTCGGTTTTAATTTTTCTATTTTGTTGTTTTTTTTTTTTTGGGATGGGGCTGGTGTTTTGTTTTGCGTACGTTGCGCGACAAATTAGGGCGCAGTGTTGTGACAAACGCTTCGTCCGAAATGTACCTATTCAAGCGGAAATGTATAAAAATAATAAATTAAAATAAACGAGAGTGTTTATTAACAACGGTAATAAATAACCGTGTTTTTGCTTGTATTTTCGAACGTTGCCTTTTTTTTTATGCGATTGATATTTGTCGCAACTTAATGGGACAGAAATATATGAATGTACATGAAAACAAATATCTATAATTTTTGAAAAATGCTTTATTCAGACTTTAAATAACAGTTAAAGGTTTCTTTGTCTAAAAGCGAACGCCTTCTAGCTTTTTAATGTTTCAAATCTAGCAGCCGCTGGACATGGAGTCCCCGTCATTGCACCGGCAACTGTTCTAGCTGTCCTAGTTGGGGTTATCTGGAAAAATAGCCAATAACAGTATCTACAGCGTTGTTAACGAAAATTTGGGACTTGTCAACTATGGTTATGGACATTGACTGAAACTAATTTTACTAATTAAAACCAACGGAAAAGTTTCAGATTACCATCTTCAAAACCTGCAAATCATTTTTTTAAATGGACAATCCCCTAGTTAATTCTGAGAACTTTTAAAACTACAACTGAAACTTATCTCCAATGATAATAACATACAGGATTATTCAAGGTCTTTTTCGTCTTTTTTTGTAAGTGTCGTTGTTTCTGCTGCATACGTCATCGTCGGTCTTATCAATGTTTTGTAAATTGTTAATTTAGTTTTCTTGCTAAGTAGCTTACTTCTTAAAAGTTTTTTTTTATTAGCATGGTAAGCTTTATTTACTATCATTTTTCTTTGTGTAGTTTCTATTTTATTGTCTCTGTCTTTTGATAACATCACCCCTAAGAACTTGAATCATCCACCTGCTCAAATTCATAGTCCCCTATGTTTATTCTTCCATCCTTTTGATTTTTGCCAATCTTCATTATTTTTATTTTATTTTGGCCCAATTTTTCCTCCTTCTTTTACTATTTCCTCTAACATTTTCGCCATTATTTTGCTTTGCTTTGTAATAATAACTATGTCGTCAGCATAGGCAACTATTTGTCCTCCACCCGTTCTGAGGTTCCCTTTGTTTATATTCATCATCACATATTCCAACGCTAGATTAAAGAGAGTTGCCGAGAGTGAATCGCCCTGTTTAACTCCTCTGTTGATTGTAAAGAACTTTGTTTCACCCTTTTGTGTTGTTACTATACTAACTTTTGAATTTCTCATAGTCATTTTTATCAGGTTTCTTAGTTTACTTTCTAACCCCAATTCTTCTAATGCTGTTATTAATTTCTCTCTTTTAATTGAGTCGAAAGCTTGTTGAAAGTCTATGAATTCTGAATTTTTGAATTATTAAAATTAATTTTTAAAAGTTCATGATACAAAAAAAAATTCGATATATTGAAGACTATGTGTAACATTGTATACTGCCAAGTTAGAAGTAACTTTTTGCTAGCGAGAAAATAATAAATTGTATGCAAAAACACACGAACTGATTTCGCTTCGATTGTGGGGTTATCGTATTATATAGCAACTAGCTTTCTTTATAGTACACCGTCTCTAAAACGGTTAACTTTGATTAATAACTCGTTTTTGTTCAGCAAGCATTGGTTTTTTTTTTTCCTACGTTATCCGAGATATTATTATTTGCTCCATTATTCAGACAGGTAAAATAGAAGCCGCAACCATATATTATCCTACGTAAATACATGATTTATATACATCATATACGCGCAAATACATTATTTATATACATCATATAGGCGCTTAGATTTTGAGGTATACGGAATTAATTCGAATTGATTTTTTGTTTGAAAATTGCGTGAATTATTTCACCAACGAAAATTATTTTAACGCTTGATTGTTTGTAAAATGGAAATCAGTGTATAAATAAAACACAGGAAAGGAAAAAAGGATTTTACGAATTTGCAATCATGAAAGCGCTTACTATATAAAAAAAAAGTATTGCAAAAATTTTGCTTTAATTTAAAAATGAATATTGGGGTTCAATTTTTTTTTTATCTAACACATTCTGAACCTAAATATATTTTTATTTGTGAAATTAAAATTTCTAAATCTCATTAAAGATATCTTATAATTTTATATGCGTAAGATACCGAACTACCCTCATTATTCATCGTTTTAAACAGAGCTCGTAAACAAAACTCCCCCCTCTGAAACACGCACCCTAGTAAATCAAGATCCTAATTGTGTTAATATTACCCTCATTTTAATTTGCGACGGAGTGCCTTCAAATCACTTCCCCAACTAATTTAGAAATCTACACAGCGATCTGAGAAAATTCCCCGGTTAGAAGTTTAAACGGTTCCCCATCCGTCTCGATTTAAAATCACACCGTACCCCCCTGGTAATTCCCCGATTTATTCCCAAAATTGCAAAGGAGTGGAAGTGGGAGTTTTGTATTAATAATTCGCCCATCAATTCGTCATTAATTCGGCAGGGTTCAGAGGGCGAGCCCTCTATCGGAAAACTTTCTTATACGTCCCGTAATGAGCTCCGGGGTTCAGATGAGATATTACTCTGGAGGGCTCTCGCCTCATTTTTCAACGCGGCCGAGGGTCGGCTAACTAACGGAACTCCCGAAACTTTAAACTACGTTTATAAATTACATTAGCCGACATTAAAAGTTCGGTAATTCCGTGTACCTAACAAAGTCGGCGTATTTCATCCGTGGCCCTTTCGCAACATTTCCCCATCTTCCTCTATTTTCGTTTTCGTCTAATAAAATCTTTGAAATCAATTAATCGCGATTTAGATGTTTCCCTTACCCTCGTTCCTCCGTGTAAAATATATTTTAGTCGCCTTCTAAGAGCGATTTTATTTCGGCGAAGGACTACCACATATTGTAGGACAAAGAAAATTATAAGGATTTATATAAGGCAAATTATATTATAACTGGATTTTATATATTTTTTCGGTTTATCGTAGACGTTGTAAAGATTCACGATTTCATGTGTTTTATAAAAAAAAATTATATAAAAATAAAAAAGACTCAGATTTTCTTCAGATGTTTTATTTCCTGACACCCTGGACAACAGACGGAGGGAATCTTAGATGTTAAACTAACAAAGCAAGTATTGTTAACAAAATATTACTTAATTAACTAACAAGGAGTAGGCAAGAACTGCGAAACACGAAATTAAATGAGTCGTATATTATTTGAA
This sequence comes from Cetonia aurata, assembly GCA_949128085.1. Taxonomy (NCBI): domain Eukaryota; kingdom Metazoa; phylum Arthropoda; class Insecta; order Coleoptera; family Scarabaeidae; genus Cetonia; species Cetonia aurata. The sequence goes on from OX421885.1 coordinate 41,734,294, forward strand.
AGAGGGAGTTAAGAGTAGAAAAACTGTAAACGGGTTTGAGTGCATGGGCCTTAATTTTTGAGATATGAAGAATTTTATTTAAAAACATTAACGCTAGTAGCTTAAGAAGAATTATATGTCTACGACTGATTAGTTTATGTGTAGCCCAATTAGTTGAGGGCACGAATTTTACCAGGAAGTGGAATAGGTTCGAGCCCTTCTTAGGGGACATTATTTTTCTATTATCAGTATTCATTTTTTTTTATTTTTATTCGTAATATATGTGATTACTAATAATCACTAATAACATATACAACTTTCACACACAACATTGAAAAAAAAACAATTATAATACAATGCAATAATTATTTATTAATAAATAAAAGAAAGAAAATGAGGTACGAAATCGTCGCACACGTGAACTCTGGAGATGCTTTGGCAGGTGGTATATATAGTGACAAAGTATTTCGGATTAAAAAGAATGTTTATAATCAATTTGTTGAAACACGCAGTACAAAACAGCTTGTTACAAGATGGCAATTGCAGATGTGGGTTATGGCTGCCGTATCCGAATTTTATGAGGATACAGAAAATAATTGCCAAGTCCCCAAGTCCTACCCAAGAAGCGGCGACACTGCCAAAAAGCCATACATACTTTTCAGTTTTTGTTTTGACGTGCTTGCTCCAGTTGAACCTCTTGTCAAACAAAACGCCCAGGTATTTGACATAGTCCGAAAAGCTTTCCTTTTGTTGGTGCAGAGTACCATCTCTGTTTTACCTGGATTTACAGAGAAGCCACTTTCCTTACGCCAATTTTCGATAGATCTTAGGGCGGTCTGCATTATATTACAGAGCACACCCTCGAAGCTTCCCTTGTTTATCCCTAATTACAAAAGTTAATATAAGCATTAATATGCAGTTAATTCGCATACAATTTAGAGCCTTTTAATTGTCATCCTTTCAATTGTAAAGTTACAAATAAAATAAATTAATTAGAAAACATTTACTGGTTTTTATTTATCCCAAGAAAACAGAATACAAATCACTCATCCAGTTATGCGTTATAATATATGAAATATTCTTCCAAAATGTCTTCAAGTGTGATTTTAGTCTACTTGAATGTGCATATTTACTTTCTAATTTTGAAATTAGCAAATAGCCGTTAATTCAATTTGTCACTGCGAACGATTATAGCAGCGCTAAATAACTTATTTGATATAGATATTCATAAGTATCACACGCGAGTACTGAATAAGCAAATAGAAATATTAATTACTGAAGTACAGAATAGCGGTTGGTAACAGTGTTCGCAGAAATAAATTATTTGCGCGAATCGAAACAAGGTCTCCGCAGAGACGTCAGCAAAACACCATTATAAGTTCTATTTTATTCCGAAGACAACAGTTGGCGCCGAATTGGTAATCTCGAAAGTTTTAACCCTTGCACAGTTTACATGAATATTATAATAGCTTCTCTGGTTGGTAGTGAAATCATGTTGTACAAAAAAAAATTACCTTGTACCTAGACAGTTCCATTATAGACAGGAACATTATATTTTGGTATTATTATAACTGAAGTTAAACTACTTAATAATAAATTGCGTAATTTTATAAAATATATGAGCGAGAACCATCCATACACTATAGCTTATTTTTAACTATAGGCCTCCATATACTTAATCTAACAGAAGCCAGTTAAACTATTCGAAAAGGATTGTTTTGTACGTAACGACGAAAAATTCGCTAGTTGTCCAGCTCAAAACGAAAACCACTTTGACATTTCATTTATATGCAGTCCATTAAAATATCTACTGGACTAGATGGATAAATTACTATAGGAATATTTCAGCTTATCGATTCGTCTGCCAAACTGGATTACGCCGCTGGGGTATTGTCGCGTCCATTAATAAACATGTTCGCATAATTAAAATATAATTTAAAATTGTGTAGTTCGTATATAGCCATTGGCCTCGCATAGTACCAGCTGTCGATAATGCAAAACCGTCTATCGTTTCTGTTATCGACAGATCATGGAAATGATCAGTTTCATTGTAGGAGTACAAAGGACATTGTTTGCTAGTCGGTATTATTAGTATAGTGTTGTACAAATTATCTGAACCCCCAGCAACAGATACTTTATTTATTGCTCATTTTCCGAATGCAGGTATTATAAATCGGATGCCATCAATGATATCTGACACATTACACATTGGTCGCGTACTCGGATGGGAAGCTAATGTTCCCAATGCGTGCGAGCAAGCAATGTAGATATGTACACATGGTAAACAAACAAAGACGGAAGCACATTTCTACATTGTTCATTCCCATACGCATTGGAAACGTCAGCTTACTAGACGAGTTCATGTAACATTAAGATAACTATTTATTCAAGCGAAAGCACTCATTGCCTTAATAAATTTATGGATTCAAAATAAAATTACCTTGATTGTTGATTGTTAAAACAAAACAAAAAATGTTGTTAAATCAACTTAATCGTTTTAACATGCATTTTTTTTACTTTAACAAAACAAAGATTTTTGTTTGACTGTATTTAATCAAAAATTTTTTGTTGAATGGGTTATTTGCAAGTTGAGCTACAAATTGTAGTACTAAACCACGCTCCAGCATTTTCATGACATCTAACATAAGATACATCGTCTGCAGTGGCGTACCAAACATGATTCCGCGGGTTCCTTCATCTTTGATTTTAATTTCAATATCCTTCAAAATCGCAGCTCGGGTTTTTTCACGGCCGAAAACCAAAACAGAAGTTTTTTTTATTATTTATTCTGAGACAATGTTTTTCAGACATGTTTACAAGTGACTGAAGGTCACTATTTATGTATGAGAGGGCTTCACATATGTCTCCTGGATTGAAGGTATAATATAGTTGTGTGTCATCAGCATAAAGGTGATAATTACAATATTGCAAGCACTTAATGATGTTTGCGGTGTAAATTACATAAAGTAAAGGTTCCAGGATACTGCCTTGAGGAACGCTTGATATAATTGGGAGTGGAGAACATAAAGCGTCAAATAAAGGCTACATTCCACTAGCATTGGAGTTATTACAAGTAGGTACTTTAGTTTTTTAGTACTCTAACAATAGCAAAAATATTTTTTTTATATTCAATATTATCACCATCCCCTATTTCCGGCTTTATTGTTCTTCTAAATCAATTAGAGCTCATTTTCCACTCCAATAAAAACCATCAATAAACCAATAATACAGAAGACACTGTTAAACAAACTAAATTTAACGGTATCCATTAATAACCAACCGAATTACCACTCTCTCGAAACCTTTAAGGCAATTATCACCTAGTAAATATCAGCAACAATGCGTTTCTTTCGTCGGTTCCCATTCAAAATACTTTATTTATAGTCGACATATTAACACCAATGCCACTACGTGCGCAAAACCGACCTCAGAATGGGGCACATCGATAAATAAACCATTCCTAGTGTCAATAAGTAACGAAAATCGCTACGTTTAGCTTCCATGCAACACTAAATTGTTACGTTACTAGTCACGTCAAAATCGAATCCACCGGTCGCAAACATGTTTACTTATTGAAGTGGCGTACCGAAATTATGCAATTAATTCACGTAATGGCTCTAATTTCCCGCGGAACAAACGGACAAACCAGGTCCCCCATCAAAGGGGTAGGGTGCCATCTACTGAAACGGAGTGTAGTATAGTTACCTTGCCGGTTGTAACCTCGTTTGCGTGATAAGCGGGACGCGACGGCTATTCGCTAGATTCCGATGTCGCGGCATTGAATCGAGGAAAATCTCTCGTCTCTATAATTACCGCTGTGATATTCATTAAAATAAGAGGGGGTGTCTGTAATAAACCGGACGTGCGAGGGAAAATGGCGGTTTTCAGTTGCTCGTGGAGCCTGTTCAAGAACAAAGACGTCACGTTAGTGGTCTGCTTTCATTTCCAGCTGATTTTGCTGGTGCTGTTTGGGCTGTTCGTGCGATATGAGGAAAAAGAAGAGCATTTCGAATTGGACAAATATCCTAGTAAGTGACTTCTGTACGCTCATAATCCACGTGAATATGAAAAATCTATGGAACTAATACGAATAACCAGTTTCGCTTTGACATCAATTATTAATAGACTTAGGTAATTCATGCGCAACTGGGCATAAGCTAACAATATCTAACAATAAGTCAAATCATAAATAGCACTTGCGAAACTGTTCTAACCAATCCTATTTAATAGGACTAGACAGAAAATCCATTTAAGTAAATTTAATAATGAACATTGATAATTTGAACTATGAGACATAAAATTGCCAGTGATTTTGTATTATATTTATAAATATTCTAGTATTTACACATAAAAATTTAAATGCTGCTAGTTGGGCCCAAGTTAACAGACACGAAATACGTAGACTAATAAAAAAGAAATGATTTTAAAAAGAGTACAAAACCATCCATTCCGGAGACAAAAAAATTGCCTTGGTGACAAACATTATTTAGGTTCATCAGAGGAATGTCTGTTATAAAGTCGCTCCAATTGTAAGTACATTAGTTTCCTATATTTCCTGGCCGGGATATTTCAAAATTATCTAGAATGAAAGGAGGTGTCCATTCACAAAGGTTTCACTGTACTAATAAAAGCAATTTGAAGATATGCACGGATATAATTAAATGTAAATATAAAGCTATATTTTTACTTTGAAATGCGAGATAAAAAAACATTTTTTCCTTGTTATTTTTTTCTTAGCAATAAATGTTTATCTTTCAGCAAAATACATTTATTTTTCCATTTCTATATTGTACGCTGAACCAAAAATTAGCCCTGAAACAATGAAAAAATTCATTGTTTACACGAAATAGTGCATTAACATTAGTCTGAAAAACAAGTTCATCAAATCAATGAAAAACATTTTATTAAACGACGAATTTCTTTGTTTCATGAAACCAAAGTCATACCGAATTTCAATTTTTCATTTCTAAATTCTTCTTTGTTATTGCAATAATAAGAGTGCAATAAAACAAGAAAACAATTCACAAATTTTATTAAACATTAAAGAGCAAACAAGACTTAACAAACGATGTTTTAAACAGGATCTTTTTCAACTAAATCACATTGAAGACGGATATCTTTTTCCAATCGCCTTCTGTGATACAGTACAACTCATTGTAATATTTCTGGAGAAATTCCTGGACAGGCTTGTCAGATTTTCTGGCACAATTTCAGTAGTTTTGACAACATTTTTAATTGACTCAAAAAGAAAATTAGTGGAGTAATATCAGGTGATCTCGGATGCAACTCTATTAAAGGGCTATTGCGGCTTATTCATCTTAACGGAATTTTTCGTGTGACCATGCTCGCACTATACTTGTATTATGAACTGAAGATCCATCTAACTGGATGTGCAAATCTCGCCTCAGATTGAGTGGTAAATCATTAACCTTCTGCGCATATTCCCTGTTATAGTTGATACGCCAAAATGGGTTATCTATAGTATCTATAACAGTTCTGGGATGAAACTACGCCCCATTAGTACTGAAGGTAGCTGCATCATTGAACATTCTTTTTTTTTAATTCTCATTTAGAAAATTGCCTTGAATCGTTCTATTGAGATCTCTTTGTTCAATAGTGTGTAAATATTTTGGCTTATACGGTTTTTATTTGTGACGGTGGAACATCTCCTTTCTAGCGATATCCCGTAAACTAGTGTGGTTTAGCAACATTACCATTGGTGTTGCAAATGTTATTCAAGTATGCAACAGTTCGATGACGGATGAGTGGACGTTCAGAACGTGTCGCGTTAAACACTCTAGCAGTTTTTCGGGTAGAATCAATTTCAATAATTTCTACTTCTTCAGCAATACTTACACAAATATAATGAATGATATTAACTCAAGGACAACAATACGTTATCTAGTACCCAGTATTCATCCATGTATTACTGTTTAATAGGAAGATGGTACGCTCTAATATAATTATAATACAACCAACTATAAAGTTAGTTGTCCCTATTGTTACTATCTATTTTTCTCAGTGTAAATATCTATCGGCCACTGCTAAGCAAAGTTCAGTGGTTACAAATGAAGTAAACTGATTAGTGAACTGCCGTTTGATATATGAACCGACATTTCTTTTTTCCTTCATGACACTCTTATAAATGCAATAACAAACTGATATCTACTGATAGCATAAAAAATGTAGAAGAATTTAAAAATGAAGAATTTTCAGCGAAATTTGGTATTAGGGGTTCTGAGTGATTTGTAACAACTTTTCCTAATAATTTTTAGCCCTATCTTAATCGCTTGAAAAACTTGAAAAACTACTTTCCATTTTAATTATAGTTAGCTAGATATTGACTGTTTAAAAACTCTATTCATACAAGAGTTGCATTGTCGTGGCCTACACAACTGATAAAAATTTTATATTGACTGCTTTCAAAATAAAAAAGTTATTAAAGTGTCCCCATGGAAAGCGATACACACATATCTATTGAATGCATTAGCTATCATAATGTATACTTTTCATCAAGGTATGTTATCGTTCGTGCAATAAATTGCAAGCCATTGCAACGTACAGCATATCATTCAATACTTTATTGCGTTCATTTGGTGAATAATTTTACGAAAAATGTACGTAAAAAATATCAGTGCATGTTTATTTCACAAACAACATTATTTATTGAATTTATGACAAAATAGTTACTACAACAAATATTACGCTTGTACTAATGTCAAATTATTTGTTATACCTAATAATGATAACGAAGTTATTTCACTAATGAATCTGTTGTTGCTTAACCGAAAATTGTGAACAATATTTTATCATAAGAATGAAACATTTCGTTCTCTCCATGAAAATCCACACAGTAAACTTGGATTATTGTTCTACAACGACCAGTTTTTTTCTCATTGTGAGAGAGTTATTTAAAAGTATATATGCGACCGTTTAGATTCATTGTTTATCGTTTTAAGTGAAAATTTGATTTTACATAATTTTGCATTTGTATTGAAGTTAGTAGAAAGTTTTAATTTTGCTGCCAATTCTGTATGAAAAAATATACATCTGTTTGCATTTTAGAAATAATTTTTTGTGACCGTACTTAGGTACCACTAAAATATTAAATTCGTATTTACATATTTATTCGTCGCTTACTGCTAATATTTATAGCCCGCAGATAAATATAAAAGATAAGAGTACAACGTAGGCAAACGATCTCCGAAGTAGCGCACACAAATAGAAGGCTGCTGCCAAATAATTCGAGCAAAACTCAAAACATCCTATTTTTTACCGAATTACAAGCCCTGAAAATCGTTTAAAACTGTTGTTTTAAAACAGCCTGTATACTAATATATTAAATAAATAATAGGGAAAACAGACACTGCACTTGCTATCGTTATTGCATTAAAATATTACAAGCATGAATCATGTACAAAGCACGCGTAAATTCCAGTCGAGCTATCTGGCTAGTGATAATCAGGTATTCTATAGATGAAATAATTAACATCAAAGGAGGAATTTCAATATTGTTTGATAATAATAGGTATACTCGGGCAAATCTAAATATATACACATACACAATGGTATTTTATGCAGTTGAATTTAATTTACATTTTCAGGACGAAAAAACAAAAACGCATTATGGATTTACTTGTATGTACAGTAATCTCCAATTCTAATGTCTTCCTCTAGCGACCATGTATCTATATTTTCTACCACACGCTCTAAGCAGGTATTCGCAGGTAGCAGATATGATTTATATTATATATTTACTCTCAGTTTAGTTTACGATAGATAGATAAATATGCCTCGCTACTGATTTGCTTTTATTGCATGTTATAAAAGTAACCCCACACACTAAAAAATATTTGCAATTCCTACAAAAACTTCCAGTAACCTATAAGGTAAAATTGCCAAAAATTGGGAAATTTAATAGAAAACTTTAGGTATATTTTCGGTAAATTTACCCTATACATTACTGGAATTTTCTGTAGGAATTGCAAATTTTTTTTACTGTGCAGTTATATAAGTAGCGCATTGAATAAGTTCGCACTTTTTTTGTTGGGTGGTTCTGCCCTTCCCTATTAGAGATTCCGGTTCTCTCTAGGGCCCGCATACTCATATATGACCACCCCTGATCGTCCAAATACACTGTTTATAATACACAAGGTATTATAATATAAATAATAATAAACATTTAATGTTGGTTAAGATTCAAAATTAAAATATTTGCTTGTGATATAGTTTATTACATACCAATAATTGATCTATAATAAATTGTATTTCAACGTTTTGTTCAGCGAATATTCTTCTAACGTTTATTATGCCAGGTATAAACAATTCCCTTACAATATAAGTAAGAAATTAGTGGACCAATACAGGATTGCCGTGTATAAGTATTACCCAGCATGTTTTTTCCACAAAATGTTGTTCTATAAACAAAAAATATATTACTCTGTGAAATAGCATCAGCAACTTGTGTTTGACACAGATTGCGTGACCCGATAGAATAAAATAAAAAAAAAATGCTGGTAGGGAAATTAATAAATAATCATAAAACCTCTCTGAACCAAGAGAATCTATTATAAAGATTAAAATACGATATACATTTTAAAATACAGAACTGATGGGGCATACAGATACCCGTTCGCATGGACAGACATTTATAATTCAAAAGGGTCATGTCTAATATTTATTCCATTATAATTACAACCTTGTACAATTCACATTTATTATTAAAATAAATTATTCCCGCATGATTTCCGACTAAAATATAAAAATATGTTGAAAAACTGTAATATTTTATCTGAAAAATGTTATAGCACCTGGATATAAGGGAATACGCCTTCTGAATTGAATTTGAAAGATTCAGGATGATTCATGTAAGCGCAACCCAAAGTGAATGACCTTTTTATGCTGAATACCCTGTATATATTTTTTATTTTTGAAATCTCCTTAATGAACTGAATTCAACGACCTATAATACTGATGATCTAGATTAGATTAGATTAGATCTAATTAGGGTAACATTGCACCGCGACCTGTCGATCTATTGTGCCCCCCTACATCAGCTGTAAGCTGCTAGGGTTTTCCCATACTTACAGCTCCCCATCCGGTCTAAGAACTTTAATAAATTGCAATAGCTGTGATGGTTTCAAGGAGAGTATTTCTCTCTCGTCTATGACGTCTTTGCCAAAATAGTTGGCACGAGTTTCTGTGATGGCAGTGCAGTCGGATATTAGGTGTTCCGGACTTTCACCTTCCGCTCCACAAAACCTGCAATCACTATTCTGTTTCAGACCTATCCTTGTCATGCGTTCCCCCAGATGACAATCCCCTGTCAGAAAACCTGCAAGGATGCGTAGTCTGTTTCTGCTTAATTCTAGCAGGGTCTTTGCTCTTTTCTTACTGTAATTCCCAAGGAATATCTTGGAATGTCTCAGACCAGGCGGGTTTGCCAGAGGGAAGCTCTGAGCGTCTCCTCCCTGTCTTTGAGTTCTTTTTTGTAGGTGCTCATCCCTATGCCGCAGAACAGTTGTGGTCGCACACTGATGATCTAACTAAGCAAGGAATTATTTTCAGAGGAGTTAAATACGGAAATTCTTTAGAGGATTATTAATTTTGTAAAAGTGTACTTTCTTAAAGCGAAAATTATTTTATATATATATATAACATAAAAAATAATCTTATTCCATGAGTGTTAACCTACACAGTGGTGTAATCAGGGATCTTATTAACATAGATTCCCAAGTAAATTTAATAACGGCGAAAATGCTAATTTTACTCTTCAAAACATCAAACGAATGTCCGCCCTTCCGATAATCATCAACTATGCGAGCGTTCGCAAATACCCGTTAACAGAATAAGACAAGGTAGAAATACCTCAGCGAGAAACCGCTGACTTCATCCCAGATACCTCTCAAACCTTATTTTCCTTATTGGCCGATTGGATTTCAAGCGGTTACCTCTACGAGATACATGAACTGCGAAGCAGGTATTGGTAGAGAAATGCTGCTATCTTATATATATATATATATGCGAATAAGCACTGGAATTAGGAATTTTGCTGTGAAAACGGTGAAATTCTCTTCGAATTTCTTAAAGTAATTTCTCATACTTCGGCAGGAATTTATGTTTGTAATATCTTCAGCGTTAAGGTCATGAAAGAAACATTCTTCGTGCACTCGGTACACGTTATGCAAGGTATTTTCGTGTTTTTTATACTTAAATAGTTGTAATATAGCTGTCGACGACTATATAGGTGAAGTGGTAGAGATCATGCCATTTCAATATATTCAATGATAGATGGATTCGGCTATATAAATATAATCTTCTTTTTGCTAGAGCAATAGTGATAGGGAAATATCAAGGAGGTTTCAGACGTGGCAGATCGACAGTTTTCACATTAAAACAGATTCAACATAACAGCTGCGAGCAAAACTTAGACCTGCATACGATCTTTATTGAGTTCAAACAAGCATATGACTAAATTTCCAGAGAAATGTTGTATGAGCCACTAACAGCATCGGTAATTCCAAGGAAAAGAAGAAAAATCCAATTCATATCCTAACTTACCGAGTTGTGAACAAAATTCACCAAATATACTGGAATTTTCCGTGTAAATTTCAATAATTCTTAATAATAACTCGAAATACCAAAAAAGTAGTTAGTAATAATTGCCTTTATATCACAATAGTCAGATTATTTCCATGCGTAAAGAATGATAAAAATACGAAAGAATCATAATAATAGAATAGAAGGTTTTTTTTTATAAAATTACGCAAAAAAAATATACTGTAATATAATCACATGTAATTCCTATATATTTACCCTTCCTCGTGCGTATTACGTCAACTGTAACGACAAGATTTATAAGTATTTCATTGTCGTGCGATATACCAACTGCAAACAATTAAAAATAAAGTCGTTTAATAGCATATTTTAAAGATAAAATATGTCTAGTATCCTAACGGCACAAGGCACTCATAATAAATGTATTAGACGTTTTTACAATATTGTAAAATTTTTGCAATGATATATAGAACAAAACCATTAAAAAATCCTATAAAAACATGTAGTACAAACTCATAATTTTTTATACCAATAATTTTCATCGCTGATTTTACTAATTCTCGGTCTGAAGAATTGGCACCTAGGTTCCAGCTTTATACTTTGCAAATAAATCTAGTTCTGCGGCAACAAACGCTTGAATAAACAGATGATTTTGTGTTGTCTTTTCCAATCAAATAGGTACGCGTGACATTGCTGAAAAATAACAATCTGTTTAGATTGTTAGATCGCACTGAACGAGACCGTATCTAATAATTGTAAGTTTGAACTGTGTATTTATTAATTAAGCTAATATCGTCACTAGCTAAATTATGCTTTGAATTTTTAAAAGTAAACTATATCAGCTGATCCTAGATATAGTCAAAGATTCGCCAGCGCCGGTCGTTCAAAATCTACTGATTTATTCTTAACGCAGAAATAGACGATCGTAAGTTTAATTTTCCGCTTTAGTTATTATGTTGATAGTAATTAAATTGTAACAGGCTGGAGGTAAAATATAGCAAAAATACTATGAGGAAAATAAATATATTTCAATATTTATTAACACTACCACAAACGTATCAAAATATAATATCATAAAATAATATAAAATTGAGATTTTATCACCATCTGCTCGAGATTTTGTCGACTAATTAGTAGAAAAACTATCCAACTGCAATAATTATCCTATATTTGACAATTACATAAAATGTAAACTATTCAATTCCGTAAAACGCATATCCTTAAAAGGTAAATCTGGCAACTCCAAACTTAGATAGGTGAATGTTCATGAATCTCGCTCGATTCATGTAATTGTGCCAAGTGCAAATTCAATTTTCGTAACGAAATAAAGCTGCTGTTATAAGCCAAGGTTTTGAGTATATACTACAAAATCAAGTTAGTTGTCCACAATTTTTGTTGAGGGTGGACTTACTGCACATAAATTCTCCTCCATTTTATCCGATTTTTTTAATAAGCTGTTACCATTTAATACAGAGGATAATGAGCATACTTTGACATTCTTCCCTCTTGGGTAGTTCTATATAATATATGTATTGATAAAAAAATTAATGCAAGATGGTAAGATAGGGACATTTGATTACAAAATTGATCAAGGAAAAAGAGTTTTACTAACTATGTGGTACGGATAAGAAACTGATGACATGCATTTTGCATACCTAATTCCGATGCGGTTGAAGAAGACATTTGCAGCAAATAGATAATGCAGAGAAGCAAAAAGAAAGCATTACTATCATCCAACTAGAAATAAATGCCAATTGTAATAGAAACACGAGAAGCAGTTTTGTAGTAAAAGCTTGGGCCTTAATGAAAAAAGTCGAACCTTACGATGGACAAAGCATCATTTTCATTCCATCAGCGTATAGAAGAGTTGCACTGACGTTTCGAAAAACCTTTGAAATACCATGATCTAGAGGAAAAATTTTGCAACCAATGGAAGAAATTTGGCATGAGAAACAGTATCATTGGATTGATAGAAGAAAATGTCTTCCATCTGTACCAAGTGTCAAGTCGAGTTACTTACATCTCAAGAAATGTTTTAGGAACTATTACAATCGCTAAGCATATAACCATTATAATGGATGTGGTATACATACTGCAGTTTCTGCATATTTTGTTGGCAGTCTGCTATTTTTAGTGGTTTGTATATTAAATAGAAATTCATTTAAACTCGGTTTAAATCAGGGAACTTCATGCACTGATGGATTAAGGCGTTAAATAATGAGTAAATTAAATGTGAGCTATAAATTAACAATTTTCAATAATCACTTACATTTTGTCCAGTATTGTACTTTGAGATTAACTATCGATTCGAGCGTTGTTACCTGCCTGTCCCGATTAGCCGCCCTGGTAAATTTACCATTGTTTAGAACCGATGGCCGTATGATGCGCCACCATCGCGAACGCTGCGGGCGAGAGATCGTGGACAATGCACCTGAAATTGAGCGGAATACATTGTCCGACAGCGACTGACCTGTCCGAATGGGGGACTCATCGGTCAGTTGCGTAAAAATGGAAAAAGGAAAGGCGAAAAAGCGCTCCCATTGTGCACTCGCGCTTAGAAGCGATCCCGACGGCCATATTCTTCACAATAGAAACATAATTGGTGGTGATTTTCGTTGGTAACTTACACAGATAATAGATGTCCTCGCTGATGTACTTAACTGAAATTATTTCTGGATCCTGATTAGAGCTAAAATGTATAACTTGTATATTGGTTGCCTCAAACATCCTCATCTACTATTCAATATTTAGTTTAATTGTCAAAAGACAAAATTTTCAAATTATTAATTCCATTTTTTCAGTGTTCCAAGATGTCCACGTCATGATATTCATCGGTTTTGGCTTCCTGATGACGTTCTTAAAGAGGTACGGATTCAGTGCCGTGGGTTTCAATTTTCTCCTAGCGGCCATCTTGGTGCAATGGGCTATATTATGTGAAGGTTTTTTCGAATTGGGCGCACATAATAACAAAATCCCCATAAACATTTTGAGGTAAGAAAATATATGCCACGTAAGTATGGTGGTTACTAATCATTTAATATTTAAAATTTAACAAAATTTTCAAAATTCTATGAAAAATAAATTCTTATAGGGCAGCAATAAAACGATGTGTTTTGTATTTTTATTCTCTCTCATTCTAGCATTATAAACGACCACTAATCAGCCTAAAATAAATATATATCTAAAAAGGATTCTTTTCGAATTGGAGGATGTATTTAAACCAGAGTCTATAGTATTAACCATCGGATGCTTGCATGGGCAGAATTCAACCTGCCTGTTTATGTTTATTTTTCTATAGTAGCGTCCGTTATGAGAACATTATTGTGCAAATGTTTACCTTATGATAACAATTTTTAAATAAAAATGTCACTACAGCAATGATATATACCGTGCGTGCGTAGTATCGAAACGCAAATGACGTCACTTATGCGACCCTATAGTAGGTCATGCACACCAAGGTCGTTCAATTATTTCGTTCAAGATAAGGTTATATCTTGAGATTGCTAGACATCTGGTGGTGATTCTTAAAGTCAAGAATGTCCGACAAATTGGGTCACACTTTGACAAGTGGCAAACTCCATGCACTGGCAGGCACATCTAAAATCATCAGCTCGAAGAAGCGGACGAAGCCGAGTTAATGGCTGGCGTACAGTACTACAAATACGTATCAGAATAAAAACTGAATTTCGGATTTTCAACGAATAGTCTCACATGCGAGTTATAAAATTTCTCTATTTTTCCTTTGGTGTGTCTCACTCCATTGAGCACACTGTGTTTGTATCGCGCATCCACCACTTAAAATTGCTTGATCTGCAGTTGGATTAGCTTAGACTTCCATCATTAATTTATAATTTCTTACAGATGAAATTTCTTTTTTTTTTAACCTAAATGCTTCTATATTTTTTTCTATTATCAGTTTGTTACGAGCAGATGTAGCTACCGCAACTGTCCTCATATCAATGGGAGCCTTGCTGGGGAACACCTCCTACGTACAACTAATCATAATGGGCGCCATTGAGATAGCGGTATTCGCCGCGAATTCCTATTTGGGAACGGAAATCCTGAAGGTGAGACAATTTCCCTCGTCTTAATTTTTTTTTTTGCCCCACCTTATTCCCACATATCTTATAGGCCGTCGACGCGGGCGATTCCATCTTCGTCCATGCGTTCGGAGCTTACTTCGGCCTGGCTGTCAGCTACGTCCTCGGCAGGAGGAAGCAAAGCGGATCAGCGGATCCGGAGAATCAACTCGAAGGATCTTCGTACACATCGGACTTGTTCGCGATGATTGGTAAGATTATGGGAGCGGACAACGCCGGGTTGGGTGTAGCCGTGTTCGGTTGACTGGGGGTGGGGGATATACAAGTGCGAAAATCCCGGTTTCTAGAGAGCAGCGACAAGCGCGACATCTGACGATTGATTCACGAGTATACATACTCTGTGTTTCCACCTTTTCGAGGTGACTTAATCCGTTTAAAGGTGCAGGTATCAAACGATTTTTTTTTCTGCAGTATTAATCCAATAGTACTATTAGTGGTGTGGCAATTTTAAATATAAACAGAAAACCTTTTTGGTAGATTAATATTAGTCGTTTGAATGCGCAAAACGGGCAAAAATAAATGATCTTTAATCAGTTTTATTAAGCTTTCACAGATTTTATTTCCGCTTCATCAGGATGAACAACTTACGTAAAAGATATCTTCGGCATCACAAAATATGACAAAAAGGATTACATTAAAAAAAAAGACATTACAATTTAAACTTTAAAACTAGACAGTTATATGATAATTACTAATTGCTTCTAGGTAAAATTCGACATCCTATAAGCAAAGGGGGCGACAAAGAACATACTGAGTACAAGTTGACCGAAGACTAGTGTTGTCAGATATTTTGACGCTCTAGTCACAAGCGTCAATCGTTCAAAATCGCAAAAATAAAATAAAAAAAGAGGTCCTGTTTATTACGCTTTTTATATATAGGAACTATTATTGCCTTTTTTTAATATTGTTGGGTATTCTTCATTTTTTACAACGGAGTTTATTGATTTTGTAGGAATTGGTGATAATTTATTTCCACTTCGCTTTATTATTTTTGCAGTTATGTGGTCATGTCCTGGTGCTTTATTATTCTTTAGTTGCAATATTTCCCTGGGTGTTTCTTTTTCTGTGATTTCCGTAAGTTTGAACAGCGTTGTTTGTCTAGAGGTTATAGGAGGGTGCTTTGACTTGGCTATTGGGTCTTCTGCTATTTCTTTTTCTATATTTGCAAAGTATTTCTTTACTACGTTTGCAATTTTAAATTTGGGAGTGGGAACTACACCATACGGCGTCTCTCGCATCCAAGCTTCCGCTTCCTTGTATCTTGCCAATCTTCATCTCGCATATACCTGTCGTGCATTGTTCGCAACACTCCCTCGTTCCATGTGAGTTTAGGTCTTCCGCTTTTCTTACGTTTTGGAGGTTTCCAATGGAACACTTTTGATGGCCATTGTTCCTCCAGCATTCTACTCAAATGTCCATACCATCTCAACCTTCTGCCTTCTATTGTATCTAAATTTTTCACTGATGCAGCCCCCTTCTCTTCCCGAATGTATTCATTTCTTATCCTCTATATTCTTGTCACCCTACAGCTGCGTCTCTAGAAGTCCATCTCCATCGCTCTTAACTTTCCTTCATTTTTCTTTGCAAATTCCTAGGCCTCTGAACTATATAGTGCAATACCCTCAACTATCGGTTTATAAATTCTCTGTTATAGTTTTACTCCATATAATTGAGTGTAACTGTCTTATGCAACTCTCCCCTAGAAATATTTGTTTCTAAGTATTTATAAGTGGTGCAGCACTTTACTACACCTCCGTCTTCCATTCCTAGATCTCTTGCTGTGCCTCCGACTACCATATACTATAATAAAATAAAAAGAAATAAAAGCAAATGACGACGCCACAAAGATTCGAACTGACAACCTTCGGATTAGGAGGACGGTCACTTCACCGCTAGGCTATCGCGGTACTGGTAGTAATGCTTTGCATTTAGGCACATATACCCCTAAACAATACGAGGTTGTCCATCTATCGCTAACCCCAAGGGTTCCTACTACCACCTGACAAAGCCAGGACCAACACTAATGTTGACACCGCTGTAATTCCTAAATAAACTGTTTAATAAGAATCATGTTTTAGTGTATTTGTAAAAGCAAATATTTTTACGTGACAGCTTGTATTTGGAAGAATACTACAAGTGATGATACATTTTCCGGAAATAGATTGCTGCCAGCAACTCAATTTGTTTGAAATATTTCTCTCAGTGCATGTCTCTTGGTAGGTTTAAACCTTCTTTTAATTTAATGGAATGGTGTTTCTGCGACAACTGTCTCGGAAGAAACCAAATAGTTTTCCTTCTCATCTATTTTCCTGGTTGTCAAAGAAGTACCTCCATCGCAACAATGACGTCTACCCTTGCTACGTTCTTTCTCCCGACACACCAGCGCTATTTCAATTCGGTTTACGTCGGTAAAATCGCTTCGCAGATCGTCCGACAGATGGCCGCTCGGAAATTAATGCGACGGATCCGTTTGTGCGTGTCGCTCGAGGAATATACCCGGCGGGAGAAGCACCGGCAATGACGTCCCATCGAATATCGGGAACGTAACTACATACACCGTTGTTGATTAGACGGTAGATATTTCCGTTCTCGGAGCTCGCCGGTGCTAAATCTGTATTTTACGGGGTATTACGGACGGAGGCGCGGGAACGAACGGCGCGCGTCGTTGCGCGTACATGCAAATTGCATTTGGATTTAGTCGGGGTAGGTAGGTATATTCCCGTATCTATCCCGGGGCGATTAGCATAAATGGACCGGACGCCGCCGGATCGGGGCCACGTTCGATATTATTGAAATAATCTTTTACGGTTCGCTGGAGATTATGTGATTGATTTCGGCGCAAATCGGGGTTACCGCGTTACGTTCATGCAATTGGACGTTTTCGGAGCGTGAATTCGGGGCGAGATGAGCCGGGAGGAAATTGCTTATTTCGACGGGTAAATTTCCAATGGGCGCGTCTACTGTTCTGCCGCTCTAACTACGAGCATCTGGAGGAGGAATTACGATATAACAATAGAATAAAAATTTGTCGAACGTCGAATAAAATAACGCAAGCATCTACTAAAAACTATGACACTGAAAACATCAAATACTCCTAAACTCCTTACCTTACTAAACAAACTACACTGACAAGTATACAAGTGACAAAGTCGCCCAACTGGTCAGCCCCGATTTTGATAAAATATTGAAGGCATATAGAAGAAGAAACTAATTGTTGCATGGAAGGTTATATTATGGATATTTTCTTATTAATACCATCACACCTGGGGCTCTTGATTCATTCGTAACTCGGTTTGCCCTACCATAGCTACGCCACTGAATTGCCTTTATCACATTTCTCCTTGATAGATTAACTGTAATTTTGGTTAGCTCAACATTTTTCCCGTTTTGCACAAGCTAAAATATTAATTAAAAAACTTACTCACGAAAATATCCGAACTAAACATATTCACAATTACGTGAATGAAGTGCAGACTTAAATTATAAAAGAAATAGATTCTAAACCTCGATATAAAGTACTTATATTCCCTAGAATAAACCTAAAATAGAACTTTATTCGCCTACTATTTATCATCACCCAAACCCCAAACCTAACCGGCACTGCTCGGGAAATATACAAGTCAGTATACTTTCAAGTCCTCCATACGCATAGTATTAAGCGACACAATTCCGGAATTGCGCTTATCTAAATGTCACCGGAGTTACCTAACTATAGTGGATTAGGATTTCGAATCAGCATTGCCAACTTTACGCAATTACACTACCGCGTGGAGGGGATAAACATGTAAATTTGCGACGATATTGGTGGGGCATACGGGCAAAATAGCGCGCACAGAAGCTATACGCATTACCGCTGAAAGCACTCTAACACCGTGGATGAGATTTAGTCCGGAGATACTAATAATGAAACTGTCAGATTAGGAATGAATTAAATACCGTTGGAGTAGTGTATGATATAGATCTGATTGTTATTTACTTGTAATAGCTTCTGCTTTATGTTACTCCACCAGTAGGATTTTGGTTTCTCATTGGGGATATCTATTTAAACTTATTAGTGTTGAGTACCTGCTGATCGAGTCAACGGTCGACCTCTTTAGTCCCGGTCTGTTTTATTAGTTTTTTATTTTCATGCATTTAAATGGTATGAGCAACCCAAACAACAATTTTTTTACGGATAGAGAGGGATATCGAGGACCTGTTAGGTAAAAAGTAGATCATAAAGTAACATTTCGTTGCCAGTGATGCCCTTTATCAAATTTATTTTTGGATAACCAATTAATAAGTATGGAGTATTAACAAGTATGGAAACTGAGGCGCGCGCTACCTCACAACAAGCACGATAGCCGGGCGTAGTATACGCACCGACATGCGCCAGGAACTTCTACGGAACTCGGGAGAGCTGTATGCGAGATATACAGCAGTCATACCAGCGGACAGCGCGCGAACGACGACCTGTGAGGATCAGACAACGTGTGCACCTGACATCAGCGCGAACTGGTCGTCGCCCATACCACGCGTGGAGAGCGCACTAACGACACACCCTGGCAGGCTATAGTAGAGGGCTAGGTTCTCCGAGCTGGGATAGTAGTCGGTGGCTGTTGACGCTTATTACGTTGTAATCAAGGGTCACACCCAGCCAACGTAGGCTTACTAAGTCCAGCAACCAGCGGGTATAAGCAGACGACATAGTGAAATACATATTATTTATATAAGTTGCGAAAGAATGTCACGTACTTTGTATATCATAATGTACTACTATAACTTTATTTGTGAAATAAACGAGTTTAAAATCTACCTGGCTTTTTGGTGTTCTCCCACCGGCGCAAATCGGTAGTACCCTAACAATAATGATTAATTATTTATTTTAAGAATTCTGCTGGAATTTTATAATTTTTTTTTTGTGGCAATATATAAAAATTGACATTCAAAAAACCTTTCAAATGATGTTGTGTGATAACACCCACATTTCTCTTTGAAGAAAATATTGATGACGTCATGACGCTCACACGGATGATGTCAAAAATAAAAAGTAATCTGACGGATATCCGTTTAAAAATAAAAAACGACGGGTTTCAGGATTATTTTATTAAAGTCGGTAGTTTCTTACATTTGCACCATACTACATATGTTATATTATTATCAGAAATGCCAAACAGTAAACGTTAAAATGGTGTTTTTGCATATGTTTGCAGGTACTGTATTCCTCTGGCTGTTCTGGCCTAGTTTCAATTCCGCAGAATCGGAAGGTGAAGAGCAAGTCAGGGCTATAACCAACACCTATTTGTCTTTGGCGGCATGTTGTGTTACTAGCTTTTTGGTTTCGTCGGTGGTCACTGAGAATAATAAATTCGACATGGTGCATATCCAAAATTCCACGTTAGCTGGAGGTGTTGCCATAGGAACCAGCGCTAATTTGTTGGTGCAGCCATTCGGAGCAATTATAATCGGTATAAACGCTGGAGTACTATCCGTATACGGTTATCATGTCTTCACTGTAAGTATCGTCAGGTTTCGAATCAAAACAAAATCTTATCGCATTACTTTCTACAGCCATTTTTATATAAAAAATTGAACATTCACGATACGTGCGGCGTCAATAATCTACACGGAATGCCGGCGATAATGGCAGGAATCATAGGAGCCCTAATGGCGGGTATAGCGACCGAGGACAGCTACCACCTAAAACTGTACGAGGTGTTCCCCGCCAGGGGTGCGGCCGATGGTGGGAGAACGGCCGTCGAGCAAGCCGGGTATCAGATTCTTGCCCTAGTTTCGACGCTAATCATCTCTATTATCTCCGGACTTATAACAGGTAGGTAAACTTGTCGCTACACGTTCGCTCCAAGTCGACAAGTCGAACGTGTCCCGGTCGTTAGCGGATGATGTTGAATAATTAGTCGCACGAAAGGGCAAGCAAAGGGTTCCGCAGGGTGTACAATAGTTGGGCATTTCGGTTAGGAGGTTTCGAAACGGGCGGTAAAGTTGTTCTTATATACTATGCGGGACTGACATAATCTAAGGAGTTTAGTATGTATGTACGTTCGTTCTTGTGTCGGGCAGTTTGTATCTGCGCATAATTTTCGTCGTGAATGGGCCGAAATTAATGACAACGGTCTCCTGGAACTTAATCACGTCTTTATTCTTTGACATTTGTAGTTGTAATGATGTAAGTTCAGGGTTTGTGCTACTGTGATATCTACTGGACATTCCTTTATTTCTGACGATGTGTGCCACTATGGGTAAAAATGTTTGAGGTCTGCACAAGAACAGATTAAATTTTATTCATTAACACTATGCCCAAGAGGTCTATTGTATAATTATAATAAGTTTGCTTTACATGAAACGATTCGTCCCAATTTTTCCCAATTGTTCTGTGGGTTGTTATTAGAACCCCTTTACATTTGTCATCTTTTCAAAAAACTGCTTTCAAATTAACTTCAAATTAAAAACTATTCCTAACCATTTTATTCCTAGACTGAATTGTGCAGTTTCATTATTAACAGTTAATGGTTTTAGAGCATCTAATTCTTTTTTTTTTTATTCTAAAGGGAACTACTAGCTTGTCTTTCCAGAGTTACTCTTAAAGTTTTCCTTTATATACAATCCCTATACTATTTTCAGAACCCTCTGCACAAATTCTGAGGCAATACCTGCATTTCCCCCCAGTATAAACATTGCAGTGTTTTTTGAATACTCTTGAATATATTAGTGAGTATTGTATTTGCTTCTTTCAAATCATATTAACCATTCCAAAATTCTAGTAGGTTATACTAATCCGCACATTTTTCTGACCAATGTAATCTACTAGATCTATATAGTACGATTCCTCGAATTTTGTTCCAATAATCTTAGTGCTCTTCTTAGTTTCAATATCCAAAAACATCAAAACAAGGTTTAAGAAGTGTAAAAGGCACTCCATTGTGGCTATTGGAATATTCCTCATCACCACTGTTATTCCCAAAAACGCAAACTTTTATATTTGCTGATAATGAGATCAATTGCAGCAGTTTGTTGTTGCATTTGTATCAATCAATACTTATAAATAATTAGTAGGTACCTAGTTTAATATGTATATTAACTTCTTAGCTGAAGAAACCCTCTATTACAAATATAATCGTATTTCTGTTTAGGTTTACTAATAAAGTATATACCATTCAATGAATCAGAGCGGTACAACGATTTTTCATATTGGAATTTACCAATCGAAGAAACACTAGTTGTCGGAAAAGTTATTAGGATGAAATCGTTGATTAGAACCTCAGAAATTTGGTATTAACATCATCATTAATAATAATTGCTTTATTCTGATTCTACATGACAATAGCACCAACAGGAGAATTACTAATTTATATTTAATTTAGTTACAACATATATAGGTACTTACTTCTCTTATGGTAGAATTCTTTGCATATCTGTAGCGTTTATAAGTGCTTACAGACTTTACGATAACCTATCATTCACTGCATTTATGCAAAAAAAGAGAACTATTACCACTAGTTATATATTAAATACAGTAAGTCCGTAAAACTTCATTTACGTTGTATAAACGGCACTGCATTTTTATGCACAAATCACTGCATATACTCAAAGCACCAGCGACACTTTATTATGCATTTACTCCAAAATAAACAGGGTATAAACTAGGGCTGTGCATTTTAACCGGTTAACCGGTTAACCGGTTACAGACGAAACTCGGTTATAACTTATGCGTAAAATAATGACCGGTTAACCGGTCAACTCGGTTAACCGGTCAACTCGGCTAACCGGTCAACTCGGCTAACCGGTCAACTCGGTTAACCGGTCACGACTTTTAACGAGACATGACGATTATTCGGACACGGCAGTTAGCTGATCACGAAATAAAGAATAATAGAATTATAAAAGATTTATAGACATGTTCGCTTGCAAATAATTTAAAATTTTGATATAAACTTTGCTGCAGGCTGTTTTATTTGTTCATGATGTATGCTACAAATACTTGTCTTATTCGTTGCTTTAGTTCTCTTTTTATACTTTATGTTTTTACTTATGGAGATATGATCAATATATCAATTTTATAAGATATCCACAGCGCTAGACATACATTAAAAATCTTCTAATCTCAGTATTCACTATAGGTAATTAAATACATATAAATAAAATATCAGTTTCAAAATAAATAATAACTACGCTGCGGCGTGGCCGGTGCGAGTTTAGCAAGAGCTGTCGGATATGAAGTGTAAACAGTTTTGGTAAATTTGAAAAAACAATGCTTTTATTTCACGTATACCACGTTAATATGAAAATTAAATTAATTCCAATAAAAAATAGCACACTCTACTACTAGTAATTAATAATAATATAATCATAAGTAACTTAATTTGTATTGTGCGATGGTATTCACATGTATGTAGTTCATATTACATTTTTTTCTTCATCAAAACGATAAATAACGCATGTCTGACTAACATTTTACATTTAAAAACAAACCGAATACAAACAACGTACCGTAAAACGGGGTGAATAGAGACGTTGAGGTGATTGGGACAAAAGCCGAAAGAGAGTGTATCGCGCTATTTACTGTTTATTTACATTTTATATTGTATGTATAGAATAGGGCTGTGCATTTTAACCGGTTACAGACGCAAGACGGTTATAACTTATGTGTAAAATAATGACCGGTTAACCGGTCACGCCGGTTAAACGGTCAAATCGGTTAACCGGTCAACTCAGTTAACCGGACAGCTCGGTTAACCGGTCAACTCGGTTAACCGGTCAACTCGGTTAACCGGTCAACTCGGTTAACCGGTCAACTCGGTCAACCGATTAAATGCTTACGGTTAACCGGTCACGAAATCTGCTCGGTTGCACAGCACTAGTATAAACGAAATTATATTTCAGGATTCATAATACGACACATAGCTCCAATTGACAACAAGAATGCGTATTTAGACGACATCTCGTGGTTAATACACGAATCACATCCCGCAGAACAACAGAAATCTACCTCGGATAATGAAGAGAACATGGTGACAGTAGCGACTTCTAGTTTGGAAAACGGCCACGAGATAGCAGTCGATCTGGAAAATTCTCCGGTAAAATAAAATTGTAGTGTTTGGATTGTAAAACAGAATTATTGTATGTATAATTTATTATACGTAATTTTTATGTTTTTGTTTATATTGTGTAAATAATTGTATAAATAAATTGTTAATATTAAAGTGCTTTGCTGCTGAAAAATAAATGACATTTATTATTATTTATTCTGATTCACGAAATTTTGAGTTTATCTATTTTAAATTAATGAAACAACCAACACTTATATTTTATATGAAATTTATTAAAGTATATAACATTTACAAAATATACACATTTACAATATATTTATGCACAGTAAATTTAACAGGCATCCAGTTATCTGAGGGGAAAGTTTTATTGTTCTTATTTGTTTACCATTAAATATTATAATATTAAACAGATTTGTTTGACGTTTATTTTTGTTCTATGTTTTACTTTTTATTACTTGCATTGTTTGTAGAAAATAATAGAAAAAAGATAATAAGGAGAAAAGTATAGGGAACTTAAAACAATTATTATAGCAGTGTAAAAACATCTTTCAGGAACTTTGTATAATCAGTAATTCGTGTCTTTATGGTATATTACTATAAATTTAAAAAAAAAGCTTAAATATACAGCAAAAACTAACGTTACAACTTATACCCTAGAAATAACTTATAAGTCGTGATTTATTTTACATTAATTAAACTACTGTAATAACTGCAACCTATACAAGTTTGTAAATCAACAGATTAACATAATATTATCATATTTTATATAGAAAGTGTCAATGATGCATGTTACAGGCAATTTCCTTTCCAAGTAACTCAGATTTTCATTAAATGTTTGTTTTTTATGCGTATTTAAATAAAAGCGTACATATTCAGTGCTTTGCAGAAAATATTTATTAGAATTACTGTTAAATATTATGAAAATTCGTCTAAAATAGGCATCGAACGGTATATCTTGTATATAAGTAGCAACATGGCAGTTAACAAACTTGGAACCGTAAGGAAATTACTAGAATTTGTATAATTCGGTTTAGGGAAGAAATGCAGAAAAATATTTAATAAATAAGTTCTTTCTCCGGCAATATTTATTTGTGTACAGACATGTAAGACGTGTCACGTTGTCAAACATTCAATATACGTATAAAGTGCAATATTTTTTAATAGCACTACTTAACCTCAAATTTAACATTATTATTCTTCATTGTAAAATACTAGAATTAAAGAAAGCACCTTTTTTCGAGGTATGTGTAGGCGAATATACGGCCAAATATGACCTCACTTGGAAAATATATTTATAAAAATCGATTCAATCGCAAAATTGCTCGTAGCACCCTAAGCTAAAAATTCGATTTTATGTTAATTTTGAGCATTCTACCGCCTGTAAAGGACAAATGAGAATAGCAAAAGATTTTGATTTGTATGTACAATCTTCTAATCGTAAAACATTAATTCGCCTTGAAAAAACGGCATTCATACCCCTAAGATCCTAATAGAGTGTATAAAACAAGTTTCTCGTTCAAATATAATAGGTAATATATTAATATTATTTATAATAATTAACAATTTGACAATATTACATCGATGGACGACGGATGATTGCACTATAAGTATGGTTTCCGTAGCATTAGGCATGCTGAGTTGTTTAAGGGCCGTTGTTTTTTGATGTGACTCAATGATAATGAAGGCTAGGGAAACTATATTTTACAAGTAGCAAAATACAGTGTAAAACATTTAAAAATGGCCCTTACGTAGCCATTTTTACAACCAGTATTTGTACACATTCAGATTAAATTCAATTAAGATAATTTTTCCGAATTGATTTACCTAATATATCTATTAAATTGTACAATTAACTATTATATTCTATACACAAATAATAATTTATTACAATTAACAGTATCTGTTGGATTCCAATTGCGTTTTTTAATATAATTAGCTTGGTGGATCAGAATCGATAAAATTTAAATATTATTTTGAAACGATTTAAATCTAAATATCGTCAACAATAATTATGATGATAAAAAAGTGAAATCGAGATGTCTTAAATTAAACCTAATGACTACACGATCATATCACATTCATGTAATACAAACTAATTCACTTAAAAGATAAAGAGAAAATGATCTAAATTTTAATTTAAAGTCATCGTTAAATCCGTGGGGAATCGTCGTATCTGCTATGCGAA
Source organism: Cetonia aurata (assembly GCA_949128085.1). Classification (NCBI taxonomy): domain Eukaryota; kingdom Metazoa; phylum Arthropoda; class Insecta; order Coleoptera; family Scarabaeidae; genus Cetonia; species Cetonia aurata. The sequence goes on from OX421885.1 coordinate 41,760,162, forward strand.
GAAGTGCCGGGCTCCATCTGAAAACTGGAGGAGGGCCGACTGTGTCTTTGGAGCGAAAACGACAGGAATTCACTTGGACGGTCGCCGTTGCCCGAATACAAACTCACTTCTTCGTCGGAAGTCTTCCACAGAGCGAATTTCTCCCCCTGCATCGGCATGGCGGGATAGTTGTACACTCTTTCCCGATCGTTCAGGCGATATTCTTCGCCCTCCCTACTGTGGTAGAACGACACCAACCGAAAGTCTTGCCTGATATGGCTCTCTAGCTTCTCTACCATGTCCATGAAGAGGGGCCTGTCGTACGGCTTCCACTTCCAGCACACTTGCATGATTTCGAACAGGAGGTCTGGACAGTCCGCCGGCCGATCCAGCGTCCCTCTGGCGGCAACGAATTGAAACACTTGCTCGTTAGATAGGCCTTGGTAGGGTTGTTCGGCTAAAGTAACTATCTCCCACAAAACTACACCGTAACTCCAGGCATCTGAGTCTGAAGTGAATACACCGTCGGTCAAACTCTCTGGGGCCATCCATCTTACGGGAAATAAACCTGTTGAAGTGAAAGAGTTAAATAAAAACAACAAGTTTCATAAAAAAAAGGCACAAATTTAAACTGAGTTATTTGACGTTGACAGCAAAAACCAGTGGCGTTCGTTAATAGATAACCAAGTAAAATATTATTTGTCAGGAACCTTCATCGAAATGCTTGGATTTTATTTCTGAGCATATATTCTAGTAGTATAATATATCTTTAGGTAAGATAAATCAATTCAATTTGCCCGTTTCGGTTTGAAAAAAAATGTGTTATTACAATTTCACACCCAGGGAGGTGAGACTTTACCACAGTCTTGATTTTGGATTTAAAATCCAGGGTTATTTTAATTTGTATAAAGTAGCTCTTGTTCACAACAGTATATAAACATTTTGTAACAAAAATGGTACCAAATAAGTGTCCCGCTTTCGGAAGAGGAACATTTTTTTTTTTTGATTTTAAGACAAAACTTTATTCTTTATAAAAACACTTGCTTATGTTAAAAACTTCAAAAAGGATGCGATTGTTCAAGTTTGATATATAGGATGTGCAAACCCAATCTTAAAAACGATTCACCTTTCGTTATATTGATAGATTCTTTGATGAGAATCACATTATGGTTAAGAGTTGGCAATAATGCAAATTCAAATAATTACATAGACAAGTGATACTTGTCGTTAATACACTTTTAATATTAAAAGAAACCGATGTTTTTCTAGCAAAATCCTTCTAAACCTTGTTTGACATTGACAAAATCAGTGGCGTTCGTTATTTACTACAAAAAAAAAACTAAATACAAACCTTTGCTCTCTTTCTTATAATAATCAGTCTCATAAATATCCCTGGCCATACCAAAATCGGCAATCTTCACCGTATAATCTGCGGACACCATGCAATTCCTAGCAGCTAAGTCCCTATGGACGAACTTCTTGGCTGCAAGGTAGGCCATACCATCAGCGATCTCGGCGGCCATTCTGTACATCTCCACGCAAGTTATATTATGCGAGGACTCCCTAGATCGCAATAAATATCTCTTCAAATCGCCTCTTTCCATCAACTCCATGATGACCAGAGGCGGTTGCCCCTTCGAGACGACCCCCAGGAGTTTCACTACGTGATGAGCGTCGTTGAAGGATTTCATGACGGAAGCCTCGTTCAGGAACTCTAACCGGTCGTGCATGTTGCTGTTCTTGTTCACCGTCTTCACGGCGCAAGGAATCCCTTGGGATTTGATGAAGCCTTTGCACACCATTCCGAAAGTGCCCTGTCCCAACTCCTTTTGAATTTCGACGTTGTCGCGCTCCATCTCCCATTCGTCCGCTATGTAATTCGGACCAGCATAGTCGGGGTTTATCGTAGGGATCAGATGCATGCTCTCCAATTCGCGCTTCTTCCTATAGCGGACGTAAAAGCAAGCGGCGCCCAGGATCGTTAGACAGCACAAGATCACCACGACCGATATTATGATGTCGTTGTTATTGGAGCTGATACTGAAGATCTTAATTTCGGTGAATTTGCCTTCCCCCGCTAACGATTCGGCTTGCACTTTGATCTCGTATTTCCCCGGGCCCAATCCCTCGATGACGTAAGTATAATGAGATTCAGCATGGCCGGCGCGGGTTATGCATTGCTTCTTTATCCCTGCGCTATCCGCTAGGCCGTAAATGAGATTGTAACTTACTATGACGCCATTGGGGGCTTTCGGTTCGTGCCAGGAGACGTAGGTATTGTTCTTGTCGACTTCTACGTTGATATCATCGATATCATCGGCGCCATCTCTACTTAAGGTTCGTCCGAAATCCATGATGATTGCGCTGCAGTGCGAGATGCCATCTTCAGTGTTACAAGCGGAGAAATAGAAAACGTACGGAGTGTAATGATAGAGATCCGTGATGTTGTACTCCGTCAAATCCGCATCTATGGTCACATCCATCTGCTTACGTTCTAGATTAACCAAACTGGCACCTGCATCCTTCCTTTCCGCCGACCTATTATCAGCGGGAAGGTTTATAATCTCCACTTTATAATCGTTGCACGATCCTGAGAGATCCATGCCTAAGCTGTCGTGGTAATAACACAATTTCTCCAAGGTCTTTGTGTTTAGGTTGATGTAATCGTTACAGTTACAAGTACCATTTGCTTCTTCACCTTCTAAGTGGCCATGTGGTTTCTGCACCTCAAATTCAGATGATATGCCTCTCTCGCAGTAGTTCCTCGAGTCCAACAGAGTGCGATCATCGTCTTGCCTGAAACCAAAGAGGCGGTAATGCGTTAAATGTCCATTGGGGGATTCCGGCGGTTTCCATGATAACGTTATAGTGTCCGAGCTGACCGGTTTGAGGATGACATCCAATGGTGGCGAAGGATCATTCGCCGAACTTCTAAAGCACATCACCGGCGTCTCGGAATTTGATTTATTCGATAAGATTTTAATGTAATAAAAGTACGAGGTAAATGAATTCAAATTCGTCAGATTAACGGTGGTTTCAGTCACTACCTGGCGCGACCAGTCTTGTATATCGCAATTATCGCGGCTGACATCTTTGTTGTCCTTACAGCTGTTAGTTTCTTTATAATAGACGAAGTATCCGATCAAGTCCTTTTTATCGACATGAGCGTCGTCCCATTTTAACGTTATAAACGTTGCGTTCTTGTTCAACACCCGCACATTTAGGTCGTCGCGTTTGGAGCAAGCCGCTTGATCGCCGTTCGACAACTTGGAAATGTGGATATCCTCAAAGCTGTCGTTCTTGTTGGTACGGTTAGCGAATTCTTCGATCTCCGAGAAGCAGAGCATAGGATTGTAATGGAATGATATGTTCCCAGGACCTAAATACAAATCTGTGACCGTCCAGTTGAATAATCTCGTCAGATCGGCGTTATCTCTAATCGTCATGACGTACTTATGAAAGCTGTGCGTCTTTTCTCCCCGAATCTCTTTCAATCCCCTCAGAAAATCCAAAGACTCTATCTGATCCGTCCGCTGTATCCTCAATTCTCCAGTGATCACCCTGATTTCCTCCAAATTATAAGCTAGAACTTCCTGAGTTGCCGCAGCGGTCTTTCCTAGGGTTATAATCAAAGATCCGTTGATATGAGTGCACCCTTCTAGACTCTTCAATATATTCATATTTTCCACCACGGTCCCGTTGCAAAATTTGAGACATTTATCACCGCAATACTCGCAGTATTTCCTCGTGTTCTCGTATTTCATCTGGTACCGTTTCGGGCAGGTGTGAGTGCAATTCCTTCCGTCAATGATGAACATGTCCTTGTCCGGGATGGAGGTGCACTCCTCGTACGTGACGCATCGCGATATCCAGTTGTACCTGGAAAACTAGAGGTTGATGATATTTATTTTGGACTTTTCGTGATGGTGACGTACTTGTTCTTGGGACACTCTTTGACGCACACGTCACCGTCGAGGTTGGTCTCGCAGAATTTGCAGTCTGGCGACATCTGCGATGGACTGGCGCATTTTTGACACTCGTGACCGTTCCAGCAAAAGCCTGTAATAGAAATTTTCACCAGTAAGATAATTTGGCAGAACGAAATTAGGCGAAAATGGCAAGAAAAGATGGCATAACGATAGCCTCAGTGAAAATAGGAGCCCAGTAGTGAGTGTTAATGAAAAAAATGAGATAACTTAGAGGTGTTTAAGAGAAAACTGTGAAGCAATATATTTTTGGGAACGAAGACAAGAGGAGGGTGTAAAAAGGGGAAAAACTGATATAAAATGCTTATACGGGCACACTAACTTAGTTCAATATGTTCAACGATAAATGTTGAGATGGTTAAGGCATATAAGCAGAATGCTAGATGATAGAGACACAGCAGGAAAGTATTGGGAGTAAGCGAACTAAGAAGAAAGGAACAGGCATATTGAAAAGGAGCTGCAACCATAAAAGTGAGAATACATACATACTGGGATGAGAGTTCTCAATGGAGGAAAATTGTAAAGAATTTTGTAGATCAGTTGTTAGAATTTACTAAGTAATTCATAGGCTTTAAAGACCCATAGAACTAGCTTAAGCTGAAGACTTACCGTTACAATGGTGCGGACAATGGACCTCGCATTTTGCGTGATCTAGTGATGGTGTAAATTTTATGTCCGTGCTGGATATCTGAGTCCAATTTACGGTGTTCACGAAGCATAATTTTGGACAATTCTCTATTCGTATCCCGTTGCCCACGTACTGCAAATTAGTTAATCCGATCTGAAAAGAAAGAATTAAGTTTAGTTTCAAAGACGGCAAATGGACTATATTAGAGGTTGAAGGAATTTCAATATTTGTTCGTGATCTTGCACATGGCTAACAAGAGCCAAATAGGTAATTCGAACAAACAAGTAGTTCAAACATAATGTCCATGTGTTGTACTTGTCTGAAACACTGCACTTTAATATATATTTAAAAAACCATAATTTAAGTTGGTGTGATGTGTGTTTTGTTTAGACCGCTGTGATACCCAATAACTATGTCATTTGAGGTTTAATATTTCTTTCTTTTATGTAGTTCAAATCCCTTATTTTTAGTCTGATTATCCTGAAAAAAATCATTTAAAGATTCCAATTCTACATAGATTTTTATTCGCAAAACCGAGTTTCTGGACTATTGTGCGTCGCCCTGTTAAACAGAATTCGTAGCACAGATGTCGCTAGTAGTACGCAAACATTTACATTCATTGATTCATTGACGGATAGAGGCTATTTAATATTATTTACAAACGCCTTACTTTAGCCTATACCATACTACAATAATACATTGCGTACACTACTATATTTTGATTGCGTCAAGGTCGCACGTTCACAGCCATCTCGATTCCAATCGGGAGATGTTCGCTCTTCTGTATCTTGCGTCCTATTGTAATGGGTCAACGATTCGCTGATGTTCGGTTCCACATCCTAATTCAACGGAGTATACATTCGTTGTTAGACGATTGAGCATAGAAAAAAAAATATATATAACGGTATCTCTCTCAAGGATAAATAGCGTAACTTTGTTGTTGTTTACAGGCGAGTAATTTATTTCAACTGGTGGGCGAATTTAGATTGAAATGAAGACGTCGTTCGCTTAACGGAATTGGAAAAATAGAGATGGTAGAGACGCTTGTAATGTATTGTACGAAATTCTAGACATCACGTGGTTATTTAAAAACTTTATTTACACTTAATATCGAATACTCTTTTAATTGTACTAATTTCGAATGAAACTGCGCCTAAAACGTTGTTGAGAGGAGGCCTCTTTTAGGGAATAGGACCAGTTTATTTTTACGTATGACATGGCAAGTAAAAAGAAGGAAAAACGGCAACACAAACGACTTTCATTGTTCAGCGACGGGTTCGCAACACCTAAATCGGAAAACGTCGAAGTGAAAAAAAAAAACACCTCTAAAATATGGTAAATATTCCCTATTTCTACGCAGATGAAGATAACAGTGAAAGGAAACGGAGGAAACGACAAGGAAAACTGCGTCGGAAGATGTTAATTAGTTGCTTGAACGAAGGAAGGCGCTAATTGGATGATAGAAGTCTTGTTATTTTAGGCGAGAACTGTCGTTTTGCATGGCGTAAATAGGAATTAATTAAGATGTTACTGCCACCATATTATTAAAACTGAAGTTCCAAGTTACATGCTACGCATATTTAAAAAAAGAAATCGGGACTGTAATCAAAACAGGAGAAAAATAAAGTAAAAATTCTTTTGGTGAAGACACTTTAATTGTAGTCCAAGCCGAAAGTGACGAAGATTCATTTCATTGAATATATTCCATTCATGGTACAAAGGTTTTACCGAGATTATAATTACGTAGCCTAATTGATTTTTTATTTAGATTGGGTAGGCTTCCACGCAGTTTTCCGTTCGAAAAAACTTAACTGTTTTCGCATCAAAAAGAAAAAGTTGGAATAATGCCAACGCAAAGAAGCAATACTCTCTTTTACCGCGCTACCTTTTACACGCACATTCGACATCAGAATTTAAATAGCCAGTTAATAACACGCAATATTTCCCTCCTATAAGCACGTGTTTTCCGTTTAACACCAAATTACACGGATTTTGAAAAGGATGCAGAGTGAATATTCGTTTCTAAAGCGAAATAGCCGTTATGACGCGTTATATGCCCACGTTCATTTCCAAGACGTGTCGTTTACGCTAGTAAAATCGAAAATTACAGTTTCTAAAGCGCAGCGAGTTATAAATGCGACATTCAAATTTCTATATTCGCCGGATTCTCTCAAAACAAATCCACCTACGACGCGAAGTTTACGAGAAAGGAACCGCTTACAAATGTGGGAGAGTGTACTTTACGACAAAACTTTACTGCGTACTATAAAGCGTATAGAAATGGAGGAAACACAGGATTCGGATTAAATCACAAATCCTTTGTTATATATAGGAGACAAAGGTTTAAAGTTTCCCTATAACTGTGGTGTATGTAGTTTTGCGCGCCCAACGTGGGCCCATATACCACTGCGAACTAAACTAATTCACTTATTCCTAACTTATAACAAACTGGAACGCAATATAATAATATTAAAAACTTCGTAATTGTAAAGAGCACTTTACATTTGATCGAATAATAGAAATCCTAAATCATTTGCGGTTGCATTTTCGAATATATGTTGTTTGAAGTTTTAGACACTTTGCTAGATTATATATATATACAGTATGTCTTCGGATCGACGTATTAATAGGTATAAGATTCTGTAAATGTTTTAGTTGAAATTTCATCTTCTCGGGTTCGGCCCTGCTTGGGTAGAAAGTAATTTTTGCCACACTTTTCATTTTCAAAAATCGGGGATGCCTTGGAAATTTACACTCTTCTTATCACTAATAAAGTACCTTTTTTGTAGGAGATACGACAAAATGTTATTAAGAAGAGTTATTCAGAATAATAAACAATGCAAGGATGCAAAATTTTAACAAGATCGAACATACTTTGAAAATTTACAAAAAAATTATTCTTTCCACTAATAAAGTGCTATATTTTAGCGCCCAACGTGGGACAACATTCATCTTTAAAATATCCCTTTAGTTAAGTTTTCTCCTCGCAAACTTCTGCTGTTTACACGTTCTCCTGATATTGGACATATCATCAAAGTTCTAATATGAATTTACGACTCGTTAAGTTACAATGTAAGTTTAACAACTTCTTGTAAATTCAATTTAATGCTGTTTACCATCTTACTTTGTCGGCGACAAGCATTCGGACATTTACTACTAGTTTAGTAGCAGTGAAGCTATAATAAATATTCGTTTCGTTTTCTACTCATACTGATTTTAATTACCACATCATAAATATCCTATTTTAATATGTTTGTTTTCCTATAAGTTTATCCTAAAGCTGTAAGTAACGTTGCACATCGGAATTCAAATTACTTGGAGTAAAATATTTTGTTATACTCTGCCTTACCTCACCCTAGAGTTTTGGTGTTAAATAATTACCTATTTAGAAATAGTCTTTTACCGTTAGTCTAGAAATATTCTACTACAATCATCCCTAGAATTTGTTAGAGCAAGTTCGTGTAATAAAGCAAAAGATCTGCTGAAAATTTCGACTATAAGTGCTATTTATTTCAACCTGAAAGCTGTGCTATATATATTAAATTTTCATTATTTTATGTACCTATATTATATAAAATGCCGATTCTATATGTCGGCTGACCTTGTTTACTGGTCCCAACAAATTGTTAGCGCACGGTTATTTTTATGGCGTCCACAAAAGTTATTCGTACGAGAAAATCTATATAAAAATAATTCAGTCACGTTCTTGTATATTCATATGGTATCCGAGCACGTATTGTGACAGATAGAGACAAATGTATCTCGACTGGCGTACGCGTGAAAGAAGCAAAACTCGCGTCAATGCATTGCTAATACAATGCGAAAACATATTTGTCGAAGCGTAAGCCCTGTTATATATACATATATTTCTGTTGTTGTCACTCGACGTACACTTGTTAAAAAAGATCAACAGACGCACGGATATATGATGTGTTTATTAGCGGGTATATAGAGTATATAGAGGGTATATGAAAAGCCTAAAGACTAATATAGAGTTCCTTTTTTTTTATTTTCTTTTATCTATATAAGAAGCGTCATAACTCATAACTCTTATTTTGAGAAATCTCCATTGTATGCAGGAAAGAAGTTTTTTAATAAGTTACCATCACGTGTAAGGACTATTTCTTCAAAATATATTTTTAAACAAAATTTAAAAAGGTATTTAATCAAATGTGTGCTTACACCGCAAGGGAGTTTTTGCTGTCCAATAATAATGAGTAGGTAGTCTTGTGTTCTTATACCCATGTTCTTTTCTGTAATGATAGTTGTGTTACAACTTTGACTAACGTATATTATATTTATAATTCTATTCATGGAAATATTACCAAAATGTCAATTCCGTCTTTCAAATTTCACTTTAAAAGGGATGTGCTTGGGTGGAATGTGTCGCGTAGTGTTGCGAGCGCGTTATTACATTTGAAAAAGGAGCAAGTTTTAAGTCATTATGTTTTTCTGTTTTTTTTTATGGGTTTTTACTTCTGCTGTAATGTATTGATTTGCAATTTGTTAGGGGGAGCAATGGAAGATCAGGTTTTAAACTTTAATTGCCCCTCAGGATTTCAATATGTTTTTTTTTATTTATTTATTATGTTCTATTCATTCCGTTTTTTGTAACTAACTTGCCCTATATCATATGTACATGATTTCAGGATCAATAAAACTTATTTATGTATCTATGTATTATTTAAGTTTATGTTGGTAAAGATATTATACATAAAATTTGAGAGAAAAAAAAATGTAATTTTTCCCATATCGATAAAATTGCTACCCATTTCCATTGATCAAAATTGTATAATCCAAACCAGCTAACAAATAAATAAACAAAGTAGTCTGAAGTGAGACAATGTTTTGATAAACACAGGTAATTTATATTTCCTCCAGTTAGACAATCTAATTTGTAGACGTTGCTACAATGTTGCTCAACAAATTAGAAACGGCCAAAAATAATCCGCGTTAGCAGTTTTTATAATCTCCTTTCTTTCAAATTGAGCACACAAAATGGGGACAACTATAAATAAAGCAGCCAAATAATTTAGGCAATGCATTAATTACGACTTTTATACAAATATATTTTGGGTAAGAATATTCTCCTTCAAAGTTTGTACCTTTTTTTACGCACGCCTAATAAGTGTAAACATAATTTGTCTCGTCTTTTTATTAAAAATCGCTTATAGATTTTAAAATTCGAATCACCATATTTTAAATTTCAGCTGAACTCTTCAACTCAACAGAAAATTAATTAATATTATCAACTTACACACCTAACCATGAAAGTAAGTAATAAAATTAATTGTTATTGACATTGAGAGATAAGCATAATTAGCACTAGATTATCAATTTATTATCTAACATGAGCTTGTTTTTGGGGTCGTATCAGCAGAATACATTCCACGCGGTTCTGCTACTAATGTACTTGCTGATCCACCGAAGCCAGTTACGTGACAATTGACCAATTAAGTCCGAGCGAGTGTAATTAATTTGTTTGTCTGTCAAAAATCTGACGGATCCCAATAACGTGCTCGGATAACGGTGTCACTGTTGGAAATGGGATTACTGGGGAGAAATTCAGACGCATTTTCAATTAGATTTGCGCGCTAATATTAGCGCTATAATATTTAATGTGAACTGAAGTATTTATCGATAGGTAAGTACCTATGTATAATTCTTTCTGGTTATGTAAAATATATAAATTCCGTTGAGGTAGGCTTCAGTGAAAAGTGCATACATAGATAATAAATATATATACGTATAATAGATGTGTACCTCCCATATAATTTCACGCGGCACGAGCAAAGTTTCAAACCTTTTAAGACTGGTGGCGCGTAGTGTTAGTCAGCAAGAACTATTTCCAATACGCGGGAGATTTGATATTATTTACAATTAAAAAATTTATTGTTTAAATTTTTTTTGCATTAAAATGAATGGGTATAGAAAATAAAATAAAAATTAGAACGAAATCGTTTATTGTGCGCACATAAATACATAACTATACAGTACAAATATTTGCAATACATAAATAACCACAAATTAAAATAAATCGCTTACTTAATACTACTTAACTAAATATATAAGTAATAATAAGGAATAATTATCATAATAATAAATAGTAATCATTGTAATTGAATTAAATTAAGATCATGTGATGAAATTTGTAAATCACCTGTCACATTTTGTATGGTGTACATTCCGTAATTGACAAGGGATCAAATTTGATACGGATTTGCTCATGTTTTCTAACGCTTCATAACGGCTTGGTCTTCATAAAATCCTCTATGCGTAGAACCTTGTCTTCTAGTCTTTTACAATTTTTTTTTCAGGTACGCTTCGAGTTTTTGGAATGATCTTGCTACATTATATAAGCCGATAGCTTCTGGTGCAAACTCCGTCTTTCTTCGCACCTGTTTTATTTGTAATTATTATCAGCAATTCTCACCGCTTCATCTTAAATTGGGAATCTCCTTCGTACACTTTTTGTAGCAATACATCACACAAAGAGATAAAAACAATTTCAAACGATTGAAAACGCACAAATTTCAAAATGACGGATGTATATAAAATTTTCAAAAAATGTTTATTTGTTGTCGTTGACGACGCGTCATCATACTTCAATATTATTGGTCAAAAAATCGATACTAGCGCCGAAGCGTTAGTCAGCAAGTACTAAACCGTGCCTACAAGATACAATACAAGGTAAACAGGCGTGAGTGCATAGCATAAAATAAAAAGTTAGTTGCCATGTTGAGTGTTTACTGGTGAAAGTATTTTGAAAAACTTTGACAAGTCGTTGAAGTACTAATACTGTCACTTCCACAAATAAATGGAGTGTCAAATCAATCAAAATATCAAAAAAAAGTAAGAGTTAAACGCGAAAGCAATGACTTTTTACACATTTGCGTAAGTCTCCCAGTATGTTCAGATACCACACTAAAAAAAAAAACACACAAAATCAATGATAATAAATGTATTTATTATAGCCCAATAGTATAGTTACCAATTACATGACTAAAGAATATAAACACAATACGTAGTAAAAACTGATCCATAAACTAGTCTTATTAATAGTTCATTTTTATTTCTGCTTCTATTATTGTAGTCTTATGTCGGATATAAACTATCATAACTAATTTATTTGTATTATTTGATCAAATGACAACTTGCGGGGATATTATTGATCCTTTGGTAATTTACGCTTGATATGGTTTAGCTCTTATCACTGTTTAACACTCCTAAATATCAACGCCCTTAACAAATCTAGTTTCATCTCGTATAGTCAAACTAATTTTACCGATTCAGCTACAGCGAATATAGATACGGGCTACGTACTCCCTAATACTCAAAGGATTAACTTTACGACATTTTCCTTCGCATCCGAAACTTGCTCGTGTATATAGAAGGATAAACTGGACCCAGAAGGCCGTGAAAATGCTGAAATATGCCGACGTTTATGAGGCTAAATTCGGGCGACTGGTGAACATAACACGTAGAGATTTCTTCTACGGTCTAATAGTAACCGGCGCCATGCGAATACACTATTACTTACTAAGATATCCCATATAGTACTATAATAGGAGGCTCGCAGTCTGATTGAACAAACTTTACACAGAAGTATTTTTGCGCGAAATTTATGGTGATGATGCAATATCAAGGGATGCAAAAATGTGATTATTATTATAGTTGTTATAAAAAAAAACGTGTTGCGATATACACTTTTCCGCAGAAAAGGAATTAGGTAGAATATATTTATGTGTGATCTACATATTTCCAAAGTTTCATAATTTTTTTAATTTTTGCGTTAGGGATCGTTCCTTATAAATTTTTACTAAATAATTCATTAAATTTTATTGAAAACCGCTAACCAAGAAGGAAGACTTAATAATTAAATAACAGACAGAAAAAAAACTCTATTAATGTAGTTAATGTAGTAAAACAGTACGCACTTTTGCGCGGAGCAAAGTACGTTCACGCTGTAAAAACCGAACTCCCTTTTTTACTGCGAATATTGAGGTCAATGTTCGAATTGCGGAAGACACTCGGGAATAAAATGAGGTAATCAAAACAGCGTCCGGATGAGTTATGGGTCTTATTTTTGATTTCTCGAACTCTAGAGAGTCATAAAAAAATAAAATATAGCATCGCTTCTTGGTAAAAGTATCTAGGTAAAAAATGTGCCAATTTTATATCTACCTAAACTTTCTAACAGTATACCGGGAGAAAAGTTGCGAGTTGCGGATTGCATTCTGGAGGACTGGAAATGGGAGGGACTTCAGCTGTAGGCGTACCTACGCACAAGGTCGCAACACAAATTTGTTAAAATTCGGCGAATCGTCATAGCTCAGTGGAAGTAAAATGACCGGTGATAATCTTTTTCTCGTTTGAGCTCACTGTTATATCGCTATTAATGGTATGAACAACATTATAAAAACAAAAAAAAAAAAATCAGAAAATGTGTTTTTTTTCCTTTCTTTAATGTTATTTTTTTGCAAAAATACTGAAAACACTAAATATTTCCGAAACAGTTGAAGATAGGTGGTATAGGAAAATGTGCAGGAAATATGCCTAGAATTTTTTGAAGAATCCAAAAATTGAATAATACATAATATTTAATTATGCTATATTATAATTAATAATTAATATAGCATTTAAAATAAAAAAGTTGATATTGGCCACTGTTACATGACACACCATGTATGCAAGGTTTCTGTTGGAAAAAAAATGCACAACTAAAAATACCAATCGACCTGTCCGAGCGTTTCTTCAAACACGCATCCATTTATTTATTAGCGAATTTATTCCATTTGACTGATACACAGTGTATTATAATATTATTATAACTGTTGAGAGATAACCTGAACAATCTATGAATTACATTGGGTAAACATCGCATAGGACGGACAATTCAGATTAAAAGCATAAAATTTTAACAGACTGGTCCTAAATACACGTACATAAATCGCGAATTTCTGATTTGAAACATTATTCTGCCTCCTTTAAAAAGTGGTTATTATACTTCGCACAGCTGCGGACATAAAACGATGATATATTGCAGGAATTTAAAGTTCTAACCTTGATAAAATACCGCCAATAATACTCATCACATCGAAAGTGTTGGCCCAGTACGCTGACGAGATTCGGTAACTGTGCGCCAAAGATCTCTACAATATACACACGGATTTAGATCGGCACTGCAAGGCAATTATCTCTACTACGTATTTGTTTTCACTTTTTCTGTTTACATGCGAAAACCGTTACGTCACTTCACACATGTGACGATTTGTTTTACCGGTTTCATTATTATAAACTGTTTACATTGTCACGATAGTTGTGTTTGTAAGATTTAAGTAGGCTGATTTATTGCGGTATTGTAGATTCGTGTTGTTTGCTGCTACCGCCTAATAGAGCTCGTATTAGTTTAACGAGGATATCTCTCGGGGAAACAAGTTCAATTAATTTGGATTAAATTACGGTCTCTTTTTTTATAAATATACATGGTAGGTTATTAAAACCATAATTATAGAATAGGACAGAATTACAGAGTTTCGCCTGGCCTAATTGGCTCACGAAACAGGGGCTCCTCTTCGTCATAGAGTGGAGCAGATTTGAATAAATATAATTTAGAGCAGCCCGCTCCAAATTGGAAATTAATGACGCAACGTGTATTCTCCGAAGCATCGGAAAATTGCCATCCCATTCTTTCGCACCATTCACTAGAGCGGATTACGATAAGCGAACCAAATTGGATTCTTTTGTTTGTCTCTCGTGGTATATGGTATGAGGACAGATATATTAGAGCCTATACAGTTGTCCTTCTGTGAAAATGTTTTCCAAATTCAATGAATGTGGAAACATTTTCTTCTATCTATCTTTTCCTCGCAACGATTTTTTTGTTAGAATATTACATGAACAACACTAATTGACTTATGGTTCAGAGAGCTTTAGTGTCAATATCAAAAAAAAATTATAGTAGTAGCTGAAAGCAATACGTTTGTTTGCGTCAACTAACAAATTTTTAATTTTCAAGAAATCGCATAGTTTGTACTTTGAATTTAAGTAAATATATATGTACCACTTAAGAACCAGCTCGTGTTTTAAGTAATTATCTAGATAAATCTTTATTCGAATAATACTTATATATACTATGTAAAATGGGATTATTTTCATGGAAAATATCGAAATTCTGAACTTTTAGAGTAAACAACAAATTCGGTTACATACAGTCCATACATATATTAAACTCTAGAAAGCTGTTTGTTTGCATCCACTTAATTCGAAAACACGCCCAAAAATATACAAATTTGTGTTTCAACTAGAGAATTATTTGCAATTATTACATAATGTTCATCTGTATGTATTAATGCGTATTATAAGCTTTTGAGCAAACTTATGCTCGTTAATTAACAATATTACAACTTGTATTAAATAATGGAATGCATATTGAATTGTACATACCTACACGGCGGGTCTACGCATCATTAAAATTGAACAATTTACCCCTAAATTAGGAGTAAGCTATTTTACAAAAAAAAAATGCAGCTAACGTTTGAGATGGAAATGCTATTAAAGTCGAATTTTCCGAAAAGTAGAGTTAGCAGGTTATCACTCTTAGCCGACGATATCCAAATGCAACTCGTAAGAAATTGTCCACACATTCATTATCGATATGCAATCGAGTATAGGAATTCTTTTGTTAGGTAAATATTTATAGTTTTGTGTATAGAATGCTTAGCTTATATATCACAATACGGTTTTACAATTTAGATATTATTAAAGTACTTTTTAATTCTTGTGCAGTAGGCAACCATTCAAAGTACTGATTTCACCTCGTCGTTGTGCAATTCTCGTTGCACCTATTTTATAGAAATAAATTCTCAATTAAAAATGTGTTTTAATTCTTTTAATTGTTGCGCACACTTTGATCAGAACCCTGGATCCTCCGCACTCACACAAACAGCTACCATTCTGTTCACACGAAGCCAAACCGCCAGACCGCCCGTCTAACATACATAGGATCAAGGCAAAAGTAAAGAGGTTAAAAGGTAATAATAACTAGTAAGCATTAGCAAACCGTCAAGTTAAAATTAGTAAGTAATTTAAAAGGACGTAAATAAAGTGATCGTTACAAGTATACCTTTAAACGGTTGAGAGAGATGCGGTGAAACTTCTTAATACCAAAGGTACGGCTGAGACACGACTTCTGAAGGCATTGCACAGTTCACAACGAAAATTGTATTCCAATCAATATCGCTATCTTGCTCAGCAATTAAACAATCAGGTACAGGGATCGAATAATAGACTTGAATATCGTCAGCAAATATATGCACAGTGCAAACGCGTGAAATTGTGCGAAATGAGGATGTACGCATAGCTAGTAAAGAGAAGAGGACCCAAAATTGTCCCCTGCGGTATATCATGCAAGATCGGTCTGTACCCAGAAGATGAAAACCCCACTCGAAAACCAGAATTTTCTTTCAACAATCTTAGAAATTACTGGAAGCAAATCCCTATAACTTCTGGAACGGGGCGCACAAGAACTTCTTTCCAGGTTGAAGGAAAATAAGCTGGCAAGAATTAACCAGGAAGAAATACCAGACACAATTTAATCATATCAATTGTTGATGAATCAGAAGCTTTGTGAAGTAATTCCAATTAAATGTTGGTCAGGTCAAAAATGAAATTCATCAGAATTATAGCCAACCATATTTTGTTAATGTCACACATCAAATTCGCGAAAGAAATATATTTTTATACACAAAGAATCAAGAATCACGCTATATATCACTTCCTGCGTTGATCGCCTGTCAAGTTTGCTATATTTTCATATAGGTATGATTCAAACTGAAGCACTGGCCCAGAAATAACTTCAACAGCAACAAATCATATCCATGACATCTTAAAGTATTATAAAGTGATTCTGATACTTTTCCGGAAACCCAAGGATCTCGTAAACTCGTCGCTAGAAGTTATCTATATCCGCCGACTTTATAATCTTGATAAATGATCTTAGATTAAGCATAAAAATAAGGAAAATATTCGAAAGATCTCAACTCAAACTCTTGTATATTCATGAGATACTTTCTCCATTACTTTCTTGAATAGAATTATTTTGCGGAAATGCTATATAATGTCAGATTTAGCAATCGTGATGTGGAGGTGATTAATACCTGTCAATTCATAGTACTTTACTAATATAATAATATAATATTGTTTATCTCGTATTGAATTGAACGTGGGAAAGCCGAATGAGGTCGTGAATTTAAGTTAAGTAATATTGCTAAGCATACTCCGGATTGCATCGACTATTTTTTCAGCCGATTATTTCCTATATATTCGTACCATTTTAGATTGCATTAAATCAATTTTTCCACATCTATCCTCCTCAATCTTGTTAATCATAGAGAGAACGTATCGATTTGTGGAAATTTCAAACTGTCAATAATGTAAACCTGACGATGTGCCATAACCATAATCAGATTAAAAACTGTGATTGATGCGATAACTTAAACGAAACGAGTTTGTATGTAATAAAACCTAGTCTACACACTGAAACATCAACTGAGACATCATCCATAACATAAATTCAACTACGAAAAACATTAGCTTTAAGATTCTAGATTACAATCGACCTGATTATCTTGTCTTTGATAAAAAGTAAATTTAACGTAGGCGCTTTTCCCGAAGAGACTTCAAACGAATTCTGTTACAAGACATGGAATTAATATCTCTTGGCTTTTCGAGTTTCCTCTTCAATTTCTCTCTTGGTTAAAATTCGCTCAAAACGTATTGCACATACGACGCAAATAGAATATTAAACAATCACGCGAAAGAGAATTGAATTGCTCGTCTAAACGGAGTTGTGGCAAATCCAAATCGGCGAGCAGTAAACACGTTTTATTCCAGGCCAATTAAGTTGATTAAAGGAAAATTCCGAACATTATTCGTAAAAGATCTTCGAAGATAGCCAATTCTAGTTTATACAATCGAAGAACAACACTCAAGCGTTCGCATGTCCGTCACCGTGAATTAAACATCGAAATAGAGGCGAACTCCACGTTCATATGCGTACAGTGCAGAGCTTTTCAAACGCAACCTCTGTAAGGAAATGTCCACCTTATGCACACTACGTAGGAGTAAAAAGGTTGAGGAGAGGGAATACTATTAATGTTGTAAGAAAAATATACAGGATCTACCGATGATCCCGAACCAATCACAGGTGTAGGCGGGGATTAGCGGAGAGTAGGCAGCCAGCTGAGGTGGGTCGTAATCGGTCATCAAACGAACGACTGCGAGACGCGAAGAGTCGAATATTTTTACAAGTGAGAGGCGGTTGAAAGAAAGCAGAGAGTGGTGGTGCGGTTTAGCGAGACTGCTGAGGTGGGTCGTAATTCGTAGATCAAATGTATAGATAAATATTTCCCACCGCAGGTGCAGAGATCAAAGAGACTATCGTTTGTTACTAAATATAAATTTATACTTCACAAATTTTTATTCCATACACTTATATAAGTTTATATAAGTTTACAGCGTCCTCCTTCCGTATTTCTAGCAAGCGCTTTGAAATTTTATAAGGTCAATTTATCTGGTCTCGAGTGTACGCAGTACACATACCGTCAGTGCATTGAAGTACTTTTATTTACGCTTCTAGCCAATTGAATACAATGACAGGACAACATCTGGATTGCAATTATAACGAGCTATTTTGATACCCGCATTCTGACGGAAGGTCAGTGCGGCAGCGAGTTTTATTATTAAAGACGCGTGCCAAAGATAGCGCCAGAACCCTTGCGATAATTGAGTAAATAAATTAATCCTTTAGCACTATGTGCGGCGAAGTCAATGAATCTAATTATATTACCGATAGAATATACAAGATTTGTGAATTACTTTAGAATGTGTGAATTGGTTTAGAATTCTCATATTCAATATGTATGGACTCGACATGTATACCACAAAAATGCGGTAAACAGTTTTAATGTTCAATAAAAGTTAAAATAATCTGATGTGCAAGTATTTAAAGAAAATACTTTTTATAGCAGGTGTTTCTGTGCGCATACTTATAATAATAATTTTATGTATGTTACATGTAATTAAACAGAAATGACATTATATTGCGCTATTCGCATATTATTCAGCATTGCAAAAAGTATTAACGAGAAATACCTATATCCACGCGTTGAGTTGTTACTTGAAGAAACTCACTTCTGGCAAGCTGAATTTGCCTTAATTCAAGGTTCGTTCTATGAAAAATAATAACAAAAAAAAATTAATTAAACTTGGGAATAAATGACGTTCAAATTAACAAACTTTTACGATTGTAAGTAATTAAACATGATTTTATAATGATATTTAAGTTGTTATGTAATACCTCAATAATTTTTATAACCTACTAGAGGGTTATAAAAATTACTAATTACTTCGAATTAGGAACTTACACTTTAATACGAAAATTAATACACTTGATAAAATACATTCGGGTAATGCATATTATATAATATATATGCCTCCAGGCTGATTCATTTTCCATCCTCACCATTGAGATCTCGCTTATTATTGACGATAGACGATAGGTTTAGATTTGGCGAATTTGCTAAATTTTGTGGTTATTATGATCCCGCAAACAAAGTAGACTTAAAACAAATGATGTTTGAAATTTTTTTAAAAAACGGAAAAATGTCATTTTCTTATTTTGCCTCTAGCACTTTTATTTGGCCTTGCAGAGAAAAACTAAAGACACGTTCTCAAGGCCACTTTTAATGTTCTATGTAATGTTGTAAGTACTTAAAATCTTTATACGACGTTTCGTTTTCTTCTGGTCATCATCAACTTTCTTATTTCTTATGGGCGCCATGTTGAATTTTGACACCGTTAGAAAGAGTATTTTTTTCTGATTTCAACCATGTGTAACATGTTGACAAAAGTAAATTTCGTTAAAAAAAAAACAGGTTCCAGCTGGCCAGTATTACAAATAATATGTTAAAGGATCTCTAGCTGCAGTTAAAGTTATCCCAATCCAATCGAATGCATAAGCCAAAAGGAAAAGGGCAAACCCAAGGTGGGACAACAAGCCTGACCACTAAAGGTAATGAGAAGAGTATCTATGATAAAAAAAAAGGACCTCACGAAGAAAAGTAGAAACCCCAATAGGATTTTCAACGAAACAGCGTCAGGATTATAAATGACTGAAAAACGTCATCTGGAAGAAACATTGAATCAAGAGCCAAGAACGTGATTCTCGTGATTACGATGAATGATTGCCCCACGTTGCAGCACCAATTTGTTGCAATTCAAAAAGAAAATCTTCAGTGATAAGATATTATGAATGATGTCGCATAACTGTATTTCCGTGATTATAACATAACAACCTCACATTACCAATCATATGAACCAGTAATTGGGTTTTGGAACCTTTGGTGTAACAATAACTATCACACTGACAAAAGTCAATGCTAGGTTTTTCCACTATCACCAAACAACAATGCACAATCTCTCGACGCGCGTTTCGCTAACCAAGTTAGCATCAGTTGTTTGGTGATAGTGGAAAAACCTAGCATTGACTTTTGTCAGTGTGATAGTTAATCATATGAAGATATGCAAACGATTATTATTATTCCATAAATTTTGTTCTTGGACGAATTACTTTCTGCAAGTGTCATAAACAAAAATACAACGTTTATTTGTATTTTTACCGCTTTTCTCTAGCACATTTCAGTATCAATTGAAATTGCAATAATTCATCTCCCGTCTCAAACTGTCACATAAACTCCAACACTCAATAATACCACCAGTCGCTTAAGTTGTCAATAAGGTCATCTATTACAACCGGAACAAAACACCAGTCAAATAAATCTGGAAATTATTGGCGTGCATGGCGTTTTTGCGACCGTCCCAAACCGCATTAGCATTCCCCAGGGAACGACCAATTCTCCTGAATACACCGACTGCGGAGACGGCTATAAATATAAATAATTCCCGTAATAGCCTACTTTATCGGTTATACTGCCTATTATCTGTCTGACCTTCTCCAAGCAAAACAAAAAATATTATGACACCGGATATTTTCATGTTTTTATTGAAACAATTGCGTCGACGAAGAATTACAACTGGGAAATTTTATGGGGTTCAGTCGGCGCTATTTATAACCCGGTCGAGGCCGTTGCAATTCGAAATGAAATGTATTAGCGGATTGTGTCTCGGTTTTATGTTCACGTATATAAGCTGTAAAGCAC
Organism: Cetonia aurata; assembly: GCA_949128085.1. Taxonomy (NCBI): domain Eukaryota; kingdom Metazoa; phylum Arthropoda; class Insecta; order Coleoptera; family Scarabaeidae; genus Cetonia; species Cetonia aurata. The sequence continues at coordinate 41,780,975 of OX421885.1, forward strand.
ACAAATCGCCTTCCAGTCTCCGCTAATTGACGATCAAAGTGCGCTGCAATGTTTTAAGACGGGTTATAACGATATGAAACGGCGCTTTCGTAACTTCGGATCGTTGGTGCATGTAACGCGCCACAGATGGCGCTCCTGTCGATTCTAGTTTATGAGAAAAGGTGTTAAGAGGATCGACGTAACGTAAGGAGGAGGAACGAATGTGGGCCAGGAGTAAGGTTACGAGGTAATAAACTTTCAGAACTATAAAATCGCAAAGAAAAAATGAGGTGAAACACGGGGAGTAAAACAGCAGCGGCTACATCCATAGAGAACCGTTATGGATGGACGAACGTTTAAACCATCATTTTTCTCTGGAGAGAGACAGTTTGAGCATTCCAGTAAATTGCTTAGAGCCGCGGTGTTGTGAACTAAGTAATTATTATTGAGCGACAGTTTTAATGGCGCAAAAACTAGTGTTGGGTCCGTCGCGGTCGCGAAGGCGTACAACGCTTCACGTACTACCAAAAATGTACGCCTTCGCGAAAGTGACGGACCCAACACTAGCAAAAACGCTGGAAAACTGGATAATTGTTCTTGTGCTGTTCATACGCACTCTGCTTGGAAATAGTGAAAATTAAGATATTCCGTGAAGTGTTACATCCACACGGAAAAAAATGCCTTGAGATAATATACGACAATATTGTAGCGAAAATATTGTGGCTGTAATTTGCACAATTTTGTTACCTTATCGTAGATTTTTGCTAATTATTACATGTTGTTGTCAGAAATAATACTTTAAAATTGTAGTTAAACTTTTGTTTTATAATTTCACACAAATGTGACAATTTTTCCGACAATGTTTGTGTCGAGACGTACACGACAAGATTGTGGCAATTTTTGACACAAAACTTCCTATCTTTTCGATATATTTATTTCTAAATAAGTGGTCTAATTCAAACACACCAATGGCAAATTAAAGGGGTAAAAACTAACAATGCAGTCGTCAGATGGCGGTATTCGAGTAAAGCGCCATCAACTTTTTTAACGGATAGGCAATTTATATCATAGTTTACACGGCCATTCGAATATTTCAACGTAGACGTGATTTGTATGTGTATAAAATTATTAAATATAAATACTTACGATGGACGAGTTTGTTATGAACAAACTCCAGGAATGGGATTTAGAGAAATTACTAAATGTGTTTAGAGGTAAGACAATTTCAAGTTTAATATTATAGAGCATAGGTAGTATAAATCGGCAATATAGGTATGTAACGGCATTCAACATAGACATGGCCGCGTTCAGTTCGCGTAACAGCTATATAGATAGAGGAAGTTAGATTTTACAAATATTAAATTTTTTTAAATCTTAATTTAGAAAATTTTTCAATTAATGTTTTGTCAACAGGAACATGTCTTGCAATATACTTTCAAGTTCATTTTATTATAACAGAATACCCCAATACTAACCTTTTAATGTAAACTGTCAAATTGAAATAAGAGGCACAATCTATCAGAAAAATACAGTGTTAGTGATAAGTTGTGAATTAGGTTTACCGATTTTTGGAATACTAGAACAAATTTTTATTGACAGAGAAGATAATATTTACTTTCTGTATTCAGAATTGAAAACTAACAATTTCAATGAACATATTTTTGCCTACGAAATCGAGCACCAGACGATTTCAAAAGTTATCTCGTATGATATGTTACACGATCAAGTTCCTTGTTTATTAAAATATTTAGCTGGCAAGAATTTTGTTGCGACAAAATATACCTGTTGAAACTTTTGTTTTTCTTTTGCATGTGTAAAAAAACGTTCATTTATATAGGTTTATGTAAGTTTATTACATTGTTATATTTGAATATTATAATAAAATTAATATACGAATAAAGCTTTGCATTTAAATGTTTTATTATGAATATAATAAACACCTAGTACTCCTCACCACAAAATTGTAGTGTTTTCTGAAACAATAATATTTGAATTTACCTTAAAATGATATGGTAGTTATACATACAATTGTAGTAATCGTTAGAATAATATAGTTGTATTTTTTCACACAGAAGTGTAGTAAATAGTAAGAAAATTTATATTAAATTTTACTTCCTAATAAGGTGATTTTTCGTACAATGTATGTAGCTAAAATTTATACACTATTGTGTCAACTCTTGGAATAGATTTTTCAGTAATTTTTACAACAATATTGTATTTAATAGAAATACAATCCGATAACTACAATCCTGTCGCAGAAATTTAGATAAGTTGTAGCCAGTCGTATTCCCACCACAACTTGTAATTAACTGTTCTACAATTGTTGGTTTTTTGACAACAATTTTTTTTCCGTGCAGAAGGAATAATATCTTCAACTTGATTTTTTTTGCAATATGGTACATCAAGAATGAAATGATAACATTTGCAAGAAATTTTATTTAGGTACATGTAATCCAATTCTTTGCGAAAAAAATATCTTGTCAACTTGTCTTTATTCGAGGCAGTATGACAGTTGCGCGTTATGTTGATGATGTCCTACAAACCAGTTTACTGCCGTATCTAGATGGCCGTCCACACATCCATTTTCACCAAGACAATGCACGTCCCCATATCGCTCATCGAACTATGGAAGCAAGCGTTAATGTTTTGCCGTGGCCACCCCGGTCCACCGGATTAAAATCCCATCGAACATGAGAAGAACCTTTGCACCAACCTCCAAGGACTTTGGCGCGGTTAATCCACGAAGCTAGACTAGGTTTAGAACTAGGTGCCATGAAATAATTATTTGAATGAAATCTTAATTTTGTTGAATTAAAACATTTAATAAATATTTGTTTGATTCTACCAATTATTGTATAGCTAAATAAGCGGATATGGTAAGCGTTAAGCTAAACAAATTATTATCTGCTTTAAATAAATAACTCTGACAAAATATATTTCGTTACTGTAACAAATCTTTTTTTTTCTCTGTATACAGTTATATCAATTTGTTAATATATTTCGATAATCTTTTGCTTTTTGTTAGTGTGTGTTTTCTATTGCAAATTTTTGTTCAGCCATGATGATGAGGTATAATCGATTCATATACCTCATTAGCAAAAGTATTGTACGACGTTTAACTGTAGTCTGTACAGATCTACATATTGTGTAGTGTAATAGCAGTTTTACTAAAGTTTGTAGCCGTAATTATTTCATTTTATATTTATTGTTTCACATTTTTTCTTCCATGCTATAATAAAGACATTACTATTATACATATGTCTGTATCTCAAAGCTAATATTATTTCCGTTAAAATTTTTATAACTCTAGTTAGCTTTCTCTCTATTATACTCGGGAAATAAATATTTTTTTTATGATGCGTCTAGAATATCGTAATTACCAGTGCTATAAAATAAAATAGCGATTTCACCGGAAGTTAGAGCACGTATAGAAAATACAAAATTTCCATAAAATTGCGAATATAGGTCGCTGCAAGTGACTCGGTAACAGCTGACTATATTAGCAATCTACGTAAGTGCATGGCTTACTATTTTTAATATAATTAAAAATTAATTTTAGAAGACGATAAAATAAAAAACCTTAGTTTTATTTGATCTAGGCAACATTTTATATCATGTAGTAAACAGTAAGTATCGACGCTTCTGAAAAAATGTTTAGTATCGGTTTATATCTATGTGCACTGAAAAAAAAATGTTTAGTCAACGCAAAAAGTGTTAATTTAACACACTTCATTGGGTTGTATATAAACAACACAACCATTGGATTTATTCAACCCACAAAATAGTGTTACCTTAGAATGTGGATTGGACACTAAATTAAGTGACAAGAAACACAAAAAGATGAGTCAACGATAAATACTGCTGCACACTGCACTCAGTTTATGATTCAAGCAAACCAACATTGTTGGTTCTAGTATATAATATCTTTCAAATAACATTATTATTTTCGGTTGACTCAATGTAAAAAAAGTTTCAAAACTCTTATTGTAATGATCCAGTGAATATTATTTTGGTTTGTATTAATACAACACTTTATGTTGGGTAAACAACAAAAGTAACTTAAAACAACAGTATTTTTATGTAATCAAACCAACTCTCTTGTGGATATAAAAATGCGGGTTATTTACAAATATTTGTAAATTGTACTTTTCCACTTATATACAGATATGCTCAGATGTATTATACACCTATATTGTTTGCGAATAATCAAAGTAAGGTGAGTAAAATAAAACTTAATTTAAATGCGTTATAAATAGTATTTTAATAAAGAATCTTAATAATTTGTCGCATTTCTGTAAGATTTTAATACAGTTGCAATACTTTTTTCAATGCGTAAAAAACTGACGTCTCAGAAGCGTGAACATGCATAAAAATTTACTAAATTTAGGAAAAGTATCTATAAAAATTCTTCTGTAAATCATAAAAACGAATATCTAAACACTTAAATTAACTGCCACAGAGTAATGCCAAAACACGAAATTAATCACTAACGTCAGCTCCTAAAACGGACCTCTTTCCTGACAATTTTCGAGATTTACAAGTCTAGACAGACATTCAACCATAATTCCCTAAATGAGCATCGCCGTTAGGAGGCAAGTAGACAATGTAAGGTCGTGATGGGTCATCACTCTCATCAGCAATGATATGTCTTAAATATTTTAACTTAATAGAGGTCATGCCATCGCATTGTTACCAAATTATGTGGTAATTGTATTTGTTTTTTTTTTGTATATATGATCTTTAATATCCATTACTAAGAGATTACTTCTTTAAATACGTATGCGAAACAACACCGCTTACCAAAACAAACTAATTCTGATCTAATCGCAACTTTAAATAATCTAACAGGAAATATATTTAATCTTCTTGAACGAGGATGAACGAAATTTAACCCGGAAATTCCTCACGGGAGCAAAACTCGACAACGCAGAGCATTTTCCATAATCTGCGGCTCCTCCGTTCTAATAATCTCGGGTAAAACTCGCCCAAGATTTTAAAGAGCCCACTTTGATGTGAAACGGGATCTTGTTCTCGCCTCATTAATTCCTTTACCGCGAGGAAATGACGTCTTAAAGTGATCACCCAAGCGCGGTATACATAATATAATAACTTTTTGATAGTAATATATCGCTGCGGGTAAACTTCAATTATTAGTTATTACATGGTGACAAGAAAAAATCCCTATAGACGATCGAAGCTTATAAAAAGGCACTGTTATGAAAGGGTGTGATTGAAACTGTTTAACGAAGTAGAAAAAAGATGATAAGGAGATCCATTATAGTGACTTACTATTCGGTATATACAGGTGATTCATTAAGAATGTCCGCCGCTCATATCTCGGTAACTGCTGATCCTAGAGCTGAAGAAAAAGAATTATACTAGTAAATGTGGCTATGAATAAAAAGAAATTAATGCTACGCATGGCAGTTTATTGCACTTTTTAGTTATGAAATGAGTATCGTCTTATTATTGCCCTTTTTAGTTATGAAATGAGTATCGTCTTATTATTTCCCTTTTCACTAATGCAAATGTAATATTGGATTTAATATTAGTTTTACAAACTTTGTAAATCATTTTTACAATGGTTCACTTAAATAATTGGTTATTAATTTGTTGTTCATACCATCAATATTGATGTTAGGGTGAGCTCTAATTAGAAAAGAATATTTCGCTCATCTATAATGATTCGCCGAACGTTGTGTTGCGACCTTGTGCTGTATAACTGAAATCCTTCCCATCTCCAGTCGCCCAGAATGCAATCCACAGCTCACAATTTTTCTCCCGGTATATATATATATAACAACACTATTTGCAATTCACTGAACATAATAGACTCATTTATCTTTTTCCGCAGCATCATCGTGCTAATCTACAAGCGAATACAATTCACAGGTTATCGCTATGGCGAGCGCGTCTGGGGCTTCAAAAACGGTGGTGTGCTGACGCGGCATTCCGTATACACCGGCCGCCGAGTCGCGGGAACTCATTTTTCTCCGCTTTCCAGACCGATTGGTCGTTGAACTCTCAATTATGCCGCACCGAGTGAAGGACAATAAGCGATGAGCTAGCAGCAGGCCACGATCATGACGATCGCCCCGTCGGCAATGTCTGGGAGCGCTAAACGCGCGCGACTCGTGTGCGTACAAATGGATTGAATAAACGCCATGCTTGACTCACCTCTTCATTACGTTACATTACATGTGAAAAGCGTGTGGCGTTAAATGGACCGAGCGGCTATTTAAATCATTGTGCTTTTAGCCTCGGTGGAAAGAGTAGCGGTGGAGTTACTGAAATTAATTACGTTTTGAGTTGGGAGTTTACGCTAAAATGTTTTGGGATGGTCAGCTATTCAAAACAACTATAATGTGTTATGAAAAGGTTGGCCGTAGAATTAAAATATTCTGCCACAACGAATGAGAAAACTTCGATATCAAGCAAACTTGATGCTATATCTAAATAGATATATATATAACTTTCAAGAAACTCTTACCTAAACCACACAAGCTTCCATTTTGTATTCCATCTGCCAAAACTACGATTTATAAAGTTTTTTCAAAATAAAGTGCTAAGTGAAAACCCAAGAATCTGGAATTCCCATAATCTCTATTAACGAGAAAAGATAAAATGTTACTGAATATTGGGGAATGATACCAGAAGAATTAAAGAAACCCACTTTATCTGAATCTAAAGTTTTCGAAATGTTTTATTTCTTTATCAGTAAGGCATGAGATGTGATAAAAAAACGAGATTAAAATTACTTACATGCATGAGTATGTCGGAAGGCGTATTAAACATAACAATTAAGTCGGAGCAAACTTCCATCTCTATGTTCATCAAAATGGTGAAATTTCTTTTTGATTCGGCTATTTTCTCGTGTGAGGAAGACTTTTGGTCCCCCATGGAGCTTAAGTTATATTTTATCCATATTGCTTGTGGATCATTTGCTTGATTGTTTTATACTTCATCTGCCATTTCCCCAGTTTTTGGCCGAACAACGGTAATGGCCCTTTTAAGAGTAGTCTTGTTTAATATTTTTCAAAGCTAACAATACTTGGTTTCAACTTCTTGGCTTCCTATGGCGAGCACTAGCTTTAATTAGCTGCTATGGAACCCATGCTAAACTTACCCCCCTTGGATACCCATTTACATTAGACACTGAAGTGTGGTGAAAATTGAAGTACCCAAAATACACACCAAATGGATCACAGGTTCTGGAGCTGCTATATATAGTGAAACACTGAATCATAAAGAATATATGGAATTTGAAATACTTGCAATAGAGACATGTACCCCCTCTTCATTCGAGAAATAACCTAAAAGCCAGCTGACTCATATCCTACTGGATAGTCAGACGGCCCTAAAGACGGTAGCATCCTACCAGATAACCTCAAAACTAGCTTGGAACTGCTTGGAAAACCTAAGAATCCGGGCCAAACACAACAAACTTACTTTGGTGTGAGAGCCGCGGCATATACGGTCATACCAAGCAACGAAATAACAAAGAAACTAGCAAGAAAGTGCTCTGAAACGATATTTACTGGACCTGAACCGGGTCTGGCAATAATCGAGACTGTGATATCTGGTGCAGTGGCTAAGTGGATCAAAAAAACGTTGAGGGCAGATACACAATTATTGATTGAGTAGCTAACCGAGTAAAACTTAGAACAGTGACGAGTCTATTAACAAGACACGGCTGTCTAAGGAAATACCTACACAGAATTGGCATCTTTAAAGATGAGCCTCTTTGTACAGTATGCAATCAGAAGGATGGGAGATAGGACAGCCCACTACTGTGCAATGGACCGGCAGAGACTGCCATTGCTGGGAGCAACCAAACTACTGACAAATCTACCGGAAAAAGCTTTACCACACAGGCTACTAGATCTAGTTAAAGAGGTCACCACATACTTTAAATCCTATGTATCATAGGGATCATCATCAGGAGGAAAGAAACATTTTCTCAAAGACGCTAGAACCAATTGGTTAAGCATAATTATTATTATTTGAACAAACTGAACTAGGGATTTTTCAAAAAATTCAAACTTCAACAAAAAAATAGGTTGTGTGTTGCAATTTTTCGATTCCTTTTATTTCGAGCTTTTTTTTTGTTATTACAGATACTAAACCTTATTTAAAATAAAATCCTTCATTAAGTATACTCTTGCTGCAGGTGGGCCTTCTTAAGAGTTTTAGATGTAGACAGCTTAGAATGACCTTCGGAATCTGATTTATTAGTTTGTTGGGATTTAAAACCCGGGCCTTCTGCTAGAGTGATATTTTTGCAGTTTTTTTCGTTCGTTGAAAAATGCTGAGAAACGAAGTAACAGTAACTCATGGCTGGCCGATGCGTCTGTAATTGGCCAAAGCCCTCTACTATGATAATCGAAAAAATGTACATGTTTGATCTAAATTATGTAGTAATCCCCTTAAAAGGACTAATATGTTCATGGGAAGAAATTCGCTAGATATGGAATAATACAATAGGGCCTTAGACCGCGGGGTCAAGGGGATGATATAAATACCTGACCCAGTGATAAATCGATTCAAAATCAAATAAAATCTAGCTTTGGTCTGAGAGATTTTTTGAGTTTTAATTGTGTGATTTTCTTTCTAGATAAAAAAAAATAACTTTAACAATTTCGCTGCCAGTTTAGGAATTTTTTATATTATAAATTCCTAAACTGGCAGCAAAATTTTCATTTTTATTTATGATTTTAATTATCTCATAAAACAAAAACAAATTATTTTCGTTTCATGCAAATCGTCCTTTTCCAGCATATTTTGAAGGTAAACGTTTTAATTACGCAAGCTGTCATCATAAATAGAAATAATGCCCTCGATCATAAATTAACCTCTCACGCCAACGGTCCACCCATTTTCTCCTGGAATGCTCACCCTCATTCAAATTCACTTCCAAACAGACATCGATGCTAAATATAGAAACCCCAGTTGAGCAAGAATATTTATGTACTGACAGACTGGAGAGGAAAAGAAATGGGGGGGGGGGGGTGTTACGTCCACTACGCTTTCAATTGATATCCCCCACTCCAACCTACACCATCCCTCACGGTATAGGCCTACGTTGCAGTATATAACTCCAAATCATGACGAGGAAAAAGTTGTCACGGTTAGATCCGATCGAACTGCAGCTGTGTATAAAGTGCACTGGTGAAAACGAAACCGCTCTTCCGCAGGGGATGATGGGGGGTGAAAGGGACTTTCACTATCTACGACCGAACATCGTAATCGACGACCTCGTGCCGTCGACGCGGCAAAATTTCGGCGATTACGCAGCCGCGTTGCGGAACGGCGGTTCAACCCGGATCTATAATTCCGGAATTTTTCGACCGCCACCGGATCCTACGACGCAATTCCGCGTTAATATTACCGGAAGAGTCGCCGGAAAGGGACGCCCGGCTAGGGAAGAGGGAATTTATTTTACGAGAGCCGCGTGATCGGCATCTATTATCCGCAACGATACGTTTTCCTTCGTCTTTCTTTTAAAGCTGTGTATATACTAAAAATCTTTCCGCTATCCTTTAAATTTTTTTTTTTTAGCGGAAAATTGGGAATTAATGTATTCCATACAATTTAGAAGGACTTAAGCGTAATATTAGCTTCAGTTGTCTTCAACACCCAACCACTTAGACATAAGAAGAAATGAAGCGCAGAGATGCACTGTCCAAACAGAGATTGACGATCATGCATTTCGGACCGAATTTTCCTTCGACATTATTAAATATAAATATGTTAGTTTGACCTATACTCTTAAAATGAAATCCTTTTCGTCGTGTATATTGAGAGTTTGGCTTGTGTCCCCTAGAGAGCGCACATCTAAACTATTGATTCCGTAACTGGCGATTGTGGATAAAGCTTGAGAGCGATAGCGATGAAAATGCACTCGGAGTGACGATGATAATGCGTGGTAGGGAGAAACTCGAGTCCATGCTATGTCCTTTTCATTGCTTTTGCTGGTGTGGTGATTCCAACAACAGACCATGAGCCCCATCACAAGGGGGCATTTTTCGAGTCTAATGGAATCCTTTGTTTAATTTGGGTATTCAGGTCGGGGTAGACTAAAATTCAAATTCTTTCAATACATATTGTATACTGAATCATGACGTTTTGTCAAATTTTATTCCTGACATTATCAAGTGCATAGAGCTATAACTGCAACAAATACGGAAACATATACATACATATCTTAGGGGCTAAAAGCCCATGTATTGAAACGAGCACAGTTACCAGTACTGAAACACAAGCGCGTAAATGCTACTAAAAAAAAGGGTCTTGCAATTTACGAACCCCAGATGACAGGCAGACAATTCTGCAACTCTATTTCTTGACTACGCGAGTAAAGTTAAAATATATATCAATGAACATGTGCACTTCGGATTTAGAACAGCCCAAACCAACTTCAACATACAAACATAAAAATAATGGATGCCTAGTCTACACCAACCTTTACAGCCCTAGAATAGCAAGAGTTGTTTTTTGGAAGCTCATGGTCACTGCAAGCCGAATATTAAGTTAAAAATTTGCATTGCAATATCGAAGGTAAACTAGATAATAGGATCCATTGCAGAGATTGGATTCCTCATTTTGTTTTTGTATAGGATCTTGCGTATAACGAAATTTGTTACCACAATTCCAATAATTTAAAAGGCGCAATGCTTGAGTTTGGGCGAATTCTAGCTTTATAGAATTATACATATATATGAAAATGGAAATCCTAGTTTTTCCTTTTATCAAATATGCTTCAATTAATATCTACAATTTAGTATTATGTACTGCGAAATTTGCTGTACCTACGTATGTTTATTTCTGAACGATTTTTTTTTAAGAAAAACGTTAGGTTTACAAATTTTGTATTTCATTTTCGCCTAAAATGTGAATCATTTCGGAAGAAGATGAAAAATTTTAAATATTTATCATACCCCAACATTAATCCTACTTGACCGATAGTATTAATGACAACTTCGATTATAAAAATCGCATCGCCTCTGTCGCTTATGTAGAATATTGAAACAAATACAAAACTTTTTCAGTTGGATACTGAACTAAATTGTCAAAATTTGAAGGATTTTACGTAAGAAAATTGAAACTTTTGCCTTGTTATAAATGAAATAAATGATATAGAATTCAAAATTACATGAATCACTTTAGTGTTTGTTGAAATGATTATAGCTTTATTCTCATTATTAGTCGATCGATACTTATTTGGGTGTTGAGTATAAAAACATTACACCAAATAATTGTATGTATGTATACAGTGATATTTTGATAGAAATAGAAAAGCAGGCGATGAAAAAAAAACTTGTAGTACCTAAGTAATAACATAACCGTTCACCTTCGTCACATGCGGGCAGTAGTAGATATATTGCACTTTTTACCTTTCCGGGAATAATCCAGCGAAATAGATATACCCACATAACTAGACACGACGTCAACACAGTAAGAAGTTATTGCTCCTTTTTTGCCTCCAACGAACGTTCTGCGTTATCACAGTTTCGCGGAATCCAATAACGAAGCACGTAGATCCATCTCTTTTTATTACAGATGGCGTTTAAGAATAGGCAAGTTGTGAGGAAAATGAAATGCCCGTGTTTGTCGCTGTCTCAGTTGAACTTGAAGTGAATTCTTTTTCTAACTTTTTTCAATAGGGACTGTATTATGAGAGATGCTGAGATTTCTGATGGTTGAATTTCATTTCTGCCAAATAAGAGTTCCTTTAGAAAATATTCATTTCGTGGAGTAATATTCTGTTGGAGTGATGTTTGAAAAATCCAAAGATGTTTTAGGTTCAAATTTCCTTTCAATTGAAATGCGTCTCACTACTTTACAAAACAATAGATCCCTGGTTAGAATCATCCATGTAAACAATTCAGTAGGTTATTCCATAAACACCTTTGATAACTTGGTTATCATTTACAACATTATATTATTGCCTTACCATTATTTTTGCATAATATTAAGATAATAGCGGATGTTTTTTTTTTTAATTTTGGTTTAAACAAAATTAAAAAAAAAAACCATCCCCTATTATCTTAATGTTATGCAAAGACAAGTTTTGTTCAACATTTTTTTTTTGTGTTTTCACTACACCAGCAAAACATTAGCAGACCCGTGCCAGACAATACATCCGGCATCTCAAAATATACAACAGCAAAATTCTTTGCATATTTAGTATGATATTCGCTCAAGGTGAGTCTTGTGTTATGTAGTATCTAGCTATAATGTTTTAATTGGTTTACAATTGCTTTTATATTGGTAATTTACCCACAGAAATAGGTTGCTTTAAACCTGAAACGATAGGATAAGATTGATAAACTTGTACGAGCGCAACCGACAGTTGTTTGTCAACAAGTTCTTGTCTTCGCAACGTCTGCTGTTACGAAAAAAAATTTTATACCGCTGCAAATAGATAGATATAGAGAATTGTACTCTGAACCTTGTAAAATGCAATGTAATCATGTCCAATTCTGGTAATTATGAAACATTGTTGCAGGAGCAAATCATGAACATATGTATATATATGGAATTGAATTATTTGTATGCTGTAATTAAGATAATTTCTGCACTCAGTCAGCAAGAAACGGGTTAAATAGTAGAGTAATTGGATAATTTAACATAAATCATGAATAAATACAATTAAATGCATAAACATGTGTTGATTGCCAGCACGATTTAGTAAGTTAGAAAATACTATGAATAAATACTGCTGTGACATTAATAATTAAAAAAATGTTTGATTTCCTTTAATATGAAAATTTGAATAGCTATTAAAAGTTGCTCTAAATAAAAATAGATTTATTAACTAGCGTTTTTTTTTATTACACTTATAAAAATACTCCTACGAGTGCCTTTATAACTCTGGACGAAACATTTAGTGGTTTTAAATTGATCATATTAGGTTAATAAACACGAACGTGAAAATTTGGATGTTATTTTTCTACTGGATGTTGCGCGTTTAATCCTTCAAGATTCGAAATTTCGATTGCCATTCGTCACATATGTTTTCTTTTTCATCAATACATTGGACGCTTTTTTACCGTTACCTACCTGATCGGATTGAACATGTTGATAAGAATCGAGAATATGGGCCAATTAATTAGTGAAAATTCATGTGTATGAAACAATCTCATACCATTTGTTAAGAGAGTGAAAAGAAAACCCAAGTTATTTTGAAAATTCAACAACGCTATCGAAAAATAACTTCTCTTTGCCCAATCCAATGATTTGATTTTTTTTTTTCATTCACACCCGTCTGAAGCTGTTATCCAATAAAGTCAAACTTTTCACGCACAACTAACTTTTCCAATTTTCATCTTCTTCTTGAACTTTTCTAAATGATAAACGACGAAATAAATCCAACTTTCCATGCCAATAACTTTTGCTCGTACGACCTTTTCCGTCCTGTTTGAGGTGAAGCTTTTTTTTTTTAATGCATACGCTTAAAATTTACACAAAGAACGTAAATATTTTGAACATCTCCCGGATTTTTGATCGGGCTCTATTTGTTTCGCTGCGGCAGTGTGTAGACGTCGAACAAACCGTGAAACTCGGATAAAAATATTGTGTGTGTGTATGTTCTGTCTTTTTCTCGAACTTCGAGTTCGTCGACCTCAATGTTTGGCCATTCCGAATTGCGTTTGAGTTCTACGAGTCGATCAGCATCGATTAGGAACGGTACTTGCCTTGAGCCGAACAGGCATGACAAGGACATCATTGATATACACTACCGTCCACGGAAGTTTGACCAAGGGATAAAGTTTTACAAATATAGATACCTTAATCTATTGCATTCAACCGTGATGATGTTAATATGTATTCATCCAAAATATACTTCAAGTATTAGGCACGGAAAATGTAATCAAATCTTTTATGACTTGACTTATATGTTTATTAGGCAGGTAATGATTTTATGGCACTCACTGGAGGATAGAAAGCGCCATTTTACCGAACTGAATTACGAATTGAACTGTCAAAGCGTCACTTCCGTTACTCTTCTTCTTGTGTGAATATTCTGAAGTTTTTCTGGCTTCGGTTGTCAAAATCAATCAAACAATCTGTCATTCAAATGTGAATGATTCCGTACTCTGAACACTACAAATGCAAGTAAGTTGATTTTATTCACAATCATAGTTGTAATGAGTCAATTACCTATCATATGAATGTATGAGAAGTATAGATCATTACTGCAGTGACCTTAAAAATTCTTACTTACCTGCATTTAATATAAGCTAACTTATTAAGTTTGCTGACTTAATAAAATAGAAGAAACCAAATAATGTTATTGCCTTCATTAAGTTGTATTTTGTTAGATTAACTATAATTTTGGTTAATACAATAGTATTTTGTTAACAAACCTTATTTTGTCAATTTAATATCTGTGATTCCTTCAGTGTACGTTTAAAGAAATACAAATTCCTTCTCCGAACCTTACAGAGAGAAAAATCTGCCTGGGAACTCACTTTGCAAAAAACATTTCTTTCTTTAGCACTCTCTTTCGATGTTGAATACTACATACTTCAAAGACTGTAATTCGTGTGAAGCTCTAGCCAAATGAAGCGAAAACAATTTAAATATCGCGCATTCCTTTGAAAAAAAAAAAAACGGAAAAATATAAATAAAATGTGTAATTGCACAGATTACCACACATATTGAACAAAAAGAGAACCTATAATTATCACGCACTACTATTTGCAACCGACGCAATTTAAAACATCGCGAATGAGCACGTTTGTACATTATGCGACTAATAGCGTATTACCAAGCAAAAACGTGATATTATACTGTAAACAGTAAGTATCCGTCCACGTTTACATATAGTAAAATTAGTTTTTATGATTAAACTCCGAACAATAGAAACATCGGGATTTATTTCAGAAATTATTTTCGTGGAAGAACAACAATACTAATTTTATATAAAAACATTTAGCATTGCAATCGACGCTGTGGAAAATACGATATGGAAAATAAAGATGTAACAAACAAGTTGAATAATCCGCGTTCTAACAAACGAAGACAATCTAGCCGCTCTTTAACTTTGCACTTTAGTCATCGTCAGTTCACCTGCGTTCACTTGGTATGTCGGCTTACGTCTCAGAATTTATGTATGTACAGTAAAAGACAAATTGTTGCTCAAAATTTAATTTTCCTGTTAGTTTGTTCTGAGTTCATCCCGTGTAATATCCAATTTCGTTCTCTTCACTCGTTGTTTGGTATCTACACACACCAAAGCTAATTCAATATATTTCATTCCGTATCCTATCAACGTGCTCACGCATTTCCACCCCTATAATCCTCTAACTTCAGGTATTAAATTACCCATACGGAAAGCTCATTTGTTCACTTGACATTAACAAATATGGAAATACGCCACAAGAACATGGAAATTGTAATAAAAGATCGAGTTTGAGAACAAAGGTAATACAATTTCCCGTCATTGTTCTGAATGTTTTCTTCGCGAATACTGAAACGAAAGCAAGCGTCTGTTCTTTCTTCTTTCTCATGTAAGGAAATTCCGCCAAAATTTGCTGTAGAATCAGAATGTGACACATGATAGCTGTCGAACAATGTAACGATGTTCATTTCGGTCTTAAAACCTTTGAAAAGAGAAATCACGGTCAACAGTCGAGCATTGTCACTTACGGCAAACATAAGGTCATAAACTGCTGCAATTCGATATGTCCGCCGCTGGTGGTCGTCTTTTTTCTCTTGGTCCTTATTAAGTAGGTACTTCAGACAACAAGTTTTTCTTTTCTTTCACCTACACCACGTTGATGTCATAAGAAAAAATAGTTACGTACATAGATTAGTTAAATATCATCAAAAGCTACATAATCTCATAACAGTAGCTAATATAGTTAACGAGCTTTTAGAAGATTGCTTATATTTAATTTACTGTGCAGCGGTGTGGTAGGGCATCTGTCGTAGGCAGAAAGTGCAATATAACACGTGTCGACTTGTCAACTTTAATAGAAGTAAATTAAAATTAATCAGGAACCGACGAACTGGTTAACTTGCAATGTGACACGCAGAGTTTAGCCAATTCTATCGAGTTCTATTAAGTAAACTGTAGATTTCACATCGACAAGTGAGACAGAGTGCGGCGCAATACATTCGGTTACAATTTTAAGATGGCCGATATAGATGATAGTGGTAAAACGTAATAAGTAAAATGAAATCACAGCAGGTGTTTGGCAGGTGGTGAAAAGGTGGCGAATCAACTCTCTCGGCTTAGTTAAACTGCCATGGTAAATACAGTAGTGAAGATTCTATAGAATACACAGTCAAGTCCTCACTTATAAGTTGGCCCTTGTCGAATAAAAGGAGGTAAGTTATTAAAATGCAAGCAGGTAAACTGCCAAAAACAAATCAATCACCAAATATTCTTTTAGTCAAAATTAATGAAACTCATTTTGCCATAGAATTCTGGCTCTTGTCGAAATAAGCAAGTAAAATCCAAGTTAAACGTAACCTACAAAATTATTGACATGTCAAACAGGTATATTCAGAGAGCAGGAATACAGGAAGTCGCTCCTTGTAAAATTGGATTCACAAAGGGGCTTTTAAAAATACTTCTTTGCACATCAGCAGTGTGAAAAAAGTATTTTTAAAAGCCATTGTCATGCAGTTTGCATATAATTTGTTACAAAGTTCATTTGATAAATATTAAATTTAAATTTGGAATTACAATTTTAAATGTGATGAACAAATTACACAATTTCTTTTAAGGGAACAATGAAACGTTACGTGTTACATGATGACGCTGTGTAAATACATTCTAATATTTTATTTTTTTGAGGAAGGAACTTAAATATAACTATGGGTATAACTGAGTGATCATTCGACCCTTAAAACTCGTTTTCACAACAAGAAATAAAGGATGTATAGTCGAGTAACGAATGCCAACTGATCCCATTTTTGTTAAAATAAGCCGGAATAATTGATTATCATAGTTCTTCATTATCCTAGCAAAGTAACAGTCACTCTCTGACGCTTTTACATATAGAGTCCAAGCTAATGAACACTATAGCTTATGACGGTATTATAGATGATTTTGCCAATAAAAAAATCCTATAAAAAGCGGTAACACATTCATTAGTTAGAAAAAGTAGGGACGGCAGAGAGTCAGTGGTCTAAAGAAAAAGAATAAAGTCAGCACTATTTGCTTTTCTGTTATACAGGATGTCTCCTCGTTGAGTTGCATAACTTCATAGGGTTATTCCTTGTATCAAAATTAGCAAAACACTTCCAGTTAGCATAGGTCCAATTCTCAACCGTTTTCGAGATATGGGTGGTCAAAAGCGTTGAAAATCACTAGTTACGGTAACTAATTTAGATGAATCATGGACACATTTGGCTCGACTGGTAACTTAGATCCAATGCACTTGACGTAGGCTTTTGGACAGTTGTCATGTAACCAGTTTTGTTGTATTTTTGACAGTTTTGGATTTCGCTCGCAGAACATTTAAAAATGCATCTTTTTACGAAGGACGAGTACGCCGACATGATATTTTTGTATGGCTATTGTGGAGGAAACGCTGCAGCAGCGACAAGAGAGTACGCAGAACGCTACCCGAACCGAAGACATCCTTGTCGGACAACCATCATGAACTGTTTCATATCGCTCCGGCAAACAGGATTCTTCCCGAAAAAGACTAATGAGCGAGAGCCTGCGCGAAGAAACCACACTGAAGCTGTTCTTCATGAAGTTTCTGAGAATCGGAGAACCGGCATAAGAAGAATTGCTGCCACCACAGGACAGAAAAGAGCGTCAATTCACAGGACTTTACGTGAAAATGGGCTACATCCATACCACGTACAACAAGTACAAAATCTCTTACCTGCCGACTATGCAAAACGGGAAGAATTTTGCTCGTGGATCCTAGAGAACCAGAAGCTCCTCCCAATTGCTTTGTTCGCTGATGAGTCCACCTTCACTCGTGATGAGATTAACGACGAAAATCCTCATGCTTTGTCAGAAAGTAGATTTCAGCGCCGATTTTCGGTTAATGTGTGGGGAGGAATCATCGGAAATGTTATCCTAGGACCGAAAATTTTTGATGGAACATTGACTAGCCATATCTACAGGAGATTCCTAGAAGAAGAGCTTCCCATTCTTCTTGAAGATATCCCCTTGAACGTCCGTAATAGGATGTGGTTTGTCCATGACGGGTGTCCGGCACACTATGGAAGAGTGGTAACCGACTTTTTGAACACTGCGTTTCCAAACCGCTGGATAGGGCAGAATGGAGCTGTCGCATGGCCCCCGCGCTAGCCGGACCTGACGCCTCTCGACTTTTTCCTCTGGGGCCATGTTAAGACCATCGTTTATGGACAAGAGAAGCCGGCTACCAAAGAAGAACTGGTAGGTAAAATCCAACGAGCATTTCAGGAAGTTCGTGGAAATATGGAAAATGTCAACTGGATAGGAGAACTGAGTCAAAGAGCAGAGTTGTGTTTGGCAGTCCAGGGTCGCCATTTTGAGCTGCTTTAAATGTTTACGGCATTGCTTGTTTATTAAAATCATTAAAACAATTTCTGCTCATTATTGTGGAAGTAACTGTACTGTACTGTAATTTAAATTACTCGTTCCTTAGCCACCATTTCATGCCGAAATTCGAGCCAAATGCGTCTATGATTCGTCTACATTAGTTACCGTAACTAGTGACTTTCAGCGCTTTTGACCACCCATATTTCGAAAACGGTTGAGAATTAGACCTATGCTGATTAGAAGTGTTTTGTTAATTTTGATACAAGGAATAACCCTATGAAGTTATGCAACCCAACGAGGGTACACCCTGTATAATTCTGTTCCTACGTTTGCATCATGTTTGTTTACTTCGCCTAGCAATTTCTCTCGGATTGGTTGTCATAGTTTAGTCTTTGTTTTCTATTTCCGTTATTTGTCTACTTTTCTTCCTTATGTCACTTTACTCCGTTGTTGCTATTTTTTTCCATGTTTTCGAAACATTTTGCAACTTTTATTATGTGGATGCTCTAAAATTTTTTATATATGTTTTTACTTTCTTATCACATAATATGAAATTCTATGAATTCAACGCGTTCATCCTAACAGTATAGCCACGTCCGTAAACAGAAAATATAGAACACCCACGCGTACCTATTTCATTCTTGTGCAACATGAGTACATGAAAATCGATCAGGAATCGGCCGGGCAACATTACGTTACTGTGAAAAGTGAGTCGACGATTAACATCGGAAAAGTGAGTCGGACAACTGCATCTGGGAGGTGGAAAATAAACAAGTTCACGGCGCATTTGTATTCCACAGTACCGTCTAGACGCATAGATTACACCAGGCTTTGCAACGTCGCGAATTGGCGAGTAAATAGAACCACTCGGTGATAATAACAGCCAGTATGGCACTCTTCCACGTCGCTCACGATTGGAAAGTTCGAGGTTAATTCGGAAAATGCTAATACGACTATTGATTTTCCACTACCCGTTTACTAGATTTATTTTTTGCTGTATCCTTTCCCAGGTTCTCGATAAAGGTTGACGTAACAAGTCCTTGACATAGAATTAAATTTTTTCTAAATATCTTTCCTGTGCTCGAAATAAATGCATTATTTGGGTCGCATAAATTATTCATTTTGTTATTTCTTCTTTTAAAATATGTCAAAATGTATTGTGAAAAAATGACAATTGTTCCAAGGAGATTATAACCTGCAATCGCAAAAAAACTCCAATTAATTACCAATTAAGCAAAATAGAAGCAAAGAATACTAGACCATCATATATTTTATATATTTAATTTATTTAACAATATTACATTCCATGAAACGCTATTACTTACTCACAATTTGCAACTTAAATTCATTATAACTGATTTAATGAATTCCTCGCAAGATCTAATTTTAATTAGGGTAAGTAAAATTGAAAGAAAAACAGTGATGGGTTCTTGCCATGAGAGAACCCAAACTAATTTCCTTAAGTGAATCACGCAATATAAAAAATGCAACAAGTTAATGCCATAAAATAATGATGGATCACCGGGGTATTGTATTGTTTAGACCTTTCCTTCGTAAACAAGAAATAACATTTTAAATTTATTTTGACACTTATCTATAAGGCTGCAGTATATATGCAGTGCGTATTCAAAACAACATTTAGTCTTATACAAGATAATAAATTATACGCTACTACAATGTTATTTTACAATCAACTCATTTCAACCTAAATCAAATAATAATCCAGCTGGGATTTTCGTTTCAAATCCGTAGGTCGTACAGACCACCAAAAAACGTTTCCGCCTGCGGTTATCAGCCAATATTGCGATAAGAATTCCATTGAATGAATGTGTGAATGGCGTAATTGGGCAGCACCTTTTCGCAGTGTTTTGAATCCTGGAACTACGCACTGTAAAACTTTTGCTGCGATGAATTTGCCCGCACTCTGCTTTTGCGTCGCTGCAAGTTCACTTGAACTAATTTCTTACAGGTCACTTATTGTTAGTTACTTAACAAGCATTACGTCTGCAAAAAAAATCCAATCAATTCGTCGTGTTATCGATTGCATTGCTCATAACACTGAGAAGTGTTGAGTAAGACGCGTTATTTCTGATGAATTGAGAAATATGTAGGACGTAAAATGTAAAATGGTGAAAGCCTATAACGCAACCTTTGCCATTCTGGAAAAATTATCTTGGTTGGAGTGTAAAAAGAGCACACTTTAAAACTACTTCAAAGGTATTCGAAAAAAATGTTTTACTTTTATGGAGCCACGTTATTTCAGATGGACGTAAGCCATGTTCTATTTAGAAATATTTACGCTTCTGTAAGATACGCCAATATCTGTACAAACAATGGTAAAAAAATTGCCATATTAACTACTTTTGACATGACAATTATGTGTTATCTGTTAAAGGTAATATCATCTGTCATTAGTTGAAAATCCATGTCAAAACTAAACGGATGATGTGACTGTTCTATTTATGCTTCTACTATTAATATTATAAGAGAGTGTTTTGTGTTTTTAATTTTAAAAGAAACATTTATTTATTCTCAAGTAGTAAATACATGTTTATGTATTTAAAGTCAAACTACAAAGTCTGGATCGTCAATATCTTTGACGATCCAAATTATGTTACCAAACAGTACTCTGAATGTCAGTTCTGACACTTCGAATACTAATAACGGTTAGATACCTAGTTTGTTTTTCAAGCTTGCGTTGACTTTAAAGATGCCGCTTTAAACATCTCAAGTATCTTTAGACCATTTTGTTTGTTTCTAGTGGTCCTATTGTGTTCTGTTGGCCACTTTCTAAGCATCCCAGTATTATTGCTGCCAGTTCCAAGTCTGGTGAACTGCGAGGGGAAGGTGGCCGGCGGCGGCGCTTCGCAATACGTATCTATCGTGAGAAACTGAAAAATTGCGAATATCTCCAAAACCGCTGGAGATAGACACAATGATACCCGTATAAAATCGAAAAAAAATTAAATTTTACATCCATTTATGTAAAAATTATCCATGATTTTAGAGTTCGAAAATTACAGATCCCTATTTAACAATTTTATAATACAAGACGTGAGCTGTTTCATGGTTAAGCGAAAACCGAAAACCGCATCTTTCTAACTTTCGTATTTCTTGAGGTATTTCCAAACACCGAGGACACTGCAAATGTCATTTTTTTTTTCGGAAACCGTCATGTAATTCGGCAACGGTACAACTTAGCCCCAATGTATTCCTAACGTATTGTTATTTAAATTTAACAAGGAATCCAAAACTGCAATAATATACAGGCTGTTCCATTTAAAATAATAAAGTTAGTACCTACTTCCGGTACAACCGGAAGTCCGCCATTACTGAAACTAATTTTAGCATATGTAAAATATGATTCGATGCAACATTCATTTGAAACATTTTTTTCAAAAAGGCAATCATAAATTGGCTAGGAACCGTTGCATCTTAGGTTGGACACCCGGTATGTATATACTTGCGGTGGGGAAGCGTTAAAAAAGTTGTCATACGTATATCGCATACATGCAGGTACTTCCTATATCTAGGTATAGATATACTGCGATGGGTCAGTCAAAAGCCGGGTTGATTGGCATTTTAAGTGGGTGAACTAACAGAGATGTAGACTAAACAAAACATAAATATTATGTATCTTTCCCAAAGCAACCGAAACCGGGCTTCAACTGCACGTGGAAGAAAGTATTGAATCATTGATCCGAGGGGGGTACATTAGATTTTTTTATTACTGTACATTGTTGTACTGAGAAAATAAAAATTGCAAAGCAAATATGTTTGAACTTAACCTACAATGCTTTTATCTGATGACAAGTTGGCAATAATTAAGTAAAAGCAGGACAGTATTATATTTTCATATCATTATTTGATAGTGATAAAAATAGGTTTATCTAATTTGAATTTAAACAACTGAAATGTTTGATTTCTCTGACACTAGGTTTTTAAAGTACTACGGGATGACATTCCAGTTTTCGAGTTAATTAATTGTACCTAAGAACCAGATTTTGTTTGTCTGTTTAGTACGATACAATGTGAATATTAAAAATACAAATTATGGTCATTTTATGCACGTATAACTCAATTAATCATATTGACACTAACAATGTACATACATAGACGTCTGTAAACCTTGGCAATGATGTTAATATTTTCTTATGCAGACATTGTTTTTGCAACGTTCTATTTTTAGAATAAAACCATTTGTGGTGGTATTCATACCTTCATACCTAGAGTGATGCCTTTTTTGCGGTATCTAGTCAAGGAAAGAAGTAAAATAATGCTATTACTGTCTTTAAAGGTCTATTTAATAAAAAGGATTAATTCTTTCTTAATTTAAATACATTCTATTTTTAAAATTCGATATCTTTCACCACGTTCCTGTTAAGATTTACTAATTCGGCTTATCAATGTTGATACTAATTTTATATACAAGCTTACGTAAACAGATCCTCGACTTATTAGACACATTGTAACATTGGCGAATTATCTATTAGGTACGTTTGATAAACCTTCAAATTGTTTGATAAGGAATTAATCACCGGCATTAGATTTGCGAATTTTTCTTTAACCCTTACATATTTTTGCGATTATTATAATCTTGTTTACCACATTCACATTATTATAATTTAGTGCTTACGTTTTATAATCCGAAAGCATATTCTTTTAACTTTATTTCTATTATTATTAAGTTAAAATGAATTAAAAATACTATTTATAATGTAATTAAGCTGAGAGTTGTATTTCTACATCATTTAACTTTGTTTGTTTGTGGAAAATATAAAGTTACCTTTTATGAGGTGGGTAATGTAATCTCGGCATCCACATGAAAAGTTACGGTATCTCTATATGTATACGTAAATAAATATCATGTTTATTATAATATAAAGCAAAGGCTGTGATGTATACGAAAGGAAAAATTCTATTCTCTTGTGACCATCCCAACCGGATGCGGAGCGAAATACATTATTACGAAACGAATGAAGTTGGGGCCGGGAAAAGCCTGATTTACAATTTATTTACCTCCCCGATGAGATAAATTGGTCTCAACAATATATTACCCCCCAAATGAAGAAAAATACCCAACCTCGGTTGTTGAAAAATGTCAGTTCCATGTGGGAGTTTTCTTCCTTAGAAAGTTTCAAATTGCATTCAACAAGGGCTTTCGGATGCCTTTACAATACGCTTTTCAATATGCTCTCTCCCTCACAGTTAAAATTATAAATGTACTATCGGATTGTACAGGCGAGTACAATGAGTATAGCCGAAGTAGAATGAATGAGATTAGCTCATATTATTTATACACTAAGGGAACGACATATGTTAAATTAACAAAACAGGTTTTGTTAACGAAATATTGTTGAACTAACCAAAATTAGTCAGTGTAACAAAAAAAAGAGGTAGTAAATACGATTCATTTTATTTTATTAATTTAACAAAGTAAGCGGTATTAAAAAACAAGGGTTAAACTAACATAAAATTGCAGCTAATTGACCGTAATTATAAAAGTGAATTTACTCATTTTCAAATTTTCTGCTTATACGTCACAGCAAATACGTTAAATTGTCGTAAAGATGGCGCTTCTCATATTTCACGCTGATAATGATCCAAATCCGACGTAAATTGGATGTGCAGCAAACAACGTTATAAATTATTTATGTCGTGTATTTACTTATATAAAGATGATAGATTGCGATGTATAAAAAACCTTTTGTAGTAACTTTCATATGTAAACTTTCCTTAAAATGTAAACATACATTTATCAAGTAACATGTTTTACATACAAAAAGTATTTATACATGACAATGTCAACTGAAATTCTTGAAGTATGTTTACATGATTGTTCAGGTCGTCAAGTAATCGACGATCAGCATGATAATTTTACACAAAAATATTTATCAGTGTAGAATTTATGATTTCTTAGAACATTAAACATAGTGGAATAGCTCTGGTATTGCTGGTTTTCTGTATTATGCCAAATTATTCCGCATCTAAACAAGTTTTTGACATTATTAAAATCAACTACATATGTGTTTATTATTACATTACAAAATGCTGTTCAGGGTGTTTTAGAATTGTATGTCCAATATGAAACTGCAACATCAGAGCTGCAGAAATAAAGTATTTGAGAAAATGCTTGCATAATACTGCAGTAGCAATATTTAATTTGGAAAATAGTTATATTATTTTGCAATCTCTTAAAATCGTTTAAAACATATTGTTTTCAACGTAGTTTGACCTGGTAATTACGATAGTTATATAATTTTTGCCCTATCACAATTAGTTCTGCAGTTATATGCATGCGGGTCTTCAATCTTTAAAAGAATCATTAAACTTTGGATCAAATTTGATCGGAAACGTCCAATATTATCTTTTCCAGAAACGAAAACAATTTTTCTATGAAATATGCTAATATAGCTTCCATTTGAAGTACGATTTTACGCACTTTGAAAAATTCAAATTTTCTCTCAAAAATCCAAGGGGTGCCCCTTCAAAATTTGTCAAATTTTGCAATCTCTTGAAATCGTTTAAAACATATCATTTCCAACGTAGTTTGACCTGGTAATTACGATAGTTAAAGAATTTTTGCCCTATCACAATTAGTTCTGCAGATATATGCATGTGGGTCTTCAATCTTTAAAAGAACCATTAAACTTTGGGTCAAATTTGATCGGAAAAGTCCAATATCATCTTTTCCAGAAGCGAAAACAATTTTTCTATGAAATATACGCATATAGTTTCTATTTGAAGTATGTTTTTACGCACTTTGAGAAATTGGAACTCTCTCTCAAAAATCCAAGGGGTGCCCCTTCAAAATTTGAAAATATTTAGAAAAAAGCTATTTACCAATAAAGCCCTATAAATCCTTACATAAAAACCACATATTTATATTCTCCTTGTACATATTCTGCTTAACTTGGACCTTTCTACTTTTATGAAGGGCTGGAACAAATAAAAACAGTTTACAAAGTCTCTTTTAATAGATCAAACAAAGAAACTGTACCTGAGGGCGAGTAATACAAAAAAAAATAATGGGAATATACATTTTTTTTTTATACTGTTCGTAAACACAGACTTGTTTTGAATATACATACGTCAATTGTTTGTGCTATAACTCAATAACGTCGTCGTGTTTTTTTTTATTTTGTTAACGTATTGAATGTCCAATCATTATTACTGTAGATTGCCAAAGGGAGAAAAACGAACGAAATAAATGGTTCAATTCACGGAATAAGTCGTTTTTTCTTTTTGAATGTATAATGAAGTCAGTTGCTTTTCCAGATATTAGCAAAAATGTGGAAGAAATGAGTAGAATACAACATAAAATGGGAGATAGTAGAAGATTTTAACGAAGAATCGAATGATGAGAATCGAATTCTTCCGAGAAAATAAAGAAACTTCATTTATAGAATAAGTCGAAGAGAAACCTTTAATTCCATACGATCGGTTATTTGTCACTCGAATAAAATGGAGAAGCCGAGTCTGCGAGACAATCAACTACACAGAGAAAAATACTTTTGTACACAGAACTACATTTTGTAGTAAGCATATTGTCATTGGCAAAAAACTTAAAGACTGCTTCTTACATGAACAAAACTCGTCATGATAATTATAGCTGGATTTTGGTTCCCTTAGATATCTTTAATGGTTGATCATATGGTGGCAAGCCCACACAATGTTACATTAATTTCCGCATATATTCCGCATATAGTCTGAGGGAAAATCTAATCTGAGGCAATGGTAAATATTAGCTACAGAATTATCTACCTACGATACAGGTGTTTTCAACGTGAGCAGTAAACTAGAACCTGAATTACCAATGGGTGGGAAAAGGTAGTTCATGCATAAGCAAATTATGCATTATGCATAGGAAAACAGTTCGTCCTTGCAAGAAAACCGAGGGTTGAACTTTACTTTAGTAGATGTTTAGTATTCTCGAACATACTACATCACTATCAGGGATTATATAGATATAAGTAAAGGTAGGCATTCATAGTTAAGCAGAATATATATGTTTACAAGACCGGTGGTGTAGTTAGTTAATAATTCTGGATTATTTAAATTACTATGTAGACACTTTTCAAGCAAAACAACAGTATACTTCACTTACCTGAAGCTTATATGTAGAAAATCTTAAATAGTATTTGTTAATATATATACCTATGTAGGTACATAATTCTTAGAGTTGATGATTGTATTTCATTAAGTATCGTATTTACCATGAATCTATTTAAAAATATGATAGTAATTAGTAATAAAGTTACCTCTTATGTAATGCAACATAAATCCTTTCATTGCTTTTTTGTAACGCGTACTTTCATTTGGGATACCAACAATACGACATTTCAAGCCTAGTTAACAGCATGCCACTTAACACAAGCAAAACACTTCAAAGTCGCAGATAGTCCTCGAACCTATCACAACAGGATCGTTATATGAATTTATGACGAGATAATCTTTAACGCCTGTCTATTATCTGTATCTCGTGTACGCAGTTTTATGTTATGGGTGTATGTGTTGAGCTAACGCTACTGATTTATAAGCATTCGACATAAACTAATAGTTTAGTTTAACACCTGATGTACATATATTACAAATCTGTCTGCTTAAAATTGAGACAGAAGAAAACCTGTATGAATCAAATGAATTGGCACCTGTCAGTATTGAAATTTCAGTGATGCGTTCTGATTGAAAGCAGACGAGTGATATAGGGAAAACTCAAATAAGTATTTTATGTGTTCGCGGTTTCTATTTGTCAAAGGAATTAAAGTGCAGTGATATATATATGATAGGCCTAATTAAGAAGGCAAAATGATGGGCCACATTCTAGGACAAAAGGGCCCACAATAGATCTGAAGGTCGCGGTGCTTAAAAAATATGCAACCCCCATATTTTTAAGCACGAACCGCCACTGATGTACACAGTGTCTGCTTAACATCCTTCATTCTTTACCAAAGTGAAAATTACCGCCACATAGTTTCTTAGTAATAAAAAGGTGCGTGCCTACAATGTATGCTGTTTGTGTGATAAACACGGAATCCTTTTAAGGAAATTCCAATATAATTGCTATGTGTCGCACAATGTTAAAGATTGCGAATCATTCGTTTTGCCATTAACACATACTTAGTGACATTTAAACGCTTGATAAGATAAAAAAGCATGCCTAGACAATGAAATAATTATCGTATCAAACAAAAACAATATAATGCTTAAAACGTTTGAATTTATACGGTTTGAAGGATTTGGAAAAAGAATTAGAATATACTTTCAGAAACGCTCTAAAATGTAAGTCACCCATCACCGTATTGAATTTGGCACATTCTACAAAATACTACGAATTCAACCATCAATGAAGCTCCAAGTAAATATTGAGCTTTTATTTTACCTATGTGGTTCACCATACTACCTATTGTGAAAACGTGATGAAGTCGTTTCTAGAATTTCACATCTACATATCCCAAATTTATTTTATAAGATTACTTATTGTTGAAGTTACAAGTACCTATTATACAGTAGATTATAATTACTTTTTTCGAGGTGTTCGAGGGGTGAGAGTGCAGTAAATATGTACACTGTAAGAAAAATTTTGGTTGTCAAGCGAAAATTTGTTGGAGTTACGAAAATTATTGGATTTTCAGGGGTAGCTTCCTCCCCGTAAACGTGAGATTCCAGACACACAGACTATTCCCTTGTATTATATTTTTATTGTTAATGCTACTCAGCCAGATCAGAAACATTGGTCTATATCTCTGCTTAAAAATATTTTTGGTCGGTTGGTTTTTATCGTTTTGGTACCATTGATGTATCATTTGATTGCAAGTACGGCCATTAATACAAATACTCAAAACTTTGGGCAGTGACAAAACACTTCTTACCACAAAACTTTAGTAAGAATGAATTGGAGTAAAGCGTGGAATGATTCGTGAAATAGATCCAGAGATAGATTAACAAGAATTACCAAGTGGTTATATATTGTTATGAGTTGATACTCGATCCTGTTTTTGTACTTTTTCCACTTTAGTTGATTCAAGAACGATTTCAAGTTCCTCTGGTTGCATACCCATGTGTTAGGTCATATTTCTCAATTATTATTATAATAGCGCTATACAAAATGTTGCACACTATTTCCCCCAAAAAAGTATTCCATAGAATAAAAGTAAATTGGATGTGGGCCATGCCATGCTATAGCAATGTCGACTTATCATATAAGTCGACATTGCTGATGGTGCCATAAGTTTGAGATCATAATATGAAACTACCCATTTTCGTAATTAGGTTCCTTCTTTAGCAGATGCGTTCATGTTGGCATCACTCTCTATAGTATAAACTCGGCTATTTCCTTTTATCAAGTTATCAAAGTTGTCGCAAAACGACTTCAAAGAGTTTATAGGAATCTTCTCAATACCAGTATTAAACGTAAAATCAATTTTTACGTTCCGCCTAAGTTTGCTTCTCCTTTTTATATATTAAAATGAAAGTATTGAAACTATTTTGCAGTACTTCCACGTTCGCTCCATCAATATACGATTCCTCAACTTTGTATTTAATAAAATAAAACATCAAAGAGTTGAAAATGTATCTGCTTATATACATCAAAGCAAAATCTGTAGTCTGTTACACCTTTAGATATACATACAACACAACTATTCTGCTTTGAAATTCTGGTGTCTCGCCTGTCAGCCTGCTTCATTCATACAACTTGAATCCAGAGACACGTGGATAGCATATAAAAGGTGAAATTAGGCAAATATTGGCCGTCCGTGCGATCATGTCGTAGCGGCGACAGTTCTATTTTCGTCTCAATATCGTCCGACCAGTCGCAGAGAGGAATGACGAAATGTAAAGGAAAATAAAAGAGGAATGGACGAGGTCGAATACTCTTCGTGCCATCGCATATCTGATATGTGCGGATCGGGTTTATATTACAGTTGTAGCAATATTTGAACTCGTAATCAAATTCGGTTTACCATTACATTTGCCGTTTTTTATGTACTTTACAATTAGTGCTTCTATCAATGATTATGAGGATATTAAACATTATTGAAACAATTGTTAACACGTAATAACTTTATTTTTATACTTCTTTGTCGGAGAAAGAGCTCTCACTAATAATGTCTGAAAATCTCAATTTTCATCATTTTCATTATAATAACGAGTTTTTCTTAATAAGAAATAAAAGAAATCATCTTTATTATTGGTAGTATGTTTAAAATTAATTACCCAAGGAAGTGAACTGCCCCAGCCTCTACACCTACACAATCTTCGAGTCGAATTAATATTTGTCTCGTACAGTCGGCAATACTCAAGGCAAGTGTAGACAATTCTGGGACTGGCTTCACAAATGTAGTTTTTCAGTTCTTTAATATTTTCTGGCCGTCTTCGGTAAACCATGGCTTTTAAGAAACCCCAGACCAAGATTAGATTAGGTGGCTTTGTGACCCATTACGACCGTTCAGGTTGCACTGTACTATATCGAGACACACTCGGAAGTTAGTTAGTTCAACGTATATACTTGGATTGCACTCACGGGTATGAAGAGGTAATACGCGTTATTGGCAACAAACGAACATAGCTGCAATGAAATCCCCTCGAGTCATGGTCACCAACTATTAGTGATACACAAGAAATACAACTTCAGTTTATGGAATTAATGTTCGAAGTATGGTTAACCTCCATCATTTTGATAGCACCAGATACCTTGTTTAGTACGAATTTGAGAAAAATTTCCGATTGTTTTCAATAGATTTGTTATAATTTCCCACACTGCCCCTACAATGATGACGATTTTGCAACTTTCCCGCTAACATTCCAAGTTGCAGTTTGCAACTTGGACATGTACAGGGTTTGCGGTTCTCTTTATTATTGTTCTGTGATTGCACCTGCTCTGCAACTATAGGCACGTTTTTCTTTTCATTTATTTAACGTATCGAAACAGATATTAAACATTAGGTAACGTTACACGTTTAGAAACCAAAAGGAAATAATATATACAAGGCTTCACATTATAAATAGTTACCTTTTTCTATGAGATAGTATACATTTTTTAATTTATGATTTTAAAAATGTAGAATTACGATTTTTTAAATTTTATAAATTAAATATAACTACCATACTGAAAGTGGATATTATCGCGTATATTATAAAATTTCTGCAATAGATAGTGACATCTTATTGCTAATTTATTCCTGTCCTTAATTGGAATTGTGCACAACATACAAATGAATGGATAGATACGTGTTAATATAATTTGTGCAGCATTGCTCCGTACACTTTTTCAATACCAATGTTAAGTGATGGAAATAATTAACCGCAAGTAGAAATTCCTATTCATATGTAATATGTTAATAAGCTGTAATAATAGAAACGGGTTCGTTACACGCCAGTTTCCGCACGTTGAACTTCTAAGCACACACGCTTTTCCTAGAGGTCCCGGGCCATTAATTTTATTTTGGAGTGTGACTTTCCGGTGTTTATCATTAGGTGATAAGGAGAAATGAGACGGGACCGGAATAACAGCACTTTGCCACGAAAATGGCACTCTAAGTGTAATCCATTCGGCCACGCAAAAGTACAGTAAAAGGGATAACCATCTTAGGTTATTAGATTGTGTACTTTAGGGTTAAAGAAGTTTGCGTGATTATGTCTTGGTTTCACAATAAAAGTTTGTGATGTCTTTTTATAATTACTCTGAATTTTGAGCCGGTGTGACATATTGGATATGAGTTTCCCAACAACGTGTATAAGATTTTATAGTTACTGGTATGTGTACATCAGTATGTATGTTTTCTTAATGTCTAATACCTTATAATAATAATAATAATAATAATATCATCTTTATTTAAACTACGCTTACAAAGATACGTACAAAATAACGTCAAAGAGAAAAGAGTTTGAGTGTTCACACTATATAACTTAAGAAGTAAGAAATTCATTGAGTGAATAACAATTTAAGTTTAATAAGTAATTTTTGACTTGAATAGTAAATGATCCTAAATTATTTATAGACTTAATATTAATCGGTAGTTTGTTGAACAGTTTGCATCCCAAATAGGTGATGTTTTTTTGATATAAAGATGTCCTATGAGGCGGAGGCAATAAATTGAAGTGATTTCTGATGTCATAGACTGTTGGAAGATTAGTAGAAAATTCCGATTTATGTTTGAAAACAAAGCATAGTAATTCATAGATGTAACTATCGTAAAAGGTAAGTAATTTATTTTCTTTGAAGATATGTTTGCAAGGTTCCCTACGGTTCAGATTGTACATTATTCTAAGTGCTCGTTTTTGTAAGATCATTATACGGTCTACATTTAGTCCGCCTCCCCAGTGAATTATTCCAAATATCATTTTTGAATAAAAATTAGAAAAATAAAAGGTTTTTAAAGTCAACAAATTGCAAGATTTTTTTAAATTGTAGATGGCATAACAAGTTTTCGATAGCTCCTTAGAAAGGTAATCCACATGATAGTTCCATTTTAGGTTTTCATCAATATAAATACCAAGTAATTTGGCAGAGTTAACCAGATTGATTTTATTCATATCTAAAAGAAAATCGTTAATATTATACTTTGAATGATTACGAAAAAGTAGGCATTGGGTTTTGTCCGAGTTAATTTTTAAGTTATTATGAGACAGCCATTGGTATAATTTAGAGTAAATATCATTTACATTTAATATCAGATTGTGAAAACTTGTGCTTCTAAATAAAAAAGTGATGTCATCAGCATACAAAATGGTATTGCAAGCACTATTAATGTAAAGTGGTAGATCATTTATGAAAATTAAAAATAACGTAGGGCCAAGGATAGATCCTTGCGGCACACCTCTAGTGATGTTAGATATTTTAGAGTGATAATTATCAACAATAACCCTTTGTGTCCGGTTAGACAAATAACTCTCAAACCATGCCAACGCAACTCCCCTAATCCCGTAAGACTCCATCTTAAGCAGTAGTAATTTGTGATCGACACTATCAAAAGCTTTGGATAGGTCAATTAACATAACCAACGTAAAATATCCTACATCAATATCACGAGAAATCTGATTAATGAATTGAAACAAAGCAGTATTAATAGAACGCTTAGATAGAAAACCATGTTGACATGTCGAAAATAAGTTATGCTTATTGAAGAAGCTTATTAATTTTTTATTCATAGTTGATTCATAAATTTTGGAAAAGGTGGGAAGAATACTGATGGGACGGAAGTTGTCTAAGTTATTTACATCACCCTTTTTATGTATGGGAGTAACATGAGCAAGTTTAAGGGAAGTGGGAAAAATTCCCGTATTAAACGAAAAATTAAGTAATTAAGTAAGTTAATTATGTAATCTTTAATGTTAATAGTTAATAATTTTTACATATTCAGAGATAAAAAAAACACCGTATACGAAACAGTTATAAATATTAAAGTAAATTGGAAGATTTATTCGATTTTCATTCATTTCATTTCATGTACCATTTTCTTTCATTAACGAAACCCTTACAACTTCAACATCATAAAGTTTAAATAAATAGAATAAATAAGTAAGAAAAAGGCACAATATAAAACGACCTTTATATAGGATATTAAAAATATCTTTCTTACGTATTTGCGGATATATTTAATTGGGATGAACGTGTAAGGGGATACCGCACGAGTGAAAAGCGAATCTGTGTCGAATATTACAGAGCAAATATAAACAAAAGGAAAGCGGTTTCGGATCATGTAACCGGAGGATGTAATAGGCAGGAAGTCGGCGCCAAAATTGAAGGAAGGCGAAAACAAAGCCTTGGGATATTCGATTCTGGAACAAATATTTCATTTCGTATCGCTACAAAGTCGAATGAGAATTGTTTATTAAACCAAGGAGCACGATTTTATTGTTAAAGTTTGTGCTCGTGTACTAAACAATGATTCAACCTTTTGTGTTTCTGGTAATCTGCTTTCTCTAGACTGTGGTTGTTTAGTGTAAACCATTGTTTGTTAGAGTAAGCGTTTGTTTTTGTACTTGTTTATTTAGCGATAGTGTATTTAAGCATGCATTGTTGTTTATTTAACTTCATATGCATATAGGTATATACCAAAATATTTCAAATCATATTGGTAAAATCAAATTTTAAATTTACCATGGTATTAAAAAAAAAATGATTGTCATTTGAAATGTCGCATTCAGATTTGGCCGGCATGATTCTCTTCCGGACAAAAAAAAACTATCCAAGTTTGGGCAACAAACTTTAGAGCAACAGGTTCTGCACTGAAAAAAAGATCGCCTGGCCGACCTCTGACCGTAGTAACGCCGGAAAATGCGGCGCGTGTAAGAGCGTCCATCCAGTAATCTCCAAAGCGTTTAGCATTTAAACATGCAGCTGCTCTGCGATTATCTGATAAGAGTGTAAGGAAACTCCTACACAGAGATCTTCACATGCATCCATACAAAATGATGGTTACCCAAGAACTAAGTGAGAAAGATTTTGAAACTCGCAGAGCTGTGTGAAAACATTCTTCAAATTATTATGTTTTGCTTTCCTCTGATGAGGCCCACTTTCACTTGTCAGGTACTGCACATAAACAAAATTTCCGCTTTTCTGGGCAACAGAAAACCCTCAGGAACTTCACCAACGGCCACTTCACAGCACTCGTGTGAGTTTGGTGCGCTGTTGCTGAATTTGATGTGTGAGGTTCGTATTTTTTCGAAGAAGACGGGCGAACGGTAACGGTTACTTCGAATCGCTACTGTCACATAATCGAAACTTTCTGCCAGCCTAAGTTAAACCAGTTTGTTGGGGACCAAGAAGAGGGAGGAGTCTAGTTCCAACAAGACGGAGCCACAGCTCATACTTCGCGGCGTTCTCTAGCAATTTCCTGGACGTCATCTCTATTTACGAGAAGATATCACCTGGCCCCCAAGGTCGCCTGATTTATCACCTTGCTATTCTCTTCTTTGGGGATACAAACATCACCCCACAACATTGCAAGCACTTAAACAGGCAAGCACAGATGAAGTGGCTGCCATTCCACCGGAAATGACACGAAGAGCTATGGACAACTTCCAGGAAAGGCTCCGTCAATGTAACAACAATGGAAGACGTTATTTACCAAACATAATTTTTAAAAATAAATAATGTAAAATGGCATAGCAGTTATTGTTAACAAATAAAAGTATTTTTTCTATATGCTATCAGCTATTTTAATGGCTTGTAATTTATTGCAAGAACCAACAGATAATATACCTTATAATAATCTATATTCTTGAATGAAAACGTTCATTATAAAACTGATGTTCTTTACAACGATAACAGACTTCATTGAGTCGACCAAGTCATTTCATTTTTAATGACTTTGGACTGCATTAATACAATGATTAGTTTATTACCCAATAAATTCCTTCCTCGTTCAATAAAATCTTTTTCATTGATTTGATAAACTCGTTTTTCGGACCAATTTTAATGCACTATTCGATTTAACGACGATTTTTTAATTTTCTCAGAGCCCGTTTTTGGTTCAGTGATATTATGTTGCGACATAAATGCTTCCTTATTTACGGAAAATCAACAGAGAAACACAAACATTTCAAGAAAATGCACGTCAGTTTGCTTCAACCTCCAATTAAACTAATATTGAAGTCGTGAACACACACAAGACGATGTACCTTCAGGTAGCAAGCGGTTCTAATTATAGAAATCCTCTGATAATTAGACGAGTCGAGGAATTCGTGATAAAATACGGCCGTGAGTGGGACTCTGCATTATTTAGTGGAATAAATAGCGCCCTGAGACGTTGTTTACAGGGAAGCTGGACATTTCCGAACAGGAAGTTTGCTGAATGAAGGAATCAATGTCTTCTTGTACAACCAGAAGGAGTTTTAATTGGATTATATTGTAATTATAGCTACTGAACTGTTTCAGCACTCATTTATTTTTATTCCAGTCCCATGAAAATCTCGAAGTTGTCGACAAAAAAAAAACAAGCATTGAGTGGTGGAAAACCTTTGCAAATGGTATTTCATCAAATCATATCAGAACCAGGAAATTATTTCGTAAAACTCTCATCTCTCACAATATACGCACAGAATAGAGTGACTACAGGCGGTTTTTGAATGAACATAATATATCATCTGCCACCACAATCAAATATACGATTTTGGTGATTTGTATGATGAACTGTTACATGAGATCTGCTCCACAATATGTTCTAAATGCTTCAGTAGACGAGTCATCGAACCATACTAAACCATCCAAACAAATCAAGCTTGTGCAGGAAAAATAGAATTCCTACATTTGACAACTCATCCTAACGCAACCATGTTTTAGAAAAAGAGTCACTTGTCCAGCACATTCTCAAAAGAGTATTCCCCATGTTATGGAAGACTATGGCAAAATGCCAAAATGTACTGAACCAAAAATGAGCCCTGAAACAATGAAAAATTCATCGTTCAAACCAAAGAGTGCATTAAAATTTGTTCGAAGAACAAGATTAAAAAGATTTCATTAAATGTCGAAGGAATTTATTTGGTAATAAACTATTAATTGTATTAACGAAACCAAAATCATGATCAACTGACATAATAAACGTGATTGGCCCAATGAAA
Organism: Cetonia aurata; assembly: GCA_949128085.1. Lineage (NCBI taxonomy): Eukaryota > Metazoa > Arthropoda > Insecta > Coleoptera > Scarabaeidae > Cetonia > Cetonia aurata. The sequence goes on from OX421885.1 coordinate 41,817,021, forward strand.
TATGTTATTGCTGTAAAGAACACCAGTGTTTAAAAATGAACGTTTACATTCAACCTAGGAATGTAGATTATCATAGAAATGTAAATGATTTCTATTCATTATGACCCTGTTCCTTCATGTATTTAATGAATGCGTTATCCATCCTAATCTATACTTTTCATCATGCTATATAATCTATTCGTTATTCTAAGCCATTAACATAAAACAATTAGTTTAAGTACAATACCAAAAATAATAGAACAATTTAACCAGGAACTATTATAAGAAGATCTTTATTAACAAACCTTTAAAAAAAAAAGGACGAGAAACTACTAAATCCTCACAGGCTTTCTAGTAATACTGATAGTGTACTGACACGAATAAATTGGCATGAAAATGACTTCTTGCCTTAATCACTTACTGAAACTTGCAATTAATTCAACACAAATTAACATCAAACAGAGATTTCTATTGGATTGTCAGTAAACATCTGTCCAATTGGGAGTAAACCTATTTGACTATGTAATTCGACGGGAATAATAGATCCAAAGCTGTATTACGATTGCACAGGTTTGCATGCATATGAAAAACAAAATCGATTTACGATCAAATCGTCCTTGTAAATCGTAAAACTACACCGCCACTTTTTTATGTGTCTTCTTATTATCGTTATCACAAAACAAATTGAAAAAATATAGGATATTAAATATAAAGTAGCCCGTCTGGAATCAACTTGATTACCAAGCACTTTATTTGGGATTTTATGGACTCACAAAGTACAGAAAAAAATGCTATAAAAATAAGTTTGATAGGAATGATTGCCTCTGCATAGTCATGTTCTGATTAATAAAATGTAAATATTCTTTTTATAGCAAAATAACATTTTAAAAGATTTGAATTACGGCCACTAATCACACATATTATGCAGAGTAAGATGTGGCTTCCATCTAAAATGGATGTTATTGGCGAGAGGGGAAAAACTTGCACAAGATTTATTTCTGGTTCAACATTACCAGCCTTTGAGCAGGAAGAAAACCACCTGCACTAATTATTTTTAAAGAAAAGTTTGTTTGGCACCAATTTGTAAGTGACAAACCTGATGATGTTACCGAAGAAGGAACAGCAGCCAGTGTCAAAGGTTGAATGCAAAGCGAAATCTTTCAGAAATATTTCATGAAAACTTTTTGCCAACAATTTGGAAACAAAGACCATATTTTTGTTATATATGACGGCAATAATATAGATTGGAAAGTAATAGAACTAGCTAAGGAAAATGAGGTCACTATCCTTAAATTTTCACCAGATACGACCAAATTTACTGCAACCACTGGATTTAACAGTTTTTAAATTATTCAAAACAACATGCGATCAAAATCTTGTCATTTGGCAAAAGCAGCATCAAGATAAAAAAAAATACCCAAGGAAATCTTTCCAATACTACTAAGGGAAGCCATGGCCAGATATTCAAAATAGCTTTTAGGAAAACGTTTCCGATTAATGCTAAAAGTATTTGCCAGCAACTCTGAGGCGTTGCTAAAATGAAAATGCCGGTAGCTTATATGCTGAAGATTAAGCTGGAGGGGACAAAATAATTGAAACTAGTTCTGCTGATAACAAAGCCGTTCAGAAAAGAATCCTGGAGAATGTAAAGCAAAGTTGTGTGGGCAACACACCCAATAAAACGCAGAAAAGTAGCCGCTGAAGCTGCTTTTCAGAAGAGGTGATTCATAGACTTAAAGAGTAAGAGGTAAAGATTCGTCTAAAATAAAATAAGAAGACACCGAAGAACCACCAATTAATTCCGACTCTAACGAAGATATTAGTGAAGCAGAAGGTGATTTAAACGATGAGAATAAAGATCTGGATGTAGGTCAGTGGGTGTTAGTCAAGTGATACTGTGGAAAAAGGTCGGTTGAACACTGTCAGAACAAAAAACTGAAATTTTTGGTGTCTTCATCGAAGGTTGCTTTCTTAAAACCCGTAGGTAAGTAAGTATTATTGGCCTGTAGTTGATGATATTGATTATATTTCTAAGAGAAGTGTCATGTTAATTTTACCTCAAACAAAAAAGGACCGTCGTGGAACAATTTTTTTCTTTTCATATAAAGTTGGATGGAATCACAGTTTATTTACTATTTCAACCATACATCGGTGCAGAAAGATTAGACTTTTTACTTTTTAAGTTTGATAGTAATATAAAACTACATAGGTACACTAAAAAAAAAATAGCAATTATTAGCATCACTGTCATTGCGGCTGCACTGGGATTCATTCGCAGTTATCAAATCCGCCATGGTGCAGTGAGAGTCGCTGTTTTGATGATCACAGGTCATTGTCGTGTCGCTAGATATGAAAACGCCAATATGTCTTCCTAAATTTATGCAACACCAGCAAAATTGCTGATGCAATTCTGTTAAATGATGGAAAATGATACAGACTGAAGCATCAGATGGTGCACATGCTACAGATTCGTAATATCGCATTATCAGTTATCTGTCAAATGATTATGGTAATGATAACGATAAAAGTAATGAAAATAAAGTGCTACTGATTGCAAGTAAAGTATATTTATGTATCAAAAAAGTTCGTTTTGTAACAAATACTTAATCGCAGAGGAAATACTGAATGAGCTGAAAGAAGCAAGTAGAGAAGTTGGTGCGAAATCAAGGCATAAAAGTGACGATTACAACAGATAAACACAGAGAGGTTATCTAAAGGATTTTGGAGGAAGATTTGCATGCTCAGGGCCACATGATTCAAACAGATTCAATTGCTGCCTTGAATAGGTCCTCTTTAAGTGCACATTCTACATGCTTATTTGAACCTTTCTCTTAAAATATTCCAACAAAACATTTTGGAAATGATAACTTATAAGAGAGCAAATGGAATCCAATTATACTAGTAGATTAAGGGATTACATTAAGAATAGTGGCTGGAGATATTACTTATAAAGACAATGTAATATTTAGTCGCATTTATAACTGGGAAGATTTGAAATAAACACCGAGCTAGTTATTAATCAGGTAATTTTTTGCCTTTAGAATCTAAATCTACGAAATTAGAGCACGTTTCACTACCTATATTTTATTAACATAACTGTTTCTACGTTACCAATTAAAATTTCTATGTACCTCGTTTCATGGTAAAACCAGAAGTTGAGCGCGGTTTCTTAAGAATTTACATTCACAGCGTCGCATAAACGTTTAGAATATCGTAATTTCAAATTTACGCCTTCACTTAAACCACTTATTTTCATAAATATTTACCCGAGAGCGAAAATATATTGAGCTACTGTATAGATATATCACGTACGACGACTGCAAATAAATGTATAACTTTAAAACATCTTCCGTCAAAGAAATCCGAAATAACTACAATTTAACCAAAACAAAATCGATAGCAACAGAATAATTTTAGCATTTATAATGAGATACGCAAATAAAATGATCCTAAAATGGCAAGGTTAAACCGATAAATATGTACCCCCCCACCAGCCTTCAACTTTATTGGCGCTTTTTAAATAGTTACGGAGCACGAACAGAATTTGTCACAAATTTCAACAGCGCATATGCATACATACATAAATAGCAGACACAATCTGTTGTTTTTTTTTTATCTCCGGATAATTAATCAAATTGATTAACGGTATTATATATGTATAACTAAATCTCCATACTTCATAACTACTACACGGTAATGAAGGTTGAATTTGTCGCCAGACAGATACGAGGTATTTTTATCGTTGTGATATCAAAAAAAATTCTGTAAATATCTATCTGGGAAGCGACTGTGTTCTCGAGTGTTTATTTTAGTGTTCGTTAATCTTGTGGATGCTCACAAAAATAAACGTTAACAACTTGGGGAAATGATGAAACAACAATAGGTTGATTTATAGTAGGAAATCATTTTTGGATGTCTGTATTTGCATAGTCATTTTATTAACATTTAAATAAATCATGGGAGGTCACTTTAGTACTTTTAAATATAATAATCCCAATGAAAAATTGAAAAAAATGTGACAATATAATAGGTGGAATATTTATAATTAAAAAAAAAACGGGATATCCTAATGAAAAATGTCTTTATTATTAAAATATGGTATTTTTTTGTGGGGGACTAATATGGCGATAAATTAAAACAAAATATGGCATCAATCGTAAAAAAAATAATGCAAGATGATATTAAAAAAATCGTGTGAAAATTTAATTTGGAAGCCAAATACAAATTTTTGTAAACACGTTCCAGGAAAATAAAAAATGACATTCTTTTCAAATATTTTTTAAATCAATGGATCATTTTTTATATCGTTTTTAGTAGCTGAAGTAAAATATCTGAATTTCATGGATATACTAAGATTTTTCTCAGTTCTTTGCATAATTGACATAGCTAAAACTAAAAGACAAATATTGCCTTAACAAATATTTTTAATCGACAAAAGTGAGTGAACGAAAACTACGCATTTCTTTCTTCAATTTTCAATTTAAACGTTTCGATGGTCATTTATTATATCTCCCGTAAAAACCAACACCAATAAAATTTCTCTAAACAAATTAAAATCGAAGTCGTTAAAATTTTATACCGCTTTGTTCTCTACCAAGGCCTGGTCATTTTATTTGTTCGGTATTTGGGCGCGTGGTATAAATCGATATACTTTAAGCTTGAATCTTTAAGATGTTTTGCTTTTATGAATGATTTCTTTTTCAATTAAATGTACATTACATCGAAAAATAAATATGTTAATGTCATAATTACTTGTTTATTATACCAAACCAGAGTCAATCACTTTCTTTCGCAATTGCTTTTTACCAACTTCAAATATCTTTAAGAAGTTTTAAGTGGCATTTTCTGTATTTGTTATCTTGTTGGAAGCGATCGTTGGTTGTTCCGTTAGCAGAGAGGTTGATGCCGTCTAGGTGCGGTGATCTCTGTCCAATTAGTACATATATTCACATATCAAAGGTTGCTGAGAGAGTTATCGAAATGCAGGTTAAAGAATCTGTTAGAAAAAATTAATATTTACCAATCAAGATTCCGAAAGAGTTTCAGCTGCGCAACCGCATTGCTAGACGTTACTGACGATATAGTGAGGGAGTAAGATATAGGAAATTTGACGATTTTATATCTACTTGATTACACCAAAGCGTTTGATAGTCTTAACCATGAGCTTTTAGTAGCTATTCTATCACATATTTATATTGAACATTACGACTAAATTCATGCTTAGTTACTTAGTTGACGGAAGTCAGTCCGTTGTGATCGGGGATCGCCGCTCTGAGCCGGTACTTTTGGCATCTGGTGTCCCGCAAGGGTCAATACTTGGCCCATTTCTGTTCTTTATCTATACGTTCTCGTTGACGGAATGTTTGAGTTTCAGCAATGATACACAAATTTATTATTCTGTGTGTGAGTGGTCAGTTGGCGTATAATAAAGACTCGACATGACGATACTTTTCGTAATAAAATTTATATTTTTATTGCTGGCCAAAAAATACATTTAAAAGATTGTGTGAAAAGTTTGGACGTATTAATTGATTCAACTGTTGTGCGAGGCGGTGGTTTTGTCGAATGCTAATTATATAGTTCTTCCATTTCAAGTGCTTGAACTCGCAAACTACAAAAGCTTCAAAACTCGTGCATTCGCTTGATCTACGGAATTAGGAGCCTCCATCGCATAAGTTGGAAGAGTTGGAGTGGTTGAGCATGCGACGCAGACGACTTCTTCACAGCGCGATATTATTTCATAACGTTTTGGTTTCAGGTAAGCCGCAGTATTTATTTAATAAGGTAACACACAGGACTGATGTGCACAATCTGAATATTAGGTTCAAGGATACACTCCAGTGATTTTTTAAAAAAATATTTTACCTATCAAATATCATATAATTTTTTTTTTATAATAATATGCCAATGCAATGTAAACTAGCGCGATCGACAGTTAGTTTTAAAAGAGAAACATTCCAACACAGTCTCCAGAGGCAGACCTTGTGACTGACATAGTTTGGTCACGGTTGAGTGGGTTGGTGGTAATGGTGGTCTGATGGGTTGTGCTCCTACTGTTATTATGTTATTTTACAAATTTATTAGTATTCTTAAGGATATAGAGCAGATACTTCCCAATTGATGGTAAAATTCTGAACTCCGCCATATTTCTCACTTTGTTTTGTTTCTTTCGTTTCGAAGAAACATAATATGTAATCTTATTTGTAAAAAGCTGTATAGGAGAAACAAAGTCACTATTATTATTATGATTATATGAAATGGAGATAAGTAGCCCATGGTACACATCGCTAAAAGTTTATAAAAAGGAATTTATAAGATTTAAATTGTATGATAAGTATCATGACAAGAAATGTGAATATGTTCATGGTTTTTTTTTTGTTCTTACAAATTAATTTGTTAAAAATAAGGACAAAAATGCTTTACACAAATATCCACGAAACTGTTAATTTTTTTTAGACTAAGACTAGTCGTAAAATTAATCAAATTTTTATTTAATTAGTCACAGTAAACAATGTTAAATTTCTTTAAAAGGATGTTTATATAAAACTTCGGATGTAAAAATATTTTGGCATTATTCTAAACATATTCCCGAGTTTAACAAATCGATGGCTGATGATTTTGTTACTGAATGTTTGGGCTAGGTTTAAAAATTAAACAAAAAATGCTGCAGCTTTAATAAAAATAGTTCGAGACATATTTTCTGCTATGTTTTGAAAAGTTTATATTATATTAGCATAGATATATCCGAAAACACAATATTGTTTCTCTTTTGACCTAATAAGTTTCTAAAAAAAAACTGCTATGAAAACAATACCGACGCAGGGTGGTATTGGAATATTTTTAAAATAAAAAAGAAAATTATATTATCTATAAATAGTTATGGAGAAATATGTTCCCAAATTTAAAAAAACAATTATTGTCAAAATGCTTTAAACAAGAATTTAAAGTATTTTGGCAGTAATTGCGTTTTTTTTTTCTTTTCATCGTTATACATACGAGAGATGAACGACACGAAATAAATTTGCTTTAATTAAAAGAATCGGAACAATTCTTTTCTGGTAAAATTTCGCCTCGAATTTAGATCAACTCTGCACCACTAAAACGGTTTAAGTATTTTTAAAATTATTCGATTGGAAAACCAAACATTTTCACATTATTTTGGTGGTAGCACACAACAGCATTTATTATAAACACATAAATTATTTAAAGAAATCGTTATGATCCACCGATCCGGTAGATTTTAAAATCAATATTTGACAAAATGATTTAAAATGCAGATACAACTGACAAGCAGTGATTAGCATGATTTAAACGCATGCCTTCATACATATATATATTCTTTTGTCAAGCGACGCGACGTGGAACCTGTTTTCTAAATTCATACAATAATTAATTGGGAGGAAGCAAAAAAAAAAAAAAACATAAAAATATTGATCTTGAATTTGCGTTATGCCGAATTAATATACATTATAAGAAAAAATTGTGTAATGCACATTTTGGTGTATCTAACATTAAAAATTGCTGTTTGATAACACAAGAAAATTCGACACCGTTTCTAATTTTTGCACAAACTAAGTCAATTTTACGAATTTTACATGTTTAAAAAGAAAGTAATTATGTCTTTGATACTCTTCATGTGTAATTTTGACACTGTTGTGTGTATCATTTATTCTTGTCTTTATCTCTGTCTTTATTCCCTCTGGGCTATAATGAAACGTCAAACAACGACATTACACCTAATAGAAATATTTGAAACCCTTTCAAAATGAAGAGTTTTCATTAGAAATCAAAAATGTGTACTTTTTATTAAAAATTCATTTTATTTTAGCATACATATTTTAACAACACAATTCGAACATCTTTTACCCATATTAATATTCGGAGGTACAACCACCCCAAGTTGGAATCAAATTGGAATTCATCAAATTTAGTCAAAGCAACCTTAGAAAATTCAATTTATTTTATAAATATATTTATTTTAATTTAAAAAATCGGCGATCGTGCATAGAGCTATGTAAGTACCACGGGCGTAACTTGCTTTTATGGTCTTTGACATATTTTTAAAATTACGTCTTGGGCCATAAAAGCAAGTTATGTCTTTGATACCTAAATAAATAACTATTATCTATATACCTAACAAAAATTTATTTTTTTTTCTTTAAATTGTTGATAAATGTTGGACATTATTACTATACTTAGAAGAATTTGAATAGAAATGTGGATATATTGTGCAAGTATATGACTATAGCCGCCTGACAAGCAAACTAGGCTGCATCTATCTCATTAAAAACGAATTAAAAAGATCAGCTAAATTTTATTGTTCTCTTTTCTATTTTATTAAAAATATTTCTTACATTAATTGCATATAAGTTAAGGGGTGACCCCAGGAACGAATCTGCTAATTTGGCACATATATAGATTTGAAGAACTAAACCAAAAAAAGTTATAATATCATAAATATTTTACTTCATATATTTTTACAATGTATATTTCTATTAGCACATAACAGTATTTATTATGTGGACATAAATTATTCATAGATATTAAGTATGGTCAACTAATCTGGTAGATTTTAAAATCAATATTTGAACAAATAGTTTAAAATGCAGATACAACCGTCAAGCAGTTATTGGCATTATTTAAACGCGTTTTTATATTTTTTTTTTTTTTTCATTCGAACGTCATTGAACCTGTTTTCTGAATAAATAATTTGAATTTGGGTGTTATTGTGGGATGATTATAACACAATTTTATATTGTATTGTATACATAAATTTGTTAAATCCTCCTTCTTATTAGTTTACGCTTCGCGAAAGTGAAAATACTTTTTGGAAGCGGTTCAAATAGGATGTTTTTTTAAGTACCTCTTGTAGGTCGTACAAATTGAAGAGTATAAACGCATAATTGCTTATAACTTCCATTCCTCTCACGATCTTCAGGTTGGGAAACATCTTCCCGAGGCTCAACAGTCCAGGTACTTGGTAGATGAGAAAATAGCCGGTCACTTCCTCTAATTCCGGAAAACTGAAATTCCTGAAAGTCTCCACGGTGGCCTTATCGAACAGCACCACTTGTAAATATCCCGAAACCACCTTGCAACCCTCCAGCCGTTTGAAATCCGTAACGTTGCCGCGCACATCCACGTTTCCACAGAACTTGGCAGCACAAATCGCGCCAAACCAATAGCAACAGCAGCACGCGAACACGGCGAAGAAGAGCGGTAAGCGTCCTCCGCAACGCCTCATGGTATCGGAGGTGTCCGCAAACTTTGGCGAATTCGATTCGGCGACATCACTGCGAATTCTCGCTTAAACAGTCGACCGCCACTGAACTACTGAACGCGGCGAAGCGTCGTTGCGGAGTTTTAAAACCGGAGAACGACCTAGCCGCTTACTCAGCGGCGTGTCTGGGTTCGTTTTGGATTCGCGAACGCGGTCGTCGCATCGCACGCAGCGCGTGGAAGGAACAGGCGAGGCGGCGCTAAAGGACTGGTATCGTGCTCCTGCTGCTGCCGCTGCACTGGCGGGCGCGCGGCGCGCTCAAAATCGCCTACAGGTCAATAGGCGAGAAAGTGATAACGGTTCGAACGCGCGCTTCTGATTAAATATTTTGCGGGTTAGTGCGGTGTGTGTTACAAATCAACTGCGTCGTTATTAACAAAGTTCTGTTTAATAACTTGCTATCGGCCGTAAATTTTTGTATTGAGGTAAGTAATCCTTATGTCACCAAAGAATGTTTGAGTACGTAAGCCTACTATACACTAATCGGAACGATAACAAGGGAAAAGAACGAATCTGATCTACGCAAGGTTCCCGTAAGATGGCGTAATTTGATTCCCTCTTTTACTGTTATTATTCTTTTTAATAATTTCCCTCTATCAGATCAAATATTTTTAATGCTGCCCTCCCTCGGTATAAAACAAAATAAATTAATAATTTAAAAAAAAAACCTGCAGAATGTTTAACCAAAACTATTATGACAAAAGGTAAATTTAGAAGAATAGAAGCAAATTTTGTGCATTTTGGACGAATTGACCATGTGTTAAATCGACAAAAACGTGTAGTTGAGAATAAAGAGGAAGAATTGAATACCTTGGCTTATTTCGAGGCCAATCTCAACGCCTCAGTTCAAGCTGCCGAAGATCTGAGAATCAGTAGGGCATCAGTACATAGGATTTTGAAGAGGCATCACTTCCACGACTACAAGTTCTCGTTAGTACAAGACCTTCCTGCTCAAGACCCCGACGACAGAATTAACTTATGTGAGATGCCATATCTTCGAAGTCAAGAGGATGAGAACTTTTTGAAAAAAATTATCTGGACGGACGAATCTAAGTTTTCACCTGAACGATTTTTTAAGCATATCTGGGCTTCAGTCAACCCGAGTTTCAATGTAGTTTGCCTGTTGATGCATGACTCTCTTACGTCATTAATGACGACATGTTAACGGCAGCACTTTACCTGAACTCAATACGGATTATGGTTGAAGATTTTCTTGACAACCCGCCTTTGAACTTGAGAAGAAGCTGTTGGTATCAACTGGATGGAGCTCCGTTGCTCCATTGCTCCTAGGAAGTATTCCAAGAACTCACCTCAATGTTCGAAGACAGATGGATAAGGCATAAACGACGTAAAGAAGTGTGACCTTGACGTTTGACTTTGACAATAAATCTTTGAGAACACTTATTTTCCATGGCACACTTGATTACTCTCACATGATTGATGTAATTCGGTTCAAGGATCACTGGTTTACTTACCCTCCAGATTTCGAATTTTTGGGACATTTTTAAAAGTTGCACTCCTATTTTTTTTGCGACACTACGTTTCTCAGCAACAAGTCAAGAGTTGTTGCACAATAGTTTTCAAGTTGTGACAGTACTTGGTTGTCAAAATGGGTCGTGAAATATATTTATGTTTAGAAGAAAGAGGAAGAAGCCAAACTTTTCGATAAGAAGGCTACTCGAATCGAGAAATCGCCAGAAAAATCAGACGAAGCACGTGAGTGGTTAACACTTAGCTGACAAATATCGAAAATTATAATCAGAAACGTCGCATTGCAATGGCAACAACAACAAGGGAGCATCTGGCGATTTTGCGAATGGCGTCCAATTCTTGTGCTACAGAAATATATAGAGGGAAGTCATGCTTCCGTAGGAACCATCCAAGGGTAATAAAGAAATGTCAATACTTCAAAAGAAAAAAACTGCGCAAGAAAACCCCCCTGCTGGAGCATCGTTAGCAAGCCCGATTAGAATTTGCTCGCAATCATCGTAAATGGGTAGATAAGCGGAAAACAGTTGTCTAGTTGTCTAAAGTGATGAAAAGAGTTTAGTTTTGATGAATCTGATGGCTTCCAATATCATTTTCACGATATGAGATTGACAGAACGATTTTTATCACATCGTCATAGTCGAGCTGGATCAGTAATGGTTTGGGGTGAGATTTCAAGTCGAAGAGCAGGTACTAGGAATTCTGGAAAGAAGGCAGACGGCTCAAAAGTACGTCTGGAGTTGCTCCAAAGACAAGTATAATATCGCCTTGGTGTTTCCCGATGAACAATAGACATTTCAACTTGAAAATGCGCCAATCCACACAGCCAGCAAGGATATTCAACACATATGGATGAACGACAACAATATCGATGTTCTGGAATGGCTTGCCCTTTTCTCAAACTAGTATATTGTAAAATACTTATAGGGCTGGATGAGGAAACAAGTTTACAGTGAATGAAGACAGCTGTCAACACTAGAGAAGACTTGATGTTAGCCATAAGAACCACTTGGGTAGCAACTCCAATGAATGTTAGATAATTTATTTAATATTTAATTCGTTGCCTCATCGCATATTAGAAGTTACTGACAAACGAGGAGGTGTTAAAATAAAAGATGGTTGCTTTATTTCTATTTCTTGTGTTTTTTTTAGGCTTACTCTTACCCTAAAAAAAAACCACAATCAATTGTTGCTTTGAAAATTACCATCAAAGTGAAAAAATTCTCAGAAATTGGTTTTTTGAAATTGTTAAGTCAAACTGGTGTCTAGACTTGTTCAAGGTACCTAATTTAACAATTTTTATAGTAACCGTAGTTAAAACGTTAGTTTTTCAAGGAAATGGCGTCAAATTTTGAGATGGGAGTAATCAAGTGTCGGGCACTGTATAATTCCCAGTGATACCTTAGCTTCTTATTCGTGGGGTCCCTTTGCTATTGCTCCGCTACGCATTTCAGGGCTTTATGGACCCTATTTACGCCACTGGCGTTCGTATTTAGAGTGGCCACTACTGTATATAAATCAATCTTTAGAATAACCGGCTCAATTATTTTCTGTGCATAACAAACGACTTGAACAACTAATTCGAATACTTATTTACTTTGTCAATCTCACAACAATGTATTAAGTGAAATACTGCGGCAAGAACAAAACGAAATGTCAACGTTATTGATGCCAAGTATTAAAACCGACACATATTTCAAAAATATTTTCCTGGGCAACTTTGTAGCTAAACAGTCATTAAGCGCAGAACGGAAATAAAATTTTACACACAACATGCACATTGCCAAAATTCAGTGCAGGTAGATTTAATTTTAAATTTGGACATTCTTAGTTGTTCGAAGTACAAAAATATAGTGATAGGTACTCAGAGAACATGTTTTTTATTATTTGAAGCGTACTTTGGATGAAAGAATTTAATCCATTGCTAAAAAAAAAAAACAATAATTGTTATAAAGATTTACTTTTGCTATGTGGTTAGCAAACTGGAATATGGGTCGTTGATATGGTATCCGATTTATGATCTACATAGCAATATCACTGAGCGCGTTCAGCGAAGATTCTTGAAGTATTTGTCTTTCAAAACCGATGGAGTTTATCCTGAGCACAACACAAGCTACAATAACCTCTTGAACAGGCGCGGGTTTGAAGCCTTATTTACAAGAAGACAAAGAACAAGTGCACTTCTTGTTTCCAATTTAATAGACAACAACATTGATTTCGCGTATCTTCTTGAAAAAGTATGCTTCCTTGTTCCACGGCTGACTTCGAGAACTCCACCGACATTCGACCTTCCTACTGCAGGCACAAACATTTTGATGAGAGCACCCATTATCCACTCGTCAAGGGATGCCAACAACATCTACGAGGGTATTCAGTACTTTCTACTTTCTATTTTCTTTTTTATATGTATATATAATTCAATTGCATAAATTTGCTATTTTGTTCTTGTTTTCCTGTAATGTATTATCATTTTGTTCTATTTTGTTTATGGATTTTATCTGTTGGGCCAAATATATTTCCATTATTATTAATATTATTAAAGAAAAAGCAAAAATTCCAGAAAAATTATTGAGAGTGTAAAACAAATAAGATTTTTTTGACTATTTTCATAGGTCGCTATTGCCATGACTGTTTAACCTCAATATTTCTTTTTAACACAGAACTTGGATCACTTTTCCACTCAATGAAAAAACATGTTTTGGAAACTGATAATTACGATAAAAAAAAATGGTGGAGGAGCCCAAAATGTAACCTCCAGGGGTCAAAAATTTTCATCTACGGGCCTGGTAAATCAAACATTTACTATTTCAGAGTAATGTTAGCAATATGTATTGGAATGACGTAACCGCAATCACTGACAAATATGAAAAGCAATAATAATTACACGATGGGCTCAGTTTACAGCGTACAGAATTAGAAACACGGCAATTTCATTATTGAATAGCGTAATCAACGAATGCCATACATCAACTGCAATCGTGGTTTTATGTCTGTTATAATTGCTGATAAAATCGCTAAAACCTAGAATTTTATTCACGAAACGTCAAAAATATGCAATTTTGCATCGTACATAATATATCAACTACAAATGACCGCTGAATAAAGCTGAGCGAAACGGAGATCCAAAAAAACATACGCAAAGCTAAAGGTAGTCGCAGAACGAACAAGAACGACATATGTATGCAAGGACCAGAAATAGACTGCGACTTCAATAACCCTGGTCGACAAAATTGATCTTTTTATCTGTTAAATTAATTAGGAGGAATACTTTGTTCTGATTTCTGCGTAGAATTTATTTTTGTAACGAGTAAAGTTGTTTCATAATAAAGTACATAGGACGTTGGTACAGTTACCCATTCAACAGAATTACTATGGAGCAGTGTAATCAAACATGTTAAAACAATTTAAACAATTGATAATCTACATGACTCATAAAATTCTTCACACAAATCTGCTACGCTATTTCACTTCACACTACAAACGTGGCAGCAGGATTCTAGAGCGTCACTGACCGACATAAATTAAAACAGATTAAGCGGCAATAATGGCGTTAAATCGAAGAACCACGTGATCAATTTGCGTACGCCTCTAAAATTCCTTCGGAGCAAAATGACGCAAATAGTAATTAGAATATCGTCTGCGTTTCAAGAGGTTTTTAAGGTTATCCCAAAAAGTTAATTGCCCGGCACTATTTTGTAGTAGGGACGCCATTGTAATTGGCCTGTAGTTTCGACGAATTGGTCAATACCTTCATTACCACCTACAATTTTGCAACGCGTAAACATCAATTAACGACCCTCAAATATGTATAATGCAATAAAAGCGGTTACGAAATCGGTTATCCGACTATAATTGGCGTATAATTACTAGTACATACTGAAAATGGTTGGGCCCAGTTGCTTACTTGAATATCAAAAACATGTATGTATGATTGCTGAAGAGAATTTTTATACGATTTTGTTTATTGCCCGTTTATAATTGTCTGTTTGGGTATAGCATCCAACATTTTTATTCCTCAGATTTTATTGAGCAATAACAACTAATAACTAATAGGCTCCCTCTAACGGTATTTTCTTAAACTTTATTGGATAATTCCAAAAAAAAAGTATATAAATATCAGGTATGTGAATTATTTGCAATGCAAAACAAATTTCTTTTTTTCAGGGTATATTTTTTTTTTTCGCAATAAACATACGTAAACATATTTTTTTTTAAAACATAATTTATAACAGTAAAAATTAAGTAACAGTTTCAATTAAATAAATAATTATTCAATTAAACAGGAAGAATTATCGTGTCACGTTTAGAGCATACAGGATGTCACACGTCGATTGTCAGCGATGTCTATATTATATATATATTGACGAGAAAAATCTGAGAATTTGAGCGTACGCTAATATAGATTTGGCCCAATCGAGCAAAATAAACACAACTCTGAACCACTTTCGTTTATACAGACATTAATATATATGACATTAATCGTTAATAAATAATAGAAACAGTAATGGGCCTAGATTTGATCCTTGAGGAACCCCAGATGTGGCTCTAAATTTATACGACTTGAATCCATTATGCATAATGGATGAGCCAAAAAAATGCCACCAAGCAACCGTTGAATGCAAACAATCTCAGTTTTTTCAAGAGTATCTTATGATTTATATGATCGAACGCCTTGGATATATCTGCGTGGATGGCGTCAACTTGTGCAAATTGAGCAAAGATGTTATGGTATGCGTATTATTGACTAACATTAGCCAGATTGGTGATGGTAGATCGTTTCTCCATAAACCCATGTTGGTCAATAGAAATGATTTATTTCACCATAGGATAAATGCGTGCATAAAATATTGCCTCAAAAACTTTAGCAACATTATTTAAGTTGGAAATGGGCTTATAGTTTTTTGTATCATCAGACGACTAAAAACAGGACAAACCACATCCACAAGTTTGGGAAATTGGCCACCGAGAATGCCATGTTAAAAATAGATTATAGTGGCGTAACCACTACACAAAAAAGCTTGGGATTCCATCAAGTCCAGCAGTCATTTTGTTTTTAAGCTTTCTGCTGAAGCTGCATCCACTTCTAATTCTGTTACGGTTGGTATATGTATGGATAAAGATTGATTGTAATTAGGAGTAGGTATGGTCGTATCATCGCTATCAGTATATACGGTACTAAAATACACTCCGCCAAAAAAGTATCGCATAATTTAGTTTTGAATCATAAAAGTATCGCATAATCTTTGTTTGTAGCATAAAGTTGGAAATATACTTTAATGCGCTCTAAGATATAATTTCTATGATTGTTTAAATAAAATACAGGCCAAATAAAAACAAGAACTCATACTTGAGATTTTTATTAAAACAAGAAATTATAATTTTGGAAAGAAAAATGTCATAACAGTAGCTTTTAATACTGAGTATTGCCACCTCTGGCTTTTATGACCGCTCGCATACGGTTTGGCAGAGATTCGATTAACCTCCGTATATAAGCCTGATCCAAATTCTCCCACTCGTCACGGAGAGCATTTTCCAGTCCATGCAGGTTCGCTGGGGCAACATTTTGGGTTCGTATCCGTCTGTGAAGGAGGTCCCACACGTGCTCGATAGGGTTTATGTCCGGACTTACCGCAGGCCAATCTAAAACTGGAATACCAACATCGTTAAGGTATTCCTGGACGATTATTGCAACATGCGGTCGTGCATTATCGTGCATTAACATGAATTCGTTTCCTATAATTGGCGCATATGGTACTACATGTTCTTCTAAAATGTCCGTTATATACCTGTGGGCAGTCAGTGTACCTCTGTCTACTGGTACTAACTCTGTACGACCTGTTAAACAGATGCCTCCCCAAACCATAATAGAGCCACCAGCGAAATTAGGTCTAGGTCTGATATTACACTGCGAATAGCGCTCACCGTCTCGTCTGTACACTGAGATACGCCTATCTGAGGTGTAAAGACCAAATCTTGACTCATCTGTGAAGAGTACCTATATTGGCCCATTCATTAATGTTCCAATTTACATGTTCTCTGGCAAACCTTAAGCGAGCCACTCGGTGGTTCCTAGTGAGACGAGGGGCTGTTACAGCTACTCTAGCTCTTAATCCACTCTGTCGTAACCTATTCCGAATAGTTTGAGTACTCACACGAGTATTTCTGACTCTAGCCAAGTCGTTCTGCAATTGTCTCGCAGTTACATGTCTTCGACGTAATGCTTGTAGTAGTAAATAGCGGTCATCTTGGCGAGTAGAACATCTTGGACGACCTGGTACAGGTCTTCTACTGTAAATGCCTGTTTCCCTATATCTGGCTACGGCTCTAGAAACACTTGACTCATTGATGTTCATCAAATTAGCAACGTATGCTTGAGATCGTCCATCTTCGATTAAAGCAACTATAGCAGCCACTTGTTCTGAAGTTAAATTGCTCATTTTAGTTTTAAAAGCGTTGGTACAGAACTCTGACTTCGCACTTTAAAATTTGTCCGTATAGGAAGACTTTCAATAAACAACTGAACAAACCTTACACATATGCATTTTTCTAAATGTGTTCTTTTAGAGAAAAAAAAAGTAAAAACGCTAAGTTCCATTATTTTGTTAGTGTTTTTATAGTTCACATACACGAGGCAAACTTTTTGTGAACGTATATCTTGGTTCATAAATGCCCTTTTTTAGTTTATGCGATACTTTTTTGGCGGAGTGTATGAAGCAAACGCATTTACAATTTCTTGTAGAGCCTCATATGTTTCCTCCTGATGGTACATTAAACCAGGTATTCTAGTTTTTCCACATTTACTGTGAGTGTACGACCAAAGCTTCTGCGGATTATCTGCAATTCATACCTCAACATTAGATATGTAGTTCTTGTGGACAGTCTCTACTTGTTTTTACCTTTGTTTTTTGCCGTTTATATTGCCTAAAGTTGTAAGCTTTCAATTCTATGTTGTTAATTTATATCAGCTGAGAACCAGATCGGACGGTCCTGAGGGCCGACCACCGCCTGAACACAGGGGTTTTCGCTGTCTTGGGCTCGCGCCCAGGCAGCGGAGTCTATTTCAGAAAATCACGAAGGAGTGAAATTTTCAGATATCGATGAATCTGCGCGTTCCGAACGAACAAAGGGGCTCTCAAGATTCGCCTGAGTGTCCTGTTTTGAAGTGCCTCCAGGGACAAGTTTGTCGGTGACATAGACGGCCACGCAAAAGCGCCATACACCAGGACCGGCCTTAGTATTGATTTGTAAATCAATAACTTGTTGGCTAGGTGGAGGGGACTCCCGCGACCTAACATGGGAAGCAGAGAGTTGCGGGCAGCGAGAAAGCGAGTTCTGAGCTTGTCGCGTTGCTTCGTCCAGACGAGACGTTTGTCGAAGAAGGAATATCTTTTAGTACATGACATTCTGCCTCATACCGCCATACACGCATTGTAACAAACTTTATAAACGCGGTTTTCGAAAACAGATGGATCAGTAACTCGGGCCCTATCAAATGGCCAGCGCGGTCCCCTGATCTAGCTCCAATCGATTTCTTTTTATGGCCCTTTTTACATAATCCAATATACGGATACGGTGATCAACGGCCATCAAACCTAGAGGAACTGCGCGCGAGAATTATTGAAATCAGTAATACTGTCACAGCAGATATGTTAACAAATGTTCGTCGGAATTTTTATGATCGGTTGGGTTACTGTTCTTATCAAGAGGGAGGTTTATTTGAACACTTAATAAATTAATTTACTTCAAATTTTATTATTGTTTAAGAATAATATTCTCTTTTAGCTAATTGCAGGTTTATTGCAATGTTGAATACAATTCTGTTTTAAGAATTAAATATTTTATTTTCCATTATTTTATTATAGTTGCGTTTTGAGATTTTATACTTGTTGAACAATATTATTTTAGTTTTTATTTTAAAGTTTAGGAGTTCTGATTTATTATTTTTGCTTTTTTATGTTGTTTATGAGGCTGTGATAAATTACTTCACTTACATGTTATCAGTGATTATCTGATGCTTCAAACAACTAAAAATATTTACTTATATCGGGAACACAATATCTCTAACAGTGCTTTTTATTTTTCAGGAATAGTATTTTCTACCAGATGTAATGTTATTAATCACTTATGCTATAACATAGAACTCTAAAAGACTGATTTGCCTATATACCCCAATACATTTATACGTGTAACTTATAATACGTCCGCTATCGTTTGTAAATGCCATCCGCGTGCCGCTAAGTAGGCGTGGCAATTCAAGGTGGCACGCCCATTTATAGTCGACCAGTAGTTACTAATACATGCATCGTGCTATGAACGGTTGCCACACTGTATTCAGCACAATTCAGAAATTGTTTATACCCTTCTCTCTCTACTTACGTCTCCGTTTAAATCTGAGTCGCTACTTTTGAAAGGCATAGTACATACGTCGGTGTTAAGCTATAAAATAGTTCTTATTCCTGCTATAAGAAACAAGAAATATATCGAATGTTAGAAATTTTAAGATTGCTTTAAAAAAATGTCTCTTAGATAATTGTTTCTACTCGATAGTGGAATATTTATGGCATTCATATATTTTTGAATAGCCTATTTCTCTATCATTATTAATCGATTTCTTTTGCTGTTGTATGTACTTATGTAATTCTTTAACTAGTTATGACTTATCCTATACCTGTTGTATATCCTCTGTGCTCACTTTGGTCTATTGGATAAATATATTATTATTATCAATTTGATCTTGGAAAACATATAATTTCGTTCACCTAGTGATAGAGCAAAGCCGGGGTGAATTTAATTTGAAACAAAGAGATTTTAAACTGTAATTAATTACAATTTTTGTCAAAATAACGCTGCCTATTGGCACACGAAAAAGTTGTAAATACATTTTATTTTTGAAGGAAAAGAAAATATTTAAAAAAAAAACATGTTTGGGGGGGATACAGCTATAACTGCCTCTACTAGTTTCCAGTTAGGATGGTAATTCATAAGGAATATTAGTGAAAAGAGATACTGATTATGAAAAAATAGCCGGAATTCCCATTTTTATTCGAATAATTTGATAATTTTATCTCGCTATGCAAATATCATACATAGTATTTTTTTAAATATATGTATTATTATTTTCCTGGCAGGATAAAAATATTTAAAAGACAAAGATTTCACAACATGAATTCTAGAACATATTTTTTTTTTTTTAGGGAAGTCACACTGTCGCCATCTCTTTTCCAGTACTCTATATATGTCTCGATCACCTACTTCTGACGCCCCTCTTACAACTGGAGCGTGACACTGCGCAAGAGTAACAGAAACAAAAACATAACAAACATTCAAATTAACAGGAATTCATAATTTCTGAACAGGTGTATTTACGTATAAATGCCCCCCCCCCCCCTCCCAATCGGTGATATCACATTATTATCATTACGTAGGCAATGTTTATTTACGGTTATTTACAATATCCCGTCACGCACATGTACGAAAACGAAGCTATTCAAATCAGGAGCTGATATCTGCGTGATAAGATGTGTTGTAGCACAAATAATACGCGCCTAAAATGTGATGATAAACTATTAATAAGCACTTTTTTTTTCATGTGCGTAGTCTGTGACGACCACGTGGTGTCACATATTCATGAATGGCAATTTATCGTGTACTTTTCTCTATTCTTTTACCTCTGTTAGATCGGTGACGTTGTACAGCATGAAAGCATAGTTCATGATGACTTCCATGCCGCGTATGATCTTCAGATTGGGAAAGAGTTTGCCGATGCTCAACAATCCGGGCACTTGGAAGATGAGAAAGTATCCGGTGATCTCCTCCAGTTCCGGATAGGCGATCCCCTGGAACGTCTGCGTGTTCGCCTCGTCGAACAGCACTATCTGCAGATAACCCACTACCACTTTACAGCCGGCCAACTTCTTGAAATGGCTCACGTTACCGCGCACGTCGATATCGGCGCAAAATTCTCCGCTGGCCACGCCGAGCACGCCGGCCAGGAGGATGTACCGCACCAACAGACCGGACACGGAGCACTTGGAATCCATCGTCATCGCGTCTCCGTCACGCTTACCGCCTTCGGCGATGATTTTGTCCGTCGCTTGCCGAGAAACGCGCTCATACCTACTCGCAACACCGCGTCTGGCACGCTACTGATCGCTTTAGGACCAGCAACGTGGTCTTAAGCGGATCCCACTAGTCGGCCGCTGTTTGGGTTGAATTGCAGTTTTCATTTTCTCCTCGGCGTCAGCTTAAGGTACCCTTTAATAACGTCTCTCTTTAACGTCTTTGCTCTCTTAAAAGTGTAGCCGTATGGGCATTGTTTACGCGATGATTTTCGACGACATATCATCAAAACAAACACTATATAAATACATACGCTCTGTAGGTTCATATAGGTCAATAGGCGTTGATTGTGACTAGCTGCGCTTCACATGGTTTTACTCTAGCCGTCTCTATTCCACGCTCATTTTTTTTTCTCTCTCTCTCACTAACGCGTTGCGGTTGAACGCCTTGTTGTTGTTATTGTCGGTAAAAAACCTAGAAACATAATATTCGGGTGTAGAAAAATGCCGGGAAAGTTTACATAGAAGACGATTGCAATATGTGTATAGACTACAGTAATTCAACTATTTAATGAATGACTCACACACGCTCAGACATTCAATCTTATAAATCGTTGTAAATTGGTCGACTGTAACTCCACATCGACGGCTGGTATACAATAAATAATAAATAACAAGTGAAAACCGTCTCTGGTAAGGTAACCAGCGGAAAGCCTCTTGTAACCAATTATATTATACATCTCATAATTAGAATTGGAAAATATTACAGGGTTGGGCAGATTTTACAACATGATTTTTAAAATTAAAATCATAATTTAATTGAAACTACAGTAGTACCCCCATATCCGCGGGGGTTTGGTTCTGTGCTCTTGCGCGGATACTAAAAACCGGGGATAGTAGCGAACGCTTTATTTCCGAATACAATATGAAATATGAAGCAAAGTTAAAACAATGAAACAAGAAAAAATAAATTATAGGTATAATATTTACATACACAACAAGAAAATATACAAGAAAAACTTTATCATCGTGAGCTACATATTCATTCATCTTCCTCCAAGTCCAAGTTAGCAGTCGATTGTTTACTTAGATCCGAAGCAAACGATGTTGATGGCTGTGCATTATCGATAGTTTTGTCGACTTTTTCAAAGAACATTGTTATTGGTAATTGTCGTTTTTGTCTTTTCATTTCAATAAACAAATCCTCCGAAGGTTTCAAGGCGTCTGTTATAGTGCGAGTAATTTTTATACTGCGTTCTATTATTGGATCATATTCTACTATCTGTTCTTTTAATTTTTGAGCAGTTCGAAATATCGCTGAAAATTTTTCAGGCGTCCATGCGGTTCTTGTTGACCCTCATCCTCATCGTCACATCGTCACTCGCTTCTGGAGAAGATTTCACAAGGTCTACCAATTCCTCGTTGGTGAATACTTGATCCTCTTCGTTTATGTAATCACTGAGTTCCTCTTTGGTTATATCGTTAAATCCTTCTCCATCTATTTTCTGCGCTATGTTAAATATCATATTGTTAGATGTTAGATGTGAATTAATATCATGTGTGTCTTCAGAACTAAGAACGATGTCATTCCACAGATTTTTTCAACATGCTATTATCGTTTCTGACTTTAATTCCTCCATTGCTCCTTTGATAAATAGAATTGCCTCAGCAATTGAAACAGGGCAGCAGCTACATGATCAGCCGACGCAGATTCCCCTGTCATTTTTATATTTTTTAGATTAAACCGAGTTTTAAATCTATGCAGCCACCCCCTACTTGCTGTAAATAATTTTCCTTCCTCTTCAGTATAATCTTGGGTCTGCATATCTTCATATAAAACCAACCCCTTTTGTTGTAGCACTTTGCCATCGATAGGAATATGTTTTCTTGTCATATCTTCCACCCATAAATTTAAGGCATTTTCTACCTTAAGTAACACTTTATTAAGTATTGTGGTTGCAACTTTTGCAGTTTGGGGTGCACTAGAAAACTAGCTCGAATCTTATCTTTGTTTTTTAACACTTCCCGTATCGAAGATTCGTTTTTATTGTATATTTTAGCAACAGTTGCAATAGATGTTTTTTCTTTTTCTATTTCGATCATATTAATGATTTTTATTTTGTCACTAATAGTGAGCATTTCACGTTCTTCTTTTCGGTTTAGAAGCCATTTTAAAATGATTTTTAAATTTACTTGCTTTATTTAAAAACTATTGCTAGCACTGTCTTGTCCGACAATTCGAATAGTACTAAACTCATAGTTAACAGGAGCGTTTATATGTAGAAGTAAAAGTGAGTGGCACCTTAAGCACGTTCCAACTTGTTTAACTTATCATAAGAGAGCGCCGAATTCAGGGGATGACTCATATATACGACGACATATCGACAAATGCTCCTATAACTTTTAATAAGGCTCGAATGTCTTTATTTGTTTCTGTATTTATTGATATAACGCGTTTTCTGCTCATCATAGGTAAATCGCGGATGACTGAAACCGCGGATACGGAGTCAGCGGATAACGGGGTACTACTGTAATTTTTTTTAACATAATCTAAAAATATTCTCAAAAAAATCCAAAATAGGAGGTACGTAATATAAACTTTGTGTTTCAGTTTATGCATTTTCGTTTTCGTAATATAGTTTAAACGAAAATACTAGCTTTCGTCCTTTTTCTGTACCCACCCTGTTCCTAATATCCAAGTGTCAGCCAAAAGAGCTGAACATTTGTTTAACGGACGCGGAGGATGAGGAAGTAGTTGCGCACAGGAACTGTTTTATCATTGGCAGCTGTTTTGCAATTTCCGGCCCATCTCTATTGTGATAACCACCACTGTTTTTTATTTATTCCATTTACGTTTTTTATTATTTCGTCCGACAACATAACATGTTTTAAATTTCAGTGCTAAAAAAATAAATAACTCAGGGTGTTAATTGATACTTTTGCTTTCGCAGGTAGGCTATAAAATGCTGCGACGCGAGTGCGTGCTTATATCAACATTGAAATTGTTGTTGTTTTTTTGTAAAGGTAATTCTACAACATCCTGATAGATGAATTTTAAATGTTTCCATTGCTCTACAGCAGTGTTTCACAAAGCGGTGTTCCATTAATACTGGCTAGGGGTTTCGCCGAAACATTGTGTTATCGCATGGTAGCAATCTACACTAACATAAAATACGCATGCGTGAACTTCAGCCGGAAATTGCGAGTATTTAAAGAAACGGAATGTATTCAATACAGAGACTATAGATAGTTCAAAATGCAAATGATCTTATAAACCAAACATAATGCATAGGTAGGTACTAAATATTAGAATCAAATCAAGAAACACTTATTTTGCTTTCTTTCTCGTGTACAAATACTTAAGTGATACACTGTACATCATTCAGTTTATAATGTCTGTTTTTCATCCTATATATGTATGTACGTGTGGGTAGACTAAACACATACGTATGTACAATACACAGATTATGTGGTTTACCAATAAATAACATAATACAAAATATAATTATAAAGGGGATTATTTAAAATACTTTACTCATATACCTTCGGATTCAAATCAAATAGGTGCGCATAGAAGACGGTTTCACTGCAATTTGAAATGTCAATACGACACCGTATTTCTGGTCAACATGAGCATCGCCTCACGGGATATACAAATGCAGATTGTATGACCTACATAATGTGCTGTCACTGCTAGCGGTACAGTATAGTGCATAACAATACAAGTAAATCAGTTCTACGAAAAAACGGAAATTATTTGCGTGGTGCTGCGATCAACTTGAACAGCGTGTTACTGTCATAAACGTATTGTAACGATATCTCATTCATTTTCATATTTTGTTTCGTCCGGACGAAAAAATCGTTCGCAATTTTTATTTTAAATGTCAAATTTTGTTGCTAATACTGCAGATCATTCGGGTAAATTTTAATAAATATTAAGTACTTATTTATCTTCTATATATTATTCACCTTATCTATTTTACAAATAGATTCACATTGTTTAAAAGGAAAATTGAAACAATTCAAAATTTTCATGGGTTTTTTTCTGATTCGTATAGTTATGACAAACCAATTAATGAATGAAATTCGATCATTTCTTCCACAAATTACATTTTATAATAGTAATTTTATAGATAAAACGGCCGAAATACATGCAAAATTAAAATATACAATTGAGAATTTAGTAAGTTTTCCACTAAGTTTCCTAAACTAATATCATTCTGGTTTGTTTATCCATTGCCTATTTTTCGTTTTCAGGACTGCCAAATATAATTAATGTCATAATCTCACAATTCCATAACCTTAAAATAGTAACGAAAGTATGTAAATATCATAGACCATTCATAGACCCAACCTTATACTTCTAAACTAGACTCTTCACTGCCTCATCTTGCTTTAAGCGGATTTTGAGACAATTTTTCATTCTTTTCAAGTGCCAAACATGTCAAAGCGCATATGTAAAGTTTTACAGATCTTATATGATTTGAACTGTGATTTCAACAATGTAAAAGTATCATTTTTAATACACGATTTTCTTTAAAAACATACATAGGTTTCACGACATTGCTTCAATTAGTCCATGATAGAAATGAATATGAAATATATCAAGAAATGAACATAGGTACTTACCTGTAATTTTCTTTGGTAACACAAAAGTTGATATTGAAAGTTTTTCACTAAAATAACACTTCACATCATTAATTATATTTGCTTAATGTATAATATGCCGGAATATACACTTGCGCACAAATCAAACAAGACTAATAGGTACACATAATACATATAAGAACATAACCTACAGAAAAATATAGGTAGGTAGGTACTTGCTACCAACATTGCAATTTAAACTATTTGCACAAAAAACTAACAAAAAGAAATAGATAAGTGTTTATGATTATTTTATGTGCCTTATCGCTAATAGATGTTTGTACATGCTTATTTAAAATAAATAAGTACCTATAGGTGTTTACAAAAATACTGCAACTATAAGCAGGTACTTTGTAGGAAATTATATGTCAAATTTATCTTGGTTCAATATCTAAACATTAATATTATTAAAAAACATCATTACCATTAGCAACTGCTGGATTTTTAACCAATTCTCTATCTCTTACGTCTTACCATTTAGAGAGATTCTAATAACTTATAAGTAAGGTTAAGATGCATTAAAAGAAAAGCCCAATAAAGTTTGTGTTATTCTTCCTTTCTAGTTATATT
This sequence comes from Cetonia aurata, assembly GCA_949128085.1. NCBI lineage: Eukaryota > Metazoa > Arthropoda > Insecta > Coleoptera > Scarabaeidae > Cetonia > Cetonia aurata. The sequence goes on from OX421885.1 coordinate 41,843,043, forward strand.
ATGTACTACTGGTATATATACATTAATATATGCATACATTGACGAATTCACATGTAGGAAAGTAGACTTATTAAGAGAACAGCTAAAATTAATTTGCCCATTAAAATCATCATGAAACATCAAATATCTGACATAAATTAACTGCAGAACAATGAATTAACGTCAACTTGTTATTACGCGTACGCATATACACCATATACAATATAACACCAACAAACATAATTTATACCAATTTATACGTACCTACTTTCCCTGCTGCCATAAATAATATGATGTGTGGTAAATATAAGCTCACGTATTTTTTTAGGAAATTAGCCCAATAATAAATGCTAATGCTCTCCATTATTCTAAAAATGACGTATATACCAAATTAATTAAACGGGTACTTACGTAAATTTATGGCATCATTGTTATTGATGGTTTTAAATACACAATAAACAATAAATGTATGCTGGAAACGTCTGAATTGATGTGTTAACTTAGATTAGGTATATCAAAGTGGAATGTGAACTGTTTGTATAAAATGGCGCCTAAAGAGTAACATGAATACACAGGATATTATGTCAAACTGGAGGTGCTTTATTGTAATCCGAAACGTGTTCATCAAATAATTGTAAACATAGAGATAAAGCCAATTTAAATACAGTGGCAGTTATGTACTGTACAGTCATAACAACAACTGCGTTTATTGATATAAGTATATTTTAGTACCTCCAAAGAAAAAAAATTGTAAATGGACCATTAAAACGTAATTAGAACACTATTTTAAATACGAGTGATGAATTTGAAGTGTCAAAATGTATGTATGTATATAGTAAGAAAAAATAGGGTAACTGTCTTTATAAATGTGGGAATCTGAGTGGGGAGGTGTTTTACATCTAAACACCTACTCTGATAGGTCAATTCCACCCCTCAATTGAGATTTAGTACTTTTGCAAATAGCTTATAATTTGGTAAGGGGAAACAAGGTGATTCTGGAGGTATTAAAACTGATTTAATTTATTTGAGATTATGTATTATATTTAAAATTGAAAAGGAATACATTTTATTTAACATTTGTATATACCTAATTTAAAAAAAAATTATTAACCTACAATCCCTCAGACCTCTTCAACAGAGTGTACTAGCAAAGTCTCCTATCTCTAATTGACAATTTTGAAACCGCGACAAGGCACGTATCCCACCGCTACTAGAGCTACTTATAGCAGAGTGTCTATTACGGTCTAGGCACCCTACAATCCTCGACACGTCATTCAGGCTATCCACCTCCCACGCAGACGTACTCCATAGGTAGATTCTGTTCAATCTAGAACCTAGAGAATCCCTATAGGCGATACGAATAAACTGCGACTATTCCTATGTAAGTACGCTTGCATTTCTGTTTCTGTGTGTGTGTGTCTGAAACGCAGAGTTCGTGGGGTCACTAGCTCGCGCGACCACAGAGGCGCGCGGGCACGTGTACCGCTGCTGCGAGCCCTAAAGTAAACCGTTCCACTCCACGGAAGGCATTGAACTCTCAGACTCGAAACTAGCGCCCAATCGACCGAGGCGAGACGTGACCGATCTGGTGAGCGCGTTTTAAAAGATGCATTATACCTACTAGTAGTCTGATGCTGGTTTTTTTTTATTATCGGTTCTTAGCAGAGTGAAAGGCACTTTTGTAGAAGGCGAGATATACAAGCTGGTTCTGAATTATCTGTCGAAACTTTGTAGTTGTCAAAAGTGTTGTTATCATTACTACTGTATTTTATGAATTTCTTCGTATCCGTGAATTTGATAAATATGATTTGATTCGTGATAGTAGCGGAATAAAATAAAACTATGTTTATATTACTTTATTTGTAGAAGTGTGGGCTATATATACAATCACCATAAATGTTGCAACATAGAATTTTTTTATTATTATTAAAATATTGTAAAATTTTTTTGGGGGGATAGGTTCAGCATGTCTAAGCAGCCCGAAATTGATTTTGGCTCCCGTTACGTGACCACTGGTTTGGCGGGAAATTTAAAGAATGTGCGATGAATCGGCAAAAAGTGGGGTTAGATGACGTGATATCCAAAAAAGTTATTTGAAAAAGTTGTTTAGAATTCAATTCTGGGGCCGTATGCAAATTTTTATAAACATATTTAAAAAAATTGAATTTTTCCAAATATTTTTTAAATAAAAAACATATTTCAATGTTTTTCAGTTTTAGTAGCGCAACTGAAGTACAATCTCTAAATATACACATATCAAAATTGTAGTTTTTTTCAATGGAACACCCTGTATTTTATTGAATATTTGGATAGACCATCTTAAAAGAAACACATTATATTAAGCCACTAAATAGTTTTGATCGTCAGTTGTGTAGCGATTTATTGTTTTATCTGGGAAGACGCCCAAATTTAACGACTTACCACTCCGCCATTCTTAATAATTAGATTTTTAAATTCCGGTCAAACCTTATTCTGTTACTTCAGTTTTCAGTCGCCGTAGACCGTTTAACGATATTTCGATTTGTTTATACAGGATTTTCCATAACGCAGAATGTAATTTTTCTCGAAAATTTCAAACGCAACACTGTATATTTTTATACCGTTCGATTCGCCTTTTTATTACATATAAGCTTTAATTTGATATCGTGTTTCGTTTCTTAAAAAAAAAAAACTGTTAATTATAACTAAGATAAAATTTAATAAAAAGTTATAAAAAATGGCATTATTAATGTCGAATGTTAATCGATAGTAATTAAGATAAAACATTGAATTGAAGGGGAAATTTAGAAACATAAATATTTTATAAACAATAATACTTTAGTGAGTAGCAGCTAACACATGTTTGACATTTATCTTATAAATAAACAAAATTAAATGTGCAAAAATGTCGCCATTTTGTTCTACATACAATTGTCTGTCATCTTCTAAGTAGTGTTTTTTTTACATTTCCAAGTGTATGTGGTTGAATATTTCTAAATGTTTCACGATTTCGTTCCCATCTGTTTTGTTGGGTCGTTGGTAAATGGCGATATACCTTCTCTTTCAAGTAGCTCTTCAAACCAAAAAACGTAATTATAAATAAATAAATAAAAATAAAGCAAACTATACAGTCAGTATACGTTGATAAAAGTAAGATACATTATTTCTTGTTGTTAGTATAAAGTAGGTACTTACCTCAAGTGTAGGAGAAAATATTCTGGGAAAATTATAAAAATAACAAAATAAATTACTATCTGCCAGCCTATTTTACCCAAAGGACAGCTTAAATAAATGACCTCCTGCATATTTATGTTAAAAAAATTTACTTGAATTTTTAACGTTTCCTGTTTATTTCGAATGATTACGCAAAGTTCGATGCACCACAAATTTGATGCTGACATAGTTTCAAACTATGTTCGGTAATAATTAATATTATGTTATTGATAGAAATTTCGAATACGCAACACACCTTAAAATTGTCGAGATTCCTTATTAAATGTTAACTGGTTATAAATTATGACGAATGAGTCAAAATTGTTAAAACGGCATTAAACCTTGATAATGCAATAAGGAAAAAATTACACTTGAATTGAAAATGGGATTGCAAATTTCACTGGGATTAATTCTTATATAGCATCCAAAATGTTTAATGTTCATAACTCGTAACATACTTCAATTTATTTTTTCTATTTTACCGAGCTGTATTTCTTATTGGTTACATTGGTCAACAACAATTAATTTAGGTTTAAATTTCATTCCAATGACACAACAACGCTGCGTTTAAGTGAAAATAATTTAGATAATTTTTGTTACATGAATCAATAAGTTATCGAGGGAAGTAAATTAAAATCAAATAACTATCGAAGTTATTAATGGAAATCATATACTACGTACATTTATATTTATACACATTTCGACTATTGATTTCGTATTTATTCACTGCATGTAGTACAAATTAGTTTTTCATGTTCCTTCTTTTACTTATTGAACTGGGTGTTTTGTATCTTTTTTATCATTGCCTTTGTATACTTGGTCATGCAGACGAGTTCAAGGTGAACGTTTCCATTCAAATGGATATCATCAACGCAAAATTGTGCAATACGAATCTGTCTATCTGTGTACTACATATCAACATGAGAACATACATACATCATTAGTTAATTTACGTCCACAGATCTCTAAATAATTGTCAACATAATAAATCACAACGTAAAACAATAGTGAACAGTGGTATCTTCGAAATCTCCTTTTATAAAACAGTTATGTAAAAAAAACACATGATAGTGATGTGCATGGGTTATTTAGTGCTTACGCTGCAAGTAATCTTGTTTGTAAATAGTTAGTTTTATTCTAATAATTGTTTTTTTTATCATTTCCATGATTTTAATTCGCATAAGATCACCAAGCAAACATAACCTCAAAAATACCAAACGTTAACATTAAAGGCGGTTTTCTCGTAAATTAATCATCGCTACTAATAAGGACACTTTTACCTTGAATCAATTAATTTTCTTTCTAGGTCGCATACTTCACATAAAATACCTCAGAAGATGGAATTCACTTTCGCTATATTAACCGGTAAGTAAACACGACTTCTAGCGCTATCTATCGGAGAAGTTCAACAATTCCGGTATAATAGCATGAATGTTATGTACAGAGTTAACCAAAATTTTCAGTTAGCGATTCTTGCTATGGGAAATTAAACGAAGACAAAAGCGGACCCGCGTTGGAAAAGTGCATCGCAGAATCATTTCCGAAGTCCTCTATAATACACAAAGAAATTATTCCAGATGAAATCGAGGTTATACAAAATGTTTTATTGCAATTATGTTCCAAGAAATGTAATGTCGTTTTAACAACTGGGGGTACGGGATTTTCCTCTAGAGACGTAACTCCTGAAGCCACGAAAATGGTCATAAAGAAAGAAGCGACGGGTATCTCTCACGTGATGATATCCAAGAGCTTGCAAGTCACCGACATGGCGATGCTCTCGCGTGCTACGGCTGGGATTCGTGACCAAACTTTAATCGTAAATTTCCCCGGCAGTGCTAAAGCAGCGTGCGAATGCTTTGGCTTCGTGAAACCGGCACTGACTCACGCCGTACATCTTCTAACCGATCGCCAAAAAGACATACAAAAGACGCATACAATAGTACAAAGCACCACTAGTCCAAGTCAGGTGCAAAGTATAGCCTTAGTAGTAATTTTCGAAAATCTAACACAATTCAATCCTTTAGGTTAAAGTAGATCAAGTCGCCATGAGAAGCCGTCATTCCCCTTATCCAATGATCGAAGTCGATTCCGCTGTCAAAATAATCTTGGATAATTGCAAGGGCTCCGACGAAAGTGAGGTTATAAAGATTGAAGATTCCCTAAACAGGATACTAGCAGAGGATGTGTACATGCCTGAGCCTTTCCCGCCATTCCGCGCATCCATCAAAGACGGCTACGCTGTTAAGACTGCAGATGGCACTGGTGTTCGTACCGTAAAGAACGCTTTGGGAGCTGGTGATGATGTATGATTTTCTATATATTTCTCAATAACGTTGTGTAATATAAAATTGTTACAGCCCGATGCTGATTTATTGGAAAATGGTGAGGTTATCAGAATTAATACTGGAGCTGCCGTGCCACCTGGAGCTGATGCCGTCGTGCAAGTTGAAGATACAGAAGTGGTTATAGCAGATAGCAGTAAGAAGGAAGTTAAGGTGAAGATTAACGTTGCCCCCACATTTGGACAAGATATAAGGTAATTTTGTTTGTGGATCTGTTTTAGTATTTAAGTTACTTTTTCAATTCTTTCAGGGAAATTGGTTCTGATATAGCAGCTGGCGCACTGGTCTTAAATAAATTGAACAAAATTAAGGCTTCTCACATTGGAGTTTTGGCTATGATTGGTAGGAGCACCATCTCTGTGTTTAAGTAAGTACTATCTTCTGTACATTTGCTCCATAGAAATTGCTATGATATCCAGACTCAACAACTCATCCTTTTCTTCCATTTACACTTGGGGTGGCTTAAAATTTAAGATAGAGGGCGTAGAAATGCGGCCTTTCTCTCATTTATGAGAATATTCATTGCCCCTGTTTAAAACCAAACGTAGAAAAATTGTAGGTACATAATAATATCTTTATTGTATTGCCAAATTAATAAAAAATATGGTAAAAAGATATATATATAATAATATAAAATTATGTGTTAACAAATATACAAAAGTACATTAAAATTTAGAACTTTCTCGTTAATGGAGCATAAAAACACATGAATATAATATATTAGAGTAATGCCCAGAAAAAAATTCTTATGTGGTTACATTTTTAGTGATCGAAATTAGCAAGATGTCAAAAATGGACAAAAACCCAATACAAAATTATTAACAAAAAGAAAGCAATTCATGATTTAGGGGCCGACCAAACCCATTTGCCTGCTCCTTAAAAACGACATCATTTGTCATCAGTTTTCTCACCCATTTGATCCGCCAATTGAATTAATAAAGAGAACCAATAAAACCTCAGTTGCAACGCATTTGCACGTGGGAATTATAGCGCCGTCAATTTACCAATTGATCGCGTTAAGATGAATATCTGACCTCTTGTTCGCAGGCGGCCCTCGATCGGCGTCCTATCGACCGGGAATGAATTGCAGAGACACGACGAGGAATTAAGGCCGGGTCACATTAGGGACAGCAACAAATTGACCCTGTTGAACCTGTTGATAGAATACGGCTACGTCGGCATCGATTGCGGAATCGTCAGAGACGAGTAAGTATAATATCAGACGGTAAAAAGGAAAAAAATGCGGAATCTAACGGTGCCCACTCAGACCCGATCGTGTGAAGGCGAAATTCCAAGAGGTTTTGGAACGCTGCGACGTGGTAATAACCACTGGAGGTGTTTCGATGGGCGAGTTTGATTTGATCAAGGAGGTATTGGAGAAAGATTTTGGCGGTGTGGTTCACTTTGGTCGCTTAAACATGAAACCTGGGTAATTTGTTTTTTTTTGCATGTGCAATAATCTAACCTAAAAATTTGACATTTCACATTTAACACAGAAAACCGACAACTTTCGCTACAGCTACCTATAAAAATACACGAAAATTCTTTTTCGCCCTGCCGGGAAATCCAGTTTCAGCTACGGTTACATCTCTATTATTCGTCATACCAGGTTTACGCGCCCTAGAAAACCAAACACCTCAAATTCTTCCCACCATATCTGTCATTATGGTAAGTAAAACATAATTTCGACTAGTTTAAAAGTGTTTTTCTAATTAATACTTTGAATACACAGTTTAAAAGCACCTATGTAGGTTACATGAATGATGATTTTAGTCATTATTTCCCAGAACATTTAGGCAGTGTTTCCAGATTATGCAATTTTTCACAATTGGGCTACTTTTATTATTGCTTTGTGATTTTTTGTCATGTTTGCGATGGGCGACTAATTCGGGCTACTTCAAAAAAATTACTAAAACTATTAATTACTTACCTAACAATTTCTATATCTCGAATCGAATCCGACGTGATATATACAGATATAAATGGTTTATTTGTGTTCGTATACACATATCATAAATTATCAACATTAAAACTACTGTAGCGACCGTAGCAAGGAGAAATCTGGCAACGCTGCATGTAGGGTACTTTTGTTTTAGGCTGGACACAGTAGCTCAATAAAAATGTGTAAATTTGAGGTTATGATTAAAATGACTGTCAATACATACTTTAATTTTTAGTTATTTTGATATAGAAATATACTAAAATAAAATAAAATAAGTATGATACAAAATCATTGACAATTGATGTTTCAGTTTTTGAGGTGCTAAAAATAATTGGGAGAAATTTGAATTTTGCCGTGTGAGCATGTTTATGTAGTAAATAGACGAAAACATTAAAATAACTTAAATCTTCTTTTTAAAACATTATGTCTTACAAAAGTTATTTTTGAATACACTAAATATTAAATATTGTATACAGTATCTTATTTTTGCGTTAATGCGACAGGACGAACAAGTGAAGCTCGATCCAAGACCTGAATATCGCAGAGTGAGGCTCCAAAAACAAAATACTGACGGAAACACCTACTTGGCCTACAGTACTGGGAATCAAATCAGCAGCCGTTTAAATAGTTTTGTAGGAGCACATGCGCTAGCTTTAGTGCCGTCAATCGCCACAAATAAGTCAAACGTTTTAAAGAAAGGAAGTGTCGTGTCTGCCCTTCTGATGGATCTAGATATCTGAAGATATTCCTGGATATTTCAAATGTCAACTGTTGGTAGTATTTAATTTAGTTTAGGTTGGCATGCTTCTATTTGGTTGTGGGAATAAATAAGGCAAAACGCGCCAATTATGTTTTGTTATGTGTTGTATAGCAATATTTTTTTGTTTATTTTAATGAAATGGAATGTTTATAATAATTCGCAGAAATACATTTGATACTAAGTGCACATTATTTATTCTGATTTTTATTTTATCATATACCTATTTCCACATTTTACTATTATCTCATGTGTGTGACTCACAGGCAACTAATTACATAATCTTTTCCTTAATTAGAATTAATTCTCTATCACACTACTGAGAGATTTGTTGGCTGAACGCAACTTGCATACATTGAAATTTAAACGCCTCCTATATTAAACAAATACCCAAATTTGGACAGATGTTCAACAAATGCCCGATAAAGATAATATTCTACAAAATAAAATTGTTGAAAGAAATTGTGAGTGTGCATTGTCAGTGAAATTTAAAAATGAAGGATAAAATGACATCAGCGACACCTAGCGGTCTGTAGGATGGATATTACTATTATCCGAGTTAGGGACATCTAGCGGCTAAATAAAAATCAATAATATTATATTCCTTTCTAGAATGCAGATGGCAGTAATATACCATAAACCATAGAATAAACTAAACTGTGATTTGCTTGTTTAATTAGTTGCATACATAAATGTCTAAATTTTAATTTCTGAAGCAACTGAATTAATATAAAATATGATATTAATAAGAAAGGAGAATGTTTTGGTATTATTTCTATAGTTTTTCTTTAAATTACAAAATCGTTTTTAAAGTTAGTTTATTCCGATTCGAATACTAAACCAAAAATGGTTACAAATCCTAAACTCAAGTTAACATATAAGTACGTTTTATTATAAAACTAATAACATACATAATATATACAAGAAAAATATATTTTGTCATGAATATATTTACAAATCATCGACATATTTCATGGAATTGATATCATTATTGCGTATTGTGTATAAAAATAATATTTGTTATAAAGTTAATGTTTTACGATTAATAATTTTACTTTTAACTATTAAATGCAGACAAAATGTTAATTTTTACACACAAAAGCAGATTGAATAATAGTAGTTGCCGGTCCATTTTACACATTTAGAATCCTTAAATTCGCAAACCGAGACACCTTGGCCAAATCATAATTGCTGTTGGGTTTCTTGGTAGTGATCGCCACATCTAAAATATGTAAAGCCTGCTGGGATAAGACCACTGGATAATAATCCAAATGTCCGTTGGATTCCATCGGGATTTCGGTGGACTCTTCTTTGCTGCATAAATAGAATTGATTAATCAACCCAGTTTGAACCATAAAAGTGGTTATACTCACTTTACGAACTTTGGGGACACAAACATTGTCTCGGCCTGTGATGGTCCAGGATTTAAAGTCACTACCTTGACGCCTAATGGGGCTAACTCTTTCCTGAGGGCGTGGCTGGCACCTTCAACACCATATCTGGCGGCAGTATAAGCCACTAATCCAGAATCTTCGCAATTGCTGGCACCCAGAGTTAAGATACGGCCAGAAGTGTTTTTGAGCAAATTTTGAAAGGTTCTGGCGGTTCTTAGCACGCCGACTACGTTTGTTTTGAGGATGGCGTCCCAATGGGAGATGTCCTGTTGATCTAAGCGTCCTTTGTAGGACAGACCGTTGGTGTTGACCACCGCCCAGATACCTATAAGAATAAAAGAAGTTAGAAGTTGAATCAAAAATAAATATAGATATGAGAATATATATATAATAAAATTAGCCACCATTTTTTTGTATCATAATGATTTTATAATGAATTTCATAATAATTTTAGATGATATGCCTTTATTAAATTTCTGATTCACAACAGTAGTCTTGTTAACGAATTAATTTTTGTTACACAAGTGCCTGCGCCGTGTTCACACTGTTTTTCTGCCCATTGTTCTAATGTAGATTCTTGGATATGTAATCGAAATTGAAGCATTCAGAATATACGAGTTATGAAAGCCTTTATTATAGATACATATAATTATGCAAAATTTGCTTATTAAAAGCATTATGTAAGTATTTATAAGTAATAGTCATGTTGTTCTCACAGAAAGAAGAAGCGGATTACATTGTTTTGGTACTTTGTATGTGAGGAATCATAATAGTCTTCTACGTGAAAAAACTAATATAAACAATTACCAGATATACTTCAAATATAATCAACTATACACGCATCTGTGGTGAGCACTAGTTCAAAATTTATTCTGAATTTCAAATTTGCGGTTCTTTTGCCTTCAACCCAATAATATAGTCAGTAATAATGTTTCGTTGAAATTGTTCTTCTTATGTTATTCTATAGACATGGTTTTATTAATACCATTAATAGATAACAAGATAACATTATCACAGTATAACAGTGAATATCGACCCCATTTTAATATTTTGCATACCACCCTTATAGTATCCTGCGAAGTTACAAGCATTTTTTCGAAGTCAAAACCAGAATTTTAGTTTTGATTATATCAAGTTAAAAATCCTCTTCAAGTAGATGAATTATTGGCAGGCAAAGGGATGCATTTTTGTTTTTACAGCATCAAGGTGAAAAAGGTCAAAAATATTTTAAATGACGAAGCTATTTTTTTTTTACAGCGAACAAGGGCACGCAGATGGATATTTTATATTAGTAATAATGATAATAATTTATTGGCAGTGAAATTTGCAAAAGCAAATATGTGAATTGTCAATATAATACAAATAATACATTACAAAGAAATTCAGGTATATAACACCATATTTTTTTATTATAAAAATCATCAACCTAATAGAAGCGCTTGCTCAACAAATATTCTGTGATGGGTGGAGACTGTGGCTTGAAAACTATAACAAAAATCCCAAAAGGAAGGTGAAAAAATCCCTTACCACAAAATTAGATAACAAATCTAAATACGTATTTCGGCAACTAAGTTGCCATCTTCAGTAGAAACAAGTGAAGAGCAGTGTTAAACATAGTGTTTTCGGCTGCCGAAATACGTATTTAGATTTGTTATCTAATTTTGTGGTAAGGGATTTTTTACAACAAATATTATTTAAAAAATTTCTTAAATTTGAAACTGAAAGGAGATCTGAGTAAACTTTTGTGAGGAACAGGATGAAACATCCATCCACCTACTGTCAAATCGCGCTGCACTGTGAAACTCCAGGACTCTGCATCTGGGTGCATGTGAAATTAAAGAGGAAGAGTTACTTGATCTGGGGCCTCCTGACGTTCTGCACTTTTTCAAAAGAATTAGACTGGACAATACAGGTCAAAGCATCACTCTTATTTTACATATAAATCTATTGTATAAAAATACGTTTGGGATTTGAAATATCATTCGAATGGGACTGGTTTATCATTATTCATGGGAAGTTTGACAAATATTACTGGATATTTCTGCAATGCCATCTAATGAGGATTCCGAACGAATGTAAGTAATTAAAGTGGATTGAAATACAATGCAGCACTGCACACGAACAAGCTTTTTTAATCAAACACAAGCCGAAATATGGTGCAAAACGTTCAAAAGCTGCTGTCAATATTCATGATCAACTTTATTTATTGTGTGCGAATTTCTTTTTTAAGTAACTTTATCATGAATTCACGTATTTCGTTTACTAATACATCAAAATTGACCTAATCATTAGATTATTTTCGTTCGGCGTAAGTTTTATTTTTTTGATTCTACCCGTTCCTAAGAAAGTTTGCCCATCCCCGATTATAACCTAAAAAAAATCTGATCGCTCCCTACCATCCTCTCCTGCCGGCAAATGGGCTCGAATGATATCCACGGCTTCGTGAAGCAAATCTTCGCGAGTTACATCCAACGGTAATGCTACTAAGGTGCCTTGGAATCCAGGCACGCTCTCTCTATGCTTCTGCCAAGCTCTAATTACCCTCGCCGAAGTCGTATCGCTTGATTCACCACTAGCGGCACCGTCCTTCAAACCGGCGAACACACGAAAACCACGATTGGCTAAATGTACGGCGATCTATTTGAAAAAGGATAATAGAAAAAATAAAATTTGAAATTTAACATAATGTTTATTTAAATTTTATTTATATGTATTTTTAGAAAGCTGCATGTGATTATATTAGATGTTTAGATACCTTAAAAAGCAATAATTATTTCGTTTTTTAGTTTCTACTGTATCTAGAGCATAAAATGTGCTGTTATAGATTACACATTACTACCATGATACACAATAGTGAGTAATAAAAACGCACAAAATGTTATTTTGATGGCTTCAATTCGTATAATTAAAGATAAGTGGAGTGTAAAAATTAGAGCGCAATTTCCTTCAAATATATGGCTATCATTATCGGATCAAACGTGTGAAGATCGTAACTTCTATCAACGGATTAAATAGAGCTTATATATAGCCTATAAAAATGCAATTAATGGGAATAAAATAACCTGCAATCCGATGGCGTTGTCGCAACAAGTCACCAAAACTGGTTTTCCGGCACCTGGTAGATTTTCACTTGATTCGTAACCGACACCTGCGCGAATTTTACACAGTAGGTACAGCAAGAGGGCGCCAGCTATCGAGAACAGCGCCACCAACTGGATGGCTAGGACCAAAGCGGTTTGCTCGTCCATCATTCTAAAAAAATAAAACAAAAATATTTTAGATATAGAAAAAAAATGTAGTTGTTAGTTAAAAATGTGTCGTAAGAAACTGTTAGAATATGTTGGTAAGATAAGGATAGGTTGGCAACATTGTAGTAGTACCTATGCATATAATAATATAAGTAGTTCTGTTATGTTCATTGTTTAAATATAAATTAATATACCGTTAAATAAATTATTTTAAATTTATTTAACGGTATTAAATTTAACAGAAACAAAATTAATTCCCAATGAAACTTAAAATTTATAAGCGATACCAGCATAATTCCTTGCTTAACCACATTTCTTTCTTATCTAAAAAAAACCATCAAACCGCTAATTATGAGGAATAACACGTTTCATAACTTACTCATTAAAATATGTTATGACTTGGGCTACTTGTTTTTTAAGGCAAGTGCTTATATGAAACCAGTTTCTGTTAATATATATATATAGATACTATTAAAACACATTTACACACTGTACTTAATATTGCTACACGTAAAAAGTAAGAAAGAAAATTGGAAATATACATGAAAACTGCGTAATGTTGAATGCGTGATTGGGAAAAGTGAAATTTTCTATTTCAGTTAAATTCTGAGCGGCACTTTAGCGAATTAATCGGTTGAAAAATCCACAATTGGAATTCCTCGACTGACTTCGACTTTCTATATCGCGAATCCGAAAGGAAAGTAATGAATTACAAAAGTCATCGGAGCGATAAGTGACGTTAATCGCAGGAAGTGCAAATAAAGGAAGTGTTGCTCGCATTACAGTATACAATTAACAGTTTCCTAATCGTTCAATCTGTGATCGTATTATAGTATAGGTATTGTTGATTTAATTAATTGAAACTTGAACCGGTTTAGTCTTTGGCAAATAGAATATAAAAGAAAAATAATTCTAAAAGAATGAATAATAAATACGGTCATGCAAAATATAACAATTCGAACAATAACTTTTAAAATAAGCACCAAAATGTTTGTTTTCTGAGTGACGCAATTTAGGATGCGTTGGCATTTCTATTTCGGCAGTAAAAATCCAAACTCACTGTTGTTGTTGTCATTGTTGTGTATGGGTGAAGTGCGACATCTATTGTAAATTGTGCACACTGCTTACAAGTCAAAAATAGAAACACTTTATTATTATGTAGTATGCATGTTCAGATGGTCATCCTTTTATAGTATGCATGTAACATATAACCAGTAAATAAGTAAAATGGACGTAAGAAAGTAGTGTGCTGATACCATTCTGTAAAAGTTAATTAAAGAAGTTAGAGAAATATTTGTTGGAATAGCAATTTTAACATTTTAAATTTACCGCCACTTGTCTAGCACCCCCTGTAGGTTAGTAGTAGTAGACCAGGGGTGTCCAACTTGCAAGGCCTCAAGGGCCAAAACTGAAACCTGTGATGTGGTTGCGGGCCATATAATAATTTTGTTAAAGTAATAACAAAATAACGTGAGGTATAAAAATAATTACGGGGGCCACAACTAATAGCATCGCGGGCCGCCAGTTGGACAACCCTGTAGTAGACTGTGTCGTGGTCGTACATGTGTGTCGTTTTGACTTATCTCTATGTAAAACGTTACTTTACAATATATTAAGCTTTTATCTGTGCAAGTGTTTATATCATACCTCTACAATATTAGTGTAGTAATCTACTTAAAAGAAACATGAGACACAACAGTCATATTATGGATACGTATAATGTGTGTGCAACTAATTTCTGTCTTATACGAATTATGTGATTGTAGAATACCCATCCTTAAATTTTTTTACCCAAAAGCCATCTGACCTTTCTCACTATTTATTTTTTTATATCTTATTACTTATTATACAAACACAGTGTACACGACATCTTATTAGGAGTTACTTTTGTTCTATGCTAGCATCTCTCTAAATAACAGTAAAACAAAGTTTTAGCAACATAACCTTCAAAATACTGATTCTCATCTGCCCAGAACAGTGATTATATATAACCACTGGCGCAGAATCAATAGCTCTTGTGGATGATACCCTAGGATTGGTTGTAAAATTAGCAGCTTGCGTATTCGAGGATAACATTTATTACTTACATTAGTTGAAAATTAAGTAGAAGTGTTTTGTATTATTTGTGAGGGTTTGAAAGTAAGTAAGCAAAACCTATTTTGAGGCAAATTCACGGACAGAATAATATCAAATCAATTTACAATTTTGAAATTATCTTTCTCAAAAAGAATAGACATGTTTGATTGTTGCTTGGAGTTACCATGAATGTTTTTATAGGCTTTTTGTAGATCATGTGACCCAATAGGCACAAACAAACGGTATATAAAGTACTCTAATAGAGGTTTGCGAAAATGCGAATCTTAGATTAAAGTAAGGCTATCAGTACTCGCTAACATTTTGCTTAAACACTTAATATAATAAAAAATAGTGATTTTCTTTCTTGAAAGCGTTGAGTAAAAAAAGCAAAGGCATAATCCTAACTTAAAACTGTAAATTACACTTTTTACACCTACATTAAACCAAGAGCGAAGAGATAACATTCAGAGTAATGTTATATTAACAAAATTAATGTAACCCGACACTTTACTGCGAACCATCTCGTAAACAAAATAAACGGTATCATAACAAAAATCTAAGTGGGAACAGTAATTGACCGAATTTGACCCAAATATCTCTATAGAAACGCGGAACATGCACCTACTACCTAAGTAATCGCAGGTGTGTTAGGTGACCAGTTTCGAATCTCCGATGACCCCATGTCCTCGTCCTCGCGGTATACTCAGACGCAGATATAACAGAGACAAGACTCCGGTTTCTGCCGTGTTCGTGATCTCGGTTCATTGACTTCGACCCACGCTGAGAGCTCATCAAAACGAAATCGGAGATGTATACCAGCATGGTACTAAAGAAGTTCATGTACGACCAATTGAAGAGGTGTAGGATCGTCAGACTTCAAACGGTTTCTTATTAGTAGAAATTATTTATTTTGATGCTTTGTCATGTTTCATTTACATTTTAGAAGCTTGTTGGGGTCTTGTAAGGCAAAGTGGGAGTATGTGTAAGTTATCATCTTTTAGTAATGTAAAATATGATCTTTAAGGCGTCTATTTTGCAAAAACAAAATAGAAATCAGTTGTCAGATTATAAACATTTTGCAAAGCACAAAATTTTTGTCTAGTTTACCAAAAAATATGATCGATTTATCCACAAAGTATCTTGCAGCTAATCTTCTAACCGACCATCCTTCTTCTATTAAGGTAATTAATTGGTTTTTATGGGCATAATTCGGATTCAGTTGCGGCATTATGAGTTTTAAAATTTGACGTTTAAAATGAGCTCTAAGATTTATATAAACCGCATTTACATACATAGAAACATTTCAAATGTACTTATACGCATTTTTTGATTCCGCAACCGTACATTTCAACAGCTACGCTGTCATCATGTGCTGAACTGAATTTCAGCTTTACTCAGAGATACTTTAGTTTTCGGTAAAATTATCTTTGATTTTACTACTATTTACTTCCAGTGGGTCGTGAAGTTTTGAAGCGAGATAATGAATGATTTAATGGAATATAAAACTTGAGCAGATTTTAGGTTAGTTTCTTTGAATATTAGATCTACCTTCAATTCCCATACCTGCGCGCTCAGTTGGTTCAGCTGTATAATACTTTTTGTGGAAATTTGCTATGAATGAAAAAAAAAACCAAATAGGTATAATATTTATGATGAAGATTACTGTAGAAAACCGTTGAAAAGATACGTAGAAAAGAAAATGTAACAAGAAAATCAGAAAGATCAGAAATGATGGACAAGTTATTTAATTTGTCCACCATTTAACAGATTTATTTTGATCAAGTTGTGTATATGTATTACAAAATGGTAAACACTTTTTTTTTTTAATTTTCTTGTTCTTAATGTTTTCTATGTCTTTCACGAGTATTTTGTTTGTTACAATTTACAGGTTTTATTCCACAAGCCCTTCAATAGATAGATGCTTCAACAAATTTTACTGCATGATAGTAACATTAAAAAAAATAAAAGAAATAACTTAGGTATTGCTATAATCACTACGAAACTTATAAGGATTTAAACGGTCGTTAATCACTTTTCATGCAGCATAATATTTATACGTCAAAGGATGCCCATTGTACTTATAAATATATCTGTTCGGAATACAATTCAAATCACGATCCTCAATAACATTGTCAGCAACAATTACGAACGGTAGGAATACAGACCAAATGATGCATTTTTCGGATCGTGCCACTTTCCAATCTCCTTCCTCGATCGACTATATGTACTTCATTTATATCACACAATTATTATTTGTTTGTGTATCTGTGGACTGGCTTGAATATTAATGTTTCTTCTACGACGTCATAATGTCTTTTATTGCGTCTTATTTGCGTTCAAATCGATTACTCTGTGTGTGGTTAATAGTAGTTCTGTATAATCTACACCAAACAAAAACTGAAATGCAGTTTATTTCTTTGTTTTTTTAAAGAGAAATCACGTTTTCGTAAAAAGGGGTGTGGTTGAATAAAGATGTCCAGATGTTTCACCACTGTATTTTCTTATTCTTACAGTTGTATGGTTGGAGTTTTACTCTTACAAGATTTAACAATTCTGTTATACAACTACGTAGTTTGCTTTTTTAACAATAAAAATTTTTATGTTTCAAGAAAATATATACATACATATTCAAATATTTATGTAAATTTTTCACAGAGGTATTCTTGATTTTCTTCGTTAAAGTAAAAAAAAAATTATTTATCTACACTGTGCGGTTTCAACCGAACTACATTTGCATCTAATCTGAATATTCATTTACGCATCGAAGATCAAGTGTACACACATACATAAATTGACCAAGTAAAACGTACACACCTCTGCAAAAGGTACATTATTAATATCCTTAACGAGAAAATATGTGCAGGAATATGCTTATATGTTAATAAATAATGTGTATACGCTTTGCGACCATGACCTTGCTTGCTTTTCTTCTATGCCGTGTGTTTGTATGCTCTTCTAAGCGTATACATGTATTCTATTTTCGGAAACTGGAAAGGCGTTAACAATAGAGCTGTACGACCCGAATATAATAGTTAATTTTAGAGTAACTCGTACTGGATGGAATTTAAAATACAATATAATATGTAGAATTAGTCCCGGGTGTAACATAAAAGTGGTGGATTTAAAAATACAAAGTAATATTCGTCGAATATTATATGAAATGACGGTAGGTATATAAACGAAGCCTAACAATTAATTTCTCTCTAAAATAAACAGGTATATTTCATAACTAAGATTTTGAAACACAAACATATTATTATAGATATACTTTTGCAGGATGTGCTCATTTGATTCGTAATACGAGGGAGTATATAAACAGTTGTGTAATAATAAATTCCTTACATTGCTTACGAAACGTTTTCAGTTAGAATTTCTTTACATGCATGTCTTAATATAATAACAGAATAATTTAACAAATGAAAGAATGCGTTTGAATAGCACAGAACAGTTGTTATTATCGATTATAATAAGCATTTTAATTTGCTAATTATGCAATGTCTATCAATACAGTTATACACAACCTAACTAATATTACGCAATTATAACACGTTATTTAGATTTATAATACGTGGGTAGAGAGGATGCTAAACCTTAGAACAAAATGCCTGAAGCTTCTAATCAATCCTAACGAATAAAAGTGAGGTTAGAGTAGGCATTTTCACAAGCATCGTCTTTATAAGGAATATAATAGGGAGAAATTTTATTTAGCCAGGAGTGGTATATTGTAGGCGAATTTTATTTTTTTGGAATGAAGGCTTAAATAGTGAATAAAGAAGCCGAAACGTAAAATGTAAATCTTTTATTCGATTACTAGCCACATTCCAAAAAAATTTATAAGGAATAAGAACGTACTTACATTTAATACCTGTTGATAATACGCCGTATTGTTTCTATTTCACTCGTTAAACCAGTCAAATTAGAGATTACACAAGCACACCACATATATACCACAAACGTAGAATACATCCCCTTGTATAGCCGCATCATAGCCGTTAAAAAGTGCGGGAAACAAGTACCTACATATGTCACGAACAGTTCGGTGATGCTTCGTGAACAGTACCAGATCAAGGATTTGCGATGTATTCGAATATAGCTAACTTTCAAGTTCGTATTCTAATATCATCCTAGACAAGTGCGTAGAAAGTTGTTGGTTTTTATTTATCATTGACATACCTACCAATTATGATCATTTGCCATACCCCTCATAAATATTAATGTCGTACTTCGAATATCAACGATTTTATTAATTAGAAACACAAACACACAACTGTATAGTTTATTAAAGTGGAAAGTTTTGAATAGAATGAATATATTAATAACCTATTCACACATAGGCTACCCTGCCTTTATATTACGCAAACAAATCTAACGGCAAAGTTTGAAAGTGTTGATACTTATTAGCGATTGTAAAAGGGAGGTATGAGAGATTGAGATAAGAGGAATATAATAAGTAATAATTAATTTACTAAAAAAATATGAAATAGTATTTTAAAACACAAGTGTCACAATGACGTTTATGTAATGCGAGTATAAGTTTGAATCTCGAGCCGCGTAGTGGCGAGTGATTCAAAGTACGAGCATCACATGTCATTGTGCAACACGTTTTTTACAGTATTTTTTCTAATTTGCACATTAATCGCCTATATTACGTTCCGACAAGAGTCCCCCCACCACGTTAATATCTCATTATAGCACAGAATGCTGTAATAGCCATATCAGCACTGCGTCGTCTTTTGTTTTAGCTTTATTACAACATCCAATTAGAAAAATATAATATGAAGCTGCCGAGTTGAACATGCGCATGCCCAACACCAACAAAGCAACATTATGTGTTAATTGTGTGTATGTGTATTGCCGAATTTTACGGTTTTGCTAATTATAACTTAGTGTATACTTATTGAAATCTTGTATCTGTGAATATGTTTTGCGGGGAAAAGTAGGTAGATATTTTACATTTACGTATTAAGTAGGGAAGTAAAAAAATCGTCCCCACCAAATACCTATTTATATACATATACAAGCAATAGTAAATTCAGTAATTTTTTTAAGTAAATAATCACAAGAGCAAATGTATAAAGCATCAGTTGTTGTGAACGGGATATTTAAAACAAGATATCACAAAGCACTTGCTACTTTTTATTACAAATTACAGCATAAAATATCAACGTTTTTAATAATTTTTCACGTTCAAATGCTAATTTGCTTTGTTTGTCACTCGACAGATGTCACCCTGGAGCTTATTGTTAACTTGTCATTGTCAAATGTTAATCATTTAGTTTAGTTTTTAAATACTTATGTGTGCCGTTTTTTACTCCTCTAATAATCCATTTATGGTGTTAGAAATATATTTTGCTCAACGTAGATGGAATTTTTCGTTAAACAAGGACGTTTACAGAAGTTTTTAAATATTTTAAGGTATTTACCTATCCTATTCAAGAATATTTTCATTGTTTGTTACGTAAACTATGCAGTTTTGTGTGCTATTTTTATCAATACCTCAGAGATACCCTTGTATTAGTTTGCTCCTTGCAAATACCCTAACAGAATTAATTGCATTATTGGAATGCTATTTGTGATCAAGGTTATGTTAGATGTCGGTGTGGGTATTTTGTAGGAATGTGACTAATCCTATAGCAATTGCCGCATCTAAATATCGTTTATGTAGAATAATAGACAGGTAAATAAATAGTATGTTTACATAGTCATCATTTTATTGTCGTAATATTTCTTTTTTTATCTGACCTTCGTTCATTTTAATTTGTTCCAAACACGATTTCAAGGCAATAAAAAGAAATTCTATTTTATTTTTTACGTTGTCTTGTGTGTCCCAGGTAGAATATTTTCGTATATGAGTAATAAATCAATTATTTGAATCTGCAATGCAGTATGGTATATTCCCGGGTAAATTTCTGTAACAGGAAGTCGTTTATTTAATTGCAGGAAGAATGAATTCGCGAGTAATCCCTTCTCCGAGCGTGAAGTTTATCTCGTTAGCTGCTCCGTGCCGTGAATAAATACATGCCTAAGCGAATTTGCAAGTTTAGGATTTATTTTAATATTGCTGAGAAAGGTAGGTGGACATTTGATTAGATACAAGGACGCATTTTTGTGTTTGATTAAGAGAGAAATCTTTTAAAACCGGTTTGAACGGATTTTGTAACCTATTCGTTTAATTTTTTTAATGAAGTGACCCATTCAAGCATATCCGAACACACGATTGACGGTTGGAGAAGAATCGAACATTTCCTTCGATTCACTAAGCCACGTGAAAACGGTCACCTTTTTAAAAGAAGCTGTTGCATCACTTTTATTTGTTTAGATCGCTGTTTTGTACACTTCGTTTCGCTTTACGTGTCAATGAATCAAAAAAACATTAATTTAACCTTGCCTAGCATGCCCGATAGCCATAATTATCACAACTTCATTGTTGTTTTTGTTTTGTTTTGGTTATAAATGATGTTATTATTATGTCACACTTATAGCTTAAGCGTGACTCCGCCTCGAAATATCAGTTCCACCTGGGTCACACCTTGGCCATTGTGTTTGTTCTACGCGACATCAATTTGTTCGATGTAGAAACTGTACCATCGCATACAAACGAACAAGGAGTGCTGCTACTATTTAGATATCGGAATTGCTTTAAGTATTATGTTTCTGTCATGTCGCGAATGATACAATAGGTAGCCTAATATGCTTTTTATTCCTGCGACCTTAGAAATTGGTTGTAACATATAGTGACTTGCTTAGATAAAAGCTTATGGTAATAAGCGATGTAGAATTTTCAATGATTGCTTTTTTGTTTTGAAAGACAGCAGTTTATGAATGTTCAAATGTATAAAAAAAATACATATATCTATTTATGGAAGTTACCAACAAAATAGAGATATTGCTTCTAATATTTAGTCATGCCTATTTTTTCCATTCTTTGCAATGAGAACATCATTTATGATATGATTTCAAAATGACGCTGTCGTTGCACACAACCGTTACGACTAAAGGTACACTCATTAACATTCCCCGCTGCATTGCGAGTATTAAAAGTGCATTTAGAAATATCGTTCGTGCTTGACAGTTCTTATTGCGTAACTAAGCAGTTTGCAGCAGGCCGATGTTGATGCCTTGTCTGCTGGCGCAACCACAGACATTCTGCATACAGCATTTATGGAATTAGATTGTCGGTTCTGCAACGGTAAACGCGAGCTGTCCTCTTCGCAATGA
Source organism: Cetonia aurata (assembly GCA_949128085.1). NCBI lineage: Eukaryota > Metazoa > Arthropoda > Insecta > Coleoptera > Scarabaeidae > Cetonia > Cetonia aurata. The sequence goes on from OX421885.1 coordinate 41,865,191, forward strand.
TAATCATAATTTTAATAGGCTGGTCCCGTTGCCAGAGATTGCCCTCTTGGAATATCTAATAGTATTTTGATATTTGTTTACGCTGGATTTGATCTGTGTCGATGTTTGAACGGTTTGCATGTTCACCTATCATCCCAGCACTGGCGTGGATTTCTTTCTCGTCTGACAATGAGACGGTTTAGTGTTTAATTGTGGATAAACACAGGTATGCCTTCTTCTCGGATAAGAAGTGAAATCCTAGGTTTTATTACAGTAGGGATGGTACAATGCACCAATAGATGTTTGTGCTTTGAAGTCTCAACTTGTAATCCATAACAAAGTACCTGCATGGGTTCAATAATAGACAATAGAAATCAAAGAAACATAGAAAGAGACTACAGAATACCAGCAGTGTGTTCTATAAATACAAACCGTTTCCGACCAGTAAAAAAATTAGTAATACTGCGAAAATGAAGATATGATGATGATGGTCATAAGAGACATTGTAGTAAATCTGAAAAACTACAAACAACATAATAATTATAAAAAAACAAACTAATCTGCAATACAAAATCGAAATTAGAGATGCTTGCAATCAGTATTTGTCTCAGGTAGAGCAATCAAACGCAAATGACAGCAAGTATTTTTGGTCCCCTGTCGCGTCTAAGAGGTGTATTCCCGGTAAACTGTACTGTCGTAACAAAGTACGATACCCCAACTAATATTGTGGAGGCGTTTGGTAAATATTTTGATAACGTCTTTTGGGACTCTTCTATGTCTTGTACTGATAATATGAATGAAATATGTGAATATCGAAGATTGATCAATTTTGAGATAGACATCAGTTTCTCAGAGAGAGGAGGAAATAGAAATAGGAAAAGGGGAAAATCCACAATAATGTGAGAGAACCAAGTTATCTAGAGCAATGTTTTTTTGATAAAGCGAGAAGGAATATGAATCTGGTGTTAACAAGAGAAGTAATAACGGAATGATAAATCACTATGACACCATTAAGACGATGAAATGAGCGGTTACAATTCAACATGGAACACAATTAGATCACAAAACCTATTTCACCAATTTTTAAGTTTCCTCCTGTAAGTTCTGGGCATCATGCAGATTCTTATGTATTTTTTTTACCGCTTATGAGATCCCAATGGTGAAACACGTTAATTGTGAGAGCTTGTTTAAGAAAAAGCCTGACAAATTTTTATTTAAATTTCGGTCATCTCAATTTTTCTTGATGCATCATCACAACATGACTGCTTCATCGTGCATATTTAACACTTCTTGTCTAATTCTCTTAGTTATTTACTCACGTAGCATCGTCTATTAATACTTCACGATGTAATCGCGTGCAACACACCAAGTGTCTCTGAATTATGTACCTACATTACAAACATGCATTTGCCGCTCAACATATAGATACATACATACAACTAGAATTATTACAGATGCTCTTGCTTTATATCCTTAATTGAATTCTCGCAGACTTTACTGTTGCTTTCCGTTAGATTATGCATCGGCAATTACGGCAGAGCATTGCAACGCTAAAGTGCTCTACTGCAGTTTCCTCTAACATCGTATTCATGTGACACTACTGGCAGTCAATAGCAACATGGACGCTTTTGTGAAACTATATAAATTAGAACGCGTTACACAGGCATGCAATTCGTTTTTTTCTATAATGATTCTTACGTAACCGGTATAAAAGTACCTAGTTTGAGATATTGATAATTGTAGAGGTGATTCGATAGAATGCGAATGTGTGACCTGTATTCAGAAGAATGAAAGTAACTGTTTAATCTTTTCATCAATGATTTATAAAAATAAAGCGAGCAGAATATAATACATTACATCTTTCTAGGTTCTAAACAAGACATTTCAAGTCTATGACGTATGATATATCATCCGGCAATATTATTGGTGATTTGTTGCTATAAATATTTGCAGACATACAAGATATCCGATCACTCAACGCAACACCAATTTAATTAATTCGGGATAATCCTTTTAGAAATTACTGGATTTCCATTTTCAAACGAAGACCGAATGAACTAAGAAACTATGGAATATGTAAGCATGCGTGTACTTTTGAAAGTAGACGATAAAAGCATGCTTACATATTCCATAGTTTCTTAGTTCATTCGGTCTTCGTTTGAAAATGGAAATCCAGTAATTTCTAAAACGATTATCTGACTAAGAAACTATAGAATATGTAAGCATGCTTTTATCGTCTACTTTTGACCTCTCATATAAAATGTAACTACGAAAAAATGTGTTTTTACCCTAATAAATCCATCAGCACTGCATGGTACAACGGGACATGTTCCCGATTCAATAAATTTTTAGAGTCTATTTTGATATAAAAAAAGCGTTTAATTCTGTCGAAGATGCCACATGTTTTACTGCACAAAATACATTACAAAAATTGTTAAAAGTCTGGGATTTATAAAATTGGGTTCGGAGGCAATAAAGTTTATGTTGGACAGACAAAGTGTGCAACCGGAACTAGATTTAAGGAATACATTGCACATTATCGATACGGGAGGCTTAATTTATCCAGTGTGTCGCAACATATTAATGATACGGGCCATAAAATCACCATTGAGAGGTTCGAACAGTCCTTGCATATCTTTGTATAAATATTCACACATAAAAACGAAAAAGCTGTACAATTTTATATCTGTTTTTTTTTTTTGCCGGAGATATTAATACAGGAAAAATTACTAACGATATCATAGATTCAAGTGAGATCCGGTCACATATGTATCTAACCTAATTTTTTTAACAGATAACATGTATTCCATCGACATATCCATTAGCAGGCGTTTGTTAATACATCAAAACACAGTTAAACATCGTCTTGATGTTGACTCACATGCAAATATAGATCCACATAATGTTTACAGTGACGAAAACTGTTCTAAAGAGCACATGCTTTATATACATACACATTCAAATTAGGTCGTTGTGTTACGCCAGTTAAAATTAGAACTGCTTATGCGTGTATCTGAACTTATAAAGAGTGCCATTGAAGTCTAACAATTTCGAGAATTTAATCAAAGGAGGTAAGTAAAAGTGTTTAAGAACAAGAACAATATAAACATCAAAATCAAGATATCTTAGTTTCACGAACAAAAGGAAGTACAACAAATACGTGTTTACGTCTACATGTTAAAGTAGGTTAAGAACAGTTACACTTAATGGCATCCATGTATGTGGTATCATATAGCTCTTGACCTTGAAGACTTAGTTCTAGTCGCAGATAAAATATGACAGCTGTAGTGGTGTAAATCTCAAGAATGTCACGCATCATAAGCACAACTTGTGGTCAGTCAGTGCTATTGATCAAGGTATGTATGGTGTCTGTATATGCATGCTTATTCCTGCTAATTTAGCTAAATTTACGATCATTTATTTTAAGTGACTGGCAGTAGGGGCAATAAGTGAAGATTGGCGTTTCAATAAGTGGAAAGTTATTAGGTGCATGTTATAATAGCTATATAATACTTTTTTAGCTTACCTAATCTGATGTGTTGATATACTATGTATGTTTAGGTTGGATTATGAACATGTGCTGAAATTTGGTTTTAAACGAAATATGTTATATTTATTGTGTAACAGAATGGTTAGAATCCAAAATTTTAAAACTCGTAAAGGCAGCTGTACTTTTTGGGAGAAGGAAAACCAAACAACTTAGTACACAGTACCTCAGGATTTCTTCGATAGGTATTACTGTATACAGTATTTATTTAGTAGCAAAACAGCATGGACCATTATTAGAACACAAGACTTCATGATTGCGAACATAACTATTACAAAAACACAGACAGTTGGTAGAAATCTTCGGATAAAGTCGACGATATGGCCGAATAGACAGCAATATTAACAAAACATGTAGCATTGGCTCTTAAGATCAGAAGGAGGGATTATCATCTGGGATAGATGTTATCCGGAGATGGGTGCTTTTGTATCTATCGCCAATTTTTTACAGTGAAGCATTCGGGTCTGTTGTGGAAATCAAGATACTGTGAAGTACTTTTTTCCAGCACGAGAAATGGGGTATACAAAGGCATAAAGAACAAGAAACTGCGAAACTCACTTGAAAATAAAACTGGACTCTATATTACATACTGACAACCCATTCAAGCAACTGCCACAGATAATCTGACGATCAAGGAATAGGATCAAAAAGTGAATGGAAAATTGTGTGTAGGGGGGGGGGAGGGGGGTGGTTCACAATACATGAAAACAAGTCCAAAATGGATATCTCGTTTAGTCTCATTGAAGATATCTCGTTGTTTCATAAGTCCGTTACAGAAGCTGTAAGAGTAATTCCGTAAGTATTGAATCCAAACTGGATAATTGCTCTAAACAAGATGGTAACTGAAAAATTAAAATGAAATGAGGTGATACATGGAGATCATCAAAGCTGTTCATTGCAGCTGACCCTTCCTCTAGTATTACGAAATCATAAACAACAAAGTTCATCAACGAAAGTATACTTAATCAGTCTAAAGAGTCGTGGCAGAGATTACCAAGATTATTAGAGATAAAGCAGTTCTTAAAGAATTTAAAAAGGACCTACTGAATAAAGGAAGGCTATTAAAATGAGATATATATATTTTGCAGGTTCTGCAAAAAAGGAAGGGTGAACTACAATTCATGTTCTGCACCAACTTGGGTGGCTTGCCAAGGACAAGGTTTCTACTAGTTACTAGGCTCTGAGAATCTCAAAAACGAGTTGAAAAAATCCAAAATTATAGAGCTGCTTCTACTGTAAAGAGGGTATCATGACAGATCTGAAAAGATCACAGTGAAATAGTCCTAGTCTCACATCTTTTTGATCTTTGTTCTGTGAAGTAATATTAATGCTAATCAAAAGAGAATTTCGTATCTTGAGAGGAGTTTTGTACCCAGTAAAAATTCGGTACAATATGCACTAGGGCTGCTATTTTAAAGACTTTTCCTCGTCACCTCAAAAATAAAAACAAATGATCTTGGTTTTTCCTTATTTGATGTCGTGATTGTCATTTCATTAGGAATCAACAAGGTTTCATGGTCTTGATACCTTTTATTTGTTTTATATGCTGAACGCACCTGATGAAGATTAATGACGAATGTAAGGTTTCTTGGAGGCTATTCCATATTTTTTACCTTCCTTTTATAATTTACACTTTCGCATTGTTGATTAAATAGAGATTTCTCAATATTTTATTTTTATCCCTGATACTCCTATGAGTAGTCAGATATATTTTTCAATAATCACTTTGCGAAAATATTTTCGCCAGTATAGTATAGTTGTAAAAAAATCCTAATGGACATAAACTTTCTTAAAACACGTTCTCTCTAAACCGTCACTCTTATACAAACATATTTTGAAAGTTAAGAAATAAAACAAACTTACATAAGAAGATATTCATCGACTGGCAATCATGAATTGATCCTACAAATTCGCTCCTGATATTTCCCTGTTTTTTTTTTTTGTTTTACACAAAAACGTCACTCTTGCGATACATCACAGGACGTATTAAGCACACGAAACGTACCCGAACGAAAATCAAACCGAACACGCGAACCACGAAAGAATACTTTAGGATACTAAAAGCCAGCAACGCGAACAACACGAAACCAAAGCGACCGACCGATTAAAGATTGTTTCGCTTCTCGCGGCTAACCGTACGGTGCCAGGAGTTGCTTATCCGTAGAGCAGTCGGCGCGGCCAATCGCAACAGACCTCCGTTGGCGCGCTCGGCACCTCTTCGTGGAATGTGGATAGTGTGGAGATAGGTACTGGAGTCTGAGGTATCGTTTAAGTGCCGTTTGGAGCATTAGAAAAAGGTGGAACGTGATTTTTGTACTCTCGAAAGGTTGAAGTTCAAAGGTCTTTGATTTTAAAGTTTCAACGAATAAGAAGCTATTGGTAATGCCACTAGAAATTTTCCTGTTGCAAATAAAATATCGTAAGGAATTTAACATTTTGGCAAGGATATAAAGTCCAAGGCAATTCTGACTTACGAAAATAGTTTTTATTTTCCATAATAATTCACAAACCTACCACAATCTCGTTGATTTTTTACAGGAAATGTATTCTTAAACATGACAAATTTAAGAATTGTTTTGCAATAATGAATCCTCGAACGATATTGCTAAATATAAGTTTTGGGCGACTTTTCTTAGTTTTGCAGCTGGCACATGCAATATTTTGATAGATCCTTTGCATGAGATGAAATGAAAAGACTTTTGAAGAAATAATTCTCAAATGGTAAAATTTGAAAAACATCTTATGCTGTATAAGCAGATTTGGCGAGGTTTTCCAAAAGATTTTGAGCAAGGAATACCAAAAGCGACATTTTAGAATCTGCTCCGATTAATCCAGATTTAATTAAAAACCAAGGGAGTCAAAAGTAGAGATAAATGCCAAAATTGCCGAATATATCGAGCGATTTGCGATGTTCAAAAACAGGTGCTATTTTGATTTTTGACAGATTTGAAGTTCCGACGCCTTTGAAGTCAAAATGTATACCTAAAGCCCCTAAAGCTAGTACAATAGACCCATCCTACGACTACAGCGCTCAAAAAGGATATGACGACATATGTACTTCTCATTTTGAATTCACTATACCTCAAAGTTTTGAAGAGAAATTAGTAGAAAGGGCTGCCAAGTTGCCTTGATGATTTCTTCATTCGTTGGGGATATTTGAAAACTTTGTTGTACACTCGCCAGGAAAATATTGAGCAGTTATAACAATGAGTAGATTAAGAATGTCAGCAAATCCGAATTAAGTCGGAAGGTTTCTAAAGAGTTTGATGTTTCTTTGGAACAAAGATGTAAAGGGACGACTCTCTGAACATCTATAGTTTGCGCAAGTAAATTTAAAATATTTCGTATCTTTGGAACTGTACATTTGTTCACTATTCTCATTAAGTGTCCATGGCATATTTTGGTCCATTTTCACAAAATTTCTCTTTTTCCCTAACACCCTGTATAATCATAGCATTATTAGAGCACTGTAACTTTTTATTGAAGTCACCTTTACGTGTACGCACAACGAATCATTTATTTCCCATCATATTTAAGATGCAAGACCTGTATCAACCTGTCCTTAATTCTTTTCTTTCTTTCTGGAACACCTTACAACTCACAGCGACCGTTAAGAATCTTAAAATGCCGATTTGCCCCTCGATAAAACCCGGTATAATTGCTTATACAAACTCGCAAACCAGTTTTCGGTGATAATGCGAAGGTTAGCAACTTATATAGTTGTGCGCGATACGCATGTGTATATATGTCGCTAACATCGTAAACTCTAAAACTTCTTCTGCACGATGTCTGTAACTCAAGATCATCTAATTCTAATGTATACGGTTTCAATATTTGTTGAAATATGAAATATTTATACTAGAATTGCAATGAATAGAAAACAAATTAATAAAATAAACACCTGCGAATATAAGTTGCGTTTATAATTAGAAATGTAGAAATTTACTTTCTACAGAGAAACCGTTGGTTCACGCTTTTTTACATTTAAATAAACTATTTTATACATTGTGACTGGTATATAATTACTGTTGAGGTATTTGCGTGAGCATGAGAAACAATTTCTATGGATATTTTATTAAGTTAAACTACAATAAGCGCTTTGAGTTTCGCTTAATTTTATATAACATGCATTTATAATACGCTCGTGATTATAACAAATTGCATCATGTTATTGCTTATTAGTCTTGTTACACGTCTTACCTATGTTGTGGTACATCTGGTTCTAATTTAATTAATTACCGCATTGTACTCCGCACCATACATTTTTATCTAATATCTGTATTTAGTACATGCAAATGTGCAATTGCGGATATATCTGAGATGCGTAAGAAAAGTGATGGATATTTTCAAGAAAACGACAAATATTGAGGTAAATTAAAGAATTTATAAAAAAATAAGAAATCTTCGGCATTAATACATAATTTCTTATTAATTTTAATTAATTAATCTTACCAGCGGCGTTTTCGAAAATGACCAGGTCAAACTACGTTGGAAATGATATGTTTTAACCGATTTCAAGAGATTGCATAATTTAACAAATTTTGAAGGGGCACCCCTTGGATTTTTGAAAGAAAATTTCAATTTTTCAAAGTGCGTAAAATCGTACTTCAAATTGAAGCTATATGCGTATATTTCATAGAAAAATTGTTTTCGCTTCTGGAAAAGATAATATTGGACTTCTCCGATCAAATTTGACCCAGAGTTTAATGATTCTTTTAAAGATTGAAGACCCGCATGCATATATCTGCAGAACTAATTGTGCTAGGGCAAAAATTCTTTAACTATTCTGGAAAAGATAATATTGGACTTTTCCGATCACATTTGACCCAGAGTTTAATGAGTCTATTACATTAATTAGTGTAAATGTATATGTTTTTTTTTTATGCCACATTGCCAATATTATAATCTCAAATACAAACGAAGATTCTATTGATTTTTAAAGAACGGCATTGCTTTACATTCTAAACTATTACGTTACAAATTAGAAACTTTAAAGTAAACTAGGCCACATTGTTTAATGAAGACAAACAACACGTTGGGTAGGTATGAATTATCTATTAATTAATTGATTCAAAGTTAAATTACCGGTAAGGATATTTGGTAACTGCCGCTCTTAGTAATATTTAGCGTGCTATGTTGTGAAAGAGTGAAGTATATTGAACTAATGTCGGAAATAGCAATTGTATGTACATTCTGTTTAATGCCAGCTGTTCCTTATTTCATTTCGAAAAGTGTTCAGAAACGTTATAGTTTTTACAATAATAGAAGGTTATCAAATTGAATTTTCAAATTTTTATAAAGTAATAACTGAAAAATAATTCTCATACACATAATGTGCCACTTAGTACATATAAACATAGGTCCCAAATTCTATATAGCTATCCTAGGACAAGCCAAGAGGCATGTATATTATACACATTACAGAGTATATTACAAGAGCTTTAGAAGTCAACAGGAGAAAAAACGAAGACTACACACTTACGCTCTTTCAAAGAAAAAATGAAAAAAAACTAACCTGAGGGCAGCAGCAGAATCGCGGCTGAAACGTCAGATAGTTACAATTCCACAAACGATGGAAATAGCCCAAACACCAACTCGTAGATCCAAATAGTTTTCCTCATTCAAATTTCCTTCTATAATAAGCCTGTTTTCTGCAATTCCCATCCAAACATTCAACTTTTGAGGATATTCAGCATGGGTTTCATAAATCCAGTGAGGATTCTCATTTGACCATTACCTTGAATTATGGCGGTTAATTATTCCATCTAAACAAAAGGTGGCTTCGTCAAGAAAATACCACATTAGTTGCAAAATGTTCGTTTGCATCGTTAAATTTCCCCATCATTCTTTGGCAAAATCGATCAAAATTATCATCCGATAATTTTTTAATCAAGTGTACTTTATACAGATGGTACTTTTCTCTTTTCAATATGTTTCCTACAAGACGACGACTTATACCATGGTTTAGTGTCAAAGTTATGGTAGAAGGTTGAGGTGATTCTTTTAATTCAATAGCAATGTTTTCTCTAATACCTTCATTAGTTGCGGTCTGCGGACTTGTTATTGACAAATTTTTAACCCTCCCAGTCGTATTAAAACGTTGTAGTGTTTTAGTAACGGTTGACCGTGTTATAGGAATTCTTTTGGGATCCAAATCATTAAAAGGTAACACAGTTTTCCGTGGCTTCAAACACGATCGCCAAACCCGAGCATCATTAGAATTTCAATCGCAAAAATATGCAGAATATCCCACTTAAATAAAAATGAGTGGCTTGAAATATAGTAACAACACTAAATTTTCATCAACATTATCGTTTCCGGTTTGAAGTTCCATACTTTACTTCAACCCTGTATGAAGCGTCTACTGAATAGAAGCGCGGATTTTATACAAACTAGTTTGACACATTCCGCAAATTCATTTCATAACTATGAACTAATTGAGATGTTAGTTAGTTGAGCGAGGTTGTACACTGTATCAAGAACATACATACTAACAAATGTGAAACTTTACATAGCTGTGCCATCTGGCCACTTCCTGTAGCAATGCAATGATAAAAACTGCAACACACATATTTGCGTCAGCTTTCGTCAACTGCTAGAATGAATAATACTCATCTATAAATATTGATTTGTTTCTGATTGTTATCGCTTTTTTGTATTTGTATATAGTTTGCAATTTCCTGTTTGAATCGACATGAATTTTGCTTGTATTACATCTCTGCTTGTTAATGCATTTTTCATTTGTACTTTCTCAGAACGTATTAAGCGATCTAAGAAAGTGTAACATTAAATCTGTAAATATGCAATAGGTAAAAACAGCAGAAATAAAAGTAGTAGATCCATTATCTTTTTTATGTGCTTTTAACAAGCAAATTTTTTTTTTTTTTAATGGATAAGCGGCTAGTTACCCTTTAATTACGGCTAGATTTTAACTGGTGCAATTACCTTTCTGTTAACTCTTGCGTGTTAAGCAGATGAGCATAGTTATTGTATTGTTAAAGAAAGGATTGATCTGGAAAGTTTGCATTCTAGCAGCAAAGGTGATTTAATACATTTATAAACAATTTTGCGCGGTAAGAAGATATCAAGTTGTAAGAATACAGTGAAAATAGAAGGGGTCCTAAATATGAATTATGCGGTACACCTGCGATAACACAATTGAACGGCATGATTTAACGGTTGCATTTGTTCAGTCTAACAATGAGACATGTCGTAGCGTATATTGCGACCGCACATGCCTTTGAATGATCACAACCCGCTGTTATTCCTTTATAACAGTTAATATGGACGTGATTTTTTCTTGTACGGGTTACCCGTTCTGACTTGAGTGTGCGCATTCTTGGACAATGGTGCTGTTCCGTCGCAAATGTGGATCAACACAACGAGCGCGCAACGTATGTGCTACGCATTCCTCTAGCCTCTAAATGGTCAATTGCGATTCCCTTGTCGTCTAGTCAAAGTTAGGAATGCTGTTACGACCGTTTAATAAAGATGGTCACACATTACTTATCCGTGTGCAACAAACGCTTCAAGCAGACATGTGTACGTATAGCGGATAACCTAGAAAGAATTATCTGGCACGAAAGGATCCTTTTTTTTTATCGAGGGTGAAATCTGAATTATTGGAAATTAGCAGCGAAAGAAATTTGGATTTCACCGATGTTAAAAATTTATATCAATGAAATCAATCGATTTAGAATGATTAAAGTGACAAATCGTCACAAAAGTGTGGTGATTTCTAAAACTTGAAATTAATAACGCTGTCATCAACTGTCAGATCCTATATATGAACTGCGGTGAGAGTTGTCAACATAATCGGAAATGCGTTTAACCAGTCAGTTTTATTAACAGAACTTTGTATTACGTTTGTGAATACCAGTTAAATTTAACAAGTCAACTACAGAGAATTATCTAACCAACTGTTAAAGTTTTAATAGGCATAAGCAGTTATTATTATTACACTGTATGTAATACATCGCGTAATCTCATCATAGAAAATTTATGAGATATTTTACGAAAGTGAAACTGTGATATGACATGCCTCGGTTTGCGTGCACCTTTTCCAATTCATTGAAGTAATGTTGGTCATAAAGAAAGACAGTTGTATTGCTAAGAAAGTTGCCGTATATACCTAATATATAATCTGAACGAGATAAAATACGCCTGTTAAAGACGAGCTGTAGGCAACCACTTCAACGCTTTACTCGAAAGAAGTAATGAAAAAAATAATTTGTACTTCTTTCTAAAGATATATTTAGGTGCATTTCAAATCTCAATATCCTACAAGAATTAATATAACAATATTAATTACTCCCTAAAAACCATTTATGAATATCTATCGCATCACCCAATTATTATATAGATAGAATTCTAATCATTCTGTTTGTCCTTCGTGTTTCGTTTCTGTATGTTTTAATAATTTTAAAATGTTGTATTTTTGTCCTTAATAACGATTCAACTTTTGTTGTTAATTTTAATTTTAAATATTATAACGAGATATTAAGCATCTGAAAAAGAAAGCTGAGTCTACCGAAATATCGTTTAAACACTATTATATAACATCATCAAAAAATATTTTTAGGCAACACGATGTAATTTCACTTGTATTTGTGTGTGGTAATTACTATAAGCAAACTATAGGAGTGGTGATCTATCGTTTGTATTATTCTTTTAATGATTTTCTAAATGTTTCTGAAATTATTTAGTATTTCTATGTTGTTTTTTGAATTTGTTTTAGTGTATTGGGCATTGTATTTTATTTATTATTATTTGTGTACCTGTCGTCTTCACTGCATCATTGATGTCGCTAGACATAAATATGTGTTATTGTTAGTTAAAAAAATGTTTTTCGCCTAAACGTCTAATTAGAAAAAATCAATATTAATTAGTACGGATACAAACCGCCACTGTAAGCTGGATATTTTCCGGGTTTCGGCCATTGATTTCGAGATGTCGCCACTAGTCGAGGGTCCTCGTTATTCTCTCAGCTGTAAAATGGTGGTGTCCGGCCTGTCAGCCGAGCACGTATGTAGGGCGGGGAGATCACGCCGCCGAGTTTGACACGATAACGCGACGGTTCCGTAGAAAACGCCCCGTTTTAGGCCGTCATCGGCCCTGGAACGGCGAAAAATCACCCGAACGGGTCCGTTTTACCGTCGACTGTTCCGCGAAACCGCGTTCCCGTGCCGTTTCGGTGTGTTTTGTGTGTTTATATGTGTGAATCCGCTTGCGCGTGTATTCCGTGTGCGTTTCCGAACCCGAGAGGTAAACAATACGTTTTCTCTCCGTGCGTCTCCGTCTATCGCACGCGTGTGTGCTCCTATATGCGCGATTGTCGCGTTAAACAGGGCGAATATTCGACGGGAACGGTTTTAGTTTAAGGAGTGTTGTGCGATCCGAAGAATGTCTCCTGTTGTCCCTTCAACGTCGGGAGAGTCGATTTTCTTCGTGCCCGTTGCGATGTGAGCGTTGCAGGAGGGTAGCAGACGGGGGAAATCGATGGTCTACCGATGTTGATAGCGAAACAGAAGGCGCAGGTTCTCCAGATCGGGAAAGATACGTCCGGACACTCGTTCTCGCAAAATCGTACCCCATCAGTGTGTTAATAATAGCGTTCGTGCGGCCACCGAGATGTGTTAGAATCGATCGCGGGCACCATTACCGTTACTGAGAGCGGACATTCAGACGAACGGAAATGGCCAAGAAGGTAGGCGGCAAACCGAAAGCGAAATCCGCCGTCCGGAAGCGGAAACTGACGCAGAGGCAACTGAACGACTCCCTGTCCGAGACGATATCGTTCGTCATCAAAGGGAAGCTAACGCCTATCAAGCCGGCAGTCATCAAGAAGAAAACGCAGTTCAAACGATCCAATCGTAAGAAGATCTCGGCCGAAATGCAGTCGCAAACTCCCAGTGAGACAAAAGCGAGAAAAACATCTAAAACGAAAACCGTTACTAAGGACGAAAAGAAAAAGGTAGAAACGGTTGAGAAAAAGGTTGAGAGCGATCCACCTAAACCAACTTTAAAACAAGATAATAATAAAGAGGTAAACTCCTCCATCAAAGAGGAAAAATCCAAGAAGAAACAGCTGGCGAAAAAGGTTGCAACTAAAAAGAAAAAAGACAGCCCAAACAAAACACCGCCGAAAACAAGGTCGAAAATTACACCTAACAAACCTATGCGGCAATCACCTAAACGGCAAAAATCCCCAGTCAAACAGGAAAATCAACCACCAATAGAGATGAAACCAGAGACCCCCAAAATTAAAACTAAAACCACTAAAATGCGAGTATCACGCAAAATTCTCCGAAAAAATATTAAAAAGGAACCGTCCCCACCCCCACTAGAAATTAAAGATGAAAAACCAGCGAAGGCAGTGAAAATCAAAACTGAGGAACGCCATCTTAGTTCCGACGAAGTATCAACGGCTTCAGATGAAGTGACACTAGACGTTTTACGGCAGCAACATTCCAAGGAACCGCCAGAAATTAAACAGGAACCCCAGGAGGAGATTAAGAAGGAAATCAACGTGAAAACCAAGCAAGTATTCGTACGTAAAAAGCGCATTTCGAACACCAAAGACAGTGTTAAGTGCAAAAACGAGCAGCGGAAGAAAATGAAGTTATATGCTTTATGGAACGGCCCGAAACGTCACAGGGTTGCCTCGCTAAATGCTCTAGCAAAGGTGCATTGTTTATACGAGAATGAAGGTAGGGGTAACATCATCGACAATATCCAACCTATCAAGAAGGAGATCACTGATAAAAAGGAGTATACCCCTAAAGAAAAGAAAGAAAAGAAGGAGGCTGATAAAAAGGAACTAGTCGAGAAACCCATCAAAGTTGAAGATACAAATGTCCCTGCTAGAAATCTACGAACCGCCCCTGGATTAAGAGGCATGGGTAAGCATTGGGACATGCATGATACGACCTCATCGTCATCAGAGGATACAGGTTGTGAAAGCTCAACCGAAATTCAAGAGGTTAAACCTAAGAAGGAGCCTGCAACCTCGACGAAGAAAGAAGATAAGAAACCTCCAACCAAACGTAGGAGGCGTACAGAGATTATCATGGATCTAAAAGACATGGTGGTCAGAAAACGCATGGCCAGTCTAAACGCGAGCGCGATATTAGCCGCCAGTTACTCCTTGGAAAAGAACTCCTCCTCTAGGAGCCCAAAGACTTCCAGCGATTCCGACTCGGACGAATCAGATGCTTATAGTGATAATTCTGGGAAAAAGAAAGGCGATGACGACTCCAAGGCCGACGATAAATTAATCGAAGTGCACGCTACTCCGAATAAAAAAGTGGCGGTTATTTTGAACCAAGATACTGACGTGACCATCACCGGTGTTTATGTGAATAGTACTACGAGATCAACTCACCATGAAGGTTATTGCAGCATCGCTGGGATGCAGTATAGGATCTCGGCTACCAGTCATACGCAAACTGCTGCAACCGCTGTTGCGACAGAGACTTTGCTACAAAGTACTTCCAGTAGCAGCCAGGAAAATGTAAGTTTTAGCGGATTGTATCCATATTAACTTTTAGAAGAATTGTTTGGGCGAAATTGGGATTTACATCTGCAAATAGCATTTTTGCTTATTTATGTTGCTTCGATGTAAAAAATTATCTCTGGTCCAGGTGTTAAAAAAACATCTGTTAAAAAAGAATTATTTGCTTTGAGATATCAATTTTATCAGAGCTACATGATTTTGGCATTAAAATATATGTGATAGCTCGGGAGGAAATTTAAGGCAACAGAAATATCCATCATCTTCTTTCGAAATTTCTTCAAAAATTATTATATATTTTTATTCCTTAATTTTAAATATAATTATAATGCCTACCATAGAGAAGATTTTCTTAGTTCTTAGCAGAAGACAGAGTATTAATTTTTGCTTCATATATTTATTTAATATATGAACCTCAATTATAATTGTTAATAGTGTAAATTTGTGATTTTTTTACCATAATTTATACGTAAATTTCACTTTGAAAAATAATGGTAAATTCCTACACATCATAATTCATGTGAATCTTGATTTTATTGGAAATTGCAATATGGGGTTTACATTTGGTAATCTTGCATTTTAATTAAGTATCCGATGACGATATGTATACCTCTGATAAATGCGGTTCGAATTGTTAAACCCTAAAAGACCACACCTCGGTCTAGTAGATTCTCACAGTGCAATTTCCAACTGAAATTCTTATCGAGAGTGATCCTCAAGAAATTAATTTTGCTGCTCTAAATGTGAACCATTGTATGTTATATTGTCGTTAATATTAATTGTATGAAACAACATGTAGTTAGTTTCAGCCGCATTCATTGCCAAGTTGTTAAAATTAAACCACTTTGCCAAACTTTAAAGTAGTTGATTTGCCTCTGTCCGCACTTCGGATGGGTCTTTTCTAACCACAATGGCCAACGTGTCGCCCGCATATAAATACAGAGAATGTCGTATAAATAAAACAATCAATATATAATAAAAACAGAACCGGCCTTAAAACCTAGCCATGCGGAACTGCACTTGTGAGAAGAAAACACATTACGAATCTAGGTTTCTAAACGATATATTAACAAATTGGGTCCTGTCTGCAAGACATTTCGGAATATTTTAGGATTAAGTTGAATATGGTGTGCAAGGATTTAATAAAAATACCTGCACAATCCCTAACTAGAAAACTGAAAATGGCATCAAAGCCATGACCAGCTGTAAAAGAGTTTTTGGAGCACCTCAAATCGCACTCAACTTCCTCCACTGTTAAGTATGAAACACTAATAAGTTAATGAGATACATCTGGGAAACTAGGTGGATTATCAGAGACGAAATCGGTGTAAACACTATTGAAGTAGTCTGCAAAAGCATCAACAATATAATCCGGGAAAGTGACCTTAACGTCATTTCACTTAATCACGCGCTACGGAATTCTCGAGCAACCTTTTTTTTTTTAATATAAACCCAGAAGATGATGTATGTAGAAGCGATTTTGGATAACTTGTATAAAACCTGCACGTTTCTGCCAGCAGATTCTTTTCACAAACTTTACAAAAAAAGATAGTTTACACTATCATATCGTAATACCCTGGTATTTATCAATAAATGTATTAATTGTTTCGGCAAATGGTAATCTTGCAGGTCTAAGCACGTTCGACCTATCTTTCTTTAGATGTATGTATGACAAGTATAAAATAACAGTTTAAAAATATCCCGCATCTATATAATATACTCACGGTCAGTAACTGACGCTGCTAGCTAGGAGTACAGATTCACAATTACGAGAACATGGACATTGCCGATATACCTATTCGATTCTCTACATCTGGTGACGATAATATTAGTAAAGCGATGCCAGCTTTAGTTATAATTGATTATTTCTCTCATTCTTCGCGAAGGTGTAGCGACCTTTCACTGACAGCGATAGTGATTGTGATGTGGCTAATGTAAATATACTGGAACACGCCATCACAAAATGCAGGGCAGTAATTTATAGTCAGCATTAAAGATATCAAAAGTAAATTCCTTCTTATGGTTTGAAAAGGACTCTACCTACGTACATCGATTTTTCTTCATGCACCAAGCTAAAGAAATGCTAATCTTCCCTCAGTGAACGCTTCCATATGTATCGTTAAAAAGCCACATTACAAACGCCCATATATTTTATCCGATAACATATAATTATACACCTCCGACCGGCGTTCGACTATCAATTCTGTATTTTAACAAGTATATTGTGCTGTTAATGGGAAGGTTTGCGATCAAAACGCCCAGATTACACTGTCATAGCGAGTGGCTATGATTTATACGTAGCAGGGCATTTCCACAGAACATTGTTGTAAATTAGATAATTATGTAAATGGCGCTGGCATAAGTTTATTGTGATAATTTCAACGCGTTGTTTATTTTCCGCTTATCATCTGATTGTGATGTAGTACATATGTTTCCGTTTAAAAGCGTTTATACGTATATAAACATTGAGAATTTGTTCCGATTTGTATTAGTTCAGGTAATAGTCTAGGATAGTCTAGGATTTTTAGACATTCGCTAACCCGTTTTTGGTGCTACAATTCCTGAACTATAATGTCTAAAGTACGGCACTTCAATGAAAATAAAAAAAAAAAACTATGAAAAAGAAGTTTGCAACAAAATTTGCGTGGATACACAAGCGCAGCATGCAGTTGAATTTAAAAGCTTAAAACTTTTGGTGTATTTGTTTGTATTTGGTGATTTTCTTGATATAACATGATTATTAATTGGATTTAAATGGAATTATATGCATTTTTGCTCTAAGTTATGGTACTACTGATAAAATAATTATTTAATATTATAATCTGACTTTTTTCCATTTAGCAACCCCAAAACTAATTTTCGTCCAAACCCTACATTAAAATACAAATTGAAAATCGAACTTTTTTTTCTAACCATTACTATATCTTTCGTTCCAGTCCAATGGGGAATCGACGCCGAGCAAATCGTACACGCCACTGGACGCCCTCTCCAATATGCAACCCCCCAGCGGGCCCCCGGGCGGTCAGCACGCCGTGCAGCTACCTCACCACCATTTGGGACCACCGCATATTAGTCCGCAGTTATCGCCTTTGCCGCGAAGGCACGGATGTTCGAGTGCTTTTTCCGCACCTCCGGGTCACTATCCGTCTACCCACCATCATCCGCCACCCCCACCGCCTCCGGCACTACACGGCGAACAGGGTTATTTACACGGTAAGCAGATTTTGTTATTACGATGTTTTCAGACGGAAGTTTCGGCGTTTCAAAGGTTTTTCTTTCATGTCGTGTGTCTCGGCTGAGTAAAATGTTACACCGCGGAAAAAGAGACAAACATTTTATAAAATGTTCCGCCGCTGCCCCTTTTGTTTGTGAATTTGTAAAAGGGATTTGTCAAGTACTAGTGGTATATAAATAGTTATTTACATTAGAGTGCGATAGTTGTCATTTACAGCGCGATAACTCCGTTTCAGGCACGAGACGAAGGTAAATGTCTGAAAGAGTTGTATTAGATTGTTTGGCGGCGAAAAAATTGAAAATATTTATGAGAATCCAGTATATACCGTATGTCCCCAAATTGAGTTTAGAAGAGGAAAAAAATACGTGTTTGTGATTGTACAAAAAAAAAAAAATTGAAGAAAGAATTTTTTGCTTGACTTGAAACACTTGAATATACCTTTCATTAATAATTTCTTAATTAGATTTTTTATTATTTTCATTCCCAAAATTGTATAATAATAATAGCTTGCTTATGCCCATTTGCTATCTGTCAAGTATGTATTTTAATCTGACAACGACATGTATATTTCGTTATCTGTCACATCGTTAATATAATAGGTATTGCATTGTGATAATATTTGTACCATAAAATGCTAACGTTGAAACAGAAAGTTTATTTAGTACAATGTTGCAATGGAAGTAGAAATAAAAGTTATCGTTACGTCATAGAAAAATTTTACAGAAGCTACTATCGGAACATTATGTTTTCTGACGAGGTTTCAGTTTCTTAGAAACTGAAACCCCGTAAGAAGAAACGGTTCCATTAGTAGAAACTGTTTCTACTATTGGAACCGTTTCCTCGCAACATGCTCGATATTGCAGTGACACTAATCCTTTTTTTTTTTTAAATTACAAATTATTGCCAGTATTTTGTCAGTTAATGTTTGGTGCGATATTTCATATTATGGAATGTATATATTAAAGAAATACTCCTGGTGGAGTACAGAGAACAATTTTTTATTATGGTAGTTTTCTCTAAAGTCAAGCAAAAAAATTCTTCCTTTGACGTTTTTTTTTTTTTTTTGTAAAAACAAAATACAGATTTTTTTCCCTCTTGTGAACCAAATCAAAAAGTAAAGCAATTAAGTGAATATCTTCTACAGAATAAAATAATAAATAAAAACCAATATGCTTTTCAAAAAAATTCAGGGACTACTTCGACAGTAATTGACCTGTTAAATAAAAAAAATAAAGTAGATAAAAAGGACATAGTGGTGGTAATCTTCATAGACATGAAAAAAGACATGAAACAGACTAGGAATCAATGGCGCCGAAAGCAATTTAATAAAAACATATCTATTACATAGAACGCAACAACAATAGTGAATAACACTGAAAGCAAACCTCTAACTGCAGAATCCGGCATACCCCAAGGCGGAAATTTACCTCCAATCCTATATATAGCATACACAAATGATATTTTTAATGTTAACATGGAAGGAGAGATATATGCATATGCCGACGACATGTGTATAGTCTATTCTGGAATAGATGAAGAAAAACTGCAGCAACAGATCAACACTGATGTAACAAAAATGCTAAAATGCCATGAACATTTGTTAACAATCAATGAGAAAAAAAAACAGAATATATGATTTTCCAAAGAAAGAAACACCCTACTAATTTCAAAATAACGTTTAACAACCAACACATACAAAAGGTAACCCGCATAAAATATTTGGGAATAACAATACAAGACACCTTAAAATGGGACAAACACCTAAATACCCTGATTAGTATAAATGCAGTGGCTATAGCATCTATAAACAAAATAAGAAGCATCATCCCGGAACATATGAAGAAATCAATATACCATGCGATCTTTTCATCACACTTAAATTACTTAATAAATGTCTGGAGCGACACCTCAAAAAAGAACCTAATGCAAATACAAAGACAACAAGACAGAATACTGAAACTCATATATGGGTTACACAAAAGAACTCCCACAACAGAAATCTATGAGAAAACTCACGAGTTAAATATTCAACAAACAATACAACAAAAAAACCTAATACTAATATACAATATCCAAAAAAAATCTAGTAAAAACAAATATACAATTGACTAAGACCCGACAAATACATAACTACACCACAAGAAGACAATCTTGCATTACAACGGACGGAAAGAAATGTATGCAACAGATATAGAAAAATACCTACGGCAGAAACCATAAGACATTACAACACTTTATCAAAACAAATAAAAAATTTAAACTATATACAATACAAAAAAAAATAAAAATTAAACAAATGATACAACAACAAGTATTATAATAAAAATAAAACAAACTCAGAAACAAGAGCAAGACCAATTCGCCCTCGATACCGGCAATCCGAGACGAGACGGAATTCTCATCATCTCGAGACGAGGACAGAGGACGGGAAGCGGCAACACAAGCCAGCACGTGTGTTCTATATGTGTGTGTGCATATATATGTGTATGTATATGTAATGTATATGTATGATTGTACACTTTGTTAGGCTACACTGGCGAATTAAAAAACTGCTTATAAAAAAAAAAGTCCAGTATAAAATTAAGAAAAATTTAAAAATTAAGAAATTGCAAATCATTTTGAAATGACGCGGAGCGTCGAATCTTTTTAAACTGAAATTAAAAAAATGAAAAAAGGAAGCTAGGCGTACCAACTTTTTCAATAGGGTGCGTTCTAGGTGGAAAGCGGACTTTCTGCTTTCTGCCGAGTTGGCTGGGTGAATGCACTCGGCAAGGAGGTGCACAGGAGTTTCTTCTGCTCTCCCACAGTTTCTACACAGTCCACTCGCCCCATTCGGTGCAAATGCTTATTTAATGAACAGTGGCCGGTTAGGACTCCCGTAAGAAGTCTCAGTCTGGCCCTGCTCATAGAGACTGCCTTGCGGAGTCTTTCGTCGCCCGGATAAAAACCGAGGATTTTACAGTGTCTCACGCCGACTAGTCCATTCCAATAGGAGCGGTGACTAGCAGCGAGTTGAGATCTGACAAAGGCTTTGATACCGCCATAGGAACTCCCGCACAACGGTTCTGGACCAGTGAACGGTAGACCACTGGCGCCTCTAGCTAGTTTGTCAGCAATTTCGTTGCCTCTAATCCCAGAGTGACTAGGCACCCATCTCAGCGTAATGCTGTGATGCTCCGCCAATTCTTCCAGCTTCCTATGGCACCTCAGTACCACTTCGGAAGCAAATTTGGCAGCCTGTAGTGCCCTGAGGGCAGCTTGGCTGTCGGAAAAAATTTCGACCGATCCATTCCCATGCGGGCAGTTTAAGATGCTCTCTGCACAGGTCTGGATGGCTATAACTTCAGCATGGAAGATGGAAGTGGAGCCCCCTAAGCTGATGGCTTCGCCATTCGGTTCTCCGTCTCTCCAGATCCCAATGCCTGTGCCGTTCGGCGTCTTCGAGGCATCCACAAACCAGCGATGAGAACATCGCCTCGGTCTGTGAATGTATGCTTTGGAGACCTCACTGTTGGAAATGTCTACGGAGTATTTCCTAGTGAAGCTGAAGACAGGCGGAATCTTGTCCGCCCTAGTGGACAAGATTCCGCCATGTACTCGGCTTTCTAGTATACAATTCTAAACCCATAAAAGTTAGAGATCTTTCATAGACAGAGAAGTGATGTAGGGGAGCACAAAACCCTTCTCCATATACACTATAACAACTATGATATGAAACTACTTATTCTCACTCAAAAGTATTTTCATTTTATTTGACATAAACAAGAATTTCAAATACATTATAAGGATTATATCGTTACAATACTTCAGCATTTATATAATAGTGTACAAGATATACGTCTGTTCGCACTAGCAACGTTCTTTCTGGACAACTTTGGAAAAACAAGTATTTCATGGATAAATATTAAAGCCCCTCGAAACACTAACCCGAATCCTGCAGGTTGTTACAGAATCTGGCCCACATTTCGCTGTATACCTCGAAGGTTTTTTACATATTTATTAAGAGTTTGCCTGCAGGAGACTAACAATTGAAATAAGTATGAACTACAAACCGGCAGGATACCTAATTGATAGAAAAGCGAACAGAATCTTTTTTTTGCAATAAAAATACTCAATGCAGTGATAATGTAATATAAAAAATTAACGATCTATACATAAAAAGAAGCAACAAAAAAAAGGTAAGATCAAATATCTATCTACGTTTCTTCTTACATCGATTGCCCCAACCAACATTAATTCTAAACTAAAAGTACAAAAATAAGTCGCCTTGTTAGCATCTTCTAAAACAACCTTACCATAAAATTACCATAATTATCCCATCCGAAGCCTTTATTACATACACCGTAACTAATAGTAATGGAAGCGTTTATTATTAAAATAAGTACGCCCCTTATAAGGAAATGATTAGCTCTCTCGTTCAGTAATACGAAGCTTATCATTAAATCGCTTTGGTTGACTTAAATTGATTGATGGGCAATAAAAAAGGAAACGAAATATTGACGCTTCATTCAATCATCGCTTCAGTCGTAATATACAAAAAAAGTATTTACTATACGATTGGTCTACGTATTTGGACTGGGCCGATAAATTATATGTTCAGTTTAATTGAACTGGTGATTATATATCAAGGGCATTCTGATCACCATATTTGTTTTTCTCATTTGGTGTTAATTGAACTATTAGGCAAGTTTTAACCTACGAAAAGGGCTGTAGATCTTGTTACGATTATGTTATACACATACAGGCATAAGCATATATAATCTCAGTAAATTCAACACATCAGTATTAACTAAACTTTAACCACGGAAAGAAAAACAACAATTTCCCAAAATAATTAAGACATAACACAATAAATATCCTCTGCACGATATGACGTAGATAAACATCAGGTTCCATTCACCGTTTTCTATTCATGTTCAGCTCATACCTATTAAAACAGCGGCCGTGCGCCTGACGAAGACATTAATTTCGTGGTCCAGAGTCCGACAGGACTTCGCAGTATTTACGAGGCAATTTGGCAGAATTTCCCCACCGCACGAACATGATCGTGCGTCTTTGCCCTCAACGCCCAAGCCAAATATTCGAATTGCCGTTCACTTTAGGTGTAGCGACGAACTTCAGCCGGGCGATATAAAGTTGTGAAGTTATAGTTACAAGGAATATCGACTCTGATTAATGATCGAGGAGCGGAAAAGTTGTACGACCGATTGAAATAAATCGGTTAAAGTTTTAGAAGTTGACGCGGTACGAGTATAGGTATTAAAAACTTCAAAGAGGCGAAAGCGATATTTTCTTTTGGGACAATTTCCGCATCGATTCCCGACATAAAAATACACACAAAACGTTTCTCCGTATCAGATGTGATGTAAAATCAAAATGGTCGTAATGTATTCGTAATGCAATCAGAGTATAAAAGTTTCTCTTAGGCAAAATTTAATCATGCCTTCGAATTCCGGAGCCGGAGCGGAGAAATCCGCTCCCTTCCTTCAGAATCGATATTAATAAAATGCACTGTCATCATCCCACGCTTTTCCTACTCTGTTCCATCGGAACGTAATCCTAATTATGGGAAACGACATTGATGAAGCTCGATGGAGGATTTATTAGCGTTTTTATTAAATGAGTTAGAGAGGGAGTAATGAATATTTAAGCGGAACCGCTGGGGATAGGGGAATAGGCGTCTGCACCCCAGTTAAACGATGGTAACCCTTATATTAAGGAAGTTTTTTGGGGTAGCGTTTCACGCTTTGAACCTTGTAATTTAAATATCAGATTTTAACTTTCAGTGATAGCAGTAGAGATCGTACATTGTCAAAGTGTTTTTTGGGCTTTGAAGAGAAAAATCTTTTTGTGCAAAGAAAAACATCCTAGACAGATTTTAGATGTTACCTACAGGTATTACATACACACATCTTTTACCTCTGTGAAATTTGTATCACATTTATAAAATTTGAAGAAAAATGATTAGAGTTAGATGACTCATAAGTTGATACATAGAACTCTGAACAAACTTTCGAAAGAAACTACTTTTTATAACCAGATAATTTGTTTTAACACATTGTTTGTATATACAGCCATAATCGCTGCAAAGTCAACGGTATACCACGCATGTGTGTCTCCCGCTCATTCTTCTTACTGCAGTAGGTATTCCCCTACATTCAGTCATTCGTCATAGCCACTTATAGCTCACAACCAATACTGGCGCGAGCGCAGCGGTTGCTTCGCTATTCAATCTACACGCAGAAATGTATTAATTTTTAGTGACCGTGAAACGTATTGTATTTTTATTATGAAAATGAATAAATTGCAGTATGTATTGCTTTGGACACACGTACTTATAAATTCAAAAGGTGCAATGAAAGCGTAAAACAGTAATTTATAGTATCTATTATGTACTTAAAAATAGTCTTTGCTCATGACAAGAAAATTAAAGTAATTCTAATGAACGAAGAACAAAACTCTCATAAAGAAATAATAAATTTAACGAAGTAAAAATAAAACTTAATTCTGAGTAAATAATTTTAAAAAATGAAAACTTAAAAGTAACTCGTAATAATAAATTCAATAAACTTTAACACCAGCTCGGTTACTATTCTATTCGTAATAGTAATAAATAAAGAAATATAAAATTAGGGTTTGTTCATGACAAAGAAATCAAAGTCATTGTGATGAATTTAGGGCAGAACCCTCAAAAAGAAATAGTATATTTAATGAAGGACAAATAGAAATTAATTCTGGTAAAAAATAAGCCTTAATAATAAGATGAAATAAACGTTAATTTTTTAAAAATCATTGAATCTTCAAACAAAAGGTTCAAATATGCCCCCATCCTTGGCTAAACAATATGCTAATGTGTTGTAGAAATTCATTCTAGCATTCTCCAACATTTCTGGGCTAATGTTGTTTAACGTTTGAACAATTTTATTGCGCAACTACTCTACCTTAACTGGTCTAACGTCTTCATTGCCATAAATTATTTCTTTTAAATAACCCCAGTAAAAGAAATCGAGGGGAGATAAATCTGGTGAACGTGGCGGCTATTTGATATTTTCAGAATGAGTTCCGATCCACCGGTTAGTAAACTGTTGACTTAAATAGTTTCGGACAGCCACTGCATTATGTGCAGGGCAACCGTCTTGCTGAAAGTAGATGCTTTGCATATTTATGTCGGGCAGTTGCTGTACAGTAGGTAGAATGTGGGTGTTCAGTAATTCTAAATATCTATTTGCGATCAAATTGCTATTGATAAAAAAAAAGGCCCAATAATATGGTTGTTTAACAAACCTGCCCAAACATTTACTTTTTGCTGTTGCTGACTAGATGAACTTAAATATCTGTGCTCGTTTTGCTTGGCCCAGTATGTTGACACAGATAAATTGTGACTTCTAACCAAAGGAAAAGAAGATTCATCGGTAAAGATAATATTGTTTACCAAATTAGCATCTCGGTTAATTAAATCACTCAACTTTTCACAAAATACCATACGCGTAAATTCGTCGCCGTGAAATAATTGTTGGTGTTTAGAATATTTAAAATGGTGATACCCATTTGCTTTGAGTATTCGCTGGACGGAAGAACGGGATATGTCTAAATCATTGGAAATAGTAGTACATACTAAAACGGACGTATTATTAGAAATTCTGCGTGTTGGAAATGATGTTTTTAAATTTTCGACCGAACCGGTATTGTCGGTTTTATTTTTTAATTTAGGGACTGTAGTCAAAAACGTGGTATCCCTTCTTAGTATTACCATGTCCATGTCATGTAGTGTATTTTGAGAATTGAACATATGAATAAAAACATATATATATATAAGACGCTCTCTACAAACTACAAACTAATAGTCCTCTTTCGTACATGACCTATACCCACCAGTCGGACCTACTCATAATATCACACGCGCGCCACAGACAAGGACGGCGAACAACCCGTGCGAAAAGGCATGCGCATTAAACCCTGCCGTCGTCGGTCGTTCGTCCAAGCGAAGACGCAACCAGCTCGTGGACCGCTGCATCAGGCGTCTTCGCGGCCGCCGGCCGGGCCCGTGATCTCCCGAACGCGACTCGATCGCCGTTTCCAGATTGTTCGACCGCCCGGCGACGTAGGGCATTCGGGTCCACGCAATCGGGCCATTCGATCCGTGTTCTATCGCATAATAATCGCTTACTATAACCGGCGGCGGGTGTCCCCGGCTATCTTTACTATAGCCGGTTGATAGCGGCCGATCTCTTTGAGAATCGCGTGAGAGACGCATTGATTGCAACACAAACGCCGCGCGCCAATAACAGCGTGCGCGCTCCGCTTTCTGCGACGTAAATAAACAGAAAATCCTCGCGAGGTGTCAGGATTTATGCATGCACCTTGTTATTGCTGCTGTTGTTGTTATTGTTCGACGTAAAACTCGTGGCGTATCGTTTGAACGTTCCAGTTCAAACGTGCGAAGTGGCGCCTTCGCACCAGGAAATTGCGCAGTGTGTTAAAACACGGTGGTGTCACGTATTTACGTTCACCGGCGCCAGGATATAGGAAAATAACCCGAAGTATCCTGGTACTTATCCTGGACTGAGGATGGATTAATACTATACGTGTTTAGGTGACAGAATCATGTTGCTAATGACCGGACAACAACATCGAAGAGGTAGGTTCTAATACCGCCTATAATTTTCAACATGAAAATGTGGAAATATAATTGATAAAAAACAAATGCAGTATTCCTAGTTTCTTCACCGCAAACGTCGTAAAAAATTTCTATAGCGGTTAGTTAATTCTGCGGAAAATAAAATTCTAATCAATTTTAATGAAAAAATTAGGTTTAAACTGCAATCAATATCTGTCCAACTTTTAAGCGATCATTAGGATTCAAT
Source organism: Cetonia aurata (assembly GCA_949128085.1). Taxonomy (NCBI): domain Eukaryota; kingdom Metazoa; phylum Arthropoda; class Insecta; order Coleoptera; family Scarabaeidae; genus Cetonia; species Cetonia aurata. The sequence goes on from OX421885.1 coordinate 41,892,328, forward strand.
AATCAAGAAAATAAATATTATATTAGGAACAAAAGTATTTCGGATTCACTTTCGAAGTCCAAACAAAAGAATGCTGAGAACTGCTGAGAAGCTTATTTTACGCTATTAACGTATGTCACATAAGTTTTGAGAAAAATAATTAAATTTTTTAAAGTAAGTGTAACGTAATTTATTCAAATGACCACTTTACCAACATTTTACCTTATATTTAAATTAATTAAAACTACAATTAAAATAATGACGAAGGGCCATGGTCCTCAATGGCACGCAGTTTTTGTTTAACTTGTCCCATCATGTTGTGGACGATGTTTATATCAATTTCTCTTATCTTTTGATATATTCTTCGCCTTAGTTGAGCTTCCTTTTGAGCTTCCCACCTATTATCATATACTTTTCTGGTCAATATTCCCCAAAAATCTTCGATGGGTCGAGCTTGTGGCACATTTGGCGGATTGTCTGCTCTTGGCACAAAGGGTATGTTGTGAGCTTCTAACCATGTTCTAGTCGTTCTTGCATAATGGCAACTTGCTAAGTCCGGCCAAAACATTATTTCTTCACGTGGATGAGTCGTAGTAATAAACTGTAGCAACTTCGGAAGGCATCTTTCGGTATAAATGTTGGCATTAACTGCCTCACCCCTCACATGCCCAACATAAGGTCGTGAAACTCCTCTCTCCGATATGGCACACCAAACTAGAATTTTATCTTCATTTATTTTTTTTTAGTTTTGTATTTAACATTATCTGCACAATTTTCTATATTATCGGTATAAAAACCATCATTGCCTTTCATTTCTGAGTGAGAGAACGTAAAATATTTTTCATCGTTCATGATGATCACTTTATTGTTTGCAAAATGAGTTCGGCGTAATCTACGACAACACATTGGAATTCTTCGTAACTGGTCCTCTGTATAACGTGGACATTTACGTCTTTTACGAAACTTTAGGCCTTTTTTTTCAATACCCTTCTTACAGTTTCATGAGAAACATTAAATCTTCTGGATAACTTTCGGCATGACGTTCCAACGCGGTCTTTTGCACTTTCACAGATTAGGTTGGCGCGATTTTCGGTCAACATTCCGGGACGTCCGCTTTTTGGTAAATTGAGGCATGGTATACCTTGTTCACATTCTGCAATTGTCCTATAAATGGTTGTCTTTGAAATATTTTGATTCCAAAATATGTTTACAATTTCTTGCTTGGGTACATGTCCAACCAGGCTGTAAATGCTTTTCCGTATTTCAAGTTTGTACGACATAATTGGACAAATTATTTGACATCTATGAAATGTCATAACAAGTTTGAGTATTAATGAACATATGTTTATCATGATCAAAATTTTCCCAAAACTTATGTGACATACGTTATCATTATTAACTGTACATCGTGATTACTTAAAATGATTCGAAGACCAGAACTATGAGAAATAATATAATATAATTAAGCTTTCCAAAATGTATTTTTAGGATAGAGCTGAGAAAAATGTAGCTAATTTGACCAATAATTGCTTCAGTTCACAAATTCTTATTGTTGAAATATACTCAAACAACTCGAATGTTAAAATCAATTACGCAGAATTACTTGCATTGTTTTCGACTCAATCTACAATGGTAGTTTATTCAATAATCTTTTAAAAGTTGCCCTTTTCTGCCTACTTACTTTTTTTTTCTAAAATATTTCCAAAAGTTTCTTCAATTTTAAAACCAGAAACGACGAAAATGTTTGCACCCGATAGTAATAATCGCGGTACCTTTGGTTCCTTTGGCTATTCTACGACGAAAGTAGTCGTGGCTTTGGCTATTGAGCCGTAAATGATGTTTCTTTATCTGTAACTTTATGAAAAAGAAAAAGCCATACAATTGTTAAAAACCTCATCAAACTTTATTTTATTAAAGTCGGTTAACCTAATTCTTGGAGAAGCAAGTCAAATTAAAATACGAAATATATCGTTGCCCAACAACAAAATCCAAGTACGTATTTCAGACATGTCCAAAGACGTGATGGAACTAATTTTATATGAAATAAAGGCACGTCCTTTCCATTTGATGTGTCCACCGATGTTAGTTCATAATCCCAGTTACTCGTTCTAGTGAGATATACCTATTCATTTGGAGGACTCCAAAGAAGAGTTTCTGTTTTGTAGAACACTAAAAACAACTACGAAAAGTAGAGACACCATGAAGATGATAAATTTATTCTTTGAAGCCAACGACTTACAATGGAGGAACTTGTGTATATAGAGTGTATCGATGGTGCACTAGCCGTGCTTGGATCGAAGTCGCGTTTCCAGTTAATAGTTAAAGAGTTTGAACCCCAAGCAAAAGGATTACACTGCATGATTTACGGATTTTCCCTTGCTACCAAGAGTCTTCCAAAGCCTTTGCAAGAAGTGCTCAACTTTGTAAATTATATGAAATCTCAATACCCATTTGTTCAAGGAATTATGCAAAACATGAACTGTCATTACGAGGTTCTTTTTTTCTACATTGCTGTTCGTTGGTTATCAAAAGGAAATATAGTAATCAGAGAAATAAAGCATGAGTTCATATGACGCTTTCATGAAGAGACGTGGATCTAAAAAAAATGGTCTATTTATCATGATATATTAGATCCGCTAAATGTGAAACTATAGGGTAAAAAATCGTACATCATTCACTTGAGGGGTAACATCCAGGCGTTCGTAGTTAAAACTGCAAAAAACTGGTGCTGTAAGGCAAATTTTGGAAACTTTGGAATATTTGAACACCTTTGTACAAAGGTTGAAGAATTGCAGACGGAAATGTTTGATAATCTAAAAGAGGACATTCGTAACTATTTTCAACCCCATGAATTTAAAATTTAGCGATATTTCTCGGAGCTTTCTCGACAAGAAGCTGCATAAGTTCGAAACCCATGTCATGTACCCTTGGATGTTGCTGACATTGCAAGGACATGGCAATTTTTGAAGCTACAAAATGATTCTTCAGCGCGTGGTATATTTCAGGAAAAGTCAAGTTACCTCCGCGAAAGTGGATTTTCAACATTTCTTCAAATCAAGACCAAAGCCAAGGATGAGCTAGATGTTCAAGATGATATGAGATTGGCCTTGGCAAAAACTCAACCAAGAATAACAGTACTTGTTAAGAAGATGCAGGCTCAATTATAATAAGAATTATATATGTTTCAGATCATTGCAAGCATTTGGGGCACCACGCTTTATTACTGTAATCATATAAAATTTCAATATTGAATTCGAATAATAAAATTCCTAAACATTGTCCTGTTATAACGATACGTCAACTCTGATATCTCAGTATTTCCAATGCATAAACGGGAAAACCCAAGGCACTAGAATAACAACCAGTGGGCGACAACACAACCGACGCTGTGCGTCACAACCCATTTACAAATCGCGCCATTCGATCCACGGATAATCGATTGCGCCCCGTTGGACGCCGACTCCACGTAACGCCGGTCGAGTATTAACGAAACCTCGACAATCAATTAATCGGCAGGCAAATACCACCATCGTGTCGGGCCGTAGGATAATAGGAATGCTTGGCCCGCAACACCGGCAATTAATTTCTAATTAAACGGTAGGGGCAGGACACCGTTGTCGACCGCTGCGTCGCCGCTAGTCAGGTGTTCGTGAACGCGGGCGATTGTTTCACGGCCTACCGTATACAAAATAATACAAATCGGTTATGATACAAAAGATCCGGATCACGCTTTTAGCACGCAGCGTGCGATTATATCGTGTTAAACGCACAAAAGAATTGATAACGAGGTGGGAGTTGTAATCTTTGACAAAGCGAAATTATTTTGATCGCATTGGTATAACTAAAATAAATTGATGTAGAATTAAAAAGGTGCAGTTCGATTTAATGAAGGTTATGGTAAAACTGATACCCGCAGAAAAATGCATACTTACCTTAAATACATTTGTCTTGTACCAAATAAATCTACGTTATGAATATTCGCAAGAGAGAAACTACTTAGGGCAAGCAATTGTCTTAACAGCATAATCTTGACGTAAATTTAGCAGTCTTGGATGAAACTACTTTAAAGTATTTCATTTTTCTATAAGAAAATTGTATTTATACAATATTTTGTTTTGAACTCAGAATGCATTTTTCTGTGTGTATGATTTCATTCTATTGAACATAATATTTAAGAACATTTTAGAAGTACTCAAGAGTTTCTATCATTTGATTAAAAAATACTTGCAGAAATTGAAAATATAGCTAAAACGCATGTTATTGACTCCGAAAGAGAAGGTCGAAGAAATGCTCAGTGTTATTCGACTAACGAATGCACCGACGAGATTATAACTTTACCTGTTGTGCTTGTGGTGCTATTTTACGTCTAACGTAAGGTGCTTTTAAATTACTTTTCTCTTAGTTTCATCCGCTTTTCTTTTATCAAAATCAAAATGGCATGGTACACAAGTATCGAATCAGCTGATATGGTATTAATATGTCAGATCGTCAGACATCCGATGTTCGATACTTCGTTAGTGGTTACTGGTAAAAGTTAATACAGAACCTTGCTTTCTCAAAGTGTTGCTCATTACAGACGAGGCATTGTTTACCAGAGAAGGTACTTTTAATGTGCATAATTCTCAACTGTGAGTGGATGAAAACCCACATGTCATTAGAGACTATAATTTCCAGCGAAGATTCAGTCGCAGACGTTTCGGCCTGTATTATAGGTGATACTTTAATAGGGCCATACGTTTTGTCTTCTGGATTAACTGGGAATCATTATCTTAAGCAAGCACGATTTATTAGATGATTTATCGTTCGCCCGAAGGAATAATGTGTGGTTCATGCACGATGAGACAGCCATTGTAACAGATTTGTTACCCTGATCTGCCTGATCTGGACCCATGCGTTTTTTTTTCTCGTAGGTTTTCTGAAGCAACAAGTGTGTAATGAACTGGTAGATAATGTAGATTCAACAGAACGCGTGAATAATGCAGGGAACACGATTCGTCAGATCAGGGAGCCACCATTGCGCCTGCATGGTGATTTAATTCGTCATGCGCCGGCATGCATTGACAGCAATGGTGAACATTTCGAACGTTTGTTATAAGCTAGTGTGTACGAGACTTTTGTATACACGTAAATATCGTTGCACGCTCTCAATGCTTATTCGCTTCGACGTTTAAGGTCATCGATATCTTTCTGGTAAACAAGGGAAATGTATCGTACGGCTGGAGAAATTTTAATCCGAACGATACGAAGAAGGAAGATCTCTACGTCGATTTGAGCAGCAATACTTTCTTCCCTTCAGTTACCTGCGGGCATTCGGTCGCAGTGTATTGGGATTTGAAGCAGTAGCACAGGCAGTGTGTGTGTGTGTGTCATTCACCAGTGACGTCATACTGCCCCGAGGCCTTGGCAATCCAGTGCGGCTGTGAAAACTTTTAAATGCGACACGCGTGGGGATTTATTTCGGGCATTACCTAATTAAAAATGTCTGACTGTATCGTAGCTCCTATCTTCTGCGTTAAATCCTCTTGCGCGCGAACTGGACATAGTATTCAGATTCAGATTTTTGCGAATTCATTTCAGTTTAAATTGGCGTGATGTATTCGTAAACTGATTAATTGGACGGAATATCCAACATGCTTTAGTTTGATTTACTTTCGGTGTAGGTACTACTAAAGAATATAATTAGCCATTATCTAAATAAGTCAACCTCAGATACAAACAACTAATTAAATACATATCATTGTTTAGTAAACGCTGCGCTTTTCGTATCCTGATTCTCTATACATTACAAACGCATCCCTCTGGGGTAATACATCTCGGTCGATAAATCACATTGCTCAATAATAGCGTCATAATCTCGACAAATATTATTTTACACGCATACACGTCAGGTATACACAAACTGATATAACGCACACACAATATGAAAACACGAACATACATACATACATATAACTGCACGTATAGATGAAACGGGTAGGCGAAGATTCGTTCGTGTCGCGTACATACAAAGTGAAACGCGGACGTGTTAGTATAGATGGCGTATATTCATCCATTTGCGCCCGTTTATTATATTATATAGGGGACGCTGACGTGGAGAACAGCGCCTCTAGCGACCTATACGCAAAACCGCACGCATCAGGCAATACGGTTGCAATAATAGAACCATCCGGACAATATGGAAACACTCAGCTAAACTGTCGTTCTACGATGTGTATGTATGTATGTATATACGTTTATTCGCTTATGGATGCGGGTTAGAGTACAGTGTACTCCTGAGCAACAGGTTACTTTTGTGTTGTGTGCGTCTATGATGCGTGCGTTTTTGGTTTGGCAATGGATTCCGCAAGCCGATGTAATAGAGATTTACATTACATAAAATAGAATGACTGATCGTTTTTTTAACTGAATCGTACAAATAGTACCAAATCTATATCTATAAGCAAATACAGCTCAAAGTTCCTAACCTTACAATTCGCCTTTTAATGCGGTAAAGTTGTGGGCTAATTTTTATTTCTTCCGTTCTATATGTTGTCATGTGTTTTTACGACACAAAAAATTGTGTATACCGAAATTTTTTGTTCAGTGTTTATGCGCAAGAAATCTATAAAGTTTTACGTGTGTAGTACATCGCTGTATATCTAAAACAATTTCTTAATAATTCTACAAGTTGTAATAATATTCATGCTTTGGATTTTTCAATATTCTCAATAAATTTCGCGTGGCACGGATGTTATGTTCGCGCCCAGCATTCAGCGCTGACATGGCAAGAAGACGAATTGCATTTCTGTTACCGAATGTCACTAGATGTTTGGTGGTGTGAAACTGCAGTTAGTCATGGTGCCTATATTATATTTGAAATAAAGGTGTTGAGGGGGGCTCGATGTGAAGCTACGAATAGCCCCTGCGATGTCCTTGGTACAGATTTAGAAGTTGGCATATTGCTAAATACTAAAGTATAGTAAAACTGCTACTATAATTGTTATTCAATTGATTTCATTATGGTTTAATCGAGCAAGCCTTCTATTCCGAAGAGGAATACTTCGACTTTTAACATGTATCTTTTACTAAATCTATTTTGACTATTTTCATTATTTTACTTAGGAATATTTCACTTTTTTTAATCATCGCAGTGCTCGCTTGCCTAAGTTGACATTTGTAATTATGAAACTCATGCATTGTACGAATTTTTAACACTGTAATTTGTTCTAACATGTATCTTCTACCGATGTACCCATATACTTGTCTGACGAGGTCCATATCATGTAATATGATCTTATGACCAATAAAGAATATTATATTATATTATTTGTTTGAGGTATTTTGCTCTATTGCAGAGTTGTATTTTAGTATATTGGTTAATAACTTTTAATTGACACATAGCAGTGTATGGTACAGCACATAGGAGCATCTTTCGATTCGCATTCTTTATCATCAAACTTCTAGAATAATCAAAGAGTATATGAGAATGTTCAGTTCGCCCATGATATCTATCAATATATGTGAATTGACTTTAAAATTATTTAATAATGGATCAAATGTAATCTAATCTTTCAGCTTAAATATCCCAAAAACGGTTAGAGATATCGATAAGCGCTTTTCACCATTTGATTCCTCGTCGAGAGACGCTTTTAGTGGACCCTAAGGAGACAACCTAGCTTTGATTTTATTTTCGAAACTTTAAACGCCCGTATCTACCACATTATAGTATGGATGCTATTTATTGATGATCAATATATTACGGATGGATATTCTTCCTATATCCTTGATTATTAGTGGGATCTTTCTTTTCCGGGCCAGTCATAGGTGTTAGTCCTTGAGACATTGCCATTTTATAATTTAGATTTTAGGCGAAAATTGCTTATTAATTACTGATAATTTCGATGATATTTTCGAGAACTGTTCAAGCTAGAAGAGAACGTGACACCCTTCTGCCCGAAAACAAGCGGGGCTTTTTGAACAGAGCGCATTGGGGTACCATATTTTTTCGACGATTTCATTTGAATTTTTCTAAAATTTCTGATCAAATTTAAAGAAATTTCAGGATGTCTCCGAAACGATAACCGATAGTCGAACGACGACTTCACAAATACGGAATGCTCGTTAAAAAGCACGACCCACTGTGTATAACAATTGGGACGCTTCCTACAATAGCTAACTGCTCAGAGCAGAGGTTTTGATGCCAAATTAAGATAAAAGTTTTTACCACATAACTCTAAAACTATAACAGATATAATCAGACCACCATTTGTCAGAAATACTATCGCGATCTGAAAGCACGCCCGGCAGTGCGCAACAGAGTAGGGCTTTGGCAATTTTTAGCGGTTCAAAACAGAATCTTTGGTGCCAAATCGTTCAAAAAGAAGCGCTTTTTTAGTTTTTTTCGATAATCACTTCGGAACGGCGGGAGCTATAGGCCTTCACTTAGTCTCAAACAATTCAAAGCGACCAGGGAACATTCTGATCCATGACAGTAGAACAAAGTCGGAGTAGTAGTCCGCCCACAAGCTAAGGATGGATTTATTATGGGCGAAAAATAACAAAATTTTACGATTTTTAACACATTTTTGCAAACATCTCGGAAACAGTTGGAGACATCGATGTTTGTTTTTCAAAATTCGATTCTCCATCAATTATGATAGGCCATATTTAAATAGCTCGAGCGTCAACTTACATTTTCAAAAGTTTAACCTAGAAGATTTCGTAAACGGTTAGAGATGTTTGTTTTTCACTAATCTATATCCCGTTAAAAGACGCTTATAGTAGATCATATTAGAAGGCGTTAGCTTCGACATATTTTTTTTTTTAAATATCTCAACATTTAATTTATCCTGCGAATAGACTTTTGCTTGATTATGGTGAAACAACCCCGATTTGTTCTCGGAATATTCAAAAAATTAGATGATTATTGTTTTCTAGTCTAAGTAGTAAGTAAGTCTATGCTAATGCTACAACGATAGGACTTTTAGAAAATAATACACCACATCGGCATTTGTGACGTATTAAATAACCGAGCTAATCCCAAAAACCTTCCCTGCTGAAAATTAAACCGACACTACGCGAGACGAGAGGAATTACCCAAACGCTCGCGTTTAATGGACAGCTCTTGTCGAGGAAAGAATTTCGTTTTCCCTTTTTGTCGTATATTGTGCTGTAGTATCCGTGAGAACCTCTCAAGAATTGCCACCGCAAAACCAAACATAGTTCGACCATTAGAAGTATAGAGGACCCGAAATCGATACCTCTTTTGAGCGTCTCGCGTTGGTAACGTGTGTGCCTCTGACCGTACCGGCACCCGCGCCGGAAGTAGTTTCGGATGTGGAAGTTGGCTGACGTGGGTGGGGGAATTTACGAGTGAGTGGGGAAAAAAGGCCCCTAAAATAACGCAGCAACCTCCTTGCATAACGGCGCTCCATAAAGTTATTCCTCGTTAAGTTGATTAATTACAACATCGCGGTGACTGTTAACTTAATTAGATGCTTGTGGAGAGGTAGGTAAATATTTAAATGGGGCGAATAAAGTATATATTAACCTTGCTATAGAAAATGTTGAAAATTTTATGATCGTTAGAAAAGTATCGTACTTAATAGCTTTTGAATGACTTCTCCTTTTGTACACTCTAACCAAAATTTGCACATAATTGAAAATTTTGATTGCTGGCGTTATGAATTTAAGCATAAAAAAATAAAATGGAATAAAATGAAAGGAAAACGGTTAAGAGAAGAAAAAATGATGTTTGTTAAGCCCGAGAACCTTGTAGATTACTCTTGCTTGTATAAATAAAATTGCATTATTAGAATATCTCTCTTTGAGCTATTCTTTTTTCATCTCTGACCCACTTAAATTAATTAGGCTACCTATGTATAGAGCCATTACAGTATTGGGCAAAAATCAATTCCATTTAACAACTAACAATTACAACTAAATTAGTTAGTTGTGTTCGCGTCTAGCCACTAACAATTTAGTTGAATTGGCAACTACGTCTTTTCAATTAAATTGATTGTAATTGAATTCGACAACTTCAACTTTTATTTGAAAAATATTTATTATTATCCACCACAACTCTACAACTATTTAGTTTAAGTTGGGTCAAGTAAAAACTAACAATTAAAATATGTCTAAATTGTACGTGACATATCAAATCCAACTCCAACGCCTGCACCACAATATTGCCTTACTTACTGATTTCCGCTAATGTTAAAGGATGTGTCGGCTTGAGTACAGTTGATGTTATATTGGCAGCGATCTTTGACATCTCTCAAGATTTACATGTTGCCGTTACTATAACCAATAAACAAACGCTCGGTTGAGCTTATAAAAATCATATTTATTTTATTTACCACAACTCCCAATGTCCTTAAAAAATGGCGGGTAACAAATACATGGTAACACGTTAATTTTGAGAGTAGTCGAAGATATCAGCGGATATACCATTTACTGTCCTCAAACCAACGTATCTCTTAACACTAGCACGTCCTAAAAATACACACAAATGTATTGCAAAGCATACTAATTTTTTCGCATCTTTAGGTAATTTTGTTAATTGTTATTTGATAAAGTACAACTAAACGAATAGTTGTTAGTTGTTTTAACTACAATTACAGTAGTTGAATTTGTCAACTAAGATTAGTTGTTAGTTGTCTATGATTTACCATTAATTTCGTGTTTTTTGCATTACATCTGTGGCAGTTAATTTAAGTGTTTAGGTATTCGTTTTTATGATTTTACAACAGTTTTTATAGATCTATTAATTTTTTATGCATGTTCACGTTTCTGAGACGTCAGTTTTTTACGCACTGGAAAAAGTATTGCATCTGTATTAAAAGCTTACGGAAATGTGACAGATTATTAAGATTCTTTATTAAAATACTATTTATAACGGATTTAAATTAAGAGTTTTATTTTGTACTCACCTTACTTTGATTATTTCCAAAAAATATAGGTGTCAAATACATTTGAGCATATCTGTATTTTATGTCAATTTGTTAACTTTTCACCACTTAGGAACCACGTGCTGTCATTTTATTTTACTCATTTTATTTCACCACTGCCATCTATTGGCCATAGATTTGAATTGTTAGTGGAGTAATCTACGCAATCAAATATCTAATTTATTTTTATGAGGAATAGAGCAATTTTGTTTTAAAAGCAATTATTCCTAGGTAAAATAGATTCACGATGATTTTACAAAAAAAAAAGACCGGCAAGTTTAAACGGTTAACAAAAATTATCCTATGATAATCTCCCAGTATTACTATAGTCCACACAAAGCACACAATCGAATCATCGAAAGGTACAACTCTTTGTATGTATCCCATATTGTAGTGCGCTAGAGATCCTCTTCTTCCCAGAAGATCAACGCTGTCCTCATCGAAAACGTTGTCCGTATCCACATCGCCTAAACTTACCTTATCTACGGATAGGAGGCACATAGCCGGCTAATAACTATTGTTCGATTGTACATCTACTTCTCTCCTGTTTCCGTCTGGGTTCTCTATTTGTGTGTTTGCCTTGCCTGCTTCAAAATAGGTGCACCCGCGATAAATGGGAGTCCCGAGTAAATTTCGGATAATGCGGCGCAGCAGCAGACGCCTCGCAGGCCGGTTACCAGCTGCTATTCCCCGGCAGCTGTTGGAATAATGGCGAAACAAAGAAAGTAGTCGCGGTAACGCCGGAGGAAGAAATGAAAAAGGAAACGGCGTACGGGCGAACAAAGTCGAAGAGGAAATTGTCGAGAGGTTAATGTGACGCTATTAAGGGATAAATTTGAAAAGGAAAAGGAAAACTGCAGAGATTCGCTTCTTCCGTACAGTTTAGAGTACAATTTCGAAATAAATATCTTTAAAATGGAGGCATAACCAGAGCATTCCACGTGCGGTCGTTTTTGTTACAATCTTTACCGAAACGTGGACGGGGGATTCTCAATAATTGTCCCAGTTACGCATGCACAGGCTAATCTTAGCATTTTAGAAAAGTTAGTTTTACTCAGATTAATTTTTCTGTCGCTGGCCACTGACTTATAATTTATGATTGATCTTCTCACTATTGTTGCATATATCCAAAGCAGTATTTTTGGGTTGCATCCCAGTTTCTGCACGCCATTAAAGCTTTTTAGCCTTATTGATTACTTCAAATCTCATATATTGTGTGTGTTTGAAAAGATATATTGTGGTAATGATGATCCGTTAAAGTTTTAGATGTTTTTTTTTTAATATTTGAAAACTTTATTGACACATCTTATATGTAGATACATTTGGATAATATACAACACAGTATATAATACATAGTAAGGTACCATATCCATGTACAACAGGATGAGGCTTAAAATGTCTCGTCCCGGACTATCGGTATTGAGGGCGATATTGGTTTACTTCTTCCTCTCCAGTTTTTTCTTTTTATATAAGGTATGGTAGTAGCATATTTGTAATGGTTTTTTTTTTGTATCGGGTGTGATCGAGTTCTTTTGTTTCTTTAGGTAGTTGTATTAGGTTATAGTTTCTGGTGTAGGAATTTTTTTGAATTTATTGCTAATGGTTTTTTTCTGTTTTCAAGTGCGAGTGTCTCCTTGTATTATATGTATTTATATCATTGTTATTCGATAAAGTGTTTGTTTTTCATTTTATGCAATAGTATCAGGTTTTTTTGTTTAATCATTTGTTCTAAATTTAGTTCTTGGATATTCCTGTATACTTCTGCCGTTGCCATTCTATCCATTGAATATAGCAGCTTTAATATAGTATTTTGTTGTCTTTGTAATTTGTTTAAGTTTTTCTTGGTTGTGTTGCTCCATATATTTATAAGGTAGTTCATATGTGACGTAAAAAGCGAATTATATATCGAGTTTTTCATATATTCTGGGATTACCTTTCTTATTTTTTTCAATCCAGCTATAGCACTGATATTTGTTTTGATCAGGTGTTTTATATGTGTATCCCATTTTAAATTGTTTTGTATTGTTAGTCCTAAGTATTTGGTTTCGTTAATTTGTTTTATTGATCTTTCTTTGACTTTGATGTTGAAAGTAGGGGGGATTGTTTTCTTTGTAAATACCATATACTCCGTTTTTTCTTCATTTATTGTTATAAGGTTATTGTAACACCATTCTTCCACTTTTTTAGTGTCCGTATTCTGTGCATAGCTGTTGGCTTTCGATTTTATTTATTATGACACTTTGCTTTCTATCAGTCAAATATATTTTAATTAGGTTTTTTGATGTTCCTTTTATGCCTATAGGTGGTCTAATTTTTCTATTAGTTTTCCTTTAGAAATGGTATCGAAAGCCTTCTTCATATCGATAAAAAGCACAACTACTAAATTTTTAAATCTATTTTCATAGAATTAATGTTACCCAAAAGATGAGCTTCCCTATTTCCATAATTTCAAGTATTAAAAGCATATGGATTCAAATCATACCATCTGCTTAGATAATGACACGTTACATAATATTCATTCTCCCTTACTCGTCAATCCAGATAAATTTAAATAAATTATGAGTTAGTACCGTAGTACATTAATTCTAACCATTTCCCTACATTTCTTCTACATTATCATTATAATTCGGCCAATATCTGAATCTCTCGATCGTTATATCTTTCCACCGTCATTAATGCTGCACCTCATCGCCACCAACAGCTTATCTACGGTCTAATAATAATCAAAAAAAAAAAAAAAAAAAGAAAAACGGACCGAAAAGAGATACAAACGGAACCAACCACCCGTCATTATCACAGATTAATTCGATCAAACGAACTCGGGGGGTCCTTTCCGCGTTGTACGCCAATGAAAAAACCGGCACCGGGCAGGTGATCGGACACAATGGGACAGGTGAGAACCACCTAATAATGACAGCTCTAGCGGTGAAGTACGGCACAAGCAACAAAACCCCACCCAGAGGGCTCGATAGTCGACGATATTCCCTGACCTGCATCCTTTCTGTATGTCCTTGTCACGTAAGTATAAATCGAATGTAGCTACATATGTAGAGACTTTCAATATTTAATGAGGAGAGTTGCACGAAGTCGCCAAACATGATAAAATTCGTAATAAAAGGGTTGTTTGACAGTCGGTTTTTTTTAAATTGTGTATTGAAAAGTCATTAATGAGAACATGGTTGTAGCGGTGAATGTTTTATCACAATACTGTGTAACCTGCCACAGAACAAACATTTTTTATTGTAAAATGTTACCAACATTTATATACATTTACATAATTGAAGGACCTGGGGCAAGTATTTTGTCTGCTCTATCAAAGTTTTTAGCACAGTAGTTTGCCTCTGAAAAACTGCATTGCGGAGTCTTTCCTCGCCTGGATGAATCCCGAGGGTTTAAGAATATATCGCGCCGGCAAGTCCATTCCAGTAGGAGCGGTTACTAGCAACGAGCTCTAACCTGACAAACGCTTTGGTGAAGCTGTACCTTTACATTGACTATTATTGGAACACTCGAAGGAATGTTAGCCCATCAAGCTTAGTTCTAATAAATCGATAAGATATTGGAACCAAGCCTAAGAAATCATGCGATATGATCATAACAATGAGAAAGCACTAGAGTTGATATATTGCAAACTTCTCAGAATCTGCTGCTTATATGATTCATATAGCCATCAAAATCAATTACTTTCAAAGCAATAGTGTTTGGATGTAATAGCTTGAATTGCCAAACCTATTAAGATTTATCAAAATACAAGTCGAAGAAAAAAGTAGATGCATTTTTATGATATTATATACACAAAGCATTAACATCATCATGTTCTCTTCTCTCATCATCCATGACCAAATGGTATCCATCCACCCTCTCTCATTTATGTCCGAAAGCTGTTCAAAAGATTGCTCGCCTACACTCATCTAACACATCGCAAACATATTTTGCAACCATTCATTCCACCCTGCCCCCTTTTTCCCCTCATTTTCGGATAAAATCGGGAACATCATCTCTTCACATCATACCTCTATATACTCGTCGTCACATAAAAGTAGATGGGTAAAATTCGAGATGGAGCGATCCGACAAAAACGGAACTTCCACGCGCGTCGTACAGATGGCGTCCGATCGTCCTTCCTCCTCTTCTGCGCTGTTGCAGTCTCCCTTTATTAGATTCCGCGCTCACTTGTAACTCTGAATTATATCATTGTCGAGATGAATCGTGCCTCTGTGTGTGTGTGTGTGTGTGTGTGTGTGTGTGTATGCTCGCAGCACAATGGCTAACAATTCGGGGTGGCGTAAATCTCGGTTTGCTTAACGTTGTCGTCGGGAGGGAGGTTTCTTTTTGCTCGAATCGTCGGAACGGCTGTTTTGGCTCGTTTGCCAAACAGTCGTAGGCGATTAAGGTGCAGTTAATGTCGTGTAATTAACCAGTTATATCTTAATATTTAACTTGGCAACGATGAAAGGATGTGTGGGACGGGGCATTCGGAAAACGCCATCTGGCCGGGGGATTTGTTACTAAAAATTTTGGTGATAAATTATTGGATAATGTCTTTAGGAATTTGATTATAAAGTTCTAACGTGGCAGCAAAGTAAAAGTAAATTACAGAGGTAATTGAATTCGGTGTTCCCCAAAGATTAGTTTTGGTGTCCTTTTTTTTTTTGCAGAACCACCATATTTGCCCCAAATAAATAAAATAATCAATTTTGATTTAATTTTCTCGTGCAGAGATACAATTTAAACGCAAAAATCGATCTCTAATATACGACATAAAGACTGGGCTGTAATTACTAAGCACCAATCTGCTGGAAGGTCCTATCTACAATTTCACTACCTTTTCGCCTGAAGGTAGCCTAGGGTCCTTCGTTTCGCGATAAGGCACGTATGCTCTCGAATTTCCATTGGAACAGCGGGGTGGCACATCATCTTGAAGTATCGCTGCTACCCAGGGGGTAGTGAACCGCTTCGCCCGGACCTGTTTCAATTCTTAGGTGAAATTTCAAACAAAAATAATTTTTGATTTATTTAACGTTATCTGATGTTTCGTCATACATTTTGGAAGAAATATATTTTATAAAATCAATGACACGGACAACGAAGAAATGTGTGAAAATATAAAGGGTGCTTCATTTTAATCGCCCTAGGCAAATATGTCGAAAGACGGGGAAAATATAAAAAAAAATTTCAAACAAAAGTTGTATGGTTTCAAGGGGGACATAAAGTGGTTAGATTGATTTACAATGAAAAAAAAATATTGCTCTTCGTGGCTGAAATAAACATCTAATAACAAAGGCGCTAAAAGTACTCCTTGCGGTACCCCAGAACAAATTTTTGCACACAATCGTATCTTTAACACCTTCTTCCTCAAATCAGTCGGGAAGCGTCGATCAGGAAACCCCCTCCCCCCTTTCCTCAATAAACATCGCCACATCGTCCGCACTCAACAAATGTCAGAGGAACTGCGCCTTTGCCCCCAGAAACGTCTGCCCCTTTCCGGCGCGCCGCGACAGCTCCAGATAAAATTCAGATTCACTCGTCGTCGCCTTTACGACGTAATGAATACAGAAACCGGAGGAGAGAGCGCCGGCACTAGCTGGCAATTCCGCCGGCAGCTTTGGCACATCCGTTCCGGTATTCCGGATTCAGACAAATCGCTCCATTCGACCGAGCAATACCTACTACCAGTTCGCCTGATGTAGTGTTTATTTATGTATATCCTGCTGGTGGTGTACATTTGCACAGATCGTCTGTATTCCAAAGCGAAACGAGGGAAATTTATCTAAGGAGATTTCTGAATATTAGACGGTAGTGCGCCGGGTTTTTTTTTCTTTTTTATGCGGATTGCGATGGTAAACAACATTTATATCACTTTTTGTTGCAATCCAAATATTTTACGTATGCGCTTGCTTTATATTTAATATATAGCGCCTCTACTAAATAAAGGTTACACCTCACGTTGTTTTTATTCTTTTTTTTTAGCCATATATATGGTTTACGATCTACCCAAAAAAAAAACATTAAATTTACTTTCGTCACTAAACAAAAAAGTCTGTATTCTCGTGCTTTTTCGCAAATATTAATCTCTTGTTCCAGTATATATGATGGCTTAACACCCCTTGTGGGGTTGTGCCGCTTATATAAGCTTTCTAGATCCATTTCAGATTGGGGTGGATCAATCCCCATTTTCTTCCTCTAAATCGCTCTCACTATTTGTCTCCATAAGTTTCTGTCCTCTACTTTCTTCTTCCATTTGCCAAATCCGGCCTCTCTCAGATCTTCTTCCACCTCTTTCAACCATCGTGTTTTTGGCCTTCCTCTTGCTCTTTTGCCTCCCGGTTCCCACTCCAACATCGTATATATTACTGCTCCCGGTCCTGCTCTCCACACATGTCCCAGCCATTTTACTCTCTGCCTTTTAATTCTTCTCACTATGTCCTCGCCTCCCAATTCTTGTGCTATTTCATCATTCCTTCTTATTCTGTACTCATTATCTCCTATCTTCACAGGTCCTAGAATTGTTCTCAATATTTTTCTTTCTACGATTCTTAAGTCCTCTTCGTCTTTTTTTTGTAAGTCTCGTTGTTTCTGCTGCATACGTCATCGTCGGTCTTATCAATGTTTTGTAAATTGTTAACTTAGTTTTCTTTGTAAATAGCTTACTTCTTAAAAGTTTTTTATTAGCATGGTAAGCTTTATTTACTATCATTTTTCTTTCTGTAGTTTCTATTTTATTGTCTCTGCCTTTTGATAACATCACTCCTAGGTACTTGAATCTATCCACCTGCTCAAATTCATAGACCCCTCCCTATCTTTATTCTTCCATCCTTTTGATTTTTGCCAATCTTCATTATTTTTGTTTTATTTTGGTTTATCTTTAGTCCAATTTTTCCTCCTTCTTTTACTATTTCCCTAACATTTTAGCCATTATTTTTCTTTGCTTTGTAATAATAACTATGTCGTCAGCACATTTCTTAAGATGGAATGTTATTTAAACTTTCTGATACTAAAGTATGGACAAGGCCAATATCAAGTGCATGTTGCTTTACTTCCTTGATAGCTAAGAAATTGTTCACAAAGTATTTGTGCCTCATATTTTAAATATTTATTATAATCTTTCATCATTGCATCAACATTTTGCCGAGAGATTATCGGAAGACTGCCAAAAAGAGTGATGATTGAGCCCAGTAAGAATACTCTTATGGGTCTATAGCTTACTTGTTCGCCTGATTTGAATCCTTGGGACTTTTTCCTTTTCTGCGATTGGAAGATCACCTCAAGCTACGTTATTTTTAGACATTGGAGAATATTCAAACGGCTATAGCTAATCGATTGAAGGCTAATTCTATATCCGAGTTTCAGCATCGCTTTCAGAAAAAGTTGCGGCGTCTCCAATGACGTGTAGCTTCCTAAGCGGCATTTAGATTGAAGGAGGCAATGCTGTCAAACAATATAATTGAAAAGCATTAGTCTCATTGTTTAATTTACATACTTCGTATTTGCATCGAAGTTGAGTTCTATTTTCTACGGATGACTTTCAGCTAAATTTTGTAGAATCCTGATCTACACCCATGCAATCTTAAAATCGCAAATTAAATATTAGTCTTACTAACAAATAAACGTTTGTCTAATTTGCATTTTAGCCTTCATCTCTCTAAATGCAATCTTTCGCGGTCTGCAACATTCGCTGTTTGTTGTGTTGGACGGAATTCTGGGAATTAAAAAAAAGTGTTCGGTTTTGTCCATGTTACAACGGCGAACAAACACGAGGATGCGGTCTGCGGTTCTTTGGAATAATTTATTAGAAACGGTTAGAGGAGAAGTCTCCTTTGGCAATTCGCTTGTGCTGCCCACAACAATAAATAAACCAACGTCCGTAACTACGATGCGAATCTTGTTTTCGCTGTCGTAATTATAGCTTGTTTATCTCGTTATGTAAGCGCCTTTGTGCGGTTTTGCGCGCGTCCTTTGACGGCGATAATAGGAGAATTAATTTAGAAAAAGCTTCTGTTTGTATCGACACAGATGCTGATCATTTGAACTGGGAAATTTTAGTGAAAAACACGTCCCAATAGTAGAGAGTCAGTGATTAGTACGCTACCAAGCTTGTTTGCGCCATTAACGTCACCGCTCATGCTGATAACACGACAAGAATTGTTGAAATAACATTGTCATTTGTAAAAAATCGTGTTTTATTTTGATTATCCAGAAATTGTTCATTATTGTATGCTTTTTGTATGCTTACCATAAATCCATCGACATTCTCATACTACCAAACAACGCCTCAGGAAAAAAAAAACGGTCTGAAAATTCTATTTTCGGCAAATAATATTATTATTCATATCTTCACAAAACTTGCCCTCTTGCATTTTTACGGACACTTACCTCTACGTATGTATGTATATATGTGAAATCTCGCCGGCTTTTGAGCACCAACACACACACACACAAAAACTTGCGACAAACAGGGGGAACTTTCCGGCAAGTTACTCTCCCGAAACGTTTGAATAATTCACGCGAGAGGGAGAAAACTTGTGCCTCGAATTTGAATACAATTAACCGGGGTTTTTAACAAGAGTAGTCCCGATCCTGCAGTAGATACAGATCGACCGGTCTTCCCATAGATCCATTCGAGATCAAGGGTGAGAACCTAACGTTCGTAAGCTGCGAGGAGTTTGCATTACATGGCATTATATACCTAGTCCCGTTTGCACGGCTAGTTAGGGATTAGGTAACGAAGCAGCAACAAGTGAAACAAATAATGCGTTTGTGTTTGCGTGCTTTGTATTCCTCTTGTGTTCGAATTTTTGACGAGGGATGTGCACGGCTGATGGGAGCATATTTCCTGTGTTACCTAACCACCTGTATTTAATTGTGAATCGTTACTTCCTGGGAAAAGTTGGAGATCTGCATATTGCATCCACTTCCGTTAATCTGTTGAAAGTGTAAATTTTAGAAATAAAAAAAACATTTCATCTGACATCGTGGCATCTGCAGAAGCCAGTGCATGCTATTACAGGCGATATTTACTCTTTTAAAATACTATTCCAGAATTTATTTTGGTGGTAATGCGTGGTATAGCATGTTTGTGAGTAATATGCGTTCAGATCATAGATGCCTGGGGCTGAAAATGTCTTCACTTGCTAGAAACTTCTTTCAATTTACATCTCTTTGATACGTTCACTATATTCTGGTTTTGGATACTTCTTACAGATATTTAACTATCCTCGGCTTTACGTTTCAGTGAAATTTTTCTTGGATACACAGCTCTTTCAATAAACATACTCAATGAAGTTTGGACAAATTGTTAATCTTCTTTTTTTTAGTTAGCTCATTTATTTCTATTTGTATAGTTGTTTTACATATTTTTTTATTGGTTTCAATAGCTTTAAGGTAAAGCCAATGTAAATATGGATGTCGGAGGCTTTCCTTTGGTATGTCTTTATTTTCCTTTCCAACTGTTCAATTCTAGTTATCTTATGCTTAGGTTGAAGGAATAAAGAAGTTTTTGCTAAGATATACACCATTTAGTTTAGTTTCCAAATGAGCATCTTCTGATTCTCAAGATTTCTGAGATATTTATGGCGTATTTTGCTCCCCCTTTTTTAATTCGGTGCTGTTAAATTCCCTTTCAAATTTGTTTTTCATTAGGATAATATACGGCTCGCACAAGGGCACGTGCCCACTCAACCACCAAGATAAACACTGAAAGAAATTCGCACATAATTCAGTGCATTATTTTGTTTTATTATTTTTACGTATTTTTATAACGATGGTATCAAAGCTTCTTTCCGCACCACAGACACTAGCGCATATGCCAACGCTGGAAACTATGTTCCGGGGCACAATTTCCCTATTTCGAGTATGAATAGGCTCCGCTTATCTTCGCCATATGCGTTTATATTATTATTGGGGTACACAATTTCGTGTCCCCAGTTAACGCCGTGCATTAATTGGGACTGCATTGTTTTCGGCGCGTGTGTGATTTCAAAGGCGTTTTAAAATGACGTTTATTATTAATGATGGGTGTTAATTGTGTGCAAATTCTTTTAAAAAGCCCTCTATCACTTGAGAAAAAACTTTTATTTGAGAAGAAAGGACGGCCGATTCCTGATCTTCAAATAAACTACACTTCCACAAGTAAAACTCGAGCTTACAATAGAGTATTCGATAAAAAAATATATAAAAAATACGAGTGGATGTGCGGATGTTCACTACCAAATAAACTAGTTTGTTTTATATGCTTACTTTTTAAGAAAGAGTTTGGTGCCTGGAATAAACAAGCAAATCGCAGAGAGGTCAAAGAAACGCGAAAATTTTGGGCAAAGTGGACATACATGAACAGTCAGACAGTGATTATTTGCGACATAAAATTAAGTAAAATATTCGAAAATGTGAAAAAATGGCCATATTTTGCGCTGGTTAATTATGTGTATAAAATTTTGCGAAGCTTTTGAATTGGCGATGCCATGATGAGACATTGACGTCAGAAAATCCAAATATTTATGTAGGCTTAATCAACTTTGCGGCTGAATTAGACGATGCGTTTGCAATACGTATGAACACTTTCACAAGTGTTTAAAGGCGCCTATTCAAAAACTATTCAGAACGAATTGCTAGGTGCAATGTTCAAAATTTACAAGCAGGAAATATTAAAAGAGATTATATCTGCAAATTTCATTGCTTTGGTGGCCGATGAAACTACAGACACCATCAGCAAATGGTTGTTATTATTCGATACGTGTTTAATGGACAAATTTTTGAACGCTTTTGGTCGTTTTTTTTTTTTAAGCCGGGTGGACATAATGCTGATGTATTATGTAAAATAATAACATGACCTAAACACGTCGAAACTAAAACTCTTTACAATTTCTTTACATCTAGTTATGATTCATATTCTTTGTTGACAATACGCAGGTAGAATTTGGGTCTCGCGCGATATACCTTTGGATGGATGATTCACAATAATATGCAAGGTCATCTTATATACTAGTATGCAATAAATGTGATAACAATAAACCCCTTTACCAACACCCAAGAACAATACTAATTTTTTTTTTTTTTTTTTTTTTTTTTTTTTTTTTTTTTTTTTTTTTTTTGGGGGTTGACAAGGCCTAAGCATCGAGTTGCTTATCAGGCACCCCCTGCAGAGCCAAATCTCCCTCCTAATCATCATTACGACCCCGAATAATACCGGTTATCGCAATTGACCAGAGTGAGATTTGAACCCTGGACCTCACGACTGATAACTAATCGCTGAAAGCTAGAATGGGGCTAAGACAAATACTGTCCAAGCTATTATCAAAAGAACATTTCCATATTATTGAACGAGTGGGATAAAAATGTAAAGTTTTTATTTTGTGTCCACCCTCTTTCATAACTCACGAGCCGCCACTGCTATACAAAACCTTGATTTATACGAAATATCGATCACCATCATCTAGACAAGCTCCCCTCCCCTTTACTACAAAGCACCTTGGTCTCCTTAGAGAAAGGAGAGAAAAGTTATAAAGGCCCATGACGCAAATTACTCCAAACGTAAACAAAGGCCCGATGGTTATCCCAACGGGACGAGTAAACCCTTAGTGCGACTGCAACGAGAACAGAGGGCGGGTATTATCGATTGATGCGACAGGACGAACTAAAACAAGGACGCCATATCCCCGTACTGAAAAAAAAACATGCCGTAACGCGAACCGGAGCGAGATAGCGAATACTTAGGGCCCGATTCTCGCACTGCAACAACCTTTTTGTGAGCGTTTCATCCTTCCAAGTTCTAGAGACGTGTACGGCGACGAGAGTGGGCTCGTGTAGTGGGTTATGATTTAGCGTTCAGCCTTGCGAAATTACTTCGTAAAGGACTCCTATCTCTCCCGTGTCTGTGTTGAGAGTCCACCCCCTCTTCTCAACACAGGGTTGCGATCGCGCGGTTGTACAAGCTGAAAAGATGCCAGCCAGCCGAGCCATTGTGTTCGGAAGGATGTTGTAATTTGTAGCTTTGTGCTGTACGTGTCTGTCGGGGTTTACTTTCGGCGAGGGATTCTAAATTAAATAGTTTCGGATTTCAACGTGTTTTGATGTGGGATGATGCTATTTGTGTGTCGGATTCTGTTCTATCGTCGAAATAGAGAAACGATATACTGGTTGGTAAAAACAAGGCAAAAAACATTTATGATAAATTTAAAACCGTTTGAAACATGACTTACCAACGCATCTATCTTACAAAGAGACGTCACGAGATATGACTTGTTCCAATCGTACTTATCTGATCGTCAGTTTTATGTATCCTACAATGGTTTCAGCTCTAATAGCCATATTATTACATCAGGTATCCCACAAGGGTGTAATTTGGGTCCTTTGTTGTTTCTTTTATTTATCAACGATCTTCCAGAAACCATCGACTGCAACATTCTCATGTTCGCTGACGATGTTAAACTATACGCCAACATTACATCTATTGCTGACTGCTTGCAACTCCAGAGTAACCTTGAATCACTGTCCGATTGGTGTATACTTAATAGATTGGCCCTTAATGTCAACAAATGCCACGCATTAACCTTTCCCTAGAAAGAAAACTCATATTGTCTTTCCTTACAGTATTGTACTGTTTGTTCTCCTCCATTACACCATGTTGTAGGTAAGCATTAAGCATATACAAGTTCTATCTCAAGTCAAACTTTTGCCTACTCAGGTAATACGCTTGTTGGAATGGTTAACTTAGCAGTTAGTATTTTTTTCTTAAATGTAACGTTTAGCTATTGATAATAAGATAGCTTCAAAATTTCATGCTGCCTACTGCCTAGTGCTTACTAGTGCTAGTTGCTTACAATCAATTCAAGTGCTTCAACGTGGCATACGCTCCATTTCATCAACATTGCCAAATATTCGCAACAAACTACATACAGGACTTCTAAAATAACCTCAGCGCGCATACAATTTCCGGATTCTCGGTCCACCCGCACCGCTTTGGCGTGCACATTGGCGTATAACAGGAACGAAAATCGCGAGTACATACATATCGCCACTACCGTAATGCGGCTAGTCCTACTTGGCAGCGGACCAACAAACGTACCCACCGTGGCAGCGAAAATATCAGCAGAACTACGATAGTTGGGAAAATCCAATACTTATGTCGTAAGAGCCGCTGTGTGCCCGCACACATACGAACGCTAATAGATAGCGTACGTGGAACGTACTTAGATGTATTACCTATGTATTGGTATGGTGAATTGTATAACGTACAAAGGAAGTGGAGTGTGTGCTTTGCGATATAGGTGAGCGATATCACTTCGGTAACTAACTCGATAAGCGCCGAATCTGTTCGGCAATTCGATATTTATTCAAGTGATGGAAACTGGCACACGTGTGTCGATATTTGAGATTGGGTGTAGGTAATATTGGAAAGAGTAGACTGGTGATCGATGTCAGCGGTACGGAAGAGATCTGATTTGGTATTGAAAATAGTTGACGTTTTGAATTGAGTAAATTTATTACCTACTTAAATGAATTTGCAAGGAATATGACAAATATTTAAGACCATTATTATTACGGGTGATTCATTTCGAGGTACTTTTTGTGATGGGGATTTAAATGCAGATTACGCATGCGTCGTGTCAACTGAAGTGGCATTCCTGTTCAATAGTGTTTGGCAATTCATAATGGAAAGACTTAGCCCAGCACAGCGTCTACAAATTGTTCAACTTTATTACGAAAATGGGCGTTCTACGAAGAATGTGTATTGGGCGCTTAGAGCAACTTATGGTCCACATAATCGGCCTACCGAACACACAATTCGCTCTACCATCAATAAGTTTGAGACCCAATTTTCATTATTGGATGATGCTCGACCGAATAGACCACATCCAGCACGTAGTGAAGAAAATATAGGGTCGGTAGCGGAGAGTGTACGCGAAGACCGTGAAATGTCGATTCGTCGCCGTTCTCAACAGCTTGGCCTGTCATATTCAACAACTTGGCGTATTTTACGTAAGGATCTTTCTTTAAAAGCATACAAAATTCAACTAGTGCAACAACTGAAGCCGACCGACCTTCTGAATCGTTTCCGTTTTAGGAGTTGGGCTCTTGACAAGCTTGCAGAAGATCCACTGTTTTCGAGAAAAATTTTGTTCACCGATGAGGCCCATTTTTGGCTTAATGGGTTCGTAAATAAACAAAATGCCCGTGTTTGGGGCGATGTACAACCCGAAGAGGTTCAAAAGCTGCCATTAAATCCAGAAAAAACAACTGTTTGGTGTGATTTATGGGCCGGTGGAATAATCGGTCCATATTTCTTCAAAACAGAGTCCGGCCGGAATGTTACTGTGAATGGTGACCGTTATCGCGCCATGATAACAGACTATTCGATGCCAGAAATTGAAGCCCGTCGTCTCGACGAAATTTGGTTCAAACAAGATGGCGCCACTTGCCATACAGCCCGTGAAACCATGGCTTTACTGCGAGAGCAATTCGGCGAACAGATCATTTCACGCTTCGGGCCAGTGAATTGGCCGGCTAGATCATGTGACATCACACCTCTTGACTTTTTCCTTTGGGGCGGGCTACGTAAAGTCCAAAGTGTACATGGATAAGCCAGCTACAATTGAGGCATTGGAGGCCAATATTACTCGGGTCATTGGTCAAATACCACTCGAAATACTCACACGCGTCATTGAAAATTGGAACTTCAGAATGGACGTTGTTAACCGTAGTCGCGGACAACATTTGTAAGAAATTATCTTTGAAAGAAATAATTGTAAAGAATGGTTCTTTAATATGATAATAAAGATTATAAAATAAAATTGTTTTTATTCATTTTTTTTTTATTTAAAAAAAAGTACCTCTAAATGAATCACCCGTAATATACAGTCTGCTTGATTTTAGCTGTCACTCCAGATATTTCGTCTGTTGTTAGAGATACGACAAAATGTTAAAGAAGAAAAGTTGTTCTACATCAAATTCTCTATTATACGCCTTAGAATAAAAAACAATTGAGCATCAAATGTGTTAGGTATAATAAATACATACAAAGTTTTAAATGGAATGTACCCAATTTTATTACGTATTTTAAAACTCTAAAAAATTCTGTTTACAACGATATATCATATGTCACAGTTATCTCATCATCTAAAAACATAAATTGAAAAGTTTGGTACAAATGCACGTTTAGACGCATTAAACACATCACCTAAGAAAAGGTGGGCGGTGAAGTAGTTTGCCCAATCATTTGCCAAACCGTTTGTCAAATCATTTGCCAAATGACTTACCAAACCGTTTGCTAAGTCATTTGCCAAACCGTTTGTAAAAGATTAGAAGTCTAAAACTGAAAAGTGGAAAGTTGAAAAGTTCGCAAGTCATAAGCATTTTTTTGGGAATATTAAATACCACCTAGAACTGCATTTCCGACCACTGTGGGCTTGTGGCAAAATAACATAATACATGCTGCATAAAGCCACACGAAACTTAATACCCAGATCTCGAGAATTTATGGCAAAAATCATGTTGAACAAAAACTATAGATATAATAACTGAAATTTTAAAAACGTTAAAAAAATAAAATTAATATGCAAAGAAGAAAAGTTAAAATCTAAAATCAACAAATCAGTGGAGAAAAAAGAAAGTCAAAATTAAAATCTGCAGCACACAAAAGAAAAGAAAGAAACTGCAGAAGATAATTGAGTCATTCATGAATAATTTACTGCATTGCCTTGATAGACGTCGGAGCTTTGCGCATCTATTTAATTAAATAAACGCGGTTAATTGCTTGATTGGACCATTCTAGACGAGAAACAGCGCCTCCTAATCCATTTGCAACGCGACACAACCAGCCGGAACAACGGAACTACTTCGACTAGCACCGTGAAATGAAAACATGCTAATCGGTAGTCATACAGGTCGGCGGGCCTTGGAGCGAGTTCATTAGCGTTGCAAGCTCGACGTGATCTGCCTTAACATGAAATTAGTGAAGCTTCCAATATGTCGAACGAATAGCGTGTTATCGGGGAATGAATATAACGGTATTTGCACCACGCACTGCCACTGGAATGATGAATCCCAGAGTTTGGCATTTGCAGGAGTGATATGAGATTGCAATAGTTGGAGAGATGCCTTTGCTATGAGAAGATTTTATGGTTTTATTGTGCCATGAATGTTGAAGCTTTTAAAAATTGGTGCCAAAAGTCGCGAGGACCAAGACAGGCAAACAAATTTGATAGATTTTTAGCCGTGCCCAATGTAAAAACTATTAAACATTAAACTATTAAAACAGAAAGTGCCCACTCTTTATAGATTCTTTACCGACTGCAATCTCTTTGGTTGTTGTATCATTGATAAGTTGATGAACCATTGAATGTATTATTTTTCGTACCGATTTTGGACTCTTATAGCGAACAATCAACGCGCTCTATAAGATCTACAAAGCTCATTCATTCAAATTCGGAAAATATTGGTTTGTATCCAAATATATATGGTACGAAAATCTTCTTTATCAATGGTTGTTTGTGTAGGATGTACGGTTTATTTTTCGAATCCAATGGTAAATGTGCATCTTAACACTCGTTTTGCAATAAATGATATTATGGACTATTATAGAAAAGACATGATAGTCTGTCATTTTGGGATGTTCAAGACTTGCATCTTACAGATTATTTTAAAACCAACATTAAACTAGGTTATTCTACGTCAGGTTACGTCTTTATATTGTTTCGTCAAACAGATTTTCACCTCCTATATAGCACAAGTAAATAAGTACTCCTAAACTTAGACAGCGCTAACAGACGAATGACTGATGGTTAATTTATCTTTGCCGCCTTAGAAAGATAGGGGTCATCTTTCATCTCTCGTCAGTTACTGCCTCCGCGAAATCCACTCTACTTCATCGGTTCGACTAGCTACTCGAGCGAAATAATCCGTCAATACATTCCCATCCGATCGGAATGCAAGCCGGCGCATACTTCTGAAATATCACCTGTCCGAGGAGGAATGCTACGTTGCCACAAGTGGCACTCACAGTGGCGATTAGGTTGCAAGGAGGGATGATCAAATATTTTAATTGCGGTCAACCGACGTGACAGTTCTGTTATGGTAGTCCAGATTGGTTATTTTCTTTGTTGATTCACATAAGCACAGTAGGATGGAATTCTCGCTATTTCTTTGCAACGTATGTTTTCTAATATTGAAGAATTAGAAATAAATACGAATAATAATAAACTGTTGCGATTGGTATCGGCAATGGTACTGGTATACATATCTATGTTGTATCGAATACAGGTATTATGCCTTCAAGATTTGTTATATGTCCGAACCTGCTTAACCTTGTATTGCTAAAAACTGTGTTTGAGCAAAGCAATGTTGTCCTAGCGTTAACATGTCAATAGCAGAGATTTCTTATTGGCTTAAGACTATTATGAAGAATGTGATGAAAATGTTTCCGATTCAGATAAAGCGATTTTTTGATCAAGTTGTTCAGAATATAAGAAAATGGCAGTATGCAAAATCCCAAAACAGATTAGCTCCGTTTCTTCCCGTCGTGATAAAGCAAACAAGAATCCATGGTTATTACCTTAGATAAACGTCAAATCTTTGAAATTATATTTGTTGAAACTTGATTAGGAATGTCTTTCTTTGTGTTTAAGTTTCTGTGCTAAAAATATTGAATCCAGAACAGATCTTTTATCTATAATAAAACGTTAGGGAATGGAAGAAACGTCTTATGCTCGTGCTATTAATAAATTTCACAAGCGCTTTGCAATGGTGTCTATTTCTGTTTTTAATGGATTAACAGCTAATTGCAGTTTTTTCTCATAAAAAATTTACAATTAGTTAAGTCAAGGGTTAGTTTAAGGTGAACCTTAAGGTTATGATGTTTTGCACTGTAAAAAACCTTAGGTGAGTATTGGAAATAGCAGGTGACAGATAAAATTACGGGTAACCAAAGTAAAAAACAGTTTTTGACAGAGGAATTAGAAACTCTTTTTGATAAGAATTCGTGTTTGTTGTGGTATTTTTTTTTTCAACGAGTACTATAAGAAACGGATTCGTGTATAATTTGGTGCTGAAAGATAAAAGAAAAACATTATGAGTGTAGAGAGAAAACTAAACTAAGTGGTAACACTAATGACTCCAAATTTAATCAAGGATTAGCAAGGTGGTAAAAAGCTAGACATATCTTTGCTTTGGCACCGTACAAAATGTCACAAATCAACTAAATCCAAAATTTTCAGTTTGTCACTGTTCACAGTTTGTATGTTTAATGACAAATATCGCGAGGGTAGCGATGTTTAAGAACAAAGAGGAAAATTTCCAAAAAAAAAAATAACAAGAAAATTAACAGAAAGTATTTTTTTTTTTTTTTTTTAATATTTCGACATTTTCATGCAGATCTGCGAATATCTACGTCGAAAATGAATAATTTTAAAAGCCAAACGTGCGACCACCCAGAATTAATCCCCAATTTTAATAAATCAAAGCCTTCAATGTACTGCAACAGGTTTCAACTCGATAGTTTACACGCTATTAAATCCTAATAATATTCTGTTGGGGGTAACAGGATATAGGCGGATCGGCCGGGCTATTCATGCAGATACGTATACATTTTAATTATCGATATCTATCATTTGTATGTGCCAAATCACTGGTTAACACCCGACGGGATACGTTTGTTTAATGAACAGGGCGCTCAAAATCGTTGGGAATTACATATGCATGTATGCGAATGTGAATATGTATGTACCTATTGCAGAAATCGCATCGCTAATGATGAAATGATGTGAATAATATGATTGTGGTATTGTTGGATATAAATGTATTTAATAATTAATTTAGTAACTTTATTTCGTTTCAATTAAATTTATTTGAATTATTAAAATTAAATGTTTTAGTGGCGGAATATTGTTTACGCTTGCAAACAATTGGTTTCCTACAATAAATGATCGTTTATCAATATTTATTTGGCAACATCTACTTAGTTACTAAATAAGGGGCTCACTTTAAAAACGTAACAAATTTATTATTTATTGAAGCAAGTTTATTGATTTTATTATGTTGATAAATTACAAGATTCAATACAGAGAAAGAGGAAGGCTTTGTTACCTGAACAAAAACACCTTTACTGCTATTTTATGGTTAATTGATCAAACGTTTTGAGTTAAGCAATATAAGTGCTCTATTTCTACGCATAGAGAAAACTGTCTAATATGATTTAGATTATAGGAGAAACACGATAATGGTTATAACAAGTTCTATTGATTGATATTTCTGATGATCTTTTATAACGCAAATGTAATGCAATCTGTTTAATACTATCAACTAAAAATGCTGCTATAGAACCATATCATAACACAGCTTTCTATTTATACTCACGTCAAGAAAGCGCAATATATTGGTGTATGGTTCGATCAAAGAGTTACATACGTGGAATCCACATCTCTTGGAAACAACCATCAAAGCTACCATTTGGTTTTCTATGATAAAGCGTATCAGAATATATTTGAAAAGACCGCGGTGACATAGCTTTTTATGATCTAATCTAATAATAACAGTTTTATACCATATTAGAAAGTATATTCTAGTTAACAGTAATTTCTTATTTAAAAGATGCAGCGAGATTATATCTCCCATTTTCTTTATCCGAAGATGACTCCTACTAGCTCTTCACTTTAAATTATTTCAAGAGATTGCAAAATTTTACAAATTTTGAAGGGATTTTTGAGAGAAAATTTCAATTTTTAAAGTGCGTAAAATCGTACTTCAAATGGAAGCTATATGCGTATATTTCATAGAAAAATTGTTTTCGCTTCTGGATAAGATAATACTGGACTTTTCCGATCAAATTTGACCCAAAGTTTAATGATTCTTTTAAAGATTGAAGACCCACATGCATATATCTACAGAACTAATTGTGATAGGGCAAAAATTCTTTAACTATCGTAATTACCCGGTCAAACTACGTTGGAAATGATATGTTTTAAACGATTTCAAGGGATTACAAAATTTTACAAATTTTGAAGGGATTTTTGAGAGAAAATTCCAATTTTTCAAAGTGCGTAAAATCGTACTTCAAATGGAAGCTATATGCGTATATTTCATAGAAAAATTGTTTTCGCTTCTGGATAAGATAATATTGGACTTTTCCGATCAAGTTTGACCCCTAAGTTTAATGATTCTTTTAAAGATTGAAGACCCACATGCATATATCTGCAGAACTAATTGCGAGTTCTTTGATGTTCACTTGATAAAGGTGTTTTCATCAGTTTGCTGGGTTGTGATGTTCCAATGTTCTTTGGGTTTCTCGTGGACCTCAATAGAACCTCAATAAAAAACCAGCTGGGCATCAAGCTGGTTTTTTATTGAGGTTCTTTGCAACTAATATAGTGTTAATGTTGAGCATATTATTTGAAGATAATTTATACAAAATGTATCCAAGGTCATGGCTACATGGCAGCAGCGACCAATGAAGAAGTAACGAAAACAATTAACAAAATTAGAACTAAAAACACACAAGATTGTTATGGATTTTCTACAAAATAAATGAGAGCAACCGCTCCAACATTCATCGATCCTCTACTAACCATCATTAATCTTAATGCATTAGTAAAGACAATTTTCCGGAAGAAATGAAAATAGCAAAAATAATACCAATCGATAGAAAAGGAAACATCAATGATCCGAAAAAGTATCGACCAATTTCAATATTACCAACATTTTCAAAGGTCTTCGACACTATAAATGTGCACAGGCTAGTTGCATAGAAAAGCAACTGTATTACGGTAGTACAACATGGTTATCGCGAAAATAAAGCTACCGTAACAGCATTGCTATCAATAATAAGCTCGATAGTATGTACCTTAGATGAAGGACACGTTCGACTGACCTGCTGTGATTTTACGCCCCTGTTCGACGCAGTGGATCATAAACTTTTGTTTTAAATTTTGATTTAATCAACTAGAAAGCGATCAAAATGCTCCGTGTGCACGTAATATACCACTGTAGAAATCCCTTGCGATTTTAAGGAAACCTAAAACACTTTCCAATAACTTCTTATCGATTTACACTCATAATTCATCATGTCGAACGTCCGGTTTCGAAGATAACCGTATTACTTTCCCCCCTTACCACCGTATCTCTCAAAATACACGGGACAAACTCTTCGACACATATTTACTAAGCCGTCGACGGTGATCCATTAAAACTTTCTTAATCATGTTAATCCCAACTAACCCGGCAACTCTTCTTTCGAGCCACGCGATTGTGTTGGCCTCCCTGGCCATTGTTTCCCGGTAGATGCCGCTAGGTGTTGCCCCAGACATCGCAGACGATTATAACAGCTCTACCCTAAAGTGGATGTGGACGATTGGATCACGATAGAAACGACGATGTAAGAGAGAGATGTAAAGAGAGAAGAGAACTTTATGTACAGATTTAAAAGGAGAAATTCGAAGTTTGGTTGTTCTTCTACTGACAATGAGTTTAGTAAATGATAGACCTTATTAGAGCAAATCTTTTGAATTGATTGATAAATAGGTTGAGGGATAAATTTTAGCATATTTAGACTAGATATTCGGGCCCGTTCACCCGGGCTACTAAATAGCCGTTCGATGACCGCTTACCGCCCCAACTCTGCAGAAAGTAGAAAACCCGCGTTCCACCAGGAACGCACCGCTTACGCCCCAACCCAGCAGAAAGCAGAAAGTCTGCGCTCCACGTACCATTTAACCACTTAACCAACTGGGCAGATCAGTTAACCCGCACCACTCCCCGCTAACTCCCGTCTACACCTGTGACTGGTTTGAGATCGTCGGTACAGCCTGTATATTCCTTTTTTTTAATTCTTGCCTCTCACGTGTAAAAAGACGACATTATCTAATGTTTATTATTCCAGAGAAACTGAAAGTACTTCTAGTAGTAGATACCAAAAATGTATTACTAAAATATTTAAAAATAATTTATGCAGCATCTTTAGTATCAGCTGCATTTGCAATTACAACCGTCTGTAAAACACGAAAATTCTGAGAATCTATCGGTCTCGACTATAAACATACAAATGTAACAGTACAAAAGCGAGTTTGTGCATCCGACATATTTTTCGCTGCATGGCGTATTATAATACCGTTTTCGTAATTTAAAACTAAATGGAGTGCGTAAACTAGGGCTTAAGCTCAGCTATTCCCGAGCAAACAATAAACCATTTCTCCGTGTTTGCATTTCGATATTCGTATCTCGGAGCGAGAGAGAAAAAAGGAGATGCGCTGTTTTGGATATGGTCCAAGTTTTATGTTTTAAATTCACTATTATACTCGTAGTTATTTAGTTGCTCTGCTGCTCACATATTTACAGATGCGTGGGTATTGCTTGCAGGAAGATGAGCTTTTCCCCGTTAAATATTTCTCTAGGGCCTTGTATTTAAGAGAATGCCGTACCAGCTAATCTAAATTATTATAAAATGTGTCTCGGTTAGTGTGGAGATAAAATATTCATGGTATTAATATTCGTCAAATTTGTCAAAAATGTTATGTTTAATTGCTTTTTGATGCTTTCAGAATATGTTCCAGTCCGTGGAAACTATTCATCAAAGGGTCAAAGATCAATAAGTTTAAATTAATTATAAATTATTTATAAGCAGTTACATAATGGAAACCTTTGCTCTTTCATTCAATTGCTCATTATGTTTCTATGGAATGCTCCTAACAACCCCTTAAATAGGTGTAGGGGGCTGAAAATTTACGCAGGTGGTTACCTCCATAAAGCATAACGTTTGTATGGGTCAATTCGATATCTTTGGAGGCACTTTTTAATAGCTTGTCCTGCTATAGCTTTTTACTAAGGATTGTTTTTGTAATTAAGAAAAAATCTTAGGTGCAATACGTAGTATGACATAGTAATGGGAACTGAGCATTTTAGAAAAGAAACTAGAAAATCGGGCCGGTTCACCCGGCCTACTAATCAGTCGTTTGAAGTCCGCTTACCGCCCCCACTCGGCAGAAAGTAGAAAGCCCGCGCTCCACCTGGAACGCGCCACTTACGCCCCAACTCGGCAGACCAGCCAGACCGCAAAACTCTCCGTAAAATAAAGGCGAATCCACAAAAATGAGCTTTAATAAGATAACCTTGGATTTACGTGGCTATGAAGACGAAATACCATTTACTACTTGACGATTTCAAACCGGGAAAGTTGAACCGGCTGCCTATTCTCTGAAGCGTTAAAAATGAATTCCTCGCAACGATCTAATCGGAATTTCAAATGACTATATTTCTCCGCTTACATATGCACATACTAAACACACTTTGTACCCAGTCGCTAATCGCCTTAATCTGATCGTTTTCTTATTGTTGCAGGTGAGTTGCACTTTACACTTTTCCAAGCGAGCGGATACACACCGGTAAGTTGTAGCACCAGAAATAATATCATATCGCCATTCCGCACCATAATACCTTACGTATGGTGGGCTGCAGTGTCTGCTGCTGCTACTACCAAGGAGCTTTGCGTAATTCAGTGAATCATTCGTTTCAGCGACCGGGTGTATCGCAACGCTACGCTGCCGGAGCATGGTGTAATAGATTCTGGTAGATTAGTCAAATAACGAAATATGCAGTAATTGCCGTAGAGCCTCGTAGCCTTCGCGCGCGCGGTTTGTAATAAGGTTAATGCGATAAAATGTACAGAATGTTATAGCGATGACTCGACTTCGCGGATTACGAACTTCTGTCTTTGTTGTTGAACGAGGAAATTATGGGGATTATAGATAATTCGAAATTAAAACACCTTTTGTATGCGTTCGACGAGAAAGGCTGGAGAGTCGACTTTCAAAATGTCCAAGAGTTGATTTATGTAAATGTTGTTTCTTGCGTAACAATGTTATATAACTTAAGAGTAAAAACAAACTTGTTATACGATTTTACATGGTTTTTACTTTCCATGATTACACGCGCAAATCCAATAATTTTTTATACAGATAAAGATCAAAGGAGTCTATCTTAACAGAACATCTGGATTACATCAGTTTAAAATGTGTGGTTATGCACATTTTGTGTTAATAAAATCCGTATTAAATTAAAAATTAGAAGAGCATCTCTTTCTGTGAGCAAATGACAGTCACCATACATTTTATACGATACTTAGCAAGTGGATACATCAACTAAATATTACATACCCCCGTTTAGGAAGCACAATTTACAACGAAGGAGAATTACAACGGTTATGAAACAAGCAGGAACGCCATCTTTACGACAATTTTTGTAGTATAACAGATTTATGTAGCCAGATCAGTTATAAGTACCATGTTACTCTGTACTACTGTATGGGTATAAAACTTTACATATATTATACTATAATACAGTTTGCATTTTTAATTGCTGGTATCAATCAACTGCATTATTATGTACAGATATATTTTTTTTATAATCTAGGTTGTATTATACAGTTTTCTATCAACGAAAGTGTAATTTAACCCATTATTCCAACTTTTAACCTTAAATATTACAAGACTAGCAATTTGGACTTAACGATTTCTACTTGAACCTCCAGTATATAGTGATACAGTTGCTTTATATACATATTAGTATTTTCATTAATTTTTTAAAAAGCGTTGCCCGACTATTTCACGTTCTAGTCGATTTTGTTTAGGAAATCTTTGCGTAGAAAGAAGACTATTCCCGGAGGTTGAGGGTGTTTCTTCTTCAGGGATCCCTGGGAGATTTTTTTTTGTAATTCTTTTGGATTTTTTTCCCTCCAACATCTTGCAACCAAATTACTCCTTTTTTGGGGGAACCTCTTGAGACTTGACTCCAAAATCGTGGGGAATTCCTTTTGCACTAAGATTTGAAGCATGGTTTGCTCTCATTTGACCAAATGGTATTTTGCTTAGCTCATTATTTTGCTTTTTCTATATATTTTCGATAATTCCGTGTTTGGTATCGAGACATAAACCACCATTCTAAACCTGTAACCAAAGACACTGGGACAAAACGGCCTTTTTTTCAGAAATTAACTATCTGAGTTCTGCCACAAATTCTCATAAATTTTACTTTTTTATCCCCTCCATTCCTATCTTTCGCTTTGGCCACGCCCACTTATGATTGGTCGATGAGAATGTAGGCTTGGAAGCGCGAAATTTGAATATCCTCCACCACCAAGTGCCCTGCGAAGGGGACTCCTCACGCGTGTCCACGATTGCATTTAGTGTCAGTGCTCGGCACAAATACCGCTCGAACTCGGGGTTCCGCCAGCGCCTTGCGGTGGAGACGTGAATATTTCAAACCTTTAATGCCATGTCTTAACCCACCGTATATTGTTGATCTCTCTAGTTGGCCACTCATAACTTTTCTTTTGGGGTTTCAGGAGGTGATTCTAAACTGTGTCCCATCACCATTCTTTTTACAACTCCACCAGTAGCATTGCATAGGCTCTTTTTTCGTGACTTCTATCAAACAAATTGTAGAAAAAACAAATCTTCTTCGTGGCAACATAAGTTTGCCAGATGTTTTCTGAGAATTTTGACACATGGTGTTATAGCAAAATGTGCTAATTTACATTAAGAATCTTTGAAAAACTACATCGCTGTTTCTTATATCTATTCGGTGATCCGCCAGCAAAGTAAATCTAAGGTAAATTAAAACATTTTGCTATATCACCATGTTTTCGCATTCTCATGAATAATATGGCAAAATCTTGTGTTACTACGAAAGTTTTTTTTTTTTAACAAAAATCGTAACTAACTTTATATTTTGCTTAATTTTATTAATGGAATAATATTTTGATAACAAAATGATTTTGTTGACAAAAATCTACAATTTGCCGAGTCTGTAAATAGATCACGACTACGATAGAATTCGATAGACCTCTTATATATCGTGCTGAGCTAACATTTAACCGATTTCCACGTCGAAAACGCCAAAATATCGCGAAATCACGCCAACATTCACTTCCCACGATCACGGCGGGACCGACGGAACCTCGGAAAAATTAATTTCAAGCACATTCGAACCGTTTACCTCGCCTCCGCAGGCATCGTTTATCCCCAAAATCCGCCTAGTACTACACCAACTCATCCTGCATAATTAAAACGGGCCGAATATCGTAGGATTAGTCCCTGCCGCCCGACTCCCGACGACTCGCGCCTCGTCGACTGTTACGTCATTCTGCGGCAGTTCGCAGCACTACCGAGGGCGACCGAGGTGAGTAGGCGTCGGGCGCTCCCGAGGGACGATGGCATCGTGACGTCAATCGGAACAATCGAGAGCGATGAGCGCCCTCCGATGCGGAGGCGAGACGTTTCTGCCGGCGTATGATCATCATCAGCGATTCGCGTCGCTTGCATGTCGTATTCGTTTACGAATCGTAACGGGGATTTATTGAAATCAATTTTTGTAATTACCTTTATTATTAGTAGTCGGCTAGATAAAAAAAATACACAATCAACTTTGCTTTAATCTTTCTCCCGTGCTCGTTTATTTGTAGTTACTGTTTGTGCAGAGCGCGCAATTTCCTGTGATAGAGAAACAAAGTAAAATTGGACGAGCAAACGCAACATTTTAATTAACGGATTAAAAGTGATCCTGGAATAAATGAACAACTTTTTGATGTGCTCCAGTCAGTTAACTGTAATATAAAGCTATTCTGGATGCAACCAGTGAAATTAAATTACATTTCACAGTCCACAGTATTTGAGCACACTTAGTCAGTCAGTAAGCATATTAATTTTGAAGTTTTGCTGTAGTATCGGTCGAGCTTAATTTTGAAGTATAAGCAGCAAGTTGAAGTTTATTTTAGCTGCACTTTCAAGTCGAGGTTTTTTTTTATAATAATATATGTCTATAATGGCTGAGCATTGGCATGAGCGGGTTTATTTGCATCAAACAGTACCAAAATAAGTAAATGCTAACATTCAACAACCAACAGGCCAAAAGGTGCAGGATCAACTGCTTAAAGCATTAAGCCGCTGTTTTTCCTCCGGCACCATTAATAACGTTAACCCAATAAATAAAAAAATCGTAAGCAAAATTGTGTTAAATTATATAAAATTGTAAATTTTAACCTATAAGAAACAGCAATACTTCTCAATATAACCAAAAGCATCTATTCCAATCATCTTTACCTACCCTCTACATTGTTAGTGTTCGCCGCTATAAAATTTATTACTTAAATATGCATTACAACGACGATAATGGGCGTAGTAGCTTGATTATAAGTCTACGAAAAACCGAAATTCCCAAGCGTTAAACCATAAATCGAACGGTGCTTAAAGAGTAGTGCGCCAAGATAAACGAACGGACATAAGTGAGTATGCATAGGAGATGCGGAACCTCGATTTATGGCCGTCGTAAATATGTATGTATTAGCCATTCGACGTTGTGTAGTGCGAGCATTGCTGTGGAGGGATTTCCATTGTGAGAAAACGAGCACGGCAAACGTGATACATATATTTGCTAGTTTGGATTCGCGCGGTAAAGTGTAGGTTTTGTTACTTCAAATTACACGGGAGGAAATGATAAAGTCTTGAATTAAAGTCGTTTTATCGGAATCGGATTATAAAACAACAGATGCGCTAGCTAGGGTTTAACGATATCTTAAGTAGGTACCTTTGTATTAGATAGTGAAACTAATGAAAGTTTTCTGTGGATGCTGTTCCATAATATTTGGAATAAATTATCGTGCTAAGAGTAGAATTTATTAAATTAACGTTTTAGAATAACACAAGGATTATTCCAATCCATATAAAAAATAATACTTTTTTCTAACTGAAAAGTTTGGACATAAAACCAAATCAATAGCAACTTCACGTTTCTGCTTTAATAATACTAATAACATTTCTTCAAACTTTAAAAGCGTTTGGCTTCACACACCATCATTCTTTATGGGGAATAAAAGTATTTCAATTTTAACCAACAGCCTAACTAATACCGATTTCAGGTTTCTACTTTAATAATAACAAAAATAATATTATCTTCAAATTTTAAAGTTTTTGGTTTGGATCCTCTTCAGCACGATTTTCCATTTGTCTTATATTTCTTCAACTTTTCCTTAAATGCCAAAACTAACTTATTTTAAATCCTCCTTCAGATCCTGGATCTACTTCGGTTTTTTCCCTGTACCTCTCTTTTTGTAGCCACCATTTTTAACATATTATTATCGTGTTATTTTGAGCGAATGACAAAATGGAGTCGTCAGTGCTCTTGGAATTATACAGTAGATGATCAATGAAATTGACACTTTCATGTACTAAGCGTTTGGATTCAAATTCGGTAGAAAAACGCATAGTCCTTTACAAAAGTAATTTTATTTTATGAATATATAATTCCTTATTCGATGTTTCCAAGCTTTCGAAATATTTGATTCTAGACCCATATAGGTATCAGCTTTAACATGCTGTTTTCATCTCAGTCACTGTTGCAGCAAGTTGTTTTAATGCGTTTTAAAAAACTTTTTCGACATATCGGTCAAGGATATGTGCAAGGTTTGTTCACCTCCATAAGATTGAGACTTACGCTTAACAGTTTCTTCCTCGATCATTCCACCTGTTGTATTCTTTGGCTACACGTTCCAATGACTCTCCATCCAAATGGCTGCTCTCTCAATAGCTGCTGTTGAGCTGCTATTAATTGCGTCAGGTATGCATAAATGGGGTTGATAAAGCCTGAGCATCAAGTGCCCGTCATCAGGCACCCCTGTCGAGCCAAATCTTCCTCCTAATCATCATTAAGACCCCAGAACAAAACCGGTTATCGTAATTGATCAGAATGATATTTGAACCCTAGACCTCACGATCGATAACCAAGTGTGCAAGCCACTAGGCTATCAACTGGGCAACATAGTAGCGAGATTAGTTCTTCCGTTCCATATAAATAATGACTGGTCAAATTTGTTGGGTATTTTAGCCTTCTCGGTTGCTTCTCGCGCAAATTCCAGAGAAGTTTTTTTAGAATGAGGCCTAAATATTGGACTTTCCTTTTCTTTGTAAGGGCTAGTAAGGCAGTTTGGTTGGTGTTGATATTAAATCTCACTTGTTGTATCCTGTATGAGCTATGTATACCGCAGGCCTAGATCTGACAAGCTGTATTGCATAAAGGGAATACTAGGTGGGGTGAAAAGTAACCTCCTTGACCGCCAGAATGCAAAAAAATACATGAAATGGTGTTGGCTGACCGGAAAGTGAAGGTGCGCGAGCTAGCAGATACCACAAAGATTAGTACTAAGCGCACACGCCATATTTTGGGCAATATTCTGCATATGAAAAAGTTATCCTGCCGTTGGGTGCCGCGCATGCTCACTCCTGACCAAAAACACGAACGCGAAAGCACTTCGAAAGAGTGTTTGGACTTGCTGATCCGGAATCGGGCGGACTTTTGGCGTCGATTGGTAACTGTTGATGAAACCTGGATCCACTATTACACACCAGAGAACAGAATGAGTGCCCGGCAATGGACTGAAGCCGGCACGAGTGCTCCGAAGCGGCCGAGGGAGGCTCAATGGGTCGGAAAGGTTATGGCGTCGGTTTTCTGGGATTGTCATGGCATACTCTTCGTGGACTACCTCGAAAAAGGATAAACCATCAACAGCGAGTATTACTGTGCATTATTGGAGCGATTAAAGGCCGAAATCGCTGCAAAACGGCCTCACATGAAGCGAAAAAAAATTTTGTTTTTGCAAGACAATGCACCGGCGCACAAGAGCATCCCAACCACGGCTAAAATCAATGACTTACGGCTCCAATTGCTGTCGCATCCACCGTATTCGCCCGATTTGGCTCCCTCGGACTATTATCTCTTCCCAAACCTCAAAAGATGGCTCATCAATAAAAAATTCAGCTCACGCGAGGAAATCATCGACGCCACGGAGGAGTATTTTGCAGACCTTCCGGAAAATTATTTTTCGGACGGGATCAAGAAGTTGGAAAATCGCTGGAATAAGTGTATCGAGCTAAAAGGAGACTATATTGAATAAAATAAAAAAACATTAAAAAAAAAAAAATTTTCATTCCCAAGGAGGTTACTTTTCACCCCACCTAGTATTTCTGACTTTAGCCTAGCGAATGAAGATATTCAGCACTGAGAGGATTATTTAACTTCATCCAAATTTTACTGTTTTGAGCATAATTATTTATTATTAGAAAAGATGCTGGTCGTTTGGTTTCCCCAGTTTCCGTCAATTATCAGTAAATTATTATATTCTAAGAACGATTACGACAATTTAATGCTTTTCTGTTAGACTCTTAATCAATCGAGTCCCCATATAGAAGATAAAATAACTTCAACGTTGGCCTTTTTCAATTGCTTTTTTTCGTGTTCCTTGCCTCCATTTATTGCTGCGGTCGGTTATTTGATAAGCATCGCTAATTGTACACATCAGACAAGTCAATTCCTTTGTATATCTATCTCTCATCGCCTCCTTTTCTACCCCGTTCTATCTATATACACCCGTCTCTCATCCATTCCACCTCATTATAATTTTATTTCGAATTCCTCTTACGGTTCCCTATCGCGACCAGCGTATTGTTTTTTTTTTCCTCTTCTCTGTTCCTTCGGTTTCGGGCTTTATGTGCTACGCCACCGTATAGTCCGTGTTCTAAACTTCCGGGTTCTTTGCCACTTCCCGAAGACCACTCTGTCTTTTTTCCCCCGTCGTCGTGCGATACCTATCTCTCTCAGATTCTCTTCTCTCCAATGTGCGTCTCCTTTTTTTCTCCGCTTTTATATTTCATTACGGTCAATTAGCGGGACAACAACGATTCGGCGGTAGATGGCGCTGTTGCGTTCTTTTGGCCATCTCGCCGTGGAAGTTATTGACTCTTTAATGAGTTAGTCGAGTGAGCGAGATGGGAGAAAAATGAATTTTGCGCGCAATAGTTGGAGATCTCGCCTATTCGACTGTGGTATTTTTTAACGGTAATTATTCTTCTTCTGAGTTGATTTATGTTGTTCAGCAGATTTTGTTTGTCTATATTTTGATTTTTTTTAGGATTGGAGTTTTGTACGATTTAATAAAGGTGTATAATATGTCGTTATGTCTTAATTTTATATATTTATGTTGTATTTTGTTGCTAGATTTGCAACTAGCACAAGAACTTTTGAAAAAGACATTGTAAGCGCAGAATCCTAAGTAAGTACCTTTGACTGTTTATTAAAAAAAAAGAAAAAAATGTATAAAAATAATTTGTGATGCCAGTATACATTGGATTATTTTCAAAGAGAGTTAATCGATGCGTTGGAATGGCGAAACTGTCTGCACTCCTAGTAAAATATTCGTGAAAATCCTTGTTGCGTAGAATGCTATAGTTAGCACTTTTAGTAAAAGTAAGTAATTCAAATATAAATAAACATGGAAGTGGCAGTAGATCAAGCTTTTTAAACAGTAACCGACAGGAGTGACGCTTTGGCATTCCCGTTATAATACGTACAGCTTTTTTCTGAAGTCGAAAAGCTCTTATGGTATGAGACGCTCCTCCCCAAAACATAAGACCGTATCTGATGCGTGACTCAAAACAAGCATAATAATATTTTTTTATTATCTCGACACTGGGACCTCGGACAATCTGTACAATACAAACCAAGCTTGTGAAAGTTTCTTACATAACTGATTTATGTGCTGTTGCCAACCAAGATGCGCTTCAATGTGTAGTCCCAGAAAATTCACGGATTCAACTTGTTGGATAGACTTTCCACTGACCCTTAGCAATTGACTGCTGTTTATATCTGAAAATTTTGCTGTGAAATTCCTAAATACCGTTTTGTCGACATTTAATTTTAAATAGTTGGTGGAAAACCAGTTTACAAAAATATCTATATTGTTCTGCGTACTTGCTTGAAGTTCAACAGCGTTTGAACCAGCTTGAAGAAAGCAGTTGTCGTCGGCGTACATAGTAAAAGAACCCGCAT
The DNA here is from genome assembly GCA_949128085.1 of Cetonia aurata. Lineage (NCBI taxonomy): Eukaryota > Metazoa > Arthropoda > Insecta > Coleoptera > Scarabaeidae > Cetonia > Cetonia aurata. Next base: position 41,935,086 of record OX421885.1, read on the forward strand.
TACTTTTACTTGGTAAATCATTAATAAACAGGAGAAATAATGAAGGCCCCAACACCGAACCTTGTGGTACACCTGAAAGTATCGGTAGTTCTTGTGATTTAATACCCCTTATCACCACTATTTGCTTTCTGTTTGTCAAGTATGAAGTCAACCAACGATGTATGACGCCCCTCAGTCCGTAGTAATTCAACTTTCTTAACAGTAGTTCATGGTTGACAAGGTCGAAAGCCTTGGAGAGGTCTATATATAAATAAACCGCAGCATTTTTTCCCACTGTCTAAATGGTGATAAATATCTAGCAGAGTAGCCATGAGGGCCGAATGGGTAGATTTACCCTTGATAAATCCGTGTTGAACGGGATTCCATACTTTGTTTTTTCCAGGAAAGCAAATACTTATCAAAAACAATTTTTTCTAAGATTTTTGTTTTGTTTTAAGGAGCAGCTGATGTGTACCTTGTGCCTCTAAGGAAATATTTGATAGATATATTTAATTAGCTATACTCACCTACAATGGTAAAATAAATTGCATTTTTTCGATTTAATTATTATGTTGATTAAATTTCATGTTTACTTTGGCCTAAATATTCTTTTCATAGGTACTATTTTCTTTAATTTGTTTCAAATTTCCTGTATTGAAAGACGCCTTGTCGGTTAAAACTAAGCGCACATCAAAAGACCTACCCAAACTATAACCACGCCACAGAACACCAGAAGAACAACAGCCAATATCCTCTCATCCATCAACAAAGCCTCAGCCTCTGACAATAGCCCCAAAGCGACTATTATTAGCCGCGGGTCAACCGATTATGCGAGCGCCGTAACTTCCTGATTGTGCCGCCGCTTCTGATGTGCCCCCGTCGCACGTGCGATCGGCTACTTTACCATCACTGACGGACTTGACTTGTTTGGCAGCGGCCACTTCGACGAACAAATCGGTTCGATTTCAGATTGCGTAACCGGGCAATTGATAGTCCATCTAGAATGCTTCTCCGTGGCCGGCGCGCCGTCACGATCCGATCTCGCTTTTGTGCGCTACCAGATGGACGTCCGATTACCGTACCGGAGATGTGACGGCGTGTAATTCGATAATTGGTATCGATTCGTTGGGCCTTTGTTATCGGAAAAATGGGGATATTAGGTTAGATATGTAGAGGTAATTCAATTTGCGGTTGGAGATCGTGGAAAACGGCTTTGATGATGTTGATAAGAGAAACGCTGATGGAATTATTGTAAAGCAGCGTTTCTTAAACTGTGTTCCCCGGAACCCTGGGGTTCCGTCGAGCTCATATCCTAAATCTTGCTTAAGCGGATTTGTGAGATACAAGGAAAAATGACCGAAAAGTATCAAAGGTGTTGTAAGTAATGTACAGTGTAAAAAAAAAGGTATTTAGTGCACTATTGTTTTCACCTGAAGAAAAGACAAATTGATTATGAAATTAAAAATGTTATAAATGTTGTAACAACAAAACACAAACTAAATAAAAATTGTAGTGTCTAATTAAATAAATACAAAAATTATGAACGCTTTATAGTTTCTATTAAAAGATTAATTTATAAAAAGATTAGGTTGTATTTTAATGGGGTTAGTTATAACAAAAATCCAAAAGAAAAAGTGAAAAAATCCCTTACCACAAAAATTAAAGATACAAATCTAAATACGTATTTCGGCAACTAAGTTGCCATCTTCAGTAGAAAACAACTGAAGAGCAGTGTTAAACTTAGTGTTTTCGGCTAAGGTAAACCTTGGAAGATATGCTCTTCACCAAATCACTAGTGGAATAACACTCTTTAGTTAGTTCTTGATTCGAAATTTACACTGGTTGAGGGATATTTTCTATTTTTCTCGCTTCTTGCGTGTGTGAACTGATACCGTCAAAATTCGAAATTGTAGGACTGCAAGCGCATAACTGTTATTACGCACGTGTCGATCAGTTGTAGACAGTTTGTGACTGCACAACGAACTTACGAACATCTCGAATAACGAAAGTAACGATTGAAACTTTATTCCCCATTAAAAAGTAGCTATCATTGTATTTTTGTTGTAAATTGACTTTCCATATTTTATAGCAGGCTTAAAAAGGCACTCTAAAACGTTCTACTACAGAACTTGACAGTGTTGGTTCGGACTCAACAAGTAGTGGTTTTGCTAAAGATAATAATGGTAATAATGAGACTGATGCCAAAGAAATCGCTTAAAAAGAAGTTAGGTCAGTTAATGTTTCTGCAAGTAATCAATCCAGAGAGTTAGGCTCAGAGTAACGGCTTTAATTTCCTCGGGAAGAATCGGAAGAAAGTAAAAGGATCGGTCGGGGGATCCAACGCACCCTAGCCCACGGGCAAATGTATCAGGTAGTGAGAAATGTCGCGATACAGTAGAAAAGTGTTCATTTAACATAGAAGACACTGCAACAGGTTCTGAAATTAGCTCTCCATCGCTGTTTTTCAATTCAATGTTATCAAAATAGGGCGTAGATCGTGTTTCTTCTTTTATAATATTCCAAGTAGTCTTCATTATGTTATTTGTGTTATTTATTGCATTATCTACCTGTAATTTTTTAGCACTCTCAATTACAAATTGTCCCTTAGCATAGCTTTATACTTGCAATAATAATTTTTGATAACCACTTCATTCGGAAAAATCTTACACAGATTAAACAATTCACGTTTTGTTCGACAAGATTTTCTAATCCCAGCAGTTACCCAACTTTTTACTTTGTTTAATGAGTGCTTTCGAAAGGGGTATGAGCAGCAAAAGTGTTGATTTAAAACAGCGTAAAAATTAGCCAACATCTCCTCGGGGTCGGCATCCAAACAAACACGGTCCCAGTCAACCGCCCGCACCGCACTCGTTTATTCCGGGCAGTGCCCATCTCGTCTCATATTAAGCCGCCGTGGGGGGTAAATATCCCTTATCAGATAATCCTACTATCCAACTCGTCTCAGGACATTTAAACTCGGAATATAAGATGTTTGTTTACACAAAGGTAATTACCTGGGTGTATAAGAGCAAAAGCAGTGAAATAGGGCAGTGGTTGCATTACTGTTATGGACTTATATATTTGGATGGAAGTGAAGTCGGTGATTGTTTTGTTTTTGACATTTCCGAAACAATGCCTGCAGACGAAAGAGTTAGAGAATTTGCAAATTATCTAGTAGATACCTATGTGTCACACGAATCACTGTTTCCGCCGCATGTATGGGCTGAAGCTTCCGCAGCATTAAATAAAACAACGAATGCTTGCGAATCTTACCACTCTCATCTAAATAATTCATTTTATTTTACACATCCATCGATATTTCTTTTTATTAAAACTCTAACAGATATACAGACAGAAACATACATCAAATTTAATAGTATTCACTTCCCTTATAGATTTCAAAACACCAAATCAAAAAAGAAGCATGAATTATTAGTTAAGAAAATTGAAGATTACAAAAGCAAAAGAATTTCACGCTTGGATTTTCTTAAAATAATGTCACATTTTTATGGAAACATGTAATTAAAATGTATATGCATACTAATATGTAAATAACTAGCGTATATGTAACTGAATTGTATATATTAATAAAGTTCTTGACAAAATATTGGTTTTATTGTATACGGCTTATACCACCATATGAGACGAGATGGATACCGCCCTGAGGGTACATAAAATAGAATGAGACGAGTTGGGTACTGCGATTAGCAATGTAGCCTAACATTGAGACGAGTTTGACATCGCCGTTTATTCCAAATATTATCACGAGGATACGAAGAAAATGATCAAACACAATTTTTTTTAGTCTCAGGTTAAATTTTGAATTTCACTTTAAATAAACAATTTACCGTGCTTCTGCAGTTTCTAGTTCGTCCAAGAGAAAGATATTCAACAGTGCATCCACTTTAAAATCAATCTGAAATAGCATTACGCCGCTCAAAAGCAGAATTTGTTTTGCTTAACATCATATAAGGTGGTCTTCAAAAAACCGTTATTTTCAAACTAACATCAAAATTATAACATTTCCTTTATGTATAACAGCAAAGAATCTGATTACTAACTAACTGTAATCTTTCAATTTGCTCTCCCAAATAACTATTTCTCATGGTAACATCAACGTTATTGTCGAGCAAAGGGGTTACATAGTTGGGCTGATTTGTTAGTTGAGTATAAACTTAAATTTATATGTACTCCCTAACGCATATATTTTTACCAAAACACATACGTTTTATTTGCTCAAGAAAAACAAAAAACGCGGTGTCATACATAATAAAACATTATCAATCCTGCACGGCAATAACTCGCCTGTACTTAACCGAGCGCCACTTGCAGTGTGTCCGCGCGATGACGTACCGGCTGACGTCACGTGACGTAATCACCTCCCATTGGTCGATCGGCCCATACTCGCACCCCGGCACCCCGCCGCGGCCGACTCTCTCTCGCTCTAACGCCGTCACTAAGTAATGAGGATCTCCGGACCGTGACGACTGAACCGAGGTTAAACCCAGCCAGTCAGTTAGTCGCTTGCACTAGCACAATTGCACGTAGGTATCTCCTCTCTGTAATACCCGCCACGCTATGCTCACCGCGACGTATTTCAGTCGAGTCCGGACCTTCGTCCTTTAAACGTCTCGCGCGCGCGGAAAAGGCCAAGTGCTGCTGTGCTATCGCGCCATTTTCGCCAACGTGTGTTTATTTAGTCGTTCTGTTTTTTTTTTTTTTATATATGGATAATCCCGGTGAGTGTCAAGGATATTAATTTACCCTGCAGTGATTAAAAGGAGGAAACGTCCGACGGAAAACAAAATAAAAAAAATAAACTATTCGCATTCGAAGGTATTTATCCAAGTGAAGTTGTGTTGGTTAGTTAATATACGCGAAGTGGAATCTAGAGTTTCATTTTACAGTTACACATCCACACAACGCAAACAAGCGCAACCGCAAGTACTATATGCACGTCCTTCTTGCTCGCGCTACCGCGTTCTTTCTTGTATTTGTGCGAGCCTCCTTGCGTTTCAACGTTCTCACATGGTAGTACATAAGCGTAAGTGTGTACGGATATCGTAAGATCGTAAACTGATGCCGCCTTTAGTTCGTACTTACGCGACATATGCATTCAAACGTCCGTTCGCCCGTTGTGCCTTTTGTGTTGTTAGTTGCTGCTCGTGCCGTTGTTGTGCCATCCTCGCTCTGCTGATGATGACGGCGACAAAGATTGGTTAGCATAGTCGCTGCTGCCACGGTTAACCGCTATGCTCTCAGGATTCTAAACTGTTTACTTCGCGAAGTCGCCGGCTTGCGTCTGTGTTGTGTGTTTGTAGGGACGAAACTTACTTGCTGTTCAATTGTCGTTTTCGTTGCGATTAGCCGAAAATCGCTCGAGATAAGGCGCGAATTCACGAGGTCCTGTCATAAAGTAATCTCTAGCTAAAGAATTACCATAAATATGCCACATACAGAATATTTTTTAAGCTCCTCTTTCTGGAAATAAAACATTGATCTACAATATGTCAAATTAGTTACTAATCGGTAAAATTAGCTTTATTATTTTAATTAAAGAAAAAGGAAAGAATGATAGATCGTATACGCCCGCGTCCCGCTGGAAGATCCCTCCGGAAGGACATTTGTACAGCGGAGTTAAAACTAAAACTTTGATGTGCTACCATGAGGATATGATTTTTTTTTTAATTTGATTGTCCTCCTGGCAGTACGTTAGGTTTTTTTTTCCTGAGAACTGGTAGGACTGTTTGTCAGTGATTATTATTCAGAATTTTTAAAAGAATAATCACAAAAAAAAAGTGCAAAGGAAATGGAACTTACCATTAACAGCGTTCGTGGATGTATCTTTCTCTATATCTCATAGCGATGAACATTACTGATCCTCAAGTATTCGTTTTGTGATAACAAACCAAAAGATGTCTAATATATAGATACTTGGAAAAATTAAAATTTTAAATTGCTTGAAATACGCCGACTCCACCCAAGCAACACAGAATTCGCTTTTGTGCTACAAAGACGCTTTTCGATTCCGTGGACAGACCCCAAAACGCAATGCCGTACAACAATCCAGAGTAGCTACACCTCACCATGATAAAATATTAATAGAAATTCCTTGCTCAACAATGTCTTTAGATTCCGAAGTAAATAGCAAACACTATTCAGTTTCTTAGTGAAGGAGTTACGATGATCCACCCAATTCAAGTTTTCTTCAATAGTGAGGCCCAAGAACCTGGACATACTGACTTTGTTAATTACAGTATCATCAGAAATAGAATCAAGATTATTGAACTTAGATTGATATCTACGAAATAAAATAACATTTTGAGGTGTTCAGATACCATTTATTCATAGAGAACCCGCTTAATTTAACTTAATTCTTTAAGAGTTTTACCAATGTCATTACTATTAATATCAGGAGACTATCCTGATATCACCGCAGATGTGCCGTCAGCGTACAAATACAACGACCTATTTACAAACGTCACAATATCATTTTTTGAATAAAATAAAGAGAATAGGTCCAAGCATGAAACCCTGTGGTACTCCCAACTCAACAGGTAAAAACAAAGATTGATAATTGGTGATACAATTTTCAGTTTTGAATGAAATTTTGATGAAATTGAAAACGTTCCGATAGATAATTCCTAAACCAGTCGGCAACCACACCATGGACTTCATAGTGTTGCAGCTTCTCAATAAACAGATCATTACTGACGCAATCACAAGCACGTGTTAAATCCCAGACGACACCAGCAACGCAATTAATTGCTCTTAGTGAATCGCTAAAATCGTGGAAAGATTACGCCTGAATCCATGCTGCCCATCAGAAAGAATTTTATTATTCGATAAGTGCTCCTCAAGTCGTTTAAGCATGGCATATTCAAAAACTTTTAAAAAGCCGATAATTCGCTGACTCTTTTTGTATAATGGGATCACAGAGGAGACCTTCAGCGCAGTTGGAAGTAATCACGTATCAAAAGATATATGAACTAGTTGAGTTAAAGGACCAATGATGAGCGGTACAATTTTTTTTTTAATAGTCCAAAAGGTATCTCGCCTGTCTCAGCTCAATATTTATTGTTTAGGCGAGTACAAAGCTCCAAAAGCTCTTCTTCAGTCTACGGAAAAACGCACATGCTATCACGTATACTATTTTCTTGATGCTTTGCGAATTTTTGAAACATTACTAAGGGGACCATTTATAAAGAAGTTATTAAATTTTTTAATAATTGCGCAGAGATCTTGATCAGTCCACAACAGTCCATCTTCTTATTCTAATAATATTTCCGTCTGTATCTCATTTTACTCCAACAAACTTGCTTTATTTCGCTGCCTTATATTTTTTTTATACTACTTTTAAATAACACACAACATTTTTCGGACTCCATGAATTACTACAAATGGAAAGATTGCAGAAAGTGGCACCTGCGGAATTCTTCTTTCGAAGCTATCTTGGGCAATGTAGGGTGGAAAAAGAAATTTGAAAACCTACTCTGACTAATTTTCTTTCTTTTCTGTAATGTTATTTGGATACACCTATATAAGTAGAATGATAAGAAAACATGTATCTAGATATAATTTTCCTGTGACATTTGTGTCTTCTTTTCTGTGGATTTTGACGAGAACTTGGGAGTTCGCATCCATAAGAAAAATATGTCAACATTTCTACGAATCATCGTCCAATGTTATACGCAGTAGTCATGGTGAAAGTAAACAAAATTCTGCGCCAGAATACAACCTGTAATTGCCAGAACTCGTCTCAGTATTGACTGAAATTTTTATTATTCCCCAGCCAGAAGCTTTTATGCATTCTGTTTTTTTTTTTTCTCTTTAAGCAGGTACACACATGGCAGTAGCCAAATGAATTATCGCTCCATTGTGTAGATATTTGCGATTCGGTGATAGGATTGTATTTAAATCTTTGATAATATACAGTTTAAAAAAACGGATAACATGAGGAGAGTTTTGAATGTAAACGCATCATATATTCTGATATAAATTATGCAATTTTATCTCGAACAGATAATCAAGAGTTATCAGAAAGGTATTATCTACATATATAGATTTTAGTTTAGCGAAAGGATTACTTTAAAGGCGGGCCTCGTATATTATCAAAATTTTATGATTATCTCTTGGCGATTCTAGATTATGCTACCGTGTGCTGAGTGGTATAGAAACGATACGCTATTGGAATAAACAAACTTTAAAAAATGGCATCATTGAACGATTATCACAGATCTGTTAAGTGTTACATGTTTGGTTATGTTTAACTTATGTTTCCTGTTGTGTAGACTTTGTGAATTTAGTGCAAGTGAGTGTTTTTATTTATGCTTTAGATAGTAAAATTTATTTATTCTATATTTTTTATCGTGGAAATGATAAGAGCTGGTAGTATATATTATTAGATATGTGTTTTGGTTGATATGAAACGGGTTTAAAATTTTTAATCTGTTTGTTTTATTAAAAAAAAAAAAGTGCAAATACTAATTTTAAAAGCCCAAATATCTATAGTATATACATTTATAGCCTGTTCAAAGATTTTAGCCCAGTATTACATACTAACTTTGTTATTAAAGCTACAAATTCGATTAAATTGGCAAAGATTCAGTATTCTTAACACTGATTAAAATACAATTAAGGGCCGGTATTTTAATCTCATTATTATGTAGAGTATCTAATAACAATTCCAGTTAATAAGGTTATTTCAGTGATTCGGCTAATACCTTTATTAGGAACTTTATTAAGAGATCGAAATACCGGCCCTACGAAAAAAAAGGCAAGTGTTTATGAGATAGGTAATTACAAATTTTACATTTTTTCCAAATTTTTTCATATTTGGCAACGGCATATAAATTCTAATTATAACAAAATTAGCAATAGTGCTTTGAAATCTTTGAACAGTGAATTTGTACCACCTCCTTATCAAAACCTTTTACCTTTAATACAAACAAAATACCTTTCATATCGCACAAAAATAAATTCATAGCCTGACGACAAGTTTAGCTAGCGGATCGATGTATGCATACATCATACATATTTGATTATAATCTGAAATCATCAGATTCCTAGGTAACTTCTTTACAATCTTTAGCATCTACTCTACCGTTTTTTCCAGCTGTTTATATACGAGTGTTATATTTAGAGAAAGGCGCAACAAAATATCGTCGCGAATATCCGTATGGCTTCGCCGCCCGCTGTCTGGCACAACCATATTCGCAGAATTGGTTAGCCGCGCGACTTCTCCGGAAAACCGGAATAATATATCGCCCGGAAATGTAAAAAAGTAACACGCTTTTACGACTGTCGCGCCTTCATTTAACATTTGAGGAATATATGGGCGAATAAAACAAATTCCGAATGCTGTAGTTGGATTTTCGGTACGTTTCTTTGAGTGAAATATTGTTTTTGCTAGAGGTGGTGGTATTTGCACGTTTTTCTTTTCATTCCATTAAAATTCACGTCGTAATTGTTTTGTTAATAACACAATACAAATAAAATTTTTATGCTATTTTTCTTACAGTGTGAAATTATTAATTAATGCAGAAAATTACACTATTGTATATTTGCCGTTCTGTCGGCTTCCTAAGATCTGTATTTGAGACATTTCAAATTGTGAAAACCAGACACCTCGTTAGCTCAACTGGCAGAGTGTCCGGCCGGCAAGCGGAAGGTGCCTGGTTCAAATCCGACACGAGGTAAAATTTTTAATATAAAAATTTCCTCATATAAAATTACAGTTATAGCAGAAAAAGTATTTATTTAATGATTTTACACTGTAAAAAAATGCACTATTAATAAAAACGATTTGTTTAGAATCATTCTGGAAAAATTATTACCTATAATTGTTATCTGAGAAACAAAAATGCTAAATTTAAGTACCGCTTGATTTATAGAACATATTTAAACTAGGAATATTAGCAAATAATATCCACCAATCACATTGGTGTTTATCTGTACATTTTTAGAATGGAAAAAACAAAATCATGATTTTTAAAATTTAAGTCGTTCCCTCCTCTCTCTTCTTTCGAGTTGGTTTTATAGAGGTTTTTTTTAGCGATCTTGTATGTATCAATGACATCTGTATGTTTCTAAGGCGAATGACAAACGTGGCCATGTGGATGTAGTATACGCCGACTTCCGAAAGGCGTTCGATCAAATTGACTGGTATATTTTGCTTGAGAAGTTGGACCGCTTTGGCTTTTCACCAGGATTACTTAAACTGTTTGAATCTTATTTATTTGGAAGGACTCAGCATGTTGAATATTTGAACATTAAATCAAAAGAATTTATTCCTACATCTGGGGTCCCACAAGGAACTAACCTTGGCCCTCTTCTTTTCCTGGTCTTTATTAACGATATAACACATGTAATTACGTCTGAGAAATTACTTTTTGCTGATGATTCTATCGACGATTGTAAGTTCCTTCAAAAGGACTTAAATTCAGTTACTGCGTGGTGCAAAGGTAACCGTCTTTCTCTGAACATCAACAAATGCAATGTCATGTCATTTACAAGAAAACGCGAATTGATCTCTTATGTCTACAACATTGATGGTATGGCTTCGGAGCGTTCATCTACAATTAAAGATTTGGGTATCTTGTTTGATGAAAAACTATATTTTATCAAACATATTAATTATATAACTGCTAATGCATACAAGAGTTATGGCTTTATTTACCGTAATTGCAGGGACTTTAGAAGTATTGACTGTTTGAGGATATTATTTTTTTGCTTTTGTTCGTTCTAAACTTGAATATGGATCTTTGATCTGGTATCCACTTTTTTGCCACACACATTAATGCTATTGAATCTATACAACGTAAATTTCTTAAATATTTAATGTTTTTGGATGATGGTATTTATCCTACGAGTGGTTTAGATTATACCATATTACTCAACAGATTTCAATTTGTAATATTTGTTATTTTTCTTTTTTTTTTGTAGTTCTATCGTAATATCATGTTTTTTTTATTATTATTTATCGTTCCACTGTTGTTATTAATACGTATTATTACACATTGTTCCCCCTTATTGTATATTTTGAAGGTGTGTATTCAGCCAGTTAATTTTTGTGCGTCCGCGTATGTTCTCTACTGGTTACTTTTTAAAAATTTTCGGTTTATTTTTACGATACTATTTAACCGACTTATTCTATGATTCTTTGTTGAACTTGTGTTTGATTATGTCCTTAGCCTTTAAAACGAGATGAATTTAATCTTTCTAAATGTAAATTTGTGATTTGTATTGTTTTGTTTCCTCTTTTTCATTGTCATTTACATTGCAGTCTGTCCCGATGAAGGGGCATGGCGTTTCGGCTTTACTTCTATTGCTGAATCCTCGAAATATATTGTGGAGTTGTTAGAGTTTAATTTAGTAATTGGGTTTTGGAACCTTTGGTGTAACAATAACTATCACACTGACAAAAGTCAATGCTAGGTTTTCCACTATCACCAAACAACAATGCACAATCTCTCGACGCGCGTTTCGCTAACCAAGTTAGCATCATCAGGAGATGATTAACAGTTAATCATCTCCTGATGATGCTAACTTGGTTAGCGAAACGCGCGTCGAGAGATTGTGCATTGTTGTTTGGTGATAGTGGAAAACCTAGCATTGACTTTTGTCAGTGTGATAGTTAGAGTTTAATTTGGTGTTCATTGAAATGCAAGTATGACAGCTATTCAAATGTAATTTGGGAATTAATAGATTTTTCATTGTTTTCAACCTGCGCATCCCTTCTTAGAATAGTGAAGAACGTTGAACTTAATATCTAGAATAAATTAATATTTGTTATCAAGAATATGAATGGAGAAGGCTGTGGAATTAGGGGGCTGAGATGTTCTTTCAATCAGGCATCAAAATGTTGAATAATATGCCAATAGGGCATAACAGCACTTGTTGCAGTAAAATATTTGAGAAATATTTTAAATACATTTTAGCAAAGGTTGCAAAAACTTTCTCTAAGATTCTAAATTTATAAGTGTAAAGTCTTACTGTAACTGTAATAATGTCTTAAGTTTTTGACATAAAAAATGTAGATTTACCAGTTCTGATCTTGAATTAACTCATGGCACTATCGCTATGGATTTAAAATTATTATAAATTCGATATTTTTATTGTGTTCTTTTTAGTTTTAAATTATGTCTTTCTTAATTAAGGTGACCATAAAGCTTTTTACCTCTTACCACTTAACAGTAAAATCGATATATGTATCTAATATTTAGTTAGAGAGAAACGACTTCTGAAACCATCTGACGAATTCCTACAATTAACACTATTTTACGACTACTGGCTGCGCCTGGATTTTACGTCCGAACAGATATCGTAAACTGTTCACGTCACCGATGGCTTTAGGAAACAATTATGACGTTTTCCGAAGGCACGCGAACGCACGCATTATGACCGCAGGTATACGGGAACAGTTAGAACTGTTATTTAGCCTTTCTTCGATTCGCCCGAGACTCGGCGCGCCGACATCGTTCGCATTACATAAATTAAGATTGAAAACCTGCGCGTTTTATCTCGTCTGGCGAACAAACTCGCGTAAATGCGGTGTTCGCGGCAAAAAATTGAAACGCAAACTTGTCACGCCGCGTTTATACAAATACCGATAAAAAAGGGGTTCTACTAATTTTTAAATTAATTCAATTAGCCTGAAACGGTGGCACACGGTAGTCTATAATTGGCGTTAATGTGCCGGCGTTGTCCTAATTGGATTAGATGCCGTCTGTACCACGCCCATTATTAGTGGTCGGTGTAAATCATTTATCGTCTGATAGGGTCTGTCAAAATATTTAAGCCTCTTTCGTTTCTTGTAAACAAGTTTGAAGGATTTGAGTGTTTTATTAGGCGAGTTCTTGGTATTATACTTCTCTGCAGATTACGTAACTTAGAGAACGCTTTATTAAAGTTTAGACAGGTTTTTTTTTTTGTAAAAATATTTGTGTCGTATCTTTTATTATTACTGACAAAACTTCATGTGTACAACTGGATTACGTCGTATCTAATTGATAGATGAGAAATTGTAGAGATAAATGGCACAGTTTCTAATGCTCTTACTACTGTTTGTGGAGTGCCGCAAGGATTTGTGTTAGGTCCTTTGTTGTTTTTTATTTTTTTTTAATGACATATTAAATATACTTAACTACTAATGTTGAGGAGCTGGTAACATATGTTTTTTAGTGTCGGATTCATTTAATAATGGTTTATTCTGAATACCTTGATGTTGTGGTTTCATAATATTAGCTCTCCACTTTTTAACACAATATCCTTCATTGGTCTTTATCAGGGAGGCCCGTAACTTTCAGTATTGACTTATTTCTACTATTTTCTTGTTTAATAATTAATTCCGATTTGACCATTGAAATAGGCGGGACCACAAATTTGAGGATTTTCACTTATCTTTTTGTAAATTTAACTGTTTAGGCGAGGAGCGCATTTTCTGAATATTTGCTAACACATTTTTCATCGCACCATTGAATAAAATGCTGGTACGCGAAAAACGTTTGTCAGCAGATTTTGAGGGTTCGAGGCACGATAATTTTAGGCGGCGTGCACTATATTTCTACAACCCACTATTCTAGGACCAAATTTTTCATTATTTAATTGAACTTACTCACTGATTGCTTACCAATATTCCTAGACTATCTATTTCAACATAATTTTAATGTTGACAGCTGTATGATGCGTTACTATAGAAACAGCTCTTTTCACCAGTTCAAAACTCCAAGCCTCCTTGCAAATCCGCAATGTTCAATCGAAAATCGATGTTCTTGTATAAAATTGCCAACGTTTGAAGAAAAAAGAGCATATTTTATTTGGAGGAAAAGTAATTTTTCATGGGTTGCTGTTTACGCGCCATGAAAACTATCACTTTTTGAATATGCTCGTACAAATAATGTAAAGATTCCTGAAAATTGGAATGCAAAGGGTACTGCTAATAAATACTGGGCATTAGGATTCATGAAACGGCACAAAGACATCTCAATTCGAACTCCAGATGCTACGAGTATAGGAAGATCCATTAGCTTTAATAAAGTAAACGTGGAATTATACTTTAACAATTTAAGTAACGTTTTTGGAAGATATAATTTCGAATGTCAAGATATTTGGAATCTTGACGCCTCACAACTGTAGAAAAACCGTCTAAGATTTTAGCAGTCAAAGGTACAAAACAGGTTGGAGTATTGCCTTCTGCAGAGAGAGGTAATTTAATTACAGTGCTAATCGCTGTGAATGCTGTGCTAGCACCATTTCTAGTATTTCCCAGAAAATCTTTATCATTAATGGTCCTCCTGGCTGCATAGGCGCTGCTTTTCCAAGCGGTTGGATAACAGAAGAGAAATTTTTACTTTTATGCAATATTTTACTAAACATGTGAAACGCTCTAGAGAGAAAACGCTTTTAACAATTCTTGACGACCACTCGTCCCATTTATCAATTTCTGTGCTTAATTTTTGTAGAGATAATGGAATTCACTTGATTTCCTTTCCACCTCACACTAGCCACAAGCTTTAGCCGTTGGATTTGTCTGTTTTCGGCCCTCTATAAGCTTTTTTCAACAACGCCGCAGACTCATGGATGGAAAATCATTCCGGTCAGGCGATGACAATACATGATATCCCTACTTGCTGTAACACCTAAGAATGTTAGGTGTGGATTTGCATCTAGCGGAATATATATACCCATTCAATAAAGATACCTTTAGCGAAGAAGACTATCTTCCTGCTCATGAAGAGCGTGCGTTGACGCCACAATCGACGAATACAATTACCTTTGAAGGTACAAAACTGCTACTAGGAGCTGAAAATTCATCACTTTCACACTTTAGAAACATCTGAGCATGCCTTATTTGAAGAAGAAGCTTCATATTATATTCCAGGTTCAGAGCCGTTGAAAGGGCAGGTTGATACAATTTTCTGTCTCCAGTTTTGATTTTTTTCTGCATTTTTTATAGAATAATAAAATAAGTGGCCAGAAAGTGAGCACTAAAGTATAACTCATATATTTGAATTTGTATATTTTGAATATACTTCGCATATTTTCCTAAAAGTAGATGCATTTGTTTTTCTGACAACTAGCCCACCTTCCCCTACTGCTGAATATGAATCAGTATTTCTAGCTACCGATAGTATGTGACTAGTCCACTTCTAGATGTCCTCTAAAAGAACCTGAGGTAGAAGTAGATACGTTAAGAACATTAAATCTATAACCTATAGATATAAATTATCCTGGAACATTTAATAATTTATGAAATGCATTTGCTTTAAATGTAAGATATAACACAAAGTAAATTCCAGAACGCGAGATGCAATAGTAACTTTTGCTCATTTCCGTTTGATGTCAAAACGACTTTTTAATTTGAATATCTCAAGGATCTATTTCATATATAAACATAACTATACTATTATAGCTACATACAACCGTGCGATATTACAGTATAATAAGGGTATATTTGGTGTTGTTGACATCAACTGTCAACCGTGTCAAGATCTGAGTTAGCACATGTCTAGATATAAACGTTATCCGTATTTGTTTATGTCAGTTACATTGTAAAATATATGCACAGCTACAACAGTTGTGCAACCGAACTCTTGTTGCGACAAATAAGAACCGCCGCGCATACTAATAAAGATACGCTACATATATATGACCAACTCAAGTTGTTGGGTTTCGTCTGGTAGGTGTGAAAACATAACATTGAGCTGTCACACAAACACCAGATACGGGATAGCGTAAAAATCGAATAAAAAGCACGCCAGGTAATTTATATTGTCTTAATGTAATCTGGTGATGATAAAACTTTGATATATCTGAAAGTTAAGTTCTTAATATTACACAATATAGTTTTTGTCGTATTAGAATGCATTTTCCAACGATGAAATTTCATCTGCGAGGTTTGAATTATTAGGAATGCTGAAGTATACAGCGAGAACATATGTTGTACATATAAATTCTTCGCTTCCTCATACCGACACCAGTATTAACAACCTAATAAACGTCACTTTCAACTCTGTGATTCTAAATTCAGGATCGAGTTTAGCAACGTTTATTTACAGTCTGTACTGTACGCCCGACATAGGCGTAAGAACGTAATGAGGCACAAGTGATCATTAATTCCTTCGATAAACAACAAATCCAGAAGGTTTATCTCTCCCCTAGTCTATAGCCTTGGACTTGAGTGTTATAGAAAGAATTTTTATTGACTGGCGATAGAGGCGGAACTAATTGCTTCTTAAACGTGAACTATCTGCCTCTTATTCTCGGTAGCATTTCGTGTCGTTTTACAAGCACAAAACCAGTACTATATTTCACCCGAAGCTGTTTGTTTGCGTCCGCTTTTATAGATCTAATCTAACAAAGTAGGTGACGACGCTAGTAACTGACAAATCCGCGGGTGATGATTCAGAGGTTGTGAGTCATCGTTGATGGTTCCCGAAAGGCTTTTGAATCGATGGATGGATAGAGATCCAGGGTGTATTCTTAATTTGACTCGCTGTAGATATCAACATAATTAAACGGCATATTTTGTTACACAAAAACTGATTTTGTTACACTGTTTTTTTTTGAGCATTACTTAAGTATACCCAATCTATCTATATCTGTTCTAAAAAAAGTTCATTATAAAAATTATGGTATACGATCTAAGTAAGAAACTCGCGACAAAAAGTTTATTAAATAAAATAATTCCATAAAATTTCGAATTTTAAAAAGCGGAATGTGGACACGTGTTTTACCTCCCGAAACACATAACATTTTAGGCAACGCTAAAGATAAACCGAATCATAACCATAAGCGAGCAATTATATTTTATGTGGCGACTGAAATAAAGTTTAAATTGGACAGACGAAACGTGCAGTCGGGATCAGATTTAAGGAGCACGTAGCACTGAATAATCTAGTGTAGCACAACACCTAAATGATACAGGACATGGAATTAATAGTGAGAACCTTGTACTAATAAAAAATGTAACTTAATGAATGGGAATTAGACGCTTACGAAACCATGTATATGAAGAATATATTCCCGTGCAACACTCGGTGTTGATTCGTATATTTTGTGGTAAACAGATATCCTTCCTTTTTTACATTCATCTGTACAGTTTGGTATTTTCTTTTTTTTTTTGTATAAATTGTTCATGTGTTTTAAATATGCTCAGCACCGTAGGCGGTATATTCGGAGGGTCTACAGTTGGATATAATAAAACTTTATTATTACAATGAGTGTTCTGTATCCTGAGTTTTGGAAAAACATCATCTTTTCTGGTGAGGCGCATTTTTGGTTAAATGGCTTCGTAAATAAACAAAACCGCTGGATATGGACTGATGAGAATCCGCACATCATTCTCAAGAAGTTACTGGTGTGGTACGTTCTGTGGTCTTAGTCCCAAAGATTCTTTAGATCACATAGGTAATCAAGTTATTGTGAATGGCGATCGATTATTTGTAGTCACAACCGGCAAATGTTACATACATAGTATTTTCTTTCAACAAGATGGTGGCATATGCCATACAGTGCACGAAATTATTACACTGTTTCACGAAAAATTTCCTGGTCGAAGTATTTCATGGTATGGCGATTTAAACTGCCCACCCAGGTCTTGAGATTTTATCCCTTTAAACTTCCTGTGGAGTTATGCGAAATCGCAGGTTCACGAGCAATTCATGATCTTGGACATAACATCAGATGCACTATTGTCAATATATCCGGCCGATATGTGTCAAATAGTAACCAGACAGTGGATCTCGAGCATTTAAATGATCTTATTCATAAAAGATACATAACAAAGATTACTTTTTAGTACCTAATAAAGAAAAATTGTTTATTACACCTCATTTTCATCATATCGGCGTTTAAAGTTCTGACATACTTATTGGTATACTCCATATATCATTTTGCTAAAACTGCTCTCTTGATACGCGATTTTACGACAGTAAAATCAAAAATCTTTGGAAATAAACTAAGGAGATTTGTTAAAAATTCAAACCATTAGTTAATCCCTCGCTTTCTCCATCGGGCCAATCAACACCGATCACAAAATCTCGAGAATCTCTACAAATTCACCTCAAGCTCCTATTAAAAATTCAATAAATCCCGTTCGGAGTACGCGAGCGAAATTAATCGGGCCTTTTCTTTTACCGATTTCCTCCCGTATTCCCGCTAAGAAATATGGAGCGCGTCGACCCGGATATCTGCGTTGTTATTAATGGCTTAGCCGGAAGCGATCGGAAGACGTTCGGGGTCAAGGGAAACCATAATAATTTCGATTGATTTTTCAATTTGGTCCCCCGCGGGGCGCTCTCTCGAAACGTTCCATATGGCGAACGCGTCGTTCCGGTGAGCGAGTCCGTTCGCCGGTTCCGGTGGTATTATAGCGAGTTGATTATACCCGGAATAACGACATTAATAAATTTGTACCTACCTGGCTGGCGGATAGACGGGGGGACAGGAAGGTGGGCGAACACCTGCGGGGTATTGTAAATCGCTTGTAAACCGTAGATTAAAGCAGGTAAACTTGGGATATTAAAATGCAGTTGTATATAAGAGTATTGATGCAGCACATTACTATTATAAGCATCTTTTTGGTAGTGTTGTTTAAGATTTTTTTTTAGTGTAAATAGTCAAAGTACTGTTTAGAGCTTAAGTGAAATTCGTTTATTCGATATATTTAACTTAGAAAACGCAGTTGGAAGAAATTTGATTGACAGCCTTTGAGAATATAAATGCTATTAGATACTACACACACTCTAAACATTGGCAATAATTATTGTTTAATCTTTATGAGTTTGTTGGATATAATTAAAACACAAATTACTACACAGTAAAAAATTGCGTGTAGAAATTAACACTAGAAGTGGTCTATATAAGTCCACACTATTTTTGGTAAATTTTACACTGTGAAATTTGGTAAAATTTACCAAAACCATTTGGTAAATCCTACACTTTAAAACGTGTAGTGTAAGACACTTGCCAGTGTAAACTGCCAAGCGATTATGTACACCTTTGGGTGTTAGAGGTGCACTACATGGGTGTAGCTTTTACATTGAATAACGTAAATGTAATTAAGATGCTTTTAGTTGTAAATGTATATCGTACAGCATATATACGCTAAGCACTCTAATAAACGTAAGGTGGTGAAGTGATCCAAAAGAAACTTCAATTTGCTAATAAAAATTTATTTGCGAATATCTTTTTGTATAAAATAGAATTTAAACATTTGCTTTCTCGCAAAACGCACAATGTACAGAACAACGTTTAAACGACATGCACTATAATATATGTAAACGAATACTCTTCTATGTCTTTTAGGAAACGCAAATAATTATATTATTTCCCTTGATATAGATCAAGTCAACGTCAACACAGGTTTATAAAACATTTAGCGGGAACACTTTTTTCTATACACCCCCTAACATAGATTAGACATACTATACATCTATATAACACTCTGTTACAGTAACACAACAACATGCCAATGCGTACAATTTTATTCCTTAGTAATTTTATGTATATTGCAGTTTTGCAGCACAACAGCATGAAGCGTTAAAATCTTTAACTCCTCAGTGATAAACAAAGGTGACACTTTTCACCGTTTGAGATACTAAAAAGAAGCAACTACCTGCTAGTTAGTCTTATCATCTTAATCTTTATCAGAACAGTGTTATTTTAACAAAGGATAAGTAGTGTTAATGTAGATAGTGTATAAAGTTCTTATTGTGCATTGCTGCTTTTAGCGAGTTCACCTTTTATTCGCATATTATATTGCACACATGTTTATGCATTGTTTTATTAAAAAAAAATCATTATTTTCAATTTGAACTAGTTCTATTTTCAACATCAACTTATTAATTTTTCACGTTTTGACTTTAATAATTTTACCTATTTAACTAGAACATAGTAATGTCCACTTAGCTAGTATAAGAAACCTACATTGTGAGTAACTATTTTTTCCTTAATTTATCTTTTGCTGGTTTGTAGCACCTCTTAATGAGGGTATTAAAATAATGACGTGACCAATTACTCTTTTGAAACAAATTGTTCCGTCCTTTATTAAACCTTTAACTGATTTGGTGTATTTGTCACTTACAAATGATGTTAGCCCTCGGTTTTCTAAAATTATCTACCGTCACTCTGGTACATAAAAAAAAAGTCTTTACTTCTTTCGAAGTCGTTGATGATCATTCAATTTCTTTAAATATTTCTTTTTAAAACACATTTGAAAACGTAATTTTAATTTTTCGTTCGTTTAAAAAAGACATGAACATCCCTTTGGGAATTTTCTATGATTTATTTATATATAATTAAGATAAACTTGAAAATGTTGATATTCGTGCTATTGCAGCTAGTTGGTTCACATCTTATCTTTCAAATCGTGTAGAATATATAAAAATCAGATGTATGTCTCTTTTTTAACAATTTTATAATTAAATACAGTTTAAGCAAATCCTACTTTGCACAGTCACAGTACTAATTAGCGGCAATAATTGACTCTCGAATGAGACATCAATGAACCTCAGCAACCTACCGAAATGTGATGTATATAACGTTTAACGTTAATTTCATTTCCATTTCAACAGAGCAATTAAGATACGAGGCGAATACACATATCATACAATATCTAGTGTGAAAAACCTTGGGAGAACTTCGTCACTTAATGGGTTGAAAGGTCACACAAAATCTCAAATCTTTTTTTAAGACGACTAATACGCTGGAACTTTTTATCAATGTTTGTTTACAATCTCCCGATTATCCGAGAGCCACTATTCCGAGATTGTTGCGCGTTATTTGCCAAGTTTATATAATCTACGTTTCATATGTATGTAACATATAGGATAAATACCGTTAGTTCGCCTTTTCTAGAATCATGCAGCGACCAGGAAAAAAAAATACGTTGATGCACGGCAGCAGTTCCCGGTTTTCCTTTCTGTAAATTGAAACGTTTCCTGTTGTTATGTATGTAACGACACGCAACTTATACACTGTCGCCCACGGAGGTTTGGCCTAGTAACAAATGCTTAAGGACGCGATATACCTCAGAAATTTGCTAAATGGCCGCCCTGGGGACGCCACAATATTTTTATTTTAAATTATTAAGGTTTTAAACCAACGTGAATAACAAGTTGCATACAATCTGTTTCCTCAGTATATAAACAAGGAAGCAACGTAGAGCGAAAAAGAAGGCAAAATGTGTAATGTTAGTTTTATTTAGTTTAGCGGCGAACAAATGTACAACACTTTGTCGGCACTCTAAGCGGCTTAGCGGTAAACATGTGTACGATTATTTCGTCGGTCCGCCAAGGAATAACTTTAGTACTTAGAATATGACATGAATATGAAACATCACTTTGAAAACGTTACACCCCTCTTTAGAATCGATATGGGAATTTAGAATAGAGTTTCAATCCATTAATTTCGCGTCTTTTTCTCGTTGAAAAGGAAATGTAATTTCTTAATATTTTAATTTTTCTTGATTTTTCGTTTAAAACAATTAATAATTTTTTTTTAATATAAAATTACCGTCCAAATGTCGGGCTTTTCCAAAAAATTTCTTTCATAGAAACATTGTTCTGACAATACGAAAAAAAAAATTAGCCAAATCGGCCGAGCCGTTCTCAAGTGATGCTTGGTCATTCATGTGGCAATTGATTTTTATTTATACAGATAGAAAACGAAACATATGATCTACAGCTCCACAAATTTTGGAATTTTTATTAACAATAATTTATTATGGCTACGACGAATACTAAACTATATAATTAAAACTTTTCATCTTTTAACTTATAAATAAATGAAAATAACTAATGGAACTTAAGTTTTTGTAGCTTTCTTTCGCTTCTACTAGAAGCTACTTTGGTATTAATACTTTTGATATCACTATTTAGAAATATATTACACACGTATGAGAAGATTTGTTTCAATTATATCGTAAATTGCTATCAAAATTATATGTGAAGAACATGTGTGTCAGAATCATTTTTATCTAATTGTTGCTGAAAAATGTCTTTTAATTTTACCCTGCTTTTCTTGTCCATGACATAAACTCTAGACAAAATAAAATACATTCAAGTATTATAAAAAAAAACAAGCAAACTAGAAAAAAAAATTAGGCATAAGATTAGCCGCCAAAGTTATAAAGAAAGCTTCGGCGCATCAACGATGTACTTGCAACGGCATTCCAATACTGAATTGTACTGAATGCCACTTCAGAATCGCATGGAGTACGCCGACTAGTCTAGTCGACGTTATCATATCCCTAAATGATGTATGTAGGTATGTAATACGTAACTCCAGGATACCTATCCGATGTATTTTTACAGCTATGTAAATATAAATAAAATAAAACACTAATACATAACTTTTAAATTGCTACAAAAAACGTCTACCACTATACCATCGACCGTCTGCGAAAAAGCAAATCTGGCCGAGCATTGTGCTCATGTTACGAGTACCGAGTACCATAGAAACACCGAAACAATTACCCAACATCACATATCTATTATACTTTATTATTTATGCCAGAGCAATGATATATTGTATACTAACGTATATAGAACAAGCATTCCCTCTCCCTGTCTACACGCAAAATTGAAACCAACATGTAAAAAGAGATACCTGTATAATTATACTCATATCTGTCCAAATCCAGAAAATGTAAAATACATGTCACGTTATACCTTTAGTTGATCATGCGCATACATATATGAGTACTTTTATAAGTAGTTTTCTCTGTTCCACCCGTTGATCTAGGGATTGATGTTGGCCTAAAAAATATTAAGATATGCTTGTTCTATATACATATATCATTTCTCATATTTATTCCTATTAAATTACGTATTGTAATATAAGTGAAGCATATTTTTAATAAAAAAATAATTGTTAAAAAAAAGTTACCCTCCTGCCATCTATATTTACTTCGCTGAACTGCGATAGTGTGTCACTTGGCTAACTTGGCATGTAATTGATGCAACCATTTCAACGTTTCCGAGTTAAAAATGTCAGAAAAATACACCTTTTTTCTACATGCAGAACATAATTAGAACGCATTTTCATTCATTCAAACTTAGCGCAAGACATTCTTCAATCCTTTCGCTATGTTTCGCGCTACAATTTGCTACCAACTAATATTCCATAGTGCTTTTCTGCATGAAGTTTGTTACGCATGTTCTCCATATATTGCTATAGCCACAAAACACGGTATACCGCGTCCTTAAAAAGTCAAAACATAAAACTAACTACTCTAACTATTACATCTATTACTAGCTTAACTATTGATAATATTTTCACCAATTTGAAGTCTGAAATAAATTATATATATAGATTAATCTTGCTTCTATCTGAAATTATTACCTGTTCGACCTACCATAAATACTATGAATATCCTTTTTCTTAATTATTTACGCAAGGAGTCTTGCAATTACCTTTATACAGTTAATAGTTTGAATGATGAATGATAAATTCATAATGTTCTTTAAAATTATTATTTTGATACCTCGCTTAGTTACAGCAGAGACGGCGGTGTATATATGCAAGGCTCTTAATCGGCTAGCGATGGCATAACTCTAGTCGTGTGCCGGATTCGCTAGTTCCTTATTTAACGAGAATGCAACGTTAGATGCTATTTATATAATAAACAAGGAAGGCTGGTTAGTAGGCGCGCGATATAGATAACACCGCGACAGCGGTAGCCTTGAAAAGATGAAGCTGCCGCAACCGCTAACGTAGGGAAGTCTAAAATATTTGCCTACACGTCCTTTATTTTTAGAAGCGACGGAATAATCGTCTAAAAATATTGATACTGGCGTATAGAGAAATGCCACGGTTAGTCTGATATGTGCATGGTTTTGACATTTCTTTGGGATTGTGTAGACGCAAAGGTATTCTCAGTTTTTCTAGTGCTTTTGTGGTGATCATATTTATATATTTTTATTGAATAAATAAAGATTTTAGATTGGTATTACAGTTTGGTCAACAATACCTCAAATGAGCAATTTTATCTCCAACTAAATTAAATCTTCGTAATAATTCCCGTATTTGACACAAGAACTTGCCATATTGTATTTTCCAACAGCACCACGTAACTCAAAAGACGTTCATCTTCAAAAGATTGAAACTATTTGAATATCTGTGTTGCCCAAGAACTGGAAATCGGAATATTCAAGGGTTGAAGTGTGGGGATCATTCATGACTTAGACTCCAGTGGCGGCTCGTGACGTTTTGTTCAAGGGAGGCTACTGTAACCTAAGTAACCCTTCCCAGTCAATAAATTATATTTTTATAGTTATTATTGTAGCATTGTAAGCGTAGAATAAAAATTGAAAAAAAAATAGATTAAAATAAAATATAAATTATTGTCTAGCAAGAATCACGTAGAGGAGAGTGAAATCTTGCCTGGATAGGAAAATGGATGAGGTGATAGGTAAAAAGGAAATATAAACGTAAAAATAAACTCTTGATAAACGTAATAATAAACCAAAAATAAAGTCTAAAAACAATAACAATTAAATTAGAAAAGAAAATTGTAGATTCTTTGTTTATATTACAAACTTTACTCAAAACTAAATTTAAGGCATGACAATGTACAAAAAGAGCTTGAGGTGCTTTTTTTACTTTGTAAACCATTTAAATGCCCTGCCATAACAGATGCGCCATCATATGTTTGAGCGACTAATTTTTTTTTAATCATATTTCTCGCTGTTATTTGATAAAAGGTTAATAAATCTTCAGCTGTTTGACCGGATGATACGTCAAAAAACTCCAAAAATCTTTCAATAACTTCACCGCTCTTGACATAACGTAATATGATTGATAATTGAGACTTACAGTAAATATCTGTGGTTTCATCCACTTGCCAAGAAAAAAACGGAGCTTCTTTAATTTCTGTATCTATTTCTTGTTTTAAAAATACAAAAGAAATACAATCTATTAAATCATTTTGTATAGATTTAGATAGGCAGTTGCGTAGCAACGTTTTACGACCGATAACGCAACATACCGATCGAGTAGGATCTCACCGCGGCGGCAAGCCTCCAACCATACGTATTCGCCGTATAAAGTGCACGTGCACTTACGGAGACACATTGCTTTCAGCCATGGCATTAATAATCGGTGCGCAGCCAAATCTGTGGCTAGCCTCCTCGCTTGCTATTATAGTGCGTACAGTAAAATTTCGCGCATTATTGGAAATTTGTTTGCATTTTTAAATTAAGTAATGAATAAATGTTAGCATAGGAAATTTACGTGCGTCATTTATTTTTGCTTTAGACGTTTCTTCCGTTTCAAATGAAGGTAACAAAATCTAATACAATTTGCACAGTAGCAGGATTTAGCATGGATTGGAAACAATTATTTATAAATTATGGCTTAAGTTAATACAATTTTACTGCGCACTGGCCTTTGAAGATTGATGTGTAGCCGCTGATGATGATGAATGATAAAAGAAATGCACCCGCGACCGATAGCCAAGCGTGCAAGCCACTAGACTATCAGCCAGACTATTCCATCGACGGATAGCCAAACACTTTATATTTAAACCCAACCTGCGATACGACTATCCTTATCTAACACACACATTAAACATGTACATGTGAACGGGGTTACATCATTAATATTGCGCGCGGGGATTAAGAAATACGGGTTGAAAATCGGTATGGAGGATAATACGTTCAATGAGACATCGAGTTACCTGCGCTAATACTTTGACCTTGTTGAAATCTAATATAAATAATCCTTGGTTCATCTGTACTTAGAATGCATATTAGCATCGATAAATTTCACGTGTTAACTTTAAAAGAAATTGAATAACAAAACATAATTTTACTCATACAGATATCTATTGCATAATCCATTAACAGTTCAATAGCTCCGTACCATTATTTAAATTTGTTTTGCCCGTTTTGCTAATTCGCAAATATGTCAAGGTTTGCATGTTTATACTTTAGTTAATGTATCTAACAAGGGTAACTCTACGCATGTCAAATTCAGAATTTGATGAAATTTAGGTGGGGATATTGATAATTTTTTGTATTGACGAAATTTCACTTTGTAGGGGTAAAACACCCCTTCAAAATTTGATTAATTTTCAATATTCTCTATATAACTTTCGAACAGTAAGAGCTGGAAGTGATATTTAATAATTGCTTCTTATCTTTCATTCATACATAACAAGACAGTGACGAGTATACAGGGTGTTGCACTTAAAGGCAACTTTTGTATGATAGACATTTTGGTTAGGTAAGTTCTAAATAAAAGTTGTTCGCTGTTTTTTTAAATTTATTTAACTACATCGTATACAAATTTCCACCTAAACAAAATGTTCCAGAAGTAAGTAACACAGAATAAAACACCTAAAAACACAGAAAGTACCGTTACAACAATATCGTTTTGAAGAAAGAAAGAAATAGGATAAGCGATGTTTGAACCATCCTGCAAAGAGGTTTAACCTTATGAAGATCTAAAGATAAACAATGTTAACACCCTGTATATTCCGTAGTATCTAGTTATGAAGAAGCTTCCAATATGAAGTTGCTTTTGTAATTAAACCTTGCTTCTATCTCTTACTGTTTGAGAATTATATAGAAAAAACTGTAAATTAATTAGTTTTCGAAGGGGTATTTCACCCCTTAATAGTGAATTTTCATTGATAAAACTGTTCTCTTATACAGTGACTGGCATAAATTTTTTTATTATTAAAATATGGCAAAATCTTTTTTGGATTGGCAAAAAGTGAAGTTAAATGACATGATATCCAAAAAAGTTATTTGAAAAAGTTGCTTAGAATTCAATTCTGAGGCCGTATGCAACTTTTTGTAAACATTTAAAAAAAAATTAAAAATCACAGGGATACTAACAAGGAAAGAAAGTCCACAACTGATAGTGTTAATAAATACATTTATTGAAACAAATCATTACATTAACCCCTTTATTGATATTTAAGGTTAAAACAAATGTAACCGTTAAATTAAAAACGCGCGAAGAAATTTTGCGGCCATTTCCTTGTTTTTTACGTACTTTCATTGTTACAACCACACAAAAAAAAAGAGTTCAGAACTCATAACATTAATAAATTTATTTATTCTAACAAGTTATTAAATTTTTTATTATTCTTTTATTTATAGTATATGTAATTTGTATTTCATGCCTATTTCATTTGCATTGGTAACTTTTGGGTCTGCTTTTAGTATCTTTCACCAGTACCTCACGTAATAAACGTCAACATCGCGTCGAAAATAACCTGGGAATAGCACTTTTCAAACACAGCTTTTAGTACTTTCTTTTCACTTTCGCATATAAATAATGCCCATTTTGAACTCGGGGAGAGATGCTTTATCCGCTAGCATATCTATAAATCGCCAAATAGTTGCCGTTAATTTGGAAGTCTTACCCAATGCTTATAATATTTCCGGTATCTGGGTACAATTTCCTAAGCAATACATGTTGTTGCCTGAGGATAAATAAATTCAATTGTCGCAAGAGAAAGAAATGATTTTAAAATTTTTTAAAAAATTAAAGGGCGTGAGATTTTCGTGTGTGATCACGCGCCGGGATTCGCTCCGCAGATATTTACAGATAACGCCTAAACAATTACGTTGTTTATAAAATAATTAAAACCTACAAGCAGCCACTGCATCGATTAACAAAAACACATAAAGAAATAACATCAGAAAAGTGTAATATTACTAAGAAAGCAGTTTTGTATCAGTGTGATCGAATAGCAGCATGTAGAAAATACCAACTACAACTTTTTCTGCAAGTAAGTTTTTGTGCTACAAATTTTATTCGTGTATATTTAAGACAGATACAGTACCGATATACAACTTTAAGCCGCATTTGCAACATAATAAATTGCATTTTCGTACACTCCCTCTGTAAATTACCCACCAATCCACTCCGCGGTCTAAACCTTTCTGTCTGTTAGACACCGCGAAGGACCCCGCAGGTGTGAAGAGTGCTATCCTTACTTTCCCTTTTGTAAATTTAGGTCTCTAATAAAATCAAAATGACAAAAACTAGAGCAAAGAAAAAAAATAAAGAAAAACAAAACGTCTCCGAAAGCAGTAGTGAAGAAGAAGAAATAACAAACAACGAAATATACAAAATGTTGAAAGAAATGAAAAAATCTATGGATTTTATGTCGGAAAAATTTGATGAATTACAAAAAGAAAATAAAGAATTAAAAAAAATCTTGAAAGAGACCGAAAAGGAAAATAGAAATTTAAAGGAAAGAGTTGAAAATCTAGAAATGACAATTGATGGGACAGAAAGGGAAAAAGTACGAAGAAACATTATTATCAACGGAATTGAAAAACAAGATAAGCAAGAGAATGTGGAAGGAATTGTAAGAAATGTCATGAGGAAAATAAATATAGACATCGAAAACAACATTATTAAATGTCATAGAAACGACACAAAAAAAGAAAACAGCCCCATTATAGTAGAACTGAAGACTGAGGAACTAAAATGCGATATACTAAAGGCTAGAAAAGAATTTGGTAAAATAAATGTGAAAGATTGTCAGTTAAAAGGAAGAAATAATGAAATCTTTATAAACGAACAATTAACAAGAATGATGAACACCTTATTCTACAGCGCTAGACAGTTAAAAAGAGAGAAGAAAGTTAAATATGTGTGGACCAGAGATGGCAACATATATGTCAGAAAAACTGATACAAGTCAAAAAATTAAAATTAAAACAATAGCAGATCTACAAAAGGTAGAATAAACATACCTAAATACAAAAGAATAAATAAACTGTAAAAAATAAATCGCGATGTACACTATCTATATGTTAAATGTAAGAAGTGCAAGAAACAAATTTCTAGAAATCGAAGCCATGGCAAAAATTGAAAACTACCCAGACATAATTGCTTTAACAGAAACCTGGCTTACGCCTGCAGATCAACTTTTTTTCCAACTCCCTAACTATAACGCCGAATTCAACTCTAGAGACGGTAGAGGAGGTGGAATAGTCTTATATATAAAAGAAAGCATAAAATATAAGGTTTTACTAAACAAAACAATAAAAAATATAGAAATATTAACACTTCAAATTGATACAAATATATGTGTAACCTTGATATATAAACCGCCACAGGTTTATTTCAAAACTCTAGAATCAGTACTCAAAAACAACATCTTGTGCAAAAATAAAAAACACATAATCATGGGGGACTTTAATATTAATATTGCAAACCAAGACATTACAACAAGAAATTATGAAAACATATTTAAAGAAAATAGTTATAAAATAATAAACAAGAAAACACAAAAACACTATACTCGTAGAAACATTACTGAAAATCACAGCATCCTAGATCATGTTATAACCAATTATAAAGATGTCAAAATGAAAATCATTCCAGCAGACTTGTCTGATCACTGCGCTATAAAAACTACAATAAAAATACCGGAACGGACTATGAAATATATGTATTTTGAAAAAAAAGAAACCAACTATAAAAATATACAAACACAGATACAACAAATTAATGAAGACAAAGTAACCTCCTTCAGTCTATTGTCAAATTCGCTACAAAAAATTATTGAAAAAAACCAAACCACACGAAAAATTAAAAGAAGGGAAGACTGTCCCTGGATTGACGAAAAAATAATAAAGCAAATCAAAGAAAGAAAAAAAATGTACAAAAATTATTTAAAACACCCGCAAAATGAAAATTATAAAATTTTATACCATCAAGAAAAGAGAAATACACTTTATATCATGAAAAAAGCTAAAAAAGAATATTTCGCTAGAAAATTTGAAAGGTACAAACAAAATATTTCAAAAACATGGAACGTGATAACTACGGAGCTGAATGGCAAGAGGAAGATAGATAAGCAAATAGCAGAAATAGAGAAGAAAGACACAACGACAACAACAGATCCGAAAGAAATTGCTAATGAAATAAATACATATTTTGCAAACATAGGAAAAGAACTAGCAGAGAAGCAAATAGCCAATTCAAAACACCCTCCAATAATGACCATGACCACAAGATGTACAACAGCTTTCAAATTTAAAGAAGTTACAGAAGAAGACACACATAAAGTAGTAATGAAACTAAAAAATAATAAAGCTCCAGGATATGACCACATAACTGCAGAAATTTTAAAAAGGAATAGAAACAAAATATCACCAATCCTTACAAACTTAATAAATAAAGCTATGAGGAACGGAGAATATCCAGGAGTATTAAAGAGAACAATAATAAAACCAATATATAAGAAAGGAAACAAAACAAAGCCAGAAAATTATCGACCGATAAGCTTATTGTCCGTGTTGAACAAAATCGTAGAAAAAACCTTACAACTGCAAATAAGTGAATACGTAGAGGAAAATAAAATAATACACAAGAGACAGTATGCTTTTCAAAAAAACTCCGGAACAACATCAGCCGTGAATGACCTCCTAAACAATGTAAAGAAAGAAGTCGCTAAAAATAACACTGTAGTCGCACTTTTCATTGATATGAAAAAAGCTTTCGACACCATTTCCAAACAAAAGCTCTTAGAAAAACTTGACCATCTAGGCATCAAAGGGACACAAAATGACCTTATAAAAACATATCTATTGAACAGAATACAAACTGCCATAGTCAACAACACTGAAAGCCAGCAATTGTGCGCAGAATATGGAATACCACAGGGAGGAAACCTACCACCACTGTTATATATAATATATACAAATGATATATTTGACATGCAAACCCATGGAAAAATTTACGCGTACGCTGATGATGTATGTGTACTATACTCAGATAGCAACAATGAACGATTGCAACAACTTATTAACGACGACATTGAAAAACTGGAAAAATGGTGCTATAACAATCTTATAACAATAAACGAAGAAAAAACAGAATACATGGTATTTACGAAAAGAACAATTTCTCCTACTTTCAACATCAAAGTAAAAGAAACCACAATAAAACAAACTAATGAAACCGAATATTTAGGTCTGGTAATCCAAAGTAACCTAAAATGGGATACACATACAAAAAACCTTATTAAAAAGAATATCACAGCTATAGCAGGATTAAAAAAAATAAAAAATGTAATCCCAAGACACATGAACAAATCCATCTACAACGCATTATTTACATCTCATATGAACTATATGATAAACATATGGAGCAACACCACAAGGAGAAACCTAAACAAACTACAAAGGCAACAAAACACTATACTAAAACTATTATATTCGATGCAAAAAAGAACACCAACAGTGGAAGTATACAAAAATATTCAAGAACTAAACTTAGAACAATTGATCAAACAGAAAAACCTGATACTATTGCATAAAATAAAAAACAAATTAATAAAAACAAACAGCACATTAACAAGTAATAGAGAAATACACACACATAACACAAGAAGGCACTCCCACTTACGAACAGAAAAAATAACTAGCAATATTATTGAGTAAACATGGCGGCAAGTACAGAGTATATGTGTGTTCAGTGTAAATCAACAAACGACAATGACAATGAAAAAAAGATAAAGTGCAGTGGTATGTGCAACACATATGTGCATTATACATGCAGTAAATTTAAATCAACAGAACTTAAAATGTTTGATACTTACATCAAAAACATAAAGTGGTTATGCGACGCGTGTGCTAGTATAAAAACTCAAGAGGTATCGGTGAATCTATTGCATGCAAAATTGATAGAAATGGAAAATAAATTTGAAAAGCTATTTGAAGTACTCAAACAACAATCAGAGAAAATTGAATATCAAACGAAAATAATTAAAAACTTACAAAACAAGGAAACGCATACTATTGAACAGGAAACTACACAAGGTCCGAAGACGAGATCGAAAACTGCAATGATAGAGGTCTCCACTGATTCTATAGAGCAAAATGCAAACACAAAGAGTCTTCAAAACAAA
This sequence comes from Cetonia aurata, assembly GCA_949128085.1. Classification (NCBI taxonomy): domain Eukaryota; kingdom Metazoa; phylum Arthropoda; class Insecta; order Coleoptera; family Scarabaeidae; genus Cetonia; species Cetonia aurata. The sequence continues at coordinate 41,966,952 of OX421885.1, forward strand.
TCCATTGAAAAGCAAAAACAACCAAACACTGATAAAAATATAACACGTCTAGACAGTATACAAAAATTTGATAAAGAAATGAAAGCGCAAAAAGAAGGAGAATCCTTCAAAGAGAAAACAGCTGCTTTTGAGGCGAATAAAATAAAAACTATACGCGGAAACAGAAGTAATACAACTATTGAAGCTGCTGAAAACAGAAAGTGGGTGTTTGTTTCACAGCTAGTTAAAACAACTAAAGAAGAAGATGTAAAAAAATATCTCAATGAAAATGGAATTAATATATCAGGCTGCTTTAAGCTGACAATAAAAAGCACTGACATAGCGGCATTTAAGATAGCCGTAAGTGAACAAATGTATGACAATCTGTTAAATGCAGAACTATGGCCAGTGAATACTATAGTAAGACCCTACAGATATAGAAATTTTCGAAGGAGTCAACCGATAACTCTAAATACTTAAATGAAAGCAATACATTTACCATAATTCACCAGAATATTCAGAGCATAAGAAACAAGCTGGATTCTTTACACATATTTATTGAAAATTTGCCTACAAAAATAAACGCGATATGTTTGTCCGAGCATTGGCTCAGACAAAATGAGCATTTACACATGGAGGGCTTTGAGGTCGCTTCCTGTTTTTGCAGGACTGATAATCTTCATGGTGGCTCGTGCATCCTCATAAAAAATAATGTGGAATATATTGAACTTGAACACCTGAAAAAGAAAAGTCAAGAATTAGTCCTAGAATGTTCAGCTATTAAAATAAAAAAAAACAAAATAATTCTTATTAATATCTATAGACCACCGTTGGGAGATATTGAGACATTTTTTGAGATCCTGAATGATATATTATTTGAGGCTTTCGGGGGAACGTATACTTTGATACTAAGTGGTGATTTTAACATTGATCTTAACATAAACAACAGAAATACTAAAAGATTCTTAGATTTATTGAAAACGTTTAATCTACAGCAAACCATTCTACAAGCGACAAGAATAACATCCAAAACAAGTACCATTATTGATAATATATTTACAAATCACGAAAATAATAATGGAGAAGTAATAGTCTCAGCTTTATCTGACCACTTAGCACAGAAATTAAGTCTTTCTTTGGATACTCGGCTTGCACAGCCCACTCGTAAGATAGAAAGACGAGTATATACTCCAACACGTCTGGCTTTAATAAATCAATTACTCGGTGAAGTCGATTGGACTCCAGTACTGTATACTCAGGATGTAGATTTATGTTACAACTTATTCAGTGATATATTAACAGCTATTATTGACAAAACAGTAAAAAAAGAAATTGTTAGCTCATCCAAAGATAATGCAAAAACATGGATTACTGATAAAATAAAGAGGATGTCAGCTACCAAGAGGCAGTTGTACGAAGGTGTGCTTAGTGGTAGAATTAGTAATGAGGCTTACAAACAGTATTGTAAAATACTGAGAACAGAAATACAAGAAACAAAAAAAGCGAAATATCGGAAAATAATTTCAACCGCACAAGACAAAGCTAAGATAACCTGGCAGCTAGTTAATCAACTAAAAGGAAAAAACTTAAAAAAAGGATTTGATATTAATGATTTTAAAATAAATGATGAAAAAAGCGAGGATGTTTTGAAACGAATAAATGAGCATTTTGTAGAAGCATGTAAGAACATAAGAAACAATAATAAACTGCCACTTGGTCTAGTGACGTATGTACCCGTCACTTTCTCTTTGTTTCTGACAGATGAATATGAGGTGGAAAGGACTATACGTGACCTGAATAATTCCGCGGCTGTGGGGTCGGATGAAATACCATCGTCACTTCTCAAGGAGTGCTCTGGAAACCTGAGGGGGCCGTTGGCCCACGTTATAAACCTATCTTTCCAGCAGGGCAGATTCCCCGAAGCTTTGCGGTACGTCATTGTTAAACCGATCCATAAAAAAGGAGATGTATCTGATATAAATAATTACAGACCAATAGCGCTAACATCTGTTATCTCAAAAGTTATAGAAAAAATAGTACAAAACAGAATGCTAAAGTTTATAGAGCAACAAAATATTGTAACAAAAAATCAGAACGGTTACATAAAGGGACGATCTACAACGCGTGCCGTTTTTCAATTTCTGGAGGAGATAGTGCATGGTTTGAACAATGGTGGGGTAACTGCTGGAATTTTCATGGACCTTTCCCGGGCATTTGATAACGTCGACCATAACATCTTGCTGGCGAAGATCGAAAAAATGGGATTTCGAGGGGTTGCTTTACGTTGGATCGAATCCTTTGTAACTGATAGGAGGCAGTGCATACAGGCTTATGCTGAGTCCGGCACGCAGATGAGATCTCAATGGTGCAGCGTAAAATTTGGAGTTCCCCAAGGATCAATTTTGGGCCCACTTTTGTTCTTATTGTACATCAATGATTTGCCGGGGGTTGTTGAGAGTTTGATGGTGCTTTTCGCGGACGATTCGGCAGCTGTTGTTAGGGCCGGTTCTTCGGTGGAGGCGGCTCGGGTCATCGAAACATCTTTGGCGGACATGAATGAGTGGTTTCAGCAAAATAACTTTAAATTAAATATCTCTAAAACGCATCTCATGATATTTAACCGCAACATTGATCTTGATGTGAATATCCAACATCTAGGTGGAGAGCTTACCTGTACGAAAGAGACCACCTTTCTGGGACTGCGGGTGGACGGCGGCCTGTCTTGGGGATCCCATGTCAGCCTCATGGTTTCGAAGCTGAGTGGCTTGTGTTATGCACTGAAAGTGATATCTCTCAATCTGGGTTGTGATGCGGGTCTCCAGTTGTACTATGCTAGTGTGCACTCAAGGCTAAGGTACGGTGTTGTGTTTTGGGGACGAGCGGTGGACGTGGCTAGTGTTTTTGTGGCGCAAAAGGCTTGTCTACGGGCTGTATTTGGTCTAAAGCCAAGAGACTCGTGTAGAAATATCTTTAGGGACTATAACATCTTAACCTTACCATCGCTCTATATACTAGAAAGTGCGGTTTTTACGCATACCAACTACGCCGATCTCTTCGCTAAATACGAGTTGGTGCATGGTCATAACACTAGGGGTACAGCCAAATCGTATCTCTTGCCTCCTAAAACCGAATTGAGCAAAATACAGAGGTCTTGTTTGTTTCAATGCTTAAAGATATATAACCACTTACCAGTGGAAGTAAAAAACTTGCCACCCAAAAAATTTAAAGATGCACTAAAAAAATATCTAAGTAACAAAATATTTTATAACGTCAGTGACTTTTTCACAGAAAAAATATATTTTAATGAGACATAGATCTGTTTGTGTTTTTTGTTTTTTTGTATGGTTGTCTTATTTACATATATGTTAGCTTTTATTATTACATTTATACATTTTTTATCATTATCTTTTTGTACTGTTGACGATCTCTTACGCTCTGTAAGCATTATGAGGTGAAATATATATTATTATTATTATTATATTATTATTATTATTATTATTAAATACACAACCATTCCTACTGCGAAGACAATATTCCTATACAACAAACTATCTAGAGAAACAAAAGAACTAGATCACACCCGATTCAAAAGCACTATCAAAAATATGATATTAAAACAACTTATATAACATAAAGAAGAAAGAACATACCAACCAGGCGCCCTCAATACCGTTAGTCCGGGACGAGACAATTAAGCCTCATCACCCCGCGACGAGGACCGAGGACGGGAAGACCCACGTCGACGCATCGTGGTGTGCATGGACTGATGCATATGTGTGTTTTTTTTTTTCTTATACTGTGTGTGTTTGCCCATGTATATTGGATGTGTAAATAAATAAATAAATTAAAAAAAAAAAAAAAAAAAAAAAAAAATTAGCTAAACTATTCGTCAGGCTAAGAAAGTAACTTCAGATCAACAAATTCGAATATTTGTAACGTTCTTTCAGGTCTTCATTGCATTGCACAGCTGCGGTGAATCATCGGATACTCCAGGCTAATATCAACCGCGTTCTTTTGCTCTACACAGCCGTGATGGATAAATCAGGGAAGTCCCCGACAGCTGATTATCGCGAAAACCGACGAGAATCGCGAGTAACCAGGAATGACGTTCAGAAATATCGAAGTGGTGCAATGCTGTAGGGATATCGTTCTATATTAACTTGTGTCTCGTGTCAGTTCCAAACGAAGATGTGACTTTTGTTCAGTTAACTTAGGTATTCTTTAGTTTATCGCGGAAGAAAGATATATTTTTGTATGATAAGAGGATAAAAAGTGTGATCTTTAAATTTAAATAGTGCCTGAATTTACTGAAAGGGTAAAAATTAATAGATATATACCTACATATGAGATTATTTTTTTTGGAAGGTTTATAAATCTTAAAGAGAAAACCCTTGTGATATTAACGTCCGTACTTATTAGAAGTCATAGAATTTTATTATTATTATACATTGTTGATGAATAAAGATTATATTTTTACGTTACTATAAAGTTGAAAATTATATTAAGAGAAATTGTGATACTAGTGTCTGTCGGTTCGCATTTATAATTTCGCGTCGTCCGAAGATGAAACTGAAAATGCCCTGCAAACTGTGCGAAATAGACCATCAGAAGTTGGGCGCCTCGAGTTGCACTCACAACCCGTTCGCGTTACCCCAATTTCCCACCCTGATGCCGGGTTTCAATGTTGACTTAGGACACCTACAGAACTCGGTCACCTTCATGCCTCAACAGCTCAGGGACATCATGCTGGCGTATTTGTTCAGGGGTGAGTATTAGAGAACAGTTAATTCCTTTTTTTTTTATATTTCCCCTGACACACTGTAAATATTTAGACGCTCCGCGTCTATAAAGAAATGATTCTTTTGCGCAAGTAAATATTTGTGTGGCGTTACCACCGGAAAAAAAAGGATTCTTTTTAGAGGTCGTTTAGTCAGACAGTCTGCGGTTTCGACTGTTTTTCTACCATGTTCTGTTTGTTTATTTTGTTATGTAAAGTGAGGTATTTTGTTCGGTGGCGTGTATGATGATACACTCCATTAGTCATAGAAATGATAGAGTGCTGATATTGAACTCAAAACTGCCATCAATTGAAAGGCGCCATATTGGAACACAAACGTCATCAATGACGTCGATACCATGGCGGATATTCAAATAAATAAAGTTAAGGATATCAATAAATTTTAATAGCACTTGCAATTTGTAATGATAATCAGTGGCATATGTTAGATTTTATCCTATGTGTTTTATATGGCATTGTTTTTTTTATTAAAGTTGTGGACAACTTAGAACTATAGACAGTTTCTAAACTTACGATGAACTGGTAACATATACTTCATTCGTTCTCAGGTTTAATAAGAGAGAAAAGAAAAAATTTCTTTCAACGCCATATAAAAGTACGTAGGAAAAATCTAATACAAGTTTCATGAGATCTTCACGACTTGTCACAACAATCCAACATTGTATGTTATCTTTAGGAGCAAATAATATACTGCAGTAGTTGTTGTATAATTTATTGATGATTAAATAATATTAGTTTACTGAATTCCTTCCTTATTGATTTTCCTTGTATTTTTCTGTAAACCTCTTCGCTAAATTATGAAATCTAATTTTGCTATAAGACCATATTATGGTTTTACTTAAAATTGAAACATGAGTTTCTTCCACAGCTGACATATCTAACAAATGATGGGATAAACTAGAAAAAATGTTTTGGGGAACATGACTTGATAGTAAATAAACAAAAAACGTTAGGAAGTTTTCTTCTTGTGGAATCTTGTTTCCTGTCAAGACCATTACTTTCCGAATTTGTTTTATGGTGAACTGGCAAATATATCGTACCTCCTTTGATGGGTAGATTAATTTACCTGAGAAATAGTGAAGAAAATTTAAAGAAATATATATCATTTATTTAGCTCTCCCCGTTATTTTTAGGAATATTAAGTGATTCTAAATAAAAATATACTTTTTTAGATTTTCTTTGTCCGAATTCAGTGTTGGAATAACTTCCTCTTTAATTCGCACAATCTGTCCCGTTCTATTAAAATCCTTTGGAGGAAATGTAGTGAACAAACATATGCACGCTTACTTTTGCAGGGATTTATGGTACTCCCTATAACAGTAATTCACACAACGTTTGGGCATTCTACAAAAAATTATTTCACATAGAAACACTAAGTATTATCATAATTTTAGAATAGTTTTAAGCTATGGCATTATTCTGCAACTTACATGTGAAAAGTTAGTTCTCTCTCCATCATCTTTGTAACTATTGCTTTTGCAGGATTTTACACGACACAATGGCATAACTTTTCTTTAGGAAAAACTACCTGGATTAGTTGTCATATAAGCCCAATTGTTAATGCTAGAATATGCATACTTACACCACAGCCTTACACGTAAAACAAAAATATCGGGTGAATAATATATAATTTTCGAAACAGTCCGTGAAAGAATAAAGCAAAGAACGTAAATAAAATAATTAAATTGCAAGGTTAAGTAACATCAGTAACACTTGTCAACTTGCAAAAAGCTTAACGTGACTTAACGCAAATACTTCCTAAAGAAAACTAACGTAAGCATGACACTACATGAAACATAACGCAGATAATGACGCCTGTGTTCCAAGATGTCCTTTAGTCTTTTGATGGTGCGCCGTAGCGACGCGTATACGGTTCATTGGCAGTCTATCAGGTCTGTGGTCAGAGTCACGCCAATTTGCATTTCTACACATGCGGGTTAGGGGTGCCATAAAAAAAAACGTTTGTGCGTGTTCGGGGAACCAGAAAGTATCTGCGGATCGGGTATTACATCGAAGCACACGACCAAGGCAACCTGAGATAACAGGGATGGAGAATCCACAACTTCATTTAATAAAAGCTAATCAAGAATTTCGCACTGAACTCATCTCTACGTTGAGATAGGGAAGTGAAACAGTAATTGGGACCACGAGGTGGATCAATGCGGTCAACTTTGAACGACAAAAACTTTAGGAAACAGATACCAAACCAGCGAGCCATACTCCAATTTTGACCGGACTAGATTTAAAAAAAAAAGTAATTTTATAGCATAAACATTATTAAAAAACCGACAAGATCGAATCACAAATCCCAACAATTTAGAAGCAGAAGAGACGAGCTTGGTAATATGTAAACTAAAAGATAGATAATTATCGAAAAGTACGCAACATTACGCACTGAGCAATTAAACGAGACTGGGTTGGCACACCTAGAAAAAGGCATAAGAGTATAGCACACTTAGTAATGTTCAAGTGAAGTCCATTGCTCACACATCACTTACTTAGAGCAGGTAGATTTCTATGAAGGCTGGAAATCTTAATATCATCAGTTTATCCTCATATTCTACAGTCAAACAGTTGAAGTAAGTCATTGATATAAATATTAAAGAGCAATGGATACAGCGTTGGGCCTTGAGGCACACCCGCGTTTGGAGTGAAAGTGTTGGAGCAAAACCCATTGTAATAAACAAAACCTTGAAGCCACTGTGAAGGTACGACTTAAAGAACGAAGTTACAAAATACCGTTTAATATCTGCTTAATAAATTGGCCATAATCGCCTGTAATAAATTGTAAAATTCGTTAGATCACAATCTAAACGTCAATATCTTAGTAAGACACAGATAATTGTCCTTTCACATTTTTATATCATTTAATCTTACTTATCTAAAATTAACGATTGTATCGCCTGCACTATCATAAATTTCAAAATGCATCCTAAAAATATTCAATTAATTACTAAAAATTCAGATGTTATAAAAACGATTCGTCTTAAATATATTCAACAATCAACAGCCGTTTAGACGCCGTATAAAACTAAGCAGTAGTTCACGACGTAACCTAATAAAATATAGTTAAGTAGCTAATACTAATTTGCGTGTGTCAGATATTATCCAATCTGATAGGCAGGCGTGTTTTATTATACACGAAATCTAATGCGCGCTACGTTCCTGTTTTTAATTCGATCTTCCGATAGTCGCTAGGCGCTTCGAAATTCTTGTCACGAAAGCTATAAAAGTCGGAATCTTCTATCGACACGGTATCTCTGTGTGTTGACGGCCGTAAAAAAGAAATATTTTATTTGGAAGTCATCCAAATCATTCTATTGAAACGCATTCTTCGCTCGATCGGAGATCTTAATTAGACGTTTTGGGACAGACAGTTTAGACGTATTTTTAGTTCTAATAGCTATGTCAGAAATGCGGAAATTCGCTAAATATCAGCAAACTGGTTTATATTTAAAATTTTATCTAAAAATAGTGTTTCGCGTTTTTCGCAACAAAGAAAAATTCGTGATAAAATCAACGAACTCTACTTCGCAGTACATATGTTTGCAATAATTAGGGAAATTCAACCAATAGCAATGCCAAAACAAATTTGGCAGGTATTAACATCCGCATGACAGAATATTCTGGGTATATACGGATTCGGTGTGATTTCTTTCTTTATTTCTATTCCTAAGCGTATAAAATGGAACGAGACACCGTTATAACAACAAGATCATTATAGATGTAGACAGACATATAAGGATGGAGATACAGAAATTTGTTTTGACCTTAAAACCAAGATAATATTTGAATGGTTGTTGTCTACACGTGGTGTTCCAGTAGTGTGTTGTGTATCACTCATTTTTTTTTTTATATAAAGGTAAACTGTAAAAGGTAACTTCCCGTACGTTTTTTTATGCAAATTATTCAGCCCATTATTTTAGGGAAGTCAGAAGCATGAAATGAAAAAAAGTTGGTCAAAAATGTTACCTATATTCTCTTGACAATTCCTTTGAACTTTTCATATATGTCAGATAAAGTCCTATAATAAACGAATTAAAATAGCATTTAAGTGATAATTTCGACTCCTATGGCCTAAATTACATTTTATTCAACGTCCTAGGACAATAAAGTACACAGAGGATGCTTTACCGGATTTAACTGTCTTTATTCCAACGTGACATAAAATTATTATGTATCTACTAAATTCGTGTAATCTGGACACTGCAAATGCAATTAAATTGATTATGGTAAATGGTAGTCGAAAAAGTATTATATGCACTACGGCTGTAAAGTGTCTTTATCGAACTCGTTTGATTCTCCGAACTGATTGGACAAAAATTATTAAAATAAATTTATGATTATAGCTATATTGCTTCATTCCCTTTCATTTAATAATCTTTTTTAATTTTCTCTTGGATTTTTTGCCTTTAGTCTTTGCCTTTTTGAAGCGCTAATATTCATTTTTGCAACGTCAGTACAAATTACGTTGTTAACATTTCCGTTTGAATTTTGGGTTCGATCATGAACACTATTTTGCGGCAAGTCGATGTAGACCAACTGTAGAAACTTGATCTTACATATAATTGATTTGCATAAATGGTTAAATTTGTTTGGTTTAGATTTTAAATACTTGCACCAAGAAAACAAAACTGGACTGTGCTGGGGCCCAGGAGGAAGGCCCATGTTTTTTCTTTGAAGAAGAAGACTTGGATGCTTGCTCCTAAGAACTGCTCTCACGAAAAAGGCTTAGGTATATTCTCCACCTGTTGCTCTCTGCTATCGGTAAATACAGCTTTCTTTGGTAGGAGGCTTTCTCAGGCGGAATCGCGATAAATATCATGATGGAATAATCTTTAGCCTAGTGGAATTGTTTTTAGCATATTTGAAACCAATCAACATATTTTTGTGTTTATAAATTAGTGCTGTTTCCTAATACTTCGGGATAAAAAAATCCAAAGTTGAAAAAGCAATTTCTTTTCCTTGCTGCCTAATAAAGGCTTCTTACTCCATTTAGAATAATGCCCTTTGTTTCAAAATTTAAGTCACAATCGTGAATATATTCTTAAGATATTAATAAATACATAATAGTTTTTGAGGAAAAAAAGAGCAAATCTGTTTTCCCATAAGGGCAACACTGCTGTCTATACTTCTCTTAAATAGTACTTCAATTTTTTGTTTCATATTCGAGTTCTACGTAAAATTTTGGGGAGCTGCCTTCTGTTTTCCTCAATTAGGTAAATATTCTGCACAGATATTACTAGTATATAGAGCAGGGGTGTCCAACTTGCAAGGCCTCAAGGGCCAAAACTAAAACCTTTGATGTGGTTGCGGGCCATATAATAATTTTTTTAAAGTAATAACAAAATAACGTGAGGTATAAAAATAATTACGCGGGCCACAAGTAATAGCATCGCGGGCCGCCAGTTGGACAACCCTGATATAGAGTATAACTGAATGTCCTTTCCTATTTTGAGGAACGCCTGAATACTGCTGTCTGCTAACTTACGTGCTCTTACGATCAGCAAACACCTAGTTCACGCCAGAATTTCAAACCATATCGACAACGTATGATCTAGGGTTTGCGTTACGGCAGATGCTGTCCATCACAAAAATTTTGTATTTGTTGAAACATTCTTCTGTGAAATATAGGTTATGCACTAATCTTTCCGCGATTGTAAGCGATCGAAAATCCTCATGTCCTATTTCGAAAAATACGTTGAGTACATAAATACTGGGATACCGGTATACATAAGTTGTGTGTACGTTCATAATATTAAATATGTACTAAGATCTTGAGATGTCACTAGATGGACGAAAAAAAAAAGCGTTCATTGTCGTTTTACGTAACGTAACCTAAAGCAAGCAGACGCGTATACTGGCAAACGGTCGCGGAAGATGATTATGTGCGCGCAAGGTGTGTTTGATGTAGATATTAACGCCTCATGAGCTAACTAACGCGTTCTCGTAATAGGGAACAAATTACCATTTAAGGTTACATTATGTTTGACAAATTCATAAATAAGCTTCAAGGATAAGAGTATTAATACGTTTTCGCGTATACTTCTGTTTACGGTTGTAAATTCGAAGGTTACTAAAAGGTATAATTATGATGATAAGGTCGTTTTAATTCAAATATTTTTTTATAGCGACATAGTATATAATATACAGCGTGTCCCCTTGTTGGGTTGCATAACTTCATAGGGTTATTCCTTGTATCAAAATTAGCAAATCACTTCCAGTCAGCATAGGTCCAATTCTCAACCGTTTTCGAGATATGGGTGGTCAAAAGCGCTGAAAGTCACTAGTTACGGTAACTAATTTAGACGAATCATAGACGCATTTGGCTCGAATTTCGGCATGAAATGGTTGCTAAGGAACGATTAACTTAAATTACAGTCTTACTTCCACAATAATGAGCAGAAATTGTTTTAATAATTTTAATAAACACGCAATGCTGTAAACATTTAAAGCTGCTCAAAATGGCGACCCTGGACTGCCAAATACAACTCCGCTCTTTGACTCAGTCCTCCTATCCAGTTGACCTTTTCCATATTTCCACGAACTTCCTGAAATGCTCGTTGGATTTTACCTACCAGTTCTTCTTTGGTAGCCGGCTTCTTTTGTCCATAAACGATGGTCTTAACATGGCCCCAGAGGAAAAAGTCGAGAGGCGTCAGGTCCGGCGAGCGCGGAGGCCATGCGACAGCTCCATTCCGCCCTATCCAGCGGTTTGGAAACGCAGTGTTCAAAAAGTCGGTTATCACTCTTCCATAGTGTGCCGGACACCCGTCATGGACAAACCACATCCTATTACGGACGTTCAAGGGGATATCTTCAAGAAGAATGGGAGGCTATTCTTCTAGGAATCTCCTGTATATATGGCTAGTCAATGTTCCATCAAAGATTTTCGGTTCTAGGATAACATTTCCCCACACATTAACCGACAATCGGTGCTGAAATTTACTTTCTGACAAAGCATGGGGATTTTCGTCGCTCCAGATGTGCTCGTTATGTGAGTTGTTAATCCCATCACGAGTGAAGGTGGACTCATCAGCGAACAAAGCAATTGGGAGGAGATCCTGGTTCTCTAGGATCCACGAGCAAAATTCTTCCCGTTTTGCATAGTCGGCAGGTAAGAGATTTTGTACTTGTACGTGGTATGGATGTAGCCAATTTTTACGTAAAGTCCTGTGAATCGACGCTCTTTTCTGTCCTGTGGTGGCAACAATTCTTCTTATGCTGGTTCTCCGATTCTCAGAAACTCCATGAAGAACAGCTTCAGTGTGGTTTCTTCGCGCAGGCTCTCGCTCATTAGCCTTTTTCGGGAAGGATCCTGTTTGCCGGAGTGATATGAAACAGTTCATGATGGTTGTCCGACAAGGATGTCTTCGGTTCGGGTAGCGTTCTGTGTACTCTCTTGCCGCTGCTGAAGCAAAATCCAAAACTGTCTAAAATACAACAAAATTGCTTACATGACAACTGGCCAAAAGCCTACGTCAAATGCATTGGATCTAAGTTACCAGTCGAGCCAAATGCGTCCATGAGTCATCTAAATTAGTTACCGTAACTAGTGATTTTCAACGCTTTTGACCACCCATATTATCTCGAAAACGGTTGAGAATTGGACCTATGCTGACTGGAAGTGTTTTGCTAATTTTGATACAAGGAATAACCCTATGAAGTTTTGCAACTCAACGAGGAGACATCCTGTATAATAATATAAAGTGCTTTCGTTCAAAGTGAAGTTTATTCGCCGTAGTTATATTTGAAAACTCGTAGTTATTTGTACTAGTTGTATGACTAGTTGCACCTGCCATCTATATCTTCAGGTTAATCATTAGCAGATTTAGCATGTCCGTATTGCGTTATGTTCGGTTTTATATTCGGACGTTTTACCATGACTAATCTTTTTCTTTTACTTTCAAGATCAATGATTTGATTAAACAGCAACAGAAAAATGTATCATTGGCTTACATGACAAGAAGTGCAGATCATTTAGAACAGAGGATTTTGCCAAGAAGATTAAATACTCAGTCTCAGAAGAGGAATAGATTGAAGGAGAGCATGGATGAACTACGTCATGAATACCTTCATTAGTCTCGCAGCCCCTTTTCTAATGTAAAAACTAAATATTTTCGACGTTTGTTCGATACATGCTATGTAATATTAACCTGATTCAAAGTCTAAAGGAAACGAAGCATAGGTAAAAAGAACCAATCCATCAATCATTGACGAATTTTCAACTTTATTGCAGAGGTTATCTTTCCGAAATTAAAATCTCTAATTTTCCACTTCATTTTTTCCTTTTCGGAGCTATTATCAATTTTTTATCCGTTAATTCGCCGTTCGACGTAATATTTGTGTAGCGATAGAGCGCTCCAGCTACGAAACTAGCTGGAGCAATTAACGCCAGCCGGGTACAGCCGTCCAGTAATCATCTGGCGCTCGGTTTCCGTTGCGTGCCCGCGCGCCGTCGCTCCCTTTAATTGAGTGCACTTTTTAATTTGACAAATTAAATAAATCTTTCACGCCGCTCTGACGATGTAATCCGGGGCATTAGCGCTAATTGTTTGGATTGGATGCTTTTTTCGTGCGCGCACGGATTAAATTATCGAGATGAAATAAAGTAGCGTTTATTGGTACGATGTAACCTAATTAAAAACGGATATAACTAAATCGTTATTAATTCCATAAAACATTCACTTTATATTTTCGATATACATATCTAAATGATGGATAAATATTATCATTATTTTGCCAATTTTTCTATATAACATAATTATGATCTTTTATTGATGAGCTGAGTCAGGTAGACATTGTCCTATACTGACTTCGCCAAAGCTTCTGAAGTTGACTGATTTTAATTTGGATAAGCCGCTTTTGCCGTCATACTTGTCGAACCGACGTTTCTATGTGCCGTATAATGGACAATGCGACTTCCGGCGTTCCACAGGGCTCCCATTTGGGCCCCTTACTATTTTTGGCATTTATTAATGACATTGTATTGCGGATGATCTTAAGCATTTTGGATAGATTTCAACACTTGAAGATTATAATTCTCTACAAGAAACTTTAAAAAGTATTTATCATCTGATGTACTGTCTGAGAGTTCGGTTAGCGACACGTAAATCTTGAGGGATATCGGCCGAACATAATTATATTTTTTTTTGATGACAATTAATGATTTTTTATATATAAATGTATTTTATGGTAAATACTGATGAACTACATATATTTCGTATGTAGATTAGTTTTATTATGTTGAGTGGATAGATTATATTTATTATTACCTAAATGGAATTTATTACTAAATGGTTTTAGATGTGTTACATTGTTTAACCCGATGTTCTTATAATATTGCTGATGTTGCTGTGTGGTCTTCTATTGGAAATAACTTTCGAATTTTTCCTGATATTTTATTCAATCACATAAATACAACATGATATTACAACTGACAATCGTGAAAACTGACTACATCTGGCACTGCATGCATCAAAATGGCCGCATTGAAATGATATACAAATTTTTGATGCGAACAATTATTTACAACAAATTATCTATGTTCACAATTCACTGATGTAATTTAACTTTACTTCGCACTGCTATTACACAACATAGACACACATCGCCATCTGCCAATTATCTTTTATAAAATGTTGGATGAAAAGGGATGCTATTTATTATAGTATTGAAGTAAGATCGCATAGGTCGATTATCCGCCGGCCTGTTGTAGAGCGGATATTATCTTTAAAGGTCATCCAACAAGTTCAGACCTTGAAGGTAGCTCAGAATCTTTCTGAATTAGGTCTTTTCTAGGTCTTCTAGGGAAAAGGCAATCTTCCCAAAGATGTCACACTTGATTCTCGTTGTGGCGGGGCAGTGGCAGAAGATATGCTTAAACACAGCCGGCGTTCAGTCTCTTCAGAGAGTCCGATGCTGCGTAGGTGATTTCTGAGTTTGCAGTCACCTGTAAAGACAGAAATAATTACTTTGACATTTTTACTATCAAATTCTAGTAATTACTGGGTTCTGACATGATTAAACGAAATACACTTTTTCGCTGAACAATTGTTCCGATGTTGGAGCACTTTCTGCTGCGTCCTGTTTGTCTAATAAAGCAGAGATGTTGCGTTTGAGATTAAAAATTAGATTTCTCAGAAAAACTATTGTTTTTATTTAACATGGTATATTCAAACCATTTGGAAGAGATGACACTATAGATATTGGCCTATAAATTGATAAACTATTAGTATCCCCTTTGTTATATATGTATCGTCTCTCAGAATTGGTTTTCATCGAAACTGGAAATTTGCCATCAGTAAGAGAAACATTAACTAAAGAGTCTAGCCAAATAAACATGGTGAACTGGCCCCCAGAACGGATTTTTGAAAAAAGTTATGCATGGGCACTGACAAGTCGTAAGAAGGTAATATAGGGGTATTTTACGCTCTAACTCCCCACTGACCTTGATATAATCAGAAAAATGTGCCCCAAACAGGCCTATCTTTAACTTTTTTTTCCTAGAAAACTATTCACTTTAGAAAAACGGCGCTGCCGCCATCCCTTAGATATTGAACCATAGTATATTATATATTTTTTTGAAAAATTTTTAATCATAAAATCAAAAAAAAAATTATTTTGAAATATTTGAAATTATGCATTTTATGGTTTCTTCAGAGTGACAATCACCGAAAAAATACAAAACATTACTAATTATATATACTATAACTCCTATAAGTTTGATTAAAAAATAATGGGTGTTACATATTTAAAAAAAAAATTATGACCATACTTACTACCTATACACCCCAATACCTATCTGCTGTTGTTAATCTTTTGTGCCTATAATATCATGAGTCAAGTGATAATCATAAACATATATGAATAGTTATTTGCGTTCCGAGTAGAGATAAATATATTTTTTTATTCGACGTGGCAGTTCTTGTCCCGAAGCGGAGCTGTGGTCCATAAGCCACCGAGAATAAAAAAAAGAACTTACCCTACAAGGATGCGCATTAATTATTATTGTTACTATAAGGCAATCATGATATTATAGACACTGACAAGTTTAACAACGCAACAAGTAGGTATAATGAGCATAGTAATGGTCATAACTGGAATATATTTTTTTACAAACTTACAGAGACTATGATGCAAAGTGCAATTTTTCTTACAGTGTGAAATCATCATCTGTAAATAAATGCTTTTCTGCTTTAACTGTAATTACAGTAGTAGCAGTAGCAGAAAAATATTTATTTACAGAGACTATTACATTACATTGTCAAAAGGTCGACAGTAATTGAAAGTAAAACAACCAGGTAATGAAATGAGTAGTGTGATTGTATCTAAGGACCAAAAAATACATCTTCCGCGGAAGGTAACTTACCATGCAAGGCCACTTACCATGGCAGGTCACCTATCGCTATTCAACTTTCCACACATGGTGTCACAGTCGCTATGTCAGTTACACTGACGTTTACATATGTTGTCTGTCACAAATGTGTCATTTTATTTTTATTAAATATTAATGTATAATTATTAAATGTTATGTTTGTAGTAGCGAAAAAAATTAATGCGCATCCCCGTATTAAGGATAGGCGTGTTTGGGGCACATTTTTATTTATTATTTCAAGGCCAGTGGAGAGTCGGGGAGTAAAATACCCTTATATTACCTTCTTATGACTTGTCTATGCCCATAGATAACTTTTTTCAAAAATCCGTTGCAGTAAGTACTCTATCTCCTATTATAACACTTTGTTGACTTTCTATGTGAAGCTATTATATCCATATGGCACAATCTTGAAAAGATTTATCTGAAATTTGATTTCACCACTGAGTCTATTCCGAAAAACTAGCCCTCGACTACCTATCTAATAGAATTTGGTCCAGCTTGTACACTTGAACCCCCTTTCAACGAAGTCTCAGTTTCAAGTTTACAAAGTAAAAAGTCTGTACCTACTGTCGTCCTTTTGAAGCGTATGAAAGTTGCATTACGTAAGGTCTAACTAAATGAAAGTTGTAGTCATAAATCGCGGCTTTTCACCGCTCCTTTTTTTCCCCAACTGAGAACGACCGGCTTCGAACGTGACCGCGCGCCCGTGCACTTTACACGTCTACATACATTCACATATCTTGTATGTCTGTAGTACGTATTATATACATTTTGCACCACACCGTGCCAGATTTTAGCTGCGCTCTTTTTATTCCCGTCCCTGGTGTGTTACCTTCCATCCCTATAGCAGTGTCTACAACGCGCAAGTTAATGTCATTGTCATAATTTCGAGTTTTATTGCGCGGAGTTTTACGCTCTTAAATTATACTGTATTTTATTCCCACCCACCTCTATAGAGCTGAAGCGGTCGGTACCCCACTATAATTTTTTATTATACCAAGCGCGAATTTTATATTAGCGGTTTCCCGCTGCTGGTAATAAAAAAAAAACAGTTTTATTCCCTTACTTTGTATTATATTAAGTTATAATTTCGGGCGATAAAAATATATACGTATACTTAAGCCACACGGACGTTGCAAATTGAGGAAAGCCGAGGAATATTATTGTTTGTGAGAGCGTACGAGGGATCTGCGTTATCGAGTCGATCGCCTTGAGAACTGGAAATCCTCTAGATGGTGATAAATGTGCGACCGCAGCGATTTAATGTCCTTACTGGATTTTAAAGCACCATCGAATGGTATATGGTCGCTTAATAAGGTTGTAAAAATATAAAAATCGGACAGAATGGGAACGGATTACGAAATTAGGACGTGTGTGATTTATTTCGACGGGTCACTGCAGAAATATTGCAGAAATAAAAGTGAAACTTGTTTAAATTGAATCTTTTTTTTGGTGATTTGTTAAATGTTTATACACAGTAATAAAAATGTTGTGAAAATTAACAAAAATTGGTTATTCCAGAAGGTTGACAAAAGTGAAAATATTAAAGTAACAGCCCGAAGTTGTTACGGAAGAATCCATATTTTTTTTAGCTGGAACAAAGTTTCCGTCATTAATTTTTTTTTTGTCAAAATAACGAATCAAATTTGTGAAGATGCATCATCCAAATACAGGGTGGGGCAGAAAAACCTATCCGATTTCAAAACGTTATAAAATTAAAACCACTCAACTTGACAAAATTTTTTTTTTATTAACATATCGCAAATTTTATGCCATTTTCAAATTTAAGTTTTGAAAAGCACATCACTTAAATGTCGTCCTTGGGAGCGGATACACTGATTTAGGCGCTCGCGGTAGCTTTCCATGACTTTCACCGTCATTTCCACAGGAATTTCTTCAATTGCCCGAGCAATTTCCCTTCGTAAAGCAAGAAGGGTCCTTGGTCGATGCTGGAATACCCTCGATTTGAGGTAACCCCAAAGGAAGAAGTCACATGGATTGAGATCCGGTGAGCGCGGCGGCCAGCCAAGATCACCTCTCAGAGAAATGAGGCGTCCGGGAAACATTTCCCTGAGAACGTCCATTGATCGTCGCGATGTGTGGGCGGTTGCACCATCCTGTTGAAACCACACATTTTCCACGCCAATTTCCACCATTTTGGGTCGAAGAAAATTTTCCAGCATGAAACAATAGCGCCTCATTTCTCTGAGAGGTGATCTTGGCTGGCCGCCGCGCTCACCGGATCTCAATCCATGTGACTTCTTCCTTTGGGGTATTCCAGCATCGACCAAGGACCCTTCTTGCTTTACGAAGGGAAATTGCTCGGGCAATTGAAGAAATTCCTGTGGAAATGACGGTGAAAGTCATGGAAAGCTACCGCGAGCGCCTAAATCAGTGTATCCGCTCCCAAGGACGACATTTAAGTGATGTGCTTTTCAAAACTTAAATTTGAAAATGGCATAAAATTTGCGATATGTTAATAAAAAAAAAATTTTGTCAAGTTGAGTGGTTTTAATTTTATAACGTTTTGAAATCGGATAGGTTTTTCTGCCCCACCCTGTAATACCTATATGAACATTCAACTATTGTTCTTATTACTCCAGATTTTAAAAAATTAAGAAATAAATTTATTGAATCGATAAAAAATATTGTAAATGTAACAGACAATTTTTATTAAATTAGCATATTGCATTTGTTGCTGTACTAAAGGAATAAAGAAGGTGCAATTTCTGATTAGATAGTATTATATGCGTTTACAAAGAAATGAAACAAGTTTTAAAGTAGTTTGTAATATAACTGCCGCAATTCTTCAGCATTCGCACTCACATTTCATCCACCCAATTCAATTTATTACACGATTCTGTAGCGTGCAAATTAAAAATAATCGTCGAAATACTCTCATGTTCCTCTTTCGTACCTTTCTGCGTCCATTTGTCCCTTTTTAATCCTCTCCGCGAGCGTATACGCAACAGAAACGAACAATGTGCAGTTTAGCACACCCGCCATGCTCCTCGGTTGACAATTAACCGACCCATTTTTCTTCATAAACGGCACGTTTGAAGCGCTCATTACCATAGATCACGAGTCCGCGCCGAGGCTGACTCGACTTCTTGCTACCGTTGTACCTCCTCAAAACAAAGCGCGTACTGCCGACTACCAACCGCACGACACGAAAAACTCGTGAATAATTTATCACGGTCGCGAACGCTAGAACGCGATAGGACTATCGTCTGATCGGAGCGGTCGGATAGAGACGGACGCCGAATGAGGATATAAAAAGAAAAAAGTGCGGCGAAAAAATGAAACATCGGCCAACTTCGTTACAGGAAAATAACTCTTTTCACCCAATTAAAACCGACGTCTCCGGTACAAAACACCTATAACGAAGAACAGCGCGCGCAGAACGGATAGCAGTGGTACCACCTGTGTGGTTTGCGTGCACTAAAAGCTTGGGAGTTCTATGGGAAGGTGCCGGTGTGAAGTCGGTATTTATAGTTGCTTTCCAAATAATACAAATTTTTGTAAGCTACCTCGATAAAACCCCGTTCGGAATGACTAATTCTTACTTTTATTTGTCTACTCGTTAGCGATTTATGGGCATAAACAGAATGGAAAATTAATTTTTTTCCATAAATTTTGGCAGTACATATGAGGTACATGTTCTCAAAATTTCACCATAGAAAAAAACGAAATTTTCAAAATTATAATTATCTAGATTTTACCATGCATGGAATATTGCTCCTCATAGTCGTCTCTATTTCTTGGTCTAAAGTCTCTAGAATACCTTATTTGTTTTACCCTGTATCCCCCTTGCTAACCATTCTCTCACAGTTCTACAAGTGTGCAATTGTCATGTTGGTAAATAAAATCATTTTGCGGAAACCTATTCCTAACAGATGGCATTGTGTTTCCAAGCAAGTTTCTATAAGTGGGTCTATAAAATGGTCGCCTAATCGAAATGAAATTACTTTGCCATCTGCTGAAACCCAAGACAACACCATTATCGAATATCTTCCACCCTTTTCTATTGAACGTAGGTATGTACCTTTCATCATATCTGATATTTCTCAAACGATAAACCCGTATTCTGCCATTATTACAAAATTGGAAACTTTTTTTCGTCAGTAAAAATAACATTACTCCCTGTTGAAAAAAATATTCCCAAACTAGGTACTGAGGTACTCACAAATTATGTAAAATGAGTTAATGGGCCGTATTAAGAAATAATGGATTAGCGTAGGTGGAAAACTATTTCAGTTAATTTTGTATCGTTTAATACAATTCACCGCTTACAATTTAAACTTTATTGTTCTAAAACTAGAAAGCCGGGCCCGTTTACCCAGCCAACGAATTAGTCGTTTGATTGCCGCTTACGCCCCAACTCGACCCGTTCTGGAAAGGAATTATGCGGTTCGGGCAATATTTCCTTTCTGAAAATCTAGTATTAGTTATTACACATCACGGCTTATGACGATAATACGAAAACTATGTTTCGTTCATTTATATTTATATCTTTTCCGATTCACCCCTGCTGTGTTTCTGGCGAACAGATAATTTCTAAATGTATTCATAAGTTGGGTCGTTTCAATATCATACAAAACAAAAAAAAGAGCTATTGAAAAAAAGTGGACATTATTTTCTGATAGTACATATCATGTCCTGGTTCTGTTAATTTTTTTTACTAGTTATACAGATACATAATGCCCAGGATTCATTCATTATTGTTCTTTTTTTGGTAATCTTCAGATATACTTCTATGGTCATTCTCTATTTCCCTAATTATAGTTTTCTACCTTGAATACAGGATTAAAGAGATTATATTAGTTATACATATATATATATATATATATATATTATATTTGCTAATCAGAAATCAATACCTGTACTTCTTAATGAAACTAGTCTTAACCAATTATCAGAAGTTTAACCTCATTTACAAACACCTTTTTTTTCTAGTATAAAGCGTCCCAATTAACGGTTTATATATGCAACAAGCTGTGATTAAATTCATTAACTTTTTGCCATCACCGGGTTCTTTAAAACGCAAGAAACGAATCCCCCATTTTGGCATCTTAATTGGCATTGCTTATTTATTAATTCTTCCTATTTGCTCACCCATTAATCAGCACCAATCCCACATCTCATTAGCGACGGCCAACATAATGAATTTCATTTTATTTATAGTAATTAGGACTAGTTGTGTGTATCGTAATTTGTCGCTTCTTAATTAGATATGCGGGCAGTCTATAATTATTGCAAATAATCTTATTTATAATTTCCTTCGTAATTTACTTATTATAGTATTTTATTACGGCCTGCACGTATGCTGTTACTAATGCGGGATTAACAAAAGGGGGATAGCTCGTTGAAAAAAGATAAACATACTCACCGCTAAAGTATGCGGAGAGCCATACGAACGGGCGCTTTATAAAGAGTGTGTTTCGCTGCACTTAGCTGTGTTGGTTTATTTGCTGTTGTTAAATGGGAAGTTGCACGTTTTATTTCGCTCGGCGAATAGCCACACTAATAACCGTAATTGGCAATAAATTAACTTCTTTTTTTTTGTGCTACTCTAAGAGGAATAACAAATAACAAATTAGATCTTCTGAGCGACTGCTAATCGTGGCTTGAAGTGACGATTTAATATAAATAAAGATAAAAAATGTCTCTTAAGATGTATCGTCCGAAAAAAACAGATATTAAACAGTAAGCTTCGATTATTGTTGAAGCGCTCAGTCGTTAATCCTCATTAAATTCCTGTAAAAGTGTATTTTTAAAGGGATGAAATTTGAACTTCTTAACTATTGTAGAAACTTAGGAACGGCTTACTCCTGTTGCTTTAGAAATACCTGTTGTATGGAGGTCGCATTTCTAAGCCGACCTGACCTAAGAATATCTTCATTATTGACAATCCGATGGAAATGTTGTGTTCTGTTATGTACAGAGATCGTTTCCGTAAATTTTTTGATTAATTCCAGTACGTACTTGTGTCGCACATTTTAGCCTGCACTGTTTTTGTTGAATAAACGATCTACTCTACTAATGACCCAAACCCACAACCTGGAGACTCTGAATAGAGACACCCAAGCAGACTAAAGGACGATAACATCCGAAGCTCCAGAGATGAGAAACCGCGTTGTAAGTCCAAATCATCTGGCCCTGAAAGGCGCAAACGTAAGGCCGCAAGGGAAGCCGTTCTGGCTCAACCGCGCATCAGCCACGTCGCGACTTCTGGGGTGAAGCGGAATCTCTCTGAGGGGAGTACCACAAGAGAAACGTAAGAAACCCTGCATCCAAAACGTCCTTCATGGGTGCACTCTCGGATATTTGGATGGCCATAGTGCCTGATGACTGAGAGCTCCATTGCCCAGGAGCAAGCGGAATTAATCTGTAATTGTCTACTCCAGGAACTGGGCAAGCTGAAAATAGGAGGACCGCAACCACAGTTCAGTGAGGTCCGACACCGTAGCCACTTACTCGTGGCTGGCGGAGGTCATCCAAGACTGCACTCACTGGGAGTTCACTGTAAGAACAGTGAAACATGCATGTCTATGAATAACATTTGTAGAAATTTTTTTTTATGAAAATTATCTAGTTTCAACAACATACTACCACCAGGTGTACACAATTGCGTGTTCATAACTCCATAAAAAAAGCCTTTCAGTCTTTTGAGTCGATTTTATGACATTATGGCGTAATTTTTTTTATTATTTTTCCAATAACCAAACCGCAGAGATATGCGCGCTCGATAACGTTTATTTATAGCTGCGACCAGTTTGTATAATTGTTTTATTTGCACTGCGGTTAGTTCTTTATATCTTTCGCCAGCCAGATACCTAAACAAATATGATTGTTTACACAGAGTTGCCGGATATTGTGCGGTATATGGATGTGATTACATGGTATGTAAATGAATTGGTCACAAAGAGCCTGGTATTTATCCATTTGTTCTTTGACGAAAATCAACAATTCCAACGGAAAAATATTCCGTCATATTTTCGCGTTATAATCGAGATTTTTGCTTCCTTTTCTCACAAATGCTCAACTACTTTGGCTAAATTAAGTAAAAACACAAAGGGTAAAGCGCTATATTAGATAATCCTACATATATTTAATCTGACACTCGGGAATATGCACTTTCCTCAATGCTGGAAGATTTCATGGGCTAGGACAAGAAGCAGTTTCAATTAGATCAAACATCTCTAAAGTTATTGAATTTATTATCATGTTTCTCCTTATTTATGTTCAATTCAGCATAGTGTCTAAAGCGTTTGATTTGTCGAATACATTTGATCAAATGTATACTAATACTTAGTTGCAAAATCTGTCTGTTATATAACTTCAGCACATCTCTTGGGCATTGACGCTAGTAATTTTTCAATAACGCCGACATCAATGTTTTTCAATCAAACTCTTTCGAAGTGTTCGGTTAGTTCAGCCTTATTGCGATACGTGCGGTCCCGTATAGCTCTCTCTTGACTTCTTCCCATAGATGCTCTGTGGAATTTAAGTCAAGGGATTGGGTTGGCCATTTCATGACGCAGATATTATTTTGCACGAATCATTCTTTCACTCACATTGAAGTGTGTTTAGGATCGTTATCATACTGGAATGTAAACTTCAGAGGCATCTTTCACTCTGCATAAGGCAACATAACATTCTGTAACATATCCCGGTAAAAATGCCGATCATGATCCCCTCTATGAAGTGCAGAGGCACCCTATGCGGAAAAAAAACCATAAAATACCACCACCACAGTGCCTCACAGTAGCTGTTGTGTATTTTGGATTGTACCTTTTGTTTAGTAGTTACCTTAGTCGCCTTATGCCGTCTGATTTATGTAAATAGATTAAATTTGGTTTCGTCGCTCCAATCATTTGTCCACGTAATATGCTGTCTAAAAATTCTGGTCCCGCAATTCTATTTTTCTTAGCAATAAGCGGTTTCCTTTACCGCAGTCTTTCATTTCTCAAATATGAGCTAATCATTTCCTCCTATAATTCAATTCTTATTGGAATACCTTTTGGCATATTTCTTTTAGTTAAAACATTATTAATACCCTTCACAGTACTCTCAAGTTGTAAAATGCGTAAAATTTGGTAAAAAGAATGAATGTTGCTTTACTTATGTCGTGCTCTCAATGAACTAATAGTAAATAAGTTGTAAATAAAAGGAACGGGGACGTGGTGTGTAGGAAAACTAACACATGTGCATTTTTTTTTTCCAGATGTTTGTACTGGGTATTTTCGGTAATATCCAACTATACTAACAAAGGTAGTTTCTTGCTTCATTTTTGTCTGATACTGATGTGTATCCTTACGAAAGATTACATATGTACTTTTTTTAAATTTCATTAAAGCTAACAGTATTTGTCAATGTTGCATAAATATTTAAAGCATGGCTGTCGTCAAAGTCCAAGCATTACTTCGCCCGTGTCCGTCAACGACGTATATTGGATAACATCGTCGGTCGGCTTCTCATTCTTGACGGACATAAACACGGTTGCGTGCTGAATAATGCATGTAATATAATAAGATACATATTTATCATCATCGAGTAAAACGCATAGCCAGGCTACCAATACTTTATAAAGTCATGGAATGCTCAGCTCGCACTTGCCAGCGCCAAATAGGAGTCCGAACTGAACGGAATCGTATCGTTAATTTAGATTTGCGTTTTTAGTAATTCACCGTGTCTGGTTGCTGCACGCGGGTTAGCGCTGGGATTTTTTGAGGTCACCGAGCGTTAATCAGTGAAAGTTGCTTTGTATAGCGCCGCGAGTTGCGAGGTCCCATTTGAATACCGCGAAGGTTGCTCTTTTCCTACCCTGTCTCTCTTCTCGGACTCGGAATCCAAACGAAACGACACTCACTCGCTCACTAGCCTTGTAAATGCCCGCTTCTCTGTGTATTTTGTCATTTTTGCTGCTGTTTGCCTTCTCGGATTATGTAAACAATGTTTTATTCAATGAGATACTTTAGATTAAGCTGTTTTAACCAAGCTAAGAACATTTTACTAAAAGATTTGAAGTGATAGGTGTGTAGATCCATTTTTTTATTATTAAGAACGCACGGAACTTTATCAAAAACATGTGGTGATAAAGTTTTACAATTTAAATTTGTTTTGGTGACAAAAATTAAACTGCCCTCGTCCTTTACAAAAGAGGATCTATCTATATACATTGATTTCCTATCCTTCCAAGCGTCGAAAATTGTTCGTAACGAGTCTTCGCCTCGAGGGTTGAGTGATTGGCTTGTGTCCCCTAGGGGGCGCACATTTAACCTGTTAATTCCTTAGGAGACAATCGCGGATAAAGCTTCACATATGTGTACCCAACACCCACTAATATTTTCGACCTTTCGTCACGTCAAACGTCGTGTTATATACACGCGCAAAGCATCGCAGCGCAATCGGGTCCCTCTCAAAATATCGATTTGTCCTTTACAAAAGGGGATCTATGTATATACATTGATTTCCTATGCTTCCAAGCGTCGAAAATTGTTCGTAACGAGTCTTCGCCTCGAGGGTTGTGTGATTGGCTTGTGTCCCGTAGGGGGCGCACATTTAAACTGTTAATTCCTTAGGAGACAATCGCGGATAAAACTTCACATATGTGTATCCAACACCCACTAATATTTTCGACCTTTCGTCACGTCAAACGTCGTGTTATATACACGCGCAAAGCATCGCAGCGCAATCGTGTCCCTCTCAAAATATCGATTTGTCCTTTACAAAAGGGGATCTATGTATATACATTGATTTCCTATGCTTCCAAGCGCCGAAAATTGTTCGTAACGAGTCTTCGCCTCGAGGATTGAGTGATTGGCTTGTGTCCCCTGGAGGGCGCACATTTAAACTGTTAATTCCTTAGGAGACAATCGCGGATAAAGCTTCACATATGTGTATCCAACACCCACTAATATTTTCGACCTTTCGTCACGTCAAACGTCGTGTTATATACACGCGCAAAGCATCGCAGCGCAATCGGGTCCCTCTCAAAATATCGATTTGCCATCGCGCAATTAACAGTCGTTCGTATTCCTGCGGCGGAGTCGATAAATTAAATATTCGCGCGCGCACAACTCCTCAGACGGTCTCTGTCCGCGTCGTGTTTCAGAGTTGTCCGCCGCTTATGCCCGGCTCACTCATTGTCTCGACACGCGAAGCAGAAACAAAGCACCAACAAACACAATGCAGGTCGCGCGGTTAATAGAGCGTGATTCGGATGTGAATTACCATAATTAGGGCTCCTTCTAAAAGAGAGAGACGACTGTCAACGTGGTCAACGACGAGGCAAGTCAACTCGGCTGGCGATTTTCACGATTATGGGACCGTAAAATCGTTGGATGGTCTTAGAGCCATACGAATGTTTATGTATATCTACTATATGACGTCAGTAATAAAGCTTCACATATTTTTAACTTGATTGGTATGTAGTAATATGTTTACAGTTGTTTTTCTTTTCTTAATGAAATGTGTATCGCGCTGATTACAGATATCTTTAGACAGAGAAGCCGTTTGTTTTCTTTTTAAGCCTTCCTAAGTACCGCTAATAACTTGCAGCAGCAGGTGTTGAGTCGATATCTTCATAGAGACACAAGACATCTGATAACTCCACGCTACTGTACGGTTTTATTAATTTAAATTTTAAAATTGTTTCGGAGATTGTTGGATTTCCATTTTCAACCAAAGATCGAATAAATATCTTTGAATTCTGAAGGTCCTTTCTGAACTTCCAAAGATGCGGTATCAAGCACTTAGGCAGAACTTCTTCATCACTTCGCACTCGATAGAAATTTGATCTAGAAATAAATAGATTTAAAAATAGGATGCCATTGAACGCAGATCAGTTTTCCGACTAATAAGATCGAGGTATAAATAAGGCGACAAGCGCAGAACGTTAATAAAGCGAGTTTGTGCAAGACGAGGAGAACGAACAGCGAGCTGAGATTACGGACCAAGCGGTCTGCCTGTGCCCGATCTCCAGCTAGCACCGCCACCGCGCCACTTCTCCACTACTGGTATTAAACGTAATTATAAATGAGTTACGGACAACCCACTTGAAACAGTCTAGACGCCGTGGATGGATTATTACTTGTCGGTTCTCCCAGCTGACGGTCGGATGCTCCTTGATCGCATCGTTTGTTTGAGTATCGCGATGATGTGCTCTTCTTCTGGAAAAGTGGAGATACCCATTTCGCGCGCTCTTCTATTAATAAATCTCATTATTAGTACCAACCGCGTTAGTACTATGGAGGTACTTACATATACGACAGATGATTGTAGAGTGGTAGAAATCATCCGTCTTAATCTGTGATAATAGGTATTTAAGCGGAGATTAAATCCGGAAAGTCATCAATTAACTTCGAATGACATATTATGCTTGTAACACGTTTGTTCACTGTCGAATCGATTGCGTTAAATTTGTTAAGCTGTTCATTACAAATTACCGCGTCACTAATATTATTGATTTGGTAGCATACGAGACTGGAGATGAATTGATGAAAGATTGTTACGATGTTTGTACTAACACTTGGTCAACAACGCGTCTCGCTGTCTTTACACTCGATGTTACGCGTCATGTTTAAAAAATTTGCCATTTCTTAATTTTTGTTTTTAGTTTTTCTGATTTTTTTTTTTCAAACGCGTCTCTTTAAAGAAGACACGACGCTGTGAGTCTCGCTGTCGTTACACTCGACGTTACGCGTCACGTTAAAAAGATTTGCAATTCCTTAATTTTTAAATTTTTCTAATTTTTTTGTTTTTTCAATTTTTTTCCAACGCGCCTCTCTTTAAATAAGACTCGACGCTGAGCGTCTCGCTGTCTTTACACTCGACGTTACGCGTCATGTTTAAAAAATTTGCCATTTCTTAATTTTTGTTGTTTTTAGTTTTTCTGTTTTGTTTTTTCTCAAACGCGCCTCTTTAAAAAAAGACTCGACGCTGCGAGTCTCGCTGTCGTTACCTCGACGTTAGGCGTCACGTTAAAAAAAAATGCAATTTTCTCTATTTTTGTATTTGTTTTGATTTTGCTGTTAGAATTTTCTCATTAAAGCTTTCCAATTTAATTAGGTAAGACTTGTAAGTATTGTTTGATGCAAGATGCCCGTCGGTACATTTTACTAAAAGTGATTTTAAAACAATGTTAAAATTTTATGCAGCGAAATGTTTAGCGTGTATAAATTTTTATAAAAGGTGCCATTCATGGACTACATAAAAATACAAAAACCTTTCAAAATAAAAAAACTTTAGACTCTTACAATAAAAACTTCAGAAGATAAAACTGCTCTATCAGAGACGAAAGGGTATAAGACCTAAGGTTCCCTACCCTAGCTGAGAAGCTCAAAAAAAAGATAAAACTACGTTCTAAGGAATTAGTCAAGCACCCATTCCATTTTCATGTTAATGATATATTTCTACTTGTTCCTTTAATTGACTCAAAAAAGCAAGGTGATCTGGGTATCATATCTATAACTCCCATTCTATAAATAGAGCCAGTCGGGCGTACTTCACCAGGTCCAAATCGACCGATTAAAAGCTTAATAGGCCGTGAGCGAATGCGTGCCTATGACTGTTGCGTACAATATATCGACGTGGTTCGACCATGTCTGTACTACAGACTTATATGTACAGAAATTATCACGGTTGACTCTCTCGCAACATCTCTCGTCTACCCAGGCAGGCGTCTAATTATAAAGGCCGCTCAAGGTCGCTTATCATTTACGACGTTGGCGAATAAAGAGAAGGCCGACGGTAGAAGGTGGACGATCAAGTATTAAACAGGTAGTAAGTAAGGATCGTGTAATATGCATGAAATGAAATGTATTTATTTGTGACTAAAAGAAAAACAAAAATTTAGAGATGGCCTATATGCACTTTCTGTACAGTTGTGCTAATGGTAAAGCTTATAAAGCACAGTGACTCTACGCTGAAGCGTTTCCTAATCGTGTCATCCCATCTGGTAAATTGTTTTCGAAACTACATGAAGGATTAGGTGAAAAAGGTTTAATTTTCACGTTAAAAAAACCTGATGCCTGGTGACCAAAGCCAATAAAAACACCTGAAACGGAAGAAATTGTTTTGAAAATAGTGGAAGAAAATCCGAAATCAGCACCAGAAGAATAGGAGCACAACCAAATATTAATACTTCTTTAGTCTGGAGGATTTTACGAAAATAACTACAGTATCCTTATCATATCCAACGGGTGCAGGCTCTTCCGGATACTAATTCCTCCAGACTGCCTTTCTGTAGATTTATTTTGGGAAAAATGATCGAAAATCAAAACTTTTTTTAAAAAATATTTTATTCACTGACGAGGCTATTTTCATAAACATTTCCACAACAACCATATTTTGTGATCGTTTGGCTGGGCATTTCAGGAGATCAGTTGATTGGTATCAGTGTTTCTACCAAATCGTTCAAATGTCTAAATTATCTGCACTTTTTAATGAACATTTTACCCCTATTATCGGTTTTTACACGATGGGGCCTCACTGTTTTCGATTCGTAACAAGTTGTAATGTGGTAACTTGGTTTATATTTATTTTGTTTATTTGCATTGGTTCTTAAGTAGAGTATTATCTATTATTGATCTAGAAACAGTAATAAATTCAGTATCGAATCATTTACGAATTGATATTTATTCAAGCAAATTTTATATATGATTTTCTCGAATGTGCTATCGTGCTAATTTTACACTTCTACACTACTTTGACTCCTTCAGTTCATTGCGGGTTAGGCTAATCGATATTTTAGCAGAAAATTAGATAGATTTTTTTTTAATTTTTAGATAATACGACTTAAGCAATAGTGCAATTTTTTTTCGTACAGTGTGAAATCATTAAATAAATGCTTATCTGCTTTCACTGTAATTTTTAATAAGAGGAAATTTTCTATGTTAAAAATTTGAACGAGTTTATCTCTAAATGCAATTCATAAACGATCTGCAATTTTTACCCTTTCGATAAAGCCGATTTTTGGAGTCATTTCATTCCCATAACTATCTTAAAATACCTACTACATTTAATATTCTCTACAGAGCTCCTGACCCCAAGCAATAATCAAACATATTACGGAGTAAGCAAGTAAACACGACTTCTGCTAACCGACTTATCCTAACAGCATCCCTACTACCCGTTTAAAACGAATTACCCAGCTCCCCACTTAATATATGAAACATTACGTCGGGCATATAATGTCAACAAACACCCGAGACAGTTCCGTCATTTATTTTGAGCCTGCTGTGACGACACCGGTGGTAAACCCAAACGACTTATATACACCATATGTATAGTTAGAGGCGGGCGGGCACATTCTCCCTGCAGGCAGGATAATTTGCTGAAACATAATGAGACGCTCACGTTAGATAATGACGATAATACCCAGAGATTATGGGCACATTTCTGCGGTCTATACGTGGCTATTTGTAACCGCTTAATGGACTGCTGTGTGGGAGCTGATATTCGACAGTCCTTTTATCTTATAGGACTTTTGCCACAGCGGCAAATTGTTGGTTTGCAATGCGTTAAATGCTGTTTCTTTCTAAATATACATATATTAAAATATACACCTCAAATAACTGTTTACCTGTTGTGATTTATATGAAATGCACCCTTAAAAATAGAATAGGAATGATGGGTCTTGTGACAACTCATTCAAAGGCCTTTTGTCCCCTTTGATATGACAATTTGCAGGTTTCAGAATTTTATATAAATCACTACAGGTAAATATTTATTTGAGATGGCTCGTTTCAATTAATATTCCCTGTATATAAATTGTTAAAACAGAATCAAAAGGCAAATGACACAAATATAGAGACACTAATTTTGTTCGACGCCATCGCTATTTCGAAATTGGGTTTATTGCTTTCTAAGTCTAGAATACTGTGTCGCCTTGGTACGTTCAATTAATAGACGTGGTTATTTATAGAAAATCTATATTGACAACCGGTACTCACGTAACAAATATTTTACTAATTGAGTTTGCAGTGTAAAGTGTATGTACCTTACAGCAAAAAAATGTTACAAATTAGTTATAATTTTTGTTTGCTTATTGATCCGAAAGTTGGATAAATAAGGAACAAATAAGGAAATTGCAATGTTCAAGTAAAAAGGCGGGAAAAGTATTCTATATGTGTGTAAAGTAACTTTATTACGTAAATGCTGACAAAAGATAAACAAGCGATGACGCACGGCTATAAAAAAAAATATATGGGCAAAGTCAAGGCTAACACAGGCAATTGTTGTTGTCATTGTAACAGTAGTGTAGATGTCTCGGACGCATAAAACATTCTTATCAATGTGCAAATATTATCGAATGGGTAGGAAAAACGGTTTTGGCGGAAAATACGCAATTGAAGAATATTCTTCTTCTTCTTAATCTTAGGCCTTTCTACCGTTAGGTGTAAGGCGAACGGGGTTGAGTATGTTTCACTTGCATTTTTCCTTCCATAATTTTCTATCCTCGGCTATCTTTCTTATTTCGTTCCATCGTATTCCCTTGTTTTCTGCTGCTTCTCTTACTCTGTCTTCCCACGTTTTTCTGGTTCTTCCTTTTTTCTTTTTCCCTGGTACTTGCGTCTCAAATATTCTTTTCGTTAGCCTCTGTTTTAAGTTGGCCTTTTATTATCTTCTCACTTACGGCTTCTATCTTTAGTTTTTGTCTGTATAGGTACATCGTTCTTTATTCTATCTCTTTTAGTTTTATTTTCTATGCGTCTTAGGAATCTCATTCCATAGCTTCCAGGCGTGTTTTATGTTTATCTGCTAAAGTCCATGTTTCGCTACTGTAGGTAATTGATGGTCTTACTACCTTTCTTATTACTTCTGTTTTTATGTCCCTGGGTATTTCCTTCCTCCCTAAAAATGTAGTCTTTATCATATGAAATAGCCTTCCTGTTTTTCCCATTCTATCATTTATTTCTCTATCTTCCATCATCTTCCCATTGCTCTCGATTATTGATCCTAAGTATTTGAAACTTTCCACCTGTTCAATTTGTTCTCCATGTAGGCGTATGTTATGGATTTTCTTTTCTCTGGACATTATCATGCTTTTTGTTTTCTTTATATTTATCATCATGTTTATTTCATTGAGTTCATATTCTAGCACCTCTAGATTATACTGCAAGTTCTTTTCCGAATCCGACACTATAACCATGTCGTCTGGAAACAACAGTTAACTAATTTCTGTTTCTTGCATTTGCCAGTATCCTAATTAGAGAGAAATATTATGTGGTGAAATACCATTATTCCAATATCAAAAAGCATTACAAATCATCTCATGAGAATTTTAAAGAAATGTCATTTGGTAATTTTAGCCAAAAATAGCAAAATATTAAAGTAACGAGAAAGCAGGACCAATTGTAAAATAAAAATCGACGGACATTCAAGCCATAAGAATTTGGATGCACTCTTGCTTGCTAAACAAAATGGTGTTATAATGTTTCGCATACCACCTCCCTGTACGCACCGATTATGATGCCTTTAGATGTTTTGTTTTATTGTCGCCATTTTCAACAAGGCTATTACCGCCTGATTGAAAAATAATCCTGGGCAATTACAGCACACCAGGTAGCAAAGCTGTTCAGCGAAGCATACGAACGGAGTGCAACTATATGGGAAATGCTGTCAGTGCATTCAAACAAACAGGACGCAAAAATTTTTCCGAGATGCATGTTCGCTGCTACTGCCACCACTGGCGTTCCTGTCTCAACTGAAGCTGAACACGTTTTGCTACTAGAGCAACCTCCAAGAACACCTCCGCAAAACGACACTCCAAAAGCGGAAGACACAGCAAATGGAGATGATTTAAACATTAGCCGAGGTTCTGTAGAAGACATCGTTCCGGTTCCCAAGGAATGGGCATCTCTTAAACGAACAACAACTCGCAAGCGCCAAGGAACTATTGTGCTGAGTTCAACATCAAATCTTGGTGACCTGAAAGCTAAAGCTAAAGAAAAACGTATGAAGTTAGAACAAAGTGCGAAACGAAAAGCTATTACGAAGAATTTCTGGCCAGGTGAAAATGAACAGGGAGAAGTTGAAGAAGTTGTCGAAGATGATTCCCAAACGAAACCAGGCGACATGTGGCTCTAGTGTAAAGCATGTGAGAAATGGGCATATGCAGATTGGGCGGACGTTTCGTCTAGGAAAAAAAAAAACAATACATTTAACATTTAATTTTGATACGGTCCTTTTTATGTAAAGAATTTTGAATTTGTTTTATTTTTGTTTCATTAAATAAAATATTGTAAGCGTATGTCATTTTACCCTAACTTAGTACGCCATTTTATCCTAGTACCTGCCTAAAATGACACAGTTGCTAATGTTTTGCTTGATTGAGCACCTATATTTTTTTTAATCCGTATATTCAAAATGTTTACCAGAATACACCGGGAGAAGAACCTGTATACCAAAGATAATTCTTATCAAATATTTCATTTGCTATTTGTTGTCAATAATAAGTTTTTTTTTTAATAGATTCGGCGTTTATTACACGGAGAAAAAAAGATGTTACCACGTATTATAAATATAATGAATGATATTAACTCAAGGACAACAATACGTTATCTAGTACCCACTATTCATCCATGTATTAGTGTTTATTAGGAAGATGGTACGCTCTAATATAATTATAATACAACCAACTATAAAGTTAGTTGTCCCTATTGTTACTATCTATTTTTCTCAGTGTAATTAATAAGTTTTTAGTAATAAAAACAAACAAAAAGATATAACCTTATTCTTGTTTTTCCAGACATTAGCTATATCGGAATCGCTCTCTTTTTCTACCAATCAATTAAACGCTACAATCATCCCATCACCAAAGAATTTCTCCGCAGCATCTGAACGTCGTCACGTCGAAACGACTCGATTTAATTTTTAAAATCCTCTCGCAGAAGCGAGGCATTCATTCGCTGACAGTCGACCGCACGATACGACGAAGCCTATTCCACTATTTTTAAACGGAACGCATTCAAGGTCTCCGCGAACTTCGCCGGACTGGGCGCTTTCCGTTCTTGTCCCCGTGGCGCGTAGACGAACGCATTTTATCATTCATCCGCAGCATAATTGATTCACATTATCATAATAGTCCCGCTTGCGGTATCAAATAATACGATTCAAGGCAACATCTGTCCTTGGCGAATCGCGGAGAATCTTGATTCTCTATCTCGTCTTCACGTACCTACTTATAAAAAGGAAGCTATATTTTCTCCGATTCTAGAGAAAAACATTGGTTCAATATTAAGCTTAATTGTAAAATGAAGGTTTTCATCACGAAATACGTATAGGTATTTCGTAATTCGATGTATCTGCAGAACGATCTTCTGTAGACAAGATTAATTAAAACGTGATCGGCTTACAATCGTAGCCGCCGGCAATGCCACGTTCCAATTTCTTCAGATGCATTATGTAGGGATATATCGAAGCTCAATGAAACGTTGATTATTTATAGCGTCTTTTCCTCAGTCAATTTTCGAAATTAATTGCCACAATCGCCTCTAAATAATTTAATAATTACCGTGCAACACAATTAGCCGAATACCACGAAGGTCTGAAACGGTATATAATTAACGATAATGAAGTAAATAAAGTAAGTTTTTTGAAAGGCGCTCGTCTGTTTCGCAGAACCGCGCGGTGTGGATATCGTTGCGAAAGTGGCGGAGATCTGAAAAATCGAGTCTCTTGCGTAATAGGTTTGCGGTGTTAACACCAGTGGTTATTCATTCTTTTTTTAAATTTTCATCTTCTACCTGGTTTATCCTGCAGGTAGAAACCTTTTTTTCGCTAATCTTAAGGTTAATATAACAAATATTTTGGTGTGACAAAAAAATCGTAATTTTTATTTACGTATTTATTATTAATAATTTGAAACGATCTCGGGAGACGAACCTCAAATTAACTTGAAAAATTTGCTCTGGAATGTCAATAACCTTATGTTAAATTGAAATAACGACATAAGAGATTTTATATTGAATATTTGTATTTGCGCCAAGATTCAATTGTTCATGTTACTTCTTCCATTGTTTTAAATACATACGGTGAGCCAAATAAGTATAGAAGCGCCAAAATAACTACGTAAATAATGTGTTACTAAACTGTAGCAATATCTCACGAATTATGGCACATTATTTGGTGAAATTTGGTACACGATGGAAGGATGTGATTATAAATACATCCCACTAACGAAAATCTTCATTTTTCCAACAGATTTTAAAGAATACGGGAAAAACGTGAAATCATTGAAGGGTGATGTTACTAAAAAGTGGCAATATTATATAAGATCGACGTTCTCCTAAGGGATGAATCAATAACAGTTTTAAGGTTTTAACCCAAGCGAGGTGGCAAAAATTATAGGATATTTCCCATAAGAATGTTGTTTACATCCATATTATTACATTAGTTAGGTAACCATGAATAAAATGTTTATTGTGGAGATAAAATTTTTGATAACTTGCATTTTATATAAGCGGACGATAAGATATTGTATGTATGTACGTTTGATGTTAATCCCTATTGTGCACGTTCTGTAAAAATAGGACGGGTTAATAATAGCCCATATTTTTTTGTTAATCTCGAACGTAGATAAGGCAATTCGTAGGCGCAATATTAGTATTACAAGGTTTAATGCGTAGGAGACTAATGTGAACGGTATATTTTCAAATGAAAAGTACTCGATATCTTCCTAAAAACTTTTCGAATATTTCAATAATATATCAATTTCCTAAATACCTAGTAATAGTTTTGTTAAGCGGACGACTTATTTTCTTTGTGGTTGGCGTTTATCCAAATATTTAAGCGAAGACGATATGGAAAACCGTCAGGGTCAACGGTGCATGTAGAAATAGAATTTTATTTTCACCAATGTATTAATACTAAATCTATCTAATATGCCACTAATTGAAACTCTTTTTTTTTCACTTTTTTTAGAGAAATTGACTCTCCGCCAGGGTGTTCGCAAGGAAGCAAAAATCCGTGAAAATAGATTTTTAGTGTTGCTAATATATACTAAGGATTGGCACCATGTTTGTTAGTTATCCATAAGTATATACTTTATTTTGTAAGTTTTTTCCATCCCCTTCGATTTTTCCATGACGAAGTTCCAGCTTTTTTTTTATTCCATTCTTGGATTATTTTCTTTCTGATTTAGATTTGTAAAATGAAAAACGGTTACTATAATTGGCCAGAGCAAAGTCTGAATCCACTACCTCTATAGTAATATTCGAGAGCCTTTAAGAAAATTGGGTACCACAGGATATACAAGATGGCTACTTTTTGATACGGACACTATTGCTAAGTAACCGACTATGCAAGTTTTTCTCCATTTAACCGACTTAACCGTATCTCATACATTTTTCGAGATAGCAATACGCGTGATTTTTTGTGACGTCACATGTTGGGGTAGGTCATGGGTCTATATCCAAACAACCGCCATATTGTATTTTATCCTGTGTTATTTATATGGCGTTAAATCTGTGCGTTTTTATTTTATTATTTTTATTAAATCGGTGGAAGTTTCAGGACTGATACTGTGCTAAGTATGTTCCCTGAAGTATATGTTAACAGTTCATCCCAAGTTTAACCTGGAAATTATCTGTACTTTCAGGATAATAAGCGAAATTCAAGTGCTAGTCACTTCATGCAGACTAAACCATGGATAAACATACAAATTTTCAGTTTTTAAGAAAACAAATGGTCGATGCCGTTTAAAATGATTGCTAAGCGAAAAGACTTATTTACAGAATTTGATATTTTACTCCTTTAGAGCCAGAACACAGTTTTCTAGGTTATGTTATAATTTGTAAAGGTAAATTTTACAAAAATATTGCCACAATATTTAATGCCTTTGGTTTGCAGGCTAAGATGATCACCAAACATTTTATTAAAGTATCGATTCTTTCAAATTTCTTCGATAGTAAGCAGCTAGAACGAGGGAAAAATGCTTTCGAACGTGGTCATATCGTAAAAATTACTCTCGCTTTAAATAAAACCCAGCAATATTAAAGGGGAAGGTGTATACGAGTATGATATCCAAAGTGTACAATGTGGAGGTGAAAATAAAAATAAATATATCAAAACAAGGTCATTAACTATATTAATTTTGCATGTAGGTACATATTGATAAAGATGACGGCATCGTTAAAGCAGGATGTGAATGTCCAAGGGGACTTCTGTCATGTCATCGACGATGGCTAGGAATCAAATATAGATATCTTACAGAAATCTTATTTACCAAAGTTTATATATATAGAATGTTTATTACATCAATAAACTATCTGGCCACTCACTCTACTCATATAATCCAGTCTTTACAGTTCCGTCACGTCTGTAAGCAGTAAACTTATTGAATGGATAAATATTCGTTGTTCTGATATTTAGTAATCATTATTTTACAAAAAAATCATAAGGCGATAATCTTTTGCAGTAGCAATTTTGTGACAGCAGTATTTCTTTATTACGTTACAATTTTTTGAACAGTTGTTGGGCCGACATCATATTCTCGGGGGTTACATAATAAGATTTAATTCTATCAAAGCACATATTTGAACGTCTAAATCAGTTATATTCTTATCCGGAACAATTTTTATTAGAGAAAATGTTGTTTTGAGACGTCGAACCGTGTTACAAACAGTACTTATCGGAATAGTTACTTAATAGAAAATAAATATTTAGTTATTTTTGCGGAATTATCACAGCAATATTACTTTATCATAAATAATATCTACTTCAGCGTATAATCAGCAATTTTTAAATTGACCGTTATCCACTCAAAGAGCGGTTTGTTAAGAAATATATCAAAGAGGAAGATATATTTTGGTCTTGAATTTACTTGTCGTCGGCTAGTGTGCGGTCACTTGATAAAATATAAAGGAATTGCAACTTTATAACGACGTGATGACCTGCTATTGCAAGAAATGCCTTTAATATAATTTATAATTTCCTAAGAACGTACGACACCGAACCTCCTTAAAAAAATAATAAAGGAACTACGTAAGATTAAATTTTATCACTCCTTAAATACATAATTATGGAAAAGCAGAGGTCTTAATTGAAAGAGCCGACACTCGTAATGGATTTTGGCGGATACCTCGACGAAAATTTACGGCACCCATTCCGTGTACCCGAACTGCCCAGGCGGTCTTTAATTATTTCATAATTACGTAATGAGGAACGCGAGCGCACTCTCTTCGAAGCGACAAAAATAGTAACGAAACGCCGAGCACCAAAACGCGACGGACCTAACCGGAGAAAATTATTACCGAACATTAAACTACCCACATCTGTCGAGCGTGGAAAATGCACTCGGTAACTCGCCGTAAAACAGTTGTTATGGGCCGTTTTTATTTCTCACACGTCGCCATAGCTTGCACAGGAACGCACTCGTGCGCGCTAAGTGTTGGAAGAAGCTTAGCCGGAGTCATTTAAAATTTAAAGACTTGTCATCGTCCGCTCTTAATGAGGCAAAGAGATATTTACTGCTGAAGGAATTGGACCTAAGGAAGCGACGAGACGATATAATAACTCGCCTTGCCGTTTCGAAGCTCCGATCGTTACCCAATTACGCTGGTTTATATACTTAGAAGTACAAACATTTTCGAATGGGCTCCAAATAAGAATGTTGTTTCTCAAGTACAACTAGTAAATCTTTCGATTTCCATTGCCAATTTCTTTTCTTTCCTTATCATTATCGCAAAAGGTTTTGTCAAACAGATGATTCATAGTTAATATTTGTTGATAAGTTTTACGAATTTTCATTATTGTTTACTCTACCAGTGGGGTTATTGGAGAATCCAGAACACTTCTTTGAAATGAGTAGTGATGATGCGAGCTCTCCACACGAATCCTAGACATCTGATTTTTCGCTGTTTTATTCTTTTGACCACGTCTTTTCCATGTAGCACTGTAGAGGAAAGCTCAAAGTCGACGTCCACCGCAGAAGTAGATTAGCAAATTGTGGTACTAGCAGAACAGAATCAGGAAGTTAATTTGCGAAGAATACCAACTAAGTCGAAGAATTCTCCACAAGCTACAGTTTTACCTTTATCATAAAGCAACGGGTGTATGCTCTAAAATCATCTGATTATCAAGCACATTTGAGTTTTTGCCCTTAATTTCTGCACTATGATGTTCAAGGCTCAATTGTACTGCATTATGTGAGTTAAAGAGGCTGGGTTCATACGAAAAAGGTATCCCTCCCATATTATCGTGAACTCCAGACGAGAGATACATTCTTTATTGAATATGTGGTTGGATATTTTAGGCGGCAAATTACTAGATGCGATTTTATCAAACCAACACAGTATGTGATAGCGACCTTACTTTGTTCTAAAGGTATTTAATGTGGTATAATTTCGGGTTAAAGACGAGTAGAAAGGGATTTATTATTTTTTTTTCGAGGATATTTGAAACGCCTCTAAATGACGTGGTGGTTATAGAGTTCATGGATCCTTACAACAGAGTTGTGAACCAAAGAGAAGCCATTTTGAAACATCCCATTTATCTTTTTGCCTTTGCACTTTGTTCGCAAACTGCATTGTTTGCTTCTACGAAATAATAAAAAAAAGTGGCATGAAATCGAAATTGCACCATGTTCCTTATTTTCTTTTTTCTAACTTACCTTGGCCTATATCTATTATCCATCCTTAAAGGTTCCTAACGCTTTTTTATGCCTACAATGCAACTGATAGGTCTTAAGGTAGCAATACTCTTTGGAATTACGAATGCCCATGCTAAAAAGCGGGAAACTATTTATTTTAAAGTCAGAACGTAAGAAAAGAAAATAGACGACCCACATCGCGCCAGTAAACATCTTAGGAATCCGGCAATTGTTTTTTGTCTATGCTATTATTAGTGCGATGCCGAAATGAAACCTCGTCCGCGAATAACAACCGGGCAAGTATTACATACAGAATTCGCTATTGGTTATTTTAATTGCCAATCAAACTTTGACGAAATTTTCCGATAGTTATGACGAATAAAGGAATCTTCTACAGAGGGTCCTAGGTAAGTCTTTTTATGCCCAAAGTAATGAATATTATTATAGAATCGGATAACCAATGGTTACGAGATAAGAGAAAAACACAACTATTTCGGAAGGTAATTCATTTTTACAAAATAAATTATTTTTAAAATTGAGAAGTAAATAACGAAATATTTCCGAAGAAAATAAAATAATAAAGAAAAAGTAAATTAAATGAAATAGATCAATTTGCAGATAAGCGCCATCTTGTGATACGAAACAGAAACATCATACTCAATTTTATGCTTCATTTAAGTAAAATTAACAGTTCAGAAACGCGACTTAGTACGTTAGGGTATACAAGGCACATGTATGTACCCAGTATGCAACTGTTAAGTTCCGTGATCGTTGGGATGAAATCTAGAAGAAGGCGATCAAATCTAGCAGCGAAAAGCTTGCGTCATTTTCCGAGGAGAAGTCACAAACAGTAGAACGAACAACAAAAAGCTCACGTAATTTTGTTACATTTTGCTAAAAAATATAAAAACTCAAAAGTGAAGTAGAGCAGAGAATATCCAAATACTTTAAGAATCTTCAAGGAATGACGCAAGCTAAAACTCTACTGGAAACCTATAACCAGAAGAGATTTATAGAATACATGAACCCATCCTTTCAGGCCAATGTAAACTGAACGGACATCTGAATAGGCGTGGAATAGCAGAGGAGGCCGAATGTAGCTTTTGTGGGGAAGAGGATGAAACATTGCGCTACACTGTGCAACTCAAGGCCCAGGCACCCATGAGCATTCGAAATTGAATAGGGGGAGTTACCTAATTTGGGGCCTTCTGAGATCCTGAAGTTTTTGAAAGGAATTAGACTGGATGGTCAACTGTAAATAAATGTATATAGAGTATTATCCTAATCTTACATAAATACAACTTCTTGAATCTTTGGAAGTAAAGACGTTACAGCCCTTTCTGCAAGCAGTTATTTTGGATTTATCCACAATCCTAACGGGTATCTTAAGAAAATGATTTAGTCCCAATTAATCCTGTTTGCTTTGTCTGTGTTGGGACACCCCAAATATGGAACTGAACGAGGGATACTGTAAATTATGCGACCATGGGCTTTATCAGCTGGGAAAGCAACCGCACATGCGACCAAAAATAAAATGTATATAATCACGTAAGCTGTTT
Organism: Cetonia aurata; assembly: GCA_949128085.1. Taxonomy (NCBI): domain Eukaryota; kingdom Metazoa; phylum Arthropoda; class Insecta; order Coleoptera; family Scarabaeidae; genus Cetonia; species Cetonia aurata. The sequence continues at coordinate 42,008,261 of OX421885.1, forward strand.
CAATCCGACTCTTAACGTTTTCGATGCCCCACATTCTCGGCATTATGCGCGTTCGCAATTTATTCTCCCATTGGCGTATTCACGTCGAAATAAATCCCCATCGATACAGAACCGTGGCCGATACGTTCCCAAACAACGCGCGCATTAAATCCGGCGTACACTTCACGGCTTGAAATAGTTCAAACGAACCTAAACGCGCCATATCAGCGCGCGTCGAAAACATCCATAATTCTCGGATTTACGTCTTTTCATTCGTGACGGATTCTATCCACGTTTTAAAGCGAACGAGGTCGTTGTTTAATCTCTCTCTCTCTGTTTCTGTATGTGTGCGACGATTCAGGTGGAGGTTCTCTTATGCTTACGTTTCAGTTTTGAGGACGCAGCTCCAATAACGACGGCGAAGGGGCTGCGAGGGGATACCGAGGAGACGGAGTTGCTCGCGGAACAACAATCACTGACCGACATTTCTCGTCGTGTTTTTGATATCGGTGAAAATGAGGAGCCAACTCAGCGGCCGTGCGAGGAGGAGTGGCAAGTAAGCAAGCTGAGACGCGAGATCTGGTGTCCTAAATCTCGTGGAGCGCGAATTAAAAATGAAATGAGGTTAAATTAAATGAATAAAGACATGGATAAAATGGAGTTGACTAGTTTAGGTCGACTCGTATAAATGCTGCGGTAAAGCGTTATTTAATCAATTCTGGATATAATGTATTAATCGGTTATTTAATTAGTGTAAATAGCTTCAATTATAACTAATTGGTGAATTATTGAGTTATCTAGAACAACTTTATTAGTAAAGGCGGGTTTAGATTATTTCTGCTGGTAAATCTTGCAACGAGTATAAAGGATTGAAATAATTCAATAATCTAAATTTATATTCTCTATGGACCGATTTATCTGCTTCACTAATTCTCAAAAGTAGTTGAAAGAGATGTGCGCAAAAGAATTATGTCATACCTGCTAAAATATTTTCTTTTATGTGGCAGAGAAAAATGGATTATGCACCATCAGGCTAGAAGACTTCGCGTGTGAGACTCCTTCCAACCAAAATGAATTCACATTTATGCCACTCCTTGCAAATAATCAAAAAGACGCTGCATTTTTTCCATTAAATATTTAAAGTTAAGAGTTGAGAAATATTAATAATAAAAATTACTAAAATAGAAGCCGCAAAGGTTATTCGTTATGAAAATAAAAACAAAGTAATTAAAGAATTTGAGTCTGTGTTCTTAAAAGTGAGAGACACAAATAAATTTCCTCATTTCCCAGAAATCCCATTTAAAAAAAACATACTGTATACCTACATAATCTACAAGCATTATACCTGAATTTCTCACATACCTTCATCGTTCTAGCCAAAAGGAAACCAAATGAATATAAACTGAATTATTACCAATGTCAATAAAGAACTCACATCATCATTTTACAATCATTAAATATTAAATTACTAATTGAATTCTTATTTGAGGGAACTTGCACATACATAAAATTCCGGCGTACAGTAACTGTCAAAACAATTTACGTTTTGTAATCAAATAAGCTCAACGCCCGAGCAACTGTAATAAAGCCACCATACGTATTTAATGCAAGCTACAGTCAGCGAGTGAATTAAGCATAAAGTTTCCTCTTTCGACCACATAAATTTTCGCAGTCGATTCGTCGTGGGGGCCCTAGCACGCCGTCACGTCGTTTTATGGTAATTTCATAGCCGAACATGAATAATGTAGAATCATTTAGCCCAGAAACCCGCCAGGGCATTATTTAAAACACGGTGGAACTTGTAGAATGTTTGTAACTCTTATAAATCTGGTTAATAAATACAGCGTGTGGAAGGCGTCATTAAATATTCCAAGTCTTAATTATACCTAAGCTAAGTCTCTATTGTTTGGGATTAGACAGAAGTTGCATGCAGATACACTCAACTAAGCTATAGAAGAAATATGTATTAATAATAAAATAACCACTGAATAATGGTTAAAGTACATAAACGTACTCTTAACATAAATGATTCGCTCCTATTTAAAACGTTCACAGCTCGCAGATGTTTTGTGTAAATAATCTAAAATCCGGCCGCCTATGAACATTGGACGTGCAGAAGGAGCAACACGCAATGTTTATTATTCAATTGTCAAAGATGACGAGATACACGTGTTGAGCGTGGTGGGACAATGTCAAGGACACGCCTGCGCTTATTATGTCGAGATGGAATTAGATACGTATGTTGTACGTAGTTCTGTTCTGACGCTTCTTCTCCTTACTTGCTGATATTGAATCCAGTATTTTCGAAAACACTAAGAAAACTTTATAGGATTGAAGTTTGATGATACGCAATTTTTTTATAAAATGAGCAAATCTGTATTTCAAATTAGTAAACCTTATAGTAATAGTTATTTACATTAGAGTGCGGTAGGTGTCATTTACAGTGCGACGTCGCAGTTTCAGGGCCGGAGGCGAGTGCCTGAAAGAATTAGAGCGCTATAAATCACCTAACAACGCGCGACTTTTGTAATAATTTTTTTTGTTTACAGTTCACGAGAACAAAAACTAAATTAAACCAAAAAAAAAAACAACTTTTATTAAGACAAATTAAGCATTCCTTGTGCTGCGAAGTACTGATTTATTTTTTATTTAACATTAATGGATGAAATCAATAAAAATAAATACTAAATTTGTGATGCGAATATTTGAAATAGCCGTTTAATTAAATGGAAAATTAATAAGCAAAACACGTATTTGATATTTAAAAAGAATTTATCTGAACATTTATCTACACATTTTTTCTAATCCGACGCAGTTTCCTAAGCTTCTCGCAGTAAACATTGTTTCGTTTCGCTATAAAAAAATTCACCTGTAAAATTCCTTGACTATCGCAAATCACTGTATTATACATTATTTTTCAAGTTGTCAAGATTCGCTTGATTTATAACCCTTGGTGCGGCTCCATTCCATCGATTCCCGTTTACTTTCAGGGGTGTCTGGATTCTGGATTCTAGGTCGGTGAAGGTGGTAAACACGTGCACTTAGGCCACTCTTACCGGGCCCATTTGCTACCTAGGCGGCGTCGCTCGCCCACAGCCTACCCTAGCCAGCCCAAGCTGAGCGTGAGCTCGAGCAGAGCAGCAGGCAAGGCATCACCAAAATCGGCCATACTGGGCCAGTACTGCCCCGGAATGGAACCTCTAAGTTGGACAAGCGCCGGGCAATCACATAAAATGTGTTCCGGCGTCTCGTCTTCTTGGTAGCATGCCCGGCACAGTGGGCTGGTAGCCAAACCCATCCAATGCATGTGTTTGTTTAGCTTGCAGTGGCCGGTCGAAAGTCCCACAAGTTGACGTAGGTTACTGCGCGAAAGCTGCAAGCAGTATTTTGCTGTCTTCGGTGACGGCCTGGGGATGACCTCACGCGCTTGACGGCAGGTGGTTTTGGATTTCCATCTATTCTCATGAAGAGTGGCAGTCCATTGCGTTATCATGGTGTTGAGTGTAGCCGACGAAATGGGAAGAGCTGGTTCCGGCCCCACAAAGTGGGAGCTCGAGCCCCGCCCCGCCAGCCCATCAGCAGCCTCATTACCTAGGTTTCCTTTATGACCTTTAACCCACTTGAGTGTCAGGGCATTATCGATAGCGACCGCTTCTAGGGCATTGTGACACTGAAGTACTAAGCCCGAAGTGATCCTATGATTATTAAGAGCCTTAAGAGCAGTCTGACTGTCGCTATAAAGGACAATACGCCGTCCCCTAATGCCCCTTGCTAAAATTTCTCCGGCGCCGTGCAGAATCGCCAACACCTCGGCTTGAAAAACCGTGGCAGGGGGTGTTATAAGCAATTGAAATCTCATCCCCGGTCAATTGTTGTTGTAACGTGCCAAAAAGTCAAGTGTACTACCCAGATGTTGCTCTATGAGTATTTTTTAGCACCCAACAAACACAAAGTTTTAGAAAACCCAGGTTTCCAACAACAACTTAATGAGTGAGCTTGAAATTTGTCGGTTGAAAGTCCACAGAAAGAGCAGATATTTTCTTTATCCTTTCTTTAACTGCACGAACCACTTCGTCAATAACCAAAGATGGACGACAACTTTGTTCTTCATCGTGTACTTCATTGAACTGTCGAATCCATCTTCTCATATGGTTGAATCACTCATTGCATTTTTTTTCCATAAGCCGTGTAGATTTCTGGATGAATGTTAACTGGTTTGTTCTGCGCATTGCAAAAACGAATTATGAACTCTGGATTTACCTCGTATAATTATTTATAAAGGGAATATGGTGAGCTTGGTCGTGTTAGTTACGATTACATATGTTCTTACCGAAGCATTTCTTCGTCCTTACTCTTGACTCTTACAATTGTTTTAAAATTGCATGAGCCATAAAATAAAAATGTCATTCCCCTTCGGACATGAGCTGTAACGTATCAAATAAATTGTTTGTCATATCCCAGCGAAATCCGAAGATTATATCCGAAGAAATTTACGAGGCGATTCTATAAATATTTATCAAAATATTATACCGCCGAAACGGCAGAAACCGAATCGTAACAATATCATCATTTTCCGTAACACCCGAGACGTAACTTTCGGCATACGTATGTACATAAATATTTATATAACGAACAACAAAATTCTCCTTATCCGAAGACGGACGGACGAACAGCTCCGTAGACAGACAAACATTACACACATTGATATGAGAAAGGGGAGGAATACATTCTCACAGAACCTCTCTTCATTTATCTCCGTCGCACAACGGTGGTTCACACGCAAACCTCTCCTTCGAATAACATCCTGAATTCGTGTGCGAATAATGTGTTGTCTAACTTGTTCTCTCTCTCTCTCATACAGACGAACACACACATATAGATATCTCTCGCCTCCAACTCCGAGTGCCAATTTCTATTTTGGAGCATACTTTCTACGCATACGGCAGTTCTATTTTAAAGGAGCACGACCTTGAGGTACCCCCGGTTATTCGCGTGCCACGTCTATTCGTAAAGCGAGATAGAGCTATGCGTACGCACCGGTACAATCTAACAAATTTCGCTGCGTTAGAAAAGACGAGACAGATGATAAAAATTATGATGAAGTGGGCGGTTTATTTTATAATGGGAATAGGAAAGTTTTGTTAGTGCAGCTGTGGACGTTTCCTTTATTGAGCCGTGTTGAACAACTGCTCGCTTCCTGCTGCAATATCGGAGGGACGGAGAAAGAGAGATAGGCGTGCCCCGATCGTGTTTATACACATATCATACATGAAAATGTGTTTGTTATGAAAGGAGCGTTATACGTATGTATGGAAACTTGTAAAACTTTAAACTTTCCGTAGGATATCGAGGCAGGTGTAGAAGTTTTAGGGGAGTCGCTAGGAGACAGTTATTTTCGTGCTGTTGAACGCGGAGAGTTTGTAAGAGGCGTGTGACAAGTGGTGGTTTGAAATAACTTTGATATTTACGACTATAAAGAATGTATTTTTACGTTGTCTCAAATCAAATCTGTTCCGGTTCTGTTGTTCCAAAGAAGAAGATGTGAAAATAGATATAATGTATATTTATAAAGGACTATTCACCTTGAACATTTAACATAGCAATATCTCTTTTTATATCAGTGCTTTTTCACTTTTGGTAGGTTAATGTTTTCATTTCATTTCATTATTTTTACGAAAACAAATTATAAATTTTTTATTTTTATTTACCTTGCTAATTTTTATGTTAATTTTTTTTTAATTAATTGTATGTTTTGATAACGAAATAATAAGTAAATAAAACATTAGTATAGTAGATTTGATAATACAACTGGTAATTTATATATATATATATATATATTGTCATGAAACATCCATACAATAAATCAAACAACCAATTGAGCTTATAAATTCAACATTGTATATTAAAACGTCTGTCCGATAAAAATGAACCTCCCCTGTACACGACTTATTAACGTCCATAACTTTTGGAACCATTTGGTATAGTTTAAACGAATGTAAATTTTCTTTAATATAATTGACTATAACTTTAATAACTTGAGACAGACAGCATAGAGAAGATTGCTTATTTGAGCCTATGGTAATAGGAGTTTTTTTATGCGACTTATGCATAATAATTGTTCATGTTATTTTAGACATTACACACTGTATACAGCAGAAACCGCATCTACGCCATGCATATAACGATATTTGTAGTTAGGATGGTTCGTGCGATATACAAAATAGCGATAAATCACGACTCCAGTACAAAATACCCCTCTGTTAAGATTAAAATAATGATATATTCCACAATTCTCGCATAGAGATATTTTCAACACGTCTTTAAACCTACCTGACGATAACTTAATCCAAATTATCCTGCGTACAAATTCTACAAAGTAGCCTTCATCAAAGCGTATACTTCGAATTCCATAAACGTCCGGTCAAAAATTACTTACCGATAGATACTCTTTCACACACAAACGAAGCGTTACGAAACCTTTCATTATTCAAGTGGTAATTACCGTTTTCAAAGGAGGCGCTACGTTGTCTCCGTCTGGCGTACGTACCGAACATGTTTACTTGTCAGACGTTTCCAACGTATAGTTTGTTAATATATTCACGGACATCCATCTCTTTTAGGTTACAGCGCGACGCCTTAGAACGTATTGTTTAGACTGGATCGGCTGTCGGGGAGAGTCGTTATTATAAACACGTACACACATTAAAAGTGTATAAGATATATTTACTTAGCGCGTTATACATACACTTATACAATCTGTACTACACTTGAGAGGGAGCAGTACAACATATAAACAAAAAATGAACTCAATGCGACAGATTGGCTATCGCTTATTATTGGTCAATTTGCAACTGGCTTTGCAGCCTGTTCGCCTAGCATTTCCAAACAAACATCTTAAATATACACCCCGACATCAGCGTCTTACCGATTAAATATGGCGTTTTAGCTCGAGTAATTCTATGAGCTACTGTGAAAGAAGCTAACAGAGCAGCAACATTTATATGTGATAATTGTTAGACTCGCTTTCTTTCGAAAATTCCACTGATTTCAAAGCCAAATCTGCATATTTGCTGAGTAAATGCTTTTTTAGTTTCGACGCCTTCTTAAGGTCGTTTGATAAAATAGTGCTTGTGGTTTCAGAGAGCATTCATCGTTTAAAACTATGAAACCAAACTGAATATTAGAAGCGTCATATTGGGGCTTAAATACCGAAATATCGAAATCGTCTTGATTTTGAAGGAAACTTTAATCGTTGTCATCAGAATTAGGCGCATTTTCCTGTTCAGTGCCAGTTACCTTTGTCCTCTTGCACCACTTTGAGAAGCACTGATCTAGTAGACAAGTTCAAGGTGTTTTGCATAAACATAATTTGCTTGTTTTCTCAACTGGCGCAGCACAAAATTATTGTTTACTTGACATTGTAACAGCATTATTTTGCTGGTTTGCTTAAAGCGTTGATATAATTGAGATTGGATATCGAGACTTACTAGTGTATGAGATTTGCGAATCTTACTCTCAAAAACATCTACGTTCTTCGATTAAATTATTAATTAATGAGTCTAAATAAAAAATTGTAATTTAGCTCGACAAAAATGTGTTTCTAACTCTCATTCATTCTGTTTCAGGTAAGTTATCTGCCCACGGTTCGAAGACCATAAACGTTTGCTCTACAGCATCGTGTGGTAAGTTTGGTAAACTTAGCTTGCCACTTACCCTAAAGGGAACTTCACGAAGTTGGATGTAAATCTAAGAAGATTAAAAGAAATTATTTTCGAAAAAATGTCTAAATTTATATTTTATTAAATCGGAAATAAACATTTTATTTTCCAAATTTCCTTTTATTTACTTTAGAATTGTTCGAGCAAAGTAAAACTTATCAATTGAAGCTTTAAAATATAACAAGTGATTTGAAGTATCCCGTGTAAAAAAATAAGAATGAATAAGCATTGTGGTAAGTAATCGTTTGGAAATGCTCGACTTGCTGAGCTGTTTCTTTTTTTGAATTCATATATATATATATACATATATAATTTAAACGTGTCTTGAAAAAATCTATCAGAACTATGGACAAGACATTATTGTTTATCGACAATAAAAATATTAACTTATTTCAGATATATTTTTTTTACCTAAATCAAATTAATAATTTCTTGAAACATTTTATACACTTGCTTCTAATAGCTAATCAGTAAGGGGTTTAGATTAAATTCAGTAAATAACGTTACAATACCATAATTGTGAATAAAGGAGTTAAATGATATTGTTGGAAAAATGTGATCTTTATCTATCGATAATTATGGTTAGTGCGATTAGATTAAGTCAACATATACAATTGGATTAGTTGAATATCCATAACTATTGATAATTGTTCCCTTAGATGAAGTAATTATATATATTTTATGTAAGTTATCTGACACGCATTTTCCTTCATCCATCTTATTTCAGTATTATTTCAGTTGTTTATAGATTTTTCTTTCAAGTGTTCAACCATCACTTCTCTGAATTGTTTTTTGTACCAGTTTCTTTTGATTTCCACGCTATATTTTTAACTTTTCTATCTTTAGGTTTTCCAGATGCTTTAATCTGTAAAACTAATTTACTCAAAATATTCTTAGAGCTTCACTCTATAATACCATTAGGACTATAACTTATCACTGTATTTATCCCTAATGTTTTTCAAATGATCTGATAACATGAAGCGATACAGCAGAAAAAGCTAACGCGAACGAAAAGTTTTGATGACCCTCATCTGGCGAGTTCACCCTCGTGAGGCTGTGAACCCAGATTAATGTTTATTTCCTTCAGGTATCCTCCTCATTCAAGGAGCGTACACAGTACTAAACAACTTGTAATAAACACTTGGGGAATGTAATCGATTTAATTGCTGATTGACTATCGAGAAAATAAGGACGTCTTTACCTAACTCAATCCACCTGTCTACTTTTCTGACGCAGTAATGAATTACAGCAACCTCAGCATGAAACACTGTTTTGTGTATTTGCTGAAACTAATCGAAAAAACCCTTTCTAGACTTTTTTCCCTATATTACAGTTTTAGAGTCGTCGGTGTGCCAGTTCGAATCCCCCTTATCAATTTTTATATGGTATTGTAATGCGATACTTTCTGCCTAGATTATATTTCTGAACCATTGCATATCTTAGAATTACTGTGGGAGGAGCCCACCAAAGCAAGCAAAGGAGCGCTTTGTTTATCACTTAGCTGGGTGTAATTATAGTATATAACGACACAGTCATCTCATGGACTGATACCCCAATTTCTTCCACACAACCAACAAGACAAGGCCTTGTTGTATTTCGCTTGTCTGACATCAGCAATCCTGTCGTCTTTTCCCTAAAACTAGTGGTCAGAAGTCTCCAGCGTTCTTTTTCTTGTGGCTCTTGTTTAGAATGGTTTACCAGAACCCTTGACCCAGTCATTAGAAGGAGGTTTTTCTAATGACTATGGTAAGGTCCTCATTATAGCTCAGGCAATGAAATCATTCCTGGTTAATTTCCGGATTAAGTTATTTACTAAGATAGTCCGCAAAAAAAGACTTTTCCATACGGGCTAGCCTTCATTCACTGCAGAAGTTTTAATGTGGCCTTTTTGCTGTAGAGCCTCAATAATTTTTTTGCGGTAGCGTTTTTGAATGTAGTCAACATCCCTCAATTTCTATCTTACGACAGTAGAGTAAGAATGCTGCAATGAATAAGTGAAAGATTAAGAATTGAGAGTAAGATTAATTATCAGTTGCAACAAAGACGTATTGTTCGGATAAGAGTCTACTGAAGCCAAGCTTATTTAGGATTTTCTTTATAAATATACCTAATTCTGATAGAACATCATGTTTTGGTTTGCCTAGTATGGAATACTCCAAAAATAATTTCCACTTAATTTGTGGTTAATCCTATTACAATAAATTATAAAGTTACTACCATTCAAATTTGTATTAGGCAGGCATTCTTATGCAATTGAAAAAAGAAATATATGGCCTAATAACATAAGCGTACCGCAATGCTTGATTTTAGGCCACGTTATTATCTTTTTTCTTTGCTTAATATACCTTTGAAATTCGCTCCGAGTAAATTTTTCGTAACTACGTAATTGATTTAGAAAAAAGGATTCTCCCAACGTAATTCAATTTAAAATGTTTTGGTTTCTCCATTACATTAATTAAATCAATTAGCCAGTAATGTTCCCGTCACTCGAGACCAGCACGGAGTTCCCGTTACGAATTTCACCAACAGTTGTGGAGTCTACATTTAGCGATGCATTAATTTTCCCCAGAGGCCGTGAATCCGTTCGCGTTCGACGAGAGAGAGAGAGAGAGAGAGAGAAAGACAAAGTTAGAGCAAAACGAACAGGGTGACGCGATATTCATTACGTCGGGAATATATGCAGGAGATCTCCATCGGGAGATTCTGCGCTAGCTCTTCTCTTGTGGCATTGCGCATTTTCCATTCGTCACGTCGCACTGTCTGTTCTGTTAGCCCGTTGTGTACACATATTCACGAGAGGGTAAAGACATATTCGGAGGCGTCATCTATCATAACCGCAACCACTTGCTTATGATAAAATAGCGCCGTCGAATTTATGTTTACATAACAAAACGGTTACAGTAGCAACTGCAGTATACATACATAACTGACACAACTTAACCTCCGTATAGTGCACAGACCAGCTTGTGTCTCGTACTTCTATGTGTGTAAGACTTCAGTAAATTGAATCTAAACTTTCAACGTTATTGCAACAGCGAGGAGAGCGTTTGAATGTCGCTTTCGCCAGCGTATAGCGACGGAAAGTTAATATTTCAAAGAATATCCGGCTAAACTGGCAACTGTTTTGGAAGTTGAATTAGTTGACGGTATGTAGTTGCACGTAGTAGGTGCAATGTGAATCGTGCACAGAAGTTTCATGTCATCACCTACTGCGAGAGGGAAATCGTAAAGTTGGAATTGTCTGTTCGAGGTTGCTTTTCAATTTGGAAATTTACGTCGAAATAAAATTAAGAATTTGAAAGCAGGGGTTATTTCTGCGTCCTTTAAGAAATGAAGTACCGTCAAACTAACTTTTATTGTAAAAAAGATAAAAACTTCGAATCACTGTCAAAAGTTACGCTTCTATTAAAGCTTTAAAGCGACATATCAATCACTTTGATAGGTAATATAAAAAAAAATTTGTAGGTGTCCCGATTGACCCTCCAAATCGGGACACCCTATTTTTTATTTTACTAGAAATGATCGAATAACCCCGAATCGAATAGGGCGAATCGGGACTAAAAAAATTAAAAAAAAATGTGTAAAAACGGCGAATTAAAACACAAAAAATAACGTGGAAGCGGTTTATTTATTAAATAAAAAAAAAAACAAATATTGTTTACATGAACCTAAGTACACCACAGAAACTAACAAAGTAAATCACAAAGATTAATCAAAAAATAATGATTGATTAACATAAGCCCTTTGACTCAATTTCTTGGAAAACTCGTAACCGCAAATTGGTGGGTTTAGGCAATAACTTTTTTTTTTGTTCTTTATTAACTTCACAGATATCGTCTACCGAAGGAAAGAAATTCTCTTTTCTCTATTAGGTCGAAGGAACTTTACACTGACCTGGTTGTCATTTAGTATCTCCTGAATTAAGTCAATAAAATATTTGTCGTTTTTATCGGTGCAATATTGGATTTCAACGAAATTATCTTTTTTAAATTCTTGACTTCCACCTCGTCTTCATCAGCAGATGATGGATTATTTGTGTCTTCCGGAATGTCGATCTCTTCAAAGTCATCAAGAGTATAGGAACCCTTTTCTAAGACATCCTTGGTACTGGGTTGAGATGAGCCAGCTGCAGAAAAATCTTCTGTGGAAACGCTCTTTCTTGGCTCTACGAAAACCTGGCTTACAAGCATTTCTTGTCTCGTTTGGCAAATCTATAACGGAAACAGTCTAGTGATGATTGGTCTTGATTTATTGGTTTGGGTAATCGCTTTAAAACTTAATTTCTATCTAGTGGAATAAGCCTGGTGTCAGTAAACCCTTTTCTTGTACTTTCACTCATGGGCACCAAATTATTAAGCGTTTTGTTCAGCAAAGCAGGAAAATATTGTTCGGGTATGGGACCCTCACATTTTTTCTTCCAGTTTTCCAGCACACGCCTCCAGGCTTTTTTCAATGGTGCGACAACTGCGACGTCCAGTGGCTGTGTAAAATATGTTGATGAGGGAGATAAGAATCCTATTTTTTTATCATTTTCTCCGCAGAGTTCAATAACTTTATATGAATGGTGACTGCAGAGTTTATCACCTATTAAAACTCTTGGCGCAGGCTGTTTCTTAAAATAAAGAAGAGCAACACTTTCGAACCAATTTTCAAAACGTGGTTGATCAAACCAACCACTTGAATTTCGTCCGTAGCGACGCTCTGATCTTCAGCGTCCCATATGCTTATTTGACCTCTTCTGTCGTAGTGCCGTTTGTAAAGTTTGGGCACTATAGTTTTGATACACCCTTGAAATTAAGTTTAGATTACCAACACGGTTTTAGAGATCATTGACATTTTGGTCAAAATTGGCGAAAGCATAAACAAGATTAGTTTAGTAATAATGCATTTACATAAAAATGGCTCTTTATTATATTATTAATATGGGTATCGACATACATTATTGCATAATAGTATTTAATGTCTCCTCATCTACTAGACAGCGTCTTTACTTCAAAGTAATCGTCAAGAGAGATTCTATTACAATTACCTGGTTTAGGTCGTGCGAAAGTTCAAGCTAAAGGTTGCGTGAGTCGGTAGTCTAAACATCCCATAATGCACCGGTAATTGATTTCCCCGAGCGAGCATAGACAAGCTAATTAAATTTAATAGTCTCTGCTCTATCGACGTTGCGCATCTGTTTTCCCGAACAAAAGCGGTATTTTATTCATTAACGTGACGGAAAAAGGAAAGCTCCGACAAGACAAACTCACTCGAACGCTGGCCGACCGCAACGGGATGACGTAGCATCGGCGTCTTTTGTGTTTCGTGCTTTTACGATTATTCGTTTTTCCCCTTCTGTTAGCCCAAATTCTGCCACTTCGAGTTATAATACTCACATAGAAATAACAGAAGTGCCTTACTAACTAAAGTATTGTGCCTTGTGCCGACATCTGTTTACAAATTGACTTTTATTATGGCTAATTTAGCAACGTGTAATATCCAGTTTCGGTTAACGGTGTACGATTTTACGAGGACATATCGCCATTTTCAGCGCGCAGAATATGTTGGTGGCAATTATTGACTTATTTGTAAAACGATACATGCGTCAATGTTGTGCGATTAAAGGATATTGCATAACTCGTTGTTTTATAGTTTGTACCAGCTTTATTATAATCTACAGGGTGGGCGATCTTTCTTTTTTCTAAACAAGATACCTCAGGATCCATGTTTATGATCATTGGTATGGGGAAGAGCATGTAATAATTGGTAGGCTTGTTTTGAAAGCACAGGGTATAATGTGCTTGCCAATTCTCTTGGAGCACTTTATTGATAACAGTTAAGGCATCAGTGTATGGTATTTGTATATTCTCAATGACATTGTCACGACGTGCATTCCGCGCTAAGTTGTCCACTATTTCATTAGGGGGAACTTGAGGATGTCCTTTGTTCCATACATAATTGACAAGCTTCCCTCGTTCTTTCAACTGGTTGTCCAAAAGTAATATTTCCCCAACGAGAATGGAAGAACGATAATTAAAATTCTACATACTTATAAGCACAGTTAGATTAATCATCCCGTTAACTGCAACCATTAAACTGGCCATACTATTTTTGTTTTTGCGGGAAAAAATGCTCCATTCACACCAGACTTGGTAGTGTGGGACTCCAATATCTGTGCACCCGCTAAAAAAAAAACAATAAATAAAAGCTATCGGCAACCCCTAAGCATCTACGTCAGTGCCTAATCGTAACCACATTATATCGGTCCATTTCTATGTCTATCGAACTCCTCAGATTCTTTTCTGCTCATAATGGTGTCTACTTGTCCAGGAATCCACCCCCACTATTCCCTGGATGAAATCAAGCACGAGACTAAGTCATCAGGAGTCAGTGCGCTAATTTTTACCTGCGCCATCCGTCTCAGACTCAGACATTTCTCTTCCATTTATTTTCCCTCCTTTATGTAGAACTACACCAAGAACAGATAATTCTTCCTCTGGAAACTTTATTGTGCTGAGATTCATTCTGTTGGAATGACATCTGATGATTCATACCACTGATTTGTGACTAAAGTATGGTATTCTGAGAAGATTTTCTTGCTTGGGGTTCGAACAATTGTTTATATGATCAAATACAATTAGCTAAAAATGATTGTTAAAAGCAGTTTTATTAACCAGCCCTATTTTAAGTCTTCACTGATGTCTACGGTACTGAATACCCATTGGGAATCATTTTTGCGAAAGCTCTAACAGTCTGCGTTTAAATTATGGGAAAATAAGAAGCACAACCAAGTTTACGAAGTCATAAATACAAAATTCTTCCATTCATAATCCCTGTTATACCTACACGTCCCGTAACATTATCCATTCCCAACATCTGTGAGATAAACCAACGGATGAAGAGTCGATAGGACACGAAGACAAATATTAATGCAGCTATCGGAGCCGCAAATCGATGGTATTAATTTAATGTGGTACCGGTCTGTTTGTATAATAAGCCGGATCGTTCTAACAAGCCATGAATATCATTACTGGCCCAATGTCCGTCGGTAGCCTCCCGTCTCGTTTTATTCCTCGCTCGGTGCCCGTTTAACTCGCTATATATACACGTCAGTCGGTGCTTGATCCATCTGTAGGTTTACCACGTTCGAGTATCGAGTACCAAACTAGTAATAAGTGATCGGGTATTCCTTATTACGGGAATGGATTTAAAGGCGGAAAACTCGTTAAATATCACCCACGTAAGGGCAATTTTAATCACATAGCTGCCTTAATTATCGTAAAATCCAGGATGAAAAGCGTTAATATATGAAGATCTAATGAATAATAAAACGCGAAGGAAATATTTTAGGAATATATGGTGTATAATTATTCACATTGCATATGTACCTACATAAAACCTCTTGAGAGGAACTTTCTAAATATTTCTAATATAAGAAGTGGTTTCCAACAACATTTATATGTAGTTAAAAATAATATTTAAACGATGAATAGGTAATCATAAATAAGGAAGACTTCAAGATTTTAAGAAAAATGAAGTGCGAACTAAGATTCACAAATTTGACATTATCTTGTTAAAAAAATTTAATGTACGCATGACGGCAGCAAGTCACACTATTCGACCTGAATCTATTGCTGTCTCTTGTTATGTTTAAGACCCGGGAGGTTCTCCCAAAGGGAAGCTCTGAGCTTCTCCTCCCTGTCTTTGGGTTCGTTTTTGCAGGTGCTCATCCCTACACCGCAAAACGGCTCTGGTCCCACAAACGAAGCTGTGGCGGTCCTCCTTGCTAATAGATTAGCTTCCTCGTTGCCGCTGATTCCAATATGTCCTGGTACCCAGCATAGTGCAGCTTTGTTTTCTTTGCCTAGGTTATTTAGTCTACCGAGACATTCTCAGACTAACTTCGAACTGATGGTATTGGAGCTCAGTGCCATTATGGCTGCTTAGCTAGCCGAGAAAATTGCAATGCGTTGCTTCCGATAGTTCCTGTCGATGTTCAATTAAGCACATCTTCAAATTGCATTAATTTCAGCTTGGAAAATACTGGGGTATATTCCCATTAGCTCTGAGTATTTGGTTCCTGGCCCGAATGCCCCTGCACCTGTTCCTTTATCAGTTTTGGAACAATCCACGTACCATTTAATGGTATCGCCTTTAGGGAGTAGGCGAAGGATTCTCCTTCCCATTCTCTCTTATTGCTTAGCATCGTCTCACTGCCTTGTGCCCGGTATTATCAAACGCACCCGAAATGTCTAGGAAGGCACAGATAGCTGTTTCTTCTTCATCCAGAATTTTCTGAATGATTCCGGTTAGATCATGCAGGGCAGTCTCTCGATCTGCCTGCTCTGTATGCATGCTGACTCTTGTGAAGTGGAGCTTTTTCCATAACCTCCAATCTGACATAATTGTCTATTACTTTTCCATTGCTTTCAATACAATGAACGTCAGGCGAATGAGCCTATAGGATTTGGGGTTGGTCCCATCCTCCTTCCCTATCTTTGGTATGAAGGTGACTTTTGCCCTTCTACAACTTTTGAGAATGTATCTCAGCGCCAAACTACTCCTTGTTATATTTACAAGGTGTTGTATTACTTTTTCCTGCCATTTCTGCAGGTGTTTATCGCCCACTCCATACGTTGTCTTGTACAGATCTGTCTGGCAATGTCCCAGTTGTCCCTTGCTGTTTATGAAACTCATTGTGATGTTACGATGTTTCGGAATTAAGGTAATAAATAACAACATGTTTATGTCAAAAAAATACTCATTAAAAATTTACCGGATTATGAATTTTATTCCATAATTTTTAAGCGCATGTTATAACGTTACCCACACTATCTATGGGTGAATCATGTATTGTCAGTAATTGCACAATATTAACTAATATTTAACCGATATTATCATTATAAATTACACCTTTTTGACATCAATAAATGCTCGTACCTACACGCCAATTTAAAGCCCAGCTATTTCGAGCATTGTCAGGTTTAATAATGCACCGGATTGATTGATTATTCATCGATGGCATTCCACGTAAAATTGACTTTCGTTTCGGGATACCGTCAAACGTCCGTTCGTAACGTTAATTATTAATTAAAGCACCGAAAGAGGTATAATGCCGAACACGTGTTCGATAAACAAGATCGAAACAAACACACTTTTGCAGGCGGAACATGCGTACAGCAAAAAGGGCATTAATTATATAGAGTTGGCTCTATTGATTCGCGCTTGCATGCGAGTGAGTGATCGCTGATTAAATCCGATGCGGCGGTAACATTTCACACGAATTAAAATATATTGTGCAAGGTAATACGTCAATGTAGTCGGATTCCGCTGTGTGGTAATTGGCGGTTAATTTAATCAAATGTTATTTTGAAATAAATACAATGATTTTGTTTAATAAAAAAAGTGTTGACAGCAATAATAATTTAGGTTATATATATATGATTAGGTTATATATATATGATTACTAATTACATTGCTCATAATTATTCTGTAATGATATTGCAAAACTGTACACACTAAAAAATATTTGCAATTCCTACAGAAAATTCCAGTAACGTATAAGGTAAAATTGCCAAAAATTGGGAAATTTACTGGAAACTTTAGATATATTTTCTAATTTTTGGTAAATTTACCCTATACATTACTGGAATTTTCTATAGGAATTGCAAATATTTTTTAGTGTGTACGGTTTCATAAGAATCTAAGTACATTTCCTATCCTACAGTTTTGAATAAACTAAATATTCTATATTAATAAATAAGTAGTACAGATACATCGATCACCTTACGGGAGAATTGGCAGCGGCTTTCGCTAAAACCCCTAGATCAAATAGTGTGGAATCCTGCGCGAGTTCATTCGGAGCGCTGTACTTCAATCGTCAGTTAACGCTCGCATAGACACATACTGCTAGCATTGAAATGGTTCTGGCAATAAATACGTATATATACGCTTCGGAAAATCTCGAAAGAATTTTAAAATCTAAATCACTTTATAAACCAACAAAGATTCATTAAATTCTGAACTATAAGTTACTAAACCCAACGTTCTGCCTTTGGGTCATGGCGTATCTATGTAAATACTACCTCTTATTAGATCTTAAATCAACATGAAATTACTTCTAATACACCAGAGCACATAAAGCAGTGGGCGACTATGGGAAACAAAAACGCCTACTAGGTTAGTTTCCAATTAAAATAATCACCCAGACAGTCTTCCATTAAAAACACCAACCAAAATAAGTAACACACACACCGTTTACATCGCTCGGGAAAAAGAAGTCTCCTCCGGTGGCATATACGACGAAAAAAGAGGGCATTCATTGTGTTATTCGCCATACAGCTTGCGGTGGCTTAAATTATGTATCCGGCAAATGAAGCGCAATTTGCCCGGTTATGTGTTTTGTCAAATTGACCGTAAAACGTAAACTGTACACTCACTCAGACCAGTCTGTTGCTTATATATAATATACGTAAGTACATACCTCTGCTTGCTGGTGTTCGTCGAAGAACGAGGCGAACACGAAGCTCGCCGCTTGTTTTCGGGTCCCGTTTGTGTTTTAACACCGTCGACGCGTTTGTCGTGCCAAACTGGGAGATTTATGTTTGTGTGTCTTCCCGCTTTACCGTTTAACTTCGGGCGAATCGCGGAAGATGTGTCTCCATACGTTGGCGCGTGTGAGAGCTTGTTTAAAATTTCTGTGGCGTATTGCGGGTTAAATGCGTGCAGAAAAATGCATGCTTGCCTTAAATAAATTTGTCTTGGACCAAATAAATTTACGTTTTGAATATCCACAAAACAAAAACTTCTTAAGGCAAGAAAAAAAAACAATATAATCTTGACGTAAGAGATTAGCAGTCTTGGATGAAACTACTTTTAGTCTCCACTTAAGAATACCGTTTACTTGCATTAAAAACATTAGTCTTGGAGCAAAATGTTAGACTTCTTGAATTAAATCACTTTTCATATCTTTTTAAGGATAGTAGTACTAACCTTAAAATCATAAACATTTTTATACAAGGATAATATATTTATTTCTATCAAATAAACAGTACCTATTATTTATATGAAATAAGTACCTTATTTGCAAATAGTATAGTGTATGAGGTATAATATTTTTACGATACGATTGACTACCCACGCCAAGTAGGCTTAAAACATTAACGCAAAACATCAATCCCCCCAATTGATTATCATCTAAAATTCATAGCGACCCAACGTTAGTCACTTAACCTTCCCAAATAAAACATAACCTCGTTTATTTCGGACAGTGTTCTTTTTTTTTTTAGAGACCGGCCTTGCGGTCGTGCGCGCGCTCCTATCGACAAATTAATGCCCCTGGCATCGGTTAGTCATACAGTGACATTTCCACTACGCGCCCGGACACACGCCGAACGAGTGCCGTCGGCAACAGACAGAGAGAGACAGAAAAAAAAAGGGACAATCGAATCTAGCGCCCGCGAGGAACAAATTTCGAACAAAACGATGTGACGCTCGGGTCGCCCGAATTTAAAGCACGCGCCCCTGCAGTAGTAGTAGTAATGGTAGTAGGAGCTGCGCTACTGGGCTAGTAGTCGGCCCAACAACGGCACGGCAATCCGTCATTTTGGACGACCGGTTGCCGCTTACGCGTCGCCGACACGTCGGCTTTCGAATACAATCGACCGCGAAATTGATAGCGCGTTCCGCTCTGACAGGGACGGCATTCGGTCGTGGGCAATATGGACGTTAAAAAGTGAATCTATAAATCATCCCGCGTTTGGGGAATTTAAATCGTTAAAGAATCGTAGGAATTTTCAGGCTGTTACACAATAATTAAATTAGTATTAAAAGGCACATAATAAAGAAACGAACACAACGGGCAAGTATGCCTAGGATCAATTTTTCGATAATTAATGTATACGATAAAAGCGACACTGTAAAATGTAGTAACATATTTGAATTTTACTTATGTTTGTAAATCTTTATTCTTGTGATTTATATAGTAAATGACCTTACTCACCTGAGAGTATATATAGAAGGCTAATTTCTTTGTCACATTTTTTATGGTATAACACTAACCCGAATAAATTGAGTACTATTTGTAAAAGAGTATTTTATTCGATATAACGTATAGAAAAACACGATAACTAGACAATCACATTAAAAATTCCTTGATATTAAATAGTGTATTGAGAGCTGTAAAGAGCTTTGGTCACAGCGATATAGTGCCCCGACATCCCATGAATTCTAAATAATTTAGCATCTTCCTATTTGTTTAGAGGGGAGCGAAAACGCTTTAGTGTGAGAAGAATTTACAGTTAGAGCCACCTGCAAATTGGGGTCTGGTTTATTTCTGAATTTGTAAAGCGTATCATAGACGACTCTGAATGGTATTCGGTAGAATTTATCAAAAATATAATTTAAAAGTTAAAATATGTGTCTACAAGTTTCGTAGTAATATATAAGAATACATTTAAGCTTAGTAAGGAAATATATTCAGAACAGTAGAATTGGACTATCTAGTCACCATTTACAAATTCAATTCCAACTACTTGTTGTAGTTATTTCGCGGGCAACCACTTGTTTGCCAAAACAAATGCATTCGTGCAGACCTTTGGTTTGTATGTCAAATATTTTGCCAAAAAAATAATAATTGCACAAGTTATAAACAATTTTATGTAGGCGCCATAAATTTTTCATTGGTTATTTAGTAAAATTCATAGAAGATGAAAAATAAACTATTGTTATGAAACTGGAAAGCAGTGAACATGCATCAAATTCATGGTACACAAAGCTGTTTATGACTTATGCAATTATTATTTTTTTGACGTAGTTGGTATACCTACTTATTTTCTCCCGCAGAATTCAAATGGAAAAAAAATGGGAATTTCCATTTGAGATTTATCCCTACCCTCACCTACAGTAGATGGGGTAGGGCGATCGAGATTGGTGAATAGTTTCTAAGGTTTCTTAATAAAAAGCGTATTTTATTATAATTTAAAGTTAGAGTTACACTTCTTGGTTTCCGGGTTGAAACTTCCTCTGACCGACGTTTTTTCTACACTTGGACGAGATATCTTCAGAGCTGCTTTCTTCGTCGCTGTTGACCTGAAACTTAAGTATGAACGAAACGTCGGCCAGCGGAAATGCTAGGACGCGGTTTAAACCCTGAACCAAGAAGTGTATACCATGGACAACGACCCCAGAACTTTAAAATTACACGGTTAGATTAAATAAACGCCTTAATAAAAAGATTAAGGCTTTATTTCTATCCGCTATGCTTCTTCACTTTCGTTATCGATTTCGCTTCACCTTGGATTTGTAGTTGGGCACGTAATCGAAGACCTTTAAAAGAAAATAACTTTTTTTTAAGCGCGCGCGCCGATCATCACTTTGTCCTATTCCGTTCGTCCGTCACGTTTTTGCCGTGCCACGTGTGTGGCATTACCGCGGCGCGCGAATCACGTGCATCCTCTTTGAAGCTTTGACGGTGTTGGTGGTTTCGCTTTGTTTGGGCGTCGCGGTCTCCTCTACAGATAGGTTATAAATATGGTTTTTTAATCATTTCTTTGGCATCGCTTCTTCAGTCAAATCCGCAAAGTACGTGCCGCTCCTAGAACGACGCTATTAAGGTCGTATTTGGATGCGTTCCGACCGACACTTCATGTCGGCATGAGGTAATTGTAAAGATTCACTGGAGAACGATTGTAGTTTTAGAAAAAAAGAAATGTGTACTATCCCCGCGAACGGTGATGTTCTCCTCTAAACAACCCAATCTATCTTAACATTTTACAACAACTTACATACCTGAGGGAAAATCAGATAAGGCAGTAATGGCAACAAAAGAACTTTAGGAATGAAAGTGTGTAATATAACGTATACTAAACGGTTTGGAATGATGGCAGAAGGTTCTAAGATGCGAAACTCAACTAAAACACAATAAAACGTTCTATAAATAAATGACATTAACTAAGGATAAAGCAATTTCTGCATCCGGCAATTGAAAAAAATATCTTTTATATAACAAGGGAAGGCCACGAACTGTATATAGCAGATTCTGATAAAACTTAGACAGTTTGTATACTCCATGGAATGCTACTCAAGGGCACTCTCCGATGCGGCGAAACTTAAATTTTCGGGGGATGCAATGTGACTGACTAAAATATAAATTTGGGTACCTATACTCAAAATTTGTTGCATATTAATGAGCACATCGGCACTAATCTGAAGTTTAGCAATTTCAGAAATTTGTAGGTAGAATGTTGAACGGATGTGGCAACTCATCCCGCTTACTTTACTTCACTCAGCAACTTATCAAGGGTAGGAAGTTCATTTTTATAAAAACAAAAATTGAATTAATTCATTGCCTTGTAAAATTCTCCACAAGTTTTTGAATATATTTAATATATTCTAATAACATCGATATTCTCCAAATTGTTAAGATTAAAACATTTTTACAAAACGCGAAATTTTCAAATTATCCTTTATATTAAAAAGGAGTCTGGATTATAAAAAATGTGATGCAAAATAAAAAAAATCCGTAGGTAATTTCAAAATTTTACTAATAAAGATTTAATCTTGACAATTTAGAAGATATGACGTTTGTCAGACAATATTTTTTGTTAATAAACAGAACTCTCTAAATTCACAAATTCAGTTCAACTCCAAACCTTCTCATAGGCACAATAGTATTTATTACTAGATATTGGGGCCTGTTCAGCCGGCCCATTAATTAGTCCTTTGATAACCGCTTACGCTCCAACTCGGCAGAAAGTCTACGCTCCACCTTGAACGCACCGCTTACGCCCCAACTCGGCACACCAGCCAAACCGCACCACTCTCCGCTAACTCTCTAGTCTACACCTGCGACTGGTTTGGGATCGTTGGTGCACCCTATATATTCCTTTTCTTTTAATTCTTGCCTCTCACTTGTAAAAAGACTCGACGCTTCGCGTCTCGCCGTCTTTTGTTTGTATGATTGGTTTTGGTGATTAATTTTTCTCATAGACTGATTAATTTCGATCTGAGCTATTTCGAAACCTCGCGCAGTTACGAGCAGTGCAATATCATTAGCATATCCATCTAAAAGTAGTCAATAGTCCGTCATATAGAATATTCCGTAAATCAGGTCCCAAGATGGATCCTTGCTCAACTCCGGACGTTGCTTTGAAAGGCTTAATTTACAATGACAGAGGTGACTTTTGCTTTGCTCGACTGCCATCCCCAATCATCGGGCATTATCATGCATTCTATCCTCTTTGTTCCCTCGTCATTAGAAGAAATACATAATCATATCATTATAGAGGGACATCACGATTGTCTCCTATAGTGTATACTATACACACGGTTGAAGGGACGTATAAGAGAAACAGAGAACTAATTATGCACTTACAGTTTTAAAAGTATACGAGGTTCGAGCAGTGGTGGGTATCGCGTTAATTACCATAATTCCGCGTTATTAACGGAACCCGGGGTTCTTTCGGTTCTAAAGAAAACTCAACGTATACTTAACGGGAGACTAGCAAAGCGCGCGCACCACACACTCGTTAATTGGTTTATTTATGGACCCCACGCAAGCCAAACATATCCACACCGACAGAGAGACAAAGAAGACCGTACGTACCCGCCTCGCCTCTAAAAACTTAACGCATTATACGCTCGATTTTCTTCCACCTCATTCCGATAAAGGAGGCGATGATGTTTTGCTTGTTTAAAGACCGTTTTAAAAGCAAATTGATCGCGCAAGTAAGGGAAGTATATATATATAAATGTATACCTCATCCACTTTTTCTCTTTCAGAGAACTTTCATTACGTTTAATTTTTTAATTCCTTTTTTGTAGCGGCCAGATTCGAAATAACTTTTTTTTTAACAAAATCGAAACCTGTCGTTTAAATCCCGAATTAAATTAGTTCCAATGCTGCTTTGTAAACAAAAAAATAACAGTATGAACACATGGAGGTATAAAAAAAAAGATGAGAACAAAAACAATTTATAAAATGCAACAAGGATAAATTGGTTTACTCAGCATGTAGGATTTAATTAGTTGCATCGTTAAAAAAGACCGGATTTAATAAGCAGCCAATCAGAATCGATTTATAGCCATAAGCGTGAGAAATGGATTTATTATATTGTATGAAGGATTTGATTTATCAAACAAGTATATTTCTTTTCAGAAGCACACATGGACGAATAGGTTTTGTAGTTAAATGACAGATTGGAAGCATTCCAAACGTAAAATTGAAGTGTCCTAATACGTGATACTTTTTATAAAATTGCTACGCCAACGCCCAATAAAATATTTATTGTAATTAGGTTTAAATAAATAATTGAATTTTATCCAACCGCATGCAAAAGGCCCTTATTACATTATTAGCGAATGAAGAGCTTCAAGTAAACGCTAACAAAACTACACTACAGTTGTAGCATTTACGAACAAGAGGCAGCTATTTTTAGTTAAAGTATTCTTGAAAGGCAATTACCAATATACTTGAAGTCAAATACCTGGAGATCATATTCGACCCGAGACTGAATTGAAGCAAGGATTTAGAAAAAAATCACCCTAGAGCAACAATGACATATTGATCTAGCCGAAGACTCTTGGGGAAAACTTGGGGCTATATCAGGCGAATTATAGCATTATAAGATCTATGTTCGCCCACGTTTCCATAGTATGATGGCCAAAACTAAACGAAAAAGCAGCAGAGGCTAAATCCCAAAAACTACTAGAGAATGACAATTACAGGGGCGCTACGCACCTGCCCACCAGCAGCAATGAATGTTATACTAAACATCACATCCCCTCATCTGCATATTAGGAAGATGGCGGTCCTCAGTGTATATAGGCTAAAGTATAAACTTTAAAAAACTCCTCCCCTAAATGAGAGATAAAATCACTAGAGATGCTAACTGACATTTTGTTCGTTACACTAAACTAAATTATTCATTCAAAGTAGTGATTCCAACTAAAGATGAATGGAACCTAGGAGGACTAAAATTTTAAAGAGGATCCCTGACGTGGTACACAGACGAATCCAAGGTGAAACAAGGGGTGGGGATTGCAGTTTTTCTTTTAATAGCTTTAGGTAGAAATATTTGCCAAAGATATTTGTATCCAAGAAACGCATGAAAAGAGCTAACATATGTATATGCATTGATAATCAGCTCTAAAAGCAAAAAACTTTGAGTCTACGCTAGTATGGTAGTGTTTAAATGATGTAGTGCGCAGAATTAACGAATGAAGATCAAACCTTTTTTGCCAAAATAACAACTGAGAAAATCTGTTTCACGTCCAACATACGAATTTATCTACTCGAAAAACAGAGTGTGTTTCAACTGCTCATGCTGAAGGATTTATCAAAGGAGGGGTTGCGCAAGTTACTTGAAAGTGCACTGAAGTCTGAATACAATTTATTTGATAAATCAGGCAGTATTTTTAGTATTGACGAAAACGGTTTACAATCCAACGGGGGTCAGATTCCGCGACCACAATTTCCCACAATCATAATCATTGTGGCTTTATATTACTTATTGTTAGGTATAAAAATACTTAGTTTCTTACGTTGCACAGAAATAATCGAATTCACATTAATATTGTATAATTCCTTTATTAGATTATATCCTTAAATTAAATAAACAATTTTAGGCATTCTTTTGAAATGGAGAAAGGATTATTAGGTCTAACTCCTTGATTGAAGGTAATCGAAAGGAAATAAACAATTTGTTTATTTATATGTATCTCCACGTCCATTATTTAGTTTTGTGTGATGCAGAGTTTCTGATTTTACGCCTTAATATAGCATATAAGATTAGGTATAATCTTATATTAATCTTATCTATAGTGCAGCTCGTTTGAATTACTGCTACCACCAATAGTGTCCATAAATTTTAACTCCAGATTACACAGAGATGCATGCACATACATATGTAGATTAATAATCTTAACTATATTGCGGAAAAGAAAAAAAGTGTAAACGAAGCCTCATATACGAAGCCTTTTAATCAGGTAATCACATTTCAGATTATCCTCTGCCGCTACAGGAAATTAACCGCTCTACCATTCTTTCAATTAAACATAATTTTATCCTGGCGATCGCCGGCTAGCTCCATAAAGCAAAACAGGCCGACACAGAGCCAATGGTGCGGAATAGAGATGGTATCAGTTTGATTTATATACACCCGGCGGTATTTCGTTCCTTTTGACACGAGCTTCTATTCCATCTATTCAACCATACAGTCGCTTATATTCTCCTATAATGCCCAAGTAAATAGCAGTAAACTGAATTCGCGTCCGTGAACTTTTATCCGTCTTTTTTTTTTGTGTGTGTATCTGGACGTTCCGACAAAAAATAGTCTGCGCAAAGCCGATGTACAGCACCTTATTTAATGTCTGGACACGTATATAGTAGATTCGTATCTGAACACCAGAGGGGTCATTAAACAGGATTATTTTGGCGAAAGCTACGCCATGACTCGATTAAATCGTTTTGTTGTCAGCGTGACTTGCAGAGTAGCAAACCGGCAAATGAGGTGTTGGAAGGCAGAAAATAAAAGGAGGATTCGTAATTTAGCAGCAGTAATGAACCGCTTGTCAATGCTTTTGCCTTTTTTTTCCTGGTTACGGATGTAGTTGACCAGCTGGGAGCTAAGAAAAAATTTTATATGAATTCAAAATTGCTAAATGTGCAGGCATGGGAATAACCTAAGGTATAATTTCGTTAATAGTACCTAGATAAAAAGTAGATAACCTATCAAACTTATATTATTCTATAATTTGTTTTTTTTTTCTTGAAGTGATAAATCTAGTAAGATCAAAAAGTCTTTGGATCGCGATAGCCATGAAATGTAAAACTATATATAGAATTATTGACTTCTACTGCTCGTGGCTTATCGCTAATGGCACGCTAATGATATAAGCACACAAAAAAAATCTGCTTTAAGTTATGGTGAGTAATTCTTTTTTTGTTTTCATTGTATTTATTTATTTGTAAACGATATTAAACACAATATTGATGTTAACTTACATGTTCAAAATGAATTACGAGGATGGATCAAACTTGAACCGACTTCCTATTGGATTACAACAAATGAACAATATCTTATTTTGTTACATACATTCCTTCCTTCTGAATACATTTTTTCCCAGCGGCTAGGTAGAGTTTTTATCCCATTTTCATAAAAACGAGGGCGTGTCTTTAACCAGTTGCACACCAACTGCTCCACTTGATTAACGTCGTCAAAACGTGCCTCTCCTAGTGCATCTTTTATGGACCAAACTTATGGTAATCGCATGACGAAAAATCTGTACTGTATGGAGGGTGTTCAACGACAGTCCAAAGCATTTCTATTGGTTTTTTTTTGCGTTCGAGCGAGTATATGCGGTCGGGCGTTGTCACGCAAGAGCAGCACTTGTCGTATCAGACATCCCCGTCTTTTGGAATGAACAGGCGGCTTGAACACGCTCCAAAAGGTTGCAATAATAATCGGCATTCGTTAATGCCGTTTATCGTGAAGAAAATCCAAAAATAAAACTCCTCTATAATCCCAAAACTTTACCCGCAGACAAACGAGTTTTCGGCTTCACCGAGCAAGGTTCACTGTGGCTTAGTGGTGTGCCCAAGTCTGATCACAAGTCACTATGCGATGGAAAAATGCTCAGCCTTTGAGAAACTTAAACACGAACAGTTCGTTGATATTCCTTCATTTATTCAGCCTATGAATCCATCTTGCCGAAAATTTTCGAAGCGGAAGTTTTGTCTCAATGATTAATTGGATACTACCCCATAGCTTATTCCCACCGTTTTTTGAATTACTGCTATGGTTAGTCGCCGATCTGTCGCAATAAGGTCACGAATGGCATCAATGTTTTCACGAGTGTTTGTGCTTGTTTTTGGATGGCGTTAGTGAGTTTTGTTTTACACGGGATCTCGTCCGCCAACTTCGTGATGCCAAAATTTCGCTTGTGTTGTGGACAATGTTGACTCCCCATATTGATTATGCAATCTTCGCCAAATTACACCGGGATTTCTTTCGTAAGAAATTTGATGACTATGCGTTGCGCGAACGGGTGCTACTCTCTCACTCATCGTAAGAGCAGCTGATTGCGCGCAACTGCATGGTAGGCGATGACATGTCTTAACACATCGGACTGTCCCCTCTCACCACATCACTACTTATCTCTCTCACGAGTGTATGTCACTCATAGGAAGGAAAAGTCGTTGCCTATATGATCTACGTGTTTCCAAACCAAAGTTACCTATATTTTTTTTTTTTCAGAATTATATCCCTAAGTTTGGTCACTTTACCTTGGGACAATTTTTGCATGAGTATACATGCATCTAATTTATTTATTCATTTACTTAATCCCAGGTCTCCAACCGTTAAATGTAAGGCCTTTACAAAAAGTTCATTGTCTTGTTTTTATCTTCACCTTCCATTTTTTTCGGCTCTTTGTCAGTTCTTTTGCCTCATGCCAAATTCATTTCTCTATCTGCATCCCTTATCTCATCGTTCCATCTTCTTCTGGTATTTTAGTTTCGTAAACTTAAATATAATAATAACTTTATTTATTTAATGTTTTTTTTTTCTTCTTCCAATTATGAGAACAGCTAATAATTCATGTATTTACTGTATTATCCTAAGTATTTTTATTTTGCTTATCTTGGATTTCTGTTGGCCAATTTATTAAATATTATTAGTATTATTGGAATAATATCTTATTTCCTATATAAATACGCCTTTAAATTCTATGAATGTTAAAGTTTTATATGCTTGATATTCTTCAGTTACTATAGCTTAATTTTAAAATTTAATTTATAAAATATCATGAGTTTCTGATTTACTTCTTTATTTACAAAAAAAAAATCCGCCCTCATTCTTTGCATTCGCAAACGCAATTTACTGCTGCCCACGTTGATATTTTACCGTCATAATCCACGTCCAAAGACGAAAAGGAAAAATCGGGCAACTCGTGCTTAATACAACAGTTGCGAGAAAGTTTACCGACGTGCTTTCACGTCTCGCCGCGTGGGTTTCAGATCTCTCTTTTTGTGTGGCAGGTCAGACAAGTAAGTAAAACGGTTCTTTCTCCACTGCTATACGTTCTCTCGCGCCGTCATTATTAAACGAACTCTCGAATCGCAACTGCTCCCTTCGAATCCTTAATATACTCATAATTAAAAGCACGTGTACACCGGTGCAGTTTCCTTATTTCACTTTCTATCTCGGCAACGCACACACGACCATACATTTATTTCATTTAATGATAAATAATGACAGGAGAAAATTTCAATTATACATGGATATGGACTCCACAAGTTGCTGCAAGCAAATTCAGGAACTCCCTAAAGAGTTGAGTTGTTGTCCGTAGGTTGATTTATACCGGATAAGGTTGCTGGATACTAAGCCGACTCGAGCATGGCTATAAATTGTAAATTACGTTTTCTGGACACGCACCACGTTGGCCGTTTCCACTGGTTTCCACGGTATTACCATAGAATCCAATCGAATTAAACGAACGGAAATAGATATCGAGTGTGAGTACTTCCCTGTCGCGGCCAGTCAATTAGTGAGCATTAATCTGACTATAAATATTGAATAATTTCCTATTATGAGATAAAAAAAGAGGATTTAGTTCGTACGCTGATAATAAGCAAGTGGAAGTCTAATTAAAGCACAAATTATGCTATGCTAGAGCGAGCTAATTAATATGGTAACGTTAAAAATATTAAGTGCCGTAATTCAAAGACTGTTTGACATTTCTACGAACCAGTTTTAAACTAATGTTCTAAGTGACAATTTCTAATGTAAAAGTTGTTTTCCAATATTCAACATGGCGAAAGAAATAGTAGATACAAAACCCGCCAAATCACTTTATCTTACTTTTCAATAAATAAAAACGCTCAAGAAACAAAGTAGGTACTGCAAACGTTATATTTTCAAATTTTATAGGTACTCTGAGTTTTTCTCAAATCTAAACATAACTATAATGCATTTCTCTATGTCCAGTTTTTACCTATGTGAACTTAGCACCCCACATCCCAGGTCTTCAACCACACCACAACACTTTCTTCAACATCATCAGCATCAAACGTCGTTGTTTTGACATTTTTCTCCAATCTTCTTCATAGTGCTTAAATAATAAGTGTCCTATGAATACCGCTTTTCGATGATCTAGAGGTCTTCCTTATGACATAACGTCAGGATTCAGGCTCATATTCATTTTCCCGCATTACAGAATACTATTGGAAGATTCACAAATGCTGCCTGAAGCCACATTCCAACTTTTAATGGTTGCCCAAAGTTTGCTTTAAGGAGCAAAATATATGCTGGCATCTCTAATGACTAATTACTTCTGATTTGCGGACCTGTAGGACTGCAAGGTGTGCCAAAAGGTCACCATCTTCAAAGTTGTTCATCAACTTTAACCTGTAAGCACTGAGGACCTCCATCCTCCTGATTTGTAGATGAAGTAATAGCTGTTATTGGACAGGTGCGCATTGCCCCTGTAATTCCCAAGCAAGGTAATTAGCTAATCTCTGTAATATATCATTTTTGGCAGGACTAGTATCCCATTGCTTCTCTATGGATAATTCTATCTGATTGTTTGTTCCAGTTCAGTCTCTGGTCGGCTATAACTTCCAGATATTAAAACTACTTTTTCTGTCTGTAAATCATATAACTGTGGTTTTATTAGCGTTTGCTCAAAGCTTTTGTTTTAATTACTATATCGAAACTTTTTTTAGTACGTCTACATTGCAATATTTATGCTCCACGGAATGTTTTGAAAGATTTCGTATCTCCACAACGCAAATAAGCTAATGCGAATAATACTTGAAGTCGAATCCGACATAATTGAAAATCATATTATGTCAGTTCGCCTACAGTCGCCTCATACATCCATGTAACGTGTCAAAACAAGCGCGAATAATCTAGACACAAGTAGGGACACGTAACGGACGCGTAATGCTACCACCAACGTTCAACAAGTCGAACGACATATTTAATACAAGAGCGCGTGTGGGCAGACGCTTGTCGCTTATCTATTGTTATTATTACACGATTATCGGGCATAATGACACCGTTTGCGTCGGTTGAGCTACCGTCAATTGTACGCTAGCCGTCAGTTTCGTGGCATTGAACGAGGTTAGAATCTTCTTGGTTGTTTTATTTTGGCAGCGAGTAGGATATCGTCGTGTGTACAATTTGTTTCATTTTGTTTTGTTTAACGAACATCACACATGGTCAAAAATTATCTTCTTATATTTGAAGCCTACTTAACTGTATAGCTAATCGGTAAGATAAATACCAGTAGACCTGATCAAAGACATTTAATGAAACCTATCGGAGAGATTTAATAACTAACTAACTTCTTCTTCTTCTTTTATAACGGGTCTTTTGGTTGATCATTTGACGTATTAGACCAACCAACTGAAATTTTGCCGAACCCAAAGGAGTTTCAACCTCCGCTAGTGATTTTTTACGTGCTAAACATCGCATTGACGCATGACCAAACGGTTTTACTTCCTATCCGAGAAGAAGACATCTTCTGATTTTAATCCACAATTAAAAATCACCGCCTAAGCCTGGGATCGAACCAGCACCTGCGGGGTGAAAGGCGAGCATGCAAGCCATACATCATCATTATCATATATCTGAGCCATCGGTGTAGAAGTGGACATGGTGTGGCCAGAGGTTATTGACATAGTTAGCAAAGATGCCGTTTAACGTCTTTAATCCAATCTTGGTTAACATTTAGATAGAGTTTGTGGAGGTGAACTGCATAAGAAACGGAAAATGGGGGAGGGACCAAGCTAGAGAAAATCATGGAGGAAAGAGAATTACACTGGGAAAAACCAACAAGCAGAATGGGAAGAAAGTTATTCATTTTCTTGGAGGCATTTTTACTGTCCAAACGAATACAAAGGTTTTCCCGGACAAATTATGTAGAATCGCTATTACTGTAGAATCTGATTGGTGACCGAGATTATTGCTCCTTTGTGGTAAGAATGTCATAGGGTGTGCGTCAAGGATCTCTCTTAGACCCACTTCTGTTCATTTTGTTACCGACTTGAACAACTATTTCATTCAATTTTGGGTTGTAAAGACAATAGTGTTGCTTTGATTGGTAGTACGTTTCTCGATACTTTTAATACAGATTAGCAAGCTTCTAGGCAGCCAGTCTAATTTCTTAACCTCTTAGGATCACCATATTTCGAAGCTGTGTTGTTTAAAAACTCGTAAAACCATATATTATTAAGCCTTTCGAAACGTTTTGCATTTCTATAAATTAGGTCGTTTTCTTTGTAAATCATAATTCCATATAAATAAACTACTAAAGACAATTATATACCATACATTGACTAAATAAAGGAACGAACTCAAGCACATCATGGATCAATCCAAGGAATTTGATATTTTGCTGATGTGCTATTGCATAATAATTATTATTAGGTGATTCTAACTATGCATGTGTATTAAAATAAATCATTATTAATTAATTATATTTAAGTATTTATCTTAAAAAAAAAAATATATTGGTTCAAAAAATCGTAACATTTACATTCAATATTTTCAAGTGTATACCAAATACAATCCCGTGAGAGGCTATATACATCCTTTTTCCGCAAGGAAGGAGAGAAAAGGGACCCAGATTTATGGCCGAATGACCACAATAAACACCAACCAGTAGGGCGAGCGCCATTCCCGTTGACAGTTATCGATTCGGTCGGTGATCAATACCACTCTCATTTCTCCTCGTGCAGGCATATACATATGTATGCAGTATACCCCTCTCATCCCTACCCGCCCCTGTTTTCTTTTTTTTTCCTCGCGAATAAGGTTAAATAACAAAACGAGAGGAAATAAACGAAAATTCGCGAACCACACACGTCCATGGATATACATCAGACGCGTGGCTTTATGCACTATGTAGAACGCGGCTAGCACATACACGTATATAAATACATACCGACGCCGTTTGGTGAAAGCCCAACATCAATAACGCGCCGTTAATAAGGAAATGGGCCGCGGTTCATTGAGCCTGTTCGAAATTCGCACGATGTGCTGCGCTCTCGCCATTTAGGAGATCGTATTTTCAACTGAACGGGGGCCCGTTCGCACTTTTCGACGTTTAACCTGATTAGGAGCGGATCCGATGGATCGGCGATGGATAATTGAAGCTAACGTATCGCTTTTGACGTCCAACCGAAGCGATGGCTATCGTGCAGGGATGCGAACAATGACGTCATGGCCTACTGAATAGTTGATTGAGGTCGAATATGGCGGACGTAGACCGTTGGCCTAAATTGATTTGAGAAAAGTAAAAGATCCTCTTCACGGCGCCTTTTAGACGTTTTCGTCATCGAAATTTATAATGAAATAAAGAAGAATAAGAAACATGACGCATAAGTGGCATGATATACCTAGTAACCAAATTTTTTTACTGTTCTGTTGGATATTATCGTAAACCAGCAGGTGTCTGCCTGCGTCACCGCTTTTCTTTTTAGAATTAAGTGTGAACAATCGATATTATAAAAATGCAAATCGCAAGCTTCAGTGAAGATATGACAATCTTCCAAGCTGAGGTTACCACACACTAGTAGAATTTCTGAAGTTAAGTAAGACTCTATACGTTCTATGACATCCAACTCATTAGTTCCCCCAGCATTTGACTGTAAATCATCTTTAGGTACTCGGTACTAAAGAGTACCTAAGGAGAGAGTACCTAAGGAGGTACGTCGGTGAGTTAATACCTGAAACAATAGGTCTCATCGAATTACCTGGTTTATGAATTTTAGGTAAACAATATAATCTAGGTACAAAAGGATTACTTGCATTTAAACGCAATTTCAGGGCAGAAGTTATTAATTGTGGACAACTTCTTAACGCGTCTTTTGTTTGTCTAATCATCTTAGGGAGGGGATTTTTCTTTAATTGACCGTAGCGTCCATTAGCTATTAAAAGATTAACACGGTTGGAATAATCGGTTTTGTCCATAATTACTAACTTGTTGCCCTTGTCGGCTTTAACGTAAAAACAGTTTGAATCTTACAGGCATCTCTCACGAAAGATTTTGCAGAATCTGAAAAACCTTTGAGAAAAAAAAAAAAAAAGAAAAAAGTTGAGCAAACTAGGCGTTCAATTTCAACTCCTTATAAAGAACATATTGCACATTTCAAATACAACAGACCAGATAAATCTAACGTTGCTCGACATATTTTAGACACAGGTCACGGTATGCCTACAGATAGCCTTAGGCTAGTTAAAACTGTAAATAATTTTAGAGAATTAGATAGTTACGAAAGTATTTATATACTTAAAAACAAATGTAAATTAATGAATCCCGACAAAGGACCAATACCCGAGTCCAGCTTATACGAATTATTGTTAACTTCATTGCTAGTTCGTCACGTTCCATTAGATTTAGATAGTATATAAGCCTTGTTGTTTGTAAAGGATGTCAGTGTTATTCTACTAGTGATTTGGTGAAGAGCATATCGTCCAAGGTTTACCTTAGCCGAAAACACTACGTTTAACACTGCTCTTCACTTGTTTTTCTACTGAAGATGGCAACTTAGTTGCCGAAATACGTATTTAGATTTGTATCTTTCTAATTTTTGTGGTAAGGGATTTTTTTCATTTTTCTTTTGGATTTTTGTTATTCAATGAACAGTTTTGGTGGCATCAGTTACGCTGTTGCTGATTTCTGTTCTAGCATTTAATATCCGGCTCGTTATAGACCAAACAATATTATTTATTTTTCTTGTATGACATTTTAGGAATTACAATTGCCACCATTTTTTGACAACTGTCATATACAATTGATGTTTACAAACACATTATATTTTTTTAACTGTATATATATGTGCGTAATTCCTCCTGATATTTGATGATCACCATATTTCTTCCTATTTGTGAATGGGAACAACGGCTGTTTTATCTAGAAAATCTATACTTCTGCACCTATATTTTCATCCCAGAATAAGAAAACGTTTTGGAAGAATAAGGAAACAAAATCACTATTTTCACCAGAATCATTAACTTTCAATTATCTCCAATTCAACCAGAAATGTTCCCGAGTGGCAGCGGTTCAAGCAGCAACCCAAACAGACTCAATATTTAGTGTCCACCGCTATGGACGTACTAAACTGATACATAACGCAACGCAAACACATTACCAGTGTATTTCTCACAATATTAAAGATGACAAACAAACCAATTACAATATCCAGCCCAGTTTATTTGATAACCAGCCAGTTTTTTGTGCATCCCACTTCAATTTTCAATGCGTTCGGGCGTGAAAAGATAATTCGTTACCAATTACTACTGTGGCGCGAGATTCGAAGCAACGTCACGGCGGGACACAATGGCTAAAATCAACAAGGCGATACTTTAAGATCGCCTGCCTACGGTGAGAGTGTTTTCCCGGCAAACATTACGTACAAAAACGCCTGAGCTATTGTCGGACAGCATTAGCGTCTGTCGGTAAATGAATTGTGACGCGGGGATAGGGATTTCGTTATCGCCTCAGAGAGAAGACGACAACAACAATAACAACGACATAATGGTGGAGCGGAGACCAGGAAGACCTGTCGACAAACAAGTATTAGCGGTTAAGTTGTGTGTGTTTAGAAGTGACAACTTTATTTTCGTATGGGGACTGGGATTCCTAGAAAGCAGCTGCACATTGTGTGCATTATGATTTAGATGAGTATGTTTAGTATACACGTAAAAAGCGACGGTTTTTGTTTACAGCTATGTTACATATGTGCGAGACTAACTGCGAAACTGGATGCATTTTTTTAATAACTATACAAGATTGACATGTTTCTTTACCATGATTAAAAATGTTTGTTTTGTTAAAGGTAAAATAAGTATTCAAGATAATCCATTCTTGAATAATTTTTGATAAAATATTCTGGTTAAACATAATTATTCTTTTTCGTCTGTATTTGTTAAATAGTTGATGACGTTGTTGCAGGTGGTAATTATTTTCCTATATATGATATTGGTGAAGTTAACAAGTCAAACAAAAAATTTGAAACAACAGTTTAGAAACAGTCAAGGATTGACAGAATATTTGATCCACCTTTCTTGTTTACTGAATATTCAAAAGGAAACTCCTGCGGAAGTTTTTATTGAAATATTTACATACGATATTGAAGAAAGAACAGTCAAACTTATGCACAACTTTGAATCACCTTTAAGGTGATTTGTAGGTACATATTTTTGGAAATAAATTTGAGTTGGTCATAAATGTCGATATTAGTTGGATGAACTGATGCTGCATCTATGTACATTTTGTAAATAATTTGGGACTAGAACCTTCGTTCGTTCCTGGAGAAACTTCTATAGCATTTTGTATCTGCTGCAGCATCAGAAGAATTGAAGAATACCAAATACTGAGTGAACAAGTTGTGCCACTCACGGAAAGACTATAGTTTTGAAGCAGCATCTTCCACAAAATGAGGTATAGATACAAAGATTTAGCTCGGACCATGAGTTTCTGGTTATATGTTCCAATTCGAGTTCTAGAGGTGGAACATAGTCAATTGATACTTGACCTCATCTTACTAAAGAAGATTTTCTGATAATTTATTAGTTTTGTGACACTGTTAGAAGAGTTGAAAATGAAGAAAATTGGGGCAACAAGTACAATGCGATCAAATAGACTAAAAGAAAGAAATATGAAGAAATATGCGTACATGGGATTAAACTTTTCTGCCACACACTGTCCAAACGTCAGCAAATATTAGTGCAAGCCTACCAAAGCAATTATTATAAATACAAGTGATAAATATAAATAAAATTCTAAAACTTAACAAATTC
Organism: Cetonia aurata; assembly: GCA_949128085.1. Lineage (NCBI taxonomy): Eukaryota > Metazoa > Arthropoda > Insecta > Coleoptera > Scarabaeidae > Cetonia > Cetonia aurata. Next base: position 42,044,748 of record OX421885.1, read on the forward strand.
CTATTAGAAGAAATAAAAACTCAGTGAATATAACAGTTCAAACTTAAAAGCAATAATTGTACAAAAATGTAAAACTATAAATACAACAAGAAATGCTAAAAAGCAAATTATTAATTATTTATTAAATGGTCGAATAACATTGTGAGTGGTTTTGTATATCTTTAATTTTGTAATATTTAATGACAAACCTCTAGCTTGAGAACAATGGTTACGGTAGCAGTCAAAACGTCGCTACCATGAATAAATGATTACGAAGTATACTGGAACTGCTGAAATCGGCCGCTTTTTGTCTCTCCTTTTTTAAGGAACATTATTATTTAGTATGAGAACTTTTAGCGTGGATTATTCAACGAATTAGAATTTGAAACGCAACTTTTCTATTTTCGTTTTACGAAACAGTTACTAGTAAACCAGTTTATGGAAAGGCAGAATATCTCTTGGGAATTAAAAAGTGGCAACTGCTAGTAGCCAAACAGAATATAATGTGATTTTGTGTATAGATTTTGAATATAACATAACAATGGAAAAATACCAAATTATAACATTACATAATTCATAATCATAATTCGCTTTTTCTGCACGCCAAGATTTAGGTATACACTTATTACTACATTAATATTACACAATCCACTCATAATTTTCGGCTCATATTTTATATAACTCCCCTCTGGAAATACTGGCACGTGTTGGCTTGTTTACGTTCACTTGCAATGTCATCTCAAGCAAGGGCGCCACCATTACATAATACATCGTCCATTGATTAATAAACAAACGAAACTAGCCATCGGTAGCGAGATCGCGGTCGAATATCCGATAATCTCGATGTGCTTGGGGGCTCGATTGTGTGCTTGTTCGTTTCGAGCGCGGTTTACCGACGCGACGGTAGCGCCATCACGGTTTCGCCATTGTAGCGATCGCCTCCCCTGCGAATCGACCCAACTTGGCGGCGCTGATGTTCGAATTCGCACGTATACATAACTTACGACATATGTATGTATGTAGCTGTACGTACACGTGTGACCTTCTGCGCGGTTTTTTACGACACCGTGTGTGTCTGAAACGCTTTATTATTTGCGCGATTGGGTGGCGTTTAACACAACGTATTTGCGTCGAAATTGTATGCACTGATTCGTGCTGACAACAAGGTAATCGTTAAATATGTTAAATATGCACGCTATTGTGCATAATTGAAAGGTCATTCCGCTGATGTGATGGCGGATGATAGATTTGATCAAAGTTCGCAAACATATTACAGTGGTATTGTTTTACAATTTACAATCGATAAATAGTTTTTTAATGTTCTTATCGTCAAACTAGCAATCCCGTCATCTACACGGTGGTTTTAGTGAATACTAGAGACCGGATTATAAGCAAAGTGTATATACTTCATTTTTTGTAAATATTTAAGCATACCCTATATGCTCTCGTATTACACAGATTAAAGTTAATTAGCGTTAATTAGTGATTGCATAAATTGCAAGTTTAGGCTTTTCTATGCACATTTTTACAAAAGTTGCATATTGCTTGGCATAATGAAGCTTATTCTTATTCTCTGGACGTGAAATTGTCACCCTGTGTATGCATGTTTCTTAATTAGAAATTACACATACTGTATCACCATTATTTTCCGTTGTAACACTAAAACATTCGCAGAAAACACAAAATTTTTATCTGTGCTAGATATCCGTCAACTATCGATAATTTACATATGTACTTGGTAACCGACGTCTTCCGAATAATGGTTATTACATTAATTATAATGTTACTTAATAATGTTTTACCATTTCTTCGATCCCCTTTGCGCTTATTTCACAGCAAATTCGTCGTCGTTCAAGGTTTCGATGTTTTGACCTACCTGCTGATCACCGGCAATATTACATAATCCGACCCTTCTCGCCGGCGCCCGGAGATCGGCCTTGGGCATTGTCGGTCCATTACCGAAAATCGTGAAAAATCGAAATTTCGGAAAAGGTTTCCGCGTTTTCCCGCTTTTAACGACAAACGGGGATACCGTCTACGCCCCCTAAAAATATTTCGGCGCCTATTCGCGGTCTACGATCGAATCCCTTGTAACAAAACATGCCGGCTAGAGGCGTCCACGCTACTAATAGCGTATTGCTTTTGGATGCCTTTTACTATTGTTAACTAGATATTCGGGCCCGTTCACCCGACCTACTAATCAGTCGTTTGATGTCCGCTTACCGTCCCAACTCTGCAGAAAGTAGAAAGCCCGCGTTCCACCTGGAACGCACCGCTTACCGTCCCAACTCGGCAGACCAGCCAAACCGCGCCGCTCTCCGCTAACCCCCGTCTACACCTGTGACTGGTTTGGGATCGTCGGTACAGCCTGTATATTCCTTTTTTTTAATTCTTGCCTCTCACTTGTAAAAAGACTCGACGACGCTTCGCGTCTCGCAGTCTTTTGTTTGTGTGATTGGCTTGGGATCGTCGGTACACCCTTTATATTCCTTTTTCTCATTTAGTGTAGTTAATGAATATATGTTAGTATCAACGAGAAATCCATACCAGAGTTACCTAATTACAATTTTTTAGGATTAACGGTCGATTCTTGTTTAAAATATAAAGAACACTGCGCAGGTATCGAAACCAAACTTTCTTCCGCACTTTATGGCGTTAGACTTTTGCAAAATTGCGTTAATCTGTGTTCCCTAAAGTCATTCTACTATGCCTATGTTGAATCCCGCCTCCGTTATTGTATTATTTTTTGGGGTTCGTCCCCTTACGCTACAAAGCTTACCCTCCGCACTAAAACAATGTCGGTCTGTGTCGAAATTTAAAAGAGAATTAATGATATACGTAAAGAATAATTCATTTTATACAACCGACGAATTTATGAATTTATGATTTTATTAATACATAACTTTTATATTTATTTCTTTATTTATTATTTTTATGGATAATATTATGTTATATATATTTATGTTTATGACAGTGTCTATGTTCGCCAGGAATTCACGACAATAAACCATTATTATTATTATTATTATTAATGAATCAACCATATCTTCGTTATAGAGGTTCCAAATTAAATAGCATTTTATTCTGTAATTTTCTCAGTAAACCAGCACATAATATATCACCTAGGAATAAATTTTCTCTGAACAACGAACATTTCCTAATTTCCACATGTATTTTACAACACCTCAGTGACGTATTACAAACATTATAAAACATCTCCGAGCGCAGGCTCACCAACACCTATGATTTATTCCCTTAAAAGCACTAATGGTATAATTGAATTAATTCAAACGGCCGACTATAAATTATCCCGCAATACCGTCGTCCATTAATTTCGTTTACGATCCGATACCGGCAAGTATAACGCTAGTTTTATACGAGGCGAAGCTGCCACAAACGTAAATCTCTTTCCATGCAGCTCCTCAACAGGTCAAAGTGTGCTGGGTGAAAGTTTTTCCCGCGGTACCGTTTCGGAGAAGATGATCGCTAATCGCTTTTAACCGAGGCACGCGAATCTATTCCGGGATCAAGATCTTGTTTATACGTTCATTTGTCACATGGTTGACGTGGATTGGATCCAGTAAAATTCTGTTTTACCGGAAAAATTGTGATTTTAGTTGGTTTACTTGCGTCTAGTATATGATAATTTTGTTTTAATTCTATTCTATATATCTAATTTGTAGTCCACATATTTTTTAAAATGTTAAAAGATTCTAGGAAAGAAAACAAGAAGAAATTGATAAAATCGAGCAGGATTTGATGGATTCTATTAAATTATTGATACATACTTCATAAATAATAAATTAAAGCAAAGTATAACTTTCCTCGTCACACTTACACAAACAATATCGAACCATTACAGTTATTGTCTAATGAATTAACAACCAATTATATGAGGTATACGATTATAGAACGAGCCAATAGCACCATAATTTTCGTATAACAAGCATGGGAATTTTAACATATGGATGACCTGGAAACTCCCAACTTAAATCGTCTATGTAATATCGAGTTGTCAACGACAGATGGTTCAACTTTTGCCCTTGAAATATAAGAAGCATATATTATGCAGAGTGACAGTTGCATCTGTGCCCTTAATTACAATTGAACGTGTTCCGGAATAACCCTTTTGTCTATCGCATTTTCTACACGATGCACCTGCTCACCATATTCTACAATTTGGTTGTATCTGTATCCAGATTGTAATGATTGAAAAATGAAAAATGATTTTGATGGAGTTTCTTGAGCATATTTTTTTTAATTGTAGATTACAGCAGAACTGCTAAAAGCTCTGAAACTTTCTAATTCAGTTGTAAGTCAACCGACAAAGTCAATCTGCTATATTGTAGGCAGCAGCATTGATCTGTTCCACAAAGCGTGGAGCATATTGACTGTAGCAGCGACCAGTTAGCCTCCACTTTGAAATGCAATTAGTGGCTAATTAATAGCTTTTGTGGTGTTTGTAAACGTGTGTGTGTGCCTTGAGCTAAGGTCTACGGAACACGCACGATTATAGAGGTCCAAGTTTACTGACACTTTACCGGTATACTAAATAACGTAACAGCAAGATTGGGTATCTAATTTAGTTTAATTATTTATTCGACGTCTACAAGGGGAATGCGATAAAAGATTAGTCCTGCATTAATTAGTTAATGTTAGTTAACATGCAGACTTGGAGTGAATTAGGAATATACCATTTATTTATTGCTATTAGATAATTTAATACAATACACACAGTTCTCCACGGTGTTTACCGTAAAATTGATTTTATTAAACCTAATAGACTAATAGAAGACAATTGCAGAGCATAAGTCATTTCCAAACTTTATCTAATGTGTCAAGATTTTGTTTACAATATCACAAAAATACATACATTATTTCTGATACAATAGAATATTTATACACTGTTAGAAAGGTTTCTCTCATTAAATACAATATACTTTACATCAAAGCAGTGACGGCTCGTCAGGGGAGGCTACGGAGGCTAAGCCTACCCTATTATTTTTAATAAAATAAGTAGCGTTTATTATGTATCAAAATAATGTTTAAGCATCGGTTATATACTAAAATAAAGTAATTTTACAAAAAAAAATTATAATCAATAGTATATTTATTCATTACTTAATTTAAAAATGCACACAAATTTCCAATAATGCGCGAAATTTTACTGTACACACTATAATAGCAAGCGAGGAGGCTAGCCACAGATTTGGCTCCGCACCGATGATTAATGCCATCGGTGAAAGCAATGTGTCTCCGAAAGTGCACGTGCACTTTATACGGCGAATACGTATGGTTGGAGGCTTGCCGCCGCGGTGAGATCCTACCCGATCGGCACGTTGCGTTATCGGTCGTAAAACGTTGCTACGCAACTGCCCATGCGACTCTCAGCTCCCAGTACTAATAACTTAAGAAGCGTTGGGTGCGTTTTGTTAGGTTACGCACTCAAAATGGATAAAATGAACGAAATTAGAATTTGCCAAGATATTGTCCACTGGTTGGTAAGAAATTCTTTTAGTTGTTTAAACATAGAGACGAAATTACACATCGTACAAAACATTGAGAGACCACGGCCTAATTTATCTGTAGTATCAAACGACGGCAACCGGCAAAATCGTGGTTTTAGTTCATTATGGTACACTAAATGTGGTTGGTTAACTGGTTCAATTGAACGGGAAAGATTATTTTGTTGGCCATGTCTACTTTTTTCTAACCAAACCGAAACGTGGTCGAAATTAGGTTATACAGATTTAAAAAATCTACCGCGCGCTACAGAACGGCATTTTAAGTCCAAAGAACACATTTCATCGTTGTGCAAATTTAAATTATTTGGAAAACAAAATATTGCTACTGCTATAGACAGCGCGCGCAAAAATGCAATTATTGCCTATAATAATGAAGTTAGAGAAACCCGCAAAAAAAAAGAAAATTAATAGACGTAACAATATTTTTAGCATCACAAGATTTAGCTTTTCAGGGACACAATGAGACTTCAGGTTCTTTTAATCGTGGAAATTATAAAGAATTACTCGAACTCTTTGGTAAATATGAACCTAGTTTTAATAAATTTGTCAGTAGTATTTTTTCGGGTACATCTAAATCTATACAAAATGATTTAATAGATTGTATTTATTTTATCATATATACATATATATAATCATGAAAAATATGATTTAAAAAAAAAATTAGTCGCGCGAACATATGATGGTGCATCTGTTATGGCAGGGCATTTAAATGGTTTACAAAGTAAAAAAAAAACAATTGCACCTCAGCTCTTTTTGTACATTGTCATGCTCATGCCTTAAATTTAGTTTTGAGTAAAGCTTGTAATATAAACAAAGAATCTACAATGTTCTTTTCTAATTTAATTGTTATTGTTTTTAGTGTTTATTTTTGGTTTATTATTACGTTTATCAAGAGTTTATTTTTACGTTTTTATTACCTTTTTACCTATCACCTCATCCATTTTCCTATCCAGGCAAGATTTTACTCTCCTCTACGTGGTTCTTGCTAGACAATAATTTATATTTTATTTTAATCTATTTTTTTTCCAATTTTTATTCTACACTTACAATGCCACAATAATAACTATAAAAATATAATTTATTCACTGAGAAGGGTTACTTAGGCTACAGTAACCGCCCTTGAACAAAACATCACGAGCCGCCACTGCATCAAAGAACTTTTAGTTTACTTTGTTTTGTAAGGTTAATTTTTAAAGTAATTTTTCTACCAGTCCCAATGTCTCTCATACCATTTTTAATGGGAAGCAATTTTTGATATTACATTAAAAATAGAATTTCTTTGCTCTATGGAAAAATATGATTTATTAAGCATAATATCCTTTCTTTGTTTTACCATGTCCTTACCGAGGTGACTCGTTCTAAATGGCATGCCATAAATAAAGACAGGACATTCGATAGACCTGAAAAAGTTGTTAGGAACTAGTTTCTTGCGGAAGGAACATTTGTCAAGCGTGAATAAATAATGTGTTTCCGTCTATTAAACGCGAATAACAACTTCGTCGGAAGAAAAGAAGTTTTTAAATTTTATCAGAATATGTTATTTTTATTACTTCCCGTGTCAAATTTCGATGTATCAACCTTACTTATTCAATAACAAATGCTTTTGTGTCCCCTGTCTATCGCCCTACATTGGGCACGTTTAATTCTAACAGCAAATAAATTATTTACCGCCAGAGGGCGGCCCTATCTAATTGGGAGTCCGCGTGTGTGTCACCGATATTAGTGTCACCTTTCGACTGGTCTACAAAATATCAATCGAATTCGGCGTGTCGGACGCCCTTTTATCTTGTCGCGCCTTGACGTTTCACGTGTTAATCGATTCACGTTCACGACTGCTATCTGTATTTGCGATATACATTTTTCATTAACGTTTTAACGTTGCGCTTTCGTGCTGATTGATTACGTTTTTAATGCACCAAAATGGTGCGATAGAAAAGGAGTTCGGAAAAAGCAAACAAACAAACAAAACAAAAATAAACGGCTCGCTTGTATACATACGGGAACGCGCACGGCGGCATTAATGGAGTGTTACACGTAATAAATTACATTTTGCGCGCTGGGGGAATTATATTTATTACATCGCTGGTCCGTTTATAAATTGATATTGACGATAATTTGATTAATGTTGGTTGTTTTGGGTGATGAATTTTATTTGTAAATAAGTACGTTGGGCATTCCATAAATTAATTTAGAATTAATGTAACGTAATAATTTAGGACCGGCCAAAGTAGTTCAAGGACACAGAAAATAACTCCCAGTTATCCGCTCTTGTGTGCAAGTTGGCCACGTGTATTTTATAGTGAAGGTACTGACAACAAATGCTAATGAGGTTAAGACCTAGGGAATGCACCCGGAAACGACAACGTCCCGAAGCAGGCTCTGAAGAATCTGCCTAGGAAGGCGATTGCTGGTGCCACCAACATCTTCAAGTCGATGCTCCGCCAACGACACTTCCCGTTCCTGTGGAAGCGGGCGGATGTCATCATGTCGAAGAAGAAGCCGCACCCGACCATCTGGACAGAGGACTGTCGTCCGATCAGCCTACTCTCAGCGCTTGGCAAAGTCGCGGAGAGGCTGATCTTGCACCGCCTAGACGACGCAGTCGAAGAGCTCCAAGTCATTCCGGACACACAGTTTGGATTCCGGAAACAGCATTGAAGCGGTCAAGGCCGAATTCAACCGCCGCGAATACGCAGGAGCCGTCTTTCTGGATGTGACGAAAACCTTCGACAAAGTCTGGCACGAGGGTCTTCTGTTCAAGATGTACCAACTCGGATTCTCGATCAGAGAATTCCTCCGCATATATATGAACTTTTAAAATATATCCACAAAAATAAACGGGAAGTTCTGTGCAACAATGATGTCCACACCTATGATACTAGGTTTAAACATAATTTTCATATTCCTAAATTTTCATTAAATTTGACTAAAAATAGTCCTAATGTTTTGGGTTTAAAAATATTCAACGCATTGCCTCAAAGATTTAAAGAGATTATAAATTGCAATCAATTTAAGTACAGTGTTAGAGCATTCCTATTGGAAAGATGTATATATTCTCTTGACGAGTATTTTAATTCATGTACCCTGTAGTTTCCATAGTTTCTGTTTTTATTGTTATTTTTTGTGTATTGACGTTGCCCACATATTTATATATTTGTATCTATTGATATTACTGACTTGTCCCATACTACACTGTAGTCTAGAGGATTAATAAAGGAATTTGAATTTGAATTTGAGTCCTGCAGCTAATCCGGTCGTTCCTCCACCGACAAACGTTCCGGGACAAGCTGCCGCACGCGGTCTCAACACACCGACCCATGTCTTCAGGAGCGCTGCAAGGGTCACCGCTCTCCCCAATGCTTTTTAGCATCTTCACCAATGACATTCCCATCATCTCGGACGTAAATATGGCGATGTGGATGACGTGGCCATCTACAACAGCTCAATCCACCCGCGATACATCGGGAGGGACATTTTATTTCTAGAAATTTTTTGTAGGTTATACCTTTAGAGGTTGTTAACAGCATTGGGACTATTAATAGGGATGGAATTCCAAGGATTCTGGAAGGTTAAAAGTTGTTTTATTTTAGAAACAGCCCTCAATATGTCTAGAGTTTTTATTTTGGTATTTTTTCCTTGGCTTTTAAGTCGTTTCAATGATAACAATACTTCAGATATACAACGTTTCGGTTATTACTACAACCTTTATTATTATAAAATATAGTATAGTGATTTGAGTACGTACCACATAGAAGACGAAATTTTAAGTAAAAGACATTTTAAAGTAATTTTTTCAAAACATATGTTGATTGTATAACAGCATTAGAGTACAGACCACTAACTACCAAATTTTGCTACTAGATGGTAATCTTAATCCATCAGATTAATCGAAATTCCACGAAATTAGCAACACTGAGACAGTGCGAGTAAAAGACCTACAAACATTAGTAATAATATTAAATGTTCTTTTTTCGCTAAGTAGGCTAAATAAAAAAATATATATAAACGCCTTTATTGAGTCATACTGTAATAAAATACAAGGATTTATATAAATAAAATCCACGGTGTTATGTGTACGGTCTAAATTTAAAACGGGAAAATTTATAACGATGGAATTAGTCGCGGTGCAAAATATTTACACGAAAATCCAAAAACTTCAAAACAAATAGGAGAAACTTAAAAGAGTTTACGGGTATAAATAAGAATATAATGCTGTGCGAAAGTTTAACGTGTAGAATTAAAGTTGGCGAAACGTTTGTTTATGCGCTGTTTATTTGCGTAATTACATCTAAAAAGTAATGCCTATAAAACTTAAAGTCAGAAATACTCACTTGCACACAGGTGGCAATATTATATTTTATTTGACTTAATTTTATTTCATATTCATCAAGTGTTTTTTCACACACACACAGAATAGCAAGGATTGATGTTGCATATTATTCTTATTACAATTTAAGATGATTATTAGATTATCAAATAGTAGAAATACTGTAAAATAAAATAGAAAATTAAAATAACTGAGTAGGAAAACACACAATCTTCCTAAGTATTAAGACATTCTAATACTGTATATCGTGAACTCTGGAACTACCAACCGAATAACGAAGAAATAACCGAACGAAACAAACAGGTGGTAACGAAACGCTATAAGTAATTAACTCAACATCGTCCGTTGGCCAAACACAATGAGACCTTCGCTTTCTTGTATCGACGTGGAAACAAAGAGCGTCTGTCAGTCAAACACACGAATCGCACGTTTAAATTGCTGTGTTCTGGTCGGGGGGCGATATTCGATAGACGAATGTGCCGCTGAGAGCCGGGAACGTCCACGCCACTTGCAAAACGTCGATTGTAAAGATCCACGGAAGAACCGTACGAGAAAAAAACCACGGACGCCTTGAATAATAATAAATCACGGGGTCTTTAAACTTCGCGATGTGACCTCGAATTTCGCGATTTCATATAGACCTTCTTGGTCTCGCAACTTCGCGAATAGTTCGCGTAAGGTAACAGCTGTGCCGAAAAACAATGAAAATGGTGATGTAATGCTGTAGGTATATACAGTGGCGTAGATAAGAAATTTGCTATGTCTTGCCCAGTGACTTAAAAACTAATAAATTCAATTATTTAGAGATTCTAATCGACGTTAAAATGCCTATATAATCCTCAATTGATGGTTTTTACTAATTACTAAATAAATCATTTATATTATAACTTCACGTACCGCTCCATCTGTAGTGCACACGGAAGTACAAGACTTATTGTTAGTTATAGATAACCTTAAAGAATATTGACGCACATTTACAATACAGGAGCCTCAAAATCTTCGAGAGCTCTTACCTACGCCACTGGGTAATATGCATAACTAGAGACCAAAGACGTACTTGGAGAAATAAAGAAGAACGATTTTTATATTGTGTTCTGATTATTTCTATCATTCTAGACAAAGTTATCTAATCGCAAAGATATACCTTCCTCGCTTGTGTAAGTAACACAATTTTCCCCGATATATGCAATGAGGATGTAGCTTTTGACCGTATCTAAATCACTCTATTTTTACAAATAATTACGCAGTGCTTATCCAAACCGCGGGAATCTAGTTTTTACGGCCTCAACGTTTACTTTGATGCCACCATTAATCGAATTAGAATGTGCGTAGATTCGGATATACTATAAATCCAATAGAGATAATGAATCTGACTGAACTGCTTAAAATATGCACGCGATATGCAAATATTTAAAGCTAGTTAGTCTAGTTTATATCCTCGCACATTATTTAAACGAATTAAGTGAATAGGTTGAAGGCGACGAATAATTTTGAGGTTATAATTTGGTTTTCATTTCAATTCAGGATGATAAGATAATTTTATTGGAGTCGTATCATACGGTACATGGTACTACTGCGTTACGATGCAAAATGCATGCTTTCGGAAAACCGGGCGCGCGTATATGATTTATAAATGTTCCATTTCCGTAAAGTCATGAGGGGACAGCTGTATACAATATACGTTTTATACAGGTGTCCCTCCAAGGTGGATAATTAAAGGTTTTTAAATTCTACGAGGGAATTTGATTTGAGACTTATTTTTTTTATATGTTGAATCCAATCGACACAAAAAGTGTATAGCACAAACAGCTGAATATCTCACACAGCACCATCTACAGAATTTTAAAGAAAAATAAAAGTAGTTCCCGTAAGTTGATTTTTAAAACAAATAAATTTCCTGGCGATAAAGGTGACAGCTTTGACTTTTGTGAAACAGTTATCGGGCATCAACGACGAAAACCTATGCGTAGAACTGTCTCTTGTTTCTAAACTATCTATTACATAAGAAAATACTTCGCTTGGATGTATCCAATCTGAATTGTTTGAAAACTTTCCCGCTGGCTTGGGCTAAAGTCGGCCAGCTTATTCATCGCCGTTAAACGCCGGCATTCCGACAAAGTTCTGCGAAACGATCCGCTTTTAATAATAACTCTTGACTTGGCGTCCGTTTACGAGGGAAGTGAATTAAAGCGGAGTTAATCTTCAAAGTTTAATTTTTCGAGGATCGCTTACACCGTTCGCCTATTACTCAGTAACGGGATTAATGTTGCTACGTAATTTGCGAAAGTTTAATAGCTGTTTTATAAAAATCATTATGGCACTAACAAAGTAACTTCGAAAGTTGTATCAGATTTGGGAATTCGAAAAAGAAAAACCGCCAATGATGAAGAAGCTTCGTGAACGTAATTTCCTGTTTCGTCTAAGTACATATATACGGAAAGCGCCTTTAAGTTTCTTTTTCACTTGGCGGGATGTTAATCGACTTCTTTTTTTAAATTAAGATATGAAATGTAAAATTTCTCCTTGGCAACTTGATTTAGTCTACATCACATATACAGTGATTTCAATTAATTTTTTTTTGCAAAGAGCAGTTTGTCACTTTTTTAACTACCCACACAACTATGATCAGTAAGTTTCATGTGTGTAGCGACAACATAACTGCAAAGAGTAAACCCTAAAATCGTTCATTGGGACTTAATTTGTTGTCCACTGTCTAGAAACGGGTGGCAGAATCTACTGACGATTGCCAACAGTAGCATTAAAACATTCAGAAAAAGAAGAAAAACATGTGGAATATAACCACGCCTTACAGGTTTTTTTGAATTGTTTAATAGTCAAAGATTTCCAAGTATTAGCAAGGCTATTATAAATTTCAACTTCTAATACTTCAACACCATTAGCAGTCAGTTGCAAATTATGTTTCATAAAGTGAATCTTTTTCTTAGATTCCAGGAATAAATTTATTTTAAATTTTAGTATGCCATGTTTACGTCTCGAATATAGCAATAAATTACTAAATTTCAGTATATTTATACTGATTTCTAATACAAATTTCTCTCCGTGTAATTAATTGGAGCCTTGAGAAATCAGTTTCTTAGCTGTCAAGTTGATCAGCTGATATCATTCACTCTTAACTAAATCTGGTTCAAGCAACTGTAACTCTTTTTACATTTCTCCACTGATCACCAGCAAAGGATTTGCAAACGCGCTCCATGCTACTCCAAAGCAGATTACGTCCAGAACGAGTTTATATCATCAGCATCGATCGTAACAGCGTATAATGAATAAAACCCTCCAAACACTACACGGAGAACGTTCCCAATCAAGACAAACGAATGGTAGACGCAAAAACAAGAGAATACCGCTGGTACACACCAACAGCGTTAATTCTTACTATCCTAGCGGATCGAATGGTAGTAAAGACAGCTTTCTATTTTCGTATGTACTACCTATCTCATTTGAATAATCACATTTCAGCTCGCTTGGTTAATACCTTCTCAGTATACTCGCAGATTGTCTATATAACCTGCGTCTCTGTTTTTATTCGCTAGATAGCGCCACTGGTGCGATAATCCGAGTCGTTCTCGACACTCCAGTAATTTGCGCATTACATAAGCGACAGAATCCAAGAGAAAAAGTGTCTCTCTCTATTTCTGGTTGGTTGTCCAATGATTGGGTTACATAATTGAAATATCGCCAAAGAAATTCGTACTTTCTAATTGGAATTTTTACGCTCTTTACAGGTTACTTTTAACAATGATTTCTTTTTACAAAGAGTAATATTAAACAGAAAAAATTGTGCATGGTTTAATTATAAATTAAATAAATTATAGTTGGTTGGTAACGACTGCAGTTAGAAGCCTTTGCTCCGCTTGGACGATGTTCACGAGTTAATTGAAATGTTTTTAAATGTAGGATGGCTTCGTTCAGAAAGATGAAGATATATACTTTCTAATTGCCATAATTTCAGATTAGATTAGAGAATGCTCTGGCTCGGTTAATTATAGGATCACTGCTTTAATGTGTGCGCCTAATAATGGAGTAATATATAATTACTATTTAGAAGTTGTATATAAAGATATTCATTATAATGTTGTGTGTGTGTAGGCACATTAATGTCACTATGATTATACACATAGGCGTGATTAGACCATACAAAATGAGCGCATTCGAGATATTGTTGCTTTCCTTAAATAATCATTAAATAGAAATGGGCCCACGTATTCATAACATCTCTTAAATGAAGACCATTTAGAATATTCCGTAAAATTTGCTAAACGAAATATCTCAGATGCTATTGGTTAGGAAATTGCTAAAGGCACTAGTATAATATGTCATATTTAAAAGGGTAAAACGCTTGAAAAAGTGGAGTGATATGAAAATATATGCGAAGAAAACTTTAATATGCACGTGATAATCTACAAAAGTCTGTGACTAATAGTCCAGAACGGTGTCGGGGCCAGCACTCCAGGCCATTACAGGAATAGCCCCTATAGATTTGCTAGCCATGGAGAGGAGACATACGTATGTGGAAAGATCTCGGAACACACAAGTAGACAGAACTAAGGCCAGGGAAGATACCCTGACCCTGTGGCAAAACAGATGGGAAAGTGAAGTGGTAAAAGCACAGTGGACGAAATCTTTAATACCAGACCTAAAGGCATGGATACGCTGTGAATACAGAGAGCTGGACTACCATCTCACTCAGGCCCTGACAGGGCATGGATGCTTTCGAGCCTACGCCAAACGCTTTGGGAAGGACGACTGTGATGCGTGTGTATATTGTGCTGCTGTGGACGACGTAGAGCATACCTTGTTTATGTGCAACAGATGGAACAGTATTCGGGTGGCAGCCTACAAAGACCTGGGGTGTGCACTAACACCAACCACGCTGGTTCCAAAAATGATGGAAAACCACGCCAACTGGAAGATCGTTAACAAGATGATAAAGCACATAATGAGTGAAAAGGAAAGGGAGGAGTTAAATAGGCAAATGCAGGACTGAATTTAATACGCCGCTGGCATTCCGATGCTATGTCTGACCGACGGTCCCGGAATGCCAGAGAGGGCTGCCAGGGGGTTTTAGTCGGAGTAGCGCCCGACACTACTTGCGTACATTGACCCAGGTGCCAGGTGCCAAGCGGTTTCCCCTCTCCAAAAAAAAACAGGAAGATCCTAGACCACAGCACCAAAGGTATTAAGGAAAACATTGCTGTTGGAATAGAATAATCATCTGAAATATCTACTATAACTTTAATACTAAAGAATAATAGAAATTTATAACGTAGAAGAACATTTTGCAACTTATCTGGTATTTTTTGATGAGGGAACTTTTTGTTTAAATGGATTAGTTAAAAGACATATGACCCATTTTTTTTTATTGAAGAAGAGTTTTTGGATCAATCGAATGGCCAAATTATTCTTGCATTTCAACACAATAGGAAGTTCCTCAAAATTTTTAGGATTCAACAGGATGGGGTGCTTCTTCGCTGTGATAGGCTAGTTAGGATTTTTAGGTAAACGGCGAGCATTTTCAACATTTTAAATGGTTTCGTTTATGGTATAATTCTAATTTTGTCAATAATTGAGTATTTTCAAAACGTCACCAGTTCAAATTTGGTACTCCTGAGTTATACATGGCGTTATGTTGTCCAAGTAGTGATAGAAGAAGCAGTAACATTTTGCTTCGATCTGCAGCAGGTCCAGAACTTACCCAAACTACCAATCGAAGAAGTGTGCTATTCTCTGCAAATTGCATATTACAATTTTTGCGTCGTTGATTTGGAACAAAAAATCCAATTCAATACAAAATTTGCCTGGACTAAGGACATTGATTTTTATGATTCGAATGAAACTGAGTGAGCACCTGTCTCCTTCCTCAGAAACATTATCATTATCAAAAGTTAGACTTTTGTGATGGGTGTGGCGACCAAAGCAAAAATGACCACATTTTACACGTTTTGACGCTTTGGTTGTACAACTACGCCCCAAAAAATATTCGCGAAATTGTACTTACTTATCCTGTAAGAGGTCATTAATATCTACCAGCAGATCGTGGATTTGGTCGGATGGAAAAAGAATTGCGATAAACATGCTTGAATTCTTCTCCTGAGTGAATATAAACTTTATTTACAGGAGATTCGACCAAGTTCATTAACTGAATAAGTAAAGTATGGTATTAGTGAACAAAAAAGATTGACAATTACAAAAAACACAACCATGTAAAAAGTTGAGATACTTATGAATTCTCAAATATTTTATAGGAATATTGATCCATCAAAAAAAAGTTAGAACTTTACTCAAAAGGAGCTAAACACTGAAAAATTTGAAACGGTTGAAAATTTAATTCAATTAGTGAGCTTTGATTTGTCGGAAAGATACAGCATTATTGAAGAAGGAGAACCTTGCCTCTGTACACAGGAAGAACCAGAATTCAAAGTATAAGTCTTCGTTTTTTATTTTTTTAATAAAGTATATAGTAGAAAACTATTTCATTCTAGCTTACTTACTTGAATACTAAACTGTTACAAACCTTATACAAAAACACTTATAATCACCTACGTTTTAGCACTGTGTAAAGATAACATCTTCACGCTTAAGTGATTATAGATTATATTTTAACGTCACAGCGCGAATCCTATAGCCATGCAGCGTCACGGACTGGCAATGATTCGCCACAACGATCATGATAAACACACGCTAATTATTATCATTAAAGGGCACTCATGTGCGCAGATGTGGACACATGCTGTTCCGCCGACTATGATCGAGTAAACTGTTGTGCGTGTCTGCGGCTGCAGTTGCTCAATAATGCGTCCGTTGCAGCCACTGTTTGTACGGCTAACTGTCCCGTACACAAACCGAAGAGCTGCTGGAATCGCCTAGTTCATGTCAACCACGTTTAACCGCTTATAAGCGTTCGTTATTTTTCTTGTTCCATTTTTACATGGCGAGTAATATATCTCCGTTTATTGCTCTATTTGTACGTGGTGTATATTGTGTCGTCTTGTTGGACGTTAGAAAAATTAGCTCTTGGGCGTGTTACGAAAGATTTTTTTCTTGTTTGGATTTATGAGGTAAAACGGTGCTTATAGTTAGTTGGATGAATAAGATTTGATATTGTGTGAATGAAATTCTGGCGGGATCGTAATGCAATAAAAGAAACTGTAGTAAGTGGGGTTTGTAACATAAATTTTAGACCTGTATGTGAGCTGTAGTTTTGATCTTTAACATTTATGCGTGTGTGTATAATTTAAACGTTTTGATTAAATTAACGGACTATGAAAACGATGCTTATAGTTAGTTTGACTAAAGGTAATTGTACTCCTACAAATTTATTTATAATATTTCCCAAATTTAGGCTCGACGGCCTATCCTATACTAAAAGCCAACACCTGTTACTCGAATTTCAAACTAGAACAGGTTTAATTTTATCAACCACAGGCGCAGTTGACGCCTAAAATTCGACAGATTGAATTCATAATACGCTATGTGATATTTTTAGAAACGTCTCATGTACTAAAACGCAAAAAATTATCAATTATGCGGATGACACAAATTTACTATTTAGTGCTTATGATTTTACAACTTTAGTAACGAACTGGAACTGATATATAAATATCCCTCCGTAAAACAATATTTTTCAGAAAATAATCTACAAGTAAATAAAAATGTATTGTATGCCCTGAATTATGGTACATCACTTCGATCTGTCTTTCGATCAACAGGTTTACCTTGTATGGCATATATATACATCGATGTCTATAATGTCGTTTAACTAAATCTACCAAGGGTGTACTTTATAATAGTATTCGTTTTTTTAATAAATTACCGTTAAATATAAAAATAGAAAATAACTTTGCAACATTTAAAAGAGCGACATATTCTTATATATGTAATATAGAACCTTATAATGTTACTGAATTTCTTAACTTTATTTAATTAACAATGTTTATAAAAACTAAAATGTATAGGTACTCCTATTCTTGTTTTGACGTTGTTTCTGCTTGTGCATTATAGTAGAAATAAAGATGCATTATTATTATTATTATTATCCAAATCGATTTTAATTTTCAATATAAATTTATATAAAAATTCAACTCCAAATAAAGCATTGTTTATATCTAAAGCAATCCTATTCAATGAAAATATTTAAGACTCAAATTAATTCTAAATTACACAAAAACGATAAACATGTAAAGCAGCGGGCATGAGAAGCTTGCATAAGAATAAGATTTATTATTTGTTAATTAGTCGTTTGATGTCCGCTTACGCCCCAACTCGACAGAAATCAGAAAGTCTGCGCTCCACCTAGAAAGCACCGCTTACGCCCCAACTCGGCAGATGTATATTTTATACATAGCAAAATTAATGTCTAATTGTCTGTTTATAAATAGTATGTTTTATTTGGAGATATTTATTTGAAAATTTTGCTCTGATTTACATTAAAATTAAGCCAATTTCTCACGAACCCTTTCCCGGCCCCGAGAGCCATAAAATTTAATAAAACTACAACCTTAAAGTGTTAAAGAGAAAGCTGAGATACTTCTACTGCCTATTGATGAGGACTTTAATAAGGAAGTTCTTAGATAATGAAAAGATACACATGTTTTCCTTCATCTAACACATAAAACATGTTACGCTGTTTCCAATATTACTAATGCATATATGTGATAATAAAGAAAGAGTCTGATCCCATTCATCGAGTGACCGATCATAGAATTAATTACCTCGCCACATCTTAATATCAATTAATATCTATCGACGTAACCCGTCAGGAAAGCTCAATTTATAATTCATTACCCTATCGCAGGCAGATGTCGGAATAGCCGCAGTTGGTACATACCAGCAGTAGTTGTACATCTCTCTCACTCTATGGGTCCTTATGTGTTTACGAAGTGCAGCAATTAATCACACACTTACGTTAGTAGTCGCTACCGGAGCCAACCACTGCAATATAACAGGCATGCGTATACCTGGTGGCTAAAGAAATACGAGTAAAACAAACAAATACGGACGTTTCCTTATTTTGCATTTCGATTACTGTATCACTTCGATTAATGCAACAAATCTTATGAAAAAAACAAAAATATCGAAAAATATCAATCAAATCATATTTTTTTTTATTTTCGTATATACAGTGGGCGCGATCGATCTGGTAATGAATATATTAGTAGTAACTGATCGATTATAAATAGAAGGGGCTAGGTTAGGATCTCAGCGCATTCATTTAATTATGCTTGTCACACTAAAATTGTTTATCATATAGACAGCCATTTTTAAGTTGACGGTTACTCATCCAAAACGCATCAATTAAAATATAAAATTTCCTCAGATTTATTTTAAATATAATATATAATTTGTTTAAAGGACAGAACTTATTTTACAATCATACTTACTGAAATAATTCATTGGCTACTATACAAAAGACGAACACCTGCTGTCAACTAACACAAATACCACAGGAATGAAAAACCTCATAAATAAGATCCATCTTCGAAAAAGGAAATAAAAAGGATCCCAGCTGTTGCAGAGAACTAAGTATGACCAGTAGCTTAAGTAGACTTATTTACAAAAATTCTCCAAGAAAAAGTTAGTTAGAAATTGCATTCCGATGAAGATCAGAGTGGTTTCACACCAAGTCGGTCGTGTGTAGATAATTTATTCACTTTACAACGATTGATTGAAAAGAAATTTCTGTTAATAATGAGGTTCGCCTAGCCTTCATCGACTTGGAAAAAAGCTTTTGATTCTACACCTCAAATTAAACTATGGGAAGCCTTAAGAACATTGGATATGAACCCAGATCTTCTACATATCATGCAAGAACTATACAAGAACAACACCTCACAAATAAATATTGTCTAACCATATTAAAACCACCGAAAGACTACGTCAAGGATGCAGCTTATCACCTGTATTATTTAATGCTTATATTTATTATTATTATTATTATTGGCCTCGATATGAAAAACATCAGCCACATACATTTATTCTTAATATCCTAATTAACTAACGACAGGATCGACAAGGACATGCTTCACACCCGGGGCCGATCGGGTGACTCACAACAAGACAAACAAGGCAGGCCATCGGAAAAAAGGAAAAAACCCACAAAGGAGAATTACAAAGGAACAACGCTAAATACGTAAACCAATACTACACATATGTTTATATATATGAACGTTTAGAATTGGCTTTTCAAGTGCTATTAAATAATTCATGCACACTGGCAGTTCTATCTTCAAATCAATTAAAATATGCATAAAGTCGGAGATCTCTTTTCCAAATTTGGAGCAACCCAATATCACATGGTTTAAATCTCCGCGCTCCCTTTCGCAGGCTTGACACACATCACTATAACATATTTTGATTTTACGTAGGTGTGGCGGAAATCTTCCATGATTAAAAAGTAATTCTATGGATCTGGAATAATAGATTTTTCTTTGCTGTCACTTTGTCGTAACAGCGGTGATCATTGATGGTGGGGAACAGCATGTAATAATTGGTAGGCTTGTTTTGAAAGCACAGGGTATAATGTGCTTGCCAGTTCTCTTGGAGCTCTTTCTTGATAACAGTTAAGGCATCAGTTCTATGGTATTGATATATTCTCAATGACATTGTCACAACGTGCATCCCGCGCTCAGCTGTCCACTATTTCATTAGGGAGAATTTGAGAATGTCCTTTGATTCATACATAATTGCCAAGCTTCCCTCGTTCTTTCAACTGATAGTCCAAAAGTAATATTTCCCCGACGAGAATGGAAGAACGATAATTAAAATTCTGCATACCTTGGCGTCGGTAAAAATGGTAAAAAATGAATTATGGTGATCTTGAATATATTCTAGACCGCTTTTAATATCAATAGTCTGCGCGGTAAATATACTAGCTTCTTTAGGAAGTCGAATTTTTTTACTGAATCCACATTGAGGAACAAAGATGCGGAGCCAGTGCCCAAATCATCCTTGGCGCCATCGGTGAAGACATGCGTGCAATGAAAATATCGGCCAGTAATTTTGTTATATAAAATAGTGTTTAGGTGCGAATTGTGTGTAAAATTTGTGAAACAAATCGCAGGTTTATGATGCATTAAACATTTGAATGGCATACTATAGGTGAAAAAACCATTGGATCTTATCATTTTGTTGTCCCATATGGAAGTATCTGCAAATGCCAACGCAAAAGGTGGAGAAGAATGCTTATATTTGGAAATAGTCCTTAAAAGTTGGAAAGCAAGATCTGGGGGTGTGGGCTATTAATAATAAATATCTATGCAACTAGAAATGAAACTACCTAAGACGCAGTGCACGAGTATCCCGTTTACATCGAATCTCAATTGAAGAGGTACCTACGACACGGAATGAAAGAACACGAATCCGTCATAGACCGAATACAATGTAGGGGATTAAAATGGTTCAGCCATGTAATGAGAAAGCCTAAAAATTGTTGGCCTAACAAAATATTCGAATAGATACCACCAGATAGAAAAAATCGAGGAAAGCTCAGATTGTTTGTGGTGTGAGCAGAGCGATGGAAAAGAAGAACTTGAATGAAGAGGTAACACAGTATAGAGTAACTTGGAAAAGGAGATTGAACAAGCAGTACCTAGCTGTGTAACATATTGGAACGTATACATGTTGTACATCCGCAGTTATTCTACAATTCATAAACGGAAAACACATTTCTACCTCTATAATAAACTCTCTTCCACTTTGATCCATAAATTCTCCCATTAAATATTTATATCAAGCAACATAATTCTCTAGTATTCAATGGAAATAAATTATAATTTATAAGGAAAATTACTTTAAATACAGTCATGCTTTTTACCCCAGTAATAAAATATTAATATTAAACGACTAATCGATTTTAAAGCAAGTAAGAGGACCATCACTCAGCCTGAATAATTTCTTCTAGAGAATCGTTACTGAATATTCCAGTACGCTCCACTATTATATTTTATTAAAATGCTGGATATATGTAATAAGTTAATTGTATCAATATTATAGGTAAATACTACGTTTTTATATATTTAAAGGTTGAATGGAAAATTGTAGGTATACAGTTCGGATTAAAGGACGAAAAGTGATTTAAATTTTATGAGAATCGATCTGATATTATAGATGGAAATGTAAATGATTTTTTTTTTTTGTTTCAGGTACGTATCCCCACTACTTTGAGCAATTAGGTGGTAAGTTCTTTTTGCTTAAATATAAATTCTCATTTAAACAATTTAATTTTACTATTTAGCAATGATTTTTCAATCGGTTATATTTTTAAATCCATTAAGTTGAAACTAATTTGCTTGCCAGATGTTAATCGATAAATTTAAATACTGTCACGACTTCTTATTTTAAATGCAAACTATAGGCGGCTTTGACTGAATAATTTTCGCTGATGCTACCCTGTATAGCTTTGAATTTTCAACAATACATAGCCAATATATTCTATTATTGCTTAAATCGATAATTACTCACAATTAGATGAAATAACCTAGAATTTTATGTTGATTACTTCCGCAAATTTTCAAACACAAACCGGAGTTGCTAACTACATAAGAATGTCAAAATCGTACTGTTATTACGATGTACACACTAAAAAATATTTGCAATTCCTACAGAAAATTCCAGTAATAAAAATTTCCCAATTTTTTGGCAATTTTACCTTATACGTGACTGGAATTTTCCGTATGAATTGCAAATCTTTTTTTAGTGTGTACTGTTATGTTATTGTATACATATTTTAACTAGTTACGTAGGCAACAATCGGATGACCGTAGGGTCCTCTTTGTATGTTAATCGCAATTAAATGTGGGATTAGTCCCCTTGACTGACAGGCGAGGTTTGTCTCCCGTACCACAGCGAGCCATTGTCCGATTTCGATCAAAAAGACTTGATGTTGTCCTACTGATCCGCGTACGCCTATCGTCGCTTTGTGAGCATCGAAACGCTTGTATCACAATGTGTCTAGCCGTCGGTGAATTAGTGTACAGTTGACTGCAAACCAGCTTCTTTTTTTTTCCTCAAAAGGGATTTGATTTTTATCTCCTTTGTCGTCGTGTTTATCTAAAAGCGATTTGACAAGTAAATAAGCGCCCGTAAAAGGGAACAAGAGGCGTACAAATTAGTGGAGACATCCTGATAAAGCAAGAGGGACCGTAAAATCCAATAAACGCTTTTTTTAAACTGTGTCTACAGAGTTAAACCGGATTTTGATGGTATAAAAAACGACGTTAAATATGTTACGAGTGCTTTTCAAAATGCTTTTATCTTTGTAAGTATAAAACGGATGTTATATTCGTCAAGGGAGTGCTTCGCCATGCTCTCAATACGCAATAAAAAAATCTGAAACAAATTTGTATGAAAAGAGTAACTTTGCACGGTTGTTCTGTTTATTAGAATGGTGATATCTCTAAATAAAATGAAGACTTTGTTATGGAAGTATTGTTATAAGTAGCTTTAAACATAGAAATATGCTTCCAATAATACAAACGCGAGAAATTAGAGGTTTGCTCCAAAGCTCCATGTTTCTATATTTTCTGAATTTCTATTAATAGCCTTCAAGTTTTACTCTTTACTCTGCCTGTTACAAACAGCTCACTTCTTGTACAGTCGACCATCGTATGTCAGAATTGATATGCGATTTTCGCAGAAGGTACCGGTACCACTAATCTTTTCTTTTCTTCTCTATAGTGAAGCTCCCAGCAACGATGCTGAGGTGAAAAAATTATCGAAAAAGAATTGGAATCTCAAATCTGACCATTTGCTGCTTACCCGATCAGCATAACTTACTTAGTACAATCGTTGTGCGAACGCCCACAGCTTTATAATTTGTATTAACATGCGTGCATGCGCTTTGATAAAAAAAGGTAAAGTTCTTGGTCGGGGAAGGTGGTGAGAACACATGCACTTAGGCCACTCTTACCGGGCCCATTGTGCTACCTCCCCAGGGTGCCGGACACACCGAGCCGCTTAGGCAGAAGTTTTTATTGAAATGGTCACCCATCCAACAACTTGTTGTGCATATTGCTGTTTGACGCACAAAACTGACAATGATGCAACGTACCATTAAGCCGTACTGCCGGCCGCGCGCTTTGATAAGGTTCAAACCAATTTTTATAGCCCAGGCGGCTTGTTCCAACCCAACCGGATTGGTTTGCCATAACTATATTGTTTGCAGGCGTGGAACCACGGCTTCGTCAACACTATGGATATCTTCAGAGATTGTATTTTCCAAAAGTTTTACATTTAGATGGTTGAACAATGGCCTGAGCTGAGCAAATTTATCATTTTCATCAAGAATTCAAGATTGTTTGCGAAATGAATATGGTTCATAATGTGCATTCAAACTTATCACGTGAAATTGCATTGGTTCGAGTTTTCCCAATACATTCGTCGTCGATAAATATTTGAATAACCACTCAAAATCATAATGCCAATAATACATTTGATGTTAGCTGTATCAACAGTAACATTTGTATTTTTTTATTGCGGTAGCAATTTGTTTCGTCCACAATTTTGTCCAAGATTTCATTATCAAAGAGAGTGAAAAAAAAGTTCACTGGGTGATTGTTCTTTTGGTGATATACATGCATCTTCTGATGGAGAAACGTAAGCATCGATCGGAAAATCTTGTTTTACACAGTTGTACACCTTTGTCTTTCTCAGTTCTTTTCGTAGTTTAGCTCTATTAACGCTTAGGGGTCATCTTCAGATGAGTCCATCTGTATCACTTCTAATATTTATCCCACCATTACTTCTCATTTGACTTCTTGGTAAGTTATTTACATCTACGTGTTCTTCATCACCAGAATCCTCGTCAGTTACGTTTCCACATGCGTTAACGGGTGGTTACCTCAAGCATATTGATAACCTCTCCCTTGGTGAAATAGCTTTTTTCCAGCAAGTGTCTTTCTTCTTTACAATATTCTCTAGTTTATGTAAAAGTATGTTAAAACAGTTTTCTGACATCCTGAAATATTCAAAACACTTTCTCTCGTCATTTACAAGTTGCTTATATAAAGTGTGAAACTCTCCTTCCGTCTCTCTCTCTTTTTCCCAGCTTCATAAACCCATTTTCGTTTTTTTCTTGTTTGTATTTGCTCTTCCTCTTCCTCGTCCAAGGCTATCGCAATTAATGCTGGTTCTTCAGTTTTAAACAAGGTCATGCTAAACAGAATATCGCAAGCATCAACTACCACTGACATCTGTAAAATTCTCTGACTTGTGTGAATACTAGTCCGGGACCGATTTCGTATATCCCGGTCCCGGTCCTGACACGTCCCTGCCACGGCACGCTAATGTGTGAATACTCCTTTATCCGAGCAGACAAATTCCCACCATCTCCCGAAAAACCGCAACATTTATCTAGGTTTAAAACATGAACGGCAGTGAGCGCTAAATTATACTAGAAACACGGAGGAATTACATAGACGAAAATACGAAGTGCGACGGTCAAATACCCCCTCCCCCTCCCTCCCAAATCACCCTTCTCCTCCGGTGACTCCAACGTAAAACTAATATACTCCGGGCTCGGGCGTTACATTTAACTACACAGCAGCGTAACGTTTAATCTGCAACGGGCAGAGTTTCACGGGAATTAAAAATTAATTAGGGCGAGAGTCGCGATTACAAGATCGCCGGCGACCGGACAGCTAGCGCCATCGCGAACGTAGCGGCCGGTTTACGAAGTCGAAATAGAGATGGAGCTACGGTCGCGCGTCGTCGTCGTCGACCGCCGTTCTATAGAGAGCGCGCCGTTTCGCCACACATCGCATCAGTGTCGGCCGCGGGCTAGCGTGGAGTGGGGATGGAGCGGTAACGCCCCTCACTCCCCGCACCGTCGCGCGCCGGGGAGATATAAAATGGCCGACCGTCGGAGATGAAATGCTAGGAACGACGAGGGAAAATTAAGGAGAAACGAGGTGATGAGGAAAAAATAGGAGACTGTACGTATGTACCTACGCTATAGGAGAAGAGAGTTTAATAAAGTGTGGGATGGGTTTTTTTTAAATTTTAAGTGGGATTTGCAGTCGCCATTTTAATGTTTCGCGAAACTATATAAGTACATAACATGCGTCATTGACCAATGATGATGTGGCATCGTCTGATCCAGTGTGAATTTTTAAACCATCCGTCAAGGGCAAACATGTTATCAGAATGACATTATCCACGTATCTAAATGTCCTTGAATTTTGCGTATGGTTCAAAATACGTTCAGAATGCCTAAAATATTTTTAAAATTTTAGTTTGATAAAGAAGATTCTTAGCCTCCATCAAGAATAATTAAGAAAATTAAACCAGCATTCATTAAAATATCTGATATAAAGATTTCTTTCATTCAAAGCAATATCTCTACTTACTTTACACGAAAAAAAATATAATATGAATCTATACCACTTTTATACAACAAAGAAAGAACAATGCGATTTAAAAATCACCACGCTGTGAAAACTTACATTGTAAAATTACATAACTTAACGTTGTCATGGAATTTTCAAAATTCCAGAATAAGTTAAGAAACACAATTACGTTCCGTATTACCGAAACTTTCTAAATCGTGCCTTTACTTTGCAAATCTACACCATTTTTCGAAAGAAATTGAAGAAATAGCTCATAGGATATTAAAAGTTAAAGAATATTATGAGGATATCCTTAATATTAAAATATTCTTTAACTGCATAAACACCCCATTTATGAGTAAGTACTGCGCTAAATAATTTGAACACTTAAAAACGATTACTACAAAATACGTGTTCACAGAGCTAAGCGATATTGTTATCCAAGCCCAAGTTTAACAAGAAAAAAACCAATAAAAGTATGTTTTAATTTATATTTAAACAAAACTCTAAAAACATTAACATTCTGTGATTTTGCGATCTTAAAATACCTATATTAAACCTAATTAGCTCCTTAACGGAAAAGCCCAAGTTATCTCGGGCCACACCGCACTTAATTAATGTTCCACTTATTTGAAAAATTAAGTTTCCTTTATAAAACAACGGTTTGTTTAAGAGATGATGCACATAACACTGTAAAGCCGTTCTTCTCGATGGTGATTACTGTTACAACCGGTGTTCTTCAAGGGTCGGTGTTGGGACCGACGATGTTTCTTATTTATATAAACTACCTTTTTGCTGCTGTAACACCGAGTGTTTTGTTCCAATTCGCGGACGATACAAGTTGCGTCGTCGCCGATTCGCTTATATCGGAGCTTTCGGGTTCTTTGAGAGGTCTTATTTCCGGCATGGTAACGTAGGTACTGCAGAAGAAATTACTTGACTCTCAACTGCGATAAGACTAGTCTGATACGTTTCCGTACTATTACCGACGATGGTAATATGTTGTATACAGTTTTCCTAAACAGAAAGCGTTTATTCCTAAACCTAAATTAAAAAAAATATGTGCAGTATTATTTGTAAAATATTCTTAAAAAAAAATCATTAGTATCAACAATTTAATAACTACAAAAATGTCGTAACTGATTGTGAAAAGACCACTTGCCACTGGCTTTCAATTATGCAGCTATATAACGCAAATTATAATAATTTTTTTTTTTATTTTTAATAATAATAATAATTCATGCCTTTACATCCCCCAACAGCTTTCGCCAATTCCAGGGGGCATCGGCCGGCCATGAGTTATTTTTACGCCTGCGCCCGTGGAGCGACTTAAGGTGTTTGTCTCTCAGCATTTGCCAAGGAGTGAGGAAAACCACGAAAACCTCACTCTGAGAGCAGGCCCTGGGATTCGAACCCCGGACCCTGTGATAAATTATAATGAAAACTCGGTCGAAGAAGTTGTTTGAAATTTTCGCACAATATTTTTTTCTGTGTAGGTATTACTGTTATATTCATTCAGCCAAAATAACAAACAAGGACAAGATCTTTTGCGTGTTTACATAAATATTTATTATAATAAAACGACTGAACAGGACTGTTTCAAAATAAATATCCAATAGATTATTTCCTTCAATCTAAACGTAAAACTGTTTTTTTTTTCCCGTTATTATTCGCACAGTATCTAAACGATTTAAATGATTTCATTGTTGCTTTACGTTTCTTATTAGATTAAATTACAGATAGGTACTTACATAAAGATAAGTTAAACTACAATTTGCAACCGTTACATACGATTACACCTAATTTATTTTCTAAGACGACGCGCGTCCAGATGTACTTACGTTTAATATTTACGCGTGCATACGAAGCATTACTTACATCCTACACTTAAATATTAGCATTAATTATATTTACTCGGCGTATGTACTATCTGCGAAAACATCTGTGGCGATTCATCCTCTTCCAGACTATTATTACAAGACATTATTCATTAGGTATACAAGTGCTATCTCATTATTATAGTAATTACGACAATTTTAAGGCAATAAATTATTTCTGTATTGGTGTAGTAAAACAGCGTTGTTATAATTGAGATAATACGTAAATAAATTGCTGATCATCAGTTTCCTAAATGAATTTCCTTATTGTACATAGCTATGGTTTATTATATATAGTTATCGACACTATTTTCATTATTTTCTGAATGTAAATCATTTCTAAATGAAAAAAAGTATACTGGGTGTATAATACCTTCTTTCTCCATAGGTACCTAAAATTTTTTGGTTCCATCAAAATTTAAAGACCATACGATTTTGAATTGTAGGAGCAAATAAATTGCTAAACTGCGCGAAAATTCTTCCAAAATGCTATTCAATCAAGATACGTACTTCAATGAAGTAATATGCACTATAATACAAGGAGATAGTCATCACCACCTTTTTACTTTCTTCTATTCTTCTATTTGTTATTGACACATTGCCATTTTAACGCCGGCCGCAAATTGAAATCAAAACATGCTCTTCTTCTCGGATAGGAAGTGACGCCGTAGGACCAGCGTCAATGCGAGTTTTGGCACGTAAAAAATCTCTCCCTGGATCGAAATTGGGCACGCCGAAGCCGAAACTCTCGACTGCAGAAAGATCTCATACACTTCAAAACTCCAACAATCAGGTTTTCGAGTATTCTGTGCTTTGTAAATGTGTCATTTGACGTTATTTTTGTAATTAAATTATAAACTGTCAGTGAAACTGTGACCAGTTTGTCTATTACATACAGCGACTTGTTGTAGCCAAGTTATAAAATCGTGAAAACCCAAAAAGAACAACAAGAGATAAAAAAAAAGGTGTAGATATAACAATTAATATTTTGTCATTACTCCATTAGCTGCTAAATCTTGATTTAGCCTTGCAGGCATTGATGATACATGACTTCTCAATAATCTTCATCCATAGGCTTTTCGATAGCCATCCACAAACATTTGCATAGGAATCTCGCGAACATTTCTCGTATACTATAACATGATGTTCCATCGTGTTGGTACCATTAATAAAATCAACCAATCGAGTGTTTAGAATTTCCTAGTAACGTTGTGCATTCATAATCCGTCGGAAGAAGAATGGCTAAGCTAATCTATTTTTAAAAATCCTACTTTAAAACAATACTGATCACAAGTTTGGACATTAAATAGACGATTAATGTCGTTAAACCAGCGACAATGTTGTGAACTGGCTACCACATTAGAAGTAAACGTTGCCTCGTTAGAAAAAAGTATAGACCTTACCGTTATTAGATTATCTTCTAACTCCCCTTGAAACCAAGCACAACATTTAAAGGTTCCATCAAAATCTCCTACTTTTAAAGTATAAGTGATCCAAGGGGGTTGTAAGGTTTACATTTGTTTTATTTTAATGTCGTTGGAACTACATCTTTACTCACACCAAATAGAGCTGATCTTTTCCTTAACGAATATTTAGGATTTTCTACTGCTGAGCGCATTAGTTGTTTTGAATTTCTTCAGTAGCAACCCTTATGCCTTATGTTTCTTTTTGAATTTATTATCAACATTTCCAGAAGCCTTGAATTTTTTATTATCTCATTTTTCTTCAATTTTTCTTAACTTTAAAATTTATTAATTAGCTATTCGAAGGCAATGAATCTAATCTTGGACATAATTTTTAATTCCAAACAACATTTTCAAATGAGATTTTGTTCAATATTTAAATTTAAAAGCAACTTACTCCTCAGTGTAAATCAATGTTTTCCATTTTTCTCGTAGATATACGAGGACTGTTTAGTATTTTTTGGAGCCATAAAAAAAACGCTCTCAGTGAATTTGTAAACATGGAATAAATTGGTCACCGTTATGTAATTTAATACTTTCATTTGAAAGCTCTCAGTCCAACCAATATTAAAGCCGAGGTAGATTCTACTCTGGTGGAGTCTGCTCCTTCGTTTACGACTATAAAATATTGGGTGGCAGAGTTTAAACGAGGCCGTACGAGCTGTCAAGACGAACACCGTAGTGGTCGACCAATTGGGGCGTCCACGCCAGAAACGGTTAAGAAAATCCACAAAATGGTATTGGATGATCGTCGGCTGAAGGTGCTTGAGTTGAAATGATAGGCATTTCAAATAGTGCTATACATCGCATATTGACCGAAAATTTGAAGATGAGAAAGCTGTGCGCTAGATGGGTCCCGAGGTCCCTAGATGTGCTGTTTCATCAAGACAATGCACCAGTTCACACAACCACTATTGCGTTCGCTAAAATCAATGAATCGCATCACGCACTTTATTCGCCAGAGTTAGCTCTCTCGGGTTATTTTCTATTTCCAAACTTGAAAAAATGGCTCGGTGGTAAAAGATTTGCCAACAATGAAGAGCTGGAGTCTGCGGTTGATGGCTATTTTAAGGAGCTAGACAGTTCTTACTATAAACAGGGTATCGAAGCTATTGAATATTTCTGGGAAAAGTGTATCGAGCTAAAAGGATTCTTGATTATTGATTTATATGTGAAACAGAATATATTTTTTTATACAATTAAAAAAATACGTTGTCAACGTTTTCAGATATACTGTATAAAATTTAAAGACCATGTTTCAATAAATTATAGTAGCTTTAGTAGACCAACCTGAAGAAGAAAATAACACAATACAAAAAAGAACTCCCTGATCTAATTGATTCGACGTCAATTAACTACCGACATCATTTAATCGTTCCCAAGACGTATTATAACCCATTAACCGGTAGAGAGACACACAAACGTATTACCCAACTGTACCGAAGGCGATTATATACCGGATTACCACGTTACGTTAGTCAAAGCGGGGGTTTAAGTCGTGTCACGTCACGTCGAGTACATAGAACGATTGATACCGGCGCTCAATAACCTGTTCGGAGAGAGTTATTAATCGAGTCGATAAAGCGAGAAGGCAAGCAGGCATACAGTTTCCAATAGACTAACTAACACATAGGATCTTGCTCGTGTATAACTCGCGAAAGAGAGGCGATAAACACACACGCGTCGTACGTAGTACGACGCTGTATATGCGATAAGCGCTTGTTTACAACGCGTTGTTCGAGATGTAACGAACAGAGACACCTAATGAAAGTCGATCTGAAACGCCCGTGTATTGAGGTTAACTGCCGGCATGGTGCTTTGCTGGCGGCTGGAATTGAGGTGTATAACCGCGTCTTAATAGCCTAACGTGGCACTTGTAGTGTATAATTACAAGTTGCCAATATGTGTGCACGTCATTTAGAAGGATACATCAATTGTGCTAATTTCTAAGGATGATATCGGAAATGCTAAACTATCTGCTAAATCAATGCAAATTCCAAATTTATCCCCGCCAACTATGTATTATATAAAAGCTCCCTAGTTATTAATTGTAAATGTTTTGTGGCGCCATCTATATGACTGCTCGTTAATGATTAGGATTGTGTAGTAATATTCTTTATAATCACTCCCTAATCTTTCGTGTATGTATTAATAATGATATTTTATTGTCATCGTTCAAAGAACATGGACAATGTCAATGGATATAATACATAATTGTTATGGCTAAATAAAATACACAAAACACGCAATAAACATATAAATAATCAGTTAAATCCTGCATTCCAGATACTCTGAAACAGAATAAAAACTTTTATCATGTAAATAGTGTTTCAGTTTTTTTTTAAAATTCAAGAATACTGGTTGCTCTTTTTATGTTGTCAGGAAGTTTATTATAAAAAATAATCCCGTTATACACTGGGATTTGCTCGAAGGCTTTAGTATTATGAACCGGTATGGTTTTATTTAGGCAAGTACGGGTAGTAATAGTATTGTAAATACCGCTGTTTTTTGTAAAGCGATCTTCATTGATCTTTAAGAAAACCAACACTTCATATATATACAGAGAGGCAAGAGGTGGAATACATAACTCCTTCAATAATGGACGACACGAAGAAGAGGAAGGCAAGAATACTGTCGCTTTCTGGCACCGACTTGCCACCGAACTTGGCACGTACAAACTACTGCCACCACCAACCGCCACCAACGAAAACCTCAATAACCCCGTTTTGGCAGTGTTAAAGAACAACTCATTGCTGCTGCACCAGTCATCCATATCACAAATTAGTTTTGTTGTTGCATTGGATGCACACTCAAGTGATGTCGCTGTTACAATGCAGCTGGTGTCATCAGCATACTGCGCTAGTGTACAGTTGTTCAAGGTAGACTGCAGATCGTTCATATAAATTAAAAACAAAGTGGTACCTAAAATTGAGCCTTGTGGTATACCACAGGTTATGTCAATTATTGAAGAATTGTGCGTTTGAATTATATTTGCATTCTCCGACCTAATACTAACTACAGCCTTCCTATCAAAAAGATACGAAGACAAAAGATCATAAGCCACGCCAAATATGCCTAGCGATTGTAATTTCTTAAGCAAGAGTGAATGATCTACCACATCAAAGGCCCTAGACAGATCAAAGAAAACGCCCGTAACAAAACTTCTTTTATCTAGTGCTTCATAAACCTTACTCAGGGCATGTTCAATTGCACTACAGGTATTTTTGCCAGCTATATATAGTATTGACAACAATCACTAACGAAATAGATAAAATAGATTACTGTAAAATGGTCACCCCACCATTCGATAGAAATATTTTGATCAACTTTTATATTTTTTCAGGTCGTATACAATAAAAATGAAGCAACATTTTCTGGCAACTTTTTAGATCTATAAAAGTATTATGTATTGCATAATAATCAGCTCTCCGTCTTTTGTTCTTTTTGAAAGAAAGAAGATTCAAAGTTTTTATCATGTGTATAACGATTGAGCATTTGAGCACTCTATAGATGAAAAAATAGAATTTAAAACAAACCAATCCCTTTTATGTAAAAAAAATATGAAATTTGATACTGTTGCACTAGAAATATTATTCCGAATCAAAAAAAAAAATCTATATGAAGTCCCACTTAAAAATCGAAAATCACAGTCATTTCCGGTTAAACCGGAAGTGACACAAATTTATTGACTATATCAAGAAATGTAGTTTCCTGTCCCATCCTTAATTCCCATACTTCATTTTTCAATCGCAAATACTTTAGAATTTATAGAAACAAGCCACCCTTCAGACATACCCAGTATATCACATTTTCAATTTGTTTAGAAAATATCTATAAATAAAAGTTATGGATCGGGACGACAAAAAATACACGTTCTTAAAGGTTAGAGGATATAAAAACATTTTTTTTTATAAAAAGCAAATGTGCCTCAGATTAAATTCGATGGATCAAAATCCATTTTGCTTTTTTTTTTACAGGAAATGTTAACATATCCTTATCATTATTTTTATCAAAATGTGTGTATTTTTTTTTTCCCTAAATTATTTTGTCTAGATCAGATCAGTAACTACCAAACATACTAATCAGAATTGCTAACATTTACAAAGTTGTTTAAAAATTACGATTGAGAATGTTTCTAAGTTAATTCCAAAGTGCAAAAATGTGTCTCAAACTTACTTACAATAAGGCAAAATTGGAGTGCATTTATTATTAAAAAATTAGAATATTTTGCTACTTATTTCTGCTTATCTCAAAGTAAACACGAAATCAGAAGATGATCCGAGTAATTTATGACACATATAATGTTTCGATCACATTAGGAGATTAGATAGATCTAAACTCCCACTTATTTCCTTAAAGTGGACAAGGTATAAATTACCTTTATTTGGAAACTATAAATAGGCAAAGATAAAATCGAAATAATGATGCATCTTCGTCCCATACATATCAATTAAGTTTACGCTCTCATAACCAAAACATTAGCGTCTATACTAAACGCAGTGTGCGCTGATTATGTTAAGTGAAGTTTGTTTGTCTATACAGGAAACTTTAGAAAGGAAAAGTTTACAGGCTAGAAACCCGTAGTATTAATTTACACTGAATAGAACTTCTCTAAATCATTTATCACCCTCCAAAACTTACTAAACTTATTTGAGCCGAAGAAAAGGAAGTGTATATTTGGAAATTTACACATTTC
The DNA here is from genome assembly GCA_949128085.1 of Cetonia aurata. Taxonomy (NCBI): domain Eukaryota; kingdom Metazoa; phylum Arthropoda; class Insecta; order Coleoptera; family Scarabaeidae; genus Cetonia; species Cetonia aurata. The sequence goes on from OX421885.1 coordinate 42,078,955, forward strand.
ATTAGTAATTCGTAATGCTAATATAATAAATAAACAATTTGCGAGCGTATATTCAACAATAATTCCCCAACTTTCACTATGTGTAACCTGACGCGTAGGCAACCAACACACCACTGGAGCATTGTTACGATCTATACAGCAGGAATTATATTTTCACGGTTAAAAATAGTATTGAGGTTAAGTACGTTGTTTCCTGGCTCGCACATGTAAATTCATACTTTTGAAATAAATTAAATTAATAAATTTTATGGTCTTTATGAGACAATAAACGAAATAATAGTATTATAACCTACTTTATTTATTTATCTATTTATTTATTTATTTATTAACCATAAACATATGTAAATTTCCTTTTATTTCTGTTATTAAGAGACACCCACTGTTTTTATGTCAAAGCCTCATGCTTGGGTATTACTTTAAGCTTGTTTTACACAGTCAATTAAACTGTTGAATTAATTCATAAATTTATTCACGAAGAACTTGAATAAATAGACAAGATGAGGGCGTTTTACACGATGCAATTTTTACTATAAATTAGGGTGTTATGCATTGCCAATGCATTACCAACTGTGCTGTTTTGTTGACGTTTGACGTGTCGTCATGCTCATATTCGTTTTAAAAATGAAAGTGGCAGAAGTGATAAAAGACTCAAAAAGGAAAGTGACAAAATAACGTTGTGCTAATTTCTACGCTTTGTTTGTCATTATTAGGTACTATATAACTATCTATTTCACCTACCATGATCTCACCTTTCAATATAATATATAAAATAAACAATAACTTAATCGTTTAAGCGACACCGTCTACTTCAACGCAGAACGACGAGACTATAACAATAACCTCACATGTCATTTCGCAGTTGGTATTGAATTAATAAATAGAATATAACCAGAATTCCCCAAAAAATTCATGAAAAATTAGAACATGTTCTAATTCGACAATTTACTCATGAATTTATTATCGCCAACTTATTCATGAAAATTTTGGATATTACATGCAACAATAAATTCAAGGTTACAAAATTGAACAAGTTATTGCACCGTGTAAAGCAGCCTTTACTCTACTAAACGATTCTTACACAATTTTCAATTATATTATCCTATTAAACTTCGAATTTTATTAAACGTGTCATAATTATATTTAGTGCAACAATCTACAATAATTTTTGCAAAAAATGCATGTTTTCTTATTTTTTACGTTCCGATTGGAAAACCCAAACGCGAAAAATTCTTTTTTTTAAAAAAGTTTAGTTTTTATTTTTTTATTCGAAGACCGTTCAATATTCAGAGATGAAAATTTTACTGTAGGCCACTTCTAGATGGTCAAATATATGCCACCATTTTCAGCCAAAAATAGCCTGGGGCCGGTAACCCACACTTAAGTCAAGGAAAATAAATAAAATGGATTTTATGAAGTAAGACCAACAATTTAATTTTAATTTACGAGGAAAATTAGCCGACCTAACAAAGAAAACACAACAAATTTGAGAAAAATTTTCTTTATTTCTCAACATAATCTCCTTTTTGCTCGATACACTCTTCCCAGCGCTATTCAATAACATCCATACCCTGTTTATTATAAGAACTGTCTAGCTTCTTAAAATAGCCATCAACCGCAGACTCTACCTCTTCATTGTTGACAAATCTTTTACCACTTTCTTTTTCGACAAATGCGGCAATTTTTTCCTTAATTTCATCACTTAAACGCTGCAATAAGTTAGCATAATACTCGCCCCGTTGATTGTTTTTCCTTTTTGAAAATAATCAATAAAAATTATCCCACGCCCATCCCAAAAAACAGACGCCATGACCTTGCCTGCAGATGGAACTGTCTTCGCCTTCTTTGGACACAATTCTCCCATTCCATTCCAATGCTTTGACTGTTCCTTTGTCTCAGGTATAAAGTGGTAGACCCATGTCAGATCTATGGTTACGAATCGACGCAAAAACTCGGCTTTATTGCGGTGAAACATCGCCAAACATTGAAACATCTTCACGACGCTGTTCCATTGTGAGCAAACGCTGCACCCATCTTGCGCACAGATTTCTCATCTTCAAATTTTCAATATGCAATGTATAGCACTATTTGAAATGCCTATCGTTTCAACTAGCTCACGCACCTTCAGCCGACGATCATCCAATACCATTTTGTGGATTTTCTTAACAGTTTCAAGCGTGGACACCTCAATTGGTCGACCACTACGGTGTTCGTCTTGGCTCCTCATACGACCTCATTTAAACTCTGCCACCCAATATTTTAGTCGTAAACGAAGGAGCAAACTCCACCAGAGTAGAATCTAGCTCGGCTTTAATAATTTTATTATAAATTACATAACGGTGACCAATTTATTCCATGTTTACAAATTCCTTTAGTTTTGATGGTTCCAAAAAGATACTAAACAACGTGGCACCTCGGCACTTAAAACATATGTTTTATAAAGTTGCCACTTTTCATCAAAGTAATTTTTTTCAAACTACTGCTGCTATATTTATAGGTCAGGTTAAAGTATTTAGATATGCAATTATTTGAATTTATAAAAAAAATCTTATTTCGTTCAGGAGGGTATAAAGTTGTTTTATGTGTTTCTATTTCTACTGCTTCCAACATATTTATTTCGAAACCTTTTCGATATTTGTGTAAAATTTTAATATTATCATAAGTCATTATCATGACTCGTGTTCAGTTTATATTGAAATACGCATGTTCACGTATTCTTTTTTTATATAGCTATCTGCCTGCTTGTTCTATATACAACTACATAACCTATCGTTAGAGTAAATTCTTCGTTATCGTCTTTTGTTCCAGCACGAGTTACAAAACATCTTTATATTTATGTTACTTTTACATATCGCGTTAATGACCAGTTTTATATAACCTTTAAATATCAAAGAGAATGACCCACGTGAAAAAAGAGAAAGCCAACATGATCGGTTACCGAAAACCAGTTTATGGAAAGTAGCGATGTATGTATGCTGTAATATACCAAAAATAACACAAGATAAAATAAGTAACGAACATATATGTACGTATAGATACTTTCTAAATTTTGCTCTCGAATTAAAACACTCATTGACTAATCGTAAAAATATCGCAAGTTATATCCACATATAATAATTTACTAATCTAGTTTAGTAACGGAGATTTCTTTCTGTGATTTTGATTTGAAATATAGCCAGAAATATTTGGGGCAATTATATACAGGTATTTTTATTTATTAGATATCAGTATAATTGGAATTCCACTCGAACTTTGATGCGTTAAGATTGAGCGATATCAGCTGATCCACTCGACAGCTGGGAAACAGACTTCTAGAGTCTCCATTTCAGTGATCTCTTCTAGTGACGACATATACATACATAGGTGCATCGTATGTATTTCTTATACATACAGTGTACGGTTTAATAAATCATTTGTCGCTAAATAGTTTTGTCAATACATTACCTTAAGTTGGTTATCCACAATAACACTTTATCTATGAACAACCAGCCAAACTCTTACAATTAGTTGTAGGAAAATCCTTTTCTTACTTTGTTCTCCTAATAAATTCTTCTATCGTCACATAAGCTATAAATCTATTCTCAGCTGCATATGTTGTACCTTTTTAGAATTACATTAGGAATGTTGGCTGACCTTGAAACATTACCGAGATCGCATCAATTCGATGACGGGCACATCTCAAAATTAAATTCGCTTCCTGGCCCAAATTTTCACCGTCATCTCTCCACACCAGACTTTACTAGCTCGCTATCTTTACGATATCACATTATTACACTTTACGGCTCGTGTATCACATAGGATGCGCGTGGCTGCTCGATTATTATGTCGTGTTCGCGTAGTGCTATTTACTTTACACAATTGAACATATCGCTAAATACAGCGCACTCGACTTTAAACGGTGCGTCACAAAGGATGCATTGTGTACGCCCGGAGAGGTGAATCATACTCGGTTACCAATTAAAAAATTATACTGGGGAAGTCTTTATGTTCAAAACGGCAAACAAGACGTGTTCGTCTTTTCGACATGTTCCACTTAAACAAAATATTGGCAAGACGAACTCCGCTGGCACGATGCCCACAGAATGGAACTAAGCAGTTTTTTTAAGGTCAATTCACTTACTCCCTCGAAATCCGGTCTTTATAAATAGGCGACTAACGAAATCATTTTTGGTACTAATATACATATATATGTTCTTTCTGTACAAGTGTCCGTGTGTTAAGCACTTTTCACGTATCATTATTTGCGCCTCGTGATCTTGTAATCTCGTAAACAAGGAGAGAACTTTTTGCGGTCGCATTTCTATTTGCTCTCTTCGAAAATGTATGCTTATTTATGTTTATATATCGTAAAATTTCGCGTTATATTTGAGCGCTGTCGCCGTCAGATGAATCTTTGTGTTTGTGCGGAATCTGGGATGTTATTTTTTGTCGTGTGCCATTTATTCGAATTTTCGTCGTAACTAAAATACTATTTAATGTGATCATCGCAGCCAAATTAAACGCTGTGTAGTCCAGTGAGCTAGAAATATCGGTCATTAAAAATTCACCATCCAAAGAATAAATTTATTAATTATAGACCAAAAACGTTATTTGCTTGGTTTGTCGTCTGGGCATAAAATTATAATTCGATCGACGTAGAAATAAATTGTCACTAAATTCGTTAAAGATATGATCAATAAAAATAACAAATTAGCATTTTTTCGGCGACCTATTTTCGAGATCGTGTGCCTTTCGGGATACAGTTGCAAAGACACAAATTTTGTTTAAATCCATGTACATTTTCTCAATTCAAATATCATTTATTATGTTTCACTATATCTAAACCAGTACTTCTTAGAATTTACGTTATAATATTTTTATTTTATTATTAACTACTTTAAATAACTTGTCGAATCTGGACTTGACAACTTCAAACATTTAAAATCATGTCTTATGATTCTTTCCTTCAAAGAATTCTATTCTTTATACCACATAAAAACAGTCAAATTAAGCATTTAAACAAAAACAAAGAAATATTACACTGCGGACGATTTCGGTACCTGAAATACTGAGTGCTATTATAGTTTTCAATTAGTTACTGTGGGTATAGGCAGCAGATATCTTTTGTTATTTCTATCACGACTTGTTTTTGAAGTACACACCGATAGTAGATCGGCTGTGTCGATTCTGGTGCAAAATCTGGGGATGCAAATTCACATTTTTATCCCCTCCATCTTTTTCCTTGTGTGACCACGTCCTTTAACAGCTTAGGCAGCCACTTTAACAAATTAAGATGTCTGTCTAATCTGTTAAGCTGTCTGCTTACCTGAATGCCTGCTTTTCATATTTTTTATACTATACAGACAGCATACTAAAATTCATTGGGTTTGGAATGCTCCCCAAACGGCCAACAGTTGTGCAATTTTTCAATTTTCCAAGTTAAATATTTTTAGAGTTACAGAAGTTCAAATGTAATCGTCCATCTGTCAAAAATTTTAAAAAAATTGTTGAAAATAACAACACAGTTGTGTTATTTTCTTAAAATTGAACGAGGAATTAAAAAATGTAATAATATACAGGCTATTTAATTTAAAATAACAAAGTTTGACAGCCACTTCCGGTATAACCGGATGCATCAGATTATTTTAGTTCAATAGCCCAATTCTAAAATTTATACGATTGAAGTTTCTCCTTAATATATATATTTTTTTTTACTGTTTAAATCAGTTTTATTCTGTTTGTTTGGCTACTAAGATTGCAAATTCAAAAAATAAAACATTTTTGTAACAAAATAATGATTGTTATAAAGTATATAACAAATAACAAATTCAAGTGCGTCTAATAATCCAAATTCAATTATAATAAGTTACTAAAACTTTAACAATATTGTTAATTGGCATTGATTAGTATTAAAAGAAAAACACAGCATTCAAGAAAATGTAAAGAAATTCGATCAAAATTAGAAATGTTATTACATCTGCATGAAATTTCGGGAAACGCGGGGTTTAAATTCTAAAAACAAAAACAAAAATATGTAATCTTAGAACACGTGCTACACATGTGAGACATGTAAACAAAAAGTTGTTTTTGTAGCGTTCTTATCGTTCAATGGGTTCGAATAACTTTTTTCACATGGACACAACAAAGGAATACAGCAATTTTTTTTTTTTGCTAAACATTACATTTAATTAAAAACAGGTACTATAGCAAAATACACGTGTGAATTTTACATAAATCAAATCGGAAATATAAGGAACATCTAAGTTATGTTCATGTGATATTGTGACTTGAAAAAAAGAAAACTAGCGATTGCCAAGTTTGTGCCCATCCAAATGCATCACAACAATCCAACAAAAACATACCAGACATGTGCTACACTTCCAAGGTTGTCAATTTCATTATACAGGGAAAACAGACAATAATATCCGGAACAGTAACTCACTTTCCGAAACATCTAAACCAACCTATTATTATAATACGATCAGCCGACCTCAGAGAGCTATTAAAATTAAAAAGATCAAGCATCAGTCAGTTGGAGAACGCGCCATACAAAATTGCATCATACAAAAATACGCGAAAGATTAACGTCCTCTGAATCACCCGACTGGGAAAAGAGATGCAAAGAGAGAGAAAAGTATACGCCCGAAGCCTTTATGTTCCTGATATTGAAGCGCCGATACAGGGCTTGCTCGTGAGAGCAATCGAAAGAAACAAGGGAAAATTCCATTGCTCTCCGTTGTTGTTTGGGAATTTAAGGATTTTGTATATCAATTTTATTCCTTCATAAATATGTTTGTTTGGTTTGGAGAGGTATATTTAGTTGTGTATAACTTGTTTATCAATGTGAAGGTCGTATAGCGATTAAATTTAAGATCTTTCCAAATACACATTAACGAATTGACACAAAGATTTTGGGATTTAGATGCAATCTACAATGTAGTGTAATTATACAGTGCTTTGCTGAAGTAAGGCACGATATCTCTAACTTTGTTTATTAAGGATTTTTTTTATATTTGAGTTTCTTGAACGTATTTTTTTCTTTCGTTTCTAATTTTATATCTATAACGTCATCGGTTTCCTGTGAAATTAGATGCTCGTGTTTGTCGAAGTCGTTTAGTCTGTTAAAATAATAGAATTTTCAAATAAAACCACAAAATGAAATCTAGGGGATTTAAATAAGATGAACGAGTTGGCTATTCAATTTTTTTTACATCGCCCTAGGAAAAGTTTGGTTAAGAGACGTCCTAATATTTGCACCAAAACGAAGAAGGGCTCCACCGTACTGGAACCAAGTTTGTAGGTTAGAAATATAAGCATTATGATTATTCGGTAAAAGATTGGCCAAAAATTGAACCAAACCGTTATAACTAATAAAAACTCAAATATTCTTTAAACAAATAAAAACTTTTATAAATATTCGATTTGGGTAACCGGTCGGTAACATAAAGGCTTCGGACGTATATATGTCTCTCTCTTTTCGTCTGTTGTCCCAGTTCGGTGATTCAGAGAACGTTAATCTTTCGCATATTTTTGTATTTGTATGATGCAATTCCGCAGCGCAGCGTTCTCAGGCTGACTACTTGATCTTGTTAATAGGTGTCTGAGGTCGGCTGATTGTATTATAATAGTCTGGCTTAGAGATTTCAGAAAGTGAGTTACTGTTACGAATATTATTGTCTGCTATCCCTAATGTTATAATGAAATAGACAGCTGTGGAAGTATATAGCACATCTCTTCTGGACCTATGTTTTTGTTTGATTCTTTTGATGCATTTGAATCGGAATAAACTTGGCAATCGTGTCAGTTCTTCAGGAAGCATGTGTTATAAGATTACATATTTTTTGGTTTCGTTTCTAGAATTTAAACCTGGGATTTCGAACTGACGCAATAACATTTCCTATTTTGATCCAATTTGTTTATATTTGCAGTAGTGATGAGCTGCTTTTAAAACTAAACCATTCCAACTAAGAGTAGTTTTAATTACAATAAAAATAGCTATAAACAATCGAACGTTTTTGGGTAACAAAATTCGGCGAATAAATGAATTTTGAGGTTTCGAAAATATGCAGAAAAGTAAAAAATTTCACATGGAATCCCTTGTTCAACGCTAAAAATAAGGGCTGAAGACTACGAGAAATTTCTATTGAAAAACAAAATGCTAAGTAAAAAAACTAAAATAAAAATATAAAAAACCCTGATCAGTGAATACTTATGCGCTGGAAACAATGGCAATAAATCGAAAGGAGGAAGAAGATAAAAAATAACAGAAAGAAAAATAATGCGAACAATATTGGGACCAAATATAACAGAAGACGGTGAAACAAGAATAAAAAGGAACAGAAGGATGATTTAAATAAATAAATAATGTGCTTTATTGCCAAGAAAAATTAATTTTGTGCACAAAGCAGGGTAATTAACAAATTTAATAATTAAAAAGATACATGTACAATAAACACAGATACAGTGTCAGATACACTTAGTCGTCGAAAAATAAACCAGGAGATGGCGCTACCCGCACAAAGGAAGAAAAGGGGAGATGAAGAAGGAAAAGAAATTTAGTGTTACCCCTCTCCGCAAAAATCGCTAACAGCGTGAAGAGGTTGCTGAAGAAGGTAAGATTTTACCTTTCTGCAAAACTGGACATATGTTGGTATCCATTTGAGTTGGATTGGGAGACGGTTGTAAAGCTTGATTGCATCGTAGAAGATTGAGTTTTTAGTTAACTCTGAACTGGGTACAGGTAAATAAAGGTCATGTTGCAACCGTCTTGTAACGTGGTTATGAAGAGGTCTTTTCGGTGAATCACTAATATGTTTACGAATTATTGAGACAGATTCCAGAACGAAGAGTGCAGGGAGGGTCAGGATTTTGTAGTTTAAAAAATATGGTCGGCAGTGACCCCAGTCGAAATGTGTAGGGAATTGCCCTTTTTGCAATTTAAAAATTGTATTGAAGTTGTACAAACTACAGGTGCCCCAAAAGGGCAGCGCGTGGCGAAGATGGCATTCAAAAAGGGCAAAATAAGTAATGCGAGCAGTAGAAGGATTGAGCTCCCTGGCTACAGATCTGATTGCAAAACACGCCGAAGACAATTTTTTGAGAGAGTGTTGATATGGTGAGACCATTTAAGAGTATCGTCAACGATAAGTCCCAGGAATTTAACAGATTGAACTATACTGACGGTGTCGTTATCGAATAGACATAGTTGCTGCAGTGCACCTTTGTAAGGTAGAACCACCGTTTTGTCTTTGCTATAGCTAAGGCAGTTGGAGTCACACCAATGTTTGATGATGGTTAGGTCCTTAGATATAATACTTTGTAGCTCGTCTCTATTTGGGTTGCTCCAAGTGATGCTGGTGTCATCTGCGAAGAGACAAAATTTCCCACTGATATGTAAATTGGTGATGTCATTGATGAAAAGAGTATATGTATAGTAGTACACAATATTGACAATTCTATTGTAATTGTTTTTGCGTCATCTCGGACCCATGGCCGACTTGGCCCATTTTTTAAAATAAAGAAAATATTTTTTTTTTTTTCAAATAACACGAAAACATTTGTTGATAGGTATTACTTAATAGTAAATCGCACTAATTTTTAGCGTTGAATAATTTTTACCTTTCTGCACTTTTTGAAACTAATCTTTTATTAATTTTCATTAATTTAGATATAGGAATCCCTGCACACATTGTACCTAATTAGAAATTTAAGGACAATTCAAAAATATAAAAATATGCAGGCGGTTCTATTTAAAATAAGATTGTTTAAGTTTGTAAGTTGATGTCAACACCCTGTATAATCGGAAGTGCTTACGATTTGTGTATATTTTACTGTTGGTGCGCTATCAAATTTTCAGATTTTTCCGGTAAATAGTTCCGCATATATCGCTCGCTGTCGTTCGTCATTCGACACCCCCTGTATATGGTATATGATAAATGTAAAAGCAGAAATGAAAAAATAACATTTTGAAACTGTTCTGTACAGGCGAGGCATCAGACAGGATTCCCATTGAATCTGTAATATATTTAAGTATCCTAGTCGGTCAATGCCTTCTAAATATATTGTGGATAAACAAAAAATCAGAACAAGGTTAATTATGTAAGCTGAAGCGATAATTGTAGCATTTAATAAATATTAAGAAATAAATGTACAGTGTGTCTATAAAGTAATGTGCTTAAGTAAGCTAATTAAGTGATCTTTTGAGAAACGCTAAAATATGTCATGACATTTTTCTCATTTTCATTTTTTGTTTTTTTCTAGCTAAGACGTCATCGTTTATTTCTTCAAATTTTAAAAGGAATAAATTCCCTAGTTTTTTCAGAGCACGATAGATCATTTTTTTTTTCTATCATTAACAAGTTAGAGGGTGCTTTGTTTAAAAAAAAATGCATTAACAAAGCGGAAATAATAACAATGCTTTGGCAATTGTTCAAAATGTCCCACGTTAAGAATTTGGCACCAATTACTACTGGCACTTTTCATGGTTTGTTAAATCATGATCTCGGAATAGAGAATTTCCGTTTTGAACTTGATCCGTTAGATTAATTAAATTATTTGGTATACTAAAATTAACTTCTTCGTTAATAAAATAATGCAACAAAAGAGGATCTATTACCATAACCATCCATCACCTTTATGAAAGGTTAAAATTGTTTGGAATTGAGGATTTTTTCATGCCAAATGATTCTAAGATATATCTACTAGAGCAAAATTTGAAAATATTATCTGGGTAATAGATACTTAATCAATTCCCGCTAAATGTTTACTTAAGGTGGTTGTCAAATGTTTAACGACAAATAATTTTTGCCAAAAATATATATTCCTTCATCATGCATTTTTCTTTTTCATAAAACAGCTTGCATCTTGTGAGAGTCAAGAAAATAACCGATACTCTGTGACATTATTGCATTCTGAAAAACAAACAGAGAATTTTGTATGGGAAAAAAAACACTAAAACAAAGAAACAAATGGTAGCCATAGCTAGAAAACAGGAAATGAATTGAAAATAGTTTTTCGTCAAAACAAATAATATTGGTCATATGTCAGCGTTTCTCAAAAATAGTTATGAATATTTTTGGCCTAACTTTGTCGATACACTGTATATATGTATAATAAAAAAAAAATGATGTAATTACAATGAAAAATTTAGTATCGATGAAGTGGCAAGCAAATACAATGAACGGGTTCAAATTCTGACAGTTATTTCAAGCGAGTGGTTAATAGACAACAGCCAGACGTTTCATATCTCGAATTGAATGAACCGTTCAGCACAGATAGATTAATAACGAATGACTCATTTTATCTTGCTTGTGCAAATTAAAAAGTTCGAATGAAGATGTTAAAAATAAAGTTTTGCAGGTGCAATTATTTTTTTAATTGATTAATAAAAAAATAAAAAGTAAAAGTGATTTAAAAAAATTTAACGTATTGCTTAATGCAGAGATAAAAAAAAAATTTGAAAAGTAGAATTAAAATTATTTATACATTTCTCGGTTAGTCTCAATTTTTTATGCATATAGACGATAATGTAAATATCACAAGGACAATAGAATATATTAGGGTTGTTTTGAAATTTTTTAGCTGATGAATGAAGCGTTAGTATAACACAGTATTTTCATAAACGTATGTTTATATAATATATATATACAAATATTATGTAATAATACAACATATATATAATATAAGAGATATAAAAACAAATTTCCTATCAATATATAAATAATTCTGTATAGTATGATGCTGTTATCATTGAAAACTGATATATTACTAGATATTACAAATACATTTTAATATATTTCTGATATATTTATAATAATACTAAAGAATATCTTTAAATAAGTTTAAAGATTCACATTTCGATGTGCAGTACATACACATTCTCCATTAGCTTAATTGCCCTTATCTATCTACGTATATTACATGTATAATTTTTGTGTCGTAGTGTTTAATTATTGATATATTTTTGAGCGTATTATTAATCCAACAATTATAATATAGTGATAGTTTAACAATCTTAATAATAATTTTATATAAATAACGAGGAAAATTAATTTACCATTATAAAAATATATCTACCAATTCCTGTTCACCTTTTTGCGCCACTAATCTATAACACCCGAACGTAATGGGTGATGGATTCATCGTTTCGTGCAGGTCCGGAATACAACAAAATAGAATCATGTGAGAATAACAAAATTAATTTAAAACGGAAAGAAAATTCTATTCGTTTAGTACACACGTTCGCACGATAGCTTCCGTGACGGAATAGGGGTCGCAGTTCGACGAGGGCCTCCTGTCCTCCAGATAGCCTTTCTTAGCCTCGGCGCAACCGCGCGGTATGCGAACACTGGCGCCGCGATTGGCCACACCTGCGCTAAAATCGTGAATGGACGACGTTTCATGTTTACCAGTCAAACGGCGCTCGTTGTCTTTCCCTCCTTTAGGGTCGTAGGCCTGGATGTGTCTCAGATGGTTCCGGCTCAACTTGTCGATGGCCTTCTCGATCTCGATGATGCCGTTGTCGTCTCTCATGGCTTTCGTCGAGAAATTCGTGTGAGCGCCAGCTCCGTTCCAGTCTCCCGGCATGGGTTTAGGGTCGAACGTCGCTACCACGCCGAATTCTTCAGAGACGCGGTGCAGAATGAACCTGGACATCCACAGATGATCGCCGGCGGAGATTCCTTCGCAAGGACCGATCTGGTACTCCCACTGCGCCGGCATGACTTCCGCGTTGCTTCCGGCGATTTTAATACCAGCGTACAGGCAGGCTCTGTAGTGCGCTTCGACGATGTCGCGTGCGTATACTTTGTTGGCGCCGACCCCGCAGTAGTACGGCCCCTGCGGGCCTGGGAAACCGTTCTTCGGCCAACCCAACGGGCGTAGATCCATATCCAAGAGGGTGTATTCCTGTTCGATCCCGAACCACGGTTCCGCATCCGCGCCCGCTTCCATCGCCTTAAGACAATTCGCCCGCTTGTTCGTCTCAGCCGGCTTACCATTAGATTTATAAGTATCGCATAAAACTAACTTGTTATTCCCCCGTCGAAATGGGTCATTGAACATCGCAACTGGGTATAGATACATATCTGAATTCGCTCCTTCGGCTTGATAAGTCGAGCTGCCATCGTAATTCCAGATCGGTAATTCTTTCGGATGCGTCGGGACGAAGTCTAAGGTTCTGGTTTTGACTCGGACATGCTCCCCCGTACCGTCAATCCAAACATACATCGCCTGTATCACACCATCTGGCATGGGAAGATCCATATACCTCTGGAGAATGTGCTTGTTTAAAGCCGCATTCGGCGACTCCGCTAGCGTAGTATTCGGCATCTTTTCTACTAATTACACGCAAACTGGACCGAAAAAATCAGCTGTGTTCTTTGTTTATAAATACGGGCGTTCTAAAAATACTACACAAGTATTCTAGTATAATTATTCCACGAGATACAACACCGTTTCGCTCATACGAACGACTGAGGTAGTCTACTATCGACGTTGCCAGACGCTATGGTTTTATTGAACAGCCCCCCCTCTCCTTCGGGATCATGCGCTTTGATATAGAACTGGCTCGAGTGTACCGGTTCACGATAAGGTATCGTGCAGCGGGCAAAGGTCGATTGTCTTTAGCCAGTATTATTATTATTGTTATTATTCCTAGCGGACTGTTTACTGTGTAATTACTTATTTCGTACGCATTTAAAAAAAAAAAAAAAAAAACGGAAAATTGTCGAAAATAATTATAATATTCGGTAATTAACAATAACGAACCGTGTACCGCTGCATAATAGGCTCTCCAATTAGGCGGTTGAATTAGATGAAGATAGATAGCAACCAACCTAATCGGCTCGAATAGTCCCCCGTTTAAACACAGGAAGCCTCCATTAGCGAAATATTAGTTGTGGGAACGGAACAGGGCACTTCGCCAATGTCACGAGTTGTGTGTTTCATTACACGCGGTTTCATACAGTACCAATCAAAAGTTTGCTTGAGATAAACTAGGGGGTAAGTGGTGATTTTGGTGCCGCACTAACGTTGCTAAAGCTGTTTTCCCTTATTAAGCTACAGATATAATACATATATATTGCTATGATTTCATGCAACCTAATCTCTACAACTTACAGCAACATACGTAAAGTACTAAATTATGTACCTATATAAATGTATTTTGATTTATGTATTTATCTATTTTGTAAATTTATTGTAAAAATCTAAACTAAACACTCACTATATCGTATCTAATTTAAAAAGGGCACGTTTCCATGGATTTTTAGGTGAGGACTTCTTTTTCGATATTTTCCTGAGTTGGTTGTATTTTCAAAAACATCTAGAAATTTCAAAATTTAAATCACATAAGAGTCTATTAACTTAAGATTTAGTTGCCAAGAGTGAAGTGTTGTGTATGTTGTGCAAAGATGATGGAAATCCAGTAATTTCGAAGATTTGGGTGGCGTATTTTCTATTCCTGGGGCCAATAGAAGGGCTTCGATTCGAGCTTAGTAGCTGTGACATCGTAGAAACGCTGATTTGGAGCTGAAAAGATTGTTGCAGAACTGGAATCAGTATTTGGAATATAAGAAAGCAGTTTATCGTACTTCAAGTAAGCGATTATTCATCTTTTGAACTCATAACCGGTATTCAGAGCGTAAATAGAATTATGAGGTTAGAGTGTTTTGATGGCAGTTATTTATAGGGATTTTTTTTTATGTAACCAACGTATGTTGCTGTAAAAGGTTATTAGCGATGCTTGATTTTATGGCGGGAGTTTAGCGGGAGATTTGAATTCAATGTCGATATTTAAACAAGATATATTGAGTTTAGTTTGGATTAAGATTCAAGGAATCTTATTTTTGTACAATTTAAATAGTATTTGAACTTACTTACTTACCCTGACAGAGAGAATATTCACTTTAATTGTTCATCATTTTTTATTAACTCGAAATAAACAAAGTAATTTATACAAAATTGGTTTTTATTCACCATAATAGAAGAATCCTGTGATAGGTGGAGACTGTGGCTTGAAAACTATAACAAAAATCCAAAAGAAAAAGCGAAAAAAATCCCTTACCACAAAAATTAAAAATACAAATCTAAATACGTATTTCGGCAACTAAGTTGCCATCTTCACTAGAAAACAAGTGAAGAGCAGTGTTAAACTTAGTGTTTTCGGCTAAGGGAAACCTTGGAAGATATGCTCTTCACCAAATCACTAGTGGAATAACACTCTCAGTGTCTTCCAAGGTTTACCTTAGCCGAAAACACTAAGTTTAACACTGCTCTTCACTTGTTTTCTACTGAAGATGGCAACTTAGTTGCCGAAATACGTATTTAGATTTGTATCTTTAATTTTTGTGGTAAGGGATTTTTTCACTTTTTCTTTTGGATTTTTGTTATAATAGAAGAACATTACGAATGAATAATACAGCTTTTAGTAAAGAAACAAAGATTATAACAAGTCAGTTTAAGATAATAATATACTGCTTTGTTTGGAGAAGTACATCCTCCCACGTCCCAAGATTTACTAAGGATAATATAGTATCACCCGATTATTGTTGGCATAGTAACCACTATCAGGTTTTGATGATCCTAAATGCACCCAAAAAAAATATTTAAATAATCCAATACAATTTTTGATATGTTACGCTAAAGGGCACCATGATTTTTTGCAACCAATATAGTGAGGGCACCCCTAATTTATGGTATAAGAACTTATAAAAAATAATGCATATAAATATCCAACATTTTTATTTTTATTATCAAATTAAAATGTATCGAAAAGAAACATTAGATAATAATTTTATCTTCCTTGGAGTACATACGTTTAAAATCAAATACAATGACTATAATATTGATATCTTGATAGTAAAATAAAAAAGTGTGTTAATTGAAATTTATACTATAATGGAATTATTTTACTACAGCAAATATATATTATTTTTTTCGTTGTTTACGTTATCGCATCCAAACACTAATTTCAACTTTGCCTAACCAAAACAAAGCTTATATACATATATAGCAATGCTTCAAAGCTCATCATGTGCATGCATTTAGATAACAGAATTAACAATAGCTGTTTATATTTATTAATTTGCTCAGAGTAATATTATGTATTTTAAATGCATAAGCAAAAACAAACATTTTGGATAACACGTGATTAGCACAACAAATATTATGATGTATAGGTAACATACATATGTCTTATGTAAATTCCTTATTGGGAATATTATTGACATTACTGTTTGATCTTAATTTTTTTTTTTGTGAATGTGGAATATTCTATTGTTTAATATGGCAATATTTAGTTAATAATAGTTTGTCTGTTAAATAATTGCCGTCCTGCCGGCTTCCTAAGATCTGTATTTGAGACATTTCAAATTGTGATAAACCAGACACCTCGTTAGCTCAATTGGTAGAGTGTACGCCCGGCAAGCGGAAGGTGCCTGGTTCAAATCCGACATGAGGTAAAATTTTTAACATAAAAATTTCCTCATATTAAAATTACAGTAATAGCAGAATATTTAATTTATTTAATGATTTCACACTGTAAAAAAGTTGCACTATTGCAACAGTTTGTCTGGATTTTATCTTGTATGATTAATAATTTCAGTCAATAATGGAATGCATTGAATAGAGCACAAATTTTGTTGGTTCTGTTTACCTCAGATTAACTAATCAAATTTATATGAAAAACTTATATTAAACATACTAATACATTTTAAAGTATGCTATAATTACGTAAGTCCGTATGCGGTTGAAGAAAGGGAATTATCAACGTACACTCCAAATAAAATCCTTATAGTACACTCTTGCTTGGAAAAATATGCGTGCTGTGCGCCGAAGTATTGATTTGAAATGGCAATAAGTATGCAACAAGCCAAAGATAGAATTATTTCTAACTATCAAAATCAGTTTTATGAATGCAACTACGGAAAAGATCGAAGCGTGAGGAATAGGACCGAGCAAAACCGCACAAAAGAAACGCTATGATTTTAACAAAAACTGCTAGTTTCAACAAAAAGTCTTGTTATAGCATTAACAAACAGAAATTGTATTCAACCGATTTCATTTTATTATGTACCCGTTATTCTTTGTTTGTTCAACGTGAATCCTTGTCTATATGCGTAATCAAATATTTGTTTAATAGAAATACTAGGGGAATAAGCTAACAGGCAACCGTTAGTTAATACATAATTTCGCATATAAAATTCAATGGCAATTTGTCTTCGGGAATTACTGCACAAACAAAATAAGAGCTCAGTGTTAACGGGAAATAAAGTGTTTCAGAGATAAGGATTATTTGTGAAACTGTAACGCATCGACTGGTGTCAAAACAAATAATAATAATTAATAAGTTCCTCCTTTACATTAAAAAAAAATACCTACTTATTTTTAATGGAAAAATATTTTCATTTCAAGAATTAACGTCATTGTTAAGCCTTTTGAAATGTCCCAAAGAATGTAATTGTTTTGATTAAGACATTACATATTATTATTGTTGTGATATGACGTTATCGTTACCATTTTTTTAATGTACATATATTAAGTATGTGAGCAAAACACATTACATGCACGATGTGAACTATATAAAATTTTGTTAAACAGAGATATTTACCCGCACTCATTATAATGTATAAGTAAAGTATTCAACACAATTTGTTTGATAGGGAGAGTTTAAATGGGTATAAATAAATGAAACACTACAGAAACTGTCACTTTATGTTTTAATTCAACTTTCTCGTTGTTCTGCCCCGAAAATAAAAATCACTTCGCCTCGTTCGCCCAGGCTTAGCGCCGGCAAATATACCTCCCACGTGGTTGCATCCCTTACATAGCAATCTCATAAACTATTCTTTTACATGCTTGCAATTTACACTAATCGGGCTCTAGACGTATCGTTGATCAAGCTCTCATAGGCATGGGATATTAACTTAAATTGGAACAACGCATACACTTTCGAAAGACAAAAATAGACTATCGCCTAGTCCTATGAAAGTATCTTCGAATTATTATTAGTGCATTATTAATATATGAAGATGAAATAAACGAATTTGCATATAATTCCTTACATATAATTGTTAATTGAAATAACTTTAATAGTTTACTAATACTTATCAATGGTGCAGTCAGGTGAAGTCTGAGTGAAGTTGTTTTTGTTTCTGAGTTATGTGATGTGTATGTCGTCAAGTCGTGCTTCTATTCGAAGTTGACCATTATCTATCGTTTTGAGATAATCTTTATGGAAAATTTTATTTTACATTGTGTATAGTTTATTGTTGTGCATTATTATTAGTGAAAATTTCGGTGAGAATTTTATGACGTTTATTATTGACTACCTTTGTTTATTTATTTTATATATATATTATATATTTACCTCGACCTATTCTTAGCTATTTCTCACAAGTATTTTCATGTTAACATTAACTTATAATTAATTATACAGTGTTACATAAAAATCTTAAATTATTTTAATAATATACATGCTTTGCTTATCTTTATTACCTTAATAATTATCGTTTAAAACTATATATTATGCTTTTACATAATTGTGGTATACATAATACTTAATTTTTATTTGTTGTTGCAAATGGTTAAATTAAGTTGCCCCTCAGAGAGACTGTTTTGTCATTGAAACTGGTTCCAATCCTGGTTCCTCCCTCAGAGCTTCCAATCGAGGTTCAAAAAAAAAGCTTCAACATGGAAACATAACGTTGAACGGTGACAGTTATGGGTCGTCCATTCTCCTCAAGAAAATAAGGCCCAATCACCCTAAATTTGGAAATAGCACACCACACGGTCACTTTGTGGAGTGAAGCGGTTTCTCGTGAAGTTGCCGTTAGTTATTTTCAGCCCAGTATCGACAATTTTGTTTATTCACCGCCCCACAAAGAAGAAAGTGGCACAGAAATCGCTTGCATGCATGTATCGCTGCTGGAGGCTTATCATCTTTCTGATGTCATCCTGTGATGGGTGGAGACTGTGGCTTGAAAACTATAAAAAATCCCAAAAGAAAGGTGAAAAAATCCCTTACCACAAAATTATTTCTGATGTCATCTTCAGGACTTGGTGCATAAAACGGCATGACGAACAAACTCCATTTCTCTAACTTGCGCCGTTTTCCTTGAATAGCCCCCCAAAACTGCTCTGTCTGTTTTGCCGCCAGCCTGTATATCATGAGTTACAGTTCATAGAAATTCCTTCAGTTTTTGAGCTATAGAATATAGCTATGCAATTCACAGATCTTATTCCTTTTGTATCTATCGGGTGCGTCATTACTGTGTAAGATAGAAGATTACGCTTCCTTATGCCTGGTTTATGAAGTTACAAGATAAAAAGGGTTTTAAGAACTCGTTTATTTTTGTCTGGATAAATTTCTTATGGGGATCACCATTTGGATCGTTTTACAATTACAAACAGGATTATAAAATTTACATCTCGGTTTTTTTTTTCTCTTGCAAAGTAAGTAAAGAAGATTTAAGCGTCGAAGTGAATGTCAAGTTATTTGTTATTTGCTGAAATATGAAGCGTAAGAGAATGCGTTCTTGTTTAAAAGAAAAAAAAATTATCAAAAGAATGTCTATACTGATAGCAAGGATTTTTTAAACCCAAGAAACATTTTTTTAGCATATTTTTTTTGTTTGCTTCGAAAAAGTAGATTTTATGTGTAGGTATTGGGATTCCCACCGGGTCTCGTTTTGCTATTTTGTGCTTTACCTTGTCCTTATCTCACAACAAAAGTTCTCGCGGGAGCTTTCGAATTTTTTATTGTTAAATGAACTGTAATTACTGCAGTATTTGTTGATATAATTAATGACAAATGAAAAATATATTTTTTATTTTGATCATTTTTTAGTAAAAACTAATTTTTCCGGCATTTGATTAGGTACCAGTAGATATACATATATACCAAAATAAAAGATTATTAATTTACACGATGGAATACTGAAAAAAAGACAGCTCTAACGTAATTTAGAATTCAATTAAAATTATCGACAGAAGCATATTCTCCTTTCAGATAAGAATTGAAGATCAAAAGTTAGCGCACAAACGTATTTGTCTTTATTTCGTTTACACTCGGGCGTTTCGAGCGCCCTCCAATTCCCGTCAATCCGCGTCGAGACACTAACTCATTAATAGCCCTTTCTATAGAACGGAAACAGACATCCAATTACGCAGAAGAAGAAAGAGACAAGGCAGAAATAAAACAACCCCGGGGAGAAATAAGCGTCAATCTCGAGAATAAAGAAACCAAAAAGTGATTATTGCATCCTTTTTTTCCCGTCTGTGTGTAGGCTTTCTATTGAAATTCGAAGCACTCTCGAATATCCACGCTGCAGAAACTCATGCCTATAACTCTATCTTTGTCGTTCCAATCGTCGAAAGCGATCCCAATCTGATCTTTTGGATCGCTTCTTTTTCGGTCACCGATCCATCAATGCTCACCTGCTGTTACCGATGTAACATCTGTTGCATTTCAAAAGGTTACGTATACAATATCTGAAAGAATTCGTCGGAAATTGCATTGGAGTTCTGTAATTTGGTCATTTAGACCAGGGTTGTCCAACTGGGGGCCCGCGATGCTATTAGTTGTGGCCCGCGTAATTATTTTCATACCTCACGTTATTTTGTTATTTCTTTAACAAAATGATTATATGGCCCGCAACCACATCAAATGTTTTAGTTTTGGCCCTTGAGGCTTTGCAAGTTGGACACCCCTGATTTAGACGGATGCATATACGTACGTTTCTGTTCTTTGTGATACGATTTTCAGTTGAAAATGTTGCATTTTTTTTTTTATAAGATCGTCTATAATAGCACAACCAAATACTTCAATAAACTGTATTAGAATTTTGAATTATTAATTTAGATTTTCGATGGATAAATGCTTACAACACTATCATTTATTCCGATTTCGAATTAATCTGCCATAAAATTGTTGCTTTAATGCTTCCTAAAATATGGTGAATGCACAAATCGGTTTACCTCACCAATCGAATATTACCCTTTTTATGACTGGTGATACCTTAGGTTCATTTTAATTACCCCTTATTATAAAAAACTTCTTCGTCGAAGTTCATCTCCTCAGTGTTTAATAGAATTTATCGAACTCAAAGCTGTCGTTTGCGATCGATCAGTCCCGACCCATTTGCGAGCTAAATTAATTAGACAAAGTGGACGATTGATGCGGTGAATGAGCAAACGTACGGACGGTAAATAAACGACGACTTTTTTCGTTTTGACCAGTAGACATCGATAAATCGTCGGACGAGGTAATTGTAATTAAAACTGGGGAAAGAAACCATGAGCGGACGTGCGCGGAATCCCCGATGCCGGCGGTCGATTGCGTTTCTTTCTATATAGGCTACCGACGCCGACGTGTAACAAGAGAAAGAAAGAGTCCGTAATAATAATTATTCGAATCAGGCGAGGTCTTCTATCTACGTTTGCTAATCGACTGCATGGTATGCGCAATGTTGCTTCGTAGTTGTAAGGTGCATATTTCGTATTGGATATATCGTGATAAATAAATATATACAGCCGTAAATAGTTAATTATGAATTAGGTTGGGAAAGTTCTTCAAACCTTAAACTGTAAATTATATATTACGAGAAATTTAAAATCATTTTTTAGAGTGTAGAAAGGTTCATATGCACCCTTATAAATTTACCGTTTTGCAATAGTTATATCTAATTGATTTTGAAAGAATGATAACATTTAATAAGCATTTTTAAATAATCATAATATTCTGGACTTGATACTATTTAGCGACTAAGCTTGGTTCCTTTTGTCTGCTGACACAACTTCAGAACTTGGGGGCGCTAGGTTGATATGAAACTTTCATTGTGTCGCGACTGCACTTAAGCTTGTACATACCTTACCATGAAAATACACAAATTGTGTGTTCAAAATTGGGCGAACGTATTAACGCACCGAAATCTAAGCACATTTTACGCTGTCCGCAGCTGAGCTATAGGCACTGATAAGCGTCGATCATGCTGACCATGCAAACGATTAAGCACGTGATTAGTTTTGAATGGCTATAATCGCTAGACATTTCGCTTCGCGCAGAATATCCGCTGTACCTGCACGTTATCGTATGAACGAGTACGAATGCCGCCGACACATCCTGGTAATATTCCACTTCAACGGATTCCAGAATCGTTATCACCCGATATTTGTTAATGTTATAATGCCATAGAAATCGGTAGTTGGTAGTATAAATAAACGAAACAAGTTTATTTATACGGCCGTACTTTTCCAGTCAGGACGGAACAACTAGTATAACTAGTTGTGTTTTTTGTGATTGATTCTTTTCTGATGATAATTTTTTTTTATCGAAGTCTATAACCCGATATTCTTATGACCTGTGACAATGGAGTTGGTTATATATGGAAACGGAAATTTTTTGGGTAGTTTCCTGTTCTTGAAAAACAATGAGGTATGTTTGAATTAAAGATTTGTTCGTTCTGGCACTCGGCGTCATGACGCGAAAATCTAGCTGCATTTGAGTGCATTTTTTGTGTAATGCATGTATCACTGCTGGGAGCCATCATATTTCTATATTAAAACATTTGAAACTCGGGAAAACTTTTGTTGTGAGATAAGGACAAGTTAAAGCACAAAATAGCAAAACGAGACCCAATGGGAATCCCAATACCTACACATAAAATCTACTTTTTTATTTTAATGTTTTGTTAGTGTAAACAATATTGCTTCGAAGCAAACAAAAAATCCTTGCTATCAGTATATACATTCATTTGATATTTTTTTTTCTTTTAAACAAGAACGCATTCTCTTACGCTTCATATTTCAGCAAATAACAAATAACTTGACATTCACTTCGACGCTTAAATCTTCTTTACTTACTTTGCAAGAGAAAAAAAAAACAGAGATGTAAATTTTGTAATCCTGTTTGTAATTTTAAAACAATCCAAATGGTGGACAAAGGATTTGGAAAATTTAATAAATACAGGGATTTCTAAAGTCTGAGAGTTTGTTTATAATTGAAAGTATGCTGTTGAAAGGGTGAGTTTTAGTTCTGTTAAAAATTCTTTCGAGGGTAAATCTGTGCAGTATTTTAAACTGTTCCAATTTTTCTCTACAATATTTAGTGCATCGACTAGGATGCTTGCATACATTGAAACTACGTCTATGTGTCTTTAAATTAATCTTCAATCAATTGTTTAAATCCAATGGAATTTTTTATGTAGTAGTCATTATTATTTATAATGTTTGATATTGAATAGATATTTTGAGAGAACGTATTTTAAACACAAGATTAGTATTTTAGGCACGAATACCTTTACAAGTTATGTTGTTTAAATTGTTTTTAAGATTTTATTTTAAAATGTTGTAAATTATGACAAAATAATTGTTAAAATACAGACTCGACTAAGTACACAACTGAAAAAAAAAAATTTTGAATCAAAAAATAAAATTAATTTTGAAGAAGACAAACATGAATGTATTTTAATTAACATTTTGCATCTCTAATATTAGCCGAAATTTGTTAAGAAAACAATCCATATCATTTTACGAAAAATGGATAAGAAACAAATAAGCCTTTTGGGACTCAAATAAAATGCTATTTTATTAAAATTATTTGATAAAGAAATATTATTTAATATACCCCTTCAAAGCTGCACTGTCTGTTTTGCCGCAACCCTATACCTGCAATATATTATCTATTATTACGGGCGACATATTAATGATCGTTTAAACAAATACTACAATATTATCTCTACGCATTAAGTCCTTGAATGAAACGCAAATATTATACGAGAGGGAAACACTTACTTTGCCTCCATTAGTTTTGTCTTCGGTGACGTTTATGGCCACTTGAAACCTAGTTTTTCACAACTGCCCTTTATATTAAACTTCGATTATCAATAAATACTCCAGAACTGTGTCATATAATTTATGATTTTTTATTAGGCTTGTTCGTCCTTGTAATAGCGCACTTATTTATGTATTGTATAATTAAACGTAGTACGCTCCTGCAAATTTTGTGATCATACATTTAGCAAGGAACTAGTTTTACATTTTTTTTTTAATTTTCCGACGTAAAATCTATTTATCTATAAGTTATACAGATAAACCATCTTATAGGAACACCCGGTATATCAATAATAAATATTTTAATATTTTTCAATTAGTGATTACATGGTGTTGACCTCAAACATCGTAAAACAATTGTTTATTGTTTTTCGCCTTTCTATATACAAATGAAAGAAATTGTCGATTGTTATCCCCCAACCATAATTCTTGGACAAATTGATAAAGGGTAAAAAACATTCGGTCGATAAATTTTTGGAAAATTTCCAGTTGACGTACAAATAAATAATATACATGTGTCTATACCTAGATAAACTCTAAAATTTCTACGTCATTATGCCCTTATCAATATGCCGATTGTTTTGGAAATATAAAACAACCAATTAACAATCGCCCTGAAAAGAATGAAATTATTTTTCGGCTGGGATTATTTATGTCTGTGCGTATAACATATGCTATCTAAACACAGTATTATAATTATAACTTCACTAGCAGCACTCGATTATGATAATGTTTGTTGTTATGTCGTAAGAATGCCCTGACCTTGGCACGTGTTGGCCAGATGCAACTCGCATTTTCATATGCAAGAAAGATACATTTTCATTCATGTGGATCTCGTCGTTGGCCGGCGAATTATTAAACGGAATTCCTGGGCGAGATTTTTTATTTCACTACTCGTCGCCGAGCGTCGAAATCTGGTTATAACCGGTTCCGCTGAATATTTATTTCCTAAATAAAAACCGGTTGATTTATATGCGGCTTGTTTGACAAAAATTGTCGACGATAAAAAGCGATACACATAAAAAAGTATCTCGTGACGCGTTTCCCTTAGATTCAGGGCGCTTAATACCTGTACATATGGACGTAATTAAGACGCGTAAATTAATTGGAATATTATGATATTATCTACCCATTAAAATACTTGAAATTTTTAGTTTGTTCCAGGGAATATTTTACTGGGCTAACTTTAGAAATGCTTGATGATCCGGCACGTTTATTTTAAAATGTGACGCGTGGCAAGTTAAAACCATTAGTGAGTGCATAGATACAAATTTTATTTTTACAGTTGTCCACTTCAGTGCCTCTGATCTTATAGTTTTCGGTAATCGCGATGATGTTCGAATATGATAGGGTTATCAAATGCACTCGAGAAAAATTAGGACAGGAGAAGTATGGTTCCATTGTGGAAAGCCTATATATATGTATGTAGTGCATCAAAAAAAAAAATGATTAGAAATATGAATACAATAGTAATCATGCGACTTGTATCTTCTCTAAGTGGTATTTGATTCAATACTTGAGCTTTGATTTCTCTAGTTACGTATACAATATGTACAGTTGAAGAATTAAATCACGATTAACTACTAATTGCTTTCATATGTGTGTGCATTTAATGAAACTTTCTAATTCTGGGTTTTAATCATATTTCCTTACGTATTTCACATTCTCTTTCATCTGAGAAATGACCATTATTTTCTAAGCATAGTAGTGAAAGATAAATAAAGAAATCCCTAAGGGAAACAGGGACTCGTGCATGGAGAAGGTTCTGCGAGGACCTGTAGGAAACTCCCGCATGTGATAGACAGTATACCCATCAATCGGGGAAATCTACGGAGGTCGCATTGGACGACCTCAACAGGCTAATTTCAAAGTCCATAGAACTCAAAGAGATAGCTATACATGCTTTTTTATACAACAGATATTCTTTTTCGCTCAGTATTTGATTTACATGGGTTTCCAAATGATTAACTATATTCATATTTTCGCTGAATGCCATTTTTAAAAGAAATTGTGGCGTG
Source organism: Cetonia aurata (assembly GCA_949128085.1). Classification (NCBI taxonomy): domain Eukaryota; kingdom Metazoa; phylum Arthropoda; class Insecta; order Coleoptera; family Scarabaeidae; genus Cetonia; species Cetonia aurata. Next base: position 42,104,778 of record OX421885.1, read on the forward strand.
ATTGAATGCTAGGTCTTCTATAGGGCCGATATTAGTCGTTTTAAGTACACTTAAAGCATCGTCCACTTCTGCAATTTTATGAAGAACATCTTGAATTCGAGAAAATTAAAAAAACCGCTGCTTCAAGCCAAGTTCCCCAGCGAGTAATTAGTGGTTGGAGAAGCAACGGTTTTCCAACCATTAATTCTTTGCCTTCAGAAACATTTATTTATATTAAGATAAACTCATTTTCTCTGCTCGGTGATTATCCGGCCCATATACGGGGAGACTGCCTCAGAAATAATCAACAATATTTTATTTTCAATCGATCCTGTTGTGATAAATTTTTTGCCCATTGTTAACAAATCTATATTTTGTTTCAATAATTAGTTTTGTCAAGTTGTCTTGACCAGACTAATAATGGAGTTTCTGGACCATTACGACTTAAAACGCCAACCAATAAATTAGTTACGTATAAACGCCTAGGGTCAGTAGTTTTACTGAAGTAATTGTTATCCAACTTATATTTAATTTCCTCTATAGTTTTATTGTAACAAATTGGCAGATAATTTTTCCGTATATTTTGCCAAAAAGTCTCTGAAAAAAGGAAATTTTTGCAAATTCTGAAGCGCGATTCCAGAAGCCACCATTGCCTGACACAAATCTTCAAAAAAAAAAACATCTTATTTAATTTAGAACTTGTTTTTATTTTGGACTTTCACCTTCTTCCTTTAGGCAGTTTAGGCGATTAAAAAAGATAAATGAAAAAGTGTTTTCTCCGAAATATGCTCAGAATATGCTAAACAAATAGTTTTTCGGTACATACATGTTAGCTAATAGAATATGCAATTGCATAGGAAACCGCGCCTTACATAACAATAATCCATTACTATTAATTTGTGATTTCATAAGATGTTTGTAAGGCCAATACCTCGAATATTGACGTCCGGGTAAAAACCAACGAGCGATATTGGCATTTTGTCTTCTCGTATACTCAAACAATAAATAATAAAGGAAATTAAGAATCCCTGTTTAACAGGAACACTGAAGATGATCCGCGCGATGACCAATTAACAATACAGCAATAACAATCTGTTCGAATATTCAACTTTGATACTCCGAAACGCAATAATACATAAACACGCTCTCTTTGATAAAACTTTATCTCTCCCGGTCAACAACGTATACTACTTGACACATATTTTCAACGACGCGGAGCATGTGATTCTACAAAACGTCGAACATTTCTTAATAACAACAACGACAATACGGATGATAGATATATGTATGTACCTACTTGGAATAAATAATAAAGAAAAAATGGCACAAATACAGACAACTTGTCGCAAAACAAATTGAATGACGTCAACAATATAGTAATAACAAAAAAAAATTGTGGACCCTGTCGGCGTAAACGTAAACACGAAGATTATTGTAATAATTTCATGGAATTTCACCGATCGCGTGACGAAGTATGTGCATAATATATGTCCGTGTGTAGTTGTTCAGGATTTCCTCTTTAGACCAGGAGGGATCGCGCATGGTTATTGGGACACTTCAAAGGAGGGATTATTATGCAATTTGTTAGTCGTTGGTCGAGGCTCCTAAATAAATTAGAGTCATCAATCTACATAGTTGAGGTGCCAGCGATTTTTAACCTTGATTTGACCCTCACTTATTATCGGCAAGAGAATATTTCTTCGCTGAACGAATGAAATTGAGCGGTAGAATCATAAAGGCAATGCAAAATTTTCATTTCTATATACAGTGTGATCTATTTCAATGCGGAACACCCCCAATAAAATTTGTATTTATTGTCCGATTTTTACCAACCTTTTTTTTAATTATAGTGGGTGAAAAACTGTATTTCTGAACAAAACAACTGACATATAATATTTGAAAATGTTTATTACTTCAGTTAAACTAAGACACAATATTTTCTACTTCATTTATATATATCAAAAAGAGAATCGGTCCAAGTACCGACCCTTGGGATACCCTTAATTTATTTTCTAAACGTTTCGAATCAAATATTTTATTACACTGTCCTAATTTGGAATTTAAAGATGCATATTGCTCTCTATTACTAAGAAAAGAGGGTACCCACTGACAAGCTGGTACCCTAACACCAGATTCATATAATTTATTTAGCAAGACACTGTGCAAATTTAGTTCCCTTTGTACATTCGAACTAGTCCCATCACAAACTTTTGTAGATTACCAAAAGATGTCACTTACGTATCAAAGTTTTGTTCACAGATATTTTCACAACTTCACTTTTTCTATCTATAATATTTATTATACCGATTAATTTGAATTTTTATACTCTATTTTTCTCATTTTGTTATTCTTCCATGCCAATAAAATAAACAATAGAAACACTATAATATCCATTAAAATCGGTTTTAATTCCTATTATAAATTTAGATATGAAGTTAATAGATAATATTGTTTATACTACCCACTTGAAAGGTATCACAATAAAACAGAAAACTAATTCTGTTGCTATGTATATAATAATTATATATGTAAGTGTTTTAGCAATTGTTCTGAAACAGAAAAAATTGCTTACTAATAGAGAAAATTCATAATGAAATGTAGAAAAGCATATCAGAACTATTATTTATGCTAGAATTTTATCTTTTTAACCTTAACTGACCTTAACTTATTTTTATTGCATACTACCATAAAATTGATAAAAGAAGAGCGATAAAACTAGACACTTTCCGCTCTATGAGAAAATTTATTAATGAAGCATATTACTAACGTTTCAAATTGGAAATTTCCTTAGCATAATAAATTGGAGGAATATTTTTTCTTATTTATTAGTAATTTTCTTTCGGAACGTTATTCCGCGAATCGTAAACTATCTGGAGCAAATAAATAATCTTCCTTTATCTTTTTAACTAACTCCCTCCGTCTCTGTTTATCATTAGGTTTACGAGAGAGGCTCTCTTACTCGAGTAGAGCACACGGCGAAACAATAAAACACGATAATGCGACCTCATTTCATTTTCCGCCTCATCTCATCTCTCATTCAGAATCGCCAACGCTGAGCGTCGGACATAAAAACGACGGGCATTCAACGACCCGCGAAGCACACGAGCAGGAAAAAAAGAGCAGCGGAACATGACACTCTTTTCTATAGACGCTAAAGATTGACCGCACGGTCAAGAAAAATAATTCAAGTGACCGTTTAAACCTCCCTTAATCATTGCAAATGTATTTCGTGTTTTCGTAACAAGATTAATTATTGGTTACTATGACTTTACTGTAGGTAGTCTCTAACATTTTAAATAAAATTATTTTTTGGGCTGCGACATCCGAAAGTGCAACCTTACGATACTCACTCGAGGATAGAAAGCGTCACTTTACCCAAATGAACTATGAATTGAACTGCAACTGCGACACTTTCGTACTTTACCGTCCACGGGCAGTAAAGGACAATAAGTATCTACATACCGAATTGAAGTGGCGATTTACGAAAAAGGACAGAAGTGTCAATGAGTCGGAACTTTGGAGGAGGCACGGTAATGGTTTGGGGAGCATTTTGCTTTCAGGGTATATTTCCTATTGCTTGGATTACTACGAAAATGAACTCTGCTGCATATGTAGAAATACTAGAAACACAATTAATCGACAATCCGCCTGAATTCTTAGAGGAAAACTTTCTTTTTCAACAAGATAACGCAGCGATCCACGATTCTTAATTCACAAAACAGTGTTTTGCACAACATAATATTGAACTTCTAGAATGGCCAACGTGTAGTCCTGATTTGAACCCCATAGAAAATCTATGGAGTATCATTTCCCGACGAATTTACCAAAATTGTAAACAATTTGCAACAATCAATAAAGTCAAAAATAGAATTCGTGAAGTTTGGGCTTAACATAAAACTAGATGAAATGCAAAACTTGGTTAAATCAATGAAAAACAGAGTTTTTGACTTAATAAGACTAAACGGGAAACATATGCATTATTAATTTAATTTTTTGTAAAATTACTTGGATTTCTTTTATGTGGATTTATATTTATTTTCTGTTATAGGCAACGTATCAAGTTATTTGAAAATGCATTCGCTTCATTTCTAAAATTAAGTAGATGTAATTACCTTATGAATGCAAATAAAGTAAGGTTTAGTCTCTGTATTATGTTGTTTTTTAGCGATATATGGGTTAGTAGTTAAAGTATAGTGTGGATGTATAGTTATTTCCTCCAGTGTATATAATACATTCGTAACAACGGCGGTGTATCCAGTTGTGCTAACTAAACGGTATATGTATGTCATACTCGATATGTGCCGTATCAATCAGGAACCTGTGTTTCTTTCTTCCTTATCTGGGAAAGTAAATAATGCAAGGTTAAATACCTTTACACAAAGGACTAGTTACGCAAACGCTATGCGTTGCATTCGAAACAAAACATTTTCCCGGTTCTATTGCCATATGGATTATCGTACCGATTATTAAGAGTATTTAAAGGAATATTTGGCATGTTTGACATAAAACTATATTGTTATGTTATACAGAGGGTTCCACTGAGAATTGACTCATTAGCAGGAATTTTATTTTGAATCTACAGCTAAAGCTAACTGCCAATTAGTTGCAGATTAGTTCTAGGACTTACAGCTAACTGACTTGGAAATAAAACAACACATCAATATATGTAGATGTCAATGTGGAGAAGTGTAAAGATGTATTCCATATAGCAAATCTTCGCCCAGCAACAAATAAGCGAAGAAACAAAGTTTTATTTTGATTTGAAGTTGCTCGAGTGCATCTTTTCCGGAAGGAATTACTTTTTGGCGTAAACATCATACAAACGCAAAAAAAAATATCCCATTTTATTGTTCCCCGAAATTAGTAGATCCAATTAACAACCTATAGCATAACCCTACAATTATGCCCAATTATTTATTATGTAACCTAATAAAAATAATCACAAATATAATTCCTAGTACCACTTTCGTGCCATCCGCAACTTGTTTCCATCACATAATTCTTCTAAGGTCGAAACGTTTAGGCGCAACAACCAACGACACGCTGGTATAAAAATTACATAATACCATCCAATCATACAATCATGGAATGGTCCACCGAAAAAAAAAATAAATAAATTAAAACTTCCACAATTGTTGGTCGGGGATATCGTTTCACGTACCGACAGGACAAAACAATTCTGTATAAATTGCGGTCACATGCTGCATAATATATGATCAATGCATACATGGTTATTAGGATAATTGTAGGTAATGTTGGTTTCGTGACGATTTTACCTTCAGATCGAGTTGGCTTTGAATGACCTAGCCGGTAAATTCATTTCTTTTTGTTTTTTACCTCTTTATATTTGTACTTCGCGATTGTGTAATATACTTCTTTGGTAATTGCGGTACAATTTATCGCCTGTTTATTAATAATTTATGTAATTGGGTATGGTAGAGAATGAAAACGGAAAGACAAGGATAGAAGGTTGGATAGGTTATGTAAAGGAATGTTGACATGGTCTCGATTATGTAAAAAAAAAACAAAATTTATAGTCTTGCTCAGATTTAAAAACATGTAGGGAGATTAGTTCTAATTCTTCCCTTTTAAGCTCAGTAAACGAGAGATAAAGATCTTGTTGATGTTTGACTACACACATTCGACATCTTTTTCATCGGAAATGCTTGCACACTTGGTTATCAGTCGTGAGGTCCAGAGTTCAAATCTCACATGGTCAATTATGATAACCGGTTTCTTCCGGGGTCGTAATTTGGTTTTTAAATACTCCCTTAGAAAAAAAAAGGACAATTCATCAATCAAGTCAGTGATAGATAGAACAAACAGAGGCGGTCCAAGATTACATCCTTGAGGTACACCAAAATTGTATACAAACTCACGCAATTTAAATCTGTTATTAAGCACAAGTTTTACCTATTCGGTGGTTCATAAAATGCACAAGTGAATTGTGCACCCATGACATGAGAGAGAATTTTCTTAGTAATATAGTGTGGTCAATGGTAGATCAAATGCGCGGCTGAAATCTTTTGGGTATAAAACCGTGTGGATGGGTTGATATGAAGGAATTATCTATGTGCATCAAAACGAGAGGTTTCTCTGAATAACTGACTGGAAAGCTTTTGCAAGTATTCAAATTTTTTTAACACTGGGCATCTTCGAGCCGTCTTCCAACATTTTTACAGATTTTAAACATAGGTATTTTGACAATGTAAACAAAGGAAAACTACACGAGGCATTATAGCATTTAGCACCAGTAGGACTTGTGAAAATCATGTTGAGGAATACAGATTGTATATTGGAAATAAAACTCATAGATACAGCATAGAACCAACAAGCACAAGTGATGGCATATATCTAAAGTAAAAAAAAACCAATGAGGAAATTGGAAAGACAGATATATTAATAACTAATATACTTCTATACAAGCCAAAAATTGAATTCACGTTATGTGACAAATCCCAAGAAGGCTGTGGATGAGATTCAAACGCCAAAAAGAAGCAGACACAAGCAAAATCCACACCTGCCATAAATAAAAGGAAACGAACTACCCAATAAAGGAGCAATTCGAGTGGAAAACGCACCGCCGAATTGAGTGTCATAAACGGACGAGTCGACCTAACCCAATTTATCTCACGGTAAAGGAAGGCGGAGACCGAGCAACGGGGAAATAAAAATTTTATCAACTCTCCTGCACGAAATGCCCTCTCCTGACGACTTGAACCGGGTAGACCAGTATCATAACACAACATCTCACAACCTCGTTTTCGGAAAATCCCCTCGGACGAGCGAAAAAAGTCGACAACGTACAATGGCGCGAGCGAGATGCCGTCTCTTTAATAATTTTCGGTCCGTTTCGAGGAATGCCGGAATCGGATATATTGAATGTGGGCAATTCGATCGAATATCGAATGTTTTTTTCTGGGGTAAAAATACAGTTAGCTTGTCAAGTTAACTCGGAAGTAACGATGACGTATATTGCTATTCTGTTGATATATGATGGCCGTTTCGGGGGGCAAATCGTGAAGTGATATTGATATTTCTTCTATTATATGTAGCGCCTATGAGAGATATTGCTTCTGGAGGGAGGGAGAGAAAAAGACCGAAGGGATGACGTGAGGTTAAGTACGGTTTTCACTTTAGGGAAAGATTCAACTAGTGAGGAAATAATGGGTCTTCCATTAAGAAATCTCTCATGCAATTTACGATATGTTGAAAAGCAAGCCTTGAATTTTTGACATTGGTTAGTTAAAAGTATACGGTGAAAACGCAGAATTCGCGTTGTTTTTGGTTGGTACGAATCACCTTCTCGCCAAGCCAATGTAAAGGTAATCACAAAATTTTAGCAAAATAGCCAGGTCAACCCAGCAATTATGGATCTCACAAACCAACCTGTATAAAGACCTTAACCTAGATGCTTATAAAGTACAGCTGACACAGCAGTTGAAGCCCGCTGAATATAAACAACACCAAACTCTCGTTTATTGAATGCTGGAAGTCTGGGCAAGGAATCCTGACTTTTTAGAAAACTCTACCTTATCGACGAAGCCCACCTCCATCTCAGAGGGGTTTGTCAATTAAAAGAACTGTTGCATCTGGGCTTCCGACAATCCAAGAATAAAGGCCGAGAATCACTTTACCCCAACGAGTTATTGTTTGGTGTGGTTTTTAGATCTGCAGAGTCATCGGACGGACTTTAGTTTTTTTGAGAATTATGGTGGTGCCGCGACTACAATTAATGCGGATCGCTGCTCTAGAATGCTAACTGACTGACAAGAATTACAACCTGCCGACAGAATCAAAGTGGATATTTACTGGAAATCATTTTGTTTGCACTTTCAATTTAAATAAACATTTTTGTATAACTTAACAATAAATAAATGTTTCTTTTAAAATTAAAATTGGACTTGTTATTGGATATCGTTTTATTTCATCTGTTTTCTTTTTTGATGTCCTCAAAGAGCAAAATTTAGTATACCATTTTCAATGGAAATGCTTAACGAAGGATTGATTTAAGAATAGAATTGGTTCTGTTCATAATCGCGTGCATGAAATCAGTCTTGGGCGATTTAGGCATTTCAGAATTAGCGCAAAAAAGCCTCCAAAACCTAAATCCAAAATCCCAAAGAGCTTCTAAGAAGAAAAAAAAAACCGTGTTTGTGCCTTAGCTATTTCGCATTTATTTATATTATTTATATATGACACTAACAATGAACAAACGGAAGATGGAAAACTAAAGAGGTTTAAGAGGAAAATGATAAAAAATATCATGGGCCCGATAAAAGATGAGATAAAGCTTCCGAATGTGAAACAAAGAAAGAACTGGGAGAAGCATTAGCTGGTGAGGATATGGTACGATACGTGAAAGCTATAAGGCTAAAATGGTTTGCACAATGCTGTATATATTTGGCATTTATAACACTATTTCTGCTCTCGGCAAATATTGTAAAATGTTAGCATTCTAAACTACTAAGTTTGCACCAGGATCTAGAATCACCAGCAAGTGGAATTTTAATCGTTTGCAAACAAATCCAAAAAAAAACCAACAATTTTTGCTTATATAGGCTTTTAAGTTTTTCTTATTTAATCATTTAAACAATCTCTAATCCTCTTTTCTAATCAGTGTTACAAAAAAAATAGTTTAATTATCTTAAAGAAGTCTTCAAACTGGTTCTGTTGAAATACTTATTCTTTATATTCAATATTATATATCTATAATTTACTTTCCTAAACCTGTATTCACAATGAAGCATCGTAGAGATTTCATCAACAACATCTGCATGCTGTACAACATCCAATTACTGAAAACGTCAGCAAATTCTGAGGTAGGCCAAATTTCCCATAACACATTGTGGGAGTAAGCTATCTTGGACTGATGTCAAAATTTCAAAATTACAGGTGTTACAGTGTTTAAATTTCGACCTCAATGCCAACAAATAATTTGTAAATTGATTCTGCTATTAGTAGTAGTACTATTACGATGATCCGTCTAATTATGGCTATTTGATAAGTTGCCAGTGTTTGACATTGTCTCTACACTGTTTACATCGTACGTAGATGAAACAACACAACTATTAGTTGTGTAACCATGCGTCGACGCTTCTATTAAATCGATGTTAATACATAATTGCTAAAGTGCTATCATTAACGTATTTTCCTGATTCGGAACAAGCGCCTTTTACATCAGCTACGCTCTGAAGTTTAAACTATCATAATGCATAAAGAAACACCTTTTACTATTTACATCATTAGAACAAGAGTCAATGGCGTTCGATAACCTATAAATACAAGGACGGGAAGTGAGAGACAGAAAGGTACCGCAATGGATCGTTCGTCACGATAATAATTAATACAACATGGCAACAAGCACACGAATCGATAAAAAAAAAACGGCCCAAATATCGACTAGAAGTTTCCAGATGTAAAAAAGGATATAGCATGACACGTTCAGTGACCTACAAAAACAGACGAACGAGAAAAACATACTCCTAACTGTTGAGCGAATTAGAAACTTTTTAAAAGCAATTTTATTTTGTGCGATTATTTTTGGTAGACTTATAAAGTACTCAAACGAGTACTTTTATAATTTTAAGACAAATTTAATTTAATATTATACACCAAGGAGTAATTATTAAGAAATACTTATTAAGGGAATAATACAGGATGGGGAAAAAGGACAAAAGAAGGTACTGTAATATCGCTTGCAGCATTTTTTTATGAACATAACGATATGCAATTTATAGGGGGTTGCATAAGCAAATTTTCAAGAAAATGGTCAAAAACCTTTATTATTGTTATAAAATTTCAATGAAATAAACAATAAAAATCATTGTTAGTGTGATGTACAATCAAAGACGGTAATTGAAATACAAAAAAAAAGAACTTGACAAAATTAATTGATTAATTGCTCTGGGTGTCCCCCAACGATCGCACCTGGGTCCTTTATTCTTCAGTATATTTATTAACGACATCGGTTGTTGTTTTAAAAATGTTAAATACAGCTTATACGCGGATGATTTGAAACTTTATCGCTCAGTGACCTGTTCAGACGATTACGCCTTGATCGATAGTGACTTGCGCAGATTTACTGAGTACTGCAGCGTCAACAGGTTAAAACTGAACACTTGTAAATGTAACAAATTCGTCGTCAAATGGTATCGCCTTACAAAAATCTTCATTTAGATGGGATGTTAATTTTGTCGGTTGGAATTGTTAATGATTTCTTCCGTTATTAGAGACCCCTTTGGCCTGTCGAATGATCTACTTTCATAAGTAAATAAATAAATAAATAAAATGGCCACCATTTACTGCCAAACCATGACCCAGTAGTCCGTCTCTAAACCCCTGCAAAACATTTTGTGTGAGTGCAATTGGTGAAACCTTATTGACTTCACTTTGAGTTCTAAGCTGTAAATCCTCAAGATTTAGTTTTTAAATGGCCCCACATAAAATCTTTCAAAATTACACCATTGATGTAACACTTATTACCAGTATTTAGAAAATTTTACAAGTTTATATAAAAAATACATTTAGAATATTCTATTATGTGAATCGTCCAATATCGTTATATGCCCATGATTTTCAAACAAAAACTAAGAATCTAACGAAAAGCCAAAGTCGCTTTTTATAGTTTCACTTTAGCATCATAGTGTTTTTCTTTTATAATTTTATTATATATCTACTATTCATTTTTTGAAATTTGTTCCCGATAAATAAGGGCTAAAATGTTAAAATCGGTATTCCTGTGCGATTTTGTTATGACCACGTGTTATTGTAAATACCAACACGCTGTCATAAAAAAAGAATAACCACAGCATGCATGTATCTACTTACAAACTATGTTTATCGACTCTCTTTGTAACAGTATTTACTCTTACACAAATCTAGATACAATCTAATGCTTAGATCATTATTTATCTTCACTAACGCTATAACGGCGACCAGATAAAGTTATTTTCTTGACCTTCAGACATTGATTATCGTCTAAAAAGCATGTAGAGGAAGAGGTTCGGTTGTTATAAAGCGCCCTTTTACAAATTGCTCCACTTTCTACCGCCGTTGAAATAACATAGTTGATTGTGAATGTGTAATGATGTTGTCCGGTGACGTACATTCAGTAATTGGTGCAGTTTGAAAGCGGTAGAAACAAACAGAGAGATAACAGAGCCGAGTTATTGCTGTAAATGTACAGTGGATTACATAAAAATGTCAACGATCTGAGAATCTCATTATGTTTACGTTGAATTTAATTATTGTTTCTCCTGTTTTTTTCCAATTGAATGCAACATAATAAGAAAGCAATAATAGTTATTAACAGCATTAACGCTAAAAATAAAATTTAACAACAACAATATTTAACCATTAAAAATATATTTCCAGGCTATTTGTAGAAGTCCTTGTAATGAATTAGAAACTTCGATTTAGGAATGTTATGTATTTTAGGAATCAAAAAATATATCCCAAAATTTTCTTTCGTTTAAACTAAGGAATTACTAAAGTATAATACACATTTTTGTCACACTGAGTTCTTGGGCGTTACTTTCGCAGAAAATCTTGTGTGAAACGAACATTGCAAAGTTTTGGGGAATAAGTTACATAGTGAATAGTTTTTCGTTGTTTACGTTCGTGGAGTGTATACTCGCGTTATATTATGCAGAAATACATTCTAGATTAAAATACGGGATTCTGTTAAGGGGGTGCTCAGCAGCTGTCAGAAAGATTTTCTTGGTCCAAAAAGCTATAATCAGATCCTTAACAGGTGTTCATTTTAGTGAGTCGTGTAAAGCCTTGTTTAAGAAACTGAAAATATTACCGTTAGCCTGAAATTACATAATGGGAGCAGCAATTTACATATTTAAAAATAAAAATGCTTTTAGATTAAATTCTGAATATCACCATCACTTTACAAGAGATAATAAGGACCAACTACATAAGGCAAGATGTACACTTTACGTTACAAGTTTGGGTTTAAAGAGTATGGGCATTAAAATCTATAATCACTTACCTATTGAAATTAAAGAAAAAAACTCAAATACAAAAAAAAATAAAAAACAAAGGTGATATTAATATAAAGTGACATGCTAAACGCAATATTTTTTATATTTAAGTAGTGTATATGCATTTATATTTTGTAATTAATACCTAATAAATATCTACTCGTATTTATTTTTATGATCTAGTCTTTGTACATATATATGTGCATTGTACTTGCATAATATGTACTGTATATGCATTTGGAAGCGACCGTTTTTGTTCGGAACGGTGGGTGGTCGTTTTATACAGGTTTCACTGTATGTATATTATGTATTTACTATTTTCCTCAAAAACCAATTAAATACGTTGTTATTTGCATGTTTCTAAAATTTTTACATATATGCTTAAAAATATCAGTTCAATGAAATAATACCAATGCATTCGATATCTCTTCCAGGTAACTAGATTAGATGTAGAGTATTTAAGTAATTACCCATGTAATCAATACAAGCTTCTACTTATCAGAGTATGATTTGCAGTGATAAAATCGAAATAAACAGAGGAAGTTGTATATTTATTTCGGATACATTATGACTGTGGATCAACGTTATCGTATAGAGTATATTTTACGCCATTCAGAGGATTTTGCATTGATTCAAGGCTGTTTCCCATTTGCGATAGAAATTTCATCATCTTTTTGTTTTATTTCGGATGTTTCTCACCTTATCTGTTATTAAACGCTTAAACGGCATGCTTCGAATATATGGCACGAATAGAATCCTGGTGATGATGCAATAGGAAAAAAAAATTTTCAATGTAACTGTTATTCACAAGGTTGTTCCTCAAGGATCTATGTTGCTCCGGTTACTGCTTCCTAATATGACATGAAGATGAACAAAAATGATATCCTAGATAATATCAAATGAAACAAATTATGTATCAGGCAACCAAAATAAAATATAAATATTTATTAAGAAACAATAATACAATATAAATTCATCGAAATAATTTGTTGATTAATATCACACACAATGAACTTCTGCCAACACGACACTAATTTTTTGTAGAACAAAAAATTAACGGAATGCATTACATTTACATCAACTTAAGCTTTGAACTGTTTATGCTTAATACAATTGTCAAAATTGAAAAAAAAGGTGGTAATCACTTGGCGAAATCTCAGGAGAATATGGAGGGTGTGGTAACGTTTCCCAAACAACTTTTAAAAACATTGTTTAGATTCATGAAACAAGGCTGTTTTTTTGGATGAGTGCTGTTTATACTTGCTGTTCACAATATAAGTTAGCAGTGATGCTTTGACAAATCTCCAATCTCCCTTTCATTGTCCACCAAACACACAATAAAATCTTGTTTGTGTGCAAGGAAGCTTTGGAAGTATGTGGTCCCGAATGATAGAAACGCTTAGAATTTTAGTACAATATCCACTTTTCGTCGCAGCTTAACAACCTATCAAGATCATTGGTTCATTATCGTTGCGTGAAATGTTTGACTCGAATAAATGATAAGACGACTTCATTTGTTATCATTAGACAATTCATTATTGACCCATTTGCTTAACATCTTTCCTAATATAGCTGATCAAGGTGCAAACGAATGGTTTTATCACAATTTAATCTTTCTGCAAGCTCTAAGCACGTTGTACTGAAATTTTTCTGAGAGCGTGTTTCATCGATCAAGCTGGAATCCTCCCAAGAAAATTGTTTGCACCAGTGCTGTGCTGTTCAATCACCAACGGCATTTGCGGCATCATCTCCGAATACGGTACAAATTTTTGACACCACCACTTTGCAGCTTTGGTACCAAGTTTGTGCTCATGCAGTAAACTCAAATTAAAGTTTTATTCGTTATCATTTTCAGTTATTTAAAACCAGGAATTAAATAAAAAAATGTGTATCTATGTATGCGATAAGAGAAGGATTCATACTAAAATAGATGACAAATAACAAACAAGTGTTATCGATCAAAAATTTGAAAAACACTTTCATGGAACTCTACTGTATACAAAAACCGCACAAAGTGATTTGATTACCTTGCAATCTTAACAAGAACCAATAGTAGGGAAGAACTAATAAGCAATATTATTATAAATAACTATTACGGTACAAAGGACAAAGAACAGGCAAAACAGTTCTTAATGCAACAAAAAAACCTGTATTTTAAAAGGTTTGAAAGCTGTTAAAATTATAGGACTAAACTAAATAGTCAAACATTGAGGTTAGCAGAGTGACGAAGAGGCAGCTCCAGTTCATATTCAAGGTGAACAAGGTTTCCACTACTATGCTCAAAGAACCCAAAAACAAATAGGGAGACTAAAGGAGCCACGCTCAAGCATGACTAATTAAGAAAACAGGATTAAAGAACTTAAAGGGAATCACAATAATATCATCGAATTATAATATCAGATCTACAAACAAACTCTACGTACCAGAACAAGGACAAACCCCCAGATAGCTATATATCATGCAATTTCATTCAATTCTCTTCCCTGGTTGTGAAAAATTACCATCAATTCGTCTTCATTTATCTCCCATCATATTTTTTTTAGTCTCGACAAAGTTGTCCATGTTTAAAGGATGGAAACACATTATTTATTCACACATGACAAATGTTCCTACCGCAGTAGCTTCTTCCGAACAGCTCTCTTACGTCTATCCAGCATCTCGTCTTTATTTATGGCATTCCTGGGGTTCCCCAGGATCCATTCCGTTCACAGCGAATAGTCGCGTCAATAAGGAAATCGTAAAACGAAAAGAAAGAAACGGCCTTCTAACGGCAGACATCCGAAACACCGCCTAACTGTTTTTAGAAAGTTCCTCTTGTCGTAGATCGAGTTTTTTCCCTGACATTCACGAGCTGGTACCAGTCAGAATTTATCGCCACATCCTAAACCTGTTGTCGTACATATTTTACGCATATATCTTCGACACACTATACATATGTACAGTAAGAGGATTTAGTAGTCGCGGTGCTTGAGAGATTCGTGCACGTAATGACGTGTGTATAATCTTTTTGGGATAAATTGTAATACTTTCGAAATATTATACCACAAACGGTCTTTAAGATTGTATTTAAAACGTGCTCCTTATGAATCGGTGTAACCCCTAATAAAAATAGTTTTTCGTATGTAAACTGACACGAATGTTGTGCGTCACCCGGTATATGGAGGTGATCGTTTCGAATTTTTAAACTTTACCCAATCATTATACAATCTAGAATGTAAAAATACTTCTACCAAGTAGCAAATATGTAGTGTTACGTTATTTATTAAGCATTTTAAATTTAATTTTATAGAGAAGTTGCCTAATTCAAAAATTTCAAATGTATTGTGCATATAATTTGTAGATAGGTTCAGTTGTATATTTCAGGGGCGTTTTGTTAAGTGCGTATCATTTGTGTTGCCTAATCTGCCTAATTGAGCCATCAAAATTTGTAATTCTGAATTTTAATGACTAACACATATCATTTCAGGTACAAATGCACTAATATTTATACTATAGTTTTAAGGTAATTAATAAAATGTAATTTGTACCTGTATTTTTGTAAATGCAGGAATTAATTTCTTTATTTCCGTGGTGAATATCGGCGTTATCGCACCTTTCATCGTAAACATGTGTAAGTACCTAACTGTATTTGCGTCTATATTTTAGTGATATTCCACTTAAATTTAGTTAGTAACTAGAGCAGTATCCGGGGCATCAAATTTAGTTAGTAACTAGAGCAGTATTCGGGGCATCTCATTGTTGCACGGTTGTAATACCTAAAATCCCGCAGGGCTCTATGTAAACACATTTATCGTATCCTGGAGACGTTCTAGAGATCCAGACTCTTCCTCTTAGTGGGAATCTAGTCGGTTATTTGTAGTTTGTGTATTCTTAAAAAGGTGACTCTGGGGTATTAAAACTGATTTAATTTATTAGGAGTAATTTATTGCTAACAATAAAAAGAATTTGTTGTTAAATTCACATATATTTGAAAAAATTTTCAAAAAAATCAAGCTATCTAAGTAGCAGTTGAAAATAGGTATAGGGAAACCTATTAGAACTCATCATAAAATTTTCTCAGGAAAAATGAAATAATATACAGGGTATTCCATTTAAAATAAGAAAGTTTATGGCGACTTCCGGTATAACCGGAAGTGGTAAGACCCTGAAAATATTTTAAAATGAAAGAGAATCTTGAATAGCCCCGGATTCCAAAAATTCAGAGTTCCAGGTTTTTTCTAACCTCGGAAACTTCTAACGAACGGCTACCGTGGAAAACCCTATATATATATATAACATATTTCTTGTATTAAATAGAACCAGGCCTGAGAGTATATTCGAAATATAATATGCCCCGTAAAAATTATTTACACCTCATCTTCCCCTTTACTAGCAATCACCGCGGATATTTTTTTCTCTTGCTGTACGTCTTGGAAGAATAGGTTATGCGGATATAAAATATTGATACGAGTGACGCAGTAGTCTCAGCTTAGGATGATGTAAACAGGTCGATTTTTTTTTACCATTATGCGAGAGATTAGCACGCGTTCCTATTACATAATCGCGAGGATTCGCCGCGCGAATAAATGCATAAATTCCGCATTCGATTAGCGAATCGTAAATTTTTAATTTACTGCGGCGTTGGGATAGGTGACACACCATCACATTCAGTCAAGGTCAGACCGGTACGTTTGGAATTGCAAGATCATATGACACGATATCGTATGTCCCGCGTGCATAATTTAAATATTTTTTTTTTCATTCTGTTTTATTAGAGAACAGAAGTGTTTCGCTAATTTTAGAACGCTGATGAAAAGGATGACGAAAACTCATGGTTTATTTCGTTTACAGGTTACTACCAACCAGCCGGACCATTGATCAACGTACCCCACGGGCATACGCAACCCCCACCCTTGGGGAAGTCGGGACCTCTTTCGGAAACATCATCCGTATCCCCACCACCGACGCAACCGCCTCCAGCACCAAGTTCGGCCGGAGATTCTTCAGATAATGATGTAAGTTTATTAGATTTATGATAAAGGGATAAAGAAATGTGTAGGACATAATGGTAATTGGTCGAAACATTATGAGTCATTGTAATTGGAAGTAGGTAGCTCTCAGAAACGTAAATTTTACAAAAATCAAAAAGTTTCATCATTTCTTGGCTAGAAAGTGTGTCATAATAGACTTTTAAAGAAATTTTTTTTTACTCGGAAACTCATGACAATAATAAGAAACAACTATGTACTTCATCATTCTAGAATGTTTTTTAGTAGTTTTCGTTGATATAGTTGGAATTCCATGTTATTTATCCAGCTGATTCTTTTCATATAAAGCAAAATTAGTTGAAAATGCCACTAAATAATAAATAAACATTGCAAAAGTGAGAAAAATATTTTGTTCAAAATTAATGTTTTCTACTTAAAATACAAACTTCATTAATAATTATAGATAGCTCTAGAATGTTTGCTCGAAATTCTGATTTCCATTTGGTTCCCTCAGGAACCCCTCGCCGCTTCTCCCCCGAAAGTCTATCCCCCCAGAGAACCATTTTCTTTTCTTTAAACTGTTTCAATAATCTTTTTTTTTATACCATTCAACAACTTTAATTAACACACGTTTAAAGTTTCAAAACACACAAAGGGTATCCAAGAAAACAGCAATGAAAAATGAGAAAGATTAGATGCACGATTTTACCTCGAGATCATCTTCAATGTTGCAAAAGCGTTTTCCACGAAACATTGCAGAAAAATACAAAATGTTCATCTCTTACCTCCATTGTGGGATTTGCTACCACCTTTTGATATATTGGTTTTAGAAAGGGGCGTAGAACAGGTTCAGCAATTAGAGAATTTTTAAATGAACTATATAAAAGCATTGATAAAGGCGACGCGTGTGCTGGAATTTTTGTGGATCTGTATATTTTTTTGCAATTTAAAAGAAAATTCCAAACTGAACAAAAAAGTCTTAGTACACTATTATAAAAAAATGTCAAATAAAGTAGTTACTGAGAAATCTTTATCTTTGCTTTGTTGGCATGAAATTGATATACCTATGGAAAATTAAAGCGTCACATTCATTAAAGCGTTTAATTTAATAAACAAATAAAAATAAATACAAAAATAGTCAAGAAAATTACTCAAATTAAATGTTCAAAGACACCTCCTTCCATTTCAATACATTTTATCAATCTTCTGTGAACATTACGAGTAGCTCCTAAAATTGTCCTACGGTCGATGTCGTCAATGATGTTGGAAATTCTTTCCTGAAGCTCATCCACTGTTGTATATCTATGCTTGTACACTTGATTTTTTACTGCTCCCCACAAGAAGAAATCTAACGCGCGGGCCACTGAATAGGACCATTTGTGCCAATCCATCTATTTCCAAATAATCTTTCTAATAACTCACTTGTGTCACGGTGATTATGTGCGGGCGCTCCATCTTGTTGAAAGTAAATAATCTGTCCGTCTACCAAATTCCAGAAAAGTTTCTAAAATTTCTGTCAATAATGCCACATATCTTTCTCCTGTTAAAGAACCCCGATAGAAAAATGGTCCAACGATTCGGGATCCGATTATACCACACCAAACATTTAAACTAAATCGGTGTTGGGGATTACAAGGATAAACAGCAAATGGGTTTTCACGACTCCAGTAATGATTATTTCTTTTATTGAACATCCCGCGATTAGAAAAGTTAGATTCATCACTTCATAAAATGTGTCTAAAGAAATTGTGATTTTCTTCAAAAGCATTGATAAACCATTGAGCAAAAGTTAATCGTCTTTGATAATCGCCGAAAAGTAGAATTTGAACAGGCTGATATTTAAAGGGAACATATTTATATTTGTTCAGAATTTTATGGATCGTGCTACGAGAAATACCTGATTCTCTGGACAAATTCCTTACAGAATTATTTGGATGTACCTGAAAATATGCCAACACATTTATTTCTATCTCTGGTGATAATATAAAATCATTTTTTTCCCTCTTCTTTATAAAAATTGTTTCGTTGCTTCTTCATCTTCGATAAAGTTTTAAAAAATAGCGACGGTCTGGTACATCACGGTCAGGAAATTGCTGAATGTAACGTTCTAGCGCTCTATCTGAATTTTTGTTAAACAGCAAGTACAACTCCAACATATCACACTTTTCCAAATGAGTAAATGCCATTGTTACGGTTGAAAAAATTGTAAAAACAGTACTTTTTCCGCACAGTAACTTTAACAACAACAAATATAAATAATTTGACAGCTACTAAACAATGTGACGCTTAAATTTTCCATGGATATATCGATTTCATGTAAACAAAACAAAGATAAAGATTTCTCAATAACTATTTTATTTGATATTTTTTTTATAATAGTGTACTAAGACTTTTTTGTTCGGTTAGGAATTTTCTTTTAAATTGCAAAACAATATACAGAGCGTTCCATTAAAAAAAATAATTTTGGACGAATATCTAGAGAACACGACGCTCAATTGTTTTTCTGTTTTCACAATTGTTAGCGCACAATTATTATTATTCTTAATACCCTTCAGAAGATGGTGATATTTGGAGGCGACACAAAATTAAAGAAAGACATCTTTGAGACGACTAAAGGTAACACAACAGGTGGTAAAAATGTTGAAAGTTGAGGACGCAGCTTTCTGTTTCCGTTATACTTATTTTAACTTATCAGTTTGATGCTTCAAAACTTAATTGCATGCACCTTTCCAGAACAAAGCAGTAAATTTGACAATCTAGCGACAAATAAACGTCGCAGATTAATAAAACAACACTTCTAAAACAGAAATACCACAACAAAACTATGGCAAACGATTACCACTCCTTGTACGCTGCTAAACGGCACGTTAAAATTACCGACAATTTCGTTAACGGCATTGTAAAAATTTCAAACAAGAATCGGGCAAGCCTTCAATGCCCTTACGTATGTACGTATGTACTTACCACTATCAGGAAGCGAGTATCGTTTGCCATACAAGAATCTTGGAGGTTAACACCGACGATGTGCTCGCTATAAAAGTTAAGTGTGTTTACTTAAATGGCAATTGCCGCCTGGGCAAGATGTTACCGCGCGGAGAAGTCATAAATAAAGATGTAATTGACTCTGTACCGAAAAGGGAAAGGCGTTTGCAGCAACTCAGAAGTATAGATAGAGAGGGGCGCGTCTTTGTATAAACTAACAGCGAGCTAACGTCGTTGGAATTAATTACTCGCTAGAATGCCTAATGGTTTGATAATGATCGAAGTGTACTACATTGATTTCTTCGTAGAACGAAATTACAACTGTATGTGTATGTACTGCTATGAAGTTAGTTACATAGTGGAATATGACCTTTGAATAGATTTGATGACGATTTAAAACCATTTAGTCTTTAAAATTTGAATATAGGGAAGATGAATCTTGTGACCACTCATTCAAAAGGTCTTTACGGCAACTTGTATCTAAAAGTAATTTTTTGTTAATCAAAAAGTGCTTCTTGATAGACAATTGACGGGTTTCTGAATTTTAAATAAAACACAGCAGGTAGTTATTTGAGGTGATTCGTTTCAATTGAAATGGTATATATGAACAATGTCGGGGTTATCATAATATTTTAACAAATTTAAGGAGTACCAAAGACGCATTTGCGCAGATACTGACATAATCGGTTTGGTAAACCTGCTGCGACGTCAAGTTTAAAGTTTTGTTTTGATAGACTAAAAAAATCAATAGCAAAGTACTCAGAGCCATATTAACATATTCCTGATGATTTGTAGAACAAACAACAATTAACGTTAATTCAGAAAGTATAATTCATGGATTCTTACAAGTATGCTAATCAATTTCCATATAGATCCAAATACAATGGATTTTAATTTAACGTAAAATGTCCGTAAATAGAGCAAATTGGTGCGTACATATATATTGTAAGTTAGGTAGCATATGCTGCTTATTACACCTGTCAAGATTCAAGCGATTCTGGTATTTATTGTTATAACTGTCTGAATGGAATTGCAGATTTGTCCTAATAGTCGACTAATACTGACCTGCCTACATCCATTGATCTCTATAGTATTGGTAACTAGAAATTTCGGACCGTTTACCCAGCCAGTTAATCTGTCGTTAGATGACGGATTACGCCCCAACTCAGCAGACACTTTAAAATGATTTGCAATTCCATAATTTTTAAATTTTTCTTAATTTTTGTTTTTTTTTTTAATTTTTCTTTTTTTTCTCAAACGCATCTCTCTTTAAAAAAAACTTGACCGTGCGCGTCTCGCTGTCTTTACACTAAACGTCACGCGTCACGTTTAAAAAATTTGAAATTTCTTAATTTTTAAATTTTTCTTAATTTTTTTTATTTTTTTTTTTTCAAACGCGCCTCTGTTTAAAATAACTTGACCATGCGCGTCTCGCTGTCTTTACACTAAACGTCACGCGTCATGTTTAAAAAATTTGAAATTTCTTAATTTTTAAATTTTTCTTATTTTTTTTTATTTTTTTTTTTTTTTCAAACGCGCCTCTGTTTAAAAAAACTTGACCGTGCGCGTCTCGCTGTCTTTACACTAAACGTCACGCGTCACGTTTAAAAAATTTGAAATTTCTTAATTTTTAAATATTTGTTAATTTTTCTTTTCTTTTTTCAAGAGCGCCTCTCTTCAAAAAAAAGACTCGACGCTTCAATTTCTATATAGATCCAATCACAATGGAATTTAACGTAAAATGTCCGTAAATAGAGCAAATTGGTGTGTACCTGTAGTGTGTTTAGTTATTATACCTGTCAAGATTCAAGCGATTCTGGCATTTATTGTTAGAACTGTCTGAACGGAATTGCAGGTTTGTCCTAATAGTCGACTAATACTGAACTGCCTACATCCAAGCAACTTTTTGGTCTCTATAGTATTGGTATTCATGTTTGGTTTGGAATACTGGAATGTATTTCACGCTTTGTTTTAATTTATAAAGAAATATTTATATTCAGAATTCAAGAGTGTTTAAATTTATATTATAATAAAATATTTTTGACACATCTTCTGGATCAAAAACCGTAAGATTAACGAATCAATTCTCTTCCATTTACAGGTGATAATTACTTCCGTAACCACCGCCAAGGATGCATCGCCACCTCAGCCACCTTACCGCCTTGGACAATACCCAACATCCAGTCACACGGCCTACCCCTACGGCTATCCCACCCACTATTACCACACTCCTCACCATGCACCTCCATACCCCCACCACGATATCTGCTACTCGCCCAATTCTTACCTTCACAAGACCTATACGCCGTATAGGAGGTACCTGGTGGCTCCACCGCCTGGTGCCCAGTACTTCCAAACCCCACCGCCGGACCTGTACAGCGCCCCACCACAGGGGCCACCCCCCACAGCAACGCAACAAAGTCAACAGGTAGGCAATATATTTCGCGTGCCGTTTTTCTGACTGCATGTATAAGTTGTGTACTCTCTGGTAAAGTTTTGCAGTTTTATTTATTATATCAGCTGTGCTATAGAATAATGTTTAGACTGCGGTCCGCGTAATAATATAATAAAAGATAGGAAATGTCGACAAGTATTAAATAAAGAGCGTTAATTGCACAGGGGAATTACATGCGTAAGTATTTGTATATCCACCCAAACGTAGGCGCTGATGCAATTATCTTTTATGCACATGTTGGAAGGGGATTTTTTATTGTAATAAATCAATATTGCTCTACATGTTTATGTATAGTTACACAATATTATCGAGTGATAAGTAAAAGGCAAAAACCAAGCATTTTATGATGAAAATGAAATTATGAATACGATGGATA
This sequence comes from Cetonia aurata, assembly GCA_949128085.1. Taxonomy (NCBI): domain Eukaryota; kingdom Metazoa; phylum Arthropoda; class Insecta; order Coleoptera; family Scarabaeidae; genus Cetonia; species Cetonia aurata. Next base: position 42,127,530 of record OX421885.1, read on the forward strand.
TTTGACAAGTTTCCGGCCGTTTTTTTAAAAAATGCATATTTCGTAGCAAAACAAAATTTATTCTCCCTGGGATTCGTTTGGTCCGACGTTTCTCCCAATCTTTCAAACCATCAGAAAAAAATGTTTGGTTAAATCTGAAAAATATAAATACTGGTTTACAGCGTCTTCCACTTTAAAATATGGGTCAAATCTATTTTTCCCCCGCGATTCTTTTTAGAATTAAGAAACAGGGAAAAAGACGGTGGTGGCTAAATCGGGCAAATAGGGTGGATGCGGACGAAATTCAAACTTCAATTCGTTCAATTTGACATTAAGACCACGCAAATTGAAACCGGAATGTTATCCGTTATGTGAAACAGAATTTTTTTCTTGCCCAAATGCGGACGTTTCTTCTTAGTTGTGGCCTTCAATTTATCCAACAATACAGCCTAGTACTGTCCGTTGATTATTGTACCCTTTGCAAGGTAATTGATTTAAGAATAATTCCACGGCTATCCCAAAAAATTGTCGTCATCACTTTTCGTGCAGAGAGAACGACCATTGCCTTCTTCGAAATTGGGTCTCCCACAGTGGTCCACTACGTTGACTACTGTTTGGAGTATATGGTGCTGTACCCAGGTTTTATCGACGATAATCAACCGTCGAAAAAAGTCCGCTGGATTGTTTTGATACAGGCTAAGACACTTGCGCGACATGTCCGTCCGTGCGCGCTTTTGGTCGATCGTCAACAAACGCGACACCCAGCGCGCGGATAATTTTCTCGTATCTGAATCTTGACGTAAGATCTCCGTAAGATGCACCCGTTCAGATGATATCCCACAAGCCTTAGCAATATCAATAACAGTCAACCGACGATCTGCAATCACAGTTTGATGCACTAAATCGAGCATTTCATCAGTTGTAACGCTTTTTGTCTAAAGGTGCGTTTTGTTGGGGACAACTCTTTCGATCATCGTCCAACGATGGTCGTTAGGGCACTCCTTTGTATTTGTTAGGAGCTGTTTTGTCCCAAACGACAACCGCTATAGTCGCTAACGATCATCGCACGTCTTAGGTAGTCGTTTCGAAGAAAGGTAAATATAAATGCAGTCTTCTACCATTTTTGGGCTGATTACAACTGACTGATCACATCTCCCTTCTTTTCTAACGTAGAAGACGAAATACCTGCAGAGGAAGTGACGCACCATCCGTCACTGTGGCAATTGTCACATCCGTTGTACCAAGATCAAAGAGTCAAGGCTTCGAAGAGACAGTGGTTATTATAAACTAAAGTCATTTGACAGTGACACAACAAGTAATAGCACCATCGTTGTATTCAAGAAAAAAAAGCACATTTTAACTATTTACAATGAGAAATTACTCTCAAGAATAGAGGATTGATATGATTTTAATAATTGAGGAGTGTAAAGAAAATTGCTTGCTGGCATCAAGGATTTATGCTCAATTCTTGATAAGCATTCGTTGCAAATTATCCGGAGAACAGGAAGTGTATTTATATGTATATAAAAAAAAAGAAACACAGCAATGGAGAGCGCGTGATAGGTTCATACCTTTTAACGGCCACATGTTCCTGGAATTTATAAGAGACAATTTACCAATACTTTTGGAAGATATACTTCTTAATATTCCACAAAGAATTTGGTTACAATTAGACGGTTCTCGCGCGCACTTCCAAATAAACGTTCGGAATGAATTAGATGGTATCCCAACAGCTAAATAGAATTGGCGAGCAAGATCCCCAGACTTTACGAGTCTTAATTTCTTTTTATCGGGATATATCAAACTACGGTTATGATATACCACCAACCACATCCAGCAATATGAATGAACGAATAAGAAGGATGAACTATAGCATCAACTATTTTAATGAAATTAAAACTAAAAGATTCATTTCAAGAAAGAGTTTGCCTATGGTTTAAAAATGATAGTCCCCATTTTGAACTAATATGAAATATTATACCGCTTTTCGTATATAAACCAACGGATATGTGGTGAGCCACCACGCTGTATGTTCAAGCCTGTAGTTTTGAAGAAAAAAAAAAAAAGATCTTCCTGTGTGCTCATTTATCCACTAGTCGCTACGATTGGTACAGTTTTCAACAACATGCTATATCAGAATTAGAATATCGATCAAAGTGCTGAAAATTGGTATGAGATGTGGATTAACACAATTAACACCAAACATACAAAAACTTGTGAAAGACAAACAGCGCCAGTCTTGGCACAGATGACAATATGGCTCATGGAAATTTACACCTACCTTTGGGTATGTTAATTATTCAATGAGGGCATCGTATTTATAAAACATACATATGTGTATAACTGGTACTCCACCTTGAAGCAACGTTTCAATAAAAAAAAAAAACTGTTGTATTAATTTGTTCAATAGCCTGTTTAATAAAACTATTTGAAACAGATTTTAAGTTTGTTGTTTTAACCTTAAATAATAAAGTTTCGCTCGTTTTGTATTTCAACGCTCTAAAAGGCTGAGAATCCCCGCTTCACTAATATACACTCTCCTAACAAAGGGCTATCAAATGACTTATGTGTATGTAGTATACTGTATTAAAGTAATGCGCTCCCAGCGACATCTGTGATATACCGTCGTAATGAAATACGCGCTCTCCTCGCCTACGCGTTTATCAAGCGACAAACGGAGCGCCAACAGCGCGAATATGATTCGTGTTTCGCGTTTCAGACGAACGCCTGAAAATGATTTGTCTGTGCCTCTGTACCGTATTTGAATATCGTCTATACATTCGCTGTTTCCCGTATGTGACTCAACCTACATTGTTTACTAACGTTTGTATCCCGTCTGCCGCGCGCATATTACATTGTATAATGCGGTGAAACAGTTTGCGTAACCTTCGCACAATCCGCAACCCGCTTGTAAGCGGCTGAACGCACGCGTAACACATATTAGCACAAAATGCGTGTTTGATGTAAAACGAATATTGGCTTGTTTAATTGAGTACACGACCATGAATTCGCGGTTTTGAGTTAATAGCGAGTTTGTTTTCGGTTACAAGTAGAATGGGTAGTAAATTAGGAATAGATACACGTGGTGAAAGATCTAATTACAACGATAATTCAAGTCTCAAGTATGTGTATATTACTGTACAGAGTGATTTTAAATGATTGAGGATGCTTTGAATTTCCCGCTCTAGATTTTAGGGTATTTTACATGTTCAAAATGGCTACAATGCTAAAATGGCAATCAGCTGTCAGCGTTGTGGGCGACTCGTTAGCACAGACATATTTTCATTAGTTATTCTATTTTTGCTATTTATTACTATTACTTCCATCATTTCTATTTGAAAGTTCTTTTTAGAGCTAGTTTTTTTTATCAGGGTTTACATTCAGGTATGTTTTGCAAAAATTTTAAGGAAAATTAAACTGAACTGAAATCTTTCATTTTTAGTATGCCTTTTGCAGTTGCACAGGACGCTTTTATTTTAAAAACACATTATCGGCGTGGTATTCACTAAGAGGGTTTTATCTATTTGGATTCTTAAAAACTAAAATATTCCAAAAACGACTTCACAACTTGGAGAAATACAAGCAGCCATCGAACAAGGCATTCAAAATATTAATGAAACTCAATTACAACATGTATTCGAGAATGTCAAAAGAGGAGTAAATTAATGCTTAGAAGCATATGGTGGTCATTTTAAACTTATTTTATGATCTTTTTCATTAAATTGTATATTGTTAAAATTGTTTTATTTAAAATTCGTGTTTCAATGTCAGCAAACTGACAAGACAATTATTGGATTAATTAAAAACGTCATTAAAGCATATGTATTTCATTATATTTCTATATCCCAAGCACCATAATATTTATTAGATCATATCACTACCGTATGAATCGTCCGTTTGGCACGCCACTGATAAGAAACATCAGCTAACCAACGCAATAAAAATTTTGTGCAGCGGGAAATTCAAACCATCCTCAATCATTTACAATCACTCTGTATATAGTTGAATAAATAAATGTACATACATGTAATGCTGGCCAGCTTACAAGAGAGCATTCCTGTGTGTCAGATATTTCACCTGAATCGAATAACAGGAAAAAATGATTTTTCGTTAATGATTTTATTAGAAAATATATAAAACAAAACACTATTTTAGTTGTTCCACCAAGAATTGACGGTAAACTTATAGATTACTGCAATGAACTGCCAAAAAACTGTATTATCAAACACAAATCACTTTATTTTTTCTTACAATATTGAGAAACTTGCACTCAAACATTAATGAAGCCTTTTCAATGTGCTTCATCTATATCAGTCTCTCAATGTTTGGATCTGTTTGTCAGGACCGAAGAACGATATTTTTCGTCCGTGGTATTCATTTTTAATAAAATTCATTGTTGAAAATGTTTGCTCACAAATATAAGTTAAGCCAAATCTACAAGATTAGCTGAGCGCAAATCCAATTAAATTTGGAAAATCGGTCCAATTTCCGAAACGAGGCGAACTTTCTACTGCATGAGTTTCCCCAAATTTTTAAATGGAACGCGACGCGACTTTGTAACTCCAGGACTTCCACGTGGAGGTGAGCTGGTAGATAAAACAGAAAAAAAAATTGTGAAAAGTTGCACATGCATAGGTACTTCTCACATCTGCTTAAAAATCGGTAAATCTCTCTTCGAACGATTGCTCTTGCAACAAAATGCTCTTCCAAAAGTGCCAGTTTAGATATGAAAGATTGAACCAAACCGAATAAGGTTGGGAAACAATGGTTTTGCCTTGCAAAGACTCATTTAAATTATATAAATAACTCGTAGTATCTGTCACAAAAACTACCGCCCTATATAGGGCAGTAAAAATGAACCGCTGCGTTGGCTTTGCGATGGAGGATTTCAGTGCATTTATTTTAACATATAAGATATAAGAAGCTTGTACAAGATCTTTTTATGATTGTGACCGCCTTCCATTTAAAAAGAGATCGCTGTTTTGAAAAAAAAAAAACTAAGTTTTGTTGAATTCGTCTATTATAGATGTATCAAACTACTAGAGATAATATTTGTTTATTCCCTTAATAGAATTAACCACACCTTCTCCAGGAATGGGGTTGAACAAAATTTCCTAAAATATATTCATAAGTGATCCCTTGAAACCATATCAGAAGCAAACTAGCGCATTTTGTGACTGAAAATATGATGTATCTATATATATTATATATTCGAAATGTGAATTCTAAACGTCACGTAAATTTTCGGAATATTCATGCGGAATATATCAACGAAACACTATTGCACGCAACAGAATGTGCGTTGCATAGCAACCGCTGAATAAGTAAAAATGAAATTCAAATTATATTTGTATTCGAATGTATTAAGTTTCTCTTAATAAGCGTGGAGAAAATAATGTCATTCGGATGATTCTTGGAATTTTCACCCTCGCAAATAATAAGCCTCATCATACGCTCGTTCAAGAATATACTATTACCAATAAAAACAAACAATACAGCAACAGACAATTTTAATTATACAATTCGTATCATTGACCTGTAACGATAATAAACGAGACAACATAAGCGCACAACAACCTCCAAACGAATAAATAGAACGAATTAGATGAACGCATCTATAACAGAAAGGCCTAGACCCAGTTAATATGCATACGTATCTAGATTATTAATAATAGTGTTAACCACGAACTTAGACATAATACGAGAAAAAACAAACACTACTCACTTATATGTATGTAGTTACTTAAAAGTACTAATTGAATAACATTTTATTTACCAGCCTTCCAGACTTGCCTTTTGGACCGTTGGAATATTTAAAAATTCTTTTGTTGCATAACCCACTTGCATGGGCACACAATGATATTCACGTGTTTGTAAACAAAATTAATTTCTGTTTATTTACGACGCCATGTAATAAAACTTGCTTCAAAAACAAAGAATACGGTTTCGACAAATTCCCAGAAAGAATGCGAGTGCGCGTAATCTTGAATAATCAATTTATAAATGTGCTATAATTGCTGTGCTAAGTGATAAGGTAAAGTGCACACATAGCTAAAACACAGATGTATATGATATAGTTTTTTTTATGTAATCGATCACGGGAATTCCTCGTAAACAATTTTAATATTTTCTGAGACTAAAAATTAATATTATTAAACGGATAATCAAAAAATGTCTTTGATAATGAAACGCTTATCTTTTTGAACTTGTAGAACAGCTTTTAGATTGATTATAAGCGAAATACTATTTACGTTAATATGAAATAAAATGTTTGACATACATGTATATACAGTACGTTCATATTTCAGGTAGTCACAGCGACTCCATCAGCGGCGGCGAGCGCCAGCAGTTACCAAACACCACCAAGCGGACCACCACCAGCGCCACCTACGATCTTAGAGAGTTATCCGCCGCAGCCGCCTCCTACGTTGGTCGAAAGCTATCCACCGCCATATTATGCCGGATACGGGCCGCCACCACCCGCGTGCTACTCGCACTCACCAACCAGGTCGTCGCTACCTTACATCAGTAAGTATAAACCAGCGGGAAAAGACAACAATACCGCGTTACCGTTAATATAACGCCTCGATTCAACTACGTTAACGGACTGAGAAGCCTTCGAAGCGATTTAATTAATGCGGAACGAGTTTTACAAGGGCTGCCGTGCTAGCTGGCTCTCTTCAGGGAGTAAATCTGGCCTATTAATTTCCCTAATTAACGTTCTTCGTTTCTGCGCTACGCGCCTTCGTATTCGAATCCCTAAACTCAACGGGTGCTGGGTGGAATCGAGGGGAGAGGGGGTAACCCTCACGGAGGAGTTTTCGTAGATTTAATTTAGATTTCCGGTATTACAATTTGAAAAGGGATGTTTTTGTGATGTTATTAATCGAGACGGAAAGGCTGACTTTGTTCTTTTAACAAACTTGGGGAATTTATTATCAGAAGCTCAAAAGAGAACCGTTTATTTAAAAATTCCTTTAAATAACATCGATTTACTGTGATTCTCGGCACGTGGTTGTGGATTTTTGCTTGTTCTTCTTCATATTAGAGATATTTGGCCCATACATAGAAAAGGCAACTACCCCACATTTAAGGTGCTTGACAAATTGTTTAGAAAAAGAACATTCAGCTGTTCTCGAACGTTAGCATGGAACTGTGTTGGGGCACCATCTAATTTGTGTTTTTTTAATAATCCTAGCAACATATTGCTTATTTATTCCTATTTCCCGGCTAATTTTACGCTAACCGGTATGAGGATTTTCTATAATAGATCCGACTACAAGAAACTCATTTTCTTCATTTCCTACAATTCGCTTCCGTCGGTTGCCTTTCTCATGTTATACGTTTCCAATTTGCCGAAACAAAGTACGCTTGCAAACGCAGTTTTTCTTGGATGTGATGTGTGAGAAAACACTTTCCTTCGCATTAACCAATTGTTCAAATCATGTTGATTCTTTTTCTCTTGAATAGAATAATTTTTCATTTTTTGGGACGATTTTAACCATAAATTTCACAGGTCAACCAAAATAAGTTTTGAATGCTGTCAAATAATGATAAATTGTTTATGCATACTTAGTAACGATGTCTAAGCCAACTGAATTTAAATAAATTGTATTAAATGCAGTGCTGGGAAAAATTAAAAGCTAACCACGAGAAAACTGTTGATGTTAGGTATATATATAGCTTGAAAGGGAATTAAATTCTACGTTGGATAATATCATCAGATATGAGGTGTTCTATTTAAGATAAGAAAGTTAATTTACTTCAAAAGTCATCATACTTAAACAATCGTTTATTAACACCCAGTATAACTGTATGACTAAATTTCACATCATTCCATTGCCTTGAATGGATATCAAACCCAGCACAATTAATAAGCTGGTATAACTTATAAAATAAGAAGCCACAGGACTAATTGCAATTTCTGATTGTTCAATTAGCCAAACCCGCCGCAAAACGTTTCTTGTTTCTTCGGAAACCAGTGTATCATTCAGCACCAGGCAGACAAACCAAACCTAACTGACGACGCAGCAACAGATTGTGACAATGTGACGTAATGGCAAAAAGTGCATGCTCGCATCATCAACCCCCAGTTACTTTTTTTTTTTTTTTTCGTGAACGAACGTTTCCCGAGGCCAATAAGCCGCGTTGAGCAGATGTTTTCGGAGGATGAAGACTCGGAGTTATTATCCCGATGCATACACGTTGAACGTACCGATGTAAAAAGACGAAAATCTGGTTTCCTCTTGTCCTCTACCTGCCTGATTGCGTTTAAATTTAAGGGAGCTCCTAAACCATGTACGTTTCGCGATTCACCGAGTCAGTTTTGCATCCGCATTCGTTACGATGACTATACATCAAAAGCAAATAATAGTAGTTAATACATAGAGAAGCCAGCATAGACCTTGCTATTCGGTGATAAATTTTTAGATAACGTTCATATCGTACTCGAGAAAGAGAGCGCAGTTATTCAGTACGAATCTAATCTCTGTGACAGCATGCACTTGAAATATGGTGAGTTATTACAACGACCGACATAGATTAAAAAGAAAATACACAGCGCAGTTTATTTGACGTATGCATGTAGGTAAATATAGCTATGTAGCATTTGCTGTCCCGATGATCGTCTCCCAGCTGACACGTTTAGACTAGAACTGACGATTCGATTTCGTAATAAAAACACGGTGACAAGACGAGATTGTAGTAGCATTGTATTCATGACGTTTACCAGCGTTAAAAATAACCAACAGAGATTAATAAAAAAAAAAAAACAACTAGAATCATCTAGGTTGCGTTCTAGAAAAGACGCGAGAGATATTATTCCATTCCAGAAGAGACAAACACGTTGTTTACACGTTCTTGTTGACTGTTGCCCTGCAAGTCTAAGATTTGCTGATTTTTTATGTGTTTATTTATATATGTAGAACGCAAAAACACGCTGTGCAAAAAAATACATTTGCATTCAATCTCATCCGAATGAAAGTCTAATTAGCAGCGACGGTTTCTTACATAAGGAAGATTCGGTTTTGTTATTGCATTATTACTTCTGTCAGCAGAAACTAATTAATAATACTACATAAGACGTGTTTACATGGAAATATAAGTATATAAAAAGCCCAGTTAGATTTACTTTAAAGAAAGCATTTTATAATAACTGGTAAAAAGTAATCAAACGAATCTTAACCTCAAATCACAGTATAACTAAGCATTATTTTATCACTATAAATTTTAGTGTGCATAACACGCATCCACGTATTCAGAAAATGTTTCATTTCATTTATATACAGGATGTTGCACGACGAATGTCTGCGATCTCTATATATATGGAAAACTATTCACGAGAAAAATCTGAAAATTTTAGTGTATACTAATATGGGCTTGGTCTAATCGAGCAAAGTATGCACAAATCTCTAGCACTTTCCGTTATACAGAATGTTGACATTAACTTTCTTATTTTAAATGCAGCACAACTAAATAGAAATAATACTTACAGGTGATTGCTGACTGCGACTATCCTGCGAGGGTGCACTTGATCGATCTGGGTTACACTTCTTTCATCTGACACAATACACTTGTAATGCATTAAAAAATAACGATTACAAACGTTCTTTCTAGATAAATCAGTCCCATCACTTTTACTCTTTCTAACACTGAGATTTCAACTGCTTAAAATACCGTATACAATTTACTCCGAACATCGCGAAATTTTCATACCGAAACATAAACGGAACCCATCAAACCATCAACTAACATGTACGCAAAACACGGTTCTCGCACTTATCATTAAATGCGTGCAAAAAAGGGTCCACAAAAAACACTAGAAATTCACATAAAAATCCATGACGTTCTCAATCTGGCGGTAACGAACGAAGAATTTGCTCGTTCAATTGGTTGGACGTGCGACAAATGCCAACCTTTAGGATTCTAAATGAAAATTAACTAAATTAAAATGAAAGTACCGGTAACGGTTTTTTAATGAACAAACATGTTTACTGAAACGTATCTGTGATAAACAATGGATATTTAATTTAAGGATAGCATTGAATATAGTAAAATTTTATTAGGAACGGTGGATTTACGTGATAGAAAGAGTGGATATTTTAAAGTCATGGACGGCTAATAAATTCTGAGAACGTTGTTGGGATTTCTGGCGTAAACTTCGAGATGTATGGTAAAGTTTTAATACTGCTTCGACAAGTTAAGCATATTAGTAATATTAAACAAATTAATTTATCTTTGCAAGGAAATGAACGTAAGTTATATACATATCTACTGGTGTTATGGCAAATACAGGTTATATTTTACATATAACCTATATTTGCATTTTTAATCATTGTTTAACAACGTTTAATAATCTTAAATAATACAACTGTCAGCCGTTGAGCTGTTTTTTTACATAGGGTTTATACCGCACCACTTAAGTAAATAACCTTACATAATAAATATCCAGGAAAATATATACCTATTTATATATTTTTTTATTGGAACATGTGACTAGGAAGATACCCTTTCAATTTACGCATTTATATTTCAAGCATCCTGTTCGTAATCAAAAGAAATACAACATGCAAACATATTTTCGACGATTGTTTTGTGATTTCGATTGTTTGGAAAATTTAATTTTATGACGTAAACGTCGCTTCGTATTTTGTAATTTGTGCTCATCAAAAATAACGTATAGCAAACAAATTATTTGTGAAATTATTAAGAAGCAGTAGTAAGAAGAAACGTTTTTCATAAGTACATGTATGTACAGATACAAATATTTATAATATATGAAAAGTGAAGATGAATATCTGCTAGAGAGTAGTTTTCGACAAGAAAATATAATATTTGATCTTATGAAACTAGATTTCATATTCTGTTTTCACATTCGATTTTTAATAATTAATACTTGCCTTTTAGTTTAAATTTAAATGCCAATTTCAATTAAGCTATTGCGTATTGACACCTGCTCTATCTCAGCTTATCAATACCTGATATTGCTATTAAATTTCGTCATTTTTTTTTAATATGACGCATCGCATTCGTTTATTTGATAGCTCCTTTATCTCAGGTTATCAATAATATTATTATATATCCTCATTTTTTTTTTTATGGAAATGATGCAATAGATATTCCAGTAAAACATTTTTTATAGCTGATTCTTTTGCATCACAGGCAATTTTATTATTGCTAATCGTGTATTGTTCTGTATTGATATCATTGATCTTTATCAGCAGCTATAATTTCTGTTGTTTTAAAGGCTGTTTTATACAGCGTCTTTCAAATTGCTTTGCCCATTATTTAGGACGTTCTCGTCAAATTATAATGCTATTTTTTTTAATGAGTAGATAGAAACCTGAAGGGACAAAGAGTTATTATGAACCAATTGTCGACAATCAAATTCCAGTTTGAGTTTTCAATTGATTATACGCTTTGCAATATCAGTTGTGGAATTTGAGACCGCAAAATGCTGGTTTCCCACAGTATATTTCAACTTCCCTTATTTAGAGTCTAATGTTTTTTTCAATTTTGATGTTAGGCAACTAGTAATGAAGAAAAACTTGATGTACTTCATGATGGTTCGGATCCAATGAAACTTTTCTCTTCTATGGCTTCTTCTGAAAAGTTTTCTTGTTTTTCAGCTTATTCTTCGATCCCTCTTTCCAAAAACATCCTATCAGTTGAGTCTAGTTCTCTTCAACCTTTTTCACATGAGGGCACCCTTATTAGTACAGTCAAAAAATATTTTTAAAAGCGCCATAAAGACCTTTCTTTCGTACCTATTTAACCCAATAATTATGCTATGAAGTTAATTTTTTAGTAAAGATATTGACAGTAAAAAACACAATTACCAATTTGAAGAACGCTATTAGCAACATTAGATTGTTCTTCTTTGCTTTTAAATATTTATTGCGGAAACACTAGAAAATGTTCATAATATTTTCATGCATAGCTTGTACTGTTTTACCATCTGCTGTGTATTTGCTGACAGTACTCTCACTCATGTATGCTGCCTGCGAGGGGATTATTTCTGTGTTGACCGGTCTTCATAACCAATAAGACCAATCATCATCTTATATATTAATTAAAGTTTAACGCATCCTTTTTCTATTGCAGATGCAACATATCAAAATTGCCCATGTCCAATTCAGTCGTGTCCAAAAAACGTACATACTGGACCTCTTATTGGTAATAATAAGAGGTCGAACATCTCATCAATTACCAAAGATTCCATCTTGCTCCAACCGGTTGCTTTGGCACTGCCGATGGAGCCGGCGAGCGCCACGGGGCCCCCAAGCCCGGCTAGGGGATCAGCCGGGATGCCACCGCCACCATCGCCGGCCGGAGCAACTTATCAAGCGCCACCAACGCCGAAACATGAAACTCCCGAGCCGCTGGATCTCAAATCGACGACGGAGAAGCGCCGGAAGCAGGCCAGGGTGGGCAAATCCGCAGTCAGGGAGACTTTGCATCAAAATACAATGCTGTTGATGTGCCAGGAGCAGGAGGTGCCCAATTCTTATTTGAACGGTGTCAAAAGAGAAGTGGAAAGCCCCAAGGAGGAACAGAAGAAGGAGGCGGTGCAGGAGGAGATTCTAATATCCAAAGTGGAAACGACGAATATCGCAGAGAAGGTTGAGAAAGTTGAGAAGGTCGAGAAAGTTACAATCACCATACAGGAAACAAAAACAGAAGCGCCGATAGAATCTTTAAAGACGGAAAAGAACGACACCTCACCATCTGTACCACCAAAAGAATTAATTGAAGCTCCATCAGCTGTGACGTCTGTTGAGCCCTTAGAGCCTTGTGTCAAGACGGTAGCGGAGAACGTGAAAGTCAAGAATATGAAGCGGAAACCGTCAATTACTAGCAATACAATCAAAGAGGAACCATTACCGAAGAAACCCAAACTTGAAAAGGGTAGCTACAAGGATCTGATCAAAAAGAGTTATACGGCGGTACAAATGAACAACGGCAAGAAGAAGCTGCTCGCCAGGAATTTAGTGCAGAAACTGTCGAAGATACGCCTCAAGAAACCTCAAACGAAAAGGAAACTCAGCCCCACGAAGGAAGTGGCCACCAAGAAACTGAAACTATCTAAACCATTTACGCTATCCAATCACCAATCGAAAGTATCGAGCAAGGAGGGCAAAACCTTTACCGAATCGGATCTAATAGAGAACAAGGAACCAACTCAGAAGAAAGGGAAGAAATCCAATCTCGCTGTGATTAAGTCGAAGAAGAACGCTGCGGTGGTTTTGGACAATCTCCTGGCGAGGAACAGCGTGGATAGGACAATCGAAAGTGTGATCAGTGATAACAGTGGTAACGCGAGGACCAAAAACGGCGCATCCAACGGCGCAGTCTTGAGGACATTGTCGGAGAAATGCAGCGGACAGAAGATCAAAACTGAAGTGAAGAAGGAAGCGGTGAACGGGAAGAAGAACGCCAATGGCAGCGGGAAGTGTCTTCTGATTAAGAACAAGCCGGGCGAGTGTAAAAAGGCGGGTGCGGCGAAGAGAAAGACCAAGAGTAAAAGCACTGACGTAGCAGTCCAGGTGATATCCAAGGTGCCCAGGAGAAGTCTACCTCTACCGAAATGGTCCAATGGTTGGGAGTGGAAGGGGGAACCGTTTGATGGAAAAGTTTTCCTGAACGTAAGTGATATTATGTTATATTTTATTTAGAAATCAATATAAGCACACCTATAAATCTTATATAAACTCCAAACATGGATGAATTGATCTATGGAGGAGTTTTGTAAGAGTAATGGAAGAGGCGAAAACCCACAGCTAGCTAAAGTAAATGGACAAGGGCACCAGGCTTGATCCAACTGTAGAAAAGGATTGTTAAAAACCTTATTAGTAAGGTGGTCGCAATTCCACAAGAAATTGTAAAATAATAACACGACCAGTCTGCTCAAGAACTATATTCAAACTAAACTCTTTACAATTTCTTTACATCTAGTTATGATTCATATTCTTTGTTAACAATACGCAGGTAGAATTTGGGTCTCGCGTGATATACCTTTGGATCGATGATTCACAATAATATGCAAGGTCATCTTATGCAATAAATGTGATAACAATAATACATAATTAACAAAATATATAAATATATATGGAAGTGAGACAAAAAAAAAACGGGATATACAAACTTCAAATTCCCTAACAACACCGTTTCTGCGTTTCGCACAAATTAAAATTGCAAACTCGCCCATTACAAGTCGAGCCAATCTCCAGATTGCACCGAGTAGGTACAGCATTTTTATCGATCAATATTATAGTTGCCGCCGGTTAATTTATAGACGGTGAGTCAAGGTTGCGGTCGGCACACCTGTTTTCCTCTATCTTTCATGGTTTTACCTTTTTTTTTTTTTTTCAATTATCCTCACCTTGGAGTTCATATAATCGCAAGATTTTTTCTCGATTCCTCGGGATGTCGGTAACGGTAGTAAAAATTAGTATTTACCAGTTGTAAAGTTTTTTGTTAGTCAGGTGATTTCTATCCACTTCGTCGTCTAGGAGAGACAGACGAAGACAGGACATCAGGCGAATAATCTTGTTCGTGTCATCGCTGGAACGGGCTATTATTAAAATGAGTTGAATCCCATTTACATATATCCATTCCTCGAAAACCCATGAGATAATTAACTAACTTATAAATACGTTTACTCTAAATAATATTATTAGAATTATCTGCGTTTATACATTGCAATTTGCATAGAATTCTCGGAATAGGTATTTTCCTAACCTATAATTATAATGTGCTAATGTCACTATGCAATATAATATAATTTCAAACGATACCTTTATTGTAAACAAGAAATCCTTTTCTGGTAAACTTTTTTGCATCTACATGTAATGTTTATTTATCATAATACTTACCAATCAACATTCGACTTCATAAGTATTAGGTGACACGTGATATATTTACATATATTTTTTTGAATAATTCATAATCGTTTTAAATAAATTAAATCGCACTCAAAATTATATGTAATTGGTCCCGAACAAAACAAATAAACATATTGAAATGAATACATAGAATTTATTACGTCCAAATGGATTATTCTGATGCCATATTGACAAGATTTGGATGTTTTCACACTGGCTTAATCATTCTCTGGTGACAGTTACATAAGAGGGTTGGCAAAACGGCACAGAAAGAGAAAAGACTGAAGAGCTACTAAAACTTGGTAGGATTGGTAGGATTCTTTGTTGCATATTAGCAAGTTTCCTAACAGGACATTGCACACTGGAAGGATACTTACAGGAAACTGAGATCAACACTACAGACTGTGTAACAGCATGACAGAGGTCGTTAACCCAATCCGGTGTAATTGCAAGGTTCTGAACACAAAAAGGGTTTTATTATTATAGTCCGTTCATGATATCAAGACGTGCACGCTATTAATAGAATTTTTGGAATCATAAACACAATAAAATACCTATCGAAGTATAATATTCAACATCACTGCGAACGTCTTTTTATGTTGGTGCGAATGTACACTGTTGTTGACACATACCGTTCTGTCCTTTGAGATTTTGAAGGTTATTACTTAAATATTGTACGTTTGATATGAGCATTTACTACCTTAACCTAAAATGTAAACAAATCGATTTGGCAACACTGTTTTGTGATGACGTGCATGTCTTGCTATCGTGAACGGACTTTATTTCGATCGACTAATCAGAGCATAGTTTAGCTCCAGAATATTGGAATAGGTAGCATGTTTTAATCATTAAAGTAAATGAGAGATTAAATACAAGAGGCCAAGAGGTTGTAATGTTTTCGGGGACTCCATGTCGGACGGCACCAACAAAACTAAAAAAAAAAAACAGTTAGGTACTATAATTTGCGTGAATAAATAAATCTAAAATTAGTTAATAAGAAACAAAACACAAAATAAAAGATGTGATTCTAGAAAAAAGAAGTTAAAATTGGATAGATTTTTTTTTGTCGTTGAATCTGTGATATCTCTCCGGTCAACGTTGGCATCACAGAAATTAACTGGGTGAAATGTTCTAATGTAAAAAAATATGGTATTCATTAAAATTTATATGCTCGGTTCAATATAATATAAACAGGGTGCCACCCACTTAAAACTCCCAAGTCAAATATCTCAAAAACAAGTAGATATTTGAATTTTGTAATAAAAAAAAAACCGTTGCTAAAGATTGTGATCGACTCCAGTTTGCTATAACATTTGAAATTTATGTGAAAATAATAGAGATTTTGCTGCGATCAAAATATTTTTTTTGATCATCAATCGTTTCTCATTTGAAAAAGGATTAAAGTTACAGGAAATTTTATATCAAAAATAAAGATTCTATAGAGTCTTTTAAACACTAACAACTACTGCATAAATTTTATCATACAATTAGCTTTCAAGTAACCTCACAAGAAAAATCTTTATTTTCATGTAATAAAACACAATTGTGATAGCTACAAAATTCAAATATCTCTATGCATTTCCGAGATATTTGATATTGAAGTTTTTAGTGACACATTAAATTTAGTACATACATACTTTTATTAAGTTTCAACGAAAAGTATGTCATGGATAAAATCGAGTCAATAACCGTATTCATTGCCTTATTATATTTAGCATAAAAACGCTACATGAATTTATTTCTTCATCTTCGCAGAGCGATGAGGCTATCGTCATAAGAAAATGCTATCCAGCGATGATGCACGTCGAAGGTGATATCATAGAACCCAGGGACTGCGTCCTACTGAAGGCGGGACAAAGAAAGAACGACCTACCGTTCGTCGCGAAGATAGCCGCGTTGTGGGAGAACCCTGAAGATGGTTAGTTCATTTTATTACCATACTCGTAAATGTATTGGCTCAAATCAATATAGACATGTGAAAATGATAAAATAAAAGAGTTATATATCTCGATATATTGTTTATTGTAGTTTCATACATTCGTTTATTGTACTCTAGGTGAAATGATGATGTCCCTGTTATGGTATTATAGACCTGAACATACCGAACAAGGAAGGTTACCCACGGATCAACCGGACGAGGTATTTGCATCGAGACATAAAGATTCGAACAGTGTGGCTTGTATTGAAGATAAATGCTACGTCCTGACATTCAACGAGTATTGCAGGTAGGTAATGATTTAAAGGAATATTTATTTTGTATTTTTGTGTTTTAATAGCAACCTTTATGTTTCGTTTTGAGGATAAATTAGATTGCATTTATTACCTTGCCCCCTTTTTCTTATAAATAAATAAATATTAAATTATTACTAAACTCTTTACAAAAAAAAAAGAAACCAACAATATTACAAGGTGAGAAGAGTGATAAAAATATGATTCGCTCGCGAACGAATTTTATTTTTGATTCGTGAGCGAATCTTATTTTCGATTCTCGGTGAAATATAAATCCTGCTCGCGAATGAATTATAAAGTATAGTATAATAGTTATATAATTTTTATGTTCACTAAATCTTAAAATTTACCGCTTTATCAAAACAGAAGAAGTAAAACGTTTCAAATTTAATGTAGTATCTAATTTCATAATAAATATCAAAGAGAAGTTTTATTCAAGACTCACCGCACTCTGTTGCTTATTGAAATAAAAAAAAGCCGCTGGGATCGAAATAAAAAGTCCTTGTTTTGCTCATGAATAATAAAAATACGATTCGTTGGCAGTTTTATCATTCGCGAGTGATATTTTTCCTTGTCCGTAATGATTCGCTCGCGAATGATAAAAATACGATTCTTTTGCATTTTTATCGTTACATATGCGGTAATATTGATTGCATCACTCTCGAGTCAACGGAGTAATCATTTCCTCGTCTCTTCTTTACTACCAATCTCTTGGATACTATTTTTGCCCTGCTGCGCCGTATTTAAATCGTCCGCAGCTATTTCTCGGACCGCCTCGACGTTTTCTGACACTAATTGCGATACTTCTGTCTCGAGTTGTGTACGGAGCGCGCCCTCTAACGTTTCATACTTGAATTTCGATGTCCAGTTCATCGTCCGTTGGCGCCATCTATAAGTGCCTATCAAAAATAAAATTTAAACTGGCATACAATAAAAAAAACCGATGCGAGGAGGTTGATACAATTATTTTGAATGAACTTTGTTTAATTAATGTTTGAAAGTAATAATAATTTCAGGTATAGAAAGAATCTACGGCGACTAGAAGAAGGACTGGACGAAATACCCCCGTGCATTCCATGTACCGATCCGTACCCGAGGATATGCCGACAGCCTTCGATCTCGGTCGTCACACCGCCGGAAATGGTGTTCTTCTGCCGCAGAGTGTACGACTTCCGGCAGAAAAGGATCGTGAAGAATCCGAGTTAATTTCCCCGTCTCGTTTTGTATTATT
Source organism: Cetonia aurata (assembly GCA_949128085.1). NCBI lineage: Eukaryota > Metazoa > Arthropoda > Insecta > Coleoptera > Scarabaeidae > Cetonia > Cetonia aurata. The sequence goes on from OX421885.1 coordinate 42,145,851, forward strand.
TAGCCGATGTAAGCGTGAAAGGAACAGTCGATGAGATCCACATCTCTCATTCACACAATATTTACAAAAAAAAAAAAAAAAAACTTAAATAAAGATGAATGATATATTAAACGTCATATTCGCACAAATTTGAAGTGTGAATCTCAACGGTTTTTCTCGAAATCGAACGGCGACTTTTAAAAAGCAGTATTTTCGATTCGGATGCGAGCCCTTGGCTCTGAGATTATGGAGACAATTAGCGTACGATTTTTTTCTGGATTGCTGGAACGTTTGGAAGTCGTGGGAGATTTTAGAAGGAATGGAGGAATTATAATCAAATTGTGAGAGAAAAATCACAAAGTATGGTCTTTCAATTATTAAAAAAAAAAAAACAAATTGATAATAAAAAGATATATTATTTGATACATATTATAGATTTAAAGAATAAAAAAGAAAAAATAAAAAAATGAAATAATACATATTGTTGAATATATGTAATAAGAGAACGGGATCATTTGTATCATATTAGTTTAAAAAAATACTGATGAAAGTTAAAAAAGAAAATAAAAAAATACATTGTATAGAAGAAATGAAATATAGATTATATATATACATAAATATATATTTAACAAGAAAAAATGAATCATATTTATAAAAGAAATAGTCATTTAGTCGCTGGTATAAATGGTGTGTGCTTTATAGATGATGCAGTAGCTTGTCGATGTTGTAATATACATTTAATTAATTTTTAAAACATTTTTCGACAGGTGTTAAGAAGAAAAAAGCAAATAGGATCCATGTTGTAGAGCGACACAATCAATGCAACTGATTTTATTAATAATTATTGATGGCAGAATTTTGTCAGAGTTGAAAAAAAAAACACTTCCTTTCTAATCCGTTTTAAGCTAGTCATTCTTAACTAATAAGTCGTCTTGTAAGATAATTTAAAATATCTGCATTTCCTCGCTTAACTCTTGTAAATAAATTTATTAAAAGCATTTTATCTTTTTAAAAAAAGAAGAACATTCCAAAATATCTAAGAGAAAAGAAAAAGATTGATTTGGTTTTTGTTTTTATATTTTTAAATGAAGTGGCGATCAGGGAATATAAATACTGAAAGTGTTACTTTGATGTTGAATGAGGAATTTGTAATTTATAAATTTTAATCTGTTATTCTATCAATTTTATTCCTTTTAAATGTGTTGCTGTCACTATATGAGAGAAAAATAAGAGAAAACAATTGCCATTTAAAAAGAATACTAAATATTTATGTTATATCCATATTTTTTTTAAGTTGATATCTTGCAGTCCGACTAATATCTGAATTTATAAATATTATTACAAGATTTAATGCACTAACCTACAACACAACAACAATAGTTTATTTCACCTTGCAACTTTTTGTATTAATTCCAGATATCACTCCTAATTTTAAACCCGCGTTAAACAAAATATTTCTTTCAGAGATAAGATGTGTTTATAATCATATAAGTCAAAATTGACAGTTTCTTCTTGATTTACTAATCAACCTAACCTAATTCTTTTACTGTTGCTGCTGTTATAATAACCTGTATTTTATTAATGTAGTGGTTTATTTCATTCACTAATTTTCATAGTAATTTTAAAAGTGGTTGTGGTATCCAATTTTAAACTTTCTATTGTAATAATCATCGAAACATTGGACGAATATCATTTTGATACAATAGGAGTAGAACAATCGACACAAGTGTACATTTTGTTCCTGAAGTAAAAGGTATTTATAATCAGATATTACGCCGTGATATAAACAAAATTTGAATATATTTTTGATAATTTATTAAACAATCGAAGATAACTTTTCTATTTCTGTGTGTCAAGAATCTGCAAGTTATTCTTAGATTATAAAAGTTGTTAAAATTTGAATCTAGAGGTTATAATATAAGACACGGCTACACTACTATGGTAGTTTATTTGATTTTCACCGTGAAAACCCACAACACAATGGCTGAATATAATTTCTATATTATTCGCTGTTGAGGTCAAATGTCATATTGCCCTATCCCATAAATTGAAAATCCAGGTTTTTTATTTCTATTAAGTAATATGCATTTCACATGTAATTTATAATAGTTATTTATGTATTCAATGATACTTTTATGGCGAAAAGATGTAATTTTCTTTAAACATTTTTTTATGTGAGGTATAAATCTTTTTTAAATGTCATTTAGAGAATGACAGGATCTATCCAAAAATTAAACAAAAATACTCTACTGCCGTTTGAAAAGAAAATACATGACGTCATAATTTTTTCGAAGTCATTGCAAAAACGACCCTAGTGTTATTAAAAGATAGTTTTTTTAAAACATTAATTGACATGTTTTATAATTTTTTTTAAAAAAAAAAACGTTAATTACGTTATTTGGATGTTTCCAGACTTTTATATATTTCTAAGGGCCGGTATTTCAATTTAATTCATAATAAAAGTTATTAGCTGAATTTCTGAAATATGTATATCAGCTAAATTGTTATTAGATACCCTTATTAGGAGATTGAAATACCGACCCTAAATGAAATTTGAGGTTAAGTTAATTTGACATTTTAAATCTGCCATCTTTGATTATTTTGTAGATAATACATAATATATTTAAATATTACTTTTTTTAAGTAAATATTAATTAAATTCAACTTCTCTCTGTGTGTATGTGTGACATTTGTTCCCTTAATGTATAAATTGCATCAATGATTTTATTTAAGCAGCTACTGTCAGACCAATACTTCATATCTAAAAATATTGGTTCCAAAATTTTATTGTAAAATCGTTTCCCAAAAGGTTTTAAACTATTTCTTGTTTTAAATAATAACCAATTCTGATTCTAATTTGTAGTAGTAGTTGTTGTAACGCTTTTAAAATTATTGCTTTCCTTCTGAGTATAAAATTAATTCATATAGAGCTTTCCATTTATTTATAGCTTTGTGAAATATAAAAAAGAAAAATTATATTTATACCGCAATTTCAAAAAGACTAAACTTTGACAAAACTCTGCCGATTTTATAAAAATTGTATTCAATCCTATTTGCGCTCTACATAATTAAAGTTGCATTGATTAAAAAAAAAAATCAATTAAACAAAGAAATTCATTCATTAAAAAAAAAAAATTCCGAATAAAAAAATCTAGTTATTTTGTATTATATTCTAGTTATAAACATGTACCTATATAATATATATAAAAAAGAAACTATTATTTTTTTGTAACCGCTTACTTAGGAATATTTTTGTAGTTTTTACTATCCCTTTCCCCCACTCCATTCTTTTTTTTTTATAATCTTAATATATTTCTATTATATTATTATTAATCTATTATTATATTATTATTATTATAAATGAGTAATATATTTTTGTTTGCTCTTTGAGCTCTAAAACCGTTAATAAAATTCATAGCCAAAGTTAACATTTATTTCTTATTTATTACGTTTTATAATATTACTATTTTTATTTTTGTCTCCTTAGTATTAAACGCATTACCTTTTGTTTTATTTTATTAATCACTCTTAAGTAGTTAAAAAAAAATGATAAAATTGTATTTTCATAAAGAGTTACTTATTATTATGAAATACGGTTCCAATTAGTTATTAACACAATTACGTTGTAATATTATAATAATTATCATTAACTATTGTTAATAATATACAGTGAAGTCAATGATACATTCTCTCCATTTTTAGTGAAATACATAAATATAATATGATAAACATAATATACCAGGTGCATTCGAATAGTTGTAATAGTAAGATGACGTTTAATTTGCCTTTCGTTTTTCCGGCCAGTCGCGACAACCACCGGTCTTACGCAAGCAATAGAATCGGAGAAAACACGACGCGAAACCAAGGAAACCTAACCACTTAGATGACGATAATAGAAAAGGGAGTTTCGCCTTTTTTTCTCGTTCCAGGATCATTTCGTAGTTCGTTAATATACAAAAGCGATAATAATGTTACTTGTGTACCATGTATTTAATGATAATATGTTTAAATTTAGGTTGTACCAACGCCTACTAGGTGCCTTCCTCCGCTGTATCTCATGATGCTTGTCTTTTGTCAATTGTCATATTCTCTATGTTTGTTTCATGTCCATTACTTCTTGAATAAATGTGTGAAAGTACAGGACGTGTGTTTTACTCAATTTCACATTCCGTTCTTTTATCCTTTTTCAGAATTTCAATGAAATATATACCAATGTTTAAAAAATAAGATGCATAACTTTGACATCTGTCAAATTAATAATATAAACATTTATCTTTTATTAATAATAATTAAACACTAGAGTGCGTTTAGATTCCTACGCTCGGTTACCCATCAATTTAACGTAAATAGGCTAGCCAATCACAAATTCTAATCCATTTTGACGTTAGTGGATTGTCTGGGCAACACTCTGCATAAAATCTGAACGCACCCCAACGCATATACTCTGTTCAAAAAGCAACCATAGAAATAGAGTGGGGAGAATACACTTCAGGTATACGCTGTACGCTGCCGTTTTAATAATGAAGGCAGCCATTTTGAAGGTTGGCGATTGCCCAAATTCAATCAACTTATGTTACAACGGATGACACAAATCACAAGAAACATGACTGCAATTTATTTATTCTTTACCATCAGATAATATTATGTTCCACCAATATTTATTTTTTTAATAGTCTAATTATCTATAAGTCTAAATTTGATCATTAAAAAAAGTTAATTTTGGTTCCGGAATTGCACAAGACATCTTAAAAATATACTAAGGTGTTTGGAAAATAAGAAAATACTCGTCAAAATGTTGAAATGCTTGCAAACACCTTTGTGATTGACAAGCAACGTTTAAAATGACCGTAAATGTGTACTCGCAACTATTTTTTACAGATCACCCTCCAATTCAAGGTAAAACGGAATTTTTAAATTTTGCTTAAATTTGACAGGTTTTGTATACTGTGTAAGTACACATTCAGTGCCAGTCGTTTTTGGCCATATTGTGGCTTTCTAGCATATTTTTAAAAGAACCCCATATTAACTACACAATAGTAAAAGAAGTCCTAACAATGATATAATCCTTTCTCTACAATATTGCCTGTTTTTTCCGAATCACTTATATATGAATCATATTGACTATATTAGAAAAAGCCCATACAGCATACCATCTTTCAGAAACATTGTAGCACCTTTCCAATGTTTCTGCTATGTTGCAGAAACATTGCAAACGTTGGTGCAATACTTCTGAAATATAACGTGCTGTATGAGAGATTAATTTGCTATAGTTCCACTACAGTGTGTTAATATATGCATACATAACTTCTTGGCTTTATTTTCGAGAATAACAAAGTTATAGGGATATTTCGTTTTTGTTTTAGGTTTTTATGCAGTTAATATATCTATAAATACTACGTAGAAACTGGTAAAAACTTAGATAATATGTAGTAGGTACCTGAATTATTTGCATTTTTACATTTTTTAATACATGAGCATAAAGCAAAGCCATTTTTATTTTAAAAAAAAGAGGCTTCTAATAGGGCTTTTCAAGGTTTATTACTTAATTAATAACACCCTTCATAATGACCAATAAATCTAAATTGGGCAAATAAAATTAAACAAAGAGATATTTTAGTTTCCTTATCTGGAAAACATCACTATTGCCTCTATATCAAATTTAAATCAGGCAATAGATAAGCTGTGGAGTTAAATTAAGAGATTACTTAAATATTTACACAAGGCACACAATAATAATTTTAGCGATTAGAATCTGCCCGTATAAATATTTATTTAATGAACTATCGCATAATAGAGGTCGCCGTCTGTACTATGCGCAAACAATATCGGCCCGTCTGCTGCGTGAACATCTTCATTATCGGCCGCGACACGGCCGGGTTTAGTTCCGATATCGGTCGAGTGGGTCAATGTCTGAGCATCCGAATTAATGGTGAGGTGAAACCCGTTGCGAATTAAAAATGGTCTAATACACTGTACCAGTCGTCCGGTATGAAGTGCAAGTGTCGTATTTAAGTGTGGTGCTTGTTCTCGGAGACGTGACGCGTGTCCAAATGTCCGTTTAAAGTGCGCAAGAGGTGTAAAAAGGCGAACACACACAGAGAGTTGAGCGATCCGCTCGGAAGTTAGTGTGAGAAGGGTGTCAGCAAGAAATGTAATAGATCTATGAAGATAACTGACGACGGATTAAGGCTTTAATTGAGAGAGAGACATGAGTGGTGGACGGCCGAGGACGACGTCCTTCGCAGAGGGCAACAAACAACACAATCCTCCCCTAGGAGGTGTGAAAATTAGCAGTAAGTTGCACCACTGTCTGTCTCTCCTCCGTATATATTCGTGACGTCGCCGTGTGAGCCACACAGCGCGCGGCTACACGGCGTAAAGTAGACTAGCGTTCAACATGGCTGCACCGCTTAAAAATCTAAGTAGGCATTGTGTATCGAACGCCGGCCCCCGTTCCGTACCCTGTTTCTGTCAGTTGTTCGCGGCGGATTGTCAAAAAACGCGGAGATTCCCACTAAACTGTCATCGATCCGGTTCTCCAAGTCGACACGGAGCGGAGCGGCACATTACCGATTTACCTTGATTTTACTAGCCGTCGCGAAAACGTTCCCGATCGGCGGCCGATTCATAGTTCACTGCACCTGATTTCCACAAAAATTCACGACAGGTAGTACTGGCAACGGTTGAATAGTGCGGCAACGGGTGCAGCAGATGCACCTGCGAAATTTTCGAAAAAAATACACCGCCTCTGCATCGCTCTGCTCACCTTAGCGGTACCGCCCACCGTGAATCTACGTTTTCCTTCACTGGGTCAATGCTTTCGTGCACGAAAAGGCGCTTCTTTATTCTAAATTAAATACGTATAACCTCAAAAAAAGAAACAATGGAATATAGTTTCAACGATAACTGTAAAAAAGTATTCCTTTGTCTCTACTAATGACCTATTCTATCAAAACGTCGTTTTTCTTTGTGAATTCAAAACTTTTTATCTATATAGGATATAGGAAAAAACAAAAGCTGCTATAATTTATCAATAATCAGTTTAATTTTGACATAAATGATTTATTAAAAATCAAAATCAACGTATGCATTTATCGCTCCTTGAGTCATAGATGGGGAATACGCGAATTTTCTCTTTCCCCAATCTCATCGGTCTGTAATTGCCGTGGGGATACCCTAGGGTTTCCGTTGGGGTGAACCTGATACTCCCCGCCTCCACCAGAAATAGATGAAAATCGATATGCATGGCCTACCGGTTTTTCACGGCACGAATTTTAATATTTTGTAATTCCCACCATTGAATGCTTACTTTCTCGTTAATTGAGGTTATGTTATAACTACGTGCGGTGTTCTTTGTTAATAAAATTAACCCTAAAGTGGTTCCAGTCCTGTAAATGAATATTTTAGGAAAGACAGTAGATTAAATATCGGTATCATGTGTTAAAACTTTATTTGTGTATTATAATATTGGTCGGGAGGAATTACACATTGATTTAATTGATAGGTGAATACCGAAAATTAGTATTAATTTTCTTTACAACCAAATTAAAAAATACTAGGCACTAAATTAGCCACCAAAGTTATTTTAAAGAGAGCTAAGTGCGATATTTTCGCTACGGCATGTAATATAATACTGAATGTGACTTCAGAATCGCGTGGAGGACTCCCACAGGATACCTACCCTACTCCATGCCATAGGCCTGTGTCTCTAGTCCGCGTTGGCTTAATACATAAAAATATAAATGAATTACTTAACGTAGTTTGAATTATACCGATAACTTTGCCTTATATGTTATTGGAAATACGAAACGAAACTACGTACATTCCAGTACATTTTCTAGTCCTAATTTAACTAGGCGAGTAACTTAATTGGACTGATTATAGGTTTAATAAGAATCAATAAAACCATTAAAAGAAAATGTCAGCTCTGTTCTGTATTGCTGGCCTTCTTGCAGGCGGAATTCGATTACAATTGAAGCGATATATTTGTCAATGCTGTACCGCTATTAGTGGCTGCGCGTTTCTTTTTTATTCTCGGCTTAGGTTTCGAAGATTTCACCTGATAATTTATATAATTTATTTAAGAATAAGATTGCTTTTTTGATGGAATAATAAATCAGTTTTATAGGCGAGAACGAAGAGGTACGGAAAATTGCGTTTTTTGTTCGTATTGTTGTTTTTCTATTGGCTTATCAATTGAAATACTGCCAGGAGGGTTTTTTTTTTATTAACCTGGCTTTATTAATATTTATCTGTCTGCTCAATTATAGTGACGAAGTGCTTATTTTATCAGGGGAAGGCGGTTTTAACGGCGCAAAAAATCTTTAAGCAGCATTGTATGTATCTTTACAAAATTCCTTATTTTGTTAATGTAGACCTTGCTTGTCTTTATATACCAAAGTAAGTGAATTCATTCCCATTATTTTCGCCGACTTCTAGTGATGATATTCAAAAATAATTTATATTCTACTACATATATAGCTACAGGGTATTAGAAGAATATTATGAGATATGTACTTTTTTAATACGCACGCAAACGGTTAAACGGTTTAATTATTAAGGAAGAAATATTTAAGTCAAATATTTCACTGATAAACCAATTTACAATGCAATTACTTTTATAAGCTAGAAACGAACGAAAAAGGATATATGTAAGTACCTATATTTAGATAAGCCTGCATGCGTAGCTCTCTTTATTATTAGGTACTAGATTTAAAACTTGAATAGATCTATAAAAGTAACACATTGACAATTCAGAACTTAATTTACTCCTCCTACCTTTCGAAATGTGAGGATTTGTTTTACACTTGGTGTTGGTATTTTATCGATCATAGTTTTATTTTATGTTTGAAGCTATTTTCGTCCGGGTAGCACTGGTCTTAGTGTTATAGGAGAGTTATCGACAAAACTAGACGCTTTCTTATTTTAGTTTAAAAATAACTGTACACACTTTCTTTCGTTCTATATATAGCGGTATATCGGCGGAAATATATAATTTGAAATTTGAAAATTTTCTTTTGCCCATTTTAAGCAAATCTCAAAACTTCCGACTGCTTCTTTATGCTGTACGATCTCTGGTAATATTTATATCTTCGGATTGATCTGTTGCATATCGATTCTTGTCCTGGACATATTGCAAAGTCTAATTTTCATTTATGGTTTCCCAAGATTTTTCTTGGCTAATAGCCCAACTGACAATTTCTCAATCTCAGTCCTCAGCTAAGCTTGAAAACTGCGATAGGGCTTTGTAATCTTCGTCATTGCATATATCGGCACCATTCACATCTCTATTAATCAAAATAAGTTTACATGATTTTTTATAAGCTAACTTTTTGCCAAGATCTATCTAATTCAAAAGCATTATTTACATCTTTAAGACCTGACTTTTTCAAGTTCTTCAAAAATATCGGCTGTTTCAGAATAAGCAACAATTCTTTTTAGTAGGTTTTTTTCTATATAGTGTGCATCTTAACTGCTTGTATCACATTTTGATTCATAGGTTGAAGGGGAGGAAAAATGACAATGATTTGTTTATCGTTTGTGCACAAATGTTCAGGATGCCCTAGTGCGTTATCCAAGATTAGGATCACCTTAAAATAAACTATACTTTGTATAAGCCAAGATTTTTTCTGGCCCATATAAGATACTGGAATATGTGAAATTTCATCTTGTATATACCAGAAGCATTTGTGCAGGGCTTATAAATGTGCTTTTTGCTTATTTTTCTGACATGTGCTCATTCTTCTGGTCGCTGGGCCATAATTTCTTTTGGTAGCGCTCTCCAAAAAGAGACCGCTTTCATCCGCATTGGATTTGGTCCAGCGATAATTGCAATTCCTAAATTTTGTTTTGTAGAAACTGTTTGAAAGGTTGCACAACTGTTACGTCACTGGATAATATTTTTTCGGTTACCGAGAATTGGCGTATACCATATCTATGTATGTTTGAAATTTTCAAGCCATCCAAGAGCATGCTTTAAAGTTTTTATCGATATAAATTTTATGATTTTCTCACACAATATATCGCCCGATGTTGTTTGTATAAATGGAGCAGTTAATACATAATTTAGAATGATTTTTTTTATATATTACATACCTCATAGATCTTTTTGGAAGGAACCATGTATAAACTGATTTATCCATTTCAGGATACCGATAAATTTTAACATTTTGCCTTCCTTCGCGTCACTAACGCATGAAGCAAAAAAGTTAAGCACTTTAGATTTATTTTAGACTCCAGGTTTTTAATAATAAAAGATAATGTAATGTGTTTTCATTTCGGACGCATAATGGGGTTGGTACATATATTACCATGCTCTTCAATTTTAATGACTCCCCAAATGAGACGACCAAATATCGATAGGTACTATATTCCTTATAGCAAGGCCAAGTACTTCAGCTCAGCTCGGATTCGCAGGTAGAAAAAGAGCAGAGAAGGACATAATAATTGTTCGACAGGGTGTGATTATATTTTCTTAACATATTTAAAGGACAAAGGAATTTCACAGATAAAACGTTTGCGTATGTTAAATTATTGCAAATGTGGCATATGGGCTTAGATCCCGCTGGCCAAATATATATAAAAAAAAAATTATTGCAAATTTAATTTAATAGGCGCTTCTATTCTTTTTAAATTTGTATCTGTGCCTAATCTTGTTATTGTTCATTCACATTCATTTTTATTGCATACATTTATTTCTCATTTATATTTGAAATCCATTTGTCTAATACTATTATGCCGATTAGCAATGCGGATAAGGGGTAATCGTTTTCTTAGAAACAAAAGTGCTACCACGCTAGTAAAACAGACCAATGCTGGTGTTCACGAACCCATTTTAAACGGTTCCGTTTATTCTGTATGCGTAACAACGGTTTTTTTCATCGCAATTCGTCTATGTCTATACAGACCGTCAATTCGTCTCTTGCTAATAACCACTATTGTACGATCCTCAGCAGAAATTGTCGATCGTGGTCTCTCACTGCGTCCTTTACTCATGCTCATGACACTGCCACTTTCTCGGTATTTTTTAACGGTAGAATCAACAGCGGTGTTGTTTAACTTTAATTCTTTCGCTATTCGGCGATTGTTTTTCCAGCTTGATGATATTTAATTCTTTCCGTTTCGGCCACAAAACTCCCACATCGTTCACATAATATAGATATATACGTATTCACAATTTTGACTGATCTTCCATATATAGCAGCTTCTACATATTATCGACCAACGGAGAGTACTTATGTTTATTTAACCGAACTGTAATATAGACTTTTACGAGTTTCTTCGTTCCATATGTATACGCCCGGTTACCAACATATTCAGAAGTTATTCGCTACGAGTATAACGGTTACGGTGTATCGTTTTATTGAAAGTCGAAAGTGGGCTCTTCATATATACAGTGGTGTGCAAAAAATAGGTATACGGTAATATTTATGTAGATGCACTGATAGTAAATATACTAGTTAAATATCTACTAAATATGGCAAAATAATCTGTGCAAAATAATAAGTATATTTGAAATAAAACGTTGCTTCTGAACAATTTTTTTTTTTTTTTTTTTTGTTTTTCGTTTTTAGGTTCTTTACGTCGGTCTCTTTCGATTCATACATACACTTCTAGCCAAAATGCATTTAGTACCGTTCCAAAGCAGATCTCGATTTTACCTTTCTTTTCAAACTGCAATATCTAGTAATTGGGTTTTGGAACCTTTGGTGTAACAATAACTATCACACTGACAAAAGTCAATGCTAGGTTTTCCACTATCACCATCAAACAACAATGCACAATCTCTCGACGCGCGTTTCGCTAACCAAGTTAGCATCATCAGGAGATGATTAACAGTGAATATGCAATATCTACATTACGGTTGCGCAGGGCAAAATAAAAACTGTTATGTTATACATTCGATGTGTTTTTGGTTACACCATGATGCTCCTGAAAACCTTGACAACCTAAACATAATTTTTCCCGTAAGAGGGCATTCTTACATGCCTGCAGATCGTATCTTTGACCAAATAGAGAACAAATACAGAAAAAGTAGTCAGATTGTGTTAAAAGAGGATGATGAAGGAATTCTTAGGGAAGTAGGAAGAGTTAGAAGATTGGGTGGTCTGGGACATTCAGAAGATGGGAAGAGTGACGCTAATTGTAAAAAAACTGGAATTAGTAATATGAAAAGAATTTTCATTAAAAAGGAAATAAATACGAAAAACAAAAATAAAGTAATTAAAGTGAAAATGGAAGATTACCGAAATGAGGACATATCAAAACAGTTTATGACGATAATAAAAAAATTAGTATCCATCAGCTCTGTGACTGTTGAGAAATTGCCGCTAAAAACCAAAGTAAAGCCATTTAAGTTGAAAACCATTAAAACCCTGATGACGACACTCTATGACGAACAGTGGGAAAATGTCGAGAAGTTTGCTTTTTACAAAAATCTTTTAGAAAAAAGTGAGGCTGTAAGTAGCTGTCACAATCATAAGACATAAAATAAAGACTTGATGACGAAGATAATAATTGCGAGTGCTTAGAAGATGACTGCTAAGTAACAGATCTTGTATTTTTATAAATAAAAACAGAGAAACTGAAATTTCTTTGTTTTTTCTTCAAAATGCAATGTATACTAAATTTTATTTTCAAAATGAAATTTATTTTTGCATTTTTCTCTGTTTTTTCTGTTACAAATATAATTTTTCAGCAAATTGTTTCAGATCTTAATTTTCCTTTCACTCTAAAATGTAAGTTCAAAAAAATTTGTTTGTTGTTGTTACTGAGACGAGTTTAATTTTCTCGAAAAACAATTTTTGTCAGAAATTGCGTTTTGAAAAAAAAAAAAGCTCTACATATGGAAAAAATACTGATTCTTCTCTACAAAGAGTTCATAAAATATTCATTGTACCCCTACCCTATTAAACTTTCTATTAGTGCAATAATGTGAAATTTTGTTTCTTTCTTATTATTGCTATCAGTTGATAAAAATCTTTTAATACGGAACTACACTGAAAAATCGTTTTGTTTGACAGTACCAAAATTTGTTTAAAGACACTAAATGGCAGAGCTAAATATGAGCACAAACAAATACGTGAATACCCGAACCAAATTACTCGTTCACATTAGCCCTGTCGCGTACATTACTCCACTTTCGCAATATCAGAGGGTAAACTTTCCCTTTTCATACATATTTTTGGCCCAGTTGTGTCCTGGCGCCATCGCATGAACTTTTCGTACGGACGGCCGACCAACAGAGCCACCACACCACACCACACAGCAAGCGATCAATATTAGCCGGCATTGTCCGGCCGGATTTGGGAGAACAATCCGTGTGGGTAAACCGGCTAAGTGAGGAAGCGTTTTGGGAAAGACGGGGCCTGGTTTAGCTCAAAGTTGGGGGCCTTAGTAAACGCGAAGTGTGTAGATATACCTTTGACGTGACTTGAATGGAAATAGTCGTATAGTGCGTACCACGTCTCGACATTCCAGACGTATTTGGCTTAGGTTTTCTTCGGTTTACGAGCGCTGACATAACGTTAGCTGCTTTCGGCTTGTTTATAGGCATCTACGTCGTCCTCATTTGGATGGTTAATGATATCAGAGTTGTATGTTGACGATATTAATGTGATGTTGTTGAAGTAAAGGAACATTTACCAATATATCCGGTTTTTAATAATTATAATTGATTAGCTCGACTATATATAAACATTATAAGCTGGTAAATAAAGTAAAACAACCATTGCTATCCGTCAAAACTACGACTAAAAGCATATTTTATATACGAAGTTAACGATAGAACTGTAGCGTATACGATAAAAACTACTAATCCACGAATAACCTTGGTTATTATTGTAATATTTCATTTGCAGCGATTAAAACAAAAAATAAATGAAAAAATAGAAAGAGCATCATCTCCGCTTGTGGTTCGAACCAGGGTCCTACAGTATACTATACCATCGCCACTCGTATTCGAGTGTACAAAGTGAGACTATCAACTACTGTAAACTTAAAAAAAGACGTAAAAATTTAAGGCAATAGAAGTGTTTTGCAGTCGATTGTTTATATTCTCACTTCATGCAGTTAGACTAGAAATATTGTTTATATATACTTGTGTTATTTTAAAAATTTAAACCAAACATGGAGCAAATATACTCCTCCTAAATTAGTTTTAACTTTTTCTCTCTTCTCCATTATTTTAACTTTTTTGGGATGCTACAGATTTATATTTTTACAAGTTTAAGCTCACCATTTTGTTAAAATTTTGACAGGTAATTTTAGAAAAAAAGCCTTTCATATTCTGATCTTAGAACCACCCATAATAGTTCTGTTCTATATTTCTATATTTTCATCATTGATTAGTTTTGAAATTGGTTTGTAGCTTGAAAAAATTTTGTAACAAATTCGAAATAAAATTTTGCTCAATTAGCCAAACTTTCTTTTGTAGGTTAACTTAAGTGTTATTGGCAAATTGTTGAAGGAAATATTGCATGATAATTTATTGTTTCCTTAAAGAATTTCCAAACTATTCTTTGGAGTTATTCATTATGATTAGAACTGTTTGGAGTAAAGAAAACATTATAATATATAAGTTTCGTAATGCTTCCGAAAATGCTTTCCACATACGCGGTTAATTTCTGAGTATTCTAGCGAGTACAAAAATCACAATCTAACCCTCTTTCAGTGTAGCAACAACACTAACATTAACTATTTGTATTTCCGCATTAATAGTAGGATATGCTGAAATTCGTTACGATATCTGTGTGCCAATGAATGTTACACAACCCGGAAATTCTAGGCGAAAGGGAAAACACGTAAACATTGAGTTTTACGGACTACTAACCAAAGAATTCTTATCGGTTTTTGGTCGATTACCAAATTAGATTTAAAAATAGTCTGCACTGACAAAAAGGATTCTTTGAATCAATTTTTTTTTAATCGCATTTCTTTGTTCCAAAGCAATGTTTGTGCTCAATATTTCTTTGTTTAAGAAAAAGGTGTGTATTTCACTCTATTCAAATTTACCGTTTAGTTGATGTAAAGAATCTTGCTTCTATTAATACATAAAGAGTTACCAGTTGATGAAAATGTTTTAGAGTCCGTATACAAGGCCAGAAAAATTCCATTCATTAGTGCTGAGAAAATTACCAGAAATTAGAAACCATGCAGTTCACTGATTTTTTGCTTAAATCGGTTTCACTAAAACTGGGTAATCGATTTTCCGCCATTTTTAAAATCAATTTCATAACCGGTTTTTGAAATAGATCTTAAAATCGTTATAATATTGATTGAATAATGAATGTATTAAATGCATCGTAAATTTGAGTTTAGAAATATTTAGAAATCAATTTTTAAATAGGTATATCCCTTTTTTTGTTCTAACAAACAGAAACCATCTAATTGTATCTCTTTTTTTGCTCTGTTCTTAATCTATCGGCTCGCGTGCATGCGTTCGCTTTATTCATACCTACTTATTGTTTGTAAAACATCAAGATTTAAAAGCGACCACTGCTACATTTACACTTCTTCATATACTCATGCTGTAAATTTGGAAAAACTCAATTCGACAAGTTTCATCAAAGGATTCCGTAATAAATTCTGACGTTGCTATCATACGGAAGCATCCCAATTTCCTTGTTCTATTACTGGCCCGGTGAAGTAACTTACAACTGGCTAAAGAATACTGCTGCAGTGTGAATGATTACGTTGAAGTCGTTCCAAAAACGTGTTGTCAAACACAGTCCCGCACAGTCAGTCAGTTACTCTTTGTTCTTCCACCGAACAGTAAAGTTATTCTAATTAATGGATAGCCACTTTATTATGACTCAGAGTAATTTTGCTCGAGTTAGTAGTTTATCTACAAAAACTTTTTCGTAGTCTACTCTATATACATTGAGTTACTAGTTTATATGTATCTATTATCTTCTCTCTGTTATACTTTATTAACCTATTAAACGCTTGGAAGGTTGGCATTGACCGCTAGAGTTAAATTGTTGCTACCCACGCCTATTTACTCAGCTGATGCGCTGCATAGTAGCGGTAAAAAGGATGGGTGCATCATCTTTAAGCGTTGCCGACTATAGAGCACAGGTGTTCCGCTGGTTATTTTAGTTTAGATATAAAGAGAGCCACGCATTACTAATCTCCAAATATATTTCTCGCGAGGCAAAGGGCTCTAGCAACTATTTGGACTTGCTGTGAACATCGCTTAGAATGATAATAACCGAGATAATGTTGTCGATGGTTTATCTGTCAATAAATAGTGAATGTTTGGTATTATGACTTGTATATATTGAAAGTATATACATGGCGGTCCGCGGAATTTTGACCAAGTAACAACCAAAAAAATTCACGCCATGGAATGATATGATACATGTACTCTTTTGCTTTTGTAACAACTAGAAGCAGAAAAAAAAAACTGTTACAAAAGCGATCTAGAACAACAGAGTATTCTGAATGAAAAAATTAGTTTCACTTGCTTAAAATTTGGACCTTATCTGGCGATTTTATGAAATATGTATTAATATTTCAAAAACTACCAAATATTAATACCAATCGTTGCAGAATTTCTGCAATGGAAAAACCAGTTGTTTACCCTTGAAAACAACAAATGTTTTACTAGTAAACATCCTGTAACTTTCAAACTAAGCCATTCAGGACATTCATATGAACTTTTATGATCATAATAACCCTAGGAATCAGCCCATAACATTTCAGATTAATGTTTTTGTAATAAACTAACAGGCAAAACCCAATAAAAAGTAAAATATAGTATTTTAAAAATGATTGCTCACTTGTTGAAAACCAGATACTATTAGTTCATAATTGTAATTAAAGACATGATTTTTTGATAAAGCAGAGTGGTTGATAGAAAAAAGCGATTGTTTGTTGTCATATCGGTTGATGTTATCAAATGAGTATTAATTTTAAATTTCATTGGAATGGAAAGACATCATTATGATCACCAATGAAGAATATTGTAGCATGTTAATCATTTATAGCATGGCTAATCAATATGCTACCGCAGCAAGAGAACTGTATTCGGAAAAATTTCCCAGGCGAACAATTTCTGATGCGGCAACCTTTCGCAGAGTATTGCACCGAACTCGAACGTCAGGGTCTTTGAAACCAGCACAAGAACGTGATGTTGGTAGACCACATCGCCATCATATAGGTGTATATAGAAGAAGACATTTCGGATATGATAGATGATGCACCCGCTTTAAGTACTCGATAAAATTCACAGGAGTTAACAGTATCGCAGTTAATGTCTTGGCGTACTTTAAGAATGAATGGCTTATACTCATATCGTTTACAGAGAGTTTAAGCCTTTACCTTGGCTATCCTACGGGATGTGCTACCAGAACTTTTAGAAGAGATCCACGCAGCCCCGATTTATCCGGTAGATTTTTCTTATGGACCCACATCATACGTATATATAGTACGAAAGTGAACAATGAATTACGTGAACGAATTAACATTGCTGTAGCAGAACTACGCCAATGGTTTCCACGGCTATCCCAAAACTAGATTCGCCATGCACAAACCTGTGTCGTAGTGCGAGGTAGACATTTTGAATCTACTGTAGAAAAGATCTTATCAGCAGTTCTCAATCAGTTTTTCTTTTACTGTTACTTTTTTGTCTCTGAGTTTTTTTCTAGCAGTAGATATAAAGTTACTTCTTTAAGCCCCCTTGGTAAGTCATTTCAATTAACTGCATAAGTTCTATACAGAATCACGCTGGATGGTTCTTTTTTCTATTTTAAGACAACAAATCTGCATTTTATGTACAACGTGTAATTTCTTTAAATAAATGGACCTTAATAAATATGTTTGTGAGGCCTAATCCATTATCTAATGCAGTTATAGTTGAATAGAACCTTGGGCAAATTTAATTTTAGAAACTACACTTCTAATTTTCTTTTATTTGAAGAATTAAATAATTTGTTTTTGTTCCTTCAAACAGACTTTCACTTACGTAGTTACTACGTCTCTAACTCAACATTGTCGAAACTATCAACAAGATTATCATAACTCATTACAATAAATAATTTCTAAGTTGCAACACAGTCGACGTCTTCATTACATACACAATAATACATTGATAACAGCCAACTCATATAAATAATCATTCTAATATTCTCATCCCGGTGCCGCCATCTACCGTCGACTACGAACCGTCTAATCGCAAAGCTAGCGGTCGGCCACGAGCTGTCGCGAAAATCAACGTGTGTACGAGGTAGAATAGCCAGTCAGGACTCGCTCCGTTTTCCGATATCATTGCGATGGCATTGGGTAGCCTACTTGGATTACCAGTAATCGATATTAATTCGCGGCTTAATAATCGCCCGCTGGAAAAACAAACGAAATATACACGTGCGATATGTTAACATAAAAATAAATAAAAATTAAAGTTTTGGGAATAATCACTGATTGCAAATTAATTAAGATAAAATTATTATCGGTGAATATGTGTAGATAGCGTTACTCGACAAGAACAAACAAGTCGATTATTTTTATTGTTTTTGGAAATCACCAAACACATCCGCACAATACCCTAGTAACTAGTTAGTTAAATTACAGGAATTGATGTGGCCTTGACTCCCTAGTCAGCCGTCTTGATGAATTAAACATAATCAAAGAGACCACCCAGCAGCAGTGCTACGTTTACGTAATAGAGGGAGCACTTCCTATGGAACAATTACTATGAATTTTGCATCAACCGCGCTATCCTTTCTCTCTATATACCCTAGGGAACGTTACTTTTCGTACATTGAATTGGAGATGAGAATAAACATTTTTTCTTTACGTGCCTATTCCTACCATTCGCAGTGACAAACTTGGAAACTGGGAAATAATTTCTGCTACTAATTATACGAAGCGTTTTCGCCTTGTACTTAAATACCTTTTGTTCCGCGCTGCTTTTGTGTAAGATTTTCTTTGAAATACGTTTCGAGAAATAATTGCGCGCTTCATTGTTCCCTCCGTATCCTATTAGTGTGTTTAGCTTTAATCCAGATGTTATTAATTCAGTTGGTACCGAGAATTTCCGTCTAATTTTTTTCTTTCTGAAAATGCGCCCGTCAAACGTTTTATTTTGAAGTTTGTAAACGCACTGCTGGTTTCTATACTATCCTAACAACACGAACAAACATTTACTTTTTATTGTCTGCAACGTAGAATTCAATGTCACGACTATACAGTGTGGCAACCGTTCATAGCACGATGCATGTATTAGTAACTACTGGTCGACTATAAATGGGCGTGCCAACCTTGAATTGCCACGCCTACTTAGCGGCACGCGGATGGCATTTACAAACGATAGCGGACGTATTATAAGTTACACGTATAAATGTATTGGGACATATAGGCAAATCAAAGTCTTTTAGAGTTCTATCTTATAGCATAAGTGATTAATAACATTACATGTGGTAGAAAATACTATTCCTGAAAAATAAAAAGCACTGTTAGAGGTAGTGTGTTCCCGATATAAGTAAATATTTTTAGTTGTTTGAAGCATCAGATAATCACTGATAACATGTCAGTGAAGTAATTCATCACAGCCTCATAAACAACATAAAAAATCAAAAATAAATAATCAGAACTCCTAAACTTTAAAATAAAAACTAAAATAATATTGTTCAACAAGTATAAAATCTAAAAACGCAACTATGATAAATTAATGGGAAATAAAATATTTAATTCTTGAAACAGAATTGTATTCAATGTTGCAATAAACCTGCAATTAGCTAACAGAGAATATTATTCTTAAACAATAATAAAATTTGAAGTAAATTAATTTATTAAGTGTTCAAATAAACCCAACCGATCATAAAAATTCCGACGAACATTTGTTAACATATCTGCTGTGACAGTATTACTGATTTCAATAATTCTCGCGCGCAGTTCCTCTAGGTTTGATGGCCGTTGATCAGCGTATCCGTATATTGTATTATGTAAAAAGGGCCATAAAAAGAAATCGATTGCAGCTAGATCAGGGGACCGCGCTGGCCATTTAATAGGGCCCGAGTTACCGATCCATCTGTTTTCAAAAACCGCGTTTAGGTATAAAGTTTGTTACAATGCGTGTATTGTATGCTGGGCAACCATCTTGCTGAAACCAAACTTCATTTATATTAAATCGCTCCCGTATTGCCGGAATAATATTATTTTCAAGTAACTGTAGAGGTATCTATTTCCGTTTAAATTACCGTCAATGAAAAAAGGCCCAATTATATGATTTCCAATGATACCTGCCCATACATTTAGCTTCTGTGGATACTGCGTTCGCGTTGGTATATTTAAATGTAGATTTTTGCGCGACCAGTAACGACAAACTGCGCGGTTATGATGCCCGTGTAGGTAAAATGTTTTTTCATCTGTGAACAATACGTTGTTAAAAAAAATTGGTTATCGTGATATTTATTTATCATTCTTTCGCAAAATTCCATTCGGCGAAAATAATCATCGGGAAGAAGTACTTGTGAACTTGTAAATTTGTATGAACGATATTTATTAGTACGTAAAATCTTATGAACCGTTGTTTTAAAGATACCATTAATCCATTAATGGTCCTACGAATGGTGCTTGCATTGGGAATTTGACATTTCCACCAGCCTTACTAGTTTTTCTTGAATACCTAGATCCTACAATGCTTCATATACTTTTGGTCTTTTTATTTTATCATATGCTTGCTGAAAGTCTATGAAGAGCATATGCAATGGTAACTTTTGATCTATACTGTTGTCCATGATTTGTTTGATAGAAATCTATTCAAAATAAAAAAAGTTTAAAGTAACTTTAGGAATTTGTGACACCCTGTATATTTGTAAATAATTTTACAAAATGCGCAATATACGTACAGAAAATCCTGCTTTTCTGTCTCTGGTAATTTTCGTGATAAATTCCACCGACATTAATGGTGCACCCGGTATATGGTGCGATTTTCAAAATTTTTAAAACCATTCAGCAATAAATAAAGTTGCTGCCATATGTAAATTTATTGTTAAAGAAAGTGAGCAGTATACAAATCGATGTACTACTGTTGACCAATTTTAGCGATGAACTGAATCCGTTTTCACTGGTTTGATTACTTTAAACTCGCCTCATAAAAAAAAGCTGTAAAACAGAACCAGAACTAACATCATCATCTAGCGAGAAAAGTATGTCAACGTGATTTTGTTCGATTCGTACAGGCGTCCTTCAAAGCAAAATAAATAGGCAATATAATTAAGTACCACCCGGTCTCTGATTAAGTGCCTCCATAATTTATATTATTATTTTTACGACGATGTTATACGCACTTCTTTAACATGGAATTATCAAAGAGTGTTGGAAGTTGGAAGGTAATTTTCGTGCATGTCATCGATGAAATATTGAGCTGAGATAAAGACATTATTGGTACATCAAATAAAGCACAAAATAAGTTTGTTAGGAGCGACCTTCTCAATATTAATAAGTATACACATATACAGGAGGACTAGATACACGCATTTTGCATGTGTATTTGTACGTACGACCCACGAAATTTATTTACGCACATATAGGCGAGGTGATCGCCTTGATAGCTCTGGTGCGGTGTTTAATTATAACTCCTGGACGCTTCGTATAACAGGCATATATGGAAATTTGTCGTAATACAGCGTTTGTGTCATTCGCTTATGTGGGCTCGTTAAAGTTAAAGCGTGATTTTTTTTTTCGCTTTCACTGATGGGGCCGTGAAAATCTACATGAATATAGATAAATATTGGCGCACTCGGTACGAAAATAGATGCCAACTAATTTTGACATTGACCAGGATCGAAACAAATTATAATTTTAGCAGTATACAAGGGCGAATTTTCTACTGGACAAAGGTTTTGACTTTGAACATTTCCTGTATCTCTTGGACTGTTTTGTATGTATGTTATTTCTCTGATGAATTTAGTTTTGGTCGTATAAATTACCCAATGAACATTTCTAGGAAATTGTTCCAGAATAAATAGGTGTGAATTATAAGGGTGGTAGAAATAGATGGAACTTTTTCTGGCTAGCTTTGACATTCATGATATTTAGACTCAAATTTGGGTCAAGACAAGGAGCTTCTTTTGACACTAGTTTTATTTGTTAAGTTGTATATTTTCAAGCTTTATTGTATGAAACTGCATTTCATGCCAATTTTTGCTTGTTTATCTTAAGTTTAAGTCTATATGACATGAGTAGACAGTGGTAGATCAACCACCACAACAATATATCAAGTCCTATCAGAGATAATAGACGGCATACACAACAACCAGTGCACGTTAGGAATTTTCATGGACTTGACAAAAGCATTTGGTTGTGTGGACCATGATATCCTGTGCGCGAAACTTGAAACTATGGGCATAAGAGGTGTCGGACTCAAATTGATAGTTTCGTATCTGCAAAATAGAAAACAGAGACTGGTAAACAATACTAATGGCGAAGTGTCGAAATGGGTATCGACAATAAGAGGAGTACCACAAGGATCAGTGTTGGGACCTCTTTTGTTTTTAATCTATGTGAATGAGCTACCTACACAAACCAAATGCAAAATAGTACCACTATGCACGGTTATAATGAGGACTCGACCGGAGACGGTGAATGTTGGGGTGGCGTCTGTCTTGGCAGCCTTTGATAAATGATGTACTCAGCATAATTTACAACTAAACATAGGAAGAACCAACATCGTGCGATATACTTACTTTAAACAAGAACTAATCACATTGCAACAGCTTTTTAACTACAAATCCTAACGATGGCTAAATACATGGTCATGTAAAATATTCACGAAATGAGTTATTCTTTTTATTTATACAATCTTCGTACAATTGTTTGTTTATATGTATATGTTGCTTGTATACACATTTTATGAAGATTGACGTATTCGACACATTGTTATTATTATTATGAATTTATTTGCAAGAATCACATGGTAAGAATATACAAATACGTTAATTGTTCTTCTACACTTATACCTCTTTTTTTTTAAACAAAATAATAATTTTATGTTTTATGTGGTATTAGCTATTAAAACACCTATGCGTATTCTCCCCTCCCTAATATAATATGTTTGTATCTCACAGCGATTTGTTTTGGTTTATGTTTAACACCGGCAAAGTTCGAAAGTGATTTTTTTTATTGCCAGAGCACGGTTCGAACGTTTAAATCTTCGCTGCCTCGTTTAGTACGCGACTGGCCATCGTGTCGAGGTGAATACCTAATTTCTAGACGGTGTGTTTACATGAAATTATTGTTGTTTTGAACGATATAGTGAATCCGGTATTTATATACATAAACCTTTAATGCTTATACATTGTGTGCGGCAAAGTATTATTATGCTTTCATTATAATTAGTGTTTCTAAAGGAATAAATTATTGTGTTTAAATCATCAGGATAACATAACTTAATATTATTGTTCGATTCCACTTATTTAAAACCTTCTAAATTTCCATATTTGAATTCTAACATTTCTCTTATATAAACCTGTTTTTTTCCTATCGACTTTTCTCACTTAATACCCAAGACAAGAAGTAATAACTCATTCATTTTATTACACAAACAATTCAACTGACATAACCTTGAAGGCAGAGTTTTGCTGCGTCGCTTAAAGAGAGAGATTTTACACTCAGCTAGAACGCAACACTTCCCACATGAAATGTTCAGGAAACGCGACGTAAAACACCAAATTTTTATTAATTTGACTGCTTAATATGAAGCAGTAAGTGATATCTTTTGCAATGATACTCGTTATATGATGGTTAGTTCAGTTCCATTTGTGTGGATGTGATCTTAGGTTGGTATACGCTAATTGTTTTGAGCACTGCTGTTGTAGACGAAAACAAGTTATGTTTTTTTTTTGTTTTACATTTTACACTATAGAATAATACCATTTTATTTTATTTAATTTGTTTGTTTGCTTAAGAAATCGTAGATTACAAAATAATAAGAAATGCTGGTATATTTTAAAATACATACATCTGTCAATATAAAAATATTATATAATAAAAAAAAAAAATTAAAGGGCTCCTACGCGAGCGCTCGAAGGTTAAAAGGACTCGAGGATTTTGTGTGCATATACAGAATTATTAACTAACATCTGCAACACCGAATTTTTGAATTCAAAAATTTTTTTGTTAATGTTTATACAGTATGGTAACAACCGCTTATACAGGATGATTGATCGAGACCGTCCATTAGAAAGATTGGGCCTCCTATAGTAATAATTAATTTCTGCAAAGTTGCATACGTACATAGTGTAATAAAATCTATGCCCTGAAAATATTTTCAAGACGGGGGCACTTCCGGAAATACCAGAAATTGACATCAACTTTCTTATTTCAACTGGAGTGGTATAGTTTTCTTTGCACTTTTGAAATCTAAACGTTGTTCTATAGGCACTCTTACTAGTATTCCCTATGCCTAAGTGCAGCCGTTTTGGAGATTTTTCGACTTTTTAGATTTTTGGATTTATGATGTTTAACATTATGTACTGTCGTGAAATTTTAACCGAGAACGCTAAAATTAAGACTATCGATGGAAGAAATCCTGACGTTTCTGCCCAGGTTTTTAGATTTGTTGCATTATCTACAGGATGTCCAAAATTTAATTGCCCTTTACTGCGACTGCAGACCATCAAAACTCGATTTTTTACAACGCCCAATTTTTTTTTTTTTTTTTTTAATATGAAACCTTGTTGAATTTTGCATCAAAATGTATGATCGTACCCCGTACCTATCTGCAATAATTTTCTAGTTATGAAGGTTTTTGATACATTTTAGAGGAAATTATAAAATTTCCTTAATAGAAACCCGATTTTCGGGTTCCTCCGTGACGACTTGGTTGAACTCTTAATTTTTGTCCTTTTACCCGCTCGACAACACATGATTTTCCTGCACATAATAGAGAATATCTTGATGAAAGGTTTCCATAGATTCATAGATTAGTCGTGGGGGTCCAGCAAGGTGGCCGCCAAAATCACCAACCCTCACAACAAATGGAACTTGTCAGAGATACGAATGAGAGTTTATCATTGCGAAAACTTAACGATTTTCAATATTGAATTCTTCCAGTAAGTCATAATTGATGTGTACATTTTTAATCAATGGCTTTCGTGCACTATTGAACGGTAAACCTAAAATAACTTGCACAATAACCTTGATAAACAGCAACTAGAGCTCTAAAAAGAATAGGTATGAAATAGAAACGAAGCAAATAATGAAAAAGTCGTTGACAGATAATAACAATAGTCATCATTGTACGAAATCCTCTAAAATTCACGCCGAGAAATTTAAGCTATCGTCAATCATTTCAAATCATCCTGTCTGTATATACATAATAATCATAAACTGAATTAAATCTAAAAAAAATCTATCACAGAAATACATAAATTTGATTATTATAACTATAGTTCGTTTTTGTAAAATTTCACAGATTATAAATAGCCTAAATACTAGTTCCTGTTTTTTTTTTCCATATTTTATTGCGACTTAACCATTGTTTACTCGAACACTATTTAACGATTCATAAAACGTAATGTAATACATGATGTTTGATTATAATTGCTGATACATTCTAAGTATAGGTTTTCAATGACGAATTTTTCCTACATCGATCGATACAAATTATTAACCACATTTAAGACAATAGTAATAACTATGTTAATTTTTGTGAAGATTAATTATCGTATCGATTTCGGTCTTACAAACACATGAAAAAATCGAGATCTATTACGTAGCTTTTAAATTATAAATATTAAAAGCATTTTTTTGTTATATTTAATTTTTTTAAAATTCAACTAAATATATGTATGTATAAATCTAATTTATTCAGTAAAAAAATCTTAATAAAAAAGTAAGTTTGTTAGTTCTCTATATGCACAAATTAAATCAATTTTGCATCAAATTTAATTTCATTACTGCATTTTTCATTTGAATAAAATATTATTGGAATGGTGACTATGAGGCAAAAGATTGAACTTACGCTATTTATCAACAATTGCACCTTTATAAAGGGTTTTCCAATAAGAGGTATTATTTTGATATTCAAAGAAAAATGCCGTTTTTTAATATAAATGTTCGGATGTTTATTTCATTATAAAGAGGAACGTATGCCGTTAATAGTGGAAAATAACATCAGACAAATGACCACCACGACCACGCCTACAGGACCATATCCTTTTCATGAAATTTTCCATAACCAAATCGCAAAGTGGCTGCCCTATGTTCTCGATAGCCTCACGAATTCCATCTTTGAGGTCTTGAATCGACGCTGGGCTGTTGGCGTAGACCTTCTCTTTCACGTGGCCCCAAAGGAAGAAGTCGCAAGGTGTTAAATCACAAGATCTCGGTGGCCAATTGTGATCACCTCTTCGAGAGATAACACGGTCCGGAAACTTTTCCCGTAAAAGATCAATGGTTTCGTTGCTTGTGTGGCACGTAGCGCCGTCTTGTTGAAAGTAAACGTTGTCCAGATCAATACCATCCAATTCCGGCCATAAAAAATCATTAATCATCTCTCGATAGCGCAATCCAGTCACCGTAACTGTTGCTCCAGCCTCATTTTCGAAAAAGTAAGGTCCAATGACTCCGCCGGACCATAAACCGCACCAAACAGTCACACGTTGAGAGGTTTTTCAACAATAACTCTTGGGTTTTCCGAGCCCCAGATGCGACAATTTTGCTTGTTGACGAAGCCACCGAGGTGGAAATGGGCCTCATCACTAAAGATGATTTTTCGACGGAATTCCGGATCATTTTCATGCATTTCAACGACCCAATCAGCAAAGACACGACGTTGTTGATGATCGGCCGGCTTGAGTTCTCGTGTTAACTGAACTTTATAAGCCTTAAGACCCAAATCTTTTTGCAAAGTACGGTGTAATGACGTTTGTGGAATGCGTAATTCCAAAGAACGACGAGGAATGGACAAACCTGGGTTTTCTTCAACACTTTCGGCTACAGCAGCAATATTCTCGGCTGTTCTTGAGCGACGTGCACGGGTTTTATTCTTCACATCACTAAGTTGTCCCGACAGCTCGAATTTTTCCACCAATTTCTGTATTGCGGTCCGACAAGGTGCTTCACGACGACCCAAAAATGTTCGAGTTTTACGAACCGTCTCTGCCAAATTTTCACCATTTGTATAGTGAATTTTAATAATTTCAATGCGTTGTTGAAGCGTGTATCGTTCCATTTTTATTAATGGCGTAGTTTCTACTTGTCAAATGTCAAAAAATGACAGCTTCAAAAGTGACATCTACCGAAATAGCGGGCTATTCAAAATAACACCTCTTATTGGAGAACCCTTTATATGCAATTTTTTTACGTTAAATCAGTAGCGGAACTATTTTTCGTTGCATTTTGTTTGTTTTATAAATTACATGTGTTCAATAGGCATTAGTACATTTTTTTCTCATATTTCTTATCAGCAATTCGCAGTAACATTCTCGGCAAGTATTTATGAAACACGTCACGCGATAACAGCTGAGTTATCTCTCTCTTATCTCTGTAATAGCTTCGAATTAACACCAAGCCGACCATTATTGTAATGTATAGGAACCGAGCGGCAGTTAGTGCGTCCACCTACCACCGGACGGGACGTACAACGTGCAATTCTTTCCTAAGAAGAACACTTATTTGACGACCATTCTTGCTCTATAACGCAAGCTGAAACAACATCGGGCAGCTTCGACCGAGCACTGCGAATAAAGGGACGAAAGAGCAGAGGACAGCGTCTCTCGCATATTAGCGCTTTTCGATCCCACGTTTCGACGACAGCATCACATGATGTTTACACTAATATTATGATAGACTGCCGGCAATCACAACGCAGCCGGTCGCGGCCGAGTCCTGTGTTGTAGGCGGGGAACGACGCGCGAGTGAAGCAAGTGAGAATCGCAAACATGTGTACCACCGGTGTTTAGTGTTAAAACAAAAAATTACCTGCAAGATGGCACCTAAAACGGACGCGAAAGAATTACGCGAGACGACGGCGACGAAAACGTCCGGCGCTGAAGATTGTCCTTGCGGAAGGCCCGACGTCAATGGGGTCAACGGGGTGCCGCTAAAGAAAGAGAGTTTCCGCCCGAAATATCGTTCGATGTCGGCTTGTGATGTTAGTTTAGGGAGCAGTGGGAAACAGAAATTATTGTCTAGTGACGGTGCGGCCAAGATGGAAACGCCGCCGACTTCTTTGAGCAATATAAAGGAGAAAAAGTCGAAGACTAAGCAGGGTTCGACACCCCACATCGATAGGGCCGGTAAAGAAGGTGGTGACAAGAGAAAATCTGCGTATTCTAAATTGGTGTACTTCTGGAGGAAGTTCCACAAGAGCTTTAATTTGAGTAGTAAGTTTTTTTTTTTGTTGAGGAAAAAAAATAAATTTACAAATGAATACAAATGAATTTGCTACTACAAGTTTTTATATCTTCTGGTAGTTTATTGAAGAATATTATTCCTTTATATGCCGGGCTAAATTCAAATGCTTTCGTACTATGTATAGGTATACTTTTGTTTATTCCATTGCGTGTCGTCATAGTACTATGCAGGGTTTTCCACGGTAGCCGTTCGTTAGAAGTTTCCGAGGTTAGAAAAAACCTGGAACTCTGAATTTTTGGAATCCGGGGCTATTCAAGATTCTCTTTCATTTTAAAATATTTTCAGGGTCTTACCACTTCCGGTTATACCGAAAGTCGCCATAAACTTTCTTATTTTAAATGGAACACCCTGTCTATTATTTCATTTTTAAATTCCTGAGAAAATTTTATGATGAGTTCTAATAGGTTTCCCTATACCTATTTTCAACTGCTACTTAGATATCTTGATTTTTTTTGAAAATTTTGAAAGATGTAGCGTTATTTGCAACACAGTATCTATCACTTCTAGGGTAGATGGAAGCACAAGAATGACACTTTCGAAATCCACATTGACAATTGATTTGTCGCATACAGGGTGTTCAAAACTGCATGACCAATTACAAAATCTTCAAAGTTGAAAAAGTTCTTTTTTTCAAATGGAACACCCTGTATATTATTGGATGATCAGATGCAGAATTTAATTCTGCATCGATTCGCTATGACTTTCCCTATACCTATTTACAACGGTGAAATGGAAGTAGGTGTCTTTGAACATTTAATTTGAGTAATTTTTTTGACTATTTTTGTATTTATTTTTATTTGTTTATTAAATTAAACGCTTTAATGAATGTGACGCTTTAATTTTCCATATATTATATCAATTTCATGACAACAAAGCAAAGATAAAGATTTCTCAGTAACTTCTTTATTTGACATTTTTTTATAATAGTGTACATTTTTGTTCAGTGTGGAATTTTCTTTTAAATTGCAAAAAAAAATATACAGGGCGTTCCATTAAAAAAAAAAAAATTTTGGACGAATATCTAGAGAACGCGACGCTCAATTGTTTTTCTGTTTTCACAACTGTGACCGCCATAAAAAATAATACTACTTTGTCCATTTGACCGATTCTGTACCTCCAAAGATAACAAAGTTATCAATGGTGCACACTTAAGTGTGGACACCCGGTATAGATATAAATAGGTCAGGAATGTAATAACAAATTACTCATGGAATATTATAGGGAATATGTTCCATATTTTCCTAAGCACCGAATTGTCGTTTGTTTATAAATATAATTAACGCTTCATTACGTAGAAAAGGAATTCCTTTCTTCGGTTTTACGTAAACACAAACACGTTAATGAATACCCTCCACAATTCAATCGCAATCTTAACAAGCCATGCATATGTAGCACAAAATATATTGTTATACACATCAGTATTTGCATGATCTATATAAAGGAATTCATAATTCGAGGGAATTCGCAATACATATACATTTTGTTTTCACCTATATATTTGAGAAGAGTTGTTGAATAAAAACTTTCACGTTTCACGTTAAGGATTTGGACGTTCGGAGTTGCAATTCGACTGCATGTGTATTTGTGAAGCGGGCGCTCCCTCATAGTTACACTTCCAGTGTTTACTTCAGTTGAATGCGATGTCGGCAAATCGCTTTTCCGAATTTTTAAATTGCAATTTCAGGAAATTGCAGGATATATACCTTGATGTACAAATTTAGATTGGTTTATGTATTTTTACTCTTGATATTATGTTTCTTAAATTAGATATTACACACAGTAAGAAAGATTACATAGTAACATTCCTGGTAATTGTACGCCATAAAGATGAGAGCGAAATTTTCAGTGTAATTGTGAATTTACAGTTCAATATTTACCACAGTACAGTATGATTGCTGTACTAAATTTAATGTCCATTTCGCGTACATTTAAAAGCTGTCAGAAATTTACATCAAGGGAAACAAAGGACTTTTACATTTATTGTTTGATTATTTACTGAGAAACTATAAACCTGCTGTAATTTCCTTGTAGAAACTTCGTTACCGTGATAATCCTGTAAAATAAAACAGGATTATTATGGCATTTTTTTTTTACTGTGTAGATCGGGGATGGCCAGATTTTATTTTGACAAGAGCCATTAGAAATACTGAACTCAGAATTAGACAAACAATTCAATCATGTAATATTTAAATTTTATGGTCTTTCTTTTTATTTATAATTTACTTAAAAAAAAATATATGGTAAGATCAAAAAGCCCTTAAATATCAATGCGATGAGAAGTTTAATGTGAACAAAATTTCCCATGCAGATACAACAAGGCAAGAGGTTTTCCACATGTTCTAATAAACGTAAACCATTTATAGCCTTTCTTTTGATTTTCATTTTACCCATCACGGGCATTTACGATTTACTTGTTGTATAAATACACATACGGAGCTAATAAACCCGAAGAATAAAGAAACACTTTCACAAAGCAGGCGGTTAGTTAATATTGATTTAAACACTTGAATGTCTGGACGATAAAAAAAATTAAGTCGACGATTTTTCTTCGGTAAACCAGCGAAAGTCATCGTAAAGGAGCAAAGTGCGCGAGATAGAATAGCGAAAAAATACCTTTAGGGTGGTGTAGGTGAAAGATGAAAGACAAGGATGGGAGACGATTTGCGTATCGCCAAGTTTGTTCAAGCTGCCTGTTCATCTGACAAGAGTCCGAGTCGCCGATCGGTTTTCTGGGTCAACTTTCTATCGTGCAGTCAGTGATAGAAGCTATTTTTAGTGGTATAGGGAGATATTTCCTGATTTTATAAATTTAATTTTAGCCGATTGCATCAAAAAATCCGTATAAATTATTAATATTTCCGTAATCAAATCTAAAAGTGGAAGTGTTTCTCTGTAAAATATGAAAAGAAAAAAGAAATTGGTTTGATGTTAACAATTTGCACATATAAAGAATTCTTGGATTTTACACATTAGAATGTTATTGTTTTAATCACCAACATTTTTTTTTATAAACAGAAAAATCCCAGTGTTGTTTTAAGCGTGAAAAATGTTGTAATATTCTGTTAAATAGAATTTTCTCAGCATTCGATCTTGTGAAACTGTAATTAAATTATCTATGGTACAGTTTTATTATTATATTTAATGGTTACAGACTATTAAATGGTGATTTTTTTTGACCTAGATTATAATGAGGTCTATATTTTATATTTCTGTTTAAAGTAGCTTTTACAAAAATAGCGTTGATATTAAGGTTCTTATAATCTCATTGTGTTTGAGTTGATAAACGTGTGACATTCTCATTTTAATTCGAATCGAACAAATGTACATTTACGATATCATGAAAGTTATCGACCTGAAGTTTTGAATTCCGCGGATAATATATTTTAATAATCGGTTTATTCCTTTCCTTATTTTTGATTTTGTGTATGGCAATATTAAATATTGTCTGAAAACGAAAGTAAATATTCCTAAGAAATTAGCTGCATTCTTCAATTTATACTACGTCCCTATAATTTTAGTACAGTGAAACTTCTCTAACTCGAACCTCCAAGGGACAGGCAATAAGTTAGGGAAATGTCGAGTTATGGAAAATTACGTAAAATATGAATCTGAAAGTTTATTTATATGTATTATACATTTAATACTACATATTAGTAACTTAGAAAATTCGTTAAAACGTCAAAAAAGCTACATCAAATTTTTATTGAAAAAATCAGTAATTTTTCTTTGAGTTACACTGGTCCATTTTTCATTCGTTATAAAATCTTCTAGTAAATTTAAGGAACCATGCAATGCATATGACACATTCTCCCTAGATGAAACAAATCTTCTTAAGTTTTCGATGGCAGAAAACGCTTCGTTAAGTGTAGGTATGCCAGTTGTATCAGTCTGGTTTTGATTAGTATCTTCGTCTTCATCTGTATCTAAGACAATAATAAAATTTGGCATCTTGGAACATAGAAAACGTGAATGGGTAAACTTATCTATTTCATTAGGAGCATGGTGCTGTATTACACTTTCTAAAATGTCTTCATCACTTGGGAAATCCATTGTTGACACATCATGATCAACATCAACATACTCCTCAAATACAACATTATTTGTGTTTATTGCAGTTCTGTATAAGACCCACCATTTTTTTAATTCAGACAGTGGAAGGATATTATCTTCATCCCAGTCGTTAGCATCCTGCACTAAATCATCTTTGCAAAAGCCCGAAGGAATTTGCAATTGTTTGCGTCTTTACGTCGTTATTCCATGCTTTGTTTAGATCTTTAATTGCATCAAGTAAAGAAACATTTGAAGGAAATGTTGACTCTTCCAAATGAGTCAAAATTTTCATAATAATCCGTTTTCTGTAATGTTGCTTTAGATTTATTATAATTCCCTGGTCCATCGGCTGTAAGATTGAGGTTAGATTAGGAGGAAAATACTCCAATTTAATATTCTTCAGCTTTTCTGCTACGGTTTTGGGGTGCGCCGGACAGTTGTCAACGAACAGCAAAACTTTTCTCTTCTGGGCTGCAAACTGCTTATCAAGCTTTAATAACCACTTTTCATAAATCTCACTTGTCATCCATGCTTTTCTGTTATATTCGTAATCCACTTCCAGTGACTTTATACCCTTAAAACAACGTGGATGTTTTGTTCTGC
The DNA here is from genome assembly GCA_949128085.1 of Cetonia aurata. NCBI lineage: Eukaryota > Metazoa > Arthropoda > Insecta > Coleoptera > Scarabaeidae > Cetonia > Cetonia aurata. Next base: position 42,178,845 of record OX421885.1, read on the forward strand.
CAATAACAAGCAATTTTAGCTTTTCAGAACCACTCATGTTACTCCTAACCATAACCGTTACTCTTTCCTTGCTGTTTTTACCACCAAAGCATTTTTGTCCTTTAAATGCAAGGGTTTTGTTGGGCAAGCATTTGAAGAAGAGCCTCATCAGCATTGAAAATATTATTTTTGTCATACTGGCTGATTAAAGTCGGTAAAACATTTTTTTTGTCATTCTTCACCACATTGAAAATCTGCAGAACCACTTTCACCGCACAGTGACATTTGGACGATATTATGTCGACTCTTAAACTTATCCAACCAGCCTATACTACCTGAAAATTCCTCCCGTCCCAAGCCAGCGGCAAATTCTTTCGCTTTCCTCTAATTAAACTCCCCGAAAGTGGAATATTTTTAGCACGTGCGGTAGTAACCCACTTGAACATTGCTTCGTCAATATCACCGTTAACACAAGCTTTAAGCCTTTTTCGTTTATTGTTAAACGTATCATTTTTTCTTTCCAAAAGTTTGTCCTTATTTTTTAAAATTGTCGATAGCGTATTATGGGGGATCCCAAATTGTTCCGCAATGTCTTTCTTCTTCTTTTCCCCTTTTTCCACCTCTGCTATTAATTTTATTTTTTCATTCAATGTTAAACACTTTAAATTTCGCTTCGACATATTTACCGTACACTTTGTCACGCGTACTACACAACTACACTTCCGAAAGCACCCAGCACACGTTTCTGCCTGTTCAAATTGCTGATTCCAAGAGATAATTCCGTAATTCCCCGAAAATGTCGAGTTACGTGTGCCTACGTGTTCGCATATTATGTCGAGTAATAGAAAGTCGAGTTAGGGAGACAAAAATACTATGTAATAATATTCAAACTTCATTGTTCGCCAAAAATATTCGACTTACGGAATAAGTCGAGTTTTACATGTTCGAGTTAGAGAAGTTCCACTGTAGTTCATAGTGCAATTTAGGCATTCATAGCCGTTGCAATTTTTCCTCAATGCAAATTATGTTCGGTAAACGCGTCTATGTAATATTTATTTGATGTATTCGCATGGTAAATATCGTATCAAGGTATCGCGATTGACAATCGCTCACAGTACAAGAGCGTACGAGATGCTTCCACACCGGCACTCCGCAGTTAACAAATTAAAATATCTTCTCAGAGGCATAAACGGTATATTGACTGCTCTTCGGTTCTCGGGTTCTCTGCCGTGTAGAAAGTTTAAATTACTTGACGTTTGAGTGCTAATCACAAGGCAAATACAATATCGTTAACACAAATTAATTTTCTTCCAGATTTTACGAGACGAACAAATTCCATTGATAAATCAAACATCCTGCTGTACATATATCTTACAACAATCAGAAATCTATTTTTATTTTCTGCTAAATCACAATTTACTTGTTCTTATATCATGACGGCAACACCGCTATCTATATATATATATATATTTTCGGATTAACAACATTAAAATGCCATATGTTACGCACAATCGTACGCCTCGTTGCAAGTAGCGTGATAAGCCTTCAATTCTCGTCTAATAAAATATTTAAAAAAGAACGTATCAGTGTTGTTATCTACCTGAACACAAGGGAAAAAATTTATCTACCATAGAAATACGTATGTGCCTAACTATATGCTCTTGAACTCTTGCTGGGTCTATATTGATTGATATAATTTTATGTTACATATATGTACAACTTCTTGTTGTAAATATGTACATATATATTACGCATGGGTATCTATCTCGCTATGTACATTATTATAAAACATACCTGACCTTGATGCAATTCAGTCGGACAATCAGTGGTATCTGTCGGATGTCGTAACCATGCGTGTAATTTTAGATGAGCACAAGTGTATTACTACGTATTCGTAATAGAATCTGCGTTTATTGGAATATACGCGCTTATTTTCCTATCTTGAGACATCCAGTTATTACGTACGATTAGGTAATATGGTACTGTTGTTTTGTAATTATAATTAGATTGAATGAAATTAATGTTGGACTTTGCAAGACCTCGTGCAGGATATTGAATGTGATTTAATGTTGGTGTAATACTAAATGATGAATATTTTCTTTAATTCCATGCTCTTGGCTGAGAGGTTATAAAAACAGTTCAATTTAAGGCAATCCCAATCGATATTTATTTATAATAAACAGGCAACAATATAATAAATAGAATGTAGTAGGTACATGTATATTAGTAGCGTTGCTGCTCGCCATCCCTCATCCTCGCCTCGTTTTACTATTAATTTTTCTTCCTCAAAATCTGTTGTATTTCACTTTTAAATTTGGGGCACGGTAATTCTTTTATGTGCTTCAGTATTTTGTTGTCTATTTTCAATGTTTTTGTAGTTAGTGTTTGACTGTAGTTGTGGTGTTTATATTTTCCAGTTCTCAAGTGCCATACTCTGCGAGTTTTGTAATCATGTATTTCCCTATTCGTTTGTAATCTTATGTTTGTTTTAATTTCCTCATTTCTAATTTTGTGTAGAAATAATATGTTATTTAGGTTTATTATTCCTTGTATGTTTAGTTCTGTTGTTTTGTCATAAATATGCATTGTTGGAGTTCTATTGTGTAAATTGTATATTGTTTTTAGAACTTTATTTTGTTGTCTTTGTATTTTGGATAGATTTTTTGTTCTTTACTATATATCATATATTCAGTTTTTGTTTCATTTATAGTAAGTTATTAAAACACCATTCCTCCAAAATTTTTATATCTTCTTTAATTTTTGTTTCCATGGTTTTTGTACAGTGTCTTGAATAAAGTATACAGGTATCGTCTGCATATATAAGCGTATAGTTTTCCATGGAATAGTTGCTCGAATAGGTCATTTCCGTATAATATGTAGAGAATTGGTGTCATAGGTTCACTCTTAGTGTTTTTTACCTTTGTCCTTTGTTTTCTGTTGGTGATATAAGTTTTTATTAAGTTTAATTGTTTTCCCTCAAAACCGTAATATTGCAGTGTTTCAATTAATTTCTCTTTTGAAACGGTATCGAATGCCTTCTCCATATCAATATATACCACTATTACTGTTTTTCCGTGATCGAGTTCATTTTGGATAGTGTTTGTTAGGTCGTACGCCGCTGACATTGTATACTTGATTTTGGTTGAAACGCGTATTGACTGTAATTTATGATGCTATTTTCTTGTACATGTTTCATTATTTCTTGGTGAATGCTTTTCTCGAGAATCTTATTTATTGTCGATAGCAGAGAGATAGGTCTGTAATTTTCTGGTTTACTTACATTATTTTTCTTATCTATGGCTATTATTATTGTTGTTTTTAAGTAATCCGGGTAAGTACCTTCCTGATGGAGTGTTTTATTAATTAGTATGCTTATTATGGGTGCAATTTTAGTCATATTTTGTTTTATTATGTTATTTCTAATTTTATCAAACCCTGGAGCTTTGTTATTTTTTTAGAGTTATATAAACTATAACCATATACACAAACACTAAAATAATGGAGATATGTTCAGGGTGTTCGTTCGAACTATCTTTTTCTCGCGCTCTATTGCAACTAGACTAATACAAAAAAAAAAATGAATAAGAAAACCAACCCTACTTGAAGAATCCTCTGGGATTATTTTCAATTTCCGGACACGTTTATTATTCAGGAAGACGGTAGCAATTTTGTTATTTTAAATGGAATTATGTTTTTTCTTACTTCACTATAAAGTCACCCATTTATCAAAATCGCAGGTGACCAGTTAGGTGACTTTGCTTGCCATATCTATATACTGGGTATTCAAGCTAATAACCTAAGTCTTCCTGACAGTATCCTTACCTGTTAATAAACTACTTTAGAGAATTTTGAATAGTTTTAGACAATTGTTTGTGAACAGCCGTTCCTATTCGATCTTCTGGTTCTTGAAATGTCTCCAAAGAAATAAATCCAATGAAGATAAATTTGGAACACAAAGAAACACCACTGTTTAATACTACTTATATACACTTTGAAACGTTTTTCTGTCTCATCAAGTGTGATGGAAAAACTTTTGCTGCTTTAAACTTTTATCAGAAGATTTCTTTTAAGAAAACTGTCTCAAAAATTTGATTTTGATTTCAACGATTTTTTACGAGAATTTTAGACGTTATTAGTAAGTGATAAGTATGTTAAAGGGTCATAAATTATGATAGCCCTGTAAGATGGCATGTTTAGCATTTTCGCATCTTATAATTAAGTTCCGCACTAGAAGCAAAAAGACAGATTTTCAAGTTGACGCATCAATACATATTTACGATAGGCCTGTGTCCATATTCCCTATACTGGCACACGCATTTCCGACGACCGACGTGACATCTGTACGTCGTCCACGTATACGTCAAACGTCAAACCTTTTAATTCGCACGTTACAATTTTTGTTGCGTCGTTCGCATCGCTTTTCGTTCCCCCTTCCGTTTGTTTTGTTATCCGCCGGACTCGACCCCCCTAGTACAGAGACACTTTCTCGTGATCTAAGAATTATCGTTCTTCCTGCATGGCGACGGCCAATGAATGAAGAGGATGGTGCTACCTTTTGTCGTCTGATTTTAAGAAAGGTGCATGACGCATGGCATTAGCTAACGATGCCAACGTCCACAAACCGAAGCGCGATAGCAGCACTATGGATAGACATTCGGACAATATAGTTTTGTCCGTAGAAACTGAAAAGAAAGGTACCTTCTGCTATACGTTCTTTTACCTGTAGTTTTAATTAATGCTTTTGTTCCCAATTTTGGATTCAATTGGAAGGTTATAGAATTGATGTTTTCTTGCGATTAAAGTTTACACCATATTTAGCCGTTTTGACGTTGTCAATATTTCAAGCATAAACTAGAATATAATAGATAAATCCAAGTGAAGTTGCAAACAATTCCCAAGAAAGGCGCCTCATCGGAACTTCAAAACTATAGACCTATATCGTTATTATGTAATTTTGTCAAAACTTTTGAATCTATTTTATACAAGCATATTTTTAATTGTAGATATAAGTCAATATACCCTTTTCAACATGGGTTTATACGTAATAGGTCTATAGGAATACCAGATAAGTTGCGTTTGTGGTGGACTCAGCCGTGCATTAGGATTCTTGGTGAGGTGACCACTTTCCAAACTTTGAAGACCGTATATCATGCGTATCTAGTTTCCATATTGCGCTATGGTATTATAGTGTGGGGAGGCTCATCAGAGGTTGGGCGCGTTTTTATTATGCAAAAACGGGCGGTGCGTTCACTGCTGGGTCTAAGGGCAACACAATCGCTAAGAACTATGTTTAAAAGGAATAACTTACTAACAGTATATGGTATTTACATTTACGAATGTTTACTTTTTAATTTTAAAAATAAAAACTTTTTCACAAATAGTCAAAAATTGCACAACTATGAAACAAGAAATAAAATAAATTATAACGTACCTAATCCACAAGCTAACCAAAACTGAAAAAGGCATAACTTACAACTGTATAAAGTTTCACAACAGATTACCAAATCATATTAAATTAGAGGCTAACCTACATAAATTCAAAAGAGCAGTTTACTCATATCTTTGTAATGTAGAACCATATACAATCCACGAGTTTCTGAATCATTAAATTAAATGCATATAGGTACTTACTGTTTCTTTCTTTCTTTTTTTACTGACGCCATTTCTACTTTGCATTTTGTTTTGTAACTGAAACTGTAATACCTTGTAGAAATAAAGACTTACTTACTTACTATACTGTCACTAATTTAGCTTGCTTTACACAGTTTATCTTTGAGACGATGCATGGATAACAAGGGTTAAGTTGATGTGATATATTTCTAGTTTTGTAAGGCTATTGATCAAACTGATTACTACGTGCTTCTTAGAAAGTTAGATTAGATTAGATTAGATCTAATTAGGGTAACATTACACCGCGACCTATCGATCTATTGTGCCCCCCTACATCAGCTGTAAGCTGCTAGGGTTTGCCCGCACTTACAGCTCCCCATCCAGTCCAAGAACTTTAATAAATTGCAGTAGCTGTGATGGTTTCAAGGAGGGTATTTCTCCCTCGTCTATGACGTCTTTGCCAAAATAGTTGGTACGAGTTTCTGTGATGGCAGTGCAGTCGGATATTAGGTGTTCCGGACTTTCACCTTCCGCTCCACAAAACCTGCAATCACTATTCTGTTTCAGACCTATCCTTGTCATGTGTTCCCCCAGATGACAATGCCCTGTCAGAAAACCTGCAAGGATGCGTAGTCGGTTTCTGCTTAGTTCTAGCAGGGTCTTTGCTCTTTCCTTACTGTAATTTCCAAGGAATATCTTGGAGTGTCTCAGACCAGGGAGATTTTCCCAGAGGGAAGCTCTGAGCGTCTCCTCCCTGTCTTTGAGTTCTTTTTTGTAGGTGCTCATCCCTATGCCGCAGAACGGTTCTGGTACCACAAACGAAGTTGTGGCGGCCCTTCTCGCTAGTAGATTAGCTACCTCGTTGCCGCTGATTCCAGTGTGTCCTGGTACCCAGCATAGCGCAACTTTGTTTTCTTTGCCTAGATTGTTTAGTCTGCCAAGACATTCCCAGACTAATTTCGAACTGATGGTGTTAGAGCTCAGTGCCATTATGGCTGCTTGGCTAGCGGAGAAAATCACAATTCTTAGAAAGTTACGGGCATTTGGATTTTCTGCGTCTTTGTTGTTATTAAAGGAATCCTGCCTGCTGAATAGAAGAAATACTGGAATTTCATTTATATTTTCCATCTTAAAATCCAAAATAAATAGAACGCAAAAAATATTTAGCTTTCACTACTTTTAATGTATTCATTTATATTATTAACTTATAGATGTAAAAAACGTCCTCTCCTAAACTTGTGGTATATGCAAATTATTCTGTTTTTTCTAGATTTTGACGTACCCATTGCCGCTGTTTTTCACATTTATTGTGCATTATTTATATAATTTTCGTGTCGTCCAAGGTGAACCAGATTTTTACCTTATTAAACACTTAAACTATTTATATGTATATAATATAGTTGGGATTGGTAACGAAATGTAATTTGTCAATCCAACATCGCTAATATTTGTCGCCGTAAGTAAAAGTATTATTGCCAAAGAAATGGCCATGTTTATTATACTTACGCGGTTATTGAAATGAAAACACCATGAGAGAGGAGCCCGCGGAGCTACATATATCTACAATCTCGCACCTACTCTTCCTGTGGACTTTAATTTTAGACGGTCGAAAGTTATTTTCGGCCGTACTTACGCGACTAAGTTTTTTTTTTCTTTACGTTGAACAGCGCGTTATATAAATAAGACTGTGAGTAACGCACTTTCTTTTTTTTTATAAAAGAAAAGGTAATTTAAATCAATCGATAAATCTTTTTTGTTTTGACAGGATGCCATGCACGCTTTTAATCAATTGTTTTAATTCAGTTGTTTTTCTTAAAATTTACGTATGTTTTTTTGTTCGTTTTTAAAATTGGCGATTTTTTTTTTGTATAATAAAACGGCAGTCTTGATGGAATTCTTTGACGTAATTCCTCGACTGAAATGCCGGCTCATTGATTTAGGTATTTTATCGTAAATTGTTATGTGTTGTTCTTTTATTTATGCTTATACAAGAAAAAATGGTGATCGTTTTTGTTCTTGCAATAAATTATTCTTCCCACTTAACCATCGCATTAATAAAATTACGTTCCAAATGTATTTAATTCTGGAATAATTAGATATTTAATTTTAATAATTATTTGGAAAATTTATAGATTTTAGGACCCTTAAATTCCTTCAATTCTTTTTTTTTATACAAAATCAAACTTTTATACTTCATATTGCATTGGAAATCATTGAATTGCAAGATAAGTGCATGGATGTGGATTTCATTGCGCTAAATACTTGCTGAGCTGTTGATATTTCAAAGATGCTTCCTGGTTCCTCTTTTTCTTCTTATTCTTTCATATTTCTCCTTTGTTTTGTATAGATCCGGTTCCAATTTCTTTTTCGAAAATCTCTGATATCATCCATGTTTTTTTTTTATTAGCGGTGTATATATGGTAACATTTTGCAAGACTTAAACATGAGGATGTACACCCACGGACTGTCCGGTCTAATGCGTAGTCTAAACGCCGCGTCCAACTCGGGTGTATGGAACGTTGCGCTTACACTGTGACTTAGACCGGACATTCTGGGTGTCCGTGGGTGTACATATATGTGACTTTCCAATGGCAAGGCCTTTTTTCTTTACGGGACCCGTCATGTCAGCACAACAGACAAAAACAGTAATTCTTTCTTTGCTTTTTTTTGCCTCGTGGTTTGTTTGGTTTTTACTTTATAAAAGGCTGCTTTCATCTCCGTTAAAAATATCGTTGTCTTTATTCTGGACCAAACATTGTCAAGTCGGTGTTTTGTTGTTTTAAGATTTTACTGGATGAAATATATTGCCTTTTCTTAAGATGGTCTATCCAGCTTTTAGAACAAGATGATGCTTCATTATTGCAGGATAATATCATGTAAAATTCTGCTTTTCCACTTATGGGTATATTCTGAGTTATTTTAGGCTTAAACCATTGAAGTTAATACTTGATCAACATCCTTGTTAGCTGGTGGGGTTTTCGGATTGGTTTTAACTTAGAAACGTTCGAATTTAATGTTCCGTTAATTGTATCCTTGTTTTTCCAAATTGTGGAAGCAGTCGAAATTGACAACTTGCACTTCCTACAAATGTCGTCATTCGATGGTCCATTGTCGATTTCAATTCAATAATTTAAATTTTTTTTTTCTAATGTAAGGGATCTTCAATAATTATCAATAATTATTATAACTAAGAACAAATTATCAAAAACTATTGAATAAAAAAACTCTGGGTATAGTTATAACAAGTTTGTTTACAAAAATTTGAGTTGTTGGTATTTGGACTGTTTCCATCGTCTGTTGGATTTTGGAAATCTGTGGTCATGCGAGGCAGGAGTGGAGGGGAAAAGTGTAAATTTAGACCCCCTATATAAACCTTATGAGAATTTGCGCCAGAATGATGTATCAACTCCTCAGAACATTTGGTTGTGCTTATAGAAATGCTTGTTATATCCAACTTTATTGTACTTCCGATCTCAAATTGTATCAAGTTTAATTAACAGTTTCTCGTAACACTGAAAATACCTAAATCGTTAAAACCGGATGTTTAATTATCAGGGGACGGTACACCTATATAGCCTACACAAGGTGGACCAACGAATACTTTACATCCCGATTTTGCGGCTTTAAAATGAAAATCTGAAAAAATGCACTGACCCGTCGATGCCTGATTTGAGTTCTCCCTCTCGTCTGCTTTTTCATCCTCGTAACTTCAACCCCCTGACGAGAGAAAATACAACCCCCTGGTTTTAAATAGGGGTGAAGGGTGTTGCGATACCTCATTTTCAAGATCTCAAGGAGTACTATCTGATCCTAGAATTTCGCGTCAAAATTTTCGTCGACAAGGAAATGGCGGCTAGAAAACTGATAGAGGCAATGTGGAAAAAATGTCTGGTTAATAACCAAAAAAGACTTACTTTTATGATTAGTGTATTAAATACTGGAAATGGCCACCATTCACTTCCATGCAGTAAAACAAGTTTTTTTTTAAAGAATTCCCGTATACATTACGCAACATTTCAGGTGTAGTTTGACGGCATTAATTAATTATACGATTTCGCAAATCATCCGCTGATTCAGGCTGAGTAGCATATAGATCTTAGATTTCAGACCCCAATAGAAAAAAGTCTATTGTAGTCAGATCAGGCGACCCGGGTGTATGTAGAAGATAAATATTTTCTTCACTATATTTCTCAAATCAAAGAAATTCAAAACAATCCAATACATCAGTAGGACACGCAAAAGTGTCCGATCGATCCAATCTCGAGACGGGTAAAAAATTGTCGCATTTACACCTTCCCTATAATTACAAATTAAGTGACGACGTGATCATTTGCTACTGTGACACCACCACGCAGGGATTCCACATCTCCCACTAGACAATCACCCAGAGAGAGAGAGAATTCCGAAACGCGCCAAGTATTTCATTAAAACTCCACTCTTGCCAAAGCATGCGACATTCCCGGCGCACGGAACTCGTTAATATTTGATGCGTCGCCATTAGAGGATTATTAGTGCGTTGGCCGTGTATAGCCGTGCATTCCTCAACGTTAAATCGGGGCGACAAGGTTCCCTCCCCTCCCCTCTCAATGAATCAAACAGAGAGGGCGGTAATTTTCCAGAACGAATGTGATTTTATTTTATTTTTATAACTTATAGTAATGATATAATTGTCGATGTTAGTTAACCTTCTAACATATTTGAGACTCTTCCGGATTTAAAGATTTCGTGTATGATTAATGTTGAGTAAACGAAAACCAAGGTTAACATGATGGGTTTCTGTGCGGGGAGTGGCAGTCCAAGTCCTTTGTGGTGAGGTAATGGTTAGATGGCGTTGGCGTTGATATGGTTGCGCTTTTTTCTGTTATTTTTTTTTATTTGTAAATTGATGACCTTGACTTAAAATTTTTCATTGTTTTCGTTATTAGATCTTCAAAGTGTTTGAAAGACGTAAATAATAAATGCGTTCGGAATAGAAAGGATCTTATATAAGCGATTTTTTTTGTTTATAGATACGGAGTTAAATTTAAATAAATTGTCGAATCTTTGAGTAGAAAGGAAATTTTTTCAACTTTTTGATGTTTTCATGGATTGTGCATAAAGGCAAATGCAGTTTTAATTATTATAACAACCGTACGGAGAAAATTTTATGAAAAACTCCATTCAACAACATCTTACAGTGTGAAATCATTAAATAAATGCTTTAACTGTAATTTTTAATATGAGGAATTTTTTTTTGTCATTACCTCGTGACGGATTTGAACCAGGTACCTCCCGCTTGCCTAGCGGGCGACTCTACCAATTGAGCTAACGAAGTGTCAAATTTCAGTTAAAGCAGAAAAGCATTTATTTAATGAGCACATTGATTAGATTGTAAAGGCTAATTCACAGTCATGATTTAATTTCAAAAAAAGTGCTCTTTCTACATACATTATACAGTAACCAAACATTCTATGGTTGTTATAAAATACCTACTTTTTGTATTAGTTTCATTTAGCTTAGCTCAACATTTCATTCAAACCTATCTTTTGACTGTTTTCTTTATTGCTTCTCTATATATTAGTGGAGTTCCAAATCAAAAAGGCCGTCTTTTTGCAAAAATATTAATTTTTACACTATGACTTTTTTTTATTAAATTATACGTCATATTTAAGGTATTATACCCAAAACAAAAGAAGACCAAGCATATTAATTTATTATGACTATGACGTAATAGATTCCAGACAATACAAGACCATCTTTTATGGATTTTCATGCATTAAATTTATCCTTTGTAATTTATATGCATGTGATTTATGGAAACATTTACAATTAGATACATTGGTGCGTTCAATAAGTAATATATACATATGTGAATGGGTAGATAACACGATAAAATAAATTTTTTTAAGAATGGACGCGATATCAGCTGATAAAGTCGACAGTCGGGAAACGGACCCTTCGCATCTTCATTTCAATGTATGATGCTATAAAACGACATCCAGTGATGGCGCATCATATATGTCTTTGTTATATATGATAGGTGTAATTGATGAATTAAGAAAAAACGGTTGAAGTAAGGTAATTCCTTCTGGGTTAATTCCCTAACTGGTAAACGCACAACAACATCCCTCTGCGTTTTTTTCGCTGCATCCGTATAAATTATTAATGCCTCCTTCATGGTGCGAACATTTTTGTAGGTCTTAGTTTGGTTGTCCAATGTAATTCGGAAGAACAATATCGTAATGTTGGGGTAACGAATAAAACGAGATACTTGATGCTGTCTTTGACAACATACGCGATTCAAGATTGGCCGTAAAAAATCGGAAAGCTGATGCCAAAATTGGCTACTCCTTACATTTCCAATATCGTATTGTTGGATCTTCTACTGATAGCACTTTTTTTTTCAAAAGGGAAAGGGAAATACAGCTATCTTCATCGATATGAAAAAAGCATTCGATACCGTATCCAAACTAAAATTAATACAAAATTGGAATACTTGGAAATGAGAAAAAACGGATACAAACTTATTCATTCCGCTGAACACAAACAACACTGGTTAATAAGCAAGAAAGCGACGAACAAATTCCCGAATAGGGAATACCACAAGGCGGAAATTTATCCCCCATACTATAGATAATGTATACCAACGCCATAGTCAATACAAAAATCACTGGGACAATACTTATATACATATATGGTGATGATAGCTGCATTGTTTTATGGGGAAGGAATCATGTAGATCTGCAGCAAACCATAAATAAAGAAGTTAGCACACTGGAACAATGGTACCACGGAAATAGTTTAACTATAAACGAACAGGAAACAGAGTACATGGTGTTCTCAAGCAAAACAACATCAAAATACAACATAAAAATACACAACGAGGCAATAAAAGGAGTAGACAAAGTAAGGTATCTGGGATTATTAATACAAAACAATCTGAAACGACAGAAGTATACATATACAAATGAAGAAATGAACACACAACAAATAATAAAATTCAAAAACCTACTACTGATATATAAAATCGAAAAGAAACTCATAAAAACAAATACAAAGTTAAGAACTACCAGAGACGTGCAACGATTCGGAACAAGAAGAGCATCCACACATAATACGAATAAATACAGTCAAACAAAATAAAATATGAAAAAATTCAAGAAGCAGACGGAATAAATAGATATAACAATTATCAAATACAATAAATAACCTAAATAAAGAGATAAAACAGAAAATACTTGAAAGGAACACACCTAAAAAAAAAAGAATAAAAAACAACATAGGAGTTCTCTCCAGCTGTAAGATCGAGGATCGAATCCATTAACATTGTTTTCGTTTATATTTTCGAAAAACAGCACGTAAAATCTTATACAGTTGTCGTGTGTTTATTGAAATAAATGTTTTCCATATAATCAATCGAAATTGGCCGACCCTGTATAATATATTGCTTAACAGCGTAGCGTAGGCTCTATAACCTGTGTCGTCCATTTATGAAATCGATCAGCAGCGATAAACCGAACGAGGGCAATCGCTTTGAGATAATGTGCCCGGCATAATAGAGGGATAGTTTTTTTTTTTTTTTTTTCAAGTAGTGGAGAGGCATTAGGATCACGTTTCTACCCGCAGAAGAGCGACAAACACCTCTTCTGAGGGCCCGCCGCGCCGCAGACAGGGCTATTTGTTCGGTAAACAGGACGCATACGCAGTCGGCTCACAACTAATGTATTTGTCTTCGCGTGTTTGTCAGCTGCGGTCCTCGTTTTTGCAACGTCCACGGTTAGTTACAAGTTAGAAACAATATCGATTCTCTAAGGAGCATTGTATGCATAAATCTAACCATAATGACATCTGAAGGATAAAGAGACGGATTTGAAGAGGAAATTAAATTCGACAAGGATACTTTAAGGACGTTCATTTAAATAAATTATCCAATATCTGCATAGTATAGAGCTCCGTTATAAATTACAAGGAAACATTTTTTTTTTCGAAGCGGCATCACAAAAACGATTCCGATCAAGTTGACCATATCGCTTTATGCAATGCCGCAAACACTTGATTATTTTAATACATGATGTAATTCAATTCACATCAGCGAAGCCAATTTAAACATTGTATATAAGAATTAAATAATCCTTGTAAATAAATATTACGCAGACTCTAGTACAAACTCACAAGACTCGAATTGTTAGAGTAAATATTTGCTTGAGTATTTAATAGAATAAGAACACACGCGGAAAAATAGATGGTCGTCACAAGTGGTAAACTAGTATAAATAGCAACTCGCTGCAACAAAATATTGACGCAGTATAGCATTCTGAATTTTATTAAATTTGTGTAGTTATCACAAATTAATTACATATTACAGAATAGAGATTATATATAAAATACAATGGTAATGGATTTCTCTATTGTAATGTTGAAAAAGAAAGTTTGATTGTTTGTACTATATACAGGGTGTGGCATTTATCTGTGGACAGGCGATTGTGGCTAAGATGTCCACTTAAGTGAAATATGTTTTAGATAAAAGTGATTCAGGATCAAATACTCTACACCGCAAAATTATTTTTATATATACAGGTTGGTCAGTTTAGCCTACGCGTTATACAACTTTGTTATTTTAAATGGAACAGCCTATATATCATTGCATTTTTGGATTCCACGATGCAAAATAAAGTAGATTTAATTTACATACCCTACACCAAAACCGAACAGCTTCGGAGTTATTCGACTTTTTAGAAAAAAAAATGCATTTGCTTGGGTCACTTGGAAAATCAATACCACCGTTACTTATAACAATTTTACGATTATTTTGTAGTATAGTCGTGACAATGTTTGAAAGTGTATAACCAATTAATAATTTCTTTGTTATATTATACAGGGTGTTGTTAAAGTGACAATAAAACTAGGCATCTTTAAATAGACGAAACTCATTTTTTTTAATGGAACACCTTGTATATTTTTGTGCCATATAATACGGAATTAAGTCCTCTTTCAATCGCATGTAACATTTCCTATAGCTAAAGTTAATACTTTTTGAGTACTTTTAAATAATGTGCTATCTAGTGCAAGAAAAACAGTAATTGATCGATATTCTAAGAAAAAAACATTTATGGCAAAACTCGGCGTTTCTCTAACTTCCTGTTGAAATAAATATTCTTTACCAAATCACAAATAAAGTACCCTCTCTGTAATGTGATCAAAGAAATGGTTTTTTTTTCCAATTTTTAATGATTTTATTTTATGTAACCCGGCAGCATCTGTACAACCTATAAAGGTTATCCTCTTTTTTGTTGTTTTCATCCCCATCAGAGCAGTTTTTTCATTAATGGGAATTTATTTTCCAATTATTAGTGATTTTAGTTTCTGCAGTTCGAAGCATTTACATAACCAAAAAAAGGTTATCCACTCTTTTGATGTTTTCATTCCCAGAGCAGTTTTTTCATCATTGGAAACTGCCATCAGTATAAACAAGTTTCATAAAGGTTTTACCCGATCAACGCCCTCTAATGACTGCAGAAAATTAATGCAACCAGTTATAAATACCACATTGTTATAGTTTTTGCCGCCATAATTTGGGCACTAGTGTATTTGAATTGAGCCACTAATTTAGAGACAAAAATGTTAAAACAAATAGGAAAAATTGTGTCAAAAATTGACACAATGTTGTCCTGCACGTCTCATTTTGTTTTATTTATTTTGAGCACTAAGTAATCCAAAAAATCGAATCTTAAAATTTGTTACATGTATTCCGCATCACCCTGTATATCCTTATAGATGTGCTGCAAATTTCTTGATCCGTTTTAAAGCAATCCTGGCAATAGCCTTCTTCCATCGATTATAATAAAACTATAAATTCTTTCATTAAAGATTTATTTTTCGAAACGTCTAAACAGAGCTAAATCAAACATCCAGTCAAAGTTGTAACACCAATAAAAACGAAATCATGATATTTGTTGATAATTTTTCGTAGAAATATGGTAGATTATTTTGAAAATCGCCACCATAAAGATAATTGGTAAACACATTTCAATCGAAACCTTTGTGAGATTTAAAATAACCAAAAATAAACTGGTTCAATTTTTCATTCAACTTTGAACGAAACGTATATCATCAATAACTGATGTTTTCGGTCCAAACTTCGGTCATACACAGCATACGAACGAATATACGCGCTTTTTGATGTTAATTGCCGTTTTTAGAGCTCCCCTTAATAGCCTGACAATTAATGGACGAATTTCGCGATACCCTATATTTTACAGTCGAAAATTCCCATCCATAGCCTTTGTCGGAATTTCATTAAGGTTTAAAGGTCAACGGTTCTAATTACACGCCATTTTAGCGTATTTTCGGACAGTGAAACTGGCGAAATAGAATTTCGGGCAAGAAACCGGTACTTAATTAATACTGTTGGAGACAATATAAGAGACAGACAAAGTTAAAGAAAATCTAAAATATATTCAATAAAACTCCATTGATTAATTTCCACTTTTGCTATTATTCAGGTAAAGATGGTGGAAAAGTCACAACGGTAGTCGCAACGCCGGGCCAGGGTCCGGACAGACCCCAAGAAGTTTCCTATACTGACACCAAAATTATCGGAAATGGTAGTTTCGGAGTGGTCTACCAAGCAAAATTGTGTGATACTGGCGAAATGGTCGCCATTAAAAAAGTCCTTCAAGACAAGAGGTTTAAGGTGAGTTTAATTAATATGCTAATATGAGATTACGACATAAGGGTTCCCCATTACCGTACTCTAACAGCATTAATCTTTCCAGTTTTTGTATCATCTGAAAAAGAAAATGCGAACAAATTATAGTACCCAGCGATTTTTTCATTGATTTAGAGATATTTCTAGAATGCGAAATTATATTTTAATTAATGAGTTTAGTTCCTGTTATAAGTATATTTTTAGTTATTATTCACGCATCCGACCTCAAGTTTACAGGTTTCGTTTTTATAGTATGTTAATGCAAATCGTTATTAAGCGAAGTCACGTGAGCTTGAATGTATATTTTCTTTTGTTATATTGTTGTAATAAATGCCTCGACACACTTTTTCCCCGTATAATTTTAGATTTAACTGCGTATATCGCGATTAATAATATTTTCTTTTATGAAAATTGCAAAGTCCGGTTGCTAATTATATAGAGAAGGTGCGACCAAGTTGGTCTAAAAGCTGGTGTTCTTTCTACAAATTTTTATTTGACATTCGAACATAAAAAAAGCCTAGTTGGATAATAAAAATAGCACCAAATTGTATACTCAATTAGTGGTATTCTAATTATATTATTTAAGTCGTATAACCCTTCTTAATAAGCTAATAGATCAATCTGAGACATTTTTATTTCTGGTTTCTTCAAAACGCTTTTTATGGGAATAAAATAATTTATCCAAAAAGTTATAAGTTGCCTCTTAATAGCACATATGCTCTACAGTTTTTAGTTTCTCTCGACACAGGTTCGTTTAGAATTTTCAATTGTGATTAAAAAATATCCTGTTTTAAGTTTAAGAATATAACGTAATTTTTTTTTAATGTAGAACTTATTTCAGGCGAGAACTAAAAAAATTTTGTCAATATTAAAATGTTCAAAGTTTATCAATTTCTTTCTAATGCAGTACCAATTTGTGCGGACTTCCAAGCTTTCTTTATAGCTTATTTTTTAATTGGTGTTGAAGTATTTGTGAAATATCAATATATTAGAAGAATTTTTATTTTTTTGCCGCAAGATACTCTCCCAGGTAACTATTTTGTCTATGGTGTTTTGTTACATCTTATTGTTCCTTCCTCTGTTATTTTTTTTTCTCTTCAACTTTTTTAAAAACGTTTTAAAAAAAAGTCTGCGTGAGTAAAATAAAAACTTCCCATAACACCTATCAAATATGTAACATTTCTCCATTAGCAGAAAACATTTCCAGTTGAAAATCTTAAATACAAAAAAAAAAGACCTACAGCAAGACTACAAAATTAATTATTATTTTTTTTCCAAAATTTCTTCACCAGTTCATTCTTCATGAAGTATTTTTTTTTAGCAAAATGTGTTCAGCTTAATTATAATAAAATAAATAAGAAAACGGATAGTTTTGAAAATGATTATTTTTGATTTTTGTTTTGTGTAGGATACATTCTTATTTCCTATTTTTTCGAAATATAAGTTTTTCACAACGATAGAATCAATTTAATAAAAATATGGAATTAAAAATTTCTTGTTTAAAAGAAAACTTCCTATGTTTCTCAAAGGAGGACAGCTTTGTTTAAGTAATTATTATATTTGGAGTAAACCAGCCTATCTACGGCAATACGACAATATTTTTTATTTCAAATTAAAAAAAAAAAATATATGTGTCCTTTACAAGTTTCCCAGAATTTCTTTAGCAAAAAATGTGCAGCTTTTAATGGCATTAGAAAGAATCACGCAATATTTTTCTCGAATGAATATTTTTTCGCAAAATTTTTGTTTTTGTTACGTATTTTTTAATAATGGAATTCTTCTGACTCCGACAATTTCAGTAAGGGCTGTTTTATCTATATCGAAAATGACGGAGTGCTTTATCTGACTGCCGATAACTTATCTCCATGTTGTACAAGTTATCTCCACAACTAAACTAACTTTTTGCGCCTTAAACCGAATGAATATTCCCTTCTTTGAAAACTAATAAATCAAAGAGTACCAACTGACAAAGTTATGATCAAAACTGGGGTAAACATCTGGCAACATCTCCTTGCAAGTATATTATTTATTGTTTACAATTGTTGGTTCTATTAAAATGATTATAACAAAAAGAAAATATTGATATTAGCATCTACTATTATGCTATTTTTTATAAGATTGGTACTTTGTACAGATTTAGCAAGTTATTAATTAAAATTCATACATATTTTTATTAATACAAATGCCCCTGTGTACTAAGGAAAAAATCAGTTTCAATTAAATATTTCTAAAATCGATTCACTTCTTCTTTAACTACGAAATTTTATATTTCCAGAATCGTGAACTTCAAATAATGAGGCGGCTAGAACACTGTAACATAGTAAAACTTAAGTATTTCTTCTATTCAAGTGGAGATAAGGTAAGTTCTCATTAACCAACCCCTTTTCTTATCCCACACAAATTCATATTTTATATATGCAGTTTGTTGTCCCTATCAATTTTCCATCAACTCATAACTAAGTTCATTTTTCATTCTTTTAAATCATATAAATCATAATGAGAATCAATCCATTAAGGAAAAAAAAAACCTTTCTTTTTTTACCTATCTCACCTGTCCAATATCAATTCGTACTTCGCCGTATAAATTCATATAATATATTATATGCATACATCTATAGCAGAGAAACTTTTGCACGCTGTAATTTACAAGTGTTTGTGTGTTTAGCGGCCCGATATACCGTGCGATTTGAGCATATTTATGGCGACCGCTGACGAGGTACGAGGTTTTTGGCGCCATCTAGTCCAGTATTATGAACCCCGCATAATATACAGCCGCGTCCAAAAGTATCGAACACGATCTTTATATAGTCGAATGGTTTTAATTTATTTGATTTTTTTTTAATAAATATTTCGGTGTTTGTTGTGTGATCGACGCTTTTGGACAATCCAAAGATGTATATTTCTAGAAAAAAAAAAAAGAACGAATCATGCTTTATCTCTCATATTACACAATGTGGAAGATGTCCAGAAATTCCTAATTTTCTGTTAAAGGAGTGGTCAGTGGGATATAGGAGATTCCAGATTTAATATGTTTAATGTTGCTGGATTTACTGCTTTTCCGATATTATCAATCACTTTGGTTTTTTGATTTTGCAATCCCCTATCTAGTGTTTCATTTCTTTAAAATCTACCTTTCAATCATTTGTAACACTTGAGGTTTTACATTGCCAGAAAGGTCTTAAATGAGCAAAATTCCTTTGAAGCAATTAACTCTACAATGCTACAATTTTGACATAAATTCACTACTTAAATTATTAAAAAAAACTTGCAGTAGTTTGATGTATTTTTAAGAGTACTGCAACCTAAATTATTGTTCTCTATGATGATACTTCATGATTTTATAGTGAAATAGCAAACTTATTTATAATGATACTTTTACAAACTGTCCAAATCTTATCAATAAGGTGGCGGTAAAAAAAAAACCTTAAAACGCTTTTAAGAAGCCGACAGTCTAAAAGATGAAAAGCGAACAGGTCGCTCAAATGTGGTGGTTTCAATTTTACCTGCACAGATGTGTTACTTCTCAAACAGTGGATTGGTGGACGAGGTAATATTGAACGGCCTCCTCGCATACCCGATTTCGATCCTAAAGATTATTTTTATTAACTAACTAACTGGTAGATCAAGTGATCGTAGAGAATCAAACGAGCTGCCAAACAATTGCCTATTATTTTGTCGTTTGACATTTCAAATTTAGTTTCGATAAGTGCAGCGGCTACTCGTCAATGTGTTGTCAAAGTGAGTGAAGAAAATTTTTTTTTAGAGCGTCCTCCGACGCAAAACGTGGAACGGCTTCTTCGTGCTGCATTTGGTGATAAAACTGCCTTCTCAAAGGACTTGTTCGCTTTAGAATGAAAGACCAGTTTCTGCAGTTACTAATGAAAACAGCTGCCGTTCGAACAATGATTGAAGAAGACAATCGAATCACCTACAGAATTACTAGAAGCAATTTGGGCGTTGGTATGACTGCGATTAAAAAGATCCATGCATGATTACTTGGAAGTACGAAAGGTGTATTGTCATTAGATACCAAACAATTTAACAGATGCTCAAAAAGTCCAGCATGTTGCAGGGTGCAGAGCAAATTTAGAAGCAGTCTACAACATTACTGGCGAAGAAAGTTGGACTTATTTATTTGAACCTGAATCGAAGCGGCATTATTGGTCTTTCCTACTGACTCTAATCCATTCAAAGTCGAGCAATCTTGAAGTGTAGGAAAGAAAATGTCGAAACCTCGATCGAAGTTGCCTGCTAAATTTTCTTGCTTGAGGACGCCCAATTTGAAATTGTTCTGCATCAAGATAAATCATCAAGCAATACCGCCCGACAAACGCAGCAATTTTTGGAGGTCCCTAAGATTAGATTACTGCAACATCCGCTCTACATCCTCATTATCTTTTGCCTTTAAGATGTAAAAACTTTGCTTTTGAAGTGACTCAAGAAGACTGGAATTTGCACAAATGTATTATTTAATAATTTCGACACAATTTGATCTACCAGTTCGTAGAAATTATCGGTGCTACTCTTGTATCATCGATTAGGGCACTGTCAAATCACTAACGAAGCGCATTTTGAACACCTGATTAAGTAGACATGATTTTAACATTGTAATAATCTTTCAATTAGTACCTACGTTGTAATTTCGTTGAATAATAGTTCGCAATGAAGTTTTTATTCATTTATGACCTCTATAACCAGGAACTAATGAAACAGTATGGTGTTTGCATTATTTAAAAAACCAAATTAATGATAATATTATTAGAAAAAATCGGGCAACAATGCACATATCAAAATTGGAATCTCCCTAACCTAAGAGGGGGTACATCCCAAGTTTTGTATATTTCTGACTAATCGTTTAAGAGAAACTTAGACTTTTCTTCCACATTGTATAAACTGTGATTGGGTAATATTAATCGTTGACAGCTATTCTAGTAATGACTTCCCCATTTATTTGTTTAGTTTTTTTTGTGTTACGATGTTTTTGTCTCTTGCTATTTATCACCTATTCGCTGGATCATTTCTAACTAACAACCCCCATTATTAAATTACATATTAACATAACACAAGCACTTGTAAATTGCTAATGTTATTTTGACTTGTAACTGAGGCTCCCTTTTTTTAATTTTATTTGAATTTTACGTTTCTCACCCAAAGTGAAGAGAGATTGACACATTTTATAAATGTACACTGTCCTCAATGATTATTATAGTCTTTTTTTTTAATATTTTTGGACGGACACATACATAACAGTGCTTCTAATCCCTCCCTCCCCAGATAGGTTGAGGGTTTCAATAATTTTACCCCCCAAAAGAACTAATTCAGCGTTTATTTGTTGTGTATCTACCGTATTAGACACTACATCATCACAACGACATTGCGCATTAATCATTATTGGCCGCTTCGAGTAAATTTTATTGTTACATCAAACATCCACTAGCTTTCTGTACTTAAAAACTAGTTACTACTACTGGACTTGTCCCGCCAACGAATTTCACAATCTTGCGACAGGCCCTGAATATTGTTAATTATCTTTTTGTCTCTCTTTCTGTTCTCGATATTATCTCCGGCAGAAAGACGAAGTATACCTGAATTTGGTGCTAGAATATATCCCAGAAACAGTATATAAAGTGGCTAGACACTACAATAAATCAAAACAAACTATACCGATCAGCTTTATAAAGGTGAGTAGGAATATTTTTCATTTATGATAGATTTATGATGGAATATTAGTTTTGTTCCGAAAGTCACGTGTCCATAAAGATAGATGATTTGAATACCGTAATTTCGGGTTACTTGGGACAGTTTTCGAATTTAAAGCTTTATAACTAAAAAGCTGTTTATTTTTTCTATACCAAAAAAATTGTAGCTTATGCGAAATGATTAGAGGTACCGATTGGGCGTACGCACATGGGATACAATGAACTATATTAAAAAAAAAAAGAAAAACTGTCTGTCCCAAGTTACCCAACGATTTGGGTGCCTTGGGACGTACTATTATTTCTATGATTTTCTCAACTCCACTTGAATCTGTGACTTGGGACAATTTTAGAATAAATTTACGTAAATTTTGATTAGGAGAATCGTTTGGCAGCTCATTTTATTTAATATTTTTTATTTTATTTTTTTATTTTATTATAATACAAACTAGAAACTTTATAAAAAAGTATGAAAATTCTAAGAAACTTAAAGAAATGAACAAGAAATTCTCTTTCATCTTTTTTCATATTTTTATTATTAATTTTTCGTTCGAGGGTGGACTTGGGTATGCTGTATTTTTCACTGGCAGCCCTGTACGTTAATTTGTTAACCCTGATATCGTTGAGTGCTTTCTCGAGCGTTTCTTTTGTAAAATCATGGTATTTGCGGCTACTAAGGAGCCTCGTATATTTGTTGGGCATAGTCCCAAGTCACCCTTGAAAAGACAAAAAATAATAATCAGGGTGTTACTGGGGAAACATACTAAAGTAAGTAAAAGTAAGGTTATGACACGTTTTCCAGACGCTTTAGGAATTACAAAAAAAATATATCAAATGTTTATGTCAACTAGAACTTCGAGGCTAGGGAAAAGTAGAAGGGGTATAAAATATTGTGTTTTTCTTATCTGAAATTCAATATTTTTTTGCAAAGGACTCGGTACACAGGGAGTGTGAAATTTGACGCAAGTTTACAGATTACTGTATAAGTATTCGATAACTATTTTATATGAAGTTCGTCTACCAACCATAACAAAGCTCTGCACGCAAACGACATACAGTGATCCGGTGTCCCAAGCCACCCGAAATTACGGTAATGCTAGGGATTGTTAAAGCTACTTGGTTTGGCATCCAAAGAGAATTTTGTTTTATTGTATTTGCATGTTGGAAATAATTAAATTGTTTACTCTTTCGTCTTTTGAAAAAAAAAATCTGATTATTAAACATTATAGTATAATTATACACGATTAAAAATAATTGTTGTATTACAACCTCTTTCTTCCAGCTATATATGTATCAGCTGTTCCGATCTCTGGCGTACATCCACTCGTTAGGCATCTGCCACAGAGACATCAAGCCGCAGAATCTACTATTAGATCCGGACACCGGCGTCCTGAAGCTGTGCGATTTCGGCAGCGCCAAACACCTGGTGAAAGGCGAACCGAACGTGTCGTACATCTGCAGCCGGTACTATCGCGCCCCGGAGCTGATCTTCGGCGCCATCGACTACACCACCAAGATCGACGTGTGGAGCGCGGGCTGCGTCCTCGCGGAACTGCTGCTCGGCCAGCCGATCTTCCCGGGGGATTCGGGCGTCGACCAGCTAGTCGAGATCATCAAGGTGCTGGGCACGCCCACCCGCGAACAGATCCGCGAGATGAATCCGAATTATACGGAGTTCAAGTTTCCGCAGATCAAATCACACCCTTGGCAACAGGTATATATATATATATATTTAAATCGTATAGTTTCCATTAACGATCGTACGTGCGCTGTTAAAATGAAAGAAATACTTCGAAGACGAAAACTTGACATCGTGTGGTATACAAGGCGGAACATATTAAATACGCTTTATTGCTATCTTTGTTATTGGTCGTTATACCAAGCAAGTTAAATTAAAAAAAGCGTCTATCTATTTTGCATATGTGCAATCACGTTTGAAGTATGGTTTATTTGCTTGGGGGTGCATTATCAAAAAACATTTTTATATTACAAAAAAACAAAATTATACGTTGTATGCTATTCCTTTCATCTACAACGTCCTGCAAGGAGTATTTGAAGGAACTAAGGGCCAAATTCATAGACGCTACTTAAGGCTTCCTCATCCTCACCTCAGACTCATAGCGCCGATTTCTCACATTTTGGAATTCATAAACAGTTAGTAACTCATCTATTCCTCAAATCCGACTCATAATTGAATCAAAAGTGAGTAAAAGTTAAGGCGTGCTAGTAGCTTCCTTACCTATTCCTCAGAACCTATTTTTTATTTTTGTATATATACACTCCGCCAAAAAAAGTATCGCATAATCTTTGTTTGTAGCATAAAGTTGTAAATATACTTTAATGCGCTCTAAGATATAATTTCTATGATTGTTTAAATAAAATACAGGCCAAATAAAAACAAGAACTCATACTTGAGATTTTTATTAAAACAAGAAATTATAATTTTGGAAAGAAAAATGTCATAACAGTAGCTTTTAATACTGAGTATTGCCACCTCTGGCTCTTATGACCGCTCGCATACGGTTTGGCAGAGATTCGATTAACCTCCGTATATAAGCCTGATCCAAATTCTCCCACTCGTCACGGAGAGCATTTGCTAGTCCACGCAAGTCCGCTGGGGCAACATTTTGGGTTCGTATCCGTCTGTGAAGGAGGTCCCACACGTGCTCGATAGGGTTCATGTCCGGACTTACCGCAGGCCAATCTAAAACTGGAATACCAACATCGTTAAGGTATTCCTGGACGATTATTGCAACATGCGGTCGTGCATTATCGTGCATTAACATGAATTCGTTTCCTATAATTGGCGCATATGGTACTACATGTTCTTCTAAAATGTCCGTTATATACCTGTGGGTAGTCAGTGTACCTCTGTCTACTGGTACTAACTCTGTACGACCTGTTAAACAGATCCCTCCCCAAACCATAATAGAGCCACCAGCGAAATTAGGTCTAGGTCTGATATTACACTGCGAATAGCGCTCACCGTCTCGTCTGTACACTGAGATACGCCTATCTGAGGTGTAAAGACCAAATCTTGACTCATCTGTGAAGAGTATATTGGCCCAGTCATTAATGTTCCAATTTACATGTTCTCTGGCAAACCTTAAGCGAGCCACTCGGTGGTTCCTAGTGAGACGAGGGGCTGTTACAGCTACTCTAGCTCTTAATCCACTCTGTCGTAACCTATTCCGAATAGTTTGAGTACTCACACGAGTATTTCTGACTCTAGCCAAGTCGTTCTGCAATTGTCTCGCAGTTACATGTCTTCGACGTAATGCTTGTAGTAGTAAATAGCGGTCATCTTGGCGAGTAGAACATCTTGGACGACCTGGTACAGGTCTTCTACTGTAAATGCCTGTTTCCCTATATCTGGCTACGGCTCTAGAAACACTTGACTGATTGATGTTCATCAAATTAGCAACGTATGCTTGAGATCGTCCATCTTCGATTAAAGCAACTATAGCAGCCACTTGTTCTGAAGTTAAATTGCTCATTTTAGTTTTAAAAGCGTTGGTACAGAACTCTGACTTCGCACTTTAAAATTTGTCCGTATAGGAAGACTTTCAATAAACAACTGAACAAACCTTACACATTTTTAGAGTACAAAGGCAAATGGCAAGATGCTGGTACGAACCTCTATAAAGTCGCAACTCTATAAAAATTACTTGGAGCACTTCCCCACCTGATATTTAAATTCCCAATTGCGCAAATATGTACAGAAACAATTGAGTTTTATTTCGTTAGTGGCCTCCTTAACTTTAATGGACAATAATAAAGATAGCAATAGCGCCTATGAACCTGCATACAACTTGTTTACTACGGTACGGTGCACACTACGAATGGTTCTTATTACAACTATAAAATAGTCATAAATTGTGGGGCTTAATTAATTTAAAACCAAATGGTGGAAAGTTATTATTGTAATTATTTGATATGTTGTTATATGCGCAAAATACATACTCAGATAGTTTCGTCAACCACTATTTTCTGGCTAATTAATAACTTATAAGTTTATAATTGAAATTAACCCTATACAAATTCAACAAAATATCGCTTTAGATATATTTCAAAAACTTGTGTACCACAACATATTATGTTAACAAAGAATATGTTAACTAAATATTCTCCCTAACTCTAATAATTGTGATTAGAAATATTGTTTCGCCTACAATTTTTATATCGATCTCCTTTAAACTTTTTATTTCAAGATAAACTATTTTATATACTCGATGAACATTTGAAACCTGTAAAATAAGATTAAGAATTATTAAAATAAGGTACCCTATCGTTAGAATGTTATTTACGCTTTTTCAGTTTTTGCTTTTATCTCATTCATAATAAAATAATCACTTCATTGCATTTTTTTTGTTGCTAAAAGCACACGCTCACTCATTACATGTAATAAAATGATAATTCTGGCAAGTACAATATACGACTAATATTTGCTTGTCTTAAAGGAAAAAAAAAGGTAATAAAGATAATCTTAAAAACCAAAAAAATATAAAAAAATCTATCTAAACAGATATACGAGACTATTTTATAAATGCTAAATAAAGCTGCTGAGATAAATAAGCAACATTTTATTCAGTTATAAAATATTAAGCGGCAAAAATAACTCCAAACTTTAGGTCCATCTGCTTCGTACACAGCACATTATTATTTATTTATTTATTTATTTTTTTATTTCTCATTCATACTGGGTGTTCCAGCTGATAGGTGCCGGCCCATAACGTTTTTAATTATATTTATATAGGTATACTGTAAATTACCATTTATCGAATCTATATTATTATATAGTGTGAGTAGTTAAGAATGAGAAATCTGAAAACTGGGAGTGAACTGCGGTTTGACTGGTCTGCCGAGTCGGGGCGTAAGTGGTGCGTTCTAGGTGGAGCGCAGACTTTCTGCTGAGTTGGGGCGGTAAGCGGTCATCGAACGACTATTTAATAGGCCGGGTGAACGGGCCCGAATATCTAGTAATATAGCCTAAAACATGAGGATTGAACGCAACATGCTTTATACAAATGTTGCTCGTTTAAGACATACAGGATGTTCAAGTTAATAATTTTATTTCAAATTTTCCCAATAATTCACCAAGTTCTCATAGAATCAACGTGAAAATTGGTATCCCCACGTTTTTCAGCATGATGAATAGGAAGTAGCCATCACTTTTACCGTTGCTCGTAGAGGGCGCTAGTTACACTCTAATAGGTAAATCGAAGCTTATATTTTATTGTGAATGCAGAATCACATAAACCGAATGGAAAATTTAAAAGAGCGACCTTTTTCACATGAAAAATACACACATGTTTAATTTTGATATCACGCTCCGTTTTCGAGATATTTGCATTGGAAAGTTTTAATTTGTAATTTTTAATTCTTCGAAATACAAAGTTGGCTTATCCATCTGACAGCTATCAGTATTTATGCTTGTTAAGCTTGTGTCAAAAAGTGCTAAGCAAGTAGCCTTACCTTTTTCTGCCTTATTTGTACAAGAATAAGTAATCATAAAAAAAAAAATGCCACGGCATAATGACTTTTTAAATAGTGAAATGCGATTAATTTGTGTTTTAGTTCAAACAGATTTTAATGGACTTGCTGCAGCCCGGATATATTTACAATTATATCCAAATTATTCCACTAGTCCCAGTTTCCAGGTTTCCCATTCTTAAATTTAAAATTTGTTTATATTTCCGGTAAAACCGAAAGTGATAAAAAATTATAATGTATAGTTCATTCACGTTACGAAAATGGTAGATGGCGCTGCAATCGACGTCCGAATTACACTGCCAAAATTTAACTTGTTAACTCATGGCGGGTAATTTGAAAGTAAAATGTTAGTTGTATAATCTTTGTTAATTCCTTTAAAAGCAACACTGAATACTAATGTCAAATATTTTACATAAACTTCGGATGAACACATGTAATTTTGCCTTAGGTGTTAACCAATAGCCAATGTCCAAAATATAAGCCTATTTTTTTCAATACTATATTCTTATCGTGAATCGACTATCAGTTGAATGATTTGAAATTTACGCAAAATAGTACATTCCGAATTTTATGGACCGGGACCTATGAGCTCGGACGCCCGGTATAGCACTGTAAAAGAATAATTGTAGGATTATTGTACTACCAAAAATATTATACTAGTATACATATACGGTCAAAGAAGGGTCCCATAGGCGAAATATAGATGCCACCTCTAGTATTCTCTTATGGAACTAATACAAATATATTTCTATAAGAGAATACTAGAGGGGGCCATTTCGCCAATTAAACCCTTCTTTGACCATATGTATACTAATATGATATTTAGTAGTACTTATAGTAATTTAAAACAACATTTGTTACCACTAACCATCTGTCATACGCACAATCACTTAAGTATTCGTCCCAATTCGTTTATTTACAAAATCAGAAAGACACAATTCATCAAAGCTGCCACTTGCACCATCATCGTTGTAAATGCAGATGAACTCGGATAAAACGAATTCGAAAAAAAAATGGCATGTTTGTTTTAAATATGATTTTATCATTTATTTGTAGAAGAAAAAATGCCTGTTTTCAGAATCAGTCAGTTCAATATACGTAGGTAGATTTATTGTTTAAATTAAAGCGACTGGAGGAGACTAGCCCAGATGAGAAGAGCCACCGGTACTAAACAAACGAACGATTCACTGCATGCACTCTGATTCGATCCAATCCGAACAACTGCTAGGCTACCTAAGCTCATATAACTGACGAATGTGTTCAAATTTTGCCGTTAATTTAATCTTTAAGATTAAATATCCGCTGTTACCGATTCCCCATCATAACGCAAATACTTTAGAATGCATTGAAAGTGCGATTTCTGTTCGTTAAATGTCGGCAAATTTGTTCGTTATAACTGTGTGGTACGTTATATCGGAATTCATCTGTATATCGTGTATATCGGCATCATAAAGTATATGGGCCTCTGTTTGCAGTTATTGCTGACTAGAATGTCGCTGCCGAAATGCACGACTGAACATCAAAGAATCCGCGTAAGTCCAGAGTGTGTGAGCACAGGCGCTTGTTGCGGAGTTTTTGTTTTGTTTCGTTTTCGCGACGAAAGAGGAACGTGAGAAATGCACTAACACTTCGGACCAATTTTTTTTTTTGTTATCCGTACGATTGTTCTCGTCTTGGAACTGTTAGGTTGGAAGTAACAGGAATGGAGAATCGTTAAAGCTAGACACACATTTTTTTTTTATATATATATATATATAAGTCCAATGTGATCCCAGCTTTAAATTTTATTTTTACGTTAGCCAACCCAGCAGCTGCCATTTTGAATTATTCGTTGATGTCCGAGTGATTTATTTTTCCTTTTTTATATTTTATATATAAAAAAAAAAAACGAAAACGGATTATATTTTACCTATTATCCATTTTTGATGACTTTTTTTAAATGATAGTCATATGTATTTTTTGAAATATAATACTGGAGATCCGCTAACTAAACTCACCGTATGTGCATGCTTTCTTCTATCATGTATTTTTCATTACAAAAATTATATGCACGTGCGCACAGAGAATGCACAAATACAATATGAATCGTGACGTCCACTTTTTTAGTGTGTAGGGTCCTAAATGATAATAATAGCATTCAGTGTCGAAATGCGGCAATAATGGTAATTATCGGTTCGATGTTTTGGTTATTTTAGACGTTCTTGCAGGTGTTCAGGGCTCGAACCCCCCCGGAGGCGATCGAGCTGGTCGCCAGGCTCCTGGAGTATACGCCCTCATCGAGGATCAGTCCGCTTCAAGCTTGCGCTCATTCGTTTTTTAATGAGCTGCGCGAACCCGTGACGCGTCTACCTAACGGCAACGAGCTACCCCCACTCTTTAACTTCACCGAACACGGTAAGTAGTAATCGGCACTCTTTTACCCGCCAAAAATTGAACTAGTGCTGCCATCTAACCGTACCATGCACAACTATAATACATTGAGTCAAATGTTTCACCGCCGGGATGGCGCTGAACAATACGTCAAATGTCGATGATTATTGTTTTTTTTTAATTAGAATGGCCGATTGCCAGGTTATGTACGGGTTGAATTTTGTAATTTAGCAGTTGACTACACTGACTTTCTTGTTATACGGTACGAATTCCTTGTTTGATTGAAATTTCTGTATATTACCTATTCCGTGATTAAACCATCACTGTACATTTTTGATTCACCATTCGTAATCCTCCCGTATAACTAAAGAAATTACCATTCACTTTTGTTTGAAGACGAATCCCTTCTCTGTTGCAGAGTTAAGTATCCAGCCATCACTGAACGCGATATTGATACCGAGAGGAGCCCAGGACGCGTCGAACAGTCCGCAAGATGGCGCCGGGGCCTCGTCGGCGGCGGATGCCACGGACGCGACAACGGCGCCAGTCCAGCAGGCCGCGGCCTCCGGCATAGCTTAGGTAGTCCAATTCCGTGTCCCATCATCCCCCCACTATTACTACCGTTACTACAACAACAACAACAACAACCAAACTTCAACAGCAACAATTACTAATACAACAGATAACGCATACTTCTTCGGTACTCCACGGATGTCGAGTCGATACCATCACCACCACTACCATCGACCGCTGCGCCACCTACCCTATTACTGCGAATCGTGCGAAGATGGCGCCCGTGTTATTTTTGCCTACCAAGCGATTAATTGGAATGGATAAGGGTGTAACGATAACAGCAGGCATCTCAGCGCGGATTTCCCCGACTCTGTTGCCCTTGGATAAATAATAATTATATTTAAAAGTGACCCCAATTCTCCTTCCCCTATTCACCTATAGCCACGTCATAATATTAATTAATATCAATTTAGTATATCGGTAAAGAAGAAGCATATTAGGACTTTTATTATCATGTATTTTTTTTTCTTTTCAAAGGAAGAAAAAGCGGACTCGATTCTTCTGCGGACGATTCTACCACCCCTTCGACTTCCCTCTCCCTAATTAATTTCCCCCTCCCTCCCTTTTTAGTATACACGTACCATAGTTGAGGAGAAACAATATATATATATATATATACAAAATAATGATAATAAAAAAAAAAAAATTGAAAAGAACGATCCCACGTGCGATTGTTGTTTATTAATATTATTCCGGACAGCTGTATAATAGGTTAATTATATTATACCACGTGAATTGTACAGAATATAAATGTTTGTAAACCCGGCATTTTGTATTAGTGCCTACTACAATTATTATACAATTATTACTACTACTATACTGCTATTAGAACTATTACCTTCATTGTCCTTCGGAAAGGTGATGATGCAATCAGTGTTTTGTTTCTTTTTTAGGCAAATTTTTGCAACGGCGACGGAACAAAAATCGATATTACATTAAAGATACACATAAATTGAATATGAATAATTAATGTTTTAATAATACATGTATAATAATTAATACATGCATAATAAGAAAATAGTGCGATTGAAGGCTTTTTCATTCATATTAATAAAGAAAATGTAAAATAAATTAAAGGGGAATTCCGTTGGTTGGTTTTTATTTTACGTGGAATATACTTACTTTAAATTGGTATATTGACCTCCCTTTCCACTATACTAACGACCGTGATTGTAATTTAATATTATTTTAATTGTATCCCCAGGTATATATATATATGTATGTATATTTTAATTAATTTATTTGTGATCAAGGGAATTCCCCGAGAAACTAGACGAATCCCTTAGATTATTACGAAGGAGAAAATTCTGATCATAGCGATTGTTCAACTATTACATTAACTTTGTTAATACTGTTAGTGCTGTCAATATTATTATTTAAAGTGGTTGTTTTTATTTTATTATTATTTTTTTTTTTTTTTTAGAAGTTAGACGAAGAGTAAATTATTATTATTAAAAATTTAGATTATATTGTCTTAAATATAAATGAAAGATATAAGGATAACACATATTATATTATATTTGATGATGGTAACAAAGATGAAAATAATAATAATATTAATTAATAATAGCTACTACACACAGATTTGGACGGGTTTGTTAATTTCCCCTTTTCCATATCGGTAATTCCCCGAATTAATTAATTTTCCCCTATTTTTTTTTTTTATATGTGATTTTTTAATGTTATTATTTTATTGTATGATTAGGGATGTTTAAAAAGGCCAGACGACGTGGTAAAGGAGATATTCTACCCTGAAATATTTTCCTGGTTGAGATTAAATTAAAGACATTTCTTTATAAAAATAATTAATTTATATATAGGCAAATTTTCAGGAAAATGGCCTAATGGATTTGGTAATTGGGGGTAGTTTTGATTTTTTTGATATATTGTAGGGGTTGTCCGCGGAATTTTCTATGTTTCTTTTGTTTTCTCCAAATATATCTGCAAGTGTGCGCCAGGGAATAGAAATTTTTATTGTTTCTAAAGTATGCTTAAAATTAGCTGCAATTTCGGCCAAAATGTGCGCTATATAAAAAAGTTGTCCTTACAATTTAGACCAATTTTACTGCAATTTGAATTCAACAATTTCCAATAATTTATGCAGCCCTTAAAGTTGATTGTGACTGGCATCATTGTGATCCATTGTACTGATAAATAAACGCGATGGAAAAAAAAATAAGCTTAAATAAAATTCCCCTTCAGAATTCAGAACTGACATATTAAATAATTAGTTATTAAAAAAATTCAATCCACCCTATCTCTAGAATTGAAAAAAATAATTTTAATCGTTCTAAAATTTTTTATTCTGCCTTCCCGGTGCCGAAAAGAAATATTTAATTTTATTTTAATTTTCTCTTCGCTCCCCAGAATTGAAAAAAATATTGAGAAAGTATTTCCCTTCCCATGTTAAAATAATTTTAACCGATTAAATTTGATTAATTATAAAAAAATCGGCAATTAAAAAATGTTATCTCCTCCCGCGGTTTTTTTTTAAATATATTTATAATTATTGATTCTCGCTCTTCTCAATATTGAAAGAGATCAGCATTTAAAAAATTGAATCCCCTCTCCTCGGTGTTGTTCAAAAATTGTTCTCCTAGTACTGAAATAAATCGGCAAAAATTTTATTCCCCCTCACCCCTCATTTTGAGAAAAAAATGTTCAATATTTTAAAAATCTTTAAATGATTTTCAAGGGGGCGGGGGATGCTCTCCAATGTTATATTGAAAAAAAACATTCAATATAACATTGGAGAGCATCCCCCGCCCCCTTCAAGTGGAGTGAAAAAATCGTCATTCATCCCCTCCGTAAAAAAAAATAATTTTGAATATTTCCTTGATTATTATTAGATATTCATCCCATCATCATTTAAATTTGATTAATCCTTTCACTTCCCAGTATTGAAAAAATCAGTAATTTCAATTATGAATTCCTAGTTTTATTTACAGCTGTTCGCAGTGAGGCTCAATTACATGATGAAAAGGAATGATTCTTAATGATTCGGATATCAGTTTATTTATTATTAATCTTTCATAAAAGAAAAATTGGCATTAGTTTGTATTATTTTCTTTTGCCACCAGTAATTTTTTCAGCGTCTTCCAATATCGTTTTCCATTCTTTATGCATACTTTCTCGACTTGTATCACATTATTTCGTTTTGCTCACTTTGTTTTGATTTGTTGTTTTATTTGATACTCCCAAAATCAGTTACCCATTCTGTCTGTAGACAAAAAGCATTAATTATTAATAAGTCTAATAGATAGGGAGTATAGAAGTCCTACTTGATCATAAACAAAAGATTAGGATCAACTTCTATAGAGCGCATAATTTAGCAGGTATTGAAAAAAATCGAAAGATCAGTTTTAACTCGAGGAAATATAAGAAACAGAAAAATCCTAATCTGTATTTAAAAAAAATTAAGAACAACTTTTCTCTATCAGGCACAGACTTTAGTAAATATTTGGAAAAATTTTTATTGGAAAATTTGCAATATTATTCCTAGAAAATATCCATAAATCCGATCTACCCCGAATTAATGCATTAATTTTCTCATATTTTGTCTGGGCTAACCATTACCTTAAAAGTAAAAAATATTTCTGTATATACACGCATAATGACGGGATAGTACCAGAAAAAAGAATAAAATCTCTTTTATCACTACACGTAAAGATTTATACTGTCCGCATAACAGTTTTTCCTCTATTTTTGCCCCCACTTTCACCTTACAATCCGATCGATGCCTCACCGCCACAAACTGAACGAATAATCCATGGAATCTAAAGAATAGTGAAACGTTAAAGTCGCTGACAGTTTCCGATATCGACTAGAAAATAATACTACTACTAACTGCAATTTTTCGCTTAGATATTTATAATACGATGCTCTGAGTGTTCGATGGAGATTAACTGGACGATATATGGGTATATTAGAAGGAATGTATTTCGCATTGTGAAATGAGAATTAAAAAATTGAATACACAATTTAAACCACCTACGGAAAAATGTGTAAACTACTACTAGCTTGTGCTTTAGAAGTAAAATAATACATATGTATGAAAAAAAGCAAAAAATGGGTGAAAAATTTAAAGATAAAAAGTAGTTTGTAACATGATAATAAAATAATAATTGAAAAAAAAAATATGTTCGTTTATAGCTTATACTGAGTGCAATGCGTGCATGATCCAAGTTTATTCTGTCACCTAAAGGAAAATTAAGAGTAATAAACGCGAAAATTTTACAAAAAAATATATGTAATATATATTATTGTAAGTACATAATTGTCACGCCTCTATTATTACAAAAAGAAGTAATTTAAAAAATGGACATTAGATAAAGATTATTTAATATATAATTATGATAAATATATAAAGTTTACGTAATAATTAATGATACATTTTAGACGTGCACTATGTTGTGTATGGTTTTTTTTTTTTTTCAAAACGTATTTTAAAAAGAAAAGCCGCTGTAAAGAGGAAAAATAAGACGAAATGTGAAGTATCTCATGTATAAGGATAATGATAAACATTAAGTAATTTTAATTTCGAACGAAGATTAAAAACAGTGTTTATATAGTCCTGCTTTTGTTATTATTTTTTTTTCTTTCCTATCGACGAAAGAAAATAACGAGGCACACATGCACATGTTTCGCGTGGTACATAATAATAATAGTAATAATAACGTTAAAACATACAAACTGCTACCCCCAAATCTCCCGAAAGAAACATTTGCAAGTGGTGTCCTGTTTTTATCTCCTACCCCTTCCTCCTTATTATCCGATTTCACAACCACCACCACTAATTCTAGACATACTATAATTAATATAGATATTTATTATTGGACGATTTACACCTTATTGCTGATGATAATGATGATGAACTGTCATTTTATTATGTTCAAAGAAAAATGTTATTTAAAATAAATAGACAAATTAGAATATTCTGTTTGATTGATTGATCGACTCGCTGATTTTCTTAATATCGGATTTTCCGTTTAACGGATTCTTTATATTGGTGAAATTCTATAATTTAAACGTCATACCAACATTCACACACGATTTATTAACACTAATTTGGTTATTTGCGGCGATAAAACAACGTACAGGGTGTTTCACGTAAGTGTTTCATTAAAAGTTTATATTAAACTAAAAAATACAAAAATATATAGATCTCTATATTTTTTCTTTGACATTTTAAAATCCGCACTCGCACTTCTCCTGTGGCTCTATTAATTTGATTACGCGGAATTCTTTTGATCTGTGTTGTAACCCCGTGTAAAAGCCACTCATATTTAATAGACAAGCGGTTCTATTTTTATTTCTTTAAGGACTTTTCCACATTTGAAAATATATCACCTTGTCTCTTAGTTTTGAACACCCCTGTATCCTACAATGTGAAGTTGACATTAATTTCCAATCACTTACGTGGAATACCGTGCGTACATGGTGTGTTTAAAAATAATGAAATTATTAGTTAATATTGGAGGTAAAATTATGATATATTACAAAGGATTTAGTAAAAAATAAGGATGAAGAAAAGGGTATTAGTATATTGTATACAGTGACCATTTAAAAGTTTATCTCGTTGAACACTATCTTGCCAATTTGTAATTTAATTTTAGAGTATACAGGTAATTTTTGTTCTTGATCAACTCTGCAATTACATACAAGAACTACTCGATGTCCTTTTTAGTTAGCACTGTATTATACAGTGCATTAGCTAATATAGGATATCCAAAAATGCCTGAGACGACACTTCTACATACAGTATACATTTAATAACGTTTAGGAAAAATTGGTGTTGTCAAATGACGAAACAGAAAGCACAAAATAAAATTTTACTTTCAATTTGAAAATTTCCTGTATTGATTTAACATAATACCAACACTTTTTGAATGCAGATATTTAAACATTTGCAATACTTTTAATGTTAATTAATATTTTGAAAGTTTTTAGATGATCATATTTTTCCGTTTTTTATACATATTAAAAAATAGACTTTGGCGTATGGGAGCCCAATATCTTCTGTTATAATCTGTATTTTTTATCGGTAACTAAAATGATTTGTTAAAGAAAGCATTGTGTACCAATCTTTGGGAACTCCAATATCGAGTACTTTAAAAAAGTCTATAAATTTGAAATGCATAAGCTTCACCACTAAACTATGTAATTACATATTTTTGTGAAAAATTAAGTCCAAGTTTTAACGCCTGTAGTAGAAAATATGAGACACCTAGTATATCAGGACAGTTTTATATAAAAATTTGTGGAAAAGTTGTTTTCTGATTACAAAGAGATATTTAACTGTAGTTTTGACATATACAGGTTGGACGCAATCCATTCGAACAGGTAGATTATTTAACAGTATTTTCTGGCGACGTCTCTTAAATCCTCGACTCGTGCTTATAAGAAGCGTAACAGAATAAAATGAAAGCCGTTAGAAGAATAACATACAACTAAGTAGTGGTAGTGTCGGACCGAATGAATTGCTTCCATTCTGTATTCCACAAACAGAGTACAAAACAAAATTATCTACTCGTCTAACTTATGAACTTTAAATGATCATCCTAGTTGTTCAAAATTTCTGTTTGCGTTAGTTTTTTATTAGTAAATTATAACACATATAATTTAAATGATTCAAACCGCTATACCTTATTATATTTTGGGATTTTGTATGAACTTATCCAAATTAAAAACAAGTTTTGGTTTTTTACTGCTGGTTTCGCGTGGAAATATCTAATATGCATATAAAATAAACATATATATGACAATTAAAAGATAGAGAGAACAAAATGGTGCATTCTATGAATGCTATTTCCTTTTTCGATATATATAATATATACGTGTAAGTGAAAAATTATGAGTGATAGATGATATATCTCCTCTGATGGTCCTTTTAAAAATTAGAGCTGTGTTATAATCGAGCTGAGTAGAAGATAAATACATACTATTATTGTATATATAGAGATAATGTGCTCTTATGGCGAAGGGTATGTACTAATAATAATAATAATAATAATAATCAATGTTTCTAGCTTATACAGATTTACCAATTTAATATAGCCTGTTAGCTAGAGATAGGAAGCTGGCGATAAAATAGAATAAATTAAATTGAGATATAGAAGATATGAATTCATAGGAATTAAACGTAATGTACTTTTCAAGTCGATAACATTAAAAAAAAGAACAAGCTGTTGTCGCATATCATAATTAGTGAAAGAAATCATGTATATATATATATAGTGCTGTCAAAAAATTTGGAGACGCTCAATAGCATCATATAACTTCATTTATGCATTGTTAATTTTGTATATTGAATATGATGATACTCTTTTTTTGTAATTAAAATTTTCAATACTTTTTAATAAAACGTCAATATTGCAATGATTAAAGAATATTAGCTGATCTTTTTTTAAACTTGTCACATGTGAAAAATGAGATAATTTGACATTTAGGTTAAAGGAAATGTGAATGAAGTAAATGAAAATGTCTAGGTTTAATAACGGTTTACTAACTGTAGATCTTCATATATTTATTATCTTCAGTACCAAAAAACAGAATAATACATTTTTCATATTATCTGAGTGAATTAATGCCAAAGCTGATTTCTAATTTTGATCCTACGACTGCAGAAAACGTCTTAAAAATCTTAATGTAAAAACAACAAAGCAGTTGTCAAAATGTAATAACACTTCTATAATCCAATTAACCAAATTTATATTTTCCCCAATCGCTATTAGTAACTTCCACATTGTTAATAGACATTATATTAATATGTTTGATTAGAGATAGATATTACTAAAAATTATTGTGAAAAATTGAAATTTGGTTATTTTAGGGAAATATCTGTTGCGTTTGGCACGATTTAGCAGATTGGTAAGCCGCCCTCAAAACAGCTGTCAAGTCAAAACTTCTTCTAAAATATAATGCGTATTCGTCGAAGCGCGTTCTTCTCATTTTGAGGTTATCTTCAAATTGACAGTTCTTTCCGTTCTTTCATTTTGATCTGAAACGTCATGTTCTTTAATTAAAATTACTGGACGTCACCAATTCCCTATAAAATTTGTTTTACAAAAAAAAAAACTTGTATAACAGCATATAATAAGCATATTTTTATATTTTCAAGATTTCTGTGTGTAATTTAGATTGATAAAGTAAGTGAAGTAATTCACTAATTTTAAAAACTCTGTCTATTAATATAAATTTTTAAACTGTGGAACCATCTATTCGGTAAACCATTTTTAATATAAAAAATAATAATAAATAACCCAGCAGTAAAAGCAACAAAACCTAAGCCGTATGATTGCTATGGAGCGCTGCCTTCAAACATTTTGAGAACTCTATATATGTAGTTTGATTTCAATATCTCTTTTATCAAGGAAATAACATTTGGAAATTTACTGGGAGTTATAGTTTTACGTAATATCTATGCACTTAGATCAGAAAGTGTTCTCTAGTAGCTTAGCGTAACATAATGCCATTGGAAGCCGACACAATTTACTATGTTACGTAAAATCCTTTTCACAACCAAATATCTTCTCTATTGACTACAAGATATGCAGACCTAGTTGAATTGAGAAATATTTGGTTGTATAAATATATCACATTTCCTAATTGACAAATAAAATACAACACCACACGAATTAATGAATAAAATATAAATTTATGACCATAATATATATAAATAACTGTCCAAATAGTTTCTTTTCTCAACGATTTTATTATAATAATTATTTACTATGTGACAAAAAAGTAAAATTAACATAAAATTTATGATACATATATATATAAATATTATTGGTACATTGTTGATTAGTTTTCATTTCTTTCTCCATTTTCAATCGATGTTTTTTATGCTGTATATATCAATTGCTAAATGTATGTTTATTGACACTGCAATATATACATATATATATATTAAAAAAATAAAAATATAAACTGAAATATTGGAATCTGTGCGATTTTTATTTATTTTATTCAAAATACAAGGGGCAGGTAAGTTCATTCAACCCAGTAACACCTTCTGCATCATATAGGATCGACTTGGTTGGACTCTTTCCTCTCCCTCGGTGATACATTTCGAAGAACACAAGTATTGGAGCAGAGGTATTCGGTACTTCCCGCAAAAGTCGACGAATTTCACGTGTTCGATTCTATTATCGAAGAAAACTCCTTTAAAATAAATGAGAAATTATGCAACACATAATAATATTTAAATTTAACCGCCATATATATATGAACCAATCAGATTATGCAGAGGGAATTTCCTAATTTGGTGGGAATTTTGACAGATTCAAAATTCTAATTTTTTTAATATCTGTACCCTTGGTAATGTTAAATATAAATTATAATATCTAATTTAGCTCATACAATAGATTGTCAATTTATGACGCATAACACTAATAATAAAGATAAGTTATTATACAGTAAGGTTATGTTAAAAGTTCAATGCTACAGTTTTATCAAGTGTTGTTTGATTAAATAAAGTCAAATAATTGCATAGTCACATTTAAATTGTATAAAACGAACATTAATTACCTTTGCAATTCGGATTCACACAACGATGAGCGCAATCCAAATAATTAAATAATGTTTTTGGTATATCTCCAACACTTACAGGAATATTGTGGATCTTAACGTTCCTCGCAGACAGTTCTAATAAACTAGCTGGATTGTGCGTCATTGTGGTAACGAATCTCACTACTAAAGGGTTTTCCCTCAAGCTCAGCTGAAATTTTATATAAAAAAAAATACATAGGACCCTAAAAAGAATTTCTATTGATGTGTATTGTACCTCGGTTAAATTTTTCAAAGTAACTATGTTTTGCGGAAGTGTTTTGATCCTATTCTTATGCAGTAAGAGCGATTTTAAATATTTTAAGTTGGCAATCTCTTCGGGAATCCTCTCGATTTGATTATCACAAAGAACTAGAGCGTGCAACACTTTTAATTGGCCTACAGACGATGGCACTTCCATTAAGAGATTACCACCCATCGAGAGAACTTGTAAACTAGAAATCTAATTTAAGCAAGTGATGAAATATAAAAATAATATTCCTTACCTTGTTAATTTCCACACATTTTTTGAAATCGTCGCTATTCTATTGCCACCTAAATAAAGATAACGTAAATTCGTGCAGTCCAAAACTTGCTCTGGGAAGGCGGTGAAAGAATTTCCGCTCAAATTCAACTCTCTTAACATGGAACACTGCGAGAAACATTTTGGGAGGGTTTCGTTGATTAAATTATTATTTTTCGCGAAAAACACACTCAAACACGGGCAATATTGGAACACATCTGGCAACACTGTTAAACCGTTAGAACTAACGTCCAAAACTTTTAAATTTACAAATCTATAC
Organism: Cetonia aurata; assembly: GCA_949128085.1. Classification (NCBI taxonomy): domain Eukaryota; kingdom Metazoa; phylum Arthropoda; class Insecta; order Coleoptera; family Scarabaeidae; genus Cetonia; species Cetonia aurata. The sequence continues at coordinate 42,219,605 of OX421885.1, forward strand.
AAATTCTGCGGCAACGTTTTTAATTCGTTATGGGTTAGGAAAACAGTTTCGATCTCTTTCGACGACTTCTTCTCGTCCTGTTCAAACACCTCCAGATTATGATCCAAAGTGGCGACGTCCAATTGCATATAGGAGAAATCCAAAATTTTGTTCGAATTATCACTGTCACTGCTACTGTCCGAAGTGTAATTATCCATTGCGTCTGTCTATATTAAGCTTTGTGTCGCACGGCACTATTGGAGACACATACTATAGGGATTGCGTTCGAATTCCGAGTTGCAATTACGACAAGTGATTGCTTGAAAGATGTCTGCTAAAGGAGATAAATACGATAACAGTGACTTTTGCCCTCTGATTAGAAAGAAATATGATATTTTAAAACTTTAATATATGTTTTAATGATGAATTTGCAATTGTTTTGACGTGGAGACTTTGTACGTTTATGTTTACTATTATTTCATATAACGTTAAAAGGTGATTAAAAGGCAATATTTACAATGAAATAATTCCATAGATTCATTTATTAATAACATAAACATCTTTTAAATGCAATTCGACTTTCCTAATTGTTATTAAATCTATTTTTGACGCGTTTATATACAAATTGAATAGTATTTAAATACCTTTTAGATACATTTACATTAACACGGCTAGAATAAAAGTATAAAAAACTGGTTTGAACGCTTTTGCAACGTAATGTGTTTATAAAACATGGCTGAATATTTTAACTCAAGACTGTTGATAACCATTAAATAAATTTTAATGTATCAGAAAACTCTTGAATATACTTGTATTTAATATAAATTTCTTAAATAAAATGGAATTATTTTTGATAAATCTTTATATTTATAGTGACAATAAAATTCTTATGTTGCATCTCTGTAAAGCATAACAATCACCATGTCAAGCCGCTGTCATCTGTCAATTTTAGGAATCGCCTTCGAGTTGTATACAAATACTTTCTTTCTTCCTATTTATTTTAATTTGCCGTAATAAAACGTTTATCCATGAAAGTCGAAATGGAAGATATCGACGACTCCACGATTTGCGATTCAGTGGTAAATCCAGGATGATTAGTACGTATGTTTATGTGTAATGTAACCTAACTTTTTCTAGAATTCTCTCGTGGAGGGTTGTCGTTTACCAGTACATATGATAGGAACGGATGATTGGCGTGAGTGACAACCTTATTATAATTCATCATTTAACTTGATGTATTTTTTTTAGCTCTGGCAGAGATTATAAGTATTAAAGAAACGATGGGGTTAAAGCAATACTACGTACATTATGTAGATTGTAAGTTAATTATGAAATGAATATGAAATTTGTTTACCTTAAACGTGTTTTTTGCATTTTAGTTAATAAAAGATTAGATGAATGGGTAAATGAAGATTCATTAGATACGAGGAAGGTGCATTTTCCTCGGAGAGATGGGGGAAGTAACACGGGAGTTTCAACACCTAAAAAAATTCATATCGGTGCTGGTGGTTCAGTTTCAAGGTATGTGATTTTTAAATCTGTGTAGTGTAAGAGTCGTACTTTCAAGTTTTTTCGTCTTTATTTTATTTCATCCTGAATTGTTCTTCTACAGTTCTTTTCATTGTTTATCGTCCTTGAATTTGTCGTGGTAGCCTCTAACAATTTTTTATTTCTTTTTCCTCCTGCACTTTGTCATTTAAAAGTAATTTTTGATTAAAAAGGTCAAAACTTTCGGACAGATCTTATTTTTGTTAATTTTCCTGCATTTTCGATGAGTTTTAAAACATGTACTTCTGTTTAAAGGCCGTCCAGTCCAGTATCTAGCGGAACAGAATTAGTCAATGGTAGTGCTGTTCTAGCGGCAGCTTTACAGAAACGTATTAATCGCAAACGAAAAGGACCATCTTTGGAAAGCGAGGATTCTTTAGAGGCCCCGGCGCAATTACCCCCTAGTTCACAACAGCAACAACCGCCGGGGCCTCGACAATCAGGTAGCATGGTTTCACACCACGACGATGTGGTCACCAGAATGAAAAATGTAGATATGATAGAATTAGGACGACATCGGATAAAACCGTGGTATTTTGCGCCGTACCCACAAGTAAGTAAATCAAATTAGATTACATGCCATTTCTATTAATGGTAATAGTTGAATTTCCTGCAGGAAATGGTCGGTATTACCTGCATATACATATGCGAATTTTGCCTAAAGTATCGTAAAAGTAGAAAATGTCTGGAACGCCATCTAGAAAAATGTAATTTAAGACACCCACCCGGGAACGAGATTTACCGCAAAGAAAATATATCCTTCTTCGAAATCGACGGAAGGAAGAACAAATGTTACGCACAGAATCTATGTTTGCTAGCGAAATTATTTCTAGATCATAAAACGCTCTATTACGATACCGATCCGTTTCTTTTCTACGTGATGACCGTTTTTGACAATAGAGGATTCCATATTGTTGGCTATTTCTCGAAGGAGAAAGAGTCAACGGAAGATTATAACGTTGCTTGTATCCTCACGATGCCTCCCTATCAGAGAAAAGGTTACGGGAAGTTATTAATTGAATTTAGTGAGTTGGTATTTAAAGGGGCATTTGAATAAGTATTAATCGATCGCTTTCTAGGTTACGAATTATCAAAGTTTGAGGGTAAAACAGGGTCGCCAGAGAAACCTCTATCCGATTTAGGTTTATTATCATACCGGAGCTATTGGGCTCAGACAATCTTAGAAATTTTACTCTCCATGAAACCTGTAGGTGATAACGAGAAACCTCAAATTACGATCAAGTAAGTTACATTGCAAATTTCTACTGTAAATACAATCATTCAAAATTAAGAAAACATTTACATTAGTATTAGAATATTTTTCAAATTAGATATTCTTGTTTGTCGTTGGGACAGTTTGACTAAGAATTAGAATTATTAAACACTAATTTTACACTTGTAAATGTTATCTTGGCCCATAATTTTTGCTTGTCCTAGCCCTATAAATCTCGAAAAAGGATCTGAGAGTTTTTTTTTTAACTAATTGTTTGCTTAATTTGATAAAGTAGAACGTAAAGGCAACCAGTAGGTTAAAAGAAATATTTTGGCAAAGAATCACCATACTAGACCTTTATTTTGTCCTTCATGCCTTTTTCTGTTCTAAGAATTGGTTCTATTTGAGTGTGTTTCGGATTTCCCTTAATCCTCTCCGCTTTTATCATTTTTTTATTTCTATTCCCTTTAAATATCATTTTTTTATCACTTAATGCTCGTCTATATGTTCAAGTGTTGTCAGTACATAACTTTATACAGATAAATGACTATTGTCCTTCTGTCTGTTCCTCCTTCTTACTGTGTTTTAAATTTTTAACAGTTGCACAAGCAAAATTTTATTTTACAGCGAAATCTGCGAATTGACAAGTATAAAAAAGGAAGACGTTATATCAACGTTACAAAACCTAAATCTGATAAACTACTACAAGGGCCAATACATAATAACGTTGAACAGAGAGATAATAGAAAATCACCGCAAAGCTATGGAGCTACGACTGGTGAGGATAGACCCGAAATGCCTGCACTGGACGCCGAAGGATTGGGGAAAGCGAGCTAAATGGTGATTTGTTATAATTTGCATGCTACTTCGGGTTGAAAACAAAAAAAAAATACATTTCCGATTGAAATGATGGTCTCAGATACACTATGAAGGTACCATGTTTGTTATCCAATCGTCTTTCAGATAACATACGCTCTAGAGGAATTAGATTCTGTACTGTTCAGGAATGATGCTGTAGAGTTGTAACGAGAGAATTGTAACGGTGTGTTGAGTCTTCACTCTTTGTACGATACCTTGTTGAATTTGTAACGGGCAGAGGCTAGCAGTATTATAAAAATTTTGTATATTTTGTGTATATACATTTAATAAGAATAAATCAGTGAAAAGAATCGATTGTGTTTTATTTTTTCTTCTTTTCAATGAATTGAATTAAAATATTCATTGGGATTTATAAGATTTTATTATACAAAGGATTTTATATACAACTGATACATTTGTAATTTTAAATATATAATATATTAAATTTAAAGATCCCCTTAATGTTCTATTTATTTTTATTTAATCGCAAATACCAACAATAATAATAATAATAGCTAGACCGTAATGAATTCATATTATTATTACTTTTTAGAGACGCTAAAAACTAAGTACGCAATGGCAGTTTATTATAAAATGTACATTCAATACTATAACATTCTATATATAAATATTGATGCAGGTTTCTTTTTTTTTAATATCCTTCACAGATAGAAGAATATAATAGGAAACATCAATAAAATTTCCATAATATTTTGTGCTTCAGTTTTAGCGTTTATTCCTTCCAGAACGTGTGCTTTTAAGACTAGAGAATTTCAAAAATGAAATTTAGTTTCTTCCTTTGAAAGTGCTCCCCCAAATAAAATTACATCATAGTTCATCTTTTTTATACGTCGTATAAGTACTGATATATTCTAAGCTATGTACAAACCTTAAATTTATTAATAAAAAAAGCAATAATAGTAAAAATAAAAAAAAGGTTTTGCATATACAGTTACTCGCAAAATTGAGCGGTTAAACCAACGAGAAAATAGATATATGTATTTATTTTCAGTCTTTCATACCACTGATGTTGTTATATAAATATTTTTTTTGCAAAAACACGCTTCTATATTCTCGTTGGTGTACGCTCAATTTTGCGAGTGACTGTATGTCGACGTGTTCAACAACGAATTTCATTTGTTTACGTATTCGAATCCTTAAAAAAACATTTCTCAGTCTTTATCATGTAATTTACGTGAAAGAACTAATATTATCGCATAAACTTTGCTGCTTAACAATGAATTTAAAACTGATATGTTTTGTTTATAGTCGTAGGTAAAACCACCAGTTTGATCTGTCATTCATATCAGTGTTGCCAATAGAAATATTATAATTGTATCTACGTGCCTCATAACCAAACTATGTTAAGTTTATTTTGCCGAAAATTAATTTTTGCGCCTCCGTCCAGTGTTCGATGAAAACTAACACTTTATTTTGTTAATGTTTATTAAAACTATATAAAACAGAAAAGAAACACGTTGTTTTTAATACATTACATTATATATCTACTACTTATATATTCGTGAATGTAGCCACACATTGCCACCAAACATCAAAACAATTATATTCCCTAACACCCTCTCCTAATTTTTTTAATTTATACAAAGGGTTTACTAATTTCCTTTTTTTTTTTTTTCAGAATATCCTAATTTAGCATTTTTACTAAGGAGTCTTTATGTTTTAAAAACTTTGACTTATTCAGTGACTTTGTAAGAATGTCAGCACTTTGAGAGTCTGTAGGACAGTATTTAATATCCATATCCTCATTAACATAGAGTTCATGTATATAGTGATATCTTACGTCTATATGTTTAGACCGTTTATTAAAAGTTCCAGTTTTAATTAGCTGTATTGCACTTTGATTGTCAATATTAAAAATAACTTTTGAAACCACATTTAAGTCTTTCAATAAAGATTTTATGAACATCACTTCTTTGCAACACTCTGCCGCTGAAATGAATTCTGCTTCTGTTGACGATAGCGCAACTATTGGTTGCCTCCTTGAACACCAAGCGATTGGTCCTTCTGCCAGCATTATCACATATCCATTTGTACTGCGCCTTGTATCACGATCGCCAGCATAGTCCGAGTCACAATAGACATTAACTTCTGTAACATCTGAATTTGAGTTGAAGTGCACACCCTCTCCTAGTGTTCCGGCTAAATATTTTAGTATTGCTTTTACACATATTACATCTTGTTTGGTAGGTTTCTCCATATGTCTACTGGCAATACCCACCGCATGCGCAATGTCAGGTCTTGTTCTTGTTGATAAGTATAGTAAACTTCCAATTGCTTCGCGATATGGGAACTTGACGTCTTCCGTTTCATCTCTTGGTTCCACGTTGCAATATGGTGTTGACACTTTCTTGCAATCATTCATGTTGTATCTTTTAAGAATGTTTTTCGTGTATTCTTGTTGTGTCAAGAATATTCCACATTTATCCCTCATTATTTCTATTCCAATGTAACTTTTAGGTTTTTCATAAATTTTCATTATAAACATCTTATTTAATCCTTCCAATACTTTCTTGATACCGGCTTCTTCCTTTCCAACAATGAGACCGTCATCCACATAAATCGCTATGATTATTGAAGCATCTTCATTTTTAAAAACACAAGGTTCGTTCTTGGTTTGCTCACATCCAATTTCCCTCATTGCTTCTATGAATTTCTTGTTCCATCTTTGTGGAGCTTGTTTCAACCCATATAAAGACTTCTTTAAACGACATACTTTAGTCTCATCTTCTTCGAATCCTTCTGGTATTTTCATGTAAATATGATCTTTTAACTCACCATAAAGGAATGCAGTCTTCACATCAAATGTTATCAAGTGATAATTTCGAGCTGCCGCCAAGGCAAATAATGTTCTTAACGATGATTGGCCTGCCACGGGACTAAAAATTTCCTCAAAATCTATATGTTCTTTTTGCTCGTATCCTCTTGCTACAAGCCTTGCTTTGTAGGTGCCATCTTCCTTGACTTTGAATACCCATTTATTTGAAAGTACCTTCTGTCCCGCTGCCTCATTTTTATCAACAATCTCCCATGTTTCAGTTGTTTCTAATGATTTTAATTCTTCTTTTATGGCTAGTTTCCAATTTTCCTTTTCAGGTCCACTTATTGCTTCTTGAAATGTGAGTAGTACATAGTCTTGTAATTTTGCGGGCATCTTTCTGGTTCTTTGACTGTTTTTAACTTCTTCTTTTTCCTCCTTTGATCCTTTTTCATCTTCATTTTCTATTTTCTTTTCAGTTTCTTCGTGTTTTGTGTCATCATCTTCCTTGTCCAATTCATCATCTGTTATCTGAACATCTTCATCTTTATCAATTCCGTCATTATGAATCAGTCGTTTATTTTCAAAGAGAACATCTCTAGATATTATAATCTTCCTATTTTTCTCATGAAAAAGTCTATATCCTTGAGGGGCATATCCAACGAATGTGAATTTTTCGCTTCTCTCGTCTAATTTCTTTAAGTAACCCAGGTGTTTTGCATATGCAGATGCGCCAAATATTTGTAAATATTTTAAATTAGGTTTTCTTCCAGTCCACATTTCGTACGGAGTTTTGTCCAAATTGACTGTTGGTGAGCGATTTGTTAAGTAAGCAGCTACCCTTATGGCTTCTCCCCACATTTCTTTATTTAAGGTTGATTCAAATATTAGTGACCTTGCCTTTTCCATAAGCGTTCTATTTAAGCGTTCTGCTTTACCGTTAAGCTGTGGCGTGTACGGTATTGTATGTTCCAGAATTATTCCTCTGTTTTTACACCAGCTTTTTAATTCATTGTTGACATATTCCTTACCGTTATCGCATCTTATTTTTGCGGTTTTTTGATTCCATTTTGCCTCGGACTCATTAATGAACTCTTTTATAGCTTCAACCGCTTCATATTTGCCATTTAGCAAGTAAACTGAGGTAAAATGTGTGTAATCGTCCAAAAAAGTAATAAAATATTTCATATTATCCCATGTAACTGGTTCTATGGGACCACAGATATCTGTGTGAATTATTTCCAGTGGTCGAGTTGCTCTGTACCTTGTTTCTGTGAACGGATTTCTTGTCTGACGCGCTTTAGTACATACCTCACATACATGATTTTTTAGAATATCAAACTCTTTTTCTTTTAATTTTAATCCATCACTTATTTCTTGCAGTTTTCTTAAATTACTTACGCCAAGATGACCCAATTTCTTGTGCCAATCTAAGGCATTTTCAGTCTCAGCTGTCAAGGCAGTTTCTTCTTTTTCTTTTTCTAATTTTACTATATATATCCCATTCTCATTTTTCTCACCCTCCATTATTTTGCTTTTATTTTTAAACACTTGCACCTTGTCCTCTTTAAACACTACCTCACCACCATTTTGTGTTATTTTATTTACGGATAGTAAATTTTTACTTAATTGTGGCACATATATTACTTCTGAAAGTGTACAATCCTTCATTTCTATTTTTCCACTTCCACACGAGAGCATTTTTTGACTTTGTTTGGCTGTACTAATTTCAGACACATTCTCCTGCAAGTCTGTAATTAACTTTTTATTGTTGACCATATGAGACGAGGCACCTGAATCTAAAATCCATCCAGTTGAATCAGTACTGTTCTTTTCATCAATATGCTCTGTTAGAAACGTGACCTTTTCCTTTGTTTTATCGTTGTTATTTTTGTTTCTAAAGTAGCAATCTTTAGTTTGGTGGTTCCGTTTCTTACATATATTGCACATTAGGTCATTTTGTTTACATTGTCTGGCAATATGGCCAGCTTGACCACACTTGAAACATTTTCTATCATTGGTATTATTTCGGTTAAATTTACTTACATTTTTCGTCGCTGATGTCTTGAAAGCTACTTGTTCACCATTTTTTTCTAGGTTATTTAACCTATTTTCTTCTGCAAGTAGGCGAGCAGTTAGATTTGCTAAGTTCTTCTCTCCCTTTGATGTTGACTCCCACGCACTTATAAAATACCTGAAGTTTTCGGGAAGGGTCGACAGAATTTTGGTCATTAACATCGTTTCATCGATGTTTTGTTTTAAGGCTTTTAGTTTGTATACTAAATTTTCAAGATCGGATATATATTTTGTCATGTCTACTCCTTTCTTATATTGATAATTGTAAAATTCTTGCAGCAAGCTATATTTTTGCTGTTCTGTATCTCTTTCGTACACTGCACACAGTTTATTGTACATTTCGTGGGAATTATTGCAATTTAATATATGCGTTAATATTGGTTTTTCTATGGTTGTTATTATCAATTTTTGAGCAGTTGCATCCTTCTTTTCCCATTCGATTTTTTGAGCATTATCTGTGGGGCACGGCTTCTCACCATTTACAATGTCAAATACCTGTTTAGCTTTTAAAAATATTTTAATCTGGAATTTCCACACCTCGAAATTTGTCGAGTCCTTTAGCATGTCAATTTTTATATTTTCTTCAGCCATTTTTTTCTTACTTTCTTCTTGTTCTTAATTCTAACCACACTTTTGTTTTCTTCCTGTTACTGTTCACCTTTTTTATTTATTACTTTTCACTGGCACTATTTCTTTTTAATTTCTCTTCTAACCTGGGCGACCTGGGCCCATAACCTGTTCGATGAAAACTAACACTTTATTTTGTTAATGTTTATTAAAACTATATAAAACAGAAAAGAAACACGTTGTTTTTAATACATTACATTATATATCTACTACTTATATATTCGTGAATGTAGCCACACATTGCCACCAAACATCAAAACAATTATATTCCCTAACATCCAGAAACACTGATCTTGCATTACTTTAAATCGGCCGGAAACTTACCATTCTCCGGCCTAGGCCGGCAAATGATCACTAAAAGTTGGCAACACTATAATCAAATTGCTGACATTTCTGTGATTAATTGTAGATTCGATGACAGGTGACAGAATTTTCGTTACACAATCTCTTAAATAATTCAAATTCTTTCCAATTCGATTTTTGGAAGATTTTACAAGTAATAAATTGTTAATAACTTGTTGCGCAACCTGTGTAATATGAGCTGGAGTCTCCATTGCCCTTATTAATAATATCTTAAAACGATGATTTACAATTATTAAAAAGAGGTAAATCATTTTTCTTTTCAAAACCTAAATTTAATGATGAGTTTTTAATTTTACTAAGAATACAAAAAGAAAATCTGACATCCCAAAAAAGAAGATTTGAAAAGAAACAATAGAAATTTCCATTAAAATATACGAGCCCCTTCAAAACCTTCATGGATACCAAAATAATTTCATGATTTTTATTGCCAGATGAAAATGCATAAATATGATAATCGATTTAATGTTTTTATTTTAGTAATCTAATAAAAAGAAAAGACTACAGCTGTGATTAACATAAATAAAAGTTTAATTTTAAACAAAATTTACCCAAACCTATATATTATGAGACTTAACATAGTTTGGCGCTAAGATACAGAAATTTTGATTTTTCATTGTATAAATATCTGGAACGAAATAAGTTTGCATTTCTCACATTACATAAAATAAATTTAATTAAAGACGTAAGATCTATTATTAAACACTTAGTACATCCAGTTAAATTCGTCAAGATAGATATGTTTGCGCTGTTTCTTTCTTAAGATCTATATACAGGATGTTAGTCAATCACTGTTCATAAATTTTTTTCATTTAATTCTGTGATTTTTACCTTAAAAATCCTAAAAAGATAATTGTCTAACATCATGCATAAATAGAACTGGAATTGCACCTTTATTTATTATCATCTTTTCCTCATCTGTTACTCCACCTTTCTACACAGAAGGAATACTATTACATCCATTATTACTATCCTTTACTTTTCTTTTAAATAGATATCTTTTTCACATTGAGAATATGGCAACACCAAGAAGACCAATGGAAGGTGACAAAAATATCAGGAAAGTGGTTCTATTATTAAACATTCCTAACACAGGTTCAGGTTTGTGGTCGATTCATCTAATTGATCTACGTATCATCGATATCTGAAGGGGGATCTAGGGCTGTGTGCAAAGTCACGCTGACCCCACGATTTATACTGACAGCGGGATAAAATACTCCATATAGATCGCGGAAAGCGATCGTGCCTTGAGGTTCCTCGTTCACGAAGAAGGCCAAGGTGTGCCTGGTCAAATCTAGAAGCACGCCCACGGTTCCTCCAGCGCTGATGCCTCCTTCGACGCGTTGCTCGTGACCACCAGCGTGCTGGAACCAGGAACGTTGGCGGTCTATGTACATGGCCCATCCTTTATCGTCTTTACCTGGAAAAGAAAAAAAAAATATAATTAATAACATTAAAAAAAAAAAAAACGGGATCTAGTTACCTAGCATCTTATCTCTGCAAACATCTATTCTAGCGATTCCAAACGCTGGATCTGTGTCAGCATCGAATTTATCTACGGTGAACTCCCAATAGTGGATGCCTCGGCTAAATCCGACGCTTCCTAAAGCCACTCTGTATTCCCAACCTTCTCCAGTCACCCTAGTGCTATCTTCGGAATATTGGAGTCCGGGACCGGATAATATTGGGTCAAAGGTGAACCAGGCAACTGCAATTTTAAGAGAGCTTGTTTATTTATGTACTAAGTATTATTTATTAAGCAGTTATTCAAATTGCATCTCTCTGGCAGTCAAGGTTAAAAAGTTTATAAACAGTTTAACTGTAAATTTACTATAATTTATATAAATTAAAGATAAATTTGAGAAATGAAATAAGAAACAAAGAATGATTATCAATAGATGGTACAAGAAAAAGAGTAGTCAAAATCTTCAGCATAAGAATTAGATTTACGTGATTCTAAACAATCTTGCGTAGTTGGCGTGTATGCTCCTTGTCTGAACAAAACAAAAAATAATCGGTAGTTAATCGACTATTAAAGTCATTAAACTCCAGCCGGCTATCCAATACTGCCATCTAATTTCTAGTCACGCAACTCGCGCTGCGGTACCAGACTTTTTCTTTCGGTTTGTTCTCCATTAATCCGCAGGCTATGCGTCAAACAGTAATTATTATTTCATTCTCTTAGATTATTTACAACGCCTCCGGCGGTTTATTTGTTACAATATGTCGACGCCTCTACGCTCTTCTTGTACTACGTATACGCCCACAGGAAGTTGGAGAAATTCGATTCATCGCACGGTAATTACCGGGTAGATGGCGCTGTATATCTTTACGGTACGTATTGCGTGCTTTCAGGAAAGGAGTATCTCTTAGAAATTACATGCTATTATGCCATTTCTATTCCGTGTATAATCTTCGTCATTTTACAATTTAAATATCCCAGTGAATATTTGACGTTTTAAAGGCGGGTACATACTAAACTGATTAGTTTGTAGCGAGCTTTAAATATTAATTCCTTTTGTTCTTCGCGAACACGCGCCACTTAATCAATGAGTAAGCGAGTACCGATTACGATCTGTCGTCGTTTTCCCGTAGTGTTTTCAATTGTTTTAAAGCTAGTTGTATACGGTAGGGGGTACCAAGCGGTAACCTTGTACCGATAATTCATGGACACGAAGGCTTCCGTGCAGACTTTGCGGACCGACCATAGCGGCCAATCATTCTTGGAACGTCATCCCATTTGTCTGGAGACGGACATAAATCTCGGCGTTTAGCGTAATTCCGTATTTAAACGGGACATTTCGAAGAAAATATAATGAATGGTATGTTTAGTGGTAGGGATATCTATCATCTTTATTGAAAGAGTTGATCACGCTATCCGTGATGTTATAGAATTAAAATATTTATGATATGAATATGGAATGAGCATTGTTAAAAAGTGGTATGCACATACATTGAGGTTTTTATAACACCGTACATAGCCCTATGTTCGATTTTATTTGTCCCATGTCAACGCATGGGTAGTTATGCAACCAACATTACTCCTATTGCAAACATGCATTTGATTTATTTACGAGGTTATGTTTATTACGTAGTATGGGTGCGTTTTTTAATTACTTGAATTGCTGTTCCGGGTATGAAAGGATTAAAATGCCGTTTTTTAATTCACTTGAGCGATTAGGCACCGCGTTTTAAAATTACACTAATTGCTCGAATACAGTGTTCAAACAGTCTTTTAATGCTCTAGGCTAAGCGGTGGTACGTTAAATTAGAACTCGAACATAACCTAGAAAATTTTACATGAGTACCGTTAGAAGCTACCGAATGTAAGTACCTATGCAGGCAAAATAAGCGTTTGAAGTGTACATGATCCATTTTGCTAAAAAATGAGTGTAAGTCAGGTAGATAAGCTATCTTATTCTTTTCATAAATAAAGTACCTTACTTATTAGAGTTAAAAATATTAAATTAAAATGCAAATTTACAAACACGAACAAGTTAGGGGATAGGAGACTGAACTGACAGATAACAAGAAGTGTGTACAAGTCGTTTTTTAAATGACATTTGTTCGACACAGCCTATCAGTAGTATCCACGAGGTTACTATGTATGACGTATGGCCGCGTTCGCTAACGCATGTTTGCAATAGGAGTAATGTTGGTTGCATAGCTGCCCATGCGTTGACATGCGCCAATTAAAATCGAACATAGAGCCTATGTACGGTGTTGTAAAAACTGCACTGTATATACCGAAAGAAAAGTTGCGAATAGAAAAGATATAAAATTTGAATTTATTAACGTTCGGCGATTTGCCATAGCTCAGTGGAAATAACATGAGTGAGATATTATTTTTCTCGTTAGAGCTCACTCTTATATCGCTATTGATGGTATGAACAACAAATTATTAAACCAATTATCTAAGTGAGCTATTGTAAACATGATTTAGGAAGTTTGTAAAACTAATATAATCTCCAATATTACATTTGCATTAGTGAAAGGGGAAATAATAAGACAATACTCATTTGATAACTAAAAAGGGAAATAAACCGCCTTGCGCAGCATTGATTTGTTTTTATTCATACTTATTTCTATATCGAAGCATCAGATAATGCAGACTATAAATTTCAGTAACAGAGCTCACAAACAATATCAAAAAAAGAGTGAAAAGGAGTTTTAAAAGTCAGCGATACAATGATATAATTACTCATACATTTATTCCTAGCAGCAGCTAATACAATCTTGCATTGCTATTCAGGCATATTTTAATGAGGTATCTATAAGGGATAGCATTTTGGTGAGTAGCACATCAATCAACAATGAAAACGACTGCTAGTTCATGAGGTATGAGGTTTGTTTCTGCAGCGATTTGGGATTATCGGGGATCCTTGCAGAAACAAATGTATGGTTTTCTGTTTTCGTTTCGATCACGGAAACTGTTAGACGCCTTCTCGTCAAATGTTCTTGAACTAAAGATACGATTCATTATATACGTATTCGGTGGATTAAACAGCCACTAGTTATATTGCAATAATATCGCATTCGTTTCTTAGAAAGGAACATCGGCAACTCTCAAATTTCGGTTTCCATCACACTTTACAGATTGAAAGGGTATCATGGTAGAAGCGCAATTTTTTTTTCTGTCCGGTTTAGGGGTACATCCCCTTCCAAAGTCAGCGCGATTTTTCAATTTTTAGGGATATCCAAAATTATAACAGATATTAAAAAAATGAGGGGTATGGAGCAACTCGTCCCCTATTATTAGCTTAGGGTTACGTCATCATAAAAGTAGTATTTAACGTTTATCATCATTCAAAATTTTTACCTGTGATTCATCGACCTGCAACTCATTTTGTAAATGGTACCGAGCTTCGTTGTCGCTAGTTCTGGGCATCTACATTGTCGTTGAAGAAACTCGGACGATACAATCCTTTTTCTGGACATTGCAACCCACAAATCAAACTTTATTGGGCACAAAAGTAAGTTTCTTGAAATCCACGTAGATTTTCAATAGACAGTGTATGCATAATAATTTGGGAGTCGACACTGATTGTGAGATAAAATCACCATTTGGCAATCATCCAATTAAACTCCAATTTTCACTAATTTTAAACCGATTTAAAGAAATTTTGTAATCGTATTCATAATAGTACAACCAATCGATGTGAATTATATCTTTCAATTGAAAATTAATACTGCTATGCGGGTTACCGATGCGAGCTTAGCGATAACGCAGCGAAGCGACATCTATCGGCCTCTCACGCAGTCACTGCCCTCTTTTCTACTTCCATCACGTTTGATTTATTAAGATACGATAACGCGCGTCGGATCCACGACATTCGTCCTATTGAAATAAATTTAGAAACAAACGTATACTTTCTACTCGTAGGGTTGGCTTGGGGTGGGTTTAAGAAACGCGAGGAGTGGGGGAGCCGGACGGCGCTTCGCACGAAACCGTAATAAGTTATTCGGCAACCAGAAACGCAAATCGAGTACCAGGACCGGCTGTGCAGCTGAAAAGACGGGTTTGTATAGCATGGGGAGGAAATACGAACAAAAATTCGTCGCGCCGGGCCGAGAGGTAAGTAAAAGATTCGAATAGGGAAGGAAGGAAAAAGATTTCGCTATCGTAAATAAAAGATATTTCGTATGATTGGGGCAGGGAGTGCGTCGTTACGATTTCCGACTTAGGGGGGAAACAGTTGTGTCGACTAAAACATCGCTTCTATACAATATTATAAGGGTTCGATTATGTAGAGAATATGGTCAGGCCAATACGAATGCAATTCTAGCTGGACAAAATTCGAATAATTGATAGCCGTAAAAATGCACGAAAGGGATCTCAAACCATTGCATATAGGTAAAGTATCACTTAAAAAACATTTAACATCTAAATAAAAATATCGGTCGTATAAAATTACTGCGCTCCGAAACTTTACATACAATAGGGCTGCATATTGTGCATACGTACTGCAAGGGGATGATTTTGTAAGGATCGAGAGTGTCGTGTCAAAATGTCAAAATTTGACGTTATAGAGATAATATGCAATGGATACTGCAAAATTATTTGTGCAGAAATATGGTTGGTTCCGAATGCCTGTAAGTGTCCATAAAATTCTTATTCATGGGTCTCAGGTAATAAAACAATTTCTTCTACCTATTGGTGTTTTGTCAGAAGAACCTCAAGAATCCTGCAATAAAAACTATAAGCGATTTCGAGAGCACCACACCAGGAAAAACTCACGAATAAATACCACATGCGATCTAATGCATATGCTTCTCGTGTCATCAGATCCTGTAATTTCGTCTTTAAGAAGCTCCCGTCAACCAAGGACAAAAAAATTACCCAACGATGTACTTGCACTGTTGGTTACCACAGAAAATGAAGAAGAGCTTTCTGACGAATAAGATGAAGAAGATATTGTACATTAATGAATTATTTGTTTTTTATTGACTTTTTTTCTAATGCACTTTTCTAATGCTTTATCCAATATATCATTTTGAAGTTAATCACTTACTTTGGTTTTTATTATTTCCAATATTGCCTAATATGAAATCTCCCATGAAATCGGTATACATGCGTATACTACATACAATACGAAAATTACCGCAGCCAAATGCTCTTATTCTAATTTGTTTGATTTTACAGTGTCACACATAAAGTCCGCATCATATGAGAAATTTTTTTATCATTTATAATCAATTTGTTTGTCGTTTGTTTGTGCTTAAAAAATGATGACAAATGACATGCACTCACATTACTTCGCTTAATTGTTAAATTTACATTTCCTCCGAAATTTATAAGAAATCGCACTTTTTTCTTTATGCTTTTGGAAAATGTCAGCAAGAAGTTGCTTGCTTTCTATTGTTATACCACTTTGCCCATTTTGAACACTCTAGTACAAGTTTGTTTTTGATTCGACTTCTCGGTTTTGAGTTATTCTAATTAAAGCAAACCTGTGTGAATTTAATTATTTGTGTTTAAATCACCAACCCATATTTTTACATAATAATATTTAGTGACTAAAAAAGTTAGGATGGTAATTTAAACATTTACACAAGTTTGCATCAATTAGAAATTAGAATAATTCAAAACCAAGTCAAAAATCGAAAACAAAACTTATACTAGAGTGTTGAAAATTGCCAAAGTGGTATAAAAATATAAAGCAAGCAACATTTTCCTATGACATTTTCCAAAAAAATAAAGAAATCATGCGATTTCTTGCAATTTACGAAAGAAATGTCCAATTTAACAATTAAAGAAAGTAATGTCATTGCTTGTGTGCATGTCATCTGACATCATTTTTTAAGCACTAACAAATGTCAAAGTCAAAATTTACTTATTATGAAAAATAATACAAAATCCCATATGATGCGGCCTTTATGTATCACTCTGTATAGTGTTAGTTTTAGAAATAAACTTATTTCTGATGTTTACACTATATAGCACTGTAATTTCAAATTACATTTTATGCAAATAATTTTGTCCAACTAGAATTGCAAGGGAGGATCTTTTCAGAACTGAAATAACAAGAATTAAATTTTGAGAAAATCGTTTCTGTTTCGTTGTTACAAGATAATTAGTTTCCCGATACAGTAGAGCTTTACTATATGGAGTATTACATCATTTTGCCTTGATTTCTAAAATAATTTTTCAGAAAAATTGACAATGGAATAAATTTTACATGGAGTAGGTACAGTTTCTAAGTAAAATACGAAAATAATTGTCATCGTGAAAGGGTTGAGTTTTCCTCCTAATAATATTTATTAGCAGATGATTTTCCAATTAATTTCGTTTCAATTAACTTATCCGCGGTATTCACTCGTCAAATGTGTAATTAATTCGTACGAACCTTCAGCAGTTTGAAGTCCTATCAGATCGCTGTACTCCCCCTCGCCGGAACTATTGAACGCTTTCACCCTGGCGTTGTACATGCAGTGGAAATGGAGACCGTCCACCGTGCAGATGGTTTCTGTGCCGCAATACACTTCCTGTAACGAGAAAAAGAAAGAAACAATTGCCAATAAATTCGAAACGTTCCCGCTATCAGAGACTGTCGACAGTTTGATGAATTAGCTTCCACGTTAAGCACCGAATCGGTTTAGGTGTAACATCACCGTTGCAGCTGAGTTCCTCCGAGCGCTTTCATGCACGTAATTAGACCACGATAATCCCGACTCCCGCATTCAATAGGAGGGAAAACAGAGAGAGACGTTATATGTATTGAAGGCTTGAAGAATATGTGTGATGAGCTCGTTCGAGGAATGTTTACAGATTATCCCGATTAGTTAGTATAATCTATTGACCACTTAAACAATAATTTTCTACGTAGATATTTTGTTTGCACGATACCAATTTATCATAATCACCATGTGCATAAAATTCTGTTTATGTTTTCTGTTTTTTGAAGTAGCCAATAACATTCGGAATTGAAAGATAAATACGTAAATTCTTTATGTATGAAGTCCGAAGATTGGTGATGCATAATATGAATGGATAAATAAATATGTTTAATTCCTTCGATGCAGCAAACATTTCAAATAGATTGAGGATTGACTTGATAATGATTTAGGAAAGTAGAGATATGAAACCGAACTAAATAGCCAAAATATTCTTGATGATTTTTAGTATAATGAAATAGGCCGATAAAGTATTTTTAAATACACGTCCGGATGTGAAAAAGCAGACGTGTGAAATGACAGGGCTATAAAAAAAGGGACTGACATTAACCCAAAGTCCACCAAACATTAAATCCTACTTACCAAGCCAATGCTTAGAACAGCGGTTTTCGACTGTCATAATGTTTTAACAGCTCCTATCGCTGTTATGACTTAGAGGGTCGTTACAGACCCTTTTTGGGGAAGCCTTATATAAAAGGTCAGCGGTTGTTAGTCGATGGCATACGCCACTGTTTACCTTCAAACGTTATCTGAATAATACGGTTGTTTTAATGGGCGCATACAGATTGAAGTTGTTTGTTTTATGTGCGGGGTACTGTGAAATATCTCCATTAAGTAGTTTCGAATCTTTACGATGTTACCTTTTTTTTTTTTTTAGTATTTAATTTAGAGAATATTCGTTCTTAATTGCAGACGGAGCTGACAAAATTACCACACCCAATCCTATTACAGTTAATAGTCTAGTAAAAGTTGATCCGATATAAAAGATTAATGACGTGTAAAGCGCGGTGACTCACAGCCCTCCCCCGCTGCGGAATTCTTTGTATGCGGCGCAGAAAGTAGAAACTTGAGGGTCGTAGGCATTCGCCACTTTAACCCCGTCGCGTCGTCGCCCTGTGCCGGCAGGGCACGCTGGATAGTTAGCCCGGAAACTTCGGCCAGAACTCGCTGCCCTCAGGATTCAGCGATGCGCGAAAGTTTCTGAAATGGCACGTGCTGTATCGAGTGGCCGGGGCAATTTCGGACAATCGAAACGGGCGGATTCCGCACTGGACGAGGTTCGGTTATTAATGACGAGGGCAGGACGATTTTCACACAAGAATTCCCTTCCCGCAGTTATAGAAACGGAACGGGTGGATTGGTGTGGGAACGAAATGGTCTTATATTTAATTTTCTTTCCACGACATTCGACACAATGAGTATAAAAGTTATAGGGAATCGAAAGCAGGCGTTGTATTTCTTAGGGAATATGTAATATAATGGATAGATATAATAGAAAATGCGATTAGACAAATCGGATTATAAAACATCAAAGAAAAAATGCCTAAATACATTGAGAATCGGAAAATGCCACCGTGCCGCGGCTCATGATCTATTGTTGGAAAACAATGAACGAGGAATAGGACTACAAACGAATTCGAGTTGCTGCCTACCAGGCAGCCCCATCGCCTGTTAGGGAATCAAGAGTTTAGATGTGCGCTCCCTAGGGGACACAAGCCAAACTCTCAACCCACAAAACATATTATTGTGCGTGAACTAAGCCGTTGGTTAAAAAGTTTAATTTATTTGATAAATGTAGGATAACTCGTATGTAAATACAAATTCAAGTTATCAAATTTTATTTTTTGAAGGCAGTTCTACATGACACGGAAAATGTAATTAAACTAACAATTTCCTTCCAATTTTCTCCAGTTTACGAGGATGGTTCGATGCATTATCCATGACTATAATAATTTTGGTAACAAATTGTCAAATCATTCCGCAAAAACTGCCGGATTCATCTCCTCATGATAATCTCCAGTTTTCTTACCTCCATAAACAAAACAATGTTCAGATCCAATATGTAAAAAGTTTATACAATAAGCCTGTTTCCATTTCCTGACGGATACCTTACACTTATGGACAGGCCTTTAATAAATTCCTGATGTCAGTTTGCTATACTATTGCCTATCCAAATTTTTGCTTTTGTATGGTCTTCATTCATCCATGTTTCATCCAAATAATCCCTTCTATACTCCTTAATTGAAGTTGAATATTATGGTCTCCATTTAATGAGGTCTTGTCGTTCGATTAGAATGCTTCCACAACTCCTTGAAGTTAATTTGCTTCATCAATTTGTACAGTGAAGAACGACACGTTTATAATAAATAAGGGCGCGTCTTTATTTCAATCAAAATTTTGTTCAAAGGAGACAATTTGTTTTTATAGAAGAAAGTATGTACGATTTGGCACTACTTCATCAAATGTAGCAACAATACCAGATTTGTCCTCTACGGTGTTTTGATGGAGTAGCTGCAATAGTTATAGCGCCAGCGATATTTCAAATTTCGTCTGTGTAAACCTGTCTGCGAAACAACCAATCGCAGATGCAAATTTTAGCGCGGCGAATTTAAAACGCTTCCCCTAGTTTAAGAACAGACTAGTTAAATAGGTACTACAATACTCCATACGTATAAAAATGAGGTATTTACTTTAACGTACTTTATGCCCATACCACCTAGTTTCTTTTTTCTTTTTTGATGGCGCGTTACTTGTCAAATTAAATACAACTAAATGTTGATCACGTTGGACACAAATGCAGGAAAAAATGGCAGCAAATTGACGTAAATTTGACTTTGACAATACCAACTAGAGTCAGTGGATCTTGATAGTACCAGATACATGTTATAATATTTCTTTACCGCATCAAACTGTAAGGAAATCATGCAGGAATGAAAGAGAATTAAAGAATGGGGAAGCTTTCATTGTTGCTGTGGAAAAATTTAACTCTAAAACGGCGTAAACCCGCCTCCACTATTTGCGAATTGGTACTACCCGTCATCATATGCTTATTGGCGTGTCTCATGACGACTGCCGTCGTGAAGAAGGAACATCGCAAGGCCCTCGTTTACGATGCCGTAAACGTGAAAGACGCGAAACATGCGTAAGTCTTCAAGTGCCAATACTTCTGCAATTTGATCAAATGCAAATGCTAAAATTTCATAGAGCGATCACCACTATATTCTGGTCACCTTGCGATAATTCTGCGGTGGGGCAAATGATGACAAGAGTTATCGAGAGCCTAAATCGAGATGGTACGTGCATCAACAACTCAAAGACTTTAGATTACACCCTACGTTACACCAGTAAACCTGGTTTAGTCGGTGTACAATTCCCAGACGCTCTATCTAACTCGAACGATTTAAGTAAAGCCATGAAGGTCACGCTGAGGTTCCCTTTCTAGCTAATTCAAAGTTTTTCTCACGCGAAACTTCGCCTTTCAGGTATTCCCAAGAGTACCATTGGAGCACCAATATTCAATATCCACTGGAGGTAGCCAACGAGATCAGAGAGCCTAAGTCGTCGACTGGAGGAGAGCCTTGTATGTGGCGATTTTCGACGCGAATCTAATGGCAGTTTACGTTATTTTGGTGTTTCAGATTACTTCGACTGCGGGTTCTTGATGTTGCAAACTGCAATATCTTGGGAGATCTTAAGGATCCATGAACAAGAGGATTTACCAATAATACAGTTACGTCGGTTCCCATATCCAGAAAAAGACGTTTATCCGATAGACAGCATGCTATTGGTACTTTTCCTATACATGGGATTTGCCTGTATTTATTCGCATGTCCTTAGGAATATAGCTGTGGAAAAGGAGAGACAGTTAAAGGTTAACATAATCTCTTTTATTGTGCAAGTTTTAGAACATCAATTCAATTAAGTGTTATAATTACAAATCATCTTTAGGAAAGCCTTTGACGCACAGGTCTTTTGGTTAATTACATATTACACATTATCTGCTCTTAAATAAACTATTTCTCGTATTTAGGTGTATTTACCTGTTGGAAATATATTTTTGTCTGTATTTTCAGGAGATCATGAAAATCATGGGCTTAACCAGTTGGTTGCACTGGGCGTCATGGTACATCAGTACTATTCTATTATCCCTGATCCCTATTCTCTTGATAGTAGTCCTGCTGAAGATACCCCTAATCGCTGAAAACGCAGTTTTTCCAATGGTCTCACCGATAATCCTATTTGTCTTTCTGCTTCTATTTGTTAGCGCTGTGATTACGTGTGCCTTTGCAGTAAGCGTCTTCTTCCCCAGAGGTATGTATGTAGATTAACATTTACATCATTGAAAACTACTTTCTTATTGTTACAGCTAATTTAGCCACCACTATAGGTAATATCATCTTCTTCCTGATGTATTTCCCTTACAGTTTAACGAGAGGATCTTCTTACGCGAACAAGTTGGCTGCCTGCTTGCTCTGCGGCGTTGCCTTCCCATCCGGCATGGAGGTGATATCCATGTACGAAGCGAATTTCGCAAGTAAAATAAATTGAAGCCTAAACAACCCCGTGTTGATAATCAATTTCGACAGGCTTAACTTTGGACAACGTTTTCAACCCGATATCTCAGAATCAGGTGTCGATGGGATTGGTAATGCTAATGTTAGTCTTGGATTCGATACTGTACCTTCTCATAGCCTTGTATGTAGACGCTATATTCCCTGGGGAGTACGGATTGGCCAGGGCGTGGTATTTTCCATTCACTAAAGAGTTCTGGTTTGGCAAACAGTATGGTATATATAATATTTTCGTTTTATAAAGATTATCTACATCATTATCAATCACTAAGTTCCGATTGACGAATCCGTACGCGATGATTTCATCCGGGAAGAGAATTTTTACGAGAAAGAACCGTCTGGAATGGAGGTGGGTATAAAGATTTTGCATCTGCACAAGAGGTACGGAAAACATAGGGTGGTCCTCCGAAATCTCTCGTTCAATATGTACGAAGACTCAGTGACCGTGCTGCTGGGTTATAATGGTGCGGGGAAGACCACGACCATGTCCATACTGACCGGGATTCAATCACCCACTGGTGGTACCGCTTTTATAAACGGCTACGACATCAGGACAGACATGCGTCAGATTCGGAAGAATTTGGGGTTTTGTCCTCAAGATAATGTGCTGTTCGACGATTTGACGGTGGCGGAACACTTCCATTTCTATTGCAAGTTAAAGGGGATGATTAATAAGATAGAAATCAAGGCGGAGGTCGCCAAATATGTCCGCCAATTGGATCTAAATAGAAAGGTATGATGGCGAGTATTTGTTCTTTTCTTTAGTCCAATGCAAAATTATTTCGAACTTAATCTAGAGCCAAGTGCGAAGTAAGAACCTCTCAGGTGGGATGAAAAGGCGGGTCTGTATTGGTATAGCCCTCTGCGCCAACTCGAAAGTATGCATCTTCGACGAACCGACTTCCGGTTTAGATCCGATAGCTAGACGAAATGTTTGGAATGTCATACAAACTGAGAAAAACGGTTGCGTATCTTGTTTAAGATTCCCCCAAGTAAAATTTTCCCAACCTTGCAGGACGCACCATACTGCTGACGACCCATTTCATGAACGAAGCTGACCTTTTAGGTGACAGAATAGCCATCTTGGCCGGCGGTCTACTAAAATGCTACGGAAGCAGTTTCTTCCTTAAGAAGAACTACGGTAGCGGTTACCGTTTGGTTATAGTAAAATCGAAGTATTGCAACGTGTACGAGGTCACGAGCTTATTAAAGAGCTACATTTCAGAGATACACGTAAATCTTTCTTAAGGTAAAAAATTAAATAACGCATCTTTCGTATCCACGACAGGTAGAGACAGATGTCGGTAGTGAATTAACGTACATCCTGCCTGAAAGTAAGGTATGGAAATTCGAGAATATGTTAGGAGCTTTAGAGAGCAGCCGTGGAAGCTTAGGGATAGAATCCTACGGAATATCTTTGGCTTCGATGGAGGAAGTGTTCATGAAGTATTTATTGAGGTATCCTCGCTTGGTTTGATGCAATGAAAATTTCTTCCAGGGTCGGAGCTGAAACTGACACTGGTGACGAGAATTATGATATTGAGAAAGAGCAAGGTATTACAATCAAAATAAAAAGCTTTGTTTAAACTTTGAAAGGGAACACCGGCAACTAGCAAACTCAGATTTTGATAGAACTATAGAGAAACTGTAGGTTCACATTATGCCTTTATTTCTTAATAGATTTTAGCACCAAAAATTTAAGATAAAAACCCTTTAAACAAAAATCGATAAGACCCACCCTAGTAGTTACATTTGAAAAATGTAAGTTTTTAAGAAAAAATTGTTTTGAAATTTAGAGGGAAAATATCTAAAGACACGTAGAAAAAACATCAGATTTGCATTATTTCTCATGATGACAATGCAAACCAAAAGCAATTTATGGAGGTCACAGCCATTTACTTTCGGTTTTAAAATTTACATGAAACACACCTAGTTTAAAAGAAAAAAATCCGCAGATGGCTTCATTATGCGTAGAATAACACGCCGATTCGAAACATGTAAAAAAAATCCAGGGTATTCCATTTGAAAATCAAAAGTTGGGAACGCTTCCCGTCAAACCGGAGGTAACTTGCACATTGAAAGTTATTGCAAAAATTCACAAAGTAATCTACTATAAACTCTCCCAAATTTAAATTTTTATCTGAAATAATAAAAAAGTTACAGGATGGATCCACAACCTATTAGATAGGACTAAATGCTGAACAGAAATTTTAGAACCATTTATTGAAGAAATTGATGATATTGAATGCTAGAATTATTCTTATACTAAAGTATTCTTTCAGCGCCTGCAGTTTCATATTGAAATCTGAATTTGTTCGTTGTCGGTGCTTCCTTGCTAGTGATCTTCCTCTATTCCTCAGCTATTCAGAACCAGAATAACTTGACTGGGTTCGCCTTATACATGAACCAATTCCTAAGCATGCTCATAAAGAAAATTTTGGCTACGCAGAAATCATGGATGCTTTTTCTAATACACATCGTTCTGCCGCTTGTCTTCCTGATAATCTTCTTGGAGAACGCTAAAAAAGTGAACTCAGATAGGTCTTTACCTGAATTACCATTTACTCTAGATTCGTACCCAAAATCTACAACGGTAGTGACAACTGACGATTCCAATAATCGCTATTATACAAGATACAAGCAGATTTTGAATGACGAAAATAAGAAATACATAGATTGGGGCACGGATAATATGGTGGAGAGAATGCTAGCATTGGTAAAAGAAAAAAAGGTATTCTGATGAAGATTCCTCATGACTTTTCTTGGTGGTTTTCCAGAGATTAACAGAGGAGGGTAATGTCAAAAAGAATTTCCTTATAGGAGCGACCTTTTTAAAGAACGATACAATAGTGGCGTGGTTCAACGGTTGGCCTCTGCATGCAGCACCTCTAGCGGTACAATACGCTATCAATTCAGTGGTCAAGGAGAGGCTTGCCTCGGACTATTCGATACAATTTAGTAACCATCCAGCACCGATTAATGTGGACAAACTCGAGGAAGTATTAAACATTTACTCAAATAATCTCGGACGAAAAATACAACGAAATACATTTTCAGGAAAACAAAGATGATGGAAACCCTCTTGTGATCGCAATACTTATGGGAATACTCCTTCCGTATTTGACAGCATATTTCGTCCTCTTCTGCGTCAAGGAGAGGGCGTGCATGTTCAAGCATTTGCAACTGGTTTCAGGAACTGCGGTGACGATATTTTGGCTAACAGCATTCCTGTGGGATTTTGTTACCTTCATGTTGATAACATGTTGTTTAATGATGGTGATGGCGATATATAAAGTGTCGATAGCTTACGGTATCCTCCAAAATGCTTTTTTCTGTTTGAAATTGTGATTTTTCATTTAAAATTACAGATGTGTTCGTGGTGCTTCTAATGATCTACGCTTTTGCGTCAATTCCTTCCATGTATGTCCTCTCGCTGTTCTTCAAGCGACCTTCCACCGCTTATACTATAGCCAGTATGATAATTTTCTTCACAGGTTGACGGATGCAATCATTCCGACGTAAGTCTAATCCCAACTATCGTTGCAGGTTTATTCGCATTTCTAGTTTTGGATGTGAGTATGCTGTCGATGAAGTTAGGGTATGTCTTCAGCACTCTTTGCCTGTGTGTACCGTATTATAATTTCGTAATCGGGGTAAGGAATATCAGCAATAGATATATGTTGAATGAAGTATGCGCTACATTAAATAAAGATTATGAGATCATGCTGCCCAACTCAACCAAAACTGGTGAAGATATGGCTTGTAAAGCTATGCCGAGTGTATGTTGTGGTCAGTATGAATTATTCAAACTTTAAAGAAAAAATTAAAGCTGTTTTCGCCAAATCAGATTGTAGGTATTACTCTGAAAATTGCGTTGGGAAAAATATGATAATCCTACTACTTGTGGGACTGATCCTATTCCTTTTCCTATTAACATACGAAATTAGATTAGGTTACAATTTGATATACAAATGGTTCATGTCTTGCGTCAATCATCCACACTTCGGTGATAACATAGCAGATACCGACGTCAGACTAGAAGCGGAAAGAGTCAGGAATGGTGAAATCACCAAAGCAAACCACAGAGTAGTCCTCAAGGACACAACGAAATACTACAAGAGATTCTTAGCGGTAAACCAGCTCTGTTTGGGCGTGCCAGAAGGTGAATGTTTCGGGTTGGTCGGTGTGAACGGAGCTGGAAAAACAACGACATTAAAAATGTTAATAGGACAAGAAGCGATTTCTAGAGGTGACGCTTGGGTGTATGGGAACAGCCTCATGGGTAGATTATCGAAAGTGCGGCGGAGCATCG
This sequence comes from Cetonia aurata, assembly GCA_949128085.1. NCBI lineage: Eukaryota > Metazoa > Arthropoda > Insecta > Coleoptera > Scarabaeidae > Cetonia > Cetonia aurata. The sequence goes on from OX421885.1 coordinate 42,246,100, forward strand.
GATATTGTCCACAATTCGACGCATTGTACGCAGATTTCACCGGAAAGGAGACCTTGCTCATCTTCTGCCTGTTAAAAGGGTATAGGTGGAAAGATTGTAGACGAGCAACCGCGATTCTAGCGCACCAATTTCGCTTCGCGCAGCATCTGGATAAGAAGGTGGCCCATTACAGCGGTGGAAATAAACGCAAGCTGAATACTGCTATCGCCTTGTTAGGAGAACCGCCGGTGATATTCTTGGACGAACCGTCAACTGGTAAATTTTTAACCACAAAGTAATTGAGAATTCCAAAACGAGTTTGCAGGCATGGATCCCGGTTCGAAGCATCACTTCTGGACCACCCTGTGCTCCATTAGGGATAGCGGAAGATGCATCATCTTGATCACCCACTATATGGACGAGTGCGAGGCGATTTGCACGCGCCTGGCCATCATGGTGAACGGCGTGTTCCAGTGTCTGGGATCGCCCCAGCATATTAAGAGCAAATTCGCCGACGGTTACGTTTTGACCATCAAAATACGCAGACCCTCTAACGGGAATTCAACCGCCGAAAATCTGGAAAATGTGGAAAAGTTCGTCATGACCAACTTTCCAACGGCCACGGTGAGAGAGATGCACGATACTTTAGTGACGTACGTAATCAGGGATATGAAAATGCCCTGGTCAAAGATCTTCGGTATCATGGAGAGAGGGAAGAAAGTCGTCAAGGTTATAGAAGATTATTCGATCAGTCAGTTCGATTTGGAACAGGTTAGTTATAAACTATCACAACTTCCAAATGCAGTATACGTGTTATTCACGTTTGCCGAAACGTTGAATTACTACTTCCGGTTCATTATTTGGGGTTATGAGAGGTAAAACACAAATGTCAAAATTGGTGTTACTTATTTTTACATACAGGAATTGACGCTAATGGACAGATATTGCTGAAGACGCTGACATGTAAATAAGTTGCAACCGGAAGTTAAGAGATACATAGTTGCTATTATATCTCATACTGCATTTGGAGGTTCAGATGATCTTTGGCAAGTTTTGGTCTGATAAGATTACTATTTCTGTTCCAGATTTTCCTACATTTCACCACGTCCCAACTCACGGCAGTGAAATAAGAAAGCAATGTGCTTACCATATTAGATTTGTAGAATGGTTATTATATGCCCCAAATACACAAAGTTATTTATATTCAGTGAAATGTTAGCTCTTTCGTTGCTAATTGAAGATGATACGTATTAGATTTTTAAGAGCTAATTTAAGAGCCAGAAATAAATAAATATTTTAGTTTTGTGGGCTTAAAAACTGGTCGATATTGTGCTGCATCCAAGGGTGTCTCCAAAAACATATTCCCACAATTAACAGTGTTAAAAATAGCTAGAAAGTCATGACTCATCCACTAGTGAATATGAAATTAATAAATAATAGGATTACTACCAACTTTCCTTAATACTTTATTGATGTGCAATATAACAGAGCGTAGATTATATGACCCGGTAATAATAAAAGGATAAAAATGACATAGAAATAAGTTTTGATGAATTTATCAATATGACACGTTAGTGATGAAAGCTTTTTTCTTTGATCTCATGTCGTTGGTAAACTTACCACACCCCTAGACTGCCTGACAGAACGATTGATCGTTTAATATTCGACCAGACGGATATAATTAAGCCGCCTGGACCAGTGGCAGACAGTTGCAAATGGTAGAAATTCGAACGCCAATATCGGTGATTCACTAGCGACTCTAAACAGCTCCGTTAACAGTTTGCAATGACGGGGAATTGTGTAACAATGGTACGTCTCTTCTGTCCGTGTTCCCCTCTCACTACATTATGGGATACAAATTAATTTTTAAACAAAGTTTCTCTGCTGAGAACAACAAATTATTAAATTGAGTAGAAGTCTTTGCTGAATAGCATAATTTTTCTACGTAGTAATATTGATATATCTAGATTAGATTGGATCAGCTTAGGATTGGGGTAGCTTTCAGAGCGATTTCACTCTTTGAGATCTATTGTTTGTCTAAGAAGGCGTCCTCTAACTTTGCTTTGTTAGGCCTACCATCTTTGAGAGTGACTCCTTTATGTACCTACCTATTCGCTGTGGAGTTCTCTACGCCTAGATAAAAGTAAAAATTTTGTTTTCTTGCTGTGTACTTAATGAAGTAGTATATGCAATTCACGTATTACCCTACCTCCAACTAACTACATCCGCGAGGGTTTCCACAAAAGCGGCATACACTTGGGAATTACTTTGACCTACTTACAATGCCATCTGCCTGCTTTAAACTTTCTTACATCAATACAATCAAATAGGGGTGGTTGTATGTATGTCTTGACGCCACTCGAATTAGAATAAGAAAGAAAGTTTTCCGGAAATAAAAATCGCTGCCTATTTAAACCGCTGTTTGTACGGCAACTTCTAACAATGTTCACCCCACCAAAAAACGACAGTTGCGTGACTCTATCGACTCTTAGATGCTCGAGAAGTTAAATCCGCCGTTCTTGATGCGTATTGTGCGTAATACGGCGTATTACCAGTCACGCATAGACGAATTCATCATGATTACTTGGAACGGTGGCTGTTCCGCTAATAGAGAATGTGTGTAGCTGTCACTTTCATTTATTACTTTCCTCCTTATCTACATATACGTCCATTTATTTATTCGAGGAGGTTATCAAATGAGACATGCGAAAACGAACGTGAAACATTCAAATACGTGGTTGGATCGGCAAATAAACAATTTTTAGTGAATTAGTAAGCGGTTCCTTGCGTGTTACGACTTCTTTAAACGAATGACAAAAAGATTATTATCATCTACAAATTCAATATTTCCTTATTTCCATGAATGATCGATGAATAAATGTCCTAGGCAGAGTGCAAGTGTCATAGCAACATATTCTTGTAATCGTATACTAACACTTCAGACTATGAACTGGTGTTGGGATGAACATAGCTTTTATTCACATGAATATTGCAGTGCGAAACCAATAAGTGAAGCGAAGTTATTCTTTGCCTTCATGACGGCTCATGCCTTCATTCTTTCATATACGCTTCATGTGTTTTCACTATCTACTTCTTGAAACATTTACATAAGCGCTGCGTTCACATAGGGAGAAAGGTTTCTTGAGATCAAAGAAATAAGCATTCAGTTAAAAAAATAATTCTTTTAAATAGTGGCAAAGCATTCTGTTCTTCAACCGTCTTTTTTTTTTTTTTTAATTACGATGTTTCTAATTGAAAACTAAATGGTTCAAATAATTTTTGAAAATTGCCGAACAATGTATAATATTATGCTATTGAATTTCACAAGTTCTAAAACTGTTTAATACAATCTATATTGTAGAAGTTATTATTAATTAAGTTAATATTAATTAATGTAGATAATTAGTTGCATAATACAACCTGTTTAATACGTATTATCATTTGAAAAAAAAAACGTACCTCAAACTAAACTCTTTCATTTTACTGTTGATGCTCTGCTATAGAAACGTTCGTCTAGTGTTGTAAAATTTCTGGTAAAATGTTTGAAAGTATGAAGTGTTATTAGTGCCACGGTTGTGTATTTTATCAGTATTAGAGCAAGGTTTCTTAGGTAACGTTTCGTGTAATAATGTTCACTTAGAGCGATATATTGTAAACTGAAGATCAATATTGTGTCGAGTCAAATGTAAGAGAAAACTCTGAATGGAAAAAATTGTTTTTACTTAAAAATAATTAATTTTACACTAACTGCATTGACTTAATTGATTAGAGAGTTTTAATATCAATATAAAATAAATCTTAGTAGCGACTGAAAGCAATACGTTTGTTTGTATCAACTAACAAATTTGTTATTTTTAATAAACCTGACATCACACCAGTTGGATAAAATACTGTTCTATTCCTATCTCTCTGAAGACTGCCACTATGGCGGATCTGATGGCCTATTGTTGGAATCACAACACCAGCAAAGGCAATGAAAGGGGAACACCACCGAAGACGAACCCCGATTGCCTTGAAGTTATAAATTTTTTAAAAATTCTAACTTTTTAAATATTGAGTTTTTAAAAAAAAAGTTCATGACATAAAAATAAGGTTCCAGCTATTAAAATACCATACAGTAATTAGTTTTCCCTAAGTCCACATTTCAGCGATTTCAACCTACTGTGAGTTGTTGGCGTGCACACTGTATGTCCCGACGATTAAACATGACAAGTTATTCCTAATATTAAATCAAGCTTTACTTACCCTAAATTCGCCTCCATTGCCATCGTCCAGTTCTAAAACGTATCCTTCGATATGGCTCTGTGGGGGAGGCTGCCAGGCCACGGTTACAGAGTTGTTCTCTGCGCTACACTCTTCTGGAATGATGGTCGGAGCTGCTGGGGCTGTTATACAATAAGCAGAAATGAAACATAAAAAGAATTCAGTTATTGATCAATTAAAAAAAAAAATACTTTCGTTTTTGCAAAAGTATCAATTCAGCAGCCATGAGATTAATTACATATAAATACAACATAATTTTATAATCCGTTTACAGACGTAATTTGCCCAACAAAAAAAAAGAAACAGTGAATTTTTTTAACTTAATTCTTGCAATGATAACTTCAACCTTGATTTTTTTAAAAAAATATATTTTCTCATCCTTTTTATATCGTAAAAGTGAATTTGTGTATTTAATTAATGGTTATTCTTTGCTCCAAACATGATTTGAAAGGAATATAGACAGGTCACATCCTATATTTCATAGGAAGCTTTTAAACAGCTGACTCAAGGCATTCCTTCTGGGCTGATTTATGTATGACGACGATCTAAAGCATACAGCGCGAATATACAAAAAGTATTTGAGCGGCTAAAATAGAGCGAATATTTTAGAAATAACGACATGGTACAAGAGTACTGATCTCAGCTCCAATGACCTACAACGAGATGAAATACTTTTGGCGAATTTCTGAAAGGACTTTCAACTTTGGAAGTACCTATGATGAATACGACAGGGTAAAAATCCGGATTTCTTGAAATCTTTAATAAAAAAATATCCATACAATAATGTTGTCTGCTTACATTGTATCGTGAACATAAAATCTGTGTTTGATGTTATCGTGAGGCTTGTAAAGACTTTTCTATTTTGGGGTCTTACTCACAGGCGGTGTTCCGTTCGTGCATTCTGAATACCGATGTGATGTGATTTTGAGCGAGTTTGTCAGTTAAAGGAAGATATGGTGTTATTCTTCCACGAAAAACAGTGTTCTGAGGAGTGTGAAGTGTTGAAAGATACAATCAGTTTTTCAGACATAGCATTTTTCACAGATTTTCTTTGTCATAGGAACGACTTGAATGTCCAGATGCAGGAAAAAAATTAATTTATCAACGATATCTGGGCCCATCTTAATAGTGTTAAATTAAAACTCGATTTATTCGCTGGGCAGCTAGCCGAAAACGACTTGAAAAAGCATTTTCCGAGGCTAAATTCAGTACCCTTAAGTAAACGAAGACAAGCTGAAAAGTTATGAAGATGGGCTGAGAAAACTGCATTTTGAGTTTGAGAATTCAAACATTTCCGTATAACGAAAAGTATTACGAGCAGAAGAATGGTACAGCGATGGGAAGCTCTTTGTCTCCTATAATAGCCAATTTGTTGATGGAAGCGGTTGAAGAAGAAGCCATCAGTTCCAGCGAAACGAAACCGGAGTGCTGGCTGCGATATGTCGACGATATTTTTGTAATATGATAGCACGGAGAAAAGGAATTACAACAATTCTTGGAACACATCAACTCACAGTACCAAGAGAAAGAAGAAAATGGAAGTCTGTTTTTCCTAGATGTAATGGTTAAGAGAACAGAAGAGTGAATTCTACAACACGCAGTATTTAGGAGCAAAAGTTTTGACACAAGGCGAAACCCAGAAGAAGTTATCTGTAGCAGAATTGAATATTTTTCCCCATGTCTTTCGACGAAAATTGTGAAACAAATACGGCTGGATTTGCAGCTTGGATTGTTAAAAATGAAGTTGCATCCATCACATTGATATTTGTATTGTAATGTTTGTTTTTAAAATTTTAGAATAAACTGTATTGTTATTTTTTTCCTTTTGTTTCTTGACTCGCCCCCAAAAAAGTTTGGCCATCACTGCTTTATAGTAACATATTTATGTCTTTAGTATTAGTGGCCACTTATTTTTGATTTTCTAAACATCTGTTACTTGTGGCCAAACTTGTGTGAACGTTAGTGTACGTTCACCAAACCTCAAGATGAATCGCGTTTGCTTTGACCCATTTTCTATCTCTTCTGTTTTTCAAAGTACCGACTTTGCAACCTTGCCGTGGAACGCAATTACGAAAATTTAATTCGGCTTCGAACGACGCGGCGATGTAATTCAAGAGAACAAATAAAATCATCACAAGAGGAACCCGAGTAATAACACAGTGCTGGGCGACCGACGAAAAAAAAAGTTGGAGGAAAAAAGGAGAAAGAATCCACCATTATACAAGAGGGCGAAAATATGCAAATAACGCATCGCGAAGAACATGTATCCACGTCAAACAGGTACAAAGAAACAGAGGCGAGCGAGCCCACGCGGGAGTAAGTTACGCAAAGTTCGGTTAGCTGTAGAAATTAAAATAAAAACGCATGAAAAATAAACGAATATGCACGGAAAAAACACGCGCGGACTGGAAGTCGAGCCGAGCTGCCTTGATTTTCTTCCTCGTAAACATGTTTTCGACATAACTTAAATCAAAATAATGTTTGTATGGTAAAAAAAATTAACATTCTTTTAACCAGGGTAGCCGAAATTTTTGTGACTTTATATGCAGTGCTATCCTGGTCACAAAAGCAGTTTAAATGTACAATAATTGCTAAAAACAGATTAATCTCATGGCAGTTGCTGCTTGTGGGGTAAAAAGGAAATATAAAAAGTATTAAAATTAAATATCCACTAATCACATCAGGTTGTACATGCTTTATCGTAAATATCGGGTGTTGATTTAAAAACGTCATCAAGAGCGTATGAACTTTTTAAAATAATTTGAAGCAAGTCTTGATCAAAATGAGAAACGTTTCACTATGCAATAGATAGGACGAACTTGCCCGCGCAGAATTTGGTCTGGGCCCTTGCCTACTAGTATATTTTTTTGAAACATACGATAATACTTTATTTTTAAGGATGGGACTAGTCGCCTGAGGGTCTCTCAGATGTCTGGGCTCCACCGGCGGTTCCAATGGAGAGATTGATCTATTCACTCAATTTCACGAAATAGACTTATGGGTTTGCCTAAAGTTTTTTTTTTTAAGTGCATGTAGTCAACAGCAAAATTTGGAAACTCTGTTCGAAATTCTTCTAAACAATTTTGGACTGAATAAACTCATTCTTCCTCAACACAGGTGCCATTACGAAAATAATTCTTTGTTTCAAAGAAAAGACCATTGCAGCAAGCTGTACTTTGAGGTTACACCGACAACAATCTCTCGTTTAGTTATGAAACATAAAATAAAAGAATTGAGTCTATAATGAGACTTGAAACGTTAAAGCAGGTTACTCATTTTGTCAAAAGGGAATTGTTCTGATAATAATCATGTGTACAGTTACAGAATAGTATTTTAAAACACAAGTGTCAGAATGACGTTTATGTAATGCGAGTACAAGTTTGAATAACGAGCCGCGTAGCGGCGAGTGATTCAATGTAGGAGGATTACAAAGTCATTGTGACACGAGTTTTTTACAGTATTTTTTCTAACTTGCACATTAATCGCCCATATTACATTCAGGTAAGCGTCTCACTACTGCGTCAATATCTTATTACAGCACAGCGTGCGGTAATAACCATTTCAGCACTGCCTCGTCGTTTGTTTTAGCTTTATCGTAACATCCGATTAGAAAAATCAAGTTACGATCTGCCTTTTTTGCACTATTTTATCCTATCAAAACAACACAGGTAATTTGACGTTTTTAATCGAACACCCGTTATAAACAAAGAATATGTGGCATGATTTTGTGTTTACATAGCAAAATTATGTGTGTGTAAAAAACTAGTTGTCTCTGTTTATTCTGACGTTCGTCATGCGGTATGAATCGTGTTTAATAATGAAAATGTACAGTATAGGGGCATTCCATAATTTATTTCTTTCACTTTTTAGTATTATTTTTTCATTTTATTATATTTCTGTTGTTTTGTTTCTTTACCTGCGGGCACGCGTTCCTCTCCGTCTTTGTAAGCTAGCGGTTCGAAAAACCGTAGGAAAATGGAATGAATACATGAATAAATTATGCTTTCATATCAACACAAATGGAAAAACACACAACAGCAATACGATAAGTAAGACGGCCAGAGCGATACAGAACAAGGAGGAGGGAAACGTATATACGGTGGGTATTGGGGAAAACAATATTTATTTTCGTTTAGAAATAACAAGTCGGAGAAGAAACTGGGGAAGTGTTTTTAAATGTTAATGTCGTGTAAGTACATATTTATAAACGGGCTTCTTATATATGTACATAAAACATGCGAGGAGATGAAGAGGTAACGCGAAAAGTGAGGCGAGTTTGCGATGAAAATTTTAGGGGATGACCTGTAGGGTGATATTTGGTATAAGTGGAAATTGCGTATAAAATTTGCAATACATTTCGATATTTCTGTAGATGTATAATGTTAATAAATTCATGCTTACACAGGTATATCTACAAGCTTACAGATCGCTAGTCATCATCTTAAGAAAAATGAAAAAAATTAAATATATTTACCGCCAGGAGTTTTCCAACGTTAAACCGCGTTTAAAGAAAAAACCAAAAAACAATGAACAATTCAAAAATGAAGAAATTACACATTTTTTTTAACGAGACGCGTAGCGTCGAGTCTTTTTAAAAATGAGAGGCGTTTGAAAAAGAAAATTGAAATTAGAAAAATGAAAAAATTAAAAAAAATAAATATATTTCCAGCGAGTTTTCCAAAGTTAAACCGCACAGCGTCGAGTTTTTCGAAGAGAGACACACTTAAAAAAAATTAAAATCAAAAAATTTCAATAACAAAAATCCCAAAAAGTGAAAAAATCCCAAAAATTTTTGTGGTAAGGGATTTTTTCACTTTTTCTTTTGGATTTTTATTATAGTTTTCAAGCCACAGTCTCCACCCATCACAAGAAAAAATTTCAAAATCAAAAACTTGAAAACATTAGAAAATGAATGAAAATTTATAGAAAATAAATTAATAGATTACAACTTCACCTTAGATTCCCATATCTATTCTAGGCGATTAAAAGGCGGGCTGCTACCGGAGGGGTATTAATCTTCTATAGTGAACGCGGGCCAAGGTGGATCGCTGGGTAGGCGTACCAACCTTTTCAATAAGGGTGCGTTCCAGGCGGAACGCGGACTTTCTGCTTTCTGCTGAGTTGGGGCGTAAGCGGTCATCAAACGACTACTTAATTCTGCTTTCTGCTGAGTTGGGGCGTAAGCGGGTCATCAAACGACTATTTAATAGGCTGGGTGAATGGACGTGACTTTTTAGTATTTTTATAAAAGGCATAAGTTGACCAAACAAATATTACCTTTTTTTATTTATCATCTGTATTTTAAACTGCAACAGTACCTCTTTCTGCATTGTATGTGATTTTCTTACGGTTCACAAGCTATCGGATGTACTGCACATCTAAGCACATGAAAGCTTATTAAATTCGGCTGGACGCGGATAAATTAAGAATTGGTATTCGGTAGAGTTATCTCCCAACTGGTATGTTATTTTATGCATCTGTTTAAATTGCATTGCCAATGGATAGAAATTTATCCAACTATACCAATTGAGAGTTTAATATACCTAACCGGTCAGCAATACATAAATAATTATGTATTTGTAAAAAAAATCCTCAAAAACTACCAATAAAATTTAAAAGATATACATGAAAACAATACACATCAAAGTATGTTGAAGTTGAATATAGTTGAGAGATACAGTTAGCTACACCAAGTTTAAATCATGTTCACGTGTTCAAATGCTATATGCCTATAGAAAATATTGAACGTTTTGTGTTTCTGAGGCATTTAGAAAAGCAGTATTTCTTTTCTTTTTAACAGAATGTTACCTGTATATTTTTGCATATTAGATTTTCTTTCAAAGTATGCAAAAATATACCGGCTCTTTAGCATTTTAAAAATCTAGAATAGGTAATTAAAAAACGTCCTGAAAACATTTACCTTTTTTAATATGGTGAAACGAACGAAAATGTAAAAAATATCGTCGAATTCCTGCGAGAAATCACTAACAAAAATTTTAGGCGAGTCTGAAATATCGACACCTGACGATTTAATGACGATAAAATTATATAATAGATATTACCAGAGATATTAATATAAAAATATCAAATAACTTAAAAGAAATCTCTCTAGATTTAAGAAATACAATGATACAATGATATTTATAAGTACATTAGGTAACTGCAGATTAAACGACGCAAAATAGTATGACTTATTCTCAAAACACTTAAAATTTTGAGAATTTATTAAGAGTAAACTATTGTTGTATTCCCGTCGAAACAGTGGGTGTGTTTCGGGTAGGGGTTGGGAATCTCAAGTAAAAGTCGCACCTTGGAGTTGTGAATTTATTCGTTTAAAGAACTCAACAGATTTCTACAGCACTACTTTAAAATAAATGATACTAAGTTAACTAACTAATGTATTAAAGTAATTAAACTAATAATAATCAATGAAATGAATTTACTGAATTGAATTTGGAATAATAAATGTTGACTGAATTTTGAATAATGAATGAATGAATGTCTTAAATCTAGGTGTTGCATATATTTATAATCTTGCAAAGGGCGTAGGCGTGGTGGCGAATTTGATAAAACAGAAGCAGTATGAGATATGCCTCTTTCTAACTGTTGACTCGAAACTTACTTCTATTAACAATTGTCATAGCAAGCAAAAGCTTTTCCAAGTAAAGCTGTGAGAGTTAGATATTTCTAATATTGTGTTACATATGTGAGAACGAGTAGATAAAAGAAAGAAGTGATATGATACATTGTAACAAACATTTGTTATACGTTATAATACTATACAGGGTTACAACACTATCATAATGACTGCTGGTTCCCGTGGTTTTCCTGTTCTAATATATCAAATTAACAAAAGCAACTTTTTTTAATGTATTTCTTTAAAATGAATTATATTATGGCATGACGCATCCTTTTTTGGATTTCATTACCTCCTTCACTAATATAAGATTTATTTTTCCCAGTATCAAATCCATAAATACAAAATTTCCATACTTCATGCATACACGACGAGGCAACATACGCATACACGAGCAACGCAATAAAATATTCACAACTCTTCCGCCGTAATTCCGTAGAGAGCTGATGGGACAATGTTTTCCCAAAACATCGCCCAGCCCTGCTCAATAATGCACTTCGCATTTCTCCTGTTTTCTATACGGCTTTTCAATTAATATCCAGCATCGACCGCGAAGCGTTTGTCCGCTGATGTTTACGGTTTGCATATTTCACGCTACAACCCCAAACAAAACCGGTCTGCATTTCCTTTGCGCCACGCTACGGTCCCGGTATTGATACGATCAGCAATCGACAATATGTTACCGAGCAGATATACATCCGAACGCAAAATTCACGGATAATCCGGTGATTTTGTGATTTATTTAGTTCGAATAGACGGCGCGTTATATAGAAGATAATCTGCATGGGTCAAATGATGAATTCTTCTTGTACGAGATAAAATTTTAAAATTAAATTGATATTTAATTTAACTTCATTTTTATTTATTCATATTAGATTATATAAAGTTTGTTAGAAACCTAAATTGGGGATATACAGCGTGTGTCAAAAAGTACGCACCATATGGAACTTTTGCAAAATTAAAATCAAATTGTGACCCATTAAACGCAATTTATCTTTCACCGTATACATAATGAGCACTTTTTTTTCATATTAACAGGCATCCTATTGTGCTCCTGTTCACATTCTGTAAAAAAAATGTGTTTTGCTAGTTAGGCCAAACAGAACAAAGTACCCAAACACATACCCCGAGTCTAGCGCGATTGTATGTCTAGGATTTACTGAAAGAAACATACAACTTTGCATTATTTATTAGGCGACAATACCGAGAATCTCTGGAGGTACAAAGTTGTATGATTCTTTAAGCCAATCCTAGACACCCAAATCGTTGGGTGTTTAATTTGGATATCTTGTTATTTATTGCGGTTTCTTAAGAATTAAATAAAATTTGATAATAGAACATATCTCCTGCCAATTTCCCATGAATTCAAATGAAATAACTGCAGTTTTTTTTTTATGAAATGTATGCTGATTGAGATCTGAATGCGATTCTACCACAATATCTTGTACTATGCACATTAAAATTTATAATGCAATTAATATTGGTATTCCTATTTGTATTTTAGTGTCATTCTGTTATGTAGCCTCTTCAGCTCCATAAATAAATAAATAAATTACACACACAAATCGCAATTTCCTTATTAATCCGACACAAGGAACCCGAATTAATCGAATATTGCAAATTTTATAAGCCCCACGCCTCTATCTGACTAGGATAGGGCGCGTAGATCCCTCGAAAGGGGCGCTAATTGGGATTCTTACGAAATTATTAACAAGCGAGGAGAACGCGCTGGAAAGGCACGGAAAGCTTTCGGGAGAGGATAATCAGCGCCAGATTTAATCGGGATGATTGTAAAAGGCGTTAGAGGAACCCGAAACGCAATCTGAAACGTAATGATTCAATAATCCCAGGACTCACGTTTCATCTGGATGAAGTTCAGTTGATCTATGGCCCTCAGTACGGATTTGTCGTCTAAGGTGAGATCGAAGTGCGGCGAAACGCGAGGGGCCGACCATTCTTTGTGCCAGGAGTGGTCCGTATTGGCGACCCTGCTGATTAACATTGAACCAACCTGGGAAAAAAAAAGATAAAAAAAATAGTATTTTACGTTTCACACTATGCAAGAGATCAAATGCAGCAGGCAAATGCGTTCGTGTTAGTATTATTGCTAGAGCATGTACTAGTTACGTTGATCCTTGTATGTTTAAGTTTCCGCGTTGCGGAGATTCGCCTCGCAGTCGTTCGGCCACTTCTCAAAATGGAATATGGCGGTCTTATGTTGATTTGAACGGTGTTGCACTTTTGACGTCGTTACAATAATGTTTCAACCCCAGAATAGTAGCTGTTAGTGTGAGAGTGAGGTTCCCAGGGTTACTATGGGAGTGCGCAATAATTTAAACAGTAAAAACGTGTTTTAAATCCAGAATTTATTACCATAAAATAGGTGCGAAATACATGAAATATGTACAACAACATAAACATGTAAGCGACAAAACATATGTATGTATGCACAGTTGTAAGTAAACACATATAATGTACGTAAACAAACAGGTATTCGCGGAGCTTCGGAACGCTTTTACATTTAGACGCGAAAATTTAACAGTTTTGATTCTAGTAATAACGTGAAATGACAATCTATATACCGATATCGGTTCAAAGCTACGTTTTTCACGTATTATGTAGAGTAAAAAATCTATGGCGGGGCTAAACTTTGCGGAACGGGAATGACTATGTATAAATCTCTGCGTTCATCAGAAAAGTTGTGCCGACGCGACTGCGAGAGCGGAGAAAACTGGTAAAATGCCGGTGTTGTATCAGAAGCTGTGCCGGCGCTAACGGACAGGCCGCGAATAACTGGAAGTGAAGAACTGTGCCGCGTGTATCAGAGAAGTTATGCCGACACGACTGCCAGAGCGCAGAAAACTGAAAAAATGCCGGTATTACACAAGAAGCTGTGCCGACGCCAATGCACAGGCCGGGAATAACTGGTAGTGAGGAACTCTGCGTGTATCAGAAAAGCTATGCCGACACGACAGCCAGAGCGAGGAAGGCTGGAGGAACTTAGGAATCCTGGGTGTCTCAGAAAAGCTGTGCCGCCACAAATGATGATGAAGAGCAACCTAATGCCTGTGTTAAACGCGCGGTTTATATACACTATAGTGGGAGTTGCGTATGGCGTGCGTGAACGGACACCGTCTGCGGGGACTTCATTCCAGTACTCAGCCTCTTAGCTGGACGATTAATATGGTTAGATGTGCTAAACGTTGAATTACACAATAAATTTTTAAATTTAAATTTTTATTGCAATTTCATAAATTTGAAATTATCTCAAAAATCGATGGCTTTATGTCTAAGCATAAATAAAAATTCAGCCTTTAGATTTCAAATATGTCATTAGATAAAGGATGTTCCCTTAAACAAAGATTATTTTGTGTTATAGATCTTTTTTCTCGAACAGCACGTATTAAACTAAGGATTTAAAAAAATTCTATGCTTTTCTATGGCCTACCCCGTCAACTTGATCAGTTGATATGATGTATGAGTTAATAATACATTTACGTACCTGTAAAAAAGCTGCACTATCCGTTTCCTTCAAGGCCTCTATGCAAAATTGAAGCAACGCCGTAGTATGTTGCAACCTAGTCGTACACGTCCCCACCTGGTCCTTCAGCGCGCGTATTCGCATCTCCTTATCCTGCCTGATGCACTCCATCAGCTGGGCCCGTCTCGCGTGAATCGCCGCTATCAGATTCTCGCACTGGGCCGTGACGATGCTCTCGAACTCCTCGCAGTTCTCCTGCGGGCAAAATTCGAGATATCACCCCCTCGTTAACCCACCCCCGAAACGGGAAACGGTCTCTAATAGGGACTAGGGTATATAGGAACCGGCATTCTCTCCCCGTTTAATTACAAACAACGGGAGTAGCCCAACAACAACCCTCGGTGTATTAATAACAGCCCGCGGTGGAATTCGCCGATCACGAAAGCGGGTTTAGTTAGAGTTCGAAGTCAGATATCGCCCGAAGCACCCCGCGGCAGTCACCCGCAAGCCCCCGCCCGCCTTGTTTACCCTTTCGATTCCTTCGATTTCGTTGCGAGTAAATATTAGATTTTAAAATTGCTATGTCGTCTTTGCGAGAGATCCCGCCCGGAAATCTTCTGGGTATCGCGGAACGATTTACTGGTGAAAAATCTACGTATATAAGACGGATGGGGATGCTGAGAAAGAATGAAGAAAAAATAAGCAAAGGGGAAAGATAGAAAACGAAGCCAACGGGTAACGATTTTCGGATCACCGTGTGTAGGTAGAGATTGGAATGTAATCTTGTCAAATCGATTTTTTCTCTTTGGCGATGAAAATACTGCCAATATGCAAGAGGTTTTTCTCAAATGCCATTTATGTTTTGAAAAATAAATTATTGTATTTCAAAGAATCATCTCTTTTTTTTATAAAACAAACGATAATCCAAGTGATGTTACTGGCGCATCCACCAGATTTGCAATATTTTCCTTTAGTCTTTAAAGCTTTGTACTTTCAAAAGTACACACAAGGCAATGTATTTTCTCCATTTTAATCGTTATAAGGTTCAAATGAAATTGTTGGTTTAGTTTACGAAATGCTAGAAAGAAATTATCTATCCAAGACAAGACAATAGAATCATGGCAGAACATATAAATTTGTTTTCTGTTTTCTACCTAGCTTCAACACCCTATTTCGACTTAGCATTCTTTCACCAAGGACTCAACACAGTTCAGGTGTCCCAGCTAAGTGTTTAATACGTGCATCCCGTTTCTAGCAATCATTTATATCTAATTAATTTAACGTTGAACTCTGAGGTGGCTCAATAAGTATGAATAAAGTGTGTCTGCTTCAAAAAGTAGACCACAAATGATTTAACACAAATACCCTAAATTTTCCAGACAAAATTATAAAAGTAGTTTTAGCTTAATGTGAACAGAAAGAGTTATAATCAAACAAACATAAAACGCACCCTGTATTTGTAGGTATAAATTATATTAAAGACACGTCTTTTATTTTATTCAATTTAAAAGATTCACTCTACTAAATTGTTCTTGCTTTTAACCGAAATGGTGATAATTAGCGCCGGATTGAGGCACTAGAATAAATACAAGTTTCTCATATTAATATAGATACACACAGCAAAGGAAATTAGATAAATTGGTTCTTATCCGTTGTAATTGGTGTGAAATTTCACTTTGTTCGCGCAAAAGAGTGCCAAAAAAAAAGTCCGAGAAACGAACTTAACAAAAGTTCTCCCACTAATTGACGAAAAACCACCCCATAGGAAATGCGAGTGCCGAAGACCGGGAAGTAGCAGGAACGGTAATCGAATCCGATGAAATATACCGCGCAGATTCAATTAGCACGCGAGGTAGACAGCTACCTGATTTCGATTATTAAATTTCCATTCGACGGTGTTAGGGCCTAAAAATTCTGCTTTTTTCGTTCCCTTTTTCAACTTTAAAACCGATAAAATTCCATTTTTTTCCCCGCGCGCACGGTCCTTGATTAAATTCTTGCGATTTATCGCGAGGCGGGATTAGATCGGGCAAATATCAACCGCCCCTCGTCCCCCGACTGCGCGATCATGGAGCGCCCAGTATCCGGTCAGGAAAGGCGACGATAAGGGAATAACAATACAACACGCCGTCCGGAGTTTCAGGAAAGTCGCCGGACTATGAGAGAATAAAAGAAATAAAGGAATAAGACTTTCGTGGGTGGGGGAATTGGACGCGGCGGATGTTTGTTCTACTCACGTTAACTTTGTCGCTCATCCCCTTGAGCCTCTGTATGAACTCCGTGGTGGACCTGGCCCGCTCGGACAACTGCTGTAAATTATGCGACAATTCAGTCTGCAACAAACAAGAGGAGAAGAAAACAAGTATTAGAAGATTTATCGCTATCTGAGTATAAAGGGAAGGCTTTCGCAGGACAATAGGACAATAAGATTTATAGCTCTACTTAAAAAGGAGTTTAGATTTTTTGCACAAAAAAAATGTATAAGCTGCGGACAAAAAATAAAATATTTTTCAAAAAGAGGAAAATTGTACACTGTATAGTATACATTCAAACAGAAAGTGTGCCAATAAAATAATAAATAATTAAAAAGCACAAAAAGGAAATATTTTATTTTTCTAATTACGACGGAAAAAAACCACACATAGGAAACCTTAAATAAATTTGTCTTGGAGTAACTAAATCTACGCTTTGAACATTCGCAAGACAAAAAATTGTCTTAGCAGCGGAAGGTAATATGGGCGTTTAATGTGCAAATTAGAAAAAACAATACTATAAAAATAACGCGTCACAATGACTTGTAATGCTCGTACATTAAATCACTCACATTGCAACAAACGTCATTGTGAGACTAGAGATGGGATCGTATCCGTATGATTCGTATCTTTGCTACGAATCTTAAAAATCTTAATAAAGTTTTTCGTATTTCGTACCGACCTATTCGTATCGGCTTTTTATTGTAATAACAAGTTTTGTCCGCATTTCGCAAATGCTGAGCGCCTGACTGTCAGTCATTATAGTTTTGTATATCGAATAGAAGTTCCGTAATCGGCTTTATCTTGTACATATACATATTGCTGTGGAAAAAGGGGATGAAAAACTGTGCGTGAGTGCGTTGACCCCTTCGTCCATGTCAGCTGTTTGAAGAAGATTTTTAAAAGACACTAAATTTTTCGTAAAAGTTAAGTTAGTATTAAGTTACTTTGAAACATGTTGAAAAATTCTTATTAATATCATTTTTAGTTTTGTTTTACAGCAATGTAATTTTCATTTAGCTCAGTTTTTTGTTTTATTTGTTTGTTTGCCTGGTTTAAGTCATGTCACCGTGTAAGATCGCAGCTGTTTGCGTGCGCTTCTCTTGGGCCGGCGTTTGCTCGGTTGCGGGAGAGAGAAGGTAGTGTACAATTAGACTCTGCGAAGGTAAGATCATTTTCCTGAGCGCTGTAAATGTATGTCGTTTGAAGACATTTTGTTTCCGCGTGTCATTTGATTTTTACAAATCTAACCTTAGTAGAGGCATCTTACACTCAATTCAGTTAATTTTCTTTGTATAATATTTGGAATTCCAAATAGTTTGTTATAGCTGATTTAATTTTACTTTTTGAGAGTTCATTTTTTTTTTATTTGATATTTAATTAATTTTTGATTCATTCTTTTCCCTTTTCAATTAGATTTGATTGTAGTTCACTGTTTTGAAGGTATTTTTACCTTGCTTTGTAATTGCTGACTTCATTTGAGCAGTTTTAAGTATTTAAAGTTAAAGACGTTCACCTGAGAACGCCATTTTGCGATTTACACGTGGTGTATAAAATTTTATTTTTCTAAATTTTCTTAATCTTGTTATTTTCACGTTAAATATAGGGAGTTTTCTTTTAAGCCTGGATTTTAATTAATCTAAGGTTTTAAATTTCTTCCTATTTGTTTTTTTTATTTATTAAAGTTCTAATTAATTTTAAAATTCAAATTTTGTTGTTTTAATTTGTTTCCCCACATCGTGGTCAATTTACACCCACTTTCAGTTTCTTAAGGTTTACCTTCAGAAGGTGACCACTGGGATTTTGAATCCCATGCTCTTCAAGAAATTTTTACTCTATTTTAGAGTTGGCGCTCAACTTAATAATTAATTTCAGACATTTGGTCACAAGCATTAATTTAATTTTAAATAATTCACATTTTCATAATTATCACAGCAATATGTAAGAACGTACATAATTTCTTTTTGTTCTAACATCTACCGCGGCAACTTTTGTCCGTATATATTATTATTATAGTATTCATATTCAATCTGTTAACTTGGTTAGTATTATGACGTAAAACGTATGTCTGCTATGCTGCAGTAGTGATGGGAAAAACGCAACGCTCATTCACGACCTTGGATTAGAAGGCAATTTACGGAACGAAGCGAGAAATCCAGAGAACGCAACTCATACAGTTCCGTTCTTGCAAGTTTTACTTCGCGTTTACCAGATCTACGAAAACAAAAATAACTATTGAAAAGAATATTTATTAGGCAGTTATGTAAACAATATTACCTACCTATAATCTTACTACTAAAGAGAAACAAGAAAAAGATAATGCAAAATGGAGAGAAATTAAAAAATAAAAATGCCATGCCTGTTACAACGGCTATACAAATGAAAATATTTTATTCAAACGACAAAAAAAAACCAAAAAAAAATATTTATATTATTTAATAGTAAGATCAAAAAGAAAAAAGTATGTACAATACTATACTTATAGTTTACAGTTCACCGAAATATGATAATTTTTCTTAGAAAATGTAAACTGTTTCCAACATTTTATCGTCAAACAAAATTATCACTAGATTTTGTTATTACTATTAAGAGTAATGGATATGATCCAAAAATATTTCTTTAAATAACCACCGGTATTTACATATTATATTTTGGGAGTATACCTGCTAAAAGGATTAAGGAATTAAACGTAAAAATATTTTGTTTTGGTAGATTTTTAATTCCCATGTTTACCTGGAAATTGGGACTATCTATCTACCAGTATTATTTTCCATTATTTTGTTATACCTATATGAATTTAAACCTTCATACTTATTGAAAGATATTATTTTCACTAAAAATTTGTGATTTTGTGTGTGTGACAGATGTTTTAATATCCACAACGTTTTTGTTGGGATAATAAAGCGAAGTTACAGTTAAAAGTATGGTGTTTTAATCAATAGAAAATCGTCAAAGTAAAAAAGGATCTGCAGGTTCACAAGAATTTTTTTTCGACGATTGGAATTTTGTGAAATAATAGTTAACAAGCATCACAACCACAACAATAATAAACGTACTGTTTACAGACGAGAAAAAACAATCAATGACACGGGCATCATAACCGCGCATAGCAGTTTCTTCTATGATATTCTTCATAGTGTGCTTGAATTTGAATATTCCTTTCAACCGTGGTTCCATGCACCTAAGTATTCATTATCAACTTTATTGTTAGGATAAAATTTTACGACTGTTAGTTTTCAAACTCATAAAGATTCACCATGAAACTATCTTTCATTTGCCCACATAACTCCCTTCCATATTCTTTAAACCTATTACCAATATTATATAAACACAAACAAAAATTCATCTTCATATTTCTTAGCGGCACCGTCTGGTCGACGTACAACCAACAATCTGGATTGCAATTTGTCAGTATTGGTGGCGTAAAAATCTGCATTTGAAAATACAAAACACGAACGTAGTATCCACAGTAAGTAAACATATCCGGTAGATATATGTTGGCAATCAAAAATAACCATGAGAAACCGTCCGTTTAAGGGAGGTGTCCGTGTAAGAGGGGTGTCCGCGAAGGGGAATTTCACTGTATATACAACAATATGATCCATCAGGGTTTCAGCTTTAGCCAAATTTTATCACTACATCTACCATAAATTGTTGTGGATTTAATATCTTAGTTAGGTACTGTAAAATACTTTGAAATAACATCCCCATGCGCACTCCAACATCTCTATCATTTACTGTAACTACAATAACCAAATAAGCCGAATTACAGCGCCCTACATAACTTTAGGCTATACAATAGCAGTATCGCGGTACAGTAGATGATATTATATTCGCGAACGACCGTCTGGGCCACATAAATTAGACGTATCTTCTCCCTCCAACAAAGGGGTCCTTCTCGCATCCTCCGGGCTAGAAACTAGACTGGCGGTCTGGCGGCGTATTAGGTCTGCATATTCTTAGTGAACGAGGAAGGAACAATAGCCGTGTCTGCTGTGCGGCTAATTATCTCCTCGTGAGATACGATAAGAATAATTAACTGTTCCGCTTAAGGGGTGCGGTGGGCGTGTAAATTTCGACGCCAGAATTCGCGCGGACAACAGATGTCGACGGTGCTTTACGTCGACGATAAAGATTCCAGATTGTTGGTTACACGTCGACCAGATGGTGCCGCTAAGAAGTATGATGATGAATTTTCGTTTGTGTTTATATAATATTGGTTATAATAGGTTTAACTAATATGGAAGGGAGTTATGTGGGCAAATGAAAGATACTGTCATGGTGAATCTTAATGAGTTTGAAAACTAACAGTCGTAAAATTTTAATCTTAATAATAAACTTGATAGTGAATACTTAGGTGCATCGAACCACGGTTGAAAGGAATATTCAAGGACACTATAAAGAATATCATAAAAGAAACTGCTGAGAGACTTTTCCATTAAGCGGAATTGTTACCGTCACAACTACTGATGTAAGAAAGATAGTTGATCTTGCAATTATGCCCTAATTTTTCCAGTGTCGAAATCAAAATCAATACGTGGACACTTGCATTGCAAATTCGCAACACAACAATTTTAAACTGTTTGACTGATGAATGACTTACGTGTCATGATATTTAATAACACTGGGCAACAAATTTTCGAAAAGTTCATGCTTCCAAGCTGAGAATAGTCATTTCTTAATGAATTCAATGTGCTGAACACGAAAATGACTAAGAAAAAGCTGAATTGGCTACGGGTTTTCTGTAATATGTACGCATATTTCAGAAAAAGTGTACTTATGTCAATATTATAATACATGGTAAGAAAACATTAGTCTGCTAAATTGCATTACATTATGCAATAGCATCTATACAATGGACAAAACGACGATATGAATTTCAAATTGGTTCCTCTACCCTAGGCGAAACCGACTCATTTCGCTGCATATAGTGGGATATATGTATATATACGGAAAAATCTAGAGCAGCCCGTGAAATTTTATTATTACACGTCGAGGAATGCCGCTGGAGGTTTAAGGAGGACGTCATGTCCGGAAAAGGTTTTAATAAAACTCTAACCCGCGACTCCTCTTGGATATGACGATACGAGATGGACACACGGGAGAATTTTAGATCCGCTTAACAATTTAATTTCGGCTCACTTTACAGTCGGAAGAATTTGGGATATTTCAAGATGAACTTGGAAGCGCAAGCATTTGAAATGTAGACGCTGAAGATGTTACTGTAGGAGCAATTTGTTAAGATATGCTGAAAATCTGCGCGAGTAAAATATCAAGTGAATCTGGGAGGTAGAATTTTGACGATTGAAATACAGCAAGAACTGACACATTTCGTTACAAAACCGTGTTAGGTTGCAACTATATTAAGTTGTACCATATTTTAATTGTAAATAATTATTACTTACATATTGTTTTGAATTGGGAATGATTAATTGTACAAGTTTTATACGTGTATAAATCATCTCAATCATTTTTAAAGTCAAAAATAGGATTAATTAAGAAATAAGGTTAAGTATCGCCAAATTGGTCATGTTTATGGAGGCTGTAAGTGTCACTAATTTTTTAAAAGCTTATTGACAATTTTTTTTTATAAATAGTAAATTGTTTTCGTAGTCATTTAAAATGAGTAATATAACCGAAAAGGAATTTGAAAAATTTGATTATTGACAAACTACTTAACAAGTTTTGTTTTAATTTTTTGCTGGTTATAAAATTATATATAGATATAAAGTTCCAATTTCCTATTTTAGATAAATAACAGCTGCGCGGTAAAAAATAACTATTTTAAATAAAAACCACTAGCAGTTGTCAAAATAATTAAGGGACATGGCACAATATTTACGCTTCACGACAGGTTTTGTTGTGGCAGCATTACTTGTAGAGGTAAGGTTTGGAAGAGAGATGTGTAAGAATTGGCTAAAGTGATCTGATACACAGTTATCAACACAGCCAGCTTTATAGAAATCAAAAGGTAAATTAACAAAAAAATTATCAATGCACGTGGACGAACTCTTTGTAACTCTTGTAGGCAAATCGATAGTAGTGTGTAGACCAAAACTATTTAACAGATCACGTAAATTGCTCAAAGGTGGACTTGTCTCAATGAAATTTACATTGAAGTCACCTCCACAAATAATAAATTGCACAAACAATCAATAAATGTGTTAAAGTCGCCACAAGGTGGTAGATAGCCCCTCGGTACCCACTCTTTCACACTCAGACGTCCGTACACCTTGCTCCCCGCAAGTATTTATGTTTCATAAAATCGAAATGTTGTACCTTTGATTTATGCAGCCCGCGTGCTTTGACCAATCCCGCGACAGTGAGTTATCTGTTTACTTATCTGTGCCAAAATGGTCTGCTTCTTCTTATTTCGAAATTCATGTTACGATACATACTTATTTGCAAATAAATGAAAGTTATAGTGTTTAAATTAATATAAATGTACATTTTTAAATCCTTATATTGCAATAAATAAATATATCTATAACAACAACAAAAAATTCTTGATTATTTTGCATTAAATCGCTTGCGCTAAACTATTAGAATCTAATTCGTACGTAGAATTAGCTTCTGAAAGATTTACTTTATGCGCAGCGCTTCATTTACGTAGAATATTCATTATTCGGATAATGAAAAAAAGATACCGCTTGAGTCCGTGTTATGTTACGAACGATGATCCTACTGTGAATGATGGTGAACGCTTCGTTCTCAACCTAAGATTTTTTCAGAACCATAAACAATTTCAGTCTTGAAATTTTAAAATGAATTATTTTTTTTTTTTAGCAAAAAAAGATGTGCAGAAATTCGTTTAATTCTATAATACCACAAAATTCGCCAACGTAACACGAATAAATCCGCCAGAACGGCACTTTAACGAGAATTCCTCGTCGCCCAAGAGCCGTGCTACATTTAAGTAAAAGGTCGCCAGACAAATTACGAGTAAATTTTATCTCGTCCCTCTGGTTGGGTTCGCCACCTCTCCCGCACCGCAACCCTTCTTCACCGAGCGCACGACGTACCAAACTGTAATAATCCCATTATTTTCCCATCAGAATCGGGCGATGGGACGGGCTTCGTTCCCGAGCATCAAGCTCGGAGACGAAGAAGATGCGCCGAGTTTCTGAACGTTTAACTTTTTAACCGTCTTTTAACTTATCTTCCGCATGGATTTTTCACACCGAAAACTTGGGAGAGTCGAAGAAGAAGCCAGTCGTCTCGACGGGAATAATAATTATCGTACGGCGTTTAATTTGTCTTTGTCACTGGGATGATAGGAGGAAGTGATTTAGGAACGTTGACGTGTGATAGTAGATTTAATTCACTTACCCCCAAAGATTATAGGGAACGTTAATGGCTGGGTTATAACGGTGCCGATGTCTGCTAACTATGAATGAAAGTGTTCACAATTCAACCCTGCGTGGGGGGTGCCTAAAAAATTCCCGAGTTATACTTCGTTTCCATATAATGTGAGTTTTTCTTCTTAACTCTGAACATATAAACAATAAGAAAAACTACGTTGTTTGGGGGAATCTTTTTCCGAAATTTCGGTTTTTCACGATTTTCGGTAACGGACCGACAATGCCCAAGGCCGATGCGCGCGCGCCGGCGAGAAAGCTCCGATTATGTAATATTGCCGGTGATCAGGAGGTAGTCGTGCACCGAACATCAACACATCAAAACCTTGAACGACGACGAATTTGGTGTGTAATGAGTAGAGCAGACCATTTTCCGTGCGCGCCATGGGCGCCGGTATGGGGGTGTATTTCGTAATATACTAGAATATGCGATAGAATAGGGACGCAACATGAGCTTGTTACCGATATAAGTATAGAAGTAAAGACATTTATTCTATCAGAAATAATTAAATATAAATTTGGTTTTCTGCTATTACAGTAATATGCAATACAGTCAATATCTGCGCTCATGGCGCGCACGGAAAGTGGTCTGGTCTAATAATGAGCACAAAGGGGATTGAAGAAATGGTAAAACATTAACATTATAATTAATGTAATAACTATTATTCGGAAAACGTCGGTTACCAAGTATGTAAATTATCGATAGTTGACGGATATCTAAAGCAGTTTTCTTCGATTGTTTTAGTGTTACAACGGAAAATAATGATGATACAGTATGTGTAATTTCTAATTAAGAAAAATGAATATACAGGGTGACAATTTCACGTTTAATTATTACAATATATACAGTATGTGTAATTTTTAATTAAGAAAAATTAATATACACTTTATTTAAGAAAAGTTAAATATTACAAATCATCCTAAAAACCCAGTGCGTAATGGGGATCAAACCAACGACTGGGAGTCTTTGCGTCGAGTCTTTTTACAAGTGAAAAGCAGGTATTAAGAAAAAGGAATATACAGAGGGGGGGTACCGACCATCCCAAACCGCAGGTGTACGAGAGTTAGTGGACGGTTCGGTTTAGCCGGTCCGCGAGATTTGTCATGTGGAATTTTGTTAAAATACGCAACATACCTGTCAATTTACCAAAACTATTCAGAAAATTAGTAATGTACAGAACGTCCTTGGTAATGCAACAAATAGCATTCTTAGTTTATATTTTCTAATTTATATACGTAATTTGATCTGTACATGCGACTAACGCAATATGTACAGTTTTTACGAGCCAGCAGTACTTTACTTGTTTCGTGTCTATTCGAATCCGAACTTGCAAATTGCAAAATAAGGCACCGTTAAAACTGTTTGTTGTTCCCAAAAAAACTTTTTCAAACCAAGCATTTATGTCACATAAATAATACATAAGTACTTTTTATTTGATAGAAATAAATATTTATCCTTCTATAAAGCGTCATGATTTTAAGGTATTAAAAAGTGATTTAATTCATGCTAATTTTGCTCCAAGACTGATGCTTTCAATGCAAGTAAACGATATTTTTAGGTGGTGAAGACTAAAAGTAGTTTCATCCAAGACTGCTAACATCTTCTTGCATCAAGATTGTGCTGTTTAGAAAATATTTTTGTTTTGCCTTAACAAGTTTTTGTCTTGCGGATATTCAAAACGTAGATTTATTTGGTCCAAGACAAATTTATTTAAGGTAAGCATGCATTTTTCTGCCCCACCGCACCCAACATGTCCGGTCTAAGCCACAGTGTGAACGCAACGTCCATGCACCCGAGTTGCACGCGGGGTTTAGACTACGTATTAGACCAGACATTTTGGGGTCCGTGAGTGTACATACCATAATAACTGTTAATATAATTTTAACAGCAAAACAGAATAAAAAACTTTACTTTTATACCGAACAGAAGTACTAAAACAGCTTTTTTTTGGCACGGATAAAGGTCTATAATATGCCTAACGATATACATCACCATCATCTAATGTTATACGTATATACCCGACAATCAAATTAAGGTACTCGCCCAAATATTCAATCCCACTATATAGTCAAGTTGTTTACGATAAACACCAAAAGCGACACTGAAACTTTATATTAGCGCATGAAAAGTTGGTTTGGGGAGAAAGCCGTTATTATCGAAACGATAATGGCAACTTAATAATATCAGAAGCTTAGAACCTTCGTGTCCCTTTTACGCGCTAAAAGTCTGGGACCATTTTCTTCCGATAAAAGTAAAAAAGGAACGAAAAAGTATCGTTAGAACTTTTATAATCAGAAAATTGCTACCCTACAATTCAACTCTGGTGAATGGAAGCCGCGTTTTAGTATATACGTAACAGACGACATAATATTTTATTACCAGCAGCAGATGTAACGTAATAATGCATTTTAGTGTGAAGTACTTTGTCGGAAAGAAACTTAATAATTATAAGAAGGCATGGAGAAATTACTTTCCTTCTTGGAAGATTGAAATCATTAATATAGCACAAGACACTAGCTGATCTCTTAATAAACACTCCTAACAAGTAAAATTCAAGGAAAGTTCCCGAAGGGGATGAGACTTGAAAAAACTTTAATAATTGCTTGTTATATACCTAATACTTCGGTTGTTCCTTCTTTTTTTTTTTCATTTAAGACGTACAAAAACAAAACGAAAACAATTAAGGAATATATCCTCTTTAGCTTGTATATCTACAGTCCACGCAGATTTGGATTTTAATTAAAAAGTTTGATTACGCTGAATTAAAATCATAGCGCAAATTAGGATGGAACACTCAAGCAGAAGTTGATAGCTCCCAGGACGCCTCTGCACCCCCCTGTTCCCCATCCCCAAGAGCTGATTTCGTTGTTTTTTCCTTCCTAAATTAATTAAAACTGATATTCCTTTCGAACACCACAGCCAGGTGCGTAACAGCAGAAAAACAAAGAAGGACAGAGGAGGAATGAAGAGGAGACAGTTAGATGGAATTTTATTAAAAATTTGGTGTATTTAAAGCCAGAGTTTACGTTTTCTTATAACTACAGCGAGCATGAAATATTAGTGAATTGTTTTCACGATATTCTTATACAGTAGCAATATTTAATTTGGAAAATAGTTATATTATTTTGCAATCTCTTGAAATCGTTTCAAACATATCATTTCCAACGCAGTTTGACCTGGTAATTACGATAGTTAAAGAATGTTTGCCCTATCACAATTAGTTCTGCAGATATATGCATGTGGGTCTTCAATCTTTAAAAGAATCATTAAACTTTGGGTCAAATTTGATCGGAAAAGTCCAATATTATCTTTTCCAGAAGCGAAAACAATTTTTCTATGAAATATACGCAAATAGCTTCCATTTGAAGTACGATTTTACGCACTTTGAAAAATTGAAATTTTCTCTCAAAAATCCAAGGGGTGCCCCCTTCAAAATTTGTCAAATTTTGCAATCTCTTGAAATCGTTTAAAACATTACTCTAAACGAAACAAGAACAAAACCACATTCTTGGTATTTGGGCCACATTTAATTGTAGACGTTCTTTTGAAAGTACAGAATATTACTCCAATTCTATAGTTACCCTTTTTCGGATGCGGGTTTCGCTGAGTTTAGCCGGGCGTGAGCGACAAACCGGTGCGCCTCGGTGGCAATAATTACAACAGTAAAACGGGCTTACGTGTGTTCGAGAGCAGCGCCGGGTCGCCCGCTCTAAGCTATCAAGTTAAAGAGGATTTTCGAATACCCCCCTTTTACGTATTAACATCGTTATCGTGAGTATATATGTATGTAATAATACCGAGTGAAGTGTTTCCGTGAAACTATGAAACTGGCAGCGTAAACGTTATATCCTTGATCTTTGAGGGAATTATGACGGCTTATTGCGTTGTTCCTTTGAAAGGGTATACTATTGAAAATGAGCTTTCGAGATTAAGTTCGCCACACATTGAAATTTTATTGCTTTATTGTTTGTAATACAATTTCTTTTGCCAAAGTTTCTAATAGAATAGAATGATAGTATATAGTTTTTTTTATTTCTTCGGATAGTGACAACATAACATTTCAATAAACAATACGTAACATAAAGCAAGTAAACTAAACATTATTAAAAAAAAAAACTATTGAAAACAAAAATCATGATTGGGACTTGCTGATCTTTTTTTTTTTTATAGGAAAACTGTACGTTTTCCCGGAGGTTGAGCCAGAATATGAAGTAGCGTGCAATATCTTTATTAGGCTAATACAATCGCAGCCTGTCTGTAATTCTCTTTAATCAACTGTATTAGCAGTTTTACGTATAATATTGAAAATGTTTAAGTTTGCCGTTTTTAACCTTGCTGGCCCATTGTAATGATTACTAGAAGAATATTTTTTTCATGTATAACGTATAACTGACATTAATGGCAAGGATCAAATACCTACAATCACAGGAGCATTCTGGTAAAAAAATAGTATTTTAAAACACAAGTGTCACAATGACGTTTATGTAATGCGAGTACAAGTTTGAGATTCAAAGTACGAGCATTACAAAGTCATTGTGACACGAGTTTTTTATAGTATTTCTTTCTTATTTGCTCATTAATCGCATTTTTTTTTAACAAAAAATAATAATTTGGTGATTTATTATAGGGAAGGTTGGTTACACTGACATTTTTCAAAATTAGAACTAAATTTATATTTCAACAATTTAAACTTGACATTATTGTAATTAAATTAATTGTTCTGTTAAAAATCATTAATCGTTTAAAATGAGTTCCGGTTGCATTCCACCTGAAATTCGGCAAATTGCTGAAAATGGCGTTGTGGATTTGCTTCCTGAGAAGTCTCGTGATAGATATGAAAAACAATTCCTACATTTTGAAAAATGGCGCACTGAACACAAAATTCAAGGTGTTTCTGAAAATATTCTACTTGCGTATTTCGATATTCAACGCAAGAAATATAAACCGACCACATTATGGACGATTTACTCTATGCCCTGTTTGTCCTGTTTGAATATCCACACAAATGTGGATATTTCAAAATATAAAAAGCTGCAAGCTTTATTAAAACGTTCATCACAGGGTTATATTCCTAAAAAAATTTAAAATATTAGAGGAAGAACACATTAATAAATTTATAAGCGAAGCTAATGATAAAATATATTTAGCTATGAAGTTATGACATTCAATTTAAATCCGATTCTACATATTATTATAAATCTACCGAAAACCAAAAACAATGTTCCGAGACAATTTGCTGTAACAGACAAGAATTGGATGAAATTAATTAAAAACTATAACGATCTTCGTCAAAAACACGTAACAAATAAACGTTTTTTTTTTTAACCTATCGAAATGGTTGTTGTATTAATAGCCCTATTGGAGTCAATACTATGGGAAATGTACCGAAGGAAATTGCCACTTTTCTTCAACTTCCAGATCCTCAACTTTACACAGGCCACTGTTTTAGAAGGTCTCGTGCTACCCATGTAGCAAACAGTTAAAAAATCAAATTGACATTTCAAAAATGTTTACACAAGAAATAGCTGTTAACTTACTTGGATGTTCTACTGTATCAGAGTCTCAATGATGCGACAACCATTCAACTAAAAACACGATTAGTGTCGCAGATAATAATACATTGGAAGAAAGTGTTTCCCTGTCCACAGGACATGGCCGATACTTCAACGGTTAATATTCAAGTATATAATAACTGTACATTCCAAAAGACTCCTTAAGTTAAACAATTTCTTATCCATCAAATAATAAAGCATTTCTTTATTTAATACAAAATACAAAACATTATTTATATAACCCCAACCTTGAAATAATAGTGTTACAAGCATATTAGTAGAATGCAGGAAGGATGACAAACTAATCCAAATAACGTCAGGTACCAGTGCGGCCAACTTAAAATATTCCGGTAAAAGTTCTTTATAAATCTATTATAGCACAGTATGCTGTAATAGCCATATCATGTTTTAGCTTTATTACAACATCCAATTAGAAAAAATATATTATTTTATGAAATGCCATCTTGTTTTTCATATCACTCAATACGCTAGAGGCAACCAGGCAAATATACATGTCCACTATCAGCTTAACGAGCCGGGAATTTTACGAGCTGCACTCGATAAAGTACATAAAATACCTGTTCGCCTGTCTGGTTTACAAAGAGCGCCAGTAATAGTCAGAAACCCGCAATGCGTGAGCCCATTATCGTGTCTACGACGGCGGGGAGTGGACGGGGACACCCGAAAAGGGGGCGACACTATCGACAGAGTGTCGCCCTAGGCCGTGCAACCCTCTAGGGGCCTTTAAAATAGGAGCGCTGCACTGATATGTCGTTGCATTTTATGTCGAAAAACGCACCCTCTCTGCGATACACCGTCTGCGTTTTAGTAGACATAATAACGTATATGTATGTATTTGTATGCGTGTGCAAGTGTAATGGTGGACGATACTTAACAGTTTTTATTGTGAATTTTGAATTTTTTTTTAAATTATGTGAACAAATACAGTGTTGCCATTTACAAAAACACCTGTTTAGTATAGCTACCGGAATATCTGACAACACTGCAATGAAGTTATTGTCAATTTTTCTTATAGCTATGTAATTCTCTACAATTTTTGTTTTAGAAGTTTTAATCTATCACTTCTAGTCAAGTTTTAAAAAACTTACACACTGTATATTAAAAAAAACTTCTATTAGATCGATTTAGCAAATGAAAATGAACAGAGTCATCAAAAAATGTGCAAACCGCATCAGATGTTTTTGAGAAAAGTTAGCAAAAAGAGTTGCTTCCTCTGAATGCCAAAACATCGCTCAAGTACTCCTTTGTAAAAAAAAAAATATTAATTAAGTTAAACTTCTGAAAGGCTATTTTGATAAAATAAACTATGATGAATCCAACAGAACAGGTCTCACATTACTTTCTTTCTTAGAAGAGTATCTTAAGTTAATGTTATGAGAATTTATTTAGATTTGATTAGGTTCATGTTAATAAATACTACTATATGGATGCATATCTAAATGACTATTATTTAAGATGTTAAATGATTTATCTCCCCAAAATCGACAATTATAATTACAGATGCGAAACATATTCCGGTCAGTCGGGGGTTAATTTCTCCTTCGTAAAATGAACAAGGCAAATTACCCACCGATCGAGGGTCGACCCCAGAACACTGCAGCGGTCATTTCACCTATCTAGGGCGTCGACGTAATAAACGCAACCCCTAATCCAGATAGGGTCGTTTAGAAATTATATGTATGGGGTTGTACGTATAGTGTCTGAACATTTGTGCAGTCTATCCCAAAAAAAAAAAGCGGATGAAAGTCATATAGACAAGATGTATAATCATTATTTCAATCTGTTCACTTATTTACTTCTGGTTCTGTAACATGATCACCGCGAGTTTGTTTAACGTGGTTGCGATGTCTTCAGTTTCTTTCTGTTCTGATGCGATCAATTTTTCTCTCAATACGCTTAATGGAGTGCAATCTTCGAAGCCTTCCAGCTCAGGCTGTAACGACTGAGAAAGAACGGCACTTTTGTAGAATTTTGTAAAAGGAACATTGCGTCCTTTAATGTGAACGCTTTTACAAATTTTCATGTTTTCTTCTTCAGGTGTTAGCAAGTGTTTCAGCATATTTTTACGATACTGCACGGAATTGCGATTCATTAGCTGCATTAGTACAGTGCAATTCGGTGGTAGAGAAACAGTAGAAGTACCAGCCATCATCACTTTGTTGTTTTGGAATGGCAAGAATCCAAGGTTTTTTATTTGACTTGCAATTATACTTATTACTAGAAAGCTTTTCTACACTAACCTTAAAAAAATCTAATACCATGTCTTTTCTGATTGATTTGAAGCGCATTCTTTGCTAGCTATGAATTTGTCATTGTCGTAAGGACTCATGTATAGCTTCTTACTTTTTTCATCTAGAGTCTTAATCTCTTCCGAGATTCTAACGTATTTGCCTTATTGTTGTTCACAGCATGAATACAATTCTGCTTTTATTTCTGGGTATTCTATCTTTCGTAAGGATCTTCTCATGCCAGATCAAAAAAACGTGTTTTGATAAAGCTAGAAAAAATGCTCAAATTTTAAATTGGAGATTGTTGATGTTCCGACGCCATACAATTTTGCCAACACAAAGTTTCAAATTTTTTTTTTTTTAATGCTAGAGCGATCTAGCATAGCCTATCCGACGCGTATTCGCACGTCGGCGTGCAAACATCGATATTTCAAACCGTTTACGAGAATTGGAATTGATGAAAAATTTGAGAACGAAATTTGTTAAAAATCGCTATTTTATACCCAAAATCGCTTAGTTTATGGCCGAAATAGCGAAATAACGTGGCGCAAAACGTTCCCCTGGTCGCTCCGAATCGTTTGAGACAAAGCGCGACCCCGTAGCTCTAGCCGTTCCGGAGTTATGGTAAGAAACCTAAAAAAGATGGTGATTTTTCGTCATTCTTCTTTATTTTTTCATACAAATCTCTGCTATGACCGGCCAGCTATGATCGCTATCCCCATGTATCATACACCGTCGGACGCACTTTTCGACGAGGATTCCGTATCTGAGGTCGGCGTTCGGCTGTCGGTTACGGTTTGAGAGATATCGTCGGATATCGTTAAATTTCGTCGAAAATTTTGCAAAAATTCAAAAAAGGTCGTCCAAAAATTGAGATAAACCCGACGTATTATACACGAAAAAAGCGCCCGTCCTCCTAGCACCAACCGTTCCGGAGATATGGGCGTGTCACTGACGACTTATATAAGTTTTTCTAATATCCCACTTTATATAATACAGTCCTTTTACGACGAGGCGCCATTGTATTTTAATCTTCGCAAAATAGATTTTGCAATAACTTCGCAGTGCTTCGTTTTTACTCCTTTTTACAAGTTAATAATACACACATTAAATCCAAGGAATAAAAGACGATTTTGAAAATACTTATTTCACCAACAAGATGCATTTTTACCGCCATTTTTATCGATTCTTTCGTCAGTAATCGTAAACCCAACCGATTCGCATCGTCAAATATATGATTTCCGATCTTTTCCTTTTTTAATTTTACACCCGAACAGCTCCCCGCCAATTACAACCGAATTTAATCCAATCTAAATTCCTTTTATTATTTCTATTTTCCGTTGGGACGCGACTTCGGGAAAAATTCAATTTATCGCCGCTTAATTCTAAAGCAGAGCACGTAAAGATTGAGAGAGAGAGAGAGAGGACGGACATTCTCCCACAACCTTCTTATCAGGAAAGAGCGAAAATGAAGGAATAAAAAGGGAATTTAAAACAGGCGGGAGAGAACAGTGTAGATATGACTTGATCTAAATTATTCCGTAATTTTCTCTTATCTAAGTATGGGCTGCTTGATCCCGTTTTATTTTAGGAACGTCTTATAGGGACCGGCGTCATCTATCGCGCTTCAATACACTTACAAATGACGTAGCAAATTTTAAATGAAACTTTTTCGCCCGGTCCATAAATTCGTCTGATGCCAAGCGTTATGGGGGGGCGTTACTATAGTGACACACCGATGGCGGTTACGCGAAATTCTAAGTAGGCACGGCAAAAGGAAAAAGAGCGGATCTGAGCGGGTCGTGACATTTTTACGCTTATTGTAAGTGTGGGTTTTCTTTTATGAACGCCGCAAAACAGTAATAGTTTACGCAGAAACGTTTCCGAGAAGCGTTTAGAGTATACCTGAAGGCGTCATCTTCTCGCGTTTATTGCTATCATCACAACGTAATCTGTAACGTTAATGCTCTTCCTTTCCTGCTGCTTTCGTTAAACGGCAAATACATAGATGTCTTTCTTTATTCCTTTTTTTTTTGGAAAGCGAGCAGCAAGTAGATGCGCTATATCCGGAAGATGAGATGCTAAGGGAACAAGTTCACACAAGCAGAGTTCACGGGATCAGAGCTTTAACAGACTATTTAAAACCGTGATATTCCGGGAGAATACTATAACTGAAATAGATTTGCACCATGTTTACATAATCTGGGTTGGCACGAAATAGTAAATTTTGAATCGATATTAATCCCACTCAGGGCCCGCTCCAAACATTTCAAGTTAGGGCTACTTAGTTTAATAAAAAGTCGCTGACATCTCAAAATCTATTAAAGCTAGATATACGGAATGTTAATATAAAATAATAGGGGATGATATTTACTTTCTAATTTCGATTTAATATACAGGCTGTTCTCTTTAAGCAAAAGGACGTTTTTGCAAACGGAGATATGTCACTTTTTCTCCTAGTTTGCACACCCTGTATGTTAAAATGTAAAGTGTGCTTATCGTTTCTCAGAGTTATATCTACTTTCATCTAGGAGCACATTTGGTGCTTCTACTAGAAGTATTAACCGAGATATTAACTTCTGAATGATGCAATGATTATTAACAAAACAAAGGAAAATCCTAAATAACTCAGAAAACGGCAGCATGTAGCCATAGGCTAATCAAAACTGACGTATTTATGGACGTAGAACCCATAAATGTAAAAAAAATATATCATTCTATATAAAATATAATTTCAATTTCGACCTGACAACCCGAATGGACGACAGATTAGGTCATCGGAAAAGAAGATTACCCAAAGAGGATAAATACAAAGGATCTTAACTAGATATTATATAACCTGTAATTTGCCTCTGCTCTCTTTTGCGCTATTAAATAATTCACATTCATTGCTAGATTTAGGTTGATGTTTATTAGATCTTGAATGATTCCATAGATTTTGTTTTTGAACTTGGGGCAACCCAATGTAATATGATTTAAATCACCGCACCCTCTCTCACAAAACTTGTACCCATCATTGTCTAAAATTCGAATTTTGTTTGAATGAGCAGGACACTTTCCATTGTTAAAAGAGATTCTTAGAGTCTGCGACAATGCCTTTTTTTGACGATAATTTGGCTATACCAACTACTGCTTTTGATAATCGGGAAAAGCATGTGATAATTCGTAGATTTTATTTTCAAAGGCTTTGGTATATTCCTTTTGCCAAGCTGTAAGACGCCGTTCTTTTAAAGGCTTTAAACAGAGCGTATCAACAATTTTTTTTGACATGTTTTCAAGGCATACTGCTTTAGTCAGACTATCCACTGTTTCATTTCCCGGTATCTGTGAATGGCCTTTGATCCAGATATAACAAATATAAACAACAAATCATGCAAACTTTATCTGTTTACATATTTAACATGCAAAAATGTTTCAGTAAAATATATAGTTTTTTCATATAAGTTTGCGAGGTAATAATTGTAATGTTGTATATTAACTTTTCTTGCCATTGCTGGTAATACGAATAAAAACTTGTTAGATGCAGCATTCTGTTTTTGTATTCATCATCTTAATATTAAACAGCTTTCAGCAACATTGCATGTCTGCTTTTCATCGTATTTAGTCGTTTGTTGCCCCCTTGCTTTATCAGGGAGGGTAATTTCTCCACGTTCAAAGCTGCCACCGGCGTGAGTCTGCTGTGTTTTCCGATAAGCGGATTATAAATTCCGGTAATAAGTAATAATCTCCCAACAGTTTTCGTCGGAGTGCATTTGGCGTACGCCAAGCGCAGTGTTCACGTTGCCCGGGGGCTGTTCCGCCACTAGTAAACACCCCTTCGTTAAAGCAGAACTTCCCTGATAAATCTGAAAACGTGTAAGTGCATTAGAAATATTTCCACTTTAAAATTGTGGGGATTGTTTGTGCAAAATAAGAAATTTACTATCTACAAAATAACGTTTTCACCTCTATTCAGTTCAAAGTTTTTGGTATTTCTTGTAGAAATCACTTCTCATCTCAAAACAAACCAATTATTTCCTTGAGCAAAAGATCGAGGTGTCACATATAAGCGAACGATTTGGATTCTTAGCACGTTCCGTGTTTAAATGGGAAACAAGAAGGCGATTTATCGACAGTGTGCGACCTGAAAGAAGTCTGTGAACTAATATAAATACGCGCTTCGGTTTTAGAAGTCCGAGCTTGCATACTGATACTAGCAGCCCAGTTACACGGATGTATAGATGTTTAAATTACGCGCCCTTGGTAATTTATCAATTTGATGTGATGGCTTTTATTTGATACCTTAAGACGTGATTTTCATGGTAAAATATAACATAACATTACATAGGTAGCTACAAGAAAAAGGTGGGAATTTCCTAATTTCTCTAGCATGGTTGAAAAAAATCAAGTACGTGAATTCTCGTACAAGAAACATTTGATATTTATTCTAAATTAAAGTGATGTTTATGTTTAAAGGATTTTATTAAATATTGAATGAATTCAACATTCCTAAAAACTTCATACTCAACCACCACCCGTGATGGTGATAAAAGAATATTCCTTTCTTTCTTCGGCTAAAAGAAAGGAATATTTTTTTATCACCATCACGGGTGGAGGTTGAGTATGAAGTTTTTAGCAATGTTGAATGAGACAGATCATTTTTGTCATGAAACTTTATTAGTTTCTGCAAGCAATAATACATTTATCATATCCTACTTGAAACGAAATTGTGTGCAAATCGGTACTAGCTAAATTTTTGGCAAAACTCGCTATTACGCTGGTTCACCAGCACTGCACCATTCTTGGCGGAAAAAAGTTTTTTTTCCCTTATGTTTGAGTGACGACATGTGGTCATAATGTCATTAAAATGATCGCCTAACTATTACAAACGGATCTTAAAAACGCATCTTTAGCGTTTGGTTCCCCACCAATGTATACGATTAGAAAAATGTCATTGTTAAGTGAAAATTTATTAGGGTAACAAATTTTTATGTTGTGGTATATATTGTAAATTAGATGTTTATTTATGTGTCCCAATTCATTTTCTATTCCAACAGGATTCCTTGCCTATAAGCATCCCGACAA
This sequence comes from Cetonia aurata, assembly GCA_949128085.1. Taxonomy (NCBI): domain Eukaryota; kingdom Metazoa; phylum Arthropoda; class Insecta; order Coleoptera; family Scarabaeidae; genus Cetonia; species Cetonia aurata. The sequence continues at coordinate 42,282,936 of OX421885.1, forward strand.
CTAATTATTCGTTATCCATAGAAAACAAACTAAATCCTTTAAAATTAAGCACGCGTACGGCCCTCTTTAGAATTACTTCAAAGCTTCTTATACGCTTTATATGACAACAAAAGACAGCTGTTTCCAAGTTTGTAAATACGCAAAGAAGATTTATTACTATTGCTTAGGAAGCTTAGATCTCTACTGTGGATTATTCTGACGACCAAAAGAAGCAAACAGAACGAGAAAGAAGTGGGCGCTTCTCCAACTAATGATTAGACAGCGGTGAAGTTGCTTCACTGGCTGCATGCAATTATTTTATTTGTTCGTCTCGCATATATTTTAGAGTTTAAAGAATAATTGGTTAGCCTCTAAATATAAAAGTTGCATCTCTATAAATATAGTAAAAATTGCATCATCACATGTTGGTTTAAACAACCCGAAAGACGAAACAAAATAAAAAGGATCCAATTCTAGGATATAGGGTATAAAAGACATCGAATATATACAGCAAATGCATGTACAGAGTCGCAGGCATACATAAATATGTGCAATGACAAACATTAACATACAGGTGGAGCTTCGAAATCGAAACGCGGAATCTAATGGCTGTGTTTCGGTTAATAACATAAAGCCACAATCATTATACGGGGGTCGGTCGAAAAGTAAGCGGACGGTTTTGACGTGCTATTACGGTCAGAGATATGTGACGACGCTAAACTCTACGGTACGGGAATGACTGTAAATCAAACCCTGGGAGCGTCAGAAGCTGTGCCAAAGCAACGACCAGAGCGGCGAAAATCGATAAAATGCTTGTGTTACGCCAGTAAGCTTGGCCAGCGATATAATCAGATCGGGAATAAGAAGCTCGACGTGTATCAGAAGCTTTGCCGACACATCAGCCAGAGGGGACGGGAAAAATGCCTGTGTTACGCCAGTAAGCTTTGCCGACGCTACAATCAGACCGGGAATAAGAAGCTCGACGTGTATCAGAAGCTTTGCCGACGCATCAACCAGGGCGGACTGGGAGGTAGGGATTCTCTCTCTACTTGTGCTAAGCGCGCGGTTTAAATACACTCGCGGTTCTCCCCCACGCGATCGTGATAGTGGGAGTTCAGTAAACCTTATTACAACAGAGACATATTTTGACCAGAGAATCTAAAAAAGCAATAATATACAGGGGGCTCAATTAAAAAAAAATTTAATATGAAATGAAATATAATATGAAAATAATTTGTGAATTGAATTAATCGTGAAAATGTCACGTATTTTCGCCACAATATTCCGTGCCGTCTATAGCTGAATAACCCTGTATATGCCTGGACGGTAAACGCAGGTAATATGTTACAGTACCGTGTACTTCCAGACCCCAGTACTAACAGCGGTAACTTACGCCGTACTGCCTGTCGACGGTTCGTATTTTAATTACCCATTAGATAGGATTGGCGCATTACTGCGCCCTCTAGCGGGCGTACTGGCTCGTCTCTCATCTCCTCCTCCGCGTCTGCGGCTATTTCCTATCTCGTCCGCCCATTTAACACTTAGCTTCCCCACTTATGTAACTGCACGTACGCACCACGTACCGAACACCCTATCTGCGACCGATCCTCTACTATCAAGAGGATGTTCGACGAGAGGTGTAAAATTGATGAGGTTATTAATATAAATTATGTATTGGCACTTGCAGAAGTGATAAGATTGGGAAATTTCGTGCTAATTTCTGTTCTGTAGTTGGGTAGATGAATTTTGTATTACGAAATAGCTCAACAGAGTAATATATAGAGTAAAAATACAATTTTAGAAAATAAGCACTTTATTAAATACATTTATTAATAATTCTAATTAACTTACCGCTCCATCTATCGTGCGAACGCGGATAGTATCGAGACAATACTAAGATCACGAGAATCAAAAGGTACTAGGCAGTGCCCCTTACGATTGATATAGGAGAAATTAAATTTTAAGTTATTGAATTAATACTGGCAATTATTACTGTCAAAAACGTGGCTCACCTCAAACAGAAGAAGAAATTCAAAAAAATTTCTGATTCATAGTCTAACAAAATTTCAATTTTTTTATATCTCTTATTAAAATGTGATCAATTATGCCAATTTTAATAAGACTATAAAAAAAATTTTGTTAATATTCTGATTCCTAGTCTAAGAATCAGAATTTTTTTTTAATTTCTTCTTCTTCTGTTTGAGGTGAGGAAGTAAATCCTGTTCGTTTGAATTTAGCGCCTATTTTGCAGTGTTAATTTAAGCCATAATAGTTTCCAAAATAGAAAGATACATATAAAATACTCTATTTTCCCAACAAAATACCGCATTAAACCATTTCGAAATCCCACCGAATTTTGTTTACTCATACAGTTGCGAATCCAAAAACGCCAACTGAGGATTAACGGATTTCGTCCGGTAACGCGATATCCGATTCAATTAAAACTTCAGCAGCGGCGAACAACAGGGGGCGCCGTTCCCAATCGAATAATTTCCCTCCAAGAGACAACACGCTTCCAAACAACTGGGTTCCCGAATAGATACAATAAAGGTTTTAATTGGTACGGTATATAAGTTTTACTTATTGTTAGTACTACTTCTGCGTTTCCCCGCTTCCGTATTGCCGATGTGTACTTTATAAGTGCGTTGAACATAATTAATAATTGGACATAACATCCTGAAATGAATGTCAACGACAGTATATTCAGATATTCTAATTTGATTTCTTATCTCCTAATCTTTATTTCTATTTATATTATTGGTATGGCCAGAAATACCAGCTTCAAAACAATAAAAACTAACAAATAAATTTCTATTGTAGCGCTCTATTTTTGTGACAATAATGGCCTGACAAAATTCTTTACGTCTCAATCTTGTTTTTGCTACCCTCGGCGTCGACTATGCCAACTTTCTAACAATAGGCTATCCCTGACAGTACGTTAGTGCGGTAATTTAAATAATAACGATCATAACCAACGTGGGAACGTAAATAGGCGACACGTTGGCATAAGAAAAGTTCGTTCCGGCTAGAAACTATAAATTTTACAGCTCCAATTATACGATGGATAAATATACACTTAAACGTAACTAAATTTATATAGGTGGCAATAACGAATGAAAGGTCTAAAAATATGACGCTGTATTTCCGGATCACGTACTTAGGTAGGTACAGGATGTGTTTTGTGACACTTCTTTGTGTTTGGGATATTTTTGTCTGTATTTTCAGTGTATAAAAGTACACTGAGACCGAAACTAAAGATACAAAATTGCGTTGTCAGTCAATTGTGTGATCATTTTTTACCTTACAGAGTAGTTCGTTGAGTGAATTTCTTTTAGGGAAGTTGTCTAATGTATTCGTATTAGTTTTACATGTCTAATAAATGCCGATTCCGAGTAAACGAAACACAAAAATTATTCGGCGGTTTATTTTGAATTACTTTGTATCTTCGTGCACGAGTTGATGGAGTTTTCTGTGCAGTTGCATTTCATCAGAAGTTTGAATCGGAGACCTTGTTTAGACGTCTGTGAAAACTTGATGTTACCGAGACACTCTTTGGAAATAACCCATTGAGAGATTGCAGTGAAAACTGAGACAATCTCTAGGAAGCAGTAAGTGAACCCGGGTGTGATTGGGCTATCAAGTGAATGCCTGCTCTTCAGCTTCTGCGCTGATGTGCTAATATACATCTTATGTTGTTCCACAATTTTCGGATTCAATTGCTTGCGCTTTTTAACTCGAGACACCCGGTAATGAAGTTCACGTGATCCTTTACGGCCCATTTTGCAATGAAAACACACAAAATTATTGAATAATGCAGTGGAAACGAAAAACTGAAATAACCTAGTAGCTGAGGTGTTTGCAACGTAAATAATCGTTCAAAACTGAAGGACCGGAGAATCTTTCCGTTAGGACAATCATGGAAAAAAACGTTGACAAGAGAACATCAGACGAGCTAACAATCGACAGTCGAAAAAAGTGCTAGGGCGACGTCAAGAGCACGCAAACCAGCCGCGCGCAGTCATGTTAGACGAGCTACAACTCTCAAACTAGAGAGAAATCTGAAGAACCGTCTCAGAGGCTCATTTCTGAGACGCTTTAGATTGAAAAAAATGAAAAAAAAAATCGATTTTTTTAAATCGTCAAGGTTCAATTACAATACAGCACTTTTATTATTTGAAAACACTGCTTCTATTTGTATTAAGTGTTAGAAAGACGATAATATAGAAGGTAAACATATTAATCGTATTGAAACATGAAATATCCACTGATTAAATAACTCAACTTTGACAATGACAATGAGCTTACTTCTCAACTAGGGTAGGAACCTGAGGTTCATTTACCCTTTCATCTCTGATAAGGCGGCACGATCAAGCCGCGGAGGGTGGGTTTTGCAGTAACTTTGGACAAGTTACTCTGCAGGGGGAGTTGGTGATCGTAAAATTTGGATTTCCTGTAACATGGAGTTTTGAATTTTGATTATCGTAGTTTTACCTCGTGGAGGTAAAGGTAGAAGGCGGTCGTCATGGTGTTTGTACGTTAGATATTACTCTAAGAAAACATCTAAACGTCTAACTCGGGCGAGGGGTGGTGGTCGATCTTGGGGTTCCACGACCGCCTGAACCAAGGGGTTTTCGCTGTCTTGAGCGGGAGCCCAAGTAGCGGTGAGAATCTGCTGAATGAAGTCTCGGAGAGTCGGCATTTGCAGATCACGATGAATCTGCGCGTTCCTTACGAACCAAGGGACCTCTGCGATTATCCTGAGCGTCCTGTTTTGAAGTGCCTCGAGGGACTTCAATCTGGTGGGAAATCAACTTTCATTTTTCATTATGTAAATAAGGACTGTTCTATATAGGAGTATCAATAGTAATTTAACAACGCCATCTATGGTAGGGTAGCTGGTGCCATCAACTCTATTATGGTAGTGTTTATATCTGAGTAATGTTATTTATCTGAGCTATTGATGCCGTTAACATGCGTACAACCAGAGACAATATTCTAAAGGAGATGGGTAAGTTTAATGGGCTAAACTAAAGTGTCAACAAAAATTTGTGGTGACAAGGAACGTTTCTAGATGGCGCTATAAGTCCAAATTGGGCCAAAGCTCCTTTGTGCAGGTTGCATCTTGCATCCTTTGTCTTCATTCATGTGATTTGTCGTTTTGTAGCTTTACTACGCGTCTGTCACGTATTTGCTATTTCCATACTAATTATTTTTGTTCCTTTTTAAGTATTAGTGGTATGACAGTTATATATTGTAAAGTTCACTAAATATTCTCTAATTTGTAGGTGTTAATTACACATTATACTATTATTATTTAAGGTATATATTTAAGCTAGATTAACATAAGTATAATATTAATATATAAATTTTAAATATGCACTCCTGTGCCATAGATGTTATCTAGTTATATTGTAAATAAAATATTATCTTTAGGCAAAAGGTACTTTTCTTTATTTACCTTGTATTGTATGGTGAAGTTATAAATATTAAAAAATCAAAAATTAAATAAAAGCATACTTTAATATTGTTTTGTTGCGCGCCCTCTAGGAACGTTCCTTAGTACTTTAGACGGAAAATATTAACAAATATGTATGATCCCCTGAGGTATCTTATCTCTGCGTACAACGTTTGTGCAAGAAAATCCAAAAATTCACTAAATTAACTTCAAATTAATTAAAGATTAAACAGAGTAAAATCTCAAAGATTGCCTGTCAGGCAAGTGAGTTAAACCCAAGATACTCGGAGAATGTGATTATACAGTTATTTACGCTCCAAAACGTAATCTCAAATCGATATAGTAATCAACCTTAGCACCTACACCATCTAATGACCCACCTCACTTAACGATTCCATTCAATAGATAATAGAATAGACCGATACATGGCACGGTTCTTCCGCTAGAACCTCTCGATATTATCACCTATACGTAACACGTTTACCGAAGGCTTTAATGTATGCATAATGAGTGAGGGTACAGTTGGGTTTGCGTTGGGTATCACTTTGCCCTAATAGCATATGGCACCGATACTGTTCCAGTTACTCGCCTCTCATTCATTATTAGATTGGAGCGCCCAATTAAGGTACGTCAGCTCCGATTGCAGTCCCCTGATGGAACGAACGAAATTTTTGCAAATGAGGCAGAGAAAAATAATTTTAAAAGGTTTCTGGAAGAATCATTTAAAAACTATTTCTGTAACTAAACGCTACATCGATTCGTGCATTAGAATTGGGCAAAGCTTGCTCGGAATAATAATTAAATAAATAAAAATAAACGAATAACTAAGTCTTAGTTCCTCACTAGTTACCGAAAAAATATTCAAGTACAAATAATATCATCGCCAAATATGCATGTTTGTTGTATACACATATTCTTCCGGTATAATTTAATCTAAGCGGTTACTTTTCTGATGGAACTTTAATAATTCGGACGTTGCCTGGCTGAAATGCGCCGCATCAGTGGTATACTGTGCATTCCAAACCGCATAATATCCCAGCGAAACAATCGCTAATTAAAGCCTCATCGGCCGTCACTGATGGAAGAGGCTTGTATCGGTTTGTATGGGTATAGCGTGCGCAGGGATTGCTTTGTATTAGCGGTCGGTTTTATGTTCGAGCGATTCCGATACGTTTGTTGTGTGGAGGAAGGCGAGGTTATACTAAAAGCTAATGCGTAGAGCGGAGAGGAGGGGAGATGGACGAAACGAAATTTAATGGAAATGGGAAAGTAATTTCAGAAGCTTTATGCGTAATTAAAACTTTGTTTTTCAGGACTTGAGTTTGTTTAATAAATAATAATCAATGGGGATTCGAGTATTCGTTAAATTATTCCTTCTGCAAGTGAATAAAACTTTCTTGCAAGGAATGTCAGCTCTAGCGACAAGTAGTCAATTGTCTATCGATGCAAACTAAGGCATTTGTGCCAGAACATGGCAACTTACAGGAAATAAAATTATTGAATAGGATACCAAATAAAAATAAACTTCTATATATGATTGATGGAAATTCAATACTAATTCTAGATTTGTAATAGTATTTTAAAACACAAGTGTCACAATGACGTTTATGTAATGCAAGAGATTCAAAGTACGAGCATTACAAGTCATTGTGGCACACGTTTTTTACAGTATTTTTCTAATTTGCACATTAATCGCCTATATTACGTCCCGGCACGAGTCCGCCGCTAGTGCGTTAATATCTCAGTACAGCACAGTGTGCGGTAATATTCATATCAGCACTGCGTCGTCTTTTGTTTTAGCTTTTACTGTAACATCCAATTAGAAAAGTATTTTTACAGGTAGAAAAATGTTTTATTCACCACTAAGCTGTTTACATTCGTTATATACAAAAAAATTTACGGTGTATAGTCAACAAATTCTTGGAGGTCATCGAGTAGCCTCCCCATTTAAATATTGCAATACAATCAACGCGTTAAAAATGCCACCTTAGATCTTTCTAGATCTAAATAGGGCACAGTCATTGTCATATGTATATAGTAACATTTTTTGTGAAAGCACTATACGGGAAATAACGAGAAAAAAACACTGGCGACGGCGGAACTGAAACAATTGAATTACGTACCATCGGGCGAGAGACAAAGACTCGAACGTCGTTATATGCAAATCGACTGACTGACTGATGTGAGGAGCGTTGATTGTGAGTCGTAGAACTAGCGTGGCAGAGACGTCGAAATGGTACGCGTTCGGTTTGACTTTTCACCAACACACGACAAGTTTACGAGTTGACGTTGAAAGAAAAACGTTGAGCAGTGTCGGAATTCGACTCGGAGCAAAAGGAGGCGGCAAAGCAGAAGGAAGGCGATCGTATTCCCGCGCTGCTGCAGGAAGAAATAGAAGAATCGCGAATTCCTCGATTGCTGCTTCCTTATCTTGATCGTAACTCGATGAACGCGGTCAGTTCCTATAACGGTGTCACTGCTGGTTTTGTAGAAGTAAATACATACAGGGTGTTTTGAAACATCGTTTAAAGATTTTAAGGGCATGTAGTACGATCGAAAATAAGGTTAAAAGTCATAATAAACATATGTTCACAAATCAACCTTTTACGAGATAACAGCGAGTGTTCCTAGTAGTACATGGATATAACATATCCCAGTAAACAGGTGCTTATCACCTATTGTTTTATGACAGTTTAATTTGACGTTTTGTGCAATTTGTAGCAATTACAATGGATTCTGGATTTTAGGTCGGGGAAGGTGGTGAACACATGCACTTAGGCAACTCTTATCGGGCCCATTGTGCTACCTCCCCTAGGTGGCATCGCTCGCCCACAGCCTACTCGAGCCAGCCCAAACTGAGCGTGAGCTCAAGCAGAGCAGCAGGCAAGGCGCCACCAAAATCGGCCATACTGGGCCAGTACTCCCCCAGTATGGAACCTCTAAGTTGGGCAAGCGCTGGGCAATCACATAAAATGTGTTGCGGCGTCTCGTCTTCTTGGTAGCATGCCCGACACAGTGGGCTGGTAGCCAAACCCATGCGGTGCATGTGTTTGTTTAGCTTGCAGTGGCCGGTCAAAAGCCCCACAAGTTGATGTAAGTTACTGCGCGAATTACAATCACAATGGTTGCGTATTCTAATGCTGAAATGAGCGATATGGTGTTCATGTACGGTCGTGCTAATGGGAATTCTTTACAAACACGTGGCTTCTATGCTGAAACGTTTCCTGATCGCCAACTGCCTTCGCATGTGATGTTTCAGACGGTGTTTCAACGACTAAGAGAAACTGGTTCGTTTGAGAAGCGGTCTTCTGATACTGGACGGCAGAGATTAGCATGTACTCCACAGATAGAAGATCGAATTTTGAATATTATTGATGAAAATCCCGAAACTAGTGTTAGAAGAATTTCGACTCAAGTGGGTGTACGCAGCAATCTTGTTTGGAGAACTCTTCATGAGCAACTCCTATACCCCTACCATATCCAACGGGTACAAGCCCTTACTGCTCCCGATTATCAAGCGAGAAGGGCTTTCTGTGAGTGGTTTTTGCGAACAGCTGCTGATCAGCCAGATTTCGCTGATAACATCCTTTTCACTGATGAAGCAGGTATTACTAAAAATGGAATATTTTAATTTCCACAACAATCACGTTTGGTGTGACGAGAATCCTCATGCTACCGTTGAAGCTCGGCACCAGCAACGTTTCTCTCTAAACATCTGGTTAGGCATGATAGGGGAACGGTTGTTAGGACCGATTGTTTTGCCACAACGCTTAACAGGTCCTGCATACCTCGAGTTCTTGGAAAATACTTTACCTGAACTTTTGGAAGATTTACCTATAAATCTAAGACTGAACCTCTGGTTTATGCAAGATGGAGCTCCACCGCACTTTACGCGTGCTGTTAGGGAACATCTTAACAATGAATTTTCTCGGAGATGGATAGGGCGAGCAGGTCCCATTGCTTGGCCTCCAATGTCTCCCGATCTAAACCCGTTGGACTTTAGTATCTGGGGTTGCGCCAACGAATAGAACACTGTTGCCAGATAATACGAGAAAAACCCTTGTTTTTTGAAAGAGTGCTCGCTTCCTTTGAAAGCAGATGTAGATCCTGTGTCGAAATGGAAAGACGTCATTTTGAACATCTTTAGTTATAATCTATTTTATGTTAAAATACAATAACATCTTAACAAAAACCGCTAAAGCAAACTTATTCTGCATTTGCGATAAAATCGCTGTTATCTCGTAAACAGTTAATTTGTGGACATATGTTTATTATGACTTTTTACCTTCTTTTCGATCGTACTACATGCCCTTAAAATCTTTAAACGATGTTTCAAAACAGCCTGTATAGTAAAATAATTTATGCATGATCGGATACAGAATCGTTTTTTAGGCATATTATTGAAATGAGCCTTTTTTACCAATTCATCTAAAATGGTTACAAAAAGAAATTTGTATAACATTTTTTATCGAGAACTTTGACATTTTCCAAATTATGTTAAAGATAAACAGTGTTGCCATTTACAACCATCTACTGGGACATCTGACAACACTGCGATGAAGTTATTTGTCAACTTTTCTTATTAGTTATACAATCTTACTTTTGATAGTACTAGTTAATCACAAAAAATTGATCTATATCAGGCTTTAAAAAGCCTCGCTTCTATGTCTCCTCAAAACTTGTAACAACATAACTTCCTCTCCATTTAATATTTATTTTAATCAGGCAACGTCCTTAACCGTCTCGCAATCTCCTCCGCATACAAGCTTTGTTCCGTCCGGACCGTCAGTTGGGCGTAATAAATCCACCAGCGCCGATGCTTTTTAATAAAGCTCTCCCGATCCCTTTGAACTGCCATCAGAGACGCGCGCCCGACCAGACTGTGCAAATACGCACGTGAAACGCTCCGGGGCGTCTGACTTGCCTTCGCCCTTAGGGCAATTAACATACATATTGATCCGACTATAGTAAGTACGTAAAGGACTGGTGTACTCGGTCCCATGCATCCCGTGCATACATGTTCCGAGGTGAAGTAATGGCCGAGGCGGCTCCCGGAACCGATCGGTGAGACGTTTGTTTGCTCAAGGTACACCTGCGACAAGTCTGAACTTCAATTAAAACGCGAGCGGGCGAACGGTGCATTAGTCGTTGTTTTCTGTTTGTGTTGAGGGCCACTTTGTAACGGAGCCACGCGAGAGGTAAATGCACGAATGAATATTCAATGGTTAAAAGTGGGTTTGTGCACTTGCAGGGTAGGAAGTTTGAATTTGCGAGGTATGTTAACAAAACTAGGAGCGCTTTGTAATAGGGCAAAATACAAAGGGACATATAGATATTGGTACGAAACAATTCAGAATTTATATACCTGTTTAATTCCCAGAGTCATCTGTGATACTCTTTAACGAATTAACTAATAAATCAGACCGCGATTTGCAGATGGACCTCGTACTAACGAAATAATTTGCTTCTATGGGATAGAAAGTGCCTTCGCAGATGCCAAAGAACCCCATTAAACTATACAACAACAAGACAAACTTGAATGAACTTTAAAACCACATACTCAAATATTTTGAAAAAAAAAAAAACCTCTTGCTCAGTCATGACAGTACTGACCAGCCAAAATGTAGAAAGGTGCGCGGAACCGCGTCAATTCCCTTCCTATTTTGTCGGCTATAAGAACCCTGCTCAATTGCCGGCTCAGGTCAGTCACCTTGGTGTACAAAAGTTCGGTTTAAATTTGCCTGACCCTCATATTTGTCGGTGTTTCTTCCGATACCTCAGATTTTTTATCTTACACTCGAGCTTCTGAATGACAGCGAAGCTGAAGTTCTCCAGAATAGTACTAAGATACCCTTACTATGCTGGAGGCTCGGCTGTTCTTCGCAACCTTTGGAATCTTTGAAAACCTTAAAAATAATTCTCTCCAGGCTTGCAAATACTTAGTATTGATTCTTCTGAACGATCAAAAAAGAGTCGTGATCAACTGAGAAGGCCATCCTTCTCCAATTCTTATTAATGAAGCTATGCACTTTCGTATTCAATTCCAAACAGCATATTACAAACGTTTAGAAAAATTCAAAATATTAATGTGGTAGCTGTTTGACTTTTAGTTTTCTAAACAAGATGGAAATCAGTTTTACGTCACAAAAACATTGGTGGAAATCTTTCATCACAAACTCGCCAATATGAAATTACCCGAACAGATCCAAAGTCACAATTCAAAGTCGCCCGTCAAGAAACACATCCCCCCAGAACAAATACCTCTACGTGTGTCTTCACCGAATGTCGGGATCTCGCTGCGACTCCATCCAATCAGGCAAACATCTCCGTATCCTATATACAAATGAAGTTTATCCTCTATCATAATCCTGGCTTTATCTCCAGTGAATTCGACCGGATTTCCTGCGCGGCTCAAACCTGCGCTCCCGCATAGCTATTTCAATACAGTGATAAACAAACGGATCCTATTCCAATATAGACAATTCTCCGACAAGTGAATTGACGCAACGGATCCCAGATACATAATAATTCTAGTTAAGTTATCCTAACTCTGGTACTTTAATTACTAGCAACTAATACTAATTCTAGGATATCTTTTACGTATAACCTCAAATACACAGTGGGATTGAGTTATTCGACCGGACTAAATTGGAATTTAACCTGAGCCTAAGTAAATATAAATGTCTGTCTATTTGAGGTAATACTGAAAGGCGAGAGGGGTTGCGGTTTAATAATTTATGGTTTGTGCTCTTGCTAGATTGATTATGCCTTCGACTAGATAAGCGAAGACCTTCACTCCAGTGCGGACTTATAGATGTTTCCCATCTAAAGATCATGTCAGTCTAAAAACTTCTTTCTTAGGTAGAAAGTGTGGAAAAATTCATAAAATTTGGTGATTATAAAACATCAAGTTCTAACAATTAATTGTAATCATATTTCATTGCAAAATTTAAAAGTAAAAGCTGTTATGGATTGTATTGTAACAACATGAAACATCCTGATCTAGATTTGCCAAATCCGAAGGTTTTCTTTGGTGTTGCTCTTGTTTGTGATGTAGAAGTGTTTGCGATGCCAGACGTTTACATTAGCAAAGTATGTGTTTGGTAATCTCCATTTCGCATTCGCAAAACCGCTACATGTCAATCTTAGCTTTACCCATCTTTTTGATATAATATCTGAGAGGACAATGTCAGATGAGTACGCCGATAGGTAGCCTTACTCCCAGTTTGTCGAGTCTAAATCGGTTTTTATTGATATTTAGCAAAGAGTTAACCAGCATTTTAGCTACCAGTTATCGGGGAGTTTGTCTCCAGAGGGACAACCGCCTTCTTATGCTGTCATTGTTGGAGCTCAACATCCAAAATGGTTGGAGTTTGTACTAAAGCCATTGAGAGTTTGGCCCAGTATCATGGACTACAACCCCTTGTTCCATCATGGATCCGATTGTCTACCAAACTAGGAATCCTTTCTCAAATTTTGGCCTATCTAAGCTTCATTCTTCACGACTTGGAATCAGTACTTTGAAGGGTTGCCTAAACTGTAGTGTGGTATTTCTAGTGACCTTATCTCCGATTTGAAGTTGTATAAGACTACGAAGTGTCCATGCTCCAGTATATATAGTCTTTAACATCTGAAATTTGGAATTTTTAATGGAATATTCGTAATGCGAATATGTTTTTTTATCGAATGGAATTAAATATATCAGAACATTTGCCAGAACTTGACGTTTCATACTTCTCAGGGTACGTGCATAGTCGAAGCTTATTTTCAGGTTGTTGGTGCAGATCTGCTAACTAGTTTGCGATGGAAAAGTCCGTACAGTTGACGCTTGGGGAAGCTGATTAAATCAGTTGCGTTGACATGAGTGGTAGAAGTTGACGAGCGGAAATTTTATTTATATAAGAGACCCGACCATAAATGAGTTCAACCGAGGACAAATTTGTCTTCTCACAAATCTTTTAGCTATAAGAATTATTAAGTGTAATAGGACCTGCAAGCATCTCTTCCATAAATTAAAACAAGACGAAAATAGATTTTTGCTGAAAAACTGAAACACAAAAATATTTTTCGACTTAGTACTTCACAGATATCTGTACACGGTGAAGTGTATACACAGACTGTTCCATGGAAGTGGTTAGTTAGAAGTTTTAGGGTTTAACGAAACTCTTCGGGATTTGTCATAGTTTGCTATTTACATTCGTCCTAAAATATTGCCAAGTTTCTTACACTTCGATTTTGTTATTTTAAATGGAACACCCTATATATTATTACATTTTTGAAATAAGCATCAAATTCTATGGCAATTACTGCTAGAGTGTCCTATACATATCTTCAACTGTTTCTACGATATTACGATTTTTGTGAAAATCCTGACATTTACACTGATGTGATACGTAATTTATTATTTTTCATTTGCTTTATGTGCTAGAGGTCCGCATTTTAGAGCCACCACACAATAACATTGTTTCACCGAAACATAGTAGAATTTTCCTTTTTATATTATATTATCTATTATATATCTAAAGTTGTAAAACTAAATTTTTTCAAATAGAGCACGCGGTATCTTTTAATCTTATGCAGAATTAAATTCTACAATGATAGTTTTCTTTAAAATAGCCGTTTTATATATTAATGCTTTCAAATCGTCCATTAATATTTTAGTTAGTGGACCATGACTTTGACATTACAATAAATTATTGATTTTTACTTTTTGCATTTCAAAATTCTATCCCCGCAGCCAATTTCATGGCAAAAGGGACGAGATTTATTTAAATCTCTGCTTGCGAGTGTATCGCTCCATTTTCTTCGTGGCTGGAGAGGATCAGTTCAATGAAGTGGGTCGTTTGGAATAAGCCGGTCAAAGCGTCCATAGGGATAAAAGAAGGGTATACATTTTCGATGAATAACATTTCAGAAATACTGTTATTTTATTTCTTCCATGTAGGTATACGCGAATCAAAAATACACATAAGGATATGTGTTTAATATATCTATCATCTTTCATCAATTTATACTTCTTAAAAAGGATTAAATTCTCGACAAACATAGCTATACGGATGATTGCGCAACCACTTCAAGGAAATTATAATGTATTTCTGTCCGTATAGTTCGGTTTTGGTTCTCATCAAACTTCAGAGGCGCACTTTCTTCGTAAACGAGTCTCTTCAAGTGCCCGAAGTAAACGTATATAATAAGTGCATTATACATATACTTACACAAGCTGTTGTTACGCAACCAACCATCGTCGATATACAAGATCCAGTCGCTGACGAAAAAGGTAACGCGGAAGTACGGCCGAAGGTTCCGAGAAACCGCCGACGAAAGCCGTCTAAAGTAAACTCAGCGGGATCGTGGCAGGCCGCCGTTAAAGACATCGATTTTGTAGGGCCGCTCCGGCGGTAATGCGACACGTCTGCTATCGAGTTTCATGCAGCGATCTACAACGTGAACCGTATATTTTATATCGTGTAAGAGGTATTCGGGAATATCTCTATTAAATCGAGTTGTCGGTATGGGAAGGTGCTAGATGTTTGTTGCTTGATCCATATACGTAGGACAATATTAGAGGTAATGTGAAAATGTTAAGATTCAAATTGGAAAAGCTTACTGAAGACTTTAAGCTAATTAACTAAGCGATTAAAAGAAAAAACAACAGCATCCAGAGGATAATTATAATCTTCTAATGAGAATAATCTCATAGAAAAATTGTTTTCGCTTCTGGAAAAGATAATATTGGAATATTCCGATCAAATTTGACCCAGAGTTTAATGATTCTTTCAAAGATTGAAGACCCACATAAATATATCTGCAGAACTAATTGTGGTAGGGAAAAAATTCTTTAACTATCATAATTACCAGGTCAAACTACTTTGGAAATGATGTGTTTTAAACGATTTTAAGAGATTGCAAAATTTGACAAATTTTGAAGGGGGTGGTTTTTGAGAGAAAATTTCAATTTTCCGAGGTGCGTAAAATCGTACTTCAAATGGAAGCTATATGCGTATATTTCATAGAAAAATTGTTTTCGCTTCTGGAAAAGATAATATTCTCTCTCCGTGTTTTATTTTTAACCAGATTGACAGATCTGGGATCAATATGTGAATCCTTCTACCTCTGGTGTCCGTATCCCGTCGCTCCTGCCAGAGATCACGTTTATTGGTTGGGAATGCTTCCAATTTATTCAATATTCAAACAGTTCAGAACCAGACGTGAAATTTTCAGGGTGTATTAGGCAGGTAGTTGACATCACATACTAGTCTCACACGATTTGAGTGTTCCGAACTGGGTGAAAGAAAAATGCGATATGGTAGTGCAAACATTTTTTGTAAAGTTTGTGAAAATAATTTGATCTGCCGGCATAAACGTGACTATAAAGTGCAATTTTTATACAAGTTAACTGATTTGTCATAACGTCGCTTCTACCTCATGTAATGCACGATAATACCCCAGGTAACGTCGTTTAAGAGGGCAATTGATTTTTGCTATCACGAGCGGTTATTTATTCTATTATTTTCTGTTAGCTATCGTACTTACTAACGGTAATATAACTAACCAATCTACAGATACATATTAATTTATTTAACGCGCACAAACATATTACGAGGTCCCGGACATAACCGACAGACCTATTTGATCCTCTATGCCCGGCGTCCAAACAAACTTAGTTCGTTCGAAATCTTTGAACGGGCTATAAGTATATCGAATTAAAATTTTGTGCAACCCCTATTTCTTCTTAAAAGTTTTTTCAGCCGTATAATGATGATGTTGAACCAAACATATATCGCACAGTTAATGCGCAGGAGATGAGATTATACCATCGAATTTATAATTCACCAACGAACAATAGACGTTCCCTCCTTACACACGTAAACACAACCTCAGCATTTACGTTAAACGACTCCCTTTCCTCCACAGGACACGTTCAATCTTTGATAAATAGACTTTCTCACGTGCTTTGATACTCTACTCGCGCTCTCGCCATGTTTTAATAAGCGGATTATGTACAACCTCGTGATTTTACAGCTTAAATACTCTCTGCTACTTCCTCCACCCTTATAGACTCTTGCCTATAGCGTGCCCTTCTCGGAGCAACAGTAAGCTTCTTCCGTGTCTTCGCAGGATTTATCGGGTGACTTCGCATGTCGAGGTAATGATGTTATTCCGTGAAATAAGAAATTGGGCCCTGCGAGCGAGACGAAGCCGTAGGGGTATAAACAGCGCTCGCTGAGATAATAAATCAAACGAAATACTCCGTGAACGGGTAAACAATGTTGCGCAGGTAATACTGGATTGTTGAGAGAGACGACATTGTCTGTTGACTGATCGCGTTGATTCTGGGAGTTAATTATTCGTAGCTGATGACATTACGAAAAAATATGGTGACAAAAATGTTGTAGATATTCTTTCATCATTTGACCTTGTATTAACGTAAATTTTAGATGCCATATTAATTCGGACAGTCAATAAAATTTTATAAACCCTACTAAAAAATAATGTAAGTGCGTTTATACAGGCAGATTCTCAACCCGTATGCATAAACTTTGGGATTTATTCCTTACGACAAATAATAACTAACAGGTGAAAAATTTGTAGTAAAAACAATTTACTTTCAAATCAAGTGAAATTCAAGTCAAATTACGTGAAATTACAATGGCGATAAAGAATTGCATACAGTTAGGAGCGCCAAAACAAAATATAAAGTTACTTCGTCTTTAGCTACCTATTAATTTGGGTGTACCGCAGGCATACTAGATAAAATATATGTGGTTCTGTGCCAACAAACTATTCTTAAACTTGAAAAAAAGAACGAAATATATCTTTTTCCACACCTTGCAAAAAAAGGTAGGCACGTTTATGAAACTGCATGTTACCAATAGAGATAACGTCAGTTAAGTCTGGAATTCTTTTGTGATTAACTTTTACTCCTTCCTTAAATTGATTAATATAACAGGGTGTCCCTGAAATAAGAGTACAACGTATTAAAAATGGGAAGCCCTAATTTTATTACACCTTTTATCTAAATTAATTTTTCCAAAATTCCCACGCATACGTGAGGAAAAAAATGGCAAAGATATTTATTAAATATCCGTCACGCCACTGGTATTTGAGACACTACACTTCTAACCAACGAAGGTAGGGCAGGCAACACGCGACGTATAACTACGCTCTGAGTCTCAGTCTGTCTGGATCCTTACGCATGAACACATCGGATATGGCTTTTACCACACGCGAGTTGTTCGATATGATTTATGTCTACGGCGAAGCAGGAGGAAGTTGTCGAAGAACTCTACGTATCTACCGGCAGCGATACCCCAATCGTAGAACCCCGTCCTACACGTGTATAAAGGACACCGTGTTTAGATTAAGAGAAACTGGTCGATTGCTACCAAATTACGAAGGTCGCGGACGTGAAAGACCACGTCGAATTTTACGAGCCGAAGAAGAATTGCTGGATATTGTGAACAGAAATGCAGGTGTAAGTACACGTGATGCTGCAGAGCAAGTGGGGGTGTCACGCAGTACGGCACACCGCAATGATGTTTATTTCAGACAGCTGTCATTGATCAGATTACGCACAAGTGAATAGAGTTATTCATTAATAGATTCCACATTTTACTTTCAATATCTTCTTTGAAATTTGCTTTAAATTTCGCGTACGTAATAATATTGGAGTCGTTGACTCGTATCAGCTGCATACAATGATTATCTGTATATCACAGCTGTATTTACAAATGACCTTAAGATATAGTATAAACACAGATAGTGGATCCATGGGCGGCACATTCGTGACGTTTCAATGAGTTTTTAATTGTATATTCGATATTGCAATTGGCGTACGAATTTTTGGATACTTATTCAGTATAATTTGGGTTTCCCATTTTCAATATTTTGTACTCTTATTTCAGAGACACCCTGTATACTTTAAATAAATCCATTTTCAAACTTTGAAATCCGCATATTCTAAAACAAGTATATTATGCAGAATTTCGCTGCAATTTACTGTATGGGATTCTTTTATGGGGCTCTTCCTTTGCAGCAAAATCGGTTTTCCTTAAACAAAAGGCGGCCTTAAGATGCCTTGCGGATATCACGCAAATAAAAATACTAATATTGATTGAATTATATATTTTCGAGTGATAGTCGTTATGTACACAACCATATATATAATCTTATCAACAAAAACAATAACGATCACAATTACAATATTAAAAATCCACAAATTCATGTTAGGAGACATCGCCTATAGTCAACTACGCAAAGTTCGGATATACTGGGCATAAAAATTTATAACCATTTACCTAATGGCTGCAAAAACACTTGGCTCGAAAATATTAAAAAAAGACTGTAAAATCATGGCCACAACACCGTTGTTTTTACACAATTAATGATTTTTTTGCATATAATACTGAACCATAGATTTGTCTCTTTATGGTTACTAAATTAGATGTTAGATTGTTAACCAGGGTGTTTTTTTTTTCTTTCTTTTGTTTGTATTACCTAATACATTAACTTATATGTTATTCTTTTGTACTCCTTTGTAACGCATTTTAAACATTGGTTATTAAATAAAGTTCCATTATTATTATCATTATATCTTACAACATCTAGAACGCTAGAGTAATCACATATAACGTTGAGGATACATTCACAAGCTGGCGGTTGATACTTGTATCATTGTTGTGTAAAACTAAGTAATTGGTTTTGTATGTATCTACATTTCAACATATACGTAGTACATATTTCAAAGAAGATTTAGTTTAGTGGAAGACATAAAATCAGCTGTCATCAAGAAATTTCTTCCGTTTAAAAATACCTGCAGAAGAACATAAGCCTTACACCGCTAGTATGTAGACCGCAGATGTAAGTAAGTACATACATACATCTGTACGAGAATAGGAAAATAAGAAAGAGACGAGCTTGGCCTACCGTTACCGACTATGCGACGGCAATTTACCGTTACGGCGTTGGCATTTAGGATTTGTGTACCTACTGCGGGAGCTTGAAGCCATTTAGCCGGGCAATCGGCGGAACGGAATGGTTTGGACAAACCAGTCCAGCGAGGAGGAAGTTATGCATCAGTTGTTCGGAGAAATTCCTACCATTTACGGCATGCGTGAGTCGTAAATGAGATGTCTTCATTCCGTGCTCTTGTTTTAATGGTGGTTATTGATCAGTTTTATCAGCGATACGAAATCCGTGAGTGAGCACTTTCACTCCTCTACGGATTTAAAGATATTTCCAATATAAAGATCGCTTTAAGAAATTCTACCTTATACAATTGTTTAAGATACACATTTGTAAAGTTAGAGTGCTACAGATTTTATTAACTTCCGCGGCGCGGAATCTTAGATCTTGCAATTAAGCTTTTCTTTCGAATTTCTTTTGCTCTTTCCAATTCTTCCACTATATCTTTTTCGCTGCTATCTGTATAAATCCCTGATTTGCCAATATTTCTTCTATTCTTGTTGGTTTAGTTGCAATATCATTATTAATGGCTTTTGTCATTACTTCACACTCATCCGTGTTGGGTATATTTTCAACGCCCTCACAATCATTCCTCTCAGTGATTTCTTTATTTGCTAATGCCCGTTTGCACCGACACGTTAAGCTTGGTTTAACTTTAACTAACACTTTGAATGTGATATTTTATATTTAAACCATACAGCGAGTGTCACATTCTAAGTATGATTTAAAGTTAAACCCAGCTTAACGTGTCGGTGCAAACGGCCATAAGTCTTCGATATCCTTGGTTGCCTCACCATCTTCTATATTTGCTACATTATCATTTCCGTTTCTATTATTACCTTCTCCTCTGTAAATACGAGTCGATTAACAGGTCACAAGCCGGGTTTTTTAAAAGCATTGGTTATATTCTTTAAGGTAAATGCGTTTAAAAATTGCTGCTTTGTTAAAGATGGGATGTGCTTGACGGAGATTGTTTTACCGGGATTGGACAGTATCATACGACACAGAACAAGCACTCTTAAGAGGTCCAAATACTCCTACATCGAAAGGTTGCGATTTATGTGCTGTACGTGGCGGAAACGATAACAGACAAATACCATCTCTGTAATACTGAATTGACTTAACCGATGTATGAGACTCATGGTTATTAATAAAAAAAATTGGCCTTGTGGTGGTACAATTAGTATGTTTTGCCAAATGTACCCCATTTGCAACTTCGATTTTGAATCACTTTTTTGTGTAAACGCATGTAGTTTTTAGGTTAGGCGAGTATCAGAACTAATAAGCACATAAACGTAACCAAAACAGCCCAACCACTTTAGACTTATCTAAATCTAAAAGGGCAAATCTCAGTTTTAACACTATATAAAAACTTACCTTTGCGACACACAATTACAATTTCTTTCACAAAATGAATGAAGTCCGTTTTTCTTCTAGTAAGAATACTGTTTTCTATTGCACATGAGTATAACAACCGGCATATATCCGATTTAGGCGGCATTTTTAAATATATACCGATTTATTCAAGGTGGCCGAATGTAAACCACAGCCAAATGTTCCACAGTCTCCCCTATAAGAATTTTAAGTTATGATTTTGATGTGCCTTTCTATAGACAATTTTTTTTTTTCGAAAGGATTATTTTGTTACCATCAAAAATTTTAAAATTGGTACGAGAAAATACAGCATTTTCTCAAAAATTCCACCTTATATAACAATAATTTTAAACCCGAACGGAAGCATTTCGTAACAACGCTTTTACCAGCGCCACCAACGACCCTTTTAGCTTCTCAAATTGCGCATTAAAACAATAGAAGCGCCTACTAATGCCACTCACCCCCACCCCCATCAATTTATCCCCAGTTTCTCAGCGGAAAATTCTGCCTATCCTGACGCTTACGCAACGTCCAAACGAAAATCTAGCCTATTATCACGGCCGACCTAAATTTAAATACAGAAATAAAACGATCCTAAAACCTTTTTTTTAATTAAAAAAAAAAGAAAGAACGGCATAGAAAAACATACGCATCAGCAAGGCTACTATAGTAACAAAAAAAAAACAAATCCTGTCCTCGATTATCCTTCTCACATCCCGATCCGGACATTCGGATGTTCGTAGAATTAATAGAATATGCAAATGCGAGGGTCTCGACCGCTTGTCGGCACGGTGCAGGGCTTCTTGCAATTCTTTTTTCGTTTTTGCTGTGGTCTCGATTTCCACGACCTTCGCTTCGTTTTTCTGGCACGCTGGTGTTTGCGTAAGTCGAGTCGTAAAAACAATATTACGCTCTCGGGGAAACCGATGCGTTCCGCTATTCGAAATTACGGGGATGTTGCGGTAACGATAATGTCCGTCCGGATATATCCGGTAAATGGGGACTTTAAAAGCGTCGGAAAGGATATTTCGGGTTAATCGAAGCCCTCCTTCTGCGGAGGTGATGCTCGTTTTGCTGTTCTGTTTCGAGGAAATATACATCGCTATAGTCGTAAAAATTTATCGCAAATGTTTCGCGACAAAACGATGTGTATATTCGAGGAATTTTATTCAATAATTCGAGAAAAAATAGAATTTAAAAGTCGATAAAATATCAATTTATTATACAGGTTTGTTAAAAAATACGAAGACGGGCGTTTTATTATTGTCAATATTCATTATTATCTGCATTTCAAAAGACATATTTCAAATATTCAAATTAAGCTTCTCTTTAGGAGAATATACAGGATATTAAAAATATACAACGAATCTAGATTAACAACGTAATTATAACCTCGTTTTGTTATCAATAACAGAAAAGTATACCTGGTAAATTTATTACATCGCAGTTCTCACACGACCTGTAGTATGCATGCTAATTGCTACTTCCCTACTGCACATACTATGCAAACTTCTATAGAAGGGTTATCACCAATAGAAACTGCATTTACGACAACGTAAACCGCAGAGTGCCTCCCGCAAACTTTATTAATTGCGAGGACCATGGAAGGTTTAACAACGAGCGAGCGCTATATGTGTATAGATACACACTACACAGTTTTGCTCCTTTTAAAACGTAGCGCAGTAGAACAAACACTACTCCCATTTAAGGTCGCTAATTGATATTTAATATGGGCCTTCGAGAAACTTTAAACGTTCGATTAAAATCTGCACTACCGCTGGACCCAAGTCGTGTGCACTTAGGATATTAACAGGAAGTGATTTTATCGATCTCCGTCGAGAGAGTCGTGAATACTTTACTTTTAAAGAAATATCTACCGGGTGTCCACCCTAAGATGCCGATTTATTATTGTCTTTTTGAAAAAATGTTTCAAATAAATGTTGCCTGGAATCACATTCTACACATTTTAAAATTAGTTTCAGAAATGGCGGACTTCCGGTTGTACCGGAAGTAACTACTAACTTTATTATTTTAAATGGAACACCCTGTATATTATTGCACTTTTGGATTCCTTGTTAAATTTAAATAACAATACGTTAGGGATACATTGGGGCTATGTTGTACCGTTTCCGAATTGCATGACGTTTTTCGAAAAAAAAAATGACATTTGCAGTGTCTTCGGTGTTTGGAAATACCTCAGGAAATACGAAAGTTAGAAAGATGCGGTTTTCGGTTTTCGCTTAATCATGAAACAGTACACGTCTTTTATTTTAAAATTGTTGCGTTTAAATTACAGCGTTATTAAATAGGGATCTGTAATTTTCGAACTCTAAAATCATGGATAACTTGATTTTTTTAAATTGAACGGTATAGCAATTTTTACATAAATGGATGCAAAATTGATTCTTTCGATTTTATATGGGTATCAATGTGTCTATCTCCAACGGTTTTGGAGATATTCGCGATTTTTCAGTTTCTCACGATAGGTACGTATTGCGAAGCGCCGTCGCCGGCCACCTTCCACTCGCATTTCACCAGGCTTGGGACTGGCAGCAATAATACTAGCTTGCTTAGAAAGCTGCCAACAGAATACAATAGGACCACTAGAAACAAGCAAACATAGCAAAGATAAAAGAAAACATAACATTACTGGAATATCAATAAATCAGCACATTTTTCAAACTACATTACTCTATCCAATGTATGGCGTACGTACACTTCGAGCGTCTTGCTCGCAACAGGCTACGCTTTAAACGCTAGTGTTGTCATTGTACAGAGAATTTGTACAACACTATTATATTAAATGTTCGAAATGCTGTCCGTTTTGGGCACTACATAATCGAAATCGCTCTTGCAAACACTTTTGAGCATTTCTGAGTATTTCTGGTGTGACTTCTTGAAACGCTCTTAAAATACGATGGCGCACATCATCAGGGGTTGTTGGTGGCGTCTCATAAACCTTATTTTTAATGAAACCCCATGAGAAGAAATCGCAGCTTGCAACTGATTTTCATCGGTAAGTACGGAGTTATTGCGGTTCCGTTTTGTACGTGCTACGGATCCAGTATTTACAAATCTACCCAGTAGCGACTGAAATGCCCTCCTATCTGGATGCTTTCTACATGGATAATACTATGCGTAAACTCTTGACGCTAACAAAGCGTTTGTGTAACATTCACCGAGAACGAAAACCATAGCTACTAATTCTTCTCGAGTAAGCGACATCTTTAATTATTATGTTACCAAACAGTACCCTGAATGTCAGTTCTGACACTTGGAACACTAATAAATTTAACAAGGAATCCAAAAGTGCAATAATATACAGGGTGTTCCATTTAAAATAATAAAGTTAGTATCAACTTCCGGTACAACCGGAAGTCCGCCATTACTGAAACTAATTTTAGCATATGTAGAATATGATTCGAGGCAACATTTATTTGAAATTCTTTTTCAAAAAGGCAATAATAAATTGGCTAGGGACCGTTGCATCTTAGGCTGGACAACCCGTATAATTGCTGTATTCGATTAATTCCCTTCGCCGTTAATATAATTATATGTGAGTGAATGAATTCACACTTGATTAATGTTCACAATAAATTCACAGCAAAAATTTATGGTGTCATTAGGGCTTTCCAGTTTACTCGTCCGAATTTTAAAAAAACAGACTATAGTGTTGCACATAAATGACACAGGACATAGGATTAATACTGAAAACCTTGAACTAATGATAAATGTAACTGAAACCGTATACCATGCTACTTCATTCGCTGTTGTTGATTTATTGGAATAAATGGATACCCTCAGACTGACCTCCATATTTAGTTCTTTGTATTTTAGCAGGTCACGGTAGCTGTTAAGAAAGAAGCGTTTATACATAAATATCTTTTCAGAATACGAATAACAATGCACGTTGAGGTATACATATCTCTTCTTAGCGTGACGTGGTCGTCTATCCTGTGAGACTGCTATTACTCTGTGACCTTGCAATATACATATATGTAATTGCTAGGAATCTCTTTATAAAATAAAACAAAATTTACTTATTTAGGTATTATAACTTAACTTCAATTTATAACCTATACAATAATAATAATTGTCATTTAAATTCTTCTTCGCCTAAAACTATCTACTATCAGTTATTTTTGGTAGAGTGGTCTTACAACTATCACAAGGATTTTTCCCCATAGATAATAATTTTTCTCTGCATGTGACACCACAATTTAAAATCTGACATTAAATCGCATGTCAAATAACTGCGTCAGTTTTCTAAATACTCCGGGAGCGTCATAAAAATGTCATGTCACTTATTGCAATGTCGATTCGGAAATCACATCTTATATCAAAAGTATATCGTCAGCACAATGTGCTGCTTGGCATTCCTTATACTGCACGGCTCAAGGTATGCACTGACATCCACTATCGCCGCGAAGACATTTTACGATAAGGATTCTGGAGACGAGAATCCATGCGGTCGCGCGATGCAAACCCGAGATGAGGAGGTAACGTATTTGGACTGGGCAGCTGAAAAACAATCTTACGTATTCAGCGCCTTCTATGTGGGATATATTTTCCAAATACCATTTGGGATGTTACCAGACTTATACGGAGCCAAGCATATAATGTCGTTGGGAGTAATAGGATCTATGGTCATCACTTTGAGCGTGCCTTTCATACTAACTAAAGTTCCCTGGTATGCCGTTGCCGCCATGCAGATCGTTCTAGGATTAATACAAAGCCTCTGCCAGCCGGCAGTGATAAGCCTGATGTCGCATTATACCCCTCACAGGCAGGTAACGTTGCTGTTAGCGTACGTTTTCGTCGGGCCAAATTTGGGGAGCATGCTCGCTAATTATTTTATCAAGATTCACGGAAATTGGACCATGCCTTTTTATATCTTGACAATATTGTCCGTGCTATGGTTAGTGTGGTTTCTA
The DNA here is from genome assembly GCA_949128085.1 of Cetonia aurata. Classification (NCBI taxonomy): domain Eukaryota; kingdom Metazoa; phylum Arthropoda; class Insecta; order Coleoptera; family Scarabaeidae; genus Cetonia; species Cetonia aurata. Next base: position 42,308,643 of record OX421885.1, read on the forward strand.
CTGTTGGTGTACTCCACGCCATCTAACCATCCTTTCATATGCGAATCCGAGAAGGCGTCGCTAGAAGCCGATTTGGGCGTACATTTGCCCAGTACTATTCCCATACGGCAGATTTTAAACGATCCTGCGATTTGGGCTTTGGTCGCGGTGCAATTCGCGAATAATACCCTTATATTCCTAATGGGGACTTTTCTGCCAAAAATGGTGAAGAGGGCGATGCGTATAGACATCCATATCAAACTCTATACCATTGCGATCCCCGTCGCGTTTGAATTCGCGGCGGCTATCGCTTCTGGATACCTTTCCGATTACCTGATCGTAAATCATTATCTGCCCGTGTCGTATTGCAGAACACTGTACGTAACTTGCGGCATCCTAGCGCAAAATATCTTCCTAATGTTTGCAACGTACGCGAATTGTAGCCCGGCGGTCTTCCTCGTCTGTTTAACCATGACGATGATGGCTAGAGGAGTCGCCTTTCCTGGAATAAAATCCAACATCTTCGATCTCACACGACATTACGCCGGCACAGTGCAGGGATTTGAGAATGGGCTGGCTAGTTCTGTAGGGTTGGTAATACCTCATCTGGTTGAGTATATGTGCCAGCACGATACAATATCTGAATGGAGGAAGACTTTCTGGTTGACCATGGTGATTTCCCTGTTCGCATCGACCTTATATTTCGTCTGGGCAGAAAGTGAACGAGCGAAGTGGGATAAAGTGAAACCCAGAGAGAAGAGGATAGTACTAGGATAATTATTGTTATATTCTTGAATAATAGTTCTTCTTTTATTGTAATTAATTTTGTTGCAATCATATTTATTGTGAATACTTTAAAGAATAAGCGGTCAATACCATCAGCACCGAACCATGCAGAGAACCAGGAAAACATTACAGCTTATATTGACAAAAGCACTTCCTACAAATTCACCAATTGTGAAAGTCTGTTATAGCAATGCGAATGCAACGAAAAAATAGCAACGAAAATCGAATGATGAAAACTTATTTTAAAGTATAATCACCAAAACAAATCACAAAAGTAGTTAAAGTAGTCTTTAGGGTTTCACGGCCGTCGGGACTTCAGTGACTTCACTTCTGAAGAAGAACATTCTGAAGTGGCCTTTCCCGGAATCAAATCGAACATCTTCGATCTCACACGACATTATGCCGGCACAGTGCAGGGTTTTGAGAATGGGCTGGCTAGTTCTGTAGGGTTGGTATTACCCCATCTGGTTCAGTATATGTGCCAGCACGATACAATATCTGAATGGAGAAATGGAATCTGGTTGACTATGGTGACTTGCCTGTTCGCAACGACCTTATACTTCGTCTGGTCAGAAAGTGGACGAGCAAAGTGGGATAAAGTCAAACCCAGAGAGAACCAGAGAATACTAGAGTAATTAATCACTTTGTTAGTTTATTCTTAAATAATTGTAATTATTTTTTTTGCAATCATATTTTTTGTGAATATCATCTATGTTACTTAAAGGCATTAGAATGAAAAATGTATAGATTCAATTTTCGCTGATTTTGATCAGTTTTCAGCGTATTTATCAACAACACAGTTGGGTAATTTAAAATGAAAAAAAAAAAGACAAATCCACTCACTACATTGAATTAACATGGAATTTCGTCTTTTTCGGTTTTCTAAGGTAATATACAAGAATAAATGAAAAAACCTTAATTAAACAAAATACAAAGAGGTAGTAGAAAAAATTAAATAAAAGCAAATTAATTATGAGGTTGAAATAATACTGAAATGGATTTTCCCACAGAATGGCACGTTACACAGTAAAGTAACGGAAGTGATGCGTTGATGGTTCAATCCATAGTTCAATTCGATATTAGTATAAATATTTAATAGACTGGCTGATAAAGTTTTTCTTCAAATTAATAGCTTGATTCTTATTTATCGGACAAAATTTAATGACAATTAGATGCCCTTTCAAAATATTCCCTTCCATTTTAAATACTACCATAATTCGAATTTCCACGAAAATGCATTGCATAATTATTATTCATCTTAATGAAGAAAAATTTAAAAATTATAAAATTGCAAATCATTTTAAAGTGACGTGCACAATTAAAAAAAAGCAGAAAATTAAGAAATTGCAAATTTTTTCTTTCTGCTTTCTGTCGAGTTGGGGCGTAAGCGGTCATCAAACGACTAATTAGTTGGCTGGGTGAACGGACCCGGCCTTCTAGTTATTGTTTCTCTTTTAATTCCATATTAATCAGCATCGAGCCCAGTAGTGACTGGGCTAATTTAACGGACAACGAAGATGGCAATGCTGCACACTTAACTTATCTCACCCTGTACAATTTTTATAACCATAGCCCACTCGATCTCATTAATGTTAATATGATAACGGCCTGACCGTGCTCGGATGCAACAACGGTGCAAGTCGAAATTTCACATCAACCCACGAAAGCCAGTCAGCCTCAATGCCCCAGTCATTCACGCTATAGCTGACTAACTGACTGCGCCTCGACTAGTATAGCTAACTGCGAGACCGAATAGCGTCGACGCCCCATTCGCGCGGAGCGACGTTGATTGATTATGACGTGCTCTGAATTGGGGGTGGGGAGGGGCGAACGCGACGGGGAGGTGGGCACCAGTCCGCCACGGGGAAAATTGAATTTTACCCGTGTAAAGTCGTATCTGGAAGGTTTATCGTGAATAGGACGCCATGCCCGGGCGAGCTAATATTTTCGCGCGATTTATACACGCTTCCGTCACCGAGGGCGTGCTATAAATTCCTCTTTTGTCGGTGCCAGTCATATTTTCGTCGCTGCCTGTAATAAAGTATTAGATTCGATACGGCCAATTTGCGACTTATCCCCGGGAAATGAATTATTTTCACTTGCGCCATTCATGTATCAGAGATTGAAATTGGATTTTGTACAAAATTACCCTTCGAATACCGGAAGATAGTGAATAAATATAGGGACGGATGGTTTTTCGCTACTATAGAAAGCTATAAATAAATTGGCAAATGACGTCATGTTATTTTGACAAATTATATACTTGCCATGCAAAAATTATTTCCTCGACTCTTGCTTTGAAAAAGAAATACCGTGTGCTCTTTCTTAAGGTATCTGTTAAAAAAAAAACAGAATGTATATGTACTGCTACGAAATAGACAACATTTTTAATTTTAATTACTAATAAACCAAGCCGCAAAATTGCAGGTGGCCCTAGCTGTAAATTTGTCCCCCTCTCAAATGATTTTGCTCCCCTAGAGACGGAAAGGCTGATATATAATATATATTTTTATTTAGTAATACGAAGGATATAGGAGGATATGCTCGCAGTGAACTCTGCTCCTTATAAACACTTAATGGGCATGATTAAAATTCAATGAAAGTGTAGTGTCATTGTTTTTTTTATCGTTAAGCCATGTATTTCTATACGTAATATCAAATAAAAGTCAAATTTACAGACGATTCCAAATTTATTTGTGTGATCCCAAGGAAAATGTCACAAACAAATAATATTTCTACATATAGTCTCAGGTAAGTAGGTTCATATACTATATAAAATACACTATTAGAAATATTTCTTCTATTCAGACTAGAACTAAATCAATTCGTTTCAATTAAGTAATTTAAATTTCCCCCAAAAATCTTAACAAACGGTCTTCATAATTCAACGCGACAACGCATGAAAATGAAATATACTGATAGGAAAAAACAGCGAAATTTCATATAAATTTCAATGTTTTTTGGCGATTTCTATAACAATTTCTTGACCGGCCCAGATTGATACCGATCTCAAACTTGCTTCTACTACTTCATCAATTACGCCTTTCGTATTAACACAGGCACAACAAAGACATACGATGCACTAGTAGAGGCCATTCTTATAGTTATATATTTAACTCTTGTTGATTTAATGGCCTACATCAACTGTCATAACACTTCTTGAATAATAAGCAATCGAAATATCTCATCTATAAGTACCTGTAGTAAAAATTTTAACTTAAAGCCCTTGTCAAAATTTCCGCAGACAAAATCTGCCAATAAAGTCGTCTTCTTCTCCCCCGGTTGACGTTACTTCAGACCATCCGGTATCTCCCCCTAGATCGAAGCTAACTACCCCTCCATCTTATGCAGGTTACCCTACAAAGTGCACCAGTATGACCGACTAAATTATGCAGAAGAAAAACGAGAAGCCTCGGTAGAAAATCCCGGTTACCCCACAACGCAAATTCAAGTGCACGATTCTCTGCTTCAGTCGGTACATCTTTCAGGTTTCTACTTGGGTTGACTTAAAGCGGCGGCAATGGCACAGCACTCACGCGGCGAAGAGGGCCTTGTAGTACACTTTCTCGAGTGGTCCCATTAAAAAGGGGAAATAACGGTTCGGTAAGGAGTTGCTATTGATTAAGATAACCCTTAAGGTACGATATCGATTTGTTCGCCGGATTACCGTTAGGAGGATGCAATGCCACAAGGTTAGAAGGATTTTTTTCTTTTTCATAAAAAGTTCATGAATCAAATCTAATTACATTTTTTCTTATTACTACTATTTCTTTACATCTAGTTGTGATTCACATTCTTTGTTAACAATACTCAGGTAGAATTTGGGTCTCGCGCGATATACCTTTGGATCGATGATTCACAATAATATGCAAGGTCATCTTATATACTAGTATGCAATAAATGTAATAACAATAAACCACCACCCAAGAACAATACTAATTAATAACAACAATACATAATTAGCATTAACTTTTTAAAAATTCTATAAATGGCGGAATTTCTCCATTCCTTTCGTTTCAATCCAGAAATTAACGTATTTTTGAGATTGTCTGAGTACGCACAGTCTGATATTTGCTTCTTATTCACGGATGCGTTTAAATAATCCTGTTCTTGTATTACGAAATTCTTCGACTCGTCTGGTATCCTTCTAGAACTTCTTATCAGGTTGAATCGGTCTGCTATTTTTTCACTCTGTACTCAATTTTTTCAACAAAGTTCATTTCTTTTTTCCCATAGATAACTTAGACCTATTGCGAAAAACAACCTTGTGCAGTTGCAATGCGTTAGGAATTCCTCAGTTCAACTGATTTAATGCAGTATCTTCGGAGAAGTCCCCGGTCAAATGTAACACGGCGCACTTTGTTCAAATATTGAACCGGTTTCACTGATTTGCATTAATTTCTCTTAATAAATAATTAGATGACAAATTCGTTTGACGATTAGGTTACAGTTTTCTATATCTGACGGTAAGGGTTAACTTTCCTGTTTTTCCCGCTAGATGCCAGCAACATGACAGATATTAATTATTTAAATAACGAAAACTCTGAATACAAAATGAAAGAATCGAAACTAAAACGTAACTTTAACATGCTTTAATAAATATTGCTTCACAATTCTGCATTATTGTATTTATTAAATTTGGGAATTATGACATTTAAATGATATAAAAAAAATAACATATTTGATAGACGTACGTCAAATAGATAATTGAAAAATGTCAAGATTTTATCACAAACTCCAACAGAAATACATCGTCTGTACAGCCACATGTATAACACTAACATTACTCTATGGAAGTAGGTATGCCTTATCCACAGTGATCCCGCACCTGATTTACATTCCTGAACCAAGTGCTAAGGCATTGTCAGAAGGTGACATCTGCAGGAGTGCCGGAACCGAGAATAATTCGGGTCCCGCAATGGTCGGCTCTGAATACTTGTCCTGGACGCGAACCGAAAAGCTTCTAGTTCTAGGCTCCTTCTATCTAGGCTACGCAATGTTTACGTGTTTAAGTGGAGTAGTTAGCGATAAATTGGGCGGCAAGTATCCCCTGTCAGTCGGAATTGTGGGAAGCTGTATCGCTTCCGCCGCAACACCATCTATGCTGACGAAACCCCCGTGGTACGGCGGCGCCGCCATGCAGTTCATCCTGGGAATGACGCAAGGCATGTCCGCTCCAGCCATAATGAACCTCATGGCGCACTGGATACCTCGCAATTACCATACGTTACTGGTACCGTACGGCTATTCCGGAGGTTGCCTTGGTGGTATGATGAGTGGCGTTCTATCGACGTATTTCGCGAAGGCGCTGGAGAAGTGGCAAATCATTTTCTATATATGGGCTGGACTGTTGATAATCTGGTTCTGCGTCATTGTTCTTTTCATATATTCACGACCATTGACGCATCCATACCTAAGCGAGGATGAGAGAGAAGTGCTGGATAGGGAAGTTGGGTCAGACCTGCCGACGACTATACCATGGAAACATATAGTACAAGACAGCGCGGTGTGGGCCCTGGTTGTCGGCCAATCCGCCGACTCCTTCTTAAAATTCACCTGGTATTCGCATCTGCCGTTGTTCTTCAGGCAGGTGCTCGGTCTCAAAACCCAAGAATACATGTACGTCTACATCATAGCATACGGAAGCCAATGGTTGGTCACGATCGGCGCCAGCATCATTTCGGACATTCTAATCAAGAAGGGATACGTGCCTTTGATTTACATGAGGTGCATCTGCGCAGCCATCGGTAATATACTCCCCAACATTCTGATGATGGTAAGCACTCAAGTCGGTTGCTCCAAGTTATTAATTGTGGCATCGATTACCACGGCCCTTGCGTCCAAAGGTACCGCTTTCGTAGCGTTCAAGCCGAACATCTTGGATATAACCAGGCACTATGCTGGTGTGATACAAGGATTCCACAATACATTGCCGACGGTGGTGGGGATATTCGTACCATATCTCACCGGCTCCATCTGCGAAGAGTTTACTGTGGAAGCGTGGAGAAAAGTACACTGGTTTTCATTGACATTCTGCACGTCCACAACAGTCTTCTATCTCATATATTGCGCAGGAAAGAGAGCCCAATGGGATGTCATAGAGGGCGAGGAGGTTATTAAAAGGGCAACATACAACCATTGGAATGTTGATTAGTTTTTGATAAGTCAATATATTATATTTATACAATAGTACAATAGTAAGAACAATTATGTATTATTCTTTATTTTATAGAATACAAAAGATACTAACAGTAATCAGATATTTTAGACTTCTTTATCCGGGATTTCTTGGTTCAGAACATCCCAACTTGCCCTATGTCTCTTGAAAAATATCAGGTAAAAGCAGGTCGTTGTAAAACAAAAAGCAACGGTTAACCAAAACACTCGCGCCCATGCCTCTAAAGTATTCCTCCAGCACAAGGTACACAGTATTTGTGGCAAAATTATGCCAACAACAGCCGGTACGGTACAGTTTATACCTTTTACGACACCACTGTAATGCCTCGTGAGATCTAGAATATTAGGGGTTAAAGCCGAGACTGTGGCACCCCTGAGCGTCACTGATAAAATAACGAAACACAAGATGAGGATCTTCTTGCAACCCACATTAGTGCTCAGCACGATTACGCAAGTGGGCAGCAAATTCCCGACAACAACGCACATATGTCGTACATTAACATGCGGGATGTTGATCTTCTCTATTACCATATCCGCAATGCAGCCGTATAATAGGGTGAACACCCACTGGCAGAGGAATGTTCCTATGAGGATATAACGAGTTTGCTCGCGACTGAGCGAGAGGACGAACAGAAGGAACTCCGGTAGATGTGAATTTATTAAAACGATCAAACAGGTATCGGCTAGTTGTGCGCAAACAATCGCCCAAACTCCTCTAGTGGCGAGGATCGACTTCCATGGAATCGATTTGGGCAAGCCGACGCCCACCTCTTCCGCCATAGTTGCTTGTTCTTCAGGATCCACGCGCGGGTGCTTCGCTGGTGTCGAATGTACAACCAGCATAAACATGACGTACCATATTCCGATCGCGCCCGCCCAGAAATAGAACAATAAGCTCCAATTATCAGCGATATCAACGAAAACCATGCACAGACCTCCGCACAACATCGCACCTAGGCAACCTCCAGAATATCCGTAAGAGATCAGAAGCGTTTGATGATTTCTCGGCACCCATTGAGCTAGTAAACTAACGATCGCCGGCATAGCGATTCCTTGCAGTATTCCTAAGAAGCACTGCAAGGACGCCGACCAATACCACCGTTTCGTTTGCAAAACGATGGGTTGGAGCACGGTCACAAACGCGCAAGCCAATACACTAGTTGAGAGGAGGTACTTGGCACCGTAGATGTCGGATAGTTTTCCGCTAAATATTGGCAATACTGCGTACCCTACATAGAACGCACTGTAGACGTGGTGTTGTTGGGTTTTCGTCCAATCTATTTGCTGTTCCATATAGTCTATTTCTTCTGGGCGGTTGAAGCCGGCACCGAAGCACACAGCATGTCCTGGCTGCACAACCACACTTGGTTGTGGAACGTGAATAACATGGTGGATGCAAGCGGTTAAGGCATACCTAGTGCCATACAAAAGGATGAGTGATAAACATATCATGATGCACACTATGTATTTCTGATATATCACACATTTTCGATCTTTACATTTTATCTTTGCACAAAGAGACATTATGTTTAAATCTGGAGCACTAAATATGTATTGTGTCACTTTGACGTATTACATAACCATATTTAATCCTATGACTACGTAAAGTACTTGCAAGGTTAACTAGACTTACTTAATAAAAAATAACACTTGATTACAGATTCCTTCTAATCATATTGCGTGGGAAATGTCGGGTCCTACATCACAATCAAAAAGTTAAACCAAGTCAACAAGTTTCAAGTGTATGAAATAAACCATCTTTCATGTAACATTCGATTTTTTACACACTTTGACAAATTAGATATTACCTTAGTAATTTAAAATACAAGTGTAAAAAGTTATTCTTTACACTTGTATCTTATTTTATTCACGACTTTCAACCAAGTCTTTTATGCAATAAAGGGACTTTTTTCAGACGTGTGTCTTACAACGTTTTATCTATAATCATGCCAATTTTCAGAGGAAATGCTCAATTTTATGAATATTTGTAAAACTACATAAATCGATGTCTTATAAATGTCACTTTGACAGATATAGTATAGATCAATCCAAAGACCTGTCAAAATGAAATTCAATATGGCCGTTGAGCGCAACCGTAACGCTACTTTCCGCAGTTTTGATGTCAATATTTGCTTCCTTTTGTCAAAGTGAAGTAAGTTTGACATAAAAATTGCCAAAAATGAGTTCGCTATTTCGCTCTCTATTGAAAGAATAGTCCAAGATGTAAAATAGTCTTAGCTTACTGATAATCGGAGATAATTTATATATTAAATAACCCACGCATGTTTTCCGAAGCACCCTAACATATAAAAGCTTTTGTGATCTCCGAGACCTGATTGTATTATTATTCTCAAAGTTTCCTTCAGCATGGTGTGAATAACGACGCCATTAACTAAATTAAAAGCCAAGGTGTTCGTAGGTTGTGTGCGAAGGGAGAATTATAAAGGTATGACAGAGTCCTCTAGATTCACGCACTCTTGTTTTGTCTTTTACGGGTGAAATTCTTTTAATTTCGATAAGTGCTCGGTAAAGATAGCAATTAAAATATTGCTTTTTCTAAATGGCAGATGCGCACGGCTTCGGATAGATATTCTTAAAATAATTTGTGCAATTTGAAAGTAAATCGCGATTACCCAACTATCAATAAAAGAAAAATGGCAAAAAAGGCTTTTAATTCTTTTTATTATTGCCTAAATTGAAATACCTATCTAGTGGAGTAGTTCAAATTAAAACTTAGCATTCTCTATTGTCTCCCACACCTTTCTGCTTATTTTTATCGCGTTCTTTTTTACTAGATCCATTCATGAAGTCCACATATATAGTTTATCACGGAATTACATTTTAGAACACACAAATTCTGCCAGAGGAACAGAAGAAAGATCTCAGTTTTACTGCGGCATACCCAATTTAATGGTATCATAAAAATGTTACATTGCCATCGTTACTCCCGTTTGCTTTATTAGATCGTCTTAGATGGTGGCCCAGCACCCTTCCACAGCATATACAACGCAGCGATTTCTTTAAAAAAAAAAAACGGTCTGTGTTTCTATATATCTAGCTGTAATGTTACACACAAGTATTTTTATGTTCGCCGGTAATAATAAAAAGCCAGAATGTCGTGTTATGTCTGGAATGCACCGTTCTAATTATTACGAGAGGTTTTATTACTGTCGTTAATAAGATGTAGTATTCATTAGTCAAGGGGAATTGAGTGGTTCAAGAGGTGAGATTTTCCAATGTTATATTAAATTATATAAATTTGTCAACATGTTGCACATGGTTGAAATCAGAAAAAAAATACTCTTTCTAACGGTGTCAAAATTCAATATGGCGCCCATAAAAAATAAGAAAGTTGATGATGACCAGAAGAAAACGAAACGTCGTATAAAAATTTCAAGCACAACATTGCATAGAACATTAAAAGTGGCCTTGAGAACGTATCTTTAGTTTTTCTCTGCAAGGCACATGACATCACGTATCTCCAAAACTTGAACTAACATTAAAAAGATAAGTTTATCTTCAGTTTTAGCGCACCAAGAATAAAAAAAAAGTTTTCGTCGATTTTATTTTAGAAGCATTTTGGTTGTTATTATCGAGTATTATAGCCACACCCCCCACATAGAAAACCCTATATAATTTCGCACAATCATGTCTTTATTTATTGTATTTGCACGTAGCCATTAATCCATTATGAATCATTTTAAAAATTAATCAACGATCAACAACAAAATTAATCTTTTAAGTTCGAGCCATAGATTTCCGAATTAATCTAAAAATTATCTCATTTTTACTATGCAAGGAGACTAACAAACGACGAATAATACTAGTTGTTATCAGAACTTATCAAGGTCATAAATATACTATAAAAATTTCGGCAAAGAAAGACCTATATTTCTTAATTTGATATAGATCGTCGTCATAAACCTCAAACAACCTTCCCACGAAATCAAGAAGCAGTTTAACCGAAATGATTCAAAGCCACACGGCAATAAAAACTGCTTTATACGACCGATATAAAGGCATTCCTTCCAGCCGAATTCAACTGAGAAACGCCACAATAAAACCATTCTTCTTTATCCGCAATTGCCTCTATTCTTACGGGGTTCATTCTTATAGTTATTCAGGTTCTGACTATTATGCGATAAAAATTCTCACTTGTCTTTTTAGAGTATCTTCTTCGACAGAATATAGAAGACAGGATACAGTATATGTATAACAGATAAAAGTAATGGGAAAACTGCAGCATTCAACTAGGTTGGACGGGCTTAATTTTTCTCATGTTAATTTAATTTTCTTAAGATGTTTGCCTTCCGGCGATGACGTCAGAGGGGTTGGCATTACATGTATATGGAGGGTTATTTTTATCCGCCATTTCCCTTCTGACAAGTCGAGCGTATAGGCTTGACAATACCACTTAAGGGAGATGAGGTTCCACTCTTTGTAATTTAACGTAGAGAAAACGGACTTTTGCAACCTTTCCTGTTCCTTGGCGGATTTTTTTTTAAATTCAAATTATCTCAAATTGTCCTTTCTAAACTTATTTTATATTTACTGAGAGTACGAATCCCTGCTTGCTCAATTTACGTCGCTATATTTCAAACAATAAGCCAATTACCAGTCGGGTAGGGTTCGCAAAAACTGGCCGGCCATTGTGTCGATTATTCCATCCTAATTCAATTCGGGCCGGAAGTAGAGGGACCGAAAACGGCTTACTAAGCGACTAGATCCGTGGGGTTTACAGTAGAAAATTCACTTGGCTTCATTGTATTTGCCCCTGCCTCGCTAGCAGGAGATTGGAAGAAAATCTCGCTCAATTTGAAAGGTTTATATTAAGGTATTAACTAATGGGGACATTTTGCCAGGATGTTTTTATCGATTGCGTAGTGAAAATTACATAAGGGGTGGGACAAATTCGATGCACTTAGGTAACAGGTATATATTTTGTAGCGGCGTTGACAGAAATCATAATTTACTTGACTCTGTGTGTTCACATTTAAAAACATTTAAAGAAAAAGGGAAGAAATTGCACAAGTTTGTTTATTTAATATAAAAGTAACAAATAATTATTATAAAAAACTTAAAAATTACGGATAATAATGAAATGTTTAGAAGAAACCCGTTTCTATGTTTTACAATTTTAACCAAAGTATGTGGCATGAGTTTAACAAACATGTTCATGGCAATTATTACACGATACAACATTGTGTTTCCACAGCAAACGTAACCGAATTTCTCAATGAAAAATCACACCAAAAAGCATCGCGTATATAACACGACCCAGTTACCCTGCCAAACATTGTTGTTACCATTGCGCAATAAAGCGGTTCACAACACACAATACTGTTCCCAAATCGTCATCGTTTACCTGCCACCATCCATCCATGCCAGTATGCACGTGTGTTAGGTGGCTATTGCAAAAACTAACCTTCGCGAGAACAGCAGCGTTTTGAAACGCAAAAAGCGGAAACCACACATTTAATCGCGATTCCCATAGGAGCGCAGAACGATTGTACAGTGTACAGTTCTATCTAGTCAGAATTTTTTCCAATCGCACCGGGTGACGCGCTTTACACCCTCGTACTACTCTATACACTAGACTATTTTTAATACCAAGTTTAAATACGAGTTGCTAGTATGTCAAGACGAGGAACGCGGCTTTAGAATTCGCCTGATCAACGGCCAAGTTCGACGCTAGATCCCGATTGGATGATCGACCGAATTCCATCGGGAGATCCAAACTGCATCGGAGAAACTAGTGCATCGTATGTACCCTTGTAACGTCGTCTGTGCGAAACTGGTGTTTTTAAAGTGGCAACTCGCGTACGCTCTCACACATCGAGAAACATATGTGCAAACAGTGACTCATATTGCAGCAGGTTTTGTGATAAACATACAGAAAAGAAGACTCTACTAGGGTGCGTATTCAAAGCTCCATATGTTTGATACAGATTCTTAAAATGTTTGATCGGCAAAAAGTGTAATTAATAATCGCTGTTCGAACTGGTGATACACAATTCGAAGTTAAACGCGTTTAAAAATAGCCGTGAAATCATATTTGGCGTGCGTCTACCGGCTGTTTCGGTGAATACTCACCGCAGAATTGTTCTACTTTTGCCATAATCGCATATGTGCATATATAGACACGATCAAAACTTTTGCTATAATTTTCTATATTATTAAAACTTTAGTGTTATCATATTAATTTAAATTGTTACTATCTATACAGAAAAAAAAAACGTGTTGGCACAAAAATAGCATCAAGAACACGTTTTATATATTTCTGATTCGTCCCATAATTCGTTAAACAAAATAACTTCTAATATTTAATATTTGTTCAAACATTTTCTAATTCTAAAGTGATTATTATAATAATTTGCTGTTGTTCGTTTATCCAATACCATAATACAGTAACTTTATCTATGTTAATCCTGAAAATTTGACGCACTTGATAGAAAAGTTGATCCTCTTACAACTAGTGATTTTACATTAAATCTCTTGGCAATGGTGGTACCACATTGTAAATAAAATTTAAAATTCTTTTCACAATTTTTTTCAAAATTAAAAGTCCATGCCACCTGTGAGGCGCTGATCGACTCAACGAAGTGTTTATTAATCTTCAAGTTGGATAACTGATACTGACAACTGCAAAATTCTTGACGATGGGTTAAAAGAATAATATATGAGTGGATGTTGTTTAGACTGCTTTCATCGTCTGCTGGATTTAGGTGGTTCTACAGTCCCCATTAGGGAGTCCCAAGCTTTTGTCCACTTCCACATGGTACGGATGTTCCGGCTGCTTCAATTTTTTTTGCCGAGATACTCAAATTTGAATCATCTACTTGCTCTAATTCGTAACGATTCAACGGTCGTCTGCGTGGTTTTTACTTTTGGTTTCTTGCTGGAAGCTTCTTAGATCCCTTTTTGTCACTGTACACACAAAAACAATCAAATGCCGAAACAAACGTAATGCGAACAGCGTCCTTTTCAACGGCTCAGCTGACAATATATATAGTAGTCCGATTATTCCCATTTCTTTTGTTATTTCGCTGCACATGTTGCATTTTTTTTGCAATCAAACGCACAGGGTCCAAAGTCTACGCGTATAATAATTCATAAACACTGATAAATATATATGTATGATTTCAAATAATATTCAAAGGACGCCAATGCGCATAAAGTTATTTTCGAAAGTGCGATTTGACATTTCAAGTATATTTTGAAAAGGTGGGTATAATTGGCTAACTATACAGGGTGGGCCACCACATACTTTACTACCGGGCTTTGTATGGAAAAGCATATGATTTCTTGAAATCCTTTTTATTTAGTTGAATGCTAGACCTTTGTATGTACAATTTAAAATTATTTTGTATTATACAGGCTGTATTTTCTATAATAAATCCGACTACAAGAAACTCGTTTTCTTCATTTCCTATACAATGGACTTCCGTTGTCGGTTGCCTTTCTTATATTTTATGCTTCCAGTTTGCCCGAACATTTGAAGTACGCTTTCAAACGCAGTTTTTCTTGGATGTGATCTATCTGGATATTTTTGGGTGTACACCCTTGATGCAAGGAACTAGTTTTCTTCGCATTCAGCAATTGTTAAAATCATGTTGATTTTTTCTCTCTTGAATAGAATAAATTTTCATTTTTTTATAACAATTTAACCATAAATTTCACTGTTCAACCAAAGTAAGTTTTGAATGCTGTCAAATAATGATAAATTGTTTATATATGCTTAGTAACTATGTCTAAGCCAACTGAATTTAAATAAATTGTATTAAATGTAATCCTCGGAAAAATTAAATGCTAACCACAGGAAAACTATTCATGTTAGGTATAGGGAACCCTAATATATTTTGAAAGGGAATTAAATTCTACGTTGGATAGTATCATCTATTTAGATAAGAAAGTTAATTTACTGCAAAAGTCATCAAACTTAAACAAGCGTTTTTGAACACTCAGTATAACTCTTAGCTGAATTATGAATGTATTTAATTTTGGATTAAAAATCAAACGTACATTTTGTACTGCAATTTCATAAATTTTAAAATATCTCGAAAACCGATGGTTTTAGGAATGTGGAGTATTACATAAACTTGCCCTAATTTGGTCGTTAGATTCCAAATATGTCATTATATATAGGGTGTTCCATTTAATTATAATTAAAAAGGTAACTTTGTTATGGATCTTTCTTTTCGAACAGCCTGTATAATTCAAAATAATTTTAAATTGTACGTACAAAGGTCTACCATTCAACCAAAGAAAAAGATTTCAAGAAATCATATGCTTTTCCATATAGAGTCCGAGCCGTATGTGGTGGCCCAGCCTGTATATGATGTGACTGAGTAAAACAGACGCTAATTGAAAAAGACACTCCGTATATCTGTGTGCCAAAAACAGCATCTATAGCGCACCGCAGGGATCATAAAAGACGCTCGCAGCGAATCAAGCAAGTCTGCGACAAAATTTCAAATTCGGGTACTTTGAAACTTTTCCCATCCATAATCTTCTGGCACTTCAATTTTGAAATACGAAAGCACCTTGTAATCGAAAACAATTTTTTGAAAATGTTAGAGTGGCCTAACCCCTTCAATAAAATTAATTTCCCTAATGTTTAACAACACTACCATTTTGGATAGCTGGATGCATTGCTATATATAGCAAACCTGTGTCGATGTTACATGTTTTTATACGACGATATTTGTTTCTAATGATTCGTGACCTTCTTCATTTGTACGAATTTGATATATCAAAACATACTTAAGCAATTAAGATAAAATTGTTATACAAATTATTGAATTATTGAAACATTTATAATATTGCGTATTATATCATCCATGTTTCATATGAATTAAACGGGGTTCACGTGAGTAATAATTTAAATAAAAATTTTGGATGTCGTTTAAAGAAAATCAAGTTGCCTTATGTTAAAGTACATCACTACTATTATGGACAGCTGTATACAATTACGTGAATAAAAATGTCATTGTTGTGCTAATTCCAGTTTTAAAATATGAACACTCAAAACAAATTCAAACATCAACCACCTCCCTTAAATAAACATTTTCATCGTCGTGTAAAATTTTTTTAGATAGTTCTGTACATTTTATTGTCGCTTGAAACACCTTTTTCGTCGCTTGTTTATCCTCTTCTGTCGGGACAATTAATCTAACATATTCGTCTATCTCATACCATATAGAATAAATATTTATTCGAATAAGTAATATCTCTTAAAACCAGCAAAAAACAAGCAAAAGTTGTTAACAAAAATGAGGAATATTTGCCAAAATATAATATCTCATTTTGATGTATTTCTAATAAAATCCTATTTTGTCTTTCTTGTTAAAATATTTCTTCGTCAACGACCTTACTTTAAGATGTTTAATCACTCGTTGGAAATAAAATCAGAAGACCGTAAACAGCCTGTCACATTTTTTTTGTAAAAGATTAAAAACTAATACTACACATTACTTTAGACGTGGAAAACATTTTTTATGCATAGTCTCGTCATATGTAGCTTACAAAAACACAAATCTTTGAATGAATAAACCATACACAACATCTCACATTTCATTTCTGTGTAATTTTATACTTTTTTTTATACCGCACTAGCGCACAGAGCACGCTCCAGTCTGTAGTAGGTCGAACCGCTCCGCGCGCGATGTATTGTCCGTATTGTGTTCATGCATATACACACAGCTGAAATGGACCGAATCTGTACTTCCCCCAAATGAGATTGATATCTCTCTATCCCGTTACAAGGAAAATATAAAATACGCCGTGCCTGAGGCATCTGTTTATGGGTTTTGTTTGACTGGAAAATCTGTATTTTTGTTTCAGATCCCGGTGGGATTTTAGAAAGTTTATGTTCTGTTTGTTGTTCAAACATTCCTGTTATACGAGAGCTATTTATTATCTCAAACGGATTAAGCATTATTTTTTTAGCATAATCATTGTTAGAGTGAACTAGTTTGTAGACAGATGCCCGTTTGAGAGAACATAGATATGACTGGTTGGGTAATTCCTAATAAATAATTACACATAATTTTTCTGCAGACGTTTCAACAATTTACTTATCTTGTCTTCTCTTGCCTCCTTTTCAATCCTTCTTTTACTACTAAGCAATAACAACGTGTCTGAGAATCGACAATCTTGTGGGATTCTCCTGAGCATAGATTGTTTTTTTTTTTCGTTAATATCCGCTTGGTGTGCAAATACTTTTGCCTGTATAATTTATATGCTATTTATGTAATGTATTTCTTATTGTAGTGTTTATAAAAATTGATTTTTTTTTGGTTTATATACAGAATGTCTCCGGATTGACTGAACAAGAGGAAAACAAATTATTTGTAGTTTAACGAAAAAATGTCATTTTGCTTATCTCAGCTGCTAAAAAATATTTAGATTTTAGTTTCAGAATTGGTGGTTTTGAGACAAGCAAAAATTTTTATAAAGAATGATTTTTTTTTCGTTCAGCTACCAATAAAATTTGTTTCCCTCTTGTTCAGTATATGTAATCTATCCGTATATACCCGAAGGTCTAGGGTGTGCAGTTGTTTCATTTATTCTCCATTTCCATAAATAAATCTTCTCCACTTCTCCTTGTTTCTAGCCGTGTCCCTTGCTCGTGTTAGAGTCAGCCCCCTTTCTTCTAATATTTGTTTCACATTGTCGTCCCACGTTTTCCTCAGTCTTCCTCTAAATCTCTTCTCGTGCCTTCTTGCTTCCCATGCTTGTTTTACGAGTCTTTCATTTCCTAATCTGGTTAGGTGGCCAAACCATTTAAGCTGTCGCTCTCAAATTGTTTTCAGTATGGGTTCCACATTCAAACGTTTTCGTATATCCGTATTCCGTATTTTGTCCATTCTGGTGCCTTGCGGAGATATTTCATTTCCATTGCTTGGATCTTACTCTTCATACTAGATGTTAGAACCCAGGTTTCGCATCCAAAAGTGAGTGTTGGCACGAACACAGTTTTGTATATTGTTATTTTTGTTCTCTCTGCAATCTCCCTTTTTTCTATAAATGATCTTCTCAGACTGTGGTATAGTTTGGATGTGTTCTCCAATCTTGCATTTATCTGTGGGTCGTGATACCCTCTGCTATTTATATTTACCCCTAAGTACTTGACAGTCTCAACTTGTTCCAATTTTGTTCCGTTCAGTGTGATATTTGCTTACCATTATTTTGGTTTTGTTAGCATTGATTTTCATATTATTGGACTTCAGTGATGTATTCCATATTTCTATGTTTGCCTGCAGGTCTTTTTCCGTTTTACCGAATATCACAAGATCATCACATCAATGCACATTCACTCAAGTATACTGGTTTCATATTTCGGTGTCCTATATATAACTTTGATGTTTTTTCCCTAGTTTCCTTCATCGTATCGTTCAATACCAAATTGAAGAGAATTGGGCTTAGTCCTTGCCTTAGACCGCTGTTAACTAAGAACTCTTGTGATTGACTGTTCTCCCGTTCTTACATAATTTCTGTTCTCTTCGAGTATATTCATTGTTGAGGCTATCACTTTATTGTCTACGTTCCTCTTCTCCAGGATTTCGCGCACTTTAGCTCTCGGAATTCGGTCAAACGCTTGATATGTCTCGATATTCCTGTGTAGCGATTTTTCCCCAATTTGTTTGAGTGTGAAGATGTGGTCATTTATACTACGCCCTTTTCTGAAACCACTCTGCGATTGCTCTAGTGTTTGCTCTGTTTGTTCTGTAAGTTGTTTTACAAGGATTCGTTCGTACACCTTGGACGATATGCTCAGTAGCGTTATTCCTCTGTAGTTTCCACCCTCTCTCCTGTCTCCCTTCTTAAAAATTGGCACCACAATGCCCATCTTCCAATCTAACGGTACTTTCTCTTCCCTCCAGGCTTGATTGTAAATTGACGTTAGCATTTCAATTCCTTTAGTTCCTACATTTTTTAACATTTCGCCGGTTTGTCGGTCATGGCCTGCCGCTCTCCCCTTTTTCAGCGCTCTTATGGCTTCTACAACGTCTTTTATTTGTATTAAAAGTTATAACAACTGAAAATGTTTATATTGAGTTAGTGTGCAAATATATTCTCTGGATACTGTATTTATCAACACATGATTCAACACATTTTGTTATATGCGTGCAGTACCAGATAACCGTGCTTGCATTAGCGATACATAGTTATCAATCAGATAATCCTTTTGTTTACTTACAAAATTGCCTCATCACGACCTAGTATGTCCCGATGAAATAAACGCGTTCTATCATTATCTAAACACAAGATAAGTAATGCCCCTCCTTTCTGATTGATGTTGCAGGTCTCCTTCCTCTTCTCTATCTGCTTGTGCGCATGCCTCAAAATAACCAACTCAGCAGAGATAGCATTTCCGTGTTCGTAATGTGCCTTGCTATGTCAACACTCTGAACGTCCACACCCTATACGAGCAAGCTGAATCTAATACAGAAAATAGGCAGACGGAGAAGAAAACGCAATCGCAAGAAGAAGCGAATGGAAGCGGACGTCAAACACTACCCGGAGGACGATGTTTACAAAACCAGATTCAACGTCACCCTGCAACGAGTGGGGAAGGTGTTCTCCTATACGTTCTGGAGGACGCAAGTCAACTGCGACATCTTCTGGAGCGTCCAAGGTTACGACGAGCAGGGCTGCACGTGGATCGCCACCAGATACTTCGGGCCGCAGGATCAAGCGCACAGATACCAGCAGATAGTGATCCTGACGCATCCGGTGGTGACCAAGATCAAGATGGTGTACTATTCCACGTGCCAAGAGGGACAGAATCACGTGCAGATATCCAAGACTATCATGCAACATTTTAAGAATGACGATAACTCGTTCAATTTCGATTTTAAACTGATGAGATTGAAACGGAAACCTAAACGCGTGATGTATAATATTTAAAAAGACCTTTTAGAAAGTTGTTAGATTTTAAAACTGTGTTTAGTTTTATTTTGAGTGTTTCTACGTTGCTGTATGCTTGGATTCTTTTATATACTAATAAACTATTTAATATGAAACTATGTTTATATAAATTAATAAGTAAAATCTTGTATTAAATTGTAAAAAAAAAAACAAAATTAATAGTAATTTATGGTAGGTATAAATAATGACGTTTTGTCAAAAAATAAATAATTTTCCATGTTATAATGAAATTGTACTCATGTAAACAACATTTTTGGTTTTATAATTTTAATTTACAAGTTAGGAACGAAGTCCATTTTCAACAAAAACAATATTTAAAACATGTCAGAACATTTAAATTTGACATGGCCCCATCCGTGCTCCACTTGGTCATTTAAAATGTTTCATTGCGATTTTAGTTCTGCGTTTGACTGTTATCGTGACAAGTCGTACAGTAAGTGAATCAATTAAAAAGGCTACAATACAACAGAGAGATTCGATGAATCAGTATTTAAAGTGTTTGGTCAAAGAAGAATGATGGTAACACGCCAGGTGAAGATTAACAGAAAACCCTTTTGTCAATGTTACTAAAAAAAAGTTAATATTAACTGTAAATATTAATTCCTACAAAAATTTTAATAAATCATAGCAAAATTGGCAAAAGACTATCTACTATGTACACGTAGCAAGCAACCTCATCCAACTCCATTATGTTCTTCATCTGTTATTCCTTTTTTTTCTTTCCTTAGTATTTATGCCCTTGTCAGGCGGTTGCCCGACTGACAAAAGCTAAAAGCGCCCTCTTCAGGGAAAGCAATGCATAAAATTATAATAATAAAAGCGGCATTAACAGGGTCCTGGGTACCTTCACCGAACAAGCCGCCGTTATATCCCTAGAGGGAAATCCGTTAAGTTGACGTCGTTGGCATATTTGAAAGTCCTGTGATTCTAACTAAAATGCCACCATGAACACATGGAAAGTTGGATTAGAAAGTTTTTTTCGTCGTTAGCAAGGGTTGGTTATCGTGATTTTAAAGGTAAAAAAGGTGTTTTTTGTCTTTTCTAAAGAAACGACATAAAACACCTTAAATTGTAAATATTTTTTTTTTATTTACAATTTAACATTGTCATTTTAAATTGTAAATAAAAAAAATATTTACAATTTAACCCTACAATGTATACCTAATTAACACACTTGAATAAGTATACTTGGGGTTACAAGTTAACCCAAAATTAATTTCGGAAAAACAAAAAGAAAAAGTTTCAAAAACGTTTATTCGATAATGTGGTTAACATTTGTAAGTATTTCTTTTACGGTTGATAACAAATGTCAAATCGGTGATCGTTACATATTTTTGGAACACAAGCAACATACTACTCTGCATTTTCGATCACGTGAGAGGTGACATACATAACATCTTGACGATTTGTCTTTCTTTAGCGCTGGACCAGGCTCTTCTGAAATGTCTGGTAGTAATAGTACCTACTTCTTGTATTTCACTCTGCAGTTTGCCAGATATTTTCTTGGAAAGCCTGTTTACCATCCAAGGGCTTGCTAGTTGTAGTCCGAGTGGCTGTAAAAACTTATTTCGAGTTACTTCCCCTGATCAGAGTAATTTATACCGCTCTATCAGAGATGAAAGGGTATAGGACCCCAGGTTCCCCATCCTAGACGAGAAGTTCCAACCTTCGCCTTTCGAGTTACTTCATTAGATAACACAAAGGCATTTATTCCAGCTTGATCAAGCATCCCTAAGTGGCCATCTTCTCGTTTTTCTGGACACAGCGTAGTTAGGAGCGATTTCGTCAAATGTATCCAATCCACCTTTGGTGGAGCTATAAAATTCAATAATTTCTGGTTTTTTCGATACATCATCAATATTCTTATCAGAGTGCATTGTTGAAAGTAGTATGACCGATTTAGTTTTGGTGTAAATGAAACTAAGGTTAAGCTGTCTGAGAAAGCAAATTCGTTAGTATGGTTTTCTTCTTGTTAGGTAAAAAAGAAGGTGGTGGTCTTATAGTTCCAACGATTGTCAGACCTTTCTCTCTAAGCATTTCTTGGGCCAATAGAATAGACCAGTCTGGTTGGTAATTGACACTTTGTCTTTGTATTTCTTCATTTGTGTGAGTTACAATCTCATTCAAAATTTTGGAACTAAATAAAATATCCCAGGCATCTTTTTCTATAGTGACGACTACACGTCTACTCTTTAGGGTAGGTACCTTTACCACAATGTTTCTCGAAGGAGTTCTTGTTTTTGCAGATTCTCATAGGCGCCCAGTGAAACCATTTGTACCTCTCAAAATTTCTATACGTTGAGATGAAGTTTTTTCAAATTCCCCTTCTTCAGAAGAAGTTTCATCGTTGTGCTCTGACAACTCCTCCACATTGTCCTCACAGTCACTCCAGGCATTCTCATAGTCCGGATCTAATAAATTAACCCGTTTTTTTTTTGAACATATTTCACAAATTCTTTATCACTTGCAGTTCGAAGCAATAAAAAATCACGGTACGTAAACGTATTCTGGGGTCACTCGCAACCCCCCAAACAATTTATATTGCAAGAACGACAAGCGGTACCGCAAATTTCAACACACGTGCTAATTCTGTTGGAAGTCGACTAACCTTACCTAGACAATCGACGCAATCTACCGTGAACTAGAAAATTATGTGGAAAAATTTGAAAGGTGTTTTGTGTCGTTTCTTTAGAAAAGACACAAACACCTTTTTTTACCTTTAAAATCACGATAACCAACCCTTGCTAACGACGAAAAAAAAAACTTGCATGTATGAAGTGTTCTTAACATTGAACGACCTAAAAACCAATAGAAAATACCAAAATAAATATATTTGTATATACACTTTTCTTTTACAGTACCATAAATCTACTCAAATATCGCTGGTGAATAGAATATTGTATATTTCGATAGTAGTAATCTAATAATAACTCGTCTATGACAAAAGGCCTCAGAGTGCGTCAGAACTAGTTGTTATTTTTAGGTTAGCATAGTATCCACTTTAATACGAGATGCAGGTCCGGATTAAAAGCAGGTCATAGCAAATCAATTGAGTGATTGATTACACTGATCGTTTAAGGACGCGATATACCTCAGAAATTTGCTAAATGGCCGCCCAGGGGACGCCACTTACTTTTTCCAATATTCTATACTTTTAAGAGAATAAACGTAAAAATAATCCGCTATTAATCACAAATCAAATATATATCACATTTTCCACATAGAAATACTAAAAAACCCAAGAATCATAATCACATTAGACCGTAAATGACAGCGCAATATATTTCGGTCCATCTTTTACGAGCTTCGAAACATCGTATTTCGTTTTCCCGATAATGTAAATTTCTCACTACATTTGACGCAATATACATTAACCGCCAAAAAACCCGGTCATCTTTAGATATTTATTACAGGGCTACAAATTTCGGTTTTTTTATGTCTAAATAAGGATTTCAAGTATTATATTTTTATTGTATTCATTAGTTCAATTCAAAAGCTGATCCAAGTTTTAATTTTAACTTAACTAAAAATTCTTTTAAGTCACAAGATTCAGATTAACATGTCAGTTCACGTTTCTTAACTTTTATTTATGAAAGATTCGAGCAGACTTAATACTTCATTGTTGATCGGCTCCAGTTTAACAGCAAATCGCAAATTTCACGCATTGACAATGCAGTTAACTAACAAGCAAAGTCACCCAACTGGTCACCCCCACTGGTTCACTTGTAGGGGAGTCATAGACTCCTAAAGTTACATCCCTAAAACATACTTTTAACGATATTTTTGGAACCAGAAGAGACAACGAATTAATTAACCAACAAGCTGTTCTGATCTTAATCCGATAGAGCATCTTTGTGATCAACTCCAGAGGTGTATATACATCGTCGTCCAGCAATGCATATAACTTTGTATGAGCAACGATTTGCTCTTTTAGAAGAATTCCAAGTAATTCCTCGAGTTTGCTTAACAAATTTAGTAAATTCAATGTCAAGACAACTGAACAGTATAATCCTGACTGGAGGAGGACACACAAATTAATAACGTTCAGCTTAAAGTTGATTAGAAGCTATCATCTTCAGTTTTAGTAATTAAAGCAAAACTTTTAACTGTTTCCGTCATATTTTCTAATTTAAAAATCAGTGTTTGTTTTTACATTGTCTCTTTTCTCTCCAAACTGCGCGTTTTTATTGGAAAGGTGCAGCGCTACAACTAGCATTAAGTTTCTAAAAGAATTAATGAACGTGTACTTTTGAAAGTGTTTTAATGAAATTCTTAAGGTGGGCGGGTTTTTTTGCCGGCCAGTGTATTTTCAACGCCCCGGAGCCTAAGTTGAGACCCATCGCATTAGATATGTGCGGATAATAAACCTCCGGATATATTTAGAGGAGCGAGCGCACGTCGCTCTTCACCTCTCGAGTGTCGAGTCTTTCTTTTGTCAAAGAGCAAACCAGAACCGAGTACCACTGACAACTGGAACGCTTGTACGTATTTTTAGAAGAAGGATTCGTATTCCATGCGTCAGACTTCAATTATTTCTACACGCTTGTGTATGATGGATGTTTACGCGCGAAGTTATGGGTACGTAAGCGATTTCAAGAGCAAATAAAACCGTGTCAAGTATTTTGCTCCTCGAATTATAAAAGAATATTTTTTACCATACTGTTTTCGCCCAAAACGTTCCTTTCAAATCCCACATATCGCAGAGGAAGGACGTAGAAATTTCAGTATCAGGTATCTTTCCCGCCGTTTCAGTGCGCCCTAATCCGAAGGAATACAGACAGCTGGAGAAACTCACAAGTTAGTTCGAGCGAGGAAAAGGGTGGTCCAATAAAAGAAACTCCTGTTTTCGATTTTGCCCGCTGAAAGGTGATCAAACGAGACAAGTAGCTTAACCGAAACTACACACCGAAGGAACACAGATACAAGCATCGTTACTTCTATAGCGTCTACGTTTTTCTTTTTAGTACCCTTGACGGACACGTCTTCCGCCTCCCGCTGTTTGCTCGTCCTGATGGTGGCGATAGCAAAACGAAAATGGCGAAGGAAATAAACGTTTGGCTAAATTACACTTAGGGTAAAAAGAAGAAATTAATTGGACTCTTTAGGAAATAAACCGGGAATGAATGCGTCTAATTTATTTTGGTTTACTTTGTGGAATTTATCACTTCTTATCTATACAACATAAATTCTGTGCCAAATATATTCTTGAGCGTATTTTATTTATTTGGTGAAACATTTTTGGTGAAACCTCAAAAATAAGTATTCAAAATGTTGTATCTGACATGAGATCATTTCATTTCATCGTTAATAAATACAATCCAAGCACTATTCATTTATATAAAAAAAAAAAAAACATACTTGGATTGCATATTGTTAGTTAATTTTTTATCATAATTTCTGATTGACTGTTATTGTTTTATTGAACTGTTTACTAAAGAAAAATGTTTATACAAATATATATCTTAGCAAAATATTCAGGAAGATGTTATATTTTATATTGGTATCTTAGTTATCATTATAGAATATGTCCAGTTTTCATTGACGATGCCACTAATGAAATTACGAATATTAGCATCACTGAATACTCTAGTTAATTTGTAGCAGCACTGCACTTGCGTGGTCCTATGACACTGTACTTCTGCAATCCGAGCTATGTGGTCGGAGAAGCCAATGTTACGAGTTGTCACATCAACAATGTCAACAAGGGCTCTTACAGGATTGACTAGTAACATAATGTCTATACATGTTGATATACCGAACCAGAAATTCTAGTTGGTTCGTTAATTAGGATTTCTACTCCGTAGGATTGCAAGACATCCAGAAGTTTGTATTCGTTCTGGAGAGTCTGATTAATAAATCAAGACGTCACACAAAAATTGCTTATATTTAATCTTGTCAAAAATTCAGGTCGCTGCAGTAACATATCTGATTTATTTCAACACCAAGACTGTTAACGGCTGTCGTAAGGCACTGTACCTTTTGATAGAAAATGCATTGTGCAGATTATTGTTGTTCATATGCAATTTGTTTACTTAATTTTTTAAAAGATTAATAACCTCTTCGGAGACACAGTTAATTCCTCGTTTTACCTTAGGAGATATAATATCCTCAACATCGAGTTGCCCAACGTATTGCCCGTTGTAGTTAATTCTTTGATTGTTAGAACATTAGCTGCGTCTGCTGATTGGAGGTTGGGATCTTCATCGAATGTAAGGCACTTCCGGCTTTTGGTCATCTCAGTCTTCTTCTCTTTCCCCCCTGTTGTATTGAGATGAACCAGAACAACATCGGTAATTTTCACACACTTAGCATGAAAGGTTTTTACGCATAATGACGAGCAACACATTATTGAAACATCATTACGATAAACAGTTAAAGAGCAAACATTACACTTCGCCATGTTTAATGTTTACTATAACCTTATAAAAAATGCTGTAGCTATAAAATTTGCTCGATATACACAACACTTTCCCCGTATTTTCTTTTCTGTGTACCATTAAAAAAGCTGTATTATTTAATCGCAGAATCACATGAAAAGATAATTATCAACATCCACTTTCGTTCTTCATCGATTTCCCATCCGCTTCTAACGTAGTATTCGTTAGATTTATCCCGAGTTCAATGCAGACGTATTCATCTAATTAATATCCCTCGGATTTCGCGTACAAAAAAAAAAAACATACAAAAGAAATTACCACATAACCACGATCATTAGAGACTGCAGGACGCAGCGGCCCGCTTACAGAGCCTCTAGGGGTCACCATTATCGTTAATTCGGAGGCGCTGATTGCGAACCGATCTAATAAAACGCTAGGCGCGCCGCCCTCTACCGGCGGCTGCGAATATCTTCCGCTCCGTGTAGCGCGCGCGTGACGCGATTAACTTTCGACGAAAGCGTTTACGATGTCGCGATGTTTGGGTAAACGCATGGAAAAGAAGCGGTGCGTCAAGCGGCGAGGCTTAGAATTTAGATTGGAGGGATGCTGAGAGTAATAAATGTGTAGATTTACCTGTTTTAGTACAGTCAAATGCAAAAGAAATGTTCGGCTTTTTGAACGAACTTGATAAATACACTCCGCCAAAAAAGTATCGCATAATTTAGTTTTGAATCATAAAAGTATCGCATAATCTTTGTTTGTAGCATAAAGTTGTAAATATACTTTAATGCGCTCTAAGATATAATTTCTATGATTGTTTAAATAAAATACAGGCCAAATAAAAACAAGAACTCATACTTGAGATTTTTATTAAAACAAGAAATTATAATTTTGGAAAGAAAAATGTCATAACAGTAGCTTTTAATACTGAGTATTGCCACCTCTGGCTCTTATGACCGCTCGCATACGGTTTGGCAGAGATTCGATTAACCTCCGTATATAAGCCTGATCCAAATTCTCCCACTCGTCACGGAGAGCATTTGCTAGTCCATGCAGGTCCGCTGGGGCAACATTTTGGGTTCGTATCCGTCTGTGAAGGAGGTCCCACACGTGCTCGATAGGGTTCATGTCCGGACTTACCGCAGGCCAATCTAAAACTGGAATACCAGCATCGTTGAGGTATTCCTGGACGATTATTGCAACATGCGGTCGTGCATTATCGTGCATTAACATGAATTCGTTTCCTATAATTGGCGCATATGGTACTACATGCTCTTCTAAAATGTCCGTTATATACCTGTGGGCAGTCAGTGTACCTCTGTCTACTGGTACTAACTCTGTACGACCTGTTAAACAGATGCCTCCCCAAACCATAATAGAGCCACCAGCGAAATTAGGTCTAGGTCTGATATTACACTGCGAATAGCGCTCACCGTCTCGTCTGTACACTGAGATACGCCTATCTGAGGTGTAAAGACCAAATCTTGACTCATCTGTGAAGAGTATATTGGCCCAGTCATTAATGTTCCAATTTACATGTTCTCTGGCAAACCTTAAGCGAGCCACTCGGTGGTTCCTAGTGAGACGAGGGGCTGTTACAGCTACTCTAGCTCTTAATCCACTCTGTCGTAACCTATTCCGAATAGTTTGAGTACTCACACGAGTATTTCTGACTCTAGCCAAGTCGTTCTGCAATTGTCTCGCAGTTACATGTCTTCGACGTAATGCTTGTAGTAGTAAATAGCGGTCATCTTGGCGAGTAGAACATCTTGGACGACCTGGTACAGGTCTTCTACTGTAAATGCCTGTTTCCCTATATCTGGCTACGGCTCTAGAAACACTTGACTGATTGATGTTCATCAAATTAGCAACGTATGCTTGAGATCGTCCATCTTCGATTAAAGCAACTATAGCAGCCACTTGTTCTGAAGTTAAATTGCTCATTTTAGTTGGTACAGAACTCTGACTTCGCACTTTAAAATTTGTCCGTATAGGAAGACTTTCAATAAACAACTGAACAAACCTTACACATATGCATTTTTCTAAATGTGTTCTTTTAGGAAAAAAAAAAGTAAAAACGCTAAGTTCCATTATTTTGTTAGTGTTTTTATAGTTCACATACACGAGGCAAACTTTTTGTGAACGTATAAAAATATCTTGGTTCATAAATGCCCTTTTTTAGTTTATGCGATACTTTTTTGGCGGGGTGTATATATAAATGAATGTGGCGTTAACGTGGATTAGAATGAAGCAAATTGGAGAATGGAAAAACAATTTACGATAACCTAGAAACCATAAAAGCAAAAAAAAAAACAATTTACTTTACTTTCAAATTTGATAAGATCGTCGTACAATGCTTAATAAAAGATAATAATCGAATTTACAACGACAAAATCAACGCTCTTCAACCGATGGAATCGTAAAATTCGAATCGAACAAATAGCCAGTGGAGCAGAAACACTTAAAATAATACAAATCTACATCCCTGCATCGCCATTAAGATTACTTATCTCGGAACTGCATTAAGTGAAAATCGATATCTTTTCGACGTTATCATCACTAACTCCCTCGAACGTTTCTACAATGGCAGTTTATGCTTATTTCACGCTAGTTTCTCATCAATGCGCTCTCGCGATTTGTTCTGAACGATCGCTTAAGCTTTTCTCTTTTAATTACACAACGGGTTAGAAAACGCGGAAGGGTCATTTGTTCGACCGATTAAACTAGGCGTCTATATCACTAATTAAAATCTCACAAGTTGACTCGAGTGCGCACACGAGATGGCCACTGCAGAACGCGAAACACTTTTCAGAGAGGAGGGAATGAATCTTTTGCTCTTTGTTTTCGCGTCTGCTCTTAAAGTGTAATTGTTCTCTACCCGCGCGCCAATCTTTGCGGGCAGGTCGTGTAACTCTATTGTTTCACGATTCTTTTTATGTAGCGAAGGAGAAAGGGCTCTCAATTCAGTCGTTGAAGCAATCGCTCGGTGTCGCTGCAGATCGGGCGGAACTGCGTTTAACATTTCGAAATCATTACATTAAAAGTATACCTGTAAATATGTAATTAAGCTGTTTGTTATATAGTCCTTTAATAGGTGCATAAGATTGTTAGTTCCGGTTGTTGGATGTGTAATTGCTGAAAATTGTTAATTTAAAAATAGTTAAGGTTGTAAAGAAAATGGAATTTAGATACGACAAAGTTAATTAGGATAACTCAATGGTATTACAGTAAGTGAGGTCAAATCAAATTCAAACGAATTTTTTCACGACCCACCTATGGTAGTTTATGATTGTAATAATGTACTGGAACTTACTTGAATTCGATCGAGGATATTTTAGTTTGCCAATAACAGCTAATCTGACAGGAGTAGGCAAGAATTGCGAAACACAAAATTAAATGAGTCATATATTATTATCTTTCAAGGAAATTAAGTGTATAAAAACTGTAAATCGGTATGAGTTAAAAATCAAATGCAGTATTGCGGCAGATTTCGAGGTGATCTGCACACACACAAAAACGATTTCTTGATTGAAATAAAAATATTTTCTTGACTATATTCACTTAACACAAGTAAATATTTACTTCGTTCAAGAAAATATTGTAGGTTTAAGTAATTAAACCTCTTTGCATAAAATATTTCATTTTCTTCAAATATTGCTGAAACCGAATAAAAATTTTCTTCATCCAAGTATGTATTTGAATTACTATAATGTAAAGTGCGTTTTTATTTCCAACGCAGTAATAAGGTGAAAATTGTTAAATTGACGTCACCAACCCAAAATCCACCCAGTTAAAAAAATTTTGTAAAAAAAATTGTCAAATTTTTGTTTGTTGGATTTATGGTTAGCAAACTTGACAGATTACCCAACATAACCTCAATTTAATTTAAGTCGTTTCGTGTCCGTTTCTAAAATGTAAGATAATTAAATTATGAGACAATATCAAACAAGACTTGGAAAAACATAATTGCATAGTTACTGTTGACGAATCCCAACAAAAATATCGGAATCTCCTATAAATTTACAAATTAAATAAAGAAAAATAACATATGGGAGTTGTATGAACTTTTTGATAAACATTAAAGTGGAAAATCATCTGTTGTGCCGTGCCTGCTCATAATTTGCTATGTAACAGTCTAGATGATATTACAGATAATGATAGCTCAGACTCTTTGGAAATGGGTGATATACCAAAAGCGAAAGGGTAAGAAGGTATATATGGATTTAAAGAAATATTAATTATGTTTTCTTGATTTAAGGGACTTTTTCTCTTGTACCAAGTATGCGAATATTTAAATCAATTGCATATTTCCTTAATAATTCAAGAATTTATTTTTCTTCGTCGAAGTAAATACTTCTTTGCGTATATATGAACGTGCCGTATACTTGACTTGAGTAATAATCACTTGTGTCAAGTAATCGTTTTTCTGTGTGCATACACCAAAACTCCAATCACACAATCTAACAATGTTAAAAGTTGAATGAATTAATCTTACTTCTGCTCTGTACATCAAGAGTATAAGAATATTCTTTTTGGATGATAAGTTATATGTCAAGATGACAAGTCAAAACGTAACCTCAGAAGAAATCGTGAAATCTTGAAGATACAAAACCACACTGTCGACAGCTTAGACGACCCTCGTGAAATCTCAGTTCGGAAAATCTCAAAGTATATATACTTATTCGTTTCCTGCCGATGTCCTTTGACCCTCGAGACGGATAGAAATTAAATCTATCTTTTACAGAGTCTATACAAGCGTCTTCATATTTTCCTTCGAGCGAACCCGCGCAACGAAGGGCCTATATCCACGTTTAATATCTTTTTGATGTTCCCTTCGGCTCACTTCTCTCTCTCGAGAAAACTTCATTTATTTATAAAGCAATTTCCCCAGGTCGCAGAACTTAATTCGTCCAGCATTTGAGCAGAAGAATTTCTTAGGTAGTAACGCTTCAGTAGATTCACGCTAGATGGCGCAGCAAAGATGGACGGGTCTCAACCATTTAAATTCTATTTAAAAATGTTCGAGACGATCCTCGGCAGTTTCAATTTAATCATTAATCAGAATAAAAAAGAAAACAGGCGGTATATCCGAACAATGATTAATTAGACTATACGGGAAATACGCCGAACCTAAAAAAATAAATCCAACGCCATCTATATTTAATTTAAACACTTAAGAGCGTTTAAAAGTCCCACAATTCCGAATGAGTTACGATCCATTTCACCGTAAACGTTTAAAAGAAAGAAATCAGTTTCGCACCCGTCACCGGAGTTTATAATAAAAGCTATTTTCGGTATTACTTTCAAAACAAGCCGGATTTTTCGCATAAAATCGTAGATCACTTGACGCATTTCCCAATATTACTTGCCGATGAATAAACAACAGACACGCGAGCTCTCTGTCGACGTCTTCTCTGTTTAATGTAGTTTTTTGTTATTTATACGCACGTTAGCATGTTGTTATAGGCGTCGAATTTTATGGATAGCGATATATATTCGTTGTAATATATGGTTTTACAGTGTTAGAAAGTGTATAATAAAAACTATGGAACAATTGAATTTTAAACAATGGTTTTGTGCGGAATTTTTGTTAAAACTTGGTATATAGTTTTAAAATTCCAATCATAAAAATAATGTTTATTTTCGTATAACTTTTTATGCTACTCTGAACATATATAAATAAATATTGGGAAGTTTTTAATACAAGTAATCTTAAAAATAATAGTAAAGTTTATTTTTTGTTTATAGCAAAACAAATAAAATAGATAACCTATCTCGTGAAATAGATACTAGTATGTATTTTTACAATCACTATTCGTATTTATCTATACAGTACAAATATTATTTCATCATTAAATATTTATTCAGATCCTATCAGATTACACAGCTGGCGTAATTATCTACAGTAAAAATCATATTGCCATTATATGTACATACAAAGTATAAATATTAAAGCGAGATTCATAAATCCCAATTTTTGGCAAATAATGAAAAAATTGCCACTATCTAAAGAAAAATTAATCAAATATGGATTTAAATAAATAAATTGATTTTAAATGTATCTGATAATTTTATTTGATGACTGATAAATAAATACTTCCTGTTTGTGCCAGCTAAATAGTTTTTAAATTCAAAATATTTCAAAGTAAAGGCAAAATAAACGGCAAAAAGTTAAAGTTAGTTACTGGTCGAAATAATGACCATTAAACACATAACTTTAGGAGTCTTGCCCTATGAAGGGATGTATGTGAAACAACTAAGCAGAACTGTGGGAGGATTTATGGGATTTCTTGCCCATAAGTTACAAAATTATTTTAGTACGAATAAAGTTTTTTTTTTCCTTTCTCTTATTACTTAGATCATTTCAAGAAGCAGAGAGAACAGCAGAAATACCACAGTTTTTAGACGCCGTAGAGAATTTTTTCTGTCTCATTCGCAACCATGGTGTAAGGAACACAAATCCAACATGCACTTCACTTTTAACATCCTTTAAAACATTTACATTGAACTATTTCATGTCCAGAGCACGGACAAAGTTCTGGCTCAATTGCGCAGTTGAATTGTGTAATAGTTTCAAACGAAGTACATAGCGAGGTGAACGACTGTAGTAGAAATTCTGCAGAAGCCTGCCGTGTATATCAATTCTTGGCGAACAAACCACACTGAAGCATTCGGTGCTAGTCAGCATGGCTTTGCCCCTTCTTCGTGCATAGCATTGGAGAATTGACTATCTGGTCCGTGCTTTGTTCATGTCATATACAAAGCGATTAGTTGAAATTGTGAAATGACTAGACAACTTTGCTGATTTCGATAAGGGTGGCAAAGTAATAAGAAATTTGTTCAACCACTTCTTTCTTACCAATGATTATATGTTTACACTTTCAGGAAATATTTTAGCTTCAAGACGGAGGAATATACAGGATGTCCCGCGTTTCACTTCGGAAGAGCAGAATTTTTTTTTTTTTATTTTAAGACAAACGGTTATACCTGCTTTTGTTAAAATCTCCAAAAAGTATGGAATTGCTCAGATTTGATATACAGTATGTCTAAAAAAGTTGGCAACAAATGGGAATTTTTTTTTTATTAGTTTTACAAAAAAATATATTATTCATAAAAAGTTGTGCTTCACATGTAAATCAAGAATAAAATTTGTAATTGGTGGTACAGGAGGAAAATGAAAACTATTGATTTATGTTGAAGAGTAAATTGCTTCTAAATGTAAATACTGAACAAAGTGTCATTTGAAAGTGTTGTTAGGAATTAAAAGTTATGTCCAAAGTTAGATTCATGGCCTTCTAATAACTAATTAATACATTTAATTTAAGTTAAAAAACAAATACTGAATAATTTAGCATTTGTTGGATTATTTATTGCATAAGGCCCTGTCAAATGTATAATACTCGTTCCTATTAGCAAATTTTTAACGGAAGAGTGGTTGGGAGATGCACGAACCTTGCTAATAGTTCGTAGTAATTCAAATTGCGCGCCATAATCGTAGTACTCACGACAGCTGTCAGGCGGCGTAAAACGCTGTCCCAGGTTAGCCGGGAGAGTCACAATTCTGCTCAGGTTATTCTATGACCTTCACTAATCAAACTGCGTCAATTGCCGATGATATTTGACAACTTACCTTAAATTACATCATTTTCCCTGCTCCACCCACTATGATAATGTCACTTG
The DNA here is from genome assembly GCA_949128085.1 of Cetonia aurata. Lineage (NCBI taxonomy): Eukaryota > Metazoa > Arthropoda > Insecta > Coleoptera > Scarabaeidae > Cetonia > Cetonia aurata. The sequence continues at coordinate 42,342,575 of OX421885.1, forward strand.
CCTTTTCACTTACCTGTTTTATACTTTCACGGTGTTCATTACGCTACTTTGTACTTATGTAGGTAAGTACATTACTTTGGCAACTGTCAATGTATATACCACAAGAAACATAGATGATTTTCAGCCATTTGGTTTGAAATGAACCGCTTCTATATTGACATCTGTCAAATTTCTATAACCGATAAAATAAACTTCAGAATCTCATTATACCAATTTGACAGCTATAAAAAAAGTGTCATCACTTCAACTACGATTCGGAAGCGTATCTATAAGGTACGCCTAGGTAAATTTTGAAATGTCAGAGAACGTCATAGCGGAATTCGACCCGCTCACGAAGCCGCTCATCTTCCTGCTGAAGCTAGCGTGGGAGTCGCGTTTTCGCATACCGCTGATAATCACCGTGAGCCTGATGGTGCTGGACGTGCGCATGCAGCTGGACGTCAACATACAAATGAGGAGGTTCCGTACCACCAGGCAGCAACACGCGATCAACAGGGACCAGCCGGCGTCTCAACAACAGCAGAGGCAGGAAGGAGACAACGTTTCGGACACGTCGAGTGAGTCCTGGATGAGCGTGGTGGATGAGGAAGAAGTGGGCGTGGTCATACCAGAACCGGAGCGTCAGCGTCGTTAGTCAGCGAGAGGTTGGTGCGCATGTGCGACAGTCAAGTTGTCGGTGCTCGTTGAATTTGATTGAATAAAATTTGTGTTGTTTCTAACAATTTGAATTGCATGGGAGCTAATCTATTTTAGCACTTAAATTTATTATGTTTCCTATACCTGTAGGGGAGAGTTGTTTTTAAAATGTTCATATCCAACAATTTAAAGAGCATAGCAACAAAGTGTAAAAGAGGCAAATATAGATGCAAATGTACCTTGCAATAAGCTGACAACATCGTATCGAGTAGTATCGTATGGTCTGTGTTTTCACTCAGGTTTGTAAAATGTTAGCCATCTGATATTGTGGGCAATTTTCTTCTGCTAAATGTCATTTCTATTAGCACAACAGTTGCCATAGCCTTAACCATCTAGTTGCTAAACAGTTCTGAAGACTTCTATTTCATTATTCTCATCCTATATTAGTTATTGTTTCTTTAATACCTTGCGTGACCTTGGGGCTAGTTTTAACACGCATATGAGGTAACTATTAACATGTTAAAACTTGCCTCAACCTAAATCCGACCTGGATTTTTTTTATTGTTAAAGTTTTTCGTCTTAGGATGAGAGAATACAAAAGAAAGACTGATCAGGGATCAAAGCCATTACACTTACATACTGAAGCGGATAAGTTAGTTTTGGAAGAAGGAAAATCTATTAGAAGTGTTGCTAAAGATCTAGATTTATGTCATTGTTTAATATTATTAAAAAGCATAAAGAAAGTCTCGATGTCCAAGTCGGCTATGGACAATCGAGAAAAGTATTTGATTCTGAACACGGAAAAATTTTGGATGAGTATTTAGTGCTTAACTGCTCTAGCTCGTGGCATGAGAATAAATATGCCGGACCTGACTGGTTGACTAATTCCTTAAAAAGAAACGCAGGCTCTTTTAACAGGCACAAAGTCCAACGTTTTTTACAAAGTTAAGCGAAATAATGTTCAAATATAATCTTTCACCATCTGGCATATAGAATTTAGATAAGACAGGGGTGACAACAGTTCAAAGCCCAAAAAAAAAACAGTGGCTGAGAAACATGTTAAGCAAGTGGGGACTGTAATATCGGGGGCAGGAGGCACTCTAGTAACTGTTGAAATGGCTATTAGCGCTGCAAGAAATTCTACATCACACATATTTGTGTTTCCCCGTAAGACATTCAAGAACCATTTTTTAACCAATGCGCGGTCAAAATCTATTGGAGCGGGTGGATGATTGTGACGGCATTTTTTATATATTTCATCAAATATGTGAAGCCAAATATAGATGAACTATAGTCCTCTTGCTTCTGGATCATCACTCATCCCATATTGACATCCAGGCTATAAAAAAGGCCAAAGCAAATGGGATAATTATGCTCTAGTTTTCACCTCACTGCACCCATCCCCTCTAGCAGTTAAATGTCGGAGTTTATGGTCCATTTATGACCTCCCTGGAATAGTAAAACATGCCTGGGCTCCTCACGCAATAACATTATGAAAGGTTTTGCAAGAAAACTGGGATATTCCCCTACAATCCAGATATTTTCCAGGACTTCGGCCTATAATTCGTAATAGATCGTCCATTATTAGCAACGCCTAAAGTTAATGATTCTAACCCAATCGCAAGCCCTTCAAATTTGGACATCAGTAGTTTTAGTTTGACTTGTGAACCCACATGTCTTCTAGAGCCAGATAGCACAGAGAATATTCCGACGTTTTCTTCAGAACTAATAAGACTGTTACTGACAGCTCCACACAAAAAGGGGGTCACATCTAAATGGAAGACTAGGAAAGCAACTATCCTAACATACACCAGAAGAAAAAAATACCTTGGCTGAAGAACAAGCTACCCGGAACAGAAAAAAACTAAAGATAATTGAGTTAAATAAATTAAAGTAAACCTGGTGAAGGTTGGATCCAGTGTCTGAAGTATCGCAAGTGATCACATGAGCGATTCATAAAGGGAGGCAACCAAACAATGTCATATGTTCAATGTTGCAATTGCTATTCAGATATGTCATCTAAATCTGATTAATTTTTTGTAGTAGCCGGGTAAATATTAACATAATGACATTTTTTAAAACAATGATATTGTTTATTACTTTGCCTTCGTAAATCTTAATTGATATATGTTTCTAAGTAATCAAGTATGTATTACAAATTGATTTTATTGTTTGTAGGGATATTTATTTTTCCTAGTTTTTGGTAAGTGTTAATTTTAGCCCAGGTCTCCCCTACCACTTAAGGCAAATTAGGAAGACTGCGCGTGGTAAACACCACTATTGCTGCAACATATACTCGTATAAGTGGCATGTAAAAGCAATGTAGTACTTCATTCGACTGAACAGGACAAATACACTTCCGAAAACAGTACCTGGCTCCGGTCCAACGAAAGATAGGTACAGTCACTCGAGACTCGTTCTTTGTATTGCCGCTCCATCAGTTCACATTAGGGGAATAAAATAAAAAGGAAAGAAAACCAACTCCGTCCGTTCAGGTTGCTCAAGAATAAAGAGTTCGTGAGATCGTCTGGATATCTTCCAAAGCAACGCGATCACATGTCTAAACTCTTCCTGAATCTTTATGCGTATTACGTTCGAATCGTGGAAGATAAATGCTTCAGAGAGACGATATATATTTGCGAAATACAGTAGTGTTACGAAAAATATACCGCTAAAATAAATAGATCTATTTAACAGATTTATTTTTTATTTTATCTGTAAATTTACAGTAAAAAAAAAATAACACAAAAGTTAATTCCCCATAATAAAGTGACAAAACTTTCTTTGTTCTCCGGCAAGGTTTTACAACCACACATGATGTTATTAAAATAATGTTTGTGAATTTCTTATAAATTTATGTGTACTGTATAGGTGCTATATACAAGACTTACGTAAAACAAAACCTTGATCTGGATAAATTAACATACATGATTCAAAATCAATAAGAAAGTATCTAATACACAAGCTTGTAGCAAAACATTCACACCACAGAAGTAATAGTGCTGCATTTTCATAACATTTAAGTATGTAGTACATTCCTACATAAAATGTATAACATAACTGCGGGTAATGAGAATATTGAACGTGATTGAATCATTATTTACTTTCATTTTAACAGGGTTGGGTTACGATATTTGTATTGTATTTAGCCGTATTCGACGGCATTTGTTTAAATATTAGACATATATGTACACTCACGGACAGCAAAAATGTCCGGTCTAAGCGAGCTGTTCGGGTGCGTTCGGAAGTTTACCAGCACCCGCGCCTTCCCCTTGCCTTGCGACTATTCCGTTCTTCTGTGAATTACCCATATTTATGTATTATATTTGCTTCGTAGCGGTTTAGAAAGATATCCGGGTGAAGTTCATTGCGTTATTTCGCAGACAACTTTAGCACAACTTATACTTTTTCCTTGTTTTAATAACTAGTCACGGGCAGAAGGTTAGGCCAAAGTGATTCAAAAGTTGAAACGCGAAAAGTGATTGTGGGTTTGGCAAATACAGATATGTCAGTTAGAAATAGCTAATGTTTATTTATTGCATCCGTTTAAAACTTGGTTAATTGTTGTTTACTTCTGCGGTGGTATAATTCTTATAATGTTTATGAAATCCCAATAAATTGTTTAAGTAGTATTACATTTAAGCAATATGATTAGGGGTTGCAATACCGACCTGCTTTACCAAAACCAATAATATTAAACTAATATGAATACCGGTATTTTGGTATATTCTGTATTTAAAATATTAAGACAAAATGTTATGTTCTTATCGGCTTTTTATTGTAATAACAAGTTTTTGTCGGCATTACCGCCAACTCCAGGTATCTGATTGTGACTCATAAAATTTTTTGTATATTGAATAGAGGTTTCGTAATCTGTATCGGCTTTATTTTGCACAAATGTGGAAAGACATACAGTTTTTGTTCTGACGTCTAGCGTCGGCAACCTTTGTATATATTATTATTATTGTATTAATATTAAATCTGTTATCATTCTTGATATTAAGAAGTAAAACATAGGTCTGTAGTTTCAGTCAAAGCCCGGAGTAGCATCTAAATGTGTTTGTTTCTTTGTTAATATCAGCGTTACAGGGTGAAATAACAACAAAGAATAAAACTATCAATAAAATTGAAAAGGAGAGAACATAATTGATTTCTTTATTTAATTTCAACATTAACAAAAAAAAAATTCTTTCTGACATACATAAAGCCATCCCAAGAGATCTTACGACGGGGATTTTTCATACATCCACATAGTTATATGTAAAACGTAAATATTTGCTTGGTAGTAATATAATTACTGACATATGAGAAATTAGGTACGAAAGAAATCTTCGATCCCCTTTGTGCCTATTTCACATCAAATTCGTCGTCGTTCAAGGTTTCGATGTTTTGATGTTCGGTGCACGACTACATGCAATATTACATAATCCATCTCGGGCATCGGCCTTGGGAATTGTCGCTTCGTTACCGAAAATCGTGAAAAATCGAAATTTCGGAAAAGATTTACGCGTTTACCCCTATAGGCCCAGCGAACCTATTATTTATTATTTTTATTGTATTTTAATGTAAAATATACTTTATTTCATTATTAGTTTGACTTATTTTTATTCACCTTGAATTTCTTAAGAAATAAAATCCGTTAAAATCTTTAATACACCACCACGTTCCTTTTTGCCCTCTAATTAATATTTTGCAGAAAGTTTAAATATTTTTCTATACCAAAATGCTTTACAACTGATTCAAGTTTAATTATAATTTCCGTAATATTACTGAAAACAAAAATCCCAATTCAAATCAGAAACAATTATACATTTTTTATTTCAATAATCAATTTTAAAATTTGAATTATTAAAATAACCTTAATAATTCTGCTGAACTATAATGAAAAGAACGTCTGAATGCTAAACAAGATAAAAGATAAGTGACTAAACGTTTATCATTCTTACAAACATAATCATACATCACATTTTCACCAAGAGAATACGTAGTTCCCCTCAACGCATCTACTTTCCTTCCGGGAGCCTACTAAAATTCGCATAAGCGAATAACCGGCTGCCGCGGCGTTTGGAAAGAGAGTAACGGGGCGGGTGTTTTGCTCCCGAGTATATCCGAACGGGCCATTGCGTTTACACTGTGGCTTAGACCGGACATTTTGGATGTCCGTGAGTGTACATATTTAGTTTTATAATATAAGTCCTATAAATTCTTATTTGTTTAAAAGCGTTGAAGTCTTGTCATATTTTCTTTTTAATAAATCGCATATATACCGGGTGGTCCATTCACACATTCATCTGTTTCATCAAAAACTAAAACAAACTGTCCTTCACCTGCCTCAACAATTACATATAGTACGTGTCACAAGACATAAAGGAAATGCAATCAAAACGTGACCGCCAAGTAATTTACAAATGCCATATCCGTTCCCTTTGCAAAATTGCGAGCCGCAAGCTATTGTTTGCCGATCGCACGGCTTTAGAAATCACGCGTTTACCGATGAATCACATGCAAAAGATCCGAAACAATCCTGTTACTTATGTAAATTATCACTTACGTACATACATATAATAGGTACTCAACGCCTGTAGTGTTATTTTGAGCGTATGTCGTTAAAACCACTTTTTATTAAATAATATAAATAAAAAAATTACATCGAGATGCATTTTTAAAATATACGGCGAGATCCCACAGATTCATTCTATATATCCAACGAGGATATATAATATTTAATTTCGCACAAAGGACACCAGTTTCACGAAACCAAAAACGAATATACGCATTATGAAATGAAAAGACCTGGAGGAAAAACGAGGGCACAGAGACAAAGGATCAGGTGGTGGTATAAAGAGTGTGCATGGGAGGAAAAAACGCGCCCGGAATGTTTAATTCCGGGTCGAATTCCCACGAGCAAAGGACAGCGGAAGACGTAGCTGTCCGAAATGGAATCCTTACAGCTTCGCCCTCTGACGTTTAACATTTGAAAATCGGGTCAACGTTTGGTGGGCAAGGCGGTTTCTTTTTTTTTTTTCTCTCCTTTGATATGCGAACGTTTTTCGTCGAGTTGACAGGTTGAGGTTGGCTTAGGGTCGTTCTATTATCGATATCGTTAGATCAGAATATTTTTCATCACGGCTTTACCAAAGCAGAATTAGATCGTCACAATGCTTGCGTTTTAAAGTAAAATGCGCCTTAACAAATAAATAAAACTTGCAAAGTTGTATATGGAAAACTAACTTCAGAAATTCATTATTTTTCTAGGTAATAAATTATTACCTAATAATTAAGGTTAACTTTAGACCTGAGTAGTTTGAGCGAAATCAGTTGGATCAAATTAAATAAATGTTCAATCCAATTAGTATTTATTCTAAATATATTTTTACTACATGTTTGGCTCAATTTTAACACTTGAATCTTATGTCAAAATAAGCGTATACTTTAAAAGAGGAATTTTTTTTTAATTTTTAATTTTTCAGAAAATTTCTCTTGTTTTTAAACCCCCAAAACACAAATTATTTTTTATTTAACTCGGTTCTCGAGATAATATCATTTTCTTGTTAGAAAATATACAAATTGGGCTCAAATTTTATTTAATAAATTTAACAAATAATGGTAAAATAAAATAAAATTCTCAAAAAGCTAAACTATTAATTTTCTATTCAAATAACGCTCCTCATTTTTCTGCACAGAGTTCAATGCGAGCTCTAAATTCATTGAAACTGCGTCTTATTTCTAAGATTGATTGAAGGACTGGGAACTGCATTTTGTATCCTATTTTTTAATTGCTCTTTTAATTGCTAGTTCACTGTGTACACAATTTGTTTTAAACGACCCCACAGATAAAAGTCCAATATTGTAAGATCAGGACTTCTTAGTGGCCATAAAATGGGATCATCTCTTCCTATCCAGTTATCATGGAATTCTGTATTGAGCCGCTGGCGAACAATGCCCCGGCACAATGAGCAGGGCACCCATCGTGCTGGTAAAACATTTCCATGCGGTAGTTTAACGGCAATTCGTCCAGTTCATCAGTTAAAAAAATTTGCAACATTTCCAAATATGAATTGCGGTTTAAATTTTGATCAAAAAAAATATGGGCCAATAATGCTATGGTGCGAAACCGCACACCACACATTAACTTTTTTAAAATATTGTCTGCGACAAGAAATTCTGAAGTTTGGATTCGTCTCACTCCAGTACCGGCAATGTTGTTCGTTTATGAAGATTTGAATCTTTCAAGACTCTGTAGCCCATTTCTAAATAAAAATCCATACATTTGACTTCATCAATTTGCGTTTTAAAACAAGCAGAGTAAATCATCGAGAGTGAAATTTTATGAGAAATCAAAAATTTCCTCTTTTAAAGTCGATCCGGAGACATACTGTATGACGATTTTATCCGCGTTTATGATTCCAAAATATCGACGTTTTCGACCGAGTTAACACAGCAAAAAAAAAATTGATGCAGGCGATTTGTCTGCACTCCAGTGTACTATCTATTTACAAACCCAAACGAGGGATTGCATACATACATCAACTTAAAATCGTATAAACCACCGAAGATATAATTTAAGCATTATCTGATTGACTTTTTTCCCATTACATATACGCAAATATACCCAAGATCAAAACCCGTATTGCAATTACCCCTTCATAAACATGTCCGATACCATGATTTACTATAAGCCGACTATTCCGAAAAGGAAAAATTAGCCTGGTTGCAATATACGGCGCTCCATAATCTTCCATAAGTGATCTATGAAGGGTATTCGCGTCCCGTGCATTCTCTCCTAGCATAATCTCTTTGCCCAGGTGTCCGAATCAGCGACTCCATATATTTATAGTGGGCATTTATTTATAGGCTAGCGTCTTGTTGTGTTGTTCGACCATCTCTTTCTCGCGTGCGCGTCGACTTCGTCAATTGGGGGAGAGACGTCTCCTTCTACGCAACGTTAAGCGCTGCTTTCTGACATTTCGCTGAGGGATATACCGTGAACTCGGCTCACGCGGAACCGGTTCTTCGCTTCGAAAAAATCGCCTTCCTGTGGCCGATGGACTGTTCCCTCGCTCGTTGCAATGAAGAAGAAACGTACGCTTTACAATGATATACCGATGCACAAAGACGAGGCTACGCGGATAACCGAAGAAATTAGTTTTTTACAGGTGAATATCTGACGAGAAACGGACCTCTTCTATCTCCATGTCAATATATACAATTTTCCCAGGCATTTACTCCAAAAATAATAAAGATAAAAAATTGCAGTAGAATCCAGTAGAAATGAGACGACATTCTACATCAAATTCTGGCCTTATAACACACTCTTTAAATAGCCTTTTACCCCCCTCCACCACTTTCGTAAGTTTTCGATAGTTACCAGGCTTATAAATACAGTTATACGTATTTTTTTATTATTATTATACGAAATGCTCTCAAAAAGTAGTTTCGAAAAACTGAATGCAGTGAGGGCATAAATGCTGAACTGAAGTGTACCGCTCCCATGAAATATGACTTGGCATCCCTTCTAATGTCAAACCAATCCATATGATTACAATAACAATGACAGGAACGTCAAATTGAAACGCTCTGTATTAGTTACGTCATTAGAACAACAACAAACTTTATTAGCCCAATAAACAATTTTAGAGTTTAGTTAAGGAAAGTTCATAAATTTATCGATAGATTAATCGATTAGTCAATATTTAGTATGTACTGTGTACATTACTTAGATAGTGATAAAGTATAATCAACTGATTCATCCATGATTTTAGAATCTCTCCGTTCCTCTTCATGTTACAATCATTAATCTATATAGGTACTAATCTAACTGCTGACAATCTATAAAATAGAGTTTATTTTATTATATACAACGATGAGAATGAAAGAGAGATGATCAGGGATTCCAACGATAAAGTATGGGAATTTACAATTTGTACTCTTAGATTTTGTAGTCGTTGCTGCACACATGAGAAGCAGCTGATCAGAATTGCACTAACTTACATGTTTAGACTAAATGCAATTAGTTATGTTCTTGCTAACTACAAGTTCATGTGTACAGTACAAATTTAAACTTTTTCATTTCCGTGGAGTAGAGAAACACATCTAACGATTGCAGATGCATCTAATAAGGTGTTAATGGGTGGTATGAATAAAAAGTAAAAGCATTTGCTCCGATTTGTATGAATAACGATTTGCTTTTACTTATGAGCATCTGCTTAGACCAAATGGGGATTTGCTCACCTAACTTGTCGAGAATTGCATAAATCGGTGCCGCAGTTGGTATACTTACCCACTTAGTATTTGATGTTTGTGTTTATCTACATAACGTAAAGTAGTGAACTATTATACCCTTAGAAGATTAATGTTTTGTATAAACCAGCAATTTGTAAGGCAAAAATGTCGGCAGAAGAAAATGGCGACGATGTATCAAGCAACAATTTGCTAGTAGCATTGCAGTTGCAGAAAAGGCCAGAAATTCTTTGGAAATCACAAATTCCGCAGACAAAAACATTGAAAGATGAAGCCTTGAAGCAATCAGTTATTGAGCTAGAACGTCAATTGGGAAAACCATTAACCCCTGCTCAATTGAAGAAAAAAGTGAACAATATGAAAACGAGGCTAAAAAGCAAAGTAGACAAAAACAAAACCGGAAATAAAACAATCGTGTTATGCCAGTCTATGTAAACATAGATTTCGAATTCATACTTCGTGTCGATTAAATTTCAAGAATAGGAATGGAATGCAAGAAATTTTCCATCAATATATACTTTAAAGAATAAAAAAAAAACTGTTAAGATAAGAATCAAAACAGTGTGTTTTTTGTTTGCATATAGAGTATTTCGATATAGGAAAAAGCAACGGTTATGAATGTTTTGGAAGGGAGCCAAAATCCACAGATTTTCGGATAGAAAATTATGCAACTATTACGTGAAAAAATCCAGATCACCAAGCGAGCGACGATGACTAAAAGAATATGCAATCACTTGGTTGCATATACGCCGTCTTGTATATAAAACAACTTGAACATAAATAGCTGCTATAAGAAATTCCAGAAAAACATATTATAAGAAACTGTTGAGAAAGGAAGGATAATGTAGAGACATAAATTTTGATTCTTTATAAATCGATAAATATCTACCACGCTTTTAAGCAGGTAAGTAATTTTATAAACAAAAAGTTAATGTTCGTGAGAATTTATTAACATCGCGCTTGCTAAAGAAAACTGTGCTAAATTCTATGCCGGATGGCTATGTTAAAAGGATCTAGCACAAACTTATTTTTTTTTTTAACTTTAACCTCGAATATCCCTGAAAGGAGTTAGAGATATCAAAGTTTGCTTTTCACCAATCGATTTCGCATTAAAAACACATCTAGTACACTAGAGGAAATTGCTATAAATCCACTGGCATTACATCATGTAATCTATGACCGATCATTAAAACAATGACGCCACCTGCTTTTATGCGTGTCACGACATGTTTCACACCACCTGTGCAGATATCAGCTAGTCACAATAAGGAATGCACAGTCTTATTTGATTTTTAGGTATAAGCTACCATTTCTTGGCGGAAAGAATTATACATCCAGACAGAGATTTACGTTATCTAAATAAAATTTCTGCCGTGCTACTTCCAGGTAAGACCAAATTTAATGAAGCGGACCTCATTTATTAGTTGCGGTCGTTTTTATTATTAGTTAGCTCAATATGCCGAGGGGAACACAGTTATCTCATGAAGAGAAGTGTGTTATTGACGCTTTATACAAAAATGGTGTGTCTAACAGGAAGATTGTCAAGCAAATTAATAGAAGCCATTATGTTGTTAATTCGTATTGAAAATTAGGGGAGAGGTATGGATCTATTAAAAGAACTGGTCCACAACCGATCGTTAGTAGCCGCAACAAAAGGACAATTTTTAAGGTGGCAACAGAAAATCACATGAGTGCTTCTCAGATTCGTGCTCAATTACAACTTGACGTTACGACGAGACGTGAACGCCAAATTTTGCAGAGTAATGAAAATTTAGAATGGCGCAAAAAATTAAGTAAACCGAAACTTACTGTGAAGCACATCGAAGCTAGGTTGACGTCTGCCAAAAGGCATATGACCTGGGATCATGAATGGGAAAAAGTAGTTTACTCAGACGAGAAAAACTTCAACTTGGGTGATCCTGAAAGCTGGCAATGCTACTGGCACGATTTACGAAAAAGCACAGAAGTGTCAATAAGTCGGAACTTTGAAGGAAGCCCGGTAATTGTCTGGGGTGCATTTTGCTTTCAGGGTATATTTCCTATTGCTTGGATTACTACGAAAATGAACTGTGCTGCATATGTGGAAATACTAGAAACACAATTAATCGACAATCCGCCTGAATTCTTAGAGGAAAACTTTCTATTTCAACAACAGTGGTTTGCACAACATAATATTGAACTTCTAGAATGGCCAGCGTGCAGCCCTGATTTGAACCCCATACAAAATCTATGGAGCATCATTTCCCAACGAATTTACCAAAATGGTAAACAATTTGCAACAATCAATGAACTCAAAAATAGAATTCGTGAAGTTTGGACCTTCAGATGGAACAAAAAATGTCGATTAAATTGGATTCCAATGAGGAGAAGAAGGAAGAAAGGAAGTCCAAGAAGTATTCCAATGAATAAGATTCATACCGTACGAATTGTACAAATGAGATAGGGCGCTGAATACACCAACACACAAACAGTTAAAACTAAAATTATTATTGAACTTCAAATTGGAAACATACAATAGTCCAATTCACGGTAATTACACCCGATTATCTAATACACCCAATCCATTTAGGGCAACCCTTTTACCATATATACAATAGTATCATATCGACCCTCACATTCCGCGACACTTTTTTAATTGATCGATTTTCCATCAGCTTATTACACTCCGTTTACTTTATACCTCCTAATCTACGTCACTGGCGACAATTAAGAGACACAAAGCGCGCAATACGAACACAGTAGAATTACGAACGGTACATAAGTAGAAAGAGAGAGGCGCTTGCTCGTTTAGATTGGTTTTGTTCGTGTGCTGCTGAAGATCTTTCTGTACCATTAATTCTAACGATATCCGATAAGAACCCAACCACCAGTCGTGATGGCGGGAGTATAGTGAACAGCGCAGATCTTATCTGCCCTCATCCTCGGTACAATCGAGACGCAAGAGATGGGCGACCCCATATAATGGGGTTTTATATAATTGAAGCCTCGCTTCGTATAATATTGAGACGGTGAATACTAAATTCTAAGGATTCATTCTCTATTTTTTATGTGAAGTAGGTGTACCAACGTTTTCAATAATATCTTATCGAGCAGGTTTCATAACTCATTGCGCCGGTGACAACACAAGCTTTATCGAATCGACGACGGTATTTTTTGAGGTGAACAGTGTGCGATTGATGGCCATTGTTCAGACGTTCGGTATGTCAATATTGCCGGCGGCACAGTCCCACATGATCGTTAGACGCCTTATCGTGGTGATAAAAGACGAAAATATGTTGTGTCGTTAAGCTAACACTATTTACTTCCCTACGGAACGTGCCAACAGAAAATAGTATTCACAGAAACTTAATATGAGAACATTGATCAATTTAATTACGTAAAAATTGTATTGGTGGTGCCATTAAATCGATAAAAATTATAAATGCCTAAATTGTTCCATTTAGTATCATAAATAAGACAAGTTGAATAAGTTGAAGTTGACAAAAGTTGTTATTCCATATAAAATTATACAGAAACAAGACTACCTCCACAACAAACGATTCTAAACCTGCCAAATTTAAACGGACGAAATATTGTACGAAGCAAATAGTTCCGTTTATCATCAATAAGTTGGCAAAAGTCAATTATAAAGTACAGAAACAATAAGTCGAAGTTTAAACTACAGGGTTTTCTACGAAGTGACTAGTTAGAAGGTTTCTAGCTTAACGAAAATCTTCAGTTTTCAAAAATTTGGGTTTCGCAATTGTTTAGTACTTTGTTTCTAAAGTATTATATATATTAAGTTTCTTTCACTTTCGGTTAACCAGAAGTTGCAATGAGGTTTTTCGGCAGAGATCTTCGGTTACAGCATTGTTGGAGCTGATTGAAAACATTTTCGCAGCGAATCTGCAGAGATAATGGCCTGCGACCTGAGTAAAGCCTTTGACTGTATCTCTCATGACATCTTGTTACGGAATCAGGGGAAGACAGTGTGATATTTTAAAGTCTTACATAAATAATAGAGAGCGAAAACTTTAATGGCAAAATCAGACTCAAGATCCATCGACATCGGAGTACCACAGGGTTCCATATTGGGTCCTCTACTATTTATTATTTCGTCGTTGTTTCTGCAAAATCTGCTATGTGTAAAAACATCTTTTTTCAGTAGACCAAAAAAACTGTTTAAAGTATTAGGAACAAATAATCTGATAAATATTTTTGTAATTGTAGCAAATCAGGATAATTGCCAACAAAGTAACAAAATAACTAGATTTTGTTTAAAAAAGTACTTTTAGTAAATTAGGCTTCGACTGATACCAAAACATCAAAATGACAAAAAATGCACATAGCAGGTTTTGAAAAAACAACGACGATATACATAAACGATATGCCGAGTAACATCCTGTGCACATCATCTATGCTGACGACATCTCATTACTTACTAGAGGCACAAAGGATGATATAGAGACCAGAAAGAAGGACGCTGAAATATGGTTTAACACCAATAACCTAAAACTCAACACTAATAAAATAGTGAGCCTCGGAGAGCCGGGTGTATCCATAAACTTCTAGGGCCTACACGTTGACAGTACTTTAACGTGGAAAAATCATGTAGATGATGCCCGACAGACAAATTTAAAACAGTATAAGCAATAGCGGAACTTTGGCAGCAGACATGGAATCCTTGTCAGAAAATAGGTCCAAACAAATTATTAGATTTCCTGTAATATTTGTTGGTTCAACATAGAAGTTTTGGAAAATTAAATAACTATCTTGCAGTTAATGAATGTTTAAAAATTAGGTAGCAATTTCTTATATGCTAAATACGAAAGTTCTACTTCAATTTTATATAGTTTAAAGCCGGAAGTAATCAAAGCAAACTCAAACTTAACATTGCAAGGATACAAGGGTCGTCTCACGGAACGGCAAAGTCGGATTGCGGGTGAACGCCTTTGAGAATTAAAGTTTGAGAACTTTCGAGGTCCGTCCCTTATAGTAAAACTTCGCTATTTAAATATCTATGCCTTTCCTATGGCAGACAGGAAATATTTATACTATATATGTACTTCAAAGGTGCTCAAAGAGAGATTCTAAAGAGTAATAGAATAAAGAGTTAGATTCGTATATATAGTTGCTTGATTAATTCCTATCTTCTAATTATGTCTTTAAATATAATTTCTTCAGTTGCTTTGATTATGTTTTATTCACAATTTCATTTTGTGTCTATATAGGGTAACAAGATTGCTTTTTTCACTTTTCATCTGTCCTGTTCCTAATGAGATCTAACAACGCCTTAAAAGTACATACCATGTACCAATTATTTCTACGTTTGCGCGCATAATGAACTCACAGATACCTTTTAAGAGATAACACATCGGTAAATATAGTCAACAAACGAAAAAAACGACCAGTCATCGTCGTAATTATGTACCTACCTTATATAACGTCAATCTCCCTATTTATTCATACATATATTAATATGAATAAGTACACCTTTCTCCGCATCCCTCGCATAGTAAATCTGCATAATTCCCTTGCCGAATTTATTGAATCATCTCGTTTCAGGCTGGGAACGCGCATTTGATTAATTTCCGAGGGAGATTTCGCCTTTTCCCAGTCAGTCAATTTTTAACGAAGTTTAGACGATGTAACGATCCGTTTTTGTTATTTACAAACGTCGCTATGGTAACCGGGTTACGATTAGTCGGAAAATTCGGGATGATAACCGATATTTTTAATTCGAAATACTTATTTTTGTTTACGCACGATATGGAATCCAAATAATCTCGTGTTGTTTGTTTTTCTTTTTCCCGCAATAATTCTATAAATAAAGTTTTGTTTACATACACTCAAAAATGTACCCTATACAGAATTATCAACGAATTATTGTATAGGTACTTGAAAAAACAAAAAAATTACCGCAGTTGCTCTCAATATAATTGTAAAAGACGTTCTCAATGAAATGTGGTATTAGCGAGAAGAAGAAGAATGTTTCGAGAAGTTTGAGGTCAAAGTTTTAAAAATCAAATCGAGCCTAGAGCTTTCTAATAGGATCTACACTGGAGGAAATAACTGTACATCCACACTATATTTTAACTACTAATCTATATCGCTAAAAAATAACAATACAGAGACTAACACCTTACTTTATTTGCATTCATAAGGTAATTACATCTACTTAATTTTAGAAACAAAGCGAATGCATTGTAAAATAACTTGATACGTTGCCTATAACAAGAAATAAATATAAATCCACATAAAAGAAATCCAGGTAATTTTACAAAAAATTAAATTAATAATGCATATGTTTCCCGTTTAGTTTTATTAAGTCAAAAACTCTGTTTTTCATTGATTTTACCAAGTTTTGCATTTCATCTAGTTAGGTTTTATGTGGCTATAGCAAGAAAAGTATATTTGAGAGCCATATACCATCGAGTTAAAAGTGCACGGATTGGGTTGTTTGACAAATATCTCACGATGAGTCCTTGGTGAATCTTTGGCACATAAAGCAAGTGAAAATACACCACAGTGTAAATGGATCTCGGCCCCCTAAAACGAGTCAGCCCCACCAGCCACTAATAAATCGTAATTTCGGTGTGATTTTGTGTTTTTAATTTTGAAATTGCGTAAGAACTTAGATTTGAAAATAGATTATACGTAACTATTCTTAGAATAAATGCTTATTTAATTTAAGATTTAGACATTTTTAAAATATCAACGAAAGGTAAAAAAAGTATTACTGGCGTGTATTATCAATTTGTGTTATCTATGACCATCTATGACAAAGTGTTTGAGATATGTCTATCTTAACTAGTCGAACGTCATATGCTTTGTTAAATACTAACCAGCAATCTATTTCCAAATCTTTCAATGAATCCGAAATAAGCAGGTGGAAATTGATTACGAAAAAGCACATTGATCATATTTCAAATTAATCAGCATAAAAAATTCGGCTAAGTACTTATATCTTTGGTGAATTAACGATTACAGACATTCATACGAGAAATGTAAACATTTAGAAGGATTTTGTAGGTATATCGACTTTTACTCTAAATTTGTACAAAATTTTTAAAAATATATATACTGGGAGAATGTTAAATTTAAGAATAATATACCCTTATTTTTTCAAATGTGGTATGAAATATTCCCAGAAGTACATATTTATGGTACCTATACACTCTCTTTTCCTACGGTTCGTTATATATATAGGTACTACGTTCTATAATCTATTTTTTTTTTTTTTGAAATAATATGGGATTTGTAGGTCGTTATCACATAAAATAAGTTTTTTCTTTTCAATTATTATCTTAAATTTTAATAAATAAAATAATCTTGCAATTTGAAATAGTAAATAAATTTGCATTAATTTGTCTACATGCAAGTTTTAACCTGTCAACTATTATAAGTCTGTACTTCAATTTATTTTTTCTATATTAGAATTGATAAATTGACTTTAAAGAATCTATTTTATTCACATCTAAAATCTGTGTCTAAAGAGAATTTCTACGAAATAGCTACAGGAAAATCATCGGTAAAAAGAAATGTTAAAACAGCAGTTTTTTTATCATCTTTTTTTCTATAGTTACTGTCACAAAAACTGCATAAATAGAAATGCAAGTATGCCAGCTACAATTCAATACACATTAGAAATCTCTATCAGCGTCTTACGAAAACTTTAAAGTTGCAAACATAAAGGACATGAGGACATAACCTGAATAAACAAATGTAGAATGTATGTATATTCTTACCTTTTGAGCTTTACACATGAGAGCTATGGCTTGGACATCGTGCGACGTGTGACGGCTATCCATCAAACAAACGGCACAAACCCCAACTTTACACACTAAACAGTACATTGAGACGGTTTCGTCGAGATGTTCAACGCATTTCGAGTCCTTCGCCTTCCCGGCGACGGCGGAATTCCTCTTGGGTTCGCTCAAAGTATGCTTGGCCAACGGTCCTCTAGCCGGGTGACAGATCTCCTTGCACGGGTCACAGTAAAGAACCTCGCATTGTTCGCACATCACCGTGGCATCCCTGGCCGGTTCACTCTCGCACATCTGACACTTTAACGTCAAGTTCTTCAGTTCGCCGAACTTGTCCACTATGTGTTGCATCACGCGGTATTTCGGCAGATTGTGCGCCCCATTCTCGTCGAAATACACCAACTTGTGACAGAGGGGACAGGCGAGACTCAACGCCGTCGGGAACAGCAGTCCGTTCGGCGTCCCCACGTAACTGTTCGGTCTGGACGTGCAGACGACGCCGCTGTCCGTTTCGCTCAGGATGGACAATTTGTCGCTCTCCTGGTAGTCGCCGGAGCTGCTGGACGCGACACTCTCGGCATTTTCGGACGCGGCCGCCGAGGGTGCTCCGTTATTGTGGGCCGGTTGTTGGAGATTGACGGCACAGTTCAAACACAACGCATGGTAGCAAGGTAACAGCACCGGGTTGTTGTAGTATTGTTTACAGGCGAAGCAGCGTAACTCTTCTTCCATCGTTTCGACGCGCTGCGGAACTCTACTGAAGTCGGAGGAGTCGCCTGCGTACTAGGAACTCCGACTCGTTTGAAAACAGGGCGCGAAAGAGGACGGAAAAGAACGAAGCTTGGCGGAATTGCCAAAATCACCTAAGGGAACGCGCGGCGCGATAGATAGATAAATGCGAACTCGTTGTGCAGCTACCGGCGGTTGAATGTTGTTATGCAATTGCACGGTTCGTCCAGCATTATAAAGGGTCAACGGTCCGAAATATTTATGTTTTTTTGCGAGCGTTGATTCGTTCGCGATTCATAAGTAATTACATATAATTAATTCGTATGATTATTCCACTTGATGAAGCGTTTTGTTTTGAAAATTAAAATCACACTTTCACAACACTAACAAAACATGAATATTAGATGATAACAATATGCTGCAATTTACCTGTGTTTAACAATGTTTCACGTACTGATTTAGTTAGAAAAACCTCGTTGAAAAATGTCGTTGATATTCCATATTTTTTTCTCAGAATAATCTTTACAATATGAAATCTAATTCATTAGAAGTCATAAAGATTTCTTTTGATATTTGCAAAACTAGCAAAAATGTGTCTTGATATGAATGCTGTGCACTTCGAGTAGGTATTTGATGAACTGAGTGTTTTTGCTAAAATGATTAAATAAATTTTCCCAACAAATTGTTTTTATCGTTATCTACTTGTTTCGCATCTGAATAAATTTTTATTATTTTTCTGATTGTTTTGTATGTATTATCATAGTATGATACACGTTCGGAATTAGAAATAAAATACCTATCAAATGGTGCAAAAATAAATACAGCCTGTTATTTGGAAAGAAACATTGCATTTACGAATATACATATATGGTATGCTATACTTTTTTCCCAAATGTAAAAAAGTTACAGGTGTGCGAATACATACCAAACTGAATCACGTGGTATAAGTAGAACGGCTCGCCGAAACTTTGGATCTGTGACTACAGCAAATCGAAAAGATTAGATATGTAAATGCAGTATCTTACAAATAGTTCATTTTTCACTGTTGCTGTTTCGACTATTATTTTTCTTAATATTGCTCTTTACAAATAATAAACTTGCAACAAGTGTTCGTCTAATTATTTTGACACAATTAAAACTATTCGAATAAGAACTTTAACTAACAAAAGTTCCTCAAAAAACATACCCAATATTAACAATTTCTATTTACATATGCGAAAATCCACGAGCAATTCATATACACCAATTAATTTATCGAGATTAGCTTTATTATTCCTTACATTTTTTGAACTAGTTTCCGGAACAAAAATGCGAGCGATAAATTAGGTCACGCACCAGATAGATGTTGTCTATATTATTATATTAACCAGCTGGCGATATTTGCTTTGGTAACTTACAGTCCTTGCAGCTGTCAGAAAGAATAAAAGACCAGATGCATTTCAAAAGCAACAAATGTTAATCTGAAGGACACGAGGATTATTATACATTTAGATATAAATCAAATAGATAACATCATAATAATAGCACTTAATTTAATGAAGTAGTATTATTTATATTTTTTACGTATGAACTCAATTTACAGCATAATATATTATGTAAATGTTGACAATTCTTTAAGTTCATTGGTAACACACTGCATTAATTACCTATTTAGTTTTAAGAAGTTTGACAGACTTGCTGTTATTGTTTAATTATTTTGTTGATAATAATGCTTTAGTGTGAAAAGATTGAAAAGAAAGTTCACGTATATAATAATGTGAAATAAGGAACTAAATCTAGAGCGGATAAAGGCAACATTAGAGAATTGCAAAACTTTCATCCTGACTTGTATTTGCAAACAATTACATAATAATACCAACCCACGCGTACGCGATAACCAAAGAACAATACAACACAATACATCGACTATTTTATCTGTTCTGTAATAGGATCGACTAAAACAAAGCATATACGCGCATAGAGTCAACGATAAATCAATTAAATTATTCTTACATGCACTCGACTGCAACGTACTTACTCGTTTATCGTGCATATATGTATTACAAAAAGTTATACGGATTATACCTCTTGTTCGTGGGCGTTTTGTAGTATGTTTCATATTATAAGATTGGTAAATAACTTATGAGTAGTTAATTTGAAGTTATGATTAAAATGATTGGGAATAAATATTTTAAAATGAGTCGTGTTTATTTAATCAGCAACTAAATCAAAAATTAACATAATATAATAAATTTAAAAAAGACTAAAAATGCTAATTAAAAAAAAAATAACATAAAATTACCTTTATTTAAAGCACTTTTACATTCATTTTATTTTTAATTTTAATTGATACTTTTTTATTTTTGACACATCGAGTGTCAGTTAAACCAGGATTAACGTGTTGGTGAAAACAAGTCTTCATTAAAATGACGCATCCCTTAGTACATTACATGAACGGTGATAAATCCTTTTGATCTGCGTCATAGATGCGTTCTATTTGTTTTAATTTAAAACCCTAATTTGTTTATATTGTCCTGAGTTCGATTGAATTGACGTACGGGTGCCGTGTAATTGCTTAATTGGATATCCTTGTAATTGTGGTACAAATATTTAAACGATTTGAATGGAGAAATGCCTTTTACTACAGATTAATAATTATAATAAATTCAATGCAAAATGCATTATGTTTTAATAGTTTTAGTTAATTAAGTTTGTTATTAACCACTTCTGCTAACTTTACGTTTAAATTTTCAAACAATTTTGTAATTTAATTTTTTCTTATGATTATTACAGCCATCTATGGAGTATAATCTTAATTGCATTTTTACAGTGCGCAAATTAAAGTCACTAGATAGTGACTTTAGCGCAAATGAAATGCATGCACCATCTATATTGAGAAATAGTAAGCAATCATCAAACATCATCATTATTGGTATGTTGTGTACAATTTTGAAGAAACATAACCGCAACTGCGTAACTTTCTATTAAATTTCGCTAGTGATTATAACAAAACACGCGCAGAAACAGGCAAAATTATGATTATTTCGAAAGAGGCACTCGTCGACCTTCAAGAGAAATACGAAAAGGTTAAAAAACTAATCGAAGAAGACAGCAAATTAGACCCCGAGAATGAGCCGTATCTATCCAAATATGCCGCGCGCACCATTCTCATATCCATGAATGCGAATATAGAGAATTTACTGCGACAACAGGCGCAAGATTCCGCCGATCGTGTAAAGCTACTCGGTGATTATAAGAGTGACAGGTAAATGAGAGTTCCCAACTTACGTTAACGATCAATTTCAGGCATGCTTAGCATGATACAGTTGTTATTAGGGGTCGTGTCGATAGACACCGAGGAGTTATCGGTTGGAGAGAAGCACCTGACGAAATGTAAAGAGATAATCGATAAAAATGAACACGAACCGGAGATAGCCTACGTCACGCTACATTTGCACAATCAATTCGGGATTCTGTGGTCGAAACGCGAAGCTAAGAAAGCCCAAGAGCATTGGGAGGAAGCCGAGAAGTTCTATCTAGCGTTTAAGGATTCCGGGCGCGTTCCGATAGATCCGAACGAATTATTTATACATAATTTAGAGGAATATAATATCACCTTGGCATCGGAGAAATTTGAGAAATTATACACTTTAACATTGTACTATTTAGCGCAAATACATGGGGTGTTGGGGGATTCTTTGAAGAGTTCTCTTTATTGCCATGTTACTTTAAAACGACAATTGGAAAGCAATGACTATGATCCAATTGATTGGGCCTTGAATAGTGCTACATTATCGCAGTATTTTATGGAAGTTAATGGGTTTAAGCAAGCAAGACATCATCTGGCAGCCAGTTCTTATATTATGGACAAGTATGAGGAGAAACTAAACGGCATGACCGAACTTGGTGAGTACATTGCCATAAAGTTAATAAAGTTCGAAGGATGCTCTGAATTAATATAAATTTACAGTAAGTAAATTAGCATGTATGTCTAACTTTTTCATTTGTCTTTAAAATTATTGAAAATATTTAAGTTTTGCAAAAATTCTCAAATATAGAATTTGTGTTAAAAAGTTTGCACAATATGAGGCTTTTTTCTTTTGGACTTTTATAAACTTAATAATGCTGAAAGTTTGAGTATCTTTTTAAATCAATTTGGAATCCATTGATTGCAAACATATACAGAGAGTGTTAAAAATAAATATTTTAAAGAATAAAAACGCACTTGTATTAGGGTTGTTTTATTATTTTAATGCACAACATATTCCGTGCTGAAAATTGATGCACAGGCTATATTTATTTCATGTTTTATTACCACTTTTTTCTGTCGTGTAATATAAACTTTTGTCCTGTGATAACCGCTTTTAGCCAGCATTATTTTTTTGTCATGTAAAAGATTGTTAGATCGTTCTGTACATTTTTTTTTTAAATACCTTTTTTTGTCGCTGGTTTTCTGTCGAGACAATAAATCTAACTCTTTTATAATGACTATAATTTGCATATTTGCAATTATTTAGCATTTTTGTCAAAGCCTTTTTAACTATTTTTCACTCTATTATATTTGCTACTGTTTGTGCTTGACTGCGTAAAATAGGTTTGAACTATTTTTTAAATATTAAATTCTGTAATTTGATTCTATAAATTCTAGTCCACACTGAAAAAGACAGTTGTGTTATGTTGAAAATTTTATAAATCGTAAAACAAATTTAGAAATAAAAAAGCCGATATTTCCATTAAGTTGAGAGTTTCATTTTAAAACAGAATTGTATGATTTTTCCATGTTTTTGAAACGCGTAGTATACTAACTTATGAAATTTTTCAATTATTAATTAATTTTCTTCTCATTTTAAAAACAATTAAAATCCTTTTGTAGCTAAATTTGAGAATTTCAATCATCGCAGCGCAGATATAGCAAGATGTTGGGCTAAATACGGCTTACTACTGATGTATAATTCGAAAGAACGCTTATTAAAACACGCAGAAGATATCGAATCCGAAACTCACACAGAAATTACGGACCTATCGAAGTTAACGTTAAAAGACGATAGCACCGTAAAAATCGACGATTTGAAACAATTATATTTCCCCACGTTAAACTTGGACGCGTACGAGAACAAGATAACCGACCAATTCCTACTGACCTTCGACGACGCGAAGAAAGTATTCCTGAACATACAAACCTGGCTGAATAAGGCGCAGGAATACTACAATCTGGAAACGTTAGCCTCCGATTACATCGAGATCATACAAGACCAGAGCCAATCGTACGATTCCCTGGTATTCTACGAGGAGAACCCCGACAATCAAGCGAAATTATACAAGAGATCCGTCGACTTATTGGAGAACGTGATATCCCAAGTGAATCCCACGTATTACATGCAATACTGTCGGCAGATTTGGTTCCGTCTGGGTCAGACGTATTCGGACATGGTCGACATCAAATCTGATAAATTGAAGGAGAGTAATTCGCGACCAGCGCCGCAGATTCTGACCAAGATAAATCAGCTGATCGAGAAGAGTATCCACAATTTTACGAGTTTCATCGACTCGTTTCGGAATCCCAAGAAAGAGTTGCCGAAGAAGATCGATGAGGACTTCGAGAAGCCTTTCCTGCAAGCGTATGTCCACATCGGCGCGCTGAACGGTCGCTACATAACATTAGATAAGAATAAACAATTGAAGAACTGCGAGGCATGTTTGGAAGCGCACAAAAAAGTCGACGAGTATTGCAAAGAAAATGCGAAAGCCGCCGAGGTTATACCTTCGGAATTAGGAATTGTTAAAGAGATGTTGCAGCTATTACCGATAAAAGCTATG
The DNA here is from genome assembly GCA_949128085.1 of Cetonia aurata. NCBI lineage: Eukaryota > Metazoa > Arthropoda > Insecta > Coleoptera > Scarabaeidae > Cetonia > Cetonia aurata. Next base: position 42,366,721 of record OX421885.1, read on the forward strand.
AAGCTGCAGCATGAGATAAGACTGGGTTGATAATCAAGTTTTGTTGCTTTTAATTTATCTTGACTAGCTTTGTATATACATACGTATTTTTTTTTATGTTATTAATAAATATTTGTGATCTTAAACGATATTTTTGTTATGGAAATATTCGTTAGTATTAGTAATAATACGTTATTATAAATGTTATTGCTATTTAGTGAAATAAACGATAATTAATCGATTTCCACACTATTTTTTGTTTTAATTAAAAGTAAATTTCCTAAAGGCCGCTTTGTTCCCAATCTGTATGCGCATGAGTAATATAATTAGGAAGCAAGCAATTGAAAAAAAAAATTCTTTACATAATTAAAGCTACCGGTTTGGTCCATATAAGGACATTATCAGACAAGCTGAGGAAACAATCCAATAATGAGAATTGTAAAATAAAATAAACAATTTTTTTCAATTGATACAATTAAATAATCAATTTACGATAAGAGAATAAAAACTTTTTGAAGTCAAAATACTTACAATTATTAAAAAAAAAAAAAACAACATTAAGTTGTACAATAAATGAGCCTGTATTGGCAATATATCAAGATTAGTCGATTCATTCTTTGGTAATAAGGCTCGTTAGAACAAAGCAATTAATTTTTTCTTTTAAAACGTTTTTTCAATTAAAACATATAATTTAACAGAAGTAAACTGTAGTCCGCTTCGATTGGCGTGTCGGCATAGCTTCTGACACCCATCGAGCTTCCGATCTGATGGTACCGTTGGCAAACCTTACTGACGTAACACAAACATCATTTATCGTAGTAATTTGTTACATATTAATGTATGTTTTTCACTGTACTTACTTCATGCAGATTTCATGGCACCTATACATTCACTATCATTACTGAAAAAAAGCACATTTATTAAGGGTAGTTAGCAATAAAAAACAAAACAAATTCAGAAAGATAAATTAAATACTTTTATTTCCAAATAAAAATAAATTGAGTATTGCAAAATATATAACAGAAGTAGTTCACAATAATTGTTGCACATATTGTTTTTTTTTTCCTTTTTTGATAGTTATAATCTTTTTTCAAGGATGTTGCCGCCAAAATATAATACCAAGTCATCGAAACAAAAATATACAATCAGAAAATTGAAATTTTACCAGATACCGAAATGAAAAAAAAAAAAAGTAGACTGATTATACAAGTTAATCTAATATTTGAAAATAAATAGAGGTATTTTTCACGTTTTCTTTTTTTCATTAACAAACAAAAATCAAATATTTAAAACCTCTTTGTATCTAATCCGAATGTCGAGGAGTTACCCTAATACGCAGCAATTTTTGAACGTTTTAAAAGGACATTCGCACAAGATATGAAAAAGTTTCATTCACAATGGTCAATTTCTTCATTTGTTAAATTCCCACCCTAAGTTTTTTAGAATCATTTACGACGGTAAAAAAATGAAATGACAGTTTTTACCACGTTAAAAAAAAAAAGAAATATCATTAAAATCCCTTTGCATAGAGTAATAATTCATTGATATGTATCAAAGTTAATTCGCGCAAAGTTGTCATTGCCATCTTCGATTTGAAAGTTATTCTAATGATATTTTCACGAATGTTAAATTTAGTTATTTTTTTTAATCTCCGCTTAGTTTTGCATTTTCTAATTATGTCCCACCGAAGTTAAAGTTAGCGGAGTCTTCCTTAATCTACACACTCAAATTGTAAAAAAATATTTTTTCTATGCTCTCTCGATTCCATAATGAATCTTTTGAGCCGAATATATTAAGGAAGTGTAGAAATTAGATTTGGCAACCTATTAACATCGTAAGTAACAAAACGACTTCCACATAGAAGCAATTTTGTTTTACAAATATTTAGTTTTCAATCTTAGCAGGTTGCCGAGGGCCAAGAATTGAAATCCGATTGAATCTCCTACATATTTCTCCTTAAAAAAAAGAAGAGAAACAAAAGAAAACTGTTTTCATCACGTGAGCTTTCGCTTGTTTCTTTCTCCTCTACAAATAATCTCCAACTCCTAATCATCCTGATAAATTGCTTCCGCTGTGCTGCCACATCCTCTTCGTACCGATCATAGTTTTGGAGTCCGTTTCTCCCACCACATCACACGTTTAAATCAAATTGTCATCACTTTATTAATAACCATTAATTATTTCATCGTGGCAATGTCACTCGGGATATCATACGAATAAACTTAAAATTATCTTTTTCCGTGAATAAAAAGGCATATGGGGTTCGCTGAGATCCGTCGAACAATGTGATTTGCTTTAAATATTATTAAATCGAGGCGAATATATTGAAAGGTTGCTACACCGATGGAGATTCAAGATGTTTTTGTTTTTTTTTTTTTATAAAATCGGTGTAATAATCTTCGATATATTAAGAGAAAATCAAACGAAATACAATGGGGATGGCCCATAGTGTTCGTTAGGTTAGAAATAACCGGGTAACAATCTTATTTCTAACAAATCGATTTTGTGTCTGCTTTAATTTTTTTCTACTGAACACGATGGGGTTTTAATGTTGTGTGTGCTTCGCTACATAATAAAAAAAAATGATGTAATATCGAATCTGTCGAAGTACCTCCTCCCGAAAGAAATCTATGAAAATAAATACGGATCCCCTCGACTGGCTCAATAAATGTTTCACGTCTATTAAAAAATATACATTTTTCCTTTTGTATTGTCCCCCCTCTTTCGCTTTAATAGCGGGGGTCATGGTAAATCAATGCTAGTTAATTTCACTTAATTTTGAATGAAGCAAAAAAAAAATCGAAAAATAAAAGAAAATTCTGATTTTACACCTTTCAATTACTAAAAAAAAAAAAATATATTCCTCTTGTTTGTCTTCCGATTGTGCCAGGTTTTGCTTCGTTTCACCACACAATATTCTTTAATAATAATAATAATTCATATGTACAATATTTCTGTTTTCGATTCACATCAATTTAAAAACTTCCAACGTTCATCGTGATCGCGTGTTTTTTGTTTTTTTGAATTTTTTGTGTTGCATCATCGTTATTATATATCACCGTTTTATTATTATTTATTTAAATAATTATTATCAATATTCATCATCGTCCTCCTCTCGTTTTACCGTCTTTTGTTTTTTTCTGTCGTTCACGTTTATTGTGTCTGGGTCTGTTCCAGGGTCTCCTCGTCCTCCAGTTTGGCGACGTACAGGGACGGATCGATGACCTTCGGTATCGGTTTGATTTCGGTGCCGAGCTCCTGCTCGATGCGGTGCAACGCGAATCGGTCCTCGTAGGTGATCAAGTTGATGGCGATGCCGAGGTGGCCGAACCTACCCGATCTGCCGATGCGATGGAGGTAGGTCTCCGCCATCTTTGGGAAGTCGAAATTGATCACGACGTTCACGGCTTGCACGTCGATACCTGGCAGGTTAAATAGATTAATATCGTGCACAAAAAAAATGCGGCGACTACGCGCAAGAAAACAAAAGTAGTACGATAATAAAGACAGGTAGAGATGAGTACGGAGAGTCCTCGACTTTCGTACAATTTATAGTTTCGTACACTAACAATTGTTACCACAAAATCAAGTTTCATACATCCGACTCGCAGTTTCATATAAGCCAACAGAAATCTGTAACTGTGTAAAGATTACTGCCAGGCGTCCATATATGTGTAAGAATTCGAAATTCTTTAATTCTGATTAACAAGATTTAATTTCATTTCTTGATAAGTACCGTGGGATCTGCGGTAACAGTTTCTTTCTACGGAAAAGACGTTATACGTTATTCAAATTTCGTTAACCCATGGTAATGCATTCTCGGTATTAACCTTATCTTCCGCTGGTCTAACTAAAGCCAAGTTTGCTGTATCAGCAAATCCCACGATACCGTCCGAAAGGGCATTTGAGTTCAGAAAAATAACAAGAAACGGCATTGATGCGCCCTCTAGTAAAGAGAAGTAGAGCGAGGATTTTTTTCTAAATGTCCGTTTTAGGGAAGATGTCATTTTTATATGGATAAACAGATAATTTATTGTCAGAGATCTCCGATATCGCCACCGTCATGATTACAACAAAGATTATAAAAAATAGTAATTATGGTGATAATAATGATAAGAACAACACAAACAAAAACAATGGGAATAATAGAACAATACGACATAATAATAGAAGTGGTAGAGTTGATAACTGACCGATGGTCCTAGCGACTGAGTGAAATACATCATGAACTGGTGAGCGTTATGTCTACATTATTATTTGTTAAAGATTACAAGAAATTCATTAATGGAGTACACGCAGATAATAATAATGAAAACAATACGACGATAATAATATGAGTGAGTAAGCAAAAGATGACAACATTTCACAAATAGATAACTGACCGATTATCCTAACGACTGAGTAAAATACACTAAACATTCAAAGTTAGTTTTACAGTGTCAAAATACTGGCAAATTTGCTTGTAGCACGCTGTATTACGAATACAGATGCATATACAAGATAAGTATGAAATAGGGTGGTAGGAATTCTATGATACGATAATTTATAACAAATTCTACCTGAAATTAAAATAAAAGTATTTCACAATAAAAATTTTCTAATTTTTAAATTTATTTATTGTCACCTGAAGATGATCGTAGAACGAAACGTTATGAGAAGTTAATTTTCATTAAATCGATCAGATAAATCAACTTTGAACTAATTTTTTTTTCATATATCAGCATATTCAACAAAGATAGCTTTCTTAGTTTTATTTCAATAGAATAGGAATATGAAAGACAAATGTGTAGAATTTTGCCACTTTTTGAAAATAAATTACTAAAAAAAAAAAAAAAACTGCTAGTCACGTGGTAGTCTCTTACGGACTATATATATATATATGCCTTTCTTATCGCTTAATCATGTATAAAAACGTCTTGTATATCTCAATTTTCAAGAGTTTATGTTGGTTCCTATTGCATTATCTTTAAATGCATACATATAGTAGCTTATACATTGTTATATTCATATATTTAATTTCACACTTTCTAAAGTAAATTTCTTTTTTAAAAGTCACGGTACTGAATGCTATAAATTTTAATTTCCTACACTAGATTTCACAACAATCTACGTTAAAACTTGTTTTACTTTTTGCATTCTACACTAATATGTACTTTTCCTGTGGGGCGGGGCGTTGCTATTCTGGAGGAGGGGCCTGGGCTCACCGTTCTCTCTCCCCTCTCTAGTTACGTCAATATGATATGAATTACTTCAATTTGTGAATAATAAAGGTGTTTAAACATTTAATAAGTGTCTGTAATCCATGTTGTAAGCAAAATTTTATGCAATCTTACCCACAATATAAAAGAACAAATTACAACTGTTATTATCGCATATATGTCCCCCCAATTCGACATCGAACATTCGAACCAGGACACTAATATGCTCAGAGGCATTAACGGAGAAACTACGGACTCACCTCTCGTGAATAGATCCGAACAGACTAGATTCCTGCAGAGGCCGGCCCTGAAATCGTGGAAGACCCTGTTACGGTGGCTCTGCGCCATTTTCGCGTGTATATAATAGCAACAGTAGCCGAGATCGGTGATCTTCTTCGCGAGCAGCTCGACCCTCTGCGTCGAATTGCAGAAAATGATGCTCTGGTTGATCTGCAGCTTCGAGAAGAGCGTGTTGAGACAGTGGACCTTCTGGCGTTCCTGGACGAACGCGTAATACTGCGTGACGCCCTTCAGCGTCAGCTCCTCCATCAGATTGATCTCGTACGGATTCTTCAGGTGCTTCTCCATGAACTGCTTGACGGTGAGCGGGAACGTCGCCGAGAACAGGAAGATCTGTCGGTCCTTCGGTAATCTCGAGATGACGTGATCCAACATGCCTAACAGTGTTCGTCGGGCGAATGAGTTTTTGCGCGATCTCGGCCTCGATTCTTACCTTTGAAGTCTTGCGATAATAATTTGTCCGCCTCGTCTAGGACTAGCGTGCGGCAGTATTCCATGTTCGCGACCCCTTTGTCCATCAGGTCGAGGATGCGACCGGGAGTGGCGATTATCACTTGTACTTTTTGGTATATGCGCATTATGTCGTCGCGGAGGTTGGTACCGCCCGTCGTTACCATCACTCGGACGTTCATGTGTTTCGCCAGTTCGATGCAGATCTGCGATGTCTGCAGTGCCAGTTCTCGCGTCGGCACTATTATAAGGGCTTGGATGGAATCCTTATCGGGATCGATCTGTTCTAAGACTGGTATGCTGTACGCACCGGTTTTACCTAATATCGTAGATCAATTTTACAAATTATTGTTTAAGTATTGTCATGTGCGCCAGTTTAAATCGTATTTTCAATGGTCACTCATAGATGGCGCCAACGAACATTGAATTGAACAACGAATCAGAGAGGGGAAATAGTTTTCTGTACAATACTCGTAAGTAAAAGAATCGGAATGAATGCTAGAAGCTTCGAGGTGACCTGAGAAATCTCTCTCCGAGATTTAAATAGGACACAGCGATGGGGCAGAGTTCAGTTGATTGGAGCTAGTGAAGTCGGTAAAATCAAAGGATTGTACAATTGACAACCCTAGGGCGGTAAAATGAATCTACCGTTGCGTTGTTAGGTAATCCTATGTTTATAGTTGACGAGGGCAAAAACTAAATTACAAACTAAGTTCGGTGCTATTTTTCATCAAAAGTTTCTTACTAGACATTATATCTACGGTCTGGTCCTACCAACTGTTTTGATTTAACGACATGTTTGAAAATTATAGGTTATGTTTCGCTTTCTGTGAATAGTTTTTGTGGGTTTACAAAATGACGAGTAGACAAATTTTGAACGCCAGCGCCGAGATAACAAAACACAGGATATTATATTTACAATTAAACAATTGACACCAACTGGTAAAGCTTTAAAAAGTTCCATCTAATAGAGAAAACTTAAGTTCCTTCTACTGGAAACAATTAGAATTAAAACATGAATAAAGACTAGTCAAATTGCAGGTATGCAACAAAGGTGTGATGTAATCTTGCTGGTCGAAATGAAAAACAAATTCAACAACACTTTTCCTCCTCTTCTACTAACTATGTAAGCTATTTAACATGCTGGCGAGTGAAAAATAAACCAGAATCTAATTAAAATACGATTTTGACTTAAAACGACTCATGTGAGAAGGCAACCTTGGCTAAATAAAGTGACAATTTCAGTTGAAGCGATTTCAAACATCAGTTGCTAATTAAAAGAAATGTTTATCATTCTTCGCTGTTATGAGCCAACAGGCATATGTAGAGCCGCTTGTAGACAGGCAAATATTTGACATTTAAAAATAAACTAAAAATAAATGAGGTACTGTGGTGTATAAAAGGAATTTGTAATTCTCTCCAGATGTGAATAAAAATATAAAGAAACAAACAAAGAAATTGATCTCTTTATATTAAAAACCCACCTGAAATAATACTATATTTATCTAACACCTAGTAGTGCACCTGTTGAGTCAGTTATGCCCTTATATTTCGCATGGGTCGTGGAAAATACCGATCCAAAATCGTTATAGAAAAAACGATAGATTGAATGAAGTTATCTATGGCTAAATGTTTAAATATTAATTCATTTTTAAACGTCAATATTTCCATAATCGCATATTTAGAAGCATGGGATGGTTATACAAAGTTCTCACTTTACATCGTAAAATTCGAAAATAATATAATATACAGAATGCTCCGTTAAAAAAAAATCATTATTTTTACCATCTGGGATTGCCTATATACCAACCTCTTTAAAAAATAAAATGCGTAAACAGAAAATAAAGTGACACAGGACAATTAACAGAGAAATGTAAGTTATTATTTATATTTATAATTAAGATTAAGGAATTATTAAATTTGAACAGTTTGCAATCAAATAGCTCGCTTTCGTTATACTTTGACCGCGTTGACTCATGAAATATCAGTGTGGAAAAAATAATTACTGATTTTAATACTTTAAGAACAAAACAATCTCACCACAATAAATAAAACTATAGTATGTGTGATTGTCCATAATTACAACTGTGATATCTACTTGCTAATAGTATTGAAACATTTACTTAGATTTATTTATTAAATTGCTACTAATTACGACTTTAGGAATAGTTTTTCTTCAGAGATCACCTCAAGATTCATAATAGTGATATTGGAATAAACAAAAAGTGAAAAGTAAATCCATTAACTATTATAATTGAAAAAGACTAATCTGAAAGTCGAAAACATTATCAATTTAACAATAATTCATAGTATTCTTTCAATCAAATTAAGAAGTATACTAAATTTGTTATTTTATATTAAAATTAATCTGATATTTTTCAATTTGTCATCAATATTAATGGCCAGAGCCAGAATGAATAGTCAATTACATGTTTATTGATAAAAATATTGTATAAACATTTTTATAAAATCATAACACACAAACCACAAAGATATAATCTTTTTAGATGCTTGATTGACACATAAACAGAATAAAAAGAACACAACTAGTCAATTGCTTTTATCTAATAAAAAATTTAACCAAAAGTATGTTTTAATAGTATCACATAATGAATTGTGCCAAATCTAATTAGTTTAATTGAAAATACAAATTTAATAGATTACAAACAACGAAAACCTAAGGAGTTAGAAATGAAATATACAATAATAAAAAATAAAAAATTGGTCTGCTTCAGACACTTAATAAAGATCAAAATCGCAAGAAAGGCAAACATGCAAATGCAGTAAATTATGGTTGCAATTAAAGAATGGGCCAAAGAAAAGGTAAAATATATGGAAAGAACTCATTAAAAATAATTAATTCCAATAAGCAAAGCAGGCTTACAAATATTTTAAAATCACATTTTACCCTCAGAAACAATCTATAAAGTCAATAATACAAAAAAAAAACTCTTAGAAGTATAACAAATTGGCAAAAATTCCTCACCTGTGCCATTTTTAGCTCTAGCTAAGATATCTTTGCCGGACAATGCAATAGGAATGGACGCTTCCTGTATAGGTGATGGTTTTTCCCATCCCTTTTCGAATATACCCATCAGCAATTCCCTTTTCAGGCAGAATTCTTCGAAATCATTTCCTCTAGTGCATGTCACATCCTATAAATTACATTTTAGGAAGTATTACAACAAAATTTAAACGATTCGAGTGAAGCATATTGACAAAATAGAAATCAGAACAGGATTTATCATTTATTAATAGAAATGAAGGGGAATCCATAAAATCATCACCAAAACCCATTGTTAATGTAAAAACTAAAACTAATAGATAGAAAAAAAGATGAAATGAAATTTTCCCATAAGATTCTAATATTAAAACTATTCTAAAAAAATCAGATACTTACACTAGTTTTAATCCGCTTATCTTTTGGGGGAATTTTCAGTTTCGCTTTCCAGCCCATATCATCGACACTGTCCATATCTCTGGAAAATCACCATAACATAAATCGTTAAACTTATAAGGTACCTACGGTGGAACTTACAGTTTTGTTTGTGTAGGCATGACGTGGTTATTCGTAGTAATAGATTCAGTCATCATTTTCTAATTTCCTTTTTTCTATATATCTATGTATATATATATTTATATATAATAAAAACAGGGTTTATAAAACCCAACCTTGGGTTTCTACAATATGTAGGTAATAATTTAAAAAAATCCCTCTCGAGCTACACTTTACACAGATCGTATCTGCAAAAGAAACATCCACCAATTCTAAAATGCAGCACTCGTATAGAACACAAAACCCGAAAAACAGATAAGATTAGCAAACCATCTACAATAACTTGAATCTATTTATAGCGGTCCGCTTATTATTATTGATATATATGCAATAAAGCTACTGGTTTAATGACACAATTTTTATCGCGTTTAACGGTATACAAAAAAAATTATTACAAATTACCACAGACTAAAATCCATTTGACCTATACTGAAAAATTCGAATTCCTGATTAAATTCTCGTTAAATATTAAATTGAAAATCGCGGGGATCGCAATCTTTCGCTCGACGTATAGCGGATGATCGAAGATGAAAATCTATTCCGGACAAAATAGAAAATGGCCTCGAAACAGCGTAGGCAAAAAGAAAGCCAGTAAAACGTAGATGCTCGGAAAATAACGAAAGCCATATTTACCTTGCTTTTTAATCTCGGCCTACGTTTATGAACTGGATACGAGTATGAAATTCATGCATTTCTCCTTTCTTGTTATCGATTTCGCGGCAATAGCTAGTATTTTTACAATTTATCACGGATTGAACAAGTATCACACACCTTATTCAGAGCCAGGAACAAAATGATTTTTATCAAATGCAACAGAAATCGCTACGCGAACTCTAGTGTAATTCCCTGTAACTTCTGCGAGCACAGTTTTTTTTTTGAAGCCCCAAATAAAAAAGTGTATATTCTCTAGCGTTCTGATTTATTTAGTATTTGGTATGTATTAAATAAATATAATTTTTCAAACAGGCAGTTTGTAGTAATTTTTATTATTTATAGCAATTACGCATAACGTTGCTGAAATTGATAATTCAAATAAACTGCTAATGTTGCCATTCAAATATAGAGTGAAGCACTGTCATTCACTAGTAAATTTCTGAATTGAAAACTTTAAAATATAATAATTGAATTTTACCTAAAACAAAACTTAATTCATATAAATTAAATTGAAACATTATTTATAGTATACTTAAAGATACTGTTTAAAAAGCTAAACCAAACATTTAGAAAATCACTAGTGGCACCCTTTTATGCTTCACCTCTGCTCAGGGTCGCGAACTGTACGATAATTAATGGTTAAATATCTGGCAGATATTTGATATAAACATCTTAAACATATATAAACAATTATGCTTTGTTCTTTTTGTCCCTGTGCATATTACAACGTAAAACGTATGCACAAACACAGTCATGTTTTTGTATTCAATTTTGTCGAACACTAAACAAAAAAATATTTATAATACGCTTGCACTTGCGTTTCGTTTTATGATGCCAATGCCAAAAAAAACAAGCTTATAAAATTGTTCGATATATGATAATTTGAATAAGAAAAATTCAAGATAATTTAATAGTTATTTTTAACCTTGAAAAGTGTTTTCCTATGCATATATCTCATTTTTAAGACCAATAGGTACATGTATAGTGATATCGTTCACGTCGCGTCGCAAGTCGCAATACAATTATGCCCGTAAGTATGGCCTGATCTACTTAATCTATGGGCCAGATTAAATAAAATACAGTAAATCCCCGAACAAAGTATGTGTGCTGTTACATAAATTTGTATGCTCACCCTAACTCTAATCTAATCTACGTAAATTTATAATTCGAAACAAGAAACAAGGTGAACTGAATATTCCCATTTTCACTTTCGTCAGCAGAATATAGAAGCTAAAGAACGTGTTCAATGTGGATTGATGCTCAAGATGATGGACCTACTTCTGCTAAAAGACGTAAAGAGATCACGTGCAGCAGGTAAAACATAATTAAAACTATTGCGTTCCTTTTTAATAATGTTTAGTTGTTTAAAAATTTATTCTATTAAATTCATTTGTATGTAGTGCAAAGATACGCAGTAATTGTTTTAATAATTATATATTGTATGTGTTTACAATGTGTTTTGAATAATAAAATAATGTAAACTGAGTAGTTTGGTATACTTTCATATTTGAAAACCTATGTGACAGTAAGTAGCGCTCTCGCCATGCTCTCGCACTCAGAAAGTTGGTATCCCTGTCTGTGTTTGTATTTGTATGTAGAAATTCCAACATAAATAACCTATAAATATTATTTAAAATGTCCAGTACATCGCAGAAACACAAAAATTTTGTGGCGGAACCCATGGGTGACAAGAGCGTTACTGATTTAGCGGGCGTCGGCGAGGTTCTGGGCAAGCGCCTGATGCAAGCAGGATTTGATAAGGTTATGTATTATAGTTTGTTTGCTTGTGTCATATCCTGGTTTGCTAAATTTAACATTCCTTTTTTAGGCGTACGTCGTGTTAGGACAATACCTGGTGCTAAAGAAGAATCAGGAACTCTTCCAGGAATGGATGAAAGAAACCTGCCAAGCTAATGTGAAGCAGTCTCTCGATTGTTATACGTGCCTGAATGATTGGTGTGAAGAATTCTTGTAGGCTTAACTGCTGTTAATAAAAATAAGTGAAGAGTATTTATAAGTGTACTAGGTCTATTTTTTAATCAATGTTATATGTAATATAAAAACTAAAATCTATGTATCTTTTATATTGTCAATTTTAATAATGTAGTGTTACTTAAATTACGAACATATATATAAATAATAAATAACTTTGAACATCATATTTCCTTCATTGATGTTTATATTATAAAAGAAAAAGGTGTTTGGAAGAACCACGTTTAAAATAAAATTTTAAACTCGGAAATTAAAGTCGTTAGCGGCGGCTGAACGCGGTTTCATTCATCAAAACGTTGGTGGGGAGTGGCTTTATATTCCACAAAGAAATTTATGAAACACATCTGTGCATATTAATTTTCATTAATAATAACAACGCATTAATTGCTTGGGCATGTGTATTAGTCGTTGCTGTAATTAACTTTTTGTTAGTGTAATAAACTAATTTTATGGACCTATTTTCATAAATAGTGAACCACCAATTCCCACTATCAGATTAATTAAATGCTTTGCAGCAGAAGCTTATTAATTTGTAGGATGGTTAATTAATGCAAATGATCGGCGAGGTTAATAAATTTCTATACATCATTGATTGTTCTATTCCGCATTTTACTGTTTGAAATATTTCCTTTAATTCTGTAAATGCACTTCAATAATTATTATTTGATCGTATGTAGAGCGTAACCAACGAAACCGTTAATAATAATAGAAATTCATTGTCCAAATGGGATCCATCGCGTAACAATCAGCGCTACACTTAAAAAAAACAATTATTTTTACGATTTAAATCTTGTTGGCTGATTTTACAGTTCCGCTGGCCCAACTTGGTTGAACGCCTTCTAGTTCGCTAGAGAGGTGGTGGGGATCGGCCATTTGACAGACAAAGAAAATAAATAACAATCACCGGCGTGCGTAACAAAGACGAACATATTCCAGATGTTGAATGGTCAGTTGGTTGTGGAAATTTAGTTCTAAATTTTATGTTTTCCATGTTTCCGTGTTCGTTTGTGCCGTATCGATAATCGGAAATTTCCAAACGGACGTGCGGATGTGTTTTTGTGCGCGATAAGTTCGAGAGGCAGGATCAGATGGTGCGAATCGGTGTTCGGAGATTCATAATTTAAAATGGCGATTGTGTGATCCGGGAGCAATGGTGGACATATGAAGGTGCACGGAAATTTGACGATGGAAGATACTTCGATTCGCGAAAACGGGGGTCAGATACAGATGGGCCCGCAGAGCGGTTCTGTCGCTAACAATAAACCCAACGAGCAGACCAACTCGCAAGTACAATATTCGATTCCAGGAATTTTACACTTTATACAGCATGAATGGGCTCGGTTTGAGTTGGAAAGATCCCAATGGGAAGTTGACAGAGCCGAATTGCAGGTGAGTTCTTTTATTGTCGGGCCAGTGTGAGGGAATTTACCGCTAAAATGGTAATAAAATAGAAATCGCCCCGCGAAATTATTCATTTGTTAAACAATGACAATCTTCAATAAATATTTATAAAATAAACACTTCTCTAATTCACAAACAACACATTAATTAAATGCTTGTACCAGATGTTATTAGCTGTTGTAGTATTTAATTAGGGATTAGTAAATTAGCTTTCACACGTTTTACAATCTTATCGAATGTCCAGGCTCGCATCGCGTTCCTGCAGGGCGAGAGGAAGGGTCAGGAGAATCTGAAGAATGACCTGGTGCGCAGGATCAAGATGCTCGAATATGCCTTAAAGCAGGAACGGGCCAAGTACCACAAGCTGAAGTATGGGGTCGACCTGCAACAGGGCGATATGAAGCCGCCGGTACTCGACGACAGCAATAACGTCGATTCCCAGGCCGAAACTGAATCGCCTGTCTCGGCAAATCACGCGAGCTGGAGGCAGGGCCGGCAGCTCCTGAGACAATACCTTCAGGAAATAGGTTATACAGATAGAATAATCGATGTAAGATCGACTAGAGTTAGGGCATTACTAGGATTAAATAATAATACAGAACAAGACGAGAATGTCAACGGTGGTGCGCCTATTAATGGGAATGAATCTAACAAGAGGGCTAGCGAAACTCAAGGTAATATAAATTTCTTTAAAATTTTTTTATTTTTAAATGATTATTTTTTTATTCGTTTTAAATTATCTAGCTATGAAAATAATGATTACAAAAAATGTTGTATTATAAACATAGCGATCATTAAAATGTATTAATAGCTTATTACTACTTATTTTTAATAATAAAAATCAGTTTCTAGCGCCATTTTGACATATATCAAGTTTGACATATTTGATACCTGTCAAATTTGACAGGTGCCACACTTTGACATTTTACTTTTATTTTTATCCGCACTTTTTAAAAGAAATTAATAAAATAGGAAGAAGAACTCCAGCTAAGAAAACTCAACCTAGTTCTTTGGCGGAGGCAATGATGATGGAAACAGAGGCCGCTGTCATGGTTAACTTGGATTTCCTGACGAACGCCGACGTCGACATGGAAGATGATGACGACATTAACGAAGACGTCGACTTAGAGCCAGGGGACGAGATGGACGACGATGTGAAGGCAGTAAAGCGGAAAGGTATTTTTTCTATACAAATTAATATGTATAAAAACCTTGTTTAACACCGCCCACTGCGATTGGTATCAACTTCTTTTTATTTGCCTTTAGTAAATCATATATAAATCATTCTATTCATTTTAAACCCTTGGCAATTTCCATTAACATCATGAATAATATGTCCCACATTCATGTTAGGTATTTGTTAATTCACCGGCGAATTCTTTTAAATGTGTCAACTTGATTGATATATCATTCGAAATTTCTTTATTGAGCTTCAAAAATGGTTATTAAATTGCTTTTAACGTTATAGATACTAATAATTTATTATTATTTATCGACGAAGTAATAACTCATTACAAGGGGATTAGATGTGTCATTACTTTATGGTAGAATAAATGCGTTGATTTTCTTTATGTATTACTGATTGTTTAATAGTAAATAATACTTTTATAGAAATTGTTTTTAAGCACCGTTTCAAGATTAAAAAACTAGTTATTTTAACGAATACACGTCTGAATATCGTATGAAACGGTAGTTTTTTATGTTATTTTGTTTTTAATTTTAATGTCTTTTTCAATAAGATAATGTAGAGAATTACAAACTATAAGTTGCGTAACTAATATTAAAAAGTAATACCTGCAATAAAAGGAATTAAATTTTAACTGCCTCAACATATCTACCCCTTTTTTCTAAACATTTAATCGTTCTATTGCCAAATTCCTGTAATGCATCGTTTCATATCTCGCGTAATTCCCTGACAGACTTCTGAAACGTTCCTCTCCAAATAATCAACATCTTGGAATGGCCTTTGCTTATAACCTTGCTGTTTTAAGTAACCCCATAAGAAATAGTTCATGAGGCGATAAATCTGGAGATCTAGCAAGACAAGAAAGATCTAAATGTGTATGAATCAGTTTTTCGTTGAAAATATTTTGAAGAAGATATACTCTAACAGCTAATGTACTGGGGCAAGAGATACCGTCTTGTTGAAACCAAAAATGTATGTTGACGTTCTTTCGTCCCTAAAGAATTGATTTTATAAAAATAAACGTACTTTATTCTTGAGCAAAATTCATATTTTTTAACAAACTTAGTTTACGATTACAACAAATTGATACATATCTGATTATTTTATTTTTGATTTTAGAACCATGTAGAACTTTTAATGAAAAATAACATTTTTCTTAAATTCAACAATAAAAAATCACTTATTAACATTAAAAAATAATCTTTGTTCCATATAAAACATGTATGATACAAATACACCAATCAAAACTCTCAATGTGTACCAATTTAGCCTTATCTGCAAGATAGTTAACTGTAAGTCCTGAGAAGAATTTTTTAACTGGCAGTTGGTCTTATGTGACAGTGTGCAAATTGGTAATGTTATTTGTGTATTGATAATACTTATCATAGTATATAAACGCTAAAATTAATGAAACCACAAAATCCTACAGAAACTGATATGAATAAAAATGTCATCTAATATATACAGAACAAAGATGATCGAAACCAACTTTTCTTAATTAAATTTTAATTGCGGCAACAAGGAACAATTTAAGAGAAATCTGCTTTAATTGCTTCTACAATGCTACTAATATCAAATGCTTCCAAGTAATTATCTAAACAAGATTTCTTTTGTTTTATTTTGTTCCTTTTTAGAGTGTGTGAAAGTAATATACATAGATGTATGTACTTATCTGAACTTTTTTTTATACATAAGAAATGAAAGAAGGCATTTTATTTATATCGCTTGAAATTATGAATGCGATAATGATGGCTTCTCTAAAGTTAGCGAATCCAGAAAACGATATATTTTCTAATGTTGCGGAAATTCCAGAATTTTATATGCAAATATGCCTTATCTAATCTAGTTTTTTTTTTACATCTAAAATTAATTCAATAAATCGTGTTGTGGCACTTTATAAAAAATTATCGCTCAAAATTATGTAAATATTTAAAATTACGCTTTTAAAAGTATAAATTTTGTAGGAAATTTGTGTTCTAATAATATCTAAGGTGTTGTTAAAAATATTCTTAGATCATCTATTTACTAGAGCTGGGCGATATACCTCTAATTATTATTAGTTATTTTCATATTCACAAACCGTGGTTAAAATAATCGTTCAAAAACGTGATTGAAAAATAATCATGTAGGTGATCACTGTGTTTTTTTTTTTTTTCTAATAACCCTGTGTGCCACTTCAACTGTTTACCGATGTTACCAATCAACTTTGATGATTAATTTCACAGTTAAATTAATTAATTTTAGACATAAAATTATGGTCGTTTGTTGACAGAGCAGAATATTTCAAAGGGTCGAACAAATTTATATCTCTATCGAATTTAATTTTAAAAGAATATTTTATTTCCAGAAACAATATTACACATTTTTGGCTTCTTAAGTTAAAAATATTTATCTTGTTTCTTACTACCATACCTTAAGTGTCTGTTTCCCTTTAAAGTTGCTTTTCTAAATCCTGTATGACCATCGTTTTTTTTTGTTTAAATTTCTTGTTTACTGAGATATAAATAGACAAAATCTATTATAAAATTGTATTATCCATTAGAATTTAATTCTTAACTCAGTACAGTTATCAATATAATAAAGTAGCGTTACTTTCTCTCTCAGTCTCTCTCTTTTTTAACGGTGCCTAAAACAATTATTGTCATACTTATTTAAACGTTATGCAAAAAGCATTTTTTTATTTCAATTTTCATTCGAAGGGAAACTAGATGACGATGTCGATGCAGAAGCAATGGAAGTTCTCAACGAGCTGAACTTGCTGTCCGAATCCGTGGACCATCAACGTCAAGACATCAAAGAAGAGAGTAATGAGTGGAACAAAGGTCAGTGCTCTTCCACCTTAATCCCATTTAAATTTTTTTTGTCTATGTATATGATTCACGAATCTCGTCCATTTAAAGTTTTTGAATTTGCAATTTGATATTTCGATTTTCAAACTTTGATATCATCAGAGGCGGCCGGTGCATACGTCACAGTGAGGGGGCTCTGACAATGATGGAAGTTCTTCGTATGCCCTCTTTAAATACGTTTCTATGTTACGAAGTTATACGAAGAATCTTACACTTGGTCAAGTTTTTAATATATAAATTGCTTCATATTAAATTACAGTGGAAGCAGAAAAGCATTTATTTAATGATTTCACACTGTAAGAAGTGTATTAAAATTGCATATTTGCCGTCATGTCGGTTTTCTACATCTGTATTTGACACAAATCAAATTGTAAGCACCCGAACACCTCGTAGGCTGAACTGGTAGAGCGTCCATCCAGTAAGCCCATCCTAGTTGAGCTAACGAGGGTTCAAATCCTATACCAGGTAAAATTTTTAATATAAAAATTGCCTCATATTAAATTACAGTGAAAGCAGAAATTGAAATTATTTAATTATACGAAGAAAATCGATCGATGATTATTTTTATTTGACCTATTAAATTCTTTTGTTTTGGGAATATAGGTCATAAATTCGAAAAAAAAACTAAATTCTTCCGTTTGTTGTTATTTATTTACTCCGTTTCGTCAACAGTTTATTAACTTCTCCAAATGTTACTATAAATACAAACTAGAATTACTGAATTTGTAAAGAATTTTTAAAATATATTTTATTTTTTCTTTTTAATTATGAATATCGCAAAATAAAGATGAAAGAGACACAAAAAGACGTTTTTTCTCAATATTATTGCACCACCAAATACAGATAAAAGACAAACAAAAGATATACTTGTACTTTTTCTCAATGTTATCTGCATTAAGAAAAAGTCGATTGTTTTTTGTTATGTTTACCATTTCAAATCAAACTATACTAAACCTCGAAGTCCACAAGATATCGTTGCGAATTCAAAAACTTTTAACGTATGCCTTCTGTTAATCACACTATGCAGACGTAACGACCTTCTTCTTGTACCAACCCGAACCTCACCGACCCAATCTAAACAGCATCTGTTTTTGTTAGGTTTACCATTTCAAAGTGGTAAGCCGGTCGGTCGTCCGTTAGGTATACCCCTGACATAGTCCCGCGTCTCTGGAACTCCGTTCGAAAACCCTTTAATGTTTCCAGGTATGTCGTATTCGACGACGAAGCCGTGCCGGCAGCTGCGCATCAACGATGAGGAGAACTTGGATTCGACGTTGGGCCTCGGCGAACTCGCGCAACTGACGGTGAACAACGACGCCGAGACCACGTACGACATCTCCAGCAGCAAGGAGGCGTTCAGGAAGACGTGGAACGCCAAGTACACGCTGCGCAGCCATTTCGACGGCGTGAGGGCGCTCGCGTTCCATCCCACGGAACCGGTGTTGATTACCGCCAGCGAGGATCACACTCTGAAACTGTGGAATCTGCAGAAGACCGTGCCCGCTAAGAAGTCCGCTTCTCTGGACGTTGAACCGCTTTATACTTTTAGGTGAGTCCCAGTAATGCCGTCACTAACGATTATAATTACCATACCATATTATTCTAATGTTTTAAATAAGACCTGTCAATATATTAGTAGTATTACCATTCCTTTGATGTAACATTATAATAAGCTTAAATTTTTTTTTTTCTTTCATTTTGACACGACATGATATACACTTGGTTTCTTGTTAGCTTCTAGCCTAAGCATACATTGATTGATGTCGCAACGAAACAAGATATCTAGACGAAATTTTGAAATAGTATAGTGTTTAGTTTAGTTTAGAAGTTTCACATATGCTTTTGAAGGAGCTTATAATAAAATTGCAATATTCAGCCCGTAGTGTCCCACGTTGGGGGCCAATAACTTTAGTAATCGGTTTTTATTAGCTCTGTTCAAATAATAGTTGGTGATATGTGATTTTTTATAGATACGATTAGAAGATTCAATGTGGGATTCTTTTCTGTACATGGCATATGCAATTTAACTTTTCGAAATCTGTTCAAGGATATGCAATGGGACAAAATATCACTCTACCCTTCGCGGAATTTTTATTAATTCAGAACAATTCTTTCGAAAATAATAATTATATGCCTATTGTGTTCTTCCAACAAATACCAGATTAAACAAAATAAAGTAATATGTTAAAAAAAAAACTATTAATAAATAAAAACAATTTTTCGTGGATTTCCATTTTTATATTCATTTATTTATTCGGTCTTCGGTTGAGAATGAAAATCCACGAATTTCATTAAGGATTTTCTCGAATTAATAAAATTGTGTAGTGCAAAGTCTTTCCTTCGCATGTGACTAATATCCGTGCAGCATTCAATCGCGTAGCCACCCGTTTGGGAGTGACACCCAATCCTGAAAAAAAAAAATTAAAATTTTGAAAGATAACCACTATAACGATACAACTTTTGTCGTTGATTTTAATTTTAAATATTACAATAAGATAGCATTAAGCATTTGAAAAAGGTAGCTGAGTTGACCGAAATATCATGTTTCGGCAGCCATACTTCCCAAATAACATCTTCAAAATTTATACATGTACGGCTAAACAAAACCAAACTTGATACTACAAAAACATTAAAAACTTGCAAAAATTCCGATAGGTGGAGTATTGCCACAAAAATTATTTACGCACTGTGTTTGTATTTTACGTTTATCAAATTTTTATTAATTTTAATAGTTTTTATTCTAAGGGTGGCACCATTCGCCCTGGGTGCCACCCGCTACGCCACTGGTAACATTTACTATTTTTAAATTTTAACAAAACGAATTGAAAAGTAGCAGATTTGCACTATTATATTCTTTCTAGATGTCACACCGGCCCAGTTCTGTGCTTAGCAATCTCAGGAACAGGCGAATACTGCTATTCGGGCGGTCTCGACTGGAACATCCACTGCTGGCACGTGCCGAATTCGAACATCGATCCGTACGATCTCTTCGAACCGGAAGTACTGAATTGCACGCTCAGCGGTCACACGGACGCGGTCTGGGGCCTGTCCGTGTTGCACTCGAGACAACACCTGGTGTCCTGCGCCGCCGACGGCGCCGTCAAATTGTGGGCGCCACATTCCGAGGTGATCATCGCGTAACATCTCCGTCATTTCCGTCTATATCGTACGTTTATCTGTTGCGTAGGTGCCGCTGTTGAACACGTTCACGTCGGAGGCGGACGGCGTGCCCTCTAGCGTCGACTTCGTGAACGACGAACCGAATCGCATCGTGGCAGCCTACAACAGCTCGCATTCCGTCATCTTCGACACGGAAACGGGTAAACCGGTGGTACGTTTGGAGTCTAGCGTGGACAGCGTCGCGCAGAATAAGCAGATCAATAGAGTGGTCTGCCATCCGACGTTGCCGCTCACTATCAGCGCTCACGAGGATCGGCACATACGCTTCTGGGATAATAATACCGGGAAGATGGTACACTCGATGGTCGCTCATTTGGATGCCGTCACTAGTCTAGCCGTTGATCCCAACGGATTATATTTATTGTCAGGTAAAGTAAATGAGAATTACTGTTTTAGGCGGTTTTCAGATTATCAACTATGTACAATAGCCACGCAACGACACAGCAACTTCCGAATAACTCGGCTCCTGAACACTGCCTGAAAATGATATGTCGCTGCAAGCAGTTGCAGTGTTTTTGCTATTTCCCAGAGCGCAGCAAGAGTTGTTATCAGGAAGTTGTTGTGGGCGAGTTATTTTTTCATCGATGGATCCATCTGTCTTTATTACGTTAGTCTGAACAATGCCATCTAATCCTGAGATTCAGCCGTGGGTTGTCATTTCGTGCTGTTGCACTTTGGAGTGCCGTGAATTGATCGATTTGCAACTATTAGCGCTTCCCAACCTGTTATCAATTTCATTTTCAAATTTTCGTTTATTATTGAGCCCAAGTATTTGAAATTCATCACTTGCTGCAGGTTTTTGTTATTTGGTTCGATCTCTATTTGTTCATTGTCACCCAGTTGTTGTAGTTGGGCGAAGCTTATTTTTTTTAACCTTAAACAATCAGACTCTCTAACGATTCGATCTGGTTCGTTTAACGAGGAAAACTGTTTCCAGGTTCTCACGATTGCTCGATACGACTGTGGCACTTGGATAACAAGACGTGCGTCCAGGAGATCACGGCGCACAGGAAGAAATTCGACGAGAGCATACTGGATGTGGCCTTCCACCCGTCAAGGCCGTACATAGCCAGCGCAGGCGCAGACGGACTAGCCAAAGTATTTGTCTAAAGGTAGTGAGTGTCGTTCTCTGGTATAAATATAATTTCATACATACATAAATGAATACACAATGCCCACGACAACAATACAAAAAAACAACAAAAACAAAACAAAAAACAAAATAATCGTTTACAACAACTACATATTTCGCAATATATATATATAAATAATATACATTCACACCGACTTAACTTAATATTTATTCACGAAAAACATGGAATAATACACAAAGATATATAAATGTATACAGCTACAAAAAAAAAAAAAAAAAAACGGGAGAAGGAAGATTGAAATACGGAAGTGATTTTTGTGACAGCGATGAGGGAATCGAAAGCAACAAAACAGAATGGAAGGATAATATATAAGATAATAAGATTTAGGGTGATATATATATATATATATACAAGATTTGTTATTATAATTGTGTGGTACTTTGTAAGAGCAAAAACGACTTTACGAGATGCAGTCAGATCGATATGAATTAATTAATAATTTTAGAAGATAAAAGGAAGAGAAGACGGAATAAAAACTAAATTTACTATGACTACTTTTGTAGGATAGATGTAAATATATATAATATATTTAATATTGCTGAATATTTTTTAATCTCTTGTATATAATAATGAAAATATTTACTCTGAAGTTATAGAGAGCTGCAATGGATGATAAAAAACGATACCAGTATAATATTAACTATTAATTAATTATTTCTTTTCATTTCCCCGATGTAGTAAGTGCGCTAAATAATCTTATAAATATAAATATGATATAGACTTACGTAATTTAAAGGAAAAACAAAATCTAATGAAACACTACCACTATTACAACAACAAAGAAGAATAAGCAAGTTTACGCTATATAATCTGTGTATATATTATATTAAAATAATAAAAGAAAACAATTTTGTAAAGATCATATTTACCTGAAAAATATTTTTATTCCTTGGAGATGGCGCTAGCGTAAATTTTCTGATTGAAATCCCAACAGATGGCGCTGAGATATAAAGAGATCTTCTTTTTTAAGCATTTTATTACATTCCTTCAAACAAAATGCGATTTTAACAACTTTGATTGATTAAATAATATTTTGTTACATAAATATGTTCTTTACAAAATAATATGCGGTATAAATTACAAAAAAAAAATAGAATTTAAAGATTTAAGTTATCAACTTTTCTCTTGATTTCATCTTTTTTTTTTTTTTAATTAATTTGAACGATAACTGTAAATATTTAAAGCATCTAATAATAGTACATTTTATTTATATAATTATTATTATTATTAAATTTGTATCGTCTCTTATAATCTTGTAAATTATTTTTTTTTACGTCACATCTATGCAGACATGGCATCCTTTTTTTTTCTTTTTTAGAATGGGGTCTCCCCCCCCAAATCGAATTGTATACGTTTGCAAGCGGTTTGGGGTATTCCCCCGCGCTGCGAATTCCGGTTTTATCGATTATATTAGTGGAATTGTAATAGGTTTATTGAAAATTCGAACGTAGATCATTTTCGTCTCTCATTCAATGTAATCTAATTAAATAATTTTGTGTGTGTACTAATTATCATATATTATTATCGTCATCATCTTCATTATTAATTATTGTAGGTCTCTAGAGATTGAAAAATTTATTTTTTTACTCATTTCATCGCGGAGCGAGCGTATGATGGATGTCAGAGATTCGAACCGAAACGAGTGTGCACGATTGAACAAATATGTGTTACTATTGCGAATGGTACGATGAAAGTATGCAATTTGTTTTTTCGTTTATTAATTGGAGTTGTAATTTTTGTTTTGTAATCGCACGGTTTAGAAACAGATTATTATAGAAGGAAATCGTGAGTGCTTGAGCGCTGTATTATCGTTTTTTGGTTTTTTTCCTTTTCTTTAATAACAAAAATGTTCGTTTGAAATGTCGCAGGAATAGCTGCCACTTGTTTAAATTAATTATACAGGGTATTTGGAAGAACAATGTAAGATTAACCGCATCTATCGCAGTCTAAAATCTAATGGATTTTTAAACATTTGAATAATAATTGAACATTATACAGTAATAATTTTTGCTATTGTTTTTTTTCTGTATTTTTATATGCAGGTTCAATGCATCTTCATTTGAAAATAAACAATTAAAGATATAGGCTTACTGAATTAATATTTCATGTATTGATAGGTAAATAAAATGTTTTAAAAGCTTCCCCATTTTATCGCCTTTCGAAGCCTTCCTAGTTTTATTGTTGTAGAGAAGAAATCTTTGTGCGCAACTTTAATCTGCGGTATGCAACAATCACAAACAGGTGATTTGATCTGTATATTTTTGTTAGTTTAATGCCAAATGTGATTTAAGATATTAAGGAATTCTCTCCCCGTAGGGAAACACATTTAAATATTTTTTGGAAATTTGTAATTTATTTGCATGTACAATAATTGAAGCTGAAATTTTTTTCTTTGTGCGATGTACTCTTTTTTTTATGTATATTATAGTATTATGCTATAAATTATTTCAATAAAGATGTTTATAGTATAATAATAAAAATAGCACCCCACTTTTAATAATACCAAGAAATTCAACTAAAATATAACATAAACTATACATGCATATTTCGTTCCTCTTGTACCTTAAAATGTCGACATTTTTTTCATTTATTCAACCACAGTTCTTTGTTTTTGGTTTATTTACAAAATCTTTTCCACTTGTTCATCCAAACTTCATCCAATCTTCTAACTAATTCTCACTTACGCAAATACTTTTCTTGAGATATTTCCACTATGCCTGTATTCTTGTTTTCCCGTTTCTCTGTTAAAATCCAATTTCATTTTCATGCAAAAGAACGGACAGGTAAACCGATCTATAAGCAGGGTTTGTAAAAACGACCTAAAAAACTTTAGAAATGTTGGAGAGAGTCTTTTAAACACATTAAAAAAATTTCAACAATGTACGGTTTCGCTGCAGAAAATAAAAGTTAAACTTGTTGGGGTTAGACAAATTATTGAACACCTATTCATGGATTACTCTGCTATAAGCAAATCACATTAATTTTATGCTTTATAAATCATTTTACTGTTAACTTAAACCGATATATTTTTTTAGTATTTAAATTAATTTTATTGCATTTTAAAATCTGCTCTTCATTTACTTATTGCTTGAATAATTTATTGCATAAGTGCCTCACCCCAAGGAGTTTAACTGCAGAAGGACTTATTTCCGGTTGAGCAATTGTATATTTTTGACATATATTACTTTCTGAAGCTAAAAATGTGTTTATCTCTTTTCCATCTACTGTTTCTCAAGTTTTTTTTTTTACATTTATTTTTACCGTAGTGCGTAATATACTTCATTAGCTTATTGTGTTCTTCTATAACGCAAAACTTGTCTTGTCTCCTAATATCTCTAATATCTTTTCACATAATTACCGACTAGCATGGTTTTTATTTATTTTTTTTTTTCAACATTTCAAATTTTGCTCTTCTATGACTTTCCTCAGTATAAAAGTATTAATTGAGGAAAATGCTATCGTCAACATACAAAAATATTTTCCCCTCGGAGATATGGTGTGGGAGATCATTAATAAGTAATAAAAAAAAATGAAAGAGGGTCCATTAGGCTACCTTGTGGTATACCTAAATTGATGCAATATGTTTCTGCATTGACATTATTGTTTTAAGATTATTTTTCAGTCTTCCAGTTTATTCCTAATATATTAAACTTTTCATAAAAAAAAGTGGGTCAAAAGATAGGTCAAATAAAACAAACTACATATCTTTCGGAATCCATTTGGTTAAAAATATATCGAATGCAGTCTGCTGTAGTAATTTCTGTAGAATAATCAGGGCTATCTAACCAGATTCACTAATAAATTCTCTACTAGAATTTTCTCAAAAATTTTCGAAAAGATACTTATAAATTATAGCATATATATTCCAAATTTTCTATTACCTTATCAGATATCTACATCAAAATTCATCAAACGTGCTGAATAAAGACATATTATTATTAAAAAACAATTTTTAGCGTGATATCAGGCAAATAAAAACAATTATTAACTGTTAGTTGTCAATTTTTGTTAGAAAATTAAGATGGGAGTTCATATATCTTAATATCCATTAGATTTTAGAGAACGAGCCGCAACTACCGGTGAGGTGAAAGTTTTACATCGCTCTTCCAAACACCCCAAGCATTAATTTAAAATGTATGTTTATTTATATTCAAATCACATTTATTTAAAAAATTATTAATATTTATTATATAATATGCTATCCATATTATTTATGTCTTCACTTCTATCGGGTGTTACAAATCTTTGAAAAAAAAATGAACAATATTTTATATTATAATTGGGCAAATTCTTAAATTTATATTATTTGCTGAAATGGTTATTTTTTTGTTAAAGTCTTGAAAAGTAAGTAAACTTTTTTTACTAGTGGAAATATTTGTGTAGTTGCCAGAATATTGTTTTTTCACTAATATCTGTAACTCCCGATTATTTTAAATTATAACAGTCTAATTGGCAGTTATTTTTCTTCTTGAAAAATTGAAAATGGAAGAAAGTTTACTGATACAAGAGTGAATCAAGAAATTTTTTTTAAACGTAATATCTTCATTTCAAAGACAATCTTTAGATGTAACAACACCACACATCTTTTCCAAACTTGTTTGTAACAAATTTTTTGATTTACTCTCTTAATGCACAAAATATATTTATATAAAGAATACTATATTATTATTATAATTATGGATTAATTAAAAATATAGATCAGCTTTATTTCAAACTTTGTGCGTGCAAAGGAAACATTTCGAAAGATGCCTGCCTAAAATGTATGTATTTATATGTGATAATATTTTAATTGATATTTACTATACGTGTAATAATAATAACAAATAGATTTATAGGCATCCTTCTTTTGATAGAATTCGATTAATGATACGATCTCCTATTATTATAATAATATGGGTTTTTACTTTTACAATATGACTGGGTAGGCATCTTTACATCATTTTAATTGAAAACAAGTTTAAGTAAATACGTGTATATGTTATAAATTATTCTACTCGTAGAGAAAAGAAACATCTTCCCGCCAAACAGTTGAACTTACATGAAATTGTAATTATATACTCAGAACTTGGAAACTATTGTTTGTGGTCGCAAAATAAAATACAATGCTCTGTCTTTTTTTTAGAAAGGATAGCGAAAATAATGGTAATCTTTATTAAGATAATATTAAAAAACAAAGTAAACAATTAATTGGTGTATAAATACATAATAATAATAAATAAAAACTTATATATTAATATGATGAATTAGTTATTATTGAAGATGGAGAAGAATAACTGGAGATAATTAATTAAACAAAATACGGAATAAACCGATGATGAAAGATCCGGATGATGACTATTATTACTATTAATAAAGGAAAAAAATCAGCAGATTAATGTAGGACAGTTTAGTATATATATTTAGATGTAGCGATAAGTCACGATATTTAAGAAGTACTAAGTGTTTATTTCTTGTGTTACTTTCATAGTCCAAGCAATCGTACTTTAACTTGCGTACATTTAAAAACAAAGATGAAAATGAGGAATAACAACATCACGAACATCATGTATAGTGTAGAAATGAAGTAATAAATGCATTAAGTCGATGTATGCAGTTTTTTTTTTATTTACTATTGCTGTATTTTTTCATATTTCCTTGTCAATAATTGCCTCCCAATATTAATAAAAATATATTCATTATTTTTCGTTGATTGATTAACTCGTATAACGTTATCATAATTATATAAGTAGATCATATTAAAGAGCTGTTTTATTAGACTGGCCCAAGGGAGGAGTAGTCTCCCACATTAATCGCCACAATAATTTTGATAATTTAGGAAATTGTATGGTAAGTTGGTCACAAAATTATAGATATAGAACGTAAAGGTAAGTAATATCGTAAAATACGTCAAAATAAAGCAATATTTCGGTACATCTTACGCTTTTTACAAGTTTTCTAAAACTACAAGACAGAGTACGGTTTCAAGTTCACCACAAATTAATAAAATTGTAAAATTTAGTGATAATATAGTTGGGCTACCAATCGATAGATAGCGCCACCAGTAGAAATTTTAGTAATTTGGTGAATTTTATGTGCTTAAACAGTAATACCAAATCGGTACTTATTAATGTAAATTACAGCGAGAATTATTGATACATATATTACATATACAGAGTGATTTTAAATGATTGAGGATGCTTTGAATTTCCCGCTCTAGATTTTAGGGTATTTTACATGTTCAAAATAGCTACAGTGCTAAAATGGCAATCAGCTGTCAGCATTATGGGCGACTCGTTAGCGGTTGTTAAAATTGTTTTACTTAAAATTCGTGTTTCAATGTCAGAAAACTGATGAAATAATTGAGTTAATTAAAAACGTAATTAAAGCATATGCATTTAATTTTATTCTTATATCCCAAGCACCGCAATATTGATTAAATCATATCACTACAGTATTAATTGCCCATTTGGCACATCACTGATAAGAAACGTCAAGTAATCAACGTGACAAAAATTTTGTGCAGCGGGAAATTCAAACCATCCTCAATCATTTACAATCACTCTGTATGTAATACTACATATATGATCTTTTTGGCCTTCTTTTTATTAAGTTGCCTTCGTATTAGTTCAGCTCTTTTTTAAAAGATGGTAGCACATGCAATGCGTTTAGGAACCATTGATTTACTTAAACTTGGAGGTCCAAATAATAATTTTTTCCAAGCATAAGCAGACGCAGTTTTTAGGATGAATGAGAAATAATATTTCTTAGATCGTATCAGAAATGTGGCCATATAGTATTCTGTAATTAATCTCTACTACAGTTTCCTTTAATTTTTCTGTTTTAACATAGATGGAACCAGCTACTAATGTACCATTTTAATTTTACATGCCAAAAGCTTTTGGATTCGTCTTGGATTTTATCAAGTTTATAAAGAAAATGCACTACGAAGTACGTTTAGACTCAAACCAAAAAACCAAAGAAATATAATGATGAAATATTATTCTAGTAACAAACTTTTTCTGTAAGGGAGTAGTGATATCAGCGGAGAAGTTAGTTGGCAGTATCAGCGGTAGATAGCCCATTCTATCTCTAGTTTTTACTTCGTGCGTTTCGTTGTTATCCGAGTTCTGTCATTTTTCATTTCTAACCTTTTTGAGTGGTTCGTTTGCGAAATGTCTCCACAACATTTATAAAAAATAATTAAGAAATTGCGTCACAATTTTAAGTTATGTGGTGGTCTTCATTTTAATACACTTACTTTCAAAGTTTCAACGAAAATGGCCACATCTAAAACCACCAACACTTACAACAGGCAAAATTGGGAAGATGCAGTAAGTATTACGTTTTTATTTAATATCTTGTTTCTAATACCCAGAAACCGTAGGATTTCCCAATTTTATGCCAGACTTGTCTAGGAGATAATCCCTACATACGTATGGTAAGTTTCCCTTGAAAATTATCGGTATTGAAGGTTATGTATCGTAATATTTTCTTTAGACGAAGGAAAAATATGGTAAAGAGTGTAAGATCTGCTCCAGACCGTTTACGGTGTTCCGATGGTGTCCTGGTGCTAGGATGCGCTTTAAGAAGACTGAAGTGTGTCAAACGTGTAGCAAGTTGAAGAACGTTTGCCAAACTTGTCTTTTAGATCTGGAATATGGATTACCGATACAAGTAAGTCAAAATTATTTGTGCAGTTTTCATTAATTGAGTTAAAACTTCATAGAGGTGTACCATCTAGCTCAATTTTGAGGCCATTGCAGTTTATAATTTTGTTAAAGATTTGTTAGATATTTCCTCTTTTTTTTATGGGAATCAATTCTTTATATGAATTTAATTCACAATTACAAACAAATTAAAATAACTCTTGTTAGATAAATGATTCTGCTTATCTATCTGATGGTTATCATAAGAAAGACATAAGGAAGAAACTTAATATTAGAAACAATCAAATATGATCTACTTCGAGTTAACAATAATGCTATTAAGGAAGTTCAGAATCCGTATCAAAAATCAAAATTATTTCATAAGTTTATCTCGATCATTATTCGGAGATGATCAGTTCTGTCACTTTGCTGGTAAGTAATGAATCTGACAGCAGTAGCAATAAGCATTGCTTATACACTCATTTCAATGATTCAACAACAAAGGAAACTGTAATCTCGCCGTCACGACAATTTGGCACGCTCACTGTTAGCTTATAGCTGATTTCTGATTTCCAATAATAATTTAATATTCCGTCGTTATTATTATTAATGAAAATACGTAATTTAGCAGGGCAAATCCTTACTTTGCAAAAATTTCTTTTTTTCTCAAACTTGCGTCTCGGTTTGCACGCTTATTGAGTAAAATTAAAATCCCAAAACAGGACATTTCCGAGAACAATATTTCTATAATCGTTGGTATAAATCTAGATATATTCCGATATTAAAAATGAGTTATGTTTGTAAATTTAAAAGGCACCGCCGTCTCTTGATCCTTGCCTTTTAAAGCCCCCTCTTGCTCCTATATATATAAAAATGCAGATGACTTCGGTTTCCGTTAATCTCTTATTTTTAAGTCGTTAGTCGAACATATTTTCTTGTGTTATTTAGGTGAGGGATGCCGCCCTTAAGATGAAGGACGACATACCAAAGAGTGACGTTAATAAAGAGTATTACATCCAAAATATGGAAAAGGAGGTACTCAATGAAATTTTATCATATTTTTTTGATATTATAATCCTATCGCGTTTTAGTTATCAAAGTCAGATGCTGGAGCTGTTATCGGCAGCAAAATCAACGAACCAAACGAGCTATTGATGCGTTTAGCGCGCACAGCTCCATATTACAAGAGAAATAGGCCGCATGTTTGCTCGTTTTGGGTGAAGGGCGAATGCAGACGCGGCGAAGAATGTCCGTATCGTCACGAGAAGCCCACAGATCCGGATGATCCACTAGCCGATCAAAACATTAAAGATCGCTACTACGGCATCAACGATCCCGTCGCTGATAAGTTATTGAAGAGAGCCGCGGCGATGCCAGCTCTACCTCCGCCCGAAGACAGAACTATCACTACTTTGTATATCGGAAACATAGGCACATTGACGGAACAGGATTTGAGGTGAGCACATTTATTACAAATTTTAGACGGGAGATTCGGTCAATAATACATCTTATTTTTACATTTGCACCTTTTGCACGTACACTCTTCCTCTGAGTCGTCCTCGAAGTGAGATCGCAACTTCCGCTTACTGAAAGCTTTCGGGTGGATCGCTTTCCCTTTCGCGTAATCCTTGTAACGTAACCTCTTGCTTTCGGATTTCGATAATATCGAAGGTGTCAGCGAACTACATTCTGACGGGAATTTATCTCTATTCGTGTGCTTTTTCTTCTTAAATAGCGATTTGCACTCGCTCAGAGTACAATGCTTGTAATCGGGATCCATATCGGAAGAGGAATCCCTCATCTCCGATCGCAACCAGAAGAATTTCCCATTCTTCGAGATTATCCCCTTCGATTGCCCGTATTCGATGGCGTTCTTCACTATGTTCAGAGCCTTCTGTTTGGCCACGTGATGGCAATCGCTACCCGTCGAGCCCATGGAAGTGAACGATTTCGATTCCCGCATCGAATTCGGCGGGCACTTCCCTAGCGCCGATCCGCGCCAATTCCCCGCATCGTTCTCGACGACGCCGTCCGGTAGGGCGTCTTTCTGTTGATTCTGTTGTTCGGGTTTGGACGATTTCCACGCGTTCTTCAGCTTATTTAGGTAATGCAGGACGATGTTCTCCCACACCATGTTAGACGTGGTTTTCGGACAGGGCGTCGGCGGCGCTGCTGGTTTTACCGGGGGTCGTTTCAGCCTGCTCTTGTTCATATTCCTCCTCTTGCGCAATTCTTTGCGTGGACGTTTGTCCTTGCGCCTCCTGCTACAGCGACGACTCATTGTTGTTAACGCGCAAATACCACCACTAACATGACACGTAAAATTTGAACGATGTCGGGGAATGACAGCTTGACTTTGTTTTATAATCTTGTCAGTTTTTTATGACACATTCATGTTAACCAACTGCAAACATCAGACACTGATGACTTGATATACGGAATACCGTTTAAAAAATTTACCGTTTTCCGAAATAACGCATTTTCTTTGCAAAAGAGTCAAAGTTGCAGAAATCTTCAGTTTTATAGCCTTGTTTGACAGATGTCAAAAAATTAATTCTGTCATCATAGTAAATATACGTACATAAATGAAAAGACGCTAACATTAAATGAAAGGATTTATCTAATTAAATGCTATGGCTTAGGAAGTGTTCCATTTAATTATGCATGAAATTTATTTCATGAGAAACATCCTAATGTAGAATACGACTACCTTAGAATGGCACCGGCTTTGAAAATTTTAATAAAGAAATTTGATGATTCAGAATCCGTTATTGCTAACAAGAAAAGCATACGGAAAAGTTACAAAGAGGACTATGCTGTAACTATTATGGCGATGATGTCTGTGCGAGAAGACCTAAAAAAGTTATTGCGCCGAAGAGCTGTTGAAATAAATTACAGCCATACTGTATTACAAAGAATCTTTAAGGCTAACAAAATTTATCGATATAAAACATTCGGTAATTTCCCAAATTGTTGTTTTTCTTTATGTAAAACTTCTATTCAGAAAGGATACTACCCTTGAAAAGTATTGTCTGTGTAGAGTCGTTCTTCATATACACTATACATGGTTTCGTAAGCGTCTAATTCCCTGGAAGAAGTTAGACGCTTACGAAACCATCTAAATCTCAAAATTCTGTAACTTAAACGTGATAATCTATTTTCAGAGATCACTTCTACCAATACGGCGAAATACGCTCGCTAAGCATAGTACCGAAACAGCAATGCGCCTTCGTCCAATACACGACCCGTGCAGCCGCAGAAACGGCGGCCGAAAAGACCTTCAACAAGTTAATCCTGGCCGGTCGACGTTTGACGATAAAATGGGGCAGATCCCAAGGTAGAATCGGCACCGGGATAGTCAATCCTAACGCTGAAGTGTACGAACCGGTACCGGGTTTGCCCGGCGCTTTACCGGAGCTCAGTAATAATTTCTTCAATTTGGAACCGGGCCATATACCGCTTCCGAATATGCCGCCGCCTCCGTCCTTGCTGGTGCCGCCGATGTTCCCTCCGCCGCCGATGCCTCCGTTCTTCTTCAATCCGCCGCAGATTCCGACGTTTAATCCGGCGGAAGTGGCCACCAGGACTATACCTATAACGACGACGGTTACCAGTGCGAGTGAGACGGCTCCTGCGAGTGCGAAACCGATCGTGCATTATCCGAGTCAGGATCCGTCTAGATTGGGGGCGACTCAATTACACGCCGATTGTCAAGAATAGCGAAAAGTTGGCGATTAATATCCAAGGGATGGGTTTTTAATTATAGATTATCGTCAAGCATAATTAATATTTTATATTAAAGAATGTTACAAGTTTTAAATAAATATAGTAACAAATATGGCGTGTTTTGTTAATATCCGTGTGAAATATTTCAAATTTTTGTGATACATCCTTCAAGTATTGTTTATTTTTTAAGGTGGGTTGGCCTAATGGCGGATTGCAGACGGAGGATTTAAATTCAGCAGAGGAGATTACATAAAAAGATTAATATAGTTTTCAGATACGCGGAGAGTTTCTGTTTTTATTCAAGTGTGTCTCACTGCATTGAGCACGCCCTCATGCTATCGCGCCTTCGTCACTACAAAAAAATATACTTGTAGATTATTGATTTTTTAAAGAAATTATAAACAAAAAAATAAATTTCAATACCTCAAAATGGACGAAGATATGCAAGGATAGAAATCTGTTTACCCCAATAATTATTTCGCAAACGTCTAGGTTAATTTTAGGGCCGGCATTATTTATACGTTGTGCAACATTGGATGATTCAAGCCTCCCATATAGCCGTAATGCGTTATGTGCTCTATAGATGTGGTTCTGGATTGCACAATAATTGGCCAATTAAATTTAGTTTATTTAATATTGTTCAAAATTCACGTGCAAAAATGAAAAATTTTAACGGTTTATTAAACGTGACGCGTAACGTTGAGTGTAAACGCGCGTTTAAAATAAAAAACAAAAATTATGGAAAATTTAAAAATTATGAAATTCCAAATCATTTTAAAGTGATGCGCAAAATCAAAAAAAAAGGAGCAAATTAAGAAAAATTTAAAAATTATGAACTCGCAAATCATTTTAAAGTGACGCGGAACGTCGAGTCTTTTTAAAGGTGAGAGGCATTTGAAAAAGAAAATTTAAATTAAAAAAGGGGTCTAGCCGTACCAACTTTTTGAATAGGGTGGGTTTCAGGTGGAACGCGGACTTTCTGCCGAGTTGGGGCGTAAGCGGTCATCAAACGACTATTGAATTTCCTGGGTGAATGGACCCGGCTTTCTAGTATAGCCATAATGCGTTATGTGCTCCATAAATCTGGTTCTGGATCGCACAATAATTGGCCAACTAAGTTTAGTTTATCTAATATTGTTCAAAATTCACGCGCAAAAATGAAAAATGCTAACGTATTTTAACGGTTTATTAAATAAAAGTTAATACTTTTCGTCAAATTCCGAAGATATCACAACAATTCGTACTATCAAAGCATTTATATTCTTAAACATATATTTACGAAAAATACAATTTCACTGGCACGCCGATATATCCGTTGGTACTACGAAGAATGCCGAAGAATACGGAGGGATCGACACGTGTATCTCATCTGTTATTAGTTTCGGTTTAAAAGGCGGTAGTTCTCCATCGGGGCCTAACAGCAACGGCTCCTTATTTAAATAGATACTCCTAAAATATTCTTTTTTTAATAAAAAAATTTTATTTGATGTATATGGGAATACTTTGATAATATTGTTAAATATGGTGATAATATATAAGCATATATCGTATCGAAAGCATGTCTGGGATCTTTGAGACCTTCAATCCTAATAATCGCATCTGTATCTTTTAAATTGATACCAAATACTACAAAAAAAGCAAGTTTGAAATTATAGAAATATTATAAAAAATTGATTTAGATACATGTAACGTGTGATCTCTTAAAATCTTTATTGGTGCATTGGCAATACAATCGCACTTTATTCGATGTTGCCGTTATGCAAGGTACCACTTCCGGCCCAACAAATGATTTATATACAGCGCTCATCCAGTAGCTCTAAAAGATAACGTCATTAAAAATAGGTTCTCATCTTTTTATGCTTCATTTGCAATATACCGGTGTCGGTGCGTAGCTATTATCAATTAAAGCATAGAATCCTTTAAACAAAGTTTGCCGAACAACTAGATGGAGACCCATTTTTGCGGCCATGCCCAATTTGTCGAGCCAAATGAATGTGCCGATGTAGCGATTGCTAAAACCAGGTGCGCCACCTCCGTAAGCATCTGATGTTTCAGCTAAATTAAAAATAAGGGTGGTAACATTAGCTGGACTTACAAGGAGAGGCACCCAATTATATCTCTCCGATTTTGATAAAATTTATTAGGAATGTACCATCGAAGCCAAAAATCTTGACTCAAGTTTGGCATCAATCGAGATAAAATCGAGTAAATTCCCGTTTTCACCCCACATTTTATTGTGATCGATACCGATCCAATGTGCTCCTCAGATCTCCTATTTCACTGATGTGTGATTACTTTAATAAAATCTCCGCTTTATGTGACATCAACTATGACAGCTTGGGATATATTGTTAATCTTATGCTTAAATTAATTAGTTCTAATTCATGTCTTTTTTTCTTATTATTTTTTGTTCTTTTTTGTTTTATCAGTTGCTTTTCAGTATTGGTAATATGCTGGTATAAATAGTATTTTGAATTATGTTAATATTATGTGTAATTTTCTTTTGTACTTAAGTTAGTTGGTTTCTAGGAATGAATTATGTACTACTTCATTTCATTATTGCTCCTTGGCATGCTACTCCTTTGTTATTTCCTATAATTTCTGTTTAAAATTGAGTCAAGACTTTTGGCGTTAATATATAGTACATAGATTTTTACAAATATTCTTTTAGCGTCTTGGTTTTGCTCAAAATTACTGCAAACTAAAAACAAATTTGTTGCAATATTTCAGAAACGAGAAGAGATATCGAGATCTCCCCCCCTCCTCCTCCCCTCCATTAGATCCCCCAAAACCAAAAGCGGAACGCTAAAGAAAAATAGGTGTCAAATATTTTTTGGTGTTTTATATTCCTACCAAACTTTATCAAAATCGGAGGGATACAGTTAAGTGCCTTTCTTTGTTAAAAAAATGCAACATACTAAGCCAAATTTCTTTTGTATCTTCTTCGCTATAGCTCACAATACTTTTCACCAGATCTATTTGCGCTGTTAGCAAATCGTACACTTGAGGTTCTAGATATTCTTCATGCGAAGCAGTTTTCCCATTGAAATAATATCTACAGTTTCAAGATTATTAAAGACGAAATTCATTCATTATAACCGGGGATCATAAAATAAATATTTGCTTACTGATGAAATGTCACTGCATTAACAGCACGTCCACCTCCACTAACCAAAAATTCTCTCAAATAATTGATGCTCGAACTATCCTCAGGTCTAGGTCGAGTAACGTCAGGACCCACCAAAGTCCCACCGTCACGATATATCGGGTATTTTTGCAGTATACCTCGTAGAATTGTGAAATCCTTTGCTAATTGGGTCGCGTTGACTGTGTAATTGAAAACGTGTTGAAATGAATTGGGTTCTGCAAGAACATTGTCGCTATTATATTATGGGAAGATGACGATGCGAGATGTGTCTTCGCATACCGTTACCGAGTTGCCATATTACGTGCATATTATTCTCGTTGGAAAATTTAATCAGTTCCTCTGCATTGTCGAAATCCCACGATCCGTCTGGGTTTCGGATCAAACAATTCAAGTCGAACAATATCGTAAATCCAGTATCGTATGCTAAATCGTACAATTCCAACCATTCTGCACCTATCGTTTAGAAATAATGAGGAAGAAATTAAAGAGATGTGATTAAATTTAGGAAAAATATATAAAATATGAAGAACAGGGGGTAAAAATTGAGAATATATAAAGGAAGGTAAAAGAGGAAACAGGGCGAAAGTTTGAAGAGAATTTAAAAATAGAGGCAAAGATAATATTCAAGTTTTTTTTCATGAAGTAAATAAAGCATGCACTCAAAGCACTACAAAAGGACATACAAACCTTAAAAGGTAGGAAAATAAAGACTAACTATGTCAAATTTTCAACTAACAAATTACCCTGTCTAATAATTAAGAGTTATAATAAATACCAGATAGTGTAAAATTAGGTCGTAACTTTGGAGAGCATATTTCATTCTCGTAAGCACATTCAGATCCGTCTTGTTCTAAACTAAATACTTTGGTCAAATGAGAGTTATCTTGCGTAAACACCAAGCGATCAGCCATAGTTCCCCCAATACGCAGATAGCCCGGGGCCAGATTCCGCATCATGTTTCTTAACTTTTTATTCCTGCAAATATTTCTTTAAACACGTAACAGCAATTAATTTATACGACTTATTAGTTGACCTCATATCGAACTTAACGAATCCCTCGGCAATCATCGATGAGTCTAAAGCGATACTCAAAAACTTTTGGCTCGTAACATGTGTAATAGGGGCATTTTTCTGTATATATAAAATATTTACGGCCCTTGGAGGTGGATTTAACGTTATCATCAACACAGATAACAAAATCAAACCAATGACTGCCAAAGCTGCGATCGATGACAATCGAGCTTTGCATTTCTCGGCTAAAAGAGGTATAAGATTAGCTTAAATATTGACAGGGATATATATATATAAATAACAACTTGCGCCGACGAACATTTTCCTCTCTGGTATCAGGCTCTCGTAGCTATCTGTACGAATTGAGGCCCTACAATTGCTGTGGTCATTCTTAGCGGATTGCTGAAAGAAAGGCACGATTAATTTGACCCTTGCTTCAAATATTTACTGTTGTCATTTTTGATAGAATATGTAATGTTTTTGTTTTAATAATAATATAAGCGGAGTAAATATCAAATATAAATAAAAAACATCGTATTTGCGCACCGGCTTTTCCATTGTGGTGTGAAGTGTGAACTAATAAATTGTTATTTCCTTATTTTACTGTGTGAAATTCATACGTAAATATAGAACATACAACATTGTAATATCTTATCATAACATAACTACGAGATAAGAATTTCCTATTATATTTTTTTAATTGTTTTGAGTTATGGTTATGTTTATGTTATGATCTTTTTCAAGGTTATGTTCTATGTGCATGTGCTGCCATCTGCACATATTATTTTATAATTAAAATTTGAAGAGACCTGTAAGTCATTCTATTTAAATTTGCAATAAATACTTGACATTTTTAATCAACTAATAATGCAGTGTATTACAAAAATTACTGTGTGTTTATAGCTAAAAAGGTATATGAACAGAAAACAATAATATATAAAGTGTAAACGATATATAATTTTATATATTATATGCACCGACTGCTGCTTTCAATAATCTGCATTAAACAGCCAACTTCGAATTTAAAGCAATTAGTCAGCAGGTAGCGCCACGCTATATTTATCATTACATTAGGAAGAGCTATATATTTCATATTTACTATTGAGTATATATTTGCTTATAGATTTATTATAATTTATTATGATTGTGATTTTCATGAAAATAGCACAATAAATATGTCGAATAGAATGCTAAATTATACACATAAGGAGAGCGCCGCCTATGAAATTATCCCTAACAGCTGGGCCAATCTAAGAAGCTAATTTTACTAGAAAAACTGCCAGTTTTAAATTTGCAATCATCTGATAAATAAAAAACCTCACACTGGAAGTTAGATAAAGTTCATGTATAGCAGTTAATTATTTGTATTTATAATTCCCATTTAAAACATCAAAAATAACTCTTTCTTGTGTCATAATTGCCAAATATTTACGTGATCATAAAAATAAATCAACATGTTAACACGCCTATAATAAAGTTGCATAGAAGAATGTTTGAAACTCTACCACCCCGTAAACATTTTGATAATTTAATATTTAAAAATTCCGAAGAATATTCTTATTACAGATGAACGATGTTCCACAAAATTTGTAACAGTTGTGGCGTTAACCCTTACTGTACTAGTAGTATTATGTTTCATTCCGATATCTCTAAATCCTGCTTTTTCTACTATACATGTTGTATACATCCAGAAGAATGTTCAACCTAAACATGTGTGTAACTCGAAATTTTTAAGTGTTGCTTTGGATTCTTCTTTATTAGTGGATAAATTTGCAGATTTCCCTTTGAAGTAAAAGAAAATACTAATCGCAGGGTAACCTTTTAAGATAAATAATCTCTTTGTAGGAATTTGAGACTGCGAAATATGATTAAGAATCTGGCACCTGGATATTTGCGTGTGGGTGGTACAATGGCTGACAGGTTGATATTTATAAGAAAAAGAACTCGATCCACAATAACTTATTTAAATAAAATGAGCATCAAAAGTGCTTATGACAATAGTGAATGGTACAAGTCAGATTTAACGAATTTTACTTTCACGGGTAGAAATTATTTTAAGGGGTTTGCCTCCGTTTTGTTAGTAGGTAATTTTAGATGAAGACTGGTTGGAGTTGTACGATCTAGCAATCAAAACAGGCTTCATTATATTATTCGATTTAAACAGTCTGATGAGAAACAGCGATGGATCTTGGAACTCCACGAATGCGAAGGAATTGATTAAATTTTCCAATGATAACAATATGAATGTGATATGGCAACTGGGAAATGGTATTTTGTGTTGGGTTGATTGAAGTTTATGGGACTAATAGGTTAAGAAAAGAAAATGAAACATACTTACAACATAATAAATAAAATTCGAGGGAGAAATTCAAATCTCACTACTATATAAATATGTATAAAACAGAAAAAGTAATGAATACTGCCAATGAAATTCACAAATATTTCCAAATATTAATACTTTAATAAAATGATGGTCTTTTATAAACTTTTTTCCTCAAAATTTTAATACTTTATTTGCAACACATTTTCCAATCTGAATTTTGAACATTGGAAAAATAAATGTCGTATTACCAACTAAAATACCAATATTAATTATTTTTCAATTTTACGCTTATCAACTGTAAATTTTAACTTTACATAAAAATTCAGAACAATTAAACAGAAGAATTATTATTATTATGGAAATCTAATCCCCTAAGTAACTTTTCTTTTTGGTATATTGCTCTACAACACGAAATACCAACTCGTCAACTCACTCTAAAAATCAAATTTAAATTTTCCACACTTTTTATTAGGAACTGCAACATAAAATCTGGAACGTTAAAGTTACTAAAAATAATTGCAGGAAATTAATAAATTTACTAATCAAGGAATTTTGTCCCGTAAACTTCAATTTGCCCTTATTTATTTTTCTTTTTCTGTTAAAAATGTCTCTTACATTTTTCAATATTTGCAGAGCCCAATTCGTATAAATCTATTTTTAATTATACAGTCAATGCAAGGCAATTAGCTCGTGACTTCAAGGCGTTAAAAGAAATTTTAGATGAATTTCCAGCGTATAAAGACAAAATTTTAGTAGGACCTGATATTACTAATCCCGCACCGGAAGATCCTAAAAGCATTTCGTATTTAAATCAATTTTTAAGCGGTGGGGGTGCTGACGAAGTTGATGCAATAACATTTCATCAGTATGTCAGTTTTTCACCATTAGGCAAAATTCAAATTTCCCGCAATTATTTTTAGTAACTTTAACTTAAAGATATTAAAATTCCTATGTAGGTAATGAAGGATTCCAGGTAATTTTATGTTTTGATGTTTAAGTTGCTCAAAATGATTGCGGGAAAATTGAATTTTGTTTGGTGAGTAATGACGGCCTCTCTATTTATTTCATGATTTTACGTTTAGGTATTATTTTAATGGAAAAGCAGCCAAAACCGATAAATTTTTAGATCCTAAGGTTTTCAATTTATTACCAGCTCAAATAGACGTTGTTAAAAGCCTTGTAAGTCATTACAATCAACATGAAAAACCGATTTGGTTGAGTAAGTTTCTCTTTATGGATTTGAGATCATCTGTAAATGATTTTTTGATTTATATAAGCTGAAACAGCTGATGGTTATGGGGGTGGTGCTCCTGGTTATAGCAATCGCTATGTCGGAACGTTTATTTGGTTGGATAAGCTTGGTGTTGCTGCTAAAATGGGCTTGGATGTTGTCGTTAGGCAGACGTTGTATAAAGGATTCTATGGATTAATTGATGATGACTATGAACCAACTCCAGTAAGAGAATTGTTTGAAGACTATGCTAAATACAAATTAACATTAATATTATGTATAATATTTTAAATTTCGCTTTGAAATGTTTTAGAATTATTGGATCAGCGTGATTTATAAAACATTCGTTGGACCGGAAGTCATTTCATGTATGCAAGCAACGTCAGACAAAGTTCGATTGTATTGCCACTGTACAAATAAGAATTTTAAAAGATCAGCCGTAACATGTATATGAGAATTTTTCAAATTGCTCTAATTTTTTGATTACAATCAACTCTCAATTTTCAGTGTTTGGAATAAATTTAAAAGGGTCAGATGCATACATACGCATTGAAGGATTGTCACATCCTCGACATAATCTAGGCCAGATATATGCTTATATTTTATCACCTTTCATCACTCTACTGACTAGGTAAGTATGTATAAAACAGGACCTTGCATTTATTTTTATGTATCTGCTTTCAATACATGTCATATAATTATTTTAGGGACATATACCTGAATGGTGACTTATTATTTTTGGGGTCGGACGGAACATTACCATTTTTTAAGCCCGTTATAATCAATGATGAAATACATGTTGTGATACCAGCTCTTTGCTCAGCATTTTTTGTCATCCCGAGTGATATTGTTGCTTGCAAATGAAAGTGGTTCATTACACATTTGAATATTATACATATACTATTAGAAATTATTACTGTGATGTTAAATTTTAATTTTTATATTAAAATATTAAAGATATTTTCTCTATTAAATTTTGATTTATTTCTGGATTTAATCAAATGAGATGTTATCCCTTATTATTAACTGTTAGAAATGAAGCTACAAAAACTAAAAATGAAATATAAATAAGATAAGATAGATGAATATAAAAATAGAACTATGCAAAACTAGATAATTTCATATTAGATGAGTCAAAATATAGAAAAATTCAATTTATATTGCACTATCTTCATTTTAATAGCGAAACTTCTAATTACAGAAACCTGTAATTCTATTACATTATACAAACTTTTATAAAAACGAAGTAAATTTTAAATTTAAGGAAATTAATTGTATACACATTTTGTGTGGTAGGTTTTCCATAAAAGTAGGTGAATAAGTCTTCCAACACATAAAAAATATTTACATTTAAAGCATTAGGTGCAAGTATAGTAAGTAGTCACATCTATACTTTAATAGCTGAACCATTAAACCTGTAATTTATAACATCTTTGGAAAGCAACTTAATTAATTGTTAAATTTCAAAATGTGCATGAATAAATAAATATCTTACTATATAAAAAGAATGTAAATACAAAAATGTACATAATACACGGACATTGCATTTCGAATAGGCACCATTTTATTATAGAAATCTGTAATTACGCCATCTCTTTAGTAATGGTGAAACTTAAAGTAGAATTGAATTTAATAGTGATTGTTGTCGTATAGATGTCACTCATATAGCTTTTATTATTTTATTTTATTCTTTGAATTTCTCATATCTTATTTTGTATGTGGCGTTTGCAAGGGACAGTTTTATAGATTTAATTTGCCTCATTTAGGAAAGTCAATTAATAAATAATTCTGTAGCAATCCTGAGACTTATTTTTTATTATTAGGGGTTGATAAAGCCTAAAGCATAGATCATGTGATTGTTTTTACTAATCGCATTACTGATCAATTTGTGTCTGAATTGAATGAAAGCATATTTTTTCTTGTTGTGTATCTTACGCGATTAGATAATCCTTTCTTAAGTATTTTTTGATGGTACTGGATATTAGATCTGTTCATCAGAAAAAACAGATTATAGATCTGTTTTTCTTTTTGTCTTTTATTATTTTTCGCAGGTCCGTCATGTTGGCTACCCCACTTTTGATTTTTTAATATTTGACTTTTATATTAGTTACTTTAGTTTATCCAAATGAATTATTTTTTTTTAATCATATGGGCTCATAATTAACCACATTTATCTATCTGCTTGTAGATTAAATGCAATACAATAAATATCACTTCAATAACAGATCACTACCTTACCTTTACTGCAACAGCCACCACAACCCTCAGTCCCAACAACGTCCATAATATATGGAAGTGTATGCCCTAATAAAACACTTTTTTCAGCCAAGGAATAGCAGCAAAACATTTCCATAAACTTTTATTTAATAAGTATAATAGATCGACATAAAGACATCATCAGCTGATG
The DNA here is from genome assembly GCA_949128085.1 of Cetonia aurata. NCBI lineage: Eukaryota > Metazoa > Arthropoda > Insecta > Coleoptera > Scarabaeidae > Cetonia > Cetonia aurata. Next base: position 42,410,091 of record OX421885.1, read on the forward strand.
GTCATCCAGTGTAATATCAACAACGCTTAATTTCGTCTGTAGTGCAACTATAACATTCTTTGGGGTTTAAGGGTGGCAACACGAAATTAAATCTTTGTGGCTTATATTAGTACAAAACTATAGCATAGTCAAATTGTTCAAATAGTCAAATGACTCACATACTACATAGTGAAAAGTTCAAATCGATTGAAAAATCAAAAGTGTGGTAGCTAACTTGACAGACCTATTTTTTCCTAATATTAGATACATTCAAATATAGTTTTTGTTACGCTAACAATAGCGTATGTAGTTTGTGATGATTTGAAAAGAGATTTGACTCTTCCTAATGTACTCTGACGTTTGTGACAGCATCACACTATCGACCACAATCCAATTTAGTGGCGTAATTATTCTATAATTTCCAAGAGGTGGATATCTCCGACCGTGTGTACAGCACTCGAAAATCGCGATCTAGACACTTGAAATTCTGCTGGCATCGGGATCGTGCTCGAGTGTCGCCTAACCGTTCCGGTCGAATTCCCGCAGCGGGCGAGAATAGAACTTCATCTCTCTTACGTCAGAGTTTTCAAAGTGTAATGCACCGCCTGTCAATCGATTCACTTGAACTCGTCTGAATGTTATGCGAAATTTAGCTAATATCAATCAATTAATGAGAACCATCAGTACACAAATGAGGGTTTGTTGCTAACTAATAGAAATCGTTATTATATGTATGACAGATCTTGTGGGAACCAATAGGGATGTGAGATTTAAAATATAGGAGATTTTAATTGCACCAATAGGAAAGCAACTTCTTCTTTTAAAATTTGAATAATAATATACTGTCTAACCTGTGCATTGTAATTAGTTGTCAGTTTGATGATTATACTTTCTTGTCTGATGATTATATATGAATAAAATTATATAAACAAGGGTTGTGGTTACGTTTGCGTTTGTTGCTGTAGTGTCCATTTTTATTGAAATAAAAATTGAATCGAAGTTAGTGCATTTTGCGCATTTTATAACGGCAGTTAATTACACATATATCGGTAGGTATTTATGTACTAGCTTGCCTACAATATTTACGCAATGCTGGTAGGTGCTACAGAAAAAAATCCATAACTTCCCTCACGTCTAATTGCCACCTAAGATTGGAACCTTCTCCAACCGTTTAACGCCGTTGAAAGAAACGATTCTCCCGCTAAAAACGGATAATACTTCACCCTTAACTTCCTCCCTTTGCCTACCTCTGGCTCAGAAGCAATCGCGCATCAATTTTTACCGTAAAGGAAGAGCTCCTGCATGACTACTTAGGGGACGTGAGGGGTTGCATATTGAAGAACGCATAAGAAGACATTAGTGGCACGGAGACTATCAGTGTGTCCCGTGATCGGGTTCGCGGTTTTTTTTTCTTCGGAAATCTGGAAAAACTGGGACGCCAGTCTTCTGAATTTGTTTTTATTTTTTGGTTAAAAATACATTTTAAAAAAGATGGAGGTTTTTGGTTTTTTCTGCATTCAGTTTTGACCGCGTCGGTTCTTGATTTCTTCTGGATGGTGTAATTTTTTGAGAGAACTTTTTCGAGAATGAATTTCTATTCTTATACGTTTTTTATAATTTTATTGTATAATTTCGCCGTTGGTGATTTGCAGTAAGTATTTTTTTTTTGTTTATGTTATCTAATATTTAAAAGAAGAAGAAATAAAAAATATTTAACACTATTTCATCATCTCTTTTTATAATCTAACATAGTTATAGGTATTTATGTAAAAATTTGAATAGCTTTTCTTAAAAAATGCTCAATAACGTTATTGCCTTTTACTTCCTAATGTCAAATTTCTGCAAAAAATTTTAATGATGGAATATTTTAAACTTAATCAAGGACAGATTATTGTTTATTATTTTATATATTTGGGATCAAATATTTCTTTTTCACTTACTATGATCATATAATCATAGTAGCTATGAAAAAAGCCATTCCTAAATGTCAAACAATTAGTAAATTATTCGCCATTTTTTTCCCTATTTCTTTCCAACTATTTAATTTTGTTATGTTTGATTTTGATTAGAATTTGTTTATTTATTTACTTGTTACCTTATTTATTTAATTATTTCTCTTCTTTTATGATAGGATGCATATCTTTCATTGTTCGCTATCGATATTTGAAATGACTTGGAGTAAAAACGGTTTCATATCCACCAGTTTAGCTCACGGTGGCATAGTAATAATCTTAAGACACCATTATTTTATTTTACTTTTTTCCATTTTATCAACAGCATAATTTTTGTAGGTACCTACTTACTCTTATGAAGTATATCAAGCTGATTCTTGACATTAGCATGTATTTTAATTAGCTTATATAGGTGCATTTTTAAAATAGAAATCATGAATACAACCATCAAAGCAACTGGTTAAAGAACGCATGCTGTACATTTCTTGGAATTACTTAGCTTCCTAATGGTTTTGTGCTCACCTTAGAAAATATAGTGCATTGTCATGCTAAAACCAAAAAGTAGGTTATATACATTTCTTAATATTGATGGTAGGCAGTATATATTTGATACTACAGCTTTTGTTATGATGATTCTTGAGTTATCTAACGTTAATTGTTTTTAATAAATGGTCTAAATATTATACTAGCATAATTGCATAATAGTGGGGAAATCTGCACATTTTCATGGGGCCGCATATAAACTTACCTTGTCTTCGAGTGTACTTAAGCGAAACTCTCAACCACTGTAAACTTTAAAAAATCGTAAAAAATAAACGCATTGCCATCTAATTATTTAGAATATATATATATAAATAAATATATATATAAATAAATATATATTTTAGAAAAGTATTCCAAGGGGTCCCCACTACGAACTGACAAAATCGGCATCAAAACTAAGGTTAACAACTGGCGACCTCTCCTTGTTAGTTTAATAACGTCCGCGCATTAAAAAATAGAGATGCTTTTATAATACTTTTTGTGTATGTTGTGTAAATAAAAACTGGTACATTGTTGTAATCACATTTACTTTATACTGCTATATGGACTGTATTGTATAAATGAGAAATGAAACGACTGAAAACTGTTACAAACTTATTCTATGACATAAAACGAACGATAAAAAAACTTTGTTGCCAACTGTAGAGAGGGTTAAAACTCAGCCGGTAATACAGAATTCTACAATTCAAATATAACTATAGGATATAACGAACACTAGGTACTGTTGTTATAATACTAAATAATCTAAAATCAGTGTGCAGACCGTTAGAATGATTCACAGGAGATGCATTATATACCAGATCTGTTGCACTCTTTATCGTTAGACTAGTTAAGCATAATATCTCCTTGTTTCAAGGTTAATTCGAATTATATGGTTCTATAGGATCATTTCTGTTATTATATCTTGTTATCTGTCATTATCCTTCCATCTAATTTAACATAATTTCTATATACAGGCTTGTCATTAGTTCCTAGGATCTTGCATCGCTTTATTCACTTACACCCAATTCTCCATTTCATTTTCGACATTCTTCTGATTCTTCTTTCTTCTTATATTTTTCCAGAATGCTACGTATCTTAGAGAGTTTCCATTGTTCCCTGTTTCCGGATTTTTCCCTGCCGATGGAAAAACCACGGTAAACTGTCGCATTCGACCACCTATAGCTGATAATTGGTTTCCGTTCCAGGAGCAGCCTGGTTTTCCAGGACATCCTGCCAGAAGACCCGTCCGTGTACGACAAGATGAGGCCGCCGAAGAAGGACGGAAATCCCACCATCGTATATTTTCACGTGACCGTCATGGGATTGGATAGTATTGACGAGACTTCGATGGTAATGTCGTTTACGTCAAAGATAGTTCATCTTGTGCCATCTCTGCGATTTTGGGTCTTTAAGAAATTGATGTTTAGCGGCGACGATTTTGATTTTTCAGACTTACGCAGCGGATATTTTCTTTGCCCAGACGTGGAAGGATCATAGGTTGCGTTTACCAGAGAATATGACGTCGGAATATAGGTTGCTGGAGGTGGATTGGTTGAAGCAAATGTGGAGGCCGGATTCCTTCTTCAAGAATGCCAAATCTGTTACCTTCCAAACGATGACTATACCTAATCACTACATGTGGCTATACAAAGATAAGACTATACTATACATGGTGAAGTAAGTCATGTATGTACTTATAGTAGATGCCAAAGAAATAAAACAGTGAGAAAGATAAATGATTCTTTGGAAATTACAAATTAAATTTTTATAGTAAATACACAAACTGATGTAGAATGTTCATAAATTAAACAAACTTGTACAAAAGGTTTTTTTCTAAAGTGTCAAATCAAGTTGTAATCAAAGACATATTCTGATAAAAGTCACTCTAATCTGGGGTCTAAATGTGCATTTCTTAATATTACATTCTCTGCAATCACTTGATTATGAATTCTGACGTCATTATAGTGACTTATAATAAGAATTTAGGTTTTTGAATTTGGACTCGCACGTAATAAATTATATATTTCTTATTTTGTATTTTCTGAAGATGGAATAAAACCAATAAATTATCATTTTAGGTATATTAATAGTTGCAAGATGCAGTGCCTTATCAATTTGGCGAATATTGTAAATAAACATACAAAGCCTTCATTTTATCATGACAGCGATGTGATCACAAATATTTGCAAACCAAAACAACGCTACTTTTATGAAGATTTTACTAGTATGTTGGTTCCAATGGTGAAATATTAAATTTTCCAAAAGGTTTTAAATTACTGAACGAAGCTTTCGATATAAAATGAAGGATCTGTAGGATATAAAAAAAAGTCAGGTACGACAAATTGGACTAATAACTAATCTCTGTCTTCAGGTTGACACTCAGGTTGTCTTGCGCAATGAATTTTATGATATATCCGCATGACACGCAGGAGTGCAAACTTCAAATGGAAAGCTGTAAGTTTTTTTTTTATTATTATTAATTATAGGTGCACGTACCGTTCACCATCGCTTACTGCGATAATAGGTAACGCAATTGATTTATAGCAGTTAAAAGCTTTAGATAATTACCCTTTATTACACGTCACTTTTATTATCGCAATAAACCATGGTGATATGTGTAAACTAATAATAAAAACAGTGGGTTCTTCTCGAATATGAAGTAAAGCTGTAGGTTCCGGGTCAATACGACGTTTAAGACGTAAAAACTCTTTCAAGTTCGGTCAAATTTGAGTGGGGATAGTACAATACGTCAATGCTCTCCTCAGCAACAAAAGGAATTTATTATAATAACAGTTTCATTAAATTTTCTTTAAAGGTTTGTGTGTTTAATGGGATGCTTCATTTTTCATATTCGAATAATAAAAAAAAGGTTCTTTTAATACTGTCTCAGTTTTACATAAAAAGCTCGATATTTTCAAAATTTTCAATATAAATGTTTGTGTCATATTTATGGTAAAAGATAAACACACCACTTTGTCTCATACATTCATTGCATACAAACAACATACAAAAAGCTAATCAAGTACATGTTTATTATTCCTAAACATATATTGTCTGGCACATGTTCGTTCGTCCTAACTGGTTTTTACCATGCCTTTTTTACTTCCAGTATCGCACACGACTGACGACATGATTTTCCAGTGGGATCCAGATGTCCCCTTGGTGGTAGACGAGAATATCGAGTTACCGCAGTTGGCGTTGGAAAAAAACTACACCGCCGATTGTACGCAAGTCTATTCTACAGGTAACTCGATTTCCCCCCCCCACGAAATAAGCAATTAATTTCGACAAGTGAATCGCCACTGTTTACCGTCTGCGTATTTTTTGTTTCGCGTAGGGAATTTCACTTGTTTGGAGGTGGTGTTCGTGCTTAAGCGCCGTCTGGGGTACTATCTGTTTCACACCTACGTGCCCACTTGTCTCATTGTCATCATGTCGGTATGTGACGGGAAAATCGCCCCGTAACGTTGAAAAAGGCGATAAATGTGATTTCCTGTTCCAGTGGATCTCGTTTTGGATACAACCGGAAGCCGCACCTGCTAGGGTCACTTTGGGAGTCACTTCTTTACTCACCTTGTCCACTCAACACGCTAAGAGTCAAGCTGCTTTACCTCCCGTGTCTTATCTGAAAGCCGTAGATGCTTTTATGTCAGTTTGCACTGTGTAAGCCTTGTTTGAAACGATTTCGGAAGCGATATTAATTTAATTATCCCCAGGTTCGTTTTCATGGCCCTAATGGAATATTGCCTAGTGAACATCGTCCTTGGAGATAGCGTCGGCCAAAAACCACCACCGCCAAAGCCGGATCCAGCGGTCGATTCCGGCAAAGAGAACTCCCTCCTCTTGTCCGGAGCACCTAAGAAACCCCCACCGTTAACTCCAGCTCAGAGGGCAAGGAATCGAGCCATAAACATTGATAGATGCTCCAGGGTATTCTTTCCTTTGCTGTTTGCAGTACTCAACGCAACTTATTGGATATTATTCGCGGAATATATATGAATTAGTCGGATTTGAATGTTAGACACATGTTGGTCAGCAGTGGAAAGAATCGAAAATCGTTTTTAAAATCGTATGCTTGGTTGGATAAAATGGAGATTGCATAGATTAGCCATACTCTCTCTTTGCTTACTAGGGGTAGAGATAACGATCAAAATATTATTAATTGTGAGGTTAGAGTCAGGTAGAAACAAGGGTGTTCTATGGTAGAAACCAGAATGAATGTTAGGTTTTTTTTTTTACCAACAAAAAATTGATAAATTTATGCTGGAAATCTTATGAGAAATTTAATTTTTCAAAATAATGGTATGTACAAAAAAGGATTAATGTCATTTGACGGCCACGTATGTCAAAAGTTTTGAATTGACGTGACTAATAAGCTAATTTTTACGTAATGCTTTGGCGAGTAAGGCCCGTTTGATATATTTAACAAGCGTTTACGATCTTTTGTACTGAATCTAATAGTACGATTCAGATAAATTACTCTCTCTTTGACAGTTAACTGTTTAATATATTGCCTTGCATTGCTATTAGGAATAATAACACATAATTTATTTTCTATTAGTTTTAAAATAAACGGGTTCCATTGAAAATTACATACAATTTTATTTAAATTTAGCAAACATATCAAAGCCCGTTTTACACTATCAATAATATTGTAGTCATAGAGAGCACCGTAACCCTAATCATAACAATTTTAGGTATAGTACATATTTTAATTTTATTGTTATACGAAAATATTTTCAGTTTTATACTATCAATTTTATTTAACAAACAATAATTACAACCATAATTATTGATAAAGTAAATCGGGCTTTATGCAATACATCACGCACATAGTCGGTAATTTAGGTTACAGTAATCATCAACGCTTTCTGCTATCGCCATCTATGCTTATTAATTCTATTTAAGCGCGAAATTTAAACCGTACTTAAATCAACAATCTGTTAATTTGAACAAACATAAAAAAATTAATATATAGCACATTAATACGTTCTATTTTTTAAAATTTTATATGCCTAGATGTTGTTTTAGGTTAAATGAAAATTTAAATCGTTGCATATATGCACATATGTTTGTGTCTAAATAGTTGTAAAAATAAATAATTTCTTGTGAATTTCAGATGCTATAGGAACTTATTTTTGTTAAAGTTGTTGTAGGTAATGTTTGGAAATAAATTTTACGCCTCGAAAGACTTTTTTTCATAAATGCTTTATTACGTACATTATGTTTTTTTACATTTTAACGGTTAATTGGTTATATGCGCTGTGCGCATGAACAAACGCGTTGACGCTTCTGACTTCAGAAGCCACCGACAGGTGTCGCTACAATACTTAAAATTACAAAATCTTGAACAGGTTAGTTGAATCGGTTTTGGTGATGTATTATTGTTACATACGTAATTGTATTGCTGTGCAAATTAATTAAGCAGTAACTTTTACATATATATAATTACATAGGGACCATGCCAGGTTGAAGACCCATCTGGAAATAAAACCAATCATATTTATTTACCATTTACATATGCATTTAAGTATATATTTACCGTTTTCCCGTAAATATTAAAACAATACATGAAAATAGCAGCAGTTTGACACTGACAATCTTGATTGGGGACTATAAATGAAACAAAAGCATTTATTTTAGAATTATATATAATATAGATATATTTTATACCTTGATCCATACAAGTGTCAAACAATTGAACCGCTTTGTCGTAAGTTTCTGGATCTGCCGTTTTAAGATCTTTCATAGCTTCTATTGATGCTGCCCTGTCCAATTTGCCATCTTTATCTTGCTAAATTGGTTAAGATTGGTTGCAATTCTAAATTCTTTTCAAAGATTTACTTACAATTTTATATTTCTTGTGGTAGCAAGCCAAAACGCATTTTGCATTTTTGGTTGACGGGAATCTAACTTCCATAAGTTCTTTTAAGTCGTCTGTACATAGATATAAAAAAAAAGTTTGTGATTATATTGTATCAGCTTGCAAAGGCATTTAAAAGTAATATTGCAGATAGCATATACCTTCTGTAGCTCCAACTTCTTTGAGACATTCCTCCGTGGTCTTGACCATCCTAGCTTTGGCCTTGTCCAAAAAATCTTGATCGGCCTATCATCGATATTGAAAGGAACACAAATCAGAAAAAAAAAGGAAATTACTTGACTTAAATATACTTACGCAAGTGGCAATCGTTACGACCGCACTGAAAATTACAATTAGAGTCTTCATTTTAACACAAAGCCACTCAATGATGGATCGAAACTGCGACAATACAGTGCACAAAGGTACCTTTATATAAACGGCCCATTGCGAGGTCGTATGGCAATTTTGTACCGCGAAATGTGTAATTTCGTATCCATACTTCGTCAACAACACGCGTCCTTTAGTCGTAATACGAAAAATACCTGCATTTATGGGATAATGAGATTATATGGTATAGGTAGGAAAATTCCCTTTGTTTTTTATATTAATTTGTTAAGTATGCCTTGTAAAAGTTCTAATAGGGTGATTTTGTTTTATTTTTAGCATCTTGATCGAGGGTATTAATGTATGAAAAGCTAATAGTAGAGTGTGAATTGGTTATACCCCCAACTAAAGTCAAACATTAGTCTTTTAAGCAATTCGATAATTGAATTAATGAACATGGAAGCAATTATGTCGTTAGCAAGTATACATAATAGACTGTATTTGTTCAACTTCTTTTTACGTTTCCTTTCAAACGAGGTTAAAAATTTACAATAGCATATGGTTTGGATCGACCTACGTTTTATTTAATTGTACAGGTTAACAAATACTTAAAAGCATACACAGTAAAAAATTGCGTGTAGAAATTAACACTAAAAGTGGTCTATATAAGTCCAAACTATTTTTGGAAAATTTTACACTGTGAAATTTGGTAAAATTTACCAAAACGATTTGGTAAATCGTACACTTTAAAACCGTTAAATAAACAAGTTATGCAATAAAAGAAAAACCATTGCACAGCACGGCAATATTATAGTAGAGTTAATATTAACAAATATATATATATTTTAAATTTCAAACTTCTCGCTACCAGTTAGGTTAAGGAATATGGAGGGAATAGACTAAACAGGGAATTACATTCTACACGATTAGTCATATATACATAACCTATAATATGTCATAAAAATCTTTTAGCACTGACAAATATTTTACGAAATACAGCAACAGAGAATATAGCTTGTAAACGATACGTATTATGTACCTACCTACATATCTAACTATTGTTCAAAATGGTGTAATTGCTTACTTACCGTTTGATATGCAATGTTTATATGCCGACGGGATAGGCGAATCACTAATACTCAGCCATTTAATCATACTTTTGCATTTAATTCATATTAACATCATGGTTGCAAAAAACATAAAATATGTACTTACGTATAAACTATAAACATCTTAAAAGCAGAGGCACAGGATTCATGTTTCAATACGAATCCGATCACGTGTCAATTGTCCGTTAGTAGTCTGTAAGTTTATCTCTCTTTATTACATGTACCTACCTGATAGAAATCGTTCATGCGCAGGAGTACATATGTACGCCCCTCTTTTTTGGTAGTCAACTTTTTACACCACAAAGGTGTAGATATTTCAAATATTGGGCAAAGATGTTTTTACCTAATTGATTTTGGTAACAAAATGCAACTTTAACCAAATTAGGTGTTAATTTTAACACGTAAACTTTTTAACACTTACTTTTTGAGCTTTACACGCAGAAATTTTTTACTGTGTATGATTCATGATACAACCTGTGATTTCAAATAGAAGTATCTGGTCTTCAAAAAATTCTATTTTCAACTCTCTTAATGTTATTATTCGTACCCAAGTTTGGTCTTTTTTCTTATATACATATCGAAATGTGGAAGATTATTCTGTTGCATAAACTCGTGCTTGTTTTGATATAATAATAATAATTTTTGTTTCTGATTTATTTTAATAAAAATTCACATTTCTAAAGTTTTACTAACATAGCAGATACAACCTGACTTACGGAGCAAAAACACCTGTTTTTCTCCCATTCAGAACCAAACAAGCCATCAAGTTGCTACCAATTGTACACTTCTCATCGTCATTAGAGACTGCAAAGTATAGATTAATATTTACAGATATATCTTTATCAATAATTTACCTGTCCTTAAACACATCGTAAAAAGATCTTTTACTAAAGCGTAATAAACAGCATCGTCTTTAACTTGCTCCAGGAATGCTAGAGTTCCAGCTTCGTTCATTTTGCCATCACTATTTTGCTGTTATATGTATAAGTTTTGACTGTAGAAGTTGATTGAACCATTGAGCATGTATAGGTACTTACCATTCCGAATTTTTCATGAATGCAAGTGATGAGGCACATTTCGGTTTCGCTGGTTGGCAAATCAAAATTCACAATCGATTTTAGCTCGTCTGAAAGCAAACAGTTGATTTAATTTTTCCAAAGTTTATAGAATTTAGAATCACCAGCAGTAGCTCCTACTTCAGGTAAGCACTCAGTTCCTTTGGCAGAAGCATGTTCACGAAATATGGCTTGCAACTGTTGATTTTAAATGAATAATAAAATTAATACGCCTTGCACTTTTAAATAAAATAATAAATTAATAAATTCAAATCAACATACCTGAGTGATTGCTTCAGAACTCATTGTTAGGCTTACGATGAACAAAAATAGTATTAAACGATGCATAGTTAGACGATTTAAAATTTCTGGTACCTTTCACTTCGATAAAGATGTTTATATAAGTATGCCCCCCCAGGGGGCAGAATTTGGGTAATGATATCTTCTAGATAAAATTCTGTTCGTTGGTTGGGTAATTAAAAAAAAATATAATTGAAGGTTTTCGGTTCTATAATGTTACATATGTTATGTGTAATTATATGTTTCTTAAGAATAATAGAAGGCTTTTAAGGATTTTTGTTAGCAAGGTTTTGCGGGGCATAAAACACTGTTACAGTATTTAATAAATAAGTATTATTAATAATGTAAATATTCAATTAATGTTCTGTGAATATTTAAAAGAGATTAAGTCTGACAATCAAGCTTTTAAGGGGTTAAATATGATTAAAAGTACTTTATGATATAGTTTCTGTATCTGTTAGCGCTTTGAATATGTTTAAGTTTATTTATAAAAATCTAAAAATCGTGTAAATTTGTAAATCAGATGTGAAGAAATTTTTTTTTTAATAATTGAACTATAACTTTTGGCCACTTAAAATATAATCTAATTTTTTTTTATCAAGTGGGAGTATAATAATTTCTAATTGGGAAACTAATTACAAATGAAAATAAAAATCTATTCTTCAAGAAATATTTGGTAATTTTTCAATTTTTATTAAAAAGAGATTTATTTTTTCGATCTTTCCCACCAAAATAAATTCGACAGAATGTGCACACCTTAATTTTATTTTACAACGCTATTCGTATGCATATTCTAAAAACATTACTGTTAAATTTATAAAAATATGCATCCGTAATTGCAGAAAATCAGCAACCAAATTATTCTGTATTACAAAATTATTGATTACCAGCGCCATCTGATATACACCGTCATAACTATCATCATACAGGTAGAAATGACATTATGTATTTGGTTCGTAACTTGACTAGATAAACTATAAGCGACAAATTCAAATTCAATTAAAATTTTAGAATTTGCACAATTTGTGTGAATCCAAAGCGGTTTACTTTTAATTATTTTTTATATACTTATCGACAGGAAACGATGTTTAAAATAATGTGTTTATATATTAGATATTTTATAATTTGCAATAAAACTAATGTTAGAGGATTATTTTATAATTTGAATTTCGCGCGCTAAAAATGCCGGGATATTAGAGAGAGATTATTCTAGAACAGTGACTATATATATAGTCACTGTTCTAGAAGAAAAAGGGTTATGAGCCGTCTTATGTGTTATGTGCATGTTATGTGTTTTTATGTAGTTTTAAGAAAATAAAACGCTTTAAGAAATAGTAATTAAACTAGCGTGTTTTAATTTACGAACAAACAGAAAGAGAGAACACTAAGCAAGGTCGTTGCAAGTCAGTAATTACAAAATAGGATGATTATCTATTTCACATGAATCAACAGATAAAGCATAAAGTCTACCTTAATTTGCATTGTGTTAAACAATATCACGTAACACATAAAATAGTATGTATTACTTTTGTATTTGCGTAAGCTGTAATGTGTAAGAGACAAAAAGTGTACCTGTAACCTGGTAATGGAAATTCTAAAAACTAATTTAAAAAAATATGAGTGCCGTATATTCACTGCCAATTTGTAGTTAAGATCAAATTATTTCCGCGAAAATTCAAATTTTAATCAGAAAAAAAAAATATTAACTATATAACATTTTGTCACGTGTTGCATATCTACATGCATGCTTACCTTAAATAAATTTGTTTTGGACCATATAAATCTTAACGTAAGAGGTCTTGGATGAAACTACTTTTAGTCTGCATTTAAGAATATCGTTTACTTGCGACTTAAAAGCATTAGTCTTAGAGCAAAATGTTAGAATTCTTGAACTAAATCATTTTTCATATCTTTTTAAGGATACTAATACCTGTGGTAATACTTACCTTAAAATCATAACGCTTTATACATGTTAAAGAAAAAATTACAAACACAATTAGAACCGAAAAATGCCACCAGGCAAAAATCATTTAAGCTTCAACATTATCTCCTTCGAAAATAAAACAAACAAGTTTATGAATGCAACAATTATATTTAACACGATATATAATAAACAATTTAATAAAGATTTTCAATAAAGTTTATCATTTATTTTAATTAGAATCCCATAGCTTCCTTCCCAATACCTGCTTTGTTACCTTCTTCATTTAAGCATTTGAACAAACCTACCCCCGTATCACATTCATCGTCAGCATTTGGTACTACAAAATAAATAATAATCACTTAAATTCAACGCATCTAAAAGTATTGTATTTATCATATACCATTCTCGACGCAATTTTTCCAAACCGAGCTCATTTTATTGTACAATCCTTCGTCAATGTCTTTAACTTTTTTCAAATTATCCGGTTGGGTTTCTTTGTTGATCTTCCCATCTGCTAGTTGCTACAAAAAGAAAAATTAATGAAGGATATACAATATGTGGGGATTTTTATTTGTATATTACAAGCCCAAAACGTTTGTGGACGCATTGTATGATGCATTGTCCCCCTTTGTTCTCTGGTATTTCTTTCTTCATTAATTTATCTATATCTTCTGTCAAGTGGTTAAAAAAAAAACAATAAAGGTATATTAATATGAGAAGAAATTAACATTTTTTGTTTACCTGGAGTTGCATGATGTTTTTCCGCACAATCTGGCACAGATTCCATTATTTCTCCAAGCATCTGCTTAGCGTGGTCTTCCAACGTTGTCTAAAGAACAATTCCTGAGTTCCACAAAAAAAAATTACGGAGTATCTCCAAAAAATACTTACACCAATCGCGATGGTACAAAAACTAAGAACAGTAATCCCGATTGATAACTTCATCTCGCCGGAGTTTCTTCTATAGGTACACAGAAGCAATGTATCTTGTCGATAGAGGTGTTAGAAACGGAATAAAAATTTAGACGTACCAATCATCTTTATATACGCTGTGTTTTCGTCGAGTGACCAAGGAAGATCATCAGACCAAAACCGCCCTTTTGATTTCGTCTAGATTTTTGTCAAGTATTTTCCGTTGGTTTACGTAACTCGCCGGTAATATCATGAAACGGCAATTATATGAAATTAATCGCCAATTAGACTATCGTTTGCAGAATTCTAACCGTGAATTTATTGCTCATTTATGGATGTGCTGTACAACACAAGTGCACCTAACAGCCTCATGATTACTGAAATAATAATTATCGACGATGATTTTGAGGTAAATCGGCTTTTTCTCGAAGTTAATTATAATACATATTGTATTACGCGTAATGACATTTATGTAACTTCGAAATTACTTGTGCTATCTTATTAGTAATGCATGGCGCGTTTCTTCCTGCCTAGTCATTGTGATAATTATTTTCTGGTGATGTGCCTCTTAGATTTTAAGATATACCAGCTAGAGAAACAGCGTTTATTGACAAGATCAGATATGACAATGCTGTTAAAAACTCAACTTCTAAAATCATTTCGAAAAGCAGTGTATTTGATATTTTACATTTCAAACTTTCCGCCAAAATGTGGGTTGGCAACGATGCAAAACCATGTCACATATTGACATTTATACACGAATTTAATATATAATAAATTTAAGTGTGAGGTTATGTTTAGTGTTGTTTTTCATGTTTATGGATACTCTCCTGTGCTTGTGTAACTTAGCTGTGGTGGTGCAATAAATTCTTTTTTATACAGTTTTTATGCAATCGAAATGACGTACGATATATGTAGGTTAGTGTATTGAAATAAGATCCTATAAAATATACTCTTAAAATATAAGCGGTGCAAATTGAATTAAATTACGAAATCTCATCCGAAATGTCTCTGCTTAATATACACTTATAATAAACAACGGGGTATAAAAATAAACCTGCTTTTTAACGGCAATAAATCGCGTTGGTGATTGTGCTTATAATTCGGCTATGGGAGTAAAAAAAAAGCCGTGTTAACGTAATGGGAATCTGGGTTCACGTCGGCCAGTTAAGATTTTAACATGCCGAAACAGGAAGCGATAAATATATCGTCAGTTAAATGCAATAATAAAGTGTACATGCCAGTATGCATGGCCTCGTAAAAGGTGGTTGTTTAAATATATTATTATGATGTTGGCCAGCGAGAATTATTGAATCGTAGACTACATTTTGAAGAATTTAGAACGCTGGTAGCGAAATCAAATTTGCGTTAATGTAAAACGGTGAATTATTTCTACTAATTCTAATATGATTATGTGGTAGTTTCAAATAAATCTACTTACAAGGAACACCGACAAGTGATACCTTTTTTTTATGACTTATTTTTTTCTTATTCACCAAAAATAGGTCGTATTTGTGTAGAAAACGATGGTGTATAATATATTTCATCTAATCAGATTTTTCATGAAATTGAAGTGTCAGTTTAATCAATATGTAAATAGGTTATAAAGATGAGAATATTTTTTCTATATACATTACAGTTGATTATTAACATCTTGCAATTTCTAAAATCAATTTCTTGCATTAGCAGATTGAAAACTCCAAATGATTGTAAAGAAGTAGGTAATAAGAAATTATGTCTAAAAATACCAGACGCTGTCATCTGCTCCTATTTCCGATTAGGTATTATTAAACTACAGACTACACAAAACTACTAGGTACTGCATATACTATTACCGCATGCTGTAAGCAAGACCATAATACATAACTCTACCACTTGTGCCGGTCTTATAGACAAGAGGTCATCGTCATCCACTCCAGAGGCTTCGCCTCCGTAAGGTGTCCCAAGAAAAACTGATGCACTCTAGTTGGCCGTGAGATTCCTTTGCGCATGCATGCGTTTAGACGAATACATTTCGCGATTTTTGTTTTAAACAATATGGCCGGCGCCGCTCAGTTTGAACAGAGAATTTATCTCTGAACGGTTTTTTCGGTAAATAGTGTACGAAATCCTGTGCTACCGCGGTTACAATTTAGACGTAGAGATATTGTGCGTGTTCCCCGTTTGTGAAATCAGCGCCCGCTTCTCTCATTCAGAAGCGGCGTTTCAATGTTATTGTTTTGATTTGTGGTGTATTTAAAAACTCCGGCTTTCATAACCTCCAAATGGACATGTTGAAATATTCTAACTAGTCTCGCTGTTAATTAGATTTTCTCGTCAGTGTTTTCGGTAAGTTTCAATGTAAATTTTCTTGGTAAATGTCGACGAGTTGATTGAAAAAGTTTCTGGAGAAATTTACGGTAAATTTGAACCGGATTTAATAACATTGTGACGAATCGTCTGCTTTAGGATTCTTAAAACGTTAAAAATGCGTCCACATAGGCAAGGTCTTCGTTTCTATAGTCGAGCAAACGTGCTAATATGGTAAATAAATAAGTTGGATATCAGTGTAGTTCACGCACCTTAACTTATAAAGTTATAAATTGATTTTGACACCTGAACTTTATATTTATATTAGGTATCATTGTTAACATACAACTTTTTTTTATTTACTTAACGGTTAAGAACATAATATATTGTTTTAATGAACATGTGGCTGAAGTGTTGGACAATTTATTTATATAACTTGAAATGTACTTTCACAAACTGACCTAAAGATCAATCAGTAATAAATTGTCTCCAAGTCGTAATTCATTTGCATATCATTACATCTGCATCTTGCCTTTTCTTAACGATGAGAAGTAGGTTTCTGTTCATTTCATTGTATGTAGGGATTACAATAAACTTGTAATAAATTTTATTTATTTAAATATAGGTGGATGTCAGTACTATAAGAAAGAATGTGAGTTTTATATCTACATAATTCTTTGTTTTTTTTTTTTTTTGTGAAAATTGGAGTATGAATCTTCCTACTATTAAAAAAAAACAAAATTTAAAGAAAGTACTGGAATCTAATAAAAAAAAAAATATGAAAACTAGTATGTTGATCCAAATATGAAGATTATCAAAATCAAATACATGTCAACTGTCAACAGTGGAACGGTTATTAAGGGATACGTCATATTTGTGTTGCTTGTATAGGTTTCTTTACTTTTAAATATGTTGTTCAATCGTTTGGTTTTCATTAATATTGTTGTTTAGTTATAATCGCAGATATCTGAGAGGGACTAAGTTGGTTCAAGGCTATAGTTCAAAATACTTTTGCAGTTAATATAGGCTCGTGCAATGAAATTTTAAACACATCCAGAACTGGTTGTTTGGACGAACCTACAGTTTAGATAACTAAACATTTCGAAAGTGAAATCACATTGGATTTTATATCCTCCAAGTTTACAAGATTTCCCTTCTCTATCATCAAGACTTTCACATGTAGTTCCATATCTCAATCTATTTACTCCCACTGAAAGGCAATTTTTACGTTGGCATTTATGAGGCATCAATTATATTAGATTTTATTGCTTGTTTTATGTACAGAATATAAACTTCATAGACGTCGTCCATAAAAAAGAAACCCTTTTATGATTACTGCATTACAGAGACAGGGCAAGTTATATAGGGCCGTTTTATATATTATTATTATTATACAACCACTTCAGAGTTGTAATCGCTTCGCGCGTTTACCACAAGAATAGAGCTTGATGGTTTTACGATTCAGATAAGGGATTATTTTCGTGGCAATAATGGTGCAGATTCGATATAATAATGTAGAGTGGGGTTGGAAATCGGTTGAGATATTCCCGGTACGTAATTGCTTTAATTAAGTTATTATTCATTAAAAAATAAAAATAAAGTTTTGAGTTGGTAACATTGATTCTCATCTGTCGGCTGTCAAATCGGTTGAGATATTTATGTGATTGTTTTAATCAAGTTATTATTCATTAAAAAAACGAGAATAAAGTTTTAAGTTGGCAACACTGTTTGTCATGTGTCAGCTGTCATATTTCGAGGTAAATAGAAAATGACGAATTGTTCTTTGGATAAACAACGGATTAAAACCTAATTACATACCAACGCTTTGCGACCAGAAAACGCATCTCCTTCTAATAGTTTAATTGGTCAATTATGAGATATAAATTAGAGAGACATCCTCCATTTAATGCGTCACTAACGCTTTCTAAATAAAGCAAGTAATTCGTGTTAAACAGGAAGTCCAGACCCTAGTTCTTCGTGAAACCATCATTTTAATGGACGATCTGTCGCGGAATCATCACGACACGAGTTTCGTCGCAATAAGAAAACGGCTGCTTTTTCACATTTTTGACAATTTGATCCTGTAATCACGTAAGAAGTTTTTCTATTATGTTTCGGTGTGCGCTGCTAGTATTTACTTTACTATATCTTTTGCTGAGGTACATTTCTGTAGCGCTGTACGAATACCGAACGTAAAAGTGAGAGAGAGATAGAAAAAAATGCATCTTGCTCGGGCAGCACACGAGTGCAGAGCGTCAACTTATCGGTCGTTAACCCAGCAAACGCTGGTCTATTCGGGAGCCGATCGGGTAGGAGTTTTCGAGTACAGGGCATGTGGATTAACGCTAATTCTATTACGAATTCTTGTGTTATATACAGAGTTGCTAATAGAAATTAACTGAACTTCGGTTTTGCACTTTTAAAATGTGCAATTATCCTAACATATTTATTAGAAAAGTTATTTTATATTATCGGCACAATAAGTTAGAAAAAGGCAATGTTTTGTAACGTGTCTTTCAAAAGGTATGTGTAAGTATAGTCTATATGTCCACGTATTACACTGATTAAGGTTGATTAGCGTCAATTAGTCATTGCATAAATTGCATATTTAGACATTTCTATGCATATTTTTACAAAAGTTGCATATTTTGCAACTTTTTCACCTTGTATACAATAAATAAAACTAAATACTAAAATCAATACACTATTATTAAACTTAAGTAAAATTGTAGAAATGAAACAAAAATCTATCAAATGTTAATCTCTAACTAACAACCTGAAAACTATATCTTCTTTGACAATTATACATAAACAAGGAATTTTATAGTTACAATGTTATATTTAAATAGAGTTGGTCTAGAGTTGGTCACGTGGATTGGCTAATTTAAGTTGAATTCTCACTGTACGGTTTTAATTTGGGATTAGCCGGATACACCAGCGACCTCTTCCGTCTTCCGTTCACTACTCCCAACTGCAGCAAGACGGGGTTGGTGGTCAAGGCTGCTGCGGCTCCTAGAAGGGCGATACCTGCTAACGGGATTAATATGCCCTTCAGTGCCAGTGTCTGTAATCACGAGTGGAAGTTTCAGTGTCCTTCCCTTTTTTCCCTGCAACCGGGGTAGCTCTTGGGCGCACGAGATTTCGCTAATTCGATTTGTCGCATGGCTAGGAGTGGAGGAAGACTTTTAAAATTAGTCGGGACGTGCCGGTCCTGGGGTGGGTGATAAAAATGTGAATGTCCTTTAAATTAGATTTGTATGCAGTTGGCGGGAAGCGATCGGATTTTTTCGAGGGAAACTTAATTACAGCTTTGATATCTGATGCTATGACCGTATTAGACTAAATTCACATTTAGGTAATATTTAATATAAAATGCGACATATGCATGCGAAAGTAAAGGGTTAAACTAGTAACATGATTGGTATAGTCGACATAGACTATTATTATATATTTTTCAAGATGATTTGAGAATTATTTGATGCATGACATGAATTCATTAAGAAGTGTTATAAAGGAAGGTTCTTGCAGCTATTACTAACTACTTCTAAGGATTAGAAATATGAGTACTAGAGCAATTAACATGAGTGGCAGAAGAAAAGATTTGAAAACAAATCAAGACAGAAGTAAGAACATAACGGATGATCTTAGATTTGAGGAGATAGACACTAGAAAAAGGAAAGTTATACAAAGGATATTCAATCTGTAACAAAACTATTCATTCCACCTATCCCAAGTTGGTTTAGCTAATATCTCATCCCCACTGATAATTGACGGCAAAAGATTTCACTTTGAGAATTGTATGTGTTTTATGTTAGAACAATAGTTCGAGTAAATGCTGACTTATTCATATAGTAAATACGTACACTTAAAATACCTCCGCCTTTATGACCTCCAGCTCCTTGATGGATGTCGTGGTGTTGGTGCTCATCATAAGCCTGTTCATGGTAACCATGAAGACCAGGGTTGTAATATACAGGACGCGGAACGTACTGTTGATGATATTGCAATCCATGGTCGTATCCACCAGAATCGTATGCTAAAGTTATAAAATAATTTTGATTATATTGTATTGCGTTGTATTCTGTGCCGTCCACTGTGGCTCTTAGTGCATATTGTTGAGCAGATGTTATCTTTGAAATGCATGTGTCTACCTGCGTGAAGGGATTTTTTCGTTGCATCTTCATTCCTCTCTGTTTGGAAAGGAGGTAGTGAATCGAATATACATCATATCCGATGGCATTCCCAGCATACCGTTGGAAGTGCTCGATTCCAGCAGCTGGTTGGCCACGCGGACATGAGTCTGTGAGTGCTGTAGGTGGTGTGTAGTTAATCTGGCCTCCCTTTCCACAACAATGTGCCAGGGTGGTAGGTCTAGAAGGGTTTCCATTGCCAATGACGAGGAAGAAGGAATTGCGCTTGTAATTGCCATACTTGCAATCCTTTGTATGGATGTAAGTATTGTTGTGGCTCTCGTTTGTTGCGGTTTCTGTTTCCATGTTATCGCTCCATAGGTTATGGTTGGACGAAGCCAATGGATTAGCTTTGATAGAATAGATTACCTACATATTCTTCGGTCCATAAAGATAACCTCGACTTGCCAGTAATCTTTTCATTCTTTATCATTTAACAAAAAAGGTTTCTTGTACGCATCTTTATTGCATTTTGCACCAAAATAAAAATAACATAAAACAATAATAATGCCAGTATGTACAAAACGTTTTAGTAAATCACCTCTTTTTGAAAGACATTATGTCCTTCATAAACAATGCGATATTTAACAGAAAGTCATCCTATAATAATAATTTGCCTAACAGCAAAACGCCAATAACAGGACAAAAATAATAGATAGATCAAATGTAGTGCTAGAATTTCTAAACTAAATATAAAGTATATCAAAATATGTATGAAATATTAGAGAAGGAATCAAAACAAAAATTAATATAAATCACCAAGTGAAATTAAAAAGAAAAATTAATCTAGCAAGTGCACTCATCCTTCTGCTCTCTAGAGAAGTGAAATTATGCCTAGTCAGTAAATGATCAAATTCTACTTCACGTGGTGGATAGACACGGTCAATTTTAAATGATAAATGATTTATATCCCAATGTGATAGACCCGACCTGTTTGATTTCAGTGAAATTTTCCTATATAAAACCCCATTTTGGTGCAATATTATTTACGCACCCTGTATAATAATTTTTATTGTGACTTATTAAGTTTTACCTACCTGGCAAATAATAATTGTGTTTAGATTCTGAAGAGCTGATGTGCAAATCTTGTCCCGATCTGTATTTGTTGGTAGCAGCAGCTCTGCGGTCATCTTCGCTTATGGTATTCTACGATAAGTACGGACATTTTACAACGGACAACGAATATTATACACATACTGTAAAACTCACCACTTGATCTTGATAATTGCTAATGCCACTTATGCAATTCGCGCAAATCAAATGCATCATTACATAGAATAGTATTTCGGTCTTCGACGCCATCTAGATATTCGTCGATCGAAATGCAGAAAGCATCTGGACAACGCACAGCGCACTAGAAGACTCCGCGGATTAAAATGTTCGTACGTTCCTTATATGGATTCAGGTACTGACACCCGACAATTTGCTATCTCGAAATCACTCTGTGATAAAGATTACGCTGATTCGTCGTTTGCTACCTTTAAAGATGGCCTCGCCGGTAGAAATTTCTCTCCCATCTGTGGGTTACACGGAGCGTGATGTCGTTTTGCCTGGATGACCTCAGACAATCGCACCAGAAGACTCTATACGGGCTCCTGTTTGAGCACCCTAATGTGGTAATGCGGATAATGTAAGTACTCGGTACACGTTGCTAACATTGCGTAAAACACGCGAGGAGCATTTCTTTTCAATTGTTCCCTGCCTGTCAGGATGTAATCTTCTGTTTTTTGCTTGTCGTACTTCTTTTCTTCTTTGTATTGTCGAGTATAAGACTGACATTTTCGATGTGGCTGAGTCAGAATAAAATTACTCTAAAAGGTCTTTACTTTGGTGGTATTGAAAAGTTGTCTCGCAATTTCCTAATCTTCTGACGATTCTGTGCGATAAATTGCGCCGATAATTGTGTAGAATTATTTATTATTGTATACTAATCTACTATCACTTATGTAATAGTAAATTTCAAGACTGG
This sequence comes from Cetonia aurata, assembly GCA_949128085.1. Lineage (NCBI taxonomy): Eukaryota > Metazoa > Arthropoda > Insecta > Coleoptera > Scarabaeidae > Cetonia > Cetonia aurata. Next base: position 42,432,482 of record OX421885.1, read on the forward strand.
TTTTAGAAATCGACTGCTATTTTTTTACTAACATAATATTTATTTTACTTATTCATTTCAAAACTTTCGATTATGAAAATAATGGGAAAATTTTCTGATTTTCTCCAAAACCGGTTTCACTAAAACGGGTTATTAAATTCAGTTTTAAAAACAGGTTTTAAAATTTATTACACATTGTAATATAACTAGCAGTAATTTCGAGGAAACTGGTTCGGTAATGAAAAAAAAAAAAAACTCCAGGTCGTGTGTTCGTACACAAGGCAATATTGAACCTGTTCGAGAAGCTGTCATGAGAAGTCCACGTCGGTGAATTCGTCGTCACTCAGCATCTGTACAGTTGCATAGTCCAAGTACTCAAAGAATATTAGTACAGGACTTAAAATGTCATCCATACAACCTGCAGATTGTCCAGGAACTGAAACCCAACGATAATGTCACGCGACGGCAATTCTGTGAATCAATGCTTCAAAAGATAAACTGTGGATATCAGAAGAAGCGCATTTTCACCTTAGCGGATTCGTTAACAAACAATATTTTCGATATTGGTCCCAAGACAATTCTACGGCGCTACACCAGCGTCCATTGCGCAGCAACAAAGTTAACGTATGGTGTGCTATGATAGGCCCTCATTTTTTATGAGGACGTGAATGGCAATGCGACAACAGTCATATTTGTTGCGCAACAACTACACAGATTTCCAGAAATTATTGGCACCGCCCGGTTTCAACAAGATGAAGCAACGTCACACACTGCAATAATATGGATCGGAGCAATTGTTTGGGGAACATGTAATTTCAAGATATGGTGACTTTCAATGGCTGACCAGATCCCCTAATCTGTCGGCTTGTGATTTCTTTTTGTGGGGTTACCTTAAAACCAAAATTGTTCTTTAGTCAACCTGCCACAATTGAAGAATTGAAAGCCCAACATCCGAAGAGAAATTGTCGAAATCCCATCAGTTGAGATGCTACGTTAAACGTGAACAATGTAACGAAGCCACTGCAGGTGCAATGTTTGCGTAGCGAAGGAGCTTACTTGAAACATGTCATCTTAAAAAAAAAAAAATTGTGCTCTAAAATGGCATCATTTTTACTATTAAATGACAAAAATAAATTTGTTTAAAAGTTTATTTTCGTGAAATTATTTAATCTTAAAAATTTCCCGTTTCTCTGAATCACCTTCTATTTAAGAATCAACACCTTCTATGGTCTTGCAGAATTATATATCTGAATGAAATAATATGTCCATCATATTATTTGTTACCATATGAAAACAGTCAACTCAGAAGTTGCATTTTTCTTTCATATAGTTCTGAACATCTAAATTGCGTGAGACTCTGTGTCTGAAATGGCAACTGCGTCTACATTTACCACACTTAATCCTAAATGAATGAGTTTAGAAGAAATGGTTTAGGACAATTTAAGACGTCCATTTGTGCCGCAAGATAGCCTAGACAAACTCTATCGTTGATCTTTTTGTTCCTGATAGTGTCCCCCTTTTCATCGTTACTGCGCACTAAAGCATTCACGCCCATAAGATTTTAATATCTCGACAAAAAAATAACCGTCCTCTCCATTGTCCGCGAAAATCCCACATCTTCGTATCCTTTTGTTGTTAACGAGCCGAAAAAATGCCAACGAAGGCCCTCCTCAATAAGCGCCCCCTACAATTCCGACTGGGAATCTCCGAGATGCATACGATTGTCGTTAGATGTCGCTTCCCTACGCCATTGTACGGAAGCGGGATGTAAATTTATTCAACGATTCCCCGCGCTCGGTCAAGTCCTCGGCTCATCTGACTCATCGCGGATTTAAAATATCGCCATCCGCAGAGATGACCATCGTTTACGTATGATCTGGGAATAGGCCTGAATGTCTCGTATTGCTGGTCGTTTCTTTTGATTGTATCGCGTTGGGGTCGTTTTGTGTTAAAAGGGAACCAAAGCTTGAAATGGTAAGGCGTAAGTTTGCTGTGGATATGATTTAGCTAACGATGAGGGGAAGATATTACTGCGGTTGCAATGGTATTTTATTTTTCTGCACTTGGACTAAGAATATGGGATTTCTGAAAATATATAGACGAGATAAGAAAAAAAAAAATTATAATTTCCTAAATAGAAATACAAAAATGCAAATACCTACGTACTAACTTGCACATCTAATTTACGCAAATAGAAAGAAAAAGAGAAATAAAATAAGAAAACATACACTAAAATTATACTAGTAGCTGTAAAATGATTTAAACTAATAACCTAGATGAAAATAATGTAGCCAAGTGCGAGGTACCCAGCAAAGATCTTACCCGTCTTTTAAACAACGTAGGCGACATCTGTTTTTAAAATTCTGAAACAAATTCATTGTAGATGACTGCAGCATTATAAGTAAAAGCGCATATATTTAGGGCTAACATGGTCGTACTTGCAAAGAGAGGAAACATATTTACAACAAGTGCTTTTGCTTTGTACAACAATCCAAGCAGGGGTAATAAACTAAAATAGCATAAGACTACAAAGATATAATCAGTGATTCACATAACTTTTTTTCTTAAAGAAAAGCTTATAATTTATTTATTGATATACAACACTCTGAGGCGGATGTAAATACGCTGATATAACCCGGTTATGTGCTCATAAAATCTCACGGGAAAAGATATGATGTTTTGAGATCTATTTTGATCTTAAATCTTGTTTCCAGATAAGTAATCTACTCTTTTTATATAGGGCGAAACAAAAATCTAGATGATTTGGTGGGATTTAAGTGTAAATTGTGGCAAACCGCAATTTTTTTTATAAGATCCAAATCTGTGTTTATATGTGTCGCAGCAATTTCAGCTTCAGCAGGTTGGAAAGTGTAAAATAGCTGTGTATCATCCGCATAACCCTCAGCAGCAATGAATGCTTGATAACTTTAAACAACTCGCTGGTATATAAAAAAAAAAAACAGTAGCGGTCCCAATACTGAGCCTTGAGGCACGTATGATTCACGCATATTTGTCCCAGGTATGATTCAGTGTCACCATAACAGAGACCTTTTGCGTCCTGCCGACAAGGTACGTTCGAAAGAATAAGGACGTAGTATCTGCGGACATTCTCAAAAATCTTTCAGACGAGCATAGTTTAGTGGACGGGGTTGGAGTTTAACGTGGCCCCTCCCACTTAAAATCGACCAGCTGTTACTGTTATTCTAAATTTTTCATATAAAAGTTGGCTTTTAATTTAATTAAAGTGATATTAGCCGGAAAAATATTATTTCCTTAAATTAAAGTTATGTATCAACCATTTAAAATAATGCTGTAAATTTGAATTCTATGTGACATCGAGGACTAGTAGGCAAGTATACTAAATTGTTCCCCTTCCAAAGATCGTTTATAGCAAAGAAAGACTGGTGCACAATTGCGTTGAAATTTACACGCAAGTTTATACTAAAAGAAACGCATAACATATCTTGGTCGTGTTTATTATATGGGGACGACAATACTTACTTTCTCCTTCTCTTGCTGTGGTGGTAGTAACTGGCGTTTTTGCATTACCATTCTCATATTCCCATATTGCGTAAACGTTCGTATATACGCCTTTATGATCATGGTAAAACGAAATAAGAGGCCTAGCGATGGAGCAATTCCCCTTCTTATATTGTCTACGAAAAAAAAATAGTGCCACCGTTGTCAAGTGAAGCGAGGTAGTAAAGTAATAATGCAGTAATAATATTGTTATTGGTATTGCGGACCTTATTATGTAACATGGTGTTGTATTTGACAGCTTTTTGATTACTTTTTTTTTACTTTTTCTGAAAGTACAGTGCAAATAAATTGTTTGGGCTGCTACTTGCTAAAATTACAGATACCTTAAATATTTCTATGAAAATTTGATTATGGTTCTTTATGTATTATATTTCAATTTGTTAACTGATTGAAGTTTTATTTCTGTTTGTATTATAAAAGGTTTTACGCAATAAATTCCTTCTATATCATGCCGATATCTTGATACCTTTACCTATGTGAACTTAGCACCCCACCTTTTAGAAATAAACGTTTTTTTTTTAATAGAAAATGTTAGTATTTCGTTTGTAGTTGTTTGCAATAACAATTGACGATTTACTGTCATCGCATCTAAGGGATCGGCAACAATATGTTGAGATGAATTCAAAAAGATCAGATATGATGAGCGTGGAGCGTGGTATACCTCAGGGGTCCGTGTTGGGGCCTCTTCTATTTGTTATGTATATCAACGACGTAGAAGCCAACTTGTCTGCTGATAAAGTCTGTTTGTCTGCAGACGATACGTAGTTGGTAATCAAAGAAAAAACCAGAGAAAATAAACCGATGAAGGCAGAGCTAGTATGCAGCAAGCAGAGCAGTGGTTTGAGGCCAATAAATTGAAATTGAATGTGAGTAACACCTGGACTTTGCCATGAGTAGGAGAGAGGAGACATCAAGCATTAAAATCGTTGGCATCAATGTAGATGCTAGACTTAATTGGGCTGCACATATCAAACAACTAGCGAAAAAGTTATCCACCGCCATTTACAGGATAAGAAGAATTAACGCTGTTTCTACTCACCAAGCTGCCAGATTAACATATTTCGCGAATTTTCACAGCAGCCTTGCATATGGTCTACAGTTCTGGGGAATGGCTTCAGGGGCGGACAGAATTTTCCGACTAGACAGGAAGGCACTGAGAGCTTTAACCGGTCTGAAACATGAGCAGTCGTGTGAAGAAGCATTTGTTGATCATACTTACGTTACCAAGCATATATGTAATTACTACTATCAAAAGCATCCACCGAGATAAGAAATATTTAAGTATGAATGGTGACACACACGGATATAACATCAGGTCAAGAAATGATTTCAAATTGCCATACCATCGACTGCAGACCACCCAAAGGAGTCCAGAATTCTGGGGCACTAAAATATACAATAAGCTCCCAGAAAGCTTAAAACGTTCCCCTAATAAAAAGATGTACAAAAGCTTAAACCGAACGCTAATATGGCCAGTGTTTTCTATTCGGTGCAGGAATTTCTCGACTGCGATTGTTCTTTCAATTGTTAGTTTGTCTCATGTGTTTATACAATGTCTATTGTCATATACTTTTCAAATATTTTACTGCTTTATAACGATATTATGTAATTTTGACTTTATTGTAGTTTTTATTGCAGTAAATATACACTTTATTTATTATTTATTTATTTGTAATTACATCCATTAGTGATTATAGTACCTTCAAAAGATCAATCACACCACACTTTGAGATATAGAAAATCCGCTTTCGTAGTTTTCTTTAGAATCGTTTGTAGTTGTTTGTAGTGATTTTCCGTTCGTTTTGTAGTTGATGATCTGTTTTAATGTGCATTTCCCATACATTTACAAGCTGTCAGAAATTTAGATCAATATTTTAGATTTGTACATTTATTCTTTGATTATTTGTTTGTGTAGAGTTGAATTTAATAAAATAGTGTAACATCTACAAGGCTGTTTTCATTTATGGAGTATAAAAACCGTTCCTTTATTGCGGTTGCGAAAATATTATGCGCGCTTCTAACTGAAACGACTGAATAATGTTTCAACCCTTTTAACACCATAAAATATTACTTCAAAAACCGCTGTAATTCAAGCAACTCCCCAGAGAATTCCTTGACGAACTCATTCCGTATATAACAACCTTCCCATCCGTAGCATGGAATGACTAACGACTTTTTCCCATCAAGAGAAACTATATAAATATGCCTCAGATCTCTCCGTCCGAATCGTGCGGACTTTTTACGATTTCCCGATCGAGATGAACTTCCGGCCAATTCCACTTTTGTCGTTTCTGTTGTTTCTCCCCTCGCTTTTTCATTTCGATATCTGCGCGTGTATATCTCTTCTTTCGACGATTTACGAGGCTACGTTGGCACCGGAATACCGCGATTAATTGGGACTTTCCAAGAGGATGTTTACTGTTATTGGACGGATCGTTCTACTTTTATGATTGCACTTCGTCCTTTTCGGCACACAGATACGTTGAGAGTATATTTTTGTGGCGAGATTGAATTTTTTGGTCGCGAAGTTCACTGGGCTAATTGAGGTGAGCGAGTCTAAAATTTGTTTTTTTTTTGTTTGTTTAAGACTGGCAACCCCGGAAGAGATGGCCAGTTTTATCCAGTTTAGGAGGACAAGAAGAGCGTCTACAACCAGCGGATATATGCAGGTATGGTTACTGCGATAATTTTTAAAACTTGATGAATTTTTAAAGCTTTGGCATGTTTCTCTGCACTCTGAATCATTCAACCCTTGTTTATCGCACGCACTAACATCTTTCTTAAAAAGTAAGCAGATAAAACAAAATAGTTTATTTGTTAGTGAACATTCGCACATCCACTCATATTTTTCATATATATTTTTATTGAATATTCTGTTGTAAGTTCGAGTTTTACACGTGGAAGTGTAGTTTATTTGAAGATCAGGAATCGGCCGTCCTTTCTTCTTAATTAAATGTTTTTCCTCAAATGATGTTTTTTAAAAGATTTTGCACACAATTATAACTTCCATCATTAATAATAAACGTCAATTTGAAACGCCTTTGAAATCACACATGCGCGATACGCGTCGAAAAGAATGCAGTCCCAATGAATGCACGACGTTAACTGGAGACACGAAATTATGTGCCCGAATGAGATATTTAAACGCATATGGCGAAGATGAGCGGAGCTGGCCGATTCATACTCGAAATTGTGCCCCGGAACCTACGCATATGCGCTAGTGTCTGTTGTGCCGGGATAAACTTTGATACCATCGTTATAAAAATACGTAAAAATAATAAAACAAAATAATGCATTGAATTACATGCGAATTTCTTTCTGTGTTTATCTGGATGGTTGGGTGGGCACGTGCCCTTGTGCCCTTTAGTAGCAGCCGGCACTGTTAAGCAATTAAAATCGACAAAGCACCCGAAACTGGACTACCTATATTATACACATACGCACTATACGCAACTAAAGACAGAGAGAGGCGGAACACTCCTGCCAACAATGTAATATCGAAATTATCTGTATATAACAGCAATATATCCGCTCTAGCGGAAGCCATAACCGAGCACTAATTACAATTCCGCTAAAACGCGCACAGCAGCGTCGTTGCCGTCCCCTAGTTGGGCGCGAACGGCTCGCTACTACCTACTTATACAGGGTGGCGTAATTAAATTGCAATTTAGATCGGCCGAGAGCGACCGCACAGTTATGGTCGCGCGCGTAATATAACGGCCATAGTTCGAATTTTATAGCGTCATCAATGTCCGCAAGGATACGCTCTACATTGTGCGGTCGAGTGGGAGGGGTGGGGGGAGCTTATGGTGATAACTTGCAGGTTATTTATTGCGGCGTCCTGAGGCGACGCTTGAAGCTACAATATTTGCAAAAAAAGCGTGTAACTAGAAGTAACAAGGGCAAATTGTAATTCATGATTATTATTATAGTAAGTCAAAACCTTTTCAAAATTTCAAGCTCTCTCTGAAACGAGGAGATATCAAAGTTTTCACCATTCCAATCCTCATCGAAGGACGCTTCTAGTGGACACCAAGCACATGATTAAGCGTAGATTTTATTTTCGAAACTTTAAACGCGTATATCTCTAGAACGGTTGGAGCCAGGAAGACAAGCTTGGTGCCGTTCGATTCCCCGCGAAAAGGCGCTTCTTTTGATGTATAACACATGGGGGTTATCTCAATTTTTCGATGATTTTTTTGAATTTTTGTATAATTTTCGACAAAATTTAACGAAATTTGACGATATCTCCCAAGAGGTGACCGAGAGTCGGAGGGCGACTTCAAATATGGAATCCTCGTCTGACAGTGTATAATATAGTAGGGTTTAGACAATAGCTAATCGCTCAGAGTACAGATTTCAATGAAAAAATAAGGAAAAATGGCGAAAAAATACGATTTTTTTTAGTTTTCTTAACATAACTCTGGAACGGCGAGAGCTAGAGGCTTCTGGTTGATCTCAAAAGATTCGGAGCGCCGTGGGATTCCGCCTTTAGAACCCCTTTAGAACCCCTTTAGCGTTAACTTAAATTTTCCAAACTTTAAACGCGAATCTCTCGGTTAGAGATATCAAAGATCGCTTTTTACCAATTGAATCCCCGTTAAAAGCCGCATCGTAAAAACAGTTTGTTCAACGTAGCTCTAACACTGTAATTTTATAGGTAAGAATTTTTTTGGTCAGTATTCTCATTGTATTTATGAGATGTCATATTTTCAGATAAAACTGTATTACACGCTTTAGTAAAATTAAGTGTTGGCATTCAGGAAATATCAACGGATAAATACACTCCCCCAACTTTTTTAATTTAAAAATTCCATTTTCATATGACGTCCACATATTCTATGAAATGAAAAATACAAAACGTAGAATTACTGAAACTCTCTACAACTTTTCCTAAATGCCGCCGCATTATCTTCCAGCGGCGGTTCTCGTTGCACGCAGAGTTGTCTACGATATAAATATCCCTCGGAACATGTACTTACCCGATGAACGTGAACTCTTCTATGTGCAAATTACTTTGTTTACGGGATTCGTAGCACGTTCCACCTCAGCACCGTTAATCCGGATAAATTATTCTCGCTTGTATGGGTATTTAAATGTGTTTTATTATTATTATTACTCTAAAATTAAAAGTGTAATTTCTATGGTGGTATATTGATAAATTAATTTTTAATATCAATTGGAAAGTATGTCTTTTGCTCGGAGGACAATTAGAGGCAAGGTCCTGTGGCGCAACGGATAACGCGTCTGACTACGGATCAGAAGATTCCAGGTTCGAATCCTGGCAGGATCGGTTTTTTTTTTTTTAATTTTATTTGGTGTATGTCATATTTATTATGCTTTTCGTAATGTTTAAAATAATTATTATTAAAAAAAAAGAACGTAAAAGTTAAATATTACTATATATTGGAATTTGAAATCAACTTTAAGGGAACGTGTTAAATTATGAAATTATAATGTTAGCCTACTTTTTTTTTATATATATGATAGTTAAATATATAGATGATGAAGATTTTCTTTATTGTTATACTTTCATAATTTAAATGATTTGTATTATTTTTGCATTTCTAAATATTTTAACGCATTCATCTCGAACTTAGTATTTTATCATTTTGTAATATTTGACCGTAATAAAGATCATAAAATAACCATTGATTAATCCATTTTATATTGAAATTACATTGTAGATTTCTTTTCAAGATGACATTTATCATATTATCATCTACTAACTTTCGTTGTTTTAAAAAATCGAAACTGGTAGTGTTATATAGTGAGTAAAAAACTTTTGGAAATTAAAAAGTATCATTTTATTAACAAAATATAAACTTAAGATAAATCGATATCCTATCACGTTCAAGAACATATAAAATTCTGTCGTCCAACAAGCCTTCGATAGCTCAGTTGGTAGAGCGGTGGACTGTAGTTGATTTGTTCGAAATTGATATCCATAGGTCGCTGGTTCAAATCCGGCTCGAAGGAGTTTTTTTTTTATTAATTTATTTATTTTGGAAAATATAATTCGATTTGCCTTTATTTTTGTAGCGGTTTTATAATCGTAATTTTTACGACAATGTAATAATATGGTAGAAAACCTTGTTACAGTACAATTTAATATTATAGCAGTGTGTCGGCGGAATTTATATTCAAATCAAGCTATTGTGCCAGATCAATTAGCACTGTCGTTCACATAGGTAACACTCATTTCCAGTATTTTCGAACATATTACAATTTTATTCAAAATATGTTTACGATATTCAATATGTATATGTATACACTCAATATATATTTAGATAACCATGATTTTCAAACAAAAACCAGGAATTCTAACAATACAACACAAAGAAGGAAATAAAATGGCATTTGACAACAAATTGGAACACCTACACATATTGCTATAGGTACATAACAGGAAACACATCATTTAGATGGAGTGCTGTTTTCGTTACGAATCCTGTTGTTAGTTTGTTGTGCCGTCCTCGTTTTCTTTCTGCGATTTAGACTCCTATTATAAACGGTTCTTCGGCTCGTTACTACCGGCGCGGACATAAATCACCCAATAATTACGCTAATGCACAAAAGCCAAAATGCAGCAGAGACCTCCTCCGGCCTTCTCTTCTTTGTCACGTGATTTATTATCCAATAAAATTAAACAGCGCATTCTACGCTGCGGAGATAGCCAGACTTCTTCTTCTCAATTGCTCTTTGGTTCTTGAGAGCGTGCGTCTTTGTTGAAAGTTGAACTAGTCGTAAGCTCTCGCTGCGGAGATATCAATAAGGAGTTTTCGTTTGCAACACATGCATCTGCGATGGCGAATACTTTTTTGTGTAGTTGTTATAGAATACTAGGTATAAGAGAAGTGATATGATTAAAAAATTACTTAACCAACACAAAATTTTGTTTTTTATTGATAGAGGCGTTTAAATTGATTTTTGAACAAACCCAGTTTACATTCTCAATACTGCAGAATAAATTATATATAACTTATATTTTAACACCGAACCCAGTCAGAAAAGCCGTAGATTGTCCTATAAATCGGAAATACAAGAGTATAAACAAATTTTTAACGAAATTTTAGATACGGTAATCGTTCAGATAGAAGTTAGATTTCAAGATATACACAAGTTACCTTTCTTCGATTTATTGACTTTTGACAAATTCTTAATATATTTAAAAAAAACTTTCCGCAAAATTTATGAGAAAACCTTGTAGGACAATGTCTTTCTTTGATGAAATTCAAATAAAAATAAATTATCTGTATTGTATCATGATCCTCAAATGTTCGGAGAATGTAAAACGCCAACTGAGATGTTAAATTTTATCAATAAAAACGATTTATATGAATGTATGCTGAAACTGAGTAAACTTATAAGCATTGTGGTCGCACTATGCCGGTAACTTTTGCTTCAATACTAAAGAGATCAATGAGTTTTTCAACACTAAAAAGAATTCAAAACTACAACCGCAAAACTATTAACTAAAATAGATTAAGCAGTTTTTCCTTAATATCAATTGGAAAAGATCTTAATTTATTAACGCAACATGGTCGGATAATCAGAGGAGAATGAAAAACGTCATTTGCAGTGGTCAAATGAATGTAATGAACTAAAATCAAGTAAACAGGTTACACTAATATTACAAGTAAAAACAAAGTAAAAAAGAACGGTTTAGACATTAAAAAATTACTTGAAAAATTCTAAAATGTTTTGTTGTTTTAATTTTTTAAATCTAGACATAGCTGCTGCATCACGCCACTTCTTTGCCCATAAAACGTCCATAGATGTAGCGGTTGATTGTTGTTCTAAATATTTGAGGGCAGTCTCGAAGGCATCCTTTGCTGCGGAGTGGCTGATTGTTTCCTCTTTCTTTTCGTCGTCTTCCTCTTCTTCGATGAAGAAGATATCTTCTTCATTGCCAGCCTGTTCCAAAACGAGGTCGATAAGCTGGTCATCTCCCATTTCTTCTACTGAAACAGCAGCAACCCTTCTGCTAGCAATTCTTCAACATCGGCAGGCTGAATATCTCGTTGAAGAGATTGCAGATCAGCCACTAAATCTGCTGTGTCTGATTCATCAGCTTCTGGAATGTCTTGTTCTTGGTTGGGGCTAGGACAAATCTTTTTCCAGGATTTTTGAAGAGTGGTGTCTTTTAATTCGTCCCGAGCTTGAGCGCAAGTGTAAATTGCATCTTTTATGTTAAGGCTTTTCATTGCTTCAAAGAAATCGCAACACTCTTCTGTTTTCTCTAACAAAGCGCTCACGTATTTCCTCCTATAACGGCGTTTCAGCCATTCTGTGACACCCTGATCCATGGGTTGGATCAAAGACGTCACGTGGGGTGGGGGGGTCAAAAACATGGCTTTTATATCATCATCTTGAAGTTCGTCTTCAGAGGGGTGGCTTGGAGCGTTGTGGAGCAATAAAATTGCACGGATTGGCAGATTTTTTGCCTTCAAGTATTTTTTTTTTTACAGCCGGAACAAATGCATTGAAAAACCACTCTTTAAACAAAAAACAATCCATCCAAGCACTTGTCTGAGCTCTATAATAAACAGGGTGTGTCTCCATGTTGATGTTTTTAAAGGCTCTCGGTTTCTTAAGACTTGCCGATTACAAACAACGGCATAACACGCATGGTCGTTAAAGGAGGTCGGTTAATTGAGGGTCCACTGTAATTATATTAGCGAAAGTTGCAGACTCTCTATTGGATGGTAACACATGTTTTGCCCATCCGCGTGCCGTTAGTCGGCGCAAATTGCGTCGTCAATGTGCAAACAGGCCCCAGCACTGGGCGGAAAACGACGGGTGAACGTCGCATATTCCTAAAAAAAAATGCACAAAATCAACGTACCGAACAGATAGCGGTCTCCCAAGGGGAACTAGAGCTACAGATGTGCAAGCATGGCCGCAATGCGGGTGCATTTTACCGTAAAATATGCGTTTAACTGTACGACTAGACGGCATATATCGAGCTCGGAAACGTTATTAATCTGCGAGCTGTTTGGCTATGGGGGAAGCTGCGCTGGTGATTTAAAATATCCCTGATGCCTTTTCATTTAAAGCGTTCTAGGTTAGTTTAACATGTTATGCGTCGTATGTTTGCTTTATTCATCCTTAACGAAACAAAGCAAAATTGCAGAGACATTAACATCATTGTCAGAATATTTGTCTGATGGAGGCATACATTATTTATATTAAACTAGATAGGGTAAACGTGACAGTCGTTGACACATTTAGCTTGTCGTGATTTTTATATACAGGTCACAAAGTATTCTGTGGAGGAAGATCTATAATAACTAAGACATTCGAAACAGGAAAAACAGTACTTTTGAACTATGGCAATTGTTTATAATCTATGCTTTTGTATGCATGAGCTATCTTAAAGAAAAATAAAGATAGTTCTAGCTCATAGTGGTTGGCAGGGAACCCACAGTTGTTGGCATGTGAGAATATAGCAATTGGCATAACTACTTTAAAGAGAGGTTACAAAAAAGGCAAACTCGGTCGATTATGAAAATTAGCATTAATCTCCTATGACTATGTAAACTGGGCCGGCCGAAAATTTTATATTGCAGTTTCTCTCTGGATCTCCCTACAGTAGACAGCAGGCACGATTTTCGAAACTAGGAACAGTATATGCCCCTGATAGTCCTAAACCAAAAAAGGGGAAAGCGAACGAACGAAATAAACAATCGGTTCGATCCAGCCAGCGTCGAAACTACGCTTCGTCCCTGTTTTCGTGTGCGTTTTAAACATATTCCGAGGAGCCGTGCACGCATATTTCCGGCGTTCCTCTTCGTATTGTGTTGTTTTGTCGCTGCGAGTTCCGAGGAGCAGCTGTACGCTCTGGATTAAGTCGAAGACGGACTGGCTTAGTGGCCGGTCGGTTTCGGTGTGTTTTCACGCGAAAAAAAAAAAGAAAAAGAAAAAAGCGGAGAACGGAACCGTTTTACCTCGCGTTTCGTGTGCCCCTTCGTGTCTCGTGAGTTTCCCCGTGTGAGTGAGGTGTTTGCGTGAGTTAATTTTGGATGGAGCGATGTCGCAATACTACGGAGTAAGTTGATCATCAACTTGATGTGCTGATACGAAGTATAATTTCGAATTTGATTCTGGTAGTTGTTTTGTAACCGCACTAGTTGTTGTTGTATCAAAGTTGTTTGTGTTTCTGTCAAAATACTGTCAAATTAGAAACGTGATCGGTAAGGTAGAACACTATATTATATTGCAGGGCAAACGGTAGTTCTTTATGGTTTATATACATTTAGGTATAGTAATGATATATTTGGATGTAACATGACACTTTGTGTGTGTGTTTTTTTTTTTAGTATTTATCGTATTAGTTTTCTATAGACATTATTTTCACCTTTTTGCGTCGTTGACCTCATTATTTAGCGTCTTTAATCTGTGTTCTGCAACTTTTTCTTGAGGAAATCAAATTCGAAAACATAATATTTATATTAGTTCAATTCATTTTTCCTAAAGTCACTAAAGGACTTTTAAGGAACTTACTTAAGTGTTTTTAAAGATATTATCTTAGTGTTTTACTCTTGAAGTCCTGAAACACTTTTACAAACTATCCCCTCAAAAAACAAGTTATAGTTTCGGTAAAAGAAATAAAAAATAAATATGTGGCTGCTGCCACAGATAGTGGCTTGAACGGGCATCCTCAAACGCTATGTTTGCGATGATCCCATAAGAATACGCATGAAATGCAGTCCGCAGCATGTGATGACCACCGCCACAAATGGCTACGTTTGTGAGCGCCTTAAGATAAGCAGCATTAGCCGGCAATGCAGTAAAAAATCCATCTCCTCAAAAAAGTTAAAACCCTCCTCAAAGAATTCCTCAGAAAGCTCCTCAAAAAAGCTTAAAGAGCTCATCAAAAAGTTCCTCAAAGAAGTTCACCAAAAAGCTCATCAAAAAGCTCCTCAAAAAAGCTCCTCAAAAAGTTCCGTGAAGAAGGTCCGCAAAAAGCTCCTCAAACGCTCAAAACGTCAAGAGCTCAAAAAATTAAAAACTGACAAGGCTCGAAGCTCATGCTTAAAGCTCAACCTCAAAGGGTTTGCCGACTGTGTTTCCATGGATACAATTGAGCAAATGTATCAACACATAATCCTGATATAATTATTACAACTAGGGCTTCCTATACTTATCTTCAACTGTTTCTATGATATTACGATCTTTGTGAAAACTGATATTTCCGTAATTGATTATTTTTCACTTGCTTTATGTTCTGGAGGGCCGCACGAAAAACGTTCTCAAAATACATAGTAATTTACGGTTATATATTTTGTAAATGGCTATTTTGCGCAACAAAAGTCCCACTTCATCATTACCATTCACAGTTATTGCATCATCTAGTTGACGTATCGGCTTCTCCCATGTTTCTCTTCTTTTAATACCGACGGCGACGGCCGTCGAAAGACGTATCGATCAGAGAGACGCGTCAACGGAGATGGGCGCGTATTAGTCATCCAGTGAAAAATGACGACCGTTCCGAGATAAGGACGGGGAAGGCGCCGAAAAATAGGTCACCGCTCCCGTACTGCGCGTGCGTAGGTACCTATCGTCCGTCAGGGCACCACGCGGATATCTCGAATGCGCCCTGGTAGATAGAGAAGACGGGATGTTGAGTGAGTGATGCCCGAGCCTGGAGCGCTGTGATAAAGGCGAGAATTTTAACGATGGCGATAGCAATAATTCTCGATTAATTTAATCTTGGTGAGTCGGTACGGAAAGGCAGAATGTGCCACCGAAATATTATTAATAGAATGACTTTTTATAGATATGTATGTGTGTATGTAGACTTTCTTATCACAATTAAAATGAGATTCTATTATTGTTTTGATATTCGTGACGCGGCGATAATTGCTAATATGATATAGATATATGATAGATTTTTTTGATTGTCCAAATGCTGGGAGATTTTAAATGATTGTCATAAAAAATAGTTTTTTACGTATCAAGGCTGGAAAGTGATGTTCCATCGAACGTGTTTAGAGCAACCCAACGAGTTCGATAAAGACACTTTCGAGCCGTTGTGCTGCGTACAATATTTTTTCGACCACCACCTGATTATTACCACTTACCAAAATCAATTTATTGCATTTGTAGTGTTCAAAATACATCAGATCACTCACATTTGAATGACAGATTGTTTGAACGCTATTTTGACAAGCACACCCAGAAAAACTTCATAATCTTCTCTAGAAAAGTACGGTAAAGTTCATTCATATTAGTTATTCCAATTTGCAGAAAGTGGTTTGTCTTTTTTTGATGACACTCAATAAAAATTTGAGACAAATTTGCAGATTGGTATATGGGTTATACAGGGTATCCCCTCGTTGGGTTGCATAACTTCATCGGGTTATTCCTTGTATCAAAATTAACAAAACACTTCAAGTCAGCATAGGTCCAATTCTCAACCGTTTTCGAGATATGGGTGGTCAAACGCGCTGAAAGTCACTAGTTACGGTAACTAATTTAGACGAATCATAGACGCATTTGGCTCGAATTTCGGCATGAAAGGGTTGCTAAGGTACGATTAACTTAAATTACAGTCTTACTTCCACAATAATGTACTGCCAAACACAACTCTGCTCTTTGACTCAGTTCTCCAGTTGACATTTTCCATGTTTCTACGAACTTCCTGAAATGCTCGTTGGATTTTACCTACCAGTTCCTCTTTGGTAGCCGGCTTTTCTTGTCCATAAACGATGCTCTTAACATTGCCCCAGAGGAAAAAGTCGAGAGGCGTCAGGTCCGGCGAGCGCGGGGGCCATGCGACAGCTCCATTCCGCCCCATCCAGCGGTTTGGAAACGTAGTGTTCAAAAAGTCGGTTACCACTCTTCCATAGTGTGCCGAACACCCGTCATGGACAAACCACATCCTATTACGGACGTTCAAGGGGATATCTTCAAGAAGAATGGGAAGCTCTTCTTCTAGGAATCTCCTGTAGATATGGCTAGTCAATGCTCCATCAAAGATTTTCGGTCCTAGGATAACATTTACGATGATTCCTCCCCACACATTAACCGAAAATCGGTGCTGAAATCTACTTTCTGACAAAGCATGGGGATTTTCGTCGCTCCAGATGTGCTCGTTATGTGTTGTTGTTGATCCCATCACGAGTGAAGATGGACTCATCAGCGAACAAAGCAATTGGGAGAAGATCATGGTTCTCTAGGATCCACGAACAAAATTCTTCCCGTTTTGCATAGTCGGCAGGTAAGAGATTTTATACTTGTTGTCCCGTGAATCGACGCTCTTTTCTGTCCTGTGGTGGCAGCAATTCTTCTTATGCTGATTCTCCGATTCTCAGAAACTTTATGAAGAACAGTTTCAGTGTGGTTTCTTCGCGCAGGCTCTCGCTGATTAGTCTTTTCCGGGAAGGATCCTGTTTACCGGAGCGATATGAAACAGTTCGTGATGGTTGTCCGACAAGGATGTCTTCGGTTCGGGTAGCGTTCTGCGTACTCTCTTGCCGTTGCGGAAGCGTTTCCTCCACAATAGCCATACAAAAATATCATGTCGGCGTACTCTTCCTTCGTAAAAGGAGGCATTTTTAAATGTTCTGCGAGCGAAATCCCAAACTGTCACAAATACAACAAAACTGCTTACATGAGAACTGTCAAAAGGCCTACGTCAAGTGCATTGGATCTAAGTTACCAGTCGAGCCAAATGCGTCCATGATTCATCTAAATTAGTTACCGTAACTAGTGATTTTCAACGCTTTTGACCACCCATATCTCGAAAACGGTTGAGAATTGGACCTATGCGGACTGGAAGTGTTTTGCTAATTTTGATATAAGGAATAACCCTACGAAGTTATGCAACTCAACGAGGAGACAGCCTGTATACTGTGTTGTTCAAAAAACGGTGTTGGCTTGAAAACGTTTGGAAATTGTCTCAAGAGATAAATGTAATCCTCCAAGTATAGGATTATCCCACAACTATAAATAGGTCAAGTTTTATTCGAATCGGCGATTAGAAACATGGAATCCTCCCAAAAATTTGTCAAAACGTAATTAATTTTGAGTGAAAACAGTACTGACACTCACTTGACCTAAAATTAATATTAAACCAGGTATTTATTTTAAGAAAAATAAAAAAAATACTTATGTCTAATCCTTTTTTTTTTTCTACAAACATTTCTTTTAAAACTAATTTTAAGTTATTATTATATATCTTCCGCGTAATTCGCAAAATGTCTAACTCCATATATTAGCTTCAAAATGACATGTTGCATCACCTGTTACAAAATGATCAAACCACACTGTAACAATATAATTCTGTGGCAGTTTGAAGCCGATTTCGCAAATCTCGTAGATCCATGCCGCTGTTTTTGTAAGACGCGAAATGCGTAACTCCTATATTCTGTATATTTATTTCTATTGCAAGATAAGAATGCCCACGACATTTTCAACAGATATTAGCAAGAAACATAAAAAATTAATTATTTAAATTTTTTTGCTTATGTATAAAATTGTTACTTAGGCGAAAATGAAGCTACAGCATAGCTACCGGTTTGCCGAGGCTCCCTTGCCCCTGTTTTCTATATACGCCCGCTTAGCGTTTCGAGCGAAATCTCCCAAACGCTAATCTAATTAGGCAATTGAAATCTGGCGATGCAACGAGTGCATTTAATGCGAACGAATGGCCATTACTGGTTCCTGCGTCCCTTGCAATGTATGCAGATATACATAGATGTATTTATACGCATATATGTGGTATATAAATGTACATATATAGGTATATAAATAAATGAGCGCGTTTATATTGTATGCATGGACGAAGGTGAATATCGGAACGTACAGTCAACACAGAAAGTAATTTATTGGAATGGTCATACTATTATTATAGTTACATACATATTCGAAACTGTTTGGCATCAGAACTTAGTAAATATTGTATTTATGTATTTACAATTGGTGAAAAATATGAAATAGATTTCAGGAAAAGAAGGTTAGTCATTTTAAAAATTGCCTACTTGAATTTATTTGGAAAACATAGGGAAATATTAATTTACAGATCCTTCCGACAAGCTCCGTACCTTTGAGAACATGTTATAAATGAAACACTAGGAGTTCACAAACGACGTTTTTGAAACTAGTAGTATTTCCTTACCTAGTTATGCGAGCAGTTGGTATAGAAGAGAGATTTGGATATTTTACTGTAATTGTTGACTTACATGATGTACCAGCGATTTTAGTCGTGTAAAAGTAGTCTGTTGAATGGTTGAATCCTTGGCTGTCTATATATCTGTGGAACTGCAAACGACATGCGACCAGATTCAATGATTTAGCCACATATTAAATAGCAAATATGTGAAGCCCAACCCTTACCTTCATTTACTACTTTAAACCCGAAGTACAGTTCATCAGTTTTTTTCTGATAAGTGGGGTTATATTTCCTTTGCGAGACATGAGAGTCACTTCACCACACATTTAGCAAAAGCTGTCAGGATTATTAATACGACAATTATTGCGTGACATATGTTATTAAAGATATAATGAAAGTTTTGATTGGTGGATTGTGATAAAATAAATTAAATTTAAAGTTCTTTCCAATCAATTATTTATTTTTTAAATTAATTGTGTCGACCGGTTTCGGCTTGCGCCATCATCTGGACACACACAATGTGTCTTAAAGGAAGGTTATTAAGTTTTATTTGCAGAACATTGAACGTGTAATGTCTGCAATACATTTAGTCAAAGATTACTGTTATCTGGAATGTTTAAATTCTGAAGAACGTGAAAAAAAATAACACAACAATGAGCGTTGATATTCGAACATTTGTTTACTAAACTTTCTGGATCATTTATGACCACACAACACCTTTTCTGTTAACTTGTAAACCTATAATGTAATAATATTAACTACATATCAGATTTTTTCCTAGCATATTGTACTATTATGTACTTATATACCGACCTATAGTTATACCCACACAAAATATATAAATTTACACGAATCTGGTGCATGTAGTACATACAAATCAGGGCACGTTTGCGGTTTAGAACGCATTGTTTTAATTTTACGGTCGAAGTAATGACGGACGGTACATTTCTATTTGTACATTGCGCCGTTATTAACCGAAAATCCACGGATAATCTCGTCAATAACAATAATGGCACTTCACGTCGTCCATTACAGCGACAATAGCCGGTCAATAAATCTAAAAATACCATAATGACGGTACATGTTTTATAATACAATAAAAAAATGAAGTAGTGCAGCGCCCACGATTTATGGGGATTTTTCGAATGGGAGACTGTAGTGATCCTATTGTTGGCTAGAAATGTTAAAAAGATTTACTTGCATATATTAATATAAATAAAAAATGGATATGCCCTCGATTATCATGTACACGCTGTTCCAATTTTCGCTAAAACCAGAAGCAATTGTATTGGGACTTTAACGGTCAAATTCAAATAACTCCTTGGTACTGACATGATACGTTTTTTTTTTTTTGCATATACCAAGCAGCCATGATTGCTTTTTCAGCATTGAATTGCTTTATCCACGCTAATGTAAGTCATTCTCCAATGAAACTTTCTATAGTCTTTGAGACAGCTCCACTCCACAGCACAATTCCTTACGAGAGTGTCTGCTTCTTCTGTTCCCTGAATGAGATTATATCCCTGGTATACAGATGAGGTATAGACTGTCAGTCGTCCTCAATGCATTTTATACAGTCCAAGGTCCCTTTAGAGTTGTGTATATGTTTCTCGAGTGCTTTTAAGGCCGTTTCGTATAAATTGATAAAATATTTGTTATTGTTGTATTAGATACACTTTTTCGTAGATACTTGTTCAAAATTTTAAAAAATCGAATTTTATTTTTTACTTAACTAGAAAATATTTTGATAGAATATATTTATTTTCTTCAAATATATAAAGCTATGGTTGAAATAAATTACTTGATTGTCTCCTTTTACTTAAAAACAGCCTCTTTCTTATAAAATGAATTTGAAAAATTCGAAATTGCATTTTTGGAGCTTTTAATTACGAAAATTTTGTTCTTTGACTATGACTAGGCATACATATTATATATAAATAAAATCCTAACTACAAAACTAAAATAATGTTATTGATTATTCCACATCGCAACTTGTGGTCCAGTATGTATATGTTTTTTTCTTTGTAAAAACAGACAGTTTCAAAGTTTTCTTTGAAATTATGCATTTATATACAAAAAAAGAAAATAGTTCTTTTACAATTGCCTTAAAAATGCATTTCATTCTTCACTTTTCGCTTTGTTTAGCCGCTCAAACTCTCAAACAAAGCGTATCCATTGTCCCGGACAAATGCTTCTGTAGTATGCACTTGTGGGCATGCATTCTGTGGAGGGGCAAGCAGGCGGTCCTAGGTATGGTAAATTATACGTGTTTGTAAAGATGGGGAGTTTACAATTGACTCACTGCCGAGGGCTGTACGGCCGAATGCCCACGGTCTTCGATGAATCATGCTTTACAAGCAACCAGCCGATATTGTACAGTGCAATACAGATATAATGTCACTTAGATTTTGCTGGAATTTTATTCGTTTGTTTGGTGTCGTAGCAATTAGCAATATGTCACAGTTCTTCGGTTTAGCCAAATGTATTATTTCTGTTTTCGTTCCTTGTTTGTTGTAGGTACCCCAAAAATTTCTTACAAAGGAAAATCTTTGCAAGAATTAATCATGTTTTTTTTTTCAAGCATAACTGTAGGAAAGCTTTTTTATTATTCGTTGATATCTTATTATAAATACCTTTATCCATGGACTCCTATGATTTTTTTTGCCAAACTCTATCCAGAACGATCTCCTTTCAAAGTCAAAGAACAGCTAGCATCTATACAATGCGTCAGATTTCGTTTACAAATCGTTAACGCATCTCCCCTCTTTCTTTGCAGCTCCTC
This sequence comes from Cetonia aurata, assembly GCA_949128085.1. Classification (NCBI taxonomy): domain Eukaryota; kingdom Metazoa; phylum Arthropoda; class Insecta; order Coleoptera; family Scarabaeidae; genus Cetonia; species Cetonia aurata. The sequence goes on from OX421885.1 coordinate 42,453,901, forward strand.
TCGAGCCTCGCCAACGATTTGGATCACATGCTCAGCGTCCTGTGCACGACCCCGCCGCCTCCCTACGACAGGTTGACCGACAACGAACTCCATAACAGGTAAGTCGTTCTGGCACCGCTGCCAAAAAGGGAGATCCCACATTCGAGATATCGAACTAACGTCGGAGTTCGAACGTATTTTCTTTTAGCGATGTCGCGATGTCCCCGCGCGTTTCGCTCTTGCTGAAATATCGGATTGTAATACGCGCTTTTCCATCACTTTTATACCTCGGGGACACGTTGGCTGCCCTCCCGGACGTTATACGTCGTCTTTTTGGCAGATCGAAAAATAAAACGCTCCGGGGTTCATAATAATAAGCAACCCTCGGTTTCCTTCGACGCGTGAAACTCGATCAAAAGTTGCTTTTTTTGCTGCAGTTTTAAACGGGACTGCATTGATAGCGGTGTGGCCCTTTTGATCTTGTGATTTTGTAAATTAAATTCATTATAAAATCTAAATTTGTTGGAAAAGATGTTTATCTAATTTAGTGGTCCATCATATTAATCCATTAAATATTATATTCTTTGCAAGTCGTCATATTGGGGGCAGATTACTTCACTCGTAGACAATCGTAGGCAATGGTTTTTGATAAAATTTCCTTAGCAATAACTGCTGCAGTTTCAAACAACTCAGTTGTTCTTTGACCACTCTATCAGACAAACTTGCTTTCCAGCAAAAATAGCGTCTCCAGGTTTCACGATTTCCATAAAGAGTATCCATGAAAAATTTCATGGATTAGACTTTTATTTAAAAAAAACATCAAATGGTGCAAAAACGATTATTTGGCGTATTCTGTAAAACCGCGAAGACTTAAAGACTTAAGCTATGAATACCAATCGATAGGTAATTAAAAAGTACATTTGCTGGTAAATTAAAAAATATGGCGTCATATTTAAATTAATCAAGTTATAACCACTTAAAGTGCTTATTTGATTAGTATTAATTTTTGTACACCCTGGATAAAATTGCAAGTTTATTCAACAAAACTCAATTTATTTAAAAAACCTGAAGGCTAAAGTATTATAAACCATATTAAAACAGACACTTATTTTGATTAGACAATCCAAAAATGCAATAATATACATGGTGTTCCGTTTAAAAAAAACACAACTTCGATACTTTTAGGGTTATTGGAACACCCTGTGTAATATGAATAGAAGTATTTAACAGAATATTAAATTTCTAATTCTCTCAAAAACACTTCATTCAATTGCAGGTATAGATTACTCTTAATTTCAATCAAAGTCCTATTAAATTATTTAAAAAAATCTTTAATCTTAACTTATTAAGTATTCAAATTACAAATCATTTTTTACAAATTATGAAATAAAATTTAATAAATAAATAATTATTATAAAAAGTCTATCGATTTTAAAATCTATGTTGTACGCCTAAACCGACATAGTAGTTTGGTCGACCAGTACCACCGGGTCCTCCAAAATGCCTGTTGTAGTTTCCTTCGGCGAAAGCATTTGTGTTGCCTCTATTGTAGAAGTTGTACTTTCCACTAGCGCTGACGTCAGTGCCAAATCCTCTGGTATTGGTAGCACCAACTCCCAAGACACTACCTAAGTTAATAACAATTTAGAAAATTAACAAAATCTTGTCTTCTAATCTTTCTTACTTGATGGTTTGTGGGTGTAGTCCAATCTACCTCCAGTTGTTAGCGGACCGTTGGGCTTAAATTGTTTAGAAGCGAAAGCAGTGCCTAATAGATTATGCTTATTGTTGTCTACCAAGGTACCAGTGTGGGTTACGGTGCCTCTCGTACCTTCAACTCCCCATGTAGTAGCGGCTTGCCTAAAAAGTCAACAATAAATATTTTAGGCAGTGATGATAGCTATTGAAGAAATGTATGTCTAGTGTAGTGAAATTTGTGGTCAGGTGTTTAAAAGTGTCATTCAACTTACCTTCTAACTCTAGAGATGGGTACCAGGACGTATTCTTCATCTCCATATGCATATTCCGGCGAATATTGGTACTCGGCTGTTACAAGAGAAGCAACGAAACAGCAAATCACGAACACAGATTTGTACATTTTTGTTTAATGTATTTCACAGAACAGTTGGAATTATTATGGTATATGAACAAGCGAATGCTTTCAAGTCGAACTTACCAATGGATGCAGAATAATCGGCGCACCTTTATATAGTAGAAATCTTGGGATTATCCAGGGGATTTCTGCAAGCAAATGGTAAAGGGTATTTTTGTACGTATCTGCTTTTACGATGCTGTAGTTTTATTTATTCGTTCTTATCGGGTTTTACGAGAGTTTATCGCGATGTCAGTACGCTGTTGTTATTTAATGTTAGTATGAGTAATGTACTTAAGCTAAAATTGGCAGAAATACGAGTGAGAAAGAAATTTGGAATGATTATTATTTATATTTATAAATACTTAAATATGTAAATAGACTTTGGTACGTCTTAATGTAGCTATGCGTTTTAGTAATTTTAATTTCAGTTATTAACATTATTTAATTAATTCTTGCGCTAGGTTGTCTTCCTAGAAATATGATCTCAGTATAGGTTTTTCATGAGCACTTCTGATGCATTAATGGTAGAAATATAAACCTGTATGTTATATACTGATCGTAAATACTGGTTTGTTTTTGTATTATCCTACAAACATACATATTTCTATATGAACGTATAAACAGGTGTTTTCCAAATCTTGTGATAATTCTTTTTAAGGATAATTTAACGGCGGACCCAAAAGAAATAGCGAAATCAACAAATATTTCGGCAAACATAGGCAAGATTCTAGCAGAAAAATAAATTGCAAACTCAAATAAATTACCTGTCACAACCAAAACCGACAATATGCAAATTGGAGGAGGTATCAGAAGAAACCGTTCATAAAATAATCCTACAATTAAAATACAATACGGCACCAGGCTGTGGCAAAATAACTACAAAGATATTCAAACAAAACAGAAATAAATTAGTACCGATATTGGTGAAATTAATCAACAACACTATAAAAAGTGGACATTACCCTGATTCCTTAAAACGTAACAATAATCATACCTATTCATAAAAAAGACAAAGATAGAAAATTATCGATCAATATGTCTACTTTCCACATTAAACAAAATATTAGAAAAAAAGCATACAAATATGATGTATGCATCGTTTGCTCAAGCAAGAACGACGAACAACTCTGCAGCAACACATTATCGATGATGTGGAAAAAATAGAAGATTGGTGCTATAATAATCCTATAACGATAAATGAGAACAAAACAGAGTACATGGTATTTACAAAAAAAAAAAAAACATATAAACCCACTTTTAACATAAAGATTAAAACGCAAACCATAATTCAAACCTGCCAAATAAAATATCTAGGATTAACCATACAAAATTATCTAAAATGGGATACCCACGTAAAAAAATTGATAAAAATAAACACCATGATCATAGCAGGAATGCAGAAAATTAAAGACATGGTACTAGAATATCTGAAAAAGTCTGTGTATCACAGCACATTTACATCCCATATCTAATAAACATATGGAGCCGTACAACGAAGCAAAACTTAAACAAACTACAAAGACAGCAGAACAAGATACTAAAGATATGGACAAATGGACACCATCAAAGGACATTTACCAGAAGACGCAAGAATTAAATTTGCAATAAGTAATAACATTCAGAAATCTCCTTACAATACACAAAATCGACAACAATTTAATGAAAACTAATTGCAAATTCACACCTAATACAGAAATGCACACACACACAAAACACGAAGACATTAACACCTATAAGAACAGGAAAAAAAACATAAGTTACAAATATGAAAAATTTCCAACACCTGATGCGATCAAAACGTACAATAAGTTATCAAACCAGACAAAAACACTAAAACACGTTAAATTTAAAAGCAAGATAAGGATGGAGGTATATCGGCAGGACAACATGTAAGAAGGACCGAATGACCAGACCAACGACGCCTTCGATACCGTTAGTCTGAGAAGAGAGCACCATCTCGTATGCTCGGATGAAGAATGAAGGCGGAAAAACAGGGCATGGCAACGCTTGCTATACGAGTTGCAATTTCTTGTGTACGTACATACGTTTTGTAAACTGTATAGTTTGTGCTTGTTTAAATAAATAATTGTTTAGAAAAATAATAATATTATTTTAATGTGTCATGAATTGTCATTTTTGACATTATTCGATTTTTAATTTGTCTCAATTTTTTGCGTTCACCCGTCGATGGTGCATTTGTCGGTTACACCCGTGAGTATGTTTAACAATTTGACATTATTATGACTTTAGAGGCAATTTTTTTCCCTCTTATATGCGTGTTGGATTAGCAACCTTACCACCTTCTCCTTATTTGGCTTTCTACGGAATTTTAGTAACCTTCAACTTGCTCAATGGTCCTAGTTGTGCTGATATTATTGAAGAAACCGTAACGGATGAAGTGGACACTCCAGCACCCCATGTTCTGCTACCGTCACCCATCGGCAAAACCATGGTCTTCTTGAACGGAGAATGTTACAGGTCCGAATGTAACTTGGGCAATCTAATAGCAGACGCTTTCGTGCAGTACAAGTCGAATATATGCACCGGCGCTTTTTGGACTGACGCCGCGATAGGCATAATCGCGTCCGATATGATAAAAGGGAGCATAAACGCTTCCAGAAGGGGTGGCGCTGTATACGCGGACGATTTAGAGCACGTCATACCCATAGATTCTCCTTTGGTGACGATCAAACTTAGAGGAATGGCGATCCGACGAGCCTTGGACAACTCTTACGATTTCATAGCGAAGATGGGCACTCCGAATTTTCTGCAAGTGTCTGGCGTTAGAGTCGTTTACGATCCACACAAGAAACACGGCAAGAAATTAGTAACTGTGAAGGTGCGGAACTGCCGCGGCGTACCGACGTACACTCTGCTGGATAGACGGCAGAATTATCGCGTAGTTTGTCCTCAGATTTTGGCCGATAGTATCTTGGCGACGGCCAAGGAAGTAGGCGAAGGGGAAATGCTGAATGTGGAGAAAGTTACGGTGAGGCAGGCGGTGCGTCAGTATGTCGAAGATCAGAAGGTAGTGTGTATAACGAACGGAGACAGGATAATGCGAAAGATCAGATTACTTTCGAGCGCCAATGTTTGTGGTGACAACCCAGTTTTGATCATAGCCAGTATAATTGTGGCTATTATATATAATATTGTATCAACTTGCAAGATTAAGCTACAAGTTACATTCTTATTGTGTACTTGAACGTCTTAATATAAGCTCCCAATATTCTCATCTGAATTCCTTCGAATCCTTAGATCAATTCAGCTTTTAAAAGAAGAATATTATTATGTAGTGTGTGCCAGGATGGACTAACTATACTTATAATTTATTTAATCTTTGCTTTCACAGCAAAAATCATCCTTTATAAACAGTTTTGCTTACTTTGGAAACGCTTTTCCAATAATCGAAATGTTGGGTAGTCAAAAAATAACAAAACGTGAAATTGGCTTAAGAGTGGACTACCAATTGTTGAAAAGTAAATTAAATATCTCATAAGTAAAAGTTGTTTGTAATACCACCGGAGATACAGATATTAAATTTGCACCTTCTTTATTTTATAGATATGTTTGCGTTTTATTTTATATTGACTAATCCCTATACTAAAATTTATTATACCTAATATATTGTTACCAACGCCAGTTTACATCGTGCGCTCACAGATGGCGACAGCGGCCAATGCATCGAGAAACAAAGTTCACGTACGCAACATCAGATGGCGGAGAGAATCGTGAATAATTCCCGACTAAAATCTAGTTGCGTCGAGATGTTGCTCGAATATTCTTGAAGTGGTCGCGTGGTATTTAAATACGGCGCTGCTATTGAGTAGGAGTCAGTTAATATAAAATAAAAGACTCTTGGTGTATTTAAAGAACGAAATTCAAATTATTTAAAAAAAATCTTTATTTTTATTTCATTAAGTATTCAAATTACATAAATAAATTATATAAAGTCTATCGATTTTAAAATCTATGTTGTACTCCTAAACCGACATAGTAGTTTGGTCGACCAGTACCACCGGGTCCTCCGAAATGCCTGTTGTAGTTTCCTTCGGCAAAAGCATTTGTGTTGCCTTTATTGAGGAAGTTGTACCTTCCACTAGCGCTGACGTCAGTGCCAAATCCTCTGGTATTGGTAGCACCAACTCCCAAGACACTACCTAAGTTAATAACAATTTAGAAAATTAACGAAATCACTTGCTTGTCTTCTAATCTTTCTTACTTGATGGTTTGTGGGTGTAGTCCAATCTACCTCCAGTTGTTAGCGGACCGTTGGGCTTAAATTGTTTAGAAGCGAAGGCAGTGCCTAATAAGTTATGCTTATTGTTGTCTACCAAGGTACCGGTGTGGGTTACGGTGCCTCTCGTACCTTCAACTCCCCATGTAGTAGCGGCTTGCCTAAAAAGTCAACAATAAATATTTTAGACAGTGACGATAACTATTGAAGAAATGTATGTCTAGTGTAGTGAAATTTGTGGACAGGTAATTAAAAGTGTCATTCAACTTACCTTCTAACTCTAGAGATGGGTACCAGGACATATTCTTCATCTCCATATGCATATTCCGGCGAATATTGGTACTCGGCTGTTACAACAGAAGCAACGAAACAGCAAATAACGAGCGCAGATTTGTACATTTTTGTTTAACGTATTTCACAGAACTGTTGTAATTATTATGGTATATGAGCAAACGAATGCTTTCAAGTCGAACTTACCAATGGATCCAGAATAATCAGCGCTCCTTTATATACTAGAAATCTTGGGATTATCCAGGGGATTTCTGCGAGCAAATGGTAAAGGGTATTTTTGTACGTATGTGCTTTTACGATGCTGTAGTTTTATTTATTCATTCTTATCGGGTTTTACGAGAGTTTATCGTAAACTCAACAATGCGTGCTTTGTTGTTGTTATTTAATTTTAGTATGAAGAATGTACTTAAGCTAAAATTTGCAAGAAACGCGTGAAAATTTTTTTTTAGAGATTGTTCGTAATTTTGTTAATCTATTAATATAAATAAACTTAGATATCTACGTTTCAATGTAACCGTGCGTTTTAATAATTTTATTTTCGTTTGTGATATAGGTGGTCTTTCTAATTTATTATAGGGAAGTAATCAGTCATAGTAGAGACATAGATATAAAAGAAAAGACCAGGCTTTTATTTATTCTCATTACTTACATCTTAAATCTGGATTATAAAAGTATAGCTTATATTTTATTTAACATAATAATTTATCTTCTAAGTTATATCTTAAACCATATTAGTAGAACCATCATCGGGGATAACAAACAGCGGGTTGACATCATCAAATCAACAGCAACTGATCTCTTACCAATCCTTAAACGGTCATTTCTGCCGATATTCACAAATTGTATATCCCTGAGGTAATCGCTGACCGCGATGAAAGTTGAGGTGTTTTCCATTTGCACTAGCTTAGCGGTCTTGGCGAAATACGTATGCCCGTATTTTCCCTCCAACATGTCCGCAGTCGTTATTAACTGATAAGTCTGCTTGCGTACCAATGGCTCGAAGGTGGGAATTTGGCAGTCGCTACACCGAACCAATTTCACTTTGAACTTTTCCCACACCGACCGGCCCTTGAAATCGTACCGCAAGTTAAGACCGGAAACCTGGAGGAACATACCGTTCTCGTCATCACCGTCTCGAATCGCATCGTCAAAAAGTTTGAGCAAGGACCTTCCCTCTATGGTGCACGTTATTAATTGCCTGTGCGGTCTGAACACCTTCATCAGATGCTCTAACCAGATTTTGTTGTCGTTCATGGTTGCGTTCACGTTACTTTTGATGTTACCAGCGGCTATAATCGCTATTGCGGTGTCGGTCCAGTTATTACCGGTGTACTGCTTCACTTTATAGTGTACCATAGCGTCTGTTATGAGGTTACCCAGGTTGCATTCGCTCTCGTAACAGTAGCCGTTCAGGAACACTCTGGTGTGTGCCAATTCGAATCGCTTGACTCTGCTGATTAGTTTGAGCATCTGCTTATCTTCGTCCATTTTATGATCGAGGTACACCATCTCGCCTTCGTGAGATACGTACTTGCCTTGATAGTCAGTGACGACCTTCAAGCTGCCCAGGAATTTAGTGGAGCCGTACGAGTGCGCCAGCAGGACCGTATGCCCGTTGACATTGGTAATCTGTTCCGGGTACGTAGTGTCTCTGCTGATGTTCTCCGGGGCAGTGGCTTCGTTCCATTGCATTATCTCGGAGCAACCGCTGAGCACCACATGGACGTCGGTTTGACGCGCCAGTTCTTTGGCGAATTCGTAACTGACACATCCAGCGGCCACGAGCAGGTACTCCTTCTCTTTTTCCGTCAAAGTTTCGATCATCTGCGTGATGGCCTTCACCGGATCCTCCGGTTTGATATTCATTATCCCTACCAACGGGAGGCTGGTGCTGTTCAAAGGCGAATATCCGAATACGACGATTTTGTCCCTGATGAGGGTAATCATTCGTTCGGTGTTCGGTATGTGGATGTCGGTGCACGCTATCGGTATGTCGCCCTCGTGCTGCACTCCCAGGAAGGCATGCGGCAGGAGGGTCATCTCGTTGTGCGCCAAGATGACCGCGTTGGGGTTCAGCAATTTTAGCACTTCCACGTCGACTAGTAATCGTTCCAACATATCCGTTTTTCTGATGAAATTTCCGGTAATGATTAGCGCACCCTTCTGCGATTGCAAGTAGTGATGCACCCTGGCCACTCCGCCTACCAAATGGCCCCTGCGCGTGCGTATGGCTTGGAAGATGCCGTTATAATTGCTGCAGTGCAGCAATACATGGTCTGTGTTACCTTGTGCTGTGACTCTCGTCGGAATAGAAGCGCAAACTAGCAATAATGTCACCAAGCGACATGTCATAATGACTGTAGTTGACGTTTTGGTAAACGCATATAGAGTTGCCTAATCGGTAAAGGGACAAGACAAGCATTGTAAGATATATGGATACTACAATAATAGGATCTTACATAATTATGCATTACATGGATTTCTAAACACCCAAACTATGAAGCCCACATGTGAGATATATCAGAATGTATTGGTATAGTCACAGATAAACAAGTATTGTTACACTTTGCATTGAATCGAAAATGACATTGATTTCAATAATTCATTTCGCTTTTTTTAATCATAGACAACATCAGCGATATAAACGTTATTTTGAAGGCAAATTTAAATTCATTCTCTTTACTTTTAATCTGGCAATTGCAATTACGACTTTAGAAAAACCGTTACGTCACTTAGCGGTTCCTTTTCGCGCGGGAGTATTTAACTTACGCGCCACGAAATTTAAACTTGGTGATTTTAAATTCATTCATTTACGCGCCAACCTCTTAGACGCGTCGTCTTTTATGATCCTTTGTGCATCTCTGGACGCTGCTATTGGTTCATCCTTTTTTTTTGTACCTACTTACCGAGCCTTTAAAAGGGCTTTGCACGCTAAGCGCGCTCTCTGTTCCAACTCTGTACCAGTTCAGTTACGAACTCGTTTTGACTCGAAAACACAGATGCCACGTGCTGCCCACAGCTTCGATTCCCCATTGTTTCAAGCTACAGCTAAGTAAACTCTGTTCTCTTCAGTTAATTCTGCCGTCGTAACGGACCTTTTTTAACTCGAAACTCGGAAACCACGGGACAGCAGCATACACAAAAGCGTCGAACTCAGCTTCACGCTACACCTAAGTAATCCTAGTTAAAAACGTATCTATCGCTTTCTTTTATTTTATTTCATTACTGTTGCTATTTATACTTTTAACTTGTAATTGCCAGTAACTTTGCTCTCACTAGCAGTCATTTACTATTCACTTATAGAAACGGATTAATTGCGTCACTTTTAAATTAATCCCAGGAATTCGGCTACCTCGTGCTATTCCTTCTTTTTGCCTTAATTTTAATATCAGAATACAGCAATCACGTGTTGTTCTTTTTACATTAATCTTAACGCTAGAAGTCAGCAACCACGTGGCCAGTTTCTCTTTTTGTTCTTTTTTTTTTTATTATTACAATAAAGTTATCGTTACGTTTTGGATCTTTCTTTTTTTTATTAACCATTACAGCGACTCCAAGCGTCATACTCGTGTGTACCGCTTTTTTTACTAAGTTACATCAGGTGTAGCACACACTGCGTTCGCACCCCACGCACACCTGAGCGTAACAGTATGACGGCGACATTCAGTTTAGAAGAGAAAATTGACGTTGTATTAATTGTGGGTGACAAGTATAAAACTTTACGAGAAGCGATCGACATCCGCAGAAACATATTCATTCAACAGTGAGGAGAATTTTTAATGCATTCAAAACATCTGGAACAAATATACCAATAACTATCAAAAATAGGTTGCAAATTATGACATTAAGTTACAGGTAATGCTTTCTGTAATTAGAAATCTTAAATATTCCTTAGGAAAAAGAGCAAAACCTGTATTTATTATTCGTCCCCAAATATATGAACGGTAGTGTACATATATAACTACTCTCAGCCCATTGATTAGTAATTGAAAGCACACTGATCTACGCGATTAAAATGTTTTTATTGACTATAGAGACTAAGATTACTATTAATAGGGATTTGCACGACCGGAGGTGCATTGAAGTGGAGCTCTTCTTCTGCAGTATTCTTATCCGTTCGTTAGTACCCATTTTTACGTATTTTACTTGCATGAGGTATTGTTGCAGCACTAGGAGATCAGTTATGTTCTCGTGTAGTAAAAGCGTGCCGTTCGAGAGGTATGCATGCCCCAGCTCACCATCGAAAACGTCTATCGTGGTAATGATCCTGTATCGTCTGTTGTTGATCACGTTAAAGTACTTGGGGATAGTGCATTGGTAGCACCTGGCCATCAGCGCGACCAACCGCCTCTTAGGAGTCTTATTGCGGTCGTAGCGAATATGTAAACCCGATACTTGTAGGAATATTCCGTTCTGCAGCGTAGCTTTTTCGATGAACTGGACAATCGTCTTGCGTAGCACGTCCCCTTTTACTTCTATGGTGACCAAATCGTGATGAGGTTTAATGACGTGCAGTAAGTCTTCGATTATTATGGTGTTGTCGTGTTTCGCTACCACTATGTTCGATTTGATGTTCCTGGCTGCCATGAGTCCAATGGGGGTGTCCGTCCAAAATCTCCTACCCCTGAATGCATTCGCTTTATGCTGGACGAAAGCGTCCGTGATCAAATTGCCCAGGTTGCATTCCCACTGGGAGCATTTTCCGTTTAGAAATACTCTGCTCATGGCTACTTCTACGCTATCCAGCTGTTCGATTGTTTGCTTCGCGTGGGTGTCTTCCTCCATATTATGGGACATATATATCATGGTTCCTTGATGCGATTGAACTTTTCCGTCGCTGTTTATTTCTAACTCTAATTTTCCTAAAAATCTAGGCGTACCGTAGGTATGTGCGACCAATACCTTTCTTCCTGCAGCATTTACCACCTCCAACGGATATGACGAGTCGATTTCTATACCCTCCGGTGCTTCGCCGTCGTTCCACTGCATCCGCGGCGAACACCCGCTGAGCACCACGTCCAAGTCTGCGACCCTATCGGCCACTTGTTTAGCCACGGTGAGGCCGGCACATCCAGACGCAATAAAAACGAATTTCTTAGTCTCGTTGGCCCTCTTCAACTCCTTTATCTGTTCGTTCAACGCCTCCGTCATATTCTTTACGAAGAACGTTCCGGAGGTCATTCCCAACGGCGACTCCTTGTACTTTTCCGGAGTGTAGCTCATGATGACTACGCCGGTGTCTTCGATTTCGTGATACGGGGAAGTTTCCGGCAGAGCCATGTTGGTACTGATGATGGGGAAGTCGATCCTGTCCAAGATCCTGCTATAACTCATCATTTCCATATTGTGTTCGGTCTCTCCCAACGTCATGGCGGTCACCTGCATTTGAACCAGTAAATCGCGCTCGACAAGTACTCTGCTCGGGCGTGTGGAATACGGGAAGCGTATGAAGTTTCCGGTGATTATGAACGGCTCGCCGTTCCTATTCTCTTTGAGGTAGTGCTGGAGGCGCGGCAAGCCGCCCACTCTGTGCCCACTTTTGGAAAGCTTCTCCTTGTAAAATCCTTTGAAGTCGCCCGTGTGATAAAGCGTGAATGGGTAGGTTTGTACGACGTGTAACAGCAATATGATTGATAGGGATTGATAGGGCAACTTCGGAAGCATACTCCAGCACTGACATCGTTTGATGCGGGCACTTGACGTTCGTTGTCATTTTAATACTGTCAAAGAACGGATAGCAAGCAATCTTTGCTTGGGAAATAATATATCATTCCGAAAATGTGTATCGATGCCGGCCCTAGATTTGATCATGATGCCAAATTAACTTGAGTTTCAATCTAAATAATTCAGCTTTTAAAAGAAGTCTTGATCTTATGCACTATAATGCATCCCTTTTTTATTTTAAAGGGACAAGATGGAGAATCAAAGATTTCTCACTACTCAATAAACATTTACCTACAACACCTATAACCACGCTAACTTTCAAAGGTCACTGCAATGTAATTAAAACGTACACGAGTAGATGGAGCTGGTGTCAGTATGTAGCAAAGGCAACTATAGGCATAACGTGTTTAACTGGCACTTGTAGGATTTAGGCATGATTTAGGCTGCGTCAAGTGAACGAGTAGACCGGTCAAAATCGTCAAGTCAGTGAACTGAGAATGGTCAAACAAGATCAGCTGATTGCAAAAATTGGTCAGGTTTTAAATCTTACCCACCTTGGGTAAAAACGTCAAGTGAAAAGTCAAGTCGTAAGCGGTCAAAGCGACATCGTTTTTTCTAACCTATGAATTTATTTGTGTGTCATTTATTTTACTATTTTGGTTTACGGTCATGGAGTCCTTAGAGGCTGTAATTATTACTCATTGTTCAGGAGCAAAGTTTAAAGTGTTTTTAAATCGTTTCAGTGTAACACAGGTAATTCTTTTGCTGGATTATAAATATAAATAAAACTTCGTTTGCGAAAGTAATCCCGGGCATATCCTGGATGTATCAAATGCCCATGTCCTCTCGTGAATATACTCTGAACATATTCGGGATTTCTCGTTACGTGAACGACTATATTCCACAGACCTGATAGACTGCCAATGAACTATGTACGCATCGCTACGGCGCACCATCAAAAGACTAAAGGACATCTTGGAACACAGACGTCATTATATGCGTCATGTTTCATGTAGCGTCATGCTTACGTTAGTTTTCTTTAGGAAGTATTTGCGTTAAGTCACGTTAAGTTTTTTGCAAGTTGACAAGTGTTACTGATGTTACCTAACCTTGCAGTTTGACTTGCTCTTGACGATCAGAAGATTATTATTAGGAGCAAAAATAAAGAGACGGGTAAACAAAAATGGTCAGTCATTCATAAGTGGTACATTTTCTATTAAGTTGCTAATATTTCGCTACAATTTAATAGCATCATGAATGAAAACGTATTGCTTTACTCATTTGTATAGCAATTTCAACGAATCATTTTGATAAACTCTGTGGTATTTACTGATTCATTTAATCTCATTTCACTTTCATTGCGAGAAGAATCATTAGTAATGTTTCCTTTTTGTGACAAATATCTTGAGCAATCAACTACTATAAACTATGACAAATTGCGGTACCTACATATGTGAGGCAGTTCAACTTATATGGTTATTTGTGTAATGAGGATTAATGTTCTTGGGAATAACATTTCACTTTGCTGATGCCATAAAGGCGATTGCTGCGAGGCGAATTTAATTTATTATTTGCCGGAGTGCTTTCTCCTGTTATCTATCGCTGGAGCTTCGTCAGTTCTAGGGCTTCCCCTAATATACGCGCTAATATCTCATTCTATACAATAAATATTTGTTCTACTTTCCTTATCCGCTAAGAGAATATTAATGTTATAATAAATGCCGTGTTTCAATTATTATAAATTACTCTACGTGTATTTTATTGCAGTGTATGACCCTGAGAACATGTTTTCGGGTATTCGGATTTGTTAAAAGCGATTTCTCGGAAAGCACATACGATTTATTTTTAGCCAGAGATTATAAATATTCCCGCTATGTATGTATGTACGTATCCGCTTTGTTTTAGCCGTAAATCAATTGAATTTACTATGTATGTTAAATCTGGGTGATATAGTATACGTTTGCTAGTGCAGACAGCAGACAGAGCATCGGTGTCAGTTTAAAAGAAAATTTGAAACTTGGGAAAATAAACGAATAGTAAAATCCGTTATGTAGCATTTAGAATTTAATAGCTCCCTAGTCTACGAGTATTTAATTACCTTGCAGTTATTGATTGCGGTGTTTTCCGAACGTTATGTGGCATTCTTTTGTTTCGAATTTAGAACTACGTTATTTGAATACTTCCTTAGTTGTATGGGCCGCTTTTTTTTGTCCTTAAAAAGAAAATTTATATTTTTTGCGATCTATTACACGAGTAATAATCGACCCTCAAGGGTTCTTCTACAGTTTCCTGGAAGTGTGTTTCTTCCTGTGACACCAATGTGTATTTAATGCTTGATGATAAATCTCAGGTAATGAGTATTACGTAAAAAGTACACTGAACCAAAAATAGGTCCTTAAAACAATGAAAAAATCGGAATAAATTTATTATTCACACTAAATAGTGCATTAAAATTGCTCTGAAGAATGAGTTTATCAAATCAATGAACAATATTTTATTGAATAACGAAGGATTTTATTGTTGAAAAATTGTTTTCGCATCTGTCAAAGATAATATTGGACTTTTCCGATCAAATTTTACCGAAAGTTTAATGGTTCTTTGGATTTTTGAGAGAAAATTTCAATTTTTCAAAGTGCGTAAAATCGTACTTCAAATGGAAGCTATATGCGTATATTTCATAGAAAAATTGTTTTCGCATCTGGAAAAGATAATATTGGACTTTTCCGATCAAATTTGACCCAAAGTTTAATGATTCTTTTAAAGATTGAAGACCCACATGCGTATATCTGCAGAACTAATTGTGATAGGGCAAAAATTCTTTAACTATCGTAATTCCCATGTCAAACTACGTTGGAAATTGTATGTTTTAAACGATTTCAAGAGATTGCAAAATTTGACAAATTTTGAAGGGGCACCCCTTGGATTTTTGAGAGAAAATTTCACTTTTTCAAAGAGCGTAAAATCGTACTTCAAATGGAAGCTATATGCGTATATTTCATAGAGAAATTGTTTTCGCGTCTGTAAAAGATAATATTGGGTTTTTCGAATCAAATTTGACCCAAAGTTCAATGATTCTTTTAAAGATGGAAGACCCACATGCGTATATCTGCAGAACTAATTGTGATAGGGCAAAAATCCTTTAACTATCGTAATTACCAGGTCAAACTACGTTGGAAATTACATGTTTTAACCGATTTCAAGAGATTGTAAAATAATATAACTATTTTCCTACTCTATCTACTTCTAAATATAAGGTTGAGAAAATTAAGAATTTCTTAATCCAAAGATTCCGTTTTTTTTAATTTAAATAAATTGAAACAAGGATTGTTGCATTTTTCACACAAATGTTTTATTCCTATTAATGATTAGTAAATGTTTAACTTTAAGCATACGAAAAGTTACGAAAGTTTCTTGCTTTGTTGTACTTATTTGGCCGAAATATAATTATGCAATTGCGTTTGCCTACATGTTTATATTTCGCTGCCCGTATGTAGACTTTTGTTCATAAGTGTATATAAAATTTTCATTAAACGTATTTCCAATTCACTTAGTTTCGTCAGAAATTTCCCAACTTGTTTATGTGACAGACATGTCAAAACATTACTTTAAACACACTTCTCCTGAAAAATTGTTTGCAATGGATATGTATATAAAAGCTAGTGTATTCCTAGATGCTTAATGTATCCAGCATCATAAAATTATTGTAATTAATTTGTTGACAGTTAACACTTGAAATAAGCTTTATTTGTAGTATAACTACTAACAGGTACATTACATATTTTGTTGGACGTTGGTAAAAGTCACGTATAAATTGTGTCCCATTTACGTAACCCAAGGTGTAGTGTGCACGCAGATCTATGTACTTACATATGTAAAGCTTACTTGCTTACATGCGAATACGTATAATCTTTTTCTTATTATGTAAGCAATTCTTGGTAATCATGTTTACAGGTGTATATACAGAAATAAAAAAATTCTCAGAAAGGTTTAAGCAAAACCATTCGCGAAAAGAAAAGGCAATTAATTTTTTTATTTCAAAATTATTTAATCATACTTATCGCTTTACATTAAGCACTTATAATTTCAGTAAATATTGATACAATAGTTACATTTACATAGCATATAAAAAAGACTTCACAATAATGAATATTTAAGTACAGTTCTTGTTATTTGTTATACAAATATGTAACGATAATGAAAAAATGAGAACCTGTTCATTAGAATTTAATACTATTTAAGTCAGTCGTTATGTTATAGATGAATTAGTAAATAAATTAAGTTGGTTTGGTGAATGACGTTCCTCTTGAATCTTTTGGGTTGTTCATCTCTTTTTCAATATGGAAAACAGCTTGTTTCTCCATTGTTTCAACGTACTTCGCGAATGATGTTCTTGGGATATCAGTGGAGACTTTGAAGTCGATTTTTGCGGAAGATTCGCTGAAAAGAAAAGTGAAACAAAAAATTAGAACAGTGAAAGAAAAAAATCGTCTTCTTATATATCTACA
This sequence comes from Cetonia aurata, assembly GCA_949128085.1. Classification (NCBI taxonomy): domain Eukaryota; kingdom Metazoa; phylum Arthropoda; class Insecta; order Coleoptera; family Scarabaeidae; genus Cetonia; species Cetonia aurata. Next base: position 42,470,672 of record OX421885.1, read on the forward strand.
TTTAAGAAATTTATTATATAATAATGTTTGCGGTTTTACGGTTTGATTATACAATATCATGGTATAGAGAAATTGCGTTATAAATAAATGTATTCCAAGTACTTTAGATCTATTCTACAAGCTAGTGAAAGTTAACTGCATCGAATAATTATGAAAGTGAAATTTTTTTTTCAATTATATGAGCAAATACGGATGATCCTCACGTTCGTTTTGTTAAATTCATCTGTATGTATTATTATTATTATTATTATCTTGATTTCCAAATTTTTAATTCTTTGAGAAGATCTGAGAGGAGTTTTGTAGGTTAAGATATTATATTGGGTTTTCCATATTTAGTGTTAAATAACATCTTTTTTATTTTTAATAAAAAAAATGGATTAAAGGAGAAAAACTTAATACGCTATGCGAGGTATAACCATACAAAATACATACATATAAAAGTGGTCGTAATATAAAGTGTAATACATTCTTAAAAGTAAAAAGTGATAGAACAAAATAATACAGATTTCAGTCATCTAGTATCGAGTTCATGGAAGAAATGATTGCTAGGAGAACCCATTTAAAAGCGATGTTATTTTCTAAGTTAGAAATTATGTGACATTACTGCATATTCAATAATAGGTTTCTTCGTAGTGCAATGACACTAATCACAAACTAGTCATTTCTGTTGGACCATTTCACTCATGTTGAGGATTATATTTAGAGGACTCAATATTACGAAGAGGTGATGTCAATCAATGGGATTTAATATCAACCCCACTAGCAAAATAAGACTACCTTAGTAGCATTCACAAAACAAGAAATTCCAGTTTCGATACCATAAAAATTGATGGGCAAGACATAAATTGGAAGACGTAGGTGAAATACCTACATAGATCTTATTCTGAACAATGACTTCTGTGGAATAAGCATGAGTTTAACGTAACCAACAAGGCAAAGGCCCTAATGGTTTGTAGAAACTTTGCAGGTGATAACTGGGGATGCAACCTGAAAATACTGCTCTGGATGTATACAGGGTTGAAAAGCGAATGGGATAAAGACGTCATCTAGAAACTCAATAGTAGTGCCATCAGTAGTGCTTCAAAATAACAGAGAAATATTTCTAAAGCTTGGGCATGCAGCCGTGTATCTTCCAAGCGGAAACACATGTTATTGAAAGACAGTTCAACATTGATAGAAACTATGAAAAGCAAGAGATTATCATAATGTCTGATAGTCGAGCAGCCATCAGGGCGTTGAGCTCAAATATAATCAGCTCCAAGATTGTTTGGGAGTGTCTAGAAAAACTAAACGAGCTTGGCAAAAGGAACAAAGTAACCCTTCTGTGTGTTTCGGGACACAAAGGTGTGGAAGGAAAAGAAATAACAGATAATCTCGCTAAGAACAGGTCTAGATTTAATACTGCAGAAATTCAAAAGTAGAGCAGCAAAAATACGAATATCCAAAATCTATAATCTTCAAAGAACGACACAAGCTAAAACTCTTCTGGGAACCTATAGCCGGAAGAGACCTATAGGATGTACCAACCTTAGTAAAAATAATGATTTTACTGCTGCTAGGAAATAACTAGTTAGAAACTCAATCAGTAACTGCCTTGCGACCAATGCTAATAAAAAATAACGCAACACCATAAACCCTTGTTCAACGATATCGGAAATAGTATCGCTTATTTATATATATTTATTTTATATACTTTATCTTTTTTCCCGCAGAATGTCACATAAACACTTTATTCAAGGGAAGATTTCAATTGTCCTTTTGGGGGAAGTTTTATTGTACTTTAGGAGTTAGTTATAGCGATGACCCACTTTTTAGGAACACCCGATAATTTACAAAAATAAAACGAATTAAATAGACAGGCAAGCAGAAATTTTCATTCTTGTTTCGACACAATATAATAATAATAAATAAATAAATATATGTTTTTTTTAGACACAAGTTCCTTATTCGAGGAAAACAGTTAAATTCCTAGAAATAACAAGGGACTCCTAAAATATCCACATTGCAATGGGAAATATACATTTTTTAGTGGGTACAATTGTAGTTCGAAATATACCTTAAGGTAACATTCTTTCTTAATTCATGTTGTTATCTTTAAAGATAAGATTTTAATAAAAAAAAGTACGATTTGTGGAACTGTCATGCAGATATTAGAAGTTTAGAATAAAGTTTTTGTATAGAATAAGCATATTAAGTGTATTGTCGTCAAAGGTGTACGGATTTAAGTTATGTGTTTATGGTATTGCCTTAAAAATGTTTAATTTCCTTTGTGATTTTTACTGAATAAAATAGGAGTGTACTACATACATATTTTATGGTTCTATTTTTAGGTTTAGCAACTGTGAGACACGATTTTACAGTTTGATTATTATCTTTATTGCAAAGATTAATTTTACTTTTTGCACTATTGCGTTTCTATAAAATATCAACTCGATGGAAACGGTCTAAAAATAATTTTAATTGAGAACTACTTGAAATATTTAATTCTAATTTATTATAAAAATTCTGCCCTCTGTATCGAAATATGATAAAAACATTCGTTATTTTTTAAAATTTCACGAGAAAAACTAAGTAAACAATTAACCAGTTCAATTCAATAAATTTTCAATTAAATAATTGAATATATAAATTGAAATTATAGTGAAACGATCCTATAAGTAAATTTAACATTTGACATGAGCTCACCTGTTTGTTTGCGAACACATGTGGAGGCCTTAGGACTATTCCTGCACAAAGCGACAGCTACGGCGATGGAATGCATAGTTTAAATAACTTCAGGGGTCGTATTTCGTAGAGTTGCACTGTCGCTGTATTACCATGCGAAATGATGCACTAGCTAACGGTACGGCGAGTTCTGAACGGCTAGGAGCGTTGACGCGTCATTATATATACGTACTAGATATCTCTCTCTTGGAATATGTGCACACGACTGGCTACGAATGAGTTGCCGATATATACTTACCTATACAGAGCGGGAAGTGTTGAGGGACGTACACAACTCGTTTCTGTGTAATGAAAACAATTACATGTCTCCAGTAGTTACAGTGCTGTGCAAAATTACGTAAATGATCTTTGTGGTGGTGCTTTGTTTCTACATTAAATAATTGACTGGTTTATTATTTTACAGAAATAATACAAATAAAAGGATTACTGGAACTAATAAATATTGGAAATTACCTCCAATTATGAAGTACAATTTTAACACTTTTCTTTTAAAAATGACTATATTGTATAATAGATTCAAGATAATTCAAAGAATTTATAAGGAATATCGAATTAAAACGAATTGCAAAATAATATCTTTAGATGTAGTTTCCTTAAAGTACACTATTAGAACTGGTAATTAATCGAGAAATATATACAAATAGGGTAAAACAGGGACAGACGACCACATAGACTGCCAATGAACCGTATGCGCATCGCTACGGCGCACCATCAAAAGACTAAAGGGCATCTTGGAACACAGGCGTCATTATATGCGTCATGTTTCATGTACCGTCATGCTTACGTTAGTTTTCTTTAGGAAGTATTTGCGTTAAGTCACGTTAAGTTTTTTGCAAGTTGACAAGTGTTACTGATGTTACGTAACCTTGCAGTTTGATTGTTTTATTTACTTCCTTTGCTTTATTCTTTCACGGACTGTTTCGAATATTATATATTATTCACCCGATTAACAATACGCGTGAATTCTGGTGACGTCAAATTTAAGGCAGGTCAAGGTCTCCGATCCAAACAAACCGCCATATTGAATTTTACCTGTGTTATTTATATGGCGTTAAATCTGTGCGTTTTTATTTTATTATTTTTATTAAATCGGTGAATATTTAAGGACTGATATTGTGCTAAGTATGTTCCCTGAAGTATGTGTTAACAGTTCATCCCGAGTTTAACCTGGAAATGATCTGTACTTTCAGGATAATAACCGAAATTCAAGTGCTAGTCACTTCATGCAGACTAAATCATGGATAAACATACGAATTTTCAGTTTTTAAGAAAACAAATAGTCGATGCCGTTTAAAATAATTGCTAATCGAAAAGACTTATTTAAAGAATTTGGTATTTTACTCCTTTAGAACCAGAACAGTAGTTTTCTAGGTTATGTTATAATTTGTAAAGGTAAATTTTACAAAAATGTTGCCACAATATTTAATGCCTTTGGTTTGCAGGCTAAGATGATCACCAAACATTTTATTGAAGTATCGATTCTGTCAAATTTCTTCGTTAGGAAGCAGCTAGCACGAGGGGAAACTGATTTCGAATGCTCCCGCTTGAAATCGAAACCCAGCAATATTAAAGGGGAAGGTGCGTACGAGTATGAAATTCAAAGTGTACAATGTGGAGGTGAAAATAAAAATGAATATATCAAAACAAGGTATTAACTATATTAATTTTGCATGTAGGTACATATTGATAAAGATGACGGCATCGTTAAAGCAAGATGCAAATGTCCAAGTGGACTTCTGTCATATCATCGACGATGGCTAGGAATCAAATATAGATATCTTACAGAAATCTTATTTACCAAGTTTATAGAATTTTTATTACATCAATAAACTATCTGGCCACTTATCTTTCTACTTATTTATTTCTTTAAAGTTAAAATTGTTTATTATCTAGGTATGTTATTGCAATAAGAAATTTACGATTTCACAATTGTAGTGTTGTTCTCACTAAGAAAACAAAATGACCATATAAATATAGTCGATGACTATTTTCAGATTTATGTGTTCTTAATTTAACCTATGCTCAGTTATATGTAACCTCTAATATAAATAAAACAAAATACTAGCCTAAATGAAATTTATTAAAAGTAAGTTATAAAATTGTTGTACTTCCTTTATTCACTTCCTGGCTTTGGAAAGGAAAAGAATTTATACTCTTCTCTATTATATTAATAAAAAAAAAATTATTATCGATGCTTTGCTGCGCGAACAATGACTACTCTTTGAATATCACTTGTTATCCTGAAAGTACAGATAATTTCCAGGTTAAACTTGGGATGAACTGTTAACACATACTTCAGGGAACATACTTAGCACAATATCAGTCCTTAAATATTCACCGATTTAATAAAAATAATAAAATAAAAACGCACAGATTTAACGCCATATAAATAACACAGGTAAAATTCAATATGGCGGTTTGTTTGGATCGGAGACCTTGACCTGCCTCAATACTGACGTCAGAGAATTCACGCGTATTGGGCTTATATGACAATTAATCCAGGTAGTTTTTCCTAGAGAAAACTGATGCCATTGTGTCGTGTAAAATCCTGGTATGGAATGGTTGTTGTTTGCTATTTTTTGTTGTTGTTTTTAAGTCGATGTCAATACCCTGTATACTAGTGAACTTTAAATAGGCAAGTATTGGTGTTCTAATACTTGGTTGAAATTAAATTAATATAAACTTGTTAAAAATCAATAGGTAATCTAGTAGATTGTCTGAAGTTGCCAGAGCTAAAATGACAGGAAATTATATTCAAGGACACTTTTCATTATACTGTACAAAAGTTCTTCGAAATCAACGATAAGAAAATTAAACAAAAAGATTATGTAAGTATACGTTTCTAATTACTATTCATAGAACAGCATTTTAATTATGAAAAGCAGTGTATGCATACGCATATTTAGTAGTTAATACCCCTACATCCGTATAGCAGCCGTTTTACGTGGAATTCCCGCGATATCTCCGCTAAACTCCGGACTCTATCGACCGATTGTACATAGTACATACATACATATGTTTCTCTTCGTCGATTCAATCGTGTCTCGCGCGAACCGGTCACGATTTGTCTTACCGAGAATCGCGTCTCAGATATGGAAGACCACATATGTATAAATATGTTCATTGCAAGTACATTGCAAGATAATTCTTCGAGTTTCGGAAACTGTGAATATCATATTCCGTTTCCATTAATTATTAGGAAAGACGATTCGGAAATTTTGCATATTCTTCCAGGGATGTGGATCGTTCGGTTTTGTTTTTTTTTCCCGTGAAAAATTCCGTATTCCATTGCAATAAAATAATGTAATGAATTGCAATTGAATAGAACGCTAACTAATTGTATTTTCAAAAGATTAGTTCAGATAAAGCAGTTTCTCTATTGACATACACAAATACAGTTTCTAGAACAGCGGCAGTACGACAATTATGCAATTTGTGCACTTCTTGCAGTGTGAATTTATTAAAGGAAATAATGCTTTTCTGCTATCACTACAGATAAAAATAAATATGACTTATTTCATATAGCCTTTAAAGATAATCAGTCAAATAATACAAAAGAAAAAACATTTTTAGTTATTAGCCTTATTTTACGCATGAGACACAAAGTTCAACTTTTTGGTCACCACAGATGCTTTTCTTGCATATATTACATATAGTTTTCGTCATTCTGCGTTTGCTATACGGACAGAGGTGAGAATTTTCACGCTTTTTTGGTCCTTTATCAACATTTTCGACAGCTTCTTGCGGATTAGGTATTATATTTTGAATTTCTTCATTAATTGAGGTCTTCCAGGTAGGTAACTAAAGTCTGCCCCTCTCAAATAGGGAGCCACGAGAGATTCATGAAGATCTTTCAGTTACTGTCGTAGGTTTTTGGGTTTTTGACCTGAAAAATAGACACATTGGCCACTTGTTGGTTTTTCGAGAACACGAGACAATGCTGCATTTGACCCAAAGTGTGGACACCGCCTTTTGTCTGATTGTAAAATCCTACCATACTAAATCCTACCTACTTCCCGTTTTCGGATTTATGGTTCCTTCGTCATCGCAGCATTAGTAAAAGATATACAAGTTTATTTGGTTTTGGCTTGTAAGAAAATAAAATCAGTTCATTGTCGTAACAAAACATGGATGTTCCAGCTCCCGGCCTTTTACATTTACCCCATTTCCTTCGGAATTTCTCTCTTGTTTGACCGTAAAGTGTCAATAATAGTCAATTTATAGGGTTCCAGTAGCAGCGATTTGGCAAGGGGAACAGATGTGAACCAGTTATCCATTGTAATATTCCGATTCGTTCCATGAACAGTTTTTATCAGCTCTTTTACGTAATGTTCTCCCTGAGAAGTTGCTGTTATAAACGCAAAAAGTCACACTAAGGTTACTCTTCGTCGTTGTGAACTTCAACTTTAAAGATGAGAGTGTCTAGCGTACGTCCGCTCACTGCAAGCTTTCGTCATCAACTGACGTTGTTGACAAGGAGAGACTAATTTGAATACACATAAAAGAGTTATATGATAAAGAATAAATCAGCTTCGTCGATTCGACGAACAGTAACCATCAAGGGTTAATGATTTCACACAGTGAGAAGTGCACAAACTGCATAAAAATGTTCAAGTATATTTACATATTTTTAATAGTACGTGAAGAAATGTACGCGCCTGTGAACACGATGGATCCAACACTACTTTTCATTAATTCACAATCAATTATTATTATTGCCATGTTATTTTATTTTGGGGTGCGTCAACATATACCCATGGCATTCCCAAACTTCAAAAACTGACACTTAGAAATAATGTGGGTGTATGTAAACATACATCTTGTAGACCTCCATATTCAGACAGTTGGTTTTATTTTATACATTTTAGAAGTAACAGCTTTCACAAAAAGTAAAGATAAAAGATAAGGATTGTTTTTGTACTTCAGCAAATAATATTAATAGCTTTGAAATATATAATATCTAAAGCATATCAACAAAATTAAAAAATAGGTAACGTTTTAAAACTATAAAAAAAGGGAACAAAAGTATATACATATATGATAAAACAAAACCAAGTGCAAGTACCTATAGACAAAAGGTTTGTTCGTTGTGCGAATCAGAACTTAATTGGAAACTATTTCGGTTTTTCCAGTGCGCATGATTCAAAAAAGGATTGTAGTTTGAAATTAGTTTGATAATTTACTCTGCGAACACATCCAAAACCGACAATAGTGCCATCTGTGCCTAACAATTGGCATTTATGCGCGCAGCGTGAACTTCGGTATAACTGGGTATAACCTCAAGTTTGTGTTTGTTATCTTGCCTTAGTAATTTGAATACTGGTATTTTTGTGAAAATAACAGGATTAATATGGATGGTAAATCTTTAATATGAAAGTATTTATTGATTGCTTTGCCACTCAAGAAATATAATTTACAGGTTTCGGTATGGTCGATCTTTTGATTATCGCCTCACAAACACAAGAAAACATATTTCCACACGCTTTGTTTTATCTCTCTCGTTTAATGCGCATGTGCGAATTTGAAATCCACAAGAAATCCGTGAACTTTTTGGATTAATCACCAACTGTTACTGACTACAATTTGACACTGTGCGAACACCAAATTCTAAATTGCAAACGGTTCAAATACGAAATTGTAGCACTGCGAACGAGTAATTGTTATTACGCATGCGTCGTTCAGTTGTGGATAGTTGCTGACTGCACAGCGAACAAAGCTAAACACAACATAAAAAGAGCAAATCAAATACTAAACAAACATCAGGTAAAATAACATCTGATATTCAACATACCATACATGAAATACATACATAACACATTATGCTGCTACAAACAAGAATTTTAGGAATACATATTCACAGAATACAAGGCTTTGAATAACAAAATTTCCGGGTTCTAATTATAACATTATAACGAACACTATAATAAATAGAATTAAATTAACATGTATATAAAAAATTCCTATACAGTTGAATTCTACCTGGCCGCAATTTAGACACCAAAAAAATATGTATACATACATATATATTTTTAAATCGGACTTTGGCACCAATTCTGCGATTGAGGACAAGAAACCGACACATAAAAAAATTTAGCGTAAAATTGCGTTTCTAAAATAACGACAAGTAGACAATACAGTAGATAACCTACACAACGCACGATATTTCTGAATGGAAACACACATTTTGTATACAAATATCTGCAATTCTTGGCAATTGTCGGAATGATAATTCATTCGCATTGTGTATAAAAGCGTGGTGTTTTTGTAAACAAGATTTACATTTACATACGTTAAAACAAAATTAATATAATCTAGAATTTAGTGGTTTTGCAGTGGAACATATTTGGGTGTGCTAATATGGAATTAATGATGAATTCTCGGGATTTGTAAAACTTATGTAAACGCTTTGTTGCTTTAGTTTAGATTATTCCAATTCACAAGGTCATTCGATCTAGGAATAATATTGTTTACGATTGTTAAGTAATAATTATTTCTGGAACTCTCAATGTTGGCTAGTCTAATAATAGGGAATTAAATATGTGGATAATTGTTACTAATAATCCTCACTTTTTTTATATAAGTATTTGCATGCTTATTGCAATCGACTCAAAGTATTTAATAGAGTGTTCTATACTTTTGCTAAAAAAAAAATAAGTAAAAACTTTTATAGAGATAAAAACAAAATTGAACTACATATAAATGTAAATATGCAAATAATGTACTTGCATTCTATTTGACATTCGCCATTAGAAATATGGTTAAACTTTCAAAATGTACACCTTGTCGTTTGTCCTGCAAATCTCTGAAGATACTCAGGTGCTTCGATGGAAAGAGGGAGTTTCTAATTTTGAATGGTTTTTTTTTTTTAACTAACACAAATAGATCAGTAATAAATTGGTCATTTAATTAATAGTTGTATACATATAAAGTAAATATAAATATGAAATACATATGTATCTTATACTAAATTTACAAAACAAAAATATAATATCTAGGTACACAATCACAATAAATATGGCAGTAAATGTTCTAATAAAAATTATTTAGTCTACCAGAATTCTCTGTTGAAATTCAACATGACTCCGCGGTCAGCTTTACCAGTACCAGGGCGGCCACCCCAATGTCTGCCATAGAAAGCTTCAACGTTGGCATTGGTTTTCTTGTCTTGGAAGAAATTGTACCTCCCAGATGCTTTTAAGTCGGTCCCTAGTTGAGGGGTATTTTTCACGGCCAAATCAAAGTTGCTATCTGTAAGATACAAGAAATAATATTAGAGATGTTTTATTTTATATAGGTAATATTATTAAATAAACGCTTTTCTGCTTTAACTCTAATTATTACAAAAAATCTAACATAGAAAATTTCCTCATATTAAAAATTACAGTTAAAGCAGAAAAGCATTTATTTAATGATGTAAGAAAAATTGCATTATTGCAGGTAATATTAATAATAATTGATTACTTGTTGGCTTGTGGAGGTAAGAAGCTTCACCGCCTTTCGTGATTGGAGAATGATGGAAGATATTTTTGGTGGCATAAGCGTTAGTGTCCAAACGGTGATTTTTAGTGTTGATCGGAGTGCCTTTGATACCGACGAAAGCCCTACCTGGATCGGTAATATCGGTTTGGCCATAGACTTCAGCTCTGTGATATTACATAGAAAATTAATAATCTGTAAATTGGTTGTATAATACAATTCTCTTGTTTTTACCTTCGAACTCGTGATAAAGGTACTAAAGCGAAGGCGTCACCCTCTTCATTTTGAACAACATCCAAAGGATATCCCAAAGAACTCACGGCTAAACACAATACGACGAAAACACTTGAGAAAAGCATGCTGATAAATATATTGTTTTGTATATTTATGTAAAATAAAATAGTAGATCTTTATTCTCGGAGATACTAAAGCGAACTGATGATATTAAAGAAACTTAACCCTGCTTATATATTAAATTGTCTCTTTACGCCATTAAGGGCAATGGGGATTCCTTGACGTGCTGTGCTGTGGAAAGTCCTGGAGTTTTAGTCTTCATTCCCTAATATATAATTATCGCACTTGTAATCTTGCCATTAACTGTTATAGTGAATGCAAAATGCGAATGCTTCTGTGCGTTATTACAAACATTACGACGCCTTACTCATTCAGAAAGAAATGTACTTAGGAAAGACATTAATACACTAAGAGATAAGCTGGTAAACCCGCGTAGAATACGATGTTGTTTGCACTATCAAGATTAGGTTTATTGGAATCCCGCATCCCAAATCTGTGAAAACTTTGACCTAGGTTAAGCAGATGCATATGTTTATTATGATGGCTAAAAATAACGAATTAAAGATGTCGTAACACATAAAATATAGCACAAAATATCTATGTAGGCTATCTTACGTATTATCTAACTCGTGTTTTAATTTATGAACGCAATGATGTTCATATTTGCATACGTGATGTATATACGACAAGTCAATTTAGCAGATTCAATCTGTATGCATCGTACAGTTTGCGCGCTTGTGATAAGGTAAAAATGGCGTCGATGAAATATTGAGAATATATTTGCTGTTGATTTTATTTCATTTGGTGAAAATTGTCTGTACTACTCCGCTCTCATAGATCCGGTATCTTCACAAAAAAGATTCTTAACATTTTTTTTTACAAATAAATTTCTTGCAAATGTTATTGTTTCGTTCTTGATGTAAGACTACCAGATTGCCAAACAATCAAGTTGGAACAATTATTCCTTCTGGGTGTAACACTTCTCTAATGTCCCGGAGTCAAGTTATCAAAGTCAAAAAGAATATATGTACCAGTGGCGGCTCGTGACGTTTTGTTTAAGGGAGGCTACTGTAGCCTAAGTAACCCTTCTCAGTCAATAAATTATATTTTTATAGTTATTATTGTAGCATTGTAAGTGTAGAATAAAAATTACCACATAAACCACGTAGAGGAGAGTGAAATCTTGCCTGGATAGGAAATGGATGAGGTGATAGGTAAAGTGGTAATAAAAACGTAAAAATAAACTCTTGATAAACGTAATAATAAACCAAAAATAAACTCTAAAAACAATAACAATTCTATTAGAAAAGAAAATTGTAGATTCTTTGTTTATGTATTACAAGCTTTACTCAAAACTAAATTTAAGGCATGAGCATGACAATGTACAAAAAGAGCTTGAGGTGCAATTGTTTTTTTTTTTACTTTGCAAACCATTTAAATGCCCTGCCATAACAGATGCACCATCATATGTTTGAGCGACTAATTTTTTTTTAAAATCATATTTTTCGCTGTTATTTGATAAAAGGTTAAATAAATCTTCAGCTGTTCGACCGGATGATACGTCAAAAAACTCCAAAAATGTTTCAATAACTTCACCGCCCTTGACATAACGTAATATGATGATAATTGAGACTTACAGTAAATATCTGTAGTTTCATCTACTTGCTCAGAAAAAAACGGAGCTTCTTTAATTTCTGTATCTATTTCTTGTTTTAATACAAAAGAAATACAATCTATTAAATCATTTTGTATAGATTTAGATGTACTCGAAAAAGTATTACTACTAGCAAATTTATTAAAACTAGGTTCATATTTACTAAAGAGTTCGAGTAATTCTTTATAATTTCCACGATTAAAAGAATCTGAAGTCTCATTGTGTCCCCGAAAAGCTAAATCTTGTGATGCTAAATATATTGTTACGTCTATTAATTTTCTTAAATTTTTGCGGTTTTCTCTAACTTCATTATTATAGGCAATAATTGCATCTTTACGCGCGCTGTCTACGGCAGTAGCAATATTTTGTTTTCCAAATAATTTAAATTTGCACAACGATGAAATGTGTTCTTTGGACTTAGAATGCCGTTCAATAGCGCGCGGTAGATTTTTAAAATCTGTATAACCTAATTTCGACCACGTTTCGATTTGGTTACAAAAAAGTAGACATGGCCAACAAAATAATCTTTCCCGTTCAATTGAACCAGTTAATCAACCACATTTAGTGTACCATAATGAACTAAAATCACGATTTTGCCGGTTGCCGTCGTTAAATACTACAGATAAATTAGGCCATGGTTTCTCAATGTGTGTAATTTCGTCTCTATGTTTAAACAACTAAAAGAATTTCTTACCAACCAGTGGACAATATCTTGGCAAATTCTAATTTCGTTCATTTTATCCATTTTGTGTGCGTAACCTAACAAAACTCACCCAACGCTTCTTAAGTTATTAGTACTGGGACCTGCGAGTCGCATGGGCAGTTCCGTAGCAACGTTTTACGACCGATAAAGCAACATGCCGATCGGGTAGGATCTCACCGCGGCGGCAAGCCTCCAACCATACGTATTCGCCGTATAAAGTGCACGTGCACTTACGGAGACACATTGCTTTCAGCCATGGCATTAATCATCTGTGGCTAGCCTCCTCGCTTGCTATTATGTGCGTACAGTAAAATTTTGCGCATTATTGGAAATTTGTTTGCATTTTTAAATTCAGTAATGAATAAATATACTATTGATTATATATTTTTTTGCAAAATTGCTTTATTTTAGTATATAACCGATGCTTAAACATTATTTTAATACATAATAAACGCAACTTATTTTATTAAAAATAATAGGAGTGGCTTAGCCTCCGTAACCTCCCCTGACGAGCCGCCACTGATATGTACCTATATTATTTTTACATCACGGATTCCAAAGTCTATTCTAGGATTTCAATAAATAACCTCCCTTAATACCTCACAGGTAGACAACAGGAAAGCCACAAGTTACGGAATCAATCCCAAATAAGCACTACCACACACCTCTGGGGAACACTAAGACCGCATCTCTTGGACATATGTACAAGCCGAAACGGATTTTTAAGAGATTCCGAAGAAACATTAGCTCGCTTGGAATTGCGGTCGCGGTCCGTTGGCCTTTAGGGAGTTCCGTATCCCCTATATCTATTGAAAAACAGGGGAAGTGCATCGTTTTTCACGGTCACTACCGGAAGAGTGACTTTTAATTTGAGTTATGGTCTTTGGGGATCCTCGCGGAACAACACAAAGGCTCCCTGGATTCATGTATTCATATTTGGAAATAATGGAGGGTGCTGAAGTTGTTGTGGGTTCTCGGTTCAGGTGGAAATAGAAGAAATATATGTATAAATCGAAAGGGAAACGTCTGAAAGACATCTTATCAAAAAAACCGAATATAGAATAGAAATCTTCGATCATTCAATGAAGGACCATTCCATTAAATTCTCCGATATTCGTTCTTCGGGGACATGGCAACACTGGACGCCTGCACGCGTAGACCCTCATCAATATCATGTTAGCAAGGGTATAATAAACACTGCGCGCCCCCCACCCCAACGCCGGCTGGCACAATAACATATGTTTCCATGTGCGTGTGAGAAATACGTGATGCACGCTACGTGTACTCGCTAAAAAAAGATCAACATCGTATTTCATTTAAAATTACATTATGACCCGTAAGAAAAGCCTACAGTGACGTATTGAGGTGTCAGTTTATCTTACGATTAAGGCAGGTATATTAACGAAGCTTATTACAGAAGCGAAAGTAAATATCTTTGTATGAAGAAGTCTTAATCTAACAAGACTTATATATGTACAGTGATGGTCTTAATTAATGTCTCCCTCTATGACCGAAAGAGTATCAAAACTACTTTCGCAGACAGTTCGGCTTCTATCGGGGTTGGCAGACATGAATATCAAAGGAATATTTTTCGTTTAAAATAAACCGACCACAAATAAGGTATTATAAATAGCACTACACATAATATTTTCAGATGTGTGCGCATAAGTTATAAATACAAAAACATATGAATAGACGCTTCGTTCGGATTAACAAAAAAAGTGAACCTTTATTCCTTCAAGGAAATACAAAACACTTTATATTTAAAGTTCAACCCTCTCAAATCCTATTTATGTATTAGAAAAACAGTTTGTTAATATAGTGAATTTTTAATAAATTTTCCCTTTTTTTGGAAACTTATATTTAAATATTTGCATTTTTTTAATAAATAAATATCTGGGCCCTATTGATAAGTCTGCTGGGTAAAGAATTCTGTTCAGTTCTTGGTCAAGATTTTAGGTGAAGTACTGAAACTAGTATTTTGAACACAGAGATGGCAAATCTTCAAGACCCTATGTCTTAAAGCTTCACTTAAAGTGATTTTATATTTCAAAGGATGGTTTTAATAGAAATGTAGATATTTTTCTAAGTTCAAACCTTAATTCTGATTGATATCTGATATGAGGCGAAGGACGAATGAATGTTCCATTTTTAAATTCTAGCTTTGTGTTTCTATTGTTTAATTTGCGTTTTATTAGAGACACTCCCTTTTTGAGATATTTGCGGTTAGCAACCGGAGAAGGAACCATCGCCTGTGTGTTATTGGATGTCTGTGCAGTCGATCGGATTTAGACGTATCAAAGCGGTGGTAAATAAATATCAACATGGGGAAGATAGGAGGTTGCGTAATCGTTCCCTGTTCGAAATGGGGGTGGATTTAATTCATTTTCGCTTTTGGGGAATGCTTTTTTACGAGTTTAAAATGATGTATTTTAGTTGAATAGAGCATAATCTAGCCATGTGATTAACATAAATAAAACATTAAGATAAATAACAACTATGTTTTTATTTATTAAAGCTGAATGACAATAAAATAGAATAATAAATAATTATATATAGGTTTTAGAAATCTCTGCGATAGTTGATCATGATCCCGTAGTCTGGGCGCATAGTGCCAGGCATTCCAGCGTAATGCCTCCTGTAATAACCTTCCACATTAGCGTTGGAATTCTTGTCTTGATAGAAATTGTATTTCCCAGACGCTGTGACGTCAGTACCCCATCTATCCGTGTGCGCTGCTGACAAGTCTAAACTACTACCTGCATTTAAAAAGGATTTTTAAGTATTAAGAAGCCTTCCTTTACTAAAAAAAAAAACTTCAAAATGCTGACCTGTAGGTTTGTGGAGGTACGACGCTTCACCCACAGTTGTAATAGGGGAATGATGTCGGATGTTTTTGGTGGCAAAAACGTTCGTATCCAAACGATGGTTCTCATTGTCTATCGGGGTACCTTTCACGCCAATGATAGCTCTTCCTGGATCGGTTACATCTGCGTCAGCATACACTTCAGCTCTAAACGAAGGACATTCATTTTGATGGTTGTATTTAATAAGATAGTCAAGATCTTACCGTCTAACTCGTGATAATGGTACCAAGACGATGGCTTCACCCTCTTCAGTTTCTGCAATCTCCATTGGGTACCCCAATGTACTAATTGCCAAACACAAGACGACAAAAAGGATTGACGAAGACATTGCGAATATTTTTTGTAGGCGTTTTAAACGATGTATAGCTATATAGATCAATTCACTTGAGGAATTGGAATGAAACTGATGCTTTTTGCAGAAGCCCATTCCCTTTTTATACGAATTCCCGTGAATCAAAAATTACGATTTAGTAATTGTGTCTTTGGGGAATTCTTAAAACGATGCTGTAAAACGTATTATCCCATGCACTGCTTATCTCTGTGTTTTGTACGGGAAATGTATTGCTGTTTTTACGGGTCGCCAGAGTTTATCGGCTTGTGATTATTGAAAATGAATAATTATGAAAAGAGTAATCAATCGAGTAACGTACTTAAGGGTTACTATAAGAGTTTAGCCTTTTTAAGTTAATTTTTTTTTAGAATTAACAAGAGAAAACCCTAGATAATTCGGTAGATATATTAATGACTTTCTAAAGTTACGCCGTTAATGCCGACAGTGACGTACAATATAACCACATTTGACATCTACACCGTGATACGTCATTTACTATTTTCACTTGTTTTATGTGCCAAAGGATTCGTATTTTAAAACTACCACATATTAACATAGTTTCACTAAGTACGTAGTAAAACTTGCCCTTCATCTTATGCAGAGTGTTTGAAAATTAGTGATATACCAAAGAATTTTTAAAGCTGTAAAACTCAATTTTTTCAAATATTACACGTCATTGTGACACGTGTTTTTTTGGAAGCATTTATTGGAAATAGTAACACAAAAAAAACAAATCAACTTCTTTGTAAGAACCCTATCGATGATGATCTCATCGTAGGATAGTGCATTTTCTATGTTCGAGCTTATGACTCACGCGCTCTCCAATATACCTGCCCGTACGGTTTACCTAACAGAGTTAGTTTTTTAGTTAGTTATTCGTCGATGTTCTTAGTAGTAAGATCGTGTTAATAAAACTGCGTTATTGGAAATTGTATTTTTAATTCCACAAGCCCTAATAACCAACAGCATTAATAAGTAAAACGATTATTTTAAAGAAAACTATTGAAATTTAAAATTTCTTTTATACAGTGTGTCCCCGGATGGACTGAACAAGAGGGAAAAAAATTATTTGTAGCTGAACGAAAAAATGTCATTCTTTATAATGCATTCTGGTCTATTTCTTTTACCGACAGACAAGTATGAGTTATCCGATATTATTAAGCGAGTGTCTTTAAAACATTCGGCTGGCCTTGATGGCATACCCTGCTTCTTAATAGAGCATGTTGTGCTCTCATTGTTAGAACCTTTGGCATATTTAATCAATCGGTGCTTGAGCGAGGGTGAATATCCGGATAGATTAAAAACTAGTAAACTCGTACCTATACATAAGAAAGGAAATACACTTGACGTCAAAAATTATAGACTTATATCTCTACCATCAGTCTTTGCCAAAATTTTTGAGAAGATCATTAATAAACGATTAGTTGACTTCTTAACTAGCAACAATTTGCTGTCACCTACTCAATTTGGATTGATAGCTGGCAAAAATACCTGTAGTGCAATTGAACATGCTCTGAGTAAGGTTTTGAAGCACTAGATAAAAGAAGTTTTGTTACGGGCGTTTTCTTTGATCTGTCTAGGGCCTTTGATGTGGTAGATCATTCACTCTTGCTTAAGAAATTACAATCGCTAGGCATATTTTTCGTGGCCTATGATCTTTTGTCTTCGTATCTTTTTGATAGGAAGGCTGTAGTTAGTATTAGGGCGGACAATGCAAATATAATTCAAACGCACAATTCTTCAATAATTGACATAACCTGTGGTATACCACAAGGTTCAATTTTAGGTCCCACTTTATTCTTAATTTATACACTGAAACACCATTTACATGATAAAAGTTTTTATTCTGTTTCCGAGTATCTGGAATGCAGAATTTAACTGATTATTTATATGTTTATTGTGTATTTTGTTTACCTATATTTATATTATATCCATTGACAATGTCCATGTTCCTTGAACGATGACAATTAAATATTATTATTATACAATTTTTTGCTTATCTCAAAACCATCAAGTCTGAAACAAAAAAAATATTTAGATTTTTGTTTCAGAATTGATGGTTTTGAGACAAGCAAAATTTTTTATAAAGAATAACATTTTTTCGTTAACCTACAAACAAAATTTATATAAAAATAAAAGCACCATTTGCGTGAAACGAACATTCACTCGAAAATAAGACATAATTATAAAAATCTTCTCCACATTTGTCCAAAATCCATACGCAAAAGTTAAGCTGATGCTGAAAATCTCTCTCACTAATCTGTTGGAGCATTTGGGTATGGTACGGATGAAATTAGTTTTTTAATGATCCTAGCAAAAGCTTGCTTAGTTATTCCTGTTTCCCGGCCAATTTTGCGCTATTCTGGTACGAGGATTTTTTTTATAATAGATTCACATAGATTGACTTTCACATATTTTACGCTTTCAGTTTACCAAAACGTTTGAAGTATCTACATTTTTAAACGCTGTTTTTCTTGGATGGATATTTTTGTGCGTAGGTATTATACCCTTGATGCAAAGAGATCGCATTTACCACTTGTCAAAATCATGTCGATTCTCTCTGGAATAGAATAGATGTTTATTTTTTTGGAACGATTTTAACCATAAATTTCACAGGTGAACTAAAGTCAGCTTCAATTGATTGCTTATTTCATAATTATTCATTTTCAATCATCACAAGGCGATAACCTTTGGCGACCCGTAAAAACAGCAATACCATTCGCATACAAAACACAGAGATAAGCACTGCATGGGATAATACGTTTTACAGCAACGTTTTAAGAATTCCCCAAGTCCACAATTACTAAATCGTAATTGTTGAATCGCGTGAATTCGTATAAAAAGGGAATGGGCTTCTGCAAAAAACATCAGTTTCATTCCAATTCCTCAAGTGAATTGATCTATATAGCTATACATCGTTTAAAACGCCTACAAAAAATATTCGCAATGTCTTCGTCAATCCTTTTTGTCGTCTTGTGTTTGGCAATTAGTACATTGGGGTACCCAATGGAGATTGCAGAAACTGAAGAGGGTGAAGCCATCGTCTTGGTACCATTATCACGAGTTAGACGGTAAGATCTTGACTATCTTATTAAATACAACCATAAAAACAAATGTCCTTCGTTTAGAGCTGAAGTGTATGCTGACGCAGATGTAACCGATCCAGGGAGAGCTATCGTTGGCGTGAAAGGTACCCCGATAGACAATGAGAACCATCGTTTGGATACGAACGTTTTTGCCACCAAAAACATCCGACATCATTCCCCTATTACAACTGTGGGTGAAGCATCGTACCTCCACAAACCTACAGGTCAGCATTTTGAAGTTTTTTTTTTTAGTAAAGGAAGGCTTCTTAACACTTAAAAATCCTTTTTAAATGCAGGTAGTAGTTTAGACTTGTCAGCAGCGCACACGGATAGATGGGGTACTGACGTTACTGCGTCTGGGAAATACAATTTCTATCAAGACAAGAATTCCAACGCTAATGTGGAAGGTTATTACAGGAGACATTACGCTGGAATACCTGGCACTATGCGCCCAGACTACGGGATCATGTTCAACTATCGCACAGATTTCTAAAATCTATATATAATTATTTATTATTCTATTTTGTTGTCATTCAGCTTTAATAAATAAAAACATCGTTGTTATTTATCTTAACGTTTTATTTATGTTAATCACATGGATAGATTATGCTCAACTAAACTAAAATACATCATTTTAAACTCGTCAAAAAGCATTCCCCGACAGCGGAAATGAATTAAGTCCAGCCCCCATTTCGAAGAGGGAATGATTAGGCAACCTCCTATCCTCCCCATGTGGATATTTATTTACCACCGCTTTGATTCGTCTAAATCCGACCGACTGCACAGACATCCAATAACACACGTCTGAGGAATAAGAGGAGATCCTTCTCCGGTTGCTCACCGCAAATATCTAAAATATTTGCCGAGATAACAGGGGGAGATGGCAGTGTCTCTAATGAAACGCACATTAAAAAATTGAAACACAAAGCTAAAATTTAAAAACGAAACATAGATTTGGCATTATCCGCCATATCATCTGCATAGAGTATAGAGTAAGTTACTTATTTATATACTGACTTCCAGAAAAATTGCAACACCTAGAAGCTGTTTAACGATTTTATTGAAATTTTCAGAAAACGTCTATTTCTATGAAACAAAGTTATGATTAAGTTTTAAAAACAAAAGAAGAAAAGCTTTAAAAGTTTTTTCAATAATGAGTTGCTCCGCCACGATTTGTAATGCACTCATCTAGACGCCTTGGCATTCTATTAATCAAGTGATCTATAGCTGCTTGTGGTATATCGTCCCAAGCTTCTTGAATCCGTTGTTGAAGATCGTGTAAATTATCTGGAGGGTGCGGTAAATTACCTATTCGCCTACCAATCATATCCCATACATGTTCAATGGGCGACAAATCAGGCGACTGAGCAGGCCATGGGAGGACGACAATGTTAGATTCTTCCAAAAACCGTGTTGTAGCCCTTGCCGTATGAGGGCGCGCATTATCCTGCTGGAAAATGGGATTTTGCAGCCCCTGAAGATATGGAAGGCCAACTGGTTGTAGCACATTAGCAATGTAACCAGCTGCGTTAAGGTTGCCGTCAATAAAGACCAAGGGTGATCTGCTACCATAACATATTGCACCCCATATCATAACTCCTTGAGCGAGGGCTGTGTTGCGTTCCACAAAAAATTTTGGATTTTTACGTTCTCCACGCATCCGTCTGACTCTCCTACGACCATCGTGGGCCCACAAGCAAAATCGGGACTCGTCACTAAACACAATTTGATGCCATTCCTGCGCCCAATTAATCCTTAAGTTGCTCCACTCTAGTCTGCGTAGACGGTGAAGTGGTGTAAGAGGAAGACATAAAAATGGACGATATGAACGCAATCCATAAGATCTTATCCAGCGATAAACAGTTGACATTGACATTCTGAGTCCTGTACCTCTCATCCAATCATTTGCAATTGATCGAGTTGTTGAAAATCTATCTCTTGTGGCCAAAAGTCTTAAGCGACGTTCTTCGCGATCTGTAGTCCTTCGAGGACGTCCAGATCCACGGCGACGATGTTGAACCCCTTCCTCGGACCATGTGGACCAACACCTCAATACCGTTGAAACATTTCGGTTTACACGACGAGCAATTTCTCTTAGCGAAAGTCCGGCCTCTCTCATACCAATAATACGGCCACGTTCAAAATCACTTAATTGGACAAAATGTTGATGCTGACGTACTCTCGGCATTGTTATCAAGTGCAGAATGAAATTGTGACGTAACAACAACAATTTGCAAACTTGACAGTTACTAAATGGTCTAATACTTCAAATTTATAGTTACTATGTGCTATGGAAACAACCTGCAAAAAAAAAAACCACTGGCTAGATTTTATTCAAATTTTAATCATCAATTTGTTTAATGAAAATAAACGTTTCCTGAAAATTTCAATAAAATCATTCGACAACTTCTAGGTGTTGCAATTTTTCTGGAAGTCAGTATATCTGAGTATTGTTTGTTGTTGTTTTGTCCTGATTCTTGTGTTCTTTATTACTCTCCCCATTGTTATTATAAACAGTGGCGGGCTTAGACTATCGCCTTGGTTTATTTCTTTGTCTATTCATCATTCATATTTAGCACTCCAATTACTCTCTTGTATATATTTTTTATTACCCCGATTATTTTTTTTTGTGAATATCAGCAGTGAAAAGAAAAACCTGTCGATCATTTTTCACTACTCTTGTCTACAATATTTTATCAAAATCGGAGGTAATCAGTTCTGTCCCTTTGCTAGTTAGCTGAATTATGAATGTAGTTGGTGTGTTTCACTTTGGATTACACAGTAAAAATCAAGTTTAAATTTTTTGTTTAAACCCCGCGCCGTATGAGGTTGCCCGCCTTATGGTATATTTGCCGGCTATCAACTCGATCAGATCTTATCTAACACCCTTAAGCTATTAAGGATTGAAAGTGACACCAACAACAGAATGTAATTTCAATAATCCTTTCATCCTTTACACACAGTTAATAAATACATTCGCTTCGCGTCACTGCCTACATCATAATAAATCCTACGCGCGCCTTCAGCGATTAGAAAAATCACCCGATTAAGTTGGAAACCTCCTCGAATGCCCTTTGGAATTTCCAAGTTTCTCCGTGCACTATACTTTCCACCTGTCGTACACCCCTTCTGAGTTTGGGGATCGCGTGACCGCCGGGCCGAGCGCTAGCTCACATGTTTATTTAAGGCCCCTGGAAAGGCAGAACACGTTTCGAGAATCAATTTGTACTCACGGGACCGCAACGTGACGCGCCGTAGGACGCCATCCGTTCTCCGGATCTCGGTAAAACCGTCCTGTTCGACGGGAAAGTTACAGAAATTGCGCCCTGTTACGTGCAGGTAAGAGTGATGAATGTATCTTCCTCGTACGATTAAGGGCTGAACGAATAGATAGGAATTTATTGTTTATAGAGGAGAATAGGTTTAAAATAAACATCTCGTTTTTTTTTTTTTATTTTATTATTATCGAACATTGAATGAATATTTTAATTATATAGAATAAATTAAAATAAATTATATTTATGATATAAAATAGCAAATAGTTTTTACGAAGCAGTCGTGGCCGAGCGGTTAAGGCGTCTGACTAGAAATCAGATTCCCTCTGGGAGCGTAGGTTCGAATCCTACCGACTGCGGTCTTTTTTTAAAATAACTCTTTGATTTTAAATTATGCTTTAGCAATTTATTAATGATTTTTAATAAATTGCCAATTTTCCAATAAATAATATTTGCTGAAAATTACCTAATAACATCAAGTTACACAATTTAATCTTTTATGCACGTGCGTAACATAATATATAAATGTATATAATAATTTATTTTTGCAAAATTTTTAATTTTCTAATCCCAGAATGTAAATTAGAAAAAATAATAGTTAGTTTTAATGTGTTTCAAAACCAAGAGGTGCCTCTGCGATCGGTAACATAATTTATAACCAGGGTGTGGGCTATTTAGATAAGGATTGCATTCTTAAGGGGGTGTCAACTTCTATCAGTTTCTCACGCGAATGTCACACGATGTCTTATGAAAAATCAAGAAAGCGGGTTCTTGCTCTGTGGTGTGAATGTTCGGTATTTTTTTTTGCGTGTTGCAGATCATTTCTTGCTGACGAATGTCTAATAAATTAAGCAAGGTGGTTGAGTGTGTTTTATTTAAAATACGCAAAAGTACATATGAATATACAGTAAATTATATAAGAAAAAGAAGTTATCATATTACAGGAAGCAGAATATCTTAGAAAATGTAGCACAAACATATAAGTACCTGTCACACAGTGTAGGGTAAATTTATATTAACAACACAACAAAATAGAACCAATAATAGTTTTAAAAATCCCCGTGGTAGAAATAAATGAAAAAAAATGTGTAAAATACGTACCATTTTTCAAATTTTTCCGTTGTTATTTTGCAAAAAAATTAAACAGGTTGGACTGCTAAACTGAAATATGCAAACCATAGTAAAATCGCTTCACATATATAGCATGAATGAAGATGTTGCCTCTAAAGAAGCTTCAAGTGACAGACCTAAAACAAATGGTTTAGGTGATTTTTACTACATGCTTAGCAGCTGCAATATAGATTTCAAATATGAAGTGTATTTTACCTGTATTTCGCCGATCTTTGAAGCCACTAAGGTTTCAATTTCAGCGTCGGTGTCCTGCATCTGAACTGCATCTGAAAAGACGCAGGGACATTCCAAATTCTGGCAAATTTTTGTTGACCGGCTACGGTTTAATGAGAAAAAGGTTGTAAACGTACGTGCAAGTGAGGGAACTGTTAAAAAATACAAGAAAACGACATAATTCACATCAGAATAAAAAAAATCATTGAAGCAATCTCCAATTTTTACAAACGGATAAGTTTAGCGTAATTGTATAGGATATCTAATTCCCAAATTTTCATTTCTTAGTGTAAAAGCATAATAAAAACATCTTTTCACTGCATATTTTTACGCACCGAGTGCATCAATATATTTCATGCGGTTATTGGTAATCCTAGTTAACCACGATGTCTAGCATTTTATTCTCCCGTTGCACGTGAAGATGAGCAATACCTCTTTTACGTATAGGCGGTATACCTAATTCGTCTAGGGGGCGAGTTTATATTCAACTGTAAACAAACTGTCAAGTGGTTGTCGCTCCTAGGTCCCTCTATTTTACACCGAAGAAACTACTTTTCCCAGTTAAATACACAGGCTTTTCTTTTGGCGAGAGTTACTCGAAAATGCGCGCATCAAATTAATTCAAAAAAGCTTAATCGCTTCCTCATACGGTAATGAACCGTATAAGCTTCTTTCGTGGTATTTCACCGTCGCTTACTGAAGTAACTCTCAATGAAAGATTTAGTGCGGCGCCCCCCTTAAAAGTATGCTTTTATCTAATTACTGTTGTAAATATGGTTGCCTATACAAAAGTAGCACTTTATATTTAGGATACAATGCTTTTACCATTTTCTTACATAAGTGAAATTTCGCACCATTCCAACCAATACATATCTCGAGGAAACAATACATTTGTATATATACTCTCCTATTGTTAAGAATTCCCACCAAATCGTGGACGCGACGGCACTTCTAAGCGTCCCCTATTATTTCGCTACTTGGGAAATTCTATTATACGCTCACCGGCTAGCGATCGCATTCTTGTCTGACTGCCAGCGTTGATCTTGCGGCGGCGCCGTTATGACAATGCGGTTGACGTCCTCGAGCACCGAGAATGTCTCTAAGTATTTCCTCCTATAATATATACCCCCGAACTGTCTTTGCACCGCACCGGATTCTCGAGCCATCCCGAACGGGAGCTCACAGGACCATTGTCCCGCTCTCACCGGCAGATATTCCAGGGCGTCAATTCCGATATTTATTGTCCCGAGACGTTCTCCCAGATCGGCTGCATAACTATAAAATTTGATACGAAAGCGATTCGGTCGGCGGCCGCTTAAAATATCTTTCCGATTACCTTCGGTGGCGACGAGAGTCTATATGCGAGATGCGGAGGAAGGAGAAGATGCTATTATTTTTATAGTGACTTGCGTCTCATGAAGTTTCGAATTCTTCCTCCCGACGGAGTTTCCTTGTCGGGTAGCGTAATTTAATGTCTTGAAATATTCAGTAGAGGCATATGACTTTCTTTTTTATTTGATCCCATCGATGGGTATTGAATCAAATCTCGAATATGTAGCAGTTACTACAAAATTAAGAAAATTTAGTAAAATATCAAACTAGTACAGCTTGTATGTAAAAGCAATTTTAACTAATCAACTATTCAGATTAATAAATAATATACACATTGTACAGGTGTTTCAAAACAGTCGTCCACTATTTTTTTTTTTTGCGGTCTATGGCAGCTAGACTGATGCGACAAAAAAATTAATAATAAAACCCAGTGGCGGCTCGTCAGGGGAGGCTACGGAGGCTAAGCCTCCCCTATTATTTTTAATAAAATAAGTAGCGTTTATTGAATAATAATAAAATAAAGCAATTTTGCAAAAAAATATATAATCAAGAGTATATTTATTCATTACTTAATTTAAAAATGCAAAGAAATTTCCAATAATGCGCGAAATTTCACTGTACGCACACGCACTATAATAGCAAGTGCTAGCCATAGATTTGGCTCCGCACCGATGATTAATTACATGGCTGAAAGCAATGTGTCTCCGTAAGTGCGCGTGCACTTTATACGGCGAATACGTATGGTTGGAGGCTTGCCGCGCGCCGCGGTGAGATGCTACCCGATCGGCATGTTACGTTATCAGTCGTAAAACGTTGCTACGCAACTGCCCATGCGACTCCCAGCTCCCAGTACTAATAACTTAAGAAGCGTTGGGTGAGTTTTGTTAGGTTACGCACACAAAATGGATAAAATGAACGAAATTAGAATTTGCCAAGATATTGTCCACTGGTTGGTAAGAAATTCTTTTAGTTGTTTAAACATAGAGACGAAATTACACATCGTACAAAACATTCAGAAACCACGGCCTAATTTATCTGTAGTATCTAACGACGGTAACCGGCAAAATCGTGGTTTTAGTTCATTATGATACACTAAATGTGGTTGGTTAACTGGTTCAATTGAACGGGAAAGATTATTTTGTTGGCTATGTCTACTTTTTTGTAACCAAACCGAAACGTGGTCGAAATTAGGTAATACAGATTTAAAAAATCTACCGCGCGCTATTGAACGGCATTCTAAGTCTAAAGAACACATTTCATCTTTGTGCAAATTTAAATTATTTGGAAAAAAAAATATTGCTACTGCTGTAGACAGCGCGCGCAAAGATGCAGTTATTGCCTATAATAATGAAGTTAGAGAAAACCGCAAAAATTTAAGAAAATTAATAGACGTAACAATATTTTTAGCATCACAAGATTTAGCTTTTCGGGGACACAATGAGACTTCAGATTCTTTTAATCCTGGAAATTATGAAGAATTACTCGAACCCTTTAGTAAGTAATATGAACCTAGTTTTAATAAATTTGTTAGTAGTAATATTTTTTCGGGTACATCTAAACCTATACAAAATGATTTAATAGATTGTATTTCTTTTGTATTAAAACAAGAAATAGATACAGAAATTAAAGAAGCTCCGTTTTTTTCTTGGCAAGTAGATGAAACCACAGATATTTACTGTAAGTCTCAATTATCAATCATATTACGTTATGTCAAGAGCGGTGAAGTTATTGAAAGATTTTTGGAGTTTTTTGACGTATCATCCGGTCGAACAGCTGAAGATTTATTCAACTTTTTATTAAATAACAGCGAAAAATATGTTTTTTAAAAAAAAAATAGTCGCTCAAACATATGATGGTGCATCTGTTATGGCAGGGCATTTAAATGGTTTACAAAGTAAAAAAAAAAAAAACAATTGCACCTCAAGCTCTTTTTGTACATTGTCATGCTCATGCCTTAAATTTAGTTTTGAGTAAAGCTTGTAATATAAACAAAGAATCTACAATTTTCTTTTCTAATTTAATTGTTATTGTTTTTAGAGTTTATTTTTGATTTATTATTACGTTTATCAAGAGTTTATTTTTACGTTTTTATTACCTCTTTACATATCACCTCATTCATTTTCCTATCCAGCCAAGATTTCACTCTCACCTCTACGTGGTTCTTGCTAGACAATAAGTTATATTTTATTTTAATCTATTTTTTTTCAATTTTTATTCTACACTTACAATGCTACAATAATAACTATAAAAATATAATTTATTGACTGAGAAGGGTTACTTAGGCTACAGTAGCCTCCCTTGAAGAAAACGTCGCGAGCCGCCACTGCTTGTAATAACGGCACTGTAACTATGTATATGCAGATACATAGATGTATTCATGTGGAACAAGTGCTTTCCTCTAATATGCATTAGCTGTAGTACGTAATTAGCATATGACCGTAAGGCAAAGAAAGGAACTATCTAACGATGTGCTGTTCCAATTAAAATCGCCCTATCGTTTGATATTCAATAATTTTGTAACATTTCAAATTGTTCAGTTCTATTTAAGTTTACGTTCGCCCGACTATTGAACGGTCACCAAGCAATAGCTACATTTTTTTCCTGCGATAAAATTCAATGGCTGCACATGTCGTAAAAGGATCGTCACAAAGTCGTTTCGTCTTTTATGACAGAAAACAAGGGCTGTTGTTTAAGATTAGGTAATAGGTTGTTATCGTATGTTTATGTTTATTATAAGTATTATTTCTAAATATTCTTCTTTACTCGCTTGTTTTTGGTTAATGTATCTTTGAGAACATGGAAAAACTTAAAATTTGTTATGCTTAATGTTAAATATTTTTTCTAATGCTTGTAGATTTGGATTGGATTATATACCAATAGATATAGTATTTCTTAAATAGTATACTATTTGAAAGTTATTTGAAAGTAATCTGCGGCCTGACAACACGGTAGAAAATAGAAATCCACAGTTGCAAACTGCAATTCGCTCACTGGCAGAGCACTAATTACACTCTTTGATAAATGTCTGGCGTAAAAATGCTCCTCTGCGCATTGTCTTGCTGCAGCCAGTAAACTATGCAGTAGACAAAGGGAAAAAATGCTGCATTATAAAGTAAAATGGAACGCGAACAATATGAAAGCTTTAACAGAATGTGGAGTAAGTACCATTCTTATGTTCTTATGTCTATTATTGTCCCTTTTCTATTAAAAAGAAGGGTTCTAATGCCTTGTCATACAAAAGGGATTTTAATGGATATCACCGAAGAAATCAACTAATTGAAATTAAAGTGAGTACTATAATGTTACTAAGTGGTGCAAAGAAGGTAAAATGGCTCTGTTTAGGAGAACTGTTTTTTTACAAATACATGTTTCCGCCTTTGTAAATTTGTATATATTTTTTTTCATTAGCGCACACTTTAAATTACTTTCTGAAGTTTTTTATTCATATTGCACGGGGTACTTAGATCATAATCCTTTATTGACCCATTGAGTGTTGTTTTTGCTTCTGAAAATACATACCTCAAGTCCTAGAAGATCAAGCACTGGAAAGTTTCATGTATGAAGATTTGGAATGTTTAAGTGCGAACTGTATTTTCGAAATATCTTTGTTGAATGATCTCATAAATAAGTAAAAAACTTATTCTGTTGACGTGCTGGCAGTCGAATTATCTTTCGACCATTAACACGCAACTTTTGCAATGTACGAATTGTCTCCGGAGACGAGTCGAGTTTTCTCCCGAGATGGGTCGAATTGTCTCGCAAAATAGATAGGAATAGCAAAACACAAGACCAGGGTAGATAAAGCATTAAATTGCAGCAATACGTGGTACATAAAATTGCACCTTTGATAAGAAGGCAGGACAATCGATTTTATCATTAATTAATCTCTGCAACAACATTGCGGCCTGATGCTCACATCTGCTAGTTAGAGGTAAAATTCACAGCATTCTGCAGGTCAGCTCCTGTTGGTGGATAATGTCCGTATAATTTATAGGAAATAAATCGCAGAAACCTTATAATAAATATACGGAATAAAAGTTCAAAGCAGCAGCTATATATCGAAAAAGGATTAGCGTCATATTACGTCATTGAATATTATTGTTTACCTGCCTTTGGGTGCCACCCTGCTGTTGGGAGACTGTTCAGTCGCATGGCCTTTTCCACGAGCAGGTAATAATTTTGTTTTGAGAGACAACTGGAACCCTCTTTTGTTAATACCTATTTTATAAGGGTATTACGTAAAATAATGCATCTAATATTTTTTCTAAGGCACCTTTGCATCATCGAGGGTCACTTTGGAGGAAATATTACGTTAGAAGTTTTAAGTTTAAGCTAAACTGAAAATTACGTGTTAGTCCTGCCAAAAATGTCTCATCGAAAGCGATTTTATGCACAGTAAGAAAAATTTCGTTGTTAAGTGAAAATTTGTTAGCTACAAATTTTTATGTTGAATTAACATAGAATAATGGTTGATTTAGCAAACTGTGCTATAAAGGAGGTTTTGTTATGTTGTATTTTGTTAATATACACAACAGCCTTTTCAATTTAGCAACATTATTCAGAAAATTACTAATGTACACAACACTCTTGTTAATGCAACATATTGCTTTGTTACTTTGCATTTTATAATTTCTTTGGTTTGAATATGCGTTTAACGAAATATGTATGTTTTTATGAGCCAACAGTACTTTACTTGTTTCGTCTCAATTAGTGTCTGAACTTACAAGTTACAATAACACAACCGGCATTCATAAACACAATTGGCGATTAGTAGGTAGTGCATTTTTAAATTATACACCAACTTTAAACGCTGGTTATCTTAAATAAATGTGTTTAAATTGTTTTATTTTTACAAATTTTTAAGATGTATTTGATTAGGGTTTTTAACTTCTTTTAAGTATACTTAACTTTTTTTTTTACTTTTATGCACTACTTAATTAATTATTACAGCGTCATCGTTCTCAATTATATTATAAATTTAATTGTGAGAAACTTATCCTTAATAATGTCATCCCTTGCCTCTCGATAACGCTGAAGTTAGAGGGAATTGTTCGCGGAATCCGCTGAGCCGAAAATACATTCCAGCAGGCTAAAATAACCCGACGCAGTTCTATACTTAACATACACACGTTTAAAACATCCGTGAAACCCGTAAAGAGTAGAAGCCAGCGCACCAGAGAATACATCGGATTGTTTAATTTATCCCGTTCCCTACTGCGTTTGCTTGCCTTCGCGTCAACTTCGCTATGGACGCTCTCCATCTTCGTCTGGATAACTGCAGCGAGTTGTGTATTCGACGCTGGAGATGTGCACCCTAAAACATGTAGGAAGCGCGCATACAAAATAAATAAGCGGAGAGGCTAACTGCAAATGTTGTGATGACTCAAGCATCGAGCGTAGGACGAAATTATAGATCGTAGGAGACGCTAGCTGCAGCTCGGTGTTTTTTTTTTTTGTTTTTACGAAGTGCCTACGCGTGGAATTATCAACTTAACAATGGGGGAGGTTAAATTGTTAGTTATTCTCGGTAAATGCATAGGATAGATTCTTTTGTTTTTTGAGAATTTATCGACGGGTCATGTTATTATAAAACCTGGAAAATAAGATATGATTATGTCAATTACTATTGTTTGCGGACACGCAAATTTCAATCTGTACTAATACGGTGTATCAGGGAATATAAAGTTTCATCATAATTGGGGTCTGGTGTATTGAATGTGTTTGTTATAAAATAGAATAGTGGTACACCTTCAGAGATAAAATTTACTCTTTGTAAAATACCGAGCGAACACATGCAAGCTGATGGGTCGTAGCCAGTGGCGACTTCTCAATAAGTGCACATGTGCACGTGTACCCCCAACTAATATCTTCATCTAAAGAAATTTATTTTTGTGTTTGACGTAAACCTAACGTTTTCTATTGGGCATTTAGTTTTATTTTTCATTTCCGATGTTCGGTTCAGACTCCAGGCGCGAACATGCGTAATGCGGCTCGTACACTGCTCTCTCGAACTGGCCCGTGATTGGAGCAGCAGCTGCCCCTCGCACACCCACACCTCCCGTAATAGTCCTCAGTACTTAGCTACCATATGTACACATTTAGTTTGTGTACGGTCGTCCGTTAGTTTGGTGTTGTATACCGGGAACCGGGAAATTACTTTTGTTGTATTCGCGCGTAATTATGGCGGATAAAATGCGAGTTTTGAAGGTTAATTTTCAAAACCGGACTCCCTGGTACCTACCCACATGTGCACTCCCAAAATAAAAGTCCACGCGCCGCCACTGGTCGTAGCGGGAATAAACATGTCCGTGCCAATCCCTGGACGGTACTGAGGACTTCATTTGCAACAGCGACTTTGTTGACCATCTTGATAAAACGACATCTCGGTTATGCCAATTCCATCGAATTCTTGCAAAAACAAAGCAAGCACCTTCATCATTTCAAAAAAGTATGGTCTGATTCCCCCTGACATGCCCTTGAATGTAACACATCGTTTTCCAAAATTTTAATACATATATCAACTAAATAGGGGCTAGGTATGTTTCCCTCAACAATTAACAAACGAAAATGGCGCGTTACTCTTACCTTAGGCATAAACTAAATACGGTTCAGTTTTTAAATTTTCTGCACTTTTTACAGTGTGAAATACCGTACTGCCTGGCTTTCTAAGAATTGTATTTGATGTAATTCAAATCGTAGGAATATGTCGGCCTCGTTTAACTCAATTTGTCAGAACGCACATCCGGTAAACGAGAGATGTGAGGTTCAAATCCTACATTACGTAAAATTTTTAATAGGAAAATTTTTTAACCAAATACTATTGTTTATCAATTTCTCAAGATTATAGAAACTACACATGATATAGTACTATTCATGCTGGTAGCATTTTTAGATTGGTTAAATAAACCTCTGAAATAACGAATAAGAAAGTTAATGTTGAATTTGCGGTACATTTGTGTTACATTAGAATACTTCATAGATACAATTCATAATAACATTTCAATATAACATAATAAACCTTCTGCCCATCCAGGCAATGGAACAATAACTCATTTGCCGTGTTTAAAATCGAAAAACATGCGCTCATTCAACCGGATAGGAACGAAAACAAAAGAATAAACCATAATGGCTACTACGCCAACAAGTTCGAAAAATACCAGTTAAGTACAATCTCCTACATAGCTCTCTACCTGAGCGAGCGTTGCTTGTTGCGAATCGCATGTTCACCATGGTGATTAGCTATTATCTACAGGAAACTATGCATTATACCAAATGACACGCTTATATTGTGTACTGGATTTTTTTAAAACGTATAAAAAGAAACGTTTCGTACACATAAATAACTTCCGGTTTAATTCATTCGTATTTCAATACATATGTATATTATTTGTATTGTTCATTCTGATAATATTAGCAAATATTTGCGATTTTATATAGAATAAGTAAGTCTATTTATAAAACGTAAATGCCTAAAAATGTTGTTAGTTGAAACTCAATTACGATTCTTATAAATTTAAAAACCAATAAAATGTAATTGTAAAATATGAAAATTACAATTAATTGATTGTCAATTGCTTTATTAATATACTTATTATGTATTTTGGCATAGTTAGTTTCTTTCTCATAATTGTGACACATTCCTAACATGTATGCAACTAATTACTGTGTCGCAGAAAAATGAAACAAATACGAGCATATTTTTACCACCCGCGTGTGATTATTTTCACTATCCTGTAGAGTTGATGGTACCTTCTTTCAAGTTTTGATTCAACATCGTTATTTACAAACGATATGATTAATCGGGTATTGCTAACTGATTTTTAAAACCGGCTCTTTTTTAGAACCGGCTCTTTTTTAAAACCGGCTCTTTTTTAAAACCGGCTCTTTTTTAAAACCGGCTCTTTTTTAAAATCGGCTCTTTTTTAAATTGGTTTTTAAAATCGTTTATGGTTTTTATTTTGAAGATCAGGGTTGTCCAACTGGCGGCCCGCGGGCCGCATCCGGCCCGCGATGCTATTAGTTGTGGCCCGCGTAATTATTTTTATACCTCACGTTATTTTGTTATTACTTAACAAAATGATTATATGGCCCGCAACCACATCAAAGGTTTTAGTTTTGGCCCTTGAGGCCTTGCAAGTTGGACACCCCTGTTGAAGATGATTAAGCTTAATCAAGCTTATTTTGCTCTTTTCCAGCTAAAATCAGTGCTAGATAGTGACTCCCAGCTGAATGTATATTACTCATTGGTATACTCTGCCATTTCTTACAACATCTTGATGTGGGGACAAAGCACAGGCGTGTACTTATTGCTCAGAAAAGAATCTTGCGCTTAATGTTCGGATTGGGGCCTCGTGATAGCTGTAGGCAGTTCTTTCGTGCCTACAAGCTGTTAACGTTGCCAATATATACAAGGCAGTGATACATGTCAAAAAAAAATAGCCACTTATATCTTGGGGACGAAAGGAACTACCAAACTAGACAATGTTATATTTGTGTACTACCCAGGCACCTTACGGCTCTTTTCGAAAAGTCTCCAAAGTATAGTTTTGCCAGATTATACAATAGCTTGCCTCTGCATACGAAACATATTAATAACTTAAATGAATTCAAGTGAAATTGTAAAAATTTTTTAATTGATAAGTGCTGCTGCTTTTATGAGGAATTTTTATCGTTGTAACATACTTTTGTTTTTATATTTGTGTGCTTTTGACTATTGCTTATACCAGCCATGTGATCGGACGGCAAATATATATTATTATTATAAAATTTAAAATTTTGACTTTATATGGTCTTGATTCCTTTCATGTTAAGGTAATTTCTTTCATATTTTGTTTAACAGTAAAATTAGTAAGTAATAGCGACTTTTAGCATCAATTTTTCTATTTTAACGATAAAAATTATCACAACATTCTTATTAAGATCTCGCAGTATATTTCACGTTTTTAGAGGACAACCTTATATCCATCTCGCATCTTTTCCGTCGAAAACGGCCGAGAAAGGCTTTTAAATTACGCACACAGACACATCTTTGTGTATACAGCGGGGACCCTTCTTCATTCTTCGGTCTTTGTGTCGTGCACTTATATACAAAGATGCAGCGCCTTTATTTGACCTTGAAGTTATTTCTCACTCCTTCGATTTCATTCTCCCGAGTCGTGTTAAACATCAACCTGCTCTCAGAGTAGTAGTGAGTGCATCTCTTCTTTCGCGGTCGTCCGCCCGACTCTCTCACAGCACGTCGTCGTTAGATTCCCTACTGTCACTTACGCGATAGGTGAACGCAAATAATCTACACGCGTATCTTATCTGCACCAGTAACATCCTCCTTCTCCGACGGTCTCGCATCAAGATAAGCGCGCGATTTCGTACAACCGCCTAGAGTTCCGTTAATTTTATTATTATTACGACTGCACTTAACCGCTTCACCCGTCAGTGTAACTTTCGCCGTGGAATCGGCCGGTTTGCGTTCGCGCGCCTATAGCTAGTGATGATCGTGACGTGGGGCGAAACGACGAGCGAGCATGGAGGACGAAGAACCGCTGACGCCGGCTGTAAAATCGGCGGTGCATTTCTTCAATAATCTAAACAAGCCGGAGATCAAACCCAAGCCACGTCCACGTGTCGTCGTCAAGCGTAAATATAACGTCGAAGAGAAAACTGGCGCCATGAATTTGATCAATCACCTCAACGGGGAGACGAAACACAAGCCCAATTCGGAATCTAAAGCGTTCAGGCCGAAATACAAAGGCGGCAGTAAGGAAAAATTGATTGTGGACGAATATGAAACCAATGTGGAAATAAGGAGCAAACCAGATCTAGTTTTGGAAATCAACGATAAGCCCAAAGTAGCACCCAAACCGAAACCTAGGGTGAACATCTCTAAATGGAACCAAATTAAAGATGAAAATCAAGTATTAACAGTCACAATCCCACTAGAAGGCAATACTGCGACCACCCCCATTTTATTAGAGGGCACCCATGATGACAAATCAAAGAAAATCGAAACATTCAATTCAGTTTTAATCCTTAAAAGTTTAAATCCCGTTTTCACGACCAATCAAACCCAATTCATCCAAGAGAATTCCTATACCAGATCTATCACGTCTTTAAACCCATCAAGCAGTAATACCAACTCCTCAGTATTAATCGTAAAAAGTGATAGCGTCAATGCAGTCACCACTGATGACGATACTAAATCTTTAGTGGTACCACTAGATAATTTAGATTCAGAAACGATTCCTAAAGCTTTTCAATCCCAGCCGAAAATCATGGTTAATAACCCAATTTTGTCATCTGGTGATATAGTCATTCCCCGTCCGAAATTTCCACAGAGATCCCATTCTAAACAGGAGAAAATCAGGAATTCCCAAAGCTTAGAAGATCTTAGGATTGGTGAAGTGCTTTTGGGAGAAACTATAAAAGAAACTAAAGCGAACATACAGCAAAGTATGGAATGCCTGTTGGAGTTTGAGAATAACAAGCAAGGATTTAAATCGAAACAATGCGAGCAACACTTCGTCCAGGCGTTCAAGAAGTCGAAACGGATCGAAGCCGATGGTAAAGGTAAAAAAGTTAAAAACGTTGAACCGTACGATACTTTCGATGTTGGTAGTGCTGTGTTTAAAGATGTTAGTGTGGTGATGGTGGGTGATGATTGTTCTGACGGTGGTTTCTTCGGGAAAAAAGTTTCTTCTAACAGGAGGAGGGGAACATACAAGAAGGTGCAAGTCAATGTCGCTCAATTAGGACAGAGGTAAGATATACATTATTAATCGCTATAAATTAATAATAAAGCCCAGATATAAAATGAATTCCAAGCGGCCAAATATATATGTGTTAATTAAAATTTCTGACCTGAATATCCTTCGGAATAAAAGCAGAGGTGTCCAAGGTTACATCCTAGAATAATTAATTAAAATAAGAATAAAAAATTCGCAAAAAAACCATAATTATAAAAATATTCTAATTTTTGAGAGGCAACTTCACCCAATAATATACATTTAAATTCTTACTAATATTCATGAGATTTGTATTCGACTAAACACGAATAATCTAAGCTAGTTAGTTTATTATTATTTATCTCAAATCATTAGCCACTAAAATATTGATTATTTTTTATAACTTCTCGTCTAGTAGCGTTTTAAAATGACGTTCCGTAACTATTACAAACAGCTGATACATATGTATATGTGACTGTGCCATTGGTAAATATTTCCATAAATGCTCTGAAAGTTTACGAACCAATTAGACAAGCTAATCGACATTTCTGCATTTTACAAACACGTAGAATACATCTATGGAATTGGCAGTTGTAGTAGGTAATTGTAATTACAAACCGATTAGACATTGGACGGAAATATTGAACTTCTAATTCTAAAATATAAATTATTTCTGTAGTATTTTTAAATCCAGTTGGTATCGGACAAATATGTGTTTATATATATGACTAACTAATGTTCTGTTACTTATTTGAATTAAATCACAAATAGATACTACCAAAGTTCGTCCCGTTAAAATGCTAGTTGAAAACATCATTACCATCACAGTATGCTATTTACAAGCAAATCAAATAGATAAGGCTTGTGTGTATACATTTGAATCACTACGTTACATTCATCGTGGTCGAATAAACACGTTTAAACCTGCAATTCTATTAAATTACTTGATCCCTGTCACTTGCAACCATATATGTAGATATATACACAGTATGGCTTCATTAAATGCAAAATTGCCTATCGAATTCATTTAATATGCCTATTTCGCAATGGAATCGATATGTAATGTATGAATATAATAATATTTAATGTGTGAATTTTGAAACAGAATTACATAGGCAAATATTAGGACATTCACAGTTGAGTACCTACCATGGAGTGCGTAATTTAAGCTATCACCATGTCTCTTGTCTGACACAATTCACTTAATTTTATTTCTTTTATAAGTATAGATTGATATCGAAGTTTGACGACATTAGGATTATTTATTATGAAGATATGGTTACATTTTTTTTTGTAGGATAAGGTTAGGATGTCTTACTATTAAGATTTTGTTTGATACACCTTGCGTGACTACTAGTATCGCGGTGAATTTAAAAAATATATCATAAATATGATGTGTTATTATTGCAAGTTTTTGTAAACATATTTAAAAAAATTAAAAATCATGGTTTATCCAAATGCTTCTTTTTTTAAAATAAATTATAAATTTTTGTTGGTTTTTAACAGTACAACTGAATTAAAATCTCTACATTGATAGTGCTAAAACTGGGAAGTACATCTTCAATCCAAATCTGATAGAAATAAACAAATTTTACAAATATTTTCATTTTTTATTGAAAATTGCAATTTCTTTCCTCATTTCCAATAATGAAGTGGAAACTAACATTTTTGAATTATTAAATTTGCTGTTGTTTATTACTTCGTCTTCACGGATAAACATAAAAGACTTCTGATTGAAGTCTACTTTAGGAATAGAAGAGAATTTATTATGAATTAGTAGGAGAGCCCGGGACAAGTTGGCCATACTTTTCACGTTTGATTTTTTCTAAATTGTTGTGATGACTTCGAAGGAACTTTAAGATAGTACCTCATACGAATGTAAAGCGTTTTAGTTATATATCACATAATTTTTAAATTCAAATGTTATTTAGTACATGCATAAAAAATAATCAAAGTTTTAAAACAACTTGCTTCAGAAATAAGGCTCAAACATAAAGAAAAAAAAAACAGAAAAGTTAGTCGATCGTTTCAATCGTACTGGTTCAGTAAAGTACGAAAAACGCGAAAGGGAAAAAAATTCCACTACCGCGGAAAATTAATTTGATGTGATAGCATGCGTTATAGAAAATCAACATAGTAGCCAACCTGAAATTTCAGAACAACAAAATATTAGTCGAAGGTTTGTTCAAAGAATACTAAAAAGCACAAATATGGTTACACCAAGAGTTTATGGACGAAGATTTTGCCCGTATATAATGTGTTTTATTTCATCATTGTTAGGGCACTTATACTTGATAGGGCTCCTTGTGATAAAGTATGAATCACACGAGCCACTTTAAAACTTTAGATTTTACACCCAAATAGAACTTGCGTTTATACAAACAGATCTATCAGATATCAAATTAGATAAAACAATTTATTTTATGTCATATCTGTTGTACTAAAACAACTACAAAAAAATATCATTGTACGAAAAGTAATTGTGGTACAATTACGATTATATATGGGTTATCTATTTTCTCGATATTTTCATCACCACTCCGAATTCTGTGGATTAGATATTTAATCCTATCGAATTACCAGACAAATAGCGTACATATACTATATTCCATTTCTTCTAAAAAAAAAAAAACAACAAAAATAAACGTCTTTGTTGTAATTTCTCAACGATAACCAGATTTATGCCTGCATATTTGTCAGCGACGAAAAAATCATTTATTATCCTTGCTGTATCTTCCAAAAAGTAATTGGAGCCGCATTCCGGATTTAATTAATTCAGTTTGGAGAGGTGTTTCGGGTATTTTCTCTCCTGATTTTTTTTTTCCGTGAGATTCCCTCCGTCCAGGACAAATTGCTTAAGACCGTCGATGACGGGTCATTAAGCCGCTTTATCTTGACCGAAACGATGATAATTGGAGGAGAAACGAGGACAAATCTACCGGGGGAAAAAATGGAATAGGAGCAGACGATCATTAGTCGTCGGTATGGACCCTCATCTTCTGGCGGAGTCGAAAAAATTGCCACCGGCGAAGTGAGAAAAATGAAGCAGCAGAAGACTCACTCGAGGATCCAAGCGAGCGCCTTCTAAAACTGTTTGGTAGTTGGAAATAATCAATTGGTCGTTATTTTTACGTCGTTTGTTTTGATTTTGTTTCCGTGACAGTGGGGGATTTGATAGAGGATGGGCCACTTGATTCAACGAAATAAAT
This sequence comes from Cetonia aurata, assembly GCA_949128085.1. Taxonomy (NCBI): domain Eukaryota; kingdom Metazoa; phylum Arthropoda; class Insecta; order Coleoptera; family Scarabaeidae; genus Cetonia; species Cetonia aurata. The sequence goes on from OX421885.1 coordinate 42,509,685, forward strand.
CTTATTAAAAATGAGTTTGGTGTTTGTGCTACATAATTGTTTTTATTCTTCCAAATTGGGTTACGATATAAAGTTAATATATGAAAGACAAACCGAAGAAACTAGTGCTATCAGCTGTTTTAATGGTTTAAATGAGTCAATTGTTATTATGCAATTGGAAAAAAGTTTTATTGGAAGTGATAATAAACTGCTTTCAAAGGAACATTGGTAAATAGCCCTTTTTCAATGTTGCCAATCCTAGTGGATACTTGAAAATTCCCAACAAAAAGCAATGAATAACAATCATGATAACTTTAACAAGTATCCATTATAGAAAACGTATGAGATTCGTTAAAAACTTAAGCAACGTTGGCCCAAAACCAATACCATCCAGTTTAGCTAAGAGCATTCTGTGGTCGATCGAGTTAAATGCTTTTGTAAACTTGGTATAGATAACATCGACCTGCTTACGATTCTCTATTTAAAGCTGTTGAGATGCATTGAGTAAGTTTGTTACTGTAGATCTACCAGCTATAAATCCGTGTTGGTGTACAGATAGAAATGGCTTCATATGTGCGCATACATTCTGGAATACAGTACAGTAGTACCCCGTTATCCGCTGCCTCCGTATCCGCGGTTTCAGTCATCCGCGATTTACCTATGATGAGCAGAAAACGCGTTATATCAATAAATACAGAAACAAATAAAGACATTCGAGCCTTATTAAAAGTTATAGGAGCATTTGTCGATATGTCGTCGTATATATGAGTCATCCCCTGAATTCGGCGCTCTCTTATGATAAGTTGAACAAGTTGGAACGTGCTTAAGGTGCCACTCGCTTTTACTTGTACATATAAACGCTCCTGTTAACTATGAGTTTAGTACTATTCGAATTGTCGGACAAGACAGTGCTAGCAATAGTTTTTAAATAAAGCAAGTAAATTTGAAAATCATTTTAAAATGGCTTCTAAACCGAAAAGAAGAACGTGAAATGCTCACTATTAGTGAAAAAATAAAAATCATTAATAAGTGGAAGTGGAAAGATATTTGGAAAAGGAAGAATTACCATTTAAAGTGCTGCTGATACTAGACAATGCTCCTGGGCATCCTGTGTCACTAGGCACAGAAAATAAAAATATCGAAGTGGTTTTTTTACCACCTAACACGACCTCATTGCTTCAGCTCCTTGATTAAGGTGTCATTAGATGCTTTAAAGCCATATATATTCGACAGGTTTTCGAAATGCTGTATACAATGGCTAACGAATGCTCTGATATCGGGCTCATGGAATACTGGAAGTCATTTACAATTGCTGACGCAATTCTATTTATCAAAGGAGCGATGGAGGAATTAAAGTCAAAAACGATAATAGCATGTTGGAAAAATCTGTGGAATGACATCGTTCTTAGTTCTGAAGACAGATGATATTAATTCACATCTAACAACGATATTTAACATAGCGCAGAAAATAGATGGAGAAGGATTTAACGATATAACCAAAGAGGAAGTCAGTGATTACATAAACGAAGACAATCAAGTATTCACCAACGAGGAAATGGTAGACCTTGTGAAATCTTTTCCAGAAGCGAGTCACGATGAGGATGAGGGTCAACAAGAACCGCCAGCATGGACGCTTGAAAAATTTTCAGCGATATTTCGAAGTGCTCAAAAATTAAAAGAACAGATAGTAGAATATGATCCAATAATGGAACGCAGTATAAAAATTACTCGCACTATAACAGACGCCTTGAAACCTTTGGAGGATTTTATTGAAATGAAAATACAAAAACGACAACTACCAAAAACAATGTTCTTTGAAAAAGTCGACAAAACTATCGATAATGCACAGCCATCAACATCGTTTGCTTCGGATCTAAGTAAACAATCGACTGCTAATTTGAACTTGGAGGAAGATGAATGAATATGTAGCTCACGATGATAAAGTTTTTCTTGTTGTGTATGTAAATATGTATCTACTATATGTACATATGTATGAACTTATATATTTATTAAACTTAATTAAATTCTATTTGTGCCACAGCACAAGAATATTTATTTATTTATTGTTTATTTATTTTAAATAAATATTATATAACTTATTTTTTCTTGTTTCATTGTTTTAACTTTGCTTCATATTTCATATTGTATTCGGAAATAAAGCGTTCGCTACTATCCGCGGTTTTCAGTATCCGCGGAAGAGCATAGAACCAAATCCCCGCGGATATGGGGGCACTACTGTATCTGTTCTAGGGCTTTAGCAAAATTGGGCAGTCTGCAATTCAGGATGATTTCCATCATTTCATTTTTGCGTCCCTGAACTATTTTGCTCAATTTTTAATTTTCAACAATAAAAATATGCTAACTACTATATACATGAGTAGTTTTCAATTTGCGCATCTAGGATTAATTTGAATACTTTAAATAGTTTAATTTCAGTACAACGTCAGCACGAAACTGATTCGATTTACACATTGAAATTACACTCACAAATCTTTATGTCGAAATTAATAAATACGTATCTGGTCCGAAAATTCCTTTCTGATATAAATTATTTATTACATAAAGAAACTGTCTATTAAAAACAGCGTGTTAAATTGAAAACTTTAAATTCCTTGGGGATATTAAAAAAATGATTAATTCGTGAATTGATGCCCGACTAGTTTAATTCAATAATCTAAATCGAGGATACTCGTTCTGCTGATAAGACCGAGGTTTCACTAAATTTATTGTTAAGTGCTTAAATGCAATTATAGATGATAACAAATTTATTTTCCCAAAAATTCCACTGTATTTATGTATTTGTATGTCGGGATATGGGTATTCAAATAAACACTATATTAATATTATAAAAGACAAGTCTGAAGAAATCAATTTAAAAACAACAGTATACAGAAAGAAACATAAACAAGATAAAAAAAAATGATATTGAAACCGCACAAATCTATCTTTATTTATTTTAAATCGAATACCATTGTTCAATGTTGATAATAAAATTATTTATTTTCATTTGGAAATAGTATGAGGTATTTAAACCATGTGGTTTAAACATTATTGAGAACTCTCAATTATATTTTAGAGGATATTTCCATGGCTTTTAGCTCATCGGGTATAATAAACCTATTTGCATATTGTTCAATAGGAATACAAGGCGATTTCAATTGAAGTAGCATGAAATTCGTTTCAACATTAACGTCAGTAAAAAAGCGCAAAAAATCATTGGCACAAATCGATCTGTTTTTGTTTTAGGTTACAAATTTTTTATTGCGCAGATCTGGCATTTAATGTGGGCTAAATTAAATATATTAAAAGTATATTATTTTATTTTTCTTCAATAGGTTTGTTTATTCGTTCAAAGCCAATTCAATTCCCTGTTCATTGCATCAAAGCAAATATCAATTACCTACATATAAAAATTAAATGTGTACGATTTTGTGGCTGGATTTTTTACCTTTGTGTGGTAATGAATAACGAAAAGCTAGTCTTCAGTAAACATGGTTTATTTCATTTACAACTAATTTACATTATCACTACACTGTTTTCAAATGCACAAGTTTTGTCGTGGGAGATTTCAACCTTTTTTTTTTTGTTAGTCAAAGCTAATGTTTTTTATACATGTATGAATTGTGGAAGGAGGCAATTGGGGAGGTGGAGAAAGCAATGAGATTGGCTAATAAGAAGTTCGGTGGTTCTATTGGTTAAAACGTTACTAAGGGTTGGTGAAAGTTGTTGGGGTGCTGTAGGATACATGAGAGTTCCGAGAACTCGGTATATTTCACATTTCCAGAAGCAGGACTTACCCTACATTAGTTACACTCGTATTTTACAATTGACATTTACGACGGAAAACGGACCCTGCCTAAGAGTTGCAATTCTAAAGTCACGTTAACAATAAGATAATAAATCTTAGGTTTATTGAAGACAATATTAGAACCTAAGAGTTAACAGCTAATAAACTGGTAAGTACACAGAAGTGGATAATCGTAAACTTAAATAATGCGAGTAATATGACATGGTGACAAATACACAAATACAATACAATTCGAATTCTGAAGTAGGTATAAAGAACGCGGGTTAAAGTTGTTTTACCCATTGGCAATAATTCTTAAATTAAAGGAATTTTAACAAGCATACAAAATATAACTACAATAAGCCTAATATTTTAAATAACACTTTTGTTCAGTGGCCTGAACAAAATGAATGAAGATAAAAAAGTTAAAGATATGTTAGTTTTCTTTCAATTCGTATTTCAACGTTTTATTTTCAATTTTAATTGCATTCACTATAAAATTAAAAACAATTTAATACTACAAATTATTATTCATCATCCGGCCGATCAACTTCAATTAGTAACAATGCCTAGCAAGTACTTTGTACAACCACATTCCGGTATGTAATCTACAATCAAATGATACCCATATATCGTTAATAAGCCAGAACTAATTCTAATTTAAAGGCCAACATATAACATGCACTACAAGGAACTTTATTTACATATTATGTACTTCTGACATTGTTTATTACTTTACGGTGTTAATATATGTATGTATAAAAGCAGTCTGCATTCTGCATGTTATAAGTATGTAAGTATGTTTTTATTTTTATTGTTTCTGGTATCGAGAGGTTATTGAACGGGGAGAGCTCGTTGTGTTGTTATTACTGGTTGCCTTAACTTCCAACGTATGCGTGGAAGTCAATCGATTCAGTTACCGTCGAAAAGCATTCACCATACATGAATTCCAATCATTAAACGTGTAATGTTAAGGTAGCTGATGCATTTGACTGACATTTCTTAGATGTTGCTCATTGAAATACACACTAACCTATATACAGTCAGCGACAGAATTGAGTAGACACTAAGCGATTTTTAATTAAACTATAAATTTTGCTCATACTTATTTAATGATATACAACATCCTATGATATTACCTTCGCCATCTTTCTAAAATACTTTTGTTTAAATTTATTTTATTTCTACACTAAAACAATTTTATTTTATCTATCATCTGCGAAAAGGATATTTCCTTTTAAGAAGGGAAAAATACCGGCTCCGATTATACAGGCACTGTTGAAAACATACGGTAAATTCCCGCGTCAAGTCGGTAACTTTCATTGTATCGCGGGTGTACCAACTTGTAAATGCAATACAGTAATAAAGAAGAGTATTTAGAAGGCCTTGAGTGTGGTATAATTTGTGCAAGGCCGTCTAGATTATTGCTGTTCTAATAAGTATGTATGTGTGTTATAACGACTTGGATAGCAATTCCACTTTATAGTAATTGCCACTTGTAAATTGTTTTAAGAGTGAATCAAATATTAAATAATGTTGGTCCTTATTAAGCCTCCATTAGGCGCGTGTGCTTTCGCCATATAAGAAATGCACAGGCATAGGTCCGCTGGGTCTATGCGCCACTAATGAAGAGTTAAAAAAGGAATTATTCAAAACACTGAGAAAAATGGATTGTATATTCTTGAATAGAATTGGTATTTAAAACTTTCATGCTAAAAAGAAATGCGTCTTAAAGCCGAAAAAATAAATATATCTGTACTCTAATTTGACAAATTCAGCAAAGAAATTTCTTTATGCAAATATTGTGATCCAGCGAAAATTATCTTTCTATATCAACATCTAATCACACATCCTCTATAATCGTCCTTCCATAAGTAGCTGATTTTTTTTTTTGGTGTTGATGTGAGATATAAACAAATATAGATTCAGATAAATTGAGGTCTTTCCACTAATACTGATCAATCAAAACATTATCATGTTAGGCAGAAATTGCATTTTAATATGTATGTTATCGATATCAACCAGGTCATGATATGAAGGCTCTCCTTTCATAAAATATATTTGAATTTATTACTGAACAAACTTCCTAAATCGTACGTCGTTTAAGCACACCCAAAATATTTTGTACGTAGTGTAAGACAACGACTTATTGAATATCTGTAGACAGCGAAATATGACGATTATTAATTGAATTATTGTCGGTTAATTCGAATTAGTTCTAAGCTGCATCTTACCTTGTAATTTATTTGATTAAAATTTTAATTTGGCCAGTGTTTAAAATAAAGAAATAAAAAAAAAATCTTCAAACTTTGCTTCTCATCAATTTTGTTCCATCATAACTGGAATTATTATAGATGTTTCATCCTTCGCATCAACTTTATGTTGTTTCTCGAACGAGCTTATTATCATTTTTACGCAAAAGTTGATAGTCTGCTGGCAAATGTACCAGGAAATACCAAAAATGCAACAATAAGTAGACGATTCACCCAACCAAATCCGATGAGATGCACGTGTACATGTACATACATGTTTACCAACTAATACACCATTCTAGTCTACCAACAATGATTCATCACAAACACACACACAAACATACAATCAATGATGACAATCGAATTACGCCACATTTGTTTACGTATACTGTTATTTCCTGTGCGCTGCTAAACATAGATGGTCCTCGCTTCCATCCATGATAGTCGCGCTATTGCTATACTATCTGACGATCCGGCTGCATGGCCGGACAGATGTCGCTAACCCTTGTCGGGGCAACAGCGAACGTGGATCATTAAATACGTGCCCGGTATTATGAATATTACGATGAGGAACAGAGGATGGTTGCTGTTACTGGTTATGCAGGCGGGCAGGTCGTACGGAGCTGACCTGCGGGTTTCGGATGTGCATGTTAAATGCCACGTAGGGCCCGGTCAGAACAGAGAGGGAAAGTTCAATTTGACGGGTGCGTGTCGCCTTTGTGTAGTCGAGTCGCGTTTTGCGTGATTGAGTAAACATTAATGAGTTGTTGGTGAGATTACGGAAGAATGGTAGGTTTGGTAAAATGTCCTGGCGGGTGTAATAGGGGAAGAAGGGCCGTTAATGTTATCCATGTATAGAATATGAAACGCCGAATTAAAGTAATGGGTATAATAAGTCTTAAGTGTCATGGAAAGCTTATCCAAAGTAATTTCCTGTAGCATTGATGGATTTACTAATGTAATTTGATCTTTGAAGATTCCTGTGAGTCTCTTACATTTAAATTCTTAAAGTCACGAAAGCAGTATAAAAACAAGCAATTATTATTTCAAATGCCCAGGGTGTTCAAGCAAATTGACTATCGTCTTTTTCCCTGTATATTCATTTTTCTTAATTAAAACTTACACATACTGTATATATTGTAATAATTAAACGTGAAATTGTCACCCTGTATATTGATTTTTCTTAATTAGAAATTACACATACTGTATCATCATTATTTTCCGTTGTAACACTAAAGCAATCGAAGAAAACACAAAATTCTTATCTGCTTTAGATATCCGTCAACTATCGATAATTTACATACTTGGTAACCGACGTCTTTCGAATAATGGTTATTGCATTAATTATAATGTTAATTAATAATGTTTTCTTCGATCCTCTTTGTGCTTATTACACACCAAATTCGTCGTCGTTCAAGGTTTCGATGTTTTGATGTTCGGTGCACGACTACCTGCTTATCACCGGCAATATTACATAATCCGACCCTTCTCGCTGGCACGGGGGGATCGGCCTTGGGCATTGTCGGTCCGTTATCGGAAGACAGAATCTTTAGGTATTATATACAACATAGGGCGGGATTTGACGCCCTCATTTCAAAATTGGGACACATTGCTTAACCCTCCAAAATAAATCAACGATATCGATACCAATTTCCTTTATCTTAGAAAAAGAAAACCAAAAGAAAATGAGGTGTTAGTGTCAAACGATTTTTTCACATCTAGGAAAAGTACTACTACCGTCTTGTTTTTCTCTGTTTCGTTCTTTATTTTATTTATTAAGTCAATTGTAGCAGATATGGTTAACGAGTGTTTTTGAAAAGCATATTGATGTTATTACATGATAGATATTCACTAAGAAAGTAGACATATTGGTCGATAATTTTCTATCTTTGTCTTGTTGCTTTTTTTATAGATAGATATGAAAATATATATATGTCACTAAAAAGTATGATAATACATAATATATAATATTCGAGACCTTATAAGTATGAAAGCTTATATCTACAAAAACATACATAGAAATTATTTTTGTGTATTTGCTCAAATATTATTATCTCAAAATCTTGCATTTTTCCAAGTATATTTTTTGATATCAAATACTTCCATTTCTAGATAACTCAATTAGCATGAAATATATGACGAACATTTTTTCTGCGTAAGCCTTAATCCGAGGTTAAACTAAATTTGCTCAGGCACCAAAAATATGGTACAACGCCTCCACCTAATTACACCTAAAAGAATCAATGTAATTCACTTTACTACTTTAATAAATAAACATTCATTTAATTACAGGTTTAGGTTCCTTTCAATAATTATCTTCCTAACTAAAAACAGTTAAACGTGGTCGATTTCCATTCTAATCGCAACCTTTAAAATTACATCGAGTATGCTGAATAAACAACTGGGTTAACGTTTTGATAATTCACTCATGCTGTTACGTAAAACGTCGCTTCTTTTACAAGAGCCTATCTCCACGAACGTTGAGGAAACTGTTTATGTAACGGTGTATGTTGTTGTTGAATTCGTCTTTGTTTATATCTGCAAGAATTTCCGTTTCTAATTGGGTATTGCTTAGAGACAGCAGTTAATTCAGTGGGATTTTGATTACCCGGTTTTATATTGCAGGTTTTAATGCAAGTCTTCCTTTTAAGAGACACTGGTTATTGTTAAAATGCTGGAATGATTAATTGATTTCAGTAATTTTGTGTGGGAAATGTTTTACTGACTCTGTCTAGTTTGCGGTTTTAGAGAAAGTTGGGTTTAATTTTATGGTTGAATGTTGTAAAATTGATTTAAATCATGTGATTGAGAATTGCTTTTTTTCTGTTCCAGGTGAGTCCGCATTTAGTTTTTCTCTACCAGTATTTGTAGGTAAGTTGATATCGCTATAAAACGAAATAAAAGCAAGATGTTTGGATAAAAACGCAAGATACGGCTTTACAATATAACCAAGTCAATAACAATGCTTATTTTAGTTTAAAAAGATATTATTATAAAAATTTGACACCGCTCTTACAAAATATGTTTACAATGTTTACGTTATTTATAAATATAGAAATTTTACGTCGGTATAATTTTATTGACTGTAATATTAAACAGGTCATCAATCTCAGAAGGAAAGCTTGATTTTAAGATTTCTTTTCTTCTACTTTACTTTGATACATCATATGCGTTCTAAAATCGCATAATATATTCCTGTACCGTCACTCTTATACCAAATAAACGTGGAAATAAATCATTTTGTGTCAAATATATAAACCGATATGACGTGTTGCTGTAAAATTGCTCTTTCAGCAGAATAAATTCTATAATTGAGACTTTTATGGAGCACGCTGAGTTATGGGTACTCGAGCGATATTTAACTTGATAAAAATTATGCTTGAAAGTCTTAATGTTGTATACAAATATTTCAAAAACCTACTTGTGAAGCAATCGAGTTAGTAGGTTACAGGAAAATAATAAATTTTATTTATCATTTTTTGCTTCGAGAAGTAAGTATATATATTGGTTGGAGTTTCTGATATGGAAAAAAAACGGGTGACAACTGTCAAAAGGCCTACGTCAAGTGCATTGGATCTAAGTTACCAGTTGAGCCAAATGCGTCCATGATTCATCTAAATTAGTTACCGTAACTAGTGACTTTCAGCGCTTTTGACCATCCATATCTCGAAAACGGTTGAGAATTGGACCTATGCTGACTGGAAGTGTTTTGCTAATTTTGATACAAGGAATAACCCTATGAAGTTATGCAACTCAACGAGGAGACAGCCTGTATAATTCAGGGAATTTAGAAATACGTAGAATCTTAAAGTGTTAGCGTAGTGACTTTACAGCATCTACTGAGGTGTACTATTGCCTAAAGGTGAAAGGTCACAAGAAAGATTGTTTCTAAGATTAATTCTCTCAAATATATCAGGGCCATAAGCTTCATTGTAATAATATTATCAAGTCGCCATTATTACAGTTATGATTAATACCTAGACTAATTGTTAATCCTTACCAGTTTCGATCCTATTGAAACCCAGTCCCGGTCGTTGCTCAGAGGACCCCGGATATTAGGTCCATAAATTACGGGCGATAGCGACCCGAGTAGACTGCCACGATTACTATATGGAATCCCGTTTGTCTTGCGGGCGGATTGGACAAAGGAGGTGGATATATTTCGTCTATTGTTAAAAGAATGTTTGTTAAATTTTACTTGTATAATTTTGACTTGCTCAGTCTAGATACGCCCAATAACCCGATACGCTACCATTATCGAGTAATCATACTGACTGCGCCAATACGTTTCCTTTAGAATATTGTTTTTCCACCCTTTATTTTTCTACGAAATCCTTACGCACATATATTATAACGTAATACTTAACGTCGCAATAACTTATTCCGAAAAATTTCGCCCGGCGAAACAATATTTCATGCACTTAAGGAGAACCCCACGCGTTCGTGAATTCTTCAAGTGGCCAAGATTCCGTATTCCGCGCGCTCACCTGCCCCGCGTTTTGAAATTTTCACGAGAACTCCGTCTCCCTCTATCCCGGCCAAGTTGACGCACAGGAATCGGATTAAGATCACGCGCTTACTAGCGAGGAGAGACGGAGATAGGTTTCCTTACGAGCAGCAGAGGGAGGATTGGCGCTCCTACCAAAACCCCCTCCCCATATACGGCGCGCCGCTGCTTAGTTTTGCATATTTCATGGTAGTACTTACCTGAGCTTTCGACTAAATTTAATGGGGTACTCGAGGCGACGCTGTATGGAGGTCTTAGTATGTCTTACACGTACTGTAATATCTTAAATGGGGCAAGACGGGAGAGGATGCAGCAGAAAAATACTCTCGTAGATGGTCGGACGGATAAAGCGACGTTTTACGATGAGGACGTATGCTTGAATGGAACCTGGAAAGTAAGATGTATGCTTGAAGAATGGTAGAAAGCAGGAAGGATCGCTAAGGGTTCTTGAAAATATGTAGATAGATAGTTTTTATAAGGGAATATTTAATCTCTTACCCAGTGTTTATAAAATATTAGAGGATTTAGGAATAGGATGATTTAGCAAATGGCTTAACGTTATCCTACAAGGGCAGACCACGAGATGTCATTCTCAGTGTTGGATTGATGTATATTGGCATCTAAAAGAGATGATGCTACTTGACTAAAAGTTATCTCTTACTAATTTGCTAAATGAGGAATGTAGCTAATCTGGTTTTGCTTTCCGGAACAATGTACAATTTTGTAATCCTCATAATGGGGAAGCAGATATTGCCACTGTTATTCCGATTCTTGGTATGGATGTGATGACATCGCTTTATAAGTAATGGTTGGATGTACTACTCTCACATAAAGCTATTGAACTAGTTTTGCTTGTAGCTCGCTTGAGTTACTGAACTATCACATTTCACACCTTAGATAGTGAATGGTACCAAGTGCTTCATTTTCCTCCTTCTAGTAAATGGTAATACTGTGGTTGAGGATATAAAAGTGAGCCTTGTATATTTCAAGTATCATGTTAAACGTTATTAGTATATGAAACTAGAAAGCCTGTGTTCCATCTAGAACGCACCATTCTAGAGATGGTAAGACACGTCTTTGTTTAGCCGCTCTCCTCTTTAATCGCATGGAATAGGTATGGGAATGCATATCGAATAATAGCAAAGGTCGACCGATCTCTGTTGGTGGTTTCAGACATAGACTTTATAAGCTAATGGACTGCGCTCATTCACAGTAATTAAGAAGCTAATCTTTTTTTTTTTTTGTCAGAGGAAAATCCTTTATGGACACCAGACCAAGATGTCATAGGCCGCTAGTGTGGGACTCGCCAGGCTTGGCATAGCCACTAAAAGCCCCTCATATCTCTCTCCCTCTATGTTGCTGGGACTGCTTTTGGCATTACTTCAGCAGCACAGGTGTCACTAGCCTCTACTTCCTGTCTTTCGACCCTCTTGCTGCCATTATATCTGTAATATAACCGCTAATCTGTCTCCAGTTGTATTCATTTTCTACCATGAGTTCTATTAGGCTCTCACTGCTAACATCCTGGCCTAGGTCTTCTGCCAGCTTCTCTCTACGTGCCGCCCACCTGCAACATTCAAAAATTACGTGATGCGGAGTTTCCTCGGCACCACAGTCTCGGTATGCGTCTTCGTCCGCCAGTTTGAATCTCTTAAGGTAGCTTTTAAAGTTACCATGACCCGAAAGAAATTGAGTGAGGTGATAGTTCACATTTCTAAACCGGCAATTAAGCCAGGGTCGAAGGTCCCGAATCAATGATTTGGTCCATCACAAGAAGCTAATTTTGTGAAACAGATATCTGTATATCTATCCTTTTTTTGTGTTTAAATCTTTCCTTTTCATGTACCACTGTCACAACATATGCGCTTTGACATGTTTGGTGCATCAAAAGTATGAAAAATGGCTTCAAAATCCGCTTAAAGCAAGATAGGGGAAGAGCAATCTAGTATAGGCGTATAAGATCTATGGTTTCGCTCGCGTTTGGATAATACCAATGGTTCCTGAACCATTGAGTATTGAGAAAAAGATAGCGTCCGCATGGGTCGATTGTCCGTCCCGTCCACGGAGGCCGCTAGGATCTATTGTAGACCGGATGTTATCTTAAAAGTTGATCCAGCAAGTTCGGCCTTTTAAGGTAACTCAGAATTTTTTCGTATGAGGTCTTTTTCAGGTCTTCTAGAGAAAGGTCAACGGTTCCATACCTAATTCTATAGATATGCTCAACTGTCTCTTCGTCTTCCAAACACAGCCGGGGGCTCCCCTCTTCAGGGAGTCCTATTCTGTATAGGTGCTTGCTGGGTTTGCAGAACCATATCGATGCTCATGGCATCTCGTCCGCCCGAGCTTATAGCTGCTTATGTTCGCCTTCTTAAATTGATTGAGTTGCTATGAAATGTGGAGCGGAGTTTTTTTAAATTTTGTTTTTCTATTTTTTCCAATTTCCCCCCCAATATTGTCTTAATTTTCCAAATAAAATTAGAATTGAACCCTTTTCCAAATTTTCGATGTTTGAATTTTTCAATTGTCCAATTTTTTAAATTTTTCAATGTTTCGCTTGATCGTTATTGAATCTATTTAAAAGATGATATGGCTGCTCTATAACTGAAATTTGTCAGAACTTAACACCTAAAATCGGCATTTTAAAGGGATTAAAAACTAACACTAATAAGCGGTAAATATTAAATCCCTGAGTTTTTTCTTTTCTTTTCCGGTTGCTGGTTATAATTTCTGTGGATTAATGTGGGTTTAGCGGATAATGTAAATAAAATAAAATAAAAATTTTCATTTCGTTTCACCGATGTGCGCATTGGCTTTCTAAATTTTTTTATATCAAATAAAGCTGAATCATTCGAAGTTGTCAAAAATGATAACTTTAATTAAATGTTACACATTCTCAAAATAATATTATTTCTATCAATAATGAAATTAATAATTATTATGTAAATAGAACTAAAATTTTTGATTATTTTCTTTTTGTTTTCTCTTTAAATTTGTGTGCCCTTCTAAAATGTCCAAACTTGAATGTAAAAAGCCAATGTGGTAGCAGCCTGACAACTCATCACAAACTAAGTTGTCTAAGTGATCTAGCAAGACGGTTTAATAGAAGCAGCGCTACCTATCACCAGTGAGCGAGCATTCTGTATTTGTCTCGTCTTCGCAAAACTCATCAAGTCTCATTAGATAGACCTGTTACAAGCAATTTTTCTTCGAACAAATGACCCTAGCAAGTGATACCACCGTCTCCCTCGCCTCAATTCCCACTTTTAAATAATAAATTCCTGCCGTTCCATCCGTGTACAGCGCCTACCCCCCACAGCGCAGGTGTGATATTTCATCCCAGAGAAATTCCATATTAATGGGATACTGGATGGGGCATTATGTCAACAAATCCCTTGGGACACCGTAGGCGGGGATTAATCCGTAAAAGCTCGTGTTTTGAACGATATTAGCCGGGATCAGGTGTCTTCGCCTCTCCGACATTACCTTCCCCCATACTACTACTACCCTCTTACACCCCGATCCGCCGATACCCCAGCGTCATTTCCAGTGCAGCTTTTACGTCCTCATCTTCGTCTGGACGGAGGAGAATGTTTTTACTACCTACTATCGTCCGACTGGTTGCAACGCAGTGTAAATATTTCAACTGGCGTTCCGATTGCAGTTGTTTGTTTATTCGCCGGGGAAGTGTTTTTATTATTTCCTTCTCCGTGTGCCGGCAGACGCCCCGCGGGCGAAACGCGATGCGCTCGCTCGGAGATAATTCGTTTTGCCTCGGTATCGTGTCGCCGTAATCGAGTTTGCTTACTGCGGGAGAGGACCGGCGACGCCGACGCCATCTAGTGGCACGGCGATAAATTCTATTTATTAAGTTTGCGATGAATTCCGCTTATAGCGCCGATTATTACGGTATACAGTGTTGCAAATAGCTACAGGCCAAAATGCAATATCAACTCGTATAAGGCAGATAGAGTAAATAGGTCGCACCTGCAGTTAGATAGTTTTTTCACGACAAAAGTGTAGCCAACGCTCGATAAGCTACGGACTTCGCAATGATTTATGACACTAGAAATATTTACTTCTTGGAAATAAACATTCTATCCTTACCAGCACTATAAACAATATCTTAGAAATGTAAATGTACTGTATAGATTCTCTATTTAGCAGTAGTGTTGAGAACGAAGCGTTCACCGTCATTCAAGGTAGATCGTTTGTATCATAATATTCTATTTAGTATATTTCATTCATTATTATCTGAACAAGACGCTGCATGCATATAGTTACCTTAATGTCATAAGAAGCCTTTAATAAATCTAAGACCACTAACAAATTCGCGACTTTTAATCAATTTTCTATTATCCGGGGATCATAGGCCATAGATTTGCCAATCGAAAACAATTTTCAGGTTTCATTTGAATGTATTATCGACATATCGTTACGGTTGTTCGACCACCCTTAGAGGGTCAGCTAAACACAAAAAAAGAAAAATCTAATTCAAACTAATGTAGATTTTTTTTTGTACCAAAAGGTTTTCTTTTGCTTAAACTGGGATGATAAAATATTTTTGTTGGGTAGTTCATGAATTATAATTGCTAAATTTGAAAATAAGTTACTTAATGTAGTCGAAGAGGTCTGGGAGTACTTCATAAGTTTGAAAATTCTTTTAATCAGTCTTGTTTCTAAATATTTTTTCAATCTTACAAAACTTTATGACTTCACACACTCATACAGTAAAATACTGTTTGCAAATTGTATTTTACTTATTTCATATTATATTTAGCTGTAATATATATACACCTGTAATTTTTTTTTAATGGGAATGAAGCCTAAATAAGAAATGTTTGTCAGGCACCCACGCATGGGAAAAGAACGGTTATCGCAATTGCCCAGAGTGAGATTTGAACCCGCGATTCCATGATTGATAGCCAAGCGTGCATATATTACAGACATTACTTGGACAGTAACGGCAATATATTCGCACTTGCACACAATAAAACAAGATGGTTGATACTGATAGGGATTGCCACCATAATACCACAAAATGCATACCAGAGCTCAAGTGTTGGCGGGTATTTTGGGGAAACATATGAGTTGGTTAATCGGAGAAGTATATGTCGTCATAGACTTGAAACATCGATAAAAATATTAGGTCATTTTTATTGCATAATAGTATATAATATACAAATTATTTGTTTAAAATAACATCCTGGTAAACAAAAGAAACATACAAGCGTTTATACCGATCCAACAGCGCCATCTGTTATTGGCAAATTACATAGATACAAAGCACCGATACAAGAAATTCTCGTCTGTAGGTTTTTACACACACAACATTGCTGAACAACAGCTGCGTGATGGACGCCTTTTTCTGAGCGGTCTCCTCCCGGGAAGAAAAAAGTATATAAGATCCGAAACGAACGATTGTGGTGCACGCGATGCGATAGACAAAAAAAAATTGAAAGAACGGGGAAAAAGTTCGCAACAACTGCGTGAGTTAGGGGATCAGCGTTCGGCTTGACCGATGGATGCTGTTTGATAGTAATTAGTATTGTTCGGTGGCGAACGCTTGGTCATAAATCCTTGTTCTTTCATACGTGTTGTGTTTCGTTTTATCGCTTGGAGTTTCCCGTATCTGCTGCGAAAATATATGAGGGCCGTAGAATATTTATTAGCTCCAACATATTGAACAACATTTTTCTAAGAGATTCACACTTTTGTTGTCATAAAATCGTCATAGTTTTTAAACTTG
Source organism: Cetonia aurata (assembly GCA_949128085.1). Taxonomy (NCBI): domain Eukaryota; kingdom Metazoa; phylum Arthropoda; class Insecta; order Coleoptera; family Scarabaeidae; genus Cetonia; species Cetonia aurata. The sequence goes on from OX421885.1 coordinate 42,525,956, forward strand.
GTTCCTCTACAAGATTTTCGTCACCAATGAACGAATTAATGATTTTCTAGCATAAACTTTTTAAACCTTTCTTCTGCAGATATTTAATAATGGTGTAAAGAATTTTAACAATATTTTTAATTTTTGCAAAACAAGTCGACCTTGACTTTGTCCGACATCGCAGATGGCGTGCAAATCCCATAAGAGTCCCGTACGTTTCTTTTGTTTATTAATTTACACATTTATTAATGTGCTAGTGCACTCTGGTAGGCGATGGCTGTCCTGCACTCCGCTACTGCTTAATAGCTTTGGTTAGCAGACATCTTTATCTTCACGGGTAGATGGCGTTGCACCCTTTTCATCTTCATCTTTTGTAGTATTAGTTATCTCTTTGCTTGTTGCGTCTTTTTCATTGCTTGTCTTTCATCACTCATTGCTGTGGTACTGTCATTTTCTTTAGTCGACTCTGGCCTGTTTGTTACCTTATTCAATTTATAATCAGCATCGGTGAAAATCTGTCTATCGAAGGGATACATCCCTGTTTTCTTGAATCCATTTATGATATTGGGTGGAGTCATTGCACATCGATGAGCTACGTGCATGCACCCAGCAATGTCAAATATTGTTATTGGCACTCCAGGTCTTTCTAACATGATTGATTGTTGAATGATAATAAGTTTTAAAAGGAAAAAGAAAAAACAGAGACGTCTAAAGGCTGCAACCTGTTTGATGTATATGTTGGCAAAGTGATAAATTCTCACACTTTTTTTTTTTTCGAAATATCTAATGCATCGATCGAAAGATTACTTTCATGGTTATCGTATATGTATATTAAAATAGCAAGATTTTCTTTGGAAACATCACTAAATTTCACAAAACGTTCCAAAACTCTTGGAAACAGTTCCGAGGTCATCCAACCTAGTTTTGATGCAAGTTCTAAGCTTCCAAAGGGTGCATCTTTCAACATATGGATCTTGAAATGCACTTTTGGAAAAACCATCACCGGCGAAAGGCTGTTTCTGGGAACATTTATTATGCAAAACATGTAGTAAAAAGTGTTCCCCGATCACCGCTTGTTTTTTTGTGCGACTTGCTTCATACCTGCTCTTAAAATTATTTTCTGTGATTTTCAGTGAATGGTGCTAGTTGCTGTCTCGTCCAAGATGAACATCGTAGTTTCGTCTACTTTTGTTCGTCTTGGAACCATCTCAACGTTATCGTAAAATCTGGCAACGTTGCTTTTAGTGAAAGATGTGGCTTGCGACGGACTGCACTCTTTTGATTTCCTCAAACTTATTATGTCGTCGTCACCAGCCATTTTATTCTTCAGCCAAGTTTCAGGAACAATTAAATTATTCCTATTTGCCAACTGCTACGTTTTCTGCATTCAGTTGTAACTGAATACTTTTCTCAACCGCAGAGAAAACGTTTTTGGTGTTGTACTTTGGCTTGAATTTCACGTTTGAGTTGGAATCAAAGTTTTTTATGTAACGAAATAAGGTTATATAATGGACTTTTTGAAGTTCTACAGCACATCTTATATAGAGTAATTGCTTTGTTTTACAAGGAATAAACCTAACCTTACAAAATCTGCCGCTACAAGTGGACAAACAAACCAACATGATTTTAATGGGACAAAACATCTCAATTGTGCATTGTACACTAACAAAACCTACCGATTTTCAAAGAAGTACAATTTGACTGTAACGCATAATTTCTGCCAGATTCAATAAGATGGCCAAAAACTGTGTTGCAACATTGAACCACAGATTAACCAAATTTAAACTAAATATAATTTTTGCAAAAGGTGTTTGTTTAAGGGTGCCCCGTGTTTCAATGAGCCCCCGTTTCCCCTATACGCTATTTAAATCAATACAGCTTTTTGATCGATGTATTTTTTTATATAGTAACAATCTTATTGTTTCTTTAATTTAGCATCCGTATAAAATTATTTCAAATAAAACTTAATAGTGACGTAAAGACACAGTAAAAGCAATTATAAACCCTACATTTATTTAAACTCTGTCTTTTATTTATATTAATAAATTCTATTGCTACATTTAATGTAAGATAACTGGGTAATCAATCCGAAAATAAAATCACCCTAATTCTTAAAACAATACAAAAAATATTGTTAAATCAACCTAATTATTTCAACATTAAAATTTTGTTACTTTAACTTTAATAGAATTTTGTTTGACTGTATTTAACCGAAACAAGAAATTTCTTATTGTTTCAAAACAACGAAATGTCTTTTATTTATTGTAGAGAGATTAGTTTTTATGAAAATAAAAGTCATTGTTATACTGTAAGAGGTGGAAAAGTGCCCGCAGATTTTAAAATCACTCAAACGCTATTCACAGCTTCTGTTTTTCATTTCTGTTACTTTTGTTTTACCATTTCGCATTCCACGAAACCATTTCGCCGACACAATTGCATAACAATGACCGGCAAATTATGTCGTCGACATGCAAATACATTCGCTCCTGTTCAATAGCCCACAGTAAAACTTTTTAATAACAAAGTACCGGACGCAATCAACCAGTCGGTTTGAAACTTTCACCGTAGCACGACGCAGAAATAAAATTAAATATTTATGTCATTTACTCGACGTTAATTAGCTACTGTCACCGTCTATACACCTAAGCAAACCCACCCACCTCGGATCCCCATCCCAGTCGGAGAGGAGAAACTTTCGAATTCAATGGAGCGGACGTGGGGATGCGCAGGGTTCAGGAACGACCCCTGCAGATTTAAAGAACAAGGTGGTGAAAATTCTCCCGAAAATTAATTCCGCAGAGCGGTTCGGAAGTGGGACGAGGTCGGGAGTTCCTATAGCGGGTAAATTTACATGGGGAACGCGCTATTGACAGAGAATGATTGCCATCGATTCGACGGTGCGCATTTTTTCTTTATTGAACGTGACGTTTCAAATTCATTAGTGATATTAGGAGGCATATCCTGGGGATTTAATGTTTGGGGGGCTCTACGTTTTGATGTATCGGGTAATTTTCATTCGCGGGCAAGTATAGAGTACAGTAAACGGTGAAGCCCTGTTTTAATATGCCGGACACGATTTTCTTCCTGTTTGCTCGCGTTGTTTTTTTTTGTGAGGTAATTAAACGTTATTGGAAAATTCCTGTCGTAGTTAAACGTTATTAAAAATTGAACGATTGAACTGGCTGTACGATTCATTAAAACAGTTTTTTTATCGACGGCAATTTTTAGTACGCGAACTTGCGTATAAAACTCTGACGGTTTTCATCGGGTTACAACCAAACACTATCCCTGACATCGCACATACTGCAGTACCGTTTTATGAAGTAATGATTGTTTTTCTTGCAATGTGCCATCTGAAAAAAATGCTTTACCCTTTGAAGGATCGAAGATATAAAAAATTAATTAAATTCCGTGAGAATGCCAGTGCGTACAAGAATTTGTTTCTGTTGATAACGTACACTGCCACCCACGGAAGTTTAATCAAACGAGAGAGTGTTACAAATACGTCAATCTAATAAGTTTTATTGCCTTCAAGCATGATGATGTTAATATGTATCCATCTAAAATGTCCTATTCAACCCGAATATGCAAACAAACAAGCAACATGATTATTTTACAAATAATGACTTGGGCACCCTATTGAGTTGCTGTACACAGTAAAAAATAAATGTAATATTACAGTAAAATAATGCAGTAATTTTACTGTAATATTACATTTATTTTTTACGGTGTACATCAGCTCAATGCAGTGCCCAAGTCATTATTTACAGTATTTTTATGCTAACGGCGTTTTTACAGTAAGCGTGCTGCATTTCTGTGGTACGAACTGTAAATTTTTCAAATTTTAAGTGTAATAAATTTACTGTAATATTCCAGGCGTAAAAAATACCAGGAATGTCACTGTAATTTTTTTTTTTCACTGTGTGGGATGAGTTTGATAGAAGTGTGCGAATTGTGAGTCCTACTTCAAAGGAACAACTCTTGAATTTTCTCCAATGAGAATGAAACAATATCTCACACGGCGCACTAAGAAATTAATTATAAGGATGCCAGGAGTTGTGCGAGCAGTCATTAACGCATGCGATAGTTTTTTTTTGGCGAGAGGAATATCTAAGAAATAAAATTGAAAAATACAGTTTTTTATCCTTTAGAGCAGAGGCTCCCAAACTTTTTTTTCTCATAGACCACTTTGAAAGTTTTGCTGCTTCCGGTGGACCCCATGCAGCTACATTTCTACCATATTCCCAAAACTCGACAAAAAAATGTGAAGATTAGATCTAACTATGGAAATTTGCGTTACGGCTGAGTGATTGGTTAATTAATTAATTGATTGTGCTGTGAGTGGATGTCAAAGAAGTAAAGTTAGTCAATCAATATTATCTGCTTACATTGATAGGTTAACTCAAGCCAACATTTTAGTTCTTCACTATCGGAACCAGATAAATTTTCGTGGACGCCCGCTTACGAATTGTGAACCCCCATTTTTTTGTCACGCCAACGTAGACCCCCGTCGAGTCTCCCGTGGACCCCTGGGGGTCCAGCTGGACCTCTTTGGGAATCACTGCTTTAGAGTAACATTTTTCTTTCAATATTAGTTGCCTTTTGTTCTTTCATTTTTAAACATTCGTTATTTGGCTACATTTCTGCGGACGGCAGTATACATTATGTACGTACATTTTTTTTTATTTTATTGCCATTGTTAAATGAAATCGACCAATGTTCCGCACTAAACCAAACATTGAGTCACTGCGGATTTAATGTCATTCTTATCTTTTTACATTTGGATAACGTTATGGGCATAATACATGCAACATATACAGCAAACAAACAACACAATAAAGTGTTCTAACATTTCTTCAGTTACGATAGGATATATCGTAAGGTGGCCTCTCAAAGACCCCTTTTTATCGCGTTCTGTTACATATACGTACGAGTCGATAAGTTTCCAGGAAATACGAATATAATAATGGGACATATCCTGCACAAACTGCATGCATACAATATTATCTTTTAGCCAGATATAATACATTATCTATCGTATGTAACCACACGTGTATATGGACACAGATTTTCTAAAATGCAATGAGAAAATCACGAGCTATCTACTATTGTTAAACAATTCTTTGATATTATATTATATTCATTCGTTCGTAGCTGAAAATTTCGCACATTACTTTGACGCACTCCTATAACTATATCAATGAATATCAAACGCAAATGGCAGTAAAATTTTACGATAACTCAAATATACCTCCATATAAAGCCGTAATGCAATTCCACACGGAATGGTATAACAAATAAACTTGATATCCACATTCAAACACGACCGATGCATACCTCTAGACTCTAGACTGCAACCTAGATACGAAAATGCCACACAATAAAAGTCTTTATAGTTCTGTATACAAATTAAATTCTCTCGCACATGTTTTGGTCAATTTTTCTAACGCTTCTAACACGCTTTAAGTGCAACGCAGTTCTACCGCAACAAATTCGTTTTAATATAGTATAAGAGGGGTAAGTGCTACTACAACCCATTCGTTGTAAACATTGCAGTGATTCTACGAATGGATTGGTTCGGTTTAACGACAATGTGTTGCTATTATCGTAAAAATAATTCAATTGTAAACTTGCATCTTTCTAGAATTCCGGTTTATTGCGGGAAAATACATTGTTGGTATTTAAAAGATTTAAAAATAGATTACGATTGTCTGCATTCGTTTTATGGTTACGCGCGCTGTAATGTAAAGGAAAGGTATATTATTTTTTTGGATGATGGCGCTAGTCAAATTGATTGAAGAAATCGGAAGCACATATGATATACTAACCCTTTTTTGAGGGGTTGCAAATGCGCTTTTTCTGCAAAGAAATGAAATATCTCGGAAACAAATGAATTTAGGTATAGGGATTCCTGCATACATTTTAACTAGAATGTTAAGGGCAATTAAAAAATATAAAAATATACAGGGTGTTGTATTTAAAATAAGAAAGTTAGTGTCAACACTCTGTATAACCGAAGGCACTAGAGAGTTGTGCATATGTTGCTCGATTAGACCGAATCCATAAACTTTCAGATTTTTCTCGTGAATAGTTTCCCATATAGAAATCGCTGATATTTGCCCTGCGACACCCTGTATAAAATGGAATAATTTTTAATGTATTTCAGATGAATCGAAAAATACAATTTTTAATTCTCAAAAGAGATGACAAGGCCACCTAATTCATGTAACTATTATTCATTTGGACGATGTCTTTTGAAATCGCCTAGTTAAATTAACTTCTTCTAACTGTACCATTAAATAAATTTACACATTCGCACATTTTATAGCGTCACAAATTACAATCCATAATCTCCAAAACCCTGCATTCATCTCCAAAGCGTAACTGTCGAATTAGGACATAATCCATGGAATATTATAAGGCGCATTCTGTCCTTGTCTCTAAAACGAGGTACCTCGGCAATTCCTTGAACTTTAACCTAGCCCTAATTCCGCTTCGAGTAATCAACTAACGGCCACCCGACACTGCAGTGTATATCTCGAATACTCGTCTTAACGAGGGATGAAATTAATTAATTTAAATTCAGGAGGTGACACGCATATTGTTAAGGGCACCGTGGCGGTTTAACTCTCAGCGGGGTAGTTCTAAAGGAAATAAACGGCTTTACCTGGCGGGAAGGGATAAGGCCCTTAACGCCAGGTACAGCAACAAAGATACTAAAATTATCCTAAAAGCGATAATTATGAATTATGAGTACGATAAAGATAAGAAAGTTGCTTTTATAACAGGGGGATTGACTAATCACCATAAATATTTATAATTAGAAAGTGTTGAAGCACACGTAATTATACATTTCGTCAATAGTTACTTGTAACTTACGCAAATAATGAGAAGGGACAATCAGATACGTCCACAACTAATTTATCTTATCGAAAAATGTACCACAACAGCTGCGTGTGACCGTACAAAATGGATAACAGTATTGGAACATGTGTTATTACCCGATAATGGCCATTCCGGTTGTATTGAATCGAACTCCGATGCAGTTCTGGGTGAAAATTGCATCCAAGTTACAAGTTATATCCAGAACACCGCGATACAATCTATCCTGATTGCTTTTCGATAAAGAATGCCCCCTATATCGTCTATATATGAGTGCGCTGCTGCTCTGAAAATGTCCGCATATTTACAGCGATAATGTTGGTATTTTTATATTAATGCGCAGACCCAGCTGTGATGAGATTTTAGCCGTATTGAAGCAGTATTTTAGTTGGAAATGTAATTGGTATAAGAATTGTAAATAGTGATGCATGTGAACATCGTTTATTGTTAGTTTAATTTATTCAAATATCTAAATATAGGGCATGTAAATTTGTATTAGATAACATACTTCTGAATTAAATATTCACCTTCGTAAAAGACTGAATCATATTATAGAAAGCATACATTTTAGACTGAGAAAAAGATCATACTGCAAAGGAATATATTTCATTAAAAAAACTTATTTCACATAAACAAAGTTTATTGTTTTTAAAATAGTAATTTCTTTTATACACTTAACCGCAAAATTAACGCACCACTCTGACTTTTGGTTTTATTTCAAGAAATATTATATATTTTCCGATTCATTAATAGTAGTTATAATAATTTGTTCATTATTACGCCTTTTGTAGGTTTTTGTCTGTATTCTTTATTTAATTTTGAAATCATAGCAGCTTTTCATGAGGGGCTTGTTTTTCAAGTAAATAAGCCTCATTTCTAAAATAAAAGTAGGCATTGTTTTTTAATTGTTTTACCAATTGATAAGATAACTGTCATTCGTGGAATACATATGTTTGCGATGGAACGTGCTAGACGAAATTTAAATCGTGATGAATGTGTTCAAATTGTAACTTTGTCCAATGAAGGACTAACAAATCGCGAACTTGGTAGAAGATTTGGCGTGGCTCATACAACGGTCGGTAGGGTTCTGCACAGATTTGTAGAGACCAACGATTACGCTAGACGACGTGGCCAAGGCAGGCCACGAGCTACAAATGCGGTGGTGGATCGATTTTTGATGCTTCGAGCACTTAGGGAACGGTTCACTACTGCACGAAGCCTCCAAATACAACTAAGCGCGGTTCATGGCACTGCTGTTAGTCAAGATACCATAAGAAGAAGACTTCGTACTCAAAATTTACGACCTCGGGCAGCAGCTACTGGTCCCAGATTATCTGCAAACCACCGAAGAAACAGATTGGCTTTTGCAAGAAGGCATGTGGATTGGGAAATCCATCATTGGGAGCAGGTGTTATTTACGGATGAGTCACGGTTTTGCCTTGTAAGTTCTGATCGTCGTCCAAGAGTGTACAGAAGGCCAAATGAAAGATATTCCGCATGTAACATTCGAGAAACCACATTATACGGAGGCGGTTCAATAATGGTATGGGGTGGAATATCTTTAACAGCTCGCACGGAACTTTCTATCGTTGATGGTGGACGTCTGACTTCTGAACGATACATAACAGACATTTTAGAACCTTTTGTGATACCTTTTGCACCTTACATTGGCGATGGGTTCATTCTTATGCAGGATAATGCGAGGCCACATGCGGCACATATTGTTACTGAATATTTAAATTACGTTAATATTCAAATCCTCGAGTGGCCCGTCTGTAGTCCAGACCTGAACCCAATCGAGCATCTTTGGGACATAATGGGACGGAGGATTAGAAGTCAGCATCCACAACCTAACAGCTTAGACGAGCTGCGACAAAGTCTTATTCGCGTATGGGACGATATCCCTCAAGAAACCATCAGATCTCTAATTGAAAGTATGCCACGACGATGTCAGGCTACAATAACAGCCAGAGGTGGTAACACTAGTTACTGATAACCTAAATACGGTTCAAAAGAAGTTATCTTTGTGTTCGTAATAATAATGATCATTTTACATGATTTTGTTAAAGAAGTCATATTTTCAGTTTTTATTTATTTCCTACAATTCATTTAAGTCAAACTTATTGTTATTATGGAAATAATTCTGTTTGTGTATTCTATTCTTAATATGTTTTTCAAAATGTATGATAATTTTGACTGTAATTATAATAAATCGAAATATATAAGTGGTGCGTTAATTTTGCGGTTAAGTGTACATTCCACCTGTCTGTTGTTTTTTTTTTTTTAGTAACTTAACCAATACTATTCACGAATGTCACAATATTTTAGGTTAATAATACCCACAATGAACTTGTAGAAAGTATTTACCCAGTATAGAATAAAAAGCAAGGTTGGTCAGTTGCAAAATTGTCGCGCAACCTTTGTCCCGCCAAGTACGAAAAGGACGCGGTATACCGTACTTTGTCGCTATAGCAATACATGGAGAACATGCGTAACAAACTTCATGCAGAGAAGCACTATGGAATATTAGTTGGTAGCAAATTGTAGCGCGAAACATAGCGAAAGCAAAGTATAGGAATACCAAGTAGCGTCACTCTCTTGGTAAACGAAAATCGCACCGCCATTTTGTTTTATCCCATATGATTTATGTCACGTGTGAATGGTCATTGTAAACAAACATTTGTGTTTTGTATTTATTATGATTTTGGAATAAGTTTGAACTGTTATCCAAGTTTAAAGGAAAGTACCACATCACTGTGTGCATGCAGTGAGAAATTGTAGGAGCAATAATATTGATTCCTCGGGGCTTCATTTCTTTGGATTTCCAAAAGATGTTACGAGGTTACTGTTGTAACATACAATGTGTACATGGTAAATAATATACATATCTTCTAGGATGTCATTCTGGGCATTGCTTACTGACCGGAGAGACATTTTACACTGAGAGAAATAGATAGTACTCTTTAACATAAATATAGTATACTTTAATATATTTTATAGCTCCTATAGGGACAATCATATTTTATATTACCGGTGACAATATCTGTATAGTAAATATCTGTGAATACTTTTTATTAACTCGTATGGTAAAGTGTACTATATTTGTATTATTAATTTGAGCATACATGTTAGTAAATGTGAAAAAAATGTCTAGCAGCGCTGACTATATTTGATAATAACTGTTAACAATGAAAACTATAATAAATATAGTTTAATAATTTTTAATTATAATTAATTAATATAATTTGATTAGCCGGTGACAGCCGGGGGAATTGCCGTCGTATCGGGCAGGATTGCGGGAATCAGACCGGCCCGTGTACTGTAGAGTACTACCGGTATTGAAGCGCCTCGTAATTCTCGTCTGTGGCCGATTGTCCACAGTACTTTTTACACGACGTTAACCATGTATAAGCATCATATAGATATTACGCAGCCACATTTACCGATCACAATTTACATTGAGTACGAATTTCAAAGATTATGAAACAAGCGTAGCGCCATCTTTACGACAAAAGCTGTAGTATCACATATTTATGTAGCTAAACCAATTATGAGTATTATGATATTCCTACTATATAGATATAAAACTATACAGCATTCATTTCATTCCATCTCATTATTAATGCCGTTTTCAATAATCAAAGTAAGGTGACTGTTGCAAGCACCTAACCTAACCTAAATAAACACAACACAGTAAATTTGCTACACCTGTTATTATAACTGTCTTCACTACATTATATGCAATTTATTATATTCACTTGTTGTAAAATATTGTAAAACATTTCATTATATTTTGTAGAAGATTGTCACACAATATTTTTAAACAATTTTATTACTTTTTTTGTAACCGTGATATAGGAAAATGCAACACCGTTGTTCTAAAATTTTGCACAATAGTAGGAATTCTTACTACAATTTCCGTCAAACAGTGAAGTGTAAATATTACAACATGGATTTTTCTCTGTGCAGACACAAACATGCACCGACACCTGTATCACACGTACATAACACGTGTGAGTGGCAATACAGCTTATTGGTCGATTTCTTCGGTAAAGATCGACAATGAATAGAGCAAGGGGTGGGAAGAGCGTTACGAACATTTATGTTAGAAATTGAATATGCATCGAATACCTGGTAACATCCAGATTTTACCTCTTACTATAAGCATGGTAACATCTGGTTATTTTACTCTTAATACCCCACATATTGTCGTTTTGACAATAATTATGTTACTAATTAACATAAAGAGATTTACTATCTAATTTCTACAATCCATTTTTCTCAGTGTAGAGATGGGAAATTGTGGTCGCTTGAAAGTATATCTTCTCTACGTTTACTGTATGAAGAATTAAGTCAAGAAGGAATGGAATATATATACACCAGAAGAATAAATCAAGATTGTCTGGAAAATTTCTTCGGAACTGTGCGACAATAAGGAGAAACTGTCTAAACCCGACCCCGATACAGTCAAATAAAATTAATAAATTTTACGACATTCCAGTTGATTATAGACACATAGATATATCTGAAGAAAATGTTCTTACTTATATCGGGGGATATTTAATTAAAAGATGTCTGGAAACATTCTTGTGTGAAATATACTGAATTTTCAAACGTATAAGGATATCATTTTGATAGCAGTTCCAAAATTAATGCATTCTATAGAGCCCATTACCAGGATGATGATAATTTATTTGGTAATTTAAAGTTGCCTGACAGCAGCTTTTATCGCTTTATTAATGAAATGGATTCGTATTTTCCAACACGTATTTGCAAAAAAAAAAATGTTAAACTTGAATTAGTTAGGCTCATGAAAAACATCAATTGGCATTTTCCCAGTGGAATATTTAATAAAATTATTTGTTAGAACGAACATTTTTTATTCGTTAAAATTTTACAATAGATTGTTGAAAACAAAGCCACGACAAAATAGAAAATTAATAAATCTTTTACATTTGTAAATAGTTGTTTAATTTACCTGATCGACATGTTTAACATTTAAATAACGAATTTGTTTTAACGCTAAGAAAACACGTTTTAATTTGTTTTTAGACATATTACTTACATATACATTTTTAAATTTCGCGCAATAGATAAAACAAAATGGTAGAAGGTCACCGAAAACTCTCCGTAAAAACCCATGTATAAAAACGTTAGTGACGCTACTTGGTTTACCTATACTTTGGCGAAAGGATTGAAGAATGTCTTGCGCTAAGTTTGAATTAATGAAAATGCGTTCTAATTATGTTCTGCATGTAGAAAAAAGGTGTATTTTTATGACATTTTTAACTCGGAAACGTTGAAATGGTTGCATAAATTAGATGCCCAACACTGCAGAATTTAATGCAATTATCCTGCTAAAATTACTTTTCATTCGTTGATTGGACACCGCTATAGTATTATGCGTGTAATTTGATTTCTTCATAAGGAAAAAATACGTTTGTTAAACGAGTGTTCGATTCAAATAATTTTTCTCTTAGTACCTAATAAACATTTCTTTGCAATTATCCAAAGGAATAAGTTATTTGGAGTGATGCACATTTTTTGACAGCACAGAAATCATGATGCCGGGATATCGCACAGGAATCCTGTGACAGGATATTACTTACTTATTAAAGAAGCAGTCACCACCCTCATGATTTACAACTGTAATGTCTGTAGAATCTTTAGTATTATGCAAGCTAGGAGCGTCCTAGCGCCGCAAGTGGTCTAGTCTTATGAGAAAACTTAATAATATACGAGCGCATGCAAGTCTCATATCGTCCTGGGTGAAGATCTTTCATTAATACATCGCTTGATATCAGTTGTAGGGTGGCCCTATTTTATAAATGTATTTCTTTCATCCGGTTTCCTCCATTTTTTGCTTCTGTTTTCGCCTTTAGACACTTATTTTGTATGGTATTAGTTTAGGTTTGCATTGTTTAGTGGAGTATACTTTTAGTTTAATCGTGAATTCACAATAAATTTTTATTTTATTTTTATGTACAATGAGAAAACGAAATCATTAAACTGGAAAGGTAATTATTCACCGATGCTTGCTAATAAGAGATTCACCTACGCATTGATGAGAGAAAGTACTACTCATAGCACATAAATGCTCGCCACAATCTCACCTTTTAATCTATACAGGCCGATTCATTTTCGATCCTCACTATTGAGATCTTGCTTATTATTGAAAATAGACGATAGGTTTAAATTTGTCAAAGTTGCTAAATTTTGTGATTATTATGATCCCGAAAAGAACAAATGACGTTTGATCATACTCATACTCTTTCATACATTCGAACAACCATCCGTTAAGCAATTTCAAAGCAAGAGCCAGTCATACACAGTGCACACACGAGCGGCGTCTCTTAATTGCTCCGCGTGTAGACTGTTGATTTTCTACTCGCACGCAAAGTTGGAAACACCTCATGCATATTTATAGGTCCGCAACCAACACTGCGCCAGTGTAGCGGGGGTTGTCGCTTCGCTGCGTCCGTCCGTAGCGGTCCCCGTTTCGGAGTTTGGAGTCGCCCACGGGTCTAGCACACCAGTCACAACCTACACCAAGCGAAAGTACTGTTCGTTCGTTTTGCCCGCGAGCGCTGAACGCGGATATTTGCGTATGCATGAGCCGGCTCTTATGTCGCCCTCGAATGGGATCGAATTTTGACATTCGTTCCTGAAAAAATCCCACAGGATTTGGTAGGCGGCAGATGGAAGTAGGTGTTTGTCTTGGGTGTATTTAAATTCATAGCCTGTGTGAATGAATGTGTAGGACTGTTCTACTAATAAGTATCTGCGTATACTTATTCATGTATATTCCCTGTGGTTTTCTTTTTAAAGATGTTTGAATTCGATGGATCAAAAATCAACTTTCTCATGTGTTGTTGATTTTTAATAATTTGATTAATTTATTAGATTAGATCAGATCTAATTATGGTGAACTTGCACCGCGACTTATTGATCTGTCTGAGAGCTTTAATAAATTGCAATGCTGTGATTCTTGCATGTTTATGACATCTTTGCCAAGATGGTTGCCACGAGTTTCTGTGATAGCAGTGCAGGTGCATCAGGTGTTCCGGAATTGCATCTTCCGCTCCGCGAAACCCACAGTCGCTATTCTGTTTCAGACCTACCCTTGTCGTGTGTTCCTCAAGGAAACAATGTCCTGTAAGAAAACCTGTGAGGATACGTAGTCTGTTTCTGCTTAGTTCTAGCATGGTCTTTGCTCTTTCCTCATTGTAATTTCCAAGGAATAACTTTGAATGTCTCAGACCAGGGTGATTCTCCCAGAGGAAGCTCTGAGCTTCTTCTCCCTGTCTTTCAGTTCTTTTATGTAGGTGCTTCTTCCTATACCGCAGAACGGCTCTGGTCCCACAAACGAAGTTTTTGCGGTCCTTCTTGCTAATAGATTAGCTTCCTCGTTTCCGCTGATTCCAGTGTGTCCTGGCACCCAGCATAGTGCAACTCTGTTTTCTTTGCCTAGGTTATTTAGTATAACCGAGACAGTCACAGACTAATTTCGAACTGATGGTATTGGAGCTCAGTGCCATTATGGCTTCTTGGTTATCGGAGAAAATTGCAATGCTTTGCTTCCGATAGTTCATGTCAAGGTTTAATTGAGCACATCCTCCAATTGCATTGATTTCCGGTTGGAAAACCACTGAGATATGTTTCCATTGACTCTGAGTATTTGGTTCCTGGCCCGAATACCCCTGTATACCTGTTCCTTTCTCAGTTTTTGAACCATCCACATACCATTTAATGGGTTCTCCTTCCTGTGATCTCTTATTGCTTAGCTTCGTAAGAAAATTCTTTTCGAAGCTAAATTTCCTAACCATTTCATCATTCGATAAACTTAGAAGTGGGGATAGTCCCACTCGAGATGACCAAGCCCTCTGCACGAAGTCTCGTCCCCTCCTGTCCCCAATCTAACTAGTCTATGCATTGCTGCATGAGCCGCATGGGCCACTCCCTCCACCGCTATGTGTAGGGGTGTAAGGTCTAGAGTGACCTCCAGGGCCGCGATTGGGCATGTTCTCATAGTTCCGGTAATGCATACGCATGCTAACCGTTGCAGCTTGTCAAGGGCATTCCTTGCTGTGGACTGTGTGACCTTCTGCAACCAGGTTATCATACTTTACCATAGGTTTTATGTACAGTCGCAGTATGCTTGGGTTGCAGTCCTATGTTTTACCTGCTTAGTTTTGGCATATCATTAAGATTCTTGTTGCCTTATTCGTTGTCAATTCCAATGTGCTTGTTCCACAGAAGTCTTTTGTCTAAGGTTATTCCTAGATATTTGACTTGATTTACATTCAATCAGACAATCATCTTTCATGTTCGGAATTTACCTCTTCCTAATGAAAGGTACAATCGCGATTTTCGCTGAGTTGCCCCATGCTTTTAAGGCTTTTTTGTATCAGATCAGCTGATTAATTGATTACTCCATGAACATTTATGGAACAAGGGGATTGTTTTAATTACCTGGGAGTAACAATTCAAGACAACGGCAGAATGACGAAATAAAGAAATAAAAGAATAAACAGCATTGCAAAAGTGCACTGCACTCTCAACAGAACAAGTCATTTATAAGCAGGAAGGAAATATTGGATGGAGATGAAATATTTAAGAAGAGTAAAAGGGGTAACAAGGAAGGACAGAAAATGAAATGAAAGAATTGAAGCTGCTCACCGCGACCTAACTGATCTATTGTTCGAGATCTTGATCTAGCTTTACCGTTCTTCATATGATAAGTTATAAAGCATTTTTTGGAGCTAGGTCCTGACACAGTACAATAATGCATAAGCAATCGTAACTCGCATTTCTTGCAAAAAAAGATTCGTTTGGTCAGGGGCAAAAACTGCGCTTTCATTTTTCCAAGAATGTCGAATCACGTTCGATTTGATGGTACCGGTTATGATTAGTGTGTCTGAGATTTACAAGAACTTTGATAGTTTTTGGTCGAATTGATCGAATACCAAAAAAAGACAATAATGATTTGGTTAGATAGAAATTATTTATTTAGCATTCATATTTTTCTTAGCTAGATAATTGTTTCCGAAGATTTCTAAGCAGAATACGAGAATACACTGCAACTCATCAAACCATTTTCAATTACAAAATATCATTCCGTCAAACTTCCCAAATCCTCGGCAACCCCCATAATCGCTTTCACTCAAATAATGTAGCGATGGAAGGGGGAAGGGCCATCCCGTACTATATGACAAATCGGATCATTCACCCTCATTCCGCGCTGGGAGATATTCAACGCCTAATTATATTGTTTGAACTTCCGCCCTCAGTGCTCCAAAGACCCCACCCTTCTAACGTCAATCGCGAAACTTCGGCGTCTATGTTTGCTCTAGTTAATGGTGGAGATGTTTCTTCCTTTCGTCTGATAATCATTGGGAATTTGCTGTCGTTAGGGAGTATAAGAAGTGTTTCGTTAAATCGGGAACTGATGGGGTGGAGGACTGAGGTACTCGTGGAGATGACAAGGATGCTGTCAGTGCCCTTAATGTGGTGCCTGGATACATCGGTTACGATTCGAAAGTGGTGATGGTTTGGAAATTTAGTGATAAGATAGAGGGAAAGATGCTCGAGTTGGATTACTGATTATTTTCTTTAATAGGAAATATCTTGATGAGAAGTATAGAAGCAAAGACGACATGAAAAAATAAATTGCCACGAATTTGATTGCAAAATTAAAAAGGATTACTACAACCCGTAGTAAGCTATTTTTTTAACATATTAGGAATGTACGAGGTGGTTCAATATGTCCTTAGAAAATCTAAGAGAATGGCGCTGGTGGTATTGAAAATGGTTGGGTGTTAGTAAGGATCATTAAAGCCTGAGTTATATCTATCAAGTAGTTTCATTTTTATTGCCGATTTTACCAGAAGGGTGCGACGTTGATCTGACGACATCAAAAAAATTTTTTGTCAGGCCTGAAATAGACCTGTTTTTAGGTCAACTGGCAAAAAAATCAAAATCTATAAATGCGGTCAGATCGTCCAAACCTACCTACATCCACTGTGGGGCGCTCTACGGAGGCGGCAAGATCGCTAAAAAACATAGGTGCGGATAAAAAATTGTAACTTCGCATCCGGTGCAGATATCCACTTCAGGTTCGGTCCGGATACTCACAGAGGATGTATCTATATGAAGAAAGAATCAGTAAACCCATACCTTTACCGGCTTGGGAGTTATGAGCGCTCAAAGTCGACCTTCGGAGAGAGGGTCGTCAGTATATAGGTCGATTTGGAGCGCCCGTTTCTCCCAAGCCGGTAAAGTTCTGGCTTCGCTGATTTTTTTTCCATATAGATGCTTCCTCTGTGAGAATCCACACCGAATCTGAAGTGGATATCTGTACCGGGTACGATGTCACGATTTTTTATACGCACCTATGTTTTTTTTTAGCGATCTCGCCGCCTCCATAGGGCCGCCCCCAGTTGAGGTAGGTAAATTTGGAGATCAGATTCGTGTTCTACGGTGACGATTTACCCCGATCGCTGATTTTCGTGACAATCTAATGGCATTTAAAAAAAAAATTGCAGTCAGACCTGGAATAGACCTGTTTCCAGGTGAACCGGCAAAAAAATCAAAATCTATGAATGTGGTCAGATCCTCACAAAATTTTTTTTCTTGCCTTAAGAAGTTTTTGTCTTGCGGATATTCAAAACGTAGATTTATTTGGTCCAAGATAAATTTATTTAAGGTACGAAAAAATTTATACCCTAACTACAGTCCATAGACAAAGAACCAATCTAAACGGTGAGTTGTTGAAGGCAAATGGACTCCGAAGAAACCAAAACGGTGAAAACGAGCGGCAAGGTGATGACCTCGGCTTTTTTGTGATGCATGGGGAATTATCTACATAAATTATATGGAAAGAGAACAAATAATAACTGGAAAGTATTATGCGTTAAGAAAAAATTTCCTCATTTGAAATAGAGAACGATTTTCATCCATCAAGACAATGCAGTTTCGATGGCCAAAATTATGAAATTGAAGTCCGAATTAGTACAATCCACCCTATTCACCGGATTTGACCCCCACTGACTTGAAAAAAAAAAATGGCTCAGCGCACAATGGTCGAACGAGGAGGTTATCAACTGATTTACTCTAGAAATTGCTTTGGTTTTACTATTTCCTTGCTGCAATTAATAGAATCCTATTTGAGTAAAAGATTTAACTATGTTCACTGTAATGGTGTCAAGTCTTATGAGTTCTCTCTATGTTTTTTATTTTATTAATATCATTAGTTGATATGGATTACCACAAAGTGACGGTCAACAGCATCAACTTCTCATGAGTTCATTCCATCTTCATGTATTCCGCAAGGATCTAATTTGGAACCTCTGTTTTTTATTTTATATGTTAATGATTTATTGCAAAATTTCTCTTGTTCAGTTCTGGCTTACGCTGACGACATTAAAATTTTACAAGCATTTACATTAAACCTTGCTTCCTCAATTATCATTCTTATTTGCCACTGCGGTACATTAATATGATTATCTTCGTCATAAATCGACAATGGCATCCCATTTAACATTACACTCGCACCTTAGAATGTGTAATTAGAAATTTAATAACCGTTCATAATCCCATTAGATTAGCAAACTCGAACCGATCCAAGAAAGTCCTCCGCGTCTCCGCTTCAACGGCACAGCGTATACACATATAACAAATCCCTCTCAGGATATTTAATAATCATTTAGTCTACCAGCGCCAAGCTGCGTATACATCCTTAATACCATCGTAATTTACGTAGCAGACACGAGATGGCGCTCTCGTAGTTCCAGTCGATCCGACAGAGATGGCGTTCGCTGCGCACCAAGCCGTCTACTTCGTCTCGATGAGGGTCCGTTTATTAAGCTATATATTTTTTCTCTTTTCAAAGACCGCAAACACCCGACAATGGTATATGAGGGCCTATTTAGCGGACGAGAATGCGGAAAGAGGTAACCGGTTAGGATAAGATGGAGATGGTGCAAGGCAGGTGGTGTTTGGAGCACAATCGGCTGAAATTTAGTACAGCGGGTATCATCTACAATGTTCTACATAGGTGGTTTAATGCGTCCAGGTAGAAGCGTTTAAGTTGATGTTCGCTGGCGAAAAACCGTATGAAAGACGCAGGTGGATGGAGGCGGTGCTTAAGTGTCTCATTTGGGAGATGCGCGCCCTGTGGCGAGGTCGTTCCGAGGGTTCATACAATGGAGGGAGATTTATAAGAATTGCGGTAAAAATTAATTGGAGCAATTATGAAGTTGGAAAGTTTTTTGTGGTTGCGAGTATGCAAGGGTCGGGGAGGGGTTTATACATTGTATATTAAGTAGATGTTAGAAGAAGAAGTAAATCACATACAAAAAAATTTGTGTACGCACTTGTGCCTACCTAATTGGTACGAGTTGGAATCCTTCAATTAATAATTCTTATCAGGAACAGATGGAGAAGAATAAAATTGGTCTAGTTCTTCACATATTCCTTAGTAATTTAATAATAAGGCGACTGGTTTCGATTTTTAAAGGGACATCAGAAATAATAAAGCAAAAACTATTCTAAAACAAAATAATTATCCAAATTACCTTATCAATAAAATATTTAAACAAAGAATATTCCGTTTTTATAATGAATCAACAAAAACTATAAATAATAGTCAAACATTTATAAAATACATAAAAATTCCTTATGTAAAAAATCTTTCTGAAAAAATTAATCAAATTATCAAACCTTATAATTTTAAAATAGCAAATCAAAATAATAATAAATTACAAAATCAAATTTACACAAAATTAAAATCGAAAACTGAAAAAAATAAAACATCACATATAGTATATAAAATAAATTGTCAAAATTGTAATGGTGTATATATCGGTGAAACTATGCAGTATTTAGAAAATAGAATAAAAGGACACAAATATAACAAAAATCTTACAGCTTTAAAAAAACATGAAATAACACAAAATCATACATTTGATTTTAACAATGTATCAATCCTAAACCAAGAACAAAACTATAAAGCACGAACTATACTTGAAATAATCCAAATTTATAAACATAATAATTCCATAAATGATAAAACTGACACACAATTTTTCACTAAATTTTATAACTTAATTCTATAAATGAAATTTTAACAAAAATTTAGTAACGTTTTTCATATTTATCCATAACCTACCATAACTAATACAACTGACACAATTCACAAAACAATCTTTATATAAAATATTTCTAAACTCTTTCAAATTAAAACAAAAAACAAACTGATTTTATCAATAAAACAAAAAATGTTATATATTTTTATACATCAAAATTTCATTTTCTACATTATTAATTTTTAAAAATGTAAATGATTAAGGTTTTATTAATAAACCGAAACGTCTTACTCACTCTAATAGTTGTTTAACTATATGACTTTAAAAACCAAGAAGATATATATAGAAGTGAACTCACTTCTGAAGAAGATCACGACAAGATGATCGAAACGTCAAGTAATTTAAACTTTCTACACGGCAGAGAACCCGAGAACCGAAGAGCAGCCAGCAACGACGGCCGTGAAAGCCTAAAGACTACTTTAATACGTAATGTATGTTTCTATATTACAAAGTTGCAGTACCACCGCATCACGATTACTCAAATTCCCTAGCTCTATTTAAAGTAGCGCTCAGCGCAACGAAACACCATGAAGGATTTATAAATAAAGACCCCATCTGAACCGGAGCGTCCACAAAACCAACAAGACTATCTAGAGGAGCAGTCTTTATACATACGTTATTAAAACTACGCGACGACTGAAGTCGACGCATCTCTGCGTGCAGCAGGGCACCACGAAATAAATTAGACCTATGCGGGGCTAGAACGGCCCGCTACGATGTGACAGTAAGGTGTTTGTCTCGAACAAACGCAGCTAGTAAACGTCAAGGTCCGATTCTCTATCTTTCTTTCGCTCAAAGTCGCACGCTAATATCTTTGTTGCGAGTACATAGTTATGCGTTGTTATTCAAAATACAGTATAGAGAATAATTGTGAGGATAAGCACGTAAATGCAAATGATTGTAGGTAATAAGTGTTGTTAGTTTTTCTATTGCAATTTTCTTGAATACGTGCAGTATAAGTTAAAACTACTATCTATTAATGATATAGCAATTATTCGTATGTTGAGTTTATGCAAAGAAATAAAAATGATGAAACCACTTGCTGCAGTGTTCAGACAGAGTTTGAATGTTATGGTGTCATAGTTACTATAGTTCAGATCTTATCTTTATCATAAAAAACAAACAAAGGTTGCATACTCAAACCTCTAACAAGTAAACAGATCTTTTTTTTTTACTTTTAAAGAAAAAATTGTTTTGGAAAATATTAATGCCGAGTAACATTCTCTTGGTGGAATCATTTGCTACTAAAAGGTTATCCAATAAGATGTTCTATTATAAAAAATTGATATCCAATAAATGCCCACTTTGACTCTATGTAAATGGTCATTCTTTTGAGGAAGTTTTGTATGACATTTTCGCACAACTGTGGCTCTGTTTGGCGAATAACGGCATTGGTATTGAGGGCTGGAATTGTTTGAAATTTTGGCATTAGCATGTAATCTTTCTTTCAAATAGTCCTGAAGGAAAAAGTCTAGCAGAGTTGGGGGTTAATTTAGAAATTTGTTCGTATTGTCTAATATAGGTAAAAGAAACCCGAATTGCACCACTAATAGCGTCAGCACGGACAAGTTTTGTTATCGAATAATAACCTAACACCGGATTTGCATCACAACTAAATATTCATATAATGTTCATTTTTTTTTTTAATCTGAGCTTTCACTATAGTTATTAACTTCACCAGAAATTCTACATATATAAAGTTTAATGAAGCAAACCACTTAGAAAGAGATCAAGCTTGATAAAATTTAGTAGAGTGAATTAAAAGTAAAGAAACAGCACCTGCAAATTGTTGAGGTTATGACACTACTAGAGCGGCAACCCCATCAAATTTAAGCGCCTAATTTCGGCGCCTCTTCACACGTGGACGGCATGAACCTGCTCTCAAGTGAATAGGGGTGTTCCACGAGGAGACATCTTAGGTCCCTTTTCATTTGTAATATATTTTAATAATATTTGTGCTGGTAAACATCTTGTAGTAGACGATTCAGACTTGCCAACTATAAAGTGTACTAGTGACAGTTCCTAGCGTTGTGGAGGATGATTATAATTCAGCATGTAATCACTGAAAGAAGAAGTTTCTTTCTATCTTCTTGCTTGACTTCATTTGATAGTACGAACGGCGAAACCAACCAGCTAACTGAGTTCGTCGTGCAAATTAACTCACGAAAGCTAAGCCAGATAGTAAATAGTAAAATGATCATTACTATGGATACAACTTTATTTGGTACTAACTAGAACGTTTCTAAATCTTGAAGTATTAATACGACCAAACTATGTGGAAACGTGTTGTCGTAGTACCAATTTCCTTGACTGTATACACGCGTTTCTGTTATTACTCCACGCTGCTATAAGCACCTAAACACGCAACATTCAACATAGTCGTTCACGTTTACCGTCCAACGCACTACCGCTACGGCCTACTCGATGTTGTCTACGTCGTCCACCACAAGCGATAGTATTTGCGTGTGGGTCGCCTCCTCGATGTGCACAACTCGGCTCTCTCGTCGTCAAGCGACAATACGTAAAGTACTAAGAGACGGCTATTAAGTTTATGTTCACCACGTCGAACAAAAGTAGAAACTGCGATTTATTGCTTTTATTATTATTATTATTACTACTTTATTACTATATCGAAACCGTGGCGTAACCGACGCTGTTCTAGTTTAGTTATCGTTAAGACATCGAGTGCGGTTTTCGTTTTGTTTTCTGTGTTGTTGTTTTTGTTCTGTGCTTGTTTATTGTGTTCTGATTTTTCTCGGGTTGTCAAGATGATGATAACGAAATATACGGCTTTGCTACTGCAGACTACTTCTGCTTATGGGGATTCCTTGTCGTCAATCGAGTAAGTCTTTAAAATTCTGTTTAGAAGAAAATTTTGATTAGTAAAAATTAAGGTATAATTGCTTTGAAAATAATAGGAAAGTTATAGCATATTCTTCTGAGATTATTACAGCAATAAAAAGAAAATTTAAGGTTTTTAAAAAATATAAATGTATATGATTCGAACACTTTAAAGTACTTCAAGCAAAATTGAAATTATTAATTAAATAAGCATTTAAGGAAGATTCTTTTATCAAATCTTGCAAACATCGAGAGATAGAAGATGCTTACGCATCTTATTGTACGGAAAAAATCATTTTAAAATTCCAATTCTATAACAAGCTGCAGATTTTTTCCCGCAAAAACGCGTTTATGTCAATAGTTTTTGGGAGTTTTTTTCAAGATGTCATCCACTTAGAGACGTCTGTCTACGGTGTTGCTAATAATATCTTCCACGTTCAATGTGTGCAGATATGAATCCACCTTAATGATCCCCAGTTTATTGACAATGCCTTCAGTAAGTATTTTGGCAAAGTATTTTAATATTCTACCGCTTTTCTTCGTAATCTATCTAATAGCGCAACTATTGCCTTACCCTTAGATGTAACTTGCATATCGGTACAGGAAATACTGATTGCTATGAAGAAGTTCAAGAATTTTTTTTGGTGAAGGATTAATGACTTGTTTAGACTTGTTGTAGACGATTGTTAAGATATGTGCCATCTATGAAGAAAATGCCTATAACTATAGCCCAGTATCTGTATTGTCAAATTTATCTAATTGTGGGATATATGAGGCTAAATTTTATAATCCTATGGTTCAACATGTGCAAAATATCATTTCTGATAAGCAATATGGATTTGTGAGTAATATGATTCTCGATGAAAGAGTGGACGATATATTCACAGATATTAAGGAGGTTTTCGACCATTTAAACCATGGAATTCCGTCATCACTTGATTAGTTCCTTCCTCATGGACAGAGAGTTTTTGGTATCCTGTAATGGATTTAATTCTGTCAGAAGAGTGGCTACCTCAGGGATTCCCAAGGTGCTAATTTAGATCCTGTGCTTTAGCATCTCTAATTGAGTGCGATTACTTTCTATTCGCTGACGATTTGGCAGTGTTTTCTTCTGTTTCTTCAGTATTGGATAGCCTTCTAGCCTGGCGGAAAGATATAGACAAAATTTATGCTTGAACTCTGAGCAATAGGCTCTCATTTAATGTTGGTAAATGCAGGACAATGACTTTCACACGACTCAGAATTATGAGGTCCGTGGTACCATCTTGAAACGAATGGAAGTTGAGAGAGATTTGGGGGTACGTTTTGATGTTAAGTTCTGTGCTGCGAATGGTTGATTTTATTACCAGTGCAGGCAAAATGCTAGGGGAATTTGAAAGATATTGATACTATGAAATCGCCATTCTTCAACTTAGTCCGATCGAAGCTCGAATACGCTTGTGTAGTATAGTCTGGAATTCTTATTATTACGTGCATAGAACGGCTCTTGAGACCATTTAGAAAAAAATTACTATATATGTAATGGGTGATTTTTTAACCGAAATATTTATTTGGGCCGATAAATGAATGCCTGCCATTTACTTTTTAAAGATTATTTCATGTAAATTTCGCCCGCGGCTACGCCGTAGGTGGTCCATCTGTGAGCTCCAATTTTGGCATACTTTTTCCAGCATTTCGATTGGTATCTCACCAATGGCAGCTGTAATGTTGTCTTCCAGGGCTGGAATTGTGGAGAGAGACTTCACGTATCCCCACAAAAAATAATCTAGTGGAGTCAAATCGCATGATCTTGGCGGCCAATGGGCTGCTCCAAAACGTGAGATTAATTGCTCACCAAACTCGCCTCTCAATAGGTTCATGGTATGGCGTGCCGTGTGGCATGTGGCACCGTCTGTATGACTGTAACGTTGTGATTTTCATCGTTATTGAAGGAGTACGGTCCAATAATGTCGCCGGCCCACAAACCGCACCAAACAGTGCATCTTTCAGGGTGCATTGGTAGCTCTTGAACTGCCTCTGGCTGCTCTTCACACCAAATTCGGCAATTCTGTTTGTTGACGTACCCATTGAGCCAAAAAATGAGCTTCGTCGCTGACAACAACTTTTCGATAGGAAAACAACATTCCTAAGGCCCATTCACCAAACAAACGACGTTGTGGGAAGTTTGTTAGTCTATTCATGGTGAAATGGCGAACCACTGAGCATTTTTGGCACTGACACATGTCACGAATCTTTTTTTTTTACACTAAAAAAATGTACACCGAGAAACCAAATAGCAAAAAAATCACTCGTCACTTGTGGTACGGAAAATTCGGTACTCATCCGGAAAGAGGTACTCCGAAGGTTAATTTACTACAAGGGTTTTCTTTAAGTTCTTTGGAGATGCGAAATAAGTATACATATTGGGACATCAACTCGGCTTTCTAGCAATCCATTTAAAACTATAGCTCAACCTGCAATTTTCTGAGATAATACTGAGTTTATGATTGAATATAGCAGATACGCCCCCTAGCAGGTACTTCCCCTAGCGCCCCCTCTACTTCTGGTGGCCACATTGCTAATGTATTTTTTTGTCCCGAAGCTCTAGGCAGAGCAGTTTCCGAGATACAGCCGGTCGCCACCCTTACTGAATCACTCGGTATAACAATTTCTTGACTAACGCAGCTAAAAATTAATTCTCCGTGAAAAAAGGATCCATCGATTCTGACATTCTAAACTGTTATTCTTTTAAGAATAACCTACTTACAGGCGAAGCAAAATTGCCATTTAGAAGATATAAACATCTTCAGAACTTTGTTTAAAGTCATTGCAGAAATGAATATTGTGTTCTTTCAAAAATATTCCTTTTAAGAAGAAATTACTCGGTGGTTTTCACCAAAACTTTTAGAACGTACTGTATATTTAAAGCACCTGCAATCAACAAATCGCACACATATTACATTTCATCCTTTCTAATTTTAACTACGTGATTTCTAATCCTTTTATATGATAAACCTGGAATTAGAAGAATCTGCTTACGCACATTTCATTTTGGAGAGGAAAAGAAAGTTTTTCCAATTGCATTCTCATTATTATGCACAGTAATTGCAAATATTACCCAAACAGAGTCTATCATTTGCTACTTACTAAGCAATTAAGCTTACACAATAACTGTAATATATACATTATACTTACACGCTATATCTAAAGTGCCCAGATTTGCAGATATCCGCATAGACATAATATATTTAACGATAACATATCTTCATTAATTTTACGCATTACCTCTGTTTAAAGTGAAAGTGCAATCTAGGCAATTTTATCGATTAATGAACAGTAATGGTCCTAAGATTACTCCTCGCGGTTGCATAAACATCAAATATTTACGGTGAAATTAATATTACTATAAACGGGATTTCTCCAAGTTTAGATTTATCGGGAATTTACCCCTACATTTTCGTCGAATTTATTATCGAATACAATCACCCATTAATTATTCCCAGCGAAACGGAAAGATGGCACCCTATACCACTTCTAGTCATCGCCATGACAAAAACGCACCTGCAGAGTTTGGGAAAGCATTTTATTCAGGAAATTATCCTCTTTTCTAAAGCGGTATTTTACAGTCACCACCCCACCACCTTCCTGAAGCAGGCAGAGTTGTTATTATTCTCAGAAAGGGGTTCTGAGAATAATAACAACTCTGCCAAGTGAGAAGGGGTCTCACTTTCGCACTAAATCTCTTTAATGAAAGTTGCGATGCTCTCGCGTACAACGGAATATGATTTCGTTATGATGGATGGATGGATGTCTTCTGATGTTTCTCTCTTTTCTATCATTCCCTATGCAGAGGTCGCGCCGGTGGGTTTTGTTTACGAATTAAAATTCAGACGTCTCTGTGCAACGTTTAAGTCTTCCGGTCCCTTTGTAGGAGGACGAGTGATTTATGGGACTCGTTTTTTATGCCTGTCGAAGATATTTGGAGATGTCTTGGAGCTACGGCTCTGACAAAAGGCAGGGTTATAAATTAAAAATGGCTGGGTGACAGTTTCTGTCGTTTTGGTAATATGTGCGCTATGATTGTTTTGCGATACTCTGACGGGTATAGAAAAAAATAAATAGGTAAATAACAACGAAGTCTGAACAAAAAATATGGGAATTTTAATATATCGTTTAATCCCTTGGTTATGCTACAGAGAGAAAAATCTATATTGTAGTATTTACACTTCACTAAGAATACCTACTATTGTGCAAAATTTTAGAACAACGTCGTTGCCTTTTCCTTCGTCAGCTAAAGCATAATATCAAAAACTTTTGTCAACTTGTTGCACATGGTTGAAATCAGAAAAAAATACTCTTTCTAACGGTGTCAAATTTAATATGGCGCCCATAAGAAATAAGAAAGTTGATGATGACAGGAAGAAAACGAAACGTCGTATAAAAATTTCAAGCACAACATTACATAGAACATTAAAAGTGGCCTCGAGAACGTGTCTTTAGTTTTTTTCTGCAAGGCCAAATAAAAGTGCTAGAGGTAAAATAAGAAAATGAAATTTTTCCGTTTTTTAAAAAATCTCAAACGTCATTTGTTCTAAATCTACTTTCATTGCGGGATCATAATAACCACACAATTAACTTTGCCAAATTTAAACCTATCGTCTATCGTCAATAATAAGCGAGATCCCAATTGTGAGGATCGCAAAATGAATCAGCCTCTATATAGGATCAGTTTAATATCAGCAATTGAAAAATATTTGTTGATTATCTGACACTGTTTTGCAAAGCTTTAGATCTATATAATAGGAATATCGTAGTACTCATAATTAGTTTAGCTATTATATATTAATATGTGATACTACAGATTTTATCGTAAAGATGGCGCTACGCTTGTTTCATAATCTTTAAAATTCTTACTCAATGTTAATTGTTACCGGTAAATGTGACTATGTAATATCTATATGATGCTTACACATGGTTAATATCGTATAAAAAGTACTGTGATTGCCAATCGCCCACAGACGAGAATTACGAAGCGCTTCCATACCGGCACTCTGTAGTACGGGCCCGTCTGATCTCTGCAATTCCGCCCAATACGATAAAAATTATAGGCAACTATATTAATGATTGCAATAGTGTAGTTGATTTGTATGTAAAATCATGTTGACAAAATTTACTACAGGAGTTTATAATATTTTAGTAGATTGTTTGCAATTTTTACCACTATGGTAAACGTACTATTTGCTACAAGTGACTCGTACTTTATGCTACTTTAATGTATCGGTTATGTCAACATGAATTGTATAACAAAATTGCATATTTTCCAAATGCAATAATTTCGTCAACAATTTTGTAGGAAATTTTAATAAAAGTTGAGCTCATCCCAATATGTGCACTAAAGTTTACAATTGTTTTAAAATTTACAACAATTTTTTTTCTGTGTAGTGTACCCTGCCCTAATACATCCCGACTTTGGTCGCCATATTAAAAAAATATTATATAACATATAAATGTTTACAGTGTCTGAATATAGTTATTTCCTATGTAAAATCAAGCAAAGAATATGTTTGAATATGTACTGCCACCAGAAGTATCCAAAAATTATTTTAACATTCGAAATTTCACCGCTAGGGAGCGTACCTACTATGTTTAATCATACACTCAGTATTATATCAGAAAATTGCAAGTTAATATATTAAAATAAAGTTCAGTTGATGTCCCATTATTTCGTTTATTGACTTTTTCTCGTATCTGCCATAATAATATATAAAAACAATTCTTCAATATGTAAACTTTAATATCTCTTAAACCGTTCAACCAATCTGAATATTTTTGGACCCGTTCGATGGAATTATGGGTTGAATTTTGTAATTCTTAGCTTTTTCTTATTTAGCTCTTTCTCTATTTGGTATTTCGACTCTATTTAACTCAACACAAAACGTTGTAATGATTTTATCGTTCTTTGACCCACATACGTCGTGCATCGTCTAATGCTATTATTATTATTACCGTAATCAAGTTAGATAAATAGACAGACATTCACTACTATACTACCGCTTAACTTTGTCTGCATCTACACATTCGAGTGTGTCTATCAGTCGGCTTTTTTTTTTCAAGGAAAAATAATCGAGATTAGGGTCAATAAACTTATGCATTTTTTTGTCTGATCTATCGCTTGCTGGCTACTGGTAAAGTCGTTAGATGTTCACGGAAGCGTTAAGCTTATATGTGCTTATGTAGTGATTTAATTGACGAAGAGAATGGACGGAAATGCAAGAACAAAGGTATTAGTGGTGCACATAAATATAGAGAACGGGTTAAAGTTCTAGTGTTTAAGGTTAGTTACACGAAATTCCACTCAAGATCTATATGACGTGTTAGGTAAATTTAAATTTATCTTCAACGTATTTTTATAGGCCCATTTTTTAAACACATTAAAAAGAGATATTACTGCGATATGCTATTGTAGATGGCATTGGAATTATTTTATTTTCTGGTGTGTAGTTATATGCAAAAATAAACAATTATGAATCCGTATTATACTTGAAAATGTAAATATAAACAAAACTCTTTTACCAAGAAGGATAGCACTATAATTTAGCTATACAATACAATTATGATTAAAGCAAATTATGTATGCGAACTTATCTTTTTTATTTATCTGCTTAATTAATATTCTTTCGATTCCATGAGTCATTCTTATACACATATACAATCTATGCCAAAATAAGTTGACACTATTGTTTAAAAAGAAAAGGAAAGAAGTCATTACTTAATACAATATACCATTCTGCACGCTTTACCACATGGTATTTTTTTAATCCACTAAATCAGGGGTCGGCAACCTTTTTCGGACGGCGCACAGTGGGACGAAATGCGCTATTTACTGGACATCCCTTTATTATTTATCAGAAGCTAAAGCATATACAGGTGTCTCATAAGGAAGCGGCCCTATAGTATAATTTTTATCGCATTAAAATTAATTAATCACTCGACAAATCATATGGTGTAAACATACATTAAGGGTTCTGTTCCTTAAGGGCAACCGTATAAGATATTTCCAAGTCGTCTTGAATTTTTACCATTTGCATTATTTCTTGTAAAATTAAATATTTCATAAATATTAAAACGTTATATTAATGTTAATGCAAATACAGGTTCACAGGTATTAAATTAGCACTTAATGAAGCATGCATTACTAAATTCCTTACACTATACAGGGTGTTTCATAAGTAATTGTTATGCAAATTGTCGTTTATAATGCGAGAGATTCATTAGATTAAATAATAAAAAATATACTATATCATTTAAAATAGAAAAAAATTTGTCAACACTTTGTATCCCCAAAAGGGCTAAAGATTTGCACAGGGCGTTTCAGACGACTCGTCCACTCTCTTTTTCTCCATATCCATTGCAGTTAGACTCATACGACAAAAATTTAACAATAAAACCTCCGTTGTTGTGGCCGTGTTTGATAAGAATCCTTGTTTGTAAACACTATGACTAGATGACCCATCACATCGCCATTTTGAAATAAGTTTCAGGTTTCTTCCATTTCTTAGGCTCTCATGTATAGGAGCAACAGACAAAATTCTCGAGGTGGTATGATCTAGGGGAGCTTGAAGGGGAATGCTTGCTCCCAACTCAGTTACCTCACGATCTTCCGGATAATATTCCTTCTTAACTTTGCTGAGTTGGTAATAGGATGGAAAAATTTTTAATCCTTTTTTCACGGTGGCATCTCGTAAAATGGAGTACTGCGACTTGGACAGATTGAGTGAAGTACTTAGAGCAAGCGTATCCTCACTTGAGAAAGAAATTACGTCCGATTTTCTACCAGCATCATACATTTCTTTCAGTTCCGCTGAATCATCTGAATAGTCCAGTACTTTGCCAACAATTTTGGCCTTAACAGTGTGGCCTTCTTACCACAAATTCATTTTTGCAGCGAAAAGTAGTTCCTCTCCGGAATAGCTTGCCCTTAACTCTTCAACTCTGCGCCTTTTGTGCCTCTCAGATAGTTCGCTGAAGAGCTTGAACGTAACGTTGCGGGGTTGGTTTCTTCTCGATGCTGAAGAAATTCATCAGGATACTGAAAAGCTCTGTTGAGCCAACCTCCATTCTTTTTAAGAAAAAAATCTTTTCTATAATTACATTCCACCCATTTCTTCTTCAAATGACCACAAAATGATTTAAATTCTTCCTAATTTTTCTTGACTTTTCTTTAATATATATATGTATAGATCTTCTTGGTATTTTAAAGACATATAATTAAAAAACCATTAGAGTAAAACGTTTCGGTTTAATACTAAACCTTATTCATTTACATTTCAAAAATTAGTAATGTAGAAATAAAATTTTTTTATACAACAAAAATTAATTAATATAAAATGATTTAAATTTATTTTTAATCTGTGAAATGTTGCTTTGAGAAACAATCATGGGAGAAATAGTGCCCAAGACATCTTCTCTTAAAATTATATAATTTTGTGGATCACTAGGATGTTTTAACAAGTCCAACAACTCACGGTTTGTCGCGAACATTGTAAAAATTAATTAACAATAAGAACAAGAGTACACATTCATTGATTGAAACTTGAGACACGCAGAGACTGTAAATTCAGAATTGATTGACAGCATAGAAAGCCTTTCTGACAGCACCGAATATCTTTTGTTTAAAGGCTAAACTCTAAATACCTGTCGTATTCGCTGGGGAGTGGGGATTAAACTTGCGCAGTAAAATAGGTTTCCCCACTATGCTTCTGCTAGCGCGCATTTTTGTCACTGGCCACATATCGGCACGCTCACGCTCTAAGTTTGTTGATTTTTCCTAAAGTTATATTGGTGCTTTGGCGGGCCGCGAAAAAGTTGCAAAGGGCCGCATGCAGGTTGCCGACCCCTGCACTAAATAACAAGACAAGCATTTTACAACTCACGATGGAGTCATTGTACAGGATGATTCATTTAAGGGTCTAATCAATTTAAATATAAAATAAGCCATTCCTAATTGTGCATGAGCTTAGATATTGCGCCTATTATAGATTGGTGAGGAAAACACAGTTTTCGTCATACAAAATCTATTTTGCTTTTTTTTTCTTCTCCGAAGCGTTTGTTCGACGGAAATGAAAGGAAGCATAACATAACTAGCGTCGACTTATTTTAAAGCAGACTGTATACTCTACACAACACATGTGCAAATGTGCACAATACACCGAGACTGTGTTATTAAATATTCACCACATTTTTAGCGCGAGTCGGTTTCTAGATTTCGCTGTAAGTTCAGCCAGCGTAAAATTAGAATCGAGATACTCCTTTAATAATAGTAATTAAACCCGTTCGCTTCGCTATTTCTTTCTTCTGGTTGGTAATCCTATCGATAGAAACAGGGAAACAACATCTGTCTTTTGTGGCGCTAATTAAAGTTAGTTTCTAATTTCCATCTGCACGGTGTACTGTATTGTTCGTGTGTTGTTTCAAGTGGTGAGATCGTTGTAGATTAGACACGAGCGAATGCATGTAGAGAATGTTAAATAATGGCAAATAATTAATTTGTCGCATTGTCAGTGAGCACATTGGAAGTATGATTAGTTTTAAGAAACGGTATTCTCAGAAATTCAATGTTTTCTGTACAGTGTTAATTTAATAATTAATAACTTAAAGTAAGGGAATATTATTTTATAAATAAGGGGGCTAGTATTGTACCATGCGGAATGAAAGTAATTTACACTTAAAATACGTTTCAATAAGTTGTTTTAAAATTGCCAACAGATGTAAAAGAAGACATCATTTCTCTTCTAAATTACTTTAGAAGCTAAGAATTTCGCAGATTTTCTGTAATTAATAACGCTGGAGAATTCGATCCATGATAAGTTCTTTTCTTATTATAAAGAATGAAACTTCTTCGTCTGGCATCCTGTATAAAGACATTTTTACCTTATAAATGTCGCAATAAATCCCCTTTGCATAATTTTAAATGAATTAAACGTCGTTAACCTATTAAATGAAATGCTAATACCTCTCACCTACATGTGCAGAACAAATGAGTAATAAATTATGTAGTCTTTACCGTAGGCGTATATCTCTAACAACTTTTGCGTAGTCAATTCTTTTAACAACGCAAATGTATGTATGCACATTTTAAATTTCAAAATTGAGCAATCGGTATTTGATGATCTCTCACAGTTACAAAGTATTGTGGGATAATAAATGAAGAAATATTATAGTAAAAATGTCCTTGAACATGTTTTTATCCTGCGAGTTCCACACACGATTAGATATATATGTATTATACTTTTGCGAAGAAAATATGGAAACTTGTAAACCATGAAATAAAGAACACTCTAGAACAGGGGTGGCCAGACTTTATCCTGCCAAGAGCCAAAATCTTTAACTCAGAATTTTGAGAGCCGTAAAGAGATAAACGTGTACAT
This sequence comes from Cetonia aurata, assembly GCA_949128085.1. Taxonomy (NCBI): domain Eukaryota; kingdom Metazoa; phylum Arthropoda; class Insecta; order Coleoptera; family Scarabaeidae; genus Cetonia; species Cetonia aurata. The sequence continues at coordinate 42,559,209 of OX421885.1, forward strand.
TTCACGGTCTTTATTTTCATATATAATTTATTTTAAGAAATACATTGAGGTGTAGATATAATAAATATAAGTACTTATAGAATTTTTTTTTATTCTTTACTGGTAAAATTTTTTTGCATCAAATCGTGTTCAAGTAGTAGCATTTTTTTTTGGAAACTGAAAATTGTTTGAGTAAGATAATAGTTTTTTGTTTCCCCTGTAATTCTAAGTTAAGTGATTGTAAGTGTTCCATTCTATCAGTCAAAAACATTAAATCTTGATTCCAATGGTTATCTTCTAACTTACTGTGGATAGTGCCTTTCCTTTTCTTTAAATTTTCTTAAAGAAGTAATAGGGCCGATTAAGTTGACGAAGCGGCTTAATACATTATAGGAGGATAACCATCTCACTAAAGAATAAAATGGTAAGTCATTGGGATGATCTTCGAGATCCAGTTCTTCAAGAAAGTTTTTAAATTGCCGATGATTTTTTGAGCTTGTTCGAATATAATTCACTATTTGTAAACGATTGTCATTGCATTTTCATACTTAAAGAATTTTGCTACCAACATTTTTTTCGGCATTGGCTAGAGCCGGATTGAAGACCTAGGAGAGCCGCAGTTTGGCCAAGTATGCTCTAGAAGAAGAAATAACTAAAGAAGATTGGGAGACACTTACGAGAAATCCTTTTGAAATAAAACTGTTTGGTGTAGTTGTTTTAGCCACCCAATATGATTTCTCCTGCTTTTCCAGATTTCTCATTGACTATATCCAATTGAATTATTAAAAATAAATTTTCATTTAGGGTTTACGCAGATAGTAGTTTGTGAAAAATTGAAAACACGAAATCAGAAACTAAAACAACTGAAATAACCAAAGACGAAGAGAAAGACAGATGTTGAATAACAGTTTGACCAACCGACCTTGGACTTTTTCATCGTCTTTATCATCTTGAGAGCCGGACTAGCAGAGTGAAAACAATCGCGTTTGGAGATTAGGGATCCGTAGCTTCCGTTTCAGAGGAAACGATCGGTTCATTACGCCGACGACAGTTACGCTCGCACGGTCACAAGAGGGCGACCGGATTAGGAGAGCAGAGATTACCGTTATCGCGCTAATAAACGTCCCTTCCGGCTGAACACCGTGCTGCAGAGCAGTTTAATAAATTAATGTGGGATAAGGAGTTATGTTTGTTAGTGAAACTATAGCTCGAAATAATTTGTAATAACTTGTGTGTTTCTGCATATCGAGACGTCTTTTTTAACCTGCTTATAAATGTTTGGTAATTATTTTAAGCTGTACAATAAAAACATACCAAGTCACCCGAATAAAAACTTGTTCTTTTCCGAAACGACAATGCGTAAGAGCGTATCGCGAACACTGCAGTGCTGGTGAATCAGCGTAACAATGAAAATGACACAACGTATTAAGGTGATACAAGGAGGGCATCTGCAAGGTTGTCATAATCTTCTATGCTGAGAAATTTATTAAATTAATAAGTGATTTGATGAGCGAAACATTCCAGAATAACCGTCTTAAATTAAATTAGATGCCGTGGCATATGAACTTCGCTCTTAGTTTCGAATCCTCATTTATTTTTATTATTATTATCATTATTATTAATGTCTACGTCTCCTGAGGCGCGTTTGAATTGCGAGGAATACTTCTGCGAATTCTTGCCGAACATTGAAGTAATATAGAGTTCCAACGGAATTTTCAACTTTTGCCCAACTCCAATCTGGCAGCGCCCTAATGAAAATTCTTTCGGGTTTTCGTTTAAGAAGTTATTGATTAATAAAGACGCCAACCGTGGAAAGATCCATTAAATTTTTACCCTCATTTTTATATGATTATTGTAAAGGGGACACATCTGGATTTATTATGTAACAAATTTAGTGCGACGAATGAAAATTTTCTTGAAAAGCATGCCAAGAGGAGAAATAGTATTTTCTTAGACAGTAGAGTTTTTTTATTAATATGTTTTTATGCTGTTTTAGTAAAGGAAGTATCGCATATATACAGGATGTGTGAGTTGAACCTCCCAGGTCAAATATCTCGAAAACGGATAGATATTTGAAGTTTGTAAAAAGCCGTTGCTAAAGAACGTGTTTAACTCCAGCTTGCTACCATTTTTATTGTGTTTTATTACGAGAAGAATTGTTTTTCATCGCTAGAATCTTCAACTGTTTTTTTTTTTTATTTATTTAAGAGAGTATGAAAATTAAAGCAAATTTTATTATTTTTGTTAGTTTGGTTGTGAATCATTATTTATGAAAACATGTTGAAGATACGTTTAGTTTCCTTTTCATTGATTTTAATCTCATCTTAAATGTTTCAGAAGTTAAATAAATTAAATTTTATTAATATCTGTTAATGTTGCTGACATCTAGCGAGAAAAACAGAAAAGTTAACTCTTATCCTGTATAGAGAACTGTAATATAGTTGTCAAACAAATTTGTAATTAAATTAATTTACTAAATGTGATTAATGTCAAATTCGTGAAATAGGATCAATAATTGAACAAAGTGAACAGTGAAATTATGTTATTTTTCACCGGAAACTTCTCCGTAGATACTGCATGAAGTCTGTTGAACTGAACGAGTTCCGAATGCAATGCAACTGACAAGGATGTTTTGAATAAGTCCAAGTTATCAATGGGAAAAAAGAAAAGAACTTTGTTAAAAAATTTGACTGCTGAGATGCGAAAATAGCGTGGGCTGGGCAAAAGGATGTTATTATTATTGTTGTGATTAAAGTTAAAACTAAAATTGTTTTCTCCAAAAAACCTTTTATCTAAATTAATTCAAGTCAGAAAGAGGTAACTCACCTTGAACATGTTAGTGTTGACCCTGAAATCGAGTTAATCTAAGATAACACAAATCTGAAGGAGTTGTTACTATCCAGAGGAGCAGATAACAACACATAGTTTCATTTATCCATAAGATGAACCTTGATAATCGGCCGAACCCAACAGGATACCAGGCTAGTCGAAGAATTTTTATTCAAAATCAGGACTATTCAAGCGCATCTGTGAACAAGAAATAAAGAACAGACTATGAGTAAAAAGACAATTACAAATATAAGATAATTTACCTGTTCGAGCCGTAAGGAATACACCATTCTGTCAACAGACATTTCTGGCCGTAAGATTAGTACATATTTCAAGTTATGTTCAAGCTATTCAATGAGTCTCGAAGATTCCTCCCGTAAAGTATTCAGAATTGATTTTAATTCATTTAGTTCGGATCCTGAGGATTCAAAAAGGTCAATTGACGACTGTTCATCTGTACTAATCAAAGCAAAAGCATACGCCGAGTTTTCTGGTCAGGTCGGTAATTCTCATTGTGTCGCGGGTGTACACTGGTGGTATCTAATCTTAGGACAAAGCATCGAGTTCCGAATCTTTTCGTAGCTATAGCTGCCCCTCTCATTCTCCCTTGCCTAAGCAAGAGATGGCAAGAGCTATGGAAAGGTTTGCCTCGATGCGTGTCCTAAGATTAGGTACCATCAGTGTATGTATGTACACCCACGGACACCCAAAATGTCCGGTCTAAGTCACAGTGTGAGCGCAACGTTCCATGCATCCGAGCTGCGTTTAGACTACGCATTTGACCGGACATTTTGAGTATCCGTGATTGTACATACGTAGCCTTCACGTTGCAACTAGCCGTACATTTTCCGAAACCTATTACCGATTCTCGACAGCTCCTCGCTGCACTCGCCTAAACTTTACATGTGTCGATACCATCTGGTAATTTACTTATTTACGACATTGCAACTGCGCCCTTGTTATACTCGCAAGCCCGTGTCGTTCTCCTGTTTTCCAATTCGAGACGCGTCTTCCACGTACGTCGCTCGTGATTTTATTTCGCCTCGCTGTTTGTATACCTACGTGGTACTCGTTGCGCGTCGCGTCGTCCGTAATGAAATTCCGCAGTTTAGCCGACGGAGCCAACCGACGTCGCGAACGGCGGCGAACGCGACTGTCGACTTTTTATCGTGTTTTATATGGAAGGAGCTGTCCTGTTAATAACTCAGGTGCGCCGGTGCCGCTTCCCAAATTACATTGGGAATTCCGAAAGCGTTCTCGAGGTAATCTCGTCATGCGAAATTTAAACGCAAGAAATATATGTACATTTATGTTTTGACTCTTGAATTATTTTGGGAGAAAGAAGAATGTTACTGGTAAGAGATGGTATCATCTAAATTTGAACATGGAGGGAACGTCCTAGTAGATTAAAAAGGAAAAACAACGCTGTGATTGCCAAATTCTGCGATCTCTTGAAATGGTTGAAAACATGATTTCTAACGTAGTTTGACCTGGTAATTACGATAGTTAAAGAATTTTTGCCCTATCACAATTAGTTCTGCAGATATATGCATGTGGGTCTTCAATCTTTAAAAGAATCATTAAAATTTGTGCCAAATTTGATTGGAAAACTCCAATATTATCCTTTCCAGAAGCGAAAACAATTTTTCTATGAAATATACTCATATAGCTTCCATTTGAAGTACGATTTTACGCACTTTGAAAAGTTGAAATTTTCTCTCAAAAATCCAAGGGGTGCCCCTTCAAAATTTGTCAAATTTTGCAATCTCTTAAAATCGTTTAAAACACATCATTTCCAACGTAGTTTGACCGGGTAATTACGGTAGTTAAAGAATTTTTGCCCTATCGCAATTAGTTCTGCAGATGTATACTTGTGGACCTTCAATCTTTAAAAGAATCATTAAACTTTGGGTCATATTTGATCGGAAAAGTCCAATATTATCTTTTCCAGAAGCGAAAATAATTTTGCTATGAAATATACGCACATAGCTTCCATTTGGTGTAGATTTTACGCATTTTAAAAAATTTAAATTTTCTCTCAAAAATCCAAATCCTGCCCCTCCAAAATTTGTCAAATTTTGCAATCTCTTGAAATCGCTTAAAACATATCATTTCCAACGTAGTTTGACTTGGTAATTACGATAGTTAAACAATTTTTGCCCTATCGCAATTAGTTCTGCAGATATATGCATGTGGGTCTTCAAATCTTTAAAAGAATCATTAAATTTTGGGTTAAATTTGATCGGGAAAGCCCAATATTATCTTTTCCAGACGCGAAAACAATTTTTCTATGAAATATGCGTATATAGCTTCCATTTGAAGTACGTTCTTTTTGCTAAAATTCCTTTGTTTAAATTACCTATGGTAAAGTTTGTTTTAACAAAAAAATATTTATGCTTAAAATATTATTGAAACATATCTTAAATTCTATATAAATGAACAAATATGCTACTTACAAATAATGTATTTTTCATACAAGTATCGAAGAAAGTCTAAGAGCAAAATTGTGCATATTAAATGAGCAACTTTTAATGAAGATTTGGAAAGCTCTCGATGAGTACTTATTTTTTTTTTTGGATTCTCTGTTATAACATTTTTCCACAGTCAGACCATTGTCTGCATTTTTTTTTTTTTTGCAGAAACGAGACTGTATATCAAGCAAGTTCACGACAGATACATCATACTTAAGCATCGGTATTATTATTTTAATTATTACCACAATAAATTTTCCACCCCTCAAACTTCATGAAAAACATTTTCACCCAACCGTAATCCCCGCGGAATAAAGAAACTTCCCCGAGAGGGCAGAATCGTCCCTCATCCCCTTCCACCGCTATAAATATCAAAGTGGTAACACACAGCCTCATAAAAGTAAATCACGAGTTCGGGTTGCGAGCAGGAGCCAGAGGGTGCCTCGCCCGCGCCTCTTCGGCCGAATTTTCCACCTAAAACATAAGTTCAGGAGCGAAGTACAGGGAATTTTTCTCATAATTTAGCGGCGCCTAGTTGCCAAAGCTGTGCAGGGGTGTAGATGGAAGCAAAATCTTCGAAGGGGACAGCGGGTCGAGATAAGCGGGGGGGGCAGTTTTCTTGTGGAGTGATGAAGTGGTCTAGTACCTCTCGGAGTGACAAAACGGTTTTTGTTTGATGTTGAGCAATCGATCTTAATGTTTAGACTCTCTGTGGATCGCTTATTGAAGATTCAGGGGCTGAGGTAAACGATTATTGGCCGTGAAAAAGTGATAAAAGTGATTGACCGTGAAAAAGTGGTAAACAAATGTTTTTTTTTCAGATTGTTCAAAGTTTTATAAAAGATCTTTCTCAAAGAACTTTTATAGTATAATATACGCTTTCCAATAGATCTAATTATTTCTTTTATAATGGTTTTTCATCAGATTTGTTCTTTTCAACATGAGGTGTTCCACAGGGGTCAAATTTAGGTCCCTTGTTATTCATAATATATATCGATGATCTCCTGAAATCACTTTCTTGTCCTGTATTGGCATACGCTGATTATTTTAAAGATTTATTCATCTGTAGCCAGTCCTTATGATATTGCTCTCTTACAACATAATATTGATATATTATTTAAAATTAAATGTTAGTAAATGTCATTTTATCACCTATTCTAGAAAAACTAATCCTTTTGTATCCAATTATCACATTAAAAACCAAACTATATCAAAGTTAGAAACCATCAAGTATCTTGGCATACATTTTGATAGTCGGCTCACTTTCATCCCACATATCAAGAACCTCGCAAGCTCTACATCCAAGAAACTAGGCTTTGTTATGCGCGTATCCAAATATTTTTTCCCACGCTGATACCTTAAAATCCCTTTATTATGCGTTCATTGTTAGTTCCCTTGAATATCCCTCTGTAGTGTGGTCCCCTTACTATGTATCCAACCAATTATCATTAGAGCACATTGCGTATCATTAGAGCGTTTACAGGTCGGTATTTGAAGTTTCTTTCCTTCATAATGGACTCGCTTTGTCCACCTAGAGGAATTGACTATCAAGATCTGCTAGAACGCCATAATGTACGATCTCTAACCGTTCGCAGGGAACTTTACAGCAGCAGATTCATGTGGAAGTTAGTTATGGTGTTATCGACTGCCCCCAGCTTCTTGGTGATGTTAATTTTCATGTACCCCGCTGCTCAACACGTTCCAGGCCTACATTTGCTCCTGGTGTTGCAAAAACCAATTTGCTTAGGCAATCACCTTTGTATACCATGTATAAGAATGCAGATCACTATTATTTTGACATTTTTTTTCAGCCAATGTAATTTGTATTTCATTTATATTAGTCTTTATACTTGATTTGAACTCTGTTTTGTTTTAGTTTTTATTTCTCTACATGTAATCTATTATAACACTGTGTATATGCATGCATGTACTCATTATAACATTGTCCTATAACTGGGATTCTGTTGGACAATAAAGATCTATTATTATTATTATTAAGACTTAGAATTCAAGGATAAAGTTAGAATCACCATTTACAAATTAGTTTTTGTACCTCATTCCCACCAAGATAGAAAAAAGGACCAAAATTACTCAAACTAAGATCCGTATATCTTAATTTAATTATCTGCAGCAGTTCAATCCCAAATCTATTTCAAACATTTTCTTTTTTCCAGACCCTTTTACAACTGCGTACAAAATTTCCTACACGTTCGGCTAATGAAACGCTAACTTATCCCTCCCTTCCAAAGAGACATTTTCTACTGATTTTCGCCTTTTTCCTCCAGCCTTCTCTTGTTTTCCCGTTCCATCCTTTTCTACCCTAATCACCTAACTCGAGCACTCTTTACGATCATTCCATGGTGACGTCTTGGGCGACTCTCGTTTGTGTCTATGAGCGCGGGAGACGTTGCTCTTTTGTTCTGTGGAGTTTTCCCGCAACCTTGATTAATGTGGAGGGGAAAATGATTCTTTTTCTAGCATATGAAATGTCGCTGTCGTCATCCTGCAGGCGTTCGCTTTTGTTTTTCGACGCAACGATTTGGTTTTTCTACTTTTGTTATTGATATAACCTTAAAAATATCTCTTTAGTAACTGTAGAGGACATTAAATTTTAAATCACGTTAGGAGATTGTTTGTAATCGTTTCCCACTAACTGCATATTAGATCAGTTTTTAAATCCTGTTAAATTACCATATAAATGACATATCGTGAAAGCGCCCTCTACCGGTTGCGGATTTAACTACGACTTTCATTAAAACCGAGCCGAGTACGCTAATTGCCGCTCAAAATTGCATCTTCACATCTCTCTCTCTCTCTTTCTCTTCATCTGCCTATTTGTCTGATCCACTTTGCAGCTTCGTTTGAGGCAAATCCATTTACGTACAACATCGAACGCAATAAAATCAGGGACTAATTGACAGCGTTTGAAGTCAATTTAAACGCATTATCGTCTAGTAACCGTGCGACACGCCGCTAGATGTCGCTCGCCGGCTATCAAGCGGAACGCGCGGTGATTTGACATTTATCGCCTTCGATATTGTTCGATCGTTTTTTGTTTAGCAATTTAACGTTATAGTAAGCGAAAGTGCGGCCTGTTTTCAAACGAACTCGTCGCGAAATCCAAAACTAAATATGACGGCCGCTTCCGGCTACGAACAATGATTTGATTAATGGAGCTTTCCGGCTAGTTCATTAATTATAATTTTAGCGCTGTCGAGGGCGAGTCAAAGCGTGCCGTGGAGTGACAGGGGATGCGTTCCTGGAATTTGAAAGGGTGTCGACTAATGAAGCTTGTTGTCGGTGTTTTGAAATTGTGTCTTTAAAAAAAGAAAATTAATGCTTAACTGGACACAGGTTAAAATACGATCAACCCTTTTTTTGTGTAGTTCATATACGTTCCAAATGTAGTTGCATAAGAAGAAACAAGGTAAATGGGTTCTATAATGATAAAAATAATAAAATATAAAAAAGTAACGGACGCAATATTCCTCTGCTACATAAAAGAAGAGTTCTGACTATACATAGTGAAAAATGCCCTTGTAATTCTTAATTCTTTCATACGATGTTTTAGGGGACAAATCAAGCTATATTATAATATAGTATATTCTTCAACGATCCTTATTATTCACGCGGGTGAAAATTCCAACACTCGTCTAACGGATCGTGTTGGAATTTTCACTCTCGTGAATTTATAAACGAATTGCAGACACTATTTTCTCCATGCCTATTATACACGAATCATACGAACAAATTATGTTTGTTTAATATGTTAAAAACGTTTCAAATTGACTTATTTTGCGGTGCAACGTAGATTCTGTTGCGTCTAATAGAATTTTGTTGCTATATTCTGCCTGTGTATTCCGAAAATATATGTGATGTGATTGGCCGATTGTCTTGAGGAATTACTGTCATTCGTCAAATGAATTGACAAGGACAATAGACATGTTACTTAGATAGGTTTGGAGAAAAAAATTTTATATTAGAATATCCTCATATTCCCGCAAAAATTCCATATGTTCATCTATTAATTCCTCGTCGAGAACTGTTAAAGACTAGAACTTTCACTCAACGAAAAAGGTACGTAATATCTATGAAAATGTTAATTCAGACAATAAAAGTGATGATCAAAATTTGTCCAATCATTGGCTTTATTGGGACAACGAAACGATGTTCAACAATTCATTATTTCGAGTAATGGATCGATGTATTATATTTATTGAATTGATGAACAACCGTTTATCACTATTTAACACTTTCGTTATGTATGTAATAATATCGCTTTATTGATACCAAGAACACTGTTCATTGAAACACCCACCCATGTTAATTGAACGAAAATTCAAATTTACCGATGATGTAAAGACCGTACGTTGTGTCAATAACTCCGTTATTCTTCCTAACGTATAGCATTTCATGCATTCAATCAATTCCGTTCATTTTTACAATGAATATATTTCATGTTATTAATTATTGCATTTATTAGCTCAATGTATGATATTAATGGATTGATAATGAATCTGTTCATTGGTACAATAAACCAAGTTAATTGTTAATAATGTATTCATTCAATAACGAGTTTTGTTGTTAGAATTAACGTTCTTATTAAATAAACGAAACCAATTTATTGGCTGAACGAATTGTCCCTTATTAATTAATGCACTCTAGTTATTTTCACAAATAGTATTAAATTATAGTTCCGATAACCAAGTACAATGAACAATGTCAAAAAATTGGTTTTAATAATAAATTAAATCATTGCCACAACGAAATACTATTCCATAATCACTGTTCATCAATATTACGAAGTGAATTTTTTTTAGTGTTATCGGAAGCTGGACCTATATTACTTGATTTTGAATACCGTAAGCGCTAGAATAAGTTTTTTATATTATGTTCTTATTCGCACTTGATTTGAATTCACCATTAATTCACAGGATAAAACCCTAGACCTTAACAATCTAAAATTAAATTCTCGTCTGGGGAAATTCACGTCCGACAAAGTAGCAGGCGGCGTTTGCGGATAGTTGGTACGTTAGCACGTTTGCGTGTATTATAATAGGACTTATTGTTAGCGGAGTAGAGTTTGTAGCTGCTATAATTGCAAAAGGTGAAAAGCTAAGTCGTTATGACTACTAGTATTATGAACCGTACTAAAGATGCAGAATATAATAACGTGTTAAGAGCTACCTCTGCAGAAGCAATTCCAAACTACTCTAATAATATCGTGTCCAACGTTTATAGTTCATAATAATAGTAAGGAGAACAATAGAGGGGTTACCTACAATGGAATAGACTATTGTACCATATGTAAGAGAAAAATAACTTTCGCATATATGCTTACGTATTTAAACCGAGAATATTGCTTTAATAGAATACCAGTTTTAATTAATCTTATCATTTGCAACTTTATCCACACGAACATATTCAAAATTCTCTTTTTAGGATAGATAACACAACACCTATAATAATAGGTATATACAGTGTTCTTTTAATTCTAAATATCTACCCGTTGCGACGATCAAATATCGATACTATATATACTCCGTATAGCAGAGAAAAACATAATCATTGCACTGTACATCCCGATGGCTATTATCTCTACTTCAGTAGAAGGGCAACGAAACCTGTCCCAGCTGGTTCTGATAAAGCTAAGTGCACTCGGGCTCGCATCACAGCATACATATAACTGCAAAATGGATGTACCCAGGTGGGCCCAGTGGCGTACCGTTAAATATTCATATTTTTATGGATCTCTGGATATAGGGAGATTGCATGGTTTTTACGGTTATGGTGTAGGGAATTATGTACCATGGGGCCACAGGAGAGCGACACTGTGCTTCGAATATTATCTTTTCGATGAATAATTAAGTATTACGCTGAAGTAAAAACCATATTTTACTAAACAGTTTGTTAAAGTACTACGTCAGCCTTCCTAGTAAATAGCGCAAAACTTTGAATCAGCCACAGGACTAATTGTAAGTTAGATTGATAAAACTGCTCGTATTTATTATCTGTATACTTTTATATAAGTTACACACAACGCACCCGGATACAAATCTTTGATCTTTCCTCTTGGAAATTGGCCATAAATTTGCGAATTATCTCTGTTCCACTTCTACTGTGTTTCTTTTTGTACGTCTAGCATGGACTAAGATTGCTTATCTTCGAAACAAGTTTATACCGAGAATTTCATCTCTACTATGAAGAGATAAGAGTAAGAAAATCGAGGATAATTATTATATATGAATGATAAGTATTTATTAAAAAGACTTCGGGAAATTAAGCGAGGTCCACACTTATTCAAAACATAAAAAAATTCTGTTTTTGTGTATATTTGTAAAGGATGATTCGCAATTATTTATGGCAACATACTGAGACCTGTCCAATAAAATTCAACAAAGGACCATATGCACACCAAAATTCTGCAGTTTAATTAGTAACGTTGGTTAATGAACTTTATCAAACGCTTTACAAAAGTCGGTGTATACTGCAGACACGATAAGCCTTTATCAAGCAGTAATTGTGTGTCCTGAATAAAAGGTACCAAATTAGTTAAAGTGGATCGTTTTGAAAAAAACCCATGCTGATCTCCTGGCAAAAAATTTTTGCATAAGAAAAAGAGCTCATGGGAAATAATCTACCAAACTGATCTAAGAGACAAATCGGTCTATAATTTGTAACAACTGTCCCCTTCCGTAAGAGTCGGTATTACCTCAGCAAGCTTTCACACTGAAGGGTAGCGATCACAGTTTATGCATTATTATTAATTATAATTAAATAAATTGAAACCTTAAACTTGTCCATTAAGAAAACATTCTTTAAACGGAAGTTGTGATTTATTCCCCTTTTTTTAAGTCGTTAAAAATGAGGAACGACCCTCTCTCGCAACTAAAATTAAAAAGATATTAATTTAGATACCTCAACACCGTTAATAACTTTATAATGCACTTAGGTTAAAACGTCATGAATACACCAACACGTCGAGTAGACGCAGATAGAACACTGAACCCAAACAGAAAGACAAAATGAAAAGGGAGCATTGTAGGTAAGTCTTTGCCATTGGCACGCCACTGTTAGCGACGGGGCGTGCGGTATTAGTTTTTCAATTTTCCAAAGTTCTTCTACCAAAGAGGGGTGGAGTATTATAAAATTCTTTTTCGATAAAACTTTTTACTGGGAGGGAGATGATGCGCGTGGCTCACCTTTCCTCTTTGTCGCCGATAATGAATAAGTTTCCGAACAGGGGCAGAATGAATGGAAGGCCCCTTTTTTCACGTAAGGGCTTCGGAAACGCATCAGGTGATTCGTGAACCCCGTTAGCCTGTGAGAACCTTCGACTACTGTCGGTCGGGATGTCTTTTTCTTTGAACGAATTTTCCAATTTTGATGGGTAATTAGATGTGTTAAGGAAGATTCTGGAGAATAAGTTTAAAAATATGGACAGCTAAGTTTTCATTTTCATTATTTTACTATGATATTTCAACGTAGTCGCTATATCCAGTATTAATGAAATTACCATCATCTCCCTACTGTAACTCGGTTTGCTAAGGGATCCAGGGACGTGCAAGTATCGTATACGCACCAGAGGACTTCCCTCACGGCTAACGGAAATAATTGATTAATTGAGAAATGAATCAGTGAAAGCTTTTATTATCTGCACCCGCATTTCTTCACAAAGACGGCGTGCGAAGTAACTGTATAGTCAGTTAATTCAATAAACGTGTTAAATGAAACAATGCTAGTACCGGTTTTGCTTTTGGATATGTACACCAAGGAGAAAACGCATCTCATCTGTCATAAAATTTAACTTCGACTTTAAATATCGTTGTGAAACTTCTTACTATGATAAAAAGGATTTTGTAAATGAAAGGAATTAATTATTTTAAGCATACTTCTTCTTTATTCTAAAGCAATATTGTTTAAACTAAAAAAAGATATATTATATATATACATATTTCTAGTGATTTCTAACGAACCTTGGATTTTTCTTTAAATTGAATTAAAAGTCTATACTTGCCTCTTCGATTATTGCCAAATGATTGTTTAAAAAGAGTTGTAGAAAAGATCACTACACAATCACAAACATTAACTTATAAACATAGGTACAGATGGCAGCACAAGATACTCACAACAAACAACTAGGGATTTTTATATACACTTGATGTGAATAGGTTTAGACTTTAATTAACCTAATAAACAATTGCTTTTTTTTTAATTTTTCCAAAATTGAAATTTTTCTGTTAAAATAACATTTTCTTTTTCAAACAAATAAATTTCAGTTTTAATTAGAAAGTTTCTTTATAACAGAATTGATTATTCTTTGATACGAACAAATTCTTGTTGTAGTCATAAGGCGCATATTTTCTACGGATTTGTTTCTACAGAAAAAGAGCTAAATATGACTGTGATTATGCGCTATCCCTTTGTATTGTTGAATGTGATTTGTGATTTTGCAAGATGAGCACATTCCGATTTTTCATTTTACATTGCTTTCATATTACTCCTGTAGTTACTACACAGTTGGAAGACAGTACGATCATACCAAGTAGCCCAAATTTGACCGTAATGAATGATCTTTACTACCATCTATTGATGAAATCGACACGATTAGAAGCAAAAAAAAAAAAAACAGAATTAACACGGTTGACAAAGAAAGAAAGTGGTATTTTCCTTTCTACAAAAACTATCTTTATATCAATGAACGCAATTACATCACCATTCTATGGCTAGAAAATTCATATACAAATTGATGAAAGTAAAATGACTGCACAGATCTTGTTTCTAAAACAGTTTTAGTAATAATGAAGACAGCTAACGGGATCTTGAGAGATGATGTTGACACAGGTTTATTATATTTGCATAGGATTCTGTTTGTATAATATCCCATTATATTGAGAGCATTACGGAGGGAATCGCTGGGCACTAAAGGATGTATTTTTTAAAGAAGAATCAGTTAGTGAAAAGCGCCTTTTGATAAAATCCGTGTTTTTCGAAATGTTGTAATTATTAAAAATTTAAAATGGAACTCAACTTTTATATAAATATGCTGTCTGTAATAATTTTATATAATTAGATTTCTTAAAAATAATTGAAAAAAAATTTTTATTCTTACCTCAAGGATTTTTGAAATTTCAAAAAAAAAAGAAATCATCAAAGCGACAATTCTCTAAGACACCTAAGAAAGGAAGAGTCCCTTCCGACTCCACTTCCATGGTTGAATTTAATGGAACTGTGTTGGGAATTATGAATTGTAATCTAACCAGATTACGTGTCATCAACGTATCTAAACCAATATTTCGGTTTCTGGAAATAGGAGTTTAGGACTTGTTGTTCAAGTGCCGCCGTGTAAAAATATTTGAAACTTATTTTTTAGTAGCAGCCGTGCAATTGGGAATAGGCAAAGGTGAGACAGGTTTCCACTAAGTCAACTAAGTCTTCAGATTAGAGGTTGTAAGGTATATGTAAGGTATCGGATATACATAGGAACTTTGATAAATAAAGATTCGACATCGAACCTAACAAGTAAATCCTGGAGATCTATTGTCAGTCACTTAGTCTTTTGTGCAAAGTGTTTGAACCTTTGAATGAAGAAATAAATTACTATAAATTTGAAAAAAAAGACGCATTGAAGATGGTTATCGATTTTACTGCATTGTCATCAAAATATTATTTTCATTACTTACTTAACGTATTGTGCTGTTGTAAACTCAACGTTTTCTATTAGAACTTTTTTTTATTTTGCTTAAATAGCGTCACCCTCAATAATGCCTTTTGTACCGTATTAAGAACAAACAGGAAGCGGTGCGGAATTATTTACCCAAGAAATTAATTTCGCGCCAGCCCGCTTTCTGGGATCTGATTAATTCGACGGGCAAAACGGAGCGTCTAATCCCAACCGGTCTCGCGGGACCAGTCGTCTAGCTGCCGGTCTGATTATATTCACGGCGGCGTTAATTCTTTGAGGTCTACCGCTCGAATTATTACTGTGCCGCCGTCATAGGACGAGAGAAATGCGCTAAAACCATTTCCACGCCAGCTCCCGTTAATAACTCTAGCCTGGTGCCGTCATGCGTTTGTGTAAATCCCGTGGTATATGCTCTAAATCGCCATACTGCAGGCCGGGCTAGACCATTAATCACTTTCCGCAGCGCGTATGTTCCATTAATGCCTGCTTAATGTGACAGGAGTACTCCACTGTATTCCGGCTGAAATGCATGCTCGTATCATTGAAGGGGCACACGTGTAACGTGCATGGAGTGTGTAGATGTGAAGTGAACCTGCAGGGATTTCGTGGAAATGAGCGAGAATAATGAAATTGTTGCTAATATTAAGCAGAATTGAAATGGCGCAGTCAGTAGGACAACTTAAAGTTTGAAAGGACAACAAGCCATGATCGATACCTTCTCTTCCACCAGAGAGAAAAATTGGTATTTCCAATACACCTTCCTCAAGAACAAAATGAAAATACTCAGCGAAGTTATGCAATAGTTACCTTGAGTGCGTAACTCGACAGGCACTCGTATACCCACTTACTTACTCGGAACTTTCCTCGAACGTAATTTAGCGGAAAAATATCTCTCGGACGGAAATCCTAATGGCATAACATCTCTCATCTGTTTCGACATTCGAAACTTACAACCTCGGCTCTCGACGTTTTTAATAAATCCCCGATCTCGGGAGGGAAGGGGGACTTCTCTTTAATCTCTTCGTCAGCGCTCCAACGTGTTGCGCAGTTTCGCCAGCAGCCGCTACCGATGAAAGATGGAAGCGCTAAAAGAAGCACAAGCGAAAAGAATTCTCGCTCCATTCCGTAGAAGTATAAGCCAATTCGAAGGCTAGATGGAAGGGAGAGGAGGGCTAAGGACTTCCAGCCGTAATTGTGAAATGATTGGAATTTTTCCGAGTTATTGATTACAGGTCAGGGAACAATGAAAGCTTTTTTACCACGGGAAGTGGGAGCGAGGAAAGGGAACAGGTTTCTATCTGAATGGTTCAAGAAGATGAGGAATTACTTCTTGATGGGTGGAGAGAAAGGAAATGTTGACGTTTCCTCTTTAATATTCCAATTGGACAGGGGAGGTTGCATTATTATATGTGTGCTTTCTTCTTGAAATAATAATTTAATAAAATATAGAGGGCATGTTTAATATTCTCATACACGGAGAAAAATGACATTGCAAATCCAACAAAAAAAGTATTGTCCTTACATTGCAATCGGTTCAAAAATAAATTGGTATTGCAGTAAAGTTTTGTAAGTATATTCCAAAACTTTTGTTTTGTTCCACCAACAACACTTTTGTTGGTGTTAAAATATTTTACGGTACAAATAATCGCTTTGGCGATAACATTATAGTTGTAGTTATTTCAGATCTAAAATACAGAACAACGTGTGCGATGAAGTGAAGTAGATGTAAACACAATTTTTCAAACCAGTACAGTCAAGAAATATTTACATTGCACACAATTGTAGTTGACGCAACAGGGCGCCTACGTTGTCGATATTACAACTTGTGATGCGGGAAGTCCTGGCATGGACAGTAGTATCACGTGATTCTAACCGCGTGTTTCATTGGTCTTACATAGCCTTGAAGAAACAGACTAGTCTGCTAGTTATACCAGGCGGAGTAGACCACGCCATATATTTTCGGTTGTGACGTTGTGTTAGCTTATTAGTTTGTACAGATTGCCAATGATGAGTACATTAAACCTTTCGATAAATTACCTAGTGTTTTCCCCTGTTTAAAAGTTCCAAAACGATCTAGAATATACGTTGCCTTGAGACATTTGTAAAATAAGACTTAGATACATTTGAAATTTTAATCTTCATTTTTAGTGTTTCCCAGTTTTAGAATTTATCTTGTTTATTTTTTTTGTTAATTATTAATAAAAAAATGTGGTATCCTATACTGATATTTTACTTAAACCCTCCACAGCTTACATTTAAGACAGCACCGAATTTGTGTGTGAATCTACTAAAATATTGTTCGCTTTGAACAGAAATTACAATTACAAAAATCAAAATCAAGTGACACTATAAACGTAGAAAATGATGACGGAAAATCAATTGTTTGTTAAATATCCACAACTTGCTGTTGAAGTTTCAAATTGCTTTGGTAGTGATAAACAATTTTTAATACTGTATTTCACACAATTTTGTTGAAAACACCATATTTTTGTGATTCGTTAAACAACAAGCAACTGGTTGATTGTAACATGTTTTGGGATTATATCCTTCCAAATTTTGTGGCAGTTCTAACAAAGTTTTTCGACAACAAGTTTTAGGTTGTATTGAATAATGGTTGTTGTTGTCATATATTTACCCACAAATTGTTGTTCAATGTGCGTCAATTGGTGCCACCTTAACAACAAATTTTTCTCCGTGTATTAAGGAAGAGTTGCTTGGGTGAAGTTTTCTTTGGTAAACACTACTAAATTATTTAATATTCTCTTTTCTTATAGATACGTAGATAGATATAGTTGAACTGGAACTACAAACGAAATACTAGCATTTTCTATAAAAGAAAGTTTATTTTTAAAAAGTTTACATAGGTCCAAAATTATGAAATTTAATTCGAATCATTGGTCTTTAGTAAATCTCATTATAATATTGCAGGGGATTATCTTATTTATTGCTGTTAAACGATTCGTTAGCCACATATATTTACACAAATATGTCATTAAAACAAATTTCTTTTCATTCTAATCCAGGTTATGTAGTAAAAAGATCCGCACTACACACCTTCATGAAAGCAAAGCATTTCTCGTTAATAGCGGCATTGATAAAGACGATACGCAGGCATTCCGGGTAATTTCTTTTCTTATATTCACAATATTTGTATTACGATACTTTAGACCACCGATGCACAGACCGCGGCCCGCCGGTCGAATACTGGTGGCCCGCCGACAGCAAAAATAATACTCTCGTACATTCGAAAAATATTGAATTCTATTCCAGAATAAAACCAAAAGAAATATGTTCGAAAAGTAATTTACAAAATAATAAATATTAAAGTACTTTGTTTCTTTTAATATTGTGAGCGACGTCCATAAAACTTATGAAAATCATTCAAATACCGCGGCAGTTCATGAATGAAACGCCTTGCAAATGAAAGTTTGGAAGCAGTTTTACGTGTTGCTACAAGTAAATTTCAGCCAAATATAAAAAAGCTTGTAAGCACTATGCAGTGCCACGCTTCAAATTAATAAATTCTTTTTCAATTTTAATACATTATTATCAATTCTTTATTGTCTTTAATTACCTATACTTCTGGCGGCCCGCCATCAGTTCATGATTTGCCCGAGTGGCCCCTAGTCTTAATAAGTCTGTGCATCCATGCTTTAGACAGTCACGACATGGTCTCCTCGCGCCTTCCTACACAGATAATTCACTCGAAAGTCTTCGGTTTTACTGGTTGTTCCGGGGAGTGTAGCACTAAATCTGCTCTCTAACTCAACCTGGACGAGTTATTCTTTCTTCTGCTGTACATAATACTTATTTGTTGCTGTTGTAGAATGTGCAATAGTGTAACTCATTCTCCTAGGTTACATGTGCTCTCTCGTAGCCAGTTAAGTTTTGATGGTCAGAAATACGCCTTGTTGTAAATTGTGCTGTTTTGTTCCTATTATTGTATTATGAATAAATACATCAGTTTATAGAGAATATGCAGTTTAAATAGGAAACAAATAACAGTTACAAGGCAAGGTAAGAGACGCAGACATGTAAAAATTAATAATTATAGGAAATCCGCAACATTTTTATTCTAATACGCAAGAAAGACTAAAAAATGACTGTTGCATTTGCGCGTAAATGCCTCATCGCTTCTATGGAGTCAGAGATATTAATTTAATGTTGTCGCCGGTTAGATTCGATGGATTTGAAAGCACGAATAGCTCGATGTTGTACGCCGGCAGCCAGTTTGGCATCGCCGCGTTATGACAGGTCGCATAAACGGCGCTAGCGAGAGACGGATCTTTTACGGAAATGAAGTCGGTAGTGTTTAATGAATACAGAATACGGCAACACAATTGTACGAGTACGAAGTTTAAAGCGCCCGTGTTTCGCCTCTGAATATAGAAATACCTTTGTATTGTGCTGGTTATTCATTCATTTACATTTACATTTCTCACGGTTATATAGATTCTGTTTCAATTATACTATATATAACAGAAAAGAGGATTTTATTACGATCAACTTCTCGAATTGTATACTTTGATAAATATAGGAGCGATTTAAAGTGTTCCATGCGTCTATACTTCTCGCAAAAAACTACTCTACGATGCGCTTGCACGTATATAACTCGGTCCATATTTCACGGCTCTAAGAAGTCGAGGCGGCTCCCCGGAAAAAATTACTTCATCTCTCCGGTCGTCAACTTTGATAACTCAGTCCGGCTGAAGTATATAACGAACAGTCACTGCTCGCGAAATGCCTCGTGACAAATCTGTACGATTTACGGTGTTTGTTGTGTAACGCTCGGATGGAATATTTCACGTTTATTCTTCGGGAGATCAGCAAGGGTGTTCCGAGTAAATTTAATAGGCGCCGGTTCACGGGTTTCTTCCGCGGCTATTTGTAAGGGAGATTGCTGGAGTTGTAAAAATTTATTTATTCACCGAATCGGGACGTTGCATACATTATGTATGTGTTTTTCTGGGTGTTAAGGTATTGCTTAAAATGTTTGTAGACTTGCCGATGGGGTACTTCGTTTTAGAAATACAAAGAGAAAATGGCTTTCCTTGATTTAGTTCGCTCTCTTAGCATTTTGCAAAGGAGTTTGTGTTGAAGATAAATAATAATAATTAATTTTTAATAATAATAATAATAATTTATTTTGTCGTAGGTTGTAAACAACATAGACATTGTCAGTAAATAACACAATTCACATACACTACGCTACATTTTAGAGAGAAGGAGGAAATAATGGACATCAAGTAACCTTTATGAAATCGAGATCGAACTGCACCTATAGTTCTAATTGTTGCGGTTTATAAATTCCTCAATTGTATAAAAACAATACTCATGAATGAATGGTTTTAATATTTTTTTAAATGCGTTTAGAGAACCGGCTGATCTTATATCAACAGGTAGTGCATTAAAACAAGTTACACACCTGTAGTATGGGCTACGTTCATATAGTGATGTTTTATGAGCTGGTACACTTAGTTGATTTCTTAAACGTGTTGTCATAAGATTATAAATATCTTTATTTTTAACAAATTGGCTTTCGTGACGTTTGTAAAAGAGTAAAAGCTCATATAGGTACAGTGACCCCAGAGGCATGATTTTTAATTGTTTAAATAATGGTCGACATGACTCTCTAGTCGATACTCCCATCATGATTCTTATTAGGCGCTTTTGATAGATAAGCAATCTGTTTGCCCAAGGCGCCGATCCCCAGAAAACAATCGCATATCGTAAACGCGATTCAGCATATGAAAAGTAGAACATACGCAAAGCGCCACACCAACTGCAGTCTTTAAATTTCTGAGGCCATAGTACGCCGCACAAAGTTTTTTTTCTATTGTATAACAATGCTCTTCAAATTTTAGACGACAGTCAATCTCCAACCCCAAAAACAACGCTGACCTGCTCTCAGCGATCGACCTGCCATCACATCGAACGTAAAGACTGCTAATACCATCAATACCAGCGCGAAACCGTATTAATTTGGTTTTTCCAGAGTTTAGCAAAAGTCGATTACCTTCACACCAGGAGCGCATATCTGAAATAGTTTTTGTCGCACTGATAGCAACGACATCAGCGTCGGGATCAGCGATACAACAACTGGTGTCATCAGCATATTGACTAAAAGGACATGCACGTAATGACAAACACAAGTCGTTTACATAAATGACAAACAACGTAGGTCCAAGGGTGGAACCCTGAGGCACACCGCAGGTGCTATTGCAGGCGAAAGATATTGTTTACTAATCCCGTTCGCGCGAGTGTGAATAGCAATGAAAGATTTCCGGTTCGTCAGGTACGACCTAATGTAGCTGTGGGGGGTACCGCGTATTCCATACGCCCACAATTTACTTAAAAGAATGTCGTAATTTAGTGTGTCAAATGCCTTTGACAAGTCAAAAAATACACCAAGAGCAGTGTCGCCGGCATCCAGGTGTTTGTAAATGTGAGCCATGACATTATGCATGGCGTCCAAAGTAGATTTTCCCGGTAAGAAACCAAACTGATGATTAGAAATTATCTCCTTTTTTTCTAAATAACTAACTAGACGCGTATTTAAGATTTTTTCAAAGGTTTTAGTAATTGCCGTTGGTATGGCGATGGGCCTGTAATTCTTGGTTTCAAATTTGTCACCCTTTTTGTGCACAGGAATGACTTTACTAATTTTTAATTTATCCGGAAAAATACCTGTATGGAATGACTTATTTATCAGAACAGCCAATGAGTTTTAATAAAGTTGTACTTAATAAATTTAGATTCAACAAAACTGGAATACACCTCAAAGATAGCGATCTGTAACAGTTAACTTAGTAGTACATCATTAAATTATCTTCTTTGTTGAAAATGATAGACAGATTTTTAGAAGAAACATATTAGAAAAACTTGCTGAGCATAGGTTGGATCCATTTCAACTCCGTCTGAATCCTATCCTGAAATCCTCGCTACTATAACCGCAAAATCCAAGAATCCATTGAAATCCATAAACATCCATTCATAATCTGAACCATGACAACGGTTACTTCCTACATAACACTTGGAAATCCCTCCTTTCGAAACAGTTCAACCATAATCGTCATACCCCACTGAACCGTAAGCATTATCCGCCTATAAACCCATCCCCATGTGTCAATGTTCAGTTTAATGTCAAAACCGGCGGAGGAAGCACCCTTTAAGATGTCAAGTTGGAAAGTGTGGACGAAACGTTGGTCAGAGGAAGTACTAGGACACGGTTTGAACCCGTAAACCAACCAGTCAAGCTATTATGGTACAGAGTGAGCAACCGGATGTGACCACCACGTGACCTCAAATTTTAAGGTGGCAACATTGTTAAGTTGGTAGTACAAGATATGTCACATTACTGATTTGTCAATATGTTTATAAGTTAACCTTAAAATAAGACGTGCCATATATTTTTTTCCAACACGTTAAATGTCAAATGACAGAACGTAAACAACAAGCAGAGCAGTAAACAGTAAAACAAAAAAATACACTTTTTCTGTGACGTTCGTGATCACGTGGTGGTCACATCCGGTTGCTCACTCTGTAGTTCGTTTCCCTGATTATTCTAAAAACGGCTACCCCTAACAAGAAATGTGACATTATATTTTTTATTTAGAAATTTAAGATCTGCCAAATTGTATATAAACTACAGTGTTTCCATTTAAAAAAAATATTGTTTTAGTAATTACTGAAGAAATCTGGCAACATCGGAATATTTTATTTGTAAAGTTTTCTTAACCAAATTATTTCCTACAATTTTGTATTTGCAAGCACTAATCTGTCACTTCATGTAAAATAGTTGGCCTACACCTATCAGCTTTTAAAAACTATGTCAGCATATTTTTACTCATTGCTCTAAAAATGCTGCTCCAACAAAAAAAAAAAAAACAACAGTTTTTATTGAGAAGTTTGACAGCTTCCAAATTATGAAAAAAATACAGTGTTGCCATTTATAAAAACGTCTTTTTAGTAACTACCAGAATTATTCGACAATACTGCAATGAAATTCTTCAAATAACAAAGTTTACTTATGCCAGGTTTTCAAAAAAGCTACACACTGTAGGTATATTAAATAGCAAAATTTTGTAATTTATGTTATTAGTAGAAAGTATGCAATCATCAACATATTTCTTATAAAGCGTCATTGTGAAGCTTAATTTTGGTATAATTGCTTCTTCTAAATCTTTCAGAACTGTGCAATGATATATTGGTGCTCCCATTGGTGCTAGGCCTTCAATTTATTTGTAAAATTTTTCTTTATATTGAAAATAGGTTGATGTAAGTGCTATTTCTACAGCGTTTAAGAGCGTTCAACCATAGGTGAAGATTTTTTAATTCATTCCACCAAGATTTAATAGGATTTATTCAGAGAAGCTCGTGGAAGAAAAAATGTCTAATAAATTACAATAATTCATTAGTAAAATGCTTGCTTTGCATTTTACTAATTTAAGATTTATTTCGAAGTGTTACCAAAACGAAAATTCATTTAAATAAACCTTGTATCCTCTATACTTATCACTTTGGACTCCCCATCTATGCTGCTAATACCCGTATCGATAGAACATCCACTCTTTCACTGTTCAAACGTATCGAGATAGCGAAAGACCGTCCGGTCCAGACGCCCTAGGAAGGGGTGGGGGGTGTTATTGAATCGAACGAGCGCGGCTCAATGGGTGGGGGTGAGGGGGCTCTTCCTTTTTTTAACTAACGGGGAATGCAACTGACGGACGGACCAGCTCTAATTGGATTTCTGTCCGAACGGAAAGAGAATTAAATTCTAGTTTTATGGACGATCCGTTCTCGCGTCCTCTATACGTACACAGTCTTTTTTTTTATCTCCCCCGAAACGAGCTCCTAACAGAATTGATATTGCGAAATAAAAAGGGGAACTTGAAAATTGCGAAAAAATTAAGGCGTTTTGGTGATTTTGACTTCTCTTATCGTCTTTGCCTGTGGGGAAGGAAAACTAGAAGAAGTTGTCGTATAGTAAACCGGATTGGAGAGCCGCCTCTCAAGGGATGAGTTGGAGATTGGCGATTCTCGATTGTCATACTCAATTAATACGCATTGTCGACGATAAACGCCCGGGCTATTGTTGAATTAATTCGGCCTGTATTGTCGTCCCAGGATTAGTCCCTATCTACGGGTGCCTGCGTCGTCGCAAGCAGCCGACGAGGTCGCGTCTGTTGAATACAGAACGGATGAGGCCATTGTCGCTGCACCCCCACTGCCGGATCAGCGTTTTCCAATTTGTGCGCTAAATTTTCGGGAGCTTAACGATGATGATGGGAAATACATATACCTACGTTTAGGGTAAACGGAAGCGGAAGGGTGGTTGATGAATGGATGCCGGATGCCGGGCTTTTATGAAATAATTTCGTTTATTGAATGGTAAGGTTGTAAAATTATAATAATAATAATTAATTGCCATCGAATTCAATACTTGAAGCTTATGTAAAAAGAAATCTTCCAAACTGGCATTAATTTTTTTTATCAGTTATTTAAGGGTTTTTTTTTATTCCACGATGGATTAGAGATGAAAACTTTGTAAAGGTTGAAAGTTGAATCTCATTAATTTGAACATCTGATGGCGCTAAGTTTAAAGACCAAAGAGTTATTAGTTTGGTAAGTTTTTGTTTTTTCTTAAGTTTCATTGGCATCTGAGAATGCATATATTTTTTAGATCGAATTTGATTTTGATAAACTCTATAATGAATCATCAACAAATCGAATGCAAGTATAGATTAATATGTGTAATTATATTGTTAGATTTACAAAAAAAGAAAAAATAAATGATGTTCAAAATTATTTTTTTAGTTTTACTCAAATATGAAGGATGTTGTAAGGGTAGTGATATAGATAAGATAATCCAAGCAGTAATGTTGTTTGTTGTATAAAAGTATTTAAATCGAATCCGCTTTTGTACATCTATACATATATTAAAAGAAACATGACATTTTTTTTTTCTTAAATAAATTTAAACTATTAAAAGTAAAGAAACGGAAGAACATTTTGGAAAGTAAGCTTATGGTCAGTATCATACTAAAGCACCAAATAGGGCACCAGTATAACGATATCGGAGGCACTGTTTATTTTTCCATCCTAATATCTCCGTTCATATATATATAAACGGAGAGGCATCAACCAGAGGATGATGATCATGACGCTGGTGGTAGGTTTTCTTATAAAAAAAAAACACAATTTTAGGAAAAAACAAAACAGGCTCTTTGTGAATAAAAACACAATCTTCTTTCAAAATAACAAACATTTCGTTTAAGTAAAAAGCCTTCTTTTACCAACCAAAGTCAATCTCTTCAATCAAAAATTTCTTTACAAAACAATAAGGCTTTATTCAATTAAAAATATTCTTTTATTAAGAATATCTATTTACTTCGGCTGAGATTGGAATTCTTATTGATATTATGTTATGATTTGATTCAATGAACGATTTTCTTGTAATAAGGCATTCTTTTCTTGAAAATTAAATAAATATTATTTTTGATACAAGAATATATTTATTTGCGTATATATGAAACATTGATAATCTTAACTGAAGTAAAATTTCTTTGAATTAAAACTTTTTTTATGTGTGCAGAAACACCCGGTATGATAAGCAAAGCGGGGAACATTACAGAATCACTACAAAATAAAGATATGTAGATACTACTTATGTATATATCAATACCAAAGTGCCTCAAGTGTTTGGTTTAGGTCATAGATACAGGATCTACTTCTTATAAAGTGCATAGCGCAATTCCACATATTTCTCTACGCTTATATCTACGGCATCGTAAACACACCGGAGATCCGATTTATAAAAATGGCGACGGCGCAACGTCTGGTTTATGTTTACACGGAAAGCCGTGAGCGACATGAAAGGGCGACTTTATTATTTAAATCGTCCGACGTACGTAACACCTAACGATAACGCTCTGGGTGCTTTGACCGTAATGCAACGCTATCGTCGTTGTAATGGAACGGCCAGACGTCGAGCTGGGACCGCGGAAAAGCTGATAGCGGTGGCAGGCGGTGGTGCCGGTGGCGGCAGCATTTCTATGGGGGATAACGGTGACTGTTACGTGCATAACTCATCGATTTTCGAAAACCTTTAAGCAGCACTCCAGGCGCACTACTGTGGATATGCGATCGGCGGGAAGGCCCAGGTGATTATCGTGACACGGGGAAAGGTTTGCCGCTTTGATGATGTCTTGCGCTATCGAATGAGTAAAAGAGAAAATAAAAATAAGAGTCATTTGATCATTTCTCACGAGCTCGCTTGCATGGATTTTTATAAAAACATGAATTTCAAAATCAAATTAATTTTTCAATTGATAATGCCGAGATTCGCAGTATTATTATGGGTACCCCGATCAAAATGTCTGCGGGAGTTGATGAAATTCCCGCAGGCATCATTAGATATGTTGCTGGCTGTATTGTACATCCATTAGCTTATTTGGTCATCTTGTCCTTTATACAAGGTACATGTCCGTCGCCTCTTAAATTTGCGAAAATATGTCCCATTTATAAAAAAAGAAGTCGTCAAGATATAACTAATTATCGACCCATATCCGTTTTATCCGTTTTTTCTAAAATCTTTGAAAAAGTAATGTTTATACGTATATTTAATTATTTTCAAAAGTTTTCACTCTTTGCAAAATGTCAGTTTGGCTACTTAAAAACAAAATCAATCAACGAAGCGTTATTCCTCGTCATACAAAATATTTTCGATCACTTAGATAACAAATTTAAAGTAGGCTCTTTAATGTTCGATTTATCGAAGGCATTTGATTCAATTAATCATTCAATTTTAATAAAGAAACTGGAACAATATGGGGTCAGAGGACCATGTCTTGGATGGATCAGATCATATTGGGAGGATCGTTCACAAAGCAAAATTATAATACCACCTTTTCGGAAAAGCAAGTTATCGATATAGGGGTCCCGCAAGGTTCAATATTGGGCCCTTTGCTTTTTGTTGTATTTGTGAACGACCTTAATTTGAACATTGAACAATTGTGCCAGTTTGCCGACGACACCTCAACAGTTTTTTCGGCATTGGAAATTTCTGATTTGTCCAAGAAGGGTATTGAATGTGCAGGTTCGGTGCTCAAATGGACGCAGAATAATTCTTTAACCATTACCGTAGCCAAAACAAAATTTATCGCTTTTGACTGTCACAAACGAAATAACGCCTCAGTCCTGGTTCATATCAATCAAACATCTCTGCCCGAATTCGTAACAGCTAAATTTTTTGGGTGTGTTGTAGATAAAAACCTATCTTGGGAGCACCACATCGAGCATGTTTGCAAATCGGTGTCCGCATCAATATTTGCAATTAGGGTGTTGAAACAAAATGTTAAGACTGAATTAATAGTAACTTATTACAAGGCTTGCATCGAATCACGGCTGAGGTTCGGTATAATTTTCTGAGGTCGATCTACTAAATTTAATAGGTTATTTATCATGCAGAAAAAGGCTCTTCGCACAATATACCACCTTAAACGTCGGAATTCATGTAGAGATTATTTCAATCGTGGTGGTATTCTTACATTAGCTTGTCTGTATATATACGAATGCGCAGTGTATACCCTTGAAAATATAACCGATTTTGTTCCAAATAGTAAGTTCAATTCTATTTGCAGTACACGTGGTGCTGATAACCTCAGTGTACCTGGTCATAGTACCGCACTATTTGAACGATCTCCTCGCTATAATTGTGTGAAAATTTATAATAGACTGCCAATGGATGTGAGGCGAGCATGTAGTCTGGGGCTTTTAAGAGAGAGTTGGATAAATGCTATTATAGCGTGGATGAGTTTCATGCCTAGTGTTATAACTACTTTTACACTTTTTCTTTTATTTTTTTGTATCATGTGTTACATGTATTGCTGTTTGTATATATGTGTATAAAAATGGACAAGGCATATATTTGCGTTTGCAGATCGCATTGCCAAAAAAAAAATTAAGTAAGCAACTTATAAAAATTCATGCCATAATCGACCTAATTTGATAAAAAAAATATATTTTTCAGAAAGACTGTTTAACTGTTACCAGGTCATCCTCCACTGTATTTTTATGCAGCCACTACGTTAGTTTCATCATACTCCACATAACAATATAAAAAACCTGTCAAAACTTGCTCGCGGTGTTGCCAGATTTAGAAATGAATGCATCTTTGTTTGCATTTTTTTTTTTTTGAAGTGAATATGATCTTGGACTTGTCGATATTAAGAACAACAAGCATATATATCAGCACGCATTTACACACTACTGATTATTTTGTTCTTAAAAGAACAAATTTGTTTATGTTTGCCAAAGTAATAGAATAAGAAAAACACAAAAGGAAAGGCGAAACTTGATTACCATTTGACTTCGGTACGTCACATTTATTCAATTTATCAGTAATAACACTAACGTTTGACATAAAATATAAATATTTCCAGAAAATTTTAATACTTTTCCCAAAAAGAAATGGCAAAACTCGAACATTAAAGTTCTAGCGAGAGCAAAATTCTGCAACCGCGAATTCCATTTCGAATTAAAACGACTGGTAACTGGAAATGGGGTTTCCACCACTTACGGGCGAACATGTTAGACGCGAAGAACAAGTTCCGCTCCCCCGGGTGGACCCGTCGTAACCGGCCCCTTGCGGTCCGACCGCAGAATCTAACGCAGTAGAGCAATCTACGCCTCGAGCGAGTTTCGCCAAACGATAGAGACGGAAGCTTCGGAAACCGCATAATGTCGCTAGTATTAGAATAACACACATAAGCACGTAGATGCATACATATTATCGTTATGTAGACGTAAAAATTTTAAACTACAAAAACACATACATAAGAGTGGCATATGTTATATTACCAGATTGACATTGCTAATTTTAAAAACAAAAAAGGAAATATTACCAACTTTTACTTTTCACCTTTTAAATATCAAATCATAAAATGTCAGTGATTATGTAATGACATATGACAATGACAAATATCAATCAATTGTGATCATTGGCTCTGATAAAAATGAATCCTTTTTGAGCATATATTATTTTATCTGTTTGACCTTGCCAAATTAAAAAAGAAAAACTATCCAAACTTACACAACAAATGCCAAATGAGCTTGCAACTATAGTGATTTCTTTAGAACAAAGAAACTTTCTTAATTCAAAGTTATTTTCACAATGCCACCTGCGTCGACGGATAATGGTTCTTCTTTCTGGCTAAAATTGCTTAGAAAAATTTCTATTTCTTCAGTTTCTAAGCAAAAAAAAAAATTAAATAGAACCGTACGTCTGTAGCAGAAACTGGTAGCATACTTCGGAAAACTGGTCGTGGAGTCCCAAAAGAACGTAGGTACTGAACAAGTCGTTGCCAATGCTCAACAAATAATGAATTATGCACTGAACTATTAGGTCAAATTGAGTTAAGAGATCGATTTTTCTATCCAAACCATTCATAAACTTTTATACAAAGACTAAACACTTCTATTCTAACACTGCGGTACAAGAAGAAGAAACCAGCAGATTATTCACGACCTCTTGAGTTTTGTAACTGGGTAGTTAATAATACGGTCAATACTGTGAAATTAATACTAAGAATCATTTGGACTGATGAAGCATGGTTTTACCTATATTAGAATTTGCAAATTCCTAAAACATGAGAATTTGGAGCAATGTAAACCTACACGAAATGATTCAACGACCACTCTTACTGAGAAAAAAAAAATAGGTGTGTGGGTTATCTTTTGGTCATCACAGACGACTAATTAGGCCAATATTTTTTCAAGGTAACGAAGAAATATGGTCCTAATGCTTCTTGTTAATTTTTATTGATTTTAGGTAGACTAAATGCTCAATGATACTGAACAGAAATTTTAGAACCATCAAGTAATTCATGTAATTTTTAGTTGTATAAATTTAATAATGACATTTACATTGAGTTTTGGCGTTTTTTATTTTTTAATCAATGATAGATGTAAGATGTACCTCAAATTATTTTAAAATTTTTATACCCTACTTTGATGACATTTTTAAATGAACACATGATTTATTTTTCTAAATTATTGTGCACTATTTCTACTAAAGCCTAAGTACATTTTTTCTCACAAATACCAATTTACAATCAAATAGAAAATAAAATAAATTACACGAATATCCCTATCTAATAGTTATAATTAATTTTATTGTATCATCCATTTTGTAATGGTATAACCAGTTTAATGAATTACTGTATAATGACGCAAAAAGGGTGTTAGTAACCAAATAGATAAATCCAATAAATTATTGTTTTAACGTCACATTTCAATAACGCAGCGTTTTAATCCGAAACAGATTAAAATTGATACACGATAAATTGCATCGACTGCCTCATCAATATATTACATTCATTTACACATTAAAAATTTATATTGTAAAGGATGATTTTGTATATTAATATTTTTCTTGTTTCTTTTCAGGTAAGTCAATCGATTCATTCATTCAATGTACTGTCAAAGTGTAAGTATATAATCTTCTTTAATCTTAAAGTATTTAATAAAGTTATATCACAGTTATATGTATGTCAGTAAGTAGTATATTATTATATATAAAGAAATTGAGCTATCAAATGTAAACCTTATATTATCATTACGTGCTTCTAACACTTTGATTTTTTCAAAGTCGCAATCAAGTCATCCTGTCGTTTTTATTACGACAACCTAAGTCAAAAAGGGAGATCATGCAAACAGGATTTTTCAGTCTCTATTTCTTTTACACACAAAAAGAAAAAAAAAAGGAGCCAACTCCTAATTAAAGGGTATTCTAATTTGTAAGCTGGCTTTTTGCGCATGAGATATAGGGAAAATTATAGCCCTAGGGTGGCTAGCTGTAAAGGAAAAGACGACCAACGCTGCTTTGACGAGGTACATACAACAACCTTCTATCTATTCTTTGAAGCCAAGTCGGGGTTTGCAATTAATCCCTCTCTTTTCATTTCCTTGCGATAAAGTGAAATATTCAAAGCAGACATTCTTTGAACTATAATTTTGCATCACCATTCGTCAATGTTTTTGTTTCGCTTTCATTGCTTCGATATTGTAATTATGCCGATTTTATGGAACTTTGGTTTGCGATCATTTTTACTAGATACAGGGTCCTGCAGGTGAACTTCAATTGTTCATTTGCTATTGAAGTCAGACGTTATACTTTAACGCATAATGAGACTAGACAAAAATACGATTTGAACGATTATCGATGTTATAAGCTAGTAGTTTTAGCTACTCATGTCTAGTTTCATTATGTATTCAAGTGAAACGTCTCAGTGCAATAGCAAAATGGACAATCAAATAAAACAATGTCCTATAAAATTCTATGTTAAAAAACCAGAAAACTGTAAGTGCATATGCGTCTATCTTATTCAGGCACCATCTAGGTGCACACATGGTTCAGATAAAAGGACCTGGGGGACATTCCGGAATCAATCAGGGTGTCAATTAGTTCGGGATGCTCCGGTAGTCCCCGGAACCTTATACGGCCCACCTCTCTGGCTACTAGTCGTCCCCCAAAACTGGCCGGAAAATTGAATTACCCCCAGCGCGGTCGACGCTGGCAAAAGAGACGAGCCAATTGCTGATCTACCCTTTCGAACTGGCCTTTTTGCCCGAAATGACCATCCATTTAAGTGGCCCAGACCGACTGGTCGAATTGAAAATACTCCTTTTGTATCTCTATGTATTAGAACCTTTTTATTTCACTTTTTCAGTTCACCCTTTATCAATCCATCGCATATATGCGCCGTGAAAAGGAGGTGATACTGCGGATCCCTGAGTTTATCCTTTCAGAAGGAAAAAAAAATGATTCGTCTTTTTATAGGTGCACTAAAAAAGATTTTTTTCATATTTTTCACGTGCGAGTTTCCAATAAATTTATGATTTTGTGTTAAAAACGGGAATATGTATGAAAAACTGGTGCCTAAATTTTAATTTTAATGATAAATGTCATGAAACATGCCATTAACATGTTATATTGGAGTGGTTCAGGTCACACTTAAGCGATAGACAACATACAGTTAAAATTAACACTGTTTCTGGTGTATTCCATTCTGATACGCTCTATACAAATGTTGGTGTCCCCCAGGGTAGCGTACTGGCCCCACTTTTATCCTTACCTTTCATAAATCATATTTTTAAAAACGTCTCATGTACTAAAACGCAAAAAATTATCAATTATGCGGATGACACAAATTTACTATTTAGTGCTTATGATTTTACAACTTCAGTACGAACTGGAACTGATATATATCGTTCCGTAAAACAATATTATACAGAAAATGATTTACAACTAAATCAAAATAAAACCTGTTGTATACTATTCAAAACTAACGAGGGCATCACCACCCCAGTGGCTATTGTATTGAATGGGGATAAAATCAAATTATCAAAATCTTGTTGTTTCTTAGGTACCTGTATAGATGACAGACTTAGATGGAGTGACCACATAGAACAGGTGTGTGGAAGACTCAGTAGCGCTTGCTTTGCACTGAAAATTTTAAGTTAGAATCACTAATTATACGACACTTAAAGCAGTATACCGCTCATACTGCGTCTCAATAATCCTTTATGGAATTTTGCTATGGGGTAGTTCTCCTGAAATAGATCGCGTATTTGTTTTACAAAAAAGGGCGGTGCGAGCGCTGCGCAGTCATCTGTTGCCAGTTACTTACCAAGAATTTAGATACGTACCTTGTTTTTTGGAGTACCCACACATCAGGATCACAAACAACCTAGTAGTTGATTGCACGATTTAATTAATATGAAACCATTTTTTATATACAATATTCTGTAAAATTCTGACATTTGGAGAAACAAGTTGAAGCTATGATTAACCACCGTTATTCATCTTGCCTGGATTGCAATGACATTTAGTTGTAGAACGAATCTTGAATAGTACTTATATTTCATATCACTCATTCATGAAATCGATCTATTTTGTCGGTCAACGCTATCTTCTGATTTGTTTTGACAATTGAAGCTGTAAAAGACAGCATCATTTATGGATTTTATCAGAAAAATGGTGGCGTATAAATCCTAAAACATAATACAGGTACAAAGATATTCCTAACATCTGCGCCATCAATAAATATCCTGGAAAACCCAAAAAAAGAAAAAAATGTCTGTTCACATTTGAAACGGATTCCGCTCACATTTCCGCAACAATTTACGAGTGCTGGATTAAACTACTAGATCCAATAAGCTCTAACGGTAAAACGGCGGACAGCCATTATGTTTCACTGTCGCCAGGGATAATAAAGACCTTTTTGTTTCGTATTTTTTCGCGCCACTCGTAGGAATTATGACCGTAAACTCCGGGGCGAGAACAAATTACACATAGCTGAAAGGGTATTTAGCCGTCTGAAGCGGTAATTAATTGATACATGCTTTTTTACTCGAATAAGTCGGAATAAAACAAGGAGAAAATATAGTTTTAATCAATTCATGGTATTCCAAAGTGGAATTATCGATTTTTATCAAAGTGATGATCAAATATATTACAGATCCTCAAGTATTATTTAAAGCGTTGCTCTAGTTTGGTTGGGAATTTTGTTGGCAAGTCCTATTGTCATACCCAGATTGATTATTCGTAGAAAACGAAACAGCAACCATACCGAATGAGGATATCTGATCAATCAAACTGAAAAAGCGTTACAGATTCTTAGTTTTAGAAAAATTTGTGAAGATTCCTTACAGAAACTGCCCCAAGGCGATTGGATGGACGTTAAAGCTAGAAGAAGCTCCAGAACATGAATGCGTCGATGACAAAAGCAGATTCAAAACTAAACTGTGGCACTGATTTTATTTTATTCGCCAATAATGACCAAATTTGTAAAAAAAAAAAAAAAACCTGAGGAAACTAAAACTAACTATGCATTTATCATAACATCCAACAAAACTTCAGGGATTCCGCAACGGAGTAATTTAGGACCATTATTGTTTTTAATTTACATAAATGATCTACGTATGGTCATTTTAGAAATAAATTATGAATGTTAATATTATATTATTTTAGTATGTAGGTTAAATTTTACTAAAAAAAATTTTGCATTTTCTTATTAAATATTTGTAATCATATCCGTTTTTCCACACTTTCCGCTGGCGTTTATTAAATATGACGTAAATTCAACCAACTGTCGGTAGCATTCTTTAAATTTCAACGACGCTAACCTCTTCAGACATTCAAGTAAGACCATGCACTACACACATCGACCCTGTGGTCGTAAAACTAACTCTTCAGCGTCGTAAAGTAGTTAAAGTGTTAGACACAGAGACAGGCTAGCCGTATTAAGCGCGGTTCCATAAAACCTTTGCGGCAAATTGAAACCTAAAATATTTACGTTGAGCCCCAAAGCTGTGTGAGTAGTGCAAGACGGGGAATCGTTTTAAAGTAACGTCTATACTGCAGTACACCTCGTATGTTTTTACATTCTTTTTAAAGTTTGATGTTTTACACATTTTAAAGGGAATTTTTATAGTGAGAAATATGAGTTTTTATTTAATGTGCGTCTATGCAATTGTTGTCCCGCAGTAGCATTATGCTTTTTAGGGATTTAATGCGCTTTTGGTAATTCCCCTATCGCATTATAGTAGCGTATCTGTGAATTGTAGAGCCGGATTATGTGTGGAAGGTATTTATCGGCGCTTGTCAATCAAGCGGGGTTGGGAAAATTGTGAACGTATACCAGGATTTAACGCACAAATTACGGGAGGAGCGATTAAATGCATAAAAAATAATTTATGGTGCAGTATAATCGCTGTAAATCCTCTATTGCGTGTTGTACATATGCAGACTATGTCTTTCAAATTCTGATTTTCGTGAAATTTAGTAGGAATGTATAGTATGCTATGGAATTTTTTAGAAAAATATTATACTATCAATTCTCGGGGGTATGTTTCACTCTTCCCAAGCAAATATATTTAACGTTTTTACCAAGTTTCATCAAACCCTGAATTTATGACGTTTGGAGAATTTACTTGTGCCAGGCCTTGACGGCCTTGTGATTTTATTTTCAAGGGGTGATTAAACATCTTAAAATAAGATAATTAACGTAAATATATATTTAAATATACCGGGTGTCCAACCTAAGATGCAACGCTTCCTAGCCAATTTATTATTGTTTTTTTTTTTTGAAAAAATGTTTCAAATAAATGTTGCCTCGAATTATATGCTACACATGTTAAAATTAGTTTCAGTAATGGCGGACTCATCTCAAGACAGTAAACACCCTGCAGAAATATGCACATGCATTTTGCATAAAAGCTGCTGTTGTTAAACGTATTTCTCTCAATTTTAGATTTTATACAGCATCTTTTCGTTAAATATTTTAGATTCCTTGTTCCTTGAAAGGGTATATAACATTCTGTTTCCCTTCGCCGTTTTGTCCCGCGTAACGCCAAAAATTCCTCCCCGCCACCGCCAGGATAAAGTTATTCCAGCTATCCGGTCGGCGTGAAAACGACCACCGTCATTTTCGGAATTTAATTTAATACCTAGCGCTGTAATTTAGCATAATTTTAATCTCTCGAATTAATAGCCGGGCTTAACCGAAGTGGCTCGTCAGATATTGTATATCAAGGGTACACTAAAATATTCGACCCAAAATAAAATGGTAATAAAATAGGATGAAAAATTATATAAAATCGTTAGAGTAATGAAAGAAATTTTGTTTAGAGCCTTTTTAACATTATATAATATGGATGCCAATCAATTTAGTTAATTTTATATTTTCTTTAGTATGAAAGTCTTTTTGTTTTGGTTTTTAGGTGGTAACTGGAAATGGCAAACTTCCTTCCTGGATGGGGTGAGATTGATCCCGTTTTCCTATAACTGTCATTTGCTGTTTTAAAGCGAAAAAAATACTTCAACCACACTATTTTATTGGAAAAGATAGAGGGGTATGACGTTAAGAGAAATGCGTATAACTTAGTGAAGTCATATTTGGAACAGGGCGCATAAATCAGTTTCAAGGTTTCAGACGCAGTTGAAACATATTTAGAGTTGAAGTTGGTGACATTAGGGGTGCCCCAAGGGTCTATATTAGGCCCTCTTTTGCTTTTAATTTTTATTAATGACATTGCTAATATCTTTGTAAGCAGCACTCTTGTTCAATTCGCTGATGGTGTATCGCTGGTCATTAAAGCTAATGATTTTCATGAATTGACAGCTAACATTGATAATATCGTGCTGAAAATGGACAGTTGATGTTTGAAAAATAATTTAAACTTTAAATTATGAAATTTATAGGATTTGTCCTCTTTAAAAATAGATACAATAGTTTGATTGATGTTAACGTTAATGGGCAAAAAATCATAGAATTCTAAGGCTACCCAATAATAAAGATCTAGCATATTGATATGGAAATAAAGATAAAGACAGTTTAAGTTTTGAGCATCACAAACCCAGCGCCTACACTTCTGTGCCACGCCAGTTTCGCTAATGGGACACCGGAGGGCGCGCTTCGCCACTCCAACGTGTTAGTAGAGGTGCGGGGTTTCGGACTAATGGCGTACGGAATTAAAACACGCTCTTTTACACCGCCACGGTAATAATTTATCCGGGGCTACCCTCTCAAAGTCGTAATACACGCGGGGCGGGTATAGGGGGCGCCAGCGGTACGGAGGCGGGAGAACCCGCCCGCGTCTGTGGAGGTCCTGTTTCGGGCGGTTTACATATAAATTGTGCCATTAAATTATGCGTTTTACAGTCTACGGACGGGATCGTGCGTTTAATAACGATCCTGACAGTTCTCGAATTAGGAACAAACGGCCGCTCTCTATGGTGGTCGCTAATTTAACTTTCCGACGGTGTCATGTGGAATACGTGGCTTGTTACCACTGTAGTTCTATCACACGGTATATGAATATTACTTTGCAAACATGGAGGCTGCATACTTACAGAAGGGGGAACCATAAATTATAACTTACATAACATATTGATGCCAAGGAAAATTGATATTACCAGGAACTACTTTTTTTTTGTCTGGGGAAAAATCTTTATGCACGACCCTGCAGGAATCATACATGGCCAGTGTGGGACTCCAAATTAAGTTTCCCCACTAAGAACCCCCTTTCAGTTTTCTCCTAAAAGTACACCACTGGAATCGCCACAGCATTTACATCAACTGGCATACGGGTACGAAATTATCCTACTGCATGTTCAATTCGCACATTCCCATTCCTCGGTTTCCCTTATTTTCATGATTTCCGCTATCATCTGGTGAATAGTCTGCCAATTACCCACAGGGCTTATCATAATACTTATCGTGTTGTCCAGCAGCCTGATCTCATCATCGATCTCGATGGTGGCACTCACACGTAGCCCATTCCACTTAGGGCACAGGAAAATTCTGTGTCAACTTCCCCAAGTGATCCGCCAAGGCTCCGTGGTCAGACAGCGCAGCGCCTGCTTCAAAACGTAGTTAGTTTGTCGAAATTTGCATCTTTACCACAGCCCGACATCCAGAATCAGCCTTTTAGTCCACTGCGCCTTTTTGGTATTGTTGTCCCATCATGCCTGCCACAGACCGAGAGCAACCATTTCGGCACTTGAAGCACTGTTCTCCTGGACACAACATCAGTCTGCTGCTCTACTATTAAAGATACGCTGAAGTATTTTACTATTTTGCAATCTCCTGGTTTATTCTTTGACGACTAAGTGTATCTGACACTTTCTATCTGTGTTTATTGTATATGTACCTTTTCAATTATTAAATTTGTTAATTACTCTGCTATGTCCACAAAATTAATTTATAATTTTTCTTGACAATATAGCACATTATTTATTTTCTTAGGAGTTACAGATGTGCCATTAGGAGTAAAGACCACTTAGTACCTCCTCTTTCCTCCTCTGACAAGACCATCTCCAGTTTTTTTTTTCCGCGCGAGGGTCAGTTTTTGTCCCTCCATCTAATCGCTACTTTGCATCAAGCATTCGTCAGCGTTCTTTATAAACATTCTTTGCCCTTACGATCAGCGCTAGGTTATACGCGAAAGCAACTGTTGCGTCATCCACCATGAGTTCCAGATCTAAGACTCCATTATACAGTACGTTCTGCAGGGTTAGCACCAATGTCGAATCCTCAGGAACGCCGGCGTCCAAGTACAGCCTCCGTGCAATCATGACCTTTCTATTTCGGCGGTCGTTAGATACCAATTTAATCAACCAAAGGATGTCTCAATCCTTTGCACGTGATTCTTTAAGAATTAAGCTGGAGACTAACTGAATTGTCTGTCATAATTCAGATTTTAAGAGCAGAAAATTCATGTTTAGCACACATTGTGGTCGGTAAAAACTCGCTATATCTGGGAATTTTCCACTCGGTATGTACTTTACGAATTTTACGTTCCAATTATAATAAAGGTACGTTTTTATTCTAAACCCACCAAATATTTTCTACTAATAACTTCCAACTTTATTTAACAAGCGAGAAGCCACTCGCCAATTAAAACCTTTGCACACAAGAGGATTCCTTCAAACTTCAGCACCCAAATTAAAAGAAAGCAGAGCTTACCACCGCAAAGAAACTAAATCAAAATCCCCGTGCCCCACCACCATTCCCTCAAACGTAAATCCATCTTTCTTCCACTCCAATTCACTTAACATCTGACCTCGCTCCATCCGCAAGAGCAGAAGCGTTCGCAGTTTGCATCCAGGAACGTGCCACCCAAACCCGAAGATAAAAAGAGGGGCATTAATTACCTGAGCGGGGAGGATTGAGAGACGGCCCCGTGGGGCTCGCGATAATGAAGTGAATAACTCTTCCGCCTTGGCACGCGGACCACCTCCTTCATCCCAATCCTTATCTCCGTCTGACGGTCTATTAATTCGGTAACGAAATGATTCAGCGGTTTTTCTTTGATATATTATAGTAGTGACCCCTAGCGGTTAAGATGTGAATTACATTATGTGGTCTATGGGGGGAGGTTTATTTTCAGGTTGCTAAAACGGCAGTTTGAAACTCAAATATCTACGTTTGGTTAGTTGAAGTGTGCAGTTATGCAGTTACAGGTTCTTGGTTTTACATTTGAAAATTATAAAATGACAATCAAATGATATCGTACCGAAGGGTGAAACATTCTTTTTTAGTGATGAATCCGCGGGTAAATACTGGACACTTCGTAACAAAAGCATGTACTTCAAGATTATAGTACCGATCTAACAGCTCCAAAAGGTCGTAGCCAATGTTTTATGCGTTAATTCAATTCCTAGCAACGAGAAATTACAGTAGCCTTGCTGTACTGTTCTTTTTTTTATGTAATAGAGTAGATAATTCGATGTTTCTGCTGCCTTTTCCCATCAATTCGAATTGTGATCCGGGTGGGAGGCCCGCCATAAGCAGACATCGTTCTGGACGTACATGTCAAGTCGTGTTTCGACTGAAAGGCATCTTCTGAACGTCAGTCCAGATTTATCAAGGAGCTTCCGATATTATTACTTTGGAACGTGAAGGAACAGTAAGCCGCGGTGTTGCTAAAATGGCAACGCCAACGGAATCGACCACCGCATCGCGGCTTTGCTCTGTCTGTCTTGGATTGTTAGAGCGCGGTTGAGTGGCGGGAGAGGGCAACGGAACGGTCGAGTGACTTCATATTTTTGGTCTTTAACTTCTTGAGGGTGTACATTTATGACTCGTGACAGATCAGACGCGCTTTGCACTCCCGGAAGGAATTGAACTAACATCTGAAGAAGCCCATTGTGCAAGAATGTGCGAAAAGTTGTATATAGGGTATGAAATAGATTCATTTTAAAAACGAGACATAGTTGCAAGTTGTTGTTATACAATAATCCCTTGTTTAGCTATGAAAACGGCTGATTTTATGCTATCAAAAAATCACAGGTAACTTGATGTTTTTAAATGAACTTCTCTGATATTGTGGCACACTGGAAATCCATTAGAAATTCACCCACCATCATGGTTAAACATGTAATGACTACTATTAATACAAGTAATTTTTTGTCAACTAATCCAAAAAAATCGTGTGTTGCCTTGAATCAAACTACTACCCTGAAATAAATGCAATTCATCATTTATCTTTACTTTGAGTATAAACCCTAACCCTTCGACTAAGTAATCTAATCCCTAAAACAAAGTCCCCAGAAACAAAAATATCTCTGGGCCAATATCAGAACTTCATATTAAACTGATCTCATTATAACCGGAAATCCCCTAAATTTCGTCCGGACCTTAACCGGAACGCCTGGTCGCAGCATTTCCCCCGAGATGGCGCCATCGAAGCGAAGACCGTCGCCCTACGCTAAATAGCGACTGGTAAGCGGGTTATCATCGGTTGAACCGGCTAGAACCAACCGTGACGCCCGAAACCCACTGATATTTACCGTGGCGGGCTTTCATCTAGTTGTGTCCTTTTTTTGCGGGGCCGACCCCGTTCTTTAGGCCGCGTGGTCGCGTCTGTATTTGACGGGCGTGCTCTATTGTATCTGAATGTAATTAGGGCCGGGGATCGCTTTGTGTACTTTACTGCAACGCGGCGTGATCCGAATCCCGAAACGCCACCGGCCGTAATATTGAAAGTTCGTGAGCCGCTGTCGTCGCATTGCGATGACGCTCGTTCTACAGGGTGATGCAAATTTAGGAAAGCGCAAAGATGATTATGAAGGTAGTTGTCGCACGTTGTATAAATGAGGGAATTAAACGTGTATTGATCCCACGGTGGGCGCCAAAAACTGTTACAATTTTGCATATTTTCTACGATGTGCAATGTAACCCCTTTAATATGTTAAAAATAAACAAATACATTTTTAGAATATTTGAAAATTATCCGGAGTGACCACTCCAAGCGATCAGGGACTTGATAATCTTCAAATATTCTAAAAATGTTTTTGTTTGTTTTTAACATATTAAATGGGTTACATTGCACGTCGTAGAACATTTTCGTAATTTATGTTTTCCTTTTTTTAAACAAAATCTAAATTAGAAATTTCTTGTTTTTATCCATATGCAAAATTGTAACAGTTTTTGGCGCCCACCGTGGGATCGCCTCCCCAAAGTCGCATCAACATCGCATCTGATTTTGCACTATGCGCCCGTCCGTCACATGTTTCGTTTAGCTTAATGGCTAAACACTACATATAATATCTGTGTATTTTATTTTAAATATATCGCCTTTAACTCTTTTGAATATTTTCTTAGTATCAGCTGCCTTGAAACCCTCAACCCTCACTATTTAAAGCTTTTTTTGCCACCTCTCGTGAAGAATTATAACCAATACAAATCTTCCTAAACCGCATTCTATCTGGTCATCTTCTCCCAGTGTATCATTTCTTTGTTCAGCTTCATAACTGGTAGTGGTTTCAAACGTACCAGATGTCACTCAAGTTGTTATTATTTCTTGATGTTCTGATTCAGCACATTTTGCAGCAGATTTTAATATAGATTGTTCCTCATTTTAGGAAAGACTGGCTGAGCTCCCGGTTTATCTATACACCTCCCGTCTATTAAAAGTTATACCATAAAGTATTTTAATTTTTTTTTAGAAATTAAAGCTCGCTCCTAAACATCCTCACTATAATTTCTCGAGCACCTAAATGCCTTCGATAGGTGCTTGGAATAATTATGAAAGGCAGTGAAAAAGCATTTATCGCAACCAACATTAACTCTCAGCATCATCGTTCTGATATTTCAAGTGTGTGAGACTAATGAGACAATAGTAACGAAATTGCTAAGTTTTGGAGTGCGTATAGCGCCAAACAAAATGCTGCCATGTGAATGAAGTTGCTGAGGTTAGGATACGCAACAAAGTTAAGTTCTAATGCTGAATTAATATATACCTGATAACGTGAAATATCATTTTTTTATATAGCGTTTATGTTGAACTTGAAATATTAATTGAGTTATTCAAACAATAAAAATAGTTATTCATCAAAATTTTCGACATCGTTTCCTTTGCACTATCTGGAACGATGGATGAAAATAGGAATCAGTGCCGCCACTACAAAAATTAAAAATCTTCGGATGCTTTCCCAAACTTCGTAAATTATGATTTTCAATATTAAAAAGTTTTTATCAGTTCAATGCTGCGAATCAAAATAACCCCATTCCACGGCATTTTGGATTATCCGCAGATGTTTGGGGACAAGAATAGATTTTCGTTAGTTACATAGATTTAAGCCCCATCGCAGACAACGCTAATTAAAGACAGAAAATCCCTGGTAATTATAATCGCCAGTCAGTTATTATCTGTAACGCCGCGTTAGTACAACCTCGGTACTTACGCACTCGCACGACAGATGGAGCAGTACATTAAGTATTTTACTAATTTACTGGTTCTTGAACTATATTTTGAAAGAGCCATTGTGATTCTTTTTATATTTTGGTTTTTATTTTTCAATTTAATCGAGATGAGAAAATTTTATTTATTCTATAATTTAGTATGATTGAAGATATATATACTTAAAGGTATTTACATTTTATTATCATCTGTTATATCCAAATAATTCTTATTTCTTCACATCAAACCACAACAATCATTACGCACAATTGCACTCCAATCGGCGTAACATCTCCAAAATTCATCATCCAATTACCATCGCATTATGTTAACTGCCCATCCTGCCTCCGTGCCCATCAAGAGTGTATGCACTTTCAATTTTGCATAAGTGCCATCAATTAGGCTATAGGACATAATCTCCCGGCAGGCAGATCCCGGACATGCCCGGACACGATCCCATGGATCGCCGTTAGACCTACGAGCACGCGCCACAGTATTTTACCCCCACGCTTCCGTTGCACAGGCGGTGATCCTCAGCTAGAGTCGGTTCTTGTGCGCCAGTCGCTGGCTAAACGCTATCGGAAGCGATTTCAGAGCTGATTATATATATATGCTTTACAGAGCAACCGGTTTCTGTTTTTAACAGACGCGAATTATAGAATGTGTTAGTTAGAAGTTTTGGTTTTGGGCATTACGTTTGAATTTAATTTTTTCTAGAATAAACTGAATAGCGGATATTGTTTATTTGTTTTTATTTTAGTTTTGTTTTTATTTTATGTGCAGTGATCCTAAAGTGTTTTCTTTTTCCTATATTACAAATATCCACAGCACCACATTTTAATAAAAGTAAGTCATTTCATTTAAAATTATAAATGCATTTTTATTGTATCCATATGTATTTTTTCGGTAGATTAAATCGTAAATATCTGATAAGATTACTCAACAGAAATATTAATCAGTACAGTACTTAAATAGAAATAAATCTAACTTATCAAAGTTTTCTTATATGAAAATCATTACCGACGCATAGCTTACTTTACTATAATATTACATTGGTACTGTGAAAGATTATTGTAAACACCAGCACTTTAAGCTGGTAAAGGAATGAATACAAACTCTTGTATGCATGTATGTAGTTGAGAGGCTCAAGGACGTTTTAAGAAATACTCGACTAACCATACATATAAAATACCATATTATATAGTAGATACATTGTAAATGCATGAATGTATCAGACTCTCAAACGTGAGGATTTTAAGCATATAAGGATTAAATACTTGTATAAGCTTCGAGGAATTATTTGAGTCATTTGATGAGAACCTTTAGATGGTTGTTTCATTAAAATAGTTAATTCTTTTTATTTTGGATATAAGTAATATTAAAAACTCTTATATTCATAATTAATTTTACTATATATCATTCTCCTAAAGAATTATCTCGGAAGATTATAGGATATACGAAATAAAACTAGGACAAGTTATTTTCTTCTATTTATTATACACATAAACATCTTGTATATACATATGGAAGTGTTCAGATAAGATAAATATATTTTGGTTACCCTAGTTTTGTCGGTAATATCATGGCATTGCATTAATCTATTAACGTAAACAGTCAAATTGAACGCTCCATTGAATTTAGTACATACACGATATGTATATTTTATGGAAGAATTAAAGATATTAAAAA
This sequence comes from Cetonia aurata, assembly GCA_949128085.1. Taxonomy (NCBI): domain Eukaryota; kingdom Metazoa; phylum Arthropoda; class Insecta; order Coleoptera; family Scarabaeidae; genus Cetonia; species Cetonia aurata. Next base: position 42,603,111 of record OX421885.1, read on the forward strand.
AGGACTATGTATATATTTTTAACAGTAAAATAAAAAAGATAAAAAAATTTTCGGCGTATTTATAAACAATTAGGTACTTACTATAAATATAAATACTCTAGTCAAATAGAAAAAGATATTTCAAAGAATTAATAATATGTACATATATGCATTACGTAATTAACTATGCAAAAGCATTGCTATTGTAATTGCTGCTAATAATACCTGGCATAAACCATATTTTTTACCTCTTATCTATGCGTATACACAAAATTGTCGCTAACAAACTAACGGCGGTTTATTATTTATAAATAAAAACCGCATTGTTATATAAGTCAACATATTTCTAACATCTATTTATTTATTTATTCCGTAAGATCGTTATTTTGCTGCGATGTTAAATATAAAATTGGTACCTACAAATATATTACTTTACTGTTTTGCATCTGTTCACAACCCTCTCACATAAGTTCTTTTCAAATCACTAACCGTTTCTTAAAAAAAAAAACTTGGCACATCACTAAAAAATTAAATAATCTGCCTTCAATAACTGGGAGTTCTATTCTTTGTTTTGGAGCAGAAATGCAGCGAAATCTGATACAACTATTTAGAAGGTTATCTTATGAATGAATTTACAAACAAATAAACAATCGTTTTCAATTACCGATTGATACATTTATATAACGACTATACTGAATTGTTATTTATAGAAAGGTTAACAAGTCAATTTATATAAATTCTAACTAGATAAATTTGTGTTGTAAAATTTAATGAACAAAGATTGCTTACGCAATACTTAAAATCACAATAAAAGATTGACTCTTATACATAGTAGTAAACTGATTAAAACAAATCAGTGTTATTTCAATCTTATTTGTACCTATTAATCATTCTAAAATGTACCTTTTTTGGAATATGCCAAAATTCAATCTTCAAATAATTATTTATGCTAATTATAAAAGATTATGTAACCAATAAACAATATTGCGTTATAGAATATCAAAAAGTAAATATTACCGGTTTATTTTATGTAAGTACTTACACATAATGAGAAAAAAAGTAATCAGATATAACGAGTACTACCGAAAACTTACAGATATGGAACATATTTTGTAGTAGTAATACTTGGCAATTCAGAAAAGTAAATTAATTGTAGTTTATTCCACTTGTTAAATAAATTAAGGTTAAATTCTTCTGTCAGGAAAGGATTTATTTTAAGACGTCAACTGTTACTAATTGAATGACACTCATATCTCAAGTGTTATTAAAAAAATACAATATATATCTATTATATATGTATTTTTGATTTTATATAATTAGGTCTGAAGAAGGAATAAATAAATTCCGAAACGTCACAAAGCAATAAAGAGTTGTTGTTCTTACTAAATATATAACCCAAAATTCTATTCATAATAGTAAAAAGATATCACAATAGAACATACCATCAGTCAGTATACTGATATACTTCTTTCATATATATAATCTAAATATACGCAAATTGCAAATAAAATTAAACTGGCGCTTTCAAATAAAACCAGGTCGATCACCTTCAATTCTTTTCTGTTTATTTATATAGCAATTTAAAAAGGTATCCAATGTCAACCTTTCACTTAAATTAGCGCCTTTATAGTTACATAAACTCTTTTTTAGTTACTCTGTTTTTCTAACATTCTATTTGGCTTTTTTCAAAAGTTTGTACCACAAGAGAGTAAAAAAAAATTACGAAATCTTGATCCCAAATGGGGATCCAATGTCGCCGTCAAAGGTTAACAGAAACACTTCTCCCAGATTGTATATATGTATCTGTCGTTTAAATAAATTACTTACTTTAGAGTATTTCTCTATTTAAGACAATTCTTTTCTCAATACCAATTCCAAGATAATTAGTGGCTTTCGTTAAAAAAAATAAATGTTCCAATAGAAACATTCATTGTAACCAATACGTTAATATCAAATATCAACTGGGAAAATTGATATCTCTTATTGTGACTCACATCATTGCCTCCTTGTGATATTCAACAATTTTTTGTCTGCTTGGAATGTTTTCCTGTCTTTGTTTTTTTATTGCAGATATTACAGAATTAATATTCTCAAGGTTACAATGTTAGACCTTCTTTATTTATTTCTGCGTAACAAAATTAAATTGGAATCGTTTTTAATGACTAGATGTACTTATAACGCGGCAGTATTTCCGTATCTTAAAATAAACATTTTTATTTAAACTGGTTCTATCGCAAAACTTTTCGCTATTATAAACGCAATACCTAATAATTATTTGTCCAGCAGATATTTAAAAGGCAAAAAATTGTATTTTATTTTATTCTATACAGTGAAACTTCTCTAACTCGAGCCTCCAAAAACTTCCAAATTTTTATTGAAAAAATCAGTAATTTTTCTTTGAGTTACACTGATCCATTTTTCATTCGTTATAAAATCTTCTAGTAAATTTAAGGAACCATGCAATGCATATGGCACATTCTCCCTAGATGAAAGAAATCTTCTTAAGTTTTCGATGGCAGAAAACGCTTCGTTGAGCCGCCAGTTGTATCAGTCTGGTTTTCATTAGTATCTTCGTCTTCATCTGTATCTAAGACAATAATAAAATTTACTTACTACTTACCTATTTCATTAGGAGCAAGGTGCTGTATTATACTTTCTAAAATGTCTTCATCACTTGGGAAATCCATTGTTGACACATCATGATCAACATCAACATACTCCTCAAATTCAACATCATTTGTGTTTATTGCAGTTGTTTTGCAATTGTTTGCGTCTTTACGTCGTTATTCCATGCTTTGTTTAGATCTTTAATTGCATCAAGTAAGGAAACATTTGAAGGAAATATTGACTGTTCCAAATGAGCCAAAATTTTCGTAATAATCCGTTTTCTGTAATGTTGCTTTAGATTTTTTATAATTCCCTGGTCCATCGGTTGTAAGATTGAGGTTAGATTAGGAGGAAAATACTCCAATTTAATATTCTTCAACTTTCCTGCTGGTTTTGGGGTGCGCCGGACAGTTGTCAACGAACAGCAAAACTTTTCTTTTCTGGGCTGCAAACTGCTTATCAAGCTTTAATAACCACTTTTCATAAATCTCACTTGTCATCCATACTTTTTTGTTATATTCGTAATCCACATCCAGTGACTTTTTTATACCCTTAAAACAACGTGGATGTTTTGTTTTGCCAATAACAAGCAATTTTAGGTTTTCAGAACCACTCATGTTACTCCCAACCATAACCGTTACTCTTTCCTTGCTGTTTTTACCACCAAAGCATTTTTGTCTTTTAAATGCAAGGGTTTTGTTGGGCAAGCATTTGAAGAAAAGCCCCGTCTCATCAGCTTTGAAAATATTATTTTTGTCATACTGGCTGATTAAAGTCGGTAAAACATTTTTTGTCATTCTTCACCACATTGAAAATCTGCAGAACCACTTTCACGGCACAGTGACATTTGGACGATATTATGTCGACTCTTAAACTTATCCAACCAGCCTATACTACCTGAAACTTCCTCCCGTCCCAAGGCAGCGGCAAATTCTTTCGCTTTTTCTCCTCTAATTAAACTCCCCGAAAGAGGAATATTTTTAGCACGTGCGGTAGTAACCCACTTGAACATTGCTTCGTCAATATCACCTTTAACACAGGCTTTAAGCCTTTTTCGTTTATTGTTAAACATATCATTTTTTCTTTCCAAAAGTTTGTCCTTATTTTTTAAAACTGTCGATAGCGTATTATGAGGCATCCCAAATTGTTCCGCAATGTCTTTCTTCTTCTTTTCCCCTTTTTCCACCTCTACTATTAATTTTATTTTTTCATTCAATGTTAAACACTTTAAATTTCGCTTCGACATAGTTACCGTACGCTTTGTCACGCGTACTACACAACTGCACTTCCGAAAGCACCCAGCACACGTTTCTGCCTGTTCAAATTGCTGATTCCAAGAGATAATTCCGTAATTCCCCGAAAATGTCGAGTTACGTGTGCCTACGTGTTCGCATATTATGTCGAGTAATAGAAAAAGTCGAGAAATAGAAAGTCGAGTTAGGGAGACAAAACTACTATAAGTATAGTAATATTCAAACTTCATTGTTCGCCAAAAATATTCGACTTACGGAATAAGTCGAGGTTTAGAAGTTCGAGTTAGAGAAGTTCGACTGTATTAGCTTTTCAAATCATTTAGTCTTCTTTTTAATAGTTTTAGTAGCTAAAACTCAAACTCTGCGCATCAAATAACACCCTACAACTTTCTACCAGTTTTAAGACGAATTTCAATGTAAAATTTCTGTTTCAAAATCAGATTAATTTTAAGATTGAATTGTTTTTATTCATAAATCAATCCCTTATCCAATAATACCCATTTTGACCTAAATAGCACCTTTAAAAATTAATAATAATTGCAATATATTTAAAACATATCTTTTTACAACAAATCCAGCAACGTTATAAGTATTATAACTTCTCCTGAATGTTTCCCGATTGTCGCAGTTCCCAGATTGTGATAAATGAAAAGAACAAAGCAAAGTTGTACCCAAACAGAATCACAAATCACCGGCTCTCCTAGCATCATCGGCTTTGTTCGTCTAGAAAAGTAACAGTTAAGGCTACAGAAACGCAAGTTTTGCACCAGCGATTCTGGATCGATAGCAAATGGGCTCATATTTCTTCTGATAAGAATTGCTCACTGAGATTTTACAATGCATAATATGATATTGAAAATTCTTTTTTGTTATACGTATTACTGGATTGGATTACATGAGTGAAATAAAATAGATTGTGGAGGAAGGAGGCGAGACCTAAAACACATCTGGTTAGTAGTCATCTGTGACTCCACTCGACAATCTTAAATAAATCACCAGGAAGTTAAAGATGCGTGGTTTGTATACATTCGTTTCCCCATGCTACTGGTTATGATAATAAATTTGCGTGGGTATGTATTGCCGATGTGTCAACAGTCTTTTTTAATTCATAATAAAAAGCAATTTTCACACTATATCTTTAATATAGATTGTGATGGTGCATCAATTTTTAAGGGTTATTATGTCTTCTACTGTAAGAACCTTCATTAAATCTTTACACATGTAGACATTACACATGCTGCACGTTAAGAATCGATAAACTTGCAGTTGTTATTGTGGTAGCATTTTTTGTATAATATTGTGGAGTATTTTGATGTTAATTTTTCAATATGGAGCATAGAAACGAAAAACTAAAGATTTATATTTTGATGTATTTATTTAACGTGCAGATTTACAGTTGATATTCTGTGTGTGCTTTTGCACATTTTACCATTAATTATTTCACAATGCGCATTTATAGAATAATATGTTAAACAATAACATATCCACATCAAGATTTATTAGATGTCTAATTAATGTGTAATTAAACACGAACCTTCGAAAAAACACCTAGAAGTTTGGATACACATACTTATAAGATTATCGTTTCAAATAACCTATTACTTCTAGTACTGTATAAAATTGCTGTTTGGTACAATGCCACTAATTGCATAGTGCTTCTGCCATGGTACTCTTTCACTGTGTCGAGTTTTATGGAAATCGGAATTTGACAGTTGCGCCAGTGTTCCCTTGTAAGTTGAAACAAGTTTCGTCAGGGCGAATTAATACGGGTATGTTCAGAAACTTCGTGGACGCTCTTAGCAGCAAAACATAGCGGGCCTGTCGTTTGCATCGCTTTGTACGTCTAGTTTAGCAGTTCCCGCGCAATTTACGACCAAGAACTGTCTAAGACGCTAACCCGAGCTCAAGATGGATGTTCGAACGTTGCTTGAATTATTTTGGGTCGAGACACTGTGGTTGATGTGTGCTCAAATAAACTACATAATTTTGCTTAAAATATATTATTTATACACTAGTCAACATACCAGTGGCGGCTTGTGACGTTTTGTTCAAGGGAGGCTACTGTAGCCTAAGTAAGCCTTCTCGGTCAATAAATTATATTTTTAGCTCGAGGTGCAATTGTTTTTTTTTTTTACTTTGTACACCATTTAAATGCCCTGCCATAACAGATGCACCATCATATGTTTGAGCGACTATTTTTTTTAAATCATATTTTTCCCTGTTATTTGATAAAAGGTTAAATAAATCTTCAGCTGTTCGACCGGATGATACGTCAAAAAACTCCACAAACCTTTCAATAACTTCACCGCTCTTGACATAACCTAATATGATTGATAATTGAGACTTACAGTAAATATCTGTGGTTTTATCTACTTGCCAAGAAAAAAACGGAGCCGTTTTAATTTCTGTATCTATTTCTTGTTTTAATACAAAAGAAATACAATCTATTAAATCATTTTGTATAGGTTTAGATGTACCCGAAAAAATATTACTACTGACAAATTTATTAAAACTAGGTTCATATTTACTAAAGAGTTCGAGTAATTCTTTATAATTTCCACGATTAAAAGAATCTGAAGTCTCATTGTGTTCCCGAAAAGATAAATCTTGTGATGCTAAAAATATTGTTACGTTTATAAATTTTCTTAAATTTTTGCGATTTTCTCTAACTTCATTATTATAGGCAATAATTGCATCTTTGCGCGCGCTGTCTACAGTAGTAGCAATATTTTGTTTTCCAATTAATTTAAATTTGCACAACGATGAAATGTGTTCTTCAGACTTAGAACGCCGTTCAATAGCGCGCGGAAGATTTTTTAAATCTGTATAACCTAATTTCGACCACGTTTCGGTTTGGTTACAAAAAAGTAGACATAGCCAACAAACTAATCTTTCCCGTTCAATTGAACCAACCCCATTTAGTGTGCCATAATGAACTAAAACCACGATTTTGCCGGTTGCCGTCGTTAGATGCTACAGATAAATTAGGCTGTGGTTTCTCAATGTTTTGTACGATGTGTAATTTCGTCTCTATGTTTAAACAACTAAAAGAATTTCTTACCGACCAGTGGACAATATCATGGCAAATTCTAATTTCGTTCATTTTATCCATTTTGTGTGCGTAACCTAACAAAACTCACCCAACGCTTCTTAAGTTATTAGTACTGGGAGCTGGAAGGGGGCAGTTGCGTAGCAATGTTGTACGACCGATAACGCACGATAACATGCCGATCGGGTAGGATCTCACCGCGGCGGCAAGGTTCCAACCATACGTATTCGCCGTATAAAGTGCACGTGCACTTACGGCGAAACATTGCTTTCAGCCATGGCATTAATCATCGGCGCGGAGCCAAATCTGTGGCTAGCCTCCTCGCTTGCTATTATAGTGCCTCCGTAGCCTCCCCTGACGAGCCGCCACTGCAATATACTACATTCTTATATGTACATATACGTTTTATTTCTAATTATATAATAAATGCTATCCGTATAAATAACATCCTTATCGAGTAGAAAGATTTTTTGTTCACAATAAAAATATTTGTTCTGAATGAGAAAGTTACGGTCAATTTAGAACTGATAGCCCTGCAATTTGTTCGACGAAGACGAGGTCAACGATATTACTGTGATATTACGTTGCTGAGTTATTTATACAGCATAAAACGTATACACATCGTTCCGATGATCTAATCAAAATGCTATTTGTTTTATTTATTTGTATCTTTTCCTTATTTCCTTTTATTCTTGGATAAATGTGGGAACACTTTTACTCGCGCGTTTCATTTGATCTTCAAACAAATTTTATTCTACTCCTGATAAAGTTTGGAAATTAGTTGGCAAAAGGGAAAGTTTTGCACCAAGACCTAGGTATTTATTAAGGTAAATTTGGAATGCCAAGTGTCCAAGAGAGGAAAAAATCGGTGAAGTAATCATTGTTTTCTGTAGAAACGATGTGACCCAAATTTAAATTTTAATTAGAGTACAAGATAAGTGTCTTTTAATAATTTAACAGATAAATTGTACAATTTTTCGGAAAAGAGGACCTATACAAGAAAATATTAACAGAATTAAGAACATGGTAACTTAGAATAATTTCCAAAAGCTTTTATACGACAACATACAAAAAAAGAATGTACCAAATACGCTCCAAAAAAAGAAATAAAATGCAATCACAATCACAAGATATCCAGAAAGAATTGGATTTTCTAAATAGCACAGTTCAAACAATTTTTACTAAACATGTGCTATACCTTATATAATCATAGTAGCTATGAAATAAGCCATTTGTAAGTGTCAAATAATTAGTAAATCTGCTTCCTGCTTAATAAATTGTCAGCCATGATACCACTAATCTAATAATTTTCTTATGAAATATGATGAATGTACTAAAGAAATATTTATCGGTTTTTGTTTAACAAGCCAAGAATGTCTTGTAACCGAGCCAAATAGTTCATCAAAAACTTATCCTATTTAAAATAGTATTTTAGAAAAAAAGATACATAACATACATTTGCAGAGAGCGCACATTCTATGCTAATTTTATCTTAGAAACTTCTCTGAGAATCGCACACCTCCTTTTTGTATTTCCATTCCTGCGTTTTTTGTTCTTCAATTGCGACAGTGCGTTGAAGTAACACAATTTTATTGCTTTTATAGACTCGCTAGGTAATTCCTAGATGAATATGGTATCTTGATTCGAACGCCGGGATTTTAATGACTGCTCATATAAGGTTTTAATGTTGCCAGATTTACATTCGAGGCTTCTTTTTAGTTTCCTTAAAAAGCGAAGTTGCTGTCAATTTCCAAAGAGATTTAACGAATAAATGGAGTGAAAGTGATGGACATTGTTATATAATCCAAATGGTGTTGATTAAGTAAAATCTATCAGAAGTAATATTATGTTTCTTTGAAAAACTATTTGGATTCAATATTCTACAGAGTTTCTATGTAAAAGCATTTTTGAAACGTTTATTTCGTTGACTTTTGTATATTTACAATTATACAAAATTATTTTGAATTATATAGAGTTCGAATATCCACAACAAAGTTACCTTTTTTTAAATGGAACATAAATAAATCGAATATTGTTTAGCTTTGTTTGTATTTACATCAGAACCGATTACAACTCGCAAAGTTCCTAAGTAAAATCCTTTCAATGGAATCAAGAGTACAATGCCGATATTGTCGCTGTGACCTCCACCCACATAAATAATTATTTTCAATAAAGCGAAAAGGAGCAAACGAAACGGAAACTTGTCATTCATAATTGACAGGCATTATCCGCGCAGACCCAAGTACGCGTCATTTGCCTTTCGGAGATATTCCGAGCCGTTTAACGCGAAGACCTTTATGTGTATTCGGCCCCAGTTATCTGGGCTTATAAGTCGCCGGCAACGGACGAACATAAAATATAATATTTAGTAAAGATAACGGAAGTTACACAGGAACTTTGAGATTGGAAGATCGGGTCTCTAGTTTGTGTGGGAATCCGTTGCCTATTATATCGGAACGGTTCTGTTTATTTTTGGCGTATATCGTAAAGCGTTGATGGATCCGACGAAATCTTTGGAAACTGTGACGAACAGGGGTTGTTTTTTTTTTCTATTGAAGGATGGTATAGGGGATGCCTATTTCTTGGGATATTACTCTACTGTATTTAAAATAGAAAGAGCTAGAATTACAATATTAGAATTACATATTTCAATGTTACGTAATTTAAGTTTATTTTTTAAATGTTCTGTTTTAACACTTCATTTAATCAAATCTTCTGGTGTCATTTACAATGCGATTTTCACCGATTTAACATGTCTTTGAACCACCAGAGAACAAACTTTCATTCTCAATTTTATTTTTCTTATTTTACAGTAGAATATGATAGGGCCTTCCGTCGGGTTTAGTTCTTTAACCTCTTTGGAATGAATGGTGGAGATTCATAATATTATTTTAATTACATTAATATAGATATCAAGAAATAGGCAAGGTTCATTTCACTTCATTAGCATTAACTTCCTCACTTAGAACACAAAGAATTTCTCACATAGAAACGTGTGGGTTTCAGAATGAAAGTTATTAAGTGCAATATCCACAACATAAACGTGACTCAGAAACAGATAATGCCGAACATCCTTCTTAGAAATACGCAAGAATTGCAGGAAAAGCGTTTACTTAAATAGGAAACTCCAATTCCGGCCGACAATAAGAATTACACCAGAATCTACCACTCATCGTCCAAATAATTTCCAAATTAAAACAATTACGCGTTGAGCCTTAATCGAAAAGGAGAATTTCACCTACACCTTTGACAGCGTTAACTTTGTTTCGTCGATATTACAATCTCTGCGAGTCGACCATCTACATGCACAATACAGAATTGCCGAGACTGGGTGTAGATTGTAGAATCCGTAGAGCATCGTGAGAGAGAAAACGGCCAAGATATTTCACGTTATTCGAGAGCCGAGCGGCAAAAGTAATTGCGTTCTTTGTAACGGCAATATCCCCGGGGCACAGTCGGACCTTGAGCAAATTAAATGTTACTCGGCTCTTACTTTTACAAAAATGGAAGCGTGCTGTGTGTATCTTGCCTGGGACAAGTGGGTGTGGTGCCGTACGACGAAAGAAAGTGCAATGGAACGCTGAAACTTCGCGATTCGAACGTCCTATCTGAGCCGACTATAATATGGAGTGTTTGTAATTTGATTTTATTGACGTCCTGATGCCTCTTAAAGCGTATTTTACGATCAATGCAGTTTAGTTTTGCAATAATAGGATTGGGTGCATATTTTACTGGCTTAAATACAGTAAATGTATTTCAATTTTTGCATGGTTGAAAATTAACTCCCGCAGGTGGTAGAATTAATGCAAATGAATTTTACAGATAGATATATGAATGTGCAGAGTGACAACTGGGAAACGGATGATTTTGAAATAAATGGTACACGTTTTTATCAACACCAAAATGAAGCTTACACTCTAACGAAGATTTGGTAAAATTCCTGTACCGTTTCGGGGCAATTATATTATCCCGAAAGATACAGGTATTTTACTTGTGCAAGTAAAATTATTTTGATGTGAAAATTCACCAAGGAAATTTACTACTAGTGTATGAAAAATACTAAGTAAAATGAAAAAAAAAAAATGAATGAAAAAAATTTACTGGGTAAATTTTACGAGTTTATAAAGAAACTGTGCGGATTATATTTGCTGTTCCAGCTAAAACAACATTGTTAACCTTTAATAAAGTATAAAGTTTTTCGGTAACGATTTTGGGAGTTGTTACATTAATAATTTCTTTTTTATGGACCTTTCGGGACAACCATATTTGTTAAATTTTCGTCCATTTTAACATGTTTATTACTGTGTAATGTTGCGTTTTATTTCGTCAATAATATTTACAGAATCGTCTCGATAATTCAACAGGTAACAAAGCAAATCCACCCAATCTTCTTCGACGATAAAAATACCTGGCATCTAAACCTGATTATCCCTTATCTAAGTCAAACTTACATATCTAGTTTACATTTCATCATCAGCCCAATATAATATCAGACTCGAAAATCAATATTATTCCGTAGACCTTCTGTAAAACTAAAACCTCACCAAAATTACTACTGCACTTTGTGAAACACCACCTATATATGGTATAGAATTACTCGACAGCGCACCCGATCATAACTGTGTAGTGGAGGGGGTAGTCCCTATGGATTTCTTTGATATGTCGCCTGCCTGGCATCTCCTCAAAGAAAACGACTCCTAAAGCAGTTTCCGTGGCGGTTTCAATCGGCACGATATCGGAATGGGGTATGCATTGGTGGTATGCGAGAGCAGAACCGGTCGTGAGGGATTGAAGAGGGAGGGGGGGGGGGGGGGGGGTTATTCGAAACTTATTGCGTCAGGGTGTTCGATTGTCGATGCACCAAACGCGAAATGGAATATTGGGGGTCGTCGTGCATCGACTCTCACGTACGTAGCGCCGGGTGCACCTGTAGCAGTTATTGAAAACGTGTCTAGACGATAAAAGAGCAAATGTGAATATATGCACATTGTTATTGATATTATTTGGTGTTAAAATCGAGATTTCTAAAAGTTTAACTGATATCGGATGTACTATGTAACCGCATAATAATAATTTACTACAACAAACAACAATGGTCCTAAAGTAGAATCATGAAGAACACTACAATAGGGCAAATATACTGACAAGCAAAGTCACCTCCGATTTTAATAAATTATTGCAGCAGTGAAAACTAATCAGCACGTTTTTTTTTTTTTAGCTGCAGATTTTCACTTGTAAGGGGAACACATTGTTTTCTCAGCCTCTTAGCTGTGCGCTTAATGCTGGATTACACAATAAAAATCAGATTTAAATTTCGTATTGCGATTTCATACATTTTAAAATATCTCAAAAACCGATGGACTTTTACATAAACTTGTCCTCAATTAGATCCTTAGCTTTCAATTAAGTCATTTATTAAGGTTTACCCCAGCTTGGTTAAAAACCAATTTCTAACATGTTTTGATGGTTCAAAAAACAAGTGATGTAAAAACTATTCTTGTCCTCGTCAACTGTAAACATTACCAATTACATGGCCAACGCAATAGTTTCAGTAAAATTCCAGGCTATCAGCTTGAAATAAAATCACCCCTATTACAAAGAAGAAAAAAACAACTTTTAACACAAGTTATTGTTTGTGCCGAGGCACAAATGTAAGTGCTGATATATTTATAGACATTGTAAATTGTTATTGCAGTTTAGGGGGTAGTAAAGTAAAACATTGTAATGTTACAATGTTTTACTTTAGAACATAATCTAGATGTTTCTCCGCCATCATTATTGACTCTATTTTCATGATTAGTTTTCATTAATTTCAAAGCTTGCACGAGCTGGAACAGCACGGGAGTCCGATCTTTAGATAATAATTACGTTGTTGAACAGCGACAATGGCTTGTAACACAACACACGTTTCGTAAGCCAGAAACAACGACCAATATTTACTAATACTGGACAAGAACACAAATAATTGTACGCTGCAAACTTTAGACAATTGAGGTTATAATACATAATGGTAGTGTTGTTATAACATGTGCCTTGTCTGTCCGCTTGAATAGCTCTATCTCAAGGTCAGTAGACGCAAACTGAATCACCGATATTGTGCCTTGTCCTACTGTAACAATACAACGTGATTTCTAAGAAAATCATTATGATTACTACACAAGCAACCGTTAGACATGGTTCCATGCTTATATAGTAAAATGTTGCATATATACTATATATATAATGTAACAAAAAGTTTGTAAATCGTATTTAAGATTTCATTTTCATTTCGCCTGGAGTAATATAAATATGATTTCATATTAAGACGAAATTATATTGTAAGGAAACAAAACAGAACTCCTAAATAAACAATCGTGTGTTTACAGAATAAAATAAAAACTTTTTTAATAAAAGAAAATTAAATTTTTCCTTGGAGGCTTCCAACGGAGAATAAATGCGCAGCCAGTCGGTAAAGAAGTTAACTGTACTTGGAGCATAGTTACGTAGATTTAGGCTCCCCCACGGAAGTAAGCTAAGAGTAGGATGTCTTGGCATCTAATCGGATTTAGAAGCAAAGAGATTGTAGCGGGAACTAGAAAATAATGAAGTTGTACGTATTCAGATTACATCCGTGGATGGGAAAGTGGAAACTTTTACTTTAACCCTTTTAAGATGTGGTTGAGTTGCAATAAAGGGGATTTCTATAACGGTGGTTTTGATCTAAGAGAATGCCACAATTTTAACTCCATAACTTCTATGACTGCTTAGAATAAACTAACTAAATTTTATCTGCATGTCATCTCTTTGATTACATAAAAGATAAACGATTTATTGTTGTGGTATATTGTTTAAATGTACGTGATGATTGGTAATTATTTTGACTTGAAATTATTAATGTCAAAAGAAAATATAAACAAATAAGAATAACATGAAATAAAGAAAGATGAAATAGGAAAAGTTATTGAAAAGATTAAAATAAGGAAATTAGAAAATATGGAATAGCATTAGATATGGTAAAATGAACTGAACATCCCAATAAATTAATTGAATACAGACGTCTAAAACCAGTAAATAACCTCAGTCCTCAGTGGTTACTGAGTAAGATTGTGGAGCAACCTTGAATGATTTCGGAACAGAGGTGAGATCATTATAAAGGCAATGCATGGATGAAGTGGCCCCAAAAATTTACCTTTGCGCAACCATTCAAAGTGCCAGTTCCAAATCGCCAAGAATGGGGCGTAGAAGAATCAAAATTTAAAGGAAAGCATACTGATATGGTATAAAGACGGATCAAAGATGCGGAACAAGAGGTGGGTTTCAGAGTTATTTAAAGCGAACCCCGATTATCTTTTGGGTGGAAACATTTACCCTAGATGTCTGCACACGGGAAAAACTAAAGAAAGGGATGAAAGGTGTTAACACTATATAAAGGAAATGACTAAAGTCGAGACTGACATATGCAGGTTTTGCGAGTGGGAAACCGAGATTGCGGAAATACATCTCTGCTAGAGGGAAATGTGCAACTGCTGCTGGATTATGAGCAGGAGTCTTCAACTCCTGAAGCGGTGAAGATTTCAGGATTAAAGAAAACCTTCAAGTCTGTGTTTTAAGTAGTGGGATTCAATAGTAAACTCATAATGAGGATATTTACAATAGGAGCTTCCTGGTCTGTACTACCTAATGTAATGTCAATATTGAAGCCTATGGACCAAGGCGTCTTAGAAGCAATTAAGCGACGTTTCAGAAGAGTGCTTCTTCGTCGCGTTTTAGAAGAGGATGGAGACTTGAAGCAATTTTATAAGAAGTGGTCTATAAAGAATGCAATTTTGTCATCCGCTGATTCATGCAACGATACACCGGTAATTCCACTATCTTGGAATAATTGTAGCCCGCTGACGTGGAAGATATCTTAAAGAAAGTAGATGGATCAGCATCGCAAGAAACATCATCACTTTTAAATATTATTCAAGATTCCGAAGCTTTTCAAAATGTAGATCAAAAAGACATTGAAGAATGGCTATCAAGTGATTACACATCAACCCGGTTACTAAATCAAAGATGGTGATACCATAGCTTACGAAGCTTTAGAAGGTGATCAACTAAGCAACGAAAACAAGTGACGTTAGTGATAACGAAGAACCTTTAGAAAAAGTCTCGGTCAATCAAGCATTGAAAAATGCAGATTGTTTATTATAATTTTTGGAGCAAGAAAATGATTCTAGTTGCAGTAACGTTCTAGCAATTTGAAAAAAAAAAACGTACGGCAATAAAGATTAAAACGTGCCGGAAACATACTCAACTTTTAATTACCAATTTTTTTAAATCATACATTAATAAAAGTTTGTTATATGTATTTCGATGTAATAATAGATAAATGATGAAGATGATAAATATGTGCATAAAATGTATTTCCTGTTACTATATTTGATTTGTATGCATGTGGTACTTAATAAAGTTTTCGATGATGGTCACAGATAATCGAAGTTTTACTGTATATAAGCTACAAAAAGCAGCGGTCCCAAATTAGGGCCTTGGCGTACACCAGATATGAAAATGAATTCACGCCAACTATAACCATTAAAATACTTATAACCTAGTTCTCTGTGCTGTACATAGAATGATAGCGATTCGGTAATAAAATATTTCCCTTCCCATAACCGTGTGTTTGTCACTACCTTATTTATGTATTTATTTTCGAAAGAATAACTCCTTTTGTAGCGGAAATTTAGCCTCTTCCTCATCGAAAACGGTTCTAAATAAATAATACCGACATGAATAGGAGAGGCGAATCGTAAATTTAATTTATAGCGCGCCCTCTACCGGTGGAAATTGAAAATACGCCCACATCAACCGACGACGCATACATATATAGATTTGCAGCGCCTGGTACTATGGGTGCGTATGCTCGTATGTATATTTTATATGTTGGCGGCGCTGGCGAGGGTTGCTTGATTTATTCGCGTACATCAAAAGATCCAATCACATTCCGCCTTTCACGGTCCGTTACGCGCGCTAACTCGCCGACAGTAATACATTGTGTGTTCAGGGTGGATTGCTTAGCGAGCGAAGGACTTTAGGCTGGTATGCCTACCTCCCCTCCTCCTATGATTCCCTCTGTCTTTTTTATTTACCCAAAGCGATAATAATAATGTTTAACTAAACGATGGAGAGAAGTGGCGACGAAAACTGGGGGCTATCTGTATGTATTTCGCGTATTAGGTATACTTTGTTCGTTCTATCGTTTTGAGGTCGTTGGAGGGCTTTGATCAACCTTCCGGGGAGATTACATACGAACAAAGTGGATGATTGAGAGGATATAAAAATAAAAATCAATAAAGCAGGGAGAATGATTTAATCCGAACAAGAATAGAAAGACGGAATTATCATGTTGTGAAATGAAAGAATTTGTTGCGAATCCTGTTCCTTGTTTAAAGATAAGTTTGTCATCTCAATATTATTTTTTTAGTATTATTTATACAGCTTATTCCGTGAAAGAGTTCCAGCGTATTTATACATGGTGTTTACGGCCTTCTGATTTTATTTTCAAGAGGTGATTAAACATCTTCAAATATTAACGTAAAACGAGAAAGAAATTCAATAGTCGTTTGATGACCGCTTACGCCCCCAACTCGGCAGAAAGCAGAAAGTCCGCGTTCCACCTGGAACACACCCTATTGAAAAATTATAATAATGAAAAATTAAATTATAATTTCAATTTTCTTTTTCAAATGCCTCTCACTTTAAAATGATTTGCAAATTCATAATTTTGAAATTTTTCTTAAGTTATGTTTTTTTTTCCAAATTTTCTTCTTTTTTCTAATTTTTCAATTTTATAATTTTTAAATTTTTCTGAATTTATGTTTTTTTTTGTTTTTCTATTTTTTTCAAACGCGTCTGTTTAAAAAAGACTAAAAGACAAAAAAAAAAGGACATTTCTTATCATTTACAGTAAAAAATCGCTCAAATATCACATTGCAACCTTCAACTTTTCCTTTTCTATTTCCTTGCAGTCATGCACACAAATATTCCACATTAACAAATACATACAAAAATCCTTCCTTAATTAAACTTAACTTAAAACCCCAACAATAAAATCCGATACCTCGCTCTTCAACTCGAAAACGAGCGAGGATCAAATTTCGAAATTTAATTTAGTTACCTAATACTCGACGTCTCCTCCTTCCACTCTCCATTATCTCGAAACTTCCCCGCGGCTAAAAAGAAAAATCCCGACGCGATATGTAGAAACTCGAACTTCTGCGACTGCGGAATCCTAACGAGGAAGCGGCGCGCGGAAACCGTGGTAAGGCTGCAGGCGCATCAATGACGAATAAGCGGAGAATGAGGGCGCCCTGGCATTTTCTTCGGCGCATTTTCGCATCTCTTTTCTCCGAGTTCTCCGCGGCGCGCAAACCTCGAAACTGCACCGCGGTAATGACGTCGCGATTTTTTTTATTGCGCCTTTTCAGCACTCGCCGTGCCATTATGAAGAACGTCTGAGATTAGACTGGCAAGTGTTGCTATGACAATGGAAGCGAGATAGGAATTTTATAGGAGCCACTAGGAGAATTGTGAGAAATAAAAACTATGTGCATATCATATATGATGTTTAAAATGGAAAAGATTGATTCAAGAAGGATTTGCGTTTATAAACAAATAAAAATGATCAGCCAGCTTCAATTGCTGTTTCATCTGCACTTTAAAATCATGAAGGCTAAGATCTTTATGCAGAATACGATGAAAACTAGTCTGTGAGACCCTCAATGTGGTCGGGAAACATCTTTTTTTTTTATTCGAAAGATTTTTTTCAAATAACTATGAATTTATAGTAGTGTTGGGCACGGTAGGGGAAAATAACTATCGTTAGCGAAGACCACACAGCCTCGTGTTTATTCGTTTCGGGAGAAAAGGGCTTCCCGTCTCTTACCGGCTTTCCCGAGAGTTGTCTAAACACGTGTCTATCTAATCTTCGCTAACGATAGTTATTTTCACCTACCTTGCCCAACACTATTGCGGTATTTAGGGCCCTAAGAAATAAATGTCTAGCCATACATGGTATATAGTTTGTAAATATCCTGGAGGCAGTGCCTATTGCCAACTGACAGAAGCAAAACTAAAGTCAAAATCTTGTGACCTCTCCTTGTAAGAGAAAAATTTGTCTATCCCAAAAAAAGCAAGAAAGAGTACGGACTAAAATAACGAAGAAATAAAAGTACCATGTAATGGATGACACATAAATAACTGAAGAGAAGGAATGTAAAATTCCATACGACCGATAAAGCACCTGAAAATTAATGAATGAAAGATAAAAATGCAGGACAACAGCGAAAAATGACTATTTAAAGTCTTACGCGTTATCTTACGGCCATCAGACGATTTAATTTCTCTATTTGATATTAATTCATCAAAATAATCCACATGGCGAAGCCAATAAAAGATATCCGCACCTAAACAAACCATTAACATACAAATGGACCTCTTCTCCAATTATTTCTTAATTTTGGAGAGAGGAACCAACGCAATTTTGAAATCCTTCCATCGTAAACAGATCAAAGTACTTCCTGTCAAATTGCACAAATTAAGCTTATAAGCTAGCCCCTTCGTTAATAAAGTTGCACGTCTCCAGCTCCCCACGTTACGAAGCCGTAAGGCGTTGTGTCGGTAATTATGACGTTCGAACTGTGAACGATGGACTGGTGCAAATCCAACCGCACTTAATGAAGTCAGCTGGCTGGAATGACGTCACGCCGAAGGTATTTCCTTAGAGCGAGAGAAGTTGAAGCAGCGTTGCTAACTGCGCTTGCCTTATTGAATTGTATGTGAAGTTAATGAGGAATAAGTTTACGACCGATCCGCTTAACGACTGTTCGGACTTAGGACCAATCGAGTTCAATCTGTAATTTGAGAAATCCCGTTTTTGTAACTTGTTGAACGTTTTAATGAAATTGAACGTGAATGCGCAAGCTCCTAAGTTAGACTACTATATTAAAAAATATATATTGGTGAAACCATGCAATATTTATGAAACAGAATGAACGGACTTAAACATAACAAAAATCTTACAGCACTAAAGAAACACGAAATAACTGAAAATCATTCGTTTGATTGTGACAACATACCAATTCTAAATGAAGAATAAAATTTAAAAGCACCTAAATACCTGAAATAATCCAAATTTATAAACATAAAAATGCAGTTAATGATAAAACAGATACGCAATATTTTACCAAATTATATAATTTAATTTTATAATTAAACACAATAATACTTTTGAGAAATATACTTATATAATTTGTATGTATGTGTCATATTAGGGTGATAGTACACTGCGACCTAAAAGATCTATTGTGTCCCCTCTTCTCGCTGTATTTACAGCTGGCCGTCCAGTCTGATTCCTTTTAAGAAGTGCAGAATGTCCGAAGGCCCCAGATTAGGTAACTCTCCCTCTTCGATTTCACATGCTCCCAGGTGCAGCGCCCTTGAGTTGCACAGTGCACACAGTTTGTGAGTAGATGAATGGACGTTTCGTCCTGTTCCCCACAAAATCTACATTCGGCTTCCTTCGCTATTCCAAGCCTGCTTAGATGTCCGTTCAGTTTACAATGGCCTGTAAGGATCCCTGTCAATATCCGAATATTATTTTTACTCAGGTTGATGCATTCTGCAGATCTCTTCTGGTTATAGGTACCCAGAAGAGTTTTAGTTTGCCTCATTCCCTGGAGATTCTCCCAGTATTTGGATTTTCTCTGCTCTACTTCATTTTTCAGCTTCTCCAGTGTTATGCTGCTACTTATCCCACAAAAAGTTTCTGGTCCTACAAAAGGTGTTCTAGCCCCTCTCTTAGCGAGATTATCTGTTATTTCGTTTCCTTCCACTCCCGTGTGTCCCGGAACCCACAAAAGGGTTACCTTGTTCTTTTTGCCTAGCTCGTTTAGTTATTGTAGACACTCCCAAACCATTTTGGAGCTGATTATGTTTGACCTCAGCGCCCTAATGGCTGCTTGACTGTCAGATATTATGATAATCTCCTAAACTTCCTCCTATATAATTTAAAAGGTTTTTCATATTTCGCTCAAAAAAAAAAACTCAATTCTAATCTAATATACAGCAATGACAATGTATTTTTACAAAATGAAATATTCCAACATTTTTTTTGTCATTTCGCTTCTTAAAATCGTGTTTTTATATATGTAGTACATAGTTGCATAGTCCTATATAAACATAAATATTAGGTGATACAAATCCCAAATCGTCAATTTACTGCCGATGTACAACAGCATCATCTGTCTTTCTCTGCGACAATACAAAATGGGGTCGCATTGCCCATAACACCATTTGCTTAATTGCCTCTTTTTTTTTTAAGAAAGTGCGTTCCTTCAATTAAAACTAATTGGGTTCGTCGTCTTAAAACGCGTCCAATTTCCGAATGAAGTAATTGAATGTAAAGTAGGCGACATTTCTCGCGTAGCAATCCTCTATATATTTCATTGTCAGAATTAGTTTTACCGAAATAAATGTTTAACAGCTTAGATTAGTTAGTGAATAATCGATGATGTAAGCAACAAATGTAATATCAACTTTATAATAGAATATTCCCTAATTTGTTCTTGATAGCACGTAGAGTAAGAGAGAAAGAAGTATTCACGGTGCTTACTGATAAAGAGAAAAATGGCTTTGTATATCTATATATAACTTGCAAATATTTTTTTCTTTTGCTATACGAGAGATTAATAATAATTTTTAAGGTTATTGACTTAAGTTCTACTTGGTGTGAAGAGAATTCTTATATTCAATTCCCATCTTTTACTCCTACTGCGTGTACTATCAAGTGCGGTTTAGTGCACAACATTAAAGAAATTTCGGAATCTACAAAATTCTGTCCATAATTTGTTTCGGTTTTAGTCACCACAATAGACTCCTCTTAAATATAATTTATAAATATATACACACACCAAAAAGAACTGTTTGTAATGACTCAGTATAATCCATATTCTTCGTTTTAAATCTGACGTGACATTCTGACGATGTAAATCTAAATACATTCAATATATCGGGATTTTTTTAGCACCATGTGTGCATCCTGACCTGCATACGTGGTGTTTTGCGCACCAGATGTTTGAAACTATGTTTGAAATTAACATTTGAGTCAGCTATGTATGTATAGTTTATATTTGGAATGCATTGCCCTGTTTAAATTATTCATAAACGGTCAACTGCATACGTCGAACACTTTCGAAAAATCAGTGAAAGTTCTCAGTCTATAACAAGTAATATACTTGCCGGAGCTGGCATATATTTATCGTAAAAAGGAAATAACGCTAGTCACAGTGATATTTGAATACTTGTCTACCTGTTGCCCTGTTGATATTAAACCGTAATTTATGTGAGTTCGACCATAAAATTTAGCGAGTTTTTATATAATGCGTTGTGTAAAACATTTCAATGTTTAAAATTCGATTGGTGGGTGTAATTTCAGTCCATCCATCTGATAGAATTCCGTAGTTTCCATGGAAACTAATCGTCGCGTCGCCTACTTGCAAGGCCGCAGTTAATGTTTGTTATAAATTTCATTCTTTTGGAGATAAATCGAGAACGGATGAGATATTAAGATGCGGTGAAATTTCAACAATTAGTTATATAGCACGGTTACATTTAATTTTTCCTTGAAATTCACCAAAGTATGTAATCACTACAGAAAATCCCAGAAGAAATGAACACTTTGATTTCAGCATTATAGAAATTAGGTTAAAAATAAATTTGACAAAGGAAGAAAGAGCCCTGAAAGAGCAAAGTGACCTATAATTTCGTTTGACAGTCTTTTCTATATAATTAGTATATTTTACTTAATTTTACGGAAGTATGTACTTTGTATATTTATTCTGAATTGCCACGCATTCTATTTAAAGCCAACAACTCATATTTATGTACATATAAGTTACATATACGTTTTTATTCCTCCCAATAGCAAACACAAATGTAACTTCAACCGCCAGGAGTCCCCCGCATTGCTCAAGAGTGCCATAAAACCGCTCAACGTGAAATATGACGTAAACTTGACGCCCCAGAAAGAAAGAAAAGAACGGCGACCTTCGCGTGAACGAACGATGCCCGTGAAATACTGAATCGCGCGTATCGCTCGCTACGCCAGCGCCACCTGTTCGTCGAGTATCTTCTCTTTTGTGTGTCAGTGACGTCGCTATATCTATACGATGTTACCGGAAACGCTAGATAACGGCATGCGGAGTCCCAACAACAACACGGGACTTCCGAGGACGAGGGCTTCGCTGTGTTTGAGTCCGGTGAGCGGGGCGCCCATCCTGGTCGACAATAACAAGAGACGGAGCTGGTGCGGGACGCCCTCGGCCACTCAGATACCGGTGAAGAGGTACGGCGAGCTGGGCCACTTCAAACCACGGTAAATATTATCATCTTGCTATCCGATGGCAGTCCGAAGGAGTTGAAGTGAATCAATTTTCCCCTCCCCGTCGAATTTTTATCGTAAATTCAATTTTGCCAGCGTGAAATTGCTAAATACTTCAAAGCGAGTCCCTGAATCCCTTTAAAATTGATTTTATGAAGGGGATTTTGTCAGAAATTTTATTATGGGAGCGTAAAATTTGATAATAAAATTCTATACGTTGGAACCAAGCTACTTTGAACATTCTCCTATAATCAATCCACTTTGAAATAACACTGTTATGATGTCAAAATTTTATTATGGTTTAATTATCGTATAAGTGACCGGCATACATATTGCAACATTTTTTTTATTTATATATGGTAACATCTTTTTGGGGGTTAGGTTCAGCATATCTAAGACCCCCAAAATTTATTTTTACACTCGTCACGTGGCCACTAGTGTGGCGGTAAATTAAAAAAAAATTGCAACGAATCGGCAAAAAGTAAGAAATTTATATTCCTCGACATGATCCTACGAACTGCATGAGTACCCACGAGATCTTTCTTCAAATTGTGTGTTCTGCTAAGAAATTGAAAATAAATTCAATGCATATTCAGAAAGAAACCATATTGTGTCAGGAACACCATTTAGAAAATTATCTCCCAAATTTTTGCAATAATTATCCTAGATATAAAATTATTGCTGAAGAGCCTTTCTGGGCTCTTTCCATATATACCGGCTCCTACACCATAATCAGTTTTCGAATCGTCTATATATACTAGTTCGAGTCTGCTCTTATTGGAGGGCTTTTCTCCCAGTCCTGATCTGGTATTATAAACTGATAATTTCTATCTAGGTTGAATTTCTAGACCGTGGCGTCTTGGTAACGTCACAAGAAGCGCATCTTTAAGTTGATCCAGTAGTTTTTGAAGGTCAGCATCGATTTGCTTATCGGTATGTAGATTTGTAATCTTTGTATGCTATCCAGCGTTTTTGGCCACCACACTATTGCTTTTCATTTTGGGCCCGAGGGCCCAATTTCTTCCACACAATGTCCTACACCTGCCCAAGGTAATAATGATTTTGTGGATTGTTTTCTGGATGTGTGTGCTCCAGATGAGTCTACAAACTATATCGTAAGTAAGGTGTTACGCTTTTTTGACATATAGAATTTGCTGATTATATTCCATTATATTATACTTTTCACCTCCTAACGCTGGTGATTGTAAACCCTCGATTCCCCGCGATCTTTCTCTCGTTAAAGGCGGCGACCTGTGTTTTCGAAGACTAGGGAGTCTAATGAATATTGGGAAAACTTGCATACGCTCGAATTATTTACATTGTTCCTTCTCGGACTCCTCTACTACTATTCAAATTACCTGACTAAAGATGTATTTTAAATTTATAATTGGCCATGTCTACTCTAATAAACATCGGACGGAGTTTTAACTTATAAAACTAAGGCAGACTTCCTTTAGAAGAAGTTCAAGGTTCTTCATAATTGCCGTACACATATATGAGAGCTCCGTAAGAAATTATACGCTCGCTGGATGTTTTATAAATATTGATGACGTGCTTAAAATTATAACATTCGATACCCCTCTTAGTGCAATAATATAATTCGAGGAGCGATGAGATACTATACCGAAAATAAAAGCAATCCTTGATTGTACACCGTTAAATTCCTCTTTTTTTTTTTTAACGACGATCTGACATATTTAACTCATGCCACCACATAATTAAAACAAAAATTCCGATGTCGTAAAACTACCAACTACACACGAATTACATTTTGAAGCACTCGCCGGTCCATATTCGTAGAGTCGTTACTTTAATATTAACGCTAAAACTCGACCTCGAGAACGATCTATCCAAACTGTAATCGAATACCGAAAGAGCTCATTAAAGTTTAATATTATCGGAGGTAAACACCGTTGTCGTCTCTGTTGCACCTCATCTTTCGACGCGCTCAACTCACTTTCATGTTAATAGGAAAGTCGTCGCCGTATATGCAACAGCGACATCTATACGCGGGAACCAATGCAAGGCTAGAACACAGAGGAGAAAAGTTCAAAGCTGAGATGTCGTCAACGATATTGTCACGTTGAGAAGATGAAAACGATCTGTGAACCTAAATGCAGCAATGCTTTTATGTTGTATATGTATATTACAGACAAGCGAATACAAACAGTAGGTGCACCGCTATGACAAAGCGTATATGCGGAAGTTACTAGACTTTGAATGAGTGAGTGACGGACCTGCTGCAGAAGGGAGTGCCGCTATACGACATTTGGTTTGGTGGGCAAGTGAACAAGTCTCCAAGTTTGAGGTTCAAAGGGAAATAAGGGACTGACTGCCTTCTTGTAGGTAGGGTATATTTGCACTCAAATAACTAACAGTAGGAACTTTCCCTTTGCAATCTACTCTATGATATATGAATATATGTGTAGATTTTGTATTCGTTTCAGTTTTTGGTATTTCTGAAGTTAGTTATTGTGGTGTAAAAGATAGATTTATAATTCATGAAGTAGGGATTATTTGATATTAACATTTTACCTTATTTAAAACTAGCAGATGCCCGCGACATTGTCTCTGTCCCATATTGAAAGCCAGTAATCATAATTTCAATTCATACGTGGATACGTGGGATTATGAATAGCTGGTTTCAGATCTTTTTTAACTGATAGATATCAGAAAGTACTATGTCGTAACATGAAATTTGCTTCGTTATTGTGTAACCTTTGGGGTGCTCCAAGGATCGGTATTAGGACCTATGCTGTTTCTAATTTATAATAAATGACTTTTCTCATTGCCTTTCATCGTCCAGTAATTTGTTGGGTTTGGCCAGTTTAATTTTATGCCTATAGGGGGGAGGGGGAGGGGATGGATATCGTTAAACAAATTAATCCTAAACACACACAAAACCAATTGTATTTTATTTAAAAATATTAGTAAACATAGACTACTAAACGGTTTGTTTGTAAATAATAATTTTTTAACGTTTGTACCTTCAGCTAAAGTTTTAGAAGTGAGCGTTGATGAAAATTTCAGTTGGCTTTCTCATGTTGTTAATATTTGTAACTCTCTTTCTAGCATATGCTATGCTTTATATAACCTACGCAAGTCTTGTAGTATTCACGTACTAAAAACCTTATATTTTTCTCATTTTTATTCTATGATGAAATATGGGCTTATTCACTGTGGCAATTCTTCGGACGCCCAACATGTGTTTGTTCTTCAAAAGAGAGCAATTAGAGCCTAGATATGACTTCGGTAGACGTGATTCTATTTAAAAATAATAAACTATTAACTTTCTACGATTTATGTGCAATGTGTGCCCGGATGCACTGAACAAGAGGTAAAAAAATGTTATTTCTAGCTTAACTAAAAAATGTAATCCTTCATAAAAAAATTTGCTCGTCTCAAAACCACCAATTCTGACACAAAAATCTATATATTTTTTTTAACAGCTGATATAATTTGTACTCGTTGGTAGCCATAATTACTAACTCTATCATACGTGTCCAAAACCAAATAATGACAATTCCTTCAAATTTAGAGATTATAATCCATAATTTGCTTTTTTTATAAATTTCCTTCATTATATCCAAATCTTTTAACATAGGAAACTTTTAAATAGCGCTGTAGTCTCCATTTCTAGCACTCAGCAAACATAACACCAATCAAATAGTTTACTGAATGATATGGTTACTTGGTTCTCTAATAACAAGTTATCTTTAAATATCCAGAAAACCAATTAATTGATATTCCATACAATTCAGAATCAGACGCAATATGATTTACATATTTATGTACAAAATGAGGAGATACGTCGTGCCCGCGAAATAAATTTTTTAGGTGTGCATGGACGCAACACTTTCTTGGGACGTACACTATGGAAAAACAGCAAAAACCCTAAATAGTTACTGTTATCAGATACGTAATGTAAAACCGTTAATCGAATTTAGTTCTTTGCTTTCATTTTACTATGCCAACGTGCACAGTAAAGTATCATATACCATCACAGTTTGGAGAGCATCGTCTGCTAGCAGGACTGTATTTTTGGCTCAAAAGCGCATAATTCGATATATGTATGACTGGAGTTAATTGCACAGAGTCTTGTAGGCCTTATTTTAAAAGATGGAATATTTTACCTATGTCTGCTATCTATATATATATATCTATATATGTATATGCACATAATACTAGATCAAAGCAAAACTTTCGCGTCCCTAAATATTCCTTAAATATAATGAAAAATTCCTCCTGTTTTGGGTTTAAAACTATTTAACGTCTTCGTTTTTGTTCCATTAAAAGATTTTATTTTCCTTTAGAAAATACTTGCAGGTTTATGCATATATGTACATACCTCACCTGTCACATGTAAAATAGATAATTCACCTTTACGTTTCTCCCTAATCGAATTAAAATTCTTGGATTAGACATTCCGATCTCCGACAGGCGCAGCCCAGGTTTTAATTAAGATCAACATACCATCGGATCACCGACAAAATGTTAATTAAGGCATTCCTTTTTTAAAAATTTAATCCATTTTACAGGTACAATGGAACGTTAATTAAAAAAGTTTTTCTTTCCGTCTGAATTCCCAAGGGAAAGTATACCCTTGCATTAAAAAATAAAATATACGATTCGCACTATTCAATTATTTGAATATTGTCCTCCCCGAATACATCTGCTTTACCTGTCCCGATAACACTAGCGGAAACTATGTTTAAAATTTAAATCCCGCACGGAACACCGCAGGCATCTCCCCCTCCACTGCTAAATATTAATTCCTGCACAGCGATTCCCACCCTCTCTAACAACTATAGCAACGATGAAAACCACCGCCATCTCCGACTGCATCGAGGGTGCGAATTTCTCTACAGTTCTCATCGATTCAACTTCTGACGTACACATGCACACACAAACTGCGGACCCGACAAGGAGGTGGTTGACCTCCTGCTTCTGACGTTTCTCTACGGTTTTCCTCTCGTAGATTCGGTGCCGAAATTATATTAGCATTATGTATTGGCCGGCCAGAATTGGCTGCCGGTTTGAAAAACTGGTCGTTCGTGTGAGGGCTTAGCGGGCAATTATAGTGCGGAATTGGAAACGCATCATTCACGTCCGGTTTTCGGGATCTGCGGTCTCGCCCTGGGATTAATTAGGTGAATTCCTGGGCTTCCACATGATGACGATTGTGAAAAGGCCAATGAGATATTGATAGTGGTTAAGATAAAGGTGGGAGTATGATTGAGTTTGGTTGTAATCGTAGTTTAAATGATAGATTTAGATGGTAATTAAAGATTTCATGCCTTTAAGGCAAAATCTAAAAGACTAACAATAAAACAAATCAGAAATAATTGAGTCAGAATGGAAAGTTTTCTTTCTTTTTAATAAATTAAAGTAATTGATGTTTGTCAGGCACCCCCGCAGAGCCAAATCTCTCTTTCATAATCATCATTACGGCCCTTAAAAAAACCGCTTATCGCAGTTGACTAAAGTGATATTTAAACCGGCGATCCCATAACTGATGGCCAAGCGTGCAAGCCACTATAGAGTACTTCTTGTAGCAATTTCTGAAAATAAAATAACCTAAAAAAACTAAGTTTCCAAACCAATATTCCAAGATCACATATATGAAACGAAATCCCAATATTAAAAGATATCCCTATCTGTTATATTCCTCTTCAAAATGCACTCTAATATCTAGAGAAAATTGCTAGAGCAGTTAACATGGGTATATAACTATTGGTCCAGCTCTTATTCCTTTGCCAATCTGATTTCCTCGGCCTATTATCCGTCCATCACTCCCTCCCAATTGACTTTCATATCCTCATATACAAGATTCCAATCTTCGATTGACAACATAAGTAAATAGCTCGCAGGCTTCGTGTGTATATTTCGCCCAACCGCGTTCTTCAAATAATTATATCCTCGAACCGGCCGAAGGTAAACCCGTGTTATTATACCATATTCGAAGCGCGGCTCTTCGGCATTTACAGAAAGGAGTTTTCCATTGCGCGCATTAATATTTATCGGCCGTCATTGCGAATGCCGTTGCATTGTAGTTGGCTTGCATCAGCGTTCGCAATCCACTCGGCATTAAAAAGAACAAACGGAGAATCTCAAAAAGAAGGAGACGAACGCAAAGACTGGAAATAATCTCATTCCGCTTACAAGGCAATGGATACCGTTTGACTGGCAGCAGGAGAACGTTTTAGCGTTTCAAAAGGCCACACAGTTCGATTGGACGCTGCGATGTTCGTATAACTACCGCGCTGGTTAAGAAGAGGGCAGGTTGTGGTGGTAATTAGAAAGGGAAACTGAGGGAGAAAAATCGTTTCAAAATGTTCGTGAAGAGTTGTGTCGTGTAAAATTTAAACGACTTTGTCTTTGAAATGAAATGAAATGGACATTTTACAAATAAAATCGCTAATTTGAAATGGAAAACATGTTCAATTAGTATTTATCTGGTTAGAACAATTTTAAGATAATTTTTTAAACTTGAGAGTTCACAACCATTACAAAAACTGATCTTATGTTATATCCCACTAATGTTTTTATTTATGTTTTTATTCCCTTTTCTTTTACCTTTGTTCAATACAGGGTGCAGCTCATTGTTTTATTACCATGTTTTATTACTACAAGCCATTTCATATTTTAAGGATGT
This sequence comes from Cetonia aurata, assembly GCA_949128085.1. Lineage (NCBI taxonomy): Eukaryota > Metazoa > Arthropoda > Insecta > Coleoptera > Scarabaeidae > Cetonia > Cetonia aurata. The sequence goes on from OX421885.1 coordinate 42,632,054, forward strand.
AATATAATGTTAATTGTGCATTCTCGCAAAATATATTGCAAAATACTGAGTGTTTCATAAAAGGATAACACAGTAAAATTCATTTCTAAATGGAACAGCATCATCAATCCCTAATCACACTCTATTCATCCCCAGATTATGAAAGCAACCTGTTTTGTGCTTTTTGAGTTACAACTGTTTCTGAAAAAAAAATGAAAAATCACACATTCCAAAGAGAGTCTTGCCTTGTCCAAAAACTTTCGGAATTAACAAAAAAATTGTTGCGTGAATCGATTAAGTTTGAAAGAGGATATGAGCAAATTATTTTTATCATCGGGAATACAGGATGGTCACCAGAAAGGTATTAACTTTATCAATTTGAATGATCTCCGTTGCCGTCTCCTGAGTTAACAGTCATTCTGGAAGCCTCTGGAAGAAACTTACTCTATTGAGTTGATTTTTGGAAATTGGCTTATAATAACAGAATGACTTAATATTATTAATTTTTAATAGGCCCTTGGTATTTTACCCATGCTAAAATATCATGATTTTATCGCAATTAGTATTGCACGAATCAAATTTGGTCATGGTCAAAACCCCTCACACTTATACAGACTCCATATTATTGAGTCATGTACAAATATAAAGGGTATAAAGTAACTAATAAAAAAAAAACTACCATAATTTTTGGTAATTCGAAAACCATTACTCATGTTTATCAGCGGTATTCTGTAATGTTAAAAAGTATCTATTGAAAACAACCTAATATGTTAAACAGAAAACTCTTTGAATAATGTGAAGAAAAACAATTAATTTATTTGTAATAATAACTTAAAATACAAAACCTAAAACTTGTTCTTTTTTTTGTTTCAGGTAAGTGTACTACTATCTACGCAAAAGACCAAAACCCATTCAAATGCATACAACTGGGATTATAAACCAAAACTCCAAGGTATTCGTACCCTTACACATATTTTTGATCAATAAAACCAATCCGAGCAGATAGATAATCTATCAAAACTACCCTTTTTATATACGGTGTCGCTTTTATATATCCCCAATCGTTCATTCAATCCTGCTTTTTAAAGTGAAATAAAATGGGGAGATGCTGCAACAAAAAAAAAAAACCGACCATATAAGCATCACAGGGAATCTTACGATGGCCAATGGCTTTAAAGATTACCAAGACCCGTCAACGTAAGCCTGTTAAGGCCAATTCGATTGCATCGACAATGCACGCACAGGATCTATCTCCTCATAGATGGATGAGGAAGGGATGTCTGTAGTATTAGAGGGAAGGTAGCAAAGAAGAAAAAGTTATAGAATCTCCTTTGAAGTTTATCTTATGCGATACAACGGATTGATTATTTTGATGGACGATATTGCAGTAAGAGGTGGCCATATTATATTCGTAAAGTACACTTGGACGATTGAATACATTTAATACCAATATTTGAGTAATAAGTAAATGACAGCTGAGAACTAGACGGGACTAGACGGTGACACAGTAATTGAATGTGTTACAGATCAATGATTTTGGTCAATTAGAATTAAGGATTGTGGGCTGCGGCGCTGTTGCCTTTTGTCACTGTCACCTAAATAAGTTCACTGCAATATTGTCGTTTTCTGATTGTTAGAATATTTGGAGCCTTTTAATTAACCTTAAAATTAATCTAGGTTTTATTTCCTGGATTTCAGTAGGCGTGAGAAACGGCCTATTAAGGTGTTGATGTCGAGTACGACTGACAGCAACACATTCACACAAAATGTGTTCTGCCGTCTCTAGATCTTCTAAACATAGACGACAGATTTGGTCTTCAGCTTTTCCAAGTTTATATTGATGGTGTTTTAGGGCTAGATTACCTGTCGAATATCCTGTCAATTGTCCATAGTTCTCTTTGCTGAAAGATAGCACCAGCTTTGGCGGCCCTGATAAGAGTGCTTTCGCCTGGCCAGTGGGAGGCCTTTCTGCTGTCCTCCCATTTTTTTAATTGCTTGTTTTATGTGGCTCTTTTGCAGACCATAACACGGATCAGGTCCAAAAAAAGGCATTTCTTCGTTCCTTTCAATCCCTTGATGGCTTAGGATCCACTGAAGAGTAACGTGTTTATTGCGTCCCAGTTGCCTTTAATTACAAACACATTCGTACTAACAGACCAGAATTGTATGTATAGGCTATAACAGCCTTCAACGCTGCCTGACTGTCAGCAAATATACTTATGGTCGCGCCTCGTATCCATATCTCGAGGTTCATTACGGCGCATAACTTTATAGCAGAAATCTTCGCTTGAAATATGTTAGTGTGGAGTCGCACCCCTTCTATTCTTCAACTGCTTGTGTACCAAGCCAAGGTTCCTCTTTATATTGAGGCTCACCAGAACTCCCATTTAGTATGGCTTTCGATGACCACTTTGGAAGGTTGATCAAAATTGTATTGCATAGCGATCATGTCTTTTGCAATGTGAATCTGATAGTTGATATTGGGATCTTCAAGAATTTTAAGTTGCCCTCTAATATCCCCAGGGTTTAATCCCTTAAGTCTACTGAGAGATAGGATACTTGATATAGCCTGTTTTTTGAATGCAGATGTACAGTGGTGTGATTCCCATCTGGACTTCTAGCAGTGCAGTGGGACATTTAGGCAAGTAAGTCTATGAATTTGTTGAAGCTGTTGTTGTGCAGTCCTCTGTGTTATTTTTGGCCGCCAAACCAGAGCAGCATAGGTGATCACGGGTCTAATGATTGCCGTGTATGACCATAGAATCATTTCAGGTTTGAGACTCCAGGAGTTACCGAGCAGCGCACAGCAAGCAGGTTCGGGACAGACCTTTCTTCTACTTGTAAAAAGGACGATAATAATCTTTTGAGGGTTTATGCGCAGACTATGGTTTCGCCATCAATTATGCGTATAGTCGAGAGCTCTTTGCATAAGTTGCAATATGATTTTATCATGATTACTAGGTCGTTCCCGTACCCCAGCACCTTATGTCCGTTGCTGGTTAGGTCCCTTATGAGATCATCTATAACAATACATCAGAGCAGAGGCGATAAGACCTTTCCTGGGGGGCAGCCGCTGCCCATACTGACCGTAGTCATTTCTGATCCCAGCACAACATGGCTTTAATTCATTCTGTCGCGAACTGGTGAAAACCTTTGACACAAGCCGTCCTGTCTATGCTCTCGAAGGAAGTGTTATCGAAAGCACCATCTACATCCAAGAAACCACAGAGGGCTATAAGTGACTCCTCGCTGAATTTACTTGTAAATTTTGGTCAAAGTTGAAAGGTGTTTGTCGGACGGTTAGCCAATGAGAGAATGCTTTACGAATGTATTGCACCGAAATAAAACATTCTAACTGAATCCCCAGTTACAATTTGGAATTGTTTTTCCTACTACCAATTTTCCTACAGCCAATATCGAAAACCATAAAAGTAATTTAAAGAAGCATATTGAGAGGAGAGAGTTTCAATTTGTTGAATTGATTAAAGAGCCCCTAACAATTAGTGTAGGTACAAATGCGTTGAATATTTGCAGTTAGTGCAACAGAAAATGTCTTCGCAATCAATAATTGCTTTGATTATTTGCGAAGATTTACGAACGCAGTTACCATGACTGCGAGACGGTACATCGTCCCATTGTCCCTACATCAATCGGGCATTATGTGAACTCGCAGCCACTGTTTCCTTCACCCCTCAACAATGGGGAACACCGCGTTGCGAAAGCACGGATTTAAAAGGGGAAAATGGACGAAGCGGATCGCCCAGCCAAGCCCCGAAGCGTCCCTGCGCCCTGCGATCCAAAAAGCTGCTGGAAAAGAAACAAAAAACAAAAAAGAAAAAGCCGTCATCTGGATTATTTCTCGCAGTTCTAGGGTAAGCCGAGATTCCACTTTGTCTTTCCGGCGGAAAATGCCGACCCTTACAACAGGTGTCGCAGCGAATCGGAACAGACTTTCGGCGGTTTAGATACAGAGAAATCCGGGATTCTGTATTATTTATCCGGAAGGCCTTGTCGGCCGTTGTTCGACTAATGGAAATGAATTACTCCCGAGGGAGGGGGATGCGACGTGCCAGGGAGTGAGGTATAATTAAGAATTGATAGTGCCAAACCTGCCCCCGGATGCGCAATATGTGCAGGTTCGGTTGGAGAGCTTTTAAGCGAACCGTACCGTCGGTGCTGCCCTGCGACTAATGCGACATTATTGCTGTGGTGGTGCTGCGCTATCGATTAGGGTAATTAAAAGAGGGCGGGACAATATTGTCGAGCTTTTAGGCAGCTACTTTCAAAGGAATCAGAATTGTTAAAACTGAGGGACAAATTATCTCTATTTGCAGATTAATCCGTTCTAGTTTAATATGTTTTTCTTCTTCCCATGTCTATTTTCCCCTTAATTAGATTTATAATATATATAGTATTATATTACTTTATCGCTCGTCTTCAACGAATGTATATGAAGAGTTTGTCATCAGATATCCTAAAAAAAAGGGCTTTTGCATTCAGCGCTGGCTCCTCAAACAGCGCCCCATTACTCAAAAAAGGCGTAAAAAACTCTAATAATGTTTTATCTCCGCTTAATATTCTAGACTTTTTCTTCCCTTTTACTCTTATCCGGCTGTTTTAACCGCCATAGAGACTTATTATTACCACATGCTGCTATAGACTTTCATTTTTGTCGTCTTCGAAGCGGACAACAAAAGCGCCTTCCTTCCTTCTGGGCCCTGTATAGGCCCGACGGATATGAAAATGTAAATGTTACTACTGCCGTGAATGGAAATATGACATTTTATGCGTAATGTTTTGAATAATAGGTCGATTGTTCTGGAGGAACCCTTCCCGGATTTCGCGTGAAATTCAAATCTTTCCGCCGAAGTAGAATGTCTCGAAAAACATGTTATTCTTCGTAAAAATCTGGGCGATGACAGTACTGATAAGAAATAAATCGAAATATGGCACGCAATATGTAAAAATGTAGAGATTACGATATAATATATTAGACTGCTTTGTGTATTGTGAACCTAGCTAAAGGATTATCTAAATGCGTTATTCTCGAATGTTGATGTGGAGTTGTGGGAAAAAGAAAGATAAAACAAACACTTGTTTTGTTTCTTTGCTATTTTTTATTATTTTAGCATTCAAATCTAAAAGTTTCAACGAAGTTTCAGTTTCCGGTAATGTCATTCAAATATTTCTTACCGTTTTGGGGATATCGTTAAATTTCATTGATTTTAATAAAAATATCGGAAAAAATCTAAAAAGTCGTCGAAAAATTTAATGTAGTCAGTACAACACACCAAAAAAGATAACTAAAATAACGCCTGTTTTTAAGAAGGGAGATACTACAGACATACACAATTACAGGCCCATAAATATTTTATGCAACTTTGCTAAGGTATTTGAGACTATTTTGCATAATCAGCTGTCATTTATGGTGAAACCCTTTCTGTCTGTTCATCAACATGGTTTTGTATCTGGACGTTCTACCCTAACTAATTTAGCCGAGGTTACTCAATTCATTAGTGAGGCGCTTGAAAGTCGTCAGCAAGTGGATGTATTGTACACTGATTTTGCAAAAGCTTTTGATACTATAGACCACACATTACTACTCCAAAAACTATCTGGCATGGGTTTTACACCTCGGGTTACCGACTTAATTACTTCTTACTTACAGAAGCGCTTGTTATTAACACTGTGCGGAAAGGACGTATCCCCTATCAGGTGTGATTCACTCAATGCTCGGGTATAGGAAATGTATGTATATTCAAAATGCATTTACTTTATACAATGAAACATATTAAAATATTAAAAAGTGTAAACGGTTTTGAAATTAACGTATTAACAGTAAACATTTTTTATTCGCATTAATTACTACAATATATTCTAAATTTTGTTCAGTAAAATGCGTTTTTTTATTCGACAGTGCCTCTTTAAATTTATAAAAAACTTCTCTCAACATCACCGCTAGTGATTGGCGCATCGAAAAAATAATCTTTAAATTTAACATATCCATCATCGATTTCCGGATTTTAAACATTACGTACTACAAAAGCAAGGCGTTTTCTCGGCTGCCTACGTGTTGGTATTACAAGATTACAGAAGCACAACAAAACGCCGTTACACTAATCTACTCTCCTGGAATAGAATATATGCTTACTAACTCTAGCTGATTACTCCATTGTTTTGAAAAGAAAATTATTATAATATATGTTTAATATAGCAAATTTTGTACATTTTATGTATGTAATTATGGGTTCTGCAATTAATAATGCCTATTTTCCTGTAATACCCTAATAATTTCTTAACATTCTATAGAATGCTCTCAGATATGTACAGTGGTGGATTTAGGAATGACTCTTCCACTTTTGTTTATTCATTTCATAGTCAAAACACTCTGTTAATAATAGTGTAGCTATTTAATACAAAACTATATACTCAATAACGTCTAATTCGCCGCGCGAACAATAAAACATCCACACAACAATAAACTCGACAGCGCGCTATAGAAATCAAAGCAAAACCAATCCGCACCCATTGCCAATAGTGCTTGCGCTCGTGAGCTTTAAATTACACTTAACAAACAGACCCCAGCACCGCTGTAGATGCGAATTGTGAATCGATTGTGAAGCAGCGGTTTCGTTGAATGTGTTTGTTTGTAAGAGCATACCTACACGCATACACAAAAACACCATTGGCAGCCTGAATAGTCGATTAGAGATTGCAGAATTAATTGCTAGGATAAAACGTTTGCTTTTTCATGATTTGTGTCGTGATAGCAGTGGTTGCGATTAAAGTAACACAAAGTGCGAATAATGGATATAAATATGTGGGATACTACGATCTATTCTTTTGATAATAGTTAATTGTTTCTGGTAAATTGCATTTATAAGAATAAATTTGTAAATTTCGTTTCAATACTTATAATATTCAATAGAGTTTATGCAATCTATCGCTGTTAGCAGACATTTGTTTCGCCTCACCAAGGCTCGTCTGTGCCACTGGGTGATTGGTTGCAATCTATCGCCTAGTGGCACTGAAGAGCAGTATTCAAAGTGTTGCACGATGAATGTCGGCGATTTCTATATGAAAACTTTTCACGAGAAAAATTTGAATGTATACTAATATCGATGTCATATACCATATATAACCAACATCTTCAGCAATTACAACACTTGATCTTCCCTAAATGTACTTGGTTTTGCATATATTCTTTATTTTATGTATATTTATATTATTCCTCACGATATATTTAATTTTCTTTATCCATTAACCGACAGAAAAATTCCATTTGGATTCATCACCGAAATTCTCAAATTAATCGCCTCATTTACTTACCCCTATATTACCGTATGCATCATGGTACCCTTTCAGTTCCCAAAGACCATTTAAAACGCGAAATTCTGCGGTCGAAAATGATCATCTACCATTATCCTAGTATTCCCACACAAATTTCATCCTTCAGTTGCAATTCCATCTGTTTATTTTCGCTCTACCCCTAATTCGCATATACTCGACCCTAATCCCCTATGTAGTTAGTCCCCCGGATGGCGAAAAATTGTAATTAGGGGAAATACGGAAAAAATAATTATACCCGCTTCTGTCGGTCCGTTTTATGTCGCGAATTAACGAGAACAAAGCTGCTACTGCTTCATTTGGAATTACTCCAACTTCCTCGTTTATCATTAGGTGGTATTCCTTCATCTTTTAGCGAAAAACAAATCCCTGCAACGTGACGGGAAAGGGCGTGGTGAACTTGCTCGTAAAACGCTGGAGGTCTCCTTTTTACGCGATGAAAGTTTCTAGACGATCTGGTTCGGAACGGCTGAATTTGCACTTCTCACTCTTTACATTTGAGAGTTGTATATTTACGTAAAAAAAATACTGTGGATCATTTGTGTCATTTGTTTTTCGTTTCGATTCTGGAGTGACGGAATCACTTAGTCTTTGCTGAAGGTTCGGAGGTAGATGGACGATTTTAATGCTGTCAGTGTATACGGTGCACTTAGAATCCATTATCCAGAGGCTTAGGAAAACACATCGAAGTCGGTACGATGTAAAAACAAAGTGGTCGAGAATGAAAATACCGGGAAACACAAAATGGATTCACTTAAGGAACTATAGCAAAATTCTTGTTTATTTTATAATCATTAATAATTAATAACACACAGTGAAACCTATATAAAATGGACCTTGTATACCACAGAATCTTTTCTATTTTTTATTATTTATTTTTTGGACATTACAGATATATTTTTATTTCCATAAAACATTACACTAAAACTATTACACACACATATATGTGGTTTATATCTAACTTAACTGTGTGATCGTTGTTGTGGTCTAATCACCAATCGGATTTCGATTGCGTCCATGCTGATCCATACCTCCACCCTGATTTTGTTTGCTGTTGGTGTTTGCACGCTAGAAACCATAATTTACCTTTAAGTGTTGAAATGCGGTGAAATCATCCCTAGCAAATTCTTTCATCATAGAAATATGATTTAGAGCTTCAGCATGTGAATTTATCGATATTGAACTGCATGATGCTGCCGACATTTCTACTTCTTCTTCTTCTTCAAACGGGCTTTCGCTTTCTACATCCAAATTCCAAAAGTTGTCGACGGTAATTTCTTCTTCTGTTGTTATATTATCGTCTAAGGCCATGAAATCCTCTACATTTTGGGAGTCTGTTGCTCCAAAATGTTTGGCATGTCGCAGTAACTCAGCAACTGTTGATAATGGCAGATCTTCTTCAGGATCGCAATCAACTTGTACACTACATACCGAACTACATTCACTTTTCTTAAAACCAGCTTTGCCGAAACAGTTCTTAATTGTCAAGGAATTTATGCCATGCTGTTTTTATAAAGTACAAAGCCTCTAACACATTGATGGCCATTGTAAGCTCAGATAAACTTTTAACATCTTCCATTTTTGTTAAAATATGTTTCAAAATCAAGTGTCGATAGTAAAATTTGAAATTACGTATGATAGCCTGCTCCAAGGGCTGACAAATTGAAGTTGTGTTCGGCGGTAAATACATAATTTTCACATTTCTCAGCCTCAGTTCACGAGGATGCATTATCAAGAAATAAAATAACTTGCCTTTTTTGGATTCCCATTTTCCGGTCGAATTGAAGCAACCATTCGGACATTATTTCTCGTGTCATCCATGCGATTTTGTTTGATTTCCATGTCGCTGGTAAATCTTTAATGGCGACGTTTTTTAATGCACGAGGGTGAGCAGGTTTCCCGATCACTAACAACTCCTCTTTGTCTCCGGCCATATTTGCACAGAACAAAATGGTTAGTCTGTCTTTAGACAACTTTCCACCCACACATTTTTCTCCTTTAAGAGACAAAGTTTTATTCGGCAGCGCGCGGAAAAAAAGGCCACTTTCATCTGCGTTGTAAATATCCTCTGGTTTGTAGCCAAGCAACACAGATGGAAGTTTGTCCAGAAATTGTTCCACATCAACTTGATTTACTGCAGCAGCTTCACCAGATACACATTTGAAAGTGATATTATATCTCTTGCGCCACTTTTGTAGCCACCCGGCGGACGCACTGAAATTATTGTAACCCAAATTTGTCGCAATTTCCGTAGCTTTCACTTTCACTAACGATCCTGATATTGGAATGTTTTGACTTCTAGCTTTCACAAACCACTCAAAACACCTTTTGTCTATATTAGAACCTTCCTTTTTCAAAAAATCCTTCTTTTGGTTTATATTGATTCCAGATTGCCATTTACTTCTGATATCTTCCTTATTTTTGGCTATTTCAGCTGCTTGCGTTTTCTCGATATTAAACCTCTTTGCCAAAATACGAACCGAAACTCTTTCTTTATCTAAAACGTTAACAACTTCCATTTTTTCTTTTAAAGAAAGCATTCTTTTTTTTCGGTGCCATTTTACGTTTATATTAATAAAATAACTCCAATATGTTACAACTCTCGACACGCGATATCTAGCAAGGGTAATATGTACATATGAAAGGGAAACATCTCATATAAAACGGGGAATTACCGAATTTAATGGAACATGTTGCATAACATTCTAATAAGCGAACGACCTGAAAAATCGTCCGGCTATTAGAGCTTCGCGTCCGCTTATGGGAGATTTTCAGTTGCTTAAAATTAATTTTGAAACATCAAGAATGTACTGAATTCGTTATATATATAGCGTTTGTAAAGAATGAAATTCACGTATCTCTATAAAATGCGGTTTTCGTGTTACTGACCTTTGATGAATTACCATTTAAGATCGCGTCATTATAATTGTTATTTGTATTGTACTATTGTATTGCCAGGTTAATTGTTACAGGTTTCCTTTTAGGACGGTCGCTAATGTCAATAATCTAACAGACAATATAGAGAAGAAAAATACACATGAAGTATATAACGCTATAAATAAATCCTTATATATATTTATACGGCTACGGTGTAATCTAAGGATTAGAACGCTTAAAGTTATGCACCGTAGTATATTTTTAGAAGTTATATTTAAAGCGTAGACACATCGTATATGCCGTGCTATTGTAAAGGCATTTTTAATTTAGATCAAGTTACATACGTCGAAGTTATAAGCAGAAATAGCGCAGGAATCTCTTATCCTTCGAATGACAGAAACAAAATTGGAATTATGGCAATTTTTCAAGCGTATTTCAATAAGGACCTCCCCAAACGTGTCGCGTTCTCCCCAAACATATATCACATCAGCGTCTCAACCCGGCACGTTACCAACAACCATCGCCAAAAGACTTCGCAGACGTCGTTCGCAGATAGTCGGCGTATGACTGATGACTGCAGCAAGGCGCCAAATTACACCGCACTCCGGCAAAAGAAGAGATTCGTACTTTTTTCTTTTGTGCGAGGCCGCGCGAGGGAATCCCCGATGAAGTCGACAGGGCGGTTCCTTTCTTCTCTTTCTCTCTCACTGTGCTATTTAAATAGGAAGCAAAGCCGATTTGCATTCTGTACACCGGGCACGCGAAATATAAGGATTTTTTTTTGGTCTGGAATATTCTCCTGCGAGGACGTTGATGGAATAAAACTCTATATTATTATAGAACGTGGAATGTATTTGAGTTATTTTGGGGATGAACGAAGAAATGAGAAATGTATGGGAGAATTGCTGTGAGCTGTAAATATTTTTAAAAAAGCGAGCTTAAAGAATCAGAAATTATTCAGTTTAATTAGGAAATAATCAATCAAAAATAATATTTACCCTGTAATAAGCAATAATATGAGATGCGAAACTTTTACAACAGCAGAAGGATTAAGACAAGGTGGCCCTCCAAGTCCTATCCTATTTATAATTTTTATGGATGAAATAATAAGAAAATGCACAGTGAGATGTAAGAAACTAAACATAGCACATATAAAATTACAACGGGTAGACATACTGCAGGGGGTATTTGCCGATGATGTAGTGTTTATAATAAAAAATAGTCTTGAATTGCAAAGGAATCTGGAAGTGTGGAATAAAACAAAACAAAGGTTATGACAAAGGTACTGACGGAGAGACAGAAGAATAAAATACAGGTCGTAGAGATGAAATACCTAAGACGGGTTAGATGAGTTACCAAATTAGATAGAATAAGAAGTACAGATATAAAGAAAAAGCTAGAAATAATATCCACACTAGAATGTATAGAACAAGGACAAATCAGTTTGGTGGGGACACGTACAACGTATGGAAGAAACACGACCAGCCAAACGATTTTGGGAGGCGAAAAGTACGAAAAACAGGAAAAGAGGTAGACCAAGACGAATATGGGATGAAGTTATTGGAGGAATATTAAAGAAAAAGGGAACGACATGGGTGAATGCGAAGAAAATGGCAAATAATAGAAAGGAGTGGAAGAACTTTGTATATAACCAAAAATAAGTCTATAGATAACCCTAAGCGATGTTGATTATATAAAAATATAGAAATTGAAATAATTTATACTTATATTGTCAATATCAGTCGGTGCATTTGAACTTTCATTTATGGAAATCATTTTTTAAAATAAAATCTTTCACGATTACTTTTATTCTAAAAAATTGGTTATGTAATCAGGGTTTCTATTACGAGATCCTTTTGTTTGTCAAAAATCTGAAGGACTATTTCATCCATAATTTTAAATAACATAAATGATAGTAATGTTTATTCTCCACTACAAAGCAATAACATTATGAAAAACAAAAATCCGTCGATCGTGCACAAAGATGATAGGTCTATTTGAGAATACAAAATTTGAAACCGTCTTCAGTGATAATCATAATTAACCAGAAAATGCGCTCAATGCTAATCTAATGCAATCTATTACTATTTTTATTATTAAACTCAGTTATTTTAATTGAGTGGGCGTACTGGTTGTACATGTTAGGAATAAAGATGAATGAGTTGTTGGGAGGTAGCCAAATAATACTAATTTTCTTTTTAAATGTCTAAGCTTTCGTGAATATTTTTTTTTTTACTATCTCACAGCCAAAACTGAAAATAATGAAGTTTACAATGTTTAAAAACCATGAGTGGAAAGTAAACTACTTACATCGCAGAATTCGCAGTCAAAACGAGGGAAAAAACATTATTAGAGAAAAGCGCGGGTGTTAGAGAAAAACACGGGCTGAGTCATCTTCCGCTGCAGCGATGTCGACGGTGTATACATATAAAAAAAGGAACTACGTCTGTTTTATTTATTCACCAAATACTCCCGATCATTCCCTAACAATATCTTATTAAATAATCTAATATTTTTCAATTTTGAAAGTAAAAAGGTAAAAAAATTGTTACTATTATTATTATTTTATCATTTCTTGTAATGTTTTCAACCAATAATAGTTCTCATTATATAGACATAACTTCCATTGTGATTGGCTTTTTAAGAACTTTAACCATGCCATTCCTCGATATTATTTTTACAATCCTAACTCCCGGTAAATCTGCACTAAATTAGCGGTTACTTTACCACTATATTGTTGGATAATATCAAAGCGATTTCACTCCAAATTGACATTCAAATGAACACCCACGGAACAGCAGCAAGTAGACGCAGTAAACACACATCACAAGAAGGATTGTTTGAACGCAAACTGCCCGAGATTGCAACGCCCTACCACCATATCGATTTTGAACCTCACAGGCGATGCGACACGAAGCTAACATTCTAGAAGTTACAATCAACGTTATTAAATAGAACTTGTTTACTATTAAAACTGCGCAATTTCTACAAAATATGTTTTTTTTATATAATAATAAAGAGAAAGATAAAATGTCCAGTGAAGGTGCGAACCTAAAAAAGAAAAATATTTCAACGAACAATAAATTTGTGTCCGCTGTCAGCGAAGTATGTGCTGTGACAGGGTACAGGGGTAGTTTGAAAGTAATTAAAAATTTAACGTGGCCTAATATTTTTTTTTGTCAAATAAATGCCTACGTAGCCAGTGTGTGAGAGCCATCTATCCGTATAAATAAATTACTTCCGCGTCAGGGAATGTTGGAAATTTGCAAATTTTGGACGCTGAAAACATTTGCTGTGATAGCATTCTCGTTTGTGCGGTACTATTTTTTCGTTCTTTGTTTTTTTTTCTGTCTCGTTGGGCGCTCGTAGTGTTTACTGATGCGACTGTTTGGAAGTTACAAATTTGGAAACTGCTGAAGGTTACAGTTTTAAATTATGATAAAGAACGCTTGAAATCAAATGTGTAGAGTAGTCGAATAGAAAATGCTTTTGGATACTTTTACCAGAGCAGTAGTTGTACCCCATATCTATACCTTTCATCTTTTATTTTTTAGAGTAGGCATCTAGACATAATACAAATATCCTGTGTTCATTTATAAGTATTAGACAAAGGGAAAAGCTTTTATTAATGATTTTACAAGACTGCCCTTGAGATGTATTACTTAATTTTAATATTTCGTTGTGGGAATTGTCGGTTGTCCATCTGCATTAGAAATTTCTAGTGGGTAAAAGCTTAAATATGCAAAATATGCAACTTTTGTAGAAGTATCAATAGAAATGCAAACGCAATGAAATTTTTCGACATTGTTAACTCATGGAAACCCTATTTTCATCCTTCCTTTATTCATATTAGAGCAATCGACAGGTTGAAAGTGAGCTCTACTATAAGCTAAATTATTTACAGTACTAAAAAATAAGTGGCAAGCCATTCATGACTAAGATTTTACAGAAGTACTCTAGGGATCGTGTCGAAACCAGGACTAAAACTGAGGTTTTCAACGTCATGACTCCACTTTGTTAGTTAATTGCGTTTCAATTTTAATCAAATTCACTGTAGATTCATTAAAATGCTCCTAACAAAACTTTGTGAAACTGTTGATGACGTATAGTGGATGTTTCATTTTCCATTGCACCTGTTTTATTTTCTAAATATTGAACTCTTCTTTGTAAAAACTTAATTTCTAATCATAAGTGGGCTTACCTTGAACTGTTAAGATATAATCTTTAACTTGCGTACGTAGATACAATAATCTGCTATGTGAATTTGTTTTTACACAATAATTAATTACCCTTTTTAACTTACCTATGTGTCCTTGTTGGGATTTCGTAATCCGTTCTCATAGATGGCTGTGTAATATCATCTATTTTTCCCACAATACAATAATGTCTAAAAGGATAACCAAGCAATATAACAAACAAAACAACTGAATAGATCAAAACACCTTTCCAATATCCCTCGTTTTATTTCGGGCACATTTTATTTATTTGTTTGTGTTTGTTTAGCTTTATAATACGCGAAAACATATAGCCCATCCACTTTCGTAAGTATCCTTTTTTCGTTTCCAATCCCCAATAGTAAACTCCCAGTCGTTTTCGTCCGTACTAGAGGTTTATTTCGGGGTTCGCTACGGCCACACTATTTCATCATTCTCTCAGGGATTCCTGGGGACGCTCGCCAGTCTAGACTAAGTGCCCAAATTTGTCACACGGAGACGACGTGACCCAAATAAACTCGGGGACTTGTTTTTCTAACCGCGCAGCGCTCATAAATATAAAGTATATATGCTAAAAGACAGCTCCGGGCAACCAGCGCCTGGCGTAAAGACCTCCTTTTTTATATGGAAGTGAGGAAGAGGACGCAGGAGCAGGAATATATTCGCGATGGCAAAAACTAATATGCGAATCTCCTCACAACCCCTCCCTCTCGGCATATATAAACGATGTTTTATCTGTATAATTCCCCGCAAATATTTGCTGGAAGAAGTCGGGAAATCCACGGTGCTTGGATTGGAATATTTGGATGTTTGAATTCGGTTTTATGATTAGGAAATGCGGGATGTACATGGTAGTAAACAAGATGATAAGTTTTCGCTCGATAATAAATTGTGGATTTATAAAATCTTATTTGATTGAGAACATAAGCTGTGAATCTTCTACACGGAGTTATTCAACTTTCTTCCGGTGAATAATGAAAATTTTCTATAGCCAAGCCACACACTAAAAAATATTACACTTTTCCTACGGAAAATTCCTGTAATGTATAGGGTAAATTCACTAAAAATTGGGAAATTTACTATAGAAAGAGTATGTTCAGGCTGTTTTTTGTGACCTGTCGAAGGCTTTTGACTGTGTCTCCTCCTCCATTTTATTGGATAAATTGGGCTATTACAGATTCTCGCCGCAGGTGGTGAACCTGATTGGCTCTTATCTCTCTGACAGGACGCAATGTGTTACTGTGAACGACATGTATTACATGTATTAACAAGTATTAACCATGGTGTGCCGCAAGGCTCAGTTTTGGGGCCAGTCTTATTTTTAATATATATTAATGATATTTCTAGTTGCTCCCCCAATGTAAAGTTTGCGTATTTTTACACTCCGTTGCGTAGATGGGGCGGATGATAGCCCGGTAGCCTTCCTGGGAATATCGTTAGATTCAAGTTTGCTATGGCAGCCGCATGTGGGTAGGATTGCAACATATATTACCTCGGCGATTTACTTATTGCGAAATATGAAAGATTTAGTGTGTTTTCATGTGTTATGGCATTGTTGCGTGGGGGTACTCCACAGCGGCGGACAGAGTTTTCGCTTTACAGCGACGCTCCGTGCGACTGTTAGCAAATCTGGGTTATAGAGAGGATTGCAGAAGGGCCCTCCGATCACTTAAAATACTCTCTTTTCTTTCGCTGTATATTTATTATAATGTTGTATACGTTAAACTTAATTTGGATCGCTACTCCACCTCTGCTGAGTTTCATAATTATGGTACTAGAAACAACAAAAACTTGTGTTCAAAATTCAGTAGGCTCTCTAGAACCCAGACAGGCATCGACTTTTTGGCACCTAAATTTTTTTAATAAAATCCCTATTGAGGTTAGAAATTTAGAATTATCGGAATTCAAAGTAAGCTTGAAGAAATATCTGACCAAAAAGGCCTATTACGGTTACAATCAATTTTTGTGTGATGTAATTTTACTAAGTGATTTTGTTTAACTTGTAAAGTGTTTGTGTTTTTTTCTCTTTCTTCTTGACATGTGCAACCTTTGGACAGCATCAATAAATTATTATTATTATAAAACTTTAGGTAAATTTCCCAATTTTTGGTAATTTTACCCTATACATTACAGGAATTTTCCGTAGGAAAACTGTAATTTTTTTAGTGTGCATGTTTTATAATTTTTTATACCCTCTGGACGTGTCTGACATGCATATAATTTATGTCTTTGTATACAGAAAATATTAATTTCCTTTTATTTATTTATCGCTTGGTTCGAAGCTGCATTTAATACCTTATTGTTAAATAAACACAAGTGACATCTCTTTGGTTTCCATCAGCAGAGTTGAAGTACTCTCCAAGATAGAGAAATGCATTCCAAGTAAAATACTCAACCCTTTTTTATTTTAAGTAATTTACTGCCAGTACTTTCAAAACGTAAGTATTAATTTACTACTCCCAGTACTCGCCTAAAATGTACTGGATATTTATACTTATTTAGAAAAAAAATTACTTGAAGTACTTAAAATATACTCCCAATAAATTTTTTACTCAAAATATTTCGTGATGTGTAGTAGTACTTTCAGTATATTTTGTCCAACGAATCTAGGCAATACTATATGCATTAATAATGAACACGTGCACTTGCCGACGAAAGTGGACAGATGTGGGCATTGAGCGTAGATAATTATCTATGGGTTTGTTTTTTAATCTACCG
The DNA here is from genome assembly GCA_949128085.1 of Cetonia aurata. Taxonomy (NCBI): domain Eukaryota; kingdom Metazoa; phylum Arthropoda; class Insecta; order Coleoptera; family Scarabaeidae; genus Cetonia; species Cetonia aurata. The sequence continues at coordinate 42,649,189 of OX421885.1, forward strand.
TATTTCTAGGCATATATTTTAAATTTTCAACCATTTTCTTAATCCTACTCAAAGATATTCGACTAGGATAATTCATTGCATCAATATAACAACAGAATCACTAGAAGAAACATTACGAAACAGATGAGATTTGTTCTTTATTACATCAAGATACATCATCCAATAAGCGTCGTGTCTATTTCTGTTTTCTTTTTATAAATAACTAAAGCGTTCTTTTTTTGTAACGCTTTTCCCGATCGACACAATAAACCTCTCAGCTCAGATAGTAGAACGAACGAATGCGAGGCCGCTTGCACGTTGCACCCTAGATCATCTCGAAACCAGGCCAGAAACACAAAATAGCCGGACCGCATCGTAACAACCGACGCTCGTAGTAATACATAGTAGCGTCTACTTAAAAATAAACAAGGCGTCAGGTTAACAAACTCCTCCCGCATAAGTGAGATACATCTGTGTCGTAACTCAAATGCGGTAGCATTGGCACATCGTCCGAACCAGGAAAACGGAACATCTTTAGAGATATAAAACTATATAGGATAATATATACACAGTTGTACAAAATGATATGTTTAAGTGTATTATGTACACCTCCTGATTTAAGTAATATCGTCATCTAAACTGAAGTGATTATCAAAACTACTCACCATTTGGATAGGTGCACCTTCGGCTGGCATCAGTTTCTGCAGGTATATAGGAGAGTTGTTAGGATACAGTTATGTAAATCAAGTAGAAGATTTTTTAAGATTTAGTATTAAATAAAAACGTATACACACAGTAAAAAATTGCGTGTAGAAATTAACACTAAAAGTGGTCTATATAAGTCCACACTATTTTTGGTAAATTTTACACTGTGAAATTTGGTAAAATCTACCAAAACGATTTGGTAAATCCTACACTTTAAAACGTGTAGTGTAAGACACTTGCCAGTGTAAACTACCAAGAAATGATGTACAGCTTTGGGTGTTAGTTAGAGGTACACTACATTTTACACTGAATAACGTAGGTGTAATTAAGGTGCTTTTAGCTGTAAATGTATATCGTACAGTATATATACGCTAAGCACTCTAATAAACGTAAGTTGGTGAAGTGATCCAAAAGATAGTTTACTATGCAAAGATTCAAGAGCCAATTTAGCATACTTTAGAATTTTTCTACCTGATTGGCATAATTATTAACCGTTTTACAACTCTCAACACCAACAAACCCTTTACCTGAAAAAACCGATGCCAGCCAAACGCGCGCCCGTCTCAATGGTGAGTAGTTTTGATAATCACGGCACTGTACACATACTTCTGAAGGTTCATTCAATCATTTTATTCGGGCGAAGGCGTGTTGTGCAGATAGTTCTTTCATACCTCACTTGATAAATCATTAAAACGGGCATGCAAGCGGTAAAAACATTCCAACTTCTCTTATTTTAGAAAAGATCCGGCCAAATATATACCTACACTAACTTCGAATTGCGCCAATAAACAAACAACGTTCCCAGTGTATACCCTGCGTTTCAAAATAGCGCGTATATACGTCGAAATAATTCATCCCCGCGCAATCAGTCGGATTTTACAGTCGACGCAATTTAGCGTATTAAGTGCTAAGTCGTGCGGAATCCGTCGCATAAATTTCCATACCGAATTAAGTTATGATAAACCGCGAGTTTCCCCCTTTGTACACCTGTTACTAATTGCGACGTCATCAACGCGGGCGCCTTTTTAAACGAAATTTCGGCGGCGGTAAAGCCGGCTAATCTAACCGAAGCGCGCAAGATTTAATAGAGGATTAAGAGAGATTCGCGCACTGTTGCTACTACAGAAGAGATGTGAAGAGAGGTAGGCCATGGAAGTTAGCGTCTTTTACTTTAACGCAATCTACTGCTATTGAATCCTCCTCAATAAATAGCAACACAGTTGTCGAGAGGTAATAAAACGGCAACAAGAAACGTTTTCAATAATACCCAGTAGGTTTCAAGCCCAAAATGTCGCACAACATTTTTGTTTAATTATAAAAATTGTGTCAAACCTGCTGTTTAGTATATACATATACCTTAATGCCTTTATTGCACCTCTTACGCTAATCACACCCTAAAGACAATATTTAACAACAAAAATATCACATGAATTGTTTTAATACTACTCTTTACAAGAAACCTTGAACTAAACAGGTGACAAAATAATTTACCTTAATTTTTGTGTACATATGCTAGCTAATAAATATAGACGTAAAATACATTTTCTACATTTTCTCACCCTATCATAAGTAGCAAACATTCCTTGACATACACACCAAATTTCACTAATCTAGATCTATTTGTCTGTCCTCCACTGTGTGCCGGTACGACTTCGAACTGGCAATATTGCATCAGTAACTTACAGTAAACTCTAATTTTGCGATTAGCTTTACAATGGCTTTGGGAGAAGGTGAACTGAACAATTATTGTTTTAAAATCTTTTAATATCAATCCGTTCGCAGATCAAACATACTTGCTTGCCGTGTTTCTCTCGAATCATTGAATCGCAAACTTCCTATAAAAACGTATATGTTTTTACGCGGAGTATAGGCACTAGGCACATGGAAAATGTGTTTTAATATCATTAGAATTTTCTGCTCGCGTCAACCGTGTGGTCGATCAAGCGTATCATTTCAACTGGCCAGCTGCCTTGAGCCTCCGAGCGTGAATTACATCCAAAGTTGACACCGGCTGCTTCCATGTGGGGGATATCACAGCCGTACTGGGCGCTTTGCTTTGAATGTGTTTATAATTACACTAGTTGACAAACTTCAACTATAAATAACATATAAGCATTTTCGTAAATGATATAAGGCTTGTTCCAACACGCTCGCTGACTGTTAAATGGACGCTAAAAGCGTGCGCATTGCATGGGTGCTTTTGAAGAAGCAACAAAAAAAAAGACTTATATGGTATGAATTAAACTTATTCCTAAACAAATATTCATTTCTTTATCTGCATAGATTTTTATGAAGCAATCTTCTGAAGGTATTAACATCAAAGCTGTTCTAATCCCATATTGATTTTACTTCATATGTGGACTTCACTCCAAACTGATATCAACCAGTATTATACAGTTGATGCAAATTAAATAAACTAATTAGGATCTATATAGAGTTTCACTTAAGCAATTATGCAAATTTGCGCCTGTTTATACGTACCGACGCAGAGCTGTTAGAATTTACGATATTCATCTGGGGGGATCATCCCATAGACTGTAAACGTTAAGTACACATTGTAAGGGTGCCAGTTAGTTAGCGTCAGGGAAGATGCAAATTACCTTTAACATATCTCACTGTGCATTCTCATAAATCATCTTTTGACTTCGTAAAACCCAACACAATAATTTCACAACGATCCTCGTTTCAGAAGAAGAGATTGCAAGATCTAATTTTCACATAGTTAATGTTCATAAACTAATAATAGTAAAAAAAAAAGATTACTATAGAAACATTCTCATTACAACACACTATTCCGAACACTACAATACCTATGCGTATCAAAACAATACTAATTATTATGCACCTCACTTAATAAGGCACTAAGCACATTATATACACTAATTGTAAATAAGTAAAATTACTAAGATTTTTTTTAATAAGAATTACCGCGGAATGCGAAACAATGAGCCATTGTCTTAAAGGTACGCTCTGTTAGTCGTTTATAATACAACAATATGATTATATTCCCGCTTTTTGTGACGTATAGGAATTGCATACGTTCCTCTTTCACTGCCAATCACTCGTCAGGTACAGTGACAAGCTACTTAAACAAGACCCCTACAAACAAACGTCTTATACTGGGAGAAAACTTGTATTTTCTGTTGTTAAAGCGTTTTTCAATACGGTAGTCTAGTCTACTACAGTATGCATAGCAAACAGTTTCATTTGCAGGTTTGTCTGAAATCATCAAATGTGGCTTAACACATGAATTTCTTTTCCACAGATGTTCTCGTTAAATTCTTGACGTAAAACCACCACATTAGATATTATTCGTTCTGGGTGTTACACGGGCGGAGTATATTTGGTATACCTACCACTTGTGACTAAATAATATATAGCGGTCAATCATTTTGGATTGTCCGGTATAAAGGCGTAGTTTATTATATATAAATGACCTACCCGCATCAATGCCTTATCACACACTGCTGTTTGCAGACGATACCACTTTCCTGCTAAATATCGGAAAAAACGAATGTGCCACTGACGTCGCGGGCACTGTGGTCGCCGTCGCTGATCGGTGGTTCGCTGCAAACGGATTGCGCTTGAGCACCGATAAAACTAGCGCCGTAAAATTTTCCACGGATAATAGAGTTAATTTCGAACAAACAAAATTTCTGGGTGTCATGGTCGATTCTCGGCTAAATTTTAAACCACACGTCGAGGATCTATTTCTCAGATTGTCCTCGATTATTTACGCCATACGAAGGGTAAGAAACACAGTTGGTCTGGAAGCAGCAATTATCACGTATTACGCCATGTTTCAAAGCACCATTACTTACGGAATACGAGTGTGGGGCACAGTGGCGAACATCGACAAATTGTTTGTGCAACAGAAGCGGGCGGTACGTGTGATTGCCAAAATTAGTAATACGGAATCTTGCAAGCCCTACTTTCACCAATTTAAAATTTTAACCTTGCCATCCTTGGTGATTTATCATAATTTAGTTTATGTTCATGTCAATTGCGAAAACTTCAGTCATAATTACAACTTTCATAACTACAATACAAGAAAGGCACAGAATCTGGTGATACCTATACATCGGCTTGCGCTTTCGAGCAAGATGCATGTCAGTTATAGACTGTACAATAGATTGCCAGCCTCGGTACGTGAGCTTTCACTGTTGAGGTTTAAATCTTTTTTGAGGGACCATTTGCTGGGGGAGTGCTACTATCGTGTGGATGATTTTAAGATGTAGAGTGCAACTTTATTAGATTTGTGTGTATGACATTATCTTTGTACTTATGTCCAAAGATGAATATATTATTATTATTATTATTATTATTATTATTATTATTATTATTATTATAGTTTTTATAGTTTCTGGCTTTTCACCTACAGGTTTGGAGAAAAATATTTCCAGCGGCGAAGAAGATATCGGTTCCTATACTAGCAGAAGCGACCCGATATTTTCTCACTTGCTTGCTAAGGCTCTTTTTCCTCTAGCTCTACCACTTCAAACTGATAATTAACAACAGTAGAATAAAGTCACAAAACTCGTACAACCGTCGTCTTTACACTGCGCGCATTAGAGACAGAAGTGGTACTTCACCTTCTGAAACCGCAACACCTGAACAGCCCAGCCCTGAAACGAACTCTATTAGACGAGAAGCGCTTAAGCGATGCGGTATTCACGTCTACCGGAAGCGGATCCCGTCAGAAGGAACCGCACATTCTGTAAGGACAGGGCGACGGTTCACTTGAACTCCACGGTGAAACAGTCGCAAGGGGTTAAACCGTATAGCACTCGTTAGTAAATTTATAACGACGTGGTGTCTCTGTGATTGGCACTTCGCAACAGGTTTAATTTCGACCCTTCCGGCCCTCTAGTGTCTAGAGTCTATTTAGATGTCTCTGTCCTTTGCGAGCTGATGATAACGTTCCGATGTAATTTGCAGTGACAGGTGTAATGGAATTGTTTAGAATTTAGTAGGAGAAAAGAAGGAAATAAAACTGGAGAAATAGTAATAGTAATTTATGGTGAAGACGCCATTAAAGTTTACGTAATCATTGTTGAAACTGTTATTTACTCTATATACTGATCGTTTCCAAAATCGCTTGAAGCCAGCAGTATGTGTGGGAAACTGTAACACGTATGTATATATAATTTTGAACGACGCTGTATGTTCGTAAAATACAATATAGTAAGCCGCATAGTAATATTATCTACTAATAGCACTAATGTCTATAGTAGTAAACGTAGCGTATTTATTTGTTTCTTGAACCCGAGTCGCTGTAATTTAATGGAATGTTCCCATTTCGAAAGAAACCAACTGTTTCTGGACCGTTGCCAACACTGAATTATGCCACAAATTATATAGCCTATCGTGTTAAGTTACTAATGTTCTGAAGTCCAGGTTTTTTAAGGTTGTATTTTTTTGTTTGACTTAATTTATAATTGACATTGTTTTAAAACAAAAAATACAAATTGCAATTTGATTAAGAAAATTGGTTGTTTTCTAACACCGAACGGTAAGATTCTTACCAACCGAAAGTAAATAGTCAAAGGTAAAAATTTAAATGTAATAACCATAATGCTAATGAAAATAATAACATTTCTATCAAGAGCATTCAAAAAATTTATAAAGAGTGAAGACAATAAAACAAGAAGAACCTTAGATTAAGATGAAGCACTTAAGTAGGTAATTCTAAAATTTATGAAATCCTGTAGAGAGTAAAAAGCATTCAGTACTAATAGATCACGCATAAACCGTTTAGAACGCCAACGGCTTAAATCTTTCCAATGGGTAGGAATTTTATTCTATATTTTGATAGCAAGAACCTGTGGGGACTGCTGATATAAGGTTAATCTAGACCTAGGTGTGGCTATGTCACTTCTACGTCTGGTGTTATAATCATGTTTATCTTTATTAAGTTGGAACTTATAAAAATTGTCGTAAGCATAAAGAGCAAGCTCAAGAATAAGAATACAAGGAAGAGTTAATAATTTGTAACTGATATAAACTGGTCTGCAAAAATATCCTATTCCTTGTAAACCAAGTAGATGCATTAACTCAATAAATTATTACAAGTGTCAGTCAATATGGGATCATCTTTATCTGTCACTACTAAAGCAATGTCATCTGCATATAAAGTAATTGTAGCTTTGTCTAAGTTCAAAGGAAAACCGTTAATATAAAGTAAAAAAAGTACAGGGTCTAAAATTGAGGTTGAGGAACTCCAACATTTATGGGCAAAACTTCCGAAGCAAAATTTTTGAAGGCAATAATGTTGTTGTGTAAGATATTGACATATTGGGTTCTGTTTCGCAAGAAAGACTCAATCCAATTAAAAGAAATTCCTCTAATGGCATAGGCCTGCAATTTATTTAAAAAAATGTCATGAGAAACACAATCGAATGCTTTACTCAAATCTAAAAAAAAATACCCACTGGATAGCTACCATTTTCAACTGAAGCCATAATTTCATTAATAAAAGTATTTATTTATTTATTTTTTAATCTAGAATAACTGCTCTCTAATGAAGATGAAATGCAAGGTTAGCAACAAATAAACTTATGTTTCATTTACAATAAAAGGGTGTACGTTTTTGAATATAAAGAATATTGCTTTAGAGCAAACAATAAAAGGTTTAACGAATCTATAACATCTGTAACACTTTTCGGATTATGTACGCAATTGCAGATTAGACAAATTTCAAACTAAGATATTAGCGATTTCAAACACGACAAGAGGGCTATTTTCTTTAAAATTTAAGAACCGTCTTGGGACCTTCAATTCTGAAAGACCTGCTGCATATACATACGAATTTATCTCTCAAGTAACCCGCACCTAATTACTGGGGGTTCATCTCGGTAACGGGCGCAATTTTAATGAAAACGTTTGCCCTCTACCGTATTATACCTATGCGGCTAAATAACGAAATTAAATTCAACTCCGCCGAGTGCAATAAGACTATGACGAGCTCTTTTAATTGCAGAGTATTTATCGAGATAGAAGCGATTCTGTGGTGCTCTATAGCGGATGCCCGTCGTTGGAGATGAAAGAACAAAAGAAGAAGGGGAGACAAATGCAACAACCTGAGGCGCTCTTTATTATTATTAGTAGTAAGACTACCACATTAGAAATTATTCGGATTATATGCCAAGAAAAGCTGAAATATGGAAAAATGGATTTCTTTAGGAAATATGCATAAGTTTGGGCCATATATGCAAAAAAAAATTGCGAAAATATGCAAAAATTTTACTTAAAATAAATAAAAGTAGAAATTTAAACATGAATTTCATTGCACAAATGAATAGGACGATTGTTGAAAGTATTTTGAAATATAGACCTATAATAGATATGAACGAGTGACCTTGGTAATGCCACTTTATTATTTGTACTTTTTCATCTTTTGTATACTCCATCACAATTCTCTGCCTCTCAACGATTGATATAGAACTGATGATTTTCCGTCCAACCAAGTCTAATCACAAAATTCTAACAGTACTAAGATTTTGCCAGTTAATGTCGTAACTTAATCATCTTTGCCAGCATAATTCATACAAAAATAATTAAAGCAAATGAATTTTCGTGATGATGAATGATATTCAAAATATTAAAATTTAATAAGAGAATTAGAGAAAAACCTCTTTATCAATTCAGCAAAACGACATCTATGCCTCCGTAACCTACCTACTTCGCTTTTGACACAAACTTTACAAAACGAACCATATCCTTAAATATGCGCATATTTTGGCGTGAACCTTTCCATAGCCGAATGTTTTTACCTATGCAGAATCTGCTAGTAGTAAAAGCGTTCTCCCGCGTTCAAAGATACACGGAATTTAAATTTTATAGGATATAACGCAATTGCGGATCGGCAAACGGTTTCGTTTTTATTTCATTTCGGGATTTGTTTGGTATGCGTATCTAACGTTGTAAATGTATACTTATGTATTATGTAACATTACATGTATATATGTATAATGTATGCGTGGTTTTCGCGGTCAAGTCATATTAAAATTTTATGGTTACTGTTTCATACATACGTATATCTGCACGGTCGGAACATAATCATAACATGAATGTATGTATTTGGGACGAAATCTCGTGTATTACGGTATTATACCGCTTGAAAAAAATTATTTAATTTCTGTGTTATATCACGTTTGTATTTGAATTTCTATTATGCTATAGGTCGGTGTAGTATTTTCAGTACTAGGAATAATTGTAAACATTCCTCAAGAAATATCGAATGGCATCTGGGTGATTCTCAAATTACTACAGATTCATTTACATCTTTGACTTTATTTTTGACTCTAATCATAATTGGAATCGACAACTTAAAAGAGGATTAAAACCAAGGCAAAGCCAAAACCCATACTGGAAAGAAGAGCCAAAAACATGGGGAGACCAAATATGATGTATTGAATAATATGATTAGATCAGTGGATCACGTAAGCATCTTTGGTATGATGGGCAAAGATACTGTAATAAACCTGCTAAAACTTTCCTGTTTTTCTTTGTCTGGTTTGGTTCTTCTTCTCGCTATTCAATCTCAATATTCTGCCTCGGTATTCGATTATCAAGAGTTGCCGATTCTCAAATATTCGTTTTTTTAAAAGTACTCGATTCTGTCCAACTCTAGTTTGTTAATAGTTTGAATTTTATTCAACAAACCAAAAATGAAATAATATTCAAGTTATTCCATTTAAAAAAGCACAACTTTGATAATTTTCGGGGCTTTTGGAACACCCTGTGTAACATAAAAATAATTTTAAAAAGTAACTATAAACTACATCCCAAAAGTGAAACTTTTTTAACGTCACTTGTTTTGGTCACAATATTCCGTTATACGACACGGAATGACCCTGTATATGTGATACATATTTAAAAAAAGATTTGGTGTTACTTGTGGATAATAAAAAATGATAATTAGACTTTAAATCGGATTTATAACGTTTTAACTACATGTAGTACAATTATCATTGTTCATAATCTCCGATGCTATCATAAAAAAAAAATTCAACCATAAGATATTTTCTTGAGACTCATACGAATACATTATGCGTATACTGCAAGTTAATCTGAACAATCTGTAGAGAATATTTATACTTTAAATAAGAGCGCAAGCAATCCATAATCAAGGAGGTATAAACTTCCAATTTTCTATGTTAGGAATTTTAGGTAAATAACAGCTGTGCGGCAAAAAAGCATTGTTTTTAAATAAAAACAACTAGCGACTCGGGCTAAACACTTCGCTCCTCGCAAGTATCTATGTTTCATAAAATCGAAATATTGCACCTTTGATTTATGCAGCCCCCGTGATTTGACCAATTCTGCTACAGTGAGCTTACTGCTTACTTATCTGTGGTTTTACTTAACCATAATTACAAGAAGTTTCTCAATCATTGAAGGTTTATATTAGTTAATTAATAACTTGTTTTTGTGACAAAAAAAAATTATAAAACGTATTAAGAATTGCCTATATATTTTGAGCTTGCACTGCCGCTGACTCTGAAAGAAGAAAAAAAGGTAGTATTAACTTTAGTTGTAACCCGATACACCTATAGGGAACACTTTTACCGTGTATACGCCACTATCAATTATGTTCGAAACTTTCCCTGCTTTCAGGATAAGGTAACAAGAAAAGTTCAGCCTGCCGGATTTCGGAGCAAATTAGTGTCGGTACTGGATAGAAAAGTTACCTAATCCGATATTTCCTGCCTGGCTGCTACCTTTAATAAAATTTATCTACGTCACAGCAACAATTATTATCCTTATCGTATTTTATATGATCCGATTTATGATATATATGAATTATGTTTCCTTTTTAATAATGAGATAATCTCAACAACAAAAAGTAAAAAATAAGTGCTAAAAAGTTGTCTTAAACGGCGGTGCTTCATAGTTGATTGCAATAACTACATGAGGTAACGATATCAGAGATAAGTTATCATCATTGCCTCGCCCTTGAATAGCTGCGGTTAGTAGAGAAGTTTGATGAAGTGAAGTATAAAAACTGCGGGCAAGATACTTACTTTGAGCTGGTATATTACTTTTTCCTGCACAAAGGTTTCAGGCACGTTTCTTTCGACGAAATTTAATTTACCAAAACGGACTCATTATAACCCACTGTCGTCCGAAACGAACAAAATGAAGATGCCTCTTATTGTCAGGATGACCCACCCTGACTCCTCGTTGTCGCAAGGCCACTTGCAATAATCGCAGACCGACCACCCTTCAATCGAAGCCTGCGGGCTCGTTCTCTACAAAGGAGGGATTCTCCGTTGGAGGCAGTAGCGTCTTAAGATTGTTTTTAAATGAACGGCAGTGAGCTTTTATATTTCCTCACGCGTAGGGTGATTCAGCAAAATGAAGAGGGATATTTCTAAACGGGGTTTATGATGTGGGGGTATCAACGGAAGTGTTTATAGGGAAAGGGGATTGCAATAATTCTAATGTATAAACTACGAGAACAGTGTGAATGTGATTTCCATTATTTCTGCAACTTGCGTTTTTAAAAGACTTGTGAAACAAGTACGGTTATAAACAAAATCAAAATTCTCAAAAAACCAATCGTAAAAAACAAAACCAGTCACGCTGTAGTCACAACAACAAAGCTATGTTTTGTTGTTTTGCTGACTACAATATAACCATATACTGATTAATTAATAAAACATCATAATCACATATGTTTATGGTAGAAATTCAACACGATAATAAATTGCCATTCCTGGATGTGGTGGTCATTAATGTGAATGTGAAAACTCTAACCGTGTTTTTGATTTGATCGCAAGTCACCTCTACATGAAAAAAAAAATTAAAAAATTATAAATAATCAGAAAAAAAACAGAGTTGTTTGTCTCTATCAAATACCCGATTTCAAAAAAAAATTTCAAGCGTTAAAAAATATTCTTAAACTCAATAATTGTCCCAATTATATTATTAATAGAATTTTATATTCCAAAAAATGATGTCAATGTAAAAGAGGGTCACAAACTAATTTATATTCCTGAACTCTCAGACAAATTAAAAGACATCCGTGAAATCGAAAAAGCAAAAACGGTTTTTTACAATGTTAACACATTGGAAAGATTATATATAGTATATTTATTCGACAACACTAATAAATCCAAACTAGATAAATTTGAAATGACAAATGTACTATAAAAGGTCGAATATAAATCAGGTCACATTAATTACATACATATATAGGTCAAACAAATCAATTACTTAAGAAGTGGATACAACATGAATCTAATGTCTACTATAAAGAGGAATTCTACAGGATTATGTAACCACGTAATTCGAAAACGAAAGCACTTTCTAGCACTCTACATAGATAAAAACAAAATAAAATTAAAAAAAAAGAATTCTTTTTATGTCTAAATATCAAATTTCGTATAATTGTACTCAAAATATTATCCCAAATCAAAATATGGAAAAATATGCAAGTGGTTCCATTTAAAAATCGAAAATCAAACTAATTTCCGGTTAAACCGGAAGTGACAAAAAATTTATTGACTATGCCAAAAAATGTGAATTTATTTCTTATATCTACTTGATTCACAATTTCGTTTCTCTGCTATAAATATTTCAGAAGTTATAAGGGCGAACCACTTCTCACATACACCCGGTATAGTAATAAAAAATAATGTTTGCTCAATTAGCCTTCGTTTTTTACAAGTACATTTGTAATGTACGAAATATTTAGTGATTTTAAGCATTAGGGAAATAATCATGAATGTTACAATTTGAGGTTATATTCATAAATAATTTATATTAAGAAATAAATTCATATATTATCAAATATCTTTTTTTCTTCCTTTAGACTACTAAAAAAATATATTAGAAATGTTTACTGTAGAAAAAATAGCATAAAAACTAGTAAAATAAATTATTTAAATTATTATATAACGTACCGCTCCATCTGTCGTGCGAACGCTTAAGTACCGGGTCTGTACTAGTGCGACGTTACAACTAATAGCTTACCGTTTCTTCTCGCGTTCTCGAAGGCCTACCGATAATACAAAATACCCCTAACTTTACAAAAGACTTACCTAGGTACTCAATAAATACAATAAGACTGTTGAGATAATATTAACACTACTGGATTTAATTTGCTTATAGTCTTGACGCTTCCATTTTCTTTTCCCATTGATTAACATAGCTTTGAATCATGTCATTTAACGAATGGATAGCCGCATAATAGGTCCAAAGAATGGTGTGCCAAAGGTTACCAAGGGAACGACAGACAAAACAGTTCTTAGAGGAATGTCTTAACAAAAAATTTAGTTACTCAACAATAGTTAAGATAATAGTATACTGCATTACTTTATCTTTTGCGCTGTCAAACATAAACTTATGTTTAATTGTACTTATTTTGGTCAGAATGTCGGTTTCACAAAGACTATAATCTTTTAGCGCAAGCCATAGAAAAGCAACTTTTCCTTCTGTCACTGGATTCAATGAATTCGAAACTGTTATTCCTCCAATAGAAAACTAAAACAAATTTACATTCATTTAAAATCTCCCTACTACAGGAACCAATAGCATCAAACCGAATTTCTATTGCGATTTCAAAAGAAGAAACAATAAAAAATGACGTCTATTCAATCACTAACTCACCCGCAAAGCCAATTCCCATGTAATAAAATCGAAACCGCGCACTGTACCACTGTACAAATTCGTTTTTATTGCCATAACAACAACTTCGAAAGCGAAATATCGGAATTTCAGAGCTCCCCGGCATTTCCCCCTCTGTTCGGGGCTTGGGTGGAGTTTTTAAATCGTATTAGGCGATAGAGTCAAGCCAGTGTAGTAAAGACAATACTAACAGTAAGACGCATCGCGGAATAAAGCGGATGTTCAATGAAATCTTACAAGTAGCGCCCCCTCTGATTTTATTTCTCTTTGATTCTAGGAGCGACGCTTTCTTGGAGCCGTACTTGCAAGGTTTGGGCGACAGGCAAAGTCCCGGCGTGGGGGCTCCGTCACCATCGCCACCGCCAGCTTGCCGTATAGGGCCTTTCCTCTTGCCAGGACCGGCGTCAAGGTCACCATCGCGGGAATCGCTAATATCTTCGAATGGTGGTTCTGATGCTGGAAGTGAAGACAGCGGAGATACTGGTAATAATAACGGATAAGTTGATCAAGCGCGCTAAATGTTACCCTTGCAGAACACTATTCAATACAAACAGTCAAATAATAATAACAGTCAACAGGAAAATTGGTACACATTTGTTCCGAAATTAAAACGAAAATGTCAAAAAGAATCTGGTTACTTTTAACTAATAGTAGGTATAGGAAATGTGCACAGTACAAAACATGTTTACAATAGGAACCCATAGATGGCGCTGCTAAATTACTATTTATAAGCTGTATTACTAGTACGATATAAAAAAATCCGAAATTTGTAATTTTGAATATATTAAGAACTTTTATAAAAAAGTTAGGAACGCTTAGATATTTAAAAGATAAAGTTATTATGTTTTAGTTGCATTCCGAAATTTTAATTTTTAATTTCCTTCTTACCTAATTCCACAGGATATGGAGCTGCTTGTGATATAGGATTACTAGAACGTTTAAGTCGATCGCATCCCATCTGGTTTCTACCTGGAATTCAAAGAGCCGGTGCCTTCCACCTCCTCCAAGGCAAGGAAGAGGGTTGCTTCGTCGTACGACAATCCTCCCAGCCTGACACCATGGCGCTATCAGTGCGTCTACCGCCGGATAAAGGCCCTTACATCGAGCATTACCTCATCCAATCGACGTCTGGCCGGCTGGGCCTCGAAACCAGCGAAAATCGTTTCGATAACATCCCCAGCCTCATCGCTCACTACGCGACGTGCTGCGACGAACTCCCAGTTCAGCTGACTTTACCCAAGGCGATCAGGGAGGCGCGCAGTCGCCAACAACTGTCTTCCTACGCGCTGCTCGGTCAGGAGTTCTGGAGGTACAGCCCTCCGCCTTCAGCGTCGTCCAGCCCCGACGCCGACCTAGTGCTCAATCTCAACCCGCTCATGAGTACCTTTAAGACTGCCGAACCCTCGACTCCAGTGCCAAACGATCCGAAACCCGCGCGGCCAAACACCTTGAATCTAATCAATAATGAGAGCAGGATCGAACCTATTAAATGTATACCTTCGTTTAAGAACGAGCAAGTTTCTAAGACACCACCGCCGCCGCCACCGAGGTGGTCTAAACCGACAACGCCGCAGAGTAATATCACCGTTACCACCACTGTCACTTTTAGTGTTAATTCGCAAAGTCCGAGGACGGAACAGCTACCTTCATCCGAGGTGATTTGCGACACAAAGAGGATGTCACCTGAAGGTCAAACATCGACTATGAGTTCAAAAGGGAGTAGTATAAGGCGCGGAATGGAAACCGTGACGTCTCCTAACGGTTCAGTCTTGTCCCCGAATTCGGATTCGAATAGTTTGATGACGCCTGACACCCTATCACCGCTGTCAGTGACGAAGACGGCGAGGACTAGTCGGAGAGCCAAACAGAAAGTGTCTAAGCACTATCAGGAATCGGATATATTAGAATCCCCTACTGTCTACTACAGAAGCGCTGTCGGTGATAAAATCAGCGATTACGAGGATCTATGGACCAACGAACATGGCAACCAAAAGAATAAAACGACAAACTTAGCATCACCCGACCTCCTGCAACATACCGGAACTATCGTCTCTTTAAATAATAATATCTTAAGCCCAACCGATTCCCAAACCACCGGCTCACAACACAGTCATTGCAGCACCCCTAACGGGAATCAAAACAACTCCAGCAATCTATCGATACAATCGCCGATTAGCGAGAGCAACGGTACTCTACCGCAAGATGCCGCGCATTCTCCAAAGCAAAATAGTCCTTTCTACGCCGAGCCTGCCGATTCCCTCGCTCAAAATCCCGTACCTAGAAGGATGTTTAATCGGAACATCATCCCCGTACAGCAGAGGCACTCGAATCCGGCAGTGCTACTATCGCATTCACCTTTGAGTCCTGGTTTTGAAAGGGCCGATCCTGCTGACTTCAATGGTAAGGATTTAACGACGATTTTTAAGGTGTCAAATGAGTTTCCCATAGATTTTCATTGCTTAGGCACGATGTCTTCATCTGTGGATAACTTGAGTCCTAAGCAGCGATTGACTGGGATCAGGAAACCTGACGTGAAAGCAGTGCTGCCACCTTCTATCAAGCCCAAAGTGATTGACACGTGGCAAGTTGATGACAGTTGGAAATTCGTTGGTAAGTTCCTGTTGAAATTAATTTTCTGTAAATTTGGCACCATAATTGCAGGCTATCCCACACAATAATTCGCTATCCCGGGTGTCAGATACGTGACGCAAATAAATAATATTAAAATCGCCCAAAATGACCAAAATAGACAGCATCTCTCCCACTTCTAGCTCTGGAGGTCTATAAATAACTCCAACAACTACGCTAGTGTTCCCGAAAAACAATTTGATCCACAGACGCTCGTGTTAGTTAACACATATAAGACTGAATGTCTAAGAGAATTTCTGAGATAAATAGCCACGCTCCCAACCGTCCAATCTATCTTTTCTAATTACTTAGAGAAATTAAGTTGTCATTCGCAGCTCCCGTCAGCCACGTCTCCGCAATTACATCATAATCTAGAGTACCTCAAGGATCAAACTTAGGGCCCTTGCTCTTTATTGCAAGAACAAATTAACAAAATTGCTCAATGGTGTACTTACAACAAACTCCAGTTGAATATCTCGAAATGTACACTGTAATGTCGTACACTAGGAAGAGCAATCCAATTAGGTGCAATTATGTTTTGGATGATTGCCCAATTGCTCGCAGTTCTGCTGTTAAAGACCTGGGAGTGCATTTTGATCCTTCCCTCAGCTTTGTACCTCACACGAATTATATAATATCGTCAGCCCTGAAATTGAAATTGGTTTTGTAATACGTAACTCGCAAATGTTTCAAATGTATTTTATACCTACGTAAGAAGTAAGCTAGAATATGCGAGCTTAGTTTGGAAGCCCATTTTATAACACCCGTACCATATTAATAGAAAAAATTCAGCGAAAATTCCTCAAATACTTGTTTTACCGATGTGAGGGCATTTATCCTCCTAGGGGGTGCTGCTTCAAACATTCAACTTTGAATCTCTAGAACTGAGACAAAAAATTATTAGCATAAAATTTTTATATAATCTTCTACACAATAACATTGACAGTTATCACAGCTAAAATTATTGATTCCAAGAACTTCTGCGCGACTAGATTCCACATTTTATA
This sequence comes from Cetonia aurata, assembly GCA_949128085.1. Lineage (NCBI taxonomy): Eukaryota > Metazoa > Arthropoda > Insecta > Coleoptera > Scarabaeidae > Cetonia > Cetonia aurata. The sequence goes on from OX421885.1 coordinate 42,666,141, forward strand.
TACCAACCGTAACAATTAACTCTGTATCTCAACTTTAATATTATTTCACACCACTGTGATATCAACTACAGTTCGTTATCTGATATAATACCTGCATGTAAAATATATTTAAAATAATTTTGGTTTGTTTTTCTTTTGCATAAGTTAACATATACTTGTTTTTTTTTTTTTTTTTGGTCTGTTTTTGTCAGGTACCTATTCTTTTTTGCTGCACAATAGATCTGTATTTTTGTCCTTTATTTGGATTGATAATCTGTAGGGCAATAAAGTTATATTATTATAATCATGCTCGCAAAAGTAATCTTTAAACAATTGAAAACCAGCCAGAAGCGAACGTGCAGTAACATGGGCAAAAGAAAACATTAAGCAAGTTAGCAAAAGCAAAACTCTAAAGCAAATAATAATGAACTGCAAACGTACTAAGTATTCTAGACAACAAACATAATCTAATAAAAAGGCACCAGTAAGATAACAAAGGAATAAGAAACAAAAAGTAAGACATAATATAACACTAACCGACCGTCAGTACCACAACAGCTACTCAACATCCTCCAAAGATCGAACAATGCCACAATTTCCATTTACCTTGACGTAAATTAACGTCTTGTCCATCTTTTAATTTAATTTCAAAAAATCGTTATAAAATTATGTACCACGGACGTAACTTGCTTTTATGGCCCTTGACGCATTCTTCAAAATTACATTTTAGGCCATAAAAACTTTATTATGCCCTTGATAGGTAAATAACTATTAAAAAAAAATTTAACAATATCTAAACGTATACATTTACTTCCTTATTTAACCACGATTTCTGAATATTTGGTTGTATGTTTGACATGAATCATGGGCCGTGTATATTTTACGATAAGTACATACATATATGCACCTCTTTTAGATTATTTATATCTATGAATTGATAAAGATGAAACAACAGCACATACAGCAGTACGTAGTAGCTTCAGTGACGAACGTGTGTCATTTATAACCTACTTTTGCTCTTTATATTTACAAAAATTGTAAGTACCTACAATCCGACATATTCTTAATTAGATTGATCATATTTACTCCTAGCTACATTACCTAAAAACTTTGTTTAATTTGCATAGGTTAAAAGCGAAATTTCATTCGTTACCCTACCCTAATTCATCATGCAAGTCTTCACCTTAAGCTAAAATCTCGTTTTAATAGCGCCTTCTCAGAAACGGACGACTTAATAACTAACTAACTTTAATTAATATACTCTTAATTAGCGGAAGCTTCCGTATTTCTACTACACTACTATTGCGTCTTAAAACCCGCGCGCGGATTCTCGAGATATTAATTTGACGATATTTTACGAGAGTTCCGCGTCTCGCTTGTACTTCCCCGGTCCGGGGTTTAATTTGTGCGGATTAAACGAAGTTCTGAACCCATCGGAAACTTATAACTTACGACGAGTAATAACTATTAGCGTTTAAGACGTTCGACGCACGCTTACGTGCTGACTGTGTTTCTGTTTCCGTGCGGTGATTATTGATTCGAGATTCTTCGTTCTTGTTCTCAGGAAACGATGCGGATATGAGCGTGGAAAGCAGCGAGGCGGACTACGATTCCGATTGGCCCGTGACGGTACCCAATTTTCACATATCGTCCTTCGTGCAGGAACACGTCGAGAAGAGAATAAGCATACAAGAGATGATCTCTAGAGAGTGAGTATCCAAAAAAATGTTTGATTGGTTTTGTCTCCTCAGAAATTAAATATACAAGATGGGAAAAAAAAGTATAACATACGCAGTATCTTCATTCAAGTATGAGATAAATTAGTATGAAGTTGTATGTATTCAGAGTGACGATATCAGCTGATGAACTCGACAGCCCGGAAGTTGATCGCTTACATCTTCAAAACACTACAATTTCAATACTTATCAACGTCACTACAAATGTTTCGAGACAATTATTTTACGACGATTAGTTGTTTATTAAAAACCGAATAATACATCAGCATGAAATCGTGATTACTGTTTTTCGATCATTATAATTCATCATTATTTGAATTATTGTACGTGTTACCTGTATTAATTTTCAAGTTTAAGTAAAGTAGTTGCATGGTTTTTTATAGTTACATAGTAGTTAATGTATAATTGTGTGTGTGAATGACAATAAATCAACACAAACATGCAGAGTTTATCATTTCAACATTCAAAGGAGCTATCGAAGGAAGCGTTGCTTTGCCCCGATAGCTATAAACAGTTATAAAAAAAAATAATGTAATTCATGGACATAGTGCTTAGCCTAAATTGACCTTGACGACATTGTATTAAATTATTTTGCATACATAACATACACAATACTGCTTTCACAGTCTAAAATTGCACGTAAAATGCAGTATATATATTTATGCAGTTGATTGAGTGTGTTTATCTAATTCTTATCGCCTTAGTCGGCCAAATCTATTTCTGATCGAGACTTTGCTGGGAGGTATCGGCTATTTCTACGGACTAGAGCGGTAGCATACGAAATATATACAAAAAGAGCAATCGAAATTTTTAACACCGTTAAGTCACCAAACAAATGTGCATTAACACCCAAAATAACTATGTGACTAAAACTTCAAAACTGTCGAATTCCATTATTCAGCCTCTTAGCTGAATGATAAATGTAGTCAAGTTAAATTGTACGCACTAAATAAGAAGCATTTCATTCCTATGGTTTTCCATATAAAGCCCGCGCCGTAGGAGGTAGCCCACCTTGTATACACATGGTGTCTCATGACATGAACCTCACAGCAATCTCAAGTCAAAAATGTTTAATCAACATATTATCTTGAAATTGCTTCAGTGACATGTCATCCGTCTATGACGCTCCTGTCATAGAATAACCCTATATACTTTCTTAATATTTCACGGCGACCAAATTGTTTATAATAGATATATTATAATGATATTACAGGTAACCTTAAAAATGCTTTCAATTTGTTTCACGTATATCAATACAAAGTAACGAATAATACCGTTAAATATTTCTTTCCTGGTGGTTTAAAGAAACCTCTTTAATATTATTTTGGCAGTATACAGTCACCAAGAAATAGAGGATAAGTATTTACGCAAACAAAATCACAGATTGAATAGAGAACTTACCCAACAAGATTTTTTAAATATTGCAGTTGTAGCAAACTTAAGTTGACCTAGAAACTTCGCAGTATGTATTATTTGCCAGTAATCCTGAGAGATTTGTTAGTTGTTGATAATTATGTATTTTTTTTTATTGAAGATTTATTTTTTTGTTAAAAAAAAGGTATTTCTAAATTTCAAATTAATCGCCCGCACTTACAGTTTTTGTAACATGACTTTCTTAATATTAAATGAGCATAGCATTCCACAGCGTGGCTTAAATCATTTAAATCTCGTAAAATTAAATTGAATGGGCTACGCTAAAATCTATGAGTACTGAATTCAGTGAAACAAATTTCTTCTAGAACCACTCGCTAAGCAAATCTATTCTTGAACGTTTAAAATGTAATATCAAGCACACATAACGAATATTACGATTACCACAAATTAACATAGTTCTCATGCATTTCCAGGTTTCCCGATATTAGAATGTCAAACGACACCGACGAAGAATTATCCAGAATGTCAGCGTACGATAACGTGGACGACAGGAGAACTGGTATACCTCGTGCACCGCCGTCAGAAATCAGCGAACTGACCGAATTTTCCGACCCCTGGGCCGAAATTACCCCCGGAGTGTCGAACACTGAGGTAAATCGCTTGTTTTTAACGCGAAATATAAATTTGTAATATTTTTATCGCAGGCGGAAGATAGTTTCTCGGAAAACTGTAATCCACCGCCGAAGTTTGCTCCCATCAACCGGAAGAAGAGTTTCAAGGATAGGATGGATCCCCTGCTCTGTAAGTCGCCTTTATTAAATTAAATCTTAAATAAAGATAATAATTTTTCCTCTTGTGCAAGTAGAAAGTGTAGATCCTTTCCCTAAGCGATTGCCACAGCATCCAATTCCTTCTTCATCACGTATAAATCTCTTCCGCGTAATTTAATTTTAACGTCTTATTCTGTTTCCCGTCGTTCTTCCCCCACGTACAGCAGTCCCTCGCTTGGAAGCGCTGAGAAGTCGAGACCAGGGCGATTCCAGAACCGTAGGAGCGGCTATCAGAAATTTCGCTCTAGAGCTCGCGGGCGACAAGTCGACCACTTTTGCGCAGAATATCGACAATTTCATAGCCTGCACTAAGGACTCCCGAGTCGATAATCCGGAGGTAAGTGATAATCACATTTTCATCACAGACTGATATGATTTATACAGATTTCTGCGACTCTGATAGACAAATTCAAGTTCCCTACAAAATTATTTCCAGTGACTTCAACAGATCGGTACCTATTAAATTAAGTAACTATTAATGCAATGAAAAATCATAAGTAACTTTATGCTTCATAATCGTTGAAGTTACTGGGAAATGTTTAAATTTTAACAGGGAATTTGTTATTAGGCTTCATATCATTGTGAGAAATATTGTGGAAATTCACTCGTCTATAATTGAATTGGAATTTCTCTTTGCAGGTCGTCATGAGGAATATGAGGCAGTTCATGTCGGGTATGAAAAATTACCTAGTGAAACACGGTGAGAGGGGATTCGATAAGGAGGTGGAAAGGGAGCGCAATAAGGTACTTTTTCAAGTAAATTCCCAATACTTCTTTTGTTAAACAGCATTCCTTGCATTTACAGTTAAAATCAACAGAATTCCTGAACATCGACGCCATCTTAGAAGGTGTGCTGCACTGCCTCGTCGTGACACCACTGAAAAGTCACTTACACAAACTGTTCATTAACAAATACACAAAGACTGGAGCCATAAGACTCTTAGCAGACAATATACAATATGCAAACACGAGGCCCGTGTCCGAGTTAGCTATTAAGGTATTGTCGTTAAATCCATTCGCGATTTGCAATAAATATTTTTCATTCGCAGCCAAAAATAACACTGCCAAACGAAGCTGCGTTACAAACGATACAACAGTATTTAAATAGATTACAAGCCGCTGATTCTCCTTTGGAAAAGTTGGAGTATCTATTCGCTGCCATTGCTACTATATTCAATTCGGTAGGTCGAACATTTCGAACAGATTCCTTTTAATACATTTTCTACATTGCCTTAGCCCCAAAAGCAAAAACAATGGTTTCAATTGTCCGTGGTAAAGACATACGTTTTGATTGGATCTTGTATTGTAATGAAAACCATTTTTTGGCGGAAAACATTATTTGCTGCGATTATATAAAATTGTTTTCCAGGTAAAAACGACTCAATTAACCGGCTCTGGAAGGAGTGTCACTTTAGGAGCGGATGATTTCTTACCCTTGTTCGTATGGGTGCTGGTCAAGACCAATTTCGTAGCGGCAGAAATAGAAGCCGAGTATATGTGGGGTAAGGCGCATCTGAGACAAAGGATCGGCTTTATTATTAACGAGGGTGTTAATTTTTTAGGGTTACTGCATCCCTCGCTATTATCCGGAGAAGGCGGTTACTACCTGACCACGTTGCTCTCCGCGGTTCACGTACTTAAAAATTTCAAGGAAAGCAACGAAGAGAACGTCAAAAATAACCTAAAATCAGATGTGAGTGTACTGAAAGTATGTTTTATTTGTTTATTTCTTTTTTCTATTCGTATATTTTAGTTGCGTTAATTAATGAAAACAAAAAGGGAAATTTGTGAATTTAGGTTTAGTGGAAAATTCAAAATGAGATGCCAAATGAATGTCGCAGAACTATGATGTCAAAGCAATGCTCTAATAAATAAATTTTAATTACGTTTTGTTGAAAATGAAGTAAAAATGATGCCAAACAAATTCAAATTTATCTGTTGTAGTGTGAAAATTTGCTTTTTAAGGTAGTGTTCGGACAGACTATACAGAACTTGCATAGGTACCTAAAAATAGACCCTTGTAATTTTGCATATTTTATATATTTCGTAACCACCCTTGAACTATAATTAGAATTTGTGGCTTCCTTTTTCAATTTCTGCTGACTTATTGATTGTTTCCTTTTAATGTTTCTTTTCCTTAGATCTAAATTGATTGTGGGTCGAATATTTAATTCAATATAGACCACGCGTCAACCTATTATACGTTATGTTAACTATTTATATATTTCACTAAATATCATTGGCTTATTTTAATTATTATATAAAGATAATATGGTGAATATTAAATATAATTTCATTATTTATTTACAATATAATAAAACGCATGATGATTGCTAAAAACGCGGCAAAAATAATCATTTTCCCGACATTTACATTGGATATACATATATGCTTATAACTTATAACTCGTTTTGTGCAGGATATAGCTTTTTGTTTTTGTGTTGCAGGTACTTAATTTACAAATTTTACACCTTCCCAACTAACATATTCCCGACATACTGTACTCTTCTTTTTCATACTCAATCGTAGATATCCCGATCTGTCTTACTTTCTCGCTATGTTATGTGAATATGTCAGAACTAAGCCCTAACCCTTTCTATAACGTATGCGCCATCGATGAGACGAACGGCGAACTAAAGTAATTCTGCCGTAGCGGATTTCTGTAAAGCATACATGAGAGAATATGCGGGTTTTTATCGCTACGTTTTTACAAAATTAAACTGTTTAGTGAGCTGTTCTTCCACTAATTTTAAGTTTACTATTGTCTAAATAAATGATGCCATTTCACTCGCGCTTTTACGGCTTTGTAATTCAAACGTTGACCCTGCTAACACTTTTAACTCTATTTGGTTTGTTTTGATTTGAGGATTAAACTAAACACTTGCAAATCTTAACGCTTAATTGTCCAGAAAAATCGATTACCCTGAGAAATTTTAACAAAATAGTAATTTTTGTTTTAATTGTCTTTTTTTTTTCTTTTAGTGATTTCAGACTGAAATATTATTTTATTTTATATTATTTTAACGAAACACACTAAATTCACAAACATACTCTATAAGTATTAAAAACGAACAATTTCCATAAAATAATTTTACATAATGTGCTTTTTCTTAAACATTCAAACGCGCATATTTCTCCTTTGTTTCAGTCGGTATTAAAGGTGGTAGTTCCTGATGAATTGCACGGATCGATATTGACGAAAACCCTACCGGCCAGGCCGCACATGACGACAAAAGAGGTCTGTAAGATTATCGCCCACAAAGCCAGGATTACCAATCCACAAGACTTTGCCTTGTATAGATTAGTTGACGGAGAAGGTAAGACTTCCTTCCTATATATAATACTGATTTATAAATTTAAACCCGTTGGTTATTTCTAACACAGAAACACTACTGGGCGATAACGAATGCCCCCAAGACTTCATGTGCGAAGGCAAACATGTGATGCTCGCTTACAAGAGGATAGACGCGAAAATCGCCTGGCCCAAGCAACAGTCTACTAACTGATAAGAAATACTAGTCATTTGTCATCGTCTCTTCTATAAATAAATATAAATCATTATGGCTGTTTTTGTAATAATAATAATTACTGATAATTATAAAAACTCAATTTTTACCAATATAGTATAGTTTTCGAAATACGAAAAAAAATCATATATATTATATATAAAAAATAAAAATATTACTTAAGGACTCCATAAAATTTGTAAATATTTATATTATATATCGGATTTGTATAACTGCTCCCACCCTCCCTACTTCTAGTTTGACATTTCCTCCCTCTTGCGTAAGATATACTTGGGAATTTTAGTAACGCCCAAAATGTGTAATATTCGATGTTTTTTTTTTGTTTTTGATACTGTTATAGCTTAGCTCTGCAGTATTTAATATTATTACTATGTAATTTTAAACTTGTGAATTGTCTTACATATATATAAATATTATACATAACAAATTTTGTATTTATTACTATAAATTAATATACAACAAAATGTACTAAGTATAATAATATAATAGTTAATAAAACATATTCTTAAAAGCCTGTGTGTTATCATTTCCCGGATTCTATTGCAACTAATTCGGAAACCCAATGAGAGACGGGGTTGTCAATGCTTTCAAGGTTATAAGAGAACTTGCACATGCATTGTAACGTTTTCACGGTGTAAATAAACGACACAAGCAACATATTTAATAATAAATATTTATTTAGGCGCTAAGTCTAATTAAAATAAATAGTAAATAACTTGATTAAACTAATAAACGCTAATTTATTTCCGCTGTTTATATTCACTCAGCCTTAGCGGTTAGAGCTGCCCTCTCTTGCAAAAGATCAAAACTTCTGTACTTTGGGTCGGAACCTAAAGTCCTATACCCTTCCATCTCCAAGCAGCACCATCAAGCCGGGAACCTCTGTTTATGGGTGCTGCCCTCTCTTACCTGGCGGAAATGTTTTATATTTCCCACTTTTCCTCCATAACTAACGTAATTTGAAAAGAAAAACCTTCATTCTATATTGGACGTAAAAGAATTACCACGACTTTAGTCAGTTTGTGATTTTCATTTTATTTTATGGTTATATGCAATTTCCGCAAAATATATTTGCTTTGTTCTTTCTGTCAACGCTTAACGCAAAATTTTATAACGCAACGCTGTGTTTTATAAAGCAAATTTTTGCGTTATGACGCAAGAGTAAATTCAATTTACTTATGTAAATATTGTACGCACCACGGCCGGAAAATGTTTTTATCACTTAATCATCACTTTCCAACCTTCATACGTTATTAACTAAAAACGTATGTTATAAAATTAATCTATTTTATTTCGCCATTGCTAAAAAAAATTCATGATCGAACTGTTACGCTTTGTTCACCCCACTATAATACTATTATCGTCTGCGTATGTAACTAATTTTGAATTGTTTAATTAGAGAGCAGGTAAGTCATCATTAAAATAAATTAAAAATAGGGTAGGCCCAATTACCGATCCTTGCGGTACGCCAATATTGACACTTGCAGACAATTTCGAAATATTATTGCTTAATTTCACTTGTTGAGTACGATCATATGAATACGTCTGAAACCACTGATACTCTAATACCAATTTGAAGTAATTACATAATAAAATTGTATGGTTTCTGCGCTCAAATGCCTTAGTTAGGTCTAAAAAGAGCTCAACTATGTATTTGTCAGCGTCTGCACCTCTGTAGATTTCACATAAAGTGTCAAATAAAGCTGTGTCAGTGCTTTTAACACTTGGTCGTGAATGTAATTGCTTGATTTTAGAAAACTAATACTAATAAACCAATTGTTTGCGAAGGCTTAGACGGTAAAAAAGGAATTTTCTTTTGGCCTTGTTTGGCTGTATACTCAGCAAATTTATAAAATATATATAATATTCTCATTGTTTATATTACAAAAACAAAACAAATTATGTAGTGAAGCATGACTAATGTCGTCATATTAATTTCGTTTACAAGAAAAAAAGAATAAAAAATGCAAATCGGCAAAACCCTAAAACATGTCTTCATTTACCACTTCCTAACCATCAGTTGTCTCTACACCAGAAATATATTAAGTAGTGGGAAATACTGCAAATAGAACAAAGTTTAGCTTCATCAATTCCGCGTCACGCTGTCAAATTTTGATGTTTTATAACACATCGCGATGCATCATAAATGTTTGCGTTTTGCGTTATAACACAAATGGACAAAAAGAACAAAGCCAACGAGAACAATCACCATGCGTATTGCTTCCTGTCCCAAAACAAATAGAACACATTAAAGCACATGCTCATGCGTTTTAGATTGTAACACCGAACACAAAGGGGACAAAAATAACAAAACGGTATTAAAACTTTAGCGGCTCAAGTCAAATCAAAGTTTTTGTTCGGCTTGAAGTTCAACTAGTACTGAAATATGGTTTTAACGCTAAACTTGAACTGAAATTCAAGAAAATAGGTTTAAACCGATGATGATAGAAAATCAGCAATTTCGTAAATTTACAACTGTAATTCATATCACGATAAATTGTAATTTAAGGTAGATGTTAAGCTCCGCTGAGTGATTATAATAGTAGAAAACAAACTAAGAAATGAACATTATCTGATGCATCCCTACAACTAAGGCACATTAATGAACGAAGTACCTCACCCAACCTCAATAATAATTAAACATATCTTTACTCAATAATTTTCCTTTACAAAAATTACAAGTCAGAAACAGGGATTCCATTTAAGCGGTGGACGAACCAGTAGACGTACGACTTGCAGACCCAGAGCGCGATGTCCTCGATTTCGTACCAGAAGATCTGGACCTGGTGCTGGAGCGCGAAGAGACGCTTTCTACAGAACCCTTCTTACTTCCCTTTGTCGCGCGTTTTCCCTTTACTCCTTTTCCGGAACTGCGCTTTGGTTGCCGTTTGCTTTTGGGCGCCTGGCCGGCGCTCTTGATGTACTGCTGTTTCTGCTCCTGGCTCATGTTCCTCCATTCCTTGGCGCCTTCCCGAGCGATCTGCGTCGCCGACATGCCGGCGTGTCTTTTGCGATAGTCGCGCAAGAAGTTTAGGAAGGGATTCCTGGAGACGGGACCTGTGCTGGCGTGACTACTGCGGTCGCTGCTACGGCTGCTCTCCCTGTTCTCGTCCTTATCGCCCCGTTTCTGAGACGAATTGACGGAGGAACCGAACATTCTGTTATTGTAAACGTTTATAATAAAAATAAATAAATAAACGGCGCCGTTTAGTTGACAGTTTTATAACAAATTATTGACTGGTGACATTGATTGCGTTGTCAAATTTGTTAAACGTTATTTGCGTAAATAAAACCATATCAGATTAGCTGTTTAATATTAAAGGTGAATTTTTTTGCAGTGGCTAATGCGCTACAGCAAGAGGGTGTCCTCCATGGAGTGAGAGATAGCCGAATAAAAATAGAGAAATGTTATATATCAATGTTACACTATCTGCGCGATCAGTGTTGGGCACTTGGACGGGTGACCACTTAGGAACATCGCGTGTTGGTACCCTCACACCCTTTTTGTTTTGTTTTTTTTTTTAAAGACAGGATAACTGGGCGCATTTTAGGAAAACTAATTCAACAATAAGAAGAGATCGAGCTTAGTTATGTATTAACAATGTACAAATTTTTGAACATTTCGTGTAATTTGGATTTACAAGTAATAATAGTTTTTTATTTATTTTAATTGGTTAGTTATTTGTATTTATTTGTTGTTTCTTAATTATTTTTCCGCGCAACATATATACTTCAGTAATCAACCAGCAAATTATAAGCTCTTTCTCACTTACTTAGCCTTGTTGTACTTTGTGTAAAAATCTCGAAACAAATCGACCTTACATAGGGTATTTGACTTCTACGTTTTCTTTTATCATTTTCTTGACTAGGCAAATTGTCTTTGCTGTCATCTACAAATTAGAACAATTTGTATAATATCATTGGGATAAAACCACTTATATTTAGATTAACGAAATTATAACATTTTAAAAATGTGATTTGCCGCAGGCGGTTCGGCTCAACTTGTCTTGTAATACAATATCCTAGAAAATTAACAAGAATGAAATAAAGTAATGGCATTCCGTATCCATCTTGTTCCAGTACTCTAGCAAATCGGTAATAATTGCCTTCTAGCAGGGCTTCTAATGTTGGCAAGTAAATTGGCAACAACTGCTTAAATGCAAGCCTCATTTTCAACTTTGCGCTTTTGACAAACTGAACAATTTTTTCATATGTGAACATCTGTAGAAAGCTGTGAGGGCCTAGACAAGTGTTCTCCTATTTGAAAATTGTTTTGGCATTAAAATTCACAAAATTTTTAAAGAGACCAAGCTTAATGTGCAACGCGCAAGAATAAAACTCGATGCATCGAGAAACAAAGTTCACGCACGCAATGTCAGATGGCGGAGCGCTTTGTTGATTACAACGCGTAAATGGAAAAATCGCGATTGTTCCAGATTGGATTCTAGTAGCGCCGAGAGATGGCTCGAACTAGTGTTATTGTAAGAAAATTTCGAAGATACAGAGCGATACAGCACCCTCTATATCACTTACCGTTATATATCGTCCCTTCGCTCCACACCACCAAACGAAAGTTGCGGCGAAGTATTTTTTTTTACTATTCATACAGAGGATAGATAAACATAAACACACCATATAGATTTTTGTAAAAAATAATTTTCTTCGTACAAAATATAACAAAAAAAAGGAAATAAGTTACTACTTTAATTACGCATCAAAGAGGAATTTACAAACTAATTAAACACATTTTCATAAACTAGTAATAAGAAATAATAACGAGAAAAAATATCCAGGCGGCGTAAGTAAAACAACATCAAACTTTTCTTACCTTTTATGTAAAACTATGGATTAACCAACAGTCAAATGACAAATATCGCAATAATAATACATTTTGTTTGTTTGTTGCTGTGTGCTTTTCATTCGATCTTTTTCTTTTGTTTTCTTGTTTTTTTTTTTCATAATTAACAGTAAAATAATATTACGTAACATCTAAAATCAGTTGCATAAAAGGTACATAACAGTTATTATGTATTAAATGAGAAAATCCGATTTTGTTTTCATACGTTTCTTTGATGGATTTTGTTTTTTTTTATTTTATTACTTTCTTTCTCTGTTGTTGTTCATTTTTTTGTCTTTGTATATCTATATACATGCACGGTATAAACTTCTTTAGGAATTTTCACCATAATCGCGGTCGCCTACGTTTATACGATCTTGGGCCGCTGTCACTGAGAAGCCTAGGATTCTACTAGCGTCTACTTTCATCATCTTCGACTTTTTAGTCTTCTTTCCCTTGCCCTGCGTAGAAACAAACTCAATATACACTCTGTAGGACTACAATAATAGCGGTGCTTGATAGACAGATGACGTAAATAGCAGTCAAATTATTAGATGCTTGAAACACGTAATATATTCCGCACAAATTATATTCACGCCATCTTTCCAGCAAGCGCCGCGGTCGCTTTATTCCTTCAGTGGTAGTAATCTTACCTTAACTTCTTGGAAGTCAGAATTATGCTGCGAGTTGGGCGTTATTGCGGGGGCAGGGGAACACATATCGTCTTTGTGAGCAACGGTTTTCGGTTTGAGAGAGCGCCTCTTTTCTAGGAATTGCACGGCGAATTGGTGCGTGGCCGGACTGTCACCTAAGAAATCCCTGCAGTACTCCTTCACGTCGGCGGCAGATTCTATATCACGCAGAAAGCCAACGAACGTCGGTACTGAAAATAATAGAAGAATTGGAGTATGTATTATTTTGAAGGAGACTGTACGAATGTTGTCCAAGTTTCAATTGAACATTACGCAACCATATTTATTCGATTAGAACCGAAAAACGCCACCATGCCGGACTCATGGTCTATTGTTAGAATCACCATACCAACAACAAAAGCAATGAAAAGCGAATAACAAAAAAAATTTCTGTCACTCCGAGTATAAACCCACTTTCAACACTATCGCATTTCACAGTTTATCCACCATCGCCTTGTAGGAAATCAAAAGTTTAGATGTGCGCTCCCTAAAACACACAAGCCAGACTCAACCGACGGAATTCTTTAATCAAAATTTAATCATGGTCATAGAAGCAGTAAAAAGTTGTAGTAAAGTGTTCTGGTTTACATATACATATTCTGGCTTGAAGATGTGCGTTTGATCCCTGAAAGCGATCGCAATTAATTGCATCAATAAATTTATAACTGTAAAACTTGTTCTACAACTTTTTACTGCTTTTATATTCTGGCCTGAAAATATACGTTTGATACATGAAACCGGTAGCCCTTAATTTTCATTAAAGAATTTATGACACAAAATATAATTTTATTTCTTTTCAAATGATGATTAACTCACACGAAATTATCATGGATTATACAAACATTTTATTTCATTTAAAAGTGTTACACACATTTTTTCTTTTCAATTTCTGTTGAATAAAATCAATTTTGAGTTATAAACAACCATAGTTATTCTATTAGAATCGAAAAATGCCACAACGGCGCCCTTATAGTCTATTGTTGTAATTAGCCTACTATCATTAGCGTCGTTCCGAGTGCAAACCCATTTTCAACACTTTATCTATTATCGCCTGTTAGGGAATCAAGAGTTTAGATGTGCGCTCCCTAAAGACCAAGCCAAACTCTCAACCCATGAAACGACCGCAGCGTAAGCCGGTTTGTGGCATCTTTTGTTTCACAAAAATGTAGAACACTATGACGAAAACCGTAACTCTCTGTAATGCATGTAATGTGGTGCGACATCTGTATATCTGTATGTATGATGCATGAGTAGAATAAAGCAGTATGCATAAGACAGAGGGAAGAGCAAGTTGTTTTGACTGATTCCTAACCTAAAAGGTATAGTACATAACACTCTCTATCTTTATTAATAACTGATATATCCTGCCCAGAATGGAACAGTCTATACTTAAAATGATATCATTTGCTTCGGTAATTGTCGTAAAAAAAATAAACCTATATCATTTTTTTAAACAGACTTTAAATGTGTAAATAACTCTTTTCCACTAAATATATCGCCTAAGTCATATTTGAACCCCGAAATCCTTACAATACTTACTATCAACGGTAGTATTAAGGTTAACCAAGACTTTCGTACACCACGCGGTAAACTCTTCAGTCGCCGGTCCGTTGGTGGTCTTGTTGTGTGGAACCGCGTCCTCCTTCTTAGTACTGGCCTTGTTGATCTTCTGCGGCAGTTTCGCCTGTTGTTTAGAGACAGCAGCTGTCATGGCACTAGTGGAATTGCTCTTTGTAACACTGGACGGTTTATGAACTGATGATGTGTGGTGATGGTGTTGATGGGACGACACGGAATCGTCCCAGAAACCGGACGCCGCCGACGACCACTGGGTAGAGGGATTGTTAGCCCACGTCAAATTCTGCCCGTGCCAAATGCCCGCCGTGATCGGAGTACCCGTTTCTTTCTCTTTCTGCTGCTGGGCCAGTCTGGTTTCGGCTGCTTGCTACACACAAATAGAATAAGCGACAATTCGAATCGAGCGCGAAAACAGACCTTAGCCAGTCTCTCCTGCTCCTCGGCTTGTATCTCCGCTAGGGATTTGACTTGCCTCGGCTGCATCGGCTTGTTCGCCCAACTGAGGTGCATAGTGGAATGCTTTTCTACTGATTGTTGTTCCTGTACGACACACGCAAGAAAAGAGGGGAGAATTATAATGTAAAATCTGGTGAGGTATTTATTTTATTGCGATTTTTTCGACTATGTAAAAGGTTTAAATGTTTAATGAATGTATAAATTACAATTTATTTTATATCTTCCTGTAAGAGTCATCTATAGAGCGCGTTGGAATTAATTTTGTATATTCACGTCCTCAGATACATGCAACGGTAGCCTGTCGATCTCTTTGGCTCAATTGGCAGAGTGCTCCTCCAATAAACGACCAAATCTTACACGAGGTAATATTTTTTATATAAAATTGCCTCACAATTTGAATTACAGTGATAGCAGTAAAGCATTATTTCTTTTAATGATTTCACACTGTAAAAAAGTGCACAAACTGCATAATCGCCGTACCTCGGCGGCCTTCTAAGAACTGTATTTGATGTGATTCAAGTAGTAGAAACCTGTCGACCTCGTTGACTGAAGATAGGCATCATTTCATTTAATAAATATATATGTATATATACGTTGACTGGAAAAATTATAACAATTTTTGAAATAAATTTAGATCCTTTATGTAGATTATGGTTTTATTACATAAGGTCGGAAATGCTGGCTGAAGTGAATGTGGACTCATCAGCTCAAAATCTACTTACCAAAGAATGCTGTTGTTGCTGCTTGATTTGTTGTAACAGCGCTTGTTCGGCCCTCTTCTCGCGTTCCGCCTTTTGTATATCGGCCAAACTTAGCCCGCTGCCGATATTCGGCTGACTCCAAGGGGCGCTCTTCGCCACCTTCGCTTCTTGCGCTTGCTTAGAGGGCGTTTCCACCTGCTTCTGCGCCTCGCGTTTTTCCTTTTCTTCCTGTTCCAGCTTTCTCTGCTCCTCCGCCTTCTTCCGGGCCTCCTCTTCGGATTTCCGCAACTCTTTCAATCGTCGCTTCTCCTCCAACTCCTTCTGTCGCTTCTCTTCCGCTTCCTTTTTCGTTTTTTCCAGCATTTTCTTCACCTTTTCGTCGTCCTTCTTGCGTTTCTCTTCTTCCTTTTTGCGTTTCTCCTCGGCTGCTTTCTTCTCTTGGTCCTGAAAGACGAGTATTTATACTTCCATACGGAATACGACAAAATAAAACATCCTTACCAGACGCTTCTGCTCTTGTTTGCGTTTTTCTTCCGCCTCTTTCTTCGCCTGTTTCTCTTCTAACTCCTTTTTCTTCTTCTCTTCTTTACTAGCGGCGTCTTTGTCTTTCGCCGGGATCGATTGCGCTTGGATTTCCTGCGGCTGTGGCTCGACTTCGTTGTGTTCTTCTTGTGGAGGGGGTATAGGCGCGGAATCCGTGGGTTTCGCCGCGACCGGCTGTTGGATATCCCACATCGATAGAGGCATTTCTGGTGTAGGAGGCGGCAACGGTTGAGGCGTAGGTGCTTGTGGTGGGGGTTGCTGCGCGGGTGGTGGTGGTTGATTGGGGGGTTGCTGTTGCCACTGCGTATTGGCTTGCGCTTGGACATACTGATTCTGTTGCCAGAGGGAATCAATCTATCCATATGTAATAAAAATTATGCAAACCGGATTTAGTACGACCGTTCGGATTTATCACCTGTTGGTTTTGCTGCTGTAATTGCTTACTCTGCAACTGCCTGAGTAGATTATTTATGGGATCGTTGTCATTGGCGTTCGACAGGGGGTCTAGGGGTGTCGGTTTCGGTGGCAGAGGTGGCGCCATCACGCCGGGCGCGTTCAAACCGCCAGAGAGTCCGGTCAGATTCGGCGCGCCTGGGATTCCCCCGTGCATTCCTCCGCTCAGGTTATTCACCAAATTCTCACTCTGTATATTCGGCGGCAGCCCTATACCCGGTATACCTGCCGCCGGAGGTTGTATCCTCTGCAGCGAGTGCATTTGCTGTACTAAGGCCTGTAGGGGATCTAATTGCACCGGCATCGCGTTCGGGGGTTGCTCAGGTATAGGCTGTCCCTGTAATTTATTCACCTACAATGTTGAAACAATATCAGTAGGGATTATCTGGGGAAAAAACGTTGTGAATAATCGGAACCTGTTGCATCTGATTGATAATGTGCATTAACGGGTTCGTCGTCGCGGGCGGGGGCGCTGCTTGCTGAAGGTATTGCAAGTCAACAGGTGGCATCTGTAAAATTCATTTATACAGAAGTACTAATTATAAACTGAGGATAAATATTGTTTATGTGTAAATTTTATTTGAAATGCTTGATTGATGACTAACAATTCAAACTGTATTTTTATTTCTACGTTTCGGCCATATATATTGTAACAAACAAATAAAATTAAATAAAATTCCGAAGAAAAAGAAACTAAAAGACACTTGATAAAAATATAAAGAAATCTTCCTCAGTGCGTTTTTGGGGTTCGATTGAAGGATACAAGATTGCGCCACTTACCTGAAATCTAGCCTATTTGGGAACTTTGGACGCAATCAAAAAATTAAGGTTACATTTCAAATAATTAATTGGTAACGAATTGTTGCCGTCAAATCTTGTGTTTGCCGGAAAATCGGTGAGATATGTGATAAAAGTGATTAATATTCTTAACACAATTTATACATTTTTACAGTTTAAATAATAACACTTTTACTAATTCCTGAGGAAGGCAGCCGAAACGTAATCGTGACTTGTAAAAATTTCAAATAAAAAATAAGTACAAATTCGCAGAAACTTAAAAAAAAAACACAAGAGCTCACCTGCGGTGTCAGCATGTGTTGCGATAGCAAATCTCGCTGTTGCAACGGCGATAACCCCGTCCAGTCGGGCTTATAGCCCCTGGGCGGGACGTGCCTCAGCGCCAGCTGGGCCTGTAGCAGGTGAAAATTCAACAGTTCCTGATCCGGTATCTTGGCCGTCTCCTTTAACGGGGGAATGCGTACAGTCGTTAGAAACGGATTTCCATTACATATCCTAACTAAGTCACCTAACGTATAAAAACTGTTATCACATTGCCGGCGCACGCGAAGCGTGTTCGAGAAATAGCCGGCTTTATACCATTCCGCCATTTCGGTCGAGACAAACGGTCCCTGCAGGTCGCCCTGTTCATTTTTTTTTGTGGTTGAAAAAAAGAAACACAAGAAAAACGTCTTAATTTTGAAAATTGCGAAATTTTCAACTTTTTTTACATAGTTGGGCAGCGATAGAAAAAATTTTATTAGGGATTAGGAGAGCATATGTACGACAAAATCTCAACAAACTCTCTGCGACCACTACACTTAAAGAATTGTTTCTGTTCCTAAGCAATTTTTCGCTATCGTGCCGCAAAAACAAATACAGCGCCTTCATAGTTGTACGAACATGTGCTGATTAAATAATTAACTAACAAGAGAACGTCCAACCCAAAGAATAAATATTATAACGCCTCCAACAGCACAGGCAGTTATATAAGATAAAAAGACCACGGGAAAAGTCAGTGCAGCTTTGTTCTAATTGTTTTATGTGCATATTTAAAACTTAAGGCAAAAAATCAAATATAAAGCAGGGAATATCTTCAATTTTTTTTTATGCATTGTGTTATCCGAGATAGCGAGATTGAGTGTTCCTATTTTAAAAAAGACATGCCCAGTCTATATATTACAGTCAATTGCACCTGACTATTTATCAAACGACTTTCCCGTTGTTTCATATAGCTTCGTTATATGTTATATTAATGAAGGCACTGTATATAGACATTAATCGTATAATACAACTACATGCATACCTGCGGGTCCTGATAATACCACTGATCGTGTATGGGAGACACTAAATTGGGAGGTGGTTGCGGCGCATTACCGACGCTAGGCATGTTGAGGTTAGTGTTTATCTGTGGACCCTTCGGCGATTCTTCCTCGACCACCAATTTCGACACCAAGTCTTCTTGCAGTCGGTCGAAGTCTTCTTCCACCCTGAAATGAGGCAGTTGTTGTTTTTAGTACACGCCAAGAATTCCTGAAAAATGCGCATCTACCTATGCGTTACCCCTAAGACGTTCGCCAGAACCCCATTATGGCTGTTACTGTTGGTTGTTTCCATAATAATCGGCGGTCCATCTTCGAACTCCGGTTTGTCTAACTGTTGTTGTTTGGTGTTAATAGTGTTGGATTGGTCCGATTCGGCTATCTCCTTCTCCGGAGGCTCTAACTTTATCTCCCTCGCGTCTTGGTGGTGGTTGGTCTTCGACTGCGATGGTGGGGAGATGCGGTCTCTTCGTTCCTACAGGAAATTTTGCTAGTAAAAGTACTAGATGTAAGAGGAAAAGTGTTACGTCTTCGTGGTGTTCGACCTCTTTCTGTTTCGACAGTGAGACGGCCGACTTGGACGTCGTCAACGGAGGCTGTTTGGTGGATATGTTGTGTTGTGAAGACGATTTTTGGAGGGGGTCTTTTTTGTTTGGGGTAGAACGCTTGTGCTCCTAAAATCGATTAGTGCACAGTTTCACTTGCGAGTGAGTTTAAGTGTTGTCGTACCTTTTCTTCGTCCGAACCGTGATAGGCTCCGGAAGAGTCGAAGGTTCCGCCGCCTTCGCCCAAATGCTCCGTGGCCCATTCCGGAAGATCTTCGTTGTCCCAACCGCGCCGCTGGCCGTGGCCTCGGGAATTCTCGTGCCAATTCCTAGGCCGCTCTTGACCCGGTCCACCACCGGGTCGTTCTTCAATTTTGTCGCCATCTCTCCAACTTGTAGATCTCCCTGCAGGAGATAGAACGTAATAAATAAATTCACTATAAACCATTCGATGAAATTTAATTCAAATAGATCGTGGTCAAAAAAGGTGCTACCTTCGACAAGAATTCAAAAACGACATCTGGGGGTGGAGCCTATAGAATCGTTACAATCATTGGTTGGGAGGACTCGCACCGTATGAGATGCCCACCGACTGAAAAAAAAGGCTATCGCAACGGAGTTGTTCCCTCCTGGAAATGATACTTGGGAGGATGAAAATGTGGAACCTAATGTCCGACTTTTTGGGTTGGTTAAGTTAAAGAGCATAGCAAGCATAAACGGTGGTAAAGCGACTGAAGTGGATAGAATTCAATCTGAGGCGGTTAAAATAACGGTAAATACACTGTTTAACCTGAATTAACAACTCAAGTAATACCAGATGCGTGGAATGTGGCCAAAGTAATCTTAATTCTGAAAACTGGTAAACCTCCGAAAGTGTCGAGCTCCTACAGACCTTTATGGCTATATACTTTGACCAAGGCTATTGGAATTGCTCATAAAGAGGTGGAGAAGGAGATTCAAGATAGACTAGACCTGCATGGATGCCAGTTTAACTCCCCGAAGAGCAGATCGACCACCTATCCACTAGAGGAAACAATAAAAAGCATAGAGAACCTTGAAAATAGGTGGTAACTAACCATCGATGTAAAGAACGCCTTCAACTCGGCCAGTCATAGCCTGATCATCAGAAACCTCTGGGAAAAAAGAATTTCCAAACACTTAAAGCACCTAACAAATAAGAAATCGACGGTGGGGTGATCCTAGATAGCAAGAGCGGTGTCCCACAAGGTTCGGTTCTGGGCCCGATCCTGTAGAACATTATATATATCAGAGCACTGTAACTAAAGCATCGTTTGCCTTCCCGGATGATTTGGCGCTGATTGTTTGACCTGGCGATGATAGCATGCTATTGAGTAGATTATCATTTTAACAAAATAGTATGGAAGACCAACGGGATTGTTTCAAATTGGCTACTAAAATTAGATATATCCACCATAGAAAAATAACTTTAATTACTGACAATTTCAAGCAAACTGTAAAGCATACAGCTTTTCTATTTTCCTCCAAACATATACTCGAATAATAAGCAATCAACCTGCAAGAATGCATTTTTGAATTGGCGATAATCCTATGAATGAAACAAGCTAGATTCTGTGATTGTTAGAAAGTTGGTAATCAAGAAAGTAAATTGCCGCTTTCCAATATAATACTGCAATCGTCTGGTGATATTGATAGCAACATTGCACCTGAAGATAACCTTGTTGTTGATGAAGATATTATTGCAACTGAATACAATCTAACTGATGATGACTTTCCAGAGGTTGTAACTTATTATAATCCGAGACTCTAAATGGCAATAAACGATGATGACGGAGAAATTGTCTCGTTTTTTTTTTTTTTTATCAAACAAGATCGAGATATTGTTTAAATGGAATTAAATGGATAAATCCGTAAAATTCGCATTGGATCAAAGTAGATTTTATTTTGATTCTGAGATAACGCATAAAAAATATATTCACACTTATCTCAAGGAAAATATTTGCATATAAAAATATTTTTTCAGATAACCGTATCTGGAAAGAGACAAGTGACGTCATCGCCTACACCGGGGATTCCCCTACTTCTAAAACTATAAAACTAAAATTCCACTCACCCCATTTCTCTGACGGACCCCTGCTCGGATTGTTGGACCTCCAGTCTTCCTCCTCTTCCGATCTATTGCGTCTCCAATTGTCTACGGACGAGGACCGGTAAATATAGTCTTTGCGCGGACTCCAATCTGACTGCTCACCGTTACCCCAGCCGCCACCGCTCTCGTAAGGGCCCACGCTTCTCCCGTATGACTGGTACGAACCCCTTCCTCTGCTGATGCGACCGCCCCTCTCCAGTGATGCACCGCGGCCGCCTCTTACCGAGCTGTTCATCATGGGACCTCTACTGGGCCAAGTACGCTAGAATAAGAATTAAAGATGTACTTGGTACGACTAACGCACACTTTGAAGAAACAAATTTGGGAAAAAAACAGTTGAGCATTGCTGAAAAAGAAAATAAGCCGTGCCAGGAGTATAGAATGAAAAGAAATAAATAAGAAAAATCTGTATTTTCAATCATTTTGAATAAGATCTGGCAATTATTGAGTAATATGTCAAAGTGATAAAAATTCTACCTAAATATTGTCGATCTTTTTCGTTGTTCGTATTCTTAATGCTAAAATGCCCTAGTTTCTTCTTTTTTGATTCTCCATCAATAAATTTTCTTTCAACTCAATTCCTTAAGCATCTATAGATATTTGACTTTCCATCTTTAATTTCGGTAAATAATTTTGCAGCCTTCAATATGTATAATAAAACAAGTTTTATTTGTGGCGTATGGACTTTAATTTAAATACTTAATATAAAATATTTTGAAAACATTTCAAACAAATTCTTTGTCTTCATCAGTTTTGAGTTTTTTTTTATTTTATTTATGTAATTAATATTTATTAAATCGCATTTTGTCATACACATACATAAATGAGCTTATTCAAAGAATATGATCCAAACCATGTTTTATTTTAAAACTAAACTAACAACGGGTGTATTATTATTTACAAAAAAAAATAATAAAAGAAGGTTTTATCCATATTTATCTTTTCTGGTATCGAACAGAATGAAAAATTAAAAATTTTATATTTTCTGCGTTCGTTGTGTAATCTTAACTTTGGGGGAATTACCAGCTTTCTTGGCTTTCCATACGCGTATCATTTAAGCTCAGAGGTATCAAAACAACGACCTGTTATTGTTTTCATTCTGTTCGCTACCAGAAAAGAAAGAAAAATGCCAGAGCTTCTTTATCTGAGCTCTTTTTCGAGCAAACTATTAAATTTTGTAAGCAGTGTTCAGCTAATGGAGTCAATATTAAAATTTTTACACTGTTCTGGTGTAGTGCAGACAATATTTTGCACATAATCAAATTATTTTCTCTGTCTATTCCTTTATTATACTTAAAATTAGACAATTCTTGCATTACGCTATATCTTTGTTGTTCACTGTCTCTGTTACTGATCACAATGTGAAGCACATTTTTTTTAAATTCTTGCACAAATAGTTTTATTTTACACTTTAGATACATGTCTATTCATTGAGAAATTTTAACGATCATATATTCATAGATATTAATATCGCAAATACGTTGACATTCGCGCAAGTTTGATCAAGCAGGAATAATTTACGCTTAAAAATAAACTTTATAAAACGTAATATATATGCTAAATTATTCAAAAACGTCTCTTAATCTTAAACAAAATAATATTAACTTTTAAGCAATCTGATCAGTAGTTTCCCCCTTCAATCCCAAAATCGGATGGATTCGAATGCCCCTTTAGAGTAGAGTCATGCTTTTTCTTTGGAAATTTGTGCAAGTAAAGACATAGTTTTCATTAAATGTCCATTTTTTAAGATGCCATAAATGTAAAAGATGAAACTAGTTTAGTCTTTGGTTATCTTTGCAAAAGATATTTCAGAAATACCAACTTCTCTATCAACGCTATTAATCAAATTATCATAGATAATTATAGAACATTTTAGAATATCAAAGCAGGTAATTATCACATTCTAATTTGATAATTTCCAAGGTAATACTATAAATATGTTAAATTCAAAAAATAAATTAAATTAAACGACTCACTTCTTCATCTGTCGTTGGTGTAAGAACTAAAGGAACGATTGCTTGTTCTGAGTATAAAGTTGTAAAACCAAATAAGGAAGCCGGCGGTTTAAAGCCCTTCTCATACAGCCCCAACATTTCCTCTCTTCCGTATCTACAATCAAACCACCCTCGATAGCATTTTGACCATTAACAATGATATCGGTTCAAATTTCATATTAAAAAATATTTAGAAACACTCACCGATATCCAGAAAGTTGATAGCGTGTTCCACCTCCGGTGCCACCGGTGGTGGAACCATCGGAGGATAAATTCCTCAACCATTCGGGACCAAAATTCATGGAATCAGTCATACTGTTCCTAAAAATCGAGAAAATTTTAGGTTTCCTCAGAGACACATGGACCAACACCTATCCCATATGGAGTGTTATCATATTTAAAACACCATTGGCATGTTAAAGTTTGCAGATTATGACATAATACATAAAAATAAAGTCTAATGGACACATCACTTTAACACGAGATACAGGATGTGATCCTGAGGTAATACAGTAGGTGGCAGACGGGACACGGAGGTGCTCGTAAAAGTAAATACGATCTTATTTATTCGTGATAATGTTGCACTTTATTGTAGGCCAGTAGTGGCATGGTTGTTGCTATTTATAGTGATTTCGAAAAATGCACGCCAGCCGATCCAAACATTTCCCGAAACTCGACCTAAATAGTGCGGGGCATCGATCTGTCTTCGCCTCTCTTCACTGTCCACCCGTTTAATCGCAGTTTTTTAATCTCAAAAAGTCTATAAAGGCTATCAATGTACGGAGCCTAGGTGGCAGTTAACGTGTTAATCTTCCGCAAATGCGCAAATAATAACAGGCATCGGTTAAATTTTATTTATTTGAACAATCCGTCGTCTACGTCCCGAGATAAATCACATGACGCTTTAACATACCTGGGAATAATAATTCGCACTTTAATAGTAAATGGATCAACAACAATGGCTGATTGAACAATTATAGGTTAATGCGCATGTGTCGATCTGTCATGCACTTTAAAAGCGGGTGCGTTCATAAAAGAAAAAACGCCAGAGCCAGGGATTTGCAAATTTTATAACGGTATTTAAACGATTCCCTGATCAATTCAATACCGTTAGAGCAAAATAATAACTATATATAAACGTAATACGATGCCTATAAATACTCTTATCTAGTTACCGAAAGCCGTAACAATAAAAATAAGCCTACTATTTTAGTACTTTATATTACATATTTAATTAAACGTTATGAATTATCTCCAAAAGGATTTAAAATAATTAATTATATATGTATTCATCTTCTATAACAACAAGCTGTCACATTAAGCACGAAGGTAAATCGTACACTTATTTGAATAATCAAGAATCTGAAATGGTTGTTACCCGCCAATATTCAAAATAAAATTCATGGTTACTACCAACTTTATTATAATAAATTTAAGTATTTTCTTTCAAATCAAAATTTTATTATCATAATGATGTAAGACTTCTAATTACAAAAATAAAACTACATTTTCGCTCCAAATTGTGGGAGAATATATTGTGCCTTCATGTGTTAGGTATAATACTGCCAAAATTGCATTTTTCTCCTTACAACCTCGGATATTGATATCGTTAAATGCGTTCAAAATCCAACCCCTCGGATCGATTTATAATTTTACACCTGTAATCGATATCACGAGCGCGGCAATTAAAAGTCGCATATATTGCGTTGGTGGTCGTTAAGGCACCACCGACGCAAAATTTGTATATCCAAAGGTACTTTCCGTATCAGTTTCGCAATAAACGCGATTTCAACTCCTTGTAGAAAATGTCGATTTTTTTGTACATTATGGTTATTCTACTGTTATCGCTCATCGCTTATCCGTTATTTTTATTCTTACGATCGCCAAAGAACAAGTACCAATTGCTTGAGGATATTAAATGGGAACTTTTGTATTTGTACATCGGTACCGTCTCCATAACTGAAGACGTGTTGAGAGTCTTGTCAAATAAGACCGGTGAGTTAGATTTATTATCCTTTAAAATTAAAAAAAAAAAAAAAACGAGGATAATACGGACAGATGAAAAGTTTAAAACTGTATTCATTTAATATTTAATTCGTTCCTCAACTTTTGTAGTGGTTAGATATAATTTATAACGCAACGTCTATAATCTGCGGTGAATTTGAAAACTGCGCATGCCCTGTTCGTTGTCGTGGGAATGTAGGTTATATGTGAAAAATCGTGTTTTTAATTTTCATAATTATTAATAAAGAAAACCTGTTTTAATCCAAAATTATAAATGAATTATTTATAGAGCGAGCGTAAGCAAATTCTTGCAGAACCAGGAAATATAATATTGAACAAACACGAATATAGCGGACTTTGTGCTGCTCCTAATCCTAGACCAGTCCTAGACAAAACTCGGGTATAGGTAATTCCTCCTTCGGTTGCAGTTTCCGTTATAAACTAATTGTGCAGAGTTGTATTTCACGTTTGGCTTTAGTTCCTTTTAGAAAATTCAAAGCAAAGCAAGAGACCCCGCTTTGATGTGTGATGTACTGACTACCGAATTGTTGCATAGTGATGTGGTGCGCAATGTTAATAACGGTTACCGTTATCGCGACAATTCCTATCTTATATATAATTTATCGAAATAAAACTAAAGCCGCCGGTATATTAGAAAAGATTAAGTGGGAGATATTAGCTGGGCATACCGGATTCAAAGGAATAGTGGACGATATTCTACACAAATCTCATTCGGATAAAGTCGGTGAGTTTATTCTCAATATGACATGACAGGCGTGGTTTAGGCGGTAAACATACCTATCTAATTACAAATCTGTTATATTTTATCTCATGTGGTAATACATACATATGTATGTATACGGTATATCTAATCTACCATAGAATATCTACACGCAAATAATCGGACATGATGTTATGTGATATTGTAGTTTAATATACAGTGGCTTCAGTAATTAATAATATAAGAACATTGTGATGGTAACGATATAAATATGGTAAAATATGTATTTTATAATAAAAAAATTGTAAGAAAGAATGTTTTATTTGTAGTCTTTCTTTGATAGCCTTTGTAAATAAAAACTCATAAAATATTATAAAATCTATAACACATGTAACCATGTATATAACCTTGTTTTGGTTCTCCCCTTCTCCGCACATTTTGTTTAATTTGGTGATAATTCAAAGTTTTGCCACCTATTAATTTCAGCATCGTTTAAGTAAACATTAGCACAACACGAGTTTTTTTTTCTACTTTTTTTTTTCGTTTGTAAGCATAAAAACAACAAATTTGTTAATAACTCAAGCTATTTACGTATACCTACTCACAAAAACTTTACTGAAAACTATGATACGTACTTTTAGATTTACCCGAGAAGGATGGACAAGTTGTCGTCATCACCGGCGGCCTACGAGGAATCGGCCTTGAAGTTATTCGCATGCTACTGGAATGTAACATGATGGTGGTCGTAGGTAAATCTTCACACACACAAAGAACTCTGTCGCCCATAGATTGATTATATTTCAGGGTGTCGTGAAATTGAAAAAGGCGAACATTTCGCCAACAAGATGCGCATGGAAGGCACCACCACTGGGAAACTGGATTTCAAGACTTTAGACGTCAGTAACATGGAATCCGTGAAGAAATTCGCGGCAGCGGTCAAGAAGGATTACCCCAAGGTCCACGTACTCATAAACAATGGTGAATTATGCTTCGAATCAGAGATCGTAAATTAAGCGAAATGTTTGCTTTCAGCTGCTATTATGAACGTCCCATATGCTAAAACTCCCGAAGGATTCGAGTCGCAATTAGCAACGAATTATTTAGGCCATTTCATGTTGACCCACCTGCTGGTGGGTAGACTCGCCGAGACGGGAACTGAAGAAGATCCAGCCAGGATAATCCTTGTATCCTCTGTAGTCCATGAGATCGGCAGTATAGAATATGATGACATCAACTATGAGTAAATACACCAAATATCTCGGTAGTATAGGACACCTCTCTCATTTACTTTTATAGGAAGAACTTTTACGTCCCCTTCAAAGCCTATTCCGCGACGAAATTAATGATGGTCCTCTTTGGATTGTACCTGAATAATTTATTGAAGGACCAGGAACTTCCCGTCAACTCTTACACGGTCCATCCAGGCGTGGTCAACACGGATCTTTTCAATGACACTTTCATAAAGAAAGTTTCTCCGTTCTTATTAGGATTACTCTTCAAGGTAACGAAATCGCTTTGGGGGTTTCGTTGGTGCATCTTTTGATTTCAGCCTCCGGATAAGGGAGCTACCCCAATCGTGTTCTGTGCCGTCACGGAGGAAGCCAAGGCATTGGGCGGATGTTACATAGCGAACTGCCTGAAGAAGCCGCTCAAGTATCCCAAGCCGGTGCAAGAGAAACTGTTCAACTTCACCATGGATTTGTTGAAGATCGAGAAATTCGGGGAAGCTTAACATATATGTATTTGTTGATTTTTTTAAACAATTTTTAATGCATTTATAACTGTCTATCATGTTTCGTATCAATAAATTAAAATTTTGTTAGATAGAACGTCTTTTCTTTTCATTTTACGGTGTAAGGCAACAACGGATTGTTCTTGACGATTATTGTTTAACTATGAAAACAGCCGATTTGTACGAAACGGGTTAAAAAGGCGATGAAATAAAAGAATTACGGAAGTCAACACACTTGAAACGCTGAAGCAGATTACTTTGCTTGCCAAAACGGAATTATTCTGACAATTGTCAAGGACCAAGTTACGACTTCCCTTTTGTTTCTTATTCTATCAAAAAATCACAGGTAACTTAATCACGTTCTTAAATGAATATCCGTAATATTCAAACATGGCAAGGTGAGTAGATTATTGTTTCTAACTCTAATGCTTGATTTTTGCAGTTTGATGTTTGAATATATGATTCTGCTGGAGTACTGGTTTCAGAGTAGGCTATCATTTATCGTTAAATATATTATTCATCAGAGCAGCTCCTTCAATCTAATATTTGCATATTAATGTGTGTACTTACGCAGAGGTAATCAAATTCACATTAACTTATATAACATAATTAGGAGCATAGATAAACTTACAACACACAACTTTTTGATACAATTATGTTATCCCAATTGGAAAAATATCTTTTAAAAAATCGTCAACCAAATTGCTTAGCATGCTTGGTGCAGCTATTAGTGCAGCGATGCTTATCAACACCCATAGAGGTAAATTGCCCTCACCTGGGCTGCACTGACAAAGATAAATTCTCAAGAAATTCAGCAAAGAAAGTTCTAAGCATAGTTTGCTTTACTTCAGTGTTTATTACGTACAGCATCGTCCTATGCGATGTCTTTAAGACCATAAGCACGATGAGAGATTACTGTTTTGCTATGATCGACATCGCCACGTTCATAAACACCTTCACTTGGGCATTTTTCGCGATGTTTAAGCTATCGTCATTTGTTCGACAGATGACCAGATATTCGAAGATTATCGAGAGCGGCAGAACTTATTTTATCGGCACGCTCATACCAGAAGACTACCTATCGAAGATATTGACTTCAGTGACTCTTTTTAGCGGGATTTTCATCTCTGGTACTATTATAACTGGTCTGATCAAATTAACCGTCGTAGTTGATTGCACTTATTGGGAATTTATCAGAATCACGTGCTTCTGCTTCTCCTTGATATGCGCACAATTCCAGGTCGTCCAAAGGATAGTCTTCATATTGTTAATACGCAGTATCTTCAACAAGTACTATCGCCAAATAGTGTTGGAATTGACCAATGTTGGATCAGTGTTTCTGATCGGTGGAAAGAATTTATGCCAGACGCTGAAGATGTTCAAAAGATTCTACAAGGCGTTGATTGATTTTGTACAAAAAGATAACACGTTATGCTTTGAAAGCTATATCATCTCTTGGTTCACCGTTATTTTAACGGGTATTTTGGAGCTGTTTGTGATGATAGTCGATATTTTGAGGAACGAAAATTTTTGGGACGTAGATTCCATATTTCTACGGATCTATCTTCTGGCGACTATGATTGCCATAGCAGGGTCTTTGTTCTACTTTGAGCGGTTCGTTACGGATGTGAGTAATACCCCATAGGCATATAGATAACTTGATGTCTCATTCAATGTAATATTTTTCGTAATGATTTTGGATTGCCCTTCCCCCCAGATTTAAACGTGTCGTGTTAGATAAGTTACCTTAGATTAAAGTTCAAATTTGCCTACTTCTGGGACAATCTGCCTAGTCAAAAATAATTTTAGGCGATGCAGTATTGGATTCTATAACATTCTTGTGGAAAAGGTTTCTTTCTAAAATGACAAATAGAGCTGTAATCAAAGACCCAGTCTTCGGTGGGACAGCCTGTAGATTCGATTATACGAACTATCCTTATAACCAAATAGTTCGGATAATTAACGCTGTACTGTAATTTATTGTTTAAGTTTTTCTTATCTTTCGACCTGCATCTCCTAAAATATTTGTTTCATTGTAGCTCATTATTTATCATTAATTATTATATTATTCATCAGCGCAGCACCTTCAACCCAATATTTACATATCTATTTACGCCAGGTAATAAAATTCACATTATCATGTTTCTCTTTCACAAAAAAAAGAAGTACGAGCATTTGATAAACTTAACTGCACCTTACAACACTAAAAAAAATTTATGATAATTAATCATGTTATCCCACTTGAAAAAATATCTTTTAAAAAATCGACAACCAGATTGCTTAGCGTGCTTCGTGCAGCTATTAGTGCAGCGATGCTTATTAACACCCATAGACGTCAATTGCCATCACTTGGGTTGCAGTAACAGAGATAAATTCTCAAGAAATTCAACGAGGGAAGTTCTAAGCATGATTTGCTTTACGTCAGTGTTTGTAGTGTACAGCTTTATTCTATACGATATCTTTAAGACTATAAACACAGCGAGGGATTATTGCTTTGCTATGATTGACACCACCACGTTCATAAACACCTTCACTTGGGCATTTTGCGGGATTTTCAAGCTATCGTCATTTGTTCCACACATGACTAGATATTCGAAGATTATCGACAGCGGAAGAGTTTATTTTATCGGCACCCTCATACCAGAAGACTACCTAACGAAGATATTGACTTCAGTGACTCTTTTTAGCGTGATTTTCATCTTTGGTACTATTATATCTGGTCTGATTAGATTGACCGTCGTAGTTGATTACACTTGTTGGGAATTAATCAGAGTCACGTGCTTTAGTTTCTCTTTGATATGCACGCAATTCCAGGTCGTCCAAAGGATGGTCTTAATAAATTTAACACGTAGTATCTTCAACGTATATTATCGCGAAATAGTGTTGGAATTGACTAATCGATCAGTGTTTTTGATTGGAGGGATGAATTTGTGCCAGAAGCTGAAGATGTTCCAGAGATTCTACAAGGCGATGATAGGTTTTGTGCAAAGAGATAACGCGTTGCACTTTGAAGGTTATATCGTCTCTTGGTTCGCCATTGTTATCACGGCCACTTTGGTGCTATTTGTGGTGTCAGTGGATATGTTGGAGAACGAGAATTTTTGGGACGTAGATTCTCTATTCCTGCGTATCTATCTTCTGATGGCGATGATTGCCATACCGGGGTTTCTGTTCAACTTTGAACGGTTCGTTACAGATGTGAGTAATACGATTGACACATAAGCATAGATAACTTGATGTCTCATTCAATGTATTATTTTCTGTGTATTAGACAAAGCTAGTATTATTACAGATGTGTTTTATATATAAACTGTGCACTATTCATAAAAGCAAACTTTTAATTATTTATGTATCAAGGCTAGAAAGTAATGTTTTCTCGAGCGAGTTTGAATATTGCCAGTCAAGACGGAGCCTAGACGGACAACCAAACGAGTTTGATAAAGACACTTTCAGGCCGTTACTTGTATTTGTAGTGTTCAGAATACAGATGACTCATATTTTAATGACAGATTGTTTGACAGCTATTTTGACAACCGAACCCAGAGAAGCTTCAGAATGTTCAATGTTTCTCTAAATACCACAGACAAAATTCCAAACAGCGGTTATAATCACCAGGATTCTGATTTTATATGGTTCATATTTATGTATTCACTGCAATCCTTTGGAAATGCAAAGGAGTATTATTAAACATTAAACTATATGTTCGATTATCCGAATAATCGATTACACAAATCACCCTTATAATCAAATACTTCGGGTAATTAACTCAGAACTATAATTTATCATTTCAGTTTTTCTTATCTTTCGACCTGCATCTCCTGCAGTATTTGTTTTAGTGTAGCTCATCACATATCTATTTACACGAGGTAATAAGATTCACATTATCATGTATATATTATATCGAAAAAAGAACAGAAATACGAGCATTTGATTAACTCAACTGCATTTTACAACACCATAATAATTTTATGGTATAATCATGTTATCCCGTTTGAAAAAATATATTTTAAAAGATCGTCAACCAGATTGCTTAGCGTGCTTGATGCAGCTATTAGTGCATCGGTGCTTATCAACACCAATAGACGTCAATTGCCATCACTTGGGTTGCAGTAACAAAGATAAATTCTCAAGAAATTCTGCAAAGGAAGTTCTAAGCATGATTTGCTTTACTTCAGTGTTTATTATGTACAGTTTCGTCCTATACGATACCCTCAAGAGTATAAGCACGGTAAGGGATTACTGCTTCGCTCTGCCCGACATCGCTATGCTCACTAACATTTGCACTGGGGCATTTTTCACGATGTTTAAACTGTCGCCGTTTATTTCACACCTGACTAGATGTTGGAAGATTATCGATAGCAGGAGAGCTTATTTTATCGGCACCCTCATACCAGAAGACTACCTATCGAATTTACTGACTTCGATGACTATTTTCAGCGGACTTGTCATCTCTGGCACTATTACATACAGCCTGTTTAGATTGACTGTTGTAGAGAGTTGGACTTGTTGGAAATTCGTCAGAGCCACGTGCTTCAGCTTCTGCTTGATATACGTGCAGTTCGAGATCACCCAACGGTTTGTCTTCCTAACTTTAACACGCAATATCTTCAAGATATATTATCGACAAATAGTGTTGGATTTGACCAATGTTCGATCAGCGTTTCTCAGAGGAAAGAATTTGTGCCAGAAGCTGAAGATGTTCCAAAGATTTTACCGGGCTTTGATCGATTGTGTACGAAGAGTCAACACGCTAAACTTTCAAATCTATATCGTCTCTTGGTTCCTCGTTATTATCGTGGCTGTCTCTTATCTGTTCGTGATGTTAGTGGACATTTTGAAGAACGAGCATTCTTGGGATGTTGATTCTATATTCCTGCGCATCCATCTTGTCGCGATAATGATTGTTATATGGGGGTCTTTCTTCAAATTAGAACGGTTAGCCACAGATGTGAGTAATACGGTTGACCCAGACATAGATAACTTGATGTCTCATTCAATATATTATTTTTTGTACTCGCTTATCAAAACCTGTCATTTCACGATTCAATTTGCGTGCGTAAAAAGTCACTTTAAACACGAGTGCGTAAAAGTAAAGTTGGTGCTTCCTGGAACTTGAGTTACGAATTTAGTATAAGTGTTTTTGTATAGGTACGTTTTTTGATTTTATGGGTAATAAATTATCCACTGCAATATTGGCAGCTTCGCGAATTTCAGGCGGTGTACATTGCATTTCATTATCAGAATTCATGTTGTTGGTGAGGCTTTTATTTATGTATGAAATTTATTGAATTTGACAATTTTAAATTAAATGTCACTTCAAATAATCAATACTGCCAACTCAATTTTTTTAATTAATATCAAGAGATTAGTAGTGTGTCATAAACAATAACGTATTTAACAATATGTATTATTATTATAGTTCTCGTACAAAAAATATTGTACAAACTTCGTGCGTGAAACATTCCGCGAATTCGTGTCCATAAAGCGCTCGCCTACGGCTCGCGCTTTAAACTGGTCACTCATTCGCGAAATATGATTTCACGCACTTGGTTCGTAAATAACTATTTCGTACAGTTTTCGAGCAACTCCTCCCACACATTTAAAAGTGCTGTGTGTTAGACAAGATGCAAATGTTTTTTCAATATAAAATGTGTTGCTACTCGGCCAATAAACTATATGTTCAATTATCCGAATAATCGATTACACAAATCACCCTTATAATCAAATAATTAACCCAGAACTATAATTTATTATTTCAGTTTTTCTTATCTTCCACCCTTCATCTCCCGAAGTATTTGTTTTAGTGTAGCTCATCATTTGTCAATAATTATATTATATACGAGGTAATAAAATTCACATTATCATGTTTCTCTTATATCAAGAAAAGCATAAATACGAGCATTTGATAAACTGAACTGCATTTTACAACACCATAACAATTTTATGGTACAATCATGTTATCCCGCTTGCAAAAATATCTTTTAAAAAATCGTCAGCCAGATTGCTTAGCATGCTTGATGCAGTTATTATTGCAGCGGTGCTTATCAACACCAATAGACGTCAATTGCCCTCACTTGGGTTGCAGTAACAAAGAAAAATTCTCAATAAACTCCGCAAGGGAAGTTCTAAGCATGGTTTCCTTTACTTCAGTATTTATTATGTACAGCTTCATCCTATACGATACCCTCAAGAGTATAAGCACGGTGAGAGATTATTGCTTCGCTCTAACCGATATCGCTGTGTTCACCAACACTTGCACTGCGGCATTTTCCACGATCTTTAAGCTATCGTCGTTTATTCCACATCTGACTAGATATTCGAAGATTATCGATAACAGAAGGGTTTATTTTATCGGCACCCTCATACCAGAAGACTACCTATCGAATTTACTGACTTCAATGACTATATTCAGCGGGCTTTTCATTTCTGGCACTATTACATACAGCCTGTTTAGATTGACTGTAGTAGTGAGTTGGACTTATTGGGAATTCGTCAGAGTCACGTGCTTCGGCTTCTGCGTGATATACTTGCAGTTCCAGATCATCCAAAGGGTTGCCTTCGTAACTTTAACACGCAATATCTTCAGGAAATATTATCGTCAAATAGTGTTGGATTTGACCAATGTTCGGTCAGTGTTTCTCAGAGGAAAGAATTTGTGCCAGAAGCTGAAGATGTTCCAAAGATTCTACAGAGCGTTGATGGATTGTGTACAAATAGAAAACACGCTAAACTTTGAAATCCATATCGTCTCTTGGTTTGTCGTTGTTATCATGGCTATTTCGGATCTGTTCGTGATGTTTGTCGACATTTTAGAGAATGAAAACTTTTGGGATGTGGATTCTATATTCTTGCGCACTCGTCTTGTGTCGACAATGATTGTTATAGGGACGTCTTTGTTCAGCTTAGAACGGTTAGCCACAGATGTGAGTTATACGGTTGATCCAGATATAGATAACTTGATGTCTCATGGAATATATTATTTCTCCTACAGATTTCGAACGGCTACATTTAAAAGTGCTGTATGTTAGACACGATGCAAACGGATTTTCAATATAAAATGCGTTCCTATTCGTCCACTTTTCTTTGTTAAACCCCTACTTATTATTTCTTTATGATTTGTAGATATGTATCTAGAACAAATTCTCAGTATTCTCTTGATTGATTCTTGAAGCGGGAGTTCTATTACCGAACTTCAGAAATTGGTGCCAAAAGATAAAACTGAACGTTTTAAATATATCAAAAAAAAAACAACAGCAATGAACAACCTCTGGATGTCTTTGGTTTCACGCTCTGCAAAAAAAAATGGTTAGAACAGTAAAACAAAATAAAATTTCAAAATTATAACCATTATTTTATTTGCTTGAAATATATAAAGTGATACTTATATTTTCGATATTTCAAAAACATTAACAAATATTCTATTCATTCCATTTTTTCACCTACAACTTACGGCATTATTTTAGCTATATCCGTTTGGCCAAAGTATTGCAAATGGTGGGGGTGATAAAGCGGATACTATCGAAATTTCCCGACTGATAGTCTAGTGGCTTACACAATTGGCTATAAGTCGTGGGCTTCAGGGTTCAAATCTCACTCTGGTCAATCACGACCGTTTTTTTTTTTCTGGGGCCGTAATGTTGATTAGAAGAGAGATTCGGTGCGGGGGTGATTTTTTTTTTGACTGGGGGAAATCCTTCATGGAGACCATTGCCTAGTATTTACAGCAATGGTAGTGTGGGATTCTCTAACTATTACACAAGTTACCAGAAACCTCCATAAGGATGGGTCATCAAGTTATCTATGATCCAATTCAAAGGTTCTGCCCAACAAACAAACTTTTCTGCTTTTAGGGAAACAGCGTAATATCGTTCTTATATAAATATCCAATCAGCAATTTGTCATCAGAAGAAGCCCTCCAATTAGAAGGGCTTATTATTCTGTTAACTACAGAGAAACCACGTTTAGGAGCGTCTAACATTTTTACTTTGGGCACTCGACTATTGACTTCCGTAAGTACAACAGAATTGGTTTACTGGTAAATTCAAACATATGCACCGTAATTTTTAGGTGTCAGGAACTACAGTAACCTACACTTTAACGGCTTTGCAATTCTACCTAACGCTGTAGGAAGACATCAGAAGCGATTAAATCAAATTATGTAGTGTCACCAATTTATTGTAATTGTCTATTGCATCTTGAGGATGTGTTTCTAGCCATTAGTAACAGGAAGTAGAATGTTAATAAAAACGTGTATTTATTACCAAACGCCTTCATATATCTATCCAAAGTTTTAATATCTGTTAAAATATGAAATTGCTTGCTGCATTCAGAAATATTGATAGTACAAGGATTTATAACGCCATGCTGGAAAAGTGAAATTGAGGGTAGAGCAGAACCGGCTGGTGCATTTCGTCACTGGGAGGGCTCCGAAAATAATGTCTTTTAAAATTCTTGTATATAATTTGTAATTTTCAATTTTTCTTCCCAGCCTTTTGGTGTTTTCTGTTCGTTCAAAGCCTCTTAAATATTTTCCATGTCCATTCTTTTCCTTTTCCTCCCAAAAATTTTATCATCTTTGGGACTGTTTCATCCTCTGCACTTGCTTTTCCTATTTTAATCTTGTGTATTGCCTCTTCCTATTCTTCTCTATTTACATTTTCTTCTATCATCAAAGGGTATTTATTGAATTTGTCTTTATAATGTTCCGATTATGCCTCACGAATATCCCTTATTCACATTTGTATCTGATTATTTTCATCCCTTATTGTTTTTATTTTCTTTCAATATTTTTATTCTTGTCCAGAATTTTCTATTATCATCGTCTTGTCTTATGTGTTTCCATTAACTGTAGAGACGACTAAACTAAAACCAAGTACTTGAGAGTCTATTTAAATAACCGAATGACGTTTTGGGCCACATCTGCTATGCGGCAAAGAAAGCAGCTCAGATGGTGGCATCCCTTAGTCGCCTTATGGCTAATATCAGAGGGTCCTCCGCAGACAAACGACAACTTCTAATGTCAGTATCCGTATCCATCTTCCTCTATGGATGTGAGATATGGGCAGAAGCAGACTTGATAAGAAGAATCATTCATGGTGATGATGACATTGGATAACGTTGGATTTAGTCCGGCTCCCTGTCGTAGTCCTATGTCAGTTTTAAACCCTTCTGATTTCATATTGTTTTTAATCACAAAGTTTACGTTAGTTTCGTACAAGTCTTTTATAATTCTGTTAAGTATACCCTGAAGAAATTTCAATCCTTTCCAGATTTTTGTTCTCGGAACTGTATCAAATGCTTTCTCTAGGTCAATGAAAGCTATATAGAGATTTTTATTTTGTTGATGCCTTTTTTCTATTATTTGTTTTAATGTAAAAATGTGGTCTTCGGTACTCCTTTAGGTCTCTCTTAGGTCTAAATCCACTTTGTGTCTCTGATAGTAGGGGATCAAGTATTGACATTACTTAGTCCAAGAATTTTAGCACCAAAAACGGGTTCGCTCCGCAAAAAAACCTGATAATTGATTTTTCGATTGGATTATGTCAGAGGGTGTCGTCCCCCAAGTATAAAACCAAGTTTGTGTCGTCCGACACCGCGAGCGTTAGCCGCCATCTTGAAAAACGCCTTTTTGCAATTATCTCGGAAACGGTGAGTTTTACGTTAAAAATTTGCGGAAATAGATATTGTTTTTCTTGTGCGCTAATGCGATCAACAATATTAGCAGATCGACTTCCTCGCCCACGACGGACTGTCTCGTAATGCGAAGAAACACCCGCAGCTGTTTCGATAATCACCGTGTTATTGTATTATTGTTAGCGTCTCTATTATAAAATTCTTCGGTTATTACACTTTTTTCTGGCATGCTACAGTAACGTATTACCAATAATCGCTGTTTTTCTTTACCTGACGGCGACTTTCATTGCGCTAGAACTCAGCAACTATCGATTTAACAAAAAAAAGGTTTCATACAAAAATTGTAGAAAATGCTCTACAACTTTGATCATCACATTTTTTTTCGTATTTCCGAAAATTATCGAGATATTATGCAAAAACCAAAATTTTTCTTTTTAATCGACTATATCTCGGTAAATATTAACAATAGGGAAAGAAGTTTCAAATAAAAAAGATGGGAAATTTTATCTTCTACGAAAAAGGTCCTCACAATCTTTAACGTAGAACTCACCGTTGCCGAGATATTTGCAAAAAGGCGTTTTTCAAGATGGCGGCTAACGTTTTAAACTTGGTGGACACCCTCTGACATAATCCAATCGAAAAATCAATTATCGGAATTTTTTGCGGAGCGAATGTCTAAAAATCCTGGACTAAATCTATGATTGATTAGCTGTTCATATATCTCTTTACCATTGTATTCAGTAAAGTTACTATTATATATTTTTTAATTTTAATTAATTTAAAAAAATGATTAAGTATAAATAATGCCGGAGATGGTCTATACACTGTGAAAAAATGGGTAAACGAAACAACAGTTTTGCTTTTCATTGATGCCTTTTATTTAAGAGGAAAATAAATAATTCTGTACCCTTGTTACTTATCCTAATTTGTTGCTTCTAATTACATTTCTTAAAGCTAAAAAGTTGTTGGTTCTAATGGTGGTGACGTTTCGAAACTTTGGCGTTACCCCCACCGCCGCTGGACCATTGAAAACCGCTGTTTCCACTACCTCCCCAACTACCGCTTCCACTGGCTCCCCCGCCACCGGAAACTTGGCCATGTCCGTTTCCGTTTCCGCTTCCGTGTCCACCTCCGTTTCCGCCCCCGTTTCCGTTTCCGCCCCCGTTTCCGTTTCCGTCTCCGCCCCCGTTTCCGCTCCCGTGTCCGCTTCCGTTTCCGCCCCCGTTTCCGTCCCCGTTTCCGCCCCCGTTTCCACTTCCGTTTCCGCCCCCGTTTCCGCTCCCGTTTATGCCCCCGTTTCCATTTCCGCTTCCGTTTCCGCCCCCGTTTCCGCTCCCGTGTCCGCTTCCGTTTCCGCCCCCGTTTCCGCCCCCGTTTCCACTTCCGTTCCCGCCCCCGTTTCCGCTCCCGTTTACGCCCCCGTTTCCATTTCCGCTTCCGTTTCCACCTCCGTTTCCGGTCCCGTTTCCGTGTCCGTTTCCGTTTCCGCCCCCGTTTCCGCTTCCGTTACCACCAATTTGTCCGCCTCCACTAATTTGCAAGATACCGCTGATGACGCTGCTCCAACTTATCGTTCCGCTGCTTTTAGCTGACAGATTCACGGTTTGAGCGAACCACAAGCTGAAGACCGAACTGCTATTCCCAAACACGCCAACGACGATTCCACCGACAGAGGAGCTCGTAGCTTGGCCGAAGAATGCGCCGTACAACCTGAGGACCGCACTGGCGTTGGCGGAACCAACGACAGAGCCCACTCTCTGTACCGAACCAGATTGTACCGCTTGCAACAATGAATAGACGCTGAAGGCACCGCTGGAATTATAACGTTTCACTATGGCTTTAACGTCAGCTTCGATCCTAGAGTATCTTTCGTTAAGTATATCCTGCTGGAGAGTAGCGTCGGTTATTAGGTTGCCACTCAGCCCTCCTATGAATGACCATTTGGCAACGATCGCTAAATCGGAAGTGACATTGAGGGCGACCAAGTAATTCC
Source organism: Cetonia aurata (assembly GCA_949128085.1). Classification (NCBI taxonomy): domain Eukaryota; kingdom Metazoa; phylum Arthropoda; class Insecta; order Coleoptera; family Scarabaeidae; genus Cetonia; species Cetonia aurata. Next base: position 42,705,696 of record OX421885.1, read on the forward strand.
TATACAAGGCGACTGCAATGTTGGTGTTGAGGTTATAGATGAGCAGGACGTCGCCTACCAAAACCAATTTAACATTGTAATTGCCCCCAGAGCTAGATTGGATGCTCAAACGCAAGACGTAAATACCGTCAATCCTGGTGACTATCAGAGCGTACGAGGACCCGTTGATTGTGATGTTGAGACTAACCGGGTTGTTCTGGACATTATCGATGTAGCTTATAACACTGGATATACTAGCGTTACCAGCTATGCTGAGATAATCGCTAAGTTTGATAGTATACTCCTGCAGCTGGCTGACTCCTTCGCTCAAACTCTGCACCAATATGACTATAAACTCAATCGCTATCCGCTGGTAGTATTCCACACTCAATCTGAAGACTTGCACTATCAATAGAGATATTTGAATGTCGATATCGATGGCGACCACGAGGAAACCCCAAATGCCTTCGGCCACACTCAAACTACCATTAACGATGGCTACCTGTAGTGATCTGAATAACACGCTGAAGGAAGCTTGTAGCTGTTGGACCAATTGGGCGTTGCCGCTGAATATCACCGACAGATCGAATTGTCCGCTATAGAACGCTACGATTATCAATTGGAAATTGAAGCTTCCCGATGTGGAAGAGGTTATGGAACTGTATCGGGATATGAGGACCTCGATTTGAGCCACCAGTTTGGTATAATTGATCGATCCGTCGCTGTTCTTGAAGTTGACCTGTATGCTGACGTAAACCGCGTATCCGGTATTGATGTCTACGACCACAGCTCCTCCCGTCTGGATGTTGAGGAAGACGATCAAGTTGCCGTTCACGGCGATCGCTATGTTCAGGTTGGTGTTCACTATGACTACGAGTTGATACTCCACGTCGTAGGCTATCTCAACCCCACCTCCTACATCTATTATTACGGAGGTGTTTCCGCTCCCTGGAAAGAAAAGCAAAAAATGATTGCAAAAATTGTCTTCAGATCATTCCTACAAGACAATTGCCCTTGTCACAGATCAGTGACCACAATGCGTTGGTTTCGTGACAACGACGTTGTCTTGTTGGACTGTCCTGCCCAGTCCCCAGACGTGAATCCCATTGAACCTCTTTGGGGTATTCAGGGGACACAGCATTACATCCAAAACAGGCCTTAAAAATACACTGCTTCAAAAATGGAGTACTATAGACGCGGAATAGTGTGCAAAACTTGTTCGCAGCATGCCTGAAAGAATTGCTGCAATTGGCGTTACAAGAGGTGGGTGTATACAACCACCCCTTGATTTTATGACCGCGTTTGTATAGACAATATTGATGAAACTATTCAAATTGACCAATAAGCATAAAAACAAAAACAGTTTAAAATTTGTCCCTACACAAGTGAAACTAAAAAATTATTGGCTGTCTAATACTTTTGGCCAAGTGCGGTAGATGCCACACATTTCTTTACATTATTATATCAGAATAGCTCATCAAACTAAATGACATAAATAAAAGAAATACTATTTTTATAAGATACAAATTTATTCATGAATTTTTCTAGTTTTGCTAACGAAAAATACTTGATATAAAAAAAATTAACAACGTTGATAAAGCTTCACACAAATCGGAGAGATCTTTTATCAACCTAAACACGCCAAAGTTTTTACTTAGGTATCTACATAAAAAAAAAGTTAAATTCAAGCATAAGCTATGGAAAGCAATTGTTCAACAGAGAAATTAAAAATTTGAATACGAAAAATATAAAATCAAATACTTACAGTTCCCACTTTGACTTGTGCATTGCAAATGACAAACATCAGCTGGAATAACAGAAAAGAACGAAATAAGTTTAGAGAGGGAGAACTCCCCATTTAACATTATTGAACTTACCAGCTGAAACTGTCGCTGCCAAGAAGGCAATGGCCAATATGACGGTTCTCATTTCGCGTACTAGTAAACAAGAAGAACCAATTTACTAGCGCGACTAGAATTGGTTAACCGGCTAATCTGTACCCATTTATATACTCGGGCGACTTTTCCAAACTCGCAAGGGGCAATTCGAAAAACGCAACCAAATGGACATTCCACTAATCGGGAGATATGCGAAACTCGATTATTCGAATACTTTTTTCGCTGCATTTATGCGTTTAACATATTCCAGATGATAAGAGACATATTTGTATAAAGTACACAAGGTTACAAAATCTGTTCGAAAGATATGAACATATATACCATTTTTTTACTCCTTTATAATACACTGTCTTAATTCATTCTACATAATGATATTCTGTAAACCCTAACTAAATATCGCTACGCGAAAAGGACGTATCCCGTATCAGGTGTGATTCACTCGCATCGGCAATGTACAGTCGGCGAGTTTTTACCCTAGTGTGTATCTCTTGAATTTGAAGAACACTTCAAACAAGTTCTCAACCATAAAACTTTATTAAAAGACATTTTTTCAGCAACAATTGGAAGAAAATGATTGTTACAGTTCCTTCCAATATTTAATTGAAACATACGTCTCTTCATACATGTGCAATGTATTTCTAAAAGATTATGTCAAAAGTATTAATGCCAAGTCTCGTTAGTTATGTTCATTTATTGATTATTTAATAAAATACAATTTCTATTTTATTAAACGCAGCTCCCAAGCAAATACCGGCAAATCGTTGGTCCCCCACCAACTTCTAGCTGTCGGAGTATACCTCTGTCCAGGTATTGTGCCTGTAATCTTGTCGGGATTGGTTTAATACAAGCGAGTGGTCGATTACTGCGCGCGGACGTTCCTTGGAATTCCTAACTTAACCGACTTTTTCTCTGTGCCTGCATGACTCATTAGCTTCTAGTAAAAGCAAAGAAAGATACAAAAACTTAAGTCTCGTTAGTGATTTTCATTTATTGATTATTTAATTAAATACAATTTTTATTTTATTAAACGCAGTTCCCAAGCAAATACCGGCAAATCGCTGGTCTACCGATATGTCCCCCACCAACTTCTAGCTGTCGGAATATCCCTCTGTCTATGTATTGTGCCTGTAATTTTGTCGGTATTGCTTTAATACAAGCGAGTGGTCGATTTCTGCGCGCGGACATTCCTTAGGATTCCTAGCTTAACCGACTTTTTCTCTGTGGAGATACTGTCGTTTCCGCACACTGCTTATTATAGCTTTTTTACGACGACACTAACAGAATTCCTGGTGATAAGAAATCCTTGTAAGTATATACCTTTTAACATAATTCACAACGCAGAAATTTTGCACAAACGATAAAATTTGATCTATTGTAAAATATGTAGATAAATAGGAAAAAAACATTGTAAATAACTATAATTTGCAGTAATGCACGCGCAGTATTATACAAATGTGAAGGCCAAATTATTGATTACTGCAAAAGAAATTATTAATGACTATTTTTTTTTACTATCAACAATCTTTCTTTAATATTGTATCGAAATAAATTGTATTTAATCTTCCTCTTAATGTAAAAATTTGTAAACCGGCAACTGGTAAAAAAAGCTAAAATTATTAAATTAATGATTAAATTTTTTTGATGTGGATTTGTTCCTGGAGATATTTAAGATTTTATAAGAGATTTTAAAACACCTACGGTACGGATCACAAGTTCTTTACCGACATAACAAAACCAATTATGCTCCTGCATATTCAATTTAAAATTAAAAATACTCCCTTGTATTCTACGCGGTAGAATACTTTTGATTAGTAGTGTATATACAATACATATAAAATAATCAGGACTGTTTTGTTTATACATCATATTAATAAAACAAAACACTATCGCACGATGAGTAACACATGCCGCTGCCTCCTTATCACAGCAACTACAAACGCTTTCTGGTCTCCGAACCGCATGACCCCAAACAATCCGACAGATGAAAGACAAAAAAACGTCTCTCTCGACTTTTGTTTATCAACTATACAGCTGAAAAGTATCTCACAGCTTCCTCGGATCTCAGATCGGCGAGCATAGCAGAACGCGACAATGTGTTAGGACGATTCCGACTTTCCCTTCTTCCGTTTTTATTTTGACATGTCGATAAGATGATCGCATTTAGCCAAGCGCGCACGCTTTTGATTGTCTTGGCGATCGTCAGCCCTCGCGAAGGGAAAGTTCATCGAGACGAAGAGGAATTTTTGAATTTCGGTGGGACTAAACGGTCTAGCGTTTTCGAAACGGTTCTCGGCGACAATTCGGAGAATGCGGTGCTCAAGAACAAGGTGGAAGTGTTGGGGCGGATCTTCAAGGAGAGAATCGACGAGATCAAGGCGAAAAATAAAAAGCTGGATTTGATTTTCCTGATCGACGCTTCGTCCAGCATTGGGGAAGTGAATTTCCAGAACGAGTTGAAGTTCGTGAAGAAACTGTTGAGTGATATCGTTGTTGATTACAATCATTCGAGAGTGGCAGTGGTGACGTTCAGTTCTTCTGAGAAGATAGTGAGTAGTACATTGTCTCTAAGTCTCTGATGCATACAATTTTTATAAAGAATGACATTTCTTGATTAAGCTACAAATAATTTTTTTTCCGTCTCGTTCAGTCCATCCGGTATATATACTTAAAAAATAATTGAAAGAATTAGTTATATCAGTGTATGTCAATCGTTAAAATCAAAAATTAATAAATTGCCTTGGAAGAAAATTATTTTTTATTAGTAATAATGAAAATTCCTTATTGTTGTAATGCAGATCAAAACAGTGGATGAAATATCCAACCCCAGACAAGAAAACAATAAATGCCTCCTGCTCAAGAACCTCTTGGAAAAGACCAAATACTCAGGGGGTGGTACTTACACCTTGGGCGCTTTCAAGGTGGCACAGGTAACTCTCACCAATCTATTCGCAATACTACTTTAGGATTAAATGAATTTAAAACCGTGCACGCGCAGGCTATATTCAAAAAGTCCCGAAAGGACAGCAGAAAAGTCCTATTCCTGGTGACGGATGGATTTTCAAACGGCGGAGACCCAACCGGCATAGCCGACCAACTCAAGGAAAATAAAGTGACCATATTCACCATCGGTATAAAGAATGGAAACTATAAGGAACTCTACGAACTTTCCACTTATCCCGGGGAATACTACAGTTACCTTTTGGACAGCTTCAACGAATTCGAAAGCTTGGCCAGAAGAGCGTTACACGTTGGTGAGTCTTGGTGGGATTCGAAAAATCTATTTAAAGCTAGAAGGTGACTTGCATGCAAAATCTTACATATAAATAATTAATAACATGTTTCATATACACAGAATTAATCAATTTGACGTTTGTTTTACAACTTTATCGCGCGAGGATATAAACAATCTTCAATCAGTTGTCCGACAACGATATAATTCTTTGTTCCTAAAATATCGTTTTCGTTATCTTGTCGTTATAAATAAGTTCTTTTATAATTGTGGCATTATCTTCCTTCTCCATTTAAAGTGTTAAAATGTGAATGATCTCTTGCTTATCTATCTACATTCTTTCACGGCGAAAATTAAAAGATTTGCAGACCGGGGACTATGCCCCCTTGGGGACGTCTGCGCCTTGCGATTTCCTGTGCAAGGAAGGGAATTGTTGCGACAAGAGGGCACATTGTTCCTGTGGGACGTCCACTGGTCATTATAGTTGCATCTGCCAGCCAGGATACTATGGATCGGGATTGGTCAATGACTGTTTACGTAAGTTTTTTATGAGAAATAAATGAAAATTGCAGGTTGTCTTCTTTAAGACAACACCCTAGTGTTACACCTTCGAATTTTACTTATTTTGCTATTAAATAATAAAATAGTATTTTAAAACACAAGTGTCACAATGACGTTTATGTAATGCGAGTACAAGTTTGAAGTACGAGCATTACAAGTCATTGTGGCACACGTTTTTTACAGTATTTTTTCTAATTTGCACATTAATCGCCTATATTATACGTTCCGGCAAGAGTCCCGCTAGTGCGTTAATATCTCATTACAGCACAGTGTGCGGTAATATTCATCTCAGCATTGCGTCGTCTTTTGTTTTAGCTTTATTGCAACATGCAATTAGAAAAACGCTATTTTTTATAAAGAAAGGTTATAAACGAATGGGTTTGTGAAATCAGCGCTTGCATACCTAGATTATTGACCAATTTCCTTTAGTGAGCTTCTAAAAATAAAAAATATAAAAACCCAAACATTTATAAATACTTCGTGTAAAAAGATAGCAATGTCTACCGACACAATCCAAATGGATTAGAAAAAAGCCGGAACATGAATAGCTGGCGTACTTGGTACAAATCCTAATTATTGTTCATAATTCCTTCTTTCAGAATCAGTTTTAACATATTTGTGCATAAAATGATTTATTTTTATTATTATTTGTCTTCTCTAAACATGTTTGTGCGCTGAGCTCCAAAATCACCAGATAAAATTAAAAAATAAAGTTCAGCGTTTGACTGTCATTTCTCCTTGCATCGGGTAATGACAGTTGCCCATATGGCTAATGACGGTCAAGAAGTTACTTAAAGTCACCAAATAAATACAACCTAAGCACTTGTGGAAGAAACTTTAATAGAGAATTATAAAGCACAGTCTAATTATATAAAAAAAAAAACATTCAATTGAAGTTTACGATATCTTAGGTTTTTGGAATGACTTAATATTCCAACCTAATACAAATCTCTTGATTTTTCTGACTTAAGTGTTATTAGTAAGATCTTGGAAAGAAATATTGCGCAGCAACTTGTTACCCATGCATTTAAACAAACATCGTCCTAGGCAGAGTGGATTTAGAACTGGTTTAAAACTTGGCAGATTTGTAGGAATCATTGAGTGTTGTAAATCCCCATTTTATGTTTTAGCAGGAGAGTCAAATCTACCTATAGAATTTCGAACATTTTTAGTTTTTTGAGACCTAAACTGTTGTTATGACGAAAAGAATATTAAATTATATACCACCGAATTCGTCTTTCATAGGGTCTATCAAAGCACGACAGAAGATAGTTTTCTGGCTCCGTTACAACTAGCCCCCAACTCGTTATTAGCCAAATCTAGTCAAAGGCCATTTCACAAGCTTATTCAGACAGAGTCCATCACCAAACAATTTTAAAATCAATGAAATTTTAACAGCTTGTCCAGCGGGTAGCTTTGGTAATGGTCCAAATCTATGCTTGCCATGTCCTGACGTCAACCACATTGCAGAAAGCGGATCGGAAACATGCAAATGCAAACTAGGTTACCAATCGACAGAAGACGATAGGTGTGAAGGTAATACAATTACTTTAATATCATCCAAATTGTTAAATATTATCCCCTCTAGTAATCAAATGTCCTCAATTATCTCCTCCCGAACACGGTTACTTCGTCAAAAGCAACGCTTGCGCCCATGTCTTCAACAGCGCGTGCGGGGTGCGCTGCGAGGTCGGATACACGTTGGAGGGCAGCAGCATCAGACTGTGCCAATCCAACGCCACGTGGGGTGGGCAGACGCCATCTTGCCAAGGTATTACAGGGTATCTTAGACCATGTTCAAGGGAAAAATAATCTATTTTATTAGTGAGAACGTGCGAAGCTTTAACATCACCAGCTCACGGCACCATGCTATGCAAACATTACGATCTGGAAGAGACCTACAGTACAGAATCGGAATTGCCTGTGGATACCGTGTGCTCTTTCGCTTGTGAGAGAGGAAGGACCCTGGTCGGATCACGACAGCGCACTTGTTTGCCGTTAGCGCACTGGGACGGCTTGAGAACTTCTTGCAAGCGTAAGTAAGGTCACCAGAAAGAGATGCCGGCATCACGGACGGTTGGGAATGTTTGCTCGATAAGCACCTTCTACCTTTGATTGATTAAAACTTATTGAAGGGGATGTAAGGACTAAGAAACGGTGTATCTTTGCAGAAGTCAAGTGTAACAGACTCTCCAAGATCCAATTCGGACACGTCGAACCGAAGTCTTGCACGGTGGGGAAGCAAGCTTTCGGGAAGAAGTGTAATTTCACGTGCGACGAGGGATTCGAGATGGTAGGACCTCAAGAAGTCCATTGTACGGGTGTGAATGGAGCGTGGAGCGGAAAGAGGGAGACCAAATGCAAAGGTTCGGATGACTCGAATTAATTTTTGATGTCCTTTTAGTCTGTGGATTCTATGAACGAAAACTGCATAATAGCCATGTCAGTTTGAGGAGGTTTCCTTTAAAGCAATTAAAGTGTATTTTTAATATTGTTTTTGTTCTGAAACTTCTCAAATAGATTGACCAATTAGAAATGGAAAGCAAAAGATTTTCTTAAAAATTTCTAAAACAAATCAATCAATTACAAAAAACTAAACCCCAAAATGCAGTGTTTCAAAAAACCATGGATAAAATTTAATACATACTTTACGCAGTACACTATTGGACACCATTGCTAGAATTTTCATTGCAGATATCACCAAGCCGATACTAACATGTCCAGGCAACATAAAGAACCACACTCTACCAGGTAAAAATTACGGTCAAGCAATTTGGAGCCCACCAAACGCCACAGGTAATCCAAAAACAAAAATGAATGAAATTACTTCCTAAAAATACAACCTCACTCAACTTGTTTAGACAACTCAGGGTTAAACGTAACTTTATGGACGAAACCGTCCATGAAAATTCCGACCAGTTTCAAGTTCAAAATAGGCACTACAAACGTCACATACTTCGCACAAGATATGTTCAAGAACACAGCCAAGTGCTATTTCATAGTTGAGATATACGGTAAAAGAATCGAAGGTTCTCTTTATTTCCAGATGCTCAATCTAGGGTAAAATTGTTGTAGATGAAGAAGCACCGACGATAGAAGATTGTGTAGATCCCCCGCCTTACTTGACCAGCGAAAAATCCGGAACGGATATAGTTTGGGACGAGCCAAATATCTTCGATAACTCCCAGAACGTCAAAGTATATTGTAAATCCATTTAAAATTACAGCATTCTCAATCTTCGCGTGTTGCAGATTGATAAAACGCACGAATTTGGTTACTTCAAGATAGGTACGACCCCTGTCACTTATACAGCGATGGATCTATCAGGAAATTTCAATAAATGCACCGTAAACATTACAGTAGAAGGTAAGATTGCGTGGCAAGATATGATTGTTGAAATATTTAGGCTTTGCAGAGAGTGCATGCGAGCCACTGCCTGATCCTATCAACGGAAAAACTGATTGTCAAAACTCAGAAGGTGGATTAAATTGCGTCATCACCTGCTTAGAGGGTTACGCAGTTCCCATTTTGGGACAAGGAGAATCCATAGATGTAGAAGACGGATCTTCGACGCAATTCTCATGCGATGATGAAAATCCATTTTGGTATAGCTACGAGAATCAAGTATTCCCAGAATGCACCGGTGAGTTTTCGAATATGCTCCTTGTAGATTTCCTTTTTCGAAATTTATTTCAGTTACGGAATTGCCAGTTGAAGTCTCGGAAAATGTTACTTTGGACTTAGAACCCGAGGACATTTACGAGATCTGCAAAAACGAATACAATCTCGCTAAGGTCAGCAGCATTCTATAACGCGTGTAAATGTTTTTCTAACGATCGATTTATTTCCAGTTGAATAAAAACGTCAAAGACGACCTGAGCATAGACCTGTACGAAGTTTGCAATGACATAGACTGCGATTTAGAAACGATAGCTCTGTGCGAAGACTTCAAGTCGGAACTGGAGGAAAGTTCCAATCTTGTTAAGAGAGATCTTCCACGAGCGACCACTAGGAGACCGAGGAAAAGGCCGAAGCGTCCCAGAAGGAAGAAGAAGAAGAAGGTGAAGATCAATCTAAGGGTGGATGCGAAAACAGACCAGAACGATAAGAGGAGTCAACTGTTGAAGATCAAAAGTCGTATAGCATCTATACAAAGCGTCGCTGGAGCAAATGTGACACGTATCAATTTTAAGGAGTCGAAAATAAAATGTGCGCTCGGTCATGTGCGAAAGAAACTGCGTTGTGGTAAGCTCACACTCATCAGATTAAATATATGTCTAAACTGAAGATTTTGAATGCTCTTAGTTTCTATTTCCTTTATTTGTTACCATTTTTTTCTTCTACTAAAAAGGCAAGAGGTTGCAGTGTTTCCGAAGACTCCATGGCAATTTGTTCCCAGCAAGAATGAAATTAGACACCTGTTACCTGCTGCACTTCTATTGTTTTTTAACTATTTTGTAATTTCATATATTTCTCATTTTGTAGGTTCTTCTTAATTGCTATTCATTGGTTCTGATGTCGTGTTCTACTTTTTGTTAATTTTTTACTCTGCAAATTCTCTTTTCCATTCTTTTTCCTGTTCATGATCTTTCTTTATCTCTTCTGTTTCACTTTGTTCGTTTTCTACTTTGGAATGATTTCTTTCTTCATCGCCCTAACCGAATTTCCTTGTGTACATATTCCTTAAATTTGCATTACATGATCATTAAACCATTATATTCCAACTGATACATATTAATTTCCCAGTAAGATGTCCTGTTGGCACATTCCACAATGCTACCAGAAACGCCTGTCAGAGTTGCCAAATCGGCTACTTCAACAACCAACCCGCCCAAACCCAATGCACAAGTTGCCCAAGCGATTATTCGACCAGAAAATTGCAATCAAAATCCATTAATGATTGCATTGGTAATATCAGTAGAATACGTTCAAAATCTTATCTTATCCCATTAAATTTTATAGAGCAGTGCGGCCCAGGAACTTTTGCTCGAAAACGCAAGATGAAACCATCGAAAAAGCAACCTGATATCCCCATGGAAAGGATCACGTTGAAGCCATACTGCAGATCCTGTCCCGTTGGCAGATATCAACCGATGCATGGCAAATTGGGATGCTTTAAATGCCCCAATGGCTACACCACCAACAGTGTTGGAAGCGTGTCCATTCAGGACTGTGTACCAACCATTCAGTACACATGCACCAACACTTCGGATATTTGTAATAAGGGCCAATGCGTTATAGTGAATGATGTTTATTATAGTTGCGAATGTAATAAATATTACGTTGGTAAAATTGCTGAAACTCCTCCTCTATAAGACGTATGCGATATTTTTGATGTTCGCAGGTTCCCATTGCGAAACTAAACTGGATGGTTGCAGCCCAAAACCGTGCAAGAATGGAGGTACGTGCTTTCCAGATCCAGATGGGATTCAATTTAGTTGCAAATGCCTTCAGGGATTTACTGGCGAGACATGTGAAATATCCGACGATGGTTGCAATTTGAATTGCCTCAATAACGGAACCTGTGTGCAAGATGAGAAAGGCGAATTCTGTTTATGTCCTAAAGGTATATACGCCGCGCCGAATGATTTTGTTATTCAAACTTGCATAATGTTAATATAGGTTATCATGGTGAAAACTGCGAGAATAAAACTAAATATTGCTTGAGGAATCTTTGCGAGAATGGCGGACAGTGCATCGAAGAAGGAGATACTTTCAAGTGCATCTGTTTCCATGGTTACATCGGTAGGAGATGCACCCATCTCCCATGCGATTTCAGACCGTGTCCTGAGAATGCTATTTGTGAAAATATCAACATTGCAAATCCCACCAAATACAATTACAAGTAAGCACTTTTTATTTGCACAAACGTTACAGTATGAACATATATGTTCTAGGTGCGTTTGCGAAGATGAATACACAGGACCTAACTGCACCCAAAAACTAGATCCATGCTCCAAACACCAATGCAAGAATACTGCCACTTGCAAAGTTATGGAAAAATCTTATGTCTGCGAATGTCAACCCAATTCCTATGGTGAGCATTGCGAGAATCAAGCCGGAGAAAGGTACACTTTAGTATTTACCAGAGCCGGAGTGACGGATTCTGTCCGACTTGGAGGATTTAAACGCACTTTGTCAATGGTAAGAGCCTTTAACCAAACATCCAGTTCCTCTTTTTCCGATCGTAAGAATTACTTCAGATAACGATTTGTTTATGGATCCAAACGTTGGACACCCATAACTATGGCACCATCCTATCGTACGCGACATTCAAATACGACAACACATTCACAATAACCGATTATGGAGGGTGAGTCAATGTGGTGGTGAAGTTTCTTCGCGTAAAATTAATATTTCCAGTCTCGTATTCTACATCAACAATCAGAAGATATACAGCGACGTAATCTTGAATGATGGGTTCTGGCATTATTTCTGCTTCACTTGGAACGCAGCAGATGGCGACTATCTTATCTACGTTGATGGGAAAGTGATCCAACACGGTCGCGACTTTGCCAAACGTGAATCTTTAGAAGGTATGCTCAAAAATGCTTATTTTAGTTCAGAAAACTTAACTGGATTATCCACAGCGTATGGTAAAATGATTATCGGGCAGGAACAAGATATAATGGGAGGCAGATTTAGCCAGTCCGAAGCTTTCTTAGGCAAGATCACCCACTTCGATATATGGGACAAGGTGTTAAGTGCGAAAGAGATAGTCGATCAGATGCACGACTGCGCCGAAGAAAGATTTGGCAACGTGTACGCTTGGCCGGAGATGAGGGAACACGTCTTTGGCAAAATTGGGGTAAAATCTAAAGATTTAGCTATTCTAAAAATGAAAACAATGTTAAAATTAGATTGAGAATTCGACATTCTGTACGGAATGCAAACGACCCTTGGGAATTTCATTTGAAGATGGCTACGTCGAGATAATCAATAATACTGCATACTATAGGTGTAACAGAGGATATTTCCTAAGTGACAGCAATTACAAAAATGGAAGACGCTGTAGCAAGGCTGGAGATTGGGAAGGACACGAAGAACCATATTGTAAAGGTATGTGTACACCCTTCTCTGGAGTGCTAAAAGCGGCAGAGGCACTTAAATGCAACTCAACTTAAAGGCCTGAACCAGTTGGATTAATTTTAGAATAACATGTGCCCTAGAATAGATTAATAAAACTCACAATTTTGAGTAATTTCAGTATTGTATTGCCACTATCCTGGTTATCTACGCCACGGGCGAATTTACGGCAGGAAATATATTTACCAAAGCGAAATCCACTACTCCTGCAATACCGGATACACGATGAAAGGAAACGACACTAGAATATGCAGCGAAAAAGGAATCTGGGAACCAGATGCTCCAGTATGCTTAGGTGCGACAATTTCTAAAGCTCGCTGCTTCCCAATTTAATTTTAGGGATGTGTTTAGGTTTGAGGTGCAAAGCTTTCCAAGCTCCAGAAAATGCAAAATTGGTGATTTCCTCGGATTACAGCGACGAATATCGCGAAGATTTGGAAAGCTACGACGTTGGCACATCAGTTGAGATAATTTGCGATGACGACGCAAAATTGGAAGGAGAGGCTATGCTAACATGCGAAGAAACTGGTAAGAAACATGAAAATTGACTGATGTTCCTTTACCTACACACTTTTAAAAACCTATTGCCACAAATTTCACTGCCCTTGAGGCAGTTTTTAACCATTTAGCTCAATTTTTTTTATTGAAACATGCTTCCAGTGCATTCAAGATATGGTAATGTGTTTTAAAGTGTATTACGTTACGAATGCCACAGTTTTTTTCACAACTTTATCTTAGGAGATTGGGATAATGACGTTCCAGAATGTGTAAAGGAAAAACCTAAATTCCCGTGCCCACTAGATCACATCCCAGAGCCTCCAGCCAACGCATTGGTGACGGAAGAGAGTAAGATGGCGGTTGAGAATTTCTCGAGCAACGTTATCGAATATGCATGCCAAAATGGTTACCGACAAATAGGAGATAATACGAGCACTTGCATCTTGGACGGCTACTGGACGCAACCCAATTTAACTTGCGAATGTAATAGTTATTTATGCGCACCAAGGCTGGAAAGTAGGACTTTATCGTACGAGTTTATAGATTGCAAGCCGAGGCGAGCAATCAAACCAGTTCGACAAAGCTATTTTGCAGCCGTGGTGCACAAAACATTTTTTTGGTTACCATTTACCGCAAACTAAACTCAATCTATATAGTTGCTCGGGCGATCCGAAATGATTCATCGAAAAATATTTACTTCTCCAATACTTACTGCAATTTATATGCGTGAAGCACCTGCAAAATTTTGCAGATAAATCCCGTGTTACGTTATCAATAATTCTGGTTATAAATACTATCATAATTGTAACAATAACGATTTTCCATTCATAAAAAATCTCCAATGGGTACAAATCTAATCTTGTGATTATTTTCTGTCCCTTTGCACACAAGAAATTCATGTTTGTCATAAATTATCGAAGTTTTTCTAAAAACCACATGTTTTTCTTTTAAATTCGCCGTAAAATGCGTATTTTTATATTATACTAATTTTTGTTTAAAATATGCCCTAGATATCCAATAATGTCCTCTCGTTCTGTAAAAATTTATTTACAAATACCTCACTCTCATAATTTTGTAGGTTAAGTTTTACATAACATAGTTACATATCGCACAATTTTATCATTTACAAAATACGTATCGCTAATAGTCCTTATAAAACCATCTCGCATAGCACAAAATCGCTAACAGTCCATATTGTCTGTTGTATGTTTTTTTTTTCAGTGATACAGCAGGCAGTGACGAAATGCCCACCAGCACCTAAGGTTAAAAATGCCAACTTAACATCTTCCAAAGTAGAGTACGTTGCTGGTGATAAAGCAACATATCAGTGCGTCGAAGGTTACAGATTGCTCGGTACGGGATCGATGAAGTGCAGCGCTTCTGGGAAATGGAGTAGGTTTGTTGGTAAATGTATCAGTAAGTAGTTTAAGGTGATGTATCGGGAGGAAATGTTGTTTCTTTTTTCCATGATTGTAGAGAAAACCTGTGGCAAGCCTACAGTTGCAGAATCTACCGTAATTACAGGGAAATCGTACTTATTCGGAGAGACAGTGAAGATAAGTTGTAGCAATGGAAAAGAGTATGATTTAATGTGTCAGAGTACGGGAAAATGGTCGGATGTGCCAGACAGTTCCTGCTGAAATTTTCTGCAATAACCCGCCTTTAGTGTTTGCGTATAAATTTGTATTCGTCATCTTTTTAATAAAATCTAAATAATCCATTAATGTATTGATCCAAACTAAAACAAAACAATTATACTAACAAGATGCAAACAAGCCTCCCTTGTTTACCACCATAGACAAGGGTGTACACAAAAAATAATTGTGTATTCTTATATAAGAGTGTTAAACATTTCATTTTCCTATCTTATTCCGTTTCGAGGCGCTATGAATTCGTTAATCATCCAATGGATTTTCATCCGGTTGGCCACAGCAATGACTCATCCTGTTTTGGTCAATATACATTTCGAAAATTGCTTGCAAAATATCCTTTCTGTGGAGTTTACGGACGATGTCATCTTCTTCTCTGGCTCGCAAGGAATGTATTTTAATAATTTGGCGCCAAAAACTTCTGTCGTTTTATCGGATGGCGAATCCGATTTTGTGGTACCAAATAGAAGTACGAGGGTACTCGCCAATCATAGGATCAGCCCGATTTTTTTCGTCAAGAATGATAAAGACGTAGAAACATTATTACGCGTTTTAAAATCGTCTAGGTTTTATAAAGGTAAATTCTTGATATTTTTCCAGAAGCTGCGATTCAATCCAAGTACGGTCAAAAAGCTGTTGCGTACCGCTTACGAAAATGGTGTATCTAAAATTGCTTTTGGTGCATACGATAATGAAACTGTGGAATTCTATTCCTGGTTCCCCTTTGATAAAAAGAATAGATGCGGTAGAAGATTCAACTTGAAAAATATGAGACTTTGTTCAGGATCATACCGATCTCCGGTTCTTTACAAAGATGATTTATATAATCTGCAAGAGTGTTCATTGAAATTGACTTATGTAAAAGCAGAACCGTTCGTCATCGACATTGAAGCCAATACCGCAGCTGGTTTGTTCGTATCTCTGTTTAAGACTATAAAAAGAGCTACTGGAATCAAGATGAGATACGAATTCATTGAAGAATTTCAATTCGAATTATTAAATCGGGGTTCTTTGACGGGACTATTCCAACATCTAATCCGGGAGAGGACGGACGTCATTTTAGGTCACCTATTCATGAATTACACTTCCGTCCACGCTATACCCGGGCCTCAAATCTATTCAGATGATTTGGTATGGGTCGCGCCGAAGCCCAAAAAATACACTGTATATCGGAACGTTCTCAGGGCCTTCGATCTTGATCTCTGGTTAATGCACATGACAACCTTTATCTTCGTAGTTATATTTTTGAAGTTTCTATTCTACAAATACCAAGTGCAGATGGACACGTGCAAGATGATACTTAAAATCTTCAAGATGACGATCGTCGCGTCCATAACCCACGTGCCCAAGGTGAACACCATAAGAATCCTGGTATTCTTCTACGCGATTTACTGCATCGACATGGACACGATATATATAGGGAAATTGAGCAGCATCCTTACGATGCCCAAATCCTCAGTTCCCATAACCAACGTCGAATTGATGTACCTGAATAGGATCTACGTCAACATCTCGCACCAAGTCAATTTGCTAACCAACCTGCGTACCCTCATCGGGATTGAAGAGATCAAGAGGAATATCTACGTCTTAAATTGGACGGAAGCGGAACTGTTGAAGAAAGTCGCTGCCACTCAAACTAACGGCACTCTAATATTCCGATCGACCACTGAAACGTACGCTTCAGAATCGTCGACTGTAGAAACCTTCACGTCTAGGTCGAGGTCTTTGTACCTGTGTTATTACCTGAGGAATTTCAATATGATCAATAAACCCATAGTGCATTGGACGCAAGAGGTGATAGAGAAAGGATTCTTTAGAAAATGGTGGTTGGATATTATAAGTCATTACAGGGATTATGCTTTAAGGAGAGCGATTAAGGAGCCGCCCATAGATGCAGTCGTTTATACATTGAGACATTACCAAGAAGTGTACTTCATATTACTGGCTGGGTATTCGTTGGGTATTCTGGCGTTCGTGTTGGAATTCTTTTCTAAATATATTGAAAGAAAAATTGCTTTAATGAGAAGAAAAACGCGATTTTGAAATATAAATTAGCAGTTTATATTCTAATTCATGTATTTCCTTCCCAGTTACTTCAAAATTAATGATGAATTCAATGTCAATCAATATTAGTTAATATTTAATTAGAAATATATATAATTGAAAAACCAACAACTTATTGTTATTTTCCCAATTATCCAAATGTGGAAAAAATAATACTTTGACCACAAATTTAGAAGTTAGTACCTACCACAAAAAGAAGGAATTACGACATTTTGTGTTACGTAAAGTAACCTATAAAAGGATAGCTTATCTCTGCCTATAAAGCCTTTATTTCATTCCAAAATCCATGTAATCACAAAGGTAAGCCAAATTGGTTGCTTTGGATTCATCATCGAAAATACTAACTTATGACGTATTCCTATTCACTAACAAGTCTCAAACAGTATATTGGTGATTTACATACTAATAAATTTCTCATAAATAATAATCATTGATTACAGAAACTGCAAAATTACTTCCAACGATAGTATTTTTGAAAAGCAAAATATTAACCAAATTTTTTCTTCAATCGCTGCAATAAATACTTTTTTTCATTAGCGGCAAATTGTTGGAAACCACTGTATATCGCTCCTACGATGACAACTAACATATGTCCTAAACTGATGTCGGATCAAATGTGCTAATATTCCCAGAAGCTATACAACATCGATCCTAATGTCATTTTCATTTGCTCGCAGAGTTATGTCAAGTTATGTAAAGAAATACTCATAACAACTGTATTACATCAAAATATTGCGAAGAAATGGCATCCCTTGTTCGTATAGGCTTCGCGCGCGTGGTCACTAATGTCGTACCCAACCCTTGCGTCACTTACATCGGCGTCAGAAATATATCCGGTAAAACTATGAGGGTGAAACCATTAAAAGCAAAACCAGCGCCGTATCCTTACAAGACCAAAAGATACACAATCTTTCACACCCTCTTCGATAAAACAACCGCCAGATTGGATGAAAATTCAAAGGTAAATAAACTGCAACTAGAAAGAATAATTTTTTTAGCTCCAATTTACAGCTGATCGTAGTCGAGGGACCTGTAGCAGCTGGCAAGTCGAAATTCGCGCAGGAACTAGCCGAGGAATTGGAGATGGCATATTTTCCCGAGGCCAATTTAGATATGTTGTACACTAATGAGTACGGCTACGATATGAAGCAGCTCGATCCGCAATTGCCTGAATCGTGCAGGAGTTTCGATGTTAATAACTTTTTAATGAATCCGAAACATCGTTTATCGGCCATGTTTCAAATACTGCAATATACAGTGAAGTAAATTTTAATTTTCGATCATTTATGTGCGAGTTGGTCAGAGTTAATGGTTTTTTCACAGGTATGCTCAGTATATCGACGCTTTGGCTCATATTTTAAGCACTGGTCAAGGTGTCATCTTAGATCGATGTGTCTATTCTGATTTTGTGTTTTTAGAAGCAATGTGTAGTAAACGTTATGTCTCTAAAGGAGGTAAGTTCATAGATTCAATATGTTTTAGTGATTTTGCTCTTTAGGTCATCGTATGTACTGCCATCTGTGGAAATTTTTTTATAACTAAAATATAAAACAATTATAAAATAGTTATAGTTTTTTCACACATTTTGAATTTGTGTTAGTTGTTGTTATTAAAGACGTTATTTCGCAATAGAAATTGCACATTTTTAGATTTCATTGCAGTCTTGAAGTAAATCAAACATTTCTAATACGCTATTACTGATACAATATTACAAATTTATTAATCTTCTGGAACACTTCTTTATTTATAAGGTGTCGGTACAACCTATATTTTATTTACTTATAATTTATATACTATTACTAGGTTTGTATCTTAAAAGTATGATGCACTGCTTCAAGTCCAGTGCTACCAACTATTACAGTGAATTTGTCAATAAAAAATGTTTTTAATAATAACAGATTAAAATATATATTGAACTAAATGAACACTAATCAAATGAGTTTTTGCCTCATTTTTCCAAATACTAAACAACCTATTTTCATCGCTGTTGTCACAAACCATATATAAAATAGATTGTCTCAGTCGTTTCCGGGAATAAAAAACGTGCGCCACCTAGGAGACATAGCATAGAGACTCTCAAGCAACGAACTGGACGTTTTTTACTTAATAACAAATGTGTGAAGATGGCAGCACATTAAACAACCTAAAAAGCAAGGTTGCTTATTATGGTAGAAGAAAATACGATTTTTCTTGCATCATGGGATTTACGTAAGCTTTCCTTATCATCACTAATATATTTTTATTTAGTTCGTTCTCTTTACTACGACATAAGGGACAACTCGATAGGAGAACTTCTGAAACCGCATTTAATCATATATCTAGACGTCCCCGTTAATAAAGTAGTCGACAACATTAAGAAACGTAAGATTTCTTACGAAGAGAACTCCCCCGTTCTGACGTCTGAATATCTCTCCGTCATGGAGAAATATTACAAGCAGAATTACTTGAAAGAGATGAGCCGCGAATCGGAATTGCTCGTGTACGACTGGACCAATGAAGGAGAGGTCGAGATCATCACGGAAGACATCGAACGTATCAATTTCGAGAGGAGAGACGAGCAAGATCCCAAATTCAAGGACTGGAGACTCTATCAGGAGGAGCTATTCGCCGTGCTGCGAAATAAGTAACTAACGATCAAGCTTTAGATTTCAGAGTCGCATTAGATCCGCCGTACGAAATTTTATTACTCGAAATGTCCCGCCATTCTAGTAGGGAGGGACATTTCGAGTAATAAAATTTCGTACGGGGAATCGAACGGGATTGAAGAAATCTCAAGCCTGCTAATGATGTTTATATTAAATTATTGCATTTTATAACCTGTAGGTATTCCGATCAGAAAGATTTCTTAATGACGTATCTCAACGTACCGAACTTCGATTTTCCTGAATTGTTGATCGACGCGGAAGATGCTAAACTGGCGAGGGAGATAAGAGATAGCGTAAGTATTTGCAGAAATTAGTATGTGTAATCGTAATTCTGAAATTACTATTATAATTTCTCTTTATGATCCTATTTAGGCACCTGGGAATGAATATGCTCCTGGTTACAATCCCACAATGGGTGACTCTGGGCTTTTATTCCGAACAGGCCTACTTCACAGAGAAACACTGCCATTAACTGAGAGAAGGTAGTTTCTGAGTATGAATTTATTTTGCATAAATGATTGATTGTTTCATTTATTTTCAGAATCCGTTAATTCTGCAATAATTTAATTTCTTTGTAATTATATGTTAATGAAAATATATAAAACTAAGTACATCGTTATTTATTATAGACAAACTAGTATTTTCTTTTATCATTGCTAGGTTTCCAGGTTAAAACCACCTCCTGGAATTGCGCATGTCCAACATTTCGTCCTTAGTTGTTTCAAGTTTAATTGTCCCAGGAGGTTGCCAGTGTGGCCAACCTCCCATATAATTCTCTAAATTGCCAAAAATTATTGTGTTAAAAAGAAACTTGATCTCATGCGATAAAATTGCTCCATATAAAATATGTAGAATTATCTTATTGGGGAGATATAAAAGCTAATAAATAAACCTTCCACTGCTCATTTCTATTGAGATTATTTATTTTACTGTTGATAGTAAACAAGTAAAGAAACAGAGGTTACAGGAATGTTTACATCTGTCACTTCGAATTATTATACATAATCTGTTTCCTAATAAATATTTCTTAATCCCTGTATTTATTTCCTTTTGTTTGTGTAATAAACAATAGAACTTTAGAAAAATGTTTGACCCGTGCAGATAATGCTTATCACTTATTTCGAAGGATAATTCACATGACCCTAATATCTCGAACAATGCAGAAATAAAGTACCTTTTACCTGAAATTGTAAGTAAATCATCAAAGGAATTCCACACGTATACACCTAAGATACATTTTAGGATGTCTCGATAACAACTACCAAAATCTTGCGTGATGTATGCCTAAAATCTTTAAGTAATGCTTGTGTCTTCAAACGAGAGTGTTTACGAGTAGAACAATGTATATACAAGAATTTTTAAAACGACATCCAAACAGAATAAAACCTATCGATTTAAAGGAAATTAAAAGTGAATGTTTTAAAGGAAATGAAGATGGGAAAGTAGACGTCAAATTTGAAGAAAATATTGATTTTGATGAAGATTTAAAAACTACGTCTAATTTAAAGAGTGATATCGAACAATGTAAAAATGTAAATATATATGGTACGGGATATAACTTTAATAGTGAAATTTATACAAATGGAACAATTGATAAATCGTCTGTGGAAATTCTTAAAGATCACAGTACTTTGTATAATTTTTTTTGTGAAACTTGTAAACGAACATTTAAAAGTGCAAAAGGTTTAAAACAGCACACTTCAACCCACATCACAAATAAATCGAAAGGTGCAGAATCGCCTCATCCAAACAAAGAACGAACACACATCTGCCATATTTGCAAGAGCAGTTTTTTCACATCCTTTACTTAGAAACGGCGTAAAAGTATACATTCTGAAAGACGTAATCACGCCTGCAATTTATGCGATAAATCGTATAAGGTAAAAGCGTATCTTCAGCAACACACCGCAGCACTCCATGCTGGCATTAAAAGACACAAATGCAAAGTTTGCGGCATGAAATTCAAGGCAAAATCACTTTTATTGAACCACAACCGAACGCCCCTACAAATGTGAATACTGCGCTAAGGGTTTTGCACAAAAATGCAACTTAATGGTGCATATTAAATGCAGCCATTCGAATGAAAAACCTTTTATCTGCGAAACCTGCGGGAAGAATTTTAAGTTAAAAGGGACTTTGAGGGCTCATGTTATAATACATGCGGAAAATATCCAAAGGAAATTCATCTGTAAACAATGCAATAAAGGTTTTCACTATAATAAAGACTTGGAGAAGCATATCGTAAGACATTCTGGAGTGAAGACGCATGATTGTCATATTTGCAGCAAAGGATTTATCGGATCCTCGGCTTTAAACAGACATGTTCAAACACATACTGGCGAGACGCCTTACAAATGTGGTGATTGTTATAAAGAATTCCGTCAGAAACGAAGTTTAGAAGAACACTTGAAGACTCGTAAGAAATAGTGATATTTTGGACATCCTTGCATATATAGAATTTAAATAAAAATAAAATTTTTATATATCCTCCTTTTGTAACTACCATAACTACCACTAAAATTAAAAGATAAAAATGATAAATCAGGATTGGCGGTTCAATATAATAATCAATCATTCAAATAATTATTCTTTATTGAAATAAATATTTGTATTCACATCTAAACTAATGTACAGGGTGATTCATTAAGGGTGTCGCGTGGTAATGTTCTATCATCATGGAAACTAAGAGTTTTGAATTTTCTTAGATCTATGGGATTTAAGATGGACCTTCAAATTCGAATTCTGCGTAAAACCCTTCCGGCACAAACTGCATTCGTACCGCTTCTCTCCAGTGTGACACGTCAGGTGCCTTCTCAGCGCGGATCCGCTAATGAAAGCCGCATCACAGACGGTACACTTAAACTTCTTCGGAGCCCTGTGCCTCTGTGTGTGACTGTATAAGCGAATCGCCGTGTAGAAACTTTTGCCGCAACTCGCTACCTTGCAAACAAACTTTTTCTCGCGGAATTCCATGTGGACTGCTTTGTGTTTTCCTAGAGATGTCTTAATGGCAAACGCCTTCCCACATTTTTCACATACGTAGGGCCTTTCGTTCGTATGCAGACATCGTATGTGCGTCTTAAGCGTCATGACGCGTGTAAAGCTCTTCCCGCAGATCTCGCAGTTGTATGGACGTTCACCTTGTACGGTTAGAAATATGTGTAGATACCTATTGAAATATCTAAGGATTATGTTGGAGGAAAATTGTAATAATTTTATATTTCTTGAATTTGTTTTTAAAAGTCATTAATAAAGATAATGAAAAGTAGAGGACCTAGGTTGGAACCTTGAGGACGCCGCTAGTAGATATAAAAATATTTGACTCAAACCCATTGTAAAACAAATTTCGTTCTATCTGACAGATAAAATTGGATTAGAAATCGTAGCTCAGGAGAAAATCCGAAGGAGCCAAGCTTATGTAAAAGAAGTTTATGCTCAATGGCGGTCATTTTATAGACATTGCTTTGGCAACAACTTGTGCAGTAGAAGTTAGAGTTGCATAATGAGTATTTAAACTGTTTAAATAATTAATTAACGATAAAGAACAGTCCATTAAAAAAAAATAACTTAGAAATATATTCACCTGAATGAGTCCTTGTGTGTAGAAGTAAACCATATTTGGTTCTGCATTTGTATCCACATGTTTCACAAATAAATACAGGCAAATGTTTATTGATTTTATGCTGATTTAGATGTAAGAGCGTGTTAAACGATCGGTTACACATTGAGCATTTGTAAGCATTCGTCTTATGTATATTTTCATGTTGTTTAAAATCGGTCCTGTATGTAAAGATTTTGCCACATATATTGCAAATATACTGCTTTGGAATTTTACACGATGAAGAATTATCTTCTTTCAAATTAATTTCTAATGAAGATGGTTCTAACTGCAAAGGCTTTTGTTGGTCAGAATGTGTTTCCAAATGCATTTTTAAGCTATTTTCATCGTTAAATAACTTACTACATTTTCTACACATGGAAAGTTTTAAATATTTATTTTTATTGCCTGTATCTGTAAGTACCGATCCACAGTTTTTATTTCTCTCACAGTCTTTTCCGTGTCGCTCAAAATCTCCCTTCCCACTAAAAGTGTGCTGGCATTTATCACAAATAACACTAACATCTATTATATCATTTTTCTCATAATTCTCATTATTATTTCCGCCTGTATCTTGCTGACAATCATTCACTTGATTCTTAACTAGGTGTAAGTTAGTTATCGTAGATGATTTCAATTGCTTTTGATAGTTTTTTATAAGTTGTTCGTTTTGTATGCATTGGTATTTAAATGTGTAGGCTGCTTTTAGCGAATCCGAACACTGTTTGCATAAAATAACTATGGGAGTGATACTAATATCCTGCAAGAGAATCATTATTGGTAATACGATACGGAGTTTCTAATTTGCACTACATACTATTTCAGGAATTAACAACTTTATTTGAGATTTGTATGAGATACTATCTGAAGCTAATTTATTCATAACTGCTTCGTTTAGACATAATCTGCATACGTCTAACATGGTTTGTTTTTATTAAAATTTTATCTATATTGGTTGTTTCTTAGATTAATCTACAATCCTCATTGGTGGTACCTAAAATTTTTATAAACATCAACTGAATTCCATGTTTTGCGAGCCACTGATAATCATAAATATAACATTTACATCAAATAAGTATCAATTTTTGTTTTTTGAGACCTTTTATCTATCAAATCCAGTCAAATCTCGATTGACAGATGATTGATCTCCATTTAATTCTAGCTGTGAACTACACAAATAGAAAATAGAGGGCGCAGTTCGACCATAACACAGCACCAAAGAATAGTTATTTTGAATATATTGATACAAATAATAAATATATTATTTGAAGTATACACATGGATGAAAATAATCAAATTACGAAAATACAAATTACAAATATGTCCGAAATTTGCAGATTGTGTCTAAATGATGCAGCAAAGCCTGTCGATGAAGAAATATCTGACAATACTGCTGCATATAGAACACAAATAGAATTATTAATGCCAGAAATCGTAAGTAATCATTTCTATAATTTCAATCTCTTGTGATGAATGAGTGATTTATAGGACCTGAATATAACGGCAGCATTTGCTTTATGCAGTCAGTGTTCCTTTAATTTAAACTCTGCTTATAAGTTTAAAAGCGAATGTTTGCGCATCGAACAACTCATAAATGATTACCGAAAAGAATTAAATGCGCCCCTTATCGATTTAAGGGAAATTAAGAATCAACAATTATCAGATGATGGTGACGAACTTATATCTGTGAGTAAAGTTAAAATTGAAGAGTGTGATGAGAGTGTTGATTTACAAAGCATAAATACGGGGATTACGGGTGTTAGCCTTATTTGTGACAAATGTGATGAGGTTTTTAACAATGAAAATATATTTCAACAGCATATAGAAAGTTGTGACAGTAATATTGAATGTAAGACTGAATCCCGATTTGAAGATGAGTCTGTTGGGGAGAATTTAGATACTTTCATATGCAAATATTGTCGTCGGTCGTTCACAACATCTGCAGCTTTAAAAAGTCATTTGAGAACACATTTAAAACGACCTCAACATATGTGTGATACATGTTGCAAAGTGTTTAAGACGAAACGTCAGTATGAGGAACACCTTTTTTCGCATACAGGTAAAAAGAGGTATTTTTGTAAAGTATGCAATAAAGGCTATAATCGAATGTATACACTGCAAACGCATGAGGAGATACACAAGAATAAAAAATTCGACTGCTCAATGTGTATAAAATCGTTCCCCAGCAGACGATATTTAAAACGCCATCAATTGAATTCCCATCTTGGAACTCACATTTGTAAAACGTGTGGTATAAAATGTGGCACCAGCTACGCCTTGAAGGAACATTTACGGTCACATACCGGCGACCGGCCCTATAAATGCGAAGTTTGCGGGAAAGGCTTTGCGCAAAGTGGAACACTGAGTGTGCACATTAGATCCAGGCATATAAAGGAGAAGCCGTTTGTTTGTGAAATATGTGGTAAGGCGTTTGCATTCAAAGCGAGTTTAAAGGGGCATACGACAACCCATATGGATATCCCCAAGAATTTTACTTGCTATGTTGATGGTTGTAATAAGACTTTTCGCACTGCCCCGAATCTGCGCGATCATGTTCGACGTCATAATCTTCCAAAGGATTTTAAGTGCTCCATTTGTGAGAAAGGATTTAAAGACATAACAGCTTTGCGGAGGCATCTACGAACGCATACTGGGGAGAAGCCGTATGAATGTGGCATTTGCCATAAAACTTTTAGCGAAAAATATAATTTAGAAACGCATTTTAAATCACACAGATCTAAGAAAAATAAAATGGCTAATGGATAAATTGAGTCTATGATATGTATGTATGATACAATGTAAATATAGTGAATGAGAGGTAAGTGTTGAGTAAAATTATAAACAAATGTTTTCAAAATACTTTATTTGAATTTATGTATTATGAATTTCTTAGATACTTTAAACTTCATATTATTCAGAAAGACTTATGATCAATGATTTAAGAATTTATGAAGAATTTTGTATTTTGATATGGACGTTAGGGTACAAAATTACAATTGCAGCCAACAAATGATTCAGTTTCTCTGGTAATTCATTACTAATTGAATAGACGTATCACGACGTACAGTGAACACTCGCTTTACGTACAATCCGCTTAACGTATGTTCGCTAATACGTTCATTTATTACCCTCTGCCCACACGAACGTACAACAGATCTAATTGTAATGTAATCTACATCCTATACAAAGTGTGGAAGAGTTTTGTGTAGGAATCAGAAAGAACAAAAAAGTAAGCTTCCAAGAAAGTACTACACTGTTCGAAAATCAAAATATAAATGCAACATTTGTGGTTGAGCCACAAAAACATATTACAGAAGATGTTTCATTAAACGGTATCCTTTCAATTCAACAATCAGCCAGTAAAAAGAGACCATCATCGAATGGTTCTATGCCAAAAGAAATTGCCAAAGAAAAGAAGTTAAAACAATGGAGTACTTCCAACTGTGGACGTAATAATCAAGCTATACAACAAAAATCACCAAGATAGAGCTAAAAGAAGTTCAGTTGTTTCTAAAGTAACCATAGAAGTCGATATAAAAGAAAATCTATGTATAAGAAAAACACAACAATAAATGATACAGGTGAATTATAAATGAAATTTGTGTTTTATTTTGAATTTTTTGTGTTGATAAGCCCTTTACTTCTAATTTTGTATAATAAAATGCTTTTGTATCATAATGACAAAAAAAGTTAAAATATACTGATCTCCATACTAGATGGAACTTCGATTTAAAACTATTAAACAATTAATGTGTTGCGGTTATACAAGTGAGGTTTTTCCAGATATTTTTTAAATAAATTACATATTTTTTTCATATTTAGTAGCTCAACTCAAGTAAACTCTCAACGTGATTGATACTCAAACAATTTTGTCAATCAGTCGTTTGATTTAGGTTTGAACTTTGAACTTAGCGCGTTCGATCTAATTGGATGCATCTTGACATGCATAACCTTAAAAATAACACGTTTTGAAAATGAGTGATATCTCTTTGGGACTATATATTAAAGCATAAACGAACAAAAAACATATATTACAAGAATGACTGAAGTATGCAGATTGTGTCTAAACGATACGGCAAAATCTGAAACACCTAACGATTGCACTACACTCGAAACACTAATAAAGTTACTACTACCAGAAATCGTAAGTAATTACTTCTACAACTGCAAGCTCCTTTGTTAACAAATATATATTCTTTGCAGGATTTACGTGTTACACCCACATTTGTTGTGTGCAGTCATTGTCTGTACTCATTGAATTCAGCTTATACGTTTAAAAATGAGTGCTTGCGTGTTGAACAACTCATAAATGACTATCGAAAAGAAAATGCACAATTCATCAATTTACAAGAAGTAAAAAATCATCACTTATCAGATAATTGTAAAGAATTTATATCGGTGAGTGAAGTTAAAATTGAGACGGTGTTAGATGACTGTGTTGAAAATGATGACGATGTGAAAAATGTAGACGTTTTAACGGTAGATCCATTTCAACACTTAAATGACAGTTATGAAATTAAGAACGAGTATAAGATAGCAGATAAAAATGATAATGAGGAAATTTGTAGCGATTCACAATCCTTTATTTGTGGAATTTGTAGCCAATCGTTTCAGCAATCATCAGCTCTAGAAACACATTTAAAAACACATGCTAAGCAACCTGAATATGCTTGTGGGATTTGCTGTAAAGTGTTCAAACAGGAATGTCAATTCACAGAGCATAGTTTTTCACATACGGATAAAGAGAGGTATTACAAATGCAAAGTGTGCAATAAAGGCTATAAACAAAGAATTGCATTGCGCCTGCATGAAAAGATACACAAACGCACGATAGGTAAAAGGTCTCTTGCCAGTGCACATTTAAAAGATCACCAAGTGAAAATTCATTTTGGAAGACATGAATGCGAAACTTGCGGTAGGAAATTCGGTGCGAAAAATGCTTTGGCGCAACATGTGCGGACACACACCAGATCTAACAAGTGTAAGATTTGTGGAAGAAACTTCGCTCATAGATCATCTCTCAACTACCATAACAATATTGAGCACAAACCGTATATTTGTGAGGTATGTGAGAAGGGATTCGTACAGGAGAGCCATTTAAAAGATCATAAAAAGTCGCACCTCAACGAGGAGGACAGGGAATTTTTCTGTTCCGTAGATGATTGTAACAGAGTCTTTGCCACCGCTAGGTCTTTACGTCAACATCTTCTTCGACACACTCTCCCGAGGGATTTTGAGTGCCTGTATTGTAAAAAGCGATTCATAGATGCCACCGCTGTGGCGAGGCATATAAAAACTCATGGCAAAGAAAAGCATTTTGAGTGCGGCACTTGTCAGAAAACGTTTAAGCGAAAATATAGTTTAGAAAGGCATTTCCAAACGCATCGAAAGTCGTTAGATTCTCTACATTGTAAAGTTAGCTTTTAAGGACGTAAATATTGTAAAGGATTTCAGAATAAATGTTTTTTTTTTGTTGACAAAATTGTTATATCAACAGCATATAACGCATCAGTCGAGACCATCATTGCACAGCTAAAGTAAGAGAAAATATAAAATGGAGGGATTTACCATAATAGATCTATTACTACTTACATTCTCAATAAACAAAAGATTATGTTCCATGAACCAATTTTTTATATTATCTAACCCTGATTGATTATTAAAACTTCTAATTTTCTGTCCTCTCCGCTTTAATTCTATGGTTAACTCTTTGTATTCACATACATTTAAATTTTTTTATTGGTATATGAAACTAAAAACTCATAAAAAAAATATGACAATTAAAAAAAATGTCTAAGGGCCAATCTCAGTTTCAATCTCCTAATAAGAGTACCTAATAACAATTCAGCTAATAAGTATAGCAAAAATTTCAGGTTATTTCAGTTATTCAACTAATAACTTTTATTGGGAATATTATTAGAAGATTGAAATACCGGCCCTTAAGTTGAATAATAATAAAAAAAAAAATAGAAAGAAGAATATTTAGTGTCTGATTGATATTATATTTAATTTATGAAGTTTTATTTTTTATGGAATATAAAAGTAGTGGGGCAAAATGTGGAATTAATTCGCTGTCTTAATTTTTAGAGAAAATTATTGTTGATACCAAAATTTTTTATAAAATTATGGCAAAAAAGCCTTACGGGTTTTTGCAGCCGCCATCTATATTTCAAAAGCTAAACTAAACACCAGCGAAATCTACTGAACTGAACAGTAAAAAAAATTTTTAACATATCTCTGAAGGTGCCGTCACACATCCTAAATTAAAAAGACAATTTGTTTATTGCATTCTTTCCTAACCTTCGTCTCCTAAAATAAACACAACACTTATTAAACTGAAATTAAGGTATCTGTTACGATATGCAATAATATATAAAGTCATAACTTTAGAGATGGCGCCACAGTTCCTATGCACAAGGCTACGTACCATGGGGTATTAACTTAAATTCGAACAACCGATACCCTTTTGAAAGACAAAGATAGACTATCGTCTAGTACTATGAAAGTGTCTGCAGATGGCGCAGAGGAGATTCGTATTATTAATATAAGAAGATGAAATAAACGAATTTGCATATAGTTCCTTACATATAATTGCTAATTAAAATAACTTTAATGGTTTATTTATTTACGTCACGAGAGTCGGTGCAGTAACCTACCTTATCAATAGTGCAGTGGACGCAGTCACGTCCACGTGAGGTTGTTTTCTAGTGCTTCTGTTATTCTTGTTATTCTGATTCTGTATGTATATATGCTTTCATTCTCTGAAGTATTTCACCTGTAGAATTAAATAATGACATTAAATATCCACTGTTTGTTTATTTATCTTATGTATTTCTAGGGTAATGACGTATTATATTTATATGCATTTATAAATATTTATCACTGTTCTTGGCTATAGTTTACAATTATTATAGCATTATTTTTTTTTATAAATTACACAGTATTATCGTAATTTTAAATTATTGTGGTAATATACCTTGCTTATCATTATTGTTTCAAACCATATGCTTTTTACATAATTGTGGTATATATACATTTATTTTTATTAGTTGTTTTATTTTACCTTATAATGATAGAACTACTATGTACACAACCGCTAAGACAATTCAGTTACAACACATAAATTGTATATATCAACTTAGAGTAGGGTAACCATATAGTTATTGGCCACTCACTGCACAATTATTGGCCATTACCGACAGTAAGACAAATATTAAATGTATTTAGATCTAATTTAGATATCCCTCTTACTATCGGTAATGACCAATAACTGTGCAGTGACCAATAACTATATGGTTTACCCTAGTATTGATTTAAAGATACGGTTTATATAGCGCGCACTTTATTCTAGTACTATGAAAGACTCATCAGATGTCGCTAAATAGTGTTGTCAATAAATTACCTTAAGTTGGTTATCTATAACTATACTTTATCTATGGCTACGTACAATCGTTGAGTGAAAGCACAGACAAGAGAATGTTCTCTTGTCTGTGGTGAAAGTAAAGGAATGCCTTCACTCGACGCCACAATATTAAAACTGTCACTTAATGTGTTGTTCTTGTTTAAATTGTATTTTATAATAAACATGCTAAACGCTAAGTTTATACCTACTATAAGACTTGTTACAAAGCCAAAGTTATTTCTGATGTCAGATATTTCAGTCTCGGGAACATAGATGTCATCACACAAGGTTTAATGGTTTAAACGTAAATTCACGATAAAAAAATTAATATTTAGAACATTTTAGAGCTAATTATATAGTAAAGAATTCAAACAAAAATAAACAAATAAATACGGATATCATATTCGCAAACAAATAGGGCAAATCCCCCAGTATTTCTAGCTGTAAAGGATAAATAGTAATTTACCTTGAATGTATTACTACTTTATTATAATGAATACAATGGATTTCATTTATTTTATATTATAGCATAGATGAAAAAAGAAACACGCATTGCAAGAATGACTCGAATTTGCAGATTGTGTCTAAATGATACGACAAAATTAGTCGATGAAGATACACCTAACGATTACGCTACATATAAAACGAAAATAGAATTACTACTGCCAGAAATCGTAAGTAATCACGTATACAAAGCTCCTTTGTTACTGTCAATAACTTTTTGTAGGATTTAAATGTTACACCAATATTTGTTTTGTGCAATCCTTGTTTGTATTCATTAGATTCAGCCTATACATTTAAAAATGAGTGCTTGCGTGTTGAACAACGTATAAATGACTACCGACAGGAATTCAATGCACAATTCATCAATTTACAAGAATTAAAAAATCAACAATTATCAGACAATTGTAAAGAATTGTTATTTTCAGTAACTCAAGTTAAAACTGAGACATTATTAGATGATCGTGTTGAAAATGATGACGATG
This sequence comes from Cetonia aurata, assembly GCA_949128085.1. Taxonomy (NCBI): domain Eukaryota; kingdom Metazoa; phylum Arthropoda; class Insecta; order Coleoptera; family Scarabaeidae; genus Cetonia; species Cetonia aurata. The sequence goes on from OX421885.1 coordinate 42,737,291, forward strand.
TAAAAAATGTAGACGTTTTAGAGGTAGATCCATTTCAACACCTAAATGAAAGCAATGAAATTAATAATGAGTATAAGATAGCAGATAAAAATGATAGTGAGGGAATTTGTAGCGAATCGTTCCAGCAATCGTCAGCTCTAAAAACTCATTTAAAAACGCATACTAAGCAATCTGAGTATACTTGTGGAGTATGCTGCAAAGTGTTCACGAAGAAATATCAGTTTATAGAGCATACTTTCACGCATACCGATAAGAAAAGGTATTATTGCAAAGTGTGTAATAAAGGATATAACCGAAGATCATCTTTACGATTACATGAAGGGATACACAAAGGCATTAAGTATGACTGCTCGTTGTGTACAAAGTCTTTTACAGGGGCACGTTACTTAAAGAATCACCAGAATTCCCATTTTGGAAATCATGAATGCGAAACATGCGGTCTGAAATGTGGCTCGAAATACGCTTTGGAACAACATGTGCGGAGACACACCGGAGATCGGCCATATAAATGTGAGATTTGTGGAAAAGGGTTCAAACAAAACTCAACTCTAACCCTCCACATCAAATGTGGGCATATGGGACACAAACCGCATGTTTGTGAGGTGTGCGGGAAGGCATTCGCATACAAAACTGGCATAATAGAACATAAGATGACTCACACGGATAACAAGGAAAAGAAATTTTTTTGTCCCGAAAATGATTGCAATAGGAGCTTTAGCAATGCTAGGTATTTACGTAAACATGTTCGTGGACACACTCTCCCTAAGGATTTCAAGTGCTCAGTTTGTGAGAAGGGGTTTAAAGCTGCCAACGGTTTGAGGAGGCACATACGAACACATACTGGGGAAAAACCTTTCGAGTGCAACACTTGTCATAAAACCTTTAGTGAAAAATATAATTTACAAACGCATCTTAAATCGCACCGACCTAAAAAAAGTGAAGTTGTTAATGGATAAATAACGTATAGGGACTCTAAGTTTAGTTAATAAGGACGGAAATTTTATAAAGAAATTCAAAATAAATGACTTTTTTTTTAAGTAGTTCATATTAAAAGCATTTAACGCACCAATCAAGACAATCAACGCACAGCCAGGTTAAATTTGGCTAAAATAAAAGAAAAAATAAAATATCACTTATTATTATTATTTTTGTTAATAAAGAACGTCTAAAATCGAAATGGCATGAAAAAAAATTTCGATTCAACTTTGAATTTCGCACTATTTTTGCTTAGGTAACTTTATGCTCTTAGATGGCGCTTTTGAACAAAAACCTCAAATTTATATTAGAAAATTAGTTGTCCTAATTTCACGTCAACAGCAGCTCACAACAACTTATGAGTTTCAAACTTCGTCGTTTAAAGCCAGGACGTCAAACTTGTAAAAGGAACAGCAGTATTGACAAATTTATATATATATATTTAAAACAGATGGCGTTAATAAAGAAAGTAATTATGGCCTACCAACACGACAAAAATTACTGCAGACAGAGCAGCAATCATTGAAGATTGAAATAAAATCGACATTTGTTTTGTATTCGGTGCAAATTTTGTGTATATGCATAAAATTTTATCGATATGAATGCAATATGATGCTTATATAACAGTCTACGCTTTGGCAAAACATGAATTTTGTTAATATTTATAAAAGTTTTGGGACCACTGACATGGTTTAACAAAAGAAGTAACGAAATTTCAAAAAATATTTAATCTAAAATTCACAATTCAGAAAATATAAAATTTGAATGAAATAAGATGCTGGACGTCTGTAGATTATGTCTGAACGATGTAGGTATGGACGAATTACATTCAGACAGTATCTCATATAAATTCCAAATCAGGTCGTTAATGCCCGAAATAGTAAGTTATTTGATTTAGAACTTACACATCGTAATCAAATAATAATTTCCTCATAGGATATCAACAGTACCCCCATATTTATCTTATGCAAACGGTGTTCCAAATCCCTATTCGCAGCATATACGTTTAAATGTGAATGTATACAAAACGAACAACTTATTAAAAATTACCAAGAGCAATTGAAAACTTCCATGATAAGTAACCTACGTCTGGTTCGGAATCAAGTGAATAATTGTGATGAACTTCCCATTGAAAATAAAATCAAAACAGAGAATTGCGACGAAATCGAATTGAACACTCCCGATATAAATAATATCGTAGATGTTAAAGTGATTTGTGATAAATGCCGTGGAGTTTTTAGTGGGGACAAGACATTCGAACAACACAAAAAAGAGTGCAATATAAACGAGGAAAGTGATTTGGTCTGTGTAAGTGGAGACAAATATCAAAATTTAGAACCTTTTACAAGTGAAAAATGCAATAAGACATTTAAGAACGGTAATAATTTCAAAACAGATTCTGAAAAATCTCATCAACAAATATCTGATTTATCTCCTTTAGAAAATAGTTTTGAAGAAGACAATTCTTTGGATAGAGATAATGCGAAACATGTTTGTAAGATATGCGGTAAAAGCTTTAATGACAAGAAGGGATTGTGGGGACACAAAGATGTGCATAAGCCGGACGAAGCTCAGGAGTGCATCTTATGTAAGAAGACGTTTAAATCCCTTAAACGTCTAAAACAACATCGGATCAACAAGCATTTTGGTACGTTTGTCTGCGACACGTGTGGGCAAAAATGCGGCTCCAAGCACTCTTTAGTAGAACATATACGGACCCACACAGGTGTGTAATGTTTGTTACACTTCACTTATTGACGTTAAGTTCTAAGACGTGTAACAGAAATGATCATTTCTGTTCATTTGTTTATTTATTCTGGATTACTAACAACTCCATAATATCTTACCTGTCCAGCCTGTTTGTTTATATTTAAACCCCCACCTACATGCTGTATTATTTAAGATACAAAAAAACATAAATACAAAAGTTATTGATTATCTTTTCCAATTTTCAAAGTTGATAGTTTGTTATAAATTGGTAGACAAATGAATACTACTTGCATTTTTTAAATCCAACACCCTGTAAAGAAGTGCACATAACTGCATAATTGCCGTACTGCCGGCCTTCTAAGAATTGTATTTGATGTGATTCAAATCGTACGAATCTGTTGATCTCGTTGGCTCAATTGGCAGAGTACTGCCGTATGACGGGAAACCCGGCTTAACAATTAATACAGTCGGTTGTACAGGTTGTCCCACCGAAATATCTAAAACAAATGCAAATACAAACTACGCCGCCTTAACCGAAACCTTGCCGAGATGCCATTTTCTACAAAAGGGTAAATAACAACGTTGTTATTAAAGATAGACATATAGTAGCGTATGAAGTCATGTTATTTTTCTGCCCAGAATTGAAAAATTAAATAATATATAGGATGTTCCATTTAAAATAACGGAGTAGGCATGCGTATACTATAAATAGTCAGAAATACTTTTAGGTTGTGCAGTATTGGGTTCTATAAAATGTTTGTAGAAAAAGTTTCTTTCTAAAATGACAAATAGTAATCAAAGACCTGGTTTTCGGTGGGACACCTGTACAAGCAGTAGGCAGGTGCAGTAGACTGGCCGACCCGCTGCGACTTCTTCACTAGTCGAGAGCAGGTGGGATACACAAGTCCGGGAAATTTGCTGCTAACATCACAGTTGTCACGACAACCGCTTACGCTAGCAGGGGTGCAGGAGCCACGCCCCTAGCTCTTCACTTCAGCATTTATCACGTATATTAAGGGCATTTTAAGAGCTATCTATCTAAAGCATTAGAAAGTGCTCCAAGCAGATACAATAATTTTAACTTTTTTACACTAAATTTCTTCTTATTGTAAAACAAAAAAAAATAAGTACAAGAGAGATAATATATATCCCCGATATTTTATCCAGAAAATGTGATAATAATGATCTCTACTGCTTATTCTTTACCGGAGAGTGAATGGTACTACATTGGGAAGAGTACAGACCGTGTCAAACCTGGACCTTTTCTATCGACAGTTTTCTACCTAAATTATTTGAGATATCAAGTAATTTAATTAAATAATAATAAATACTTCATTGCAGGAGAACGTCCATTTAAATGTGAGATCTGTGGAAAGGGCTTCGCCCAAAGAGGAACTTTAACGACGCATATACATTGCGCACATACGAAAGAAAAACCTTACGTATGTGAAACGTGCGGGAAGGCGTTCGCCACTAAGGGATCCCTAGTGAAACATAGGCTGACACACATGGAATTTCGCGAGAATAAATTCGTTTGTAAGATCGACGGTTGCGACAAGGGCTTCCCCACCGCGCTGCGCCTGTATAAGCACAAACGATGGCACGAGCTGCCGAAGAATTACAAGTGCACCATTTGTGATACTGCTTTTAAAACCGGTACTGGGTTGAGGAGGCATCTGCGGTGTCACACGGGCGAGAAACCCTACGAGTGCAGTCTGTGTCATAAGGGTTTTACGCAGAACGGTAATTTGAAGATACATCTCAGATCGCACAGACCGAAGAAAAAACAAAATTCTGAAGGAATAATACCATAATCTTTTTGTATTATTATATGCACTACCTTGTAAAGTTATGTTATCGCTATGAAAAGAGAGACAAATAAATGGATTTTAAATAATTTATTGTTGTATTGTGTGTTTCTAGGGCAAGGTGACGTAATCGAAAACAGATGGGCTAATAACTTACGTAAAATGCTTGTATAGAGGCTATGATTGATAAAGTTAATTTTGAAAAGATGTATTCCTACCAAAAGAATAAATAATGAATGGCAATTTTTAAAAAGGAAGGACAACAGAAAAATGATCTCATTAGTTCTGTTTCTTCTCTTAAATAAAAATAATTTCGTATTGTTTAAAATACTTGTTATAAAACTTTTGAGCGGTAGTATATAAGAAGTATGTTAGTTCAATATACGAAATTTGATGGCGTTCGATACGAATTATATACGAATCGAAAATTTCTGCTAAACTCCCAATGTTTGCATGTTTAAAATGAAATTGTGCACTTTAAAATAATATTATTGAAATATATAATTTGTAACACGAAAGAAAGAAAATGTCGGTCATATGTCGATTATGTTTAACTAATATATTGAATCCCTCCAACATGATCATTTACAAAAATGATGTTCCAATCGAGGAAAAAATTAAATTAATTTTACCAGAAATCGTAAGTATTAAATTACGAACCCGAAACTACAAATTGATATTTCCAATATGCAGGATATCAGTATCTCCACAAGTCCGCTTTTGTGCGACCTCTGTTCGCATCTTCTGAGTGCAGCATATACATTTAAATTAGGAAGTCTTATAACAGAGGAACTAATCAGGAAATATATAGCTGAACATAATGATATTCAACCGATAAGTCTGGCTGATGTGAAAGAGTTTAGGGACGAAATAAATAACCAGAGAAATGAAGGTTGCTTCGTAATGAAAGGGGAGATATTAGAAGACATAAGTGAAACAAAAGTGTTGGTTATGAGTAAAGAGCTACCAAATGTTAGTTTTAATGGGGAAAATTCGTTGGAGGTGGGTGGAAATGAATGCAATGAGGAAAATTCATGGGAAGCAGATGGAAACGGAGAAAATTCATTGGAAGCAGATAAAAATGAATATAATTCATCTGAAGCAAATGATAATATATGTAAAGTATATAAATGTAGTGAATGTGATGCAGAATTACCCGCACAAGATGATATGGATAAGTATTATCGCGAACATAAGCTAATGAAATCTTTTACATGTGAAAAATGTGGCAAATTATTTCCAGAACCCTACAAAGTAAGAGTGGGCATCTTAAGTAGTTATTCCGACATGTCACCTTTAGCTTGTAATGTCTGTCATAAAATATATCCATCGGAGAAGTTACTAATGAAACATAAAATCACGCACCAAATTACCCAAAAAAACCACACGTGTCACCTTTGTAGCAAAGCTTTCTTTCAATTAAAACACCTAAAGAGCCATTTGGAGCGTCATAATAAGGAATCGCATCTGTGCAAGATCTGTGGATTGGTATTCAACGCAAGACCGTATCTAAAACGACACATCATTACCCAGCACCGCAAGTCACTTATATGCGAGACATGCGGCTTGAGATGCAGCTCGAAAAGCATCCTGGTGGAACACATCCGGACTCACACGGGAGAACGGCCGTTCAGATGCGAAAAATGTGGGAAAGGCTTCGCACAGAAGAGCACCCTAACGGTTCATATTAGATCGCAGCACGAGACGGCTAAGCCGTTCATGTGCGAAACCTGCGGACGATCCTTCGCGGTTAAGGGCTCTCTAACGAAACATAAGGTCATACATATGGATCGTACGGAGAAAACCGTCCCGTGTCAGGACGAGAATTGTGATAAAAAGTTCTGGTCGCAGAAGCTCATGAGGCAGCACCTGCTTAGGCATACCAGTAACAAGACGGAAAAATGTAGTGTTTGTGAGAAGATGTTCTTCGATAAGACCGCAGTGAAACAACATATGCGAAGCCATACAGGTGAAAAGCCATATGAGTGTCATACATGTCACAAAACATTTAGCCAGCGGTACAATTTGCAAGTACATTTTAAATCGCACAGACCGAAAGTGAAAAAAACTAGTGGCACTGCCAAACTAGATGTAAATATGTATGGATAATTTTACTTGATTAAAATCATTATACTGTGTATGCACATTGTAATTTATAATAAAAATTATGTAAGCTATGCTCATAAAAAAATCCAAAAATTTATCTGAGTAATGTGTTGTAATTAATTTGTATTATGGATTTTTGGTTTCTCGATGGGCGGAGAGCTTGTCGAATCCATTTTGACGCCTCAAGGCAATGACATCTATTGTTGCATTGTACCCTCATCACAGAAATTTTGCTGAATGCGGGAGTATTAAAGCCTCTAATACGGATTTTTTACATGCCAAACAATGCATTGATATAGGACCTACAATTTTCCTTTCTGTTCTGATTTTTTCTCGGTGGAGAATTGAACCTGCCTTGTTGGGGTAAAAGGCGAACATGCTATTCGTCCACTGTCACAGTAGTGGAAAGGTGTATAATATAAAATTATAGATTTTTAAAGAATATATTTTGTCAAAATTAATTTTTTTGCCAAAGATCTGAAGAAAGGTATACACTATTATTTTTAGATACATATATTTCAAAGAATATCTAAAAAAAACTTCAATAGTGTACATTAATCTAAACTTCCCAAAAATAAAACTAACTTTATGTTGTTGAAACTTCGCGCCAAGCAAAAACTCGTTACGAATCTTTTGAGCGGTAGTATATAAATATTAAATGTGTTAGTTCAATATACGAAACTTGATGGCGTTGGATACGAATCGAAAATTTCTAATTTTTGCATGTTTACAATGAAATTGTGCATTTTAATATTATCTTTCTCTTTTTTAATATTATATGATTTGTAAACAAAGAGAGAATGTCGGTCGTATGTCGATTATGTTTAACTAATATATTGAATCCCTCCAACATGATCATTTACAAAAACGATGTTCCAATCGAGGAAAAAGTTAAATTAATTTTACCAGAAATCGTAAGTATTACATTACGAACCCGAAACTACAAATTGATATTTCCTATATGCAGGATATCAGTATCTCCAACAATTTGCTTTTGTGTGAACTCTGTTCGCATCTGCTGAGTGCAGCATATACATTTAAATTAGGAAGTCTTAAAACAGAGGAACTAATCAGGAAATATGTAGCTGAGCATAATGATAGTCAACCGATAAATCTAGCTGATGTGAGAAAGTTTAGGAACGAAATAAATAACCAGAAAAATGAAGATCGCTTCATATTGAAAGGGGAGATATTAGAAGACATAAGTGAAACAAAAGTGTCGGTTATAAGTAAAGAGCTACCAAATGTTAGTTTTAATGGTGAAAATTCGTTGGAGGTGGGTGGAAATGAATGCAATGAGGAAAATTCATGGGAAGCAGATGGGAACGGAGAAAATTCATTGGAATCAGATAAAAATGAATATAATTCATCTGAAGCAAATGATAATATATGTAAGGTATATAAATGTAGTGAATGTGATGCAGAATTACCTGCGCAAGAGGATATGGATAAGTATTATCGCGAATATAAGCTAATGAAGCCTTTTACATGTGAAAAATGTGGAAAATTATTTCGAGAACCCTATGAAATGAGAGTTTGCATCTTAAGTAGTCATTCCGATATGTCACCTTTGGCTTGTAATGTTTGTCATAAATTATATCCATCGGAGAAGTTACTAATGAAACATAAAATCACGCATCAAATTACCCAAAAAAATTACAGGTGTCACCTTTGTAGCAAAGCTTTCTTTCAATTAAAACATCTAAAGAGCCATTTGGAATGTCATAAAAAAGAATCGCATCTGTGCAACATTTGTGGATTGGAATTCAATGCCAAGCCATATCTGAAACGACATATGATTGCTCAGCACCGCAAGCCGATTATATGCGAAACCTGCGGGCTGAGATGCAGCTCGAAATACATGCTGGTGGAACACATTCGGAGTCACACAGGAGAACGGCCGTTCAGGTGCGAAAAATGTGGCAAGGGCTTTACGCAAAAGAGCACCCTAACGGTTCATATCAGATCGCAGCACGAAACGGCTAAGCCGTTCGTGTGCGAAGCCTGCGGGCGGACCTTCCCGGTTAAGGGCTCTCTAACGAAACATAAGGTCATACATAGGGAGCGTACGGAGAAAACCGTCCCGTGTGAAGCCGAGAATTGCGATAAAAAGTTCTGGTCACGGAAATATATGATGCAGCACATGATCAGGCACACTGGTAATAAAACAGAAAAGTGCGGTGTTTGCGAGAAAACGTTCTTCGATAAGAACTCACTGAGACGACATATGCGAAGTCATACCGGAGAAAGGCCGTACGAGTGTCATACGTGTCACAAAACGTTTAGCCAACGGTCCAATTTGCAAATACATTTTAAATCGCACAGACTGAAAGTGAAAAAAACTAGTAGTGCTGCCAAACAAGATGTAATGCATAATTTTACTTGAATAAAATTGTTTAATTTATAATAAAGATTATGTAAGGACCATGTTTAATTTTTACTCTAATGATCAGTTGTTAATTGAATAATTAAAAGACATTTTAAGTATATTTACCTTTGTTGGCACTACATGTATTTTGAATTTTTTCTTTTATGACTGATTTTTACTACAGGCCAATTTTTCAACTGTATTTTCTTGATTAATACACCAAGAGTTATACAATTCACAATAAGCAACATTCAACATAATCACAAAAGTAATAAACCAATGGCAATTCACTACCTTTAGGCTCTCCTAAAGCTGATGCCTAAAGCACAAAGTTGTTTCTTATATTTACATTCACTTTATTAAATTCTTTTTTAACGACACAAGAAGTTGAACTGAGTTAACACATTTAACCCTTTGTTGACCGTCGGTACTTATAAGTACCTTACTAAAAAACTATGTAATTTCTTATTTAACCTTAAAAAATCAGAAAAATAAAACTTCCAAAAAACGCTGAATTTGTCTCTTTTAAACTAACGTTATGAAGAAAAACGCAAAAAAATTAAAAAAACTAAAATTTTTCATATCTTGGACAACAAGGAGTTAAGGCAAATGATAACAAAATTAAAGAAAAACTGTATGTATATAAAATTGCCAACTATATAAACATAAACACATATAAAAACAAAAAAATGTATAGACCCCAGATTTTCTCTTAGTTTTTATATAAGCATATACACAGCCTTCGTTGTTTCAGACGATATGCAATTTTTTTTTAAACTTCCCTTAAACAAAAATTACTTCGTATTGTTTAAACGTCGCGCCATGCAATACTCGTTACAAAACTTTTGAGCGGTAGTATATAAGAAGTATGTTAGTTCAATATACGAAATTTGATGGCGTTAGATACGAATCGAAAATTTCTTCTAAACTCCTAATTTTTGCATGTTTATAATGAAATATTGCATTTTAATATATTACCTTCCTACAATGTTTTAATATTATATAATTTGTAAAAAAAAAGAGAAAGAAAATGTCAGTAATATGTCGATTATGTTTAAGTAATATATTGAATTCCTCCAATATAATCATTTACAAAGACGATGTTCCAATCGAGGAAAAAATTAAATTAATTTTACCAGAAATCGTAAGTATTAAATTACGAACCCGAAACTACAAATTGATATTTCCAATACGCAGGATGTCAGTATCTCCGCAAGTCTGCTTCTGTGTGATCTCTGTTCACATCTTTTGAGTGCAGCATATACATTTAAATCTGGTAGTATCAAAACAGAGGAGTTAATCAGGAAATATATAGCTGAACATGAAGATATTGCACCGATAAATCTGGGTGATGTGAAGGAGTTTAGGGACAAAATAAATAACCAGGAAAACGAAGATTGCTTCCTCATCAAAGGGGAGATATTAGAAGAAGATATAAGTGACACAAAAGTATTGGTTATAAGTAAAGAGCTGTTGGATGTTAGTTTTAATGGTAAAAATTCATTAGAGACAGATGGAAATGCAGAAAATTCTTTGGAAGCAGATGAGAATGGATATAATTCATCTGACACAAATGATAATATATCTAAATTATATAAATGTAGTGAATGTGATGCGGAATTACCTACACAAGAGGATATGGATAAGCATTATCGCGAACATAAACTAGTAAAGCCGTTTACTTGTGAAAAATGTGGGAAATTATTTCGAGAGCCCTATGAAGTGAGAGTGCACATCTTAAGCAGTCATTCCGATACACCACCTTTAGCTTGTAATATCTGTCATAAAATATATCCATCGGAGAAGTCGCTACTAAAACATAAAATTACGCACCAGTTTACCCAAAAAAACCATACATGTCACCTTTGTAGCAAAGCTTTCTTTCAATTAAAACACCTAAAGAACCATTTGGAGCGTCATAAAAAGGAATCACATCTGTGCAAGATTTGTGGATTGATATTCAACGCGCGGTCATATCTCAAACGGCACATCATTACCAAGCACCACAAGCCAACTGTCTGTGAAACGTGCGGGCTGAGATGCAGCTCGAAAAGCATGCTGGTGGAACACATTCGGACTCACACGGGAGAACGGCCGTTCAGATGCGAGAAGTGCGGGAAGGGCTTCGCCCAGAGGAGTACCCTAACGGTTCATATTAGATCGCAGCACGAAACGGCTAAACCGTTCATGTGCGAGGCCTGCGGGCGCTCTTTTGCGCTTAAGGGCTCCTTAACGAAACATAAGGTCATACATATGGATCGTACAGAGAAAACTGTACCGTGTAAAGCGGAGAATTGCGATAAAAAATTCTGGTCACAGAAGGATATGACGAAGCACATGCTGAGGCATACTGGTAACAAAACAGAAAAGTGCAGTGTTTGCGAGAAAATGTTCTTTGATAAGAACGCAGTGAGAAGACATATGCGAAGTCATACGGGTGAAAGGCCCTACGAGTGTCATACGTGTCACAAAACATTTAGCCAGCGGTACAATTTGCAAGTACATTTTAAATCACACAGACCGAAAGTGAAAAAAACTAAGGGTGCTGCCAAACAAGATGTATAAATATGTATGCATAATTTTACTTGAATAAAATCGTTATACTGTATATGCACATTGTAATTTATAATAAAGATTATGTAAGGAACATGTTTAATTTATACTATAATGATCAGTTGTGAATTGAATAATTAATAGACTTAACTATATATTTACCTTTATTGTCATCACATGTACCAATTTTTCTTCCAATGGCAGGTTTTTACTACAGGCCAATTTTTCAACAGCATTTTCTTCGTTAATACACCTAGCCATATACAATTCACATAAAGCAACAATTAACATAATCGCAAAAGCAATTAACCGATCAAAATTTGATTTTTCTAATGCTCACATTTACAGTTTTATCAAATGCTCTTTTAACGACACGAGAAATTAAAAATTGGAGGCAAATACTACAAAATCAAAGAAAAACCAGAAAAACCTACTAAACTAAATCAAATCGCCAACTATATAAACGCAAAAACTAACTACTATTCGAAATACGCATGCACACATTGTGAAGACAATATGTTGGATCTTTTGTTAATTTGGTTTTTGTAGAACATGCATATCATAATTTTGTATTAAATCCTTTAATAATAATAATATTAAAACAACAATGTTTCAGCATCTAGTATTTACGGATTGGCAGCAAGCGCAAGAATGCTGAAATACGCGAAGAAAAGTAGTTCCGTATCCCCGTATGTATTAGCATGAGAAACCTTTAGTTTAGTTTGAGTTTAGTGACGTAAAATATGAAATATAAATTTTTGAAGAACAATAATAATTATTTTAATAGGTAAACATATAATACAACAAATAATCACCAATCAACTTGCAACTAAAGAACGGTTAAAAACAAAACACTATCGTCAATTTCGTAGAATCTGTAGAAAGCATTAACGTACATTTTAGTGAGTGTGTTTGTGAAGTGCGCGATCGGTTTAGAACTGTGATGGCGGAGAAACGGTGTCTAATAATCTTTCGGGTTTACTTGCTTTCGAAATTTCTGAAATCTAATAACTTCCCTTTTCGTTCTGTGGGTACTTTTAAAGTGTCCTAACTTGGAACAAAAACCAATTCCATCTCCATCCAAATCCATTAACAAGAAGAAGAAAATGGTGAGTTTTTTCCTACTGTTATATATTAATATCAATTGAAAATATAGGTGTTTTAGTGCTGATTACATTAAGAACACATTAACGGAAAAAAGGGCCAATATCACGCTCTAATCCGGCCCATTTTTAGATGTGCAGTGTGTTAGATAAAGATAGTTTGCAAGTAGGTTTTATAAGTACAAAATCGCTATTCGTTGACCTTCGTCTGCCTTTTTTTTTTTGTAATTCTGCTGTTCATTTCCTAACGTTTTTGTATACATCTGGAAAGAATTACCATTTTCTTCATTGCCTTATCTATTCGTACACACATACCTAGACTTTATTTCTTTTCAGTTTATTTTTAAATGTAAAAAGTTTGTTAATACATATGTTGGTAAAAATAAACCAGATTCGAAACTTCCTTAAAATAAAAGGAAATTGAAACCGCTTTTTTGACAATTCAATTCCTTAGCCGTAATTAGTATAGTATCAATTAGATATACTAACAGCGCATATGTGTGACGTTCATAGCACTGCTTAAATTTGTTGAAACACAATTGATTATTTACAGACAATTTTTCATTAATTTGCTGCTAAAGTTTGACATACGATTGAAAAAGGGTAAATAACGAAATATTTTTATTATTATTGAAGTATGTTTATTTATATATATATATATTCATAACTAACAACACAAATTAATCATTATAAAAAAAAAAACAATTCAAAAGACCAGCTTTTTTTATGTACAAAAATCGCATTCTACATAATATTATTTATTAAGATTCACTGATTCATTATATTGCATATATTGCTATAACAATTTTTCTTAGATTTTAATCAATATAAATATTATAAAATACATTATTTGATATAAGTTTCCACCGTTATTAAAAACAATTATTTTATCACATCTACTTTCTACAGGTGATTTAAAAGTATGTGAGTTCCAATTGATTTTTTTTTTTCATCAATATTATAAATTTCATGTACAATCATATCTCTTTCGTTGTATTTATTTTTAATTATCTTTTTTTTGAGACAATTGTATGCAATTAAGTCAAAGTTTTTAACGTTTTTGATATGTGCCTCATAACATGACTGGGCACAGCCTCCAGCATGGCCCGTTGGAACTGGCAATGCGTTGAAAGGTATCCCAACATCATCTTTGCGTGTTTTCTATTTACAAAAAGAAATAAAATTTTGTTACAATTACAGTTTTCTCCGTATATTAAGAGTAAGATTGTTTACCTCGTTTCTAAGCTTCCTTCCATGAGCATATTCGCTCCCGTCACCAATATTTTATCTCTCGTGTCTTTAGGAAGTTGGAACACCTTTTCAGGCCCTAGGCGGTGACATAGCGAACACAGCAAGCGGATGGCTGCGCATCGTACAATCGCGTTTTGATGGTTGGCACCCTTGCTCGTGATGACACTCACTACTTTCGGGGGTGACAGTTGTATCGACATCTCGTCTAGGGCTTCGTTGGCGTCGCTTCTGAGGAATTTGTTGGTATCGGCCGTGCGGTGAAGTAGGGGCGTTGCTAATTCTTCAACGTCCTGTCGAAGGATGATGTAGGAATAACACTTATAATTAAATATAATACAAAAATTCGAAGTTATGGCGAAAATAATAGAATTTGCGATTACAGTAGCTACAATACGAAAGAAGAGATTTATTAGCGGTGAATTAGTGTTATTAATAAGTGATATGACAACGATTTTTGTGCCCCAAAGGGACTATTAGCATCATGATTCGTAATTTAGCAAATTGGTGCTATAAAACCGAATACACAGCACTGTTATTTATTTTTTATATTCTTTTCTATTTGAGTGATTCATTTGACATTTTTGGCTCATATTTTCTATGATATCAAAATTAAAAAGAAAAACGATAAAAAATGTTTTTTTCTTATTAAGAATCGAAAGCTTCAGAGAATTAATACCAGGAAAACTTTTAGTTGTGTGATCTACACTATTCCAAAAAAATGTAAATGCATAAAATTCAATTCAACAAACTTACCGGTTCTAAGGCCTTCCTGCACGTCCTAAACAATTCCAAAGCGGCCAGGCAAGCCGAACGAGCAACTTGCGATCTCAGATTCCTCACGTGTTTGCCCAAACCGACACAAACAGCATGTAGGTTTTGCTCTATGACCCCGGCGTGGTGCTTGATAAGTCTCATTAGATTTTGCAGTCCTTTCACTGTGATCTCCCACTCTGGACTGTCCAGTTGGGCTAGAGTCTCGTGTAGGGCTTCTTTCGGTTTGGTGAAAGGGTGAGTAGTTTCTTGCGCGGGGGTTTTCTCCGCCGTCCTGGGCATCCTACAAGAACGCTTCCTGCTGAGTTGTCTAGTCACGGTCTTCTTACATATCGTCTTGTCCGGTGTCTTTTCTATGAGCTCTCGCACGACTTCTATCTCCTGGAAGTCTAATATCGATCCAGGTAGTGAGGTTTTGGATGATGCCGGTGTGAATTTCTCGAAATTATCAAAACTGGTATCGTTGAGTGAAGGCGCCGATGATACCGTTTTCCTTCTGGCGTCGATGTTGGATTTTATATCGCTTTCCGATTTGCAAAGGTGATTCCTCTCGCCGAAGATTTGATTCGCCACGAAATCCAAATCTTCCAAACTAGCAGCCGCGGATTGTTTCCGTATGATGTTCTCCTCTTCAGTTTCGATGTATTCTTCTTTGGTTATTATCTGCTCTTCTAAATTATCCTCCTTGGGCGCTTCTTCTAAGCTTTCTCGGCCGATTTCTTCGACGGGCTCCTTAGAAGACTCCAATTCCTCGCGACTCTCAGCATAATCCGTGCTTTCGAACCGGCTGTCCGCATAGACCGCCCTCTGACTGGCTGCCGATCGCGATTTAAGGCTCTCGCAGTAATTACTATCGATCACCGTGAAATTTTCTTGATGGCGTAGCGACGAGGATGCGGATAAGGGTGTGCCGTTAGGTCGTACGAATCTATTACCGGAAGCGGTGCTGTTTTCCGAACGACCGGCGGATGACCTTTGGCTGTTGGCCGTCGAGCGATCCCCAGTGGGTGGGTTCTGATCGAAATTGTTCGTTTCGGGTAAATGGGGTTCCGCTGGAGGTGTAAAGTACCCGGATGATTCTGAACCGGAAGAGAACGGTTGTCTGGCCATGACTGGTCGTGGTGGGGAACTGTACTTCTCCGGAGTCGGTTCTGGGGTTTGTAGTTTGGGTCTGGAAGTAATATATTTATGGTTTCATTACTCAAAGTAAAATTAGACTTGAAACTAAGGTAAACGTAAGCGCACTTTAAAAAATAGAAATGCTTATTGTTGGAAATTGTTTTCTGTATATAAAGCGGTTTTTTTTTGCAGTGAGTATTCCATAAATTTTAGTGTGCATGATACAAATATGCCCTCTACTGCCAGATAATCTCACTGAACCATTATCCAAATTCGCCTTAAAGAATTATTTATTTAAATAAACACAAACTATACAGTTTACAAAATGTATATATACAAAAAAAATTGCAACTCGTATAGCAAGCGTTGCCATGCACTGTTTTTCCGCCTTCATTCTTCATCCGAGCATACGAGATGGTACACTCTTCTCGAACTAACGGTATCGAAGGCATCGTTGGTTTAGTTGTTTGGTCCTTCCTCCTTCCTACATGTTGTACTGCCGGTATACCTCCATCCTTATCTTGCTTTTAAATTTAACGTGTTTTAGTGCCTTTGTGTGTTTTGGTAGTTTATTGTATGTTTTGATCGCATCAGGTGTTGGAAATTTTTCATATTTGTAACTTGTGTTTTTTTCTGTTCTTATAGGTGTTAATGTCTTCGTGTTTTGTGTGTGTGTGTGTGCATTTCTGTATTAGGTGTGAATTTGCAATTAGTTTTCATTAAATTGTTTTCGATTTTGTGTATTATAAGGAGATTTCTGAATGTTATTAATTGTTGTAAATTTAGTTCTTGCGTCTTCTCGTAAATGTCCTTTGATGGTGTCCATTTGTCCAAGTTATACAGTGTCTTTAGTATCTTGTTCTGCTGTCTTTGTAGTTTATTTAAATTTTGTTTAGTTGTATGGCTCCATATGTTTATTAGATAACTAATATGGGACGTAAATGTACTGTGATATACAGACTTCTTCAGATATTCTGGTACTATGTCTTTAATTTTCTGCATTCCTGCTATAATCATGGTGTTTCTTTTTATCAAATTTTGTACGTGAGTATCCCATTTTAGGTTATTTTGTATGGTTATGGTTAATCCTAGATATTTTATTTGACAGGTTTGAGTTATGTCAGTTATGGCTTCTGTTTTAATCTTGATGTTAAAAGTGGATTTATAGGTTTTTTTTTTTTGTAAATACCGTTCTATTGATCGTTATTAGATTATTATAGCACCAATCTTCTATTCTTTCCACATCTTCTATAATGTGTTGTTGCAACTGTTCGTCGTTCTTGCTTGAGCAAACAATGCATACATCATCTGCGTATGCATATATTTCTCCGTGGATCTTCAAATTAAAGATGTCATTTGTATATGCTATATACAATATCGGTGGTATATTTCCTCCTTGCGGGATTCCATATTCTACTTGTAGATGTAGACTTTCTATTTTGTTGACTATTGTTGTTTGTTCTCTATTTGATAAATATGTTTTTATTAAGTTTCTATTTGCGGTCTTTATCCCCAGAGCATCAATTTTTTCGACTAATTTCGTTTTGGAGATAGTGTCAAACGCAGTTTTCATATCTAGAAATAGTACTACTACCGTCTTGTTTTTCTCTGTTTCATTCTTTATTTTATTTATTAAGTCAATTGTAGCAGATACGGTTCCCGAGTTTTTTTGAAAAGCATATTGACTTTTATGTATGATGTTATTACATGATAGATATTCACTTACTTGTATTTGTATGCATTTTTCTAATATTTTGTTTAATGTGGAAAGTAGACATATTGGGGGATAATTTTCTTTGTCTTGTTGCCTTTTTTATGGATAGGAATGATTATTGTTAGTTTTAAGGAGTCAGGGTAATGTCCACTTTTTATAATGTTGTTTATTTTACCAATATTGGTGCTAATTTATTTCTGTTTTGTTTTAATATCTTTGTAGTTATTTTGTTATTTGTGAACGGTTTCCTCTGATACTTCCTCGAATAGCAATTGCGTTTTTACATTGTCGGTTTTGGTTGTGACGGGTAATTAATTTTGTGAAATGTTTGCTTCAATTTTATTTTTTTTTTTTTTTTATTCTTAAATATGTACTTCAGAATACGCTATGTTAGTATTTTCCGATAAATCGACGTTGGAAATGGATATCATATGCATATATAAATAGAACTAACGATGAGGCCTGCTTTATTTACCTACATAATAAGTGGAGTAGACCGATTAATGTAATCGCATCAAAGGAATGAAATATTTATTTTATAGCATTCACATTTTATGCACTTCAGAGAGGTAGGAGGAGACGTGCTAGATAGTAGAAAATAGACGCGTATAGAAAGCAAACACTGGGAGGATCTATAACGCCTCTTACTTATACCAACTTGGTCTTTAAACCGGGATTAATATAATTTTGATTTCATAAAAGCCAAACGAAAAAAAAAAAAAAACAGATAAATAAATAAAAACCCATCTGTGAATGATAGTATAACAAGGAGTTACTTCCTCAGGGAATACCAAAATATGAGAATTTGAGTAGTTTCATTTCAGACTACCCAAATATAATTTTGTTTATTCTCCAAATTAATAAATATATTCTAAACAGCGATTTTTTTAAACAAAATTTTAAACTTACACATCATCATAAGGTATGACAGCAACCGATACAACTGGAGTACTTTTCCTACTACCACGTGAACTGTCAACGATTTTCCTCGACCTAATGCAGGAGCACCACTGAAACGCGTTCCAATTTCTCCATTCCTCCCTTAGACTCCACAAATTGCCGCCAGTTTTCTCAACAGGCGGCGCGTTCTTATTCTCGCCACGACTAAAGAGGGTAGCCATCCAACATCATCAATCGGTGATAACACAAACGAAAAAGAACTTATTTCACCGAACCCTAATGTGCGTTCTAATATTGGGCAATACCGAACTAGTCGACCGGAAAACTCCTATTACCTTTCTCTAGTAGTATCCGCCGGTAATAAAAAGAGCCCCGCGTTGGCGATTCCACAAGAAGGGGACGCGCATTGATTGGTTGACCCACCCCCACCTCTTTCCGGCTCGGCCAACGCTCGACCGTTCACTTCGAAATATCGACTCGTGTTGCCACAGGTATGATAGATACGGGGATATAAGAAATGCCTTTATATACGTAATATACGCCTATGAAAAGTTCGACTGAAGCTCGTTCCGTCCACAAGTTTAGACGGCTGAAATGCGAGGGTATATCCAGTGCGTGAGTTGTAAGCACTGACAGTCAAATGGGATCGTGACAGGTCAAACAAATAATTAATTATGCAGAGAGTACGGTCCTGAATGACCTAGATCGTTTACAGTAGAATGTAGAACGCATTTTATGCAATTTTCAAAATTACGTCTTATCAATTTAGCAAGTGCGGTCCTGTATTCCCATCGACTCCATGCTATGTAAATTATTAGATATTAATTCCGAAGCGTTTGTCTGTATTAACTTTACTATTTCTTTGTTTAAGACAAAGAAGTAAATATCTTTATATACTGTATGCAATAAAAATGCTGTCCTGATGGCATGATTATATCATACTGACATCTAATTATGTATACTAAGCCTTAGCTTAGCACGTTACTTTGATTTTGTAAACATTACAACAGCGAATTTGATTGACGTAGAGTAACATTCAACAAAAAGTTGAAACGAAATTTGCTCATAAATTATTCAGAAAGTACGGTCCTGTATGGCAAGGATCGTTGGTACTTCAAGGTGTTTGCATGTCAAGCAATTTCGTGCCAGACAGTTAATAAGTGGTTTGTTTTTTTAAGAAAGGATTATTTGATATTGTCTCTCAATGAGAACTATTTTGAAATAAATAACTTTGGTATATTTAATTCTATATAAATTTACTGGTATTTCTTAGCCGTGCTGTATATATAACTTCTTGGTTATTTTTCGTGGTTGTAGCGGCTCTTCCGTGACGGGAAATTAAAACCATTATTTCGGACGTTTCGGTTGTCTTTTTCAACTATAATTTGAATCAAAAATTTTTTTACATTAGTCGCTTACAGTTTATTTACATAAATTAATATTTTTTATTTTATAATTACATTTTATGTATGTTTAAACTCTATTGTTAAGCAGGTATTAATTATTGAATGAAATTACATACAAGGGTGAAGAAACAATAAGAAATATGGCAAAAGAAGCAAACAAACTCACCACAACTAGGCGCTATTGTAGATACGTTTAACACATCTTTGTAATGAAAGTTATAAACAAAAAAATATTAACGATGATCGACACATCAAAATAAAATAAAATATTTAAAATCAAGACATAATTCTATACATTTAAACTTTCTGTCAATTTACTTCATCGCCTACATTTTTAATGCTATTATTGTCAGTTATATTTATAAAATGAATGATCAAACGAGAATGTACAAATATGCATATGCATTGTTTTTAGTCTACATCGTCTAGTACAAAATAAAATATAATAATATATATGCAGCTGCTTCACCAGGTCCGGCTTTTATGCAGGGGTGGACTATATTTATAAAAGTTACTGGTAAATGGCAGATAAATTTTGTATTTCTGTCCGGTCATTAACAGCGTTGTCGTGTTTTTTTTTATTTGTATCATTTCTAGAAGGCTTCTAGTTTTTGTGTTTGTTTCTCTATTTAAGATAGTAGTTGCATCATAATTGAAAGTATGTTTGGTGCTGTTGGTGAGTTTTTTTTTAGAGCTGTGGAGTTTTTTGCATATTTATGCCCATTTAATCTGTTAGCTAAGTGTTGTGAGGTTTGGCCGATGTATACGCCGTTGCAGTCATTGCATGGTATCTTATATACTATTATGGGTTTGCTTGTTTTTTGGGATTTTATCTTTAAGGTTGGTGTGTAGAAATTTTAAGTTGGAATGTTAAATATAGATATACTATTTAAGATAATAGAAATGGTATTTTTATGAGAAAATGACTGTGTAGTTTTAGAAAATGTAACCGGACCGTTCACCCAGCGAGTTAATCTGTAGTTGGATGACGGATTACGCCCCAAACAGCAGACCGGCTAAACCGCACCCGTCTCCACTGACCCCCGTCTACACCTGTGACTGGTTTGGGATTGTCGGTGCACCCTCTAGATTAATTTTTCTTAATTCTTTTTTTTTTCAAATGCGTTTCACTTTAAAAAAAGCTCGTCACTTCAAAAAGATTTTTTAGAATTTAAGAATTCTTAGATTTTTCTTAAATTTTTTTTTTCAAACACGCCTCTTTAAAAAACTGAGACGAACCGGTATGCGAAACATCAACCCAGACGATCGTCAGATATTTAGAAACCTATTTCCGTAAACTAAGTGCAAATATTTTTCTGCAGCAACATCCTCCAGGGCATAATAAAAACACCAACTAACAAAATGCATTGGTCAACAAAGGACATTTTTTCTTAGCCTATATTCACCAGGCTAATGTTATCACGTGTTGATCGGTTGAATCAATATCTGTATGATTACCGAATGACGCAGACAAGTTGAAAAAATATTACAAAAAGATACTCAAACGGGAAAAAAAAAAAACAAGGTAACTGCACCAGTAGTTAATGTAACATTGTGTGTTGTACCTTATTTCAAACTGTACCACAAGGAATTACACTTTTAATTCAACATTTTGAAGTTTGTTATCTTATTTTTATTTTCATTATATCTATGTAATCTACTTGATTAGACTTTGAAATGGGTCATTACATTTTTTACAAGCATAAACATTAGTTTTCTATAAAAAAAGAATTTTTTACAGAAAATTACCGAAATAAACGATCCTTAAGGGGTTTTAACAATGGGAAAATGAGTTAAACGCATTGTGTGATCGCAGTGTGACCTTATAGAAAAACCCGCAGGCATGTCGTACATGGCTTTGTAACGACGCATAATAATCGTTCGGTTCCACCCGCATGTAATCCATTCTAGAAAACCGTTAACCCCTTGCTAGACTCAAGTGACGTGAAAGGTTATCGAGATAAGACGCTAATTCTATTTGTGAACCGTTTCTTTTTATAAGAAGGGAAAGAATAATTCGCTATAAATATGCAAATCAGTGCTGTTCTTCTCGTTTGGAGAGTTTTTTTTTGTGTTGTATTCGACATTTTCTTTCTAATTAAAAATTTCTCGGAAAGTTTGCACCTATCTTTTAAAAATTTCCGTTAGCATTCGAATGTTAAGCGAGAGAGAACAGAAATTTTGGAAAATTAATATTATATTGCCACTTTAATAGGACTTTTGTTAATTCCTGTTTAAAACTTTATCCATGGTCGAATCAACTCTCATTTAAAATTATAATTAGGTACAGTTTGAACGAGGTATAAATGCGGGAAAATATGCTGTGATCGTTAATTTTCCGCGTTATCTAAATAAACCATCAGCGAGTAAAAACTAAGTAAAACATTTCCGTATAATTTCGCTCATATACAAATATGGCCAAGATTTTTGACCTTCCTAACTTCACTATTCTACGTCGCTATACTTACTTGTCTTTGGTTTTTATTATCGCTTACGCAAGCTCTTGAGTCAATCATGTCTCGGGGACCGGATTTTTATGCAACACAAAACCAAGAGAAGTGT
This sequence comes from Cetonia aurata, assembly GCA_949128085.1. NCBI lineage: Eukaryota > Metazoa > Arthropoda > Insecta > Coleoptera > Scarabaeidae > Cetonia > Cetonia aurata. The sequence continues at coordinate 42,759,637 of OX421885.1, forward strand.
AGTAAAGAGCTCAACATGTACACTCACGGACACCCAAAATGTCCGGTCTAAGCCACAGTGTAAGCGTAATGGTCCGTTCGGATATACTCGGGAGCAAAACACCCGCTCCGTCACTCTCTTTCCCAACGCCGCGGCAGCCGGTTATGCGCTTATGCGAATTTTAGTAGGCTCCCGGAAGGAAAGTAGATGTGTTGAGGGGAACTACGTATTCTCTTGGTGAAAATGTGATGTATGATTATGTTTTTAAGGATGATAAACGTTTAGTCACTTATCTTTTATTTTGTTTAGAATTCAGACGTTCTTTTCATTATACTTCAGCAGAATTATTAAGGTTATTTTAATAATTCGAAATTTTAAAATTTATTATTGAAATAAAAAATGTATAATTGTTTCTGATTTGAATTGGGATTTTTGTTTTCAGTAATATTACGGAAATTATAATTAAACTTGAATCAGTTGTAAAGCATTTTGGTATAGAAAAATATTTAAACTTTCTGCAAAATATTAATTAGAGGGCACAAAGGAACGTGTTGGTGTATTACAGATTTTAACGGATTTTATTTCTTAAGAAATTCAAGGTGAATAAAAATAAGTCAAACTAATAATGAAATAAAATATATTTTACATTAAAATACAATAAAAATAATAAATAATAGGTCCCGCTTGGCCTATAGGGGTAAACGCGTAAATCTTTTCCGAAATTTCACGATTTTTCACGATTTTCGGTAACGAAGCGACAATTCCCAAGGCCGATGCCTGCGCGCCGGCGAGATGGATTATGTAATATTGCAGGTAGTCGTGCACCGAACATCAAAACATCTAAACCTTGAACTACGACGAATTTGATGTGAAATAAGCACAAAGGGGATCGAAGATTTCTTTCGTACGTAATTTCTCATATGTCAGTAATTATATTACTACCAAGCAACTATTTACGTTTTACATATAACTATGTGGATGTATGAAAAATCCCCGTCGTAAGATCTCTTGGGACGGCTTTATGTATGTCAGAAAGAATTTTTTTTTTGGTTAATGTTGAAATTAAATAAAGAAATCAATTATGTTCTCTTCTTTTCAATTTTATTGATAGTTTTATTCTTTGTTGTTATTTCACCCTGTAACGCTGAAATTAACAAAAAAACAAACACATTTAGATGCTACTCCGGGCTTTGACCGAAACTACAGATCTTTGTTTTACTTCTTAATATCAAGAATGTTAACAGATTTAATATTAATACAATAATAATAATATATTGGACAAAGGTTGCCGACGGTAAACGTCAGAACAAAAACTATGTCTTTCCACATTTGTGCAAAATAAAGCCGATACAGATTACGAAACCTCTATTCAATATACAAAAAATTTCAGGAGTCACAATCAGATACCTGGAGTTGGCGGCAATGCCGACAAAAACTTGTTATTACAATAAAAAGCCGATAAGAAGGAGCGTATAACATTTTGTCTTAATATTTTAAATACAGAATATACCAAAATACCGGTATTCATATTAGTTTAAAATTATTGGTTTTGGTAAAACAGGTCGGTATTGCAACCCCTAATCATATTGCTTGAATGTAATACTACTTAAACAATTTATTGGGATTTCATAAACATTATAAGAATTATACCACCGCAGAAGTAAACAACAATTAACCAAGTTTTAAACGAATGCACTAAATGAACATTAGCTATTTCTAACTGACATATCCGTATTTGCCAAACTCACAATCACTTTTCGCGTTTCAACTTTTGAATCACTTTGCCCTAACCTTCTGCCCAGGACTAGTTATTAAAACAAGGAAAAAGTATAAATTGTGCTAAAGTTGTCTGCGAAATAGCGCAATGAACTTCACCCGCATATCTTTCTAAACCGCTACGAAGCAAATATAATACATAAATATGGGTAATTCACAGAAGAACGGAATAGTCGCAAGGCAAGGGGAAGGTGCGGGTGCTGGTAAACATCCGAACGCACCCGAACAGCTCGCTGCGTTTAGACTAGGCATTAGACCGGACATTTTGGGTGTCCGTGAGTGTACCTAAAAGCGTAAACATATTGCTAAACTTTAAGCACCTTAATATGGTTTTGACAACAGACAAAAATGTGTGTTGCGTATTTGTAAATGATTCAATAATTGTTACATATCAAAAGCAAACATTTTATGTAGCAATGGACGCATTACCATTGTTTGGCCCGAAATTCATATCTGAACGTTTATTTAATAACATTTGAAACGACTATCCACAATTTCCTTTCCTAAAAAGCCTCCAATATGCCACTTATACATTAACCTCATAAACGAAACTGTTTGCGTCCTACAAAACTTAATTTCTTTCTGAATGGCAACAATGACCCCTTCACCTCCACCAATATATCGACTACTAAATTGGTTTCGGGCATACAGCTAGTAGGTCATGCGTCTACTCTTTGTACCCATTCTGAACTGCCATTGAAATTATTGAAATAATTTTTTTTTGAGAGCATTCGCTTCAACTGCTTATATCTATTGTTAAACAAATGGGGTAGCTTTTACCTTTGTAAAGGATGACCTTGAGACGAGCTCAACTTCAGCTGAGAAGGGAAGGAAGCACGTAAACAAAAGACGAAGTGGGAAATCGCTAAATTGCTTTTCCTAATTGGATTTCCATGTAATAACTGAGCCTTGTTTGCTTCGGTTTGTAAAGGTATAATGATTGATAATGTAAAAGCCGTAAATGGATGCGTAGGTATTTTTTTTTCTACGAGTTTATGTTAATAATAAGGAAGAATAAATGGTAACATTAGAAATATTTTATACAGCCTGTTTTTGTTGTATGTTACTTCAGTTTATAGTGATTGGGTGTCAATATGTTAAGACCCCATGCTTCGTAGCTTTTACATCGACTAAATAGTAATAGGTACTTAACACAAAGTGTATTTAAGGAAAATTGATCTTCAGAATACTACAATACTTTATCTTCCTGCTTCATTTAACAACAAGGGTTAGAAGAAACTGCAGATTAACTTGTAACGTGCCATTCTGTGGGAAAATACATTTTAGTATAATTTTAAGTTTATTAATTTCCTTTAAATCGATTTTTCCATAGTTCAGTAGCCCTGTTACCGCATTCTAGTTTCTTTAATTGAGTTTTTTAAATTTATTCTTGTTTACCACGCAAAGTATCGTCGTCGTTCGCGCACGCCTGACTCTCACCATCGTGATTGCGTGGGGGATCGCTACAGTGTATATAAACCGCACGCTTAACAGTGTTAGTGACATTCTGTGCCGGCAAGGGTACTGGCAAGACGCAGACTGCCCCGACCCTCCGAGCTACGATTTCGGCGCCGGTAAAGCTCTCTGGCACGACGCAGTACCGTCTCTGTGCTGTGTTTTCGGCGCCGACAAAGCCCTCTGGCACGGGACAGCACCAACCTATACTTTGAAACCGACCGTGTGCTCTTTATCCGTCCCAGTATATTCTAGCACGACGCAAACCCTCCATGGACAGTGCTTTCGGCGCCGACAAAACTCTCTGGCACGACGCAGCACCAACTTGCACTTTAAAACCATCCGCATACATAAACGGATATATGAATATTCACTGTATTCACTCGCATTATACCCTCCTTTGGTTTTGTGTGTTTTCATAAGAAATTAATTATTTTGATTGAACATTTCATAACAAAATCCAATGAAGTTTTGTATGACGTGATATAAAAACAAATTTCTCTTGAAGATACAAGGAAGACTATTAAGTAAAACTCGAAATATCATGATTTATAACGCCTCATTTTTTTTACATCATCCGAAAGTTATGTGGAAAATTATCCATGACTTACCCACAGAATTGCGTAGTCGACATTGGTCCCTTATTCACTTCATTATACCTCGTCCTAACCCTAAATCTGCTATCAGAACTTATCGCAACGGGTATCCCAGATTTGACGTCTTTATTCCAAACACCGATTTTGAAACTTGACCCTGAAGATATCAAAAAGGAATACTATTTTTAGCGATAACTTTAGCATAAGATTTGACGTTTTTGAGTTATACCTGAATTAGTCGAAGACGATCCGGAAGACAGAGAATTCGCTTGCCTATTTGTATTATTTTCTGGCACCAATTGGTCTGAGGAGAAACTCTTGTGGAATCTGGAATTCCTCGAGTAGAAACTCGATTCTCTGCTTCCGTCAGCTTGGACGAACCTGTCGTGGTTGTTGTAAGGTCCTCTGAGGTGTTTCGGTGGTGAGAATGAGCGTCCGCGCTGCTCCCTGACCACTTGATGGTGACCATGGTCGGTGTTGGTCTGTTTGTGTGTTTTACTGTTGATCTGAGAGTCGGTGGATAAGTTGCTGGATTGGGATTCAGTCGATTGGATGACGTAAACTGGTCTCAATGTGGCTTAGGAGAAATGAGCAGTTAATAAATGTTATTCCCTCGCATAGGTTTGATGTAATAACTAGGGCGAAGCATTTTATATTTTATGCGACATTTATTTTCAATACTCAGCGGCGTAGAACGAGTCCAAGGGAAAATTTGCGAATGATGATATCAAAACAAAATATATTCATGTCATGGAAAACTTTGATCATGCTCCACTAAGCAGTTGTGATGTGGAAAGACCTTTTTCTGTGTTTAAAAATATCCTACAACCGAATGGCTGTAGTCTTACTACAGATAATTTAGAAAAGATGTTAGTTGTCAATACTGGTCAAACATTTCAAAAGTCACAAGATTAACAACGAATATCTACATATAAAAAAACATAGATACGTGTAACTATATAATATTGGATAAATTTACCTATATATGCATATTCAAAATAATATATAAATACGTTAGGAAACATATATAAGATATCAATGTTGTATGTATATTTTTGTTTGCCGCTCTCGCATTAAAAAATATAAAATGCTGCGCCCTAGTAATAACTAACCAATATTGAAAATATTGGGTTTTCACTGATAACAAGTATTCTTTAAATTAGAGCTTTGATTGCTATGGCAACATTTTTTTTTTCCATTCTGGGTAGAAGTCGTGAGTTTGTTTGACAGAAATAAGAATTAATTTTGATAAAAATGGAAGTTACTATAAAATCAACATGCTTGAAAAATGATTCCTCGCTTTGTATGAATGAAAGCGTTTGATTAGTGTGAGCGCTTTAGCAGAAAAAAAAAAACTTATAAAAAATAGCTTCTCTTATAAAGTACTCACCCCCACTGAAACTTGACGGTTTTTCTGGAGAAGGGCCAAATATTCCAGAATCGATGGCCCATATTTGCGTGGCAGAACTGGTTTTTACGGAAGACTCATCCTGAAAATAAATGTATACGTGTTAATACTTTACCATCTATTCCTGAGTCATATTTTCTGATGTAATGCCTTAGGAACTATATATGTGTGTGCCTATCGTTGCCAAACAACTGTTTAGCGAGTTCTGAAGCGTTTACCATGTTAGATTTCATCGTTTACAAGAAAATGAAACACTTGCAAAATCAGAAACCTACAGGAACTTATTCATAACTTTAAATCATCATAGTTTTCAAATTATTCAGATCTATAAATATATATAGAAGTATACAGGGCGTGTCAGAAAGGACGCGCCATCTTTGGGACTCTTTGTTATGGAGTTTTGAAAAATTGTAACAATGCAGAAAGCTTGCGTACCGTTTAACTTAAGGTCAGTTGAACGCAATTTATTTTTCCCGTGTGCAGAGTGATCACTTAAATATGTAAAAAGGGCTGTAAAAGTACGGTACCTGCCCCTTATTTAAAAAAAAAACAGTGGAAAGAAGTTGTTAATAAAAGCTGTTCAGAATTATTCAATAATGTTACGTACCGTAAGATGGGGTGAATCGGAACTCGTGGGTGAAAAGGAACAAAAATGGGAAAAGTTTTTAAAAGAGCAATAAAAGATTTAAAAATATTTGGTGACGCTGAGATTGCAAGAAAATGTTATTATTAATATCCAATGTTATTAAAATGCTGTCAACTGTCAAAGTTGAGTTTGTACGTAACCTCAAATCTAACACGTGCAAACTAGTACTATTTAGTTTAATTTTTTTTTGATGGTGTTTCTAAACATCTGGGAACATTGTTAAACGAAATAAACGTGTATTCTTATGAGTGTTTCTATTCACCACATTTCCAGGTGAATAGGAACAACAATTTTTTTTAAAAAAATAAGGGTTTTGGCATGCGCCCATTTTTTCTAATCTCGCAAGCTAAAAGCAGAAACCCTGTTCATAATTTTTCAGAAAAAAACAATTAAAAAAATTTTTTTCTTTTTTCTGTATAGCCCTCGAAATTGTCAGAACTGTTCCTATCCACCCCATCTTACGGTACTTATTCTATAATTGCTTGTGTTTCTACCATTTTCTTTTGTGAATCACAAAAAATAAAGCAGAAAAAATGTGTTCCACACCTTGATAACTTCTTAGAAATCCAAAGGACATTGTAATGTATAAACTTCTTATTAATTTTGATGACCAGTCTAACATCTTGTGGTTTGTATCTACAAGTATTACTTATATCATCGCCATCTACTGTACAAATAGAAAACCACCCTGACAGTCACCGGTATATATATATATATATATGTCTAAAAAATCATTAATATTTACAAGCGCAAGTTCCTACAGAGTTATTTGATTTTCTAAAAAATTTGGAAACTCTCTAGTTAGTGTTCTTAATAAAATATTTTTTTTAATGTAAATCTGAATGTGATAATATTAATAAATTAGTCTTTCTAAAATCCACTGCTGTTGCAAATTCCTAACAATAACAAAATCTACAATTATTAAAAGAAAAAAATGAGAAAACTACAAAAAAAGGTCTATGTAATGTCTTCTCAACAACCCTCGCCCAATTTAGCTAAAACTTACCACGTAATAAGGCTGTAAGATCACTGGTTTTAGAGCGAATAGACGGCACAGGAGCATTTCGAATTTCTTTTTTTATATCGTAAATTTCGTTAAAGCGATTCCACTTTCGTCCGCGCTCTCTGGCGATACTTCATCTCGCGAAAGTAAAAGAAAAAATAACCCGGCGAGACGGACATTCCGAGCTAACAATGCGGCAAAGTCTGGCGATCTCGGCGCGGCAATCGATATAACAAACGCCGAACGACAGAGATCCGGAGGCGGCAACAATTCTGGCGGAAGAAGGGCCAGGGGGTGAAAAACGGTGCCCTTCCGTGACATTGCATGAGTCCTTAACGTGTCCGGTGGATGTAGCGGTGACGTCAAGGCTATCGCGAAAATGTATGTCGCTTATACAGCGCGAAATAAAACACACGATATGTACGATGTGTCGCGAGTTATATATTATATATTTTTCTAAAAATTTCACAGTATAATCCAAAATATAGGTGTTTATATATTAGTATCAATATCAGAACTTAATGAGAGGAAATTGGATATTGGCTGGAGGGAGGAAGTTGAGGTGACGACTGGGGTACTGCGGCAGTCCTCTTTGGGACCATTGGGAACATTTTATACAACAAGAGCAGCATCAGAAAACGGATGAACGACTTGCATCATAAAACCAAGTTCGCTGCGCAATCAGCAATTATCCACAGCACAACGAAATAGACGTGATAAGAAATTTGGAATTTACAATTTGATGTTCGTGCAGTTAGAAGGGATTAGAGATTGGTTCGTAAAAATCATAGATTTCTTGTAGCTCCAGTAGACGTCAAACTTATAATAATAATAATTCATGCCTTTACATCCCCCAACAGCTTTCGCCAATTACAGGGGGCATCGGCCGGCCATGAGTTATTATTACGCCTGCGCCCGTGGAGCGACTTAAGGTGTTTGTCTCTCAGCATTTGCCAAGGAGTGAGGAAAACCACGAAAACCTCACTCTGAGAGCAGGCCCTGGGATTATGTACAAACTGTCTGCAAAAGGTAATTCTTTTGAGAAAGTTTTGCATTTTGACATTTTTACACAACTGTGGCTCTATGTGAAAATGCATTGCAAGAGAAGTGAGATAACCATAAAGTCAGGTCACAATGGACTAAACGCTTATTCCTAAGATGGGGCCATGGTTGAAGTGCGACTTCAAAATATTTCCTCATGCAAGTCATGACGTGTTCAGGGACCCTGTTAAATCAAGCCAAATGATCAATCAATTAGTTAAGCCCTTAACTCCCAATCCTTAGTCCACGGCAAGTCGAGGAACACGTAGAAGAATTGGAATTGAAGTAGATACATTGGAGTCATCTCACTCGCCTTAATGGATATCTCTAAGAGATGGTACCAAGTTCAAGGGGAATGAGCAGTTTATGGAGGCCAGTTTTTCCGACAAAGATCGACTATGCGAATCAGAAAATATCAGAACTTAAATCTTGACACATAGTAGATTTTCCCGCATTTCATCTAGGTTATTTTTTTGCTACGGGCGCCTAGCTTCAGTTATAAGTACTTAACATTCAGGACAAGTCAACTCGCGCTATGTTTAATCATCAGGCCTACTACGACAATCAATATTTCTGTTAGGTTGTTGGTCATTTATCAACGTAATATGACTTGCTCCTATTCTGTCAGTAGATATTCATAGTTACACATATGAATATGTGCAACAATATTGTTGCGTGCGCTCGTAAGACATAATGGTGGAATGGGGCACATTTTCTACAAACGACGAACGAATGGAAACATTAAAGGAAAAGTGGTCTATATTGTATCACGAATAAATACACTTCTGGCATTTTTTCATTTGTGTGATGTCGAGGAAACTTAATATGCATGGTCTAGAAGCAAGAATAAAATGATCAGATCAGTCAAAAAATATAAATTTTGTACCTTTATTTTTAATAATATTATGAAAATAGTTGATTAGATTTGAAAACTACATTCAAATATGCAATTACATATATCTGCCATGAATAATCTGGTTTTGTTATACAAAAAATAATTAAATTTTAACTCATTCCGTTAGTGACTCGACATATCTATCCCTTCTGCTAAAGATTTAATCGTTCAATTGCCAAATTTCCGTTAATATATTGCTTATCATATCTGAGTAATTCCCTGACAAGCGTCTGAAACGATCCTCTGCAAATGATCAACATTTTGAAATGGTTTTTTCTTTCTATGTCGAAAAAAAAATATGGTCCAATTAATCTATTTTTGAAAATAGAAAAATCTTTATTATAAAGTTAAGTTTTCGCTCAGCCCACCAGCGACAATGTTAATGTTGCCCCATCGGTCAAAATTATGCACCTTATTAGAAATGGATCCTCTTTTAACTCTCCATGGATGCCAGCGAAAAATTTAAATCGTCTATCCAAATCCATTCTGTTAATGTCTGAACAGCATGTCGTTTGTAAGGATGATGTTTATTTCGTTTTAATATTTTTGTCACTGTATGTTTACTTACATTTTTCTGTAGCAAAGACGCCCTCTTGCGCAATGACCTTTTTGGAGATTCAATGACAGAAAACAATACTTTTAACTCCCTAGCATCGTTGGCAACCAATTTTCAACGTTTATCCTTAAAATTATTATAGTTGATGAAAGTTTTGATTGGTTGGAATTGGTATTAATAATTAAATGTTCTGTCCAATCATTTATTTTTAAAAACTCCTGTGTCTACCGGTTTCGGCTTATTCGTCCATTTGCGAACACATCACGATAACAGCCAAAGGTACTTCAAACCGGTTGAATAACTAGGTATATATAAACAAGGCTATTACTTTGTTTACTAATTTACTAATAATAAAAAAATTTTCCATATGATTCCAACTTAAGTAGACATACTGCATATGTATGTAAAACCCGTCCTAAGACTTGAACTAATTGCACGATAATCTCAAATTTTGGTGGACGCGCCGGTTAAGGCACCACAAAACGTTGAGCGCCCTCTTTCGACGTTAACACTCACTTACCTTACTGTCGCGCGACCAATCCGAATCGATATCCTCGGCGTATGCGGTACTGACATCTGGCGGTGCCCTCTGCAACTCTCTCGGCTTCGTCCGCCAGTAGTTCGCCCGTTCGCCGTTCGGATTATCGCCGGATCGTTCTTCGATCTTTCGATAGGTGGCGCTGAAGGCGCGCTGTTGACGTGTATCGCCGTTGTTGGGCGTTCCGTTCGCGCCTCTGGCCAGCCATTCGATTTCGGTTTCGCCGCTAGGCGTCGAGTATCGTACGTTGCCGTTGAGATCTACTGCGGGCAGTTGTTTTCTCGACAATCTGCGAATGGAAGTTAAAGAAAGGGGGTGAGCTTATAACGAATGAAAAATCGAAAGAAGGATATTGAAATATTATAGGTACATATATTTTATAATATTTCTTTTGGATCAAAGAGGTTTTATATTTTTTTTAAGCAACTAGGTAATAGGGCTAAGTAATAGTTGCAAGAAAACGAAAGGAAAAAACGCCGTTAGAATCTCACAAAGGTCTTTAATAATAACTACCGGTTAAGTCGAAATATATACTTATACAGGGTTGCAAGTCCAATATAGTCTTTAAAAAATAAAACTGAAGGAATTTATTTTATGAAGAGTGGTACAGTAACCAAAAACACACATTTTAAAAATAATTTGAAGTATACAGGGTGGACTGTAAATGTTTGGGGTGGTATTATGGGTAATTTTATAATTGGACCACATTTCTTTAATGGACATCGAGGGGGAAGGAGGAAGCAGAATGAATTACTATTTTTTTTTTTAATAATCAATTTTTACAAACCTGAGGAAAAGGTTAATTAATTTTTTTTTATGGCCGGGTTAAAACAAAAAATCGGACTGAGGATTTGCCCACGGATCGGTTAGTTAGTTATTATTATTCACCTAGTTCTAATCACGGTCATTATCTGTTCTCTATCGGGATAATCCACGATCATCTTGGTGACCACCTCCAAGACGATACTGGTGCTACTCAATTGCGTAAACGCAGCCAAAGCTTCCAGCGCCGCCTGTCTAACTTTTCTCTTCCTATCCTTTAGCACCGGTACAATCGCATTGACACACCTGGATACATCCACTTCGGTACTAGGGTAGATTCTACTGATGGACATCAGGATCTGGAGGGCGCCCTCTCTGATCTGCGGACGGAATAAGTTGTATCATAAGCGCAAGCTTACCCTAATTCGATCTAATCTAATCTAATCATAAGCGCTGAGAAATCGTTATTACTTTGCTGCTTTTCGCCGCTAAAATCGAATCGCTAAGGAGATGGTCGATCAGCAGCTTGGCTGGTATCCTTTTCAGGATGAGGAGCGCTAGCCTAACGCCAACTGGTGATCCCGTTTTGCTTAGGTGGAGGGCGACGTGGTGGAGCTTGTTTATCAAGATTTCTTCCCTGATGTTTGAGACGATATAGGAGAGATTTTGCTGAAAATTTAAATAGAAAATATAAAAATAGTGTGGACAAGTACTATAACGTAACATATAACAAAATATTAACAAATACAATAATTGTAAAAGTTGCTGATCCTTGCAAAATTGCATAATTTGTAACTTACAGTTGTAACCTATACAACCGGTATCATTCATCAGCTTGCAGAGTACCTACTTAAGAAGTTCAAATTTCATCGCTTTAAAATTACACTTTTATACGAATAGAATGAGAATAATTTTGACAGGAGGAATTTGGTGAATTAATGACCGAACGCTTCAACAATAATCGGAACTTATTGTATAATATCTGTTTTTCGGACGATTCATCTTTTTCATTGAATGGTTTAGTAAATCTGGTCATCACTGGTCATCATTTTAAACATTTAATAAAAAAAAATTACAAATTGATTTCTTGTGTATGTACATAATACTACCCACATGACAAAAAGAAATATATAGGGTGTTCCATCAAAACAATGGGTCTTAAGCCGCTGTAACCACTAGCATATTTATTACATTTTATTTGTAAGGTTTTATGTTCACGCATAGCTCTATAACCCAGTTAACTTAACTGCATATATACAGTTCACCCATAAATTGTTGGGCAATTTACCTAATTTACCGGCTGTGAATGTGGAGCGAATTGCAGCTCTTTTTCTGCGTAAAAAGCACGCTACTTTTACTATATGTACGTATGGACTATTCCGAAGCCTATAATACGTAATAAAACCTGCTTTCAAAGAGCGCCAAACTAGAGGGAAAGTGTTGTGGAAATATCGATTTTACTTAATTTGAAACCAGCCGACGAGAAAACTTGGTTTTGTAAATTAAGTTTATACATTGTTACATTATCAAAGAACAGTAATTACACTCTCTTCGCCGCTAGATTATGTAAGTAATAAATGTACTTATAATTAATTATTAATGTACATAAATGATTTGCCGCAGTTTATTCCAAACGCTCATGTAATATTATTTGCTGATGATACTACGGTTGCCGTGTCTTCTGATTCCATTGAGAATTTAGAGCACGAAATTTGTCGCGTTACATGTGAGTTTGAGAGCTGGTGTAGTACAAATAGACTGACTCTAAACAAAGACAAAACCACATATATACATTTTCACCAGAGGAGGTATGCTGACTTGACGATACCGTTGTCAAAATCGGTAAAGTTTCTTGGTAAGATAGTTGACAGCAACCTGAATTTTGTCGAACATTCATCACACGTGTGTAAACAGCTTAATCAAGCTTATTTTGCTCTTTTCCAGCTAAAATCAGTGCTAGATAGTGACTCCCTGCTTTACTCATTGGTATACTCTGCCATTTCTTACAGCATCTTGATGTGGGTACCATTGTAACATACTTTTGTTATATCACCCATGTGATCGGAGGGCAAATAAAAAAAAAATGTTTTTGTGGGTTTTGAGTTACAACTATTTCTGAAAATTGAAAGATCACATATGCTAGAGAAAGTTTTTCTACGTACAAACGCTTTTAAAATTAATAATAATGTTTTTTTCTTTTGTGTGGGTTCGCTGAGATTGGGTGACGATATAAGTAAATTTTTTTATTACCGGTTGTGGCATCTTTGGTGTAGATTTTGTGAAGATGAAATGACTTGGTTTATAAGAACAAGTTTGTATACTATTAAGGATGTTAGATCTAAATTTAAAAAGGTGAAATGGGCCTATACAGACATTCCAATAATGATTGAATCTAATCTAATATGTTTCTATACCAACGAGCATAAATATTTGTCGCTTCTGGTTTATCCTGTGGTTTAACATTCGATCTGGTCAGCCGATTATGTTTACCTACATCTATAGAACGATATATTAGGAAGAAATTCCTAAAGATCGCAGCACTATAACTTGGAAGAAACTATATCATACACACTAAAAAATATTTGCAATTCCTACGGAAAATTCCAGTAATGTATAGGGTAAATTTACCAAAAATTAGAAAATATACCTAAAGTTTTCTAGTAAATTTCCCAATTTTTTGCAATTTTACCTTATACGTTACCGGAATTTTCCAAAGGAATTGCATACATTTTTTTGGTGTGTACGTTACCGGTCGTAAAAACTTACATTGTTTATGCAAGTATTCAAGAATTTTCAATAAATTTACTTAATTCATTTTCAAATACTCACTTCTGATATTGATTGTAAAAACGGTTGCTGTTCCGACGAGAATAGCAGCTGCAATACAAACGACAATCTTCCTTCAATAGACTCGAGCATCCCTGGATCTTTGAGCATCTTCAGCAACTCCTCTAATCCACGTTGCTTAGCCCTGATGTCGTCCTGTTGGAGAAAAAATTCTTTTATTAAAACCCCAAGATAGACCAGAATAATCTGCATATACATATATGTAACATTAATCTAAAAACGAAGGTTTCTTAATACTACTTAATATATTTTTAGGTGCATATAATAAATCATATATAATAACGTTACAGTCCGAATAGTGAACAGTTAAAGGCTCACTAAAGCTGTAGTTAATGTCGTTATGTATTATACAAAGGCGTTATAAACTGCTTATGAATTTTCATTTCATGCAAGCGGTGTCGCACATAAATAACAGGGTCCCGCAAAATGAAATGTAGGTGTGTAGTTAGGGTAGCTAACTGACGGTTTCTGCAAATGTCAAGGCTCTCCAGTATTTTTAGCGTAATGTATTAGAATCCCGTTTGACAGAAAACGGATCGTTTTTCTTTTTATCGTGCTAATCATTTGGTTATTCGACCAATATTTCAATGGTTCTAATACATAAGCTATATTTTCGTAATGGATAGCTTTTATTGATAAAAACCAACATCTTCGGTGATATAATGATATCACGATATCATTGTTTACACGAAATAAGTGAGTTAATGAAATCAATGAAAAAGATTTTTAAAATGACGAAGAAATTTATTGGGTAATAAATAAAATTTTAACCTCGAATATCTCGGAAACGGTTAGAAATATCAACGTTTGCTTTTCACTAACCCATTCCTCGTTGAAAGACGCATCTAGTATTAGGTTATATTAGAGGGCTCTAGCGTGAGCTTAAATTTTCTAAGCTTTGAGCTAAAATATTTCGAAGACGGTTAGAGTTATTGACAAGCGTTTTTCACCATTCAATTGCCCTTCGAAAGACGCTGAGTGTGGGAATTCCACAGGGTTCGACACTCTTTCTGGGCTTCATAAATGATTTGTCACATTTCTTAACAGAGAAGGGAATACCTATTACTAAATATGCTGATGACATCAGCATATATAATAATCACGGACAATACGATGAATGATATAATTACAAAAACAAAAAAAAAGTACGAGCATTACAAGTCATTGTGGTACACGTTTTTTACAGTATTTTTTCTAAGTTGCACATTGATCGCCTATATTACGTTCCGGCAATTTACTCTCCCAAATAACTGAACATTATTTGTCATGATAACATCAACGTTATTTTCTAACAGAGGGGTTACATTCTTACGCTGAATGTTTGTATATATCTTGTGTCATATACACTATCTACTTGACCCCTACAATTTATAAAAGTACAACGCAATTCGACAGACAAAGGTCTATTCATCCCTGACATTAATACTAATTGTAAGTGAGGCACCCTCGTCATGTTCTCTTATGTTATTCGACACAACAGTTCGTTATACTTGAAAAGCGACATGCTCTTTTCAATTCAGACGCGTACAGAAACTGTCAGCTGTTAAAGTTTTAACAGGCTCAATACTTCGCTGGCGCTTCGATTAACAATCGATGCTTAAAAAACAATGAACTACAGGAACGTGAATCGGCAACAGACACTAACTTGTGGCGGCGAAAAGGGGTAGTCCGGCTATTTTCTTCAGTTGCTTAGAATAAGCGATGAATTTTATTCAGCGAGGGGGGAAATCTGATTGGATGGGTTGGGTGGAGAATTGATTTTATGTAGGTAAAAATACGTTGCGAAATGTTATAAATCATGTTCCAGGTGACCTTGGGGATGTCCACGGGGTAACAGCGGCCTTCGCCAAAGTGTGCTGACTAATAAAACATGGTTGCACGTAATGGAATTTTGTATATAATAGGGTACTGCTTAAAATAAGGCTTAAGGACGTTAGCTATTTTCTAAGTTTTCATGTCATTTCATGCTACAGAAAGCATGGATGGCAGTTTAGTCTATTTGTCCAGTTCTTCTTTTTCGTTCTTTTCTTTTCAAAATTCTCGGGAATAATTTGAAATAGTAAATTAAAACTTCATATTCATTCAATTATTGTATAACAACACATTGATCTTGAAAATTAGAATATAATACGTATATAAATTATAATAAACTAAAGCGATGTTAACCGCACAACATCATAATGGGAAGGTTCCATCTTCAAAAGCGAAAAAAAAAAAAACAAAAGAAGAATATGGCACTTCAGGAGACTTGAAAACAACAAGAAAATATAAACTTGAGTCTTTCATTAAGTAAAGATTGATCTTTTATCTGTCTTCACTGGGTACCGGTGATTTGTCGTATCGATGACTCGCTATATTGGTAAGACAGTGTATCTGTGACGCGATGTATCGGTGAGTCAATGCATTAGTGACTTGATGTATTGGTGATCCAGTGTATCAGTGTATTAGTATATAGGTAATTCGATGAGTAAGAAGTATTGGCGATCTGGTGTATCGGTGACTCAGCGTATAAGTGATTCAGTGAATCCGAGTATTGGTGCATGAGCGACTCGTTATATCGGTGACTCAGTACATCAGTGAGTAGGTAAATATATCGGTAACTCGGAGTATCAGTGACTGGTCTATTTTTTGACTCGGTGTACTCGGTGAATCAGTGTATCGGTCAATCAGTGTACTGGTGACTCAATATATCGGTGTTCCGGTGACTCGATGATTTGGTATATCGCTGACATCTTTAATTTCCATTTAGCGGATAGAATACAGACTGTAGTTATAAATAATGCTATATCAGACGCACGATTTCTGTGCATAACTTCAAATGTGTCAACCAATAATGCACGCAGATGATACAACTCTGTTTCTCAAAGACGACAGAGGCACTTTCTTAAAAGAAAAGCAAATTGGTAGGCCGGTGGAAGTCGAACTTTAGTATCGAGCTAATATACTGAATTTACTATCAGAGAAATTCATAGAAGTAAGATTTCAGGATAGAGATACTTCAAAATTGTTGGATATTCATATGGATTCTAGCCTAACTTGGAGAAATTATGTTGATTACATGTTATATGGAAATGAAATATTAGTGTACCTACTTCTATCAAATAAAGAAGATTTTTGAGATATATAATTGAGGTCGTGACAACAAAACTTTTAGTATTTAAAAAAGAGAATACAGTAAGCTTGAAGACCCAAACAGATTTAATATTTTATTATCTAAGAAGCTATATCATTGTTTCTCAGTGCTTTCCATATCTGCAATCGCATTATTGTAAATGAAACGTACATATCCTCTTCTTAATGTACTTTCAAGGGCTATTAGTACGTTTTATGCGAAAGTTTCTAAAGCTCTCTGAAGTTTATAATTTACAGCCTTACTGAAGGATATTATAAGCACTTACACCTCCTGGTGATATCTAATACACACAGGTAAAACGTAATCATGACTATATTCACTATCCGTCCACAGCATTTACGTTGTCATAATAGTAATGTAGCGGTAATGTTTACTCCGTTCGATTAAAAATTTGTTTGTATTAGGGTTCGATAACCCCCTGGGGTTCAGCTTCGGAAAGAAGTCATTGGTCATTGACGTTTATGTGATATCCGTGTCCAAGTATTAGAGTCGCGCGAGTGTGTAGAGCATATAAAATGTATGTTGCGTCAATGTTTGTGGTAAAATTAACGTCTGGGCGTATTATGTGATGTCCGCAGCAATTGTAACGGCTCTTTACATAATGGATGTCGCACTTTAGATGGAAAAGGAAAAGTCTTTCCATTGCATGCTCTAAGTTTTATTTCTTTTGCATCAGAATAGGTAGAAATAGAACTGCCACAAAAGGTGTGAGCATAAAAGAAAACGCTTCTTTGAAAGGTTCAAATTGAAGAAATGTCTTTTACAAAATGATTCTTGAAATTAATGTCTTCTTCATAGCACACTCATTAAATTACACAACATTCCCCAGTGTATTACACCATATCTCATTACTGTTACAAAATTAGAAAAATAGAAAGTTTTCAACACATGAAAGCTGCAAGACTTTTTTAACGTTCGCAGCGCATAGCACACCCCAGCCAGTTTTTTACACAAGAAGTCAATGTGTGAGTCCCATCTTATACAGGGTTAGTAAAAAGTCCCGGAACGGTCGAATAACTTTGTTATTTGAAAATTATGATTTCTGAAATTTGGTATGGGGGTATAGTTAATATAAATGCATTTTATGCAATACAGTTAATATTTTTTTCACTTCGGTTTAATCGGCACTACGTCCAACTTTCTTTTTTTTTTAAATGGAACGCCCAGATTTTTTTAACACTTTTGAATGCAAAATAAAAAACTACGTTCAGGAAGTATTAAGATGTTTATTTTTATTCACAAGAAAACAGTTAAAAAATTAAAAAAGTGTCCTAATACAGAAAAATCAAGATACCTGTCTATTCAGGTTGCGATTACAATAATTGTTCAAAATGCTCTCCATTTACAATTTGACAAAAATGTAAACGGTCAGTAAAATTTCTTATTGAATTTTGTATTTGTTCTGCGGAGTGATGCGATTGGCTTCTTGAACTATTCTCTCTTCCAATTGTTCAAGATTATGGGGACGATTTTTGTACACTTGACATTTCATGTGACCCCAAAAGAAAAAATCTAATGGCGAGAGATCTGGCGAACGTGCTGGCCATTCGATTGCTCCTCTACGTCCGATCCAACGTCCCGGAAAAATTTCATTCAAATAATCGCGGACATTATGGGCAAAATGGGGGGAAGCTCCATCTTGTTGAAACCAAAAATGTGCATTAGGGTGATCACCTATGTTTGCATTTGGAAAGAGGGCCGCAAGTGCTGGAACAACCTCATTTCGCAATAAATTTAAGTAGACGTTGCCAGTTAAATTTCCTCTTATAAAAAATGGTCCTATGATGTTGTTTCCAACAAGACCAGCCCAGACATTCACCTTTTGAGGACGCTGTGTATGGACTTTTTCAATCCAATGCGGATTTTCAATTGACCAGTAGCGACAATTATGTCTGTTCACAGTGCCGTTGAGACGAAACGTTGCCTCATCTGAAAAAATGATGTGATCTAAAACATTAGGCTGCTGCTCGATCAATTCCGTCATTGTTTCGCAAAATTGTAGTCTACGATCTGGATCATCTTCAGTTAACTCATGGACTCATGAATTTGACCTAATTCTGTTGTGGACACGTGATGATTTTCTTCCACTGTAAGTAACACATTCACACTAGTTTCTTCATCTCTTGCTGTTAATGGACGTCCCCTTCTAGGTAAATCCTTCACCTGACGAAAGACTTCAAACTTTTGAATTGTTCGGCATACCGTACTTTTACTAATGTGACGATCCGGATAAATAGTATTAAACAAAATACGAACCTCTTCAAAAGAACGTTGACGATCACCGTACCCACGCATCATTAATATCTCAATTCGTTCTGATTCAGTAAGTTTTTCTGCCATTTTCAAATGTGTCAATGTTTAAAATTAGTAAATTTATAGCGATGCAAAAGTTAAAACGCTTTTGAAATTGTCAAATGTGACGGCAAAAAGAATGCAAACACTAAACAACAACTTTTTTCAAAGGTACCTTGATTTTTCTGTATTAGGGCACTTTTTTAATTTTTTAACTGTTTTTTTGTGAATAAAAATAAACATCTTAATACTTCCTGAACGTAGTTTTTTATTTTGCATTCAAAAGTGTTAAAAAAATCTGGGCGTTCCATTTAAAAAAAAAAAGTTGGACGTATTGCCGATTAAACCGGGAGTGAAAAAAATATTAACTGTATTGCATAAAATGCATTTATATTAACTATACCCCCATACCAAATTTCAGAAATCATAATTTTCAAATAACAAAGTTATTCGACCGTTCCGGGACTTTTTACTAACCCTGTATATACCCAGAACTTTACTACTTTCAGCTGTGTTCACGCTTTCGCTTCCAAGTTGTATATTGTCGATACTGTTAGTGCTAAGCGACGATCTGCTTGTACGAAATAATATGCGCGCGGTCTCTTCCGTATTTATTATTAATTTGTTATCACACATTCATTCTTGAATGTATTTATATATACAATATAAAATGATTTAAGATGACAAACAGTATATGAAAATAATTATTGTTTTGTGGGATACTGCAATATTTTAATGTCAAAACTTCTTACATGTGATTAGGAGGCGAATTCGCAATCAATCTGCCCGCATATAAAAAGAAGTAAAGTACCCAATGCAAATCTCCCGTGAACACACTCACGCTTATTATGTAAACACAGAAATAATATGCGCCACGTTAAAATATTATTCATATTGTATTAAAGGTGGGGTGCGAGGCACTTAACCCAGTTTCTGTCGCCATCAGTTCGCTAGCCACTTGATTACAGTGCGAGAAGGGCCTATTCGGTTGCGATTGCCGGACGGTGTACTTGCATGTCCGAACTTTCCGCCTGCGAGTCGAGAATTTGTAAATTCCTAGCCCTACTTTGATTTACGGTGACTGCTTTGACTAACAAATTTTTGGGTGGGTGTATATACACAGAAAAAATTGATTTTTTCTTTTTGGTCTGTGGTAAAAGGCGATTTACACACCCTAGCGTGCTCTGTATATTAATCCGGTTCCTATTTTGTAAATGTCATGTTTGTTACTTATTGAAGTATTAGGATACTGGGAATGAATAATTTATTTTACATTGAGTCGCGCATCTTTATCACTAATCATCGCAAATGTAGTGGATGTGAAGATGCTATTTACAGTATCTACCATACAACATTTAATCAGAAGTATTCGAAGAAAATTATGGATATATAATAGAAGACTATTTAACGGTTCAAAGAATTTCGTCTGACAACCACTTTAAAGAAATTACATTTAGTTTTTATATTATATTTAACACTCTCCTAGCCTTTCGACTTTTTTCATACCCACTTGGGCAAAAAACGGATTTATTCATACCCACTTCATAGGCTCCTCCTTCGGGAAGCCGCGCGCGTTACAATTTAGTACGATGTAAAATAGTAATTTTATCGCTACGCCGATGTATTTCAGCTGCACGTGTTCTTCGGTCGACCAAATTCATTTCTGATCAAAACTTCGCTGTGAGATATCGGTTATTTCTACGGGCTACAACGGTAGACATACGACGAAATATATACGCAGAGCAATCGAAATTTTTTGCATCGTAGAACTAGGAATTGTATATGTTGATAAACGCCTTTTATAAATGCTTCTCGTATCCATCGCCTTGCGCCTTTAACTTAGTAGTGACAGCATTCTATCATTTATAAAAGTGTCCTTTATAACTAATTTAAATGTATTTTCACTTAACCAACACGACGACCTGAATAAAATAATTTTTAATTTCGCAACAACGAATTATTTATGTCAACCCTGCAAAATGAATTTCTTTGAGCTAGTTCGATGCGAACCTGTATATTCACGTAAAAGCCGTTGATGGCGTCTCATTTGTTACATTAAATATCAACAACACACCTTCGACTGTCAATGCTAGCGACCTTACAGTGACAGCACGGTATATTTCCCTTGATAAGGTTGCGTGTTTTATTCAATTAAACCGGTCCACTCAGAGGTGGATTAAAATCAAAATGGGCCTCCCATTAGGGACATATATTTTACATATTTACAATTTATGAAAAAAATAAAGAATGTGAATATTAATCCCTTCTTGCTTAGTTTAAGCTAAGAATTTAACATATTCCTATACCGGGTGTTCCAGCTCCCAGGTCCCTGCCCATAACTTTTTTATTTATAAATATTTTTTTATAAAATTCGGAATGTACTATTTACTGTAAATTTCCAATTATGCAACCTCTATTATATATTCACCGCAAGTGATAAAAAATTATACTCTTTTTATCACTTCCGGTTTTAGCGGAAATAAGAAAAAATTTCAAATGGAACAGGCTGTATATTTTGGATTGTGCGTAATTTTCTGAATCTGAAAACATATGATTTATTAGTTTTCGTTTATATGGTTACCAATATTTGGAATATTTATGTTCGAATCTAGAGTGCTGCGAATAAGCAGCTGCATATTTTTGCATATTCGGATTCTGCGTAATTTTCTGAATCTGGAAATATATGATTTGTTAGTTTTCGTTTCCATGGTTACCAAAATTTCGTTTTTTTTTGTGTAATTGAATCTAGAGCATCCTCAAAATCTTCCTAGCTGTCAACACAACACCTAGAAACTACAAATGTTACAATGTTTTGTTTTGTACGCCTACTAAACCGTGACAAAGTATTAATATATAATTTCTGCTGTTCTTTCGCTTCGAAAAAAAAAAAAAAAGTTCCGCTTTCTGCCAAAAATCACATGAAAATCGAAAATATATTTTGGACAGCCTGTATATGATAAATCAATTGTTGTGGATTTCTAAAGTACCATTCTTGTGTCTTCCGTCTACCCCAGAAGCCCTTACCACCAGTCGAAAATAGATAAAACGTATAAAACTTTTCAAAATAATCAAGATGTCTAAACCAGATGGAACACATCATAAAATTTCTAAGGAATTCAGTGTTAAGAAGTTAATGGCGACTAAGTGATACGACTTTGATATTTAAAAATGAAAGAGAGTTTTGACTAACCCTGGAGTCCGAAAATTCAGAATTCTGAATTTTTTCCTAACTACGGAAACGTCCAACGAACTGCTACTGTGAGAAACCCTGTATAACCGCTCATTGGATTTAATATGCAGCTCTCAATTTTCATACAGCGGTACTTACCCGGCTTTGTATATCCACCAGAATTCGTTCGCCCAACTCTTCTAAATTCTCGCACCCATTTTTATCGACTAAAACGTCACTGCCCGAACTAGAACACGTTAAGCACTCCCCTGTATCCCTAGTGGGAATCGGCGAATCGCAATACTCCAAACGCTGTCTGTTAGAATCAGGATTGTACACGTGAAAGCTGTTATAGTTATTGATGAACACTAGCTGATTGTTCGTGGTTTTGTGCGTCGATTTTTCTGCCAGATCAGCAGTTTGGATCCTGCGGTTCTCTTCTGTTTCTTGCATCTTTGGAAGGAGCACCTGATCGGCTGTGGTTAAATGACGATCGGAAGAAAAAATTTGCTGCTCTTCGCTCTTGGAAATCCCAGGCTTCCTTTCTGGACTTCGCGTCAAGTTGTGGAACACTTCGATTTCGTTGTGAACTGGTATTGGGCTGTATTGGTCCAGGTCCCTGCTGTTTCTTCTCGTCACCGGTGCTTTGGTGTTGATTTTTAACTTACTTCTATCTGGAGTTGGACTTACTGATAATTTCTTGGTAGGTTGATACTCAATGGGCAATAACTTTTTGTCTGAGGACTCAATCTTTTTCGGTTTTGTAATTTTCTCGACTTTAATTTTGGCATTCTTCTCCGGATCTTTAGCCGTTTTTTCCGGTTCACCTCTGGTTGGTATCTTCGATTTTCTCTTGGATTGCTCCCCGTTTGCGCCTCCACAATCTTTCTTGCTTAAATCCGGGGAAGATTTGTACAATTTCGAAGAAGTCTTCATTTTCTTAGGGCTGTTAGGTTCGGAACGCGTAGATCTGGCCTTCGTATTCACTGGTATGGGGATGTGGCTCTTCTTCACGATCCTGGTTGTCTTCTTGTAAAGAATTTCAACCACTGGAGTTTTATCTTCAGTGCTAATTGATATTGTTGGATCGTCATCGCTTTGATGATTGCTATCACTATCTGGTGTGCGCATTTTGACGATTTCACCACCGAAACGAACTCTTCTGGGAGTTCTTCGGAGTAATTCGTAATCATCGTCGCTGTCGGTGAGAATTTTAAATGTTTTGACACCTCTGGAAAAAGACAATTTGTTTAGAAAGATCATCTTGTTCATTTTAACCATTTAATTGGTATATTTAAACTTTTAAATCCGGATTTTAAAGAATATTAATATGATATTTCTGAGTTTTGACATAATTTTTTCAGTACCGAGAATGTTCTCATTAAGGTTTCTGATTATCGATTATAAAAATTTTGAGCATCTTTTCATTTGGGGATTGTTGAGCATTAAAACGTAGAAAAACAAAAAAAAACATGACTCACCTTGTCTCTTCTTCACTATCACTAGTTTCATTCGCGCTATTTTGCCGGCTTTCCTCGTGGATCTTCATGGTAATTGCTGGGCCCGCGTCCAATTTAATTTCGGTCTCCAAAATTACTTTATCCTCAACTCCTTCTACATTCGTATTCACTAAATTCTGATTGTGATCATTCCAGAAGTGCTTGCTATCATCAGCGCAGAACATATCACCAGCTGATAGGGTCAAGGAAGGTTCTGGGAGGTTGTACAAATCCCGCAGCATCTCAAATACCCTCTTCGATTTGTGACAGTCGACCACTTCATCGAATCTTTTCGCACCGACGATACCTTTGATGCGTAAAACTGATGTTAGAACGTTCTCTTGGTAAAGAGGCTGTTCTATCTTCCCCAGTAACGTATGAATGGCGTATTTGATTGTTTCGTTCGAGATTTTCTGGTTTAAAACGAACGGTATTGCGATTATCAAACCCACGCTGACGTTCCGGGCGATTTTATTTACTTGGGATTCCTCCACGCCTTTTAAGATCAACCCTTTTAGTATCTTATTGGATTTTTCGCTGTGAATTAGGTAGACTCGAAGTGCGTCGACCGCTCCCTTCCGTACGGCCGGCCCGACGTGGCCCAAATTCCTTACCAGCTCGTTCAATATCGTCTCGACTTTGGTGTCAAGGGCTTCCTTATCTACCAGAGGCAGGAAGTCGACGAGTACCCGGAGGGCGTGCTGTCTCACCACCCACTCGGGGTCGCGCAGACGTTGGTTTATCGCCGCGAAGAAGACATCCAAATTGAGATCCTCTGCAATACAAAAGAGGGGAAATTAAACGAAATCTGTTTGAGTATCGAGGGAAGGTGTTTGCAGTTATTTGCTCTCATCTATTGTGACGTAACGTTGACCTACTTAGATGTAAGAGCTAGATAAGATGTACGTTTGTTCGACTCTAGCATGTAGGAGTGGTAGTGCAAAAGGTCTAGGAATTTTTAGGTTAGGAATACAATAACACACGCGTAGCGATTTTTATCTGGTATATAAGAAAGGTAGTTATATAATGACCTTGAGGCTATTTCTATAAGTGATCATTTAGTTTTGGAATTGGGAAAAATATGAGATGATAATCATATAATAGGATCATGAAGAAAAAACGCTCATAACTTTTTTCTTTATGTAAAAGAATTGGTGAATTATTTTCGAAGAAACAGCAAAAGTTGCTATTACGTACAAAACGATGTGGCAAACAAATTTAGCGATCAGCTATGGCAGGAGGGACGCCACTGACATGAAACCATTTTCAATGTTTGGTGAAAAATTTAGAAACTAATTAGTTTAAAGGAGAGTCAATACGTTAGGTTTTTTGTCTTACTAATTCTTTTAATAAGAAACTATGTGACCGATTTCGTGTGAACATATTAGCATATATAAGGCCACTAGCAAAAACAAAAAACCTTTTATAATCATCAACAACCGCCATTTTTTTTTTCAATTCTGTAAAATGCAAATTGTCATATAAAAAATTATTTTAAAAATAATTAAATACTATACTTACAATTTTTATGAGGAGAAGTTTCTACTCAAAAAATTAAAATAATAAAAAACATTCAAAGCACACACTTCTTCTAATTGTAAGTAACAATTGTAAATAAAAAGAGAAACTGTGAAAAACGTTTGTTACAGCATGTGCAAATCCTTCATCGCAATTTCATTTATTAAAACCTTTAACATTTCAGTTTCAAATAACTAATTTTTTTTATTTATTTTTAACTTCCATTATATACAATTTTTATGAAGAGAAGTTTCTAGTCAAAAAGTTAAAATAATAAAAAATATGTGACAATTGTAAATAAAAAGAGAAACTGTGGAAAACGTTTGTTACAGCATGTGCAAATCCTTCATCGCAATTTCATTCATTTCCTTTAACATTTCAGTTTCAAATAACTCATTTTCTTTATTTATTTTTAACTTCCATTATATACAATTTTTATGAAGAGAAGTTTTTTAGTCAAAAAGTTAAAATAATAAAAAATATGTGACAATTGTAAATAAAAAGAGAAACTGTGGAAAACGTTTGTTACAGCATGTGCAAATCCTTCATCGCAATTTCATTCATTTCCTGTAACATTTCAGTTTCAAATAACTCATTTTTTTTTTATTTTTAACTTCCATTATATATTTATATATTCTTGATATTAATACTTCTGGAACATTACATATTGCCAAGTTTTAAAAACAATATGGTTTTGAAACTTGTTGTATGTAATGTTGTCGTACAGAGTAAATCGTTGACATTCATTTAGAATAATTTAGATCAACGCATAAGATAACCGACACTTTAATTTCGTATATAACGAGAACTTGCAGCGGGATTGCGTTTACAAACTGCGATCAATAATAACGTTTTTTTTTTTTTTTTTATTTCGTACCTTTGAAAACGTTTCTATTGTGAACGAAATATATTGCATGCCATTTTAGGTTAATAAATATTTGTAGTCGACGCATATGCAATATGGAAAATAATTTTTAACGTTATGGAATGTCAATGGAACGTCCCACTTATTTAATCTGTTTTTTAACCATACAAAGTTTCCATTTTTCAAATAATACCTAATCTCGAAAGAAGTCTGAAAAAGGAATCAGACAGGGCAAACCTGCTTACTGTCTACACTATGGTATAGCCTACTAGTTCACGATGGTCTGACCCATGATCACTTATGCATCTCTGGTATGACGGACAAAGATGCAGAGAAAACTGCTATAACTGAACTTAGGAGAATGACAACCTCGTGACGGTTTAAACAGTGTTGCGTCTTATTCACGCCGTTACAATAAAGTTTTAACCCCAAAGTTGTAGCTATGAGTGTGAGTGCGGGGGTTGTTCAGGGTTTTCAGCATACGGTAAGCATCCGGTATGAATTTGATTACATACTTCATTAATAAACAGAAGTGGTCCAAGATTCGAACCATGAGTATATATATATATATGTACATATTCGATTGTATTTCACATGTAACTGGCGATCCAGACAAATATTCATCAATAGTAGCATAATTAAATCAGGATCTAAACCAAAATTTGCTACTTTCGATAGAATAATATGGTGCTGCACATGATCAAACGCCTAACTTATGTCGATATAGACAACATCAATTTGTTTTTCATTATCTATGTTTTCCGCAACATATTCGGTAAAATTACACAAATTAGTTATTTGTATTATCGTCATCAGTACTGTTATCGTTGCTCTTTTGTTGTTGCACACTTTTGTTGATATTTTATACATGATCGAAATAAAAAAAAAACGTTTTGGTGGTGTCAAAATTAAAAAATATGACAATATGTAATAATAAGATGTAATAGCTGTTATTATTATTAAAATTCGTCAAGAAATAAAATTGTGGTAATTGTGATAACCAAAAGGAATCAAAACGTAGAAAAAATAGTAGTGGTCTAAAATGCCCTTGAGAATATATTTTTTGTTTTTCTCCAAATTTCATCTACCGTTTACCACGATAAAGTGGAAAGTTGATATTTTTAAGCAGATATATTTTGAAACCAAAATTTCCAATAAGTGCTAACTCATCTAAGAGTATGAAATTCCTAAAAACAAACTCAAAAGTGTTCTCGAGATATCCTCTGATCCATCCTTCTCACCTGGAATCCGTTTATTTCGCACCAAGAACTCCCACAACCACGTCAAAGATAAGTTCCCATCTCTGGCCGACGAAGAAGCCCGTTGATCTCCTGCACAGCGACTCTCGTCTTGAGCGTTCGTAGTTTGAGCGACAGCGTCCGATACTGCCTTCATCTCCAGTCGACCGCGCGTCGAATTAACGAGGGCACCAGGCAACTAATGACGCCCGACCTCGCGATCGCGCGCGCCGAAGACATGTTAGGAAAACCGCGGGAAAACCGATGGAACGACGCGCAACAGGATTTCCCAACCGGCGTAGTCGAGGTTGGCGAGTTAACTGAAGGAAATTCGGACCGCGAATGGACTGTTGTAGCGTGTTGGAAGCATTAAGTGAAACGCTTCTGTACATAACTAGGTACAGCTGGCTATGTACGTAGTGGAAATTCCTTTATGTACTGTGAGACAGGTGAATATCGATTGGTCAAGAGCGATTTCTTACCGCTTTGACGGTTCGGTGTTCGTGCGATGGAGTTCGCATGTACGCAGTGCTTTTATAAATCGCTTTTAACAAATTATGTACAGGGTGTTTCGCAAAGGAGTGTTGATGGTTGCTTTATGCAGGCTCAAACGCTTCCAATGGACGCTTTATAAGGAGCTTCTTTGACGAGTTTTGATCAAAGTACTGATTAACAATGTAGACGAAGTTTAAAGAAGATTGGGTAAAAAAAAATTACAGACAGAGCTTATAAACAAAATCAAAAGAAAAAAAGGAGTGAAAAGAAATTTTAAAAGTCAATAATCAAATAAAATAACCAACATAGATTCTAACAATCCTAAGAATAGTAAATGAAGTACCTAATCGTCGATAAATA
This sequence comes from Cetonia aurata, assembly GCA_949128085.1. NCBI lineage: Eukaryota > Metazoa > Arthropoda > Insecta > Coleoptera > Scarabaeidae > Cetonia > Cetonia aurata. Next base: position 42,787,708 of record OX421885.1, read on the forward strand.
CCATATCATTGAAAAAATATTCATGTTCTTGATATTTATTCATCATTATTTCCCAAAATTCCATTCAACGGTAACAATCATCTGGTAAAAATTCTTCAGATGTGTTAATTTTGTACGATACCGTACCGATATTTATTCTTACACGGAGAAAAAAAGATGTTACCACGTATTATAAATATAATGAATGATATTAACTCAAGGACAACAATACGTTATCTAGTACCCAGTATTCATCCATGTATTACTGTTTATTAGGAAGATGGTACGCTCTAATATAATTATAATACAACCAACTATAAATGTTAGTTGTCCCTATTTTTACTATCTATTTTTCTCAGTGTATGTAAAAGGTTTTAAATTACTGACCGCGATCAAAACTTACTGACCGTTATAAAACTAGAACCGCACCCTCGATATCCCGCGACCCTTTATTAAGAAATGAGCGAAGTGAATCGCATACCGGCTTCGCTTAAAGTGAATTACGCATGTCTAGGAATTCGTAACCCCCAAACTCGCAGTACACAGGTTACAAGTGAGCTCTTGGTATGTTGAAAATGTCCAACTGACATGCAAAAATTCGATGAAGGGTAATTGATCAATATCAAAATGCTTCACCATTACTACCAAACACAAAAAAAATAATTGAAATTCCGACGAGTTTGCAATTTCATATCGCGCATTGTATAGACGAGTCAGGTAAAATTCTGCGAACGCTACACCTGAACTAATTAATTTGAAACATACATCAAACAGTAATAGACAGCTGGGCAATACGCTAACTCTTTTTTCACCTGCTATTAACGAATGAAAAAGAAAAGAGAATTCCGCTCTAGTTACATCAATCAATTATTAATTTAGTACGTGGAGTATAACTGCAAAAACTCACGCTAAATTAAAGACGGTTAAAAGGGAGAGATTATTGAAAAAAGATATCTAACATAAAAAGTTTTCCAACTAATTCACGACTATATTTAGAAGCGAGACTTTTATCTAAATTAAAATCATCGGATCTGAAAAATTAATTTCCATAAAAACGATAGACTTCGTCGTTGTTATTAGTATTAAAAATTCATCGGGGACAATTAATGAGCGGTTAATTTAATCAAATAACGGAACACAGAGGTCGATAATTATATTAAAGGGGCAGCGCCACCTATTGAGAGAGTGTCGAACCGCGCAACACTTCGCAGGGTAAAGATTTTTATAAATCTCTAGATACAGATGCCTGCAAACAAACGAGAACTTTAGAATTACTTATATATATCTTAAAAAAGGGAGAATTTGAATTAACAAGAATGTACTGTGCAGGCATTTTTTAAAATTTGAGTAAGCGTAGATTGTAAGAAATTATAATCAATGAATAGCACAGCAAAAACTACCAAGTTTCGTTACAAATCGTATCTATGCTTCTTTCCATACGAAGCAATCATTTATTCTGATATAACACAAGTTTTTTATTATTACACAAAGCATATTTTTTTTAGTTTACTATGTTATATCCCCTGTATCAAGTTGTATAGTTTGAATATCGTCGTGTTAATCTGCTAACTCCACTTTTCGTTGAATTTGCTACATTATTTATTCAATTATGTTACAAGCGGGTCCGGAGCATGTGTTGCAAAAACTTATTATGTTACTCAAATGAAGTCTCGCACTGAGTTACATATACACAAATTGCCTGGGACGCCCATCAGAGTTACTTTTACGGTGTCAGGTACAACTGAGGGCATTAGTGAACCCCAGGATACAATTAAGACTAGTTTTGCAATGCAGTCGTTTTTTACATAAGTAAAGAAGGACTAAAGGCAAGAAGACAGACTATTTAGAAATTCATTGACAGAGTAAAATACTTTAAATACAAGATATTTCTTAATAACATTTTTAAACTTTGGAGTAGGTAATTTGTGCACGTCTTTTGGTAATGTAACATTTAATTGCACACTGAAAGAAATCGTTGTAGTAAAAACTTACATGGCGCAGTACTAACGATTTTGTACAAATAAATAATACAAACAAGTGGGCTTTAACGTACACGTTTATCATTTAATACTAGCCGTTGTAGGAAAAGTTCACAGCTGTTTGTGGGATCAATTTTGTTTGAAATAGTAACACAACTTTGTTAAAATTTGTATATATTTGGAAGTAGCAGACATTTTTTTATGTTTATATATGGTGAGATTGTAGATGTTTTTAATTTGGCTATATATACACATACAATATTTTCTATCATTGTTCGACATGGAATGAGTGAAAACAGATATAACGGGAATAGCGCTGTTTTGCGCATCCCCAATTACATTTACATAACGCACCAATTTACATTGATATGCTCATCGACGATTGGCGTTCTCGATCACGCGACACTGAAATGCACATGTGTAGTTCACTGCAATTGTCCTCCCTTTTGGTTTACCTGTATTAGGTGCGGTTGTAAAGAATAGTGCTCTCTTGATGTTTTGATATATACACTTCCCAATTTATTTATTACAATCTATATTACTGTGGTAGCTTCAGTTAATAAACCGTCTTCAGGCACTTACCTAGTGATGTAAGAGCACTAATAGTCAATTGTTAATGGAAAAAAATGTGTACGCCCGCGATGCGGTAGCGTAGTAGTGCAGTAAAATTATAATAAATAAATTAGAAGACTGCTGTTTTGTTTTAAAACTTTGTGTTATATTAAAGTCTGTTATTTGTGAATATTAGGCTTTATCTTTACTACATACTTTGATCCTTTTAACAATGAAATAAAACTTTAACAATAAATTATAGAATTAATGATAAAAATATTGTGTTACAGGCGAATGAAACATTTTAAAACTGCAAGGTAGACATTTTACATACTACATTAGATAAAATTCACGATAAGAATTAGTACAAATTATTGCAAATATATAGTAATTGGCATAAGTATATGCTACACATATTAATACACAAGTTGAAACTTATCTACACAACAATGTAGTATTAAGTTATATATCTTTTGTGGATATTTCAATAAAGGTAAGTAAAATTTATTATAAAATTATAATAATTTAAAATAATGAGTGGAATAAATATTACTACAACAGGTGTTAATTTATGCTCACCAGTATATAGAAAAGTCACACAAAATTGTATACAATTTTACTACAATAAATACAACTTTATCTTACAACGTTGTTGAAAGAAAACTAACTGTTCATTCTTGTTTTTCATTCAAATTGTAAGAATTAATACTACAAACTTAGTGCTGCAATTTGATGATAAACATTGCTACAAATTGTACTTGTCCCCATATGTACTACAATATGTAGTATAAATGCTGACAATTGTAGTAAAATTTCCTACATTTTTCTCCCTGTGTGTGAATCAAAAAATTATAAACGTGATAAAGAAAAGAAGAGTTATTTATAAACTTCTAATAGTAAGCAGTAACATAATGATCTTTTTACAGCGCAATGAACATTAAATTCCATTCCTCAATCGATTCCATTTCAATTTCGGCACCAATTCCACGTTGTCAATATCGTCATTTAATACAAATATCCATATCAATCCCACGAAATTACACACAACCACCGTGACATGGTATTATTGCGCATGCCATCGAAAAGCTCGGCATTCGTCCTATTCCACGTCCTGTCTACTCGCTAGGACCCGGAGCTTTCGACAATCAGTCCAATTCGGTTCGTGCAAGGAAGCAACGTCCTGAAACTTAAAGATGTGACGTTAACAACGTTCGTTGCGCGAAGTGAGGTTATACAAACATATCTAATCAAACTCGACCTACCGTGGGAGTGTTCGTGTAATTATTAGTTTAGTAAACAAAGAAAAAAGGTATTAGAAAAATCGATTAGTTAAATTTTCATAGGTATAAGGTTAATTTATTATTAAATGAACGATTCTGTTGAACGAATCTCCCTCTGATACAAGACCTATTTTAATGCAAGGTAAGAAAGCAGTGTATATACCATATTTTTTATTATTATATTGGAATCGGTATACCATTAGCAACTTAAACAATTATATGTATATAAATGGGATTAGTTATGTTTTAACTACTGTTTTAAAGTAGTGAAATGAGGAAATATGATTTAGTTTATTGAGGTAATTAGGTCGTCTTCTTAATTAGAACGTTTCATAAGTAATTATGGAACTAATTAAAAACGGCATTTCATCTTTTAATTCTGGAGGATTCTTGTTCGAGATGAAAAATCTAATTGCAATTAAATTCAAACGAAAAACAGAAACGACAGATGTACTTATTCATTTTATTTTATACTCTAATGAAAAATAACATTATGAGTAAGTAAAGAGAGTGCTTTGGTTAACCGTGTACTCCTATTATGTATCTAACCGGCAACACTAATTATCTTTTTAAAAAATATATAATAGGTATTCCCTTCTACTTGTTAATTCGACATAATAATATATTAAAAATATATATTTTTAATAATAATAATGGACCATGGCAGTGGCCTCCAAGATCTCCTGATCTAACACCGCTCGACTTTTTCCTGTGGGGCTATATTAAAGGCAAAGTGTAAAACACTCCTGTGCGTATGTACAAGGAAGCAATTGGAAGATCGCGTTAGAACGACAGTTTGACAGTTAAATCCCCATCACATTTACAAGGCTTGCACAAAAGAAGTTTCTCCAAGAATCCGTAGCTGCCCGCAGGTCAACGGGGCCCACACAGAGTGTTTATAGCTTTGTTAGACTTTGTGTTTTTATTAGCGGTTGTTTTACTGTTTCGGTAATGCTAATACATGAACCGCAAAAAATGTTAAATCCAAATCTTGGGCTGCCGATCGGATTGACTGCTATGGATTGACATTAAAGTACGCCAGGACATTAATTTCATTTATTTCTGCATTTGTAATTGGTTTACGTCGAACACTAGCGTATTTCACTTTTCCATTTTTTAAAAAATTCAATTCTATGCGCCTAAATTTTCCTCTTGTCATTGCAGCCAAATGAGGGTATCTTTCATTGAACACACGGCAAGTTCTTTCAATAATCCTGTGACATTCTCCATGAATATAAAATAAGTTTAAGATATCTGTGTTTGAGTACCCTTCAAAATTCATTTCAGTGGCCGCGACAGAAAATCGTGACTTGACAGACTATGGCGACAGTTATTTGGTTATTAAAAAGAACGTTTGTCATTTACGAAAATTTTAAAATTTCGTCTAAAATGTATCAAAAACCTTCATAACTTGAAAATTATTGCAGATATGTATGGGGAATGTTAATACATTTTGATGCAAAATTTAATAAGGTTTCAGAATATTGAAAAAAAAATTGGGCATTATATTTCAAAAAATCGGGTTTTTATTAAGATTTTGTAATTTCCTCTAAAATGTATCAAAAACCTTCATAACTTAAAAATTATTGCAGATATGTATGGGGAACGTTAATACATTTTGATGCAAAATGTAATAAGATTTCAGAATATTGAAAAAAAAAATGGGGCATTGTATTTGAAAAAATCGAGTTTTGATGGTCTACAGTTGCACTAAAGGACAATTAAATTTTGGACATCCTGTAGATAATGTAACAAATTTAAAAACTTCAACAGAAACGTCAGGGTTTCTTCCATCGATAGTCTTAATTTTAGCGTTCTCGATTAAAATTTCGCGGCAGTACATAATGTTAAACATCGTGATCCAAAAATTTTCAAAAAGTGAATCCAATCCGATGCTAGTTCTTAAATTCCTTATGCCATAATAGGCAGAGCATAGCTATTCTTCAATTATGGAACAATGCTCTTGAAACTTTAGCTGGCAATCTACAGTAGGTCCTAGGAATTTAACTTGCCCACATTCCGGGATGGAGCTTCCCTCACATCGAACGCAGGCACTGCAGCTGGAAAGGGCACCCGCTCGAAACTGCACTAAGCCTGTCTTATGAGCATTTATTTCAAGATCATTGCTAATACACCAATCCCGCATAGCAACCACAATGTTGGTTGCTTGTGTGGCAACCGCGTCGATATCGCTACCGTAAACAACGCAGCTGGTGTCATCCGCATACTGATGTGACAGTTCACAAAAAGGCAAGGAGTGACTCAAATCGTTTACATAAATCAGGAAAAGTGTTGGTCCAAGGATCGGTCCCCGAGGAACGCCGCTACATATATTTACCGTAGTTGAACAGTATTCGCCTTTAACATTTCCCGCCTGACCACGAACAGCAACTAAAGATTTTCTATTTGATAGATACGACTTTGGCAAGTCGTAGGCGATGCCACGTACTCCATATGCCACAACTTATTAAGTAGAATATCATAATTAAGCGTGTCAAAATCAGAGAGGAAGTCAAAAATTAATTATTCAGTACATTTTGTGTTGATAATTATTATTTCAATACTATTTGTTTTTCCAAGTTAACTTCAGATTCATCTTCGGTTTTGGATGTAAAATCATCTTGGCCTTGTTCGCGCTTTTTCGGTTTTTTAAATTTCGTCAGAGGGAAACTTTATTTTTCCTTTGCTTACCCTGGAGAACTCCACAAACTTTTCAACCATTTCATAAAAATATTACTCTGCACCCAGCCACTAAGGTGCTATTCCACCAATGTTCTAGGAGGGTTCCATTCAGGAGGTCAGGTTTCAAACGTTGTCGAGGGAAGATCAGCATTTCCATCTGTAGAAAAACATATTTCAGCCGTAACGGGCTGACTCCTTTCTGCAAACGTAAGGTTTCCTACCTTTAGCTGCAACTATTTTCGACTAATTTTTTGGAAGAGTTGTCCTTCCGGTTTCATCTACATTGAAGATCTTACTTGGGACGAATTTGTGTGTATCAACTACTTCTGAAACAAGTGGAAAAAAGTGTTGTACGGCCTCTTTATTAAATCCCATAGCTCGTGCGGCCCATATTGCTTCAGGTAAACGCAGAGAGATCCGCATGTCTTTTTTAAAAACCTGTAAGCCAGTCCGTGCCACATTGTTTTTATAGATAATAAATATACATTTTCAATAACTAAACAATGAAATACTATTTGTACATTTGATATTTTTAGATCTATGAGCAACAATAAAACAATACTTTCCTCTTTTAAATATAAAACGTTTATAGTTAATCGTCAAGTGTTTTATTATTAATTCTTTTCCCAGGCGCAAAGGAATATTTTTATTCTATACCACCGTTTAAATAATTTATTGAGGAAGATCCCAAGAGCCTATCTGTCAAGTCGTGTGTGTAACTTCTAAAACGAATTTCCAGAGGTTTAATATTTAAAATTTAATTCTGGAATGACATTCTTGTATGATTAAATTGCAAAATTCTGTTCAAACAAAAACATGGTTAATGTAATTAATTGATACATCAGATATTATACTCAGCTCGCAGTTCGTGTGTGCGCTTCAGTGTGAATCGTGATTAAATGCTTGCTCTCCACAAGTACAGGATGCTACATAATTCACCCAAGATACGTTGTACAATGTTTCCTTAAGGGAGTTTGCGAAACTAATCTATAGATTAACTTCGCCTTTAGGTGATTGTGGAAGTTTCAATGTAGTGGATGTCGTACAGGTATATAAGTTATATGTATGGTAGTGCACTATAAAAAAAGAAATAAAGTTTGCGAAAGAAACACATGTCGCGTGAATGAAGTTTTACAAGTTAGGGGTATGTGTTCTTATTTCACATAGTACAAAATAATAAAAATAATTATATTATGTGAAAATGTGAAAAAACAGAAATTTAATATGACTTTTACCATATTTCCATAAAATCACATAATTTTACGTTGGTTTCCTTAAGATCACATAATTACGGTAAACTTAGGCCACCATTTATGTAATTGCGCGCAGTTTTTGTCGTGCACATGCACAGTGCATCAAAAGACTCATTATGTCTTTGAAGCGTCGCCGTCGTATATGTCGTTAGTGTTAAAACGTGAATTCAAAGTGTAGTTTAAATAAAAAAAAAAGGTTTTGGTCAGTAACGTATGTCACATAAGTTTTGGGAAAATTTTCGTCGGCGTAAAAATAACTGTAAATAACTTGCAATCTAGTAACCATGATAAACATATGTTCATTAATACTCAAACTTGTTATGACATTTCATAGATGTCAAATAATTTGTCCAATTATGTCGTACAAACTTGAAATACGGAAAAGCATTTACAGCCTGGTTGGACATGTACTCAAGCAAGAAATTGTAAACATATTTTGAAATCAAAATATTTCAAAGACAACCATTTATAGAACAATTGCACAATGTGAACACGGTATACCATGCCTCAATTTACCAAACAGCGGACGTCCTGGAATGTTGACTGAAAATCGCGCCAACCGAATCTGTGAAAGTGCAAAAGACCGCGTTGGAACGTCATGCCGAAAGTTATCCAGAAGATTTAATGTTTCTCATGAAACTGTAAGAAGGGTATTGAAAAAAAAAGGCCTAAAGTTTCGTAAAAGACGTAAATGTCCACGTTATACAGAGGACCAGTTACGAAGAATTCCAATGTGTTGTCGTAGATTACGCCGAACTCATTTTGCAAACAATAAAGTGATCATCATGGACGATGAAAAATATTTTACGTTCTCTCACTCAGAAATGGAAGGTAAAGATGGTTTTTATACCGATAATATAGAAAATTGTGCAGATAATGTTAAATAGAAAACCAAAAAAAAATTTGAAGATAAAATTCTAGTTTGGTGTGCCATATCGGAGAGAGGAGTTTCACGACCTTATGTTGGGCATGTGAGGGGTGAGGCAGTTAATGCCAACATTTATACCGAAAGATGCCTACCGAAGTTGCTACAGTTTATTACTACGAAGAAATAATGTTTTGGCCGGACTTAGCAAGTTGCCATTATGCAAGAACGACTAGAACATGGTTAGAAGCTCACAACATACCCTTTGTGCCAAGAGCAGACAATCCGCCAAATGTGCCACAAGCTCGACCCATCGAAGATTTTTGGGGAATATTGACCAGAAAAGTATATGATAATGGGTGGGAAACTCAAAATGAAGCTCAACTAAGGCGAAGAATATATCAAAAGATAAGAGAAATTGATATAAACATCATCCAAAACGTGATGGGACAAGTTAGACAAAAACTGCGTGCCATTGAGGACCATGGCCCTTTGTCATTATTTTAATTGTAGTTTTAATTAATTTAAATATAAGGTAAAATGTTGGTAAAGTGGTCATTTGAATAAATTACGTTACACTTACTTTAAAGAATTTAATTATTTTTCCCAAAACTTATGTGACATACGTTAGTACACACAGAAAAACGATTACTTGACACAAGTGATTATTACTCAAGTCAAGTATACGGCACGTTCATATATACGCAAAGAAGTATTTACTTCGACGAAGAAAAATAAATTCTTGAATTTTTAAGGAAATTTTCTTGAACGAAGTAAATATTTACTTGTGTTAAGTGAATATAGTCAAGAAAATATTTTTATTTCAATCAAGAAATCGTTTTTCTGTGTGATGAAACCGCACCAAATTTAAATAGCGGTTACTACTACGTGATGTGTACTAGTACATTTAATTCGCAGTTTCTTACAGTTCAAATTTCATATTATACTCAGGCCGTTGAGGAAAATTGATGTAAATATACTTGAGTTTCCACCTATTTCCCCATAAAATTTCCTAAATAGGTAAAGTAAAATAAGATCTGTAACTTTACATAATACTCTGTAAATTTACATTACATGAATTTAATTTTACTCAATCCACTACGGCCACATATATAACCCATGTGGCATTCTGTGAATTTACAGAAATGTGTTTATAGTGTAGCTCCCTCTATCCGCAAATCCGTTCCAGAAACGTACCGTAATCGATTTTTGCCTGAATAATCCCGCATGCATCCCATCAAAGGGCCAGTGTCCTATCAGCACCTCAGAGAACAACTTTAATTAGGAACCGCAGACGGTTGCAATCTCTTCGGATAATTTAGTAATGACGTCGCGAGCAACGACTTTGCTGCTACACGTGGCAGAAAGCGGTATAAATCCGTCACTTCTCTCACCGTCTTTCTCCGATCATTCACGTTCACTCTTTCTATATCCTGTGCTCGTAGTCCCCGAATGCGCTAGATTCAATCGCATCGGACATCAGTTTTGAATGTCCGGCGCTCTTGGGGCGGCTGTACCTACCTTTGATATTTCCATTCATGCGGCGAACGGATTATATCGAGTTTTTGACTGGTGTGTGTTTTAGCTTTAAGCGGATCGCGTGGGACGAGGAGACTGCGGGTTCGTCGAATAATCGACGAGATTTAAATCCCGTTTTGTTTATGATGTATTCGCATCGATGGATTTTCCTGGGAGCGTTTTAATAACAAACGTTTAATAAGTTTTGCCGTAGAGTAAAGTATTGAACGGACAGTGAGGCTGCGACGATTGATTTAAATGTTACAGAATAAATATAACTATCACACTGACAAAAGTCAATGCTAGGTTTTTCCACTATCACCAAACTAATTAGAGTAACTCTTGGAACCGACGAATTTTTAACGGAGGGTTGGCTGGCATCCCCTCCCCGTTAAAAATGCGCCTGTACAGGAACGTTGTTGTATATATTATCGTAGTTTTAATAATTTTACTTTACTATTAATCATCTCCTGATGATGCTAACTTGGTTAGCGAAACGCGCGTCGAGAGATTGTGCATTGTTGTTTGGTGATAGTGGAAAAACCTAGCATTGACTTTTGTCAGTGTGATAGTTATTGTTACACCAAAGGTTCCAAAACCCAATTACTGGAGAATAAATATAAGTTCTATGTAAAACGTAAAATTAGCATAAGCCAGTGCCTCCATCAGTTTTTTTTTTTTTTGCTGCTTTAAATCGGACTCGTCCGACTCGTGGTTCACGAAAAGCATTTCAGCCTACACTATAAAAAAGTTTTGTGTAAAATTACGTAACCAAACGTTGGCATCTTTGTAACCAACGTTTGGTTATGGAAAATTACAGAAACATTCTGTAATAAAATTTTACATAATCAATCATGTGTTTTGTTTACCATAATCGGTAATATATCAGTACATTGTTTATTATGTAGTTTCAATGTGACCACTTTCAAGACATTTGCAAAAAAAAAACACTGTACTATAACTAAAGTATAACTAACAATAAGTAACATAACTACAACTAAGTGTTAAAGTATTTAATTTTATGTACAATTTTTAATACTTGCAGCTCCTGTTAAATTTATTATGTTTTCTGTGCATAAAATTCTGTGCATTAAACGGACAATTTACAGATCTGCCCTGCTAACGTGGTGAAATGTATCTGATAACAACGATTTCTGAACGGTCTAGAAAAATTACAATCACTTAAACTACACGACAATAATTCTTGCAAATATGTATTAACGGAAGTTGTATTATGTGTTCGAAACACATGTTGTTTAAATCCATTATAGGATTTGAAAATCATATTACATCCTTTTCGTATACACTTAAAATTTACATTATTCCAATTTCTGTGAACATATTGATGTAAATTATACTTTCTTTCAGTGAAACACTTGAAACGACATATTTCACATACTATCATTTTTAAACTTTCCTTATACATGCACTTTAACACTGAAAACAAACGCGTCTGAACAGGCACGGGTACGAGTCATAAGTGACGCTTAATAACACAAAAATGCATATGGCGGTAGTTACAGAATTTGTACTGTACATTTGCGACGTTACACAATGTGTTCTGTGAATTTACTTTTTACCTAGCCAAAGTACTTTGTAAGTTTACCATAACACACGAGTGTAACTATAATTGCTAAACATGCCAATTATTTACATAACCTATTCAGGAAAACTTTAATTACATGTGCTGATCTGAAATTCACACATAAGTAGCAATGTAAAATTACCATTATTTTTTTCAGTGTATAAACTTATTGTGGTATGTCCGTATTTCATACAACCACTTCCAAAATTTACTAATTTGTCCAGTGTTTTTTTTTTTCGGTTTCTCCCGTGCTCTAATCCTTCGCAGTTACCTAGCATATGCTTGACTGTTTATTGTTGAGACCAGCTGCTTCCCTCAAATTACATTTTTTACGATCATGGATCTAAATTGGATACATTAGATTGGGAAGAAATAGTTCATATACACATAATATGAATAATACTTAAATCGCTCTTTTGGTACTGAAGAAGACTCTTCTTCATCAGAATTACTCATCAAACAGCAATCGCATATTATTATCTTACCAAAGAAAAAACCCATGTATCTATAATTTGGTGACCAAAACTCAAAGAAAGGGAATGGCCTGTTTGGGAATTATAACCGCAATGCATAAACAAAATAATTAAAATAATAATTTTCAAAATTATTAACGAAAGTAGTCTCTCTCAACTCATCCTCTATCTATTGAAATACATTCGTACGATTGTGTTTAGCTATTGCTCTGACTTCTGGGATGCTTTGAATGATAACTTATTAAAAAGGAAACTTAACATGAAGAAATGGTATCTTTCGTTACAGATGGGGGACGTCCACGTGGCAATGGCGATTCTATGTGTAATCGCCATCGTTCTCCTGGTAATCTTCGTCCTTTGCCACTCTATGGACCTGCTCACCTACATATCGTCATGGATCTACTCGAGCAAGGAAGAGAAGATGGGTCTGACACGATCGAAAGGACATTACAATGCCAACGGATACCTGGTACGCATAAACGACATCATAAATGATTTATTTGTAATGACTTGTAAGTCAATCACTTTCTGCCAAGTTTTTCTAAGTCTTTCCTCATATATATAGTTGCGTAAGCGTCTAAATCTCTCGAAGATGTTACATTTTTCAATAGTTCTTAATTTTATGTCCGGTATCATTTATATGTTGCGCAACACTAGATGATTCAATGCTTCTTAGATTACTCGTTTTGTTTGTCCATATACTGCAATAAACTTTACGCTTATATATTTTATTGTATTAATATCAAAAGATTTGTAGGCCCTACTGGGAAAATCGTTTGACAATAAAAAAAGAATTACCCATAAATAACGATCATTTACTATAGAATGTTAATTGAAATAAAGAGGTATTATTTTAAAACTATAACGCTAACCTAAAAGAGATCTCAATTTAATATTTTGTCTCTTTCTTATCTACGATTCGCTTTTTTTTTCTCATCGTATTTGCACGAACAGTCAGTTATCATTACTCCTCTGTTTCTTTTTTCAATTACGCCTCTCGACAGCCACTATCTCGTCCCAGTTTCACCACCAGTTTTAATTACACTACACAAACAACTGAGCGCATCGCGGTCTGGAATCGATTTCCGGCACAAGCCGACAGCGATAGTACTTCACTTCCTATGCACAAAACGAGTATCTCCAGGCCTACACGTGTCATAGTATCTCGCATATCACAGGAATATCTAACTGAATCAGCATAAAAATAAAAACTATAAAAAATGTTCTTCAATTACTTAGCCCTCTTTGGGTTATTGTGAGTTAGGTGGTTTATAAACATTTTTTATGGTTTCCGAGGAAAATGGTAAAAGCAAAAAATTAATGTTTGAGAGAAGCTGTTATTGTCGTTTCTACAATGACCTTGACATTGGTTTTTTCCGTTCAAATGGCAATGCAGCACTTTTGCTGCAATTCTGGATAGGTGCTATAACTCTCTAAATCATAGTTAAAAATTTGTACATCCTACACCTAAGAAAGTTTTTGAAAAGGCACTGATTTTATTATTCTAAAATGTGAAAACTATATTATGGTAAATGTATGTACAGAAACGAATATAAAAGATGGGATGACCTTTAGCGTTGTTCAAAACGGTGTTGTTCAGAGATCATTACCGTTGTGCAGAAACGTTCAGAGATGCGCATTGGTGTTATTTAAAAACGAGCAGAATAAATGGAATGACCATTGGTACTGGTCAGAAAGGATAAGAAGCGAATGACATGAGCATTGGTGCTGTTGAGAATACATTAATGTTTTTTAGAAACGAGCAAAAGAAAGTGGGGTTGGAATGAGCATTTGTGTTTCATTCAAAATGCGGTAGCGTTGTTCAGAAGCGAGCGGAAGAGATGGGATGTGCACTCGCCTCGTTTAGACTAAATTGGTGTTATTCGGGCGAGGGAAAGAGGTGACGTGATGTTGTTCAGAAACAAACAGATGGAATAAAATGGGCATGTTGTTCAAAACGCAGGCCAATACTTATTCGAAATAAAATTAATACGCTTTGTAAAATACAAACAACAAACAAAAACGTCAAACATTATTTTTTTTTAAAAAAAAGTGGTCATAACTTTTGATATTGATGAAAACTTTCATATTTTGCACGTTGCTAATAGTTATTTGCGTTCCAGGTAGGCGTAAGTGTACTTTTTTATTCGAGGTGGTTTTTATTCGTGTCTAGACCGAAACGAAACTATCACATAGTGATTTTATTTATTGCTGATTAGAAATATCATTAGATATACTTTTATTAGTGTCATTATAAAAATGACACACTTGCGTGTAAGAAAAATATAGCTTTTTCTAAAAAAAAAAATAATTAACAATCTTCATGATTGTCCACAAAAAAAAAACATTATTTTTCATTTAGATGTTTGACTTTTCGGGTGCACTCCATATGTAGTACACAGCTGTTAGGGGAAAAAATAATTTTCCAACTTCATTATTTAACTACTCGACAAATCTGAAGGCATATTTTTGGCCCGACCTGAAGTTCAAAGGTACAAATTTGCCGGCGTTGGTGTTTTCAGTCGTATAACTTTGCGTTTCTATTTTTATTTAAAGTTCCAGAAGGTTCACGCAAATCATATTTTATGAGACCGACTGGGTACCCTCCGCGTACGTAAAATTTAAACCCTAACATTGTACGCGGTATGGAAACTTCGAACCTGACATTTACAGATTTAACAACACACTAAGTAAAATTGATTTTGCTTAAATACCACATCTTATAAATATGACGGTGCTCATCTTTAATTAACATACATACCTTTATCAAATTTTCAAGACTTATTAGGTTTGGTAAACTATTCAGTGTCACAGCAGGTGATTAATATATTAGAGAAAGATCAATTAAAATCTTGGGCTAGTTTTAGAATATTCAAATGATTGAGTTGAAAGTTGTTTAGATGGTTGTATTTCTAAATCGGAATCATCCGATCAGGTTTTATTTATCCTATATATTTTCGCCTTCGATACCAGCTTTAGTATCCTCCAGAAGACAACTATATATTGTTCGAGCTCCACATTACACTCTAACTTCACGTTGTTATATTGTGTACGCTGAAAGCAACAGAAACTTCTCTTCCACCTCATCACCAGACACACAAACAACGTTCCAGATTGGACACGAATCCATATCGATCGATCTGTTTGCTCTTTCTGTTGCAGGTGCATTCCGATTCGGACATCCAATTAGGAACGACGGGCAGCTTCAAGAGGTTCGACTCGGTCGATAAGGACTTTAAAATGACGATCGCCTCCACCAGTTTCACGGAAGGCGATTTGAATCGCCTGGAGATGGATCATTCCGCCTGTCAGCACGCTCATTACGCGAACGACGGGGATCGACAGGATTCCGGGCAGCAGGAGCCGAGGGTCTCGTATGCCATGCGCCCGTTTTCGGATCCGGGAACGCTGTCCTCGGGGCAGAGGGGATATCTTTCGAAGGAGCTGTCCATTGGAGACGCGCAACCTTGGTGAGTACGTTGCTGTATATAAAAAAACTGATATGAAATGGAGAGAGCTACTTGTTGCTTATTTGCTACAACAGTTCTGAAATGCAGAAGGAGTTCTAGAAGACATTCTATTGTTGCTGTAAGAGTAGTATTTACGGGGTTTAAGGGTCGTGTTATATTAGGATTTCTTGTGAACGTTTCGGCGGGAACTGCGGCCAACATCATCAGCGGACTACCAAAAATTCACTCCTAAAGGATGAACATTGACAATCGATCTGTCAAATGTTCCTTCATGTATACTGACTTCCAGAAAAATTGCAACACCTAGAAGCTGTTTAACGATTTTATTGAAATTTTCAGAAAACGTCTATTTCTATGAAACAAAGTTATGATTAAGTTTTAAAAACAAAAGAACAAAAGCTTTAAAAGTTTTTTCAATAATGAGTTGCTCCGCCACGATTTGTAATGCACTCATCTAGACGCCTTGGCATGCTATTAATCAAGTGATCTATAGCTGCTTGTGGTATATCGTCCCAAGCTTCTTGAATCCGTTGTTGAAGATCGTGTAAATTATCTGGAGGGTGCGGTAAATTACCTATTCGTCTACCAATCATATCCCATACATGTTCAATGGGCGACAAATCAGGCGACCGAGCAGGCCATGGGAGGACGACAATGTTAGATTCCTCCAAAAACCGTGTTGTAGCCCTTGCCGTATGAGGGCGCGCATTATCCTGTTGGAAAATGGGATTTTGCAGCCCCTGAAGATATGGAAGGCCAACTGGTTGTAGCACATTAGCAATGTAACCAGCTGCGTTAAGGTTGCCGTCAATAAAGACCAAGGGTGATCTGCTACCATAACATATTGCACCCCATATCATAACTCCTTGAGTGAGGGCTGTGTTGCGTTCCACAAAAAATGTTGGATTTTTATGTTCTCCACGCATCCGTCTGACTCTCCTACGACCATCGTGGGCCCACAAGCAAAATCGGGACTCGTCACTAAACACAATTTGATGCCATTCCTGCGCCCAATTAACCCTTAAGTTGCTCCACTCTAGTCTGCGTAGACGGTGAAGTGGTGTAAGAGGAAGACATAAAAATGGACGATATGAACGCAATCCATAAGATCTTATCCGGCGATAAACAGTTGACATTGACATTCTGAGTCCTGTACCTCTCATCCAATCATTTGCAATTGATCGAGTTGTTGAAAATCTATCTCTTGTGGCCAAAAGTCTTAAGCGACGTTCTTCGCGATCTGTAGTCCTTCGAGGACGTCCAGATCCACGGCGACGATGTTGAACCCCTTCCTCGGACCATTTGGACCTCAATACCGTTGAAACATTTCGGTTTACACGACGAGCAATTTCTCTTAGCGAAAGTCCGGCCTCTCTCATACCAATAATACCACGTTCAAAATCACTTAATTGGACAAAATGTTGATGCTGACGTACTCTCGGCATTGTTATCAAGTGCAGAATGAAATTGTGACGTAACAACAACAATTTGCAAACTTGACAGTTACTAAGTGGTCTAATACTTCAAATTTATAGTTACTATGTGCTATGGAAACAACCTGCAAAAAAAAAAAACCACTGGCTAGATTTTATTCAATCATCAATTTGTTTAATGAAAATAAACGTTTCCTGAAAATTTCAATAAAATCATTCGACAACTTCTAGGTGTTGCAATTTTTCTGGAAGTCAGTATATATACTTAAAGCGCAAAACCGGATACCAAACTGTGTTCAAGATGCAACTTTCCTCTTTTTATCGAACTTATTCGAATGTTTGTATATCTCTATTCTCTATAGATTCTCTGTTACGGGGGGCATGTTACTGTGATATTGTGGACAAAAGTTTGGTATTTTCGAAACAGATTACGTGGTTTCCATCCTAGAAGGCACGTTTTGCAACTGCTGATTTTTCAGCCTATCCTAGCCGGCAATTCCTCTTGTGTTCTTTGATCCTTGTTGCAACACTACGTTCACTGGTACCAATGTAAACAGATCCACAGGAATTTATAATTGTTCTTCTTTGTCTTGGGTATTGATTGGAATTTTTAGAAAGGGACGGTAATTTTCCTCCTTTTTCTATTTCCATAGTGAACTGAATACGTTCATAAGATGATGAAGGAATTTATTTAATGCTTATGCTCTAAAATATAAAGTGTCATCAACATAGCGGTTGTTTTATTGATACTAAGTGGTTTTCATTCAGCAGTATCAAAAAATTCCTAATAGTAATTAGCAATAACAAGTGCTAGTGGACTACCC
Source organism: Cetonia aurata (assembly GCA_949128085.1). Lineage (NCBI taxonomy): Eukaryota > Metazoa > Arthropoda > Insecta > Coleoptera > Scarabaeidae > Cetonia > Cetonia aurata. Next base: position 42,805,601 of record OX421885.1, read on the forward strand.
ATAGCTACTTCATAAAAAATGTTGTTCCACAGATTATGGTAAGTACGTGCTCAAAGAAGCTCATGCCTAAGTTCTTGAGGTTTTCAGTGAGATTAAAGGAATTTTTGTTGTAGGATTCTGAGATTCCAACATAGGGTTGTAGCAGATTTCTTAAATAGTCGGCAACTAAATAGGTTGGAGAACCAGGTTGGTACTTACTATTGAACGTAGAGGTATTCCTGATTTATGTATCTTTAGAAGACCTTAAAGTATCGATGGAAAAGCTTCCGATTTTATAAGTTGTAATTGTTCCTCTAATCAATCAATTTCTTTCAATTGGGCCAATGGGATTCTTGGAAAGTTTCTTCCAAACAACGTGTCATAGTTGGTCTTTCCGCTAATTGACTTTCCTTCTAGAAGCATTCTGGGGTAATAGGTAGAACATGACTTTGAATGATGCTATTGTGTGAGTGACACCGAGACATGAAGGGACCAAATGAAAACGTTTGGTTGTCACACCCTTTAGAAGCCAATTCTTCGTGGTTCGAAATTCCAATATAATACAACGCTTAACGCCTTTATAAAAAAAAGAAAATTATATAACCACTAACTAAATAAATCCAATGCACTACAGTGGAATCAGCACTGTAACATATCATTTTTAAGAAACATGCCGTATATATACCTACACTAATTAAACCTAATCGTGAACGGATCAACCGTGAACCAACCCTTGCTAAGCAACGGTACACGCGAAACTTCTGAAGAAAAAAAGAAAAACCTGAGCTCCTTGTTTATTACCTACCCTCGGTCTACATTCAGGTAATGTAGGTAATAATTGAATCTCGCGTTTCGCCTGGAACTCGTAAAACTCAATTATACGCCGCTTGCGTCTGGTGTTGCTCGCCAGCGTCGAAGAAACGAGACCAAAAGGGAAAAAAAAAATTTGCTTCCCGATTGGGCGGTTGCGCAAGGATCCCGGCTTCGTTTAATTCAAAGATGATTCAGTCTCCCGGTCTCTGTTTCACTCTCTTCTACTTTTTTTTAACGACTTTATATACCAGGTAGATACATTATTAATTGGTTTCATTTTTCTTTCGTTTCTTTTCTCTTCGGATTTGGGACCTATTAATTACGACGAGGAAACGGAAGCTTAGAAACGAAGGTCAAAATATCCAGTTACCAATATATTATGGTTACAGAGATGATTGACACACGAGATATCAATTTAATTAATTCTGGACAATTGTTTTGGGAAATTCATGGATTTCCATTTTCAACCGAAGACCGAATAAACTAAGAAACGATAAAAATATCTAAACATGCTTCGTTATCGCTACCCTAAATTTATATTTACAAGTGCTTTTTTTGTTCCTTTTATCGCCTACTTTTGACCTGCTAGAATTCTGAACTCATACAAAATGTTATTGGAAAGAAATGTGTTTTTACCCTAATAAATCAGCACCGAATGGTACAACGGGAAATTTCCTGATTTAATAAATTTTTAGATTTTCTTTTGATATAAATGCTTTCAACAGCGTTTAATTCTCTCTGAGATGTTACATTTTTTTACTAGTTCGATGTTCTCAATGTTGATATTATGACCCGTATCATTAATATGCTGCGGCACGCTGGATGCATCAATGGTAAAAGGAAAAAAAGTAAATATAAATTTAGGGTTGGGATGACGAAGCATGTTTAGATATTTTATCGTCTCTTAGATCATTCGGTCTAAAATCATAACATATTGTTCGATTATCCGTACTATTCTAGCCTAGAACCGCTACAAGAAGCCACCACATCCATATCGCCGATACCCCGTCCCGTTTCTTCGATGAACATGGCCGAACTGGTGTCGGCCAACACGTCAGTCGATTTCCCGAACATCCAACCACCTCCGCCGGTGCAACCGCGCGATACGACCACGCAGATCGCCAGAGCCGCTATCTCCAAGCAATCCTCGATGGAGGTCGAGCCCCCGCGCACCCCCAAACTCCAACCGCAGGAGAGCAGCAGCAGCGTCGCAAGCGAAACGGAGGATACGGAGACCGCAACGAGTGCCGCCATAAAACGGGCGATCTCTTGCGACAGCATCTGTTCCGATACCTCTGTCGCCCTGGGCGACCTGGAGGAAATCAACGTCACCGGATACTTGTGTGTCGGCTTCGAGTACGAAAGGTGAGCGATAAGGATGTATACACGCGAAAGGGTTGAAAGAGTAATGCGGTTTGCGCGGGGTGAAGGTCGTTTTCTACGTATTGTTGTCGACAGTGTGAAATTATTTATTTCCTGCCACTTGATCGCGTTTTTGACGATAAATAACGAAATATTATTATTGCATCTTGCGTCCTGAAGAACCTCCACAAAAATAAAATACCGTAGAATGTAGGGACTAAAGTCATCAGCAGCGGGGGTGAATTATTTTACGATAGAAATTACAATAGGTGTAATCGCCGTCAGGATATTTTAAAATGACCTCAATTCGTACTAATCGGATTATAAGGATTACAAGGGTTATAAAATATTTACAGTATCTGTCTAATGGGAGGTATTATATTAATATTTAATTTAGGAGCTATAGCTGTTTTAAACAATTAAATATTTATAATTTAATCAATATAATTAAATATTATCAAATGTAATTAAAACCCGTAGCCCCTTTTAAATTTTTCGGAATATCCCCCATTAGGCAAATACTGTAAACAATCATCTTTCACAGGTAAGCACAATAGCAAACCCTTATAATCCAATTAGTACGAATTCATTCATCATATTAAAGTATCGTGACGGCGACCATAAATACTTTTGTCACAAAAATCTGCAACTTGTCATTTCATGTTTTTTTTTTTTTAATAGAATGGAAATATCAGTTCTTAAAATGCTGCTCGAGTTCTTTGTTTTAAGCAGTCACACCGAAGGTGCTTTACCTGCATCGAAAATAGTTTTTTCGTCACCGTCGAAGCCGCCTTGTTTCTCAAACAATGAAAACATGTTACAAAATAGTTTTTAATCAAGCGGAGTTAATAACAGGTCCCAATAAATGATACGCGTTTGTACGACGAAAATATCATGCAAGATTTCCTCAAAAGAGTGAGCATTTGCAAGCAGAGTCGAGATGGGCGTTTATTGGATTTTATTTGCAACAAGTAATCACAGAGTTTGTACTTTGAGTTTAAATAGAAAAAACATTTTGTACTACCCTTGTTTATATATACTATAATTATACAACCATGTGTAGGTACAATGACATAGTTGACAGATGGCGTACAGCATAAAGTGTGCTCATTCATTAAATTTAATATATTATTGGAGGGAATAAAGTTATAGTAAACAGTGATAAATTCTAATCCCATAAGAATTATGGCATTTGGTCCTTTCCAATATTTTAAAATTGCTCATTCATAAATAAACATTCAAAAAATTGTAGTACCTAAGTTACACACCAGGTATCAGTCCCAGGTTGAACGACTATAATAATATATAAACAAGGATACTGCTTAAGAATAAATAAATGTTCCTTTTAAAGTTTGTGTTTCGGATATTATCAGCGATTTAAAATATGACACTAAATGCAATAAATTAAATTTGAAATTTAATGATTGATAAAGCTGTGTTTATGCACTGTCGGTATTTTTCTGTGTATGTTGTTAAATACTTCATCAACACCGCATGTTATATTTAATTTTGATCTGACAGCCAAAGCAACTTTGTTTGAAAAAATAATTTGAAAATAATAAAAAAAAAAAATTACGACGTTACTGGGGTTCGAACTTACTACCCTCGGATTACGAGAACGGCTACTTCACCACTAGGCTATTGCGGTGGCCCAAAAAAAAATCCCGGGTGATATATAACATTTTATGCATGTCTATTATTCTCGGATTTCGGATCATCTTGTTTGTCATTTTATCACGAAGCGAATGCAGCGACCTCATCGTCAACGTGCTCGAAGCCAAGGGCCTGAAGGCGAACTGCGCGGATATCGACAATCAAATCGACACCTACGTGAAAGTGTTCTTCGTGCTCGACAAGGAGACCAGCGCCCAGACGAAGGTGTACAGGAGCGCGCACAGTCCCTGCTACAAGGAGCGCTTCCTCTTCCCGATTAATCCGCGCGAGCACGGCCAACACTCGCTCTGCTTCCACGTCTATTGTATAGATCGGCTGTCGCACTATCTGATCGGCGAGGGCGAGATACGATTGTGTGACGTCAGCCTGCGTCAGCCGGTAACCACTTGGATAACGCTCACGGATTCTGGGCCGGTAAGTTATTTTATATACGTGCGTCTTTGGCCAAATGGCGTGGGTTTCGGTAAGGAACAGTGAGCGCCCGCCGATCCGGGAGCCTTTGGCACGTCATTACGTTGGCGGCCGGCTACTTGGTATTTGGGTCTCTTGAGATTTATGGAATTTTTACTGGAGTGGAATTTGGAACGATGTGCGGAATTGTTTTTGTTTAGGTTTTGACGATCTTTATTGGAAAGAGTAAAAAAAAGGCATTTGATTTGAAATCAGTGTACCTAGGGGAAAGTCATTGTTAAAGATTAAAATTGATTCCTTAAAAAAAAAAGTTTTCATATTAAAAATTGACAGCGGCGTAGCTAGAAATTATGGGGCCCCGGGACAAAACATTTCGAATCCCCCTATATGTACCTCAAAAAAAGCATTAAGTAACAATAAATATTGTTGATGCAATTACCCCGGTTTGCCCAACCATGCCTACGTCACCGAAAATTGAACTGTACTGAACACTAAAATTCAAAATGACAACGAAGTTTTATCTGGTAGTAAATAAAATTAGAAAAAGTGACAAAACTATATAAAAAAATAAGGGTGCTTTTCCAACATGGTAAATATTGGCTTCCATTACTCCAAATTTAACTGATCTATTAGAAAAAAAAAATCTTTTTTGCTATTACCTATATTAAATTTTTTATTATTTAAAATTTGAAAACTACATTTTATGCAGTTTTTTATTTTTGAACTTGGATATGAAATCTATTTTTTAATACCTCCCCCAAATTTTAACCAACGCCATTTTTTTTTTTTTTGAATGGAAGCCATATAATAAACCATCTATGACATGTATTTAAATAGCAAATTTTTCTGACTTTTCAAAAAATATCTTAAAAACGGTAACATATATTTATCTGATTTCATCTATGTTTTTTACCTCATAAATTAGCCCTGGACATCCAACCTCATTTTTCCGTATCTCTGTTACAAAATGTATTTACCCATTATGTACATCAAAGTTGTTCCACCCTGTACAGTGATTTTCTTTTTCTTTGAGAAGATGATTCTACGATTCGGCCGAAATTTGTTGCACAAAACGATTAAGAGATAAAATATTGAATAAAACTGCAAGACTATAAAAAATATTGATGTTTTCAAAATGTCATAAATATCGACTTAAAATTGCGCGAAATTTAACTAATCTATCAAAAAATACTGTCTTCCTATTTCTGGTAGAGTTAAGCAGTTTTATATTTAATACTAAAGGCTTCATAAATAATTACTATTAGCAGATAGCTATTGCAATTCTAAATTTCTATAAAATGAACGAAATTTTGCAAATTTCAAAGGATGTTCTGTTCAAAACTAAAAATTACATGAGAGTTTGAAAATATTAAAATATAATATAACCTCTACAATTCAAATTTAAATTTTCAAAAGATATAAAATTAAATTTGTTTATTGGGATATTAAATCCATTCAGCAAATGAATTATAAATATGCTAAGAACATTTTTATGTCATTCCATTCAGCTATCGACGGATTTCGGGGAATTGATGTTTTCACTGAGCTATTTACCGACGGCAGAAAGGTTGACCGTAGTCGTCGTTAAAGCGAGGAAATTGAAATTCGAACAAGAAATCGGTGATCCTTTCGTAAAAGTAAGGAGAAAAAGATTTCATTTGCTTGACGCACTTTAATCATTGATTTTCGTTACTGTGAATCAGGTATATTTAATGCAACACGGGAAGAAGATTCACAAGAAGAAAACCAGCACGAAAAAGACTGAGAGATGTCCGATCTTCAACGAGGCCATGATGTTTAGCGTGCCTGCACATAGTTTACAGGTAAAAAAAAATATATATATAATTATTGATTCTCGTTTCAATTTTATAAATTAAATTATATTTCGGGAGAGTTGCGCCATCTTTTGAACATGTCTGTAGGTAGAGCTGCGAGTTTTCGTCGGAAGTGCAATGCCGTTGTGTTTGTGTGAAAAATGGTGTCATTTTTCTGTCATGCGCCACGTTTATGCTGAATCGATGGCGGTGTTGCGGTTTTATTGCGTTTTTTGAAGAGTTAGTGTTAAAATTTTTACGTTCTACGAAGATAATTGATTATGTCCAACTTACGTAACTATAGAAAACGACCATTGGCCCATCAAGTATACAAATTTATAGAAGAATTTCCCGATTTAAAATACGACGGTGCGAAAATAATGTGTTTACCTTGCGATAAACCCCTGTTGTGCAGGGACAGAAGTGACTGTATGAATCATATAAACACCGCACAGCATCAGCATAAAAAGAGTGGCTTGAATGAGAAGACTGAATTTATGTTCGATTTAATTTTTATGTTAATGTCATGCGGTTTACCGTTTTCTTTACTTAATCAAGCGTCGTTTCGTGGATTCTGGGATAAGTACTGCCCCTCCAATAAATTACCATGTCGGAAAACATTGCAGAACTATATACCGTGTGTACGGGAAAAAGTCGAACACAGTATGAGATCCGAATTACGTGATAAAAAGTTGTGGTTGTGTTTAGACAAGATGACCGACTGTAAAAAAAATACTGTTATTAACGTTTTAGTACGTACATTGGAACCTCTGAAACCGTCAAATTCATTCTTGCTAGCTAGTAAACGCTTAGAAACATATAACGGCAAAGCAATAACGAATGTGGTGCTAAACGCATTAGAGCAATTTCAATTTTCAATCGATCAAGTGTTTATGTTGGTAACCGATGGTATGGCAACTATGCGTTCGGTGAGCAGTTCTCTCAAACAACAACGCAGTAATAGTAATCTCTTACATATCAGGTGCAAATTACATGCGCTACAACTTGCGGCCGAAGAAATTTGCAAGTGTTACCCGAGCGTAACCGAATTGATATTGTCTACCAAAGCGGTATTTTTCAAATCCCCTACGCGTATGCGAGAGTTTCAGAAGCAGTGTCCGGACACTCCCGAACCGCCACATCTAGATCCTATTTGTTGGGGCGCGTGGTTGAAGGCGGCAATTTATTATTTCGAGCATTTCCACAAGATGAAACCTCTAGTATTACAATTCGATCCGGCAGAAGCAGTTGCTATTGAGGAAAGTCAAGCGAAATTCCAAGATCCTCAAATCGAGGTGGAATTAAAAAACGTACACACTAATTACAAAGGGATTGCCGACGCGATAGAGAAATTGCAAAATCCTTCGTTGCCGTTGCGGGAATCAATGCGATTAATAGAAGACGTACAGTCACTACTAGTTGTTGCAAGCGATGGAGAAAATAACAGTGTTTTAACAAAGTTTGACGGTGTTTTAAAGAAGGATTCGGATTTCGCTAAATTAAAACAAGCATTTAACGCTTCTGTGTTGTCCAATGATTCTTCAGAAAATAGCAACGATTATTTCAAATATGCCAATATCACGATCTTTGATGCGCAACAGTCGTTTTCTTTGTATAAGACTCTTTTTTCCCCACAACGAACGTCATTTGCCGAGTCAACTATCGAAACATATTTAATGCTGCAGATGTTTAAGCAAGCCGAAGCGAATGTTGACCCTACAGAACAGTAAGTATTTTATGATGTTTCATAAAGTTATACAAGTGCGTGTTAATTAGCAGCATATATATTTTTGTTTGTTGCAATTATTGTAAAGCCGTGGTACTCCGAGAAGAATCGCAGTTTTATAACCTTTTAATTCATATTTGATCCTTCCATAGTGTTATAGTGACATCTATAGAACATATTAATAGCTTTTAATATACAGAATTTTCCAGAAAAGTGGCTAGTTAGAAGTTGTCGGGTTTAACAAAACTCTTCAACTTTAAAAATTTGAGGTTTATAACAGTTTGGTACTTGCTTTTACTTCTGAAATATTCCCAACTTTCGTACACTTCTGGTTAATCGGAAGTTGCCATGAACTTTGTTATTTTAAATGGAACAGTCTGTATATTATTCCATTTTTTAATGTTTAATTTTATCAGTATTTTAAATTTAATTTTTTTAATTCAGTATCAAATGCTATGAACTTTTACTATTTACTTTAGCAACAGCGTATAGAGCGATATTAAAAGCCACACAATTTGTATTTAAAACTTTTTAGTGGTGTAACAAATATATCTGCCCTATTACCGTTAGAATCAAATAATATTGAATAATATATATATATATATATAATATTGAAGAAAGTTAGAATCAAACGCAACATCCTGTATATTTACATATATGCGAGGGTGACGTATTTTGGAATACCGATAATAATGGTATGACTATGGCATTCACAATGACTGCCATATTTTTTGTTGTAGAGTTATATTGAGAAAAAAATTTCGAAAGAGTGTTTCACCCCTTCAAAAAGAAATTCCACAGCAAACATAAATTGCGCCTTACAAGCTTCATAATTTTTACAATTTCTGTGCTGGGTATCATCCCTTAGTAGTAGCCAAATGAAAAACGTCAGCACGGTATTTATTTTCCATTTTAATGAAAGCTATTCTCGTTGCAGACAATCCAATTGCGACTGACCGTCGCCGAAGCGCCAAAATTAGATTCAAACGCAAAAGCCTATTCCGTAGGTCACGTGATAGTTGGGGCTCAAGCTACCGGTAAATCCCTGAGCCATTGGAATCAGATGTTGACGGCACTCAGAAAACCCGTGGCGATGTGGCACCCGCTTAGGAAATAAAACTAGAGAACTGTATTTTTATCGTTATTGATTCGTTTATTTATCAAAATACAATGTGATGAAAAACAGAAATAATTACTTGAATTTAGACAATTTAAGAAGAGGTATTCTGATTTATCGTTTTCCGTATTTTTCAAAATGAAATTGTTACTACTTTTTAATTTCATTTATTTACGCGTAATATTGCAATGTACAAAATATTTTTATAATGGTAAAACCCTTGAAAAATGACTGCAATCACAGCCATGCCATAAATAAATGCGTATATACAGGGTGTTAGAACGAATCGTTTCATGCGATTCTCGAGCAAAGATGAAGCTAAAGTGAAAATATTTTTTCTATTAATCGTAAACGTATGATGTTTCATGTTCTGCAGATTTGCAAATTTCCTTACTTCTAACACTTTGTATGGAAAATATAAGGTATAAATAAGAAGTTGCTAAGGTGTATATAACGAAGGTATGATCTACAATAATTACAACTTACTCTTTCTCTTATCAAATTTTTTTTCTTCGTTAAAACAGATATATTAAAAACATTTATTACAAAAAAAATATCTTGAAAAACCGTCAAAATAACTGCTGTTTTCTAAATTTTATTTCGTTTTGTTCTGATGCCTTTACTTTATACCTAAAACGTTATATAGACAAGGTAAAAATCTATTTTTATCGTTTTTGTATACATGTTTGTAAATGCTTTACTTTTCTAATGATAAATTGCAGATATCAAATCTAATGCACCCCTTCTGTGTATAAGATCTTGTGCAAATGAAATATAAGTACCTAAGTGTCGCTTTTGATTACCTGTATTATCACAAATTCAAGAAAAATCGATTTCGACAAGGCCATAACAACATCAAAACAAAACTGTATCTTGTCTTCTTATTTATACCTGAAAGGAATTGTAATAAGTAATAGCATAAATAGAGTAGGAGAATGATGGATTGTATAAACAATAATTTGTTATATCTCTAATGTCTAGTGATATTCTACTAATGTGGTGTTCTTTGAGATATCAGTCGTTTCTTGAACCTCCAATAACGAAAATCTAAAAACCCCAGTACTCTTTCGTAGTGAAAAAGTGTTATTTTTAAACTGTTTAAAGTAGAGTAATTTATTGTTTAGTATATGGTACAGATCTTTGTTTTACAGCTTGTAAAATAGGTAGCGAAAACCAAAGCTAATTTGTTGTTAATATTAAAGTTTTTTTCAATTTTTTTTTAGTAACATGAACTCTGAAACATTTAATTACCCCATTACTGTATGCAGAATAAAGCAGAATTGCTAATAATTTGAATTTTGTTTAGAAATTGATTGAAATTCTATTTTATTTATCACAAAAACAATACACACCCTTTATTTAATCACTAAACGCGCATGACCGCTAAGATGAGCAACCCAAACAACACTTTGTCTTGTAAATGGAAGGTATGTGAAATAAAATCATAGACAACCACGTAATAAGACGTTTTCAGTACGACGAATATACTTAAACCAAATTGCAAGCTTTTTTGATTCCGTGCGATTTATTATCAAAACTTTGAAGATGTTATTTGGAATGCATGGCTGTTATAAAATTAAGTTAAAACATGACGTTTCGGTCGACTCAGCAACGTTTTTCAAATGCTTAATGCTATCTTGTTTTAATATTTAAAATTAACGACAAAAGTTGTATAGTTACAGTAAAAAGGACAAAAATACAAACATTTTAAAATTATTAAAACCTTCAGAAAACGAAACACGAAAAAAAAAAAAGATATTTCCCGGTATTTTTATTGTTGTATTAATCGAAAAATCATCATAAAAAGATTCACTTTTACATACACAGTCAAGTTGTCAAAATGCAATGGTACCAATCCACTTCTACCGGCTGCTACATCACATCATATATTTTTTAAATAAAAATTTTCTCAGCCAAAAAATCTAATACATGTGTTATGTCATTTACAGCGCTCCAACTCTTTGTTGGAAACTGAGTTGTCGCGCTATAAATACCTCTCTAATCTAAATATAACTGTTTCTTCCTCAAACTAGTTTTAGAGTGGGCAAATGTTAATTTTCGAACGTCAATATTCTCTTGCTGAATTGATGGTAAGATTTGGGTGTTTCATTAAAAAAAATCTTGCATGACGTCATATTTGCTACCTGGCAGGCCTGTTTTGAAAGATACACAAGAAAAAATACACATCAAACTTAATATTCAAAATATATTGGTAATCGGTTTTCGTTGCTAGGCAACACCCAATGGTAGCCTGATTGAGAGTGCTAAACGTAACACTTCGCGCAGGTTTTGATGATGTCGCTTTATGAAACGGATTCTATGTATCTAAGTGGGAATAAATGTGTAATTGCTAGTGTTGGGCAAGGTAGGGGAAAATAACTATCGTTAGCGAGGACTAGACAGAGTAGTGTTTAGTCGATTCTCGGGAGAGCTGGTAAGAATACGATCCCCTTCTCCCGAGACGAATAAACACGAGTCTGTCTAGTCCTCGCTAACGATAATTATTTTCGCCTACCTTGCCCAACACTGGTGATCGCCCAAATTTAATAATATGTAACCAGATCGGACAGCACTAATATATGGTGGTAGTTCAATATCCTAAAGCATCCAAGCATTAGTTACAAATACAATTGAACAGTTTAAAAATAACAGACAGTTTCACTCTATCGTGAAGGAACTTCACATGTTTGCTTCCATATATGTGATACATGGCCTTCATTTTATTTTAACAAAACAAGAAATAAACACACTATACTGTTACTTAAGGTGTAAATTGTAATATCGTTGAATGTGTCTTGCGTGTCTGTATATAGATATTGTTAATATTTACCGTACCTTCCCAAAATAAAAAATATAAATTTAATAGAAAAGAAAACCAATTGAAGACGAGATGTTCCCAATGTAAGAGATTAAAATTCTAAAATTTCGATTATACGTAAAATTTTCTCTTTTTATGCTGGTTCGTATTTGGTATCTTGGCGAAATAAAAATATATTTGGCTCGTATTTTTCCAAACAAATAGAATAGGTCTTCTGGTTTCTTTAACATTTATTTATTTTTACCTGAATGTGTCGTAATGTAACTCACCATTCATATTTTTTTCAAGACTCATCGACCTATACTTTGTTTTAATGACCAAATATCCACCTAAAGAAAAATGGTGGGGTGATTCAACCCATGCGTAATAGCGCAAAGGTTCGGCCAGGCCCCAAACTTATGGTGTTTGGGTTAACCTAGTAATTCTGCTACGGAAATTTCGTCTATTCAGAGACAATAACAGACTACAATCTCTAGGTGTACATTATAGTTGTTATTGCTTAATACTGTGATACTTTGGGCACACGTACCCTCGAAATGTTATAGAAAGAAACAAAAAAAAAATTAAAACCACTTCAAAAAAAAAGCTATAAGAATTTAGGTGATAAATTTCAAAATATTAACGTTAATTGTTAAGTTTAATAAAATCCCTAAAAGGAGGATCTCAACAAAAAGGAAGAAAAAAATTTGAAGTAAAACCTATTTACAGTCGGTGTAGGGTAAAAAAAATATATTAAACATTAATTTCTACTTATCCTCTGACATTTCATCCTGAAAAGTTGAAAGTCTCCTTCTTATACTTATACAGGACCCTAACCCCGATTTTATTACTAGATATTAAATTAATATGTATCATGCAAAACATATGTACGACGTGTTATATTGGATATGTCTCCGTTTCTTTGTCAGCACAAGAAATAAAAACTTACCATTCTATACTTCTAGTCCTGTTTTATTTTTAATTCTTTGAATAGCATTATCTCGTAAACAAATCGACAAAAACTCCACGGATTTGGACTCCCCGTGGGAAGACGCTTCTGATAGGCTACGAAAAATCACCATCTTTTTTAGTTTTCTTACCAAAACTCCGGAACGGCTAGAACTACGGGGTCGCGCTTTATCTCAGACGATTCGGAGCGACTAGGTGAACATTTTGCGCTGCAGTGGAATAAAATCGGAGCGGTATTTCGGCCACCAACTAAGCGATTTTTAACGAATTTCGGCACATTTTTGCGAATATCCCGTAAACGGTTGGAAATATCGATGTTTGCGCGACGGGAGTCGATTCCCCGTGCGAAAACGCGTCGGATAGGCTATGCCAGAACGCTCTGGCGTTAAAAAAAAATTTCAAAAGTTTAAACGCCCATATCTCCGGAACGGTTGGTGCTAGGAGGACGGGCGCGGTGCCATTCGATTCGCCGCGAAAAGGCGCTTCTTTTCATGTATAATACGTCGGGTTCGTTTCAATTTTTAGACGATTTTTTTTTTAATTTTCGTAAAATCTTCGACGAAATTTAAGGAAATTCGACGATATCTCCCAAACCGTAACAGATAGCCGGACGCCGACTTCAGATTCGGAATCCTCGTCGAAAAGTACGTCAGACGGTGTGTGATACATCGGGGTAGCGATCATAGATAGAGAAAAAATAAGGAAAAATGACGAAAAATCACCATCTTTTTTAGTTTTCTTACCATAACTCCGGAACAGCTAGAGCTACGGGGTCGCGGTTTGTCCCAGACGATTCGGAGGGACCAGGGGAACATTTTGCGCCACATTACAATGCAAAACTTCGTTTTATAAAGCGGCGTAACCTCGGTAAGACAGTTCGCGGACATGCGGGACATCTGCAGACCGCTAGATGAAACTATGAAGCTTACATCTAACAGCGTTGCAAAGCGAAGAGACAAAAAGAGAACACAACAAAATACTCGTAACTCGAATCTGGATGATCTATTTCATCTAAATAAAATTAACACGTTCAATAATAAATTCTGTTACATAAATAAAACAAGAAATAACATCTTTTTGAAATATATAATATATTGGTACTTATCTCTAATGGTAAATATCTTCAAATCCCTTCTGAAAAATCTCCGTAAGAAAATATTTACATATAACGATTCGTTTCTGAACACTATTTATTAAACGGTAAAAATTTATAATGTTTTCTGCCGTCAATACTCCAACTTAAAAGAGGCTATCAGGGCCAGATGATCGGATCCTTCATTCTTGTTCGGTATCCTCACGCGGGCCAATTGGCTGCTCGTCGGTAATGTATATCGAGATAAGAGTTTCAATTTTCCGTCTTTGAAGTTCTTGCTTTCGTCTAAGACACCGCTAAGATGATCAAGAAAAAAATAGTCCATCGGAACATGAATTTTATATAGGGTAAATTTTAAAAATTACCTATAAAAAATGTAATCGACTGTGACCCAAGCGTTTTGATATGTGGTACCTTCCACGTCGCCATCGATAAGATGCTTATAGGCCGATTTGAAGAGGAAATTGTGGGTTAGAGTGCCGGAGTTAAATTTGTACTGAAGATGCTCGGTGCTGTTGTCGAAAACCGACTCTTTCTTCACGTTTGTACTGATTTGGATGTATTTCTTTTCGTCCTCGCGAGAGATGGTTCCATTGTTCGAACGGATTTTTAATAAGCTCGCGTGCTGGCAGTTATCTAAATCAGATAATGAAAAACAGCTCGTGAATTATTATTAAAATTAATGCATATTAAACACAGCATTTAATGTTGGCATATACATAACAATATTATCTACAAACACGAAGCGATCTTCAATTTATTGTTAAATTTCTACCAAAAACTTTGCTGCAATTTTTCACAACTACATATCTTAAAAATAAAAAAAAAACAATGATCAGGGACTCCTATTTATATTAATAATCTTAATTCAGTTATCTTTTAAAAGTTATTAAAGGAAACATTTAATATCAGGAATACTTCAAACTAAAAGCTAGAAGATCGAATAATGAAACTATGTATATATCCTACATTGGAGGGGAGGAAAGCATACTATTAAAGAACCAAGACAAAAGATAGATGGCATCAGGGATGTTTCACTAAAAATAGAACAATAGAATCTTCTGGTGAGTTGTTTCATATATTATTTATAAAAATACAATATGAAGGAAAATCTCATGATAAACAAGCCGGAAATATTTGAAATACGAAACAAGAGGACCATCTAGCGGGAGCAAAACAAGGCAATTGTACAAAAAAAAAAACAAAGATGTTTAAGAACTATTGCAAGCCGCACTCCAAGAGAAGCAGTAGAGACTGAAGGTATAAGACGACAATATGACGTACACGACATTGGCAAATACAAAAAAAAAAATGGAGCCAACAAGTGGAGAGAATGCATCAGAACATTAGATGAAAACTATATTAAAAAGAGGGCTTAAAGTTGAGGATCCTCATCAGTAAAGCCAATACCCATTAATAACAAAATGTCGAAGAAAATCGATAAAATGCTTAAAAAAGCAGAAAAAAGTTAGAAAGAAGCTGGATATAATAATATGGCATTAAAATATTGATTTCTTTTTCGGCATAGGTTCAGCATGACTAACAACTCGGAAGTTAATTTTGACACACACTTATGTGCAAAATAATAGCAGTGTCACATATTTTTCTCTGAAAAATTCTCCGTTCTGTTTCAAATTAGTAAAATAGCAGCGATACAAAAACGCGGTACTTATAGCCGCCGTCAGGATATTTTAAAATGACATCAATTCGTGCTAATCGGATTATAAGGGTTATAAAACGTTTATAGTATTTGTCTATTGAGGGGTATTCCGAAAAATTTAAAACGGGCTTAATTAAATATTAATAATATAATTAAACAATAATTAGAAACCAATCCATAGTTACTACATGAATAACTCATTGGTTTAAATGT
Organism: Cetonia aurata; assembly: GCA_949128085.1. Lineage (NCBI taxonomy): Eukaryota > Metazoa > Arthropoda > Insecta > Coleoptera > Scarabaeidae > Cetonia > Cetonia aurata. The sequence goes on from OX421885.1 coordinate 42,821,229, forward strand.
AAAGTGGAATATCATAAAATATAATTAAAACCCGTAGTAGCTTTTAAATTACCATAAATTTAGACAAATACGGTATATTATATGATTATCCTTCACAGGTAAGCACAATAGCGAACCCTTATAATCCAATTAGTACGAGTTGAGGTCATTTTAAAATATCGCGACGGCGACTATACTTAAATATGTTTTATTACATGTGGCACAAACAACATTATCTATTATATAACCTCTATTGGCTATAACAGCTGCACACCTTCTCGGCATATTATCCACGAATCGACGTTCAATGGAAATGCTAGACCTCACAGATTCTACTGTACGCCAAAGTTTTTTCAACATTCAATAGTTTTGCTTTGAAGACAGCTTGCTTAACATCGACCCATAGGTTTTCGATATGATTCAGGTCAGAAGACTGGGCTGGCCAATCCATGACCTGAATGTTATTGTAAATAAACCACTGCTTCGCTAATCTGCCACAGTAAAATTAAACTGAGTTGGCGGATGCGCGACAGCAAGAGGATGTGCTCTATAAAGTGACACACACCCGTAGGAATAAGTAGCATCGGTACGATTCGCACGCCAGAATAAAAAATCGTCCATTCAATAGGCTTAGTCATGTTGCCGCCATGTTTTGGGTCGTTGCCTTGCATTAGGATCGATCGAAGAAGCATATTTTCTTCAGTCCAAGGTAGCATCACAGATTATAAGATATTTACGTATACGAAAAACGTCCAAAGAAAGGTTTTTAGCGAGTGTTTTTTGGAATCTGCACGGCATAATATTCATAGCTTACTACGAAAAAGAAAGAATAATCAATAGCGAATCTTAATTGCACCGATTGAAGGATGAAATCAAAAGGAACGACCTCATATGACGAAAAAGAAGGTGCTGCAAAACTTCATCCACTAGGCTTAGAATTGCTTCTCCGCTTCTAAGAGTGGCCTCCAGTGAATATAAATTTATCGCAAGTCTCAAAAAGGTGCTGCAGCGAAAGTGATGATGAACTCATATCGGAAGATGAACCGTTCTCGGCAATTCGTTTCATAAGAAAGGCATCGAAATGTTAAAGAAATTTTTAGAATGAATAACTCAAAAAATCAAATTTTGCAACAAAAAAAAAAATGTTTTTTTAGTAGTTATAGGATATGGTGGGCAACATACCGGTGATCATCAACGAAGATGGGATCAGGGCTTTCCCCGCTAAATAATTTGACCTCAACCATGTGTTTTCATATTTTAGAGCGCCCCGTGCGATGAATGTGTAAACCGGTGATTGTGGTTCAGAATTTAAGTCTCCAGTTAATATAACAGGTACGTATTTCAATCCGCTGTAAAGTCAAAATTATATTAGATGTACAGGAATTTGTCCGTTTTTGCGAGTGTACCTTTTATTATCCCGATAAGCCATTCTTTCAACTTCCGTCAGTAACACTTGCACCTGAGCTAATCTAACATCGTGTCGTCTGGGATTGTACAGCAAATGCGTGGTGGCGACTACGAATTGCGCCGCGAGATTGGCTATTGGAGCAAGTGTAGCGATAATACCCACATTATCCCGATCCAAAATGGACACATTCGGTTGGCGATATTCCACGGCAGTGTATTCGACTAGTTTAAAAACGTTTGATTTGTAATACAGAGCACAGCCGTCGGTTCGAATCCCCGTTCTTTGTTTATAAATACCCTTATAACCTAAAAAAAAAACGCAATTTAATAGGATGCCTTCACAAATCCTATTAATATCCGTACCAAGTCCTCTTAAAGAATCGTAATATCCTTGTAGGTGGTCTTGTTGCACCTCTTGCAAACAAACTATCTGCAGGTAAATAACTTAAACGTTTCTACACACTCATAATGATAATAAAAAAATTACAACGTACGTCACAATTTTGCTTTTTTATATCTTGGAATATGTTACGCCATCGCACCTCCCAATTTAGCGTCTTCGAGTCGTTCTCTCTGTACAATTCCGGATGCTCTTGTAGCAAATCTTGCGCTAACACGTTATACGACATCACTTTAAAATTGATACCGGAATTTCTTCCTCCGTTCATCTTCTTAAGTAATTTGCCCAGTTTTGTGAATTGCCAGAAGCGAACGTCTAGAAGTGTTTAAATTTATATTGGCTATAAGCAACGTAAGTGTGGTTCAAGCACAAAACTTTTTTAACTCCTTTAAAATGTCTGGTATTGTTCTGTTAAATAAAAATATCCTTAATTTCATGACTAAAAATTACAAAAGAATGGTAGGACAATTCTGTTTAATTACGAAGGTATCTGCAGCACATTTTAAACACAAGAATATCCATTTGAGGACATGGTGTTCGCCAGATGCAAGAACGGTCAATCAAATTAATCACATTATCATCGACAAAAAGTTTAAGAATGTTATGAAGGATGTGATCTTAACAAAGTCGCAGTTCTCCAGATTGAAAACAAAAAATCAAAATTTTGGTAGCCAAAAAAGGCTAACAAACCTACTTTCTGAAAATTATGTGAAATCAATATATCTACATAAATATACAGGGTATTTTAAAACTTATCATAATTTTTAGAACAGAACAGTTCTTTCCAGCCAGGTTCCTCAACTAGTTAATTGTTACTACCATTTCTGGAGTTAAGAGATAGTTTGCAACAACTTTATACAATACCAAATGTTGGTTATCATCTCTGTTATTACTGTTTCATTATTAAAATTAAGTCAATGATTAACTAATAATATAATTAATACTATTGAAAAGATATTTTGATAAGTGAAGATGGAAAAAATACAAAAAGAAAAGAATGCAATTTTGTTCAAAACAAGTCATATCAAACAAATGTCCCATTCATGATTCAAATTTTTATATAAATTTCATTGTATAGATTATCACGAAAAAGTTACAATTACAGGAAATTTAGTAATAAAATAGATGAATTACAAATTTACAGTAAATACCAGTCGAAATCAAATTTATTAAAAAAAAAATTATTTAAAATATAATTTATTAGTACTTACTATTACTGAGGGTATCATGTGACATCGCCCTATTTGTCATACTCCTGGAGGCGCCATTACCATCCCTGTAGCTGTTGAAATACAATGCACTTAGTTGTTGGCAAGGTACAGCAGATTCGGATAATGAGCGAGAGAAAGGATTCAGAACAAAACCCGACGCAACATTAAAACCATTATTTAGAAAATGTGAAGGAAACATGTGTTGCCCATTGTAATAAGAGTAGTCTGGAAACTGACTACTGCCAGCACGCGACCTATTGTCATTTTCTCTTCGCATATTTCGGGCGGATATATGCGTTTTGGCTTTGTTGCTCTCGATGACACCGTTTATATTCTGTTTGACAGATTTATTAGCATCTATACTTCCCTTATGCTTCTCTTTGTTGTTGTCTCTTCTTTTTTGTACGACTGGTACACCAGAATTCCTGCTATTGCCAGCAGACCGCTCGCGAGCACCAAATGAATCGTTCTCTGCTTTAGAAAATAATCTATTACTCTCCTTGATTTTTATATTGGACATTGTAGAGAAGATCGGCCTCTCGTGTAAGAATTTTCGCATACTAGGCCTCAAAAACAGATATCCATTTACCCGTTTAAGGTTGAACGAGTCAAAAATATTATGGTACACACTGGTGAAGGTGAAGTTAAAATCGAATCAAAGCGGGAATTTGCGATTTCTTTGTCTAATCGAAAGCGGCCGAATTTCCACTTACATAGTCCATATCTGTGTGTAGAATTTAATAACAAGTCAAGGGTCTCCTTTTAATATCCCCATCCTCGTGCAGCAGAAAACAAAAATACCGAAATGCAGAAATATTCGCCACGGATATGATAAATTAATAAATTTTGCAACTAAAGGTTGGCAGCATATTGATAATAGTCCTTGACTGCATGACAAATTGCCTTGACATTTCTTAAAGGTAAATGCTCGCATTCAACCATCATTCGACAAGGCATCAGCGATATTATTCGCAATTTTATAAGAAAGTAACTGAATGTTGAAAGTTTCTATCTAATGGATATCCGGTATATAATCAAACGGAATTGAAAATGCGGTGGAAAAAATAGTTACCGGTAATACTAATCAATAAATTGTTGGTGTTATTCAGTCAGATGTCGTCCACCGCTTAGTCAGCTGAATGCGATTAATAGCAAACAATGATCCAATGAGGGCATTTGTACGAAATACAAATAAACGTTCGAGTTCGCTGATTATAGCTAATTTAAAGAATTGATAGTTTTATCAGCTATGATTTATTTTTGGAAATTTATATCAATGTTTGGGCAACATATCAATAACATTTAAGAACTTCTTATAAATACATCAAATTTTAACTCATTTCCTCTATGTTATAATTTGTGTTCTAAAAACATTTCATTTTATTATCTAAATGTTTTAATTATCAGTTTTACTTGTAATTGTAATAAATAGCTAACAATTCCATGTTTACAGCTGCTTATAATTAAGCTACATTTAACAAACCAAAAAATGTCAACAATAAAACTACGTTAACACGAAATAAATAAAAGCAATCACTTCTTTTCTTCAGCTTCTTGTTTCGTATCTAATAACGCACTATTTATGCCAGCCTTTTTTAACTCTTCTATTAAATCGCCAGACTGATGCATTTGCAGTAATATATCACAACCACCGACAAATTCACCATTAATAAACACTTGTGGAATCGTTGGCCAGTTTGAATATTCTTTAATGCCTGTAAATTAAATGCATTAGAAACACAATAATTAATAAAATAATACCCAAAAATGCGTATGTACAACCTTGCCGTAAGCCTTCATCCTGCAAAACGTCGTGAGCATCATATTTCACGCCGTGCATTCGCATAATTTGCACTACAGCGTTACTAAAACCACATCGGGGCTGTTCCGGCACCCCCTTCATGAAAACGACGACCTTATTAGTTCCGACTAGGTTTTTTATCTTATCCGCGATTTTCGTACTGAAATAATAATACGGTGGTACATCTAATTTTAATAATTTCGTAGATTTTGTGAAAATATTCATTTTTGCGTATCGAAGGATTTGTTTTTAACTGACCTAACCTAAAAATAATAATCTATAAATACATCAACATGAAGGGTGAGCGAGAAAGCACTAAAGTGCCAAGAAATCACATGAATAAATATTTATATTATATCCTTGTTTATAAGGATTATATTTAAAGGATGTTGTAGGTGGAACAGATACAAATTCACTGCGACTCCAGTAAAATTTACCAGTTTCAGTTGCAATTAGCTTTCAATCTTATATTTTGGGATGGAACAAATCAAGATTGATATACCATTAAACTTGTAGCGTAGCTTTTTTTATGAATGAACTTTACACTCTTTAAAAATTATTAAATTGCTACAAATGATAACTGTTACTATATGATATTTAAATAAATTATATATCAATATAATTAAATTAATTTTTAATATTAGTAAAGAGTTACCTGACCTCAATTTCTGTTTATCTTTTTGAATTATTAATTCAGGTTATAAGAGCCAAAAATGATTGCTAGATAACTAGCTAATGATAATTGTTTATCTCATTACAAATTATTTTATCGTCACTTTTATTTCAATATTCTATGTTTTTTTTTTAATTCATACAATATACATGCAAAAAGGGACTTTCTATTTATTTAGGGGTAAAGTACATTCCTAGACAATACATGATAGTAACAATAATTAAATACTTTTATAAAAAAAAGTGAAATAATCATGAAATAATCGTATCATGTGAGAGGGTTTGGTGCTTTTTTCACTATTGATACGTGGCATAATTCATCTTTGTTATGATTATTATTTGTGCATAAATCTATTCCAACGTAGCATAAAAACTTGATTCTCTGCTTGATTCATTTCAAAACAATAAAATTAAACCCAGGTAGAGATAAGTAAAGGTAATCAACATATTTCCGTTATCTGTCGAAGTATAAGAGAAAGTATTGAAGTTGTATCCAGGGACGACTTGTTAACGCTTTCGTCGGTTTCATATCAGTCGTAAGTAAACAGAAATAAGTAAATAAGTATACTATCAGATATTACTCAGCTTATATACATCAAATTTTGACTTAAGTTATACTAATCCCAAAATTTTTCCAGCAAAAATGGACCCAGAAAAACTTGGTTTATTTAACTTATTATTAAAGAACCACTACGAAGAAACCATACACATTGATGTTGTTAAGGTGAAACGTGATAAGATGATGATACGATTGGACATCTTACGGGAGGCTTTTAGGCAAAAGGAATATGACAAGGCTAACTTTGTTTTATTAGATATATGCGACAAGGTGCTTAATGATCCATATGCCGACGAGTACAACATGAAACACGTGGAGATCGATATGACGGTGTTTTCGTCTGCGATAACCAGTATAACCGTCAGGGATTACAAACGTGTACAGCAGATAACGACAGGGTTGATTATGAAGTATCGGAATCCTATATTTTATTACGTGCTTGGAATTTCTTATTTTTATGAATTATCGTAAGTACAATTTTGTTATAACATTATTTGACAGATAGTAAGAATGTCAAAATTATGGCGATTGTCTGTTATGGTAACTTAGAGTAAAATTTTTTGAGTATCTGTCACATTCATGGCACACTAGAAACAAAAAATTTTAAAATTAAAATATGAAGTGAATTATTTGTGCCAATGTCAAGTTTCTATTAAAAAAAAAAAACTAATTGGGGTGCTACTAAAAATAAGTAAAAATATTTTTTTTTTAAATTGTGTATTCAGAAATTTTTATTAATAAAAAAAGAATTTAAAAAGCTTGTTTCAATGATAAAAATATGCAACTTCATTTTTTTATTGCTTCATTTTGTATATTGGACAAAAATGTTTCATATGAAGCTTTCACAGAATAGACAGCTGAGTAATTTAAAAATATTTTTCTAATTTGATGTAGTAAACAACAAAGTTATAAACACATTCGACGGAGTGCGTTTATGAGATATTCTGGTAAAAACGTTATTTCAGCGCTAGACGATTGCTTCAAGATTTTTTGGCAGCAATTCTATAGATTTATTTGTATAACTGCACCTTAACTTCTATTTAGAAGGAGTGAAAGAAATATGACAATGCTGGACAATATTTTAATTTAATTTACACTGCAGGTGCTCATATTTCAGTTAACAAAAATGTCTGTAGATTGCAGCACATGAAACAGGCTAAAGTGCTAGTGATTTACCAGTTTTAAAGCAGTTTAAATTATTTTATTTACAGATTCTCCGAGGCCCATAATCAATTTAGCACTGTTATGCAGTTATTATCGGAGAATAGAAACACTAAGTTCCCTTGGCCCGATACGGATGTGCTGATCATTGCCGTTGGAGCTGATAGAATAAGAGAATATGCTCTTTCGTTTCTGGATGCTATAAAATCCATACAGAACGTTAAGTCGGTTTTGCATAAGGCAGGTATGTGAAATGTAAATTTGACGTTTTTTATGTTTTACTTCGGTTAATTTTCTAAAGGTTACACATTAAAGATTTTAGAATATATGTATATAGAAGGAGTAGCTAGGAATAAAGGAAAAATTGTGTATTTTGGAAGGGAATAAAAGGCGAAAGTATCCGAAAAATCGAATTTGCTTTTTTAAATTTTACACCTTAGACTTCAAGATACTCCAGTACTCTCTTTTACGGTACTTTACCTTTATTAAATGCCTTTTCGAAATCGATAAAAACAAAAACATTAATTTGCTATTACCCTTGCTTATCCAGTAATTCTAGGAACTGTTCTCTCCATCTGTTCAAAACATTTTTCAGTTTTATTAATATTATCCCTTCTTTATTTTTAGCTGTACCCCTTCCTCTTCTTTTTAAGACTTTTTTCAGCGTATTCTAGGATAACTTTGTTTATTCTCGCTATTGTTTTCAGAGTTTAGAGATAATATCGAGAAAATCGAAATACTGAAGCCTAATCATAATTCTTCGTTGGGTTTAAACGTTTGTATGGGACATTTTATGCAATATGAAATCTATCCGCATATACAAGCAATATTGGGCGAACTTGTGAAATTTGATAGGAGGTATTTTGTAATTTCTGAAAATGGGGTTTTTGATTTGTGTGCTTTAAACAAAAATATATATATAAATCATTGATGCCAACCCCAAACCTTCAATTAACCTTTTGGTCCTTTGTAGGCTACTTTTTTTATTCTTTTTGTAGCATTTTCATTAGATGATACTGCTCTAGAAACCGTTAAAACAGATGAATTATACTATAATCGAAGACCCCATTTCTATAAGACAACTGTGCCCATATTAATTAATGAAATGCTTTATGCCTTGCAGCAAATTGCCCATTGAATATCGAAAAATTATAAACTCCAAAGTTCAAGTAGAACGTAAAGATAAATCACAAGAAGAACAAACGAAACAAAATAAGGCTAGCGACACTAACGCTGTTATAAAGGTCGAAAAGAATGCAAGCAAGGTGAATTTTAATCAATATTTTTGCTTTTAACTGTAGAAAAGTTTGAGTTCTTGAATCGGCATTATTTTTAATATTTTTAACCTGAAAATAGTCAAATATCGGCGGATCCTATACTATATATAAAATTACAGATAATATTCAGTGTAACTTAATGAAAATAATTGTCGGGAATTTAAATTTTGTCTATTTGGTAGTTTCTAATGTGTTATTTCCGTTAAATTGCTGCAGAAACCGCAACCTTCAGAAGTGAAGCAAATCCCGCCCAAAGTAAAAATTACTGACCGTTCCACAACACCCGATAAAGTCGTTTCAAAGGTACGTTTATTTAAAATAAAGTTTTAGGTACAGATTCTACGTGGAACGATTACCGAATCGCCGTTTCGCGTAGGTTTTACTGTATATTAAATCGGTAAAATACTTTTTTCTTCCCCCAGAAAAATCAAACAGTCCAAACTCTCAACAGTACGAAATGCAAACAAACACAAACCGGTTCGAAAGCTGTTAATCAAGTCACGCAAACCTCAGAAGTAAATATCTCAATTTTAATTTTTCTTTATATTATTTAATTTTCGTTTCGAAGGATATAACAGGCATCTCTGATAAGTGCACACCGGATCACGAAATTATAAGTAATTTGAAAATTAAATTGCAACAAATGACTTTGAAACTGAAAAATGCCGAATCGAAAATTAATACGAGTAAGGTAATTTTCTTTTTTTTCTTTTGCTATTGCAATAATTCCTAATTGTCATTGATGATTTCATAGAACCACATGGAAGTTAACGAAAAGAATAAACTAATCGGGGAACAGCAAGACATCATAACGACCCTAAAAATAAAGCTTCAACAATCAAATAATAGGCAAAAGGATTTGGAAACCAAACTGAATAAAATAAACACTAAGGTAAATTAAACATATTGGCATTAATGTTATTCTCATTACTTTATCGTTTGATTCAGTTATTTGAATTGACTAAAACGAACAAATCAATTGTTATCGAGGCTGAGAAAGATAGGGAAAGCATAAAGAAGTATAAAGAAACCATTGCAGATCTTCGCAATTACAATCAAATGCTTGAGTAAGTCCACTTTGTCGTTTAAACACTTTTTTTTTGTATATATATATGTATGCAAAATGGTAATGTCTTGCAGAAACTCTTCGAAATCCATCAATAAAAAGCAGGAAGAGGCGAAAATTGCGCAGAAGAGTCTTTTCGAGAAGTATAGGTCGTCATATTTCGCCCAGATCCAATTCTATGAGAAGTAATTTGAATTTCTCGGATGTGTCCAAAAAAAAAAAATATTAATCATTATAATTTTCAGCTTCAGCCAACGTTGTGATTTCGTTCTCTCAGTTTTGGGTAATATCCGCGGATACTTGACCGAGAGTACTGTGCCTACGAAAACGGAATGCGAAGAAATGACTAAGCAATGGTATGGTGCGATGGTATCCTGCAAGGACGTACTACAGAAGAGTCAAGTAAGTATAAATCAACTAATAATAATAATAGTTTATTGCAATTTGTAAATAAATTTACATTAGCAAAAAGTCGCATAGAAAAAACTACAAGCGAAAGACAAAAAATATAAGGTACAAGTATTGAATCAACAAATTTATGCAAAAATCTTGATGTTAAAAGTGGGTTTGTATGTTTTTTTTGTTTGTAAATACCAAGTACTCTGTTTTGTTCTCATTTATCGTTATGAGATTATTATAGCACCAATCTTCTATTTTTTCCACATCTTCGATAATGTGTTGCTGCAGTTGTTCGTCGTTCTTGTTTGAAGAGACGATGCATACATAATCTGCGTATGCATATATTTCTCCGTGGATCTTCAAATTAAAAATGTCATTTGTATAGACTATGTACAATATCGGTGGTATATTCCCGCCTTGAGGGATTCCATATTCTGCATGTAGATGTAGACTTCCTATTTTGTTGAGTATTGTTATTTGTTCTCTATTTGATAAATATGTTTTTATAGTGATAAGCAGGGATGAGAATTGAGCCCACTTTGACCAGTTGGCGTTCAAAATTCTACAGCTCAGAGCGTCCCTTCATACAGTCTCTCGCGTCCCCATCAATTTATCGATGCGAATTATGCGAGTGGCGACGTGCAATAAAATTTCGAACGCCGAGTGTTGGATGTAGGCTCATTTCACATCCTTGGTGATGAGAATATCCGTTTACCGCGGTTCAGCCGTTGAACGTTTTAAAAATCATGGTGTGTCTTCCAAGAGCATCAAAAATACGCCTATTGTATGGCAATAAAGTACCCCCACCCGCAAATAATATTACCGTCACGAAAAGACGTTTAAATTCAGAGCCTATTCCGTGCAACTTTTTTTTATGCGGAAAGTGACTTTTCGAGATACGCCTTTTGGACGAACTTTAGCAATCTGTACTACATACTTCCAAAAATCATAAGAAATGGCGACATGAGAGCAGGTTTTAAACATTGTGGAAAAGAACTGTATTGCATCGTATTCTACATAATTGATGTAATTTTCTAGACATTTTTTTAGAAACTTAACAAATCACAAAAATTCTACGTGTTGGAAAAAAGAAACATTCTGTTGAATAATGGTTTTTAGGTTAATCTTAATACTATTTTTAAATTAGTATGCTAGGGTGTGTAGTTCAACCAATAAAGGTGATTCTTTTTTTATTTCTTTACCCAGATGATCTCTTCACATTTGACCAAATTTCTATCGATTGGAAGTGAATAGTTTATTGTGTCCTCTTTTTGTTTTAAATTAATCAATATTTCTTTCAGAAAATCTACAATAAACATGATCAGTATACATCGGAGAATTCCCTCAAAGAATTGCTAAACATGGCTCCGTTAATTCCGATCAAAGAACCTCCAGATATATTGCTGGAAACTACACCGATACTAATTTATACTGTTATAGAGTTTGATAAACGACTTCAGAATAATCGCAGGTCTTTACCTTTTCCTTAATCTAGTACTCAACGAGCTCAAAAATTCAAATTTACAGCAAGACAAAGCACACGAATAAGGACACTAAAACGGGCGGCGACGATCCTAGAAATGATACCGCAGGAAAAACCGATTACAGAAAGAAAAGCAATTTCATACACAAAGATGATGAGGCAGCGTTCTCATCGGATGGTAAAAAGAGAAATAGTACCACAATAATTAATTGCAATTTACTGTCGATGCTGTTATAGACACTACTGCTTGTACTGTACCCGTTTCGTCGATGAACGAGAAAGCAGTAGAAAATTGTGAAAATTCTCTTCCCAATAATAAGAAATTCAGAAGCCTCCTTGCGTATTTGAAGCAAAATATTCCGTCGCACATGGAAAGCGCTATAATCAAAGCTTTGAATATCTGCCGGCAGAAGAATGGCGGATCTCTTTCGGGGATGACCCTCCAATACATTTTGTACAATGTAGTGGAAATCTTGGAGTATAGAGTCTGCACAGTAGCGTAAGATTAAACGTTTTTATCGTAATTTATTCGCAGTACACCCGAAGCTGCCTGGTCTACTATTAAAGAGGGAATCTGGGAGGTGGAACAGGAGAAAGACGTATGCCCTATCTGCATCGAAGTGATTGGGAATGACGAAAAATCAGTCTTGACATGCCGTCACGTTTACCACACAGCGGTACGTAAAATTGCATTTGAAATATATAAAAAATACTGCTATGAGTAATTTTATTTCAGTGCATTCAAGAATGGTTCACGATTAATAGAGTCTGCGCTGTGTGCAGGAAGTATACGGTGCTAGATGAGGACTTTCCACCGCTGAAGAATAGCGAGTGAGACATGCATATCTTGTTTATCTAGTTCATTTTTATCATATATAATAATCGTTTATTTTAAGTTATAATATGTTTGGTGGTATAGTTAACTTGATTTCAGTTTAATATCGTTTATACGTGCAAGTATTAACATAAAATATATATTGTATCCGTCATAATTGATAATAATAATGAGTTTATCGACAATTTTTTATGTTTATTATGTATTTGCTTATAATTTTTGTTCCCTGCAGCGAAAGAATTGATCTACAAGTTCCCAAGCGAGATGAGAATTGATTTTATCGAGTAACTCAGTTTTCTACTAAATGAATTTGTTCATTGAAACTCTGCAATATGTATGAACGGAATCTTACTATACTAACTTCACCTTATCCACTTTAGTAGAATGATTGGTGTAGTACAAATTTACACTTGTAATCTTATCACTTAGATTGTCAATATTCTGACACAAGGTTGGGTAGAGGAACAAGCACAGCTTTAACGCACGGTTTCTAAACGCATGATGTTTAATGTATTTTGTCCAACAGTCATAAGAACAAATCAAAATCAATAAAAAAGTAGCTTGCAATAAACATTTGCCGATTTCACTATTTTATTTCCTCCATACGTAAAATTTTTTTGGCGCCCAACGTAGGGATAATACGGCGTTATATTTTCCCAGGCCTGTAGAAAGAAATTTCAGGTCCGGGAGGTTACACCCGCTAGTATTACCATTTTTTATTATTATAAGTTCCCAAAGCAATTAGCAATCACGGGTACGAAGGTAACAACATCGTTCACCCCCTCGTCGAGCCTGCATTCTCCATTGTAGCGTTGTAAAGGGACTGAGTTTCCCTACAGATGGCCCATCAAATCTTATAAGAATCCCGCAAGACTTGCCGTGCCACCTAGATGTCGAACCCCCTAATTAACTTAGGGGAACTGCGGTTGCGTCTCTTTACAACTCATTCGCTCAACGCTTAGTGTATACGTGCAATATTCTCTAGCGCCCAGCGTGGGGACAATACACTACATTTTTTACTATCTTAAATCAGGAGATTCAAAATGATTATACGTGTCGCTACCAAAAATAATAATAAGCTTATAAAGTGCAGCTCTCATACTGTCTTTTATTTGTGATCCGAATCATGTCATTGATGATGTCCATTAATTGCAACCGTTTCGCGTTACGCTTTAATTGATTCATCTATCTTGAAGGATCAGTTAGTTATTGAGATGTAAGTGATTAACTAATAGAAGTGCCGATAGTTTGCGTCAAAAGCGGTAAGCGAGGTTCATGCGTTGTAGTATATTTTGTAGTAACATTTTGTTGTATTGTCTCGTATATTTATAAAAATAATGAAATATCCGTTACCAGACTAAAACGCTTCAAATTTAATCATGCAAATTTACATTCCTCTCCTTTTATATAACTTTTAGTATTGTTACGAGCCCCAGTTTACTTTGTGTGCTCACAGATGGAGCCAACGGTCAATGCATCGAGAGGCAATATTCAGGCACGCGCCATCAAAGAGCGGCATACAACGCGTAAGCAAAAGAATCGAGAATAATTCCAGTAGCGCCGAGATGTCGTTCGAACATTTTAGAAGTGTATATATTACAGCAGCAAAAATACGCATAAGGCAATTTACGCGAGGAGAGTACAAGTCTTTATCAGGGCTACCCTGATGACGGCAATGACAACAGCTCAATCATCATCAAAACACATTCTTCTTCTAACCCGTCGTCAAGATTTACATGTCATGAATAAAAAACGAGGCGCCAATAAAGAAAATGCGAAACTATTGTTGTGTATATGTGTGGTTTTGATATTTATAGTGCAATCAACACGTTGAATATTAGGAGGCAGAGTTTGCCCCAGGAATTCCTATAAGACTTGAGGCACCACCTACACGTCAATCGACGCATTGGGTTACATATCTTTCGTATTCCCTTAATCAATGGTAATTCGGTGGATAGTTTTGGTGAAATCAATAATTTTCAGGTAATCATTTTGAATCGTCCAATAGGATTACATACCAGTATTTAATTGTAATTTAAATAAAACACCTTACCTGTACACTACATAGCGGTTTTGGGGCCCAACGTGGGGAGTCGATTGAGTACATTTTCTTTTTTTTGTATTGGAAAGGTGATTTAAATAAAACACAACAGGATTATAATCGATATAAAAATTTATTAATGTATTTCTAAATACATTTCGTGAACAAAAGTCCAGTTATTTTTTTTTTGTTTTATTGTTGCATGTAGTTCACAGAGAGAATCGTCTAGTTCACCACATGAGCATTTTCGATTGAATATCTCGCCATAGAAACGAAAAAAAGGTATAATCATAATATACGATGGTATATTGCGCTCGAAATAAATAAATTACTTTCAAAAAAAGATAAAAAAATAAAAATCGCTTAAATATTATTATATTGCTATATATCATAATGAATAATTATTGTAGATGCATGTAAAATTGATTTGTTTCATATAATATAATTACGGACAAATGTTATATAATATAAAAATACTGAGTATCAGAGGTGCTAAGAAAGTATTAAAAACACTACCAGTACAACTATCACAATAAATATATCAATAATAAGAATGTCATTTTTGGTGATTATACTTCCAATTGTTTTTCCCCTTCCCAGGCCGGGGAACAAAAGAAAAATTAATAATATAGTTTACCTGTGGCAATTAGGAAACCGAATAATTGAACTATAAATTAGAAGCGACGGATAAAGAAGAAACCCAGGTCGTACAGTTCGACGGTTCATCAAAATTAAACTAACGAAAATTGAAAAAAATCCTAACGGTTCGCGAATAACTTGACGCGTAACAGAAAGTACGCGAAGATCCTGATTATTATGAACAGCCCGGCTAAGGCCGCCATGTCGATTAAGTAAGTGTTGATGTCCCCCTTCATCGACATCTCCTCCAGGAAAGTGGTGGGATGCTTGAAGTGGCAGTACTCGGCGTTGCACGTCAATTTGCCCCTGTCCAGACCGTAGATGGCGATCATCATGCCTTCGAAACTGTACCGGACGTAGGTGACGTACGACAGCCAGCTCAGGTAGGGGGGGATGTCCTCTAGTTTCGCGAAGAAACCCGAGAATAGTACCATTGGTATCGTTGTGATTGGTCCGAGGAATACGCCAGACTATAAAAGAGAAGGCGATAAATATTAACACGGGAATTGAAAACTAGAATAGAATTTAAACATTTCAAAACGTACATAACTTTATCATTACGTCGTCAGCCAAAGAAAAAAAAGTGATCTTAAGATTTACGAAACAACGTGTTCTATTTTATACAGCACGTATTTGGATTGTAACGAATCCTTTTATTATTGCCACTAAGCTTTGTTACACGATATGAATGTAAAATTTTTAATAATTGGATATTAAAAATTGCGGTTGTAACAGTAAACAAAATATCTTGTTCTCCTTTCCACTTTCATTTTTGAATGTACATTTCTTATTCACTGAACTCATTGGGTTGCATTGGAATGAGCGATGGAGTTATTAATCAAGTTTTGAATCAATATTTACAGTATAGAAATTAACAAGTGAAACAATCAAATAATATCATCTACAAAACCCTCAACTTCTGGTGTACCACAAGGCAGTGTACGTGGGCCCCCTATTGTTTATAATTTACACATTCGGATTCTTGAACTACATTAAACATTGTAAATTTCATGTTTAATGCGGACGATGGCCAATTTTGTATTTTACATTTTATTATACAGATGTCGCTCGTGCCAATGCAATTATTAATCAAGATATTAGTAATTTCTTAGTGCTTCAGCTTCACACAGCCTTAAAAACAGCTTTGACTGTCACGTCACCATTTCGGATTTTAATCTTTTTTTTGTGCCGGATATGTATATAAGTTTATGTTAAAGTTGTTATGTAATGTTAGCGATCCTTCGGACAACTTTTTAAGGGAAAATTAGACGTTTTGACCGCGAAAACCTAAGCTGGTGTAATTCCCGTTTACGTTTATAACTCGTCCAATATAGCCTGACAGATGAGATATAAGAGAAATAGAGAGAGATGAAGAGGAAACTAGTGGGCGTGGCTAAACGCATTTAAATTAGACACGCCCACTTTTGTAAATGTCATTGTGTCGATGAAACAGAGCGCAGTAATACAAATTAAAAACTTACCTCTATATCGAAAGCCGCACCTATCAATAAACCAAAACTTTGAGAGACTAAAGCCGTGAGTGTGCCAATGCCCAATACCATCCCAAACCGTATCGCCTCCATCGGTTGCGATGTTAAGTAATATACACCTATTATAAAGCTAACTGTGAGTATTATCTGAAAAAGGATGAAGGCGTTAAAACATTATTCCACAATTCAATTCATCGATCGCCTTACCTGAAAAGGAATGTCCGCTAGAGTTTTAGCAAGATAGTACGACTTCACCGAATACCAGTAATTCAAATGTTCCCGCATGAAAACCGACATCTCTAAAGGAACTGCAATATTTAAATGAATTAATTAACATATTTCCATCTTTTTCAAGTTCTTACACTACTCACATGTCAATATAGTCGGCATCATAGCCGAAAACATCGTGAACATCACCATGAAGAATATGCAACCGGTGTTGCTCATGACCTTGGCAGCGTCGTTGCCGATATTATAGTAGATCAATCCGAGCAGGATGCCGATTATGAAATGCGATATCAGCCGCATCCTGGTCAGAGTCTGGTCGCGCAGGATCGACAGCACGGTCCGCTTCAGCAGGATCCAGAACTGCAGGAAGGACGAGGTGGGGAACGACGCCTTCTTGTCGGATATCGGGAGATTCTCGGCGGAGTCCAGTAGGGAGGTGGTGCAGGTGGGGTTGGCGGGATTCGCCGGATGTGCGGTGACGCCGTTCGGCGTGCCCACCGCCTTCAAATCCTTGGAGATCACGTTCGAGACGCCGTTGCCGTTCGCTTCGGGCGTTTTCGACGTGAAACTGTTGCACTTGCCCGTGTTGACGGCCACCACTAGTTTCTGTACGTATTCGCCGTGTTCGCCGCAAGCAACTTCCATCACTGCAGAAAATAATAAAAAAAAGAATTAACGAGTGATTCTTCGCTCAATTTGTTTATAAAATCAAAAAAAAAAGAAATAGCAAAAGTTGCACATTAGACGCTTTCTGGTGACCTATCAATGTACTATAGCAGCTAGAAAAGAAGCGAATTGACGTATGATTAATTATTAAATTTGTTTTTAGTACTGCAAGAGAATAGTTATTGTGGCAGAAATGCTAATGGTCTCAATTTGAAATTGAATTCGATAAGATTCAGCTATATACACCAAATTGATCTTTATTTGGTTTTGATTATTATTATTGGCACTATGGATTATAGGAAATGTCTCATGCAGATCCATGTATAATCACCGATACGCGTTGGTGTAACTAGCACGGCAGAGGACGGGTTTAGTTGCGCGTTTAATAGGACTCAACATCGAGCCTTGCGGAACACCAAACTTTATACTCATCCTACTGAATTTCGAATGTTTCCATTCTGACAGCTGCGCACTCGCAATCAGTTGGAAAGATATGAACTTACGTTAGCGTATTAACTATCGGCAACGACCATATCACGTTGAAAATACCAGTTCTCGTCCGATCACTGAAGTCAAACGACGTCGGGCGCGGTTAGTACTTGGATGGGTGACCGCTTGGGAACACCGCGTGTTGTTGCCACCTCTTTTTTTGCTTTTTTATGTAGGTATCTTGTAATATGCATAGCTTAATTTCTGTAATTAATTAAATTGTTTGCGCTTCTTTGAGTGCAACCCAGAAGATCACCTCATAACAAAGAGAATTGAAATCACCAAATATTCTTGTAGCGTCCAACATGGACCCAATGTTTTTCAGTTCTTTATTTATAGGCACATATAGTCTCTAACATTTTTTGGTGCCCAGCTTGACGCCAATGCACTAAATTGTTCATCTTATAGGTAATATCTGAAAAGTCGGCGCCCGACGTGGGACCTATACATTATTTTTCAATAGCCCTGATGTAAATAATGGGGAATTTTAATGCTTCTTCAAATGTGCTGATATGAAGTTGTGGCATCACTATGATACTTTTAAGCGATACTTTATTAGCTCCTTTGTCACTATTTAATCAAGTTAAGGTCAATTTACTATGACATTTATTCTACTCAATTTTTATTTATTATATGGCAACATTGAGTCATAGATTAGAATATTTAAGCAACAAAATTGTTATCGATACAAACACATTAAGAAAAATAAAGGAAAACTTACCATAATCTGCTGGATTGTGGTAGCTAGGGCATTCCAACCCCATAGTGGCTAAAAACGGTACCAGCCCCGGTATGGGTCCCCTATAGATGCATTGTCCCTCCGCCAACATATACAACTGATCGAACATCTCGAATAACCTAGCCGACGGTTGATGTATGGTACAGATCACGGTTCTTCCACCACGCGCTAGAGATTTCAACAACGAAAGACACTGAAAACAGGATGAACTGTCTAGGCCACTGGTCGGTTCGTCGAAAAACATCACAGGCGGATTGTTGACCAATTCCAGCGCAATGGACAGCCGCTTCCTCTGCCCACCCGACAAGCTGGTCGTCAGCGTGTTCTTGCAATCTTGCAGACCCAGCGTCTCCGCGATCTCCTCTATCACCACTTTCTTGTCGTTCTTCGTCAGGTCCTTGCCGATTTTGAGATTCGCCGCGACCGTCATCGCCTCCTTCACCGTCAGATGCGGTTGCAGGCAGTCGTCCTGCATGATGTACGCGGACATCTTCCGGAAACGGCGCAGGCTCCTCTCCTTGCCGTTGATTAATACTGAGCCGTTCAGATTGGACGTCCTGTAGCCGGCCAGGATGTTCATCAGCGTACTCTTACCCGCCCCGGACGGGCCCATTATGGCGGTCAGTTCGCCGGAGCGGAATTTCCCGTTGACGCATTTCAGTATCGTCTTGTAGCCGCGTTTTCTGCCCTCCGATACCGAATAGGAGAGGTCGTTGAATTGAATATCGACCGGTGGTCTTTTCGGGAGGTGCGTCAACGTTATCATCGGTCTCTTGTGGTTGTTGGGGCTGTTGTTCGGTACTTTCCTGAGGGTGCCGGCTGGTTTGATGGTGATTGCCGAGGCGCCATTGCAAAGGCTACCTTGCGATCCGCTAGAATGTAAGAAAAATGTGATAAAATCAGCGTATTTGAAGTATTAAAACATCTTTTTTTAGCTACATCTTGCATTTTACTATAACTTCCGTTGACACTCAAGACTGGTGGGTGGGGGAAGAGTCAGTCACATTTAAGTAGCCCTGGGCGGCATTGATTATAAATATTCCACTGAGTTAATGTGAAAATCTATGTCTTGGTTTCGACCAGCAGTCTGTATAGATTTATGATAGCGGTAAATTGCAATAAGACCCCCAATTTATACAGCGAAAAATGTCGGATGTATGCTGTTTCTTATGAGTAAATGCGTACATTTTGTTGTCTCATATTCAATGTTCATTAAACAATTGATTACGTATTAAAATACAAAAACATCAACAACTTAGAAAGAATTTTTGCCATGATTGTTTATTCATTTCAAAGTGGTGGAAAATTTCGGCACATACAAGCAAATATTTATAAAGCAAACACTAAAAAAATGTATATGTACTTTATAATTACATGTTAATGCCATTTTAAACTTGGTAAATAATTCAAAGTGTTTAAGATGCTGCTAGAATACGATATGCCAGTTGGGTTGCCTAATAATATATGTAAATATGTTTTTAAAAATTCGTAATATAAAAAAAAACTAATAATAAACTCTGAGTATGTCTAACTTTTTGAAAAACTAACAAGAAATTTGTAACGTTTCCAAACTAATGTGAAAAATTTCTGGGCGATTTATCATGATAAAAGTTCCTACAAACAAGTGTTACTGATATTTTATTAAAAGTAATAGCGTTGTTATTAGTATTATCATTATCGGACGGTGGCTGACGTGGTGACGTTCATTTTTTAATGCCAGAAACGCACCTTGATAAAGTTACCTATAAATATTTATAACTGTCGAAAGCCTGATTATTTTCTGCATAACTACGTTCTTTCTACGTAAATCACATTCATACATTTAAAAAAAAAAAAGACGCCAGCCGGCTTCAGCTGGCGTCTTTTTTTCTGATGTATTTACGTCAATAAGTTTATAACGTCTGTAGGTTCCCAGCACTGCGTGTAATTATCTCGCGGGAATGTTTGCAGCAGTTAGTTTGTCATTGGAAGATGTACAACAATTTTACATTTACATAATAATAATAAATAGTCTTTATTGTCCAACAGCGAACCATTAATAGGACAAAACTAATCACACTCTTAAAGAATATGTAAACAAATGAGACAAAAATAAAAATGTAAATGTAATAAACCATGGAACCAAACAACTTACCTGGAAGACAATATAATCTATATTACTAAACAAACCAAAATAATAAACACAGATTCTAACGAAAAACATCTGTTATACATTTCTTTGCACTTGACATTAATAACAAAGTTGATAATCAGGTATTAAACTATTTTTAACATAAATTATGCAATTATAAATAAAATACCTGTCGAAATGTCTGATTTCTAAAAATAAACTAGAAATATAAAAAATTAAAAACTATACTTGACTGCCATTCCAGTTATTAATATTCAGTATGTCCCGCGTTTCACTTCGGAAGAGGAAAGTTTTTTCTTTGATTTTAAGACAAAAAGTCATTCTATAAAAAAAAAGAAACACCTGCTATGGTAAAAACTCTAACAAGTATGCAATTGTTCCGGTTTGACATACAGATGTCCCATCGAAATGGCTCATTAAAATTTTTCGAAGTTACAGTTGGAATTTGATTTTTAAACTTGAAGGGTATTCATAGTCGACCATGATCTACTTGAAGAAACTATTTTCAGTTTTATAGCTCATCCGGTATAGATGGATAGATAGATAGATAATTTTATTGTCAGAGATCTTACGATATTGACATTGTCATGGTTACAACATAGATACAAGGTGATTACAATGCTCTGCCCAAGTTAACTTTTCGTCGACATGCACGCCCAGAAAGCACACAGACGACTTCTGAGCAACCTGTACGCCATTAACATCAGCATCAAAAGCCCCCATCCTATATACAGGGTGTTAATACCAACTTTCTTATTTTAAATGGAATGGTGCGGTTTTTATTATCCCAGTGTATTTCTCGGATCATTCGTGATCAACTTGAATTAATGGTCCGTATCCGTAAACCTAATAGTTTTTGAGATATTTGCAATTTTGTCAAAATTTTGACAATGTGACACAACTAAGCAAATATTGCACATCCTTATTTCAAAGCTGAACAATTGCACACTTTTTGGAGTTTTTAACATAAGCAGGTGTTTTTATAAAGAATGATTTTTTGTCTTAAAATCAAGAAAAAAAAAAAAAAATTGCTCTTCCAAAGTGAAACGTGGGACACACTGTATATATTATTATATACCAGACGCCGTTTCAGTTCCCTAGGATACAGTTAAGTGGCTGCGACAGGCATTTTCCACTCCACGGCGAACTTTTATCAACATATTAACCATTCATTGTCGCCTATTAAAATTTCAGCGTGTTTCTTGCAGTAGGTTATGAAATTTTGACAAGAAAAAACTTTTTTGCTAGTGTATATAAGTGTTCCATTGAAAGTAACAAGTTTATATACTTTTCGGGTACCCTGTATAAATATGTTTAGGTTATGCAACATCGAATTCTATTTTTTCTAAATTAAGAAATAGAATTGTAGTAATCAGGATTAAATCTTCGCAAGAGTAACGACCCAAACGTTTTTAAATAATTTGGATCTATTATTCTGTTTCGCAAATTGGTAAATTCCATACAGGCTGCGATATGATTTTCACCGGCCTCGGTGTTTGTGGTTAATAATAGATCGGATATTGAAGTTTGAGTTATTTAAAACGCATGAGAGTGATGTCCAATTCGATTATACGATTAAGCGTCAATGATTATTAGAACTCCTAACGTTTTTTATAACTATTTCGCGAACCAAGGTAACATCTGCGGCATTTGATACGTGTTATCTTAATAAAATACATTTTAGTTCCTGTTACGGAATTTGCTACAGTAAACGGTGCGAACGCTGTTTTAGGTATTATAATGAACATAAATTTTTAATTAGTTTTTTTTATGTTTGTAATACTTTGATTATTTAAATTGCATATGTATTTAATACCAACACTTTATTAACATCATTCTTATATGGATTAAAACTTAGTAAAGTAAAACACAATAATATCTTTGTATGTACTATTTTTTGTAGACGACAAAAAATGAATTTATGTTCGAAAGGGCAGAAACTATAATTACATATGTACAACATGCGATGTCTATGGATGTTTCAACGTTCTATTAACTTTATTGCACGGTTTAATCTAATTGTAAGACGTATTTCTTGCCGGCAACTTAAATAAATTCTTGCTAGAAGGAAGACAGACAATCTATTGCAGTTATAGGCTCTGGGAGTATTAGCCTTTGTGTCTGTATCAATTGACCTCGGTTAATTCCCTTAAATGGCAGACAATAAATACAAACAGGCGCACTAGGACAATGTGCAATAATCCACTGTCATTTTGTCCAGTACAATAAGCAGAAATTAGTAGAATACTTTCTTCTGTTTACTTTTGTTATAATCATATTAATGAAATTGATACTGCACACATAATAACCTGAAATATAGAAACGGCAAACTTACAAACCTGTTTTTATGCTTTGGGATTTTTTTATTAATGTTAGTTTTACACGCCTAGATTTTTGTAATTACGATTTGCTGTTTATATTTAGAAATTTAATAAATAAATATTATGCATTTTTTTTTTTCGATATTTAGCATATGAGGTCCTGAAAAAGTAGAATAGATAGAGACGGTAACATTGGGAAACAGTTGCAGTCTGTCTAACGATCTCAATTGAATGTTAGATTGGAATTTTGTTTGGAAAAATGCACAGTTGACTAAATATTTCGAAAGAACTGCTTTTTTGTTGTCGTTTGCCTCAATGCCTTTAGCTGTTATTACTTGCTTTGTAAAAGAAGTGTAAAGGAGAAAGTTGTAAGTAATTATGTGTTAAATAAATTTAATTCAACCGAACATTAAAACGATAGTTTTTGATATACATATGACCAAAAATTTGTGTTTTTTTTTAAATAAGAAACATGGTCCTTCTGTGCATATCTTGCTATAAATTTTCTATATATATTATATTGTAATGAAAACACAGGCTACTGAATTTTTAGTCTGTGTGGTTACCTAAAGAATGTATGCTTAAATAACCTTCAATTCTTACTTGTTCATCGTTATTTATTATTTCTTTAAATGTCCCAACTTATCTAATATTTCTCGTAATTAAATCGTATTGGTCATTCATTTTTATTCAGTTTTACAGAAATTAATCCATTTTTACGTTTTGTTTGTAGTATATTTTTCATGAAATAAATTTAATGCATAATTGAAACATTGTCTATGCCATAGCATTGTGTTGTAGCATAGCAGTTTTTGTTAGTTTCAGATCAAGCAAAAAAACATACAGAATGACTTTTTTTTTCTAAAATTTGTTCCTATTGGAAATCGCGTTAGTTTTTTACACACTGTATAAGGCTGTCCCCGGATTGAGTTCACAATAGGTATAATCGACAAAAAAAAATTGAAATTTCCTATTTAAGAAATAAATCCTGCTTGGTCTGAAACTAATTTTTAGTTAACTTTTGATTTTTTTAATACCAAGTAGGCTTTTACGTTGAGTAACAACTATTTTGGTTTCAGGTAAAGTACCTATACTAGCAGAGTCAAATTGGGCATTTACTGGATATTAGTTTCAATCACAAGTAATCACAGACTTTAGTTCCGTCTTACACACGCAATAAATGTTTTTGTCATCCAATCTTGCATGTAGAAATATTCGTGCAGATGTGTAGAAGTATTAAAAATAATGTCGATAAGTCAAGGTCACTCGATGCCTGGCTGTTATTACATAAATAATTAAGTTCAATGAATGACCATTGTCTGTAATTATTATTTTTCTATGGCGACGATCGTGAATTATTACTAATTATACAAAAGACATCCGAGACTTGGCTCTGAGAACGCTATATTTCGTGCAGGATAATATACGTATATAATAGTTATTCATAACGATTTCTGCGATTCGAAATTTAATCGCACAATTGATTTATCTATTACCGTTCGTTAATAAATAATTGAACTTTGCCTCGCATACAACAAGACACGATAGATATTATAATGAAGGCCGTTAGGTTATATGTATTTTAAATGAGATACACTCTGCCGTATCGTTCAGTTACACAGATTATAATCACGAGTCTTTTTTTTTTTTGAATAAAAAATCGGATTTAATTTAATATTATTTTGTTATTAAAATATATCGAAATAAAAAATTAGGGCGCTTCAGTGATATTAAGAAAATCTAATAGACACGTGATAAATATAAGGTCATTTACGTTAACAGACGAGTTGCAGCACAATTATTTCCAGTTAGCGGAAACCGCGCCCCCACGCGCAGCTTGCGTCACGAGGTAGAAGAGGCGGTGTAGCTCCCTGAATAACAGCGTACACTACTGCAGATACATATTACAATAAAAACTTGATTAGGTACATATTTTGTACGAATTCGATTTTCCATATTCCTTCGGGTGTGTCTCACTCCATTGAGGTCGCCCTCTTGCTGTCGCGCATACGCTACCGTAAGCCTAAGGGTTACTTTGTGACTGTAGGGCAACTTTGTGACACATTGACGTTTGAGAATATTTTCTTACAGCATAAATCAAAATTAGGTCATATCGACCTAATATTAGAATTGGTGGTTAAGTGATAGTGTCTGAACGTACTTCTGTGACAATCTGTGATCTATGATACCGATGCGTTCTGGCATTGTATCTTGTGCAGGGCCGTAGCTGGGAAGGGGTTTTGGGGGGTTCAAACCCCCTCCGAAATGAAGTGCAAATATACATAATCATTAGTGTTCACCATTTTTCTGCGCACCAGGAATTGCCCTCAGATAAATTGCTCCAGGTCAAACCCTCCACGAAATTATTTGTCCAGTACGGCCCTGATTTTGTGTGTTAGATTAGTGTAACCGTAAAATCATACTGTGCTCAAACTTTGTATTCCAGCCAAACTATTAGCGATTCGAAGTCAAGTTAAGGTATATAGTAGGGTTGGGCAAAATATCGATACATCGACTAGTATTCGATTCCATTAATGGTATCGATTCTTCGATACCGTGATTAGCAAAGGTATCGATGTATCGATACTAGTACTAGTACTGGTTCTTGTATTGGTACTAGTACTGGTTCTAGTACTAGTACTAGTGCTGGTTCTAGTACTACTATATTTTTGTATACAATAAATGTTTACATACTCTTGATAACTGACTTTATTGCAGAAAAAAAGACAATGTATTAAATTAAAATAAGAAAGAGTCAATGTCAATTACCAATAACTTATTGGTATTATTATATTTTTGAAAAACCAATTTCTTGTTCTTGATTGAAAATGTATAGAAAAAAGAAGCGGATAATTTGAGCAATAATTTATTTTATAATATCCAATATTTTCAGCGGTGTTTTCTTTTGACTGCTTCCCCAACGTTTCTCAAATAGTTATACAAAATTGTCAAATGAAACAACAGTCATACATGTTAAGGGAAAGTAAAATTTTTAACTTTGGATCGCTGCCCAAGTATTTATACTTCGGAATCAATTTTATGGTATCGATATAGTCTAGTACCAGTACTAGTACTACCGGTACTAGGACTATTAGTACTACTAGTACTAGTAGTACTAGTACTAGTACTGGGTAACGATACCTAGCGTAGAATCGATACATCGGCAAGTATCGATACCAAGACAAGTATCGAATACCGATACCAATATCTAAGGTATCGCCCACCCCTAGTATATAGCATGCGTTTTCTGTAAAAAAAAAAATTAAATGGATTTACTGTTTGACCGAAAATTATTCTTTTGAGGAACTACTTTGTTACGCATGAATTCTAGAACCACCATAATATACGAGCAATGAAGAGTATGTTTCTAAATCAACAAAAATATGATGAAATTTTCTATAGAATCAGATTTTCAAGAACAACGATCAAATTCTGAAGAAAGGAAAAACCGTAGAAAAAAAGTTTCCATATACATATTATAAGTATATAAATATAGGTTCCAAAGAGTACATATATATATGTACCTATTCCCCACCCAAGAGATACATACAATTCCATAGCATAAAAAAAAGAAGAAAGTAAACTATGGAATTAGCAAGTCAAAGTCTTTATCACCTGGCATAGAACCACTGCCGAAACGTTGGATTTCCACAATCCAACAGACGATGGAAACAATTCAAACAGCTGCTACTCTGATACTTTGATAGAATAATCATAAAATATATACATCTTATGAGCAACTTCTTCCTATGACACTTTCTAAAAAAATTCTTTAAAAATTAAAAAAAGCTAGCTTGTTTGTATGCTTGCCATTTAACATCACTTTGTAAACACAAACATATGGCTAAATCAAAATTCACATATTATAATGAATAATAAAAGATGCCTCCATACATTGCATATTTTATGTGTTTCATTCATTAGTTGTAATTATTTTTAAGCGAAAGTGATCACCCGTTACTTGTAACAAACAATCTACATTATTATACAAATATACTACTTGATAATAATCACATTAATCACTTACCAAAGAGCATTGTTCAAGGATTCCGCTTCCTTAGGTGAAAGGATCCCGTGGTGGTAGGATACCGAACTGACGTTCTGCTCTCCGTCTGCATACAGGTTGATTTTCACGTCTCGAATTTCAGCCATCGTCCACCGGTGATGTGAACGCAGTCGCTAGCCGTCGCTAGACATGGAGGATTCGCGGGGCGATATCGCTACTGACGGTCGTCCGTAGTTTCGTTGGACGTTATCCCCACTGCGTTGCGAGCATCTAACGTGGTGAAAACCTATACGGGCGAGAGCCCAATGGAAAGAACAAGAGACCGTTTGTATTGTACTGAATAATCGCTGTAATTCGATATACATACATATATACACAAATACGGCTGGTGGTATACACCTTTAATTGATCAATAATGACAAGTGTACGTTTTATGTCCGTATCTTTTATTATATAAACAATATAAGGCGAGACCCGTTGGCATTGATAAATCGTCATTGCTGTATCTAATCGCCATAAAACACAAAATTGCAATTTAAAATACAGTATGTCTAATTGAAAGTCTAACACATTATTTGCTTAGAACAAGTTTCCGGCGTGTGGGGTGTGAAGTAACCGCAATTAATAGCAATTTTAATTTTTTTTATTGAATGTTATAATAGCCGCCAGCGACACCGATAATAACCGTAAAGTGATTTGTTAGTGGATAACACTCAGGTGTAATAAACCTAAGAATATACATGTCATATGTCGAAGTGTTTTAATGTAAAATAGAATGGAAATATACGGGGGATTGATAAAAGAATTCCCAAGCCATAGCTGTGTTATTCAGTTTCTGATTTGAAAAAAAAAATTATCAAATAAAATGATTAAAAAAATACTACCAATTGGTGTAATCAAAATATTACTATGGGAACAAAAAATTTCGACATGTGACAGTCAATTTTTGTTGTTGTAAGGGTAATGCATATATTGTTTTTTTTTATTTAATGATGTATAAGTTGAGTTTTCAAAATAAGTTTCAAGAACGCCGTGGATAACAATCAGATGCATCAATAGTAATAAACATATTAGTTTGACATTAGTTTAATGGTTTGATTCTTTCTCTCGTTTTAATTCATCGTTACCATGGATAACTATCAACTGAGCTACATGTTGCAGTTGTATTTTGATAATAAAAATAGTGCTAAAGCTGCACCCATATATGTAATACTTACTATATTGCTGACACATCCTAAAAAATTCCGAAATCAAAGGGGGATGGATATATATCGGAAACTCCTACTTGTTCTTGACGTAACGTGCGCATGCGCGTAATTTTAACGTAATAAACATGAAAATCAGTTGACGTTGACAGTTCAAATTTGTGTTATTTGATTATTTATACAGGGTTATTATAAAGTAATGCACAAAATTCATAAAACGTACAATGTTCATTTTTGAAAAAAATGCAAAAACACGTCAAACAGTTTATTTTAGTCCGCGTCTTTTGACATAAGTCAAAAAAATACAACGTCAAATTTGTCAAAGTTATGACGTCATCAATATTTTTATTAAATAGGAAGCTAGGTTTTTTTTTACATTATTTGATAAAGCTTGTTTTTCTGCTTTATAAAAAAATAATTGAAGTAGGGGTCACATAATAAAAAACTGTGAGAAAATAATAAAAAACAAAATAAACTTAATTCTAGTAGTAACTTTTAAATTAACTAAACAGTCCATTAAACCAAAACTAATTTCTTACAGGAATTGTTCAAACTGTGTCCCGTTCACTATCTGACATAGGCCAAGACGATGGTAGACCTGATTTACAGAGTTTTCGATCATCTGCGGAGTTATACGAGTCATTTCATGTCTAATCCGTTCCATTAAGTCTTCTAAATTGTCTGGTCGGTTAACGTAGACCCGACTTTTTAAATGTCCCCACAGAAAAAAATCAAGGGGGGTAAGATCAGGTGACCTAGGTAATTAAAAGAATTAAAACTTAAAGTTACCTAGTAAGAATATCTGCTTTTGTCAATTTTTCAATTGATTTAATAAAACAACTGTCAGTGTCAGTCTTACAATTAGCGTCATACCAATTTTATTATTATGGCTCCTTTAACCGAAAGAGAAAGGATAGAAATTCTAATGATGGTAGGTTACGGCGATAGACTTCGAAGTCATGAAGAAACATGTGCTTTATTTAACGAAACACATTTTGAAAGACCTCCAATTGCTAGAAGCACAGTAAGCAGAATTGTTGCAAAATTTTATGAAACGGGAAGCGTGAGGGATGCTCCAAAATCTGGAAGACCAGGAATAAGCGACGATGCAAAGTTAGATATTTTGCTGTCATTAGAAGACAACCCTCACGCAACTACAACAGAAATTGCCTTACAACAAAATGTTAGTCAGTCGTTTGTAGTAAAGTTTTTAAAAAAAGAAAAACTGCACCCATACAAAGTTCAACTTGTTCACGAACTCTCGGAAGATGATCCGGACAGACGTCTGGAATTTTGTGAAGTCTTCATGAGGCATTGTGACGAAAATCCAAATTTTCTTAATAGTGTAGTATTTTCAGACGAGGCAACGTTTCATTTAAATGGTACAGTAAATCGACACAATTGTCGCTACTGGGCTCGGGAAAATCCCCACTGGATTCAGACAAAACACACCCAGCACCCCCAAAAAATTAATGTTTGGGTAGGAATCGTCAGGGGAAGATTTATTGGTCCTTATTTCTTTCGCGGGAATTTAACAGCTGAGCGATATTTGGAACATCTTCGTATGGCAATGCTTCCGGACCTAATTGCGGCATTTCCGGATCCAAATAATAGGGAAAACTTGGATCCCAGTATCTGGTTCCAACAAGATGGTGCACCACCACATTATGGTCTTATTGTTCGAAGGTTTCTGGATAACCAGTTTGAAGGAAGGTGGATTGGAAGACGTGGACCAATGGAGTGGCCACCTAGGTCACCTGATCTTACCCCCCTTGATTTTTTTCTGTGGGGACATTTAAAAAGTCGGGTCTACGTTAACCGACCAGACAATTTAGAAGACTTAATGGAACGGATTAGACATGAAATGACTCGTATAACTCCGCAGATGATCGAAAACTCTGTAAATCAGGTCTACCATCGTCTTGGCCTATGTCAGATAGTGAACGGGACACAGTTTGAACAATTCCTGTAAGAAATTAGTTTTGGTTTAATGGACTGTTTAGTTAATTTAAAAGTTACTACTAGAATTAAGTTTATTTTGTTTTTTATTATTTTCTCACAGTTTTTTATTATGTGACCCCTACTTCAATTATTTTTTTATAAAGCAGAAAAACAAGCTTTATCAAATAATGTAAAAAAAAACCTAGCTTCCTATTTAATAAAAATATTGATGACGTCATAACTTTGACAAATTTGACGTTTTATTTTTTTGACTTATGTCAAAAGACGCGGACTAAAATAAACTGTTTGACGTGTTTTTGCATTTTTTTCAAAAATGAACATTGTACGTTTTATGAATTTTGTGCATTACTTTATAATAACCCTGTATATTCTTGATTTACTCCTTACACTGAAACCATATTTATCGAAATGGATAGAGAACATTTATTATTTGGTGCTGCATCATTGCTTCAGCAAGTGCTTGTGGAAGATTCTATAATAACAACATATTCATTCGCTAATGATGAAATTGGAACTGCAAAATATTGGCAACACATACACACGGAATGAGAAAAGTTTTTCCTAAGAAAGGTTTGCAGCATGCATGACGCAGTATTCACGAGGTCTGGTATATATGCAAAGTTTACATCTGAAAATAGTTTTGAAAACTTTGTTAAAAGGGGATTTTGCCTATCTAACATTATTTTGGTTAATTACACCGTTTAGCGGCGATGGACACCTTATTGAACAGCAGATATTATTAAATTATACAGGTTTTCTCAAGTTAGAATTTTAATCGAACATATATTTGGCATGTTGACAGTGGTTCTTATCGACTAATATATTTTGAAAATTCAACTTTTTGAGCAACCTGGCCAAAACGAAGATTTTGAAGCAGCCATAGGGTTAAATCACAGAGATCATGCGTGTATGTTTCCTCAATAAATGTAAACAAATTTCAATAGACATTTTTTTTTTGCATTTCTAGAAATATTTTTTTGTTTTAATAATAAAATTGTAACTTTATTCCCAGTGAAACCATGAACAAAAATGAAAAAATTAAAGAGAAGATAGTATATTGAACAAAAAATAATCTCTAATATAAAATAGCAACAGGTTCATTACAACAATACTGAAAACAAGGTCAAATAAAATAAAAAAATTCACACATAAAAAAAAATTTAAATTTAGAATATTCTCAGACTTCCCGGTTTTATTTATGTATCACGTTCACAATTTCACTTAATAACTGCTTTTCGATGTTGAGTCATTCTTTCATAATATTCAACCAGTTGAAATTTCTTGATAATTGCCTCATATTTTAATTTTTGCTCTCCCTTGACATAGGTAACAGTAGGTATTGTATAGATGTAAGCCTCCATCATCAATGGATGAAAATAACACTGCTATTTTCTTCTTCTTTGGGTTTGTCTACCGTTCTAGTAGCCTCTAGGAATACTTTAAATATCTGGTAGAACTTTTCCCAACTTTTGATGTCATTTGTTCCAAAGAATTCAAATTATTATTATTCTGCACAATGTTAAAATATATTCAATAATATACTTTAAAATAATCTTTATTGTTTACATACACATATATCACTTGTGTATTCTCACCAGAGATAACCTATATTCTGACCATAGACAACTATTCTGACTTTTGAATAAACAAAATCTGTCAAACATAAGAACTGTCCAGAGAACATAGTTAGACAAAGAAGTGTATCTTCCATCCCCCTACAGCGATCGTTTCCCACACAGAGAAGTTCCTGATCGTCGTAAATTCGAAATAATCGATCAACATTTAAGAAACCATGGAGCTTTCAAAGACCCAAACGTAAGAATCGACGGTAAAGAGTTATTTGAAATGACTCATTTGCCTTGGATAAACCCAAGGACTTTACTAGGATTGATTATAAAATACTGCCCTATTATATAAAAGTGATTAATATATAATAAATAATATTATCAGCTGTGGTGTTAAATGTGTACATATATCGTGGACGACATAAACCAAAATCAAACCAAATTCAAAACGAAATTCTTTTCTTTCGATTTTTTTAAAAGCAACCACCATTCTCCTCGATATGATCAGCAAATGCCTTGTAAAATTACTTTCAAAATTGTACCAATAACGTATTAACACTTATTTCAAGTAATTTTCGAAGATATTACAATCTTATGGAAAACATGTTTACAATATTCAATATGTGGAACACCCAATATAATCAATCATAGATGGCCGTGTGATTTTCAAACGATAACTGAGAATCTAACGTTATGATTTCTTCTACGGCATATAAAATGTGCAGGTGCAATAATAACTCTGCATTTAAAACCGAAACATCCATTATTGTTCACTTATTTGCCTTTCCATTCTTTTGTTTGTCCCCGTTTTATGTCAAAACAAACATTGTATTAAATGTATTAATTTATTGCCCCATTTAAAATCAGTGGTTAAATCCATTGTATTACACATTTTTCCACAATTAATCGGTCGATTTAATCTGTGCTCAGATTGCGCAATGATTTTGATACATTGTAACAACAATAAACAGCTGTGCAACGGTAGCGCGCGTTTAATCTTATCTTTTGTTCTAGACAATGAAAATGGCACATATATCTCTTGTTTATTTTGTTTGTGTTTAACCATTATATGTGGCTAAATATAAAAGATCGAAGGTATTTATAAAACAAAAAAAATCACCTTACTTTGTTATAAAATTTAAAAAAAAAATCTGTATTCGTGAAAGACCATCCTTTTTTTTGAGGTATTTTATGTTAGCCAGTAAAAATTGTTGAAATTTATTTATGAAAAAACAATAATACACACATATGAATCACTTGGAACTTTTTTGTCTTTGACGGACAATTTTGATGAGTATATATTTAGTACCACTTTTATGTGAGGTAAACTTATATACTTACAAAGTAAAACAATCGCCAAAAAATACCGCCTCTTAAGCACAACATTGCGTTAGCACGGTACTTGACTGTAGAACACTCGAGATTACAAAAACTAATAATTGGTCCTCGAATTATCTACGGCACGATAAAAATAACAATTGCATTTGCGATGTGCTCTAGGAATCAAAAGCAGTCGACATGATCAATGTGTAGGTATATTGTCAGATAAGTAATTATGTTTCTATGAGATTCTTTTTTCGTTTTGGACGACTTTGTTGTATGCTAAACCAAATATTATGGATATCCTTATACTGTTGTCTATTGTGTATAAGTAGTCGGTTGATATATATATACCGGCTGTCCAACCTAAGATGCAACGGTTCCTAGCCAATTTATTATTGTTCTAGTGGTCCGATTGTTTTCTGCTGGCAACTTTCTAAGCATGCCAGTATTATTGCTGCCAGTCCCAAGCCTGGTGAAATGCGAGTGGAAGGTGGCCGGCGCCGGCGCTTCGCAATACGTATCTATCGTGAGAAACTGAAAAATTGCGAATATCTCCAAAACCGTTGGAGATAGACACAATGATACCCGTATAAAATCGAAAGAAAATTAAATTTTACATCCATTTATGTAAAAATTACTATACCGTTCAATTTAAAAAAATCAAGTTATCCATGATTTTAGAGTTCGAAAATTACAGATCCCTATTTAATAACGCTGTAATTTAAACGCAACAATTTTAAAATAAAAGACGTGTGCTGTTTCATGGTTAAGCGAAAACCGAAAACCGCACCTTTCTAACTTTCGTATTTCCTGAGGTATTTCCAAACACCGAAGACACTGCAAATGTCATTTTTTTTCGAAAAAACCTCATGTAATTCGGAAACGGTACAACTTAGCCCCAATGTATCCCTAACGTATTGTTATTTAAATTTAACAAGGAATCCAAAAGTGCAATAATATACAGGCTTTCCATTTAAAATAATGAAGTTAGTAGTTACTTCCGGTACAACCGGAAGTCCGCCATTTCTGAAACTAATTTTAACATGTGTAGAATATGATTCGAGCCAACATTTATTTGAAACATTTTTTCAAAAAGACAATAATAAATCGGCTAGGGACCGTTGCATCTTAGGCTGGACACCGGTATATTAATTTAATATAAATATAGTTGTATCACTGTTGTTATTAGAACGAATTTTATTATCGTGTTTCATTATTATGTTCGACCATATTTCAAGTAACTCATATGGGTTTTTGTAATTTAAAGAATGTGTAGTGCTTTAGTGATAACTTATTCACTGAAATGGTAACCTAATATACATATTAAGTAACGATACACTGTGAGGAAAAAGGAGGAAATAAAATCGATAAAGAATGAATCCAATAACCAGATAAATATGTGTATACAGTGACACAAAAATAATCCTGGACGAAACGCAGTCAACTTACAAGGGGAGCCACTTATTTTTTTAGGGCTCTAATTAAAGTGGTTTAACATTAAGAAGTCCTTAAATTCCGTAGCATTTTTTAAGTAAGAAATATACGATTTGAACGTCTAGAAATAATGGAAATTCATTTTATACACAGCTGGAAAATTTTGCCGAGACAGTTCGTGTGATGGGTGGAGACTGTGGCTTGAAAACTATAACAAAAATCCCAAAAGAAAGGTGAAAAATCCCTTACCACAAAATTATTACACAGACAGTTCGCGAAATTCGTGGTGTTTTTTTGGCCGGTATGAATTACAACGTTAAAGTATACCGATCTGCATTATGTAGAAGTAACCACCATTTGTTAAAAGCTAAATTAATAACGCCAATAATCGGAAATAATAAACACCAGCAGAATAAAACGGATATTAACACCAAACTAACCGACGTTGAAATACCATAACGCAATTTAGCGAGCCTTATAACATAAAGAATCTAGGAAAAAATACAAAATTATTTGTGGAACGATCAACTGCAAGATATGAAAGAACAGAAACAACAATTATATCATAGACGATTGAATACTAAAGAGGAAGACCACAAGAAATAATCTAGAGAAGCTGTGACCAAATTTAGACCCGCGGTGATATATAGACGCTAAGAACCAAAGCTGTGATAATAAATGTGAAGAATTGGACACTTATTTAGGAGGCCGACAATCCAGAGAATCATGGAAATTTATACAAAGTAAAATGGTAAGACTATACAGGGCATCATTCTTATTGGAAAACCTTTTATATTTGTGCTAGAAAAACAATCTTTGTTTACGACGAGTGCGATTAAGTGCAGCTGTACCAAGCTGTACTGAACGCTCATCCTTATCAAGAGCCGCAATTGGCAGCCGTGAAACGTTAAAACATCAATTCAAAGCAATCGCTGAAAGGCGATTGCGAATACATGCCTCGTTCGTGCGTTCTTTGTGGGTTATCGAAAATTGATATGGCCAGCACATTTACACATTATTTATCACTTGATTTGACAGTTCGCCTCCACCGTATTTACACGTCACTGACAAGAATACGCTCTTGATAAATCGTATAACATACCAAGAATAAATAATATAAATAACTGGGTTGTGTTTATCGGAGAGAATCTAGTAAAGGGAATGACAGGCGAAATTTGTCCTATCTAGCGCATTCTTGTTAAAACGACAAAGGAAAAATATTTAGAGGGTGAAATAAATATCCTTCGAAATGTCGATGATTCTCGGTGTTCTGTGATTCCTAACATTGTTGTTAGTACAATAGGATATTATTAGGAAGTTTGATTTTATTGGAACTTTGTTACAACCATGCACCCTTCTTACCCTTTGTTTTAAAAAGGCGCTTTAATAAAAGTAAGGGTGCGTTCGAAAAATACTTCACTTTCAAAAAATGGGAAATGTTTTTGAAATGCTATATTGCTTTACAGCGAGATTTTGATAGGGCAGTTAAAATCGAAAGCTCCTTCTGGCATTGATGACATTTCGACTTCGAAATATATACAGGCTCAATCATCTTCCTAATAAGGCTTTTTTGTTTAAAAAAATTTTGATCGTCAGTTCTCATGTTAAAATTATTACCCGGAAAAATGAACAATTGAAAGTTTGGAATTATATTTAACTTAATTACTATTAACAAAACAAAAACGGAATATATGGTATTCACAAGTAAAGTTGTCTCGGCAAATTTTTGCTATAAGCATTAACAATCAAATAAAAACAAAAGCACATAAAGTGAACTACCTACGACTAATAACACTACAACAAAACGGGATAAACGCGTTGCATCACACAAAAATGCCAAGCTAAAGGCTGCATTAGGTATACAAAATAAAAAACATCATACCGAAGCATATATATGAGGAAATCTATTTATCACAGCCTGTTTACTTCACATATGAGTTACTTCATAAAAATGTGAGGAGAAACTACAGAAAGGAACCTGAACAAACTGCAAATACATCAAAACAAAATCTTTAAGATAATATACTCTACAGATTAAAAAAAAAACAATATTCAGCCATACAACAAAACATGATACTTTACTGGTTCAGTAAAAAAAAATTACTACTGTTATATAAAATACAAAACAATATAGAAATTAAACTTAAAAGAAACAAACAAGTAGGTAAAATACGATTGGAATGAAATGGCTTGAAATGCTCTCCTTATGTGCTCTCCTAACATTTCCTAATTTTTTTGTGGTAACCAAGGTATAACACCTACTTGTTTTTATCACATTCATTTATCATTTTTAACGTCGTTTTTCTCTATTTTTTTGCTTCTGTTTTCAGTTTTAGACACTTATTTTGTATTAGCTTACGTTTGCATTGTTTAGTGGAACGTTATTTAGTGGAGATTACATTTAGTTTAATCGTGAATTCGCAATAAATATGGTCTCAAGTACGTACTAAAATTAATACAAAAATTTACGGTACATAACAAAAAACAACATTTTCATCGGGTTGTCAATAATGTGAATAATACAGAAATGTATTGGAAATTGGACAGATGGGGCTGCTAATACGCAAGGCCAGTACCATGGGTTTTCAGCTTGATTAGATAAAGAATCGCCAGCGCCATACATGTTTGGTGCTACGCCCATATACTAAATTTAGTTATTGTTGAGGTAACTAAGATTTGCGTACAAGCCGTTACACTGTTTGGTTTGTTAAACACTTGCGCTGTATTTATTAGAGAATCCTATACAAGAATATCGGTTTGGGACGAAACTAATCAAAGTAGGTTGAAGTCTATATCGGTAATAGGAGAAACTAGATGATGGGCGAAAGAAAAATCTCTGTCAAAAGTTTTTGGGTCCTAGAACAAGCCAGAAAATGTTCTCTCTACGTTGACATCATAGGGACAATGAGTGAAATTTCTAGATCTGACCGATTTTCAGCAGACCTGCACTATAAAGCCACGACAATTCTCGATTCCCTAATGAAATATGAAACGAATCTAACAGCACATGTGTTTCTAAAAATATTCATTTCAACAACTCTATTAACTTTATATCTTTAGACAAAAGGAATGAACATGGTACAGGCCCATAAATGGTGAAAGAAACTATAATCATTCTTCGAGAGCAATCTGGTAATTTCGATGATATATTGAAAGCAGGAAAATGTTTCATTGAATGGGTAAACGAAACATTTCAAAACAGAAATTTAGGCATAGTATTAGAAGAGGTGCTGCCAAACAAAAGAGTTTTTAGAAAGAAGAAAGTGCAAGCGACGAGTCACTTCAAAACTCCCATAGATAAGTTCAGAATAAATGTACATAACATTATATTTGATAAGACCATATCAAGTTTGGAAAATAGATTTGCACGCCATGGAGATCTCTTTGGTGACATAAATTATTTAGATCCCTCAAATTTTTGCAACGTACAAAATATTCCCCACCCTGCCCTAGACGTATTACAAACTGAACTAGAAGATTTTGCACAAAAGTGGAACAAAATAAGAGATGTTATTACAAATGAATATTCAATAATTGAAGAGGAAGGACTACGATATATTTGAGGCAGAGGAAATATCAAATGCTCAAGAAATTTTAAAATCAAATTGTAACAGGTGTAAGAACTGTATAATTTGCTGCTATAATGTTTCACTAAAATTTAACTAAGACAATGCATGTAGTCTCCTAAACATCTATATTTGGAGCATATAAATTTATATTGACTTTATCATACACACAAGTTTCTTGTGAACGTACTTTTTCAAATTTAAAGTATATACTAAACAGACTAAGAAATTGCATGTCACAAGATAAATTAGAAGCATTTTTATTAATGTCCGTAGAAAAAGATATTTTACAAAATATTAAGAATGATGATATTATACAGGGTGAATCTCAATATATGCGACAAACTTTAGGAGCCGATTCCTGAGGTTATTTTGATCATTAAAGTTCATATGAGTATATGTCCAAAACGGTTTGGTTTAAAAGTTATTTGATTGTTTAATAATAAATTATGAACTATGACTAACACGATTAATATCACAGTTGGTTCTTCAAAATAAATTGCGTTGAGAGGGAATTTTTTGTCATTTCAATATTTGACAGTAGTTGTCAGAATATATTTTGAACATTTAATAAAGTAAAATCTGAACTATTTCACTCTAATCGTATTTTAATACACAGGTTGCAGATTACGCACTTTTTGCTTGCTGATTAAAAAAAAAAAACGCCTATGTGATACATGTTGCCGTAAAGTGAAGTAAAAAACTTTTTAAATGAGTGGTCACACATCTTCCCTATTCAAATTTTAAGCGTGGGGGCTGCTGCGCCCCTAGGAATGATTTAAAATCGTCCGGCCCTTCATTAAAAGTCGTCCCCTTTGATATGACAATTGAATTTCGGAATTTTACATAAATCACTGTAGTAGAAACGAAAGAATTCAAAATTTTGGCAGTCCACCAACAATTTTGTAATCATCCATAGTCACGATTTGAACAACAAGTACTGTAAATAAATAAAATAAACTGTAAAAATAAATCAACTGCATTAGCATGCAATGCTTTTGAGAAAATTGGAGGTAGAGTTTGCGACTTCTCCGCATGAATAAACATCGTAGGTATGAATGGTGTATATAATATATTATGTAATTAAACAGCGTAATAGAAATTCTTGGCACTAGTTTTGAAAACAGCAACCGAGAAAGTTAATTCATAAAAAGTCAAGAGACGACGCCTTTTTGGCGAGTTAAAAATCTTAATTACATAATCGAAATTTTGGGAGGATGTGAAAAATTATTATTTAGTACTCTCCAAGTGGATAATAGAGTAAGGATATTGCACATTACATTACGTACTGACATTAGTTTCTCAAAAAAATATAATAATAAATGCGGAATCCTTGACAATTAATTTAGATTAAAAATGACTTTCTTGACTTAAGGAGTATAATAGTTATTTATAGATATTGCTATACATATTCCAACACGCACGATTTAACTATGCTAATGCAGCAGTTATAATCGCTTTAATCTTAATGTTCACATTAAGCTATTGTTTTGCATTCGCATATACATAACAAAAGCCAATGTTTTACCCTACACTAATTGTAAGACTGACAAAAAGCGTTGTGAATACATGAACGCGAAGTAACGCCCCGAGCAATTCATTTTCGTGTTTTTTTCGCACAATCAAGTCGACGAGTAGAACTTATCTCGAAATTATAAATAATATAACGCAGCAGATAACAAGGCGATAGGTATTTTAATCGTGCATGGGCCAACATTTCATCAGGTTCACTTATGCAAATCAACTTAAATAAATTGAAACGCAAAAAACGGGGATAAAAAAACTGTTTTTCTAATATTCAAAAACTTCAGTATTACCGTGGAAATTTCTACGAGAAAGTTGAGATAACGATAAAGTATTTAAGACCTAAATCCTCATTAAAATAAATATTATCCAGAGAAATTTCTATAAATTCTATTACAAACAATATTTAGCAGGGAGGTTGAAAGGGAGAGAGGGAACCGGAGGGCGGGAGCGCAATAAGCACACTGAAAATAAAGAGAAAAGGTCAACAGGGTCATACGATTTTACCAGTCTGTGTCCGATAGTAAACAGAGTACCTAATTCTTATCGTATGAATCTGTTAATAAACGAGTTTCCATTCGGGTGTTCGGTTATAGTATTTACGGAATAGTTATTTGTATCACTAGGCCAGAAACTATAGTTTTGCGAGTGTGAGTACGGTTTGTGGGGCCGAGGCGAAGCCGAGGTCTCACAAGTGCGAATACTCGCAAAAGAGTTTCTGGCCGTGTGTTACACACTATTTTTTGAGCCGACAAATCTTAATTTTGTTGTAAATAATAAAAGAAATTAACGGTAGGGAGTTAACAGTACAGGTTGGCAATACATATTACGTATGAATTTTGAATTGGAAATCAGGGTTAAAATACCTTGGTGTTTTGACGTTTTAATTTTCTTGGTAGTTTTGATACATATTCATCAATAATAAGGACAATGGAGACCCCAGCTCATATTACAGAGGTTGTGTGTGAAGTTATTAACCATTTATTACCTGTACAATCTTATAATGTAATGCAAAATTAGTGTTTCTGGAGGGAGACGCAAAAATAATATTTTAAAAATGTCGAAAGGGAAATTTATATCTGCGGAAAAACGATCGGCTATTCTAACGTTGCATAAGGAAGGATATCAGACCACGGGAACTCGGTCAAAAATAACAACGCGTGTGGAAGATCGACGCTTTTTAGACTATCAAGCAAACGAAACCAATTGATGATGCACTAAATCGCAACAGAAATGAACAAGGAACGGAGGTGAACCTCCAATTTC
This sequence comes from Cetonia aurata, assembly GCA_949128085.1. Taxonomy (NCBI): domain Eukaryota; kingdom Metazoa; phylum Arthropoda; class Insecta; order Coleoptera; family Scarabaeidae; genus Cetonia; species Cetonia aurata. The sequence continues at coordinate 42,862,074 of OX421885.1, forward strand.
TGCGGAAACCGTCAAAAACAATTACAGCAGACTGGAAATTGTAGAAATCGGACAGAAGGAAACTGAAAAAATGCCCTTTAAATTGACGAATACTAACTGCATCCTAACTTCAATTTTTAACCCTTAAAATAAATATTATATATGATGAAGAAAATGTTGTAGACGGTGCAGAATTTTTTTTTTGAACAAGAAAAATCCAATAATAAAAAATGTAAAACAATTTTTTTATAAATAGCTTTTTAGGACATATCGTGCGTACACTATCAAAAATGAAGCAACAAACTACACCTTTGTTAGTATATTTGGATATTACCGAAAATACCAAAAGGTTTAAATTGCACAAAACGTAGTCTAAAGAATTGTACACATTTTTTGATCCCGCAACCGTACATAAATATGAAACACAAAACTGTATTAAATCATTGAAACGTCTACTTTGACTTTTCAAAAATAGTTTGTTGCTTCATTTTTGTCCGATACTATACATAAATATTTCGAATTAACACTTTTATTATTGGTATGATTTATATAACCATATTTTTCATCGATTCGCCTTTAAGATAGTTTTACACGTTTAGAACAATTCAGTAAAGAGGTCAAACATGTTTATAATTGAGAGAAAGCTAATACCTTTGTATATATATATATCAATTTAAACGTACACAGAAATTTTGAACATAAGTAAATTCCTATAGTAAATACAACTCAATTCACCATTTAATCGATTGATCGTGTTATCAAACATATTGTTTGATCAATTTTCTTAATGGTATTATTTGTCTTTTTATATGTGCCTGTGATAATCTAATTTCTTCGAGTAAATTACCGCTTTAAACCGGATATAGTACCCCTTATACGCTATAAACTAAAAACAGTCAACTGCATAGGGGCTATTTTTAAACCCTGGCTAAGTATAATCCGTAAATTTCATTGGGACAGAAACTCATAACAGACTAACAGACGTCCTACATATTTAGATTAAATTTATACGATATGTTGAGATTAGGTTTGGTTTTGTTTTGTTCTACTTATAAAAATGTTTAAATTAAATCTAAAAATTAGTATTTACGATACATACTATGCCATGTATTTTTAATCGACATATAATCAATGGAAAAGCTGTTAAATGAAGAAAAGAAATGTTGATTGGTATTTTTTTCTGATAATAATGGAAATTAATGCGTTTGATTAATTTCGCAACGTGTTTTCAACCCGAGTGAGACTAAATAAACAATTTCGCTTTGAACACTTAGGACTAGGAAGAGAAAAGGTTAATGTTGAGATGGAATATGAAATATGATGGATGCAAAACGTTACATAAAAAGGAATAAGAAAATATGACAGAAGGGTAAATTTATTAGTAGCTCAACATAAATCTGACTACCTATTTGTTTTGGATTTTTACAATATTTGCCATTTAGATAAGGATAAGGTTAAATCTCGTTATTATTGTTGCTTATTACAGCATGCGTTCGCGTTTTTCAATCATCTAATTAACAAAACTCGCCCTAGTTCATCGACTATTCATTTCGGGTTTCAATGGGCACGCGAAAAGACTAAACGTAGGTATATATACAGACATAAAACGTCATCTGAATTGGCAAAATCAATATTTGTTACTGAATAATAACAGAAGGAAATCTAAGAACGTATAACGTGGCAGTGGTCAACGGCATTACCCATTGTGCGTGTTTAATTAATGCAGAATTGCAGAGAGACAGCCAATTCCTAACACTAAGTCCAATCAATTTTAAACTCACCAATTCGCATGCACTAAATGCTTTATCGTCCCTTCGCCAAAATCTTGTATCTTGCGTCTCGGGAACTGTCACACGACGTTTCAGGGCTTCGTAGGGAATTATGCACTATAGTAAAAACCGACGGTGATCCATCAGCTGATTGGTACCGGAGAAAACAGTGATTCGATGACGGCGTGGTCCCCTACTCGAGAACTGTCATTCGCGCACTGACAGAGCACCGCTTCCACGTTATTATTTTAATAGCGAAGCGAACGCGCGAAAAAACGGCAGCGGAAGGAGAGGAAAACGTTACGTGATACAAAGTACGCGATAATAAGCGGCAGGTAGAATACTCCGAGTGCCGTACGTGGTTTACGGATGCGAACTCTCGACTTTAGCACATCTGCGCTATGCGCGCTAAACAAAGAGTTTGGTTGTACGTACCCGAAATAGAACGCAGCCGAGTGCGCCTGTACTCGCGTTCAACGCCTCAAGGTCGATTATACAGCGGCATATTCATGGGAATTTCAACCTTATAAGCGCGGGTGCACGAGAACTGTCCGCCGTAGAAGCTCTGACGCCATCGATTTTTCACCTCGCGCATATTTCCCGACGTATTTCCACCGGCATCTCCGCTCTCGTACGGCTCGACTCGAACGAATTTCGAGGCTTGATCGGTTTTTCACCATTAATATCGCACTTGAACTGAAATGGTACACAAAATCGCACAGTTCTAACATTGAGGATGTTTATTGCAGTATGCATCAAAGCATTTATTGCTATTTATCATAGAAAATGTAACGGTAATTCCAAATGTCAAACAGCAAATGAATTTCGCCGTAGCAACAAGCCGACCGTCCAATCAAAATTAAGTGATGAAAAATTTAAAATCGAATGACGCTCTTTGATTGGTTAAGCGAAATACGCTAATTTTTCGTCTAACCAGTGCGGTTCTAGTTATTCTAGGCAATTTATAATTTTACATTCGGATTGTTTGAATCCTGTTCGTGAAAATAATTGTAGAGAATTATAAAAAAAAAACCTTGCGTGTACAAACATGTAGTAATTTAAGTAATTGTAGTTTTAGTTTTTATATTAGTATAGGTCATCAAAATAGGTACTTTTGGATCTGTTTCCGGTCTCCATTATTTCAATTCAATAGTAAATACATATTTTTTATCTATCTTTCAAAGTTGAGTATTGAGTTAATAAAAATAATTGGGGGAAATTAAGAACTTGCTTGATCGGGTAACAGCTCATAATAGCAATACGTAAAAACAATAATGACTGACTAATGGTCTCAATAAATAAGCTATAATGTAATTAATTGCCAACACTTGTTAAGGTTTCATTTCTAGGATTTTTTTTTTAAATTACTACAAAGTATATACAAATTAGTATTTAGATACTTCAAACGAAGTTATCAATAATGCATTTTTCTTTACTGGCTTATTATATTACATTTAAGAATGTCGTTTAACTGAACAATGCTCGTCGTCAGTAATTGATAATTTGCGTGAATCGCATCAACGAACGAATGGTGACGAATAATCGTTGGAATTGTTTAAAGTACCTGCCTCCTACGCCAAGCATTCTCGCCTATATGTATACCAGTACATTTAGGTACGCTTGCACCAGCTTGGAAACAGAAGAAAAAGTTTTTAATTGTACGCGGTATATTGCATCTGTTACTGATGTACAAAACAAACCCTACAGTTCCCTTTAGAATCATAAATTTTGCTGGAACCCACGCCGAAATTGAACGGTAGTAAGGTATTACTACGGTAGTTAGATTTAGCAATGTGTGGTAGCAAGCGGTTGTCGAAATAAATTGGTGAGATTATTCTACACTGTGTGTTAATTTTAAATTGGCAGATAAATTTAATTTCCGTTCATACGGATAATGGCATGAAATCACTGATTTAAGTAACAATAAAATTTTAATAAATAACTCTAAAAAGCTAAGAAACATCCAGACGAAAATATGGTCATAATTAAAAAGAAAGAAACAAGAAAATCGACTTAACAGAAACATAAGGCACTGAAAAAAGCAGATTCGAGTGTTTCAGCATTACAAAAAATACCTACTAATAATCTACTATACACTAATCTATAAACAGATTTATTATATTAATACGAGTTGTTTCCTTTTGAAAACCACAACAGCTGCCTGATTAAAAAAATGCGATGTGCTTTTGTTAGTTTTGACAGTTCAAATTTAACACTTGATCCTAGCTCACTAAAAATCAAACCACGAGGCACTCAATTGGCAGATAAGTGATAAACTACATAATATGTATTTGTTTTCTGCAACAGGAGTCAAGTGTTTTAGCAGGTGGGTTACTGAAATCTATTATGATCTATTGAATGACATAAAAATACCGGTTAATCTCTAGATATAACTCGAGTATGACTGCTAAATACATTTGCTTTCATTTTTTTTTATTATTGTTGGTATTGATGAATGCGGTTTTTTTTTGTAGTAGGTTCAACAACACTTTTTCAGTATTACATTACCTATAATTTTTATATCATAATAAATAATGAAATAAATACATTCAGTGCTTTATGCGTCTTCATGTTAACATGTGTTATAGTTATAAGTACAACAAATTTACATAAAATAAACAAGAATTTATGAATTTCTTCCATGCTCTTATAGTTAAAAATTGTTTTGATAATTAAACGAATTAATTATACATCCTTCGTGACGGATTTAAAAGATTGCCCACTAGTCCTGTGTGCTTTATTTTAAATAGGTTAAGGGTTAGATATAGATAAGTGACAAGGAGAGCCTGTCAGATGTTAAACTGAGTTTTGGGCCTTACTATATCAGCTGGTAATCAGAATTCTTTGCAGTACTTTTGCTAAATATTAGTCATAGATACAAATCGAGTTTCGGTGGTGTCACTTCTTTCTGCTTATGATTAAAACAAAATAGGCAATTTTAAATTCACTTATCCCAGCTGTTAGATATTGTCGTGTAATCGTTTTATTTGTCTTTAGGTTGGTAGTACAGTAGAATTATTTTATTTTTACACAGTTGCATGTTAAATCACGTGTAGTTTTTTTACGAATATACGTTATTATGTTACGTGAATATAGTGAGAATAGGTGTTCTTTAATACAGTTATAATTTATAAATACAATAGTAAAAACAAATCGTAAAACGTTCGTTTATGCATTGCCCAGCTCTGCAACACCAGCTCTTCTATCTATTTACTACAATGTAACCTTCCAAGTTATTTATTGTAATATTCTGATAACAAAACTTAAATAATAAATAATAACAATCATTTTTTCAATATAATAATTTATTACTAACAATACATGTTTAAATCTCGATTATAAAACGGCAAAAACCGTTTAAATCAAACAATACTACAAACAATAAACTCTCCAGACAATAAAAATCAAACAAATTTCCAAATTTATTATTTCATTCAAATTATTCTTTTTTAATTTACATAAAATGTGACTATTAATTCCAATTTAGTCACATTATTTGGAACGTTTTCCACTGTCACCGTCCAAAGATCCGCAGAACTTTTTCCTGACGAAGTACACTCCCAACACTATCACCGCCACGAAGGCTATACCCGTCACCAGGCCTATGGAGACGGACCTGATTCGCCTATACGGAGGAACTTTGAAAGGAATTCTCTCGCTGCCGATCTGATAGTCGCTGTACGACATCGCTATCACCTGGAATGTATAATCGAAACCCTCTTCGAGATCATAAACTGAAAGAAATGGCAAACGATATAATTCGATTAGTGTTTTTCGTATTTTAAAGGTTGGTAGGTGAGCGAGACTGTTTGACATTAGAATAAAGTAGAACCACAGAATATCTAACAATTGTTAGATATTCTGTGGTAGAACAACAGCACGATTCAGCGGAGTTGGTGAAAGTGCAACAGCTAGAGGTTATGCTTAATGGAGTGAGACACACCTGCAGGAATAAGGAAAATCGGTACGATTCACCCCCGACAAGATATTAAGCATTTTTTGGCGTATAATCGTTGAACTTACTTTGGTCACCGCTATCACGTCAGCAGTTATAGATCAGCTAATATTTTCAGGTAGTTCGCGAAAACTTGAAACCCTTCTCTTGTTGTTGTTTTTATAACATATTTCTATATTTTTTATGCACAGCGGAATAAAATTTTAATGTTGTATATATACCGGGTGTCGAGCCTAAGATGCAACGGTCCCTAGACGATTTATTATTGTCTTTTTGAAAAAATGTTTCAACTAAATATTGCCTCGAATCATATTCTACACATGTTAAAATTAGTTTCAGAAATGGCGGACTTCCGATTGTACCGGAAGTAAATACTAACTTTATTATTTTAAATGGAACACCCTGTATATTATTGCAGTTTTGGATTTTTTGTTAAATTTAAATAACAATACGTTAGGGATACATTGGGACTAAGTTGTACCGTTTCTGAGTTACATGACGTTTTTCGAAAAAATTGACATTTGCAGTGTCTTCGGTGTTTGGAAATACTTCAGGAAATACGAAAGTTAGAAAGGTGCGGTTTTCGGTTTTCGCTTAACCATGAAACAGCACACGTCTTTTATTTTAAAATTGTTGCGTTTAAATTACAGCGTTATTAAATAGGGATCTGTAATTTTCGAACTCTAAAATCATGGATAACTTGATTTTTTAAATTGACCGGTATAGCAATTTTTACATAAATGGATGTAAAATTTAATTTTCTTTCGATTTTAGACGGGTATCATTGTGTCTATCGCCAACGGTTTTGTAGATATTCGCAATTCTTCAGTTTCTCACGATAGATACGTATTGCGAAGCGCCGCCGCTGGCCACCTTCCCCTCGCATTTCACCAGGCTTGGAACTGGCCACTTTCTAAGCATGCCAGTACTATTGCTGCCTATACTATGTAACCTTGCATATGCTACACGACGTGAAAATCATTATTCATTGTTTTCATAACTATGATACAGTACAATATAAAAGAAATCAGTTTCTTTATTAACTAGCAAATTTCTGTAACACATAAGTAAGCAAATTATACAAAAATAAAATGTGCTTCAATTCAATTCTCAAAGGGAAAAAAAACGCAAGTGTAACTCACTTAGATATGAAGTATTCTTGGTTTCTGCAGTACCAACTAGATGCTCTTTAGGACCTTGGCACCATTTCACAATGTACACCCTCAACTCCTCCATGCCCACCTCGGGAGGATCCCACGTCACCAGATAACCTTCCTGGGTGGCGTGGATTCGCACGTCCTCCGGAGGACCGAGCTTCTGACCGACGTGATGGGCGATTTGGGTTTCCGGATTGATACCCTTGGTCCATACCCGCAAAGATTTACTGAAGAGGCCGTCATCTTGATCGTCTTTGCTCAAAATCATGAATTCGTATTCTCGGCCTGAAAAATCGTCCAAGGAAAATGTCCACAATCCTACTTATAACCTCCTTACCTGGATTTAGATTGGAGATGGTGGCTTCTAAAGATTTCTTCGAGGAAATCCGCACGGTTTTCCACTCGCTATGATCCACCGGCTTGTACCAGACGCTATATTCGGTTGACGGCCGTTTGACTCCCGCCATCCAAGTGAGATGGACTGAGTTGGTGTAGGCTAATGCCGTGAGATTATACGGGGGTTTAGCTGGGACGTTCTCGACGATTATTTCCGTTTCTGCCGTGATGGTGGCGGCTTCGTTCGTTGCTGAACATTGGTAGTAGCCTCTATCTTCTTCTTTGATGTTTATAATGGTTAAATTCCCATCTCTAATTGAATATCTTCCAACTGGTAGAGATGTACCGTCCTTCTGGTGTTATACACATATATACATTAAATCTCTCGCGAGTGCAAAATCACTAGGAGAATGAGAGGAGCATTCGTCACAAAACAAATTTTTTGAATTTTTAAATCACAAAGAGTTGTGAAACAAACATAATTAGGATTTACAAATGTAAGAAAAAAATTTACGGTCTTTAAAACTTTTAAAGCTTTTAAAACAACTTTTAAAAAGAATTTCAGTTATTATTGTAATCTGTATCTGCTGAACTGTACGCCAGCTATTAACTCGGCACCGCCTGGCTCTTTGAGCTAACGACGTTAGGTGCACGTGAGGGCGAGACTTCTGCCAACAGCCAATGCCTGGTCTGTACTTTCTCTCTCTAAGATGGTGAATTACCGACTATGCAACATATAACCTCTAAGTTTAAACTCTAAGCAATAAAACGCTCTGACTAAATGGTCCCCTTTTTCCCTTACTTACCTTGTACCAAACTATTATGGGTTTGTGATTCTCCTCTCCATCTCTTGCATCACACGGTATCTCAACCGTTTCCCCCAATTTTCTTCTGTAAACTGTACGCGGTATAACCACAAAGACTGGAGGTCGTTGGACGATCACATGAATACTCGGGGAAGGCCCATCAGTACCTAATTCGTTAAAAGGCGTACAGGTGTAATGACCATTGTGCGACTCGTCAACCTTGCTGAAGAACAAGCTTCCATTACGCCTGTAAAACACTCCTTGTACGTTATACGGATCGAAGAGGAATCCGTCCTTCTCCCAGCGTAGATTTTTCAAAGGCGGATTCGCTCTAAAATGGCAATCCAATATTGCGGATCTCCCATAGGCAAGATGGACTTCTCTAGGGGCGTAGATGACCTTAGCTTTATCTATATGGGATTTGGTTTGTGTTAGATATACTGCCAACTTTATTATTTTGCGGTATTGCTCACATTGAACGTTTAGAAAAGCCGTTGCGGATTGTTTTTCGCCGTCGGTGCTTTCAGCTTCGCATTCGAACTCTCCCATGTCCGCCATGGTCGTTGGTCTTATGGTCAGGCTTCCGTCCTCGGATACCCAGGATCTTTGCATGATGTCTGGCAATTCCGTGATGGGTATCTTGTCTTTGTACCACTTGATTATCGTCGTGGAGTCCTTTTTGACGCAAGTGAATTCCGCTTCGGAACCTTCCATGATTGTCCTGTTGATTGGTGGTATGGCCAATAGGTTTCCTCCTATATATGAAAGGAATAGTGAAGATTCAAGTTTCTTGAGAATTAAAATACTTTGTTAATGACCAAGTGTTTACTAAATACTATATACGACTAGAGTAGATTTAAGAAAATGGAAGACTAGCAGATGTGAGCAAATCTAGAACCAAGGACCTACCTTCCACGCGCTAGAAACTGGAAATTAAATGCAGTGTTATCCAACAGGATGTAATGTTTACGGATATAACTAGATGGAGGACGAAAGACAAATTCAGTAAAGATTTGTACTACAACCACAACAGATGGAATACTTGAAAATTTCAAATGTTCAAAAAGGAAGCACATTTAGTTGATTTTCTTCTGATGTTCTTTAAGAATTTTCCTAAGTAGACCCATACAATCGAGAGATAATTTCCCAACGTTTTAAAATTTATTTAAATTTTGGTCAGTCATCCTATGCAAAAAAATTGTTCGCTAAATTCTGAACACCTACCATTAACTGTAAGGATGAACCAAGTCCCGTTATTGGTCGAAGTAGGCGTTCGATTCGGAAATAACACTTGGCATTCGTAGACACCCTCGTCGCTTTCCCTGATTTCGGATAAATTGACGGAAGCCCGTCCATAATACGGATAGGGATTCTCCAAAAGTTTTATTCGACCGTTGTACGGCTCGTTAATTTGAAATTGGGCTTCTTGCGCCATGAGAATCACCTCTCCCTAAATAAAAAAATATTCGCTTATCCGTCTTCAAAATCTCCTTTACAATGAAGAACATTCGTTATTTAGGTTTTCAGTTTAAGTGGAAAGTGCTATTATTAGATTCTACTCGCTTAATGAATGAATTAGAAGTCGGAACTTTTGCGCAATCTACTACTTTACCTACCTATAATTAATGGAACCTTTTTTAAGGTCAGTTTCATATTCATTCATAAATGTAAGTTAATTTAACTTAATTTATGTTTTCTATATTTTAAAGATGACAGGAATAACAATATATCTTATTTATAATATTATGTATTGAATTATATATTAACATTAAACAAAAAATATGTGTACCTATTTAATAAATAAATTATTTGGCTGAACGAAGATTAGTTTGTTATTGTTCATAACAGACAAACGATTTATTAAATACTTATGTATAAAATTTTACACTTCATACCAAAAGTGAATTCCAATATCGTTTCCAATATCGTATTAACTTCAAATCTGATCTGTCAAAAATAAGATTTTAATCGACCACTTACGTGTTTCTTCCAATTTAAAAGATACGGTATGCGCATATTCTGCGGAAAATCTAACTCACAATCGAAAACTACCCAATTCCCCACAGCTGCAGTTAAAATTGTGGGTTTCTGCTCTTCTTCGTCGTAATAGCAAAGAACACCTATGAACGCGAACCAAACTATCACAATCAACTTGAACACGTCCGCCATGTTTTCGTACAAATTAACTTTTTACGTTTTTTTAAATTTTCAATAGATTCACACACCTTTCTATTAGCGAATTACATATGACGTCATCCACAAAAACACGGTCGCACACGAATACGTTTCAATAAGGGGACTTTAAAATCTTTAAAAATCCACACATTTTGCTTCCAATATATTCTTTTCGTAACTTCAAAATTTTAGTGTATTTTCACTTTGAAACTAATAAAACGCATCACCGGCACTACTCGCCCGTTGTCATAGGGCTTGAACACTACTTAAATGTAATACCTAGCGAAGAGTTCCACCTAAATTGACCTGTTATGCAAGTCAAAAGTAGTGTAATGTGAATAGTTGAAACGGAAAACCTAAATTGTATTCAGCAATGACGACTCTAATGCCAATTTGCTTCTATTACGACCGCCTACTTTTATAAAGATGAACCGTCTGCATTGCTTATATCAATCTGTTTATTTAATACAGGAATTGAACCAGTGCGGATTTGTTGACCTTTTTGAGATAACCACAATTCGATTTAATGTTTTGGATTGAGGGTAATTCATATCTAACTATAAGCTATTTAACCTATGTTTTGTATTTTAACAATAATGTGATTAACATAAATTTATTCTTTCTTATCGAAAGGTTTTAGTTTCAATAATTAGGGAATAAACACCAAAAAATTCAAAATATGTACCGGAAGCTAACTTTAGTCCCTACAATCCACTACAAGGTTTGATTTTGCTCTTACATTATTCGCTTTCGACTCTCGCAGACGGAATTATATTCTAAAAATTGACGGTTACGCGCAATCTCGCAAATAGGATAATACATTTAACTGCGATTTAACAAAGGCCTGAATTAAGTAGGTAATAATGCCGTCGCACATGCTGTTATTATAATAACGAACGCCAATGTGCATACTTTACCATTTATAAATAAGATGTGAAAGAATACCCAGTCGGACGAGTAAAGATTAAAGTCGGTACATATCATTATATGAACCTTTCTTTTGAATTTCGTACGTGCTAGTACGCATAATTCGAGGGCATTTCGAAATGACTGCTTTAAATCTAGGAAGATATAATTAACTAAATTACAGTAAATTACTACCGGCAGGACAACAAAGTCGGTATGTCCAATTTACCACTTATTGACATAGATTAATTAAACATCATTGCGGTGACTATTTTAAATGCATATCTGTGTTGTTATAATAAATTAGATCTGGAGAATGATTATTTAAAAATGTTTTATAATTTCAGTGCGACCAACTTACACATTTTAATTATGAAATTGACAATTTAAAAATATCAGTTGGCATCAGAGAATATATTTGAAGTATTTTGATGTAAATAGTATCTATATAATTTCCGTGTTCATTTTATTACGTTTGAATATTAATTACGATAGTTAAAAAACGCTCCATTTATGGGTTTTGTTAGTACGGTGTGCGTATGATATAGGAGATAGGAGGCTAATAGGAAAACATGTCGATATACTTCAGCGGGACTTTCAAGAAGTCCGCGGGTATAATTAGCGCTATAACCAAAGAATTAAAATCTCTGACTCTGAAACCTGTGAAAAGAATCCAAGTAAAATTCGATCCATTCCACGAAAATGCGGTGACAGTAAGGTAAGGTGACATAACCTCAAAATCTTTCCCATAAATTTATCGATCCTTTTCGCTATTTATAAATAGACGCAAGCGCGTGGCACGCTTTTATTAGTGTTTTCTAGAAAATTTAACATCTTGTAGGGATTTTTTGCATTTCATAACCAACACGAAAATCACAAACACTAATTTAGATTGCAAAATCAAGACCAATGTTGTCTGTGATCGGAGCGAACCGGAGATCAAAGTGGAATTATTAGATTCCAGGTGAGTCGCCGTTGATTATTTTCATTGGGTGGTATCTTACAGGAAGTCCATTTTGTAGGAGTGTCAAGTTTTTGGCGAATAATTTGACGGTACTAGAGATATTCCAGCAATTCAATAAACAAATAAGCTCGCAGGTGAAACCGGAAGAGCCTGCTGTCGCTCCTCTCGCAGTCAAGAGTAAACTGCAGAGGAAGTTGAAGAAATAGCGATGGTCAACTTCAATAAAAATATACACCTGCAGCTCATTGAGCATGTCTATAATGAAATACCAGCTTTTACTGATATATTTACTGAAGAAACTTTTTATATGACCGTCGTTTGCTTTGTAATCACAACTATTGCTGTGGTTTTTGTAGTATCTAGGTTTGTAACTATAAAACCGGTAGAATAGGATGTTAATATATTAAATGTAATTTTAATTTAAATAATTTATTAAATAAAATATGTTGTTACGTAATTGTTTAATTTAAATATGGTGTAATAACTGGGAAAAATAAATCTGCTGTATGTGTGTTTAGCAAGCTTCAAAATATATCTGTTAAAAGGTAAAAAAAAAATAGATCTATAAGGATAATAGCCGATCGAAAATTGAAATCCATAAACAAACGCAGGGTTTTTATGTCGAATATGTATTTATTAAATCCTCACACGCCTAGTACGCTGAGAAGAAAGCAACTGTGATGCTAAAAACTTTCATTTTGAAACATGTTTGGATTCTATTTTAGTTTTTATGGTAATTTTAATATAACTAGCGCCATCTATTAAGTAAAAGTTATTATTGAGAATAAACAGTGACGCTGACTCTCCGTTTCTTTCCTACTTCATCAAAGATGAGAGAAATATCCATAATTTTTTAACAAATGTTGTATCTACTTATAGACTCTATTTACTTAGAAAAAATACATTCTGCAAAAAAAAAATTTTTGTACCCAACGATTTTATTTGTAAGGATTGATGCCAGGAGCGTGGATTGGTGGTGGGCGGGCATGTTCTTGTCGTATATGTAGTTCACACGGCCAGAAGTTCTTGCGAATATTGGTACTTGTGAGGCCTCGCCCACACAAACCGCGCTCATATTAGTAAAACTATAATTTCTGGCCTCCTGATACAAATAAAATTGTCTGTTCAATTTTGCTCATTAGCCGGTGACACCACGGCACTGTTTGTAACGATTTACTCCACTGCGTAAAAAAGGGTAAAAATAAGTTAATTATACCGAACAGAGCTGCTAGGTGTTGTTCTAATAGATATAGATAGTATGCATTACATTAGATTTTTCCTACCTGCGTCGGCTTTCGCTACCCTTCTTCTAATTAGGTTTTTAAAGGGTCTTCTGTAGATTATAGGTTACGTCGGAAAGCTTTTTAAGCGACTTTTATTTAATTTTAAGTTGGCTATACTGGTATCTACCTGACTGAATTTGAAGTTAAGGTTATATGAATAATAATTATTGTTAATGTATTTATTTGTAAATTAATTCAAGAAATGCCTTATTATTTAAAGGATAAAAAAATCGTTTGACTTTAATCAGTCTTTTTATCGAATTCTAGGTGAAGTACAACACAACTCATATTCAAACAATTAATTTCGAAGTGAAATGTCAAGTTTCGATTGTTGAAATTTGAATTTTCAGTTATAATTTTGAAATGTAAGTGTGACCAACCCACCATATAATTCTCTGAATTACCAAAATTATTATTTTTTGTTAAAAAGAGGGCGATTAATGTGCAAATTAGGAAAAATACCTCCTTTAAAAAACAGCCCTTTAATATAATAAATCCACAATTTCATTTAAATTTTAATTCTTACCATAGTTCCAATGTATCTAATTTTTGTTAGACCTAATTTCGTTGTTCCCGAAATATCTTTCGTTCATTTAAAATCCCTAACAATTGAGCGGATGAAGTAAAAATACAATCACTTTATATTAGTCCCTGGTTTATTTAAGACAGATTCCAATTCTATTAAATACATTTCTGTAAAACGTCCTATATAAGTAATATGTATTATTTCCAGTTTCATAGTAATAAATACATCGTACAGAAGTGCGTCGAAAAAACAAAAAAAAAAAACAATAGCTTGTCACAATCGGACGAGAATCGTAATAAACTAATATATATAATCAAGGACGCAAAAAAAAGAAAAAACAACAAATATTCACAGTAGTACAATTTTTTTTATTCGTGATTTTCTCCATTCACTTTTTTTTTAATCATTTTATAATTCTAATTCATGTGACAAATACTACGGACTAAGTGTATACAGCGAATAGAAACACAAGATTTCCATCCTTACTAGAAAATAAATGTTCCATCATCGTTTATTATTTATTACTAATCCTAATGATCGTGTTATAGTAATTTATTATTCTTTTCTTGTAAATCAATGCTGTACCAAGAAAATAGGAATATAATGTTAAAACATTTAATTTATAATTCAGCATATATAAGTGAATATAAGGAAGAATATAGAGCTATAAAATTTGTTTCGGCATTATACGGTTTTGTAATTTTCTCTTGGCTTTTCTCGTTTTAGTATTTTTCTTTTTAAATTTTTTTTTGTCTTTTTCTCCGATATTATTATCGCGTATTAATAATAATTCATATAATATTATTATATTCGATACACAGTTAAACCGATTCAAAATAATAATATAATTAGTGTAAAAACAGATTCCATTTTCTTTTCATTGGTTTGGTTTGTATCTCCTCTTTAATATGCTGCGATTACAGTAATAAGTAAGCAAAAAAACACGTGACAATCTTACAGATCTAAACTCACTGCTACTAATGTCCATTTTAAAATTAACTGTTATAAAAAACCATTCACACACATTGAAATACTAGGGCGGGGGGAGAGAGGGCGAAATATAATAGTAAAAGGTGTCTAAGAGAGAGGGAAATTGTGGGGCAGCAGGATATAATAACTATATTAATAATAATAATGATAATAATAAAAATAATAATAGTAATAATAGTAATAATAATTATAATAATATACAATTCCACTAAATTGGTACCTCGATATATTTTGGGTTTATTTCATTTTTTAATTAAAATAATAATATTGTTTCCGATCGATTCCTCTCATTTTTTTATGTATATATATATATATGTATATATCTTTTTTAAAAGTCATGTATATATATTAATTATTCCTTTCGATGTAAGAAGGAATTCAAAATAATTACTACTGCTATTACGCACAGGATTAAATCGGTTGGAGGCTCTCCTCTGTCGCAGTATCTTCACCAATGTTAACGTACACAGCTGGTGTCGATTCGCCCGTTTACTTAGCCGTTGCCTAAGGGGGAGGGACAAGTACTCGACATCAAAAATAAAATCAAATATGTAGTAGCGAAGAAACAGGGCCCGTTACGAATCCGTGTTTGCTCGTTTTGTTATCATTATTATTTTTTTTTTTTTATGTTTTCTTGTATCATCATTTAATAACTTAATCGATATAATAATATATTTCCTAGTAATTTACACTTATCACCGCGCAAATTAATAATTACTGTTAGTCGTCACCCTCCTCTTCCTCTTCCGATTCGGCTTCTTGTAACCAGGTTAGCCACTGATTAACCTGCGGGCGCGCAAGGGCGAAAAGAAACAACGAATTATTAAACCGTATTTCAGCGATTCGGGATTTAGATCTTTTTGTGTACTCGCCTGGAATAAGGCTTGTCCTTTGCCCGGATAGGCGTCCGTGACGTCCTCCTTCCAATTGAGGAAAGCCTCCTCCTCGACGATCTCCAGATCGTACAGGGCCATGAACCAGCGCAAGAGTTGACCGCGGGGGAATCCCTGCGCGTAGAAATGGACTTGGAGGGAATAGACGGCGACCAGTTGCAATGTCGGCTGTTCGTGTAGAAAGGATTGTAGGATGGGCAGGTAGCGTTCCAATATGCTTCTCTCCTTCTCTGCGATACCTTTGTCGTCACCGTCCGCCACCAGTGTCGCTTCCTAACGGAGAAAAATGTAAATTCTTTACTATTAACGAATAAAAATAAACTCAGCATGTTTGTTCTATTTTTAAAGTTACCAATGATGTATCTCCATCCGTTCTTGTCAATGCAGAACTTATTGAGAAATATATACACTGGTGCAAATCTCTTTTTGTAAAAAATTAGATTTATAGTGTTTGACCAGCGAATAGGTAAGACAAAAAGTGATACGTTTCTTTTATATCGTTTAAATAAGATCTGTAAACAGCATTAATAATATTTTTTAGTTGTACAATGCGTGATAATATTGCGAAACTTGAGAATTTGAACATATTTTTATCACATTTGGCACATCATGTAAAAATGTAAACATTTGCAAAATTTTTTGAAATTGTTATTTCGTTTTTCGACAAAAATCGTTTCATTACTGAGATTAGATATTACCTATCTAACTTGAAAAAAAAAATTTAGTTTTCGGTCTCTTTTTAGATCTTACTTAGGCAAATATTGGTGTTCCTCAAGACAGCGTACTGGACCCACTTTTGTTTTTAATTTTGTTAAATTAATACATAAAGAATCTGTGTTAGAGGGAGCAGTACATTTTGGTCACAAAATGGCGATTATACCCCCTACCCCTTTTTATCTTTATAAATGAAAAGAAATATAAAAATACTGCGTGTCAGGACCACGTATTCCCCTTGTGAATTCAACCGCTACGCATTTGGATTCGTTCTGAGGCAGCCTCCACCTAGAGGACCAGCGAATGAAGCGGTTTATGGCCGCCTGAAGGCAATCACAAGCTAACCTCTCGCTCCTGCTAATCGCGTATATGACTGTCATCGGCGTATATAGGCTCTCGAGGGAGGTCTGCCAGAAACAACAGGAAGAAGCGTGGCCCCAACAAGGATCCCTGCGGGACTCCGGCTTGGATATCGCGAGAACCGAATCGGACTCCGGCAGTCCTAGCACAGAAGGACCTGTGTTCGAGGTAAGATCTGATCAGAGTGAGATGATGCCAGAAACGATCAACGTGTGGATCAGTCCTTTGTGTGCTAGACAGAGTCAAAGACACGTCTGAAATCAAAGAAAACTGCAGCTACGGTTTCTATTCCCTCGAAATCGCTTCTTATCGCCGCAGTAAACCTGAGGAGCTGTAATTCAGTAGACAGCCCGAACTGTTCGTCTTGAATCAACTGAAGGTCGTCGCTACACGATGCTCTTTGCCACTTAAAATTTTTAAGTAGTCATTGCCTACAGCGCCATCTGTTAAAATTTTTAAATGGGACATGGTCATGAAGTTAGTATTAGAATTATATATTTATATTGGTTTTGTGTCAGCATTTTATTTCTTTGCATTTTAAAGAAAAAAGGGGAGTGGGCCTTTAGCCATGGTATGTGTACGCACAGCCGCCATTTTGAGTCCAAAATCTACTTCTCCCTCTAACACAAGTTGTTCATGTTTTGCGGTACTTTATATATCGAGTGACTTTATTATTGGCTATCGTAAAGCTCCATCTGTCGTGCAAGCGCGCAAGTACCCTGTTTGTACTAACGCGGCTTTACAGCTAACAGCTAACCGACATCTACCGGCCATCGTTCCTCGCACAAAATCTAAGTTTTACGAGATTCTAACGTATTTTCGAACGTCCGCTGATAAAATTGAAAATACGCCTATTGTGGAACGACAGGTCCATTTGTTTGCCCGTAAAAAATTCACGCGAATTGAAACCGTACTAAAATCAGACTTTTTGCCGAAATACACGGAGCGCTGTATTAAACCTTAGAATTAGTAGGTAATTAAAGATTATGTCTTCCTTACGGAAGAATATTATTATTAGATCATGCTTGATTGGCTGCCTAACTTCGCCGCGTAATGTACCATAAATTAAAAAAACTTACCTGCGTGATATATTTGAGCAAAACAGTCATCAGTGCATTGATAAATCCAGGATCGGTATAGTTAACGGAATCCAAATTCTCCTTGATCCACTTATAGAACACCTGCGGATTCGGATCGACTTGGAGCTGCTTGGACAGTTCAGCCTGTATCCTAAGCAACGGGTATAAGAAAGTCAAATCCTTCTCCTCCAATATTTCAGTCAGCCGTTCCTTGGTCCTATCGTTCTCGGGCAGCTGCGACAGCAGATTCACGCGACTGTTATTGAAGAGCTGCGTCAAATCCGTCTTCCCCATGGTCTTGTGCAGACGCTGCAACAGCAGTAGGAATAGGGGATAGTGCACGCCGTTATCCGTCAGATTGGAGACGTCGGAGAGCGAGACGAGTTCCGCGTGGACCGCCGACGAGAACAGCACCGAGGCGGCTTCCATCACCTTCGTGATCTCGTTCTCTCGCTCCTCCATGACGTTGCAGAGGAGCTTGAAGGCGTCGTGGATGACCGAGTTGCCGATCAGATTCTCCTTGCGCAGCGCCGTGAAGAACGTTATGTATTTCTCTCGATCCTCGTCGGTTTTATCGAGCGATTTTTTCAGACTGTTCGCGATGGTGTCCTTCATGAATTTATCGGGGACTCTGTTCTCTTTGTACGCGTCGATGGACTGTTGGAGCGTCGCATCGCCTTTCAAGTAATCTTCGATCAATGCGATGCATTTCTTCATCACTTCTTCTTTGTTGGGGCCCTGTTAAATAAAACGTTAGCTATGATAGGGAAAGGAGAAAAAGCGATTACCTTATCTTTCTTGGTTTGCTTCGGCTTTTCTGCGGAAACCTGCTTGATGGGTAGCGATTCCTTCAGCAGCGGTATGGGCGTTTGCTTGGGCGTGGCCGGTAGAGGGTCGATGGGTTTGTTGTTTATGATGTTGTTCGCCTTTACCGCTTTGTTGGACAGCGAGTTCGCGGCCGGTCTCAGTTCTAAATCTCCGATGTCGGGAGTTAAGATTAGGGCTTTCTTGAACCTCGGGGCTAAGTCTTTATTGGATTCTAAAATGAAAGAAGGAAGGTAAAAATGATCGGCATTATTATTAGCACCATAAATTTTCGATCGGAATTAATAACTTTAGCGGTTTCATTGTTGCCAATTCTGATTGTTTACAATACTGTTGGTTGCCACACTTGTTTTTTTGAGCTCTGACGGTCACTCTTCTGCAAATGTTGGTTAAATGATAAAATTAGTTGTATTTTGCCTCTTCATGTTACACTTTTCAACTTGTTCTCGTTTACTCAATTCTAGAACGTTCATTTGATTGAAATATGATGAAAAATATTTCTGAATGTTTAATAATATTCTTTGAAGGGACACTCCGAGCAATAAATTTTCGAACGCCTAGTATTCAAAGTGGGCTCAATTCACATCCCTAGTAATAATGAATATATTAAAAGAAATAGTTCATACTCACGATTATTATACTGAGTGTTCGTATTGTTCTGGTTGTGCTTGTATTGTCCGCGCTGGTTATTATAGTTATTGTAGCCGCTCCGTTGGTTGTTGTGCGAGCGGTAGCCGCCGTCCCGTTGTCCGCCGCCGCCGCCACCGCCGGCGAACCCGTTGTACGCCGGTATCAGATTGGGGCCGGTCGGCGCCAGATTGATGTTCAGCAGCATGTCCTCGATGCCGCCCCTCGTCTTCATCGGATGCCGGAACAGTTCGGAGCCGCCGGAGCGGTCGTTGTCGCGATCCGCGTTCCTGTCCCTGCTGCGGTAGCCCGGCCGGTCGTCTTCGGTCGGCCGGATCTGGTGGATGGGCATCGGGCCCTCGACGATGGTCGCCTTGCGCGGCATCCACACGTCCTGTCTCAGATCGATGACGTCCTTCAACATGAACCGAATTCTCGGCGCCAAGTCCGCGTTGTCAGCCAGTTGTGCCATTCTCTCGAAGTACTGGTCCATCAGCTTTTTGCCCTTGTCTGTGTCCAGGATGCGGCCGCAGGTCCGCAGTATCTGGCAGAGGCACTCCAGGTCCTCCGATGGATCGTCCCCTTTACGTGTAACGAGCAATTCCTGTATGCACCTGGAGAAAACGTTTTCACTATCAAAGGTGTTTGAACTAAAACTTTATGACGTAAAACGGCCACGTTCGAATAATACAGTGAGGTCGTAAATTGTGCCACCCACCCCTAATACCATTTGAAAGAAATGAGATAAAGCAATAAAACAAAAACGAGATGAAATTAGAAATAATTTCTGATACGCACCTGGCTTGAAATTTAAGATACAGGGCGTAGCTATCTTCAAAATTTTAAATGAAAAGCAAGTTCCTACAAAAGCTTTTTCTTTTATGTGTCTAGAAAATAGCGTAGCGTCTTCAACTCGCCTATAATCGCTATTATTCACGAGGTTAAAAATTCCAATACGAGCCGTTAGGCGAGTGTTGGAATTTTCACCCTCGTAAATAATTGGCCTCATTGAAGGATGTATTATTGCTTTATTATTAGTATCTCTGCATGCATAAATAACTTCCACATTTAAAATTTAAATTTCACCTCTTGGCTCGTAATAATAAAAGAATTACCCGTCAATTTGTTTCAAGTTGTGTCGAGTGTCGAGAAAATGCAATTCTATAATAAAGGATTCATACACTTTATTTCGATAGTACCTAATGTGCCCCAACAGTCTCGCATCGAAAAATTGCTTAAACTATAATTTTTACTGTTTGGTTTTCGCTTACCTGTGGAGTATACCCTCGGCCAATATCTCCAGTTTTCCCAGCTCGCCGATGAACTTGATGTTGCCGAGCATCTTCCTCTTGGCGAGCTGCCTGCGCTCCTCCTCCTCGAGCGTGTTGTCGCCATAGCCGTACTTCTTGTATGTGGCGGCGCGATTCTCGAATTCGTTCTTGCACTTATTGAGGAGCAAGACGCGGAATGTGCAGGGTGTGTCGGGCGGTTCGAAGTTCGGTGCTTCCTCTGATAGGCGCTTGCACAGCTGTGCGTACATAGACGAGTACTTGGGCTCGTCGAGGGCCTTCTCGAAGATGAGCAAGATGACCCCCTTCAGTATGACGCTCGAGCTCAATTCGATGCGCAGCAGGTCATCGCTCAGCTTCTGGAATTTCTCGGGCGTGAGCTTGTTGAGGATGCCGCGCACCTTCCTGAAGACGACGTCGTTACGGCTCTCGGGCGTGTTCGCATCTTGGTGTCTCAGCGTAGAGGGAGGGACCCAGCGTCGCTTGGCGGGGGGAACAGGTTCCTTCCCCGAAACACGAGCTTGTGGCCCCGTTTGCCTGGGGCACTCCGTTGTGGTGGGTTTACGGGCGCGTTCTGAAAATCCCTCTGGATCCAGGTAGTTATATGTCAAAGTGTACGACGACTTCTAAGGCTACGAATAAAAACGAATACTACAGATATTTTTCATAATATATCCTATTGAATGGAGCGTAAATGTATGGAAAAGCAGGTAGGAAAATAAATGATCGATTCTTTCCGTTTATTTGTCTTAAATTTTTCTTTTAAGACGACTTTATTTCGACTAATCTTCATATCCCATTATAATCCCGAAACGTATCGTCTTAAAAGATATTTAAAATAAAATAAATTAATGGAAAGAACTTACTTTTATTGAATAAACAAATGAAGTGATATGATCGTTGAAAATTCCGAATTAATGTGCATTTACAGTTTGAGATATTACACGAGACTATCATAGAACAGAGAGATGATATGTATCTACGCCATTTTGGGGAAACTCGCGGTCAGTACAGTGGCGACCACCTAACTGACCCATGAAGAATAATAACAAAAATCCAAAAGAAAAAATGAAAAAAATCCCTTACCACAAAAATTAAAAGATACAAATCTAAATACGTATTTCGGCAACTAAGTTGCCATCTTCAGTAGAAAACAAGTGAAGAGCAGTGTTAAACTTAGTGTTTTAGGCTAAGGTAAACCTTGGAAGATATGCTCTTCACCAAATCACTAGTGGAATAACACTACTGGAATAGTGATTTGGTGAAGAGCATATCTTCCAAGGTTTACCTTAGCCGAAAACACTACGTTTAACACTGCTCTTCACTTGTTTTCTACTGAAGATGGCAACTTAGTTTCCGAAATACGTATTTAGATTTGTATCTTTTAATTTTTGTGGTAAGGGATTTTTTCTTTTGGATTTTTGTTATAGTTCTCAAGCCACAGTCTCCACCCATCACAGGAAGAATAATAAGGATATGTTGAACAATTTGTAAATGTTAATAAGTATTATGTGTAATTAAACTTATTGTTAATATAAATAACATACAACTTGTACAGGTAGATCAAATTGAAAATGAGATATACGGTCCACAGCTATTTGTGCGAAATAAAAACACTGGTGAATAAAAACATTATCTTACATTTATCTTACCGTTTTCAAGATATTTAAAAAAAAATGATTTTTCCTCAATTTCTATTCTGCGTTATAACTTTCTGATTCTTTAAAATGTTAAACAATTGTTTCAACATTTTTGATATAGCTGTTTATCTAGAAACAAAATCCATTTTTTTAATAACCCTCCGAAATTTTTAGTTATGACGTCATCTCATTGTTTCTTAAATGTATCCCGCAGTAGCCTTTGTTATAATTATTTAGTAAATTTTGCGGGCTTTATAAAAATATGTAACACTCTATGTTTATTTTAAATATTAAGCAAGATATTGCGTTTTTAAGTTTCTAATAGATTTCTAGTGTGCTATGCATACGACATATCAATGGAAAAGGTTAGCAGAGTGCCATAACATAACCAAACTAATAGCATTTTCGACTTACTGCACTTTTGTCCACTGATTGTATTTCCATCTTATTTTAATACATAATATTAGTAAAGGAGATAGATATACTCCACGAGTAAAGTACAATAAGTCGAAAACGCTATAAGCGATATTCGACCTGTCAAAAGGATAAAGAATACAGTTGATGTTTTCTTATCTGTCAAACTGTGAGTGCGTCGGGGCTATAGGTACATTATTTTATCCAATATCGTCATTAACCTCCTTCGAGTTATTTGAGTTCTGTTATTGTTTGACGAGTTTCGTCTTATATTGTTATTGCATTGTTGTATGATAAGAAATGATTGAGCTCACCAATCGTGAAAAATATGGCATGTTGCAAGCATATATTGAATGTGGGAAGAACACGCTGAGAGTTTTAAATCTGTATTTCTCTGGAAATGAAGAAAAGAATTTACCCAGTGCTATTTTCAAAAGGCTGGAGAATAGTTTAAAAAGTGATGGATCATTTAGAAAGTTCTATCCAAAAAGTATATGAAGGCTAATAGGAGGCAAGAGGAAATATCAATTTTGGTATATGTAGAAACATTTTCAACAACTTCTTCCAGAGAAATCGAAAACGCTGTAGAAGTATCAAAAACTATTTCGTGTTTTTTACATCTGTGGCAGTTAATTTAAGTGCTTAGGTATTCGTTTTTATGATTTTACAACAGTTTTTATAGATACTTTCCCTATATCTATTAAATTTTTATGCATGTTTACGTTTCTGAGACGTCAGTTTTTTACGCACTGAAAAAACTATTGCAACTGCATTAAAATCTTACAGAAATGCGACAAATTATAAAGAGTCTTTATTAAACTACTATTTATGACGCATTTAAATTAAGAGCTTTATTTTGTACTCACCTTACTTTGATTATTCGCAAAAAATATAGGTGTCTAACAGATCTGAGCATATCTGTATAATGGAATCTTTACTTGGCTAAACAATTCAAAAGATAACGACGAAAATATTTCAGATTGCAACAAAAATTTAATCTTTAACCTGATTCTGTGGCCACAGAAACATAGAAACTGATGAAAAACGTCCCGTTTGTCTTCATGTACGTAAGGGTGATACTTTTACGCAAAAAATAATAGAGAGAAAAGATAAAAAAGATATTGGCAATTCAGGTGAATATATTAATTTTTTCGATAACTCGATTAGCATTTCGAATTTAAAAAGAATTTACTTAAGAAAGCACAAATAAAGAACAACATAAAGGTTCTAGGTTACCAGCAACTAACTAAAACTCATTTTTAAAATTTACCGATAATTTTTTTGTTTGTGGATTGGTCTAAGTTTAAATTGTTTGATAACGTCAATAAATTGTTTTTATTACCGGATGTAGATAAGAATAAACAAAAAAAAACAGGCAATACAAAACAATTTAATGAAAAGATTTTGTTATCAGTCTATACCACGGTATAGACAGACAATCTTAAATTAGTAGCATATAATTAAACAGGTCTATGTCTATAATGGAAATTAATTACATGTACTGACTTCAACTTGTTTGTTTCATCCTATATGAGAAATAAATTAGCAACTCTAAATGAACTTGAAATAACAATGTAAAGTATAGTGATTTTTTATTAGTATTCGTATGGTTAATGCTAATTATTGTTTGCACAACATTGTCACGTCGGCAAGGACAAAATTTATGATAAAGTTTATCTATTAGTAGGTATTGGTATTTTAATAAGGTGAAATTAAAATTATTCAAGCATTCAAATAAATAAAAAAAAATAGGATGGGAATTACTGGAAGTTGGGAAGAATTCATCATTACATCTGACAAGGCACAAAAATATCTCTAACACGGTTTACACAAGCAATTGTTTTCGTTTACTAAATCGATAGCTGTCATTTTGAGTGTATTCATTTGTTTGGACGATTTAACACGAGAGATGATACCTTTTATTCGCGTTCCTGACAGTATTCAAACGAAATTATTCGGGTATTACCCAAATATTGTCCAGACTTTACTTCGTCATCAAGTTTTTAACGCTGAATTAACTTATCTGAATCCCTGAACGATTATACTTAAAAATTTTAAAACAAATACGATTACAACTTCTAGTGAGGATATTTTTAATGTTGTCGTATTAAAAGCAAAGCCCAAATGTATTTGATCGATTCTTCTAGATTATCTGCAGTAGAACAAATGATAATATAATTAGCAGTAAATAAGTACTGTGGAATTCGGATTTGGTGAGTCACGATATTTTAAGATTAAGAAAAGAAAAACAAATGAATTGCTTTTTCTGCGTAGTGATCTTCAACTGATTGTAAGTAAAACTAAAGATGCAATTAAAATTGAAAATTAATCGTCAGATATTAAAACAATAGAAAGTAAAACATTAGTGGATTGCTCGTAACCACTTTAGGAGTGTTGCTGTTATGAGTGGTTATAATTAATTAACCTTCTTACCGATTAGAGTGGAAAAAAATAAAATTGTTATTAGGAACTAATACATCTTCGGTAATAAACACGGTACAGTTACAACAAAATTTCTGCTTCATCTTTCGGCTTCAAACGCAAATTAAATTATTTTTTTGTTCTGGAGAAAATTATTATATTTGCGGTCAAACACGTACATTAAATACATACTATAGATACACACACCGTCAAAAGGTAGACGAGGCACAATGAGATATTTTTTCTTAAGGTCAACGGCCAAACAGCCATCAAAACCGTCGTGAAAAGAGATGAACTTCAAGGTCTACGGCACATTCCAAGGATGGGGGATTCGAACCAAAGCTCGCGTCGAGCAGGTGTGTTCGGGAACAATACAATCGGGGGAGATTTACGTCCGAATTTTCCGAAAATACGTCCATGACAATACGAAAATAGAGAACAAAACGCCAAGATGTCGAACGAAGGAAAACGGATGTCGCATAACGGGATTTACCGTTAGAAACGTCCGAATTCTTAAAAATCGGAAATAAACGGTGGTAAAACAACACTAACTAGTCCAAACATGCAATTTTCTCAAAATGAATACGCGATAATATGCAACAGAATTGTCAAACGCTACACGTTTTGACATTGTCACAAAAAAAAACATCTACAAAGTAGTATTTGCACTATTAATATAATTTAACTCGTATGCATTCAAGACATAAACGAGAATAGCAATAATAGCAAGTGCATTCCCGTTTTACAAGAATGTAGAA
This sequence comes from Cetonia aurata, assembly GCA_949128085.1. Classification (NCBI taxonomy): domain Eukaryota; kingdom Metazoa; phylum Arthropoda; class Insecta; order Coleoptera; family Scarabaeidae; genus Cetonia; species Cetonia aurata. Next base: position 42,887,940 of record OX421885.1, read on the forward strand.
CAAACGGACACAAAAACACCGTGAACTAGGACATTATTGGCAAAATACATGCATTTTAAAACTAGAAATATAAGGATTCGAAAACAAGAACGACGATGGATTTCAAATAGTCTTATTAGCCTTCAAAATTACACGTTAAAGCACTGAGAATTCTCCAGAAAATAAATCTAGAAAGATCAGGGCATGACGCATCATCGTCTGTATACTGCGAAAAATCTTTGTGTGCCAAAGACATTTTGAATAAAAACCCCGTCGCCTAATCAAATAAATCCCACATATCGCACTTACCACCTAATCTAGGGCACAAAGCGAACGAAAAATCGATTGGGAACGTGTTAATGTGCACACGGAAAATTGTCTATTATAATCACAACAAATTTCACTTACAGAGCCGTCGCTTGTTGTTTGTGTGTGCGAGGGTACTACTGGCAGCTGTCGGATATCGTCGGCGATTTCCGAAGTGGTGAATTGAGCTCCTCCGCGCGGGGTTTCTTTGAAAATCGCGACACGTACCGTGCGAAAGATCGTCACCAAAAAATTTCTCCTGCTTTTTAACAAACAAAAATCGCAAGTTCACGCTGCGGGAGACGCAGTTCCGATTAACGTCAAACAAAAATGGATGTTAACTTGACAGTAGCGATGTCGGTCCGGCGAGCGCCGCCAACCGTTCGAGAGCGAATTCCCCCAGATGCGATTCTCGGAATATCGATTCGGACGCATGTTTAGCGTAATTCCTTTCCGAGAAAACCTTTATTCCGCTGTTGGCGTCACAAAGAAGTGCATTTGATAAAAAATGTAATTTCAATATATGTATATGAGGTTGTCTATAATTGACACCCGCGACAAATCATTACATTGAGTTGAGGTTGTGTTGCGATAATAATTATTTTGCAGGCATCATAAATTATATCATATTTATTTATCCAAAAAACATGTTATTTACAACACCTTGGTCATTATTCTTTTTTTATTATTTTGTTCATAATAATCTCCTACAATATTTAATGACTTTTCATTTAAATATATTAGCATATATCTATAAATGCACGTAATTTAAAAGTTCGGAATAGGTGGTAAAAAAGTAAAATAGGTCATTCAATTACTTTAAAACACACGCGTGCGGTGACCTAAAAAGAAGTTTTATTGAAATAAATAACAGGAGTTTATAATGTCATGATTTAATTTAAAAAAACGTAAAATAATTTTAAAACACAAGTGTCACAATGACGTTTATGTAATGCGAGTACAAGTTTGAATCTCGAGCCGCGTAGCGGCGAGAGATTCAAAGTACGAGCATTACATGTCATTGTGGCACACGTTTTTTACAGTATTTTTTCTAATTTGCACATTAATCACCTATATTACGTTCCGGCAAGAGTCCCCACCACCACGTTAATATCTCATTACAGCACAGTATGCTGTAATAGCCATATCAGCACTGCGTCGTCTTTTGTTTTAGCTTTATTACAACATCCAATTAGAAAAAATACTATTAAAGTAGATTAAAAAAAAGAGATTACGGTCATGTGACCTTATTCACGCCGCTGGTTGGTAGTTTGATAATTTTATGTTAGTTCATGTTTCTAATACTTATACATTGTATATGTATTTATAATTATGTTCATGAGAAGTAAAAAAGAATTTTTGATCTCCAATTTTGTTAGTTTGAGTGATGACATTAAATGGAGTATATAAGTTTGTCTTAAGAATAAGTGTAAATATGTCGGGGGTGAGTAAAATCAAAGTTATAACCGTTATTTTAACTTCTGCAAATTAATGTTTGTAAGGAAATGCTTTTTAGATTTATATACCTAATGTGTTTTAATTATAACTAATCTAATAATAATTGTATTCATACCGATTACGTTTGCAGGTATTTACATTATTATTAGGTATTTAAATGTTGTTTTATATAATTCTCTTGGGTTAACCTTTAATAATAGGAAATATTACCAACCTTATTCCTTATTGCACGTAGCAAAATGTTTATAACTATTTACGGAAATAAATCATTGTTAAGTGTTATTGTAAATAGTCATCAAATTAAGGAATTTTATTGTAAAAATAGTGTTTTCATAGCCTATAATCTAATGAAGTAGAGAAGTACCAACTTTTATTTTACTAATTTTGTTCCTGTGAAATCAATGGGTTTTTTTTTATTTGTCGACTTTAATGCTTGCGTATAGACACTTTATTATATTATTTGATATTATTACTGCACTTAAGTCGTTAAAATACCAGACATGTTTTTTTCTTTTTTTGGTAGCATGTACAATTATTGATTATGATTGGTTTATTTGAATTTCCTTGACGTTAAACGAAATTACCGCGCATATTATACAAGTATTTCCGTTCTAACTTAGTTTTTGTGTTAATTCATTAATAATATAAAAATAAAATCCCGTAGGTCTTTTTATTTTTTTTTTTTATTTTATACACAATTATTTTACTTAGATAATATAAAAATGATACAAAAATGAATGTTATACATAGTTGTTGTCGAGAGTTTTGGTTTTGGTTTTAACAATTGACTAAATTAGTGCTTCTAATAAACTAAAATTTCATTCCTTTATAAGTAAAACAATTAAATTAACAGAGGCTTTCGATTTTATAATAAGCTATTAAAAAAATCATTTTACCAACTTAAAACTAACTAAAATACTAAATACACTAAATATAAAATAAATATTCTAGCTTTTAATACATGACACATAAACAAAAGCTTATATTCAAACAGTTCTTAAACCTAAATCTACGCACACATTGTAAAATATTAAAAGACCATTGTTTCTTTCGGCGGATCTCTAGGAGTTGGTGAATGCAGATTGTTAGGTGAATTCAGATTAGTTGGTGAATTCTGATTAGTTGGGGAACTCCGATTAGTTGGCGAAATACCAGACGGCGAGGAATTTTGTCCCGGCGACATCCTCTTGATCGGTTCGTCGTATTCTTCGTCGTCTTCGTCATCGTCGTCATTTTCCATTGACGTAGCCCTAAGCTTCTCGTCAGCGCTCTCCCGGGCAAGTCTATAACAGAGTAATGAGGTTTCGATTTTGCAATTAAAAATGCAAGAACCCACCTTCGCTTCTCCATCGTGGACGCGTACTCCGTGTCCTCTTCATCGTCCTCGAGATCGTCTTGCTTGCGTTTCTGGATGAATTTATATGCGACGAACGCCAAAAGGAGTACTATCGGGATGACTATGCACAGAACGATGGCCGCCGTGATCCCAGCATACCTGGAGGAGTATTCCTGTTGACCTGTACGGATCGGGAGAAGAGACATATTTATTTAAATACGCCCTAGGAGAAATCCAAGAGCTGCGCACGATATTATGGAATGGATAGCAGAAATTAAACGCATAACGATCCATTCCACAATATAGGAAATCTTGAGCGGTTCCCGCGATTCGGTTACGCGTTAATTCTTTGCATTGCGATGTTTTCCTGGCATGTGGAATTGACCATTATGTCCACATCTTTAATATAGAACATATATAATTTATTAAAAAAGAAAATTAATCATCCAAACAAGAAATAATTAAATAATATTAATTTTACATCTAATACGATCAAATAAGAATGAATATTATATTGACATCTGTCAAAAAATGACAGTTATTTGACAAGCTCTCTCCTAATTTACCAATATTGAAACTTATTCGACCATGTGATGTTAGGCGAAGAAATACAAAAATAAATCTAAATATATCAACACGAACACATCACAAAAATATATTATAATTCCCTGACGGCAATTCCACATGCCCTAAATAAACTAAATTTTGAGAGAAATGTCCATTTCAAATTAAACTTATTCATTTTTCCATTCTTTGATGGTGTCATGAATTTTTTGTATATTCAGCAGCGGCGGCTCGTGTTTACATCACTGAGGGGCCATCACAATGATGGAATTTCGTAACCTAGAAACATATTTGACTTTGAGCATACGAATAACTTCGATCATTGTGTGACGTAAGCACTGACCGCCGCTGATATTCAACGCTTCTCAAATTGTTACTGTTGTGAGATATCCTGCAATATTCCTTCCAAGAGGCTTTTACCACCGATTAGACGGCAGTACTCAAGTTAGTTTGGCTCTGCAAACGATGCCTTAACTCCCTGTCACTTCTCTTCTTATCTCTGTCAACTTCAGCGTAGGAGGGCACTTCCGTTTCCGGTCGGGCCATCTTAGGCTCGTCCCTGAACTCTACCGATGCAGTGGGACTGGTCGGTTGGTAAAAAGCGGCATTTCTAGCGTTATAAGGTAGAGCGTATTCAATACTGCTGCTATCTCTTTCGATTCGTGGCTCGGAAACTGGACTTTGTGTGTTGTCCGAGGTGACATCCCAAGTTTTTTCCTCGAATTCCACATTCGGGCGCCCCTTTAATGGTTCGTGCGTCCTATAGCTCTTATCGTAGCTCCTGCGTTTGCCTTGTTCGCTGTTCACTGGGCTGCTGTACGTGTACTCGTCCTCAGTTAAAGGAGTGGTCGGCGATTCCCCATCGCTGTTTATCTCGTTTATCTTCATCCTGCTGGCTGATCGCGACGGAGGTCCATACAACCACGAATTATCCTGATCTTTGCGCGAGAGTTTCTGATAGACTTTGAATATTAGGAAAGCAATGCAAAGAATTAACGGTACTATAATCGCTAGGACTATAGCCGAAGTGATTCCCGCGTATCTGGCCGAGTATTCCTGCTGACCTATCGTATGTGGAGATTATATTTTTCGATAATAACTTAGTAGAAAGGGTATACTTACGCAAGCACTCGGAGTAACCGTAATCGGGGATGTTCCAGTGTCCATTTGGTAAGCATTCCCTTCTCGCATCACCCACCAAGACGAAATTCTGATTACACTCGAACATCACCGTAGTGCCCGGGATGAATAAGAAGTTGCTCTTCCTCCCGAACCTTGGCGTGGGTAAAATCCCGCAGGATATCGTCCTGCGTTGATTCGTCTGCTTCATGTTGATGATGGTGCTGTAGTAATTCAAAGTGAAGTGCGCTTGGTGCCGATCCAAGTTCATAGCGAAATCGTAGAGGCACTGATAGTTCTCGTGGCATAAGTCTCGAGCCCTCGTTCTGAATATCGACCGATTCTCCGGGATCAGCACGTTGATGTCCTTCCTGAACTCCGGCCGGAATGTCCGATTGTTGAACGTGGCCGACGTGCGGCCGTGTTCCCTGTGGAAGAGCGCGCCGCCGATCAACGGATCCTCCCTGTCCTCCAGCATCCATCTCATGCCGAAATCGGTGTAGACTCGCTCGAATTCGTTCAGATTAGTGTTGATGGGCACTAGCTGGCCGTCTGGTAGGGTGAAGTCGTTGATCATGTCGAAGCTCCAGTTGCCGAAGAGTCCTCTGGTGTGATTCTGTGGATAATTTGTTTAGTAAGGAAATCAGTAATAGAATCGTTTCGGTTGGGACTCACTATGAAAGTCCAGGGTAGGAATACCCTGGCTGTTAGATGGCCTCTGTTTTCCACGACTTCAACTCCAGCACCCGAATCGAACATCATGATTACTTCCGATTGGTTGAGGATGTAGGTGGGGGTATAAACAGTGACTCCTGTGAATGAAAAAATTGCTTAGACGTCCAGTTTACAGGATGGAAAGCTTTTTCAATTTAAGTGATATTAAAATCATAATAAGCCATTCTGTATGGAAGTCTGTATGGAAGTCTAGTGATGTTTCTGCACTGTAGAGGATGTTTATGTTACCAAAATTAGTTGAAACATTTCCAGGTTGCAGTGCAAGCGAGCAAAAAAATAACTGAAGCTGACCTAAAGTACCATACCAAGCATTTTATCGAAAATTCTAGCGAAAGCACTGATTTATTCAGCGGCGATGGGTTCTAAGGTTCTGAACCTATACACTCAGCGAATTTAACTGACTTAGTAGACTAAGTAAACTGAAATGGTCTCCACTTTTTTTCTGCTAATGAGACGAATTGAACTGATACGGAAGCTGATCCTTAGTGATGTATTGCTAATACGGAAGTAAATTTCTTTTTCATCAAGATCAGGCAGTAATAGCAAACCTATCGAATGTTTGTTAATTTATGCTATGCCAATAGTCAGTTCCCGCAGTATATTTAAAGTAACGCCCATTTTCATGAAAGGAGGCATTTCATTACCGGATAGACCTTTAACAATTGCCCTTTATCCTTTCGAAGCTGCTGGAAAAGCATTTGAAAGTAGGCTTAGGAGATATCTAGGAAGGATGGTTTTAGCGGAGGGTGGGGGAAGTCCACTATAACAGCTTTCACAGGGGGCTTTATGAGTGTTGCGAAGAAGACCGATTAATTTTTCGCCCTTCATATGGAATGTTATTCCTAAAGATGTAGCTCTTCATTTTTAAATTGTACAATAGCAATATTCTAATGTAGCGATAGTATAGATTTTGATTTGCGAACACATTACGTTGTATTCGGAAGAAGAAAATAGTTTGGAAAATTAGCTGCATCGACGTTCATACAGAAGGTGGCAAAATCAAAGTCTAGCAATGACAGGAATCCACTGTTATATCTGAATATTTACCTGGGAAATGCTGGAACCTCAACGCGGGTCTATCAAAGAACACCCTCCTGCCATTTACAAGCACATCCAATCTGTACCTCCACCTAGCCTCCTGCGGACGTCTAGAAACCTCGACCACAGTCGAACTATTCCCTCTAGCAACAACGGCCGACAATTCCGTCGCCATGACGTCACCGTACTTGTTCGTAGGCATCTGTTCGAATCTTCCCTGAACGTCCAACTGGTTATTGTGCGTCTTCGTCCGGACCAGTACGAATTCACCTTTCCCGTTGAAGGTGTACGCTAAATCGTCGAATGTAAGGATGTGGGGATCGCCGAAGACCCCTGCGACCGCCGGAGCTTGATAGGAGACGCAATCTTGGGATGGTCGGCGCTCGAAACGTAGCGTTTCACAGCCGACGGCTTGTTCCTCTTGCCATCTGCAGCAGAGAAAGCGAGGGACTACGTCGTGCCACCAGTGGGATAAGGTTGGCACCTTGTTGGCTTCGTTCCACGGGAGGAAACCTAGATTGTGGGAACGCCTCGGGAAGGAGCCCCATTGATTATCGTAGGAGAGCATGAGGAAGTTGTTCTTGTCGTAGCAACATTGCTGTTCCGATCCCTCCAAGCTGGAAAATCCATTAAAATGAAGAATATTAAAGAAATAACGTTTATATTTCTTACGTTGGTGACCCTGTTCGTATACAATGCATCGCGCCGGTATTAAATACACATCTCGGAGTCGAATCCCTGTCACAGCCAACGTCCGGTAAGAATCTTCCTTTATCAATCAACCCTTGTTCGAGCGTGCAAGGACATTGGTGCAACTCGTGGGCGAAGTTCTTCAAAAACCTATCCTGTCTAATCCACTCGTCGCAAAGCGCTTTCGGCCAGTTGATGCCGAATCTTCTCTCCCACTGCGGCCCGAAGTACCAACCCAAGGGTATAGGTCTGCTCCAAATGACGGGGGTGATGGATTCTGTCGTAGCTTGGTTTACGCTCCCGTTCACCGGGATGGCTTCCGTCAAATTGATCTGGAGGAAGCCGAACTTCATGTTGGTCAGGAATAGGTTCTCACGATTCCTGAACTGGGCTGGGGTAATCGTGAAATCCCCAGTATTGGTGATTCCATCGGCGATTTGGTCGATGTAAATAAACTCTGGACGGATAGTCGTTTCGCGGTAACCCCAGAGGGAGATACGTATTGGGGCGTTCTCGTTGATGGTCAGGTTCTGTCTCACCCACTTGATTCGTATTTCGGACGGGTTCTTTTCGTTTACGTTGTCGTCTTGGAAGAAGATTTTCTCTGCTGCGGTTCCAGGTGTTTCTGTTAATAAACATAAGAATGGTTTTAGTAAATGCTGATACAATAACAGTAATAGTAATTATCTAGGAGGGAACACGTAATTCTGAGAGTAGAGTCTAGGATTTGAATTCCAGACTCTAGCACTGGCAACCAATGATGCAAGCTGCCACCATAGATAACAACGGACGTCTTTATTGTCAGCTATTGTCAAATATATAAACGTTCCAAGTCAGAATAAGTAAAGTGGAGGGAATGGAATATCAACCACGTTAGAGAAATCCAAGTAAGACCGAAACGGAAGGGAAAAAGGCATAGCCAACAGTTATTATTAGCAGACGCGTTTCGCCTTACCAAGGCTCATCAGTGCTACTGTATGACAGTGTGGTTACTAGACGGCAAATGAAGGCTACGTTGTAAGTACGACGGGGATATAATAAAATAACGGGGAAACGACAATAGTAGGTATTAGGCGCTATTAAAAGAAAGATGCGTTGCTCCAGCAACTGTATTCGTTGTGTGAAGTTCGCGTGTCATAGGGTATATTGTACCGCAAATTAGCAAATCGATACTTACCAACAAAATATTTTCCTTTCCATTTGAATTTCTCATTATTAATGGCTATTTCGAAACGGACATAACCTTCAACCCACAAACGCGGCTGAATACAAATGGCCCTATTTATATCGACTACAATGCCTCTAACTTCCGGCTCCACGTCGAATTGGCACACAACCTTGTCACTAGGCAAGAAACACGGTCCTGTTATGTTGACTATGGTACCTCCCAACATGTTACCACTCTCCGGGGCGAACATCAAAGGTAGATTAGCGCCGTCTGTGAAAATATTAGTTACATTCGAAACGGCAACTTATTAGATTCCTTAGGGGATTTACCGATATCCTTATTGCAGTTTCCAGTTAGGATGTTCTCGTCTATGCGGAAGATGTGTCTTCCGGGGAAACCGTTGGCCCAACCCCTACCAACCAAATCTCTTATAGTAGGTCCTTGACTGTACGGAGCGTACTCCCAGCTCCTAGTGCCATTTCCAGCGTTGAAACCGACAAAAGCCGGGACACCGCCTTCGCCTTTCAAGGTGTCAGAGCCTGCTTCAGTGTGCGAGGTCCAAGTCAAGTCAAGGTAGTTGAAGATGGCGTAGGTGATGACCTCGTCTGTCGCCAGGACGAGTTGGAAGGTGTTCGTCTAAAAGGAAACCGTTTACATTTTGTTTTCACATCAAAATCGAAGCACTTACGAAGAAAATCGACTGACTGATGCCGCCACCGAACGTGACATTCTTCCAAGTTATAAAAACGGCATGTTTGGGTTCGAAACTATCCGCACCCACCATTCCATTGCGTATATCCCACTTGACCCTTTCCCTAACTTCAATCCCGAAAACGTCGGTCCTAAACAGTAAATCTCTCTCCATCCGGAAGTAAACCCCCGGTCTCCTTTGGTCGATATCTTCGGCCCGTATCGCTCCTATACGGCATTTGCTCAGGAATATTCCTATGAAGGAAGGATCGTTGACTTTGGGCCAATCTTTCACGGGGAACGTCAGGGGATAAGCTTCGTAGTTCTCTGGAGGGTCGCTGAATTCCAAATAACCGTTCAATGAGACTTTGGTGTAATTGAAACGGAAACCGAAGAAAGGCAATTGGAAATTGAAGTTCTTGTGTATGGTCTGGGATGAGGATTGGATCGCACGTTGCCAATCGCCTTCGTTGTCCGGACCGCCCATGTCGAAGAACCAATACATGAACTGGGATCTGAGTTGCGCGAGGCGTGCTTCGGTGATGACTGCTGGAATGCCTGTGGTTCTAGCGCTCTCGCGTGGTGGCGCATATCTTGATGTTAGAGAGTCTGAAAATTTATTTATTTAAGCAAATCATATGGTTTTTGAAATTTTTGCATTCAATTCTAGTTACTTCAGAAAAACTGTCAAACGTCAAAGTTCAGTGACGCATACTAGAAACCAACTGAACAAACTGAATGAGGACAGCGATGTTGCACCGTTACTTACAGAATTACATAACAATGATAAACATGGCGACCTTATAATTGAAGTTCCAAGATACGTTGTTATATTAAACTGCACCTCGGCAGTGGCGTCAGTGCTCAGGCAGGTAATGCAGCGAACTGTTGTACTGACAAAATACGCTAAAACTGTGTTGAACCTTTTCTTTTTTAGCGTAGCAGTTGGCAACGCAATAGAATATAAGTAAATGTTCAAGTAAGTGAAGTGATATGTAAATGTAAGATGTCCCGCATGTTCGTTATCTAGAACTCATGTATTTATTTTCCACAAAATATATATTAAAAATTATAAAGAAGAAACGTGTGTTTTGTTTTATCGATGCTATAACAAAAATAAAACAACACTTTCACCGTTTAAAACCTATTTTCGATAGTCGAATTTGGGGCGAATCTCTTGTATCCTCTAAAGTTGTGCAATCAGTTCATCTACAAAGTGATCAATCTTAAGTGTCTGAAGTTGGTAGTAAAAAATCCCTAAGTTTGTCACCAACTAGTTCATGTTTACTTTTGTGGATTGGGTCACCTGTCACGTCATCTGTCATCGCGCCATTTGTCATGCGTGCCGCAATTATTTTTGCTTCGTCGTATTTTATCTAGTTCTTTCGTTTATTGTTAAATAACATTAAATTAATGCAGGGCCGTAGCTGGACAAAAATTTCGGGGAGGGTTTGACCTGGAGCAATTTATCTGAGGGCAATTCCTGGTGCGCAGAAAAATGATGAACACTAATGATTATGTATATTTGCACTTTATTTCGGAGGGGTTTGAACCCCCAAAACCCGTCCCCAGCTACGGCCCTGAATCAATGTATCGTCAATTGATAAATCGCAGATAACCTTCCACTGTTTGATACAAGTGTAAACATTAAACATAACCAATAAAACAAAAAAACTCAGATATGAGCCAAATGCGCAGTACAGCCAATCTAAATTTGCTCTTGCCAACCTCAGACACTTGATCAGTGTGCATATAAAAAGGAAGAAACCTTTCTGAGGGTCTATTTACCTACTCTAATCGTATCCCAAGTTTTTAGCGCCCCTTCTCTTAGTCAACCTCATTTTAAGTTTCTGTACGTTTATTATAAATACATATTTCACGCAATTTCTGCGTGTTGTTTTTCAGTATTATTTGTTTAAACGGTCTATACTCATAATGATATCACAAATAACCTCTTATCGCTTATCAGACGATTTGTACGGCGCAAATTGCAATAGTTTTTCTGCTAATATTATATGACGTATCAGGTTTAAATTATATATATAAATATATCAAAATAATCTTTTACAAATACAACTTGACAAATTAACGGGCAATTCAAAAAATATTAATATTTGCACATCCTCGCATTTTGTTTTTTCTATTTAAAATAAATTTTGTCTGTTGGCAATTATGTTCATAGGTACACTTAAGAGATAAGGGTACATATAAATATTTATCAGGTATTACCAGTTATTTAGCAACAGGTTGATAAGATTAGCAAAAGTATCTAATAGCAAACGTTTAAAGTTAAAATGTGTTTTCATAATTAGATATTTTTATAGAGAAAAATAAATTTAGGTTTTTATTTTGTGTGAGTCATCTACAAGGTAGTTTCTTAATAAGCAGTATTTTGGAGAAACATTGAGTCATATACCTGCTTAAATAAAATAATATATAATATTCACAGATATGTATGTTGATAAGGAGAAAAAAGTAACGTATGCAAATGCGACACCTGCTATTTCTTGTAACTGTATTCAGTTTAAGTACATATTTACTTAAAATGATAACTCTGATAATTTTATTGTACCCACTCTTAGTAGTACGTATGTTGTAAACATAGTTTTGCAAGGGTCTAATGCTTTTTATGTCACTATTAGAGCAGGTATCTCTGATAGATAAATTTAAATTCACGTAATGCTTGTTAGTAACTGCAACACAAAGGTTTTAAAATAATTATATATGAATGTAATACTATAAACGTTGAAGTTACTAAAAATAACTGCGGGATATTTAAGATACAGTGTCACACATAAAGTTCATTATGGGGTCTCTAAAAATGATGCAGCACCTTTTAAAATCAATTTAAGACTCATCAAACGCAATTTATCTTCTACCGAAGAATAATATGTAAAAAAAGTAAGCACTTTACTTTATTTGTACTTGCAATAATAATGACAAGCGAAACGATCATAGATGGCGCAATTTCCATTTGATTATGTCAAAAATTGACAGTTCGAAACATATTTCATCGTATGTCGAATAAAGTGACACTCTCTGTTTCTGCAAAATTAGTGATTTTCCAGTGTTTTATAGCAAGGAAGAAGTTCTAAATCAAAGCAATTAATTGTTAATAAGTGAAACGGATTACTACAAAATTTGCTACAAATGAAGAATGGACATAAATCGAAGCATGGCGCCATAAATAAAGTTGCGTGTGATTTTGATGTAACTCGTCTAACGGTATCGAGAATTTGGAAAGCAGCGTAAAAACAATTCAGCGAAGGTAAAGCCTGTGTAGATGTATCTTCAAATAAGAAAAAATGCAGAACAAAACGTAAGGATTATTCGCAAAATTTAACTAAAATTACAGATATTTGATTCAATGGGCGAGGATTATTTCGTACATTGTCTTTCTCTATCGGCGTTCCTAAATCTATCTCACTCTGTATATTCTGTAGAAGTTAAATAGCGTTCAAAGGGTCTCAAGTTGATTATAAGAAGTGTGCACTTCCTGCTAGCAGAAAGTTTGTTGAAAACATTGAATACTTAAGGCTTGAAGTATTACAAGTTTTCAAAAGTCCGTAATAAAAAAAAATCTACGATGCAAACTGATTATGTGTGACACTGTATAATTATATCGTTAGAATCTTTAAAATAATTCAATAAACTGTCACTGAAGTGTACGTTAATGAATTCGTAACTAGAACTTACCCCACGTGTTCATATCCACAAAATCGACAAATCTGCCGTGTTTCGGAGTTTCTTTATTTTCGACATCTGGATCCATTTCGACATCAGGTGGGATTTGTACAGGTGTAGGTGGCGGTGGTTCAGGTTCTTCAGCTGGAAGTGGAGCAGCTTATATAAAAGAGAAAAAAAAATACATTTTAAACAACATACTGCCTGCATGACATTACACACACTTTTTTTATACGTGTTATCTACTACATCTAAGAAATAACTAAACGATTCGTCACTTTTAATGTTTAATCATTCACTCTTGTTTACAACTGTTTACAACGACAACAACAACAACCTCTCAACGGCTCTATATAGTTCTCTCTTCTCTAACCTAAACTATTGCCAACTTAACATAAACTAGTAAACTAATATCCCTATTGATATCATACGTATTTGCAGTCATTTGATATTCATAATAAATAAGATGAATAACGAACACTCAGTATGAATTCAAAAATCGATGTTGACAAGTAAAAATACTGAAATATATATTGGTAACAATGATTTAATATTTTGATGGATCTGTATTGCATCACATAAGGTAAGTATTTATAAAACTTCAGAGAGTTGGTACGTGGTAGTTAGTCCAGTAAAATCTTTTAAATATTTTAAACGTGTCACCCGTAACTTTGGAGGTTTTCGATCTACTTCGAGAAATTACTAAGCTACTCAGAGAAAATTCTTAAATAATACACGTTTTGTAGGGAATCGAAATTCTTACACTTTTATTAGAAAGTTTTTTCTTTGTCAGAAATCCAACAATAATGAAGTTATAAATGACAGGGATTTCACTAGGAATTTAATTATTTTAAAATGAGTTCTGGAATTAAATAAAAAGATTAATTAAACTGAAATAGTTTCTTTATCCTTTAAATAATAAAACATTTATTGATTTCATATGTACATAAATACATTAACAATTATTATTTATATAGTCCTAACCTCAAATTTATAAAGTGTCAGAACGTTGACAACTAATCCAAATAAAGTCAAACACCAGCGTGACCAACCTAAGATATTCCGGTAAAAGTTGCGTGTTTATAACTCATAAATGCACCCCGTCGAATGTGTTTGTAGCTTTATTGTAATATCAAATTAGAAAAATTTACTTGAAACACTTTTTCTTTTGCTTTTTAGTCATAAAATTAAAAAATAAAAATATATGGTGCTTGAGAGATTTTTTGTTTTTGCTTTGTTATTTTTGCATTTATGATAAAAGGTTTTTTTTTTTAAATGTAGAAAATTTGATTCTCTACAATAAGTGTTATTGAAAATTTTCGGTAACCAATATGTTTTTCGAAAAATAAGGGCAAATCCACTCGCAATCTTTTTTTTTGTTAAGATGGTGCCTTAAGAGAGGGCTAGTGACTAAAGAAACTCGGTTTTAGGCCTTCAAATTATAAAAAAAAAAATCGAATTCCATTCTTTCCCAAAATCACGGCTAAAATATAACACTTTACCGGACTATTCATAAAAGCACTTTGCAAGAACGCAGACAACTACATATTTTGATCTTCCTAATACGTTTTCTTAAGTTAACCATATTGACACTGCTAAATTTTGGCGCTAAATTTGTATTTGAGAATCATTATCGCAAAAATAATAACTGTAATTAGGCTGACTCATAGTTTTTAGCTAGAATTCAAATCTTTCACAACTAAATTTATGATATGTAATGTGATTAATTTCGAAATATTTAGTAATCGCACAATGAGAGCTTTCTTTTATAGGTATATTCATCTATTTAATATCACCCTGCGATATTTACCAAGAAATATCATGGCAAATATTACTGGATTACTGGCCATGGCGATATCAATTGTTTGCAGTGCCTACGTTGGATACAGCTGTACTTTTATATTTTTTTGCTTGAGCGTGCAATAATATGATTCACCTCTGTCTACACAAAAACAATAACAAGATGGCCGCCGTGGAAATTAGGGCGTGTTCATTTTTTATGTGTCTGACTAATAATAAACAATTTGAGTTATTGTTTTCGTTATTGCACGAATGAATTTTATATTCTATGTATTAGAATTATATTTAAAAACAATTTGAAAAAAAAAAAGTATTAAAATTACTAAATTCAAAAATTATTCGTTTTCTGCATAAATTAAATATATCCCAATGTAATTAATGTTTAATGTAAAACTATTGTAACATTCCTTACTTTATAAATGATGAAAATATAGTATAAAATATTTTTAATATACTAAGCTGTTTCATCCGCCATATTGGAGATTATTTCACTTCATGCTTCTGTAATAATTTTCGCTTCCATGCTTATAAATTTATTTTGACGCAACAATTTTTATGTATTCCACATATTTTGTAAATTTGAAATAAATTACTTGTAGATAGATCTGAACCGTTTTCAACGAAAATATGACTCATTCAAAACCCCCCCGAGTAGACTCACCTTCCACCTCCTCAACTAGTGCATCTCCGCTTCCTTCTGATACTTCTGGCACAATTTCACCGTCAGGGCTACCACCACCTTCATTTCCCGTTTCTAACAGTTCGTCTTGAGTCCTTACTGACGCAAAGACCAGGAATAATAACAGCAAATATATCTTCATCTTCAATTGAAGTCTATTTTAACATTTGATCACACACAGTATAGATTCACTATTAGAAATATCTAATTTTTCTTTCGTTTTTGTTTGAAGAAAGAATCAGTTCAATTCGTATTTTTTATACCTGATGTACCAAACTAGATAACAGTTTAACCTACACTGGCGCAACGGTGAGTTGAAAAATTACTCATATCTAACCTATTTAAATGAAGATATATGATAAGATAACATTCCTGATGATATCGGCGATAAAATTCGCTAGAAATAGAAGTGTTTTAATCGTTATGTACCGTGTGAGATATTGTGTAAGTATTTAGAAATTATCAGAAAAATAAAATTGGGACAATCATAAACAATTCTATATCATTTATTTTTTCTTTCATTTTACTCCAGTTTATAAAGATTCGGAAATAGATTAAAATATTTGTACTAAATTAATAATTTAAGTTTCCCGCGCCAAAAGTGTTTTCTGATAAATTTCTATAGTCCGTTCAGGAGCCGTCTCGGTGGCTGAATGGCTTGTATGCTCGCCTTTTCACCCCACAGGTGCTGGTTCCACCCCAGGCTGAGGCGGTGATTTTTTAATTGTGGATAACAATCAGAACATGCCTTCTCGGATAGGAAGTAAAGCCGTAGGTCCCGTGTCAATGCTATATTTGGCACGTAAAAAATCCCTACCGGAGGTTGATATGCCTTCGGGTACGGCAAAATTTCAGTGGGGTTGGTACAATACGTCAAATAGATGTCAATCGCTTAGAAGTGTCAAGGTGTATTCCACAATCCAAAGCTTCGCCCAGCAACAACATACATACAGTCCGTTCACGATACCAAGACGTGCTGTTAATAGAATTTTCAGAATGACCAACACAAACACAATAAAATACCTATCGGAGTATAATATTCAACATCACTGCGAATGTCTTTCTATGTTGGTGCGAATGTACACTGTTGACACATACCGCTCTGTCATTTGAGATTTTTAAGGTTATTACCTAAATATGGTACGTTGCACATGTGTATTTAATACCTTAACCTAAAATTTAAACAAATCGATTTTGCAACAGTGTTTTGACATCGTTAATGACGTGCATGTCTTGCTATCGCGAACGGACTTGTATTATAAATCCTGCAGAGTTAGATACTACAGGCCAATTATTTCCTGTTGCCGGAAATCTCGCCCCAACGCGCAGCTTTCATCACGAGCTCGAAGAGGCGAGCTGAGCTTGCTGAATTCACAGCGAAAACTGAATTTCGTACTTTGTACGAATCGCGAAATAGTGGAGATCGTTGTTCTTACTTTTCTCTATTATCCTTCAGGTGTTTCTCACGCCAGCTGCAAATAATTGTGCTGTAGTTCAATTTTTCCGACGTGTCTTCGAACAAAATTCTGGAAATTGCCCCTAAAGTTTAAATCAACGACGAAATCCGAGTTAATAAGTCAAGTAAATTTAAATATCCCGCAATTATTGTTACTGACTTCAATGTAGAAGGAGTAGAAGCATGAAGCCTTCTTTAGATAAAAATTATATAAACATGACCTGAAGTTATATATGGTTACAAGACAAATTCCAAATTTCTTGTAATTATTTTCAAAGATACTGTGAGATACTTACCTAAGTTGGTAGACCTGTTTGGTTGTATTGTAATATCTACTAGCGTTTTCGACTTATTGCACTTTACGCGTGGAGTATATCTATCTCCCTTACTAATATTATGTATTAAAATAAGATGGAAATACAATCAGTGGATAAAAGTGCAGTAAGTCAAAAATGCTATAAGTTGGTAGACCTGTAGAATTCACCTAGTTATTTTATTATGTACAAGTTGGGGGTAGGGAGAGATTGGAGGGAAATAGACTCAGTTGTTGTTGTGGGAAATGGAGACACATTTATGTTTTATCGGTAAATAAACGTTGGTTTTAGTTAATCTGGTGTATTGTTTTATATTTGACGTCATTTTGGCGTGAGTCTACAATACCAAAATATCTGTAAATATATATTATACAAAATTGTTGGTTATTTTTGTGTCAGTTTCAAAACTAAAGATAACTGCGGGAAATTTGAATTTTTTGGAAGAAATCGCTATCGCTGAGCGTGTAAAAGATAGGAATAATTACATTACTTTAAAGAAATAAGATCTAAAATGTACTTTGAACTAATAGGAAACATTACCATTTATCCTATGAAAATTTAAAATTATGAATAGAAGAATTGAAATTAGATAATAAAAATAACATGTGCTGCAGTGATTAATAACAACAGCCGTTTCTATTATTTTTGCTTTTTGTTTATAAGTATAGTTGAATGAGCTCAATCAGCTCATGTGGTATCATTAAGCAAAAAAAAATTACAGGAACACTAAATTTTTTTGACAGGTATATGTATAAGTATCGTAAATATTGATATTATTATATATTATTTCACAAAGCACGCATAAATAATAAACGATCTTAGAAATTAAACTAAACAAATTTGGCTTAAAAGTACTTTATAAACACATAAAATAAAACTCGTGTTGAATGTACATGCTATAAAGTTTGGCTGAACGCGCCTATTACAAATTGTAGTTGAACGCGCCTAATCATATTTTTGTTTTTCCATTTCAAAATGTGATGTGAAACTGTGTGAAACATAAACAACTCGTTGAAAGCAGTTCTTTTCTACTGTTTTTGTAACGTAAGTACCTCACAAACAAATACACATCACTTATATTTACGCATAAAATATATGTAAGACAAAAAACAAATTGATATCGTACTCATTTATTTACATATTTAATCATATCTATAATTTACTCTTGAAACTAGACTTATTCAAATTTGCGCGCACAATTGGTATATTCCTCTCTCCCACTGAAGAACTTCTCGGAACATGTACAGTCAAAATTCCCTCATCGTTGATGCTCGATTTGGCTTTCTTAATATCGTACCACTGCGGAATGTAGAATTTCTTGACTGTATAGGAATTATTATTCTTGTCCTGGTCCTGTTGCAACTCTACCACCAATATGTTGTCCAGAGACTTGATTTTTACTTCGTCCTTTTCATATTTTTGCACGTCCAAGTGAATTTCATATTTGTCTTCGTCTATGTCCAATCCGCACCTTTCCGAGGTCACTTTGAAGTTGTTCCGGTCCAAAAACTTGTCTAAAAGATCCTGGAATATTGATGTAGGCGACGCTAGGGTGTACGATAAAAACATAGGATTGCTCCAGATATGTGATAGCATTTCCAATTAGAGCGGTAACTTAAGGGCTCACTTTTTAAAAGAACTGGCCTAAATATGCCTTTCCTGCTTGTACTTACTTTTTTTTTTTTTTTATCAATAAACACTATTTGAAAGCACCATTGACAAGTGCAGTTGCTGTGTTTTAATATTTTATATTTCTGTAGAGCTCTAGAATTGTCGATAATCGTGAAGATAACAACTTATTTTAAACTGACCATAGTGACCTTTGTAACGAAACAGTCTAGGCACGTTTTATTGCATCTTACGAGCGGTAGGATGTTGGCAAAAAACGATCCAGTTTTTTTATGATTACTCGATGATATTGAGTGATAGGTTAATCCGTGTAATTCATTATGAGTGATTTCATAAGTGATTATTAAATCTTTCATAAGTAAGTTTGTTAAGTATTTTAAAATGATTAAAACAAAATAATAGCTCATTGAAATGAATGATTTTATTATTAAAGCGGTTTTAAATACTAAAAATCTTTTATAAATTATTTATTTACAATTCTTCCCTAATATGTTTCTGCTCACCACCACAATAGCGTATATTCTGATTTATGGTTCTTTCCTTTTCGCCAGCCGTTATGCATTTGATGTAGGGCCGTTTAAAATAATCATTGTTCGATTCTATAAAGCAGGGTAGATGCAACTTTCCAGTTTCGCCGTATTTTTTCTCTTTAGGGTACGTAACGTTTAATTCTTCTCTTAGTTTATCCACATAACAATTCGTCTCGTAAATTAACAGCACCAGATTCGTGTTGGGGATATTCTGTACAATGTACGGGCTGAAATAATTTAAATTATTAAAAGAAAATATTGTGCGTAAGTTAATAAGTGTTTATGATGTACCACATGGGGTCGTATTTTTGAAAGTAATTCTTGTGGTTGTATCTGTACATTCGCATTTCTTTATCGCAGGGTGTCGGTACTGTTTTTTGAATTGCCAGCCTTTGATACGTTAAGGTGTCGTTGTGTTCCGTTCTCCTGCACTTTTCAGAACCCTAGATTAACAAATCGAACGTTAAATATATGAATGAACGACTAGGACAGTGATTATATATATATAATCACTGGACTAGGATAATTCAAAGGTAAGTCCAGCATTTATTGGGACGCCTGCACATAGGGTGCTTTATTGAAAGGAAATACATATTGAATTTTCTCCTGAAAGGCGTTATTATTTATTTTGTTCTTTTGCTGTTAATTAAGTGGGGTTCTGTACGGATTTCTAATTAATTCTTCATTTAAAAATCTATAATTTTTCGATTAGGATACCTATTTGGTTTCAACAAATACAATAAGGATTAATTGCGCCCTCTATGAATATTTCGACGTACTGCATGTCTACGTGGGAAATTCAAATTGAAAAAAATGTGTACATACAGAGGACGGGCAAGATTCCACAGTAGCATTAGGAAAACATATCCCTTGATAATCGAAGACATTTACGGGATCGAATATACCGTCATCTTCCAATTTTTGCGTCAAATTCTTACTATGGTGCAATATCAAGCGGCCTACGTTGCTATCATTATTACTCCAAAGGATGTAACCATGGTTGTCCAATACCACGCACGAAATATTTTCCTGCGGATATATTCCAAAATCGATTTGAGTATCACACTGAAAAACAAAAATTTTTGTTTCGCCTCAAAAAAAGAACAGGGTTAAAATCCTCATTACACTGAGGTTATGAAATAGAGCTTTGAAGACGGTATATCTCATCTGGTACCCCACCACGGCGACTGGTATCTTCTCCAAGCGACCTCCTCCGTATGTATCTTTCTCTTTGAGGATAGCATGCGTCACTGTGACCATCTCGTTTTCATCAAAATCTGTAAGTAAGTTTGTATGTATTTCGATGTTCGCTAGAACGTTTTTCGTTTTACATAATTACTTTTATTTTGGGTTATCTCCATTTCATCCAGCAATGGTATGGAGAAGATGTAAGTTATGTTATTTGGGATTTCAAAATTCTCCTCCACAGATCTCATATACCAAACCTCATCGATCGACCTATCGTTGGTAAACCCAAAATTCCTGTGGAATACATGATCATACTAAATCAACTTTATGCTTAAGATAAAAAACGTTTCTTACCTCTCAACATCCTCACTTTGCGTCAAATACTGCCATCTTGTCAATCCGGAATGCGCAGACATAAAGGAGACTACTACCGCGTTGTATAAGTTCTCATATCTAGAGTAGTGCGCGTGGTCTTTCTCAAAACGTATTACGTCCATCTCAAACCAGCGCGTGGCTCGCAGATCTTCCAAAAACATACTCAACAAGTCGTAGTACGCATCGTCTTTGCCTAAATTTTGAATTGGAATTGCTTAAATTGGCATCACTGTTTTAATACAACGCCAACCGATTTTCTTTTTTCTTAAATAGCATCATGTCCAGAGTGAGCAACCGGATGTGACCACCCCTCAAATTTTATGGTGGCAACATTGTTAAGTTGGTAGTACAAGATCTGTCACATTACTGATTTGTCAATGTGTTTATAAGTTAACCTTACACCAAGAGAAATGTCAGATGACAACGAAATTGCGTAAACAACAAACAGTAAAACAAAAAATACACTTTTTCTGTTGCTCATTTTTTACATATTTAAAAGAATTTTTTTTTTTCGTGAATATAATGATTTGCAATTTATAGAGGATGGTATAAGAAATTTATGAAGAAAATGGGAAAAAACCTTTGTGATTTCGATTATCTAGATTTAATAAATTATATTTTTCTTAAATGTCAACATGACATAATATTAAAAAAAAATGACAATCACGCGTCATTCGATAAAACTTTGATATTTATAGAAGAAGATTTAACCTTTTGAAAGGTGTTTACATATGTTGCAAGTGCTTCTAGCTTGTGTAGCTTTATTTCCTATAAATAATGGCGTTCCTGGGCACATATGGTTTCAACAAAATGGTGTTACACCTCATTATGGAGCAGAATTACAGAGTACTTGAATGAGTTGTTTCTTAGCAGGTGGATTAGTAGAAGAGGTCCTATCGAATGGACTGCCATGTCTTCAGATTTAAATACTTGAGATTTTTTTATGTGGGGCTATTTAAGAATAATAGGATCAATAGGATTTCACCAATTGCACTCCAAAATGTTTTGCAGGAGTTTTATTGTTTGGTAGTGAATGGTGGACATTTTGAGCACTTAATCAAATAATTTTGTCAAATTCTTTTCTTTTTTTCTCTTGTATTTCAAATAACTAACCGTTTTTGTTTGTATATTACATATTAGCAATGGTTTTTTTGTTTATTTCATTGAAATTTTATGGCAATAATAAAGATTTTTGACCATTTTTTTGAAAATTATGCAGCCTCCTATGAAATGCATATCATCATATTCACGAAAGCGCCAAATCTGTTCAAATATGTCAAAAAAGAAAATACATGATGCTATTTAAGAAAAAAAAAAAAAAATAGTTGGGCTTGCTTAAAAAAAAAATCGTAAATTCGAAATATTACCAAGTATTGACAAATATTATAAGAACCATCTGTTTGTATAAGAACTTTTTAACTCAATTGCAACATTTAAAAATTGATATACACCACTTTTTCTCAACCTGTATATCTTTCTAGAAATCATTTTCAACAACTCACACGAAGCCGTCTTCTCGCATTCCTCCAAGTGAACCCTTAGCAATTCTTTGATGTCAACGCCGTCATCTTTCGAGAGGTTCCTCATCTGGTCGAAGTATATCCTGCAAAATTAATGCTAATTTTCAGATATCGAACGGTATGGGGGATGTTACCATTCCGGATGCAGAGTCCAGGTTTCCTTTTCGCTATCTAGGAAAATTCTATTGGGATGGAAGTCATCGGCGAAGTTGTATTTTAGCGTGTTGTGCCCGTAGTTGTGTGGTAAAGCTATCACCAAACTGTACGGGTCTATTTTGGTGTAATAGTAGTTACGTGTCGTGAAGAAGATCCTTTTCTGTTCGAAGGAATTTCGTTTGGAACTGATTTAGCCCAGTAAAATGTTACAATTCACCCGTGACTTTGGGATGATTGGAGACTATAGAAATCTTCTCTACAAAGTCACAGGTGACCCATTGTAATTGGGAAATTTTGAGTTTTGGAGACCTTAATTTTTGATTTTCTGTTTTTTTTTTTGTTAAACAATGCTTACCATATCATCCATATGAGTCATGACTTCTAAACTTTGAGCACCTTCACTTTGATTCACTATGGCCAATCTCAACTGTAACCAAGCCATTTTTTTCTTACATACCGATCGTTTTCAAAATCGCTGTAAGCCGGTAATATGAATATGGGGAAATCCAATGCTATTCATAGTTCGCCACGCCCCCCTATAAATTGTTGACTGTTGTTTTTTAAACAAACGACGTATTTATAAGTATATAGTATAAGTAGAGATAGGGGTATTGCCACGCCCACACACTGGCGGCTTACAGTGATTTCGAAAGCGATCGGTATATAAAGCTTCTAAATTCCCATTCGCCACTTACATTCAAGATACCTTCATCAAATTCTCTTGCATTGACGGTTGCTTTTGACAGTTCCACCTCGGTTAAGTCGACGCGATTAAAAGTTGGCTTTAGGATGTTTTTAAACTGCAATAGATAAGGATTTATAAGGAAGAAATATTATCTCGGATGTCTCACATTGGTCCTATGGTCTGGGTGCATCAGAACGTAACCATTATTGGTTATAATGAAGGCGTAACCGTTTACTCCAAGCTAGAATAAATATATTTTTTTAAAATGCAATTTATTTTTCACTTCGTTTAATTTATCGAAAAAGAAATGACAAAATCTTTACATGAATTAATTTTAGGTAACTCTGACGATATAAATTTTATTTACTTGACATGAAAATTTTGTATACCTTGTATGGTTTTGTCAGTTTGATCATGTAGTCTATTGGAACGTCGACTGCAGCGACCCCTAGTAAGGTAGCCTGGAAAATTGTTGCAATTATAATTTCTTTGTCAATTTTTACATATGTATAGAGTGATTAAAAGAAGTGTTTTAAAGAATGAATAACATTTTACCTCTGTTATTGGGTTCAAATCCTACACGAGCTAAATTTTTAAAATAAAAATTGCCGTATAATTTCATTACAGTGATTAGCAGGAAAAGCATTAATTCTTTAATGATTTCACATTGTAAAAACTGCATAATTGCCGTACTGCCGGCTTTCTAAGAACTGTATTTGATGTAATTCAAATCGTAGGAATCTCTCTACGGGGTACGCAGTCCCCCTTATTAACTTTTTGCAAAGAAGGTCATCTTTGGGACCATGTAATGTGCTGCAAATTATGTTAAAAAAGCTTTTTAATATCTGTTATAATTTCGGAGATATTCTTGAAAATTAAATAATTTCACGAACTTTGGAACTCTTTCAGTCTGTAAAGTTTGATGAATGAAAATCGGAATTTGGTGGTTCCCGTTTGTGATGTATGATTAAATGCATTTACCTACCACTCCTTCACGCCTATCGTAGACTGGCAATGAGACTGTCGTTAAGTAACGATATTTCTTCGGATGTAGGTATTGTTCATATTCCTAAAATATAAATCAATCAACAGGACCACTGATAAAAGAAAATTTTAGACATCCTTTTAATTTTACCTTTATGGTTTCGTTCGCCTTTTCATCCGGCTTACTAAACGCCGCTGGTCCTCTTGTCTTATCTTGTCTCGCGTAGTTAATAATTGCCTCCCTCTGTCTCAGTCCTTCGTCTTTCTGCCATAACCAGTTAGTGAGTCTCCTGTCCGCCAGATCCACGTAGAGGGCGCTCCAGACGGGTTGAAAGTTCGGATCTCTGCTTAAATTTACAGAGCGCGATAATACCGACGTGTACATGTTCACCTTCTCTCTGATCTCGGCCACGTCGGTTATGTTCACGTAGTAACCTGAAGCCAGGAAGGGCCGACGGATTCTTGGCATTCTGTCGATGGACGATTTACTCACCCATGTGATCGCAGGCTATCTTTAGCATGACTTCCGCGTCCGATTCTAACATCTCCAATAGGTAGGTGAAGATCCTCACTTTGCATTTCTGTTCGTCTTCGGTATTTAATCTCTTCAAATTGTCGAAAGCGGTCTTATCGAAGTAATCGACGCCTTCTGTTATCACCATTATGACTTGGTTGCAGAAAACGCCTATAAATGAATAAATTTTGACGAAATCGTTATCGCATATTTTTGGCCATTATTTGTTCTACTACAAAAATAAGATTGTTATTAGAATTCAAAAGGTTTAGAGTGAGAGAGAAAATTTTCAATAAATATACAGCACACCCTTATGGGCTACTCCTAGAGTTATTGTGATTATACATTTATAAGAAAAAATGTCCTACACGGTTTAGTTTGAAAGTTACATTATATTTAGTAAATTAAAAGTCCATACAATTAAACGTACTAATACAACAAAATTATCTTATAGAAATTGTTGGAAATCACCGCCTTCAACTGCAATGCAAGCTTCTATCATCGGTTGCATTGATTGGTAAAGGCGTTCAACAATACCGGGGGTGTTCCGAAATAGTCTCAAATGTTACAACAATACGGCCTCTCAGTTCATCAGCATTTTCAATGGGAGTCGTATAAACTAGTAATTTAGGGTTGCAACGTGCCGTTCTGTGGGCAAAATAACATTTTGTGTAATTAAGTTTTTATTTATTTATTCTTGTTTGCGACGCGAGTACTGTCTTCGCAGATGGTTCACGCACGCTCAGCTCCCATAATTGTAGTGTATATAAACGTTTAACGATAAGAAGACCACTATCTCCCGCCGCAGCCTAGCGGTTGGCGTCGGCACAGCTTCTGATGCAACGCAAGCGTTCTACCAACTTTCCTCTCTATGACAGAGCCCTCGGTACAGCTCACTGATGCACTTAAAGATTCCTTGTTGTTCCCGCTCTGGCAGTTGGTGTCGGCACAGCGTTTGACGTAACATAGACATTCTCTCCAGCCATCCTCGACCTGGCAGTTGGCGTTGGCACAGCTACTGATGTATCACAGACATTCTACTAGCCTTACTCGCTCTGACTGTAGCGTAGGCAAAGCTCACTGATGTACACAGAGTTTTAAGAAATGAAAACATTCCCGCAAGCATTCTACCAGCCTTACTCGCTCTGACTGTCGCGTCGGCAAAGCTCACTGATGTACACAGAGTTTTACGGAATGAAAACATTGCCGTTTTGACTTTTGGTCAATTATTATGGCTTTTATTTGGTGACTCGTTAACTTGCGTTAGCTCCTGAAGATGTTATAAAATTATAACGAAATATTGAGGTTCTTATGAAAAATTGAGTAGTTTCATTTAACAGTATACCCATATATTTTTATTCCCTGAAGAAGTCCGATCGGTACTCCTTGTTACTATTATATAAGTATATAAATTTTTAATCATGTAACTTTTAAACTAAGCCGTTTAGGATATACATTCATATAAACTTTTATGATCATAATAACCCTAGGAATTAGCCTATAAAATTTGTCTCCACCAAATCGACCAAACTCCTAGAGTTTGGTCGATACCTCACGACTCACCCTGTATATGTAGAATCACCTTGCATAAGATGATGCATTTAGTTACCAAATTTTCTCTGCGAGTGCGTAATAAACACAGAATGATCAAAACTGAACACAGCCTGTATTCAAGACTGCTTTCAATAACAGTTAATTCCATTATTACTTTGGTTGATATTTTCTCCTTTTTTAGCCAATTTTTCTTAAAACTTATTCCTTTATTTATTGGAATTGTAACTGGATTTGAATAATGTGACAGTAAATCAGATGGTTGAAACGTCTTAGAACAAAACTTTAAGTATTTAATTCAAAGCCAGCCACCTTTTCAATAAACAAAGGAATAATTTTTCAGTATTACTTACCACTTCTTTTACCGTGACTCTCTTTGAGTATTTCAAATGCTTTTTCAAACGCCAAATCCAATCTTCCGTGAAATTTCACCTTGTATTGGGTGAGATTTTCTCGAATCAGTCTTAAATTTTCTTCATTTGCCTTGAAAGGAAAGTCGATTAGAGGATTTTTATCAGATATTTCCGAAAATCTTTGAGGAACAATGAAAAAACTGGGATAGGATCTTTTAGGTTGTTCTCTATAGATTTTTATTTACGTGTCGAAATCAGGAAAATAGAGCAAAGTGTTGCAACAGAACTCATTTTAGTGTGCCACTTTCCCTTTAATCTGACATCTTTGATTCTGAAAATCTTATCACAATATGATTTCTTGCGTCCACGATATTAAGAAATGAAGCAAAGAAGAAACAGAAAAAGAGTAGACGACACGTGTTAATGATTCATACAAAATATCACATGCAGCTGTAAAAAGAAAAAAGTTGCGTAGACTTATGTAATGAAATCTTAATTTTTTTCAAGTATGTTTGCAAAAGCTATTCGTTTACTTCTACCAGACCAACCTGTATTAGTGTGTCGTTAAAGCAAGTGATTAGAGGCTCTGTGGTATTCGCGAAAGTAAAAACATTCACATAATCATTATCGGCTAGGGTGTCTAAAATATCGTGCACTATATGCCTGGAGATCTTCCTGCGTTTTCCGGTCATAGATCCGGATCTGTCCAAGAGAATGATCATATCTTTCGGTGACGTCATACTTTCCGTATACCAAGAGCGCGTTCTGAAGTCGTACGTCATGTCGTAAGTGTCACTCTGCCATTTCATCGCTGGAAACGATCTCTTTGATCCAACAATGATTGATTTCCTATAGACAAATTACTTTACCCGGATATAATCGGAAGAATCCCGAGGAACTGGCGAAGTATTGCCAGGTGAGGGTTGGGTCGTGTTTTGCGTTACATTTGAACGTTAAGTCCAGAGGTTCCGACCATTTGATGTTGTTCAGGACCACCTTGCCTGAAGATTTTAACAGAATTATATAAATAAAATTAATATATTCATTAAATAAATGCTTTTCTGCTTTAACTGTAATTTTTAATATGAGGAAATTTTCTATATTAAAAATTTCACCTCGTGTCGGACTTGAACCAGGCACCTCCCGTTTTCCGGACGGGGTTCTACCAATTGAGCCGTACTGCCGGCTTCACATAAGATCTGTATTTGATACATATCAATTCGCATTGGAACCAGTGCCTCGTTAGCTCAATCGAGCTCAATTGGTAGAGCCCCGTCCGGCAAACGGGAGGTGCCTGGTTCAAGTCCGACACGAGGTAAAAATTTTTAATATAGAAAATTTCCTCATATTAAAAATTACAGTTAAAGCAGAAAAGCATTTATTTAATGATTTTACACTGTAAGAAAAATTGCACTTTAATATATTCATTTCGGCTCTTTGGATTTTTTTGAATGCATAATTGTACAGGGTGAGTTTTTTAAATGGCATAGTTCGTTTGCTAGATAACTGTTAGCTGAACAAAAATTTTGATGATTGAAATATACAGTGTGTTTGATTTTAGCTGTCACCCTGGATATCTCGGCTGTTGTTAGAGATACGACAAAATGTTAAAGAAGAAAAGTTGTTCTACATCATATTCCCTATTATACGTCTTAGAATAAAAAACAATTGAGCATCAAATGTGTTAGATATAGTAAATACATACAAAGACATACAAAAACTCTAAAAAATTCTCTTTACAACGATATATTATATGTCATAGTTATTTAATCATCTAAAAACATAAATTGAAAAGTTTGGTACAAATGCACGTTTAGACGAATTGAACACATCGCCTAGAAAAAGGTGGGAGATGAAAACAGTTACTGCAGCTTTAGTGTCAAACTAACTGAGAAAATTCATACGCATGCCAGTTTGGTAAACGATTTGGCAAACGGTTTCGCAAATGATTTCGCAAACGGTTTGGCAAGTGATTTGGCAAATGACTTGGCCAATGATTTGGCAAACGGTTTGGCAAATGATTTGGCAAACGATTTGGCTAACGATTTGGCAAAGGATTTGACAAACGGTTTGGCAATCGTTTGCCAAACAAGACAAATATGTAGATGTGGTTCCGTCATTTTGTAAGGAAAATTTTTCCTCATAATATTTTCCTTTAGTTTGAAAATAATAAATAATAGTCAAAGCACCAAAAAGCGAAGAAATTATTAATAACAATCCCATTGTTAATGTGTATCTCCAGCAACCCTCGACCGATTCAATTAAAAATATTAATAATTTTGGTCAAGATAGAAGAATTTAATAATAAAATTATTTATGGTTAGGAATTACTTCTAACGTATACGCTGACAGTTGAACGAATGGCGCTGAAATCCAAGTTGACGTTCTCATCAAATTGGGGATGATAAGTCATGGTAAGATTCCTGAAGAAATCATCCTCTTGAACGTTGCTTTCGGTATCGAAGAATGTCCCATCGTTTTGACACTCTTCCATATCAGCTACCTTTTGGTAACTGTCCAACATCTCTTGACATTTGGTTAAGGGGAAAGGAATCATCTTGGGGTTATCCGCTCTCCAGTAAGATTCTTTCTGAAAATTTAAAATCACCACCAAACAAGAGTTTCCGATACAGCATTTCTACCTTGGCTAAAAAATCGGAATGATTATATTGGGGATCATCTGTAACCGTGAAATTATCCGCATCAAAGAAATCGTATTCCGAGTCGGTCTCTATATCCTTCTTCCTTTGGCAGGACAAGGTCTCGGCATGCATTTTGATTCTCTAAATCAAATCAATCTCTTTGGTATCTCGAAAAATACTTTACGTACGGATGATATACTTTGATTGCGTTGACTTTCTCTTGCATCATCTTTCTTATATCCTTGGCGATTTCTTGCAACATCTCAGCACCGTCCTCTTTGACGACCTCGGTTTCCGCGAAGCTCTGCAATTTATCGTGAAAATATCGTGCATTTTCAACGGCGAGAATGATTGTTACCTCGCTCACTCTTCTTCTTCTTGTGATTGTTTCGCTGAGTTTAACCAGGCCTTCGCGTAAATATTCGGTCCATGTGTTTACCCTGTATGATTTGAAATGTGATAAAGAATAGATAACGCACTTTTATTTCTAAATAAAAAGAAGTGAGAAAATGCGAGAGTTGGCTAAAGCAAAAGCATATATTATACACACTAAGTATGTTTAATGTAAGTAAATATTCGGAAAAATGTGTTCTTTAGATTTAGAATGCCGTTCAATAGCGTGCGGTAGATTTTCTACATCTGTATAACCTAATTTCGACCACGTTTCGGTTTGGTTACATAAAAGTAGACATGGCCAACAAAATAATCTTTCCCGTTCAATCGAACCAGTTATCCAACCACATTTAGTGTACCATAATGAACTAAAACCACGATTTTGCCGGTTGCCGTCGTTAGATACTACAGATAAATTAGGCCGTTGTTTCTCAATGTTTTGTACGATGTGTAATTTCGTCCCTATGTTTAAATAACTAAAAGAATTTCTTACCAACCAGTGTACAATATCTTGGCAAATTCTAATTTCGTTCATTTTATCCATTTCGTGTGCGTAACCTAACAAAACTCACCCAACGCTTCTTAAGTTATTAGTACTGGGAGCTGGGAGTCGCATGGGCAGTTGCGTAGCAACGTTTTACGACCGATAACGCAACATGCCGATCGGGTAGGATCTCACCGCGGCGGCAAGCCTCCAACCATACGTATTCGCCGTATAAAGTGCACGTGCACTTACGGAGACACATTGCCTTCAGCCATGGCATTAATCATCTGTGGCTAGCCTCCTCGCTTGCTATTATACTACGTACAGTAAAATTTCGCGCATTATTGGAAATTTATTTGCATTTTTAAATTAATGAATAAATATACTATTGATTATATATTTTTGCCAAATTGCTTTATTTTAGTGTATAACCGATGCCTAAACATTATTTTAATACATAATAAACGCTACTTATTTTATTAAAAATGATAGGGGAGGCTTAGCCTCCGTAGCCTCCCCCGGTCGAGCCGCCACTGGTTTAAATGTATATCACTCTATTTTTTGTTCATATGAAATATTCGATATAGGTAATCAAAATTTTAAAAACTGTATTGTATGATTAATAGTCCCAGTTTTAAAACGTTTTTTTTTTTTACTGGTAAGGTAGATGGTTTATCCTTTGATACGTGAATCAAAAACAAATAAGTTCGCAGCTTTATATATTTGTTACTAATTAATAAATATACTCATAATACTGGCTTACCAAGGGATATTATAGATAAGCATTCCCTATTCCCTACCACATCTGCCGTATGCTTCATTTTTATTATTTATTACATACATACATTGGGGAAACAGATAAGTTACGATAGATAACAGATAAATCCTTAAATTTTGCCATGGTGCCTGTAATATTTTAATTTATTGTTGCCCATTGTAAAATGTTTAAAATTGAAGTATAGAACATGTATAAATAACAATCTGTTGCACTTCCTTTTAACTTTATCCTAAATTCCAGCAGAATCGATAGTTAGCAGACAAACAGGCGCCTCTATATATGTCCGCACAAATACAGCATCCCGAAATGGAAATCAGCATCTCATAAGTTTATCAAAATTAATTTCAAATATTTATATAATAATACATCAAGGAAGTTTTTTTTAAATCTTATATTAATAAAAAGTAAAATAGACAAATTGGACCATAATACACTCTAACTAAACAAAAACGTCCAAATTAAAAGTTTCCCAAAAAAATTGCGAAAATTATTATGCTATAAAATGATAACTCACGTAGTTTGTACATTTTCTATTCTACTCGAAGATTGTCCAAGGGTTTCCGTTGACAACAGGAAGACGATGACACAAAAAAGTATTTTCACATTAGCGCGTTTCATTTTATCGGAAATAGCAACGGATACTTTTTGAACGGAACAGATTAAGCCGGAGATGTTTAGATTATCTCGATGCCAGAGACGCTTGCGCAATCCCTTTCCAAGTTTATGAATTTGTACGAAACAAATAAAAAATTACAGATACGCAAGAAAGACGATCGTATGTTTTCTTTTTATCTCACCATACAATCATTTCTTCTATGTAGTTTCTTTTCGACAATGGATAAGTTAAAAATAAAATCAAGGTTTGCATTTGCAACTCTGCATATATATAAGATGTTTAAAATTTGTATAAACACCTGCAAAATTTATAAATATACCTAACGAGATGTGTTTACATTAATCTATTCCTTTTTTTTTTTTGTTCTATTATCACCAAAATGCGATGAAAAACTGCTAATCATAAAGCGGGTTTTAAGTAACTTTAATAATGCAAATTAAATTGTATAAAAATTCAGATTATATTTAAATGAAATAGATATCTACTATATTAGCGCCATCTATCAACACTAATAAGTACGTGAAGTAGATTTCTGCCTAATTTCAATCGCGCCATCTCTTGATAATATTTGACAAACTCCTCATAGATATTTTTTTTATAATTTAATAAAATTAATCAGATTAAATTAAACACTTTAATAACCAAATCCCGCTCGCACCAATTCTTCTCCTATTAACTAGCATTGCGTGTTGTTATTCACACATCAATGTAATGAACAGTTTGACAAGATCCCAGTTTGATGTGTACAGTTGACGATCTTTGACCTTCCTTTTATCATTACTCGTACGCTGGCTACTACTATTTAGATTCATAAAAACAATCGTACGTAAAAGCAATTTTTCAAACAGTCAAGGTCGTAAAGTCGTTTTCTAAATTTATTTAGTAGTATAATTGAAGGAATCCACCGGGTGAAATTTTACTCAATACTTGTAGTTTTGTTTGTCGATTCGTGAGACGCCGCCAACATTTGGAAATCGACTAGTCGTAAGCGATATGGCCCAGGAATTGAGAGAAATATGGAATCGCGCTGATGCTGTTTGCTTCGACGTGGATTCAACTGTGATTAAAGAAGAAGGAATCGATGAATTGGCCAAATTCTGTAATAAAGGGAATGAGGTAGCAGAATTGTAGGTATAAAATTTATTTTATTAATAAATCTATTAAATAAAACACGTAATTTTATTAAGGAAAATGGGTAGTGCGAAATAAAATAAAAATACATTTTTTTATTGGCTTAAAAATTGGTTCAAATTGTACTGCAGTTGATGAGCAATGATGTCTCTAAAAATTTGTTAAAACGATTAAGGCTTTTAAAAAAATATATTGAATGTATGCGTCATCATTTTTATCACCTAGCAAATTTTGAAAGTCGTCTTGTTTACAAATACAACAATTTCTTTTGAATTTCTCGTATTGCTTTATACTATATAAAGTCAAAGTAAAAAATATTTCTTTATAGAACAAATAAAGCCATGGGTGGCACGATGACGTTTCAAGAATCTTTGAAACGCCGATTGGAAATTATCCAACCCACATTACCGCAAATTAGGCAATTTATCCAAACAACCCCTACGACTTTATCGCCGGGGATAAAGTAAGCGGATATAAAGGAAAGTACAAATAGAAGATTAAAACATTTATTTCAGAAACCTAGTACAAAGTATCCACAGTAGAGGAGTCCCCGTTTACCTGATATCAGGTGGTTTTAGATCCATTATCGCTCCCATTGCTAAATCGCTGAATATCTCTGTGGAGTGCATCTTTGCGAATAGATTAAAGTTTTATTTTAACGGTGATTATTTCAGTTTTTAGTTTTACCGGCGGGATTTGACGAGTATGTTTAGGTGATTACGCCGGCTTTGACGAAAACGAGCCCACGTCGAGGAGCGGCGGAAAAGCTGAAGCGATCAAATTATTGAAAGATGAATTCGGATATGAAACTGTGATTTTCATAGGAGACGGTGCCACGGATTTGGAGGCTTGTCCGCCGGCCGATGCTTTTATTGGTAGGTGATGCGAATGGGAATATTCACGATTGGTTGATTTGAAAATTTTAGGATATGGCGGGAACGTTATTCGGGAAGCTGTCAAATCAAAAGCCAAATGGTATATAACGGATTTTAATGAATTATTATCGCTTAGTTATTGATTTTATGTTAAAATAAACGCTTCTGACGTTTTACTGTAATAGTTTAAAGAGAAACAATATATATTTCTACAAAATGTGTACGTGATTTTTATTATTTTGTTATTTATTACTTGCTAAGACCAGATAATAATAGGTTTGTATATATAAATAGAAAATTTACAGATTTTACTTTACTTTATTTTGATTTATTAAATTATTAAAAGACTGTATTCTACCTTGGTAAATATAATGAAAAATGCTCTTTTCTCCAAACAAGAAACATTAATTTTTATTGTCTATTTTGAGACGATTCGGTAAATTTTGCAGTTGGTAATATTTGGTAACAAAACTAAATTGTGAATGTGTTGTTGGCTGTTGTTGTTGTACGTAGAAATTTAAAAACGATATTGCTAGTGGTTCTTTTTATAGAAAGCATTTGGAAAAATACTCTCAAGAAACGAGATACATAAACTTATTATTGCACTGAACGCAATCCAATTTGTTTTGGCAAGCGATAAAGCCGGCTGTCATCAAATGTCAAATGCGTCAAAGGAAGCCGATCTTTCCAAGGTAGTAGCAAAAATAGAGAATATTATCTGATTTTTACGTTTTATAATTTCTAAATTCGATCATTTATGTTCAGATTATTAATCTTACTTAACGTTTCCTTATTAGTGATGGCGTGGCGTTCGCATGGAAAGTCGAACGCCGAATTGATACGCAACTTACGCAGTGAGTACCGATCTTTTTTAGGTTATGTTCGAACACAACAAACTGCGTCGTTTCAGGCAATGGGATAATCAAATCGACACGGGTGGAGGAGGCGATGTCGAGCGTGGATCGCGGTAATTATTCGCCTAAGAACCCGTACATGGACGCGCCACAGGGTATAGGTTACGGAGTCACCATCAGCGCACCTCACATGCATGCACACGCCCTGGAATTGCTGAAAGAACAACTCGTCCCCGGCGAGAGAGCGCTGGACGTGGGATCGGGAAGCGGTTACTTGACCGCTTGCATGGCTTTGATGTTAGGCGAGAAGGGGTAATCGCGAATAAGTGACAGTTGTAGATCGAGGTTTAAAACAGGTATTCGGAATCGTTTCAGTCTTGCAGTTGGGATAGAACATATACCGGAATTGGTTGAGTTGTCGAAGAAGAACATACAGAAAGACAATCCTGATTTGATCACTTCAGACAGAATAAAAATTTTTGTTGGAGATGGTCGTCTTGGTAGTCCCGAAAACGGCCCTTATAAAGCGATTCATGTAGGCGCAGCATCACCCAAATTACCTGAAGAGTTAGTGAAGCAGTTGAAGGTAAGCTCTTAGTTTTATTATTACTCGACATTAAGCTTAATTTTTTTCTTTTTAAAATCAATAACCAAACTTTTAATAGTGTTGAACTTGCTATCAAGAACAGACGGTAAAAAACTGTTGGCATCATTTGATACATGAATTAAGTAAAATTTTGATTTTATTACAAATGATATTGTTTCTATCCAAGTTATTTTTTAATAGAATATAAAGCGACGGATTCTTTATGTTCCACCATAGTCGGTGTACGAACTTCCGGTATATGAGCTACGAACAATTATTTTTTTTAGCCTGGAGGTAGATTGATTGTCCCAGTTGGTCCGGCAGGTGGCGAACAGACATTAGAACAGGTCGATAAACTACCCGATGGTTCAGTACAGAGAAAATCCTTAATGGGTGTCATATACGTCCCACTAACAGATAAGTCTAATCAATGGCCTTACAGCTATTGACCGATTATTACCGTATTAACAGCAATACTCGTTATTTTGACGTTCGCTTATTTTAAATTCAGTTAGGACGGTGTGTCTATCTATCGCACTTTTATCAATTTTGACAAGAACCGCAAAGTATAGCCGGAAAATCTGTTCACTAGTCTAAACGAGTTATACTGTAAAATACTGCGACCTAAGAATTTCGTTAGTGAACGATAAAGACCCGGGAACAAACTGCCTCGTTGATCATCAGTATTGATAGTTGAATGTTTTTTTTTTTCATTTTACAACATTCTGCAATGTATATAATATTATCTATGATTATTATAATTATTTTCACCATCGTTATTGCAATTACAGATTGAGTATGCAAGAACACGCGGCATATTAAATTTATGCGATGCTTTTCCACTTCGGTCATGTCATAACATTCTTATGATACGACGATGATATTTTATTTTGTTTTGTGTACCTGCGTTGTTGAGTTAAAATCTATATTTTAAAATAAATGTTTCGTGTAAGCTACTTTTGTGTTTTTTTCTTATCTATGTATATTATCACTGTTTGTACAATTGCATGCAACCAGTCTTTTTTTTTACAATAAATAAGTCTGATAATACAAGCTATTTCTTTATTATCAATGTCATAATAAGCTTTGGGAATAGATTTTTTTGAATCAATGCTGAAAAAAATTACATTGCAACTGAACAAAACTTATTCACTGTTGCTTATCTTCAGTTGTTTTGTTAACATTCTTGGACGGCACCCCAGTTTGCGTAATGGAAATTTCTCTTTCTTCCACGTCTTCTCTCTCTATCTTCGGTACCGTAATACTCAGCACCCCGTCCGAAGACAGAGTCGAAACAGCTTCCTCTAAATTATGACCTTCAGGCACTATGTACTTCCTGGTGAAGCGCCTCGAGACGCTCCCATAATCATCTTCTCTTTCTTCGTGCTTGCCCTCGATCGTTATGATATTCTTCCCGGTCACTTTGACCGTAATCTCTTCAGGTTCAAATTGCTGCACGTCCAAATTAACCTGGTACTTATTCTTGTCAACGGTGATGGTCGAACCGGAGTCCGCTTCTTGCAGACTCGACCTCCACGGTCGCAGATAGCCGCCCGATGGAACTCGGGCTAAATTTCCGGACGATGAGCAGATGGCTGTTAGCAGGTCTTCGGGTGTTACGTGGCGGGGGTGCCTCTGATTGGGTGGCGGTCCCAGACGGAGGGAATTCAAATCTTCCAGCAGAAACGGTAGCAAGGACATTGCTGTTTTCTCTATGAAAGGCGTAGGTCAACTAAGGATTCCGTTCGGTGGGTCAGTGAGTTGGGAAATGGGTCGAATTGCGCATGCGTGCTGTCGAAATCAATATTATGCAGCTGTTGCGTAAGATACAATCGTAAATTTAATTTTCCTTTTGTAACACTGCAGTTTACACATGGAAAACGAAAGAATTTTTTTTTTAAAACTAGAGGTAGGTATCTTACAAACAATTCATTGTGTTAATGTCAAAGAAAGATTTACTTTTAAATTAAAAAATACGGCGTTCCAGTAATATCAGCCTACCCAATAAACTATTGATTTTTGGTAACATGCGCGATAGCAAGAGGGCGTGCTCAATGAAGTGAGACACACTCGAGGTAATATCTAGAAACGTGATAACTCGCACGTGAGAACATAACCACACCCCACTATCTTCGCGATTCGTTTGTCACTTCGCCAGCCTCTTTGAGCTAGCGACGCAAGATGCGCGTGAAGGTGGGGTTTCCGCCGATAGAAAATTCATGTACTGTACACAAAAATGCTTAGGCAATTTATGTCTTCACTACTTTTAACCCCACATGAACGAAAACAAGCATAAAGATCCGTTGAAATTAGAGTTTTATTTAATTTTCTTTAACTTGTGCTTTGACACACCTCAACAAATTTTTGTTGATTGAGAAACGAAGAACGATTTCCGTTTCGATAATCACAAATTACAAGCAAAAAAAGAACTTAGAGTTATCATCATTAATCATTACAGAGTATTAATGAAAACAAAGGCGACTTTACTTATAATATTGTTTTTTGAATTTTGGAATGTTGTATAGTACAATTTGTATTATACTATTACAAGATAAAATAACTACTAGCGTTATTGGAGAGTAACGTTCTGTATTTTTAGACAATTTACAATGTCAATAACCACTATGTAACTAAGGTTACACATAATATATAACACATCTTCCCTCTTAAAGATCTAATCTAGATGGTCTCTTAACTAATCTACCCGATCTAGTTGTTACAACATTTTTTGTTGGGAGATTAGTGCACTGCACACTACGCTGTGATTCGCTGATATTTTGTGACTTACAACCGTTAGATAAATCTACAGAATCATCCTCAGCAGACTTTACAACTATAGGTTCATCTATTGTAGCTGGAGTTGTTCTGTATTTTTAGACAATTTACAATGTCAATAACCACTATGTAACTGGTTACATATAATATATAACACAAAATTACGCATGACAAGATTGTATTACCAACATAAAACTCAGTAAAAATATTGAAATTCACTGCGTGGATAAAAAATCCAATTTTAAATAATAAATGACAGTAAACTAATGCGAAATATGAAAAAATAGTACATTTTAACATTCATGCTTTACATTAATCGTCCATAATGTTTTTGTGTCACATGAATGGTCACACCAAAGGCGGGAATTTTAAATATATATACATATATAACAAAAAACACGTGTCACAGTGATTCTTGCTCTTCTGAGAGGAATTAAAATATTTTGTAATTACGCTATCACAAGAAAGATTTGACTGTTTCTTAAAATATCAATCATAAATGTCAAACTTAATTATTTCATTGTCAAAAAAATATTTTCTGAACTGTCATATCCCAGTTCTAATTTTAAAATGCAATTTCTTGTTAAAAAAAAAACTTTTAAAGCAATTACCTATACCAAATAAAATCAGCAATTCATCGAAACATCACAACAAAATTTTACTTCAAAACAAACAAACGCAAATTTCTACATCAGTTTCCGACTCTGATCTCGTATAAACAACTTTTCCATACCAACATCACCTTTCTTTGCTATTTCCAACCGAAAATATTTCGATTACATGAACGGCAAATCTACTGTAGGTACACATCAGAAGTTTCTGACCTACGCAACATTACCGCAATTCTATTTTTACTTTGGATTATTCATTTAGCGCTCACGAAAGTGCACGCATTTTGAAACTGCGAGGTTTCTAGAAGGATGATTCGTGGTATAAAAGCCCTGCCTCAGACGGCACCTGCATCAGTATTACTAGAAACCGTTAAAGTTTAACGCAAATCGCTACGAAATGTCTATGTTTCCATATTACTGGGACGATTTCAGAACTCATCTTCGTCCATCCAGGATGTTAGATCAACAATTCGGAATGGGATTGACCGATGACGACATGCTATCGCCACTAACTTTACCTACCCGTTCGATGGTGAGGAGCCCTTTCGGTTATTACAGACCGTGGAGGTCACCGTCTTCGGAAAAGGACGCAGGATCTACCGTTAGCGTCGATAAAGATAAGTACCAGGTGAATTTGGACGTCCAACATTTCGCTCCGAACGAAATTACGGTGAAGATTACTGGAACCAACACTGTCACGGTGGAGGGCAAGCACGAAGAACGGCAAGACAACCACGGATACATTTCTAGGCATTTCGTCCGGAAATACGTATTGCCGGAAGGATTGAATGTCGACAGAATAGAGTCGAATTTATCCTCCGACGGTGTTTTGACTATAACTGCCCCGAAGAAAGCTGCACTTACAAATGAAGAAAGGACAATTCCGATTACACAAACCGGAACTCCTTCTAGAACGGCTGAAACTGCGAAAACGATCGAAACAAAAACAGAAGAGAAAAAATAATTTTTTTGCCTTTTGCACTTATATCTTTCTAATTAGTAGAGGCTAAGCTAGCGTAAGCTTTTTTTTTTACTAAGTATATGCCTATTACATATAGTTTCTTGTCGATGCATTTTATAAATAGCTCTACGATGCATTAAAAATAAACAAGTAGAATGGACACCTTGCCAATGTTGTTTTTTTTATTATTTTGATTATTGAAACCTTGGTACAGAAATAACAACGTTGTTATTTGAAAGACTGAATCACTTGTCAAAAATTTTCCATTAATATCCTGCAATAACGCACAACATAATAGTGATTTTAAACTTGAAATAAACTCAAGAAAATATAGATTCCTTTATGATTACAATTGTACACTAGTTAGTCAATGTGTTGGTAGTATTGCTCAATTCCGATTTTTTTTATTTTATTTTTTAAAGAGAATAATACTCAGCCATAAGAAGCATCTCCTAGTTTGATTTTGTTAGCAACAGCAATAAAATTATTTCTATATAAAAACGATTCTTCATAAAAAAAATGTATCCTGTATATAATCTTTTTATGTACACTTATACTGGAACAGAAGTTTATGTCATTTTAAGAAATCTATTTAACGGTTGATGTGAAGGAAATTTTCTGATTTTTCTACAAAAATATTTTGTGACATAAAAATTGTAGGGAAATTTATAAATGTGTAATCCAGTTGGTAGTAATCGTTTCTAAAGCAACCGCAAATGCCGAACGACTTTCAAATGTTTGGATAATAAAATGAGTTTATTCGTGATTAATAACTTGATGTTTATTAACAAACTGTGTGGCTATTGTGTGTTTAATTATCATAGTTATATGTTACAAATCTTATTCGAAATTGTTAATTTGCTGAATTCGTTCTGTTTTTACCATGAAGCTTACATGAATGTCACCGTTTGGATATCGCAAAATATTAAGGTAAGGTAACAGGAATTAATTAAAGCACGTTTATTTACCCCAAAATTTATTTTATTTAATAATAAAAAACTTAATACATTGGACACATCATCGAAAATCAAAACGTAGAACACAAAATATAATCCTGCGGAGATCAATATATTAATTTTTATATAACAGGGTTATCTCCAATTATCTAAAACGAACGATAAAGTAAAAACAGTTTAATTTTTTTTGGCAATCGTATCTCATATAACATCATATTATACATACATTTGTAAATACTGTCGAAAATTTAATACAATCTTTGGCCAATAGCGGATTACATATTAAAGCATACTTTATCTGTTACCGTATTATATAAAAATTCTGAATTTTCGCTATTCTCATCTCTGAACATTCGTTCTTCAATTTTTTAATATAGTAGTCTTATTATATCGATATCTCCTATATATATATATATATGTTTAAAATTTATTTTATAAAATTAATAACTAGGTATAAAAATATTTAAAAAGAAGAATTGTACTTTATTTAGGATATTATTCAAAAATTCACGTAAGAACAATGTAAAATACAAATGTACCGTAAATAGCGTAATAATGTTACAATATTGGTGTTCTTTGAATTACATTTTATTTTAAACACGTTCTTATTAATAATATTTCGATAATAAAAAACCTCATACGCTTCCACATTAGTTAAATGCCTCTGTTGAACACATACAAGGTGTTTATATGTCAACATTCCAAGATTTATTTATACTAGATGCTGCGTGAAATGTACAACTTATGATCGGTATGTTTTTAGCTTTCGTTTGAATTTGAAATGGTAGGCAAATTTCTTACAAATATCGTAGTTGTGGTAATAGCAAGCGAAATATGGGGCGATTCATTAATGTTATGATAAACTTTGCCAGATGATAGCGTTGTAATTCTTTCTTCGTACGTTTGTCTGTTTTTTTCTAGGAATTGTCTATCACTTATCAAAGTTTGCCATAGAGCTAACGAATCACCTTCTATATTATTATAAGTAAAAATATGGAAGCGATTGATAATAATTATAATTATAATAAAAGAAAAACAGTCTGCATAGCTTCTTAAAGTAAATCAAGCATTTGTTTATAAAATTTAAAAAGAAAAGTGATGTTCAGACGGTCTTGTTATAATTTAATACTTTAATATACTTGGTATATGGTGCCAAAGACTGCTAGATTGTTCTGGTTACAATAACACAAGCCAAACGTTGCAATTCGTTGTAGTTCCTTGTTTGTTTATAACATTCATTCACTTTTATGGACTAAAATATTCAATATGCTTTTAAAATGATTTTTTTCTGTTAACGAAGCAGTCGTAAGACATCTTAGATTTAATATTCTAATATAAATAATACAGTCTTTGTTTATATCATTCTTTTTTTTGACATATTAATGTCCGTACTTTCTTAAATAAACGAATATACTTTCTTTACTTATAATATATCATACTAATTTTTTTAATAAATGCTTTTCTGCTTTAACTGTAATTTTTAATATGAGGAAATTTTCTATATTAAAAATTTTACCTCGTGTCGGACTTGAACCAGGCACCTCCCGTTTGCCGGACGGGGCTGAGAACGGGAGGTGCCTGGTTCAAGTCCGACACGAGGTAAAATTTTTAATATAGAAAATTTCCTCATATTAAAAATTACTGTTAAAGCAGAAAAGCATTTATTAAATGATTTCACACTGTAAGAAAAATTGCACTTTGCATACTAATTTTTCTTATTTCAATGACTAAATTTATGTTTCTTATTACAAACACCAAAAGTTACTTTTTGTAGATAAAATAGTGGACTTTCAATATTTGTATACATATATACAGAGTGGTCCACTTAAAATGTTGTAAAATTGACAATTATTTTTATGAAAAATTATAAAAAGGTTGACTTGTTTCATATTTTCAGTTGCCTTTTAGCTATTTTCAATAAAAAAATATTAGCATTCATTTGAATTGTAATGGGATATTATATAACACCCAAATAAAACGGGCATTTCGATTGGTAAAGGTGGTTAAAGTAAATTGTCCCAAAGATTGGCTTGCAGTATATTGAAGGGGCATTTATAAGAATATCTGTTAATATTTTTTTTTGAGTAGTAGTAGTTTTCCAAGGTTTATAAGTAATTTTGTTTATTTCCCAAAACAAATCGTCTACAATTAATTATTGCTCAGGTAAAGTGTTAATATAAATAACACCTCCTCTCAAGATATTAAAACGTTCCTTTTTAAGTGGACCACACTGTATCAACATTAAATTATAATAATACTTTTGCGAAATAGAAATAAATAAAACAATTAAAAAAAAAATATAAAATAAAATAAAAACAAGTTGCCCTTTGGTTGACATATTTCTCACATAAAATTAATTTCTTTCTTTACATATATACATAGCATGGCATAAAAAAAACAGCTGCTATTCGGACATATACATTTAGCTTGTCTAATCAAGAAAAGGTTCATTGCTACGCAGATACACCATTGCTATAAGCGGTTCCTACTTTTCGCAATGGTCCCATATAAATATTTAAATACAGAGTGGATTCGAAAAGAAAACCATTGAAATTGTATTTTGTATAAATATGTAGTATATGCAGGGTTATTAGGAAGTTTTGAGACGTATCACAAGTGTGCTACCATTTATTTATTGATTAAAATTTTGACATAAAGGAAATATTTGCTATGACAAATGACGTTTCATCTTGGATTTTTTTAAATAGCAATATGGATCTGGTGTTCTATTTCCGGACTTTGTGACAACCCTGTCTTTATAAAAAAAACTATTTTCAATTTTGAATTGGTTTTTCAATGATCTCTTTTTATATATATTATAAAATATTATAAAGTAAGTAGGTATATTGAAAATTACAACTACAGTGTGTTTATATTCAGAGCAAATTGCAAATCTAAGATTAAAAGGGGAAGCGCTGCCAGATAAAATACTAAAAAAAAATTAATTATAACGGACAATCACAAGCTAGGACCTATCGGGGATTCACCTAATATAGGAAATCCCACCATTTACATTGTATGTAATATATTAAAAACGTATATCTTAATAGTTGATGAACACTCTTTATATAATATAATCAGTATATTTATTTATATTTACCAAAAGCGTATTTTATATGAAACGATGTCTAAAACAAGAAATAGAGAGACGAACACACTTATTATCCAAATACACACAAATTTTTCTTATCCTACTGTACACATATAAAAAACAATAATATTTATGGAATGCTTTCAAATTTTTTCACCTATATATTCGATTTTCTTAATGGTATCTTCTAAGTTCATAGTATTCACGATATTACTTTTCTTTTATTTGTTTATATATATATATACATAGACATATTTGGTCGTTTTGTGATATTTATGCATAAAATGGCAAGATGGTGA
Source organism: Cetonia aurata (assembly GCA_949128085.1). Lineage (NCBI taxonomy): Eukaryota > Metazoa > Arthropoda > Insecta > Coleoptera > Scarabaeidae > Cetonia > Cetonia aurata. The sequence continues at coordinate 42,931,493 of OX421885.1, forward strand.
GTGATGCAAAATGTTTTCTTTCTTTTTCAGTGAAGGGTTTGTGAGGGGTGAGTATATCTAGTGGAGGACCTGTTCGTGATGATATGTCTTTTTATACGTGAAGTTGTGATGGAACTGTAGGAGTATTTATTAAAAACATCTGCGACGTACGCTGTGTACAAATTAAAAACAGATACGTTCTATCGTTTAACATATTCAAATAGGTGTATAATATTTAGAGATTTAACAATTATTTTTTTACTTACAGAGGTGGGTGCATTTTCACAGAGACGAAATTGATATCTCGCCAGTAAAAGATTAATATAATATAATAAAAAAAAAGTTACGTACAGTTAACTTCGTGCACTAAAATAAATCAAAACGTTTTTGTTCGGATAATATCCTGAATAAATGAAGCCATACACCAAAGCTTGTAAGATATGGGATTTAGAAAACCCAAAGAAAAACAAAATGAGCGATTTAAGTAAAAACGTAAAAGTGGATTTATTGAAGAGCGAAATCAGACAAGATTAAAACTTCTGGCTAGTCCACGGGAATAAGGTATTAAAAAATAGAGGTACGCTAATGTACAAGGAGGAAAATAAAACAAATCCCTTGAAATGAGAAATTGGATCCAATAGAAAAAAATTGCGAAAATAGAAAAAAAGGAACTTTTACAAGAACACGAAGATAACAAGAGAAACTGATCTTATTTTTAAAATAAACACGGAGATTTAATAGGAAACATTGAATAAAAATTTAATAGGTGGGCAGAGTATTATAACTATGCCCTAAATATTGTGAATCATGAATAATAAATGTCAAAAATTCAGGTGTATGCATAAGTCTTTTGCGGTTTTACTAAGAGATAGCACAACCGAACAATACGCCATGTATAAATTCGACACCACGTCAGTTTATTTGTATGACAATAACCTACAAAAACACATACAAGTTGAGTCTGCCAATTGATAGCATCTCTGTTGTATAGTTAACTGATCATGTTGACGTTTGTGCCTGAAAAAGAACATTTGCGGCACGTTTTGCTTTTTCTATTTCATCAAAAGAAAGAGGCAGTGGAAAGTCATCGTTTGCTGGTAGAAACTTATGGTGAACACGCTTCTTCGATTAGGACATGTGAGACATGGTTTTGACAATTTAAAAGTGGCGATTTTAATGTGAAAGACCTGGTAGACCACAAAAGTGCGAAGACGAGCAATTGCAGGCGTTACTGACCCTACTCAAACTCAACAGCAATTAGCAGAAGCATTAAATGTGACACAAGAAACCATCAGCAGACGTTTACGAGCAATGGGGAAAATCCATAAACTTGGTAAATGGGTACCACACGATTTGAATGAACCACAAATGGAAAATCGCAGTCACTTGTGAAATGCTGCTGCAACGCTACGAAAGAAAATCATTTCTGCACCGAATCGTGACTGGTGACGAGAGATTAATTTATTTTGAAAACCCAAGGCGAAGAAAATCGTGGCTGGCCCTTCAACACCAAGGCCAAATCGCTTTGGCAAGAACACCATGCTTTGTGTCTGATGGGACCAGATCGGTATTGTTTATTATGAACTGTTGAAGCCCGGAGAAACCGTTAACGCACAACGCTATCGCCAACAAATGATTAATTTAAATCACGCATTGATCGGAAAACGACCGGAATGGGCCAAGAGACATGGCAAAGTGATTTTGTTACACGACAATGCGCCGTCTCACACAGCAAAACGAGTGAAAGACACTTTGAAATCGCTTGGATGGGACATCCTTTCGCATCCGCCGTACTCCCCTGACCTGGCGCCATCAGACTATCGCCTCTTCGCATCAATGGGGCACGCGCTCGCAGAGCAGCACTTCAGCGATTTCGAGGAAGTTGGAAAGTGGCTTGACGAATGGTTTGCCGCAAAAGACACACAATTTTTCTGGCAAGGTATTCATATTTAACTGAAAGATGGGCTAAGTGTGTGGAAGCTGAAGGCCAATATTTCGAATAAACTCAAAATTTATGTGTTTATTTTACCACAGAAACCGGAAAAGATTTATGCATACAACATTAAATAAAAATTCAATAGGTGGGCAAAGTATTTTGCCCTAAATATTGAAAGTTATGAATAAATGCCAAAAATTAAAAAAAAATAATAAAAGTGCAGACGAAAATGATGTTACCGTATAAGTAACGTACTGAAAGACAGAATTGGCATGTCACAATAAAAACAGATTCCAAGGAAGTGATAATTAATTGAGTAATTTACATAAGTATCTCACTAATTGATTTCACGTATAAAACTTTAGCGAGAATGATTAGTGAAATGAGTTTTTATCATAATAAATTACTGCGAGAATACTAGGCGTAACGCATTGGGAAATAGGGAACTTAAAGGATAAAAAAATTATGAAGAAATTTAAAGGAGAGTAATCAGAATTTACCAGGCCTATAGAATTAGCTTGTTGAACGCACCAATACGCAGCAACATTATGAAATTTTCTATTACTAATTAATCATCAAACATATGCATGACAACAGCGCCATCTATCGTTTCACAGTGGTAATTAGTGCGCAATTCCGTGCATATCAAACTTGTATATATGACATGCAATTACTGCTTTAGTGAGCAAGCTTCTTAAATGTTAGATATTACAAGAGCAAAACTCTCTTATATTTGACGGGATTTCAATGATGTCCCTGTGAAAAATTAAAATAAAACGGATGAATTGCGATAAATAAAAGACAAAGTATTGAGTTAATGATCAGATAAACGAAATAAATCTAGAGATAATTTACAGATACGAATTGGAAGAACGTCATTTTTGGAATAGTGCGCATGCATCACCTTTATATTAAGTTCCCCAATATGTATTTATTCCTTTTGTTGAAAATGCGTGCGCACTATTATTTCTGCATACAAAAAAAGACGCATACAATATCGGCTGGCCACACTTACTCCGTCTATATTCGCGGCTTATACGTCAACGTGACGTGTATAGTCTCGATGGTCTTGACTGGGGGCGTGGTCTTCTCCTGCCGCCTCTCCGCCGGCTCCTCCCCCTCCTCTTCCTCCATCTTCACTTCGTTGGTGGCGGCCGCCACGGAAGGGGGAGGCGCTGGCGTGTTCGGCGGACACGGACAGGTGCACAGCTCCCCTTTACTCTTGAAGCTGCACGACCTGGACATATTTTCGTACTTGAGCTTGAAGCTGCCGGGGCGCGAGCCCGAATTCTTGCGCTCCGATCTGCCTTTGAAACTAATCAAAGATTCCGGTAAACACCAGTATTAAAAGATGTACAAACCTTCAACGGAGAGATCAACAAAAGGGATACATGTTAATAAAACATATTCTTTCTATGTGCGTTTCGTTTTTGTTTGTTTGTAGAAAATAAAACGAAAGAAAAAGATAAGGTACAGCTAATTTAGAAACTAAAAGTAACTAATCTGCAATTTTAAATGCCGTAGGATGAATAGAATGTAGAAGAACCCAAGCAAAAAATGTTTATAAGCTTGTCGTAGAATATCTAGAAAGAATATATTATTATTGTAAGAGAAAATATAAAAACTAAGGAAAATGTACAGGCAACCAATCATACACTCAATCATTCATCCGTTAAATTGATCTTTGCTATTTCCAGAAACACTTTATTATTAGTTTTAATAAATGATTAATTGCTCTATCAGAAAAATTAGATGAAACAAAAATGTTAGTTGAAACACAAACTACGTCAGCATAAGCACCTGTTCGATCTTGAACCGTTCTCCTTATTTCTACGACTTGATCTATGCAAATAATGACGTTTATCTCTAGAATTCGACCGACGAATGCTCGGCCTCTTCTGAATCGATTCCGCACTCAACGATAATCCCACGGCTCCAACTAGAATCATAAAACGTACATCTCTATTATTTGCATCGTCTTAGCGTCGATCTTCTCATATTTACCGATTGTCCCGGAAGATGAGCGCCTGAGTAACGCGTTTGTCAAAGCAGAAACGTCGGCGTCATTGAACGGTATATCGAGAGAACCACCGCAGCTGGTACACTCAACAGATGGCGCTAAGAACCATTGCGATCGGGTGCGCATCCTTTCGGTTTGTCTTTCGTGCACCTGACGGGATTAAAACAAAATCTCAATATTAATTAATAAGATGGATATATGGGGCGCGTTTTATGACCAATTTACCTGCGGTAAATAACTCAGACTTCTAGTACTCTCAGCGTATCGATTGACGGCTCGTAATTCTTCTAAGGTCATCCGGGGACCGGAGTGCGTTTGACTAGTTTTTGACGATCGACTAGCGCTTGAGGATCGCGACGTGCTATTACCCTATGTGTACGTTAAGCAGAATACAGGATAAAATTAAATGTACACCTAAAATTTATTGGAACATGCCTTAAAAGATACTTATAAACTACATTTTCAGCGCCCAACGTGGGGATCTTCCATAACATTAGAGATTTATATATACGAGCTAATTTTATTATCATATTTGAATGTAAATAAGCAATATAAAATACTTAGAATGCATTGTAATGATGCATCATACTTAATGTGAATAATTTGCAAAAATAATTGCACACCCTTGTTATTACAAACATCATACTTTTCATTCCACAAATCGTAAACAGATATTCTAAAAAGATAAGAACCTTAAATAGACCATTCTGTTCCAGACTTATAGACAATCGTGTGCAAGATTCCAAAAGCGTATGCTCGGTAATGATGCCCAGTGAGTTCGAGTTGACGGATTGGTTCTTCAGCCCGGCTTCCGCAAGAGCCGGTGTTGATTGACACTCCTCTACTTGAGACATGGCTGCAATTAGAATAAAAAGGGGTGCAAGTGTAGATCTGTAGTCTTCGTACCCTAAACTAATTTGTTATATTCTATATGAATTTCTATTGTCGGATCGTTTGGTTAGTTAGGTGGTTTCTCTTTGATCAGAGACTGCGTGTTTGAATATTTCAGTATTTGCTAGTAAGTTTAGTTCTCTTACCTGTCAGAATACTTTTGTTTCGTTTAAATAAATACAAATCAATTACCAATATCAATTATGGATATGACGGTTATAAGTCTTTAACATTTGGCAGACAAAGCATGTTATAACTGATTGAATCATATTGAATTTAATATACTTCCTATGTGATACGGCTTCCAGTTAAACAAGCGATTATAATCATTGGTATTTAAAGACGCCATATTTTTGTACGTTGCCAAGTTTACACAATCTCCTGGTATTAGATGAATAAAAGAGGCTATAACATTTAACTCATGTAAGAGCAATTCTACATAGGTATGTAAGTAGGTAAAAACTTGCAACCTCGCACAGGACAGGCATTTTTTTTTTGTTAGGTTTTGAAGTAATGTTCAGCAATTTTGACGTTTCCTAAAACTAAATGTTTATTTTTTAGAAATAAATGGTAAGTATTATATTATTATTATCTAACGTGAATCGTTTCTTTTATTACATTGTTATGGATTTGGAAACATTTTAGTACAAAAATAATACACTAATACGAGCAGCAAAATCGATTCACCCATAATAAACGCGCATGCAGACATGTTTTCTTCAAAAACGATATGACTGACACGTGAAAATATATACAGTCGTAAAGCCTGAAACTTTAGCTTCAAGGTGACACCATCAATATAAAAATCAACTGAATACTTTTTCAAATAATGTAATTTATGTTAAAGTCTAGGGAAAATGGGAATTTAGACATGAAATTATTGAGGAATTAAGGTTATTTATTTTTACGATCAAACAAGAAATTATTTAGTTAAAACACGGTCACACAAGATATCCGATGACTCCGATATATTTTCTATACTTACTCATTTAAATTGCATAATTAAAACATTATACGATCAGTTTTAATTGTAATGGTATTTTAACCTTAAATCCGAAGTTTCAGGCGTTTCACTGATGCATGTTTTTAATAAATCGGTCAACTCTTTTTTTGAAAAAATCATATTTATGTGGGTGAGTCGATTTGGTTGCTCGCAAGTGTATATTATAAATTTGGTATAATGAAAGGTATGACAAACTACCTAACTTGAAACATCTGTACTTATCGCTGAATTTACATTCCACTTTTGCTGATTTTTTTTTCATTGCCGTCATCATCATGATAAAAATGGTCGTTACGTCTGTTAACAACAATGATTTATAGAAGTACTACCTAGGTTTTGAAATTTGCCATTCTGCAAACGAGAATTGGCCGTACGTTTGTCTGCTTAATATTTTTCCTCTTTATTCCATGTAAACCTTCTATATTGATCCATTTGTCTTCGTGCTCTATTCTTAATCTAAATTAACTGTACGCCAATAATAATTCATGATAAAAATGTTTTAATACCCTTTTGCGAATACACATATAATATATACAAAAATGAAATGAGGTGTTTGACGAAATATATATTGGATAATTATTTTTATCCAGGTGACATTTGACCTTTCAAATATGTCTGTGTGACGCTTCCTTGAAACGATTTAAAATTTTTCGTTTTGAACGGAATAAATACCGCCAATAATTATTCTTATTAGAAAACAAGGAATAGTACGTCAATGAAGTTGCTTCGCTATTGTCTTGAGATTATGTATCATAACATGATAACATTTTCTGTTTAAATTCCCTTGATTTGTGTACTACGTGGATTTAATAGAGCCATTGTTTTAATTGATAGTACTTGGTTGAACTACACAATAAAAAATTAAAAAAAAAATATTAGGATACAAACTAAAATAGGTTTATGATTACGTATTAATTTTAAAACAATAACATATTAAAAATTTTATATCACAAATTAAATCCCCTTTTAAAATTTGAAGAAGTATATAATATATATTGCCCGGTTAAAAAAAACTATAAAATTCCAATCGATCGATTGTTTTCTTCTCAGCAATTGCATAAGTCTGTACTTTGAATTTAAATGAATATTTTTGTAGTACTTAAGAATAAATTAATGTTTCTGTTATAATTGAAATGAGGCTTCTATTTGGAAAGCTTTTCATTCTCTAAAGATGCACAAGTAATTTTATAATGCCTCCCCAAAATAGCATAAACAATCGAATAACAAAACGAACGTACTATTGCTGCACTCTGTATAAGAAAATATCTTATGATATATCTTTAATCTTTTCTCTCTTTTGGTAATGTAGAAAATTTGACAAAGGCACTTTTTTCACTTTCTTCTTTCTTATTAATGAAGGTATATCATACTTTTTATACACCTTGTGTGAGATTCTTTTAGTTACAAGAATTATAAATGGAGATCTATAAAAATCGACTGTTACAGACAAAATATTAAATATTTAGCACAAATCTAAACTACATAAAACAAGAACAGGATGATGCATTACGGCAACTACGAAGATTATTAGGAAAATCTAAAATCTGGGATCGACATGCACAAGAACAAACAAACAAAAAAGAAACTGCACGAGCCCATGCAACAAAAAAAAAAAACTACACTAGACAGAGTAAAGTAACAAGCAAACGTGAGAAAAAATAAAAATATCAAAAATCATAGAAAAATGCAAATTTATTTCAGTATAAAAAAATATCACAGTGTCATCATCAAAATATATAGATATATATACGATCTAACATCATCAATATACTAATTAATAATACATACTAAATATTAAATTTAAATAATATATATATATTGTGTTCTTGTGTGAATGTATATATGTTGCATGTCGTGGTTTGTGTTTATTCATCGACATACAACGTGTGACGACAAGTTGTTCGGTTACACGTACAAAATTAAAAGATGCCTACTTTAAAAAATGAGAAAAAAGGAAAACGCTACTGTTCGAACTAAACAGAAACTAGAACAATTAATAAATATATAAATGTATATTAAACAACATCAATCGAAGGTACTCTGTATATGTTTCATGAATGCCACTAGAAATTACAAACATTACGTGTAATTAGTATACTTTAGTGTCTAGGTTACCTTCTAAACTATATTTTGAGCGCCAACGATCGCATTCATACTGCAACCAAGTCTTTTCAGCCTCAAACGAGACTTGTCCTACAAAGAAACGGTATCAGAACAGTTGACGCCTTAATGGTCTATCTACTTTTACCGTTTTCATAACGAGAAAGGGACGTTCATTTCAGTATGTCTCTTTTCATGTGAAATTTCGATAATGAATTCCCGTATGTATTATTATTATATTAATTATAAATATCGAGATGCAGAATTAAACAGTCGACAATGCGCTTCTGACTGGGTATCAACAGAATAATTGGTTGAAAAGATCTAATATATTTTTGATGCGGTTTTAAAATTACAAGGCGATCATCTACGTAACGTTTGAAAAGTTTAATACTAAGTCCAAGTGTTTGAACTATCATTGAAACACGGGTTCTAGCTCTTCTACTACTAATTGGACAATGACGCTAGATATGGCACCACGCATTGCTAATCTATCCACTTGTTTATAAAATTTATTTTCAAATTGACAGTACGTTGCAGATAAGGTTAAATCAGTAGCGGTAATGAATCCGTTGAAAGCCGACACACCTGGTTTAGATAAAAAAAAAACATCTGCTTATTCGTAAAAGTACCGACGAATTGAAGAAGATTATTTTGATCCTACACCACTTTCTACAATATATAAATCAATATTTACTTCCAATCACCATTATGAAATTAGCAGCATAACTAGAAAACCGGGCCCGTTCACCCAACCAACTAATTAGTCGGTTGATGACCTGGGGCGTAAGCGGTCATCAACCAACTAATTAGTCGGTTGATGACCGCTTACGCCCCAACTCGACAGAAAGCAGAAAATCAATTCAATTATTTTGTAACCAGAACTGGCTTTGAAAACCTGCTCCGCCAAAAATATTTGAGTAGAACATAGTAGCATAACTAGAAAACCGGGCCCGTTCACCCGGCCAACTAATTAGTCGGATGATGACCGCTTACGCCCCAACTCGACAGAAAGCAGAAAGTCTGCGATTCGATATTTTACAAGTTCATTAAGTGTAAGTTTCAATTATTTTGTAACCAGAACTTGGTTTAAAAACCTGCTCCGGCAAAAATATTTAAGTAGGAAAACATTTTTATTAAAACCCAGTAGTCAGTCATGTAATCGTCATGCATCATTGAAACTGACGGTGTTATAAACTACTGAGTATTATTAAAAACGTTTTTTCTGCTCAAATATTGTTGTATTATTTGATATAGATCGTTCTAATTTACTGCTTCAGGAAATCCTGAAGATCGTTGATTTCAAAATTTGAAAAATCTACGTATTAAAACTAGGGTGTCGCTAGTGTATCTTCTTATACTGTTGACTGCTTATCTTCCTATATTACTGGCTTAGTCGTTCTGAAAACTACGCCTCAATTCTGCACAGAATTTAGAAGCTGTTTTTTTTGTAAAAAGTCATTTAGATTTGATCAAAATAAACTTATTTTAAAGGCATATTGTCGAAATGCTGGACAAATACTCAGCGATGCTTTGTGTTGAAGAGTTTGTTGTTTAATTAATCTGCCGAGGAAATGTTTTAAAGGGATTTCTGGTTACAACTGAAAATGTGGTGGATATTACAGCTTGTACAAACTAATCTGGAATGTAGATATACTTCATGGATTAGCTCGAAAAACGGTAAAAGGGACGCTCGATTTTATCATCTGTTAGACGTATACAATATAAAAAGCTACCGTCATATATTAGCTAACTTCCTCCGAAAGAGTCGATGCAAATATTGATATAAACTTCGTGGAAATTAGAGTAGGATGAAGACAGCCTTTTTCAATAATGGCACGCGACTTCTTAATTCTACATCACGAATAGTATTTAAAATTTAGTAAAATACAAAAAAGAGAAAATAAATTGTTAAGAAAGCTAATAGTGCTAATAGTAAAATAGTAAAATAGTAAAAAACCAAAAATACAATCGAAAGCTTTTCAAAACAAAACGAAATAAGTAAATAGGTAAGTCAAAATGTGCGGTTATACATTAAAAACAAAATTACAATTTTAATATACAATTCAAATATAAACACCAAATATTAATTATTAATTAAGAAAAGGGGGAAGTATTATACTGATATTTACAAAAGTTAGATTTTGGAAATAAACCAAAAAAAAATTCAAGGCGAAATTCGAATTTAATATCAATAAAAATGTTAATCGCTACTATTCCACAACACCTGTATGCAGTACACAGCGCCTTCCAAAAATTCTCGTCTAAGAAACTAGGTTCTCTTTTTTTATTTACTCACCTAACAAATACTGCTCTAGAGCTGCGTAATCCCTGGGATATATTTGCGTGGTCGCGTGACCCCCGCCCTTGGTCTGCGGCGGCGGGTACTGGAACGAACAGATCCACTCGCCTTGCACCCTGAGCACTCGGCCAGTCACTCTGGCGTAGAATTCGTAATTGTCCCTGCCGAAGAGATCGGACGACGCGAACTCCTCTATTAGATGCTTCATGACGCGCGTAGCTACCTAGACGGGAACGGGCGAAAAAACGAAAGACGATCGTCTCATTTAAATAGTCGATTGAAGATATACAAGGTGATTTATTATAGGTGTAAATAAAAAAACTTCTCCGGGAAGTCATTTAAAACAAATAAATGCGTTTAACTTGATAAGGATATAACAGTGTGAAATAACAAGTGAACCGGCAACATTTTTTGATCAAATAAAAAATCTTCAACAGTAGATGCCTGCAGATTATTACCATCAGGATACCCACACACATATAGACTCCTAGCCACTGACATCTATTGATCCGCCCAGTAACAAACTCTGTCATTTAAAAAAAAAATTTTTTTAAAAAGTATCGACATATTCAACTACAACTATTTTTTTTTTCCTTTTTAGAAATAATGTTGTTCTGCTTTTAAACACACGCTACTTCCACATAAAACTATAGTAAAGAAAACGGGTAAATTCAATGGGGCAAATTGTTAACAAAATTCTGATAGTGACAACAGATATTTATAGATGGCGCTATAAGTCTAAATTGGTGAAATTACACAAAGCTGGGCACATTCGGCAATCACTTCCACCTACCCCTGACTGACTATGGGTAATAATTGTTTTCTTCTAATTTAAGTACTCTAAACTCAACACTTCACAATTTTTCTTCGCTTATATTCAACAAGAATAATCTTCTAAAAACAACAGCCGTCGGGGCGAATAAGCTGTTGGTTTTATAACTGTCATTTTATTATTCATCTCGTTTGAATCGCACACGATGGCTGTGCCCATACTCCACTACTGCTTGATAGCTTTGCTATTTGTGACGTGGAGACTACCAGACATATTTTTCTCACGGGTAGATGGCGTTGCGCTGTTTTCATTTACACCTGATATTATATTTGGAAATGTAGTAGTGTTTCTATAGGAATACGATAGAATTTTTCTGTTGCTACCAGTTTTGACGAATGTAAAGACTCTAAAGATAGTTTAAAAGATGATAAATGTATATTTGTACATTTAAATATTTAAGCAATAAATATTATTTTTAAGCAAAAGTAACTTTTCTTAATTTGCATTGTAAGTTGCAATTATAAACATTTAAAAATCAAAAGCAGAATTTTAATATTCATTCGTGGCGCGCCATCTATAAACGTAGAGCCTAAATTTCTGTAACTTCTTTCTTTTTCGATTTAAATGACTTCACGAACAAGATGTCAAATCTACCCGTTATAAATCACCTTGTACAATATCTTAAATTAAATATAACATACTGTAAATATTAAAATTTAACATTAAGCAAAAAAAAAAGGTTTGACAGCTGTCAATGTCATGTATATTATTATGAACATTTTAGGATTTGTCTTGTTTATTACTTGTGTTCAACAATATTCTTATTATTGAGTATTACATTTTTTTGACGTGATTGCATTATAAATTATAACAATTAATCTCAAATTTTCTGCCAAGTCTTAACCTTTTCAATACTTTTAAAATTTTAGAAAAAAATATTGCAGAGGTGTAATTTTTTAACTATATTTTTTTTTTGCTATTTTCGGAAATAACAAATATATGCGCTTGTAGTATAAAATGTTGGATATAACTTCGTGTGTAAATAAACAAAGAAAAACTATTATTTACTCCAGAATACATTCACAACACTAAACAACATTTACATAATATAATAAAAAACTTACATTTACTTCAGCCTGTGTTTGCAAAACAGAAAAGCAATTGTACAGCATGAAGCATAAACCGGTGGAGGCTGCTCAGGGGAGGCAAAAGAGGCTAAGCTTCTCCATATATGGTTAATTGTGCATTATAACAATTGATAATAATGAAACACTAAATTTAGGCGAGGCTCAGCCTCCCCTGACCAGCCCCCACTTTATATAATCATAAAAAATTATCGACATTAACAAAATCGTTTAGTATACATATATAAAAATCCATCCTTTTGCCTCGAAACAATATCAACTAACTCGAATATATACAAAAAAAAAAAAGAAAAAATTGAATGGGAAATCGTCAAAGATGAAGAATTACCTTGAATCTCATCACGTCTTCCATTTTGGCAGTCTTTCCGTCGCTGACGCACGTGTGGAAGAAGCTGGGGGCGACACTGACCCCTAGAGCCTCGCTCGTCATGCCCGTTCCGGCTGTCTCGCTGTTGGAGGCGATCACACGAAAAGTCCCAAAGAGCAGCACCAATAGGCGTTGCGTATAAACTGGTAATGAATTTATTATCCTGAAAATGAAAACTTGGGGTGAATTAAATTCGTTAGTTTAATATTATGCGTAAAGATAGCGTTACACATTAGGGAATATTTCATTGTGTAAATGCTGCCACCTATCGGTATATACAGAAAGGATATTTCTGGTTGCCTAAATAAGTATGATGACTAACAATTGCCCAATTCGTTAAAGAAGGGTTATCATTTTTTTTTACTTGGAAATGTATCTTGTGAAAAAATTTTACAAATGTTGTTCGACGCTACACCATACATGATAAAGTCGCACAAAAAGAAATTATAGTAACATTATTCATACCACTTGTTTATGTCATGGGTTCAATCGTGTAGCTGAAGACATTAGGAATCAATTCCCTTTGGTGAATGATTCAATTAGCAATTTATAAATTGTTCTAGAAATATGCTGTAAAAAAATGTTTGTGCAATAAAGTTCATGTTTAAATTTCTGCTTTTATTTATTTTAGGTACAATTTTTTTTTGCATATATGGCCTAAATCTATGCATATTTCCTGAAAAATCCATACACGCATATATTTCCGTTTTTCTTGCATATAACCCGGTCTTCAGTGATGACATTATTTATGTGTTTAATAAAGATATTTCTAAATATTTTAGGAACACTCCATCATTCGAGATAAAGATGTGTAAAGATGTGAAATCGTTTTGATAAGGAGAAGATAATATAAAATATTTAAATAACAAAACAGAGGCGTTATAAAATATGAATATATTTAAAGACGGGCGTTGCATTCAAATAGAATTTAATAAGATTCTGGTGCGCTTAAGTAAATACTTTTACAAATATTAATATATACTCCAGCAGATATGGATCTACTTATATTGTATCTGTTATTTACATAAAATTGTAGTTCCTTCTTAAAGCGGTGTTTATTAAAGTATGATGAAAGTAGATTATTGCATAACTTCCGTAAATTGAATTCATTTATACTTTCATTGCGCTGATTTTAAAAGCGAATTTCAACCAAGCAATAACTTCCGTAAGGTTAACGCGTTGCCCCACGCATTTCAATACAATATCTACAAATTCATAGGAAAATTTAAGCAAATATTTGAATTCTACAAGATAACCGATTACCCACAATTCTGATGTGTAATTTTTGCAAATAAATTTCGTGAGAGAATCATTTTTAGTGTGCTAAGTCCCATCATTCTTCCTACTTATACATATTACATACATATGCATTAATCTTATCTAGAAAACTTAAGTCAATATATATATATATATATAATACAGTAGGTAATTGTATGCACAGAAATATTGTATGTATCGTGTATAAATATGCTTATCTTTTCACGTTGGTAATTTGGCAATGAATACTTTGGTAACTGCGGATTGTATTTTACAATTTCCTGCCAACTTCATTGCATTATTTTGAAACAATACGCAAAAAAAAATTGATACGTCACACTAAATACAGAAAAAAACACTGTATATACTTAACAATTTCAATTTTGAAATAAGCCAACAAAGTAAAAAAGAAAACCTTCTAACTTATTGCTAAAATAACGATGAAATGATATTTCCCTTGACTTTCACGGATGACTACTTAAAATTAAGTTTGTAATGGAGCAAAGTGACAATGCCTTAAAAAATTTATTGGTCTCGTATAGATATTTCATTTAAATTTGTTATTGTCATTAAGATTAGTTTTATCGCCTTATATTACATCCTCTTTTACAGGTCTATCATTCTTGATTAACTATCTAATTGGTACTAATTAATAATTGAAAAAGTTTTTTTTTTCTTGTACATATGTTATCGTTGCAGTCGATCGTTTTAAATAGAAAAAAAAAACACGTAGTTTTTCACAATATAATTGAAATAAACAACAAAAGTGACGTTAAACACACAACTCTATTATGGTCATTATCGCGTTTCTGCGCAACTACTATCCGTCCGACGCACCCCGTGTTCACCGGCACCTGGCGCCCTCTATCTGCTCGCAAGGGAAGCTCGGCGAACAGGGATCTGCGTTATCACATATTTTAAGGTGTACGATTTTTTTATAAACGTTTAAGAAATAAAGCATTTTCTCTCTCATCGTATCTTTCCTTATTTTCATTATTATCTTGGTCGGTACGAAGAATACCACCAATTTGTCAATTTTTAAGAAGAATGTTGCTACTTTTAAATATTTTCTTATGTTAGTCACTCAACTGACAAGATACATTAATTAAACATACCATTGTTTCCTCGGAGTGAAATAGATGCACACTACTACTTATAAAACGGTAAATATGGATCCAAACACGTTTGATTGGATCACTTTATGTTCTTTCTAATCATAACTCACCTCTATAATACGGATCGACAAGTTTAACTCTTAATTTTCTTATAGAAGATGCATTTTCGATCATCGAATCAGTTAACAGAGTGATAAAGAAATAGAAGTTATTTTGCTAGTTCTTACTTGTGCGACCAATAAAATAAAACGGGTTATACAATAAAAAATTACGTCGAAGAAGTAAATATATTATTAATACATCTCATTATTTTCAAAATTTTGTAGTATACGTTTTTTTTAAGAGGTTACGGACGGTTTCTGTTTCTGTAGATACCGTAGAGCGAAAATGTCACATGTTCTTGATATTAGTACTTTGTTACATTCTCCATAGATAATAAATAAATTTAATTAAGTTCATAGCTTACAAATGAATATCCATTCACTTGTCCTCAACGTACAAACGATCAGTTTAAATAATTCCGAACTGACAAACGAACACTTTTTAATTCGTGATAATGATGGATCGTAATGTTTTTATTTGACGTTTTGATTTTGAGGTTAGACGGTTCTTGTAAACAAACGTTATATTAAAATAATTGTGTAAAATGAGTAATGTTGAAAATAATGTTATTCTTATTTTAAATACGTTTCCTTATAGCAACAATTAAATAATGTAGAACCATATTTGATACAGTATTTCAATCACAAAAATCACAAATAGAAAATACACGATTTTCCATAGAGGTGGCTCGTAAAAAGTTTTCGGGGTTAATTGAAACCTTAAATGAAAAGTTTGATGATGACAATGACTTTCTAAAAAAATATTTCTTACACTTCCGGTTAACCCCAAGTATCCATGACCTTTATTATATTAATAAAATAACCTGTATATCATTACATTTTTGAATTTCTAAGGTATTTGGATTTTTGTGAAAATGTTGACATTTACACAGTGTTAATTAATTGATTATTTTTTTGTTTTACTGTTTACTGGACTGCTGATTGGTTACGTTCTGTCATCTGAAAATATTTACCAAAGTATTTTTGTTTTAAATGTGATCTAAAAAGCGATTTTTTTCTTGTTTTAAGGTTAAATCGTAAAAATATTGACAAATCAGTAATGTGACATATCTTACGTACTACCACCTTAACATTTGACGTCACGCGGTGGTCACATCCGTTCCTCACTTTGTATATATAACAACAATGTTGCTAAATGTTTTTTTTTTTAATGAATCCTGGAAACACGAAAACGAAAGGCAAAGATCTTCAATTAAGAAATATGTATACAAAGAATATATTAATTATATATAATTGTTCCGTCATTTTATAAGAAAATTATATTATCAATTCAGCACTTTCTGTAAATTTTCCTTCACCTTATCTTAACTACAATTGGCATGCCGCGAGTGGGAGTCACTCACAGTATACAATAATAGTAATAACGCAACAGATAGCGGCCAATTGAATCTTACGCGTGAATATGCACGTGGAAGCGAAAGAATGTCGTCAATTAATTGACTCACGGAATTAACATAACCTAAGGAGTTTAATGCAATGCGTAAGCAGGTGTTTGCTGTTGCTTGTTACGTTCTCGGTATTACGCAGCAGTACTTGGCTTATAACTTGAATGAGATTATTTTTCATGGACGAACAGGCGTACTACAATGGGTAAACAACACACTACTATCCACGAAAGTCTGGCCAAATAACAAATGTTTAAGAAATCAAAAAATAGTATGCAATTAATACTAAAAGAAAAATAAATCGCTGGTCCGCCGTAGGAGATTTTTGGCTGAAAATTGGGGCATACAATTGACCGTCTTAGAAGTGACCCACAGCTAAATTTTCAGCTCTGAATATTGAACGGTTACTAACAAGGAGAGGTCGGCAGATGTTAAGCTCAGTCTTGATCCTGACTTTGTCAGTTGATAAAGCACAGGCATAATGTGCGGTAGGAGATGGTTCGATTCGAATTTCATTTTTTAAGGATTAATTGATTGCGTTAAAATTTTAAAAATATTTCACCCAAAGTAAATGTTAATTCGAAACATTTAAATGCTTTCCGTTATTATCACAACGATTTTCAAAAAATATGCTATCTATGAAAGATTACAGATAAATGACCAAATGATTGCTCTTCACTGTCGAGGACAACATTTGTATAATCACTTATTATTTACTTAAACCAAAGGAATTAACCGTAATTCGATTTTTACTACACGCAATTAATAAAATGCATTTAAATGTCATAAATTAGTATTTATTTTAAAGGGTATATTTGTATAAATTGTTATGAGTATATTAAGCGAGATTATCAACCACTGTAAACTATAAAAAAAATGTAAAAAATAAACCCCTGGCCACCTATGGCTAATATTTTACAAAAGTACTCCAATACAATCTGGCAAAGCCCGCATCAAAACTGTGATTAACATCTGGCGACCTCTCCTTGTAACGTGCAACTGATTTTTGAGTTGAAGTTATGAATGTTACACGGTATTTTTCAATTTTATTTCTTAAATATTTATCTCATAAAAAAGCCGAACTTTGCGTTGATGACTGTTTGCACAACTAGCGGCATCCTTGTCCTTTTAATTTTGTACGAATACTTATTAACATTATCATTCAAATATATGTATGATGAATATATATAAAATCAAAAACTGAAAAAAATAAAACATCACATATAGCATATAAAATAAATTGTCAAAATTGTAATAGTGTATATATCGGTGAAACTATGCAATATTTAGAAAATAGAATAAAAGGACACAAATATAACAAAAATCTTAGAGCTTTAAAAAAAAACATGAAATAACACAAAATCATACATTTGATTTTAACAATGTATCAATCCTAAACCAAGAACAAAACTATAAAGCACGAACTATACTTGAAATAATCCAAATTTATAAATATAATAATTCTATAAATGATAAAACCGACACACAATTTTTCACTAAACTTTATAACTTAATTCTATAAATGAAATTTTAATAAAAATTTAATAACGTTTTTCATATTTAACCATAACTTGCCATAACTAATACAACTGACACATTTCACAAAACAATCTTTATATAAAACATTTCAAAACTCTTTCAAAACAAAAAACTAACTGATTTTATCAACAAAACAAAAATGTTAGATATTTTTATACAACAAAAATTTTATTTCTACATTACTAATTTTGGAAATGTAAATGAATAAGATTTAGTATTAAACCGAAACGTTTTACTCTCATGGTTTTTTAATTATATGACTTTAAAATACCAAGAAGATCTTACATATATATATTAAAGAAAAGCCAAGAAAATTTGGAAGAATTATCATTCAATGCAATGAAAACCTAAAGTATTTGTAAAATTGTCTCCCTTGGCCAAACTTCCGTGGACGGTAGTGTATATCTACAGCGGCTCACGTACTTTACAATTTATAATAAGTATCCATTCATCATCGTTTGCAGTATCCGCTTTCAAAGACGATCTGATTATTTTTATTAATGTTACATACACGTGCAAGCTAAACCTCATAACATAGGGACAGTAACGAATAGAAAAATTGGTAATATTGGAGAATGTTTACCCGTAAAACTTTATAGCAGAAAAAATTATTTCTTGCTGAGAGAGAGAGAGAGAGAGAGAAAAATATTCATTTCTGCATATCTGGGAGCTATCACGAATAAAATGAAATAGCCGGTGATGCACTGAGAGAAAAAAAGCACCTTTCGAAGAAATCTGTTAGGCAGGCATCGAGAACTAATTGGGATCACGATCAAATAACGTAAACAATCTATCTTTGCCAAGTTTCCGTAAACTGTATAAACTAATTAAGGCCGGCGATGTTAAGTTACAATAACGATAAAGAGAGATGGGAAATGAGCGTATGAACGTGTATCATGGCAAATATTTGTTGGATCTATTCCGCTTTTTTACCCCTTATACGACAATTACACCGTTACGTTGAAATAATTGGAAATTTAATTAAAAACAAGTGCATATACAGGTCGTTCGAAACTAAAATTTCATCGATTAAATATAATTAGATATTTTAAATCAATTAAAATTAAAAAAAAAAAAGTTTCTTCCTGAAGTGTTTACGTAACGCACAAGATTAATTATTAATAATATTGCGAAAGTCGACAAGTAATAATCAAAACAGCTATTAGAATATCCTTCCGATATATTAAATTTGATTTACGTACTTCGCCAAGCCAACAAGAGGAAATAGCAATTATTACAAAAGCGCGAGCGTCCTGTTTACGACACAAAAATAACAAATAATTAATTAAATATGTTCCGGACTGTTATAGCCGTTAACGCTCGCCTAATATCCACATAAAATTTATTCTAACGTCAATAATAAAAAGGTTATTTATTTTTTATTATTTATTTAACGGAATTTCGTTTACTGTCGCTAACTTCGCGTTGTTTACGTCCTTTTATTTTGCGTGATTGGTGAGCGTCTTTTAAAAAGGTGAGGACAAATCCGAGTCGGAGAATTTTATCATCAATGAACATTCAAATTCATTACATTCGAATAGAGATAAACAAATTTCAGATAATTAGTGGTAGATACTATTTCGGGAAAAGAGAAAGCGTATTAATAAGAGATTATCGGTAAATTTCTATTTATTCTGTTTGAAATTATAAGTAAATAGACAATTATAATCCCATCTGTTATTATCATATTTCGAAGGGAAGATATTCGAACAGAGAATTCAGCTATTTCACATAAATAAGTAGAGTATTTAGAAATGTTATTTAATTTTTTAAATTCTGCACTCACCTGTGTATCTCGTCCCTTTGCGATTTCACATCTGGCATTTCGATGATCTGAAAAAACTGTTGCTCGATATCGCGGCCGAATATACCGCCGGGAATCTTTCGCAGGAATTTTTTTAAAACACTGGCTATGGTGTACACACTAAAATTGTCCATGTTGATTAAGCGGCCGGTCTGCAAGAAATGCGTCAACTTCTTCATGGCCCCCTGATGTCCGGGTGCCCTGAACACGTCCTTACGGAATGGTGCTTCCTTATTTAATTTCAATATTAATACCTGTAAAAGAGATTGAAAAAAAAGACCGATATTTCCACGATAATCCGAGATTTTACAAGACGATTTATTTTAAAATTTCATCTTATCACAAAACGCTCGACGACTTACTAGTAATGGTCCCGGTATATCGGTTTTACAAACTTCTTCTAGGGACACGCCGAATTTGACTTTTTCCAAACGTCGGGGGTACGGGCCGGAGGCATGTCCGCAAGACGTGACAACGTTACCGAATGTGGCGGCTCGCCTGTGCATCCTGGCCGCCCAGCTGCTCATCTCCAGTTAATCGGGCCCCCTTTTGCGAAAACAGCGATCAACCAAGCATAACCTAACACCGACCGATAGAATAACACCGATGAATGACTACAACACATATTTCGACAGATACACGTCCGTTAAAACGCATCACTAACTATTATCTACACATATTGAGCGGTTATGTCCTATTTTAACGCCGCTAAACACTAAACCACACCTCTCAAAATACAAAAATCAATGGATAGACAGCTAGCAGCTCTAACTATGTGCATTTGTTGATCGCTAGTGATTTTATCTTTGACCTGATTATCACCAGTGCTACCACATCTATTATTTAGGTTGGTATTTAAAGCGAGTATGGGTTATATATACTACGAACAGATGTCACTCAACACTTATAAGATTATAAATAAAAAATTATATTTTTAACTTTAAATAGCAACCAACACATTTTTATATTATCTAAACCAGGTATTTAAATTTGATTTTTAAAGAATATGTATTATACTATTTCAATTTTTCAAAAAGGAGGTGAGAAAAAATTGTTGTAAGCTGCGCCATCTATGCGTATTTTTCTTAACTAAACTATAAAGCAAACTGTAATTTGACTGTGTTATTGTCATTATTATAGATTACCTCATATTTTAGTTAGTAAAAAACGCAGATAGATGGCAGGATTAGCACCACGCGAAATGTAACAAGAACTAAGCACACGAATTCATCTTTTCATATTTTTTTAAAAGAAATTATAATTTTTTTGAAACATATCGTCGTATTTGTCGCAATCGTGCCGGTCTTTTATTTGTAAGCAATAAATCTTTAGTATTTATATGTGCCTGCAATTCTAGAATAACATGTTTTGATGTTGTGTCTGCGGGCATCTGCGGGTCAATGGTGTTGTGTTGAACTATGTTTATTTACATTACTTTTTCTAGTTACTTGCTACAGAAAACTATGACGCGAAATCGAGTAATTTTAGCACTTTAATAGTTCTTAAAGCGCCATGTGAGTGATTAGAAAAGATAAAGCCGCACGTTTTGAAAGTGTTTATTTGCGTCCCGGATCGTATTCATTTCGATTATTTTTCGGCTATTACGATGTAGTTCTCTTTTGTATTTATAAAAATAAATGTGTCTCGTTCAAATGAAGAAATACTCATTAAATCTCTTGCTCTGTGTTCATTTGTTTTGCGTTTGCGATGGTGA
The DNA here is from genome assembly GCA_949128085.1 of Cetonia aurata. Taxonomy (NCBI): domain Eukaryota; kingdom Metazoa; phylum Arthropoda; class Insecta; order Coleoptera; family Scarabaeidae; genus Cetonia; species Cetonia aurata. Next base: position 42,952,944 of record OX421885.1, read on the forward strand.
GATCGGAGTAGGCGTGGGGAAGTGATTTAAAAATTTAATTGTATGGATTTTCAGGAGGACATCAACAAAATAATTCTCTGCTGGTTTATTCAACGACAGCCGATATCCGCGTCACTCCGACCGATGAAGTGGAACAAGTAATTCTGATGAATGTTAGTGAAAATACCATAATAGATTTCCATTACGAGCTGGGAAAACTGTGTTGGTGCGATCATAACGATGAGACGATACAGTGTGCTGATTTCGACGGTAGCAAGATTGGAAACAAGGTGAGTTTTAGATATTAGAAATAAGATTCTAAATCTTATCATAACTGTGATGTTGTAGGATGTCATTATACATGAAACTATGTCACCACAAGGAATTGCATGTGATTGGTTTACGAATAAAATCTATTGGACTGATAGCGAAACTAACCGCATCGAAGTGGCTACTATGACTGCACCTTTTTACCGCAAAGTATTATTTTGGACTGAAATAGATCAACCTCGTGCCATTGCCCTAGCTCCTATGAAAGGGTGAGTTACTGACACAATTTTGCAATATACAGGATTGCCAAAAAATCTAGAAATAGCATGCATGCTAACACCCAGATGGGGGAATCCTCTATTTTTTACAATCTGTCATGTTTTTCTTAGAATTTATCTCGATAAATATAAATTATTCGTATCATTAAATTATGAGACTGTCACTTGAAATTGAATTTGACAGTTTGTTTTGTTTGTGAGGTTATGTTTTGTTATACAATTGTCAAAGTAGGTTTTGTCATTTAAATATCAAGCTGTTAAACAATATAAATCTAAATTTCCTGCACCATAAGGTTTGAGAGCATTTTTTTAAATGTTTTACCAGAAATAAATTTTAAAGATGTGTAGGTTTTGCAGAGTTGTTATGTTTATTTGAATGGCTTATTTTATCCTGATTATGATATCATGGAACTTGTTACGGATTTGTTTTTCGAAGTTTTCAAAGAAATAGAAATATATCAGTTTTTCACATTGAAAATCTTTTTTAATATTGTTATATATCATATTTGGTTTTATAGAAAGATATTCTCCATCATACAATTGATAGGATTCAAGTAACAATTTATTACTTAATTAAATATATTTTGTTGCAGATTACAATAAATATTTAAATATTTGCAACACACAAAAAAACTTTATAAGCCATTGATCATAAAGTGATCTGTGTAATAAATATTGGCGATGTTCAAAATTCAGTATCAACATTATTGGCATGGCAGATATGCCCGTTAATTATGTTAATTTATGAAAATTTGCCTCTCTGCCCCTAATGCTATACAAAAATGCCTGAAAGAGGGATATATATCTTAAATTGGCAACACTGATCTATGTTGTCTTATAAGTAATAATTTAGGTGAAAATATTAAAAAAGAATAAACTTCGGATATACAAAATATAAAATGGATATATTCAGACTTTTTGGGAACTCTGTATAATCGCGTTTCGACTTTTTGACTACACTGTGTAAAGTATTTATTTTGCATCATTGCAATTATTCTAGCTTAATGTTTTGGACTGATTGGGGTGAGAACCCAAAGATAGAACGAGCAGGAATGAACGGCGACTCACGGACTAGACGAACATTAATTAGTCGCGATATTAATTGGCCGAACGGAATCACTATCGATTATGAGACCGAAACTATTTACTGGGTAGACGGGAAAGAACTGTTTATGGATAGTATGGATTTTAACGGGAAGCATCGGAAACATATCGTGCAAGAATTGGCTTATCCTGTTGCTGTGACGAAGTTTAACGACAGGATTTATTGGACTGATTGGAAAAATCCGTAAGTAATATTTTTTACGTTTGAGAAAAAGAGAAAAATAGGTAGTTGTATTTAAAAAAAATGAGTTTTGACACTTTTTCAATTCGAAAATTTAACCGTAATGTTCGGACACGCTGTATAATGGTTTTGAAAAATTCAACAGTTCTGCAAATTTTCCAAGTTAAATATTTTTAGAGTTACAGAAGTTCAGATGCAATCTGTCAAAAATTTAAAAAAATGTAAATATTTCAAAAATGGTTGAATGAAAATAACAACGCATTGCGGAAAGTTGTTAATGTACATTAAAAAGAGTGTAGGTACTAATATAGATTCTTGGGGTAGCCCAAACTTACACAATAATGGTGCGGATTTTATGTCGTGAGGACCGACTCTCTGACTTGTATCCATTAAAAAAGTATTGAAACTATTTAATAATATAAAAAATAATTAGAAATAATATCTCGATTCACTTAACTGTCGGAACTTTCTGGCTAAGAGATAACGGCATTATTTTATAATGAACAAATATGTAAATTTTCTTTAATCTTTAATGAATTACAGATGTATTTATATCTACGACGAACACGCCAAAGTAGATGTATTTCTCAAATCATCGTACGCACCTGTCGATGTGAGAGTTTGGCACGAAAAAGCGCAACCACGATCCGAAAACCCTTGCGGTAAAAACAACGGCGGTTGTTCTCATCTATGTTTATTGTCTCCGGAACCGCCAGGTTACAACTGTACCTGCCCTTTCGGCATTAAATTATTAAACGAAACCACCTGCTCGGACGGCCCGAAAGAATTATTAGTTTTCACGAGGCGAATAAGCATCTGCGTAGCTTATTTAGATTCTCCCGAATATACGTACAAAACGTTAAACTTAACGAACACTTACTACACAATCGGAGTCGATTACGACCCAGTCGAAGGCTATATATATTGGACCGACGATGACATACTAAAAATACAGAAAGCGAAACTGGATGGATCGGCGCAAGAAGACGTAATCACGCAAGAGATCCTCCACCCGGATGGGATCGCGATAGATTGGAACGCGAGGAATCTGTATTGGGCCGATGCCGGCATGGACAGGATCGAAGTCACGACGTTAGATGGGAAATACAGGAAGATCATCATCGGGAACGGTTTATACGAACCGCGAGCTATTGTTTTATCACCTGAATTAGGTTTGATGTTCTGGTCGGATTGGAGCGACAACGAACCGAAGATAGAACGCGCTAATCTCGATGGGACCGATCGGATCGTAGTTATAGGTACGAAACTGCTGTGGCCTAATGGAGTGGCGGTCGATTCGGAGAAGCAAAAGATTTATTGGTGCGACGCTAAAACGGACAAGATCGAATACGCGAACATCGATGGCACGAACAGAATTACGCTGCTGGATAAAGATCTTCCTCATCCGTTCGGTTTTTCCCTGATGGGGGATTTTATTTATTGGACCGATTGGCAGAGACGCTCCATCGAACGGGTGCATAAAGAAACAGGTTGCGTTTATATCTTGGAAGGGGTTTAAACTCCTTTATTTATTGTTATTTCTGTAGGTGCGTCCCGAGAAGTTATTCTGGATCAAATACCGGATATCATGGGGCTTAGAGCGATTGATTTTAATAAAGTACCTGGGACTAATCTTTGCGGTGACAATAACGGGGGATGTTCACACTTTTGTTTGTATCGGCACGATAAAACTTACGTCTGCGCTTGTCCTATAGAATATAATCTGGCTAAAGATTTGCGAACTTGTTATATACCTGAAGTGTACTTCTTTTATTCGGATAATGGTACCGTCAGCAGGATGGATTCGGAAATGGGGCAGAAATTCGCTTTGCCTATCAAAGGCATTAAATTTGCGAGGTTTGAATAATTACTAGATATAAAACCATATAATTTACATATATTTCCTAACTTCAATGTCATATACCCAGTATCCCAGCTCATAGGTGCCTGCCCATAACTTTTTTTATTTATAAATATTTTTTTTTATAAAATTTACTGTAAATTTCCAATTATTCAACCTACACCACCGGCCAAAAATAGGGATCAGTGCGGAAATTACAAGAAAGTGCTACATGTTTTGTGAAACTAAAGATATATTCAAAGGAAAACATATATTTTTTTTTTAAAAGCAAACATTTGTTTTTTTATGAAATACAAGAATATTTATAATAAAAACATGGAAACGAACTAGAAAGCCGGGCCCGTTCACCCAGCCAACTAATTAGACGTTTGATGACCGATTATGCCCCAACTCGACAAAAAGCAGAAAGCCTGCACTCCACCTGAACGCACCGCTTACGCCCCAACTCGACAGACCAGCCAAACCGCACCACTTTCCGCTAACCCCCATCTACACCTGTGACAGGTTTGGGATCGTCGGTACACCCTGTAAATTCCTTATTCTTAATTCTCGCTGGAAACATATTTAATTTTTTCATTTTTTTTTAATTTCAATTTTCTTTTTCAAATGCCTCTCACGTTTAAAGAGACTCGAAGCTCCGCGTCACTTTAAAATGATTTGCAATTTCATGATTTTTAAATTTTCCTTAATTTTTGTTTTTTTTTTAATTTTTCTTTTTTTTTTTTTCAAACGCGTGTTTAAAATGACTCTGGAAACTGGATTAATGGCGGACGATTGCAGCGGCCGAACCACTTTGTTTTTCTTGCACATAATTTTTACAAAGTCGAGAGGTATGGCTTGGGATCATTGTCCTGCTGCAAGTAAAACCGTTGTTTGATAAAAAGAATATGTTTTCCTACACTTTCTTGTAATTTCCGCAGTGACCCCTCATTTTTAGCCGGTAGTCTAAATTATAATTTTTTTATCACTTTATTTTACCGGAAATAAGACAAGAATTAACACCCAGTATATTTTTACATATTCGTATTCTGCGTAATTTTGTGAGTCTGAAAACATATGATTTATTAGTTTTCGTTTCTATAATTCCAAGAATTTGGAATGTTTATGTTTGAATCTAGAGTGCTGCGAATACGCTAAAAATCTTCCCAACTGTTAACATAACACATAGAAACAACTAATTTTACACCCATTTGTTTTATACGCCTACTAGGACGTCACAAGGTACAACTTGACAGTTTTTTTAATGAAAAGTGATTTCTTTTAAATGCAACCTCATAGATCCTTTGAAAGAGAAATTCTTGGTGATTCAAATAACGCCAGATATTCATGTTCAAATATATATTCAAATTAAAAGTTACTACTCTGTGGATTAAAATTGTTGAATATATCCAAAAAGCTGAAAGAAATATAATTTAATCTTTAAAAAAAAAAACGTCAAGTATCTAAAATTGACATGATGTTTCTTCTCCCATATTTGTTTTATTGGTTTCTTAGAACTCACAATATGTTAAATAGTTTAAACTCAGTAAAGCGGGGAATGATCTAGAGTTGCACAACACATAAATGATACTGGACATAGAATTAATATTGAGAACCTTGAACTATTGAAAATAACTTGAAAATGGAAATCACTGAATATTTGTGCGTCTATTATAGTCCTTGCATATCTTTGTATATTCATATCTCTAATTATCATTTTTACATGGTAATTTCATAAAATACATTTTGCGGTCCTTGTTTGTAACGGGTGAACGAACGTTAGTTATCTTGGTATTAGTCCAATTTTACATATTCTATTATTATATTTATTATTATTATTATATTATATCTAAGATCGTCTCATTTAAATTGAAATTATTAATTTCTAAATTATATCACAGTTCCATGGATTTTGATTTTAACAACAACCGAATCTATTGGAGCGATACCAAGCAAAGAACAATTATGAGGGCCTACGCGAACGGTTCCGATCCCCAACGTGTCGTGGAGTTGGGTTTAACATCACCGGAAGGTGTGGCAGTCGACTGGTCCGCCCTCAATATCTATTGGACAGATACAGGAGCCCATAAGATCGAGGTAGCGCGATTAAGCGGATCTGGAAGACGAGTTTTACTATGGAGGAATATCGACGAACCTCACAGTATCGCTTTGGATCCACCGAAAGGGTAAGTTTTACTAGAAACTATCGGCTAACAATAATTTTCCTCTAAACGCAGATATATGTATTGGTCGGAATGGGGACAAGCGAAATGTATTAAGAAAGCGTCGATGGATGGAACGAATGCGAAAGTTTTGATCGAGAATGTCGGATATGCTGTCGGTTTACTTATCGAATTCGAACAGAAGCGATTATATTGGGCTGATTCCTTGACATCGACGATCATGTCTTCGGATTTCCACGGGTTGAATAAACGAGTCATCGTCAGCTTGCATCGAGGGCAAATGGGAGGCCTGGCAATGCATCAGAATTTTATTTATTGGATAAACATAACCTCAGGTAAATTAATTAATATTTATTACGCGAGCTGTATATAGCAATTTAATATTTTGGAGATGTAATATAATGTTAATTCTGCATCTTTAGAAAATATACAGGTTATCCAATAAAAAAAGGTGGCACATTTCAATTAATTGTTTGAAACGGAACATCTTGTATATTTTTATATTATGGAAGATCTCTAATTACACTGCATTGATCACCAGATTAGCAAAGTAATTGGTTTTGTATTTTTCGAATTGTGTATCTGTTAAAAATTTTCCAATTTTTCTACGTCCAAACGTTTTCAAATTTAACAAAAAGTTAGTTGTGTGGATTGGCTAAGATTAAGTGAAGTTCTCAGTAAATTCTTTTGATAACTGAATATACAGGGTGGTAACTATGAAAATATTTACTCTACGCTTTTTTACAATAATTTTTCTCGATTTTCTTTTAACTAATAATGGAAACCCTCAGATCTGCGGTAAGCACGGAGGTTGATTGATAAATATACAGGATGTCCCCTCGTTGGATTGCATAACTTCATAGGGTTATTCCTTGTATCAAAATTAACAAAACACTTCTAGTCAGCATAGGTCCAATTCTCAACCGTTTTCGAGATATGGGTGGTCAAAAGCGCTGAAAGTCACTAGTTACCGTAACTAATTTAGACGAATCATAGACGCATTTGGCTCGAATTTCGGCATGAAATGGTTGCTAAGGAACGATTAACTTAAATTACAGTCTTACTTCTGTAATAACTTTAAAGTATTGAAACTGAGGATTGTAATAATACAACCGTTTGCTCGTATAGTCGGTTTAATAGTGTCCTTGTCGCATACAAAAATAACAAAAAGACATATATATCCAAAAAAGTAAGAGGCTCTAAAGAACTACATATCTAACGTATTCATAAATATACAGGGACATTCAAAATATAATTTGGCGTTATCACAACTTCCACAATAATGAACAGAAATTGTTTTAATGATTTTAATAAACAAGCAATGCTGTAAACATTTAAAGCTGCTCAACATGGCGACCCTGGACTACCAAACACAACTCTGCTCTTTGACTCAGTCCTCCTATCCAGTTGACATTTTCCATATTTCCACGAACTTCCTGAAATGCTCGTTGGATTTTACCTACCAGTTCTTCTTTGGTAGCCGGCTTCTCTTATCCATAAACGATGGTCTTAACATTGCCCCAGCGGAAAAGGTCGAGAGGCGTCAGGTCCGGCGAGCGCGGGGGCCATGCGACAGCTCCATTCCGCCCTATCCAGCGGTTTGGAAACGCAGTGTTCAAAAAGTCGGTTACCACTCTTCCATAGTGTGCCGGACACCCGTCATGGACAAACCACATCCTATTACGGACGTTCAAGGGGATATCTTCAAGAAGAATGGGAAGCTCTTCTTCTAGGAATCTCCTGTAGATATGGCTAGTCAATGTTCCATCAAAGATTTTCGGTCCTAGGATAACATTTCCGATGATTCCTCCCCACACGTTAACCGAAAATCGGTGTTGAAATCGACTTTCTGACAAAGCATGGGGATCTTCGTCGCTCCAGAAGTGCTCGTTATGTGAGTTGTTAATCCCATCCCGAGTGAAGGTGGACTCATCAGCGAACAAAGCAATTGGGAGGAGATCCTGGTTCTCTAGGATCCACGAGCAAAATTCTTCCCGTTTTGCATAGTCGGCAGGTAAGAGATTTTGTACTTGTTGTACGTGGTATGGATGTAGCCCATTTTCACGTGAATCGACGCTCTTTTCTGTCCTGTGGTGGCAACAATTCTTCTTATGCTGATTCTCCGATTCTCAGAAACTTCATGAAGAACAGCTTCAGTGTGGTTTCTTCGCGCAGGCTCTCGCTGATTAGTATTTTTCGGGAAGGATCCCGTTTGCCGGAGCGATATGAAACAGTTCGTGATGGTTGTCCGACAAGGATGCCTTCGGTTCGGGTAGCGTTCTGCGTACTCTCTTGCCGCTACTGAAGCGTTTCACCCACAATAGCCATACAAAAATATCATGTCGGCGTACTCTTCCATCGTAAAAAGAGGCATTTTTAAATGTTCTGCGAGCGAAATCCAAAACTGTCAAAAATACAACAAAACTGCTTACATGACAACTGTCCAAAAGCCTACGTCAAGTGCATTGGATCTAAGTTACCAGTCGAGCCAAATGCGTGCATGATTCATCTAAATTAGTAACTAGTGATTTTCAACGCTTTTGACCACCCATATCTAGAAAACGGTTGAGAATTGGACCTATGCTGACTAGAGGTGTTTTGTTAATTTTGATACAAGGAATAACCCTATGAAGTTATGCAACTCAACGAGGAGACACCCTGTATATCAGGGTCTTTCGCTTCGGTCGTGGTGAGCAGAGTTTTCTATGCTTCAACCCTATTACAATACAACTAGAAAAACACAAAGCAATTACTTTGATTATCTGTGGATGAATGGAGCGTGATTAGAGATCTTGAATGTATAATAAAATATTTCACCTTCAAAATATCCCCAGCCGAAATATGGAGAATGGATAGATCGAATGCAAGAAGCATCTCGAAGATATTAGACAACGTGAACGCGACAGATCTAGCCGTATTTCACAGATCGAAACAGGAAGGTTATAACCAATGTAAGATCGACAATGGAGGTTGTTCGCATCTGTGCTTGGCCTTACCGTCTTCCAAGAAGGACGAGAGCGTCACCTTCACGTGCGCCTGTCCTACGCATTTCGTTTCCCAGAATAAAACCTGTGTTCGTGAGTTATTACGATCTGTACAGCACGAGAGGATTTCTAACGTTCCCAATTTCCAGCTCCCAAGAAATTCATGATTTACAGCCAGAAGAATCTAGCTATGCGTCTGCTCCCGGACAGTTCCGATTGTTCAGAGGCGGTGCTTCCGATACAAGGCTTAAAAGCCGTGAAGGCGATCGATTTCGATCCTGAGGATCAATATTTGTACTGGGTGCGTATTATAACGACGTATTTTTTTGTTTTTTTTTTATAAAAAGTTGTTATACAATAATGATTGGTTTTTTCTTAGATCGAGGGAAAAAGTCATACGATCAAGAAAGCAGATGCTACAGGCGCACATCCACCGATCATAATAATACCTAGTGACGATTCGATACAACCTTACGATCTGGCTATCGATGCCTTGGGACGGTTGCTATTTTGGACTTGCGCCAAGAGAAATGTTATTAACGTTACTAGATTGGAGAATAGCAGCATGGTCGGTGTTGTAGTACATAAGGATGGTGAGAGGCCACGTTTAATCATCATACATCCTTCGAAAAGGTAAATAAAAACAAAATCCTTAATTTTTGTTCAACTTTTTTTGAGGATTGATAGCAAAGTGTGCAAGCCATTAGGCTATTACTTGGAAATGATTATTGGCTTCGTCGAAAAATGCTGTTCAATATTTTGATGACGACTTTGCAATAGTTCAGATGCAATTTTTCAAAATTTTGACTTCGAGAATAATGAAAAAAACTGTTTGAAATTGTTCTAATTTATTTTTTTAGAGATTTAGCTTCAGAAATTATTTGCAGATGTTAAAATAATTTTTGAAACAGCTTTTAAGGCATTCACAAGCGAAGAGCTTCTAATGCATCATGCTTTGATGATCATCGGGTAGATGTTAATTTCTTTAAAGTTGTTTTGCGCATTCAGATTGTCAAATTTTTTGTTAATTTGTCAAATTCCTAATACTAAAAACTTAGAATACGAAAGGCGTAAATCGGTGACGGCAAATGCACTGGGGTATCGCCGTTTATCGATAAAAGCGGGAAAACGCGTAAACCTTTTCCAAAATTTAAATTTTTCACGATCGTCGGTGACGGGTTGACAATGTGAGGCAAATCCCCGCGCGCAGGCGAGAAGGGTCAGATGATGTAACATTCCCAGTACCGAACATCAAAACATCGAAACCTTGAACTAGGATGAATTTGGTGTAAAATAAGCACAAAGGAGATCGAAGAAATCAGATAACACAGATACACGATATTTACCAAACTATATAATTTAATTTTCACGTACAATTCATGTACAACAATGTGGAATAAAAGTACTGAATTAAAAAAAAAATTCAACCCGCTTTCTTTTTTTTTGTTATTGCAAAAATGCTGAAAGCTGCCGCTTTTATTTTTTAAAAAGAGTTATTCACATGTGAGATTTACCTACCGACTAGAGGGAATGAAATCGGAAATCGGCGTCGTTGACAATGCGTCAATATTGTTCACATATGAGTAGAGTGGAAGCGATGGACATTGGTGCTATTCAGAAGCGAGTAAAAGTAGTAAGATGGACATTGGGGTTGTTCAGATTGCGTTGCTGTTATGCAGAAATGAGCTGAAGTGGTGCGGAGTGCATTGATGATTTGCACATACGAACAGAAACGGTAGGATAGACAATGGGTGCGTTCAGGCGACGCAACAGTTTACTGACACCGTAAACGTACTTCTGTTATGGTGAGAATTAACATTATAAAATCGGCTGAACGGCGTGTTGACACCGCACATGTGACAAGTGACTCAGAGGCTTGGGGGTTAGGTTATTGTAATGCACAGAGTAATTTATATAAAAATTTGTGACGTTAACTTCATTAAAAAATGATGGATAACGTGATGCTGCAAGAGTTACTTAAAGATGATGTAAATTGGAACATAATTGGAATTGCTGTGGAAAATATTGCAGTTCCAGTAGATATTGATAATAAAAAATTATTTGTTTGCTACAGTGCATACCATATATTTATCTGTATTTATCCTACCTTTACGAATCAGTTGACTATTAATTATAACATAATGTTGTAAGAACGTCATCTTCGATGTTTTTATATATTACCCTTGTTTATATATATCTAGTTATTTAACCGGTTTGAAGTACCTTTGGATGGCGTTCAGATGGCGTGTCAGGTTTGGCGTGCCCATTAATTTTTTTTAATAATATTGCATTGTAATTTCTTAATTTTGATTGGTTTTACTTTGTTATTAACTGCCAAGTTTATTTCAGAATCTGTAACCAACATAGCTCGCATTCCAATGAATATTTGGCGGTATTTAATTTCATTCATCAGTACTTTTATACTATCGCCGCCAGATATCAGCACCTTACGCAGCTCGGTTGAATAACTATAAGATATATAAACAATGATATTACATACGTATTACGTCAGGTTATTCTATGCGTATTTAATTCATTTGAAATAGCAAAAAGTGGGGTTAGGATATTGCGTTTTGGTTATTCACCATAAAATATTAGCGGTGACAAAGTTCTCTAACAGTTGTCGCTCACCGTTAAGTAACATTTGACGTTCAGGCGTTTCAGCTACCTAACTCAACTGTTGCGTCGCCTGAACGCACCCATTGACATTATTCAGAACGCATTGGTGTTGTTCAGAAAAGCCGAGACGGTGGGATGAGCATTGGTGTTGTATAGAATGCACTAATGATGTTCTTTAGCCACGAACAGAAGGGGTGGAATGAGGGTTGCTGTTCTTCAGAATGCATTGGTGTTGGGCAGAAATGAACCGGAAAGGATGGGTATCGCTGTGGTTATAAACGCATTCCAAAACCTATTGTACCGGATAAAAGAGAGGGACTACAAGAGAAAATGCCAAATTCTGTAGAGTAGTTTGTCAATTTAATGTTTTTAAAAATACTGAAGTTTTAATCTTAATATTCATACTAAAAATAAAAGTCCTCAACGAGTTCTATTCCGTGAAATGCAAGTAAAATTGCACTCAGCTGATCAGAATGAATATCGACTGCGCATGCGTGCAATTTTTATTTCGCACAATGTTTATTGCACCCAAGAAAAATTACGAACTGTAAAACGACTTTCGTAGAATTTAATATTTCATAAATAAACAGTGAGGTCAGTCAACGTTCTTATTTTTTATTACTCTATTTTAGGTTAATATTCTACACGAACGTAGCGGAGACAAGAAGCGGCACAACGACATCAATAACTAGCACGCAGCTTATCAGAACGCGGATGGACGGATCTCACCGCTTTGTCATCACCACCACGAAAGATATAGCCGCGATCGCATTAGACATCGAAAAAGACTTGTTGGTTTGGGTCGAGGGCGAGAGCATGCACATGTGCAATTTAGACGGCGAAAACCAGTTAGTACTTTTTAGTACCGGTTTTAATTTTAGGTTTTTTTTACCACCGATTTTTTGCAGGCACGAATTGTGGAGCGAGAGCAAGTCGAAAATCACCAGCATAGCCGTGCATTTAGGCTGGCTGTACTGGTTGGACCGCACCATCAACCAGTTGCAACGCAACAAGTTGAGTACGGGACAATTCCGACAGCCGGTGTTAAATCACGCGCACCACATACTGGATCTGGTGTCCGTTTCGCAACCGGACCGCAATCATTCGTGTTCGCAGACGAATAGGTGCTCTCACCTCTGCATAATCAACGGCACTTCGCCGGTTTGCGCGTGTCCGCACGGATTGGCGATCTCGGACGATAAACGGAATTGCGTAGTCGTGCCGGGTTGCAGCGAAGATCACTTCACTTGCGCGACGCACGAGTCCAATAGCAACGGTTGTATCCCGTTGGCGTGGAGGTGCGACGGCCAAGTCGATTGTACCGACGAATCGGACGAATTGGGATGCACCGAATGCAAGAGTAACCAGTTCAAATGCCGCGATTTGCATTGCATAGAGAAAGGTCAAGTGTGCGACGGAAACTTCGACTGCCAAGACGGTTCTGACGAAGAAGCGTGCTGTAATAAGGAACAATTCCAATGTCCCAAAACGGACGTGTGCATCCCGATCAGTTATCTGTGCGACGGCGTGGAGCATTGCGCGGATGGTGCGGACGAATTAAAGTCGGCCTGTAAAGAAGCGAATCGCCTGACCGCGCAGAAATCCAGTAGCGAAATCATTCCAATTGTGATAATAACGATAACGTCGATCGTCGTGGCGCTGCTGGCGCTATTCTATTTCCTGCGCAGGAAATGCAATATCACGCAGACGCACTCCGATCAGATCGAAGATCTGTTGCACTCCTCTCACTCGCACACGCACAATAAAGGGGCGAAAATCAGGAAGACCATGCCCGACGTTCTGGGGATGACCGCCCTAAACGGGTACCAAACCTCGACTTACGATAGGAATAACATAACCGGGGCTTCCAGCAGCACCAACGGTTCCAGCGTCGGCTGTTACCCACGCGAAACGTTGAATCCCCCACCTAGTCCAGCGACTACGGCCGCCTCCACTAGAGGGAGCAGTCCGTCGTCGAGATACCGACCTTATCGACATTACCGTGCCATAAATCAACCCCCACCTCCCACGCCGTGTTCGACTGACGTGTGTGACGAGAGCGATTACAATTATCCGACTAGAAGTCGCTACGACGGCGGCCCGTTTCCCCCACCCCCCACGCCTAGATCTCATTGCCACAGCGAGAGTTGTCCTCCCTCGCCTAGTTCCCGATCATCGACTTACTTCAGTCCTTTACCCCCTCCACCGTCACCGGTCGCCTCGCCACCCAGAGGTTACGACTCGTAGCGCCTAGACTTCCATCGAGTGTTTAGTCTAAATTCACCATGTGCCTCATTTTATATATATATATATATTTATGTACATAGATGTTATTTTATATCTTACTTTTATGTAAACTAAAACGAAATTGTTACTTATACATATAGTGATATGGTGTAAATAAAATATTCTTATATTAAGAACAGATTTAAGATTTTTATTTAGGGGATTTACAGAAAATAGAAAAAATGTAGACGAAAATTATATTTGGATAAAGCACACTCAATATTTTGTCACATTAGTTTTGTTTACAGTATGTTTATTATTGCTTTTTCAGTATAAAACATTCAATCGACTACCCGCGATATTTTGTAATTATTATTTACGATGACACTGTATATAGTATAGCTAAAAATCAAATCAAATTAAGCAAAGTAAAAGAAAGTCAAGTAGCGTTTCTATAAATAGGTTTTAGGTTTCTACGGAGAGTTTTTGGTGACCCACCAATTTGTTTTATGCATTGTGCGCAAACTTTAAAAATGTTTCAATTTGTTTTATGCATTGTGCCCGAACTTTAAAAATGTTTATGTAAATAGGATAGTGAAATGTCTAAACACAAATTAAAACGTGTTTTTTGCATTATAACAAATCCGTTATTTAATTGTTAAATATGACGGACAGGTAAATTAAACAACTTTTTACATATGCAAAAGATTTATTAATTTTCTATTTTGTCGTTGATATGTATAGTATTTACCATGTACAGATTGTATGCTACAACACTAACCTTGCAGTATCTTTTGGAAATCCTAAGAAATGAAGCTCTAGGCAATCAATATAATTGCTCTTACAATTTCTCACTGCACAGTAATGTGGCATTTTTGTATATAAACTTGAATGACGAATTACGAAAATATTTCAAAAACGACACGAAAACCGTTATTCCAAAAAAATGTTCTTAAAATCTACGCAATTCCAAATCATACAATAAATAAAAAGCACAAATGTTTGTTTATAATGATGTTTACCATTAACACGCGACGTAAATCATATGGTACAAAACAAAATGGTCGCGCAATTTCTGTTGGCAAGAGAGTGACGCTACTTGTAATAATTACATTATCTATGCTACTTTGTATTCTTATACTTTGGTTGTACTACTAAAAATTAGATGGCGCCAATAAAAAATTAATTAAATTTAAATATTTTTAATCCTATAAAAGCAAATAATTTATATGATTTTATTTTGAATTTGATCTGTAAAACCACAATGAAGCCATTTAAGTAGTTTTTCAACCCTTATAGTTTTCCTATTGAAAATTAGATGGCACTGCTAAACACCTATAATTAAATTAATTTTAATATTAAATATATTAATTATTTATAATATATTAAGCACGTCAAATAATAAATAAATAAGGAAAATCATCTAACCAAGTGAATACATGTATAAATAATGCAATTTATATAATAAAGCATTTCATGTTTTTAAGTTTCTTCTTGAAGAAAATGTATATGTGAAATGACATAATCAATATGAATATTCAATACCTCTAATGCATCACGTAAAGCAAGTTATAATTATTTACAATACTGCTCAGATTCCATACAGGAAATAAAATTTGGTTTAGGAATGCCCTTTCACTCAACGGTTTAGGCAAGAGATACGTTTAGATATACTTAAATAATCACAAATTGCTGCTTAATTGAATATATTCAATATATTAATTCTACTCCTATATTAGTTATAATTATTTATACCATTTATACTGCAGTTTATCTTAATTTGCAACCTATATTCTATATTCTGCTATCTGATATAAGATGGAGCTCAATGTAATATTTTATCAATTCTTGAAGAATAAAATTCTCCTATTTAAAACTAGATGGTGCTGCATGAATAACGAATTAACAATCAATTATTATTTATGTTTAATGTTAAAGCAAACGTTAACATTTCACAGTAATGTTTGTGTTTTATTCAATATTATATTTACTGAATGAATTCAATTGGAATTAAATTAATACTATAGATTGACTCGAAAAAAAAAAAAAAAAGAAATGTGTTGCTCATAGTTGTATATCTACTTTACCGATCTTTAATATTCTATTTGAAGTTCTCATAATTAGATGATGCAATGTTAGTGATTGATAAAATTTTAATTTGCAAGGATAACGGGAGATAAGCATTGTTGTAATAGGTCATATTCATAATAAATGTTAAATTTTCATATATTTTATGAATATCAAAGCATATAATTTCTATTATTTAAAATGTATATTGAGTATAAAAAATTCGGTTTATGGATTAGTAAAGTAGGTCATCATATCACTTACAATTTGTAACATATTTCCATATATCAATAATACCGGCTTTGTTTACCATAGATATCAAAATATTTGAACTAAGATTAAAGATATCTCTCAATTAGCAAAAATATCGGTAATTGATAAAAGTAATTCTATATCTGCTTATATTTTTAGATCATATACCTATTAATACCTACAGCAAACTTGGAAAATTACCTCTGATTATATTAAATTAATAAGATATAATAAGCATTATATCGTTTTAAAGGAACACCAGATCTTAACCAGGATAATAATGATTTTGGGTGCATAAATTTAGCATTAAAATGTTAGAATTTAATATATGTACTTAGGTTATTTCGATTATCGATTACAATTTTCACCCACTAAATCGTGCTAAAGCGTTCCACTACGGTCCTGTGCGATAGTGAAAGATATCCTTGATGTGGCAGTGTTTTCATGTTGGGCCTGGATTCGGTGTCAAATTGACGGCACGGGTGTAAAAATTCCGGGCACATGTAAGTGTTACAACATCCTATATTAAAATACCAAAAGCACAAATCCCTAATTCGATGGGTAATCCTTTAAGATAGATTTAAACAATACGATTCCTTTAATTCTTACCTGCTTTCTTGTAGGTATATTTGTCGAATTTCTGTTCGTGGTAAATAAAAAAACGGAAGGGATTTCTGCTTCTTTTTCTTTTGGTACGTTAACTAATTATTTATTGGCATGAAATATTGATTGTGCCAAATTCTGATCACGCGATAGGTAGAGCTGTCATTAACAAATTTAGAAATGACAAGTGGATGGTGACAGTTGCGGGACAGGGTTGTATTCGGTAAATTTTATCTTAGATCATAGCGTTTTTTTTTTATATTGATTGTGCTGATCCGTTATGTATTCAATGTATTTATATATTATACATAATTATTTACAATCATTTGTGTCCGTTAGTTTGCGAACGGATTATGGGTGAAGCTATGGATGAAACAACCCCACTTAATGTTTTGGTAAATAATATGTTGGACATTCAACATCGATGTCTTAATTCAAGCATGTCACATATAGGCTTTTAGTTGTTTTTTTTTTTATATGCACATTAGTTAAACACATAATTAAATCTTATAAGTAGTAGTTATTTATCTTATTTAGTCGTATCAATTTATTGACCGATATATACATAACCTTAAAATTTTGAATGAAGCTTGCTTCACATTCTGTTGTTACATCAATTTAACTGACATGTTTATTTCTTTTTGTTCTTTACAAATGATAGATGTAAATTTTAGGATTTATTCTGAAACTGCCAACGTCATTTTTTACGTCACCAATTTTATTTTTTGCTAAACTTATTGCTTTATTTGCTTGCTGTTGTAACGGTTGAGAATGTTGTAATATTTATGTTCATTATAATATACCAAATAATTGCATGTCAAAGTAAGTAATATGAAAACATGAAAAGGTTAATTCAAGTTTATCAATCGCACAATATGTGTAGATATGTAATATCTCTCAATTTTGACAGCGTATATTTTACGTATTTGATGTTAGGAATGTGCAATATTATCTTTCGAATATTTAGTATTGGGTAATTGCGTTTTTTATGCACGTGCTACATTTCACATGTGTACATTATTATTATAAATAAATTATAAAGCAATATGTTACTTATAGAGTTAATCCACGGTCGTTATGTTGTAGTTATATATGATTTCGTTGTTTTCATTACATATTTTTATCGGCATAACAACTGTGTAAACTTTGAATAGTTCCCACATATGTATCTACGTGTGGACAGAAGAGTATATTTAACAATCGTGGAAAGTTTCTTGTGCTGAATAAAATATCGAGAGTTCAAAGGGTTCAAATTATAGCGTACATTGTCGTCTAGATCTAAACGGAATAATACCGGTTAAAAACTGCTTATCAGTTTTGTTATTCCTTTGATGGTAGATTATTGCTTGCCACGGACAGGGGTGGAGGGGAAAGCGGCAAGTATTATGGAATGTTATTGTTTTATTATGTCACGCTTTTCTGCCATGAACTATATAGGAAGTGATATTATCTGTATATTAATTGGGTAGAGGTATTTTAAATTACATTGGATTAAAATCACTTTTTTATTACAATTTTTTTTTTTTTTTGTAACATGAAGTATAAATGATTGCTGGAGAAGATTAAGTCACTTCCAACCACCAAAATCCAACCACAATAAAATTGCATATCCGTCAAAAGCATAATCTCATACACCCCAACGTAAAGCGAATTATTTGAGGTTATAATTCCAAATTCTTATGCAAAGATTGTTTCCGTTGTAAAAACTGCTTACCTGAGGCTTTCTAAGATATACATATATAAAATGTGTTATAGTCAGCATCGACATTGTGAGAAAGAAATAATAAAAGCGATGAGAATGGACTACCTACATAGGTACGTGCAGTTTATGCATTGATAGCAGTTTGCAACAATGTATAATTAGTACAAATAAGTGCAATCTCTACACATTTTATAGTGATTTTTCTGAGACGCAGATATATTACAAGTCAGTTTTACAACATTTTTTTGTTAACTCTGTAAAATTGAGAAAACTATTTGAGTTTATAACCGAAATATATGCTATTTATGTATATGCCCTAAAGGTAGTAATATAGCTACATATAGACACTTTGACGTGCTTAATTTTTCACCAAATTCTTTTGTATATCTATAAAATGAATGAACAATTCAGTTCTACGCTATTTCGCGAATACAAACCAGTCATGATGTAATACTTTTACTGTGCTATTTATCTGTAAAGGAAGTGTTTAATTCGTGATTCCCATAGGGACAGCAAACTTTTCTATCTAATAAACTCCTAAATTGAATACACAATTATTATCGTAACTCGTACACTCATATCTAAATATACAGGCTGTCCCACCGAACTGGCTCGTTAGAATTTTTCGAAGTTCCGGTTGGAGTTGAATTTTGAAACTTGCGGAATAGTCATCGCCGACTATGATCTAATTAAAGAAAATATTTTCAGCTTCATGGCCTATCCGGTATACAGGGTGTCGCTATAAACTTTCTTATTTTAAATGGAATGGTACAATTTTTATGAGTTCAATGTATTTCTTGAGTCATTTGTAATCAGTTTGTGTTAATGTCTCCTATCCTTAAACCTAATGGTTTTTGAGATATTTGCAGTTTTGTCAAAATTTTGACGTTTCTCATCACAACTTTCATGTCTGTTGCAACGAGATGTAACTTTCAGATTTCGATAATATGCTTTTTGATAAGGGAAATATTTTACAATAATATTATGAATATTCAAAAACGCTCTTCCAAAATACAAAATTTTTATTTCAAATACTTATTTAAGTGTGCCCAGTCTTGATGTCAAGCATGCACCAACAGTTTGCATTATTTCTTTTACAATTGCGCAAGTAATAAAGGAAATTCATATTTGTTGCACTCTTAGTGGACCATGCTGTAGAATAAAATTAAATTCGATTATATAGATGAAAGTGCTTAAGCAATATGCAAATAAAAATTATTCTATATCAAACGATTAAGAAACAATAAAATTGAATTTAATTATTTTCATCGCTCATACATATCTACATATAACTCTTTTTTTTTTGATACAAAAATGACAGATGTGTTTTACGAAGTACAATGTTTTTATACCTTACCGCTTTTTTATGACAGATGTAGTGTTTTACGAACTACAATGTTTTTATACCTCACCGCTCTTTTTCCTTTTTTTAATTTATGGAAGTGCTTATCAATTTCAGAAAAGAGTATTTTAACATTGTATGTATAAAAGAATCTGTTGTCAACAACAGAATAATACAGAATCTATTTTTATTTACTTGGTCTGTCACTTTAACATCCAAAAATAAATAAACAAAGATTGCATTGGATCAATCATTACTTTAATAGTATATAATGAATAGAAAAAAGCCGTGGTGTTATCCTTTTTGTGGTCGCAAATCTACTGATAACAATACTTGACAGCTATAGCTAATCACTGATCACCGATTGGTTTGGTTTTTTTCTTTGTAATCAGCGCAATACGCGAATGCTGTAATACCATTCGTTTCTTCGGCACTATACGTGGGATACCAACGATGAGTTTTTAAATCAAAATTGATACCTCAAAATAACACTCGCGCAGAGCAGGCTGAATGTTCGACATGTAATGACCGGGATATACAGTTGTATGTTATAAGAGTTTAGTTGAACGCACCTTGTTGTTTTGTTTAATTTTTTTCTGTGTAAAGTGTAAAGAAAAAAATTTAAGAGATAAAATATAATAAATAAAATATATTATTTTAACAAAAAAAAAAGAAATGGCAACAGGTTATGGCAGTGTACATTTGCAAGTAAGTTTCAAGCGAATTTTATAAATTACTTTATTTATCTAGCACTTCTCGCATAGATAAATTATTTTTAGTGACTTACAACGTAAACGTATTAAAATAACTGTTGATATAATACAAAATCGTAGGTAATTTCGTGCTTCAACGTTGAAGTTACTAAAAATAATTGTGGGAAATTTAAATTAGTCTATTATTATAATTTGCTTTAGATAAGGATATTTAAACAATTGTATATGTACTAATTTTTCGATGTTGTTTGACTTTGAAATCTATAAATAATGTCCATTGCCTATATAGAACGAGCAAATATTTATTGTTTGAATTTGTAATAGGAACTAATAGATACACAATATGATGTATTAATATACACCATTCTGCATAAGTAAGATTCCGCATGTACAATTCGCCAATTAAATTTGTAAAACTATTTAGCAACGATGATGTTCCTATATATTAACATCTTTATTTAAATAAAAGTCAGTGACGGCCCAGGGATTTTTAATAATAATAATAATTTAGTATGATGTGTCATAAATATGTACATGTTGTTCTGACTAGCTGGTATTAGATAAGTGTGGCGAATATTATTTAAAATAAATTAATTAACCTATCACAAAATCGTACCTAATATTTGTTTGAAGGATTGACAAGAGATATGGAAAAAACATTAACAATATTACTATACAATGTCCAAAATCGTGAAAAATATGCATGCTCTCGTGAGCAATATTTGTTCTTTGTTATCTTTTTTAGTTTGCATAATTGCATATCTTTTAACAGTTCTCTTGTTGTCGCATTTCCTCAGAATTTGTGACAGGAAGTTGTTTGTGAGTAATTCGACCTATCATTTAGATTCACAGATTATTGACATACATAACCTATGTACAACAGCTCCTCAACTCAAAATGGCATCAGTAGGTTAAACTTTATAAATCTAAATTCCCAACTGACAGAGATTTGACAACAATGTACGTTTTCTGCCACCATCGATATTGCATGTAAATTTCGACAATTCGAACAGAATCTAACGAAGAGAAAGAAATTCAAATATATATAAACGAGCTGCACTATTAATATTGTACATACGTTATTTTTGAAACTCACAATCGCTTAAGCAACTTCTATAAATCATTATTTGACGGCACAAGACAGTTTGTCTACTCACAAGTAAACATATCTGATTCCCACTGATTTCAATATTTTAAATCGCTAGAAATTCTAATCAGGACTACGCAACAACATGCTGTACACATTTACATGTGTCCTTCGTATCTGCGTATTAAACGTAATATTATATATATGTTTTACGTTAACGGGAATGTTCTAATGGAAAATTTTGTAAGGGAAGTCGATAACTTCATCTGTATATGGTCTGTTGCTACATGCAACGGAAAGATAACTTCACTGATAAAAATTTTAATCGCATATGCTCTTACAAAGTAAAAAAAAAGATATGCTGGACATGTTTTCTAGGTATCTGCTATAAGATAAAATTATTTGTTTTTGTCGAATCGCTGATTTTTAAGATTAAATATTAAATGTGTCTTATATTTTTTGCTTTCGCTTTGTTATTGTTAGCCTAGCGCGAATAAGTTTACAGTTAAATTAAAACCATAAAATATCGTGTTGCCCTGCAGAGCTACATACAGCGGCGTTGATAAAATACGTAGGGAAAATCCATCAGTTTTGACGGGTAATTTAAATGTCAGTTTTCTTTATTCCTGGAATTTCAATAAGTATGTGGTTTTAAGTATGTACACATCATACTGTTGTGTTTATCGCGTATGAATGTGGTAAAATTTATTTGCAATACTGAACTCGTAGCTAACTTCACCATAATAACAATTTGTGTAGTACATTTCTTTATAACGCTTCCTATATTTATTCATATTTTATTTAGAATATCATGGACAAAATTCGGGGGATAATTCGGATACGTCAATCAGTTGCTTTTCATTATTAATCCGTCATACTCCCATGTATTTTAATTTTACGTTTATCGGAATTGTAGTCGTTTGGTTGTTTTTTTCGACTAAAATAATACACAATCTGTATTTTAAAATTGCAATAAATACGTTGGTAAAAGAAGATAAATATAAGGCGCTGTTGTGTATGTTGATACGTCACCGAAATGTAAACAAAAGATTTCATATCATAATATAAACATGTAATTGAAATTGGCATTCTACTGCTATTTTTGTGTAAAAATACTTACACTAATAGAAAAAATATTTTGCATTTTATTTCTGAAATTGGACAACGTGCATAGTATCTACTGCAAACATCATATCAATTTGACATCTATGATGAAGTTGGCAACAAACTACTACATCGAATTTAAAAGTGACAGTTATGCATAGATGATACAACAACACAAGAAAATTATTGAATGTTAATTTCATTTTAATTGAATTAAGAAAAATGTAAAAGGGAAACATGAAACTCCAGATAAATCTTGTTAACATAATCACATACCTTACGTGTTTTTTTCATCCATACCTATATTGTATTATTCATTAAATTAGTCATCTAAAAGCGATACACTACCGAATTTAGATTGTCCGTAGAGGAGAATTCATATTTACGGTAGTATTATACTCATTGTGATAATAAACTGTTTTCATGTAATATAATATGCGATAATATTTAAATCCATAATATATAATCACCAAAGCACTATAACTGCAATGTACAACATATTCAAACCTTCTAATATACATTAACATTATCATCCAACAATGTTATAACTTGTAAATATAAGTATGTATGTGTTATAGATGGTTATAGCTTTACAAGCCCGTTATAATTTATCTTATCGATTTATCTGTGTAGTAAAAAAACAGCAATTTCTATTATCATTCTACCACTTTTATATAATGCACATGTAAAACTTCCACGTTATATAGATTTAGCTATATGTTCCAAAACTACTGTTATGGAACTACATTGCATTGTATTCGACATTAATCTTGTGGTATTTGTGATTTTTGAATGAGTGTTTGTGTTTTATTGTTGGATAAAGAGAAAATTTCTGTTGCGATAAAATTTACAGCATGTATAGGGTAATTTGTTCTGTTTTTATACCGTTATTTTTTCTTGTTTGATTTTACTTTCATTCAGTTTTAATTTTACTAGGATCAAGCCGTTGTCGTGTTTATTTTTTGCAAATTAAGCAAATTATGTGCATTATAGAATGTTAATATATGTACTTCGCAAATATCGTTCTAAAACTAGTTTAATATAGTTCTTGTTGCCTTGAATATATCGAATTTTGTGAGTGATCCTAATTAGAGATCGGATATATATGTAATGACCTTGAGTGTTTTTAGGATTTTGACGACGTGTAGGGAGTATAAATGGAATTTAAAAGTGTGGCTTGGAAGAATCTTTTTAAAAAAGTAGGTGTATTTACCTAAGTGGGCTTTTCTTTTAATTTTGTATGAACTTAATAGTAGCAGAGCAGCAAGATTTACGTGTTGTCGTTTCTGAAGTCGATAAACAAACCCCCAAACTTATAAAAAACACATTTATTTTTCCTCCACAACTTCCGATCTCGAAATAAATATAAATATAAAAAATCTCCACTAATGTTATGAAGTGCTTGCGTTGGACGACATGACAGTAATAATTAAATCCGCCGACATCTTCGACATCCCTGAAGATTTAAGTATTGTTGTTTCTGAAGCCGATAAAAAAACTCTAAACACTTTTATTCTCACATTTATTTTTTCTCCCACAACTACCAATGAAAAGATATTTTACGTAGTGTAATATAGAAACTTTTGAGGGTGAAATATCTTTCATGCAAGAAGTTTTAGTAAAAGTTTTATAAAAGATATGTCAAAGAACTTTTATAGTGTATTATGCGCCTAAGAAACATTAATTTAGCGCCATCTGCATGTTATTGCATGTATTAAGGATCAGTGTTTTCTTCTTTTAAAACGAATTTTGATATAATAACAAATCGACAGGGTCACAACGGGGCGACCAAACAGCAAAGGGGTAGCAAGATGAAGGAGGAGAAGCAACCCCTCTTGGACAGCGATCTCAGCGAGTATGAATCTTCGCACCCGTTGGGCGGAAATGTCGGCGCCTCCGTCGTGGACATGGACAACATGGCCGCCGGCAAAGGCGACCCGGTGACGCGCAGAGATATCGACGCCCCCACCTCCAACCTGGACACGATGATCCACCTGCTGAAGGGCAACATAGGCACCGGCATCCTGGCGATGCCGGACGCTTTTAGAAACGCCGGGTTGGCGGTGGGCTTCTTCGGCACCATGTTAATGGGCGCCATGTGCACGCACTGCATGCATATGTTGGTGAACTGTGCGCACGAGCTGTGCCGGAGGACGCAACGGCCCGCCCTGGGGTTTTCTGAGGTGACGGAGGTCGCTTTCGAGATGGGACCTGAACCTCTGAGGCCGTATTCCAAGTTAGCAAGGTGAGTAATGGTATTGACGGTCCATCAACTGTTGTTTTTCGTTTTTATAAGTGTAAAACTGGTTTTATAAAGAAAGAAAAACAGTTGAAACAAAAGTAAAAATATATTCTACTAAACATGCTTGTGAACTAGATAGACATCTTAATTTCTAGAACATAAGAGAACAAACCCCTCAATCAGTGTTGCCAACAGGCGAAATAATTTTTCGACTAGAAGCCACTTGAAATTCTACTGATAGCCGCTCACAAAAAGGAAATACCTACTAAAATTGGAAAAATCATTTAATTTTTTAAATGTTGGCATAAAGTAAATACATAATACGTTTCTGTTCAATGGTTGGATAAATTCTTAGGTAAATATAATAAATACGAATCTTTTTTTCAACGTTTATTATGTTAACCACAATGAACAATCACTACAATAAACGCTAAACACTACAACAAGAAAAATGTATCTGCAACTTTTAAGTTAAAAAAAAATGGCTCAGGCTCCACAATTTTATCGTTTTCCCTTTTAGAACAGCGATCAACATATTCCTCTGCATCACCCAACTGGGCTTCTGCTGCGTCTACTTCGTCTTCGTGGCGGCTAACTTGCACGATCTCATCAAGCACTACTTCTTCGAAATAAACGTCGTCTGGTACATGCTGATGCTCCTCTTCCCCATGATTCTCCTGAACTGGGTGAAAAAACTCAAGTACCTGACTCCGGCCTCTCTATTCGCCTCGATACTTACGTGCTCCGGCTTGGTGATAACTTTCTTCTACATGTTGCAAGGTTTACCGAACACCTCGACCGTCGACGCGTTCTCCAGTTGGAGTCAACTCCCACTCTATTTCGGCACGGCGATTTATGCGTTCGAAGGTATTGGAGTGGTGAGTACGAATCGTTGAAGCGTCTGGTTTATCCTAACAAAATCTGATTGTTTTTTTTTTTTTTGTGTGTGTAATAAAGGTATTGCCTTTGGAGAATAACATGAAAACGCCGCAAGATTTCAGCGGATGGAATGGAGTTTTGAACACTGGAATGATCATCGTGACGTCATTGTATACCGCTGTGGGCTTCTTCGGTTATTTGAAATACGGGGATGCGGCTAGATTGGGCAGTGTCACTTTATTATTACCACCTAACGAAATGTGAGTATCAACATTTTTAATTTAATGTATAAGATTTCGCCTACTTATATATGCAGTGTCAGTTTTTTAAAGCCTGATTTTATTACTATTGAAGATGTGTAAAATGTAACATCAACATAGTTTCTAATTCTGCGTTCAAAGGAAGTCCGCACTTTGTCAAATGACCCTTGTCTTAAAAGAAAATTAAAAACAATTAAAACAAAAGCCATACTAGAGGGCTTTTGTTTCTATGTTTCAGGAAGATGGCTCGCCCCTATAATTTCTGAAATATTTCAGATAGAGAAACACTTTCAGTTTTACCGGAAATGACTTTGATTTTCGATTTTTAAATGGAACTACCTGTATATTTTTCGATATTTTGATTCGGGATAACATTTTGAGTACAACTGTGCCAAATTTTATATTTCTTGACATAAAAGGAATTCTTTTTTTAATTTTCTTTTCTTTTCATCGAGAGTGCTTTGGTGTTCTGAAAATAGTTTTTCGTTTTTACTGTATTTAATTGCTGGTTAGGTATAATTGGCGAAAGAATAGGGATACTTAATAAATTTCTTAAATTACGAAATTGACAACTTTTTGGATGAAATGCCATTAGTTGAACGTGCTGGCCTATATTTCCAACAGGATGGTGCGCCAGCCCACAACTCGCTGATAGCGGGGCAATATTTAGACGATAGGTTTTTTGAAAGATAGATTGGGACAAATGGATCTGCTAGGTAAGCAAATCGGAATACCACCTATTTTCTTTAAGCCCAATTAAAACATATCACAGGTCATCGGATCTAACTCCCTTACTGACTTTTTTGTCAGGCAATCGCCAAGATTTAGAAAACAAAGTGAGAATGGCCATTACCAGAATTACTCGAGACCAGCTTAGAAAAGTGATAAGAGCCACAGTTGAGAAAGTACAACTTTGTCAAAATCAAGGTGGCGGCCATTTTGAACAACTTCAATAGCCTTAGCATTAAAGTCTTTTTATGCGATCATGTAGGCATGGGTTTATTTCTCGGTATAGTCATTTCTTTTTTGTTTTGATTTCAACGAAATATTGATGTTGTACCATTTTCTAGATTCGTAATAAAGTCTACACTCGGCTGTTCTGATTAAAAAGCTTTATTTATTGTAATAAAATATATAACAAGATTTGAACACACAAATCAACAAATTATCGTCTCTACCCGTCGCGTCACTTCTCTACCCCCACTGTTGCCAACCTCCTCTTGTTGCCAACAGTAAGACAGCTTATACCTACTGATCAGTACTTATAAAATGCTTGCAAAGTGTCAACAAAAACTGTTTTCCATTACTTAACTTAACTACATACCTACATACTATTGGTCCAACGGATCTTTACCCATGCGTAATTGATTTATATAGCAATAATACTCATATGTTATTCAATGCATTTCGTACAATTTCCGTTTGATACCAGAAAGAGAAAGCAAATTCAACTTGAAACGTTTGTCCTCTAGCCGTTGGTTCAAGCAATCGAAGTACTAATATTGCGCGTTATTCAAATAGAAAAGAGATAGAATACAGCCAAATAATCTATTCTTAAACGTGCTGCACTTGTACGGCGCTAATCAAAATCAGTACATCATTTTGCATTGTTCTGTCAAAGTTTTGTCTATGGATCTGTCATTAAGCTTTTTGACGTTAGATTTATTGTGTGGTTTTATTATTGTCGTTTTGCACTTTTCTAATACGGTAGTATGCATTACAATCAAAACATTATATTTCCACTCACAGTTCTATACTAATTTTTGTGGTATTCATTCGTGCTCTCGAACAAATATCTCTAAATTGAACTTGGTAAGAACATGTGCTGCATTATAGTTTTATAAACTTCATGTAAACAAAATGTTTTGACATTTACAATTGTCAATAGGTTAGAAATATC
Organism: Cetonia aurata; assembly: GCA_949128085.1. NCBI lineage: Eukaryota > Metazoa > Arthropoda > Insecta > Coleoptera > Scarabaeidae > Cetonia > Cetonia aurata. The sequence goes on from OX421885.1 coordinate 42,980,759, forward strand.
ACCCATATGATGGTGTAGTGTAGTATCTACTTAACTTGAGTATAAAGTACTGACTTGATTCAGATGTACAAAATTTATGATGTCATGGGTAAAGAACCATTGGACGAATAGTAGAATATGTATGTATGTATTGTATTATTTTGCGTTTTCAAAAAAAATACTTAATAAACATTCGATCGGCATATTAATGTAGGGTATCAAAATGAAGATTCTCCAATGCTCTTTCGTGATGATCTAGCGAGCCACCCTGTTCCCATTTCAAAAAATTAAATTAAAACATAAAAACTAAATTTTGGACGTACACATGCGCGTAAAAGCTGTGTATACGGTAAAAGCGAAAAGCTTTGTTCTTATAATGTTTATGCAGTGACACCTCAGCATTTTAAGAACTCCAAAGCACTCTCGATGAAAAAAATAAAAATTAAAAAAAGAATTCTTTTTATGTCAAGAAATATCAATTTTGGTGCAGTTGGACTCAACATGTTATTCCGAATCAAAATATCCAAAAATATACAGGTAGAGTAGTCTCAATATAAGAAATACATATTACGTCATCATAATGTCAACGTAGAATACGCGAACTGAAGCTATCAGTGGCGGAGGTGATTTAAATTGACAGAGGTGCTTGAGAGAAAAAATCTTATGCGATGCAGTCAACTTACCACTATCTATAAACGAAGTATGAGATGTCTTGAAAAAGACACTTATTTATATGAAGTAGGTAACACTAGATAATAATAAATAACACACGGTAAAAAAGCGATCAACTCCCACAAATTCAGAGACAGACACTAATTTGAATTTTGACAGATGCGAAATTGTCGACTGACGACGAAGCTGAATTCAAACACCCCTATAGCTGGCATAATGGACTCATCCGCCGACTCCAGCGCCCAAAACGGATATCACGTAATATGTATTTCTTATATTGAGACTACTCTAGTCCCATTTAAAAATCGAAAATCATTTCCGGTAAAACCGAAAGTGGCAAAAATTTATTGACTATGTCAAAAAATGTAAATATATTGCCCGTACTTAATTTCCAAATTTCGTTTCTCTATCTCAAATACTTAAGAAATTATAGGGGCCTCCTCCCAGAAACACCCGGTATATCATATAATGCAACGTGTAACAGACATACAATAGCAGCACACTTAGTCGTTTTCCGTTACTCGAACTGGTTGTTTCTATTTCTGCCACTCTCCATCAGAATTCTCTAATCATGACTTTTTTCGCAGATTAGCCCAATCTGTTCGTCTAATGATGGCCATAGCGATTTTCCTATCGTACGGCTTGCAGTTCTACGTCCCTTTCAACATAGTATGGCCGCTAGTTAAGAAGCACCTCCCCAATGACAACGCAATCGTCATAGGAGAATACGTAACTCGTACTCTACTCGTAGTAGCAACTTTCGCTCTAGCTGCAGCGATACCAAACTTAGGGGCGGTCATTTCTTTAGTCGGAGCATTCAGCAGCTCAGCGCTCGCTCTGATCTTCCCCCCGATCATAGACATAATAACATTCTGGCCGGACGATCTCGGGAAGTTCAATTGGAGACTGTGGAAGGACATCTTCATCGTGATATTTGGCTTTCTAGGTTTCCTGCTCGGTTCCTACGTTAGCTTATTGAACGTCCTGTGGCCGGAAGAATAAAACGGATCTCTGGTATATCAAGGAAGAGCTTCTAGAAAACGTGACAATAACTTCTCTTTAATTATTCCAAAGTAGGGAATTAGACGCGACAATATTAAATGTGATGTGATCTTTATGAATATAATATAATATGATGTAATAGTTGAAATAAGGACTTTTGTATCGCGTGAAGTAGCTCTCGTTAAGATGGAAACAAATTGTGATCGAAACCCCATTTTTCCACTTCGTAAAACACTCCTTTTTTTTTTTTGCTTTTATTATTAATTTTTATTTATATACGGTAATATTGATCTATTATTGCTGCCGAGTATATTGTGATTCTATACGAAAAGTTACCTACATAGTTCGATTCCACAGTAGGAGATCAGTATTATTATTTTAATTATATGTATATATACTGTATTATCTATATTTTTGTACTTGTACCATAAAAAGTTATTGTGTATGTAATAAATTATTTGTGATGTTGATTTCTATTTTAAATTACTTCAAGATGCAGTGATATTAAATATACTGGGCTGTTTTTGCTAGACTAATAATATCTTCAGACTTTGAATCGGCAATACGCTTTGGTCGTCATTTAGTCCAGAGCAAGATGGATCTTCGTTTAGTATTTTCCAGTTTGGAGGAAGAACTATGAAAGAAAGAAGAACTATGAAAACACATTGTGATTTTTAAGCTGTTAATATTCTTCAGAATTATATCGACGAATAGGTATCTACCCTCAGACTAAGGGATTGTACTTGTAGAAAAATGGGAAACTAAATACCTTTTTAGGAATTAATTAGAGAGTTTAGTATTGGAATTAAAAATTATTTCCTCCTTGGTTACTACTAGATTTTATTTATTCAATTTAAACGATACAGAATTAGAATATTCGTTTTATCCTTTTGATAAAGTTCGTAATTTCAAAATTTTAAATATTAGAATATTACTAAAAAGCCGGGGCCGTTCACCCAACCAACTAATTAGTCGTTTGATGACGGATTACGCCCCAATACAGCAGACCTGTTAAACCGCACTACTCTCGGCTTTCTTTCAAACATTTCTCATTTGTGAAAAGACTCGACGAACGACTGCGAGACGCAAGGCTCGCAGTCGTTCGTTTGATGAACAAGAAAACAGTACTTTTATAATATAGCACCTAATTACAGTGACGTAGAATTTGTAGAGCATTTTCGGTTATCACGAAATGTAATATTTACTTTACATGTCTCACTAGTCAAAACCAGCTGATGATATCGGTACCCACGTTACCGACAAAATAATTCTGTTTTAATTTTCGAAACACGGTTCCAAGACTCGACGGTTTGCGTCTCGCAGTCGTTGGTTTGATGAACAAGAAAACAGTACTTTGATAATATAGTACCTAATTATAGTGACGTAGAATTTGTAGAGCATTTTCGGGTATCACGAAATGTAATATTTACTTTATAAGTCTCACTAGTCAAAACCAGCTGATAATAGCGGTACCCACGTTACAGATAAAATAATTCTGTTTTAGTTAGTTTTCGAAACACGGTTCCAAGATAGTTCCATGATCATCCAGAATTTTTGAATGGTAATAGTTCTAGTATTTAGAACCGAAACAAATCTATTATCAATTTTTGTTAAAAAAAAAAAAGAATGAAGTAATAGTAATAATCTATTTGTATATTTAGTGTATAATATAATATGTGTACAGACATAAAAAATATAGCTACAAAAATAAATTATTTTTGAGGTAAATAATATTTTTCAATTTAATAAAAGATCCTTTTATATATCACACGAAAAACTTCGATTATATGCACACTTAGATAATAATTAACCGTAATTAAAAGAAAAGCTGTCCCGGGATACTCGCTGTTGTATCCCCTAAAAACAAACCGTACAATAAGGTCTGTCTAAATCGAATTATTTAATAATCAATAATTGCGTTTATTTATATTACATATCCTCACTTGTAAACATACCACCGCAAGATACAATATATTTATTATCTTTACACTAATCATTAGTATTATGCAGGTATAAAAATAAAACAGGTAACCGTAAAAACTACAGCTAAAACTTAATAAACATTCCCTAGGAATACGATTCGAAGAAATAAAGAAGTCTGTCAGGTTTCGATAAAATAGAAAAATATCTTGGACATCTCGTATACAAATAATAATAAATACAGAAATAATTTGACCCGCGTGACGTATTGTTATCCGGCTGAATTGCTAGGTCGACTTAGAGCTGGTTTATTCGACGTGAACATATTCAGGTATGCCACCCTATAAGTACATACATAGAATTAGACGATATTTTGAGAGCAAGATTAGTGTATACTCACCTCACGTGGCCCGGTAAGGAAACGTCACTTAATTTGTATTTCCTCATCGCTATAAAGCATAACGTTTTCAATGTCGGTTTCAGGTCCAACACGTGCATATCGCTGTGATCGATTAATTTATCGTCAGGGGATTGGTCACTATGGAAGCTCTGACAAACGGGACTGAGAAAAAGATTTTGGGAGTTTCATATTGAACCAGTAGAAGGGGATGTATAATGTTTTACCTTGTCCCGCCGAATAAAAATAGCCTATTTTTCACTAGGATGCAAGCTTGCCGTCTTCGCATGCACGGTGGTTCCCCTAACGGAATCACCAATTCCCATTTATTGACTTTCGGATCGTAGAAATAAATATCGTTATAGTGTTTACCCATTAAAGCATTGTATCCACCGAATATGTACATCTTGTCATTATAGACTACTGAAATAGTGGAAACATCTTTACATTTTTATTGTTTACTGTGCAAATATAAAGGAAGAAACAAGGTAATTAGAAAATGTGTCGGAAAAGAAATGTTTTAATTTTAAAATAAACCTAGTTAAAAATAATAAGGAATTTATTTTCCGAAAATACATTTGGTGAGATCACTAATGAGTTAAATTGAGTTCGTTTTATTTGCTCAGTAGTTCAGCCTCACAGGGTGGAATATTGACTGAGCTGAAAAAGTTAGTAGTTTTTAGCAATGATTCACTAGCTTTTTTTATGTTTTAGAATAGAAAATATCGTCCTACGTCCACACGATTGCAACCGCGAACATCATACATTCTCCAAGTAACTTCCTCGATGGACGTTGATGTCATTTTCATCACAGATTTTTCAACTAGATCCATGAACGCCTTAATTAATTGAGAATTACCTTGAAAAATTTTGAGTGTTTAAATTTGACTTTCTTGAGGGGAGCGGATGTGGGATTACTGCCTGCGAAGATAGTGATGAAGTCTGGTTAAAGCTGTCTGCCAAATGCCCAAATTTTATACCTTAGCCGGTTGTGGCCACACACCTACATTATTGAAGGCAAAATGCAACCATTCAACATTTCTCAGTTTATTATGTTGTCCACTAAGGAATTTACTTGCAGATTGTGAACGAGGGACAATAAGACATTCCGCCCTGTACAGTTGAAGCGCTTCAGAAGATAAAAAGAACTTTGACAAAATTTTTGCGAAAATATGTACATTTTATTTGAGAAATTTCCTTTAATATCACGTCCATAAAAAAACAAAAAATAAAATAAACAAAACACTCCTTAGATTTAAATCCTACTGTAAACATTCGTCATACACAGAGCGTCTAATCGGTATTCCTTTTACAAGGCAAGTTCGACGCCCAGACTTCAGCCTTGCAGCATTTCTGCATAACTGTTTATGGCTTCGAACATTGAGGTTTGGCAGTTTCGAGCTGCAACCGGCACGAAGCCTGGGCGACTTTAGACGAGTGCATGAAATACAACCATAACGCTTCCTTCCGTGTTTCTTCGGCCTTCTTTAGCTCGAGATGCTATAAGTAATGACGCTATGAGGCTTGAGCACGTGATTCAAATAACGTCTTAGTTTTGCTAAAACGTTGCCGCAATCGCAGTTGGCTGCAAGTAACACGTTATTTTTAACCGCGTTGCGATTTCGACAACACCACTAGCGCTAACTCCCACAGGAATCATATAAGACGTAACACGCCATCTACACGTCGAATTCTGCAAACTGTGTACGGTTGCGTCTCTCTACAATTCTTTCTCTCTAAGGGTAAATTATGGCAATGTGATAGGGATGTCGATTGCAGCGCTGTCAATTATTTTCTTAATGTGAATGAGCTATACTTTGTGGTTAACGGGAACGATTTGGCGGTTGGTATTGGATAAAGCATCTCCCGAAGAGTTCAAAATGGGCATTATTTATATGCGAAAATGAAAAGAAAGTACTAAAAACGGTGTTTGAAAAGTGCTATTTCCAGGTTATCTTCGACGCAATTTTGACGTTTATTACGTGTGGTACTGGTAGTCTGAACGAAAAGTTACTAAAAGTAACGGTTAAAATAGGCGCGAAATAATATAAGTTTATAGCCCTTGTCCGGTTTAATCGCTATTCTCTGGGCTTTTCCAAATTACCGAGGGACTGACGCTTACAACGTGACGTATTTTTACAGCCCTTAGTTTCTTTGTTACCCCCCACTTTCGGGAGAGTTTCTAGCCGTTTGAAAAGCAGAAACTGTCCAAAGAAAAATAGTTGCAGGTATGTAGTCACCAGTTACATTCACAAATAGTTATATTCACGCAGCTCAATTCAACTGTCACAACGAACAACAACTTTCGTGTAACACCAATGTATTTTACTTGTTTTAATTTGTTTAATTTAATCAAATATAGTAGTAAGTAAAAACCACTACGTGTTTTTATTCGTATCGAAAAAGTGCAAAACGCCAGCGCACATAATCACAAAACATGGCAGGTGGGTAATTTAGAATGTAAGTTTGTATTTCGCGCGTATTTTAACCGGTACTTTTAGTAACTTTTCGTTCAGACTACCAGTACCACACGTCATAAACGTCAAAAATGCGTCGAAGATAACCTGGAAATAGCACGTTTCAAACACCGTTTTTAGTACTTTCTTTTCATTTTCGCACATAATGAATACCCATTTTGAACTCGAGGAGAAATACTTTATCCGATAGCACACCTATAAATCGCCAAATCGTTCCCGTTAACCACAAAGTCTGACCTGTGAATGGATCATAGAAAATTGTAAAGAATTTAGAGGAGCCTTTATCAGAGATATTTGACAAAGATTTTTTAGAGTGTAATATCTATTTTACATAAAAGTTATGAGGGGGGCGCGGTCAAAATGCTGACCAAAGATTAACTTACATGCTGAGTGACTCCTTCGACCAATCGGTTTAATCCCTTCAACAACGGGGCGTACCCATTCGTACGTTCGCAAATCCAAGTACCATAGCTCGTTACAATACACTTCCGCGTGCGTAAAAAAATCGGTTCTCTCCTCCGTCCCCCTACCCCCGAAGATATACATCCTATCGCCCATGCAGACGGCGCTGTGGAAATCCCTGTGCGAAGGCCTGATACCGTTCGTGTGTATGTGTGACCAACACATGCTGTCTAAATCCAGCACGTAAACCGATTTACCGAACGCGTCCATGTCATCCTCGTAACCGCCGAAGATGAACATCTTATTCCTCCAAACGCAAGCCGTATGGCCGTCTCTCGCCGGCGGGATATCCCCGTGCGTCTTGGGTGCCGTCCAACAGTGCCAGACCGGATCGAAACAGAATAATACAGCGCAAGATGCCCGATCGTTACGACCGCCCCATATATAAATCTTGTCTTTATATAAGACGGCTGTATGACCGTACCTCTTGTACGGGAGGATGTCGTCGTTCTCGAAGTAGGGTAGATCGCTGACCGGATGCTTCGTCCACCTGAACGTGGATGTGTTTAGTACGTGGACATCCATTGAGCAATAATCTCTAGAATTTTCTCCGGTGCAGTAACCACCGAATGAGTAAATTTTGTGACCGATAGCGACTGCGGCGTGATTGACCCGTTTCGGGCCTCCTTCTAGGTGGGTTATCCACTGCATCCTAATTGGCAATCTGAATTATGAATTATCAAATTTTACTTACTGAGTATTTCTTTCAGCACTGATATATTAAAAAATAATACAATTATTTGTCTCTATCGTTATATTTACTCAAAAATGTTAAAACCATACATTATATTCGACAAAAATTAGACAAGACTTATCGTACAATATTTTTTCACATAAACAAATTGGTCATTTGTTGAGAACTCTTCAATCAGTGTTGAATATATTTTTGCTTGTGATAATTTAAAAAATAAGAGCAAGAAAAACACTATTATGATTAAAGAATAACACATATTGTATGTACAAGTTTGTAATTGAATATTATTGTTAGGTAAACAGGATAAAGTTTGAATGAAATTTATTAACAAATTACTGACAAACAAAACCTTGGCAAAATTAAAAATCTAGAGATCTAACAATATCTAAAGACCATAATATTTAATGGAAAAACCCGCTCTGGTATATGAGTCACATGGCAATAATTGAAATAGTAGAACAAAAGCTGCAAATGTCCATAAGTAGATGTTTGGTCGCAAAGGAAAGGCAATGAAGATCTACGTAGTAATATATGAAAGATCAACAAATAAGGAAGCTGATAGAACAAGGAAATTTGCATGACTAATATTAAATTAAGAGAAAAATAAAATAACAAAGCAAGTGTTGCAATGGTATCTAAAAGAAAGAAAGAAAATAAGGCGTTTGAACCTGGACGAAGACAACCTATAAATCTTCAAATAAACACAAGCTGTGCCAATTGTAATCAAAGCAAAATCACCACAACAATTTGCTATTCCTGGTGTTTCACTTGCTTGGTTACATGTTTCCAATAAATGTTTATTTTTAAATGTCAGATTTGAATCGAAAAGAGGTCTTTGAAAAGTTAACAATGCTCTAGAGTTCCTTTCTTTAATTTATAATCCCCGAAATACGGTAGCAATTTTGCTTACGACTAAAACCAAGGGCTCTACATTTATTAAATATTTAAAGATAGGTAGTTATGCTACATATGTAACATATTGCGTACGATCTAGGTTATGTTCGTCAAGCGGTAAGTAAGAGAGTGTTTGCGTCAAATACTTACTTGAATATTACGTAAAATCACATTTTAAAAGGTGTGGAAGCCGAAATGGAGTCTTTACATTACTTAAAAGAACCTTTAACTTAGCGATATAATTCGCAAAATATTTACCAAATACATATATTTTGTATCTGTCAAAAAATAACTAAAGGGTGGGTAACTTTATGAAATAGGAAACTTGTTTTGGCACCCCTAGCTGCCTCTGGCGTCTATACTAATAACTATTACCCCAACATTATTTGAACAGTTAAAATTTTTCATGTAAATAAAACTTATAATAATTAAACTAATGTATTTACAATGATCTTTAACTACTATACAATTTTTGGTATATTACAGATTACAGCTGAATAAAGGGCGATAGAGAAAAAAAAGAGAGAGAGAACCTCGTTGATGATATCAGCACTAGATGTCTCAATAGTTTGCTAAGATACTAGTTTTAATATCGTGGAGTAGATGTCAACTACAGCTTGCCAACACTGTTATAATGTAGTGTGGTAAACGTTTACAATATGAATTACCCACGCAAATAGATATATCAAGCATTCCATTTTTTTAAAATTTGATTGTAACTTTTAATAGTACATAGTTAATTGCTAGGTTAAATACGTGCAGATCGAGTGATGCCAAATTCATCTTGCAAGAATACGTATCACCTAAAATTATGATGTATTGTGGTGCTTTTCTTTTAATAGTTATTAGATTGTATAATATTCTTTTGTTCATATTATAATACAGATATAATTCACCTTTAGCAATGAATATAATACAAATTTAGAGAATTTCTATATACCGCTCTGGATCATGTAGTAATAAGAGGTGGCATGAATGAGGCAGAAAGTGTAATACAAGTTGTCTACTTTTATATTTACCTTAATTCTAATTTTTTTATTATAAATAAATGCGATAAAGTAAATCATTTAGTTTTTAATACAATTTTTTTTTTATTTTATAAGTTTTTGCATATCAAACACAAAATTATGTACATTCTTGATAGACACAAAATATCCGACCACTCAGCCTACACGATTTTAATAATTCGGGACAATTGCTTCGGAAAGTGTTTTTTTTGCGCCTATTTGGCATGTGAAAAACAAAGAACTCAGAAAAAAATCTAACTAACAGGGAAATATGTTTACCCCAACAAATCAATCAACACCCAATCGTGCGGATGCACATGTTTCCGATTCAATAAATTGTCAGTCCTTCTTCATATACATAGTTTCGTAAGCGTCTAATTCTCTTGTAGATATGTTCAATTTTTCAATAGTTTAAGGTTATCAATATTAATTTTATAGTCTGTATCATTAATATGTCGTGCGATGCTAGATGATTCAATGGCTTCTCATCGCGTTAATACGCTGTGTGTTTCTTAAACCTGGTTCCCATTGCACACTTTGTTTGTTTGACATAAAGTTTATTGCAGCTTCGTATCCTATTTTATAAATACCAGACCTTTCATTGTCGATTGCTTTACCTAAAAGGTTTCTATATACATGTTTCCAGAGGTAAAACTTGTCTTCATATTGTGCTCTTTAAAAAATACCGCGAAATTTTGTGGAAAAGTAATTATTTGTCGAGAGTTTAAAGTTAAAGTACTGGACCTTGAAATATATGAAGTTTCTTTATAGGTGCCTACATTTCTAGAAGAGTAACCATTGTTTAAAAGCAATATACACGAAAAAGTTTCTACTTCTGTCTTTTTTTTCATCTTAGAAAATCTGATTTCAATATTTTGTTTTTTCCTTTTTGCATTTTTGAGGTGACTATAAACAACACTAAAACACATTTTACTGTTTGTATGTATATAAAAGATTTAAATAAGTTTTTTAAAAAAAAATAATAAAACTTAAACATAGTCAATTATATATTACACATATCTATTAAGACTAGTATTTATTACAATAAAATCTACATAATACATTTATATATTATGTCAAATCACATAATCTCAATTAAAACTATTATAGCTTATAATAATTTAACCAGGAATAGATTAATAGCAGAACCAAATGCTAGACCCACACCTAAAAATATTGTCATCATTGATGAAGCTATTTCCCTTTCGTGTTGTTCTACAACCCTGAAAATATAATAATAAAAAAAAACAACTGATTGAATGTTTATACGATACCTTGGAGCACATATCAATGCTAAATTCGCTAAATACCCATTGCTTAAAGCGAACGTAAATACTATTATAATATATTGGTAATCTCTTGTGAATATCACTGGAAGTTGAGATCTCGGTTGAGCGTTGCAATAAATTAAAAGCGGAATGAAGATAACTCGAAGTAAGTTCAATAGGATTAGCCACGTGCCTTTCCTGGGCTGTAATTTTTATTTATATAAAATAATTGTAAAAAAATATCTCTAATAGATAAATTTAAATTTTTGGAATTTTATATTTTTTTTCGGCTCCCACATTCCACAGTACAATTTCATTAGACTCACTGTAAAAAACGCGTGTCACAATTACTTATAATGCTCATACATTGAATCACTCGCGTCATTGTAACACTCGTCTTTTAATATACTATTTGTTGGAGTTATTCAAAAAATTAATACGCTCTTACTTTTTGTACTTTCCCAGCGATTAATCTTCCGAAATAATCGCCAGTGCTGAATAATAAGTAAGCGATTACTGGAACGAAGTATTTATCTGCAACGTCGAAGATTAAAAAAAATTCTGCGTTTCTAGATTTTAGAATTTACCATTCCACGGTGTGCCGTGACTTTCCGATTCTATCAGAACGGTTAAGCCGGGGTAACAGGATAAACTGATTAGGAATACGATAAAAACTCCGGCACCGTGCATCCAAATTTTTCTCAGGATGATTTTATGATCGACAATCCTCGGCCTTACCAGTTCGCTTTGGAACTCGTTCAAAGTCAGCCCCATTTTCTCCGATAGATGGTATTTAAAAAAGACCGTTTTCGATAAAATTACGTAACATACTAACGTTACAAGTATCATTAGATTTCCCACCATGAAATAGACGAAGGCGCTGTGTACGGAGGACGCTCCGATTGCCAAAGCTGTTATCTGAGTTATAGCTGCGAATATTCCTCCAAGTGCTTGACCGCCGATAGTGGCAGTTATGTATTTCGACGAGAATTTCCCCATTATTCCGAAGATGCTACTCGATAAGATCGCACTACTTACTGCAGTAAAAAGTATAAAATATAAACAGATACATAGCAGATTAAAAAAAAATAGACTTACCATTTAATAATACCACTATTGTTAAAGTTATAGCGAAGAACGTGTCTTGATCTACAAAATCGACGATACAAATAAAACGATTCGATGATTATAAAATTAGGTACTAACTTACAGGAATCTGTATCAACATTTACGAATACTGTAGTAACTATAAATAAAACTAGCATTACAAGTAAGGATCCTATGATGCGTTTCTGCAACGACAATTTATGATTCAGCGCCGTGTTTAGGACTAAAAACAATATATTCGGAACTGAAGACGCGACACTAAGATATGACGTAAACTCAGCTTGGAGAGTCGTCCTTTGTTTCTGATCCCCGAACGTCGTCAAATTGGAATTGATGTCTCTGAATTTGTACATCCAATACTGTAATACAAAATGATCACAAGAGCATATTTCAGGGGAATGAAACAAAATGTTGTTGAGGGATAAGATTTAAAAAGTGATGTATCGCATTAGAGCGATGATTTATCGTTCTGCGCCTTAGACACAAAATATTAAAATTTAAATAACAATAATTGACACTGTTAAATTAAAAATCGCCTGATAATGTGGTGAAATTTCGCACACAATTGAAGGATGTCATTATAAATACATCCTACTAACGAAAATCTAAATTTTTCCAACAGATTTTGAAAAATACGGGAAGAACAGTGAAATCATTGAAGGGTGATGTTACTAAAAAGTAGCAATATCTCACGAATTATAATAAAAAAAACCAATAAGAATAAAAATTGTGAAGTAATTGATTTACCATTTGCACTATAACATCAAAAACATTTGATATATCGCTCTACAAACTCATTCCTTTTGCTCCCATAAACTTTAATCCGTTTTCTTTAATAAATACATTGTACTTACATCGTCTGCAGTAATAAAGAAATTCCATGGCAACAATGTAGTTATCCCCATTATATAGAATATAAAATAAGCCATGTTGTACTTATCCTGTGGCTCGGGTGGCCTGAATAACGGCGTGGTGTCTTTCACCACCGTCGTTTCCTCATAGGTTTGTGTTACGATGTCATCGTTTTCAGTGTCGCTGTCCTGCTGCAGGAGCGGACGCGTGTTCACCGAGTATTCCATCGTTTTCTTCGGATAGGTACGCATTCGGTCTTCTAAATTCACATAATTCGCACTGGCAGGCGAATATATGTGTTAAAATCGCGTAACGAAGACTTTATGCAATACCGATTGCACATGAATGTATTCGGATGACACATTCTGTCCAATAATAATGATGAGCGGAGATAAGAGCACGATTGACCTTAAACAAACTCTTTGTCCTACACAGCCCCCTTCTTATCTGAAGGGGAAATTGTATCGCTAGAAAAAATCAAAACATATTACGTCAATTTGTGTCAAGCGGGCAATGAATACAAACTGAAGTTCGTTCGATTAATTATATAATGCGCGTTGCGACATCTGTCGGTGATTTCGAAAATTATCCTTCACTTGACATTTCTTGGCACACAAAATAAAAAACTACTTTTACAATATAGTAATAATTGTTTTATTATGCGTCATTTCTATAGAACTATTTGCGTGCTTTATTCGTACGGATTAAATGCATTTATTTCTCCTTATTTTGCGCATGTTGAGTTTGCATTATTTAAACGCATGCGCGGCATTTTTAAAATCAATATCTGCAATAACCGATGATAATTTGAATAAACTGCGGCGAGAAAAATCACCGCATCGCAGAGAATCGATCGTTCAGGAGGTAAATTTCCTGCGGGCTCCCCGTCGACGTCGCCAGAACGCTCTGCAAGGTTTACCCGAGCCCGGGCTCCGCCCGCAGCGTATGGGCGCAGCCCCAGACATTCTGCAGCATGGTGGCGGACACAGAACACCCGACCACCGCGGTCAACGAGAGGGAAGCGAATGTGACCGTGGGCGCGGATGACGTAGCCGAGTCTCCGCACAGGGCCATCTTCGATGTCGTTAAAACCGGGTGAGAAAAAATTTGCGTTTTTATTTTTCAAGCTTCAAGGTCTCCTTTTTTTCTATCTACTCGTGTCTTATACGTAGTCGAAGGATGATTCCCTATTCCTTCTGATATCATCCTATGTTTCTGTTAAGCTTTGTTTTGATTGTGATAACGTGCTTCCTCATTAAAATAATTAATTAGGCTTGTGTTATTACGCAATTAAATGAACTTTCTTGACATTATTACTAAATATTAAGCGTTATACTTTATCACTTCATGGCTTGTGTGTAGTTAAGAGAATTTGGACCAAATTTCGTATTTTGAACAGAAATGATGTTTACAATACAAATACCAAAATGATATCAATTATTTGAGTATATTACTGGAAATTACACATTCATAATATGGAATGTGATAAGATCAGTCGTGCAACTTATTGGGAGATAGTTTAGTATGTATTAACTTTTTGGCTATTACGAAAAATTACTTAAATTATCCCTAAAACAGAATAGCCATATTATTAGTCATTTAAAACTACATAAAGACCATAAGGTGAAAGAGTACGACTGAGAGTTTATGAATTGTTAGAACTCGTTTAATTTGCGAAGAATTTGCTTAATTCTCGATTTAAACCCACAAATATATATGTATGTTCTAAAGCAGAACTACTATTTTATTGTGTATAGGTCGACGCTAGCCACTAAATTGCGCATTTGCGCTAATAAATTGGTTAAACCGCGAAAAGTATGCAACCAATCGTGTTTCGCCTTACCAAGGCTCGTCAGTGCTACTAGACGATTGATTGCAATTAACGCCAATTAACATAAGGTGAAAGAATACGAATGAGGGTCTATAAGATTAAAATTTTTCGGAAAGTAATGAGTTTTAATATGTTATAAGCGATCATTACTATTCTTTATAAATTGCAATCACGCGCCCAGTATCACTGAGGAGCCTTGGCAAGGCGAAACGCGTGTCTGCTAATAGCGATTAACAACAGCAGTTAATACATATTTCTTTAATATTTTTTTTAGCGAGGTGAGCGATGTGGAAGAGCTTGTCGAAAAATCCGGCATCCAAATCTTACGTGCGAGGGACGAATGGGGCTACACTCCGGCCCATTGGGCCGCCCTGGATGGCAACGTCGAAATCATGCGATACCTGGTGGATAAAAACGCCCCAGCCGACATGTCTTGCCTGGGAACGCAAGGACCTCGACCTATACACTGGGCCTGTCGTAAAGGACATTCAGCCGTAGTCCAGGTCCTTCTACAAGCCGGCGTGGCAGTGAACGCTGCAGATTTCAAAGGATTAACACCACTGATGACAGCTTGCATGTTCGGCCGCACCGCGACAGCAGCATTTCTACTCGGAATGGGAGCTCTGAACAATTTGGTCGACATAAATGGAGATACAGCGTTGCATTGGGCGGCTTATAAAGGTCACGTTGATGTTATGAAACTGTTAATGTATTCTGGAGCGGATTTGTCCGCTCCCGATTATTTCGGATCGACCCCGTTGCATTTGGCGTGCATTTCTGGTAGCGTGATCTGCGTCAAATTGCTGTGCGAAAAGGTAAGAAGACAATTGTCGACGAGCGAGCCTAAACTTCGATTCTTTCAGAATAATTTAGATTTAGAGCCGCTGGATAAGAATGATAAGACCCCATTGATGTTAGCGCAGAGTCATCGCCACGGTGACATAGTGCAGGTGCTTCAAATTGAGAAGAAAAGACGATCGAGTTGGTTCCCATCGCTCAGCGAGATATGGGGACTCCTATTCGGAAAAGCGGGGAATTCCAAAGCCCCGCTTTTATTCTTCATGGTGTCCGTGTTGCTGTGGGGTTACCCTATGTATATAATTAGGGTAAGATCATTTGCATCTATACACAAACGAAAGCAAATTTTATCTTTGCAGTGCGTTCCGATCACTTGGAACATCCTGCGTGGATCCCACTACTGCTTCATCTACTGGAACATCGTCATGTGGGTCTGTTGGGTGGTGGCCAATCGGAAGAATCCGGGTTACATACCGATGAATACCGATTCGTATACGCGCGCCATCAAACAGATCCCTTACTTCGACAAGTGGAAGAAACGCAACTTGATCTTGAACCGTCTCTGTCACACTTGCAGATGCTTGAGACCTCTGCGGGCCAAGCACTGCAGGATTTGCAATAGGTGCGTCTCCTACTTCGATCACCACTGCCCCTTCATCTACAATTGCGTGGGGTTGAAGAATCGCACTTGGTTCTTCCTGTTCGTGATGAGCGTGGCCATTAATTGTTCGTTTACAATTTATTTTGCGACCTATTGTATAGCGATCGAGGGCTTTGGGGTCATGTACGTTTTGGGATTGTTGGAAGCGTTCGTGTTTTCGGTCTTGGGTTGGATTTTGACGTGTTCATCAGTAAGTATCGTGAGTTTAATGTCTTTGCTAATCAAATTTGGAATGGTCGACATCCTCAATTTTCGCGGTGACCATGTGATGTGTTTTCTATTATTTCCTATTATCCTTAGTTTCGTTTACCTACCAGTTCACCTATGATCTTCCTGTGAGCGCATTTAGAACGCAGTTTTGACAGAAATTAAAACAAACATAGAAGAATCGAAATCCAAAGAATTATAACAAAACCACTAGACCAAAAAAAAAAAAAAACCGGGAAGTCGATATTTCCTTCAAGAAACATTCCTAAGACTACAACTTCAGCAATGAATTTTGCTATGAATGTGATGAAAACATTATAAGGAGAGATGACCACACTTGGCTTCACTTGTAGGCTTCAGATAATAATTCAGCGTAGTATTAACGAAGACAAAACTATCAAAGAGGAAGATATGAAAAAATCCAAGATAAATAGTCTATCACATATTTTCCCATCAATGTAACGCCATAATCTACTCGATTTTCAATAGAATAATACGTAGTTCGTTGAATTATTTTTATAAACACATAAAAACCCCCAAAATTATGCTCTGTTATAAATATTGTCTTACACGGCGAGCAATGGTTAGATATTATAAGAAATGAAAAACGTATATTAAAAAAACTAATATCAACTTCCAAATTCTAAACACAAATTTGACAGCTGCAGACAGTTTTCTATGTAGGTATTAGAATATTGTTGGTTGTAGAAGCAAGCAAGTATTGAAAATGATTATCAGCTACTAATTCACTTTCTTTTGCATGATATTAATGTTGAAATTGAAACATTTCCAATACAAATTTTAACGTTTGAAGTTCGTATTTACAATTCTAGCAATACAATTGGAAATTTCTTATATCTCAGCATATTTGAGTCTGATTTTAGTTGAGCAATTTGGCGTAAAAAACTATTTTATATAAAGAAAATAGTGAACAAAAAGTATAACATTTTGAGGTTAATAAAAACGTGAACCTACCTCATCTAACTGTACCCTCAAATCCAGCTTTTTTCACATTCCCAAACAGCGTCTTTGAATATTGAATTACAGTATATCTTGAGATGTTGCAAATTATTCGCATTGATTTACAGGTATTACATGCTTGCATGAACCTGACCACCAACGAGATGTTCAATTACAAACAGTACTCCTACCTGCGGGATAAACGAGGCAAATACTTCAATCCGTTCAGCAGGGGCCCCATTTTGAATTTGATCGAGTTCTTCTTCTGCTCCCCGGACGACTTCGATGACGATTACGCTTACGACATATGATGCAGGCGGTGTTGCGGGCATCCCAAGTCCGAAAACGATGTTTTATAAACCGTACGACAACAATAAACGTTTTATTTTCCATTAAAAGCACTAGTTTTATTTTGACGGGTAACAAACTGTAAAATTTAATCGCGTGTGACAGTTTATGATTGGCTCTAGCATACGTGCGATATCATTGGTGGATTTATCGCGTGGATAAAGTAGATATTTATTATGGACGATAAATTCGATAATAAATATCAAATATCTACTTATAATCATACTATAATTAAATAATGTAGGTTTAGTAAAATAAAGGTAAATTTAGATGCATTTAAATTTTTTTAATGCATTACATCAATAGATTTACAGATACATATTTTAATTTGAAAACGAGTAGGTTTAATTGTTTAATACAAAGCATTAAATTGCAAGAATCTTTCCTCTTTACTTGCTTTGGAAATATGTATCCCAAAAGAATGGAAATGTTTTCGAGAATTTATATTGAAGGTTATATTTTGCTTTCCACCAATTAGCAGTGATAAATCAAATTAACCCATATCCTTTACACTTTACTCTGGCATTGGCGGGAAATTTAAATTTTGAAATAACTATACAAAAAAAGTTTTTATTACGTTTATTTATAATTCGTTTCTATATCTATTATTTTATAAAAATAATGATTTTAAACAGGTACATCTAGTCAATATAAAAAAAATATATATATATTTCATGAGAAGTAAACGAGGTATAAATGATTACAATACATATAAAGATATGTAATTACATAGATCACAAATTGCTATAGCTTAGAAAGATTTATAAAGCTCCTAAACCCTGAGATTAAGTTAGTTACAACTAATAAATTAATATAGTACGTACTAAAAATTTGTACTTCATACGTTTACGCCATCTAACAATTAGTATTACAAGTTAGTATAATTGCAGAGAATGCAAGAAAAATGTAATTTGTATTTTTTTGTAAACCGAACCGTTATTTTATTTATTTTTTTCTTTAAAGAAATAAAGTTGGAAAGAACCTTTCTAACCCCAAAACATCTAATTGTTTAATTAATACTTTGGAAATAATGACGTGTGATTTGATTTTGTTTCTTAAAAAACGATTTTTTTTTATTATTTGTGGGCGTGCACCACGAATAATTTGTAGCGCGTCAAAACGTTGTCCTCGTTGGTATTTTCGTTTCTGGAGACGCAGTTCATCTGTGTTATTTCCTCGAGGAAGTCTGCCTCGTATTCTCCTCTTAAGTGTTCGGGTATGCGCGATAAGAAGGGACTCACAGCAGCAATGGCTTCTGGAAGAAGAAAGAAATGTCCGTTTTTAGCTTTACTGGTGAAATTTTTTCGAAGTAACTTTTAACAACTTGTAGGAACAAAATTAAGAATTATGAGAAACGGTTGCATACTTACAGATGTTAAAATCCATTTTTAATGCACAATTGGGGGTCAGTGCTAATAGATTTTATTAGTATTGTATTAATTAATTGTCAATTCGTATTAAATTTTTAAGGAATTAAATGAAACTATTAATTTCAGTGAATAATTTTTTGGTGATTCATAAAGTTTTATTGAGATGAGCATACAGGACAGGCTTGAGGGAATTAAGGATATATACTAAAAAAATATGTACATATGGCTCTTACTTCTCCACAATATTAAATCAGGGAAGACAAAAATTCTGTCGATTGTCTTGCAGGTCTCCACTTGAAACCCAGCTGCTTTCAACATCTTAGAAAAAGTGACTTCAGGTTCCTTGCAGTGGTGATAAGGGGAAATATATTTCTCAACATCCCACATGTACTCGGACCATTTCGGATACTTGGATAAGTTTTCGTAGACGTCAAACACGGGATTGCTAGCCAAGAAAGTCAACAGCATATCACCGTTCGGTTTCAGCAAGTCGTAAAGATTCTCCGCACATTTTCTGCAAAAGAAAAGACGATTTAACGGCGATCTAGAACCGAATTAACGAGTAATTATCACTTAAATCGTGTTGGTTACAAAACGGGAGATAATAAAGTGTTAGTAATTACGTAATATATACTCTATCTTCATGTGTGTATTCGGGGTTCGTTAACCTCTCTCTTAAATGAGCTAATGAATATCTAGGAAATGCACGCGGGTTCGAATGTCCACTATGTCGTGTTCTAGGTGCGTTTTGGAGGTCCCGACCTTGGCTTAGCGTTTTCTGATGGCCGAAAACCAATGAAAGTGTTTGTAGTGACCATACGGCTATATATATGAGATAGGAGAAGAGTTCAACGAACTAAATCATCTCGGTGATGGTGTTGATGCCCTATTACGTTTTCTATCGCCTATACGGTGTAATTAGATAAAGTGGGTGTGGTTCTGGATGGGTAAAATACCTACACTTTCTAATCTTCTAGGGTGTTGTTCACTTTCTGGCGAAATAAGTAAAAAATTCAAGATTTATTGCAATGTAAAAAACAGTTTGCAAACGGTTCAATTAAGGGCCGCCATTGAGCAACCAGTAGATCCAAAAGCAAATGGATGCCGCGCTTGAAGGACGCTGAGTGGCAACAGAAAGAAGTTTTAAGAAAAGATTGCAAGCTTAAGAAAAGATATTCAAAATGAGATTATTGGAAAATGCTGTATAATTGATAAAAATGTTTAAAAGTCTCTAAAGTTTTTGTTGGTTAAGTAATTTTTTAATCCCACCGCCTCTGTTATAGTCTTGGCATCATTCCTGAAATCATCGTTGTCGATTATAAAGTCCAAAACTCCAATTAATTGGGTTTTGTGTAATTGTAATCGCAAATACAGCACACGATGTAAAATTTCATCTTGCATTAGAGCTAGTTGGTAAGTTACTGTAGCATATTCTATCTAAAATGTTTGTTCATTTGGTTGGTTTCGAAAAAAAAATACTTAATGCAAATCCGCTTAAATTAGAAAAGAGAATTCTAGTTTTTTTGTTTATATTACAAGCTTTACTAAATGTAAACTAATCTGTGTAGTTGCTGTTAAGAAACCTAAGAAAAAATGTAACGAAGACGATACCGCTACACTTTTGGCATTATATTCAGTAATAGAAACACCAAAGTTATCTTTATACGGAACCGATCAAGAAAGACTGAATATAAGTAAAAGTCATTTGCAAAGATTTTATAGGGAATATAAAGTTCGGTTGTTTAAACGAAAGCTCCGACGTACACTTGAAAATTGATATGAAGAGAAGCAATTGGATTTTTGTTTGTTGGTATAGATACGAATTTTCACAGAATAGTCCTCTGTACTGATGAATCAACCTTCTGCAGTAATGGCCAGGTTTCATCACAAAACAATCCCCATTGTTCTTTTCAAAATCTAAACTACAAAATTGAAAGACGAAGTCAACGTTATATATAGAAAAATTAGTGTTTGGTGCGGAATTTTTTACTATAGAATCGTTGATTCATATTCTATTGACGAGACTTTGAATCAACATGTTTATGTGTATCTTTTGGATACTTATTTATTACCGTTTCTTGATAATTTAGCGCTAAAAATATAATGTTATAATTTTTGTCAACAAGGCGGGTGCCTTGCACATTCGATGCATTTGGTACGGCAGTGGTTGACAGATGAATTCGTCAGAAAAGTTGGATGGAAAGACTTGGACGAATAAATTTTCCTGCTAGATCGCCTGACTTTAGACACCTATTGGTTTTTGTTTTGTAGGGTGCTTTAAAACACAAAGTTTACAAAGATGACCTGCGGCATAATCGAGAAATACTAAGAATTCAAATACAGGACGCGGTGATAAAAATAAATAATCCACAAACCATACGTAAAGTCTATGATGAATTTATGAAAAGGATTTAGAGTTATGTGGAAGTTGTAGAATATCTGTTGACTTCCCAGTTGTTTGAAATTTTGTGTATATACTAAAAAATGCAATAAATTATCTTAATTTACTATGGATATTCTGTACAATTAATCTTAGATTTTCTGGTAGTAAACTTATTTATTCAACATGCTTTTTATATAGAAAGACTTTTTGTCGTAAAAAAAAACAATTTTTTTTCGTCTTGTCAATTCCATCATAATTTTTTCATTTTTTATTGATCTAATCGTATTATATACGCATTAAATACATTCCTATTTATTCAAACTATACATTCAGGTGAAAGTTGTTTTGCTTTCAGTCACGGCCATCTTGATTCACCCGGTCAACCGGAGTTCAAAGCTTTAACAAGCGCCATCTAGCGGCCCACCGATACACCACGCGGTTAAATCCTTTTCGTTCCTAAAGACGTAGACGGTTTAAATACCGTCGATTTCGTAAGCACGAATTACTGAATTTCGCTATATCCTACGACAATGTTTTTGTTTTGATGTCCGCGAGGTTATCAGAAGAAAAAAAAATCGTATTTCCTGTACGAGATTACCAGCGCTAGACGATCCACATTAGGTGTGTGTAGTTACAGCGATGATAAAACGAAAACATAGATATATCGTAATAACCGTGTTTGATTGCAATATTTGACAAAATAATACAAACAATCTTTGTGTAAATCTATGTGTCAAGTAGATAGATACAGGAAATTAGTTTGGAGCGATGGAGACCATTGACGTAGAGTGTGAGGATGCTTATCGTATGTTCTATTTTGTTTTGGTTATAAATGTAGATAATGGAAGATACTGGAGAGTTTTTTTTTTGCCAAGGAAGGAATTAGGTAAAGGTCGTTTAATATTAGATCTATGGAGTTACTGCCAGACATATTTTAATGGATTTTGAACCAGTTTTTTTTTAAAGTACCTACATGTGATATCAATAGGGATATTAGTTTACGAGTTTATGTTAAGTTGGCAATAGTTTTAGGTAAGAGACGAGAGAACTGTATAGAGCCGTTAAGACGTTGTTGTGTCGTTGTAAACAGTTGTAAACAAGAGTGAATAATTAAACATTAAATGTGACGAATGGTGTAGTTATTTCTGAGACGTGTGAACAGGGGCGTAGTAGATAACACATGTTTGTAATGAATTGGAAAAAAACGGTTTATTAATGAACAGTTACTAAAGGTTTCTGATGTTTTTTTTTATTTTAAATTTCGCGCCGGTTTTGATTTCTTGAATAGCAAATCTTGAATCTTTAAGTGTGTATGTTAAGGAGTTGCACTGTTTCCCCTGAGAAGAACAAGTTTAACGACACAAAACATTCCGGGATTGAAACAAACATTCGTCAAGAATAAGTACTGACGAACATGTTCTTTGACACCATTTTTGTGTTGTGATTAGACTCCCATAGGTGGCAGTAGACACGAATAAAAATTTAATATAGGTTACCCCCTAGTGCACCAATACCATTTTTGTCCAACGTGAATAGCATTCTTCTCGAATCTTAAAATCGCCTCAATAGAGAGTCGGGTCCTCCAACAAATTATACAGCAAGATGATTTAATATACTTTATTATTGTGTTATACCATGATTAATTTTCATATTTTAACGTAAAATCAATTCTAAAAATTATAAAATTTAAATTATGACGCCATAACTGTTTGGGCCAATGGAAAAAGTGCGCCCAGTGTTTAAGTAACATTCGTAGGATTATTTAATAATTGTGTTTATGTTTGTCATGAAGCGTCACATGGTAATACATTGTGCAAACGGACGTATGTTTTATGAGACCCTAATTCGCTCAAATATGTTATTTTACACAGACAAGTTGTATATTAGATTTTAGATTGATATAGTTCAATAAATCCTGATTTTGAAATGGCTACTGATCAAAATTTTCCATCCAAATCAATACTGTACGTTTTGCCTAATCCAATGGTACTAAAATGAATCGCTAATTTTTTAATAGCCGAAGCTATGACGTTTTAAAAAAATATACTTTTTTATAAAAGTACTAATCTCACAAACAAGAAATTCAGTTATTTGAAACTCATCTTTCGACTAAAAACAAGAAAATGTTTCCCGACCTCATTGTCAAGCATAATTTCAGTTGATGCCGCCATTCTTGTTCCAACTTACCCCTACTCTAGACTAGGAGCAAGAAATGCTGTTCAGGACAAGTTACTCTGTTCTGATCGATGCTTAACGAACACAGTGCAGTACAGGGCTGTCTCACATGGAACTGCATCCATCGATATACGAAAGAGTGTACATTAGAAAATTCTGAAAATTTCGCAGTATACTAAAGCCGATGTGCCCTATTAAACTAAAATATTGTTAAGGATCTGACGCATCCGGTTAAACCAGAAATGACTCTCAACTTTGTTATTTTAAATGAAACACCCTGTATATTCTGTGATGGGTGGAGACTGTGGCTTGAAAACTATAACTAAGTTGCCGAAATACGTATTTAGATTTGTATCTTTAATTTTTGTGGTAAGGGATTTTTTCACTTTTTCTTTTGGATTTTTGTTATACCCTGTATATTACTGCATTCTTTTAATTCCTCGTTCAATTCTAAAGTAAGTTTGATAAAACAACCATGTTGTTATTTACAATCATTTTTGAAATATTTGCATTTCTTTTAAATTTTTGACAGATTGATGATTGCATCTGAACTTCTCTAACTTTAAAAATATTTATCTTGGAAAATTGAAAATTTGCAGAACTGTATATGGTAGCATTCAAAACCGAATGAATTTTTCGAAACCATTATACAGCGTGTCCGAAAATTACTCACTTCCGGTAAAATCGGTTGCGTCAGATTATTAAAAATATTTTAGTTCGATAGTGCGGCTTTGGTATACTGCGAAATTTTCAGAATTTTCCAATATATTCTCTTTCATATATCCATTGATGCAGTTCCTCGTGAGTCAACCCATATAAATATGGAACAGAATTTATTATAATTCGATTAAGTGCGTATAAAAATATTTCATTCATTAGAAATATGAATTCCGAAAATTTATTTTTATCTGATAGGAATTTAGATGTCAGATATGAGCCACATTTAAATAATTCTATATTGTTCGATGCATTAAAATTTAAAATATAATTGGAAATTCACTAAACGATCCCAAAAGAAAACGAAGCAACAAAATCGCACCTACCTTTGGTTTTGCACCCAATGCAAGCAGAAAAATGAAAATATATGATCGTACGTCTCTCCTATTTCATCCACGGCCTCCTTATCGCCTATATCCGCCTGGATGTACTTCACCCTATCACCTTTGGTGTTGTATTTCTTCGCGAAATGGATCATCTCTTCCGAAATATCCAAACCGACCACTTTGCGCACGTTTTCCGGCAAGAGAGGCAGTAGGATATCCATGGTGACGTTGCCATCGCCGCAGCCGACGTCCAGGACCTTGGCCTCTTCGTCCAGGCTCCATCGCACTAACTTGGAGTATCTCTTCAGGACGTGCAGAGCGTCTTGCCTCTGCATCAGGTTGCTTCTCGAGTAGAGCGGCGCCGCGTTCATGATGATGATCCACCACGGAGCGGTTCTTATATTAGGTAGATACAAAATATCGCCGGATTCAAAACTTATATACGCTTTTGTGCACCCCGCGCTCGTTACAAACTACAATTCGTTTTTGGTGTACGTCCGCTTTTATATAATTTTTGAGGGGGGATGCATGTACGGCTCTGTATTGTATGTTTGTGTAATGTGTAGCATGGGGACACATACGAAAGAAATCTGAGAAGAAGGGCATTTTTGGCGTTGGTCTGTGCGTTTCTGTTAATGGTGATTGTTGCATCTTTTATAAAAATAAATTTATTTTCCGACTAATTTAACTACAATATTAAAAAAAAAATACATTAAAAATTGCTGTAAAAGCAACTTGTAGTATATTTTTCTAAAAATTTATACAGTATTAAAATAATATTATTAATTAACAACCATTTTATTGGCTTGTTACAGCTAGGTAATACTAGTTTTCATAGATGTGGTTACTGTTTTGGTTACTGTTTTCAAGTTAAAAAACGCAAGAAAAAACCGCAATAGAGCAAGAAGAAAAAACAATGACAAATAAAACATACTTAGGTAATCATTCCTTAGTAAAATTATAAAAATCTTCTATTGAATAACAATTAATACCTGATATTAAATGCTTAGCCGCATTTTCAAAATGGTGCCTGGTATCATTGGGCAATGTATTAAAAAGTTTGCAACTCTTGGATACTTTTCCGAAAGATTTTTGTGAGGAGGTAAATGTCAATATTGTTTGGTATCATAGACATGATCACACACAGAAAAATGTATGCTTAGCTTAAATACATTTGTCTTGAACCAAATAAATCTACGTTTTGAATATCCGCAACACAGAAACTTTTTAAGGCAAGAAAATATTGTCTTAGCAACATAATCGTGACGTAAGAGGTTAGCAGTCTTGGATGGAATCATTCATATTTTTTTTAAGAATAGTAATACTTACCTTAACATCAACACTTTATACAAGGATAAATATTTATCTCTTCTATCATATAAAAAATACCTATTATTTACGTGAAATGAATGCGGCCACCTTAAGTTTTATCCTTCTAAATAAATCAAACTTATTAACACACCTTTATTGTTCAGATGCATAAAAGTAGTACTAGATGCAGATGTAAGGCTTACTCTTTTGTGCATATGTACAAATTATCGAGTTCTAACTCTAACAATTTTTTTCGTTACCTTAATTGTTCTATTCACTAATGTTTAGAAAAAATAAAAATGTCTCGGTGAAAGACGATGTAAAGGTACTTCCATTATCTTCGCGATTCGTTCAGAAATCACAATTCAGTATGTATTGCAGTATTGCTGTACGGCAATCGAAAACTTATATGTATATAGGTACATGGAAGAGAATGATTTACAGCACAAGCATTTTCACCTGGCGGATGCGCGATGACAAGAGGGCGTGCTCAATGGTGTGAGACACACTCGAAGAAATATGGAGAAATGTTATAACTCGCATGCGAGGTAAAGATACTACGATCCGATTGCAGTAAGCTGCGCGTGGGGGCGGGATTTCCGCTAATAAAAAATTATTGTGCTGTATCTTCGAATAAATTTGCTTGCAAAGCTTGTATATAAACTTATATCTGTGTGCCTTTGTTGGGTAACAAAATCATGTTGGTGTAAGCTAAAAATATTGCTCATTTGAAAGAAAGTTGGAGTTTGTCTTTCACTATTTTTTTAAAGATTTTTGAGAAAACATTCAACAAACAAATGGGTCTATGATTTAGTAAGTTGTTAGAATCATTTTTTTTTAACTTTTACACTTTTTTAAACTTTATAAATATTGTTTACACAAAATGTACTAGTTTGCTTTTATAAAATGATTTATTTTAACTAATGAGCACACTTTAGATTATCAAAAAATATAAGTAGGTATTATGTATATTATATCTACAATAAAGTATGCCTGCTGAAGTTAAATTAAAATATCAGCGTTGTCCTTACTGCTCTAGCAACGATTTCATTGGCATCTATACTGATGCTGATCTATACTGAGCTTCAAAAAACTTTGAATGATTATACCAAATATTATACATATCTATACATAGTTTTTAAGTGTCTAAGAGTAGTTGATGCTTATCAGGCACCACCACAGAAGCCAAATCTTTCTCCTAATCTTCACTAAGACCCCGGAAAAACCCGGTCATCCTAATTGACTGAAGTGAGATTTGAACCTCAGACCTCACGACAGATAGCCGTGCGTGTAAATTGCTAGACTATCAGCCGAGCTCCTATAGGGATATTAACATTAGTAAAGCAGATATTAGCCAACATTTTTCTTATTATAAGTAATAAATAAGAAGAATATATATAGATAACAAAAGAAAAAACTTCACCAAATCAAAGCAAATAAAGCCACTAAGATATTTTTATTTATTGGTTTTATGATTTTAACAAAACCTTATTATTATAATATTCTTATTGTTAGTGACGTACATACATATATCACAAAATCAAATTTTCTATTCGGCTTATCGCCCTCTATGAGCAACGGTAAAAGTGATGACAAATTCCTATTCATCATGCTAAAAAAACGTGGTAATACCAATTTTCACGTTGATTCTATGAAGACTTGCTGAATTATTGGGAAATTTAGAAATAAAATTATTAACTTGAACTATGTCTTAAACGAGCAAGGAATGTTGGCAAGCTCAATGCTCATGTTTTGGGCTCTACTGTTCCCAGTTTCCAGATTTCTCATTCCTAACGATTCACACTGTATTTAAGCTACAAATTCACTATAAAATTATACTTTAATAATAAGAATTTATAACTGCACTATTTCTGTAACTTTTAACTGATGTCGCTTTTTTCTGTTACAGTACAAAACAATTTTACAATATCATTTTGTTTATTTATTTATTATATTATATTCCGCGTGCTTTCTCGTTTTTATTCCTATTCTTGTGTCACTGCTTTTATCAGGTAAATAAAACTAATATTTAGATAATCGCAACTGTTAGGTGATAGAATCAGTAATACGGATATAAAGAAACTATTCAGTAAAACAAAATTATTGCGCAGTTACAATAACAAACAATGCACGTGTGTTTACTAACAATAACCTATTGCAAGATAATTCATTAATAGTAATATATATATATTAAAAATATATGTGAATATATATATTGCATATTATCAATAAGTTTCCGTAAATTATACTAACAATAAGCAATCATTCCTGGTTAGATATTTACTTTATTTAGTTAGTAATGGTTTCGTTATAACTCGTATTTTGTTATTATAATTCAAATATTAACTGACGCACGCTAGTCACGCTACCAATTGTCAAACAAAATATTTTTTATCGCAATTCCAATAGGCTATTTCCTAATGTTAAATCTTCTTCATCGTCAGTTCCTTTTCTAACACATACATTAAGTTTTAAGACGTATGTACTATAAGCGTTTACGTACATATGTGTTCTTAGGAAATCCAAGATCTGTATCTTAATACTGCAGTGAAAAAAAAAACTCGCAAAAGAATATACGGAAATGTTTGAACGTGGAAAAGTTGTAATTTGCAGGTCGGTATAGATCATACAGTAAATGTCACTGACTGTTAAGAATTGAAGCGTCCGTTTCCAAAGCATGCTTCACTAATTAGATACAAAAAATACTTAGCAAACGTAATAAACGAACTAGCTATCGGTCATTTCCAAACAATGAAATTATTTAACGCAAAAAGGTTTTAATTTAAAATATTACCGAAGCGTAATTTCTAGAATAGTTTCAATTCATGTCGTAATTCATCAAATACAGGGTTTTCCACGGTAGCCGTTCGTTAGCAGTTTCCGAGGTTAGAAAAAAGGTGGAAATTTTTGGAATCCGGGGCTATTCAAGATTCTCTTTCATTTTAAAATATTTTCAGGCTCTTACCACTTCCGGTTATACCGGAAGTCGCCATAAACTTTCTTATTTTAAATGGAACACACCTGTATATTATTTCATTTTAAAATTCCTGAGAAAATTTTATGATGAGTTCCAATAGGTTTCCCTATACCTATTTTCAACTGCTACTTAGATATCTTGATTTTTTTGAAAATTTTGAAAGATGTAGCGTTATTTGCAACACAGTATCTTTTGCCCATTTTCGACTGGTAATAAACACTTCTAGGGTAGATGGAAGCACAAGAATGACACTTTCGAAATCCACATTGACATTCGATTTGTCGCATACAGGGGTGTCCAAAACTGCATGACCAATTACAAAATCTTCAAAGTTGAAAAAATTCTTTTTTTCAAATGGAACACCCTGTATATTATTGGATGATCAGATGCAGAATGTTCTTCAATATTCTCCATTATTAACTGTATTTCATAGAATTAGCAAAATAGAATTCTATTACTTTGACATAAAATCAACAACTGTCAAGTCACTTGTTCTAATTCCCCTTATAATCAATGCTTACTGGATACGATTTTGTAGTTTTATTAGATTTTAGTAAAAAATATGGAATAACAAGAAAACCGTTGTAAATAGGTATAGAAAAAGTCATAGCGAATCGATGCAGAATTAAATTCTGCATCTGATCATCCAATAATATGCAGGCTGTTCCATTTGAAAAAAAGAACTTTTTCAACTTTGAAGATTTTGTAATTGGTCATACAGTTTTGGACACCCTGTATGTGACAAATCAATTGTCAATGTGGATTTCGAAAGTGTCATTCTTGTGCTTCCATCTACCCTAGAAGTGTTTATTACCAGTCGAAAATGGGCAGAAGATACTGTGTTGCAAATAACGCTACATCTTTCAAAATTTTCAAAAAAATCAAGATATCTAAGTAGCAGTATAGAGAAACCTATTAGAACTCACCATAAAATTTTGTCAGGAATTTAAAAATGTAATAATATACAGGGTGTTCCATTTAAAATAAGAAAGTTTATGGCGACTTCCGGTATAACCGGAAGTGGTAAGACCCTGAAAATATTTTAAAATGAAAGAGAATCTTGAATAGCCCCGGATTCCAAAAATTCAGAGTTCCAGCTTTTTTCTAACCTCGGAAACTTCTAACGAACGGCTACCGTGGAAAACCCTGTATATGGACAATTAGCTTCATAAACTTGCAGCCAAGTTTCTCTGGATAACTATTAAGTATTAAAATGATTTAAAGAGTATTCGTTAAAACAGCGTTTGTACGTATAAGTAGGATTACTGTCACTCAAACGAAGACTAATGAAATATGGTCTGATAAATTGAAATCAGGACAAGAATATTCAAATATATCATGAGGAAGATTTATAATAAAATTGTCAATACAAGAAGCAGCGGTAGATGTTATACGAGTCTCTATTGACTTAATATAAACTTTGCTAAGTTTAGATTTACTCTCTGTCTCTAATAAAATAATAAATGAAGATCCCAAGTGAATCAGTTTTTGTATGTTTTCTATTTATACTCCTAAAATTTAATCTTTACAAAATAATGCAATCTAAAAATAATAACAATCTATATAGATGCGTATTTCAGTATTTCTAATTTTTTTTCTTTATATAGTGTTTCGTTAACGTCAACTGTGGTTTGACGTTAGAATATTACAAAAACACAAAAATAAAGCGCTAAAAAAAGTACAACTACATTACCATTAATATATTTATGTTATTGCATTGTCAAGCAAATTTTTCATTCTAACATAGTTACTGGCATTTCGTAATGTTTTTTTCTTCTGCTTTAACCTTTCGAACTCTCCTACGTTAGAGTATGTTGCGACATAGCTTGCTTCATCTAGATGACACGTGCGAAATTTGATTTTCAGGAAGATCGTATTAACCCGTTAGAACGTACATATGTGAATAACAAGAGATTCGATTGTTACGTATATATAAACAACATAAATGTATTTTGTTTGTCCCCTGTAGTATTTCTGTCGCTCGATGCATCATCGACCATATTATATACGCTCAGGCATTTTAACTGACCACTATCAACACGATTTCGTTTGTGTACGCCCGAAAATTCGGCGCGTTCGAGAGCCGGTGGCCCGGTCAAGCAACTCGGAATAAAAATAAAAACACAACGGTCGAGGGAAAAAATGCTCCGCGGGACAAAAAATCGTAATTGTGTCTGGTCAGGGCTGTTACGACTCGTGAGACGGACGGAGACGGTAGATACACATATAGGGCCCGAGTAAACGGTGAAGGGGGCACTGGCCACTTCGAAATTTTTCGGCGGCGTTGCGTTTTTGTTTTTCTTATTTTCCAGTTTCTTCTGCCTCTTCCACACGAAGTCGAGAGATTTTTCTCTTGTTTTATTTTCACGGTACGATCGCTTATACCGTGTGTCCACACTTAAGTGTGCACTATTGATAACTTTGTTATCTTTGGAGGTACAGAATCGGTCAAATGGACAAAGTAGTACTATTTTTTATGGCGGTCACAATTGTGAAAACAGAAAAACAATTGAGCGTCGCGTTCTCTAGATATTCGTCCAAAATTATTTTTTTTAATGGAACGCCCTGTATATTGTTTTGCAATTTAAAAGAAAATTCCAAACTGAACAAAAAAGTCTTAGTACACTATTATAAAAAAATGTTAAATAAAGTAGTTACTGAGAAATCTTTATCTTTGCTTTGTTGGCATGAAATTGATATAGGTACCTATGGAAAATTAAAGCGTCACATTCATTAAAGCGTTTAATTTAATAAACAAATAAAAATAAATACAAAAATAGTCAAGAAAATTACTCAAATTAAATCCTTCCATTTCAATACATTTTATCAATCTTCTGTGAACATTACGAGTAGCTCCTAAAATTATCCTACCGATGATGTTCAGTAATTGGGTTTGCAGCATTGTTGTTTGGTGATAGTGGAAAACCTAGCATTGACTTTTGTCAGTGTGATAGTTATCAATGATGTTGGAAATTCTTTCCTGAAGATCATTCACTGTTGTATATCTATGTTTGTACACCTGATTTTTTACTGCTCCCCACAAGAAGAAATCTAATGGCGTCATGTCAGGTGAACGCGCGGGCCACTGAATAGGACCATTTGTGCCAATCCATCTATTTCCAAATAATCTTTCTAATAACTCACTTGTGTCACGGTGATTATGTGCGGGCGCTCCATCTTGTTGAAAGTAAATAATCTGTCTGTCTACCAAATTTAATTCATCCAGAAAATTTTCTAAAATTTCTGTCTTATCTTTCTAAAATGGGACCATCCTATCCAGTTATCATGGAACACTGTATTGAGCCACTGGGGAAATGTCGAATTCATCCAGTTCATCGGTTAAAAAAATTTCCAAATATGAATTACGGTTTCAATTTTGATAAAAAAAAATATGGACCAATAATGCCATGGTATGAAACCGCACATCACACATTAACTTTTTTAAAATATTGTCTGCGATAAGAAATTCTGAAGTTTGGATTCGTCTCACTCCAGTACCGGCAATGTTGAGACGAAACGGCTCCGTTAGTTGTGAAGGTCGATTCATCGGAGAACATAATTCGTTTATGAAAATTTGAATCTTCCAAAACTCTGTAGCCCATTTCTAAACAAAAAACCATACGTTTGGCTTCATCACCATTTTCTAAAGTTTGCCTAAATTGTGGTTTAAATGGTAAAATTTTGTTCTCCTTAAATATTCTTTGTAAATGAGATTTGCTTATCCCAGTCAGTATTGCACTCCTTCTTAAAGACAACTTTGGAGTTTCTATTGCGGAATGAACGGCGAGAACTGAAGCAGCATCGTCTTCATCTAACAACTTCTTTGACGTCTTAATGTTTAAAACCGAGCCTGTTGTAAGGAATTTGGTCACCAATTTTTTTGCTTCGGAATTTGAAGTGGTAACTTCCGCGTATTTTTAGTTCAATTTTCTGATAACAACACGCGGTAGCACTCTTCACCAGTTCCGTAACATTGAATTAGATAAATTCTTTGTTGTAAAGTCAACATTGTAGCATAAATACTGTTCAAATTAGCGAAGATTTAATTTACAGTTCTATTAACTTATTAGATTTATCAACTGCTGTCAGTTGTATTTTTCAATGAAATCCGCCTAAAAATTACAATAGAAAATTTTAAGTCAAAATTTTGAGGAAAAATGATATTGTCTCCAGAACCGTTCGAGTTAAATAAAAAGTGATTTGTGTTTTGGGGGTTTAAGATATCAAAAATAAAGTCGATCCGGGGACATACTGTATATAAATGCTCTTATATTTGCAATAAAGTTACAATTCCTAATTTTAATTTTCACGTCACGTGTATCCAATTTCCTGCACTGTATTGTTTGTGTGGATAAACATTTAAA
The DNA here is from genome assembly GCA_949128085.1 of Cetonia aurata. NCBI lineage: Eukaryota > Metazoa > Arthropoda > Insecta > Coleoptera > Scarabaeidae > Cetonia > Cetonia aurata. The sequence continues at coordinate 43,013,918 of OX421885.1, forward strand.
CGCGTCAATATTTATATGACACATCGTATACTATACAGATCCTTTCAGAAGAAATAAAACGTGTTTTATTGTTCCCTTGGTCTTGATAATCGTAAATTAGGGGTTACTAGGTAATCATTCAATTTCATTGGAAATAATTGGACGCTCTTTATGATATTATTAATGTTAAAGGTTAAAAAAGTTAAACAAATATTATCTGGTTTGTTCCTCCTGTAAATAGTTTCTGAAATAATATATATATAATATACCTTGTTGGGATGATAACGTTTTAAGTGCATATTACATCGAAAGAAACAAATTATTAAGGGTTTATGTCAAGTACTTTTGATTGTAATTGTATTTTTATATGTAAATACTGGTGAAATTTTTGCAAAGGTAAATGATCTTACGATCCCCGTCTCCTCACATATTTTTTTCGTCGGACGCCTGTTTACGGAGAATTTTTATGATTTTGTTTGTGGATCGAGAGACCCAGAATGTGTAAAAGGTAGAGGTAATGACAGATATTCCGGCAATACTCTAACCAGATAACGTCCGATGCGATCAACGGGTTAAGTGTTTATGTGAGAAACGCGGTATAATACTGATGGTTGGAAATGTTTTGAATTGCACCTAGAAAAAAAAGTCAAAGCATCAATACTTTCTTTTAAGAATGGCAAAAAAAAACAAATCGAGTTGTCTTGAAATAAATTTCAGTTGGTTATTTGAAAATATACTGATAAACAATATTTACTTTTTTAATTACATATATGTTCAACTGTAGTACTTACATACATATAATTTGTAATATTATACAAATTATGAAACTATACCAAAATTAAACAGCCACAATAAAAACTATTAAAGACGATAGTTAGTAGACATTTATATACCTAAATCGAGAAACTGTATTTTATGTAAACGTTTATCTGTTCCATATTTGTTTCCATACTACTAGAAAGCCGGGCCCGTTCACCCAGCCAACTAATTAGTCGTTTAATGACCGCTTACGCCCCAACTCGACAGAAAGCAGAAAGTCTGCGCTCCACCTGAACGCACCGCTTACGCCCCAACTCGACAGACCATCCAGAGAGAAAATTTCAATTTTTCAAAGTGCGTAAAATCGTACTTCAAATGGAAACTATATGCGTACATTTCATAGAAAAATTGTTTTCACTTCTGGAAAAGATAATATTGAACTTTTCCGATCAAATTTGGCCCAAATTTTAAGGATTTTTTCGAAGATTGAAGGCCCACACGCAATTATCTGCAGAACTAATTGTGACAGAGCAAAAATTCTTTCACTAACGTAATTACCAGGTCAAACTACGTAGGAAATGATATGCTTTAAACGATTTTAAATAATTGCAAAATTTAACAAACTTTGAAGAGTACCCTTTGATTTTTGAGAGAAAATTTCAATTTTTCAAAGTGCGTAAAATCGTACTTCAAATGGAAACTATATGCGTATATTTCATAGAAAAATTGTTTTCACTTCTGGAAAAGATATAGGTATTGAACTTTTCCGATCAAATTTAGCCCAAATTATAATGATTTTTTCGAAGATTGAAGGCCCACGCGCAATTATCTGCAGAACTAATTGTGACAGAGCAAAAATTCTTTAACTATCGTAATTACCCGGTCAAACTACGTAGGAAATGATATGTTTTAAACGATTTTAAAAAAATTGCAAAATTTAACAAATTTTGAAGGGTCACCCCTTTGATTTTTGAGAGAAAATTTCAATTTTTCAAAGTGCGTAAAATCGTACTTCAAATGGAAGCTATATGCGTATATTTCATAGAAAAATTGTTTTCACTTCTGGAAAAGATAATATTGAACTTTTCCGATCAAATTTGGCCCAAATTTTAATGATTCTTTCGAAGATTGAAGGCCCACGCGCAATTATCTGCAGAACTAATTGTGACAGAGCAAAAATTCTTTAACTATCGTAATTACCAGGTCAAACTACGTAGGAAATGATTTGTTTTACACGATTTTATTTTTTTTTTATTTTCTTTTCCTTAATTAATTAATTAACGGTTCATGGCTTTTTCCTTCCATCTTCCTATTCCTAGGAGCCTAACATCCTTCGTGAGCTGTTCCTTCCACGTTTCTCTGGGTCCTCCGCTTCTTCTTCCCCTCCGACTGTGCTTTCCAAAATTACTTTTGGCGATCTAGTATTTGCCATTCTTTCGACATGTCCTCCAATGACTTCAATCTTTGGGCTTCAATTACTGTTGTTATGCTCGGTTCATTGTGCAGTTCTTTTAGTTTTTCATTTGTTCTCCGAGTCCAAACGTCATTTATTTTCTTCCCACCATATATTTTTCTTATCCATATTTTCATTTCTCCTACTTCCAACATAATCACATTTGCTTTGGTGAAGATCCATGTTTCACTAGCATATGATATTTGACAGATACCAAAGGGATAACTTTATCTCAAGATATTTCTTACGTACGAGCATTTGGGCACAAGACACAATTTATAATATACTGAGATAACCGTACAAAGAAAGTAGTTACTTATTATTAATTTAATACCTTGAATTAATAAAGTATAGGTTGAATGCGATGAACAATACACGTCAAATATCTTTTCGGTTCTATAATTATATGATAATACTGTAATCTAATAAAAAAAAAAAAACGCTTGCATTGTAATAACTTTCTGAGATCCTTTAACAAATCCAGTGTGAGCAGCAGCTTACTTACCTACTTCATCACTATTACGTAGATTTATGGCTACATATGTTTACCAACATTTTTAGCATGTAATTAGACATTAGTACATTGATACATGCAAAACTAATAAGATTCCATTAAACGATGGTAAAATATTTACTTATATACAATTTTCTCTCTAAGAAAATTGTGTTAAAATAATATTTTGTTTTGAACTCTGAATGCATTTTTGTGTGTGTGAGAGCACCTCTCTGCTCGCTTATGTTTTGATGCAAATACGTAAATGTTTAAGTTGGTTTTTCTTCGTTAGATATGTAACATAAGGCAGACTAGTTTTTACCGTTTTTTTTTTAAACTAACCACGTATCAGACCATGCATTCTTGATGTGTATTACGATTCTGATATGCACGTAACTCCCTCTCACGATCTACCGCAGCACACGGGAACACATGAAACAGTTCAATTACCTTTTTCGGGAGATAAACAAACCCAGACGGTGCGCGGTGATATTTTATAGTATTTAACATACCCGGCGTCGCTCTTTCTCCCGCTTGTGCGGTTTACGATAATTAGTGTATCGGTGAAACAAGGAGGGAAAAGAGCCAGCGACGAACGAGAATCGAGACCAGACTTGAATCTGTTCAGAGTCGAGCCCCGACGTTCTAATCTGGCCCATCAGACAACCAATATTAGAATAGGATAGGTTAGTAACTCGCCCTCTGTGTGCCCGACCTTCCCTTCTGCGTTTGTCGAGCGACAGAAAGAGATGGAGGCGGTCCTTTTGTTTCTTTTTATGAGTAGGTTTTTTTTTTGTTACCATTGTATGGGGTATATCATGAGGATAATTGGTGGTGTGAAGTTTTGTGATAATAGATGTTAAAATTTGGTTTTTTATGTGCCTATAGAAGAAAGTTTTCTTTACATGTTGGAGTAACGTTTTAAAGAGATTAATATCTTAAAATTAGGAGTTTTAAGAAACTTATTGAAGAATTCTAGAATTAAATGTATAATTATATGATTTTCTTAGATTGAAAATATATGAAAGAATTTAATAAAATTACCTGCATTTATGATGTAATGTAAACAATAATGGTCTAAATATAGTTGCTTGAGGCACCCCATAATAGATAGAAAAAGCTGAACAATTGACAATTGTTAAAAATAAATTTCTGATTAAATTTGTGCTTCCGACTATTATATAGATATACCGAGTGTTCCAAGCCAGATCAGAGCCCATAACTTTTTTATTTTTAAATATTTTTTTTTGAAGTCATATAATAAAAACCAAATCCCACTATCAGCAGCGGTAAATTTCGAATTTGCCTTTATCGCAGAGGTATTCCATGTTTTATGTAATAATTTAGCAGCGCCCTCTGTAGGTATCCCTTAACTTTAAACATTAAAGTTTTTCATACCCCATTAATGCCCAGTTTCTCAAACGTTAAAGCACCAGTTATCTGCTTAGTATCTGACAATTTAACGAAAACGAGTTTCTGGAACAACAAATAGTGACGTCACGGCAGATATCTACCTCGGCAAGTTATCTGCTCCACCTCCTGGGGTTACCTGTAAGATATCGGAGAGTTTTGGTAATTTTGGATTGTCATGTTGCTCAATATGTATCTCTTGAAATGCTGCTACATAACTGCAGTATAGGTGACAATATTATACAAATTTTACGCTGTAGTATATTGGAAGCATGGAAAGTAGTGAATCATCATCAATCACGAAACTATACCAAAACAAAACATTGATAATGCAGATTATTAAAACCTTTAACTAGTTACATATCTAGTACCAGAAACTCTATTTTATGTAAAAGGTTATCTGTTCTATATTCTATAGATACCACAAGAGGATAACTCTGACATATATCTGCAAGATATCTCTTATGTACGAGAAACCGGACATAAGACTGGGCTAAAACATAAAAAGTATCGTTGCTGTCAAAACAGTTTCCAAAACGAACTCTCCGAACGTAGATGCCACGCAAGATTTTCATTAGTATAGGTAAGACAGTTGATGGGTCTTGTAACTCTATGTTAGTTGACGTAGATGGCAAAGAAATATTAGTCGGTAAAAATATTTTGTGACAAAGGCCAAACATCTGTCTCTTCAGATCCGTTTAGGGCAGTTCTCATATTAATTTTTTCTGGGTGTGTTCTCGGCCACTTTCTGACTTCTTCTTCATAGTGGAAACTTAACGGCTTCATGTACTCCATATCCAAAGACTGAAGACGATGCGAATAACTTGGAGGGAAAGATATCATGATGATACCATGCCTTCGTACCAATTCTATTACTTCTAGATTTTTGGTATGAGACGAATGTCCGTCTAAAAGAAACAACACTGGGGTTTCTTTTGTTACCTTAGAAAAGTCGATGAATTGTAAAAAACATCGCCAGTAATCCAGCCTGACTCTTGTGCTTCAGCCCATCCTCCCAAAAGTAGCCAATCTCAAACGCTTTTTGCGTGGAAATATTAATATTGATGGCATGTAGGCGCCACTAGCTGAAAAACGTATTTCTGCAGTAACGGAGTTGGCGCACCTCCGATGTCCTTTAGCTGCAATAACTTTTGATAATTGTTTGGGATTATTACCGTTAATCCTCGTCGCAGTTATAAATCCTATCTGCACTCATATTGTATTGATCGACAACTTTAGTTAACAGATTAAAAAACTGGGAGACGGCCACTCCATTTGAACCCCATAGCTCGAGCAGCTGACGTAGTCTCAGTAAACTTTTCGTAAACTCAATTTTGGATGACGTTTTAGGAAATTCTCAATGTAATCTTTCCCTGCCATACCCAAGTCTTTGTTGAAATTGTGTCTAGAATTATTTCGTTAACTGGAACGCTAAACTACGATTTATCTGTTATAAAATACAAAATAATAAATTTTCCAAAATGGCCGTCCATGTTATGTAATCGTATTGCATAAACAAGTAAAATTTTCTTACACATCCACAATATACAAAATGTTACTAATGAACGATATACTATTGGATCAAATTTTTGGTTCCTTCACGGTTATCCACTTCCAAATCGTCAAGATATTTCTTCAACATAATCATCGTTCACCTTGGGTTCACTTGATATCATAAAACGGTATAATATCTTAATTATATTTTTCAAAATTTGCATGAAATGAAAAATCTGTTACCACCGCGATCTGCATTACCGACTTTAGCCCACCTCTAACTAATTATCTATCTTTTTCGTCACACTGAATAGCAGTCATTTCAAAGAGAAACTTTTACCCATTCTTCTGTTAAATTCCTTTTGATGTTTCATTTTCCACAGTATCTCCACCAAAGTTTTAAAATGTAGCTCTATTTATTTTATTGATCATTGGAATAATTAAATTATCTTCAACTGCTTAAAAAAAATCAAAGATTTCTTGACAAACTATCATCATCTAAATCTATAAATAACTGAGTTCGAAATCTATTTACTAAATTTTTGATTATTTGTCGATTTTGAAATCACTTCCTTCTCTATTAAATTCACCTCATCATAAACACAGACAAAAGTGATAAAACCTCCTCGCATTCCACACAAACCAACTAGGTAACTAACCTTGGCTTCGTAGTTTAGCTTTTCCCCGTTTACTAACATCAAACTTTCTCTTTTTTATGTATGTACTACGTACATAACTACCATAATTTTGAACGCCTTTTCGGTTACGTTAGGTTAAGGACAGTTCGGGACCAGTGCAAGGCGTGCTGTTATTGTTTCGGAACGGTGGCCCTTGTCGGACCGGATCTGAGATGGTACGTTTGAAGAAGTTCGTTAGGAAAAAGAAACTTTCCACTTTCTTAATCTTCTTCTTTCTACCCGTAATGGGGTCAAGGTGTTTTTGTGTGTGACATTAGGGCGGTCTAGTAGTCGTAGATATAGTTGAAGAGATATTTGTAAAAGTCTAATGAACTTTTCTTTTAACCTTCCTTAGATGCTTGTTCATTGAGGCACAAATAAAAATGCAGCTATATAAAAGCACAGTACATTAATTTATTGCATCGTCAATAATTATTAAAGTAACTTAAAACTTAAAACAACATTATAACGAAATAAAACTAGCTCTTAGATATATAATAATATATATTTAGTTAACAGCATGTGTACAATTACTTATTACTGTATTTAGCTCACTAATACACAATTTTATACATCTTAAGCTTTTTCGATGTTTAAATATGACAGCACATCAAATATATGTCATTTCAAATCAGCACCAGACTATTTCAAATTTCAACCAATCAGCAACGCGATTTTAAAACCCTTAATTATGATTGGTTGGCGCTTTAATTAAACGGTAAATTCATGCACTTTCAAATAGGTAAAAATAACATAATATTTATTATTTAGTTGACAGGCGTAAAGTTGCTTTTCACTGTATTTAAGTCACTAATATATAATTTCACACCTATTTCAATAATTTCAATATATCTACATTCAATATCTTTTAGTTTTCAAATATCAGTGACACATTCCGTTTCAAACCAATACTAAATTATTTTGAGCCAATCAGTAATACGATTTTAAAATCCCAAGTTATGATTGGTTGCCGCTTAGATTAAAATTGTTGGTTCTAACATCAGCGCCAATGTGCAACGATTTATTTTCAAATATACAACTGTTCCAGCCTCATATTTTGGGCGCGTATCCTTAAATTTAAATCAGTCACTTTTTGATGCCTTTTTATATTAGTTACCTTCGAATTGCCAATTTTATGTAATAAATTTAATTATAACACATAATTGTGAAAGTGCTTAAAGATTTAGAGGTTTTATAGGACAAAATTGTTGGTATCAATTTTATTTCACTTTTTAATTGATAACATTTATAAGAATATACATAAAATCATGCCTTAAAGCTTTTTACGTTAAATACGCGCATCTAAGGTAGGTATTAATTACTTGTTCTATACAAAAATATAAGTATTGTTCGATTTTATGATAATATACAATTAATTAGTTACTACTATATTGTGGCAATACATCATAAGAATACTTTTTATTAAAACTACAATTATTATAATATGATATACACAAATATTATATATCATACAGTGCTAGTGCTTATGAACATCGATTTTGACTATAGAAATGTAAAAACAAGTTGTTTGTTTTGAAGGAAAAGTACAAACGAGGATTGCAGTTGACAGTTTGATCATTGACAAATTTGCATTTCGTATTTGCTATTAACAGAAGTAGTTAGGTACTTAATTAGATACATTATTATTTCGCTTTAATTAAAGAATATATAAATAGACAGTAGAAAAGTACATGTTGCCAACATCATATTTTCATTTATTTATGTATATGTAGGTGTCCAAACGAACTAGCTCATTGCAATGTTTCGAAGTTCCAGTTGCAATTTGATTTTTGAAGCTTGCCTGAACTATGATCCGTTTAAAGAAAATATTTTGATAAAAGTATTTGATTACTGTACCAAATTAATTAAAGATATATTTAAATGTACCTACCTATTATAATAAACTATTGTTTAATTAAAATATGAAAAGGATCATATTTCTTAGATTGAATTGTTGACAGAAAGGAATAAAAAAAGCCTGAAGATGTTGGCAAAAGCCAATGAAATGTAGCAAATAAATTCAACTTTGGATTTTTACACATCATCATACACTGCCATCTGTTTATTCTATATACAAATAAAATACGTTGATATTCACAGCTGTCAATGTGAAAGTGCCTAATTGGATTTTATTTCCTTTTTATTTTCATAAAATATTTAAACAAATCAAACGTGTATTTGTATATTTTCACATATTATTAAAGATATATATTCAAAGTTTTGTTTTTTTGTTGGTGTAGCCGCGTCCAGTGACAAATTAAATAAATAAATAAAAACTACATGCTTAAATTGAATAAAACAATAGTGAAAGGAAGTGAGAATCACTACAAAACTTGTTGTTATAGTACCTTACCTAAACTGTTATTCTAAACTTTTAATTTAAAATTGACATTGAGTTTGTTTACATGTTAAAAGTGACTTAATAATATGGGATTTTGGTTGCGAGTTTAGTGAAATAACGATTTAAATTGTTGTACTTTTTGTGTGGTAATAGAATTTTGTTAATAGTTTCAGGTAGGTTTTTAACATACGAAAAATAAAATATTTAAAAATATAATTCTGTTATCTTTACTCTACTATCGTGCCAAAATAAAGTATTCTCTTTAATGGTTTATTCTGTTCATACAATACTATTTTACAATCATGACAATCACAGTAGGTTTTCTACCACCATAGTACCACACATTTCGTCTTCATCTCGCGTTACCTGTAAACGACAACTGATCTACTGTGCAAATGAGCTAAAGAAATATATGCTAACAGTTCTTTATCATCTTTTCTGCATTTTTCATATTAGACAAAATAATAGTACCAACTATAAAAATTATAAAACGATAATACTAACGATCATTATTCATTCATATAGCGCCATCTGTTTTTCCTTCTCCTACTAACAGCTGTCAATCGCAAAGTATCAAGTTTCTATATATTTATTTTTTTACTTAAAATACTAGAAATAAAAACACTTTTTGGTATTTTCCACGTAAAGAAGATAAAATATTTATTAAAAAAAAACATAAAAAGTTTATTTAATATTCATTTATTTCAATTGTATAGCGTCATTTGCTTATTTTTATATATAAAGCACACGTGGACATCGACAGCTGTCAATGTCAAACTTCAATTATGTCTTCCGCTTTTTTTTATGAAATTTTTAAATAAGTAAAAATAAAACTTTTTATTAGCATTTTTCACATAATAAGACTACTTAAAAAAATATATATAAAGTATTTATCTTTTTATATAGGTACTTGCATGTAAAATGCATCGACTTTGACAGCTGTCAATCTAAAAGTGTCATGTTTTAATTAAATAGTAATTCTTTCTCTTACATAAAATACTGAAATAAATAAAATAAAACATTATTTTGTATATGTTTCACATAGAACAGAAATAATTTACTAATTTAACGTTGATAAATATATTAACATATAATAAAAAAAAGAAGTTATATGTATGTAGAAGATGTACGTACTAACATTTTCTTTACAATCACTTTTTAATGGTTGTTAAAAACACTAAAATGCACATAAATTTCAATGTTACTACAACGATCTGTTAAGGAACATAAACGTTTGTGTGTTCGTTACGATTAGACACACAAACAGACACCGATTAAAAGTTTGGTTGATCGTTCAATTTCTCTAAGGCCAAGTCCTTATCTTCCTTCAGGCTTAAGTCGGACGTCGATAAATTCGGACTGCGTTTAATATCCCATATATCAGCGGCGTTTCTAAATAATATGCGAGGATATTAAAAACGAAAATGAATAAAATAGTTTTAAACTACCTGATGCATTTATCTGGATATAATAACGCCTGCTGCCAAAGAATGATTGCTAATATTATAGACCAGGTCCTCAACGGCCCCAATATAAATGCCAAAGTGCCGTAGGCCAACCAAAAAAAGTACGCCATGAAAATCTGAAGGCTCATCAGTATCACGAACGGTAAGTGCAGTTTGATTTTTTTATAAATATTACTGGGTTTTCCTGGTTTTAATATTAAGTATTTGTACCTATAACAGATTGGAGGTTTTTGAAAATGAATAAAAATGATTTTTCCTCCTCACCTGTGATCGACTCCGTTGATTAATATTATCGTTAGAGGTATTTGGAATGTAATAAGCTATAAATATCGCAATATTATTTATTCTGATGAACAAAAAAAAATTAATAAACATTCATAGTAGTGTTGAGAACGAAGCTTTCACCATAATTCAAGGTAGATCATTCGTATGAAAAAATCTTTTTTTTGTTTGGTTCATTTAAACTAGATATGTATTAGTCCATTAGTAATAATGTGTGTTTTATCATTGTTTCACAAAGATATTTTTCTGTTCTCTTTAATCTTCTTTTTTTTAATTTAAAATCGACATTTACTTTCGCCTTTCGCTGTAATGGAAACCGTTGTGTAATTGAAAATAAGTCACTTAAAATTAATGCAGCATATACTATTTTATTATATTCTTACTTTCCGACTTTCTGCTCGATTCTTTTGTTTTATTCTTTAATTTTATAATATAAAATAAAACGGAAGTGTTATTTATTCTTAATAACTGCAAATACACATATTCGAGTGCTATTTGCAGATGGTAATTTTATTAGGTATGCTTGTATTAATTAATATAAAATCAATCGTACATAATTTATTTTTATATTCTTGCATTTGTGACTAATATAAATTAAATAATCATGAACGGCACCCTTACGCACGAATACTATGTACAGTTCCGGTCAATATAATAGCACCAGTTGCAATATTCTGATTCGAAAGATGTAAAACTTTCACCTATTTATTATATTATTTTTTGGAGTGTAAAAAAACAGTTACATTTTTTATGCTATCTCAGAGTGTGTGCATTCGTTGTCAAATTTCGTAACCGTCAATCAGTTATAAAAGATCTTTTGTAAACACTTATCATTTCGTGCAGTTAATAAAATAGCACCAGTAGGCTTTTTTAAATTTGTTTTGCAAAATTTTGTGAAAAAAAAGTGAAAACGAAAGGTAATAAAATTTTTTTAATATACTTTCTATAAAATCGTGTAATAATTTTATAAAAATTGTATAGTTATGGGTCGCGGAAAGCATTGTTCGCCGGAAAAACGTGAACTAATAAAAAAATTTGCGTCCATGGGTAAATCGTATTCCCAAATAAGGGAATTGCTGGACTGTTCCAATAAAATGATAATAAATGCCCTAAGATATGAGCAAAAAGTTGAATCCCGTGGTAGGAAGCGAGTTTTGTCACCCTTAATGGTAAAAAGGTTAGTACGGACTACTAAAGCAAATACCTTTATGACAGCTACGGAGCTCAAAAAAACATTGGATGTGCCGGCAACCGTGAAAACTATTCGCCGCAGACTTCGAGACAACAGCCTCAATGCCTGTAGTCCTCGAAAAGTGCCGCTCCTTTCCTCTAAGCATGTTGCTAAACGGATATCTTTTGCTAAAGCACATCTAAATTGGCCAAAGGAAAAGTGGAGACATGTGCTATGGACTGACGAATCCAAAATTGTTCTTTTTGGTGGAAAGGGTTCCAGATGTTTTGTCCGTAGGCCACCTAACAGCGAATACAAGCCACAATTCACAGCAAAAACTATCAAACATGGAGGTCATAGTATTATGGTATGGGGTTGCTTCTCGTATCAAGGTGTGGGTCCTATATATTGGATCAAAACCATTATGGATTCATCGGTTTATGTAAAAATCCTTGATGAAATTATGCTGCCGTATGTTTCCTACGAAATGCCGCTGGTGTGGGTCTTCCAGCAAGACAATGACCCCAAACACACCAGCAAAATGGCAAAAAAATGGTTCAACGATAACTCTATCAATGTAATGGAGTGGCCTGCACAGTCCCCAGATTTGAACCCTATCGAAAATCTATGGACGGACATAAAGAAGGGTGTATCTACAATAAAACCAACAAGCGTTGAAGGGCTCTGGGAGGCTGTGCAGAAAATTTGGAGTTCCATCAAAGTTGAAAGATGCCAGCATTTAGTGGATTCCATGGGAAGGCGTTGTGTCGCGGTAATAGCAAACAAAGGGCACGCGACAAAGTATATTGAAACCATACAATTAATTTATCTACAAGATATCTGAGTGAAATTTTTGATTTATTTTAAGAAAGACCACTAATTTTTGTTAAAAATGAACTGAAGTGCTATTATTTTGACTGTGTAGTTTTTAAGTTTTTTGTTTAAATTAATTAGCGTATTATAAACTGTTGAAAAAACCAAATAACTTTCTTATGATAATAAACCATTAACATCAAAGAATTTATTATTTTGTTTTGAGTTGAATCGGCCCAAACAGTTAAACAGATGTAAACGGAGTCAGTATAAATTTGTGCGTGGTGCTATTATATTGACCACAGCTGTATATTACGCATTTTTATAGTTTTCTTATTTAAAAATGAATAAAAATTATTGACGTAGCACGTAATTTGTATTTTAGTGGCGCCATCGTGTGCCGACTAGTCCAAGTTAAAGTTTATATATATATATATAGCACAGGGAAGCAAAAGTAGACGCTTCGCTTTGTACATTTAGCTGTTCTTTTGTCTGTGTTAAAACTTTTTCTAATAGAATATAGAAAGCTGTAGTAGATACAAATTGTAATTGTCCATTTATGGACTTATTAACATTTAACAATTGATGTGACGAATTATTTAAATAACGTAGTTATTAAAGATAGGCATATAGAGGTGAAAAAGATCTCCGAACTATAGAAACAATTTCTATTATTATAAAAACAATTTCGTGAATCCAACGCTTACGTCTTTCAATAAGCAGATGGTGAGAACGAAAGATATGTACGGAGCATATACGAAAGAATGAAGGTACTTCATTTATTGGATTCGCACTGCGATCATATAATGAAAGCTACGTTCAACGCAACACTAATCTATCCGGCAAACCTGCAGGAATCCATAGGCGTACGTGAACGACCCCGGCAGGAATATCCCATCGATGTAAATGCCCCAGGCGAATATTATCCCGATTTCGTCCTCGATGATGTGCCCTATCGACCACGGGCCGAAACTCAGATACATCGGATACAGAACCATAGGCCAGAATATCCTATCCACGGTGGACATGATCCAAACCTTCCGCATCCAATGTTTAACGAAACCGCCGCGTAGATTAGGCTTGTCGATCTTTTGTGCTGGAAAATAGCTTTTTTTTTGGCGAGAGTTACGTGACGATATCGTTTCGACGCGAGTTGCGTACCTTTAACTAGATCGTGTAATATCCTGCAGAGGATCAGAGGCAGTATCGAGAGGACTAACGTCGTTCCGAACATCGCTTTGAACTGCAAAAGTAAGTGGTATTTCCTCGTTTTCCGTTTAGGTTGAAGAGCGATTAACTTACGATACAGCTTGCGTCCGACATTAAAGCTATCTTTGGTAGTATTCCGAAGGACATGCCGCGAGTACCGTCCAGTGAGAACGGTTGTTTAATGTATTTGTGTCTGCCGTCGGTATCTTTGGCGTAAACCTTAAATAATATTAAAATGTTGTGTGATATTTTTTATATAGGTTATACGCAGATGGTAAATTTTAATTCCGCATTCGAAATAGCAAGAAAGACTATAAACGTGGTGTCTAAAATACATAAACAAATTCATTGGCACGATGCCAAATTGATTCGTAGTGAGTAGTGCTGGGCAAGGTAGGTAGTTATTTTCTCCTACATCGCCCAACACTAGTAGTGGGTAACCTGAATGTGTGCTGATGTACCTCGATGTAGCTGCCTTCGTCATGCGCAATGAACAAATATTGGTATCAGTTCTGCGAGGCAACAATCATAATGAGAGCTTAACTGGGCGTAGCATGTTTTGGTAATGTGATTAGTATTAGTATGTATTCTATATTGTCATTAAACGTACAGTTATCTGACATTAATTGTCCTTAATTTGGCTGTAGCTGTTGGACAATAAATCATTATTTATTTATATTTATTTATTAATAATAAAAATGACAATAATTAATAAATAATAATAATATGTTTTATTTCTTCGAGTTATGACAACACTACATTGAGAAAGTCAACAGAAACGGATATAATAATTGACTCTAAACAACAATTGAAATTAGAATTAAAAAGGGTGCAAACAAAAACATGAGGGCATGCATGAAAAGAAAAAGACAAAAATTACTACCAGAGAATAAGACATCTAACAAAATTCGTTGATGTTATAGTAAGCTTTTAGCTGAAGTAGGCGTTTCGCATGCGACTTGTAGGTGGTAATTGGTAACTCTTTATAGTGCGCGGGTAAAATGTTATAAAATTTAATAGCTTGATACGTACTAACTAGTCTGCTGAGTTGCATTTACTCTATGGTAGGGTACATGTAAATTACTATGATTTCTTGTTTCATGATCATGTAAATGCGAGCGCGGTGTAAACAAATTCAAATTTTCTCATACACTAAACAGTTATAAATATACAAAGAAGGTATAGTCAGTATTTTCAATTCTTGAAACAAATGTTTACAATGCTCTCTTGGTGACTTTTTGTTAATTATTCTAATTATCTTTTTTTGGATTTTGAAAATTCTTAAAGCGTGAGGAGAACCTCCCCTTAAGATAATGCTGTAATTGACTAAACTAAAAAAATTGGCATAATATAGCGTTACCGCTGTTTTCGTATCGGTGAGATCCACTATCTTTCTAATTTGGTAGACATATGTATTTAATTTCTGGCATAGTCGATTAATATGACATTTTCAATTCAAATCAGAAGTTAATATAACACCTAGAAGATTAAGAGAACAAACATTACCCTGCCCCAAACTAAACCTTATTTTTTTGTGTTTTACTCTCATTCAATTTTAACTTATTAGCAGCATATCAATTATTTGCTTGTGTAATAGATATTTCCTCACTATCAATTAAGCCATTTATTGTACTTTGATTACCGATGAGAGTGGTATCGTCAGCAAATATTACAGTACTGCAATGATCTAAATTACAAGGTAAATCGTTGAGGTAAATAATAAACAAGATTGGGCCAAGTTTGGATCCTTGTGGAACCCCTAAAGATATTTCTGTCGGACAAGATAACGCTTGCTCAACTTCTACAAACTGCTTACGATTCTTTAAGTAGGTTTTGAATAATTGCAAAGGTACACCTCTCACACCGTAATCTATCTTTTAGCATTATAATACCTTTCAAGTTTAGAAAGAAGAATTGAAACACAATCAAAGGTTCTAGATACGTCGCAGAAAATGGTGGTAGTTATTTGTTTATTTTTAATGTTTTTAAAATCGTTTACGACTATAAAATATTGTGTGGCAGAGTTTAAACGAGGCCGTACGGGCTGCCAAGACGAACACCGTAGTGCTCGACCAATTGAGATGTCCACGTCAGAAACGGTTAAGAAAACCCACAAAATGGTATTGAATTATCGTCGGCTGAAGGTGCGCCAGCTAGCTGAAATGATACGCATTTTAAAAAGCGCTGTATATCGTATATTGACCGAAAATTTGAAGATGAGAAAGCTGTGCGCAAGATGGGTGCCGCGTTCGCTCACAATGAAACAAAAACAGCGTCAGAGTGTCTGACGATGTTTCACTGCAATAAAGCCGAGTTTTTGCGTCGATTCGTAACCACGGATGAGACGTGGATTCACCACTTCACACCGGGGACAAAGGAATAGTCAAAGCATAGGACTATAATGGGAGAATCGTGTCCAAAGAAGGCGAAGACAGTTCCATCTGCATCATGGCGTCTGTTTTCTTTTTGTGATGCACGTGGGCTAATTTTTTTTGCTTATCTTCAAAAAGGAAAAACAATCAACGGCGAGTATTATGCTAACTTATCAAGTGATGAAATTAAGGAAAAAAGGTCGTATTTGTGTTGTTTGAATATCGCTGGGAAAAGTGTATCGAGATTACGTTGAGAAATAAAGAAAATTTTTCCAAAATTTGCTGTGTTTTGTTTGTTAGGTCGGCTAATTTTGGGACTACCCTCGAATGTAGTTTCGAAAAATTTCATTGAAAATGACAACAGTAAATTGCTATAGGTCTTCTAATAGAATTTTTTCTAGATTTTTTGATGTCCTGTCGGGTCTTTTAAGTTTTATTTATGGAAATCATCACTTTGCAATGTTTATTAGTGATTTAAATATTAGCGATGATAACCTTAGCCTTTAAAATATAAACTTTATCAATTTCGCTGTACCATTCTTCGGTTGTATGATAATTTTGTTCTATAATTTACTTTAATTTTCTCTCAGCCTGTATATTGAATTGCATATAAATCACAGCCGTAAATCTTTTTCTTCATCAAATATGTATAATACTTACATGAATATAATGTAGACCGTTTATATACAAGCTCGGTTCCCATTCGATAACAAATAAGGGTCCTTTGATTTGTTCGCAATTTTTCCACTTATTGCTACCGATAGCTACCTGGACTTTTTCGATATTCGATAAAGAAAAGACTAGTATCCTAAAAAAAAACACACACAATTGTGATTTTATAACGGTCCAGCTTGCCTTATCTCACCAACGCACCTAATATGGGTCGAATTTCGTATCACATCCAAGTTTTCCTTGTTAGGAATGTGAAATAGAGAATGCTTTGGATTCGTTACTAATATCACAGGCCATTCGCGATGAGTTACGTCGGTAAATGAAATTAATCCATGGTCGATTGCCATAAGACGGTACCTGAAAAGTTTTACCATTTTCCACCATAAACAACTAACGTAATGCTTAATCATAAATTTTGATAAGAGGTGGTGGTAATGGAAAATACAAATTCCAAAAACGTAGCGTCAAAAACGCTAAAGTTGAATGTATTAGTACCGGGAAGACAGCAAAAACTGTTCAAATTAAAACGATTCGAAAGTCGATTCCTTCATGTGTTAGAGGTTTCGCTAATTTTTTAATTTAGCTTCTTTAGAGATACAAATTTGGAAAGAATAAAACGATAATTCAAAGACAACATTGAATAAAACAGTAATATTGTAAAAATTACATCGTTTTCTTTCCCCCCTCCTTCATGTATAAGAAAATCCCTAAGCCTTTCAATGCTGCAATCAATAACACTCCACCAGGCAGCTAAATGCACTGATGACATAAAGATGTATATGAAGAAAGCGCAACGCCATCTACCCGTGACAATTTTTTTCAAAATTTTTCCACCCCAGATCAAAAATCATAATTATCACCTAAGCACCTTCGATTATCTTTCCAATCCCCCAATTCCAGCTCTAAAAATCCGTCCTTCTGCAACGTATACATGTTCGGGATCAATCCGCCCAGCGTGTGCAGATGCCCGCAGACGTACGCCAAACTCTGATCCAATTCTCCGATGATGGATTTGACACCTCTGCCTTCGGTCGCGACGATACAGGACGTCGGAAAATGCCCGAACCACACCGTGTAATTGCTGCCGCTACTCTTGACCGTGTCCGTGATCCTGCCGATCTCCTCGATTTCCGCCCTGTCGATCAGACCGACGAAATTGAACGGCCGTCTCGGCCCCGGTTCCAAGCAAGCGTCTATGCCGATGAAAGAATACGTCTCTTCCGATTTTTTGATCTGATACATGTAGGATCGCGGATGAGTTAGGCCTTGCATCGAATAATTTGGGAAAAAGTTCTCTTTCGACTTCGCGTTAAGTACGTTAAAGTTATCTGCGTGCAGAAGCGATAAAATCGATGAAAAATGGATGTTGTGCAATCTTAATTGTGATTATAGAGTGGCAAAAAATAGCAACAAATATGTTTATAAATTGAAAAGTCTATAGGGTTGTAATGTTGGTTTTCTGTACTTAGTTTATCATTTGTTAGTTGTTAAATATTTATTGAGTCTATTTTATAATATTATCTTTTCTTAACTTTAAGTAAGATTATCTAAAAATACATTTTTCAGTAATAAATGAAAATTATTTATTTTATTTTAAAAATTCTAAAAGTAGCATAAAAATTAAGCATGCGTATTAAGCAAAATCGTGTTTTGGACGGCTGGCAACACTGCTTTACCCAACCTTTTTTAAAACAAGTGCCTCACATCTTTATTTTTGTATATCTATTAATTGTCTAATCCATTCATTTCACAATTTCTAAGAAAAAAATGAAAAAAAATCGAAATTTAATCAATCATATTTCTTAAAAACTTTCAAAGCTTTAAGATTTATTAAGTTTGTTTATATGTATTTTTCTAAATATTTCACAACTCTTCATAATTTTTAAAATTCATAAAATTATGAAGAGTTGTGAAATACATACTTCATAAACATATTAAGTCGATGTAACTTTACCTGTTTTTCTGTCATAATTTATTAGATTAGATTTCACTATTTACACTTTAAAAAGTTCTTTTAAAATGTTATAAATAAACGATTTAAAAAAAGATATTTGGCCAAATAAAAAATTAAGACAACAATTTTTATGAAAGATATAACTCGATGTGACCGGTATTTAACAAATTATAAGTAAATTAGCTTTACCACTCTATAGACAATAAATGAAATGAAATTATTACATAATTAGGTTCTTCGACTTACCATGATTTCCTCGAATATCCAACCATAACGTTCTCTCTTCTATATTACAATCCCGTAAGACATTTCTATAATGCTGCCACTCCTCTAATACTTGTCTCGAACCGATATTATCACTAGTCTTTGCGTCCGTTAAATCGCCAGAAGCTAACACCAAGCTCGGTCTAATCGCATCGATAGTTTGATCGCAGAACTCCTTAAATTCCGTTATGCGTGAGGGATCTCGAAAAATACTGATGTGTATATCTGAAATCTAAACAAAATTTATATTCGTGACACTCGAACACTCAGAAATTTAATCGATCACCTGTAAAAACCATATTAGATGTTCGGGTGTATCGGTCATCGGTATAATTTTGTTTCTGTTCAACGTCCCATTGGAGACGTTGTTAATCACGTCTTCGCTGAGGAAACTGGTAATGTTGGCGAGGAATACGGAGGAGAGGATCATGGAAAGGAGCAGGATGATCACCGCCTTGGTGAATCTCATTGCTTCGGTAAATTCGCGGCGCCGACTCGCACGCTCATGGTCGGCTAGCTTTTGTTACGAGTGGATTGTGTGTTATTTGTCCGGGTCACATTTAATTTGGCTCCGTTTTTATCTTGGTGCGTGTTCCTTTGTTGTCCTCGATTACGACGATTTGTATGTTATTGACATTTGAGTTTTTAAATGTCATTATTTCGTGCACTAACCAAATCCTTCGATCTAAATGTCATTTTCAATTATGTTCGCTTACCGATTCATAGATAGCGCTACCTGCATGCTGTGGATTTCTTTTAATTGGAATTTATATTTTAACGAATTGTATTTTATTTTAGAAAAGATAAAAATGTAAAAGTTAATTATACTAGTTAAATAAATTTATCACATCAATGGATTGCGTGAATCTAATTGGTTTCTTTTTTGTGTTTTAAATAAATGTAACTACGATTTCAATTTACTGCTTTTTCAGATGTCATAAATTACTTGACATAAACAGTAAAATTTAATTTTATTTTGAGGGAATAATTGTTATATACTCAATTAAATGATTACATTTCCACTTATGATTATGCTTATCGATAGAGGTCTTAAAAATGTATTTTTGATGGCGCACGCTAATTAATTTATCAACCATCTTAAAAAATTAAATTATTTCCCTTTTTTATTTTTAATTTTTTATAAGAATTTGTTTATATTATAATCGAAAGAAAGAAATGCGCATTAAATTTATATTAACCATATTTCATTCTAACCAGTTAATATTAATACTCTGCGATACCAAAACGTGTACAAACAACGCATACAAGAGGTTTGGCCTTCTACGGTTGGCAATGAAAATATCTCATTCGTAAAAAAAGTGTATTTCCATCAGCTATCCTTACATTACAATAACTCTGTGTGTGCACCTATGACTGACTAGCTCAAATGCATATACGCGTGGCATGTTGTACTTATCATTCGATACTTGTGTGTCGGTATGTTTTTATCTGTCAAGATCACAGACCTGATAGACTGCCAATGAACCGTATGCGCATCGCTACGGCGCACCATCAAAAATCGACAGGACATCTTGGAATACAGGCGTCATTACTTGCGTCACGATTCATGTAGCGTCATGCTTACGTTAGTTTTCTATAGGAAGTTTTTGTGTTAAGCCACGTTAAGTTTTATGCAAGTTGACAAGTCTTACTGGTATTACCTAACCTTGTAGATCGATTGTTTTAAATACTCTCTTTGTGTTATTATTTCCCGGACTATTTCTTAATATTATAAATTATTCACCGAATATTTTTGATCTATATGTAAGTATGCATATTATAGCATTAATAATTGGGCTTATGTGATAATTAATCCAGGTAGTTTTTCCTGAAAAAAGTGATGCCATCGTGTCATGTAAAATCCTGCAAAAGCAATAGTTACAAAGATGACGGAGAACTAACTTTTCATATGTAAGTTGCAGAATAATGCCATAGCTTAAATATATTCTGAAATTATGATAATACTTGGTGTTTCTATGTGAAATAATTTTTTATAGAATGCCCAAACATTGTTGTGTGGATTACTGTTACAGGGACTACCATAAATCCCAGCAAAAGTAAGCGTGCATATGTTTGTTCATTACATTTCCTCGAAACGGATTCTTATAGAGCGGGACAGATTGTGCGAATTAAAGAGGGAGTTATTCCAACATTGAATTCAGACAAAGAAAATCTAAAAAAGTATATTTTTATTTAGAATCACTTGATATTCCTGAAAACAAAGGGTAGAGGTAAATAAATGATGTATAACATATATATTTCTTTAAATTTTCTGCACTATTTCTTAGGTAAATCTAATCTGCCCATCAAAGGAGGTACGATATATTTGCCAGTTCACCGAAAAACCAATTCGGAAAGTAATGGTCTTGACAGGAAACAAGATTCCACAAGAAGAAAATTTCCTAACGACTTTTGTTTATTTACTATCAACTCACATTCCCCAAAACATTTTTTCTAGTTTATCCCATCATTTGTTAGATATGTCACCTCTGGAAGAAACTCGTGTTTCAATTTTAAGTAAAACCATAATATCGTCTTATAGCAAAATTAGATTTCATAATTTAGCCAAGAAGTTTACAGAAAAAATACAAGGTAAATCAATAAGGAAGGAATTAAGTAAACTAATATTATTTAATCATCAATAAATTATACAACAACTACCGCAGTATATTATTTACTCTTAAAGACAACATACAATTATGACAGTTATGACAAGTCGTGAAGATCTTATGAAACTTGTATTAGATTTTTCCTACGTATTTTTATATGGCGTTGAAAGAAATTGTTTCTTTTCTCTCTTATTAAACCTGACAACGAATGAAGTATATGTTTTTTATACCAGTTAATCGTAAGTTTAGAAACTGTTTATAGGTCTAAGTTGTCCACAACTTTAATAAAAAAAACAATGCCATATAAAATACATAGGATAAAGTCTAACATATGCTACTAATTATTACAAATTCCAAGTGCTATTAAAATTTATTGATATCCTTAACTTTATTTATTTGAATATCCGCCATGGTACCGACGTCATTGATGACGCCTGTATTCCAATATGGCGCATTTCAATTGATGGCAGTTTTGAGTTCAATATCAGCAGTCTATCATGTCTATGGTCAAGATACATGGCATTATCATATTACATGAATAAATTTAAATTTGCAACGGCCGCAAGTATTATTATTAGCAGGTGATAGATTATTTTTAAACACCTATGCTGTTGCATTGTTCCATGTTCTGTCGCTGTTATAGGTTTACGATTAATTATAAATGTACTCCAGTAGTAATAAAATTACGAATAATAATATGTTAAGTATGTTGTTTTGATTACATTCCTGCTAACGCCTACGCATAGATAGTGATACGAATATGATTCTGTTTTTGTCTTTGGTACAGGTATATTTCCATGCTGTTTGGAACAGAGCGAATAGGTAAGTATAAACATTATTCTGTTTTGTTATTAAATGAGGTTATAAATATTTTAGGTTAGTTTAAATTATTTGTTTAAAATAGGATTTATATTTTAGGTATTTGGCTTAATTATTTGTACAACATACGCCTAGCGAATTTGTTTTGAATAATTATATAAATTAATTCAACATACGATTTTAAATTTTCATGAAAATAATTGCGGCAAAGTCCGGTATTGGTACTTGCATACATATTTTTTAAACGTCAAACGATTTGAACGTTGACATTATAATGAATGTTCATTCAGTGACTTAATCTAGCGATTATAATACGTTTATCTTCGTTATGTTTGTATAAATAGGTCGCACAGGTGACAAAAATTCTTTTTCGCGATCTTGACGTCAGAAATGAATATCAAATGAGTATTTATTTAGAAATGAACACAATTCCTTCTTTTTATTATAGGTAGGTTGGAAAAGATTCGGAATAAAATATTGAAACTTTGGTGATCCTTAAGGTAGGATAAGAAAAACTGTATTTTTAAATTAGATACATTTTTACGTACGTATGTATTGTGTAGAAACTATGGACTAGTGGGAGAGCTAAAATCATACAATTCAATAAAAATAAACGTTAATCTAGAAAACCAACATTTGAATCAATTTTGATAGAAGCTTTTGAATAGGGGGAACAGAGGGCAAAATGTGAGTGTCTCACAGTATATGCTGTGGATATATGTATGTATATTCAGAGATGACGCGTATTGTATTGACAGTTTTAATGACAGTTGATTTGACATTTATTCCGCATTTGCGTTTTTACATGCCGGTGACGTAATTTTTGGTAATCGAGGAATTAGTTTACTAAGAAGATAGGTTCAAATTTCTCGTTTTAATGATTTAATTTGCTTATTACATAGTCTTCATAATATGTGCTGATTAAAATATGGATGCATTCAATTACTGTACGCAATAGAACAAGCAAAGTCAAGTACGCTTGGGGTATAATGGGGAGTTCCCAATTATGCCTTTTACCTTAACATGTCCAATTGGCCCCTGTCCCCCTAAATTTACATTGAAATTAATCAATTCTACTCCCTTTTTTTTTCGAGATGGAAATATTCACCGCGACTGAGAATCGATTTCTGAGTACGATGTGTTTATTAGAACTGTGCTGGAACTGTGCTGATAATGTCGGCGAAGTGCCTTTTTTCTCAATCCGACGCAAACAATGAAAGAGTTATCGCTGTCCGCGCTCTAAAGATACTAGCAAACAAGCGTTACGACAACACGTACACGATAACGAAACTGAATCGAACACAACCTAAATATCACAGAGCGGACGACTGCACCATCGATGGCATAACGCTATTGTTATTGTTATAGTAATTATTATTAGAATATCGATGTTATTGCGATTAAAAATGAAATACAAACGCGAGGATCACATTGTATACGGTTGTATTATACAGTCGACGATTATTTTAGACGTAAAACAATAGATTTTGCACCTCCTTCAAAAAAGTAACGACACCGTGTTACAAACAAACATGTTTATACCTACTCGAAACAACCCCAGCGCAGTAACAGGATTCGCAAACATATCTACAATATAAACATATGAATCCAAATGCCTACAAACTGCTCGTTTGCCCACTTTCTGTGTTGGTATATCTACTACCTAGGTGTATATAGTTTATTGTACGTTTAGCGATGAATCTTCGGTTCTTATGTGCACAGCAATTAACAGGGAATAAATTTACAAGTTCCTAAAAAGCCCGGCTCAATAAGAGAGTAAAGATTTAAAAACACGGTAACAGTCGAACATTAAAAGTGTCAACAATGGACACCTGATAGAGTATGGATAGCTCTGAACGACGGAAATGCTTTATTAGTTTGTTTGTTTTGGATACTCGGACTTGAGATTAGAATAGGTGAAATTTGTATACAGGGTGGTTCATTAAATATATATAGCAACACTACAGGCCTTGGAGGCCCTTGGTTTTTATGACTTCTTTCCACTTTTTCCTATCCTTTGCTCTTTCTCTCCAGTCTGTCACTCCCACCCCCTCCACATCTTTTACTACTTCCTGCAGCCATTTTTTCCTTGGTCGACCTCTTCTTTGTTTTCCACCAACTCCCTCCTCCAACACTTTCCTGGGTATCCTTTGTTCCCGCATTCGTCTAATATGTCCCAACCATCTTGCTCTATGTGATCGGATCACTTGCGTAATTCTTGGTTTAGCATATATTTTCTCCAGCTCTCTATTTGTTCGTCTTCGCCACTGGTCGTCCTGGATTTTCACCCCTCCAAACATTTTTCTCAGCACCTTCCTTTCCCAGATTTCAAGTTTCTCTTCGTCTTGTTTCGTTATTGTCCAAGTTTCACTCGCATATAAAACCACCGGCCGTATTATTGTTTCATATGCACGTGTCTTTGTTGCTCTAGATAAGTTCTTCTCTCGTAAAAGTCTCGTTCCTTTGTTTCTTGTCCCTTATTTGTTACGGTTACATCCAAATACTCTAGTTGATCAACTTTCTCTATGTTGTATTCTTTAAAGTTAGTTTTAAATTTCACATATTCTTCCCCCCCTTTCGCGTCCACTCGCATCTCCATATATTTTGTTTTTTGCTTCATTTATTTTCAGTCCGTACTCTTTTGCGTGTTGTTCAAATCTATCAAATGTCTTTTCGAGTTCACTTTTCGATCTACATTAAATATGGTATAAAAAATTTAACTGGAAATTAGAAAGAATTACTATGAATTTTATTTCTTTGGTGTTATTGGTATTCCGGAATTACAGTAATAAAAACCAATACTTCTTTTTTAATCTGACTGGTTGGTACAATACGTCAAATAGATGTCAGTGTGTAGAAGTGTCAAGATGTATTCCACAACCCAAAGCTACGTCGAGCAACAACATACAACAGCTCTTAGCCTTCCGAATTTCCGAATTATATTGGGTGAGGGCTTGTTTATATACTTCCCATTGGTGTTCTAGCTTTGAGTTCTTGGCTTTGTTTTATAGCCTTCTAGTCTTGGCTCGTAATACTGCAAGTTCTCTGTTCCACCAGAGCACATTATATCGGTGTATCTTTTGTGTTCTTATCTTGCTTCAAATGCTTTGTGAATTAAAGTTATTTCTAAGTCTTCTGCGTTCTCTATATCGGTGCGGATTCATCCGCTTCCTCCCTGATGTGTCTTGCATAAAAGCACCAATCAGTTTTCCTAGGAAAACTGCGAAATGTAAATTTTAATGACCAACCCTTCAGTTTAAAACGAAAAAAATTATATATATATATATCTTACGTTAAATTATATTCTCTACTAACTAAGTTATAGTAAAAAAAATATTTTCACACGTCAGCTAAAATAGAAATTTTAAGTTATTTTATAAACACAAGTAATTGTAACAATTGAATTTTAAGTGGGGGTTACCTGTCAACAAAACTTTGGCTAACTTAGGGATAACATGATGAACATACGATAGTTTGAAATATTTGTCATTTTCATTTGAATTTCTTAATATATAGGGCAAGCTGGAACAAAATTAGATTCAGAAATATTTTCTACCGGTTCAATACTGAATAAACCAGAGAAATTATATTCAATCCAGCAGCAATTTGTGTGAATTGAACTACTAAAGATGCCAGCGGAATTACAATTTTATTATGTTAATAGGGATTGGTTAATTGTGTAACAGACCGCTAGTTATTGTGTTGAAATTACTTTTAGAAACTAACACTGTGGTGGGAAATTACCATATAATTGATGGAACAATTAACCCTCTGTGTTTACCACCGGAAATGCTTCGCATAGTAGCACCACCTCGTAAACCGATTGCATTATCACTTTTCCTTCCTCGAACACGAGTCGCCCTATAGTATATCGGCGCTCGTCATTATGTAAGAAGATTTTCACCACTTCAGGCCGCCATTGTGTCGTAACGACTTAAGTGGTTCGTCGGTTGATAAAAGGACTCCCAACGTTGTGGATTTCCGCCGCGAAGGGTGAGCTCACCTTTTACCGGCGTCAAATGGCAGGGGAGTTGGCGTTAAGAAATTATTTCGAGCCCTTCCTAAGGGTGTGCAGAGTACAATGCCCAGCAGGTATTGTTCAAAATATCAGCAGATATTCGAAGAATGTGAGTGCAAACGGAAGTAAGGTTATTAGTTTGCGATATTTGGTGGCGTGATTTTAGGGATAGGAGGTACTACCCTTGTTGACAATGCTTAAGTCGTAAATCCTTTAAAGTAAAGAGAAGAAAGTATATTTATCCCATAAAGAAGCATTGCTTTTCAATGTAAATGGATCACAATTACTGAATTTTTTATTAAACCCTTTGGTGATTTTCTGATCATGTACGCGCATGAAATCCAAATTTATTTTAATCGGCCACATTGGGAAACAGTGATCTAATGTATAAATGTGTATATTATTTATTAATCTGAAGTATAAGTATGTTGTAATAATGATGAAGTAGTTTTCACTTTCACAATATTGACAAAATCAGTTAATGTTTTACTGCACATAACAACATAACACATATTATTACAGTACAGAATAAGCAGTTATTGACTACATCTATTGAAAGTAATAATTACATAGCTGTAGGAAAACGATAAAGTAATTAAACATTTTATTATATTGTGTAAGTTTCACTTACCTTTATTTATTTATTATTTATGTGTAGATAAAGGCTACAAATTATAGTACACAGTAAAAAATTGCGTGTAGAAATTAACACTAAAAGTGGTCTATATAAGTCCACACTATTTTTGGTAAATTTTACACTGTGAAATTTGGTAAAATTTATCAAAACGATTTGGTAAATCCTACACTTTAAAACGTGTAGTGTAAGATACTTGCCAGTTTAAACTACCAAGAGATGATGTACACCTTTGGGTGTTAGTTAGAGGTACACTACATAGGTGTAGCTTTTACACTGAATAACGTAAGTGTAATTAAGGTGCTTAGCTGTAAATGTATATCGTACAGTATATATACGCTAGGCACTCTAATAAACGTAAGGTGGTGAAGTGATCCAAAAGAAACTTCAATTTGCTAATAAAAATTTATTTGCGAATATCTTTTTGTATAAAACAGAATCTAAACATTTGCTTCCTCGCAAAACGCACAAAACAACGTTTAAACGACATGCACTATAACATATGTAAACGAATACGAACACTAATGATTAAACAAAAATATGCCTTGGAACAATATATCAATAATATTACTATGTTATAATAATTAAGGTTAAATAAACAAGTTATGCAATAAAAGAAAAACCATTGCACAGCACGGCAATATTATAGTACAGTTAATATTAACAAAAATATATATATATTTTAAATTTCAAACTTCTCGCTACCAGTTAGGTTAAGGAATATGGAGTTAACCACCGGAATGGAGGGAATAGACTAAACAGGGAATTACATTCTACACGATTAGTCATATATACATAACCTACAATATGTCATGAAAATCTTTTAGAACTGACAAATGTTGTAAACGATACGTATTATGTACCTATCTACATATCTAACTATTGTTCAAAATGGTGTAATTGGTTACTTACAGTTTGATATGCAATGTTTATATGCCGACGGGATAGGCGAATCACTAATACCCTTGTTTATATATATATTCAACCGGTTTGAAGTACCTTTGGATGGCGTTCAGATGGCGTGTCAGGTTTGGCGTGCCCATTAATTTTTTTTAATAATGTTGCATTGTAATTTCTTTATTTTGATTGGTTTTACTTTGTTATTAACTGCCAAGTTTATTTCAGAATCTGTAACCAACATAGCTCGCACTCCAATGAATATTTGGCGGTATTTAATTTCATTCATCAGTACTTTTATACTATCGCCGCCAGATATCAGCACCTTACGCAGCTCGGTTGAATAACTATAAGATATATAAACAAGGCTAATACTCAACCATTTAATTTATACTTTTGCATTTAATTCATATTAACATCATGGTTGCAAAAAACATAAAATATGTACGTATATAAACTATAAACATCTTAAAAGCAGAGGCATAGGATTCATGTTTCAATACGAATCAGATCACATGTCAATTGTCCGTTACTAGTCTGTAAGTTTATCTCTCTTTATTACACGATAGAAATTGTTCATGCGCAAGCGTACGCCTCTCTCCTTTCGAAGTCAACTTTTTACACCCCCAGGTGTAGATATTTCAAATATTGGGCAAAGATGTCTGTACCTAATTGATTTTGGTAACAAGATGCAACTTTAACCAAATAATCTGGTATTTTATTACAGGTTACAATTTTTTTTTTCTGTACTAATTTTTATCGAATTTCTTTTCTTGCGTTGTATTGCTTTTTCTTTAACCATATGTACATAGATGCTTCTACACATGTTTCCGTTTCTCCATGTTTTATCCATACTATATACTGTCATCGTTTCAGAAATAATTGACGTCAGAGCCGCGATTACAATACCGCGAAGTAGGAAAAAAAAGTTATTCCATTAACAACTAAATAGTTATTCTAATTCATAAATTCCCATATAGTGTGGAAAATAATGAAGGTAAGTTATACATATATGTACATAGAATAAATATATTTACAACATAAATATGTGACTTCGAAGCGTATATTTGCATATTATACCGATTATATCTCGTCATCTTTTCGAATATAGTGAGATTGGACAGGTTCGTATTGCGTTTTTCTTTAATATCGCAAAAACTACTATCATGTCAGAGGAATTTTTTTTTCACCGTATGCATAAGTAAATGGTTTTATGTAATCGTTGTATCTTGTAATCAAATAATGCTTGCACACTGAACCAAAAAGATGCGTAAATATAATAAAAAAGTACGTTAATCTAATAAATTTTCTATTAAAATTCGTCCAACGTACCCGTTTGACATTATAATAAACCACCGTTTATTGTATTAACGAATAAGTACGTTCATGTATGTAATAAAGCATGTTATTGATATAATGAACTAATTTGATTAATATGTGATAGTTCTATTCATTGTATTAATACTGAAGATTATCAAAATAATAACTTTAGTTTATTGAGTTAATGCTTACTGTACATTGAGTTGACTAAAGAAATTCCATTTTTGATGTAGCTTAATTATTATATTAAGGAACCCCGTTCGTCAGTAATAAATAAATGCGTTGTGGATTATATACACTACCGATCATAAGTTTGATCGCATCTAATATATTGCGTTAAACGTAGTAGGTACTATTTAAAAAAATTGCCTAAATATTTTTAAATAGTACTACGTTTAATGCAATTTATTAGATGCGATGAAACTTATGATTGGTAGTGTAGATCAACTACTTTTTTTTTTAATAAAGTAGGCAAAAGCTAAATAAATCGAATGCCAATGTTTATATTATTATAATTTTAATAGTTCATTTTATATACTGCATGTGACGTTTTAATTTTTTTAATTTCTGATTGAATTTTGTGTAGATTTGGTTTTAATTATATTGTTAAAGAAACAAACATCTTAAAACGTTAATTACCAAACACTTCTAAATTAAATTCTAATTTTCTTAAATTTTAGTATTATACCTTTTTCCAGGTAAAAAGAAATAACCAATGAAATAATTAGACATAATGTATTTTTTTTTGAGGGGTTGCAAATGTCACTTTTCTGCAAAAAATCGAAATATCTCGAAAACAAATGAATTTAGGTATAGGGTTTCCTACATAAATTTTAACTATAATTTTGAGGGCAATTCAAAAATAAAAAAATATACAGGGTGTTGCATTTAAAATAACAAAATTAATATCAACACTCTGTATAACCGAAAGTGCTAGGGAGTTGTGTATATTTTGCGCGATTAGGCCAAATCCATATGAGTATACACTAAAATTTTCAGATTTTTCGCGTCAATAGTTTTCCATATAGAGATCGCTGACGTTCGCCGCCATCGATCCTATATTTGAAGTATATATAGATAGTGTTAAAATATGTTTTTATTACAAGATTACAAGAATGAATTGATAGCAATTAGTTTATTACATTATTAAATATCGATAATATTGTTTATACACACATAAAAAAATGTTTAATTCAAAGAAATTTTACTTGAGTTAAGAATATCATTGTTTCATATATACGCAAATAAATATATTCTTGGATCAAACATAATATTTATTTAATTTTCAAGAAAAGAATGTCTTACTACAAGAAAATCGTTCATTGAATCAAATCATAACATAATATCAATAAGAATTCCAATCTCAGCCTAAGTAAATAGATATTCTTAGTAAAAGAATATTTATAATTGAATAAAGCCTTTAAATTTTTGATTGAAGAGATTGACTTTGCTTGGTAAAAGAAGGCATTTTACTTGAACGAAATGTTTGTTATTTTGAAAGAAGATTGTGTATTTATTCACAAGGAGCCAGTTTTATTTTTTCCTAAAATGTGTTTTTTTTTATAAGAAAACCTACCACAAGCGTCATGATCATCATCCTCTGGTTGATGCCTCTCCGTTGATATATATATGAACGGAAATATTACGATGGAAAAATAAACAGTGCCTCCGATGTCGTTATACTGGCGCCCTACTGGTGCTTTAGTATGATACTGACCATAAGTTGACTTTCCAAAATATTCTTTCCTTTCTTTGCTTTTAATATTTTAAATTTTTTTAAGAAAAGAGTTTACTGTCGGAAAATGTAATGTTTCTTTTGATATATATATAGATGTACAAAGGCGCATTCGATTTAAATACTTTTATACAGCAAACAACATTACTGCTTGGATTATCTTATCTATATTACTACCCTTACAACATCCTTCATATTTGAGTAAAACCAACAAAATAATTTTCAACATAATTTATTTTTTCTTTTTTTGTAAATCTAACAATATAATTACACATATTAATCTATACTTGCATTCGATTTGTTGATGATTCATTATAGAGTTTATCAAAATCAAGTTCGACCTAAAAAATATATGCATTCTCAGATGCCAATGAAACTTAAGAAAAAACGAAAGCTTACCAAACTAATACCTCTTTGGTGTTTAAATATAGACCCTCGCGGAGAAATTCAGTAACAGTTTTTGCTTTATCGTTTCTTCGTAAACGGTATGTTTGCGTCCATTTTTCCATGACCTCTTCCCATGGCTCTCTTCTTTCTCTCAACCAAATTTTAGATCTCTGCAATTGTTCATCCTCTGCAAAGTCTAAAATACATTGAATTTAGAAAAATTATGCAGATATACCTACAATATCTTTTTAGGTATACAATTATAATAATCATAGCAATAATGAAAATACTATTGCTTTTATTAAATAAAGCAGAACTGAAACTAAACTTGTGAAATAGTACACTAAACCTCTCCTGGCTTTACCTTGGCACTACTTACATTACCCTAATCAGGAACTGTGACTTTGAACGTTCCATCGCGTTGACAATTTCTTAGAACATTTTCTGCAAATAACACCACAACAACAAAACTTCTGTGTGCGAAGTTTTTGTCCTGTATGGTATATACAGTTTGAAATTTTACGGCCAAGTGTATATTTCCTAAAAAAAAACCTCTCTCAAACATGATGCGAACAAGCGCAATATTTTAAGAGCGAGTAGTAACTTAACCTATCTTATTCTATAAGAAAGATGTCCAATGTATAATGTAGATTTACATTAATATGCTAAGAAATCACTAAGTATTGTTTTGTTATATATAACATTAATACGGTTAAAAAATACATTTTCAGAAACTGTCTCAATCATATTTTCACAAGCAATTCAAATAAATCAGTTAGCTACAGATTTAGTTGAATTATATATCAGCCACATATCAATACGTATACTATAAAGTATGTTTGTTATATACTATTTAATAAATAAGGACATTATGAATTACTTACCGATTTCCAGTAATTACACTATTTTGCGTCACCACGTACCACCGCCCTTCGACGCACGCTAAAAATTATTGCACGCATGCACGCTAAAAACTATTGCATTATTGGTAATCGTTCGTTTGTCACGTTCACCCCACCATGAAAATTGCATCATCTTTTTTAAAACGATTTTTAGCTTAAAATAAGTATACAAAGGGTTTGCTTCAAATATTTAAATCCTTAAAAAAAGAATATACTTTCTTAATTCAAGTATCTACACCATTCTTTCATTGCCGCTATTATTTCTTACATAGAGAAATCTGTTTCTTGGGGAAAATATAATTTTCTTAAAACAAGCTTCACAAGCAAGAATATCATTTGTTATAGCTAAGTAAAATATTTTTTTCTATACAAGTATAATTTCTTATTTCAAATACAGATATATTTGAAAGAAGTATAACGTTTTAAAGAAATATATTTACTTGACACAAGAAATCTATTTTATGTGTGTAAGTACAAATGAATATTTTGAATCAGTTGATGATGATAAAAATGTATTGAGTATTTGTATGGCGTTTATGCCAGCGGTTCCCAAAGAAATGACGTCGCATTTACAGCTTGAGTATGGCTTGAGCGTACGGTAAACGGTCGTGGGGCAGCACCAGCAGCAACTTCCACTAGAGACAGCGAGTCTGCAACGGGTAACCGCGACTTGTATCCCCGCCGTCGGTCACTCAGTCAGTTGTGGCACGGCGTTATCGACGCGCGAACCATCGCTACTTTTCTATCCGTTATCTCGGCAAAGAATCGAAAACAGACGCGCACCGCAATCACATTACATTTCGATAAGTACCGAATAAGAGCCCGTATACGCAACAGACAGAAGAGTACTCGGAACTACCTGGAGATTTTCACTTTTCTTCCTAACATACGTCGAAAGAGAGGCATCCTTACAACTGCGAGCGTATACTTGTACAGCGCGCGTGTAGGTGGGCTATTTCCTCATTTGCGACTGACCAGGCGAGTCCAGGCGCGAAATAACCAGTGTGCTATGACCACGGCGTGTCCTACGTTGTCTCTCCTCTGCTGTTATTGCCGCCGCTGCTGATCCTGGAGAAGAAGAGGACGCTTGGACGCGCGAACCAGCGGCCATGTAGTCCGCGTTCCTTTTGCGGACGAGGAGAGAGAATTGGACAAGTATAGTCGGTTCTCCGTGAGTGTTTCTGGCGACTTTGTTTTGTTGTTTTCACTTTCGAATTTTGACGAATATTTTCCGCGAGTTATCCGAGAGAAGCCCGGAGAAGTTTTATCGCTGTTTTGTTCTTGTTGCATTAAAGTTCGTGTGTTGGTTTAAACCGTTTGAGTTTCAAGGAAGGCCGGCGAAGATAGAATAAAATAAATCTACAACACCGACTTGGGAGTTACAATTTTCTTCAATTTTAACCGCATAATAAAAAGGTAAGACGACTTCTTCCTAGCTTTACATATCTTCATACAGATTTATACAATAATTTCTTCACAATTAAGAAAACCAGAACAAATTTGTGGAATAATTAAACCAAAACCACAAACTATAACCGCTACTGTTTGGCAGTTTCATATACTACTTCTGCGAAGGCCATGGTTATTATTTATGAATAGAGTCTTTTTACCAAGATTTTTTTTGCAAGAATCTTCTCAATTCTTAACTTTTAAACAATGAAACTTACAAAAAAAAATTAATATTAAACTTTCTAATTAATAATTTTATATAACAATAAATAAATGCGACTAAGAATACAGCGAATTTCTGTCTTCAACGGTAGATTCATCTGAGCAGATTAGAGTAATTGGAAAACGCTTTTGATAAAATTGATCATTCACAGCTTATTTCCAAATTGACTTGTCCAGGTGGATTCATTTCTATATCACAAAAAGAATATAAGTGGTTGGTATGAACGAAGTTAGATAGGAATGGTTGAAATCACTTTAAAAGAGGGGAAGGGATCCTCCAAGGTTCCCACTTGGGGCCGACAAATCTTAATTTTATTGAACAGAAAATGGACGCTGGGGACTTAACAGTACGTCGGTTGACTGATGTCTCACGTATACATTTTAAATTTGAAATCAGGATTAATATGCCTTATTTTTTTAGTTTTGGCACATATTTATCAATGATAAGGGCAATTGAAACATCAGCGCATATTACAAAGGTTATTAACAGTCTATTAACTACAAAATCTTCCGAAAGAATACGACTTATTTAAACAGTGGTGTAATGAAAATTCAGTGAATGATTACAATATACAATACAATATACTTTGGTCGACATTATCTATTAAAGACAATATAAATATCAGCAGTTATTCGAAGCTAATCGTTTTCTTAGAAAGCAAAACAGATGTTTTTTCGCCAAAAATAGTCAAAAGTCCTTGAAATAAAGAAAAAATTCTTTTTATAAAGTAGCTAGTTTTTTGCAGTTACGGAATCCGAAACAATACACTGAGTACTGAGTACTGCTTTCGATGCAGTAGTGATATAATGTTGGCAGGTCATGGAGCTGCAATTACAACATTAAAGCGACATTGAGGCTGAAAAAATACTTCATTTGCTCAAGGCTACATTGACGATTCCCTAACAGCAAAAACTGCAGTAGCACATCAACTTGTTGGCCGTACTGAAACTGACGTGTCCTTACCCCCACAGCCATCAACAAGCGCTTTCACAGAAGATGCATGCATATTAGTCGAGAAAACAATCAAACATCCATCTAACCAAAATCGTTCAGTGAATCCGAACGAAGGAAGTTCAGCCAATGCAAATACAAGCTGTTTCAGACAGCTAGTTCACTATCTTTTTTATTTGCGATCTCTAACAACTAGACTCATGCGGTAAGAAAATGTAATAACAAAACCCTAGATACCTGAAGAATTCTCCAAAAATATTTTCAACTTCCGGAAACGTTCCATTATACCGGAAGTCGATAGCAATTCTCTTATTTTAAATGGAATCATATGGTCTTGCTTCAATGGATTCTACAGATTAATCGAATATAATTTTTTACTAAAGTTCACTATGTCTAAATTTAACCGTTTTTGAGATATTCACGAATTTGTCAATCGATTTATGAGCACCCGTATAAAATATAATTATTTCTATGACCGTATTTGGTATGAACGACTATTTGTCTTATTTCGTAATAAAATGAGACAATTATCTCTAATGGTCTGTAAAATACAGAGTACTATAGAAGGAGATGCAAATGTCAAATTTTGACAAATTTGTGATATCTCAAAAACGGTTAAATTTACTAAAAATTGTATTAAAATAATCTGTAGAATTTATTGAAGTAGGTAAGGAAAAACATATCATTGCATTTAAAATAAAAACATTTGTAAAAGAATTGTGTTTGAGTGGGCTTGAATATGGCTTTAGTTGAATGCAGCTGTGTGATATGTGCTTAGGTGAATGTCGGTAAGTTAGGTTGGATGCGTGTGTGTCAAAAAAGTCACGTAGGCAGTACGGAAGTTGACGTATGAAAGTGAAAAACGAGAAAGCGAAAGTGAAGTTTGAAACAGTTTATTTTGTGTACCTATTTCAATAAATATCTAAAAACATTTTGTGCGGGTAGTATTGACTATTACACATTGCTATCGACTTCCGCTATAATGGAACGTTTCCCGAAGTTAAAAATATTCTCAGAGGATTCTTCAGGTAAGATTTTGTTATTAAATTTTTTGTCGCGGACGACGACGATAATTTACAACGTTGCACTATTAACGTAAATTTTCATAAGAAACTTATCGTGGGAAGTAGTCAGTTAGATGAGTTTTTATTCTAACCTCAATAGTTCAACAGAAATCGATAAAACAATCATATGAAGTATTCTGTGATCAAATCTGGCATCGAATCTCAACTAAATTACAGAATTTTCAACTTATCTACAGTTTATAAACCTGCAAAATCTACCTATAAGTATTGAAATGAATATGAATTAATTTGTGTAACGAAAATTCTGTAATTTCTCATCCAATCCACAATAAATCACTTAGTAAAACCTTTAGTGACCTTTTCGCCCGGAAATTTATATATCTCCCGACGATTTAAAGTAATGTAATCATTTGGTAATCATCGTATGTAAATCTAAAACGATCTTTCGAACTTTGAAGACGCCCTGTACAACACCACTTAGTTTAAATTTACGTAAGTACATTGTAACCGAGATGCGCACTTACAAGATAATATTTACGCTTTAAGTGTCTATTACGCCTCCCTTTTTTCTTTCGGGAAAGTTTCCCGTAAATATTTAGGCGATAAATTTCCCGAAAGAAAAACCACGAAATTAATGAATCCGATCCGCTTTGTTTATAAGACGCGTCTCTTTGCGCCCACCGTGATTGTGTGTAGTCTATTTCGTCCGAAACATTGAAACGTGTGTATTAATTACGGTATTAAACCGCTTCCTCGAATGAGTTTCTCGCATTTAGATCAGAACAACAGCGAAACGACTAAAGAACTAAGAAAAAAAAAAAAAAACAAATCGCTTTGGATTTACGACCAATTGTCGTCGGGAATTTAACATGGGTTGTAATTTCTCCCGAAGAACCTTATGAATTATGTGTTGTCCTTATGAGATTCAACCGCATATACTTAGTAGTAATATTGTGGGATGCTTTTTATAATCCACAGTTTTATAGCTGCTTACCATAGAGGGGAACATAACCAACTGTTAAGTAAACAAATAATAGCATAACATTCTACACGCTCTTAAAATGTATTTGTTTTTTAATACACTTTATATTATATATATAAAGCCTTTGGTGAGTTTGTTTTTATGATAGTGTCCCATTATGTACACACAAAGATACAGCAAACAAACCATATTTTATTTATTCCTAGGTCTTTCTACTTTTTAGTGTAAGACTACGATTACATTAGCAGTAAAGCATAAAGTCGTAACTTTACATTTCTTGCTTTACCATTTCTTTATGCTTTCATTTCGTTTCACTGTTTAATAGTATTCTTCCATGCTTTTCTATCTTG
Organism: Cetonia aurata; assembly: GCA_949128085.1. Lineage (NCBI taxonomy): Eukaryota > Metazoa > Arthropoda > Insecta > Coleoptera > Scarabaeidae > Cetonia > Cetonia aurata. Next base: position 43,051,028 of record OX421885.1, read on the forward strand.
TGATAAACTTTAAATCTGTTCCCATGCCATGTTTCTTTCATTTGCTGCAATTTTTACTTCTTCCTTCCATGTTTTTTCTCAGTTTTGCTCTTTTATTTTTTCCTACCTTTTTTGATTCGTATATTCTTCTTGTTTATCTACTTTCCGGCATTCTGTGGATGTGTCCCAACCACGCTAATTGTCTTTCTTGCATCACTTTTTCTATTGGTTTTACTTTTAGTCTTTCTCTGCACATTTTGTTTCTAATTCTACCTCTTTTGTTTTGCCTTTTGTTTTTCGAAGAAAACGCATTTCTATCGCGTGTTATTATGCCTTTTTTCTTTCTGTTAATGTCCAAGATTCGCTTCCATATATTAAGGCTGGTACTTCCTTTACTACTTCGGTTTTTATTCCTTTTGGTATATCCCTTTTCCCAAGAAGTGTTATTCGAATGGCGTTAAATACTGCTCCTACTTTTCCTAATCGTAGAAACAATGATGTTTCAAACATTTTAGAATTTCTCCACGACAAAATGACTGCTATTCTAATACGACACTGCGAATTTCGCTTAAACACGAAAGAAGTTCGTAAACTGTTTAACCCGAAAACAGTCATTTATATCTGAAAGCAGACAGCTGTGTTTACGCTTGTCAATTGACAACTCTACAGTTCGCCGCTTCAAGTGCGCAAACAGACATTTCACGGAAACTTTCCGCGCTCATCCTTTTTCACAATTGAAAAATCGAATCTGAGCGGAGATTGCTTAATTTTCTCTTTTCTCCGTTTCGTCTTCGCAATGTTTACGTACGGATATAATGAATAGGGAATTCCACGATTTCCGAGAAACACATGGCGACTGTTTCCGCGGAATTGGCATCGGCCGAAGCGGTACTAGCGGTTTTAAGTAGCCCAGTAACTTGACAGTATAAATAAACATCTTTAATTGCTCGGTAACATGAAACCGTTAAGGCGAAGTTTCTTTGCCTGTGCGTATGTGTTGAGATGCCGGGTCTAGTTGTGTGTTTACGATTTCGGGACGGAGTCGGGTGAAACAAATTAATCTACTTTGAACTGCCTCGTAGTAGTTGTGAAATCGAGTGGTTCAATGGAAAAAAACCGTTTAGATTTGCCAATTTCTTTTCAAGCCCCATAATGAGAGTAAGTACAAGGAACGGACAAACAAATGCGCTTCCTGCAGAGAATAAACTAGGTTTCAATGCTATTATAAGGATACAACCAACGCTAATGTTTAATTTTAAAATAGGATGCCCGTAGAGTATTTATTGTCTCTTAACATATTAAACAACTCCGCCTGATTATCACTTTAAAATTTTTATTGACTGGTGTCTGATGTTCTTATCCAAAATCTCTCTAGCACACATCTCAAAGGCATAGATTTCAGCCTGAAAAATCGTTGTGTATCGTCCAAGGTTGTAGTATTTTCTAACTCTTGGATTACGGCAGAAGATTCCTGCGCCAACACCCTGCTCTGTTTTCAAACCGTCTGTAAACCAGCAGGTGTCTGCCGAACTCACCTGATAACGAATGTTAAAACAACAGTTTTTACTAAATTCACCTTCACATTGTTTTTTGCGGACATTTTCTAATTTAGTGGAATACTCTTACTGCAATAAAGTAATTTATTTTATTTATTCCAACCGAGAAATTTTGCTTCACAACTAATCGATAAACAACTGTTTGATTCAATTTTTTTCTTGATACCTAATAAATGTTTCTCCCCAACTATTTAAGAGAATAAGTTGTTTGTTAAGAGCAATTCATTATAGATAAAGATATCTTTCTCTCAGCGTGATTATAAATAAGCAACGCAGATATTTAAGTAGTTTGTTAAACTGCAGCCAAATTAGTAAAAACATCTTTTACTGTGTATATATTGACGTCAAAAAGTTGAAATTGTTTTCGAACCGTTGCTTTGTTATAAAAAGTATCTATAATATTTACTATTTTCAGATTTTTTTTTGGGCCAAGTTCGCTTATAATTTTGTAGAATACCCACGCCAAAAGCGTCATTACGTTATTTGTTTCTATATCCGTAAACATTGGGCGTATATATTTTGGTTTAACCATTTTAAAATCAAAATACTCCATAACTTCTTTTTTCCAAGTAATCTCATCGTGAAAATACATCCTGGAATTTTAATAGGGAGAATAACAAAACACGTGTTTTACGTAATTCGATTCCTTTCCCAATGGTTTTATATTAAATTAAGTTATCAACACACCTTACATCTGTATAAATATAGGATGAACCTAAACCGGGCACGCTTCAAGCCTTTTTTCTAATATTTTATTACTATTATTTCAATAATTACAGGCTTCGCCTTTTTTAATTCTACGTTTGGTACTGTCCGATTTAATAACAGAGTTTAATGGAGCATTCGTCACGTCAAACTTTATAAACGTTAAACGAATATTGTTTCTAATGAAATACCTCCGTCAATTACCGGTTTTTATTCGACGTGTGCTCACGCCAATCTGATTTTCCGAAAATGTTAATCATCTGACCTTAGATCTGAACTACTTCCTACCGAATAAATGGTCGTCATCAATTTGGATCTTTATTGCAACTAATCTGCGACTGGAGATCTTAACGGACGTCCAAATGGTGCCTGTAATTGTATGTATAGTGTGACTAATGTGAAGCGTTACTCATTGTCTGAATTGGATCCTGGGAGTTAGTAGTAGAGTATAACAAAAAAAAAGAAGATTTTTTGTTTTAAAATTTCAGGATTTCCTGTAAATAGTAGTGTCGCATTTAGGATTAAGTATTGTATCTTTTCTATTTGAAGAGGAGAGATTGGTGAGTCACATTTTCTTGAGGCACTGAACTGAAATGTGAACTTGAAACTCCGCCTATATAGGGTGTTTCCTAATCTTTCTGACAAAATAAATGAGAATATTCCTCATCAAATTTTAAGACGAAAATGTGGTATAAATGTTTGTTTAATACCGCTTCGTTTGCGAGATATAATGTGCACAATTTTTTTTTCCATTTTATTAATTAATGCCAAACGATATTCTAATGGTCTATTTTAAACTTTACAATTAGTTCATCGGCAGAGATCTGGGTAAAGAGTACCTTAATTCAATAGGAATAGTATAAACAAGTTGTTTCACGTGATCCCAGAAATGAAAACCCAATGGATTTAGATCCGGCGAACGGGGTGGCCATGGGTGACGTCCTCCTCCACCTATCCAACGACCAGGATATTGTTGATCTAAATAGTTTCTAACACATATTGCAAAGTGAGGGAAAGCGCCGTCATCATGTACCACATTAAATCACACTTCATCCATCAAATCTATCAATTAATCTCTAAAGAAGTTTTAATAGACATAATCTATAAGTCGATCTGGAAAAAAAAATACGGACAACTAAGCTATCTCCAGTAATCCCTGCCCAAACATTAAGCGAAAAAAAAAATCCTTCGATGATAGCATTACGATTCTCATCCACCCAAATATGATTGTTGTGAAAATCGGTAATATCTTCTCTTGGGAAATTCCCTTAATCTGTAAATAGTATACTGCGACTTGGCAAACAAGACCAATTCTTCAAAAATTTCAGGATATTATAGCAATCCCTTATGCCCAATTTTATGACAGGATTCGCATTTTTTACGTTCGTTTTAGTATTCGCAAGTTTAATTTTTGTTTTGACAAGTGGTAGATGTGCTCAACTGTTTCTTCCTGCTTTAATACAGCCGTGATTCAATCTCATCAGAGAGTGCGATTCTGTGTATGTGCTATCTGAGTTTGCAGTTACCTGTAAAGACAGCAACGGTTACTTTGAAATTTCTACGGTAAAGTTTAAGTAACTCCTTAATTCTGACATGATTAGGTGAGCATGGAGCAAACCAGAATAATTGCTGAAACGTTGAAGTATTTTTTGATTTGCCCAGACACTGATTTGTTGTTAAGCTACCGTAGGTTCTGTACCAATGATAGGTTCTTGTCCCTGGAAATACTCCGCAGCACCCAGAGTAGATTCCCATATTCTCTGGTAAATTGGATGTGCGATAGACAACGTTATAAATAATTTATATCGTGGTACATATTTGTAGAAGGTGTGATCATTAAAAGTGCGAATTCTGCTGCACCATCGGCGGTGGCTTTTAACCGCTGAATCCATACAGATGTTCTATACTATTTCATATTATGAATATAATAAGGAGGTGATAAATATGATACAGCCGTTAATAAACTACTTTATTTGTTCCGAATTTGTAGTTTGATTGATCTAGGACAAATATTTACTTACATTCGACGTGACACTGTGTTTGTGTCGACACTGTCGTTTTCTAAATGTTCAAATGTGCGTATAGTAAAACCAAATCTCTTATTTCATTGGAACAAGTGAAGTATTCGCTTACAATAACTACTTCAACTCCCGATAAGTAGTGTACCAGTTTGTTTGTAGGAGATATCACATTTGCAAACGTTTTGATATAGTTTATAAAATTAATTTAACAAAATCAAGATCATCGGTAATGATTCGAAGGGTATTCAGTAATCTAATAGGCCGTGCATTTAAATTTTTGGCGGTATTTTTGAAAATTCGCCTCTGAAATTCAGACAATCTGATGCGTTTCGTAATTGTTTGCGACGAAAATGCCGCGTGTTGATGCGACCAGCAGCCGTGGTCAAGAAGAGAGAGACAGAGGAGATATAGTGACTTTAGCTGGTAGGGGAGAAGGGTACAGAGGGGACCAGAACAAGCTCCTTGTTTACTTCGAGCAGACTCGATGGCATTCTGAAACGACCGTACCAAAAGAAAGGAAAATCATGCATCCAAGTATGCTATATGTAAGTTTAATAATGATAATAATATTTCTACATATGCTCGCACATGGAGGAATTAATAATATAATGAAGTTAACGTAATATGCGGGACCAGTGACGTGGCTACCACCAGTCGGTATTCCGAGGTAGCGTATAACTTAATAATATTTACGTCCATAGGGACACTCTCTGAAGAGGGAGAGAGATACAAACATGCATATGCACAACGATAAATGTTTATGTATTGGAAAACTTTCCGCATTTAAATGACATTAATATCATGAGGACAGATGTCCACATAATCTAACCAAACAGGTTACCAACTGCTCCGGGCAATGGATGCCATACTACTAGGCACTACCACATCGACAGTTCGGGCTGTATATATATACGCGTTCAACGCATGCACGACTGGCACGCCGTGTACAGTGAGGTGAGGAAGTTAAGAGACGCGCAAGCTTCGAGAAACAATTCGCTATACTGCCGAAACTATGGCAACAACATTGTCTGGTGCTATAAGGAAAATAAACGGAACGAATGTTTACCTCGTCGAGTTTTAAATATTTATAGTGTTCCCGTAAAAATATGATTCAGCTCTTAAGATCATGCAGAGGGCATTGTGTAGGCAATTTTTGAATAGTTTGTCATAAGGTTTTAAAATTCCGCTAGTATTTTTAATCAAATGATATGACGGAAAGTTTAATTCTATGCATTATTTCCCCCTGTCAGATAATCCCCGATATATAAATGACTTAAACGTGTTTAAACATTTTATACTGTGGATATTTTATCGTTCAAAATTAATACCATTCGTTTAAAGGATTTACCCTATGAATTTGTTACTTTGTTTTTTCTTATTTACATATATATTTAATTTTAAACGCGTCTCATCCGATCAATACACGAAGTAAACAAGACATTGCGAATGCTGTAAGTTCAGTTTATATCAAGTGTGGCTCGTGGAGTTTATTTTGATCCTTTGGGATGTTGTAATCCACGTGGATAGCATAAACAACATTGTTTCCTGTTTCTATTATAACCTGGGCCCAGTCTAAATAATTCTGGGGCAGAAAAAAATCGACGTGGATATGATTAGGTTTATCTTACCTGTGTAAGGAAAAGGTGAAACTTTACGTTGCAATTTTTATTTAAGGAGTTTTCCTAGTGTGACGGGTTCAAAAAATCGAAAATTTTTTTTTTGATTTTCTTATAGTTTAACATCTTGAAAACAAAATTCCAAAGGGGTTTATCCACATTCGAAAAATTGGAAAAGTTATAGGCTTTGAAGCGAAGCGGCGCGTAGGTTGAAATCATGTACCTTTGATTAGTACGCGAAACTTTAAACGCGTTTTTCTCAAAATGATATTTTTTGAAATGGCTGTTACGGTATCTCAAGAACCAATCGAACAATTTACTTGAAATTTTGCAGATATATTCAGTAGACGTGTCATTCTCGCCCGAACTAGAATCAGGTCGATAGTCACAAAATTCGCAATGTACGACTTCAAAATTAAGCAATATTTTTGGGGGAAACTCGAAACTTTTTTTGCAAAGCCGTCATTTTGTTATTTTTCATTTATTCTAGTTCGGGTTATAGCCACATTTACACAGATTAAGAATCTTCTTTAATTTTTTATTTCAGACAACCTGGACAGTTGATTTTATGGCAGCCAGTCAAGGACATTTTTTTTTGGACGCTTCCATTCAACTGCTGTAACGTCTAATAAAATCGATATTTTTACCTAAAAAAAACTGGATATTCCTCAAATATAGCTAAACAAATTTGCAAAGTTTCAAATTGATATACAGAGTAGTTTTTTCCAAAAAAATTCCCAAAAATCGTCTTATTTTTAGGCCGTCACACTAGGACGACCCCTTAAGAATGACTTGGTGGTATGATGATTTATCCTATTCTGCTTTGTCAAATTAACCAAAAATTACCAACAAAAAAAAAAAACCGTTTTTTCTATGTAGTGCTTTCAAATAAATTGTAGTTTGGAGCGGGTTTCATTACCTTAAAAAAAAAGCAAAAAGCAATTTTGGCAATGAAACGAAAAATGCTGCTTTTTGAATTCCTAACTTACCCGATTCTGTGTTTGCGCCTGCATGACTCATTGAAGGATATCGTCGTTTCCGCACAGTATTTTTATAATTAATTATAAAATATTTTAGTTTATTTTCCGCTGTATTCATTTTCTAATTTTTATAATTACAGTTTACATTACATACTTTATTATTTCATATTATGTTCTCTTGATCATCATTTATTTGTGCAACTCGGGATATGCTAACTCATACTCACAATCTTAATAAAATTAAACGCAACGTTATATCGACTTACGCAACGAATGCATCTATAATCAGACAGATGTTCTTGTGTAAAATCATAAAACGAATTTAGTGATAAATTTTCTAAACTTAGAATTTAAGAAAGGATGCGTTTTCTTTGATCTCATATTTAGAATCAATTAATCATATCGGTATCGCTTAACGCAATAAGAAGTCGTGAGATTTGAAGGTCACGCTATAACAAAATTACAAACATTTTGCGGAATTGTTTACAACTGAGATCTGATTATATGTTAAATAATAAGGCAATTGAATTGTTATCTCCTTTTAGCGCGGTTCTGTCTTTCTTGCCGCTCTATGCTGGATGTGATTTTCAACACCAATAGAATGTGGAATCTTGTCCTGGACGCATCAAAACAATTTCTTGATTTTGCCAGATTCTCACTAGAGGTGTTATCCGGATCCGGATAATTTTGGATCCGGATAATTTACTATTCGGATATGCGGATCTATAGGAACTAACCGGATCACTATCCAAAATTAGGAGCTGGATCCGCTATCCGAAACTGCGGATCCGTATCTGCTATTCGAAACTGCCTGGAATAACTAAACTAACTAAAATAACCCTTTCCAGACCTTAAATAGCGTGTAATAGCCCTGGTATAGCTTTGAGCATTAAACATTTGCAACCTGTACTGACTGCACATTGTAAAGATGCTATCTGGCCAATGATAGATCGCCTTGTACGATTAGTTTTTATTTCGTTTCTTTCCGACTATCTCCAGATCTGGACACCTGGATGTCAGATACATTTATAGAACGTTGTAGATGCGAGTCCAGCGGTTTTCGCACGTACTTCTCATTTGTTATTTTTTCCTTTTCCTTAATTAATTCTCTGCATGTGTTTCTACACACGGAGTTGCAGCATCTCAAGCTTTTAATTGAACGTGCATTAAAGTTTACCGCACTTTAATTTTTCTTTACAAATTTTTACGGTGTATATGTGCAAATCCATGCAAGATAAAAGATATATTGTGAATAAATATCAATTATTAGAAAACTCAAACAAAACAAGAGTTATTTGATGTGATTTAAATTCCCTAAATATTTGCTTTGCTAATTAAATAGGAAAACGAACGTATTTTATCTCCCGAAAATTCCCTCTAAATAGCCAGGATCCGAACAATATGGAGAAATCCCTCCTCCTGAAAATGAAGACACGCAAAACAAGATATCTCTCTCTCCGCAGCAATGCGTTTAAATGGCGTAACAATAAAACGTTGCCAGTAGAATATCGATGAGGAGGGAACCTTATGATTTATCGCAGAATTCGGTTTTATCTAGATCAAAGTGTGGAGCGCGCAGTTGTTGGTAGTACTAAACGCATATCTGGCGGTTATAAAATTATATATATAATTATGCTCATGGCTTTACTGTCACCGTGAATGTGTGATTAATAGTTATGTTGATCAGGGAGTTCGAATACTGTGTTTAATAGATAGTAAACATGATATAAAAAGCGTTTAAAATGATCATCTATAATATAAAACGCCCTTTCCAAACATATATCTACAATAATTCCTTTATATTGTTTATAAAGGATAATATTATAATATCATATAGATGTTAAAGCCACCATATAAAGACAAAAATATTAGTTTGTGCATTAGAAGTACATATTGTTGCAAACATCTTCTGGCAGCATTTAGTACAATTCTACTAGTTCGGGCACAAATCTCATATGAAGGTATGGCGAGTACTACTTATTTTTTTTTTGTAGTTTAATACTGTAGTTAGATTATTTGAGTAGCTACTGGTAGTTAATGTAACAACAGGCAATTGAAAAACAAACTTATTGTATAGTAATACACAATAATAAAGATTTTATCAAAAAGAAATCCACAAATCACTATTTTAAAACCAAAATAATGTGATAAAACAATTATACTCAATACATATGATTATAATACAAAAATGGTGTTTGAGTAGGCTGTAGACGTGTGACGTCGCTTAGGGGAGACAGCACATCGTATCCGGTAAGGGTGGCCTAAGTGGACGTGGCTATCACCTTCCCCGACCTAAAATCCAAAATCCAGGACGGTTTAACCCTTCATTAGTCGCGCATAGGCCCAGCGGACCTATGCCTGTGCATTTCTTATATGTCGCAAGCAGACGCGCCTAATGGAGGGTTAAATAAAGTTTGGGACAATATTACCACGTTTTGTTATCGACAGGTTGTGGTGAAGCAAAATAATATTTTGCTTCAGCGCTTCATATGCTAAACATCGTGCTCTAAAACTATTTTACCCCAATATAATACATGGTCATCCTCGTGCAACACGAAGAAAAGATGTTGGGTGTTATCGTGCAATAAATATGATGACCGAACGCTGAGAAATCTGATCTTATGTCACCCGGGCTAAAAGGTATAAGCTCCTGCAATGTCCTAAAAACAGAATTAAAAAAATGGTTAGTACAACTACGATCGAACTTTGTCTAACACTAATACGGTTACAATACAGAAATGACTCACTTGTGCGGTTCCGGTGCGATCGTTTTTTCGTTTGCCGGGTCGATGGACTGCCTGTATCTGTCTTGAATTTGTTTGGGTGAAAATGGTTCTGCCGAGGTTTTTTTTTTTCTAAATAAGGTATTCGCCGGTAGAACGGAACTACTGCGATGTTTTCTTGTGCGCGTTCACAACTTATAAACACATGAGGTGATAGTTGCAATTATGTTTTATGATTAAATATATATATATGTATGTGTTTATGTATATAGTATATAGAGAAACATTGTTTTGTTAAATTTTATTGTTACTCTTGAATTGCGTCGGCCCTGATAAGCGGTGTCTCGCGTAGTGCCAAGTTTATCATGTATTTGTTTTGGGTCTTTTAGTTAGTATTTCATTGTTTATTTGTTGTCTTTTGAAACTAGAAATTTAATTTGTAAAATTATTGCCAGTAAGGGAAAATATGACACGGTGAGCAAATTCTATCAATTAAGAATATATTAAATGAAAGTTTTTACTGACTGCTGTGGTATTGCATACCTATACCACCCATTTAACAGACATGCCGACAGGATTGCACTTTGTGTTAATGTCAGAACAGCGTATTTCAATGTACCGAGAAAATTTTTGTTTAATTTAAGTGTTTTTACATAGGAATTTTTTTTTATATTAGTTTTTTAGAGTTAAGATTTACATTTAATCTATTCAATAAGTCTTTTGTACGTCAGATTGCTGTTTATAGAATTTTGTTAAGATGACTTCTCTGATCAGCTATCCTGTAAGTAGACGTATTTTTCTTATAATTCCATTTTGGCCATTTTGTTTATTTTAATCTCGTGTGTTGAACAATTTTTAACATTTATCTTGTAAAATATAGTCAATTAGGAAATCCTTATTTCTGTAATTGATATTGTTTTAATGTGTGCTTTGTTTCGAATTAAGATTGATGATTATTTTAGTTAATTTTTCGGTTTAATCTTTCTGCTTGATCATTTTTGTTTTTTATCACCTCGTTTAGGTGAATAAAAGAGTTATTATTAGCATTTTCATTTTCTTTTTTATAAATGCTGGAATTTGTCCACGCAAAAAGGTACTTTATATTGTTATACCACGTGGATAGTAATTAAAGGTTTTGTTTAAGTTTAACGGAAAAATCTTCCCGGACAAACCATTTGTTTTCTTTGCATAGGAAATTGAAATGTCCTGTTTTAAAAATTAGAGTTTTGTGCAGTTTGTGTTTTAGTTCAGAACCTTAAGTTCAAGGTTGCACCTTCGAATGATTGTAAATTAACCTATTGATAAAATAAAAATTCATTTTGTTCGAGACGTCGGTGGGTTAATAAAAATTCTGTTCTTTTATCTATTCAACCTTTTGTTTTTAATGTTACAAAGAAAGTATGACATCATACACTCACTAATTATTCTTGTGGTTAAATTCAAGTTTTAATTCGCGAGGGTGGGTAACTCTGGGATTGAAAGTCTTGTGTACAATTCTTAAAAAAATCATTTTCACTGAGCTAGCTAAATATTTGTTTTTTCTCACTTCAAATGCAAAAGTCATCGAGTTTTTTCTTTAATTTGTTGCGGTGGATTCTCTATATGAATTAGAGGGTAAATTGTATTGATTGTATATGTGATATTAAAGAATTATTGCAATAATTAATAGATAAGGATACAATATTAAAATGTAATGAAAAAATTATTAGTATTCCATATAAAATAAAGACAGGGACATGTTCTATGTAGTCAAAAATATTTTAGATTGTATATTGTATAGTATTAAATTTTATAACATTTTTCTGGAAAAGATGTCTTTCCTAAAACGAAAAATAATAAAATTTTCTTTTGCACATCTGTGCCTATGTAAAAAGCGTTAAAAATGACAAGAAAAAGGTACACGAGATAGAGACGAAACCGTCTGTCTAGCCTCGGAAATTCCACTCCTATTACCAGTCGACCGCCATCTCTCACATTAAAAATGGAGGACGCTCACATATTTACGCACACACATTGAGACGATAATAAACGTATGTATGTATGTATGTATGTATGTACTTATATGAGAGATTGTCACGCGTATTTCAAAAAGCAGTCGGTACAATCCGTCATTGCCGGTTTCCGTGGCTGAGCGTAAATTATGGATAATTAACATGAATGTGGATGACCTCAACAATAAAACCTCTTCCCTAGACAGCATGACGCTCCTTAGAAAACGCTAAACGCTGATGTGGCGACCAGAACAGACTCGTATCAACACGCGACCAAGCAACGACTATACGGATCTCGTGTAGGTAGTGCACGATACGAACGAACAATGCTCGGCTAGTACCAACCAAATCGTTAACAGTCGATATCAACTTAAAATAATCATGAGCCGTTCCCAGTTGATGTTGAACGTTAAACCAGTTTTATTAGAATTATGTTAGTGTTATCTAATCCTTTTTAATTAAAATATAATTTCGTAATATTTAGTAAACAACTATAAGTACATCATTCATCTTATACAAACGCATACATATGTATACATTATTTATTTATTCATAATTTCGTCTCTAAACTATCTCGTTCTGTTTTTTTTTTTATTGACAATTAGCATCAACCCAGCCAACTGGTGTTTTCTCGTTGAAATTCTCGGTAACGGGAGGTCAAAAGTTAGAAATGATATTATCGGTAATTGAATTCGTAATCGCTTTATTGATAAATAAACATATTTTTCTTTCGCTTGGGAAAGATACTCGATACCGAAAACATCTGGCTTTCAAATTTAATTGAATAGAAGCCGCTGTATTTTACGAGAGCAAATCTTGGGTGATTACTGAAGACCTGATTTTCGTGCAGGAAACATTTACGAAACACGGTCAAGACACCCAAAAAAAAAAAACTTGCAATTTTTGTTACAATTGTATTCCATATCGCTACAAATTACAGTAATATATGCACCAGGCCCAATTTGTAATGAAAAGTCACACAAAATTGTGTCTAGCGTGTATTAGGATGCGTATTACAATTTGTAAAAAAAAATTGCGACAACAACATAGTCAGTACGGTCATTTTATTTTTAAGAGAGCTTACTACAATATTGTAATACTTTATACAATCTCTCTGCGAGACAATTTCTCAAAACAAATAAGACTGAATCCACAAAGTTGTTAATGGTAATTTTTACGCTAAACTATGCAACACTTTGTAATATGCACTCGTAAGTTGTGCTACACATTATAACACTAAGTAAAAGAATATTTGAGAAACTCTGCCACAGAAAATGGCGATTCGTACTATATTTATTGAGAACGTTTCTACTTGTGTAATGCTAGAATTGGAGGTAAAAAGCTGTTGCGCAGTAAACAATGAAAACTTTAAGTTACTAGAAATTGCAGTATTGATTATCACTATAGCATCTAACGCTTTCCACGAAATATATTACTATTTAGTAAGGAAGTGTTGTAAAAATTACTACAATTTTATATAGGTATATACTTACGCTGGTAAATAATATGTATGTACTTAGCAAAGCAATAAGGAAATAGAAATTAATAAAAACAAGAATTTTATTGAAAAATACATTTACCAGACAACATTTTCAACGTAACACATTTTTATTGAAAAAGATACTAATTTGGAACACAAACATTTTTTTACTGATTTCTTCAATGAAACTGAAATGTCATCTGATCGCATTCTATTGGATACTCAGCACCCAATGGAAACATTCTTTTAAAACATGCATCCACAGCTTTTAATGGTGTATCTACATTATATTTGATATAAAGTGCATACGTATGAGTCCGTTACGTTAAGAAGTTCTCCAACTATTATTGGTATCTCTTGTACTGGAAACTGAAATCTGGCGTTTTTCTCTGCCCGCCACTGTAGCTCTACATCCAAGTCAGTAATATTCTGGAAATAAATACAAATTAAGTTTTGTAGATTGCGATTTCAACTATATGTAACAGAAAGTTAGAAAATTGCACTGCCTGGAAATTATTACACATCAGTAAAAGGTGTAAAAGCCACCGATATATAGACAATAGAAAGAACTTGTACAGTTATGATAACAATAAACGTTCATTAATAATATTATAATTATTTGTTATTATGACATAATAGATTCCAGACAACCCAACAATTTTAACCTTTACATTTACCCTCTATAGGTAATTGTATATAAACACATAGCAGCACCAGTAATAGGTAATTACACAGGTAAAGAGAAACAATTTAATGCTAAATACATGCATACACGCCTATACTTTTGTATTAAAGATATATTTCAATGTCTTACCTTCAAAAATGCTTACCAACGGTTCTAACCTCCAACTCAGTAAATAACTTTATATATTATCTAATGGACGGAGTACCATAGGACACGACATAAGAACACACAAATCACACGACCACCACCATGTACGCTTTATTAACGACTAATATAAAATGGCGTATTAGCGGGATGATTGCTGGCACGGCGTAGATCAAAACACATTTTTGTTTGCTTTTATTCAGTATTCACCTTTGTTTCCGCAATTCCGCACATCATTTATATTTGTATCAATAATCAATATAGTAAAAACGCGTTGGAATATCGAATTTAATAAGATTCAAATAAAACGTATATTAGTACACAAGTAAATCCTACTCCTATAGGTATATTAGATACCTACAATAATTAATATAATGTATATGTGAAAGTGTTACATTATTTTGAATTTTCAAACCCAATTGTACTAAATTCGACTACATTATATTCGACTCTTTAATACCAGAAGGTTTGGCATACTATTGTGAAGAAAGTGTTTATACATTGTAATAGATTTTTTAATAATTTGTAGTATCTCATGCTACAGTACTTTAAAATAAAAATATATTACAAATTCATATCGTTGTACTGTTAAAATACACTACACAATGTTAGACACAATAATGTAATAAGCTGTACGAGAACGGATTAGGACTGACTTTTACAATTGTAGTAACTATAACTACATTTTTTCAACTACAATATTATAGTAATAATTCCCTATGTACTTTTTTGAGTGTATTTCCACTTGTTGATCTTTACCATTATGTCATTTCCTTATACTTTATATCCTTGTTTCTACTTGCTGCTTGCTTAATAACATCTCTATCTTTTAAAATCTTGCATAAAAGGAGCTGTGATGAATATATATCATATTGTATTACTGCTTTTCGTTGGCTCACATTCACCAATTTATGATATTTTTCTATTAAAAAAAATAACTCTCCTCCATTATCTTTTGTTAGAATAAACTTCATTTGACTTGATCTGTTTCAACCCAATTTTGTACCTCCTTGTTTATTCTCACTTTCCTGGCTGTTTGAAATAAAATGAATTGTCTGTGTATATCTATGTATGGCGCGCATCGAATAGGAAACATTACCAGTCTATAAGGTCGGTTACGCTATTTTCCCGCTGAGATAAAAATAAATCCGCGCTTCGATTGTGCGGCGCGAATTTATATTGTGTTAGGAAATCTATAATAACGATAACACAAAAGGATTATTATACACTATACTTCCCATTGAGATCTAACCTATTGAAAGAACTTCGTCGGTGGCCTCTGCCAACGCTCTCCGGATTTCAAAGTCGATTGACTCGCGGGCGGTTCTATAAACACTTCTCTGAATTGATTATTGCGCGTTGGGCGATTTATGGTATCGTTTTAATGCGCCTCTAAACTTTAAACCGTGTTCCAGCTCCGACGTGTTGCTCTATACAAAGGAAAGGATATTTACTTGCAAGTTGAGACGATAGTAATAAAAAATCATTAGAAAATCGTGTTGGTGATATTGTTAGGCGTAGAAAAACGGATATACATACTTTTATATGATCCAAATAACTTGTTAATTACATTTTTATTCGATTGAAAATTAGCTATTTATGGGAATCTATGTAGATACAGCGGTTTTCATTTTATTTTGAACACTACTGTTGTTTTCCTATTTTATGTATTAGGTTATTATTAACTAACCAGAATTCCATTCACCCAGCCAATTAATAGTCGTTTGATGAAGGATTATGCTCCAAATCAGCAGACTGGCTAAACTGCACCTCCTGTGACCGGTTTGGGATCGTCGGTAGACCTTGTAGATTCATTTTTGTTAATCCTTTTTTTTTTTTCAAACGCCTCACTTTAAAAAAAGAATCGACGCTGCGCGTAACTAAAATTTAATAGACTGCATGGCCGTATTTCAATATCTATTACATTCTATTATTACAAACGTTTCTAAATATATATTTTAATGGTATTAATGCAACGAAAAGTGAATATTTACAATTTTTTTAAAAAACGGAAAAATCGCATTTTCTTATTTTGCCTCTAGCACTTTTTCGTTGCTGTTTGAACTGCTCTTTGTATGGTTCTCCTAAGAATTGCATTGGTGGCATTTTCTAGTCTAGCTCGAAGTTCTTCAATATTATGTGGAAGGTCACCTTTATAAACGTTATTTTTAATATCTCAAAAACTTTTCTCAACATGTTACACATGGTTGAAATCAGAAAAAAAGACTCTTCAATATGGCGCAATATGGCGCCCATAAGAAATAAGAAAGTTGATGATGACCAGAAGAAATGAATGAAAATTTAATGATGTTACATAGCATGAGTAAAACCAATATTGGCTTTACTCATATTTATAAAGAGTATAAAAAAAATATAGGCAGACCTTAAAAAATGATATTATTAAATATAGGTAACAGCAATTTACTTTTGAATTCCAAAAATGTTCAAAAAACCGCGTGGTCTATCAATAAACCGAACCAGACCTCAAATGCTGTCACTGAGGTTGGTGCAAACGAACTTAACGACTATTTTGTTAATGTGGGTCAAGAGCTGGTCTTGGCTCTGGGGAAGACCAACGCGCCATATGAAGGCAGGACTAAGGCCGCTTCCATGTATCTTTTACCGGTAAACGAGACAGAGATCATAAACTATATAAATACTCTGAGCAGTAGTAGATCTAGAGACTTTTTCAATTTAAACAGCAACTCTTTAAAATTAGCCAAAACAGAACTATCACCTTACATAATACATTTAGTTAACTGTTGTTTTAGCGAGGGTGTCTTTCCCGCATCCCTGAAAAAGTCTAGAGTTGTACCAATATTTAAAAGTGGAAGTAGGAGTGCTTTAGAAAACTATAGACCAATATCTATAGTACCTGTTCTTTCAAAAATTATTGAATTAGCTTTCAAAACTCGACTAATGAATTATTTAGAAGAAAACAACCTCCTACAGACATGTCAGCACGGGTATAGACAAAACAGATCCACTAAAACGGCTTTGTTAGATCTGATAATATTTATTTCAAATGAACTGGAAAAGGGAAATATGGTAGTAGCACAGTTTCTCGATCTGACCAGGGCTTTTGTCAGCGTTTCACATGACCTGCTGCTGCTTAAACTTGAGAGAATGGGTATTCGGGGGAGGGCTTTTTCTTTTGTTCAAAATTATATATCGGGGAGATCGCAGATGGTGGATTGCGGGGACGAGAAATCGTCTGTGCGATCTATTGACTGTGGCGTACCTCAGGGTTCCATTTTAGGGCCAATATTGTTCATCTTATATATTAACGATATTGACGATTGCTTGTTTTCGAAGCACATAACTTATGCGGACGACACCTGCATTTTGTCTTCTGACGGGTGTTCGGATGCTTTGAAGGAGTTTTCCCGTGTGGCGCTATCGCAGGCAGAAACCTATTTTTTGGGAACAAGGCTCACTTTGAATTCGGGAAAGACGGGATCTCTGGTGTTCACGTTGAATCCCCACATAGACTTTAGTTCAAACATGCCGACCAAATATTTAGGAATAATTTTAGATGGTAGACTGACATGGGAGGCCCAAATTAGTAACCTAGCAAAAAGACTTTCCAGTTGCATATATTTACTAAAACATTTAGCCGAAACCGTCACTAAAGAAGTTTTGTTATTAGCATATTATGGTCTTTTCCATAGTGTTATGTGTTACGGTATTTTATTATGGGGGGGATCTGCGCATATGGGTAGGGTCTTGATTTTGCAAAAGCGCGCAGTTAGGATTTTTAATAAAGCTAGCCCGCAGGATACGTGTAGACCACTTTTTAAGGATTTAGGTATCTTGACGTCCGCCGGAGACCTGTGGCCGCACCATATTTTCGTTTGACCAGGAATCTGAGATCTTTCAGAGTCAATTCCATTAAATTTTACAACAAAATACCAAATGACTGGAAAGCATTAGCGCACAGGGATTTCGAACGTACGGTAAAAAAATTTTTGAAGGGGAGGGTATTTTATGACATCCAAGAGTTTGTTGACTGCACTTTTTGAGTTTAAATGTTTTTATCGGTCTCTAATGTATAATGTGTGGTGCCGTGTTGTAATGTATTGTATTTGCTTGTGTACTTTAAAATTTTCTTTGTTTACATGTACAAAATGACGAGTGTACACAGCCAATAGGTGTCACACACAATAAAATATCTATCTATCTATCTATCAAAACCAAATGTCGTATAAAAATTTCAAGCACAACTTTGCATAGAACATTAAAAGTGGCCTTGAGCACGTGTCTTTAGTTTTTCTCTGCAAGGCCAAATAAAAGTGCTAGAGGCAAAATAAGAAAATGAGATTTTTCCGCTTTTTTAAAAGATCTCAAACGTTATTTGTTTTAAGTCTAGTTTGTTTTCGGGATCATAATAATCACAAAATTTAGCAACTTTGCCAAATTTAAACCCATCGTCTATCTTCAATAATAAGCGAGATCCCAATGGTGAGGATCGAAAATGAATCACCCTGTATATATACGTTTTGAATTAAACGTTTGCGTTACGCAATGTTACGCAAACAAAACCAATCAATCAATTGAATTCTGGCTGAATCGGGACCGTGTCTAATTCGGGGCCGCGTTTTCGACGAACCGGCTTATTAACGAAGTCGAATGAATAAAAATGGGTTAACGATGAATTGAAACGGCTTAATTACTGGAATTCGCCTCTGGATAGATCCAGTATCGGCCATACCTACGTATGCACGAATACAGCGTCGTTCAAAAGTTTTGTTCTATTAAATAAATATAAAATTCCATCTGATAAATATTTTATTTGGAATGACAACACCACATAGACGTGCGATGTTTTCGTTGTTACTTGTTAATTCAACTTACGAGAAAATTGTTAGTTGACAGGTGCAGCTTCGCACAGTAAAAAAAAAAATCGTTTTTAATCGTGAATTTGTTAGAGTTATTACAATGTATTATTTTATTACATATAGCTATTTTTTCGTTCGCTGTTTGAATTCATAAAACTTAATTTACAGTTTTTTAACGTGCTTGATTTAAAGTTTTTATTTTCCGAGTAACAGTTGATGAATGATATGCTTTGAATAAAATTTCACATTACCTCCTCACCTGCAGTTAACAATTTAATACGGCTTCTTTGAATGTCTTCAAGAAGACTCAAGCGAAATTATTATTGTCACCAGTATAACAAGATAAAGAATTTTAACATTTGCGCAAAAGAGATGTTTTCGATTGTGACGCAGTTATACAGCTTGTTTTGACAACAATTCCTGTACGTTTCATCTTGTGGATGCACATCTGGGAAATTCTAAATATTTTCCATCTCTCGAATAAGTGTTACACACGATCTTGCACGTAGACAGCAAGCGAAAGGAAAAAAAAAGTTAGCTCCCATCATCCATGATTGTACCACCGCTTATTTTTAACCGTGATATCAATTCTGCGTTCCAAAAATGGGATCTTAGAATGTAAATTTTCGACGCCCCAAATCTATAATTAGCAAGTTTATATACTTCCAAAATAAACAATTTGTAGGAAGGTCACGCTGCGTAATCTAGTAACCGTATCATGCCGTATATATAAGCGTATTGTTATTCTATCAAAGTTGTGCGCAATTTTCTGGGCGATTCTCTGGAAATAGTTGTTCGCCGTGACAGACGCAGCGGCATCCACACCGCACATAACACATCCCCCCGTGCAATAATAATTCATGATGTTAACAGGATGGAATCACGCTGAGAGCTCCGATGAAACGTGCATACCGCGTTCTTAAACTTATACATAGTTGTTGCCTCTCCTGCAGTAATGGGAACGCGTTCCTGTATTATAAAAATCCAGACGGTAATCGTCTACTACCGCAGGTGAAATTAGAACCGTTACTCATTAGATCGACATTAACGATACGGTAAATTAGTTAGCCGGGCAGTTTGTTTGTGTTATTAGACACGGTTGGATAATCTTAAGAATCTATGGGATCGGATGGGAAACTGGAATGGTGGTATTGTTTTCTCTTTTTGCGGTGTCGAGTCTTGTTTCTCGTTTAAATAAATTACGTATTAGATGTCAAAATTGCAATTTGGGGGGGGGGGGGGGGTAGATTAATTTTAAGTCTTTTTCAATATAATTTCCGAACGCTCAGGGTTAATGTTTAAATGCGAAAGTTACTTCATAAAAAAGTACTGCGGGATATACACAGGGTGTTGCACATAATGCCAATTCTTGTATAATGGAAATCATGTGAAAATGTAATCATACGGAAAAATTTAAATAAAAACGGTTTAAGCCGTTTAAATTTATTTAAAATACGCATTTCTAATTATACTTAGTGTTCCAGAAGTAAGTAACACAGCCATTAGAGGATTATAGTTGCGACAATGATATAGATGGAGTGCAGCAGATATTTGTTACTACGTCGAATAACGTCTGCAGGAATGTTCAGTAGGAGGCACTCCTTACACTAATCTTATTTATAATACATACATATATGCGACTTTTTGAGGATACTGTTTCTATAGATTTTTGAAAAATTGTTATGATGCAGAAAGTTTGATTACCTTTTAAAGTAAACTTGGGACCTCTTCAATGCCATTTATCTCCTAATGTATACAGAGTGAATACTTAAAAATGGAAAAGGTTTTTTTTTTCAAAAAAGAGAAAAATGTTATTAAGAAAATTTGTTCAGAATTAACAGTATGAAAGCATGGCCTTCTATCTCAAAAAACAAAAAAAAATGGCTTTTTATCTGGATCATTCATTATACACTAGTTTGTTTAAGGTGTTATTCCTAAAATTGGTATAACAAAAAAAAATGTGTAATATAATTTGGTGGTACTTCTTGGGTATTCTGTTGTTTTTCAAATTTTCCAATTCTTCCGTTATTCTAAATTCTGGAATTTTTCAATTCTTCGAAATTTTTCAATTTAAAATTTTTTTTCCAATTTCTCCAATATTCCAATTTTTTTAATTTTTAGAAAAAAGAAGGAATAGCACGAATTCCTGAGATTAATTTAAAAGTGACGCAATTAATCCGTTTCTATAATTGAATAGTAAATGACTGCTAGTGAGAGCAAAGTTACTGGCAATTACAAGTTAAAAGAATATAAATAGCAACAGTAATGAAATAAAATAAAAGAGAGCGATAGATACGTTTTAAATAGTAGTACTTAGCTGGAGCTTGAAGCTGAGTTCGAAGCTTTCGTGTATGCTGGAGAGCACGTGGTTTCCGAGTTTCGAGTTAAAAAAAGGTCCGTTACGACGGCAGAATTAACTGAAGAGAACAGAGTTTACTTAGCTGTAGCTTGAAACAATGGGGAATCGAAGCTGTGGGCAGCACGTGGCATCTGTGTTTTCGAGTCAAAACGAGTTCGTCACAACGGCAAATTAACTGAACGGGAACAGAGAGCGCGCTTAGCGCGCAACGCCCTTTTAAAGGCTCGGTAAGTAGGTACAAAAAAAAGGATGAACCAATAGCAGCGTCCAGAGATGCACAAAGGATCATAAAAGACTACTTTATTTGAGAAAAGTTAAATATTACAAATCATCCTAAAAACCCAGTGCTCCACCTAAAAGGTACTACACTGGGTTACCTGTTCTAAGTATTCAATTATTTCCATAACATTTCAAATTTCCCTATTCTAACTAATTATTCCACCTAATTATTTAACAAACAAAAAAAAAAAAAAAAAAAAATATTAAATTTCCAAAAAAGTACTTTTAAAAATAGCTGGCTATCAGACGTTATTATGAAATTTGCGCCCGTGGAGCGACTTATATTGTTAACTCTCAGCATTCGCCTAGGAATGAGGAAAACCACGAAAACCCCATTCTGAGAGTGGCATTGGGAAAACAACCCCAAGCCTTATTGTTGATAGCCAGCAAACAAATAAACAAAATTTAACAAGGGGCCTCCACAACTCTTCATCTTCGAAGTTGTGAAATCTCTAGGTGACGCTCTCGTGCTTCCTAGATCTGAAGACCGCTTCCTAAATAAAACTGGTACTCCAAATTATAGAAGATCATAAAAGACGACGCGTCTAAGAGGTTGGCGCGTAAATGAATGAATTTAAAATAACTAAGTTTAAATTTCGTGGCGCGTAAGTTAAATACTCCCGCGCGAAAAGGAACCGCTAAGTCGTAATTGCAATTGCCAGAATAAAAGTAAAGAGAATGAATTTTAAAATTGCCTTCAAAATAACGTTTATATCGCCGATGTTGTCTATGATTAAAAGAAGCGAAATGAATTATTGAAATCAATGTCATTTTCGATTCAATGCAAAGTGTAACAACAGCAAGTTTCGATTATTGTTGAGGCCCCTTGTTTCCCTTGATATGACAATCGTTTCATATACATATTCGTATGTATTTATTTATCGTTGCATCTCGTTCTCCCTTCAACGTCAGAGTTTCCCGAATGGGACTATCGTAGGTGTGGAACATCGCATGCACACCTGACGCGACCGTCAAACGTCAAAAAAGGCGAAACAAAAGCGCGCTCGGTCTTTATTATCCACCCGGATATTTAAATGGAGGGGTAACCCGATACTTTTTCTACCTCCCGGTCCGTAATAGGAATACCACAACCTCCGGGACGTAAATACCTACCTTACCTATATGTATATGTATTTTATGCATGCGGAGCTCCGAGATCTGAATCTCCGAGATTTCTTGTGGTGGCCGCTCTGGTAGCGCCCCTGGGAGTCCGTGATGTATTATTATCGATCCGTGGAGATCGCGACCGCGTAAAACAATAGAACGCGCCGACCCGGTGAGCCCGAGTAACTTGATATTTCAATTAATTTTAAAATAACAGCTCTTGATTTATCACCTTGACTGGACGAGCTGCTGGGACCGCCGCGTCTGTCTCTCTTTCTCGTTCCCTCTTGGTGTGTCGGAACGCGCAGCCGCCTCTTTTCTCTTATGCACGTCGCGCGGGGAATGCGTGTTTTATTTCGTTTTGTTTAGAAAGGTGCTCTCGCGTCTATAAGTCAAACAGGTGTTCTAACGTTATGTGTCTGTTTCTGTATTAGGTCGGTCTTCCTTTCCTGTTAAATATTTATGCTGCATTTGGTGTATTTCGTTCAAACTAAAGATTGCGTTGTATTGATTGACATAACTTTCGATACTGTAAACTATGACATGCTAGAGAAAAAATTAGAATGCGTTGGTATTAGAGGAAATGCAAAAAAAATTGGTCATATGTCACGGGTAGAGAGCAACTTGTTAGGATAAAGTCTACACAGTCAGAGAGAACACATATTCGGAGTGGGTTACCACAAGGATCTATCCTGGGACCACTATTATTTATCATCTACACTAATGATCTTGTACATTTACATCTCAACAGCAAGTGTATTCTATATGCCGATGACATTAGTTCAATAAATAGTAATTCTACTACAGAAGCATTGAGTGTTAGTAGCACACGAGATATTCGACAAATACATGATTGGACTCTCTGTAAATATCGATAAGAGTAAAATTATGCGTTTTCATCCCATTGCATCTATTCGGAAAGCATTTTAGTACGATTGCAAGGTAAACTCTGTAACAGGTACCAACCGCCGATCTACTTGGTATTACCACAGATAAATAAACAGATAGCTCCCCGTAGCAGAATTGGCCGATTCACGAGGGTTGCGTAAATCAAAGACTGCAATATTACGATTTTATGAAACATAGATAGCTGCGGGGAGCACGGTGTACGGTCGGAGTGTGGAAGGAGTATCGACCGCTAGTTGTTTTTATTTAGGAAATATCCTTTTTTGCCGCACAGCTGTTATTTACCTAGAATCGCAAATTGACTAGAATTTATACCTCCTTGAATGTGAATTGCTTACGCTCTTATTTAGAATATAAATATTTTCTATAGACAGTCCAGATTGACTTGAGTGCGCGTAATATATTTATTGAATTTATTCGAATGTGTCTCATAAGAATATATTTTATGGTTGTTATAATATATTGGAAGGAATCAAAGTTTATAGCCAGTAGTTTATGTAAATAATACAAAAATTCGTGGAATTTCAGGCTTTATTTTCAATATATGTGACGTCACATTATCAATTAAATATCTTGTTACGTTTCGACTACTTAATATAGTCTTCTTCAGACATGTATGATGAAAACAATTAACAATTACATACATTAAACATGACAAACTACATTAAAAAAAAAGATGATTTTATAGATAGATTTTTTAAATGTAGTATATTTAACATGTACAAAAATATCACGCTTAACAAAACAAAAAAAATTGTTTATTCTACCTTTACCGAGAATATAAAATACATACTTTTTAATACTTTTAAATGTTTAGTCCACTTATTTGTAATTTTGTAAAGTCTAATGTTCATATACAGTTTTAAAATGTTATCTGTTAGACAAGCCACTTATAGTTGTAATAAAGGAACAAATTTTAATTAAAATCACAGAGGAAAGGGAAAAAATCGCAGATGAAAGGGAAGATAATTAGAAACTTGAAAAAGACAAATGTCGAAACGTTGTTTTACATAAGAAAATTTGTTTTATTTGAAGCTATAATTTCCACGAATAAAATTTTAATCATTAAACAAAAAAACTGGCTACAATATATAAAATTCAAGATAATAAAGTTGCTTAAAATATACAAATAATATATCCGACGGAGCTGGGAGCTGCGATACAGGTGACCGTGCCCCGTCATGCACAGGTGTTCACTGTGAGCGTGGAGAGCAGCGCAGGGTCACGCGTTGCCGTGTGTGCGTTTGTTGGTGTATCCGAACGCGTACTCCGCGTGAGAGACTGAACGGCGGCCGCTGGAAGCCGCACTAGAGAAGTCAAGAGCCTCCCAGCCAGATATGAACAACCTCGGACTCTCAACGCGACCGGCGACCGGGTACGGACACACCGTGGGCTAATTTCTCACCGTTCGCCGGCGTGCGAAGAGAGATGAGCGCCTGCAAAGGAGCATTACGGCTTATTCGAGTCGTCCGCTGCCACTCCAGACCTTTTCTGTTTTAACGCCGTGAAGTTCGTCAGCCGGATCTTGCTTGATCAGTAATCCTATTTACGGACGAATGTACATTTACCAATGATGGTTTCTTAAATTATCACAACATTCACCCCTGGGCGTATGAAAAACCCCATGATCTTAACCAAGGCTCCTCCCAAATTAGGATATCCGTCAATGTTTGGGTACTGCTAGTAGGCGATCTCAACTACTTGGGTCACATGTACTCCCAGCACGGTTAAATGCGGAATCTTATTTACTGTTTCTTCAAAATGAATTGCCTGAATATTTAGACTACATACTATCAGCGACGCGCCTACAATTATGGGTCATGCACGATGGAGCACCCACGTATAGTAGTAGGGTTGTTCAACAATGTTTAAACCGGACATTCCCATAATGGATTGGACGTGGAAGTTACATTAAGTGGCCAACCCGTAGCCCCGATCTAAATCCACTAGACTTTTTTCTGTGGGGATACATGGGTGATCGTCACCCTGACATAGAAAATGCCGAAGATCTGCGAAACAAGCAGCTCAACGCATTCGCGAGGAAATGTTAAATTTTACGAGCGTATACATAACAACTTTCGTCGCCGAATTGATGCTTGCATTCGAGCTGATGGTGGGCATTTCGAACACTTTTTATAAAACACATATTTTGTCCTGTTTCACCTGCATCAGTCCTTTTCAGGACTACCACAAATTTCGTAAAAGAATTGAAAATATTTACATACCTACTATATACAGTATTTGAGATTTGAAACACGCTAACATAAAGTTAACAATCATACATTAGTTTTATTACAAACATAATAAGTTTATTTTAAAACAAATTTAACGAGTTCATGGTAAAAGCACATCACAATAAAAAAAATCACCTGGATACTTTCTTTGCATTCTGGTGTTTCATATGTATTTCTAGAATCGTTCGAAATTTCAAGGATTCATTTGCCTCCCTAAACGTAAACCGCTGATTTACAATAATCAATGGCTTCTATTGATGTGGCAAGTTTCATTCAATTTGTTCCACGACACTCTAATAGGTTGCCCCGTAAGTTGCTGTTCAGGGTAAATAAACTATAAAAAATGACTTAAGAAATTTGAAATATTGAGAACAAAGTAAAAAACAGGAGACGCCAAAATCGAAACAAATTACCAGTGGAATAATAAATATACGTAACAGTGAATTGCGTTTCAAAATCCGTCCGCAAATGCAAGGACGTGGTGTCTGAGTTGATCGTCTCTGTTTATTTTTTCACTTTTCCCTGTATTCTGCAATGTTAACGCGAAAATGAAGCATCTTTTATACATATCTCAAGCGTGATGACAGCTTGTTTTTCCGTTATAATTTAAAGAATAACACAATCATCTTTAAAAGTGTAGAGAAAAACATAATTACCATACGTTTATAATACAAAGTTTGCACGAGGAAGATTATGTAATGGACCATAATTTTTAATGTGTATACTGTACTTAGATACAGTAATCCGCGGTACATACGTGTTTGATTGTGGTCAAACGTGAAATTGAATTTAAATTGGAATCTATGCGAGTTGAAATCTTACACGTAAATGAAGAGATTCAGTATATACACTTTCCCAGAAATTCGGGCGAAATTGCGAGATCTCAATGAATTCGGAGA
The DNA here is from genome assembly GCA_949128085.1 of Cetonia aurata. Lineage (NCBI taxonomy): Eukaryota > Metazoa > Arthropoda > Insecta > Coleoptera > Scarabaeidae > Cetonia > Cetonia aurata. The sequence continues at coordinate 43,077,527 of OX421885.1, forward strand.
AGTTTGTTGTTTATTCCATTTTAGCAATGAAATTTCCGGAAAGTATTAGTTCGGGGAATTCGTTGTTTATCAGTTTTGCAAAAATATCCGCCTTTATTCAATGCTAAGGTAATATTTATCCCTATCTGCTTCGCTTATTCACGAAACAAGATTGAAACCTTCAAATTCACGCAATAAAATCGTTGTGGTGTTTTAATCAATCGAGCTAGTTTGCAATTGACGAAACCTCGTTTGCATTTCTGTGTTCTTGAAACTACCATATCATCCTACATAAAAATTAATTAGATTCCTATAACAATGTGTTCTGCGGGCGTTGTTAATATGTTATGAAGGCATATTTATAATTTATGTACTGCAAAATATAGACTGTAATGAAATATTTAAGTCTATACGGCTTTGTTAGATGCTTAATGATCGGTCCAGTTGGTGATGGTGGTGACCTTCAATGCCTTTCATTCGCGATTCACTAATATACAGCATTGAAATAGGTGCACAGGATTATTAATGTATTTATTTTTATTTTCGAATGTGTATATTAACAGATATTATTGTTAGTAAAGTACTTTACTTAGTATGAAGCTGACAATATACAGAGCACATGTGATATTATGATATGATATTTATTTGTCAAAATTCATAATGAACATAGACATCGTCATTGTGTATACAGTAAATAATATATACATAGACTTATCGTTACTCCGAATACATACAAGCAAAATTGAAACAAAAAATCACAGAATTTTACATGCACATAGTTTTAGTACATGCATGTCGAGAGCCCACCAGTTCACAAATCGCATACATGATTCCATCAAGCGTTACTTAAATATTCCTCAATAGTATGGAATGGTGTATCTAGTAAATATTGCTTTAATTCGATCTTAAACCTTGACCAAGCTGCGTTTTAATGTAAATACATTGGTAAGGAATTGTACACCTTTACCCCCATGAAAAAAGAACCGTTCTCAATTTTTTTTGTTTTATGGGTGGGAACACAAAATCACGACAGTATTACGAAACTCTGAATTTTGCACAAACAATTCCCGATGTTGCTTTAAAAAAATAATTATTTCAAACAAATATAGACCTACCAACGGTAAGATATTCAATTATTTAAACAAATCTCTGCATGGAACTGTATTTACAGCGCCACAAATGCACCTAACGATTCTCTTCTGCGCCATAAAAACACTCCTACCCTGTGCGGTAGAGCCCCAAAAGATAATGCGATAACGCAGGACCGACTCAAATTTGGCATAATAAAGCTTCTTTAAAGAATCAAGAGATACATACTTTCGATGATTGGATATGGTATAATACAAAGATGCAAGGGTGCAATTAAGTTTACTAAAATGGTTAGCAAAAGTTAAGTTATCATCCAATGCGACTCCCAGCAAATTAACAAGGTCCGATTCTGGTATAGACTTACCTTGATATCTAATGTTCAAGCTGTAATCTTTACTTCTGCATGTAAAATGTAGGGACTGCGTTTTTTCAGTGTTTAGCAACAGACGATTGTTCGCACACCATTTCACCATTGACTGAACAACACAAGATGACATAGTAACAGTATCATCTATACTCTCGGTTGCTACCAGACATGAAGTGTCATCAGCATATTGAGATAGGATTCCAAATCATATATTTTGTTTAAGATCACTTATGTATATTACTAAGAAAGTAGGTCCCAGTATTGAGCCCTGTGCTATTCCTTACTGCATCTTTAGTTGACTTGTCTTTTACAAACCCATATTGAGTAGGTGTTATTATTTGTGCATATGCAAATGGTCCGCATAACAATACCGTTTTGGTTTTTTTACTCCTCCCAAAGTGTTTAGAACTGTTTCCTCCATGCTCGGAGACATCAGCAAAGTTTTGGGCCGACCTGACAATATGCGTTCGAACTAGCATTTTACATATAAGCAACTTAGCCGTCGATCGACTTAGTTTCAAACTCATAGTACTCCGGGATTTACAGGAATCTATATAATCATCACAATCTAAATCTGACAATTGTACTTAGAGCTTTCCTGTTTTAGTTTGTACAAAAAGCCAAATCGTGTTTCTAACAAAGCAAGTGCTGTCTTAGAATTGATGACTTTCCTTATCTGCTTTTAAGTATTTTTATTATCTCCAACGTAATTACACTTTCATCGGTATTAATTACCTAATTTCAGTGAACTAAATGTATGTAGGTTAACACGTCATTTTTTGTCCTTTTCTCCAATAAAAAAAAAAAACAGGTCACGTTCTCCGTGTGGAAATTCCCATCTATTACCGTATTATAGTACGAGTGCAAACCGAAACTTGGATCGCATCGTAGATTGCATTTCCACAAAATCGGTACGAAAATAGCCGATACCTCTGCCTTGAACGGGTGCGATTTTTCCTCGCCCGTATTTACCGAAAACTCACGCCTTGCTCAATAACAAGCGGCCGATAAGTTCGGCGTATTATTGCTCTTAATTGATTTTCATTCTAAATTTAACCGAATCTAACGCTGTGCGAGTTTGGCGTGAAATGATGGCGGTCTCAAACCGAGAATAAAATTAAAAATCTTTAACGATCTTGGGTAACACTCGGAGTGTTTTTCCGCAGAAAAAAAATTTGGGTAGTACACACAGAAAGATGCATGCTTACCTTAAATAAGTTTGTCTTGGACTACGTTTTGAATATCCCCAAGACAAAAACTTCTTAAGGGGCGACTTCAGCCAGACAGGAATTCGATCGTCGACTGCGAAACGAAAGTTGTAACAGGGATGGTAAATGTATTCCGCTTCAGCCGACGTGGTAAACAAAATGTGACCCGATGACGATTCGAAGTCCTAGTTTTTGTCTTAACAGGATAATCTTGATGTAAGAGTCTTGGATGAAACTACTTTTAGAATAACGTTTACTTGCATTAAAAGCAGTAGTCTTGGAGCAAAATCTTAGAATTCTTGAATTAAATCACTTTTCATATCTTATTAAGAATAGTAATACTTATACTTTAAAAACCGGGAGGATTTTACAAGAACTATCTGCAACATCTATTAAACTGATCACATTTATATTCAACGCAATACTCCGACTATATTACTTCCCAAGTCAGAGGAAAGTAGCCCATAAGTAATTATGATTCCAAAGCCAGGTAAAAAGACTTCTGATGTCACCTCCTATAGGCGTATTAGCTTACTGCCGATGCTCTCGAAGGTGTTTGAGAAAATCTATGTAAAAAACTGATACTAATCATTGAAGAGCGAGATATAATTCCCAAATATCAATTCGGCCTTCGCGACAAACATGGCACCATTGAGCAGGTTCACAGAATTGTCAACAAAATAAATAAAGATCTTGAGGCTAAAGGATATTGCTCAGCAGCTTTCCTACGTATTACAGAGGCTTTTGATAAGGTTTGGCACATGGGGTTGCACTACAAACTAAGGAAAAATCTGCCAATCCCTCACTATCAACTAGTAAAATCCGACCTGTTCGATATGTGTTTCCTAGTCAAACAGAACAATCAATATCGGGTGTACCGCAAGGGAGTGTAATGGGTCCTATCCTTTATCTTCTATACATGAGTCACCTACCGACAACAATGTCACATTTACAATGCGCAGAGGAACATGGCCGCCAGTTAAAGTTAATAGGAGACTGACCTGGCAAAAATATATTCACTAAACGCAAACAATTGGGAAATAAACTCAACCGAATGTATTGGATCATTGGTCGAAAATCGCAATTATCTTTTAATAAGATTTTAATTTACAAAACCATTTTAAAACCAGTCCGGACATATGGGATACAACTATGCGGTATCGCCAGCAACTCTAACATCGCTATCCTACAGAGATTCCAGAACAAGGTTCTGAGTGCCATTCGTCGATGCTCCCCGTTATGTGACCATGGAAGTCATCCTACGTGATATCCCACTAGCCCGGATGAAGGAGGTAATCACCCAGTGCAGCATTAAGTATGAAGAAAGAGTGTTAGTTCACCCAAACACATTAGCCAATCAACTGTTTGTGCAGAGTGACGAAGTGCGACGTTTCAAAAAATTTACACCTAAAGACCTGCTTAATAGATTTCTTTAGTCAATGTATTTATTATTTATATTAAGGACGTAAAAAACTTTAGGTTATAATTAAGCAGAGTAGCTCACTGGAGCCATTTTATTCATGTCATTTATATCAAAGCAAAAGCTTATTGCCCTGGGAACAAGTAGTTTTAACGGTGCCTTATTTGCAAATGAGAAGGACATACTTACAGACATACCTTTTAAATAAATACTATTCTGCTTTTAACTGTAATTTTTTAATATGAGGAAATTTTTTACAAAATTTTACCTCGTGTAAAAGGATTCAAGGGTTCAAATCCGACATTTTTCTGGGTGTAGGACGTCTTTTTATTTAAAGGCAGCAATTTTAATGATTTCTTTAAGCTTATATATTATATGGTTCTATAGAAAATTAAGTAGACGATGCACCAACAAATTAATAGGTCTTACGCGAATATCATGTACTACCTATTGTATCTATCCCCTGTATAATCTCCCGGATTTCTTGGTGCCGTCATATTTCTGCGTGCATTTCTCTGTCCTTGTTTCCCCCGATTACGTAACTAATGCACATATGCGCCGATTCGAATATACACACAGGCGACAGCCAGCTAGTGAAATCCACACGCGCGTTCCCTATTAATATTAATAAGATTTGTTGTTTTAACGCAACGACTATACAAGCAGCAACACGGGCTCTCATAATACCTCCGGGTATTATACGAGTACATACTAGGTATTACGTACACATATGCGTTTCCATTTGAAATAAGATATGTCATCTTGAATATTATGTATCGATAATTCTTTTTTTTTTTTTTGTTTTCGTTTCTCTACGGACGGACGACCTTGCTGACGTTCAAATTAAAGTTGCACAACCGTTCTGGGTGAGATCGTTATGTGGTGCGCAAGGTTCGTAGAATCATTTAAAAAGGACGATTTAAGTTTCTAGCGAGTTAGATCCTGTAAATTTATAATTTTTAGATGGATTCATACGAGATGACAAAAGAAAGTGCACACACACCAAATATGTAGATTATGTGGCAAACTGTTAAACAACAAATCTGCAGATGATTTCTGTTTTCTTATTTTACACTACAATGCTCGACATCTTAGTCCAAAATTTACATTTTTGTTAGAGATTAACTTACTGTTGTTGAGACCACATGATTTTCACATATCTATTTATTATAGAAATTTCGAAGTGAAAATCACGGATCAAATAAGCTGAAATGAATTGAGTTTTTCTTATCAGAAAATCTAGATAGACAAGTAGAGTCCATTTGTCATTTAAAAATAAATTTATAGTTGTTCTTATAACCTTTTCTATGTATATATGTGTGATATTAGGGTGATAGTACACTGCGACCTGCAAGATCCATTGTGTCCCCTCTTCTCGCTGTATTTACAGCTGACCGTCCAGTCCGATTCCTTTTAAAAAGTGCAGAATGTCCGAAGGCCCCAGATTTAGGTAACTCTCCCTCTTCGATTTCACATGGTCTCAGGTGCAGCGCCCTTGAGTTGCACAGTGCAGCGCAGTTTGTGAGTAGATGGATGGACGTTTCGTCCTGTTCCCCACAAAATCTACATTCGGTTTTCTTCGCTATTCCGAGTCTGCTTAGATGTCCGTTCAGTTTACGATGGCTTGTAAGGATCCCTGTCAATATCCGAATATTATTTTTACCCAGGTTGATGCATTCTGCAGATCTCTTCTGGTTATAGGTTCCCAGAACGATTTTAGCTTGCCTCATTCCCTGTATTTCCGCCTGGAAGATGCTTGGGTACATCCCCAAGCTTTCGAAATATTTGGTTCTAGGCCCATATATCGCTAAACCTTTTCTGAGTGTTCAATATTATTAAATGGTCTATGCAAATACACTGGTTCCTTCAAGTATCTCCACAGAAAATACTCTAGCGAAGTAATATCCGGTAATCTTGCAGGCCAAAAGAATTCTGTCTCTCTCTTTGTATCACCCTCCCGTCAAAAACGTTCTTGAGATATGCTTTCACAACTCTAGTACTGTGACATGGGGCTCCGTCATGTTGGAACCATATTTCTTCTCTTACATTCAAAGGAAGATCGTCTAAGTCAGTGGTTCTCAACGTGGGCGGTAGCGCCCACCAGTGGGCGCTGGGATCTATACAAAATCCGGTAAGTGGGCGCTAGGCGAAAAAAGGTTGAGAACCACTGGTCTAAGTATTGCGTAAGAACTAAAGATACTTGTTCGAGTATCTTCAATTCTTACGTACCGATCTTTCGCAATACTTAGACGATCTTCCTTTGAATGTAAGAGAACAAACGTGGTTCCAACCTGAGGGTTACTATTATCACGAAAGAAAAAACGGCTCCTCAATTGGACCATCAAGCATTCCGCACCATATGCGTTGGTTTTAAAGTGATACTGGTTACGAGTTTGAACTGCATAGGTGAGAATTTACATCACTCCACTAACGGTGGTTTTGTGAACTAACAACGCCATTTGATGTGAAACAACTTTCATCATCGGAAAACAGAATCTTCGCGGGAAAATGACGATCGTTTTCAATTTCTCCTTGAATTCAAAGCGTCTGTCTAAGTCACCCGGTTTTAAAGTATGAATGAACCTTGGTTTATATGGATGGTATTTGTGTTTAAGAAAAATTCGAGAAACTGAAGATCGGCTTACATTAGATAATCCATCTGATAATCTACGCAATGACGTTTTCGGTGTTTCTACCACAAATTGACGCTAGGGCGTTAACAGTACAGGTTGGCAATATATGTTACGTATGACATTTGAGTTTGACACCCGGATTAAGATACCTTAGTATTTTGACGTTTTAATTTTCTTGGTTAGTTTTCGTACATATTGATATTCATCAATAATAAGGGCAATGGAGACCCCAGCTCATATTACACAGCTTGCGTAACAAGTTATTAACAGTTTATTACTTGTAAAATCTTCCAAGAATTGAATTGGAAAGAATTTGAATTATTTAAGAGATTGTGTAACGAAAATTCTGTCATCTGTCATCGAATCTACAATTAATAACAGAAATGTCAGTAATTTGATTTTAGTGTTGCCAACTTTTAGTGATCTTTTGCCGGCCTAGGCCGGAGAATGGTAAGTTTCCGGCCGATTTAAAGTAATGCAAAATCAGTGTTTCTGGACGGAGGCGCAAAAAATTAATTTAGTTATAGGGATCGCTACATAGATTTGAACTAGAATTTTAAGGGCAATTCAAACATATAGAAATATACAGGTTGTTGCGTTTAAACTAAGAAAGTTAAGATCGACACTCTGTATAAGAGAAAGTGCTAGGGAGTTGTGTATATTTTGCTCGATTAGGCCAAATCCATGTTTTTAAAATTTTCAGATCTTCCTGGTGAATAGTTTTCCATATAGAGATCGCTGACACTCTGTATATAACTTTGTTTAAAAATAGTACGCATTCAATAATTATATAACAAAAAAAAAAAAGAAAGCACACATTCAGCAGACACAAACACACAAAAACTCCAATCTCAACGGGACATAAGACCCAATGCGGACGACGCGGAGTGGATGTGCCCTCGGATTCGCATGACGTGCGCACGGGCACTGTCGCGCCTTGGTCATAGCCGGTCGGGAACGCGGCGCACGTGTCTTGGCCGACGCTGGCCCCCTATTGGCCGACTGATGGTCTCTCACACGCCCGCAGAGGGTACTCGCGACAACAGGTAAGAAAGAGGACAGAGAAACAGGTGCGCGCGGGCACAGATCGGTCCTCTTCAGTCGGTTTTGGCCAGCGAGTCCGTCAGAACAGCTTAGATATGTTGTTTAGTGCCGGTCGCGCAAGTTTCGACTGTCCGCTGATCAGCTTCTGGGTTTATTGTGCTCTCAGATAGGTGGTGTGTTTTTGGTTTTGGTGTGACAGTGGGAATATAGGAGAGATAACTTTGATAACACGTACAACGGTGAGTGTTTTAGCCTTATTTAATAGGGAAGGAATTTGATATGTTAAAAATATTTACAATTACTTGAAAACACTTTATATTTCAATAAGCAGTTTCTAGCGATGGACTTGTCGATTGTATACTACAATATGATGCTTTATTCGAATTTAACAATTAATCCAAACTGAATAGATTCAAAAAGAAAAAAAAAAACATGGGAAAAACATTTTCAATTGTAACAGGGCCAAAAGAAAGGGCAAAATTTAGCAGTAGTAGATTATTAGAATGCGGCAAAAATGTTTATTTTGCCACGAATTTGTATTCCAGAATCATTCGAGCAATGTTGGGATTCTAGGCATTTTTATCCTAGGTTATCTTTTAGTCTAGTTATATATAAGTACAAGATGATTTAGTTGAATGAATTCTGTCCTTCTAGTTTTTTTGTCAGATTAGCGATTTGGTTTTGAAATAAGAATTTGTACGATTAATAAAGTATTAATAATAAATCTTCTATAGATCAGTTCTTTATTAATTATTAATAAGTGCGGAAAATGAACATAAATATTAAAAGAACTGGATTGAATTATAGATTATCTTGAATAGACTTTTAATTATTCATATGAATATATAAAATCCAAGACAATATCGAGTTAAAAGTAAAAAAAAAACGTTATGTATATCTTGCTTAATTGTTGGTTGCTGTTCTTCTAAGTTGTGATGTGTGTCGATTTTGAAAAACTTAATTCTTTAAATGCCCAAACAGATGAAAATCTAAAGACATTAGTTCAGATGACACTGATATCCAACGATTTCTCCATATCGTAATAAGTTTGTCATCAAAATATTGCTCAAGATTTGGGGAAATGTCTTGAGCTCCATTAAAAATACAATGAAATTATGCAATTTTGAAATGTGTAGGCTTCAAATTATAGCATCTGTTGACCGTTTGGATAATATTAGATGTTTTTTTTTTCATTTGAATATCTTGAAATCTGTTGTCATGAAGAACTGCTTTGTACTGCAAGGTGTACCTAAAGCATGAACCTCATCCTTCGCATGTGAAAGCCCACACTTGTTTCTAAGGGAGCGGCCTACACTACACATTGTCACTGTATCATCGCCTGCAAACATTAATAGTTAGTTAATGAAAGTTCATTTTCAAAACTGAATTCAAAATGTTTTTTTTTTTATCTATTGTTTCGTTGACAAATAACCACGGCCGTTGAGAATTTCCTTATAGCTTTATCCATGTTTTTAATATCTTTACGGAAAGTTGGCATATACTTCTATAACGCTCCCCGCGATGGTAGCTTCCAATTGTGCTTGTGTTTATTCCAGAAGTCATCGAGTAGATGAACTCTCAAATCACAAGCATAGTAGCATGATTATCGCACTTCATCAACTGATGGTCTCGCTTTTCCCTTTCGCACGTGCGTCATACTTAATAATCATACATAAAGATTCGTTCGGCACTAACATAAATATATTCGTAATTCCTTTATCTGTTCTATTAGATCACAATGGTGATTGTCTTGGGTACTCAATACGGTCCTGGCGCGCGGGAAAACTTGCCAACTGTAGCTATTAGTTATATAGAACCACAGAAGACATATATAAACATTTTCCATTCATATATAACATTTTCATGTTCACCTAAATTGGCTGATTTCTCTGTGTCATACAAAAAACATTTGTTATTTCGGAAAAGTAAAATTTTTCTTTTGAATAGGTATTTATATTCAATTTGTGATTCACTTACTTCTTAAGATGATTTTTAATGCGAAACACACCAACGACAGCTTAAAATCTTTTGATTTGAAGATTAGAACGATTATAAAAATATTCTGGAGTATCAGAACTTGTTCCTTATACACAAGTGATTAAATACAAAACTATTTGTTAAATCAATAAACATCGAAAAAGAATTTAAAGCATTTCTTAATTACAATAAGCTCCAAGCTATATTAATAAGCACTTTTTTTAAATTCATTTTACTTATACCGTGTGAGAGATGCGAGCATGGTCATCCGATGACATTTAAACCCTACGCCATAGTATAAACGATATAAATAGAACTACGAAGGAAACAACACAATACCAGCTATGAAATTAATATGTTATTAAATAGAAAACCGTAGCACCTGCTTTGGGTTCGTGTGTAATCCCGTGACCATATTTATTTCTCGCAGACGGTACGTGTAAAATTTTATATTGATTACATATTTCAAGACTTTGCAGTATTTTATGTCGTAGTTTTATTTTCACTCAATGGTAATTAATTATGAGCGTCACACATGGCAATGCTTGAAGTATAGTTGCGCAAGAGTAGAATCATGGTTATAAACTTGAGTTATCGTAAATGATTCTCCCGGTTAAATAAGAAAGAAATTGAAAGTTTTATGAACGAATGAAAGGATATGCAGTTTGTGACGAAGTGTCGTTTTGCGCTTTAGAACAATGTAATTGAAATCGTTGCCTTGGAATTGTTGAGTACATAGATGGAGTTGGTGAAAGATAAAATGTTGCTCTCTTAAAATGAAAAATTTGAACTAAAAGATTGTTTCCTAGATATTTTGAAATACGCTTTAAATACTTATAAAATAAAAATTAAATTGCGTAAAGCAACCATATTCAGACAATGCTGCTATCATTTAATTATGTATCTATTTCCCCTTAGTTCAGAGATTTGATATCTAAGTTCACATAGCTTTGGAGCTGGCGTTCCATTTGATTGGCCAATTATTAATCAACTTTTCTTTTGTTATATTTATAGTTTCTGCTACTTTTTGTAATGACCAACGGCATTGCTCCAAAAAGTGATGCAAAATCAGGTTTAAGAGAATTAATCTTTAACATTTGTTTAATGACGTCTGGTAATCAGAAATAGTCATCATTTTCTTTTGGTTCTATTCTAACTACCTACCTACATTTCAGTCCCCTATTAATCCTATTATTATGCTGTACTAATAAGCATTAAGATACTTCAGTTTCGAGTACCTCAGCCACTAGGAGGTCCTGTAAATAATGCTGTAATCCCCCGAGTAATACACTAGACCCAAATCGTCCGCTCAAGAGCCCCTAAAACCTCAACAAAGATAATAAAACTAAACTCCGACCAAAATAAACCGATCCGTCGAAATTCGTGACCGTAAAAAGAGATGCCCATTTTCGGTTAGTAGAAACACGTGTCGAATTATTACCGTTCGTTTATCCACCTCGAATTATTCAAAGTGTATTTATGCCTCGTCCACACACAGAAGTTACGTGTCTGCCGTACGATATGATCTTGCAATAGGTCAAAGTAAACGCAGGCAGACGGCATGGCGCTGTGACCATAAATGCCAACTTATGCTATACACATATGTCTCTGTGAATGTACACATAACGCTCTGTGTTGTACGTAGTGAATTGTGGTATGTAACACCTGTTACCGTATATAAATATCTTTCTTTACATAACATGAGAGCAAATAATTTACTCGCCGTAAAGGAAATTGTGTTTGCCGAGCGTTTACGGGTAATAGAGTACGGATTAGATTGTGTATACGATGTTAGATAATCGCTCGATAGAGCTGACAAATTGTCGGTTGATACGTTCTATATAGCGTTTGAGATCGTATCGAAGGTCATAACGAGTTTCAAAAGAAATCGTTTTTAATCTCAATAGAATAAACTTAATGCGTTATTTAGTTTATAACGTAAATAATTGTTTTTTCTGGTTGATTTTACATGATTTTAGTGTTAGAAATGTATAAATAAAAAAATCGTTTTTTTTTCTGAAATGGTAATAATTTGTCGGAAATTTAGCATCTACAGTAAAAGTTTTTCTAAACGACCTATACAATGCAGTGGCGGCTCGTGACGTTTTGTTCAAGGGAAGCTACTGTAGCCTAAGTAACCCTTCTCGGTCAATAAATTATATTTTTATAGTTATATTATTGTAGCATTGTAAGTGTAGATTAAAAATTGAAAAAAAAGATAGATTAAAATAAAATATAAATTATTGTCTAGCAAGAACCACGTAGAGGAGAGTGAAATCTTGCCTGGATAGGAAGCTGGATGAGGTGATAGGTAAGAAGGTAATAAAAATGTAAAAATAAACTCTTGAGAAACGTCATAATAAACCAAAAATAAACTCTAAAAACAATAACAATTAAATTAGAAAAGAAAATTGTAGATTCTTTGTTTATATTACAAGCTTTACTCAAAACTAAATTTAAGGCATGAATGCTCATGTACAATGTACAAAAAGAGCTTGAGGTGCAATTGTTTTTTTTTTTAATTTGTAAACCATTTAAATGCCCTGCGATAACAGATGCACCATCATGTTTGAGCGACTAATTTTTTTTTTATCATATTTTTCGCTGTTATTTGATAAAAGGTTAAATAAATCTTCAGCTGTTCGACCGGATGATACGTCAAAAACTCCAAAAATCTTTCAATAACTTCACCGCTCTTGACATAACGTAATATGATTGATAATTGAGACTTACAGTAAATATCTGTGCTTTCATCTACTTGCAAAAAAAAAAAAAAACGGAGCTTCTTCAATTTCTGTATCTATTTCTTGCTTTAATACAAAAGAAATACAATCTATTAAATCATTTTGTATAGATTTAGATGTACCCGAAAAAATATTACTACTAACAAATTTATTAAAACCAGGTTCATATTTACTAAAGAGTTCGAGTAATTCTTTATAATTTCCACGATTAAAAGAATCTGAAGTCTCATTGTGTCCCCGAAAAGCAAAATCTTGTGATGCTAAGAATATTGTTACGTCTATTAATTTTCTTAAATTTTAGCGGTTTTCTCTAACGTCATTATTATAGGCAATAATTGCATCTTTGCGCGCGCTGTCTACAGCAGTAGCAATATTTTGTTTTCCAAATAATTTAAATTTGCCCAACGATGAAATGTGTTCTTTAGACTTAAAATGCCGTTCAATAGTGCGCGGTAGATTTTTTAAATCTGTATAACCTAATTTCGACCACGTTTCGGTTTGGTTACAAAAAAGTAGACATGCCCAACAAAATAATCTTTTCCGTTCAATTGAACCAGTTAACCAACCACATTTAGTGTACCATAATGAACTAAAACCACGATTTCGCCGGTTGCCGTCGTTTGATACTACAGATAAATTAGGCCGTGGTTTCTCAATGTTTTGTACGATGTGTAATTTCGTCTTGTTTAAACAACTAAAAGAATTTCTTACCAACCAGTGGACAATATCTTGGCAAATTCTAATTTCGTTCATTTTATCCATTTTATGTCCGTAACCTAACAAAACTCACCCAACGCTTCTTAAGTTATTAGTACTGGGAGCTGGGAGTCGCTTGGGCAACGTTTTACGACCGATAACGCAACATGCCGATTGGGTAGGATCTCCCCGCGGCGCAAGCCTCCAACTATACGTATTCGCCGTATAAAGTGCACGTGCACTTACGGAGACACATTGCTCTCAGCCATGGCATTAATCATCGGTGCGGAGCCAAATCTGTGGCTAGTCTTCTCGCTTGCTATTATAGTGCGTACAGTAAAATTTCTCGCATTATTGGAAATTTGTTTGCATTTTTAAATTAAGTAATGAATAAATATGCTATTGATTATATATTTTTTTGCAAAATTGCTTTATTTTAGTATATAACCGATAAGCCTCCCCTGACGAGCCGCCACTGCTACAATACAGTCTGTTCCAAGTTAAACGATCGCTGTGCTATTTCCTTTAATCTTAATATTACCACAGATAAGTAATACAAATAGCTCACCTTGCGGGAGAATTGGCAGCGTCTATCGCTAAAAAGGGAGCCTTAAATCAAATAGTATGGAAATCTGCGTGAGTTCATTCAGAGCGCTGTACTTCAGTCGTCAGTCGACACTCGCGTAGGCGCCCTCTATTAATAACAAACATAAGAAACATTGCATAACTTTTACACTGACACCTTCTTTTTTACCCTTTTACAAAACAATGTAATATTATTTCATCATAACTGAAATGACATCACATAATTGATGGGAAGGCGTATATACCGATTTCATGCTCTTGTTACTCAGTTTGCTAATTTTTTAATTTTTAGTATGTCTTAATTTGTTTATTGGTTAATTATCACAGTTTTACTTACAATTAGACTTCATACTTTTTCTAGGTGTAATTATCCTTGTTACTTGTTTATCAGAGAATTTGTGAAGCTAGTGGTTCGCATTTAGTCTTTACTTTTGCTTCAAATAAATACGTTAAATATAGTTCTTCGATTAACACATACAAGTCCTATATAAATTCTAAAACCTTGCTGGTTCAAAGTAAATTTCTGTAATTCAACTTGTTTGTGATATATATTATTAAATAAAAACTCAGGTAAATTTTTATCCAAACCGAAGTTTGTTTATTTCTACTATTGACTCACCGAGCACTTTAAAATAGCCCGGATTATTTATAAAGCGTAATCTATCCGCTTCTAAAACGAATTTGTATATTTATAAAAAGCGGCGAATTTGTTTCTAAATCCTTATAGATGTATACATTTCCTAATAGATAGGAATTTCGCGCCCAAAAGAAAAAATACACTTTAGCCCGATCAACGTTGGGCTCTTATTCTCGACCACCGGCAATAATGATTCTCGCCGGATTCGAGATCTTTATATCCCCTAATTTCGACGCGAAAGGCCAATTAGAAGCGCGTATGTTTGCCGAATCAAATAAACACGCGGTTTTTATGATAAAATCTCTCTAAGGCTGGTGTAAATATCGCTCCCATTACGCTGTTTCAGCTTTTATCAATCGGAGTGGAAAATATGAAATGAGAAAAGGCTCCTTCACGCTTACGCAACCAAACGTGTGCCTGCTGTAATAAATTCGACGTTACGAAATCAGAATGCAGATGCATTAATTTCAATGATCGTTGAATTAATATCGTAATATTTGGTGTGAATACGCAGCGAGAATAAATTGCTAAGTAATAACTGCTAATATTCAGAATTAAAAGAGATTATAAAGCAAATGAATATCACGAAAAGTTACAATGTTCAAGAAAACGATTTGTTTGAAGTTACTAAGCAGTACAGTTAAATATGGGCAAATAAGTATTCAATTACCTGGTTCGTCTATGCTTTCCCGACATTCCCATTTTTTTTGTGGTAACCAAGGTAACTTCTACTTGTTTTGTCACATTCTTGTTTTTATTCACTTTTTTTGCTTCTGTTTTCAGCTTCAGATATTTTGTACGAGATTAGTTTACGTTTGCATTGTTTAGGGGGGGTGTTCTTCAGTGGAGTTTACTTTTAGTTTAATTGTGAATTCACAATAAATTACTATGGTATATTCTATAAGAAACATAGTAATCTTCTTTCTGCATTGCCAAGAAGTGAAGTCTGAACTCTATGATTTTTGTACAGATGCAACTTGTGTTTTATTAAAATAGCGTGAATTGTACTCCGTTTAATACACTCCGCCAAAAAAGTATCGCATAATTTAGTTTTGAATCATAAAAGTATCGCATAATCTTTGTAGCATAAAGTTGTAAATATACTTTAATGCGCTCTAAGATATAATTTCTATGATTGTTTAAATAAAATACGGGCCAAATAAAAACAAGAACTCATACTTGAGATTTTTATTAAAACAAGAAATTATAATTTTGGAAAGAAAAATGTCATAACAGTAGCTTTTAATACTGAGTATTGCCACCTCTGGCTCTTATGACCGCTCGCATACGGTTTGGCAGAGATTCGATTAACCTCCGTATATAAGCCTGATCCAAATTCTCCCACTCGTCACGGAGAGCATTTGCTAGTCCATGCAGGTCCGCTGGGGCAACATTTTGGGTTCGTATCCGTCTGTGAAGGAGGTCCCACACGTGCTCGATAGGGTTCATGTCCGGACTTACCGCAGGCCAATCTAAAACTGGAATACCAACATCGTTAAGGTATTCCTGGACGATTATTGCAACATGCGGTCGTGCATTATCGTGCATTAACATGAATTCGTTTCCTATAATTGGCGCATATGGTACTACATGTTCTTCTAAAATGTCCGTTATATACCTGTGGGCAGTCAGTGTACCTCTGTCTACTGGTACTAACTCTGTACGACCTGTTAAACAGATGCCTCCCCAAACCATAATAGAGCCACCAGCGAAATTAGGTCTAGGTCTGATATTACACTGCGAATAGCGCTCACCGTCTCGTCTGTACACTGAGATACGCCTATCTGAGGTATAAAGACCAAATCTTGACTCATCTGTGAAGAGTATATTGGCCCAGTCATTAATGTTCCAATTTACATGTTCTCTGGCAAACCTTAAGCGAGCCACTCGGTGGTTCCTAGTGAGACGAGGGGCTGTTACAGCTACTCTAGCTCTTAATCCACTCTGTCGTAACCTATTCCGAATAGTTTGAGTACTCACACGAGTATTTCTGACTCTAGCCAAGTCGTTCTGCAATTGTCTTGCAGTTACATGTCTTCGACGTAATGCTTGTAGTAGTAAATAGCGGTCATCTTGGCGAGTAGAACATCTTGGACGACCTGGTACAGGTCTTCTACTGTAAATGCCTGTTTCCCTATATCTGGCTACGGCTCTAGAAACACTTGGCTGATTGATGTTCATCAAATTAGCAACGTATGCTTGAGATCGTCCATCTTCGATTAAAGCAACTATAGCAGCCACTTGTTCTGAAGTTAAATTGCTCATTTTAGTTTTAAAAGCGTTGGTACAGAACTCTGACTTCGCACTTTAAAATTTGTCCGTATAGGAAGACTTTCAATAAACAACTGAGCAAACCTTACACATATGCATTTTTCTAAATGTGTTCTTTTAGGAAAAAATAAAGTAAAAACGCTAAGTTCCATTATTTTGTTAGTGTTTTTATAGTTCACATACACGAGGCAAACTTTTTGTGAACGTATAAAAATATCTTGGTTCATAAATGCCCTTTTTTAGTTTATGCGATACTTTTTTGGCGGAGTGTATAAAATTCTGTTATTTGAGGCGGCACGCTGCGATTGAAATACCCTGCATAGTATAAATCTTATTTAGTATGTTTGGTAATGATCTCGGAATTCATAATAAGCAAATCTTGATCGA
Source organism: Cetonia aurata (assembly GCA_949128085.1). Lineage (NCBI taxonomy): Eukaryota > Metazoa > Arthropoda > Insecta > Coleoptera > Scarabaeidae > Cetonia > Cetonia aurata. Next base: position 43,094,564 of record OX421885.1, read on the forward strand.
CCGTGTTTAGATTTGCGCGTTGCGAAATAATCTCACGAAAAGAAGGAACATTAATCACTACTTTCGTAGCTACAGCAAATTGTGGACTATATACGTAAATTAGGAAATTGGGAAATTATATTTGCCAAGCGAATTGCGTTAAGTGTTAATGTTATTCACACTTTACCGTAATTAGGAAACCGTAAGGAAGTATCTGTGAATATGTTGTAAATATAAGACGTAATATTACAGGTGTAACCAATACTGCCGGTAATATAATATCGATAGAGAATATCCGTTCGGGTTGAACTTGTTCACCTTTGAAAAATCCGGAGAAAGTTAATAAAATATTCTCGCCGGCCAGATATAAAGTGATGTCCGAACGAAATATGATAAAATTAAATGTATACAAGAAAATCTGTAATAGCAACAGATTCTCGCATTAAACGCAGTTGTTCGAGCGCTTTCAGCAGCTGAAATAATCACGATAAAATCACCTTGATAAAAGATTTTGTCATATTCACATTATAATGTATTGCGCATCTTATTGCAAGGTCTAAAGTTTGTTTCGTTTACATATATACATAACATAAAAAGAAGTTAATGGAATTCGCAGTTCTTCGCAATCTCTAAAAATCGCAAGCAGCCAACGCTTAGGTGTAGTTAAAAAAAAAACCATTAATAATGAATAATAAATAGCCGGCATTTATTAGTATTTCGTAATACCTTGAACTTTGTTCGCTTGCATTAAACAATAACAAATCTCCAACGAACACACTAACACAGTAGACCGCGTTGAATCTTCTAGAAGTGCAAGAAACGTTGTTTATCGCGATTCAATTGTTGTTTATACAAATATTATTTTTTAATGTAATACCTCTCTTTCGTTGCAGGTTTACGACAATGCGGTTGCATAGTCTGTGTTTGATGACGCTTCTATTTAAACTGACGTCATTGGTGTCGCTAGTCCAATCGTCGTCTCCCTCCAAGGACGTCCTGCAGGAAGTAGAATCGAACCTGATGTCCCTATTCGGCATACAGAGGCGGCCGCGGCCCGACAAAGCGAGGGCCGTTATACCACAGGCCATGTTGGAGTTATATCGGAAGCATACGAGTCTAGGGTTGGACGCAGCGTCGATAGTGAAACCCAACTTGCACACGAGGAACGCGAATACCGTGAGGAGTTTTAACCATGTTGGTAGGTAAATAAGGCCTTTTTCAACTCTTTAAGATTTATGTTTAAATGTAGCGCATAGTGAAATTGGTTTTAATGACTAGAAAATTGAATTATATTGTACAAGCAATAAAGATTGAAACTTACGTAATAAGTTGTCCAATTTGGCATTATAGAGTGTGTAAAATAATGCGGTTCTATTCATGGACTAGCTCGACGAGCAGAAATTGCACTAGCCACCTTTCTGGACATCGAGGTAATCTTTGACAGGGCGTCCTTTCGGTCAACGGAAAGGGCCCTACAAAAATTGGAAAGTCGAGCCAACTGTTGGGAGGAAGCTCCCAAAACTTCAGGGTCCAATCATCTTCGGCTCTAAGAAACTTGTATCGAGTGAGGTTAAATACTTAGGTGTTACTTTAGACGCAAAACTGACGTACAAATCTCACCTGGACAACGTGACGAACAAAGTCACAATGACTTTCTGTGCCTATAGAGGAATGTTTGGTAAAACGTGGGGGTTGAAACCTGCAATGATGCACTGGCTGTACATGAAGGTTATAGTACCTTCTATAACCTACGCCTCGTTAGTCTGGTCGAATAAAACCAATTTGGGTTACGCGGTAAACGCCCTCAGTAAGGTTCAGAGGCATTCTTGGGCTTCCTCCGCTGCACTTGGTGTTGCGATCAGAAGCTACCCTGGCAGCATACAGAGTAAAATGTAGCCGGTGTAAAAGTTTCTCTGGCAAAACCGGATACCATACCAACATCTTCAACTAAATCGAACAGACAGTACCGCTGTCAACAAGATTCTTTAGCTTCACTAGGAAATGCCTTGTAGATATTTCAAATAGCGAGATTGCAAAAGCTTACGTCCGCAAACCGAGGCGAGGTCCTCATCGCTGGTTTGTTGATTCCTCGCCGAATGGGATCTGAAGATCTCTACCGAATGACAAAGCCATCAGTTTAATTTGCTCCATCTCTATTTTCCAGGCTGAAGTAATAGCCATCCAGATTGGCACAGAGGACCATAATCATCATACAGTGATTCACTTTTACATAGATAATCGAGTTGTCAAAATACAGTGGTGCCAATCCTCATCTGTCGACTGCTCACATTTTTTCAAATAAAATTTTCTAAATATCTTCTCAGCCAAAAAATCTAAATCTAATACAAGTGTCGTGCGTTAGGTCATTCATTTACAGCGCTCCAACTCGTTCAAAATGACACTAACACACTCTAATGTAAATAACTATTCTGATAGTTTCCTGGTAGTTGTACTGACAATGAATTGTCAAATATTAATTGTTATTAGTTTGGCCAGAATTGTATTTGAAATATTTATCCCGCATTTAATCGTTACAAATCTCTGACCAATCTGATAAATTTCTGAATAAAGATATAATCCAAATATATATATTCGCTGCCTAGCAACAATTTCATGAATCTGTAAATAATTTATGCTGATGTTTAGCCTCGAAACAACTAAATTTTTAAACCACTCACGCTAAAAGATTCTACTTCGAAAATATTAATATTGGAATTCTTAAAAATAATTGTTCTGTGTAATAAGTATACTTGCATTTCATTTTACTGGTAGTTTATTACATGGATTTTGGTTTTATAGATAGTGTAGTATTCTGGTATAGAGAAAACAAGGTAAAGCTTCCTAGAAACGAGGATCACTATCTCTAACTCATTACTAAAATAAATTGCTATTGTATCTCAGGTACTTAAGTGTACATTTATATAATCGTCAACAGTAAAAACTAGTAGATACTGCATTATAAATTGCTGTTGGTGTAAAAGGAAATAGATACTGAAAATTGCTAACAAAAAAAATTAAAAGAATTCAAATTCAATTTATTTGTAGTCACTTTGAAGTAATTTATTTAGTATCTGTTTATTTAACAAACTACATTTCTACATATTGTATTTCAAATTTCTATAACAATTATTTTGCTGAAGAGATACATATATATATATATATATCTACATTGTACATATATAAGTTTTGAAAGAATCTACTCGAACGACAACACGAAAAATATTCCATCTAGTACCCATTCGACCTTGTAGCCGACTATTATCGAGTCAACACAATTGCATAATCCACCATTAACACCTGTGTTAAGGTGTAAGATGTACAGTTCAGTCGGCGGAGGTATTCAACTGAATATTAAAGCGGCAATTATGCGCTAGGAATCGCTGTTCGACGAACATTGAACAGCACGTAACACTTTCAAAATTTTTACGTGTGTGGCCGACATGATATATATTCTGTATAGTATCGTCCAGAAGTATCGTCCATGTATGATTTAGTCAATCTTTATAAAAGAAATAACTTCTACGTTGAATTCTTTTAGTAACTTTATATCTATCATTATTTCATTGAATTCAAACTCTTTAGTTTTTTCCTTCCTGTTATGATGTCTTTCGATGATGCTTCTTCTAACTTAAGCGTTTGCCTAAGCATCTATATTTCTTCAACTTCATCTTTATTATCTTTCCTTTTTCGGTTTTTGCCAAAATGTTGCTTTATAATAATCCTATTTATAATAATCCTATTTATTGACAATATTTACAAGCCTATGTATTTAATACGTATTGCCAAAAAGACCATATCACCGATAGGTGTTCTTCCTATAGCCTTGTTTTTTCACTGGATCTTCACATTGCGTGGTCAGTCGAGGTGTTACAGCTTGCGTGGTTTTCACTATTGCAATTTTATTTTTTCACCTCCTCTTCATTATCTAACTTTCTTTTGAAAGCATATTGCGTTTTTTTTTATCTTTTATGTCTATTACATTATATTCTTTCCTCTTAGTGACCCATAAAATATTTTTTGGTTATCTCTCTCCTATTTTATCGTTGCTACAATAAATTATCCTTGTATATAATGTCATCTGAGGGCTGATATTCTATAATTTCTTTCATCCACCAATCTCCAACGACTCTCAAAACAATCTTTGTCTTGTTGGTTCCTTTCTGGATACCATGTTGAATGCCAGTCTTTAATCAAACTATACTAAAAGATATTTCGCTACTTTGACATATGGAATCTGTTTTTATCCCAGCACTGGTGGTTTAAATTTCAAAGAAGATCTTCTTTAAAATTTTGGCTGATATGGTGCACGACAGACGAAACTAAGGTTGAACAAAGGATAGGAGTTGGAGTTTTTGAGCGGAACTGCCGTCTCACAATAGCTTTAGGGCAAGTATTTCCTATTTTCACCTCAAGAAAGGGATGAAAAGAGCTAATATCTGTATATGCATTGATAAACAAGCCACGTTGAGCGCTCTAAAAGCAAATAGTTTTCAGTTTACGCTGGTATGAGAGTGCTAAAATAGTGTAGGAGCTATGGCAAACAAAGTCGCACTAGTATCACTGCCAGAGCATTCTCAAATTAATGGTAAGGAGGTGGCTAGTCAACTGCCTAAAGGAGAGGCCAATAGCCACTTCTATAAAGTATTTTGAAAACGCGGATTAGAGGTGATTTCCAACAATAGGAGCACGATAAAACGATATCCCAAATAGCCAAATCTCTGGATAAGTTGTAGCTAAAAGGTTGGTCAGCCGTAAACTCTAATAAAAAACCTCAGCAAATCGGAGCTAAAGTTACTTACTGGCCTGCTCATTGGACATTGCCCTCTGAGGAGAGCCTCAATAATTTATTGGGGTGGCAGCATTGTTGAATACTTCCTTATACCATTGTATCTTTTCCTTTTTTCCTCTTTTAACTTTGAAATTAGTTTGCATATTGAATGTGACATACCTACAGCACAGCAACCTATAGTTTCATCCATTCCAATCTAACCTGACTTTTTCTCTTTGATTTCAGAAAGTCCGATCGACAAGAAGTTTCCCGGGCACCACAGGTTTCGCCTGAAATTCGATCTAAGCAGCGTGCCCTCCGCAGAAGGTATCAAAGCGGCAGAATTGGTGCTGCAACGCAAAAGAGTGGATCGGAATCGCGATTTGAGCGATGACGCCAAAGAGCACTTCCAACAAGTCATCGTGCATGACGTTGTAAGACCTGGCGTCAAAGGGAAGCACGACGCCATCATGCGATTGATCGACTCGAAGAGGATAGACACGCGGAAGGATGCGCCAATAAGTTTGGACGTTTATCCCGCTGTGCAGAGGTGGTTAGAGTCGCCGTGGAGGAATCACGGATTGGTGATTAGCGTCTACGGTTTGGGAGGGAACAAGACCAGTCCTGCAAAGCACGTGAGGTTAAGAAGGGATATCGGTGATAAAGATAAATCGATTTGGTCGATTCAAGAACCCTTACTGTTCACTTATACGGATGACGGGAAAAATAAAGAAGCCACTGGTGAAGAGATTTTGCAGAAACGCTTGAGGCGCGCCGCTAACATGAAGAAGAAGCGCAGGAGGGAGCAGGAACCGTGCAAGCGGCATCAGATGTACGTCGACTTCACCGACGTGGGTTGGAACGATTGGATAGTGGCTCCCCCTGGATACGACGCCTATTATTGCCACGGGGAGTGCAGTTTTCCTTTCGCCGATCACATGAACACGACGAACCACGCGATCGTCCAAACGCTGGTGAATTCAGTCAACCCCTCCCTGGTTCCCAAAGCCTGTTGCGTGCCGACGCAACTGAACAGCATCTCGATGCTGTATCTGGACGACGAGAACAAGGTGGTGCTGAAGAACTACAAGGAGATGTCCGTGGTGGGCTGCGGATGCCGGTAGTGCAACGGGGGCGCCGACTAGTCGAGAGAGAGAGAGCGAGATAGGAAAGAGAGAAACTGTGATTTAATCCCGATTCGAGGCTAAAATCGATTGTGCGAGGACACGAGGGCGTCCCAGTGTCGGAAGGTCGGTTGATGGAGAAGCGCAGAAGTGATAGAAGGAGAGAGACATAGAGAGAAAAGGAGGAGGATGGACGGAGGAGCAGAACCGAAAAGATTGGACTTACTATGTTTGTGTCTCATCGCAGTTGCATCGCCAGTTCGGCCTCCAAAACGACGAACCCCGTGAGTATTTTTCTTTTTTACCGATCGCCAGGTCGAAAGGTAGAGGATGGACGTGATTGGATCAAAAGAAAGAGGAAATAATGTTGTTTATCAGCAATTTAAATTACGACATATACCCTAGATGTATACATCCGAAAAATAAATGTATTTATTATAATATCCGAGTCAAAATGCAATCTACTAAAACCAAATAATAATAAACATTTCGTAATTATTTTATATTAAAGAAACAAGGTTAAATCTTTATCTAAAGTAAATGTTTTTATTTAATTTTAGAGAATAAATTCATTGGTCAAAAGAAAATAAGTAAATGGAATCCAGGTTAAATGTATTAAGACGAAATTTTAACACCAGAATTAGAAAATTTATAGAGAATTTCAGATCAAGAAAGCACTTTGCTATTTATAAGCCAAATATATTTTTTTAAATTAATTATAAATACAAAAAAAATAAAATTAAAACAAATGACTGAAAAAATTAATTCAATTATTCTGAATCGATTAATCTTTTGTGTGGCGCGGAGTGAACAGAAATCTTAAATATGCGTTTTACTTAATAATAAATGTGGATTGCATTTTTGACGTTATAAATCTAGGATCTACCTCTTCTTTTTCTTCTTCTTCTTCTTACCATCCACCTTATATCCCTGAAGAATTAATAAATGAAACTGAAGACGTCGCGCTTAGTACAATAAATAAGTGAGTGTATATGTTTAAATATATATACCTAAACCATTTTATTATTATTATTAGTTACGTTGTTTATTTGTCTTTCTCATCTGTGATTGTAATTTTAATGTATTTCAAAATTCTAGATCCGTCTTATATTATATTAATAAACTATTTTTTTTTATTAATTAATTAATTCACTAATTAATATATTATATAAAGATATACAGGGTGGTTCGTTAGTGTGGGGAGGCGCAATATATCCGATATTATAAAAGTTATATAAGGTATATAAGTTAATTAAGTTTCATATTCTAAAATTAGTTACTGTTCCATAATTCAATTCAATTTATTTACAGAAGGTTGTACACGTACAGCTTTTCCAGTCAAAATTACAGTAAAATATCCACATGAAACATATAAATTTGTTATTTAACGCCATGTCAGACCTAACTTATATCTTTTTAAATGAAATGCTATACTTTTTTTGCGTATTTGAAGTCTGGTTATTTTTATAGGGTTTGCCACATCTTTTCCGAGTGTTTAAAAAGTTATGACCATTTTTACGCCTAAATTAAGTTTTTAACCACTTTTTACATTTCTTTCTCTGATTTTTCTTACCGTTGGTGTTTTTTTTTATAATTTAAATTTTATAATTTAAAATTACCACTGTACTAATCGTGATTTGGATTTGACACAGGTTCATTCATTCATATTGAAGTTAAAATAAAGAAAAAATGCTCAATTATAATTACAAGTACGATTACTTGAATATTCGTATTACCATATTCAAATTCGTGTAATCATATTCGCCTTATCATATCATATTATCGTAATCAAATTCGCGATATAGTTTAATTGCTATAGTTTGCAAGGACTGCCTTTGATTAAATATTAATTCTGCTCAAAATTTGCTTATTTCCGCTGATTTACGTGTTGCCGTTACTATAACCAACAAACAGACCGTTGAGCTTATAAGAATCATATTTATTTTTTCTCTCACAGCTCCCAATATCCTTAAAAAATGGCGAGTAATCATATAAAAATTATCGCTAATGTTAGGACGACATGCCAGCAATAATTATATCCGCCGACATCTTCGACGTTCCTCCAGATTTAAGTGCTGACATTTCTGAAGTCGATAAACAAACCTTCAAACTTATAAAAATTAGACTTATTTTTTCCCGCACAACTTTAATCTCCTTAAAAAAAATGGCTGGCAATATTTATAAAAAATCCGCTTATGTTAGAAAGTGTACCACCAGTAACACGACAAGGCAGTAATAATTAATAAAATCACATTTATTTTTTCTCCCACAACTCTCAATGTTTTACAAAACGGCGGATAATATTTATATAAAATTTCCGCTAATGTTAGGAAGTATGCCAGGAAGACGACATGGCAGTAATAATTATATCCGTCAACATCTTCGACATCCTTCAAGATTTAAGTGTTATCATTTCTGAAGTCGATGAACAAACCCTTAAACTTATAAAAATCACATTTATTTTTTTTGCCACAACTCCTAATGTTCTTCGACACTGGCGGCTAACATTAATATAAAAATTCCCGCTAACGTTAGGAAGTGCATCGGTAGGAAAAAAACCTCAAACGTATAAGAATTTCCTATAAGTTTGAAGATTTGTTTATAGCATTCAGAATCATAATTGTAACTGTTACAAAACAAAAATAACAAATTATCCAAAATACCGATGCAGAACCGAAAATAACCGATATACAACCGAAAAAAAAAAACCGATATTATCATCGATATTTTCCTGAATTTCGGTTCTAAATAACTGTCACGGAAAATACCGGTTCTTGATAACTGTTTTGAGAACCGAAACGTCAACATTTTTCAAATTTTATTAATACACTTTTTCTTTTATCGATAACGCACAGCGATTGTTAAATAATGAAATTTCAAAACAAAAACAAATTTTTTATTTGAAATATCTACTAAAACAAAAAAGTTAGACTAATAAAAATGAAAGAGCCGATAAATATTTATCGAAAAATAAAAAATATAGGGTGTTCCCATTTAAATTTACAGAGATAATTTGGGATCCTTGACCCTGTATACAAGAAATTTTTCTTTTTCTTAAATTCTAGCACCATCGAAAATAGAAGACCCAAATCAAGTAATGATGCGAAAAAAGTCGTATAATTTTCTTCCAATTGGAACTAAAACCCTTTAATGTTAATACACCTTAATATAAATGTAAAAATGCTCATAACTTTTTAAACATTCTGAAGAGATGTGGCAAACCCTATATGAGGAAGCTAGCAAAAGTAAACAGATTTAAAATACGGAAAGAAAAGTATATAACATTCTATTTAAAAAAATATAAGTTACACCTTTTCTTAATAATTTTTTTTTTTCATAACTCTTATAATAAAGGATATATTGGACTTTCCCCACAATAATGCGCCACCATCATATTTTTTTAATGTTAAAATATACTTTCTACGTGTAAAGTCGTGTTTTAACTAATTAATATATCTTTCGTTCGAGTGCGCCTGTGGGTCTGAGTGTATTTTTGTATGTACGTGTACGCATGGGTATTTGTGACTACGTATAAATATAAAATTTACCAGTAAAATTGCTCGACTTTCGTTCGTTGTTAAAAGTATAAATTATACTACTATTATAGTTAATGTAAAAAATCGTATTTTGTACTAAAAAGGCGCTATTTTTACGATTGTGTTTACTACTACTAGTACGTATAAAATACTAATATGATTGTTATTGTAACTTCTTTGTAAGCGAGCGAAGTATTCTCCGACCGACCACGTGATACTTGCATGATGCGATAAGAGGTGTATTGGTAACTTATATGCATACGCTCAAAATGTATACACAACGTACTTTGTGAAAGTTGATCTACGCTAGAGCGGGACAGTCAATGCGCAGCGTCGTTATACAATCATTTCATCTGTATTATATTATAAATACTTACACCTCGATTATATAACGGGTTGAAAAGAATCGGTACACAATTGAAGAAAATCAACACGAACCAGAACATTTGGGGTAATATAAATATTTACTGCAATATTTAAACTTAAATTCGGAAGGTATAAACATGCACGCAAAATAGTTTTACAATAGCAATCATGGCGTATCACTATAACGAAGAAAAAAAAAACAATGTATGTAAAATAAAAATAAAAAAACGAAAAATGTTATAAGGTACCTGCTAAGGTTATTTATTGAAATGTTTGTGTAATAAAATATTTGTTTTATTGTGTATATTGTACAGTTTTTATTTTGTAATAATATTAATATATATATATAATATAAAAAAAAAGAAAACTAGAATAAGCGGATCGCGCCGTTGTAATATATGCACAAAATTAGTTCCAAACAAAATCGGGTCAATAGAATGTTACTACATAATTATTATTAAATTATAAAGAATACGAAGAATTCGAACAGATCAAATGAACGATTGAGATGATTGTAAGTTACGTTAATAACATTATTATTATTATAATTATGTATAATTATTTAAGAGAATGCAATTACTAATTGTTAAGATTCTTTTTGTACAGACTGTATATATTATAATAATTATATAAAAATTATATTATTTGAATTGATATTACTGTTTGTTTTTTATTTTCGCAAGTGGTCCGAATCCTTCACGATTTTTTTAAAGATGAGTAGGTATATATGGATTGTATTCTGGGCGACTGGAAATGGGAGGGACTAAGACGAATCATCATAGCTCAGTGGAAGTAAAATGAGCGAAATATTCTTTTTCTCGTTGGAGCTCACTATATCGCTATTGATATAAGAAGAGAAATATCTAAATGAACTATTGTAAATATGATTTACAAAGTTTGTAAAACTAATATTAAATCCAATATTACATTTGCATTAGTGAAAAGGGAAATAATAAGACAATATTCATTTGATAACTAAAAAGGGGCAATAAATTGCCATGCGTAGCATTGATTTAGTTTTTATTCATACTTATTTTTATATCGTAGCATCAGATAATGTAAACTAAAATTTCAGTGACAGAGCTTTTAAACATTATCAAAAGAAAAAAAAAAGAATGAAAGGAGTTTTTAAAAGTCAATAATCAAATAAAATAATAAACATAGATTCTAATAATCCTAACAATAGTAAAAAAAAGTACATAATATCATATTATTAAAAAAATATTCATATTTATTAATCATTAATTCACAAAACTCCATCCGATGGTAAATAAAAAAATAAGACAATAACCATTAAATAAGTAGAAACACACAATAACGGGGTGTGTAGTAATAATTTGTATTTTACATAATAATTTTTCTGTTGAGGCATCAGATAATGTAACTGATAACAGATTTCAGTCACAAAATTCATCATAGCCTGATAAAAAATAAAATAAATTAAACGTCCTAAACTGGATAAAAATTCTTATAATAATAATAATAATTAAGTTTATTGCCCAACAGTGTTTTCAGCAAAAAAGGACAAAGTATATAACGTAATAACTAACATAGACAAATATACATACATAGTACAGATATCTATAAGTACAAATAGATAGGTATATCCATAAATACATATACACAATACAAATTACAATTTACATTATTATAAAAACAAAACAATAAAGGCAAAGGCAAAGTGTGTGCATTGGGGAAGAGAAATAAGGTTTCAGAATATTGAAAAAAAATGGGGCATTGTATTTGAAAAAATCGAGTTTTGATGGTCTGCAGTTCCACTAAAGGACAATTAAATTTTGGACAGCCCTGTAGATAATGCAACAAATCTAAAAACTTAGGCAGAAACGTCAGGATATCTTCCATCGATAGTTTTAATCTTAGCGTTCTCGGTTAAAATTTCGCGACAGTACATAATGTTAAACATCGTGATGTAAATCTAAAAATTTTCAAAAAGTCGAAAAATCTCAAAAACGGCTGCACTTAGGTATAGGGAATCCTAGTAAGAGTTCCTCTAAAATAACGTTTGGATTTCAAAAGTGCAAAGAAAACTATACACTGAGAAAAATAGATAGTAACAATAGGGGCAACTAACTTTATAGTTGGTTGTATTATAATTATATTAGAGCGTACCATCTTCCTAATAAACAGTAATACATGGATGAATACTGGGTACTAGATAACGTATTGTTGTCCTTGAGTTAATATCATTCATTATATTTATAATACGTGGTAACATCTTTTTTTCTCCGTGTACCATTCCATTTGAAATAAGAAAGGTGATATCAATTTCCGGTGTTTCCGGAAGTGCCGCCATCTTGAAACTATTTCTAGGGCATAGATTTTATTACACTATGTACGTATTGCTGTGGTCTGGCACGCCGGGTGTTTGTAAATTCAGTTTTTTTTTTGTTCATTCCGTTAAGCGTTTGTCAATGTTGCGAGAAATTTCAAATTGTTTTATTTTCAAATAAGATTTAGTTAATGTTTTGGATTGTTTAATTTGTTTATTTTATTGTTCAGTTGTTTATATTAATTTCAGTCAGGTGTACATTTTGCGTTCACTGGTATTGTATATATATTGTTTTGTTTTGCGAGTTCGTCCGTTTGCGGACAGATCTGTGTGCGTTGCATCGCACGCATCTGAGATTTTTATACTTATACGATTGTTTAACCTTGTGAGTTCAGTTCCTTGATCGATACGAAAGTAAGTAGATATATATAAAGTTGTATTTCATTGCTGACATTTTGTGATTATTGATTTCAAGTTTTGAATTCACGTTTCTGATTTTATTTCGTTCATCACGGAACTCATTTAATAATAATTGATATTGTATTTCTGTGTACACAATTTAGATATAAAGGTAAAGTTCTGGTCGGGGAAGGTGGTGAGAACACATGCACTTAGGCCACTCTTACCGGGCCCATTGTGCTACCTCCCCAGGGTGCCGGACACACCGAGCCGCTTAGGCAGAAGTTTTTATTGAAATGGTCACCCATCCAACAACTTGTTGTGCATATTGCTGTTTGACGCACAAAACTGACAATGATGCAACGTACCATTAAGCCGTACTGCCGGCGAGACTGCTTTCTGTTGCTTTGTAAAAGGATTTTGAATTGTCCTTTTGTAATTTAAAGTCAAATGCAGTTTTGATTTAGACCAGGACCTTTTAGTCCAGGTTTTTTTTTCTGCAAAGTTTGTAATTAATTTTTTTTTCTTTTTTTTTTAAAAAATAATAAAATTATTGAATTTTTATATCATTCAAAAATACTGTTCTTTTATTTTTAATTAAACCTTTTAAAAAAATTTTTTTGAGTTTAAAAGAAAGTCAGATTTCTTTCACCCACATTTTACTTTTCATGATAGTAACCCTGAGTTTAATTGTTCTTTTGCAAATAAAAAATTATAATATAAAAATTGTTATCATTTGAGCTAGCTAATTTAATTTTTCATTTTAAATTTCATTTTTCAATTTTGTTGGCACATTCAGTACACAGCAGTATGCAACTTTACAGAAATTAATTATTACTAGGAGGCCCAATCTTTCTAACGGACGGTCTCAATCAATCACCCTGTATAGTATTTCCGTATTTTGACTACACCAGTGAACAGATATACAGCATCCAGTGATCTGAGCGTACGATAAAGAAGTCAACCCTAATCTTTCAGATCCGTAGGGCACCCAGCGCGTGGCCGACTACATCCATCCATTCCATCGTTACCCGAGCAAGTCACCTAATACCGCAGATAAATCAATACAGTATTAACGCGCGTACGGTGTACGAAATAGAAAGAATATAACGACACAACTGCAAATAGAAAGTCAATAATCTCATAAAAGCGATAACAGCAGCTGTATGATACACGCCGAATACTCGATACGATAACGGCAATAGCTCGAGACTTGTTATAAAGAGATTATTATTATTCCTTTGCACATGGCGAAGCGAACACCTGTTTGACTACCGTTTTTGAGAGAATAAAATTGCAGACGAATTGGGACCGTATATAGTTAATGTTAATGTGTCATCCTCATCTGTTTCAATGCTATTATCGTTTCCACTATTCAAATTATATCGGGAGATGAGATAGCGGCTGTGGAATTCGAGAATCCGGTCGATCGGTATGTGGAACCTGAAATACGTTGAATGTATCTACATGTGAACTATGTGGATACGTAAACGTAGGTGGAATGGGACGGATCGATCAGATATGCAGAATATGCGAACTTGAAGAGCTGAATCTAAGTATTGGAGACAAGAGTCTTAAATAGGGAATTTATATTCTCGTCATGCGATAAATATTGGTGAAAGTGTATTAAAGTTTTCAAATAAATCGGTCAAAGATCTTTGCATGATCATGTTTAAATTGAGCGAGCGTTAAGGATTATAACTGCACTGATAATGAGAAAATGGCGGATATTTAAAAAGGTGCAATAATACTTACCATCTATAATTGCCATTCTATTGTTAGATTAATCAAATATTTTAAGGTAAAATGAGAAAGTATTGTGACATTGCGCCTCAGTTGCTCCATCTGCTTTGTGGTTGATTCGCAGGAATTAGGGTCATCGTGTTAGAGTTGCCATTTTGATAATCACAGTTTCTGTAAGATATTTACCCGAAAAGTCCATAAATATCCTTGTGGAATTGGTGAAATGGTCTTTAATTTAGAAAAGAAGCTAACACTAATTGCAGAAATGGAAGGTATTCTTAAATTAAGATTCTCAAAATCCATTTAACGGATATTTACGTATACAGTGTGTCCAAAATTAAGGCGATGGTATTGCTAACTTCGTTATTATTCGAACTATACGTAGTCGGTTAAATTAACAAACTAGTCGTACTTTTTCTGCTGATTATGATGGTGAAATCAGAAAAGGAATTGAGTTTCGCTTTTGGAGATATTGAAAAAATAATATTTTTTTAAACCCCTGCATATTTTTGCATATTTTGAACGAATGAAGAATTTAAATCAACACTACTACTCTAAATTAAAAAATTAATAAATGAATGATCAAGGAGTACGATTCATAAGAAGTAACAGTTCCATAAACAGTTCATATTCCAAAAACTAAAAAAATCTTATTAAACCATTCTAAACATTTTAAACGTAAAAGATAAAAGTAAATGAACACTTTTTTCATGCATTCTTGATAAGCCAATATAAATATGTCATTATTTAATAGCTTAAATAAGTACTTGAGTGTGAAATGCGCCATTTATAGTACTTGTTAAAAAAATAAGGTACCGCATTACATTTTACCAATATTACTGGAACTAAACTCATCAGTATTACCGGCTTTTTCAAATCACAGTTCGTTGAATTTGTCTAAAAACAATCTCATTCCATTATTGCGAAATTTGGAAATCTGTGACGGAACTCATTTTAACATAGACGAGGCGAATAAATCCAGTTATTATTTTCACCATGATTTCCATTACTGTAATATGATTTAATAATAAATAATATAATAATAAATAAATGTTCTGTTTGAAACATTTTGAGTGATTAATCTGCTGACTTGAAAGTTTTCAAGTAATTATCAAAACAGATTGAAATAAATAATATATCGATAGCTTGTCAAATCCATGACCAATCCTAATCTAAAGAGTTTTGGATCATATGATATTTTTAAATGCTACTTCGAAATAAGCAGAACTGAAAATAAACAGTAAGATGTTCTTAAAATGTTTAAGTTAATAAAGGATAAAACTAAATGAGCACCTTTTTCGAAGCAATTATGATAAGCCAATATAAATTGCTCATTATTTAATAGTTTAAATAAGTACTGGATTGTGAAATTAGCTATTCACAACATCTGTCAAAAAAACGAAAACAACGAAACAGCTTACAAATCATGTTGTATATTCAAATGCTACATGGAATTATGTAGAAGTGAAAATAAAAAGCGCTCTTAAAATTGTGCAAACATTTTCATTAAATTTTTTCCTTATTCTAACTTATATTATAATAAACCATGCTAGATGTTTTAAACTACGGAAGAATAAAGGGAAATAAACATACTCTTTAAGCAATTTTGATAATATTAAATTAATCACATTATATAACGTAATTTTTCGGAATATACTAGGCTAAGAGTTTCCTCATTTTTACTTTCCAAAACTTACAGCACTGCTTCTTAAAGTACCACAGATTCGTATAAAGGATAGTCATTTCTCAAGCCGAAACATTCTAAAATATCTTCGCTCTTGTTGCGAACATCTTCTAATGATATGTGCACCCATTCGACTCCAGCCGAACACAGCATTTTGAACCTCCACGATGACTGGGGCATTATGTTTTCCTTACCACCTGAGGTGGTTCGGGCTTTGTTTCTGCCGAGACGCGCCGGAGGTCGTCCGCGTCTGTGCCGACGTTTATGTATATATTAATTATATCGGCTTCGGAGTTTTCCCTATGCCCTACCGAGACCCGCGAACCGGCCAGCAACGAGCCCCCGAGAGCCCATGGGAAAATACGACGGAATGGAATGTTCGGACGCTCTCAGCTCCGGGCATCCGTGATTATTAATGACTTAGCGCTGGACGTGGCGTTGTGTCAACCGGCGTAAAAGATATAACGACTCAGTTTTCCGATAATAAACGTAAATTATCCGGAATGACGGGACCCCGTTGTTGCGCTATCGTTATGGAAGCGCTTGTGCATCTGCTTTTTAGGACGAGTGATGCGACGGACGTATGTAAATACGGTTGAAATCTTAGGATTATGGTTGTTTAATTTTATTATACGCTCCGTTGGAGAGTGGTAATATAAAATGGCTGTTGGTTTTATATGAAAAGAAATCGGGGAGACGGTTAAAGAGAATGAATATTTAGTGTGTTCGGGTGTTACAGCCATATATATGTACACAAATGTGACGTTTCGAAACAACGAGCAAAAGAACAGTTATTGTTGTAGTATTGAAATATATACAGTGTGTCCCACATCTATTTTCCCACGCATTTACTCGGAAAGTAATAGAGATAAAAAGTTGCAGTAAAATCCAGTGGAAATAAGACGACATTGTACATCAAATTCTGCCATTATAAAACATCCTGTATAAATAGCCTTTTACCCCCCTCCCCCCATTTATTTTTTTTAAATTGCATCCCTAATTTTTTTCGCAAATTTTCGGTGGTTACCAGGCTTATAAATACAGTCATATATATTTTTTTATAATTATTATACGAAATGTTATCAAAAAGTAGTTCCGAAAAACGTAGGCCGTGCATGAGAGCACAAATGCTAAACTGAAGAGTGCCGCTCCCATGAAATATGACTTGGCATCCCTTCTAATGTCAAACCAATCCACATGATTACAATATCAATGACAGGAACGTCAATTGACATTTATTGTTCATTGACTTGCGAAAAAAAATAGGGGTGCAATTTAAAAAAAAAAGTGGGGCAAGGGGGTAAAAGGCTATTTATACGGGGTGTGTTATAATGGCAAAATTTGATGTACAATTTCCACTGGATTATACTGCAACTTTCTATCTCTATTAGTTTCCGAGTAAATGCTTGGGAAAATAGATGTGGGACACACTGAATAGGCAGATTTATTTGTCATGGAATCTGCGATAATCTCGTAAAATATGGCAGGATTTTAAATGTCCTCTTTTTATAGTGCCGTTGAAAAGATGTACTACTTTGGATTTTTTTTTTCGAAATAAGTACAATAAATGATTTTCTAGTTTCGCAGCTTTAGATTAATATTCGGATTTGCTCGAATGCAATACAACTGTCCCCAAAATAATTGATACTGAACGTCTCAGATTCAATCTTACAATATCTCGTTTGCTGGTAGAGATGTAAAATCGACCAAGGCGTTGATGGAAATCCTTTACGGAACCCTAAAAAATATACTTCTTACAACTGTCCATATAGTAAACCATTCACTAAGAAACCTGCTCCAAAACTATTTGTTTTTCAATTACACCCGTCACCTTTTTGGCATTTTCATATTGCATTTTAGAGACTTCGTAGCCGATTAAAATATATTAAGAAAATAAACTAAATGACTATTTAATTTCGACAGAAGCTTATCCGCTTTTTGTGTTTCCCATTTCTTATTTTCAGTTCCTCGTATTTCGATGTGGCATTTGAATAGATATAATTCGTAGAGTGTAATGTCTCTATCTAGTTCCTGAAGCGACAAATCTATAAATATTTTATCAGCTTATAAAAGAAAAAAATTCAGATGTATTGATAGTTTGATTCAGGTATTTATCATCAATACAAATTGTTATCACATTCATTATACTTACATTTTTCGTAAGTTATTTATTTACTCAACTATATAAGTATTATAAACTGTATATACAAAAGACTAAAACTCTAAATCTTCAAGAGATGATGATTTAGCACTTGCCCGATGTAGCTCCAGTATTCGAATAATAGACGGGTCTTGATGTAGTAAAATCGACGCGTCCCTCGTATCTACGAGAGGCAAGACAAAGACTTTTCCATCGTTTTGGGAAAGGCCGGCAGCTCTCAGCGAGCATCCAATAACGTCCAAACACTCATTCATACAACACGGGCGCACAAAAAGACGCGTGCATTATACAACAGCGCGCACAAGGCGAACAACACGACGAACATAAAAGCGACCAACTCCGAGAAGTGGCCAAACAAAAGAATGTGTGGACAGGTATATCTTTGGATGATCTAAACCACTCAATACTGCAAAGTTCCCGAAGTGGATATGTTTATATATATACATACGTACTATATACAGGGACAGCATAAAACATCAAAAACTATACACTTCGTTTCGATTTTTTTTTTCTTGAAAGAGGATTTTTACTAGGAATTAAAAGTAAATACTAGGTACGAGCTAAGCTATTTACGATTGATCCTTAAAATCTCGTACCTCAATAAAAGGGGAAGATTCCCACAATGTTCATTCACTAAGTTTAACGGAAGTATCTGACAATAACACTCTCGAATTTTACTATTCGTCGAAAATCTTACTTCCCATAAATAACAATGCAAACTTGTGAATCAGTGCCATTGTAGTACCGCTATATCCACTTCCTGAGGATTTACCTGTTGTAGGTGGTAGTAAACTAGCTGATATAAATACTTTTATTGCATTGAATAGAATAAGAGGCCATAATAATTGATATGATGCACTCGAGAGGCGCTGAAACGCATCCCTCAGTCAGGTAAAGTCAAAATCCATGCCGATGATGGTTAAGATGATTATTTACATCTAATATTATTGCTTTATTCATCATAAGATATCTTTAAAGGGACATTTTACTTGGAAAATTAAAAATCCAATTTGCGTTTACCCGAACGGCAATTAGTATTAATAATAAATTGTGGTTTTAAGCTGGCATCACTAATATTCTGCAGTTATAGGAAACAAAAAATAGCAAGAAAATATATTCTTGGAATTTATTTAATATAATTTAGCAAAATTTAGTCCTTTTTTCATATCTTGTAAATCGAGATTTGGCACCCATTCGTTTTCCTTATTTTCGCTTACTAATGCATTCGAGGTGGGTGCATCAATTAATTCCATCAGTTCTTCCTCATCTAAAGTATCTTCCCCGAGTACTAGTTCTCTTACATCCTGATGGTTTACTGCAAATTCTTCATCGCTTAAACGAGAAGCAATGATGACTATTTCTGTAACTGGGAGTGAAATTGTAGAATCATCTTGTATTGCTTGAACCATTTGAGGTAAAAGAGGTTTCCCACACGCATTGAGCGTTGATGGTTTAATATCCGCGCAAGCCGATGACACGGTTCTAATACAATCTAAAATAGAAAATTCCATCCACACTTGAGTAAGAGTTTTATTTTCACTATTTTCTAATCTGTCGAAAATGGTTTGGAAAAGTTGGCGTGTGTAGTACATTTTTACAGTTTGAATGACTCCTTGGTCCGAAGGTTGTATTAATGACGTGCAGTTAGGAGGAAGGCAGACAATTTTCACATTTGGATGATCCAGTTCTATGTTGTGGCAACCAGCATTATCAAGAACCAATCAAACTTTGAAATACAAATTTTTTTCCATCGTATAGGTTTCCACTGCCGGGATAAACAATTATAAAACCGATCCTTAAATAAATCTTGAGTCATGCAAGCTTTCTTATTAGATCGTCAGAATACAGGCAATTAGGTCTTATTAATGTTTTTCATTACACGGGGAGTTGAAGAACGATTTATTATCATTGGTTTTATCATCAGGCTCCCTGATAGATTGCTGCAGCATAAAGGGTGATACGTTCTTTTGAAAGTTTAAACCCCCTAAAATTTTTCAGAATGAAGGTCCTAGATGGTAGCTTTTTCCAATATAATTCTGTTGAACCTAAACCGCGCTGTAAGAGTACCGCATTATGGGAGGGCTGTCGCAATTTCAGCTCCGCGTTTTATGGAAACCGCGTTATAGGAGGGTTGACTGTAAACGATATTCTTAAGTGGAGACTAAAAGTAGTTTCATCCAAGACTGCTAACCTCTTACGGCAAGATTATGCTGTTAAGACAATGTTTTTCTTGTCTTAAGAAGTTCTTGTCTTGCGGATATTTAAAATCTAGATTTATTTGGTCCAAGACAAATTTAGTTAAGGCAAGCATGCATGTTTCTGTGCCTAGAATCTCCCTGATATGTTTTATGCCAACTGTACATGAAAAGTTTCTTTGCTTGAATTAAGAATTTTCAGGTACGATCGCACATTTACTGTTGGCGATTTAGTTTCGCGTCCGAATTTCGTCCTTCGTCTCGTTCCCACGCGCGGTCCCATTGTCTTTCCGTGCCGTTCCCGTGTCTATAGTCTATATAGGTGCGCCGAAAAGAGGCAACAGCATCAGCCGAACCGAGCGGGCCACAACACAAACGCTCGGCCGAGCATAGAGGGTCCCCTTTGCTGTACGGGGACTGATTGATTTGTAGAGGACCCATTAGAGCGGGCCGCCCACGGCGGAGTGGCAGGACGGCCGGCCACCCTGAAGCCCGATAACCAGCTAGGAATGCGCGCATCGTTCCCCTCACTTATCCTCGTCTCTCTCTCTCTCTCTCTGTCTCTCGCTCGCTCCGTTCCTCTGTGTTGTTCGGGCGCAGGGGGAACAAAGGCCCGGTCGGCACACACTCATCACGGCGTCATTAACAAACAGAGGAAAAACAAACTCACTCACGGGTACACCTGGGTGGTTCGCCACGCCGGCCAAATAAAACGCCACGACTTAAATATGATTCGGATGGAATGCGGACCGTCAGACCCGGTGTCTGGCGCGGCCGACCGCGGCCAGCAGGACCGACAGAAACGATTGCGTTCCTCTGGCTGTGAGAACTTCATACGCGGGCGCTGGCGCTGGATCCAGATGTGTATACGTGGATTATTATAAGAAGTGTACTAACACTCCTATTTTTGAACCATAGGGTGGGTAAAACTGCTGTAGATGCCTGTACTAAGAATATTTAAAAATAGCACAATAGCACAAAAATTTTGATTTCTTCTTAATTATTTATTGCTTGATTTAGATGTTGTTAAAATTTTCAATTCCTGTAATTCTAAAATCTATGCAATAATAAAAAAATCTAGATATAAACATTACCTATAGATAATAGAGAGTTTAAACAAAATTTACAGTAAACGCGAACGCTAAATTTGACCACGTAACCAGTAGGAACGTGTGTGTAGATTTTGACATTTTCAATTTTGACACATAATGAACATAACCCTAAATACGTTTGCGGTGGTATCTGAATTGTTTCTACGACTCTTTTTTTTTAACATTTTGCGCCTCCGTCCGAAAACACTGATTTTGCATTACTTTAAATCGGCCGGAAACATACCATTCTCCGGCCTATGCCGGCAAAAAGATCACTAAAGGTTGGCAACATATACATATATTCGAGTTACTGACATTTCTGTAATTAATTGTAGATTCGATGACAGATGACAGAATTTTCGTTACACAATTTCTTAATTCATATTCTTTCCAAATCAAGAATTCGGAAGATTTTACAAGTAAAAAATTGTTAACTTGTTGCGCAACCTCTGTAGTATAAACTGAAGTCTCCATTGCCTTTATTATTATTATTGAATATGTATCAAAACTGCCAAGAAAATTAAAACGTCAAAATACTAAGCTAACTTAACCCTGATTTCAAATTCAAAATTCATACGTATTGCCAACTGTATTCTTAACTCTCTAGCGTTAATTCTTTTTATTATTTTCAACAAAATTAAGATTTGTCGGCGCAAAAAAATAGTGTGTAACACATGCACGGGCAAAAACTGTTTTGCGAGTATTCGGCCACACAAACCGTGCTCATACTCGTAAAACTATAGTTTCTGGCGTAGTGATACACATAACTATTGAATACCTCTAAGAAAAAGGATGAATAAGATTTGACATGTGGGATGACATTCTTGTCCTAAAGGAAACCGCAGCCAGGAACCCTTTAAGTAGGTACTGAAAACGAGTGGTAAGAAATTTGCAAATTTGCTCAATATCGTAGCACATAGACCATTTAATTAAATTATTAATTTTCTTAGAAACGAAATAAAAGGCGAAGCAAGCATATGGAGATTGATAAATGGGGGTGCTCTATTTTCCACTTTAACCATAAAATAACCACTATTCGAATTTCTAATTTCGAATTTTATTTGCTTGTTGCAAGTAATTCGGTACTTTCAAAAGTTAAGGTACTTCTCTTTGTCTAAATAAATGCCGCACTTAAACTTGTTAGTGCTATAAAAAAAATAGTATATTATGTCACCAAGAGTAGAAGGCGCACTTTTTGTGCTCAGCATAGAAGTTTACAGTCAACAGAGGTGTTGATAGTGACATGTAACAGATCATGAACCCACTCAAATTGAAGTTCCACCGCAACAGATAGTGTCTGTAACTAACATTCCATGCAGTCTACAAATAGGCATGTTTAATCAGATTTTTGTACGTGATGTAAAACAATTTTTCTTTTTTTAAGCTCACAAATAAAAAATGCAATTTTTTAAATAAATGCATACTGGTGCCCGTACAGAACAGCCTATATATAAATCAGCATCCGAACAAATCAAAACCTCTGCACATTTCATCGAATACTGTTACCCTTTTTTAAGCGGGCAATTATGAGGTATTTCATCGGTATGCAAACCGTTCTATAGAGAATATACATTCGGAGATATATCTTTTTGCCAAGTTCCGACTTAATCATCGGGCATTCTGAATAGGACGGAAACCCTACATTATTATACAATAATAGTTCTGGGTTAATCACATAGTCTCTTTCGTCCGATATCTTTATATTCCTCTACAATGTGCGAACGCTTATTATGGGAATAAGAAATAAAAAGCGTTGGAATTTCCTTTTTTGTCAGGCCAATACACTGATGTGACGTGGAAATTAATCTATGGATTGCCTGAACAGATTGCTATAGAGAATATAGCGTAGTATTGAAAATATTTTCCACATTTATATGTTTATTTTATTTATTTTGTTATTACACGTTTTAATTCTGAAATATTTTAGAGAAATACCATATAATATACAGTAATAATAAATAATTCATTTTGCATTTAATTTTATCAACATCCTGCTGTACCTTTTCGAGGTATATCTGATAGAACGTAATAGAAAACAAAAAAAAAATACATTAAAAAAAGAGACGCAGAACAAACAACAGTCAATATTCAATAATAGCTAGGTGTAGTAAAATTCATATGTAATAAATTACGCTTGTAATTATCGACATAAATCGTCGGCACTTTATCGTTTGAAGACGCACAGGTGTTCATACAGACATTTTTTTTTCTCTCTATGAATGATCCACTTCATTTGAATATAACCCGTGATCTTCTGGACGTCCTTGCGAATGGCTTAGGGCGATTACGATCTGCGATTTACGCTTAGTTTGTACGTTTACAAATAGGTAAGTGTCTATCAATAGATAAGGTGCTACAGAGCAACAGGGAACTATTGAACGTTGCTCTGGCACGAAGGTATATTTATTAAACGTTTTTATACTTGCGGAGAGCTTGTTAGAGCGCTTGACACTCACACATTTACAATAATTCGACTCGTCGAAGGTGAATGAAGCGTTGCGCGACCTCGAACACCCGGCCCAATTAGACCGAAGGCTTCTCTAAAGTGCATATACATAACTACACGTCAGGCAGTCGCTCTAATGCCGTTTTTAACGAGTCCCGATAATAACATAGTTCGGCACCGGATACAGTTCGACAGTCATGGACATTTGCCACCCGCAGGTTACGACCTGAAAATATGGCAATTTCACCTCCCCTCTATAATCAGAGCTTGTCTCACCGACAAAAGCCGAAAGATTTGACGGACTATCTATCTAGCGTCCTCATGTGCGGTGCTGAGAGCCTTTGAATGTAAAAAGCTGCGGTTTTTTTTTTTTTGTTATAGCCTTTCGTTTAAGTTATGTCTGCTGTTGTGAACGTGGGCGAAGATGGGTTATAATGAATAAATTGCTGATTAATCCGAATTACAATCTTATTGCTTACCTTTTTAAATTAAGGCCTATTTTCACTACATTTCCACCACATAGAACATACAACGTACAATGTACAAAATAACGTCACAAAGGAGGGGGGAGGGGTGAGTTTGCATGCAGATCCTAAGTAATCATTAATTGAATAACATGATACATTCGTAAGATATCTTCTGACATGCTTTCGAAAAGTAATGAAACTTGTAGTATAGACTGAATGTCCTCAGGCAGTTTATTATATAACTTACATCCCAGATAAGTGAGGTTTTTCTGGTAAAGAGTAGTCTTATGACGAGGAGGTAATAAGTAATTGCAGTTTCTCACATTATAAGTACTAGCAGTATATGTAGACAATTTTTTTTATTTATTTATTTATTTATTTGCCCAACAGTAAAACACCAATAACAGGGTGGTTACATAGTATATACTTATAGATATGAATATATACTTAATTAAATTAATTATATATATATATTATATACAGTGTGTTAAAAAAAGGTTGTCGGATATTTTACCCAATTGTAGTACTGGTGGAAATAAACAAAAAAGTCATAGTCAACATGGGTCCGCAATTCAACTGTTTTTGACATATAGTCGATTGCATATTGTTTTAGTAGGATAAAAATCTTTAAAGAAATTCTGATCGCAATGTAAATTAAACAAATGTTTATTTAAAGTAAAACTAAAGAAATTGTTCTACATGTCCACCGTTCATTTCTAAGCACGCTTCACACCTTCTTATGAAAGATCGACGCAATCTTTCGAAAATTCCTGGAGTCCTCCGAATTTCCTCGCAACAATTTACGATTCGTTGCCTGAGTTCTTCCAAATTGTTTACAGATCGTGCGTACACTAATTGTTTTTGATGCCCCCAAATATGGAAGTCTAGAGGTGTCAGGTCAGGGGACCTAGGAGGCCATGCAGTTGGGCCACCCCGTCCTATCCATCTCTCGTTGTAATCTTGATTTAAGAAATTTCTAACTACGATGGAAAAATGCGCAGGAGCTCCATCGTGCATAAACCACATATTTAATCTGTTAAAAAGTGGCACGTCTTCCAACAAAACGGGTAATTCATTTCTTAAAAAATCCAAGTATACTTGTCCCGTTAAACGATTAGGGAGAAATACTGGACCAATTAAACAGTCTCCAAAAATAGCAAGCCAAACATTTAGCGAAAAACGGTTTTGGTGATGCAGTTCAACAACAGCATGGGGATTTTCATCTGCCCAGACGTGATTGTTATGAAAATTGAATATTCCGTCTCTTGTAAACCCAGCCTCGTCACTAAATAAAATCTGAGTCGCAAAATTAGGAGTTTCTGTCAGCTTTCGTAAAACCCAATGACAAAAAACCCGACGTGCATCATAATCGAGAGGAGCAAGAACTTGCACGCGTTGAATGTGGTAGGGATAGAGCTGCTGTTCCCGCAGAGTTCTCCAAATGAGAGGATGACTGACGTTCAGTTCTGCGGCAAGTCTTCGGGTGCTAATATTTGGGTTGTCTTCTACCCGTCTCAAAATATCTAATTCTACTGTGGGAGAAGAAACTGATCTAGGTCTACCAGAACCACCATTAATTTTAAATGAACCAGTTTCCGACAGCCGGATATGAAGTCTTGAGAAAATCTTATCACTCGGTAACAACCGATTTAGAAATTCTTCGGCATACATACGCCGTGCTTCAGTGTCATTAAAATGCATATCGGTCATTTCTGTATTTGTGTACTTATGCATAATTTGAGAACAAAAAAAAATTTACGCAAATGATAAATAATCTGATGACAGATGTCTGACAGAACTAATTTTAAGTCACAATCAGTTGTTTGACAAAGGGAACTATTCTCAAAACCGAGAAATGTTTTTTTTTTATTTTAAAATATGCAATCGACTATATGTCAAAAACAGTTGAATTGCGGACCCATGTTGACTAGACTTTTTTGTTTATTTCCACCAGTACTATAATTGGGTAAAATATCCGACAACCTTTTTTTAACAGGCTGTATATCAACAGCTACAACTGGAGAGAGTACAGAAAAGATTTTTGAAATTGCTAGTGCAAGATTTTTAATAAATCTACTTAATAATAAAATAGACGCTCCATAGATGCTTTTTCATACCAACAGCGAGAACTAATGTTTTAGCCAAAGCTCCGATTTCTCACATGTGCAGGAATGTCAATAAACTTTACTGCGACCCTTTTCACCTTACTTCTTCCACATAAATTCCTCTTCCATTCATCATTGCTTTCTTCTTTTTTTTTCCATTTCCTAATCCTCTTTATATTCTACTTATAAATTTTAACTTTGGTATCACCTATTTGCGATATTTCTAGTTTTTGCTTAGTATTTACTTTCCTTTCTGTTATGCTTAAGCACTGTACTACTTTATGTTTATATTTGCCCTGTAAATATAAATAATTTCTGTTGGACAATAAAGATTATTATTATTATTATCGGTTAGGAGTGGACCTGTTTGTTATCACACGACAAGCAGTCTAACATGTCTTGTTAAACATTTATTTAATATTTCTTTTTTTTTCAAATTTGCCGCCCGGGGCGAGCGCCCCTCTTGCACCGTCACCCTCCTACGGTATGCTACTGCTATCCATTTGTGAATAGCTGTACTGCATTCGCCCTGTCATTAAAGCATTCCTGCCACAACAAATCCTTCAGGACGGTCCAAGAGATCCAACTACTGCTCTCCCACGAAATACCACCAATCACAATAATTACTAGCACTTAAAAACGAGAGCTTTACGGACCTCGTCGTGAATTAGTCGAATGCGTCGCCTGCGGCTACCAGGCGAGGAAATAAAAACGAAAGCGGAATAAAAAAAAATGGAAAGAACTATAAAATCAAGGGCTATTTCGAAAATTACTGTATGGTCGATTTGGTCCGGACCAGACAGAGATGACGGATCTTCGTAGGTGTGCAGTAGGTATCAGAAAAGTGTTGCAATCATCAAATGAATTCATTTGCGAATGAAAAAAAAAAAAAACAAGATCTAAATCTCTTTTTTGGAACGGCACCGTGCACTCGATAATTCCGAACAAACAACAGATTTAACGATCCAAACCCTCTTAACCGCTCTTTTTTGTTATTCATTCCGCCGTCGACAAAAGACGACCACTTCGACGGTGACTCGGTAGGTCGTTCGTTACTATAATGCGTTTCTCTTTTGTCCAATAAAAGTCACATTTATTCTACCAGAGAACTGGTGTGAAATTATAATGTTCTGCCTGTCACCAGGGATAAATACGTATCACTCTACAATATCTACCATTCGTGTTCGGTGGCCAGGTTGCCACTCATGAACGATGGAGACACAATAGCCGAATAATGGAATGACAGAACGTGCTTTGATCGGCGAGCAATAGGACCCGGTTAAGCTAGTTTAATTCGTTTTGGTAATGGTGTTTAGGTTTACGGACTGCTTTTTATGTGGGTGAATATAATGTACAAAGTAATAACTAAAGATCGGATTACGGTGGAGTTATAACTTTTCCTTCCTGGGTTTGAAATTAATGAAATCTAGGCCAAAATTCGAATCATGAAGGGCAGCTTCTTTTGACACTCGTTCAACTACACAAAATTGGATTTTTTATTTTTCTTCAGCTTCACTCATGAATATACCTTTTAACTAATCAAATATTCTTTAAAAATTTGATGAGCAACAGTCATGATTAGCAGACGCCGCGTTTTGCCTTACCAAGGTTCATCAGTGCCATCGGTTTAATCAAAAATTATATTTATGCACAAATTAAGGTTCTGGAATGAGCAGAAATGACTGGAAGTGAGATTTGTTCCTGTATCTTCAGCGGCTAGAGCGATGAAAGTGTTGTGGGAGTAACTAAGCCACCCACGGCTATTCCAGATCTTTGCCTCTCAGATATCTGGAACAGTATTTATATTTTCAAGCCTTTTTACGTAGAAATGGCTTTGGGCAAGCTCTGGTAGCTCCATACCAGTAGCGATGAACAAGTTGAGAGAATGGTGCAGAATATAAAGGTAGCTTGGAGGAAGATATCTGGTAATATTCTTCATAAGAGATTCATCATCAGGGAATGCAACTTCTATTCGAACCAGTATCGTATGGCGGAGGCCTAGATACTTTTTACAAGATTTTATAAGTTAACTAAAGAGAAAGAGTATCATGTATGTTACATTTTCATTGTATAAATTTACTGATTTACTTTGTATGTACTAGCCGTTGGAAGAACAAGATAAATATAATATTTCAAAGTAAATAACTTGAGTTGTTTTGTTGAGTTACAGAAGGAATCATGAAAAATGTCAATATATTAAAAATTATAAGAAACTAATTACGGAAAAAGCAATAAGAAACATTCATAAACTATAAATTAATGAACAGATGTTGTTTTATTGATAGTGTAATGACTGCACGCTTGGCTATCAATTGTGAGGTCTAGGTCGAATCTAGGTACTATAACCGTTTTTTTTTCCGTAATGATGAATTTTGAAAACTTTGGATCGGTCGAAGCAAATATTCAAATCAGCGATAGTTGTTTCTGTAACAAAATCTTTGTTAATCAGTGTTATTGGTGCCATAGTTTTGAGTATTTTTCTCACTACACTACCACTGTTTTTATTATCGTTTTCACATTTATCGAATTCATAAAATTTCATAAGTTTTATTTTGATATGACTGCAGATTTGAAATATAAATATTCGCTCCTGAAAGATGCAATTTTTAACATTTCACGAGCATTTCTGAGGTACCTACGAGCAGAAATTCTAGTCTTACATAATTTTCAAGTGACTCATTATCGACGGCATTCGTATAGTACCCACTTAGCTGTTCAGGTAAGCGACGTACGTGGTATAACATTGACAATACGGGTGTCTTGTTTTAGCGCTGATACACGCTGCCCATCACCGGTCACTACAAAAGTACTACTCGGGTTATATTACCTGTAATAAAGTTAAGTGCAAATTCATGCTCTCGGTTTTGGAAAAAGGGACCGCGAGCCGATCGCATAGGTCGACCGTGCGGGCTTCCGGTACTTTAAGGACAAAAGAGGACGACCTGTCAATACGTCAACATCGCTCATCTAGTTGTAAGGAGTTGTATATACCAGGAGATAAATGTTAACGAAAGTGTATTTGCCTGGACTGAATAAATGCTTACATAGTTATATATAATCTTAAATTGCTAACTCGTTTAACAAATGAGTTGCATAATTGTCAATTATAGTTTCAAATGAAAAACCTACTAAACTATTAAAATATTGTCTTCATGTGGATTAGTATCTCTTTATCATAATAAGGATAGATTAATGACGTGACTAAGTACGTCATTAATCTATCCTTACAAGGAAAATTTGCGGACAATCTTAAATACACCTTAATAAATCCTATACATAAGAAAGGCCTTTGATCTCAAACATGTCCAAAATAATAGAAAAAATAGTATCTCTGAACACAGATAAATAGCTTTCAATTCAAACACCCAAGAATTTAGAATAATTGAAATCGGCAAGCATTTCTCTTCCAAATTAAGACTGAAATGAATTTTCATCAAAACTGTACAGTTATTTCAGTTATTAAGAGATTATTATTAAGAGATTATTATTAAGAGATTGAAATACCGGCCCCCGTCTGGCTCAAAGCTGTATTTAAACGCTACAGTCTTTTCCAACGGCGTATTTTATTTTATTATTACTTAACTTACGAGAGAATAGATATCTGCAGGCCGCCAGAAAACGATGTTAGTGGTGGATTTGAGATGGATTTCTGGTCTATAACTTTGTAAGGATAATATGAGATGATTTTGGGGTATGTGTATATTAAAATGAATTAAATTAATATAAAAGTTTATTTGTCACTGAAACATTAAATACATACTAGACTCTTTTATGCACCCACATCTATTTTGCCTCTTCGTCCTTGTTTCTTTTTCCACCATCCCTTTGGCATACTACCAATCCTTTCTTAAATGGATTTTACCACTTTAACAATATATCCTAACTTTACTATTGCTGAAAACAAACTCTAATATACTTTAGGCTATATAATCTAGCATCCGTTGTTTAGTAAATATTTTTTTATTTAGATATTCTCACAGGTGCATAACTCCCATCTATATCCTCGTTCCAAACATTAACAAATATCTATTAAGCAGGCGATAAACTTCAAAAGGCTGAGAAAAAAAATCAATTACCATAGTCCCAGATACAAATACGTGTATACCTCGATGATGGTTTGATACCATCGGCCGTACAGTGTATACGCCCAGTCAGGTTCGGTATATCCACATAGCTGCGGGCACAGTTTGTTTTCACACGTTTTAAAACACTACTGGTATGCGACGGGTAAATACGCTCCTACCCGTTTTGTATACCGATTTGATTTGTTTGATCAGAAGTCGGGGGAGGGGTGCAGCCCGCTTACGAGCTTAAGTATCTCGTCTGAGGTACCGACAGTCGAGCCCCGGCCACTTGTTACCTCGCCTCTAATAGATCGTACACATCTAAGAAAATATTTGAAAATAGGCGTCGTTCCACCCATGTCGTGTTGTTCACATTTCTTACTGATATTGCTGGTAAACACGAGAAGGATGCATGGGCGTACAGACCCCTGGTCGCTTCTTTTGCCGGAGTTTAAAAGTGCTGTAATAGGAATTTAAATATGTAAACTATACATTCTATGTCCACTTCACTGCTCGTGTTTCTTTTTCCTATTTTTCTATCCTCTCCGACTGGGTTGAAGCGTCTTAATATGAAGTGAAGTATAGGGTCGATTGAAGTGAATGAAAACGGTTTGTACACTTCCAAAATTATAATTTCTTTTTGAGCTTAAATAAAGTTTTTTTAGAGGCACAAATTTAAGTAGGGATAAGCATTAAATAAACACTCTAACAAAGATTTGGTAAAATTCCTGTACGGTTTCGAATTGTAAATATTGTTGTACCTGAACGCTTTCTTAACCATAAAAACAAATGCATAGATAGGTATAAGATAATATTCTAACTAAAATTAGATAAGTTGAATAATACATTCATAACCTCTACTTCAGCGTAGCAATATGACTGCAATAAACAATATCTATAACCATTTACTTTAACATTACGGTAATACACAAAGTACAAATATATTTTATATACCCTGTCGAGGCATATTAATGTGTTTTTTTGAAACACAATTAGGTGTATTGTGTGTTTGTATATGCACAAACCTATATGTTTCAACGTTTGTAAACTATGAAAATGCAGCTGTAGGTCACCCACAGTAGTAAGAATGTATTATTTAACTACTAGATTTATTTTAAATTAGTCACTTATCTAAATATGCCTATAGATAAAAACAAAAAGAACGACCACTGGCACCTGCCACTTCCGTGCGTCCTATGTATCTACCTACAAATTGAACCCATAAAATTGAACATGCGCGCATTGTAAGTATGTATTTGGTTTCCAAAGTAAATTTCCTAACTGTGGATAAAATCACCAAGTAATTTAGTAAGAATCGCTAGGAAAGCATAAAAATTTTCGTAATAACGTATGTCACATAAGTTTTGGGAAAATTTTCGTCGGCGTAAAAATAACTGTAAATAATTTGCAATCTAGTAACCATGATAAACATATGTTCATTAATACTCAAACTTGTTATGACATTTCATAGATGTCAAATAATTTGTCCAATTATGTCGTACAAACTTGAAATACGGAAAAGCATTTACAGCCTGGTTGGACATGTACCCAAGCAAGAAATTGTAAACATATTTTGGAATCAAAATATTTCAAAGACAACCATTTATAGAAGAATTGCAAAATGTGAACAAGGTATACCATGCCTCAATTTACCAAAAAGCGAACGTCCCGGAATGTTGACCGAAAATCGCGCCAACCTAATCTGTGAAAGTGCAAAAGACCGCGTTGGAACGTCATGCCGAAAGTTATCCAGAAGATTTAATGTTTCTCATGAAACTGTAAGAAGGGTATTGAAAAAAAAAGGCCTAAAGTTTCGTAAAGGACGTAAATGTCCACGTTATACAGAGGACCAGTTACGAAGAATTCCAATGTGTTGTCGTAGATTACGCCGAACTCATTTTGCAAACAATAAAGTGATCATCATGGACGATGAAAAATATTTTACGTTCTCTCACTCAGAAATGAAAGGCAATGATGGTTTTTATACCGATAATATAGAAAATTGTGCAGATAATGTTAAATACAAAACCAAAAACAAATTTGAAGATAAAATTCTAGTTTGGTGTGCCATATCGGAGAGAGGAGTTTCACGACCTTATGTTGGGCATGTGAGGGGTGACGCAGTTAATGCCAACATTTATACCGAAAGATGCCTACCGAAGTTGCTACAGTTTATTACTACGACTCATCCACGTGAAGAAATAATGTTTTGGCCGGACTTAGCAAGTTGCCATTATGCAAGAACGACTAGAACATGGTTAAAAGCTCACAACATACCCTTTGTGCCAAGAGCAGACAATCCGCCAAATGTGTCACAAGCTCGACCCATCGAAGATTTTTGGGGAATATTGACCAGAAAAGTATATGATAATGGGTGGGAAGCTCAAAATGAAGCTCAACTAAGGCGAAGAATATATCAAAAGATAAGAGAAATTGATATAAACATCGTCCACAACATGATGGGACAAGTTAGACAAAAACTGCGTGCCACTGAGGACCATGGCCCTTTGTCATTATTTTAATTGTAGTTTTAATTAATTTAAATATAAGGTAAAATGTTGGTAAAGTGGTCATTTGAATAAATTACGTTACACTTACTTTAAAGAATTTAATTATTTTTCCCAAAACTTATGTGACATACGTTATTACGTTTTTACATAGGAATTTTACCTACAAAATGAAAAATACTGGTCGATATGTGGGAAATTTCCTAAAGTATAGGCAATTTTGCTAAAAAAAACGGAAAATTACTCAGTTTTTGGTGATTTTAATACAAGAAACAATTTCATTACAATACTAAATGCAGCGTTACAAAATGACGGGTAAAAACATTAAATTATGGTTACAAATTGAATAGTCCCAAATGTCAGCTCTAACTTTCGCAACGTGTTCCAACGAGTATTGCATCTACTTTTCCGATTCTATATTGCCCGGTTTTAACACCTTCTGAAATTTGTTCAGATTGATCTCAGCCTTCACGATCCTCACCGCATTAGATAGGGCAAGTTATAATCAAGATGAGTTGTGTCTTTTCCTCCAGAATGCAGGTCCTATTACTATAATGGACAATCTCTATAAACATCATTACAAACACGAATTTCGTATTATCAGGGTTCAGGGAAAAAAATGGCATTCCACCTTTATCTGACGATCCGATCTGTCCGACCTGAACGGACGAACGACGTTACCATATCTGTCCTCTTTCTTCTCCATATAGACGCATTCATCGTGCGCTGTTCACCCTGGAAAACACTTTTGTTTCTAACGCCCACCCCAACAATATGAACACGTCGGAGGGGCTCGAAATAAGACGCTCCGAGTATACAAATAACATAAGATCTGCAGTCAGCCACCGGTCAAAAAGCAGATCGAAACAAATTAGTCCGTACCACAACCGTCCGGCAATAATTCACGCTTGATCCTGTTCTGTGTTATCGACGGGTTAGAAATTAGTCGAAGAATAGGTTAACCCTCCGATAGGACGACAGATAGGGTGGGCTATGTTTTTTTCAACCTAATTACGTCGTAATGCGAGCGGCATCTACCCGACGTATCGCGAAGAAATTAGAATTCCAGGGAGTTAATTGGTAAAATAAGTTTTCTTACAGGATTCTATCTACACAGAGTTCAAAATAAAATATTCTTTTATCACAATTCGCTTAAAGAGAAAATGAAATAGTTTTGTTGTAAGTAAATATTTTACCAATAAGCAAATTCAAAGTTTTAATTCAAGAAGTAAGTAAGTACCTACAGTGTTCTAAATGAAAGTAGTATAATATTACAAGATAATAAGCATCCTATGAACTAAAGCTATTTTAGAAAAAAGGGGAAAAAAATAATTACAAAAAAAAGAAGAAAGGTAAAATTAAAGGTCGACGAAAGGTTACGAAGTTATGCTTTTCAAGCAGACTGGAACAATCGATCCCATAGAATAGATAAATCCCATCATCCTTGAAGGAAAGGTACTTTAAAAATCTTTTTTGGTCACCGTCAATAGTAAGCTGTTGGTACTTGTAGTGTAGTTAGGATAGGAACTAGCGGTGAATACAAAGCCTTTAATGCCAATAGGTTAGTAAACTTCCTGCAAGAACGTATGAGAAAACCCACAAGGTTTTAGAAGTGCTAATAGAGATATCGAGAACATTAAAAGAAAATACTAAGTGGAAACCAAAGAGTACACCCAGATCTTTGAATTGTGACACTCTAGGGATGTCGGAATGAAACATCTTGTGAAGGACAGAACGGCACATTTTTCGATATTTAAACGAATGTGGTTGACTGTACACCACTGGGCAATGATATTAATATCCTTCTGCATCTCCAAACAATCAGTTGTAGAATAAATGTTACGGTAGATCTTAAGATCATCTGTATACGCCAAAACTCTGCAATTTAACAGTTGACAAGTCGTTAATAAAGATATTAAACAAAAGGTGACATAAATTTGGTCCTTATGGTACGCCACTAGTAACTAAAAAGGATGCAAAAAGATCTTACCGCTTATGCTGGATCGTCATCCGAAATGTCTTCCCTAATATAAACAGCAAAATTATATTTGAAGTCATTTGTACATTGTTCTATAATTGTGATTATTGTATGTACCTAATTAAGAAAGAGAGAATTATCAAGGTGTGTCATAGAAGTTTATTTTATTTAAAAGTATGTTTGAGTACCTGATTTATAATAAAATATAGATTTTTTTGGTAGGATTAAATAAATTAAAATAGACGCCAACGTTTTTTGTACTTTTTTCTTAAATATTTTATTAAAATATTTGGGATTAGTATTCAATGTTGCTCTCAACCAAATTAACAAATAACATTTTATTTTCAAATTACTATAGTAAATAAACTTTTTAAACTAGTTCAGTTTTGGTAGTGTAATACGAACGCCGATTGCATAGCGCTGCAATCTTAACTATTGTCTTAACGTGAATCGACTATAGTGATTCCTCATCAAAAATTAACGAATCCTTAAGTATGGAGACCGACTGTCTGGTACTGCAGTATGTGCGCGGATGGGGTACGCGACCGGCATCAGAGCTACAACAGCGGTCAATGTTCACGACTCATCTCCTCTAATATTTCGCTTGTACGCTTCGACGAAAATGTGGATACGCGTCTTGACATCTTTGTATTGATGCTGGCTGGACGGAAACATATTGATTCAAATCTCCGTCTCGGAACGTTATATAAACATTATTATGTGTACGCGCACCTGATGAAGGATGAATCGCCGTCCGTAATATAATGCGAGGAGTCTCATCTTCATCTCTGCTCGCTGCTCGCGCGGAGAGCACACACTTGCCTGACTTCTAGTCGCACTGCGGTGGTGCTTCATCGTCGGCGACGAGGAGGGACGGTAACCCAGGTGCATAGCTCGAAGGCATGCATTCCGTACAAAACACGCGCTGTTTGCTCATCATCCTCTCCTCTCTTTCTATTCGAACGGGCGGACGAATTTCCCACACTCTCTCAATCAAATCCCATTACCACAGGTTTATAAATCTCTCTATATGTACACATATCTTATGTACGTGTATATTATATGTGCGGAGAAGAGGTAAGCGCATAAATTTATCCACGAATTTATTGTACATTATATACGTGATTTAATCTTTAATCTTTGAACTCCACTCGTTGGCCGTTTTAGTGCGTATATTTCAACGTGCTGTCCCGATCGGGGACGAGAGAGCCAGTCTCCGTGGTGTCTGGCCGCGCATTCTGGACGTAAATAACGTGTTTTTGTCGATTCGCGATTATCCTACCTTTATATGGCGAGTGGTTATCGCGTAGGCTATCGAAATACGAGGGAAAATGTTTATGTAAGCCATCTAGGTGTGAAAGAAAGGATTCGAAGTGGTCCCATTAACATTTTACAAGCGCACTCGAGTATCTAGTATATCATCCGGTACCTTCACTCCCTCTAGAAGACTGAAATTTAATTATTTCTTTGTCGAATAAACAGTTACTGTCGATTTTGGACGCTCAAAGGCTGGTGGAAAATAAAAATCGCCAGGACAGAGACAGTTCGTAAGGAACTAACATCTGGATTTACAAAAGATCTGTCTAGTTAAGACGGGAAGATTGTTAAAATCCGGTTGTCATATTGACTAAGTAAGCACAGTATAGCCCTGCTAAAACATACAATTTCTAGATTCTGCTAAGATGCAGAAGAAACCTCAGTCTATATTGATTGCCAGTCCAATAATAATAATAATCATTTATTGTCCAACAGACATACATCCAATTACAGGACAACAATATAAATGATAAAAACTAATAAAAATAAAACAAATTCTAATTAAGTGCATTAAGTTAGTTATACAAATTATTCTAGTCAACTTATGTGTTTTGTAAATAACAAAAAGATACCAATAATAATACAAAGAAAAAAAAAACACAAGGTAAACATTTAAAGTTATCCAAAAATATCCGGAAGCAGCATATTCGCATTTTGGCACATCATAGTAATTGGCGCTCGGGCTAAGACATTTGTACGGGCTGTTGGGGTGTAAAAAGTGTTTGTCGACAGCAGTGACCCCATATTGGGGTGTTTCTTTGCCACTATATATATATAATAATATGCCTTTATTGCCCAACAGAGTAACTCCAATAACAGGACAAACAGTGAGAGATAGCTAATAATAAGAGAAGGGGTGCTCAAAAAATCTTAACTAGAATAAACTTAACATAATAACTTAACTTACATAACATAAATTACAATAAAAGTAATGTAACAGAAGTAAGATAATAACAAACAATAATAATAAATATAAACATATAAAGTACTGACATTATTAAAGAACATGATGGAAGAATCTATGGAAACAAGAAGATTGACTAGAAATTTTATTGCATCGGTTCCTTGTAGTATTAAATATGCACCTATTTCATCAAGAAGTTGAAAATATTACCCAAGGAGAAAACTGACATTTATCTGTAAAAGGATTTATCTTCCAATTGTTTCATTTTTTGTCCTTAGTAATCAATCAGTAAAAGGATTTAATTTTAAAGTTGTGAATAAATAACTGCAAACCGATCCCTCATCCTATTGGGTCTCTTTTAGTTTCTCCCATAATAATCTGATGAAACTTAATAGCCATTAGTTGATGATCAAATATGTGTTGCAAATTGCTTTTTCTCCTAAAAAATAATCGTCCACATAATCTCGTGACACAGACTGTATATAGTGTTAAACATACACTTATATACAAATGGTATACGGAGTATACTCGTACACACACACAGGTGAGTGAGCATTGTGGGAACGGATCCAGTGGGACAAGCATCGAGCCGTGCGGCAAGTAGTAGCTGTACCAGCGGCACCATCGGACCGGACGGCTGCCCTGCCAGCAATTAACATTCCTCAACAGTTGCCATCAGCTACGTCTTAGAACAAAGATATCTGTGTGTGGATATTGTGTCTTCTTCGTTGGCGTTCATTTGTTACCGGCCGACTATCACTTATTTCACAGCCCCTCTAAGAGACCGGGCCAGTTCTCGTTTTAAGTTCGCGGCCGGCTGGGAACATTTGAAAATGTCGCGCGCCCATTGGTCGTCGCTTTGTACATGTTTATGTAAATTCCATCGAGAGATAATCGGATTGGGACGCTTGCTATGGGTCCGTTTCTTGTGGGGGATTTCGGCTTTACAACTTGTTTTGGGGAAATTAAAGGATTACATCTGGAAGATACTTGTAGGTACCTGTAAAAATATTAATATCAATCCACTCTGGTACAAGTGTCAAATCGTCCAAACGTCGGCTTTAAAAATACTATATACATAATATTTAATATTTCACAAAGATTGTACTTATGTTTTGATAAAATTCTCACTTACTGTGCTTTGTGAGGTAACAAGACGCTGCTTGTGTGATTTGCCGTGTTGATATTGATGGATTCTAATTAACAGCAGCAAAAAGGGTTTCAAAAAACTTCCAAACTCTGTTAAATTGGTGTATAAATTCTTAAAGGTGTCTAACGATGATTGAGGGCGATCAAAATATATATAAAAAAAAAATAGCGTTCGATGGCTTGTAAACTATTTTATTACCAACAATATATCATTGGAACATATCAATTTTCTCGAGATTTGCATACACCATAATTAACTTTGTAAAGCAACTAAAGAGATAATCAAAAGAAATGTCAAATTTTAATGTTCCTCTTTTATCAAAAGCAGGATTGGGCAAAAACAAGTGAATCTCCTGTGTATTAATTATTAATTGACTGATTGTCAACTGCGAGCCAATGGAATGTTGATGTTAAATAAACCTTTTTTGCAAATTTTACTTCGAGGCATGGTTCCTTTTCAATGATTTGAGCAACGTAATACTTAAATGATTTCTTGAAAGATAATTCCACTATTATCCAATTACCAACTTCTATGGCTTTTGTGCCCTTGGTGACATTTTCCATAAATGTGTTTTCTTCTTCGACATCTCTTTCTTTCATTCTTCTTCTTCAAAAATCGTTTTGCTAGTATAATAGCTGGTACAGTAATGGTTTCTGGTAAATCTTGTATCAATACCTTAGAAACAGATGGACAAACTAACACTGCGCTGGAAGTAGATGGACCAAATAACCAAACGTTGAAAGATTACTGGGAAGGCAGCCAAAATCTTCAAATTAAAACGACTCGTTCATACATTAATCTGAGCTATCGCTAATTCTTTATTAGCTTCTTCAGAGATACAATATTTGGAATTGAGAAAACGACGTACAATCCGAAACTTGAAGATACACGAGTAACAATGTAGTAATTACATCGAAAAGTTTTAAAACAACAAACTCATCCAATAGTAGACCAGAGTTCGGTGTTCCTAATTTGAAGAGTTTGGCTACCTTCCCTGTAGCCTTTCAACTTTTCGTCCTAACTTAATACAGAAAGCACTACCACATCTCTTCGGACAAAATGATGTTGTCTTTGAAGTACATGGATGGGATAATACTGCCTTGGAAGTAGGTCTAGCAGTACCCTTTAATGGAAAGCAATCCATTATTGATTTTAGTTTCTTGGGGAAAAGCTGTACTGGAAACAGATGGGCTAACATCTCTTAGTGAGGAAGGATCAGGTATCGCTTCACGAGTAGCATTTTGAAGAAGTTTCCATCTTCTTAATGCATCAGGATAAAATTTACGACTGGAATTACTTTATCGTTAAAGATACTTATACCAGCTTTTGCGAATCCATTTATTATAATAACTGGATCCAATTTCCACTATATTTTTTAAACAACAGCGGAAAATATATTTTGCCACTTAATCAGTTCTTCGTCTCATAACAGCTTTAGTGGCTTAAAAACACTCAAATCCATCGGTTGTAGGATATGTCTAGCACGGGGAGGCAACTTTCACATGGTAACTACACCATTTTCCAGTCGACAACAGAAATGGTAATAGGCAAACTATGTCTGTCGTAAATAAGCACTATTGGCCTGTCGGTGCGTAGATTTTTTAAATAATTGTTTTCAAAGTACTTTTCAAAAGTGTCCGCACTCATTCATCCATTCTTAGTGGGAGATCAATGACAAGGCGAGTTTTTTGAAGTTATATGAAACAATGGTGACCATACACACTATTAAAAATTAATTTCCAAAAAAAAAATCATTTTATTCACTCGTTTTCCTCTGTGAGACTAAAGTTACAATTCCACATTTCAAATAATTGTAAATTTTATATTTACATAGCGACAACAAATAATAAAACAATTTACTGTCATTGCTTCTGTCGTTCTAATGTCAAATAACCAATAAATTCGTATTCGTATTACAATGTTTTTATTTTATGCGTTAAACTCTCGTGAGGCTAATCTGTTGTCCTGCTGCGAATATTACACGTTCGCGCAAACTGATCGCACATGCACATGACAGTACAAATTCGGAGAATAACCTACTGTGTTGTTGCTAATAGTAATTTGACATAAACTAACGCACAGACCCACTTCTCTACAGTGTTTCTCTAAATTTTACTCAGTAAACTCGGATGAGGCTAATTAGTTGCCCCAGACTGTAGATAAACAAGTTTCCATGCAGATGCCTATTTCTACTCATACAACAGCAAACAATATATCGTTCCATCATGGTTCCATCCTATATCATTTAAAAATACGACAAAATATGTTTTGAATAATTCATGTAAAAAAATGCTTCTTCCGTGCTTATATAATCTGAAACAATATATAAATTTACACGATCTAAAACCAATACAACAGGTGCTTATAATGTATATTACATTACACTCACCAGAACATTCTCACTATATCTTCTGTAAGAACAATTCAACATATCTTCAACATAACCTTACTCTACCTCTGCTAAACCTGTCTATCTGCATTCAAATCACATTCATACACACTTAACCAGAACAAATTTAATTGCAAATCAGAAAAACATCTAAAAATAGCTACTAGCTATACCAGATTATTATATGTAAAAAAAAATTCATACTTACGACTGTGGAATGTGAGTAGTACGGTAGATTTGCATAATACAAGTTCATACACGTATGTATCTGCATTTCTACATAAGTACGTACAGCTGTCTTTTAAAAACGTAGGTGTTATTAAGTGTAAAATATTCGCTGCAGTAAGTGGCGATGTATGTAAAAAAGGTTTCGCTTTTAATTGAAAGTGATTACCTAATTAGTTACCTACTGTAAACTGGTCTCTTGCTTCCTATAGGGATTTTAAATTGCGCATTCAGTATCTAAATTTGCACCGCGTAAAGATCCAAGATTTGTTTGTGTAACATTTCCGTAACGTACCCTCAGACATTGTAACTCAACATCGACTACCAGTTTGCTTTCATTAGCTTCGAAAATAGCTTTTAAAAATGGTACAGACGAGAAGAAAAAATATGTAACGCGCTCGTCGACAAGTACATTGAGCAGAATCTTACGATTCCCGGTTTTTACTTTTTGTTCTGTATAACCCGAATTGCCCATTACACTTTATATAATAAACTTTTAAAGAAATTTACTGCTGTTTACATTACTTGATTTATTATCGTCAGAAATAGAATAAATATGTCAATTGCGATATTCGCGCGACATCTGCGTGTCAATGTCTGAACTTCTCGATGAGTTAGCATTGGCGGTATTGGTAGTGATCTATTTTTTCTAATAAAAATGCATTTTAATTTTAATCTGGATAAAATTCCATTTCCTATTGTATTAAAATTTAAATTTATTGAACATAAAATGTTTACGAGGGATTCTTTTAATTGATATGTTGCTATAATGATTATTCGCACCCGTCGACAGTCAGTTTGAAATCATTGTCATTTTAACACACTGGGAATTATAATCTATTAGAATACACTGGCAAGTATTTATTTAAACAATATAACCGTTGTTTACATTTGCGCGAAAAGCTAATTTGAATCGATTAACACAAATATTTATATCAATTCCGCTAACAATTAGAAAATTACAAGTCGTACTCAATCACGGCGGGAATTTAAAGCTCACCGTTTTCTCTTTAAACATAACGTTTTTTCGACATTATTTCTAAATATTTAATTTTGTAGAAACTATTTAATTCCTTTCATTTACAAATTCCTAACTTACCGACATTCCTAACCCCTTTGTGCAGTGTTGCCGTTTCAGTACATTTGTATCAAATTTAGTACTTTTCAGTAATTTTCAATACATTGTACTACTATTGTTAGAATACTATATTTTCAGTACTATTAGATGTTTTGAAAAATATCGTAATGTTAGTAAAGTTTATCTACAATTAAAAATTAGAACATTTTACTAGTACCAACCCAAACCTATAGTTGGGTCTATAGTTGTTAGTGTAGAGTGTAGGGCATTGTGAAGGGTCACGTTTTTTAACGCAAAAATTGAATTATTTGAGTTTGCCCTGAAATGTGAAAGTAGTCACGAATTACAAAAAGTAAAATAAACGGTTTAACGGTTATGCGTTATGCTTATGTGCATGTGCAATGCAAAATTGAACCAGTGAATACAACTATAATAAACAAAATAATTATTTAATAAGCATGGACAAGTAAGAATATTAGATTGTTCGGTAATAGCAACATAATTATTGTGTCTTATTTAGGTTTTTAACTCATCATTCACAAACTGATACAAATACAGCAAGCGAAGAAGATATAGAGGTAAATCAAAATCAATCGACTAAGAAGAAAAAATATGAAGTAAAATATCGGGAAAATTGGGAGGATGTATGTTTTATTTTAAGTGAGATGTTAAAACATATATATCTATTTTAATTATTTTAGGATTTTCCATTATGGTTAAGTAAATGTAGTTATAACAAAGCCTTTTGTAAAGTTTGTCAAAGAAAATTAGAGGGTGGGAAGAAACACCTGAAACGTCATTCATCTACAGCAATCCATCTGCGGAATATGAAAAAGATCATAGGTGCAGTAAATATACAGGATGCTATCGCTAAATCATATTCGCTGGATCATAAATATGCAGTTAAAGAAGCAGAATTAAAGTTAACTATGTTTCTTGTAGAACATAACCTATCTTTTAATATAGCATCACATTTACCGCAATTAGTGAAATCTGCTTGTCCTGATTCCACAATTGCATCTGACATTAAATGTTCAAGAACTAAAGCAACTGAGCTGGTAACTGATAAAATATATCCTTATATGCAGAAACAACTTGTTGCTATATTAAAAAAGAATTTTTTCTCTATAATTGTGGATGAAACCACAGACATATCCACAACAAAATGTCTCGTTATTGCAATCAGATTTTATGATGAAGAAAAGAAAAAAAGTAAAGATTGCTTTCTATCACTATTAGAAGTAGACAATGGTACAGCTGATGGTATATTTAAATGTATATGTAACCTTTTTGAAAAATTACAAGTACCATTATCACAAATTATTGGATTTGCTTCGGATAGTGCTTCTGTTATGGTAGGGGATTTAAATGGTGTGTCCACTAAATTAAAACGTATTTTACCTAATTTGTTTGTAATAAAATGCATGGCGCATTCCCTACACTTGTGTGCATCAAAAGCATGTTCAAGGCTACCAGAAGATATAGAAAAACTAGCAAAAGATATTCATAATTACTTTGCTCATAGTGCTAAACGAAAAAAGGAATTCATTGAATTTCAACATTTTACTGATGTTTCTCCTCATACATTATTACGACCATCCCAAACACGATGGTTATCACTACAATTGGTTGTTGATAGGATTGTTGAGCAATGGCCTGCCTTAACATTATTTTTTCAAAGTGAGTGTTTTATTACAAATGTGCCCGAGGGTCAAATTATACTTACAAATTTAAGAAATCCCATTTTTAAAATATATTTTCTTTTTTTATCTGATATATTAGCAGTTATTACAAAAATGAACAGAGAATTTCAAAGTGAAAGCCCACAAATTAATATGTTATTGAGTAATATTTCAATAAATTATAAGATGATCTTAAAATTTTATATAAAACCTAATGTAGTAAACAACACTCCCTTACATATATTAGATCCAAAAAATCCGCATTACTTTCTTAACTTAGAAAATGTATATCTAGGTCACAAAGTGGAAAATTATTTATTAAATATTACAGTATCACAAGGAGATATGGAACAGGTTCGTACTAGATGTTTAGACTTTTATGTAACTTTATCGAGTCAAATTAAATCAAGAATTGATTTTAATGACGAATTTTTAAGAAATCTGAACATTATAAATCCAGAAAATGTATTCGATGACAAGGAAGGCCGAGGTTCAATTACACCAATAAGCCAAAGATTTCACCATGTACTTACTGCCCGAGAATTGGAAAATATTGCACTAGAGTGGCGTATGTTACCAGAAATCAAACCTGAAATTCATATTGCAAATATTGAAGAACTCATTATATATTTAAGTAACAAATTTGACGGCTCTGGACATTTACTATTTAAAAATTTTATAAAATTACTAAAAATTATTGTCTCATTACCACATAGTAGTGCGGCTGCTGAGCGCTTTTTTTCAACTTTAACGTTGATAAAAACTAAGTATAGAAATTTATTGAATATTGAAACCATAAATGGTTTAATGATGTGTAAGTGTATTACTGAATGCTTTAAATGGATCCCTCCAAAAGAATTAGTACAGCAGTGTTACTAATACCTATTTTTATATAATAATAAATATTTTAAAATAATCATTTTTGATTTATTTATCCCAAATATTGCACCTCGTAATCTGATTTTCGAAAGCTTGCACATTTTATTATTGAAAAATGTGTAATATTGTTGCTAAATATTTACAGTCAAACAGTATTTGATAAATTGTGTTTACAATTTTTTAAGTTTCCCGCTCTTTTTCTAGACTTATTTTTTTGTACAATTCAGTACTATTCTGTTAGGACAGTTGGTACATCTAAAAATTTCTGAGCGGCAACGCTGCCTTTGTGTCTCTTCGCAATTTTGACGTTTCGTGCAGTCACACTTGTTAATAAACAATAAAGTAGACTTGTTCGAAGAGGAACCTACTAACGCTGGTGTTGAGATA
This sequence comes from Cetonia aurata, assembly GCA_949128085.1. Classification (NCBI taxonomy): domain Eukaryota; kingdom Metazoa; phylum Arthropoda; class Insecta; order Coleoptera; family Scarabaeidae; genus Cetonia; species Cetonia aurata. The sequence continues at coordinate 43,139,478 of OX421885.1, forward strand.
TCAAAGAGGTTTTTATTTTAAATAGCCAAATGTCTAATAGATACTTTCGGCAGATGCAAAATAATATTTATTTATACAAGCCGAATAATCTCACTTGAAATGTATAAATTATCAGCTTATTTTATTTACAAGTGGAATTTGCAACTGATTCGAATCTAACGTGTTTTAATCAAATTTTGTTGTTGTTCAAATAGAGGTCGGTAGTCGTTTGAACAAGGCTATTTAGTTGATTAGTGATATGAAAAGGTAGGTGCAAATTGAGACCACAAGAGGAGTTTATTAACAGTGCTTTTTAATTAAAATAAATTCAAAAGCTAGTTAAAATAGACTTTTTAAAAGGAATTCTACCTGAATCTTTTTATATATTATAAATACTTACGTTCCTTTTCCTACGTTTTCCAAGAGATATAAAAATCTGTTTGAACATTTCTTATATCTGCACGGTCCCTTTTTTACTCAAATTTTTCAAGGTAGATAGTACTAGTTAAAAATTTGAAGAATTACCATTACTGAATTCCTTTTACTGTATCAGCTTCTATAATTATTGTTTATATTGCTTCATCAGAGACAAATATAGGCTAATATAGGCAAACACGAGCGAATAGTAAGTTAATGATTCAAATGTATAACTGAGATGCAAATTAAATTAAAAATAGCCTTAGTCAGACAAACACATGGGTAAGGTGACTTTTATATGCAAAAATATTTTAAACAGAAGTTTCGATATATGTAACTGCTGTTGAGATGGTGCTATTGTAGTTGCTATGATAAAAAGTTACATAAAAGTCATTTCATGCGCTGCAATTATTAAAACGCAATTAATTTTGAATAAAAACATACTTATTATGGCACTAATATGACTAAAATTAATTTTTTGACCTATTATTTGAAGGAAATTAAACGATAAAAGATATTTTTATTTTTCTTAAATTATCATGTCCAATATTAATTTATAATTTGCTTGTTTATTAAAATGGACTGTCCTTTAAGGATTTAAGAACAAAATTGAAGTTAAGTTGGTGATATGACTTTGATATTCTTGATACCAACTGTTTTATGTTAAAATTTTTATATGAAAGAAATATTTATCCTTACTTATGCATATTATACTTACCCGAGTTTCATGTTCACATGCAACTAAAATTAAAAACTTTTTTCGTAGTTTACAACGTTTATTTTCTTATAAAAATATCATATAAGTACTTATAGTTATACAATAGTATATACAATGAGATTATTTGATACAAAAAAAGGCACAAGTCATTGTTGCTATTAACAAATGAAATTCAATGTTACACTATACTGATGTAATCAGAAATTGTACGTATGTATGAAACGATAAAAAGTGTTTGCAAAATTAATTGTAAGATTCCGGTCAGCTATTATCAATACAAAAAGCAGTATAAAAGTGTCTTTTATTTATTTTGCATACAACTGCAAATGAACAGTCGATTTTTTCTTAATTATTAGTAGTACATTTTTTGCCCTTAGCGTAAGATATCTATTTACAAGTGAAATGAAAAGAAACCCAAAACCAAATTAATTTTATATACATGAACTAACGATTTTTTGTTTTTAAATTGAAAGTATCAAAAATCAGTTTGACTGAATTTAATAAAGATCCCATATCCTTAAATAAATATTAAGATTACATGGTATTTGCATAGAATAATGGGGCGGTATCTACAGGGTTGTCAAAAAGGTCTCTCATGTAATGGAAAGATGGGCATGTCTCTAAATCTCCGCTTACGATTGTAGTGGGAGGCACATCGTTCCGTTACCTATGATTACACCGGTATATTATATTATACAGATTGTCTTAAAAGTAGGTAAACGCGCAATTGCTTTGTTAATTCAAATAAGACATATCCAAAAGAATTTTTAATAGATTCAAAAATGTTTATATTTTCGATCGAGTCCTTTTGACAATCCTGCTTGAGAAATGTAGGAATATATTCTTTATTTAGAATATTTAACGGTTATTTGTTTGAAATACCACTGCTGGTAAGTATTGTTAACGTCGCAGGGCATTAACGATAGCTGTGACGTTTGTGGATGCAAAGCCATGCACTTTTTATGTACGCGATGCAACAAGACGTGGGTATCTTCGTCATATAACCATGGACCATCGACAGTGCCCAAACGGCAGAAAGCTAATTTAATCCCTTGCGCATCGGCTTCGATGCAACGCTCACCAACTCCTAATTGTCCCTTCGCGTTCAGTCTTATTAATTGATTGTTTCCAAAACCATGACAGTGGGATATCGCCATCAAAGCGGGAGGACCATGGCCTAAGGTGTCTAAGCATTTGCTGACAGCTCCCGATCGTAGTTCCCCATAATGTATGTTCGGAGGCAGCTCAGGATATTTATCCAAGACGTCATACGCGACATTATCCATGTACCACTGGAAGCTTTTGCAACTCAAACGCTCTTTTAAAGCCACCTGTTCGGAAATGTCCCCCATGTCTAAAAATCGCGCGAGAGGTTCTCGAGTGTAGAAGTATTCTTTGTATTTCTCATCGAACCACGTTTCTATAACGCGTTTGTAGTTAATTGTAATCAACGGTCCTTTCTTTTTATTCGCTAATTTTCCGAAATTATACGGCATGAAACTGCGATAGACGTGACCGACCTTCGAACAAGGCACCCATTCTATACTACCGCCGCATTGCCAGATCTTGAAACTCAATTCGAAATTTTCACCACCCCAGACTAATAAACCCGGATCGTACGCGCCAATCTCTAAGAAATATTGCCTATCGATGGCAAATAATCCCCCGGCGTGTGTGGGGCTCTTATACGGTTCGGAGTTGTATTTCCGCGTTGCTAATTCCTTCTGAGGTACCTCGTTTTCCTTATAGAGCATACCCCATTCGAAAATCCCGCGGAAATGCCTGTCATCCCCGTAAACCGGCCTAACCTCCCAACTTTTATGATCGATGCCATCTATGACGGGAACCGTCATCGTTTTACGATCGCGATAAATCGGCGCCAATAACGGCGGTAACCAATTGAGGTTAACTTCGCAATGCGCGTCTAAAAACATTATAACCTCACCTTTCGCCTCCATAGCACCCTTGGATCTCGTCCGTATCAAACCTTCGCGTTGCGTATTTCTAATTAACCGCACTTTTCCGTCGAATCTCGCGATGTATTTCTCTAACTGTCCGCTTTTTAGATTCTCCTTGTCACTGAAATCGTCCACTAATAATATTTCTTTTAACAAATACGCAGGTGTACGATTTATAACTGAATGCACTGTACGTAAAAGCACTGACCACCCCTCGTTGTGGAAGACGATTATGACACTCGTTGGTGGAAGATCGGTGGGGTAATCCCAATGTTTGCACTCCTCTAATCGCGTGTCCAAGATGTTACGGTCGAGGGAAATCTCATCGGAACAAGCGATGTTCATTCCATACTGGGATTCCGATTGGTCAGCATCGTTTTGTTGATCTTGACGTAGGTGGTGAGGTTTCCCATTTTCTCCAGGCCCATCGATCACTTTGATGTCCCTCGGTTCGAAATTACCTAAATCGTCGACTAATTTCGGTCGCTCACGATCCTTTTCCGAGGCCCTTGAAGATCTTAACAAGCCACCCTGCACATTTTTCGAGGATGTTGCCAGTAAATAGAGCAATGGCACTAATATGCAACAGGCTGCTAACATTCTCACGTAGCGAGTTCTTTTTAAAGTACCGAAGCGTAGCAGTACCATTTTTCACTTTTACATTACCTTCGGGATCGAAATTAATACCGGGAAACTAATATTTTTGCAGCACGTGTCAAAAATGCGAATGCCAAGGTGGCAGAAACGGTTCCACTTCATTAACACCTCTATATTGATATATCATTGATACTGACAGCCGGACGTTACAAATGCATTTCATCTAATCGTGCCACGCTGGATGATTGTCGAAGGTGCGACATTTAAATATCGGATTGTTTCGGTTCTTAGAGGAATGTGGAAATTTGATGACCGTTTGACATTTCGCTTCGGTTTATCAACAAAGGCTTGAAAGGCCTTTATCTGATAGAAATGTCACTGAATTGTGCGTTCAGCTAAAGTTTATTATTTGTTTCCGATGTTTATAAATTGATTTTTAAAAGAAAAATAAGTTCTGATAAATAAATAATAGCAAGTAAATGCATTTGAAATAAGGTAAATATATCAATATGTATCGCAATAACGTTTCGTTTCTATGTAAGGTAGGAATCAGCCATATGCATTTCTTTGGGTGAACGCACAATTACTGTTATTATTTTTATTGATATAAATCAAAAGCTACAGAAATAATAATTATTATTATTTTATAAGCGTAAGTAAAGCAAATGTAATCATAAATAATAGTTATTTTATCATTCTTTTGTAAATTTCTATGTTGTCATTTGTATCTACTATTTCATAGATGTCGTTATATGTATCATATCTGGAACTTGTTCTAAGTAAACCTAGATGGCGCAGCATATAAGGTTTTGCATGAGTAAAACCCGTGTTTTTTTAATCAAATTTGGGTAAATGTAAAATTAATCCATTACGTTCGTAATTAATGCTGATATGCTGGAGTTCTAATGAACGAATACTGTAATCATCTCCCCGAATATGGGGATCAATTTTTAATGCCGGGCTCCATCTCCGGTATTTCCAGAGGAACGGAAATAGATTTAAAATTTATGCCCGTTTCCGTCGACCGAAATGGGGTTGTATAAACATCGCGTTTAAGCCTTTCGCCGCTTTGTAATTTAACGAAATACGGCCGGGTAAACAATTTAGAGCGGACGCGAACGTAGCGAATAAAATTGGAACGTAATCAAGTCAATTTCGACGGTAAGCCTCTGTCCGCCTGCGGAATAAATAGAGAAATATGCCGTCGCTTACCCCCAGAAAGCGGCGATGCGTATGCAAATTACTTAGGGGCAGATCGCGCGGCATTTCAAATTGTTCCGTCTCCATTATTCTTTTCCGTTGTTCCGTTTCGGCGGTCGGCCGGGAGTGAGATTTTTCCGTAGATGATTTATTTTAGTTGCGGGGGAATTTATTTTATTTCTGTTTAATGTTTCGAGAGGGTTTTTGTAAGATATGGAGAACCGAGAGAAGAGAAATGAAATTGCCTTCATATCTTATTAGCGCTGAGAGATGTTATATTTTAGCGTTGTGACAGATGACATAACCTCATCAGTGCGCAAGGAATATTCATAGCTTATAGCGTTTTGGCAAATTTTCGTTTGGTACGGACTTTTGAACATGTACTAGTTTGCTCGATGTACCTGGAAGCTACGCTTCATGAAATGCTTTAGTTATTTTCAGCAGCCTAATGAAAAATTACAAACATATAGGTGTATACAGGTATTAGTAATTGTCAAAATATGCCGTATTTAATTTTTTAATAGTGTAGTCAATGTGAACGCTGTAGAAACATTTTACCTGTTCGTTGAACTTCATTGTTTTTCTCACACTTTTTTTTATCAAAATGGAACGTTTTGACCTTGTTAGTGAAAATTGCAATATTAGATAACTCACCTGAAAGTGGTATATATAAGGTTTGTAAGTGTAAAAAATATGTTGTGCATTTGGATGATATAATGGAACATAATTTGCGACTTGCTCCTGGGTAAAGTGTTTTTATTTAAAGGTTAGTATGCATATTATTGATATATTTTACTCGAAACTAATTGCATGTTAATCCTATACACACGAGTGTAGATTACGAAACCCTATAACGATATAATACGTACAGGTCTGCAATTATAGGTGTTAGCATTTCGCATATCATGACTTACTAATTAGTACATACATATTGGTACTAATAGAGATGTTTAATTATGTAAATGAGAACAGCACGAACAATACCGTTAATCGGTTTATTTAGAACTAGAACTGATATCATTGATGATTCTCACGAAATTCGTGGTAACAAAATATCAGGAAAACATATGTAGGTATATATCTCCCAGACTTTCTATTTGCTTTGATATGCATCATATGGAATTTTTCTAGATTTTAATGTTTATGCACCCTAATTAATATTTATTAATCTGAATGCTTTACAATAATTACTTATTTGGTATATGGCGTATACATATAAAATATGTTTCTTAACAAAATTGTACAAAACGCCATTTTTAGCACAGTTTCCCCAAATTTGGCAGTCAAAATCAATCGCAACCATGTATTAGTGTTACAAAGGTTAACTATAATTGAAACTGATTCAAACCTTGTGTACTCGTAGTTTATTAAATAAGTAATTATTGTAAAGCATTCAGATTAATAAATATTAATTAGTGCTAAAAATGACGTATACATATAAAATATATTTCTTAAGAAAATTGTACAATTTTTGTATGCTTGGGACTTTTTGTTTGTAGAGTGTCAACTTATAGCGAATTCCATTGGTTGCACTGAGGGCCTATAGATGGACCTTTTAGCACTGATTTTCAAATTTTCACCATGAATTAAAGAAAGGAAATTGGGCCGAAATGGTTAGTGCATGAGGTGCCAACCAACAAAAAGTTTGTTCAATGTTTAATGTCCCAACTTTGACGTAATAGGGCCAACTATCGCACCCCTGCATTAAGTGTACATTGACAGCTTATCACTTTGTTTCATATTGACGCTAAATTACATGGCCTCCCTTGATCGTTTCTCTTGTTTTGTTTTTCCACTAGTGTACCTGTTTCTATTTTACATTAATCTTTGTCATTCCATATACTTAATTACTTAAACTTAATTCTAATTAATAAGTTTAATATGAGCAGCGTTAGACAGCTTAAAGTATTAACAAACGATGAATTGGTACTATCGCAGTAAGAACATTTTGGAAGGCACTGTAGATGTACGTGACTTTGTCCAAGTTTGCACAAAAGAGTGAACTTGACACTTTTCGTGAGTTTCACAGTGATAGGTAATTTTTAAATGTCAGCTTGGGTGGTTTTAATACTGGGAAATGTGACTTGACACCCCCTCACGGATGGATTTGTTCGGATAACTTGGTAATCGATAACCGAATCCTTTTGAATGCTAATATTGTGAAGTCTTTTTTGCTAGATGAAAGGGAAACAGGACGCTGTCAAAAGCGTTTGGTGTTTCTGTACCAGTACGAAAAGAAATCGGGTACAATATTAAAAAGTAAACATCTTCGAAGTTTTTACGGTATTAATTCTAATGAACGTGTCATTATAAGATTAACATTTTTCGATTTTCAATAGTGTTTGGTGTTTCTTTAAATTTGTGTGCCATTTTTAAACAGTTATATTTAAATATATACAACGCTTATATTTAAATCTATATTATTGGATAATTTTTGAAAAAGTCAATGTTGACATTGGCGAAACGTCAAATAAGGATTTAATTTCTACATTCAGAATTTTATTAATAAAATTCTAGAAACCGAGATTCATTAAAGTATTGCAAACGAAATGGAAAAGAAAATGATACCCCATTATATTATTATATGCCATTGTCGCCATTCAAGTTTGTATACAGTTCCAAGCCAACCTAAAATCTGCAAATTTTAAACGCATATCAAACGTCCACATATATACATATGAAAAAAGCGAAAGAAAGCAGAAAAGAAAACTTGATTAGAGGTCGTTAATGTATAAAGCATAACGGAAGCGATTCGACAACATTCCATAGCTTTACAATAGCTCCACAGTTCCCTTTTAAACATAACAGCGACGCCAGCGCCCCCTCGCTGGGAAAATAGGGGAATTAATAATGTTGCCGCGGCGCCGTTCGCTCCGAAAATGACTCTAATGGAGCCGTGGGGAAATTATTTCCGCGTGGCGTATGGACGAGGCGTCCCCGAACCCCGACCGAAGTGTTAGGTAAACAAATTTTGCCCATGAAAAATATTCGGGCGTCAGGTTGTACGCGTTGCGTACATTTTCGTCTATTTCGGAAATGGGCGCTGGTTTAATAAATGATGCCCATCGACTAGGGTGACTCTTTGATGTATTTGTTTTGTGTGTATTATAAAGGCGACGGCGCAAAATAAATAATTCATTTACCTACTGAATAATGGTGATGATTAATGATCTTTTATTCGTGTAAAATCAGGTGGTATACATGGTGTTTATCAAAAAGCGCGCCAGCTTATGGGATTTCTTTTTTGTTATGGATTTTTGAAAAATTATAATAATGCAGACAATTTGAACACCTTTTAAAATCAACTAGAGACACACACTAAAAAATTTCAGTAAATTTAGCAGGATTCCTCCTAAAAATTCCAGTAACATTTGGGGGAAAATCACAAAAAACTGGGTAATTTTACGTTTTTTAGCACAGTTTAGTTTAGTCGCACAAGTAAAATACCTGTACGGTTTCGGGGTAATATTATTGCCCCGAAACCGTACAGGAATTTTACCAAATCTTCGTTAGAGTGTAGTCTCTTGGTTCCAATCCATCTATTTCCATACATTTCTGTTAGGACCTCCGCTGTTAGTTGCCTTTCTTCCAAGTTCCAAGATCGTGTGGGCCCTACACGATCTCCGGACCTGTCTCCAATGGATTTTTTCCTGTGGGGATATCTAAAAGATAGAGTACACAGTCGAAGATATTCAAACATACACGAGTTGCAAAATGCAATGGGAGAAACAGTGAGTAACGTAGATCGCTGTGTAATTTCTCAAGCAGGAAAAACAGTCATTAATCGGCGAAGGAAACGCATAGCAGAAAATGGAAATGTTTTCGAATACTTACATATTATAATTTATTGTTTTTTTTGTCACTGTTATTAATAATTTTTAAAACAGACATCTTAACTTACCAAACAACAAAGTTTTGGCTGTTATATCGAATCCATCATTATATGCGTCGTTTGTTTTTCATTCTAGGGTCATTTAAAAAAAAAACAGTTATCTATTATATCTCGTTAACGCGAATTTCGATTGTTTTTCTGATTACACTATTGTAATCAGCGTAAAAGAACCCCACATCTTTGATGATTTAACCAACATAGTAGCTGCAATATTAACAAAGTTAGGAATACTGCGCCGATAAATTTGAACAGCTGGACCAAAGAGCTGCACAGGAAAATCTGAAAATTTCGCTGTATACTAATAATATTTTTAGAGTCACAAAAGTTCAGATGCCAGTCACGTATTCTTAAGCTTTCTTTCTCACCATTAATAAAAAAGGAGTCTCTTAACATCTACTTTTTTGTTTAAGTTTAGGAAACCGTAAATTATTTGTTGATAATGTACCCTTCCTAAACGTTCATTTACAAATCTCAGTTTTATTTCAATGTATACCTACTAAGATCTTATTAAATCACAAGAACTACCGATACTTTCAGGTGTACCACAAGGTTCGATATTGGGACCTTTATTATTTCTCCTGTTTATTAATGATTTACCAACTATAAGTAATGCGGGTACTTTTACTATGTACGCCGACGACAACTGCTTTCTGCAAGGTGGCTCAAATGCTGTTGAACTTCAAGCAAGTATGCAGAACGATATAGATATTTTTGTAAACTGACTTTCCACCAACCACTTAAAATTAAATATCGACAAAACGGTATTTATGAATTTCACAGCAAAATTGTCAGATATAAACAGCAGTCAATTGCTAAGGGTCAGTGGAAAGTCTATCCAACAAGTTATAATAAAACAAGATAATAAAAAATTATTATTATGCTTGTTTTGAGTCACGCATCAGATACGGTCTTTTGTTTTGGGGAGGAGCGTCTCATACAGGCCCGTTTCTGGATATGTCGCCGCCTTGGTGCGAACAATTATTTGCCGCCCCGTAACTTATATGCAATTAATGTAAGAAATATTTTTTGTGAAAGAGAAAAAAGAATTATAAAATATTGCTAAACTTGTTAATTCTTCCTTAATGAGATAGATACAGTCTAAGCATTGGTTTGCTTGTCAGGCGGCTAGTCATAATGTCAAACATATTTATCTATATTTCTATTCAAATTCTACCTATCTTCTAAGTATAAGTATATCCTACATTTGTCAACAATATAAAGAACAATATAGATAATAGTTATTTATGTATTAAGAACGTAAGTTGCTTTTATGACCCAAATTTTAGAAATACGTTGAGGGCCATAACAGCAAGTTAAGGCTGTGGTACACACATCACTTTATGCACAAATGCCAATTTTTTAATTTAAAATGAAAATATTTATAAAATACATTGAATTTTCCAAGGTTGCTTTTGACTAAATTTGAAAATTCCAACTTGATGTGTAGTTACATTGGGGGGTATCTGCGAATATTAATATGGATAAGATATTCGAATTGTGTTGTTAACATATGTATGTATGTTACCTACAAAAAATGTTCAATAGAAAGTACAATTTTTGGTTTCTAATGAAACCGCTCAATTTTGTAATGGTTTAAAGTATTTCTATCAGGTGTATGTCGTTGTTTGACGTTTCATCATAGCCCTAAGGAATAAAGACGTTCCTCGTGCGCTAGTGTTACAAAAAGACGTTTATGGCATAGAAATTGGTGTATAATTGCCAATTTTTGACGTATCTGTGCATAAGTAAAATATTATACATGTATTATATATTTTTATTTTTCATAATCAATTAAATTTTCTAAATTAAAAAAAATTACCTTTTTCTTTTTAAGTGTATCAAGAAATCTTTTTGGTTTTACTATCAAAATATAATATAATATATAAGGTGTTCCATTTAAATTTTCATAACTTTGGTGTGTATTTTTTTTTAGGTCGCTCTCTATATTTCGAAACAATTTTAAAAAGTGGTCCTTATGAATCTATATAACTCTCCATAAAAATATTTTTAAAATGGATTATAAAAGATATAAACGAACATAACACATCAAAATGATTGCTGGCAATATCAATTATACAATAAATAAACTAAAACTTATAGCTTATTAAAAAAAGCTTCTCCCTCTCGATTTGTATCATGATTTGATGTGTACCCATTAAGAACGATATCAGTTCGATCTTGTACGTGGTCGTTGTTTATAACAATAAGTACAATAACTATAAATAAAGCACTCGCTCGTTTGTGATCCAGTGCCGGCGTTTATATTAAATTATTTTGCTAATAGTCGTCTTATATCATGATTAAGAGTGCACATTTTACATTTCATTGCACGTTATTTAACATATGTAATTATTTGTTGCTTTTTGCCGCCCTTTTCTATGTGCCGCCCTGGTGCCGTGCACCACTTGCACCACCGGGTTGGCACGGGCCTGGTCTCATACCATGAGAGCTTTTCGACTTCAGAAAAAAGCTGTACGTATTATAACGGGAATGTCAAAACCTCACTCCTGTCGGTTACTGTTTAAAAAACTTGATCTACTGCCACTTCCATGTTTATTTATATTTGAATCACTTATTATTATTATTATTACAAGGATTCCTTAGGTTAACCCTAAACGAATATTTTTATTTTAATTTTTTGTATTTACCCACCGCGCGTTGCATAGTAACAGACACCAGGGTACTTGTTTCAATGCGTTTTTTGAGAGAAAGCGGGGTGCACCGCAGACGCGCCTCCCCCCACCCCCACCTGGTCCGTCGAGATTCGCTTTTGTGCGGCTTCGCCGCGAAAACCATTACTGTAACTCCGCAGTCGGGCGCGCTTGACAAATCGAATTACGTCCTCTGTGATGTCGTACGGCCGCGTCTCTCTCGGAACGGCGGGATTATTCCGCTAAACGATAGGCGAGCGAGTAGAGGAGGTTGAAAAAAAAAAGTCGCACAAAAAAGAAAATAATGAAGCAATATGCGGTCGAGGAATTGAAAAATGTTTACCCGCATGTAACTTTCCAGTGGAGATAACAATATACATAGATATTTAAATTGTGTTTTGAGACGAATGATGTTTTCCTTTTGGTGTGTCGGAGAATAAATTTTACTCAACGTCATATTTAATGTGTCGGGTCTCATTTTTAACTGTCGGGCGTAGTTTTACGAATTTAATCATGAAGGAAAAAGGGAAAAAAAAACGAAATAAACGGTTATAAGAGACACTCAAAAAGAAGGTACTTTCATCTATGAAATCACATTTAAAATTAAATTAAAAAATAAAGCGATTTTGTTCATTTTTTATTCAAATAATTATTTAGCATAAAGCAGCAAATTACAATCATCAAAGCAAAAGGAAAATAAACAATTTCTTTCACTATACAATTTATACGAAGTTCGCTTTCGAGCCCTCTTGAAAACCTCTTCGGAATACTCGATTTTCCTGCCTTTCTCCTTTCACCATCTCCTTTTCGTCAACCGAGTGATAGGAAACACTTTTACCATCCCCATCCTCCAGGACCTCCGGACGCACCCCCTCCACGATTTCTGACTCGCTCTCTTTTATTTCCAAAGAGGCGGTGGTTTTCTGGCGAAAGGAAAAAAAATCGAGAAAAAAATAAGATCGTCACGTAACTGTGTAAAAAGGTGAGGCCATAGATGAAAGGACGATGGGCCATAGTTGCTTTTCGGTCCGCGACGAACGCGAAGGGTAGGCCATGAGGCCGCGCGAAGGGTTGGGTGGAGCGAGGCGGGTTGAAAACGTTATAAATTTTATATGCGGTCTACGAGACCGAAGCAAAGGTTAGAGTTCGTTTCGTGGCTTGGCCTGATTCTCTCCTCTGGAGTTCTAGAACTATCTACGACGAATTGGTAAGCGTCGGGTATTATACAGGTTATTATACACTCCTTTGTTTATACAGGGTGAGTTTTTTTTCATTTTTATTTGTATGGGGATCCAGCCTAATCCAGATATGCTTTTGTTCATTTAAAGAAATGCATAGTTTACTACATATTGGAAAAAAAAATACAAAATCACAAAAAAAAATGTTTATAACGAATACCTAAATACTTAACTTACTTAATTAACTGCCACAGATGTAATGCCAAAACACGAAATTAATGGTAAACCATAGAAATGTCTATTATTACTTTTGAGCATGGCTGTATTTTTTTTTACTTTTCTACTTGAATGAAATGTGTTACTGAGTTTATACATACACACAGGGAGAAAAATGTAGGAAATTTTACAACAATTGTCAGCGTTTATACTACACATTGTAGTACATCTAGGGACAAGTACAATTTGTAGCAATATTTACCATCAAATTGTAGCACTAAGTTTGTAGTATTAATTCTTACAGTTTGTATGAAAAACAAGAATGAACAGTTAGTTTTCTTTCAACAACGTTATAAGATAAAGTAGTATTTATTGTAGTAAAATTGTATACAATTTTGTTTGACTTTTCTATATACTGGTGAGCATAAATTAACACCTGTTGTAGCAATATTTATTCCACTCATTATTTTAAATTATTATAATTTTATAATAAATTTTACTTACCTTTATTGAAACATCAACAAAAGATATATAACTTAATACTACATTGGTGTGTTGATAAGTTTCAACTTGTGTATTAATATATGTTGTATATACTTACGCAAATTACTATATATTTGCAATAATTTGTACTAATTCTTATTGTGAATTTTATCTAATGTAGTATGTAAAATGTCTACTTTGCAGTTTTAAAATGTTTCAGTCGCCTGTAGCACTTCTAATATTTTTATCATTAATTCTATAATTTATCGTTAAAGTTTTATTTCATTGTTAAAAGGATCAAAGAATGTAGTAAAGATACACTATGTTAAGAAACTAGAAACATATATTCTTAAACTAAGCAAATTCACGAATAACAGACTTTAACATAACACAAATATTTAAAACAAAACAGCAGTCTTCTGTAGTACTTTCTAATTTATTTATTATAATTTTACTGCACTACCACGCTACCGCATCGCGGGCGTACCCTCTCCGAAGCTGCAATCGACAATTGTATTCTACTTTCGGTAATTTTCACATTTTTTTCCATTGTGAATTGACTATTAGTACTATTACATCACTAGGTAAGTGCCTGAAGACGGTTTATTAACTGGAACTACCACAGTAATATAGTAAGTTGTAATAAATAAACTGGGAAGTATATATATTAAAACATCAAGAGAGCACTATTCTTCACAACCGCACCTAACACAGTTAAAATCAAAAGGGAGGACAATTGCAGTGGGCAACGGAAATCTTGTAAACAAGAAATTAAAGATTTTAAAGTAAAATCTAGATATGGTTGGCACCCTAATTCATTTTCTACCACTTTCAAAGTATTTCGCAACGGATTAAAACACGCCCGCAAGCTATACAAAACTTCTGCGGGGCTGCAGTTTTGTTTATCCGCGTCCCGGAAAAGTTCCCGTCCCGAACTGGCAGCAGCAGCGTCTGCGGCCGAATCGAAAAACAAACTTCGAACATTCCGTCCACGAAACGCAAAGCTCTTAACGTAATACATGTTACATTGTGTTGTATATGTATGTTCTATGTATGTGGCGCGGGTACGGCGCCTGCCACTTCTCGGATTATACGCTTCAGATCCTGACGAGAAATTTTCAGGCTTACTAAACGTTAACGTCACGATCGCACGGTCGGGATTTGCATATTTTTAAAGCTTTTTAAAGTTGAATATTTCTCGAGCGTTTTCCCGCGATTTACATAAGTGCGCACGCTAAAACTTATTTTATTTTGGCTCTGAATTGCTGTTCCATTATTTATTCTTACGTCAGCGGTTGGTTCATATTCTGAGGATTTGCAACGGCCCACATTGGGCGCCGAAAATAAATATTACGATTTTGATATTAATTAATCTAATAAAAAACAAAATTTTTAATATCTCCTATCTTTTATAATAATCAGAACAAGAACTTGAATTCTTAGGATTCCTATTCTCCTTGAATCATCTGCGATTTTTCTCCGGGGCGAATCAGTGAACCTGAACGCTTCCCCGATGTTCACGATTCGTCTGGAGCGCGTGCGAGCTCTATTTGTCGACTCAATCAATTCTAATTTTACAGCGACGCTCTTAATAGAAGGTACACACGTATACACGGAACGGCGTCTGACTAGAGATATTGATTTATCGACTAGACTAGGTAAATTCCGAACCGTAGTTACGTTATGTATGTACTCAGCTGCTCTGTAGGTCAAGTGTGAGTAAACCCAAGTTGCCTTATTGTTAGTAAGGATTAACATACTGCTGTGGTCTGGCACCCCTGTTTTCGTAAATTCAGTTTTTTTTTGTTCATTCCGTTAAGCGTTTGTCAATATTGCGAGAAATTTCAAATTGTTTTATTTTCAAATAAGATTTAGTTAATGTTTTGGATTGTTTAATTTGTTTATTTTATTGTTCAGTTGTTTATATTAATTTCAGTCAGGTGTACATTTTGCGTTCACTGGTATTGTATATTTATTGTTTTGTTTTGCGAGTTCGTCCGTTTGCGGACAGATCTGTGTGCGTTGCATCGCACGCATCTGAGATTTTTATACTTATACGATTCCTTAACCTTGTGAGTTCAGTTCCTTGATCGATACGAAAGTAAGTAGATATATATAAAGTTGTATTTCATTGCTGACATTTTGTGATTATTGATTTCAAGTTTTGAATTCACGTTTCTGATTTTATTTCGTTCATCACGGAACTCATTTAATAATAATTGATATTGTATTCTTGTGTACACAATTTAGATATAAGATCTGTTATTATTTTTACGCGCAGGAAGATATTTTAAGTTTAAAGAGTTAATTTTTGTTCAATTTTTTTATTTTACTGTTTTGTATTTTAATAAGTTAATCACCACGGGTCGGGTGAATAAAAGCGTTGTGCTTGCTTTTATTTTTCATTTATATAAATTACTTGAATTTTCCACGTTTAATTTAGTTGTTTTAATATTGAGACCACGTGGATTGAATTGAAAAAAAAAATATTATTTTCCTGAACTTTTTGTTTTCTGTTGCTTATTTTTACTTCTTCGCTTAATTAAGTAGTTTCAGTTAATGTAAATTCTTTCTGAATCGAATTTTTTTATTTTGGGTATTGCTATTCTTCAAACGGATAAACCGTTGGGTTGATTACAATTTAATTTTAAAGGCAGCCGAGCCATGTTATTATTAAAGGTGGATGCTGTGTCCTAAATTTTTATTTTGTATTTTTGGAAATACTTATAACACAATCTTTTGTATGTACTGAAAATCCACAAGATCTTGAGGGGGAGTAAAAGATCCTGTCACCTTTATCGACGAAACTTTTAGCGTCTTTACTCATTAATTTTTTGTGTAGTTTCTAGACTGCGGTATGGTGTTATATTTTGACCCAATTCAGTTGTAGAGAATAGAATATTTAAAACACAAAAAGCCTGCATACATGCAATCTTTAATCTGAACGATAGAGACTCATGCGAACCATTCTTTAAACAAAACAAATTACTTAGTTTAACATCAATCTTTATCCTTGAATGTGCAATCTTTGTAAAAAGCAATTATGAATATTTTTTTAAGAAAATGAACTGAATCATGGCGGTAATACTAGAGGGAGTGCTAGTCGTTATCGATTACCACCAAAAACGCATTTAACCAGAATCCAAAATGCATGCATCTATAATTGTATCAGAATTTTCAATCATATTCCTAATAACATAAAGACGCTCAATTTAAGCGTGGTTTGAAGACATTTTTAATAGATAATGCATTCTACACTCTCGATGAATTCCTGCATGGGGAATTGGAGGCTACAGTTTTAATTTTTGAACATGTTGTATATTCATTGTGTTTGTTGTTAGTTTTGTATGTTTATTGGAATTGACGTGGTCTATGTCTTCTTGACAATTACGAACCCGAACATATATATTTGTATTTATTTATATTTATATATTTTCGTGAAAGCAACTTTGCGATTGGCATTTATATACCGTCCTTTTTTCCCTTGTTTTCCTACTTTTAATTTCTTGTGTTTTCTTCCCTTCTCGAGAGGGAGTTACGCATTTAATTTTGCGCATTCTGGTCAGTCAAAGCGATTTTATCTTGGGTCCCACGACTAAGAGGGACTATAAAGTATCTGTGTACTGTAGTGGGTGGCGCCCTCCAATTTCGTCTGCGATCATTTACCGCGAGTGTTAAGCTGGATTTTAAGTTACTTGACCTGAACGACCTCTCGACCGGCTGAGCATAGTGGCCACGGTCATTCTTTCTCTACTATCATCGACGTTCTGCCTCGAGTATAGGTAGGTCTACGCTGGGGGTTTGTGAGCTCTCCTCCTCATACTTGTTCTCCGTGTTTATTCTACTTGTGGATTCCATCGGGTGGAGTGGTGCCAAGAAATGAAAGATTGTCAGAAGAGAAAAGGAGACACCAAAGCTGCTAACTTGGAGAAGAAAGGAATGAGGGGGGTGCAGAGACCCTCCGCTGTCGTCGTATTACGACAGATGTAGTCAAAAGAGCTCAATCAGAGCTCATTATGGTAAATTGTACTTCATTTTTTTCTCTGTGCATCTTCCTATCAGTATAGTGGTTTCTAATAATCCAAAATTAAAAAATGTTTTCCTTAGTTATATACATATATCTAATCATAAGCGAACTTTACCGTGCACTCCAGTCTTGTGCAGAGCCGGGAATCTTATCACCGGCGCTAATTTTCCTTTCGCGATTACCTAATAATTCCACGGGCGAAAACAATTTAACCTCCCTGGCGCGTCCGCGCCCTCGCTCCCTTGATTTATTCCTCGTAATCTCGGATGTCAGCCGGCTACCAGGAAGTACAGGAGGAGGGGGGAGAAAGAGCAAGAGGAGGTGGTAGAAGGACGACCGACGACGAAAACGAAATTAACAGGCGGAGGCGTCGTAAAGTACCCGAGGTCCTTATTTATATCCTTCGGGCACGTGAGAACCGCATTAATACGTCGCATTTAATCTATTCCGAAGCGAGGTATGGCCTCACAAACGAAGAGGAAAAAAAAAAGAAAAAAGAACGGTGCCACAGCTTGACCGGGCATTCTTCTAACGATCATTAAGGAAGGGCGGACAAGAGGCGGAAAAACGTGAGCCGGTTTGTGGGGGTCCGCAGAGGGCGCTGGGATATCTTTATGCGGTTATAAATTACCTATAGATGGCGTAGTTAGTGAAAATCGCTCTGGAAACCGCCGCCAAATGGCTAAATGACCCATAGGTTACATTAACCCGATTCCCTGACCGCTGTCGGTGATATACGTTGCAAAAAAAAAAACGAATAAGCTGAGCTATAAAATGAAATAGAGTCGTCGAAAATTACTTTGATGCAGATCTTAAAAAACATAAATTTTTTTAATGGAAATTGCATAATTTGAAAGTAATATGAATCAAAATGAATCAAGTCAACTTAAGCAGTATCCGATTGGAGCTCAAAGTTCACCAAGAGAATTCTATCAGTAGTGGCCCCGCTTCTGGGAAAGCGTCTTGGGGGAACAGGGTATACAAATGCCCTTTAATTCCGTTTACGGCAAGATGTGTCAAAAAGTATTTTTTTTTTGGAATCAGTAAGCAAAAAGTGCATTGTTTTGACTTAACTTTATTAAATGGTTAAAATGATGACCATTAACCCCGTACAATAGTACAATCTTGCTTTAACTTCTCAGCTGACATTTCGCAACATATCTGGAGTTATTTCTTGGCATTCTTCAACAATCTTTTGGCGTAACTCTTGTAAGGCAGAGATTTAAGATGCCCACAGAGAAAAAAAGGGTGTAAGATCCGGTGATCTGGATCTTGCTCCAATGTTTCAGTGATCAATTTCAGTGAAAATACATTTAACCATTTAAAGTCCCGTCAATGAATAGGGATTCTATGAGATGATTGCCAAAGTCATTTCATTTTAATCGTGTTTTATTACACAGGTTTCATTCTTATCGTGTTTTATTACACAGGTTGCAAATTATGCACTTTTTGCTTACTGATTAAAAAAAATGCCTTTTTGATACATTTTGCCATAAAGATAATTACAAGATCCATCTTCCCTATTCAAATTTGAAGCGTGGGGGCTGGTGCGCCCCCCAGAATGATTTTGCATCGTCAGGCCCATCATTAAAAGTTATCCAAGTTGATATGACAACTGACATCCTTTTTATGGATCAAAAATGAACCTGCCTACATTTCGGATAGGAAGCAATCCCCGTGTCGATGCAAAGTTCGCCACATAAATTGTATTAAGAAAAATATTTCCTCAAATAAATAGTTCATCCAATCTTTCCCTGTATTCCCTTTTAAAACGACCAACCACGCTCCAAATTCAACTCCTAAACTCCATTTTCCTTTCAGGCTGCCTATATACCGGCACGACAACCTAATTTATTTATATTACGCTCACCGTTCGGCTTTAACGGCCGCAGAATAGGAAATCCGGGCTGCATTCAAGCGATATTTACGCGACATAACTGCGCGTCCGCGGACAGTGGGCCAGTCTGACCATAAAGGTGAACGTGTGCGCGGACCACGATAACCGTTATTCCTTCCGGCGGCGAATAATGCCGCCGGGAACCGGGAACTTCCCGGAGTGGAACGACCGGACACGCAGGGCGCTGTTACGTCTCCCCGGAAGTCGAAGATCTGCGGTTTCTTTCGCTCGGGACGTAAGTGTGCACAGTTTGCGGTCACGGAAGTGGGGGTATATAATTTTACGGCGCCCCATAAAAATTCTCGAGATGTTATTGTCACGTCCTGCCATCTATGCGCCATAATACCTACTAGCGTGACGTTTCTGATGTTAGGAGATGAATGTGGCGTCGGATCGAGTACTATTTCATGGAGTGATGAATGAAATTGTTTCTGAACAATAAAGGCGCAATCTTTCTACTTTAATACTTAAAGATGTGTAATAATAAACCATCTAGAGTAGAAAAAGGTCAAATGAGAACTGATGAGAGCAGAAAACAATTATTATTATAAAGCACCAAAGCACAATATGTCATGAATTAAATTTATGAAGATGCTTGCAAGAAATTTCCTTCAAGCCTTTATTAATAATGTTGATAAATTGTTTTTATCATTTGCTGTAACGGTTTATGTAATTTCTTGATTTTTTTAATATAAAATATAATAAAAGGTAGGTCAAATTCACAGCTTACTACTGTAATCAATAAATAACAAAGAAACAAAATTAAAAATAAGTGAAATTATGCCGTTTGTTTTCTTTCTGTACAGGCAATCTTGGTTTGGCGTAGAAATATCTACGACTTCTAAAATTGGAATGCAGAATCCTGATTGGCTACTCCCTGAAACTTACAGTGACACCTGGTGGCGTAATTCAGGATTTGTTGGGATTATTTTCTAAAGTCAATATTATTAATATTAAAGGATGTAGTTGTTATAAAATGTATTTCAAGGAAATTAGTTTTCGCTTTAAGAATGTATTTTTACTACTGGCATGGTAAAGTGTATGCTAATCTCTGAATAAATACATGCAAATAATTTGATTGAATAATTATTCAATTATTGGATTTTATTCTGTGATGGGTGGAGACTGTGGCTTGAAAACTATAACAAAAATCCCAAAAGGAAGGTGAAAAAATCCCTTACCACAAAATTCAAACAAATTTTGTGGATTTTATTCATTAATCCAGAATATTTCCTTGTGTGGCGTATTATTAATTGCTTTCAAAAATTTACCACATCAAAGCAAAACAACAACTAAACAACCGACACACCATTATCGATGTTTATTCGAATGCCTAGCGAAGCATTTATTGTTTGTACCGCAGCTGTGCCCTTAGGACATGCAAATCATTGAACAACAGCTCCCTATTATCCGAAAACAAACACGAAATTGGAACAATTAAGCTTGTACACGTTGTAATAATACAAGCGTTTTTATTTCCGAACACCTTAAATCCACCTCGCGTTTTTTTTTTGTTTGTTGTTTAAACAATACCCAACAAACACTAAATAATCCGTATAGCGTATAGCCACACCACCATATGTAAATATCCGGGATTACACGCATGGCAAGAAGACAAATAATTACCGGACGTAATGCGACCGCCCCTGGTTATATTATTTATTAGGATGAGACTAGCAGGTCGCGCGCGCGCGCGCACATGGAGAATCCCTATTTATCTTTTATTTCTTGTGTAAATTCCACGTAGTATATAGAAGGACCATTGAGGATTGGTCCCTTAATATCATCATTGTTTTCATATTTACCGAGTGTGACCGCAGAGAGAAGCTGAAGGACATATTGAATTATGGATATGTTTGCGAGCCGGATTATCCGAGAGATCCCTCGGAATAACTGGAAACGGTCCTTGTGGGATTGTAGCTCGGCGGTCGCTGCGGTTACAAAGCCGTAATACTTAAGTTAAAATTTAGACTGCCGGACACGACAAGAAAATATATTAAATGCTGTTAGAAAGATATAATACTGAATATAAGTAAGGAATTTTCTTTACGTAAACTACAGTATGAAGTGCATTAAAATTGGTCAGAAGAGAAAGTTTATAAAATCAATAATTAGTATTTTATTAAAAGACGAAGGAGTTTATAGGGTAAAAACTATTTATTGTATCAGTGTAATAGAAGTAATTGAAAATGAAATGACGATTTGATTGACCGAACAAAATATATAATTGTTGTAAAGAACGCCAGTTTTGTGTGAACAACTTTATTTGGTTTACTGAATAACCACTAGTTATCAATTTTATGTACGAACTTGCAGGATAGAATAAACAAAGGCATCATTTGTTGATGGGCCTAACGGAGTTTAGAAATTGTTACTAGAAGACCCGCGATCCGCCTTGGCCAGCGCTCTCTAGAGAAGGTTGAAAACCCTTTGGGTAGCTGCTCGCTCTCTAATCGCGTAGAATTGATGATTAACATGGAGTTTTATTAATTTATCATATGTATTTTTTTTTATTTTTCAATGTTTTCATGTTATCAGTTTTCAGTTTGGATTTACTGTTTGACCAAAAACTATTCTTTTTCTAAATTTCGTGACTTTGAGGGGTTACACATGACTCATGTCACAAAGTAACTATGTATATTAAGGAGCGGTTTTCTGAAGGAGCAGTTTATTAATTAATAGTTAAATTCATTACGTCGTCACACCAATGCATCGTCATTAATGATTTCACACTGTAAGAAAATTGCACTATTGCTTAATTAATAGTTGTTATTATTATAGATTAAAAACAATGCCAAAACGTTACAAAAGAAAGCTGGGCTCGCGGTACTATATAAATCGCAATGTCTTAGCTGATATAAAATCTAAAAAATTGGCTTCCCGTGAAGCTCGCGCGTATTCTAAAATTCATAAGAACACACTGTGGTTAACAAAGATAGGTCGATATGAGAAACAAGTTGGCAGACAAAAAGTATTCAACGATACTGAACAGCAACAATTCGTAGACCATGTCCATTATATGGTTTTCCCATAACTTCATTCGATTTAATTAAAGTCATACTTAGACCATTGTGGGAGAAAGGTTCATTGTTTCCGGAATAATTTTCCAGGGCCCGACTGGGCTAAATCATTTCATCATGAAGCGCCATGATAAAATTCTTACTAAAAGAATAGCCAAAAATATTTCCAGATACATTGGCCAAACTAATTGCAAGAATGCCGCGATTGTGTGCCGCCATTATCAAAGATAGACGAATCAGAAGTGAAGATATAACGTGCCTCATCATTTTCCTAAAACCTTGGATGCCCAAATACTTTTGAACGGTGGTGTATAACCATACATTATTGTAACGGTGTTTTATATTATAAATTCCGCCGGCACACTAATGGCACACCCGGTATACCATTATTTGATTGATCCGCTTCATTTCGCAAGTGAATGCCCATCTCTCAGGAAACCATTCTGAACTGGCGGTCTAAACAAAGCTTCTATCTGTTCGGTTATCTACCGAGATTTAAAAAGAAATAATTTAATTTATATACATAAAGTTACATTAGTTACTTGAGGGCTAGTTGAATAAACGTATTATAATATTGAATCAAACCATAAATGTGTGTGTACGTGACGTTTCATATTTTATTGACTGAACCAAATTCCTTTCTCTCAGTCTGTATAAGCCAACGTACTACATGGAATTAAATAGATTTTTGCCATCAAAACTCATTCTACCGCGTTTTCAATAGAAAAACTCCCACGCATAATTAAACCCCGCCCGCGTTTACCGTAATCCCGAACGCTCACAAAACGAGGAGCGATCCTCTCGGATGCTCTCCACAGGATTTATATTTTATCAGAATCGTCGCCCGATACCATTGTCCGCGGCCGTTGTCGTGTCGTTAGCGTATATTTGTAAAGGGGATTCGCCCCCTGCCTCGTGACTCGTTCATTTCCCGCCGGCGGTCCTTTGTGTGCCCGCTCTGGCCGGCCGAATTGATGACGTGGCAGTTTTATACGGCATTATTGACAGATCTCTATAGTCGGGCTACTACGGGACTTCGCGATTCAAATAATAAGCGAAAAAAGTGTAGGCGCTTTTTCCCGTAGTTTCGCGGAACGATGGTATTCTCCTGGAATACTTTTTTTTTGTGATGGGGACGGAATGAACGTTGCACGTTGTAAAATCGAATAAACTACGAAGGATATTCAATGTCTCGCATTTTTCCGTATTAAAGAAGAAACAAAATCACTCCACAAACAGTTTTATATTTGTTAGAATGGCGCTATCGATGTAACGGATACGTTGACAATAATGAGTTCAAAAGAAAACCAAAATGCTAGTATTACTCAACAAATTTCTCTATAAAAATTGCCATTATGATATGAAAAGAGTTTCTTAAGACTTCCTGAAGAACACACTACTGACTATATCGAATTAAACTGATTATCAACTACACTCTAACGAAGATTTGGTAAAATTCCTGTACCGTTTCGGGGCAATTATATTACCCCGAAACCGTACAGGTATTTTACTTGTGCCCTGTCAGACCATTATTTCGTATTCCAGCCCTAACATTCACTTTTTAAAGATCACTAACCACCAAGTTCAATATTAGGTCGATATAACAGAATTCTGCAAAATTTAAAATTATTAGAGCTTGTTTTTAATAAAAAAAAAAAAAAAACGATACCAAGAATAAATTGCTTAAGTTTAATGTGTAAATGTTACTTACCTTGCATGTATGACTCATTCGTTTCTTTGTATCATTTTGCATGATTTTAATATCGAAATATTGTCATTATAACAAAAACAATTTAATATTTATTTGTTGAAAAATTTATTCCGTTCTTATAGAAAATAGCACAATTATGTTATCATTATTATTAATATATTACAATCCTTATTGACAGATATTTATAATATAATTTTTATTTTATACAATTTTAAAATTTATTATGGTTTTTTTAAGATACGATAATACTTACAAGATAATGATATATTACAGAGTCTTATCGATAGGTATAATATAAAAAGGAATAAATGAGAGAAAATAAGGATTTTTTTTTTGTTATTTTTCATCAGTGTTTTATTTTACATTCTAAGGCATATTGGTCCTTCTACCATTCGTCTGAACCTTCCGTTGTCCTGTCGATAGAATCAAATTTTTATTTACGGATTCGTTAAGGCTGAATGGATTTTTTTTAAGTGTATCTGCGATTATGTACACAGACATTCAGCCATAATGTCCTGGGACACTCTGGCTGTTTCTCAGTGTACACATCCCTACATGAATTTAGGTGTTTTAGAAGTACGTGGAATGCAATTACTCGTGTCATTCGTCCCACAGACACAATTGTTTTTGAGAGACGTAATAGGCGAAGAGGTGGCACTTCTTGCACGTCTTGATACCGCAACGGTAAGTCACCGTCGAGCTCTTCGACTCGCCTTTCCCCTTGCAGTATTTGAGGCCGCAGGGGTACCACCCTATGCACAGTTCGAGGTGGCACTGGCACGGCGACCACACCTTCTTCAGGTTGGAGCAGCTCTCGACCGGTACGTCGTTGGGGTCGTATTGCAGGTGATTGCCGGCCATCAGGGGGTCGGGGGTCGTGGGGAACCGTTTGAGGGCCCTCGCGAAGATTGATTCTGGCAAGCCTGGAACAATAGAAAATGAGGTTTAGTTCAGAAATGCCGAAAAAAAAAAAAGTTTAAATATTGAGGGCGAGTGTACATTGAGTGCAGCACAGAAAGATGTTACTAATAACAATATAATACTTATTTGAAAAATCTGCTTATGCAACCAAAGAAATATAAACATGAAAGAAAAGTGATAAATAAAATGAAATTGCTTAACTAAAGGATTTAGCAGAACGAATCAAGAAATCATTCAAACTACAATTTATATGCAGTAATAACTTTTTCATTTCTCTCTTAAATGGGTACAAATTTGTAATTGTTCTTATAGCCAAAGGTAAATTTCATACCGTAATAAGGACTAAAAGTTGTTCTCAAAGTGTTAAAAATAAATTATTAATTCTTGCCTCTCACTTGTAAAAAGACTCGACGCTTCGCGTCTCGCAGTCTTTTGTTTGTGTGATTGGTTTGGGATCGTCGGTACACCCTTTTGTCGAACTTTTTAATCTACAGTATTTCTTTTTGTCTTAACAGCAAGATTTAGAACATTTTAATAGACTATCACTACCAATCACGCACAAAACCCAAGTGACGACACACAGAAAATTCCATCAATCTAAATACACCTGTTTGTAAATTTAAATCGAATAGCAGCATCCTTCTCACTTATCTCTATTTTATACGTAACCCTTTGCGGAATACGAACAAACAACACATCGCCCATATATTTGCATAAAACCACCCATCTCCTGTTTCAAATCGGGGCCTGTAAAAGCCTCCCGGACGAGTTATCGATGTCCTGGTGTGGGGTGGAGGAATGTGCACACGTGTCATCACCGATTCATCCTATTTTGTATGTGCTACCTCGTCGCAAACTCCAACACGAAATGGCAATATATTTACATGTAAATTGCACTACTTGCGCTACCCGCTACGTTCGCCTACTTTGTACGAAGAAACTCTAAAGGTTTTGCGCCGCGGTACGGATATTGCAATAAAAATCGTATCTGCAATCTGCAACTCTTATTGGATGCTACATCGAATTGGAGGGGTGACGAGGGGCGAGTGTTTATTAAAAAAGTTTGTTTCTGGATTCTGTTGATCGATGAGAGGTATTTGATCGTGGAATAAAATTCAAATAATTCCAAATATGTCTGACGTTTACAGTTTGCTTTAATCGTTATACAGGGTCCGGCAAGACGGCAAACGAATGACTGCGAGACGCGAAGCGTCGAGTCTTTTTTGCAAGTGGGAGGGGTTTGAAAGAAGGGAGAAAGTGGTGCAGTTTAGCGAGTTCGCTGCGATGGCTCGTATTCGGTCATCAAACGAACGACGGCGAGACGCGAAGCGTCGAGTCTTTTTACAAGTGTCTTTTTACAGGGTGTACCGACGATCCCAAACCGCAGCTGTGTACGAAGGTTAGCGGAGGGTGGTGCGGTTTAGCTGTTAGACCCCGGCTTCCTATTTAATTTACTAAATTTTGTTTTCATGCATGTTATTTATTGAATCTTGTTTTCATGCATGTTTCATGGTAGCGTGCCTTTTTCCCTTAATTTTCTTGCCCCAATGGGTGTTGCTCGATGCTGGTCTCATTTCGCTGATAAGGAGGTTATTCTATGTGTATATTTAAATTTTGTGAACGGTTTCAGAAACCAATATGCCCCCCTTTTCAGAAAAAGAAGAAATACTTTACCACAAAGTTCACTGTACTGGCGGAGGCATGTTTCAATAACAAACCTATCATCATCTTTCAGTACAACTGAACTTTTCAATGTCGTAATGAAATAACTATAAGTTCATACACATTAAGGATTTATTTTGGAGAAAAGATTATGGACTTGTTTATTGAGAATTTGTTTTTGTTTTTATTTCGAATGTTCCTTTCGACAATTATGTTAATCTTAAATAAATATTATATTAAACATATACATATGTATGTTATTTATTTTGACGGGGCTGTTTTGTCGGGGTTTTTAATGATTTTTTGAAAACAAAAATCTTCAAAACTATGACACTGATATCACTATACACTTTCAAACACCTTACCACAAACTTCACTTGCTTGCCTTACCGTTTGAAGTATTGTTTTTTAAGTAATTAAACATACGTCAGCTTTTATTTTTCCTCAAGAAATTGCCCTGAAAACTCTTCAATCTGTCCTTTATCTTGTTTTTATATACAATTATTTAATACAATTTTTTAATAATTTACTTGGTGATTTTACATCTTACTTATCTTAAACCTAGTTAGAGCTTTCTACACACTTACAACATAGCGGACAAACAAATTTCATTACCGCTCCAAATAGAATTCAATTTCAACGTTAATTCATTCATCATTTCGCGTGTTCAGCTTGTTTGTGCACCAACCACCCCCTCACCCCCATCTTTTCCCGCTCGAATATCCGACAACGTACGAAAATACGTATTCACTTCTCCGACTGGTGAAATATCACCATTCGCAGTCGAATCTGCGGAGTGACTTTTCACCGCTTCCGGTTGAGTCGAAAGCATTCGTCTCCGCCACAGAAAGCAGATACGTTTTAAAAGTTGAAAAGTTAAAAGGCTGCTGGGACGGGTGCTACGCCTATTATCGCAGCTTTCCACTCAAACGACTCGCCTGGGTAAAAACCCATTCATGTGACGAACTGAAAGGAACGCAGCAGATTCTAGCGGTGAGATATGAAAGGGTTGACGCTGTTATTGTTCCCCGATTGATTCGAGGCAACGGCTTGTCGAATAATAGTCGTATATACTATACGAAATTGTAGTAATAATGATCATGATTCAGAGTAACAATGTGAATAATACTACTTTATACTTCAATAGAAGTTGCAAAAAATGCTAAAAAAATTTTTTAATGTCCCGTCCACACGTACATTTTGAATTACTTACCACATAAGATATCACGAAATTAGGCAAGGTGTTTCGAGCTGCATCACCACCTTCTACTCTGTTTTCCAGTACCTCGTAAATTGAGATTTTCGACACCAAACCACCCCCTCCCTCACCCCCAAACGCTAAACACGCACCGAGCTTCGACTCTCGACCTGAAGTGCTGAATTGTCGCTCGTTCCACCCGCAGCGTAGTTACCCATCCCTCCACCGTCTAGATAATTCCGGTTGTTAATTACCGTAACGTGTCTGGGATAATTGGAACGGAGGCGGTAAATAATCGCGCGTCATGTCGATAGTTTATCATTTACCCGTGGGGGGTGGCGGCGCCGCACGTGGTGCCAGTACGTAACGTCAAGTTTGAAGAGTACTTAGCGGAACGAGTCTCGAGAAACGCTACAACGGCTAGCTATTAGTCGTAACTCGATATACTGATGGTACCGTAACGGGTTAAAATGGGACGGGTGTCATATTGCGCTCGTAGTTTGCTGTGAAAATTTGCACTTGGCCTAGGAGAGTGTGGGGAGGGGGGTAGGCGAGAAAGGAGATTGCTGGGGTGTGAGGATATAAGAGCTTGGATGGTGTTCAACTTAATGGGATAATAAAATTACTGGAATGGCAGTATATAACATTGCGATTCATAAAGTACTACTACTCCAAATGATATTAGACAGTAAGTATTTGTATTTGTAATACTTAATTGAAATACAAAAAAAAATATATATAATTTATAGTTATTTACGTATCAAAGCTGGGAAGTGTCCTCTTGTAGAACGAATTTGGAAATTGCGAACCGAGGCGAGCAACCAAACCATTTCAGTAAAAACACTTTCCAGCCGTGGTGCGTTTTTTCGTCTACCACACGATTACCACTTATTGTTAGTAAAATCATTCATAATAGAATCACTCATATTTGAATGACAGATATTTTGACAACAAAACCCAGAAAAACATCAGAACTTTTACAGAAGAGTTCGGTAAAATAACGGAAGCCACCCCCGCTCTGACAAACGTATCAGCAAAGCTCACTAATGCACTCAGAGAATCCCAGTTAGTCCCGGCCTGGCAACTGGCGTCGGCACAGCTTCTGACGTAACACAGACATTCTTTCTCCAGTCACCCTCGTTCTGACAGACGCGTCGGCGCAGCTCACTCATGCACTCAGCGATTCCCAGTTATTCCCGGTCTGGCAGTTGGCGTCGGCATAGCTTCTGATGCAACAAAGGCATGCTACCAGCCAAAACTCGTTGATATACACAGAGTTTTATTCCTAATTACTCTCGTTTCGTTAAAATTTACGCCGGCACAGCATACTGGTCCGACATAGTACGTAAAAACTATCCATGTAGCTTTGACTCGAATCCGTTATATATATTTTCATTTCATGTCGTCACCAGAATTAAAACCGTTAAAATTCCGTGTCTAACTTTAAAAGCGTTCCGAAGCCCGGCGAATATTTATTTGTTTACGATCGTTTCTGTCGTTGTACATACTTGATGGCTTCACACCTTTTTTTTGGTAATAAATTGTCGATTTAAAACACGCTCTGACTAGTTGAATTGTTGCACACAACCCGAGTGTAACCTGGGGTGCCTCGCCCTTGCACCAACAGCTACCACTCTGGGGTTGAAACATTATTGTGACGACGAAAAAGGCGCAACACCGCTCGAATCAACACGAGACAGTGATGTTCCGTTTGACAAGTGGCCTCGTACAGCGCCGCCGTACGACCACGAGGCGAGTTTATGCATGCGGAGATTTAGTCATACAGGGGTCAACGTAAAAGTAATTAGTAATAAGCTTTGTAAAAGTCAATAAGTAAGGTAGCAAGAAGTAAGTAGTACACACATCACAACAGCACACTAACGTCGTTACAACCTCTAAGATTTTTTAATTTGTTTAGATATGTTGCTTTATTATAGCTATAATTATAGCTATATTTCACAATTTGGATCCTTAATAACTTCGTTGCATGTATTTGAATAAAAGCCTGAAAAATCTCAAGAAGAATGACATTAATAACAGATAACACTTAAAATAAATGAAGACAGATATCTCCCTTACACTTTTTTTTACTCTACCGACATCAACGTGGACTCTCCCATTCAGGTAATTGCAAGGAAACTGCCTTTGTTCTCAACTCGCCCATTGTTTCAGTTATACACCGACCTTATACACCATAGCGGATCCAATTAAACTTAGAATTAACTGAACAGGCGACGTCTACACCAATTTCTACCTTAAATTCATCCACTCCCTCCCTCCGTCTAAGATGATTTCCCTTTCGCGTGCAGTCGAGTTTCTCGTTTTAACAAATGAACGAGGAAATAATTCCGATTGTCGACGGAAAAGGGGTACGGCAAAAAGGCGCCTGGCGTGTGTTCTGAGGTAGAAACTCTCGTAATGGGGTTTAAGTTGGTTTTACACCCCCACGGATGGGACTATCGGTGTGGAAAAGACGAATATATGCGCCGAGGATCGCGTGGAAGGGGCGGTCTAATATTAATGCGAAGTAAATCGTACGCGGGTTCCACAGTTATATGGTAGCTGACGCTAGGGGGCGCTAGCGTTGTTTAGCGCACGTAAAACCGACGCAACGTTGGCCTTGCCGGACCCGACCGATTTATTTGCGCGCCTTCGGATCAGCTGATCGTGATTTATGGGTTCGCGTGAGGAGCGTCGCTAGAGGAGGGTGGTTATCCCCGCGAAGGAGATATCCGAAAGCGAACGTGCGTCCCTTAAATAATAGACGAATCGCTTGGAATGTTAAAATAGGCGGGAATGTTTTTCTGGCAGGCGAGATAAAGTCGAACGGGACAAAAGTTTTATTGAATCGTCTAATAACTGTCACACCAGAGGCGTCGCATTTGCGGGGTTCCAATAATTAAAAGAAAAAGATGTGATGCGAATTTAAAAATTACATTTATTGCCTTGTTGGAAAAGTTTGAATAAATTAAAATAAAAATACTTATTTAGTCCACCAGCTCTATATCTTACATAAATTTGGTACTTCTTACGGGGCGAAAAGTTTCCATTTCTATATAGCTGAAATTTTCTATGTAGAAAAATATATATATGCAAGCTCTTAAATGAATCTTAACATTTTTGTTGCGCAACAAGCTGCTGCGTAAGAATGATTCTTATACAGGATACGTGCATGAAAATTGTTAAAGGATTAGTTTTTTTGGCCCTTCACCTAGTTGTTTTCAGATCAGGTGATGATCTGAAAACGACTAGGTGAAGGGCAGCTTTTTTTATGTTGGTGGTACTGAAAGATACCAATTCATCCTTCTCACACGGTGTTCAAAAAGTAATTTTTTTCATTCACCTAAAACAACAAAATATCCGTCTTCTCAGTGCTAAGAAGAGACTAACCCTGCATAAATTAAAAAAAAAAAGATAAAATACACCATACGAAATATGGAAGAAACGTTTAATTAAAATTAGTATTGGTTGAAGAAATGCTATGGAAGAAGAAAAAGGTTACTTAAAATTGGTATTGGTTGAAGAAATGGTATGGAAGAAGACTAAGAAATGTCATCCTCATCAAGCCGTTCAATCCCGGAGGATTATGGCTGATGCTAGAGTCTCATAAAATCTCTCTCTTTAGGTGATGTCCTTTTCTTCCCTCTATCCCTCGACTTCCAATTCGTCACTCCCATCGTCCTTGCATTATCGCTGTGGAAGAGGCACAGCGTTTCCCCATCTCCTGCTCAGTCTTCCTCTGCTTCTGGCCCCCCGTGGGATCCACTGTGTTATCCTCTTGATCATTTCTGTTGGTTTTCTTCTCATTATATGTCCTGTCCATTATAACCTCTTTGTTTCGAAGTATCTTATGAGGTTTTCTCCCCCGAGCTCATTTTCTACCTCTCTGTTCCTTTTCATTCTTGTTTCCTCATCTTCTGTTATATTTGGTCCCAATATTGGGACCTAAAGAAAAAAATTGAAAAAGAAAAAATAAAACACAAAAAAGTTTCTATCAAATTTCAGATGTTTCTGGCAGACGGTTTTTTACATACCAATCACTGAAGTTTGTCGTGTACAGTATATGTTTTATGAAAAACAGAGGGGCGTGCCTTATTGTTAGTTTCATCTGACAGGTTCGAGGAATTCATAAATATCTACCGATTTGCTGTTAAATAAGTGTATGATCGTAAGATATTTCCAGTCAGATGGATGTTTATAACAACAAACGCTATCTGATTTGGCTCTTCCGTATCCCCACATGGAAAAATATTATTAAATATTCACAGGATACACTTTTGCATTTGAAGTTACGAAATTGAAACTGCATATACTTCTGCTTCGAAAAGAACTTCTGTTATTATAAACTTGTTTACGTCCTTTTCATAATTTATGTACATAGATCTTCTGCGAATTTCTTTCCTCGTCGCAAACCGACATACCGAGAATCCGTACCCCCTGGGGATTTGAATCACAAATTATTTCCACCGACTTTTACTGCATATCTTGTGTGCCGCCAACTTCGTGCATTTATAATACGTAAAGTGTCTCCGGCGCTCGAATATACTCCCCGCGTACGTACCAGCGCTATGTTATATTCCACTATTCTTTCCTCCACGGAGTCGCCGGAGAGAAACAATTTACCATTCCTAATGGCATATCGATTATCCGTCACAATTACCTCGCGTTTTGCCCGCACTTTTGAAGAATTTAACGTCGCCATATTTCATCCTCGGAATCGCATAGTCGCCAGATAAAAGTAAATATAGGTTAGGCGAGGATATAAAATATATTCTGACGTCCTTATTCGGTGTCCCGGATGGAACGTGTAACGCTTTCGGAGATCGGCTAACTTGACAGGGCGGATTTTGCTGCGGGGATAGATATTGAAGTTTTCTTCTCTCTCTCTCTCTCTGGGATATTGGGAAAATGTGACACGGAAGGCGTACCTACGCTACCCGGTGACGAAACTACTTGTGGAATGAGTCAAGTAACTGGCAAGGTGATAAAAGAATGATAAATAAAAAATACGATAGAGAAATCTATAAATATTTATCACTCGTGAGCGAATCGTATTTAAGTCAATTTAAGTTCTTGTTTGTCTATCACTACGCAGGAGTCCTTGCATACATATTGTTATGTTATTTTCTAGTGAATATGAATGCATTGTATTTTTGTAAAATTCTGACTAGTAATTTGCTCGGTCGTATAGATTTTAGTAAATGTTACCGCGTTTATATGATGGTATAATGATATTTTTTTTTAATTCGTGCGTATCTGTGGCAACAACAAAAGATCTGGCCCATTGGATGAATATAGAGCGTCTCTGACCAGGTACAACTGTGCCTTGAGAAAAGCAGAAAGATAGCCATGGAAAAAATTCTGCTGGGAACTGGAGGGGATCCCTCAATGTTCCAGAATTCGAAAAGCCCTTGCAAAAGAAGGGTCCTGTAAGATTGGGATTCTCAACAACATAACCGGGATAAAGCCGAAACTGAAGAGCAATTCCTCAAGCACTGGGCTCTAGGGTCGTTCAAACCCACATGGGCAGGGAATGTATGGGGCTGAGGTCAACTCACATACCTAACCTGAGAGCACGGAAGGAAGGCTGGAACCTTACGGGGAAAGTTATTCTATAAACAAATATCTAAAATTCGATGGGCTATCGAATCCTTTAAACCCTTTAAATCAGCTGGCAGTGACGGCATCTTGCTGGCCCTGCTACAACAGGGCCTGGAACCGCTTTCCCTAGTTCTATATATCACGTTAAGAGCAATCCTATAGGATACACGCCAAAGCGCTGGTAGTAGCGCAGTAGGGCAAACTGTCCTATACGGAAGCCGTACCGGCCCGTCAGTCTCATCTCATTTCTTCTCAAAACCCTGGAGCAGATAATTGATAGGCACCTAAGGCATTCGACTCTGGTAAGATTGCTTCTTCACGAAAACCAATATGTCTATCAAACGGGAAAATCATGGGCTAGCTTGACGAGCAGAAATTGTCTTACTAGCTATCTTTCTGGACATCGACAGCGCCTTAGACAGGGCGTCTTTTCGGTCGATGGAAACGGTGTTCAAAAATGGAAAGTCGAGTCAACTCTGGCGAGGTGGATCGGCTCCATAATAAGAAACAGATCGCTTTATGTATCGCAAAACCTTGACAATGCAAAGGTAATCGTCGTGGCTGGCTGCCCATAGGGTGGAGTGCTGTCACCTTTGCGATGGTACGTCGTGGTGGATTGTTTGCTTTCTGATCTACGGACGGCGGGTTTCCACACGCAGGGCTACGCAGATGATATCACAATCATGGTATGCGGAAAGTTTGAGGGCGTGGTATCCGAGAGGACGCAAGTCATGCTCAAACTAGTGGAGGTATGGTGTGAACAAGAAGGGCTAAACGTAAACTCTCGGAAAACGACTTGCAAGAGGAAACATCGAAAACTCCAGTGTCCAACCATCTTCGGCTCGAAGATACTCCGATCCAGTGAGGTTAAATACCTAGGTGTTACTTTGGACGCAACAAATCTCACCTGGAACAAGTGACAAACAAAGCTAGGAGGGCGTTCTGCCGAATGGCACAAGCATTGGGATCTGGAGAGATGGAGAACCGAATGGTGAAGCAATCAGTTTAAGGGGTTCCATCTCCATTTTCCAGGCTGAAATAATAGCCATCCAGACCTGCGCAGACGGCATCTTAAACTGCCCGCATGAGAATGAATCGGTCGACATTTCTCTGACAGCCAAACTACCCTCAGTGCATTGCAGGCAGTAAAATTTGTTTCCGAAGTGGTACTGGGGTGCCATAGGAAGCTCGAGGAATTGGCGGAACATCGCAGCATTACGTTAAGATGGGTGCACAGGTCCAGAACCGTCGTGTGGGAGTTCTTATGGCGGTATCAAAGCTTTTGTCAGATCTGAACCCCTTCCTATTGGTGGGAGAGCAGAAGAAACTCCTGTGCCGACTGCCGGGCAGTAGAGGCGAAGTCATTAAGGTGTCCCTCGGTTACACGAACCCAGTTTAAGCAAACTTACTTTTAACCAATTTGCGGACCTCTTTGTTCGGGTGCAACGAGGTTGAGAGGCCTAAAACATCATGAGGGACAATAGGTCTTCTGGTCGAGTTGCCTTACTGGGTAAACCTGCCCATGAAGGTAAAAAAAAATAGTATCTGAATTCCAAAGAAAAAAATCAACTCTACTGTTTGTATTTATAAAACTGACATAACTTCTTAATACGGGTCACACCATCAGCATCAACTTCATCACAAGTAGGTTCCTATTCGTATTATCATTACAGAAACTCGTCGTCTGATATAATTATTATAACACAACAACGGCTCCAATAAGAAGCGAAAACTCGCAGCACACCCAACCGACAACACCAGATAACGTAGATAGAAACGCGACAGATGACTAGACATCCTCCTCATTCATTTCGAGAACGGCGAAGTTTGTCTTGGCGACGTTAAT
Source organism: Cetonia aurata (assembly GCA_949128085.1). NCBI lineage: Eukaryota > Metazoa > Arthropoda > Insecta > Coleoptera > Scarabaeidae > Cetonia > Cetonia aurata. The sequence continues at coordinate 43,174,650 of OX421885.1, forward strand.
CTTCGCCCCCCAGGAGTTTCCCAGTACTGATTATAACTTCTAGACCGGCGTTTGTCATCTTGGAAATGCCATATTGTATTCAGCACTAATTCCACGCGCGAATCCTATGTCTTCTACACTCCCAACACTGTGCGGAGAAAAGTTTGGGGCACGTACTTAACTGCGATGTGACGATAGAAATGGGTCGTGTTTGTTTTATTAGTGAGAAATGAATGTTGGGGGACGTTCTATCGTATATTCTATCGCAGCTAGGACGTGGATACACTTTGATGAGTTGATAGTTATTATTTGCCAGGAGCAATTGCTAAGTTTGATGCGGTTTGCTCTCGTGGGAGTTGCTTCTATTAGATTGTGCTGTAATTACGCGAAGTTCGGTTCAGTCCTTGCAAGATCTCATCCTGCTAGCACATAATACATTAGTGGAGATCGTTTAAGAATAGTTGACACTATGGAACTTATGACAGACACATATGCGCGTGTATTATTTATATTGACAATTCTAATTTAAACGATTTATAGTTTTAGGTCGATCAAAACTAATTTTGTGGCATCTTTAGTGCAAGGATAAATATCATCTGATCAAAAACTCTCTGGAATAGGATTGGCTTTGGATTTGACAAGCTATCGACTTATTATTCATTTCAATGTTTTTTGACATTTACTTGACAACTTGATCTAGGTATCTATGTACAGTGAAGTTGTTGTAATAATGTATATATGGAAGTGTTATCAAGTTTTGAGAACTTATGTTGATCTTCGGTGCTTTTCCCGCTATAGACTGCATCCACAGTTTACCTGCCTTTTCTATTGGAACCAATACGAAACGATCTTATAGAATTATTTCCGGGGAACACATTAGCGACTTTCACAAGTCTGATTTATGTGAAACTAACTTTGTCGTTTGACAAATGTTGGCGCGCGGATCCAGTTACGATTAATAATATTTCATCGTTCTGATGCTGTGAGGCAACCGAGCGGTTAGACATTAATCTTGCCAACTTCGCGAACGAGGGAAGGCGGGAGACAGCTACACAACTATAAGTAATTAGTCCTTGGCTCTAGGGAGAAAACTGAGGCGGAAAAAAAAATAAAACGCGGTAGAAGGCCATTAATTCACGTTAAACGTCTGTAGGATTGTGGCTAGGAGAACGGAGGCGTACTTACTGGTGTTTCCGATGGTTTCGTTTTGATTCATGTACGATAAACTATCGAATTTATTATAACATGCCAAAACTATATCCTACTGACTGCGCCACGATTTTCACGATATTCCCGGGACAAAACTACACCGTTATAAAGCACCTTTTTATTTTGCTATAGCGTTTCTTCCATTTCGAAACTCGCACATTACGATATCGCCGCTAAATAATTCAAAATCGATACGTTATTAACATGGAATATGTATCTGGGACGCGCAGGGAACTCGGTACGTGTCCTGAAAATTGTGAGCCGCTACTTTTTCCCTTTTTCCGACAAACGGAAGGTAATTTCGAGTTTCGTAGCGGGAAACTCGGCGCAGGTGATGCACGTTAGACATGTAAGTTGGTTTTGTAATCGAGAAAAAGAGGCACATAAAGTCGGGAGTGAGCACACGCGGGAAGTAAACAAGTTTTGCATCTACCAAGCCTTTAGTAGGTGGAACTTCGGCGTCGTTTGTGATTTTAAATAAATCGAAAAGCATGATAAGGGTTTGATGTAAAGTCGTCTAATTTGCAAGTAAATAGCGTTGCATGTAGATGGAGTATCTTTAGCGAGCACGAAATGACTTGCAGAACCGCTACTGGTGTGCTTTTTTCGTTGATTTGAGATAGTTAACCTCAAAAACGTTCATGAAAGAAGTTAACTAATATAAGTGCCGGATAACGCTGAATTTTTAAAACCAGATTCATATAAAACAATAACAAGGATGCAGGGGTAGTTCTAATTCTTTAATATGTCGTACTGGCCGACACCTTATGCTTATTTTGTTTTGTCTCTAAATTCGTTTTTTGGCGTGTCAGATACATTGTCGGCGCCGAAATCACAGCTATTAGGGTGACTTGTGTCGTGCCAGATACTTTATCGGTTACGAAATCACAGATAGGGGGCGGTTTGCGTCGCAAATAAATAAATATTTATTGAATGACTTCAAGTCAACCATCCAATCAACAACATATTGATTGCTTTTGCCGTGGAATCTGCCATATAAATTGGCGAAAGCGTCTGATCTTATCGAAATCAGCCGAAGAGAAAGTTGATTCTCGGTATTTTTCAGATATAATTATAGAAATTTTTACATATGGAGATTCGAATGAACACATAAAACCACTTTCTTAATTGAAAATAATGTGTTAAAATCAGAAAGATAGATAATGTAATCTGGAATAATGTATGAGTGTGCTTTAGACATTTATAGCATAAACCTATATTGCACAATAGAAGCAAATTAACACCATACATCAAGATCCAACGCTCCATACCTGAGGGTGCTTTAAAACTCGGAATCCGTCGCCATTTAAGCGATTTATATTTTCATTCGAGCATATGCCCTTCAACCCATATAACTAACACGATTAAGCCGGGGAATGTATTATATATCACCGTAAAAACATAGAAAAATATTCTCTCGTCAGAATCCGAGCAGAAAAATGGGGAATAATAAAAAGAATCGGGCTCGATTCGTTCTTGCCATCAAGATGAGATGGCGAAATAGAAGCATAACTCCGGCGATCCCGTTTCTTCATCTCTTAATCTCCAGTTCGCTCATTAATCCGCGCAATAAAAATGATGAAAGAAAAAGAATAGACTACAGTACAGTTAGAAAAGAAAATCTTACGGCTGCTTCTTTGTCAATGTCTCGCTTAAGGGTCTCCAACCTTACGCTCCGAAGGCCAATTTAAAGTTCCGCCGATTATAGCATTCAAGGAAGTGTAAACGATGGTAGGCTGCTATCCCTCCTTCGCCTCTTCACTGTATTCTCAGAGGGAAGTTCCGACTTATCTCCGAGTCCGGCATGAACTTTAATCCGTAATTGCCAACGCTTGTCTTGTCTAAGAGAAGGACGAAGAGGCGGCTAGCAGTATGACAGGGCGCAAATAGAAACGTGCCACTTTCATCTGGATCCGCGATAAAAACGACAGCGAAGGATTCCTCGTCAATTTTCTTGCTTGTCTCCTTTTAAAAATCAATCTCTGAAGTCGCCGGGTTAGTGGGTGTCGGGGGGGTTACCATTGGCGCCCACATCACGCCGGGAAAATGGTTCAATTTGTTTAAGTGGTGTTCCGCTTCGGGGCGACCGAAAATGGAGAAACAAAAGACGGTGACGAATGGTCGAGGTGAGAGAAGGCAATACGATAAATTAAGTTTTAATTAATTAGCTAACCTGGACGGGAAATAAAGATTGATATACGTCCTTCGGGAAGAAGAGCGCTGATTAGATTGCTGTATTACAGCGTGAGAGGTATTTACTTTTATACAGAGAAGTTAATAACCCTAATTGTAGGGTTATAATATTGTTACACACCTTTGTGCCACAGATTTGTTGGTAATTGTCCGACAGCGATCCTTTGCCCCCATAATATACCGTTTCTGGCCATGCACTTGCTGCTACTGGTTATTTGTTCGTGTATTGGTATTGATCTTTTGGATTATAGGGAAAATTAATATGAATTTAAGATATTTTTTAAATAGCAATCATGTTTATGTAACATTAACGGAAGAACTTTTTCTTAAAACATTTAAAAAACTAAATGGAGCAATTTTTTGAAATTTCCTCAATTTGCATACTGGATTCTGGATCTTAGGTCGGGGAATCTGGTAACAGTAACTGGTGACAGTTCGTTACTGGCAACCACTCGTCTCACCCTTGGCCACCAGAGGAGAGCGCCATAGGTTAGCGTGGGCCTAATTATGCCAGTATACAGTCACAAGGTAATTCTCGGGGACTCCAAGATGCGGCGATATTGCCAAAAAGCCATACATCCTTTTGTTTTGACGTGCTTTCCCCAGTGCAGCCTCTTGTCAAGCACAACACCTAGATATCTGACATCGTCCGAAAAAGTGAGAGCAGTGCCAAACGATCGTGGTGGTTGGAGTGTGTTGGTGAAGAGTATCATCTCTGTTCTACCTGGGTTTACAGAGAGGTCACTTTCCCTACACCAATTTTCGATAGACCTTAAGACGATTTGCATCACATTACAGAGCACGCCCCGATATCGTCTACAACAAGATCCCCATTAAGAGATGGAACTGACCACCTCGACGATGTGCTCAGATACAATGCATCTCTCCGACTCAGATGCCTGCATATTTATAGGCCTTCGATTCTATACATTATGAAAATAGGGAGCCATAAACAGAAGTATGCTAATGAACAAGAAGCATTTCAATAAATCAACTCCGTCACACAATGTCACCAAAAATGTTCAGGATTTATGTCTTCAAAACATGCTTCGATATATGCATTACACACATCCCTTATAGCGTCATACACCGATTTCTACTTTGCTCGGAATCCGGTTCTGCCTTACTGGTGGCTGGACGGCGTTCAAACACCGGAAATTAATGTCAGTATACGATTCAGAAATTCCATTTCCGCCTGTCCGAAATATGAAGGGATTCGTATGTCTGGTGATGGTTAGAATTCGCGAGTGCCTCTTTTGGGTGTACTCTGAAAATGGCAGTTTCGAATTTAGCGTCGTTAATGGAGAGGCTGGGTGGAGTATACTTTAATGGGATGCGGCGGTGCGTCTCTGGATGTGAACCGTGCTTTTCATTTTTCGTATTGGAGTTTGAGGAATTATGTTGCGGTACTTTTTTCAATTTCCGTTTCTATTTTAGAGGATTTACTGGTCTCGAAGACATTTTACTTAACTCAACGAGCTAAGGCTACTGGATTGAAGATTAAATATCATTGTTAAGAAGGTTTCGCGGTGCCAAGGAGCATTGTACACCCAACGGTTCATTGTCGCAACTGAGCGTACAGGTGCGAATACCTGTTAGCATTCCGCAGCGGACGACTTCTGGGAGCTGAGGAATTAAACATCAAATGAACCGCTTTAGTTACTGCAATATAGTACGTCTCACTACATTTGTTCTTCGTATGCAGATAACCAGAGCATAGGCATATAATTTGTCACCTCGAGGACATAACCTTTGGTATGTAATTTAGTTCGTACTTACTTTTAAGATCTAATATTTCTTTACGAGCTCGTAAATTTTTCTGATTGATTAATCCCTAGTAGTTTTAATTATTTTTAAGATTATTGTTAGTATTAAATATAGCCTGTAAAAGAAGGCAGATAATGTATTTAAGGAATTAAATACATTATCTGCAGGATATCGAAGAGTTCGTTAAATAATGTTGAACCCTCTTTAAAAAGAAACTTTTTCTTCTAGTTTTTCTCCTCATCAATCTACTTGCAGTAAAGCATCGGATATACGCCTCCTGTAGCCTAGTGCTTGCCAATAATGAACGCAGCTAACGGAAGCAGAAACCCCAGCCAATAACGGCAAGTTCCTCGGCGTAACACGTGATCAGGAAATCCGCTAGTAAATTACTGGAACTCGCTATTATACCTATCTAATACGGATCGTGTCACGTTCAGGAACATCGCTGCAAACAAAACCTTCCTGGCTCTACCTGCCTGCTCACCTCTCGAATTGGCTAAAGGTCGATCCGGCAGACGCGCATGTTAAAATACCATAGTCCTTGACTACCATCGGTAGGATTAGGGCTTCCTTCCTTTTGGAAGGTAAATCCAGCAATTTTCGCCAAACGCTCCCCTACACGTGTCTGGTAGTAGTAACGAACAAGGAGATTAGCGATTAGTGCGACTAGAGGTGTTGAGGGAGGCATTTTAAGTAATTAATATTAATAGCGAATTAGGTGTATTCGACGTGGAGAGAAAATTGGTAATATCCTCATGATTGTTACGGTTATGGGATATCCTTTCTCGAAGATTAGATCGTGGGTTGCTGTTAGGATGGGGATTTTTACTTTGGACATGAGGTAGTTTCATTGTTCATTAATGAATTAATAATTTAAAGTTGGTACAAGAAGTATTTTGGGCAGAAAGGATTGGAGTATACGCCAAACAATTTTTTTCCAAATCTTTTTTGATTGATCTTTTGTGATTGTTTCATCTTTATACTATCTGAAATCGTTTCTCCAATTTTCCTGAAGTACTGATTTACGATCGTTGCCGAAATCGTAGGCTAGTCGCTACTTGCAGTCTCCAAACTTCTTGTCTCCCTGTTTATTATCTCCCAGATAGTTTTAGCCTTATTGTGGGAATTTTTTATGTCTCACATTATGTTTTTGTTGAAAATTTTTAAGTAAGTTCTAAGATATCGCTCTTTAGGTTGTTGTAAACTCTATAGCAGTCTGCGCCCGTTGTGACTGTAGCAACCAATTACCACACGATACATGCATACTCCGGCCGGCTGACAATTTATGTAAAATATAAGGTCTTCAATAGCGCTTCAAAGACTAAAAAATAAATTCAAGTATGGTTGCATTGGGGAAGAGCACATATAACAAATCTGAGTCCCAAATTAGAACCGACCCTGGAAGTTTATATTCGTAGGATTTAATATAATCTAGTCTATTCTCCAGGCACTTGAAGACACTCCACATCATTCTGGAAAACAACTTAACCAAAACTGCATATGCAAGAGAACTTAGTAAAGCTTCTGCAAGAACTCGAAATTCTTAAAGTACGATTAAAAAGATTTAATTTCACTTCTTGAAACTAGCTGTTAATAAGTGCCGTGGGATCTGCGGTAACCTTTCCAGGGGAAAGACGTTCTACGTTGTTCAAATTTCGCTAATACATGGTAATGCAGTCTCTGTATTGTCCTTATCTTCACCTGGTCTAGCTCAAGCCAAATTTGCTGATCAGCAGATCCCACGATACCGTCCCAAAAGGGCATTTGAAGTTCATAAAAATAACAAAAAACAGCATTGATGCGCCCTCTTGTAGTGAGAAGTAGTGTGCGGGCGGAAGATTAGTTTATAAAAACCCTGACATTGTTGTTGGAGTTAGTCAAGGAAGTGTTGCCAAATTTGAGTTTTGTGGTTCTCCAGATGTGATACGTATTTACCATTATGCTCCAGAAGTATTAATTCTAGTAACAATTTCTCTTGTTTCAAACTCCAATTAAGCGATATACCCTTACCCATACCTCGATTCAAAAACTTTTACTGACCGATCCTCCGCGGTACACGTGTCGTACTTACCTACACCGAGTTCCCGTGCACAATTGCTATCCCACAGCTTTTATCTTAAGTCGCGTCCGTTATGTTAGCTAAACGTGACCGCGTTGCCGTGTCGAGCAGCAAGTGATTGCCATCTCTCCCATCGCTCGAGCGCAAGGCTACAACTTGACGTGAACGGTGATGGATTATCGGCGCACGGGAACGCCAACGGTTATTGTGTAGCGACCGGCAGCGACCTCTGTTTAACGTGTGCGAAGAGGCCAGCGTGGCGTGTTAACACGACTGCACGTGATTGATGGTCCATCGCCGAATATGTGTCGGTTCGGTTACATGTCGGCGTACGGTTATAAGCAAATATGTTCGGGAGTTTTTCTTTTTTTTTTTTTGTTGGTAGATTGTTTGCGAAGTTTTTCTTTTTCCCCGAGGGAAAACCTCCTGGTGTTTTTATTCTGACAGTTTGGTAATTTCCGGATGGACATGTATCGGTATTTTATAACGCATGATTATTGTTCCAGCAAACTCGTTTGGATCCTCCAGATTGCCGCATAGAAGCACGAGGGAGCAAAAACGAATTAGTAATAAAAAAATAAATCCAATGGTGACGAGCAAATTAAGCAAAATCAAAGTCGAAATAAAATCTCGTAAGCTAATATCGCAATTCTAGTTGCCAGATCTCCTTCCTCTCATCGGAGTCGCCTTACAACGTCACTCGAATCCAGAATCCGCCTTCATTTGTCGGAATTAGAACCGTCTCCTGCCAAGAAATTGCACGCTGAACCGCTAAAACCCCGCCCGACCTCCGCACACCCCACCCTCTAGTAGACGCTGCTACGTGGCGGCTTTTCTTCCCCTCTTCCTTCACCGCCCGCGATCATCGTTCGTATTATAGTCACGCAGCTCTATTTCCGCTCATAAGATCCCTTTAATCAACCTGCAATTCGCTGGGGAGCAAGCCGCAGGTCGAAGGGAGGGGTGAGCGGATTTGGGGGGTTTGAAGAAAAAGTTGGAAGGTAACTGGCGAGGTTCTGGTTAATACTAAATTAGATCGGGTAGAGGTGGAATTATGGGGGTAAAACGTACGACGTAGTCATGTTTTTTTAGGATTTCCAACCTAGAATACGATAAGTTGATGTAGGATGTAATCATATTGTCTTCTTGCAAATAAATGCTGCGTCAAAGCTATTTTTCAACTAAATTGTCTATGAAATGATATATATTCGGCCAAAAATATCCCTGCTTTTATAGGCTGAATTTTCTCTAGTTGGTCTTTCTATTTATACTGGGATGCCTTTTATCCCACTGACACAAGATCTCACTTTTTGGAGTTTCCTTATGCCCCTCACAATTGGTTCCTCCTTGTCGATTTTGGGCGTCCTTTAAAACTAATGTCCAACGATTTATTTCCTTGATTAGTCTGCTTCTCTCTCTTTTGTCTATGTGTCCTAACCACCGTAATCTCTGTATTTGTATGTGTTTGAATATTATCTTAATCTCATAGTTTCAGAGCGGTCTATATTCCCATTGACTTCCTTCTTCCTCTATCCTTTTTGGTCCTGTTAATCGTGGTAATATTTTTTTCTCAAATATCCTTAGGCTTGCTTCATCTTTACTGGTAATACATATATTTTTGTTCGTTATGTCATGTTATTAGGCTAGTTACATATTTTTCAGCTTGTTTGGTGCATTGGTTCGAACGACAATGTCAGTTGCAAGTTCCTAGTTGCAGAAGATCTTACGACGACGTTTCTTAGGATGATAGTATTTTATAGAATTCTACATGGCATACTTGGCAGATCTTCTGGTGTACCTATGTAATTTGATATAGTCGATTGAGGCCGGTGCAATACTTCTTTCCTTGTAGTAACATGAGATCTTTGGTTTTTCGGCAAGTAGGTAGATCTTCCGATATAGCAGGACTATCTGCCAATACCCCAGTGGCTCTGTATTTAACTCATATTTGAGCCTGGGTGGATGAATGTCATTCTGTGACTGCGGGAGTTACTTTTAGTTTCATTAGAATCATTATTGTTTTTCCTAATATATTTATTTTATGTTCATCATCTGACGGTTTTAAATCTAAGAAATTAGCCCTGTACGTGTAACAGGATGCAATATATCTTGGAACAGGTGCAACACTGGTCGCCAAAACTCTTCAAACTAACCCGGGACGATTACTGGAAACTCACGCAGAATTCCGCCGAACCCTCCCGCCAGCGAGAGATGGGATAACGTCCCGCGCTTCCCACTCCCACTAGCAATGCCCCTTCTCGGAATAACAGACACTCGTGATGTCTACCAATGATTAATGTTGCCGCCATATGGCCGACGGACTTTGGTTATTCATGGCCTGGTGATTTATGGCTGTCCGTGGATTTCCCCACTAACTATCTTGCACGCCGTTAAATATGTAATTAGATTAAACTAGATTAGATGACAAACGCGTTGGGTTGGTGGAAATCTAGGGGACTAAATTATTACTTTTAAAATCCGTGTCTATATATAACCGTTCTCTTCTCGGCTGAAACAATGACCGCTCCGGGCGGAGGAACTACTTTCGTCCGTGAAGCGGGTCTGCTCATTTATGGTCGGACGTAATAGCCCGAGGGAAACTTGCTTATTTTTTCTTCTTTCCTTCTGCTCTTAAGGAATAGGAACAGACATTCTCGTTACTGTTAACAAGATGAAACGGGAATACGGAGGCACTAGTACCTCCTTTCCTTGTAATTAGGACTTCTGTCGAGTTTTCTTACGCATCTGTAGAGGGATGTTGTGATAAGTATCCCGTTCTGTTAAACTTATAAGTATGCTTGTATATATACAGGGCGTTTCGATTGAAACGAGTCACCTCAAATAAATCTTTACTCGCTGAAACTTGCTAATTGTCGTATCAAGGAGGACAACTTTCAATGACGGAACTGACAATTTAGAATCATTTTTGGGGGCGCAGCAGCCCCCACCCTTAAAATAGGGAGGATGAGTCTTGTGATCACTCATTCGAAAGGTCTTGCAATTCTCTTTACGGTAGTATGTATCAAAAAGTAATTTTTTTAATCAGTAAATGGTGGATAAAGTAGTCTTTAGGCTTTCACGGCCGTCGTTGCTGGCTGCTCTTCGATTCTCTGCTGTGTAGATCGTTTCGATCATCTTGTCGTGACCTTCTTCAGAAGTGAAGAAGGATTTGGTGGATAAACCGTACGATTCGCTTGATTATAAATTCTAAGAATTATACGTTTGCACTTCACTCATGTTGATAAGAGTATTTTAACAAGAATGTTCAATGTGAATCTTCGACTCGATTGTCCCAAAATCCTACTACAACACTCCAAAACATTAACCTGACCGAAATGTCATATTTTCCACACATAGATGTGGATACACAGCCTCGCTCCATCCTATAACATATATCCTTAGTCAACACAGCCTTACACTCAAATTAGCGTAGTAGATCCGTTCCCCAGACCACCACGCTGATACTGTGACAACAATGCCTTCACTTCGAACAGCATCTCTCCATCAACGTCTCAAGTACGCAGATCCGCTTACCAGTATACTGGTACGTGTTTACTTAAGCGGCACCTAAGATCTGCATACACGCGACACAGGAAACTAATTATATGCCGCTTAAGGGCTCATTATGTATGAGCTGTTGCGCCGTCCCGGTGGAGCTCATTGTTCATCTGTTCCATTCTGGGAACGTATCTGCAGACAACAGTCATGCCCTGCATTAGAGAGGACTGTTTCAATAACATGTGTGCATGTAGTAGGATAACCTAATATTAGTTACTCGTTTGGTAACATTTTCTAATGCATAAATTATGAAAGATTCAACAAAAATATTAAGAAACAACTTTTTATCTGTTTTCGGAATACAAGCAACTACCCCTAGAACTGCCGTAAATACCAAAGTTTCTGTTAGAAAAAAAAAAATCGATTGTATCTTACTTTTAAGTATATTTTTCTTGTGTTGGTTCTTTTTTCCTTGTCCAGTGGGATTTTTATAATTTCTCTCTTTTTGACATCTTCCTCACATTATGTGTTAATGTTGAAAATAAAATCTATTACATTATTATCATTATACCCTAGCGTCTAATCTGGGCTAAAATATTTCATTTTTTCAGTTACATTCATGCATAATTTGTAATATATTTGTATTATATACATATTTTTTCTTCATTTTATCATTTAGGTTTACCAGTATGGAAAACTGGTGTATTTTGCTGTGCTCACACGTCAACTACAGAACCAGGACTATCGCCCAACGTGGGGCAAGTATACTACATTTAAAAAAATGCTAGCGCCCAACGTGGGGCAAAAATATTGCTTCATTGATCCTAATTAGGTGCAAATTCCAATTCGGTTGGGTTTATTGGAAAGTTGAGGTATCAAAATTTACTTTCTCATATTTCAATACAGACGATAATCTTATCGCAATTGTAGATGTTGAAAGGCGGTATCCCTTGAAGTGTGAAACCTAAGACATATTCATACTAAGCTCCTTATTTTCGCCCCCATTACATGAACGCAAAACCCTCCTAGACGTGCCGAGGTGTAGGATTTCGGCCGTTACACTTAGATACGACCGGTCTACGCTTCCACTAATGGAACTATCGAGGGAAAACAGACTCGGATAATACCCGAAGAAACGCTACGACGAGATCGCCTCTATTAACTGCCTCTCAGGGGCCGTTGGACCGTCGCCAAATCTACACCTTAAGCTTATTACTGCATTATCTTGTTGCTCGCTGCGTCGTCGTCTGGCGTCTGGTTTCCGACCGGCGAGGGTGGGTGCGGACGCCGAACGGTTATCGTGGCCGTTTTAATGGATCGACGCGACACTGGCGCCAAACAAAAGGAAGCCGAGCCTTCTTAATGAACCCCGTCGGCGTGAAGGATGACGCGAAATTAGATGTGCACGTTTGGAACGGTCTGCAGATGGGAGGAATATGGAAGAGGACGTCGTCGTGAAGGGATTCTGTTGGAATATTGATCGCGATGTCTTGAAATCGAGGGATGGAAAGCGACTTTGGGCACTGCATGTAGGAGGTTTAAATATTGCTAATTGGAAAATAAATAAATTAATTGTAAGTTCTGAAAATGTGTTTTGGTGCGATAGTAAGGTTAATTAGTAACTGGAACAGTACGACAAACCCAATTTAAAAAAAAATATATATAAAAAACTAAACGTTGAGAAATCCCATTTCTTAAAAGGTATTTCTCAACGTTAACGAAAGTAGTTATGAGTAAAATGTTAAAATACTACAGAATAGTTGATTATAATGGTGATCAATTCGGAAGAGGGATTAGGTAGAAAATCATTGATAAAAATAGTTCTATTTCGTTTAGACATCTGCTAGACAATTTCGAGTACACAAATTGTCAAAATAAAACAATCGAACATAAGTAAGAAAACATCATCACCAATCAGTTAAGGAATAAAAATTACAAAATTATTTTTAAAGTGTAACGGTATACACATAAAATATTCCATGCAAAACATGGAAACATTGGACACAATGAATATACACTGAATAACCAACAGCTCACTTTTAACGCTCATTTTCTAAAAAAGCGTCGCGGGATATTGAGGGTGATTTTACATGAGAATAAACATCGGTCGTACAAAATTAGCACATCTCACGAACTCTTACCCGATGATTGTTACCAAATGTTCTTTATTGGTCGCGTAAAAACATTATAATACACCAACGCGAACGCAGTTTCCATAAAAATTGAACTTGTGGACTGGGATAAAATAATCGGACCTTTTTTTATTGTAGGAAATTTAAATAGCAATAAGTATTTAGAATTATTGCAAAGTGATATTATTTCTGCCGTCCCGGAGCGATTTGATATTAATGAAATTTGATTCCAACAGGACGGTTGCCCGACGCACAATAGCCGTAATGTCAGTAAATTCTTAAATATCGTTTTTGAAGATAGATGGATCGGTAATTCGGGTCCTGTTAAATGGCCCACCACGCTCTTCGGATTTAGCCTCAAACGACTTCTTTTTACGGCTCTTTTTAAATAATTGAATATACGGGTACGGTGAATTATCAAATCGCGAGCAATTACGCGCGAAAATCATTGAAGTCAGCAACAATATCATTCCTGCTAGAGAATGATCGGGAGAATTTGATTAATAAATTAAACACACCAGTTTTCTTCGACTGATAGGTCTATATTCTCCATTTAGTCGACAAAATACATTGCATAACGCAGTTCCCTTTTTTTATACGTATATCACACCGTCGACATCGCTGCAGCGAAAGATGATTCAGCCCGTGTTTTTCTCTAACACCCGTGTTTTTCTCTAACACTTTTTTAAGAAATGTTCGTCGCAATTTTTATGACCAGCTGGGTTACTGCTCTTACGAAGAGCAAACATTTAGTAAATAGTTAATTTTCTCTTTAGCATTTGTTTGCAATTGTTATATTTACTGAATTTTTATTTCTTAAGTTAAGTTTCAGAATTTTATTTACGTTTATCACTTGTATTTGATAAGAATTTTTATTCAGTTTAGAACGTTTAATATTATTTTATTTTTCATGAGGCTAGGATTAATTTTGTGACTGAAATCTGTTATCAGTTATATTATCTGACGTTCCAACACAAAAATAACTATATAAAAAACAAATTATTACTACACACCGTTATTGTGTGTTTTTAGTTATTCAATGGTTATTGTCTTATTTTTTTATTTACCGTCGGATTCAATTTTCTGAACCAATGATTAATAAATATCCCAAACATGAATATTTTTTCAAAAATTTGCTATTTACCGACGATTAGGTACTTCATTTACTGTTGTTAAGATTGTTAGAATCTATGTTGATTATTTTATTTGATTATTGACTTTTAAAACTCTTTCTTATTCTTTTTTGTCTTTTCATATTGTTTATGAGTTGTCACTGGAATTTATAGTTGGTTACATTATCTGATGCTTCGATATAAAAATAAGTATGAATAAAAACAAATCAATGCAATTTACATGGCAGTTTATTGCCCTTTTCTAGTTATCGAATCAGTATTGTCTTATTATTTCCCTTTTCACTAATGGAAATGTAATATTGGATTTAATATTAGTTTTACAAACTTCGTAAATTGTGTTTATAATAGCTCACTTAGATAATTAGTTATTAATTTGTTGTTCATGCCATCAACAGCAATATAACGAGAAAAAGAATATCTCGCTGATTTTACTTCCACTCAGCTATGACGTTTCGCCAAACTTTAACAAATTTGTGTTGCGACTTTATGCCTATGTGCTCCCATTTCCAGTCGCCGAGAATGGAATCCACAGCTCGCAACTTTTCTCCCGGTATATTCCGTGGTTTTCCTCGTTATCGATTATTGGAGCTAGCATATATTTAAATATTGACAGACGGATCACAGCGATATCTCTCAATAATTAACGCAAACATCGAATCATGCTTCAGCGATACAGAACTTAATCCCGCAGTATACAGTAATACTGTACTCATACATATACTAGCAGCGTTTGAATTATAAATCTTCATTAGCCGAGTAAATCGCTCCAACGATCAAATTCGAGTATAATCGGGGTTTACACATAAGCCAGTATCGATGGGAATATACTAGCCACATAGACGGATCTACTGAAAGGCAAGTAGAGAGGATGAGATACAGATAAACAATATTTGTCCAGCTAACATTCAAAAAAACGATTGCGATATATCAGAAATAATCCCTTTTAAGTTGCTCGTGGGGACTGAAATTGGCCTTCCACTTTGCCACCTCTTTTTGCGCGCCGCGCCGCCCGAAACTTTCTCCGTAATTAATTCCTAAGGCCGAACGACGACATCGAGTCACATGATCTACGACCGTCGAAAACGGTCGAGAGCAATTGAGCCGAATGAGGAATTACGATTATCCTTCAGTACGGAGCAGACTCTCTCCGGGTTAAGACAATCCGTCGTGTTGGAGAGAGAAGAAAGCTAACGTACACTCTCTCACTGTTTGAGTTACTTCCGGAGTTTATTACGCGGTAGAGCGCGCCCGTCGTAAAATATGTTCGAGAATTAATTTGAATATTACTTCGCCCGTTGCAGCGTTCACACCGGCAATATATAATTACCTCATTTATGGCACGTTCTAGGAGAAGGGGTACGGGGGTTGGTTGGCGCAATTTGTCACGTCAATAAGGTCTAAAAGGTAACATATGAGGCCGGCTATTAGTTCCTGGATTCGGGTGGTTTCATATTAATGCAAATTGAAGCAAATTGTAGGAATATAGATCCTATGGCGAAGATTTTCATCCAAAGTTGTGATAGCCTTGCTATGCTGAGGATTATTTTTGATATGTGTATATAAGCTGAGAAGTTTAAGAACTGCATACCTACAGCAACGAAAAAACTACAAAAACAATATAAATAGAATTAATGGAGGGTAAAAGAGAAACGGCTAAATATTCGATAAAAGTGAAACAGTTTTCTTGCTCTGTAATGAATACAGGTTGGTTGTGAAGGAGCCTCTCTGGAAGAATTACTTCTCTGATATGACCCTCTAACCCCAGATTTTCTCATTTTGGCGCAATTTTAGTATAACTGTCATTCCCTGTCATGTCAAGAACGATATGTCATACTCTTGTCGTGGAATAGGATTGAAATAAAGTCAAGTAATACAAAATAATATGTCGATTGCTGCGACAATGGAAACGCATTGTTTTACCGTTGTTCGAACACTTGTCCGATTACTGCGATATAGAAACATTTATGTTAAAGATTAATTTTTACACAATACACTTAGGTGATACTGTATATATTTTGTTATAACGTTAATTATATGGAACTATATAATCTATGGACCAGTACCCGTCATGCCTTTTAGTAAACACCAAACTAGATATTCGGGCCCGTTCACCCGCTTATTAATTAGTCGTTTGATGACGGCTTACGCCCCAACTCGGCAGAAAGTAGAAAGCCCGCGTTCCACCTGGAACGCACCACTTACGCCCCAACCCAGCAGAAAGTCTGCGCTCCACCTAGAACGCACCACTTACTACTTAGTTACTTTGAAGCATTAACTTTATAATCTTAATTCAGATCGAATTTTATATTTTTCTAGAATGACACCAAATTATAGTGTATAGTAAATTATAGTGCTGAAAATATAGAAAGTGTCTGTCGTTAAAGATAGTATATCTTTGCGAAAAACCGCAAAATTGTCCTGCGTGCCGAGATCAATTCTTGCAGATAAATTTTAGGATTTTAAAGGGAGAACTCCAATAAAGCGTAAAAAACAATTCTGCCCAAATTCTGTCTATTTCGAAAGCTTTAGGATCCTTACCTGCAGTGGCGTAAATTAGTTAGGAAGTCCAAAGTTTACTCTGTTTACGTTGGAAAGTATTTATTATGAAGTGGCTCGTGGTATTACAAATTGGAGAACAAACATAACTAAAGGAAAACAGCTTCCCTCAGCTGGTTTGGCTTCCACTAATTTCCAGAAATAAGTGGACGAACGAGGTGAAAAATTCCCCTAACACAATTCTGCGAGTTTGAGTTATCAAACTCTTGGCGATGTTGTCACAGCGACCGACATTCCGAGCTCTCTAACGGCGGAATTGGTTCCATAATAAATGGATGAAGTAGCCTGGCGGACTAATTGATTAACGTTAGAGCTTTGCGATCACACGTCGAAAGTATAAATAAATAAAATCAATTACCATTCCGACGGTATTCCCGCGAAAATCCATTATACCGACAAAATGGCAATAAAAAAAAAATAGGTTTTCGCATCTGTATTTGGCACGCGTGCGCACAATAATTTAGAATCACGACAATTCATGAATAAATAATCCAGAGAGCGCGATCGTATAACATATGCGACAGCGGCGAATTTTTATAAGCCCGAAAAAATAATTCAAATAAACTGAGCTATAAATTAAAGGTTTTTACGTTCAATTGTATACGGGGATAGGTAGAAAAAGCGTTAAATTTTTGTGGAGATATATATAGTTTTTTGTTTCGATAAATTTATTATAAATCGGATTAAATAGTATAAAACCAGGGATAGTAAAATGCAGGCCGGATGAAGAATAAGTTCAATCATGTTCAATTTATAAGTCATAAATTTAGTAACAAGAAATGAAATATTCTAAATATAATTAATGCTAATCTAATTGTTTCTTATGAATAGATACGGGATTTATATGCTAAGTGCATAAATTTTATATTTTAGCATATCTTTAAGTATAGTGTATATGTTCAGGTATTACACTAATTAAAGTTAACTAGCGTTAATCAGTGATTGCAACTTTTTCTTATCCTTTCTTTCACTAAAAATTCCTAATGCAGATCGACAGCCCACAATTCCCAGAACGAAATATTTCCGTTTTCCAAGAATTGGGCATACATACAATGAGTATAGCGAACAACATTTCTTCATGAATTAAATTAGTAAGTTACCAATTTATGAATTTTACTCGCAGCGTCGAATCTTTTTTAAACAAGCGCGTTTGAAAAAAAAAACGCGGACTTTCTACTTTCTGTCGAGTTGGGACGTAAGCGTTGATGACCGCTTACGCCCCAAACGCCCCATCAAACGACTATTTAATTGGCTGGGTGAATGCACCCGGCTTTCCAGTTAATTTTACTAAAAGCTTTAGAATCATTTAACCTGATTGATCAACATGCTAAACCTCCTTCATATATTGCAAAACGTGAAAAACTAGAGCGATCCGCGTGTTTGCAGCAATATATACGTCAATGTGCAGTAGCATAAAATTCACCAAAAAACAAGAAGAATTTAATACGGATCTATGTAAGGCATTAATTTCAAGAACGATTTCAAAATAAATAATGGTAATTTGAAATCGTTTCTACAAAAAGAAAATGCAAAAATAATATGCCAGACGGAAAGTACGTTACGAAAAAATTATGTCACGTCTTTTATACACGGAAAAAATTTTATAACAGCGAAACAACAGTTAGTGGTATACCGTGTTATATAAAAAAATAAGTACTCTTCGCGGATTTTCCAAATCTAGAATAAAATATAGCGCCCCATTAAAAAAAAATAACATAAATTTGATATGCCACTGCAATACGGTAGGCCACTGGTGACCAGAAGTATTTTAGAAAGATGGTGAGGGTAATTATCCACAATTTTGCTCTTAGCCTTTCTTCGATATCTTATTTGATTGGGGAGCTATGGTCCGAGGCGTCTTAGGTGCAACACCTTGCACATATATGCCTCACAAATCTCCAAAGTTTCTTAATTTTTGGGGTTCATCCTTTGTAAGTATATTAAAAGATCCTACCTGTGATTAATTAGTACCCGCATCCTTCACTATCGCAGGATCTAACACCCATCTCCTTATAATTAAGTAGGAGAGAGAGAGAGAGGCGAATCCTGGCCTCAGATGTGGCCCTCAGCTTCCTAACCGGCAATTTTTCCCCGGACAACACCGGCGCAAACCGGAAGAAGAGGTGAGCAATAAATCACGCGGCAAGAGCCAGCGCAGTATACTGGGATTACTAAATAATCCTAACGCCACGTTATATTACTTAATACACCGCAGGTTTCCCACCACCAGTACGGTTCGTCTTGCGACCGCGGGACTTATAAAACTCAATTAGGCGGTCGGATATTCTTCCCAGCGCCTCCGCCATAATCCTGCCCCATTGCGAAGACGATTTATCACGCGGGTATGCATGTAGATATGAGGGAATCCGCGCTGGCATCCTAGACTGTCGTATCGTCGTCTCTGGGAGTATAATATAGGTAAAAATATGGTTGCAGCGCGCGTCGAACGTCGCTGCACTGTTTACAGACCGCTGCGGAGCGGAAGATTTACAACGCCTAGCCGTCGAAATATTGACATTTCCCGCGTTATATATTGGACTGGCGTACGCTGAGTGTGATGGATCGGATGCGCACAGATAGCCGTTGGAAATTTATGGAAAACTGTGCAGTGAATATGCGATAATATCTGCGTTCTGTACTACTAAAGTGGACGCGTCCGCTTTTCGAGTTTTTACTGCATTCGACCACACTAATGCCTTGAATTGGTGGACGTGAAGGATATTGGAAAATTATCATTCAAATAATGACTTGCCCTGCTGATAGTTTAGTGGCTTGCACACTGGACTTGTGATGTCCAGGGTTCAAATCTCACCCTGGTCATTTATGAAAACTGGTTTTTGCCGGGATCGTAATCACGATTAGGAGGAAAAAAATCCCTGTGCATGTGAGAGAGAACTTTTATATTATCTATACCTACCTAGGCTATGAAAAAAGTAAGTAATAAAAGGATAGTTTATCTCTGGTAATAACGTTGGCAAACTTTTTGCTTTCAAATAGTAGTGAGATTTTGATACGACCTAACCTAAGTTTTGTTCATAACCAATTCTGTGCTGTTATTATAATTCCACTAGAACAATAAATTATTACCAAGTTCTTGAAGAAATAAGGTAGTGGGCGCAAATTTTTTTTATGATAAAATGTTTAATGTCTATGACAGTCATATTTGACAGTTTTCATATAAACAGACTGGCAATGAAATAAAGATGATAAAAGATGTGCAAGAACATAATCACGACAGTT
Organism: Cetonia aurata; assembly: GCA_949128085.1. Classification (NCBI taxonomy): domain Eukaryota; kingdom Metazoa; phylum Arthropoda; class Insecta; order Coleoptera; family Scarabaeidae; genus Cetonia; species Cetonia aurata. The sequence continues at coordinate 43,194,416 of OX421885.1, forward strand.
AGAGAACTGGTCTCACCAGATCTGAGGATAAAGCCTTAATTGCTGAAGAATAGGGATATCTGGGATTTTTAATACTTACATGTAAATCTTTTTCAAATCTGTCATGAAAACTTTAGGTTTTACTTTTGATCGTACAAAGCTTGAATATGCATCAATTATTTGATATTCCTACTATCATTATCAGCTTAGCTTGTATCAGAAAGAAATCAAAAACGATTTTCAAGTCATACAGGATTGATCATGTTTACCCAGTACGTGGTTCAAACTACGGGGACTTATTGGATCGCCATATTCTATCAATTTTTACAACGCTGAAGAGATATTGCCAATGGTAGATTTCTTGTTAATTTGATTAATAGTAGAGTTTATTGTTGATCTTTATTTCCCTAGTTCATGATATTAGGTATCCTAACAGTTTGCGTGTACCTGCCTCAAGAACTAATTTATTGGAAAGACCACCGCTGCCTCATATTGTAGTCAATGCAAATGCTGCTCTTGATAACCTCTATAATTTATAAGAATCAAATTTTTATTATATATAATTCGCGAGTTGAAGGAGATGAAAAAAAAAACCATGGAAGGACCTTCATCAAGGCATCATCAATCATGGCGAGTGGATTATTTAGATTCGCCAGGCAGAGACCTGCAAAGTAGTACAGGGCATCACGATATTGAAATGGTTGGCATAATATAATGAGTAAAGAAAATCTAAAGAAAGAAGATCTGTCCAGAGACTTGGAACTGAAACAACATTTTCCCATTAGTACACACTTTCCCCTTTGGTTAAATTTCTTCATTGTAGTTCAACGTTCGTTAAAAGCCCACAAAAAACGGAAAAAATATGCGACACTAAAGCTAAAACCCAATCCAGTGCCACTCCAAAAAAAAATAGGAAAGTAACTTTTAAACTTCGTTAATCAACCGAACCCTCTGCACACTTCCAAATTTGCATTAGCCCCACTATTGCTGCTTCCTTTCACGCTGCTTTTTCTCCTCGGCTATTTCTTTTTGGTCCTTCTTTTTGCGAGCCGGAATAGCCCCACCTCCAACTTAGCATCTCACGTGCTCCGAGGGTAAAAAGTACCTCCCGGCATAATTTATTATGACAGTTTTATGCATAACCATTATAACTTTCTCGCGGGCTCGCACTTCCGATATTTAATAATAAATCTAAGGCATCCGGGACACGGATGGGATATTCCACTTCTTTTTCCTCTGAGAGGTGGCAAAGGGGAGACTCCTTTTTACGCGAGCGGATCTGTCCGTCGAGTCGGGCACGATAACTCAAAACTTTCGCGGCGTCGAATTCGTTCGGCGTAGATGCATGGAAGAGGGTGGATAACAGGAAAAAAAAAAGCAGGGAGGGAAGCGTAGTCATGGAATGTACGTCGAAAAATTACCGACGAAAAGCATCCATCATTTCCGCTTCCTGATTTCGCGGTGCGAGGTAAAGTTTGACGCGCTGTTTGGAAGAAATAGTAAAAAATTTGCGCGTTCACTTTCTTCTTCTGGTAATATTGTCGCGTGACGTTCGTAATTTGTTACTGTCAAATAGTTGTGACGTTCAGCTGCATGTTGACCAAATTGATATCCAAAAATTTGTATTTTGGTCTATATATAATAATTTTACTTTATTTTACAAAACATTTGACATTTATTCCTCCAATAAAAAAAAGTTATCGGAAACAACCTAATTTTTAAAGATTTTAATTAAAAATAAAAAGCAATAATGATAACACGAATACGTATGATGTCTTTCACAAGAACGGTTCCCGACCATAACCTTTCAAAGCGCTCTGACGCGGAAGAGTTCATCTGCGCGATGTAATCACGATGAACTGCACCCAGTCTAGCGTCCACTTCATTATTGATGAACCGCGCGAGATAGGATAGCGAGTATAGGCGTGGAGTTAGGGTGGCGGTGGGATGTGGGTTGAGGGTGGGAGGTTGGGACACTCGGTCATCGTTTGCCGGACGATGTATTTAATTTTCGCTCCATTGGAAATTATACGGCCTGGGGCCCGCTTTCAGTAAAAAGCTGCCTGTTTCCGTTTACATAGAGCGAAATCAGCGCTCGCTTGTTCCGCGCGGACTCAACGTTCCGTGTCCGGAAATATTTATACTACACGCGCGGATTTAGGACCCCATTATTATAGTTTCGTTTAGTTGGTACGCTGTTTGCGTACCTAACGTTTATTCATCATATCGCCTCGGGTTACACGTAATGGTATTTTGTGTACGTTATTTTTGTATGGGGCGCATTCCCCCCATACAAAGGAATCCATTCGATTCGTGAAATTGCCCGTATCGCTGCGGCAATGTAAAATAATGAACCGTTTGTTCGGAAATTATTGATACACTGATAATATTTTTTTCTGAATTTCCAATGGTTTACGACTTATTTGATAAAAAAAAAACCGTAGACGGCTAACAATACTTAAAGATAATTGTTTAGTTCTTTGCTCCGTAAGATATATTAGATATTATAATGAAAATATCGACCTAGTGTGCATCAATGAGCTTTGCCGACGCGACAGCCAGAGCGAGAAAAGCTGGTAGAATACCTGCATTACATCAGACGCTGTGCCGACGCAAACTATCAGACCGGGAATAACTGAGAATCTCTGCGTGTATCAGAAATGCTGTGCCGGCACGACAGCCAGAAACGAGGAAGGCTGGAGAGAGAATACCTGCCTCACATCAGAAGCTGTGTCGACGCCACAGCAAGAGCGAGGAAGGCTGGAGAGGGAACACCTTCGTGCTGTGCCGATGCCAACGGCCAGGCCGAGGATGTCTGGAGAAAATGTCTGTGTTAGGTCAGAAGCTGTGTCGACGCCAACTGCCAGACCGGTAATAACTGGGAATCTCTGCGTGTATCAGAAAAGCTGTGCCGACAACACAGCAAGAGCGAGGAAGGCTGGAGAGAGAATATCTGTTTTGCATCAGAAGCTGTGTCGACGCCGACTGCCAGGCCGGGAATAACTGGGAATCTCTGCGTGTATCAGAAGCTGTGCCGACGCCAACCACCAGGCCGAGGATATCTGGAGAGAATGTCTGTGTTACGTCAGAAGCTGTGCCGATGCCAACTGCCAGACCAGGCTGGCAGTGAATACTTCTCTTATCGTCAAACGCGCGGTTTATATACACTACAGCGATGCCCCACACGGTCGCGATGGTGAGAATTGGACGTGCATGAACGGACGTTAACATAAACAAATAAAAAAAAATAATGAAACAAAATATCCTGAAGACATTGAAAATTCGTTGAAACTGTAAGTCCAATTCACCTTTTTCCCATATATACGTAAAACATAACTCTATAGAAAGAGAGAGAGAGCAATTCTTGAAAACACTGTTTTACAATTCACAAGCAATAACTCGTTTGTTTGCCGAATTCTCGACCAGGCAATGCGAAGTCGGCAATCTCCATGGCTACGTGGTAGAATCTCCCGTTGCGATTCTCGAAAATATTTGCTTTTCATTAATTTTTCGATCGGCCCATCTGCTATTCCACCAGAGGCTATATCCAGGTCGAAGTGCACGGTTAATAAAGACTGCGGAAGTTTCGCAATTACCATCGTACATATTTCAACGTTCCCCATTAACTTCGATGCCCCTCTAAGCTTTATTAGCCTCGATTAAAATTAGCTACTCCTCCGGCGATACTACCGGCAATAAATAAATCCCCACCTAATTTGAAACGCCCTCAAGGGAAATCCAGTGTAGTATTTCATCGTCGAAACAACGGAACAATATCTCGTATAGTAAGCCTATTGTTTTGGATTTATTTTCCGTTTCAAACTATAAATAAGCGAGCTATATCGGAAGTGCCGGAGAACAGAATTAAATTTATATCTTATGTGTCTATAAAAGTAAAAAGATTGTCTCCTCTTGTCCTTTCACCTGCGATATGCTCTACAGAGCGCTTATTGATTTTAATGTGTTCAAATGCCGGCTGATAGCCCAGTGGCTTGCGCACTTGGTTATCAGTCGTGAGGTCCAGGGTTCAAATCTCACTCTGGTCAATTGCGATAACCGGTATTATTCGGGGTCGTAATGATGATTAGGAGGGAGATTTGGCTCTGCAGGGGGTGCCTGATAAGCAACTCGATGCTTAGGCCTTGTCAACCCCCTTAAAAAAAAAAAAAAAAAAAAAAAAAAAAAAAAAAAAAAAAAAAAAAAATACTCCTGCATAAAAAAGCAGCATTGTTACAACTTGCAGTTTTCTATGTAGCAGAGTTTTATCGAACGCGATGAAGTTCGAGTGCTAGGCAAGGTCCGTATTGCAATTGTGTACTTCAAACGGTATTCGACTCGTAAAGCGGAAAGTTGATAGAACGGTTAAATTGGTAAAAAAATACTTTTGTAATTAAGGAATTATATTGCCAGATCAGCAAATTCCGAGTAACACCATTACAAATCACTACTATAGAAACATCATACTTTCCCATGCATACAGAACAAAGGTCCTAAGATTGATCCTGACGGAACCCTCATCTATCACCTTTTTAATTATAACTGATAGAGATAGTTATCTCTTACCTTGTAAAGTGGACCAGATCTTTACGTCCTCGAATCGAGTATAAGTACTACTGATTGCCTCTGCGCACATCTCAGCTATGTGAGGTGATATGACTGCTGATTTTTCCAGGATGACCGTGTTGTCCATCGTGTAGTTCTCTCTACCCTTGTCTTCTTCAGGAGTACGGATCGTACCCGGATTCTTCTGTCTCAGTTTGGACATGGCGTCTGACGATATGAAAGCGTCTTTAGATATGTGGAATATGAAACACATCACTTGGTACTGGCTCTGTCCCCTCTCCTCTTCACCTAGCACTAGAGCTTTGAGTATCTGCACTTCCTGCAATAGAAAGGAACATTGTTAAAGGTATCTGTATTAGTTTTTAGTTGTGTGTGTTATATAAGTTATGAAAGGAGGTATATGAAGTCGGTTCCATGCAATGAATTTAAGATCGTATAACTCTCATACATTACTATTCTAGCGCGAAAGCATATATACGCTTTGAACGTAAAATTACAAATCTCGTGAAGTGACACTGACGAGGTTTGTTACAGGGAAACATGCATTTCTGTCAATAACGACATTTGTATAAGATTTTCTGCATTCTTTGTTTATCATCTATATAGTATATAAATATATTGCTACGAAACTTGTAGATTATTCTTTATAATTTTTTATTAAATTTTTAAACTAAGTCAACACTGTTTTTATTCTCCTTTCATACAGTCAGCGTCATCTATTATATTCTATATATTCTCAGATATGCTACATCCCAGATGTTAGATGGCATTAACAATACACAGTTACACTAAAGTTACCCCTCCACAAAGTTTTGGATACACCGCAAACCAATCGGATGATTTTTATTTTCAGTCGACCTCGGTACATGGTGAGGTCATGTCACACCACTGAGAAACCGATCATTTCACATGTACGTCCTTAATCTTATTGAAAAATTTACTCAGAATGGATCTGTTGCAAATGTAAAACATATAGGCAGCCGATAGCTGTAAATGAAGCCGCTCAAGTGGAAGTGTTGGCTCATTTTGGCATAACACTTCATTACGCCAGATTTCTGTGGTAACTAGAATTTTCTATTCATAAAATTAGAAAACTTCGTAAATTTCATCCTTATGAACACTCGGTATACGCTACATGCTTGTGTACATAAGGAGGATTATGTCGGGAATATTTTTGCGTCATTCAATTATGTTAGCCGTCGTATTTTGAATCATAGCAGAAGCACCCACGAAAGGAGCACAAATACCATATCATGAGCATTTAAAAACAACACGTATTAAGCAAATTCTTTTGTCTATTTCATCTTTCTTATTATAACTTAACACCCATGTGTGACACCGGCTTACTGCGAGGATATAGCGCAATGTGTGCTCACATTAATCGCTCTCCGAAATGCATTTAGTACTTGCAAGCGAGACGTAGCGAGTAATGGATAAATAGAATTTAATTACCGAGTCCCGGACAAGCAGTACAATTCGAGTAAAGTGCTTCATTCTCCGCGAGAGAAGTTCCCCGCTACCATTAAACGATACTATATAGAGGACGAGGCAACAGAAGGAGCTACGCTCTACGGCATAGAGCAAAAAGAAGTTTAAACACACGATACGGTCCGAAGCGAGATCCCTGCGGTATACATGTAATAGATTAGCGGTTGTTTAAGAGTCCCTTGCGCTGTACCGTAGCGAGGCAAAATGTTTCGTTGGTCGTTAAATTTTACAGCTTCATGCGCTCCTAGTGTAATGGGAAATTATAAATTAATTCTGTTTTAAGAGCTGTTGGCTAATGTAAAAACAAATGATTGTGCGCTAATTTATTGCTGGATGTAAAATTCAACGCGATAGAGGATGCAGTTTCACGATTTTCTAGGTGCCTGTATTTACGCGTCATCGGTTTTTTTATCTTTAACCCGGCCTCGTCCGATTCATTGGAAAGCGCTGCACTAGATCCTACTCCGTCGCATATTATTATGCGCCTAATTACTTTTGTGTTAGAGAGGAAATCAACAATTATCGATATTTTCATTCATGTGGGCGGTTCCCGTTAACAATTTTCCACCCTTGCGATCACTGTAAGACATTCCTAATACAATTAAACTTGGCTAATAAACAGGGGAGTTAGTCGGCGGTCAATTGTTCTTGTGCGAGGCGGCGTGCGCGTTCCTACAGTTCTGTCGTTGCAACTTTGGACACACTGCGTTCTACAAACAAGCATTACCCAGCTCCAAATTCCTGTGATTAGTGGGAATTCATGACTGCATTCGAATAGGGAATTATTCGGCGAACTATTCCTGAAATTTGTCTTATGTGTGTAATGCACGTTTACATCTGTTTCATAAATAAAGGTAAAGTTATTCCTATTTTAACTTCCAAATGACGCAGCATGTTAAAGTCACCTATATTTAATGCTTCCAAAAGAAAAAGAGATACCATTACAAAACATTCAATGTGGATATGATACTAAAACTCTGATCTTAAACGTTCACGTCTCTAGTAATGTAATATCCATTCCATTTTTCATAATATTGTTATTTCCAAACATGGTTCTAGCTTAAGTTGTCGTTTCATTTTATGGCAACCATATTCATAAATAGATGAGGAATATCTTGGCCCAATTTGCGAGTCGGAAAATATTACAGCAAACACAACTTCTCACGCGGAAATCTATGCAAATTAGAGGTATGCTAGAAAAATTGCTGCGTACAATTTTTCTAGCATACCTCTAATTTGCGAAAGAGACGAAATTTCTGTAACAGTTAGGTGATTGAGAAAGAGGAATATACAGGATGTACCGACGATCCCAAACAAATCACTGCGGGACGCGAAGCGTCGAGTCTTTTTACAAGTGAGAGGCAAGAATTGAGAAAAAGGAATATACAGGATGTACTTACGATCCCAAACCAATCACACAAACAAAAGACTGCGAGACGCGAAGCGTCGAGTCTTTTTACAAATGAGAGGCAAGAATTAAAAAAAAAAAGGAATATACACCCTGTACACCGACGATCCCAAACCAGTCACAGGTGTAGACGGGGGTTAGCGGAGAGTGGTGCGGTTTGGCTGGTCTTCGGATTGGGGCGTAAGTGGTGCGTTCCAGGTGGAGCGCGGACCTTTTGCTTTCTGCAGAGTTGGGGTGGTAAGCGGTCATGAAACGAATGATTAGTAGGCCGGGTGAACGGGCCCGACTATCTAGTACTATATACCTAATCTAGGTAGCTGGGCACTCACTCGTTCAAGAAATTGAGAAAACTAATAGTCTTTAATTTTCGTCGTACCCTGATGATCTTCTAGATCGCTTGAAAATTAAGACATATTCAACAGATATACTTACCACATCATCGCTCATAAATCTCTCGATTTTTTCTTCCGCGACAGAGTGTTCACCGCCATCATCTACACATAATAACGATTTCGCTTCCAAAAACCTGGGGACGTCGACAACGCGTCAGCGCCGCAAAAAAGGACTAATTTTATGCAGTGACGTGATGATCCTCCGTGGCAAAGGTCTATCTCAAACGTGCAGGCGATTTAGCGTTTTTTTTTATCCGTCTGGGACCCCTCCCGAAAAAAAAAAAAACGGTGAAATAAAAAATACGTGAACCGTAGGTTTCAGCGTTCCGGGGAATAAAGGATTACAAGGCTCCGAGCGGAGCGCGCGCGACGCAAGAACTTTTTTTTTTATCCAGTTGAAAATTGCTCGGAAATGGTCGCCGGCGATAAGGACACGTCAGAATTCAAAGCAAAAAATATCCACCGAGAGAAAGAGAGAGAGAAAGAGAAAAGAACTTCCTTTTTCACGTTTAAAAAGTATAATCCTTCGACAGTATGGAGTGTTAGGAACGTTGTTACGTGAAAGAGGGGACGCGAAAAGCGATTATGTTCGTTCCGATTACAAAGCGAGCTGAGAATGAAATCAACAACGGGATCGTACTTGAAACCTTCTTGTCTCTTAATATGGACGCAGTACGATAGGATAATTTCGTATTACTCAGCTTGGGAACTAGGTCCAAACGTAGTACGTGCTGATTCGTGCTCCGTGCATTATGTTCCATAGAGAATACCCATCTGTGAGTAATCTAGAAACCGTATTAAAGTAACGCCTGTACTGTGCCTTTGACTAGACGACTAGCTTATCGAATAAACTCTTTAATGATGTATTCGGCGTTATTTCAACTAGTAATACCTCTGTAGAGAGACAAAGTAGCTCCATAGCGTGGGGCAGAAACGAAACCGTAGATCCCTAAACAAAAATAAATGGGTATTGAAGATTTTCGAAAGAAAGAAACTACAGAATTGTATTATAGAAACGTGTTTATAAAAAATTCTACTACCGGCAGGTAGAAAACGATTATCCTAATCCTATATCAGTTTCCCCGATGTGCAAATCAATAATTTCTTCTAAAGACCGTTATGAACTTGGTAATATAGAGTGCAAAGCGAGAAAATCTTCCGCTGGAACATTTGAAAATGTCCCAGCAGTTCTTAATGTAAATTCTTCTACTTTGCACGCATAACTTCTACTGTTTTATCGCCCAGGCAATACTTTGCTAACTGTGGCGCATTTCGAATAAAAAATTCAATAAATATTTGATCAGATAAGTTACAGCAGCCATCAGGATAAAAAAAAATCAATGTGATTCATATGATGTGAATTATAATACAACTTAACTACAATAGTATAGTATCCTTATACAGGGCAATACATAGGTTACATGGGCCTTCTGGCCACTCATTGAAAAGGCTTTTTATTCTCTTTAAGGCAACATGTGTCAAACAGTGATTTTTTTAAATCAGTCAGCAAAAAGTGCATAATTTACAACCTGTGTGGTTTGGATTTCGATTCTAAATTTCTAAATTTCGGTTCTAAATTTTATCTAACTCTTTGGTAATCCTGTCTGGTCTCCTGCACATGAAAGAACTGCCTCGCTTTCATCTGCACTCCGCACTTTTGATGGTTAAACATAGAATTTTAGACAGGCGCTGAATCTTTGCTACATCAATCGAAATATTACGCTCACACATCCCAAATAGAACGCGGCGATTCTTCCCCGGCTTTTCTAATCCACGTCAAAGCGAAAACAGAAACTCTACTTCCAGCACTCCGAGTCATCCCATCTTGAGATTGAAATTTGCAACCGTTCCAACGCATAAAGCGAAGCGAACGCCCCAACAACTTTTCATCGGCTTTCTGCGGCGAAATCGTCATGACGGCGGAAGCTCCCTCTCTGTTATTTACCTGGGAACTTTCAGCGTTTTAATTATTTTCGACGGATCGCGAAACCTACGCCGGCGTTCCGACGGCGTAAACAATGAGAAATGTGCCTACCTGTGCTGGAGATAAATATATGGTGGTCGTGTAATAACGAGGAAAAGTTTGAGCGCCGATATGAAAAGTTAATAAACGGAATGCGCTAAATCAAAAAGTTTCGGGGAAGCGCTTGCGATGGTACGAAAATGAAACTGGGGTTTCGTGCGTTTAGGAATGTACTAGGTACATTCATTACGCCGTATTGAAGTTTAAAACAACATAAATCTATAACATTGATATGAACGAATGGAAATAACCAAATGTAAGACAAACAAAAGCCGTAGAAGTAAATTTAATGTGTTTTTAGAATCCAGACTAGAAATTTATTTGTTGTAAGTGAAACGGAAATCTTGTTCATATCCTGTTTGTCTTCTTTCTTTCAAAATACAATTGCTTAAAGATTCTGCCCATATAACTTCAGCGTGTACTGTACTTGAACATCCTTTGCCCCTAGTAAAGAGCGCCAAAAGTCTTGGTTCAATATTGGATCCTAATTCGTTTTAGACAACAAGTATCTAAATATATCCAACAGGTTTATATATGTCATATGAAAATGAACATAGTTTGGAGCATAATTGAGTACCCCAAGATAAACGATTAACAATTCAACAGTCAAGAAAATCAGTTTCACACATCACAAGCATAGAAATACAAACTTTAGTCGCATCAGTGATGATCTATCAATGGGACATCTAGCTAAACTAAAAGCTACTAATGAAGTTTTAGTTTTATTTCGTATTATCATTACATCACTTAGACATCACTAATGCACGTTTATTATCAAACTAACATTCGAGATGATCATAGTAGTGTCATCGGCATATTGACCAAGATTGTCAACGCAAAGAGAAAGGCAAGGTCGTTAACATATAATGCAAAAAGAAGGGGTACAAGGACCGAACCCTTTGGTACACCCGCCATAAAATCCATACCATCGATGTTTGAACAGGGATATTAAAGTTTTAGCAGTTAGAAAAGATATTGGTACTAGCTTAGTTAGTTTTATCTTATTAATGACAGTTGCATCGATATGTATTGGGCAACATATTATAAAATATTACACAAAATTCCATTATTGCCAGCAGATCGTCTTCGGAAATGTCAATAATGATATTGAAAACCTCACTTATGGCACAACAAAACAAATAAAAAGATGCCGGAAGAAAATGCTGTTATTATTGCTTGCGTTAACAGATGACACATCGGAGATGGTAAACTGACTTTTAAATAGTTTGCATAGACCATAAGGATCATCAATTAGTTAGTTTATCTTCCGTTAATAAAATGTTCTTACTGGATTTAACATCACTCTCATGAATTGTACTAGATGGGGTACATAGTTAGAAGCCTGCTCTTTTACTTCAAGAAAATAGTATAGAAAGTATAGTTTATAACATACAAACATGGCTGGCATCTCGAACGTCGGAACTTCTCATCTAGAGTGGGGAACCTGGGGTCTTATACCCTTTCGTCTCTGATAGAGCGGCACGATCAAGCCGCGGGGTGTGAAAAGAAAAAGTTTGTAGTTAAATTACACTGTTGGATGATCGTTTAAGTTCGAAAAATTGAAATTAATGAATAATTTTGTCTCATTTGTGTCTGACATCTATATTCTAATTAAACCAAGGACCAACAATGTCGAGCAAGATTTCTTTTTCTTTGTAGTAAATTTCAACGATAAATTCACGCCGAAGCTCACACGAATCTTCCCCTAATTTGGAAGCGTCAGAGCGGATCCTCGTATGCACGCTACCATCAAGCTACGGGCGCTTACAACACACACACACACAAGAGTGCAGACTACAATCGTAAATTCGCTACTTTACAACTGCAGGGAAACGGGTAACGACTTGCCGGCTCGACTCTGTTCGACGCAGGCAATTTGCGCCCCCAAAACCGGCCGTCGAAGGGTACTGCATTGCACTCGTCCTTAAAACGACCAAAAAGGAAAGTCGGTGACCTCGGGACTCGTGTGGAAGGTGGTGGTAGAAAATGCTGCGATAAGGAAACTAGATCGCGAACTCTGGGACAACGTGTCACGTGGTTAGAAATAGTGTCGCTGGAAGGGGGTGCGGATGGTGCAACGGGAAAGAGACAAGATAGGAACTACGCTCAAGTGGACACAAAACGAATGAAAATAGTGGAAGGGATTGACAAGTTTACGTCTTTCGCAATTGGTTTTTTCTAGCTGGTAAAAAATAAGAAAATGCAGTTAAAATTTATTATACAGTAAATAAATCCTTCCCTGGCAAAACAAAATGTTGGAGTTTAAACAAGTATGAAAGCCTATAGAATCATTTATAAACCTTTCTTAACGTATCAAATGCAAATTCATTGCGTAATCAAATGCGGCAATAACAGGAAAACTAGAAAGTAATAAAATATTTGAGGAGAGTAAAAGAAGTGACATGAGAGCATAAATCAAAAAAGGTGTTGACATGCAATAAGTAACTAGAATATATAAAACGGCAGCTAAGTAAGTGAAATGCTATATGTATTTATTTCAATTTTTTAGTATAATATATTTTTAGTATTTCCATTATTAACACCTCTCACGCTTTCTTAAACGGTCGCCTTTTGATGCACCGCTCTTTCACAGCGCATATAGACACATTTTGACATTCCTCAGAGTGATTGGGACGTCACTTACCTAAATAATCAAAAGCAGAGGGCCTAAAACGAAATCCGGAACCTTGGACCTCACGAATAAGAGCCAAGAGTGCAAGACATTAGACTATCAGCCATTAATGTCATTTTAACTAAAGTCTATCACAATTTGAATAATGGTGGGAAGAGCATGGACCTCTTTGTCGATCCGTCCACTATTACAAATTACTTCTGCGCAAACTAGATAGTATCTAGTCAACAGAAAACAGATCGGTATAGTGGATGGCCTGACCGCAATTGGATTTAGTGTAAAACAAAGGTGCCGCAAGACTCGATATTGGGGCCACCGTTCTTCCTACTGTTTGCTAATGATTTACCATGTGTAATTAATGACGAAAATTTTGTAATGTATAGCCGAATATATTAATTACTTGTAAGCAGCTGTTAATATTGAAGAATTAAGGAAACATATGCTGAACAAATTTGTACAGTGGTTTACAGTTAATGACTTGAGAATAAATATCGTAAAGGCTGCTTTCATTATGTTTACTCCAAGAAGAAGTGATACTTCCTGAAACTTCCACCTAAGACACGTCTTGAGTTCTCCTGATCCTACTACTGACTAAATTTTACCGAAAATCCTATAGAAGGAGAAAAAAAGAATTTGTGGGCATCTAAATGAATGTTTTGAAGTTTTTTTTGCCAATTATGTTACTCACAAGCGTATAATAGCGATCTTGTTGGTTGCTCATAATATATATCTTGGTATTGATTCTTCGGATAATAGCCAAGTAGTTTACCAGGAGCGGGAAAAATCGGGTAACAGCACAGCAAACTTATTTACGATAACTTTTCGCCTACAATATATAAGGTAGCGAATCGAGTTACTACTACGAGTTTGAGGTCCTTCCCTGGGGCCTCAACTAGTTAAGAAACTCCGATGATGAAGGACGACATTGATCGTAAAACGACATATAACGATATATTGCATATCTATAACTTCTCCTTAACAGGATTGGAGCAGTTTTTCAATTGATATCACCGTAATAATTTTATCAGACATTGATGGCGATAAATCTGGGTGGTATAGAACGACTAATACTTTAAAATCAATACAATAATATCTCACCGAATCTCTATGCGTTATATACACATTTATATCTCGAAAGGTTTCCATGTCAATCCTATCGCCGCTGGGGATTCGAGCTGCTCTTCCGAGGGCGACTCGGTCCCATTTTGTTAATTAATTCGGCCGTGGGATTAATAGGACAATTAGAATAACTTCGGCCGGCCGCAAAGGGGTTTAATTAGTGAAATACCGGAGATACCGGGACGACCTTCTGGCAATGTCGTGGCCTATACGCGGGCACTAATCCACTTTTCCAAATATTCCGAATTATTGCCCGAACTACGGCCCGAATAGTTAGCATGTCTTATAGAACGGGTTTTAGATAGGTCATCTATGCGATGTGTCTAAGAATGACATTTCGGATCGCATTTGTGTTAATCTCATATACACTGAATGAAGGTGTCTCATCTTTAGTTACAGCTTTATGCATTATTTTTTTTTACATTCAATAACGCATAATCTAAGCATTTTCAAAAATACAGGGCAGTTCTGTAAAAGTGGGGATTTATGTTGTGGCATTTTTAGCGTATTACAAAGGCTTTCAACATTATTACTATTATTTGCACGCCCTTAATGATTACTAGCTTCGACGTTTTAGGTCATCGATATCTTTATGGTAAGCAAACGAAATTTATTGTATAATTCCACCAATTATTCCGTATGGAGTTTATCTAAATAGTCTTCAGTATACTACTCCAGTGAAAAATACATAAGGAAGATTTGAGAAATCGGATATTGCTAGGTGTAACTTAATAAGAAACGACCCCGGCGTCTTTTGAAGGAGTTGGGCAATCGATGAGGAGCAGATTGGATGCTTACATCCTCATTTTCAACACTTCTCGTAAATTACGAAGCTTTACATGTAATTTTTAGTAATAAAATGTTGTATTCGATGAAAAATTATTCGCGCTGTTCTTCGAAAAATTTTTTTTAAAAATTCATCAAAGTATAAAATATTTTTAGACTAATTCCTCTACAATTTTGGCCGTATGTTTAATAAACACCTTGTATTTCTAACTTTAGTGATGAGGTTGTTATATAGTCAAAATAATTCATAATGCTGTCAGTCATCGCCACTGCACACAACGTTAAACGCACTCATGTTCCTTTGTAATAAACAGGGGATGATACGGATCTCCTCTACCCCGACGCAACCAGTGGGAGCGTCCTCTTGGAACGAGATTAAACGTTTCAATTAACACGAGCGAAAATATACGAACGTTCATCTGCGTTACATGTTCATACACCTAGGGTAGTTGGTATGCGGAAGTTAATTGAGTAAAAAAAGCACACACTTTTTTTTTGACATCTCACCATCTCGCTCGCTCAGAAAGCGTTATCTCCCTCACGCGTTCTTCATCGCATACTAGACGCATCCGCACGTCCTGTTGGAAATCTACATTATTTATTACGGCAGGAGTCGGTGGCAGTGAAAAAAATCTAATTTCAAGTCCCTTGATGCGAGATACGATCCCCCCACGAACATCCTGTCATCCCCCAACTCCCCCCACCCCAAAAAAAAAAAACCTTTTACGCCGGTGGAACACTAAACAAAAACAAACACTTTTTTAATTAAAATCTCCTGACGCAAAAAGGCCTTTGGTGAAGAGGGCCGACGAAAACGACATTACCTATCCCCCCTCTCCCCATTACGCCACGTAAACGAGGGAGAATAGAGGGGATGCATTCGTTAATTAAGGCTCGGTTTCCAACAATTCTCCCCCGTCAGACACATCAAATTAAACCCTATTGCCGTAATTCCCGTCCGCTTCCGTGCAAGATGTGGGAAGCTGGGAAAGTGTGCTAAGGGGTGGGGGTATGAAATTTGCGAGTCGATCGCCGTCAGCTTGGCCGCACCGGAAACAAAAGAAGGCGAAAGCTGACGGAGGACCGTTAGCTACCGCTAATACCGGAACGGGACCTCGCCGTAAATGAGAATTTTCAAGTGGTGGAAGGTGGGGACGGGGGCAGGGGGGGAAGTGGGGGGTTGTAGTGTGGCGTATCGTACGCAAAAGCGGAAAGACAAAAATTTAATAACAGAACCGCTCTCGGTTGCAGGGCCGGGGATTCTCTTTTAAATTAATTCGAGCGCGCCCGGCTGTTCCGCTACCCCGTTCTGGTGATATTGTTTTGGGACCTAGGGGCTAGTACGTGGAATGGCAGAATTAAAACTAAACATCCGGCGCGCGGGCGATGCAAATTCGCCCGAGCCGTGGCGTAAAACAATCGATGGAAATTAGTCCGTGAATCTGAATAAATACTTGAGGGTAATCTCCAACCAACACGGAACGGTGAAATCTAAAATTCGAATTGTAGTAATCTTTCCAGTTATCTTCTGAAGTATTTTTCAAATACCGTGCAGGGGAAATTATGCGCTCATCCTGCAGGGGACACAAATAAGATATGTACAACTGGATATATGGCGCGAGATCTCAACAACAGCTGTGCGTATGCCTGCGTGTCCCAAAATCAAAGGATAGCGACGACTGGTGATTCGGCGATATGCTAAATGAGTCAGAGCCGGACTCGAATAAAGAAAACTCATTTTCTCGGTACTACATGCACTTAGAACCGCAATTTTTTGTATTTAGCCATTACTTATGTAAATCTTTCACCCCTTTTCTTATTTCGTACTATACAATAATAACCCTGTATATATACATAAACATTGAATAGAACATTGCAGTTGAAGAGGTAAGAAGCAAAATGATACAAGTGTATTGTTACATGTATATAGATTATTAAAATGACATTGTCATAAATAGTTTCTGCTCTGCCAAATAATAATTCATTTTTAAGTTGACCGTTATGTACCTAGAATGTGGTTTATTAAAGAACGGTAATGTTATAGTTACTTTTAGAAGTAGCTTCTTTGTATGAAAAAAAATTAGTGAAAGGAGAATGTAAAAGGAAAGTCCAGCAGCCTGAAATAGATCTTGAAAGGACCACAGAACGTAGATATCGGAGATTAAACACCGTCAAAAACGGCGTGATATTCCTAAAGAAAAGATCTTTTTCTGTCCACTTTGTCTGCAATTCACAATGCTTGCAAAAAAGGTAATGCTAATACGTTTCAGATCCTGCGCCACTTTCTACAATAAGTACCGCAGCGTTCGTTAAACGCAAACCTAGAAGCAAATTAAATGCAAACATCCGCCAAATTCACGCGAAAACCTACCGTTCCCCGCACAACCCCTGATCGCCACCCATCCTCCACCCTCTCAGTTCTGCGACTCCGTCTAAAAGAACAAATCCTAAATTAAGGCGAGCGCTTCGCCTTGCTCACCGCACGACAGGAACAACTTCTGGGGGAAGATTTATAAGGGAATCCGACCCCCGCTTCTAGACGTTTAAAACTGGAGAACTACGCGTCGGGCGCCGCGGAGGACGGGGCGCGGGGACGAGGACAAGTCGACGGGGGAAAAATTACGTCGTTAAGCTGACACGCGCCTCGCCTCTTCAGATTATTATCTGGGACGCTCTTAACACAGTGCAACAGGCCGTGGTGGCGAAGGGGAAATGGGTTTGGGGAGACGCGGCGGAGGAGCCGTTCGCGACGAGATCGTGTTGGCAAGTGTTGCGACGTAGATCTTAGTGGCGGATGGTAATTCTGTTCGAGTTCCAGCGAGAGATAAAGGGTCTTAAACGGGGAGTTACTGTAAATCGGTTGGGGTTTTATCTGCGTTCGTGGTGTTCTAAATAAAAGGTTGGAGCAATTTGCTTGGGAAAGTTATACTGGATGGGAGCAAAGTTGATTTTTTTTTTTCGAAGCGAATTACTAACATCTGCTTTTTGAAGTTCTTCTGTGCGCAATATTCATGGCAAGTATGATCGATGCTACCGAGAAAGTTGGATCCATTTAAGTTCAGCGAGCATTACATAAATTCATTTGGTCATTTATACTAACTGGTATAGTGAGAGTAACTACTAACTAACCAAATGTAAACTAAGCTTTAGACAGCTTCATAATTCTAACATCCTGTATTACTTGTTGCTGGAAGGTTAGTAATAAATCAGCTTAATGATGTTTCTTTTGTAAACTGTAAAGAACTAAAGTCAAAATACAAAAATTCGCTTTTCAACGACTTTTCTTCAAATTATGCGTTTGTCGAATCGCAGCCGCACCTGGTAAAAAGACACCGTTAGCTCGAAAGAGCCATTAAGGAAATGCAACAGCAGGGCTCCTACAACTTCGGCTTCCGTTGGCCGTAAAACGTTTTACAACTCTCAATTTTACGATTTCTTACAATGTGCGGGAAGTACAAGGTTGGATAAGTCAGGCGCCAAGTTTCGCTCGCACGGCATGCGTTTTATTAGGATTTTTTTTAGTATTCGCTATCTTGGGTCTTAGATATTTCGGTTGCGTAAAATCAGGTAATTTAAAACCGTTGCAAATATGGTTCAACTCTTTCGGGATTAGATATTTTTTATTATTAAACAATTTTCTGGTAAAATTAGTGTTATTAGCTATGGAAGTATATTTTTAAGGCGCAATTCTACTGAGGTAACACGTCAATGCCGAATATCACTTTCAGACATATGTATATACATGGGATAGGCATTTATCATGAGCTTCGAAGAGGATTAACAGAGAAAATAATGCAATTGGCAATACGAGAAAATACATAGCATACCCATGTCGTAAAATTGCTTTAGTTTATACATAGACGATATACAGGATGATTCGTTAAGGGTGGCCACCGGCTTTGTCGAAAGTATACTACTAAATGTGGTCCTGAAAACGAAACCCCAGTCGATATCTGTGCTAGTCGATGGGCTGGCATGTTTCTTGTAAAAGCTTTTTTAATTGGGGAGTGGGGGATGTTGGCAGCCTCTGGTGGCGTCTGTGTAATCCACTGTTTATTATTCAGTCAGTGAAGCCAAATCACCATGACAAGTTTGTTACGATTGAGCAGTACCACCAAAACCAAGAGATGATAATTACAAGTTGAAGTTTATTTTTTACATTGTGTAATCTCTATTAAGTTGGTAGATACACTTTTCAGTGATAGAGATTGTTTGTTTGTTAAATACAAAGTTATCAATACTGGTTTTTAAATTTGTTTAAACAGTTTTTTATGATTACCAATACTGCGTTAATCTTAATTTTAAGGGAGTTACTGCAAAAAGTAGAAAAACTAAAGGCCCTAAAACGCTACCGTGCAGCGTCCCCATATTAGTATTTAATTCCGTCGATGTGACACCCCCCCCCCCCTCTCAGTAGCATTGTAGAGGAACAAAGTGCGCAGCATTAATAAGACAGGGAAGCTGATTTTAGAATTTGGGCTGAAAACCTACAGCAATTTCTATCACCACCTTCATTTCATCCAGTCGAAAAAGTAAAAAAAAAAATTAAAAAACGTGAAGAGTCACATCACGTTAATTAAGTTCCTGGTACGGCGTAGAGTAGATCGGCTTTTGTTTGAACAAATGAAAACGAATGGCGCGCATTTCCACCCGTTGATGGGAAATAAGATTTCTTTTTTTTTTTTCATTGTGAGTAATTTGAAATGCGAGTCAGCGAGCTTTTTAAATAAGAAGCGGTGGAGTGGGAACGGCCAGGGGTGATGATGAAGAGGCCACTCTGCATAAGCACGAAAGAGATCCTCTCCGTACCCCCTCCTTCCCTCGGCCCAATTCCGCAAGCATTTTCTGTACCGTCTCCGAACGAACGATTCCAATTCAAATTATGTAGGTAATTAAATTGGAGTTCTATTTATAAAAGGAGTGGAGTCTTCTGCGGGGTGACGGGACACTGGTGGAGGAGCACGACGAAAGAGGACGAGGTAGAAGTGGCGATAATGCTTAATTGATGCTTTTTACGTTGAAGACGTTGTCCCTACTTATATTAGCATTTTTGAAATTGAAGAAGTAACGAGAGATAGGTAATTGATACCCAAAATAAATCTTTTAAATCTCTGGAGCTTTTAATAATTTCTGCATTAACCCAGGTTTTTACTTTTTTGAGTGCATATGCTTTATTTTTTTTTTTTTAGTAACTAAAGGAAATGCAATACCGCTGTTCCAAAATAAAAGCTCGGATCTTTTAATATCGTCAATACATTACTTTGAGTTGATTATACATTCCTAAAAAAAATAATTTCGCGGCCCTACAAATCACTTCTTTTTTAAATTCCCATAAAACGTGTTTTTTTGTTATAGAGCTCCTTGCTTCTGCGTCCTCAACTATCGCATATAATCACTGTGCATATTAACTGTACACACTAAAAAATATTACACTTTTTCTACGGAAAATTCTTGTAATTTTACCCTATATATATATACAGGAATTTTCCGTAGGAAAAGTGTAATTTTTTTAGTGTGTAGAAACCAATGTTATGTTGTAGAAACTTTATCCCAACGTCTACTATATTAGAGACAATAAATCCTGTACAGTGTTTGTCGGAACAGTGAAGGTCCCATAGTGGAGTCCTGTGGTGTTGGGGAGCGTAAGTGTTTATAGTTGATGGGGTAGCTATATGTCACTGTACCAAAAAAGTTTCTCAAATATCATTCATCATCGTCATTTCTTAATGAGGGAAATTCGAAAAGCAGAATTTTTACTCCAAAATATAGACTAAACGGCAGAAAGGATTAATAAAACCATCGCGAGCCTCAGAACTTCACCCAAGACCGCCAGATGTCTCACTAATCGTAAACCATTAAACTTCAAACGACTAAGTAAAGAACAAAACGATGACAACTCGAGCTTGCTAATCAAATAGTAATTGAAACTTCCCCACAATGCCATTCAACTGTTGGAAGTTTCGGTTAAGTAACCGTCCTTAATTAAAATTCTGTTAAATTTGCCGGCATAAAAGTTCCATCTACCCGCGCTTTAAGGCTATAATGTCGTAGTGAACTGCCGGATTACAGCCTGCGTTAACGAGAAAAATCAAAATAAAACCTCCGGCTTCCCCCGTTTTCCGGCGCCCCCCATTGGAGGTTTTAAATTGCAAATTTCGGAGTAAAATCGTTAGCGAAGAATTTGCACGGTTTGGCCAAATATTTTACGACGAAAACTTTATAATTAAAATATAATATTTGAAGAGGCCGGTCTGGGGGCAAACAAAATTCCATTTAAAGTTTTAAAAGCGGCGTGCGCGCGTCCTCCTGCTCTAACGAACTTAAATCCGCGTGGAACAGAGAATATGCTATACTTCCACGTACACTTTGTATTTGAAACTTTGCTACACGTATAAGTTTCAGATTCGCTTCAGTGAGGGTAAAATTATCTACATATTACATACAAAAAAAGTCCTGAGTGTGATTAGTTCATTACTGCTCCTAAGTATACAAAATAAATCTAATTATATATTGGTAATAAAATCAGTTTATTGATGTTGATTGAATTCATAGTTACTTATTTGCAAACACTTCATATTGTAATGAGGTACTCTGTAAATTATTATGTAGTTCTATTGCATCCTAAAAGTCAGTGCAATAATTGTGGATAGTTTGGCTAGCGTTCAGTACTCTCACTTGCAGATATTTTTATTTTACCTGGGACAACGTAACCTATGAAATTTTGCACCGAACGGTATCAATCTGCATAAGTCATTTTTTATGTAAATTTAGTTCATAGCATTTTGCAATGTCTATAGCTAACATGGTTCATATCAATCCACGGCGTTCATTACGTCACACTGGCAGATATTTTTATTTTATATTATATATATTTATTTCCGGGACGGAATGACCTGGGAAACTTAGCACAGACATCGCTCGGTCAGTTTTTATGTAAATTTAGTTCGTATCGTTTTGCAGTGTCAATAACTGACATGGTTCACAACAATCCAGCAAATATCATTCATCTGTTAATACTTTCATGTAATTATAATGAAAATAAAATAATCCCAGTGGATTAGAATTGCATCATGCGATAAGAAATCTGATATATATCGTTCACGCCTTGTTAAAATAGCAGTTGAAGACGAGCTGTCATCGCCCTACGATTCGTAAGATGCTGAAGAGGAGTATGAGGAGACATGTGCTTCGACAGATGATAATGTTACTGAAGATTACAAAAGGAGAGTTGTCGAATTTCGGGCCGTTTCGAAATCAGGGCGAAGCACTATGGGACAGCATCTCAAAATTGTCTCAAAATGTGTTAGACACATACTTTGTAAGTATGTGTCTGCTTAGAGTAAGGAAGATACCATTTAAGTATTATATCTTTTCTTGATTCATTGATTCTTCGGGTAAACATAAAAAAACAATTAGCTAGAATAAATGTGTAGCATGTAATGAGGGGATACCCTGTAAATCTCTAGAACTATTTGCACGCGTCAGATAAAAGTCGTCAATAAAACTTTATATTAGATGACAGTAATAAAATGGATACCTCAGATTAAAACTGAGGTTAAAATAAACAAAAAAGGGGTACGAAACACTTCCTTGCTTTTCATCCTACGGATTAATTGAAACCCGATCGACCGATCCGTACCGCGTCACCTGACCCCGGTTCAAGGACTTTCTACCCGTAGCTCCAAGGTTAACAGCTGTTTGCGATTTGAAAGACGGTCCGAGGTAACCCGACAAGGGATTAGTTGGCGGCTAATTAGCAGGTCTTAAGGGTTAATTTTTGATCACCAACGCTAATCATGTTAACGCTCAGTAAATGTTAACCTGGTGGCTCTTACCTTTCAATTCCTCGTGCTTTTCATATGCGCCTATGTTTTTAGAAATAAATTTTTAGGCGCGTTATTTTGGAAGCTGGATATTTTATTTATTGCCATGCTCCCGTGATATCATATTGGTGTACTAAGGGAGGATCACGGATAGTATTAACTTGATGATGAAGTGAGAGATAAATCAGAGGTTAAATTTGGGACTACTGGGCATTTAAACTAGTATAAATCCTTATGTAATTTAACTAGAAATTCAATTAAATAAGAAAAAATGGGCCTGTTTCAATTATGTATTTAGGACTACAAATTATAGTTCCTTCTGGAGTAATTTAAGTCACTTGAGCATTTGGAAAAAAGCTTCAAATGTTTCACATCCTTAACATAATCTTCCTGTATACTGCAGAGGTATAGAAAAAACCTTTCAAGTATCTAATTTGACTTTATTAATCGCAAATTACACAGGATTTTGCACGGAATACTTTTAATTACTACCAAACTAATAATGTTGCGAACTTGTACATCGAGTAAACTAGATTGTAAGTTTCTGTTTACACTATACGCTATATACAAGTTGAGATTGTGTACCATAATCCCGGTTGAGCAGTTAAAGCATTGTATTTAGTACAGATAAACAAACAGCGGTCACCGACAGCCTTCGATCTAGTCGGAGCAATCCACCGATATTGAACAAACAATTTGGTTATTTAATCGCTAATCTCTGCTGCGAACCGAACTCCAAATTCAGCCGCTAGATTGCGCCCCACGTCTTGCTCGTTATACCGTCGGTGTAAAACGTAAATAAGTGGTTTTCATTAGTGTCTGGAGTGTGGATAATATCATGATGGATTAAATCTGCGCGCGCTGTTGCGGTTCTAAGCGAAGATCCCTGACGACGTTGTATACACAACATAATATTTAATATTTTGATTAAAGATTATTGCAAATTAAATGCACGCAAAGTTGGTCGATTAATCTTAAAATTTAATACACAGTCTGTATACTGCTACAAAACAGATTTAAACCATACCTCAATTTGCAGGTGGCCCTCTCTATAAATTTTCCCCCTCCCAAATGGTTTTGCTCTCCTATTAACGAGAAGGCTGTTATATACAATTTATTTAGTTAAGCAGAAGATGTAGGATTGCAGTGAAATCTGCTCCCTATAAATACTTGAAATTCCCATTAACATTCAATGAAATTGTACTGTGAACTTTATATCAAAAAAAAAATTTACAGCACAATTCTAAGTTTATTTGTGCTAGTGTAATACCAACGAAAATGTGACAAAGAAATAGTCTCTTAACATATGATCTCAAGTAAGTAGGTTCATATAGTATATAAAATAAACTATTACAAATATTTCGCATCAATTAACGGAATTTCATAACACTCGCTTATTGTGTTACACAATAAAAAACTGAAATCGCTTATAGGAAGAACACAGTAAATTATACCAAAGAATTGATACCAATTTCAATCAAACATAAATAAACAAATCTCTAAAATTCATTACATACTTTTGACAGACGACTAACAAAAATATTAAACCTTGAAATACCTCTTTTATGATTTGATTTAAACAGTTTCGTTCATCCAACACTTCTGAAACATACGTTTCGAATTCCTGGAGTTATATTGGCTCTCGTAAAGTGTCCCATAGTCGCCAGACGATTACCAGCTAAATTGCCTCGAACGTAGATACAACAGAAGACCAGGATAAACGCAGAGGAGTTTAAAGACCATCCAAATAACAGATTCCATACAAACTGTACACCAAACAGGAGGTTCTACCATTCAAAGCGAGTAAAAACAAACCATACTTCTAACTTCAAAAGATAATAAATAAATTTCTAACAAGTTTCTAGATAAATGTTCCGAAAAACTTTAGTTCTCAGAAGATTGAAAAAGGAGATCGTTTATTTTCAACAACCTTCATTACCAACGAAGCTCTCCTGGCAAAAAACCTCAACAACCAACATCAGTTTGAAAAAATACAAATATTCCACCGTATTCCTGGTTACTTTACTAAAAATTATACGACCATGCAGTTAGTGCTAGTTTGAATTTGCAAAATTACTATACATCGATATAATAAAGGTAAGTAAAATAGATTTTGATGGTACTCAACTCTTTGGATAATTCATATTCACTAAAAAAAAAAAATAACTTAAAAAACAGAATAAATTATGTGCCATTATTCACTGGTCCTTCTCGTCTTGTTAGCGAGAAACCACCCATAATTATTTATAATTAAGGAGTAAAATGGAACGCTACTTCATCCGCTCAAAAAAGAACTTTCGCAATGAAGTTAATCTTCTCAGTCCCTTTTTCTTTCTCTTTTCCCCTCGAAAACAGAACAAACTTCTTCGTCAACGGCGAACACTTTAATATTTAAGTAGAAGGGGGTGAAAGAGGAGTTATTCCCGTGGAAATTGCTTCCAACTACCTCGTGGACGCGGTGAATCTGTGGTTGGGGATGTTTTAATGATGTATACGAGGACTGTACCGCATTTATTGTCTCCAACACAATAGGCGGTGAAATGAAGTTTACTATAACTACATACATGAAAGATATTTAGATGTCAGAGAAAGCTATTTTTGTTGCTGCAATTATCAATAAGTTGTGTTAAAGTACTTGCATAGTAGAAACTAGTTACGGATAAGTGCTGGTAACAGTTGTTAAAGTATTTTTCTAATTGGATGTTGTAATAAAGCTAAAACAAAAGGCAACGCAGTGTTGATATGGCTATTACAGCATACTCATTTTCATTTATATCCCTAGAAGGGCTACGTGGAGTCTGGATCCGACTCCTGAGAAGCTATTTTGTTTATATCTGATCGTATGGTGGTGGTAGAGTGATCTAGGTTCTGGTACCCTCCTAGCTAGTCCTTGTCTGTGTGAGCGTCGATGCAACTGCCGTAAATGCTTTGCTCATTAACAAAATGAGCTTGGATGAGCGAAGAGAGGCGAGTTTCTAAAAAAAAGTTGTCCGTGCTTTATCAATCTCGGAGCCGGTTTCTGGTCGCTTTGTGTTGATGTTCATCATAGAGGCACAATATTGCTATTAACACACTCAGATAAAGAGAACAATGTTTTTTGCTACACTAAAGATATATACAAGCACTACTTTTAGAGTTCTAAAATTCCCGTTGTGAAGTTAAAAAAAAAAGAACTTAAAGTAAAATTACAACATAATTGGGCATTTATCGGCAATTTTACTACTTCGCTAGGTTATTTTCCGATAAGAGATAAGCGAATCGCTGCACGTCACGTTATTCTAAACCAACCCCACCTGTATCATTAAAGAGGAAGAATTTGCATACTCATTAAATACCTTCCCCCATACTGGCTTATATACGTCTTCGCCAACCTTGGCTTGACAAGCCGCGATTTGCATATTTAAATTAAAATTACCAGGAAAATATAAATCCTACTGCAGAAGCCTTGGGGCAAAGAGAAAGGCTTCGACATTAAGACTAAAATTATGTATACAGAGCGTTGTTTCAAGCAGAGCAGAAGTGCGTGTCAGAAAAAAAGGTTTCAATTAAAGAAACGTGTTTATCATTTAAAAACAAAAAAAGTAACTTCAATAAATAATCCTTAGAAATAATAAAAATTCAAAAGCAAGAGGATAAGGTTTTTGGACGAGTATAATAAATACGTTAAAACTCGAACAATTCTTTCTTAGCACTTATACATTAGACGACGCCCTGTATATATTATGCAGATCGTCCTTTAGATTCAATCCGCCGCTCTACCCCCAAAATCAAATTAGAGGACGCTAATTCAATCCTACATTTCGTTAATTTAATAAACCCCGGCGGTCCTGCTACCGTCTGATGCTCGGAAACTTTGCCATTAAGCCCGAATGACGGCCTCAGGGGTGGCAGAGGGTGGAGAAGGATGGGTTGTACTGCGCGCCGTTGACCCGTCGGATTCCCACAAAACAAGCGCTAATTAATTCATTATCCACCCCTCTCCTGTGCCGCTTCCCATGGCCGTTGTGTCACAAGCGCGTAAAGGTTTCAGATATAAGAGTGGGAGGGGGGCACAGAGGGCGCGCGGGGGAGTTCCAAGTTGGGGTTGATCGCTCAGACCGCGGAAGGTTCGTTTCGCGTTAGCGGCGAGCCCTTTTCTGTCATCCACGGACGGGAACGATTTGTCCCGGCGAATGGGGGGACGAACAAGCTCCATCATTCCGTACGGTCGTTGAGGCGATGTGAGAGTATAGCCACTTCATTTCGGCTCGTAAATCATGATGTGGGGAAAGCAAGGACGAATGTGTGGGCAGCTTAGATTGCTGACGAATGGAAAATATCGAGTAAGGTGAAAAAGTAAAATATATTATAGAGGACGGAATAGCCACAAATGGTTTCGCCGTCTAAGTTGGCAGTCCTTTTCATAGTATTACGTTGCGAATAATAAGATTTTTTTAACATTTTTAATTATATTAAGAACACTGAAGTTTGTTCGTTAAAAGTATGTAAATATTCTGAAACGGAAAACCTCAATAGGACGCTCTCGCCTGTATTTTGGGGAGTCGTAGTAGTTCCGTCGACGGTGAGGAGGGGGAGAACCGCTAGATCGTACGTCAATGAAAAGCGCACCAACACCGGTAATTAGGACGCTTTATCTGTAAGGCCGCGCTGGGACCAACAGATGGAGCGGCACGTTAAGTCATAATATAAATAACTTTATTTATTTTAAAAATTATATTTGTAAGCTTTGAAAAAACAGGCCATTCAGGACCCTGTATATGCCTTGGCCATTGTAGTCTTCTCGTCCTGACCAACTCCACTATATCGCCTCACTTGCAAACCCTGTTAAATGTTCCATACACCTCCTCGTTCGTTCTTCTTCTGTATCCCTCTCCCGTATCTATATCATCGAATATCCGTTTGAGCATTTTTCTTTCCCATCTCAATATATTTTCTTGACACTTCTTGTTCAGCGTCCAGGTTTCTGCCCCATAAAGTAACGTTGTACTTTACACTGAGAAGTTTAACGCACAATATCCTTATTAACTATTTTAATGTGATATATCAGCCTTAGATGTCCCTCCGATTTGTTTTGTACAATTTTGAATAGTTTTTACTGCGTTAATATTATTTTTACGGTTCTTCGTCATTTGTTTTTCCATTTACAAACAATTTCTTTGTTTTTCACAATGTTTTTCACTAAAAATTGTCTTTCTATGTTCACCTAAGACTTTAATCTATATTCCACATACTATATTCAGTTCATCTTCGGCATGTGAGCCCTTTTATTCGAGCAACAATTCCGCGTTTATACATCACACCATCAAACCAATGCACCGTACGAAAGCGGATGATCCGGCGTTGTTATCCGAACACGTTCCGGGCGTATAAATCACCCGGCAGCGATTGTGTCCCGTATAGAGCTGATACATACTGTAGCCGTGTCCTTTTTCTGATCCGCAGCAACGCTCCCCGTCCTAGGGCTTTTCCGCGCGGATCCAATTTATACGGGCAATTTGTCGACGCCGATGAAATGTTTATCGGCAGAGTGCAAGAGGCGACACGACACGGCGCGTGTGCCGGGGGCGTGCGCAGCACTCGCGATATATTTATAATGAAAGCCCGTTGTAAATTTAGTTGCGGAAAACGAACAACGAATAGGCGGATCAATGGTCGATGTGTTCGGGAAAATAATGGGGAGGTCTTTTACAAGGGGATATACGAATTGAAATAAATGTATTATAGAGGAGGTATAGAAACAAACCTATATAAGTTATCAAAAACGTTGTCTGTTAGGTA
Source organism: Cetonia aurata (assembly GCA_949128085.1). Classification (NCBI taxonomy): domain Eukaryota; kingdom Metazoa; phylum Arthropoda; class Insecta; order Coleoptera; family Scarabaeidae; genus Cetonia; species Cetonia aurata. The sequence goes on from OX421885.1 coordinate 43,222,407, forward strand.
ATCTCATGAGAAAAATAATGGAGCAAGGTTTACGCGTTCAGCTATATATCAAAATAAAAAACGTAATTAAGGGCGAATTCAGTGGTATTTTCGTAAAACTTCTGTAAAAGCTAGGGTAGAGTATGTTATGTAGTTTTTTTTTTTTTTTCGAATACAAATATTAATTTATTTCGACAAACACAAACTATACAGTTTACAAAATGTATGTATATACACAAAAAGAAAATTGCAACTCATATAGCATGCATTGCCATGCACTGTTTTTCCGCCTTCATTCTTCATCCGAGCATATGATATGGTGCACTCTTTTAGAACTAATGGTATCGAAGGCGTCGTTGGTTTAGTCGTTTGGTCCTTCCTACATGTTGTACTGCCGGTATACCTCCATCGTTATCTTGCTTTTAAATTTAACGTGTTTTAGTGTCTTTGTGTGTTTTGGTAGTTTATTGTATGTTTTGATCGCATCTGGTGTTGGAAATTTTTCATATTTGTAACTTGTGTTTTTTTCTGTTCTTAGGTGTGAATGCCTTCGTGTTTTGTGTGTGTGTATTTCTGTATTAGGTGTGAATTTGCAATCAGTTTTCATTAATTTGTTTTCGATTTTGTGTACTGTAAGGAGATTTCTGAATGTTATATTAATTGTTGTAAATTTAGTTCTTGTGTCTTCTCGTAAACGTCCTTTGATGGTGTCCATTTGTCCATGTTATACAGCGTCTTTAGTATCTTGTTCTGCTGTCTTTGTAGTTTATTTAAATTTTGTTTAGTTGTATGGCTCCATATGTTTATTAGATAACTAATATGGGACGTAAATGTACTATGATATACAGACTTCTTCAGATATTCTGGTACTATGTCTTTAATTTTCTGCATTCCTGTTATAATCATGGTGTTTTTATCAAATTTTTTACGTGGGTATCCCATTTTAGGTTATTTTGTATGGTTAATCCTAGATATTTTATTTGGCAGGTTTGAGTGATGGTTTGTGTTTTAATCTTGATGTTAAAAGTGGGTTTATATATTTTTTTTGTAAATACCATGTACTCTGTTTTGTTCTCATTGATCGTTATTAGATTATTATAGCACCAATATTCTATTTTTTGCACATCTTCTATAATGTATTGCTGCAACTGTTCGTCGTTCTTGCTTGAACAAACGATGCATACATCATCTGCGTATGCATATATTTCTCCGTGGATCTTCAAATTAAAGATGTTATTTGTATATGCTATGTACAATATCGGTGGTATATTTCCTCCTTGGGGGATTCCATATTCTGCTTGCAGATGTAGACTTTCTATTTTATTGACTATTGTTGTTTGTTCTCTATTTGATAAATATGTTTTTATTAAGTTTCTATTTGAGGGGAATATCTTCAAAAGACAATTAATAACCCAGATATATGCACAAGCTTTCGAAAAATGACGTGAACACCTACATTAACATGCGGACACTTAAAATTTAAAAAAAATTAATTCCCGGATTCACTAAGCTTACAGGTGCATACATAAAATTACATTTTACAAATTCATCTTAAAAACTGGTATACCTAAATATTAGTGCAAACTTTGGAGGGTGCTGACTTTCAGTTTGTAAAGTTGCTTTGGAAATCGGAATTTGACAGTCGCAGAAAGTAACTGGAATCGCGTTTACTTTTATATTTATAACGCTTAAGAAGAATGCAAAATATTCTAATATTAGAATAAAATAGAGGCTTCAAGTCACAACACCTTTTTTGCGCCCAACGTGGGTTTATATAAAAATACAACGCAATATAATTTCAAGTGTATACTTTTTTCGTATGGGGGTACGAAAAAAGCTTACAACAAAGCAGCCATTCTGTATAAGTTCTTTCACAACTGAGTGACCGGGCACGTTAAATACTATAATGCTATAGGTACTAATATTATTACTATATACAAACATTCTCATACAAATTAAATTTGAACTTCAACCGTCTCATTCTCTCGAATTCCATTCACCTCGCGTCGTATGGCAGACTCGCTCCCCTTTTGTGCCACCCGTCGCATTTCCAGTCATAAATTACGACTGTAAAATTCGAATTAGGACGGGCGGTTTGCGCCGTACAGACTTGACAATTTGCCAACGGCACGGATCGGGAAATTCTGGCGCCCACACACGCGTTCTGCGGGCGCCGCGTATTCAGTTTCGCGGTGGCGAGGGAAGCGTAGGACACCGTACGAACCCGAATTAATTTAATCTAATAATTCCGTTGTTGTGTAAAGCGACGGGAATATTAATTGCCACCGGACTACCAGTCGGCTGGTGCAAAGTATAATTTACGAGGGCGACCCCGCGACTTATATAGTTGGTGTCGACGCGGTCTGCTGTTCCGTTCTGGTTGACAGCCGCCGCTGTAAATAAGGGGAGAAGAGCGTATTTACGTGTAGCTCCGGCTTTGCGTATCTCCATGGCGTGTGTATTTTGGTTGAGGTATTATATCGTTAAACGTTTTGTTATCAATATCTGCTTATAAGCAATTATTATCCTAAATACTTTACTAAAATACAAAAAAAGAGTGAGAAGTTTGCAAGGTGTTCCACTAACTATGCATCGTTACCACAAGGCTTAGCAGCAAAAGCGATTGGGGTGGAGACATCATCTTGAAACTCAACAGAAATGCCATCAAATAGTTTGCCTCCAAAACGGCAGAGGGGACTGGAATAAAGATATATAGGCCTAGAACCAAATATTTCCCAAAGCTTGGATATGTATGCGAGTGTCTGGAAGATGAAAACAGTTGACAGAAACTATCAGAAGCAGGAGATTTTCATAATGTCAGACAGTGAAGCAGCCATCAAGGCATTGAGCTCAAGTATAATCAGCTCCAAGATGGTTTGGAGGTGTCCAGGAAAACTGAATGAGTTAGGCAAAAGTAACTAGGTAATCCTTCTCCTGTATGCCCCGGGACACACACTAATGGAAGGAAACGGGATAACAGATAATCTCATTAATAAGAAAGGAAATCGTGTTTTATTACACAGGTTGCAAATTATGCAGTTTTTGCTTAAATATTTAAAAAAAAAAATGGCTTGTAAACTAAATATCTCATATGGTTTATAAAATACAGAATGCTATAAAAGGAGATGCAAATGTCAAAATTTTGACAAAATCAAATATCTCAAAAACCGTAAAATTTAGAGATAGTGAACCTTAGTGAAAATTGTATTCAAATAATGTGTAGAATTCATTGAAGCAAGAAAAAACATGATTCCATTTAAAATAAGAGAATTGACGTCCGGTATAATGAAACGTTTCCGGAAGTTGAACATATTTTCAGAGGATTCTTCAGGTGCGGTTTTGTTATTAATATTTTTGTCGCATGAGTCTAGCTGCCATAAATCGCGAGAAAGAGATAGTAGACCATAGATAATAAATATATATACGTATAATAGATGTGTACCTCCCATATAATTCCACGCGGCACGAGCAAAGTTTCAAACCTTTTAAGACTGGTGGCGCGTAGCGTTAGTCAGCAAGAACTATTTCCAATACGCGGGAGATTTGATATTATTTACAATTAAGAAATGTATTGTTTAAATTTTTTTTGCACTTAAATGAATGGGCATAGAAAATAAAATAAAAATTAGAACGAAATCGTTTATTGTGCGCACATAAATACATAACTATACAGAACAAATATTTGCAATACATAACGACAAATTAAAATAAATCGCTTACTTAATACTACTTAACTAAATATATAAGTAATAATACGGAATAATTATCATAATAATAAATAGTAATCATTGTAATTTAATTAAATTAAGATCATGTGATGAAATTTGTAAATCACCTGTCACATTTTGTATGATGTACATTCCGTAATTGACAAGGGATCAAATTTGATACGGATTTGCTCATGTTTTCTAACGCTTGATACGGCTTGGTCTTCATAAAATCATCTATGCGGAGAACCTTGTCTTCTAGTCTTTTACAATTTTTTTTTCAGGCACGCTTCTCGTTTTTTGAAAGATCTTGCTACTTTATATAAGCTGATAGCTTCTGATGCAAACTCCGTCTTTCTTCGCACCTGTTTTATTTGTAATTATTATCAACAATTCTCACCGCTGCATCGTAAATTGGGAATTTCCTTCGAACACTTTTTGTACCAAAACATCCTTACGGGCAGCAATTTCTTAAGCCACCCATTATAGCAAATACGGATATTCACAATTATTTCCTTTTCACTCACAAATTACAAAGAGATAAAAGCAATTTCAAACGATTGAAAACGCACAAATTTCAAAATGACGGATGTGTATAAAATTTTCAAACAATGTTTTTTTTGTTGTCGTTGACGACGCGTCATCATACTTCAATCTTATTGGTCAAAACATCGATACTAGCGCCGAAGCGTTAGTCAGCAAGTACTAAACCGTGCCTACAAGATACAATACAAGGTAAACAGGCGTGTAGTAGACGAGTGGTCTGAAATACCCTGTACTAGGTGGGCTGAAAAGTCACCTCCTTGACCGCCAGAATGCGCTGCTACTGCAAAAAAGGTTATGGTGCCTTGAAGTCCGTTCATATTTAGGCAGACATGCCAAATTTCAGTGCGATACTGTATTTAGTTTTGTTTTGACAACTGATTGTTGTTGACGTGTTTGGCATCATGTTGAGTATGGACAAAAACGATTTTCGTTCTCTCATAAAACATTATTTTTTGAGAGGCAAAACGGCGAAGGGAACAAAAGAAAAGTTGGATAAATATTATGGGGCTAATGCTCCGTCAGATTACACCGTCAAATATTGGTTTCGAGAGTTTCGTGGTGGCCGCAACTCCACTAACGATCAAGTCCGCAGCGGCAGGCCCTCCGATGCGGTTACACAGGACAATGTCAAAAAAATACACGAAATGGTGTTGGCTGACCGGAAAGGTGCGCGAGCTAGCAGATACCACAAAGATTAGTACTGAGCGCACACGCCATATTTTGAGCAATATTCTGCATATGAAAAAGTTATCCTGCCGTTGGGTGCCGCGCATGCTCACTCCTGACCAAAAACACGAACGCGAGAGCACTTCGAAAGAGTGTTTGGACTTGCTGATGCGGAATCGGGCGGACTTTTGGCGTCGATTGATAACTGTTGATGAAACCTGGATCCACTATTACACACCAGAGAACAGAATGAGTGCCCGGCAATGGACTGAAGCCGACACGAGCGCTCCGAAGCGGCCGAGGGAGGCTCAATGGGTCGGAAAGGTTATGGCGTCGGTTTTCTGGGATTGTCATGGCATACTCTTCGTGGACTACCTCGAAAAAGGAAAAACCATCAACAGCGAGTATTACTGTGCATTATTGGAGCGCTTGTAGGCCGAAATCGCTGCAAAACGGCCTCACATGAAGCGAAAAAAAATTTTGTTTTTGCAAGACAATGCACCGGCGCACAAGAGCATCGCAACCACGGCTAAAATCAATGACTTACGGCTCCAATTGCTGTCGAATCCACCGTATTCGCCCGATTTGGCTCCCTCGGACTATTATCTTTTCCCAAACCTCAAAAGATGGCTCATCAATAAAAAATTCAGCTCACGCGAGGAAATCATCGACGCCACGGAGGAGTATTTTACAGACCTTCCGGAAAATTACTTTTCGGACGGGATCAAGAAGTTGGAAAATCGCTGGAATAAGTGTATCGAGCTAAAAGGGGACTATATTGAATAAAATAAAAAAACATTTAAAAAAAATTTTTTTTCATTCCCAAGGAGGTTACTTTTCACCCCACCTAGTATGTATCTCCAAACCTTCTGTTTGTCATTCCTATTTTTAATTAGGACAGAGTCTAATATCGTTTCAGATCAACCAGAGCTCTTTTCTGAGAGCGTTTCCAGAATGATGAATAGGAAATCATGCTTCAGTGACACGAACGTAATGTCGTCTCATGCATATTCATTGTATATCGTATCCCAGACGTTACCTGCGATGAATATTTTTCACGGAGACTGCATAGAAAGTAGCGTTATGTAAAATTGCGTTTGGAACAAAGGCGTTTTGTCCTTCTGGCTTTGTGTGTATATCAATATGGAGATGTCATGTCAGGGGTGCAACAATCACATGCAGTACGGTTTGTATAGAGGTAGGTCGCAGTTTGTTATTGAGTATTGTCGCTTTCCGTTTTTGTCAAAGCTTACATCTAAGGGGTAAAAGCTGCCCTTAAAATTATATATCCCTAAATGTGTTTTGTTTGGGTCTATCAAACTAGCGTGAATGGGATTTCTTTATTAGAAATGTTAATCGTAATACAGATGTCAACTTATAACAGAGGACAAAATAAAAGTAGATCCTGCCTTTCTAAAGATTCAAGATTATTAAAGATATTATCCTTTTTATGTAACTGTTAACCTTAAGGTGTTTATTGAACACAGATTCAGTAGTAGAATTAGGTTTCGAACTTCACAGGTGTTCCTTAATATGTACCTCAAATCCTACCAACATAGTTACAAGAAGGGAAAGAACCACAATTCAACATGTAATATTTTTTTGTAATATCTTGATTGTTCCAATACATTTTCCTTTATATTTAATTGCACAATTCGGCGTTTTCATTGTCTTAATCAACTTCTAGCTGGTGCCTGATGCTGAGCAGTTAGTACGAAACCGGTCGCCAAGCTACTCGATAAAGAATTTGTGATGGACATGACCTACTTTCTTTATTAATACGCCTGAATTGTATTCCAAACAGGTTCCAGATCAGATTAATGTTTATTTAGCTGCAATACCGAAGATGCCCACTCCCTAACACCACCCCATTAATATCTCTCCCCCTCCCGTTACCATTGTTCGCAAATACATGAATAATTAATGGAGGAAAATTCATCAGTCCAAAGCAGCACCAGTTTGTACGTACATAACGGGGAAGCTAACCCGGTGTTAGGAAGTCGACTCCGGAATTAAGCCCGGGCATTAGCATCTGATTATAATAATAATTGGTGCCGGTAGTGGATAGGAACACGACGCAATTAAGTGGGATTTCACTTCATCGCAGCCATTGTGTCTCCCACGGTATCCACCTCCACGGTATTCCAGTCAATTATTAGTTCAATCTCCCGGCAATTACCGTACCGAAAGCGAGCTTTCCTCCTGTTAACAATTCCGATTGAATCCGCGCCGATAGCAATAGGACGCCTTCGCGCGCCCACACTCCACTCCCTCTCAGAGTTTCCTCTACATAACCGCCCCCGTAGCGGCCGTGAGAACGTCGGCGTGCTCGCCGGGGTTTGGGCAAACAAACTCGGCGCTTAAGTACACAGCGGGCACGCGATAGTGTGATTGAGTGTACACGTTTCCATTTGCAGCGATTGGTTCGCACAAACATCGGTCCCTGGCTACACGGTCCGAACCGGTTTAAAAAAAAAAAAAGTTGTCGTTGTGATTCCTCGAAGTGGGCGCGGGTCCTGACGGTCCCTGCACGTCGCGGAATTTTCAATTACGTTCGGGTAAATAGAATCAATCAATTACCGTTGTGGACCGACGTTTGCGCTCCGTGCAGAGTAATTCCAGTACTGTAAATAAGTAGAAGGGGAGAAAAGTCGATTTCTAATTTGTCGAATTGGACGGATGTGCGTTGCTACCGATGTTACCGCCTCACGTTGGGCGCCGGAACATTCACAGGTCTACGACAAATTTGATTGAATTTAGAAATGATCTCGATTTTGCATCACGTACAGATTTCTTACAAAACGTGAGCTTCTTAAAAGTCAGCTAATTCAAAAAATTAAAATAAATGTGGAAATTGCGCCCAATGTGGGGATTGCGTATAACATCTTACAGTTCCAAAGCTTTTATATGAATTGCATCTACGATTTGGTTGTGAATTCCCCTTCGTTGTTACAACAGTATTTCCAAACCCACCTAAACTAATCTAGAACTTATGCTTCTGATAAATTCCCAAATAGAAACTAAACGATCACCCACTAGACGTTCCTGTTTTTCCTTTTTATTCTTGTTAAACTGAAGAATAATGATGTAACTCAAATAACTTCAGATAAGCTAATCCTACAAATTTTGATTCTCAATCAGAATTATTTGTTATTCCAACGGCAAAGATCAAATATCTTGGGGAGGGATGGAGTTAACGCCTTACGTTCCGCTAGTATTTGCCCGAATCAGACTGAAATCCTTCAACCACAAGCACAGAGCCCGCTGTTAACGCTAACGAAGGATTTTCTTTTTAATATAACTGGAAAGGCCTTTTGGGTTGGAACTGTTACTGGCGCACTTACCTTAAATTAAAATTATAACTGAGAGGATTCGATGTTTTGCGGTCGTAGTAAAAACAGCCTGCTTTTTATCTGTGTGCATACACACGTAGCAGAAACGAGGCATTTCGTCTGGCTCGGAAATTATTAAAACATGCAAATTTGCGAGGTTGGCGGAGTAAGGCAAGGTTTTCTAATTTAAAATGATTTATGTGCGTGAATAAACACAGAAACGGTAATCTTTTGTGGATGGTACGAAGGCTTTACAATACAATTATTGTCTCTAACAATGTAGGCTTTGAAATAAGGTGTCCGTAAGGTGTCCCACTCCTCCTAAATATATTTGCATTCAGTGTTATGCTACAACTCACTTGGTGCAAATAAATTTTACTATTGTTGTTTTTACTGGTGATAAGTTAATTTTTAGTTATTAGAAATTAGTGTTTCTGGCAATGAATTTAGTTATTGACGTTAAATAAAAACTTCATTTGTTTGGGCATACGGTATATATTTTTGTTTTTTATTAATAAAGTTACGTTTCGGATTCTCTACATTAATCCATTTTCAAACTATTTCTTGTTTAATTTCCTCCCTCTTGGCCAATAACATATCTCATAGTCCTGGGTAATTCCAATTGAAACATGTAAATTATTCGAACTAGTGAAAAACTAGTGTGTCATATGGGCACATTTTTTTTTTTTAACTTTTAATTTAAATAACAATTTAAAACACGCGTCGACATTAAACATATTAACTTGAACAAACCACAACACATAAAATTAGTTATTGACGTTAATACAAGCATATTAAAGGCAGGTAATAATTTGGCTACCACAAACAGATTGCACACTGAGGGTAACAGCAAACAAGTTGCATCAAAATATGTGTTTGATCGGTGAAACAAATTCTATAAGACAAAGTGTTTACTAGAAGACATAGCCATTAGATATCTTTCACCTAAATTCGATTTTATACCACAGCCACGAACATACAGAGAATGTATCGCTTCTACACGTCTAAAACCTTTAACGCCAGCACAAGATTGCTGGCAATCGACAAAGAGCATTCCTATATTAGCTTGCCCACACGTTATATGTAGGCAGGCACATACATATCTGTTACAAGTAAAGCTTATTTACACATCCATCGAGATAAAAGCTCGATTTAATCAAATTTACTGTTAATCAAATTAAGTTATTTGAGCTGTCGAGTCTCTTTCCGAAGAATTTCACCTTTTGATACCGAAACAGGTTTATTCACTAATGCTTAAGAGCGTGAAATTAGGTTACACAGTTGAGTGATACAGGATCTTGACGAAGTTAATTTAGGGAATATGTGTGCGCGATGGGTTAATCTAAACGAAAGTTGGCAAGAATAAAAATTTGGCATCGTATTAAAATGTGACGCCCAGGAAAGTGTTAACGTATTAATTTACATTTCTCTGGATTGTATCTCGTAACTTGTATTCCAGTGCATTTTAATTCGACTATTTCGCCAATAATTTCTACCTATTTCTTTAATGTTGGTTACTTTTGTTTTAGAGTTAGTACTACTGAGGTGTAAGCACTTGGTTGTGTGCGTCCTGAAATTCCTGAATTTTAATTTTATTTACACTTCTAAACGTATATTCCTAGTCGGACAATCCCCTACTTTTGAATTAGCCACTGCAGTTCACCAAACGTTCCTGTAAAGTAAATTCATGCTATTGTAAAATAAACACATTCAACTATACCGCGGAGTAAAGAGTAAAAGAAGTCAGATAGGGCACCCGCGTATATGAGCGGGTGGCGCCCTCCAGTCGCACTTGTGACGAAACGACACGCTTGGCAGTGCTCGGGGAGTGACTTCGGGCGTTTCAGACATTCTTGCTCAGCGAGTTTGGTGCCGGCAAAGCCATTGGTACGACGCAGACTGTTCCGACCGTTCGAGCTGCGGTGCCGGCAAATTCCTCCGGCACCACTCTGCGAGTTGTGATTTCGGTGCCGGCAAAGCCCTCTGACACGAGAGCACCGTCTTCGAGCTGCAATTTCGGCGTCGGCGAAGCCTTCTGACACGACATAGCACCAACTTGTACTTCAAAATCGCCCGTATACCTTTGACCCGCTCCGATATATTCCAGCACGGTGCGAACCGTCCCTGGAGTATAATAAATTTTCTCTAAAAGGAATCTTTAAAACCAAAATTTAGTTGGTAACATAATTGCAACAGATAGGAAAAAGACGTTTAGATAATTCAAAAGAGTTTAGATTTTTCCAGTAGTTAGTTTCTGTTTCCTAAATGACCGAGAGGACCCTTAACATAGCATAGCTCATAACGCAGAACGATCCCAGCGAATACTTGAGATACCGTACCTGCGCGATGTTAGCATATCTAACGCCCGCGATCGGCATAACGACAGTTTCCAAACGATTCTACTTTCGCAATTTCGCGAAATCAACATTCCGAATGCTAGTCTTCTGCGCTCGTTCTCCACTCTCCCGAACATTATTAAACTCCGCGTCGCCTATAATTCCTAACAACCGCCGCGGGCCGAGTTTAAACCGCTTCCCTCCACTCTTATCGCCGCCGTGTATATTCCATTCCGGTACATCCACATATACATTGGACGACATCTGTTTCAGACAGTTGAACATCGAGATTTTACCCGTTACGTGATCTGAAAGAAGAAAAAGCCGCGTAGCGTTGCCCACGCGGGGTCTCTCTCTGTGTCTCTCCCGCCGCACAGATATATAAACACGAAGTGTAGTCGGCGGACCGGAATATGTTCTTGCCGATAACACAATAATCCAGGGCCATACGTCAAATAACTTGTTTACAACTACGTACATATGTAGGATGCGAAGATGGGATGGGGGAGTTCCAGACTTTGTCCGGACGTGTCTGAACTTGCTTTTCCTTTGTTACGGATGCAATTTCCGATTTTGGTCCAGTTGTAATGTTTAGGGAGCTGCGAAGAAATTGTAAAATACGTCAAGGGAATTTACAGAAATGTGGAACAAAATGATTGCTTGTATATCGGTTGGCTATCAAACGAAATAAGGACAGGTAATACTTTTAATAAGGTGCGTCTTAGTGCCGATACTCCTAGCTAGCAGCGTCAGTCACTAACCGTAAGTACATATATACATATGTATAGTGGAGGCAGCATAAATATCGATGCACGTGACTTTTATAAATTATAATAAATATTAAAATGAAAATATTTACGTTCGGTAATACAGTTCACTGTAAATTACATAACCTAAAATTTGGCTATTCATTGATATGTCGATTATAGTGAAAAAAAAATGTCATTCCAATAAGTAATTTTAATATTTAATTTGCTTTTCCCAATATCCGAGTTTCGCGGATTTCTAAGAGCAGATACTGAAAGTGTTTGTTTTACGAAAATTATTTCATGAACATCTTCATTTTCACCAACCACCATTAACGAATATGTAAGGAGTACCTAATTTAGAAGTAATCATCTCTTAAGCTCACTTACTTCCTTCATCATATTTGCGTTACCGAAACTTCTCTCGAAACTTTAATAATAGATGCTGTACCCTCCGGCTGAATTCCATTAAACTATCCTTTCCGGTATTCGAAGTTTACCGCCGCTTTTCCTCCACCTAATTCGACCTTTAGCATGCCTGGCTTTGCCGACCGAATGCACTCAACAAAGCTACGTTTAACAACCTAACTTCTACCCCTTCATCGAGTCCTTTTTCGTTCCGCGGACCCCGGCTGGCCCTATAGTCCGGTTTGAACCACTTCATAAGTAATCGCCGCTGAAGTTGGGTAGTTAACCAGTGGGCTCTGGTCAAAGTAAACACGCGAGCCTTCCCATGTATTATGCAAGGATGGTGTATCGTATCTTGTCCGCGATTATATTGTGTAGGGGATGTGTAATAGGGATGATAATGGCTTGTTAATCTCGCGATTAGACGGGATAGGACGCTAATTACACAGTTTGCAATTTAAATTGTGCCTGGAGGGTTTTGTAATACGCAATAGTGGGTTTCAGGTGTAACGTATTTGCCAGATTAGTTCTGCTTTATTTTCAGGTGAAATTTTACCATTGTAAACAATTTCCTATATAGCGTTAAAACATTAGAATCCCAGGCTTTCAAAACTTTTATACTCAATTCTACAAATTCGTAATATATACTCCCATTTAAATATTGGAGCTTCCAATATTTTTGATACACATTGTTGTTAATAGTTCAAAAGACATCAGTTTGTTTGTTTGAGCTACTTATAGTCGTTCAGACTATTCATGACGATTTCATTCATACAGTAGTGGTTTCTAAGGCGTTCTGAAAATGAGTTATATCATATTTAAGCATTGGTGTGCTATCAAGATTTGCTTCAGGCTTGGTCATAGTGCAGCAAATACTTTTGTAAAAACTTTTGTAGGTCGGCGAAGACTGTTTTCTTAAGGATTTTTGGCGAGGGTCGATTGAAGATGAACCTTACAGTGAAAGACCTTCAACTTTAGAAACTGATGACAGGTTCGTCAAAGTCCAGTTCTAGGAGCGTTTATATCTTCGATTAACGATCAGAATGCTAAGGGAAGCGTTAAATTTGACTTTATCTAGTTTGGGCAATGAATTAGAGATCTGCACAAAATTGGTTTCAAGAGAAAACCTTTCGCAAGGAATCAACTGACAATGTCACTTCTACCACGGTAATTCAGTCATTCTAGTGCCTCTATAGGTCGTTAATAATTTTATCTTCCGTTGCATTGGTTCCATAACTGTGGGGTCCATTTGTCCTTGTTAAAAATGTCTTGAATTAGTAAATTTAATTTTTAAGGTTATTGTCTCGAAGTATGCTGCCGAATCTTGTACTTCACTCGGTAACAGTACCTAAGTTCGGTCTTTGCTGGTTTAGTTCTGCCGTAGCGATGTTAGAACAAATATCCACAATTTTAATCATTATATTCGGATGGAGATTTCGAATTAATTGTTCAAAATTTCACGTGTTAGTTTTTGGGAATTGGATTGGTGTTTTTTTTTGTGAGTTATCTTCTCACCTTTTTTTTTCTGTTTGCCTTGTCTTATTTCCTTTGTTACTTCAATTAGCAGGCTTTGTGATCTTCTTCCTCTTTTCAATGGTTAAAGGCCATAGGAAAACGGCTGTAAATGATCAGCTGAAGGCTATTCCAGTTTCGGACTTCCATCATTATTATGAGGAGTGAACAAACCATCTCCAGCGCTGTGAACCTTCCTAAGGCAGTGTCCTTGAAGCAGACGATGTCGAATTTCATTGGAATAGATAAAAACGCGAACATCTCGTATCAAAGGCGCAGCCCAAAATGACGTACCTACCTATCCAGTTACTACCCGACCTCGATATATTTCCATTTGATTAACAAAGTGGATACGTCAACGCCACTTTCCGATAAAATACTCTTAGAATTCCGACCGAAACTCGCGAAAAATAAACCGATAAACCGAACGAACCCCGAAAGTGCATCTATACCAGAAACATCGCAGTTACCGCGCACCAAATCCGTAATACCGAACTTTTCCGACGAACGCCGCAAGAGCGCCCTCTAGCCGTCGAACGGTACATTCACGGAATAGGTGGAATAATTTTCGCATTCCGACCGCCCGAAGCGAGTTAATATTCTCGCGCCGTTCGTAACAGCAAGAGAAGCGGGGACGGGTCGAGACGGCCGAGGGAGGGTTGATACACGCGCTAATTTTGATCGTAGACGGGCGGCCGGCTTTTACGGGGTGTCGTAAAAGTTTGACTGCTCGCTACGCGTTCTATATACTGGCGGTGCCAAGAACCTGCCGTTCTAACCTTAATTTGTCTTATTTGATTAAGGGAATTGGTAGGAACTATCGTAGGCGGCGAGACGCTTAAATTTTTAATGTCCTCTCGGGGTTGATTAAAAATTAATTAGATCGCGCTGTGCGATGCTCGCTTAACTAACGTCGTCGGTCCGGATAAGAGTGAAGCTACCTCCATCTAGTGGAGAAATTGCGTGTCAGCGAATAACGCCTGTTTCTTCCCTTGGATAGCTTTTAGAAATAATGAAATTTAGAATTTACGGCGACATTAGTTTCGAACAAATCAAAAAAGAAAGAAAATTACTTATACTAACATCATCAGTTCGAAACGTTTTGCTCATTCAATTTTAAAGGGATGAAATTCGAACTTCTTCAGCATTCCTGACGTGTCGACATTTTCGAACACAAAACCACCACCTACTAGACAGTCGATCTACGATTGGTACAATAAATTTGAAACGACAGGGTGTCTATATAAAGGCAAAAGTCCGGGAAGACCTCGTGTGTCAGAAGAAACACTGGAACATGTCCGTGCTGTATACCAACGAAGCCCACAAAAGTCAACATCACGCGCAAGTTTGGAACTAGAAATTCCGCAACCAACCGTGTGGAAAATTTTACGTAAACGACTAAAACTGACGCCTTACAGATTGCAGTTGGTACAGCGTCTATGAAGCGTGAAGATGACAAGCTTAAACGTCAAGATTTCTGCAATGAAATGCTGCAACGTAATGAAGATGAGTTTTGCGAGCGGATAATTTTCAGTGACAACGTTCCACATAAGTGGCGAGGTGAATAAACACAACGTCCGGATATGGGGGACTGAACTTCCGAGAGTGTCGGTGGAGCATTTGCGTGATTCTCCAAAAGTGAATCGGTTTTGTGGTGTATCTCGCACAAAGGTGTATGGTCCTTTCTTTTTTGAAGAAAACGCAGTAACGGGAGCTACCTATCATCAAATGTTGATCAGTTGGTTGATGCTTCAACTGCATGAAGACGGGGGGAACTTTATCTTCCAACAGGATGCAGCCCCTCCTCACTGGCACCGTGACGTTGGAAATTATCCTATCCAGCACTTTCACAGCGCTGGATAGGCCGTGCAACAGCCGACAACCGCGTTCTCGTACGGTGGCCTCCAAGGAGCCCCGATCTTACACCGTGCGATTTTTTTCTATGGAGTTTGTGAAAGGCCTGGTTTATGTCCCTCCGTTTCCTAATGATTTAGATGAGTTAAAACAACGCACCACAAGAGCTGTGGAAAGTGTTGATGCAGATATGTTACACCGGATTTGGAATGAACTAGACTATCGCCTTGATGTGTGCCATGAGACAGGAGGAGCCCATATTGCGCACCTATGAGTTCCTAAAGTAAACTTTAAGAATCACTTTACAAAATAGTTTAAACGAATTCATGATAACGTTATTAGTTTTGGATCAATAAAACATTGAAAGTGTCTATTTCTTTTGTAGTAATACACTTTACTTCAGTTTTAAAATAAAAATTTCTTCGACCATATTGTTTAAATAAACATATTTATTTCAGGACAGCATCATTTAAGCTAAGAGTGCTGCCAATTATTCTATTATTGATATTGAATTTAACAGAGATTTTGTTAAGCTTCCTCTATTAAATTCCATAGTTTAACTTTCATCACACCACCCAAAAATGTCTTCACCCATACTAATTACATTGAAACAAGTGAAAGACATACATGTAGTTAGTAATGCACATATTTGGTTAACATTTAAATATTTTCCGTGTATGGTATGTACCTAACTCACCGCTAATTACAGACGCTCTTACTCGAGCAAACTTAATCCCTAGACAGAACTGGAATGTTTGCCTCTCGTAGAAAGTTAAAACCTTCAATCTGCATTCGAATTGTAGACGAACAACTTTAATATATTCGAAGTTCGTACGAAATTACGACGATCAGAAGAAGAGAGAGAGAGAGAGAGAGAGAGGCGTTACTAATGGCCGACGACTGATGATGATTCTGCGAGAAACGCCGAATAATCAAATTTTATTCGCGACACAATTATTTTAATATACGCTATACAGTCAAATCATCGACACTCAAAAACGGTATAACGTATTTATCTACACGAAATAAAGTCAATAACGATTCTGTTAGCTGTTATTGCATTCCATGATGTTTCCGACGGAGTAAGAGGAAATGCCCGTTTAAATTACGTTTTCAATTTTCAATTCTAATACAGATCGCAATTCGGGAAATGGTACTATTCGAAACGATGAAATCAATACGTTAACAGTGTTTATTTATTAGAATAACAGAAAAAATAATAAAATTCAATCGACACAGTAATCTCGTTTGGAGTAAATGGTTGAAACATGTTATTAATATAACATCGGAGCGAGAGTTATTTTAATAACCGAAAACTAGACAGAATAAAATACAATTGTGCTATAACGGGTGTAAATAAAGTTCATTGTAGATACGGTTTAAATAATTGATATACAATAATTGCAGAGCAGTCCTGCATAGTCTACCAAAATCTATTTTAAGGAAATAGTTTCAACACTATAACACTTGTAAATTGCTTTACGGGTAGCTAAATAAATTAAGTAAACCGTGGTTAAATATAGATTAACTAGAACTAGAAGGCAGGTAGTTTAATAATGCAGTTTTATTTACCCACGGAGTATAATAGATATAGGCGATAAGTTTCAAGCATACTATCAGTTTCTTTAAACTCGGAACTTGAATATAATTACGCGAATATGATTACATGAATATGAATACGTTAATACGAATATTTTGGTAATCCTACTTGTGATTATAATTATAATCATTGCCTCCATAATCAATTATAATGTTCACGATTAAAATCCTAATCGTATTCCGCGATACGATTATGCCGGTTATACGGTGTTGTGTCTTATTCACACCGTTACAATAAAGTTTCAACCCCAAAGTGGTAGCTATGAGTGTGCGTGCGTGGACGTTTCAGGGTTCTAGTTTGAATTGCGCAACGAAACAGTGAAAGTGTATTATAAATCAAATATTTATTTCCATACAACAGGTGTGAAAGCCATATACAGCGAGAAAAAAAAGGTAAGTGCTAAAACCTATGCACAGTCATGAAAATACGTAAATATATGTACAGTGACAAACATTCGCAGGGCTTCGCTAACGCTTTTGAAATTTAAACGCCGAATCTAACGGCTTTAATTCTATTAACAACATGGAACGACAATCTGTATACGGGGGTCGGTCGAAAAGTACGCGGACAGTTTTCATGAGATATAACGGGTTAGACATCGGTGACGGTGCTAAACTCTACGGAACGGGAATGATTATAAATAAAACCCCGGGAGGGCCAGAAAGCTGTGCCAATGCAACGGTCACAGCGGAGAAAACCGGTAAAATGTCCGTGTTACACCAGAAAAGCTTTGCCAGCGCTAGCAATCAGGCCAGGAATAATTGAAATAAGAAGCTCAGTGGTTATCAGAAAAGCTGTGCCGACACATCAGCCAGAGTGGACTGGACGGGAGCTAGGGAATCGGGAACTAGCGAACATCAAAGTTGTCACTTAATGTATATATAGGAAAAGCAATGGTCCCAATAGCGTTCCTTGGGGAACACCTCATAGTATTTATTGCCAGTCAGATCTAATTTCTTTTCCAAACTCATCCAACGCCACTTTGATATCTTAGGGACAAATACGATTGGAGCCAGTTCAAAGTCACAGTAAATCCGGGAATTCACAGATATACTTTTTTACATTAAGAAAAAATTGTCGTTTTCTGCGATTTGCTACGCCCGATATTGTATTACGTTTACAACGCGTAACAGTTTATGGAGAATTGTATTACCTCGCATTGAGACTCTGCTTAGCGGGAGTTCTGAGTAACCATAGATCGTTCGAAGATCTCACTCTGCATACGGTATTGTATTTATTTTATCTGGCGAAATATCTCAAAATCGCTATATATACTGCTTCATTAAATATTTATAAACCATAATGCGTTTGTCTTTATGCAAAGAGCGTAGCGATGTTCTCTGATCACGTCAAAAAATCTGCTCTCCTTATTGAAAATTCACGGTGACGAGAGAATACGCGAGACAGATATCAAAGTAAAATGCAGATATGTATTTCCCAGATAATAACAGCATCCGATATCACAGCGCTTATTGAAGATTGAAATCGTTAGGTGAACGTCCGCAATAATATGGTTTCACCTACATACGTGGAATGAGATGTCTTTTTAAGTTTTCACGTCCAAGGTCTACACTTTGATATCTTACCAAGGTTATGATCGCGTCACTAGTGCATCTGATGTTTAGATACCACGTTAATATCTGTCTGAAGAAAAAAGAGGACATACTTTTTGCCTGTATGACTTGATCGGGTAGTTTACCTACCTACAGTAATAAATAACTGTGCTGGGTATTTTACTTCGCCAAAAAAAAAAACTTAAAGAAATGGCACGCCACATACGATGTATGAAAAGAAATATAGATTTTCCTTTGTTCGCTGGTACACTTCCAAACGAACGAGATATTACAAGAAATTCCCATTTTGGCCATTACGATCATTCTCAAACTAATCGTGTTATTGCTTTTAGAAGCGTAATTAATTTCCTTCTACTTCGGATGTAAGCGAAAAAATATCAACATTAAATTTCGCTAAGCTTCCATCCTACTTCTGCCACGTCATCACTTACGTTAGTTAATTTTTTCCCTTATCCTAGCTGGATATTTATGAACGAATATGTGTCCAATGGAATGGACACAGATCCCTGTACAGATACGGGAGAAACGCAATTAAAGAGAATTCAGTTCTCCGCGTATTGATTTTACTCCAACTCCATGATATATAGGATGATCAAATATACAGGGTGATTCTATATCTGTGCGACAAATTGTATGGGCTGATTCCTAGGGTTATTATGATCATGAAAGTTCATATAAATGTATGTCCTAAACTAATTAGTTTTGAAGTTACAGTAATTAAAATAAGTTCTAAGTTTTTCTAACAAATTGAAAAAGATGTCTTAAATATTAAAATAATTTTAAAAACTTTAAAAATACATATAGTGCCGATTCCCAAGACTTTTTATTATATAAATTCTTATTTACACAGACACTCTCTAATTACGCAATAGTGACCAAGAGAGATGTGATAAAATTATATTTTGACATTTCCTTCCATATCATAATAAATTTGAATAAGAATGATTATTAAATATTGCTAAAAATAGCTCTATAAAATAATTTAGTAATATAATGTTCATTCTGGACCTCTCAAACTCAAATAAAACCGACAGAAACAAAAAAAAATTCCATGTTTTTATCGTCCATCCCACCAGAATTTAAAGTTAAAACTGGGTCGAACTGATGATACTTTATTCAGAGGCGTCGTGTTAGTAAGGGGACTAATGGGACCGTAAAAATAGCTTCCCGTTTATTGCAGTTTGCGCCGTAAATTACCTCGAGTTCGTTGAAGGCCCCTAGTTGGCCTTGTAATATTTTATTTAACGTCACGTAATTCGCGTACATAACGGTAGATGGCGTGGGAGTGCAAGGCGCGCGGACGCTATCTAGCGGTAGAAATTTTCTCATTTCTCGACCGGCTATTCGGATTTTAATGGTACTTCTTGTATCATTTTTCTTTTGATGCTAGTTCTGTTAGATCGTTGAAAATAGGTTTTAAAATGGAGAATAAAGTTAATGATAATTGTCTATGATTTGGGTTATATGCAGGGTCTACAGCAAATTTCTATATACAGTTTGTTTTCTTTATCGAGGCTGACACACAATTTGGTCCTCATCAGATTGAAACACATTGATTTAATTTTCGTCAGTGGAAATAACCCGTTTCCAAAAATCATATTTACATTTTAAATGCGTAAGCCGAATGCCAGCCTGGATAAAGAAAATCTTCAGACTGCTATAAAATATGGAGGTGCGGTCATGTTGTGAGGGCGTAAATCTTTTCCGAAATTTCGATTTTTCACGATTAATAAGTAACAGACCGACAATGCCCAAGGCCAATTCCCGCGCGCCGACGAGAAGGGTCGGATTATGTAATATTGCACGTAGTCGTGCACCGAACATCAAAACATCGAAACCTCGAACGACGACGAATTTGGTGTGAAATAAGCACAAAGGGGATCGAAGAAATGTTAGAAACATTAACATTATAATCAATGTAATAATCATAATTTAGTATGAAATAATTATCGATAGTTGACGGATATCTAAAGCAGATAAGAATTTTGTGTTTTCGTCGATTGTTTTAGTGATACAACGGAAAATAATGATGATACAGTATGTGTAATTTCTAATTAAGAAAAATGAATATACATGGTGACAATTTCACGTTTAATTATTTCAATATATACAGTATGTGTAATTTTAAATTAAGCAAAATGAATATACAAGATGTACCGACGATCCCAAACCACAGGTGTGACGAGCGTTAATGAAGGGTGGTGCGGTTTAGCCGGTCCGCTGTTTCCAACGACTATTTAATTGGCTGGGTGAACGGTCTGGCGTTTACCAGTTACTCTATAATTGTCCGAAGGTTATGAAAACTCCTCCACAGTCAGCAGACCTTAAGCCAATAGAAAATGTATGGGTTGAAGTGAGAAATCAACTTAAAAAAGTATGATATTACAAATAAACAAGTTCTTAAGGAAAAGTTACAGTTGGAATGTATATATATATTGTGTAAAAACGTCATTACCTTTAAAATAATTCTATCAATATATTTTTCTTTTCTGAAAACTAAAATTCAGGTTCAACATGATGTGTGATGATTGTTCCATTACAATATAATAAAACTTTTTAATAAAATCCTTATAACAAAAACTACATCACCTCTAAGATTCGACTCTTTTTTGCCACCCCATCCACACACTGCGCTTGTGCAAACATTTACGTTACTATACTAAAAAAAAAACCCACCAGGGCCTGATAGCCACGCGATAAGGACCGTACGGGTCCATTTACCTTTTGAAATATGTGAACAAATACCCGTACCGAAGGCGAATAAAAGAGTTTAATAGCCTATATACCTTTACGTTTTGGGGGCGGTTGGCGCACCGGGACTTCTCTCGCAAAAAAAATACATTTCTGTCTTACACGCGTCCCCGAATGAATATAAATTGGGGTGGTTGCCGTTAGAGGAGCCGCTTTTATAACGGGCCGTTTGGGAAACGAGGCCGTTGTTGCGTGTTTGTTACATAATTCTTTCCTTCTTATTTCATATAAGGTACGTGGTCAGGTCGTTCGCACGAAACGGTGAACGCTAACTCACTGTGATACATTACTTAATAGACGAATAAAAATCTCAGTAGGTAGGGGATTTCCGAAATGTGGGGGAGTAAATAACGTTATAGAAGTTGCCGGTTCATTCATATCGTATATAATATAAGCCTATATTTATCCACTTACTTGTATATTGTTAAGGAGTTAGGCAATTTTTTGACAATGTAAAATCATTAAAGGAAATAATGCTTTTCTGCTAACCATTGTAATTGAATTAAGAGTATAGGATATGAACCTGACACCTCTCGCTTACCGGACGAGCGCTCTGCCAGTTGAGCCAACGAGGTCGACAGATTCTTACGACTTGAATCATATCAAATACAGCGTAAAAAGGAGATTTTTTAAAGCCCTCATAACTAGCTAACATTATTAATTTTAATTCTAATATTACGGTTGTTCAAGTATGATTTATTGGTTTAATCCTTTAAATTTTGTGTATTACTTACTACAGTTTGACAAATAACTTGTTGTAGTTAGCTTTTACATTTGTAATCTTTTTATTCACACTAAAAAAAAACTGGACAGTTTGTAATACTAATAATGTAACAACACAGAATTTTGCTCAACTAAAAAGAATGCTGTCAATAAATTACTTAAAACAAAATTGCTAATATTTTATTAATAAACTACAGAAATTTATTTTATAACTTTTAATAGCAGCTATATGTTGTTGTATGATGAATCATGAAAGTGTTCTATTGATGCATACTTTGTGACTGTACATTAACTGATGCATTTCCACATGTGCTTTATTTATTATTACGTTAGTGTTAAGAACGAAGCCTTCACCATCATTCACGGTAGATAGTTCATATCATCATTCCTTTCATTTTCCGAATGATGAACGTTATGAAATATACGCATATAGCTTCCATTTAAAGTACGATTTTACGCACTTTGAAAAATTGAAATTTTCTCTCAAAAATCAAACACAAAACAATTTCGTCAAATTTCGCAATTTTTCAAAATCGTTTCAAACATATCATTTCCCACGTAGTTTGACCTGGTAATTATGATAGTTAAAGAATTTTTGCCCTGTCACAATTAGTTCTGCAGATAATTGCTTGTGAGCCTTCAATCTTCGAAAGAATCATTAAAATTTGGGCCAAATTTGATCGGAAAAGCCCAATATTATCTTTTCCAGAAGCGAAAACAATTTTTCTATCAAATATACGCATGTAGCTTCCATTTGAAATACGATTTTACGCACTTTGAAAAATTTAAATTTTCTCTCAAAAATCAAAGGGGTGCCCCTTCAAAATTTGTCAAATTTTGCAATTTTTTAAAATCGTTTAAAACATATCTGGTAATTACGATAGTTAAAGAATTTTTGCCCTGTCACAATTAGTTCTGCAGGTAATTGCTTGTGGCCGTTCAATCTTCGAAAGAATCATTAAAACTTGGGTCAAATTTGATCGGGAAAGTCCAATATTATATACAAATCCCATGTGTACAAGGAGACAATTTTAATAAACAACTGGCGAGATAGGGCAAGGCTTTGATGTTTGACGCTGCCCTAGCACTAGGATTACTATACGTTTCGCCGGCTTCCGTGACTCATTTATGCCAGAATAAACGTGCCGATGAAACATGCGAACGTGACGAATGCACATGGTGGCGTTTCACGTGAGTGATCGAGTATCTAGGTGAATTAAGCACTGGCGCATAAAAACAATCTTTCACATTGCCTTTACGAGGATAAACTGGTAGCGTTCATTCTTCCGTATTTCGCGATTTCATGTAAAATGACAAGTTGTAATAATCTATGCATTTTACGACAGGTTGTAGTAAATTTTATGACTTTATCGTAAAATTTATGACAGTCTTGATTAAAAATATAGGTATATATTTGTTTCTTATTTATTTTATTTATTTATTAATACCTATATGAATATATACCAGTTAGAAAAAGTGAATATCTTTCATTAAACTATAGTTTCATTGAAATAATACTTTGTAAAAATATAATAGGGGTCTAATTTTACCTGGAAGGCAAAACTAGAGCACTTTTTACCTCCGGCTATGACCTTTAACTTAAGACTTTTGAACGATAACTCTAAATTATTCGCAGCTCGTATATTCTCCTTCATTAACACCTGACTTGACCCAGCGACGCTCACCTAACTTCACCATAACTGAATTGTCGGGATTAGTCGCTAAGTGGCTCGCCCTACACTGTAAAAAAATCTCAAGTAAAATTACATACAAAATCGTTGGTAACAAAGTCGCCTACGATTTTACTTCATATGATAAAAAAATTACCACGGTGATTCTTTTTCTTTTACAAAAATAATGTTTTATTTTAAATAAATAACTAAGCTGTAACAGTTCAGAACTCCTTTATCGTTCATAATATTGAAATTTTGCAGGAAATGTCGTGCCTAACCTAAAAATCGCATCTTTATTTTAAAGAACGCGATTTTCACTCAATGATTTGTTGTAGTAGATTCACGTTATTAAATATAATAATATTCCTGATTTACTTTAGTGAAATTACTCTAATTTTTTACAGTGTACCCAGCGAAAGAAGCGCGCTCTTTCCAGCAACCGAAACGTGTGACTTCCGATGCCACGCGCGACCAGATAAATTCCAATTATTTAACCGTTTTCCATAGTTCCCCGGTGCACCGTAGATGTCGCTTTAACAACTTCTAATGCGCGGGCAGCGCGAGATAAACGCTCGCGCCAAGGCCACACAGCTCGCCGGTTTTTCGATATTTTCGCGGTCTTCAACCCTTTCCAGCAGCGCTGAAACTCGGCGCGGTGGGTGGCGGGCCGGAGGAGGGTTGGGCTAGGATCGCGGAAAGGTTAACAATGTTTTCCACTTAGTAATTCGGGACGGCGCTGCGGCCCCTAAGCCTCTGGAGCCGTTTAGTAGCGGACGGTTTAAAAGGGGTCACTTTTTAGGGGTAGTCCCATGGCTCACCATGTGCATTAACTTCGGTGGAATCAACTCCGACGCTGTGTCGTTAAAGTTGATGGGTGGTCCATTATTAGTGTGTGATTCAAAGCCTACCAAGTTTGTCTTTTTCATTATATATTATTTTTATGCTATACTCCCCTTCAATAATTTTTTTCTGCCAATATAAGTAAATTAATCGTTATAAAGATTATATGAATATGTATTTTTATAAATAAACCTTTAAATAAATTAATTATGTTTTAATGCCTTAGAGTCACCTCCTCCAGATTTATCAAATTATAACCAAAGAACCCTATATCCACATTAATAGATGGAACTGAACCATGTCGATGTGTTTACCCTAAACAGATTTCTGCAGATATCGAGGCATAATATCTATGTTATTTAGCATCCCCAATTCATTAAAATTCCATAGCAAAATATAATCTCATTTAAAATTGTGAAACATGAAAAAACTTGGAATTGACTCCGACAGAAGCACATCTGTGATGGAAACTCATCCGTCTTATTCGGTGGTCTGAGGAAGAATGAAACCAAGTCTCATTTTAAAAATAACATAACCGGCCAAGGCAAAACTCCATAGCAACTCGTTTGATTGTTTCTTCAACTGTGAGAAATTAATATGCCCCAGAGACACTATAGTAACCAACTAAAGGATAGGAGAATATCGACAAATGAAAGTCGAATAGACGGAAATACACGCATATGCATTTCTCATGCAACGATAAATCCAAATTTAAAAAAAAAGTGTATCCTGTAAACAGTCTAATATAACATAACATATATAAGAAGGGGTAGAACTCTGATACCAAAAGTAAAGCGTCGTTCAAACGCAGCCAAGCCAACTTTAAGAGAAGGTATATGACCATGGCAAACTTTTTCTTTAAGCAATGAATTAAATCATATTAATGGAATCAAGCCTATATTACTGCAGCTGACTTCTTACAAAAGTGCCTTCATGACCGAACGCAAGAAAACAAAAGAAATTGTCGAAAATATAAAACAAATAATTTTTTTGTCAATTTCATATTTGTTAGACGGTGATTTATGACTATTTAACTTGAATATTTTTTTTGGACTATTAATGTTCGAAATACTTTTTTAAGGCGCCACTGAGTGCAGCGCAACTTGCATGAAACATTTTTAAAGCCAGTAAAAAAAAATACTTTTTGTCATTTCTCGCAACCCCCTTAAAAGTTAGAATCAAATTTATGTGGCCGATATTTCCCCCGATTTAAAACCGACTGCGGGGATATAAATTAGAATAAGCTTAGAACAGCGCTAGTCTATTCCAATTTCAATGGCGTTCGACGAAGAGAAATGTCCTTTTACCCCCTAGCGCATTCAGTAATCGGGGCAGATGGAAAACTTTTTGTCTTGCTTCGTAACCGCGCACAAGAGAATAGGTCCGCTCCTGCCCTAATATTCGCTCCGCAGGGGGTATTATTGCCGGCCCTGCACATGGCAAAGGGTTGACACGTGCATAAATTAAGTCCAAGCCATTATATTCCGCTACCAATTCGAATTATCGTCCATTCTCGATACTGAATATATTGTTACGTAACATTGTCAAGTTGCGGAAATAGTGGATTGGGTTCCGAACTCCCAGTTGAATTTACTTATATAGAGTATAGATAGAAAGATATATACATCTTAAAATCAGCCCGAATTGATTTGATGAACTTCTCCTCATTCGACAAATTCGACGTTAAGTTGTTTGGTTGAAATGAGGAGACGTTGCTAGTAATTTGCTTTTATTCCCAACTCGAGAAAATACATTTTCAAAATGATATTCAGATCATCTGTCTACAAAACAAGTTTAACAATTTTCGCCATATTTTTGCAAATATCTCAGAGCCCCGATTGGATATATCGATGTTTGCTTGTCACCAATCGATTCTCCGTTAAAAGACGAATCTTGTAGACCAGATGTCGGTAATCTAGATTTGGCACGTTTCTTAGTGAGTGCTGCCATGTTTTCCTCAGTCCTCCTAAATACAAAATTGGCAATCTCCAATTGAGGTTGTCCACCTCTGTTGTAGACCATACTAGAAGGTTTTAACATGAACGTATCTCGAGTGTAGGGCTCAAGATATCGGCAAACGTTTTTCACAGTGCCCGAAGTGGAGCTGTGATCCATAATCCACCGAGAATAAAAAAAAGAACGTACCCTACAAGGATGCGCATTAATTTTTTTCGCTACTACAAACACAATACTCAATAATTATACATTAATATTTAATAAAAATAAAAAAAACTGACACATAATGTAAACGTCAGTGTAACTGACATAGCAACTGTGACACCATGTGTCGAAAGTTACCTGCTGCGATAGGTGACCTGCCATGGTAAGTGGCCTTGCATGGTAACTTACCTTCCGCGGAAAATGTATTTTTTGGTCCTTAGATACAATCACACTACACATTTCACTACCTGGTTGTTTTAGTTTCCATTACTGTCGATCCGAAAATTAGGCTTTGAAATTACATCAAAAATTTTAAATATCCCACGTCGATAAAAGAGAAATCTAGGTAAAAAAAAAACATCATGAAAGAAAATTACTACTAAAAAAAAAAGCTCCAATCCAGATACAACCACCAACTCATTTTATTCAAATTCCATAAAGGCGTGCTGAAAGAACTTCTGGCTAGAACAGAGCCTAATACCTTGGATTTTTCTTCAAAAGAAGTCCAGTATTTCCCAGGTAACTTAAACAAAACCGTTATACTAAATTTGAAATTGACCCTGGCACGTCTGCCTTGCTTAGTGGTCTGACGAAGAATAATCAGCACCTCATTTGAAATATAACAGTTATTATCAAAGGAAACTGCATTCTATTGCTTCATTAACCGAACAACAATATGCCCCGAAGAATACCCTAAGTGACTGACTAATTAGAGGGGAGTAAACGACAAAAAACAATCATATGGACTCAAATATTAAAACTTAAAATTTCAACAAAATTAATTTCCAGATTAACATAAATTATATCTTATATTTTACATATTTTTTGAAATCTAGAATAGATATTAGTTCTTTTTATCTGAAACGCTTTATTTTAATTTAAAATTTTAAATAACTACCTTTGATAGCTAAGGTATGCAAATAAAAATATGCAGTTGGAAATATGGTTTTGTTTAAATACATGGCACTATCCCAAAAGGGTATCTTTTTCTTTAAAAATACTGAACAAAACCATGAAGTAACAAAGAACTAATCCCAGTTGACGAACATCAATATCAGGTAATTTTACATTCGTCAGAAAATGAAGAGCTAGAGATATTGAACCAATGATATTGGCACCAAACAATGATTGACATAATACGCGATGCGACCGGTCAGATTATTTCACTTGAACTGTCGAGATAATTGGGTCTACGTTTTGAGTGACGCGGCCGGCAGATATTTATAGAGATACCTAGATATTGCCAGTAGCTGCCGATCTGAGGGAACATGTTTCCGAAGAAAACAATAGATCCAAGAAGGTTGTTTCAATTTGACAGACGTTTCGACAAGGGAATAAGTCGATTGAATTATTTGGGATAATGGAACTGTTATAACCATAGCACTTTGAATAGGTGTATATTTAGTTTTCTTTTAAAATACAGTGCGTTTTGCAACTATCATAGATACATTTTTGTCTAAACAATATTAATGCAGTTGACACAGGAATATTTATAAGTACTCCAAATCAAATATGTCACGCCCACAAATAGCATCGC
The DNA here is from genome assembly GCA_949128085.1 of Cetonia aurata. Classification (NCBI taxonomy): domain Eukaryota; kingdom Metazoa; phylum Arthropoda; class Insecta; order Coleoptera; family Scarabaeidae; genus Cetonia; species Cetonia aurata. Next base: position 43,250,351 of record OX421885.1, read on the forward strand.
AAATTTTATCTACGCACAATATAAATGTTAAACCGCAATATATTACACAGTTACTGGACAAGGATATAATTGGTAATTTTCTATATAAAAAAAAGAGGATGGATGTCAACCGCACACAACGCTGACAGATTTCGATGAATACGTAATGGTTTGGTGTATATTTTTGCATCAATAAATTAACAAACTTTATACCGCAAAACATCACAGAAATTATATACAGTTTAAAACTCTTTAAGCTGGTTCATTTTCATCCCACCACAATAATAATTGTATTTTGAATCCTACGCGAGTGGGAATATTATAAATTATTCATTCCCGTTCCAGTACAAGCGTGTCAGGACAACATGTTAGTGACACATCACTGAATTAATTAAACACTAGTGCTGTATTCTACTGTATTCTATCGTCAAGTTGTAATTATATATACATATATTGTATATTGTAATTCATCTTAACAATAGAAATTGTACAATAATATTTCTACCATTATATTGACGCTCAGTCTATTGTAAACGGCATAAACAATCATTTTTACCCCCTGCCGTATTTTTCATTATTTTATTGTAGCTAGTTCAATTTCCTAGTGTCCGACGTTAGCTCTGTGCAGTGGTTGATATACACGCGTTAAGGGCCGAACGGCCACCGAATACTGTTCCAACTTCCACTTATTTCTTTTTAATAATTTAACTTTTTAATGTAGCGCTGCTATCAGAGACTGCAGTCTGGGGCCTTCGCAGGCAGCAGATGTTCCTCGCAGACTTCCAGAAACATTTACTTACAAAGGATTTTCCGGTAAGAGGTCCGATTTGAAATTTTGTGGCTTTTTCAATATTTGTTATTTGTCAGTTTAAAGGTATACGATTTAAGAAAATGGTGCGATACACGCTTGTAGAAATCGTGAAAATTCATTATGGACACAGTGAAAATTTGGCTGAGACAGTTCGCAGAGTGCTTTTGCTAGGTATAAATCACCTTCTCACCCTAGCCATTGTAAAGCTAAGCGCAAAATTTGAGCAAAATCGATTCTGTCTGCATGTGGGCATTTACCGGGTATCATTTTGCATACCTAGTTTATACCTATTTTGAAATTAAATAAATATTTTTCTACTACTGAAGAGTAAGTAAATATTTATTTTAAAATGACACTGCATCCTACATTATTTTTTTCGTTTTAAGACGCCTAAAATGTACACCAACATTACTAATCAACATTCTAAGAAGTCACCTCAGTAACTATCCGAAAAATTAACATCCAACATTATTTATCAACATTCTAAGAAAGCACCTCAGTAACTATCCGAAAAATCAATGCCATTAAATTCAGCATCCATTACTACTTACGACTTTAACGTCGGCCTTACACACCGTTCTGATGGTAGCAGTCGCCGTTGGTGAGCGGAGATTTTATTTCCCAACGTGATTTAGCACTTAGAGTACCGATTCCCTGTTAGGTATACCACGCACTAAAATATTACGATTTTGTATTATATACTTTTAAATGCTTCTGGTGGGCGTTCTATTCAAATAGCCCGCCATAAATCGTTTTATGGGGTGTAATTTAGACGCGTGCTGCTGTAATAAACAATCGACATTCTAGATTAATTATCAATGATATTTTTTAGGCAATTATGGGCGCACATCTGCAACATTATTTTTTTCTGTTTCCGTGCTATGATGAAGCAATTGAGTTGACTATAGAACTGTTCAGTTTCAGTTTGAAGTTTGGGGTTGGTATTATTCTGCAATCAGATATTTTCTGGTTCAATACTGCCAGCACGCGACTTTACAATCAAAAAACGGCGCAGCAATTAAACTCATTATACGACGGTTTTCAGCATGTTTTTAATTTTGGGGTTGGTATCATTCTGTAAATGTCAGCTCTCATAAGTTACGGTTAAAAATACGTTTGGTTTTTATAATTGATGGTGCAATTGATGACCAATCAATGACTCCATCGATCCAAAAACTACACCGAACAGTAACTCGTTGGGGATAAAGAGGTTTTTCGACTATTGTTCTTGTATTTTCGGAGTACCAGATGCAAGAGTCTCTGACTATTGTCGAACCCACTGAGATGGATGTAGGCCACGTCGCTACAGAAGGTTTTTTTAAAAAAGCCATAATTCCCAACATGCATTTCCAACAAACAATAAACGAAAGGTCGGAGTTGTTCATGACCAGCCGGCTTCTAGTAAAGGGTTCTCCAATAAGAGGTGTTATTTTGAATAGCCCGCTATTTCGGTAGATGTCACTTTTGAAGGTGTCATTTTTTGACATTTGACAAGTAGAAACTACGCCATTAATAAAAATGGAACGATACACGCTTCAACAACGCATTGAAATTATTAAAATTCACTATACAAATGGTGAAAATTTGGCAGAGACGGTTCGTCGTTCTTTGGAATTACGCATTCCACCAACGTCATTACACCGTATTTTGCAAAAAGATTTGGGTCTTAAGGCTTATAAAGTTCAGTTAACACAAGAACTCAAGCCGGCCGATCATCAACAACGTCGTGTCTTTGCTGATTGGGTCGTTGAAATGCATGAAAATGATCCGGAATTCCGTCGAAAAATCATCTTTAGTGATGAGGCCCATTTCCACCCAGGTGGCTTCGTCAACAAGCAAAATTGTCGCATCTGGGGCTCGGAAAACTCAAGAGTTATTGTTGAAAAACCTCTTTATCCTCAACGTGTGACTGTTTGGTGCGGTTTATGGTCCGGCGGAGTCATTGGACCTTACTTTTTCGAAAATGAGGCTGGAGCAACAGTTACGGTGACTGGATTGCGCTATCGAGAGATGATTAATGATTTTTTATGGCCGGAATTGGATGGTATTGATCTGGACAACGTTTACTTTCAACAAGACGGCGCTACGTGCCACACAAGCAACGAAACCATTGATCTTTTACGGGAAAAGTTTCCGGACCGTGTTATCTCTCGAAGAGGTGATCACAATTGGCCACCGAGATCTTGTGATTTAACACCTTGCGGCTTCTTCCTTTGGGGCCACGTGAAAGAGAAGGTCTACGCCAACAGCCCAGCGTCGATTCAAGACCTCAAAGATGGAATTCGTGAGGCTATCGAGAACATAGGGCAGCCACTTTGCGATTTGGTTATGGAAAATTTCATGAAAAGGATATGGTCCTGTAGGCGTGGTCGTGGTGGTCATTTGTCTGATGTTATTTTCCACTATTAACGGCATACGTTCCTCTTTATAATGAAATAAACATCCGAACATTTATATTAAAAAACGGCATTTTTCTTTGAATATCAAAATAACACCTCTTATTGGAAAACCCTTTATATAGGCTAAGATGTTTATGCAGAATGTAATGAACGCTGGTCTTGGGATAGACAAGTCTGGCCTAGGTCTATTAATTTTCAAGACGATCTAATGACATCTCAAAAATTTACTTTTTTTTACTCAGACCTGAAATAGTGAAATACCTGTTTTCAAGTGAACTGGCAAAAAAAAACCAAAATCTATAAATGTGCTCAGATCGTCACGAAAATTAGTGGTCGGAGTAAATCGACCGCGTAGAATACGAATTTGACCTCCAAATTTATCTATCTCCACTGAGAGCTGCTCTACGGAGACGGCAACATCGCTAAAAAACATAGGTGTGCATACAGAGACGTAACTTCGCACCCGGTGAAGATATCCACTTCAGATTCTGTGTGGATACTCACAGAGGACGTATCTATATGGAAAAAAAATCAACGAACCCATAACTTTACCGGCTTGGGAGATATGGATGCTCAAATTTGACCTTTGCAGAGGGGGTCGTCAGAATATCGGTCGACTTGGAGCGCCCGTTTCTCCCAAGCCCGTAAAGCTATGGCTTGACTCATTTTCTCCCATATAGATACGTCCTCTGCGAGTATTCACACCGAATCTGAACTGGATATCTGCACCGGGTGCGAAGTGACGATTTTTTAGGCGCATCTATATTTTTTTCTACGCGGTCGATTTCCCCCACTGCTAATTTTCGAGACGTTCTAGACATTTAAAAAATTTAAATTTTTTCAATCAGGCTTGAACTGGAAAAAAAATCCAAACTCTATACCTATATTTCCGATTTAAATATTTGTGGTTTTTGTTTTATTCTATACGCAAATTCTATAGTGAAAATACTGTATAGGAATCAAATATTAAATCAACAAAATATTTACATATATTCTGAAACGGTGTTTTTTTTTCATCTCGACCCAACCGTGCGACGACCAATTATCGATAATATAATCTGCCACTTTTAAATAATAGACAATTGTTAAAATAAACACATGCTATAACCCCTTTTGTCCCTCACAAACTCCTGCATTTATTGCGTTCATTTAAAACAGTTACAATTCCATTATATAGGCAAAAACAACACTATACCGCTTTCACTACATTCACAAATACTGTACAATACAATACATAATTCAGCATTTCATACGGCCCGAAGCAAATTGAGCGCCATGTCGTGAAACCCCGATGTATACATCGATAAGTACCCGGTGGCTATGTATCACAGCATGTGTACATATTTCGCGAGGCTATTGTTCAAAATACGAATATCGTATTTATAGCAATAACAATAACGGTGAACAGTGAATATATATTACACCCTCCTCTAGTTTGTATAATGCCCGCCTAGGGGGCGCAGATATCATTTTGAACGTATTCCAAAATGTCTGCGATTATACAAAACAATCGAGCATCGTCGAAACGCATTCCCCTGTCGTATTTAATTTTAATTAATAATTATATTATTACAACATTAATTTTCCATTATAGTAACATTTACAGATATATCTGAGAAAAACTGAGAGCACATCAAATGATACACTTCCATAATTAATACACAGAGAACAGACAATAGGATCAAAGTAAAGATGGAAATCCCACGAGGCCTATTGTATCAGCAGTGTGTTCGGCTACGCATCCTTTAGCCAAATACCTTGCCGAGAATCTTCAACCACTCTTAGGAAAAACGGTGACATACATCAAGAATTCGGCGCATTTCATAGAGAAAGTCAAGAATGTCAAAGTGGAGAAGAATGACGTTTTAGTGAGCTTCGACGTCAAATCGTTGTTCACTAATATCCTCATAGATGAAGCTGTCACCATCATCCGATAACGCTCCCAGGACATCAACATGGAAGATGACATCATAGATTATATATATATATCATATATATTTTACCTTCGACGGAGAATTGTACGAACAAGCAGAAGGGGCCGCCATGGGATCACCTTTGTCTCCAGTATGAGCCAACATTTTTATGGAAGCATTCGAAGACACCGCCTTTGCATCAAGTGAACTAAAACCGAAATGCTGGTATCGGTACGTCGACGATACCTCTGTCATATGGAACTGACACATTACCTAAATTTCTGGAACACCTCAACAGACAACACAACCAAATACAATTTACCATGGAACTCTTAAAACTTAAAACGAAACCCGGAATCAACTTTGACAAATGCAGAAAACTAGCAACGGAACCACATTACTGGAGAACATTGAAATACAGAAGAATCCGAACAATATCAACAGAGAAGACGGACTAGAATTACCAAGTATCTGGAAATCATTCTTCACATCCCAAGGGAGACCAACGCCTCTACAGAGCAGAACGGTTACGCCCCAAAAAAACACACGACGATTTATTAACCCCGGATCAGGATAAACTAGTCATTTCACTTCTGAAGAAGATCACAAGATGATCGTAAAGTCAAGCAATTCAAACTTTCTACACGGCAGAGAACCCGAGAACCGATGACCGTGAAAGCCTAAAGACTACTTTAGGATCAATTAAATTTACCATCTAGAAGGTCATGGAATTTTTCTTCTATTTGTTGGTGTAGATAAATCCATAATTGTCAAATCTGGAGATCGTGGTGGAAAGTCCCAAAAACCATTGACAGTAATTAATTATTTTAAAGACAGACTATATAAACCAGACTCCAATAATTTTAATTATTGTCAGTAAACTAGGAAGTTCGTAATACTTTTTGTGTTGATTATCATACATCTAATACATCAACACGATGAGGTGGGTAACTGTTTTATTCGTGGCATGATAAATAACGCAGTTAGAAATGATGGCTGCCGAATTTCGAGAATTTTCAACCAAGATAAATATAATATTTATATGACGAGAGAGCCTCCGTATCTTAGACGTCTTAATATTGTAACAACGGTAGACGCATTTTCGTCGGTTGAATTATTAAGGCGGGATTAGAAGAGGGTGAAGGAGATGCTTTTGAATGTTATTTGCAAGAAGGGAGATTAAGATAAGCGAACTTTCCGATGGAAATTTCATAAATTGTTTAGGCTGGTTTAGTAATTGCTATGGAGTAAACATCTCGCCTACTAACAGCTCTAACATTCCACGAAATAGTCATAGACATATATAGGTCGTAAAATCCTATGTCTAGTCTAGTGTTCATGTCCAAGCTATACTAAAAAGGTAAAAATATGAACATAGTTGGAATAGCTATGATGAATGGCTATAATAGTAACTAAGAAAAATAAATTTATCTTTAAGACTCTTAGTCCCACAAAGTCTAGACCCCCAAGAAGGTCATATAGGACAATTGTGAATTGTAGCGGGTAGCGCCCTCCACTCCGAAAATCCTCAGGTTTGCGTTAATCACTGTGATTGAATAGGGATGACTAGATAATCATTAATTATATCGAGCGATTGAAGACTCTAGTCACCCCTATTCAATCACAGTGATTAACGCAAACCTGAGGATTTTGTGAGTGGAGGGCGCTACCCGCTCCATATTGTCGGATCTTATAATGATGATATAAAAGAGTTAAAATGAGTCAGAAAAAGAAAAGCTCTAGCAACATAAAAAAACTGTCTTTAAACACCCACAGAAAACGTCTTTAATCTGCGAAACACCCTCCCCTCACCCTTACATAATCCGCCACGAGACAGGTCCGAATTGACAATCTACCAGCGCTCCGTGACGCCTGAAAGCCGAGCAAAACAACCCTCGTTCCTTTTCAACCGGAGTCGGCGTCGAAGATCGCGCTCGCAGCAGGATAAAAATTGAAACGTCCCGCTGGGACGTTTCCGTCTGGCGGGTCGCCCGCGGTGCCATCGGCGGAATGTCGGTTCGAACAAAGTACCTACCGCCGCATATGTGTACGTATAAAACGGGGCAAATATATATACGCGTACGAACGTAGAAAAGGAAGTAGCGATGCGAGAGCGGTCGACTTACGTTTCTGAAATCGATAAGTTGGGTCACGAGCGTCCCGTCAGAACGCTGGAACTCCAAGCTGACCGTGTCCTCGCTGGTGTTGGCCGAGACCGTCTCCTGTAGCACATCTCCACCCTGGAAATAAAGAAAAATTGCGAATTAGAATGATATAATTCGTTTAAATTGCGGAAATTATAAAGATGGAAGGGCTCAGGATAGAACCACGCGGAACCCCATACGATCAATGATATAAATATGCTTATGCACGATTTATAATTAAATTTATTGTCGGGTTTCCCATACAAACGCGTTTGGGTGGTAGTCAAGAAGGTACTAATTAAAAAAGGATTAGACGACGCGACCTCCATCCAGATGGATGACGCAACTGCTTCCTACCAAATCAGTGGAAACGAAGGTGGGAGGAAATAAGACAATCTGGGTTAGTACGATCACAGAATGTCTACATGTAGAAAAATCTAAGAAACCTTGAGAAACCCCAGAAAACTGATATAGCTGGACTTCGAATAAGTAGTTTCTGAATAAAATAAAATGCCCTGTATTTTATATTATGTAAATATGTACACATGATGTATGTTATAACGGATGTGGTTAAACTGATATAAAAAAAAAATAACTGAATAAACGAACCAAATAATTTCCCAGCGTTTAATGGCTGTGGGCAAGAATATTGAGTAAAGATACCTACAACAGGAACATAAAATTTCATTACTAGTGGGTAAAAACACTATAAAGCACCAATTTCATTACGTCCCTAGAACCATCAGAGCAGTCCTTTCATCTTCTTCTTAGGGGCTTTCAGATTTAAAAGAGGAAAAAGCAACGGTGCTCTTCAGCACTCCGAGTAGATATTCGTCTCCCTGGAACAAAAGCTGAGAGAGCTTGGTGGCTGGCTCTCTCTGACGCATTTTAAGGGAACACTATTAATATCATGACCGACTTCGAGGCACGGCATAAACAAGAGAAAATAGGAAAAAAATGGGGTAATGCGATGATGTAGTCGTAGAAGGAGTTTTAACAGGAGATTGCGTACATGCTTACAATGTGGCGTAGATAAAAAGAATACTCGTAGAATAAGCTAAAAAGCAGAACTACTACGGGGACGTCCTTTGATGTAAATTACGGATAGGCGGCTATTGATATTGAGACTTTCTAGGTACATATGACGTGATCGATAATATGAAAGCACACGAAATTGCTCTAGTGTTAGAATAGTTAATACATTGGATGGTTACAGAAAATTATTGTCGTTTACGTGGGTCGTCCTTCTGAAATTCAGAAAATTACCAAAATACCATTGCAATTTAAAAGAAAGAGGAAATGGCAATCTCATACCTGGAAAATAGGATATGACACACCGATATATGAATGCAACCCTAGAAAAATTGAAACGCGAATAGGCACTTTTATTTTGGTAAGTTAAAACGTGGAATTCAGTTCTAAATTTCCATTTTCTCAATCCTTAGCTCCAAGCCTTTATAAATACATAATTCTAATAAACAACATTGGGTCGTTATTCCATAAAAAAGAAAAACAAAAACACGAACCAGTCCATAGAGTGATTAAACCTTCCGAAAAACAAAAAAAAACGATATAATTAAGCAACAAATTGAAGTGAACAAAAACGAGCCAGCTAGGTCGCTCCCAGTATGAATAAATAAAAGACGAGGGGAGAGAAAAAGGACAGAACAATACGGTGTGTTATTGTAATACGATTACTTTTTTGGAGCGGAGGAGGGTAAGGACTAATTCGCATATACTCCTGGCAATTTTTAATTATAGACTGCGCTGAATAAAAGATTAAATGATGTTTGGGAAAATTCTATTGGTAGGTATGTACGAAGATAATAATGCCAAGTTTACTAATCTAGCAATCTATGTTGTAGACATTAATGAGTCATACAGGCGTAAAGAGAGCCAGTTAAGCTAGGAATTCATACATATTAAACATATTCAGCGACCGTTCCTTGGAAGTAATTTCAAAACAGTTTATACTTTTTCAATATTTTGATTTTTTACACTTTGTAAAGTAAATGCATTTTATATGTATTGCTACGAAACTTATTCACAATATTTTAAAATTTAAATATCTTTTTTATAAATTAAATAAATACCACTCACAGTGATCTGTGATATTCTTTACAAATTCACAAATAAACCAAATTCCAATTTGCAGATGGCCCTGGCTGTACAACTTTCCCCCTTACAAATAGTTTCGCACCCCTATCAACGAATATGATGTACTAAATTTTACTTAGTCAGCTCATGGGGCGTAGGAGGAATATATCGCCGTTATCAAAGCTCTTTATATTAATATACTACTTAATATCAATGAATCTTTAATGTGATTGTTTAGTTATCATTAAGTGATGTTTTTCTAATCGTTATATCGAATAAAAGACTGTTTACAAACGGTAGTTAATTTATTAGTGTTAGTGTATATACCATAAAAAATGTGACATAAGCAGTAAGTAAGAAATAAGCTTTCTACATATACTCTCAGGTGAGCAGGTTCATTTACTATATAAAAATCACTGTAATAACGATTTCTGTTATCTAAATTCAGACTAAGAATCTGTCGTTTTACAAGTATAAGTAAATTCAAACAACATTTCATATGTCAATGCGCCAAAGCATGAACATAAAATATACTAACAGGAAAATCTTGTATGAACATCCAAAGAATCATCACCTACCTGAAAATACACAAATTACTAAAATTTCACTAAACAATATAACAAATTAATCAATAAATATTTACCCTTGAAATACTTTCGTATGTATTTCGAAATAAATAGTTCAAAAGAATGATAGAGGTAGAAAAAAACTCCTCCAATATAAAGTTCCAAATTATAGAAATCATTTCAGCTCTCCTGAACCAGCAAGAAACCCACAGCCAAAATTTGCATCGAATGTTACTCTACAAAACCCCAGGATTAAATCAGCTGACTATTTTTAAAGCAAAAATGTTTGCGTTTTGGTATATCTTTGCTTTTTTCCTATATAAAAAAAAAAATGAGTGAACAAAGTATATTATGATTGGAATGAATATAAAGACGTTTTGTTTTTCTGCCATTCCTGTTACCATAATTATACATAGAGAATAAATTTAAATTAAAATTATCTCAAAGTTCTTTGAGTGTCAAGGTATCTTCGCATTAAACGTAACCAGATAGTTGCACAGCAGACCAAACATTTGGTATGAATTCCAGCAGCTGAAGCGTAGAAAAGAAGCTCTGAGGATATTAGTACAAAAAAAACTGGTAAATTCTTCACTAAACATTAAAAGGACCATATTCAAACTGTGGTGACTGGAAACTTCATTATCTCAGCATTACACAACAACTACAAAACAAATATTGTAGCAACACTGATATTGGATACAAAAAAAAAACTCGTTCCAAAGCCCACCACTTCAAATAGAATTTTCATTTCTCTCGGCGTATAGCAAACGTCGCCGTCTTCACCTGCCTCCCTCAATACTCAAACCCAATCTAATTCGGTGCGCTCCAAAACGGCCTAGCGAACTGCCAATTTCCACGGTAAACTTCTGGTGCGCCCACACAAGAGACGGCGTTAGGGGGCGGCGAAGTACATTTTCGGATTGAACTCCTCAAACGGGCTCCCTCCAGTTACGTCACGCGCACACTAGGAACTGACGTGAACGGATGCAACCGTTCGCTGCTAGAATCTCGGCAGCGAAACCCGCCTGCCATAAATAGAAATCAAAGTTGACGCATCGGCGACGCGGAATCTACTCGAGGAGTCTATAGTTATTTAGGACGCCAACAGCAACCTCGTACGTTGATTCAAACGAATAGGTACATAATTTTATATTCCGCGTCTAACGTGCGCGCAAATATTAAATCGATATTATACATCAATATCGCAGTCCTTCTGACGAATCTGTTTGGCGAAATCAAGTTTTTTCTTCGGGTTCTTCACCCATCCCATTAGAGGAGTTATTTTCAGGCATCTGTACAGGTAGTTCTACATCAGGTACTGGAGAATCAACCTGCTTCTTTATAAAGGCACGAGGAAAACATACAGAAACTTCGTTAAAAATTTAATATACTCGATGAAAAGCGGATTGCTTTTGGAACGAAAAGCGGTAAGATATTTTTTTCAGCAGCTCATATCTTCTTGAGCCAAGATGAGTTCATATGTCCCACATTGAATAATTTTTTGTTTCGAAGCAATATGTTAAAGGAAATATGTTTGAAAATGAAAGTAATTGCATGAATTTGGGTTCAATCATACGTAATCCAATATTGCAACAATTAGTGTATACCGGGTGTCCAACCTAAGATGCAACGGTTCCTAGTCAATTTATTACTGCCTTTTTGAAAAAAAATTTCAAATAAATGTTGCCTCGAATCACATTCTACATATGCTAAAATTACTTTCAGTAATGGCGGACTTCCGGTTGTACCGGAAGTAACTACTATCTTTATTATTTTAAATGGAACACCCTGTATATTATTGCACTTTTGGATTCCTTGTTAAATTTAAATAACAATACGTTAGGGACGCATTGGGGCTAAGTTGTACCGTTTTTGAATTACATGACGTTTTTTGAAAAAAATGACATTTGCAGTGTCTTCGGTGTTTGGAAATATCTCGGGAAATACGAAAGTTAGAAAGATGCGGTTTTCGGTTTTCGCTCAACTATGCACACGTCTTTTATTTAAAAATTGTTGCGTTTAAATTACAGCGTTATTAAATAGGGATCTGTAATTTTCGAACTCTAAAATCATGGATAACTTGATTTTTTTTAAATTGAACGGTGTAGCAATTTTTACATAAATGGATGTAAAATTTAATTTTCTTTCGATTTTATATGAGTATCATTGTGTCTATCTCCAACGGTTTTGGAGATATTCGCAATTTTTCCACCTTCCCCTCGCATTTCACCAGGCTTGGAACTGGCAACGATAATACTGGGATGCTTAGAAAGTGGCCAACAGAACACAATAGGACCACTAGAAACAAACAAAATGGTCTAAAAGATACTTGAGATGTTTAAAGCGGCATCTTTAAAGTCAACGCAAGCTTGAAAACGCACTAGGTATCTTGCCGTTATTAGTGTTCCAAGTGTCAGAACTGACATTCAGAGTACTGTTTGGTAACATAATAATTAAAGATGTGGCTTACTCGAGAAGAATTAGTAGATATGGTTTTCGTTCTCGGTGAATGTTACAGAAACGCTTTGTTAGCGTCAAGAGTTTACACAAAGTATTATACCCATTTAGAAAGCATCCAGATAGGAGGGCATTTCAGTCGCTACTGGGTAGTTTTGTAAGTGCTGGATCCGTAGCACGTACAAAATGGAACCTCAATGACTACGTACTTATGGATGAAAATCAGTTGCAAGCTGCGATTTCTTCTCATGGGGTTTCATTAAAAATAAGGTTTATGAGACGCCACCAACAAACCCTGAAGATATCCACCATGGTATTTTAAGAGCGTTTCAAGAAGTCACACCAAAAATACTCAGAAATGCTCAAAAGTGTTTGCAAGAGCGATTTCGATTATGTAGTGCCGAAAACGGAGAGCATTTTGAACATTTAATATAATAGTGTTGTACAAATTCTCTGTACAATGACAACACTAGCGTTTAAAGTGTAGCATGTTGCGAGCAAGACGCTCGAAGTGTACGTACGCCATACATTGGATAAAGTAATGTAGTTGTGCTGATTTATTGATATTCCAGTAATGTTATGTTTTCTTTTATCTTTGCTATGTTTGCTTGTTTCTAGTGGTCCTATTTTGTTCTGTTGACAACTTTCTAAGCATGCCAGTATTATTGCTGCCAGTCCCAAGCCTGGTGAAATGCGAGAAGGTGACCGGCGGCGGCGCTTCGCAATACGTATCTATCGTGAGAAACTGAAAAATTGCGAATATCTCCAAAACCGTTGGAGATAGACACAATGATACCCATATAAAATCGAAAGTAAATTAAATTTTACGTCCATTTATGTAAAAATTACTATACCGTTCAATTTAAAGAAATCAAGTTAGCCATGATTTTAGAGTTCGAAAATTACAGATCCCTATTTAATAACGGTGTAATTTAAACGCAACAATTTTAAAATAAAAGACGTGTGCTGTTTCATGGTTAAGCGAAAACCGAAAACCGCATCTTTCTAACTTTCGTATTTTCCGAGATATTTCCAAACACCGAAGACACTGCAAATGTCATTTTTTTCGAAAAACGTCATGTAATTCGGAAACGGTACAACTTAGCCCCAATGTATCCCTAACGTATTGTTATTTAAATTTAACAAGGAATCCAAAAGTGCAATAATATACAGGGTGTTCTATTTAAAATAATAAAGTTAGTATCTACTTCCGGTACAACCGGAAGTCCGCCATTTCTGCAACTAATTTTAACATGTGTAGAATATGATTCCAGACAACATTTATTTGAAACATTTTTTCGAAAAGACAATAATAAATCGGCTAGGGACCATTGCATCTTAGGCTGGACACCCGGTATATAATATATAATTATATATAATATAACTCACACACAAGCATTAGGTACTAACTAACAATATAGAATTAAACTAAATCAACATCATGCACAGATAATCTATTCAGCAAACATAAGCCTAATTCTACGTCTATCGGAAATGCGATAGATTGCAATTCCAGTGGAACCCGGTTGTATTTTAAATAAATCAAGTATGACACGGACTTTTGACATAGCGTTGATCTGCGAAGATGGCGAGATATCAGACTACAAAACCGAGTGGTGAAGCTATACGCACATCGCATCTGAATCTAATCCTGCAATAGAAATTATATAATATTATTTCGTGGAAAAGGCAAAGCATTGCGCACTGAGATGGATCGAAAAAATAATATCGGTGGATATATCATCTGCGGATACAATCGACAGATATATTTACTAGACGAATTGAAGGTAGCATCAGATTCTTCGTCTCCTTGAGAACCAATCAAGAATATATCATTTCGACCAGGTCTACATCAAAGAACCGCTTACATAACTCACGCAGACAATCGACAGGCACGCCAAACGAATTGATACAGTGTCCGAGGGCAAGTGGCGGAAAACAGCAGGCATTGCAATAAGTCACCTCGAGCATCAAACATCGCTTCGGCTAGTGGTAATCCTTTGCGCTGCTGGCAACATGACAGCGGCATTGATCTAACGCCACCCTCTGACCTTGCAAAGCGATTCGTCATGGCTAACTGAGCGTGCAATGAATAGGTGCACAACGAAGTATACTACTGGCACAAGATTGATGCATCATCTTTGAATATAATCGGAATTCTTTTAATCCGAGATTATTTCTCAAGCGGCAAAATGATTGTTGTTTGACGAACGTTTGAGTGCTTAAGCTTTATTATGAAGTTTTGTCTGGTACTATAACAGAACAGATAAGAACTTGGGGGTTATTTCGTTAAGTGAAAGCAATATTTTTTAAAACTACTATTTAGTTTTTTTTTTTTTAATATTTGGTGCAAAAAAATTTCTTGAACTCAAAGAAACGTATTCAGTTAGGATATTGCCTCAGTAATTTTACAAGCATCAAAATATTTCAATACAGGAACACAGCAAGTAGGTCAGGTTTAAGTAGAGAGTAAAAGTCGTTTCATCCAAGACTGCTACTCTCTCACGTCAAGAATATGCTGTTACAGACAATTTCTTTGTTGCCTTAAGAAGTTTTTGTCTTGGGGATATTCAAAACGTCAGATTTATTTGGTCCGAGACAGAGTTATTTAAGGTGAGCATGCATTTTTCTGATAGAACTCTTCGAGAGGATGTAATTATCAAGTTTTGTTGATATCAGTGCCTATAATTAATGCTGTTTGAAGCTCAAAGAATGCAGAATTCGTTGAATCAACAAATATTTTTTCTCAGTGAATACATGCAAACAACCCGAACGCTGCACTCAATGCAGTATTATACAAAATTTCCGTTAATTCTGTCAGAGAGGTTCGTTACTACGTCCCTCTACGTCCGATCCATCAAGCTACACTCTGATAATTGACACAAAGAGCCGCACCAGATAGGAAACTCTATTTTTTCCTCCCCTCTTTCATTTCCAATATCACGTACTACCGAGGTCGCACGGGGCATCGCCTAATGGGATTCGGAACTTTCAGAGCCGCCTCTCGGGCCGGAATTAAATTAGAACTGCAACGAATTAATTACGCGACTCTTATTTACATATTCCACCTTCATACTATACGGTACTGCGTTTCTCCGTCTGTCTCTATCTACCGGGACGTCTCGGATTGTCGATATTCGATGGGGGATATAGGACCCCGGTTCGCTCCGATTCGACGTAGGAAACTCAGCGCGCAAATTTCATCAATTATCCATTCGTAATTTCGGTCATTCACGTCAGACTCGACGCGCTGAATTATTATTGACCCCGATCGGGCCGATAAATATAGGCATCACAGTGGAATCGGAGGATTTTTCCGTGATTGAAATAGATTCATCAATAAGTACCGTTCTTTTTTTTTGCCTGCGGATTCATTGTCAAATGGATCCCTGACGATTAAAAGGATGATATAAAAGTGGGTACGATTTCGGTTTTATTTTTGTTCGTGTGGAGCGACGCCGCACAATGAGGTATGGAGAAATTACAATATTTGAATTACATAATTAATAAATTCGTACAATTATATTTTTCAATAATTAGGTGTTATGGTACAGCTAGAGTCAGTGTTGGTTTCGATCTAATACCAGATAGAAGAAGGTCTGAGGTCAACAATAGCCTATTTATATAATGTCTTTATTACATTGTGCTCGAAATAATTTTCTGGTGTAATTTAAACGACGTACACGAAAATGTTTATTTCATGCTTCGGCTGCTTCTTGCGACAAGTTCGCCGAGTTGGGGCGTAAGCGGCGCGTTCCAGGTGGAGCGCGGGCTTTCTACTTTCTGCCGAGTTGGGGCGGTAAGCGGTCATCAAACGACTATTTAATTGGCTGGGTGAACGCGCCCGGCTTTCTACCCCAATTGGCAGTAGTGCATACTGTATAATTGCGGGACCATGTATTAAAATCTTGTGCAATGCTCGTGTAATTTAAACGACATACACGAAAATGTTTATTTCATGCTTCGGCTGCTTCTTGCGATAAGTTCGCCGAGTTGGGGCGTAAGCGGTGCGTTTCAGGTGGAGCGCGGGCTTTCTACTTTCTGCCGAGTTGGGGCGGTAAGCGGTCATAAAGCGACTATTTAATTGGCTGGGTGAACGGGCCCGGCTTTCTAGCCCAATTGGCAGTAGTGCATACTGTATAATTGCGGGACCATGTATTAAAATCTTGTGCAATGTTGGTGTCATAAAGTTTAGCAGTGTCCAAAGTATACTTGCCAAACAACTCTAAGTTGACTTTGTGGGCACTGGAAAGGACTTCTAAAATGACTTTTAATCGGCAAATGAGAGGGCAATCTAATCCAGTAATTATAATGTAAATGTGACAGAAACAAGTAGGAGACAAAAAATTGCGAAATGTCAGAAGAGCACATAGGAGGAGCATTTGAAGCCGTTTCATTCTAATCGTGTTTTATTACACAGGTTACAAATTATGCTCTTTTTGCTTACTGATTCAGAAATGACTTTTTGGTACATGTTAAAGTACATGTAAAGAGAATATGAAATGGGAGATAAATAATTTATTTACCTTGCGACCAGTGACATAAGCTACAAAAAATGTCCATTAGAAAAAACATAACTTGCCTCCATAGCAATTTCCCCCCACTATGTAATCCTTCTATCCTGGACGCCTTATCCTCAACTCCAAGCCTATATATACTTTATCTTAATTCATATAATTGGGAAGAAACCCAAGTATTTCACTTTTAACGTCGCATCCATTTAAATCTCCGCGTATCTACCTTACTACCTTTTCAGACGAGAGACGAATTTCCCCAATCTGATGGAACAGAGACAATTCCGCTTGTAAGGAACCAATCCCAGTGCCTCTAAAAGCTGCCGACGTCTCCAGCTAACAACCGCCATCGTGCCAGTCGGCCGTAACGACAGTTCATTTTATACACTTCCAATTCGAGCGAGCACCCTAAACCCCCCACCCCTCCTCCCCTAGGAATCCCCCGAAACGGTTTCTCTTGGTGGCGTCGTGCGATGTTTAAACTATAAATTGGTTCAACTGAATTTCGCGTGCCTTCTCGTCCGTATTTGATTTAAATTACTTTACAAGAATCCGCTGCCTTTCTGAGCGAACCGATGAGTGGGGTGGGATTTAACGAAACAAGCGATGGGCTGAAGGGGACCGGGGGGGAAATCATTACCGAATACGAGCGGTTGGCGTAGAACTTTAATTGCACGGTCGGTGAGTACGATCAGGTGTTTACGCCGTTTGTGAATAATATACGCAAGTTCTTGTCGAGATAATGCGTGGGAGGTACGACGGGGGTGGGTATTACGCATTGCAGAAGCGAACGCATATTTAATTGTATTCGGGGCGCAATTCAAATGTTTAGAATTCAATTCAATAGTTTCCTTTTGGAATTACTGACTGATTTAGCTAATAATTTTGCAGATCTCAAAGTGTCTCTGATCTAATTAAATTCCCGTAATGACAGATATGTCAACGTATGTTCTCATTGCAAACATACAAGTCTGGTATTTACAAGCACTCGAGTAACAATTGCTACTTTACAGCGGTTACAACTAGATTGCCACAACAATGTATAATAATTCAGTCTCTCAAAATATAACTTTTCTATTATTACAATTCTAGCAACAACAGCACGTTCCTATGTTATTTTATTCATTAAGACTCAGTTTAAATCACTTCAAGCGCTGGTGGACTCCTGTTCGTGCCAAAGCTATATTCTGTTAATTAAAATAGGCACAGAATCCACGATGTACTTCAATTGTACTACAATTCGGCCTTCATTGTTAGCTGCCTCTATTATAAATTTAATCGTGCCTCTTACAATTTCAAGTTTGCTTCCTCCTTTTGTGTTCGGTTTGTTTCATATTGTTTCATCTTCCTGCATGCTTCGGATAATAACATCATAACTACACATGGGATTTTCTTTTAATAAAATTGTCATAATGCAGAAACTTTGAGCACTTTATTATTAGTTAAAGAAGGGGAATAAAGATACAATTTTATGATAAACACTTGGCATCTCGTTGCAATGAAGACTTAAGGGGCATATCTCGCGTGGCATTCCACAGGGATTTATTCTGGGTCCACTTTTGTTTTCAATCTACACCTTCTCTTTTCCCAGTATCATTAGAAACTGTAAAGTACATATGTATGCGGACGATATACAACTCTGTTATGCGTTTCACCTGTCCAGTCAGACTGCTATTATGAATGTTAATAGTGACCTTGCTGCCGTTGCCAAAATATCGGATCATTCATTGGTGATTAATCCAAGTAAGTCAGTGGTTTTGCTGTTTGGTAGCAAGAACCAGGTAGACTGTCTTAGTAAATTAATAAAGTTGAAAATAAACGACGTAGACGTCTCAATTCGATCTGAATATAAGAATTTTGGGCTTAATCTTGGATGGAGGTCTTAGATTCGATCATGTCTCGAAATGTGCTAGATCGGACTATGCAGCTTTGAAGCTGATATATCCACACCGCCAATATTTTTCGGTTAATTTGAAGAAAATCCTTTGTGAAACCTTAGTGCTGTCACAGTTATTATATTGTTGTGAGGTACATGGACCGTGTCTGAGGGCGGATACCTCTGCGGGTTCAAAAATCGTGTTTACGTATGATTTTTGGTATAAGGAAATCTAAGAGAATTTCTTACAAGTTGCCTGAGGTGGAATTGCTTGACATGAATGATCGTAGGCTGTTTATGAGCGCTTGTTTTTTATATCGAAACATCAGATAATGTAAACTATAAATTTCAGTGAAAGAGCTCATAAACAATATCAAAAGAAAAAAAATTATGAAAAGGAGTTTCAAAACTCAATAATCAAATAAAATAACAAACATAGATTCTAACAATCCTAACAAGAGTAATTTAAGTACCTAATCGTCGGTAGTTAGCAATTGAAAATATATTCAAACAAACTTGAATTTCGAAATCACTGACATTTTGTCCACCCAACAGGACAACGTGCTTATTTCTCGACTTTGTTAACTCATAGAAACCATATTTTCATCCCTCTTTTACTCATATTACGGTAATCGATAGGTTAAAAGTGAGCTCTTGGTATATTAACTGATTCTTTAACACAACAAAGAAAAAACAAGAATTTTTTGATATTTCTCATTTCAACTGTCTTATCCTCAATTGCGACCCGACAAGCACACGTCTCATCTGCAACAGCGCACGTTGTATTTTTATCGTAGATGGAACCACCGTCTAGCCCATCCCCTTTCTCCAATTTCGTCAACGGAATAGTTGGGCACAACTACGGAGACGATCTCGCAAGTAATTCGGCGACAATCTTCCTCAAACAATTCATCTCGAAGACGCCTTATCCTGCAAACGCGACTACCAGCTCCTCCCCACCACACTAACACGCTCTCTATACCCGATATATAGGGTTGCAGCCCAGAGCTAGTAGCTGGAAGATTCGAGTGCCCGACAAATTGCTTTGATCCCGTTCTAACTTAAATGGAATTCTCGATAACACAAGCACACAGACTAGGTACGTATATATGTATGCGGTAGTAAGACGTAGCCTACAGGATTTGCAGATAGATGGCGGTGTTGCTATAGAATGAAAGATACCAAGAAGTCTCTGTTATACGTATGTTACTGTGAAATACCTGGGTATTATCATTGCATCTTATTATTCGTGAAAGAATAGATGCATGATCTAAAACGCAAGGTCATGAAGTTTGTACCTATATTACCGAATGCAGATTTATGAAACGGTAGATACTGATTGTAAGTTTGATTTCCATCGTATGCCGTCGAAAGACATGGAATGCGATCATGTATTCAAAAGATAGGTGACCCACTTTTGTCTCCACAAATTGTACAGTTCTCCTGCGCGCCGCCTCATCCCACAGGACGACAAACACCCTCGGTTCAGTATAGTCATCTTCGTTGCGACAAAGGGGAACGCAACATTGGCAAGATGACTTACACACAACTCTTATACAAATGCAAAATGTTGTGATTCGAAACAATACACTGATCTTCTTTCATTCAAAGCAAAACATTTTACTTGAAAGAGATAGTAGTTTTTAAAAGAATGAAATAAAATACTTCTTGTGATTGAAAACAATAATTTGACCTTTCATTCAAAGCAAATCTGAAAGAAATGGTAGTTTTTATTACAGAATGGAGTAAATACTTCGTCCAAGCAAACACATTTCTCTCAAAGAATTTTTATTTGAAACAAAGAATAAGAACAACCAATTTTCTGGTGACGCAATTTCTGGTAATTTATTTCAAATTTTATTAATAACGATTAGGAGAAGCCAATTCAGGTCTTGTTTGTATAGAGTTAGTGTTGTTGCATTAATTAGCTAATCTTTATTTACACAGGGCAAAAAAGTATTTATATTTTTAGGTAAAAAAATGATGTTATTTGCTTATAGTAGCATATACTCTAATGTATTTGTAATCCTATGCTTTTCTTTGTGGGAGCCGTCGGACATGGAGCTGTAGTGTATATAAACCGCGCGTTTGACGATAAAAAAACATTCTAGGCAGTTCCTCCCAGCACAGTCTGGGAATTGGCGTCGGTACAGCTTACTGATGCAACGTAGACATTTTACCAGCCTTCCTCGCTCTGGCAGTCGTGTCGGCACAGCTTTTCTGATACACACAGAGATTCCCGGTCTGGCAGTTGGCGTCGGCACAGCTTACTGATACAACACAGGCATTCTACCAGCCTTCCTCGCTCTGGCAGTCGTGTCGGCAAAGCTTTCTGATTTCATTCTCATTTCGTGAGGTCGGTGCCGGCACAGCTTTCTGGTCCGGCATAGAACCGAACTTGTACGTTAAAACCGACGTATAAATAAATTTATAAGTTTATAAAAAATTTATGTTGATGTCGTTGAGTAAGGGATGCGTGAGGGATTTCATCGGCCCCTACTTCAATATTTTCAGAATTAAAGATTCCTTCACGACTGAAACAGCATTCGTCTGTAAACAAAATGTTATTTGGAAATCTGCCGCTTTCCTCTCGATCTAATTGCCTCTCTTTCAAAATATATCGAAAAAAAGAACGTAATGGATTCAAATGCACAGTTCCCCGCTATTTCTTATTAAGTTACCGATAACCACGTTCGTTTTATCTCCTATACAACGCGCCCGTTATATTAATTAAGGATGATATCGGAGGAGGGAAAATGTTGATCCGAATGGATGGAAGGTTGCTCTCATATTCCACCAAAAACTGATTCGCCTCCTCAATTCCCGACTAATGGAATTCCGAAGCGGTTCTTCCGGTGGTGAACAGTACACGTGCCGGAAGTAATAGCTGAAGCGCAGGTGTACGTCTTCGAAATTAAATCAAGTGATCGATGACTGTCATCATTTCACCTTATTACGGATAGGGGTCGCTGCCGTTCATCGTCTACGCGGCATCATCTCTGCCGCTTCTGTTTCTGCTCCCCTTCGAGAGAATTCCCGCGAGAAATGCTATCTACTAGACGCGGGAGCGCCCGGGAGGTGTTTAGCGGTTCATTTAAGTTGGAATGAGATCAGAGGTATACATACGTATGCTTGAGTGATGTGGATTTTCTATGTGGTGTCGGTTCGGCGTTATTTACGATGTTGTTTTCTGCGTGCGTGATCGAGAAGGGCGTTATACTAAAATTGCGGCTGTAGTAGGGTTAATCTAGGCTAATATGAGACAAAAATGTCAATTTTATATATAACATACACCGGGTGTCTCCGGATAAGTGAAAGAACTCTTGTAAAATGCAGAAAAAAAATTCGATTTAGTTGGGGTTCAGCCCTGCTTGATTAAAGACTAATTTCTAACATGTATTGGTTGTTTGCGAAACAAATCGGCTTTGACAGTGATATAAAAACTATTTTCATTCATGGTAGGTCAAAGTATTATTAAATAATGTTGTTCAAAATGAAAAACTATTGCCATATGCAAATTTCCGGAATGATCGGCTCTATTTTATGAAAACCCGCATATCAATAAATTTTATTTCGAACAAACTGTCATGGTAAAACAAAATTGCTAGCGTAACAAGGGTAAAATATGTCGAACTTGTCAACCAAAGAATACTTTCGGTACTTTACTATAATACGTACTATTGTTAGAGTAATAATGTTGTTATTCAATCGCTGTCCGTTCCAAATAAAATTGATGGGGGAACATTCAAAAAAAAAATTTTAATTTGACGCTAGAATAAAGCTAAAAGAAACGACGATGCAGTGTTGTAACGAGTTATTAACGCACTAGTGCGTCCATAGACCCTAACATACTCGTGGGATTTTTAATGGAATGTACACTGAGAAAAATAGATAGTAACAATAGGGACAACTAACTTTATAGTTGGTTGTATTATAATTATATTAGAGCGTACCATCTTCCTAATAAACAGTAATACATGGATGAATACTGGGTACTAGATAACGTATTGTTGTCCTTGAGTTAATATCATTCATTATATTTATAATACGTGGTAACATCTTTTTTTCTCCGTGTAATATAAGCGATTAATGTGGAAATTAGAAAACATACTATAAAAAAACTCGTGTCACAATGACTTGTAATGCTCGTACATTGAATCAATCGCCGCTACGGGGCTCGTGATTCAAAGTTGTACTCGCATTATAACAATTACATACACAATATACAGATCTTCGTTGCGATGATGTTTTCGGTGGTGTTTAATATGTATTAACTTTTTGATATATTTTTTTTTGTCGTTATTATTCTTTATTTAATATGTAAGTGTATTATGTGTATTATCAATGTTACTGTTAAATGTCCACTTGGATTTATATCTGTTGGGCTTAAATACATATTATTATTATTAGCGTTTTTTTTTTTAATAATTTAACGCCCCCCCCTCCCCACCCCTCACATACTAAAAAAAATAGTGCAAAAATTGAAAATAACTTAATGCTGGTTCTCTAAGCAGTGTTGAAAAAAATAATTTAATTAGTAAAAAAAAAAATCGCCGTGTCCTCAACGTGTATGAAAAAAAAATTACCCCCACCCCTCTCAGCTGTTGAAAAAAAATAATTCAGTCATTTCAAATAATTAAATTTAATAAATAATAATATTAATTTAAAAATAAAATGTTGCCCCTTTAAAAAGTACTGTAAAAAAAAATGTTTAATCATTAAAAAAAAATCGTCCTCCCCCCACCTATTTAAAATAATTTTTCCCCCTCCATATGTGGTGCAATAATTTATTTATTAAAAAGATCGTCTTCCCCTTGGTGTTAAGAAAAATACATTTGCTCTTTTTCCCCCTCACATCCTGTGGTAAAAAAAATATTTTACATTTTTAATGCATGCGCCCTATCTTCCAATTCGTTGATGATTCTATCAATAAACAAAAAATCAAGAAATCCAAAATTTTGCGAAGTCACAGATTGGTGTTGCATATTTTCCCATTTGCTGTGAATCGACTAGCAACAGGTCTTAACCAACAAGCGATTTTTACTTTTACAACGATGGCAATCATTGGACAGTACGACTCGATCATCAATCAACTACTGCAATTCAATTTGTACTAGAAACGCAAGGTCTTATGGCCTGTTTAAGATACGGCGTCATTCTTATTCCCAATTATGAAAATCATGCTTTTTTATGATCCTTCACGCAATCATGGTGATTAACCATCAGAAACTTTGCTTATATTGCACTGAACACCCGCACAGTGTCTATCACTCTCTCTTGAAATTAAGAAGAAAAAAAAAAACAGCAAGCTTTGGCGCACTCACCATCATTAAAATCGGATTTCGCTCCGACTTTATTAGCGTGGCGAAGTTAATAATAAATACTGCGAAATTAATCTTCGTTTTGAAGTTTTAAGCGCCCGCCCTGTTAGTCGGTCCGCGCCAATTACGCTACAACCTCCTCCACCCCTCCCCCTCCTCCACTCCCCCAAGAATTAATTATTATAATTAGGAAGCTCGGGCGGAGAACACGGTAACGGACGTAAAACTAGAGAAGCCGCGTTAATGGCGACATAAAAACTTAGCGGATGATAAATTTAGCAACTTCCAACTGCGTGGGAGGGCGGCGCGGAAGACGAGCACTTTAGGGAGACGGGTGAGGGAATTATTTTCCGGCGATGGTTGGAGGAAATGTCGCCTTGCGAACCGGTGATAAGAGCCCCAGCTCCGCGGATGGTATGTGAAATAATGGGAATAGTTCGGGTAAGGTAAGCAACTGTTCAAGTATCGTATATAATCGTGCTCAGACGTGAAGTATGTGCGAATTACTTGAATTTCTACCATAGAGAAAGATGCAAATGCCAAATATTTCCGCTACGTACTTATTCTACATTTAAGACTCAAGAATATTTAAAATATAAATATTAGAAATAGCCACGAGGTGAACAATATACACACAATATACGCTACTGTGTACTCGTATGAAAGTATTAACAGATGAATAATATTTGCTGAACTAATGTTAACCCTATTAGCTACCGACACTGCAAAACGATATGAAGTAAATTCACATAAAAATTGACTTCATATACAGATAGTTTGCGTGTTTGCAAATAAATAGATTTGAACTCAATCAGTATCAATAAACTATTATTATTGCCGATACATAATTAGTTTTCTTTTGCATACTTACGAACAGTACAAGTACTAAAAACATTTTTAAACAAAGAAATTATCGTAAACTGCCGCTACTACTCCCTTGTCAGACAATTAAGATTGCTAACCGCTTGTGTTCGATCGGTAAAATTTCCTTAGCGTTCTTAAAACTTAATACACAGAGAAAAATGCATCCTGAGTTCAAAACAAAATATTGTTTTAACAGAATTTTCTTACAGAGAAAATGAAATAATTTGATTGTAAGTAAATCTTTTACCACTAAGAAAATTCGAAGTTGTAATTCAAGTAAACATTTGTTGCCATGAATCTTAACTAGAGAATATATTTGCTTAGTGCAAGTAAATAGCGAATACAGCGCTAGCTAGCGCGAGTACATGCGCAGCGATACTTGGGATTTATTGAGTATAATAAATAAATGTTAGAATCGGTTAGAGTGCAGCAGCAAAACGCCGTATCTGCGTTGTCGGTCAATTGTGTGATGGTTTTTTACCTTACAGAGTAGTTCGTTGTGTGAATTTCTTTTAGGGAAGGCGTTTAATGGAATCTTAACAGTTTTACATGAATCAATGTACAGCCTAATTTTATGACAAAAAGATCGGTAAATATAATATATGTGGCGATAAATCTACCTAATAATATTAATGAATAAGTAGGCAAGTAAGTTTGATTCGGCCCCAAAACGTGATTTTACCCACTTCGTATGCACGCATCTTCTATTTAAAATGCTAAAGGGCCCTTCAAATAAACCGCATCATCCTGCCCAGATTTCTCCACTCAGATATAGACGATAAAAGACTGTTCGAAATCCTATTTTAAAACTTGTTTATCTTGACTACACGCCCCCCGTACAGTTGCGAGAAGTTTTCAAAGTTTAGGGGAAAATATATATATATATATATGTATATAGGATAGAGCGTGTTTCTTCCTCTTCGTCACGGGTAAAAGATTTGGGGACGTGATACTTCTGTCGGCATAAACGTTGGCCCGTTTCGACACGATCGGCCGAGTAGTTCAAAACTTTTTTTATTGACTGATAAAACTTGGGCTATTTGGCGAAAGTTATTTTATGTAGCGTCGCAGAAGAATGTCAAATAAAGCTTTGGGGACTTCGCAAAGATATACTTCCATAAAATAGTTTTATATTCTGCCATGGAAATTTTGAATATTGTCACATATTGTTGATTACAACAGGTGCATCATGTAATGTCCGTTGCTCAAGAATCATATAAAGAATGTATATTTCGTTTTAATGAAGTTGGTAACGAGACCAAAGAGCAAGGTAATCACGATCAATAATAATAAAAATAAGACAAAGGAATGAAAAGAAGAAAGAAATACAAAATGACATATAAATCAGCCTCAAAGGTTTCTAGGACCTCCAACAAAATTGACTTTTCTTTTTGAGCTCTTAAACCTCACTAAAACAAAACTCTCTTAAGGATTCTGAAAGGTTTTCTTCAATTATCTTATGATTGCTCTGATCTAACATGACTACTTCTGCTGCTTCAGCCTCATTCTCTTCTTACTTTTCTTGTGATAACATTTCGAATCTAACTCCTTTTCGTGGCGTTGTGTTCATTCACCTTTCCTCTTGTCTTTCTCTTCTTTTTTGGCATGGTAACTTTCATAATAACCTTGAAACATTCTTCCCAATGTTCTGCTCCAGTTGACAAATTTTGATCGACATAATCGTTAGTAGTTTTTGTAACACTTTTGTGCGATTCACAGAGGACTCAAATCTCGCTTTTAAATTATTATATGACGATTGAATTTTTTCAAATGTTTCGTTCCAAAGTCGTGGAAAAATCACATTTCTGAAATATGCTTACATGTGTCTTCTTATATTCTCTTAATACGGATCTCCAATTTTATCGGTTTAAATTAAAAAATGCAACATCCAGGGGTTGGCAAAGATGTGTTGAGTTGACTGGCAACAGAACAAACTCAATATAATTCTGATGCTGGCACTGTTGGATGACATCTCCAGATGGATTTGACTGGAGAGAGTCTCCCCAAAAGTACTTTTCGTCCATCCAATTTCCGAAGATACGGTAGTGCAACCAATCCTGAAAGATGGACTGGTCAAACCACCCTACTTCGGTTGTAAACTGTGTCACCAGGGCCATTTTCGACCCAAGTAGGGTAGATATGTTGGGCTATATAGAGCACATAAGGGGGAAGTAGCCTTCCCGAGGCAATACCTACAATCATTATGAATATGCTTGTTTTAGAATGATCTATTACTCATTGATAATGTTCGGAACCGCGTTTTGCCACTACTTTCTTTCTACCCGGTTCGTCCGAGACATTGGTCACGTCATAATTGACAATATTTTCAGTCAGGATACTAGCTAGCGTCACATCTAATTCATCAAAATATTGATTTATGACACCATATGTACGTTTCATTTTGGGTTAGCTGCACCTGTCATTATGTCATCAATGACATTATTTTTTTTAATCAGCAATGTCACCTCTTTAAAAAATTCCTCAGTAGTAGGACCGACCTATTCAGACCAGCCAAATATTTCTCCTACGAACAATGCTCGAACTGATAATGCTGATTGTTATCATGATCTTCGATGTCCTAGATGCGATCCTGTATTTAGGTGACGATATTTCTTTCAATCAACATTTCAAAGTGGGCAACCATAATTTTCTCTTGCAGTGATTTTAGCTACAGTCGATAGTGATTGCTTGGATGGCCGCTTTCTGTGGATACTGAAGAACAATACCAACGAAACGGGGACAACTGAAGCGGCGATTAACAGTTCTGGAGCCAGCTATTTAAAATTTCGCTATTTCCCAGTCTGATACTACAAGGTGGGGGTAATTTTGATTTTTCTTTCGAACAGAGGGGGCAAGTTTTTGATTTAGTAGTAGGAGGAATTTATAATTCTTTTCGTGGAATTTGAAATGAAATTAGAACGTAATTCCACGTGTGACTTTAAGCTACCTTCAGTGATAAAAAAGAAGCTAATTCAACACAGAAATTTTTATGAGCGTGTTTAAAAAATTTCATGGTGAACGATATTTGTAGCAAGTTAATAATAAAATTATACTTAACAAAAATATTCTATTTTATTTCCCGCGGGCGTATAATATTGCTTTTTTTACAAAATTACTGATCGCAATCAAAACTTACTAACCGTTATAATACTAGGACCGCACCCCCAATATCCCTCGACGCTTTATTAAGAAATGAGCGAAGTGAATCGGACACTGGCTTCGCTTGAAGTGAATATGTCTAGTGATTCGTTCCACTTACCCCGCATTAGTACTTCGTTGATTTGTTTCAAATTTAAAAGTTGGAGCTGTTGATAGCATGCAAGGGTGACATATTGCGGCGTGGAGGTGGTATATCGAATCGTACATCTGATACATTCATCCAACAGAATTGAAATTGTTGATTTTACAAATATTAATAACATCAATCGTTGGACATAAAACCGATACATTAATAACAGACTTATCGAAACTCAGTAATTCCAGCAAGTAAATATATATGAAATCTTCCACCAGATTGGAACATACCCCCACCAGCGAAGACCTCCGTTTTCTCAAGAGAAAACACGCGCCATTCGTTAAATCGTTGACCGACTTTGATCGGAAAGTAAACTCGTGGAACGAAAATTGCTTTTTTTTCTCAACGATCTTGAATCCTGGTAGATGTTTACGCTTGGAGAGGCTTCCACCTTTGAACCCGGAGACGCCGAGTGGCGGAATTAAAATTTCAAATTGCGCCGACCGCTTATTACAGAGGTCGCTAGTGTGACGACGGTAGTGGTGGCGAGGTCGAGTTCCGGTGCCATCTGGAGCGGAAACAACAGTCTACGCTGATGATTCCAGCATCGGCAAGAATGTCGTTTAAAGTTTTTTCTTTTATAAAGCGTACAAGAGGACGATGTAAGTGGAAGAGCGCTTACGCCTTGTAAATACAGATTTTAGTTTGCGACAATAGCATTTGTTTTCATAGAAAATATGTCAAATATAGTAGTATAATATGAGACCATTGATAAATTGATGAACCATTCAATGTATTATTTTTCATACCAATTTTGGACTCTTATAGCCAACTACCCAACGTGGTCTATAAGATCCAGAAAACTTATTGGCTTAGAAATCGCGTCTTAAGTTGTTTGTTCCGTCCCCATCAAGGGAATTTGTAAACATCGAGTATATCGGTTTTCGTGAACTCGAATACCTGTCCTCGACGGAAACTTGAATGTACTCGTATTAGTTTCTCTTAAAATACAAGTATAAACCAGTCGTATATATAAACCAGAGACCGGTACGAGGTGTCCGCCTACAAGAGGTGTCCATTACGGGAGATTTCACTGTATTATGTTTTGGATAAGGATCAGTGACGAAGTGTTCACTTTTTGGAATAATATTTTGGCAGTTTTTTCAAAAAAATTTCTTATGTAAGGTATAAATAAGTATTTTTAACTGTCATCTGGAGAATGGCCGTCTATCCAAAGATTAAGCAAAAATGCCATACTATTTGAAAAAAAAAAATACGTGACGTCACAATTTTTTCAAGATGATTGCAAAACGACACTACATTAGTTGACAGTTTTTATGATTTTCCTCAAAAAACACTAATCGGGTTGCTATTTGGATATTTCCAGACTTTTCGGACGCACGTGAAGCATTTTTGCGTTTTCATCTGCGCCTTTTCCATCGTTTTACCGAACACTTCTAACCCACCCAAAAGGAATAATTTCTTCAACTTGATTTTCTGGCAATCTGGTAGTCTTACATCAACAATGAAACGATAACATTTGCAAGAGATTTTATTAATATGTAATCCAAAAAATAATAATAATGTGTTTGGCGACCCCTTAGCTGAGTACACTCCTGTACACGTCTATGCATCGACAGAATAAGATGGTCGATGTCTGTTTGTGGCACCTCGTTCCAAGCAAGTTGAACTTCGTGGATTAACTGTATCAGAGTCTGTGTAGGATGGTGCAAAGCGGACAGTCTCCTCCCCATCATATTCCACACATGTTCGATGGGATTTAAATCCGGCAAACGGGATGGGCACGGCAAAATTTAACGACTGCTTTTTGGAGATAGTCCATAGTTCGACGAGCAATATGGGGATGTCTTGCTGAAAAAGGAGGTGTGGACGGTCATCTAGATAAAGCAATAAAGCGGCTTGTAGGACATCATCAACATAACTGCCTCGAATAAAGGCAAGTGGCAAACCATTACTCCAACAGTCATATGTACATGCCCATCAACAGCAACCTCAATATCACGTCGCTCTCCACGGCGGCGTTTTATCCTTCTACGACCATCGAGCGTACCTAAACAAAATCGCGATTCGTCGCTGAAGACGACATTATGCCATTCTGCCTCCAAATGCTGCCGTTTTTTGCACCAGTTCGAACGTTGACGACAAGGGTCCGCAGTCAAAGGAAGCACTAAACGTGGACGATATGAAATAAGTCCAAAGGCTCGAATTCCAGCGAAATAGTGTACGCATATTAACAGGTCTAACTTCTTCTTCAAACCATTGGTCAGCAATTTGATGCGTAGTAGCAAAACGGTCGCGTAGAACTAGTTGTCTGAAACGCCTATCTTGACGCTCTGTGGACAGATCGGTTGGTCAGTTCTTCGAGTGCCTCTACCTGTTTCTGTCCAGACACGACACACACGCATTACAATTAACACGGGGGCTAATTTCACAATAGGACAAACCGACATCTCGATAGGCAACAATTCTCGCTAACATAGTGATAATTTTGACGTCTTCGAACTCGAGGCATTTTGTTACGCTTAACACTAGTAGACGGAAGGACAATAACTAAAAATATCTGTACTAGTCCGCTCTCATAGACCGATATCATCGCAAAAAATTAGATTACATGTATAAATAAAATTTCTTATCTATCATTCTGCTGGGTGTTACACATCTAATATTTCTTCACTTTATTAATACAATAAAATCTAAATTTTCCACATCTTTATACGAATATGTATATTCCATTTCCCATGCAGCGTTTTCATAACAAAATATCGTAACCACTCACACTATCCAACCCTGCCATTGTGTCCGCCCAACGTCTTCAATGACGGCAGTAACGTCGTCCCGGCTATATCTACTTCGGGAATGGGCGGATACCAATTTGTATTCCTTTTTATAACACGCGTTTCTGGGCGGCTGCCCGCGCGAACTGGAACCCGCAAGGGTGCCGTTTATGGCCCGTAAAAAGGAAAGTAATTTTTTCGGTCATTTGGTTATTGAGTCGTCCGCATTTCTGACGTTCTGTCTCCAGGCGGCGACCGCTTTTAAGAACCGCCATCAACTCGGAGGGCTACTGTGTGTTTTATGTTTAGAAATTATATGGCATCGCTGCTAGATGGACTATCCATAAGTCTTGGTTGGATAGCCTTATAGGTCTGCGCGTAATGCCGTGGAGTTAGTTGCACGAAGTAAAAAAATCATCGTTGTAGGACGCGATAAAGGAGAAATATGATAATGGAAGTAAAGGTTTTTTTTTATTGTGCACAACGTTTCCTTCTAAATAATATTTCCTCAATTCTTGATGTCGAAAATAAAAGCAGTTATTACCAAAAAAAGGCCAGGGTATGTATTAAGTAAGTAAGTAAGTGATTTTATTGATTTGTAGAATCAAGATTGATTATAAAATCAGTCAAAATGAAACAAAACGAAAAAATTATTATCTAACAAAGCAAATATTGATAATTGAACCCAAACCACCACCAATTAGAAAAGAAAGAAAAACTAGAACGAAACAGTAATCTTAAAGCTAAAAACAAAAAAAGTTCAACATAATAAATATTCTTGCACGCTATAAAAAGCCCTCTCGATGAGAAATCGTTTAACATTATTTTCAAAGCTCACAGGGGAAGTTTTTATTACAACAGGTAACTTGTTGTACAACCTCCGAGCTGGGTGTTGAACTACTAGGTGTTCAACACCCCGCTCGGTGACCTGCAACTCGCATTTCGGTATACGAAAGTCATCAAGATGTCGCGTGCTATAATCATGTATGTCTCTGTATGCTTTAGTATGGATTGATTTCGTAATCGTACTGCAATGATTGTCCCATAACAGATTATCTTGTAAGTGCACGCCAAGGAATCTGGTATTCTCCTGTTGCTGCAAAGGATCGCCACTTATAAGTATGCGACATTGTGTGTTTTGCAGTTGCTGTCTAGTGTGAAAAAGCATAGATATCGTTTTATCTCTGTGGACACACAGTTTGTTGCTAGAAAACCGTTGATACGATCGATTGATTGCGATGTTACTGGCAGTTGCTGCATCTTGTAAACTGTCCCGTGAAATAAGTATTGTGGTGTCGTCAGCATACATATAAATAAGTAAATCAGAAACAAAATGAAATATGTCATTGGTGTACAAGCTAAAAAGTAAAGGGCCCAGCACAGAACCCTGCGGAACTCCATGAATTATAGGTAAGTATCTAGATTTATAGTTCTTTACATTCATGCTGGTTTCGTATTTTAGTGTCACAAATTGTAAACATCCTGCTAAGTACGAAGCAAATCAATCTGCCGCATTACCTCTGATACCATACTCACTACCACCCTGTATAGATAATATCTCAAATCAAGATATTCAACCTACTTGTCACCTACATACAATTGACAAAGACAAGACAATATCAACCCAACGTAGATGATGCCACCACCGTTTGCCTCGGCGCAAAACGATTTCTTTCACCCAATCGAACTCCTTTTGATCATCGGAGTTGACTGACAACCTCTCCATTTTCAATTTCCATGGCATTTCATTTGTAAGAAGGGCTGTCCCAGCTTCTCTGTTTACTATATTGACCCGCAAGCAATATGAGTGTCTAACCTTGCCTGGGGGCTTCCTACACGTTCTTTGTTTGGGGATCTTATATGAATGTGGTACAGCGAAGAAATAAAATGTGCAGACAATGTAAATATCTGAGAGATGAGACGCTAGATGATTGAATAACAATTGAGAAGGTGAAAAGAAAAGCGCGATTTTTGATCTTCTTATTTTAAGAGAAAAACAATATTGGAAAAAACGATATTAATTATTTTTGGTTTGATAGAGCGGCTCTCTTGAGCGTGTATATTTTGGTACAAATAATGGCCTATAATTTACTTATATAACAAATTCGTATTAGAAGGAATAACAACTCTGTGAATATAACAATTCAACCTTAAAAGCAATAATTAATTGCAAACAAATGTAAAACTATAGGTA
The DNA here is from genome assembly GCA_949128085.1 of Cetonia aurata. NCBI lineage: Eukaryota > Metazoa > Arthropoda > Insecta > Coleoptera > Scarabaeidae > Cetonia > Cetonia aurata. The sequence goes on from OX421885.1 coordinate 43,283,516, forward strand.
AATATAACAACAAATGCTAAAAAGAAAATTCTATTTATTAAGAGCAGTAACCCAGCTGGTCATCAAAATTGACATTATTTTCATTACATTAAGAACATATATGATTTTTGAATACATCTGTTGTCTTTTTCTTAGAAAATGGTATCGATAATGTACTGTAAACTGATTTGATAAAATGTTTGATCAACTTTTATAAACCTCTTGCAATCTTGAGATAAGTAAATGAGAAAATAGAACACGAATTGCTGATAACTTGTTCTAGTTGTCTTTATCCAACTAGATAAAAAAGGTAACATACATAACAGCACTATTATGGTTAAAATAACACAAAAAGCATCTACCTTGCATAAATGTATCATAATAAGAATGTTGGAGACATGAGGGTAGAAAAATTCAAACAGCTTTCTTAAATAACAAAAATAAAACTTGGAAGTTTGAGAAATTCGTTTGTTATGAAAAAATAAAGCAATAAGAAATATTACCTCTAAAAAACTGATCGTTTTTCGCCGGAAATAGAGTTTCAAATGCAAAGTAAATCGAGCAATAAAAATAAATAAAGCCCATGGAGATATTTCAATTTCCAACGCATTCGAATATACAAGAAGGGTCAATTTATTGATCATACACAAACATCGCTCTTTTATAATGAAAACGATCACATATGAGGGGAAAAAAACATCGCTAAAAGCGGGATATTTACGTATTTCAAAACGAAATTACTATCGCGAAATTCGAATTCATTCCACACCAGGAAATTATCCACCTACACACTGTTGACAAACAAACCAGAGCCCGCTTCACTACGACGGACACGAGCCAGACATCAACCCTAACCAACAGGAGCAACCACGACTGAACACACACTTACCTGATTTCGGACGTTGATGACGAGCACCGTATCGGTTCGGGGACAGACGACGGCCAGTAACACCACCGCGAACGTGAACACACGCGGAACGCACGATTCCAGCGACATTTTCGCGATAAATTTGCCGTCCGAACGGCCCTAATACGGCCGTACGCGCGCCATACTCATCGAACAGCTGACCGAACGTGAATGAGTGGAGCGGCTCGGTCGAGCGACGTGCCTCAGCGCACTTCTGGCCGACTGAACGCGCATATTCCGCCGTACATGTGGCGCGTATTGATTCGGACGCGTTCGGCTGTCGTCGGTCGTTTTTTGAAATATAAGTTTTTCTCTTTATTTTTGAATTGGGGATTGTTGCGGCGGGTTTGGCGTGGCCTTTTGCATAATTTTTGCGAGGGGACGATTCGAATTAATCCCGAATGTGAAGGGGTGTTTATATTTCGAGTATTTTTCATTAAAAATATGCCGAGAATCGTATAATGTATTCCTAATTCAGCGTGGTTTGAATTACATACTACGATAATGTAGTTTAATTAATTCAGACGCAACAAAGGTATATGCATGTGGAAATAAATATGCGCATTATAATTAAGAATTTACACTAATTTGTTTTATAAATAGTCCACAACGTATGCTTTTATTTTAATTTAAATCGACAGCATACGCACAGGCTGAGTTAAATATAACTTGTGTTATTAAAATGAAACAGGCAAGATAATTTAGTGAAATTTAGTTAGATGAATAGAATAAATATTTAATTTTCTTGGAATAAAAATGCTCTTTGAAAATTAAAAATAATTTTTTTGTTTCATATAGTGTAATAAACTGAAAAATTATCTTTAAGAATTTTTGCTTTGCTATAAAATCAAACACATGTACTAGTACCCTATTGTCTTAAAAAAATCGGTTACTTAAAAAAAGTTTTATGTCTATAATATTGTATTACAAATTAATATAGCATAAATATATATAAATCTTCCAGAATATCCTTCTGTCATATTTGCTTCTATTTACTATCACCTTCTCCTTCTTTTTTGTTATGCCGACTTTCATAACATCTAGAAGGGCCTCCAGTTTGTTGTATCGGTATAACCCGTTCAGAAGGACTGTTTTCATCCAATTTTGGCGCTGTAATTTTCAACACCCCATCCGAAGATAACACTGAAGTCATCTGATTCATGTTTATCCCAGTTGGCACCAAGTATTTACGCACGAAATGCCTCGATATGAATCCGTGTTCATCTTCCCTCTCGTCATGCTGCGCCTCCACTACGACAAATCCGTCATCTGTCACTTTCACAGAAATCTCGTCAGGACCGAAGTGTTGGACGTCCAAATTGATCTCAAAGGCATTTTTGTGCATGCTAACCACGGAACCGGCATCCCTTTCGGCCGCCGAAGTCTTCCAAGGGCGGTAGTAAGGGAATCTGCTTTGAGGGTGTCGCGCATCACGCGCATGGGACAATGAGAGAGTGTACGGAGACCAGAAATCGTCCGTGCGCAACCCCAAACCGAATTGCTGGTCCATTAATTGCGACGGTCGCATAAAATCGTTTAAAATGTAGGGAATTAGTGACATTTTTAATGGAAATACTTTTGTTTTTGGAATCGCGGATATGGAGATTTCTTGTTTCCAAGAATTTCTATCGTCACACCTCCAATTTAAATTTATGACTTTCATATCTGTAGAATAGGCATGTGTAATTCAGATAATTTTTATCATTTTCAATTAGGTACTTTACAGTTGAGAAGTTTTAAATGTAAATAATTGCTAAATTGAGTCATATCTCGTGTACAGATTGCAACGTAGCGTTCATTAGACGGAGCGATTTCGCACGAGTAACAACGTTATTTTATTATTAGTAAGAATATATATTTTTTTCGACGTTTATTTTAAGTAAGCGCTCTACGAGGTAAGTGGTACTAAATTTAATTTTAAACATCCTTCAAATTAATTATTTATCGATTTGGGACGCTCGTGATGTAACGTGCGGGAAATTCGCAGCGATTCGCACACGGGACGTCAACTGTCAAAATTCCCAGTGCGAATCGATTGCGGCATGTCCGACCGCCTTCGGCCATCGGACCTCTGAAATTCCTTATTTTGCGTTCCCCAATCGACCGGGGCGATGACGACGTCTCCGTACGGGAGTTCGGTGTCTTGAAGAGCGCACATCCCCCGAATATACTTTCGAAATTATTCGCCTTTGCACATAGACGTCGCTCCTATTTTTAGGGAATTTCTAGTTTTAGTTGCGGTGCGCGAGTTAGTGTGATGAACGTCAAGTGAGAAGTTGGAAAATGGCGGAGCAAGAATTGAACGTCGACAACCTCATTCAGAGACTTTTAGAAGGTAAATACCGAGTTCACGCGTACCCAAACCACACTTATTAGATTCTGTTTCCCTCTATCTCATCTCTGTGTATATATTTTTATATATCCGAGCACGATTTGCGTTTTATACCCGATTGTTTTAAATGTCATTTAAGTCTCGATAAACATTTTATCCGATCATTTTTCGATATTCGCTCATTCATATCGACAATTGCCTCGTTCCATTTAGTTTATTTACATAGTTAAACGGTAAATTAGAGTATAATGAGGCCCAATTACGTCTCACGAGTTTAAAATTTAATTGGTGTATTCATCTAATTGACACATATTACGATTATGTCTCCCCCTCAATTGTCGTTTACATAAGTGTTTTATTATAATATGATACCTTTTTCCATCCTCTCTTACTCTCTTTCTCTCTCGTCCTGTACAATCGAAAACTGTCTTGTATGTTTGTGCATTTGTTATGTTTTGTGCTGCTTTTCGTGTGATGGGGTGGTTTCAGTTTATAAAATACAGCAAGAGCTCCGAGAAATATCGGAAACAAAGAAGAAAACTAAATTCAAAGATTTATTTTCTTCAGAATGTAAGGCCTGTCGTTCTCAAACATTTCCCTAGTTGTTTTTTGTTGTGTTAATGTTGTACTATTAAGTTTCGCAGTAGTTAGGTTTTACGCTTGTAGACTTTAAAAGAATGCTGCTTTTTATATTCTGGTTTGTTTATTAGACACTTTAATCTTTCCGCTTACACACTGAATGTTTCTTTTATGCACATCCGTATATTCATTTAGGTGTAATTTTTAATGCTTATAGTACGAGGATGTCGACCAGGAAAGTCTGTACAAATGACAGAAGCGGAGGTACGTGGTCTGTGTCTCAGATCACGTGAGATATTCCTGCAGCAACCGATCTTATTGGAACTTGAAGCTCCTCTGAAAATTTGCGGTAGATACATTAAAAATTTCCGATTTGTGCTGTTCTCAATTGTAAATATTGAACTTCCAGGCGATATACACGGCCAGTACACAGACCTGCTGCGTCTCTTCGAATACGGCGGCTTCCCACCTGAAGCGAATTACCTGTTCCTCGGCGATTACGTGGATCGTGGGAAGCAGTCCCTCGAAACGATCTGCCTGCTTTTGGCCTATAAGATTAAGTATCCCGAGAATTTCTTCTTGCTGCGAGGCAATCACGAGTGCGCTTCGATTAATAGGATTTACGGCTTCTACGATGAATGTGAGATTGTTTATTATCGTGCGGTGTTATTAGGTGTATAATCGTGCCGAAATTCTAGGCAAGCGACGTTACAATATTAAATTGTGGAAGACCTTCACCGACTGCTTTAACTGCTTACCGATTGCCGCTATTATTGATGAGAAGATATTTTGCTGTCACGGTGGTTTGAGTCCAGATCTACAGGGGATGGAACAGATACGAAGGATTATGAGGCCTACAGACGTACCAGATACAGGTTAGTAGTCATGCTTTTTTTATATATATTACTTGCCAATAAAATAGAACATAATTTGATTTATTTCTTATAATTTTAATAAATTTGAGAAACAGGTTTTTGTATTGGACTTCCAATTTTGGAAACTCATCCACCTACAGATTTAGTGTAATTAACCTTGATAATTTGCTTATTTAATGATACATCTAAATAGAAATCTTGCGTGGGTTGAAATATTGCATAGGATGAAATTTTGAATAAATACTTATTTTTATTATTAGGTAGTTATGCGAAGGTGTATCTCTGTGGGTAAAAACATTAAAGCAACCTCTATTTCCAAAAGAAAAATCGAACCTGGTGGTACTCCTTCATTATCAGATAATTTTTCTAAAACAGTTATCCCTCACACATCAGAAATTGTTTTATTAGGAAAAAGACATTTAGATATGACAATGTTTTTAAAGAAATAGGTAAAACTGTAAAAACGAAAAAACTAGAAAGATTACAATAAAATTAAGGAATACAGTAGCTCAAAATATTATAGCTAAATTGAAAATTAATTTATTTACCAATGTCAATGCAAATAACAATTAATTATGAGTGTAAAATCAGATCGAATAGTTTTGGTGTTAACGCTGAATGAAATTAATGGGCTTTTAAAATGAGCAAAATCATATACTATATGTATTACAACAATATGAAGTAAATACAAATACTTATAAAATTGTGGTCATCAGACCTAAATTCCCTCAATTAATGCATAATATAAAAAGAAAAGGGTCCAATATTGATCCTGGTGGCACTCCTATTCACTTTTATTTTAATATACAAGTTAAAATGTCTTTCTTTTCCTTCGTCTCACAAAAGGTCTCCTATGCGATCTCTTGTGGTCTGATCCGGACAAAGACATACAGGGGTGGGGCGAGAACGACCGCGGCGTCTCCTTCACCTTCGGTGCGGACGTCGTCAGCAAATTCTTAAACCGGCACGATTTGGACCTGATATGTCGCGCGCACCAAGTGGTCGAGGACGGCTACGAATTCTTCGCCAAGCGACAGCTGGTCACCCTCTTCTCTGCGCCGAATTATTGCGGCGAATTCGACAACGCGGGCGGCATGATGAGCGTGGACGAAACGTTGATGTGTTCATTCCAGGTAGGCAATATTCTTTTTTTTTTCTAGCATTTTCGGCGCAATTGCTGCATCTGTAAACATAGATTCACATGTTTGTAAGTATACGAAAGAATACTAATTATGTATATATTGGCAATAATGTCATTGATTGAGTTCATATCTATTTATTCGCAAATGTGTGGCAAATATTCTGGATGTTATTATGTGGTTGCAAGGTAACATCACACTTGCAGATATTTTCATTTTATCCGGGACAGAGTGACTTGGCAAACTTGGCATGTATATAAGAAGTCAATGTTTATGTAAATTTAGTTCGTATCGTTTTGCAGTGTCAATAATATTGTTCACATCAATCTAACAAATATTATTCATCTCTCTGTTAATACTTTCATGCAGTTTTAATGAAAATAAAATGAATTAGAATTGCATAATCTAATAAGAAGTCTGATCGATTTTTCTAACACTTTTATTGCTCAATCTGACAGGGTACGAGAACCTAGGAAATATAATAATATCTGCACCAATTTCAAGATAAGCCTGTTATACACAACAAATTAATATTGCACTATGAATGTAAGATTCTTACATTCGTATCTTACAGATACATACTACATCCAACGCAAAAGATATTTCAATAACCATTTTTATTGATAAATCACTTGCGCAGCATGAAATAGCTATTGTTTTATTACAATTAATTCTGTTATTTATAGGTATTAATTAAATATGAAGTATTTGCGAAAATACCTAACTGGAAACTCATTCTAAGATTGTATTATCACACTTGAAGATGAATATTCAGCATTGTAATGCCTCTAGAAAATAATTCTTTACATAATGATGGTGTCACACATAAACTGAGCATCAAGTTTTTTATTATTTATTATAGTTACATTTCGATTTTGCTATCTGCTTCTGCTCCGAAAATGATATCAAATTACATTCGAACGAACAATCACGTTACTCTCTTTAACTGTTAAATCTGACATTGTTGAAAGATGAGTTTCAAATAACTATGAATCCGTGGGTTCTTTGTTTGTGAAATTAGTATTTTTAAAGACAAAAAAAGTGTAAAAATGTAATTTTTGGAAAACATGATATTAAAAAAATTGCGATTTTGCGTTTGTTGATTGGAGAATCTGTGTCCCACCCGTGCAGTCAGTTAATGTGTCCAGCAAGCTTTTATTTATGATTATGAGATTGTGTATCATTTATTCACATCGTGCATTTTTTTTGCTGCTGTAAAATTGTTTTAAGCAATGTCGAAGAGGTATTTCGTACCAACTTGTACCGATACAAGTGAAAATAGTGATAAAATGTTCTTTTTAGAACAATTGGATTATGCAAGACCTACAGCATTTGGTCAGTAGCTATTTCAAAGTCAGGATTAATACAAATTGTCTGTGTAAGATGACATATTTCTTGTAGAAAAGGTTTCTTTCTAAAATAACAAATAGAGCTGTAATCAAAGACCCAGTCTTCGGTGGGACATCCTGTACATATATGTTTCTTGTTGCTGTTCAATCGAACGACGGTCAAGTACGGTGGGGGAGCGTAAATTTACTGGGGCCGTTTCCTTACCACATTTACAGTTTTTGTGCCGTATTTTAAGCGTTAAGAGAAATAAAATCCATTATACTACTACGCAACAGTCCTTGCATATCTTTGAATAACATTTTTTGTCGACAGATTTTAAAACCGTCAGAGAAGAAAGCGAAATACCAGTACCAAGGTACAAATTCGGGTCGTCCGGCGACACCACAGCGAGCGGCAGCGCAACCGACCACCAAGAAGAAATAATGCACCCACCGACTACACAACAATCTCCCACACTACTGTCGTACAATATACTTTTTACATATATTTTCTTTTTAAAAAAAAAAAAAACTCATCTCGTAATAATCTATTATTCCCGACAAAGTCTTGTGAGGTACTAAGTTTCGAATAAACACAAAACGTGGTTCTGTTACGTTGTCCTTTTCCGGCTGGGGGCCAAGGTTTAACGACGGCTCATCTCTACGCAGGATATAATAATAATCTTCGACGGTGTTCGGTTCCTGTGCGCACCAAGTTCCTGCGATTCGACGGATCTCTATGAGAACGAACCTCTTTTCCGGGATGATTTTTTTTTTTATTATTATTTTAATTTATTCATATAGATGGCGCATTCTTATCGAAACGGAGCATGTAAGAAGAGCATTTATGTTCATGTAACAATCGCAATATTAAAATTAATTATTTCCCAAATTATCGATCGGTAACGTTTATTTTTTATTATTATTTTTTTTTTTTTAGCTGTCTACAATTTTGCGAGCTTCGCGTTTTGTTTTTGACGTTTAAAGTTTTTGCACGTCGTACACTAAAGAGTGGTGCGTGCCTCTTCGGTGTTGTAGTTAGTTGAGAGGACGTTTTCGTTTTTTTTTTTTTGATATGGTTGGTATTACTGCTGAATTGTTGTGATTTTCGTTTTAAAAGTGAGGGTGGTGAGGAGGGGGAAGTGATGATTTATTAATCGGAAACAATCGGATTGAATCTCGCAAAAATTTACCGGATTACAAAATAATTCATTTACTCTAACTTCTGCAGTCAAGGATAAAAGTTTTCGTACGTCGTTTTAGGTAAAACCGAAAATATTTTCACACCAGGTGATAATTAATTTATTTCATTCAGATAAACATTATTTGAACGTTTAAACACGTAAATTGCTACGAATTATTAAATATAATGTAAAAATATGGTCTCTCCTAGTTTTCTTCACGTATTAATGCAATAATCCACTAACAATAATAGTTTTCTCTAACACACTGTCTCGGCAAATCATTTTTGTAAGCGGTAAGTAAAACTTGGACGAAAAACATAAGTTACCAACTTCACTATAAGATACCTCCAATTATATAACTTAGTTTGCAATTATTATACGTTCAGTTTTTTTAAGAAATGTGGCGCTGGCAATAAACTGGGACAGTAACGACCGCTGATACATTTACCGTACCTGATATTGATGAATATATGTATGATTAAAATGTAATATTTTTAACGAAGCTGCGAGAATAAGAAAATATAATTAAACATTATATATTTCAATATATACTTTGTTTTTTAATGAGAGGAACAAATGGCTGCAACCCCCATCACATTAGGTAAATTGTCATTTATAGTTTTATGTTTAAATAAACTGCATGGACGATTCACATTTGCAAGAAATAAATGCCAATTTTTTCTATAACGGTTATCATAAATATTATTTTACAACTTACACTTAATAATCGCAAAATTTAATGATTATAAAATTTTTTTCATATTTACACTCAATACACAAAACATTAAATTAGTATAAATAAGGTAGCACGCTTTCTTGGAAGCGATATTAAAAGTCCACTTGTACCAGGCTGTGAATCCATTTGGGCAAGCAAATAGTTTTAAAAAAAAAAAAATTATACCAACAAACAAACGCCGTGATTTGGACACGATTCTCCCATTCCAGTCCACAGCTTTGAATAATGCTTTTTTTTCAGAAAATGAAGGGATTTTCTTTTCACTAATCAATTCTAATTATGCGCATATTTTAAATCTGTATCTACTCATGTTTGCAAATGAATGAAATGCTTATTTATAAATAAAATCCTATTTTAAATAATTTTCACACGACATTCACACTTCTATAATATTTTGTTGTATTTCGTTTAGATGATGGTTAATAATGACTATTTTAATATTACGTAAGTGTACGAAAACTTTTCTGATTGACTGTAGAATCGTGAACAGAAACAACATTCCATCGATATCTATACTTTAAGAGATATTCAATTATTTTGTTTCTAATTAATATACGCATGCTGCACTTATTTCCTTATTTCGCCATATTTAGCTACATTATAAGCTTAAATAAAAAGGAATAACTATAACTTCTTAATTTCGACGACTTTGATGATTAATAAGCGTCTCCAATGTAGTAGCAAAATCAGACATTTCAATAAAAAAAAAGTATTTATTGATATTAGGAACTATACAAAATTAATTTACTCGTAAGATTTATCGTACGCCTAATCATTTTAACTATTTAAAAGAGCACATCGCATTTCAAAAATGCTAAAAATCCTGTTTGTGCAACACAACTGTTCAAATGAAACTTTCTTTCACCCCAATTTCTTCTCGTGCAGAAGAATTCGAAACAGTAGAATCTAATAACCAAATCTTATGCGCTAACTCAATCGAACAAACTAAAATATTGTGTGTCTCAAATGAAAATTCTCTAACGTCTCACACATTAAAACTATAAATAATATTATTAATTATAATAACGAAGACACGATAACTCCATTATTGTATATGTATATAAAAATAGGATATTTATCTTATATTTTTCCTTTTCGAAATACTTAACGGTTTTCATTTCTTGCGTTATTACGAAGAAAGAACGATTTTCCGGTGTTTAAATTGTACAAACTCGTATTTTCATCGATCGAAATTACATGGAACAATTCGTACTATCTTGTATTATCATTACTTATGACTATACCTACTATTTCTAACGCTATTGTTAATTATTATTACTATTATTGCTACGATAACTAAAAATTTTTTTTTGTGTTGTCTTGAGACAAATTAATATAAAATAATGTATAATAATATATAAATATACATAATAGAGGTGTAACTTTTAAAAAGAATTATATTTCAAATATGGAAAATATATTAATATTTCTGTAAGCATCTTGTTTTATTTCCGGAAAAATTTGCGTAATATTAGTTTTAAAGAAGCGTTCATAAGCTTAGGTAAGTAATTGTTTATGTATTTTACGTGTCATAGATTTGTTCGCTGTGCGAATCAAAACCTAATTGGAAACTATTTTGGTTTTTCCAGTGCGCATGATTCAAATAAAGGATTGTAGTTTGAAATTAGTTTGATAATTTCATTTCTGTGAACACATCCAAAACCGACAATACTGCCATCTGTGTCCAACAATTATTAGATTAGAATTTATGTCACCGCAGCGTGAAGTTCGGTATAACCTAAAATTTGTCTTTGTTATCTTGCCTTTGATCTGATACATAATAATTTGAATACTGGCTTGTATTTGTGAAAATAATAGGATTAATATGGATGGTAAATATTTAATTAATATGAAAGGATCTATGGATTGCGTTGCTACTCAAGAAACATAATTCACAGGTTTAGATACGGCAGATCTTTTGGTTATAGCTACCCTCACAAACAACAAAATATATTTCAACAAGATTTGTTTTATCTCTCTCGTTTATTCCGCAAATGCGAATTTGAAATCCGCGAACTTTCTGGATTGGAATCACCTACTGTTACTGACTACAAATTGACACTATGCGAACACCAAATTCTAAATTGCAAACTGTCCAAATACGAAATTATAGCACTGCGGACGCTTAATTAATAATAAATTAATTACTTTGGACTCCATATCGGCAAATACCAAATTATGTTATTTAATTCATACTTCTTTGATTATTTTACTGACAGAAAAATTGGCTATGATGCCATAAAGCACTTGCTAAATGTGTAAATATTACAACTCATTCTATAACTACCAGATTTTCTGCTGTTCGATAGTAAATAAATTTGAAGATAAAATAGTTAGGTTAGAAAAGAGATTATAAAGGTTATCCTCAGTAGGTACATTGTTAAATTCAGATTAACTGATGCATATATAACTTTGTGAAGATATGCATCATTGCTAAACACTTTTAACGGTAAGTAAAACAAAGCACTTTATTGAAAATATAAGTACAATACATACTTTTTATCCAACCAGATTCCTGTCTCATGTGCTGTACTATATTATTGCTATTACTTACTTATTAAATATGTAATAGCGTCAGAAAAATTCAAATCCTGTGTACGTTGAATTACCGGTTTAACACACTATTCGTATTATTTGATATTTCACTAAAATATCCAGGTGCAATCAGAACGTATGACGCACAAAAAGAAACGATTGCATTGTATTCTAAAGATTATACTTTGCAAACGTGTACCTACTGGAGATATTCACGATTTTTATTTGAAGATAACAAGCATTTTCTCACGAAAATTATGGCAACAAATTTGAAAAGACAGCTATTTATTGTCATTCCGTGTCATTCTCTACAGTTGACATTTAAGTGGTGGGGATGGTCACCAATTATTCTTTTTCCAATATGAATTATTTATTTTATTTCAAACACATTCGTCAGTAATATGTTTTAAAATTATAATTTTGATTTTATTGAAGAATTAATATATGTTTAATATTATATAAAACCTAAAATGTATGCTGAACGCACCATTTTGGTGCGTTCACCCGAAATGTCTAATGTCGATATCGCTGTTTCATGATTTTAAGTGTAAACATCGTACTTTACACCGCAGTTATGTTTATTTCGGGCGAAAAACGTGATAGCACTTCACGATCGATGAGTGGTTATTATGTTCATCGGGAAATTGCAGTCGACCTTCCTCACCGTCTGTCGCACTAACGCATCGAAGCCGTCGTTCTACGTGTCACGTAAAATGGTTACCAATAAAGACCATCTGTCGAAAATATACTGGGAAGGCGTCGGCGCCGTTCAGCCGCAACGATTGATGGAGAAAACCGTGCGCGTGGAAGGCCGAAAGTTGATCGTGTTGGATCGCGAATATCACATGACGAAGAACTGCTACATGGTCGGTTTCGGGAAAGCCGTATTAGGCATGGCCACGCAGTTGGAACATATACTAGGTGACCACTTGACTACGGGCGTCGCCACCGTGCCCCATGGGATATTCAAGCAGTTCGCCGATTTACCGCAGCTACTTCCGAAGAAAGGTTCGCGGATTACGTTCATAGAGGGGGCCACTAGTAACATACCGGATTTAAATGCATATAACGGCGCTATGAAGATCCGGAAGTTAGTTTCGACGGTGGACGAAGGTGATATCTTGATCGTTTTGATCAGCGGTGGCGGCTCCGCGCTGTTACCTGTTCCAATCAAACCAATAACGTTAGAAGAGAAGGTCGCCTTGATAAGAGCTTTGGGGAAAGCAGGTGCTAGCATTATAGAGCTGAACACGGTTAGAAAAAAGCTATCCGAATTGAAAGGTGGAGGTTTGGCGTTGCTGGCGCAGAGGGCGCAGATCATCAGCTTGATAATCTCGGATGTGGTGGGCGATCCTCTGGATTTCATCGCCAGCGGGCCTACTGTTAGAAATGTAGATGAAGAATCGGCTGCCTTTAATGTGGTCATGAAACATAACCTCTTGGATTTCACCTCGGATAGCGTGAGAGAGATTTTATCCGGCAAAACCGCCGCCTTCATCTACGGAACGAAAACCATCCCGAAGGAATTTAATTGGGTATACAACGTAGTGATAGGCAACAATTCCATTGCCTGTCAAGCCGCTTCAGCGGAAGCAACGAAGTTGGGATATCAATCTGTGGTGTTAACAACTTCACTTATTCATGACGTAGCCTTTCTGAGCAAGTGGTATTCAGAACTGGTCTTCCTCCTGATTTACGCCACTGCAAAGGAGTTAGAAAACCACTTGGACGAGGCTAGGTCCAAGTGGCTTCCGGATTTAGTGCCCAACAAAAAGATTGCTGCGTTAAACCCGAGGAAACCTATCTGCATCATAGCCGGGGGTGAACCGACTTGTGTGGTGCGAGGTAAAGGTCGTGGCGGAAGGAATACCGAATTGGCGCTACGGTTTTCCATACAATTGAATAGTCACGAGCTGAAGAGTAACGTGACCTTACTTTGTGCTGGTACAGACGGCATGGATGGGCCCACAGATGCTGCCGGAGCCTATGGTAGCACCTTTTTATACAGCGAGGCTGCGAGTAGCAACCTAGATCCTGCCTATTATTTGGAAAATAGTGATTCTTACGGGTTTTACACCGTTTTTAAGAACGGTGAGTGTCTTATGAAGACTGGACATACGGGCACCAACGTCATGGACTTGCATATTATTACGATTATGCCCAAATGAAATAATTATTTTATGTATACTGTTTAAGCTTACTTTTGGACATATTATAGATCATTTCTATCGCTCTGGTTTTTTTTTTTAATGTGCGTGAGTGATTTTAGCATTTTACTGTTTATCCTCCCAGAATAGGGTCACGTTCAGAAATATCAAAGGCTTTGCCAACACCAGATCCAATTGGCTTCCGGATTTGTGGAATTGAATAATCCTGACGTGATTTTAACACCTTTTTGTTCATCCTGCTCATTATTTTAGATCGATACATCTTTTTAAACAATTAAATAAGCGATAACAATTGCGAACAATCCGTTTAACAAAACGTCGTAAATAATATATTATGACGCCAACATGGCGGCGGTTGGGATGCATTTTCTTAGCATACTAGTGCTTCGATTCGTTTATTCGATAACTAAAATCCGATACGAGGCTTTTAAAGGATTAATAAGTCGTTTGATTGAGACTTATGTCGGTCGATTGCAATTGTGTAAAGAACATCCTCGAATTTTCTCACGGCGCAACTCATGGTGATATTTTGCAGCTGCCTTCCTATTGATGACATCGGTCCTAGCACCTTGTCCCGCTAAGACGATGATAGACGTGTGCCCCAATGAGAATGTCACGTTCTGGCTGTACAATGAGTAAGTACCTAAGTGATGGAAGTCAGAAGTGAGGTTAGGATAATTTACGCTTTCAGGAAATTGAAAGAACCTTACCAGTTCAACCTTAACGACACGCACTCTATTAAGAAGGCTCCGCTTATCTCTAAAGCCCCTGTGAAGATTTTGATGCACGGATATGGAGGACACAAAGACGATGGGCCTAACCCTCAAATCAGACCATGTAAGTCTTAGAAAAAGTTCATAAAATCATTGAGGTTTTCCAAGAAGGCCGGCGTAATGCTCGTATTCGGTGTCAGGATACTAACTCTCAAAGAATAACTGATTTCTTTTTTCCACAGCTTACGTGATAAGCGGCTACAACGTGATCACTGCAGATTATCAGCCGGTGGTTCGTAAACCTTGTTACCTGCAAGCTGTTGCCAATACAGATACTGTAAGTCGATGCATAGCGGATTTTATAGAAGCGTTGCTGCAAAATAAAAAAGTTAAAAAGAAATGGGTCCATGTTGTCGCCTTCAGCTTAGGAACTCATATTGCCGTATCTACTGGCAGGCGTTTGATAGCTAGAGGCATCAAACTACCAAGAGTAACAGGTGAGTATGTGCAGGCTGTCCCATTTTGGGCACTTTGACGGGGAATCGCAGTTATTAAAATAAGATATAGAGTTGCGATTTTCGTAACAGTTTTCAGCTTAATATCCTTCACTATGAAGGCGTTGGAAACCCTGGTGAACAGGCATATTAGGGCTGAGGGATAGAACCGGAGACAGACGATCACATACTATGCGAATGTGAGGCACTAAATCGCAGAAGACAAAGCTTATTTCGGGGACCGAAGGGAGACCCAAAGACATACTGTACGTACTCGGTGAAGTACAGATTAGTAAAGGGGATCATCATATTAGAGTGGGTGATTTAAATACACAGACGTGGTATAATAAGCCTGAAGGTTGTGGTGCCTTATCGGTGACCATGGGTCAGATGACTCTGGTTTAAAGAAAAAAAAAAGGGCAATGTTCTACTTTTTCTTTTGTGCAACAAAAGATACCGCAAACAGAATTTTTCTAGTCTTCTTAGTTTTGAAATACAGGGTGAAACTGAAAATTTCCCATTTTTGTAGCAGCGTAGGATCTGGACACTGTTTACCGATATTGTATATATCGGCTCTCTCAGTTCTAGATGCTGCGGCACCCATGTTCTACGTCGCCAACCGTTTTACTAAACCACGGTGCGCCAAATTTGTGGACGCTGTCCACACCAACGTCGGTATCTACGGGAAGACCGCCAAGGTCGGAGACGTGGACTTCTACGCCAATTTCTTATTCTTCCAGGAGGGTTGCAGTATAAGTGAGTACGGGGAGGATGACATCAATGCTGATTGCTTAACTCTTAAGCAACAAATGACGTAAATTTGTTGGCCGTAGCAATATGCACAATGAATACCTCAGACGACCTCTCTTCATGGTTGTAAATACGAGATATGTCGGCGAAACCTGCATCTTGGATTGCAAATCGTTTAATTAAATGTTGCACATCGTAAAAGTATAAAAACGGCACATGTTAGTCTTGGCTTAACCCATCTTTTTGAGGTGGTATCTCAGAGGGCCTCCTTTACACCCTTGGGGTAACAGAGCTCACAGATTATATATATATATCTCTCAGAGGCCAATGTCTGGTGACCAAGCCACAAAGTAGCCTTAGTTTGGGTTTGCTCAGTCTGAATAGTTTGTTAGTATTTAGCCTTGATTTGACCAATCGTTTAGCTACAAGTTGTCCAGAGGGATATCGCTTTCTCCTGCTCCTATTATTGGAGCTCACCCCTAATCTGGGTTTTCGAAATATCCAGAGCTAGGACACGCGGGTGCCCAGTTGGTATAATATATTCTAGTTAAAATAACGGAGCAAGGATACATTCGTGTACTCACCTATAAAACATGACCTGTAAAGCTTTTATAGAAACGATATTTCTCCGAAATGAAAGAAAAAATCTAAGATGCAGATTTCGCTGGGAAACCCTGCACTGTTCTCCTCACATTCGAAATTATTTCTGAAAGAGCAACACAGAACTAGCCTAACCCGAATCTAAATTAATTTTCCTTGAACTTCGCAGCGGACGTCTCCTGCAACCACGCCAAGGCTCCCGAATACTTCGGCGAATCCATCCTGACCACCGTGGGCTTCTGGGGTTACCCGATCGAAGGCCAGACGCACATGCAGCTCATGGGGGAATACACGCCTCACGAGTAGGTAATTTCATAAATCGTCGAGATAGGTACAGACCTTCATTGCTCTGTTCAAGCGCAACAGGAAGCTATTATATTGCCACTAACAAAGTGGCTCCTTACGCTACAGGAACCACCATTCCTAATACGATCATCAAGATAAGAAACCAAACCTGGGACATGATTTTGGATATGTACGAGTGCGGGGAAGCCTTGCTGCGAGTGGTAGGTCACTTCAGGATGTTCACTGTTCTAGTTGAGGTTTTAAAAAAGCTCTGGTGGGGCCTGAGGCGGATATTGGAGCATTTCTGGGGCGTCAGTCAGCTATCTGAACGTTTAGAAGGGTCGTGAGAGAAATATTAGGAGACATCTTAAAGTTCATAGCATATGATTTATTTATTAAGAGTGGAGTAAAACAAAAAATGTCCTTACTGTCAAAAAACTATCTGCTACAAAATAAAAATAGCAAATTTGTTTCATGTTCTATTGCACTCGATGAATTAAATCCATTGTATGCAATGAACAATTTTACCACTATACAATTATTAAAAGAACATTTCAATAATGTTCTTCCAACAAAGTTTTTATAGAGAACTCTTTTTTAATAAATTTTCTAAAATGGACGTCTATTTTATGCAATCATATTTCATATTGCACTCACCGATAAGTCCATATTTTCCTTTCCTCATATCCATACTATACAAAATATCATGATGTGATTATCCATACCCTCAAAACATTTCTTCTTATTAGTTAGTGCCCACCAAATATTCTATAGTTTCCGGTATTGGTATGAATTAAAGTATAGAATATTTAGTGGAACTCCTAAATTTGAATAACACAATGATGTTAAAGATCATGGAATATAAAAGACTAACTTCCTTATGCATGTATCAAAATCGTTTTCAAATTGACGGGGAGTTTTCTGAACAATCGCAAGGAACGGCAATGGGTAACTCATTGTCCCCATCCTTTGCGAATCTTTTCAAGAGGAAATTTGAAACTAAGTTGAGAAAGGAAGCTAATTATTTCTCTAGGATTTGGTTGAGGTACATGGACGACATATTCGCAAAATACATTACAAAAATTATTGGGTACTGCTAAGAATAAACCGCCCGCCAACGAAGGATCTGGCATTTATAAAATTGGATGCAATAAAGTCTATGTTGAACAAACAAAGCGGTCAATCGGAGCTAAATTTAAGGAATACATTGCACATTATCGGTACATCCCCCGAGAGAATTATATGAAGATGAAAGATACTTTTATCTATCGCCTTCGGATAAAGATAATAGTTTTAAATTATCTTTATCCGTTATCTTATTTAAATAATTCTTTGCCCAATTATGTGCTTCAGTAGGTAACATGCCATGGAGTCTCCAAACTCACGAAGTTTTATCAGAATCTGCGTTTTACAGTTCGTACGAGTCACGTTGAAATGTGTGTAACCAAGTATTTACCAATTATGTGCCTACATCGAATTTGGTCACGCATCTTTTTATCGCCTTACATTTTTAACAATTGTATCATAATTTGTCTAAACAAAACATCGTAAATCCTGGACACAGTATGGGGAAAAACAATGTCGTGCCGCTCTTAACGCTATTAATTGTTAGGCTGTTCATGCAGGTATCGCGATTTCGATTCACTATATTCAGTAAAATCGCAGACTGGGTAACCAAGTCTTTAGTCGGCAAATTGAATTTCGGTGAGTTGGATACTTAAGCTTCAGCGCAAATCGCCGTCACAGGTGTCATTTTGCAGTCGTTTTCTACGCTTTGACTACGTTTGTGACACAGTGTCCCGTGTGGACCATCCAACATGTGTGCCCGAATGAGAATGTTACATTTTGGTTGTACAACAGGTGAGTACAGGTTGGATTATATTTGGTGTGCGTAATGGGTACGGATACTTCGCGGCGAAGATACGAAAAGAAATACTGGATAGGCAATCCATGGCCATCGTTTCCCGATAAAAAGTTAGTGATGAAAAATATTTCTTACCGTTTTTACAATGTTTTAAAATATTGTTTTTTCTGAAATTCCTACTACGAGTTATAACCTTCTGATTAGTTAAAATTTTGAAAAATAATTGCTGATCCTGAAACAAATCTATTTTTTTAATTGTTGGCAGCTTTGAAGGAACTGATAATTGGCAGTAAAAGAATATGCGTTGAAAAGTAGTGATAGTCGTTATATTTGACCGCGCTCGAAAAAAAGAGGTTTATGACAAAAAAATCAGTTTTCGGGAAATATGTTTGTTCGTATAAACAATAAACAACTGAGATAATGTGTCTGTCAAACGCATGACTTACAGTTACACGTAGACCATCAATTTGTTCAGAGTGTACGCATACCTAATCCAAGATTTATTACATGTGTAATGAAACTTGAACCTTCGAAAAAGCATGTAAACGTTTGGATTATTATCCATTTAATAGGATCATAATTACTTATCCATCTGTCTTCAAAAACCATGTTTAACAGCTTCTGACGTTCCGCGTGAGTTTTACGTTCTAGAATAAAAAAAAAGAATTCTGGAAAAGGGATCAAGAAGTTATTTTTTTTAATATTATAGACCGATATACCCAAGGAAATTTAATGAACTAAAAGAAAAAGCTTTTAAATATGTTGGAAACCATAAGATACATTTCAAATTTAACTGCACCAATGATAAATTTATGTCGAGATAGCGGCCTAAACTGCCTCTCTCATTTTTTTTTTTTTTTCGTATTTCCGCTGCAGTGTGTATTTGCATTTACACAATAAATACAGGTTGTCCCACCCAAGACTGGTTCTTTGAATACAGCTATATTTATCATTTTAGAAAGAAACCTTTTCTACAAATCCAATGCTGCATAACCTAAAAATATTTCTGCCTAAACAGAGTATTCCAGAAGTGGACAGACGCATACTTACTGGGTTTGTTTGCACTGAGAAAAATTGTCTAAATATATGTACATATATATATATATATATATTTGGCATTTATATATTTAGAACAAGTATTATTATATTACAATTATTTATGTCGTGTATTTACTAGCTACACATCTTGCAGGAGGTGCGATCATTAAAACTCGGACTTCCACCGCAGCACCGGCGATGGCTTTTGACCGCTGCGAATCCATAAGAAAGATATTTTGCAGGGTCTAGGGTGTTCCCGAAATTATTTAATGTTATTGCGTTACAATTAAAACAACGGTTAAGTGTGCGTTTGCCTACTTCTGGAACACTCTGTATAGATATATGTTGTGTGGTGCGACACGCTGTGTAAAAATTTTAGTTCACCTGTACATAGTGTTGAACTAAGATGACCGAGGAAAGTTTGATATTCTTGTTACAGTAAAACAGAGCCGTACTTGTTCAATGAGAACGATACCGACTCTCTTAAAAATGCGCCGATAATTCCCTATCATCCCGTTAAGGTTTTGATACATGGCTTCGACGGGAATAGAACTAAGTCTCCCAATCGGCAGGTTAGACCACGTAAGTCCTATTTCGCTCAAGCGAAGTACGTTTAACTCAAATTATTTCTTTCTATATACTTTCTATATTAATAACTAAAAATAACTGTCTTTACAAAAGGCATAACATTTTATAATACTGTCAATTCACGGAGTATACAATGATTTTTGCCGTGTTGTATATATGATTTCGAATACTAACAATTCTATGGTTATCTATATTGTTTTGTTTTAGTATTTTTTTAGTACTTGATTTCAAGAAAATTTTGGTCAAAGATCTGATGATCTAATTTCTCTTATTTTCAGATTATTTAGCCATGGACTACAACGTAATTAGCGTAGACTATGGGAAAGTAGCAGCACAGCCATGTTACCTGCAAGCTGTCGAGTCCGTGAATACTGTCGGGGTGTGCGTAGGCAAATTTTTGCTCAAACTATTGCAATCTAACTCCGCTGTCGATAGCGAAATGGTCCATATAATCGGCTTCAGTTTGGGGACGCACGTGGCCGCGCGAGCTGGCAGGCTTTTGACATCTTACGGCATATTATTGAATAGGATAACGGGTATGCAGATGAGCCGCAACTGCAGGATACAGCTTGTACTCGAATTTGAGTGTGTTTTAGTTCTGGATCCGGCTGCCCCGTTATTCTATGACCGGACAGACTTCACGGTCCCCAGATGCGCCCGTTTCATCGACGCTGTTCATACGAACGCGGGAATGTACGGCCAAACTGCGGCAGTGGCGGATACAGACTTTTACGCTAATTTCCTGTTGTTCCAAAAGGGCTGCGATTTCTGTGAGTACATAAGATAGAAGAACGGTATTGATCAGTACAAAGCGCGTATTTTTGATAAATATTTTCTAAAAGTTTGATAGATTTAAGCCCCTTCGTAGAACATCAATGAAAGACAGTAATACTCGGCAAGTCATTATCTGTTAGTACAGGCTCGATACATGCACTCTCGCACGACAGATGGAGCGGAACGCTGACTAATTTATTATTATGTATAATAAATATATGTTATTATTATGTGGTAACAGACATTGATTAATTTGTCGATCGATATAACAAATGTCACCTAGCGCTATTCAATACCGTTTACTATGCTCTACATGTAATTCACGCACTGTGCCCTACGCTACATCTTCCAAGGATTTTTTAAATTCTGTTTTACTCTCTTGAATGCTTATCGGGTGTATTTTACAGATAACGTTGCATGCCACCACGCCCGGTCTTCAGACTACTATGCAGAATCAATCACCACCCTGAAAGGTTTCTGGGGTTATCCGCTAGAAAACCAGGCACAGTTGGAGATCCTGGGAGAATACATATCGTTGAAGTAATTGATTCTAAGCGTAACAACGTGCCATCCAAAAAATATTTCATCAACTCTGTAATATCATGGCATTCATGCAATTCTTCGCAGATTTTGCGTTTTCTTTTTTTTTCAAATTGCATGACTGATAACAGTTTATGAGGAGTCATTTCCTTAAAACATGGCAAATACTATTTATAGTAAAACAATTTTACGGTGGCAAACGGTTTGGCAAATGATTTGGCAAAGGATTTGGCAAATCATGTTTACAATAGCTCATTTAGATAATTGGTTTAAGAATTTGTTGTTCATACCATCAACAGCAATATTAGAGTGAACTCCAACGAGAGAAAGAATTGGTAAACATTGGTATTCATATGATATTTTACTCAATTGTTAGATTTGGAAAAAGTGGATTTGATCTTCACGTGTCCTGGTTGAAGTATGCTTTGAAAATGGAAGAAAAATAAGTGCTAGACAAGTTGAAAAACTTTATTGATTGACATTACAAAACTTATTTTGACCCTTAAAAATGCGAGGGTATTTCTTTCATGTCACCTTCTAGATCAAATTTCCAAAGTATCCTACTGTTCAAAGGTGGAGTTGATGAAATATCTTTTGTATGAACCTACGCAATTCAACAACTTAGTCCAACTAAAACCTTCCCATTTTAGAGCTCGCGGCAGTTATTACGTCGCGACCAACCGGAAATCTCCGTATGCCAGTGGTACCACATTCCCGGATCTGTTTGATCTACTCAGGGACAATATTGCAAACTACTTCATGGCAGTCTACGATGTGATCATGTACGCTTTGGAACGTAGCCGCTTGACACTACTTGCGCGATGGTTGACACTCCTGCACGATTTTTTTTCTAATTGGTTGAATTTTTTTGAATATTGACGGTTATCATAAAACTATGTAATTGTATTACTCATTATAATCACTTGTATTATTTATTGAAATACTCTTAAAAAAACTGTTGAGCTGTTGTAGTTTCATTTAAAAAACCAGTTGTGGTACGGCGTTAGAAAAAGAAAACTAAAGATTGCGTCAGACATTCGAGAAATTTAACATGTTGAAGTGAGACTATAAAATTTCTTCGTTTATATTGGTAGTAAACCAAATCAAATTTCAAATGTTCGCACTTTTTAGGACCAGTAGGCTATAACGATGACGAAGAAGAAGAAGAAAAAGAGGCAGAGAAGAGAATACACGTCATTAAAACACGTCGAGTTTCTTTTTTTAAGCCGATGCATAGCGGATTTTATAGAAGCGTTGCTGCAAAATAAAAAAGTTAAAAAGAAATGGGTCCATGTTGTCGCCTTCAGTTTAGGAACTCATATTAGGAAGCTAATTATTTCCCTAGGATTTGGTAGTGGTACGTGGACGACATATTCGCAAAATACATTACAAAAATTATTGGGTACTGCTAAGAATAAACCGCCCGCCAACGAAGGATCTGGCATTTATAAAATTGGATGCAATAAAGTCTATGTTGGACAAACAAAGCGGTCAATCGGAGCTAAATTTAAGGAATACATTGCACATTATCGGTACATCCCCCGAGAGAATTATATGAAGATGAAAGATACTTGTATCTATCGCCTTCGGATAAAGATAATAGTTTTAAATGGTCTTTATCCGTTACCTTATTTAAATAATTCTTTGCCCAATTATGTGCTTCAGTAGGTAACATGCCATGGAATCTCCAAACTCACGAAGTTTTATCAGAATCTGCGTTTTACAGTTCGTACGAGTCACGTTGAAATGTGTGTAACCAAGTATTTACCAATTATGTGCCTACATCGAATTTGGTCACGCATCTTTTTATCGCCTTACATTTTTAACAATTGTATCATAATTTGTCTAAACAAAACATCGTAAATCCTGGACACAGTATGGGGAGACACAATGTCGTGTCGCTCTTAACGCTATTAATTGTTAGGCTGTTCATGCAGGTATCGCGATTTCGATTCACCATATTCAGTAAAATCGCAGGCTGGGTAACAAAGTCTTTAGTCGGCAAATTGAATTTCGGTGAGTTGCATACTTAAGCTTCAGCGCAAATCGCAGTGACAGGTGTCATTTTGCAGTCGTTTTCTACGCTTTGACTACGTTTGTGACACAGTGTCCCGTGCGGACCATCCAACATGTGTGCCCGAATGAGAACGTCACATTTTGGTTGTACAACAGGTGAGTACAGGTTGGATTATATTTGGTGTGCATAATGGGTACGGATACTTTGCGACGAAGATACGAAAAGAAATAATGGATATGCAATCCATGGCCATCGTTTCCCGATAAAAAGTTATTGATGAAAAATATTTCTTACCGTTTTTAAAATACTTCAAAATATTGTTTTTTTCTTAATTTCCTACTACGAGTTATAACCTTCTGATTAGTTAAAATTTTGAAAAATAATTTCCATTATTTGCTGATCCTGAAACAAATCTATTTTTTTAATTGTTGGCAGCTTTGAAGGAACTGATAATTGGCAGTAAAAGAATATGCGTTGAAAAGTAGTGATAGTCGTTATATTTGACCGCGCTCGAAAAAAAGAGGTTTATGACAAAAAATCAGTTTTCGGGAAATATGTTTGTTCGTATAAACAATAAACAACTGAGATAATGTGTCTGTCAAACGCATGACTTACAGTTACACGTAGACCATCAATTTCTTCAGAGTGTACGCATACCTAATCCAAGATTTATTACATGTGTAATGAAACTTGAACCTTCGAAAATGCATGTAAACGTTTGGATTATTATCCATTTAATAGGATCATAATTACTTATCCATCTGTCTTCAAAAACCATGTTTAACAGCTTGTGACATTACGTGTGAGTTTTATGCTCTGGACTAAAAAAGAAAATAAAAAGAATTCTGGAGAAGGGATCAAGAAGTTATTTATTTTAATATTATAGACCGATATAACCAAGGAAATTTAATGAACTAAAAGAAAGAGCTTTTAAATATCTTGGAAACCATAACATTCAAATTTAACTGCACCAATGATAAATTTATGTCGAGATAGCGGCCTAAACTGCCTGCCTCATTTTTTTTTTTCGTATTTCCGCTGCAGTGTGGATTTTGCATTTACACAATGAATACAGGTTGTCCCACCCAAGACTGGTTCTTTGAATACAGGTATATTTATCATTTTAGAAAGAAACCTTTTCTACAAATCCAATACTGCATAACCTAAAAATATTTCTGCCTAAACAGAGGATTCCAGAAGTGGACAGACGCATACTTACTGCGTTTGTTTGCACTGAGAAAAATTGTCTAAATATATGTACATATATATATATATTTGGCATTTATATATTTAGAACAAGTATTATTATATTACAATTATTTATGTCGTGTATTTACTAGCTACACATCTTGCAGGAGGTGCGATCATTAATACTGGGACTTCCACCGCAGCATCGGCGGCGGCTTTTGACCCCTGCGAATCCATAGGAAAGATATTTTGCAGGGTCTAGGGTGTTCCCGAAATTATTTAATGTTATTGCGTTACAATTAAAACAACGGTTGAGTGTGCGTTTGCCTACTTCTCTGTATAGATATATGTTATGTGGTGGGACACGCTGTGCAAAAATTTTAGTTCACCTGTACATAGTGTTGAACTATGATGGCCGAGGAAAGTTGTTATTCTTGTTACAGTAAAACAGAGCCGTACTTGTTCAATGAGAACGATAACGACTCTCTTAAAAATGCACCGATAATTCCCTATCATCCCATTAAGATTTTGATACATGGCTTCGACGGGAATAGAGCCGAGTCTCCCAATCGGCAGGTTAGACCACGTAAGTCCTATTTCGTTCAAGCGAAGTACGTTTAACTCAAATTATTTCTTTCTATATACTTTGTTGGAACAAATAATTTTGTTGTGCATATTTTGTGGTTTTAAGTATATTCTGTATAATTAATTGATTTACAAATTTATAGCAAAGAAATGCTTCTTCTTCTGATTAACAGCAGCTAAAACATTTAACTGCAATAACTAAAAATAACTGTCTTCACAAAAGTGATAACATTTCATAATACTGTCAATTCACGGAGTATACAATGATTTTCCCGTGTTGTATATATGATTTCGAATACTAACAATTCTATGGTTATCTAGTATATTGTTCCGTTTTAGTATCTAATTTCTCTTGTTTTCAGATTATTTAGCCATGGACTACAACGTAATTAGCGTAGACTATGGAAAAGTAGCAAAGCAACCGTGTTACCTGCAAGCTGTCGAGTCGGTGAATACTGTCGGGGTGTGCATAGGCAAATTTTTGCTCAAACTATTGCAATCTAACTCCGCTGTCGATAGCGAAATGGTCCATATAATCGGCTTCAGTTTGGGGACGCACGTGGCTGCGCGAGCTGGTCGGCTTTTGAAATCTTACGGCGTATTATTGAATAGGATAACGGGTATGAAGATGAGCCGGAACTGCAGGATACAGCTTGTACTCGAATTTGAGTGTGTTTCAGTTCTGGATCCGGCTGCCCCGTTATTCTATGAGCGGACGGACTTCACGGTCCCTAGATGTGCCCGTTTTATTGACGCTGTTCATACGAACGCGGGAATGTCCGGCCAAACTACGGCAGTCGCGGATACAGACTTTTACGCTAATTTCCTGTTGTTCCAAAAGGGCTGCGATTTATGTGAGTACATAAGATAGAAGAACGGTATTGATCAGCACAAAGCGCGTATTTTTGATAAATATTTTCTAAAAGTTTGATAGATTTAAGCTCCTTCGTAGAACATCAATGAAAGACAGTAATACTCGGCAAGTCATTATCTGTTAGTACAGGCTCGATACATGCACTCTCGCACGACAGATGGAGCGGAACGCTAACTAATCTATTATTATGTATAATAAATATATGTTATTATTATGTGGTAACAGACATTGATTAATTTGTCGATCGATATAACAAATGTCACCTAGTGCTATTCAATACCGTTTACTATGCTCTACATGTAATTCACGCACTGTGCCCTACGCTACATCTTCCAAGGATTTTTTAAATTCTGTTTTACTCTCTTGAATGCTTATCGGGTGTATTTTACAGATAACGTTGCATGCCACCACGCCCGGGCTTCAGACTACTATGCAGAATCAATCACCACCCTGAAAGGTTTCTGGGGTTATCCGCTAGAAAACCAGGCAGAGTTGGAGATCCTGGGAGAATACATATCGTTGAAGTAATTGATTCTAAGCGTAACAACGTGCCATCCAAAAAATATTTCATCAACTCTGTAATATCATGGCATTCATGCAATTCTTCGCAGATTTTGCGTTTTCTTTTTTTTTTTCAAATTGCATGACTGATAACAGTTTATGACTAGTCATTTGATTGAAGCATGGCGAACACTATTTATAGTAAAACAATTTTACGGTGACAAACGGTTTGGCAAATGATTTGGCAAACGGTTTGGCAAATCATTTGATAAACAGTTTGGCAAATGATTTGGCGAATGGTGTGGCAAACGGTTTGGCGAATGATTTGGCAAACGGTTTGGCAAATGATTTGGCAAACGCTTTGGCAAATGATTTTGCAAAGGATTTGGCAAATCATGTTTACAATAGCTCACTTAGATAATTGGTTTAAGAATTTGTTGTTCATTCCATCAACAGCAATATTAGAGTGAACTCCAACGAGAAGAAGAATTGGTAAACATTGGTATTCATATGATATTTTACTCAATTAGTTAGATTTGGAAATAGTGGATTTGATCTTCACGTTGTCATGGAAGAAAAATAAGTGCTAGACAAGTTGGAAAACTTTATT
The DNA here is from genome assembly GCA_949128085.1 of Cetonia aurata. NCBI lineage: Eukaryota > Metazoa > Arthropoda > Insecta > Coleoptera > Scarabaeidae > Cetonia > Cetonia aurata. Next base: position 43,310,699 of record OX421885.1, read on the forward strand.
GATTGACATTACAAAACTTATTTTGACCCTTAAAAATGCGAGGGTATTTCTTTCATGTCACCTTGTAGATCAAATTTCCAAAGTATCCTACTGTTCAAAGGATGGAGTTGATGACATATCTTTTGTATGAACCTACGCAATTCAACAACTTAGTCCAACTAAAACCTTCCTATTTAAGAGCTCGCGGCAGTTATTACGTCGCGACCAACCAGAAATCTCCGTATGCCAGTGGTACCACATTCCCGGATCTGTTTGATCTACTCAGGGACAATATTGAAAACTACATCACGGCAGTCTACGATGTGATCATGCTCGCTTTGATACGTAGCCGCTTGACACTACTTGCGCGATGGTTGACACTCCTGCACGATTTTTTTTCTAATTGGTTGAATTTTCTTGAATATTGACGGTTAGCACAAAACTATGTAATTGTATTACTTATTATAATCACTTGTATTATTTATTGAAATACTCTTAAAAAAACTGTTGAGCTGTCGCAGTTTCATTTAAAAAACCAGATGAATCGCCCAGAACGATATTTCAGATTACATTGGAAAACCCGCGTATTTATAAAAGTGTAATTAATTCGGTGAGAGTCAACCAACCGAATAGAGTACCCTTGCTCGTGAACCAGCGCCAGCAGAAGAATTTAAGAGGAAGACATCGTAAAACGCCCGGTAAAAGTAAGAGTATCGCGTTCGTGTTTAACAGTATCGCATCGACAACCAAAGCCATACGCAATTCACTTGATAACTTTCACTGATACTAATACGGTACTACTTATTAGCCAGAACTTCTTTGAGAGTCGATACAGTAAATTATAAACTAAAAAAAAAAACACTTACGACCCGAGAATCTCTCAAAATTGTTACGGATAGCTTAGAATTTGAGGTATCTTAAAGAGATATGAGATACAAAATATTCAGGAATATCCATTTAAACAGTTGTGAAAGTGTTTTTCTCGTGGTGTGGACTTTGTTTATGTTCGCGTTGGACACCGGTAAGTTGACCTAGAATTAGTAATTGGGAATTCTTTATAGGTGATAGATGCAGTGAAGGTGTGCATGTGTTTTAAATAAACTTTATAATCGTTAAATTTTTATTAGATTGGTATTTCGTTTATGTGATACACTGTATATAATGATGCAAATACGAATAGAGATATTCATATATAGTTTAGATAGTGTTTAGGAATAGAAATTCCAAACAGAATTTCTCAAATGAAAGCTACAAGCTTATGAATATTTGTTTTACTAATTATTTTTTTTCTTAATTTAACTCCATTTTGCTTTATCGCTTATATACAGTATGTTTCAGTGCACTTGCTACATCATTAGGACAAACGTTTCGAAGATAAACCCGCAACTGAAGGATAGTTTAATATTTCCACCTTCCATATTTAAAAGAGAATCCTTAGATTTGTTTTCCTTAACAAATCTTTCGAGTGCCAGAAATGCGATACAACAAATTATTTTCTAGATATCTATTAATAGCAATTGGTTTAAAAAAATTACCGCACGCAATACATTTTAAGAAATTTACTTATAATAATAAACTCCAAATACATATGAAACGATCTGTAAACATATCTAAACAAGTCTTCAAACCAAACTTAACAAAGATTTAATGCGTGCTAATAACATAAACAAATTTGCTTAGATTCACTTTCATTGTGATTGCAATGAGCCATCTAAAAAGCCGATGTATATAAAACTTGTATAAAAATTATGCGTTGGTTAAAAATAGTTGTTTATTTAGTTCATCAGCACATACAGACTTTCCTAGCGTGCGGTCATGCGAGGTGTTTCGTCTAATGAGACCTTGCCTTAGGGTATCAGCAGATGAAAAAGGAAACTTAAACGTTGGATCGTCCTCAATTAGATAGATTAGATATAATATGCGAAAGATTGTTAATTATATTTAAAGAGAAACAAGAAAAAATATTAGGAAGGTAAATTCTAATTATATCCTGTTTATTATGGATGTGTTATTAAATAATCTATAATAAATTAAATAATAAAAAATATCGGAGATATCCTATTTATGGCTGTGAAAGTTTTAAAAACCCTTATACAGTTTGTGATGAACTTTAGAGTCATCTAGAGGCATATGTTCGTGTTATAGTCATTTCCTACGTAGTTTGACCTGGTAATTACGATAGTTCAAGAATTTTGGCCCTACCACAATTAGTTCTGCAGATAATTGCGTGTGGGCCTTCAATCTTCGAAAAAATCATTAAAATTTGGGCCAAATTTGATCGGAAAAGTCCAATATTATCTTTTCCAGAAGTGAAAACAATTTTTCTATGAAATATACGCATATAGCTTCCATTTGAAGTACGAATTTACGCACTTTGAAAAATTGAAATTTTCTCTCAAAAATCAAAGGGGTGACCCTTCAAAATTTGTTAAATTTTGCAATTTTTTAAAATTGTTTCTCACATATCATTTCCTACGTAGTTTGACCTGGTAATTACCATAGTTAAAGAATTTTTGCTCTGTCACAATTAGTTCTGCAGATAATTGCGTGTGGGCCTTCAATCTTCGAAAAAATTATTAAAATTTGGGTCAAATTTGACCAGAAAAGTCCAAAATTTTCTTTCCCGGAAGCGAAACCAATTTTTCTATGAAATATACGCATATAGCTTCCATTTGAAGTACGAATTTACGCACTTTGAAAAATTGAAATTTTCTCTCAAAAATCAATTTGTCAAATTTTGCAATCTCTCAGAATTCATGAATTAAGTGAAAAATCGAAATCAGTTTAAAAACTGAAAAATTAAAAAGTGGCACGACGAAAGATCGAGAAATTGAAAAAAAACGGAAATTGAAAATTTAGAAAACGAATTGAAAAATTAAAAAATCGTAACATTAAAAAACCGAAAAAAGGAACTGCTGTTAAAAAGAGTGTGTGATTACTTTAAATCATAATACAGTCGGCATATCTGTCATATTCAAAGGATGTCAGCTGTTGTAACTTCTTAGCGACATTTTAAAAACGGGTTGTACGCGTTTTCCCATAAAATACCCTTGCTTCATCTTACCTAAGCCTTACCCATGATTAAAAATTAAATACTAACGTTTTATAGTACCATTACATAATGTTCTATGCTAATTGCATTTCAACTTTAATAAACAGTTGAAAATTCCACGGGAAATTGCGGACACAAACACTTAATAGGTACATAACTTTTACTTTTAATCGGGTTATGTCTGAATACTTAAATGCAAATAATGAATTCGCGAAGATATGCACCATGCTTTGCGGTTTATCAAGGAAGAGAATTTAAACACAATTAATAACAAAGAACACATAGAAAAAATAGAATAAAAAATATAGACGCAGATACGTGTTGTAATTAAATTAATACAGTTCACTGTAATTTGAAATGTTCAAAGGTGTTATATCACTAAAAGCCAACAGACAATTACTTATTGCAGCACGCCGTGTGGGTTTTTTCCATTCTGATGTGATATTCCGCAAAGCTATAATCTTCATTTTCCTAACAACAGCGCTAGATTTATATATTCTTGAAGGCAACGGAAAATGCTAGTGATGTAACAAAAGAAAGATTCCTGCACGCATATTTTTTTCCTACGCAAGAGTAAAATTTATCGTTGAACAGTAGGAAATTTTAGTCAGTCATCGCTTGCTTTATGTTTCGTTGCAGCTGTTATATTGTATAAATGTCCCGTCATAGAAGAACAAAATCTTTCTCCTCGTAAATAATAACTTTCTCCTATTCTGCTGGAACATGAATTTGCAATAACGCAAGGTGAGGAAGTGCGAATCAAGATTTTTACAGTTCGACTTTGTCACATCATCAAAATGTTAATATGTGTAGATATTATAAAGAAAATGCTTGTATTGATAGTAATATACAGGGTGTTAAGTGGAAGATGGTCTTACAGACATTGGTACACACAGAAAAATGCATGCTCACCTTAAATAAATTTGTCTTGGACCAAATAAATTTACGTTTTGAATATCTGCAAGACAAAAACTTCTTAAGGCAGGGGATCTTCCATTCTTGGATGAAACTACTTTTAGTCTCCACTTAAGAATATCGTTTACTTGAATTAAAAGCATTAGTCTTGGAGTAAAATGTTAGAATTAAATCACTTTTCATATCTTTTTAAGAATACCTTAAAATCATAACGCTTTATACAAGGATAAATATTTATTTCTATCAAATAAAAAGTATCTATTATTTATGTGAAATAAATGTTTGGTTTGAAAAAGTTTTTAAAGAAATAGCATAATTTTATTATTTTATTATTGTTAGTCGTGCATATTCAATATATTACGCAATAATTACTTATACTTTCTCAAAGACAGGAGAAATGCACTATTGATCACTTTCCAAAAACGAAGATTGAAAATTTAATCAAATAATTAAAAGTGGGACGTCATGTCTTGTGCAGTTTCACTGTTTATCTCCCATAACTGTTTAACTGGCACACATTTCAAAACGAATCTTTTTCGGACATTTAAACGGTACGAAAATAGAAATTTCTATTGAATACTCTCTTGAGAATTTTATTTTAATTTCACCTGTACAAAAAGCACGGAAACTAAATTGTCATTAGTGAAAGATACGGAATAAAGTAGGTGTACTGGTATTGGTTGCATTCCAATTATAGCTAACTATGAATGCAGTGTAAGTTCTTAAAAATATGTATTACGAATTGCATAAGAGGCACAAATACTGGTTGGTGTTACCTCGGAATAAAATAAAATGGAGTGGAATTAATGATGTTAATGATTGCACTGTGTATATGAATATATACAGTGCCATCATATAGTTTATTTTATAGAAAATATAAGTGTTATTTATTTTTCTTTTCTTCAAATATTTGAGGTTAAATATAAGACCAAACAGAAAGAGGGTGGTTGTATATTAACACAGAAACATAAGTATGAATGCTTCTTAAATTAGCAATAGGATTTTAGCTTCCCAAGAATATTTCTAGACCTTGTTATTATAGATTTTCGAAACCCTAGATATCGCGATTGATACGGTAAAGTTCAGTATAGTACACTTTAATTTAAAATCTTTACAGTGTCAACTCAGCAAGTTCAGAAGAAACCAGAAACCGTTCAAGATCTGTTTAATACCACCTCCTGTATACCAAAGCCGTACAGATGCCCGCATCCACAAATACAGTTCTATTTGTACACAAGGTAAGGATCATTTCAAATCTCACTTGGATACTCTATTGAAGCCATTTCATCATTTCTAAACTGTTAATCTAGCAATCCTAAAAACTTTCAATTCATTATTTTACGAGTATTTACATCATCAAATTATCATGCGCGCAGTGTGAGATTGAGAAAGCACTTTAACACTTCAAAGTCCGGTGTGATTGACAGTGGGTGACTCGTTCGACAAACTCGCATGCGATATCGGACGCTTTGATATTGAAAAAAAGATATGAAAGCATAATGCGTGTCCATTTCTTATTGTATGTGCGAATGGAGAAAAGCTATCGGTGATTTGAATTTTTATGACCGCATTATATAGTGTAATATCGCAACATAGGTGCACACTAGCATTATGGGGTTTACAGGGTTCTGCAGATGATTCAAGTCTACGATTGCTTGTTGGCTATTGATCTAAAACGTTTCACTTAAGTGTGTGTGGTGAAATTATTCATTAAGGAGATTTTGGATTATACCGAGAGTTCTGAAAACTGTCAGCATAGTCGCATGGTATGTGTTTTAATAGAACACTGCGATTTTAAAACTGACTGGCCATTATGTAACTGTAGATTTGGGGATTCTTTCATCGAGAGCCAGAGGATGCGTCAGCTAAAATTTTAAACTGTTACGAGATACAGTATGTTCAAAATCCATTGTTTAATTTCGGAAATTTGGGCTAATATAATTGAAAAGAATATTCGTGTTGAAGACGAGCCAAAATTATGAGTTTACTCTGTAATTTTATGTTTCTGTACTCTAGTAAAGTGTAATTTGGCGTATAATTCTATATGATAATGTATGCTGCAAGTGTATAGTTGTTAACGTGATTGCACGAACTGAGGTAACGTCTGCGTGTCGCATTGGAAGACAAAGGAAAGTAAGACTGCTACTTCTTAGTGAAATATAGAAGTTTGATTAATAACCTTGAGATCTAATCGTGCTTTTGATACCACCAGTCATTATATTTCTCTATCAAAGGTGACTGCTTTTTATTTTTCATCATCATTTGTAATACTAATGGAAAGTTATCTAACAAATAGATCTGCATATGTTTGTTACTATGGGTTTCAGTCACCAGAATATAAAGTTACTTCTGGAGTGCCACAAGGGTCCAATCTACGTCCTTCATTTAATCACCTAGCACTGGTGAATGGAGATGACTTGACAGCATTCTTGATAAAATGGTGGAAAAATGACATGCTAAAACTTAATATTAGTAAATGTTTTAACGTACCATACACAAAATACCTGAGATGTGTACATACCTGTGTACACAATAAATGGCAAACCCATAACTGTAAAAACATCAGTACGGGATCTTGACGTATTGTTTGATTAGTTCTTTAGCTTGGTGCCATATACGTGTAAATCTGCGTTAAGGACGACGCGAAAATCCAAAGAATTTACCGATCCTGCACTTAAGCTACTTGGCTGCATCCTTATTACATTTATATGTGTCTTACTTATTTGTTTTGTTGTTGTCCTAATAATGATTTGCTGTTGGGCAATAAAGACTATAGAAGAATGATCAATTTTATCATCAACTTTACTTCGTAGGAGGACGCAACAGAATCCAGATCTCATAGACACCACCAGACAGGATTCCCTCTACAGTTCCCTCTTCAACAGAGCGCACCCCACCAAGATAGTGGTGCACGGCTTCGGAGGAGGTAGAAATTTGGCGCCCAGTACAGACATGAGGGACGCCTTCTTTCACCGCGGTAATTACAATATCTTCATCGTGGATTACGGCACTCTAGTGAAAGAACCGTGCTTGAAACAGATGGAATGGTCGCCTAGATTCTGTGCTAAGTGTATAGCGCAATTGGTGCGCTATCTGACGCAACACCCTCGCGGTGTCAGGGCTGACGATCTCCATTTGATCGGGTACAGCGTTGGCGCTCACATCTCAGGATTGGTAGCTAATTATTTGCAAAATGATCGCGATGGAAAATTGGGAAGGATTACAGGTGAGAAGACAAAGAATTTTATCAATATATTGCTACGCTTGGTGGATGGATTTTTAATGTTTCCATTTCAAGGGTTGGATCCAACTATAGTATTCTATATGGGCAGTAATCGTTCTAGAGACTTAGATTATACCGATGCTCATTTCGTCGATGTTTTACACACTGGTGCCGGTATTTTGGGGCAGTGGGGTCCCACGGGACACGCTGACTTCTACATAAATGGAGGATCTAGCCAACCGGGCTGTGCACATGATACCTTATTCAGTAAGTTAATAAAATTTATCCTACTGACTGCGCCAACTTCTAAAAATTGTTGCAGAAACCCTAGCTTGCGATCACACCAAAGTCACGCCATATTTTATAGAATCGATAATCACACCCAAGGGTTTCTGGGCGTATCCCTGCCCGAATCTGGTAAGTTACTTAGTTGGCTGGTGTAATCCCGCGAAAGAAGATTATGTCCTGATGGGTGAACACGTGAATCGAAAGTAAGAATTGTAATTAAGTTTTCTATTAAAACTTGTTCGGGTGTTGCTAATTTTAGGGCACGCGGTGTTTTTTATGTATCGACCAATCCGCAACCGCCATTTGCCAAGGGATTTCCTGAGAAGACGGGGCGTCCTTTGTTTAAGAGATTGGCACGAGCGTAAGGAGAAATGAACTGAAATTTTGCTTTAATTTATTGTTGTCGCATAACTTTATTGTATTGTAGATACATATTTTTTGTTTCTTTTTTTAATTGAATAGTTTTAGTAATTAGTTGAATTAATATTAAGAATATGAACGGAATGTTGAATGTTTGTAAAATAAAATTTGCCTAAACAAGCAACTAAACGTGAAACATGTTCGTCTACATTCTTCCTCATATTTTGAACTTTGTTTTAACATTGTTTAAAATATCCTGGGTTAATCAAGCATCCCGTTGGTAAGAGGCAAGGGTTCCCCAAAGGGAACATAAGACTGAGAAAATTACTACATCAACGACGTTGCTCCTCGGTTGAGCTAAATTGAAAAATCATCTTTGGTTTTATGGACTACCTTCGACGTCACTAGAAAAATCTTTGGGTACTATCAAAGACATCCACATTCGAAACAACATAAGGTACGGTTAATGCCTTTAGGAATAACTTCGGATTATCTATTTATAATTTACCAAAGTTCTATTATTAAAACTCAAACAAATATCCTATTTATTCCGTTGAATGTGGTAGTCTTGAGAACATTTGCAGATTACGATATTATTTTCCGTTTTTATGTTTGGCCAAACTATCGAAGATGGCTAAGGAAATCCGATATTAGTGAAATAAAAAGGAATTTGCTTACCTGCAACTAGTCATGTTATCTTGATAATGTTGAGCAAATTGATTTCAACTTCATTATAGATATAAAAAAAGTACCTTCTAAGATTTTGACCACCACAGTGTAGCGTCAACTAGCATTAAGGGGTCTTCCTAGTGTGACGGCCTAAAGATAAGAAGATTTTTGGGAATTCTTTTGGAGGAAAAGATTTTGACCACAACAGTGTAGCGTCAACTAGCATTAAGGGGTCATCCTAGTGTGACGGCCTAAAAATAAGACGAATTTTGGGATTTTTTTTGAAAAAACTACTCTGCATATCAATTTGAAACTTTGCAAATTTGTTTAGCTATATTTGAGGAATATCCAGTCTTTTCTTTTAGATAAAAATATCGATTTTATTAGACGTTACAGCAGTTGTATGGAAGCGTCTAAAAAAAAATGTCCTTGAATGGCTGCCATAAAATCAGCTGTCTAGGTTGCCTGAAATAAAAAATTAAAGAAGATTCTTAATCTGTGTAAATGTGGCTATAGCCCGAACTAGAATAAATGAAAAAAATTGAAAAATAACAAAATGACGACTTTTCAAAAAGAAGTTTCGATTTTCCCCCAAAAAAAATTGCTCAATTTTGAAGTCGTACAATTTTGTGACTATCGACTTGATTCTAGTTCGGGCGAGAATGACACGTCTACTGAATATATCTGCAAAATTTCAAGTATATTGGTGGATTGGTTCTTGAGATATCGTGGCAGCCATTTCAAAAAATGTCATTTTGAGAAAAACGCGTTTAAAGTTTCGCGTACTTCTTTTGTCACCTTTTTTTATCCATTTTCTTTGCTCTGATAGCGTCTACTCGACACGAAAATCTAAAACAATCTATTCTATGCTTCCGTGTACATAACCTAACTTTTTCTTCGGTTATATCATAACGGAATACCGGGTGCGAGATGAGAACCGGTCTGAAAGGCCATCTCTTCTCCTTAATCTCCGAGCGCTCCGATTTCTACCTACGCGCCGCTCCGCTTCAAAGCCTATAACTTTTCCAATTTTGCGAATCTGGCTAAATCCCTTTGGGATTTTGTTTTCAAGATATTAAACTACTAGAAAATGCAAAAAAAAAATTTTCGAGTTTTTGAACCCGTCACACTAGGAAGACCCCTTAAATGGTTAATATTAAAAAATATGGGAAAGGTAACAGGTGTGCTGGAAATATTGTGCTTTGTATAAGTACACCACACTAAATTTTAATTCTGTTTTTTAATAATTATCATATCTATTACTAGTCGCGGAAAAATACTGCTTATTTGCATGGTATATATTTTATTTCCACGGTTGGTGCTCCTCAAACATCCTCGACCAGAATTGCATGTTCTCGTACCGAAAATTGGCATCCATAGTTGTTTCGTTTGTACCAATATTTAAGTAATCGAACTGATTTGCATTAGGATCAACCGGTCTCCAGTCCAAGCCTTCCATATCAGCAGTAGGGCTATGATTCTTAGCGAATCCAGTCCACAATCCAACCATGTTCCTCAGAATTTCCATTTCGAGCTGCTCGATTGTTTCTAACGTGAGTGAATTATGGAATAGATATCCCAATTCATCTGAATGCGCTGCGCCTACAAAAAGAAATTGTGCAATCCTCAGATTCGACCCATACCCTAAGCCGTATACCTGGAAAAGCCGCCGTTGTCGGTATCATTAGCTTCATGAAATTCAAAGCCGCATCTACAGTAAAATAATAGAAATAAATCGAGGAATTCGTGGTTTGTAAATGTTCCAGGGTCGATATATAAGCCGGATAGCCGAATACAAAATCGCCGGAGAGATGAACAGCACCGGTGATGTTCTCCCGCGTTGGTTCAAGGTCACCAAAATAGAATTCCCGTATTTGGTTGCTTATAATCTCCTCTTCCACGGAACCAGGTGCGATTTCCAGTTCTGGCGGTATAAATCCCGTGAAATCCGTTATCAGCAACGATTCACCGGTCAGTAATATTGAGGTCAGCTCATACAGAAGTCCCTCAGCGTCGTTAACACCAATCATCAGGGGAACGTGATTGTAATTCCCAGATCTGATGATTTGCCTCGGCGTGGCACTAATGAAAGCTGGCGTTTCAAATTCTTTTTCTACTATGGGAGCTGTTAAACTAGCATACATCGTGGAAAGAATCTAAAATATTATATTATATCACTTAAAAAAAAAATAATAAGAAACATGCGAGCACCAACCTGTTGTCCCAAAATTATGTTTGCTGTCGTTAGGTTTTGCAAAGATGTTAAAACTGCGTCGGAATCCCCAGAATTCACTTGCAAGATATCGGCTAGGAGTCTAAAACTATCTCTCGTACCATTATGGAACATTGCCATAGCGGTGCCACTCTCAAGAATCACCGAGTGGAATAATCCTGCGGAGAGCGGTGATAACATCTGAAGGTGCGCGGCGACTCCCCCTGCGCTCTGTCCAAATAGCAAAACGTTGGTGGGATCCCCACCGAAATAGTGGATGTTTTCATTGACCCATCTGAGCGCTAGATTTTGGTCCCTCAATCCGGCATTGCCAGGAATTTCCACTTCTGGTTCGTCTGAGCTGAGAAAGCCTTAAAATTAAATTATATTTGATGGATTTTGCTATGGTTGATTGGTGCAAATTCATACCGAACAATCCCAATCTATAATTTATCGCTACGAATACAATATCTTGCGTTAGGAAGAATTGGGCGCCGTAATCAGTTTCAACTGCTGAACCCATGACGAAAGAACCTCCGTGTATGAAGACCATAACCGGTATTAAAGTGGAGTTTTGATCTGGTAACTACAAAGAATAACCCTTCCCCTTTAATTACAGTCTCACACACAATAAGAAAAGCCTTACCCCAGGGGTATACACATTTAGATACAAGCAATCTTCTTCTCCTAAAACCGCAACACCTCCTAGAACAGCTTGAGCGCACACGGGCACTTCAGTCGTAGCATCTCTAACACCAGTCCAACCTTCGGCGGGTTCTGGGGCCTTCCGTGCATTAAATCTAAGCGAATTTCGAATGCTATATTTGAAAACTCACCTTGAATCGGAGTTCCCCAATTGGCGGTTTTGCGTATGGGATATTTTTGAAAGCCAAGTATGTTCCATTATCTAAATTCACCCTATAATCCCCTCTCAGTATTCCTTGGCCTATTTCAACTTCCAACTCCAAGGATTTAACTCCGAAAATGCAGAGCAGCAATACAACGAATTTTTGCAGCAACATCTTTAGAAATACTGGAGTGATTTCAATTTTTTTTGCCCATATATATATATATTTTTGTCTTATTTCTAAGATAAATCTAATTGATTTTATTTAAGTGAATTTCTTAGATTAGATCATAGCTAAGTGAAATAAAATAATAGATTTGATGTTGTCAGTTCGAGTTTTAGATCAAATTATAGCATTTTACATAAACATTTTGATATTAGTTTAGAGATACGTCTAACTTATTACGCCTATTGATTTCTAAATACCCTGGATTTATACTTTTATTTTGAATATGTAAAATGAAATAATGATCATCATTAGAATTATGGTTATTATATTCTATATTCTAAAGAATTTAAAGAATGACTGGTACAAGTAGAATCTGCACTCTCAAGTCAATCTATAAAACTTCAGAATATTTGTTTATTTGTCATATGCTTATTATCTTTAAAAAGTAATAACCTAAGTTGTTGTTTGTTTAATATTTAACATGACTCTTGTTATTTGTTTTAGATAAAATCAATCGTCATTTACTAAATGGTTTTCATAAGAAAGAGGAACGTTACTTGTTTAGAAATGCAAACAGATTTGTTTTATATTGCTGTTTCACATAACTGAACATGTTGGAGACACCTGTTCCCTATTCCATTATTTTAAAGTTTTATTTACTGATAAAAACGAAAACGTACATATGTACTCATCAATTTGGCGATCCTATCATTTTAAAACTTATTTATATACCTATTACAATAAATAATTCTCATTGTTGCATCAGATGAAAATCAAGTGCTTGTTATATTTGAGTTTCCCATTCAACGTTGACATTAAAAAATCTGACATTTCAATTATTGGATTACGTGCGATTTCGGTCTAGATATTAACAATGCTCTTTGTGATACTACAATCAGAAATATGCACAAGTACATACTTCTAATTCTAATCTGACCATCAGATATATTAATCATCTACTGTAAAAATAAACTATCATTCTAAATTTAAATTTTTCAACCTGCACCCTCTAGTGATGGAAGTACGAGTCAGTTGATTTTACCTTTTAGTTATTATTGTATAGATGGCGCTTAGGAACGATATTATATTAAGGCACAGACAAGAGAACATACCAGACTGTCAGATAAATATAATTTTTGGAAGTATAATATATATATTATATTATATATATATATACTTCTCTTTGTATTTAGACGTTCCGTCTGTCCCTGTTTCCCTGTTCTATATATATAGACCCTAACTTGAACTATTCGCCACGCGATGGCGCCGCTAAAGTACACGAATTATGTGCCACATTGTCAATAATTTTGATTCATTTTAACATTAGATAACGTAATTAAAAAGTATGAAATATACACGGTATTCGTGTGTATGTAAGATATTTAATGATATTTAATCTGTATTAGTCAGAAATGCATAAATATCAGTATATGAAAACTAATTGCTATAATTTGGTTATGTTCTTCCTCTAAGGCTGCGTTCACAGATTACTTCTAAGTTTGGCTGCGTTTCTGAAAGATGTGAGATGACGTGAAGGGGTAGAAAAACAAAACTATTTTCGTTCAAGTTAATTGTTACAAGGAAAGGTAACTAAAGGAAAATATTAATATTTCATTTTCACGCAATTTCGTACATGAAGCGTCATCTATTACTCAATAGAATATCATCTGTATCTAACAGTATGTAACTTCATTTGTTACAAGATTTTGTATGCGATATCCCAGCCTTAAACGAATCTCCGAAGAATATGTTTTGCATAATCACCAAGGTCGTAACAGGTGCGATCTCTCTTTATAAAACAACACATCTCTAACATCTCTTCCCAAATTTTAATTTTACCGATTCTTTAAACGCGACAGTGGTGCGAGTAGTGCCATCTCATATTCAATACATTTGACAGGAAGAGGTGCATTAGGGCGTATTAGAATCTCTATTAGTTAGACTATTATATCTTAGAACTATTTTTAAAAGAAAACGTATAGGCAATGGAGAATTGAATTAGAAAGAATGTAGTGCTATTTGCTCATAATATTGGTAAATATAATGATGATATTATAGATATCTATAATGCTATTTTATTGCAGAAAACTGTAATGTTGTAATTTTAAACACTGTTCAGAGATGTCACCATTAACAGTATATACTTCATTATATCACACATCTGTGATTATATATTTATATCACGTTTAAATGTGTAATATGACACCTTTTGCAAGAAAAAAATAAAATTGTACATCTATGAATACCGTTGTCAATTCCTTTGAAAGAGGTTGCTTCTTCTGATCAGAACATTCCGGGGTAATTAATTAAATAAGTGTTGAGGTTATGGTAAAAATAATAAAATAACTGGAGTAATTTGATAACAGACTTAAATTTATTTATACAGTCATCACTTTACAATATTTTTCTTTCAATTTGTTGAAGTAAGAAGGAAAATTATTTATTCTTTCTTAAATTTTTGTATTGGCAATTATAATATTTAATATATATTTAGTTACACCAATAAAATAGATACATATAGATCGTTATTGCCCTATATAATATAATATTTATATTAAACATCATCCCACATTTAATAATTTGTAATGAAATATTAAATACGAAACATAACCTTCAACTTGTAATTCCTCTGTACCTAATAGCTACTTTATACACCTGCATATACATTTAAGTTCGTATATAGAAGATATTTCGCATTTGATATCATAAATTTTATCTATATTCAGTATAATAACAATGATAAAATGGTAGGTGATCCTTCCAGCGTGCGTATAATAATGAATCATACTTAACCTTGATTTTTTTTAACATGCATGCAAACATCGCGAAAAAGGGATTGATTTTTTGTTGTTTTCATACCTCTAAACTCTGCTTGCTTACGCATAAGCGAAGCACCGTAGAATTCTGCACGTTTATCGTCGTTTCTTTTTTATTATTGCCTCTACACTAATGCCCTACAAGTCTATAATTCGATTTGCCAAACCACGGTTGGGAAGATATACGTATATATACACCTACAAATCCCTAGGGATTACTTTGTATACCATCCAAATCGTCGCAAATCGCATTATAATCCGATTTAAACGCTAGAATAAACAGAAATGAAAGTGAAAACTGCTACTAAACCTACGCTAAAGCAGTGTATATATTGCTTATCTTATCCCGAAAAAGATATACAAGAAATATTGCACGAATGAGCTCATACACATAGTACTTATTTCTTTTTTCAAATTTGATGTATTATGTATATTGACCAGAGAGAGACATGTATATAGAAGAGAGAATAGGCTACAAATTACAGATTATAGTATTTATATAATAATAAACTGGCGCGAATACAAGAAAGATTTAATAACTAGAAATTTCGAAGGAATCCACATTTCTTTCGGTTTAGTGATATGATTGGGAAAATGAATATTTTACCGAGTATTTCTTCGAAATCTCTCTCAGCATATTTACAATACCTACACAAAAAAAAATAAACTTATTTAATGATATTATAAGCACTATAACACTAATATAATTATAGACAAACATCGTTTATATAAATCTGTTAATATCACAAATTATAAAACATTCATTAATACACTTTTAGTCATATCGTACGTTAGATGAGAAGAATATACTTCGATTGAATAGTTTTGTTATAATACGCAATTGTCCTAAATCCTATATCTCCTAATATTACTAAATACTTAATAGTAATTATAACAATAAATAAATTCACCAAACCCTTTTATTTTATCATTATTTGTGCTTCAATCTTCCATATTTTTTGCAATTAAAATTTTTAATTTGGGTTTGTTAGGATACTTCCGTATCCTACTACCATAGGTAATTACTTTATGTCAACGACAGAGGGCGCTAAAGGCTTCTATATGAATTTATGAATTTAGGTCACACGCAATTTGTTAGTTTTAATTTTTTTATTGGAATAAAAATAATTTCGATTTTAAATCGTATTTATTGACGCAATTTTTTTGTGTTGCTGTAAAATTAAATGCAAGACATCGGCATATCAATGTTTCTTTTTAATAATTTCTTTACCTAACCCAAATTAAAAATTTGGGAAATGATCATAAAACTTCAAATTATCGAGAAAATGTTAAAGCAATTATGTAATATATTTCGTTTATAATTGTAAGCTTCATCTATATACACAGAGTGTCCAATATCAATCGGTTATAAGGTAATTAATTGCTAGCTTTGTTATTCTCGCAGATATGAAGTTAAATTCATAAATTAGTGGTACATATCCTTTATGACCTCCTTAAAATAAAAAGCAAAACAAAAGTAAACCAATTGAATATTCCTCGTCCCCAAAATATTAAAAAACATTTTTTTCTTTTTAAATAAATTTGTCTAATATAATAATTTGCTTATAAATTGTTTATTTTTAACTTTATTTACTTAACAACTACAAATGATGAAATTTTAATATGCGACTATGACAAAATAAAGGTAGCTAAGGGTTATCCCTGTTCTCAGAGTTAATAATTTAAAATTTTAGGTAAATATTGAATGCCAATTCCTTTATTTTAAGGGAGACAAAAATGCCAAAATGGATGATCACTGAACAACTTGCCAATGAATTTGAAAATAGCTTCCACCAAACCAGTATACAATTTCGGCGCCCATCGTGGGGTTGGATCCTTTTTCATTATTTTTAGATAATCGCCATTTTATTATTATCTACCTATTGTCTTTAAGCAGTAGTTGGGATTTATCACGCACTATGACATATATAAAGAGAAAATTTGATTTGAAAGATAAAAATACAACTGAACCGGAGTTTAGTGGGGATATATTGATGGAAAATTTTTTTAGGTACTGAAGCAATTAATGGGCGCTAATATACAATAATTTTTCGACATGCACTCTTCTTTGGGTCTGACGAATTTTTGTAGAACATTTGTTAATAACTTGTTCGATAAATTTTGCATGAACTATTACAAGAATTTCTCCAACGACAAGATTTGGATTTGGTCAAAAGGAAAACATGGCAATCAAATTTTTGGGAATTTGAAAGAAGGCATTGCAAATTGCAAATTATATAGATTTATTATGATCCCTGATATAAGCCTTTAATTCTTAAAGCTTTTGGAATTTGAGTGGTATTATCTCGCGTTGTAAATGGAGTTGAACATTTACGTCCAAAACACTCAATGGATTTCTTTACTGCTGAAGGAGGAATAATATTAAACATTAAAGGATATAATCTATAGTCAATGAAAGTAGCATACCTACATTAAGAAATTATAATGGGAGATTTTTTATAATGCAGCCCCACGTCGGGCGCCAAAACCATACAAATAGCAGCATTTTGTTCTTTCCACAGAGTGGAATTATAAATTACAAACAATATTTTCTTTTTCAAACACCTCAGAATCGTATCCGCTTCCTGTTTCAACGCTATGAACAAAAAAAAATTCCTTTGATTTGATAATTTTAATACCTTATAATAAAGTTAGCAATCACCAGACGCTTAATATTAGACATTCATTATCATCACACGTATAAAATCGTTCATCCACGCCCTTAAGCCTACCTTTTGTACTGCTGTATCGACTTCTCTGATCACAGTCACACCCATATAGAACACTTATTAAACGCTATTTATTATCAATGATTTCAGGATCGAGTTTTTGAAAACTCGAAACCGCTTTCTTATTGTCAGCACAGCCTTGAGATCAGCGATCTCAATATGTAATTAATATTATGTCATTATCAACTATTTTTATATGTAATAAATAATTAATTAATCCCGTATTTACGTATTATTAAATTTTATATGCAAGGAGTATCTACTAAAAAGATCCATGACTTTTTCTCACGTAGATTGTTTGTGTTAATAGTTTTTCGATTTAGGATTGGTTATGCATGTAGCTATATAAGTTCTTTTATTTAAAGTAGTTAAGCTGTATATAAAATTTAATCAGAAGAAAAGTTAAATCTTGAAATAAAGTTTAAATTGTATACAGGGTGCTGTAATAGTATATCTATCTTTTATTACTCGATCTGTATGCTAGGGTAGGCGTTTCATACTTTTGGGGGATGTAATATACTACTAATCGTTAGATAATATAACCCGATATACTGGGTGTGTCATAAAATTCCCTAAGAAGAAAGTCAACTCAACGAATACATATAAAAAACAAGAAATTACCATCAAATTTGAAAGCTGTGGATGTAGAAAACCTTCTCTGGAATGTATGATTTTTTTTTCTTATTAATAGAAACAGTTGTAGCACAAAAATGGTTATCTATTTATATAATCTGCGGATGAATATGATTTGGGTTTTTTAGCAATGTACAGCTATACAGGTTACTTTATCATACATACAGTATATTAGACTATATTTTCTGAAGATGCATAACTAACATTATATTACAACAATTCGAGTAATAAGAAACGGGCTTACTATTACTGCAAATTTGAAATAACTTTTCGTAAAATATCTTATATCTAAGTTTAAAAACGAAATTGTATACTTGTCAAAGATCCACTATAGAATTTATATTCATCAATTTAATGTAAACGTTTTTGTTTTTTACATTTATTTATAATACTTATTAATAAAGAGTGTTACAGATTCTTCCTCGTATATATTATTAACAATTATATATTTTATTTATTTATATATAATAAATTTATATAGATCTTAAAAATTGACAACTCTTTTTTACATGGTATACAATTAAGTACCTTTTAAATTATTTTTACGTAGTGCCTTGCCTAACAAATGCTCAGAATATCAGCTATTATAAATAGTATTACTTTTATTCATGAATATTTTTACCATTATCGTACACACATCCAAAATATACACTAATTTATTATACATTTAATATATTTCGAACACATCCAAAGCGTCAATCGGTATCCGTTCGACACCATCGAAACATGACGTAAAAATGTGACGAAAGAGATTCATTGCTCGTTTCTGCTTCTATAACTACGGACTAGTAGTACTACCAACATTGAGGAATCTAAACTGTATATGAATGTTGTTAAATCGCCGTTAAACCCTGTAGAGTTTGCCGTCCGTCCGGGAATTAATAAGTCCTGTCCTCTACTGTACCGTGCATGTAAGTATCTTGAGCTTCCGGTTGGATCTGTTCGGATTTGAAAGGATTGGTGCCACTGATGAAAGGATTGGTGGTTGTTACTATGGCGGGATTGGGTTCTTCGACGGAGCCGTAGTTCGCATTCTTGCCGGTCAGTTGGCGCTGGAGTAGGCCGTTGCTTTGCATCTGTTGCGTGAAAATATAGAATCACAAATTCGTTCTTTTTGATCGGTCGATTTCTTACCGTTGGCGATTTCTTCATGCTGATGTTCTCATCCATCGGATTCCACTGTTGTTTCTCTTCGTTGGCGCCGTTTTCGGCCCAAGGTTGAAGCTCACCCGAGGCAAATATTGCGTAGAATATTACACCGGAAAAATGCACGGCTGCTGCCAGTATGAAGACGACTTTCCAGTGCTCCGTTTGCTGTAAGAATGAACCCTTTTAATGGTTTAGTGTTCACTTTGTATGCGGTAGAAGATAAATTGCGTCTAAGGGATCTCAAATTTTCAAAAGTCCATAACAAAATAAATCCTACATGGTTACTTTTTGACACACGTTGCAGTATAACGCAGATTAATTCCGTATGTTTTCTTTTGTTAATAACATCAGTAAATATAAACTGCCCTTTTTTAAAATTTATTTGACTGTTATTCACCGTTCCAAAATTGACATTTTCATCCCGAGACCCCATCAATTTCAAGCGATCCCTTTCGGTAATGGAAGTCCAAAAACCGGAACGAATCTGCCCGCTCGCGTTCGCTGCTATATGGCTTGACGTATGCCTCGGTTCGTTCATAATTCACGCTGGCCGCGTCGCGCAAGGGAAAGTCACGGCTCCATATATCATACTAGCCCCCCTCCCTCCAAGCATTCCGCATGGTCGACTTTTGGCACCCCCTCTGTTTCCCAGCCGGAACGCACCGGAATCGTGAGCATTATCCGTTCCCGTCATATCTATCGCGGAAACTACGTTGTGCCTATGAATAGCGAGGCGTTCGCGCGCGAAGATTCCGCTATTAACTTTCGTAGACACTCACCTCTTTTAGCGTTTTTGAATTGTCCGTGATTTTATGAACCACGACCGGACATAGGCACCCGGCGATCGTCCCAACGCCGTTTGACAATCCCATTAGGATGCTGGCGTATTTCGGCGCTATATCCAGATGGTTGACGTTGAAACCGGATATGGCGAAGCCGCTGAAGGCTACGCCTATTGTCAGAGCGACTATGGCCACTGTTACTGAGTTTGAGAATGCTACCACTAGGAAGAAGGTCGCCTCCATTCCGAAACCGCAACAGTTGAATAGTTTTCTGACTTGTGTTGTGGTTAGTAATCCAGATTTCCTCAGATAATCTGCCAGTAGACCTCCAGTCGGCACTATTATTGTCATGGTTAAGTGTGGGATTGCTCCCAAGAGGGCGTTCTGCAAGTTTTAATAATTATGCACTCTAAATTTAAAGTGATCGATGAACAGATGTAAAAGTGTTGGAACCTTTTTAGTTTGGGACTGCACTGGAGTGTAAATTAGCCAAACTGAATAATACGTAAAAAGTAAAATTCAACACCATAAAACTTAATCACATTTTTCTATTCCAAATAGAAACACAAATTGCTTTTCAAATGGCCTTGAAAATAAAAGAAACAAGATAGCTTACCCTTACAACGTTGACTCATTTTCTTTAAAATGCGATGAAGTATTATTTGGATAGCCTTTAACCTCAGTTTTAGAATAAGCCAAAATTAAACAATAAGCTAGACAATTTTAAGACAAAGAGATCATAATTTATCGTCAAAATGGAGCCTTATGTGGTTGATGAAAACAAAAATACTTTGACTTAAAATCGTCATATTTGTTAATAATACTTACTACAAGAAACAAACAGAAAACATGATTTTGTATTTTCGGTGTCTATTTCTTCACTTCTACATCTTATATTCATAATAAAAACATATTTACCTCTTCGATATCGATGGTGTAAACATCACTGACGAAAGAAGCCTGGAATAGCACCAACAGGTAAAAATTCCATGATCTACAGAAGTTAGCTACAAATATAGCCCAGACAGGCAGAGACGTAAAGAAGGCTTTCCAAGGTATATTAGAAAACGTCGTCAATGCAGCGTGTGGACTCTCCCCCAAAGAATTTTGGATATACAGCAACTCCCTGGTGTCTATCGTCGGATGCTTGCTGGGTTTCTCGAACACCAACCACACCCAGAAGACATACCATACGATTCCCATGCAACCGTAGAAATAAAAGGGCGATTGCCAACCAGCGTGCCTTACTAGGATCCCACATAATGGTATGCCGAACATGACGCCCGCGTAACAACCGCAGAATGCCATGGTCGCCAGCTTGGAACGTTCCAAAGGTGGCGCCCAGTATCGCCAAATACCGTGGCAGGATGGATAGGTGACGCCCTTTGATAAAAATAAGCAAATGAAAAATCGACTTTGGGACTTTCCCAATCTTACCTCTACGAGACCTTGCATGACCCTGATGCACATCATGAGGAGTGGAGCGTCCAACAGCGTAACTGGTACCAGAAAATTAAAGAGGCACGAGGTCACTATGGCGCCGCCAAAGAGTTTATTGGCAGGATACTGCGTTGCTAAGAAACCACCAGGAACTTGTGTTACTAGATACCCCCAGAATATTGAGGAGTCTACGTTTTTCAAACTTTCACCAGTCTATATATGAAAATTTCCAATGTTAATCTTTCCTCTGGTACTTATATATCCCCAAAATATCACAGAAATACGCCTGGATAACATCGATCATTTACAAAATCGTTTGTACTCACCACGTTCTTCAGTTCCAATTTCGCCAGACCCATGTTGCATCTCATTCCGAACATCACTATGAACCCCAGGCATGCTAGGAAAGCAACGGTGGATCTGGCGGTCAAACAAGGACATTCTGGTTTTAGATAGGTGTCGATATGTCTTAAAGGGGGACGATCGATGTCTGGGATGCTCTCTGGGCTGCTGAGGTCGTTCGCTTGGTCTTCACTGCCTACTTTCGACTGCTGGAATGGGGTGTACTTGCCAGTTTTCCTGTAAAATCAAAATATAAATTGAGTTGGATAAAAAAACTGCTAAAAAGTGTTATGAGGAAAATATTTTGACTTCCCTAATTTTCAGCGGTTGTCTAACTGAATCATTATTTTAGGACTTGTATTAAGTATTCTTACAAATTTTGTAAATTGGTATTTTTAGAAATATACTTCAGTGATACATTATTTATTTATCAGTACAATATATTGATTATGTGTAAATATTTGCTTCTCCTACATTTAATATTTACTGGAAATTAGTAGCTTTCTTGACGAATGAAAGTTGTAAAGGCTTTGATTACTCGATTGATTAGCTAAAGGTCTTTCCATCGCGTAACATAAATAGAATATTAATTTTTTATTACTTTATTGACGTCTTTGAATATATATTTTCTTCTATTTACCAGTGGCGGCTCGTGAGTTATGAAAGAGTGAATATAATGTGCATGTAGAAATGTTTTGATAATAGCTTGGACACCATTTGTCTCACCACTCATCACGGACGCTCCATCGTAACTTTGAGCGATTAGTTTATTGTTATATGATCCAGAAGTAGAATCTAAAATAGTTTACAATGCATTCAGTAATGTTTTTGGTAATACTTCAGCATTGTGTCCAGCCGGCTTTAAAAAATACCAAAAGCGTTAAAAAATGTGTCCATTAAACACGTATCGACTAATTAAACAACAATGCAATCGAAATGAATGCACGACGTTTACTGCAGACACGAAATTTGGTGCACTAATGAGACGTTTAAACGCATATGGCGAAGATAAGCGGAGCCGACCGATTCATACTCGAAATAGGGACATCAGAAATTGTGCCCCGGAATATAGTTTCGAGCGATCGCATATGCGGTAGTGTCTGTGGTGCGAAAGAAACTTTGATACCATGGTTATAAAAATATGTAAAAATAATAAGACAAAATAATTTATTTCTGTGTTTATCTTGGTGGTTGAATGGGCACCTTCCCATTATGTTTCAGTATATTTCAGCATGTTGATGTAAATCATTCTTCTGTATTATATCAAAATGTCCCAAACTATAGAAGTAATATTAGCAAACAAAGAAATAAAAAAAAGGTCTATTTTCCAACCTCCCTATCCGAGCGATTTAACGGTCCCCTAATGGGGTACATCAATTCCCCGGCAGTAATCCGTAACAACACAGCGACAAAATAATAATTACCCCCTCCCCTCCTCCTATCCGACGTACAGCGACAACGCATCGCCGGCTAATGCGTTTTCCCATAGCATGTACAGTCTGATGCGTCAATTTGTCCCGCCAAAATCGTCGCTTTAACCGGAACGACGCTTAGTTATCGGTCTGGGGGGAGGCAGAGGGTGGATGGCGCCACCCTAGAACCCGATATTAGTATGAGCAAGTTAGAAACGCGACTCCATTAATAATAACAGCGCGGGGACGATTCCGTGACAATCTGACGGATGCGTCGTGCGCGCGCTATCCGTTTTATAAAAACGTCCCCTTTAACGCGGTTCTGGGAAAGGAAGAGGGGTGGAGGGAGGGGAGAGGGGGCACGCGCCGGTCTTCCTACATTAGCGACGTCATCAATCGAACGCGGGACGGAATGACTGTATCTAGTCTAGATGATCGGTTGGAATTATGAACATTAGAATTGTTTCGGTGTAAGCACGTTTATCTAATCAGAAGGGGTGTAGGGCGGGAAGGGGATGGTCACTTTAGGTGTTTTGGATATTTCAGAGGTGTGATAGGATCGGGAGATAATGAATAATGTTTTCTATCAGCTACTACTGAAAGCAAAGGTATTTTAGTCACAGTAAATAATATTACTATATCAAATATTTTGTGGATATAATTGAGAAAATACAATTTTCCCTCTCTCTCTCAAATAACGCTGAGCAGTAAACTGAGTCATTAAGTCATCGTGATTTGAATGATTATTTAAACTATATTTTGAAATATAATTCGAACGTGATTTGCCCATCACTAGTAAATAATATGATTAAAAACAGTCTTCATTTAAAATTTTCAATTTTTTTTTTAACATTGAAAAACGCTAGGTATTCATAATTCTACATTCACCCCAGAATTGTAGTTTAGAGGATTTTCAATGCAAATAATATCAGGTCCCTATTTCCCTGAAATAAGATTAAAGACAGAAGTATAAAATATGTCATTATAAAAGATTAAACAGAAACAATTAGTAAAACAGAAAGTACAAAGGAAAAAAGAGCAATACACTTACGTTATGAAATTACATTATGAAACTGGATTACAATAAAAAAATTCAGCTAAAGAATAAAAACATTTTGTTTGCAGCCATGTTTTAACATTTTTTTTTTTACTTTCTTAATGGTAACATTTTCCAATCTTTGGGCAAGTGATTATATATTTTAATACCTAAGATATCTACACTTTTGGCGGTTAAGTTTAAATTATGTCTCATTGAATGTATTTGTGGATCTCTGATATTGTAACTATGTAAGTTATTATTTTTGTTCGTGAATATATAAGCTGGATTCCAATATATACAATTCAGAAGGAGCTATATTTTGAAATATAATTCGAACGCGATTTGCCCATCACTAGTAAATAATATGATTAAAAACAGCCTTCATTTAGAATTTTCAATTTTTTTTTAACATTGAAAAAAACGCTAATCAATATGAAAAGAAACTGCTATATTCTGTACCAGTTTTCTAATATACTATTAGGCAACCAAACAGTTGTCGAGTACCGAAAACAATATTGCTTTGTATAGCAGGTTACGAAACATAAAGCCAGATTTATATCAATAGTAGGTTGTAAATATACCGCTTCGAAAACTGTTTCTTTGCATTAGATATTAGTAGAGCAATAAAAAGCAGTCAGTATGATAAATAGATAGATTTATTTCCTCATTATATACATCAGTATATGAGAACGTCAATATATAGATATATAATATATAATACATAATAATATAAAATCAATTAAAGTAATATTAACGGACACATACATATACATTGAAGACTTATCAAATTTAAACTAAAACAGAGTCGCAAATATCGGAAGGGTGCTGTACGAGGCGCAAACAGATATAAGAATAGAGCTAACCATCAAACGCCCTCGATCGCGGCTCGGAATTCTTGGACAGAGTATACTCCAATAAAAAGCACTTTAAGTTCTTTTTAAAAATTTTCGCACTCGGACAGTCCCTGAAGCGAGGAGGAATACTATTAAAAAGTCTGACTTGGTACCCACTTAGACTGCATGTAAGTGTAAGCATTCTATATTTATATCGGTAACAAGCTCATGTTGCGTCCCTATTCTATCGCATATTCTAGTATATTACGAATTACCCTCCCATACCGGCGCACATGGCGCGCAACGGAAAGTGTTCTGCTCTAGATATTAGTCATAGCTTCGAATAGTAAAAAACAGATGCTTTAGGTATACTTTTTAGTCCTTATTACGTGGCTATGAATGCCTTCTCATATATATTTTGTTAATATAGAGGATTTTATAGTGAAGAAGCTTGGATGCGTATGCAATAAAATCATTATTTTCATGTGATTATTAAATTTTTACTGTTTTATTATGAAATAGATTTGAATTATTCTTTATTTAATAGTCGATTGTTTATTTATTGACTTTAAATTGTTAGGCAAATACCGATGGTTATATTAATTATTATTTCTTTATATTATACGCAAATCTATAAAAAGAGTATCCATATACGTGTGTATTCTGTGACGCTTGCAGTTTAGGTAGGTATTTATGTATGTATGGGTAAAATATTTCAAGCTATAATCTCTAATACAAATTTTTTGACGTATAGAAACTATGTCATGCATATCGCCATATGTAAGAAAAACTGCCACATAAAGTAATAGCTTTTTAAACTGCTAACTAAAAGTAGCAGAAGCAGATTGAGCTGCTAAAATAGCAATTTTTTACATCACTAGTAGAAGCTGTACGGACAAGGTAAAAGTATTTGCACTAGGCTTTATATTTTGTCGTAACCAACAACAATATTTATTATACAACCACCTAAGGTACTTGTTGTCTCATCTGTAGACTTGTTGTCTCATCTATAAAAAAAAAAAAAACAAAAACAAGGGTAACTTGTACACAAAATATTTCAAAGAATTATTTGCCCCAAATAACCCTAGACCTCCCTTTCCTCAGATTATCACCTCGTTCCCTCATTTTTTCCTTTGCCTCCCTTATTGTCGTGTATTGCACAAACAGAGAACGGAAACAACCAATAGATATACCACCGGAGACGGTATTCCACTACGTGAAAACGACATTCGAGGCGACCTTTGCCGGATTAAATCTAAGAAGCCTTCCGGGCTATCCGTCACGTTCTGAATTTTCTTTCGGGAGCAATCGGATTGTCTGTTATTCGATTTCGACGTATTTATCGGCGCAAACAAGGGGGCGTCCTTGTAGGAGAAGGGTGCAGGATTTTACTATTATTTATCAAACAGAATTTTCCGATTTCTCCGATAACTAGGCGAACAGATTTTGCGAAAGATAATTTGTTATTCTAGAATATACATGCACAGGAAAAAATCCATATAGTAAAAATGTACACTTTCCTGTTGGTAGTACAGTAGTACCCCCATATCCGCGGTGGTTTGGTTCTGTGCTCTTTCAAGATAAATTGTATTACGAAATTGCACAATAATTTTCGTCAACAATTTCGTAGGAAATTTTAAAAGAAGTTATGCTGATCCCTATATGTTCTGCAATTTATTGTATTAAACTTTACAATTGTTTTAAAATTTATTTACAATATTTTTTTTCTGTGTATATCGCGTCTTAATGAAAAGGAATTTAAATAAATTATTTCAGCTTAAAATTAAAATATATCGTCTTCATTACCGATACAAAAGACGAAAAGACAAAAGGAGACTTGGAATTCGATCACCGATAATTGTGTTTTAAGCCTCTTTCCGCCAGAAAGAAATAAGGAAAAGAAAAGCCGAGAAATTGGTGTAATTTAGTTTTGGAAAGGGAACACGGACATTTTAAAATTCAAACTGCGTGCTTGCGATCGCTAGCTAAACCACCCCGTGGCAGACGAGTTGCATATTTATACACTCTTGGCTTTATAGCGCGTGACATCTTGTGAATTTCGTAAATTTTGTGAATGCATTAATGTAGTGTGTCCTAATACTGCTAGATTTATTATTTTCTTATATGGATTTTTTTAAACCGACGAATCGTTGGTTTGCTTTCAATTTAATTTTAAAGACGGCTATACACTCGCTGAGTCATATTACTATTAAAGGCGGTTCCACACTCGTGTGCTAATTTTTTTATTTTAAATTTTTGGAAGTACCTATAATATGATTTGTTATATGTATGTACTGTAAAAAAAAGATCTTCTGGGTTTCACACCATCTTACCACCTATAGCATTTAAGTTTTTTTGTGCTTATGTTACTTCGTTCTTATCACCTGACTCTAGCTTCAAATTTCTTTTTTCTTATTGAGATTAAACTTAATATTATTTGACGTAGCTTATTTAGATTCACTATTCAAATTTTAATTTAATTGAAGGCAAAAGTTTTCTAGATTATAATTAACTTCAACTTCCCACTTTTCTTTTTTTTATTGACATAACTTTTACCGTTTTTTCTATTTCATTTTGCGCAAGCATTTTGTGCGATTGGCATTTATATGCCACTTTTTTCTTATTCATAATAAACTGTGTTTACCTATTGTTAATTTCTTGTATTTTTTTGTCCTCCTTGAGCAGAGGTCACGTATTTAACTTTGCGCACTCTGATACGTCAAAGCTATTTTATCTTGGGTACCACGACCAAGAGAGACTATACAGTTACTGTGTACTGTAGTGGGTGGCGCCACCCAATAAGTCTGCGATCACTTGCCGCGAGTGATAAGCTCGATTTTATATTACTTAACCTGTACAGTCGTCTCTCGCTGAGCATAGCGGCCACAGTCATCCCCATCGACATTCTGAGTACGAGAGATTACGCCAGACTTGTGTATAGGTAGGTCTATGCTGAGGATTTGTCAGCTCTCCTCCCCATATTGTGATTTTAAACCCCATTGACTGGAGGTAACAGTTGGTAGTTCAATTCGGTATGTACTGATTGTACTTCACCGTCCATGGAGGTGACGTGTTGCCAGTTCAATTGGGTAAAGTGACGCTTTCTATCATCGAATGAATGTAGTAAGGTTGTACTTTCGGATGTGTTTTTTTCCTTTAACCCTGACCATGAGTTGGACTCATGGTCCCCGAAATACACTGGCTTATTGTGCGTCTGTGGTATAGCTGAAAATAGTTCTTGTCCAAAGTATGTGTGATCCATTCTTTAACGATACGATGATAATGTGTGCTTGAAATGAAAATTCCTATAATCCCAAGATTTTGAGCACTTGCCTTTTAAGTGTTCTCTTAAAATACTTATATACACCCATCGTTCCATTATTCCATCAATTATATGGTAATTCCCCATGATCAAACTTTTATAATTATTTGGTGAATGGTGTTCCATATAGTATATAAAATCGGCCAAAACTTTTTCGGGCGATACTTCCTACGAACCTCCACAGACTAATTAATCAAACCATCGCTCCTGAACAATCACCAATACCGTACAAAGCGACACCCAGGACTATATCCATCTCCGGTATCGCCATATCGATCTCCCTCAGCGTCGAATCTTAACCGGGACAAGGGGACACGCGGCGCGTAAGGGAGACGGCTTCTAGGCCTCCGCCGCACTTATCCTCCCGCCATGAATACTGAAGAGGCGAGCGCAGGCAAGTGACGTGGAGTGTTCGCGGGATATTAACGGGTCTGTTCCTCTACGTGATGCGTCCGGAATAACGGCGGAGATCTTTAGGTGCCGCGTGCGTGCGCCTGGCATCTAATTGCAAGAAACCTGGCCCCGAACCCGATACTATACAGGGAGGAGAAGGTCTTAATTGGAAAAGAGATTTGGTTACGCGAGTCTAATCGCGCCGAACAGGAAGGATAGATTTGGAGGAGTGCGAGGAAGGAGTTTTACTCGATCTGTGCTAAAAGGAAAAGGAAAATGTCCAAAAGGATGGTTATTTCTCTATCGGATACTGTATTTAAGTTTAATTAAAGATTATTAACTAAAGTGTCGAATAAAAATTGAAGAAAAAATTTTTTTTTTAAATACACTACGCCAAAAAAGTATCGCATAATTTAGTTTTGAATCATAAAAGTATCGCATAATCTTTGTTTGTAGCATAAAGTTGTAAATATACTTTAATGCGCTCTAAGATATAATTTCTATGATTGTTTAAATAAAATACAGGCCAAATAAAAACAAGAACTCATACTTGAGATTTTTATTAAAACAAGAAATTATAATTTTGGAAAGAAAAATGTCATAACAGTAGCTTTTAATACTGAGTATTGCCACCTCTGGCTCTTATGACCGCTCGCATACGGTTTGGCAGAGATTCGATTAACCTCCGTATATAAGCCTGATCCAAATTCTCCCACTCGTCACGGAGAGCATTTGCTAGTCCATGCAGGTCCGCTGGGGCAACATTTTGGGTTCGTATCCGTCTGTGAAGGAGGTCCCACACGTGCTCGATAGGGTTCATGTCCGGACTTACCGCAGGCCAATCTAAAACTGGAATACCAACATCGTTAAGGTATCCCTGGACGATTATTGCAACATGCGGTCGTGCATTATCGTGCATTAACATGAATTCGTTTCCTATAATTGGCGCATATGGTACTACATGTTCTTCTAAAATTTCCGTTATATACCTGTGGGCAGTCAGTGTACCTCTGTCTACTGGTACTAACTCTGTATGACCTGTTAAACAGATGCCTCCCCAAACCATAATAGAGCCACCAGCGAAATTAGGTCTAGGTCTGATATTACACTGCGAATAGCGCTCACCGTCTCGTCTGTACACTGAGATACGCCTATCTGAGGTGTAAAGACCAAATCTTGACTCATCTGTGAAGAGTATATTGGCCCAGTCATTAATGTTCCAATTTACATGTTCTCTGGCAAACTTAAGCGAGCCACTCGGTGGTTCCTAGTGAGACGAGGGGCTGTTACAGCTACTCTAGCTCTTAATCCACTCTGTCGTAACCTATTCCGAATAGTTTGAGTACTCACACGAGTATTTCTGACTCTAGCCAAGTCGTTCTGCAATTATCTCGCAGTTACATGTCTTCGACGTAATGCTTGTAGTAGTAAATAGCGGTCATCTTGGACGACCTGGTACAGGTCTTCTACTGTAAATGCCTGTTTCCCTATATCTGGCTACGGCTCTAGAAACACTTGACTGATTGATGTTCATCAAATTAGCAACGTATGCTTGAGATCGTCCATCTTCGATTAAAGCAACTATAGCAGCCACTTGTTCTGAAGTTAAATTGCTCATTTTAGTTTTAAAAGCGTTGGTACAGAACTCTCTCTGACTTCGCACTTTAAAATTTGTCCGTATAGGAAGACTTTCAATAAACAACTGAACAAACCTTACACATATGCATTTTTCTAAATGTGTTCTTTTAGAGAAAAAAAAAAGTAAAAACGCTAAGTTCCATTATTTTGTTAGTGTTTTTATAGTTCACATACACGAGGCAAACTTTTTGTGAACGTATAAAAATATCTTGGTTCATAAATGCCCTTTTTTAGTTTATGCGATACTTTTTTGGCGGAGTGTATATTGTAACCACGTGTATTGATGACAGGCCTGGGAATGTGCATGTGCAGAACGGTATGCGGCATGTTAACTAATTTTTCAAAATTCATCTAGTAGGTACACCTTTTGTTTACGGTTAGTCGGACAACATGCTATCAGTTCACCATACTATTTCCAAAAATTTAGGTAATGTATGTAGCTTTATTCAATTTTATAGTATTTATATACCAAGCTGACTTGAAAATTAATGGAAAATTCCTTAGATTTATTTAAAATCATTAATTATCTATAAAATTCTGCATTACCCATCATAAATATTTAATATGAACTGAAAGGGTTCTGCATAAGGGTTAATTTAGCATAAACAAAAATATAGGGTGCTATTTAGAAAAATCAAGTTACCTTGGATTAAAGTTAAACAAATGTTCAGGAATGGTGGACACCTGTATATAATTACAGCGATTTTAATTTCATTGTTCTATCAAAACAAGTGTGTATTTCTAGTGTTTAAAATATGTACAAATATCTGAAACAAATGCAAATACAAAGTAGGCCGCCTTAACGGAAGGCTTGTAGCAAGGCCATTTTTTACAAAAGGATAAATAGCAACGTTGTTATTAAAGATAGAGATATAGTCATTTATAAAAAGGCATGTTATTTTTCTAGGTAGAATTGAAAAATGAAATAATATATAGGCTGTACCATTTAACATAACGGAGTAGGTATGCGTCTGCTTACTTCTGGAACACTCTATATAGTCAGACATAATTTTAGGTTGTGCAGCATTAAATTCTATAACATTCTTGTAAAATGACAAACAGAGCTGTAATCAAAGACCTAGTCTTCGGTGGGACAAATACATCGAATTTGGTACAAAACCACTGTTACAATTACATATAGCACAAAAGTGGTGAATTCTAAGAATTAGAAGTATGGAAGCTTACAACCGAAAAGGCAAAATTTATTCATCAAGAGAAAAGCAAATAATTTTGAATTATTGCTTTAATCGAACAGCAATCGCCAGACTGTTCTGAACCACAAGTATTCCCCATTGTATTTTGCAAAGAAATATGAGTGTTTTCCAAGGCAGTGGAGGAATCAAGCAAAGCATTGAATTGTTTATTCTTTTCGTAAAAATAAGGGTAAACATCCAGCGGCAAAAGTTTAAAATCAAGAATAATCAAAATCTACCTGCAAGAATTCTCGTCTGCAAGTATTATGTTAATCGTCAAGCATATTTCTTTCTGCGAGATATTTCACCCACGTTGAACGACTGGCTGCAGTAAACAGCGAAGAGGATTTACCCAGTTTTTCAAGAAGTACAAGCTCTACAGAATCTAAGGCTAAGATGACATCATGATTATTTACATGCTATTAAAATATATCACCAGCGATTTGGGGATGAAATATTGCTTTTACTGATAAATCATGGGTAAATACTGAAAAATTTGTAACAAAAGCATGGACTGACAGCACAGTAAGTATACTTAGACAAGATTTATGCACTGGTCTAATAGCAGAAAAGGTCGCAGGGGAAGTTATGCGTTAATTTATGCTGAGAACAAAAAAGGCTTCTTTCTATATAAAAAAAAAAATGAAATTTTGTTGCCCACGATAAAATTTATTTATATTAAATGTATGCAGATTGGGTTTTTAACTATCTATTACCTAATTTACCTGCACATTCCGTCATAGTTCTTGATAATGCATCCTATTATAGCCGCAAGTTAGAAAAAATACCTACCACAACTTAGAAAAGAGAACTGATTCTTCAGCATGCTTGCCATCTTCGTCCACATTCATCATTTGGATGTGAGTTTAGTCGAAAATTAATCACATTTTCAAATTTAGTACCTTGACACATTTTCTTCTCAATCTATCCACCTTAAATTTTCTCCCTATATAACTTCTTTGCTCCCTCTGATGAATGAAAAACTTCACTTCTACCCTCAAATAAGCCAGTTCGAATGTAGAACACGTCTCCATTGATCAATTCAGATAATCTTCAGACGGCCCACAAACGCCGAGTCGATTCAGCATTCCTTCCCTTTTACCTAACTAATTCACGAGTTGCTCGCTTCTCACGATTCACAGCAGCAACAACAGGTGATGTTCCGTGTGATTAGGATTTGGTCGGGTTAATATAATAAACGCGGCCAGCTCCAAAGCGTGAAAATAACACGGGAGCTGCCAACCTGTTGAATTGAAAACGCGAACGCCTCGCAAATCGCACAGGGACCCGAGGTGAAGAGGCCCTTAGGGGCATTCCGGTTTGTTCCCTTCGTTCTGCTTATTTACCTTAAAAGAAATAGGTGAAAAAAGCGACTTACATGTTTCGCTTCTCTGGTGTTCCTGCGTTTAAGGTTAAAATGCAGTCGCACGGTGAATATTGACTGAACTTCTGGAAAGATCGCCGCACTAGATTCGTTTTGAGGTTATAAATGGATTAACACCCAACGGGCAGCGAGTCGGATGTGCTTTTCAGCGATCTCGAAATCGTACTGACGACTCCGGTAGACGGCCGGAGTTCAGCTTCACCGGAATCGTCTGTGTGGAGTCACGTGCCCGACGGTTCGTTCACGGGTTCTTTCAGCGTGCTCTCTATGAAAAGGAATCGCTTTATATGGGCTGGCGCTTTAAGTGAGGGATCGATTTGCAATTAAAGGAAATAAAATCCCGGGGAAAAGGAACAATCTCTTAAGTGTAGTTCGCAACACATACATATAATATACAGGGTGCCCCATCGAACATCGAAATAGCGGACGAACTACTAAATTACTTTACGGACATAGGAAAAAAGTTAGCCAGCACAATGAAATGCAATGGAGAAAACTTTTACACATGTCAAAACATGCAATCATTTGTATTAGAGAATACCAATGAAGCGGAAGTTTATAATGAAATAATATCACTAAAGAATCGGGAAACTCCTGGTGTTGACAAAATAACTGCTGAAACCTTAAAATTAGTAGCACATGCTTTGAAGCATCCTCTTACATTTATATTCAATTGGTCCTCAAGTAGAGGACCAATTGAATATAAATGTAAGAGGAACTGAATTTAGGTGTTGTAGCAGCATTCAGATTTGACCAACATATAAATCCTCAAGAAAATATTTCACACTTGAAATTTCGACGAGATGTGGCAATGGCTTTGTTGAAAGTTGGTTCAATTCAGCGGAAGAGGAAAGGTGGACCATCTGCTTCTGTATCTGGGGATATAAGGTACGATGGTATAAATCACATACCTGTTGGTACTAGTCAAGGCCGATGTGTCGTTTGCCAAAGAAATACCAGCTTTCATTGCACTAAGTGCGGAAAGCGTTTGCATAAAGTTACTTGTTTTGAACAGTACCATACAAATAAATAATTTTTCTTGTTTTTGATAATGTAATATAGTTATTAATTTTGTATTGGTAAAGTATTTAAATAAAAATACTATCACACTTGTATATTGTTATCGTTGTTTTGTATAAACGTACCTCACTCTAATAGTACAGGAAGATGCCAACGTTCCCATTTTGGGAACATGCTATATTTTTGTATCAACTGATGATACATAAAATTTAATTATGTATTTATATTCTAATGACCATAAAACATTATTTTTGAGAATATGAAAGAGATATTTGAAGTATTATACCATGCGGCCTTTAAAAGGTTAACTTACATTTTATTTACATCATCAACATTATTATTTATTATTATTAATAATACGTCGCGGGATATCGAGGGTGCGGTCCTAGTTTTAAAACGGTTAGTAAGTTTTGATCGCGGTCAGAAATTTTATTAAAAAATGGAATATTATACTGCCGCGGAAAAACAATTTTACGGTAGCAATTCAGCGGAAGTTACACGCGACTTATTTGCAGTAAATTATGCCGAAATATCAATTCATAGCGCGACTACTATTCGTAACACAAAAAAAGGAATAAGAGGTGTTCAATTTAAAAAAGATCGGCTACTTTGTGCTGCATTTACGTGGATCATCCTGTATATTCCAATTTTAATCCGGAAGACGTAACTTTCAAATTATTACTAGACGTGTTCCAGCATTTTTCATAAAGCTACACATGCAAGTATGTGGCTGTGATTGCAAGTAAACCAACTATTTCACTTTTAACAGACTCCTGGTGTTTTCCTCTTCAACTTAATAAAAAATAAAACCACGGCATATTCATCCCATTCGTCCGAATGACGGCCACCTTGATCCAATCTTTCCTAACCCTAATTCCGTTAAGGGGACTTTTATTTTCATTTTCGCGTGGAGGTCATCCGATCCTTTATCTCCCCCGGCTTTCCCGAATAAAAACCGTATAAAACGGTCATAGATGGCGCCATCCGCCACCCTCGCTACTATCCGCAGAATCTGATTCTGTGTCTGGTTTTCGGACGCAGTCAGTATCCCTTTGAGTCTCTGTCGTTCCGTAAATTGACACAATAGCGTGGCGATTTTCGTTCCGAAAAGATCGGAACACAATGCGCGCGGACTTTGAAGAAGCTACCGAAGTATGGCGGACGAACTGGCCGGCCATTATGAGACGGGCTCTATTGAGATTAAAGGATGATAGGACGAATTCAAGAAGGGATCTTTTGTCGCGAAGGAGATACCCTTTAAATCTGTGGTTGTTTATCAAAGATATTCGGTAGGCAATGCATTAAAGATGTGCAGGAGAGGCCGGACAGTTTATTTTGCCGATCAGGAACGGATGATATCAGCTGATCAACTTCATCAATGCTTATTACTACCTTTCTGTACGTCTCAATTCTACCTATGCGTTAATTCTAAACATACAGTACAATAAATATGTAATAACATACGTTCTAAGAATTTCTTTAACGGAATTTATAATCCAATAGACTATAACAACAAAAATAATGATAACATACCAACGATAACATAAAACAGAAGCAAAATATGTGTTTAAAATAAACTTAAATGATTTATCTGACATTTCTAAATACTACAGGCCGTAAGATACATTAGAACTCTTATTTAAACAACGTCAAATGCTGCAGAAAACGTGAAGACTTAAAGCTTAAGCTATACATATCAATCGATACGTATCTACTTAAAAAGTGCATTTGCTGGTAAATTCTATTTCAATTAATCAGGTTATAGCCACTTAAAGTTCTTATTTGAATAGTTTTAACTTTTTGTACACCCTGTATAATATGGCAAGTTTATTATAATTGGGTTATAAAATATGGTCTATTGTTACATTTCACTGTGAATTTCGCTTATGTAACTAAAATACGTCTTAAGTATTTGAAACGTGAAAATTAGGTTAAATTTTCAAGCAAAATTCAAATTATTTAAAAAACTTTAAGCTTTAAGTATTATAAACTTTATTAAAACAGACACTTATTTTGATCAGAGTATCCAAAAATGGAGTATACAGGAAGTTCTATTAAAAAAAAAAAAAAAACTTTGATACTTTTAAGACTTTTGAAACAGCCTGTATAATATGAAATTAATTTTAAAAAATCATTTCTTTTCCTATATATCATCAGAAAAGTGGGTATACTTCGAACAAATTTAGTGCAAAAGACGAAAAACTAAAGTTTAAGATTTAAAGTTCACATTCTGTAACATTTTGCACGTAGACCATCGAATACCTACTTCAAAATACACATTTGTAGAGTAATATTTTAAACAACAACATTTCGTAGAAATTCATATCAAGAATTATTAGATTAGTGTATTTAATGTGTAATTAAACATGAACCTTCGAAAAAGCACACCGGTCAACATAAGAACATCATCCATACACTGTGGTCTGCACTATTAAGCGATTCTACTCTTTCTGGACTGAAAGGAACAATCTTAAATGTTAATATTTCAACCGATATGAATAAATTCTTTCCTAATGCATCCGTATCATTTCATAGGGTGTATCCCTACAACGTATTTCGAACGGCTACCACCTAAATTAACAGGCACCGAAGTCTCGCTAATGCCGAAATTGAGTTGGCTCAAATCGAGTTACGTTATATGTTTACAGCGGTGGCAATGCTTTTTCCGCGGGTCGTCCCCATGGAGGGAGGGGGGTTGGCTGTCTCCCCCTCTGTAATTGATTTTACAGTAGCTAGGAAGCCTTGCTCTTAGAAGGGGGCATTACCTATTATTACCCTGTGTAATTGACGGACGCTTCCTCTGCTTATGTTTGTTTGCTTTACCGTCAAATTGAAAACGCGGTTTCTATTACCCCCACTACTATTCAACTACCACCCTTTTAGCGTCTGTGGATTCTAAATTGTGGTGGTATATTGATATGCCCCTTTTTGAAAATGTGTACTGAAAAAAAAATTATTCACTGATTAATTAACAGCTTTGCTATTAACGCTAGATACAGTGTAACATCCCTCAACAGAAACCTCTATTTAACAGACACCTGCATTGAGTGTATTAAATGTACAGGCAGTATACATAATAACTTGCTTGCTGCTGAAATAAAATTAAGTTATCTACATTATTCTTACTGTTCTGGCTATGGATTCATCGACATCTACAGTGGATCACATTGCCTTCAAAAGTTTTATTAAATACATTGTTTTATTAATGTTTACAGATGTTAATCAACACTTTTCATATTATGAATAAAGATAAAACTTATTCTTATTACACAATGAGTATATTAAAAGAAACGACTAAGCAAAAAAATCCTTTCCATTCGTTTTTCTTAGTTTAAAATGGAGAAAGTAAGCATCAGATACAGAACGAATTGCAGTGTTGTTTATGGTTGATTACGGTGATAGAAGACGACTACACACAACGATCTCAGAAAATAAATAACATGTCTGGGCATAATTGGCACCGATATTTTTGGTCCGTTATTCATGGAAAAGAATTTAACCCTTTGAAATTGCGTCTTGCTTGGGCAGCCTTATTTTCTATAAATAATGGCATTCCTGGTTTCAACAAGATAGTGCCTCCACCTCATTATATTTAAATGGAGTGATTATTGGCAGGTGTATTGGTGGAAGAAGTTTTATCGAATGCCCTTCTAGGTCTCCAGGATTAAATGCTGGAGTTAAATACTGAAGTCTATCAAAATCAACCCAATAATCTCGGAGAACGGTTTAGAATTCAAACTGAAATCAATAGGATTTCACCAGTTGCACTCCAAAATGTTTTGCAGGGCTTTAGAGACCGAGTAGATAGTTGTTTGGCAGAAACTGGTGTCAATTTTGAGCACTTAATCAATTAATTTTATCAAGTTCTTTTTTTTGTTTGTACATTACTATAAGACTTCATTTAACAATTTTTTTTTGTTTATTCCCTTCGGAAGGTGCTGTCTTCTATTCGTAATGTAGCAGCCTTCTCGGTATCAGATCAGAGTCCAATAAGTAAGTCAGAAAGTAGCCGTAGTTCCGGTTGGCCGTGTTTTTACCAGGTTTTTGTTAGTATTTAATAAACGGTTGACTAGCCTTTTAGCCATGAATTGTCCGGAAGTGTGTCTCCCAAGGGATACTCCTACCTTATTCTTCCCATTTTGGAGTTCACCCTTGATCCGGTTTCTGTTCCACAGAGATGACTGGTCCTTCATTTAGCCAGTTGTTGAACCATCTCCTTACCCTTAATATGATAATGTCCTGCAAGTCATATTAGTGTGACTTTATTTTATCGTAAGTTATCGCAGTACATTATTGAAGCACTCCCATACCAGCTTAGACTCAAAGCTACTTGCTTTTAGAGCGTTTATATGTAGATGTTAGTTTCCTTCATCACCTTGAGGCACAAACATCAACGGCAAATATTTTTATTTGAAAGATTGTTGAGATTCGACCTGAAGCTATTGAGAGACAGTTCGTTTGTTCCATTTTGGATCCGTCGGTGTACCAAGCCATGGACCCCCTGTCAAGTTTTGGCCTCCCAAATTGCTACCTAACCTTGTGTTCTCAGCATTAATAGAGGGCTTTCTACTCATAGTAACATCTTTTTTTTTTTTAATTATTTTTATTACACTAGAACAAATTTAGCGTTAGCATTTATCTTAAAGTATGCTTAAACTCTCTATTATCTATCCTCTGTGATTTGATGTAGCATACTGATGTATGTATATTTTTTCGGGCATCCCTGTACTCAACGGCAAACGAACATAATCTCACAACAAAGAACTGTATATAAGAGAGAGTCCTCTTCCTTTTTGAAGTCCTCCCTCGTTACATTAATACCATCATCCATTCATAACGCAAATCCCCTTAACAAGTTAGGACCCGTCGCAAAGTTTTTCGTCAGGGACATCATAATCGTCCTAATGAGCCTGGAGAGCGTATTACGTGTTTTGAAAAAGAATAGGGCTAACTTAAATTCTAAAAAAAAAGAAAAAAAGAAAAGATATGATGACACAAATTTACATTAGCAACACGTTTTTTACATGTATCTATATGTAGTCGTTTCGGTGATTTGTTTTTCCTTTTTATGTCGGATTTTATCGACCGAAACTTAATTTCCATTAACTAATGCGTTTCCTAGGAATAGCTAGAGTTGTATGAAAAGGGGCTTGGGTATTGTATATAAAAGGAAAAGACACGGATTCTTAAACAATGGCTGGCGGAGATCGTTGCGGGTATTCTTTTCAATTTGGAGTCGCTTGCGATGGTACTGCCTAGCTCTCGTTCGTTTCACTATAGGGTATCGGTTTTAATCACTTTAATGCGTCTGACTACACGTGTATTCTTTTCGCGTTGAATGCGGTAGAAGGCAACATTGTAAAATAGGAATAAAACCAAATGGAGCAAAACTTGGTCATCTAATCATTCTAAATATATCTTTGTTATCCCTTCCAGTATAATATCTATTCTTAAAAAGGTTGTATATTCAGAAACAATAAAAATGATTTCTTTTATATTTTTTGTTTAAAAACTTCTGCACAATTTGCAACAAGTCAAACTGAAAAATTCCATCTACAAGTTGGATTTATAAATGTAGGAAATATTGTTCTATACACCTTATTTATTTTTGTTGCATTGTTCTGCTGCATGTAGTGTTTAGTTTTCCCTCTGTCCTTTTCCTGTTGATGACATTTGTATCATAATTACTTTTAATTTCCTTATGTAGAATCGCATTTGTCTTTTCTTCGAGTAATTCTCCTGCAATGTACACAGAGGAAAATGCATTTTGAGTTCAAAACAAAATATTGTTTTAACACAATTTCCTTAGAGAAAAAATTAAATAATTTTGTTGTACGTAAATCTTTTGCCACTAAGAAAATTGGAAGTTTTAATTCAAGAAAATTATTATTTGGATGAATTTTCTTAACTAGAGACTATATTTGCTTAGTGCAAGTAAATAGAGAATGCAGCGTATGGTACATGCGCAGCAATACGTGGGATTTGTTTAATACACGGTGGCCAGAAAAATGCGGACAAACACCACGCAGGTCAAATCTTTGTTTAATTCTGAGTTGACAATCTTAATTGAGAAAAGTAGTACAGTGTTTTCTTAAGTCACACGAGCAGCTTAAAAGAATTGTAAATTTGGCAATACCTAATCAGACAAGTACTGTGGCAGTAATCATTTTATTATTTATATATATAAATGAGGTAAATACGCAAATTAGCAAGAATTTTATGTTAACATGGATAAAAATTTTATTGAAATTTAAAGATAATATGAAAAAATTATAACAACTGCTCAAATTGGTAGCCATCAGTTTCCAGACATAATTCCAATCTTCGAGGAAGCGAATTCAAAACGCGCTCCAACATATCGGGGCTGATTAATCGAACTGCCGCCGTAATTTTATTAATTACACCCTCTTCGTTAGCTGGAGGCGTTGCATAGACCTTTTCCTTTAAAAACCCCCAAACGAAAAAGTCCAGAGGATTAATATCGGGAGATCTTGCTGGCCATGCTATTGGACCGTTACGCCCTATCCACCGATTCGGAAAGTGTTCGTTTAACCAATCCCTCGAAATTCTGGCATTGTGAGCGGGTGCCCCGTCATGCATGTACAACATGTTGGGTCTCAAATTCAATGGAATCTTATCCAGTACTTCTTCTAAAACGTTAACGTACTGAATTCCATTTAGACGATTTGGAACAAATATTGGTCCAACAACTCGGAGATTTAAAATCCCCAGCCAACCATTTACCGAAAATCTTCTCTGATGTCCAATTTCTCTTACTGCCTTGGGATTTTCGTCCGCCCAAAAATGAAAATTATGGCTACTAAAGACGCCATCTCTCGTAAACAAGCATTCGTCGCTTCAGAGAATATGCAATAAAAAGTTCGGCTCTTTTTGAATCCTTTGTAAAACATTGTTACAAAACATTCTTCTGTGCACATTATCGTTGTATGTAAACGAAAGGCTGCACTTTCCTTGCATGAAACGGACGCAAAAGATTTTGACATAGTGCTGAGTGCACTGTTGTTTTGCTAGGAATATGCAGTTCCCGAGCTATTTGTCTTGTGCTGGACGTCGAATCTTCGTAAACAGCATCCAATATTTGCTCATCTAATTGAACTGTTCGACGCTCTCTAGGTCTACGGCTGTTACGATAATTCGGTATAAAGGTGCCAGTTTCTCTAAGTCGCTGATCCAATCTACGGAGCGTGTTGGTGGATGGATGTCGCCGTTGTGGATATCGTATTTGATATTTCTCTTTTGCCAAGTTTGCATTTCCATTGCAAAATCCGGATACCATATACATGTCGGCGTATTCTCCAAAGGTAAACATTGTTCAGTATTAAGAACAGCACAAAATGTTTATCTTATTTCAACAGCCAAATGTCACATGAGAAACGTCAAAAATGGACAACTACTTATTACTTTTAAACTAGCTGCCTTACAGTACCACGTTGCCATATGTACTTTAATTTCAAAAACGCCAATGAAGAAATGTTAAAAATGTAAACCATTGGTATTAATCGATTAGTTATATCAATGCACTTGAGATAATTCCATTTCTAAATTTCACCAGAATGATTTTACATAGATAAATTTGACGAATTTTGCTAAATTTTAACCGTACATCTTAAGGTTTGATGGTCTCGTATGCCTTAAGGAAGGACCGTATAACTTTTTTGGATTAAAATTATCGCCTCAGAATTGAGCAAAGAATCGTTCTAACTGGCGATTATCCGCCCTTTTCTGGCCACCGTGTATATGGGATAATAAAAACATTTCTTAACAAATATAATATTTACATGCGTTTGTTCAAGGTATGTTAGAACATACCAATAATGCAAAAAGAGGGCTCATATGCAAATTTAGTGATCTGGCAGGGACATACGTACACTGACGGACACCCAAAATGTCCGGTCTAATGCCTATAGTCTAAAGCGCTCAGACTGTGGCTTACACCGGACATTTTGGGTGTCCGTGAGTGTACACCTCTCAGGAAAAGATTCGGGGGGCGCCAGTATTAAAAACAACCAAGCGTTTTACTTTAAATCTTAGATTCGAATACTTTGTAATGAGGGATTTCTAAGCACTCATTCATTAAACGCATTCTGGACTAGTTTAGTTACGTTGAAAATACTCCTGAATTTGGATGGATTGTAAGTATTTTGGTGGTTGTGATCTTTAAAGAAACTCTATTCTAAATCATTGTAGATACTGTATACACATATTGTAATGCAGACTCTTACATTGCTGAGCAATCAACTATGTTGGTTCTTTTACTTTTCTCTTATGTCATAGTATAAAAGAATAAAGTGAGGATTGAACCAATCTTTAATTAAATCATATTTCTACTTGCAAGATCAAATATGAAACTTAGAATAAATATATTTGCACGTCATCTGTGACTTCTGCTTTTGTTCCGTTGTAAAATGGGTAATACCAGTGTGTTAACGCTGATATGCGAACGCATTATCCGAAAAGCCATTAGTTAAATCTGGGAAAAATGCTATATCGTGAGCGCCGATGAAAAGAGAACCACAGTGTGTTAGTAGCTTGACGCGGGTTAGTTGATTTCCCACGAGACGACCGCATTCTCCCCAATACTACTATATCTCGGTCACACTTCAATGACCGCTAAAAGATCTGCTCGCATCATTTCCTGATGGATTACGATGGGAGAGTGGGGAGCAGGGGGGGGGGGGGGAGTTATGATTGACGGACGCTTGCTGGTTTATATATATTTTTTCTTGTGTCTCCGTCTCTTCTCCTCAACATTTTCGTACGTTTAAAAGTTATAACAAATTAGTTTAATATGCATACAACATGAATTACTGTCATTATAATAATTTTAATTCTCTCTTTCCATTTTTTTTTTATATGAATTCTAAAGAAGCGGAGGATTTTTGCGTTTATTATACCGCGTCTGGGGGTTATGAATGGATTCGGGACAAGTCAGCGTCGTTATCGCGATATCTGAGCATATTATGGATCTTTTATACGGTATGAAAAGACCAGAAATGAGTTACCGGAAAATGCTACGTTATACGGCCCCTTTCCTCTCAAACTGGAAGAGACGATGTCATTACGGTTCGCGCTAAACCCCCCCGGGGTATTTCGACCTATAATACTTTACTTTATGCGATAGTATTGAATGCTGTGTTGGTGTTGTGAAATTTGCTAAATTCGTATTTATATAAAAAAAAAATTAGCAAAAAATTAGTAATTTATGACAAGGTTTAGCTTTGCAAATTTCATTCACAAATTCCAATAACTAAAGCGAAGTTATTCTCGAGGTTGCCTTCACGAAGCGACGTGCCTTCATTCTCTCATACACGCTTCATAAATGTTCTGACAATTGGTTTCGGCTATATTGCAAATTTTGACATAATTTTGACAGTTGCGACGTCTGAGATTCTAAGTTTTATCTTTAAAACGGTTGTAGTACCGCGCGTTATTCTTTGGTTAACAATCTGGTGGTTAACGATTTATATGTTTCAAGGTGAGGTATCGTCGAAATATATACAGGCTGTATGTATGTACTATTGAATTTTTAGATCTTGTCCGTTACGCCATTAATAAAATCCATATGGATCAAATCGTGATTGAATCTATATTCAATCATTAGAACAGATTATTTGAAGATGTGCCGCCATCTATCTTCAATAATTAAAACTAACACCTGCAAATAAATTCAGAAAAGTGTTTGGTATTGAGGCGAATGCATACTTCTACGAAATTAGCTTTACTTGTCCTAAAAAAAACGTGGCAGCTGCGGATTTCGGATAATTTATGGTTGTGTTTAACAATCACGCCTAAATCATACCGACAAACAAGTGTTTTATGAATTT
The DNA here is from genome assembly GCA_949128085.1 of Cetonia aurata. Classification (NCBI taxonomy): domain Eukaryota; kingdom Metazoa; phylum Arthropoda; class Insecta; order Coleoptera; family Scarabaeidae; genus Cetonia; species Cetonia aurata. Next base: position 43,354,383 of record OX421885.1, read on the forward strand.
TATTTTTTACACACTCAATACAAACTGTAAGTACATTTGTAACAAGAAATAAAACAACAACAAAGTATCAGTATCAGTCACTGCCGCTGTCGGTAACCTCATCCTGGTTCACCGATATTATTAGAGGTTGAACATCTTCCAGAAATCGTTCCCGTTGATATCATTCTTGGATAAGCGCATTTGTGTGACGAATACAGTTACTCCACTTATCCTTGCCAGACTGGTCCAGTGCTTCTTGCTATAAACTTAATACTGACCGCATCTCCATAACCATTGCGTCCAATATGTTTATTATAATAGGATTTTACATCAGCCCATATAATGACTAATAAACTAAATCCTCACATTCAATAATGCTCCAAATCTACTAGTAAATCTTCAAAGAACACGTCGGTGAATGATCTAAACCAGAGATAAAAGATCACTATCTAAACCAATAACAGTTGACATTTCTTTATTGAGATTCGACCGATCGATGAATTAGTATTACATATATGATTATATACTACTTACTTTTTGTTATTCTATTCTTGTCGCACTCCAGTATAACAGAAATGGACATACCTATGCGTCTGTCTGCTTGAAGCCAGACTTAAGTGTCTATTAGCATCTTTCTCTAATGCAATTTAAATTTCAGTTGCGGACATTTTGGGTATATCTTTGCTTGAATACGTACTTAATGACGCAACGGACAAGATTCATAAATTCAATAGTGTGTATGTTGTTATTGTTGTTGGGCGAAGCTTCGTGCTGTGGAATACACCTTGACACCTCTAAGCACTGACATCTATTTGACGTATTGTACCAACCCCACTGGAATGAACCCGAAGGAGTTTCAACCTCCGGTAGGGATTTTTTACGTGCCAAACATCGCATTGACCAATCGCTTTACTTCCTATCCGATAAGAAGGCATGTTCTGATTTTTACCCACAATTAAAAATCATCGCCTCAGCCTGGGATCGCACCTGCGGGGTGAAAGGTGAGCATGCAAGTCATTCAGCCACCGAGACGGCTTATATACAGGATGTTAAATATGTCGTGACACATTTATGGAAATTCAAACGCGTTCCTTTTGATTTTTTTAAATGGAACTTACATCTTTCAATTTTCGCTGCAAATTCCTCGTAAAATTACCTTTAAAATGGTACCGATAACGTAAAACAATTATTTGCAGTATTTTCGAAGATATTACAATTTTATGTGAAAATATGTTTACAATATTCAATATATGGGACACCCAAATGATTAGATGGCCATGATTTTCAAACAAAAGCTAAGAATCTAACGAAACGTCAAATCTCTGCTTAAATTTCAACATGATGTTGCTTTTCATCACATCCCACATAAGGGCAGACAACATGCACAAACGCATAAGAAATGCTTCTCTTCAGCTAAATGTGGATAATATGATAATACACTCCGCCAAAAAAGTATCGCATAATTTAGTTTTGAATCATAAAAGTATCGCATAATCTTTGTTTGTAGCATAAAGTTGTAAATATACTTTAATGCGCTCTAAGATATAATTTCTATGATTGTTTAAATAAAATACAGGCCAAATAAAAACAAGAACTCATACTTGAGATTTTTATTAAAACAAGAAATTATAATTTTGGAAAGAAAAATGTCATAACAGTAGCTTTTAATACTGAGTATTGCCACCTCTGGCTCTTATGACCGCTCGCATACGGTTTGGCAGAGATTCGATTAACCTCCGTATATAAGCCTGATCCGAATTCTCCCACTCGTCACGGAGAGCATTTGCTAGTCCATGCAGGTCCGCTGGGGCAACATTTTGGGTTCGTATCCGTCTGTGAAGGAGGTCCCACACGTGCTCGATAGGGTTCATGTCCGGACTTACCGCAGGCCAATCTAAAACTGGAATACCAACATCGTTAAGGTATTCCTGGACGATTATTGCAACATGCGGTCGTGCATTATCGTGCATTAACATGAATTCGTTTCCTATAATTGGCGCATATGGTACTACATGTTCTTCTAAAATGTCCGTTATATACCTGTGGGCAGTCAGTGTACCTCTGTCTACTGGTACTAACTCTGTACGACCTGTTAAACAGATGCCTCCCCAAACCATAATAGAGCCACCAGCGAAATTAGGTCTAGGTCTGATATTACACTGCGAATAGCGCTCACCGTCTCGTCTGTACACTGAGATACGCCTATCTGAGGTGTAAAGACCAAATCTTGACTCATCTGTGAAGAGTATATTGGCCCAGTCATTAATGTTCCAATTTACATGTTCTCTGCCAAACCTTAAGCGAGCCACTCGGTGGTTCCTAGTGAGACGAGGGGCTGTTACAGCTACTCTAGCTCTTAATCCACTCTGTCGTAACCTATTCCGAATAGTTTGAGTACTCACACGAGTATTTCTGACTCTAGCCAAGTCGTTCTGCAATTGTCTCGCAGTTACATGTCTTCGACGTAATGCTTGTAGTAGTAAATAGCGGTCATCTTGGCGAGTAGAACATCTTGGACGACCTGGTACAGGTCTTCTACTGTAAATGCCTGTTTCCCTATATCTGGCTACGGCTCTAGAAACACTTGACTGATTGATGTTCATCAAATTAGCAACGTATGCTTGAGATCGTCCATCTTCGATTAAAGCAACTATAGCAGCCACTTGTTCTGAAGTTAAATTGCTCATTTTAGTTTTAAAAGCGTTGGTACAGAACTCTGACTTCGCACTTTAAAATTTGTCCGTATAGGAAGACTTTCAATAAACAACTGAACAAACCTTACACATATGCATTTTTCTAAATGTGTTCTTTTAGGAAAAAAAAAGTAAAAATGCTAAGTTCCATTATTTTGTTAGTGTTTTTATAGTTCACATACACGAGGCAAACTTTTTGTGAACGTATAAAAATATCTTGGTTCATAAATGCCCTTTTTTAGTTTATGCGATACTTTTTTGGCGGAGTGTATTATTATAACTATTACGTATTATAGTTTTTTATCCAAAAACTTTATAATATGGTTTCATTGAAAGCTTAGACGACGTGGAAATCACAATCTTCAGGAGTAGAAATAACCTCCGCCCCCCAGAGCTCAAACTCATAACTCGTACTAGTAGCAAAAAAAAATACTTACAGCGTTACAAAAAGCACGTTTTCCATAGACATTTTATTGTGTGTAAACACAAAAGAAGCACCCGCCCGCTGGCATGGGGTCGGTCCCTGGAACTCGGGAGACAGATCGTCAGCACGTGCTGTTATCGATTCAGTACGAAGGGCGCCTTTGAGTTATTAGTCTTAGTTATCGTTATTAATACCGCATTTTTGCCATAATTAACAGTGCCGGGGAAGGGATGCTATATATAGGAAACAGATAAACTGCTGGTCGGGTCTTCATTACCTTGGGCTTTTGAATACGCAGAACGCGATATCCTTATAGTCGCTATTCATGTCGACAGACGAGGATGCGGTTCTAATTAATTCTGGTGCATGGAGTCGTATTTCAAAGTCCGAATAATACAGCAGATGCGCTATCGAGGAGGCTTTAGCGAAAACTAATCGGGATTCTGGAACGGGTTTAACGTAATAGGGTATTTAGCATTGGTACTAGTTGAAAGGTACGTTTGTAATTGAATTCCTACTTGAGAATGTGATTCTAAAAATATTTTTAATTTCATTTTTACGCCACTTTCATCGCTATTTTTACATTATATCTATTACATTGATGATATTGAACGGAAAGTCAAGCTTTTTAATAATATATTAATTGAGCTGTTGAAATTGAATGCGTCTTTAGTTGTATAGATTTCATAATATAAATAATATTAGACCACAGCATGTTTATCCTCTTCTTAGTAAGTTTTAATTTCAGGGGAAGTTAGGGTAATTTAAAATGGCTTTATAATAACTACTTATATACAATATAGGTACTCATTGTCAGTGTACTTCCCCAGCAATTTCTCTAGTATCGCTTCATCCCCTTAAACGGTGTAATAGCGTCGATAAAAGATGTTCGAGTGGACCGATCGTGAGGTGGTAGACGCGTCGGCGTCGCCCGGAGACGCTACCGACGACAACGGCGTCTACACTATAATATCTCCTCAAAGATTGTGTACTTCGCTTTCGTAAAACGCGAGACTGCCAGGCCTAGCGGGAGCTTTGCGGATTTGCTCGGATCGTCGACGCAATAAAGGAGATCTCCTTGTCGACTGGGGGTGTTCTGAAGAGGTTTCACGTGACTCATGCGTCCGTACAAACCGAATATAGACGATATATACAGTCTATTTCAAAGTATTTGTCGACATAACCGCTATTTACTTTATTGTTAGAGCTATACAAATATATGACCGAAATTATGTATTTTTCTGCACTAATTATAACAAAAATCCAAAAGAAAAAATCCCTTACCACAAAAATTAAAAAGATAAAAAATCTAAATGCGTATTTCGGCAACTACGTTGCCATCTTCAGTAGAAAAGCAAGAGAAGTGTTAAACGTTGTGTTTTCGGCTAAGGTAAACCTTGGAAGATATGCTCTTCACCAAATCACTAGTGGAATAACACTGACATCCTTTACAAACAACAAGGCTTATATACTATCTAAATCTAATGGAGAGTGACAAACTAGCAATTAAGTTAACAATAATTCGTATAAGCTGGACTCAGGTATTGGTCCTTTGTCGGAATTCATTAATTTATATTTGTTTTTAAGTATATAAATACTTTCGTAACTATCTAATTCTCTAAAATTATTTACAGTTTTAACTAGCCTAAGACTATCTGTAGCCATACCGTGACCTGTGTCTACAATATGTCGAACAACGCTAGATTTTGGGGCACAATAGGTCTTAAGGCCGAGTTGCCTCACGGGGTTAAACCTGCCCATGAAAGCAAAAAAAAAAAAACGCTAGATTTATCCGGTCTGTTGTGTGCACTTAGCAGTATTGCCTCAAATCGCTTATCTAGAAAACTAACAATTTTCTTCCATCATAAACAACAAGCTTTGTGTCTGAGACTCAACTGATCGTTAAAACTCCGTAATATTCCAAACGTAAAACCGGGTTCCCCTTGCACTACGTCAGTACAACTAGACGGACGCTAGACGCCTATCTGGCGCCGCCACTCTCATCTGGCGCTCGGATAATATATAAATCGTTCCGGAGCCGAGCCACGGCGCCGAAAACTTTTGACAATTCGGCGCTATCCGCTCCCTCACAACGACGAACCGGCGCTGCGTCCCTCTAATACACAGTCTATGGGAGAGAGACAATATAAAAAATTATTGATTTTTCATCTCCTAGGCGAGTAGGATGCTCCACCGATTCGTTAAGAGTATCGGACAAACTAATTCCTTTCTGGGAAATTGAACGAAAAGTTTGTCAGCGGGCATAGGAGAAAAATATTAATCTACAGGATATTTAGAAATATATGATTAATATCGCGGAGAGGATGTCAAAACCTGATTTTAGAATGTGCTAGCATTACGTGCACATATGCTGGGCACGTAAAAATTAAATTTTTCTAACAGGTATGATCAGATGGACGATTAATAAATAATAAGAATAACAGAGGCTCTAGGTTCGATCCCTGAGGGACACCCGACGTAACGGGCCGACAAAGTGACGAGAAGCCCTAGTATGTCACAAAGAAGCGAACGATCAGCTAAATATGAATGAATTAACAATAGCAGATAATCACTAAAACTCCTAAAAATGTCTCTGTAATCAATTCGATCAAAAGAGTCAAGGCTGTATGTGAGTAATAGTTCGATCTTTTAACTTTGGGTTTGATCTCTGCTTCTATATTTTTTCAAAATCTATGATTTTCAATTTTCTGGCCACAAAGATTTTGTCTCCTTCGTTTAGAACGAATGTGCAAATCTTGATGCTGATTTTTTAACATGAAGGTATCTAATTTTATTTAAACAGGATGAACCAGTAAAGTGTAACGCGTGTCAAAAGGCATAAGCGCCTGACAGAATTTTACAGTGGTTTTGAACATATAATGCAATCACCTGTATATAAATAGCTATACCAGTCGAAAGGTCTGCGTAAGCGATGCAGGCGCGCCATTGAAACTTCTTTCCTATCTCGCGTCGTTTAAAACTTATTTTGATAATAATAATAATAAAAATAATAAAATATTTATTTGCCGTCCGATCACATGGGTGATATAAGCAATAGTCAAAAGCACACAAATATAAAAACAAAAGTATGTTAGAATGATCAAAATTCCTCGTAAGAGTAGCAGCACTTATCAATTAAAAATTTTTTACAATTTCGCTTGAATTCATTTAAGACATTAATATTTTTTATATGCAGAGGCAAGCTATTGTATAATCTGGCAAAGCTATACTTTGGAGGCTTTTCGAAAAGAGGCGTAAGGTGTCTGGGTAGTACACAAATATTACATTGTCTTGTGGTAGTTCCTTTCCTCCCTAAGATATAAGTGACTATTTTTTTTACATGTATCACTGCCTTGTATATGTATATACTTCGCAACGTTAACAGCTTGTAGGCACGAAAGAACTGCCTACAGCAATCACGAGGCCCCAATCCGAACATTAAGCGCAAGATTCTTTTCTGAGCAATAAGTAAACGCCTGTAACCTGTGCTTCGTCCCCACACCAAGATGTTGTAAGAAATGGCAGAGTATACCAATGAGTAATATACATCCAGCAGGGAGTCACTATCTAGCACTGATTTTAGCTGGAAAAGAGCAAAAAAAGTTTGATTAAGCTGTTTACACACGTGTGATGTATGTTCGACAAAATTCAGGTTGCTCTCAACTATGATACCAAGAAACTTTACCGATTTTGACAACAGTATCGTCAAGTCGGCATACCTTCTCTTGTGAAAATGTATATATGTGGTTCTGTCTTTGTTTAAAATCAGTCTATTTGTACTACACCAGCTCTCAAACTCACATGTAACGCGACAAATTTCGTGCTCTAGATTCTCAATGGAATCAGAAGACACGGCAACCGTGGTATCATCAGCAAATAATACTACATGAGCATTTGCAATAAACTGCGGCAAATCATTTATGTATAGTAAAAGCAGCAAGGGCCCAAGAACTGACCCTTGCGGTACACCGAGCCTTACTGATTTTAACTCCGACTCGGCCTGCCGTAAAACAACCTTCATTTTGCGATCAGTTACAAAAGATTTTATCCAGCCTTGTAGAGGTTCTAGTATACCAAGCCGATACAATTTATCCTGTAGGAAGCTAGGGTCAACACTATCGAAAGCTCTTGCCAAGTTAAAAAAAAACACCAGCAACATATTGGCCTTTGTCAAGGTTATCGTATACGTATAAAGTCAATACTGGCCATTTCAGTCGATTTATTATTATTTATTAGATTAAACGAAATTGTATCTCCTAACGACAAAAACATGTTTTGTTCCTTTTCTCTCCTTACGATACTTCGAACAGATCCTGCATTATTCTGATAACAATCCATTCAATCATCGCTATGCGTCAATCAATCCAACCACTCGTAAAAAATCCAGAAATTTTCCGAATCGAAAAAAGCGAACATAATAAACTAAAAACAACGGATCAGATCCCCTTCCCTTCAGCACCCCCGTCCGTCTTTTGTTTAACTAAGCGTCCATTAACGCAGGCGATATCTACGTCGAGCGGATCGTCTTTTTTTTTCTTCCATTGCGGGAGCCAGTTAAGATAAGCGACGCCCTTTGTGCATTCCATCAAGTCCATTTGGCGCTTGAACTCCTACGGTTTCAATTATCACCTAAAGCGAGCGCCAGCCGTCGACTAGTCGTCGGGTCCGTTTCTACCGATCTCTCGGCGCGGAAATGATTAAAAATGGAAATTAAATCGTCCCATTAGGGCACTCCATCGGCTCGGCGCGTTCCGGGAATGCGACAACTCCGCTGCGAAGAAGGGATTGTCGAGGTTTAATTGAGGCGTTATGGTAATTGCGCGGCGGTACTTCGGTTGTGTTGTGTTCGAAATTAGTTTTTGCCAGGTCGTTATATGGAGCGTAAAAAATTAGATGTCTTTATAATTTGGGTAAGAATAAATATCAACTGCGCGGTTCATCGCAGAATTTGATTAGGTTTGCAGGTATTCGCCCTGGATATTCTTGAGTTTTCAAATTAAATATTCTTAATTTCTTCAAAGTTTCTTGAATGCCTGGCAATTTCGAACCCAGTCAAAATCGATGGATTTATCTTTTATGGAGAAATAGGCAATGGTGAATTTAATTTTAAGCAAATGTCACAGCGCCCGGTCAGGGAATTTATTGAAAGATTATAGAGGGTTGCTCATTAGTGCGTTAAAGTCCAATATAGTCTTCAAAAAATAAAACTGAAGGAATTTATTTTATGAAAAGTGGTACAGTAACCACAAACGCACATTTTAAAAATAATTTTAAGTATACAGGGTGATCCCTAAAGCGGGGCACATTAAAAAAAAATTTTTTAAACGAAACGCCGTGTATATCTTTTGTGTTTTCTTATCTGCTTTAAATTGTGTTTTCAACGATCCCCTGGTTTTTGGTTTTGAGTTATGCATTGTTGAGTTATTAACGAAAATTTAAAAAAAATGGTCGTGACAAGGTTTACCGTACTAATTCCATGCGACAGTATTACGATTAGCTAAGACAAAATTATTTAGTTAGTATGCAGCCAACGGATGTGTTGAATGTACAAAATGATTAAACATTAATTTTATTATCAATTTGGCGATTTTAAACGCTCCCTGAATTTTTTCAAATGGAACACCCCGTATATTATTAAATTTTTGCAATGGCCCGTTAATTGCGCTTAATTTTTGTTAATAATGTCCTATACCCCAACTCAATAATTTCAAAGTTATTTTCAATGTTTCATTACAAACCGCGAATTATTTGTTTTCGATTCGATCATGTACCGAGCAAACGCTTTGACAAACAAAAACAAATAAACGACAAAAGGTATTAAACTGTAATTTCGTTAAAGGTAATATTTACAATAAATTCTCAATATGACCTCCATTTTGATTAGAACACATTTGCAACCTTGACAGAAAGGACCTATGTATTTACGTGTTGTAACACCTCAATGGAAATTGTTTCAAAAGCATGTATTATACGTTGCCTCATATCGTCTGCTGTACTTGGAGGTGTCTGGTATACAATGTCTTTTATGTATCCCATAGAAAAAAATCAAGTTTCGTTAAGTCTGGCGATCTAGGTGGCCAACTAATACGACCACCGCGGCCTATCCATCTATCTTCGAATACTTGATTCAAATGTTGTCGGACATCTAGTGCAAAATGTGCTAGAGCACCGTCGTGCTGGAACCACATATTTTCCCTTAGAACTGGAGGAACGTTTTGCAGAAACTGAGGCAAGTCATATTTCAAGAAATTCAAATATTGTGCACCATTCAGATGTCCATTAAAGAAATGTGGTCCAATTATAATATTACCCATAATACCTCCCCAAACAACTACAGTCCATCGCCTCTGCTTATCAACCGCTCTTAATATTCTTGGGTTTTCTGTTGTATAAGTATGAATATTATGTCGGTTTTGGATATCACTCTGAGTAAAGGCGGATTCGTCAGTAAACAATACTTTTTGAAAGAAGTTAATTTTTTTTTTAATTTTCGTTAATAACTCAACAATACGTCACTCAAAACCAAAAACCAGGGGATCCTTGAAAACACAATTTAAAGCAGATAAGAAAACACAAAAGATATACAGGGCGTTTCGTTTAAAAAAGAAATTTTGAATGTGCCCCGCTTTAGGGCATCACTTCAAATTATTTTTAATATGTGCGTTTTTGATTACTGTACCACTTTTCATACAATAAATTCCTTCAGTTTAATTTTTTAAAGACTATATTGGACTTTGACATACTAATGAGCAATCCTGAATAACCACTCCATCTGGTGTGCGAGCACGCAAGTGCCAAAGGGACTTTGAAGTAAGTAGCTTACAGATCTTCATCCATCACTATAAATTTTGTTTTTATAGAAATTCCTAAAAAAAAACTATTGCCAATTTTAATACAAGGTCCTTTTTTGATTTTAATGCCAAAATCTGTTTTTTAAAAAAATCCAACAAAACTGGAAAAGGTTTGTTTACCTCTAAATTATAATCCATTTAGGTCAGCAATGCAAAAGAAACATGGTTATTCACGGTATTGTTTGCGTAATTTCATCAATTGAAACATCTGATATCCTTAACTGCTGAATCCTCCGTATTCGACAGGAACTAAGAATATCACCACTGCTCTTGCAGGGAATGATTCTAAAAGCACGCAAAGTTTTATTTAAATCTTTATATGCCAATTGCCTAGTTTTTGTAGCAATGGAGAAGAGGTGAACAATGTGCAACGATTACATCAACTCTCAGCAAATTCTATGTGAAGGTATTGTGTGAAGTGTAAACAAACTCAAGGCAAGGCTGAACAAGCTAAGAACGTTGGTTAGGGACAAGTTTTTGATGTTTAGTATTTAATTTTGTCAAGCTACTCTCTCATCATTTTTGTCACATGAATATTAAAAAATTGATACGCGAAAAAATAATTTGCTATTGGAAAGCTGTTTTTAATAATAAAGTCACAAATTTAATGAGTTTTCCATAGTAGATATTCTATATCCTCATACATGGTTTTGACTTGTGATCTGTATAGAAGAAGAAACTCGTAGGTAAACTTACCTACGAGTTTCTTCGTATAATAATAAAATGCAACGTGTCATAGAGTAGCACTGTTGAGCCTTGGTAAGGCGAAACGCGTCTGCTAATAATGACTGTTGCTTTACACGGAGAAAAATTTATTGTTAAGGTGGCACCAATTGACGCACATTGAACAACAATTTGTGGGTAAATATATGACAACAACAACCATTATTCAATACAACCTAAAACTTGTTGTCGAAAAACTTTGTTAGAACTGCCACAAAATTTGGAAGGATATAATCCCAAGACATGTTACAATCAACCAGTTGCTTGTTGTTTAACGAATCACAAAAATATGGTGTTTTCAACAAAATTGTGTGAAATACAGTATTAAAAATTGTTTATCACTACCAAAGCAATTTTAAACTTCAACAGCAAGTTGTGGATATTTAACAAACAATTGATTTTCCGTCATCATTTTCTACGTTTATAGTGTCACTTGATTTTGATTTTTGTAATCGCAATTTCTGTTCAAAGCGAACAATATTTTAGTAGATTCACACACAAATTCGGTGCTGTCTTAAATGTAAGCTGTGGAGGGTTTAAGTAAAATATCAGTATAGGATAACACATTTTTTTATTAATAATTAACAAAAAAAATAAACAAGATAAATTCTAAAACTGGGAAACACTAAAAATGAAGATTAAAATTTCAAATGTATCTTATCTCTAGTCTTATTTTACAAATGTCTCAAGGCAACGTATATTCTAGATCGTTTTGCAACATTTAAACAGGGGAAAACACTAGGTAATTTATCGAAAGGTTTAATGTACTCATCATTAGCAATCTGTACTTCGTACGCATAATATTCCATTCAGCTAGCTTCTCTGTAACAAAATTATCCATATCTAAGAGTCAGTAGACGTCAGAAGTGATCCAGTTTTCTTCAATTTTAATACACTGTCGTTCTTTTACACAAAACTAATAAGCTAACACAACGTCACAACCGAAAATATATGGCGTCGTCTACTCCGCCTGGTAACTAGTCTGTTTCTTCAAGGCTATGTAATACCAATGAAACACGCGGTTAGAATCACGTGATACTACTGTCCATGCCGGGACTTCCTGCATCACAAGTTGTAATATCGACAACGTAGGCGCCCTGTTGCGTCAACTACAATTGTGTGTAATGTAAATATTTCTTGACTGTACTGGTTTGAAAAATTGTGTTTACATCTACTTCACTTCATCGCACACGTTGTTCTGTATTTTAGATCTGAAATAACTACAACTATAATGTTATCGCCAAAGCGATTATTTGTACTGTAAAATATTTTAACACCAACAAAAGTGTTGTTGGTGGAACAAAACAAAAGTTTTGGAATATACTTACAAAACTTTACTGCAATACCAATTTATTTTTGAACCGATTGCAATGTAAGGACAATACTTTTTTTGTTGGATTTGCAATGTCATTTTTCTCCGTGTAACATTAATAATACTTTTTATGTAGCTGTTTATCTTCACAATAATAAAAATAGAAAGATTTTCTATACTATTACGAGATTTTCCGTAAAGAATCTGCGGCGCGGACTGTACCCCGCACTAGAAGCAATTTGCATCGAATCGAAATTGAACGGTCCCCGGTATTGTTGACGAACAAGGCAGGAGCGTGGCTTTCAACTCGAAATCATTTTAAAGCTTTCTGCCTTGGCAAACGCTCCTCGCACTCCGGGCCCACCCCCATCTCCACTGGCACCCCTTTCTACATGGGAATAAAATAAATGCGTCGACTGTGGCCGCGATACGCTTCGGCGAAACGCTACACACTCAGTAATAGCTCGGCGGCTTTCAACTCCCAATCCGTATCATCGTCCGCAGTCGATGTATCCGTATATAAAACTTTTATTTATTGCGTTGGATACGTCCCCCTTAGGGGCCCATTTAATTATATTAAACGCTGCTGGTCGCTGTTTGAGTGCGGACGCGGGTCTATGCAGTTCGTTTTTAGGGAAGTTTACTTATGCAAATCATAATGGAACTGTTCGAAGCGATCTCTGTTTGCTGAAGAGGCTCAGATGGTTCAATTCGAATAAAAATATTCTGATATGCTAAAATGATTTGGATACCGTTAATCCAAAACTTATAATATTGCATACTTCAACCCCCATAATTTTATAGCACGCATTTAAATAGATTATGGAATCAGGAGTATCTTCACCTGGTCATCCAAAGGTTAAAAGAAATTTGTGCATCATGAATAAGTGTATTTAAATCAAGCATTTTTAAGATTCTTCTTACATTGATAGTGCTGAGAAAATCGTTTAATCAATGCTATTATAGTTTCGCAAACTTGAAATCTTAACTAATCCTTAAGTTTTAGTTGATCAAGTAAATGGGTTCTTTAAGATCCTTTAAAAGATGAAGTCAAGAAGTAATATTTGCTGATCAATTGATGACCAAGTAGATTTGTTTTCAATTAAACATTAACTACATAGTAAACTACTTTTTTTTCATCAGTCAAAAGGTAGAATTGAAAAATATTGTTTATGAGAATCGAGTAATTATGTCAAAATGTCAGTTCGGTTCATCAAATCAATCCAGGTATAAAAGTAAAAGAATTCCAAGAAATCGTTTAATAGTTCTGACTCTATAAAAACTTTCCTCAGTCATTTCCAATCGACTCCGAAATACCACCTTAAATACATTCACATTTAAATTCTCCCCAAGAAACACTCAAGGCTACCCTATCCGTCCAACGGCTGAGGCCACTTTATCTTCTCGCTGGAAAAAATCCATTGCCGAAAGGAAAAAGGTTAAAAGTGTGACAGTAACAACCTTCTGATTGATGAGAGGGGCGGCCATGAGTGACCGAACGACGAGCATTTGTTTTCTTTAGCGATAATGTGTGCGTCCCCCGACTTTGCGAGAGTCCTGGAAAGTTTTCGCGTGGCGACAGAAGAACCGCATTTGCTGGATCATTTTTCTTGTTACGTTTTGTGGGAGTCCGAGATTTGTTAGACGCAGTAGCCGTGGTTGAGAGAAAGGCGATTAATTTTGCTTATTTATAATGTGATAATGGTTTACTTTGATTCTCTGTATTGAGGAAGCGTTACTAGCGTAATTTCAATTGTCTATTAAACCTTGCAGAGAGCAGAGTTTCAGAACATTAGGTAGAGCATTGTAAATTCGAATACTATGTCGAATATAAGATGCGTATCACTGAGAAAAATGGATTGTAGAAATTAGATAGTAAATCTCTTTATGTTAATTAGTAACATAATTATTGTCAAAACGACAATATGTGGGGTATTAAGAGTAAAATAACCAGATGTTACCATGCTTATAGTAAGAGGTAAAATCTGGATGTTACCAGGTATTCGATGCATATTCAATTTCTAACATAAATGTTCGTAACGCTCTTCCCACCCCTTGCTCTATTCATTGTCGATCTTTACCGAAGAAATCGACCAATAAGCTGTACTGCCACTCACACGTGTTATGTACGTGTGATACAGGTGTACGTATTCGTGTCGGTGCATGTTTGTGTCTGCACAGAGAAAAATCCATGTTGTAATATTTACACTTCACTGTTTGACGGAAATTGGAGTAAGAATTCCTACTATTGTGCAAAATTTTAGAACAACGGCGTTGCATTTTCCTATATCACGGTTACAAAAAAAGCAATAAAATTGTTTAAAAATATTGTGTGACAATCTTCTACAAAATATAGTGAAATGTTTTACAATATTTTACAACAAGTGAATATAATAAATTGCATATAATGTAGTGAAGACAGTTATAATAACAGGTGTAGCAAATTTACTGTGTTGTGTTTATTTAGGTTAGGTTAGGTGCTTGCAACAGTCACCTTACTTTGATTATTGAAAACGGCATTAATAATGAGATGGAATGAAATGAATGCTGTATAGTTTTATATCTATATAGTAGGAATATCATAATACTCATAATTGGTTTAGCTACATAAATATGTGATACTACAGCTTTTGTCGTAAAGATGGCGCTACGCTTGTTTCATAATCTTTGAAATTCGTACTCAATGTAAATTGTGATCGGTAAATGTGGCTACGTAATATCTATATGATGCTTATACATGGTTAACGTCGTGTAAAAAGTACTGTGGACAATCGCCCACAGACGAGAATTACGAGGCGCTTCAATACCGGTAGTACTCTACAGTACACGGGCCGGTCTGATTCCCGCAATCCTGCCCGATACGACGGCAATTCGCCCGGCTGTCACCGGCTAATCAAATTATATTAATTAATTATAATTAAAAATTATTAAACTATCTTTATTATAGTTTTCATTGTTAACAGTTATTATCAAATATAGTCAGCGCTACTAGACATTTTTTTCACATTTACTAACATGTATGCTCAAATTAATAATACAAATATAGTACACTTTACCATACGAGTTAATAAAAAGTATTCACAGATATTTACTATACAGATATTGTCACCGGTAATATAAAATATGATTGTCCCTATAGGAGCTATAAAATATATTAAAGTATACTATATTTATGTTAAAGAGTACTATCTATTTCTCTCAGTGTAGAATTTATTTGACCTAGAAATATCACAACGAATAAAATCTGACCGTCGCGTGTTGTAGGAGTGTGCTGTCGAATTTAGCTGAAATTTATTTATGTTATTCCGAACGTAGCAGGCAGCTGTATGCATATAATGATTATAAACTGTTGGGACACCCAGCTCAATGAAATAATCTCTGCAGGAATCTCTCCTTTGTAGATTGTAAATAATACGAAGAGCTTTTTTCTATATTTTAAGTATTAATTTTGTATGTGAATTTACCCCCCAAAATAATAGACCATATGTCAAGTATCAGTTAAAATATGCAAAATATATTGTTTTTAATGTACTAATATCGCAATTATTTGATTTCATTTTTTTTAAACCTTTTAAAGATTAGTTTAATTTATAGAGTATTAGGTTACATAAATTTCAACAGTTCTAAAATTCTCTTTCATGTAATTGGTATGGAATATTAAGTAGTAATTTTTGTACAAAACGTTAAAAAAGAATATGATTTCGCGGATTTTAAATTCATTCTTAAATATCATTAAAAAATAAACAAAATTTAACGCTTTAACCACATTCAAATATCCAGGGATAAAAATATTCCGAGAAAACTACAAAGTTAAATTATTAGCCAATATTTCGATACAAGTTCATAGAGGCAGAATGTAAAAAATTTTAAAATTCTCTGGTTAACAATAAATCTATATTGATATCTGTACTCACGCTATTTTTTCTCTCCCTGTTCAACTTTCCTAAACAACTTTTTTTTTTATTTTTGATAGACCTCCTTGAAGATGCAAATCGATTGCATTGTTCCGAATCAGTTTCCAAGAAAACGTCAATCGTCCTTGAATTCATATCTGGAGATCACTTTCACATTGTAACCTAACAAATTTTAATTGTTTTTTCCACTTAATTAAGTTCTTAGACCCTAACATATGATAACTAGCTTTGAAAACATATTAAATCATCATCGAACTCTTATTTTATAACAATTTAAAACTGACATTTGAAAATTGCAGATCTCATTAATTTTCTGTTTTTTGTTGTTCCGCCGCTAGATGACTCTGGCTTGACAAGTCAAATTCTTTTTTTTTTTTAATGTTAAATTAAGTAATTTAATATGATTTGTAACACAAATAAACTCAAATTCTCTCGTAAAATAAAATTAATATCTAAATATTTTGTATTTTCCTTATTTGTTTTGTGTTCTGAGTTTGTACTGTTAAATTTCATGGGTGTGACATGTTTCTCGATCACACCATGTATATTTTCCTCAAAATAAATAAAATGTTACGCATGATCTAAGCACCAAAACCAGGATATTGAACAATGTGTTTGTGTTGTGTATTTTCATGTGGAATAAATAATACAATGAACACCCAATATTCTATGAACTTACATTAATTTTTTGAATTTCCAGGTTCGGAATAGTTCCTTTACCGCTAGTCCGCTACCTAAGAATTCAAAGTATTATACAATAAAAACGGACAGGGCAACACATGAATACTATTTTCCATTAAGAATACACACGATTAATTCACTGCGAAAGGGGCAATGATAAATGAACTACATTATCTCCTGTTAACACTCACGATAATTACGCAATCGTTTCTACAGTATTTCCTGTCCCCATAACCCGTTGCCGCATCTGCCTATCTGCTACGGATTTAGACGTTTCAATTAACTAAATGTTCCCCGAGTTACCTGCCGCCTCTCCGCGTCCCATTTTGCCCGAATTCGCGATTTATCGTTCCGACTTCATCTAAATGTTAATTCCTCGGAAAGATTAGGCCTCCCTAGAAATAGTTCTTCTATATTCGAACACTTATTCGACGGATTCACGAATCCGGATTGACGACGCTGCGGGAATTTTAAACTTCTCAAGCGAGCTGCCTTTAACAGCACCAGTAATCTGTATTCACTACTTGTCGCTTATTAACAGAACACATTTCCGAAGAATTCAAGAAAACTTTTTACGTACTGGACAATGAAAGCATAATAAACAGGTGCCAAAACCTGTAACAGAGGATGAGAATTATGAAATAATGGTGTTATGGTGTCCGCTCACTTATTTGACTCACTGTATACTGTGAGCAAGAGTATATAGGTATTGTCTAGAAACGCCTCTGGGCTTCAATAATCGCGAATCTAGGATAAATCCCAGACCCCGAAGCTGTAATATTGGCGCTCCGAAATGGACAAATATTTGGCAAGTCAATAGCGAAAGACGGATCCATCTGTCCTGAGTCAACAATCACTCCATACCGTCCGTTTAATATATCATGGGGAAAGTAGTTCTCTCCAGCTCGTCATGTACCGAGGCGGGATTTAGTTACAATTTCTGATCGCCTTTAAACTCCAACTTTCCACTAATGAAGTACGGTACGGTTTCCGGCGTCGATATTATTCAAAGCGGAAGCTTTTACGCCCATTAGCGAGCATTGTTTCTGGGCGCCACGCGTCCACGTCGCTTCGTCACCCTCGCGTGTCTCCCCTAGCGACTGTCACCGCTATACGCACTCATCTCTCGGTCGTCTGTCGTCACGGCCCGGGATTACGGGAAGAGTTGGGACGTCATTTAGCGTGCTGGTAGCGTAGTTTTTGAACGCGGTCCAAAAGCCCTTGTCAGTAATGATCGCCGTTAGGTATAACGTCACGGATTGTCAACGGATGAATACTGACGTTGACGTGTAGGACGGAAACCAATTGTATCGGCTTACTGCGATTAGACTCCAAATTTTTACGGATTGGTGCTTAAGCAAACTGCGCAACGTTACATTTCTGTCAAACGCAAATTATTATGTGTTGTTAAACAATGACTTCAGTGTAATGATAATTGTATGGACGAATAATTTTTGTAAAGATTTTGCAAAGATTTAAGTAACGTGATGATATAAGGATTATTATTTCTATTGTTGAAATTGTTGACTTAATAGAATTTCTATTTTTATTGATATAATACATTTTTAGGAATAGTCTCTTACGCCAATTCTGTTCTTACAAAGGGAAGTTGTCAGATGTTAACCCCAGCTTCGATCCTGGCTTTGTCAGTTGGTAGTGAGGGGACCCCTTGGAGTACTTTTGTAAAATATTAATTATAGATTGCCAGACATTTATTTTTTTTCGATTTTTTAAAGTTTACAGTGGTTGATAGTATCGCTTAAGTACACTCGAATACCAGATAGGTTTACAAGCTTCTAGTGGTGTAGTGGTAAAACCCAGTGTTAGTATGCGGAAGGACCATGGTTCGAATCCCCGATGTAATCGATGCTTTCATTTCTATTTTTTCACCGTTTCAAGTTAAATATTAAAATAATTATAAAGATCAAATGTATTGGACATACATTACCGTGGTCAGTCCCATTACTTAGGCTCCTCTGGTATGATGGATAAAGATAGTTAGTAGTTTAGAAATAACAGAAGCAATGATGACGACTCCTACAGCGGTAATGAGGTGTCTCCCTCTTCTCCATGGTGATAATAGGGCAGACAAGAATGGGGCATCTCAGATTGCAAGAAATTGTGGCACTTGGTCCAAATCTGCAGGATTGGGACACAACATTATTGTACATCATGTTGAGGGAACGGAAATTTCGAGGTGAAAATCACGGATCGGATAAGCACCATGATCACAATCTCACTAGGAAAATTTGCTGATGTTTTTCAAGCAACTGCGTATGCAATATTGGTTTACTTTAAGTCCAATTTTAACCAATCTCGTATTCGAAGCTTTAATTTCAGAATATAATCAAGCCTCCTGTTTCCACGATTTAAAAAAAAATTTGCACACTAATTTCGATTGCTACCAAATTTTTTTGTTTATAAGTTATTTTCATCAGGCATTTTTTCGTTTTTCTAAAATCATTCCCAAATTCCTCAACATGTTCAGAGCAACGGTTCATTGTGTCAGCACGTATACTACAGCAAAACATTTACCGGTAATTGCATGAATCAATTACGCTAAGTGAAGATAGCATTCTTGATACGACATATATTGCATTTGGCCGGGTAAGTGAGTTTGTCGGGCGCTCCCCATTCTATTCGATTTATCTCCCTGCGCGCAATCAGCGCAAGGAGGACAGGCGGACCGACGACGCAGCGGATCCGGCATATACCAGAAATCGGATTACGTTCGCAATCTTTGTCAGATACTTCCACTATAGGAGTTTTCAAAAATACTTAGGTGGAATTTACAGCATGATGGAAAAACGAATTTTGGGGAAATTTGAGAGCTGGATTGAGCCTCCTACCTATATATACAGGGTTTCCCACAAAAATCACATTAAAACAGAAAATATTGACATAACAAGAACACCGTTGTAAATAGAATTAAATTCTGCATCTGATCATCCAATAATATACAGGGTGTTCCATTTGAAAAAAAGAACTTTTTCAACATTGAAGATTTTGTAATTGGTCATGCGGTTTTGGACAGCCTGTATGCGACAAATCGATTGTCAGTGTGGATTTCGAAAGTGTCATTCTTGTGCTTCCATCTACCCTAAAAGTGTTTATTACCAGTCGAAAATGGGCAAAAGATACTGTGTTGCAAATAACGCTACATCTTTCAAAATTTTCAAAAAAATCAAGATATCTAAGTAGCAGTTGAAAATAGGTATAGGGAAACCTATTGGAACTCATCATAAAATTTTCTCAGAAATTTAAAAATGAAATAATATACAGGGTGTGCCATTTAAAATAAGAAAGTTTATGGCGACTTCCGGTATAACCGGAAGTGGTAAGACCCTGAAAATATTTTAAAATGACAGAGAATCTTGAATAGCCCCGGATTCCAAAAATTCAGAGTTCCAGGTTGTTTTTAACCTCGGAAACTTCTAACGAACGGCTACCGTGGAAAACCCTGTATAGGTTCTTGGACAAACAACGAAGCTAAACAATCCTTATTTATTTAAATCGGGAATGCTTCGAAAATAGTTATCGATATTTCATTACACATAAATATTTCTAAAACAATAAAGACGTGGAATACATCCTTGTGGGACGCATAGATTTGCTATCGACAAAATAGGTATAGGGTTCATCGTCAGATTCAAATCAAGTGTATCGCATTCCATCTAAAGTCCATATACGCTCTCCCTGCATGCAAAAAATGCTTTGTAGCGGAAATAGATAAAGCAGAGGCGACTGACGGCGCGCGGAGGGGTCCCAGCGAACCCCTCAATATACATTTCACTGTGCACACTCAATAAAATACAAAGTGTAATATGGGTTTGCCCGCGTTCGATATTGTGTTTACACGTCCTTCATCGTTCAACAGCTAAATCAACATCGCCACCGGCTGACGACCGCCATATAGACCATATTACATTCCTACGCCGCATAAAATTAACTTCGGATAGCAATAGTTTTACGTCGCAAATTGCGTGGTGACGTGGCATCTTAGGCAAGATACTCAAGCGCACATGGAATAGTTAAATAGACGGTTTCGGTTTGTTCTATATACAGGATGTTTACGGTCTTACAATTTTAGTTTTAAATGGTGATTAAATATCTCAAAATAAGATCATTAACGTAAAAAGATCTTGACAAAAGTTGCATATTAATTAAAGAAAATGTTCATAGTTTTTATTTTTTTATTTAGTTTATAGTGATGATTAAGCACATTATATTAAACATTTTTTTTATGTTTTTCATGGAATCCACTTTACACTAGTTGTTCAAATTTATCGCCGTGTTGTTGAACGCAAAGTCTCGCTCGATGTATCTTGCCGGAGAATTGTCGCCGTAGCTGTCTCAACGCGGTTACGAAAATCATCTAAATCAATTATGTCCTTGGTGTATACCGTTGTATAACATAGATGGCGTTGACACGCGCGACATATGCGATATACGTCGTGGCATAACAGTATGTAAGAACCTACAAGTATAATGTAACGTGTAAGCCGACCTGTAAGTTAAATATAGTGAATCAGCAATAATTAAAACGTTTTTCAATCAATCACAAATCCCCAACAATATACAACATATACCATGGTCTTCATGACGCTCCATAAGTAGAAATCAGGGGGGTCAAGGTCGGCTGACCGAGGAGGCCATGGTACAGACCCCCAATTCACTTATTTTCAAACACATTATCTAAAATGTTGGCGAATTAAACGATTTCAATGCGACCATGCGGTGCGTCATCGTGAAGAAACCACATTTGTCGACGTACATTGAAAGGAACTTCTTCCAATATTTCCATCAAATGTTTTTGCAAAAACAAGAGATAATCATTCAATCGATTTTGCTACACAATGGGTCAATAAATTGTCCATTGAATAGTCCGGCCCTGACGTTTATCGAAAATTTGTGCCGGAAATGATTACGATGAACAGCAGGTGGAATTGCCACAGCCCAAATGTGAGTATTACGACAGTTATTTATGCCGTTGCGTGTAAACGTTGCTTGATCAGTCGCCAATACAATGAATGAAAAGAATTTCTGCATGTTTTTGTAGAAACCATCGGCAAAATTGTAAACGTAAAGGATGTTCTTAAAGTTTTAAACCCTATACTTTTTATACATAGAAAGGATACAACTGATTCTCACACAGTGTTCGCCGGACAAATCGATTTAATACATTTACTTGGCGAGATATGTTTCGAGTACTACAACTAAGATTTTAGACTTTAGACAGCGTATACAATTGACTTGCAGCAGCAGAATTCTGGCGTACTTCACCAGAAATTAAGAACATGTCAACGTATTCACTGTTGGTGCGATGCACCATTTTTACTTTCCTTATTAGGATTTATTCGGAAAAGTTGACGTTAAACCAGCAATGCAGTGACAACTAATGAAACAGTTTGACAGATTGGAAAAGTTACAGACATTAGCCTACTTAAAAAACGTAAAAAATTCACTAATGACACTAGGAACGCTGAAAACTAGTGGAGATAAACACGGGCTATCCTAATACTGGTTTAAAGACAAAATATTTTCTATCTGTCAACGTAAAGATATCCAGGCTGTTCTATTTAAGACAATAAAGTTATGCGTTAGTGATGGAATATTGGTTTTTGTTCCGATACTTGCTCCTCGAATAGATTAACCAGGTAGAAATAGAAAACAATACAAACCAAAATATTTTCTTAAAAATTTCGAAAACGAATCGATCGATTTAAAAAAAACTAAACCCCAAAATGTAGTATTTCAAAAGACCATTAAAAAAATGAGAAATTACCCCTTCCTATTTGAGATCTTTATGGGGTAACTCCCGGAGGCAGGGTGTTGTGGAGTGGCTAAGTTAACTTTTCAATCAAAAGTTGTCCTCCTCGATAGTACTTCTTACGTGTTTCAGAAAATTTTTCATAATTTGCCAGTTTTTAAATGAACACCCAGTATATCCCAATATCTAATTTTTCAGAAATTGTTACACCCTGTATTACCTAACAATATTTTTGTTTGTTATTTTAATTTTTTTTGCAATTTTGCAAAGAAATGTCAAATGTTTTCAATAATAATGAAAATTTTGTCAACAATATTCTTTTTCTGACGAAACTACTTTTGCTAAGTTCTGGATTGGCATTTTAGTGTTGAATATAGGTTTAATTTTGATTTATGCAAAGATAAAAAGTTGTATTCGTTTTTTATTAAGTTTTTATCCACATTAAAGAATACCTGATATTTTTTTCATCACTTGTTTTTAAGTGGTGCTTGTCGGAATATATTTTTTTTTAATAACAACGTTTTATTTTTAATCTGCCGTTTGAAAGAGCATTTTTTTTCTCTTTACATTAATATTTTTAGTAAAAAAATTGCAGTGATATTAGAGCAGAAGAGATATTTATAATACCAACAAATTCGATGACTAAGTTGATGCTAAGTACATTATTTTCTTAAAAAGTTATTTCTGTTTAAGAAAACATTCACTTGTTTAAGTTTGTTAAAATTTCTCGTAGAATATTAATATTTTGCAGGGACTATTTTTAAATTTTATTCAACCCCTTTTACAGCCAATAGAGCACGTGTATTTGTGGCATAGACTGTACTTTTAAACTGTATTTTCGTACATACCAGAAACACCAGTCGGTAGGAGAGAAAACATCGGGCTTTTCTCCAAACGCAATCTGCCCTGATTTGATTCCAAGACACGTAACCTTTTAAAGCCCTTTAATACGGGCACTCGCCGAGTAATTTCGTCACGTGACGTATACATTCTGCTTTCTTCCCTACCGCCATATCGATGTTATTATAGCCTTGCGATGATGGGGCAGCGAAAAACCGCTGTATAGTAACAGCATTGTTTCATCAAAATTAAGATTCGACTCGTTGATGACGTTTTTTTCTAATGGAGGGGAGGAAAGCAGGCATTCGACTGTATCGTCGATTTACCAGAAGCACCGAGAAATCTCAGAAATTGTCCCTTTGTGCATTATAAATTCGGTGATGTATCAATTTGCTGTTTTAGCCTGATAGAGAGAATACATATATTCCGCTTTATTTCACAACAGAGCGAGTAAAAGACGAAGAAGGGTAAGAGAGAGGATCGTTTTGCTGACGTATAATGTATATTAAGAGTACAAAGAGGGTTCTTTAATACCCTAATGGGTTTTAAAGGGATTCGCTAGAACAAGTGGATCAGTGCTAATGGCTTGATGAGGAGCTGAATTAAGTAGATAATGATGCATCATATTCTGAAATATTATAAAATTTTCTATTCTAGAATCTAAGCTTCATTAAAACAACAATTTTTACGTTAGTCTAAATTTGCAGTACCTTCGTCTGGAATATAATGAAGAGTAACGAACTGACTTTACCAACTTTCTCATTAGCGTTATCGAACAACCCCGGACAGCAGAGCGACATCTTGAGGGAAGATAATTACCGACGTTTAGCACTCGACGAATTTTGACACCGACTGTTATAATGATTGATGATCAAATAATGGGATTTTGGTAATCGTGTTGATGCGAATTAGGATGTAATATACTTGACACAATTTCGCTTTTAAATAATCACAATATGTACATATATCCAGTTAGCAGTGGATGGATATTCATAGAAAAGAAATTCTTTAAGACTATTCTATACTGGTTGTGTGGTTTTCCTTGTTCTACTTTATAAAATTAAGCAAACAGTTGGTAAAAAATCCTTTTTTTATTTTAATGTAGTGTTTTAATAGTTATATGTATCACTAGGTGTATCACTAGTAGCACCTTAACTCTTAAAATTAATAAACTCAAGTGATTATCTGAATAAAGCCAGAGACTGCTAGACCATTTTAAAAAATTTTTCTCTGGCGAATTACAGAAAATTGTTTTCTATAATTTTTTCTCGATAACGGTCAGAGATAAGAAAATACAAGAGATCAAAAAGTTTCTAAACAAGATAGAAAATTTATTGCGTATTTTAGAATCTAGCAGTGGCGCATCGCAAAAAAGTTCAGGGTGGGAAAAGAGGGCATGACCCCGAAAAAATTATTACCCTGTAGATTTACATCATCATTTGGCATGGCTAATGATGCGTAACCTACCTTCCAAATTTGAGGAAAATATCTCAAAAACTGTAGGAGCTGTACAGTAAAAAGTGAAAAAATCTTGAAATTTCAACGAAGCGTTTGCAGACCTATGTTTATATGAAATTTTAGGCACAAAATAAACCAAATAACACCCTGTATATGTATGTATGTCCACTATACTTTTCTATTTTTTTGATAAATATATCTATCTATCTATGGGAGGTGTTGTTGATCGGTTGGATCAATATTTGCATGATTACCAAATGACGCAGACACGTGGAAAGAAATATTACAAAAAAAAATATGTTTTCATTTAGTTGATCTTTTTTTATTCAGCTCTTTCGTTTTATATTAAAAGAATGACGGAAAAACATCGGGTTGTGTATTTATTGTACCTTGTTTCAAACTGCAAAACACGGAATTAAACTTTTAATTCAACATTTTGAAATTCTTTATCTTGTTTTTAATTTAAATATATATTATATGTTTGTAATCTACTTGATTAGACTTTTTAAACTTCAAATGGGTCCATAATTTACATTTTTCTATGAAAAAAAAATAAAGCATGAACATGGATTTTCTATAAAAGAAAAAACGATTTTTTTTTTACCGGAAATTGCCAAAATAAACGATCCTTAAGGGGTTTTAACAATAAAATATTTCTTACTCTGTATTCCAATTATCAATTATAACAAACAAAGTGATAGCATAATCGACAAGGCTGCCTAAGGAGCAAGTTTGGCTCCCTCTTAAAGATTTATCACCCTTACTCCTAGCCTCCTGCGGCAACTAAATCAAAGTGCGTATTTTGTCATACTCAAATTTTATTTTCCACCACTTCATCTTACTTATATGTCCTCGTTTGCAGCCTAACTGCCGGCAGTTCCACCCTACCCCATGCCATCCCCCACCAGTCATACATAAAAGTCTCAGACGACATCGGCGATGCTAACTGAAAATAACAGGGTTTCCCATTTTTACGGTCCCCAATTGATTTATTCTCACAATATTTTATGTCCGCAATATACCCTCGCGGTTGTTACAATAATTGGCTCTCCCTCAAACCAGACATCGCATTACCTTGTATATTAGCCCGCATTATATTATATTTTTGACTTTAAAGAACGCGAAATTCCGTTGCGGATTTTCCCTCCCGCCGGTAGGCGTCACTGGCGGTTTCAATCTGGCTCCCGCGGGAGCGATTTGTACCTCGAGAAAGTGTAAACGCGTGAAACCGCCACCAGGAACCCTCTGGAGGGATGCACGGTGTATTTAAATAATAAATAGGTCTGAAATTACTTTCGACTTAAACGTTGGTGGTCGGTAGATGCGAATGTTAAATGCGGAGAAAGATGAAAGCGGATCGATCGGGGGAAATCGCCTTGTATCAGCGGAAACGGTAGAAATCTAGTTCGATATAAGTCCGACAGAAATCCCGGGATTATTTCTTATCGGACTGGCCCAGTCGAGAGTGAAAAGTGCGCTCGAAAGAATTTGGAACGTATCTATAGTGAGTGAGAGTACAAACATGATTCAGTCATTTCTTTTAATCCGTGCTTTGTAGGAATTAAATCAAAAAAGATATGAGCATATATATCGATAAAGATATTTCTAAGTTTTAGAATTTTTAAAAACAAATAAACCCACGTACAGAAAAGGAAAAAAAATCCACCGAGCTTAAAGTGAAAGATCATTGTGTTATAACATTCAGTTTGTGTAGTGCATTAGTGTAATTATTAGTAATAGTTCTAGTTGTTAGTTGTATATTAAGAATTTGTTGTGCGCGGACCACACGCATTTTTATTATATTTTAGTTGTTCTATTTCTGTGTTTACCTTCAACGTTTATTGAACTGTCCCTTCATTTCATTTTACGACTCTTCTCAAATTTTAACGTTACTGTCTTTTACCATTACGTGTTCAGTCCCAAATTCATTGTATTACCCAAAACCTTTTTGCTGTTTATATTAGTTAGATCGTACACAATTGTAACCACCTTACTTTGACATTCACCGACAATTCTATACTTCAATATATATATTTCTGTTTATAACTTTAACACCCTCCAATCGCATAGATCCGACTGTCTTGTTTACCAAAACGCGACAGCGAAGGACCACCCGTTGCGTTCGATTCTATGAAATTTGACGACCTAAAGGTCATATAAGGATGCCCCTTCAGGGAAACAAGCCAGAATCATCCTGTTGTCCGAACACTTCGTGTATCTCCGCTGTTATACGTGTTAGACAAGTGATTGCAAATTGTCCTAAGTAAAATCACTCTTTTTGTATTTTGTGTAATAAACATAGTTAGAACAAGTGAGTGTTTTATTTAAACCCGGACAAATCGGTTGTGGACGAGCGGAACCATAACAATTGATATACAATTTTTTACAGGGTATATATTGTAAATTATTAGCTCTGAATGTAAGAAATTATCTTTTTGACTAGCGGTAATATATAATCATAAAGAAACTCTCCCAAATATTTAACATATATATATACAATGTGTAAACTTCTACGGTTTCCAATAGGCAGAACTTTTTTAATATAAATTTTAGGAAAGCAAGTCATTCTGTATAATGTTCCTTGCTTGATCCGAAACTAACAAAAACGCTGTTTAATAAAGTTTAATATAAATTTGCCGTATTTTCGAAATAACGGTAATATTTACATTTTCTTTTACTAAAATGACCTAAGAATAAGTGGTAATACAAACAATAAACAAAGCAACTAAAACTACAAAAAATAGGGCTAAATGTTCCACTCGAAACGTCTCAATGAGCTACAGAATATATCACACCTCTCGCAGATATTATTATATACTTCCGTCATAAACAGAAATGGCGACTTGCCTAACACGTTAGTTGTATTATTATAGAAAGTACAAATATTGCGTGTAACAAGTCTAGGCACAGCAAAATTCAACTTATACATTATGTACGGGCAATCTATAAAATTGTCACTTTATACAAAATTTTAAAGCAATATTCTCACGCCTAACTGCAAGTAAGGTGGCACCCAAAGTATTTAACAATAGCGAGTGATCAAAACCACGACATGGATAGCTATTAAACCTGCGAAGGCAAAGAAGTTTTAAAAATCTTCGCTGCACAGCTTCAATCTGCGTCATATAGGACTGATAACACGGGTTCCACACCAAAGCATCATGCTCTAACCTGGATTGCACAAGACCGTTAAACAGAACTTTAAGGGTATGCACGTTTAAAAATAGTCTGGTGTTACGACAAATAAATCCAAGCGTCTTGCATGCAGATCTAGTCATATCGGATATATTAATTTGTATATATTAATTATATATGTGATTATTAAAAGAAATAGTGCTGTCGAACTCAATACCCAAGTAACCCTGATGTTAGTACATCTTGTTAAAAGTTTCCAGCCAATGCAACACTGGTAGTGAATGGGTGAACGTCTATGGCTATAAGTTAAAATTTTACATTTAGAAACATTCAGGTCCTGTAGATTAGCGTCACACCACTCAATATTGAGCTGCAAATTTCTAATGGACGAGAAAAGCTTAACGTCATCCGCAAAACATAAGTATTTCCACAATTTAAGTGATCATTCACAAATATCAGGAAAAGTAGATGCCCCAAAATGGAGCCTTGGAGGACCCCCGATCTGATAATCCGGCTACCACACACAAAACCATTATAACTAACAAGAAAAGTCCGATCAGAGAGGTGGGATCGCATCGATTCCAGTACAGTAGCACCGAAACCGCAACAGCTAAGCTTGCGTAATAAAAAAAAAGTCTTAGACAGTTCAGTGTAGAGTAACAGCAACATCAACAGCCTCAGAAACATATTGAACAAAGGTAACAAGATTGATCAGCGTAGACCTCCTGTTCGTGAAGCCATGTTAACAGAGAATAATATTGCTACTAAGAGCTAAATATATATGTCGGTACAAGATGGATTCGTAAACTTTGGCTAAGTTTGATAAAACCGAGATGGGGCTATAGTAGTATTTATTTGGGAGGCATCGCCTCTCTTAAATACTGGGCAAACCCGTGCGATCTTCCACTAACCCGGAAATGTAGTCGTCCGCAAGGCTAAATTGGAAATGTACTGGAGTGGTTTCACAAATGCGTTGAGGCAATCCTTAAAAATGAAGCTGAATGCCTGATCAGAACCTGAAGTTAATTTGCATTTTAAACCCTTAACAGCAGCCCTTAGAATCGTTCTCATATATTGCAGGAATATGAACGTGAAGTGCATCATACAAGGTGGATGGTTCGTCCAAACCAGACGTAGAGGAATCCCGAAAGACGTTATCAAAATATTTACTAAACGCATCTACGATACTAATTCGAGTGCTATAAATAACTGGTCTATTTCTATAAAATTAAAAAATTATTTCTCAAAGTTATTTCCAAAGTTATGAACGTAACATTTGCAATTATCAAATTGCGCATAACCAATTTTAAAAGATCTGCAGTTCGATGCAGATTCCAATTTAAAATAGCTTTGGGAAAAAAGATTTATACATTTCCCAATTAAAATTCCATTTGTAAATAAACAAAAATCATTAAAATTATTCGATCTAATGCATCCCTATACCGCCGTATTAAAGTCATTTTCGCTTCCAGCAAATTACATGCAGACATTGCATATCTCCATTCCTAGATTGCTGGCCCATATCCATGTTAGTACAAATATAACTGGAGCAGGGAGTGCAAATTTAAACGAAACGATCCCCAGGGGCATGACGTTTGATATATGGTATATTAGCAGGGGCGGGCCGTTTGAAACGCCTACTGTGATGGTAGTAACAAATATTTTATTACAGTTATTATGCTAGCGGCAAGCGGTCTGGGCTTTTAATCTAACTGAAACGCTGTTTACATAAATTTGGGTTTGTGACATTTTGGCTCCGCTTCGAAGCGAAACTAGACACGAATTTGTGATTTAGTGTTTTTAGTAAAACTTTTTTTGTACTATATTTTGAAATATGTAAATCCATAGAAATTAATTATTACTACAATTGCATATATTATCAATATAATTCCAAAATTAGTCGAAAAGGGCATTACTTACCAACCAAACTCGGTTTTGGCACCGAAAGATTCGAAGCCACCACTCATGTTCGTATGTTCTTTTTTCACTAAACTAAACTATAACATCAGGATCACCACAATTATCCATCTTCTGAAAAGACAAAAAAAAAATCTTTGTAAATATTTCTTCTAAGTATTTTATTTCATTTCACATTGAGAATTTTAAAAATTTGAATAGTGAAATTTGTAAGAAATAAAGAAACTGTTATATTAAATTTGAAGATTACAACTTGGTGGAATTATTCCTCTAAATTATCTCGAATTTCCTAGAAAATTACTTTTATAAAGATTTTAAAATTTTGGTTTCTTTCTTTTTATTACACCCTACAATGTAAGTTTTTTAAAACTCGACATTTTCATTAGATTAGTACTTCCAAAAGCGAAATTGCAGAGAGCTACTTAACTAAGAATCAGTCAGTGACAGAATTTACCGTAATTTTTTGTTTTAAAATTCCGATGTTGTTATCCAAATTAGTTTTATAAACACGCTGTTTAACATATCCCCTTAAAAAAGAAATCCAATGGGTTTAAATCATGAGAACGAGTCGACCAATTGACCGGCCCGTAACGACCTATCCATCTATTTCCGAAATGTTCTTGCAGTTAATTTCGTAGCAACATTATTGAGTTGAGCAGGGCATCCATCTTGTTGAAAATATACACCTTGAAAGTTAGGTTCGTCTCTTACTGCAGGCAACAAAACATTTTGGAGCATCTCTAAATACGTATGTTGATTCACATTTGCATTAAAAAAATTCGGATCGATAGTTTTTCCACACGTTAACCTTTTTGTAATATTGACTTTTCGTCGCAATTTTAAAATGAGGATTTTCTCTCGACCAAAATCTATAATTCCGCGGTGCAACTTTCCCATTGGTTGTAAATGTCGATTCATCCGAAAAAATAATGTTTTTGTATAAATTTCGATTTACAGATTGGTTTCCTCCTTGCCCATAAGAAAAAGTCTAGACGCAGAGCATGATCACCATTTTTTAATTCATGTACGAAAACCGTTTAATTTTGTTTTCTTTAAAAATTCTATGCAAATGTGATTTGCTAATTATCTGATTTAACTGTATAGACCTTTTTCGTAAGGATAATTTTGGATATGTTTCTATAGAATCTAGAGCCAGTATCGTAGCAGCATCTACTTCATCGTGTATCATTTTTCTTTTCTTGATGTTATGTATGCTACCTGTTCTTTCAAATTTTTCTACCAAATTTCGTAATGCATTAACACGTGAACATTAGGAGACTTCTGTTGAAATTTTTGAATTGCAAAGTTATAAGAAGCCTCACTAGTTCCATAATATTGAACGAGTTAAACTCTTTGTTTTAAATCTAGCATTGCTATTATCTCTCAGTAAAGATTAACAAATACGTAATGACATTGACAACTAACACGTAACTTGATTTACTTATCAGGTTGTTATGGAGGATAACAGGATAATTTGATTTAATCAAAAACATGAAACTAAGAAACGTTTTTGCTTAAATTTTTGTGTTTTTCTGATTTTCTCAGCTGCTAAAAAAATATTTAGATTTTTGTTTCGGAATTGGTGGTTTAGAGACAAGCAAATATTTTTATAAAGAATGACATTTTTTTGGTTGAGCTACAAATCATTTTTTTTCCCTCTTGTTCAATCTACCCGGGAAGACACTATGCATATTGAATTAGGAAATGCGAACAAAAAATGTTTTTAATGCAAATTACGCAATTTAGAATTATACAAAATTGAGTGGGGTTTTCTAATACATTAGTAATTATCTACGGTTTTTTTTTAATTAACAATATATTTTATCTCAGTTTCCTTAAAGTTATAATAACTTGCGTGGAATATTCTTCAAATAAATTAATTATTGCGCGTCAAATATACAGACTGATTCATTTTCGATCCTCAGCATTGAGATCTTGGTTATTATTGAAGATAGACGATAGGTTTAAATTTGGCAAAGTTGCTAAATTTTGTGGTTATTATGATTCCGAAAAGAAAATACACTTAGAACAACTGACGTTTGAGATTTTCTTAAAAAAACGGAAAAATCTCATTTCATTATTTTGCCTCTAGCACTCTTATTTGCCCTTGCAGAGAAAAACTAAAGACACGTTCTCAAGGCCACTTTTAATGTTCTATGCAATGTTGTGCTTGAAATTTTTATACGACGTTTCGTTTTCTTCCGGTCATCATCAACTTTCTTATTTCTTATGGGCGCCATATTGAATTTTGACACCGTTAGAAAGAGTCTTTTTTTCTGATTTCAACCATGTGCAACATGTTGACAAAAGTTTTTTATGTCATGCTTCAACTGAGGAAGAATTCAATTTAAGATTAAATAAGGTAGCCATGAAATTCCGAACTGTCAATCACTTATCGTTGCATTAGTGATGGAAAAATGTTGTATACCAACGCAGAGAAACGAGATATATGTTATGTATTCTTTAATCATCGAATCGAAATGCAACAATAGCTAGTACACGATATTTACAATTGTATCGTGAACGACGACAACCATATCATACATTTTCCTAGATTTTCTTAGAAAGTTAGTCGAGTATGGATCGTTTAGCAAAGCCGCGTAATGTTTACGGTTACCGGAATTTGGATAAAAATCAACGGGATATTTTACAAATGGTAAATTAAATGCGCGTTTTCGCAAAGTTTATGTTAATTTTGTATCTTATTTGTAACAATGAATTCAAATAACAATTAAATTAATATAAAGAAAACAATGATTACAGTAAATGTTCAAATATGTCGCCATTTTTATTTTTTTCGAGCTGTTTGAACTGCTCTTTGTGTGGTTCTCCTAGGAATTGCATTGAAGGCATTTTCGAGTCTAGCTCGAAGTTCTTCAATATTATGTGGAAGGTCACCTTTATTAACCTTCTTTTTTATTAGCTCAAAAACTTTTGTCAACATGTTACACATGGTTGAAATCAGAAAAAAATACTCTTTCTAACGGTGTCGAAATTCAATATGGCGCCCATAAGAAATAAGAAAGTTGATGATGACCAGAAGAAAACGAAACGTCGTATAAAAATTTCAAGCACAACATTACATAGAACATTAAAAGTGGCCTTGAGAACGTGTCTTTAGTTTTTCTTTGCAAAGCCAAATAAAAGTGCCAGAGGCAAAATAAGAAAATAAGATTTTTCCGCTTTTTAGAAAAATCTCAAACGTCATTTGTTTTAAGTCTAGTTTGTTTTCGGGATCATAATATCCACAAAATTTAGCAACTTTGCCAAATTTAAACCTATCTCAAGTAAACGTACAAGAATAATAAAGCCATATGAAAGGTTTCGTAAATTCGCAAAATTCTCTTTAAAAAAACTAAGATACAAACAAGAACTAAATTGTATAAGTATTCACAAAACAAGACTTACCGTTTGGAAGAGCTGCGTCCCGGCTGGCTGCGGCAGATCCGGCTACCGTATGCTCCCCGAAACATGCACGGCGACGTTCCGGGCGCCGGCTCCGGGTGTTAGCCCCCATTGGCGCCCTGCCACAGTTACAACTCTGACGCGCTTCTGTAACTAGTCCGTCGGCATTCACCGCCGCCAACCAGGGATCGCGGTGGGCGGCGTCTAATACTTTGTTTCAATCCGGGAGCCGGCCCCGGAACCCCGGAGCGACAGAGAGAGCCGAATTTCGGCCCGGAGAAAAAAAATCCGGAGCTCGGGGGCGGCCATTTTGGAAATCACGTCGACGATTGTTTTCGAGATCTCATTAACTGATTTTGCTGACTGCCGGTTAAGCCCCGGTTAGTGAATTTAAATTAAAGGCTTCCCACCCGTCTTTGTCTCCCGTCCATCCGAAGCGGAGGTAGGAAACAAGGAGAGAGGTGGGGGGAGGGGGTATAGTTTTCACTTGACGCATTGACGTAAGAAGAAGAAGAAGAAAAACCGTTTTTATTTTATTTAGCTTATTATACAATTTGAAAATCTAAAATTTTCTCTTTGTACATTCCATTAAAACTGTAATGAAGTCATTCCGATATCAACTTATCGGATGCCGTAATTTCTACACCGTTTCACACGGCGTTAAGTGACGTTTAAATGCTAGGGGATCCCGCAGGGTCGACTAGGATTCCCCCTAGCAGTCAACCGTACATATCTGCATGCATAAATGGCAATGCTGACACGCATATCATCTGGTTATAAGACGC
Organism: Cetonia aurata; assembly: GCA_949128085.1. NCBI lineage: Eukaryota > Metazoa > Arthropoda > Insecta > Coleoptera > Scarabaeidae > Cetonia > Cetonia aurata. The sequence goes on from OX421885.1 coordinate 43,388,270, forward strand.
AAGCAAATGTGTATTCGAAATGCATTGCAGTAGGGTGTCTGGTGATTTCTGAGATAAAGAAAGTCCTATACTTTTAATTTCAACATCTAAAAGCCGTGCATTTTAACTTTGTAGAGTTTAGGAATGTTTAAGTGTTAGTATAGTGATTAGTTTGTATGTTGGTAGTTAGATAAGTAGTTGCCTAAATGTTTCTTCACATCACCATATAGCTTAGAAGGACAAAATCGTAATTCCACATCTCTTAACCAACGTAATTCCTGGTATCGATATTGTCGAAGCCTTAAGCAAGAATTAGATCCAATATATTCAAAACACAAATCATCCTCTATCAATCCAATATCAGTCTACCAATTTTTAACCATCATATACAAAAAATTCTGTCCAAATTCAATACCAAAACCGTTCTTATCCTAACTCCAAACTTTCAGATTATTTCCCTTTAGAAACTATCACACTGACAAAAGTCAATGCTAGGTTTTCCACTATCACCAAACAACAATGCACAATCTCTCGACGCGCGTTTCGCTAACCAAGTTAGCATCATCAGGAGATGATTAACAGTCCTTTAGAAAAACAAAAAATTAGTACAAAACTTTACTGCTACACATGACTACGGTACAAGACACAATGGTTTCTCAATACATAGATTATCGCTAAATGAGATTTGGCCCATATTATGCAATATTAGAGATATATAACAGGCTACCAAATCACATTAAAAAAATCACCGCAAGCTGTGCAAGATTTACAGCTCGCTTATTCAACGAAAATCATGCAGGCCAAAATGTACGTGACATGTATGTATTGGAATTAATCGAAAAATTCACGGAAACGATCTCTGTACATATGAGATGTGGAAAATCTGGCGAAATTTGGTACACGATTGAAAGATGTCATTATAAATACATCCCACTAACGAAAATTTACATTTTTCCAACAGATTTTAAAAAATATGGGAAAAACTGTGAAATTATTGAATGGTGATGTTGCTAAAACGTAGCAATATCTCACGAATTATACCCGATAATTGGGTGAAATTTGGTACACGATTGAAGGATGTCATTATAAATACACTCCACCAACGAAAATCTACATTTTTTCAACAGATTTTGAAAAGTATGGGAAAAACTGTGAAATCATAGAATGGTGATGATAGAAATCGGTGCTATAATAATCTCAATAAATGAGAACAAAACAGAATACATGGTATTTACAAAAAAAAAACACACACATAACCAACTTTTAACATAAAGATTAAAACAGAAACCATAACTCAAACCTGCCAAATAAAATATCCAGGATTAACCATACAAAATGACCTAAGGATGGGATACCCACGTAGGTAGCAGGAATGCAGGAAATTAAAAACCAGAACCAGTACCAGAATATCAGAAAAGGTCTCTGTATCACAGCACATTTACATCCCATATTAATTATCTAATAAACATATGGAGCCATACAACTAAGCAAAACTTAAACCAACTACAAAGGCAGAACAAGATAGTAAAGACATTGACAAATGGACACCATCGATGGACGATCACCGGAAGACGCAAGAACTAAATTTACAATAATTAATAACATTCAAAAATCTCCTTATAATACACAAAATCGACAACAATTTAATGAAAACTAATTGCAAATTCACACCTAGTACTGACTGACTTGGAGAAATCACCAAATTTTTTTTTGTCAACCATTTTGCATTGTCCATGTACAATACCTTGGCATAGCTCCCTATACCAAAAATGTTTAAACAGGCTGCCAACTTAATTTAACGCCACGATACCTGCATTTATGTTTTAAAATTCCAATATTCATATTTCACCATTGATAGCCAGGATAAAACTTTATTTCACCCTTGAGTGACCAAATTTTAAAAGCTGACACATATCTATTTCAGTTAAGGAATATAATAAGATATTATGCAGATAAGAATGCTTAAGGAAAACTATGTCTCATAATTTTTGGCAGAAAAAGATACCTTAACTCGCTTCCAATCAGCGACTCCGCCATATTTGTTTAAAATACTTTCAATAATATTTTGGTTTATTATAGTGATGATAAGTGTACAATAACTGATCTACACAATCTGAACGATTAAAAGAAAAAAAAAGGGCAGGTATGTGTTATGAGGAGACCACTTTAAGAACAACAAAGAGGCTTTTAGATCGAACCGAAGAACACAACGGCTCTTCAGAGGAGAACCGATATGTGCAATCCGAAGCGGGGACCGGCGTCGGTCGACGTGCCGTATTTTTCAAGAGTTAATCTGAAAGTTAAAGTACCCAGAACGGCCGCTAGGGGAGCCCGCTAAGCGGACTCATCAGTTTTCAGTGATTTTCAAATAAACTCCCTCAACCCTCGGATACGTTATTCGGCTATATCGGATCGCGCGATTATGATCTCGCTTCTTTTGTTTCCCTCTTTATCTCTCGCTCTCGCTCTTATATTAGACGGCTCTTTTACGGTGAATAACGCGCCGAATGCAGTTCATTAGGTGTACTCGATTGTGACATTGATACGGGGAAAGAGAAGGATATTAAGAGTGGATGATATCAGCTGATCAAATCGACAGTCGGGAGTTGGAACCCTTTCAATATATAGATTTATAAAAAATAGCTTCTACTATCGATGTTTAGTACATATACACATACTGCTACAAAACTTGTAGACAATATTTTTCAAATTTAAATTATATTTTTTTAAATTAAATAACTCTTTAATTCTATTGAATACCACTCAGAGTCATCTGTGATACTCGTTACAAATTCACGAATAAACCAAACCTCAATTTGCAGGTGGCCCTGGTTGTATATCTCCCCCCCCCCCTCCCCCCCCCCCCTCTCAAATGATAAATGATTTCGCTCACCTATCAACGATTAGGAGGAAATTTTATTTAGTAACTCATGGGACGTGGGAGAGATATATCGCCGTGTTTAAAGCTCTTTACAACTCTTAATATCAATGAATCTATAATGTGATTGTTTCATTTAGTGATGTTTTCCTATACATTATATCGAATAAGACACTGATTAAGAGACGATTTTTAATTTATTTAAATTAGCGTAGCTCCAAATAAACTGTGATAAAGAAATAAACTTTCTACATATACTCTCAGGTGAGTAGGATCATTTACTATATAAAATCACAATAATAAACATTTCTGTCATCTCAATTCAGACTAAGAATTTAATTCTGTCGTTCTACAAGCAAAAGTAAATTCAAATTTATCATCAAAATCCCACCAAACGGGCTTTCATTAGACAATGCGCCAACGATGACTCTGAAGCAATATTTACCTACTGGACCTGAACCAGGTCTACGATATACGGCGCAGTAGCTCAGTGGATTGCAAAGAAACACTGCAAGAATTATGACTCATTCCATTTATCGACATCAACATTTGGGAGATGAAATCGCAAAAATTCAAAATTTCCCATGTTAAATCATATTGCCACGGAATGCGTTAATGCATATGTATGTAGAATTGTGCATACGCGTAAATCGAAGCCTCGTTTCCTGTGTTCAAGAAAAACCTTGAGATTCCGCAATCGAAGACACAGGAAGCGAGGGCTCGAGGGAGGCGCGTATGGAAAATATCGGGGAGTTGTTTGTGGGTACGGGTGGTGAGCGGTTGTATGTAATAATTAATATAGTTGTAATAATCTTGTTAGTTGAAGTTTGATTGTTAAAAGAAGTTCCTCCCAAGTAGTTAGTGAAGGAGATACTGAAGTAACCCCCGGTAAGTACAATTTTAATAATAGTACCTCTAGCAATAAGATAAACAAGCGAGTACGCGACAAGTGGTGGAGGCGCTAAATTATAATTTTTTTAATTATTTTTAAATTTATTTCCAAATTTACGTTGTTTTAAATTAGGAGTTTTTTTTAATTTTTTAAATCAATATCGACAACATGGATAAAATTAAGACTAGATTGCAACATAAAAAAGAGGCTATTTTGGGAGATAAACAATTTGATTTAGATATTCAATTAGATCAGGGTGCTTTTGGAAGAAGCTCTCTTACACCGCGTTCGCCACCTCGTGGGAAGCACACCTTTCCCTACATCAGGAAACATAAATATCGTTACTAACATTTTAGATGATGTTATAAATAAAACAGCTCATCCTCAAACACCACCACCACCGCCACCTCCAGTACAGTCATTACCTCCCCCGATAAAGTCCACACAAGCTATCCTACCGGTGGATATTCCGTTTGACGATGCGGATGACTCAACGGCATTTGTTATAAATGAACATTTTAACCCAAACATAAAAATTTCACAAGGGGCCATTCCTAAAAGAGTTCTTAATCCTTCAACCCCACAGTTACCTAAGAAGGGCCCACAATTAGCTCCGCCAAAAAACCTGAAAAGAGTATCGATGAATTCGCCGCCTATACAACCACAAAATCATACATTCATGGTGACTAACAACGCTTTATTTGGAAATACTATTTCTCAAATTAATGATTTACGGCAACCTATCCCTCCTAAATTTTCTAAACCACCAACTTTCGATCCAACGCGTAATAATCCTGTTGAATTTTTAAAAGAATACGCAGTTGCGGCACAAGCTAATGCATGGAATGATGCACTAAAACTGTGCTATTTTATGAATTCATTGGAAAATAGAGCAGCAATTTGGTTCCGTAATTTTGCCAAACGAAATCCAGACGCTACATGGTTAGGAACCCTAAAGGCTTTTAAGTGTAAATTTATAGGGCCAAATTACGAAGATGATTTGAATTTGCGGTTGTTAGGTAGGCGTCATAAAATCGAAATGCCAACAATTTTTATTAACATGAGAACTCTTTTGCAGTCACACAAACATGATTAACGATATTAAGCTTGAAGTTCACGTTACCCTGATTAATTAAAATTAAATTATTGTTTCTCCAGATGGATTTGTTCAATAAATATCTCGACAAAAGATGCTACCTACGGCAATAGTGTTAAAACACAGAAAATTAATAGCATCCTACAGTTACAAACATATGTTTCGCAACTAAACATCGTTTTTTACTTTTTACCGGCTCTTACACCTTGAAAATCTAATAATTCAGCTCCATTCAATTGCTAGATTTTAATTTAGGAACTCATTTCGCGAACAAAGACCACTTAAATATCGAATTACCGGTAAAGGAAATCAGTTAGACTTCAACGGATTCCACAGGTTACCTAGGCTACCGCCTAGGTGATCGTGCGTCGTTTCGGCTGTTATTAAATACTTCTGAATCGTTCATTCGTAACTAACTGAGAGACGAGTTTATTAGATTCTTCTAACGTGTTATACAGAGCGTATAAACGACGCAATGTTCATGCCTAGTTTTGTTTTATATTCTTTTTTGTCGTCATATAGTGTAATAGGTAATTTTACGCACTCAAACGCGTTGTCATAAACATGTACCTTTGTCTAAAATTGTCAAACATAAAAGCGGCATTTAATAATGATATTTCATTATTATCCATTCTAAGTTTTGAAGAATAATCATTTATTACTTTTGCATTGAATAAACAAGTACTATATTAACTTCTGCAATTTCTTTCCTTTTTTTTTTTAATCTTTCGGGTCATATTGATCCTAACTGTATTGCACGGATTCGAGTTTGAACTCTTACCATCAGATCAGCCCAAAATATTGCCACAGTCACTAAAAGTGCACACATAAAAAGCCAAAGTATTTTTTATTAAAATCAATGTTTGTTTATTTGCAAATTGTAACACATACAGAATTTAAAATTTCCTGTAATATAGAAAAGTACAGGTATCAGTGACAGGGTTTTGTGTCTGAATTAGTAATGTAAAAAGCAAAGCAAATAGAGTACCCAAATACAGTATACTCATAAGGTACTTGTATTTCGTTTTGTTCTTTTAAGTACATTCATAAATGTGTCAAACAATATATACTAGATATTTGTAAATATTTTATCGTAAGCCTAGATCTATGACTGGAATTCATCGATCTAGTTCAGGCATTCCATGGATTATCAATCCCTCTAGATAGCTCTTGTAAAACTAGTACACACGATTACATATTGTAATGATTCCAGAAACGGTTTACCATAACATGATATAAAATTACCAGTCTCGTGGGTCGAGAGTTTGGCTTGCATCCACTGAGGGGCGCACACCTAACCCCTTATATACTCTAGTAGGTAATTTAGGATGGTGATTCCAACAGTATATAATGAGCCCTCCCATGGTTTGATGCTATTCTGCATAAAGATCTTCGCCTAAACGCTTTTAAACTGCAGCTGAGACATCTTTCGTTTATTGGGTACTTTTTTAGAAAATAATTTGTAGCGTCGAAGCTCATTTCATTGACCAAATAGAGTTACAAGTGCGCGATAATGTCATGCAAAAATCCTTCAAAAGAATGACCATTTTCAGGCAGAGTCGAGGAGGCCATTTACTGTATAATATTTTGCACTAGTAATCATAGAATTTATACTTTGAATTTAAATGAATATTTTTTAACTACTTAAGAACAAATAAATATTTCTAATAAAGTTAAAATAAGACTTCTAATTATTCTGACTACAGACTCTATGTGCCTTACATTTCGGTCTAATTTAATACCCATTTAGACACAAACCATCCTAAAAACAATCAACGAAACCCTAAAGTTAATCACCACCAGTATAACACAGTTAATTTATATTTCGTTTTGCCCTTTCCTATAAATAACTGCAGCTCTAAAACAGCAGGACATGCGACGAATTGAGCTTGCTAGGTAAATTTACGGCCCAGGTTCGTCCCAATAATAATTTAGTTAACTTTGACGTCCGTAGGTGTAGGGCGTGCGACAGGCTGAGCTATGAAAGGAGGTGGTCCCGTTAAATACACACCCCTCAGGTTCGTTTTACGCCCCCACAAAGGTAGAAGTGACGTTGGCAAGACCGTAGGAGACGGTTATTACAATAGAAAGCCGAACCAACGCGTTCAAGTATAAATATATGTCTATCTTTGCCAGAAGATATCGATTTCCCCGTGGAATTTATTGTAATAAGAAAAGTTGACTGACAGAAGGTGGGAGTTTCCCAAGAAAAAATATAAATTTAATTATTAAGTTTACGTTTTTGATTTCATAGGAAAAAACCTAAAGAGGATATTAAATTTATTTCATTAAATCAAAAGAAACTGTGTGGGAATCAAGCTTTAATAAGAATTAAATATTTTTTTTGGTCCTAAATTTGATGTTTCTACATCAGGAGGATTTTCGACAAGTGTCTGCAAGATATTAAGTCGAATGTTAATATTGTAACAGATGTGTTTTGATAAATGCAAAATTACAAAGAAATTCTAATTAATCTGTTTATCAAAGTATCCCTTTTAAATTCTTAAATTTTTTTCTGTTTCTTTTCAAACTATTCTACGACCTATTCAAGTTTCTACCAATTTTATCTGTTGGCTCAAAAGTAGTTGAATGATCAGGTATCATCAGGTAACCCCAATTACAAGACAGAATGTGTATACCAATTGTCCGCCTGCGCCTGCATTATAGCGATCCTGTAGTGTAAGCGAAATACACAGAGGTATCCGTGCATTAGAACGGTAAAGAAGTATACGGAATATTCGACTGGATTACATTAGCATATTGCTATGATGCACTCGCATTTGCCAAGAAATCCACATTTCTACGCTGTCGCCGCACAGGCGCAAGAGCCGTCGCTCGCACACGTGCGTGTCAGATGCATTTTATATTTCGTCGGGAGAACTACTCGCTCGTACTATTCAATAAAACGCGTTTTTGGTAGGTAGATAACGGTTATTTTAAAAATGGAGTACTATACGCCGAAGCAAAAACTCTTCATGATTAAACACTTTTACGGTGGTAATTCCGCGGCAGTAACTCGGGATTTATTTGCAGCTAATTTCCCCGAAAGTCAAATTCCCAATGCAAGCACCATTCGTAGGACCGCTAATCGATTTGAAACTACATTTTCTTTAGTAAATAATAAAAATAAAATTGTTCCGGATAAGAATGTAAGCGATATAGAAATTCGAGTATGTGCTTTAGTTGAAGTAAATCCCACTATGTCATCTCGACAAATTGCTCGCGAACTAGGTATCTCTAAAACAACGGTTCATAAGATTTTACGTACTAATAAATATCGTTCATACAAATTTACAAGTTCACAAGTACTTCTTCCCGATGATTATTATCGCCGAATGGAATTTTGCGAAAGAATGATAAATAAATATCACGATAACCAATTTTTTTTTAACAACGTATTGTTCACAGATGAAAAAACATTTTACCTACACGGGCATCATAACTGCCCAGTTTGTCGTTACTGGTCGCGTAAAAATCTACATTTAAATATACCAACGCGAACGCAGTATCCACAGAAGCTAAATGTATGGGCAGGTATCATTGGAAATCATATAATTGGGCCTTTTTTCATTGACGGTAATTTAAACGGAAATAGATACCTACAGTTACTTGAAAATAATATTATTCCGGCAATACGGGAGCAATTTAATATATATGAAGTTTGGTTTCAGCAATATGGTTGCCCAGCACACAATACACGCATTATAACAAACTTTATAAACGCGGTTTTTGAAAACAGATGGATCGGTAACTCGGGCCCTATTAAATGGCCAGCGCTGTCCCCTGATCTAGCTCCAATCGATTTCTTTTTATGGCCTTTTTTACATAATGCAATATACGGATACGGTGATCAACGGCCATCAAACCTAGAGGAACTGCGCGCGAGAATTATTGAAATCAGTAATACTGTCACAGCAGATATGTTAACAAATGTTCGTCGGAATCTTTATGATCGGTTGGGTTACTGTTCTTATCAAGAGGGAGGTTTATTTGAACACTTAATAAATTAATTTACTTCAAATTTTATTATTGTTTAAGAATAATATTCTCTTTTAGCTAATTGCAGGTTTATTGCAATGTTGAATACAATTCCGTTTTAAGAATTAAATATTTTATTTTCCATTATTTTATTATAGTTGCGTTTTTAGATTTTATACTTGTTGAACAATATTATTTTAATTTTTATTTTAAAGTTTAGGAGTTCTGATTATTTATTGTTGCTTTTTTATGTTGTTTATGAGGCTGTAATGAATTACTTCACTGACATGTTATCAGTGATTATCTGATGCTTCAAACAACTAAAAATATTTACTTATATCGAGAACACACTACCTCTAACAGTGCCTTTTATTTTTCAGGAATAGTATTTTCTACCACATGTAATGTTATTAATCACTTATGCTATAACATAGAACGCTAAAAGACTTTGATTTGCCTATATCCCCAATACATTTCTACGTGTAACTTATAATACGTCCGCTATCGTTTGTAAATGCCATCCGCGTGCCGCTAAGTAGGCGTGGCAATTCAAGGTGGCGCGCCCATTTATAGTCGACCAGTAGTTACTAATACATGCATCGTGCTATGAACGGTTGCCACACTGTATATGTACATATTTAAATATGAAATAAGAATACTAAATTGTACCTTCTTTTTTGTGACGTATTTTCTGTGTTCCTTTGCATCAATATTTTAATTGCTGTACTTTGAAAAATTATTTTTATTATTATTATTATTAATTGTTGGTTACTTGCTGTAATAAAGTAAATGTAGGTTTACATTTTAACGAAATTTCATATTTGAAAATTTTACAATTTCTAAGTAGTTTTACATAAAAAAATACAACGCATTGTCAACATACATTTTGTATGCTCGTGTATTAACATTATCCTTCATGACTAGAAGTAAAACAACGATTAGCATGATTAATTTCCACAGAAACATTTTTATCAGTGCGTAGGTACATTATTAAAATTAAATCCTCGGACCGTGCTTCACGCACCTACTAAAAATATAATTTTGCTTTTCACAATACGTAATGGAGATACATATATACATACATGGAAACAAACATTTAGGCTAGCTCAGCAAGTAGGTCGTAGCGCCAGAATCCAGTATTGATCCCCAGGGAGCTGCTTTCGCATTACATTTGTATATATGGATATGAACACATATATCTACATAACTTAGTCCGTATATAGCAACCACCAGACAGAGCTCCACTTACTCACCACAAACATCCAGCATACTAAAATCCTTACACGGAACCATGCATAACGTTTAGTATATGAAAACATATGTCTGGTACGTGTCAGAATTTGAGATATCACCGGGAGATTCATATGTGAGTATTTGCAATGTGTCAAAATTCTTGAGCGTATGTTTGATTAAATGAGGAAATGTTTGGGGAAAAAGATAATTTGCTCGAAGTAAAGTCTTATACTAGGTGGCACCAAATATTTATAAAATATTTTCTTTTAATACAGGGTGAAACAGGGACAAACGACGCACCTTTTTAAAATAACTGCTAGAAATATATATACTGATTTGATGAAGCAAACTTAGTGAAACGTTAATCAGGCAACTAATAAATTTATTATATTAACGTACAGAATAATGTTATTCCTAAACCTTTTCTCAAAAATAAAAAGAAAGTAATACTCTACATTTGGCAATCTTTCCATAACCGCATGGGTACTATCTCCCGTAGTATGTGCGTCATTACTACGGGAGATATGTCTAGTAAAAGTTTTATGTAAAAGTGTACACAAAAAACGAAATCTTAAATTGTTGGAATATCTGTTATATATATATGTTACCTATACTAGTTACAGCTTAGTTTTACGCAGACCACACAGTAACACTTGAAGATCCTACAATTATTCTGAAGCCATTTTTGCATTTTACACATTGAATCTAGTCCATTACCGATTTCATCTCCTCATAATGTTTCAAACAACCCACATACACATTTTCATCACTTGAATCATGAACCGAGTAGTGATTATCACTTTCTGATGATGATGGTATGAAGGTTCTTGTTGAATCCGTCGTTTTACAGATTTAGTATTTGCGATGGTACTTAAAGAACTTTCTTTTAAAACAATGGTTGTTGTTTGCTACTTTTAATTTGTTGCTACTGTGTCCTTTTTCTTATTCTTTTCCGCCTTTGCTACGAATGGTTCTCTCTCATTATTCTTTCTCGTCTTTACTGTGAGTGGTTCCTTCTTCTTAGCCTTTCCTGTCTATGCTTCCAATGATTCTTTCTTTTTGCGGTTTTCCTTCTTTTCGGTAATATAACTGTCTACGGTTAAATTCTAAGCAGATTGCTTTATTTTTGGCATAAGGCATAAGGCGGCATATTTCCTTCCCAAACCTGCTGTTTATTCATTCCCTTAAAAATACAGTAAAGCAGCAAGAAAGTACCTTCTGCATTGCAGCAAGCTACTATTGTTTGTTATTGTTTCACCTCTTTCATGTGCCTTTATCACATGTACATCTTTAGTACCTTTGATAGCGATCACTTTTACAGATTCGTTATTTAATTGAAGGCCACTCTCGCTCATATTAAATATATATATAGTGGATTGTTTAATACGTATTTCTCTGTTAATAGTTTAAAATGCTTTGCCAGTTCATCTTTATTTATGCCTTCAACTCTGGTTAGAGGACTAATTATACAGATTTGCGAACAGACAACCTCGGTTTCGCTTTAAGAATAGTTGTAGCTAATTAATCCGTGCTTTAATGTACAACTGAATAATTCATTAAACATTTATTCACTTCCCGTTTTTTTTTTCCTTTACCCTCCAAACTTTAAGAAGAAATTAATGAAACTCTCTTTATGTTAATTGCTCCACCCCTCCTTTAAATAATGTTCTAACTAAACATGCCTTAACCCCATCCCTGCGCTGATAGATCGTTCCGATGCAAATAATATTGACTAGCAGGCCCGAATACTCGGGAATCCGTGTTCGTCGAGATTATGTTGACTTATCGGATGCCATAGGGCCCGCCGACTCCGGCACCCCGATTTCGGCTCCGGAAGATCGCTTTCCAGGGCTCGCCGGAGTCGCTGACGCGACTACGTCGATACGAATCGATCCGCGTTGCCAAAGGCGCAGGGTAGCTAAGTATTCGGTTTAATCGGGATTAGAGACGATGAGCAGGGTTTGGGGGTGAAGATTTGCGTCTCCTGGTGCTTATTATGTAATCGAGCTGTTAAATCGCTTTAATGTTCGGGCATAGAATGTTTGGAATCGGTTGTTTATTGCTTCTGAGCGTTGTTTAATAATTGGTTTTCTGCTTTTCATTGATCTGATTCGAAGTTCCAACAAAATGTAGTAATTGCATCATTTAAGGGGTCTATCGATTACAATAGTATACTTTGATCATGAATTTTTTGAAAGCATCTGAAACCAGGAGAAAATTAACCTTATATTGACGCTTAAACCAAAACAGCTTCAATTTTGCTTATATACAATAGACCATGGCAATCATTAAGACCCATTAAAATTCATAATCGCACTCTAAAAAAATTACACTTTTCCTACGGAAAATTCCTGTAATGTATAGGGTAAAATTACAAAAAATTGGGAAATTTACCTAAAGTTTTATAGTAAATTTCCTAATTTTTGGTAAATTTGCCCTATACATTACAGGAATTTTCCGTAGGAAAAGTGTAATATTTTTTAGTGTGCGGGCTTTATGATGCAATGAAGAGGGAGAATCCAAAAAATGGACGTCCAAGTTGGAAATGACAAATTTTGTTCTTGGCACCAAATAAGCCTCCTACCATCTGAACACCTGTAAGTCATCGATAAGCTGAAACAAAGAACAAAAGAAAGGCGAGTGTGGCTTCCGTTTGCTAGAATAGGAAAAGAGGGCATACGTTATTCAACTGTACCAGTACTGACGAACTTTTTGACTCGCTGCATCTTTATCTTACTCTTCACCGTTATCCCCATATATCTTCGTCTGACACATTGGATTTTGATTTCTCAGCCACTTTTATTTTGGTCACCCTTTTTTCGTCTAAATTCCATATGCGAGATTGTGGAAGATTATATTTGAGCATTATTTCATTTAACTCGTAAAGGAAACTTTGGACATTGTGCCTGTTAAATGATTAAAGTTGCACGGCTCAAACTTATCGCTTCTGGTTTGCGTATTGAGAGCGTAGAGTTTCTTTTTAAGAAGCTAGTCAATTATTATTCTCATGCCACGAGTTAGGAATATTTTTAACATCAAACTTGATAGCACAGTGATACGCCAGCTTCCTTAACCTCATTTGGTAATAGTCCGAAATAAATTCTAGATTAGTTCACTAAATACTCTTGTTCAGAATAAAATACTTTTCTCGGTTGTCCATGGCCGAGTTGGACCTCCAAACCTTCTTTCTGCTTTTCGAGAATATTAAATAATGTCGCATAAACAGAGATCTTTAGCCGCACTGCTAATAGATTTACCTTCTCCCAAAACTAACTTGGCCGCTTCAGCATGCAAGTGTAATAGTTTTGATACCCGATGAGTTTTTCTATTGTATTCTCTCACCCTAAGACCGAAGATCCTAACAATAAAAAAAATCCAGGCAACATTATTAGGTTTGGGGCAAGTTTTAACATGTTAATAGTTACCCTACAAACGTGTTAAAACCAGCCCCAAGGTCACTCAAGGTATTAAAAAGACCATAACCCCCGGCCATGACGACATTTTTCGGTTTTGCTCTTTGGTTATTAAAAAAACTGAGTTTTATTTTTCAATCTGGAACGCTGGTGATACGCTATAATCTTTCTAACTATCAACATTCTTTTATTTTATACGTCTCCAAGGACGCAACAAGATACACTTTGCTATTGCTCCTATTAGAAAAAAAGATATTAAGCTGTAGCTGTCCAGAATGCACATTTGTTCTTCAATTTCTATTCTTAAATTTTGCACCACCTTCTTGATTCTCTTTTAAAATAAATAATCCGCATATTTTTACACAAACCGATGAAAAACGTAAAAATAAATTAGTTTTGTTTATAAGTTTCTATGAGTATCTTTAGTCGTTTCTGATAAAAATACGAAATTCATAATCATAACATGTAAGTATCTTTCCTGTTAAGAAATGGTCACGTTATGTTATTTTATAGCAGCATAATAAATACCATGATACACTTTTTCTGTAGTATATATCCAAGTAGTAAACAACTTGTTATACTGCACTGTTAACTATAACCGCCATCTGAGGATGTTATAAGGAAACAAGTATTAACTACGTAAAAGAGGAAGCTTTCAAGCTATTACCATCGGCCGTAGTCGATAACTGTCGGTTAATAACAACATCAGTGCTTGTGCATATGTATGAGCAAACAGAATACATTATACATATATGTCATGGTAACATCAAAAAGTGTTTTCTACCATACATTTTGAACTTTGCACACAAGTAAAATGGAAAAAATAATTGGGAAGAACTCATTTGAAATATCAACCGTAAATAAATTATACTTGAAATCACACCATCTATAGGCAAGTAGTGTACTTTACCTATGAAAGCAATTGCAACATTGAACTTCAACTTGTATATATTAATAATAAACGTAGTATTTTACCTTATATTTTTATTTATTTTATTCATTTTTATTTGTTACTAATAAATTATCTGCATTTTAACGACAAATTCCAAATAGAATTCTATTAAATAAAATCGTCTTACACTAGCGCCACCTTTGTTTCAATATATACATTACACAAACGATCTAACAGCGCCATCTTCGCGCACAATATCGAATTATAATAACAATTGTGAATTATAGTTTTCTGTAATGATAATATTGACATTTAGGATTTGACTGCTTTTTAAAACACTTTTAATTCGAACTATGTTTCCAGTATTCTGATTTAAAATAGTCGTACGCTAATTATTCTCATTTGCGAGTTCCACAAATGGAATCGCACACACCAGCTGTGCGCTCATAAAGAACCGAATGAATTATTTATACGAATGATCTGGTTTTTTAAACACCTGTTCCGACACCTCCGACCATGCATTATTAATGAATTAATCCGTCGCCTTACCATGTTACCGATTATTGGTTCGACATAGTGATCAATTAGTTTTTTTTTTCTTCCGCTAATTTGTGGTTTTTATTTTCCTATTGTTGATCGGTGCAGCTTCTGAGAAAATAAACAGATAGACTAACTAACACCTGTTCAGCGAAAAAAGCCGACGGATTTTTATCGTTTGTAATGGACATACATAATATTATAGGTTAGTATACGTAATGCGGGAGTTAGATTAGAGCGGTTGCTCAAACCGATTTGTTCTTAATTCAATGCACAATCGAACACATTTATGTAAGAGCATTTAGACATAATTATGATCGATTGACTGGCTGGTTTATGTAACGAAGTAATTATAGAGTACGATCTCAATTGAATGATTGGGAGAATTTGTATCGCATGGCATTGTATTCTATGCGTTATACAATAAAACGAGGATTTCATGCAAATATCCATTGATTCGTTAGCATATATGACGATATAGGCTATTAATAAAATTGTCAGATGTAATATCTGTATTATGTTTAAGTATAGGATTGGTGTTATTACTATTATTAGTTACGTTATTGTAATTAATATTCGTACAGAAAAATAATATGTCCAGAGATGTTGAGAATTGATTGCTGCCTTTTTGGTAGAGAAAAAAAAACATACAGCTGATTTAAATTTTAACTAGAACTTAATACTTTGATCCAATGAATATCCTACTTCAATTGTAACCTGCTTGCTTTAATCGGTTTTGAAACTTGAAACTTTTGTCAACATGTTACACATGGTTGAAATCAGAAAAAAAAACTCTTTCTAACGGTGTCAAAATTCAATATGGCGCCCATAAGAAATAAGAAAGTTGATGATGATCAGAAGAAAACGAAACGTCGTATAAACATTTCAAGCACAGCAATACATAGAACATTAAATGTGGGCTTGAGAACATGTCTTTAGTTTTTCTCTGCACGGCCAAATAATAATAATAATATGTTTCACCTCATAGTGCTTACAGAGCGTAAGAGATCGTCAACAGTACAAAAAGATAATGATAAAAAAATGTATAAATGTAATAATAAAAGCATATATGTAAATAAGACAATAATACAAAAAAAAACAAAAAACACAAACAGATCTATGTCTCATTAAAATATATTTTTTCTGTGAAAAAGTCACTGACGTTATAAAATATTTTGTTACGCAGATATTTTTTTAGTGCGTCTTTAAATTTTTTGGGTGGCAAGTTTTTTACTTCCACTGATAAGTGGTTACATATCTTTAAGCATTGAAATAAACAAGACTTCTGTATTTTGCTCAATTCGGTTTTAGGTGGCAAGAGATATGATTTGGCTGTACCCCTAGTGTTATGACTATGCGCCAACTCGTATTTGGCGAAGAGGTCGGCGTAGTTGGTATGTGTAAAAACCGCACTTTCTAGTATATAGAGCGATGGTAAGGTTAAGATGTTATAGTCCCTAAAGACATTTCTACACGAGTCTCTTGGCTTTAGACCAAATACAGCACGTAGACAAGCCTTTTGCGCCACAAAAACACTAGCCACGTCTACCGCCTGTCCCCAAAACACAACACCGTACCTTAGCCTTGAGTGCACACTAGCATAGTACAACTGGAGGCCCGCATCACAACCCAGATTGAGAGAAATCACTTTCAGTGCATAACACAAGCCACTCAGCTTCGAAACCACGAGGCCGACATGGGATCCCCGCCGTCCACTCGCAGTCCCAGAAAGGTGGTCTCTTTCGTACAGGTAAGTTCCCCACCTAGATGTTGGATATTCACATCAAGATCAATGTTGCGGTTAAATATCATGAGCTGCGTTTTAGAGGTATTTAGTTTAAAGTTATTTTGTTGAAACCACCCATTCAGGTCTGCCAAAGATGTCTCGATGACTCGAGCCGCCCCCACCGAAGAACCGGCCCTAACAACAGCAGCCGAATCGTCCGCGAAAAGCACAATCAAGCTCTCAACAACCCCCGGCAAATCATTGATGTATAATAAGAACAAAAGTGGGCCTAAAATTGATCCTTGGGGAACTCCAAAGTTTACGCTGGATAAAAGTGCTACAGGCAAATAAGAAAATGGGATTTTTCAGTTTTTTAAAAAAATCTCAAACGTCATTTGTTCTAAGTCTACTTTCTTTGCGGGATCATAATAACCACAAAATTTAGAAACTTTGCCAAATTTAAACTTATCGTCTATCGTCAATAATAAGCTCGATCTCAATGGTGAGGATCGAAAATCACCCTGTATATATACATATTAAATTTTCGTATTCGTTTTGCGTCGGTCTTTAAATATAATTTTAAAACAACTTTATTAACCAATTCAATCTACAAACTTAATAATATTTTTGAGTAATTGCTTTTTCGCATTTTTTTTAATCATAAGTACCTCTGCATTTATCATCGAATTATTTTCTATATATACTTGTTTTTCAATGTATATTACCAGAATAATTCTTCACTGAAGAGGGCTTATGAGTAAATCGAAGCGTATATTATTTAAAGGAAATAATTTTTATAACAATGTGACAAGATCTTCACAATGGCATGCATATTAAAGCCTATAATCCAGAAAAAAGTCGTTTTAATAAGTGTAAGTACCATAAAATTCATGTCAAACTGCTATTACAATTTCCTGAAGCGTAAGTGTTTTTTATTATTTGCGTTGTAGGGATATTTATTAGCTATAATCTCTCAATTTGGAAATAAGATTACACGCGAGCAGGAAGTATTTACAATATTTATATTAATTAGATACGGAAAACAACTTTTCCCTTTTCGCATGGACTCAGAGTCGACCAACAGACGCTTTTTGCGAGGCGTCTGCGTTCGTGGCGTTGGCCGTCTGCGTCCCCGCTCGGAACAAGTCCGACTGGCACCACAGGACTCCTGTTTACCAGGCGAGAGCCAGCCGCCGCCAAAAACAGTCAAAAACCCGTCTTTCCTGCGCGCTTCAGATGCAAAAATCCATCCGGGGAATCGAATTACGTTTGCCGACTGGTACGCCAGATAAACAACAAGCAGACGCCGGTATTCGGCCGCCAATAGTCTGTCTTCTGTTGCGGTGTGAATTTAATTTACGTGTTTAGTGGAGTCCCGGAACTGCCATTTTACGCGCCTTTTTGCTAGGCTCGAATTGGCTGAGATAAACGACCCAAGACGCATAGAAGAAATTTGCATTTTAGTTTAATAAAGGCATATTCAATTATATTTTGGTAATTTCACAATTTGAATCCTGGAAGATTGGAGGAGAGAGATAATTTTATATGTCAATTAAATTTTTATGGCATACAGAAATGAACGTTTATTTTTACACATATTTGCAACTTAAATAACCGAAGTATTAGAAGCAAAAGAATTAATTGAAAAATGGATACCTCTACCTCCCTCTTAGGGCCCCATCCGTACCTTACTTGGTGATTTAGAATGTTGTATTGTGATTTTAGTCTCTGTTTGAATATTATTGTGATACTCAGTGGTAAATTGATAGATAGATATTTTAAAAAATAACCTTATACAAAGAAGAATTATGCCAGCAAGCCAATCGGTGTATGGCTAAATGAAACTGCGTCTATAGTAAAATATATTATTTGTAGGAAACTTGCACTACACATTTTCAAACACCTTACCTAAAAAGGTTACTAAATTATACGTATATTTCAATTGCGAAGCTATCATCATTGCAGCAGGAAAGGTGAACTGAATAACTACACTAAAACTATCCTAATGTATACATGCTTGATTGCTATCATACCAGAAAAACAGCAATTTTGGCAATAGAATGAAAAAAATGTTGCGTTATAAAATTGACTGTGATATTTTTAAATATGTATTTGTATTAAAAGATAACTATAAAAATACGACAAGAAATAAAATCGTAATACTGATTAATACAAATCACGATAAAGTTGATCGTAAAACGGTGGTCCTAGTGGTAAAAATGGATATTATCAAGGGCAGTCATTAATGGCAATGAGGAAGCAGACACTCTAGCAAAAAGGGTGCTGCGGACCATTTCCAGAGACCAGAAGTTGCCATTGGCCTAGCACTTACGGTAACTACACAGCAAATCAATGTATGCCCAAACCAGAAAGTGCACCAACATTGAAACATTTATGCTGATATGGTACATGCTGAAAAGATGTATTTCATTTAATCATATTAGAATCAAGGAACTACTAGAAATGGGCCGTAAAAATGTCAAAGTAATTGTTTCCGTGTTGACAGGTCACTGCAAACTCAGAAAATACAGAATCGGCCCCTCTGAAGAGACTGAATTCCGGCTATGTTTGGAAGGTGAAGAGACAGTTGAGCATGTCTTCTGCCATTACCCCAGCGCAACGAGAATCAAGCATGCCGATCTTTGCGAGCTTTCCCTAGAAGACCTGAAAAAACTCATTAAAAAAAATTCTGAGCTACATTAAGGGCCGGAACACATTGGATGCACTTTGACGATAACATCTGCTTTAAAATTGGCCCTAGCGGCCGCGGTGGACAGGACGTATATCTTTTTCTGAATTTTCAACACTGTAGCGATTTTTGATACCGCCTTATTGAAACACCAAACAAAATAGTCTAAACTAAAGGATTGAGGTCGGGAGATCTCGCACACCATATCGCAACCAATCCACCTGTTTGGGAAGTGTTCATTCAACCATTCTCTTACATTACGAGCATAAGCGCAGGAGCTCCGTCACGTATGTAAATCATATTATGACGTATGCTCAAAGGCATCACGTCAATAACTTGCCCAATACTTTGAGATACTCATTAGCGTCAAGTTTTTTGTAGATAAATTGCATAAAGACATCCATGCCGATTTTTCTCGCAGCAATGATGAAAATTATGTGTATTAAATACACCATATCTGGTAAACATACTCTAATCGCTACAAGGAATATATCTTAAAAAGTTGCCATCTTCTTGAATCTTATTTAAGATTGTTTTGCAAACATTTAATTTTATGTTAGAGAGACTTAATCAGCTGATATCATCCACTCTTCATACCTGACAGTACTATTTGGGTGAAGTCAAATAAATACTTTCTCAAAAAAAAGAGGTACTAATTTTGAAAGATTGTGGTCTTTTACAAAGCAAAGCGATTATACCACTAAAACATTACACTCTTTGTATAAAAACAATTAAGTCATTCGTAAGAATTTATACTTGATGTCACCATCTCCATCCTGACCATTACTCATCTGCTATATTTACAAGCCGATACAAAGCGGCAATCAATCGAGGACTCGACCGCTTTGATTGATATGCATGCCGATCTTGCGTGTGGCTACACGGGTCAACAGTTCAATGTCTAGGTCTCTAACGGGCTGCGCTTTGTCGCGTCCTTAACCTTGATCCACCGACGATTCGCATTCGCGCCCATTATTATTGTTAAATAGGTACGGCAGACGCAGCGTGGCGATGCATTTCTGTTTAAAATTCCCCCATCTTAGGTCATCACGTCTCACGTCTGTTCCAGAGAATTAGTTGTCTATATTACGATGCATCGGAGACGAAACACTAAATCATTTTGACATTTGGATCGTTTAAAACTGGCGGAAGTAGCAACAAAGCATGAATGCGCACTTTTAGTGCTGTGGTGAAGGTCGAAAGTACCAGCAGATAATTGCATAGTTCTATTTTATCTTTGGATAGTTGAGTGATAGTGTTAAGGGTTTGTATTTTTAGGTTATGGAAAACCATCTTGAATAACAAAGAAGCTACGTACCTTTAAGACATGGATGCACAGATCGCGGTCGGAAAAATAATTATGTGAAAAACAAATTATTACTACACGCCGTTATTGTGTGTGTTTTAGTTATTCAATGGTTATTTTTTTTTTTTATTTACCGTCGGACTGAAATTTATAGTTTACATTATCTGATGCTTCAATGTAAAAATAAGTATCAATAATAATAAATGTTACGCACGGCAGTTTATTGCCCTTTTCAGTTATCAAATGAGTATTGTATTATTATTTCCCCTTTCACTAATGCAAATGTAACATTGGATTTAATATTAGTTTTACAAACTTGTCATGTTGACATTAGCTCACTTAGATAATTGTGAAGCGTACTTTTCGAATCTCTGAATTAGAACTCAACACTAAATATTTTTCAACTTCAATCCAAAACTTTTCAGCACCTTTTTAAATAAACCAATCTTCTTATAATTTTATTACAAAATACATGTTTTTGTTTTAATTTACCGCAGGAAGTACTTACCTCAAATAATGCTAATCTTCATATAGGATTGTTTAAATTGCTAAATCATCTTTTGACCAGTGGCGGCTCGTGACGTTTTGTTCAAGGGAGGCTACTGTAGCCTAAGTAACCCTTCTCGGTGAATAAATTATATTTTTATAGTTATTATTGTAACATTGTAAGTGTAGAACAAAATTTGAAAAAAAAAAATAGATTAAAATAAAATATAATTGTCTAGCAAGAACCACGTAGAGATGAGAGTGAAATCTTGCCTGGATATGAAAATGGATGAGGTGACAGGTAAAAAGGTAATAAAAACTTCAAAATAAACTCTTGATAAATGTAATAATAAACCAAAAATAAACTCTAAAAACAATAACAATTGAATTAGAAAAGAAAATTGTAGATTCTTTGTTTATATTACAAGCTTTACTCAAAACTAAATTTAAGGCATGAGGATGACAATGTACAAAAAGAGCTTGAGGTGGAATTGTTTTTATTTTACTTTGTAAACCATTTAAATGCCCTGCCATAACAGATGCACCATCATATGTTTGAGTTGACTAATATTTTTTTTAAATCATATTTTTCGCTGTTATTTGATAAAAGGTGAAATAAATATTCAGCTGTTCGACCGGATGATACGTCAAAAAACTCCAAAAATCTTTTAATAACTTCACCGCTCTTGACATAACGTAATATGATTGATAATTGAGACTTACAGTAAATATCTGTGGTTTCATCTACTTACGAAGAAAAAAACGGAGCTTCTTTAATTTCTGTATCTATTTCTTGTTTTAATACAAAAGAAATACAATCTATTAAATCATTTTGTATAGATTTAGATGTACCCGAAAAAATATTACTACTAACAAATTTATTAAGTCTAGGTTCATATTTACTAAAGAGTTCGAGTAATTCTTTATAATTTCCACGATTAAAAGAATCTCAGTCTCATTGTGTCCCCGAAAAGCTAAAAATATTGTTACCTGTATTATTTTGTTAACCTTTATTATTATAAGCAATAATTGCGTCTTTGCGCGCACTGTCTAGAGCAGTAGCAATATTTTGTTTTCCAAATAATTTAAATTTGTACAACGATGAAATGTGTTCTTTAGACTTAGAATGCCGTTCAATAGCGCGCGGTAGATTTTTTAAATCTGTATAACCTAATTTCGACCACGTTTCGGTTTGGTTACAAAAAAGTAGAAATGGCCAACAAAATAATCTTTCCCATTCAATTGAACCAGTTAACTAGCCACATTTAATGTACCATAATGAACTAAAACCACGATTTTGCCGGTTGCCGTCGTTAGATACTACAGATAAATTAGGCCGTGGTTTCTCAATGTTTTGTACGATGTGTAATTTCGTCTCTATGTTTAAACAACTAAAAGAATTTCTTACCAACCAGTGAACAATATCGTGGCAAATTCTAATTTCGTTCATTTTATCTATTTTGTGTGCGTAACCTAACAAAACTCACCCAACGCTTCGTAAGTTATTAGTACTGGGAGCTGGGAGTCGCATGGGCAGTTACGTAGCAACGTTTTACGACCGATAACGCGCGATAACATGCCGATCGGGTAGGATCTCACCGCGGCGGCAAGCCTCCAACCATACGTATTCGCCGTATAAAGTGCACGTGCACTTACGGAGACGCATTACTTTCAGCCATGGCATTGATCATCGGCGCGGAGCCGAATCTGTGGCTAGCCTCCTCGCTTGTTATTATAGTGCGTACAGTAAAATTTCGCGCATTATTGGAAATTTGTTTGCATTTTTAAATTAAGTAATGAATAAATATATTTATTCATTATATTATATTATATTTTTTTTGCAAAATTGCTTTATTTTAGTATATAACCAATGCTTAAACATTATTTTAATACATAATAAACGCTACTTATTTTATTAAAAATAATAGGGGAGGCTTAGCCTCCGTAGCCTCCCCTGACGAGCCGCCACTGCTTTTGAAAAGCCAATTGCTATTTATGTTAAATAAAAAGATTCTAAAGTCGTATTAGACGAATATTTCCTGTATTAAATAAGACACAATCGATTTCTCGATCAGTATTTTATTAAATTACACAACATAAACATCATAATAAAATAATATACAAATACAGTTTTTGTGTGTTACATCTCATTTTACGTATTAATTATTAAGATACCAAATAGGTATTAAAAATGAATACAAACGTTCAAATATTAAATTAAATTATTACCTAAAATACTGTAAATACACTTATGCTAGGCGTTAAGGCAATTTTACCATTGTTAAATCCTACATATTTATATTACATTCTAAAAGGAGAGTAGGTACAACGTACAGTCTGTCTGTATCAGGCACATACGCAAAAACCCATTCATTAACATTTGAAATGCCTGCTTGTGTATTCGATCGCAGCTCTTAAAAGTACGACATTATTTGATCATCGACATATTATCTTACAATATTAGATCATAGACTATACTAAGTAGATATAAAATCTCCATCCAACATGACGCTAGATACATAGTACCTATCTTGAAATTAGCCTATATTCCTATATGAGTAAAAGAATTAACTGATTACATTCACGATCGATTACAATTAGCGCTATTTGCAGAACTGCGTAATTGCTATTATTAATAATGGAATAAATAAGACAATAAATAAATTAGAACGATATACAGACACATAAATATACAAGGAAAAGTAGCAATCCTAGTTTCTTGCATACTAATTCTAGATGGAGGCCTAGCGCATTACAATACGTGATAAATAAAGGTATTACTAATATAATTACAATTTATCTTGCGTTAGAATCTATGTAAGTGATCAGGGAGAAAACGCAGTTGGAAATACCGAATCGTACAGGGTGATGTAACACCATCAATGCAACGAATGTGACGTTGTGATATCTACAACTGTTTTTCTCCATTTTTTGACTTATACATTAATAGGAACTCTTTTTAGTAAATCTAAAATCTATCTACCGATAAGAGGGATTATACATTTATTATTATTATGGTTTTAAAATGTCTCTTCTGACGATCATTTCTCAAACAAGAGTGGGTCGCAGTCAAGTTCCTGTTACTTTCTTTAAGCGTGTATTCCAAACAGTTTATCGAAGATATAAACTGTAAATTATTATGACAGATTGTCTTATTACTAAAGCGACATATTTATAATATCTAGATATCCAGAGGAGTGTTTTGCTTATTTTTACAAAGGATGAGTATTCAATCTAAGCAGTTCTTAGTTGGAAAGATATTAATGTTATAATTTCTTACTCAAAACTAGTTAAAGATAGTCATTTAATCCGTTGTGGAAATTGTATGAGACGTGTCTACATTTCGCAATTTCGAAATTTAAGCACAGATTTGACGTTTCCTTAGATTCTTAGTTTTTGTTGGATAATCATAACCATCTAACATAAATATTGAATGTTGTAATAGTATTTTATGTAATGCGAGTATTTTAAAACACAAGTGTCAGTGTTTTAAAATACCATTAAAACACAAGAGTCACAATGACGTTTATGTAATGCGAGTACAAGTTTGCATTACGACCCGCGTGGCGGCGAATGATTCAATGTACGAGCATTACAAGTCATCGTGCAACGAGGTTTTTACAGTATTTTTTCCTAATTTGCACATTAATCGCCCATTTTACATTCCGGCAAGAGTACCACTTATAGTGCGTTAATATCTCATTACAGCACAGTGTGTGGTAATAATCATTTCAGCACAGTGTCGTCGTTTGTTTTAGCTTTATTGTAACATCCAATTAGAAAAGCATTATTTCGATAAAATTGTAACATCTTCGAAGTTACTGCAAATAAATCTTGCGTAATTTGTAGCATTTTGAAGGTAATTTTACAAGAAATTTGCAGAAATTATCGAAAAATATAAATTTAAATTCGTAGAAAATCTATGGAAACTTGACGCATTATTGCAGGAGCATGTATAAAGCAAGAGAAACTATGTAATATTTACTTGTTAATAAAATATATATAAAAAACAGTAAGGGTCCTAACATAGATCGCTTCCACGTGAATATAATTGCAGAATTTCAACTTTTGCGACACTCCTTGTATTCGACTAAAGAAAAAATAATTTCCTTCGACATTTAACGATCCAGGGCCGGCTCCTGTCTGCCCCGCGATCGGCCTCGCGTCCCGTGCGTGACCCTAGACAAGGTAGGAGCGTCTTGCACGCGTTTCCAGGCGATCAGAGAGGCAGCGACATTTAATAAATGTACAAACAAGTTTCGGCGCCACTAGCCCACTCTCCGAGTGGGCAGAGGCTCTTGCTTCGGCAGATTTCTATTTATACACGCGTAATACAACATCGCGTACGCGGTGCCCGACCGCGGCCTACTCGCGCGCGTACCGAAAACAAAACCATTCACTCGGTCCCATCTCTATCTTACGCTTCGCTGAGGTTATATTCTCGCTTATTCTATCGCGAAAATTCGGAATCAGACTGGCGTTTATGTAAAATAACAGGCGGAAGGTTTTTCTTTGTATTAATGTTTATTTAATTTTGTTTTGTAATCGCCGTATTTCGTACTGGACACGGTCGGTTCTTGTTATTTTAAATATTTTCGATGTTTTGATTAGGACATACAAAATATGTAGGTTTTAAATATGCGCTTTGAGTATTTTAGTTATTGTTTACGTAAATAAATGAAATATCTTCGTATTGGTCGGGTTATAATAATATATCATATTGTACGAATTTTAAATAAAATCATGTTTTTTTTGCATTTGCACATAACTAAAACAAACTCATGAATAAATAGAAGAAGCAATAGTAAAATAAAAATGCCAATTAAATGCTGCCACTTGTTATTATTATAAAAACTGAATATCAAAACCTACATATTTAATTGGCACTTCTATTACTTTTATTAATTTCTATAAATATAATGAAAAAATTAAATATATTTCCAACGAGGAGTTTTCCAAAGCAAAGCCGCGTTAAAAAAAAATTAAACAAAATTCAAAAACTACAATTTTTTCCAACGAGACGCGTAGCATCGAGGTTTTCGACAGCGAGACGCGCAGCGTCAAGTCTTTTTTAAAGCAAGAGGCTTTTGAAAAAGAAGGAATTAAACAATTAAGACAAATGAAGGAGTTAGATAGATTTCCAGCGAAGAGTTTTCCAAAATCAAACCGCGTTAAAGAAAAACGAAAAATTAAGCGAAATTCAAAAATTACAATTTTTTTTTTCAACGAGACGCGTATCACAGAGTTTATCGACAGTGAGACGCGCAGCCTCGAGTCTTTTTTAAAGCAAGAGGAATTTGAAAAAAAAGGAATTAAACAATGAAGACAAATGAAAAAGTTAAATAGATTTCCAACGAGGAGTTTTCCAAAGTCAAACCGTGTTATAGAAAAACGAAAAATTAAGCAAAATTCAAAAATGAGCATTTTTATTCAACGAGACGCGTATCTTCGAGTTTATCGACGGCGAGACGCGCAGCGTCCAGTCTTTTTTAAAGCAACAGGCGTTTGAAAAAAAAGGAATTAAAAAATTAAGACAAATGAAAAAGTGAAAATAGATTTCCAGCGAGGAGTTTTCCAAAGTCAAACCGCGTTCAAAAAATAAAACGAAAAATTAAGCAAAATTAAAAAATCACAATTTTTTTTCAACGAGACGTGTATCAACAAGTTTATCGACAGCAGACTTTTTTAAAAGCAAGAGACCTTTGAAAAGAAAAAGAATTAAAAAATTACGATAAATGAAAGAGTTAAATAGATTTCAGCGAGGAGCTTTCCAAAATCAAACCGCGTTAAAGAAAAACGAAAAATTAAGCAAAATTCAAAAATTACATTTTTTTATCAACGAGACGCGTATCATCAAGTTTATCGACAGTCTTTTTTAAAAGCGAGAGACCTTTGAAAAGAAAAAGAACTAAAAGATTAAGACAAATGAAATAGTTAAATAGATTTCCAGCAAGTTTTCCAAAGTCAAACCGTGTTAAAGAAAAAAAAAACGATAATAAAGAAATAGTAAAAAAATAAGTAAGAAATTACACATGTTTGTTCACTCAAGCGAGACGCGGAGCGTCGACTTTTCATTACAGCGAGACGTGGAGCGTCGAGTTTTTTTTTTTTAAAGTGTGAAACGTTAGAAAAAAAAAACGTTGATTAAAAAATCCACTGAAACCATGAAATAACTATTACAAATTGAAACAAATTTCGCCTTTTTTTACTTTCAACCGTTTAGAAACGTAACGTACACTCCTCGTATACGAGGAAAATAACAATTGACGACCTCACCATCGCCTACGCGTTTCACGGTTCTGAATGAAAATCCCCAAGCGATATAATAATGTCCCCTATTGAATCGTAGTGGCGTGGGCGCCCGCAGCCGCTTGCTCGAAAGCGAAACGCGCTCCGCGTATGTATGTATGTAACTCTTAAAAGCAGTTAATTTCTTCCATCGTGGAGCTATCGCTCCGGAAGATTAGATTGTGCACGTTCCTAGGACGTAAACGTCGTTTACGCAACTGTTTCTTTTTCAAATTGATCGTTTAATTTTTTTCGTCCATTTCCTTTGTATGTATCTAGACGATACGGGCAATAAAGAATAGTTTCCGCCGTCGACTATAGTATAATCAAAATTCGAATATGTAAAAGAAACGGGGCACGGACGAATTTAAACTGTTTGTTTCTTTTCTGGTTTGTTCTGAAGGAGGAGGTCTCGAATTAATCTTGCCCGCGATATGTACCGGAAATGTAGATTCACGTTTGATGTTGGGAAGTTTCTTTTTATGCTTTTAGTTGATGTGAAGTTTTAAATCAAAAACATTTATAAACGATCGAATTCTTAAATGAAACCATAAACTAGATAAAAATATTATATATGTAAATGTTGTAGAGATTATTATTTAAGAAAAAAAAACCATTAAAAAGATGTATTTTTATAGAAAAACCTGGCTTTGAGTGCTCACATTTGAGACGAGTAAGTATTACAATGAATATTGCAATGAAATTTTGTGGATATTTGTGTAGTTATTTGTACATCAAAAAATTGATTTTGGAAAGTGAGACCTCTTTTTGATATAAGTTTGGCAAAATTTAGGTCGTGATTTCATACGTTATTTGACTATGATATTGACGCCTATTCAATTAAATGCTAAAAATTTTGGAGCTTCACAATGAACGATCTTTATATTCTTCTCTTGGCATAAATAATGCGTTTGCAGACCATTTTGCTTAGGTATTTACATTTGAGGACAACTACATCATATATAATAATTTTGGGAATGTTCTTATATCTTCTTTTGACTTAAACCACTGTATGCCCATATTATAAATAAGTTGTCAACTATGCAACATGTTCTTTTACACACTACGTTTTCGAGGCCTTGGATAAAAAATCTCAGGTTGATGTAATATTTATGAATTTGACCGTGTACAGCATCGTTTATCGGAGTTACAACTCTCGTTCTTAAAAGTCCACATCTGGAGTTCCCAAGGGTCTGTTTTACGCCCATTGTTATCCCTTGTTTTTATTGATGATATTACCTGGGTGGTAAAATCTTCTAATTGCCTTCTGTATCCAGACGATTTAAAAAAGATTCAGCAGATCAATTCCTTGACTGATTTATATTGAGTATTTATTTGTTGTATCTTTGAGTTTATATTGTGGAGGCCCTAATATTGAGCCAAAACAAGTTTCTTCCAAATGAGGTAGACCGTCCAAGGAAGCACAGCTTCCAACTCCAAAACAATCAAGAAATTTGCAAGAAATGCTTATGACCGATGAGATCAGGTGTGATGAGATTGGTCACTGGCTAATGCTCGATGATAAGAATTTTGCCAATTGCTGTGATAATTTTTTTTAGTTAGTCGAAAAACAGCAATTCTATGGCCTCCACGTTTATGTGATTTGAGACCATGTGACTTCTTTTATGACCTTACATAAAAAAAAACAGAGTTTTTGAAACACCTGTGGATAACCTAGCAACAAAAAATTGAATATAAAATTGATTTTCATCAATTCATATAATAATAAACTAAACATACACGAATGAACATGTTTTATAAATTGTTTTAACTTGCAAAAATATAAGATTGTGCGCTATTGGAAATTTACATTCACATACAAAAATTGTCATACTTTATTTAACAATAAGACAATCTGTTTTTACCCGATCCTTCAAGCAAAAAATCCGACCAAATTGGCACCCACTCAAATCAACAGTCATTCACATCTGGCATAACAGCAATCTCCCATTCAAACAGAACATCTAAAATTAATTCATTAATCTTACACTTTCATAGGTTCACCACGCCTTCTTCATATGATCTCCTACATTTCTTCAGTCTGAGTTGCTTAATCTATGTTAGCGGCGACGCATTTGCATTGCTTTATCCTCTGTATCCTTTTCCTCTTGAAAGGAGGCGTTAAATTGGGACATCTCAAAGTCACGCTGATCCACGTGAACTTCTTAGGTCTGCAGAAAGCGCACGACTTGAACGCCGGTCCATTCTCATCGTCCTCCTCATTTTCCTCCACATGCTTGCGAGATTTCTTCTTGGGATTCTTCGGGATGTAAAAGGAGTTGCATTGGCCGTAACAAAAACGATTGATGACCGTTCTGGTGATGCATCCGTCTTCTTTGACTTTCTGCACGAGCGGTTCCGTCTTGCACCAATCTTTCTGAAGATATTCCTTTTTAGTGACCAATAGAGCGTTCTTGCTGGACTTTAGGATATTGCGACCGGTGAAGCCGCGGAGATCGTGTAATAGTTCCGTGGATTTAAACGGCTCTGTTATGTTATTCCGTCTCAGGAGTAAGTCAATTTCGATTCTGGGATCCTCAGTTCTGCCTTGCTGTTGGGAAATATCGGATTCCGACGTGAATTGCTTGTATTCATATTCCGGTTCGGGAGGATTCTCGTCCAGTTCATTCTCTAGTAGGTATCTCCTCTCGTTTCTAGCTTCGTTTTCCTGCCGCTCCGCTATTAACCGTTCGACCTCCTTCATATTGATGACATCCAAAATGGAGTCGCTACGGACTTGGCGAATCGTCAATACCGATATGATGCACTGCAGAACGAGGATGAAGAAAGTAGCTACGGTCGTATGGACATTCATCTGTAAATAAAGAGAAAAATGATCTTAAATAAGCTTATGAAAAAGCGTAAAGGATACATTTAATTGTTTCGACATTTAGCGAAGACGTTAGTTGAGTCACACAGTTGACGGAAATTGGATGTATTAGGTCACAGTTTATCGTAAACACCATTAACTCTTAATTGAGCGAATCTAAGATCTTTTATCCGTCGCTATATTACACATTGTATTTCTCTGGTCAATTAAGGCGTCATCCGCAAAGTAATTAGCCTTCATTGCGCGGATAATCCCACGGAAGTCAAAGTGTTAAGAGGTCTGTAGGTCCCAGATCCATTTGCACTGGTCGATATAAACCTGTTTTGTTATTGTGACTTTGTTTTGCGTAAAAACGTATTTAAAATACTTTTATAATTGAGCTAAAATTATTTAGAATAGTCGGTATATCTGTGCAACAAAATATTTGGTGTTTTCAATGTAATTCAATATCTCCAATTACCCCTGGTGAGTCATGAAGATTACCTTCGCTAAAAGTATGTTCTCAATTTTATAATTCTATAGTCTATATAAATAAAAATCAATTGCTAGATGTATGTCGGCTTGAGAACGGCTCGACCGATTTTTTTTTCGTTTTTATATTCGTAATTCTCAGGACAAGGTTCGTATGAAAGAAAATTTTTGGAAAATCCACGGAAGAAGGCCGAAATGCGGACGGTATTTTTATATGAAAAGAAATCTTTATGTTAAATTTTGACTTTTTGAGACGTCGAGTTTAACCACAGCGAGACACGCAGCGTCGAGTGTTTCATAAAGTGACATGCAAAAACGAAAAATTAAGAAAAATTTAAAAATTAAGCAATTAACAAAAATTAAAAAAGAAACGAAAAATTTTGACTTTTTGAGACGTCGAGTTTAACCACAGCGAGACGCGCAGCGTCGAGTGTTTCATAAAGTGACATGCAAAAACGAAAAATTAAGAAAAATTAAAAAAATTAAGTAATTAACAAAAATTAAAAAAAAAACGAAAAATTTTGACTTTTTGAGACGTCCAGTTTAACCACAGCGAGACGCGCAGCGTCGAGTGTTTTATAAAGTGACATGCAAAAACGAAAAATTAAGAAAAATTAAAAAATTATGAAATTAACAAAAATTAAAAAAACGAAAAATTTTGACTTTTTGAGGCGTCGAGTTTAACCACAGCGAGACGCGCAGCGTCGCGTGTTTCATAAAGTGACATGCAAAAACGAAAAATTAAGAAAAATTAAAAAATTAAGAAATTAACAAAAATTAAAACAAAAACGAAAATTAAGAAAAATTCAAAAATTAAGAAATCACAATTTGGTTCAACGAGAGTGTAATCACAGCGAGACGCGCAGCGTCGAGTCTTTTTTAAAGTAAAACTATAGTACGACAATCAATTCTACGAGATTAAAGAGCGAGCTGCTACCCAAGGGGTGCAGCACATTCTCTAGAGGGTGCGGTCTAAGTAAACCGCGAGGAAAGCGTATCCACGTTCTCTAGAGGGTGCGTTCGAAGGTGGAACGCAGGCCTTCTTTTTTTTATAAATTGGCAGGAATCAAGGCGATAAAACTAAAGAAATAATGTTGCAGCGCATTTCTGTAAGCCCAGATGTGTATATCCATTTATTACACCTTTTGAGAATAGCACAAGCAGCATCTGTTTATCAATTGCTTATTTTCTTTGGTTAAGTTCTTTATAATATCGCATATCAGACTTAATTAATAAATCAGGGAAAAAAAGGCAAGAAGTCGAAGTGAAGACCGTTCATTTGAATCATTTTCTGCAAGAGACACCTGGTCCTGCTCCCACACTACCTATTTGAAAAAGCACCCTTACCTAGGCAAAGAATGCTTACGATGCATATGAATCTAGACCTAATGCAAATGTTGTTCTACCCAGTGCACCCAAGGCAGCAACAAGAGGCCTTGATGGCTACAGTGACAAAGTCCCACAAGAGCTACCATATAAGGCGTATTTATCAAATTTACCATATGATGTTTATGAAAATGAGATTGGGGTCTCTTTCAAAAACTGCTGGGCATCTACTCTAACATGACTGTGACCATATTGTCGAACATGTGTCTGCGTAGTGTTGCTAACTGCAACTACATACATCACAAATCAGAGTTACAGAATTGGGCATTTTCTATTGTTTTAACCCTAAAGTGACTATGTTATTACCAAAGATTGAGTAGTATATTCATTGATTTATAAGTTTTAAATAGCTGATTATTGCAGAACAATTTTCCGGTATGTAATGATCGGTAATTATAAGAAAAGAAGCAACACTTCTCAAACCCTAGACTTCATTGTCTTGGTTACGTCTATCCTACGTATTTATCCACAAGAGACACTGCGGTCAACGTCGAACAGTAACCACGTTTCTATATTTAGACGGTTACAAAGCCGAATGCTCGGTACTTCATGAATGGAGATTGATTAGGTCTTACAGTGTAATTACTTCTAATTGCGGTCGATTACTGGAGATGCGTCCAATTACAGTGATTTAGACTGTGACAAATAGATATTTTAAAGTCGGGAGTGAAAATTTGTTTATCCCACATATTGTTTATCTATTTTCTAACTGAACTGGCCGTATGAAATCACATGTCACTTTTCGTGTAAATAAATCGTGTTCAGGAACACTGACAGTATAAATTTATATCCAAAAAATGCAAATAAATATTTGAGGTCGGTTTATGGGATCTAAAATTAAAAAAAGATATTTAGAGAGTTTATATAATAAATCGATTCCGGAGCATTCATGTTGGTTGTTAGTTTTCAAAACACTTCAGGGAAGTTTGTGAAAACATTAATGTTTCAAAAAATGCTTCGTATATAATTGTGTTTTTACTTCATAACAAAACCGGATCCAAGGGAATATCCTATTGCGAATGCAAATCTAAAAATATTGACAGTCGACATTCATATTTCACTTATGTATTGCGACAATATGCATTCATACACCAGACTTATTGGTCTCTTACGCTAATGAACTATAGTTATTTAAAATTATTCTGAATTATGAGTCGAATGTTTACTATATCTACCTTTACATGAGTAATTTACAATCTGCACCGTTTGACCATAAACAAGTCTAAGTTGTACCTAGTATTTCAAATAAGTAACAATGTCATAAAGTAGCTCTCGAATATCCGAACGGACATGCTGTTTTTGTAAATGTACGTATAACTATGAATTCTATAAGTATTGCTACTGCAGTATCTAATTCTCTTTAAATTAATCAGTGTATTCGAATTCTGATTGTTTTCTAGTGGAGGTGATGCACTAACGTATAGGTGTGAACCAGCACAGTCTGTTCTGTCTTCAATATCGGTTATTCTTGAAGTCGTAAAGTTCGTATCTGTATTATTATTATTAGTACACAAAAACATACTGTTCATAACAAACATATGGTAAGTTCCTATATGCGCGAACAAAGGGGCAAAAATTAAAGGGGTGCCCCTTCAAAATTTGTCAAATTTTGCAATCTCTTAAAAATCTTTTAAAACATATCATTTCCAACGTAGTTTGACCTGGCCATTACGATAGTTAAAGAATTTTTGCCCTATCATAATTAGTTCTGCAGATATATGCATGTGGGTCTTCAATCTTTAAAAGAATCATTAAACTTTGGGTTAAATTTGATCGGAAAAGTCCAATATTATCTTTTCCAGAAGCGAAAACAATTTTGCTATAAAATATATGCATATAGCTTCCATTTGAAGTACGATTTTACGCACTTTGAAAAATTGAAATTTTCTCTCAAAAATCCAAGCGGTGCCCCTTCAAAATTTGTCAAATTTTGCAATCTCTTGAAATCTTTTAAAACATATCATTTCCAACGTAGTTTGACCTGGCTATGACGATAGTTAAAGAATTTTTGCCCTATCACAATTAGTTCTGCAGATATATGCATGTGGGTCTTCAATCTTTAAAAGAATCATTAAACTTTGGGACAAATTTGATGAGAAAAGTCCAATATTATCTTTTCTAGAAGCGAAAACAATTTTTCTATGAACCTTTAACAAGGTATAAACTATTTCGGCAACAAATTTGGCTAGTTATTACATTAACCATTTTTTTGTGGATCTTTTGAAACAACAAAAGTTAAATTTTTGTTAATTCTGACAATTTCTTTTTACTATATACGAATTTTATAATTTCACTGTAGGTACCATGCCCACACCTGTCAGCCACTGACTTCCATACTACTAACAGACATACGGATTGCTGCTGTCAATGCGTAGATGTTAGGAGCCTTCCTAAGTTGATAAATGCACCCGGATAGCGTCTAAGGTGAAATTTACACGTCCTCTGCTTACGCATTAATTTTCGTTCCGCCAAAGAAAAAGTCTACACATAACGAGCTGGCGAATACAGAAATTAGTTATTCAAGTATAATATACACGCCCTTTACCAGACGTCGACGGTTAGCTGGAAGCCGAACAGGACGCCGGTCGTCTGGGATTCGGCTTCACAGTCGGAGCTACGTATCGGCATATGTATCTCTCATAAGCACTGCACTGTCAATCGAAGGTGAACGATCTAGCGTTGATTCTCAGCAGTTAACAGCCAATACATCGTCGGAGAATCCAGGAAATCGTCTGCCGCGACTTTGAATAACATTAATAAAGGTAGATCTACGGATTTTACTCCCCGAAGCGGTTGTTAATAAGTCTATACTTTCTTTAGGTATTTGACTTGACATATTATGAAAATTAAAAAAAATTCTTGCACTAATCACTATGCGTTTTGATCTAGCTCTGCTTTCAGAGCCACGCTTTTTACAATTCGCATCTGACCGCATGCCGTAAGAGTCTTCAAAGGTACCGCTTCTTTATGAGCCTACACCTCTGTGCTTCTGCTGGTTCAAGACGCGTGGGTGCCCCACGTACACGCAAGAACAATCCGTCAAAGATGATATCTCACGTATTTAATGATATGCGACCGTTTTTGGATACATCGGGATTTCCTCGGTTCTTCTTTTTTAATGTACGCACGGAGAAATAACAAAGGCGTACAACGACAGAAGAGAGCTGCTGCCTTCGTCCGATGAATGCTCCGCGTATAATAAAAAAAAACAAGGCAAAGAAATTATTAAGTTGGTGTTTGGGCGTCACTCTGAATAACGTTTATTATAAGCCCCGTGGAATACGTCGTCTTTGGAGGCGATTTTCTTTTATTATCATTGTTATTACCATTATTATGGTAATCTTAGGGGAATTGTGACGGTTAACAATCGGTTAATTTTATTGGGAAATGGTCTATGAGCTTCGAAGAATATGAAACCTGAATTATTCATAAGATCTTGGCGATTTCACAGAAACGCCGACTGCTTTTTTTCGTCACGAAGCTAATAAATTTAGTGAAATCCATTACCTACTACTAAATATACCCATACAACCTCAATATAGGGCATAAACAAAGATGTTTTGTGTTTAAGTTTTAAAGAAATTTTATCGAACGAATATTAATCGTTTTAAAGAGCTCTTTAATGTATATTTACCATCTACATAGTAAAAAATTTCTGCATGTAAAGCCCAAAAGTAAGTAGTAAAAAGTTGGCGTGTTAAAATTAACACCTAATTTGGTTAAAGTTGCATTTTGTTACCAAAATCAATTAGGTAAAAACATCTTTGCCCAATATTTGAAATATCTACACCTTTGTGGTGTAAAACGTTGACTACCAAAAGAGAGGGGCGTACATATGTACTCCTGCGCATGAACAATTTCTATCAGGTACATGTAATAAAGAGAGATAAACTTACAGACTACTAACGGACAATTGACACGTGATCGGATTCGTATTGAAACATGAATCCTGTGCCTCTGCTTTTAAGATGTTTATAGTTTATACCAATTGTCCGCATTATAGCGATCCTGTAGTGTAAGCGAGATACACAGAGGTATCCGTGCATTAGAACGGTAAAGAAGTATACGGAATATTCGATTGGATTACATTAGCATATTGCTATGATGCACTCGTATTTGCCAAGAAATCCACAATTAACAACGTATTGTTCACAGATGAAAAAACATTTTACCTACACGGGCATCATAACCGCGCAGTTTGTCGTTACTGGTCGCGTAAAAATCTACATTTAAATATACCAACGCGAACGCAGTATCCACAGAAGCTAAATGTATGGGCATGGGTATCATTGGAAATCATATAATTGGGCCTTTTTTCATTGACGGTAATTTAAACAGAAATAGATACCTACAGTTACTTGAAAATAATGTTATTCCAGCAATACGGGAGCGATTTAATATAAATGAAGTTTGGTTTCAGCAAGATGGTTGCCCAGCACACAATATACGCATTGTAACAAACTTTATAAACGCGGTTTTTGAAAACAGATGGATCGGTAACTCGGGCCCTATTAAATGGCCAGCGCGGTCCCCTGATCTAGCTCCGATCGATTTCTTTTTATGGCCCCTTTTTACATAATACAATATACGGATACGGTGATCAACGGCCATCAAACCTAGAGGAACTGCGCGCGAGAATTATTGAAATCAGTAATACTGTCACAGCAGATATGTTAACAAATGTTCGTCGGAATTTTTATGATCGGTTGGGTTACTGTTCTTATCAAGAGGGAGGTTTATTTGAACACTTAATAAATTAATTTACTTCAAATTTTATTATTGTTTAAGAATAATATTCTCTTTTAGCTAATTGCAGGTTTATTGCAATGTTGAATACAATTCTGTTTTAAGAATTAAATATTTTATTTTCCATTATTTTATTATAGTTGCGTTTTTAGATTTTATACTTGTTGAACAATATTATTTTAGTTTTTATTTTAAAGCTTAGGAGTTCTGATTATTTATTTTTGATTTTTTATATTGTGTATGAGGCTGTGATGAATTACTTCACTGACATGTTATCAGTGATTATCTGATGCTTCAAACAACTAAAAATATTTACTTATATCGGGAACACACTACCTCTAACAGTGCTTTTTATTTTTCAGGAATAGTATTTTCTACCACATGTAATGTTATTAATCACTTATGCTATAACACAGAACTCTAAAAGACTTTGGTTTGCCTATATGCTCCAATACATTTATACGTGTAACTTATAATACGTCCGCTATCGTTTGTAAATGCCATCCGCGTGCCGCTAAGTAGGCGTGGCAATTCAAGGTGGCACGCCCATTTATAGTCGACCAGTAGTTACTAATACATGCATCGTGCTATGAACGGTTGCCACACTGTATATACTGTACGATATACATTTACAGCTAAAAGCACCTTAATTACACTTACGTTATTCAGTGTAAAAGCTATACCCATGTAGTGTACCTCTAACTAACACCCAAAGGTGTACATCGTCTCTTGGTAGTTTACACTGGCAAGTGTCTTACACTACACGTTTTAAAGTGTAGGATTTACCAAATCATCTTGGTAAATTTTACCAAATTTCATAGTGTAAAATTTACCAAAAATAGTGTGGACTTAGATAGACCACTTTTAGTGTTAATTTCTACACGCAATTTTTTACTGTGTAGTTTACAAAGCCGTTTACTTGATCAATGACAAAACTCCTCTCTACGCGTTGATTTTTAGCTATAAAATTCGCAAAAAGCACAGAAAATTCTGCACACAGAAAAGTGCATTCTGTGTTCAAAACAAAATATTGTTTTAACACAATTTTCTTACAAAGAAAATAAAATAATTTTGTTATAAGTAAATCTTTTACCACTAAGAAAATTGAAATTTTTAATTCAAGAAAACTGTTGTTTAGATGAATTTTCTTAACTAGAGAATGATAATAAAATATTCATAATTCATAAAACACGACCCGTGATGTTTCATTTGATAAATTTGCAAAAATTGTAAATCGCATATTCGATACTTTCATAAACAAATGAAGGAATTAAGTGTACAAATTTGCACGTGTTTGCTGCATAGATACCTGCTTCGCAATTGCCTGTGTAGAAATGAAATTTTGACGTAGATAAAATTTGCAAACACTCCGACTTATGGCTGTTCATCTCTGTATATAAATTTGTATTCATGTTTACAAGACGCAAGAACTCATCTCCCGACAATAAACATCTTAAAGCGTTTTCGGTGACCATAAAAATCCGCGTGGGCACTCATCTACGTATATTTATCTCTCAGCAACACCCATTACGCTATACTTTAAGACGTATATACCTACTAAGCCATCGTCAATACCTACGCAGTCATCATCAGACCGTAAGGCTAATGGAGAAATAGAAAAAAAAAACAAAAACAGAACCTCTTCTATAGAACCTCTAATTATCGGAGATTCCATACTCCATTCATTTCTCTTATATTGGGAGGATGTGCGGACGTGTCTGGATAAAGACGTTCCGTCCGATTTCCGTTCTGTTTACGAAAGAATCGAACGGAGCCGAGCGAGCGGCGCATATGAGCAGCACTCGAGAAGCTACAGGTTACGAAGAATCGGAGAACGAGTGGGATCCGTCCGACACGGTGTACGCTACGATGGGCACCCACATTGTAGATCTGGCGAGGTTATCAACGGCCCACGAATGTCGGTTCATTCATGAGTTTCTCTTTTTTGCGAGAGAAGCGCTGGCGCGCGTGTCCACTCGAAGAATGAAGGAGGACCAGTCAGGTTGGGGGACGATGTAGATGTATGAGGCTCGTTAATATCTGGCGCCTGTTGCAGGTCGCATACAAATAAAGTGTAGATATTTGTATGTAGACGGAACGCACTCACGATAAAAAAATACTACAAAATTAAAACAATTGTAACTTATAGAAGGAAGTTATACTGTGCTCAAAAATTTCGAAATAAAATCTATAGCAACGGCAATTTTGTAATATTTGTCTACGTATACCGGGTGTCCAGCCTAAGATGCAACGGTCCCTAGCCGATTTATTATTGTCTTTTTGAAAAAATGTTTCAAATAAATGTTGCCTCGAATCATATTCTAGGCATGTTAAAATTAGTTTCAGAAATGGCGGACTCTCGGTTGTACCGAAAGTAACTAGTAACTTTATTATTTTAAATGGAACACCCTGTATATTATTGCACCTTTGGATTCCTTGTTAAATTTAAATAACAATACGTTAGGAATACATTGGGGCTAAGTTGTACCGTTTCCGAATTACATGACGTTTTTCGAAAAAAATGACATTTGCAGTATCTTCTGTGTTTCGAAATACCTCTGGAAATACGAAAGTTAGAAGGATGCGGTTTTCAGTGTTCGCTTAACCATGAAACAGCACACGTTTTTTATTTTAAAATTATTGCCTTTAAATTACAGCGTTATTAAATAGGGATCTGTAATTTTCGAACTCTAAAATCATGGATAACTTGATTTTTTTAAATTGAACGGTATAGCAATTTTTACAAAAATGGATGTAAAATTTAATTTTCTTTCGATTTTATACGGGTATCATTGTGTCTATCTCTAACGGTTTTGGAGATATTTTTCAGTTTCTCATGATAGACACGTATTGCGAAGCACCAGCCGCCGCCGGTCACCTTCTCGCATTTCACCAGACTTGGGACTGGCAGCAATAGTATTGGCATGCTTAGAAAGTGGCCAACAGAATACAATAGGACCGTTTGAAACAAACAAAATTGTCTAAAAGATACTTGAGACGTTTAAAGCGGCATCTTTAAGGTCAACGTAAGCTTGATAATTAAAGATGTCGCTTACTCGAGAAGAATTAGTAGATATGGCTTTCGTTCTCAATGAATGTTACAAAAACGCTTTGTTAGCGTCAAGAGTTTACGCACAGTATTACCCATGTAAAAAGCATCCAGATAGGAGGACATTTCTGTCGCTACTGGGCAGATGTGTAAGTACTGAATCCGCTGCACGTTCGAAACGGAACCGCAATAACTCCGTACTTACGGATGAAAATCAGTTGCAGCTGCGATGTCTTCTCATGGGGTTTCATTAAGAATAAGGTGTATGAGACGCAACCAACAACCCTGTTGATGTGCGCCATCGTATTTTAAGAGCGTTTCAAGAAGTCACACCAAAAATACTCAGAAATGCTCAAAAGTGTTTGCAAAAGCGATTTCGATTATGTAGTGCCAAAAACGGACAGCATTTTGAACATTTAATATAATAGCGTTGTACAAATTCTCTGTACAATGACAACACTAGCGTTTAAAGTGTACCCTGTTGGGACCAAGACGCTCGAAGTGTAAGTACGCCATACAATAATAAATCGGCTAGGCACCATTGCACCTTAGGGTGGACACCCGGTATGTAGAAGAAAAGCACTCACGGAAAAAAATTACTACAAAATTAAAACAATTGTAACTGATAGAAGGAAGTATACTTTGCTCAAAAATTTCTAAATAAAATCTACAGCAACGACAATTTTGCAATATTTGTCTACATATATGTGTGTAAATCAAGCTTTGTAGTATTATAATAAAATTTTTAACATCTAATTTTATCGTACAGACTATATCATTTACCCTACATCTATTTATGCTAAACTCTAACATCGTTAGTTTTTAATTTAAATGATTAATATTATTTGATTGATATTGTAAAAGTGAACTATAGTAAGTTGATTCTACCGCAATAGCCACCTCAACTACAAACAAAACCGGTTTTGTTAACAAAATATTGTTGAACTAACCAAAATTATAGTCAATCTAACAAAAAATAAAAATGCAGTGAATGCAACCATATTATTTTGTTACTCTTATTTAATCAATTTAACAAATCCATTGAGTTCATTTGAACAGCAAGTACTGTTCATTTAATAAACTAACCAAAATTGCAGTTAATTAAATGCAATTATCATGTGTGAAAATACCCATTGCCAAATTTTCTGCCTACATGTACCAGCGAATACCTTAAATTGTCGTAAAGACTTCTCTTATTTCACACTAGCAATATTCCATATTCTACGTAAATTAGATGTGCCGCAAATCAACGTGATCAGCAAGGCTCGGTGGCCCGTACGGGTGATTCATAGGCAGCCGGCGAATATGAATGAAAAACTTTGATTTTTTCCAGTTCTAGTGGCGAGCGATAGACTTTAACCTTCAGATTTTAGAATCTGTGATAAAGTACATACATGTTTACAATATTAAAAAAACAATAACATCCTCAACTAAAAGCTGTTATGTATGAATAAATACATAATACTATATTTTGCAAACATATAACAGGCTACATCAAGTAATATTAATATTGCCAGTCGATCTGAGTGTATTTATCCCTTAATTGTTTTCAGTTCATAGATTTAAGGGTTGAATTACCCTTTACTAAAAGCGACTGTTTTTTCAACTGTAAAGTTTTGATGTCAGTATATCTTTATATGCAAAAAAAGTTCTTTCAACTTCGCAACTAGTTAGTGGATTTAGCAAATTTAAAATATGGTATCAAAGTACTGTATTTTGTAAATATATCGCTATTTGGATTTTGAGTAATTCACAGTTCATGTAATATATGTAAACCTGGGTTTCTGTTGAGCACTGCCGTAATTTTTTGACTTAATGTTTGTCCAAATTCTCCAGGAATAAATTTTTAATTGTTCTACTGTATTATTTAAGTGATTTAGATATTTCGTTCTTAAAATATTTTATCTTTATTATCACGCTTGCAAAATGGTTATTTATAAATTGCAATTCGTTTAGTAAGCTGTTTGTTTGTAAAGTTATATCAATTTTCACGTTGATTCTATGAAAACTTGCTGAATTATTGGGAAATCTAGAAATAAAATCATAAACTTGA
Source organism: Cetonia aurata (assembly GCA_949128085.1). Taxonomy (NCBI): domain Eukaryota; kingdom Metazoa; phylum Arthropoda; class Insecta; order Coleoptera; family Scarabaeidae; genus Cetonia; species Cetonia aurata. The sequence goes on from OX421885.1 coordinate 43,430,198, forward strand.
ATGTTGTCTTAAATGAGAAACATTTGTATAAGGGATGTTAGGCTCAATCCTCATGTTTTAGACTCTACTATTCTCAGTATCCAGATTTCCCATTCTTAACATATTCACACTGTATATAGCAGCTTCTATATAGCATTGCAATTGTGCAACAATCTTCTACCAACTTACATTGTCTAAATGTAGGTTCCCATGTGAACTTTAAGCAATCACCTCGGAGATTAACATCTTAAGTCATAGGAACCCTTTTTCTACCCAGGCCAAGGTTACACGTAATCACCTTTTACCGTATATACGCATCATGCAAGCCATATCTCAGGCCCAAATCAGTTTTCATATTAAACAAAAGCGATTCTCGATTTACGACCGAATATGGACCTCACTCAAATCTCGTCTTCGTTCATTATGTTGCACCGGTTGGCGGTTTCCTTCGTTTCTCTACTTTTTTTTTTTTTTTTTTTCGTTCTGAACGTATCTCTTTACATCCGTTTACGTACAGCAAGCGGGCCGGGTTTCTTCTGTCTCTCCTAAAGTCGTTTCTGCTTCCTACACCTTATCCGAGCGACTCCACCTGCCCACTCGTTTCCTCTCTGTAAAAGTTTCGTTTATTTTTTCCTCGTACTCGCGTTCAGCCTCGTCTGGCCAGCTTCCCCAGCTTCCTTTCGTGCACGTTCGCGATTCCCATAGCCGGCTAGATTGACGGATAGGCGCCACCACCGCTTCGGCCACCATATAAAGCCCGTTTCCATTCCCATAATATGACAATCGCCATTAGAACCTATATTTATGATATTTCTTCGCATATTTTCCTTCGGTAAATATAATTGCGTGTTTCTATATAGGTTTATAATGCGTGTGGTAATGTTTGTTTAGGCACTGCAAGTGTGGTTACTAAGTGAGTTGTCGTTTTGATGGGAATATTGCACAATTACTCAACGGTTTTCCTGTTTTTTTTTCTAACACTACATGTTAATGTTGTTTTAAAACCGCGATATTTACACTGCATATCATCCAGCTCCGTCTATTTCTTTAAATATTAAGTGTAAATACATATAAAAATTTCCCCGCTAATAATGATCATATTCAAGAAAAAAATTTTTAATAGAGCTAACTTTCCGAATGGGTATCAAGCGATTGTATTGCTCGATTGGTCTACCTTAGAATCTTCTAATATGTACCATTTATTTTAGGCTATTCTTTATCATTTGTTTGACAGAATTGCCGCTTCATCGCAGTAGTAATAAAAAATCTAGTAAATTAACGGTACTAAGCTTAAAAACAACTTATACAAAAAAATCAAGAAAACAAAGAGTGATACGGATGTTTTAAAGTTTAGGAGATAGCCTGCAAATTTTAAATAAAGTTTTATGGAACACTGATGTGGATCCATTCTTCTTTGACAATATTTTAAATTGTGAGATGTACGACTTTTTTTAAAATAATTTACCAATACTGCTAGAAAGCCTTCAAAGGAACTTTATGGAGAGATGTAGTACCAACACGACAAGCTATTTATTAATAGACGGATTTGGGAGAGAAGATTCGTTAAGTTGGCCACCGCATCACCAGATTGACCCTAGGGTTAGTCATAGTTCATAATTTATTATTAAACATTCAATAACTTTTAAACCAAACCGTTTTCGACATATACTCATATGAACTTTAATGATCAAAAGAACCTCAGGAATCAGCTCTTAAATTTTGTCGCATATATTGTGATTCACCCGGTATAACTCTTTGAATGTAAGCGTCTGTACTCTGTACGTCAAATTGACTTAATAATTGGAAAAATATTTCTTTCATTAGAAATTAGAAATACGTTTTTATAAGCATGCCAAACGAAATAGTTTGATATAATTCATAATAGTTCATTTATTCAATGTAATTAAATATAAAAAAATGCAATAAAAATATTGATTATATACGAAATTTTCTGTACGTTTCCCTCGTCGCTTCAGTCAGATACATGTTTGTATAAAACCGCACTATCTGATTTGTTTGATGTTTGAAACCGGAACTATAGTGTATACATTTAACGATTTTACATAGATCCGTGTCATTTTCCATTTATAAACCGGCCCGGAACTGACAGCGGCGCATCGCATCGAACGGACGACACACAGAAGAAACAGTGACATTAAACAATTATATTATAATGACGCAACGCTTCCTCTAATTGTTTACTTTAGCCCGCGGGCGCCGTCTACAAGCGTGCGACATCATAAATCAACAGATTCGACCAGAGATGCCGCTAGTGTCTTTGCGCTACGAACACGAACTGTCAAACGTACAGATTCACACGTTGTGTACATATTATGTATACTAGCATCGACTCCCCGCATACCTAAGTGGGTGCCGTTTCAGATGACATAATTCGCATAAATTACCGACAGATCGGAATCAGATGATTGCATGGTGGAAAAAGAAAGATTGCGAAACAATGACGGCAAGCCACATCCTACGGTTTCGTGGGAGACAGATGTGTATTTGCCATGCGTTCATTCATGGTTTATAGCAAACTTGTAGAAGATTGTCGCTCATTCATTTATCGATATATATGTTAATGTGTTTGTTATTGTTAATAAATGATTGAACGAAAAGTATCCAAGCAACACATAGATGATTATATTATTTTGATCGTGTGCAACACTCGTTGGTGTTGAATAAACTCGAAAACTATGGAGTTGCCGGGGAAATTGTTCAGTTGCTTATTTTAACAATAGAGTAAACTACGTCGAATATCAAGGCTGTCGTTCATTTTTGTATTACTCTTTTTCTGGAGTACCCCAAGGCTCTGTTTTGGGTCCATTACTTTTTATTAATGACCTTCCTGCTTGTGTTTCGTCGAATGTGCTGATGATTTAAAAAATTTTCGGCGGACGGCCAGCTTTGACGATTGTTTGGCATTGCAGAAAGATATAAAAGCTATACACAGCCTGGAGTGTCATTAACTCGTTAGACCTTAATCTCGGTAAATGTAAGTTATTGATTTTCTCCAGAAAAATTGATAAATTAATGTACCTATGACTATCATATAGAAAGTCATGTTTTGGGTCGATATGACAGCGTTTAAGATTAGGGGGTGTGGTTCGACACGAAATTAATGTTTAATTTGCACGTTGTAAATATGCCTATGGTTTGTTAGGGTTTTTGATCAAAAACACCAGGAACTTGTGCGAAGAGGCATTTATTTCCTTCTACAACGCCTTTATTAAAAGTAAGCTTGAATACGGAGCTGTGATTTGAATCCAGGATATCTTAAATATCAAAATTTAGTTGAGGGAGTTCAAAAAATTTTTTTTAAAACATTGTATTATCGTAAACGCCATCTCTTTTTGTCCCATGGCTATGATTATCAGAACTTGCTTAATGAATTCAATTATGTATCCTTATCAGACCGTAGAACAATTTCACAGATTCTGTTTATTTTTAAAATTGTCAATAATCTTTTTGATGTGCCTTACTTGTTAGGTACCCTCAAATTTCACGTTCCTAGAATCAACTCTCGAACTTGTAATGTTTTTTATTTACCGTTTTCTAAAATGTGCAGATCAGTAACTGTACATTGTTTAAATTTTGATTTATTTAATTGTCCCTTAAGATACCTTAAATCTTTTCTCTTCACTAGATTTAAGTCTTGATGTCTTGGTAGTTATTAGCTTATTTCTGATTAGTTATTATATTAAACTGTTTTTTTTTTCCTTTGTTTTCCAGCTACCTATTGTACATATACTTTTGTATTAAGTGTTTTTGATTAATTGTCTTTGTCACTTGATTTCATTTAAACTTTTGTTACCTCGTACACTCACGGATACCCAAAATGTCCGGTCTGATGCGTAGTCTAAACGCAGCGAGCTCTTCGGGTGCGTTCGGAAGTTTACCAGCACCTGCGCCTTCCCCTTGCCTTGCGACTTTTCCGTTCTTCTGTGAATTACTCATATTTATGTATTATATTTGCTTCGTAGCGGTTTAGAAAGATATGCGGGTGAAGTTCATTGCGCTATTTCGCAGACAACTTTAACACAATTTATACTTTTTCCTTGTTTTAATAACTAGTCATGGGCAGAAGGTTAGGCCAAAGTGATTCAAAAGTTGAAACGCGAAAAGTGATTGTGAGTTTGGCAAATACGGATATGTCAGTTAGAAATAGCTAATGTTTATTTATTGCATTCGTTTAAAACTTGGTTAATTGTTGTTTATTTCTGCGGTGGTATAATTCTTATAATGTTTATGAAATCCCAATAAATTGTTTAAGTAGTATTACATTTAAGCAATATGATTAGGGGTTGCAATACCGACCTGCTTTACCAAAACCAATAATATTAAACTAATATGAATACCCATATTTTGGTATAGGTATTCTGTATTTAAAATATTAAGACAAAATGTTATACACTCCTTCTTATCGGCTTTTTATTGTAATAACAAGTTTTTGTCGGCATTACCGCTAACTCCAGGTATCTGATTGTGAGTCATGAAATTTTTTGTATATTGAATAGAGGTTTCGTAATCTGTATCGGCTTTATTTTATATATTTGTATTATTATTATTGTATTAATATTAAATCTGTTAACATTCTTGATATCAAGAAGTAAAACATAGGTCTGTAGTTTCGGTCAAAGCCCGGAGTAGCATCTAAATGTGTTTGTTTTTTTGTTAATTTCAGCGTTACAGGGTGAAATATCAACAAAGAATAAAACTATCATAAAAATTGAAAAGGAGAGAACATAATTGATTTCTTTATTTAATTTCAACATTAACCAATGTTTCTGACATACATAAAGCCATCCCAAGAGATCTTACGACGGGGATTTTTCATACATCCACATATTATATGTAAAACGTAAATAGTTGCTTGGTAGTAATATAATTACTGACATATGAGAAATTAGGTATGAAAGAAATCTTCGATCCCCTTTGTGCTTATTTCACATCAAATTCGTCGTCGTTCAAGGTTTCGATGTTTTGATGTTCGGTGCACGACTACATACAATATTACATAATCCATTTCGCGGGCGCGCGAGCATCGGCCTTGGGAATTGTCGCTTCATTACGGAAAACCGTGAAAAATCGAAATTTCGGAAAAGATTTACGCGTTTACCCCTATAGGCCCAGCGGACCTATTATTTATTATTTTTATTGTATTTTAATGTAAAATATACTTTATTTCATTATTAGTTTGAATTATTTTTATTCACCTTGAATTTCTTAAGAAATGAAATCCGTTAAAATCTGTAATACACCAACACGTTCCTTTTTGCCCTCTAATTAATATTTTACAGAAAGTTTAAATATTTTTCTATATCAAAATGCTTTACAACTGATTCAAGTTTAATTATAGTTTTCGTAATATTATTGAAAACAAAAATCCCAATTCAATTGTTACTATATACAGATTTTTTCGATGAAGTGGATAGTTTAGGAGTTTTCGGGCTTAACGAAACTCTTTAGCTTTAAAAATTTGGGGTTTGCAATAGCTTTGCACTGACTTTTTCTCTAAAATATTTCCAAGTTCGTTATATTTACAGTTAACCGTGAGTCTCCATGAATTTTGCTATTTTAAATAGAACGCTCTCGCCTTGTGAAACAAATTTTAAATTTTTGCTTCTGCGAAAAAAATGTCACCTCTCTTATCCTTACTGACAGCATAAAAAATTATATAAATTTTTACAAAAGCAAACCATAAAATTTTAAGTTTTGTTTTTTTCAATTCCAAATTGCAATCGTAAGAATTTTATTATGTATTTATCGCCCTAACACTTTTATTTTAACAGCCATTTCCAAGATCGAAACCCACGATTCATAACAGAATCAAATGAGACAGTTTTATATGCATCAAGACGACACATTCTAATGTGTGAAGTGTGAACGTGCATTCAGTTTTTTGACCTTCTATTTAACTGATTGACGCTATACAAATGAGCCAGCGACCGTAAAATTGAATTACTCCGAAAACGAATGCCGTTTTACGGCCATCCTAGCAGTTATTAGCTCATTAAAGTGATTTATATCACGGCTCGAACAATAAATTAGATCGGATAAGTGCAGCGAATCAATCGATCATATCGATGTGTGCCAAATAAAGATGTCCTGTCGTATATATAGCTGTTCTGAATAATATTCTAAAGGAAATAATAAATTTAGTAGGGGAAAAAACATAAATTGGTAAAACGCAATCGACGCAGCCTACCCAGACAAAATACGGACGCAACACCCGTTCTGTTTGGTGCATTAATAAATAAGTAAGAGAGAATATATAAATGATAAGTCAGCACTTAACCACTTCAAGCGATTTTTTAGACATTTAAAAATAAACACGCGCTCTGTATAGACCAGTCAATTGAATCAATCTTCTGGCGTGTATTATAAACTATGTTAACTGGTTAAGTACTCTTGTATGTATAAACATGCTTACAAACATATAACAGAAATCGTTTGAATTGCATAACCTTCAGATTTTCGTTTATAATCAAAGTAACTGCTAAAATAATGAAATTGCAATATTTCTTTCGCTCTAATTTTCATTAACAGGTGATCAACATATCCCGTAATTGAGAACAAAAGACCGGGTCAAAAGAGTTAATGCTTCATTTAGCAAAATTACAATTAATCACTAGCAAGTCACAAATACACGGTGGCCAGAAAAGGGCGGATAATCGCCAGGTAGAACGATTCTTTGTTCAATTCTGAGGCGATAATCTTAATCCAAAAAAGTTATACGGTCCTTCCTTAAGGCATACGAGACCATCAAACCTTAGGATGTACGGCTAAAATTTAGCAAAATTCGTCAAATTTACGGCTTTGCTCTTACTCATTTTCCCAAGAGTAAGAGCAAAGCCGGAGCTTTTGGACGATGTTCCTCCAGGAAGCATAGGATATTAACATTCAACAGGTTGGATGCAAACAGAGATTTTTGCAGACTGGTTCTGTAAGTTTATAGAGTTTGCTAAACCCTCCAGAGACAAGCCCGTTCTTTTGCTCTTGGACGGTCATTCAACTCACACTAAAAACTTGGACGTAATTGAAAAACCCAGAGCTAACAATGTTATACTGCTATGCTTTCCACCACACAGTCCAAAAATGGATGCAACAACATCCAGGACGCGCTGTTACTGTAAACCAAATAGGAAAGCTTTTTGGAAACGCATATATAAAAGCCGCATGCGTCCAAACTGCAGTTAGTGGATTTAGAAAATGTGGAATACATCCACTTAATCCTGATGCTTTTCCAGACTGGATGTTCCCGGCTGAAACTACGAACAGATTAATGGACAGTGAAAATACCAATGTGATCGAAAATCCTAAAACACCACCCAGAAGTACACCAGGTGAGCCAAAGCTCATTACACCGACAAAATCAGACGATGAGCAAGCGATGACTTGCAGACCTATCTCTACAAAAAGTTTTTATGATAATCCGATTCCCTCATGTTCCGATAGCACTCCTTTTTGTTCATCCACCGCCAGAATATTTACAGTAATCCCAGAACAAATCATCCCCATTCCACATTCGGAAAGGAAAATTAATGCTGATGACAAAAGGCGAGGTAAAACTGCTATATTATCTTGCTCGCCATATAAACAAGAACTAGAAAGATCTATCACAGCAAAACACAAGAAAATACGAAAGCGTAGTGTAGCTGAGGAAGCTTCAGCAAGCTCAAATAAAGAAATACAAAAACGTGTTAGACGCCAAAAGGTTATCAAAAAGATACCAAAAAGAGTAGAATACAACAGTAGCAGTTCGGAAGGAGAAGAGAGTGATACGTCGTGCATATATTGTACGGAACTTTACTCAATCTCCAAATCAGATGACGGCTGGGTAAAATGTCAAAATTGCGAACGCTGGGCCCACGAAGCTTTCGCTGGGGTAGATCACGACGATGATGAAGAGTATTCATGCGATTTTTGCAAATAAAGTAGTGGTTTTCTTTTGTTTACTTAGTTTTATGAAAAAAAAGTTTGAGTTACCTTAATCGTTAAAAGTTTCTTTATTCTCGATTTTGGAATCTTTAAAATAAAGTTCTATTTTTTGAGTTTTCGTTTTTTCTTTTAGTGGAAAAGCAATTAATTCACAAAAAACATTTACTATCCCGTTTTACCCGACGGTTAGGGTAAAACGGGATATTTGACACCTACGCAAATAATTATAAATTACCACTATATCTATTACCAAATCACAAGAGTATTGATTTATTTACAAAGGGAAAAACCTAAGCGAAACTGTAAAAAAAGAAAACATTAAAAAATCTTCTTTGGCAAATTTCTTATTGAAGTTCAAACACTAAGTATCCCGTTTTACCCAACTCTCCCCTATATATTTTACAAAGATATATTGCCTAATGTTTTAATTGCATTTGTGTTTTTAATAGACACTATTTTATTAACCAAATTATGATATTAACCTATAAAATTACAGTTTCTAAAATGTTAAATTTTCAATGGATGAGTATTAACAAAATGCTGTGAGCATAATACTAAACGGTAGATAATTAATTACCATAACCATTTAAAATCATTAAATGTTTAGACGTACATGATATATAAGCAGGTATAACACAATGTTTTCATGTCACATCACCAATTAGATATTAGAAAGAATAACAGTAAACAAAACTTTCTAAAAAGATATAATAATAAAAAAACAAAATAACCTTACCTTTAGTACTTATTGAATTCTAACAACGGTAGCTATGAAAATATATAGCGATTATAATTCTTCTACACTGCCAATTGTTAAACTGTTAAGAGTAAGTCAGGATTGTCACTATTTTATTCTCTTTAATGCTTTCTCTATACAAGTTAAAATCCCGATTGAAATATCAAACTGAACGGGACGAAGCAGCACGAAAACACTAATTATAATAGTAGATATACAATTAGCGAAAGGAAACTTTCGCGTGAGCACAGAGCTTTGCACTGAGAGAACCACGTGCTTCTACCGCGATCAACAGTGGCGGCTGAGAGCTGAAATCTCGAGGACTGCACTCGCTTCGACGGAGAACTTGCGTTTGATCGCTGGAGGTAGCGCGCTATGCGTATTGTTTGGTTAAATGAACTGTCCCCCGCTCGCTGAAGGTGGTACCTATTGGGAGACTACCGGAACTTGGAGCGCTTTGCAACCGGAGGATTTCGATTTGCGTCGTTTTGTGGCAGTGGAACGATAGACGATTCATTGAGATGTATAGTCGAGGAAATTTCCTATGGAACTCGTCGTTTACTTTAATAGGAAAATAAATTTTCGTTAATCTGATTAAAATTGTGCTCGATTATTGAATGTTTTTAAGGAATAATGTACGAAAAAAAAAAACATGGTTGTATTACAAGCTAGTTTGTTCATTTGTTAAACTCATTTTGAACCAATATCATCTGTTCGCTAATGTTTTGCCACAAATGACTTTTATGGGAAATAATATTAATATCAATCTGTGCTCTTACTTCTTCCTCTATAACTTTTGTTGCTGATTCTAACTGTACTATTTATGCTTTTGTTTATAAATAACAAGCAGTTAAGTATGTGTCGTTAAATTTGACACATACAATTAGTTTGTCTTTAAGTATTCTATGAGATGTTTATCTATTGTATGTAAAGTACCATTTTTTTTTTTTTGAAAAATCAGGGAAATAAAGGCAGAGAATAAAATGGTTGGGACACCTACTGAGGGCCGGGAATGGTGCAGTAATCCGCAGTATCTTGGAATGGCAACCAGGAGGAAGAAGAGGAAGAGGCAGGCCTAGATCTACATGGCTACAAGAAGTTAAAAAAGAACTTAACAAAGCTGGTATTCATCAATGGCAGGAGAGGACGCTGGACAGGGACATGTGGAGGGAGGTGTGTGAGAAGCTATAGGAGAGGATGGAGATTGATCTACCCGTACTATGAGGATCTAGAAAGCTCTAGGATCGGCGATAGCCCGTTGGGGTGCCATTATATATATATTAAAAAATAATTAGTTGCAACAATTGATTTCCGAAATAATCTAAAACGCGAAAAATTATTGTAACAATTCAGGATTTTCTGATCAAAAATTTTTGTTTTAATTTTCAAAATTATGTAATCATTCTAAACTTCTAAGCTCTCTAATTTCTCAATTCATGAGGAGACCTCCGTCCCACTCCATTGACGAACACGCGTTGGAATTGACCACACAAAAGACGGAGATTGTGTTGCTGGCCGAACATAGGATTCCTTTACAGGTCGCCACAGAAACAATAACAACATCGAAGTCTGCAAGATACCTGGGAATGTATCCAGAGAGTCATATGAAGTACTGGGATCATGCACATCAGCTTTGCTGCAAACAAAGCAGCCTAGAATGTCACTCAACTCAACCGGCTGATGGCCAACGTCAGTGGGCCATTTACAAGTAAATTTTGCAAGTCCATTCTCCTGTATCGGAGCGAGATTTGGGCGAATGCACTCCAAAAGGAGAAGTACCGCAAGAGGATGGCCGCAGTCCAGAGGAGAGGAGTTGTGCAAATACTAATCTCCTACAGAACAGTATCGGAGGCAACGACCCTGGTTATAGCAGAAGTGGTTGCTATGTACCTCCTGGCCAAAGAGACACGGAAAATCTATCTGGACAGGCTGGACAATCACGAAACGTGAAATTGAAAGACGCACCATGCTACTCTGGCACCAGCGATGCAGGTCAGACACCAAAGGCAGGTGGACAGCGGAGTTGATTAAGAATCCCGCAGTCTGGATAAACAGAAATTACGGAGAAGTGGATTATTACCTTGGTCAGATGCTGACAGGACACGGGTACTTTCACGACTATTTATATAAAGTGAGGAAAGCGGACAGTTGCTCCTGTCTGTATCTGACAGCGACTCTGACGATGCTCGCCATACATTCTTTGAGTGTTCAGGGTGGAAGTCGCACAAAGATCAGTTGGAGCACGTCGTCGGAGTACTAACGCCGGCAAACCTGATCGAGACGATGTTGCGAGATCCAAACGCATGGCACATAGCACAAGGTCTCTGCCTTCACAAAAACGATTAAAAACATGTGTCACCACCTTGACAGAATGTGAAAAACGATACCCAGGTGGAATCTGGCCCGAAAGGGGAGATTTTTTTAGTGGGTGAGAGTCCCACACACCAGATTAGCCACTAGAAGGTGCATAATGCATTTTTCCTCCCACAAAAAAAAACAATTATTATTTATTATTAAATTTTCAACCAAACAGCATAGTTATTAAATGATAATTCTCAAATATTAAAACCATTTAAATCCCATTCCATTGTTAGAAATCGTTTAATCCCTGATCATCAAAAACAGAAATGGTTCCCCATGTCTTGCAGCCAACAAAATCTTGAAGACGTACGCCTCTGTTTACGCCGACAATCATCAATCCTTTTAAACCGATCCGTAACGGCTCCCATTAGCGCATTCATCACTAATAACGCTTTTGCAACAACGATTTCCGTCATTCCTAAACACAACAGACGACTAGCAGCCACTAAACGCAGTCGTCAGTATTACTTACTCCGATATTAATAGCTCAATTAAGCGCTCTCCGGGTTTCCGTCCATTTTTCCACGCCCCTCCTCTCCTCGCCACTCAAAAGATTAAATGGTTACGTTCGCATCAGGACCTAAATCGCCGCATTGTTACAACTTGGTCTCCTGACGCAAAGCCTGGCACGTTATAATCGTCTATACGCACGATATCGAAATGACCGATATTTAGCACACATTCTTAATCGATGCTCGACCGATTGAGGTGACACTCATACGTGCGTTAGCCCTGCTCGTCTTGCACTTCGTGACGTCTAGAGCTGGAGCTTGCCGATGGACACGTAGCCCTGACGAGGTAGTCGTCATTCCTGGATTCTGGTTTGCGTATTGTGGATTTCCTTGTGGTGAGAGGCAAGCGTTTTGAAACGTCAATGGGATTTGCTGGTGACAATAAGTATGCTTTACTTACGAGATAGATTTAATGAAAACTTGTAAGATAAAATTGAAACAAGACGAATAGGTCTTCCCATGAATTATTAGTGTCATCTTCATTCGAACTGAGACCATGTAAATTTCATGTCCAAGAACCATTCCATATGCACACTTTTGAAGTAAACCATGATAATTTATGTGATAATCGAATAAAAGAACAAAACTGGGATAAATTCAATTGACACAGAAAAATAATTGAAATTGATAAATGACAGGAACACTGAATGGTACTGACCAGTACTGACATTAAGTAATCTGGCAATAACCCTCATTATAGGAAAGAATAAACAGATACAATAAAGTATAAAATAACAGCAATACCTGTTTTAAAAGTTAAACTGAAATATAGTTGAAAAAATAGTTTACTACTGCAGAAGATGGTTCATCAAGGGTTCATAGTTAATTAATTATAAATGTCACTATTCGTTTTGGTATATTTGTTTCCATTGCATCAACGTATCCCTATAATGTCACCTAGAAACTTCATTTTGACAATTCCGAAACCAAATTCAAAGTATCCTTCCGAACTGTATCTATTCATAGCAATGGTAAGCCCCACTACAGTCACCTCCTCACGTCATTCCAAAATCCATATCCCCTCCAGCATTCCAGCGTACACAAGTTCTAGTTCACGAACACCCGATCAGCAAATCAAACCATTGGAAGTCCTAAATGCCAGCCGTCGACAAAAGCTCCCAAACTACACCACTGCTAAATGAACAGGTACCTCCAATCGCTCCCTAAAACTCTCCGAAGAATCACTGTAATCGATTCGTTCACAGACAAGTCAGTAATGCCAACCAGAGGAACCTGTCAAGAGAACGTGGCCTTTTACCGCCGAAGAGGACGGCCAATTTGAACCACAACGCCTCCAAGTCGAGCCTGGGCACCTATCCCAATGAAATAAAGTTGATCCCGTTGGAGTTGCGTCCGATACTAGACCAGGAAGATCGACGCAAAGAGGAATTGCGGGGAAGGAGCGATAGCACCACTAGCACGCGCGTCGACCATGGGCAATATTACAATCACAAGGAATCTAGAATCCCCAGGAGGCAAATCGTTCAGAAATGTCCGATAAACGCACGCCGTAAAGATGGTCACCTTATAGTGCTCCGCAGCCATGAATTTTTTTTGTTTTTGCAGGAGATGTATGCTGTAATACCTCGGATGTTTATAGAAACATCCTGGGTCCTACAGCTGACGAGTCGATTCTGGCAGGTTTGCAAACTGTGATAGATATTTGCGGTTTGGCAGATTATTGCGGTTCTGATAGTGAAGTAAGTGTATTTAAAGTTACAGCAAGGACTATAGTGTAGTAACAAACACGCAAGATATACGATTATTCTGCGGTTATTGGTTCAATTGTTTCGAACATTTTAGGATTTACATTTTCAACCGATTGAACTCATCGAAAGAGCCTTTCTGTGCTTCTTTCCATGTATTCCAGCTTCTACAACATGATCAATTTTAAACTTTAGAATTAGAGCATATCATTAAACGATGTCACGATGAATATGTACTAGACAAGAAAGGATAAAAACGGAACCAAACGAATTGTAACTGTAGGCACAGACTCATTTTGGAGCTGAATCCCCAATTTCTTCTACACATCCATGTATATACCATCATGAGTGTCTCCGTGAAGTTACATTCTTCATAAGCTCAACGTTTTCTGCGTACTTATTAAAACAGTAACTAATAAAAAAAAATTATTTCATCATCCAACTCTGTGGTTGGAAATAAAGAAGTGAAGTTAAAGATGACAAAACGGTTTTCTCTATTAATTTTAATGAGAGATACAATTTTATAAAAGCAAGTTTTAGATCTATTTGCAGTGGGCTAGTCGTTTGTTGATGATTTTGTGGATGTTATGGATTGTGTGAAGTTCTTTTACACTACAATTTGCTCGATTTTTAACAAATATGTGCCAAAAATGGTTATTACGTAGTCATTTAATGGTTCACCGCTAGCATTGGAGGGAGGCTAAAACTAAAATTGTATTATTACAAAAAATGGAAATACAGTCAAGTCAGGAATAGCAGCCCCTTATAGTACTTATATCCACAATGTTCAGCATTAGATTACTAAAGGCGCGTTCGAAATTATAGCTCGGAGTACTCCGAGTTATTCGATGACATCAATTTGACGTATGCCATAACTTGTGATTGGTCAGTTACTGTTTGCTTACATCAAATTGACGTCATAGAATAGCTCCGAGTACTCCGAGCTACAATTTCGAACGCGCCTTAAGGATCCTAATTCGTTTTGGCAGATCATACCTTCCAAAATAAGTCTACCAGAATGACCTGATAGACTTCATAATGGGCAACTTGAATTCAATCATGCACAGGAAATTGCATATTCCTTCTTACCTGGCTAAGAACTGTGCTATAACTTTTGCCGAACCTTTATCCAAAATGTTTAATTTTTCTTTACAAATTTCTGCGTTTGCGCGTTCTTAGAAGGTCGTCAGAATCTACCCGGTATGCAAGAAGGGTGATAAGACCGATATAAAAAAAAAACTATACACCTATTGTTAGAAGGTCGTCAGAATCTACCCGGTATGCAAGAAGGGTGATAAGACCGATATAAAAAAAAACTATACACCTATTGTTATTATTTCAACATTTGCTAGTATTCGAATCCGTTATTTATAAATCACTATCATACTCCTCTTGGCTGATTATATTCATCAGCATGGATTTATTTCCAATCGTTCTGTGATGAGCAACCTAAGTATTATAACTCAAGAAATACATGAACCGTTAGACGCAGGTTGTCAGTTTAATGTTGGATGCAAAGACTTCAATGGATTCGCATGCTTTCCGCCTAAATAAGTGCTTTGTTGATGTTATAAAGTAAATAATTTTTTCAGGATGCCGTACCTCAGCACTTTCCTTACGGCACCATTATAGAATCTTATTCACTCTCCAAGACCAAACAAATCAAACCGAACGACACCACAAGGGACTCCATCGACACTACTGGTGTCGACGACACTTTCGCCACAGCACCTTCCAGTAGAAACCACTCCATAGGCTCGGATTACCGGACGTCCAGTCCAGGTAGATCCGCGCATTTTGACACGGCCCAAGGGTCATTCACCGAACCGGAAACTCCGCACCAAGCACGTTCACGCACCAAAAACGAGAAGAAGCAGAAGCCCGCGAAATCCCCGTCAAAGGAGAAGCATCACAAGAAATCCCAACCCAGCGCCACATCGACGCCTTCGAAAAAGTCAGCTTTGGGGGACGAATTCGCGCCACCGAACGTTTCTGCCGTACGTAGGTCGTCTTTGACTCCACCTCCGTCTCCTACGAGGCAGATGTCACCGCGAGATGTCACGTACGATCCTTATATAACAGCCGGTAGCGAAGCTCCGGAACTGTACGGCACGAGCAGCGGAAGCTGGTGCAAGATAGACGAGTGTTGTGGCACTAGCACCGATGGTGTTCCCTGTGTGAAGGTGGCAGGCCCGGATGGGAGGCACGTTTGCATTAAGTACAAGTGCAAGTCGATGGAGTCTTCGCTGTCGGCCAAATGTTTCCCGCCTGTGGAGATCCCGCCGTGCAATTTGAGCTGTAAAAAATGCCATATCGTGGATACGGGCGTCGATCCGGCCGATATTGCCGCAACGATGTCTTTCCTCAAGCTAGCTGGAGATTGTACTTGCCTTACCAGTGATTCTAACAGTAAGTACTCCCACGGCGCATTTCTTTTCTACTTGGGCAAGTCCAAAATAGTATTAGAAGTTTCCCAACTTTCCCAACGTTAATTTTAAGCAACAATCACATCGACTTAAGTACTTACTCCTTTGGAGCGTTTCTTTTTTATTTTAGCAACATCAAAAGTACATCATTAAGTTAGCTGACGGTAGTTCTTGCTTTATTAATTATTTTGCATCACTCGAGTACTCCTATGGTATATTTCTTTTGTATTTGGGCAACGCCAAAATAGTACCAGAAATGGGAAACTATTCAAATATCAATGTTGATCAATAATTATCAATAATATATAGGAAGGCGCAAGGTGATGGCTGCGATACGAGAAGCATTTATATGAGGGCGTGTATCAACACATACAATTCCTAGTTCTACGATGCTCGTTCTATGTATTTCGTATGCTTAACTATTATACCCTGTAGAATCAGATAAAGAGACTCACTCGATCGAAGAACACGTGCAGTTGAAATACATCGACATAGCGATAAAATTTACTAAATTTCCTACTGTACTCCTTCCAGTACGAAGAGCCTATAAAGTGGGCATCATAAATCCGTTTTTTGTCCAAACACTCACCACGCTTTCTTCTAATATAATTTATCACGTCATTCTTTAAGAGCAGATTCGGTCAACTTTTCTAGATGTGACTTACATCATACATGTGATGACAGAATACACTTCTGCTGAAAACTACAGAGTTTACTTGCATTCATATTTTATAAATTTTATTACTTAAACTAATAAATGCTAAATTTATAATTTAAATTCTATTGCCAACTTGAAAATGTTGCTCAGATCCTCATTACTTATTGTGAACATCCATGGGCGTTGATTGTTATAATTTGGAGTTTCCAGTAGCCTTAATCCACCAGAAAAAAACCTGGATTTTTTTTTAAGATTTGAGAACTGAGAGAAAGGCCTTGATTGTTCTGGTAAGCAGCATCTTTCCTATGATGATGATTGCCAAATAATATAATGTACTAACCCTCTATGAAATTTGATTTGCACTGACAACTGACAATGAGAATGTCAAATCTCGACACTAATGCATTACGTAAAAGTGTTCATAGCTTCATACAATGTAAGGCAGTTGGCGCTGGCACGACGCAGGTGTTAGTAGCTAAGCACCAGCAGGAGTAACCTATATCCTTGTTTATATATATAGTTATTCAACCGGTTTGAAGTAGCTTTGGTTGGCGTTCAGATGGCGTGTCAGGTGTGGTGTGCCCATTAATTTTTTTTAATAATGTTGCATTGTAATTTCTTAATTTTGATTGGTTTTACTTTGTTATTAACTGCCAAGTTTATTTCAGAATCTACAACCAACATAGCTCGCATTCCAATGAATATTTGGCGGTATTTAATTTCATTCATCAGTACTTTTATACTATCGCCACCAGATGTCAGCACCTTACGCAGCTCGGTTGAATAACTATAAGATATATAAACAAGGCCTATATTAAACACTAAACCTGTGTTTTTACTGAGTACAAACAGTGTAACCAATACATTTTGATCAGACAACGTGACAAATTGCACTACCTAGTAAATACAGTGCCATCTAGCGTTGGTTGGAAAAGTTCAATGTAGAATGTACAGATATTGGTAATACTATACTTCCCCCCGTGGCTAGAACACAATCTTCAACAAGTTTCCGTTTTTTTTTCGTGCTTTAAGCTTCGGCCGGTACTCAAGGTTCGTTAATATAACGAATTCAGTGCAAATGCCTACTTGAACATCGGTACCGCCTCGAGCATAATCATGAGATGAAATAAGATTTTGTATCATTAGGGACATACCGGTCGCAAATGGTAAATTTTTGGTAACCATGACGCTAAGTCATATTGGCAGAGTCGCTTTCAAAATTTCGACGTCAAATTAGTTGTCAACCTAATCGCGCCCGATCCAAATTTAGCCAAAAACAGAAATACTCAAACGAGAGATCAAAATTTTCACCGTGCGAGATAGCTACGGCAAAACTTTCAGCGGACATGACGCAAAATTTGTAGTCCCTCTCCCTGGTCGCGTTGCGAAGTGATGACAACCAGCGACAGCAGCGGAACCAAGAAGAAGAAATCGAACAAATGCGCCAAGAAATGCAAAAAGAAGAAGAAGCCTAGCGATACAGACGAAAGCCGAAGTAAGGAGAGCGAGGAGTCCGCAGATAAGAAAAAGAAGAAGTCCACAGAAGAAACAGATGAGAGCACAAGAAGCACCAAAGACAGCGATGACTCCAAAGAAAAGAAAAAGAAGAAGAAACTCGCCAAGAAGGAAAAGAAGAAAAAGCTGAAGAAAAGCAAGAAGGATGGTAAAAAAGGGGGAAAGAAGCTGCGCAGGACGAAAAGCGACGATACGGAGAAGCGCAGACGAAAACGGTGTTGCAAGAAACCGTCTAAGTCTAAAAGTACTCGAAGCAGTGCTTCCTCAGCTTCGAGCGAACGTAAATTCCTTTAAAAATGCGGTTGCTTTAATATTTTCAGTTTGTGCAGTGAACTGCACAAACAAACTGCACTGAATGCGAGCATTAATAAATGAATATTGTTTCAGCGTCTGCCAATAAGAAAAAATGCTGCGCTAAGAAAGAGAAGAAGGATTCGCGCTCGGTGATCATCCAAGACCCTAAGGCTTACGTGTTCGACCCGAATTACACGTGCAATCCGAATTACGAGCCCCGCCATCCGAAGCTACCCTTAGATTTTAGGTTTAGGAATATTCCGCCCGCAGTGCAACCTGTCATTGGTGTTTGTAATCAAGGTAAAGCTTTCTGATTAATTTTAGCATTCGCATAGCGAGGAAAGAAATGCTTCTATGGGTCACGTTTCGAAAAATACTTATTACTTCTAGGAAATTAATATGCATTAGGGATTATAAATCGAGCTATATTCCAACGATATAATATATAAAGGACTTAACTTAAACATGAACATCTTAACTTGACAACACAGTACTACCACTATTAACCTTGCATTAAATAAAACAAAAATAGCTGATACAGGTAATAGGTATACCAATTTAACTAGTATATTAATTATAATGATAGCCAACAATTGGTTTGTATCCTAATCAAAAACTGGCTTGCCCATATTCACGTGCACCGTAGTTAAAAAAAAAAAACTCGTGGTATCACTTACTTATGTTTAGATACAACAGTCCTAAAACTAAGAAAAAAACTCGCTTTTTTTCAGGATTATTTCCAAATGTAAAACATACTTTACGTCATCTACACAAAGATTATCTCTTTTATTATTTCAAACGAGTAGTGGCCATTGGAAAGTCTGTTCCGCAAATGGTGTAAAACAATAGAAAATAAGATATATTTTATTTCAAAGTAGGTGTTAAAATAATCTAATCGGAAGTACGAACATAAATACAAAACAATATTAGCAATTTCTAGAGCTATATTTACGGATTATGTCAGAGCTACCCAAGGAAATAACAAAAAAACAATCTACATCTGCGTCTGTTAATCGATTTTATTAATTTTACCACACCCTAAATGTATTTTGACAAGCCGAAAGAAAAACAGTGGTAAAACAAACTAGGTAGAAAAAAATTGTACGGTACAAGATACCTATTAGGCAATTACAAACGTTGACATCATCAATAACCAATCAACCGGCAGCTGCAAGACATGAGACTCGTTCCGATATGAATGATGTAATAATCTTGATAATTCAATGAAATACTCTACACTATCATTATATCCCAGCATAGAGATGTTTATCGTGGACATGTTCTCCCTGCAATTTGCTCCATTTCACTTTATTATCGTTTCCAAAGGGCATTCCATGAACATCTTTATCTCGGATCTTATCTTTTTATTACATTTACTTCTGCTAAAACAAGAATTCCCGGTAAGAAGATTGAATAACATTGAACTCAAGTTTTAACATTCTTCAAGTGTAGGTTCAGTAGTAGTGTAATATTATTAATTTGATTTCTTGAGTTATCCGGCAGTAACACAAAAAATAATGGTCCTAAAATAGTACCTAACGGCACCCCGAAATTTTACCTTATCCAAATTTAATTTCTCCTTGTTTAGGTAAATGTGGTGCCGACGGTTCCGGCGCTCCCATGAGCGGCGACGCCGACGGCGAGCGTCTATTAGAAGTCCGTTACGCCCTAGTCCGTATATCCGTCTTCAACAGTTACACCACCTACGAGATCATGAAATCGTCCAAGAAGAAACCCAAGAACGTGCCCGATAATGTCGAAGGTATTTTCGTGACCAAGAGGTGACTAAGTCCTGTGTTTATTTAATTCGCTCCCATTTCTTTTTTTTTTTAACTATGGCAATAAAGAATAAAAAAAAGTATCGAGAGAAGATTGTATGTCAATTTGCGTTGTGTGTATTTTTCCGATTTGCGTCAATATATATATTTTTTGTTTTAATAGCGAACCGATCATTCTCCGATGCGATAACGGAGCGACGAGTGTCTTATTGCCCGTTAATCTCGAAATATTTCCGAAGCTATTCGTCGGTTTTGCGTGTGCGAAATATGAACGTACATACGTGGGGAATGTATACACTTCCGTTCGAAAATATGTAGTTGAAATACCTTTTCGATTTTTAACGATATGTTGGCGCTAAGTTGTGGGTCGCTGTTTACGTAAACTTACGGTAATTACAATCAGACTGACAAACAAAACACGTTCTCGCCTAAGTTTCGATAAATCTTTTTAAATTCGTGCTTTGGCGATTCTCAAATTGCAAATATGCACACCAAATCATTAAATAAATACCTTTCTGCTATAACTGTAATTTTATATGAAGAAATTTTCTATGTTAAAAATTTTACCTCGTATCGGATTTGAACCAGGCACCTCTCGCTTGCCGTGCGGGCAGTCTACCAATTGAGCTAACGAAGTGCCTGATTTATCACAATTTGTGCAGTTACAGTTATAGCAGAAAAGCATTTATTTAATGATTTCACGCTGTAAAGAAAAATTGCATTATTGCATGCATACCAAATTTCAAACGTTTGATTTTCATAATTCCCAAGAAATCCTGCATTTTTTTATCAAAATCACGTTTCCATGATTCTTTGCTTTTTCATTCACAGTCTATAAGATCACACATATACAATGCGCCCTAAAATGTTTTATACAAATGGGGAAAAAGTTATCTTACATTTCACAAAAAAACAATATTCTCGATGAAAATCCCTGCATGACCTGTAGATCCATAATCAAGATCGACATTTTTAAAACATTAGCTGGAAGGCAGGGAAAATCAAAATTATGATTATCGTCCCTTTCTAAATTGATTAAATTCTATTATGACATTTCTAATCATATCTGGAGTGATCGCGTCACATGTTTGTAACATATCGGTAAACAATGCGTTTTAGTAACCTCAAATCTCCGCCTTACTTGTATAATAAAATTCGCTTTAGATCTGACATACATAACATTACTATTGTATATGTTAGTTTTATACATTAGTATTAGTACGCATATTATGTTTACGTAGGTTATCGGTGATGCGCGCATGTGCATGGATGTGTGTGTCGGAGATACCTGTTATTCTGAATAGTTCTATGTTCGTTTTATGTGTAACATCTATGTATCGTTAGACAGTTATAAAATACATCATATACGTAAGAACCCATGAGTTTAACTAGTAAATACATAACAATTACCACTAGGTTTCGTGGCTTAATTTCTCCCCCTACTTTTAGAACTGCCCAGTTTACACGATCTTTTTCCTATAATATATATGTTAAGTATAATGCAATTGAAAACTCTTGGAAGGGATTTATCAATTTCGGCTTTTCGCTTTAAACTGCGAAAGTATTATCTGTTACATGCTGTTGTTGGTGTGCGCCGATTAATCTATCTTTGTTATTATTATCAGTATATTAATTTCTATTAGTGTTACTTCATGTACTAGTTTCTTTATGCATCATATATTTGTTTTTCTTTTGGTTAGCCTTTTAATATCGCGTTTCTTTTTTTCTCTGGCGAAGAATGTTATATTAGTTGTATGGATGTACGATTCTAGTTCTGATTTTAATTGCTTAAGCATTAAGCGCATAACTATTATTTAAATTCACGTAGGTTAGATAGCAGATTTTATCTGAGCCTCGCCTATAGATTGCACTAAACTAATAGATTTGATTTTCGTTACTTTTGTATTTAAATGTTGTTCAATAAAGACTTGTATTATTATTATTATACAGTCGTAAAGACGTGAATTAATTAACGTAGTTCTACTGCCTGTCGAATGTCAAATCAAGAAATACGTCATTTTGCTTAAAAACTACGCACCATACGTCCTACTCTGTGTTGACGTCTTCAAGAATATTCCATACATAGTTTTCCCACAGTGCTATTTTGCCCGGTATTTATCACTGTCAGAGTATAATTCGTGAACGATCTTCGGCAAAATTGAAAAATATTAAACGCACCTACGTATTCTACCATCCGTACTTTACTTCTCTCTAAAATGCTTCGAGCGATTAACTCGAAGTTATGACGGTTCGAGCACGTCCCCTGGTGAATGAAAGAATTCGGTAATTCTACAAAATTGAGAGCGTCAAACAAACAAAACGTTAAACTGCTCCGTGTTCGGTGGGTGCCGGCGCAATTTCAGTGAAGATTGAAAGGTTTATGTATTTATGTGCGTCCGCCAGCGTTTCTGTCTCCTCTTTAAATCTCCCCGATCAGAATGATCGTCACGTTCGACTGTTGACTGCTGACATTCTCCCATATTAGTTATGCGTCGAGGAATCCCATTCCACCCCTTCGTGACAAACGAACAGGTAAGTTTCAGCGAAATTACGCTCATAAATAACGTTTGAAATTAAAAAGAAAAAGAACAGGAATGTTCATTCATAGCTTATCTTTTAGATTTAAATTGTAGGGAATGCATCATTTTTATACTGCGTGATCGCAAACTATGATTGAATTAGGAAAACTGTAAATTGCTGCAAACTTCTTTATTTTAAATGGAACAGCCTGTATTTCTTTGTGGACTCTTGAGACCTACGTAGAAACTTTTTTATTATTGTTAGCTTTACTAGAGAATTACTTTTTGTTATGAAAATTTTTTGCTACATCGAACCGTTGACATTAAGCATTAGAGTAAAACCCTCCTCAGACAACTTTGAAAAAAAAAGTGGCATGGACAAATAGAAGCTTATACCAAATGTAGCTAAAATATGAATTTCAAAGAAAATCGCCGAAAGAGAGCCGTTTTCGAGAATAAATCAAAAAACCAAAAAATCGTAATAGTAAACTCATCTATAACCATTAGGCCCTTTTTAACCAAAATCTTACTGCCGCGTCCTCTAAAGATACCTATCTAACGCATATATTTATTTTAATTCAATCTTCAATTTATATACGTATCCATCAAGTAAATACCAGCATCTAATATAAAATCTAATTGATAGACAACAATACAAACATCACTGCATACAAAACATTCTTAATAGATAGGCATCCATCAATTTTTCATTTTTAATTCCGCTATCAGATATGCCTATAAGTATATCTTATTGACTTACATCGCATCTGTGTTAAGTGCACTTAATTTCCAGATTAAATTGATTTATTGCCGATTAAAAAACTATTTAATAATAGCAGCTTATTGATTGCGTTCCATATTTACATACATAATAAGTACATATATTATAAATGGATTTTTATTGTAAGGTAATTTCTCTAATAATCAGTCAATCTGTAGTGCCATCTATAGGTTACTAGTATACATATCTAAATCGATTTAGCAAAGTAACAAACTATTTGATAGGAAACTGTAAGGTTAATGTTCCTATGGCATATTTTGTTTCACTATTATATCATAGATGTCGTTAAAATACAAAGATAATCTTGGTTTTTGTTCTTATTCCTTTCTTGTGGTTATAAAAAAATACCTTGACAATTTGTAGCTAAATAACCGCGAGGGAACAAAAAAAAATATGTCATTATAATAACATTTTTTACATTATGCAGGTGTAAGAAATGTAACGAAACATTCACCCGTTTATGAGTGGTATATGAAATACGCTTTCATCAAATATACTATAATTTTGGAAGATTTATATAAACTATGAAATATTATTTAAAAAAGATTACGAAGATACAATTATAATTGAAAATATGAAAGTATAGCACTTTGCTCGCAGTTGGTGTCGATGAGGTTTCATTGCATAGATTTGATTAAATCGTGTAGAATGCACCGAAATTAGCATAGTGTATTTTCAAAAGGATATATAAAAAAAATTGCCAGGCGTAAATCTTAAAAATTGTGATTTTTGTGTCTATGTAAAAGAATAAGGAATCTTAAAATAAGCTAATAGGTTTGTTCCTTGTTTTGCCCGCAACGTCATGCAGCGAAGTGGCAGAAGTATCCTTTTTTCTATACCATTTGGGTTATTGCAACAACAAGCACAAACCAGCATATACTTATACAAAGAATCTAGTTTTGAGGAGATTGCTTACATAAGTAGACCACTTTGAACGTGTGTTCACAATCGTGTATAATCTATGGTTAAACAATGTCATAGACGTCGCTACCAAAAGAATTTAAATTACTATTTAGTCTTGCCCTTGTTTATATATCTTTATAGTTATTCAACCGAGCTGCTTAAGGTGCTGACATCTGGCGGCGATAGTATAAAAGTACTGATGAATGAAATTAAATACCGCCAAATATTCATTGGAATGCGAGCTATGTTGGTTGTAGATTCTGAAATAAACTTGGCAGTTAATAACAAAGTAAAACCAATCAAAATTAAGAAATTACAATGCAACATTATTAAAAAAAATTAATGGGCACGCCAAACCTGACACGCCATCTGAACGCCAACCAAAGGTACTTCAAACCGGTTGAATAACTATATATATATAAACAAGGGTCTTGCTTATATACACATATTTATATTTATTCAACCGTTTGGAGGTACAACAGAATGTCTCCTAGATGGCGCACGACGCCAATGTAAAACGCTATTTACGCAGGGCGCCATCTTTGAGTCATCCTATTGTACCTCCAAACGGTTGAATAACTATAAATATGTGTATATAAGCAAGACTAAATAGTAATTTAAGTTCTTTCTCTCTATATATCTTAAAAATATGTATAAACAAAGCTATTAGGTATAAATTGTACTTCTTTTTGCACAGATTATAAATCATACAAGTCGTTACAATTTGCATCGGCCAGAATAAAGATTTATTAAACGACAAATATTTAGCTTACAACCTATAATTTACAGCAATTAAACGTTTTTGTTCGTGTGAAAAATACTTTCGTCTGCTTTTAGTATTTTTATTCTCTTTGTCGTATACCTTACCAACTATGGCGAACTCAAATCTAACAAACAGGATCGGAAAAGAAAGCAGTCGTTGTTAGAAAAAAAAAATAGTTTATTGGATATATTATCTTAACTTTCTCTGTTGTCCTTCATACAGGTTAATACATATGTAATATAAGCTGAAAAAAGCAGAAATATAAATCCTGACTTGGCACAGAAATTCGTATTCTATATATATTTGAGAGTGATTCGTATTTAGTTGTTTTGTGATGTTGATTTCTAGTTTTTGTGTTAAATCAAAATTAAATAATCGCTTTATAAAACGGGCATTGCTTTATAAAACTAGAGACGCAAATATTCTGTGCACAATTTCAGTCTATCTAAGTAATACTAATTATAAGCTGTATTTAAATAAATAGAACGATGTAATTGCAACAGTAACAAGGAGAAAGATGTATGGCTAGTTCGTCGCCATCAGAAACACTTCCGCAATTCTTCTTGAAACCTCCTCTTGCCTAACATAGACGTGTACTTTCAGCCGTCGTAAATACGTCGTAGTTTTTGAAGTAAGGAGTGCACACCTTAGATAAGTAAAAGTAACACGAAAACACGCAATCACTTTTCCTATAAACCGGCTTATTTCATCTCGTGTCCGCACAGATTCGAGCCTCTTGCTTTCGTGACCATCGACTGTCCTCTCGAGCCATTTCTTCTGGCTGTTTGTTTTTGTCGCACTTAAAGAGGCTAATAATAATAATAACGATTGTCCTCGGTAACCTCGGCTGTATAGTAATATTATAATTATCGTAGCTTTTGATGTGATCACAAAGATGTTATATTACGTCGATAAGCACGGTTTAAATGACGACAAAAAGTCGGAAAAGTACTGATTACTTTGATTGGTCTTGCGCAACCCACATTATTCTGATGTAATACCGCAGGGGAGGCATAAGCTGGCCACACTTTTCACTTTTGAATTTGTTGTTTATTTCACTTGTATCTTTATTAAATATTACAATATATCTGAATATGTCATAATAATCATAGCACAGTTGACATAAAGTAGATAGTATAGGTATCTGTTTTCTCTCCGTGTTCGTGTCGTCAGAGCCATCTATATCATACATGCACAACATACGTACTTGTGTCGATTTTCGTTAAATAAGTGAGCTGTGGATTTTGTACACCTCCCATTCTCATAATACAAAGTCACTAATTCCACATGTTGGATAGAATATTAATTTATTGTGAATTAAATAACGTAAACACCGCTAAAGAATATTCCACTAAACAATGCAAACGTAAACACTAATAATGTACAAAATAATTGTCTAAAACTGAAAATATGCATATATCGATACAAATATTTACATAGATCTTAACTATGATAATTACTTTAAAGTTAGAAAGGTTTAAGTAGTAGATAAATACACATAGGTATACAATCTATACCGACCTATAACCTACACATCATTATTTGAGTATAGAACGTTCTCATTTGATTTTAAGAATATGCTTTCACCTTATGTAGAATTCATATACGTATTTGTGATGTAGTGGAGCCTTGACCTTGTTAATACAGCCGGCGAGTTCAGTGCAAATTGCAACAAGTCGTATAAAATTGTTTCAGTAACAACAAAAATATCGAGCCATTCAAAAAATATTTTATCGTGCGCGAGTTTTGCTACAAATTAATCACCTACGCACACAGCATACTTCCACACTTCACTATATAAAACAGAATTAGCAAGTGCAATAGAACCACACCATCACACCAATACAAAATAAAAGTGACATTTTTATTGCAATAATTTACAAGCGATTGTTCTTACCCTATTCGTCCGAAGTTAATTAAAACGCTTTTCTAATAAACACAGATCTAAACAAATACGTATAAATTATGTATTATATACACATACATATAATCACGTCCACTACAGTTCACGAAGTCATTGTATTCAAATCGAACTTTCGGTTAAGTTACAGCAAAACGCACAAAGGCACAAACATAGCGCATTGTGAGGTTTAGTCACTTTCCTTGGCATTTTTTATATCGGCAACGTTGCATCCGCGAAGTTTAGTAATGCCTTTCCACTGAAGATATGTTTTCCCCCTTGATTATTTTGTAGCAAATGGATGGTTAAGTAATAAATATTTAATACTGTTTTTCTTCGATAACACTCATTACTACAAACAAATAATGCGAAGCACTATATTATAGAAAATATAGTAAGATCAAAAAGTCTTTGAATTGCGATAGCCTGGAATGTAAAATGTATTTCTACTGCTTGTATATAGCTTCTCGCAAATGTCACGCTAATGACATAAGCACACAACAAAAAATAAAATCTGTTTAGGTTATAGGGTGCTCATTCGGTTCTCGGGTTCTCTGCCGTGTAGAAAGTTTAAATTACTTGACGTTTCGATCATCTTGTCGTGATCTTCTTCAGAACTTTTATTATTTTCAGTCACTTCGCTTCTGAAGAAGATCACGACAAGATGATCGAAACGTCAAGTAATTTAAACTTTCTACACGGCAGAGAACCCGAGAACCGAAGAGCAGCCAGCAACGACGGCCGTGAAAGCCTAAAGACTGTTTAGGTTATAGTAATTAGTCCTTTTTTTGTATTATTTGTTAACAGTTATAAAGAAAATACAGTATAACGAGGTTCATTACAGCAAAAACAAACTAAATGAATAACATTCAATTCAGGTATACTACCTGAATTATAAAAGATGTTGATGCATCGTTGACGCTTGAGCTACTGTTTCGGATATCATATTGTCTAACCTCACTTTTTGCCGATTAATAGCGTATTTATTTTTTAAATTTACCCCCATTCTAGTGGTTACATGTTAGAATTTAATTTTATTTTTGAATTTTCCGAGTGTCATTTTCATTACATTTTTATAATTACATGTTTCGTTTTTAAAGTTTATTGATGATTTCACTTATAGAGTTTATTTTAATTTTTATCTATTTTTGGAATTTAGTCAAAATTTTATTGTCAATTTTTTTTTTCAGATTATGTCATGTTGACATTTAAGGGAAAAAAACAATCAAGACAATCGAACTGTCACTCGGAATCATATATATTTTTGATCATTTTCTTATACAACCCCCTATAAATTACATATCATTATATTCACGAAAAAAATGTACATCAAATATGTCAAAAAAATACATGATTTTATTCAAGAAAAAAAAAAATAGTTGGCCATGCATCAAAATACTAACCTTGAAAAAAAAAACAATACCACCATATGATGCTAAATATTATATGAACCATCTTTGCTATAAGAAATGTTTTAATTAACTTGCTCATTCTAAAGTTGCAAGCGATACATAGCACTTTTTCTGTACCCCCTGTATATATTTTTTTCATATGTAATATTAAAACATAGAAATATATCAAAATCAAATTAAAACTATTTTCAAACAACAGATTTAATCTAAAATTCTATAAATTTTGATCACCATATCTCAATAAAGAAAATATATATCAGATAACAAAAGATAATCTATGATAATTTTTTTTAATGTTGCTTTAACAAACTTCATATTTTCACAGTTAATTCAGTTTATATATATATATACATATAACATATCACATAATCCAATGACAACAAATTTAAGTCATTATTCCCCAATTTTTATTTTATTCAAAAATGAACACACTGTATATTTATTTTTTAGAAACGCTACCAACCTCTAAAATATATCGTGTTACATATCAAGTTGTAGCTCTGTTAATCTAGATATGAACAATAATATTATTGTCAATCACAAAATAATACCATAAAAGTTATTATCAAAAATTTTCTTACAACTAGAGATATTTTTCTTATACTAACATTATAGTAGACATTATCTTTTACTTCTTTCGCTATTCATCCATTAAAATGTTAAATAGATAGGTATACATTTTTGACATATCTATTATATATGATATTATTTGACATCTAAATTTATGTTATACAAAAATATGTAACACTGCATAGTTTATGTATCCTAATATTTCTATTTGTAATACCACGCAATGTTAGCTCTGCATAAAGCGCTCTTACATGTCACCCGCCTATTAAAAGTTAAGGTAGGGCTTAGACCAGACCAACCGTTCACCATTAGCGGGGTACAAATGCAGGGAATCTAAACAGAGCGCTTTTAAATGTACTCGTAACTTTGTGCACTGCTCATCAGGGACATTATAAAAATGGTAAGTCTTGTGTTGTTATTTCAGTTTTTAATTTAATTGTAAATTCTACAAATAAGGATTAACGGTACACCTAACTATTTTTGTTTAAGAAAATATTTTTATATAGCTTTATTTTAAAAGAAACTAAATTTTGAATTTATATTAATAAAACAATTTGTTTTTAATTCAATATTCTAAATAAGTGAGAGCCATATATTTCAGGAAATTAAATGTAGCAGAAAAGTTATTCTATTATATCAAGAATACCAATCAATAAATTTGGAATACCTACACCTTTTAGTGGCATTTAAAACATGAATTATAGCAAATATAACAAACATTTGTTTATTTATTAAATATTTACTTGGATGTAAGTGTACCAATAACAAGAGCATTTTGATAGCACTATTGTATACCAACATTCGAGTTTATTTACAATTTAACATTGTCATTTTATATTATAAATTTTTACGTATACTTGATAATATTTTTTTTTATATTTTTAAAACTCAAAACGTAAAAAAAACTGATTCACTTTTTCGTATATATTTTTGAAACCGTTCGGAATATCTTAAATTTGTTTAGTGTTTTGTATTTGCTTTTAAAACTAACAAAAATAATTTCGGAATGCAACCGAAAATAAAATTCTTTTTTAAACATCTAAGCTTTCGTAGCTTTTATTCGCCACTTCATCAAAAACAATATGTAAGTACTTACAAGGTAATTAGTTAAAATAACACTAAAATGGAATTCAATAAAGTTAAAATGCAAGATTCATTGTAAGAAAAATTGAAGGCATTGAATGAAAGTGAAGAATTTAACAAACCTAACCTTGAAGGGTCCAATCTAAGAATACAAAGCCTAAATTTGTATAAAATTCAAAACAAATCCACACACAATATTATTAAAGTGACAATTTGATGATGTCAATTAATTTAAAATTTTTAAGATTGACCTCGAACTTGATTAGTTTGCAGCGAAGTTACTATATACAAAAAAACAAACAAACTGATCGAAATTGAAGTTATAATCCACTTGCTACAATGATTGTTGTTTAAGTGGCAAATAAAAGCTAGAAAAAATTCGGCATTTAAAAAATAAATTCTTCATTTTATCTTTGGCTGCATTCCAAACAATAATACCAACTGCTCCTATTAAAAAATGACCACTCTTGTATATCTTACTGTTACACTATTTTTGATCGTGATACCTAAATAAAACAAATGGCAATCGACTATGTTCTTTTTCTTGTACGCTAAAAAATATCATAATTCCTCAATGACTTAATACAATTTACATAATGAAATATGTAGTGGTAATCTTATCTTTCATTAACGCAAAAATCCTATCGCAAAAGAATCAACTTTTTTCTGACAAATATCAATTTCAACGATCAAGCAACTTGATACTGCAACTGATACACCTACCTATTACATCTACACGTATATGATTGCATTACATAATTATCTTAGCCGAAATCAGTTTTGATATTTTATCCGATTTACAAAACACTGCTTTACTTGTCACTTCAAACATCTAATTTCATTTTATTAATGAAAAGTGTTGGTAGTATATTAATATACACTTTTCGACCGTAGTGACAATAGAAACAATGCATCCTGAATTAAAATTGTTCCTAATATAACAGTGTATCTGTACGACATAATTGGGTATTGTATTTGTGAGGCTATTTTACGCTCTTGTAATTTTAAATACGCCTATACAAAAGTACCTGCAATACATACGTTGGTATTTAATTCTATTCGCTTTCATTGTACAAGTACAGCTGTGCAGAATTAATTGAAACAGGCAGGATGTGTAGTGTACAGCTAATTTTTTTTTCATCTGATTTTATTTATATTAAATTGTGTATATTGATTTTCTAAAAAAAAATTTATTACAATTATATAATTGCGTTTATATTTAAATAAAATGAGTGAGTTTGTTTAAATCGAAGAAAAAAAAGATTGGGCTCGTCCGGGATTTGAACCCGGGACCTCTCGCACCCTAAGCGAAAATCATACCCCTAGACCAACGAGCCACGCTTATACATATTGTTATAGAAGTTTTTATGCAACTATGTTCTATTTGACATTTAACTCAATCATTTAAAAATGTCACATTAATATAATTTATAACAACACTTTCCCACACAAAATTAGAAACACCATTCGCAGAGAAACAGATATTTGACTACATAAACGCTTTTCTATATCCTCTCATCGTTATTCACATATGCGTATTATGGAAAGAAAAATATGTTAACGATAGTTTAGTTTTTATAGATACAGCGCTAGTATATTATAGAGGTGTGTACCGCCATAAATGTGAGAAAATATCGGTGATAGCATAATAGAAAGTCCTATAATATGTGAAATGGGGAATTCAGAATGATTAATAATAAGTGTAGAAGCGATTTAAACATAGGTAGGTGTAAATTCTGTTGCAACTAGTTTAAAAATTTTGCTGGATGCTGCATAATGGGTTTTATCAACTGTCAGATTATTAATATTATTACGTTATTCCATAAATATAAACCTCTCAAGTTTGTTTCTATAGCTAATAATCATCCAAATATATAAAAAAAAAATAACGGCTGACCATTCGCTCTTCTATAGTCATTGCTTAATTCTTTGATATATGTACCTACTGATGGCTTTCACCTTCTTCCAGTATTATTTAGAGTATATATGGGCGTAGACTATCTATGTGAGTGTACTTATTCTTTAAGTCAACATCCACATACATATATTTCCATTGTAACAACATATATCTGTAGATGAGATCTATTTATAAACACACTTTCACCGGACATCGTTTTCATTTAACTGTATTTTTTTTTTCTGTCATCTTTTCATGTGCTTACAGCGTGCATATACTTCTACTAATAAGATTTGCAAATTGCAAAATTAATTATGCTAATGTGCGAGATAATGGTCGAATCATTAGTGCTTCTTTCACTAAATCATCGGTTACTAATCATTAAGGCAAAATCATATAGGATAATAAATGGGCAATTGATTCTTTTTTAAGGCGAACCTAGGCGACCAAGTGCGCGAGAGAGATAAATATATCGAAAAAGTAATCCACAGGATATTTATTTTTAATAATTTATATTAGTAATAGTGCACATTGCATTTTTTCTCGACTGTGTAAAACATGTAAATGTTAATGTATAAGTTGCAATTTCTTTAATGTTTGCCTGGATTAGACCCAGTAGGTACACATAAGAGTCGTTTAATTAATCGCGGAAATGGAATTAATTTTGGATGTTGACGCCCTCAAATACATGCAATGACAAAATAATAAAAGCAGATACGGTAGTTACGATGTTAGGAAATCCAAGGTCAGAAACCTTTTTTCTTTTCGCGTTGAGACGAAGATGCTTTTAATTTTTGTAATTTGTAATGTTTTAAATAAAAACAAGAACTCATACTTGAGATTTTTATTAAAACAAGCAATTATAATTTTGGAAAGAAAAATGTCATAACAGTAGCTTTTAATACTGAGTATTGCCACCTCTGGCTCTTATGACCGCTCGCATACGGTTTGGCAGAGATTCGATTAACCTCCGTATATAAGCCTGATCCAAATTCTCCCACTCGTCACGGAGAGCATTTGCTAGTCCATGCAGGTCCGCTGGGGCAACATTTTGGGTTCGTATCCGTCTGTGAAGGAGGTCCCAC
This sequence comes from Cetonia aurata, assembly GCA_949128085.1. NCBI lineage: Eukaryota > Metazoa > Arthropoda > Insecta > Coleoptera > Scarabaeidae > Cetonia > Cetonia aurata. The sequence goes on from OX421885.1 coordinate 43,463,017, forward strand.
ACGTGCTCGATAGGGTTCATGTCCGGACTTACCGCAGGCCAATCTAAAACTGGAATACCAACATCGTTAAGGTATTCCTGGACGATTATTGCAACATGCGGTCGTGCATTATCGTGCATTAACATGAATTCGTTTCCTATAATTGGCGCATATGGTACTACATGTTCTTCTAAAATGTCCGTTATATACCTGTGGGCAGTCAGTGTACCTCTGTCTACTGGTACTAACTCTGTACGACCTGTTAAACAGATGCCTCCCCAAACCATAATAGAGCCACCAGCGAAATTAGGTCTAGGTCTGATATTACACTGCGAATAGCGCTCACCGTCTCGTCTGTACACTGAGATACGCCTATCTGAGGTGTAAAGACCAAATCTTGACTCATCTGTGAAGAGTATATTGGCCCAGTCATTAATGTTCCAATTTACATGTTCTCTGGCAAACCTTAAGCGAGCCACTCGGTGGTTCCTAGTGAGACGAGGGGCTGTTACAGCTACTCTAGCTCTTAATCCACTCTGTCGTAACCTATTCCGAATAGTTTGAGTACTCACACGAGTATTTCTGACTCTAGCCAAGTCGTTCTGCAATTGTCTCGCAGTTACATGTCTTCGACGTAATGCTTGTAGTAGTAAATAGCGGTCATCTTGGCGAGTAGAACATCTTGGACGACCTGGTACAGGTCTTCTACTGTAAATGCCTGTTTCCCTATATCTGGCTACGGCTCTAGAAACACTTGACTGATTGATGTTCATCAAATTAGCAACGTATGCTTGAGATCGTCCATCTTCGATTAAAGCAACTATAGCAGCCACTTGTTCTGAAGTTAAATTGCTCATTTTAGTTTTAAAAGCGTTGGTACAGAACTCTGACTTCGCACTTTAAAATTTGTCCGTATAGGAAGACTTTCAATAAACAACTGAATAAACCTTACACATATGCATTTTTCTAAATGTGTTCTTTTAGAGAAAAAAAAAAGTAAAAACGCTAAGTTCCATTATTTTGTTAGGGTTTTTATAGTTCACATACACGAGGCAAACTTTTTGTGAACGTATAAAAATATCTTGGTTCATAAATGCCCTTTTTTAGTTTATGCGATACTTTTTTGGCGGAGTGTATATTATGCATTTTTGAATATGGCACAAGATATACACTTCTCAGATCATAAATTAATACTTTTATACTCCGAGATATCTACTCCACTAACAAATCATACAAAAGTGACAATAAAACTTGTTCCTTAGAACATCTTCAAAGGGAAAACTGAGTTCTAGTAATGTTCACAACCTACATATGACAAATTTAATTACTTTTTTGATTTATTTTATTATCACTGTGATACCTAATTTCCTAATAGTATTAAAAAACAATTAGCTCACAGTACAGATACTTGGATAAATGATGAAATACGACGATCAAGTACAAACTTTAAAGAACATATCCCATTTTATAAAAAAAGTTAAATAAAAAAAGACACAACAAATTACTGACCTCAACTAAGTTTAGAACTTAATTGGCAATTATTAACATGTCTATTTTAATATTAATTTTATATTAAAATTATTTCTCTTTGTAAACATATATTTGTATTTCATTACAGAAGACCTTCACGCTCATATTTTACTTCACCACCATGGGGCTTCTAGTTCATGGTCAAAAGCAATTACAACTCGAAGATATAGAGCGAGATAATCTAGCGACAGAACGCAAGTTGAAGCAAAACAAACAACCACCCAACAAAATAGTGCAAATATCTACTTCCACGCAACAAACGCAGAAATTATTGAGTCCCGGACGCTTGCAGTACGGCTTTAAACCTTTGGCGTCGCCACAGCAATATGTTCAACAACAATTGGCTCAACCGCAACTGCAACAGCAACAAGAAGTCCAGCTTCAATACGTATATCCGCAATATACCCCCGTGCAATTGCCCAGTGTGCAAATCCAACCTCAGTATCAATATCAACAATTTGAAAATGTTCCTTACGTTGTTGATAATCGTCTGGTGCAAAGCAGCAAGACAGATCAGCAGAATTACTACGGACAGCAATTGGTTTACCTCCAACCGTATACGTCTTCAACTGCCAACATCCAAACTGTAGTTGATCCGAAAGGGAATCTTAAATATTACATGTACGTCCCAACGCAACACTTTAGCGAAGTCAAAACTGCGGAAGAACCCACGAAGGGTATCCAAGTTAAAACTGTGGATCCGAACTTCGCTAATATCGGGCCTCAAATATTTACACGTGAACCAGATTATAGGCAATTGCCCCAAAGTGAATCCCAATACATTACACAACCCCAATTGCCACCACAACCAATAACACAAAACGTACAGTATGTCCAACCGACTCGACCAACGCCACAGTTACCTCAAGTGCAATACGTTCAAGCAACGCAAGAATCCTTAGTACAAACTTCCATTCCCACAACGGATTCGCTGTCTAAAAATCAATATGTTGCAAAAGGGCTTTTAGATTCTTACGTCCCTTCAATCTTGCAATTGCAATATTACAAACAGCAACAAGATAATCGAGGGAACACAGTTGAAAATGCTAATAGTGTTAGTAGCAGAACCACCTCGACTACACACACACTTCGCACGCCGAACGCGCAAATTGAAACGAATTACAATTTCCAAATACCCTCGAAGTATAACACACAACCAACGCATCCAATTTAATAAGCAGAACGATAAAAGAAGAAAAATCTGGATTAGAATTACGAAATTAGGAGGCCAGTTTTAAGTTTCTCTAGAATGAAGTATTATTCGAAGTTATAAGGTTTGATATTTGATATTGTTATATCTATATTATAATATTTTATTGTTTTTATTATTGTACATATATTAAGTCATAAATGTGTTATTAAAACGAAATATATCATTAACATGTTAACGATAATATACGATTTAAGTAATTATTAATCTACTGATTATTATTTCAAGCTTTAGTACACAATAAAAGCTGTAGACATTACGAAAAACTTTTATTGCTTAATACTTAAAACAAATTTAATATTGGCGATTGTAATTTTAAATTAAAATTACTTCTCGAAGCAAGCTGCGCCATCTATTAAACAGTTTTAGAACTTATTACAGTCTTCCCTATTATAGTTTCCTGTATATATGTTTCGCTTAGTTTAGCTAGTATTCAACAGGTAACATTTATATAAATATATAACCCATGCTTTAAAATTAAAGCATTTGTGTTAATAAAAGTTTAATTGCCGGGTATATAAAGATTTTGTTTTACTTTACGAGATTGTAATTTTGCGCGCTAAACTATTTCAGAACCTATAATTCCTACAATAATTACAGTTTCCTGTAATGTATAGTTTGACTATTACCTCACAGACGTCACCACTATATGCTGAAAATAAAAAAATAAATGTAATTTTCTTAAAATTTTAAATTAAATTATTTAAGTATTAAATCAATTAAGAACAACTACCTTTATAGGTAGTATTATAGTCCTATATACTACATATTTTTACTTCCTTTATGTTTATACATTTCTTTTTAAATACGCAGGTTAGACATTGGAATTTAGCAAAAGGAAACAGTATCTGAAACACCGACAAAGGAAATTGGTTAGGTGCTGGTCATATATGGATAAATTTTCGTATGTGTTACTTATTATATTATATTTTACATTGGTTTTAAACACCAACATCCTGCAATCGCTGATCTCATTTTGAATTGATAATTAAAGAAATTCACATGAATACTAAATAGGTACAGGTATTACCTGTGCTTAGAAAAAGGTCAAATGTAGGATGTGTAATTATGCGGAGAATGGCAAAATAAAAACAGCAAACCGAGTTTGGGTATACCTCATTTAATATTTCATATCTTAGCAAAAGAAAGGATTTACAAAATCGGAGGCATGCTAGAAATGATACACATAAAATAAAATGACTGTTCAATGCATACATATACAAAACTTATCTATAATAAGTACATACATCATTCCAACTTATAAACAAAATGAGAAGTGTATGTCAATTTATTTTTTCCAAGAAAATACAAAAAATAAGTTGCTAAATTTCATTGAAAGAAAAATAATAATAAAACGACAAAAAAACCAAAGCAAAATCCATTTCAATAATATGCTATTTACTGACGATCAGGTATTTATTTTACTATTGTTTTATGGCAAACGAAAGTGTTAATTGTAAAAGCAAAAAATGCAGGTAAGTTGATTGAAAATACAGTTTCTATTTGACACAAACTAAACAAAATACTACTACTAATATTTACTCAACTGTTTTTTTTTACTTTTAATTGAATGCTAACAACAGAATTATATTCACCAATCTCTTTATTGATGCAACGTTTCACTAGCATTCGTTCAACCAATTCTGTAGTTTTGTTTTAAACATTTATTTAGCTGAAGCAACAGTTTGTAGTTTCTTTGAGTGTAATAATATTGCAGTTTGTTTAAATAAATTAGTTGAAGAAATACTCGGTGCTTGACTGAACGCTTACAGTATTTTGAGCCTATTTAAATATCGGAATTTATTCTGTGAACTATTTATCGGTTGAATCAACCAAATCTTTTCTCTCGGCGTGCGAATTATGAATCAACATAGCGTATTTGTCAAATCAGGGCAATCGTTTCAATACTGGAGCGCTTTATTTTGCTCAGAAACTACCTAAAAATAGGTTCAATTATATTGAATACATAGCACAGAAGGTAAAGTGTAAAGCATAAACTTTTTTGTGATTGACACACAAGGAAGCTATTCAACATTTTATAATCTGACATAAACATTAAATTACATTAGCAGTATGTGTTCTCACGTAACATTACAGATAAGTAATATGAACATATATTGCACATCCTACTTCCGATAACATAATGACACTTTCATTTTTCCTAGCTGGATAATTATTAAAATTTTACGATGTATGTAATTATTGGAGGTGTTACTGCGCAAACATGCGCACGTGACAAGTTGAGCTTCTAAAACGTCGATTAATTCATTTTTCATATCGATATCTAGTAAGCGCAGACAATTTAATAACACTATACGACAAACCGCAAGATTTCAACACGAAATCAATTTCATTTTCGAAAAGAAAACACATCTGCCTGGCATATCACTCGCCGGTGAAAAAATTCGCGTTCAACAGCTGTTCCTTATATTGGTTAAAGTTAAAGATGAGCCATAATTTTACATGGACACGCATTGCGTTTACATATAAATACCGGTCGATAAATGGGTATGGATTATGGATGTATATAGGTATAGGTATTCGTACAACCACATGTGTAAATTCGAAATGTAGAAAGTCTTTTGCTTTTAGTCGCTTTCAATGTAGACATTTCGGCTTTGAAGGAAAATATGCTATATAGTGATGATCAGGTTTTCCAATTAATAGAAATTATAAGATAGCAGATTCGGAAAAAAAGGGTTTGAATGCGTGCTATGCAAAGAAACATTTTCTGAACTTCTGCTTTTAGAAATACAGTTAATACAGCCTTTGCTTTATTCAAATTTACCGTCTAATTCTAGGGTGGTAACACTGTTTAGAATACACATTGTTGTGAGTTGGTATTAGATAGTAATGCATAGATGTTATGTTATGGTAGCTTACAACGTTTGTGTTTTATGTCTGTTTATGTCTTATGCGAAATAAACGTGTTACTGTTATTAAGTGTAATTCAGGGTGAAGAACCCTTCCCTCCTTACAATTTATATTAATTATTTTGTAGGACGTAGCTTTTTGCTTCAAAAGCTGTCAAATTATATATACGTATATATTATGCAGTTTAAATAAATCTATAATTTTGAATATAAAGCATCCATGCCTCATCTTAATCACGTCGGAAGGACACAGATAATGTTAGTTTTTTTGGGAAATGATTTATCAATAAGAAATGTTGCTCTAACTATGTAAATAAAACCATTAATACCGGGTGTCTCACGAGAAACTGCATCGATCGATATACGAAAGAGTATACATTGGAAAATTCTGAAAATTTCGCAGTATACTAAAGCCGACGTGGGTTATTGAACTAAAATATTTTTAATAATCTGACGCATCCGGTTATACCGGAAGTGACTGTCAACTTTATTTTAAATGAAACACCGTATATATTATTACATTTTTTAACTCCTCGTTGAATTTTAACGTAAGTTTTATAAGACAACTATGTAGTTCTTTTCAACCATTTCCGAAATATTTGCATTTCTTTGAAATTTTTGACAGATGGACGAGTGCATCTGAACTCTAAACTGCAACTCTAAAAATATTTAACTTGGAAAATTGAAAATTGGCAGAACTGTTGACCGTGTAGCGTAGCATTGGAAATCGAATGAATTTTTCCAGACCATTATACAGCGTGTCCGAAAATTACGGTTAAACTTTCGAATTGAAAAAGTGTCAAAATTATTTTTTTTAAATACAACTAGCTATTTATCTCTTTCTCGTCAAACTGCCCTTACAAAAATGCAAAAAAGAAACAGTCATAGTCATTATGCATCTAAAATGGATACTTTTTGAGATAATTAGTAAAATATGTTTATATGGTATATGGAGTTTTTTTTAAATGTCATCCTGCTTTGGTATATCTAAGTTAGCCATGACCATTCGAGAAGCAATCCAGCATTGATGAAATGTCACTTGGTTTTCAATTATAAACAATGCCCGGCACGTTTAAATTATACGGACGAAGATTATTTAAATTTGTTTATTATTTATGGAGAATGCAATAAAGTGATATCAAGAACATCGAAAAATTGGACTTGTCAAAGTGATTGCTCTACCGGTTAAACCAATAATAACACTGTTTTTTTTTTTTGCGAAATGACTTGTGATAATTCAAAATTTAGATGACCTCCAGGACATATAGGTTTTAGTATACCATTTAGATATGGTTAAAATATTGAAATGGGAGTCGTCCGTCTTCGTCATTTTTTCTTCGACAGACAAGAAAGAATATCCAATGCAATAACTTGTGTTTGTCCCTAAACACTTTAATTCTCAAAAAACGAAAAATGTTATGCCAATTTTGGAATTTCACCAGCTGTTTTTGAAAATCCCTGCTCGGAAACCATACCATTAAAATCTCCAAAACAACAATGAAATTTCCCGAACGTGATTATTAGGTAAAGATAACTTTTAACACAATTCACATTAAATAGCTTAAACATGTGTGTAATGAGTACATAATATATGAGCACATGCTTTTAATAACCATGTAAAAAAAATGTACTAATATAAAAGAAGCGGGGTTCAAGCTGATGTAGATATGTAGACATCTTTTGCGTTCGTTCTCTTCGGTTTTGCATCAGTCCTGCAGGCGGGTATATAGCTTTGTTTATCTCCTCGTGGTTGGCAGTTTTGTAGGAGTTGCTGTTGTGAAAATGTGCCGCGTTCAAGTATTAACGTTATATGTCTTACTGGTATGTATACCTACTTACATACATACATATATGAAGGTATCCGGAAATCGAATATATATTTTTTATTGTAAATCTAAGTGAAACCGTGATATTCGAGTCAGTTCTTTTTAATTGAGTGTATTTTATTTTGAGCGGTTGTTACTTTAGAATTAAGTGGTTGAAATACGATTCGTGCTTGTTATATAAATTTTGACAATTGTATAAATCTTACGTAAATTAATTTGTGTGATTTTTTTTTAATAAAAAAGTTTCCTATGCGATTATAATTTAAGTAGGCAGCTCAACATTTTATCATTATAGTCAAAATTCATAAAAATGTATATATAACTAGAACAATGTAAGTATTGTATTGTCAGCTTTTATTTTAATAATCTGTATGTATCTTGTCTGAAAAGATAATTATTAATTCAGTTCTTTTATTTATTTGTTCTGCTGTCTGGGAGCTAGGATAGATGCTTCTTAAAAGTATATTCGATACTTATGACTAGAGACCACATTATATGTTCATATATTTAATTTTTTGCTTATCTTTAAGTATAGTCTATACGTCCACGTATTATCTACCCTGATTAAAGTTAATTAGCGTAAATTAGTGATTGCATAAATTGCATATATATATGCATCTCTATGCATATTTTTACAAAGTTGCATATTTAAGTTTTTTCTTATCGTTTCTCCTAATGCAGATCGACAGCCGATAATTCCCGGAACGAAATTAATTTGTTTTTCAAGAATTGCATGTGCATTTTTACTCCTTAGCGCAAGAAATGAGGTAAAATACATTTTATTAGTTCCCAAATAAAATATTCTCATTCACTGAGCATCTGTGAGCGGAACAACATCTAATCGTGTTACCCTTTTAAATATTGTGCCTACATACAATGAGTATATAGCGAACAAAATTTCTTCATGGATTAAACCATGAATGAGTAACGGATGGTGACAAAATATTTTGCCCAGTCTGCAATAAATTAGTAAGTTATTAATTTTACTAAAACTTTACCATTTTTTAACTATTGATATAAAACGACAATTAATCTTAGCTGAAAGTACGGATAGATGTGGCCGTTATACTACTGATTTCACCATAAAAATATTTTAGGCAAATCTTATTTAATTTTTTGTAAACAACTTCGAAAAACAAATAATTTAACATTGTGCAATTCGTTCAAGAAGGGTTATCAATTTTTTTTTACCTGATGGCATAACACCCCTTGTGGGGTTGTGCCGCTTATATAAGCTTTCTAGATCCATTTCAGATTGGGGTGGATCAATCCCCATTTTCTTCCTCTAAATCGCTCTCCTATTTGTCTCCATAAGTTTCTGTCCTCTACCTTCTTCTTCCATTTGCCAAATCCGGCCTCTCTCAGATCTTCTTCCACCTCTTCCAACCATCGTGTTTTTGGTCTTCCTCTTGCTCTTTTGCCTCCCGGTTCCCACTCCAACATCGTATATATTACTGCTCCCGGTCCTGCTCTCCACACATGTCCCAGCCACTTTATTCTCTGCCTTTTAATTCTTCTCAGTATGTCCTCGCCTCCCAATTCTTGTGCTGTTTCATCATTCCTTCTTATTCTGTACTCATTATCTCCTATCTTCACGTCCTAGAATTGTTCTCAATATTTTTCTTTCTGCGATTCTTAAGTCCTCTTCGTCTTTTTTTGTAAGTGTCGTTGTTTCTGCTGCATACGTCATCGTCGGTCTTATCAATGTTTTGTAAATTGTTAATTTAGATTTCTTTGTAAGTAGCTTACTTTTTAAAAGTTGTTTATTAGCATGATAAGCTTTATTTACTATCATTTTTCTTTCTGTAGTTTCTATTTTATTGTCTCTGTCTTTTGATAATATCACTCCTAGGTACTTGAATCTATCCACCTGCTCAAATTCATAGTCCCCTATCTTTATTCTTCCATCCTTTTGATTTTTGCCAATCTTCATTATTTTTGTTTTATTTTGGTTTACCTTTAGCCCAATTTTTTTCCTCCTTCTTTGACTATTTCCTCTAACATTTTAGCCATTATTTTTCTTTGCTTTGTAATAATAACTATGTCGTCAGCATAGGCAACTATTTGTCCTCCACCCGTTCTGAGGTTCCCTTTGTTTATATTCCTCTTCACATATTCCAACGGTAGATTAAAGACAGTTGCCGAGAGTGAATCGCGCTGTTTAACTCCTCTGTTGATTGTGAAGAACTTTGTTTCACCCTTTTGTGTTACTATGCTAACTTTTGAATTTCTCATAGCCATTTTTATCAGGTTTCTCAGTTTACTCTCTACCCCAATTCTTCTAATGCTGTTATTAATTTCTCTCTTTTAGTATACGTTCCGCTTTGCGTGAGCACCTTGCGGTATCTCTAATAATATAATAACCTGTAATGGGAACAACTTGACACTGACATTTAGGAAGCGGGAATTTCAAACGAAAACAGCACGCAATCTTGCTTTATTTTAAAATTACGGTAATGTACTACTAAAGCAATTAGTAATACCGGCTCGTTAAGATTAATTTAACCTAAAAATTTTTAAGTTTTCTTTTAAATAACTTTGTTAATATTTTCAGACTATGCTTTCAACATGTAAATTTAATCCTTTTTGAGGTTGAACTAGTCAGTTTATTTTTGGTTGTCTCTCTCATTTCTTTTACCACTCTATTAGTTTAGTTTACTTGGTAAATATATCTCAGACATTCCGACTTATGACTTTATGATATGTTGGTTCGGATTTAGATACATATAAAATTAAAAATTTGACAACTTCGCCAAATTTAAACCTACCGTCTGTCTCTTATAATAAGCTTAAAATCAACCTGAAGTAAAAACTGCTAAACATTAAACAAGTAATTGTTGTGGGAGTAAAATTTGAAAGTCCTCTTCCTAAACGAAAACAACCGAAATTCTTTATTAATGACCAGGAAGATACTAAACCAGGTATATACACTATCTAGACATTCTAGACTATTGTGCAGTGGGATCGATTTTGCTTTCACTTCAATGCCAATGTTATAAATATTACGTTAGAAGCCATAGAACTAAAAACATAGGAAAAAAGCACTTTCTATTGTAAAGATGTTCGAATACATAATATAATTTACCTTTAAATATAAATTCGACAGGCGAATATGTTTAGCGAACCGTATATGCTTATTATAAGCTTTTATTTATTACCAAATACATCTTAGGAATGCTCGCTTACTATGTGATGTTTCCTATAAAAAAAAAAAATGTGGATTGTAGAAAACTGAAGAAGCATAATACAATGGGTTCAGTTAGGTTTAATAAATAGAAATATACGATTACTTTTTTCGTATGTGCTCCACGTCTTCAATGTGAACGTGAAATTGTAACCAATTAAAAGTATAAATATTTATAAAGCTTATTCTTATAAGTATCTGCTGGTACATACTAATAAATATGGTCTCTATATACCAATTTATTGTAAGTAATAGTTAATTGTATAGGATGATGTTAGAAATGTAGAAACTGGTAAAATATATGCATTTATTTCACATTCAGTACCTGTCCTCTCTAATAGGATATTTATAATATGGTTTGGAGAAATTCCTGGAGAATTAGAAATTAGTAGCGGTACTGCACGTAGAACAGATGTTGTAGAAATTGACATTAAATTTACTCGTGTATATGTTTTAGACGGTTTAAATTCGATGTTAGTAGGTATGTAAGTATACCGGGAGAAGAGTTGCGAGCTGTGGATTACATTCTGGACGATTGGAAATGCGAGGGACTTCAGCTGTAGGTGTAGGCGTAACTACGCGCAAGGTGGCAACACAAATTTATTAACGTTCGGCGATTTACCATAGCTCAGTGGGGGTAGCATGAGCGAGATATTATTTTTCTCGTTAGAGCTCACTTTTATATCGCTATTGATGGTATAAACAACAAATTACTAACTAATTACTAAGTGAGCTATTGTATACATAATTTACAAAGCTTGTAAAACTAATATTAAATCCAATATTACATTTGCTTTAGTGAAAAGGGAAATCATAAGACAATACTCATTTGATAACCAAAAAAGGGCACTTAAATTTCCTTCAGTAAAAAAGTGTGATTATTTCATCCACAACGATAATAATAACAATAATAATTAATTCCTGTGACCATACAAATCCATACCATTTGTACAAGTCAATTTTTAGAAATATAAAGTTACAAAACAGATAAAAAACAAACATGAGTACAGATTAACCGTATGGACACATGTATATACATAACGATTAGAACAAACACAGTTCGGACGTACCGATCTGAGATATTGCTCTCAAAGTCACTAAAAGAGTAGTAGCATTTGGCAATCAACAACTTTTTTATCTCTATTTTAAATTTCTCTAACTTTAGATAGACTTTTGATACTTCTGGGAACTTTATTTAATGAAGTTATCGTCAAATACAGTGGACTCCTCTTATAAAAAGACCTCCAAAACATCACCCCGTCTCGTTGTATAGTCATGGCGATCCCCAACTTTTGCATATCGATGTAAGTTTTGTTTGGCGTACGTTAATATTTGATAGATAAAAAAACCGCCTATTTTTATCTATCAACTGTCATAATATTTAGCTTAATGAAGCAGTCTCTATACGACGTTCTCGCACTTATACCCATCATGTTCCGTATTGCTCTTTTTTGCATTCTAAAGACCCTCAAGCTTTCATTTGAGGAGCCCCATGCAACTGTGGCGTACGATATCAAGGAGTGAAAACTTGCAGAGTAGTATTTTTTTAATTATCTATATTGACAGACTGTCTTAATTGTTTTAATGCAACCGATCCCAATCTCTTGCACAGATCGTCAATATGACCCTCCCAGTTACATCTCGAATCAATAGTTACACTAAAAATTTTGCTTCGTCATCTTGCGTAATACTACTTTCACTTGTTTTAACTAGGTAACTATATTTTCTTTCTCTAATTGATGCATAAAAGTTAACAAATATCGTTTTGTATGAGTTTAAGTATAAGTCATTTTCATTGAAATACGACTCTAGTCTCCGCAATTCTTCAATCGCCAATGCGGCTACACCATCAGTCCTATCGCAGGCCACACACCACGGTTGTGTCGTCTGCAAACAGCAAAGCCCTGTCTGAAGCAGTGGCGGCTTCTCAATAAGTGCACATGTGCACGTCTACCCCCAACTAATATCTTCATCTAAAGGAATTTATTTTTGTGTTTGACGTAAACCTAACGTTTTCTATTGGGTATTTAATTTCATTTTTCATTTCCGATGTTCGGTTCAGACTCCAGGCGCGAACATGCGTAATGCGGCTCGTACACTGCTCTCTCGAACGGGCCCGTGATTGGAGCAGCAGCTACCCCTCGCACACCCACACCTCCCGTAATAGTCATCAGTACTTAGCTACCATATGTACACATTTAGTTTGTGTACGGTCGTCTGTCAGTGTGGTGTTGTATACCGGGAACCGGGAAATTACTTTTGTTGTATTCGCGCGCAATTAGGGCGGATAATTTGGAGAATCCGATTTGCACTAGCGTACAATATTTAAAAACAATTCGTTTTTCTTCGCTGACATTAGAAGAAAAACAAAAAATCAAAAGTGCCGGTCGTCCAAAACCGAATTTATCGATCACGCATGTAACAAAATGTAAAACACGCGATTATAAAAGAACCTTTAAGATAGACACTTATGAAAAAGCCGCCTGGTTATGTGGTTGTGAAATTAGTAACAGTCTTTATTGTTTTCCGTGTTTATTATTTGCTGGTGATGTTCAAACAGAATGGACCACATCCGGTGTCAAGGATTTAATCCATTTAAAGGAAAAAATTAAAAAGCATCAAAGTTCCAAGACACACCTCTCTGCTAAATTAGGTTTTAATTGATTAGGTAAACAATATATTCGACAACAATTAAACAGTGCGTACCGACTGAATATCGAGAAACATAATGAGCAAGTAAAAAAGAACAGATACATTTTATCGAAAATTATAAACTGTATTAAATTTTGTGGTGCTTTCGAATTAGCATTACGTGGCCATTACGAAGGAAATGATTCGATAAATCCTGGTATATTTAAAGGTCTTCAAACAATTTTTAGTTTAAGTCATTTTTGTTCGTTTATGATGTTCTGTATAAAAAGAAGAACTAACAATTTCGGATTTTTGCGCTAAGCCCTTTTCTGAATATTATCCCAAGATAAGGCGAAAGAACGTCACAAACTGCTCTAAAATGCGAGTTTTGAAGGTTAATTTTCAAAACCGGACTCCCTGGTACCTACCCACATGTGCACTCCCAAAATAAAAGTCCACGCGCCGCCACTGGTCTGAAGGCACGTCATTCACATATATTATGTATAAAAGTATACCAGTCCACACGCACAATTTTGTATTATAATGTACGTTCTTAGGCGACCAATAATAAACATTTGCGCCATTTTGATGCCCATGAACGTAAAATGTTTTTCATCAGTAAACAAAATATTCAAAGATAGTTATCGTGATATTTAGTCATCATTATTTCGCAAAATTACATTCGACGGTAACAATCATCGGGTAAAAATTCTTGAGATGTGCTAATTTTTTCCCGAACGATATTTATTCTTATGTAAAAGGATTAAAAAACAGTTGTTGCACTAATATTACATTCCCCAGCTTTTTGTCTAGAGGTCATAGTAGGATTTAATTGCGCTAACGCGCTTCGTTGATTTGTTTCAAATTGAAAAGTTGGAGCTGCTGACAGTATTTTGTGGTAGTTAGACAAGGCTAGAAAATACCGGTGTCCGCCATGCTTCGTATTTCTCGACTTCGTTAACTCATAGAAGTCATATTTTCATCCTTCTTTTCCTCATGTTACGGCAATCTACAGATTAAAACGGAGGTCTATGATATGTGTTATCAGCTGACGCAACAGTAAAATTCTCATACACAAAACGTTAGTCAAATTATGAACATATTTAAACTACTTACTGAAGTACACACGATAATATAACATCCATATCACAGGCTTGTGCGAGTCGTTGTACAATCTTTTCTATGTATATGGTAATGAAGCATTGTTCAAGACATGCCCTCATATGCCTCTATGCCATTACTTTATTACTTAACACATCTTTGAAATATGTATCTGAGTATCTGACCTTAATTTTCCCAGCCTCATTGTCTTACAGCCTATGAATTACGACCGCACAAAAATTGCGCACTTGCAGACAAAACTGTACAACTTGACACCTTTCTCTAATAATATATACTTGAAAATTAAACAAAGGCAATTACAATAGAAACTTTTAACCGTTTTATTTGAACAATCCTGGTATGCATAATATATTTGTGTAAATTATTTTATTCGACAAAGGGAAAAGTAATTTCCGCTGGGATGTTTACAGCATCCTTGAGAAATTTCCAAAGAGCTGAGATCATATCGTCCATCAAAGATAACGAAATTCTCAAGCAATCATCAGGAAGGAAGTGCCCACTCATTCCTGGCAACTGAATGCAATGCGAAGCGATGCAATAAAATTCTCGTATTATGTAGACGCCCGTTAAATTGACTTTCACCGGTATTTAAACAGTAAGATCAAGTTCTAGGTGCATCATTATTTCATATATGCAACATACAAGGTTTGTCATGTAAAGTCCTTGCGGTAGTCGTAAAAGATTTTTCCTAATTTTGTGTTAATTTTTATCTGCTTTATTTTTAACGGAATATAATTCTTACAGTCTTTTTCAGTGTTTGCGATAAAACTAACTTTCTACGCCTACCTACCACGCTCTTTTCTTAAGAAGAATTCAATGTACCTACAGATAATTTCACTTCTTAATGCAAAAATCCTGTCTTGGTAAAAGCTAGCCTCAGGCTTCCCAATATTACTGGGTGATTTACTGTAGATCTAATGCGATTAATCCTATTTGATCTATAAATATTTCATCAGCATTGTTTATAATACATAGAGTGTGTGGTAATCACTTACAGAATATGTAAAATTATTTGTCATATTATTGTGGAGTTTTATGGCACATGCTCGAACACATTGATTTTAAATTTTAAAGATTCTGAATGATATTTGGAATATACAGGATGGTGATTCATGTCAGTGCAGCACAAAGTAGATTATGTTTTTTTTTTAAATTGAACAGCTTGTATATTTTTACCTATAACACTTATCATCTAAGTGCGGTTGATTATATTAATTACGGCCAATAAAGCTACGAAATACTGATTTAAATAAATATACAGGGTGATTCACGGAACCTGTTGCTAATGCAATAAACACGACAACACAGACCAAAATAATTTGACAGATCACTTGAGTGTAGACTGATATTGTTTAGTAATACTCCGTAGTCCGCAGAGCCAATTGTCTAATGAAATACTAATTCAACCCTACATTTTCTGAAAATCACTAATTCTGAAAGAAGCGATTGAGATAGGCATAAGAACACTTATAGCTTTTTGATAGAGAATTAAATTCTACATCGCATAGTGTAAAAATATACAGGGTGTTCCATTTGAAAAAAAAATACTTTTAGTACTAAGAAGTTATGCCAAATCAACCCTAGGTTGTGAGACACCGTGTATGAGTTTGTTTACTTTTTATGCCTTCGTTAAATAGTATAGTACCTGTACCCTCCACAATTCACATAAAAGCTGTCTACCTTTTACTGTATGGCTGTTACACCCCTTTAATGCATCATCTGTTTTTTTGGATTTTTTCACAAATATCAAAATAACTCCGAAACGGTAACCGATAGCTAAAAAGATGTTTTATAAAATTTGCCTCAAAATTCCATATAGAATCTAAAAATGCAATCAAAAATATAGGCTTGTATTTAAAATATTAAAGTTGGTTATGACTTTCGATGTAACCGGAAGTGCGACATTGATTATGTCACTTTTTCTAACTAGATCATAGCCAACTATAGTTATCGCCGAAGTTCCAAAATCGAGATAACATAGCAAATCCAAGAACTTTTAATGGGCAGGTTACGTGAATCACCCTATATATGGTAGAGTGTGTATATCTATTTTTGATAGATTTCTAATATAATGAAACGTTTGTGGAAGATGAAAATATATCCCAATGATTTGGAATAAAATAGTGTTGTGTTATTAAAATGTTTGTTTTCTTTAATTTGGCTCAAATAGAAAAAAAAGATAGTAGACGAATGATCTGAAACACCATGTATAATTAGTGAGAATCAAAGCAATAATACAGTTTGTTTTAGTTTCGGGATAAGGTTGTTAAACTGTAATTAAAAAATGAAAAAGTTTTTCTATGTAACACCCTGTGTAGAATCCTTTCGTGTTATTTTTTTTTTTTTTGTTTATATAACCGAATTAAAATGCACTTTAGAGTGAAAACAGAATCGAAACGCATATAAATGAGATATAGTCGATACATTATGAGACAATTTCAACCAATATAATGGGCTTGTTAACCACTTTTTTGTCGGAATATTTTTTTTCCATAAAAACGAATATAAAATAATAAAAAAACATATTAAATAAGTTTATCGAATACGACTTCCTGCATTTATAAAGTAGCCTATTTTCTCTTCTACCTAATTAGCTATATTACCATTAGTAATATACATATAATTAATCGCAAACATTACAGTAATAATCTAGGCGTACACAGCAATATACATACAAATGTCCATAAAGAAAAGTTTAAAGGTGATAGGAATGGTAAAATATTGAAATTATATTTTATCTCGTATTTATAACTCCAGTAGAAGTGAAATTTATAAATCAGTAGGAAGTATATAAGCACATACTTCTTGTTATGAAAATTTTGATCTACATTTAATAGGCTATTTGTGTTTCCGGAGGAAAAACTTTTGCTTTTTAAGTGGAGATTACAGTATAGACCATATATTAATTTATTGTGAATTCAGGATTAAACTAAAAATAAACTCTACTAAAGAAACAATGGACACGTAAACTAATACAGTACAAAATAAGTGTCTAAAGGTGAAAACAGAAGCAAAAAAAGTGGAGAAGTGAATGTTACAAAAACAAGTAGGAGTTACCTTGGTTAACACAAAAAAATTGCGAAATGTCAGGAGAACACATCGACAGAGCATTGAAGCCATTTTATTCCAATTATGCACTTTTTGCTTATACTGATTTAAAGAAATGACTTTTAATACATGTTGCCGTAAAGAGATTTGAAAGACCTTCAAAATTGGTGGTCACAAGTCACAAGATTCATGTTTTCTATTCAAATTTTAAGGGTGGAATGATTTTAAATCGTCAGCCCCATTCATTAAAAGTTGTGCCCTTGTTATGACAATTGACAGGAATTTGATATAATACACAGCAGGTTTTTTGGGGTGGTTTGTTTCGATTGAAATATCCTGCAGTTGCATTCAGCAAATGTTTCATTATATTCTATAAATCCATAAGCAATAAATAAAATGAACATTCACATATAATTTAAAGAAAATTAGTACTAGATTCTCTCTCTTAAAGTCTAACTGTTTCCAAGATATTTACAATATTGTCAATTTGACATATATATTGACATTTGCATCTCTGCGTATTTTACTTTTTATTAAGTCATATTTATGAGACAATGTCATCTTACTTATAGCGAGGTAAACAAAGTCATATGAGAGAAAACTCCGGCGAAAGGTTGACTAAATTTTATACACGGTGTTATTATATTAATTGTCAATTTTGACGCTTTAGATTTTAAAAAAAACTCTTTTTTAAAGAAAGAATAATGTCTCTGATCGCGACTGAAAAATATGGAACAATATTAAATTATTTCCTCAATTGTGAAAAATTGTAAGATTTTTTTTTTTTTTGCAATACGCGAGGTCATAAAAATGACAATTAGCTTTTGACAGTTATCAAAGTGCTAGTGTAATTAAACGAGAAATAGCGTTTTGGACGTAAAATGTCTAGCAGCTTTAGGAATACGTCAAGAGTTTGACATTTACATACCGGAACTATTCTTGGACATTTTTCTAAGCTTTAAAGGGCGTATTTTCAAGTAAGGTTGTTGAGAATTCTAGATTTATTTGCTCACTTATATTATGTTCATGTACCTCTCTACTGTAAAGGCTATAAATGTTTATTTTTACCATAACATGTTTTGCGATTAAATTTGCGAGTACCTATTAGTAATTTTTTTTCTTTCAACTTTTATCTTCTGACCCTACGAATACATGGAATTCAAATAAACCTTTGATATTAAACGTTTTTCGAGTCACCCCATTGTGGAGTGTCTTAAAATATGAATTTTGAATCAAAAAGAACAAAATATGGAGAGCTGAACCTATTACATAATATTTTTATAGGCTTAAAGAGTTGCTAGATAATTTTGCTTCACTGCTATTGCATACGGCGTTCTAAAAACTATAAAAGTTATTCAAAATTTTTATTAAGTTTTACAGTATCATTTATTATTGCATTTAGAGATTTACGAGCGAAAATTTTTACCGATATACTGGTTCAAAGAACCCATAATATTAAAACCCTACCCAAAGCTCTAAAAAGGAGAACTTTCCCAACACCAATGACATTTTTTTTTAATCTCAAAACAGCATTATTATTTCATAACAAAACATAATAACATTATAAGGGTCCATTAGTTCTTATCCTCGATGGAGTAACACATTTTATGACGCCCCAGAGAATGATATATGCGACAGTTTTACATTTTATCTTCAACCATTGAAGTAGTGAAAGTATATTATACGTGAAATGGCGACAAGCTATTCCTACGTTCTATACCTGCAGTAGGTGCTGTTGAGTCATCCAGGTCAATAAGCTTAAGTGGTCTCTGTTTTTAACCTTGGTCAAAATTAGATAAATCAAGATGACAAACGCCGAAAATAACAATAGGTATACTAGAAAGGAAGTCGCGCAAGATTTAGAAAAATAAATATTATGTTTAATAAATAACTAATGCTAAATTTTCTTACAGGTATCTCTGAGTGTGGTCACATTGGGGCAATGTAAAACCATCAAGAGGAACCAGAAGGATTTGATACGTGCCGTCACAGACAATGATTTACCATTAGAAGGTGGAATCAGGGAAAAGGCTCCGACTAAGGTGCCTCCAGCAATCTTAGCGATAGAAATCGTCGATCCAGATGATAATTCCACGTCAAAGTCGAAAACCTCCAAACGGACGATTAATTCTAACTTAGGGTATGGTGCACCTGGTAATTACCATTACGGGGTATCGAACAAACCTCAACTGGTATACTACAAATATTCCCAGCATATCCCACCTTATCAAGACAATTCTTACTATCCCAGCGCTAAAGCTCCACAGATCAACGTGCAAAAATCGGTGGAGTATGATTTGGGCACGCAAGTACAATATTACCAACCTGGAACGACCCTCTTCACCACTTACGATCAAAACGGACAATTCGGGCAGTTAACTAATCAAGTCCCTACTACACACAATAATGGACATAATGGGCAAAATGTACCCGTTGTTTATCTAAAGATCTACAGTAACCAATTGGCAAATAACGGTTTATACGCTAATCTCCCACAGAATCATCCTTATTCCGGTTTGAATACGGTAAATTTGCAAGAGTTGCTGGCGCGATATTTCCAACCCACAAATCAACAGAATTACCAACAAGGCGAGGACTATTACTCGAACCAACCGGAGGTGTACCAACAAAACTACCAAGACCAAATCGGTGGATATCAATACCAATCATACCAACAACCTGGAGACCATGTGGCACAAAGCGAAGAGGCTCAAGAGGACGGGTTACCAACACACGAGAATTATCCAGATGATGCTCATACGAGGGTGATCTTCCATCAGAATCATGGGCATTATCCTCAGAAGAGCTACAGTAAAGCCAATATTCCACCGCCGCAAAGTTATAGCAGTATAGAATTTAAACCATCGCAGCCGGACTACAGTTCGTCTAAAACTACACAAGAACAAGATCAAGACGGTTATTATTACTATAAGCCACAATCTAATCAGGTTTACGTACAAAATGTTGCGCAAGAATATCAACAGCAGTATTCGCTACCTGAAGACAGTTCCCATCAAATTGAAGGTCACAGCACGAGCGCCCCATATAATTATCATGCTCATCCGTTACGCGGGAAGAAGAGAAACGTTAGAAGACCAGAAAATTTACGCAAAACTATTACGGAGTTAAGACAAGAAGATTGATGTTAAAACAATGTCTCCTTTTGTTATGTATATATATAAATGTATTTGTTATAACTTCGACGTATGTAAAAAATAAAGTGTTTTATTTATGTTATTGATCCGCTGCCGGTTTTTTTGTATGTATCTAATTGTAAATACTACCAACTGAAAAATTATAAATAAATGTCAAAAACAATTCTATTCAATTATATATAGTTCTAGCATAAAATGTTATTTCACTGTTAAATCGGCCAGTATCTGTTTATCATTTTAAATAAAGTTTGATAAAAAATGTTTACAATATATATATAATTTCTTTCTGTTATCACGAACGTCGCAGAACAAGTGTATTTTCTTGTTTTACTGTTTACTGTCCTGCTTATTGTTTATGCAATTACGTTATGTCATCTGACATTTCTCTTGTTGTAAGATTAAATTATAAATACATTGACAATGTGACCTATCTTGTACTACCAACTTAACAATGTTGCACCTTAAAATTTGAGTCCACGTGGGCTTTTCCCGCCAATTGTAATAAATCATAAACAACTTATATTTAAGTTTAAATCAAACGAAGGTTCAACAGTGAATCGTTTTATTTTAAAAGTACCCAAACGTGTAGTCTACACAGACATATAAGAAAGTTACTCACAAAAACTAGAGTGTAAGAAATATTAACATAGGTACACAAGTATATACACAGCGCGCTTCGCATACAATATAACAGTGGTCACATCCGGTTGCTCACTTTGTATATGGCTAGAACAGAAACTCGTGGCAACGACAGCGCCATCTCTAGATCCTCGGCCAGAAGTGCACTCAATGGACAGGTACCTACACAAGGAAAAGACGAATTTGTTAATAACAAGATAAATAGAAATAATATTTCGTTTATCATTAATTTATATTTATCAAGTTATTGATTTCAAGCAATTTAATGCTAATTATGAAAATGTTATAAATATCAATAGATACATAAAATTTACGTTTACAGATAAAATAGATAACTATATAGTAGGTAAGTTACTTTGTAGTACAGCATCTTAGCAAAGAGTGGCAGCACTTTATTATAAATAAACAGTTTTTATTTTCAAATATATGTTTATGATAATAATAAAATATTTTAAATAAATATATTGATATATAATTAAATGCTAGTTAAAATTATATTTTTGCATTAATAAAATAATAAAATATTTATTTCACAATAATAACACTGCTGGCGCCATCTCATAGCTTATTTTTAATCTATTCAAGAGGCAGTTCGTGTTATGAAATGAAAACCGATTCCGTGAACCTAATTTAACGTTTAATTTGATATTAAGCGGATGTACTTACGTAAATAATTCTATTGTTAAAATTATCTACACATACTTTAAGATATTCAGTTAAATTTAATAATGCCGATAGAAAAAACATCCATCAATCAGAAAAGGTTGTTTACATTCTCTTCTCTCTCTAAATAAGATATTTTAAAATCTCTCATTCACAGCGATACGTATTTTATTGCCGATTTTTTTCTCTCGATTTTCACAAATATCATAAAACACTCTTGGAAACGTTGATTTCGGAGAAAGTATTTAATTAGATTCGTTGCCAAGAATTAATTTGCAATGTATCAAAGTCAAATACGTGGATGCATAGGTATTTGAAATTTGTTAATTTTAAAAATATTTAGCATACCTACCGAGAACTAAAGGCTTATACTTACCTATATATCCATAAAATACGTTTGATATGTGGTTTGATACAATTTTTTTGTAAAACCGTTGCCAACGTCTTTTTTTAAGGAGATTGGAATTTGTGTGGGAAAAAATATATGTGATTTTTATAAGGTTGAAGGTTTGTTTGTCGACTTCAGAAATGACAAGACGTAAATCTTATGGGATGTTGAAGATGTCGGCGGATATAATTTTCTAGAAGTTTGTTACTTTTCTACTGCGTCCACATCAACTCCTTTTTGCGTGCTATGCAAACATTGTTCAATAAAGTAATCTCGTTTAAATAGACTGATATTTATCAAGTTTAATCGCAAAGTATTTAAGAAAAATTAGAAAGAGATTTGTAGCACACTTAACAGGTCAAATTTATGAGATATGATGATGTATCTGTTAATATTGTACATTAGAGACGCGTTTGGAAGATGAGTGTGTCAATGGCAGTGCTTTATGGTGACGTCCTAGATTTTTTTTTGTATCTTTTTACTTTCGTAGAGGTCGATCACAAATTTCTCCGAATTTAGAAATTTAGTAATGGATTAATTTTGATTTTTAATCGCATATACATATATTCATAATTCACAGTGAAAATAAAGATTTACACATTAAAAAAAAAACTTTAAAATTAAACAAACATGTACTTGTTAAATAACATACACGTCATACTAAACTATAAATGAAAGTGTAAAGTCAATATGTTATTTAGTTTATAACTTGCTAATTGAAACGTAAAACCTTCATGTTCTGTTTACAAATCATCATCAACTTCTTATCATTGAACTCGATCCGTTAACTTTTCTTTTATGTATTGGTATTCTTCTATTCCACTTTGAGGTTTATCTTAACAATGTAGATAATATTAAATCCTAAGTTATATTTAATTAAGAAATAATACTTATAAATTGATAACTAAATTTTTCTGTTTACGTAAATATTTCTTTTGCTTTAATTTAAAATATTAATTGTATCACTATAATTTGTATATGATATTGGATGGGTGGTTTGCATAATGCAAATAATTTACCTTTTACTCTTGGAGAATCTTCGTCGTCAGAAGAACGCAAGTGAGCAAGTAAAACCCACTTTGTTTTGTATAGACACCTTTCCGTCAGTATATAGTCACAATAATAATATTCTTTCCTGAAATAAACATTTCTAAAACCACTACTTGTGTAAACTAAACTTAAAGCCGAGTTTTGACAAATGACAGCTGTCATCCGTCAATTCCTCTTAGTAAATTTTGAGGTTATATTCTAACGATTAACGCAAATATAACAAAAACGATACATCCGTATTGCATCGAGTGATTCTTTTCTATAGATCGTTATAAACAAATACCGGCTAATTAACAGTAAGGCCTTATAGGTATGGACGCAAAACATGCAGAGGCCATTTAAAGAGACACGATTAAAAGCGCGCGATATTGGGATGAACGCACGCGGTGAAAGTCCCTTGACATTGCAGTCATATATAAAGCAGTGTCGTATGGTTGAAGCGACAACAGTTATCGGTAAAGTCGACCGTCGTGCGAGTTTTTTTTTACCCTCTAATTTCCGTTCAGAGACGTACTTAGTGCACGATGAAAATTCTCGTAAGTGTGACTGTATTTTGCAAATATAGTGAAGGGAAGGGCATAGTAATTTCGTTGGGTATTAAATTTTATTAAAACAAAACCTTTTTCAAAGCAAATGCAATTAGTCACCTATGGTTCTTGCTTAGTGCAAATCACGTATTAACTATGTACTATTTTTCTTAAACCGAATATCTTCTGTACAGTAAACAAACACATCTACTGATTGCAGTATCCAATAGGGGATTATGTCAATTATCCTATATGGAAACTTTATCCTTGGTTTGTTCTTATTCAGAGCTCACAGACGATAAAATTAAGAAAACAATATGTTCCAGCGCATTTCTGCAGCCACATATGTGTGTGTATATCCATTTATTACACCTTTTTTTTAAAATAGCTAAAATATGACAACAACAATATACTATATCTTTGTATCGATTGCTTATTCTCTTTGATTAAGTGCTTTATAATGTCATACACCACACTTATCCAAAAAATTGCGCAACACTATAATTTCTTTAGAAGCAGTTACTTTTCTTTTGCAAATTGTTTGCTTAAAGTTGCCTATCTTTAGGTTCTGTTGGCGAGGATAGTAATTTTTTGTACTTCATGATTCCCCTGTGAGCAAGATTTATATTTCACCAATTAAAAATTTAATTCTTTAAAAAAAAATAGTAAAATGGTAAACACCACTCTGATTGTTGAAACCTTTTATTTCTTAATTAAACATCTACAAGAATTAGCGTAAAGCCACTCCACAAAATTTCAAATTTTTATTAAAAATAATTGTGGTTATGCACAACACTATAGTATATAATACAAACTCCTCATTATTGTGTCTACATATGAGATAAAACCCATGGTCATATCCCTAAATGCAAGTACCTATAAAATGTATTTTTATAGCTATGTAAACATAAATAATTTAAAATAAAACACTAGTGCATTGTACATCAGACAAGCATAATTTTTAAATTGCTACAAAAAAAAAACGTTTACCGATACACCACCAACAGCGAGCGGAAAAGTAAAAACATGAACATCTGGTCGAACTCATGCTCAGCGAAACATGTGATAAAACTACTCCAAAGCTACTGTCAGTTGCACCACAGCTCAATTTAATAGGAATGGCAGGATTAAAGTCTGCTAAATTGTCGTCTAGCTGTATGGCTAGACATGGTATACGATTTATTAGACAAACGTATTAGAGAAAAAAATATCACGCGAAACCGACATTTCTAGTTTCTAGCAAATTATCTGACGAAGGACCAAAACGTAACAAATGCGGCTATTGCAAGCTATACAGTCATTTGAAAGAAGAATGCCATAAATTTATGTCAAAAAACAAAGCAGAGAATTCGAAATTTTATCAACACAGGATAAAAATAACGTTAACGTCTTTTTATTAATTTCTTTAATCTGTTTCAGATTTGCGTAACCTTAGCTTCCTTTCTCTCATCTACGAATGCTGGATACGCGGCTACAGCCGGTATTGTAGCTCCAGCAGTTGCAGTAGCACCAGCCTATGGAGCCTATGGAGGTTATGGAGGCTATGCAGGCTACGGAGGCTCAGACTTGAATCACCACATACAACAAACGGTAGAAATCCAAAGACCAGTCCCGATTCCCATCTTCAAACATCTCCCAGTACCGATACCTCATTCATTACCCATCCCAGTGCCTAAACCCGTAGCGGTACCAATAGCGGAACCTTATCCGGTCAACGTTAAAGTACCCCAACCAATTGCTATACCGTTCATCAAAACTATCCACGTGCCAATCGAGAAACCCATACCTGTACCCATCGAGAAGCCAGTGCCGTACCCAATCGAGCAACCAGTACCTATTCCGGTTGAAAAACACGTGCCAATTCACGTCATCAAACCCGTCCCTGTGAAGGTGCCCGTTTGGAAAGTAATATATCACTACAGTCACCATTAGATGAGGAAATAAGGAATATGAGGCTCTTTCATTGTGTTATCAAATGTCATTGTCATCGTGTCATAAAGTCATAATATGTACATTTACTTTTTTATTCGCTATTAGCGACGGCTGAGTATTGTTGAAATTGTTTTTGTTAAGTTTTTATTTAATATTAAATATATGTATCATATAAATAAAGTTTTTGTATAAAAATAAAAAGAAATATTGAATTACCTAATTCCGATCCTGTTTCTGCGAATACCTATATTTATTAAGAAAACTCATCAGATAAAATTCTTTATTAAAATTTTATCGCAAATATTACTAATGTACGCATAATTTACGCATTTCTAATGACATTTATTAGTATTAATTATTAATCAAATCAGAAATAGTAAATATGTCTCATATAAAGAAATTTCTACAGTTTTAATACCGCCTGTGACGTATTAGAACGTTGTAATAAAAATTTCTAACTACTTACTATAACGGATTTTATTACATCTATGAATCACATCATTATAGCTTCCCATATGCAAGAAAAACACATTAAAGATGCCTCAACACGTCCACACTTTATTATTCCTTACTTGATAGCGGGTAACATAAATAAAACTACCTAGCTTTTCAGGTGCATATCCTTCCGTCACGAATCCAGTTAATGCATTTAACTTTCACGATGAAAAACGTGGTTTGGGAGCACATCATTCACATACAGACGCAAACCTAGAATACATAGACACACAATTATGCGTAAAACGTAAATAAAAAATGTTAAAGCCATGCATTTAACAACTGTCGTTTACGTATGTTGTATGCATGTAGTTATTTTAAAATCACTTTTCACTTTGAATTCACTTTCCACCGTTACAGAAAACACTCGACGGATCCAAGAAAAGAGATTCTTGTCACAATTGCTACACCTAACTCCACATAAAGATATACAGAGTGATCCATTTAAAATAATAAAGGCACTCTTTTATCCGTCAAAAATATGTAGCTAAACTAAAAACTAGTGCTGCTATCTAACCGTACTATGCACAACTATAATACATTGAGTCAAATGTTTCACCGCCGGGATGGCGCTGAACAATACGTCAAATGCGCGTTGTTTATTAGTCAGATGGCCGGTTGCGAAGTTATATACAGTTATATACGAGTTGAATTTTATACAAAATTACATCACTTAAGTAGCGTCAATTTTTGTCTTTGAAATTGTCGATAGTCCTTCCCAGACTACGTGGATTGTCGGAGTGAATTTGATCACAAGGTGAAACATCCGATGAACGTGGAGGCTATTGCACATCTCCAACACAATGAAATCAGACGTCTAGAAAAAAAATTGCCTTGCTAAAACCAATTGCCCGCGTTAATACGTCGCGTCCTTAGTTCTGGTAGGAAATCATCACGCAACTTGGCCAGGTAGCGATCTGTGTTAAGAGTTAAGAGTCACTGTTCCTCCGTTCTTCCGATATTCGAAGAGGCTCCATTGTAACCATATTGTAACTTAACAACTGAAATAGCGGCTTTTGACAAATAGGTATTAATAAATTCTAAAACCATGAATCTGGGTCAACTTCACGAATACTACAATGTCTCACTGTCGGACCCTGTATTTTTAAAACATCCCTTACAATATATTAAAGATTAGGTATTCATTACAAATGTCAAAACTTTGTATATTGTGAATCGGATTTGTTAAATACTGTTTGTCTATGTTCCATTTCTATAAGTGTTCAAGCTCGCTTTAAATTAAACTATTAACTTTTACTTATGTTTTATTTTATTCTCTTACACTGTTTAACACACAATTTACAAACTACTTGTCTATCATTACACGACTCACCAGTGTTGCCAACGTCATCAGGATTTTTCAATCTTGATGTCAATTTCAAATCGGAAGGTAGTCTGGTTTGATTCTAGTTTTAGTTTTAATTTGAAAGTTTTGAAACAGATGTCTGAATGTTACGTTTTAGATTCTATTTGAGGTTAGAATATAATCGGTTGTGTTTTGAAAGTCAAGTTATTTTTAAAAATACAGATAAATATGCAACGTAAGACGGGCGATTATCGAAATAAATTGACAAAAATTCGTGTAAAGATCGTGACGGACATTTGAGCTACTGATGCAGTCAGCAAGGTATGCATAGCTATGTAAATACAACTTGTTTTTTATGTTAATAGTTCATTCATGCTTGAATAAGATCACCTGTACTTCCTACCTTTTGCATGTAATGTAATATATCGAGATTTATAACAGAATAGCAATTTAAATTTTAAACGCAAGGTAATAGGTGATTACATTTAATTCTTCTCTCATGGTTACGTCCATGTCCTTTGCGATAGTAATTATTCAAATCCAATGGTTTAATTGGATATGACGGTATAAAACGGTGAATTTTTTATTTGTTATTGTCAATATTCTCTTTGTAAACATTTTTTGGAAAAACGCTCTTGAATAAACCATAAAAAAAAAACGAAAGGAAGGTACCAGGAATCGTTTAAAAAGCTTAAATAATTACAATTACACAATCGTCTTTTCCCGTATTTGAAATTGTTTATGGATATCAATAATTAGCGTTTTATTACCTATAAAATATGTATATTTCTTAGTGTTAGAAATTTCTACTTCATATGAGATTCAATCAACAGCAAGCGGAACTATTTCCTCGCTTGCGATACCTATGCAAGTAAAAGAAAGTCTTTTATCGGATGCATTTATGCAATTTCTAGAAGCCTAGTATTGCTCTGAAGGATTGTCCGTGCTTGATTTAATAATGCTATAAGAAAGGCATTTTGATTTTATTATTATTAAAATTGACGGCTTGCGTCCTACAATTATTATTAGAATGGATGCGGAAATTTCAACGTTTTCATTATGATTTTGTAAAAGTAAAATCATCAAATTATATTTTTTAGGTTAGGTTATGTTAGCGTTTCTATTATTGTGACGTTGCGAAATTGACATTGATGCAGCAGCTAGTCTAGTACAATCGCAGGTTATTCTATGACAATCGCTGTTAATAATTAATCACGCAAAAGCATTCTTCTGGTAATTACATACTACATAATCTGAATTAAATCATTGTATGTTAGACGTCACATTTGCATACTCAAATATATTAGTTTGTTTACTGCTAGTATGGTCTGCCGCTATAGATCTATTCTTTTCCGAATTGCTTCAAAGACAAAGACACAAGGTGATGGGATTTCTGTTCGTTCCATTCCCACTACTGTACTTGACAATGCGTCGAGCAAAAACTGCTGTTCATACGCTGATGGAAAAAATGGTGGTGGTCGCATGACGGTTCTTATATATAAACGGGGTGCACTTCCGAAAGAAATATTAGATCAAAATCGGTGAAATACGGTTGGTAAATTAGGAAGAGGGTTGAAGCATTCTCTATTTGTGAATTATGAGGGTGCAAGGAATTAGTGTACTGGTGGTAAGTGTTTCTTGTAGTTTCTTATTTTGTTTTTAATGTCAGAAACTAACGTTTGATTCTGATGCATTATAATTGATCAATTGTGAGTAGTAATAGTAGTACTTTTAAATAAATAAATAACATGATATTATTTACATATCATCCAAAATAAAATATTTAACATAATTAACTTAAAAAAAAAATTTAGATCTAAATTGCTGCTTTAAACAGTATGAGTTAAAAAAATTGAAAACCCTTTCACTAGAAGATTTGTTTTAGGTTAATGTTTGTAATAAATATACGTATTTTCTCAAAACCACCAATTCGGAAACGAACATCTAAATATTCTTTTTAGCAGCTGAGGTGGCCACAAATTCGTCCAAATATCATTGTGACTACTCGCTTCTGCATTAGGATACCCTCTGGTATTTCAGACGAGCTACCCCAATGGATAATAATTGGTCCATCATATCAGTTCTGCAAGAATTATGTACCTGCTTGATAGCATAACATGCTTTCGACATGCCACTACACAATGAGTCAATGTGAAGAAAAACCATTTTAAGCATCCATCTATTATTAATCCTAAAACTTTAGTTGACGATTCCAGATCAAATGTTTTGTTGTTTATGTTTAGTTCACTAACGACTTTCCTCTATTGCGAGAGTAGGTATATGCATTATTAATTAATTAACATCTACTTATCAATGTGACCTAGTTGTTGATTTTGCAAAATTTTATAATGCTAGGAAGATTATTAATGTATAGAACGAACAAAATCGGGCCTAATACAGTACCTTGTAGAACGCCGACAGTAGCATTCCTATAATTACATTAATGACCATTGAGTATGGCATATTGTTTGTTTCTCATTAGATAGGATTGAAACCAACTCAAAGTGATACTGTTTAGATATCCATACTAAATTAAACATAAACGATTTTCGCAGATCTTCGCCATGCTTGGGACGATGGCTAACGCGGGCACGACCTTCCACGACGACGACGACGACTCAGGTGGGCACAGATTCGCACCTAAAGCCACATCGCACCAAAACATTCGCATCTATCACTATCATTCAGTTCCCACATACGTCAAAAAAGAATTCGCTCATTTGCTAAAACATCCTGTCCCTATAGGCGAAAGTGACAGCAGTGTAGAGGTGCAACACGGGGGTGGCGGGGACGATCAGGGGTACCAACATTACCCGCAAGAAGGAGGACCGCAGTTATTCGAGAAAGACGAAGAGGGAGAACAGCAGGGCGATTTCGACCATAACCAAGGAGGCTACCATGGCTTTGGACAAGAAGATTCTGGCTCTTTCAGTGAAGATGAGGGTTACGGGGGGAATGCTGGTGGATATGATGGGCATCATCATGGTGGTGGAGATGAAAGCGAGGAAGATGTTCAAGGTGGAAAAGGCTATTGAAACAGTTTCGTTTGAAAGTATTTAAAATTATTTTTTTTTTTTAATAATTTTAGATTTTAAAGATGTGTACATAAGTTATATATATATATTCAATATTAAGCTTTGTTAGCTTGAATTTGCTTAGCAATTATGTTCCTTTTTGTAATTTAAGAACTAACTTTTTATTATTATACCAAAGTTATTTACAATGTTGTTTATTTCAATAAAGATATTTTGAAGTTACGATGTTTGGCTGTGCGTTGCTTTGGTTTGTGGAATACACCTTGACACTTCTAGACACCAACGTCCATTGATGTATTGCACCATATTTGCTGAAATTTTGCCGAACCTCGGTGGAGTTATTAAAAGAGTTGCTCTAATAAAGCTCTTACAATATGCAATCTTCGTTTTGTCGTGGATGCGAAACTTCAAAAACCACTTTATTTAGAAGGATAATCATTCCATTTCAGTGAAAATTTCCCATGAGTGAACAATTTTACGACCCCCACCAAAAATTGGAAGAGACATCAATTCTCAAGGCAATTTGAGTGAAATCTCTGCTTCTTCCTTTCAAACCTTGGGGGTGTATATGCTATCATTCAAAATGAATATTATTAATCCTTATGGTGTCTCTTTTTGAATTATGTGAACATTGCTTACGTTCAGAGTTGAGCATTATTCACTGTATATAGAATAACGAATAATGAATTAGTTTATTCGTAGTTGACGAAAAGTCCATTATTCTCGAATAAAACTATTCAAATAATATACTTACTTGAAGATTCATCATTATAATCTAGGCTACAACAGCTACTCCACATGATCTAAGGAAAATTTTCTTTTTAAAACTAAGAGGTTGTTCGTTGTTGGAACTTTCACTGTGTATCATCTCGAAGATTTATTCTAACATTATATATGCAATGAATTATTTATGTTAATTAGAAGGTCCCATTACAATTTATACTGCGAGCATTAACCCATCTTTGGACAAAATCGACAACACACGATTGCTTTATTTATAGGAAGAAAGTGTTTTGCATTACTGTCCCAAGCCTAAGTTACATTCGTGATGTTGCTATAGAGCAGACATAAATCATACTAGACTACGGTAGGCGCACATTCCAAGCTGAAACATCGAATTGTAAACGTGATTACACTAGCATAAAGTGCACTTTTTACAGTGTGAATAACCTGAATACCTTGTTAGCTAAATTGGCAGAGTACTAGTCTGGTAAACGAGAGGTATCAGGTTCAAATCCTACACCAAGTAACATTTTTAATATAAAAATTCCCTCATATTAATTACAGGGATAGCAGAAAATCATTTATTTAATGATTCCACTAGCTTTTATATCATTTAATTTATTTAAATAGAAAAAATGTTCACAGCTGAACTTAAATAAGTACAAATACAATGACAACATGGAATTTTACAAAAATAAAACTTTGCATTACGTGCGTCGTACAAAATCATTGTGACCAACACAAAAACATTCCACAACATAATAAATTCACAATAATTAACATTGTAGGTACTAAGGATATAGGTACGTATTTTTAATCTGATAATACCAATTACTTATTGCTAAAAATTTGGTTAATCTTTGAGCTAGACACACAACCACACTCACGCGAAAGATTTCCTAATTTCGAATCGCTATCACGCAAATCGATTGTTCAAGTTAGTGTTCTTATTCCTACCGAGACCTTCGTCATTTAGGAAGGCAGGATTATCGTGTTTGGGATACACGACAGACGTGTTAAAATTCAGATTGGAATTTCTGGTCGTGAACACGCCGGGCTCGGTGACGTTGATGCTACCGCTGGCGGAGAAGCACATCAGTCTCTCTTGATACATCGCCAGGATGAAGGAGATTAACATCAGAATGAGACCGGTTGCGATGAGGATCCATTGGACTATGTTCAGCAAACCGATCTGATCGAAGCTGCTCCGAAGTAATTTGATGAGGTGATCCGGTAGTTCAACGCCCTGTATATAATAATGATGGGGGCAATCTTAAGAATATATGAAAAAGAGAAGAGTGAAGATGGATGGACAGGCGAGACGCAATCAACAACACTTCACGGGGTAGCTAAATGCACTGCTGACTAAAAGATGTAAATAAAAAAAGTGCAACGTCATCTACCGATTTATTTTATACATTAGTTAATGTTCGTGGTGCACTCTGGTGGGCGATGGCTGTACCTGTATTCCACTACTTCTTGATAGCTTTGCTATTTCAGATGTGGAGGCTACCTGACATTTACTTTCACGCGTAGATGACGTTGCACTTTTTTTTATTTACTTATTATCTTAAGAATGTAGTTTCTTTACCTCTTCCAACCACAGGATCGGGAATATACCTTCAGTCACGTTTTCTAGCATAGGGAAGTTGTCTACTCGTCTCATTTCAATGTTCATTTGAGTACGTTTGGCTCCCTCTATTGGTGTGGCGGTTTTCTACGAATTCGACCGAAAAATTCATAAATTCGATAAATTTAAACCACAATTACCGGTTCCAGAAATATATAGGATTCATGCTTTGTCTTTTCAGGCTTCATCGGGCTCACGTATTCACGTAATTTCTCATCTCCCAAGTAGAAATGCGGATTCGACATGAGTACCGGTGCCATGAGGCACGGTTCTAAATTGAGGACGCCTTTTGGCGGACATAGGAACGTGTCGTTTGCGTCTGGGCTGCAGAAGCATTGATACGGCCCATCCGTAGATAAAGATTCCTCACCTGACGCGTACTTATACACATCTATGCCGTGCTTTTTAGTTTTTTTCTCGAAGAAACTACCTACTGAGCTACAAATATTACTATCTTTAAAGTTTTAATAATCGATTTCGCAAAACTTACCGGCAAATTTCCGGTATAAACGTGTACATCTTAGGAACGGGCTTCTTCATTGGAAAATATAGACCACTATCGCTTCCGTTCAATATATTACAGTAGGGCGGATCTTTCTCCCAATCTTCTAATACCTCTTGATGCCGATATTTCACCAGATCCCCTCTGGTAGTGTTCTTTATTCCCCTGGTCATGTTGAACGGTCCTTGTAATGTATCGTTGTACTGCAAAAGTATTTTCGGAAATGGTGGGAGTTTCGCAGGTTCCATAAACTTACAGCACTCATCATGGCAAAGATAAAATCCTTCCCATTTTCGGCCATACTCATTGTGGACGGTTTCGCAAACTTCATGGCCATGCATATGGTTGCTGTAAAATAACTTATTTTACAAAATTCAATAATTTTTATTTGATAGGTGTTAAATATCTTCTCCTGGAAGTCATTTAATACAAGAAAATGTTAAACAATGTTCTTTTATTATTTATATTATGAAGATCAAATTATTGTAGCACTAGAGCACACTCTGCCACATTATTTTAGTTTAACACCTGAATAGTTCATATACCTGTCTCGGGTGATGAGCAATGCAATGTTATCCCATCGAAAAGTATGTCCTTAACTTTTACACGTAAAAACAGATCCGTAGTGTTGGGATATATATAAGGCATTCCGTCTCTAACCAAATCAACAAAAGCAGGTAGCACGGAGCTCACTTTCAAAACTGTACCCTTAAAGAAAAAACAGCAATGGTAGCTTAGGATCTTAAATTCTCCTTTGAATATTTCCTCACAACCAAAGCAGCGTTGATTATGGTTACCACATCGTCGTCACTGCAGCATTTACTCGCTTGGCCGTTGAAGACGAAGTGCTTCTTCAAGTGGTACGTTATGGTATCCGAATATTCGTCTATATTGATGATTTGTCTTTCGATGTGCAAGCTTTGGGGAACATAAGATCACCAGATTATATCTATTATCCGATTTTATTCGTCAAACGCACTTACTCGTAGACGTATGGTCCTTTTTCCTTTACGATTGGCTTTTTACCCAGCATCACCTCGTGTGTATTTTGGACGTCGAAGAAGTAGATCTTGTAAAACAGAGGAAACGGTTGCTTCTGCCACGTCTCGAAAGCTTTGGATCCCTCTCTCATTATTATGTTCTGGAATAGATGGGTTTAAAGACAACAGTATTAGTAACATAATTTTTAAAACCAAATAATGCAAAATGGCATAGCAGTTATTGTTAACAAATAAAAGTATTCTTTCTGTATCTTTGCTCGTTTGTTTGTAGTTACCTTTTGAAATACGGGAGGTCTTTATACCGGACTCTATATTTTAAGTTGTTGATCGATCATCAGTTAATTAGTAGTTAAGAATGTAGACTATAAAAATTGCAATCTAAAAACTTTTTTTTAATTACTTCGAATTCGTTGGAGGATCCTAATTGGCCTTCTTTCTTTTGCATTATGCGAGACGAACGCAGTTTGCGTTATAAATCAATCACCCTATACAAAGTATTGCTATTTCCATTTCGAAATTAATAAGCCACAATTTACTTTGTTTGTTTTTGCACGTATTTGAATTACTATTAATAAGAGAATACACAAAAACTGTTACCTATGATTAGCTATTAGCTAGCAGTACTGTAAAAAGCGACACTGGTTTTTCCAATCGTTAATTTCACGTCGACCAGTTTTAAGTATTGTACCTCCACATATTACATAATTGTAAATTGTAACCAAATTGTTCAATATTTCTCTTCCAATTTGTAACTCACTTTATCTCAATATATACAGACTGTCCCCATATGGCGTGCATATCATTGCAATCTCGTAGAAGATAAAATAACATCACATTAACTTAAAACTGTTTTAAAAATTATACACTTTAATATCAGTAATACTTCAAATTAAAACCTTTCTTCATTAAAAGGTTTGATTATTTGGTACTATTTTTTCCCAAGATAACTTTCACTAATTTAAAAAAAAATTGGTGGTAGATACTATGCAAACGTAATAAGCAAATACATGTGTGTTATTTCTAAACAATTCAATTCTTTTATAAATTTTAAACTAAGGAAATGAGCAAAATGTATCAAAAATACCCTGATTTTTCAAGTAAATTGCAAAAAAACTCACACTGTATACTGGGTGTCCCAAGGTGGATGACCTATTAAAAGAATATGGTGAACCAATCACCAGCATTAATTCAAATTTTGTATGTGCAAGTTACTCGAGGCAAACAACGTTTCTAATAATAATATTTTCATCCATGCAGTGTTGCCGGTTCTACCTAAAACTGGTGACAACTTTTTGAATTCAAATGGAAGAACCTGTGTTTGTTATCATGGTTGGATTATTTATTAAATTTCATAAAACTTTCAAACTTATTTTCCTATACTCAAAGCGTTATAAATGAATTTTTTTTTTTTTTTGAAAATTTGACTTTTACAATAATACGCGTACCTTCGCTCTTTGGAATAACTAAAAATCCAATTTTTGAACATAGCTTAAGTGAACCTTGGACTAACTTTCTATGTCATTCTAATTTAGTTACATTATACTGGGTGTTCTATATGTTACCCTCAAACCGCATGTTAGAAAAATTCTTTAAGAATATATTTTTTAAATGGAACAGTTTGTATATTAAAAATTCTTTGCACATTTGAATTAATGCTGATGATTTGTTCCCCATACACTTCTAATAGGTCATCCACTTTGGAACAACCGGTATAATAACAAAATTTTAATTCATTACAGCTTATTTTACCGAATGTCAACAATAAAAGTCTTAACACTGAAGATATGTAGCTTCTAACATAATTTAAGTAAACCCTTGAGGTCCTACAAATCTAAACATACCTTATTTATTTCATGCTCCACCAAAGTCGGAAACCCATACCAAGTACACACAATTCCCAGTACTAAGATAACGAATCCAGTGACTGCAACTATAGTCGGACAGTGCTTGTACATTTTCTAGTCCAGTCGGGATCGCCCGCCACAATTGAGACAGGAAACTGAAAACACTACCGCATTAGACAGAAACACATCGTAAAAACGGTAGATTATTGTTATGACTATTATTATTGCCGATTTGCGTAATCTGTAGTTTCAAGGTTAGCACGTTCAATGAGTATTTTAAAACAACTCCAATTTTTACCGCTGGAAACCATCGACCATCAGTGCATACTAGAAGTAAGTTAATTGAACTGCGTCAGGTTTGATCATCGAGGTAGCATCAAATATTCATCAATGCTATTTGATGAACAACGCAACACACTTGAATAAAAGCATGGAGTGTGTACAGCCAAGTGCAAAATATTTTATGTGGTTGTAATTTGTAGTTCGACCAAGATGGGCCTACCATATAAACTATGAAGAAAGAAATTATTTCCAACGCAAAAAGTTTGAAAGACTAATCTAGGAAACCATTCACTTAATATGATGCAGGTACATCCAACCATTACCCATGAAGCAATGGCATGGTGTCAGAAGATGCCAAAGTAGTCATAGCAAAATTTACATCGTAAAAACGGTAATCACGGAAGCAATATCTGCTTCCTCATGAATGGCGTTAGGCATCCTTCTGGATATACCAGCATTGCTCATTGTTATGGAAAGGGAGGTCCAATTAACTATTTAATGGTACTTAAAGATTTCAAAGCCATAGGACTCTCAACTCTCAACAAGAAAGAGGCAATTTTGATACTCAGGCTGTTCTCAGAGCACCAGTTGTAGATTCTATTGATTTCTGTTTAAAATAACTGTGATCCAAACCTAAGGTAGGTCTGTCTCAATTGTAATAAACATAATTCAGCCTAGCAGTGTGAAACTAATTGCGCAAACAAATGCCAAACTTAGTGCTTAGTTTTTAGAATTGAATTTTGTAATAAACCGTGTGGGAAAGTTTATTCATACAGCAATAATAATAAGGAGGAAGAAATCCAAAACTCATTCGAGAATTGTTGTATAGCTGAAGAAAAAAAAATCTTTTTACATGTATGATTCGTTGAACGGTGAAATTTGATTCTTGGCAAAAAATCCTATGCCAACCAAGGTCATTTCTCTATTAAAGTTAGTGGTAGATTCGGGTAGGCCGTTCTCCTACAAATCTTAGGGAGCTGCTGGATCTGCTAGGCCAACCTTGTCTGAGTTGGTGTTGGTCTTTTCCCGCCGAATTAATTTCAAGCAGTAACGAACAATTAAGCCAATACTTTCGCTTCCCAAAAAAACAAAACAAACAGTTATAGAGGAGGATAGTTTATGCAACACCTAAAAGAAAAGGTTGATGAATTTGTGAGACAACATTTAATTAACGGAATGCATAGAACACAAAATACGATATATCATCAACCACATATCGTATTGACAATGTCGAACTATTTTGCTCACAGCTGTAAAAATATATGATCTACTTAATATACATATATAGCATTAACTTTGGTAGTGTAGGTCAAATGATTAGGATCAAGATGGACGCTTAGCTTATCTAACATACCGCGATGTCATTATTGCATATCATATTAAAAACGTTATTCGGACTATATGCGTGGTGTTTGAACATACATAATTACTAATTACATTAGATGATCTAGTATTACGTATATATAGGTACAAGGTTACATAAGTTGTTGTTAAAAACAATTTTCTTTTTATGCAAAAATGCATGAAAAATTTATCCGATGAATTTGAAAATGGCCATTTAAAATATTCAAGTATACGTTCATCTACTTTTGCGCCACTTCGTATACAGGGTTTTCCACGGTAGCCGTTCGTTAGAAGTTTCCGAGGTTAGAAAAAACCTGGAACTCTGAATTTTTTGAATCCGGGGCTATTCAAGATTCTCTTTCATTTTAAAATATTTTCAGGGTCTTACCACTTCCGGTTATACCGGAAGTCGCCATAAACTTTCTTATTTTAAATGGCACACTCTGCATATTATTTCATTTTTAAATTCCTGAGAAAATTTTATGATGAGTTCTAATAGATTTCCCTATACCTATTTTCAACTGCTACTTGGATATCTTGATTTTTTTGAAAATTTTGAAAGATGTAGCGTTATTTGCAACACAGTATCTTTTGCCCATTTTCGACTGGTAATAAACACTTCTAGGGTAGATGGAAGCACAAGAATGACACTTTCGAAATCCACATTGACAATTGATTTGTCGCGTACAGGGTGTCCAAAACTGCATGACCAATTACAAAATCTCAATTACAAACTTCTAACGAACGGCTACCGTGGAAAACCCTGTATAGTCAGAAGGTTCTTTAGGTTATGCAAGGTTGCATCCATACATTCTTTGTAGAATAGATTCTTTTCAAAAACGAAAAATCTATACTCAAAGATTTCATTTTCGTTTCATTTGAGCACCGGTTAAAATGGTTAAAAGTCAATTGGGCAAAAAAAAACACTAATTGAAT
The DNA here is from genome assembly GCA_949128085.1 of Cetonia aurata. Lineage (NCBI taxonomy): Eukaryota > Metazoa > Arthropoda > Insecta > Coleoptera > Scarabaeidae > Cetonia > Cetonia aurata. Next base: position 43,501,872 of record OX421885.1, read on the forward strand.
CGCTTATTGCTTAAATAACATTTTTTGGGCATTTTTGGATTTTGTGCGGAATCAGTGTTTCGTGCTTAGAGGTTTTGTACAATCGCTAATTTTCTATGGACCAATAATGGGTATTTCTTCTGTTAAAAATTCTGTTGTTGGTTATACTTTCATCAGAAAATAAAATTTTATTAACAACATTTTCATCGTTTCAGCACTGTATAGTATACCATTCACAAAATGCCTTACATTGTCTACTGGTCTTAGTCCTTGCATGGCAGATTCGAAATTTTATGAGCGATATTTGTTCTTACGCAAAATAAAATGCGCTGTAAATTTTGGCGTTCCACTTGCTTGTTCAATGTTTCTAACTGATGTTGTAGAATCTTCCGTTACAAATACCACCACATCATTCCGAATATCCTCATTACATGATTTCTTTCTAGTAACAACTTTTCTATTAAATGACGCATACTGCAATAAATTGGCAACCACTCTTCCAAACATCGTTTTATTCGGCTGTAATCTTTCCGGGTAATTATTTAAATACATTTCCTCAGCTTCTAGAATATTACTATGACACTTTAACATAGGTATCAAACTTTTCCTCGAAAGAGAAATGTCGGACCATTTTTAAACGAATTAAAAGACTGCGTATCTAATTAGATTTTTTATTGTGACAGAAGTGAATTGTCAAGAATTGTTTTTGTTTTTTCAAACCCCACTACGCATGTTTTATGATTTTTACATCTTAATAACTAATAAATTTTTGGAGACCCTTATAGACAGTATGATCGAAATCCCTGCTAATTGGAGAGACGTTCAGTCCATGATCTCTGCGATCATGAAGGACAAAGTAATGGATTTCCTCCTGAGTAAAAAAAAAAATTTGTTGAAATTTTTCTTTTTTTTTTGAATTATTAAAAGGGACACTTTTCTCAGATAAATGTTTTTCGAGCATTCACCGCGAACTTAGGAGATTTTTCTAAAATAATTTTAAATGACACCTAAAAAAAGCTGAAAACGTGTTTAAACCACTACAAGTGATATATCACCTATTTTAGAACTCAAAATGACTTTAAATTTAAAAATAAAAATAACAGGACCGTATTGAAAAAAAGTTGATGATTTTTCGAAAACGAAACATCAAGTATTTTTTATTTTTTTATATCTCTTAAAATAACGTCAGAAATAAATAAAAACTAAAATTGCAAAATATACTTTCTTTAAAAAAAAAAGGAAATTGATAAAAAATAGTTTTTTTTACACCATGTAAATGGTTTGACGTAAACCTAACGTTTTCTATTGGGTATTTAATTTTATTTTTCATTTCCGATGTTCGGTTCAGACTCCAGGCGCGAACATGCGTAATGCGGCTCGTACACTGCTCTCTCGAACTGGCCCGTGATTGGAGCAGCAGCTACCCCTCGCACACCCACACCTCCCGTAATAGTCCTCAGTACTTAGCTACCATAAATATTATATTATTATTATTATTATTATATGTACACATTTAGTTTGTGTACGGTCGTCTGTCAGTGTGGTGTTGTATACCGGGAACCGGGAAATTACTTTTGTTGTATTCGCGCGCAATTATGACAGATAATTTGGAGAATCCGATTTGCACTAGCGTACAATATTTAAAAACAATTCGTTTTTCTTCGCTGACATTAGAAGAAAAACAAAAAATCAAAAGTGCCGGTCGTCCAAAACCGAATTTATCGATCACGCATGTAACAAAATGTAAAACACGCGATTATAAAAGAACCTTTAAGATAGACACTTATGAAAAAGCCGCCTGGTTATGTGGTTGTGAAATTAATAACAGTCTTTATTGTTTTCCGTGTTTATTATTTGCTGGTGATGTTCAAACAGAATGGACCACATCCGGTGTCAAGGATTTAATCCATTTAAAAGAAAAAATTAAAAAGCATCAAAGTTCCAGGACACACCTCTCTGCTAAATTAGGTTTTAATTTATTAGGTAAACAATATATTCGACAACAATTAAACAGTGCGTACCGACTGAATATCGAGAAACATAATGAGCAAGTAAAAAAGAACAGATACATTTTATCGAAAATTATAAACTGTATTAAATTTTGTGGTGCTTTCGAATTAGCATTACGTGGCCATTACGAAGGAAATGATTCGATAAATCCTGGTATATTTAAAGGTCTTCAAACAATTTTTAGTTTAAGTCATTTTTGTTCGTTTATGATGTTCTGTATAAAAAGAAGAACTAATAATTTCGGATTTTTGCGCTAAGCCCTTTTCTGAATATTATCCCAAGATAAGGCGAAAGAACGTCACAAACTGCTCTAAAATGCGAGTTTTGAAGGTTAATTTTCAAAACCGGACTCCCTGGTACCTACCCACATGTGCACTCCCAAAATAAAAGTCCACGCGCCGCCACTGATACTATCCCATTCTTACGTTGGACAAGCTGGCTTTATCTTCCATACATTTCCTATAATACAACCCAGGAGAACAAACATGTCGCTTCAGAGGCCAAAAAATCGTGCTTACTAGGAAAATCTACCAATGTTAGAAAGTAAGATACAACATCTAACGATAATCCTTCAGTGGGTTGAAGAATGTCATAAGGCCTTTTATGAAGAAGTCACCGATTTTTCTCAACCGAAAAAATGCAAGTCCAGAGGTTAAAGCGTAATATTCATTAGTATTATGATTTTGTTTAGTATAGAAACAATTTGAGTCAGTTTTTTCAAAATGCCTTTTTTTAGATAAATTTTCATCTTAAATAAAGCTTTGTTGCCAATTCTACAGTTAAATGTCCAAACATTTTCCTAGAACTGCAACTTTAGTATTTTAATATTGAGTAGTCAATTTACTAAAACTTACAAAAAATTTACTTAGATTAATTAGGCAATAAGCGATTCATTTGTAAAGTGCCTTGAAGAAGCATCAATAGATTACAGGATATTTGTATTAATCCATCATGTTTTAGAATCCTTGTTAATATTTTAGATAATGCATGTGAATAGATATAATAATCACTTCTTTAAAAAAGAACGGATGAAGATCAATAATGTTTTGACCCCAATGTAAATAATATATCTCCTATAAGAAATACATAAGTGTTCGGTAATTTTAACTCTTAGATGAACTTTGTATCGAAATGCAACAACACAAAGTAAATTTGTCACTATTGCAAGAGTCAAGTTGCATCGAACAAAATTATGCTTTTTAATTGAGAAATAAAGTCCGCACCGCCTATTTTTACATAGAGGGAGATTACTTTTAAAAAAGAATTGGTACTTACCTGAACTTGTAATAAAACTGCCGAAAACAAAAGAGTTATTAACTTCACTCGATATGCCTGTATTCCTTACACCTACCTGGCGCAAACGCGTTATTCATTAACGCTCCGTGTTCCGCGAACAAACAATAAGTAATTTCGTCAAATTCGTCGCATATATATACCTAGTTTTATAATCGTGCATACATGTGTGAGCGAGTTGTAAAAGAATGTGCCTTATCGATAATGATTATCCATTACGACAAGAAATTAAGAAAATAATAGAAATGCAATAAGTATGCAAATTGTGACACAAATGTTTCGGCAAAGGTATGCACCTGGTTGCGCGATGTGGGATTATTCATCAACACGAGGGGTACCTACGATTAAAAAAAAAAAATATTTCGGACGGTGAAAATGATTTATTCAGACCTTGGTACAAATTTCGCGCGTATGCCATTTTTAGTGTGCAGTATGATGCCGGAAATCAACACGATGGTGTTCGGAGTATCCACTGGTAATATCTCGAATTTCCTTAAGATAGCTGACAGTGCCGCTTTCAGTTCCAACATGGCGAATTTCTGCCCTGGAATAGAAAAGAACAGTCAGATCTTTTAGAGTAACATCCGAAATAAGATAAAAATTCTAACCAGCCAAAATGGGAATTGGATTCCCTTGAGTACGCACCAATGCAATTCCTAGGACCAGCACTGAACGGCAAGTAAGCAAACGGATGCCTGGTCTTAATTTGTTCCGGCAAAAACCGGTCCGGATTGAACTTCTCTGGTTCTGGATAGATTTCTGGGTTCCTATGCAAGTCGAACGACCTTATCATCACGTGAGTTCCTGCAGGTAACGTGTAACCACCATGAGTTCGTATCGTTTCATTGATTTCCCTCCCAAACATCGGTACTGGAGGATATAACCTCAAAGATTCCTTAATAACCATTCCCAAATACCTCATGCTGTTTAAAAGATCGAATGTTAATCTATCATCTTTATTCGGCATGAGTTCGTTTAGTTCCTCCACGACTTTATCCTTAAAAAAAAACATTTATACCTAGAGAAATATAAATAGGACATGAGAATTCATGGTACCTGCACATCTTTATTGCACGCTAGTAGCATTAATGTGAACGATAAGCAAGCTGATGTGGTGTCATGGCCCTGGACAATAATAATCTAATTTCACCGCAAAAAACTATGTTATATCGACCTACTTCGAACACAAACGTATCCACCTCTTCCCTAATTCCGCTTATATCGATTTCATTGCGAAGGTTAGCAGACAATAACGTATCCAGCATGGCCAGATGTTTCTTAGCTCCGTAAACGCTGTCAGGTTCAACTTCCGCGTCGCTACTCAAGAGGGAAAAGCTTTCAGGATTGAATGTCTGCTTGCGACTACTAATTATATCCAACGACTTTTTCTGAAGCCACCACGATGTCAGCAACCCCTGATAGAATTTTGGCGAGAAGATGTAGAAGAGATTGAAATAAAACCATGGGCTAATTATACGGTGAATGGTTATGAGGTCCATTCTGGAAAAGGAAAAGATGATCAAATTGTCCATAGAGAATAAGGGTTGAAATTTACTTATGTATAGCTTGTCTATAGTCTTCAATTTGTGTTGGGTTGACGTTGGCACCCATCGCTGTTTCTGTTGAAGAAATAATTTTTTTTTGTTCAAAGAAATTTTACTTCCAAATTCAGTTAAGTGAATATTTATCATGGCATTAGTATAGTGCAAGGCTGAACGTCTTCTTGATTAGAAGCAAGCATGCGAGAAGATGATGTTAACCCAAGCGCTATTTCATTTGAGAATTAAAGATAATCATGCAGAAATGGCAAAGACAACATTATATAACCAAAATTGGATAAAATGTATATTAGTATTACCACAAATACTCAAGAAGGTGTATTTGGCAGCCAAAGGAACAACGTCAATAACTTCTCCCAAAGAACCGCCAATATTTCGCACTAAATCTTCACTTTTTTCCACGAAAGTCAACGTGAACTTCTTCAGTATATTAAAGTGAAACGTAGGAGTCAACATCCTCCGTCTGGTGTGCCACTTGTCATCTATAAACGCATATAACCAATCACCCAGAATAAGGAGACAAGAATATAACTAACCGGTGCTTAATAACAATCCATCCTTGAGCCAAACTCTAAAACTTTCATACATACCATTCTTTTTCAAATTCTTCATACCCGATATGATGATCTGCAAATCAGTGGTCATCACTTTTAGTGTTTATATTTATTCCACAAGATATTCTCACTTCAGTGTCTTCTGGTGAGCTTATCATGACGATGGCGAGCAAACAGCAAGTTAATCTGTAAATCGGCCCGCTTTCTCTGGCACATTCGTTCATGGTCTCAAATATTTTCTCTGAAATTAATCGTGAATCAGATTTTCTAAATTCAAAACTAAAAATACAGGTTAAACGGTTAGAATTGGAAAATTAGCATTAAATGTTAAGTACCAGGTGGCTGTCGGAAAGTTAAAACATTTCCTATTACTGGTAAAGACTTCGGAGAAGGAATGGCCAGAATCGGTATGAAATTCCATAGGTTCCTTAATATACGATAGACGCAGAATGTTAGCAACACAATCCCTAGCCCATAGGCAAACATGTTGAACTATAAATGCACGACTGATGGACACTGCAGTTGTATTTCAAGATACAGCCAATCATAAAATAATACTGATAACCCCGACATTCAGTTTACTGATGTAATATAGTTTTATAAAAATACATCACAATCGCCTTGGAGTTTGAAAAAATCGGATTTATCTGTGTTGCATTTAGTTTCCGTCTATGATATATGTATTATCGTATATGTACGCCATGATTTTTATAACCGCGTAGCTTTTTGTTTATTGGAAGTAGAAGGAGGCAGTTCGAACATTTGATATAGGAATTTTATTTACGTTTTTTCAGGTTCTAGTTTTTAGAGATGTTTGAGAATTCGAATTTATTTTATTTAAGAAGATTTTTTTTTAATATTTATTCATAAATTATCATATATTATGAATTTTATTTAACTTAATTCAGAATCAAGCGTTTCCGGTTTTAGTTTTATTTTAGAAGTGTTTTAATTTTATATTATTTATCAGTAAATATTTTGCCGAATTCAATTCCTTTAAATTTCTGACATAACATATTTTGTTCCAGACGCGTTTTTAATTGTTATTTAACTCATTTATTGTGAGTCAAGAATTTACGTTTTTTTTGTAGTATTTACTTTTAATGTTGCCATTTGTATACTAAATTCTTTAGTATACGAAGTATTATAAATTCATAAAAAATTCGTAACAAAAATCAGATGAAAACATGCAATACGTTTCTGGGAAAACGCGGAATGATTGTCTTTACCTCCACTGTTAAAACCATGGCATCGCTTTAACCTATAACTGCGCTCACCCTACCTTCTCCTCTCATCGCTGTAAACCAATCACTTTGCTGCTGAATATCGTAGCGCTTTGTGTTTATCTGTATGAATTGAACGTATACGCCTAACGACCTTGTAAAATTTTTAAGCATCACTTTACTTTTATTGTCAAGACTACTGCTTAAATTTTGGTTTTTTATATTTTCATAACATTGGCGTGTAATTTTTTTTAGGTCACTCTGTATATTTCAAAACAATCTTAAAATGTGCTCCTTACCTACTATACCTACTATATAAACCGTAATAAAAATATGTTGAAAATATTATACCGCTTTTCGTATTTAAACTGACAAGAATGTGGTGAGCCAGCCTGTATACGAAGTTTTTTAATGGTTAAATAAGAAAAACAAAACTTCTTACAGTTTTAAAAAAGAATTTATGCTAACGGAGTACTAAAAATAAAGTTTTTTAAACTATTTATTAAATCTTGATACAAATTTTACACGTATCCCATTTTTAGGGTATAGTACAATGCCTGGCATCAATACAATGGTATTCGGAGTATCCACCGGCAGTATCTCGAAATTTCTCAGGATTGCTGAAAGGAATGCTTTCATCTCAAACATAGCGACTTTTTGTCCTGCAATAAACAAATCCAATTACCTCTTCTACAAATCTTTTAGTTAGAGTACATTGTAAAAGAAAATGTGAGTCTGTTGAATTGAACACTTTTCAAACGCCCTATACATAAACAACCTATTTTACACTATTGGCAATTGAAAATACAAGATAACAAAGTCCTTGGATTTTTACTCTCTTTACATACCAATGCAATTTCTAGGACCAGCACTGAATCCTAAAAAAGCAAATGGATGCCTGTTCTGCACTTGTTCTGGCAAGAAGCGATCAGGATCGAATTTTTCTGGTTCTGGATAAATGTCTGGGTTCCTATGCATGTCAAACACTCTTATCATCACTTGGCTTCCTTTGGGTATAATGTAACCTCCGTGAGTGCGTATCGTTTCACTGGTCTCCCTCCCAAACATTGGTCCCGGCGGATATAACCTTAAACACTCTTTTATCACCCTTCCCAGGTACTTCATATTGTTCAGGTCATTGAAAGTGACTTTATCTTTTTCATTTGGGAGCAGTTCGCGTAATTCTTCCACGGCCTTATCCTAGAAAGGAGACTTACAAAAAAAAATCTCAAGTGATATGCCTAGTATCTACCTGCACTTCTTTATTGCACGCTAGAAGCATCAGTGCGAACGATAAGCAACTTTTTGTTGTGTCGTGACCCTAAACATGGCATGATAATTAAATGAATTTGCTCAAAACTGCTTTATAACGACCTACTCCAAGCACAGTCGTGTCTACCTCTTCTCGGATGCCACGCATATCAATATCATGGCGAAGATTAGCTGCCAATAATAGATCTAGTAGAGCTAAACGTTTCTTTCCTTTGTAAATGCTACCGCCGTCAACATCTTCGTCCTCACACGAAGTGGAGAGGATTTCGGGGTTGAAGGTTTGTTTGCGATTCTTAATTATGTTCATGGTATATTTATGAAGCCGTCGCGTCACTAGGAGACCTTCATAGAATTTTGGCGAAAACACGTAGAGAAATGGAGATAAAAGCCATGGGTGTAACGACCGATGAACGAATATATGGTCCAACCTAAAGAAGAAATGGTAATCAGATTATGGATCTCAAAACTAGATTAAAATTTACTTGTGTAATTCTTCTCTATACGCCAGAATCCCTGCTGGATCAACGTTGGCACCAAATGCTGTTTCTGTAAAAAGAAAATATCTCAATAACGCATTAAACAACACCCCACGGGATCAATTGCACTAATTCTGATTTTGGTCGTTTTTTTTTTGCGGAAATCATCCCTGATAATCTATCAGTATTTCATGAAAAGTTGTTTTTTTTTAAATAATGGTTTAATAGTCCCATACAGGAACCAATCATTTAGGATATCCTGTGATGGGTAGAGACTGTGGCTTGAAAACTATAACAAAAATCCAAAAGAAAAAGTGAAAAAATCCCTTACCACAAAAATTAAAGAGATAGTGTTATTCCACTAGTGATTTGGTGAAGAGTATATCTTCCAAGGTTTACCTTAGCCGAAAACACTAAGTTTAACACTGCTCTTCACTTGTTTTCTACTGAAGATGGCAACTTAGTTGCCGAAATACGTATTTAGATTTGTATCTTTAATTTTTGTGGTAAGGGATTTTTACACTTTTTCTTTTGGATTTTTGTTATAATCATTTAGGAATTTTGCAATCATAATTAGAAATAATTGATTATTTATTGCGATCCATCCAGAGAGTTTTTCCTAAGAAATTAACATAATACCACAGACTGTCAGGAAGGCGAATTTAGTAGCTAATGGAACTACGTCTATTGTTTCTCCCAAACAATCCCCAATTTCACCAACGATAGCTTCACTTTGCTCAATGAAAATCGTCGTAAATCTTTTTATTATGTTAATGTGGAATGCGGGATTCAACATCTTCCTCCTGGTGTGCCACTTCTTAGCTGAAAATACCATTTTAATATTCAAGCGATCGAAGAATAACCAAAGATTACTAACCGGGACTAGTAAATAGCCCTTCGTTCAGCCAAACTTTAAAATTATCGTACAAGAAATTCTTTTTCAGATTCTTCATACCTGATATGAGTATCTGAAAATCAGTGGTCGTTCCTTTTAGTGCTTAAACGGTGTATTGTGTGTTGCTATTCTCACTTCAGCGTCTTCCGGTGAAGTTATTACGATGAGCGACATCCAAATAGCGGTTAATTTGTAAATCGGGCCGAATTCCCTGGCGATTTGATGTAAGGTATCTAATAGCTTCTCTGAAATCATTTGTAATTTCTCAATCCTTTTCTTGGAAGATAAGTAATCAGTTCACGACAATGAAGATTTATATTTGATAAAATAAATACCCTTCGGTTGATGCAAACACAAAATGTTTCCTATTATCGGGATGGCTTTCGGACCAGGAATTTCCCGAATCATCCAAAGATGCCATGCCCCTGTCGCTAGCTTATACACACACAACGCTAATAACAGAACCACTAGTACGAAGACAAACATCTTTAAACTATAAATGTTTGACAATGGCAGACCGTAGTGGTATATAAAGATTATATTAATTAGTGTATATTATTTTTGTCATTTACATTGAATTATCAAAAGTCCTACCCATCTTGATATAAATTGGTGTGCAAATGGTTTTATTCTGATTAGAAGCATTATAGGTGTTAATAAATGATCAGTGCGGTGAAGTCGCACCACAGATTCATTGAGTTTGCTTAATATTTTTTCAAATTTGTTTTCCTCGAATCGAATAACCCTCGAATCAATAGACGATTCCGAAAATATATTAGACTAACAAAATGTAATTAAATAACGTTGTCCATTTCGTAATATCGTACAAACTCAATCGTGAAAATCGAGTTATGCTTACTATATTGTGAAACTGTTATCAAGTCGCCCCAAAATATTTGGTTTTACAATTAGTGAAATATCTGATATATTACATAACCAGTGCTATAAAAAGTACGTCAATTAATTAGATGATTACCTTGCTATGAGGGCTGCACCTTTTCTGCGACGCATTTTGATCCAGAGTCGGCAAAATATTATTTTTGGGAAGCATAGAGTCGTGTGGTGTTTGCAGTTGCAGTAAACACTTAGCAAATATTCAAATTTTATGATTATTTGCAACAATGATCTTCAACTAAGGTGCGGTATTCCAATTATAATATAATTCTAATAAAATTCCTAATAAAACTTATTAACTGAATAGCCGAAATAACTGTACATTTTCCTATATACAGGTGTCCCAGTAACAGTGGGAACCGCCGACATCTTGGAAATTACAATAGTTGTAGTTATGCGAAAAAAATGTTCATAAAACTAAAGTGATAATGAGGAATTTAATCAAAATATTTTTAAATTCCAAACGCTAGGGGGCGCAGTTGCCAGGGTTAACAGTAAATTTTAAAATAGCTGGAAAAGGTTCCAGAATTGGCTATAATTTTAAGTGTTTTATTGCAAACCTTAGTCAATTAGCATCAATTTGGTTAAAGACGTTTTGTCATATTTCGAATTTTAAGGGTAGGTGATTGAGGGATGAAGATTGATCGATATTTTTAAAAACATCGATTTACATCGCCCATCCCTACTTGAACGAAACAACTACACACTAAAAAATTTTAGTAAATTTACCAAGATTCCTCCTAAAAATTCCAGTAACATTTGGGGGGAAATCACCAAAAACTTGGTAATATCCCGTTTTTTTAGTAAAATTACCTATACTTTTGGAAATTTCTCACATATCGACCAGTATTTTTCAATTGTAGGTAAAAGTGCTACGTAAAAACGTAATATTACTAGAATTGTTATGCTTTCCCAGGGATTCTTACTAAATTACTTCGTGATTTTATCCACATTTAGGAAATTTACTTAGGAAACCAAATACATACTTACAATGCGCGCATGTTCAATTTTATGGGTTCAATTTGCAGATAGGTAGTAGTGGCAGTGGTCGTTCTTTTTGTTTTATCTATGGGCATATTTATGTAAATGACTAATTTAAAATAAATCTAATAGTTAAATAATACATTCATACTACTGAGGGTGAAACATATAGGTTTGTGCATATACAAACACACAATACACCTAATTGTGTTAAAAAGAAACACATTAATATGCCTCGACAGGGTATATAAAATATATTTGAAGTTTGTGTATTACCGTAATGTTAAAGTAAATGGTTATAGATATTGTTTATTGCAGTCATATTTCGCTACTCTGAAGTAGAGGTTATGAAAGTATTATTCAACTTGTCTATTTATACTTAGAATATTATCTTATACCTATCTATTTATTTGTTTTTATGATTAAGAAAGCGTTTAGGTATAACAACTAAACAAACACATAACTATTATACGCTTAGTAACATTAATGATTTCTTCTACCAAATTTCGAATGCACAATGTATATAATACAGTTAGCCTTCTTCATACCGTATTTTTTATATTCTCTTCAAATAGGTAATTTAAAACCTATATTTTACAAACATTACATATTGAATAGGTACTAAGATACTAATTGATATCTACAATCTAACGAAGATTTGGTAAAATTCCTGTACGGTTTCGGGGCAATTATATTACCCCGAAATCGTACAGGTACTTTACTTGTGCGAGTAAATTTACTTTGATGTGAAAATTCAGCAAGGAAATTTACTACTAGTGTATGAAAATTACTAAGTAAAATGAAATTTACCCGGTGATTAGGAAAGTGAGACAAAGACAAAATCAAACACATAATAAAACTTCACAAGTATAATAAATACGTAAATATACAAAATCTGAAAACAACCTAACCTAACTAAAATAGCACGATGCTGCTGTTGTTTTTGAATTTTCTTCCTTTTGTCTATGTTATCGCTTTTGACGATGTGAGTGCGTAAAAAAAGTGCAATCATTTCCAATCCTTAGATACTTAGACTTGGTTTTATAGCTGCTAACGATGTTTACCGATATACATAAATCTCTTTTTTAATTTCTGCTATGTATATACGAAGATTTTTAATGCATAAATATGAAAAAAAAACTTTTTTTCTATTTTAAAGAAGATATTATATTCGCAGAGCATTGAAAACAAGATCTTTTAAAAGAAGTAACCTATTCACTAGCTCTTGGGACAAATTTCGCACGTATCCCATCTTTAGGATATAGTACAACGCCTGGCATCAATACAATGGTATCTGGAGTATCCACTGGAAGTATCTCGAATTTTCTCAGGATTGTTGAAAGGAATGCTTTCATCTCAAACATAGCGACCTTTTGTCCTGCAATAAAGAAATCCAATCACTTCCTTTCCAGGTTTTCTTAGTTAGATTAAATTATAAAATAAGACAAGAGTCTGTTGAGTAGAAGACCTTTCAAGCACTGCATAAATAATATTTTACAATATATCTGTTGGCCAAGCTGGTAAATAAAAATACAAGATGGCAAAGTCCTGATTTTTTACTCCATTTAAGTACATACCAATGCAATTTCTAGGACCAGCACTGAATGGTAAGAAAGCAAATGGATGCCTCTTCTGCACTCGTTCCGGCAAGAAGCGATCAGGATCGAATTTCTCTGGTTCTGGATAAATATCTGGGTCCCTATGTATGTCAAACACTCTTATAATCACTTGGCATCCTTTGGGTATGGTATAACCTCCGTGAGTGCGTATTGTTTCACTGGTCTCCCTCCCAAACATTGGCCCTGGTGGGTACAACCTTAAAGACTCTTTTATCACCATTTCCAGGTACTTCATATTATTGAGGGCATTGAAGGTTACTTTATCTTCTGTATTCGGAAGGAGTTCGCATAATTCCTTCACGGCTTTGTCCTAGAAACGAGATTTCGAGAAATTTATTTAAATAGTAGGTGATACGCCTAATATTTACCTGTACATCTTTGTTACACGCTAGAAGCATCAATGTGAACGATAAGCAACTTTTCGCAGTATCATAACCCTAAATATGGCATAATAAGTAAATTCGTATGCACAAAACTGCTTTATATCGACCTACTCCAAGTACAGCCGTATCTACCTCTTCTTGGATACCACGCATATCGATTTCATTGCGAATATTAGCTGCCAATAACAGATCTAGCAGAGCCAAACGTGTCTTTCCGTTGTAAGCGCTGTCAGCTTTATTATCCTCGTCCTCAGACAAAGTGGAAAGAATCTCAGGATTGAAGGTCCGTTTACGATCGTTAATTATCTTCATGGTGTACTTATGAAGCCGCCGTGACGCAAAGAGGCCTTGATAGAATTTTGGCGAAAAGAGGTAGAGAAAAGAGGACAACAACCATGGCCGTAAAGTCCGATGAACGATTATACGATCCAACCTAAAGAAGAAATGGTGATCAAATTATAGATAGAGAATTCAATTAAGATTGAGTTCTACTTGTGCATATCCTGTCTGTATGATTCAATTCCTGCTGGATCTACGTTAGCACCAAATGCGGTTTCTGAAAAAAAAATACCTTATTAACATATCGAAAGACCGTCATAGCAGATCTTTTTGCATCAATTCCGATTTGGGTGTTTTTTTTTTTTGTGGAAATCGTCCATGATAATAGCTTCATATTAGTACTTTTATTAAAATTTCCGGATTTTATTCGATATACAAAAATTTTGCATTGAGTTTTCAAAACTAATTGAACATTTATTATGATGAGTATTTATGTAAGGCTAAGGTATTCCCCTAAGAGTAAAGATAATACCACAGACACTCTGGAAGGTGAACTTAGCAGCCAAGGGAAATACGTCTATTGTTTTTTCCACACAACTGTCAATATCGTTCACGATATCTTCACTCAGCTTGATGAAAGTCAACGTGAACCTCTTTAGTATGTTAAAATGGAATGCGGGGGTCAACATCTTCCTTCTGATGGGCCACTTCTTAACTATAAACGTCATGTTAATAAGCAGTTAAAGAATAACAAAAAATTACTAACCGGGACTTGTGAATAACCCTTCGTGCAGCCAAACTTTAAAGCTATCGTAGATGAAGCCTTTTTTCAGATTCTTCGTACCTGATATGATGATCTGAAAATTAGTGGTCGTCTCATTTAGTGCCTAAATCATACATTGTGTAGGATATTCTCACTTCAGCGTCTTCTGGTGTAGTTAGCAAAACGACGGACACCCAAAGGCCAGTTATTTTGTAGATCGGGCCGTATTCTTTACTGATTTGGCGTACAATGTCTAATAGTTTCTCTAGAATCGTTATTAAATCAATTGTAATTTTTCAATCCTAAGTTGCTTGAAAGCTAAGCGATTAGGTCAAAACAGGAGCGATTTACAAACAGAAAGATAAAAATGAAATACCCATCGGTTGATGCAAATGCAAAACATTTCCTATTATCGGGATGGATTTCGGACCAGGAATGTCCCGAATCAGCCAAAGCTGCCATGCCCCTGGGACTATCTTATACACGCAGAGCACTAACAACACAACCACTAACACGGGAACAGGCATGTTTAATTATAAATGCTAGTTCATTTCAGACTGCAGCGGTATATAAAGAGGTAAGCCTTAAAAAAGAGAAAAACAACCGTCTAGTTCGTCAATTAGCATAGATTAATCAAGTTAAACTAATTTGTAGTACACAATACTTTTTCAAATTTATTTTTCTTAAAATTGAATAACCTTCGAATCAATAAATGACTGTAAGTAATTCAATAACATTGACGACTTCATGTTAATATTATGTCAGCCGAATTTCACCGTGTAAATCAAGTTTTACATCAATTTCTGGCACTATGTCGTGAAACTTATTTCTGGATTGTTATCAAGCCGGCACATAACATTTGATCTAACAATTAGTGAAATATCTAATATATATACACAACTGGCATTGTAAAAAGCATGTTAATTAATTAAGTGGTCGCTTTACTACGAGGCACCTTGGTCCAGGGCCATTAGAAAAACATTTTTGGCAAGTATTAAATTGTATGTTGAGTTTTCGCAGTAGACACTTAGCAAATGTTTAAATTTTACGTCTTTATTTCTTAATGGAGTTTAAAAGTTTTGGCACTGAAAATTTAAGAAGAAAATCCTATAAAAAACGTTTGAAAAAGTTAGTTTTCAAGAAAAAACTATGTTTTGAAATTTTGAGGAAAAATATCTAACGAGATACCACAAAATTTTTGTGGTAAGGGATTTTTTTCACTTTTTCTCTTGGATTTTTGTTATAGTTTTCAAGCCACAGTCTCCACCCATCACAGGATCTAACGAGACATGGAAAAAACTTCTGATTTGAATTATTTCTCTGATAACAATGCAAACGAAAAGCAATTTATGAGACTCACAGCCACATAGTTTCGGTTTTAAAATTTACATAAAACAACCTACTTTAAAACTAAAAATCCGCAGATGGTTTCATCATGCGTAGAACAACACACCGATTCGAAAAATGTAAAAAAATACAGGGTGTTCCTTTAAATTTTTATCTGGAATAATAAAAAGTTACAGAGTGTATCCACTGCCCATTGTCATCCGGTATAGGTAATCCTATTCATTTGTTGAACAGATAATTGGTTCGACAATATCACGTGCTGATCTAATTGTTGTGAATCATAAAAAAGGTTCAAGGTAGCATGCTGGGTGTATTAATTTTTGTTTATCGGTGTGATAAGTATGTTAAATGCTGTAAAAGAATTAGGTAAATTACTTTTTTCTAATTGGATGTTGTAATAAAGCTACAACAAAAGACGACGCAGTGCCGATATGGCTATTACAGCATACTGTGCTGTGATGAGATATTAACGTGGTGGGGGGGACTTTTGCCGGAACGTAATATAGGCGATTAAATGTGCAAAAATACTGTAAAAAACGTGTGCCACAATGACATGTAATCCTCGTACATCATTGTGACACTTGTGTTTTAAAATACTATTATAAATACACATCTCAATATACAGTTCTCTTTACATACAGTTAATATAACAAATGTTTCATAGGGCATAAATATTAACCATAATAGTTTAACAGGGTATATAGGGCACTACTCGCACAGCCTGCAGACAAACGACTGTGGTCTATTCTATTCTTAATGTCTGAGCTTTCGTAAAATTGTTTTTACTTCTTTGAGGACAGTAATTAGAAAAGTTAGACAAGAACACGATCAAACGCATTATTATAAACCTTTACAAGAGTTGCGTAAGCAGCATAAAATTAATAAAAATATAGACCAGAAATAATATACCCAAGAGATAGTAAACTTAATACTAAAAAGTGGGTACACGTTTGGAATGTGGTGGGGGGCGTATTTAGCAGGTTACGGTCTCTGCTCATAGAGGCGCTGTGAGCTCAAGGCGCGTAATTCGAATAGGTATGTATGTATGGATGCTGTTGCTAGGCGAAGCTTCGGGTTGTGAAATACACCTTGACACTTCTAAGCGATGACATCTATTTGACGTATTTGTACCAACCCCACTGAAATTTTGCCGAACTCGAAGGAATTCCAACCTCCGGTAGGGATTGTGCCAAAGATCGTATTGACACGGGATCTACGGCTTTACTTCCTATCCGAGAAGAAGGCATGTACTGATTTTTATCCACAATTAAAAATCACCCCCTCCGGTCTGGGATCGAAAGCACCTGCACTATATGTCACCCTTTTGTCATATTCATAGATAATAAATATGTCATATTATGAGGAGCTAAAATGTCACTATCCACATAATCGGTCGCCCCTGTTAGATAGAAAAAAAACTTATTTCTATTTTGAATTTATACATGCAAAGCATTGAAAAGAAAATCTGTTCAAAGAGGTCTATTTATTAAATCTTGGTACAAATTTCGCACGTATCCCATCTTTAGAATATAGTACAACGCCTGGCATCAATAGAATGGTATCTGGAGTATCCACTGGTAGTATCTCGAATTTTCGCAGGATTGCTGAAAGGAACGCTTTCATCTCCATCATAGCGACTTTTTGTCCTAAAATAAAGAAATCCAATCACCTCTTTTTCAGACTCCTCGTTAAAGTAAATTTTAAAATAAGATATGAATCTGTTGAATTGAAAACCTTTCGTAAATAAACACTCTATCTTATTTATTATTTCCATTGGCCAAACTGGCAAATGACAATACGAGGTGACAAAGTCCTTGAATTTCTGCTCCCTTTACATACCAATGCAATTTCTAGGACCAGCACTGAATGCTAGAAAAGCGAAAGGGTGCCTGTTCTTCACTTGTTCTGGCAAGAAGCGATCAGGATCGAATTTCTCTGGTTCTGGATAAACGTCTGGGTCCCTGTGTAATTCAAATGTTCTTATCAGTACTTGGCACCCTTTTGGTATAGTATAACCTCCATGAGTCCGTATTGTTTCACTGGTGTCTCTCCCAAGCGTTGGTCCTGGTGGATATAACCTTAAAGATTCTTTGATCACCCTTTCCAGGTACTTCATATTGTTGAGGTCCTTGAAAGTCACTTTATCCTCTTTATTCGGAAGGAGATCAAATAATTCCTTCACGGCTTTATCCTAGAAACGGGATTTCGAGAAATTTATTTAAATAGTAAGTGATACGCCTAGTATTTACCTGCACTTCTTTATTACATGCTAGAAGCATCAATGTGAAGGATAAGCAACTTTTCGCAGTGTCATAACCCTAAACATGGCATAATATTAAATTCATATGCTCAAAACTGCTTTATATCGACCTACTCCAAGCACAGCGGTATCTACCTCTTCTTGGATGCCACGCATATCAATTTCATTGCGAAGATTAGCTGCCAATAACAGATCTAGTAGAGCCAAACGTTTCTTTCCTTTGTAAACGTTGTCAGCGTCAACATCTTCGTCCTCGCACAAAGTGCAGAGGATTTCGGGATTGAACGTCCGTTTACGATCCTCAATTATCTTCATGGTGTACTTATGAAGCCGCCACGACGCAAAGATGGCTTGATAGAATTTTGGCGAAAAGAGATAGAGAATAGGGGACAACAACCATGGCCGTAAAGTCCGATAAACGATTATAAGATCCAACCTAAAGAAGAAATAGTGTTCAAATTATAGATAGAGAATTCAATTCACATTGGGTCTACTTGTGCATATCTTGTCTGTACGCTTCAATTCCTGCTGGATCTACGTTAGCACCAAATGAGGTTTCTGAAAAAAAAAATACCTTAATAACATATCGAGAGACCGTCTAGCAGATCTTTTTGCATCAATTCCGATTTGGGTATTTTTTTTTTGTGAAGATCGTCCGTGATAATAACATTTTTATATTAATACTTTCATTAAACTTTCCGGATTTTATTCGATATACAAAAATTTTGCATTGAGTTTTGAAAACTAATTGAACATTTATTATGATGAGTATTTGCGTAAGGCTAAGGCATTTCCCAAAGAGTAAAGATAATACCACAGACACTCTGGAAGGTGAACTTAGCAGCCAAGGGAACTACGTCTATTGTTTTTCCCACACAACTGTCAATATCGTTCACGATAGCTTCACTCAGCTCGATGAAAGTCAACGTGAACCTCTTTAGTATGTTGAAATGGAATGCGGGAGTCAATATCTTCCTCCTGGTGTGCCACTTCTCAACTGCAAACGCCATTTTAATATCCAAGCAGTTAAAGAATAACAAAAGATTACTAACCGGGACTTGTAAACAGCCCTTCGTGCAACCAAACTTTAAAACTATCGTAGAAGAAAGCCTTTTTCAGATTCTTCATACCTGATATGATGATCTGAAAATCAGTGGTCGTATTTTTTAATGCTCTAATCGTATATTCTGTAAGATATTCTCACTTCAGTGTCTTCCGGTGAAGTTATAATAATGACGGGCAACCAACCAGCGGTTATTTTAAAAATCGGGCCATATTCTTTGCAAATTTTGAATCCAACATCTAGTAGTTTCTCTAGAATCATTTGTACAGCAATTGTAATTTCTCAAACCCAAGTTTCTCGGTAGATAAGTAATCAGCTCAAAACAAGAAAGGTTTATAATTAGACAGATAGAAATAGAATACCCATCGGTTGATGCAAACAGAAAATGTTTCCTATTATCGGGATGGATTTCGGACCAGGAATGTCCCGAACCATCCAAAGACGCCACAGTCCTGGCACTATCTTATATACACAGAACGCTAATAACACTGCGACTAGCACAAACACAAACATGTTGTAGTATTACAAATGCTCGTTAATTTGAGAATGGTGTGGTATATAAGGAGTTAGCAATAATAAAAAAAAAAGCCTGTCGTCAGATTTGTCGAGTAAATTAGATTCTACTTGTGGATTTCCTTGAACTAAAAACAAAATCCTGCTCCAGCGGACATGAATTGGTGAATGACCGTCTGTAGTGTTAGAATTCCTAAAAGTAAATGTCTCTCTTTTACTCTCATAGAATGGTCCCAGAAGCACGACTGTGAGGATTTTTTATCAACAGAAACCATGTCTACGTCTGCTCTTCAAAGTATTTATTATGTAAAGTATTAGAGTGAATAAAATTGCGCGCAAGATGATATTTAAACATCAAACATGAAAGAACTATAAATTTTACCGAAACTTTTTTCCATGTTAAATATCCTAGAAGGAAACGGGTAAAGCAAAGTTTAGGTACTTTATTATAATAAAGTTACAACATCATTTCATTTAATACTCCTGATTTACCACAATGAAAAAACTGATTTTTTTTACAGTGTATAATACAGTAGTATATATGTGTATAAAAAGCACTGACGTACGATCAGTTTTTACATCAAACACCTTTGAAATACAAATAAAAGCTAAGACGCCGGTTTAGTATTACCGCAACAAGAGACCTTGGATAAGTTCATTAAAATATTTATATTTTATTTTACATGATAGTGTCCCTAGGTACAGATTACTGATGTAGGCAGTGGCGGCTCGTCAGGGGAGGTCACGGAGGCTAAGCCTCCCTTATTATTTTTAATAAAATAAGTAGCGTTTATTATGTATTAAAATAATGTTTAAGCATCGGTTATATACTAAAATAAAGCAATTTTGCAAAAAAAAATATAATCAACAGTATATTTATTCATTACTTCAATTAAAAATGCAAACAAATTTTCAATAATGCACGAAGTTTTACTGTACGCACTATAACAGCAAGCGAGGAGCCTAGTCACAGATTTGGCTCCACGCCCATGATTAATGCCATGGCTGAAAGCAATGCGTCTCCGTAAGTGCACGTGCACTTTATACGGCGAATACGTTTGGTTGGAGGCTTACCGCCGCGGAGGGATCGTACCCGATCGGCATGTTATCGTGCGTTATCGGTCGTAAAACGTTGCTACGCAACTGCCCATGCGCCTCCCAGCTCCCAGTACTAATAACTTAAGAAGTGTTGGGTGAATTTGTTAGGTTACGCACACAAAATGGATAAAATGAACGGAATTAGAATTTGCCAAGATATTGTCCGCTTGTTGGTAAGAAATTCTTTTAGTTGTTTAAACATAGAGACGAAATTACACATCGTACAAAACATTGAGAAACCACGGCCTAATTTATTTGTAGTATCTAACGACGGCAACCGGCAAAATAGTGGTTTTAGTTTATTATAGTACACAAAATGTGGTTGGTTAACTGGTTCAATTGAATGTGAAAGATTATTTTGTTGGCCATGTCTACTTTTTTGTAACCAAACCGAAACGTGGTCGAAATTAGGTTATACAGATTTAAAAAATCTACCGCGCGCTATTGAACGGCATTCTAAGTCTAAAGAACAGATTTCATCGTTGTGCAAATTTAAATTATTTGGAAAACAAAATATTGCTACTGCTGTAGACAGCGCGCGTAAAGATGCAATTATTGCCTATAATAATGAAGTTAGAAAAAAACCAAAAATTTAAGAAAATTAATAGACGTACCTAACAATATATTTAGCATCACAAGATTTAGCTTTTCGGGGACACAATGAGACTTCAGATTCTTTTAATCGTGGAAATTATAAAGAATTACTCGAACTCTTTAGTAAATATGAACCTAGTTTTAATAAATTTGTTAGTAGTTAATATTTTTTCGGTTACATCTAAATCTATACAAAATGATTTAATAGAGTGTATTTCTTTTGTATTAAAACAAGAAATAGATACAGAAATTAAAGAAGCTCCGTTTTTTTCTTGGCAAGTAGATGAAACCACAGATATTTACTGTAAGTCTCAATTATCAATCATATTACGTTATGTCAAGAGCGGTGAAGTTATTGAAAGATTTTTAGAGTTTTTTGACGTATCATCCGATCGAACAGCTGAAGATTTATTTAACCTTTTATCAAATAACAGCGCAAAATATGATTTAGAAAAAAATTAGTCGTTCAAACATATGATCTGCATCTGTTATGGCAGGACATTTAAATGGTTCACAAAGTAAAACAAAAAAAACAATTGCACCTCAAGCACTTTCTGTACATTGTCATGCTCATGCCTTAAATTTAGTTTTGAGTAAAGCTTGTAATATAAACAAAGAATCTACAATTTTCTTTGCTAATTTAATTGTTATTGTTTTTAGAGTTTATTTTTGGTTTATTATTACGTTTATCAAGAGTTTATTTTTAAGTTTTTATTACCTTTTTACCTATCACCTCATCCATTTTCCTATCCAGCAAGATTTCACTCTCACCTCTACATGGTTCTTGCTAGACAATAATTTATATTTTATTTTAATCTATTTCTTTTTTCAATTTTTATTCTACACTTACAATGCTACAATAATAACTATAAAATTATAATTTATTGACCGAGAAGGGTTACTTAGGCTACAGTAGCCTCCCTTGAGCAAAACGTCACGAGCCGCCACTGGATGTAGGTACATTGAAACTCCATTTCTTTTAACAGCCAATTAATAATTTAAATTTAAAAATCTTCGTAGGGCATGCAAGAACACGAACAACATTAATCTTTAACTTTATCTATGAGTAACTTTGCAACATCGCATGAACCTAATAAATACGCTTCAAGTCAACATACCTATACTCAGATTAATTTAACTAATTTCAATGTTTACGAATTGCTCGCCGAAAATCAACCTGGTGATTAGTTCTTTGACATTTTAATTGCATTTCTAGTATTTGCTCAAATAATTGCAATGCAAATAGAGTGTCAGTTATCTTAATTCAGTTTATCACGAATGTTAATGTTATTTCAGTGAAAAAGAAGTTTGCATTCTAGAATTCTCATAATTCATAATCTAATTTAATAAGGTTGGAAAGTGATGCTTGGTTTGGTTCTCCAAACTCGTTCAATAAAGACTCTTTTCAGCCGTGGTGCGTACATTATTTTTACTTTGCCTACACATGATTACCACATTGTTTTTTTGACCTCTATGGGCAGGTTTACTACGTAAGGCAACTCGGCCATAAGACCTATTGTGCCCCTTATATACTTGCGAAGTATTAAAAACGAAATCTTTTAAATGAGCCAACTATTTATTAGATCTTGGTACAAATTTCGCACGTATCCCATCTTTAGAATATAATACAACGCCTGGCATCAATAGAATGGTATTTGGAGTATCCACTGGAAGTATCTCGAAATTTCTCAGGATTGCTGAAAGGAATGCCTTCATCTCCAACATAGCGACTTTTTGTCCTACAATAAACAAATGCAATCACCTCTTTTCCAGACTCTTCGTTAAAGTAAATTTTAACATAAGATATGATATGAATCTGTTGCATTGAAAACCTTTCCGAAATAAACACTCAATTTTATTTATCGTTTCCATCGGCCAAACTGGCCAATGACGATACAAGATGACAAAGTCCTTAAATTTCTACTCCCTTTACATACCAATGCAATTTCTAGGACCAGCACTAAATGATAGAAAAGCGAAAGGATGCCTGTTCTTCACTTGTTCTGGCAAGAAGCGATCAGGGTCGAATTTCTCCGGTTCTGGATAAATGTCTGGATTCCTATGTATTTCAAACACTCTTATCATCACTTGGCATCCTTTAGGTATGGTATAACCTCCGTGAGTGCGTATTGTTTCACTGGTCTCTCTCCCAAACATTGGCCCTGGTGGATATAACCTTAAAGACTCTTTTATCACCCTTTCCAGGTACTTCATATTGTTGAGGTCATTGAAAGTAACTTTATCTTCTTTATTTGGAAGTAGACCAAATAATTCCTTCACGGCTTTATCCTAGAAACGAGATTTCGTAAAATTTATTTAAATAGTAGGTGAGACGCCTAGTATTTACCTGCACTTCTTTATTACATGCTAGAAGCATCAATGTGAAGGATAAGCAACATTTCGCAGTGTCATAACCCTAAACATGGCATAATATTAAATTCATATGCTCAAAACTGCTTTATATCGACCTACTCCAAGCACAGCCGTATCGACCTCTTCTTGGATGCCACGCATATCAATTTCATTCCGAAGATTAGCTGCCAATAACAGATCTAGTAGAGCCAAACGTTTCTTTCCCTTGTACACGTTGTCAGCGTCAACATCTTCGTCGTCGCACAAAGTGGAGAGGATTTCGGGATTGAAGGTCCGTTTACGATCCCCAATTATCTTCATGGTGTACTTATGAAGCCGCCACGACACAAAGAGGGCTTGATAGAATTTTGGCGAAAAGAGATAGAGAATAGGGGACAACAACCATGGCCGTAAAGTCCGATAAACCATTATAAGATCAAACCTAAAGAAGAAATAGTGTTTAAATTATAGATAGAGAATTCAATTAACATTGGGTCTACTTATGCATATCTTGTCTGTACGCTTCAATTCCTGCTGGATCTACGTTAGCACCAAATGCGGTTTCTGAAAAAAAAACAATACCTTAATAACATATCGGAAGACCGTCATAGCAGATCTTTTTGCATCAATTCCGATTTGGGTGTTTTTTTTTTTGTAGAAATCGTCCATGATAATAATAGCTTTATATTAGTACTTTTATTAAACTTTCCAGATTTTATTCGATGTACAAAAATTTTGCATTGAGTTTTGAAAACTAATTGAACATTTATTATGATGAGTATTTGCGTAAGGCTAAGGCATTTCCCAAATAGTAAAGATAATACCACAGACACTCTGGAAGGTGAACTTAGCAGCCAAGGGAACTACGTCTATTGTTTTTCCCACACAACTGTCAATATCGTTCACGATAGCTTCACTCAGCTCGATGAAAGTCAACGTGAACCTCTTTAGTATGTTAAAATGGAATGCGGGGGTCAACATCTTCCTTCTGATGGGCCACTTCTTAACTACAAACGTCATGTTAATATCCGAGCAGTTAAAGAATAACAAAAGATTACTAACCGGGACATGTAAATAACCCTTCGTTCAGCCAAACTTTAAAACTATCGTAGAAGAAAGCCTTCTTCAGATTCTTCATACCTGATATGATGATCTGAAAATTAGTGGTCGTCTCATTTAGTGCTTAAATCATACATTGTGTAGGATATTCTCACTTCAGCGTCTTCTGGTGTAGTTAGCACAATGACGGACAACCAACCAGCGGTTAGTTTGAAAATCGGGCCATATTCTCTGCAAATTTGGAACGCAACTTCTACTAGTTTCTCTAGAATCATTTGTAATTTCTCAAACCTAAGTTTCTTGGAAAATAAGTAATCAGCGCGAAACAAGAAATGTTTATAATTAGAAAATTAGAAATAGAATACCCATCGGATGATCCAAACACAAGATGTTTCCTATTATCGGAATGGATTTCGGGCCAGGGATGTTCCGAATCATCCAAAGACGCCAGACCCCCGGCACTATCTTATACACACAGAACGTTAATAACACGACCACCAGCGCAAACACAAACATGTTGTTACATAAATGCTCCTTAATTTCAGACTGATGAGATATATGAGGAGTTGGCAATAAAAAGAAAGGCTGTCGTCTAATTTGTCTATTAAACTAGATTTTATTTGTCGATTTCCTTGAACTAAAAACAAAATCCTGCTCCTGCGGAGAGGAATGGGTGCAAAATAAATGACCGTTTTTTTATCCACAGAAACTATGTGTGCGTCTACTCTACAAAGTATGTACACACTAAAAAATATAAGCAATTCCTACGGAAAATTCCAGTAACGTGTAAGGTAAAATTGCCAAAAATTGGGAAATTTACTAGAAAACTTTAAGTATATTTTCTAATTTTTGGTAAATTTACCCTATACATTACTGGAATTTTCCGTAGGAATTGCAAATATTTTTTAGTGCGTATTCTATGAAGTATTAGGATAAATAACATCTGCTGCATGCAAGAAGATATTTAAATATGAAACATGAAAAAACTATATTTTACCGAAACTTTTTTCCATGTTAAATATCCTAGAGGGAACCAGGTAAAGCAACGTTTAGGTACTTTATTATAATGAAATCACAACATCATTTCATTTAATACTCCTGATATACCACAATGAAAATACTGATTTTTTTTGCAATGTATGATACACTAGTATGCAAGCGTATAAAAAGCACTGACGTACGATCAGTTTTTACATCAAACACCTTTGAAGTACAAAAAAAAGGTTAAGACGCCGGTTTAGTATTATCGCAACAACAGACCTTGGATAAGTTCATTAAAATATTTATATTTTATTTTACATGATAGTGTCCTTAAGTACAGATTACTGATGTAGGTACATTGTAACTCCATTTCTTTTAACAGCCAATTAATAATTTAAATTTAAAAATCTTCGTAGGACATGCAAGAACACGAACAACATTAATCTTTAACTTTATCTATGAGTAACTTTGCAACATCGCATGAACCGAATAAACACGCTTCAAGTCAACATACCTATACTCAGATTAATTTAACTAATTTCAAAGTTTACGAAATGTTCGCGGGAAATCAACCTGGTGATTAGTTCTTTGACATTTTAATTGCATTTCTAGTATTCGCTCAAATAATTGCAATGCAAATAGAGTGTCAATTATCTTAATTCAGTTTATCACGAATGTTAATGTTATTTCAGTGAAAAATAAGTTTGCATTCTAGAATTCTCACAATCTAATTAAATAATTATTTACCTATCAAGGTTGGAAAGTGATGCTTGGTTTGGTTCTCCAAACTCGTTTAATAAAGGCTCTTTTCAGCCGTGGTGCGTACATTATTTTCACTTTGTCTACACATGATTACCACATTTTTTTTTTTGACCTTCATGGGCAGGTTTACCACGTAAGGCAACTCGGGCATAAGAATTATTGTGCCCCTTATATACTTGCTAAGTATTATAAACGAAATCTTTTAAATGAGCTAACTATTTATTAGATCTTGGTACAAATTTCGCACGTATCCCATCTTTAGAATATAATACAACGCCTGGCATCAATAGAATGGTATTTGGAGTATCCACTGGAAGTATCTCGAAATTTCTCAGGATTGCTGAAAGGAATGCCTTCATCTCCAACATAGCGACTTTTTGTCCTACAATAAACAAATGCAATCACCTCTTTTCCAGACTCTTCCTTAAAGTAAATTTTAACATAAGATATGATATGAATCTGTTGAATTGAAAACCTTTCCTAAATAAACACTCAATTTTATTTATCATTTCCATCGGTCAAACTGGCAAATACATGATGGCAAAGTCCCTAAATATCTACTCCCTTTACATACCAATGCAATTTCTAGGGCCAGCACTAAATGATAGAAAAGCGAAAGGATGCCTGTTCTTCACTTGTTCTGGCAAGAAGCGATCAGGGTCGAATTTCTCCGGTTCTGGATAAATGTCTGGATTCCTATGTATTTCAAACACTCTTATCATCACCTGGCACCCTTTGGGTATAGTATAACCTCCATGAGTGCGTATTGTTTCACTGGTCTCTCTCCCAAACATTGGCCCTGGTGGATATAACCTTAAAGATTCTTTGATCACCCTTTCCAGGTACTTCATATTGTTGAGGTCATTGAAAGTTACTTTATCTTCTTTATTCGGAAGGAGTTCGCATAATTCTTTCACGACTTTATCCTAGAAACGAGATTTCGTAAAATTTATTTAAATAGTAGGTGATACGCCTAGTATTTACCTGCACTTCTTTATTACATGCTAGAAGCATCAATGTGAAGGCTAAGCAACTTTTCGCAGTGTCATAACCCTAAACATGGCATAATATTAAATTCATATGCTCAAAACTGCTTTATATCGACCTACTCCAAGCACAGCCGTATCGACCTCTTCTTGGATGCCACGCATATCAATTTCATTCCGAAGATTAGCTGCCAATAACAGATCTAGTAGAGCCAAACGTTTCTTTCCCTTGTACACGTTGTCAGCGTCAACATCTTCGTCGTCGCACAAAGTGGAGAGAATTTCGGGATTGAAGGTCCGTTTACGATCCTCAATTATCTTCATGGTGTACTTATGAAGCCGCCACGACGCAAAGAGGGCTTGATAGAATTTTGGCGAAAAGAGATAGAGAATAGGGGACAACAACCATGGCCGTAAAGTCCGATAAACGATTATAAGATCCAACCTAAAGAACAAATGGTGATAAAATTATAGATAGACAATTTAACTAAGATTGAGTTGTACATGTGCATATCTTGTCTGTACGCTTCAATTCCTGCTGGATCTACGTTAGCACCAAATGCGGTTTCTGAAAAAAAAATACCTTAATAACATATCGAAAGACCGTCATAGCAGATCTTTTTGTATCAATTCCGATTTGGGTGTTTTTTTTTTTGTAGAAATCGTCCATGATAATAATAGCTTTATATTAGTACTTTCATTAAACTTTCCAGATTTTATTCGATGTACAAAAATTTTGCATTGAGTTTTGAAAACTAATTGAACATTTATTATGATGAGTATTTGCGTAAGGCTAAGGCATTTCCCAAAGAGTAAAGATAATACCACAGACACTCTGGAAGGTGAACTTAGCAGCCAAGGGAACTACGTCTATTGTTTTTCCCACACGACTGTCAATATCGTTCACGATAGCTTCACTCAACTCGATGAAAGTCAACGTGAACCTCTTTAGTATGTTAAAATGGAATGCTGGGGTCAACATCTTCCTTCTGATGGGCCACTTGTTAACTACAAACGTCATGTTAATATCCGAGTAGTTAAAGAATAACAAAAAATTACTAACCGGGACATGTAAATAACCCTTCGTTCAGCCAAACTTTAAAACTATCGTACAAGAAAGCCTTTTTCAGATTCTTCATACCTGATATGATGATCTGAAAATCAGTGGTGGTACCTTTTAATGCTCTAATCGTATATTGTGTAGGATATTCTCACTTCAGTGTCTTCTGGTGAAGTTATAATAATGACGGGCAACCAACCAGCGGTTAGTTTGAAAATCGGGCCATATTCTCTGCAAATTTGGAACCCAACTTCTGGTAGTTTCTCTAGAATCATTTGTAATTTCTCAAACCTAAATTTCTTGGAAGAAAAGTAATCAGCGCGAAATAAGAAATGTTTATAGTTAGAAAATTAGAAATAGAGTACCCATCGGATGATCCAAACACAAAATGTTTCCTATTATCGGAATGCATTTTGGACCAGGGATGTCCCGAATCATCCAAAGACGCCAGACCCCCGGCACTATTTTATACGCGCAGAACGTTAATAACACAATCACCAGCACAAACACAAACATGCTGTTGCATAGATGCTCGTTCATTTCAGACTGTCGTGGTATATAAGGGTTAGTAATAAAAAAAAATGCGCTGTCGTGATATTTATCAATTAAACTAGATTCTATTTGTCGATTTCCTTGAACTAGAAGCAAAGTCCTGCTCCTGCGGAAATGAATCGGTGCAAAATACATGACCGTTTGCAGTATTGGAATTCCTAAAAGTAAATGTCTCTGTTTTTGTGTCGTAGAATGATCCCAGAAGCACGACTGTGATGTTTTTTTTTTATCTACAGAAGTGTCTACAACTGCTCGTCAAAGTATAGATTATATGAAATATTAAGGGTGAATAACATTTGCTCGTGCAAGAAGATATGAATATTTTAAACATAAAACATGTAAAAACTGTATATTTCACTTTTTTAGAAACTTTTTTAAATATCCTAGAAGAAATAGGTGAAATAAAGTTTAGATGATTTATTATAATAAAATCACACTATTTTGTTTAATATTTCCGACTTAGCACGGTAAAATTACTATTTTCTTTTACAGTGTAAGTGCACTAGTAATCTTAATATAACAAGTTTTTATGTCGAATTACTTCGAAGTGCAAGAAAAAAAGAAAGTCAGGTCACAAGTTATTTAATCCAAGGGACCGGTTTAATATTATCGCATCTGACCTTGAATAACTGAAATATTAATATTTTATTTTATATATTAATATGTTACTTTGTAAATGAGCCATGTAAACACTAAGATAAGAACTGCAACACCTGTTAAAAAACTATACTTGTCTATGAATATGTAAATAGCTATTTGCATAACTAAAGTAGAGCACATTAACACAGTGAACCAATAAAGTGAATTCCACTGAAAAGAAACAGTGCCTATACTAACAAAAAGTAGTACCACAACGCACAGCACCAGTTACAAGCTCTGCTAGACGGCAACAGCGGCACATCCGTATCGCTTCAATAGAAATTAATATCTCTTCAGTTTGAGAAGTACAATAGAAGCGTTTGGGAGTTTTTGTAATGTTTGCATGTCGTTGTAAATTCCTTGTCTTTCTATAGCAAAGGAAAGGTTAAAAAATCATTAACTATGGATGATTTTCATTTACGGGTGCTAGTGTTTTATTTAATAATATCAACGAATACAGTGTGTTCTGACGTGCAAAAACCGCATATAGTGTTTATAATGGCAGACGATTTGGTAAATATATGTTTAGAGTGCATTATCTTTTGACCTCTTGAACGTTCGCATCGTATATATTGATTATGTTTGAATGTAAATCCCAATACTTCAAGAAGTCAACATTATTTTAAAAGTAATGTTGACCTCTTGAATCATCACTATTACTTTTATATTCAATAACTTCAGTATTATCGTTATTTTGTGTAGTAGTTTATCTCTATTATGTCAGATGGCACATATACAGGAGAGTTTTTTATGTGGCAATGTTGATTTATTAGGTAACTGTTAATTTTAATAATTGAAATAGGGGTAAGACTTCCTGGTTGATGTCCGCGATTTGGCGGTTTATATGTATGCTATCGGATAAAGCATCTCTCCCAAAATTCAAAATGGGCATTCATTATCTGAGGAAATGAAAAGAAAGTACTACAAACGGTATTTCAAAAGTGCTATTTCCAGGTTATGTTCGACGCGATTTTGACGTTTAATGATTAATTTATTGAGTCGTATTTAGTGTAGTTAGCGTAGTTATCCTCTAACAAAAGTTACCGCTTTATATATGATGATGCAGGGAGAAGTAAGGGACTTTTGAGTTTTAAATGTTTCCCTACAGCTTTCTCGGCAACGAAGGCCAAAGAGCAATCGTATAATCCGCTTTTGCAAGATGATAAACTATCCCAATCGGTCGCGACACCCCGAGCAATAACATTGTAGGATAACGAAGAATACACTAGCGAGTAGTAAACCTCTACTAAAGATTGCGGCTCTAAGATATTTCTTAGTTGGAATATTGCGTAGTAAACTTTATTTTAGTTTACCACAGACACTTTCCAAACTATCTCACTCCGAATTCAAGTTTGTGTCAAGTATCACACCAAGTACAGTTGCATTATAATGCAATAATGTATATGAAGGTTTAAGATCGGTTTACGTTTATGAAAATTAATAATTTTTGAAATGTTACTGAGAGAGCAAACGATTACTTTAATTAATTAATTAATTTTTAATCTGAGCATTCGCTAATTCTTTATTTAGCTTCTTCAGAGATAGAATATTTGGAATGGAGAAAACTACGTACAATCCGAAAACAAATAATAATGTAGTAGCTACATCGAAAAGTTTAAAACCAACAAACTCATCCAGGTGTTCCTAACCGACTATCAAAAATTCAGCCAACCGTTCGTAATAAATGCACTTTTCCATATAAAAAACAATTTATTGTAGCTAATATTCGTTTATATAACTGCATATATTCAATTCCTTTACGTGGCGAACATAACAAATTCTTTACAAGGACAGGTATAGACAAAACAAAGTTGACCCTGATTCTATATAATGTGCGAGTTAATGACGGAACGTCAATGATATTACGGCAGTGTTGAGCATTAATTAATTGCAAAGTTACCTAAATTACCTAAGTAGATACAAAATAACTAATTACCAATATACCTTGTTACATTATAAGTCAATTATTTTCTAATTGAAGCTATTCAATGCCGACTAGATATACAAGTCCAATACATGGAGAGAGGAATACCCGAACAGCTAGAAGTTGGTGGGGTACATATCGCCGGGCCCGCAACAGCGATTTGCAGCTGTATGCTTGCGAACTGCGTTTAATAAAACAACAATTCTATTTTATTAAATAACTAGCGAAACTTAAGTTTTTGTAGCTTTCTTTCACTTTGACTAGAAGCTACTTTGGTATTAATTAAATTATAAAATACATAAAAGAGTCTTACATGTAGTATTTTTACTGGGCTATTCTAATGAAAGAATATTCGATATCGTGAAAAGAATTCGCATTGGGAAATTATTAATGAATCGAGTTCAGAATCAAATCGGAATATACATATCATACAACTTAAAAATAAGTTATTGTTCTTGAAATCTCTCAGTATTTTTATTAAATCACCAACACACAGAATGTTCGCGCTTCAGGGCTTCAACGACGTCGGATTCCACGGATCCTCGCAGATCCCCACCCCGAACATAGACGCTCTCGCATTTTCCGGGGTCATCTTGAACAATTACTACGTAGCACCGATATGCACGCCATCTAGGAGCGCACTCATGACGGGAAGGCACCCTATTCACACCGGAATGCAACATACGGTGCTGTACGGTGCCGAACCGCGCGGCCTCCCCCTATCGGAGACGTTACTGCCACAGTTTTTAAAAGAAAAGGCGGGATACACTACTAGCATCGTGGGAAAGTGGCATTTGGGTTCGTGGAAATTGGCTTATACGCCCACTTTGCGAGGATTCGACTCGCATTTAGGTAAATATTAATCAAATGTTTGGTCGGCATTGTCTTTATCAGTGGATTGCGAATTAGAACAATCAATATTGAGTTTTAGAATATGGCGCAGTCAGTAGGATTAAAATCATTTGCTAAAGCTAAGTTTTAACTATGATAAGATGACTTTGATGAACTTTGAGTTCACTCACAATCAGAGAAACTAACAATGTATTGGTAATAATTGTAATAGACCAAAATGTGGTTAATTATGGTTACTTATTATATTATTATTTTTACATTATTGTGTAATATCAAAATTATGCTTTTTTTTTAATGGAAGTCCCTCTATATAATTGCATTTTTGCTATTCCAACACAAATGTCCAGGTTTCTGGACTGGACATCACGATTACAACGATCACACGGCGATGGAAGCACCCAGTTGGGGACTAGACATGCGCAGGAACACCGAAGTGGCTTGGGACCTTCACGGCCAATACTCCACTGACGTCTTCACGAAAGAAGCCGTCAGACTGATCAATACCCACAACCAATCCAAACCACTATTCCTATATCTAGCACACGCCGCTGTTCATTCCGGAAATCCCTATAATCCCTTACCAGTCCCAGATGACGTCGCAGCAAGATTTACAGGAATCCCAGACTATAACAGGAAGCGATTCGCAGGTAACTAGTCTATTAGCACGCATTTGGCATTCGTCTATTCCCGATTATAAAATCCTAGGGATATTGAGCAAATTAGACGAGAGCGTTGGCAAGGTAGTAGATGCTCTGGAAAAAACTGGGATGCTACGAAATAGTGTGATAGTCTTTTCGACGGATAATGGAGGTCCAGCTGCTGGGTTCAATCAAAACGCGGCTTCGAATTGGCCGCTTAGGGGTGTGAAAAATACTTTATGGGAAGGTGGGGTTAGAGGGGCTGGATTGCTGTGGTGTCCTTTGATAAACAAGTCCAAAAGGGTGGGTAAACAATTGGTGCATATCACGGATTGGCTCCCAACATTGCTGCGAGCCAGTGGTGAAACAAAGTAAATTTATTTCTTTGTGGAGAAACTGTTTCGATATGGGGGTTTTTTTTTTTTTCTAGTATGCCGTCGAATTTAGATGGATTCGACTTGTGGTCCGCGATATCGAATGATTTACCTTCGACAAGGTCCGAAGTGTTGCACAATATCGATGATATATATGGCAACGCTGCTTTGACATACGAGAATTGGAAAGTCATGAAAGGTAATCGTAGAAGCAGAGGCTAAAGCAGTTAGCAGCTAGTGAAATCGGCCCTTGCATAAATTTAACTAATTTTTATTATAAAATATCTCATTTGGGATGAACATACTCTTATGTTTTCTCTATTTGAGAGAGTACAAGTTTGATTTTTTTGCATACTCATAGTGACTGATGAGTCACATTTTTTTGATATATCGAAATGTGTTACAAACCATATTGTGGCGGAAATATTAAAGTTATACAAGTGCCAATCTTTCAGCTTATCCAGCTGTGTAGATAATACCATCTGTAACACTGATTAGGTACCACTTACAATGGCGATTGGGACAACTGGTACGGCCCTTCTGGCCGAGACGGCTACTACAACTTCACAGCCGTTACATCATCCTTAGCCGGCAAAGCCCTTGCAGCGATCAACATGTCCGCATCTACAGAAGAGATGGCCGAACTCCAACGACAAGCTGAAGTCACATGCCCTCCGATCCAACAGACACCATGCGAACCTTTGACGGAAGCTTGTCTGTTTAATCTCGAGGAAGACCCGTGCGAAGTGCAAAACTTAGCAACGACGTAAGTAAATCTTCTTCTTTTTAAAAAAGTTTGGGGAGAAAGATATTTTTTTTTCTAGGTACCCAGGCATTCTAAATAAACTTCTGAATAGGTTAGCAGAGTGGAACACTACAGCAGTTCCACCTGGTAATTTACCGATTGATCTTCGGGGGGATCCCAAATACTGGGAGCATACTTGGACCAATTTTGGGGATTTCTTCACTGAGACGAGTGCCAATATAGTTTAGTGTTTTAAATGTGGAAAGAGACTGATTAGAATTAGTTTGAAGTTGTTTTCACTCTTTTCGAATGAAGTAAGAGTGAAAAGATTTTTTATTTAAAAAAAAATAAATGAAAAAAAAACTTGTAAATATCTTTTATTTTGCTTCCAAGCCAAATTTAAAGAAGCATTAGCACCAAAGCAATGAGAAATAGGCAATAAGTAATATCTCATTAATATTCCAGGAAGGAGTTGACAGAAGGAAAAAGTGTTTGATATGAAAGTTCTGTCAAACATAGCAAAATAAAATTCTAAAATTTTGCCGTAATATTTATTTTATTAATATAATAACAATAATAAATATTAATATATATTAATACATTAATTAATAATAAATCTCCCTATGACTTCATCGACTGCTTCTTCTTTCTCAAACGAAAATTAACTAAAATTTTTTAGTTTTAGTACAAAAATATGTTTTTTGCGCTTCCGTTCAGAAACACTGATTTTGCGTTACTTTAAATAGGCCGGAACTTTACCATTCTCCGGCCTAGGCCGGCAAAAAGACCACTAATGGTTGGCAACACTATATTCGAATTACTGACATTTCCGTGATTAATTATAGATTCGATGACAGATGACAGAATTCTCGTTACACAATCTCTTAATTAATTCATATTCTTTCCAATTCTATTTTCAGAAGTTTTTACATGTAATAAATGGTTAATAACTTCACACACAACCTCTGTAATATGAGCTGGGGTCTCCATTGTCCCTATTATTGATGAATATGTATCAAAACTACCAAGAAAATTAAAACGTCAAAACACTAATGTTATCTTAACCCTCATTTCCAATTCAAAATTCATACGTAATATGTATTGCCAACCTGTACTGTTAACTCCCTAGTGTTATTTTTTTTTTATTATTTACAACAAAATTAAGATTTGTCGGCTCAAAAAATAGTGTGTAACACACGGCCAGAAACTCTTTTGCGAGTATTCGCACTTGTGGGACCTCGGCTTCGCCGGGGCCCCACAAACCGTATACTCACACTCGCAAAACTATACACTTGCGACAGTTATGACATGACACATCTCTCAAACAAGTGCGTCAATGTGGTTTCAGCCCAATTGTTATTGTATATAATATACACAAACACAGAATATGTATATAATAAAAGAACTTACGTCTGTAATCCTTTGTTTATTTATTCTTCCTGGTGTATCGTCATCCGTATTTAAGATTAGACGAATAGAAAAGGAACAACACAAGATTAAAACCCACGAGTATACAAACGAATGTATTTCACATGTAAAAAAATAAATTAAAATAACAGCTTTAATTCACTTACAACAAATAATATACCTAATTGTAAATAAATACTTTACATAAATAAATAAATAAATATACACACATAGGAATAGCGTATCAGTTACTAATTTAAAATACTGTTTATTTACACGTCTTAATTATATAATATCAAGTCTTCGGAAAGTTTTGAGTCTATCACTGTTGGGTGCAGCTAAAAAAATATTTTCGTCAGTTAAGTTTTGAACCGGCTACCCTTTAAAACACACCTAGAAACAATTATATTCGAACATGCATCGTATAATGAGAGAATAACATCCATTCGTAAATATATACCGTGCAATCGAATGATGAATTGATGAAAATTGTGTGGTTAAATTCTGTCAAAAATTTGACAGTTATGTCACCTCTATTTCAATTCGCTGCTTTGTATTTAATCACACGGTACATGCCAGGAATGAAATGACAAATGTGTTTCTGTGAAATCAATGAATGCGTTACCTGCATGATTTTACGTCAAAAATCGAACCTGTAGTGCAGATCCTGTAACATTCACAAATCGATTTTGCCGCGTTCCACCGCTGATCGGGTTTACACTTAGGAACTTTTTTCTGCGACGACTGGAAATAAAACAAAACAGCTTCAATTAAAGTTAATAGATATAATGGTTGCAAATTAAGTTTTTTTTTTTTAAAATTCACTGTAACAGGATATCACCGATACTAAAACAAACAAATATTTATGTATCGTCAGTTCGTTACATGGAGTCGAGTAGAAAAGCAAATCAACAAACGCCTAACTATAAGTTATATGCTGGTAATTTAGCTAACTTAAAGGATATTATTTAAATTATGACATGTTCGTGAAGAAATCCAGGTTATAGTCGATATTTGGTTAAGAAACAAACACTTTAAAGAATTATCTTCAGCGGCATTTTTAATTATATTTCGCGCCGAAATTTTGATAAACTCACCTTCGAAATACTAGAATATTCTACTAGAGTACACTTCCGGTGATCTTCCACCAGAAACTCCTTGCATTGCTGCGTGCTCATTTCTTTCACTATCACGGTGACGTTAACGGATTTGGCTGGTACGCATTGTTTCTGCCCGACGTATCCCATGCACCGTTTCACCGTTACGATGTTAGGAGCAATACGCACCTGAATTTAATAAAAAAAATAATTAAGAAAATCAGAAATAAAACAAATCATCAACTACAGATTTCTACATTACCGACATGGTAACGTAAACCGATTTTTATAGCGGTTCCTTTTTAATTTCTTCGATTTAAAATGTAAACAACAAACAACTTATTTATATGATAATATAAGTGGAAGATAATCTGTGTTTACAATAATTAGTACATTGTTATAATTTGGTTTACCTCATCCGGTTTAATTAAAAGCGGAAGTTTGAGAATTCTGAATTAATTAAGTACTCTTAAGTTCGAAAATCGAAGTTGTTATTATAAATATATCAAAGCTATGTTTAATGGAAAATGTAATAATTATTAAAAAAGAAATACTTACGTTAGTTTCTTTGGTATCCGGTATAATATTCACTATCACCTTCCTGGGCTTACACTTGTACCACTTTGTTATGCTATCTTTGTTGCACATATCTGTAAGAATAAATCTATAATTGCAAAATTGGCGCCAAATTTGAAATGATTATTTACTTATTTCAGGTCGCTTCGCGTGCGCAACCACTATGCATAAAACAATCACAGCTCTGATTAACATAATATCCATTATTATCGCTTCCGCGTTTTGTCCCACTGATTTCGGCAAGTATTCACATTAGACTAAACTGAAAAAAACCGCGCAAGCTTTATAATATGTATTAAAGTGCTTCCTGAGTACTCAGTTTGCGGTTTTTGTTTATCGTAAAAGTTACTAGAATTAAAACAGTTAATGTAGTGTATGTGCTTAATGTAAATAAACATTGTAACTACATCGAGTGCACGTAACAAAAAATGTACTCTGATTTATATCTCTCATCTTCTTTAAACGATCTTCCGGGAATTTCACAGGAAATTCCTTAATATTTTTACGGCTTCAATTGCATTTTAGATCCTGTTCCCGTTCAAGGAGTGCATCATTTATAATTATTGCACTTATTGCACCTACGCGTTAATCTTGAATTAAAATCTATAAAATGGAAACGTCAAATTAAAATTAATTCAAGATTAAGATGTCAGTGTCAATGTGTCAGAAATAAATTTGTACTAAGCCATTGCTATGATTAAATTGTAACTTAAAATTATCTGCGTGAGTGTATTCCGCAAAACACCACTCAAAACATGTACATTTTCAAATTAAATCACTATAAACTTTATTATTTTATCTCCTACGCCACTGCACACAATCAATTAAACTCTGAATGAAACGTAGGTTTTCATTGCAATAATATTTTACGACCTGAATAATTAACTAAATACATTGATATGCATATAATGAAATGGTTTTAGATTTGGATAATATAAATCATCTTTGTTAAGAAATTCATTTATTGCAACTCCCATTGACGTAGATGAAATTCCTTAAAAGGTATAATTCGCAATTCGATGACAATCATCGCCTATTGCTGCAGTAAGTAGCAGTATTTTACGTAAGAAAAATGAGTAACTTATATATTACGAATATCGGAAGTAAATACAGGCGAATTTCTTATTAATAACGTTAGATTCGAAGCAATTTCCTAAATTTTTCTCGCAATTTTAGATAATTGGGAAAATCCCAATCTATTTATGCATAATACATCACGTCTGTTGCTCTTTTTATTTATTTTTTTATGGTTTTATTATAAACACCGCAAAAATAAAGCGATTTTTGCATTTTTTATAAATGAAATAACAGTTTACACAAGACCGAAATAGACCGCGAGAAAGAAAAATAAACTTTGGTTAAGTTAAAAATCAAAATCCCTGCCGGGTGCATTCCCACAATGTGCCATCGTGTGGTCTGTGTTTCGTGTTTGTATTCGTGCGGTGAATACAAGTTTTGTAATCCGCAAGCGCCGTTTTATCGCTTCCTACGCAAAATCGATTACATTTACAGACGTGAAAATGGGAGTTCCTTGTTATACACATAAACGCAAATAATTGTGAATCACTGCGCGATTCCCGATACAGTAAACAAAACGCAGTTGCAAGTTCTGTGTTTACAAACAATAGTTTCAATCACACAAATATGCGTTTGAATAGGTAACGATTCGCGATATTAATAGAGAGATATTGCAAAGATGGCTTTCTCGAACACCTCAATATTGAAGACACCGACTATCTTGGAGCAGCTCTTAGAGGAGATTAATTTTCAACGAACCAAAGAAATGAGACAGCTTATGAAAGACGGTTAGTTGATACACGATCAGGGCGAAATCAATCATATTTTATTTAACGATAATCCACATTAGATTCCGGGTTTGTCGTGTTACAAGGAACAACGTATTGGACCGACCTATTTGTGAGGCACTTTCTCTTTCAAAACGAAGCAACCATAGACTGCGATGATCTCTTATTCTTCGTACGCAAGAAGCATGTTAAAGGATCACCGAGATACTTACCCAAATTCGAGGTACTTACGATTATTATCTAATTATAATGGCTACAATGTATAGAATTGATAAAGGAAGAAATTAAACTTACTTGGATGGTATATTTAAATAATTTCAGAGCGTATTTTCATGGCAATCATGCAGATTTACGTGAAATTCAATAAAATATAACAGAAAAGAGAAGCATACATAACCTCAATCGGTATTAAGTGTCAGCAAAATATAATAATAATCATGAAGTTATTCCCAAAAGAAATAGTACAAATAAAATTTATGAAAATAAACGATTTCAATGGAAATATATTTGTGTTTTATGTGAATTTGAGCACCAAGTTACTTATAAATAGTTCTTTTCTTCAAAATTTTGCTATAAAAATCGACTACACAGAAAATAATAAAATTGACCAACTGTATATGTGGTAGACATGTTCAAATACAATCAGCTGTTAGCTTGTGTTAACTTATACCATAGGCGTTTCATTATTAATGTAATTTTCATTCCTTAGTGTTTCTATTCTCTATATAAAATTGCGTTTAAGTGACTTTTATATGAGTTTCAGAAAAAAAGTTACTTATAATAAAAATTTATTAGATTATTCATTTGTAACTAATGTATGTCTATTTAAAACGCCACTGATAAAGAGGTGAACATTGCACATTCAAGCTGGCAAATATTTTATGCAGCGGCAAACTTAAATTTAGAATCACAACATCTTCCCAGTGTTGGCATTAATTAATTCAAAGTTAATTGAAGTACTTAACTGAAATACAAAATACCTAATTACATTTTTTTGTATTTGATCTAATTCAATTATTTTGTAATTATAGCCTCTCAATTACTAGGTAATTAAATTATTTTGTAATTTAATTTGTAATTGAAGGTGTTCAATTACTTTTTAATTAAATTGCGTATGAATAAAATATTTCAATAATTAGATAGCCTATTGAAATCGCAAATAGGATGCCAATCTTAATATTTTTCTTTATTTAAGAAAAGATTAATGACGTCATTACATTTACCTAAATCATTTTGTGCATTCACAGATATTTGATTTAAAATGGTATAATAAAACTAAAAACTAGAAGAAAAATCAATGTTTATTATTTCATTTACCCTTAGTGACCATTAACAATATTGTATTTCAGACTGAAGTCGATGTGTTTCGCAAAGATAGTAGGAAATTACCCATCGGTGATCCGGACATCGATTGGGAAGAAACCGTTTACCTCAATCTGATCATCCACCAGTTCGAATACACTTTAACCCTTGCGATATGCACGAGGACCAGTCCGAAGGAGTTGCAAGTACTGAAGAGGCACTCGCAGAAGGTTTATGCATCCCCCAGTCGGAGGAGGATGGACACCAAAGGGGAAGTCGAAGAGATCACCTATCCTCACATATGCTTCATGGTGGACAATTTCGATGAGGTATTTCAAGATATACTTGTTAGAGATGGAGAAATGGTTTGTGTCGAATTGGTGGCTGCCGATCGCGAAGGCACCATACAGGGCGTTATATTCCTGGGGTCGATTAGATACGATGCTTTGAAGAAAGTTTACGATGCACGGGTAAGTTGTTGTTTTAATTGAATTGCTTAATAGAATTTGAAACGATTGAATTGAGTTCTAGTCTGAATAAAGATAAAGGAAATATTTGTAGTAATCTGTTTTATATAGTATATGAACCTATTCACCTGAGATTATAGGTTAAAAAAAAACTATTTATCTGTCACATTTTTGATCATGTTGCACAAGTCCAAATAAAACTGATAATTGTCTAGTTTATTTTGATAAAAAGTTAGAAATACATCAACGATAACAGAATTATTTTATTGAATGTTAATGAGTATTTATAGGGAGCAGAATTCACTGCGATCCTGTACGTAACTAAATTAAATAATATTCTGATTTATTGGTGAATGTGGTAAAGAGTATCGCAGATGACTCCGGGTGGTATTTAATTAATTTAAATAGTTATTTAAACCTAGAAAAATCATCAACATCATCTTTTTTCCTTACATAAGCAATCGAGTTTGAGTACCAAGATGGCGCAGCGCATGACATTCGGCCTATTCTCGAATTCCAACGCGCAGCGTTGCGAATTCGTCCGCATGAAGGGCCCTCAAGGTAAGGGCCACGCAGAGATGGCGGTCACCAAGCCTAAAGGTTCCGGGGTGGAAACCCCCACATCCGAACCGGGTTTCTGCGCGACGGACATGTGGGATTCCGACTGGGAAGAAGATCCGGACGATTACTACAATTACCGGCAACAGAGACGATTGAGCGACCCCAGCGCCAACATCAACAACTTCGTACGAGGCGCCTGGAAGACCAAGCTTGACGTAAAATCGAGATCCGAGAACGAAGGCTTGGATTCGATGGATAACGGAGTTAGCGAGATCGAAGCTGGCGATTTAAGAGACGGTAAGTGAAGTTGACATTGACATTTGACATTTATACGTCACAATAGGTGTTGCTATCATTTTTTTTTTGTTTTTTGTTGTAAAATTGTCCTATTTTTAAAAAAATATGCTTCTTGAAATAATTACCTTTTTTCTAAATGTTTTAAGCAGTGTATTTTTCATTTTCTTTATATAACAAATTCTGTCTGTGTTTTTATTTATTTTTCACACCCTGTATATATATATATGAAACACATGCACTTCATGTACAAAGTGATACAAATTTGAAATTTTTATTTTATTTACACAGTTTTTTTTTTTTTCAAGTTATTTATTTCTATAGTCTATTTCTGGTAATATTTTAATAATAAATTCAATAAAACTGAACCACAGCATTTCTTGCAAAATTTTCATGACAGGTCAATTTTAATTTATTTTCATGATAATGCCTTTTATGTCATAAGAGATTACAGAGAGATTATCATGTTTAACGATTGTTTTCTTTTTTTCAAGAGTAAATTTGAATGTGAAAAGGCGCAAAATGTACACTGTTTACAGCCTGTACAGTTACAATTTAAGAAATTGACTGTATCTTAATGAAAGAACTAAACTTCGAAAGTCAGAAGGTTTTTCTATTGAGAAAATACATTTTTTAAATCAAAGTACAATTTATCACATTATCATTCTAATGAATTTATACCATATTATCCTGAAAGTGCTCCCCATTTCTTTGAACATAAACGTTAATTCTTCATAATATTTTCAAAGGC
The DNA here is from genome assembly GCA_949128085.1 of Cetonia aurata. Classification (NCBI taxonomy): domain Eukaryota; kingdom Metazoa; phylum Arthropoda; class Insecta; order Coleoptera; family Scarabaeidae; genus Cetonia; species Cetonia aurata. Next base: position 43,544,111 of record OX421885.1, read on the forward strand.
TTTTATTAATTTATCAATTTGTATCACCCTGTATATAAAAAAGCACTGCTTATCGCATTTCAACGCACTTTTTCTTTATTTTTGTACATATTTCTTCTGTTTAAAGTTGTGTCTTAAGTTTTTGCATCAATAAGAAGCAGGACTAGAGTATTAAATAGCCAAATATAGAAATAAACTACCGTGAAATATACAAAATAACTCACTAATTTTACTCACACAAATATTTATTTTAATATAATAGGAAAGTCACCCAAATTTCCGCCCAATTTTTCGTGTGTGCTTTTCACGACGACACATAAATGATATCGTTAGATTCCCCCCACCCCCGTCTTTTAATTAATGATTATTTGTTATTATTTGTTGGTTATAGTGAACTCCCGTCCTGCTTCTCTCTCAAAATCGGATTGCTGCGGTTGCTTCCAACGCAAAAAACGAGAATCTCTGACCCTATCGGATATCTACGCGCGTCCCTGCAGCACCCCGGGTAAATGCGCGCTGCGCGCCCCCTTGGGGCCGCCCGAGAACCAGTGCGGGTGCGCAGCGGCCCCGAACGCCATCCAGAACCTCCTCCGCCAATCCGATTACGAGTTGGGCAAGGAGAAAACGAAACATAAACAAAAGAAGACGACGCAAAAGGACGCGACGAAACGGAACGCCAACTATACGGAGTTCGAGTTCGCGGACGACGCCATCAGTTTGAATAACGAAACGATCGACGATCGCCCCAACGAGGTTAGGGGCACAACCGCGACGCAAGAAACGTCCTTCACGGAAAATCCCTACATAACCGTGAACGGGAAGGAGGAACTGCCGTGCGTGCACGAAATTAAGAAGTACAATAACATATCCGGGGTGGTAAACGGCGCCATCTCCCCCAAAAAGACCGTAGCTAACGATGAAACGAAGCTGAGCAATAATGAGAAACTCAAGTGCACCGTGACAAATAATATAAATAAAAATTTAAAAGTGAACTTCGACGGTAACTACAATAAATTGTGCGCCAGTAAGATCTACAGCTACTGCACGCTGCCTAAGCGTAGTAAAAACGGTACCACCAGTGGCGGCGTTACAGTCAAAGGGGCACGTCCGATCTTTATACCGCCCAAGAGGATAACCCCAGACGGCACTCACATTTACTACTGGTGCGATTTACACAAAAAATGCAATAATGGTAAATATATTTTGAGGGTGCCGTGATTGTCCTAAATGTCAATTAATAAATTCAACCGGATTCGGAATTTTAACAAATTTTAATCAGTGTTTTAACTCACAGGTGGCGCTGTCTTGAAAATTTATTATTAATCATCATAAAAACATTGACTAAAATGTTTATTACCGATTTTTATTTAATTTCTTTTTATTTATTTTTTATCGTGTATCATAGTTTTAATCAGTAGATGTCGTTACCTTGAAAATTTGTATTGATTTATTAACCGTCATAAAAACATCGACTACAATTTCGTGGTTACCCTCTCCTCTTAATTATTATTTATTGGAAATATAATTCAAAGATTTTGCTGCCTCAACAACTCCTATCGTTTCTGTTTATTAATGTATTAATCACCACAAAAACATCGCTAAAATTCCTTGATTTTACATATTTTTATTGTCTTTTGCGTTAAAAATCTAATCTAATGTGAGTTTTCAGAGATGGATCCCTATATTTTTACTCGATGCATGTCGTTTGTAATATTGATGTTATAATATTTGACAGTTGAAACTGACAGATGTCAAAATATGATGATTGGTGATTTTAATTGCAATAAAACAATTACAAAAGTGGTTTATGAAAGGAAAATTGTTCAGATAGCGTTTTCTTTTTAAAATTAATTGTTTGACAGATTTGCAAACGTCTAGAACACTCAAATCTACCGTATAATTCTTAATTATACTCGAGCATGCGTATTTTGTTAAGAAGAATATAATTTAAATCTTTCACTGTAATTTTGACAGGTCGAAATGTCAAATTATTCTATTCTGGTAAAAAGTATTTATCTGCTGAAATAAATTGCTTCGTTTAAGTATTTTTTAATTCACAGACGTCGCTATCTTGAAAATGCCATCATTTCTGTTTATTGATGTATTAATCACCACAAAAACATCGTTAAAACTCCTTGAGTTATTTTTATTTTTCTTAGCATTAAAGATCTAATTTCATGCGAGTTTAAACTCACAGATGGATCCTTTAATTTTTATTCAATGCATGCCGTTTATATATTGATGTATTGACCGTTACAAAAACATCGACTGACATTTCTATTATCTTCTTGACTTGATTTCTTTTGCATCATAAATTCTGGGCATCAGAGTTACAATCGACAGATATCGCTGCCTTGAGAACTCCCACCGTTTCTGTTTGCTGATCTATTAACCAATTCAAAAACATAGTTGAAATTTTTTAACATAATTAGTTTTTTTTTGTATTAGAGTTCCAATCGTTTACAGATGAAATTGGCTTGAAAATACTTATTATTTTTATGTTGAGCTATTCATCAACCTAAAAACATTGATTAACATTTTTTTTATCTTAATTAATATTTTTTGCATAAGTAAGTAAAAAAACTTATTCAATCCTTCGACTTACATATCTAACTTATTTTAACTGCAAACCGTTACGTTCTGTCTATATTATTTTTCATTATTATATAGTCATAGTAAAAACATCGACTCTTTTTAAACGTATAAGCTTATCTTAAACACACCACAAAATTCCTGGGTGATAAATCATATTGTTTCTTCAATTACCCACAAATAAAAGAAATCTTGCAAATATAGTCCTTCGAAAAAACATTGACTACAAGTCCTATGGCTTTAAAATAGGAGTTGTACTATTTTAAAATCATACAGTGAATCAACATTAATATCTGATTTAAACTGCTAGATATGACGTCTCTGTTAAACTAAAAACATTGGTTCCTGCTTAAGTAAGTGCTGATTTCAATTGTTTAAGGAAATATTTGTGTTAATATTAATTCTCAAAGAAAGAAAGAAATCTTAAATTAGAAGCAATTTTCTTTTATTTCTAGAGTTGGACGACGGAGCCTACAATCCGCTTTGGACCATGCGCGGCTTCACCCAAACCTTTCACTTCTGGAAAGAGAATAAGAGAGCGCAGTCGGTACCACTGAATGCCTTTCTCACTTATGTCACCTTACCGTGGTGGAGCATAGCCAAAGGTATAGGATTTTTTTATTTTTAAGGTAGAAAGGAAAAGTTGAGCGACTTTTAAAAATATTCGAATATTCTTGAGCAGAAGTGTATGTAATAGAGGAAATTTCACGTCCGGATATATTTGAGGAACATTGTATACGTGGAAATCCTATTTCTATGGATTCTTTTCATTTTTAACATAGTTTTGCTGATTGTTTTATTGTTTTCAGACATCCTGGATCATCGCGAAGGCCCCATCTTGACATTTTAGTACACGCTCGATTGTTAGATTAATTAACTCGGTAAAAACAAATATTTTTTGGATATTTTATATTTATATTTGTATTTTAATTTTAAATGTGATATTATTAATTGATATTCGGTACGATATTAATTTTTTCTGTGATTTTAATTGTATATTTACGTCTCAGTGTAAGAAAAATGATTTCGTTGCGATTTATTTATATGTATACTCACATGCAATTTGTAAATTACTGTATCAAACCTTTAAAATATAAGTTTTTGACGGGTTTGATCTGTGATATTAAACGTTTTCGTAAATACTAAAAGAAATACTTGTATACACTCCAACAGATGAATTAAAAATATCTCTTTTTACATTCATTACATTGTAAAATGTATTTCTTGACGAACTCGACTCCAACAACTCGATGATAATAAATTCAAATTGGTACAATATAATTTTAATATCCTTGTGGTCTATGGTTTTTTATTTTACTTCGCCTCGTTTTGATAACCCTTGTAGTCTAGGTCATCCATCCTCGGGCAGATAACTCTCTTTTATCACAGTCTAGCTGCTCTCCAAGCGGCATTTTTAACATCACAATTAAAACGGGAACTGCAGTAGAAACTACTGCGTGAACTCGAAAGAAAATTTCCTTCAGAACGTAAATAAATAAAAGAAAAAGTACAATGATATTAAGGTGTCTACTCGCTTTACTTTGTATACACCTGGTGAAAAGCTCCTGCCCTAGAGAACCTAGTTATTATCATTCGCGTGTGGCAAAACTCCCTGGCGATAACGGTTTCCAAGTAAAAGTGAACGAAAACCCAGAGAAATATGTTCCAGGGCAGATATATACGAGTAAGTACCGAGAAAAGATCATTTTTTATATACACTCCTGACCAAAAGTTTTTATATGTTTGTGTATAACATCTGTAACAGAATTCTACAATTAATTTTACAAACATTTACAATAAAAAAGTCATTATTTATAATTTTGACAGTCTGTAATGCCATTACGTCAGAGATATAATTCATAAAAAAATCGTTTTAAAATATTTTAAAATTTTAACATCTATTGGAAAGAGAATATAATATGCAATAACTGTCAAATCTTTTTGTGCCAATCGAAAGTATATAACATTGTAACACAATATTAAAACTGAATGGTTTATGTAGTTTTATTTTTTATGAAAATTTCATTTTTGTCACAAATTTTGACAGAAATGACAAATTATAAAATATGATGATTACTGTTTTTAATTGCAATAAAATGATAAAACAATTATAAAAGTGATTTATAAAAAGAAAATTGTCCAGATAGCGTTTCCTTTTTTTTTAAATATTTTGACAGATTTACAAATGTCAAATTTTGGAACACTAAAATCAGCCACTTCATTCTTAATTACATTCAATTATTTATGCTTTTATTTGCTAAAAAGAATATATTATAGTTTAAATTAAAAAAAACCTTTCACAGACATTTTGACAGGTCGAAATGTCAAATTCTCCTGGTAAGTATTACATAGTAAAAAGCTAGTAGTATTTTTCTGATTAAATAAATTGCTACATTTAAATATGTATGAAAACAATTTATTGAAGAAAATTCAAGTACTGAACAGTCGCTTTCCGTTTATTCAAAATTTGACAGATAGCGAATCTCAAACTATCGTTCCCACTTAATTTGTAACAACAAATTATTAATTAAATATGGTCCAACACTTGTACGCAAGTTTTTATTATTTATTCTTATGCCCTTTTGTTTTTTTTTTGCTAAAATCACGTTTATATGAAAATATATTTTTTGACAGTTTAGGCATATGTATGTCAAATTCTGATGTAATAAAGAGCGAATACCATAATTGTGTTGGATTGAAATTTAATACTGAGCAAAAATGCTCCTTATAGAAGGAAAACAAATTATGTAGATTATTTTTATTTCTTAAAATATTTTGACAGGTTTGGTAAAATTCAAATTCTAAAATATTAAAATCTTGTACATAATTCTTAAATTATATCCGAATTAATATACTAATTTTTTTTTTTTTAAAGAAAAATATGATTTGAATCGAAAGCTTTCATATAAATTTTGACAGCTGGAAATGTCAAATTTTCCTATAGTAAAATTCACCGTCTGTCCTCTTTCTATTAAATGCTTCCATGATGATGATATAAAAAGAAATCTATGCATCTACGCATTTTGTAGAATAAAAATCAATTATTCATGGATTTGTTACATTTATTAAAGATTTTGACAGATACTTAAATAGCCCACTTAATTTTTAAATAAGGGTGAAACATTTTTAATAGTAATTCATACAGCAAATGATTTTGAAAACATGAAATTATATATCTTTATGAACTGCTGTCACAATTTCCACAAGTGACATTTATTGTCTAAAAATCAGGGCGTCGAACAATCTCTATAAGTAAATTTAAATTTTCTAGGACTAAAGATTCGACAATTTGTATGTATGTAGGTCTTATACAAGCTGCATATTAAATTTATTAAATTGAATCTGAACGATCTACATATTATTTTGCACCTGTCAGAATTTGACTTACGATTTTGATACCTAGTTAGAATACTTGCTCTTGAAAGCGTAATAAGTTTGCTCACGAAGATTTATTATAATTTCTATTTATGCGTTTTCTAGAAAAATAAGCTAGCAAAATTGTAATACAGGTCAATGCCACAAATCTTATATAAATATTAATAATAATTAGTAACTGTTGATATTTGCGTCGTGTCATGTAACTTTAAACATTTTTATCTAAAATTATTTATTAGGTTAGAATATGAACAAACATAAATTGGCTAACAGACTTCAAGGTCTTGATAAAATTTAAATATAACAGTTTTGCGATTAAGTAAGTTAATGCACGTAATTAACAGAATATCAATTTTAAATAAAATCCTTGTATGTGTAACATAATAATCTCTTATATACTTTCATAATTTCCTGTACAGATAAATACGTAAATATCCATACACAGGGTGGGTAGATCGTCCAAGTTGACAATACAGATCTTACGTATGCACTGTCAACTTGAACAATTCATACCGATTTTTTTGTTCTCTGTACAATTTAGTGTATCTAATGGGATCAAGGAGTTTTGACAGAGTCCAACATTTCCGTCGTTTTACAATCAACGTTGAATCCACTGACAATCCTTCGAATCTTTCACCGCAGAAAGTTGGCACTTTCCAACTGTTCGGTGATTCTCTGTCGAAATTTAACGAAGATTGCGTAAACACTCTATCAGAGACTAACGACTTATTGAAGACGGAGGTATTTTTCATGTGGAAAGCGCCTCCCCCCGGTTCAGGTTGTGTGACCTTCAGGTGAATATAAATCATTACAATAAAATTAGCGAGCAAAATAAGTAGGTAAATTGTAATTTCAGAGCGATGGTGTTGGAAGACGAACGCCACTGGTACGCTGACGACGGCGCCCTGAGCAAGAAATTCTGCGAACGTACAGAAAAGGACATAAAATTCGACCCGCAGGATTGTTGTGCGTGCGACGAAGCTAAATACAGCGTAGGTTTAAAACGATGAAAACGAAATTTTGTTGAAGTTTAAACTTTTCAGATGATTTTCGAAGGCATCTGGTCCAATAGGACCCACCCCAGGGATTTCCCTTTTTCCTTGTGGTTGACCCACTTCTCGGACATCATCGGCGCTTCTCACGAGCGCAATTTCAGTTTCTGGGGGGAGGGACAGTACGCCAGCGAGGGTTTCCGGAGTCTGGCGGAGTGGGGATCTGTTAGGCTCATGGAGACCGAATTGCGGGCGAAGAGTCGTTACTTGAGGACTATCATCAAAGCGGCGGGACTGTGGTACCCTCACGTCAATACTAACACCACGGCTAATTTCAAGGTCGACAGGAGACATCATCTAATTTCGCTTGCGTCTATGTTTGGTAAGTAAGCATGATGGAAGGCGGTTGAAGGTCCACAAGAGACTAAGTATTTAGAGAAAAAAACAACAGAAAGATGGAAATTGTCAAAATTAGGTGACCATCAAAATTTATTGTATTGTGGCAACAAAAAGCTATAATTGATTTGCTATATTGGGATAACTAGCGTGTAGAAAAAATGTTTCTGGTTGAAACCAGAAAAAAAGGCTCTTTCAAACAGTGTCAAAATTCAATATGGCGCCCATAAGAAATAAGAAAGTTGATGATGACCAGAAGAAAACGAAACGTCGTATAAAAATTTCAAGCACAACATTGCATAGAACATTAAAAGTGGCCTTGAGAACGTGTCTTTAGTTTTTCTCTGCAAGGCCAAATAAAAGCGTTAGAGGCAAAATAAAAAAATTTGATTTTTCCGTTTTTTAAAAAAATCTCAGCCTTCATTTGTTCTAAGTCTACTTTCTTTTCGGGATCATAATAACCACAAAATTTAGTAACTTTGCCAAAGTTAAACTTATCGTCGATCTTCAATAATAAGCTGGATCTCAATGGTGAGGATCGAAAAGAATCAGCCTGTATGTATATGGAATATTCTGAATACTAACAGATTTTTTTTAATAGAACACTTTGTATACGTTATTTTATTATTAATATCGTTTAAAATGGGTTATATTTAGCTTTGATAGATAACTATTCTTTATGTACAATCTAAAAACTATGTACCTAATAAAAAAAATTAAAACAAACATCGTTAAAATAAATTATATTTTCATTCAACTTCTACAGATTACAGTGTTAAACGTCTCGAATTATCGTAGGTATAAAAATTCTTTACAATTTCCAGTGATTAAACAAAAAAAAAAACGCTTTCTTAAAAGTAACTTATTAATAAATATTAATAACAATATATACAACAGAAATCATTATATTATACGGTAAATAAGGTGAAGGTCGTGTAACTATACGTTACTGACTCTCACTACTGCTTCATTTGACCTAAAGAAACCGAACCAGTTAATACGAATAATAGCGACCGAAACAAAACTTACCCATCATCAACTTCTCGGTATAACCCTTCTGCAGACGTTGCGGATTTTCTTATAACCTGGTTGACAAGGCACATTCACTATATTGCCCGTTTTAATCCCGTCATCGGCATGATGTCCCAGGTATTCCTGGATGGTGCGGATCTCCCGTTTAGAGCGAAAATAGGTTGGCACTATCCCCCCCAGGGCGGCGCAAATCACCGTCCAAAGTAGCACGAAAACAGCGTATTTCATAGTGTTACCTGGTGCGATTGCTTACGATCCCACTACTCGATGGTAATGAATGAGTAATGGCTGAGAGGCGCGAAAGTGGTTTCACGTAGTACATGTCACGATTGTCATGTGTATAAAACTCGCTTATCTGTAGTGGCGATAGCGAGAATAAATACCGTAAAGTATGCGGTGAAACGTACGTATATCATAATAAAAAAAAAGTACTTAGTACGAATTGTTTTAAAAATTTTATTCATTTTAAATTGGCTAAAGAAAGAATGTGTGTTTTATTCACTGCTGGACATGGATTTCATATTTATTCATCACCAAGTCGAGTCACGAATAATAGATAAGAATTCCTGTTTTTTTTTTATCAATAATATAGGAGAGAAAGTTAAGATCCCCTCATTCGTTTGATATCAATATTTTGCGAATGTTTATTTACTTCGGAAACAGGAACACCACAACGATTGCAAAATAATAAATAAAATTAAGTGACAACAAAAAAATTAATTGACACTTATGTGCGTACATTGATACAGTAAAAAAAAAAACCAAATACGACGTCATTAATCTACTCATATGAAAGCGAACATATTCAAAATCGAAGATGAATTTTGAAGGAGATAAACATTTAGGAAATGAGTGGTTATCATCCCAAGCTATAAACGCAGACCACATATCCGATAAATTTCATACTATTCTTTCTCTATATCAACCAACAAAACGTGCATAATTTGCAACCTCCGTAATAAAATACGACTAAAATGAAATGGTTTGGATTCTACTTCATTAAATATTCAAAATGATGGCCAATAATCTCCATACAATAAATAGTACGATTTTGTTTCAAACGGCTGTCCTGACATTCCACAACATTTCTGGAGTTATTAAATAAATGCTTTTCTCCTATATGTAATTTGAGACATTTCAAATTATGATAAACCAGACACCTTGTTAGCTCAACTGGTAGGGTGTCCACCCGGCAAGGGGGAAGATACCTGGTTCAAATCCAACACGAGGTAAAATTTTTAACATAGAAAATTTCCTCATATTAAAAAATTACAGTTATAGCAGAAAACGGCAGAAAAGCATTTATTTAATGATTTCACACTGTAAGAAAATTGCACTTTGCATTTCTGGAGTTATTCGTTGGCATTCTTCAACAATTTTTTTTTACGTAACTGTTGTGAGGAAGCTGAACCTAAGCAGCATACACCTAATTCCAGTGCGTATTTGTGTCGCACATTTTGGCCTGCATGATTTTCGTTGAATAAGCGAGCTGTAGATCTTGCAAATGCACATAATACAAAGTCACTTTTGTGTGTCCACACGTTCTTGGATAGAATCGACCATAACAATTTATTGTGAATTCTACTACTAAACTAAAAGTAGACTCCACTACAGAACTTTCCACTAAACAATGCAAACGTAAACTAATATACCGTAATCCAGTAATTGGGTTTTGGAACCTTTGGTGTAACAATAACTATCACACTGACACAAGTCAATGCTAGGTACACTATTAATCATCTCCTGATGATGCTAACTTGGTTAGCGAAACGCGCGTCGAGAGATTGTGCATTGTTGTTTGGTGATAATGGAAAAACCTAGCATTGACTTGTGTCAGTGTGATAGTTAATATAGGTACCGTACAAAATAAGTGTCTAAAGCTGAAAACAGAAGCGAGAAAAAATGGAGAAGAACGACATTAAAATGGTAAGCGAATGTAACAAAAATATGTAACAAAAGGAGGTTACCTTGGTTACCACAAAAAAATTTGCGAAATATCAGGAGACCACATAGAAAAGAGCATTTTTAGGTTGCAAATTATGCAGTTTTTGCTTACTGACTACAAAAAATGACTTTTTGGTGTATGTTGCCGTAGAAAGAATTAAAAGACATCATTTTGAATGAGTGGTCACAAGAGCCATGTTTCCTATTTAAATTTTAAGCGTGAGGGCTGCTAAAAATACAAAATAAGAAACATTCTAAAAATACAAAATAAATCTTTAATCTTGAAATTATATGTTCTTTCATATTTTTGTGTTTTCCGGTCGTACGCGGTGACATATCTCTGTCAAACTATACATATTCTGAAAGCTGAGAAAATTTGCTATCTAACATAAACGGGAACCCCGAAAATCGCGCTTTTTCTACACTAAAAGGCACTCAGAAGAAGACCAGGCGAAAATTACAACATATGCTATTACAATCCTAAAAATCGGAGATACATTTTCTGAGTGCCTTTTAGTGCAGAAAAAGCGCGATTTTCGGGGTTCCCGTTTATATTGGCTAGCAAATTTTCTCAGCTTTCAGAATATGTATAGCTTGATACAGATATGTTACTGCGTACGACCGAAAAACACAAAAATATGAAAGAGTGCTACGATTTGATATCCTAGCTACGATGTGGCCCCCTAGAGGCGTCTGGGGGCCACCTACGCCGTTTTGGAGTCGATACTCGTACTCTACGGGGTCGAATTAGGGGGTATACAACTTCTCAGGCGAATCGAGATAAAAAAAAATTTTTTTGGTTTTTTCGCATGTAACAACATAAAAAAATTGAAATTTTTTTTCTCATGGATTCGCGTCAAAAGTTGTATACCCCCTATTTCGTCCCCGTAGAGCACGAATATCGACTCCAAACCGGCATAGGTGGCCCCCAGACGCCCATAGGGGGCCATATCATAGCAAAGATATCAAATCGTAGCATTCTTTTATGTTTTTGTGTTTTTCGGCCGTACGCGGTAATATATCTCTATCAAACTATATATATTCTGAAAGCTGAGAAAATTTGCTAACCAACATAAACGGGAACCCAGAAAATCGCGTTTTTTCTGCACTAAAAGGCACTCAGAAACTGTATCTCCGATTTTTAGGATTGGCATATATTGTAAATTTCTTCTTCTGAGTCCCTTTAAGTGCAGAAAAAGCGCGATTTTCGCGGTTCCCGTTGATGATTATGACAATGTATTTCTTGTGTGAATCGTTGAAGCAACATTAATAAAGAAAAACTCCTCACTTATTTTGAATGATTCGTTTATTGGCAATTTTCTTATATTATTATTCTAATTGTGAGTTAAAAATATTGAACATTTTCATTGTTTATATAATAGTTATTATAATAAATCGAGATATTAAATAGAATTCTTTCCTATAAAAAAAATAAATATTTTGTTAGTTTAATAAATTTAGAAAAAATCAAAAAAATACCTGGCTCTACCAAATTCGATGAAAGCATTTTCCGTGTATTCTTTTTTCCCCTCTGGCGCACTTGGCAAGGATCGCCTTTTTGACGATGTTTCCTCCAGGTACATCACTAGCACTCTCTAAGCGGTAAGCTTGAGAAAAAATCACAAACAGGAGCATCACAACAATCGATATTATAACGGATAATTTAAAATCCATATTTATACTATCGCAAACTCTATCTGAATTAAGAATGGAACTGTACAGGAAAAAAAAATTGTTTAAAAATGCGGTTGGTAAGTCGTTTTAGGTGATAAGAAATCTAGCAGGAAAACCGCAAGGAATGAATTGCCACGTTTATACTAAAAAAGAAACTAACAAAAAATGGTGATATGTGAATATTTATTTAATATGAAAATCTATGAATTGTACTTACATAGTTACATGTTAGGTTTGTTAGGTTGGCCTACATCAGTGTTTCTTATAAATATATATTTATGTAAATTGTATGAGAAAAATGGGCGCTCATGTAGACCAGCGTACAAACTAATTTTATTATTAAATTACATACAATAACTGCTACTTAGGATTATTCTATTTCTTCGAACAATCTGGCACTACCTGCGAGAATAAAGACAATTACACTTCACTATCTTTCACTCCGTTAAACTATTAGAATTACCTTACTATGTTTTGATATGTCTTCTATAATCAATTGGTCCGTATGTTTCGTCAGGGTTATCTCTTCCATCGCCAGATGCCCCTAACGGAAAGCGCTTCTTCACCAGCCTACCAGCTTCCACATAATTTAGATTTAAAACAACGAATATTACAGCGAAGAACAAGTAATGGATAAACCGTAAATTCATTTTATTTGCTGTCACTTTCGAACCGATCCAATAATTGCAAAAAAAGTTTTATCCACAAATAAATTACCGCAGCAATCCGCTTAATGGAAACCTTTATTTATGTTTGTTAATTAGTACCTAACAATTGAACAATTATTATTAATTATATATTAATCTACTTAAAAGCAAATTTGATACGGTAATTAATATTCATAATTGCGAGTCAATTAGTAGCGTATAGGTAAAATGGATGCCCCGTAATTAGTTCCGCTATATTTTGTTCTAATTAAATCTTAAAATACCCTATAATAAAGGATGTGACGTGATTCGAGTGTAATTTATGTTCCCGATAAGACACCCAATCCAATATATTTCCATTTATATATATATTTTTTTTAATACAAAATAATAAAAAAAAGTGTTTTTACACAACAATATATAGATGATTCATTTTCCATCTGCGATTCTGGCTTATTACTGAAAGTAAAAGGTAGATTTCCGTTTAGTAAAATTACCAAACTTTAGTCATTAACCCGAAGAAAAAATATATTTCTGTGATAAAAACAAAAAAAAATTCTTTATGTGGTACAGTAGTTTATTAATTCGGGCAATTCATAAGTTTGCATTTTCAACCGAAGGCCAGATACATCCAGAAATGCTTTTTTTACCGTCTACTTTGCCCTGCTAAAATACCAAGAACTTAGATACAGTGTCCCACATTTTTTATTCGCAAGCATTTACTCGGAAACTAATAGGTCCTAATAGAGATAAAAAGTTGCAGTAAAATTCAGTGGAAATGACACGACAATGTACATTAAATTCTGCCATTACCCCCTTTCCCCAGCTTATTTTTTTCGCGAGTTTTCGATTACCTTCCAGGTTTGTAAATACAGTCATACGTATTTTTTTATTCTTATTATTATACGTAATGTTCTCGAATAGTTGCGAAAAGTGTGTTTAAATGGACTGAAGTGTGCCGGTTCCCATGAAATATGACTTGGCGTCCCTTCTAATGTCAAACCGATCCATATGATTAGAATAACAATGACAGGAACGCCGATGAACATATGTCAATTGTGTAATATGACAGAATAGTTATTTGTATTGCTAGGCCAGAAATTATAGTTTTACGAATACTCGCAAAAGAGTTTCTGGCACACACTATTTTTTGCGCCGACAAATCTTAATTTTATTGAAAATAATAAAAAGAATTAACGCTAGGGAGTTAACGGTACAGGTTGGCAATACATGTTACGTATGAATCTTGAATTTGAAATCAGGGTTAAGTTACCTTAGTATTTTGACGTTTTAATTTCCTTGGCAGTTTTGTTACATATTTAATAAGGGCAATGGAGACTTCAGCTCATGCTATAGAGGTTGCGCAACAAGCTATTAACAATTTATTACCCGTAAAATCTGCCGAAAATTGATTTGGAAAGAATATGAATTAATTAAGATATTGTGTAACGAAAATTCTGTCATCTGTCATTGTCTGTCATCTGTCATTGTCTGTCATCTGTCATTGTCTGTCATCTGTCATTGTCTGTCATCGAATATACAATTAATTACAGAAGTGTCAGTAATTCGAATATATATGTTCCCAACCTGTAGTGATCTTTTTGCCGGCCTAGGCCGGAGAATGATATGTTTCTGGCCGATTTGAAGTAATGCAAAATCAGTGTTTCTGGACGGAGACGCAAAAAGTAATTTTGATAACATTAGAAGAACAATAAGTTTCAAACACGCGTTATTATTGCTTATTATATCAACATAATATACCAAAATTCTCTGCTTATTCTATTTCGAGAAATAAAAAAGAGAAAATCTATATTTCTGATTCAATATTTTATTATTTTCAAATGATATATTCAAAATGCCGACCATTTTTCCGCTGAAAGTAATTTTCACCGACATCAGAGCCTGGTGCAAATGACTGTGGTATACATGAAAATTATATTTCTTTAATATTATTATCTCTAATTAATTCAAACTTCTTGCCCTACACTTTGCTTGACTAACATCATTGAATTTTCTGTAAATGTCAATAGAACTGCCAAGTCATTCTCCTCATTTGTTGCCGTTTTTGTTCTTTCTATCATTTTGTAATTAACTTTTCAACAAGCCGTTCAAGAATTCTGGCAAAACTGATCGCTTCTGGATGTCGCCTTTCGGTAAACCGAGCCGTATAAATTCTACTAGCAAGAAATCAGTTTTTCACGCTCTCATACAATATAAAAAGCATATCGATGAGTTATCCCATTGAATGATTCATTTCTTTTTAACAAAACATTACCCGCTTAATAAGTAGGTACAGCTACGTATTCCAGACAAGAAATTTGTAAAAATTTGTCAATAAAAAACATGCTTTTTTTCCATGGCCGCGCTCGTTTCTTCGCAATACGATTCTATCGTAAAAAAACTGAAAAGTTTACTAGCTCTAAATTTAACCGTTGTTTAGATATTCACGATTTTGTCAAAACATTTGCATCTCTTTCTATTTTCTATTCTATAAGCCATTATAGATAATTACGGCATAAGAAAAATAGTGGTACTTACCAAGTACTGATGTCAAAGAAACTACGACATCATACTGAGTGTTCATAAATCGATCGTCGGGTTCGACAATGGGAAATTTTACAATTGTCAAAACAATAACATTCCAGGAGTACAAACTTGTGTTTGCAGATCTTATTGTAGTCCAATTTTCATCATTAATCGCTCTTTGTTTCATTGAACAAAAAAAAAAAATGAAAATAACGTCTAGTTTTCATTTTTTTGTTGTTCATGTTTTATGAATTATTTTTTTTTTAATACGGCCTTCTCAAAATAGAGAAACATACCGAGAGCTACCCAGACCGATGACTTATAATTGAAGATTGGTATAAATAAATGACACGTATTTACTGGTGCATGCAAGATAATATATTTATTGAAATGTGATAAAATACAACAGAAAACTACAAATTGAATTCTTTTGAACCGGCTTCTTTTTTGTCTTTTCCTCCATTATACGTTATTTCTTAGTTGTATCCATCAGTCGAAAGCTACAAAATCTCCACCTGTAATGACAAACAAACAATTATTATGTATAAAATTGATAGAAAGCATAGGTACACAGCAGAATTAATAAATATTTGAAGAAGAAAAAACTATAGATTGATTATCAGTGCAGTAACACTGATATAAATGCTTTTAAATTCCAAAACGTGTTTATACAATTAAAATTTAAATTTTACATAAAACCTAAACTCATTTAAATACAACAAAGGCACACCTGTAAGTTCTCACCTTTGCGTTTAATGCATTTCCCATTGAAATAGTAATGCTCAGGGGCGCATCTGCTCGCCGAAATTATTCGCCTTTTGACGAGTTCGCTTTCGTCAATCGGTTTCTGTTCTTCAAACTCAAAATCGTCGTAGTTGTCATCGTATTGAACATATCCATGGATGGTGCCCGCTAATAGCAACACCCCCATCAAGATCAGAATGGTCGATTTGGCAACCATCTCGTCGGGTAATTGAGCAAGTTGTAAATGAGAACAGAAGAAAAATGAGCGGATTATATTAAAATGTTTGCTGCCGCCCGGAAGTAAATTACGCAGGATTAATTATATTGTTGCTTGTTAATCGCGCGGCTGTAGATAAATGATTTAATGATACTGTATAAAGTTTGGGTGTAATAACGAATCTGAAAAATGGTACTATATGGATATACAGGGTTAGTAAAAAGTCCCGGAACGGTCGAATAACTTTGTTATTTGGAAATTATGATTTCTGAAATTTGGTATGGGGGTATAGTTAATATAAATGCATTTTATGCAATACAGTTAATATTTTTTTCACTTCCGGTTTAATCGGCAATACGTCCAACTTTTTTTTTTTAAATGGAACGCCCAGATTACGTTCAGGAAGTATTAAGATGTTTATTTTTATTCACAAGAAAACAGTTAAAAAATTAAAAAAGTATCCTAATACAGAAAAATCAAGGTACCTTTGAAAAAAGTTGTTGTTTAGTGTTTGCATTCTTTTTGCCGTCACATTTGACAATTTTAAAAGCGTTTTAACTTTTACATCGCTATAAATTTACTTATTTTAAACATTGACACATTTGAAAATGGCAGAAAAACTTACTGAATCAGAACGAATTGAGATATTAATGATGCGTGGGTACGGTGATCGTCAACGTTCTTTTGAAGAGGTTTGTTTTTTTTTAATACTGTTTATCCGGATCGTCACATTAATAAAAGTACGGTATGCCGAACAATTCAAAAGTTTGAAGTCTTTCATTGTATCAAAAAGAACAGTTTTCAATGTTCAAAATAAAGACACCCATAATCTCATTGTAATAATAGACAATCTCATTGATTTTAAGAGGAATATATCATAAGTTTAAATTTAAGCATATATTCATTTCAAAGATTTATATTTAAGGGTAATTTTAAATCAAGAAGTTGTAAATGTTATTTTTGCAATACAGAAATAGGGATTCAAGGTTATACTGCCGGACGTGACTGTGCCTGTCTATAAAGAGGTGGTATAGAGTGGGAAGGGGATTTGCATTTACAATTTATCTAGTTTTGACAACGTTTTGCCATTGCGTTGTGTTTTATATGTCGGTATTTTATAAGTGTGCAATTCAGAATTTGAAAAAAACGTTTCGCAGGTTTTATCTTCTTGGGGCTGCACAGAAGATACAATAAATATTTTCCAAATTAAGTAATGCTTTATTATTTAGTATTGAATTACTCTTTGGACGGCAGGTTTCCGGAAAGCACCTTATATAAGGAATATAAAGAAACGGTTCTCTTATTATTTTAAATCAAACATTTATTTTTGTAATAAATTCTTGTTTACAACGCAATAAAATTGAAGGACTTCATTTTCGGAGGTGTAGTACGGATCAACGCAGATTTCTTTTTTGCCATTTTATTCTGGAGAAAACTGTAATATAGAGTAAGATAAATGCGAGAATAAAATATTACTAAAACTAAAAGTCTGTCAAAAAAAAAAATTGAGTAGGTACCTGAATCGGCCTGACATTTCCCACTTCTATATTTCGAATAGCCGTCCCTACAAGGGATGTAGCAGGTGAGACATCTTGCCTTTCCGCGTGGTTTCTTTCCTAAATGACGGGCTTCCATCTCGAGCACCAGAAGTGCCGCTACAACGGCGAAAATCAAAAAAGATATTCTGAAATTCATTTTTTGATTGTACGCTTTGAGCAACGGATAAAATAATGAACAGAGAAATAAGTTGAATTGCATAATTATTAGGCATTGTATTATCGCAATTCCATTTCCTAAATGTAATGCGAGGAATTAATTAAATTTAATTAACCCTTAAGAGGAAAAAAAGAAACGCAAATTATGTTATAATTAGGAGTAATTTCACTAATTAATATGTTTTTGGTTGAAAAATAGTTTTCTTGTAGTGAATTTGTTCTTTTCTTACTTATTCAATAGATCCCAACAGGTTACTTATGATGGTCGTTTATCTTCTCCACTCCCAATTATATCAGGCGTTCTTCAAGGCAGTATTCTGGGACCTTTACTTTATGTAATTGACTCCTCAAACATCATTAAGTGCGTGCAATATTGTAATTATCATCTTTATGGTGATGACACACAACTATATTATACCTTCAATCCTGGAGACATATGTGAAGCTCTCTCATACATAAATAGTGACCTTCAGTCACTTGTAAACATGTCTAAAAAACATTGTCTTAGAATAAATAATAAAAAAACTTCTGTTTTAGTTTTTGGCCGTGAAAAAACCCGAGCTGCGATTTTGAAGGATTGGCTTTTGTGATTGTCTTTTCGTATTAACGTATTGATCATAACTAAAGATCGGATTATATGCAAAAAAAAAAACTTAAATATATGAGCATATATATGCATGGATTTTTCAGGAAATGATATCTACATATTCATCAAATTTACTCGTGCTAATATTTAATATTTTTAATAATTGTTTAAATAAATTGAGTTTCAACTCGTAGGCCTTTACGTTCATTAATAAATCATAAGCGTATTTAGTTATCCCTGCAGTGCCTCGTTAAGAACATTTAAGTGAGTAACTATGTCCAGGGTAAAGGCAAAATGGCAAAGCCAAATGTGGTTTTTGAGTTTTATTTCTAAAAATAAAATTACCTATATCAATTTTTCAATTTCTATATTCGGTGAAGAACTTCTCCCAAACTTAACCAACGAATTTGGCTGTGGTAAAGGACATCTGAGTTGTATCCATTATGTTTCGAATCAAAATATCTGTTAATGTTGTATCCCTTTAACACTGCAATACTACCGGTTGCCACTTGCCCAGGGCTGCTCTAATCTATCATAAACTTTTTTCAATCGAGAAAGAAAATTTTTATTTTTGCCTGAACATTTCTGTAAGATTCCAATCTATAATATTTGTTCTTTTTTTTATCATATCCAGGTCCAACTCCCGATTGGGTAGTAGGTGTGAACGGCCTAAATTTATGCTTGAAAAACTGCACATGGATAGACAACATGGTAGTCGATCTTTACCCATACGACGCCGGCACTGATGACGGCATCACCTACATGGTAATTGCCAAAAATGCTTATTCATTATTTTTCCACCATTTGGGGCTTTAGTAATGTACGTTTCAGTCGCCAAATGCCGAGACCAAACCTAGAGAAAAGATGTACAGGATCACCACGACCTATCCAGAGGATCCAAGAGCCCCATTCTACGATCCTTCACGATCCGAGATGCACCCTTTGGCCAAGATTTATTTGAAGAGGGAGAAGGTCATCTCGAAGTCTTGCGACGAAAATTTCCTTAACGCTCAGTTGGATGTGAGTGAAAATACTGAAGATACAGTCAGGCGTAAGTCAGATTTGCGAAGAGGAGAATTGTTTACGTAAATACTATTTCTCTTTGCAGCGGAATGCGCTGTCGGTGATTATACTAATTGGAGCGAATGCTCGGTGACTTGTGGAAAAGGTTTGAGGATGAGGACCAGGGAGTATCTGATGCCCCAAAAGGCTGTCATGTTCGGATGCAATAGGCAGTTGGTTTCTAAGGAGATGTGCGTCGCAGTGGTAGCGGAATGCGAGAAGTAAGATTTAAATAAAACAGGAATAACTTATAATCGCAAAACTTCTTCGTTTCTAGTGATGGGCAAACGGCAGATTCCGAAGAACAACCGATAGAAGGCCTAGATGGAGGCATATGCGAGACTAGGGCGTGGTCTCTTTGGTCGGAATGCTCAGCCACTTGCGGTGTCGGCTTCAAGATGAGGACGAGACATTTCAACAACCACATGGGTAGGAAGAAATGTCCCCACGTGCCAATTGTAGAAAAGGAGAAGTGTATGGAGCCTCCTTGTAGAGCCGACCAAATCGAGGTACCCGATTCCATGTGTCCGACGACAGAATGGAGCGATTGGAGCCCTTGCAGCGCCTCCTGCGGCAAGGGAGTTAAGGTACGCACCAGATTGATATTGGTCGACCCGAGTTTACAACAAAAATGCAGTACTAGAATAGAGTTACTGCAGCAGAGGCCTTGTTTAGATACCCCTGATTGTACTTTCGATATGGCTACCGCTAAACGTGAGTTCACGCACCACATAAAAAACAACCTAACTTACATTAAAACCATTTCTAAGAGGTTTGCATGGAAGAAAGCGTCCAAGGACCGTGCTACGGCTTCTTCAACCGCTGGTACTTCGAGCCTAGGAAGATGATGTGCGTACCATTCGTCTATGGCGGTTGCAGAGGGAATAGAAACAATTTCTTAACAGTAGAAGAATGTAACGAAGCCTGCAGTGTAGTTAGAGGTAAAAAACTTCCTACCCTGGAAATCGGTCTCCTTCACTTTGTTTTTATTATTTCAGATGCGCTGTTAGGACAAACACCAAATGTACCTGCACCAATCGCCCATCAGGATCTGCAAAAGATCGACTGCATGGTCACAGAATGGTCCCTCTGGTCGTCGTGCAGTACGACTTGCGGTTCGGGCATCATGACCAAGCGGAGGATGATCAAAAGACCAGCAGAAAATGGGGGCAAAGCATGCCCAAGAGTGCTGCTTAAAAGGAGGGCTTGTCACGCAATCTCTTGCCAATAAATAATATTAGTTTGTAGTAATAGTGAAACTAATTAGCTAACAGCGAATTTGGTTTAGCCTGACAACATAAAATGAAGCTTACTTTTGTCCATTTCTTGTTAGTTTTTTTACATTTGTAATGTGCATTTGTATAAATAATTAAAATAAAAAAACTGTGCTTTATTAATTTTTTTCTTCTTATTATATTCCTGAAACATCGAGAATTTTTTTATTCATAGTCATAATAGTAAATATATATTTATTATATAAACTATCTACTATACTAAATACATTTTAGATTGTTAATGCAAAATGATATTGATATAATCACATTCTTGGGAAAATCTATCTAAAGAAAAGTGAGGTAAAGGCATTAGGTGTAGAATATAAAAAATATTTAAATTATAATAAACAGGAGCTGATCTAGATTCGGATATATTAGATCGGAAATAAGAAAATGAAGTTTCTGTTAAGATACGACAATTACACGATGAAAATTAATATAAATTATGCCGCAAGATAACGTATAAATAATATTTTGTCAGCGCCATCTACGTTTCAAAAGCTACACTTTAATTTTTAAATACTACTAGCGACATCTATCTACCACTAGATTTTGCTAGACATGTGCACTATTGACAATAAGAGTGCGCCACATCTCATTAAATGTTGTCTACCTCACAGATTTTTGTAATTCAGTACTCACCTATTGAAATATAGATGTCGCCGTGTATAAACTGAATATACGTAATAAATTCATAACATAACCTCTTATAAGAAAATTTAAAAATTGTTTTAGATATTTGCCTAGGTAAAGTAGGTTGATATTTGCTTCAAATGTGAATCATATGAAATGCTGTTTAAAATCGATTTTGTTGTTATTTTATTTCTTCGTGGTTAATAACGCCGATACAAGATAGTTTTAGGCATTATTAGTACTTCACAAATCAAGAATTACTCCGTTCTTAAATTATATCGGAACAAGTATTAATTAATTTCTTATGTTAAATCCACACTTTCAAATGTCTGCTCATCTATTGTGCCTAACATCAGGTGGTGGACTGCCGATTTTCACAAGAAGCAAAGGCAGTACAGAAAATGTTAAGTTCTTTTTATACGAAGAAAAACTCTAGCCTTATTGAAAATCATTTCAGTTACCATTCTCAGTAATCGGTTCATTAAACGGGGTGCACATGTTCTCAAAATCATACCAACTAAATTTATTAAACACTTTAACGGAAGACTATTGCTTCGTCTGGCATGAATTCCACGACAGGTAAGTGCATATTAATTTACTACATGAAATAATGATCGAATATCATTATCGGTCGACTACAGCATCGTTTTAATCGGCATTGCTGCTGGATGCTCCAAAGAGATTCTACGTAAAGTGCTACAATCGGCTTTTAACGCTATGATTTTAATAGTGGGTTTCGACGAAATTAAGTCGCAACGGAATATAGAGCGATTAAAAAGGGAATTGAGGGTATATAATTCGAATTGTGTAAGAATTACATGTTCAACCAGCAAATCTATATGTTTTAGCTTTGTTATCCTATCATGGATCGGTTATTAGATTGTTTAGACTGTAGCGACTCGAACAATAAACACACTTCTGATTTAATACAATTAGCGGAGTGTGTTTTATGCCAGGAGAATCAAATAATACAAGTATGTCCTATTCATATTAAAGGGAATTCAAGGGGTTAGGATAAAAGGGATGTACATACATAAGTGGCAATTGGCAGAGCTGGAAAGATGTATCCTAAAAATAACTTAAAACATAATTTCAGATACAGTGTCTGAAATCTTCACTTTCTATTTTTGTATATTACCTTTGACTAATTACGCAATGATTAATAACAATACTGGCTATAACATAACGAAATAATCTTTGATTTAATCTTTGCTATTTCTAAGTCTACTCTAAAAAATGTTTCAAATTTATGATTTCATTTCGGATTAGTGTTTCTAAAATTGAATTAAGTCGGCTTTCGTTAGACTAAAATGAATTTATATGTATTCAACATTATTTTCACCTTTATATTAGATAGAAAAACACTTCCAGGTGCTCTTTTATGAGGAATACATCCAGCTCTAGCCGATTACATCATGTTTATTTAAAAATTTACTTTTTCCATTAATATTTTTCATAGATCGCATTGAATACATATTCAGAATGTGTGGATTCAATGTTTAGTTGCGTTTTGATCCACGGAAGGATAGCTGTCGCTACAGAAAGTTGGTGGAGTTTATCACCAGATGAATTGAAACTGCTCACTTTGTTAGCGTCTGTTGAAAATACCACTGCCAATAAAGACATACCAGTTTTCTTGCCACAAAAAAGCCCTAATGCAAGTATTAAACAGATATATTACAACATACATATTTCTATGATTTCCCATTTTATAATTTCGTCAGGCAGCATTTCGATTCATCGCAATTACTTTAATACCAGACGTGCAAATATGTTGCTTATGCGGACCCACTCCGACGTTAGATGAAATTGAACTATTAGCTGCACAATGCTTTAAAACAGTAATGGAAAACTTAGGTGCAGCTGTCCATTGCTATCCAAGGAACTTTCCAACGACTATCCAGATGGATACGGGCATTTTAGGGTAATTACACGTTCTATATCAAAATTTTTATTTCGATGTGAATCTTTCCTAACAGTCTCCTTTTAATAAACACTAAATATGGAAAATATATGATATCACGGAGTCCTCAACAATTATTTGGTAAACGAACAACCAGCGGCTCGCACCGACTAGATATATTACGCAGTTTCTATTATCAAGCGGTCCTGAACTATTTGGTCGCTAAAGACGATAAAATATTGGCTGAAGATAGCGAACGGGCATCAGACAATGTCGATCTGAAGGAAAATGTCGGGAAAGAGACCTATTGGTGCTCCGAATATCATAAATGCCACGCAGTTAGGGTTAATGAGAATATATTGTGCGTGTTGTATAATTCTTCGATCCCGACACACGCCGTCCGTTTGGTAACGCAGAAAACTCTGAGAATGTTGATATCCGATAAGCTAGTATGTTGGTAATCAAATTTAAGTGAAAAAAGTGAGATTATATTGCTGAAGATAAACGACAATCATTTATGCTATTTTTGAAAGTATTTTTATATGTTTTTTGATAAAATATATTTATATTTTCGTATATTTTTATTCTGTATAATAAAAACACAATTCACACTTTCATATTCAACAGCTTCCTACCCACATACCTGAATCCCCTTTTGTTAAAATATATATATCACTTTCAAATATTTTATTTACACTTTATTTGAGATTTTGATGTGATCGCTGAGTGAAGGAATTAAATTTATTCATATTAAAATCTGTTTTAATTCAAGATTTGTAATATAATCTTTTAGAACCATCTCATATGCTTTATTTTAGTACAAAAATTACTATTTAGAACTGCTTTTTTAAAAATATAACCTAAAAATAATAAACATTATACAAATAGCTATTACAGATTTCTGCAACGAAATACTCAACTATTACAATGTAGATGTCGCCGTAATAAATTAAATATCTGTATACGAAAGTAAATAGAGACTACGAATTTTTGCTATTAACTGCTTAGCTATTAAAATATAGATGTCGCTTTATAAAAATTCAATCCATAAAACACTAACCAACAAAACAAACCGACCACCTTATTACATACGGATACGGATTATTGTCCTACAAATTTCGGTCTTTTATTATTTAAATCAGGATTTAAAGTGTTATATTTTTGTTGTAAAAGTTTCATATTGCTATCAATAGTAGGTATAAAAAGGATAATCAATCAAACAAAAACGAAAATTTGAAGGCAATCATATTATCTTTTACTTTATTTTATTAATTTAACAAACCCATTGAGTTTATTTGAACACTAAGTACTGTTCATTTAATAAAGTGAGCGCTATTAAGAAATAACCAAAATTGCAGACAATTAAATGTATAATTATGTTGAAATTAGCTATTTCCAAATTTTCTGCCAATATGTAACGTTAAATTGTCATAAAGACGGCACTTCTCTTATTTCACACTGCTCATAATCCATATCTTGCGTAAATTGGATGTGCAGCAGACAACACTACAAATAATTTATGTCGGTAAATACTACGTATACATCTCATAGGAGATGTGACCATTAAAACTGCGACGTTTGCCGGCGTTGTAAATAACAGCCATCGCACTCTAATGTAAATAACTAACCACCAGATGATCAATTATTTACCCTTTAGCAAGTTATGAAATTATTTATTCAAAATATGATGTTGATCGACTTTGATAGTGATAAATAAAATACATCGTCACGGGTACTGCATTATGAAGTCAACTTATACACGTTTTTAAAAATATACTGCCAACTTAAGTTTAAAGAAGAGAAATTCGATGGCCTTCTTAGAGGGTAAATTTAATTGATCATATTATTGTATTTAATGCTTGGGCGTACAATTGAAGAATTTCCGTGTTTAATATTGCAAACTGGAGTAAATGAATTATTCTGTCAATTTAAATCGACCATTCTGTCAAATCTACGGAGGACATGACGACAACATGGCAGACTTTTGACAGATTTCCTCCAAATTCAACTTTGACAGTTAACAGCATGGAGAAAGTTGTAGACGTCAGATGTGGAAAACCGATTTTAAAATTGAAATATCGTTCTCTGAAGGGTATACAGATATGCTCCCTGGTGCTGTACATCATCCTATTCATCTACTGTCTCCATTTGTTAACGGTAAGCTCCAGAATTTGGAACACTTTGAGCGTCTACATCAACATGGTATCCAAGAACGGTATAGTGTTCCCCTTTCTGGTATGGCTAGAATGCCTGACGTGTATCGTCGTCAACACATTTGTGATCCACTTTTTACGCAAGGCGTTCAGCGGCACCAGAAACAAATACGTCAGCTCCATGCTGTTCCTCTTCATCGTGATCGGTTTGATCGTGGTGTTTCTGTTATGCTTGATATGCGTCTTGATCCTGATGCACACTTACTCGTCTTCAGAAGAACTCCACGATGGCATCATCGACGCCATGAACAATTATTCCAAGGATTCCAATATTAAATCGGACATAGATATGATGCAGATAGAAAACGACTGCTGCGGCAGTAAAAACTATAGTGATTGGTACGATATTAAATGGTATGACGCCAACTTGATTAACACACAGTAAGTAGACATAACAGCGATCTTCGTATTGACGATAAAAAGTGTTAAGTGATTGTTAATACGCTGTGTCTAGCAACACTTTATAATTACATTGCATGTTTTTTCTTTTAAATGGATGTAGGTACATACATAAATGTTAAATTTTACATCAGACAAAATTGAAAGTAAATGTTACGACAACGATAAAATTAAACAAATTTAAACTGCAAATAAATAAAACTTTCACAAACATGCTTATTGTTTTAACATTTGACACTTCCTGTCTCTATAATGACATTGCTACCAACTTGTAGGTTAGTTATTTTAACGATACGTTAACGATATTTGTCTTTAAACTTATGCATTTATTTTAATTCGTTCCGTTTCACAACATTAAAAGAATCCTTTTCCTTCAAGAGCTTTCCCATCGCTAAAAGGAGAAACCCCCTTCAGTTGCTGTTCCATCTATTCTTCTTATCCGTGCATACATCATGGTATAGAGGTCGCTTCTGACGCGTATATTTATAGAAAAGCGGCCAATTTAAGTATTTCAATCACTGGCTGTCACACAGTCATTTTGAGCGCTAAAATATCGACTGGATGGAATTTGGTGTGGAAAACCGTGCTACTGTTACTTCTGCAGGTTGAAACCGTTGTTAAATTTAAGGGAGGTTCTATTTCGAGATTTATAGGGGATGATACTGACCGCTTTGAGACTGATTCAAACTGCACACACCGAACGAAAATCTTTCGATAGAGAGGACAAGGTCTACACTGCTTGGTTAATCGGTTGTTATGCTGGAAAGATGAAGAAACAACTGCCGAAACAGCAAAAACCGATAGCGGAGACCGATGATGATGTGAACGAAAGGGAACTTGATGAAGATTAAGAAAAATGTTCTATTTAATCATATATCAATATGAAATATCACTTTTCTGTTTGTATTATACATATAAGAGGCTTGTTAAAGATTAGTCTAAAATAAAATATTATTTGTAGGTTAACTCTGTTATTGTTGTGGTGCATTTGTTTTATATACGTCTTTTATTAACAGGATGGTGGTAAATTTAAATTCCTAATAGTAATGCGTACGAAGAGTACAAGAGAAACATGACAGAGGGCATCGTAGGACTGTCAGACTGTAACGAACAAAAACACTAAATAAAAGCTAATGCAGACAAAAAGGATATTCCGGCGGAAATCCTAAAATATGTAGGAGGCAGACTAAAAGAGAAAATTAGCACCTTGCTGAGCGGAATATAGGACAAAGTGCGGATGTCACTGCATTGGAGAATGAAGAATAATTTAACACCGGAAACTACAGAAATATCTCGCTGGTTGATGCCACATATAAAGTTCTAGTGAGAATTATTAGAAACAGATTGGCTACTTAGAAAACCACACACATGATGAACACATTAATTAACGTAAGATTCACGTAGTACAATGTGTCCCCGGATGGACTGAACAAGAGGGGAACAAATTATTTGTAGCTTAATAAAAAAATTTCATTCTTTATAAAAAAATTTACTTGTCTCAAAACCACCAATTCTGAAATAAAAATCTAAATATTTTTTTTAGCAGCTAAGAAAATTACAAAAAAGACTTTTTTTGCTTGCTGCCCCTGATAAGATGTGTCCAATAAACAGATTAACATAATCTAAGCTAAGGTATTTTTAAAACTTTCTTCCTTGACTAAACTTCCGCGAATGGTAGTGTATATACAAGACCCTTTTGCTAGCACTAGGACAGTGACTATGCACTAGGAAAACTTGCTTTTTCGGACACTAATTTTAATTCATCGTATTCCAAAAGGTTTTATTTTCGATACACCATAAAACTGTAATGGAATTTAAAAATGTACAACCGTTCTATTCTGAGAGGACGTTATCGAACGTTTCAGACACAGGCGCCATCTATGAATGCTGCGCCGACATACGCCGGAATCGCCCGATCCCGCAGTACGCCCAAGAGTCTGGTTTGATCGGTTAGCTTTGCATTTTAGGGCGTCACGTAAAAAAAAAAATAGCGTCCCGTCTCCGCGAAACGACCCATCGGTCACCGGTCCCGTGTGCTATCGGACCTAGGGCGTCTCTGTTCGCCGTACGGTACGGGAGTGAAAGGAAACGCGCGGTCACGTGCGATTACCACCACTGGCGTTGTCGGCCGGCGCTTCGCAAAACGATCGCGGGCGGCCGGCTTTCCTGTCAGTGTCAAATCGTCGCTGCCATTCGGAGGTTATGCGTTAGCGCGGCCTACTCGGTTTTATTTTCGGTGTGTGTTTGTGTCCGTCTCTTAAGAACGGCAGTGCGGATTGATTGGGTAAAATTAAGAACACGTTAACGCGTAATTATAGATAAAAATGAGACGGAATATAAAAATACTTCTGCTGTGTTCGATAACGTGGATGTTTGTTATTATTTATTACTTGCAGACGGACGGGGATACCAAGGTTAGTTTGAATTGTATTTTCGATACACTAACTATGAACAATTGATTCGTTTTATGAAAATTTATTTGAGGTACTAAATTATTTACATTTAATAATACCAGGAAGTTTATCTACATCGTGTCTCATAAAAACCTAACCAGAAATAATAAATTAAATCACACCTTACCTAAATCCTAAATAAATTTACCTAAACATCACTGATTCATACTGTAAATCCTACATAAAGAAAAATTTAACAAAGGTATTAATCCACATAACCTTAAAATAAAAAAAAAATATTTATTTTATTTATTAGTGTCAGATTTAGATAACATTTTTCGTTTACAGATCATAGACGCTTAGGAGTACCTACTTGTATATTTTTTTTCCCGTAAAATTGACATTTAAAAGTATAAAGTAAAAAAATTACTTTAAAATCGTCGATAAATATTAACTTTGGCTTCTGAATAATCTTAAAGTAATTAAATAAATGTCAAATTAGAAAAAAAGTAGAATATTTACCATGTTGTTCGAAGGCGGATTTATAAATATTTGATTGGTATTAACGGAAGTTCAGGTGCGAGTTTTACGATTACATGAATTCACAATGTCAAGGTTATCTTAGATACCTTTATAACTTCAATACGGAAATGATGCCACTGTTATAAATAGCTTTGATTTGCTTTGACAAAAGTAAACACGGTACCCAAAAATGGTTATTTTTGTAAGTACCTACCTATCTAGAAAATTAAATGTTGGTTTGCATTGGAAAATAAGATATTTAACGAATAAAAAAAACCCATGGAGCATTTCTCCTTTAAAACAGAAATAATGTTTTCCGAAAACTGTCGGAACAATTACTCTACTACTAAAGGAAAAACAATAAAGAAAAAAACCTCAGAAGAACGTTTTTACAACCATTCCTTAATATGGAGAAGAAAAATTAATCTTAAAAGTAATTGTTTTGTGTTGTACGTTTAAAACTGATATGAAATGATTTTATGTGCCAAAACTTAATTGCTACTTATTACCCAATTGTTCTTATTATTGCAACTGTATAATAGAATTAAATTTCTCATGGATGATAAACTGTTTAAACCAGAAGACAATCATCAAAATGAAATGAACTCACATAGTAAAACATCGATTCTCCGGTATACTTTCCATTTAGAGCCGGTATTTCAATCTGCTACTAATAACTTGGCTAATATTTACAGGGAATATTTCAAAAACAATTATTTCAGTTACTCCGTTAATAACTTTTATAAGGAGTTTGAAATACCGGCCCTAAATCTTAAATTTATATTGTGCTGCAATTGTAAATATACGTAACAGATAGACATAATACATTCATAAACTCTTACAAAGACTATATTAAATTAATGTTATGCCTCGTTAAAGATTACAATGCAATGATAAAGTAATCAACTCTAATTATGAACAATTGTATAATTCATGAGTGGTATTCTACGACCTAATTTTCTGTTGTAGTATCCTACTATTTTACAATTTTACACTCATATAGTGTAAAACTACCGAAGCAAAAAGACTAAATTAGAGAGTTTGGAGCGTTAAGTTCACTATTTTGGTATCATAACCGGCTCCCACCGTAAATAATTGCTCGAAAATAATGGTAGGTATAGCAGCACTAACCTCAGCAAAATCGTCACGCAAATACACTGTTTATATGTAGCCTGAATTTTCAACGTTGTGGTTGGATATCTAAAGCTTTTTTCTGCATCATCGTAGCGTTCATAAACAATGCACAGAAATATAAATATCTAATACTAATAAACAATTTACGTTATACATATGTATGAAAGTAATAAAATAAAAAAGAAACCGTTACATTAACAACGATAACACTTTGACATTTGACAGGATAAAAAATATGAATATTATTAGCATTGTTGGTAGTTACTGCCACCTGGTGGTTATTGTTAAAATTACTTTTACCTTTTTCTTATAGCATTTTCGACTTACTGCACTTTTATCCACTGATTGTATTTCCATCTTATTTTAATACATAATATTAGTAAGGGAGATAGATATACTCCACGCATAAAGTGCAATAAGTCGAAAACGCTATCAGATTAAAGTAGATTTTCGTTTGATTAACTAATTCTACTTTTGGAAATACTTGCCATTACTTCAAATAAAAAAATTAGTTTGTAATGTTTTACTTGCACTGTATGCAATGCAAAAACTGCTCTCTAGTGTGCCATCATCCTACTCAATACTTAAATTATTTCCCATTAAATATCAAATTACTGTTTTATTTGACGGTTGAAATCCATCGTTTAACAAATTTGTGTGCAATGGAAATCGTCTAACGTTTTCGTGTTATTACTCATTACTGTATTTTCGCAATATAAGAATTGATTATGTACCAATGAGAGGACAAAAGGTTTACGAAATACCACAAGTGAATGTTATATTATGTAAATTATTAGCCTCGTTTCGTCTGTGAAACAGCACAGTTTCCTTGTTTATAAGACAAAGAAACACGAACAATTAATAACAGGCATCAAGCAGACGATGACTCCAACAATTAACGTTTTGTATAAATAATGTGGGAGAGTTTTTCTATGCGGTGTTAAAAGTCATCAACAGAAATGCAATCAATTCCACGTTTTGCGGTTATATTTTTTGATCTAAATTTTGTGACCTTAATTTCTTTACAACTTTGTTCTTGTTGAGAGGTGAGAGTGTAGAATGTTCGTTTGTTAAATATTCAATATGCAGGTAATTCATTTCCAAATTTTATTACTATCAACCTCAGATTTAAAATTCCTAACCTCAAAACCCCTTGAATGTCATTTCTTGCTTTTATTTGCACGAAAAATTACGCCACCCCGCAATTAGCTATCAGATCAACTCACGAGGACACTTAGTAAGCGTTTTTAGCCTAATGAAAAGACAAATAGAACATCCAGAGGTTGCTCGTTTCGTTGAATATTAAAAGCGGCGGTGTCGTTCTCGGTATCCGTGTACAAACCCCCCGCGCCCATTTACATAAAATCGATAAGCTACCTACCGCAATAGAATAACGTTTATACGGTGTTCGGGAATCGTTGAAAATCGTAGCGATTGTTGAAAAATAACGGCGAGCGTGAAGGAAGACACGGCGAAGATCGGAGCGTCGTGGCGAAATAAGAAAACAATGTTATTGTTAAGTTGGAGATTTTACAGCGCCTTGTGGATTTGCGTGGAGTATTTCTTCGACTTCCTGCCTTGGAAATCTCCCATTTCGTATTCCGCGGACGATCTTATTTACATGAAGCGACGTGCAGGTCGATTGCGTGGTCATCCATGTTAAGTACATCGTAAAAAAATACGAAACGGAACTTTCACCCAATTTTCTATTTTAATGGTATTGTATATTTTTGAGAGTAAACCACATACATGTCACAATATCAATACCATTTCTACAGAGCATTTAAAGATAATTGTGTTTAGAATCACATGCTGTGTAAGCAGGTATATAAAAAACTTGTTTACCATGGCAGATGAAGTTCACAGGTTATGATTTAATATAAAAAGCAGAATATAAAGGAAAAATGTTCACAACAATTTTGTTGTTTACGTTGAAATTATTTTCCAAGCATATTTTTACACTTCCGCTCCTAAAAACGGCAAAAAAAAACTCAAAGCGAGCTCAGGAAAACACGCCAGGTGGAAATTTAAATTAAAATTCTTTTAATTTTACGCATCCTATATATAGGACGCTTAAAATATACTAAGATGAGTCGAAAATGTTTTTTTTTCCTAGCAATTACGTTCTCCGTTACTTTAGCTGATGAAAAACCGGGTTACCCGAGTTATGTAATCGAGTGTTTCAAGAGATATTGAATTTCTTCACTACTGGAAATGAAATTCGCTAAAAATATCCGGAAGTAGTCACGGAAATAAATTGGATTACGTGTGTTGGTAGATTTGCTCTTTAATCGAATCTCGATGCAATAATTTTGGATGGTAGGGTTACTGGGTTTGGTAATAAATCTAGAATCAACAGAAACTCTCGTAAGAGCACTCCTACATACCAAATAATTGCCTTAAGCCGTTCCCGTCTTCTTCATTACATCCGGAATACGTCGCGCACTCCTCTTCCACAAACGACGATAATTAATCTGCATAATTTTCGGTGCCTCGAGCATCTTATTTACCGACGTGGCGGCAGGCAGGGCCGCTGTGTTATCTTCTACGGAAGGTTTACCGTGCTCCAGTAGGCAAATTTAATGGTATGATAAATGATTGACGTAGCTTTTAAATTTGCGGTCTCTCACCGCCACCGCCTATCTCCGGATTTCATTGTGTTAAATTAAAATTAATGGTGCCCGTGCATTGCCCCCCATTAACGGCATCGATCTCTGCGAATACGCCGCTTACAAAATTCCACCGAAATCCATTGAAACGAATGTTGTTAAAATTCTACGTAAGAAAAATGAACTGTCAAAATTTGCTAGAGCGCCATCTATCGTACGTACAATGTTTCTCAATATGAACTCTTACGTCGAGGAATCCTAATTCAAATTAATTATTAATTAGCAATTTAACGTAACGAAGTATTGTTCACTTCGACTTAAATGATTAACTAAATGTTTTTAACCAGCCATAGTTAATAAAGTACGTTCATATTTTCCAATTTGAAGTTGGTATTAAAATTATTTTGTTTTTACTTTCTACGTTTGACAATATAACCAAAACAAATTATTTGAATTAAGTACTAATAAATATGTAATCTAATAGTTTCAAGGATGAGAATTCGCAGATTTCGCGGTCTAACAGGTGCCGAAATCGGTTTAGCAGCTGCGTTAGGTATTATATGTGGTATTTATATCTGGAAACCGGTTTTTACGGAACTTGCAGCTAGGGCTAAAAATGCCGAAAGTGCAGCAGACGTTGGACACGATAAGAAATGAGAAAATCGCTTTGTTTGTGTTATTCGTGCGGTGTTACGTGCATAACCGATGTTTATGTAGATCAAGATTAGAATTAAGTTGAGGTATGTTCTTAAATAGTGTTAAGGTTATAAATTCTTAATAAACCACTCTATAATAATTTTACGCGTATCTACTGATGTTATCGTACATTATTTCCGGTTAAATACCCCAGACACACTAGATTATCACGCGACAGGGCTAAATCAACGATTAACAAGTGATTTACAAACATTATTGAGAGTTATTGAAGTGTTGTTTGCCCAAACACTTTTAACGGTACTATAGAAAAGCCCATCCATATTATCAGTTTAAACAGTTAGTTAATGCGATGACAATAGTCCTGTTTGCACGTCAATTTACTTATTCAAACTTTTTTTTAGAAACACTCCTATGTAAAACTGCCTTTCTAAACCTATTCATACATACATAACCTTGAAATTGTTATTATTGCAATTCCATTAAAAATGTTTGTGGGATTTCTGCGATAAATTTGCCAGGGATGAAGTTCTAATAGTATCAGTGAGGGTGGAAAGGAATCGGATGAGCTAATAAGATATCAAGTTCCCAAGTTAAATTATGGGCACGAATCGTGTCAGTTGCCTCCCACAGTTTAGTGATGCAAATTCGTTAAACCGAAAACCGACCCACGTTAGTTTTTATACTTTATAATACTTTGAACTTTTTGATGTTTTATATATCGGTATATAAAAGAAATTTGCTGGTATGCATCGAATATAATCCGTTATACCAAGAATCAGAGCGTAATTCTGAAATTTCACGGTAAAATTTTAGGTTAATATAACTTGTATCACACACGTCACTTATAGTTAAAAGTATGTGTATTGTGTCTGGTCTGGATTTAACATAGGAAATGCCGTTATGTGAAGTGGAAAATTAATGTTCGTGCGTGGACATTGGTTTTATCACGTTTCAAATTGACAAAGCGTATAGTACGAACGAATCCTTCTCGTGTATATAATTTACCGATAATTTTCCAGTCAATTTGTTAGTTGAGAAATGAGACGGCTAAAACCATGAATTTACAATATATCGTACGATGTCACTGTGAGCCGTACAATACGGTTATTAAACTGAATACATAGGCGTTTGTAAAATCCGTGTGTAAATCGGGTTTTGACCGGTTTATTGGGAAGCAACACAAAAATTACAGAACTTCTATTTTAATGATAAAATAGAAAGTGTTTCTTCTTCCATATACATAGGTTTATGTAATTATTAATTTTACATAAAAAAATACCGTTAAATTTTGATAATTATGAAATATGTAATAAACAAGGCAGTATTTACATTGACATAAAGATTTCGGTATTAGAATGTCCTGAAATTAATTTTGTTTGCGTATAGATTGTGGATATTACCTAAAACAATTATTGCAAAACATCGAAGTATAAGTAGGAAAACAGGAACTGTGTATAATAAAAAATCAATATTTTACGTAAATTATACAAAATGAAATTTATAGCGCTAATTATACGAAAAAATATATATATATATAAGTGTCATTGTTAATTGATGCTAATATTGCTAATAAATTAGATTCGAAAGTTTCAGCGTACAAAATTAACGTAATCAGTGAGTTTTGCTTTGCACTAACTTAATTCTGTGAAAAACCCGTGCGTAACGCTTTTTCTTGTCGTATACAGAAACTAATTATGGTTAATTAAGAAATAAAAGCAAGGGTTTCTATATTGTACAATGGTCGGAGATGCCTGGTCAAAAATAACGAACACAAAAGCGAGGATTATTTTATATTTACCAATTTTACTTAAAAGCCAGCGCGGATTCCGAGTTTCTGTAATTAAAAACTCCATCTCTGAACACGAGAAAGAAATTACCGAACGTCTTGCAAGATCAGCGCGAGCCAGTTTGAAAAATGAGAGTGGCGTAAAACGAGATTATCTAAAAGAACAAATAACATCGGAGAAGCGAAACACACAGAGCTCTCCTGTTCCATTATCCGTTATCGGTATTGACTGATCTCCCCTATTTCTGGGTATCCGCGATAATTGTCTCGTGTCTCTTTCTTTCTTACGTCACCAATGGCGGGATATATAAAAAAAAAATAAAACGTTATTTTTGAATATTGGCTATAGGCGATCAATCAAACCGTAAAGGATATACAGTGTGGCAACCGTTCATAGCACGATACATGTATTAGTAACTACTGGTCGACTGTAAATGGGCGTGCCACCTTGAATTGCCACGCCTACTTAGCGGCACGCGGATGGCATTTACAAACGATAGCGGACGTATTATAAGTTACACGTATAAATGTATTGGGGCATATAGGCAAATCGAAGTCTTTTAGAGTTCTATGTTATAGCATAAGTGATTAATAACATTACATGTGGTAGAAAATACTATTTCTGAAAAATAAAAAGCACTGTTAGAGGTAGTGTGTTCCCGATATAAGTAAATATTTTTAGTTGTTTGAAGCATCAGATAATCACTGACAACATATCAGTGAAGTAATTCATCACAGCCTCATAAACAACATAAAAAATCAAAAATAAATAATCAGAACTCCTAAACTTTAAAATAAAAACTAAAATAATATTGTTCAACAAGTATAAAATCTAAAAACGCAACTATGATAAAATAATGGAAAATAAAATATTTAATTCTTAAAACAGAATTGTATTCAACATTGCAATAAACCTGCAATTAGCTAAAAGAGAATATTATTCTTAAACAATAATAAAATTTGAAGTAAATTAATTTATTAAGTGTTCAAATAAACCTCCCTCTTGATAAGAACAGTAACCCAACCGATCATAAAAATTCCGACGAACATTTGTTAACATATCTGCTGTGACAGTATTACTGATTTCAATAATTCTCGCGCGCAGTTCCTCTAGGTTTGATGGCCGTTGATCACCGTATCCGTATATTATATTATGTAAAAAGGGCCATAAAAAGAAATCGATTGGAGCTAGATCAGGAGACCGCGCTGGCCATTTAATAGGGCCCGAGTTACCGATCCATCTGTTTTCAAAAACCGCGTTTATAAAGTTTGTTACAATGCGTGTATTGTGTGCTGGGCAACCATCTTGCTGAAACAAACTTCATTTATATTAAATCGCTCCCGTATTGCCGCAATAATATTATTTTCAAGTAACTGTAGGTATCTATTTGCGTTTAAATTACCGTCAATGAAAAAAGGCCCAATTATATGATTTCCAATGATACCTGCCCATACATTTAGCTTCTGTGGATACTGCGTTCGCGTTGGTATATATTTAAATGTAGATTTTTACGCGACCAGTAACGACAAACTGGGCGGTTATGATGCCCGTGTAGGTAAAATGTTTTTTCATCTGTGAACAATACGTTGTTAAAAAAAAATTGGTTATCGTGATATTTATTTATCATTCTTTCGCAAAATTCCATTCGGCGATAATAATCATCGGGAAGCAGTACTTGTGAACTTGTAAATTTGTGTGAACGATATTTATTAGTACGTAAAATCTTATGAACCGTTGTTTTAGAGATACCTAATTCGCGAGCAATTTGTCGAGATGACATAGTGGGATTTACTTCAACTAAAGCACATACTCGAATTTCTATATCGCTTACATTCTTATCCGGAACAACTTTATTTTTATTATTTACTAAAGAAAATGTAGTTTCAAATCGATTAACGGTCCTACGAATGGTGCTTGCATTGGGAATTTGACTTTCGGGGAAATTAGCTGCAAATAAATCCCGAGTTACTTCCACGGAATTACCACCCTAAAAGTGTTTAATCATGAAGAGTTTTTGCTCCGGCGTATAGTACTCCATTTGTAAAATAACCGTTATCTACCTACCAACAACGCGTTTTATTAAATAGTACGAGCGAGTAGTTCTCCCGACGAAATATAAAATGCATCTGACACGCACGTGTGCGACGGCTCACGCGCCTGTGCGGCGACAGCGTAGAAATGTGGATTTCTTGGCAAATACGAGTGCATCATAGCAATATGCTAATGTAATCCAGTCGAATATTCCGTATACTTCTTTACCGTTCTAATGCACGGATACCTCTGTGTATCTCGCTTACACTACAGGATCGCGATAATGCGGACGCAGGCGGACAATTGGTATATGCTACTTATAAATAATGTATTTTCTACTCAAACTTAATTTTTGAATGAAATATTATGATAACAAATAAGTACATATGTCTAATTTAAGAATTGGTTTTTATGTGTGCAAGCTCACCTTTTTGCGTCTTATAAATAGTTTTTTTTTTCGAAAGTGAATTCATTTGATATAAATAAAGTCACGTCCACAAAGTTTTGTACACCTCTTTCGTTGAATAGTTTAATTTCGCTTTCTAATTGCGTCTAAATTGAATATTATTACAGCATTTTATGACGGGTTAATCAGCAACATATTGTGTGACCGTGACTTTTATTGGCGATACCTCCTACTGTTACGTTGTGTGAAGAAATACATAGTGATTAACATAGTGGAATAAACTAAGAATTTTATATTGAATATATGTGGGTGAATGTCGTATATATTTCATTGTAAATGTCTTTATATGGCGTATAGATAATTTGTTTTGTAATAAAATTTTTACAATCTATTTTTCCCAGTGTAACGACTAGACCATAGTTAAACTAATTTAAACAAATCCGCACGAATAAAACACACTATAACATAAAATTATAATTGCCCTAACTCAAGTTAAACTCTCAGCTTACGCAACGGCCACTCTAAAGCCGCAATGTTCCCGCAATTTATGTCTTTTAATACATTAGAAAGTAAACAGTCCATCCACAGGTTTTTTTTTTTCCTAATCCTTTTTTGTTTAAATCTATTCAACGCTGAAAGGCGATAACCCAGATACCCCTGGACAGCTAAATAATTCCGTAACCATCAGTTATTATTACATGTGAACATCATTGCGTCTCTGCTATGTGAACGTCTAGCACGCAAGAATTGGAAAGGTGATTACCTTCACTTTGCGTTCATTCGTCGCCTCGTATTATTATTGGAATTGACTGTGCTGTCTGCGGAATTTATGGAAGAAGCTGTGATGCTAAGACGCGCACATACCAGAGTGAACGGTCAGCCCCCACATAGATATCTCCGTACCGGTAAATGTGAAGAAAAAAATTATAGAAATCGAACTTAAATGGTATTTATGTATAGTCATTAGCCATGAGTAAAAGTGCGAACAGATGTAAGATACTTGCGTATATGGTTTGCAACGTTTCCTTATTACTTTAAGTTTACATATACAGTATATTCCTATGATGTTATGGAAACTAATTGCATAGATAACTTCATAAGGCATCGCTATGGAAGTTTGTGATAGGTTGTATAACTTTTTGCGGTTGTGATACAAAAATATATCACACAATATCATCACAACTTTACCCACTAATACAAGCTACAAACAAGGCAAATTCACATCAGAGAAATACAAATATTTATGTTATTCAATTCTTAATTTAAGATTTAATAAAATCACACTGCAATGAATCTTGAAATTGTTAAATATCATTCAGAATTTGAGTAATTTAATTTGATTTTAAACAGAATTCACTCATTAATAATTACAATTTAAAAATAACTTGTCAAGCCAGTAATTCTGAAGAATTTGACAGTTGGTGTAGATTCCTGTAATCTAGTTGTGACCTAGCTAAATTAAAATGAATTAATGAATACGTTTACATCATACGTTCAAGTAGGATTAATTACTATCGTCGTTAGTAATCGGGATTATAAGTAACCGTTTATATCGAAAGCATTTACAAAATTCATTTGATGTTTGTTACATATTGGCCCTAACATGTTACATTAGAGAACGAAACCGACTGACTTCATACCGGACTATATTTGCAATATCCTTGTTTATATGTATATCTTATAGTTATTCAACCGAGCTGCGTAAGGTGCTGGTATCTGGCGGCGATAGTATAAAAGTACTGATGAATGAAATTAAATACCGCCAAATATTCATTAGAATGCGAGCTATGTTGGTTACAGATTCTGAAATAAACTTGGCAGTTAATAACAAAGTAAAACCAATCAAAATTAAGAAATTACGATGCAACATTATTAAAAAAAATTAATGGGCACGCCAAACCCGACACCCCATCTGAACGCCATCCAAAGGTACTTCAAACCGGTTTAATAACTAGATATATATAAGCAAGGGCAATATCTGAACGCTCAAGAAGATAGGTTATGTTGTATATATTTTGTATTGGTGGTTGTTTGTTGCCGGTAATTTGGAAAACCACTTAATGATGGTTCACGTGCTTTCAAAATTTGTTCAGGGTTAGTCAAAATTAAATATTCCGGCGGTTTATTACTAGTTTCTATATTTCGATTAATAAGTATTTGCCAGTAATTCCAAGTACCTACCTACTTCGAATTATACTTTCAATAAAAACTTTCCAGAAAGCACTAATCATTGATAATAGATTTACTCGCATAGTAAAGTCCGTTATGTAAAATAAGTTGTGAAAGTTCTTTGCCGATTTCCTAACCTATGTAGGTTCATGTAGGTACATAAGAATACAAATGACATGACAGTTCACAGAAGGG
Source organism: Cetonia aurata (assembly GCA_949128085.1). Taxonomy (NCBI): domain Eukaryota; kingdom Metazoa; phylum Arthropoda; class Insecta; order Coleoptera; family Scarabaeidae; genus Cetonia; species Cetonia aurata. The sequence goes on from OX421885.1 coordinate 43,583,917, forward strand.
TTCTGTCCATAGTTCGTCTGCTATAATTTCATGTTGCCTGCACTGTTGGTAATCGGTAGTTGGTAAGTACAAGCGATTTATATCACGTTTGAAATAGTATTACTGCGATATTAGTAACTCCAAATCTGTTCGAAAAGAGTAGTAGCGTATTTAATCTCGATTTATAATTCCGGCAGTTGTGACCATTTACATCATGTTTTAAGCGGTATTTCTTACTATCGGCATTAGTAACTATGATAGTTGCTACACGATGCGAACGTACTCAATGTTTTATTAATGTAAGTCACTTAGAATTAAAGTAAAAGAATGCTATTTGCGTACCTCTCTGAATAAACATTATTTCTAACAAATTCAATTTAAAGATCGTCCTAACCTAAATTGAAGATCTAAAACAAGAGATAAACGAATATTGTTCGGTTTCATTTCGTTCTCTAATGTTACGTAAGAGTAACTTTGCTCATTAGTTCGCGATTAGGTAAAGCGCGTAGCGCGTGAGCTTTCTAAAATCCCGGAATCGGCCGGTCTTGACATGATTGTAATCGTTATCGGAAATGATTTAGTGTATTCTGGACACGCAACAAATTAAGATATCTACATAGAATCGGTACTGACAATTAGATCAACTTTCAATAACATGGATACACTTCTTTGTCTAACTATGTTCTCTGACAGTTCTTATGTTTGACAGATAAATAAATAATCAAATAAGACAAATTTGAACTGTCATCGTCACCTGATTTTCACGTTTATTTTTATTACATTAAAATTACGCGCATGCGCACGTTACGTCAAGAACAAGTAGAAGTTTCCGATATATATCCATTCCCCTTTGATTTCCGAATTTTTTAGGATGTGTCGGCAATATAGTAGTATTACATATATGGCCTACAGTATAATTGAAGATAACTTGCTTGTGCAAAAAGTTGGTCGTCTACAATTTCTCCCAATCGATCGTTTCTCGCGTTCATTCAACTCTTGCAATTTATTTTACGTATTTTGTTCCCCGTAAATATTGTGGATCTCACACGATCACCGTATAGGAGCTCGCATGCTGTTCAAACGGATCGTAAATTCCCGGTTCACGAGACAACCTAATGATCGGAAGCTCTCGACGTTCTACGGCCGTCTCGTCTGCCAGAGCTGGACTCTATGTATATAGTAGGTACTTACAGATAGAGAGATAGCAGAAGCGGGCGTTGGTTGGTCGTCATCAGCCAGGCTGGGAGACCACGCGGCAGATAAGTGAAACTTCACGCTCGCTAGGGCAAAGGATTTACGTTTTCCAACAAGGAAAACTGGTTGTCGTCCACAGTCGAGCGCACGGAATCTTTCCGGCTTGGCGAAAATTCACGCTCGGTCGGCAAATCGGATGGTAGGGTTGAGTTAATGGAAGGCAACGGCTCGGACTAGGTTCGTAAATCGACTACGTATACGTGTACGGAGGTAACGCTGGTTAATATTTACTTACGTGTGAATAACTCCACTGTGTTAAGCTATGTGCGCCGAAATGGAAATGATCGGGATAAAATCGAGAGGAGAGTCGCTGCTGGACTGGTAGTAAATAATTTGCGAATGCGCAATGACGAAACAAAGCAAAATTGCTGCAATTACGGAAATACTATGTCTGTTAATCTAGTCAGTGGTTCCCAATCTTCTTTTAAATCTTTTAAAAATGTTTGCCACCCTCCTTTTACTTTGGCAATATTGCATCAGTAAAATAAAGATAAATAAAGCGCAACGCCATCTACCCGTGAAGATAGGATATCCAATAGCCTCCACATCAGAAATAGCAAAGCTATCAATCAGTAGTGGAGTATAAGCACAACCATCGCCCACCAAAGTGCACCACAGGCATCAAATAATACATCATACATACTTCACCATAAATCCTATTTACTGACAGATGTCAGTGTCAGGGTGCCGGACACACCGAGCCGCCTAGGCAGAGGTTTTTATTGAAATGGTCACCCATCCAACAACTTGTTTTGCGTATCGCTGTTTGACGCACAAGACAATAATGCAACACACCATTAAGCTGTACTGCCGGCACATCAAATAATGTGTAAATAAAATAAACCGAAGGGAAGCTAGGAGTGATAGCCGAATGTGTCGTGTCAGCTTACTAGTTCTCGTCAGCATGCCACAGGCACATATTATTTAATGTTTGTGGTGCACTTTGGTCGGCGATGGCTGTGCCTGCACTCCGCTACTGCTTGATAGCTTTGCTGTTTCTGATATGGAGGTTACCAGACATTTTACCTTTACAGGTAGATTTCGTTACACTTTTTATATAGCAAAGCGACGAATATTGTTGCTATAGAATAAGCAAAGGAACAAAAATCGCAGTCAATATCATTGTCGAGGACCGCACGCAGCACATAAACTTTCCAAGAAACCGGTACAAAGTTTTCCGTCCTTGATTATTGATATTTATGAATTAATTACACTGCTTTGTTGTTGCTACACTTTACTACCTTCCGTGAGGCACAACTGATCTATCAGGTATACAAGTCTTGTTTTAAACATAACACTCTCGATATTACGCCGGAGCGAAGGTTAAGTATAACATTTAATTTTGGTTTTTAAAATTGAGAGCCGGCTACTCGCCAGTTGGGAGCCGGTTGTCTAGACCAAGGATGGCCAATTCGAATGATCTAGTGAGCTACTTTTAAAATAAATTATAATAAAAGTTGTTTAGAGGAAGGACTTGTTGAAATAACATTACAAATAAAAATACTTTATTTGTTTAATTCTTTAAATTTTCAATCTCCAAATTTTCCATTTCAAAATTTTATGTGGGTGTCTCTAGTGTTGTTCCCAATTTGCTGTAGGTGTCCTTTCAGGGCACAAAATCCTGTTAGGAGTCTTACTATTGTGCAAAGATGATTCCCACTGAGGTTTAGTACTCTGTTTTGATAAAGGTCTTTCTACAAGTTTTCCTGATTATGTTGTGGCCTTTATTGTGCCCATACTATTTTTTTGGACGCTTACAGATCAGATTGCGGGCCCATAAACGAAACCGATCATCCCTTTCTTGCCAACTAGTAGACTTTTTCTAAACCAAATCAATTTATCGAGTCTGTTGCTGTAGTTGAATTCACTCCAGTTTGAATCCTAAAACAATAAAATCTCTGTCATGAAGTTCAATTTGTCTGTATTATTCATAATTTAATGGTTTAAGGGAGTTTATCTTTCGACCCATCTATATTTTTGCGTTTTATAGCACCTTTTGATGACTAGATAAAAAGGACGAATAGTGAGTTCAAGTATTATTAATCTTCAATAGCTCATACGTTATGAAATCAATTATATGATCATCATATACTATATACTGCTCGAGATGTATACATGTAGTTACCATAGATTATCCCTGAACGTTTTTTTTTTTGTTTTGACGTAACCCGAAGCAAGTCGTGCGTTACAAGCGCCGATTCCTAAATGCGAAACAGGAAGTGAAAGTGCTTTACTTAGTCGTAATTAGGGTTAAAAATGATGGCCAGAAGATGTTCACCTTTCACTGGCGTATCACATATTTTACCCACACGTTTTAGTCATATCCATCTTCACGAGAATAAAAATCTAATAGCCAATATGAAAAGCAATTAAATCAAATTAGAATTTGGAGTTAGCAAGAGCGAAAGAAATATCGTTTTAGACGACTTCGAGAAGAGAATGTTACGAATCGCACGCTTGGCTGAACGCGCCTTTTGTATTGTATTACGTAAAATTAACTGGCAGCAGATGCAAGCTGCAACTAGTACCTTCTAAATATGGATATAATGTTAGGAGATTGCATGAAGAGATAGTGCAGTAATATGGATAATATCGTGTGGGCATTTTCGCCGAGGCTTTATCCTTGTTAGATAATACATCTACTATTGGAAACCTACATTATTGAGAGGTTTGCGGAAGCGAAGTGTCTAACTTAAAAATAAATGTTTAGTTGTTTTAATTAACTTTAGAATTTATAATTTAATTTAATATTTTATCTAAATATTTTATGTTGTTACGTCATAATTATTTTGGATCAAGCATTCCCAAATTCCTCATCTACATATGTACAATTATTAATAAAATACCCTGTATACAAGATTTTGAAACAACGTTTATGCTATTTACTGTTAGGTAGTTTACTGTTGTTAGGATTATTAGAATCTATGTTTATTTTATTGATTATATTATTAACTGTTTTTAAAACTCCTTTTAATTCCTTGTTTTTCTTTTGATATTCTTTATGAGCTCTGTTACTGAAATTTATAGTTTACATTATCTGATGCTTCGATATAAAAATAAGTATGAATAGAAACTAAATCAAAGCTACGCATGGCAGTTTATTGCCCTTTTTAGTTATCAAATGAGTATTGTCTAATTATTTCCCTTTTCACTAATGCAAATTAATTTATTATTAGTTTTACAAACTTCCTAAATTATGCTTATAATAGCAATTTTGTTATTCGAATAATCACCTATATCAAGTTTACTTGGATAATACTCGACTCTGATATTTACTTATAAAATATCTTTGGCTCTAAAAACGTTAAATTCCCATTTATGTATGCAGAAAAAAAATATCGAATTATTAACTTCGCACTAACATGGCTGAACAGGCATTTGGAACAACAATAATTACTTTCCTATAATTCGTATGTATACCCAACACGAGGCCGTCTCAATAAAGCCTTTGTCCCCATATGTTGCAATGTCGGAGAATATATGTATTCTGCACGGCTCGCGTTGTATTGTGTATCACACATGCATGCACGCGATGTTCTTGATTTATTCCACTAATATCCTAATGCACATCTGCTGGTAACGTGCGGAGAATGAAATGACGAGCTCAGTGTGCGGCTCACGCTCTTGTAATGTAATAACGACAATGATGAGAATGGGATTATATCGCACTAATTGTTGCGTTAGAAGTTTACATTCGGTGTCCCTAACTTCCCATTTTTGATTTTAAGAGAAGAGAAAGAAAAATGCGCGAGTTAAATGTATGTTAAACTTCGGTTCATGTCCACAACTATTCGGGTAAATCATTTTGGGTAAGTACCTGAAATTTCTGTAGGGCAATTCGCGTCATGCCATTCTGGATTACTTGGAGGGTGCCTTCTGCCACTGTATTTAGGCCTCATTAGGCCCATTATGCTTCCTCCGTTTACGTTGCCCCACCTAGGTTGTCAACCAGCCTATTGTCTTCACAAACGCTAGGATATTTCCCAGGGCAGCTTTCCTGATGCTGGCGATGTCAAGGCGAATGTCTCCAAGTATCTTTCTCCACCTCATATCGTTCTCCAATTCCTTTGAGGGATTTTCCTACCCTCATTCGCATTGGTTCTTGGTTTCTTACTGTCTAAATGCTGTAAAATCTGTACCAACTTATTGACCAAAACAGGAAATGCGTGACCATGGCCCTTACATTTGTAAGGGCCATTGGTCGAGAGAGTGTGTTATACTCTCTTCTATAGAGGGTCGTCGATCTTGAATGTTTTTAACCCATTACTACATATGGTCGATCACTGATCTATTCTTTGTATTATCTACACTCGGTTTATAGAGGTCCATATCATCTTATTTTTCCCTGAATTCCCTTTGACCAATGTGCATTTAAAAATTCCAATTTAAATTCTTCAATTTTTTTCCAGTTCTTTTCAAAATCGGCTCCTGTCCATATTTCCTTGGAGATGACAGTATCTATTTTTTCTTCCTCATTTATCCCATTCATATATTTAAAATATTTTTTCAAACCCCTTTATAAATTCTACTTGATTCTTTCCACTTTTCGATTCTTCAAACATTGAAAACTGTTTTGTTTGTGCTACATTTGATCTGTCAAGAAACCAAAACGATAACTTAACCCTTAACAATAACTAAATATATTTCCAATAGATGTAATAGCATTTACCGATATATACGCAGATGACTAATCATACTAAACTCGTTTTTAGACCTGTTATATATTTAAATAGGCGCTGTTGCGAGAAACAAAGGATGCTTATATTATGTTCACAGTTCACGGAGCGCATTTCACTCTTCATTTGTTCTAAAAAGACAAATTCCATCCGCCACACGATGACTTATAAAGTGAAAGTGGTTGACATTCTAACCCGTTTCGGCCTTTTCGGTTCTCGTTTGTTTAGTAGTGACGCATGACGTACTACCCAACTACTACATGTCATTCATCTCCAGCGACAGCGGAACGACCTTGTCTCCTTTAGTGTTTTTTTTTATCCCAATGAATATATTCGAAGAGTTTCAAGGTCGACCACAGCTCGTGGCGCTATATGCAACCGCGATTAATATGGAGATTCGTTTCGCTTTTGTTTTACTGTTGTTTCAGCCGTTAGGTAGCTTAATGGCATGTTGTACAATGCACTGCAGATCTAATGTCTCCTCTTTGCGACAATATGTTGGATTAGCAGGTAACAGATATGACGTATATCTATTATATAACATATTTACCTTTATTTTAATTATATGCCTCTTCAAGTATCAGGAAATTTGCATCCATTTGGGTCATATTATATGAAAAAAAAATTGCGAAAATATGCAAAAATTTTACCTAAAATAAATAAAAGCAGAAATTTAAACATAAACTTTATTGCACAAACAATTTTTATTTCTAAAACATTCGGCAATTATTACATTATTTGTTTTTTGAAGTTGCTTACAAAAAATATTTAATTTTTTCCTAACAACTTTCGTTAAGTATATTATGTTTGCAATATTTTTGTAGAAACGATTTCAAATTAACATTATTTAATTCTGCTAATGGTATATTAGACGAAATATAGAATAGATCAATCAGATATTTTCTATATTTATACCTATTATTTAATTGTAACTACATTTTAACTTATTGCTGGAATATAAATTGTTCATTGTGTATTTTATATTCGCAAGAGGGAGACATTAGATCTGTAGAGCAGTGTACATTAGATACGTGTTAACGGTCATCTGCTAATAGTCCCGAAAACACACCTCTGTGATGTCTAGAATCTCTAAAAGCACTTTTACTTTCTTGAGTGACGTGTTGTGTATATGTATCTCAGTGCCCGGTCTATATCGTACGGATTTATCACTAAAAAACATATAATTTATTTTATATGTGTACCTAACATTATCTATATACAAAAGCGTTCATTTGATGTTAACTTCCAGTAGATGTGGCGATTATATCAACGTACACAATTGTCGTTATTTAACGCTAGATAATGCAGCTGATTGTTACTAATTTCACTCTCCACTATTATATACATGGTGATGGGAAGCGTAAAATGTAAATCAAGGTTTGCAGTAATGAATAATGCATGACGCACCCATCTGCATAATTGTAGATCTCGCCCGCTTTGAATCTATACCAGGTAGTTAGCTGCATATTGGAATTATTACAGCATTACGACAACGGAATAAACTCAGTTTCGATTGTTTTGTAGACAAATGATTGAAAACTGATTAAATCATGTATAAGTGACGCTATTAAGGGTGAAGAATAATGTACGAAGTACGACTGCTTGTGTGGTTTTGGAAAACAATTGGCAAAATATACCTTTTTTTAACATTCAATTGCTTTCAAATAAATTACACTATAAAAAAAGAAATAAAGTTTACAAAAGAAACACATGTCGCGTGAATGAAGTTTTACAAGTTAGGGGTATATGTTCTTATTTCACATAGTACAAAATAATAAAGATAATTATATTATGTGAAAATATACAGACATTTAATACGACTTTTACTATATTCCCATAAAATCACATAATTTTACGTTGGTTTCCTTAACATCACATAATTACGGTAAACTTAGGCCACCATTTATGTAATTGCGCAAAGTTTTTGTCGTGCGCATGCACAGTGCACCAAGAGACTCATTATGTCTTTGAAGCGTCGCCTTCGTATATGTCGTTAGTGTTAATACACTCCGCCAAAAAAGTATCGCATAATTTAGTTTTGAATCATAAAAGTATCGCATAATCTTTGTTTGTAGCATAAAGTTGTAAATATACTTTAATGCGCTCTAAGATATAATTTCTATGATTGTTTAAATAAAATACAGGCCAAATAAAAACAAGAACTCATACTTGAGATTTTTATTAAAACAAGAAATTATAATTTTGGAAAGAAAAATGTCATAACAGTAGCTTTTAATACTGAGTATTGCCACCTCTGGCTCTTATGACCGCTCGCATACGGTTTGCCAGAGATTCGATTAACCTCCGTATATAAGCCTGATCCAAATTCTCCCACTCGTCACGGAGAGCATTTGCTAGTCCATGCAGGTCCGCTGGGGCAACATTTTGGATTCGTATCCGTCTGTGAAGGAGGTCCCACACGTGCTCGATAGGGTTCATGTCCGGACTTACCGCAGGCCAATCTAAAACTGGAATACCAACATCGTTAAGGTATTCCTGGACGATTATTGCAACATGCGGTCGTGCATTATCGTGCATTAACATGAATTCGTTTCCTATAATTGGCGCATATGGTACTACATGTTCTTCTAAAATGTCCGTTATATACCTGTGGGCAGTCAGTGTACCTCTGTCTACTGGTACTAACTCTGTACGACCTGTTAAACAGATGCCTCCCCAAACCATAATAGAGTCACCAGCGAAATTAGGTCTAGGTCTGATATTACACTGCGAATAGCGCTCACCGTCTCGTCTGTACACTGAGATACGCCTATCTGAGGTGTAAAGACCAAATCTTGACTCATCTGTGAAGAGTATATTGGCCCAGTCATTAATGTTCCAATTTACATGTTCTCTGGCAAACCTTAAGCGAGCCACTCGGTGGTTCCTAGTGAGACGAGGGGCTGTTACAGCTACTCTAGCTCTTAATCCACTCTGTCGTAACCTATTCCGAATAGTTTGAGTACTCACACGAGTATTTCTGACTCTAGCCAAGTCGTTCTGCAATTGTCTCGTAGTTACATGTCTTCGACGTAATGCTTGTAGTAGTAAATAGCGGTCATCTTGGCGAGTAGAACATCTTGGACGACCTGGTACAGGTCTTCTACTGTAAATGCCTGTTTCCCTATATCTGGCTACGGCTCTAGAAACACTTGACTGATTGATGTTCATCAAATTAGCAACGTATGCTTGAAATCGTCCATCTTCGATTAAAGCAACTATAGCAGCCACTTGTTCTGAAGTTAAATTGCTCATTTTAGTTTTAAAAGCGTTGGTACAGAACTCTGACTTCGCACTTTAAAATTTGTCCGTATAGGAAGACTTTCAATAAACAACTGAACAAACCTTACACATATGCATTTTTCTAAATGTGTTCTTTTAGGAAAAAAATAAAGTAAAAACGCTAAGTTCCATTATTTTGTTAGTGTTTGTATAGTTCACATACACGAGGCAAACTTTTTGTGAACGTATAAAAATATCTTGGTTCATAAATGCCCTTTTTTAGTTTATGCGATACTTTTTTGGCGGAGTGTACGTGAATTCAAAGTGTAGTTTAAATAAAAAAAAAGGTTTTGGTAAGAGTAAAATATGGTAAAGCAACGTTTGTTTTAGTTTTTAATGCTAAATCTCATGCCATAGTCCGTGTCCGCGAATTTCGTAACCTCTTGTATAGATATATAATATCTATACGACACATGATGACAAAGAGAGAACATGGAAAGTACAAAAACATTAATTTATTATTCTGGTGGGCTAAATTACATTTTCGCGCCTATATATTTTTGTTTTATTTCCATACACCATATTTAAAATAGTTTCCATAAAATTTCAATTGTAGAGCACACTTTTTCACGAATGTACATCCGGTAATATTCAAGTATTGCAGGACTTACGTTACGTAGGTAGGTATATGATATACGATAATTGTTTCTTGCTTCACTGTATATTACTTCAATTACACATTCAATACGAGAGAAAGATACGCATAACATTACAGAACAAATGTAGTTATTTTAGTCATTGCAATACTTAAATTCACATTATATGTAATGTATTAGTATATCAAACCGCAACGAATTTAAATAGCGGTTACTACTACATGATGTGTACTAGTACATTTAATTCGCAGTTTCTTACAGTTAAAATTTCATGTTATACTCAGTACTCCGGCCGTTGAGGAAAATTGTGTTTATAGTCTATAATTTAGCGAGTTTGATCCTTTTCGGGTTTAATGTTGTCTTTTTCAATAGGTGTAATAACTGCATAATAAAAGAGACTCTATTTTATGTTTTATTATAACATGAACAGGAATGGTAGCTTTCTGAAATCATTGATTATACGTTTTATCACCTTCTGTGTACATGTTCTAAACATTGACTAATCAAAAGCGTTCTAATATCTCGTTTCCAGATAAAATTTTTGTATGTGAAACCATTGCTTAAGTTATTTTCTGTTTTTACACTACTCACAAAAACAAATAATTGCAAAGCCGAAAAGAAATTCAGATATATCGACGTATATTAGTCGGGTTACATTTTTGTTTGCCGTCACTTTACGATATCTATTTAATACTCCCACGACGACAACAAGAAAGTATTGCTAATGTGAGAGACGGGCGAAAGTTGTCGCTATAAAAAAAAAAATTGCTCCGCTTAACCGCTTTTACGTGCATGGTCAGTATGCAAGAGGTTAAGTGAATGTTTAGCTTACATATTGACACGGGTGTATCAAATACTTACAATAAAATTCTGAGTGTGCGCAGAATTTACTCTTAAATTTCTTTTTTTTTTTCGATCGAATAATAAATGCTTATGATAAATTTTACGTTGAACGACATTGAAAAAAATTAATTTAAGCATCGAAATAATTTAACCAATTAACTCCATTTAAATTAAGCGTTGTTGTATATTTTTTTTATATATAGGCATTGAAGTAAGCGTTCTACACACTCAAAAAAAGCCATGTAATTTCCCCTTCTACCAAAGTCGATTTGTCAACTACCTTTGAATTAAACCAATTTTCTCCATAAAAGCAAATTCCCAAAATTACGCACCCACGATTCGCGCGAAAGCACTGACAATTATTTAATTTAGCGCCGACCTCCATATACACTCACTTTGCGTCGCCTGTTCTGCCAAGGATTACCTGCTGGCGGAGTGATTTTAATTATAACTTTGTGAACAAGATCGCTCGATGAGAAACTCAAGCTATAGGAGAACACATACACGTAGGTATACTGAGTTTAACATAACGTTACCGCAACAAACGGAAAGTCTATATAGAGGCGTCCTTAATTAAACTTTGCCATTCCCCAGAATTACACTTAAATGTTTGCCGTTTTCGGAAAGTGTAAATATATATTCTCTGTGACATATGTATGCCCTGAAACGATTCATTATCAACATGGAATTGTATAAGCAGCTATTTTCAAGGATAATTCTTCTTACAATTTCTTTTAACCAACCTATAGTTATTCTAATGTTCCTACGGGCTAGAGTCTACATTGATAAACTGTCAAATATTTGTTTCACTCAAACAGTGACCTGCAGGGGTTGACCTACCTTACAAATTTGAAAGCAATTACCACAATTTTTTCATTATATTTTAAGTATATTTTAGCAATTGCTTCTATTTTTTATGAAAAAGCTTTGACCAGAAGCAATTTCTGCACTTTTAAGCAATTGCTCTCAGCAAAATCAACTACTTCAGTTTTTCAAGCACTTTTGCATTTACATACTTTTATTTATTAAAGGGCACTACCGCGAAGTATTAGAAGCTCATTCCATTTCATTCGGGCTACGACTAATAGGCGCGAATTTTGTCTTAATGCATGACAACGACCCAAAACATTCAGTCCGAATATGCAAACAGTATTTGAACGACCAAAATGAAGTGAATATTTTACAAATTATGACGTAGGGTCATAAACGCAACCCCGCATTGAGCTGTCGTCAGATGAGCTTGACAGAAAGGTGAGATTTGTTGGTCCAACTTCAAAGGAACAACTCTGGAATGTTCTGCAATAAGAATGGAACGATATCTCCGATGACACATTAAGAAAATTAATCTTAACACCGCGAGTTATGCGGGCAGTCATCAACACAAAGGCTGGTATTTTTAATGAGACAAATATTTACGATATAAAATTGAAAAATACAATTTTCGTTAGATTGTATAACTTTCATCTTTTAGAATATATATTTTTTTTAGTATTAGTTAGTCGTTTACTTTCTGCTTTTTTGAACTTTTGTTACTTGACCGTATATTCGTGGACGGTAGTGTATTATTGAATTGAAATTGTGACTAATACACAGGGCAGTTTTTGTTTATTTTAAGATATCTCCAATCTCCATTTTTCTTTGTTTGAAAAGTTGTTTGCTGTTTTTGAAGCCGGATAAACCAATCGACACTATGAGAAAATCCAATGCAGTACAAACATTTATATGAACAGAACAATTATTGAATTAAAAATATTAGGCATGATTCAATAATAGAGCAGACATATTAAGAGAAGAGTCATTAAAAAACAAAAAAAAAGCTTATATGGTTCTTTACATTTATTATAAATCACATTGTATACAGTATCTCTCAAAATAAATTATTATTACCTTCATAGTCTTTTTTATGTCCCTACTTTTTCCACTGAATACAAAAATATGACAGACTTTCATTACATTATTATTTGTACGATGAAGACAACTGCAATTTTGACGGGACATTTTGTATGTCACGTATTGTACAATGTACGTGTACATTTTAACTTTATTTACAATTTATTAACAGTATTAGCTAGAATAACGACCGGATGTATAAACAGTCACTAAAATGGAAGATAAATACGAAATACTACCACACACTTTACAGAACATCGCCACGAAGTTTATGCTTTATAAGTGTGCTTGTCAACCGTCAGCTTTTGTTGACAGATCGAGCTACGTTACCGCTACTTCCTATGCCCTGTAAACTACACAATAGTGCCGACAAATTACGGCGGTTCTTGACACTCGAAGGGTTTGTTTATGTTCCGCTGTCTCGTATTAACATCTAATGGACGGTAGACGACTAAGATAAACCTAAATTTAGTTATTTGTGTATACGTGTGTGAATATGTGCATTGTATACATATACAGTGTAAATTTCTTAAAATGCTTTGAGCAGCATTTACTTGTCAGTCAACTTTTGTACACATGAATTCTTATTTATTTCAATCTTTTTAATGTTTAATATGTAAATTTGCGTACTGTTTGTATAAGACATCAACGTCCATTCCATAATGCATGCAGTTCTGGGGTTCTGCCCAACTATGGGTAATATTTTACAAAAGCACTCCAAGAGGTCCTCACTACCAACTGACATAGCCGAGATCAAAACCGAAGTTAACATCTGGCCACAAGAAAAATTACCGCAAAAACGGTCCAACGCGAGGGGAGTTTATTAGAAAAATATTTTTTGTTAGATTGTAATAGTTATTCTTTAGAGTAATAAATGTATTATTTTTTTACCTTTTATTTTTTGATTTTTTAAACATTTTTGTTACTTGGCCAAACTGCCATGGGCGATGGTGTAATATCATAGAGCGTATATATTTCTCTATTCGTATTTCAGACTGAAAACCGGGCTCTGCGACTGAAAGAGAGCCTCCAACAACAGCAGCAACAACTGTCGCAGTACGGGGAGGACACGGTCGTCGGCCCCGGTGTACAGATGGCGCTGCAGAGTTTGGAGACTACCGATGGCCGCCTGACGTGGAACTATTTCGACGAGGCCTCCTACGTGGCGGGAGGCGGACTGAGGGAAGGCGAAGATCCCTACGTCCGAAATCGTTTCAATCAGGAAGCGACCGATAACTTGCCCAGTAATCGTGACATCCCCGACACGCGGAACAAAATGTAAATATACGTAAATCGAATATGGATATTCGTTTTTATAACGTTAGGTATATAAATATAAGTGTCAACTGCCTCTATATATGTACGTCAAAGTGCATCCGACGGTTTTGAAAGTATGTACTGCAAAAAAGGATTAGCGTGAGAATTGATGAAAAAAAGAAATTTTCTATTCTACATGTGGTGAACGTTGCTGCGCGTAAATGTTTCTTGTAAAGATATATAAATCTGTGTAAGCACCTACGTATGCGGACTGCTGCGTTAATTGGGAAAGGAATTCGGGTGAAAGGATTGCTTTAAATTTATTGAGGCATCATGAAATCCTATTTTGTCGTCTGTACATACAGTAACGGTAAAAATTATTTTAACTTACAGCATTATTTAACAGCAAAATTAACGAGAAAAACACTAAAAAGTATTTGAGTCATTTTTATCGTGACCAAAATTATATATTCCCCTCTCACTCCCCCCTATCATAGAAGATATCGAAGAAAGTCTAAGAGCGAAATTGTGAATCTCTTGTACCTTTACATAATTTACTTTTTAAGTGATTTATGAAAAGAAGATAATTTTTGATTGGCATCCGCGAATTGTCATTTTTCTGTAAAATTTCAGACGGCACCCCCTCCCCCAAAAAAAATTACATCATTGCATAGCGTAAATTACAAATTTTTCATTGGTACCAAAAAACAACACATTTCTTAACGAAATTTTGAAGAAAGAAAAAGTTGTTATGTCAATTTGGCGGAAAATATCCCAATGGTGGATATAAAAATTGTAATTAGTATTCTCATCTAATTTAATTACTTTTTTGGTAATATTTTATAAGATTGACATTTATGTATGTACTTTACTATTTTTACACTGCGTTAAAATTACTACATTGTGATTGTGTTCGTTAGGAATTTTCAAAAGGTTAAATAATTTGTCGTCGTTCAAATTAATTCGCTGTCAGTTTCAAATTAATTTTAATCCCTGTCAGCGACATCTACCGTGGTCTGATAACACTAATCAACGATCCAGGTATCTATCAAATGTTGACGGCAGATGTCACCGCTGTAAAATTTTTGTAATTATAATTTGTTAATATTCGTTGTGTTCTATTTGCCTCGCGGATCACTTGTGATCAGATCAGTTACGTCATCGCCAACTGATCGCCTTTGCGCCAAATGAAACGGTTCACTTTCGCATACTTGGTTCAGTTCAAAATGTCAACTGAGCGCAAGCGCGTTTGTCCGTCTTGTATGAAAAGTTGTTTTGTTACGAAATTCAAAAAGGGATTTGCAATGTCGATGTCGCATGTTAGAAACAAAATAGTTATGAAAAGAAAACACATAATGGGATGATATACACATGCTAGAATGATGTACGTTTTCGTTAAATCCCATTGTAAATACTGTTTACGTCTAAACGGGGCGAAGAGTTATCTATACGAAATACATTCTGGGGGTTGCGCGAAGTAATATCTCAGATGCAAAAACAAGGTAAGATGCACATTGCCACATATTGGTATATGAAATAAATTACAAAAAAAACTATTACAGACAACAATTTTTTTATTCAATTTTGAACCATTGCAAAATACATTATACTAATACAGTAGTCAATAAAAAAATATGGAGCTATGACAATACAATAGCCTTAATTAACAGTGTACATTATTACCATGAAGACATGAGTCAACAAATGGATGAATTCTTAGGATCAAAACCTAACATTGGAAGTAGCCACGCAATAAATATCTCCACATTACGTGGCAGTAAATCAAGGAACTCTTCCAACATCGATCAGATGCCTTCAACATCATCCTTTAGTAGTAATAGCATCGAAGTTTCTATAAATATGGACAGCTTTTTTGTTTTTAATGTTTACGTAATTGCTTGTGTTACTTACTTGAACAGTCGTGAATAAAAGTAAGCTATACTATCATCAACGATCCATTTTATTTTTCGCCTTTGTATACTGGAATCACGTTAGCGGTATTTAGGTTTGTTAGTAGATGATTGAATATGTCTCGAGAAATTCGGAAATGCTCTCGGAATTGAAGGTCGTCGAAATTGTTAACCACTTTCTCTACAAACCCTTCTGAACGCTGATTTCGCTGCCTTCGTAAGTAGAGTTCCTCGTCTGATGAATTACTGGACGAAGTCGCATCGTCCGAAGTTGTTGATACTTCTCCTAATAATTCAACCTACCACAATCAAATGAAGTAGAATGGTTAAAAAAAAACAAAATTACTTACCACCTTTTGCTTCATAGAGTTTGCCATTTTAAATAAAATAATATTATATTGATCGAATTGTTTGTAATTAACCTAAATAAAAATTTGCAAACAACAGAAAACGTGTACAACAGAGCAAATAAGACAGGTTATGCGGACTGGTTATCTACACGTGGTCTTGTGTGGCGCCAATTTGAATCGACATCCCGCTTTTTAAGATTTAAAAATCCTGTGTTACCATTGGTGGATCACTTCCACATGCCGAACTGAATCTCTGAAATAGCAGGTTCACTTCTTGGTGGATTTGATCAGTTCCGGATCACTTGCGTGACGTCACGGATGACGTTTTCATCGAACTGATCTGATCACAAGTGATCCGCGAGGCAAATAGAACACGACTATTATGATGCTAATGTAATGCAAAAATATTTTATATTTTAAATTTATACAGGTGTCGCCAAAAAGAATGGCGTACGGATGTAGCAGCGACCAGTGTGATAATTACATTTCACAACGAAGCACGGTCTACCTTATTGAGGACCGTCGTAAGGTATGTCTTAGTCTCAATTGTACACGCTTTAATGTATAGATGTCGCTGTTGTTCCTTTCTATATACAGCGACTCTATGTCTCTACAAGGTAGTGTGGACTATTCTATCAAACATCATGTTTTATTTATAACATTGGGGATACACAAAAATTTATAATAAATAATAAATAAAACTATTGCATACAAATAATGATATCAGCCACGATACAAAAACACATATTTCAGGCCAGATAAAAAATTTATGATTTCAAAGCACATTTGAACGGTTAAGCGAAAAAAATATCGAGAAACAGAATTCGAAATTGGTTAAAAATTAAACTCGATGAAAAACAAATGAATATTTTTATAATATGCATAGCCAATTTTTTACTGCTTTCTTTCTTAGTAAAAGAAGGTATTCTCTTTTTATTCGCAATTTTAAGTCGGCATGTGTCTTTTTAAAGCAAGACAAGTAGCAATATGTGTGTGTCGATGTTTTCTTTTTCACTAAAGTAAAATGCCATTAAATAACCATTAACAAAAAAAAAATGTAAATCCGTATTTACATTTTTTTTTTGTTATTACAATACATAGAAAAACATCGCTTCAAATGTATAAAAACTTAAAAATGTAGTCGTTACAAAAAATAATGATTTTAAATGTGATAACTTATTTTAGAGATTTGTCATATATTTTTAAACCAACACAATGGCTACACACGTTTGTTGTTTTATTAATTCTTCTGATTATGTATCTTTAGAAGTTGCCAATAACCTTTTGTCGAAAGCCTTTTTTGTTGATGAGATGAAGGTAACAATTATTAGAAATGTTTCAACTTTTTTGATCTAACCACACGTGTTATCCCTCATATTGTTTCATCAAAGTGCATTTTACAAAAACTGAAGCATCAGTAGGATTTCAACCACCTCTTCTGACTTTACCAACCAATATATTCCTCCTAACAGGAAATTTTGAAAAATCTGAAAAGCCGGTTTCTACTATGTGACAGAGAAGACCGAATAAAAAATGATAGAATCTATGTTCACACTGCTTGTATAGAGTCACTGTATTTTTATCTATTATTTGGATTTGGTTTAATTGTCATACGAAACCTCGATTTGAAGTTCTCAACCCGAATCGTCTTTTACAGCGTACTGAATAGAAGTCCGGAACATTTGATCAAAGAGATCATTTTGGTGGACGATTTCAGTGATTATGGTAGGTGTTTCTCTTTCCAAAATTTAACAATTTACTTTACCTCTTTCTCTTCGAGACATTCTTAAAAACGAATCGATGCCAATTGCACCGCGAGAGAAATAGGAGAAATTTTGATTTGCAGCTGAAGACGGCGAAGAACTGGCCAAGATACAGAAAGTTCGCGTCCTACGAAACGAGAAACGGGAGGGCCTGATGCGATCTAGAGTGCGGGGCGCCGAAGCCGCCACCGCCTCGGTTCTGACCTTCCTGGACAGCCATTGCGAGTGTAACGCGAATTGGTTGGAGCCGTTGCTGGAACGAGTCGCGGAAGTGAGTTGTATTCCCCCTCCCTATATCTACTATTTTCGTCCGAAAATCCTCCAAAATTCCCCCTAATCTAAGCTTATTCGTGTTTTCCCGACGGCTTTGGATCAATAGATATTTTTTTTTCTTCTGCAGAATTCGACGCGGGTCGTCTGTCCCGTTATAGACGTCATAAGCATGGATACGTTCCAATATATCGGCGCCTCCGCTGACCTCAGGGGCGGATTCGATTGGAATCTGGTGTTCAAGTGGGAATATTTGAATCCTGCTGAGCGACAGAGTAGACAGAAAGATCCTACGCAGGTGCGTTTTTTCGCTAAAAAAAAAAATTTTAATGTAGGTACAATATATTGTAAAACTAATGTCATGTCCTACAGAAGGAATATCAAACTTTTTTGTCGTATGGGGGTGGCTTATACAGGGAAGGCGTTAAATTTTATATATGATAAAATAACTCTTATAAAAAATCAGACACTGATTTTGTATTCTTCAGTGGATAAATAAGACCAGACATATTTCCTGTAACGAAAATATTTATTTTTTAACGTAACTTTCCTAAAAAAGAAATAAAATTCCACTGTACAAGTTTTTATTTATTATGAATTATCCTGTTCTTTCAACGACCTCTGGCGTCCATGCTTAAACCATTCCATTACCGAGGCTTCGAATTGTACTTTTGTTAGATTTTGGAACCCTCTTAGGATAGAATCTGTAAGATTTTTATTACCAAATCTAAATCATATGCATCTCTTTCCTTGCCCTCAAAAATTATAATAAAAAACGGCAAATTAAACATTACGCCGAAAATTTAAGTTGCGATGTAAAAAGCATACGATACATGTAAATGCCCATCAAAAACTTAGGTTAGTTAACGAGAAATCCAAACGTAAACACCCATAAACACCCATCAAACACTAGATCGATTTGGGATAATTTTTTTTTAAGAAATATATACAAGTAAATATTCTCTCTGTAATAATAATAATTAAATGGGTTTAAAGTGAAAATTAATGATTTTGATTTGTCACAATTTAATGTCAATTTTGTCTTTGTAAAGACAAAGTTTTGCCTGTGACAGTTTCATTTGATAGTACATTTGAATCGTTCTCAGCGTTTAGTAGATGTCAGTAACCAAGTATCGTCCACGTACAACGTATCCAAGTATCTGCTACATAACTCTTAACAAAGGATAGCACATCCCCTCTAACGCCAACTTGTTCGATCTTTGAAAGTAATCAATCCTGGCATACGCTATTAGAAGCCTTTCTTAAATCTAAAAATCGTGCCATAACCGTTGGAAGAGGGCAACTTCCAATTCATCTATAACATGCACCATAAGATCTATTATAGAGAATGTAATACAGATTTTAATTTTCGTTGTAATGTAAAATGTCTTTTCTGAATTACTTCGTTTTTGTTACTGTTTTGAGTTCCACCTTGCTCACACATCTAATAAATTTGGAAAGAAGGCGTAATTGATGCATTTTTCGTTTTAAAAATATGCTAAAACACCAAATATGATCAATTTTTAACTGTCAAAATTACTTTTACATATAAAATCGTAATATTTTCACGAATAACTAGCTACAGTTTTTTTTTTCTCTCCCTCCTTTTATCAAAACGGCGTCTATAAACCCTTTCCGTCCAAATTCGCGATATTACAGCCATTCTAAATCGTTTTATTACACCCTCATCAACGACTTTCAAAACGAGTGGAAGGCAGCGAGACGCGTTCGTTCCTTTTACTATCGCGGGTGGCGATAAAAAAAAAAAGAGACCATCGACGAATTTCTTTTACGGCCGCTGCAACGCTCGCGGCGAAAGGTCAAAATTTCTTTCTTCCCCGCGCGTTCTTCTTTTGTTTACCGCCGTATCTCCATCTCGCTCGTTTTACAGCCAATCAGAACCCCGATGATAGCCGGGGGATTGTTCGTGATCAGCAAGGCCTACTTCGAGAAACTGGGGAAGTACGACATGAAAATGGACGTGTGGGGTGGGGAGAATTTGGAGATCTCCTTTAGGGTATGGCAGTGTGGAGGATCGTTGGAGATAATACCATGCAGTAGGGTAAACAATTTAACACAGAACTGACGAAGAGGCGTTTTCTTTTTTGCACGTCTGTATAGGTGGGCCACGTGTTCCGGAAGAGACATCCGTATACTTTCCCCGGCGGTAGTGGGAATGTCTTCGCCAGGAATACTAGGAGAGCCGCTGAAGTATGGATGGACGAATATAAGCAGTATTATTATGCGGCAGTTCCTTTAGCCAAGAATATACCATTTGGAGAGTAAGTCGTTTTGTCTTAATATGATGGAATTGCTGATGTTTTGACAATTCAATTTTAAATTAATTATGACAAAGTATGTTCGAAACAATCAGAATTATAATATTAATAGTGATAGGCGGTTTATTATTTAATAAAATCGATGCATTGCGAACTGAACTACCGTTGCGAGATATAGACGTGGTTTGCTTAACAGAGCACTTTCTCATGACAGAAAAAGCCAAACATTTTAACATCAAAGAATTTAAAATTATAAGCTGTTTGTGCAGATTAAATGCTATCCATTTAATCTGCGGCTCGCTTATTATAACTAAAATAAAAGAAAAGGTAAATGAAAGACCAAACATTGTACGGCTATCAATAGAACAAGCAATTGAGATAACTGCATTAGAATTAATTTAAAAATATATAATTGTGATCGCAACCTACAAGCCTCCTTCCGGAAATATCGATAAGTTTATAGACACACTGGATTAGCTTGTCTTCGTATTACGCGAAGAAAACAAACACAAGAGAACTTTTATTGCAGGTGCTTCAATATAAATTCTTTAACCTACAAACGAATATAACGAAAATAATTACAAATACACTTAAGGTACTATATAACCTCAAGCAAGTTTTCTACGACTACTCAAGGATAACTCCATCCACTTGCACTGTAATTGATAAAACATCTTCACAAATACGATACAATTCGGATCTTCAAACCGATACAGTTGATATGCATTTTTCCGACCACATGACGCAGGTTCTGCAGTGTACATCATTTACATCCACTGACTATATTAAAAAAGAAAATTAGGAGAATCGACACGGCGACTATTCATTTCATAAATGTTCAAAGACGAATCCACACTTACCAGATGATATAGACGATGCTAACGAATTGTTTGACAGCTTCCTGAAATGCTTTAACGATTGTTTCCCTGAAAAGAAAATAACAATTAAATTATACAAACAAAACAAGTAAAACGCACAGTAAACGAAGAGATTATGAAGCAGAGAAACACGCCGTATGCTTGGGCGACCTTATTGATGGTCACAAGAAATCGTTAGTGCTACGAAACTTACTTAAACAAAACTAGAGTAGTGGCTCAAAACGCCACCTATATATAGAGATGTCAACTAACAAAATAAAATCTATCTGGACAATAATTAACAATGAAACAAAAGTTGCCGTCACAAAACTATGTTATCCGTCCTCATTTATCTTTTGTCATTTTTAAATTTAATTCGAACATTCTCATCGTAGTATACAAGATCGGCTGCAACTACGCGATCAGCTCCAATGCAAACCGTTCAAATGGTATCTAGATAACGTCTACCCGGAACTGTCAGTACCGCACACGACCACCGCTAGTTACGGCGAATTCCGCCAGGGCGTCTATTGCCTAGACACGATGGGCCATCTCCTGGACGGAACTGTAGCCATGTACCAGTGCCACCACACGGGCGGCAATCAGGAGTGGGGGCTGACGAGCGGCGGTCTCATCAAACATCACGACCTCTGCCTGACCTTGGAGAAGTACGCCAAAGGTGCGCAGGTTGTAATGCGGATCTGCGACGGTTCGGACAGTCAAAAGTGGAGGTATTTAACGCCGGACGGGTTGCTGAAACATACGCGGCTCCCTCTGTGTTTGGACTCGCGATTTAACGACGTTAGGGGTGTGACTGCGGAAAGGTGCAATTCGCATATGGAAAGTCAACGGTGGACTTTGGCGGCGGCTACTTAAAGAGGGATTCTTTTTTTTTATGATTATAACATTCTGGTTGTGTTTTTCTGAGTGTGTTTTAGTCGAATTTGTTTTTTGAAATGGGAATATCCGTCGGATGATTTATGTATCGGAGTTTTTACTTTATTTTGACCAGCACTTATTTCCGTTAGTATTACAGGTACAAAAACATATTCCAAATAGAAGTTTTACCCCTACCAATTATAAAAAATTAAAATTGGGCCACTACTTATAATACACAGGATGTTCTATTAAAAAAACATACTTGTTGTGTTAGCCGCGCCCTCTCTATGCGATTCTAGTTGTCAAATTTTCATTCGGTGGAGGTTAAACACTAAAATGTGTTTGCAAATTTAATAGTGACGGCAATAAGTAGGATTCAAAATAAAATGGAAAATCCTGTACCGTTTTTTGGATGTAGTTTTGTATTTCAGTCGAATATATACCTGTGAAACCGTCAAAAATTAAAACATTAATATTTATGAGCTATTTCCAGATACTAATACTAATTAGTAATCTATTATTTTTTTTTAAAATTCCAAACGTTGATCTCTTTTTCTACACTTATTCTATATTTAAAGATTATATTGTGAATCCCCAAAGAAATATATAGCAGCAAAATCGGGGTTTATCAAATATGTACCACTTTTTTTTATAGTCAAAACTGTTTTATTTTTTTATATAAAAGTGAGTTAAAAATAAGAATATTGCTTTTTATCGTATATATAATGAAAGGGATGAAAGAATTGAGTAAACATAAAAAATAATGCAGCTTACCTATACAGCAGGATATTTCACGTAAAAGATTTATTCTAAATGTTAGGTAGTAACATTAGAAAAATATCCAAAATAGAAATTTAAAAATAAGTTTTCCTATATCGAAATACATAATTTCTCATTGCTGTACAAACAATTCAATTTATTAATCTTTACTTCAGCACCAAAAGCAAGTGAAAAGACTTAAGTATGAAAAAAGAGATGTCTAATTCCATTACAAAATGTCAATATTTGTATAAAGAAGTCACTTTATCTTCATGCTTAAACTAGACTAATTTTCGAAAAATTTAATGTTTTTATGAAACGAGTTACTTTAAACTTTTTGTATCTATTTCTGTGATTATCCATTATAGAATAGTTTTTTTAGTTTAAATAAAAATTCAGGGCGTAATTGGTTTGTACTACTGAAATTATTGAATTCTAATTTGACATTTAATGTGACATTTTTGAATACGAAAAAGCAACAGCGAAATAATATTGGCATCAACCTCACAATCAGAAAAACAGAAGGCTATTAAAATTTGAAAATAAACATCGCAGAAAACCAAAAAAGATCCAAAATTTCAAATCCAGATTTAGTCCTTAGAGGTGGGCTAAAATCAGTAATGTTAGAACATGGTGGTAATTGATTGTTTAGTTCCTACAAATCTTGAAAAATATAATTATAATAATTATGTTTTATGGTATCAAAGGCCTATAAGTGAATGGTGATTATTATAAAGAAATATCTTGAATATTTGTAACTGGATAACCATGGGAGAACAAAAAAAAAATGATCCACCGGTTTGTATATTATGGATGTGTAAGAAAATTTTGGAAATATTCTTTTTTATGAATAAAATACGATTACATAAAATCGACAGTCATTATGGAAGATTTGCAGCTGAATTTTCATTGCATAGATTTTGTCAGACGTGATTCAAATGACGTGGTATTTTATTCACATTTTTTCTTTTTATTTTGTATTTTAGAATTGATAATGCCATCTACGTTTGAAAAGTTTTGACAGCAACGATATATTTCAGTTTTAACCCACTCTTAAAGGTGGGGTTTCACCGAAATAAATTTATTTTAACAATTTATAACACCGAATTCGTCTTACAAATCAATGAAAAAAAAAAAATTGATGAAAAACGGTGATTAACCTAACCATGAGCTTCTCTAGATCAGAAGACCTTTAATTTTGCAAAATTCCTTATTCCTAATTACACAATATTCGATGTAGAAGCAAATTGTTGATTAACAAGAATTCTGAGACGTGGAATATTAATTTCAACGAATCTTTTACGTGACATAACCTCATTTGTGAATATGCGACGCGTTTTCTGCTGAAAGTGTCAAAAAATATTGTTTCTCTATTCGCTAGAGATCTAGTAAGCGTCCTTATATGATTCGTTTAAAATAAAACTAAACCCTTATCATCTTCAAAATTTTCAGAAAAATCAATCCAGATGCAAGTCTCTAATATATATTCGCAAGTATGTATCATTCCGTATCATAAATGCCATATAATTTTGCTAACGTCATACTTAATATCATTGTCAACTTACTTTTTTTTTAACAATAGTAATTTACGAACCAAACGCCTGAGAACACATTTCGCGAATGAGTGGTCAGCACAGGTGGTCAGTTTGAAGCGCTAGCCGTTAGACGAACGCTTCATGGGCACGAATTCGCAAAATTTATCACGCACGAGATTTGTACAATATTTTTTGTACGAATAATACATACTTTTAATAATAATACTATCAAATACCGTTTATTACGATTAATTCTGCCTATTTATGTACTGTCAAATACGTATTATGTTAACGTTTGACAGTTTAATCACTTTACTTTGCTAAACGTCACTAGAAATGTCAATGCATTTGTTTACTTTAATCATTTTCAAGATAATGCAAAGGGTTTTTGTTTCATTTTAAAAGGATCAGTCTGTGTAAGTATAATGATTATTTATTTTAGCGGTTGTGATTTTGATTAGAGCATAAACTATGTTTGTATAAATAATAACAAAAAAGTACTAAGCGAATAATAATATATTTTTGTTGCAATATATTAATTTTTGTAGATATTGTATATACCTATACATAATAATTAATATACACATATAGCATAAAAGACAAGATATACAAAATGTAAACAAACGTATAATGGATAAACAAATAGCGTTGTATATTTTATATAACTATTACCTAAAATTAATTAATATATAAAGCAAGTGAATCCTTCTTTGAGTTCTAAATGCGGGTAAAAAAAGTATAGCCCATATTTATAATAGATCTGTGTTGTGTATGACATATATTACAGTTACCTTCTGTTTGTTATCCACACTTTAAAATACGTGATTATATTAAAATGCTACTAATTGTAAGAAAAGCGCTATGATATAAAGATACTCCTAATGACATTTTAAATTTCCCGCCTATTAAATCCTATAACGGATGGAGCGATTTTATTGGTTAGATTTTAACGCTGGTAGTTTGGAATTCGCAGCAAATCTATCGTGCAATAGTTATAAAATTGTGTGAATTTTCTGTACATAATAACATGCAGATATAAACTAACGAAAGGTATGAAGCTCTAGTACTTAGTAACGTGTATAAATATATTATTAATTAATTAGGTATAGGTAAAAATAAAAGATGTACATATAATATGAGCGCAACATAACGAACGTATTTATATTAATCTGATGTATTATATACAAGTTTTAATTTCCTTTTTGTATTTATGATGATGAATTGTAAGATATATTTACGATTGTAGGTTTTCCGTAATAAAATAGCTATGAAAATATTACTTCGTTGTTTTATTTCGACACAACTTTTATTAATAATTGAAAAATGGTATATTTGCAGCGTGCTGACAAAAGGGTTCAATTTGTTTAAATCAGTTTTGAGAAATCGAAAGTAATATAATGGTTGAAAAGGAAAATATAAACATTATGATTAATTCAGTTTTGATTGGTTTTTGAAAAGTAATTAGTGTCATCTAGCGATAAGATGCTAAACTAAAGATATCGTAGGGCTATCTCAGTTGTAAAGAAAATAAATATTGCTACAAATA
Source organism: Cetonia aurata (assembly GCA_949128085.1). Classification (NCBI taxonomy): domain Eukaryota; kingdom Metazoa; phylum Arthropoda; class Insecta; order Coleoptera; family Scarabaeidae; genus Cetonia; species Cetonia aurata. The sequence continues at coordinate 43,609,842 of OX421885.1, forward strand.
TGCGAAACACGGAATAAATTTATTCAACTTTCTTAGGAACCCCACACAATAATCCCTTAAAACAATTACTAGTATAAATAAAACCTTTAATTTCTATCATACACGGCAAAATAAATAATAAAATATGTATCCATACACCTACATCACATAAATGCTATTTTCAGTAAAGCTCGATCATTTTAATACCACTTTTATCTAATTCAAGCTGCATCGTTTAAATCGCCCTTCTTCGTAAATTGCAACATCGTCATCAAGTGATCTTTCCACTCCTCTTCGGGCACAGAATTGGCCCAAGCGGGTATCGACGAGGCAGGTAATGTCACATTAAGCATCACTTGTTTCACCTCTTCTTCGCGCTCCTTATCCATTTTAATGTCGACAGCCACCGGTGCATTGTTCGACCATACCTCTTGAACTAGCGTATCTTCCATCCGAGTGACTTCGGGCAGTGCGGAACTCGAAGTGTCCACTATGTCCTCTATAATGTGCTGTTCGCGTATTGTATGATCTTCGTTGTCGTCTGCTTCTAGTGGTAGAGGTTCATATCCGTTGTATTCGTTTAAATCATCGTCGGATTCGCTGTCGTTCATCATTACTATTTCTGTGTTTGTTGTCAAGCTGTCGTCCGAGTCTGGTGGATCTGGTAGGCCGGAATCCTGGCCGACCATGATGAAAATAATCTAAAAACAAGACTTGAAAACACTGGTTGATGTCTTGTGGGTTATGATTATTGTTATAGTTGTAAAAAAAGGGCGTTAACTTGTCAATTTAGCATTTCAGGAATGACATGCTTAATTTTGACTAGTAAGTAATAGATGGCGTGTTGTTTCTTTCTTCTATAAATAATATTATATAATATATTACACCGAGTTTCATAAAAAGCGAATCACTAATATTTTGACACAATTTATGGTCTTAAAAACATCTGTTTTTTTTATATTTCTATGTACAAGTCAAAATTAGAACTATTTGAAGACTCCATTTGTTGGAAATTCTGTTTTGTGAAACTCAGTTTAAATTGTTTAATGTATTGCCATTTGTACATGTTTCTTACTAACGAAGAATTAGTAATGTGTAATATGAATTTCTCATGATAATAATTAATAATCATATAATTAATTGTTAGAAATGTGCACACCTGGCAACAAGAAAAATCGTTGTGCAGCGCCATCTGTGCGCATTTCCGGCTAACTAGAATATGAAGGAACCTGTAATACGAATTTATATTTTTAATTACATTTTCATATTTTAATTAATAAAAGCATATGCATATGTGACAGCATATAATTACTATCTGATTAGTTATAAAATAAGATCTTAATTTCTTCTTCAAATTTTCTTAAAATATAGTGCTCCATCTATCTACCAGCGTACCAAATCTATGTAAAATGTTAACCCAATTTCAAAATAGATATCTGAGCGATTGTAACATGAATAAATCAGGAGATTTTATCACACTTCTCAACATAAACAAACAAGCCGGGTTGCTGTACAGTCGTTTCATGTATAAGCGTTTCCTATAAGAAGTTGATGAGTTGGAAGTAACGCTAAATTTTGAATTTCACTTCTTATATTCACCTATTTCCATCAATTTTATACGATTTTAAGTTCCTTCTTGTGCTTTTCTTTTAACGAGTTAATCAGGGTAAGTTCAGTTTGAATAATTATCGGTTTTTATCAACTTTTTTCTGGAAATTTCTTCAATGATACTCCAGTCAGAATCCAAGTCACCTCTCATGTTTTTCATTCAAATATATTTGAATGTTTTTAATGAATATCGTATTTTTAATTGCAGATTCAACATGTTCTCATCTTTCTTAATAATCTCATTGATTTTAACGTCCGTATTAGCGGTACCGAAACCGGAAGAGAAAAAAGACCGCACCATCGACAGAGAATTGAGTAACCAAGAGCACTACCAAGATGAACACCACAATACTCAGTACGATCATGAGGCATTCTTGGGTGAGGATGCGAAGAGTTTTGATCAATTGCCACCAGAAGAGAGTAGAAGGCGGCTAGGGTAAGTGAAGAATTTATTTTGGAATTTGCAAAATATGCAATAAATATTTTCGCACAGGAAAAAATAATTTATCTATATTTGAATTTTATTATTTAAGAAGATAATTTGTTTCATGTATATCAGATTTGTTTGAGGGGTCGTTTTATATACGAAAGTTTGATAACAGTGCGTGTTTGAATAGTAAGAAATGATGACATCATCATTAAAGTGTGTCATCTGAGAAATGCATTAAAACAAGAGATGTGTGAAAGAATTCATATAGCCTAGATTTGGAGCATTTGCGTTTATGAGTTTGTTTAGTAGTTATTGCTGATAGATGTCGCTGTATTTGTATTACAACGCTGTATTCTATTTCAGTTGGTAGATGTCGCTGACCATAGTTTTGATTTTACTTGGTAGATGTTGTTGTTCTTAGATTTGATTTTACTCGCAAGGTGTCGCCGTTCTTAGTTTTGCTTTTACTCGGTACATGTCGCTGTTCTCAGTTTTGATTTTACTTTGTAGATGTCGCTGTTCTTAGATTTGATTTTACTCGGTAGATGTCGCTGTTCTTAGTTTTGATTTTACTCGGTAGATGTCTCTCATTATTACTTTTATACATTTTAATTAAATGGGTGTCCCTAGATTGGTCTGGATTTTTTTTTTTTAAATTGCATTACAGTATGTAAGCATTTTGAAGCTCGCTATTTCTATCTCGGTTACTAGAAGACATAGAGCAACGGTTCAATAGGACAAGTTTTGCAGAATTCAACAATCGTCATTTCAAATTTACTCCAACTTTCTGAAATTTTAAGATATTTTGAAAAGAACCAAAATTTATTGATTTTAACATGTTTCTCAATAATCCTATAACGCCAGTGTTGTCAAAATGTACACAGGTTGCAAAATTTCTTTTGTACTTCCGTTGTAATGTTTTTTAAAATCTATTTTTACAGTCTAATCGTCGACAAAATCGACTTTAACAAAGACGGCTTCATCAACCAAGAAGAATTAAAAGACTGGATCCGTTACACGCAAAAACGTTACATAATGGAAGACGTTGACCGACAATGGAAGCAACACAACCCCGAAGAGAAAGAGAAAATAGTTTGGGAAGACTACAGGAAATTAGTGTACGGTTTCTTGGATTCCATGGAAGCGAACGAGGCCGACAAAGACGATGAGGGCTTCTCGTACAGGACGATGTTAAAGCGCGATAGGAGAAGATGGAGTGTCGCGGATTCCGATGACGATGACTCTTTAACCAAAGAGGAATTCGCTGCTTTCCTTCACCCGGAAGAAACGGGACATATGCGAGATGTAGTCGTGTTGGAAACGATGGAAGACATCGACAAAGATAAAGATGGGAAGATTTCCGTTACCGAATACATAGGAGATATGTATAGGGGTGAAGAAAACGAGGAGGAACCAGAATGGGTTAAGAACGAGCGGGAACATTTCGCCAAATTCCGCGATACTAACGGAGATGGTTATATGACCGAAGAGGAAGTGAAAAATTGGATTATGCCTCCGGATTTCGATCACGCTGAAGCGGAGGCTCGCCATTTGATATTCGAAGCCGATTCTGATGCTGATCAGCTATTAACCAAACAGGAGATACTTAATAAGTACGATTTGTTCGTCGGATCGCAAGCCACAGATTTCGGGGAAGCTCTAGCTAGACATGACGAATTTTAGAACCTTTCCTTTATTAAATATAAACTCGGACCAAAAAATTTATTTGTACTTTTTAAGCTTTTTAGTTGTTAACTAAATGAATCTGATGCAATATTAATTTTTAATAGCATTTTAGTGCTTTAAGAATCTCCTTATAGTGAAAGAAAATATTAAGTTGATGTGTTCATAATGTTTAATTATTTGCTACTTTTTTTTTTATTACATTTTCCCTCTTATACTTTATAATATATTTAAATAAAAAGATGTGTACATAGGAATAATATACTTAATAAAATTATTACTGTGTAATAGTTCAAATTACAATAAAAATTCATCTTGGGCATTTTAAAAGTAATCTGGCATGCGTATTTTACTAAAAGTAGTATTAATTTTAATTTATTATTTGTTATGTGCCAATACTAGAACAAGAAAGTCCTATTGTACTCTTATGTTACTTTTTTAAGTATCATTAGGTGCTTACAAATATTTTTATACACTAATAAAAATGTTTTATTGTCTTTATATGCTTTTTTTTTTCTTATACCTGAGGAATCGGCAAACGGCAGAAAATTAAAAGTATTTTGTTTTAACGAAAAGATATTTTTTTATTCATATTTTATGTACGATGTAACCTCTCTTAACCACAGTTTCTTCATTTATATTCATTAATTTTAAAAATATATAGGAATTAATATGCATAATAAAATATGCAAAAATTACAAGCTAAAATAAATAAAAGCAGAAATTTAAACATGGACTTTATTGCACAAAAATGTTTTACAACATATTTCTAACATAATTTATAATTAAATGTTTTTCAAAATAGTAAAAGAAAGTTTTGTCTTCTGTCAGAAAACATTTGTTTAGAAATTCAAAACCTTCTTCAAAATCTACAGACTTTTAAGAATTTTAGTCATATGAGTCGTTAATAAATTTTATTCAATAAATAAACGTTTTATGTCAGAAAATTTATTTTCAAGAGAGATAAAAGACATATACTATTTTTAGATGAAATATAATTTATATCTAAAATAAGTTGTTTACAAGTTTCTTCTCATTTATTCTAATATAATATTTGGTCATTTTAACACAAAAAAATTACCTTATATACTACCATAATTTTAATAATTTTGTGTATATGTATGTATATATAATTAAACTTTTTCAATACTACTTATTTTGGAAAACCCCTGAATAATACGGAAAATCGGAAGTAAATACAAACATTAACAACAAATAATTAAAAATTCGCGAAACCGTATTAAATTTGAATTAAAATATTAATAAATTAAAAAAATATATATAAGTTGGTAGAAGTCTTGAAGAATCCATGAAGATGTGGCAGTTATTAACCCCTGGACAAGTCGCACAGATAAGGAAAGAGTGTTGTATACGCAGGAGGTAACGAGGCTAACGTGAATTGAAGAGCGGTAACGAGGCAGTTCGCTGCGAGCACCTACCACCTTTGCAGAGTGGTATTACCAATGCCCTACACACGCACCTCCCCTTCGTAAAGGGGCCTTCGCACATCCACCAAGTCGCCACCGCGAAACACTACAGTCCAGTCCGATTGACTTGGTATGACCTGAGATTGTCTAACCGCCAGTCGATGATGCAGCAGTTGGTAGAATATAAAAAAGGGGTATGATGTCTAAGCAACTTAATGCTTGTCAGACTGCCCCCCCCGCCGACTCTAATCTCCCCCCTAATCATCATCATGATCCCGGAAAAATCCAGTCACCACAATTGACCAGGACGAGATTCGAACCCGCGGTAACCTGGTAATAGTCGAGACATCAAGTGCGACCTTGAGGAACCCGGCTATCACAAGTTTCAATAATAATAGTAATAATAAATAAAATGAGTATCAGAAAAACGCGCACCCCCACCCTCCTGTTTAAACACTGTAAAATAAATAATAACAATATTTAACCCTGAAACGATATTATAGACGTACATATACACTTACAAATAATTACAATTAACTAAAAGCTTTTATTTGAATCTTTGGAATAATTATTATATATTGAAACATTTTAATACAAATAAAATAGCAATAACATTTAAATTTTAATGGATATTTAGCGCTCGTTTTAATAATTTTTACCGTAATATACAAATCTTATTGAGTACCTTGCATATCTTTGTGTAAATAAACTATTTGTCAATATTTCGGAAAACCCCTTAATAATACCCATCAAAAATGAATAAAAATAAGAAAATAATAATAAAAGCGATTATAACAATATCCGAACCACCGTTCCTATAATATTAAAGTGAAACGCGAGAAAATTAAAACAAAAAGTCTAACTAAAAGTCCGCAGGCACGGCTGCAAGCATCACCTTTGGTTCCAGTGTAGTCAGGGATGTCACTGTTCGAAGGGTCGCTCTGACAAAGCGTCTTGGGGGTGGACATCCCGGTGGTAATACAAGACAGGGTGACAGGTGGTAAGTCGGCATGAGATATAAGTAAGGCGCTTGTCAGAATTTGTTAACAAAAAACCCTATTTTTGATGCCACTAACTTCACGTTACTCCAATTGACAGCCAATAAGAATTCTGTGTCACGTAGTCTGACATATATCGCCTTTGTAGAGCACTCAAGGAGCACCCTACTCTCTTTACCGCCCCGCCACCACACCCTCCCAAGCAAATACCCCGAGACCCCTCGGGCCAATTACCGTACAGATTGCACCCAGTCAGCCCACATTTGTCTACCCTTCACCAAAATTCCTACGGCCGCTAATCTAATTAAACAAAAAAAAAAAATAAAGTCGCGTTGTAACCGATCCCGATTAACATTCATGAATCCCAGAAAACGATGAACGAACGAAGAAACAAAAAATAACCTAAGCTGCTAAACAAAGAAAACAAAAACAAAATGCCGGTAGATATAAAATCGCGCTCCCCCACCCTCCTCTTTAAAACTCTCTCTAATAGATAATAAATGAAACGGCGGTATTTAACACACAGATATACAATGCACGTAGAAACAATAATTACAATTAATTAATTCCTTTTTCGTTACAATTTTTGAGAAATCCAAAACAGTCGATGTTTGGGTAGAATCGCGGCTAAACAATAGAAAAAAAAACTACCGTAATTATAACTAAGTAAAACTCTAATAAATACCTTATAGACTCGATTCTTCGAATTCGCGCCAGTTCTTCCGTCCTCCATGCTGTTGTCTTGTTGGATCCGTAGATTTATCCTACGACAATAATGACCAATAATTAATTACGCCAAAAGCAACTTTGACCGGCAAAATATTTGAAGCAAATTTAATATTGCAGTCCGGCCGTGTATGCAAACAAATAATATGCTAAAAAAAACCAAGGAAACAAAACTAACTAATGAAATTATAATTAAAAACGTAATAAATACCTTATTGACACAATTCGTCGATTTTCCTACTCTTCGGCCAATCCATTCTTCGGTCCTCCATCCGCTGCTGCTCCTCGATTATCCTGGCTGTCCCAGAAATCCGGCGAATTCGTATATTTTGTCGATTATCCTGCAACGACAATAATAATTAATAGGTTGAATTAATAATAGGTTTGTTCCATCACGCTCGCAAACTGTCAGATGGACATCAAAGGCTTGCGCATTGAGTAAATACGTTGCAATAAACACCTTTATGTCTAACAAATTAAGTAATGCGCATGCGTCTGACGTCCATCTGACAGTTTGCGAGCTCAGATGGAACAAAGCTAATATTTCTTAAAAAGTAAATTTTGACTAAATGAAGGTTTTAAAGCGGTTTAGAACGTTGAATCATTTATAATATAGTATAGTGGTTTTCAAATTATAAGAAACTAACTTTTAAATCCTTAATGCTTTTATTGCACCTCCTGTAGTAATACTCTTGAGAAGGGCACTGTTTACCTGCTTACACTATATGAATCGCCGGGCCGTATTAACTATGAATTACGGCCCCATTAAATAATTTTTTTTATACTCAGCGCGATTTTATAGATATATAATGCTTCGGATGGGTCCGGAATCCGTCGTGCACTGTCGACCAACACGGAATATGAGAGATAAATTTAAAACTTATATGCGATGCATACAAAAAATTTAAAATAAGAAAGAGTATGACATTCAAACGGCGTTGCAAAAAAATTTAAGGGCACGATGCAATAGCACAGAATCCATGTTATATTAATAATAAAATATGTACCTTTCATTTATTCTCCGTAAAAATTTCAAAGCAAAATGCCATGGGCGATTTGATGACACAGATCGAAATGATATAAAATTCTCAGTCCCACAATTCACAGTAACCGATTCAGTTTAAATGAATCAATTTTCGTGACGCCAAAAGCGACGCCATCGGAACAAAGCAGATATTACAACAAAGTCTTTTCGCGTTAGAACTGGTTCGGAATCGTTCGTGCATCATCGTCACCCGAGGCAAAGCGTGAAAGGGATTTAACCATAGAGATGGATTTAACTTGCAAAACGAAGATGCATAGAAAAAAAATTAATTTAAAAAACAGCTTAAAAATGAATAATAGCGAAATACAGAGAATACGATATTTGAACGGCACGCTAAAAATTTCAAGGGCATGATGCAACAGCGCGTAAAATGCGTATTTATCTAAATACTCCCCAAATAATAATAGCGTCACTTACCTTTATTTATCCAGCGCAAAAGTTAAGAAGTAAAATCCCGGGGGTGATTTGTATCAGCAGAAAAGATGACGCATATAGCAGGAATGTACAATTCTCATACCCGCACAATTCACAGATACTAATTCACAGTTTAAATTAATTAATTTTCGGAACGCGAAAAGCGACGCCATCCGAAATTCGTACAAGAGACGCTGCATCAAACTTGTATTCGTGTTGCACTGGTTCGGATTGCTTCGTGTGCATCGATGCCTACCATTATCAAGCAGATGTTTAGGACGTCGCACACAAAAAATTGTATAAGTAAAAAAGGCTTTGAAAACATATTTCGATAATATAGGAAATGATATAATATATAAAATAGAAACACGTCTGTTCTGCTCAAGAACTAAATTCAAACTAAAACTCTTAGCAGATAACTCTTAGCAATTTCTTTACATCTAGTTATGATTCATATTCTTTGTTAACAATACGCAGGTAGAATTTGGGTCTCGCGCGATATACCTTTGGATCGATGTTTCACAATAATATGCAAGGTCATCTTATATACTAGTATGTAATAAATAATAAATGTGATAACAATAAACCCCTTTACTACTACCCAAGGAAATACTATGACAATAGCCTAGACAAGGGCCTGATTCAACAGCAGACAAGATGCATGTTAAACTCTTTATATATATATATATAATAATATAAAAATACTACTTTTCCCATCAATATTTCCTTGTTTTTTAATACATATATTATCCTTAAGTTTAATAATTTTTTATAAATATATACACAGAGTGTGTCATTCAGTACTCTTAGTTCAAATATCTGGGAAAAAAATATTTGAACTTTGTAAAAAGCAGTTGCTAAGTAATATGATTCATTTCGGTTTATGATAGATTGTTTTAGTACATGAAAGCAAAGATGGCCTTACGATCAAAAGATTTTAACTGACGCTTTGAAAGTGATATTTGACATTTGATATATAGGGTGGGACAAAAGTATGGAATCACTCCCATCACTTTTGAATGAATCTAGATATAAAGTTGAAATATAGAGAAGTCGTATAAGATTATGGAAGCTATGTTTTGTGCAGGATACCGTTCACGTGCCACCTCCTTGGAGCAGGAGGGTGCGGGTGATTAAAAAAAAAAAAATAATAAATGGCGTTATAGGTCAAGTGATGGCTCATTTTGAAGGTGTTTTGAAGGCAAAAAAAGTTTTGTTTTAGGAAAAAGTTTGCTACGATCCTCCAATCGAAAGTTATGATCATAAAACAAAAATGTACATTTCCTTGTTTATTGCGTTACCCCAAAAGGAAAAGTCTGAAGGTCACAGGTCAGGTGATCTGGGTGGTCACTCGATTGTTCCTATTGCTTCCTATCCATCGTTCAGGAAAAGTATTGTTTGTCTAGACCACGTCCCTGATGTCAAAATAACGTACATATACGACTGCTTGTCATTGGTCAGCTAGTGGCTATAATGTCACCGAGTAACCCGGGATATTAATCTGAACGCTTTCCTTCTGCTTACCACTGCCTTTCTGTAGCAGTACTTACGCACTTGTATGCAAATATTAGCAGCTATGATTGCTTCAATACATGAGTTTTTAACTCGTATGAAATATAAAAATAGAGTAAACGTATGGGTATCTTACAATTATTAGGTGCACACAGTGCAATGGATAAATCTGTGTGCCAAAAATGTAAAGTTTGTGTTTTAAAATATACTACCTAGTTCAAATAAGTTAATTCCTATATTTAAGTTTAAGATAAAAGCGAATAAACTTTAAACATAATTGTTACACGCTAAAATCTTTAGTTTTATATTTGTATCGATTTTTTTTTGTTCCCTGTTTATTATTTTTGTTTTTAAAAATAGCATTTGTGGATTCTTCCGATAATTCATGAAATGTTGCACTGAGAGAACGGTCTTAGGTAAAACTATATACTTAGAAATTTATACTTATATCTAATATAAATTCTATTAAATTTACGAACTCCATTTCCTGTATTCAGAAACAATTTTATTCGTAAAACCTAAAAACAAAGTATTTTCAATTTTAACATAAAAATTTATTACTTTTAAATATACGATTCAACACAAAAATTATAGTTGGTGCAAATAGAACATAATGTAAATTTTTAGAAATACTTAATTTCAAAGAAAATAGTCTTTCATATTTTCAATCATGACGCGCATGTCATTTGAGAGAGAATGTTTTTAGTTGACACTAGTCCCGCCTAAGGCGCTGGTGTGCCGTTTCTCAGATCGCCCAGACGCTTAAAATATAAATTCTGTGGTTATCGAGTGCGACTCATTGGCAGTCGATTGCGTCGATTTATCGATTCAGTGATCTTGTGCGACTTTGCGGGTTTGACAGATAACGCGAATGTGTTTATCGGTCTTTTGTTTTGTGGAATTGAATTGCATTTTGATTTCAAGGTGGTTTTCGATTGTGGTATATCAACTTGCACATACAGCAATAAAGATGTTAACATATATCTTTCCATTATTTTGTTGTTTAAGAAATAGTATTTCTGTAACCTGTATCTATAGGTATGTTATCTGTGGGTTAGTTCTTCTCTACCTTCTCTGTGGGTTAGTGGTGGAGGTACTGTCAAATATTATACTAGTATATTTATATAGTATTTTGTACTGTGAAGTGGAAGAATGAAATGGAAGAGTTACTAATACTTGCCAACCTTCGCGAATGTTATATTGTTACATGTGATATTTCTCCAACATTTAACTAGAGTGTATATTTATGTTCTTAAATAAATCTATTAATATTACACACTAGTATATTTTCGCAATATCCAATAAATCCCACAAAATTCAATGAAAAAGGCTTGTAGATTTATAACAAAATATTTCCAGGACAACACCTTATTATAGCTAATTCAAGAATCATTAGTACTGAAAATAAGTACACAATATACATACTTAATTTAACGTACGTGCTGCTGTGTACTGAAAGTACCAACAAAAATGTAAAAATGAAATTTTACAATGAAAAATTAAATTAGCTAGCTCAAATGATAACAATTTTATTAAGGCGCAAAAGAACAATTAAACTCAGGTTTTCCGGGTTGCCAGATCACAGCAGTGCGTAATTGTTTTAAATTATCTGTTTTCTGTCCTAGTAATTGTTTATTTTTGATCTTGCAATCGCATTATTCCTAATTTAAGTAAAAATTTATTCTCATATTCAAGTACGTGATTTTGCTATTTCTACTACACATGACGTACTAAACCTCAGTACAAAATCTATTAAATTACAATAAAATTTATACTTAGATTCCAGGAATAAATTTATTTTAAAATTTAGTATTCTATGTTTCCGTTCCAAATATAGCAATAAATTATACTAAATTTCAGTATATTTATACTGATTTCTAATATAAATTTCTCTCCGTGTGGAATGTTGAACCACTTGGAAAAAAAAATCTTTTACAACTGCCTCCCTCATAACGTCTTTCTGTTAATATCAAACATTTATTGTCAGAGACTCATACCTATTACGATAAGTGCCGCGGCAGCAAACTTAATCGTTCCATCTCCTCCCGGACACGTCCACAACAATAACAATATCTCGAAACAGAGCAAGGAAATAATAACAATAAAAATAATATCCGGAGGTCGTACGTAAAAGCGAGACCCGCACGGTCCCGTATACCGGAGAGACAATCTCCATAAAAAAGGGGGGTCTAAATATCATTTGGCAGCGCCATTATCATAAAACATAGTCGCGCGGAGCGCTAGTAACACAAACCAGCCGGTAATTATTTATTAAAATAAACGCCACCGTGCAGCGCCACGGGTTTCGACCCGACGTCCGTGCAAAATTCGCACGGGTCGTGACGAGGGCGCCCGCCCCCTCACCTCGTCCTGGGGAAAAGGAACGCAAGAAGAGATCTGGAATAAAAGAAAGTGGAAGGAGGAAAGAGGCAATTCGGAAATTGCTTCAAGTAGGTGCGCGATGGACGCGCCACCTACGGTAGTCGATAAAACTAAATGGATATGGCACGCTACGGCCATCTATCGGTGAAATATGTAAGTACTGGGAATACTGTTACTTAGGAGGTTAGGTTAGATAACGTGCCGTCCAAGAAATACTACTTACTGTCGAGCAACAAGAAAAACAAATAGAAGGAGTGCTTCAAATTCTCTGCATCTGCGATTGGTTGTTTTGCAGGTAGGTTTACGCGTGCGAAATATTACAATAAACTTGAGGTATCGATGTCAAACGGTTGTCAACTTTCGACGTTGCATGGTCGTTGCTTTTGCTTTCCTTGTTCTAACGAAAGAAACCTATTCTTTTAAGACAGAAATAGTCAGTAGTGCTGATATACTTAATATGAATACTGAACCGATAAGTTCAGGGTCACATTCACGTCCAAAAGAAGGAAAACGTTTCGATTTGGGACATTTATCGATAATTGAAAAGCAGTGTTGTTAAAATGCCTCCATAAAAATGTTGGCTATAACAGGAGAAAGTGGGGAACCTGGAACTTGTTAATAGTTTCGAAGCATATCTTCTTCAACAGGCAGTAAAGTTTCTGTTTTTGAAATCTTTTGTAAAGTACCTTCTCGCTCTGACATTTGAAAGTCCTGTTGGTCTGATTCCGACCAATTACGATGCGAGGTATTATTCAAACCCACCTCAGCATTCTGTAAGTCGAAATTTGGTTACAATTTATCAGCTATTTTTGGTAATAATATAGATTGACTCTCTGTTTGCACGCTCAACGAAGTTTGATCTGTACATCTGCTACATTAATCTTTTTGGTTTTGCCGGGGAGTTCTTGAATGGTTTTATGCAAATTTTCAGTGATTAATATTTGATTTTCATATTTGTTCTTATAATATTCTAATAATTTATCTTTCGTTTCTACTTTAGTTTGAAGATCGTCAATGGTGAAATTAGCTGTAGCTAACTTGTCTTTCGATTTAGTCAAAGGTACATCTTGTACTTAATATCACTAACTACAGAAATATAACTGGTATTTGGAGTTAAAGGTTGCTTTTTGGTTGGCTTAGCTCTTTGAGAGCGCGTACTAATACCGGACATTCTGAACTACTAGTTTCGAGCAACAAAAAAACTAAAACAATTACAACATTGGAATAACAAACGGGGCCATACGCTTCACACTCAGGGTCTCTCATTAGTCTTTGTACAAAGTATTTGGAGTTTCGGATAAAGGAACAACCGTTGCCAGATATTGGAGAGGTATTTGGAGAGCTTGTATATAGGACTGTTAATGGTACTAAAATGAATGCAACAGTTTTTGAAGAATGGTTTGAAAATTTGTTAGAATAACTACCTGACAATGCTATTACAGTAATGGACAATGCATCGTCTTGCAAAGATTTAGTTATTGTTGAAGGCAAGGCAAGGAATTGTCGCAAACATCTATATGTTTTATGTCTTTGTTTAATTAAACTGGGGTAAATACTCGTTCTTCTGTTGAGAATCAATATCCCTTATTCCGTTTTTTTTTTTATCTTTGTTTAACTAGTATTTAATAAATGTAACCGCTCCATTAAATATTTAGTTTAACATACACCTGTCACAGATCTTTCTAAAGAACTAGTTTCAATTTCGGCGTAAATATAATGTTTGGGTGGGTTTTAGACCATAAAACGAAGTTAACACTGGTAAGGACATAACGTCCATTCTTTTGTTTTGTAGCTGCTGTTGGTTATACCGTAGGATGTGGTTGCAGATCTGTAAGGTAGCCTTCCTATTCGTTGCAGGACTTTCCCTTTTAAATTTGACATCGATATGGTACTTCGTTGCATATCTATTTATGAGCGATCTGTGCATTTTGTGACTCGAGTTTGATATGGAATCAATTCGAGATTATTGCATAATTATTACCAGAGAAAGCAAAAAAATGTGGCGTAAAAAATTTCCCTTTTCCAATCCGTCTCTAACATCTGGAATTATCATACTTTCTACGGATGAGACACTCACTAGATGCGGTAATAAAAGCAGACCGCTATAGTGCAACGTGAGTTTCCGTTAAAAGCTCGAACATAAAATATCGCTCAAGGAAAGACGCCAAACACCATCGGAAACCGGGTAAATGTACCCCTAACACCTAGCACAGTGATGCTGAAGATTCCATCGTTCCATTGTATGTGTGTACATAAGTATCTTAACGTGTCTTTGGCGATGTTTTCGACAGGCGAGGCTTTCCGCATAAATTTACCAGAACCTTTCATAGATAAGATACGGGAAAAAAGTAGATGCTATACAGGGAATTCATCAAAGAGTCAACCAACAACCAACCTGCCTTCATATCCTCTCTTAGGAATGTCACAGTATATCCTGGCACTTATAATAACGTAGACTTCCAGCGCTTAGAATCTCTCTTCAGGTTTTGTAAAGTATATATATATATATATATTGCAAAGGAAAGAGGAAAGTAACAGTCAAGGAGGAACTTTTGAATATTACATCTGTTACTTACGACGCCAAGGAAGCAATTTGTAGATAAGGTTTTAAAATTTAAGATATTCGACTGGGAAGTCGTCTCAGAACCTCTACGCTACAGTTCGAAAGCACTGGAAGTGTCACGTAGGTAGCCTCGTACTCGAAAAACTTTCACCGAAGGGACAAGTTCCTTACCCCCCTCTGTGCCCGCTGCCACCCTTTAGCTTTAGCTGATAAGTGGCCGTCCGCGTGGAGTTCTGGGTCTGAGAACATACAAGGACGTCAGAAACTGTGTGTTAAAGCTATAAGCTGTTGCTGTTATGTTGACTGAAGAGTAAGAGAAATTTCATTGTTAATGCAATGTGTTAAGACAACAAAAATTGTCAACGATAAGGATCTTCATGTTCATCCTTATAATTTACAGTGTGTTTAACCACTTACGCCGACAGATATGCCTCGTCGCCTGCACGGCCCCGCTACGCTGAAAAGATGTTACAACAAGAAATTTATTTATGTTCATATTTATGGATGTCTGATGAGTTGAAAATAAAAATTATTCAAGGAATTGCTAACATTCCGTTAGACAAGTGCGTTATGCAGAATTTCAACGTCCGACCTCAGGAAGTTATAGAAAAAAGGAGGTTCTCCGCCCGGCCAATCTTTTTACTGGTATACTATTGCTTTAAGAATAATAAAGTTCGCAAAATCTCCTACTACCTACTACCATGGATCATTGACCACCTTATATTTTTCCCTATCGAAGGTTGAAATTCGCCAAAATTTCAATGGGGTTTGGTACAATACGTCAAATAGATGTCAGTGCTTAGAATTGTGTCAAGGTGTATTGCACAACTCAAATACATACATACTTCATTCAATCTATTTCTCAGTATAATTGTTAAAATCTTGTAGTGGGCATATTAGGACTTCCCTCCGTGAACTTGACATCTTTTACTTTTTCCCATACTTTCCGATTAACTACATTAACATTTTTATTTTGCGAATCCTTCGGTACAATAAAATGTGTTAAATGTTTGTTAATTTTGACATTTTTATTGCTGTGTAAGCAATAAATATCCTCACAGCATAATTATTTTCCGCTGGCGGATGCTCGATAACAGGAGGACATGCTCAATGGAGTGAGGCACACTCGAACCATTAATTAAATGCTTTTCTGCGATAACTGTAATTTAAAGAAAATTGCACTATAGCATTGTATTGAATAAAGAGAAACTTTACAATAAGCACGTGAAAACTTAGCTACCCTCACTATCTTTGCGATGCGTACAAAATAAGAAATTCAGTTTTTATTGTAATATGTATCTGCAGAACTGTAGGCTGTTCATTCAGCGAGCACATGTAGAGTTTGCGATAAGGAGTTTTCAACTGAACAAAGTTGTTAAAAATGAGACGTTCAAATTCCAGTCAATACCGTTGTAACTATCGAAAACCCACACGTACGCAAACATCTTCGTATTCGCATAGTCGCCCGTGTCGGTACGTATATATGTGCACATGTCTAGTCCTTAGACTCGAAGAACCGTACGACTTTCAGCTCTTACGCTGCGAGTTGAGTGTGTGAGGTCCCCGGGGGCGTCGTAGATGGACGTCGGATCACGGCGTCCGGTAGCAAAGTGCCCTGACACTACCAAGAAATGCAATATTAATCAGAACAGAGCGGGGACCAGAACAGTGCATTAAGGTAATGGACCTAGCTAGCTCCTCTAGCCATCTCGATCCCGACTTCGCTGTTCGTTTCAGCTCCTTCCTATTTCCTCCTTCCACTGGGTCCCTGCGCGACCCCGTCTGAGAGACGCGGACGTCGCCGTCGGAGAAGGGGTGGGAGGTGGGAGCGGAGGGGGTCTTCTCATCGTCGTCAGCTTCCTCTTAATGAAATACACAAATATGTATTTTAACAGTCGTCTACTTAATGACTCGACGCCTAATGCGACCGTACCTGCTTTCTTACTTAACTTGGGGAGACTTTTTTTCTTCTCATTTGTTATTATTATATTTCCTAATTGCTTCTTTCTATTCCTCGTTCGCCCGGGGCGACGTTAAGAACTCCATCTTTTCGCCTGCGATGTCTTCGGTCCTCTGAGAGAGGCAAGACTTGAAAAACTTGATGTTCTTCTCGTCTGCGTAAGCGAAAATATGGGGTGATTCACAATAGAGGTTTTAGAAGACAAATATTATTTTAGTAATATGTCCAGTTTTGCATATTACCAGTGAGAAAATCTTGTATTATTGGTTTTACAAAGAAAATCATGTGAAATAAATATTGGTGAGTTGTTCGAAACTCATTACTTTACACTCAAAATTACTTTGAGATGCTAATTGAGTCATAAATTACGTTGCATAAACCAAAGTGACCTTCTTGTGTTCAGTGACAATTCTTAATAACTATCACACTGACAAATGTCAATGCTAGGTTTTCCACTATCACCAAATGTTGTTTGGTGATAGTGGAAAACCTAGCATTGACATTTGTCAGTGTGATAGTTATTGTTACACCAAAGGTTCCAAAACCCAATTACTGGGGACAATTCTTAATAATGAACGATATCAATTGATTGAGTCGACAACCGGAGCACAATCCCATTGCTTTTTCCTTTCCAAAGTATATAATGCTACGAAACTTGTAGGCAATATTTCTTAATTTTAATTATATATTTCATAATTTGAATACCTGTTTAATTCAATTAAATACTTTCCAGAGTCATCTGTGATACACTTTATAAATCAGACCTCAATTTGCAAGTGGCCCTGACTGGAAATACCTCTCCTACTAACGAAAAGACGCTAGTACCCGGATCAATGCCTATGACTACGTACTTGTGTTTACATCAGTATTGTATTGTAATGTCTAATACCTTACGAACTACTAGTTTAATTGAAAAGAGCGCAAATGTCAAAACTTTGACAAAATTGCAAATAATTAAAAAAGTATTGGGTTTGCGGCTAGAGAACATTAATGCAAACTGATCACAAATGAGAATTTTTTTAAAGAAACACACTAGATTCATCAAAATTGCATCATTCCAGTGAATGCACTTCTTACAGTGTGATATCATTAAATAAATGCTTTCCCGTTAATCATGGCCTCCTAGGGGCGTCTGGGGGCCACCTATGCCGTTTTGGAGTCGATATTCGTACTGTACGGGGTCGAAATAGGGGGTATACAACTTTCCAGGCGAATCGGGGTAAAATAATTTTTTTGGTTTTTTTCGCATATGACGACATAAAATTTTTTTTTTTCTCATGGATTCGCGTGAAAAGTTGTATACCCCATATTTCGTCCCCGTAGAGTACGAATATCAACTCCAAAATGGCATAGGTGGCGCCCAGACGCCCCTAGGGGGGCACATCGTAGCTAGGATATCAAATCGTAGCACTCTTTCATATTTTTGTGTTTTTCGGCCGTACGCGGTAACATATCTCTATAAAACTATACATATTCTGAAAGCTGAGAAAATTTCCTAGCCAACATAAACGGGAACCCTGAAAATCGCGCCTTTTCCGCACTAAAAGGCACTCACAAAACAAAATTCGAACTGTAACTTTCTATTTTAATTAGCCAGTTCTGTGGGACACCTGTATATAGACATACGGAGGTTTTAAAAGTTTTAACATACTGCATTTCTAATTCCCTGGAGGTGAAATTTGATATAGGAAAAAATAGAATTACAATAAGTTTATTTCAATATTTATTAAGTTCTTTAAAATGTCAGATATTACACTTGTATGATATAAACCCGATTCATTACACTAGCAGTAAGTAAAAACACTCGACTGGCACACCTGTACATTTAGTGTATTTACATAGAGATGTTAGTCATTTATATTTCGCAAAATGTTCCATAGCTTCCACGAGAAGAGAGAACAAACATTAAATGATTCTAAAATCTTCTCCACTTGTGAATCAATATTATTTATTTACAAAATCTACAAAATTCACTACCTTAAACCTATCTACTTTATATATTTTTGGTATTTCTCTCCTAGTTAACAATTTATATGTGGGCGAATCTATACCTATAGTCGATACATTAAAACAATCTCATAAATTTTTTCGGTTTATGAATGATACGATCACATTCTAAATGGACAATTTAAACTTTAAACTAGCGTTGATGAAATTAGAGCAACTCTAAATAACCTCATTGTTTTCACTGACGAACTTCGTTTCCAATTCTGTTGCATTTATTTATTAGAGATGTCTATTTACCTCTCAACCAAAACATATATGTACAAGTTAATCGTCAAGTGTTTTACAATTGTTTGAGCAGCGTGCTACTCGCTGGCACACACAAAAAATAAATAAATAAAACCGAGTCGGGCTGGCTCTAACCGCTCCCGCCTCGCTATTTATTTTGGATTATATAATTTTCTAGCTTAATTGTTGACATCGGGAGGGCAGTTAGCCGTACGCTTCCAATCTCTACCTCGTCGGATCAAAAACGAGTTCCACCACATTATTAACTCATTAAAAATACATTACCATCGTTTGTTTTACCGGGCGAGTGGAACGCGTTCGCTGGACAATATGATTTAGGAGTGCGCGTCAGAGATGTAACTGTAACGACTTCGTGTAGGTATATTTATCACATTTACGGCTGTGTAATTTATTGTAATATTGTACTGAGTATATACCAGTATAGAGAAATGTATGTCGTTATAATCTGAATTAACAAAAGGTGGTAAAAGGTAAACAGTGCGAAAATAGCACATCAAATATATGTAAGTAAAGTGGAACAATGCTTTTTATAAAAGCAGGTGGACGATTATACATGTGGGTACATAAGAGATAGCAAAAGTATAAAACAAAATGTGTAGTTAAGCACTAATATCGGGTAAGCCGATAAAAAATGTCAATGAAGAACTTCAATCGCTGTTCAAGCGTCCCTAGTTTTTGTTACTACTTCATCAGGATGACACTGCAAGTTTTACAAATGAATGAGACAATCAAAACTCAAGAAATAACCGACGTAGGAGTAGGTCGACAATCCAAAACATTAGAAAGGTTCCACAAATCTTCCAAAATACATGTTCAGAAGTAAAAAGACTAACTATAATGATTTAAAATCATACAAAGTTAAAATTTAAAAGTGTAACGACATATAAGCCCTTAGAGATAACAGAAACAACAGCAATACTTGAGATATTAGCGGAAGCGGGGCCGAACCAACAGACTGAAGTTAAAATTTAATTAACCGACATAAATTTAGCCTCGGTGGCAGCCTGTGCGAAATTAAGATTCACTATATGACATTGTTTGGAACGTGACGTCGGATTAATTAAAAGTGAAAAACTGTGTTACGTTACGCCCGTGGACGGGAAGGGGCGCCGCTTCTTCTGGAGGAGTGGGAGGTTGTAGACGGACCCGCATTAGGACCGCGGACCGTCTTAAGTGAGCAGCCGAGAGCCTGGCTATTATTTTACATTAATACTGTATAGGGTGCCCGGCCTTAATGCGAGCTAGTAATGCGAATTTACTGTACCGCTTTATTCAAGATTGATTGCGAATTTTAAAAGTTGCCAAGTCGCACGCTCGGATGTATATAATTATAATTGTACTGCGTGTTCGCGAATTTAGATAAATAAAATGTGTCCGGCGTCTTTATAGATCTCAGTAACGCATTTGACTCGGTGGATCACAAGATATAACTTGATAAGCTTTACACTTATGGGATACGAAGATGTGTCTTACTTACTAATAATGTTTCATCGTTTAAAGATTTTAAGGGCATGTAGTACGATCGAAAAGAAGGTTAAAAGTCATAATAAACATATGTCCACAAATTAACTGTTTACGAGATAACAGCGATTTTATCGCAAATGCAGAATAAGTTTGCTTTGGCGGTTTTTATTATGATGTTATTGTATTTTACATAAAATAGATTATAACTAAAGAAGATGTTCAAAATGACGTCCTTCCATTTCGACACAGCATCTACATCCGCTTTCAAAGGAAGCGCGCACTCTTTCAAAAAACAAGGGTTTTTCTCGTATTATCTGGCAACAGTGTTCTATTCGTTGGCGCAACTCTGGAAGATCGTTTACCGGTGTTGCGGACACTAAACTTTTCAAATAACCCCAGATACTAAAGTCCAACGGGTTTAGATCGGGAGACCTTGGAGGCCAAGCAATGGGACCTGCTCCCCTATCCATCTCCCAGAAAATTCATTGTTAAGATGTTCCCTAACAGCACGCGTAAAGTGCGGTGGAGCTCCATATTGCATAAACCAGAGGTTCAGTCTTAGATTTATAGGTAAATCTTCCAAAAGTTCAGGTAAAGTATTTTCCAAGAACTCGAGGTATGCAGGACCTGCTAAGCGTTGTGGCAAAACAATCGGTCCTAACAATCGTTCCCCTATCATGCCTAACCAGATGTTTAGAGAGAAACGTTGCTGGTGCCGAGCTTCAATGGTAGCATGAGGATTCTCGTCACACCAAACGTGATTGTTGTGGAAATTAAATATTCAATTTTTAGTAAAACCAGCTTCATCAGTGAAAAGGATGTTATCAGCGAAATCTGGCCGATCAGCAGCTGTTCGCAAAAACCACTCACAGAAAGCCCTTCTCGCTTGATAATCCGGAGCAGTAAGGGCTTGTACCCGTTGGATATGGTAGGGGTATAGGAGTTGCTCATGAAGAGTTCTCCAAACAAGATTGCTGCTTACACCCACTTGAGTCGAAATTCTTCTAACACTAGTTTCGGGATTTTCATCAATAATATTCCAAATTCGATCTTCTATCTGTGGAGTACATGCTAATCTCTGCCGTCCAGTATCAGAAGACCGCTTCTCAAACGAACCAGTTTCTCTTAGTCGTTGAAACACCGTCTGAAACATCACATGCGAAGGCAGTTGGCGATCAGGAAACGTTTCAGCATAGAAGCGACGTGCTTGTAAAGAATTCCCATTAGCACGACCGTACATGAACACCATATCGCTCATTTCAGCATTAGCAACCATTGTAATTGCTACAAATTGCACAAAACGTCAAATTAAACTGTCATAAAACAATAGCTGATAAGCACCTGTTTACTGGGATATGTTATATCCATGTACTACTAGGAACACTCGCTGTTATCTCGTAAACGGTGGATTTGTGAACATATGTTTATTATGACTTTTAACCTTATTTTCGATCGTACTACATGTCCTTAAAATCTTTAAACGATGTTTCAAAACACCCTGTATTTTCCTTCGTGGTTATAAAAACATTGAATACGTCAAAAAAGAGTAAACAAAGCAGTTTTGTTTTATTTACGTTTAATCTCTGGTGATTTGAAGAAAATCAGTTGTCAAACGCTGCCAAATCTTTCTCCATAATATTCATTAATTCAGCTTTCATGTCAGTCAGCGCCACAGAAGATGAATCATCACCAAAGAAGATGGTACGTTCGTTAGTTGCAGATGGTAGGGCATTTATACAGAAAAAGAGCAGGAGTGGTTCCAAGATAGAGCCTTGTAGGACTCCATAAGCAACTTTACTCCACTCCGACATAACCTCTTTGGTAGTATGCTCATATGTAAAAATGCATTGTTTTGGTGGAGATACATAGGTATAATCTTACCTTAGAGGAATTAGATAGAGCTGTAAAACAAAAACAAAGTAAAATTAAATACAATTTGTGGTGTTTTGACTATAGGGATACGCAGGTGACTGGAAATGTAAGCTACTCTAAAGTTTTAAATGGGAAATAGGTTCAAATAAAACCTTATTTGGAAGACATTCTGTTACTAATTTATCCAATGATAATGATTGTTATTTACAATTAAAGTTGGGCAAGCTAACTTAACGATACTGGTTTGAATTTTCCAAATTTGCCTATACGTCATCCTTTTGTGCTAATTTTGCTCTATAAAGATTTGATTTTGTGCTGCTGTTCTTAAACTCAAACAAAAATATTATATCGTTCCGCGGCATGTTCAAGATTTAGCCACTTTCAATAGGTGGCCAATCATTCTCCGTGTGGTCTTTTCGGCTATGCTCTCAACTAAAATGTGGAGAGGAGCATTCCTGCCGCAGTTCTGCATTGACATGCAAGTTTTTGCATTTTGGAGAGATTAGCGTTCACGGTAGCCAGATTTGCACCAAGCCACTGACTTATAAGTGATGATTGGTCTCACTATTGTGGTGTACATCCAGATTTTTCCTGAAAAGTTTTTACAATTGCATTTACTACAATTTCATTGAGAGACATCTACAAACAGAAAAGTTAAAGGCACGGACCTATGGATCGGGACACTCAGTATAGTATATAATTTTTTATGTTAAACTTATCCAAAACTTAACAAATTGGATGCTTCTATTCAAATAAATGTTTTGAAAGTGAAAAGTGTTCAACTCGGGTCTCAGTATACTACTAGAATTACAGAAATTCGTAGTCAATCGTTCAAAGCTTTTCCCTGCACGTCTGGGATGTAGCAAGCGAGATATATCCTGTATATGTCTGCTATAATCGCAAGTAAACGTACACCGATTTTCCATTTGTTAGACAAGGGAACTTAATTAAAGGGATTTGCCCGTTTCCAAAGTCCATCGCCTGCTGCAACCTCCCGAACTCGATTAGGTAGTTCTCCGGTTAAATGTATTTGCTCGTCGATTGATGTACAGTCAAACAGCCAGATACCAGTATATACCTTTTTAGTTTCTTAAAATCAATATGCACTCTGCCTTTTTCAATTGCATTTTAAATTAATTAAAGTATGTGACAAATTTGCCCTGATCCTGCACCGCTTTCTGTGAAATGCAATTCGATATTTATTTCTAATTACTTGTTTTTAAATCACCAGCATAGTATTTTCTACAATTTTACTGGCAAGATTAAAATACATTCGCCATTGTCGTACGTGAGTTAGCTTGAAGTATATGTGTGCGACTTTGGTGCACCATCAAGTTCGTCAAACATACCATTATTGATATTTACTTTAACATATGCCTAATCACATAATATTATTAGAGGAAATTCGTGCAGATCTTCTTTTGTATCTTCATTCCAGTTAATAATAATATCCTTCAATAATCATAATTTGGGCACTTTGTCACTGGGCTATTGTTGCACTGCTAGTATCCGTGTGTAAATACCGTACGGTAAACTATTTAGGATGGCAAAAAATAAATGGCAACAGCGACTACCACCTAACAAAGCCAGGATCAAAACTAAGGTTAATCTCCAGTTGTTTCCCCTTGATATTTTCGTGAGAGCACTTTCAAAATGTGTCGAAAAACATCAACCTAGCCAATTTTTCATAAAAATTCGCACGCCGCAAAAAAGAAAACGGAAACAGAGAAACATGAGACAGCCACACTCGCCTCCCCCACCTCCATACATTATTCAATCCCGCATTACCCATATGTGTATCTCCTGCCGGCGGTCTTGTTTATAGTTCCACCTCATTATGTTATGGGCCCAGCTCGGGGCACGTCGGACGCTACGCTTCCTCCACCCCCACCTCGTTCCTCTGCGCTTCCACGTGCCCCCCCAGCCCATCCCCAATTCTCGCCGTGTTTTCCCGTTCGCGTCATGTCACCGGCACTCTCGAGATTAGCCGTGGAAAATTGGAAGTGCCTCTAGCTGTCTCTTTCCGCTTTTGTGCTGCGCCGTTCCCTGCTCTCTTAAACCAATCGAAACTATTCTTTTATTCGCATGAAATATTTATGGGGGTAGGTGGGCCCTCTTTGTTTCCGTAGAGGTATCCCATCTTCTAAGTGAGTACTTCGACTTTTCGTCCGAAGCGGAAGGGTGGAAGGGGAGGAAGTAAGAAGTAGGGGTGCGGGGGGTACTTTTAAAAATATTGGACGCGCGCGTGCGGTAGGGTAATATTTTTTTCGCGTGTATAAATTGTAATTTAAAATATTTAGGGCACGATGTAATCATGTGAAGAGGTGGGATAAACGAGGGAGGAATGTAAGAAATTAGTTTTTCTAAGCCGATTCCTAATGCGTAAGGTTCTGTGATGATGCTGGAAGACACCATCGAAGTCATATTAATATTTAAGTATACTTATTGTTGTGTTCTAAGAACTGTATTTGATATGATTCAAATCGTACGAACCTGTTGGCAGAGCGTTTGCTCGGTGAACCAAACGTGTCAGGTTCAAATCCTACACAAGGTAAAGTTTTCCATATAAAATTGAATTAAATACCAGATAGCAGAAATGAACCAACCACCTCTTTTTGGTTATGAGATTAATAGGATTTGGAACGGAGGATGTTGTTAAATCTTTACAGAGTATTCATAATGGGCTTCTCGATTTTCCTATCGAATGGATAAATACCATCTTTTTTTATTAGATTGCAATTTTCAAGTCCGTTTGATAATGCCGTTTCAAACAATCCGGATAATTTCGATATAGTCCGGTAGCTTCCCATTCCTTAATATTACGGAATGGATTTCCTACCATGACGGTATATTTTCCATTTAAAGGGATTTTCAAATCTTCAAAACTAAACCAATAACCTCGTTTCCGAAAGCATATTTCTCCTATTTATCCCGCGTGTTCATCTTTCCTTTTCAATCCGACCCGGCCCGTTTATCGCCTTTGACGTATTATTACCAATTTTCTCACCCCAATGGCGCGCTTAAAATAATCGAATTACCCGAACCGTCACCAGCGATGTCGGTTAGTGGCTCCCGCTCTTCGTTCGCCAGTCACTCTTCCCGCAGTCGGTAACCTAACGAACGAAGGAGCGAAACGGAACAGAGAAGGTTTGCGCCAAGTGGTCGACTCGCTTTCGGAGCCCGTTTCGTCAGTCAGTCGCCGTTGGACCAGCGCGTCTGTCGCACGTTGTACTGACTACGGTTCTGAAGTCGCGTCGACGCGACACGCGATCCTGTGCTTGTATAAATCGCGCAAAGATTCTGTGGAGGAAATATCCGTGGGAATATTCCGTATTGATACGTTTTATGGATTGCTAATTTAGAGTTATAAACGCTTTATTAAGAAAGCTTAGGGGTGGATTCGCTGAGTGATACTTTTCGAATTTAGTTCTGAAAGCCGGTGGAACAGTTTTAGTGTTGAGGAAATAGATTGAATTTCCTGCGTGATTGTGGGCTTAAATTTTTTAGAGGTGGTGGTACCAAAAGGAGAGGAAGAAGCATTGTAAGTAGCAATGTCTTTTAGAAAATTGCTGAAAATTTTTTGGGAAAACATGTTGTCTTAATTTCTTGAAGACTTGAATATTACCAGCACCTTAATTGAACAATTATTTCAATTTAGATTCTAAAACTTCGCGTTAACACCATTACCTGTCCCCTTACAAACAGGAATTAACACGAATTACTTCAAATATTTGCACTTAGATTCACATAAATACAATCCTAATGTCTAAACGTTCACATAACGTGTAACAATGAAAGCATTAAAAGCCATTATTTAGACCTAATAATTTATGTGATAATGTAGTTCGTTAAATTGTATTTACTAAACGCGCGTCTAATGTTAGCACATTCAGTGTAAAGAGTCCACTTGCTAAAATAAGCTTTCAGCTTTGATTCCTGAGCAAATACGTTTAATTTCAATTAAGATGTGCTGTTGTTTTGCTTCACTGTTTGCATATATCGATGTATTGTTTGGTCATTTTATTATTATGTATAGGTACTTACCTAATTCGTTATTGTGGATGTGTCATTTGGAAGTTTGTAGACCATTTACGTAAGCGTTTGAGGAGCACGTGTTTGTATTGTGCAGGAGATTTATTTTTCAGCAATATAGAATGTGCATTAAACTCACATTTCTTCAAACATTTTTATTTCAAATGTTTAATTATTATAGCGAACAGTTCAGTAAGTTTGTAAGTATAGTCGCATACAATAGCACATACAGATGGAAGCTAAGTATTCATCCTTCCCCTAACCTATAAATTATAAATTTAACCACGACACTCATTTATTGGTTCAATAGTAATTTGCAGAGTAGCCACCTGGTCCAAAAAAAGTGTTATTTCGATAGACCTATAATTAATACTTTGGAGGCATTTAATGAATCTAATTCTCCATTCATAAAATATTATGAGTCCTATACAGGGTGTCGCACGACGAAGGGCAGCCATCTCTATATGGAAAACTATTCACTAAAAAAATCTGAAAATTTGAATGTATACTAATATGGATTTGGCCTAATCAAGAAAAATATGCACAACGCTCTAGCATGTGCGGTTATACAGAGTGGTGACATTAACTTTCTTATTTTAAATATAACACCTTGTATATTTTTATAGTTTTGAATTGCCTTTAAAATTTTAGTTAAAATTTATGTAGGGATCTCTATACCTAAATTTATTTGTTTCCGAGATATTTCGATTTTTTGGAGAAAAGTGACATTTGCAACCCTTTAAAAAAACGTTAGTATCTTATATGTACTTGCGATTTTCTTCAATCCACTTGGTATACTTATGAACTGAAGGTAAATACATCAAACCGGCGCATAAAGATTATTAAATCTTATACAGGGCGCACATGAAAATTGTTAAAACATTAGTTAGTCCAGCAAAAGTTTTGACGCACGGCGGAACCTGGAAGAAGTTATCAGTAGTTAGTTCCCTTCTCATTTATTTTTAAATTGATGTGGACCATGAACGTGTAACAATGATACGCGAGTGATACATTTTCACTTTTACTAGTAATTTAGTGAATATTTTAAGGACTGTATAAGACTTTCTGGATAATTGCAAACTACCAAACTAGTTGATAGCAACTTGAAAGAGCACCAGCAGCGCTTTCGACAGCAGATGTTGCAGAATAAATTAATTAAAAAATAAATGATAAGGAGACTACTTTTAAATAAGTGCTTGTAGCGGTATTTCCTCATTGTGATGACATACTACTATGTATATTTTGATTAGGTTGTATTGTATGTTGAAAATCACTGCAAGGTTACATCACACATTAAATGCCTAGTTCCAATAATTATTGATAGATTTCACTAGCGTTCGATATCTCTTACTTGTAGATATTTTTATTTTATCCGAGACAATTTGACGGGAGAAATTTGGCACAGACACCGCTTGCTGCCACAAGTCAATTTTTATGTAAATTTAGTTCATAACGTTTTGTAGTGTCGGTAGTCGGTTCAGATTAATCCAGCAAATTGACAGTGAGGTGATTATAACCATTTTCTGAAATTCGATCCAATTATCACAATATATGTCGTTTCGTGCTTATTTTTTTGGATTGGAATTCTCGTGCATTCCATGGAAATTACATACTAACAAAGTTTCATCGGGATGTGCGATTTACAGTTTGCGAGTTTCCCTTGTGAGATAATAGGAATTATTTCGATACTTGGATTTTTGTCCTTGGAATGAATCAGTTGACAAAATACTTTTTGGATGACGCCTTACTAAAATATAATCCCTTTTAAGCTTAACACTCATTTTATTCTCCAAGACATTACCGTCAATAAACGGTGGATATGAAAGCCTGCTAGAACTGTTTTAATTGCTCCTGTAATTCGGTTCTCCCGGATATAATGGCAGAAAGCGACTCGCTAAATTACATATCCGTATCTTTAACGTTCCAAGTACATACGTACATTCATGAGAATCATTCTAAATTGCCTGTTTTAAACGTTCGAGAATTTCCTCTTTGTGTAGTAGCGTCCTATGCTCCGTTGTATATATTCTAGACTATTGCAGAAATGCAAAATTAATGCGGATAATGATAATCTTGTTAGTAATAGTAATCATAATAATATTAATGATTATAATGCGTATGCAGCAGTAATAACATTAACAGCTTCCGATATTATTGATGTGTTAGACATATCGCGTTTGGAAGTGAATGGTTTAATTGCATTAATCTGTGTTAATTCGCAGTGCAGAAACTTCAGGATATAACTGTCGTTTGAAACAGGAAAGTTAAAATTAACATCTAAAATTATAATATACAGCGTTTATATACCGGGTGAGTCGATAGTCCGATATCGGTTGATATTCACTTTAATAACTATCATAAAATATTTTTGAATGTGGTGACATACATGACGGAAAAAAACATGTTTTAAAAATATTTTTACATTCACCGGATGTATCAGCTTCCTAGGGACCGCACTTGGTTTAATTTTTTCAAATGAAACCCTGCGTATTTTTTTTAGGCATGTTGATTTGTCGTAATAAATGCTACAAATACATATGTTCGTTTCAAATTTCGAATGTAAGGTTGCCAAGATGTTAAATAACTTTTTCCATAAAATTTTGTGTTCATTTATAATTTTTCCGGCATTATCATTAACAATTAAACTTTAAAATTAGGTACTAATAACTGAAAAATGGTATTCTCATGATTTCAATTTAAATAAACGGACTGTATGTTACGCATTTTACCCAGATGTTAACGGTATGTAGAGGATTATAGAGTATTTAGGGTCAGAGTTCATTAATGCAAGCATACCTGTATTTAAAACGCAAAACTCAACCGACCTCCACACGTGGCTCGTTCTTCTGTCTACCTGTATTTCATACCAGATGACGCGGAGCGCATTATAAGCCTTGTGCACCGGCACTTCTCTATGCAAACAGAGGTCAAATAGGTTTAGCCGCTTGTGGAAATGTGGATTTAATATATGTGTATAAGATGTTTTGTGTATCTTTTAGACGCGTGACATGAAGGGATAAAATAGCCGGTCCTTTTAAAGTGCAGAGAGTTAGTTGCTTTGATACCATACTGAGAGACTGTAATGAATATTGCATTATGGATACAGCAGGGGAAAAGAAGTTAGTAAAGGGGAAGATGACCGGTATATAATTTTTGCGGGATATATTGTAGAAACCTGGCTCAACTGAATATAAGAAATAATAACAGATAAAAAATATAGTAAATCAACTCTTTCGGATTGTCTTCAGCTAAATTGCCGTGTTCAATTCAATAAGGAAGATCCTACAGTAAATATCTAGGAAAGCCCTCGATATCACTTATAAATTAGTCGATACTGCGATAAAAGGAGATGCTGAATAAAACTGAAAGAAATATTGTGCATTAGCAGTATGTCGTTGCAGTATGGCATGCTTTAAGGTGATTCCATGACGGTCGTACACAAGAATTACCAAACCTTTCATACGAATGGGGAGTTTGACGTCCAAAACTTGTTTGATGTGATGACGCAGAATTACGCAATAAGTTAGTGTAACCCACTGTGATGCAATTTTTCTCATTTCTAGGCAATTCTTTGGAATAAGCAGCACGTGCCTTAATGGATGAATCGTCTAACGTTTCCAAAAATGCAGCAACAGCCTAGTAGTTAGTTTCTATGATTTCTGACGTACCACAGGTACTTCCAGTTATTCTCGATCTGACAGTTAGCGTCGGCATAGCTTCTGACGTAACACATGCACTTCCAGTTATTCTCAGTCTGGCCGTTGACATCGGCATAGCTTCTGACGTAACACAGGCACTTCCAGTTATTCCCAGTCTGGCAGTTGGCGTCGGCATAGCTTCTGATGTAACACAGACATTTTCTCTCCCGCCACGCTCGCTCTTACGCACGCGTCGGCACAACACAACTTTTCTGATGCACGCAGAAATTTCTTCCTAGTCATTCGCGTTTTATAGAATTAGCGCTGGCACAGCTATGTGGCCCGACATAGCACCATGAAACCGTTCGTGTATTTCTGACCCCACCCCGTATATAGATTTTCATTTCACGTTATCACCAGATTTTAAACCGTTAAAATCCCGCGTCTAAATTTAAAAACGTCCCGAAGCCCCGCGAATATTTATTTGTTTACGGTTGTACATATTTGTATGTGTTTACAACTGTCCATACATGACCTCATCTGTTTTTGTCGTCGTTTTTCGCATCTGTTTGATCGTAATAAATTCTCGATAATCTCGCTTAAATTGTTGCGCATTTCGATAGTAACCCTGCGTTCCTCGCTCTTACACAAACAGCTACCACCATGGGGTTGAAACATTATTGTGACGACGTCAAAAGCGTAACCCCGTACAAATGAACATAAAACCGCGATATTACGTTTCGACATTTTACCCGCACAGCGTCGCGCTACGATCACGAGGCGAATCTCCGCACGCGGAGATTTAGATATACAGGGGTCAACCTAAAAGTAATGAGTGATAAGCTTTATAAAAGTCAACAAGTAAATGAAAACACGTAAGTAAGGTACACCATGAACGTCGTTTACACGGTTACCCATCAAACGGAGATAAGGAAACTTTTCCAACATGGGTAGTGAGAGGGGTGGAGCCTACCGGCCGGCGGTGACCAGCTGCTCCCTTCCGAGGTGGAGGTAGATGCAAGTTTGTTTAACGTAAATTAATTTTGATGAAATTTTAGGTGACTATATAAAGTGTTTCAAAGTAGGTCGACGCGATATTTCTGCTTTTAGAGTTGCGAAGTGGGTTAAATTGCTAAAGGTCTTCTGTTCACCATGCTTCGTCTTAGATCTGTGTGTTTACTGTATCAAAGCGCATTCCAAAATTAGACGTTGACTAGTTTCAGGACTCTGACCATTCATACATGAATTCATCGATTGAATTCTGGAACGTAGCAAAGCCAGCATCCAGTAGTTAGCTGCCCTCACCTCCCTTTACCACTGAACACAACGCAACTGGATGGGTTTACTGGTTAGCGGGGAAGAGAGGACGGATAACTTTGCGTCCGTATCTTCCGCCTAATTTTTCAATTTTAGATCTTAACATAGATTTGCATGGAAATCCAGCGCCAGTGTAAACACAACGCAAATTGGTAAAAACGAGAAAGTTAATAAAACGCAAACATAGCCGCTCCGTATTTATGTATAGCGTATGGCGTCCCCTTCATCCCTCTGCCGGAGTACCTAATTCGTTTTCCGTCGATGTATATCAGCCTTCTCCATGGCTCCCCTCCCTTCTCCTATTCTGCCCGCTGCCTCTACCGGGTCCGCCGCCTCATCCCGATTCTATGCGTTGCGATAGGTTCGAGCGCGCGGCCTCCACGAAGAGAGTAATGGAATTTTTAAATTAAATTTCTCCGATTGGATATTAATAATAAGCCACGTATATCGCTTCTAGAATGGGTTATATAGAGATTTTTATATCATGATGCAAATCTATACATTTATATGTTGTATGTTAAGTGAATTGTCGGTTGAAAAGCGTTAAACAACTGTCTCCTTTTCTAAGCTTAATTTAAAATTGGTTTCGGCATGAATTTATCTCTATCGTCTAATATTGAAAGCACCCAAAACTGTCGCTTGCTGCTGTGAATTGCGGTTTTCTGTTTCGGCTAAACCGCGCGTTTAGGGGGTAAAATCTACTCTTGAAAATTCGGAAATTTTTTTTTGCCATTGACCCTGTTGTTAGGAGCAAAGAAGATTAACTCAGGGTTAGTTAACTTTTAGAAAATTAGAAATAAATGATAAGAAATTATAGGAAATAGGAAAGAGATCAGTTCATCAGCATGGTTTTGTGCATAGGAGATCAACAGTGACGAACTCGTGTTGCGTGAGTCAGACTTTGGCTGAAACGATGGATGAAGGTGGACAGATGGATATTATTTATACTGACTTCAGTCGAACATTTGATACCATCGATCACACCATATTGCTAAAGAAACTCTCTTCCATAGGTTTTAACTGCTCGCTTGTTCGCTTCATAAATTCGTACCTCTCGGGCAGGTTGAACTATGTTTACTATCACGGATTCAAGTCAAATGAGTTTGTGTCCATTTCGGGTGTACCCCAGGGATCGAATCTTGGCCCACTGCTGTTCGTCTTGTATATAAATGACTTGATCACTGAGCTGGGCTGCTCTGTATTGACGACTTAAAGATCTTCCGCAGAATCTTTGATGGTCGACATGTTGAACGCTTACGGTCAAACTTGGACGCAATATATTATTGGTGTGTGAAGAATAGATTGACGCTTAACGCTGCAAAATGCTGCTTTGTATCTTATACAAGACGACACAACTACTTGCAATCTTCCTATTCCGTCGATGGTGAATTGGTGAAGAGACAGACGTCAGTTGGGGATCTGCGCGTCATTTTCGACGAAAGGTTGACGTTCGCTGGTCATGTGCCGGAAGTACGGATTCGGCCTACAGGTCACTGGGCTTTATTATCGGAGTGGCTAGAGATTTCGGCTACCTGCCTGCCATAAAATCTCTGTATTTTGCTTACGTTGCCAGTAGACTTGAATACGCCTCAGTTGTATGGTATCCCATCTACAATGTCTATGCCGATTAAATCGAGCGTGTCCAGCGGAAGTTTTTGAGTTTCAAACTTGATGGAGTCTATCCTGAGAGGAATGTCGCATAGGCTAAGCATGGATTCCAATCGCTGAGTGAGAGTCGGTAGTGTGCCAGTGCCTTATTTGCTGTGAATCTTGTCAATCGTCGGATCGACTCTGCGGACCTTCTGGCTCGTCTTGGATTTCTGGTGCCTAGACCTGCCTCGAGAGCCTCGGACACCTTCCTTTTCCCTACCGCCCGAACCTTTGTTTCACAGTGCTCGGAACGCCAATATGTTGTTAGATGTTTTCAATTGGATTTCTTATTGAATTTTTTATTTATTGTTCATTGTTCATTACTCATCTCGTATATCCTCAATCTTGAATTAATATTACAATCTTTCATTATGTCTTGTTTGCTGTTATATTACTGTATTAGTCTTCTGTATGTATTATCCTTTTGGATTTTTATATGTATATATTATTATTAGCAGTTCCCGGTAAAACGTTCAAACAGTGATTTGACATTTATGGAACGGACATTCTGGTGTTTATTGAATTGTCCGATCTCAAACTCGTTTCGACGAATTTAAAATTACCACAAGTGTGTATGTAAGTACCACAGTTGCACTGATGTATATTTGATAGACGTTCAACGGAAGTATAGGTCCTCTAATTCCACCTACAAGGCTTCATTTGCGAAACGGGGCCACGCGGAAGCCGGCCCGACAAGCCGGGCGTAATTAAATGGAAACGATATTGACAAAACGTTGATTAAACTCATCAAGTGCCGTGTACCGAGCCGTCGAGTGTGTACCGGGAGCGTAGAGGGCGCTCCGTACGTCTACGAATATCGGCGCCATTATCAATTACCACCAGTCGATATAGGCGAATAGCGATTTTCATTCGTTCTAGCGATTGTTTTCGTTAGTCCGTCGACGGTGCCGACTCGTAATTACACTTTATTAATCCGTTTAGGAATCAAATTTTTTGTTTTGGTTTCCTCTTTTCGCGCAATCGATGTGTGGCGAACGGCTTTGGAAAATTGCGAACTCGCTGGACCTCGTCGTCGGGGTCGAACGGGGTGCGTACGGAAAGGGGGTTTTTCAATAATATTTCACGTCCCTCACCCCCTCGGGTGAGCGCCCGTCGTCCTCCCAGAAGGTAATATTTCTCCTATCCGCCTGGCCGTCGTCTCTATCTGCAGGCTTTTTCAATTTCCAACGTTCCAATTCCGAAACTGGAAGTCGATTTGCCTCTATCTCGTCCATCAGTAATCAGGGGCGGACGGAGCTGGAATCGGAGGCCGGATGGCGCTTCCCGAAGCGTCTACGGCATCCGTAGCCGACGTCACGTATGAGAATATACAGGGTTTTCCACGGTAGCCGTTCGTTAGGAGTTTCCGAGGTTAGAAAAGACCTGGAACTCTAAATTTTTGGAATCCGGGGCTATTCAAGATTCTCTTTCATTTTAAAATATTTTCAGGGTCTTGCCACTTCCGGTTATACCGGAAGTCGCCATAAACTTTCTTATTTTAAATGGAACACCCTGTATATTATTTCATTTTTAAATTAAAATGAAACACATACGATGTTTCAGTTTCTGTCAAAAATCATATTAAAACAGAAAATATTGACATAACAAGAAAACCGTTGTAAATAGGTATAGGGAAAGTCATAGCGAATCGATGCAGAATTAAATTCTGCATCTCATCATCCAATAAATTATAGGGTGTTCCGTTTGAAAAAAAGAACTTTTTCAACTTTAAAGATTTTGTAATTTGTCATGCAGTTTTGGACATCCTGTATGCGACAAATCAATTGTCAATGTGGATTTCAGAAGTGTCATCCTTGTGCTTCCATCTACCCTAGAAGTGTTTATTACCAGTCGAAAATGGGCAAAAGATACTGTCTTGCAAATAACGCTACATCTTTCAAAATTTTCAAAAAAATCAAGATATCTAAGTAGCAGTTGAAAATAGGTATAGGGAAATCTATTAGAACTCATCATATAATTTTCTCAGGAATTTAAAAATGAAATAATATACAGGGTGTTCCATTTAAAATAAGAAAGTTTATGGCGACTTCCGGTATAACCGGAAGTGGTAAGACCCTGAAAATATTTTAAAATGAAAGAGAATCTTGAATAGCCCCGGATTCCAAAAATTCAGAGTTCCAGGTCTTTTCTAACCTCGGAAACTTCTAACGAACGGCTACCGTGGAAAACCCTGTATACAGGCTGATTCATTTAGGGTGTTCACCTAGTAAAGTGTTATACTAGTAAATATGCTCATGAAAACCATCACAAAGGTTGTGAAATACGCGGTAGCGCCATCTTCATGATAATTTTTGTAGTACAACATATTTTTCTAGCTATACCAATTATACCATGGTATTTCACCATATATATAAAACTTTGTTGTAATATGATTTAAGAAAATCAATAAACATTTTTATTTGCTCGTATTAAACGGTTTGTATTGTTATAATTGTATTACAGAGGCAATTATTTTTCTATAACTAGTATTATATTTTTGCTATAATCTAGATTGCATCAGACAGTTTCATCTGTCTATGACAACAAAATATATTTTATGATATAGCTCATTTTACATAGAAAATACCAAAACGGCATTTTGACATTGTAAGTGGAGTAAATTGAAGATAATATCGTTTTCGTGCAAGTGATCAACGATAATCTTGAGATTTTGACGATTTATTTGCACATAAATATGACCGATCACTGAACGCATGTAACACTTACCGACCGCAAGAAACACCAACCAAGGTAAAGTATATCTTATTCGCGAAAATACGATACTCCTTGCTGCGAGTGTACGGTTTCATATCTTCTGCGTGTATCACGCGAGTATCACCAACGAAATATCTCCGTCGGCGGCTGAAATTTCATCTAAAAAATGAGCACGCCGACGGACCTTTGACTTAACAATCTGTGGAGTTTAAACGTACAGAGAATCATAGCTAAACGCGATAATAAAGAGTGGTGTGTGGTATCGTGATTGGTTTATAGCAAACAGGGTGGCAAGTGGGGTTGATGTTGTATATAAGCATGTATCCTACTATGAAATTGCTACAAAAACATTGGGGACAGGAAAAATCGACTATTGTATATTCATATATGTGTTCATAAATTATGTTATAAATTTTTAAAGCATAGTGCTGTCCTTGAGTGCTTGTTTGTATATTAAAATGTTTATGGTTTTAGTTACATTTTTATTCAAACAAAATTTGTTCTAAAAATTATAATTTTACTGTTTCGACACAAAGAAGCACACAAAAAAAAAACATTTTTTTTTTTAAACGAGGCAGGTAATACATTAATAAATAATTAAATGGCACACGATAACACAGTTCTTTTTGTTTCAATTAGAAAATTGTCGGTGAAGACATTTAGTTGGCACAGCAAGATGGCGCCACTTGCCAGAATGCTTCTTTCCTAGTTTGGTCTTTTGGTTATCAGAATTGACATTTTATATGGCGTTTAGCAACTTAGTCTGCATTGGGTGTCTGTGGTGTTGATTCCCATTTTGTTTAGTTGTCCTGCTAGAAAAGCTTCCAACTAAACTGTAATAATTCTTCAATCTTCTTCTTTGATGGTCACTCGATAAAAGTATTTTCATGAGTTTGCTTCATTGTGATGTCCTAGTGTCGTTTGTGTTTATCTTTGACCCAACTTCTTACCTGTTCCCGTATTGTGCTTGTGTACACTCCTACAGCAAGTTCTGGGCCTATAAATGAAGCGAATCTCGCCTAACAAGTTTGCAACAAAACAGAAACCCAACGTTAAAAGCCTGCATTTACTATTCGTAGAAAGAAAACATTTTGTCTGTTATTTTAATCATAAAATCTTTTAAGATGACAATTGCGTCCAACACTTATACTTGAGACGTCACCAGCCTCATTCCGAAGACTCTTCAATATGCAAATTTACTTAAGAAAACTTGCAGAAGACTTTCTCGGTGTTTCCACAACGCCCGTTTTAGCATTCAATTAGCCACCACCCCACCTCTCTATGAGACAAAACACGGTTCCCTGATCAGCAGCGCCACCTACACGCGTGTCGTGAGAGACCTCGTCCGGCGTGCGACAAAAGGAGAAAAAATTGTTCTCGATCGGCGCGATATTAGGATTCAGCCGTCGAAAATAATAACGAAAACCGCGACAGGGAGTCGGCGGTGGCCAAATAGAAAAGGCAAACGAAATATCTCAGATGTATAACTAGGTGAAACAATGTGTTTCAGCGCGACGGGCGCGGAAATAAATGACAGTACTGATCGAAAACGTGACGGGCATTCGAAAGGGTTCGCCCGAGGGATTGTGGGAAGGAGTGCCACCTCGGGGTCGAGGAAAGGCAAAAGACGCGGTCCCTTACCAGATGGTTCTCTGTGTGTGTGTGTGTGTGTGTGTCAACTGAAGAGTCTGGGCTATGTTTAAGGGGTGGCGTTTGGCAATTGGGATACCTAGAAGAATAGTTTTGGAAATGAATGAACAGTGGAAAAACGTAGGATAAGGGTGTAAACGGGTCCAGTGTTATTTGTTAAGGTTTATAAACGAGATTCCACATTAAATAGTCTACAGAAACGTATACCGGATGAGTCAATAGCCCGATATTGACTTTAGTATCTATCATAAAAGATTTTTCAATGTGGTATCATACATGACGGAAAAAAGTTTACGTTCACAGGATGTATCAGCATCCCAGGATCGTACTCAGGCTCGTTTCTGGATATGTCGCCGCCTTGGTGCGAACAATTATTTGCCGCCCCGTAACTTATATGAAATTAATGTAAGAAATATTTTTTGTGAAAGAGAAAAAAGAATTATAAAATATTGCTAAACTTGTTAATTCTTTCTTAATGATATAGATACAGTCTAAGCATTGGTTTGCTTGTCAGGCGGCTAGTCATAATGTCAAACATATTTATCTAGAATTTCTATTCAAATTCTACCTATCTTCTAAGTGTAAGTATATCCTACATTTGTCAACAATATAAAGAACAATATAGATAATAGTTATTTATGTATTAAGAACGTAAGTTGCTTTTATGACCCAAATTTTAGAAATACGTTGAGGGCCATAACAGCAAGTTAAGGCTGTGGTACACACATCACTTTATGCACAAATGCCAATTTTTTAATTTAAAATGAAAATACTTATAAAATACATTGAATTTTTCAAGGGTGCTTTTGACTAAATTTGAAAATTCCAACTTGATGTGTAGTTACATTGGGGGGTATCTGCGAATATTAATATGGATAAATTCGAATTGTGTTGTTAACATATATATGTATGTTACCTACAAAAAATGTTCAATAGAAAGTACAATTTTTGGTTTCTAATGAAACCTCTCAATTTTGTAATGGTTTAAAGTATTTCTATCAGGTGTAATGTCGTTGTTTGACGTTTCATCATAGCCCTAAGGAATAAAGACGTTCCTCTTGCGCTAGTGTTACAAAAAGACGTTTATGGCATATAAAATTCGTGTATAATTGCCAATTTTTGACATATCTGTGCATAAGTAAAATATTATACATGTATTTTTATTTTTCATAATCAATTAAATTTTCTAAATTAAAAAAAATTACCTTTTTCTTTTTAAGTGTATCAAGAAATCTTTTTGGTTTCACTATCAAAATATAATATAATATATAAGGTGTTCCATTTAAATTTTCATAACCTTGGTGTGTATTTTTTTTAGGTCGCTCTCTATATTTCGAAACAATTTTAAAACGTGCTCCTTATGAATCTATATAACTCTCCATAAAAATATTTTTAAAATAGATTATAAAAGATATAAACGAACATAACACATCAAAATGATTGCTGGCAATATCAATTATATAATAAATAAACTAAAACTTATTAAAAAAAGCTTCTCTCTCTCGATTTGTATCATGATTTGATGTGTACCCATTAAGAACGATATCTTTTCGATCTTGTACGTGGTCGTTGTTTATAACAATAAGTACAATAACTATAAATAAAGCACTCGCTCGTTTGTGATCCAGTGCCGGCGTTTATATTAAATTATATTGCTAATAGTCGTCTTATATCATGATTAAGAGTGCACATTTTACATTTCATTGCACGTTATTTAAAATATGTGATTACTTGTTGCTTTTTGCCGCCCTTTTCTATGCGCCGCCCTGGTGCCGTGCACCACTTGCACCACCGGGTTGGCACGGGCCTGATCGTACTCAACTTAATTTTTCCAAATGAAACCGTACTTATTCGCCAAACACATTATTAATTGTTATTGGATTGCATGTAAATAAAATTTCTTGCAAATCTTATCGTTTCATTCTTGATGTAAGATTACCACATTGCCAAAAAATCAAGTTGAACAAATTATTCCTTCTAATATTAGGCGGTATACTATTCATTTCGTATATAATTTAAACAACATTTACTCTTCAATAATAGCTTCAAATTTTGTTTTAAATAGTAAAAATTATCACAAGCTGTCAATTTTCTTTTTGTGAAGCTGTTCTAAAATATATATACCTATACAGGATGTTTCATTTATTTCGTCCGTTGTTATCCGATGATAATTTAAAAATAGCGAGCGCGTAGCAGTCGCTGCCTTCGAATGGAAAGGTCCCGGACTTATACGAAAGCAGGTACATATATATATGTATTATACGGTTAAGTGCATTCAGGTGTTTAAGCCGAAAATATCGAACCGATATCGGGACTTGGCGTATTAGCATAAGGGCGATAACAGTCGCACTCAATTACCGAGTCTAATGGTATGGAAATGCATTATTAATACCGGGGCACTGATGTATAATTATGGGTCTCGCAGAGAGAGGTCGTTGGCAAGCAATGCACTTAGGCTTACTTAGTAGACGTATGCGTATGATATACGTATTTATGATTGCGTGCACCATTTTGTGCAGTTGTTGCTATAGTAAAAGCAATACCGCGTCGGCGGAATTTAGCACGAAAACTATTACTATAAAGATGGGAAAGTGAGATTTTCTGTATGGATATAGTATATAAATGCGCATTTTATGAAATTATTTACAAATATACAGGATGTTGCAATTTCTCAGAGCTACTTTCAACTTTCTTATTTTAAATGGATTGCTATATTTTTTAATAATTATTTCCATAGCCACCTAAAACACCTTTGCAATGATATATGGTTATATGCACTTCCGACAATTAGTTTAGGCGATATTGCAAATTCTGTCAAAATTTTGAGAGATTTTCAGTTTTATACAAAAACCCGCTATAGTATAGCGCGTTATTCTTTTGTTATAAATTTGGGGGGCTTACACTTTATATGTTGCAAGGTGGTGTATCGTAAAAATATATACAGGGTGTTAAATATGTGTTACCATCTGTTACCAGCAAATTCCTTGCAAAATTACCTTCAAAATGATACCAACAATGTAACGCCCATAAAGTTCGGCGCTGTTCATGATCAGCATAATGAAAAAATCTTTACTTTCTGAACGTATTTATTGATTTCTGAACATACCTTTTTGTTATGTCAATAGTTTATTTTGTTGCCATTTTAATGTACTTATATAAGTTCGATATTTTTTGCATTTGAATGCACAGTCAACGCCGCACTGATAAACGATTATTATATGTCAATCACTTACTGTTATTTCATTCTATTTATTTTGTTGTGCTACCAGAGATTTGTAATGCAAGGAAAATCATCTACTCAGTCGCAGAGTTAATTTATTTTTATATACAAGAAACAATCAAACAAGTTTTGTTTTAGCAATTTTGATTTCTTTTCTACAAAATTAATTTCAACTGTTACGATCAGGTGTGCGTGGCGTGCGGACGCAGTGTGTGCTCCACCTGATGCAACTTAGTAAGAAAAGCGGTACACACGAGTATGACGCTTGGAGTCGCTGTAAATGATTAATAAAAAAAGAAAGATCCAAAACGTAACGATAACTTTATTGTAATGATACAAAAAAAAGAAAAAAAGAAAAAACTGGCCACGTGGTTGCTGATTTCTGATGTTAAGATTAATGTGAAAAAGAACAGCACGTGGTTGCTGTATTCTGATATTAGAATTAAGGCAAAAGAAGGAATAGCACGTGGTAGCCGAATTCCTGAGATTAATTTAAAAGTGACGCAATTAATCCGTTTCTATAAGTGAATAGTAAATGACTGCTAGTGAGAGCAAAGTTACTG
Organism: Cetonia aurata; assembly: GCA_949128085.1. Lineage (NCBI taxonomy): Eukaryota > Metazoa > Arthropoda > Insecta > Coleoptera > Scarabaeidae > Cetonia > Cetonia aurata. The sequence goes on from OX421885.1 coordinate 43,650,943, forward strand.
GCAATTACAAGTTAAAAGTATAAATGGCAACAGTAATGAAATAAAATAAAAGAAAGCGATAGATACGTTTTAAATAGGATTACTTAGCTGTAGCTTGAAGTTGAGTTCGAAGCTTTTGTGTATGCTGGAGGGCAGCACGTGGTTTCTGTGTTTCGAGTTAAAAAAAGGTCGTTGCGATGGCAAAATTAACTGAAGAGAACAGAGATTACTTAGCTGAAGCTTGAAAACAAGGGGGCTTCGAAGCTGAATGGACAGCACGTGGTTTCTGTGTTTTCGAGTCAAAACGAGTCCGTCACAACGGCAAATTAACTGAAGGGAACAGAGAGCGCGCGTAGCGTGCAAAGCCCTTATAAAAGCTCGGTAAGTAGGTACAAAAAAAAAGGATGAACCAATAGCAACGTCCAGAGATGCACAAAGGATCATAAAAGACGAAGCGTCTAAGAGGTTGGCGCGTAAATGAATGAATTTAAAATAAGCGAGTTTAAATTTCGTGGCGCGTAAGTTAAATATTTCCGCGCGAAAAGCAACCGCTAAGTGACGTAACGGTTTTTCTAAAGTCGTAATTGCAGTTGCCAGATTAAAAGTAAAGAGAATGAATTTTAAAATTGCCTTCAAAATCACGTTTATATCGCTGATGTTGTCTATGATTAAAAGAAGCGAAATGAATTACTGAAATCAATGTCATTTCGATTCAATGCAAAGTGTAACACTACAAATTATCCCACACAATAGAAGTGCTGTTACATTAAGTAAAATTTGAGATTATTTAACTTATGCAGAAGTATAGTGTCGTATGACAATTACTTTGAAATGTAATCTCTTTCAATAAGTAAAAAATAATCACAAAATGTCTGTTGTTTATTTGATAAAATAACTTTCATATTTTCGGTACTTACGTAAATCTAATTTTCCAGTGTTTACTATTTAAATGAGTAAACAGGCTATTTAAACAATTAACATAATATAGAAAGCAACATTAACACCGCTAGAATTCCCACAAAGTAGATTCAATTAACATTTAAATACTTAATGAGAGCATTTACTAGTTTTGTAGCAAGTACAGTTGTGAATTCCAAAAAACGACGGTCTACTGAAACAAAGACCAAAATAAAACAAGATAAAGATTGTAGTTTTTGTTATTACTATTATTAGTATCTCGCTATATATGGGTAATGCTTGACTGTGCCTCTACCTTCTTCTGTCCGCATACGCATTACTGTCATTGCAATACAATTAACACGACAGCCAATTTCGCGATAGGACAAACCAACATAACAAATCTTTCCCTAAATAAATGCTTTTCTGCTTTGACTGTAATTTTTAATATGAGGAAATTTTCTATGTTAAAAATTTTACCTCGTGTCAAATTTGAACCAGGCACCTCTCGTTTGCCGGACGAGCGAGTCTACCAATTGAGCTAACGAGGCACTGGCTCCGTTACGATTTGAAATGTCTCAAATACAGATCTTATAGGAAGCCGGCAGGACGGCAAATATGCAATGTGCAATTTCTTCTTACTGTACGAAAAAATTGCACATTGCAATTCTTTCCCTGTTAAAGTTGCTGCTAACATGGTGACAATTTTGACGTCTTCAAACTCGAGGCATCTGTTACGCTTAAAATTAGTAGACGAAGTTGCAATAACTAAAAATATCTGTACTAGTCCGCTCTCATAGATCGGAATCTTTACAAAAACGATAAGATATTTTCCGCAAAAAATTGGATTGGATAACATTTCTTGTGTCGATGTCAGACTACCATAATGCCAAAAAATCAAGTTAAAGTTATTCCTTCTGTATGTAACACTCGTCACATGTCACGAGGTATATTTATAAAATTAACAATATGGAATTTTGATCTAGTTGAGAAGATGAAATGTAAAGCTTTATTGATTGATTATTGGCTGAAATTTAACACACACAATTGACTTTATAATAGTGGTGAATTGACTATAATTAATATATTACATGTGATTTATTGCTGGCCAACATACGCTACGAAGAATCTACGTTAATAAATGAGACAGCTTCTGAACAGAAGCTCACATACAAACACACAGACACGCCGGCCAACCGGCAGAAACAAACACAAATGCACCACTAATGGGCGTAATTGTGTCGGCCGTTGGTTCTTCACCGTGTCTACGGACTATAATGCCGTTTGCTACCACTATCACCGATAATAATGTCTTGCATTGATGTAGTAGACTGGTCCCTTGTTAGCACTAATGAAATGGCATGTGGTCTGTCTCACTGCTCCGGCTTGTGTTGGCCGTACGTCCGTGTGTTTGTGCGCCGCACATACGTCCGTGTGCCGTCCTCGTGTGTGCGACGACTGTTTGCTGCTACCCCGACTGCCTACGCTCTGGTACGGTGACTGACGCTATGACGCCGCTGTTAACGAAGCCCAACGTCCTGTTACACTAATGAGGAAAGCTCGGACGCGGAAAGCTCATTACGACAAAGTGTTGCGGACAATCGAACTCGATGCCGCATGAGCAATAATGGGATATTGTTCCGATCACCGTAACCGCGTCAAAGTCCTTCCAAAAAGCGGATGGACAAGAGTATTGGTCTGCAGGTGGGCGTACAATAGGAAGCTTTCAGTCGGTAGGCGTTAATGTGTGTTGGAACTCCGTCGCGTAAATAAGAAATGGGTTAGAGCTTGTAAAATTGTTCCAATGTTATTTTAGAGAAATTAGAATGCTGAAGAACTAACTTAGCTAACAATTCACGACAATTGCCTAGCATAGAATGATTGTATATCACGTGTGTCTATTGCTATGTTACAGTCTTTGCATATCCTTGAAACTTATACCATAAACACTTATAAAATGCATTTATAGCTAAATTAAATCCAAAAAGTATTTTATCATTCTTGTCAAGAAAAAGGAAGACAAATATACAGCGTGCATATGGTTAACTCATTAATTATTAATATCTTTAAAATTGTAAATAGGAACTAACAATAAGTTCATATAAAAAGCTTATTTGGAAAAAAATTTCATTACCCTTACCGCAACGTAATTTTTTAATTTTTTACTTTTACTTACGCCAGATTAATGATTGGAGTACCTACGTAAAAAAAAAATAATTTCAGAAATTTAAAGAATGTATCCTACACATTCCAACTGTATATTACTTATTATCATTTCCAATAAATCGACGTTTACTTTAATCGTCTTCCATCAATGGTTACTTATTTTCTTCTTTTCTACTTTGTCTCTCTTTTAATCCGTTTTAAAAGCACACCTCGTGTGGCGTATAAAATCCACTTCTGTTTCACAACCGGTTTGTTGTCCCGATTGCCTTAATTGCCGCACCGGTTAAAACCGCATATAATTACCGAAACTATAACTATATCGTTACCGATTTACGTGATGTCCTGGTTAATTGTCGATTGGCGTACTTTGCCGGCTTATGGTAACGCTTCACTTGGCCTGACTTCCCCATTATACCATCGCATCTGATGGCAATAAAATAATACAGCGAGACAGCCTTGATCGGACAGAATTCCTACCGTACATTAAAGGTTATGATACCGTGTTTTTCCTGACGATATGTGTGCGAATCTGTTCTGCATTCGCCGCTGCGCTGGAATACGTTATTATGCGTTCGTCCTAGATTTTATCATTATTTAAAAGCAGATGGATAGTGAAATGATGTTCAGTCGTTCCAGATGCTACCGTTAGATTTTTTTCTTTAATTGAGTAAAACTGCGTACGATCCAAGAAATATCTCTTCAATTTCTGCGACAAGACATGATGATCCAAAATCTGTACAAAAAATGCATCAAATGAAACATTCTGTTATTTATGATCGAACACAAGATTAATTATAAACAATTTGATAGAAAACCAATAACATATTACTAATCCTTTTTTTTGCAATTACTTTAACCTTTGTTGCTTTTTAATGTTCCATTGTGAGTCGACCGTTTTACCGTTTAAACCGGTGACCCGGGCACCAGACCCTTTCCCCAATACGCGAATTAATTAAAATTTTAAATGGCCAGGCGAGATCGTCCGCCCACAGCCACCCAGGTTTGAACAATATAAACAAATCAATCCCAGTAATAATTTAATTAAAATTTGAAAAAGCCAGCTATTTCCTATCCCACAGTACGGCTCGTTTGGCACGTTGGGGCGTTACAATTGTTTCCTGTCTCTCTCTCTCTCCCTCAGATTGGTTTTTACCTATAATACTTTGCACTGCCTATGTTTTTTTTTCGACGGATACCAAGTACAGGCCATTCAGGGTATTTCGTCAAAAACTGGACATTATTTTTCATACTACGATGAAGAAAATCTAAATAAAAAAGGTTTTGCAGTATTTAATATTGCATAATTTAAGAATATTTTCATCTGTACAGATAGATTATTTATAGAGTTGATATTGAGGTGGAGATATTGAAGTCTATTAGAACTTTGTTACTTCAATTAAGCAGTGGACTACACTGCTTAATTTAAGTAGGTTCAATGACCATTGAAGTAAACTTTTTTTCTGGCAGATTTGTCGGTCAAAAATAATGTGGGAGCTAGCTTTGCCCTTGTTGTTACATAATCTAAATAGTTGTAGTGTATGGTAGGATAAAGCAGTTCATTGAAGCATTGCTTCATAGTCGTGTGCATCCTTTTCCAGGGTGTTTTTCTCTGATTGTGAGTCAAAATGATACAAAGGCACTCAGGAAATAGAAGCAATATCATCTAGTTATGAAATTTTATATTAGTGGCATACTATTGGTCGACATTAACTGCTAGTTTCTACAGATTAGGAAGTACAATGTTTATTAAGGAATCCTTATCTCTAAAAACAGTTAATTGGCCATCTCTCTGTGGCATTCGAGAAGGATGGCCATAAAACTCTAGGGATAGATGGTCACTTTTTTTACATCCATCTTTGTGGGGTTTAGGAGAAGTTTGCATCATTTCCAGTACCACAGTTTGGAGTATTTTTGTCATCTTTGTAAATAACGTTTCCCTGTCAAAGTTCCTGCAAAGATGTATAGACCAACAATACGTCCATTAAATAATCTGCACCAAGCATTGACACCCCATATTTTCTGAGAACGAGTTTCATGCATCCATTCAGAATTTTCTGGAGTCAAGTAATGGAAGTTGTGACGATTCACCCTCTCATTACTACGAAATCGTGCCTCGTCAGTCCACAAGATGTTATTGGTAATATTATCCAATTTAACTATCTGGATGCAACCCAACATAAGTCAGTACCGTTATTTGCATTTTCTGTTCTAACTGGTCGTGATGAGAATGTTTTAAATTTGATAGAACTGAAGCCGTTCGCATTTCATCTTTAATGCGAGAAAATGCCATAGGTGATGGTATCACTCGGAAATTGCTCTCCATAAAGTGTTGTTGCTTCACGGGAATCTTTATAACACTCTCCATATATTAAAAACATATCGATACGTTCATTTGGGGGAAAAGTAGATGGCATTTTAAATATTTAATAATAATTGTAAAATAATAACACGTCTATCTGCCCAAGGACTATATTCAAACTAAAACTCTTAACAATTTCTTTACATCTAGTTATGATTCATATTCTTTGTTAACAATACGCAGGTAGGATTTGGGTCTCGCGCGATATACCTTTGGATCGATGATTCACAATAATATGCAAGGTCATCTTATACCTATACTAGTATGCAATAAGTGTGATAACAATAAATCCCTTTACAACCACCCAAGAACAATACTAATTAATAACAATAATACATAATTAACTAATACTAACTTCACTACGTATTGAACTATGCGTAAATTATCTTTACAAGTCGAAGTAAATATCTGAATCTTCTTGTTCGAATCTGCAAAGCCAAGCATGTACTTTTTGTTGCAGTACATACACAGAACAACCTATAAGTTTGTAAACGTACAACTAAATTTAACGAAAGATTTCACTTACAACATTGACTTCTGCGACACTCGGTATATATCTGCCCAAAAGCTATTCTATACTAAATCATTATACGTATCAACGTAGGAAGCTGCCAGTCTTTCCGTTCAGAACCTGCTTTCCCATTACAGTTCCCCGCGTCAACCTTATCTTAATTAGATCGCGGCGCGAATGAAAAGAATCCATATTTTCGATTTAATTTGAACTAATTTACATCGTCAAATTGAAAACGGGCACCGCAGTCGGGCCCCGCCAGCGTGGAGATCGATGTTCTCCCCTCCGTCGTGCAGGTGCATAACCACCACCGAAAAAGGAACCCGTTTCGAGTGGAGCAAATTAATTATAGGGCATGTGTTGCAAAGATTTGTATTCATTTTGGATTGTTTCTTTGCAGAATCGGTCGAAGTCTTAGAGACGAACGCCTTGGGAGTAGGATGGAGGCGGCCACATTGCTATGTAAGTGTTTGTAAGTTTTAGACGTAGATCTATTTTTGTTTATAAGTCGGCAACGAGTCGTTTTAAGTGATGTGTTTGTAGGGAATTTTATGTTTATTTTGCCGTGTGGAATACACATGTCAGGTTTCTGCATTCATTTAGCACACACTCTGTATATATATATACAGAGTGTTCGGTAATTAAATGAAAAGGTGTGCATGGCGATAATCTTTAGGCGATTTCTAATAGAAAATCCTAATATCAAAGTTTTGTATTTTGCTTCTTGTGTTGTATTTTATATATAAGTCGGAAACGAGTCGTTTTAAGTGATATGTTTGTATGGAGTTTTAGGTTTATTTTGTTGTGTAGAATGCATAAGTCAGGTTCCTGCACCCATTTAGCACACACTCTGTATATATATATAGAGTGTTCGGAAATTAAATGAAAAGGTGTGCGTGGCGATAATCTTTGGGCGATTTCTAGTCGAAAAACTTAATATCAAAGTTTTGTATTTTGCTTCTTGTATTGTCAGGAATCAATTGAAGAATATTTGGCATAAATCCATATTTAATAATAATGATGCAATAAAGAAGTAAAAGCTGGTTCATATTACTTTCAACTTTATTTAGATGTATTATATTATTAAAATCGTCGGTGTTTTCACCTTTTCTGGTAGCAAAGGTGCAATCAACCGATTCTAGTTGATATTGTGGTCGATGAGGCGCATAATAGCTCCATCGTGATCGTTTAGCGGGCGCAAGGGAGAGATTTTAACGAATTATTTCTTCCGTAATTAGAACGCCACCTTTCCCCTTTCGGGAAATACTCCTATCCCAGTATTTCCCTTCGCAACCTCATCGAACTCCAATACAAACGTGTGATAAAGCCGAAGCGAAACAACCAGCGCTCGTAATAAGCTATAGTTCGCTAGGACGCCACTGCCACGCCGAACGAAAATAAAAATCGTCGATAGGGCTTTAGGTGTGACACGCTAGTGGTCCATAAAAATCTTCTCCGGCAACTCGCCCCACGCCCGGCAAAAGTACGAATATTAGAGTCTCGGATCGTAATAGAAAATTGAGTCGACGCTAGGCGGATCAACGACAAATAGATGGCGCCCGAGTCGGCGGACGCTGTCCGTCCAATAAGGCAGGCATACGGGTGGGATAAATCCCTCGGCATGCTGTAGAGATCCTTAATTGATGATTCCTATCGCAGGCTTGATGATATTTGTGAGGATTCGCATCTTGTCATTCGATGGTGGGTTGGCAATTTCTGATGGGTATGGAAGGTGTAATTGGTTTGGAAAGAAATGGGGGTTTGTCGAAAATAATGGGAAGCAAGCGTGTGGTAGCAATAGATTCAAAATTATTTAGATTTAATAAGATTTTTGTAATTTGTGTTATCACCAAAAATATTAAAGTGACGCGTATTAAGAATTGTATATTAGTAAAATGACAAAAAGTCAAACAAAGTGTACTTAACAAAAATAACATTTTCATTGGGTTGTCAATATTTAAGATATTAATGTCGATACAACAAATATCTGAAGCATCAGGAGTAAGCTTTTCAACAGTTCGGAGAATAAAATAACAAAAATCCAAAAGAACAAGTGAAAAAATCCCTTACCACAAAAATTAAAAGTTTATTAGTAGTAAAAGTTAATTAGTGTTATTCCACTAGTGATTTGGTGAAGAGCATATCTTCCAAGGTTTACCTTAGCCGAAAACACTACGTTTAACACTACTCTTCACTTGTTTTCTACTGAAGATGGCAACTTAGTTGCCGAAATACGTATTTAGATTTGTATCTTTTAATTTTTGTGGTAAGGGATTTTTTCACTTGTTCTTTTGGATTTTTGTTATAGTTTTCAAGCCACAGTCTCCACCCATCAAAGGAAGTTCGGAGAATACTCAAGAAGTTCAAATTTCATATAATTTATATGTTTAGATGTGTTAAGAAATTTCTTTGTCAAAGATTATGTGTCAAGGAATTTCTACTTCAAGGGTGCCCAAAATCCAAAGCACCATGCAGGATCCTTCCTATCTAGCGAAAAACGACGCTCGAATAGAAATCGCAGACATGTCTTGGAAAGAAACACGCTTCTCTATACCCTCCCGACTTTTAATTAAACAAGACATCGAGATGTCGAGTTGCATAATGAAGCCGTGTATATACTAGGGAGAAGCGCCTGTCCGAGGGTGAGTAAACTAACGAAGGAACAACGGAGATACGTCAGAGGAACGTGGTGTAACATCGCGGACGGTTCAACGGGCGGGCATTTCGGCTGTTCCAAACGAAGCCGATTAACTCTCGAAGGGGCCTGAAATGGAGATCAGGACAAAATAACTGCTACAACACAAGAAGATAACGAACGTCTTTCTGTGCGCTGTTCTACTGCTACATATTGGCCTCGTTAATTATATTACTCGTGTGCACCCGATGCATAACTTCTATTAATGAGGGCACGGAGCGTCAAAGTAGGAGTAAACAATCTTAATTATGATTGCTTACAGTTTGGATGGTACGAGAGAGATTTCTTTCAAATGCGACTTTGTTTCAATTTTGTTCCGACAGGGTGATCAATTTACCATGGGAATTGCGTTTGTCTTGTAAGTTGTGGAAGCAAAATTCTCTACCAAAATAATTCAAGAAAGCTGAAATGCCTTCACTTATTCCATTTTATGTGCAAGAACAAGAAACTGACTGAGTGAAGTGTGGTGGAAAGTGGAGAGTCAGAATACTTCGTGGCATACCAGATTAATAGCCGAAATCACAAACTCTATCTTTGAAGAGGGTGGTGATACGATGATTCGCAAACTCTCCTTTGATAAAACCTTCAAAATTGCTTTGAAATTTACTATTCACTCATCTCAGGATAGTAAATTAGAACCTGGGGGTTCGAAACCAAATCTAATACGCAGATTGGTCGAAAGGAATCACAGATTCTGATCTCTCTGTATCATAAAGAATATACCTATAGCATTCGGGCAATATAGTACCATATACCAAACGGAAATACTAGCAATATGCCCGAAGGACATCGGAGAAACAACATTTCTCGAGATAAACACAGTCGACGTGATAAATCGATCGCCCTGTACGTCATTCCGCATACATGGGGGAAAATAAAAAACGGAATTAATCAACTTTAATAGATACCGATACTGCAGCAGCTTTTAATGGAACGGTGGAACAAAACACGGTCGTTTCTCGATGTAAATATAAATTAAATGTAATGGAATGTAATTAAAAACGGCCGCCTCGTACAAACGTACTGGGATAAACAGAGAAGGGAACAGGTCGAGAGAAGCAAGTAGAAGGAATAGGATACAAAGAGTGAGAGAAAGATAGGCGACCGAGCGCGAACGGGACCGCATAAGAACACACAGAATTTAGAGATAATTGCGATGTGTCTCAAAACGACGTTTTAAACTGGAGCTCGCTAGATAGAGACGAAACGATTTGGCCGATATGGCTTTCTCTGTTGTTCTCTAAGTATAAAATGCGCAAGTTAGTAAAGAAGGTGACACATATACAGGTTGATTCATTAATAGTGGCCATATTTCGGTAACGGTTAGACTTATAGCTTAGGAAAAAAATTATACTAGTAAATGTAGTCAAGAAAACATTTTTAAAAATATTTTTCTTTAAGCTTTCTTTTACTTTCATGGGTGGGTTCATAAGGCAACTCCATGATGTTTCAGTTGCACCCGAACAAAGAGGTTCACAAACAAGTTTATTTAAACTAGGTTCTTCTAACCGACCCCTAAATGACTTCGTCTTTTCTTGTCTGCTGCCGGACAGTCGGTCAGAAAGTGCACAGGGGTTTCTTCTGCTCTCTCACAGTTTCTGCACAGAGAAAAGTCTGCTCGCCCCCATGCGGTGCAAGTGTTTGTGCCAGTTAAGACTCCCATAAGTAATCTTAGTCTGTCCTTGCTCATAAAGACTGGATGAATCCCGAGGGTTCTACAATGTCTTGAGCTGGCAAATTGATTCCAGTATGAGCAGTGACACTCCAGTAGGAGTGCAGCGAGTCCAGATCTGACAGAGACATTGATGACGCCATAAAAACTCCCACACGTCGATCTGTGAATGATCGTTCACTGGCGTCTCCACACACTAAAAAAATTACACTTTTCCTACGGAAAATTCCTGTAATGTATAGGGTAAATTTACAAAAAAATTGGGAAATTTACTATAAAACTTTAAGTAAATTTCCCAATTTTTGGTAATTTTATCCTATACATTAGAGGAATTTTCCGTAGGAAAAGTGTAATTTTTTTAGTGGGCAGCTAGTTTGCCAGCAATTTCGTTGCCTCTAATCCCAAAGTGGCTTGGCACCCATCTCAACGTAATGCTGTGATGTTCCTCCAATTTCTCGAGCTTTCTATGACACCCTAGTAGCACTTCGGAGAACGAATTTGATAGCCTGCAGTGCCTTGAGGGCAGCAAACTAGTGTAATCGATGGATCCATTGATGAATTTACAGACTTCTCCTGAACTAATATCTACAATCGTTCCTAGAACTAAAATTTGTATTGTAATTAGTTGAATTCCTATCAGCTGATATCACTCACCCTTTAAGGGACTTAACCGCTTTGATCGATACTAACATCCTCTCTGTAAGCATCAAGAATCGGCAGAATCGCAGTTGACAAGACAATTCCCAGTCCTTCATGTAAATGCTGTCTTTAATTAAACTAACATCAGCCCGTTTTTTCTTTTTCTAATTGTTTTTCTAACAGCCCAGAAGACCTACAATAGAATTCGCGTTTTTGCAAATAGTTTCGATGCTTAGGAAGCCTTCTGCACGACCATACATTCCCCATAATTCCATCCACGACGCAAAACCGTATGGAACGGTAGGGGAAATGGCGGAATTCCGCGGTGCAATTAATCACCAGACGTACGTACCCCCCCGTTCCCCTCCCATACTCTACGCCGCTGCCGTTGCGGCCGCCTGGTACTGTTATTAGAGCTGTTAAGTTAATTGGCGGGAATTTCAAAATCGGGAACTGGAAGCCCTTAAGTATAATGAATTTGGGCGTTGTAATTATTTATCCACCCCGCTTTAAATTAAAGTGGGCAGATGCAGCTGACGGAAGCGTAAACCTGGTGTGAGGCGGCGGCAACGCGGAACGGGTCTTTCCGAACCCCTACTTGCCCCACCACTCGGATTTCTCCGCCGCCTGCTTTGTATATCCGTGTGTGTTGAATGGAGCAAGGTTCTCTCTCAGGCTTGTTTGCTTAATTATCTTTCGTCGGTGTTAGCCGGCAGACTCTCGCAACTTGCTAGCTTATACTCCAACATCGAAGGCAGCATGTCAGTGAAATATACATAGGGTGATACGAAAGGACAAAACCAGTCAAATAATATCTAGTTTTAAATTGAACACAAAGTAATGTTAACATTAAATCTTCACTGTTTCTATCAGAGGACATATTTAAAGGATTTTGGCTCCAAAAAATAACCTGAGTCAATCTCCATCATCCCTCACTTTTCCGCAACTTGGTCCAATATTCTAAACAAAGTAGGTATTAAAAGTAAAGTGAAAAGTTTTAAAGAAGAAGAATTAATCAGAATTAAGTTTATTTAGACTACATAATTAAGTTAATACATACGCATTGTAACTTTTAGCAGGATCTGAATCTTCTCAATGGAGTTACACTAATGTCTGTTCTTTATCACCTTGATATCCTAGCAGAAACATCCACCAAGTTCTTCACAAAATCCAATTGAGAGTTTCGAAGCTGCGATTTTCATTCACGAGGCGGTTTTTGCATTTCCTTACAAAGATCTTCAACAATGCTAATGTAGTTGAGTTATTCCCAAGAAATTTAGTTGTTGCTTTTTTGAAAACATACCAAGATTTTCCTTCATGAACAAACATTATGGATTAAAATTCCTTATCGAACATTAGTTCTCGTGTATCAGTACTGCCAAAAAGTCCTCATTTGTATAATTATTATGCATTATAAAACAAAAATAAAAAAGAATTCTCTAGTCAAAAGATATATTAAAACGTCTTCGAACTGAAAAGTATTTAAATATTGGTGAATTTTTATTTATATAAAGTATATCTGCAGATGATTTTACTTTTGATTTATCAGAATAAGGTCAAATTGGACGACGCGATGCTTACTCAATCCTGGCAGATGCTCAAAACAGCAGTAACAAAAAAAGGCAGCCATTCACATTTGGCAACGCTGTCAAAGGATTTCAGTGTTGCACTCGCATGCCGTCGATTGCAAAGAATGCAGACGACATGTTGCTACACCTAGTTAATGTAACGTATGCGAGGCTTGCTGCACTAATTACTGGCGCTTCTAGAATATTTGGAGCGTCGCTCGCTCTGTGAATATTGCGAAGAGAATTCGGGTACACAGGGAGAGTTACTTTTGCGTAATAAGGCGAATCCTTGTATGTAGCTCGGATGTAACATTCAAGGCAGTCGATATGGACATGTATTAGTTAAATAGGAATCCATTTGGCCAAGAAATTATGGTCGAAATGCGATGATTTCTAGTATCTCCATCAGAATATTAAATAAAACGTAAAGCGGAAACTAGAAGTTGCAAAATTGCTGTGCGTTCTTATTTTGTAAATTTTCCTTTATTGCATTTTCATATTTAATTTGTCTATATTTTAGGGCGGTTTGGTCATTCGAAATTTGTATTCAATTTCTCATTTTAAGAGCTCAGTAAGTTGATTGATGTAATCTTCTTCTATCACAATCTTCAACAACTCCAGCCAGGTTGTATTATTCCAGTACTTTTTTTTTATATCAACCCAATAATTACTTATCTTTTTTTTATAATGAGTCGTTAGATATTCTTAGGTTAGGATCTGGTCTTCTGTAGGAATTATTTTCTTGCCAATTTATTCGCTTTCTCTCTTTCGATAGTGTGGGCAGCTATATCATTCAGTCCTCATATGCTACAACTATGCTATCATACAAACGTGAAGAGGAATCTAGAGACGGTCATCCAGCTTTTCCATTATATTTCATCTTTAGGCACCAATGAATCAGTACGAAATAAGTCCAAAGAATACTCGCAAAAATCATCAGTACCTTGCAAACACATTCGCTATTCCAGTGTACTTAATTGAGAGTCATCGTAAGAAATAAACGCCTGGCCATCTATGACTAATGTTTTACGAAAGTACTCCAAGGAGATCCGGGATCAAAACTGAGCTTAACAGCTAGCGATTTCCTCTCGTAAGTAAATATGTGACAACTGTAGGATGCTATTTATTCGTTATGAGGAGACGAAAGATAAAATATTCAAGCAGTTCAGCTTTACTGCTGACGATCATCAATAGCAAAAATTGAGGCGTGCGTCCAGTGTAGTGAAGTTTGTTGTCAGGTATTTGCAAGTGTATAATTAAGCCCTGTTTCACGTTCGTTGTTCGTGCCAGCCCATAGACTGGCAAGGATAAGGTTTCTATTACTGCGTTTAGGAAACTCTAGAATGGACGGCTCTGTAACATGGTGAAGATAATTTAGTGTATATGATCACCTTAACATCTAGAATTTTTCATATGCTGTCCTTGATTCTACATCGGTGTTGCAGCGATGTGCTTCTATAGTTCTCAAATTTGTTTGTGTGTTTCCACACCAATTTCTTACGTTTAATTACCTTTGGAATAACTCGAAACGGGTTCAACGTATTCGTCCCCTGTATCCAATTAAGCTTCTCGCTTAGTTTTATTGCGTAGGAAACGTAATAAAATCCTTTCAACTCGAATTTATCTACTGCAACCGCCACTAGCCGGTCCTCGGGTCCCACTGAACGCGCCTCATACATATCCGTACATAAATCGCCTCGCGTTATTGGCTAATTACGACTTTATAGATGGACGTGCGTCGATATCTAGACCCGCATCTATGCTGCTCGGCGTGCGTTTGTGTATTTGTGTCGGGCGCGTATAATTAAGACATTTTTCATACGCGATCAGAATTAAATTTCCTCTGCGACGAGTCGGCGATTCCAGCAGGCAATACAGCGGAGCAGCGCAACGCGGCGACTTGGCTTCGCGATAGTAATTAACGGAAGATAAACTGCAGTCGATTTAATTGCCGCTGCCATAATAGGAGCAGCGTATCCGGGGGCTGTTAGGTCGTTCTCGTATTGGATGGGGCAACAACCGTTAATGCGATTTTAGAATGGGTGGCTGTTGAGAGCCTGTATGATTCGCACATACATATATTACGGAACAAAGATCTAAGAGGGTTTATAAATATGGATATAAATATAATGGATAACGAATGTCACATAAGTTTTGGGAAAAATATAATTAAATTCTTTAAAGTAAGTGTAACGTAATTTATTCAAATGACCACTTTACCAACATTTTACCTTATATTTAAATTAATTAAAACTACAATTAAAATAATGACAAAGGGCCATGGTCCTCAATGGCACCCAGTTTTTGTCTAACTTGTCCCATCATGTTTTGGACGATGTTTATATCAATTTCTCTTATCTTTTGATATATTCTTCGCCTTAGTTGAGCTTCATTTTGAGCTTCCCACCCATTATCATATACTTTTCTGGTCAATATTCCCCAAAAATCTTCGATGGGTCGAGCTTGTGGCACATTTGGCGGATTGTCTGCTCTTGGCACAAAGGGTATGTTGTGAGCTTCTAACCATGTTCTAGTCGTTCTTGCATAATGGCAACTTGCTAAGTCCGGCCAAAACGTTATTTCTTCACGTGGATGAGTCGTAGTAATAAACTGTAGCAACTTCGGTAGGCATCTTTCGGTATAAATGTTGGCATTAACTGCCTCACCCCTCACATGCCCAACATAAGGTCGTGAAACTCCTCTCTCCGATATGGCACACCAAACTAGAATTTTATCTTCAAATTTTTTTTTGGTTTTGTATTTAACATTATCTACACAATTTTCTATATTATCGGTATAAAAACCATTATTGCCTTTCATTTCTGAGTGAGAGAACGTAAAATATTTTTCATCGTCCATGATGATCACTTTATTGTTTGCAAAATGAGTTCGGCGTAATCTACGACAACACATTGGAATTCTTCGTAACTGGTCCTCTGTATAACGTGGACATTTACGTCTTTTACGAAACTTTAGGCCTTTTTTTTTTCAATACCCTTCTTACAGTTTCATGAGAAACATTAAATCGTCTGGATAACTTTCGGCGTGACGTTCCAACGCGGTCTTTTGCACTTTCACAGATTCGGTTGGCGCGATTTTCGGTCAACATTCCGGGACGTCCGCTTTTTGGTAAATTGAGGCATGGTATACCTTGTTCACATTCTGCAATTGTTCTATAAATGGTTGTCTTTGAAATATTTTCATTCCAAAATATGTTTACAATTTCTTGCTTGGGTACATGTCCAACCAGGCTGTAAATGCTTTTCCGTATTTCAAGTTTGTACGACATAATTGGACAAATTATTTGACATCTATGAAATGTCATAACAAGTTTGAGTATTAACGAACATATGTTTATCATGGTTACTAGATTGCAAGTTATTTACAGTTATTTTTACGCCGACGAAAATTTTCCCAAAACTTATGTGACATACGTTATTACTGAAATTAAGACTTTGGTATTCCCTTCTTAAATCTAAGGGTCTTTGTCATGTAAATATAATGTAAAATGCCTTTGAAGATACTTGATTTCTTAGTACATGTATTGTCCTACAAGTATTTTATGAAATATAACCTAAGAAGCCGTTGCTTCAGCAAAAAAGAACAAACCGATCTTTTTCTTGAGAATTATTGCATTCCGATAAAATTCTCCATATTTTCACCATATAGGCTTGACATAAGATACCAGTTACAGATTCTCCTTAGACGCAAAGAAAACTATAGTGCATATTCTTGCCGCCCAACGGGCTGGCACGGCAAGTATTTCTATTATCAAACTTGGAAAATTAGAAAGTCTTCTAAGGAAAAAATGGTCCACAATAAACTTTATTTGTCCAACAATCACTAAATTGATTGCAGGATACGACATATATTCCTCTAGTGGGCCACAATAATCAATTTTAAATTAATAATTAATAATAGTACTCTTAACAGATAAGTGATTAACAGATCGTTAACTCAGAAAATAAACAAGAAATTATAAATAAATAATAATTGTTATTCTAATAGTAAAAATGATTATGAATTTGAATTACGAGAAAAACCAGTGTAATACTGATAAGATTATTGGACATATGACATGGTGATGAGTTAATTAAGATATTTGCAAAATAAAAACAGGTCTGTTCTGCTCAAGAATTATATTCAAACTAAACTCTTAACAATTTCTTTACATCTAGTTACGATTCATATACTTTGTTAACAATACGCAGGTACAATTTGGGTCCCGCGCGATATACCTTTGGATCGATGATTCACAATAATATGCAAGGTCATCTTATATACTAGTATGCAATAAATGTGATAACAATAAACCCAAGAACAATATTAATTAATAACAATGATGTCAATAGTAATAGTCTAAATAACATAAATAAATTGCACAACATAATTAATATATTTGTTCTAGCTCTAGGCATACTCAAAAGTTCACCAGATCGAATTCAGTGGGAAGCTACACTGAAGTTAATATTTGCAAGAAATTGTAGTGGAATAATCTTGTTACTAATACAAATTAAGCTATATCTTTCACGCCTATTAAATAATAACTGGAAATCATGTTGCTGCAGTAAGGGTCTCTAATCAGAATCACGAGTATGTTGTTCTTGAATGTATAGTAAAATCAGAAAGTCTTTGGATCGCTATAACCATGAAATGTAAAACCATCTATAGATTTATTTGCTTCAATTGCTCGTGGCTTTTCGATAATGTCACGCTAATGGCATAAGCAGACAATAAAATCTGTTTTAGGTTATGGTAAATAGTCCTTTTTTTGTATTATTTGTTACAATTTATAACGAAAATACAATACAATATACAAATTGCCAAAAACAAAGTTTGGATCAAAGTTTTAGAAATAGTATTCTTCATCAATGGGAATAAGAAATAGTCTAAAGGACTTAAATCTCAAGACCTAGGTGGATAAAATTTCATCATAAAATTGCCTTAAATAAACAAAGGTTGGTCGAGCAACATGAAGCTCATCATAGTGCAATTGATTGATGAAAGGCTGAAATATTTGATTGTTCCATTACGGCGGAATTTGAAAATCTCTGATTTTCACCACGATTTTCATTATTGTAATATGATTTAATAATAAATATTTTATGTCCTGTTTGGAACATTTTGAGTGATTAATCTGCTGATTTGGAGCAAATGTCAAAAAACATTAAAATAAATAGTATGTCGATAGCTTGTTAAATCCATGTCATACCCTAACCTAAAGAGTTTTTGATCGTACAGTATTGGCACTTCTATAAATTGAAAGAGTTAATAAATATAGTTTCATCAATATAATATATAGTCTCATCAAACGTTTGGAATCTTTAATGGCACTTCTGTGACGGTAAAATTACTCGGATGTTATTAGAAGGCGATCTTTATTGAAAAATATATTCAAATTGCCATATAATACCAGAATTGCATATCACTAACCCCACGATCCATGCAGCATCTTAAAATTCGATTGGGCACAATTGGATCCATTCGACCTGCTCGAATATCCAACTATGTGTACCTCCACGTCACGTTAGAGAAGAGCTAGACAAGGACGAACGTATAGCCATGAAAAGGAGCACGATAGAAAGAAATCAAGCATCGCGTAATAGTTTCACCCCCTGCATCGTCTCGGCCTGTCTACCTTCCACCTTCTACCTTCTTTCTCCAAACGCCTCTTCCACGCGAAGCTCGGACGCAATCTCGTAGGGGATATTGGCGTCTCCAGAACCAATATCCGAGAGGTAGTCTGCGAACAACGGGGCCCTCTCCGTATTATTTAAATAATAAGAAACGTATTTATCACGCAAGTCATCTGAAAGTGAAGGGAGTTAAATTTAACCGGACCCAGAAAGGCGGATATCGTAGTCGAGGAAATTGGGTAGCAAAGCGACGGAGCTACGGCGGCTGGGGTTGGAGAGGTACGGGAGAGGAGAGGGGGCAGCGTTTATTGGAAATCTCTCAGCTGTCCGAGAGACGGCCGAACGACGCGCCGGCTGAAAGGCGAACGCGGTGCGCCCGCTCGCTCCAAGTGAGAGCGAGCCGGGGTTTGAGGTGACCTATCCAGGAGAGTGGTGGGGTGGGGAGACGAGGTGGAAACCGAACGGACGCTGGAGGAATTGCATTTTCTCTCGCCACTTCGCGAAATGAATAAAGGAGGACAGGTATATCTCTTTCAAGATCGCGTAGGCGGCTTTTACCGCATATATATATATGTGTTGTGAGGTGTTATCAAAACCAAAATTATACGAAGCTTTCCGAGTACCTCAAGAAAAACGAATAAAATTCCATGGGATAATAATCATTTTAAAAAAAAAGACATGATTACTTCGAAAGGTTAAAAATGAATTTATAAGATTCACGAACCAAGGTGCCATTTTAAATTGAGTAAGTTCTCGAAGCAAAACTTGATGGTCAATAGCATCGAAAACCCTTGAACAATTCCTGTGGTCTTCTAAGGCCTTAGTAGGAATCCCATCCGTGCCAGGCTACTGGGGCTGGCACAGAAAATGATCGGAGTTTCTTCATCATCTTGGCGAAGTATGTAACCGATATTCTTACTTGTGTACACATATTACAGGGGTATAATAAAAGACATTGGACAACAAATTTTCAACTTCTTATAAGTAATTGGAAGTAGTTTTGAAATAATCGTGTTTAGACATTTTTATTTATCTGTTGAGTGAACACTCAAGCAGTGTCAAGAACAATAAATTGGAAACCATTAGATTCAATAATTTCACATATTCTTTTTAAGTATTTGAATTAAAATACGTACAAGGTTAAATATTATTTGCTGTGCGTCAAAATTATTTAGTGAAATTTAGAAAGTTGTATAATTGTGTTTGGATTGAAATTGGTAACAATTCTTTGGTATAATTTTTCAACGTTCTTTATATTAGTGATTTAAATTTTGATATTTTGACGTATTGAATTATGACAGGCCGTTAAGATTTTCGTGGGAAATTTAAATCGTTTAATATAATTTGAAACGATTGAATCCGATAATAGTCTGAATAAAGATAAAAAATATTTGTTTTATGTAATATATGAATCTACTGACTCGTATGTTAAAAAAACAATTTTTCTTTAAAATTTTCGTTGATGTTGCACTGGCTCGAATAAAACTAACAATCGTCTAGAAATTAGCTTTTATTTGATAAAAAGTTAGAAATACATCACTTAACGATAACAAAACAATCATAATACAATTTCATTTGAATATTAATGAGCATTTAAAGGAACAGAATTGACAACGATATATCCAACTGATAGAAGAAATAACAGCTGGTTTCGGGCCACTTCTGTTTTTGTTGTACATTAACGATCTACCCGAAACCGTAGATGGACTTGCGGTGATCTATGCGGATGACACATCATACGTAGTGCGGGAACGAACAGGTAATGAACGTAAAAACAAATCGGTGGCCGGCCTTCCAGCGATGGACGCATGGTTTGAAGCAAACAAATTATCGTTAAATACTAGAAAAACCTATGTTATTCCTTTTTGTGCACAAACTGGGGATTTAGCTGTTGAATATAAGAACGAGATATTTACCTGTGTCGACAACGTTAGCTTCCTGGAGGTAATCATCGATAACCAGCTATCCTGGACACCTCATTGAAAATCTGGCCAGGACTGGCCAAGTGGTTTGGGGCACAGCTTAAGAGTTTTATCATACAAAGTGAACGTTAAAACGGCGTATGCTGTTTACTGTGCAAGTGTCGCATTGTGGCTGCGGTATGGTGTGATCTTCTGGGGGTGCGCTTTCAATGTCCAAAGATTGTTTGTGCAAAATGTTCTTGCAAATCAATATTTAGAAATTGTAAAATATATATTTATATACAAGAATCAGCTGTGTTTGTAAAAAAGAATTATAATTCAAAATATTATTTCATCTATCAAAAATACAAAGACAAGTGGTGTGACAATCTATCAAAATATATAACCACTTAATTAAAAAAAAATTAAAAGAAATGTCATGGTGCATACTTTTAAAAAAACGCTAAACAAATTCTTACTTGAACACTGTTTCTATACATTAAATGAGTTTTTTTTGATAAGCGATTTGTTTTGTATTGTCTCAGCATTCTGTTTATGTATGTTTTTGTGTTTTATATGACGCATGTTGATTTCTCTATATTCATTAGTTTGTTATAATTATATATTTATATCTGTGTGTACATTTTTACCTTTTCTATTTATATATTTCTTTTATTATTGTGTAATATAGAACAATAAATCTGTATCTATCTGATCATATCCTGTTCGCTACTGTCTTTTTGTTAGCAGGAGGGTAAAATCAATTGAGAAGGGGCTGTTTTACAGCTAGGATCACTTGCAAATTGAGATCTGATTTATAAATGAATTTGTTAAAGATTATCACAGATGGCTTTGCGAGCTATTTTAATTCTGAGAAATAATGACTATGCGTTTCGTAGCAATATATTATTGTTGTACAAAAAGAAAACGAAAATATATCAATATGTTCTTCATTTGAACAAGGTCTTTTAACCTTACGTAGTCTAGTCTACAAAAATAAATTTTAAAAAACCAGAAATAAAACAGAACAAGAATACTGCATGACATTAAAACTGCTATAGGTATAACATTACCATATTTCTCCACAATACCAAACAGCATGAACGTAAATCGTTTCCGATAACTCGTAGTTACGGTAATTCAATTTCTTTACCCGCCTTAAAGGTGTTCGATCTGCACGATTTTATTTTGGCGTTATAGCATCGACAATTATCCGCCAGATCTCACGATCCACTTAATCCAAGTGCATGCGGACTCACCTCCCTACATGGCGTTCATATCCACGACCGTCTCGCTAATTACTATTATTATTATTATTCAGGCTGTTGCCTCGCTCATAAATATCTCGAATGATTAGTAACCGCGACCCGCGCCACTGCAATTACAATAATGGAGGGTAATTTAATGAAATACCGCTCAAGTAGTAGGTTCAAGAAGTCTCGTCGTACCGGCCAAGCACCAAACTACAGTGTCACTATACTAATGCGAATTAATTAAATTCTGCGTTTTTGGTGAGTAATGAAATTAATACCGCAGGAGCCCTCGTATGTCTGAAGTCCCGGCGAAAACCAGGACCGGCTCCAGCCGGTTCGCAATTTATAAACGGCGACGTAACGTACGGTTTTCGTTGAGAGATATCACCCGGATATAAATGAGACCGGCGCTTAAACGAGTTATGTGAAGGAATTATAAGTTGGGCCGGGAGCGGGGCGAAACTAACATAGAGCAACTAGAGTCGAGCAGCGGAAACTGGGTGGCGGTTTCGGGTAGAGGGTGGCACGTATAATATTCCCTTAATTACTGCACAACGCTGTCAGCCATGCGTCTCTTCGTGTTTCCAGGCCCCGCATTTAATTAGCTAATTAGCGTAATTAGTTAAACTTAACTCCATACAGGCTGGAAGCGGTACGGTGCGGTTTTGCAGCTACAGCTGCATTATGTAACGGATATTATGTGAGGGGAAGCGCCGT
Organism: Cetonia aurata; assembly: GCA_949128085.1. NCBI lineage: Eukaryota > Metazoa > Arthropoda > Insecta > Coleoptera > Scarabaeidae > Cetonia > Cetonia aurata. The sequence continues at coordinate 43,672,936 of OX421885.1, forward strand.
AGGAGGGGATAGGCGGGAATTTGCAGTCATACCGTTCAGAAACTCGGAAACTGGCTGATGTTGCGTAATATACGGGGTTGTTTAAAGAAGGCACTACACTGCTGATTTTGGTATTACTAGAAATATAAGTTCGGTTAAATTAGTAAAGAATCAATTTTTCATTTAAAAAACAATTCCTTACAGAATTACATTCAAAATGATACCAACAATGTGACAATTATTTGCCGTACAAAGATGTTACCATTTTATGGAAAATATGTTCACAATCTTCAGTACGTGGGAGACCCATTGATCAAATGGCCATGATTTTCAAACAGAAACTAAAATTCTGACGAAATGTCAAATCTCTGCTTAAGCTTTTACATAAAGTCATGTTTTTCAGTTTGTCTTTGGCATTATAATGTTTTACAACTAGAAAATCGGGCCCGTTCACCCGGCCAAACTCATTTGTCGTTTGATGTCCGCTTACCGCCCCAAGTCGGCAGAAAGTAGAAAGCCCGCGTTCCACCTGGTTTTCAAACAGAAACTAAAATTCTGACGAAATGTCAAATCTCTGTTTAAGCTTTTACATAAAGTCATGTTTTTCAGTTTGTCTTTGGCATTATAATGTTTTACAACTAGAAAATCGGGCCCGTTCACCCGGCCAAACTAATTTGTCGTTTGATCTCCGCTTACCGCCCCAACACGGCAGAAAGTAGAAAGCTCGCGTTCCACCTGGTTTTCAAACAGAAACTAAAATTCTGATGAAATGTCAAATCTCTGTTTAAGCTTTTACATAAAGTCATGTTTTGCAGTTTGTCTTTGGCATTATAGTGTTTCACAACTAGAAAATCGGGCCTGTTCACCCGGCCAAACTAATTTGTCGTTTGATGTCCGCTTACCGCCCCAACACGGCAGAAAGTAGAAAGCCCGCGTTCCACCTGGTTTTCAAACAGAAACTAAAATTCTGACGAAATGTCAAATCTCTGTTTAAACTTTTACATAAAGTCATGTTTTGCAGTTTGTCTTTGGCATTATAGTGTTTTACAATTTTTTATAGTTTCATTACCGCTTGTTGTTTGCAATTTGAATTATTTATTTGTGGATCATTAGTGATAACGTATTACTTTAATCTGGTTGTTAATTATATGGCTTTGTTTCTGCTTTTTTTTTTACTTACTTTCATTTATTAAAATTAAATTTATCCAAAGAGAAACTCATAGACATGGTATTTGTTCTTGGTGTTTGTAACAGAAATCCACTATTAGCATCAAGAATGTATGTAGCGGAATATCCTACCCGTAGATCTCCAGATGGTAAGAGCTTTGACAATTTGTTGGTAAGTTATCTTCGATCGGGTTCTGTGAATTACGATAAACATGAAAGAACAAAAAACTCATTCAATCCATAGTGGAAAATCCGCAAAATTGTCCTACAAGGACAATTTCGAAACAACATGGAATTGCAACCACTACCACGAAGAGAATTTTAGAGAAACATAGGTTTCACACTTATAAAATTAATTCTCACCATAAAAATAGAGAGATGAATATTTTCTAGATTAAGTACTTTTCACAGATGAAGTAACATTTGCCAATTCTGGAATAATAAACAGGAAAAATTCACACTACTATGATACACAAAACCCTCATATTATGCAGTCCATTTTGTATCAACACAAACAGAGTATTATATTGAGGAGACATCTTAGGAAACACATATCATATCGGGTGCGAGTTCTACACTGATTGCCTGTCTAAATTCATGGGGCCATATTATCACCCTAGATATGAGGTTGAATAACACAGTCGACTTCTTTGATTGGTTGTCGATAAGAGCCGGAATCAGAGCACCTTCTCTACATAGTTTCCTGCTCTTAGTTTTCCGAGACCGCTAATAGAAACCTCGAACGTGCCAGGCCACGGGGTGGCACTGAAACTCATTGTGATTAGCTCAAAAATGAATTGGTTTCAAATAAAAAGATGGAAGGAATAATAATAAATAGCAAAAATATAATCATTAATAAAAAATATGTCTGTTCCAACGAGACTAGCACTGTAGACATTTTGAACATATAAAATACGGGAAAAACCAAGAGCGGGAAATTCAAAACACGCCCAATCATTTTAAAATCACTCTGTAGAAAGGACCAACAATAGATCGTTATATGGTTCTCTGTAATTGACAGTTGATATTTCAGATCAATAGTTCTGAAATTGTCACTTTCCCACCACGATTAATATTACTTCATGGAAGTTTGCTCCACTAGTTATGCAGTTACGGATTTAAAAGCTAAAAGATATCAATTACTAGGCAAGGATTAACCACTCCTAGTCGAAATCCAACCATTTTGCGCTTACAATCGTGATAATTTAATATCAGAAACGCCAGCAAATTTAGAATCATCGCGTTCGCACTAGTGCAGTCGAGATCAAAGCCGTTTTAAACGAAGCGCAGGTTTTATTTCATCCGCCGCCGACCGGGGGCGGAAGGTGGAGGAGAGGGGGTGTTTACCGACGACCCGGTGAACGTATTCACGGCGCTCCGGGACTGACTGGAGCGACATGCAACAGGTACGGCGAATTTAACCGCATTCAAGGTGATTAAGTGCATGAAAATGAAACGATTCCGGCGTCGCGAATGAAGTGCGGAAGCGACAGATGTTGATTGGATAGGAAATTTGTGCAGTTCTGTTTGTGTCGATTAAAATGCAAGAAATTTTTTATGATATTTGTCCTTTTAGTATTTAACTATCACACTGACTAAAGTCAATGCTAGGTTTTTCCACTATCACCAAACAACAATGCACAATCTCTCGACGCGCGTTTCGCTAACCAAGTTAGCATCATCAGGAGATGATTAATAGTTTAAATCCCTATTAGGTACTGAAATCACCATTAAGAGCGAATTCACAATGATGAGCTCAACGACGTATCAAGAGCATAGGGCAATGTCATTATGTTTCACATAATTTTATTTAAAAATGAATCCACGAACTTGACTTTTACCACTAGCCAGCGGATACAAACACCTTTCCCTCCATAATTGGTTTTATAACACGGCTGTTTTAATTAAAATTTTACAAGCGGACAGGCGGGCAGCTTACTAACGGTTGGGTATTAAAGTTTGGCCGTTGCGTTCAAATTAATTAAACAATTTCGAATAATGTACGGTGGGTTGCCAATAGGTAAAAGAAAGGGGTTATATCCAGTAATTTTCTATCTGAAATTTTATGTGACAAGAGCGTGCAGACGTTTTTTTCTTAAGGGGAATGAATAAGGTGTAACAAGTTTGCGCGTTTAGACAATATACGGTTCCCATGTGCAGATGTCGTTTTTATTTTGATCGTACCTGTAGATCATGTTTACTTCATTTTAACATATATTGTTGTTTATAAAAAAGAGTGAGAATTGCATTCTGGGTTAGCTTGCCATTTTTAAGTTAATTTCCTCCCTGAAATCGAGCTAAGAACATCTGGGTAAGGTTATCCTATTCAATTTTAAATGTTAATAATTTTAATCTCAGGTAATCTGATTAATTATTTAAAATCTATTTCTTTTAATCACATCTTTATTTGAAATCTAATATTTTACGTGTTATTTATGAAATATTTCAAGGGCACATGGTAAGAATATATTCCGATTTTTAAGCTCAAAATTCAAAGATCACAGTTCAGAGCTTAAAGCTCTTTTCATATATCTTATTTGAGATCTTATCTTAAATCAGAGATCTTATCTCATACATCGTACATCTTATCTGAGATAAATATAATAACAGCTTACTACCTAACGATGCAAGCAATTATTCAATAACCACACACTATCTGACTAAGGAAGTCTGTCCTTCGGACTAGATCTATTATATTATACGGAATTGGGCAGTTATCGATGGACTGGTCGAAGTGGTGGCCACCTAAGATCAAGGCGCAACAATTTCCTGATCTTCATCGGAGTAATTGGTGATCAGATTACGTGTCCTACCATCTCGATACAGTCAACCATTTCATTGCACCGGAAGAACTTTCAGCAAGAGTAGCCAAATGTGAATTAGTAACAACTTATATTATAAGTGAACTAAATCTCCTTTATAAACTTATAATTTCACTTCAATTTCATAATTCAGCGCTATTTAATTATTCCTTGTTGTGTTACGATAAACAATACTAGTACATAAATCTTTTTTATATTTGGAGTTAATGTTAGCTCAATTACAGCTGTAAATGGGTATTCCAACCTAAAATAAGTAATGTTACTTAATAATTACGATCTAGCAACTCTTATTAAAAATATTACCATGTTATCAATATATTATCTTCTGTTATAGTGCTGGTTATACATTTCTTTGATTAAGTATAACTATCTTTTTATTGTTTTAAAACATACCGTAGCGTGAGTTTTGTTCTGACAATATTAATATGGTGTTGTGATTCAATTTAATTGTTTTTCCTGTAAAATTTATCTTATTACTTAATTATATTGTTATTGTTAATTTAAGAGGTCTATTATTTTGATTATTGTGTACAAACCCGACTACCCTGCCGCTTGGGCCACCCGGGACCAACATTTGTTTACACCTATATAGAACAAACCCACGACCCTGCCCCGATTTATGAGCAGCGGACAATTTATATTGGGAGAATTGCTGCAATAGCATTTCGCCACGAACAACTACGTCGCAAAGCAAAAATGAAAAAATTAAAATATCCCTTCAAAAATTGTACAAGTTATGCTGAAACTAAGCGTGTCTGTATCAATTAGTTTTACTGCGTCTACAACTCTGTATATACTAGGTACTAATTGATTAAAATATTCATTTTCAAAATTGATCTGCATATTTATACAATCATATCTACAACCGAATATTTTGGGTTGGGTATCCTAGCTATTTGTTTGTATTATTATTATTTTTTTTTGGTTAAATTAAAATAACCCGTATCAGGTAAAATGCCTTAATATTTATAATAGTTTTAAGATAAGATTGCCAAGTACATCGGTTTGTAAATCTGGAAATTAATTTCCTTGAAATTTTAAGTTTCAATATTTGCTTCCGTGTTTGCATCATTATCGTATGCATGTGTGTGCATTTGCGTCCATATGTTTGTCTTTTGTCGTTATTCCCCTCAGATTAGTTAGTAACTACGACAATATTCGAGGCATCTCATTTGAGATGTTGAGATGATTGTTATATTTGAAACGAGGTGCTGGTCATTCTTCCTCAGACCACCGACCAAGGTTGATATGTTTCCGTCGCGGTCAATTCCAAATTTAGAAACGGCGTTTTTCAATTAATGTTTTTAATTATACGTCAAAATTGCACACCTTCGAAAGCGTCAACAAAATTATTAGTATTCAAAGAAGTAATTTCGTCGAAAAAAACTGGTCCGGAAGGGTTTTTTTAAAGGTTTTACCAACGACCATACACTATAAGGTGATATATTCTTTTTGCACTTTTCTGAACTTGATAAAGCAACCTTCATACTATCGTAGTTAGTGCCCTATCGGCTCGACTACATTTTAACACGTTCCCACATCCACTCTGGGTCCCGTCATTTCGATTGACGCGTTACATACGGAACAGCATAAGCCGGCCGGGCGATCCGTCCATTAATGGGGAATAATGGAGGTGCCGGCTTCGCGGATGTGCCACCGATTTTAGCGCGCCGATGTGGTGGCGCCATTTCTCTCAATTACGCGGGATTAGCCGTATGCGGACGCGTCAGTGATTTATATCGGCGAAGATAACGTATACGCGGCGCGCCGCGCTCAATCACGCGCCGACAGAGTACGGTCGTTGCTCGTAAACGCGGTTGTCGATCGCGCCGAGAGCGAATCCGCACGGCCAATCTACCTGGCGTTAATCGCTTAACAAATAGCTGCGTTTTTGCGATAACGACCGACTAAATGGGTTCTCTAAAATGGGAAGGCGCGGTTTTTTTTGTTTCCCTGGCTTTTGTTGCATGTGATCCGTTCGATTTAACGTTGAATGGTCGCGTAGTAGGAGGAGCAATGTTTATTTGATAGTGTAAAAGTCTTATAATGGGTGCTTCTTTGTTATCGAAGTAATTTACAGAAGTAAATTTTATAAGTAAGATATTAAAAATTTTAAAGAAAAATTTGCTTATATTTACGGAGCGTTATAGAATATAGACAAAAGAAGAATGAAAAATATATACAAAATTCTAGCAACAAAGCAAAGGGCTGTCTGGAACGTCGTAAACAAAGAAATTAAAGCACTTAGAACTGATAATTTGCAAGAGATATCTATTTCCGCGTGCACCTTAACTAAATACTTTTGTGCAGGTGGTCGATAGATTGCCGAAGATGTTCAATATAATGAGTTGTCTGAAATCAGAAAAACATGAAATAAATAGCACACATCATTTTATCTGAAGTCAACCACCACCAATGAAATTGAGCACACCTTAAAACATTAAAACAATAGCAAGTGTACCACCGATGTGTATGACATCTCGACAAACTTATTGAAAGAAATATATACAGAAATAGGTATAATAATAATTATAATAATAATAATTCATGCCTTCACATCCCCCAACAGCTTTCGCCAATTACAGGGGGCATCGGCCGGCCATGAGTTATTATTACGCCTGCGCCCGTGGAGCGACTTAAGGTGTTTGTCTCTCAGCATTTGCCAAGGAGTGAGGAAAACCACGAAAACCTCACTCTGAGAGCAGGCCCTGGGATTCGAACCCCGGACCCCGTGACTGATAGCCAAGCGCGCTAGTCACTCGACCATCAGCCACACAATGCCCATGTTAACTGCTTAAAAGTGATTTTTCACTGAAATCCACCTAGTAAATGTACCAAGAAGCTATATGCCTTTTATCGAGTAATTTTTGTTTAACACTTTTTGACGTAACAAAAACCCAAAAGAAAAAGTGAAACTATTGGAATAACACTGTGTTATTCCACTGTGATTTGGTGAAGAGCATATCTTCCAAGGTTTACCTTAGCCGAAAACACTAAGTTTAACACTGCTCTTCACTTGTTTTCTACTGAAGATGGCAACTTAGTTGCCGAAATACGTATTTAGATTTGTTATCTTTAATTTTTGTGGAAAGGGATTTTTTCACTTTTTCTTTTGGATTTTTGTTATAGTTTTCAAGCCTCAGTCTCCACCCATCACAGGACTTTTTGACGTATCTATTCAAATAAAGTGGTCGGGGTGATTAATTTTTTTTTTTTAAATAAACTGCTGTAACTCCTAAACGACTGAACGGATTTTAACAAACTTGGTCTCGTTGGAAAAGGCATGTATTGCTCTATCAAACTATCTTACCTGTGATATGTCTAATTTTTAGTGATGCCGGTAGAGCGCGTTTTCTGATATAATAACAGAAAATTTAAAAATTCTCTAAAAAATTAAATGCGATAATATGATTTTTTTTCATAAAAATGTAGTGAAATGATACCTAATCAAGCTAGTGAAAACCGTGTCTCGATATCTTGTTCCTAACGTAAAATATCAAACAAAGAAGATTTAGTTATAAAATTCTAAAAACAAGCTATTGCACCGGTATTTATTCTTATTTATTTGTCTGTTTTCAAGACTCAATGATAAAATTTCGTAATTTTATAATTTTTGAATAATTAAAGTATTCTTAACTGAAATAATTAAAAAAAAGTGTAGGGCATAATAAGAAAAAAAGGACCGATTTTGAAATAAAACTAATGCTTAATTTCGGATAAAAATTCTCTACTTTCAGTAATCATGCTCAACATCCAATAACAATAATGCATCCGTCGGTCGAAGTCTTCGTCATGTAAGGCTTGTTGCAAAACAATATGATATGGGTGCATTCTAAAGATTTTAAATAAGAAACACATTGCAAAATATATAAAGTAGTATTTTTAGTGAGAAAAGCTTACCTATGGTCCTTTAAAATGTTAGTATATAATAGTAGTACGTGATATACCCAACGCGAGAGACATTGCTCTCGTACTAACTTGGGGATTCAATTCCACATATGCTAAGACATTAACAACATTGTCTCCCGTTGTTCTAGCCTTCTGTCTTCGCCACTTAGATCAAAAGTGACTTGCTGTTTAGCTAGAAACATTACATTTCTGAAGGAATTAGCAATGGGGCAAGTATATAAAAAAAGATTAGTTGGAGGAATAATGCCCATATACAATGCTATCATGCCCAAGGAAACTAATTTCTTATTGACGATAGTAAATCCAATCATGTCAAATTTGGAATTCCTTTCCAGATGGAAACATGCAGTGGAAACGCTCCCTGAACTTCCTATAGGGATACACTCCGACTCGCTACACATAATTCTTTTAACGGTGATATGCAGCCTACCAATTTTAAACTATCCAATTTTTCATTTCGAATTTAATAACGTCAGTTCGGTTTCGGCGATAGGGCGACTCCATTCCGCCTCCCCCCAAACTCCCCACCCGTCCATATAATATTAAGAGACGAAATTGATCTTCCCTTTAACCCCCTGCCCCCTCCTACACACCCCTTCTGCTCAATCTTTCGCCTGCCACGCCGTCCGACTACCCGGACAAGGGCGACGGTCCGATTCTAGATAAAAGTTTTTGATTACTTTGTGTATAAGGATGCCTCTAAGGTTCCCCCGTGTAGTAATATACCCCCCCCCCCTCCAACAGAAGTCACGTACGTGCGCCCGAGACGGACGGGGGCGCTAAATTTTCGCCTCTAATGAATTCATCTCGGAAGCTGCCAGCCAGGTCCTCCACAGCTCGGGGCCGGATTTAATAAAAACAATATTAAAAATTGCTGCGGCACGCCCACGATTGATTTCTCTGTAATATGAGAGACGTGACCGGCCGAAATTAACGTCACGACGCCTCAACCGGGAGACGTTATCCCGATGTGACGTACGGTATTGGATTCGGTAGGCGGTTTTTGGTAGGGCAGATCGTCATTTTCTTACGGTAAGAATTTAATAATGCCAGAGCCTTACAAACACGTGTCTCCTTCAACCTGTATCGCATTGAATGTTGGGTGAACGTTATTCACTAAAGGGAAATGCATATATGTCGACAAAAATCAATTGACAATCAAATTTTGTTAAATAATAATTTATAATCCACATAGAACAAAACACTATCTTTAAACTTCAATACATTTATAGGGTGAGTATAATAATTATATTTGAATTGTAGAATTCCGTGTTACCGGCTGAGTTTGATCCCTCTCTACAGTTGGCAACAGTTTGTTTATCGTTCGTTTTATGTCATAGAATAAGTTTGTAACAGTTTTCACTCGTTTCATATCTCATTTATACAATGCAGTCCATATAGCAGTATAAAGTAAATCTGATTACAACAATGTACCAGTTTTTATTTTTAACATTTATTTCGTAAGCAAATACAAGTTCAAAAGAAAGACAAAATATAAAGTACAAGCCAGAAACAGGTCAAAACAAGAAATAAAGGAATCGGTAACTAAAACCTAAAATTTAAAAAAAATCTTTTATATTATAACAACTAATTTCATTGCTTTAAATATTTTTTAAAAGAATGCAAATTAGAAACATTTTTTATGTGTTTTGGAGGTTGTTATAAAGTTTACAATCTAAGTAAAGATGGCTCTTTTGAAAAATTGCTTTTTTTCTGGGAAGGAGGCAGAAAGTAATTAATAATGTTGTTAATGTTCAGAATGTTCATACGAGTTGAATAATCATGGCTGTAATTATAAATTGAAAATTCATTTTTGTGCCTAAAAATGTTGTGTCATTGTTCAGAATCAGCCTATTTATATTGCACCAGCTTCCAAACTCAACGCAACTGGGGTATCATCAACGAATAGTACCACATTAGCATTCGAGATAAACTGCGGCAAATCATTTATGCATATAGAGTAAAAACAGCAAGGGATCAAGAACCGAGCCTTGTGGTACACAGTGACCAACTGATTCCAACTTCGACTCGACTTGTCGTAATACAATTTTCATTTTGCGGTTTGATACAAAAGATGTTACCCAGCCTTGTAGAGGTTTACGTATTCCAAGCCGATGAAGTCTATGCTGTAGAAAGCAAGTGTCAACACTATCAAATAAATAAAAAAGACACCTGCAACATGGCGGCCTTTTTCAAAGTTATCGTATACGTATTGTATAAAATGAATAGCGGCCATTTCAGTCGATTTATTATTTTGATAGCCATAGTGTCTAAGTGATAAAATTTTGTATTTCTTCAAATAATTAGTGATTCTTCTTGAACATATAACAGATTCAGAGATTTTAGGAAAACTATTCAATATAGAGATAGGCCTATAATCCAATGTACAGGTAGGGTCACCCCTTTTGAAGAAGAAGGGTACACTTACTCAAGCAGGGAAACATTTAAAATTTCAGTGATTGGCTGTAAAATTTCATGTTTAACGTATTTTATAGTTTTTATATTAATTCTATGGAACCCGCAAGATTCTTCAAATTATTTATGGCGGCATCGACCTCCGCCATAGAAAGCGGCCAAAGATACATGGTAGGCAATGCAATATCCGTCAATGATGGCAATCTAGATAAATGTGGAGCGAACCTAGACTGTCACTAGAATCATCTGAGAGAACCTTGCTGAATGCTTGGTATACTTCTTTGCTATCGGAAATTTTATCAGAATCAATCGTACATATGATATCGATACTCTTATGCTTGTTTCTGGATAAATGATGAATCACAAATTTCCAAACCCCTGAGCTGCTGAATAACTGCTCTAGTGTGAAAAGATTATCCACCCAGTTTGCCGAATTAAATGCATTTTTAACGTCTAATGTTAAAAGAACAACAATTCGACGTGAAAAATTATTAAAATATTCTGTCCTCTTTGCCGGCTCACAAAGCTTCTTCAATAGCATCAATGGCAGATCTTCCTTGACAAAATCCAAACTGACGAGGCGAAAATCCACATGCGTCCTCTACGGTAGCTGTTAGTCTTTTTCTAAGAAGCTTCTCAAGCATTTTACCTGCGGTATCTAACGTACAAAACGTGCGGTACATAGATGAATCATCAGGGTTTCCCTTCTTCTTATCAATCAACGCTAATTTAGCTACTTTCCAACAAGACGGGAATATAGGTAATTAAACAAGAAATAAACAAAACTGGAAGCATGTTTGCACTGTACTGATACACAATTTTATAAATTTCATTTGGAATATTGACCGGTCCTCATGTTTTCCTGGTAGGAACAGCATTGATTACTATATTTAATTCACGATCCGCAAGTTTTACTGTATAATTGGTATACAAACTATATTAATACAATATCTTCCTAGTCCAATTTCACACGTTCCCGTTTAGATGTTCACCAAATCCAAAATAGAGATAAAGAATCCACCACCTCTATAACAAGGTATAGGTACCGAAAATAAAATACGCTCCCCCTAAGAATAACGAGCGACAAACATAAGCCGTGCGAAACATAAGCCCGTTAATTACGGCTAGCTTCCAATTATCCGGAGTTATAGGAGGAATAGAGGTGGGGAGGAACCACCATCCATATTCTGTACCGTAACGCGTCGGCACCATTGGACACGGTCTCGCATCAATTCGGTTAAATTGGCGATCGCCCTAATTGGCGCACCGTCTAACGAGACGCTGACGCTACTTCGGAACTGCGGCACAGGAAGCCAGATGAATTTTAATTAGCGCTCAGCGCGGCAGATTCGATATTGGAAGGGAGGGGGTGAAGGGGGTAGGCGGCTCTTATTACTCTTTCATCTTTCTAACGGTCAACGAGAATTAAATTGGCTCTGCTGTGCGGAACATTAGGAAAATGGACAAAATAGATTGGTGAATAAGATTACTGAAGATGGATTATGTCTCATACATAGGAGAACACAGTCATAAAAGTTTGATTTACGTTTCAATTCACTTTGACTTTCTCTAATGTATAGAAGAATTCATACAAACAGTAAATGCCATTTGGAGAGGACTGGAATCCACAGGTAATTCTTTTAGTCAAAATATTATACAAAGTTGATGCCCTTGGCTTGAGAAAAAAGTTATTGGCAGATTTGACCAAATCAAATAAAATGTGAAAAACAACATCTTGCATGTGGTGTTCGTCATCATTAATGCACTTCTCGCATTAAAACATAAAAAGAGCATCACCTCCGTCCTGATTCGAACCATCGTCCTACCGTATACTATCCTTGGGCTTTACCATTAGGCTACTAGTATCTTGCAAATCTATGTTGTATTAGAGTGTATTAAAGCAAAACTATCAACCACTGCAAACTTTACAAAATCATAAAAAATAAATGCCTGGCTAATATTTTGGCAAAGTACTCCAAACGGCCCCTATTACCACTTGATACAGCCGGGACCAAAACTGCGCTTAACATCTGGCGACCTTCCTTCGTTAGTTTCAATTTTATGACATACAGTGTCAAAGACTTTACTCAAATCTAATAGTGTCAAAATAGTAGCGATTTTTGCATCTTTAGCTTTGATAATATTCTCCGTTATTATATTTTAGAGATATCGTCTACATACAACAAGCACAGCAGTGGTACCGACGTAGCTCCTTGGAGAATTCTCCGCTTTGTCGTCCACTAACGGGAATAAACTATTCGTCTATTGTTCGAATCCACCCCCTCAAACCTTTACTGTCGATCATTTTGGTAAGATGCAATAAGGTGCAATGCAATTCCATTGATTCCCAGGACGTCTGTCTTTTGGAGCAGCTAATTCTAATAAATGCTATTAAAGGTTTTTGTTAGATATATCTAATGCTTATGCGTTTGCAACATGTCAATTAAATATGAAGTGTTTCGTTATTTATTGACGGAATAGAGGTCCATTTTTTAGTCAATCAACCATTACAAGTTTCTTTTGGGTACCTTCTCTACAACACCTTACTTCTTTTAAATTTATTTTCAGATATCCACGATCTCAATACTTTACTGCCGATTATTTAGGTACGATGCAATAAGGTGCAATGCAATTCCACTTATTCGCAGGACGTCCATATTTTTAATTACTTTATTCCGAGAAATGCTATAAAAGGGTTTTGCTAAGTATATATCAATTCTCTTATATAAGCTCCTGCCGCAATTCGAATTTAAATATGAAATTTTTGGGTTATTCATTCAACGAATAGAGGTCTATTTTTTGTCAATCCACCATTACAAATTCCTTTGCCTTATCTATTAAACCTCATTTGTTTTCAATTTATTTTTAAATAAAATCCACGATCTCAAACCATCGCTGTCGGTCAATTGGATAAGTTGCAATACGGTGCAATGTAATTACTCTTATTCCTAGGTTGAAAGTAGGTTTGAAGCCATTTATTCCGAGGAATGTTAAAAGAGGCTATTTTTAAGTATTGTCCTTGTGCGTTTGCAATAGGTCAATTCTCTTATGTTAGTTCCTGCCGCAGTTCGAATTTAAATATCAAATGTTTGGCTATTCATTCACGGAATAGAGGTCCATTTTTTTGTCAATCCATCATTACAAATTCCTTTCGTGGCCTTATCTATAACACCTTACTTATTTTCAATTTATTTTTAAATATCCTTTGCTGTCGATCATTTGGGTAAGATGCAATAAGGTGCAATGCGATTTCTTTTATTCGGTTCTTTTGAAACAGTTTATTCCGAGGAATGCTATTAAGTATAATGCTTATGCTTTTGTAATATGTCAATACTCTTACGCAAGCTTCTGCTGCAGTTTGAATTTAAATATAAATAGAGGAATAGAGATCTACTTTCTTTGTCAATCCGCGATTATAAATTATTTTTGTCGCTTTATCTATAACACCTTATTAGTTGATTTTTAATATAATATAAATAATAATCCATAAAGTTACTCATGGTTTTTTTTTCATTCGAATTGGTTTCCTGTTCACTAATGCTGATCCGCACAGTATGAACGCGCCCTATAATTCCCGGATCGACGCTATTTTCCAATCGAATCGACCGTCTATTGGTTCGTCAGTGCTTTCAGCTTCGAGCGTCGCCAAAGAAACGGAACCAGCATTACGACGCGAATCGGACAGGACTAGTAGAATCTGCGGCGTTAGTGATCGATAGCGAAATTGGAATGACCAGCCGACGTTTCGCCTCCCTCCACGTTCCAGGAGCCACCCGCGCCTCTTCCTATTCACCTACATGCCATCCGTGTCGTGCGGAGCGTGAAAGAAAGTCCAGCGGCGGAGTGAGAAACCTGCCATCACGGAAGCGGGAATGAGAAGGACTTTATTTAATTTACTTCGGGTGTGACGTATGAGCTCCCGACCGAAATGAGTTCCGAACGTTTTCTGGTGCCTCCCCACACCCCTGCAGTCGCTCTCCTAGTCCGGCGATATTAACTGCGCGCCGGCAGAGCTTCTCACATAAATTGGATCGGGGTTTGCCGACGTCACCGGCGTCTCACTTTAAATAATTAAATGTCAAAGTGGTGTAATCCCGTAATGAACAAAGAGAGTCCGGGAAGAAAGGACGGACGCGCCATATAAGAGAAGGAGCGCGTCCTCCCTTGTTTTTCGTCGCCCGCTCTGATCCACCTTGACAAATGCTTTATTTCGGAAAATCGCTGGTGCGTATAGGTTATGTCTACCTGCCTGCCGTTTCTTCCATTCGCGCGCGAGCCGCCTTAATATCGAAACGGCTGACGTAGGTATCATCTCGTCTATTCGCTCCCGCGCGTAAAAGGATTCGTCCTCCATCTGGCGGAATTATCGTCAACGTCGCGATATCAAAGAGGGTTAACAGGGGGTGCGTGCGATGTACAAACATAGGTTCTGCGGGAGATTTTAGAAAGCGACAGGTCTATCTTTGCCGACGTAAACTCGGCACCATTGACATAATGTTGTCTTGGTAAAAAGAAAAAAAACAAGAAGCGACCTCATTCTCTGTAGAAGGATATTTTCTCGAGTAATGTAATTTAGATTTTATATTACGCTTCTAAACAAAAAGTACCTTTAGTGTAGATTAGTCATTTTGACTGTTCCGTATTGTACTTTGAATACAATATGTCAAGACATTTTCACAGATTTCAAGAGATATCAATATAAAAGTGTGATACAAATTTTAGAAAGTTTGATATATTAAAAAAAATATGTTTATTATTAGTGTTAATTTAAATTTGACGTCAATTGATTAGCAAAGCAGAATTAATGACAGAAACATGTTAATATATACAGGGTGATTGACCAAGACCGTCCATTAGAAAGATTGCGCCTCCTAGTAATAATTAATTTCTGTAAAGTTGCATACGTACATAGGGTACTAAAATCTATGCCCTGAAAATATTTTCAAGATGGCGGCACTTCCGGAAACACCGAAAATTGACATCAACTTTCTTATTTCAAATGGAATGGTATAGTTTTCTTGCACTTTTGAAATCTAAACGTTATTCTAGTGGAAGTTTTACTAGTATTCCCTATACCTAAGTGCAGCCGTTTTGGAGATTCTTCGACTTTTTGAAAATTTTTGGGTTTACATCATGATGTTTAACATTATGTACTGTCGCGAAATTTTAACCGAGAACGCTAAAATTAAGACTATCAATGGAAGAAATTAGATTTGTTGCATTATCTACAGGCTGTCCAAAATTTAATTGTCTTTTAGTGCAACCGCAGACCATCAAAACTCGATTTTTTCAAATACAATGACCCATTTTTTTTTTCAATATTCTGAAACTTTATTAAATTTTGCATCAAAATGTATTACCATTCCTCATACATATCAGCAATAATTTTCAAGTTATGAAGATTTTTGATGCATTTTGTGTAAGTACATGAAGTAGAAGTTAGCAAGAAACAAACAGCTTGGAAAGCATATGGTTTTTCTTAACAACATTGACTTATATCCTCAATCCAAAAGATTTTTTGCAAATGAATCAATAAAGTTAACAAAATAGAAAATTAAAAAGGAAGTCTTTAAGCTTTTTGAGTTTTTACTCATTAAAGGCAGTTGCCCTAACTTCAACTTTTAATTGTTATAGCAGCAAAATTTTCTTTATTATATTAAATGGCATTAATTTTTTTTAGATTCTGAGGAAATCTTTATTTATCTATCATTTGACTAATTTTAGTAGTTCTTAATATGTTTACTCCTAGTTTTTCTACCAAAAATTCCATGTTTTCTTTAAATTTCAATAACTGTGGACTAATTCAAGGGATTATATTGTTTTTGCTACAAAATTTCTTATAAATTTTTTATGTAACATTCTTTTCGAACCTACTCGACGGATTTCACTGAGTTTTTTCTTTATACTTTTGCTCTAACTAATTTTGTACTTGCACATAATGACAGGTCGTAAATTCATCATCTACCATTTCTGTATATTATGAAAGAAAAAAAAATGGTGTTGATATCATTAATAGTTTTTAAGATCATAATCGCGACATGTGAAAATTTCGGCAAAGCCGATTTTGTAAAGAAGTTCATATTTCGCCGGTTTCGAAATTTTATCTTATATTCATCTTTAAATGGAAGTATAAATGCACATAAATCGTAGCACCGAAATCCTGTTATAGAAATGTTGGAAGATGATGAATTACGATATTTTCACCAGACTGAGAGAAAATTAATTATCTACGTTAGTGTTCTTTTTCGCAGGTCGTATTGTCAGTTTTTAATAGGTAGAGAATGTGATCACCATTGCAATTGTATTTTATGGTATCACTTAAAAAAATATCACCTTTACAACTCCAAGAGCTGTTCCCCATAACCTACTGCAAGAGAAATTAATCGATATTAACTGAAACTTTTTTCTTGATGGAAGAATATCTTTATTACATTATGCATATAAACGTCTTCAAGGACGAAGCGTTTTATTTCGAATTTTAGCTATTATTATATCATTGATGTCCTACTCAAATCTTTAAATAAGTATTAAATTACTTCCTGCCAATCTTGGCTCCTTTCGAAAGCAATTTCCACTGATTTAACAACACAGGACGTGCCTGAACATTCCCATAGATTCACTTACAATAAACGCACAAACTGATATGACGAGAACCTATAATTACTGGAATGAACTACCTGAATTACCTTTTACAGGTAATGAGGTGCTATTAAAAATAATTTTGCCGATTTATACAGAGATAATTAAAACCCATCCGACATCCGGCAATGATTGGCACTCCTAGTGAGACATAAGGCTAAATTAGATTTTGTCCTTTGTTTTTAGCGTGGAAAAACTGTTCGTTTTAATATTCTATTTTAATCGTGCAATTAAATAACTTACTAAGCGCCATTCTAAATATACTGCATGCCGTTGTTGATTTATATTCGGTCTCTTTCTCAAACTTTCTTCGTCTACATAATTTAACTAGCTTTTCTGCTGGAAATTCTATTAAAGTTAACACTACGAGACCCAAAAAGCTTTTGATTGTTGAATTTATTCTTACAACGCGTATTTGTTACTTTCGAGACAGTCTGATTCACTTTTAATCCTCACTGAATGACCCAAAAGGTAAACCGAACGACAACAAAAAGTCGGGGGTTTACAATATTGAACGCAGGGACTGCAATAAAGCACATAACGCATTATAACCTGAAAGACTTGGAACATTCAGTGTTGCACAACATATGAATGATACCGGACATAAAATTAACTGATGAAAAAAAACCGAAAATCGACGAACTAAATTTTGTTCTATTCCTTTTTTCCTATAGTATGAAGATAAGAAATATTGCTCTTTTCTGTGTGAATATGACAGTCGAGCACGAAGTCGCCACTATATATGGAAAGAATGGCCACTATGTCAAGCACTAATTCTGGGTGTAAAACATATTATCAACGAACCTGTGGTTGGTCCTAAAAATGTATTTCAACCACCATTGCATATTAAATTGGGCTTGACATAAAATGTCGGAACGGTAGAGGGTTCTTTTATCTGAAACTGAAATTTCCAAGAGTTAATGAGGCAAACATTAAGGGCGTATTTGTGCGACCACAACCACGAGAACTTTTCAGTGATGGCGAATTTGTCAATATGCTGACTTACATTGAACTAAAAGCATGGAGAGCTTTTAAATTAGTTGCGAGCAATTTTCTTGGAGATGTCAAAGCTGAAAATTACGAAGATTTATCTTGTAAATGAATTACTCCGTGTCTACAGAGAAATGGGATGCAACATATGATTAAAAATTCGCTTCCTGGATGCTCACCTCAATTTCCTTGCAGAAAATTTGGGCATAAGCAATGGAAATCAAGGTAAATGGAATCCTAGTTCGCTTGGTGATACTGCTGGACATTAATTCGGGAGCCCGAAGAGATAAGCTTTCGCCGTAAAACATCCGCAACGCTATTTTGAAATAACACTAAGTACTGTTATTAATATATATCTGTATAAAAAATCAAAATCCAAGGTAATGTTACATAACTGCCTCTTGTCTTATCCATATCAGAAAAAACGTGATTTTTGTTTACCAGTGTTGGCTATCACACATTTTACCGTAAGTAAGCCGCGTTTCCATACCGGCTTCGGAGCTACGGAGCTGGTCACTTCCCTTCAACGCGCACATACTGCGGTACCGCACCGTAATTTCTTATATTTCGTATTATATTGCTCTACATATCATGGATTTGACGTTCCAATAGCTTATAGATGACTTCTAAGATCCCCCCTCCCCCTTCTTCCCTCCTTGTCCGCTCTATTTACGTATTAAACTCGTTTAATTGCCACCGCCGCTGTTGGCGTCGCGAGCTGCATTTCAAGCCCGCTAATTAAAGCGGGAATTTATAGCCGCCTCGACTCTGCGTAAACCTCAGCGAACGCACGCCACCTATGTGGCAATTCCGCTATATACTCAGACGGGGTTCGCATCAGCGCCGGCCGGGATACGGACGCTATTTGCTGCCGGGGCCGGGGTCCCGGTGTTGGTGTAGATTTAGGCGAGATAAAGTAAATTGGATTTTTCATTTCGGGCCCCGTGCCCCCGTCCGCGCATGTAAAGCCCTCCTAAGACTCGAACTAAATGAACTTTCTTATAGTTCGGGGCGGGCGTCGCTCGTCGCTTCGGAAATTTCATTTGGACGCCCGTAAAAGTTACGCCGTGGCGTCTACGGACTCTATAACTGACACCGCGTATAAGTTAATCCTGCCGGCTTTCTAAACAATGTGTTCGTCGCCGCTTTAAAACGGGCGGGGATGAGACATGGCCGCTAGTTGTACGCAATTATTGTATCGCAAATTTGAACGTGCCATCTACAGCGTTCCAAGTTGTTTGCAGATTAATAAGAGAACTAGTAAACTCCGGACTGTTCACCCAGCCAATTAAATAGTGGTTTGATGACCGATTATGTCTCAATATAGCGGACCGGCTAAACCGCACCACCCTCCATTCACCCGCGTACATACCTATGGTTTGTGATCGTCGGTACAGCCTGTAGATTCATTTTTCTTAATTAAAAATTACACATACTGTATATTAATTTTTTGTAATTAGAAATTACACTTACTGTATCATCACTATTTTCCGTTGTAAGTGATTTATTCTTATATGTGTTTCTCATAAGAAGTAAGATGAAGCGTGTTCTAGGCGCAAGGTATAGCCGCGATACGCGGTATCAACACATACAATTCCCAGTTCTAAACGCAAAAATTTGCTCCTTGTATATATTGCATATGCTTACCGTTGAAACTTGTAAAAATCATCACTATCTAATAGAGAATTTTCGATCAGAAATGGAATTGGCCGACTGGAACGATGAAGTATGCCTCAAAGATGCATTTAATCCTCTACCTACCTTCTCCTCCTTCGTCTTGTCCTCGGTATTAAAAAAAATAATGTAATAATATAAAAAAATCATTATCCCCTCCCCCCTCCCCTCTCAACACCGGTTTTCAAATAAAAAGTTCAATTTTATCCTCTACAACATGTTTAATGTTTCTTGAATCTAAACGTTAAAAGAATCATACAGCCCACGGGTAAAAAAAATATCCTACCTAAAATTTTTTATTTTCAAAAGCGGTCACATCAACCCCTTCTTTCTCCTGATGTTTAATAAAAAAGTAAGTTAATCAGTTAAAAGAAAAATTAAAACTTTTTTCCATCCCGGTGTTCAAAAATTTTTATAATTTGAAACACTTTTGTAGCACCCCTTGCCCCTAGCGTTGTAAAAAAAATTATCAATTTGAACGAATCGCCAACAGTACCTAATAAATGTCCAAACGTGTGTCCTCTTGCACATCATAAAAAGTTGTCCCCTTTGATCTGGCAATTGACAGACAATCGGAAAGAGTTATTTGAAGTTGGTTCAATTCAAATGCCCTGTGTATGTTAAACGACCAAACTTTTAATGCTGCATGGTTATTGAATTTCCAAACGTGTGGAATGTTAAATTCACTACCCATCTTCTCTGCACCACTTACGCCTTCTTAAGGACTTTCCATAGCAATGTAAACCTTAACTTCACCAGCCTGTATTAAGTAAACCTAAGTGTCGAGCACTTCTCTAGTGTTAAGCCACGGCAACACAGTACGTCATCGTCTCAAATTTCTTTCCCCCATACCTCGCAAGTAAGAGGCGAGCGCCCAATACACTGGTTTGCACTTCTGCATCGTGGTCCTCCGTTTTAATTAACATCCCTACTCAAAGTAATCCCGACTGACGCGGCGGCGGGGATAGCAGGAAATACGTCTGCTCTGCCTTGAAGTAATGAGGATGGGAGCTTAGAGTGGTGGGAGGTGGGGAGAATTACAGGCGAGGAACGGCACGAATGCGGCGCAGTCAGCGAATAATTAATGGACAAGCAAGTATACAGATGCATAGGTAGAGAGCGTTTCTCTTAGATTTTTCGAAGGGAGACTTTTATATTAACGACCCAAGATATGACAAAAAGAAACGTTTTGATATAGAAACTGACCGCCAAATTTTCGTTCATACTAAAAAAACAATAGGTTAAATTTTATTGTGATGGTTTATACATATTGTCACAAATAATTACAGAATTGTTACAATTAATGTTAGATATCAATTACATAAAGGAATGAAATAAACATAATATTTAGATAAAGGAATTGGTCTGCTAGTATCTCATACAGGTCGGACAAGAGGTGTCCGCAGGGTGGGGTTTTGTCCCCGCTACTGTAGTCATCACTTGTAGACAAACGCTTGGAGCCGACGAGCAAGCCTATGCGTAAGATATTGCGATACTTTTAAGGAGATCGGGGGAGCAGGAGATTTCCACAGTCCTTTAACAAGTAATTAACGCCATTTGTAGCTGGTGTAGCTAAGGAAAAACCTGAGCATCCACCAGAACAAAACTCCGATAGTAGCGTTCACCCCAAGGATAAGAGTGAAGCACTTGGTGCCACCCACTATCTAAGCTAAGGCGTGAAACTTCAATTTGCAGATAATGCAAAATATCTAGGCGTCCAATGTGATAAGACACTAACCTAGAATCCACATGCTGAAAATATTACTCACAAGGCCAGGTTATCCTTACGGACTTGCCGAAGAATATGTGGGAAATCTTGGGGGTAATCCCCACAGCTAATCCATTGGCCTTATGTGATGGTAGTACGTCCAACCATAACCTATGGAGCGATAGCATGATGACAGAAAGCGCTACAAGCCAGAGCCACAGCAAAATTCGCATCCATACAAAAGATTGCAAGTAAGGAAATCATAGTCGTACCACTTTCTCCATATTTAACAATCCTATTTACACATTTTGACGTTATTAGCCGAAACATGTAGCTCAAAATTTCTAAATATAGTTTGGACTAGAAAATATGAATTCAAAATTAGAAAGATTCATGTCTATAAGAAATACCATCATAAAATTTTGGAGGAAACCATTTGGATTGGACTAGGAACCAATTCAAAGTGACCTAGCATGCAGCATTGAAGAAATACGTCTAGAAAATTGAGAAATTGATTTTAATGCAAAGTCTTTCAAACAAAACATGAGGTACCCATACCAATTTTAAATCCAGAGAAACTCTCGAATATATCACCGAAATCTGAACCTCTTCTTCAGTACCACACCATCTTTGGCTAAACGCGGATAGACCACATCCAACTGTCGCTCTTCCACATTTCCAATTCATCTTCCACAAACGTAAATATTTAAGGTACTTTAATGAAATAGGTAAATAAAATTATATAATCGAGCATCTATTTTCAAACGCTCGGTATTTACCAAGAACCTAAATATACCTAAATATTAACAACGTATCTAGAATCTAACAAAAGAACATCTGTTATTGTTTCGGAAAGGGGATGAAATCCAACACAGTCGTTGGAGGTAATTAAAAATTTTTCATTTCCAACGATTTTTCCCCGTCTTTATTCTCAAACCTGGGGTTTAATTTTCTTTTATTTTCTCTGTACTACCCCATTCCGATTTAAATTACAGAGTGTGATTCACCCTAAAACAACCCGTATAACGTTTTCATGGGTTGTAGAAGAATTAATCATGAAAATATGACCAAGATTGAAGAAAGGAAAATCGGGACCGCAGTTTGTGCTCGTGCACCGGCAGTGACCGAATATAACCGGACAGAAGCGGTCGATTCTCGACGACCATCTTCGGTAAAATGCAACGTCCGAAATTTACGTAGATTTTAAGTAATCCGACGTTCATCTAGCCACGGCGATTAACGCCCGCAGTTTCTTCTGGTTCGAAAAGTAATTTCGGAACAGTAATTGAAACGGTGACAGTCTAATAATTCCGTCCCGCGTCTGGAAATTGGTTCCATTCCTCCGTTTCCCCGTACGGCGACTTCTAAGCGATTATACGTACAACGAAGCCATATAATTACGAGTGCACACACAGAGATATACACATTCACTCATACAAGGGATTTAATTAGAAGGTTTAATTGACTTTTATTGAAGCTGCACCGTACGCGAGCACGGCCGAGCGGTAATGGGTTTTCGAGCGCCGCTTACATTATAGTTTAATTAATTAGGTTTTGTGGGGGATCGTTTGAGAGGGAGGGGAGGGGGGTCGTTCACCGAAATCTAATCTAATATCATCCGTGCTTTAGAAAGTTCGGAAATTATATCGTATAGTTTAAGGTTGATAATTAGTTTTAGTTATTTTTCTTGTTTATACGAAATGAGTCTAACACAAATTTGTTATAGAATGATTTATATTATAAAATTATAAAAATTACATCTTGCAAGGAAATATCTATTCCTGAACATTGATGATTAAGAAATAATCTAAGTTTTGGTAACAGTAATTTAATTAATGCGATTCCCAATACACAGAACATTATTGTAATACTAATGTTCTTGGCTGCTCTTCGGTTCTCGGGTTCTCTGCCGTGTAGAAAGTTTAAATTACTTGACGTTTCGATCATCTTGTCGTGATCTTCTTCAGACTTCTTCTCACTTCTGAAGAAGATCACGACAAGATGATCGAAACGTCAAGTAATTTAAACTTTCTACACGGCAGAGAACCCGAGAACCGAAGAGCAGCCAGCAACGACGGCCGTGAAAGCCTAAAGACTACTAATGTTCTTAGTAGATATACGAAAAAAATTGTCCAATAAGACGAAGAACTAAACATGTGAGTGTAGATTTATAATTGCATGCAGACTAAGAAGATTAACTGCTCGTAGGATCTTAAAAAAGAACAAATACAAAGGCAAATGAAATCTTTGAACAAGCAGGTAAGATCGCATGCAGTTCAGTCGCGCAGGTTGTGTTGTCCTAACAGTCAACATTTGTATATATTAAAAAATGTTCACTAATAACACAAGCCGTACCAGATAAAAGCACTAATATTTATATTAGTTTTAAAATCATTTGTAAAGCATCGTTTTATGTACCTGTATTCTTTATAAATTCGGGAATTAATTTCTCAAATTTGTTGGTCATTATAATTGTTGTAATTAGAGCATTATCCGGGGCATCTCATTGTGGAGAAAGCAATCGAAACAGTTAAGACAGTTATTTTTCAAACAAGGTACTGGTAATTGGGTGACTTTTCCTCGAACCGCGAAACGGGACAAAACGTGTTCCGCCGTTTCAAAATTTAGTAACGATTTCCTTTTAAATTTCAAAATTGAAAGTAGTAATTCCAATTTCAGCGACATATCCTAGAAAATATCATTTTATTGGGGCATACAATATTGGGTCTTCTAGTAATAATTAATTTCTGTAAAGTTGCATACGTACTGCTGTGTACTGAAGGTACCAACAAAAATGCAAAATGAAATTAAAAATGAAACATTAAATTAGCTAGCTCACAAGATAGAAATTTTAAAAGGGCGCGAAAGAACAAAACTCTCACAATTAAACTTATCGTGAAAATTAAAATGTGGGTGAAAGAAATCTGACTTTCTCTAATACTCCAAAAATTTTTGAAAGGATTAATCAAAAATAAAAGAACAGTATTTTGAATGACATAAAAAAATCAATAATTTTTATTATTTAAAAAAAAAGAAAAAAAAAATGTTAAATACAAATGTTGCAGAAAGAAAAACCTTGGACAAACGGTCCTGATCGAAATCAAAACTGCATTTGACTCTAAACTAAAAAAGGACAAATCTAAATCCTTTATCAAAGCAAAAGGTAACAAATAGTTCAGGGAAGATAATCCTTTTTATATTAATTCAATCCACGTGGTCTCAATATTTAAATAACTAAATTAAACGTGGACAATTCAAGTAATTTACATAAATGAAAACTAAAAACAAGCACAATGCTTCTATTCACCCAACCCGAGCTGATTAATTATTAAAATACAAAACAGTAAAATAAAAAATATGAACAATAATTAACTCTTTAAACTGAATATATCTTCCTGCACGTAAAATAATAAAAGATCTTATATCTAAAGTGTGTACACAAGAATATAATATCAATTATTATAAAACGAGTTCCGTGATGGAAGATATTAAATCAAAAACGTGAATTCAAAACTTGAAATCAAAAATCACAAAATGTCAGCAATGAAATACAATTTTACCTCTACTTACTCTCGTGTCAATAACGGAACTAAACTTACAAGGTTAAACAAACGTATACAAATCAAACAACAGCTGCGTGCGTTGCAACGCACAAAGATCTCTCCGCCAACGGACGAAATAGCAAAACAAAACAATATATACAATACAAGTGAACGCAAAATGTACAACTGAATGAAATTAATATAAACAAACTTTTTCATTGAATTTTTTTAAATCGAGAACGCTAAAATTAAGACTATCGATGGAAGAAGCCCTGACGTTTCTGTCGAAGTTTTTAGATTTGTTTCATTATCTACAGCTACAGGCTGCCCAAAGTTTAATTGTCCTTTAGTGCAACTGCAGACCATCAAAACTCGATTTTTTCAAATACAATGCCCCATTTCTTTTTTTCAATATTCTGAAACCTTATTAAATTTTGCATCAAAATGTATTACCATACCTCATACATATCGGCAATAATTTTCAAGTTATGAAGGTTTCTGATACATCCAAACGTCGACGTGCTTTTTCTAAGGTTCATGTTTAATTACACATCTAACAAATCTTGATGTGGTTGTACCCTTAAAATGAGCGTTTCGGTTGTAAAAGAAAATTGGCGGTGCGTCTACCATGGTACTATTTCATAGCATTTTCGACTTACTGCACTTTTGTCCACTGATTGTATTTCCATCTTATTTTAATACATAATATTAGTAAAGGAGATAGATATACTCCACGAGTAAAGTGCAATAAGTCGAAAACGCTATCAGTATGTAGAGTTTCATGGAAATCGGAATTTGACAGTTGCCGGTTTATTCAAATCGGTGATTTGAGTTGTGAATTTGTTACAGCCTCTCAGATATAGAAACATAATTCTGTATATCACAATCTTTCTTTGCCTATTCTGCACTTATCTATAGAATATTGCGCGAAATATACACATCAATCTCAAAGCGTCATAGACACGGCATTATTTTTAAAAGCAATTTTCGTCATCGCTTACGAATGATAATACCATTTCTCCCGTGAAAAGCGCCGCCGTTACGGCGCTATCTTTCCAACGAATCGCAAAGCAAACATCATATAAGTCCAATGCTTTTAAAAGCTTAATTTAAAACATTTGTCGCTCTTCTGCAGCGTCGTTCTTGGAAATTGTGCGCTTAAAAGCGCAGATATTACGCCTTTCCAATAAATAATAATCAAACGATATTCGAAACCTCCTCGCACCACCTAAACTCTACGCTTCTCTTTCTCGCTTAACGCCTTACGTTTCCGGTCCTTCTCATATTAACAGGACGAATTACTCGATAGATTAAATAACTTTGCAGAACCGCTCAGTTTAATTGCATCGGATCAGGGGAATTGTCGATATTAATAATAATACCTAAGTGAAAAAAGTGAAGGAAAAAATTCTACCGATCGAGAATGTCCTGAATCGAGGACATCGGCCGCGCGATATTACGGCGAGTGTAAGCATATTGAAAATACCACAGTCCGAGCTCTGACGAAGCGAGCGTCTGTGCTCGAGGATGGAATATGAATGCCAGACGAGGATGGAAACGCGTAGGACGGAGACGAGACGAGATTGGCAATCGTCGAGGGTCGTTTGGATTATATTGCAGTCGGGATTTTAAACAATTCATTATATTCGGCGCTTTTTTCGCCGGATTCGCGACGGAATAAAAGACGGACGGGTATAAACACAGTGGCGCCCTCTTTTATACAGCGCGCACAATGATATCGAATTGATAAATTGATTAATTTGAATCTAGGCGGGTGAATTTGCATGGGCAAATCGGAAATTATAAAAAAAAATTAGATGATCAATTGCCTGTAAAAAAGAAAAAACTGTCCTAAACACAATATCATAGTAATATCCTAAAAACTACTGGGAGCATTAAAAAAATAATTTATACAATTTTATACAGGGTGGGCCACCACATACGGCGCGAGCTCTATATGGAAAACCAAAGGATTTTCTACGTTCGATAGTATCATCAGATATAGGGTGTTCTATTTAAGATAAGAAAGTTAATTTACTGCAAAGGTCATCAAACTTAAACAAGCGTTTATTAACACTCAGTATAACTGTGTGACTAAAATTCCACTTAATTCCATTGCTTAACCTCTTAGATGAATGATGAATGTTAGTAGATGTGTTTAAGTTTGGATTACACACTAAAAATTAAACCTAAATTTTGTACTGCAATTTCAAAAATTTTAGAATTTCTTAAAAACCGTTGGCTTTAGGAATATGGAGTATTACATAAACTTGCCCTAATTTGGTCTTTAGATTCCAAATATGTCATTTATACAGAGTGTTCCATTAAAAAAAGGTAACTTTGTTATGGATTTTTTTCTCGAAAACTCTGTATAATTCAAAATAATTGTACATACAAAGCATTCAACTAAATAAAAAGGATTTCAAGAAATCCTATGCTTTTCCATATAGAGCCCGCGTCGTATGTGGTAGCCCACCCTGTATATATAATCAGTGGTGCCTCTGGATAAGAGTAGATCATAAATGGGTATTAAACAGAGAGCGGCGATTTTAATGGCGCAAACACATAAGCGACAAACCCCTTGTCTTATTCACGGAAAAAGTGGGAAATTTTGACGGCACTTTTATATAAAAAAGACAAATCTCTATGTTAAATTTTGATGTTTTGAGAGTCTTTCAGCAAGTGAGAAGCGTTTGAGAAAAAAAAAAAAATAAAAGTAAGTAAAACGAAAAATTTAAAAATTAAAACATCACAATTTTTTTTCAACGAGACGCATAGAATCGAGTCATTTTTAAGGCGAGACGCGCTTAAAAAAAATGTAAAAATTTTTTAATTTTTGAAAATTTTTATTTGTGAGACTTAAACGCGACTCAAAAATAACAGATGATAAATTAATAGATTGAAACCCTATTCTAAATTCCCATATCAATTCTACGCGATTAGAAAGCGAGCAGGTGCCCAAGGGGTACCCACCTTCTCTAGAGGGTGCGGGCAAGGCGTATCCACTTTCTCTAGGGGGTGCGTTCCATGGCGGAACGCGGGCTTTCTAGTATTATATAAAATAGGTCTGTAATTTTCTATAACCTTTTTTTGTGAATAAAAGTGACAAATTCAGCAAGTAATGCAGATATATAGAAAATATCTGAGCACATCCACGTACGAGAAAGCTAGGTATTCTGTCGTCGCTTTTGGAGATTTTAAATAGAGGAAGATGTCAAATTTAAGAAGACGAAGTGAACAAAACTTGTAGAGTACACTTGTAAAACTCTACCTTTAAATAATGTGCATATATCGTAGATACACACAGAAAAATGCATGCTTACCTTAAAAGATTTATTTACAACAAAACTATTTTATTTTCTTTTCAAGAGAATTGTGTTAAAACGATATTTTGTTTTGAACTTAGAATGCATTTTTCTATGTGAATGAAGTAATAATTGGGTGGACAAGGACGCAAAACAAACAAACCAAATTTGAAACCTTAAAACAAACCACCAACTTCAATAGAAGTCCCGTACAAACTGGCGCATTTTATCACGCCATCCGAACACGCGGGAGCACGCAGCGTGACAGATAATAAAGAGGCCGATAACCGCTACCCAATCGGCCGACAAAAAGAAGACACGGATGGCATACCTACGGCGAACGATTACGGCAAAACAAGAACAAACAAAAAAAAACAACAGAGATGTAGAAATCGTATCCACAGCGTTCGCCAGGTCGAACCCGGTACTCTTTTCGGACGTGCCCGTAAATCAGAACGTGCAAGCCGACGCGGCGTCGATTAATTAGTAATAAATTACGGCGGATAATGACGCAGTTTCGCGTGGAGCATCGTAATGAAATAAATCCGGCGAGGCGGGAGGTACAACCCGGGAGCTCAAGTATGCACATTAACCGGGGCGCTGGTAATTAGGCGTATAGACGCTGCGGGATACGCGCCCACGTATCGCATTTACCTCCTACAAAGAGGCGAGGTACCGCTTGGGAGCTGGGGGAGGAGATGATCGCCTTAAAGGCCGCGGTACACTGGGAAACAACCGAAATGTACCGTCTAAGATCGTTACCTTAAATAATTAAAGATTTTATGACTGCAAATTACGCCAAGACATCTTATCTACCTGACATTGTACAAAGATGCAGCGTGTCTTTTGTTTGTGTTGAAGATTGAAGTGACGACCCACCTTATATAACCTGCTGTGATCTATATAAAATTTCTTGTTAATTGTCATATCACGGGGTACAACTTTTATTGACAGGGGCTGACGATTTAAAATCATTCACCCTTAAAATTTGAATAGGGAGGTCTTGTGACTAATCATTCAAGAAGACTTTTAATTCCCTTTACGGCAACATGTATCAAACAGCCATTTTTTTTTAATCAGTAAGCCAAAAACTGCATAATTTACAACCTGTGTAATAAAACACGATTCTGATCGTGTTTTATTACACAGGTGGGTACGGATGGAGCTCTAAGAGAGATAGCAGGTGTCATAAAATCTTTACCTGCTTTGTATAATCGATAAGACATGTTCAATAAATAGATTAAGTTAATCCAGTGATAATGCAGTGTTGAAAAACTTTTTTTTAGCTGAAACAGCAAATATAATTCACTTCATCTATTGTCAAAATAATGAAGGAAATTTGTGAACACGCATCATCCAAATAGCATATTAAACACCTAATTTCTTCTTTTACTCCAGATTTTCAAAATTAATAATTGATTTTGTTAATCCACAGAGAAAGATATATGCTATATGTCTAGTAGGTGAATTGTCGTGTTAAAATGGAAGTGGTCATACACAGATGTTACTGATGGCAGCATAATATTTTCCAAGGTATCCCTATAGTGCAAAGCTGTTAAATGTTTCTATTCCAAACTATTCCCGGGCCTGCGTATGACATGCAGCTCCATATCGCAACAGAAAACCGTGCACCCCTGTTTTTTTTTTTTTCTTTTTGAACACATTGCTGCACAATTCTTGTCTTCTAATCTTCCATGAAACGTTTGATTACTTTGGGAAATCGAGTGAGAACGACTGTTTTCCAAAAACCAAGTGGCATGTCTCTATAACCCCTAGCAAAGTTAAATCGCTGATGACGATTAATCTCGGAGAGTTCAGTTTTCAGGACAACACGATAACTTCTTACTTCGCTTTCTCTCAACCTTTCTCTGGGTGTGGTTATTGCTCCAAGAAATTCAGTGGCAGCGATGGCTGCTTTACAACTTGTGAAAAAGTGTTCAGCATGAAACTGTGTCTACGCTGCATCCTGCTGGGTGATGGAAACTCATCTTCTTGTTTCCTATTTTCTTTCTAATGGGATGGTGTAATGATGCGAACAATGGTGAAGTGCGACAGTATAAGATAATATATTAAAGAGACAACAAAAATTTATGATTGCAAAATAGGTGAAAAAGGAAATAATAAACAAATAAAGTACTGTTGGCTCATAAAAAATGTACATATTTCGTTAGTTAAATTGTTTGCTCTAGACTTAAGAAAGTGTTTTCCTCAAATACGTTAATAGAATTTTATGTGAACCATAACCTTATAACAAATGAAGACTTCTTTGATAAATAATAAGAATAAAAATTAAAAGATAACAGAAAACAATAAAATACACCGTACCAAATCAACCTAGGAGGAGACGTCTATACAATTTCATCATCGGAATTATCCCACTTAATCTCACAGCAGATGCTATTAATATTATGGAAATTTCCAGTAAAGGAAAATTACAAAAAATTCCAATACTCGGCGGGCGTAGGTACCAAATATAAAACGGTAACGCATATTAGGTGCAGAAGGCGCTTTTACTGCCGTACCGACGAAACAAACCGATTCTTATTTTATGGAATAAATTAAATTTGACTGCCGACAGTCGGGAGGTTCGTAAGAAAAAATAAAAACGCCTATAAAAACCGAATAACAATTTAATACGGATGTACTCTATCATTTTATTTTTATGGACGGTAGAGGGGCCGATACCGGCAAATGATACTACTTTAGCAGCCTTCAGATGGTTGTATTGTACAACGGTTTTAGTGGCGGGGGGTGAAACGCCGCTCTGTCGGCGGATTCGGAGGATGAAAGCCAAATGGAAACTGCTCTTTTCAATTAGATGTATTTGGCCGTCCCGCTAACGATAATCGGTCGACATTCTAGAACGCTAATGGTGCATAATAAAAATCCTAATGCAGTCTGTTGATGTGCGCTAATGGATTCTCTGTTTGCCGGATGCTGTGGAGTGTTTGGGCAGAGTGGGATTCGGTCGTGCAGTACTGCAGACGCCACGAAATACATGCCCTAGTAGTATAACTGCATTGTACGTTATAAAAATGACAGAATTAAAAGATCAGCTGTTCTATATAACCTTCTAACCAATTATGTTGATGAACTGGTTGTTTATGCCTGCGCTACGGGTAGTTCAGTAACTTATGTAAGTTGGCTGCCGCACAAAAAACCCGTTGCCGGGTTATAGATTGAAAATTGTGTTTGGCGTTACCTGCGTTTTAGACTTTAATGGCCTGACAAAAAATCAAGCTTTAGCCTTTTCTATAAGCGCCAAAAAAAGTATTTTCATGGTGTCATTTTCTAAACGTGCTCGGAAGTTTTTTTTTTTAATGGAAATATGTGTTTAAAATTACGTGACTGTGAAAAAAATTTAGGTTCATGAGATCAACAAGGAACGACTAATGTATGGTGAATACCACACTCTTTCAAAAACTAAAATATTATGTGGATCTCTATTACCAATACTATGTAGAATGTCGCAACACACTTTTACTATCCTTTTGACAGTTATTTACTTATTTAAATACATTTTTCGCAGTTTTACTGATAATGTGCTACTTTACTAAATTCAAAATCGTTTATTAGATTTTAAATTTAGTAAAGCAGCCCATTATCAGTCAAACTGGGGAAAATGTATTTAAATAAATAAATAACTGTCAAAAGGATAGCAAAAGTGGCATTTTACCACATATAAATGTCATCGCTGTTAATAAAACACAGTTTGATCGACAGAAAATTGCTTTGTAAATAAACAAAGCCGTGTCAGATTAACGAACATCCTACACAAATATCTATATCTATTATGACTTTCTTAAATTTCAAATTTCAAAATACTTTTTCTACCATCATTTACTAGAAATATTGCTGAACGCAGGCATGCCAAATATTTTTCCAGGCGACGTCATAGTTGAACATTTAATTTCGTACCATGATGATTTGATATTTTGCATCACGTCCATAATATTCTACGGTCGCCAAAAGTCACACCAAGTGTGGGGCTTTCAGGTTCCTCTATGGTTTTTAGCATGGCATTTTAAGTAAAGCCTTTTAACGGTTGCTTTAACTCCCTGATCCATTGATTGCATTATAGAAGTTGTATTTGACGGTAAAAAAACTACGTAAATATTTTCATTCGGCTCTTTTAAGTTTACAGCGTGACTGGTATTATTCACTACCAGCAAAGCTTTAAAATTTATGTTCTGTAGTTTGCAATATGTCTAAACCAATCAACTAACCAATCATTAAAAATTGTCATCCATGCCTTTTTGTTAAATCGCCAATGCACTGGTAATTTCCCTTTATCTATATTTTTAAGAGCACGAGGATTTCTGAATGATAGGTCAATAGTGGTTTGCATTTAAAATCCCCAGCAACGTTTCCACAAAGTAAGAGTGTCCACCTATCTAGATGCTTTTTTTTCTTCTTTGGAAATAGTATGTGCGCTTTAGCATGCGTTTCCAGTACAACCCAGTCTCGTCAGCGTTAAAAACTTTCTTAGCTGTGTACGCACCGCCCTCAATTATTGTTTGTAAGTCTTGTGGAAACCGTTTGGCAGCTTCCTGATCCGCAGTTGCAGCTTCCCCAGTTGAAACCATTCTTTACTGGCAACGAAAGTTTTCATTCTTTAATGATGATGTGTCATGGAGGTGATCTTAAATCTGTTTAGCTTTTGCTGATATGCTTAACGAGTCGATTCCAATTTGGTTCTTATTGTTGTCTTCAATCCAGTAGATTAATAATGTTTCTATCCTCTCTATTAGTGAAGATCTGGTTATCTTTAGCTACGGCATTATCTATACAAAAAAAGTGTATGGATAATGGTGTAGAATTTTGAATGGATAATTTGATTGACTCCTTATTGTGCCTTATAGATCTAATAGTCAACTTATGGACCCCGTAAAATCGTTCAATTTTAGAAGATTTCACTCCTTTATCTAACTGAGTATTTAACATTTTTTTCTTTACTTGATGCGCGGATAGACATCTAGTGTGTTATGACGAATTTAACAATATTTCACAGCATTTCCTTGTGTGATTCCAAGTACATATATTTCTTTCCTGATTTTCTACTTCCAGATTCCTTATTCGTCCTGCGATTTCTGACGATAACAATACTGGAACGTTGCGGAATTAGAAGAATGATTCTGAAAAGCGCAATGACCATTGTAAACATATACATACATTACGAATAAGGAACGAGAATAATAATAAAAAAAAGTTGCGTTACCCTAAAGCACCGATACACTTTCCTAGAATATCCCCAGCCGATATTAACTTTTATGCCATCTCGCCGCTTCGACGCATGCCAGCGCGTTCGTGCAGCACTTAAAAGGACAAACCGGCCTTACAATTAGCGCTCGTCGGACTAAGAAAAAAAAAACAACAGCAAATAAAGAGGCGACCGAGATGCACGTTTCGTCTCCATAATCCGGGCCTGATACGCACACAAGTCGGTTTATTGCCATTAATTATCTGGGGAACCGTTCGTATATGGCGCACCTTAACGATATCGCCTACCAAAATAAGAAATTCAAATTAAAAACAGGCTCGCAGGTAACACATGCTGCTAACACTTTTTTCCGCCGCGAGTAATTTGCCGCTCGGATGCCGTGGCCTGTGGAATTTAATCCGCAGAACGAGATGGATTCTTGGCGAGGTCGTAAATAAGTCGCCCGAGCTCATAATCAGTCGGCGAAATGCAGAAGTTCAAGTATATGGAACGAAAATGTACTGGGAAACTGAAATAAATTTAATATAACTGAAAGTATTTCATCGATCGGGATATTAATACACGTAGAAAAATATAATAAGTCAAATTTTGTCTGACCTTGATATACTTTGAGTGATGAGTTGAATGTAGCTTTCATACAAAGCTTTTACTTTCCTTCAGTTGCCCGGATAGGAGCAAGGTCGATATTTTTGTCAGTAATTACACAATTAGGATCATCAGCGTACTGTGATAATATACATAAGGGCAAAGACGAGCACAAAATATTAATATAAATTAAAAAGGGCCGAGGCTGGAGCCTTGGGGTACGCCACAATAGATATCCACAACTTCAGAATTGTAATTACATAGAAAAGATACTTGTAAATTAATCCTTTCATTGAAGTCGACAGATAGAGCACTACCCGTAATGTTCAAACAAAACTTTTTCATTTCTCCACATAACAGAACCTCACTTCAAACACCGGAACAAAGAGCAGCCGAATCCGGCACGCATTCAGTCGGCACCATCTCGCTGCAATTCTATTCCATTAGACAAAATGCACTTCCCGGAAATCTCTCACCATTCCCTACCCATCACTTTTCCGTCTTTACTCTAATCCGGCAGAGAGCCACATGCATTACACACGACGACGCCTTAAGTGTGCTGGTAGGTACCCACGTACTGCGATCTAGTAGATGTATTTGGTGGGACGATTTCGGGCTCAGGAAAGTAAGGCTTTTAGGGAGAATTTTATAAAGTTCTTTCCGGCGTTCGGTAACTCGACAGGAATGTTAGTTTATCGCATTCGGGTCGGTTTTGCGAAAGTGATTTTAGTTTGATTAATTTCACGACGTGAACGTCTGAAAAACTAAACTTCTAAATGGAATATAGTAAATTTAAATTCCATAAATTTTTCTCGAATGTAGGATTTTATCGAACCAGTCTGGGGAGTGCGAGCCGAAGCTAACAACCGAACGGGTTTGATAAAATTACTTCTAAGCCGTGGTGCGAACAACATTTTTCAGCTGCCACTTACTAAACTCAAGCTACTTGGTCGGGCGATCCGAAATAATTAATCGACAAGAAGATGTACACAAGAAATTCATGTCTTGCATATTTTTCCATATTCCACTCATATATAAGTATTATTTTAGCGATTTGAGATGAAAAACATGAATTTCTCTTGTACATCTTCTTGTCGATTAATTATTTCGGATCACCCGACCGTCTAAATTATTCTAATTTTTGTTTAAGGTATGCTTTAGATACCCAATGGTACACTCCCGTTCCGTTAAAATTTATTTATCTGTGTTACAAGTATCTCAACAGCCATAATTTTGTAGGTTAAATTTCATGTAATGTAGTTACATTTCGCACAATCTTAATTTACAAAATACGCTATCGTTAATAATCCTTATAAATTGATGTCTGTATAGTACCAACTCAAATTAAATTTGACTGATCACCATGCTAATAGTCCACAGAAATCGTTTTCGTATCACTTATTAATAACACTGTATCACCGCTAATAAATCTCTTCTTTCGTATTGTAGCTACTGTAATCGCAAATTCCACTGTTTTCGCCCTTCGTCAGGGCCCTTCGCCAAAGCCATTAAGCCGCGCGTGTTCCATTTCCCATTGGCACTAACTGTTGCCGATACTATAAAAATTCCGTTATCAGACAAGATAGTATCGCTATTATTATTATTTTTATCGTATATATCTAATTATATAAACATATGGAGAAACAAACATGGAAGCTGTCGAAACGAACGACTAACCCTAGCATATAGACTTTCACGCTTGACGGGTCATTGCCAAATTAGTATCTTCCTACTTCGAATGTGGGAGCCAAAAAAAGGATAAATATTTGCTCTAGATTTAAAAGAACCGTCTTAATGTCTCACACTTGGAAAAACAATCGACCGAGTTGTTTTATGGAGATTGCCCTATAGCGATTTTAGTTATTTTTCAAATGAAAGCACTGAAAGCACTTCCTCAGACCGCCTAAGAAGACATACGTGTTTCCGTCGGGTTCAATTCCAAATTTAGTAACGGTTTTTATTTTACGTTTCAAAATTACAACTTATGTTTTAAATATCCAGCCCAACAGTGATTCTGAAATATTCTGAATTCACCTACATAAAACCTACCTTCTGATTTACCTGACAGTCCTGTTCTTGTAGAAAAATCCCGGTGAAGATCTTGTTCCAGCAAAAAGTTAATTCCATGGTGGTCTGACATGATAAACGAATTTGTGTAATTGATGTTGCTGAGGTATTTATCCTTCCAAAAGAAACTTCACTTTATTTAATGGTTCTTATAATAAATTAAAACTTACTATAAAGGGGTATTTTAAATTTTGATTTAAGGAATTTTTGGTAAATGTGTGTAGTTCAAAGTTTAATTTCCGGATCTGAATGTTTTATTTCATTTTTTGTTTGTTATAGTAAGTGGGAGTATTAACGCATTAGTATTACGTTTCTTTGAAACTTTATATAGCTTTTTGTACAATTGCTTCTAGGAATTCATGAAATCGTTCATAATTTTATTTTATCAATATTTACTTTGAATTTTATGCCAAAAATTCTATCACTGAATAATCTTCTCAAATACTAGCACCTAAAATAGCTGGTCTCTCATTCGATGCTACCTCAGCCCCGAATCATCCACCGCCAACCTTCTCCCGAGGGTATCCAAAGAGCGTCACTCCGCCCATTGAAACGAGAATCCAGAACTTCGCCAGAGAAATGGAGCCCGGGAAGTGTTTACGTCGAGCCGGAGAAAGCCGTCCTGTGCCCCCCGCACCGGCATTATCCGACGACGTCTTCGCGAGTGTTTTAAAAGCTTTTCTGACATCTTGACCGAATCGGACGACGTGGACACGGAATGGCTTTCGCGAGGAAGCGAGGAGACGCAACGGAGGACTGAGAAGGCTTTTAGCGACAGTCGATCGACTGAGAGAGTCGGTCCCGACTCTTTTAGGGCCGTTGATCGCGTGACGTAAATGCAAATTGCATCGACGGATATCGGCCGGGCCTTTCCGAGGACGGACGGAGATGGGAGTGGGCTAAAAGAAAACTTTGGGCTGCACTTTTACGACGAAAGTTCTCGCTTAAAGTAAGTGGAGTAAGAAGTGCTGTAATGGACGGCCGGCGGGCGAAAAACTAGGAAAGGGGATTGCGTTCGATGGGATTGTCGTGAAGGCTATTTTGCCTAATTAATTTTGATTGCCTCGTTGGAGGAAGGATGAAAACAATCTCTGACATACCGAGGAAGCATCTTTTTGGGAAAGTTCTATGGTGATAAAAATAGGATCTTTAGGATTTCGACAGACTTCCACTACTTATACGTACCCTGAGTTTTATTTTAACTAACCATATAATATTAACATTGCAAACTTGCCAAAAATTGGGAAATTTAATAAGGAAAATTGGGTATACTTTCCAATTTTTGGTAATTTTGCCTTATACGTTACTGGAATTTTAAATAAGAGTTGCAAGTTCAAGGACAATAGCAGCTTGCGCAGTATTTATAATATTATCATGAAGTTTCGTACTTTTTATTCATCCAAAAACAGATTTCTTTGATCAATCGAAAAAAGGTGACATTCTTGTAGGATAACGCCAGACCAGGGAAAAAAATTCTGAAATTAATTGGAAAACGTTACCACACCCTCCATAGTGTCCGGATATTTCGCCAAATAATTTCTTTTGCCTCCTAACAACTGTATGGAGCATAGATAGGGCCGTTTTACCCAATAGGCTAACGAGGCTAAAGACTCAGGCGCCACATTCCTAAGGGAAGCCACGAAATTCCAAGATGCGCCATCGCAGCTTGAAAAAAATCTTGTATACTGGAAGGCAGCACAATTTAATTTGCGATTTAGTCAAATATTTTTTGTTGAGAAGGACCTGTAGTTAATAAGACAAGTTATAGCACCCTAACTGATGATTAATTTAATTTTTTAGCATAAGACGCATTGAAGTTTTAATACGCCCATAAACATAGATAGTTCAAAACTCGAGTTGATGTCTGCCAATTTTTTTATTCAAAATTCATAGAGTACTACAATGCTGGCATATAAAAAGTTCATTGAAGATAATGGTAATGAAGTAGTGTCTTAATAAAGATTTATATTTTGCCCTTAAAACCGCATGAATTTATTTTATTAGGTACCTGATATTTATAAAGATACTTGTGAAGAAAGTCAGTTAAATAACAATGTTAAAACACAAATAAGGCGTACTCAGAGCCAAACTAAATATTTTTGCCCCCAACTGCGTTTCCTACTATTCTGAAGCGATTTGCTAATCATAGGAGTCGTTCTAGAGGATAATACCGCTTACAAAGCATGCAGAATGAATCGTCGAGAGTTTTATATGCACCGTATTCC
The DNA here is from genome assembly GCA_949128085.1 of Cetonia aurata. Taxonomy (NCBI): domain Eukaryota; kingdom Metazoa; phylum Arthropoda; class Insecta; order Coleoptera; family Scarabaeidae; genus Cetonia; species Cetonia aurata. Next base: position 43,711,184 of record OX421885.1, read on the forward strand.
CTGTGCTTGCCGACCTACGGGCTCGAATGAATGAAATGGGGTTCGACCGACGTAGGTAGAGGGGGCGCTGAGGGGCGTTCGGGGCCGGTCGGCGGTTGTACGCGCGCTCCAGCTGATCCTGCCGCTCTGTCTCCGCGCGTCTTCCTCGTCGCTTCCTCTACGAGAGTCGAGGACCCCGACCTTCACCTACTGAACTGAAAAACACGATCCAGTTCTCGCACCGACTACCACCATCGGTCGCTCCTATAGAAGCCGTGCAGGCAAGTGCGTAAAATACGCGAAGATGCGCAGAGAACCGTGTTGTAGGCGTTCTTAAACCAATTATTCCGTCGATGGAACAGAAGTTGACGATGTGTGATTTAGTCGAACATCGCTTGGGTTGGTTCCGTGTTGGACACGAATGAAAATCTGAAATTTGAACTTGCATATTGACTGCGTGAGTGTGACAGGAAATAGTTTAATAAAAGCCTGCCTAATGAATAGATAACAGCACGTTGTTTGGAATAGAAGAACATCAGAGACTCGCATTACTAATATAGGCGTCCCACAGGGCTCTGTATTGAGTCCTCTTTTGTTTGTCACCTATACGTGAATGATTTTCCGACCGATGTAACCTGCATAGAAACTTTAATGTGTGATGATACTTCTTTCCTCGTAAATCAATCAGATAATACTAAGAGGATTACTGTTGATTGCATGGTGGGCGAGTCACAGGAGTGGTTTTCTGCAAATAAATTAAAAATCAATGTGGACAAAACTCGAACACTGCTATTAACCACTAAAGCTTCGATGAAAGAGGCGATGAAGTTCTTAGGGATTCTGACTGAACACATTTTTAAGATCCTTCCAAGAGAGAGTGTATATGCCCACGGAAGGAGTTAAAAAGTAGCCAGTGAAGAGGCAGCACGTACTGTTTATTTTCGGGACCTTCACCGCGGCGGATATTATAGAATCAACAACGAAATAATTTCTATTTCTGTTATTACTATCCCTCAATAATAATAAATTATTCCACTAGACACCCTTATCAAACTAATGACGAAGATTACTATCATGAAATTAATATGTAATATAAATTCAGTTTGTGATCACATACTGCGTGTACATTCGTTGAGATATGTCCTTTTCTATTGCCAGATTTCAGCATTAAAATTAAGGTGTTGAATAAAACTAATAATACTTTCATCAGATGAAAAAGTTATTGCTTGATTGTGTCATAAGTTTCTTGTCACCATAATAATATGGAACAAAGCGTTTGAATTCTCTAGAACATCACATAAATATGCCAACTAGTAGATAACACCATCTAATTTGCATTTAAAGCAATAAAACAAACAATTGATGCTAAAGTTACATTTTTATGTATACTTCCCCTAGAACTTTATAATAGGTGCAATCTCAAAATGTCATGAACCAAACTAATAGATAATTATATATAAGCTGTTAACTTTACATTTACTTTTCACCAACCTTAATAAAGGAAAATTATTACGAAGAATAAATTTTATGTAAAAACTATTTAGAAGGATTTTTTTATTTACTAGAATAATTTTTTTCCAACTGTTACCGAGATATGGCACCGGCAGCGAAATGAGTCACACTTTCTCTTAACCAAAAATGCAACATAAATCAACTATTTATACGCATACTGAGAACTGGAAAATCAACCGTCCTTCATCGCGCAACAGACCCGCAGCGCTGCAACCCTGATTCCACCCCTACTAAAGCCGACTAGAGCGACCCCATCTATAGGGGGTGTACGGAGAAGGGATGGCGATTCGATTAACTCCGATACTTGGCTTCAATTGCTTTTTAAGATACTCCCGATTGCTTCTGAAAGGTTTCGGGATTAGGTCGCAATCGGGCGTGGGGATTAGTACTAGGGGAAAGGTGCCGCTCTTTTCTACGGACCTACGAGTGCCTACTACCCCTTCTCCAATCCTAATCGAAGGTGTGGGGGGGGAGGGGGGGGGTTATTTTTCGCCTCATTTGTGGCACATTTTCGACGGAATTATCCCATAGTAATTTACTAGGAGCTTGCGTTGAAACGAATATACCACAGGGACCATGTTTAGGACCATTATAATTTATACCGATATCTTAGCATCTATGAATCTTAAAAAAATTACTAACAATAAGAAAAGTATCACGAATACGAGAAAGCAAACGAATTTAAACAATAAACACTTCTTTAAAATGTGTTAAATACTTCGTCAACCGAAAAAAGCGCCTAACAATTATCCGGGAGGTAAACAAGCAAGTACTAATAGCCTATAATGGTTCCTGTTACCTTCAGAACTAACAGTAACGTTGCACGATCGTAAACTGACCCATTACACCGTTCGGTGCTTGCTCTTGTTTGTATTATATTATGTACTACCTGCGGCAATAAGTTTAAACGCGGGCTACTATTGGGAGCGGTCATAAATTGTCTGGGGTGCTGGTACCAGCAGCTAAGTTAATTGTGCTTGCTCAACTCCGTGTATGCAGTTATTGTAATGTAAACCGCTGGTAATGAGAAATCGATGTTCCACTTTTTTATGCGGTAGGTGAATATAGAGGTATCTTTTGTTTAATGGAAATAGAGAATTTAGATTAATAAAAGAAAATAAAAAACTGAATACAAGGAGAAATATTGTATTTGCTAAAAGTCAAGGGGTTTTAGAAAATGTTTTTTTGGAAACTACAAAAAAAAAATGTGTTAGTTAGTTACTTACTTGAAGGGTGTATCCAAAACTATTATCTCAAATAAATAGAGAGACTATCTATTAAAGGTTTATTAAAGCATTTTTTTGTTTTTCTATTTACTGCCCTGCGTATTATTTATATTCTGTCATCTAACATTTAAAGTGTTTGAAAGCGCTAGTTCTTACGTTTCCAGCGATTTTCTTGTGAGTTTTCGTAAATGTAGCATTTATAGCACAGTACCTAACTACTGTTCTAAAGACTACTGAACGGAACGCTCAATAATTGCCTATTAAAAATGCCATTCACTAATGAACAAGACAGGTTAATTGTAATGGCGCATTTTCGACGAATCATGGTCATATTCTCTACTGTCCTGCATGCAACAGTTTACATTGGAATATCCAAATAAAGACATTGAATATGATGAATTTGTTGGACATCGTAACAGACTGGTACAGCGATCTGTGGGGACTGGTAGCATTGCGAAGGGTAAACCAGTAAATTGCTGACAAACTAGAGGCGCCAGTGAATAACAGGTGAATTCACAGGTTCAGAACCGACGTGTGGTAGTTCTCATGGCGGCATCAAAGCTTTCGTCAGATCCGCTCCCACTGGAATCGATTTGCCAGCTCGAGACATTGTAAAACCCTCGGGATTCATCCAGTCGAGGGAAGAAGCCGCAAGGAGTCTTCCTTATGAGCAGGGACAGACTAAGATTACTTATGGGAGTTTTAACTGGCCACTGCGCACTGAACAAATACTTGCACCGCATTAGGCAAGTGGACTCTCCTCTGTGCAAGAACTATGTGAGAGCAGAAGAAACTCCTGTGCACCTCTTGGCCGACTGCCCGGCAGCGTAGGGAGATCATTAGACGAACCTAGTTTAAAACAACTTACTCTCGACCAATTTGCGGCCTTTTTTATTCAGGTGCAACCAGATCGAGAGCCCATGAAGGTAAAAGAAAAGTATAGGACTGGTGGATTTAGTTTCTGTCTGGACAAAGAGGATGCCTCATGTTCCGTGCCAGTCAATGAGGTGGCACGGACAAGGAGAACTATGGATCTAGTAGAGTGTGTAAGTTTGTGTTTAAAGGCATTGTGATAGCTGAAGACGAAAAATAATAAAACTTGGTTTACGATAGATGATTCGAATGGAATTTCTGTTCCCTGTTTGTTCCAAAATTTTGTGCGAAAATCGCTTGGTCAAATTCACCTCGACTGCGACCTTGTTTCCAATAGAAATTGCCTTTTTTCAACTGTCACAAGTAACCCCATGAATCGACCAGAAAAGAAGGAGGATCTCATTCAAGGCCCGAACAACGAAACATAATCTCATTTCTCGCAGAACCGATTCCGCTCCCGCTCGTTATTATTAACGAGCTCTCTTCCCTTTCGGCGCGGGCAATTGGCGAGGCTAAGCGCGCCCCGTCAGGTGTCAATTTGTCCTAATGGATGGTGGATGGAAGGCGGCCATAACGACGTCTCATTAAAACTAGCGCGGCATTATATTTTACAATGCGTCAAACTCTGGCAACGCGCGAGAATGGCCTCTCAAATTGGCAATAATCCTATCCTAACTGACTGCGCTCCCGACTGACACCGTTAGAGGGCGTCGCAGACGATATACCTATATATATATATATATATATATATGAGAAGTATTAGAATGTGTGCGTGTATGTATTTTAGTCTAAATTGACAGGTCCTTAGGACGCCGGGAAGATATACGGTGCTGTTTAATGAACCCTGACAGGGATTTTATATGTTTGGGAGCATGCACTGTAACTCATCAAAAGCCGCAAAAAAAATAGTGTTATATACGAGAAAGGTTCTCTTATTTTTGAACACAGAAAATATTAAATGAAATTAAAGCAAATCTTCACAATACTGCGCAATACCGTCTTTCATCTTAAATTTTTTTGCTCTTTAGTTTTATGGTACTTTGTCGTAATGGCTGTTATTTTTCATCAATTTTAGTATATATACCTTTTGTAGCAAAACACCTTTAAAATACTTACTTGTCACTTCTGTCGCGAGTCCAGAAATCTTTCTTGAATGCACAATGGAGGTTCGCCAATCGATTTTATGGCGGATATACGGTTTTTTTTTATTAATCCGCTATTCATAGTGCCCCAGTAAAAGCTTTCGCTGGTTCTACCCTTTTAAGCTTAATTTGATTATCGGCAGTGATTCATCGGTAGCAGTCCCAGATCCCAGACAGTCCAAGCTTCGATTAAGGGAACATACGCACGCCTTGTGGTTTGAAATTGGTGCGAATGCAGACGGAAATATATTTCCACACAGTATGTGTATACACTACCACCCACGGAAACTTATCCGAGTAACAAATATTGAAAAAACAAAAATAAGACGCAATTAATACTGGAAAAATAATTATTTGTGTACCAAGGCCAAAAAGTGACGGTCTTCTCGGCCGAATCCAAACTTAATGACCCAGGGCGTGTATAAAAATTACAAGCCTGTTGAATGTTTATTTATGATTTATTGATGTAATTATTTATACCAACAATTGTACATATTTGTGACCCCTTATTACAATTTACAATGAGAATCGCAGCGATTTACAATTTGTTTGCGGTTATGCGAATGTTTGTTTGTGTTCTTTTCTTTTTAATTGCCAGTAACCGTGGTAATATCGATATCATGACGCAAGATTAAAATTTATTGATAGATGGCGCCACCCTATAGCCCAAATTAATCTTTGTAATAACTCCACTTTATTCCCAATGATATCAATTACCACCAGTTACAAAATTCAAGATGTCTTGCATAATCTGCTGGCTTGAATTTTTGTACTCTAGTGGCACGCTATGGGTAGAATTCCAAGTTTTTCTGTAAAAGTTTATCAGTGGTTCCAATGGAGGGAGGGATTAACCTGTTGAGTCAATTCAACTTCTTCAGTACGTTTTTACGGTGCTTCGATACTAGCTTTTCGTAAAATGCTACCAGTTCATAAAACAAACTTGCAGCTCTATCTAAAGTTTTTTTTTTAAACTGCATGTAGTTAACAGCAAAATTTGGAAACTATGCTTAATATTTTTCTAAACAATTTTGGATAGAATAAATCCATTCTCAATTGACACCTATGTCATTACGAAAGTAGCTTTTAACTAAGAAAGCTCTTTGACAAAAATGCGATAAAATGAATTAATAGAAGAAATAAACATACTTGATATGCTGGTTACTTTGCTTATCAAAACGAAATTATTCTGACAATTGTCAAGTGTACGATTACAAGGACCAAGTTACGACTTTCCTTTTTCGCTTATTTATCTTATTCAATCAAAAAATCACAGGTATATAACTTGGTGACGTTTTTAGAAAAAACACTCGTCATAATTACATCTGGTCTTTACCGAAGAATGACAATGTTGTTTTTACTTTTTATCTATCTGCGAATACAAACTGTTTTGGTGTGAAAAAGATGTTGTGTATATTTACAACTCTAGGTACAACATACTATACTGTTTTGTACTGTCGCAACCGCACAGTGAGTGATTGGGGGCCTAGTGGAACGGACCTGTGGCAGCGACGTGGTAATGGTAAAAGGGGAAGAGAACGATATCGGGGACCCCATTACATTACCATACCACGACGACTCTCTGCTACACGCGGCGACACTCCACCATTTCCAGAACCCGGATCCGGCTAAGTGCTGAGCGTTGTAGGCCGCTCGCAGCTCATTGTTTGTCACAGAAATGCACTCAACTTGCCACCGGAATATCTCTTTCGCTAATTCGCGCAACAAGAATAAGCAATTTCGGACGAAAATTGCGTTAGAGCGGTCCGCCTGTCGGAGCGGAGCGGAGAGAGGAGAGAATGGGAACTAAATCTCGTATACTCCGAAAGCTGGAGATAAAAAAAAACTGCTGTCGATTTCGGTTTGCATGTATGTATGTATACAATGACTCGAAGAAATGACGGGACTACAATATAAAACGAGAAAAGTGCAAATATATGATAGAAAGAGGAATTTTGAATTATATACAGGCTATTCCACGTGAGTGGTTCATTAAAAGTTTATGTTCTACTATTTACCTATATTTGATATTTTGGGAACATTATCTGTACGATAGAAACTACAAATGTAAAATATTTTAATCAAAATATCACTTCCGGTTGACCGGAAATTAATATCAACTTTGTTATTTTAAATAGAATGATATATTGTTTTACAGGATTCTACAATTATAAATACGTCAGTTTTTAAGTTGTATTTAAGAAGTTCTTTTGTTTTGGTACTAATCATTGCATCATTCAGAAGTTAATATCTCGGTTAATACTACTATAAGTAGAAGCTGCAAATTTGCTACTTGTTGAAAGTGGATATAACTTTAAGAAACGGTAAGCTTACTTTACATTCTAACATGCAGGATGTTCAAAACTAAGAGACAAGGTGACATATTTTCGATTGCAAAAAAGTCCTTTTTCTTAAATAGAACAGCCTGTCTATTAAATCGAAATTAGCAAGTAATTATCACCCCCTTTTGACAAACAACCTTGACATTAATCCCACTCAAGGCCAGCTCAAAACATTTAAAGTTAGCGTTAAAATATATTGGAATGTTGAGTTAAAATTTGAAAGTTTTTAAAAATTTCACGACAACCAGAGCGACAAGACAAATCACCCAGAATCCAAACTGCCCTTCTCTGCAAATCAATAGAGACATAAGACATCATTGAGTGAAACAACGGAAAGTAGGCAGACTATAACATCTTCATATACTGCCGATGATAGACTTCTCGAAAGGAACGTAATCCTTGCAAGTTTATTTGTCGTATTATTGACGCTCGAAAAATCTCTCATAGAGAACACCATTGTTGTATAGACTTGTTCTCTTTAACAATCGATTTGTTGCAAACTACTCGGACGCGCAGCTGTGGGCTGAAGATGATTGTACTAGGACATCATTACTGTAACTATGTCCTGCTAAAACTCGTTAATATACATTAAAAATAGTACGGGCCCCAATATCGATCCCTGCGGCACACCAAACTGAACCGGAGGATCAGATGACGTATTGCTACTTATGTGCACTACCTCAGATATGACTCACTGAATAATTTAAAGGAAGCTGGTCAATAGCTGGTTATAAGAAATCAAGTTATTCAGCAATATATTGCTAACATCATGAAACCTCGTGGCGCAATAAAGGCTAGACTCAAAGTAGTCTAATGCATAATCTATGAACTCCAATACATTCCAAACCATGAATTTGTTTCAAATAAGGCAACCATTTTATTTTTTATTAATTTTTCAAGGATTTTAGATATAACCAGATGTAAGAGTCTTATAAGTGCCTTATAGTTGGGTAAATCTCCTATATAACAATTTTTATCAAACGGAATTACTGTAGCGTATTATCCTAGTGGTAGAAAATAAAAGCGACAAGGCATTTTAAAAAATTCATGATTTGATTTTGATTGGGTAAATTCGGGAATAACACATCTAAGTGATTCTACTTTTTCCTGGAACAATTTTAGTGAATATTTTTAATTTACTAAATCAGTAAATTCATGGATCAAATGTGTGACGTATTATTCTTTGTTTTTCAACTAAGAACATAGAATGGACATACGAGCCTTCTTTATAGGTTAAAAATAGTTGCACGTTGCTCGATTTACTTTTGTTACCTCTGTGTTTTCATATCTCACAAATTCGAGCAATAATAAATAATCCCTGCTGATGCCGACTACACCTCGCCTGTCGAAACGTCGCGCTCCACCATCTACCGTAAGGTAGATACAACATAGATCGATATTTGCCTCATCACAGCATCAGCGGATCGGGGCTGCCGGCTCGTGTGCCGAGCCGAGACACAAAGCTCGCTAATTGACGGCTTCCATTATTTCGGTTTAAACAATTATGCAGTTTACGGGATTTCGCCGGGTCGGCTCCACGCCCGGTTTCATTAATCACGGTCCTAATTAGCCCGATTGTTCTGCAGTGTCGATTCGCCCTCTAATACGTGACGCGTCGCTTCGAACGCTAACTGTAATGGGCGGTAGGGGTCGTCTGCAAATCCTCATCCTTGCGTATACAGAGTGATCAGACGAATTGTTATTGTACGTTTGAATAAACGATTGAATCGCGCAGATTTACAATAGTTCTATTAACACTGGATATAGTGATGCGTAGGATCGAGTAAAAGTCTCGATTCAAACGAATATTTTATATACTCGAGAACGCTACATTGAATTGAAACCGTTTCGGAACTTAGTGGTAAAGCAGTAAAAGTCTCGATTCAGGTACCTAATGGGTAGAATCGAGTACCTTTTGTACTCGAAAACTGTTAAAAGAGTTGATTTTACTGTTTTGTGTTTTTGAATCATGATTTACAAATATGTTTAGTAGTAGTAGTAGTAGTATTTTTATTCATTACATAGACGTAACATGTCACTAATAAAAAGATGTATAAAACAGTAGAACACATACATATATAATACATTGTATAAATAAAAAGTAAAGTCTACAAATATCACAGATGGGAACAGTCATGTGTTAGAAATTCACTAACATTATAAAAGGGTTCTTTAAGCAAAATAGCTTTTAGTTTCTTATGAAACCTGTTTGCGTTAAGCTTTTTTAAATGATCCGGCAGTTTATTGTACATTTTCACGCACCAGTAATTCACAGACTGCTGAGTTTGTGTGAGCCTATGATGTGGAATGGCTAGTTCGTTTTTATTTCTAGTTGAATACGCGTGATAGTCAGAATTCGCAGTTTTATGTTTTGTTGCTAAAGAATTATTTTTTAATATAAACTGTTTAATATACCTTATTATATTTGTGGTTTCCTTGAAAATATTACACATCTCACCGATACAAGATTTGGCGACAACAATTCAAAGCTAATCGTTTTTGTAATTTTCTCAGCTGGTAAAAAAGAATCTTTAGATTTTTGTTTCAGAATTGGTGGTTTTGAGACAAGCAAAAATTTTTTATAATATATATAATTTTCACTGTACCTATGTATTTCAAATACTTTCATTCTTACCAATATTACACCATCTGTAAGGGATATATGTATGTATGTATACATCGTAGAATATTCATTCGGAATAAAAATTATATCATTCCTTTTGCATACACATTTTATAAATTCCTAAAATCGTAAATCCCACGTAAAGACCAAGAGCGTATCCAATCCAATTTACTGTTTCACGTCCGCTGTACTTACAGGAGGATGTGGGCCGGCTTAACTAGTTTCCGATCCTGCGCCGATAACAGTAATGAAGCGGCCCGCATCTCCAAAATTGCTTGCCGTATAAACCCTCGCTTGTTCGCCCTCCTCACTCACTCATCTTGCTTTTGTTGTCAGTTGCAGGACCGGACTAGACCATGTGGCGCCTTTCACCACCATTCCGGACAGTTTGAAAATCCATTCACTTAGCATGCACAGCACAGATAATGGATCTGGTGAGTGTCCAAATTGCATGTTATGTACACTTGATATACATTCCTATATATATATATATGTGTGTGTGTATGGAGCGTTCGTCGGTAGATGGCGCTGGTAGTAGTCGCGCCAATAAAGGAAGTTTATGTAACGGCTTTCGCGGATGGTCGACTCGTTCATACGAACGATAATCTTTTTAATTTAGTGGGCGTCGAAGTTTTAGTTTAATAAAAACGTGGTAAAGGAATAAATATGTATTTGCCTATGCCATTACTTTTCTTAAAGTGGTCTGAGGAGGGTTTTATACTTTTATGATTAATGTCAACATCCAAAATATATCGTCGTAACTGTTCGATATAGCAAAACATTTTCTTAACAAAAATGATTCGTCTAACTAACGTGCTAACAATAATTTCCTTACCCAGGTGTTCTGATTTTGAATATGCTCCTAACGTATAAACTTTTTTCTTATTATTAGCATTACTAGAGGATTAATTTTTGTTAAAAAAAAATTCACATTAACCATTAGAGTAAAACCCTCCTCAGGTAACTTTGATAAAAAAGTTAGCATAGGCAAATAGAAGCTTGTATTAAATGTAGCAAAAATGTGAATTTCAAAGAAAATCGTTATCGAGTCGTTTTTGAAAATAAATCAAAAAACCAAATACCCCGAAGAGTTAAACTCATCTAACCCTTAAACTCTTTTTACCCAAAACCTTGCTGTCTCGGTAACTTTGCTTGTTAGTGACGTCAATCTGTTGGTTGGGCATACGACTGTAAATACCATTCCACTAATGCAAATGCACAATTCGACGCAGTACTGCGAAAAATAAACACGAAATACCTGAAAACGCCGGAAATTAAAGAGATAATATTACAATTTTATAATTTACCTACGAGTTGACGCTGCAACGTTAAATTCTTCCCAATATCTTCGTTTAAGAGTGTTACAGACGAAGCGACGCGCGACGTCTCCCGGCGGCAACTATTTTAATTAATAATACAACGGCTAATTTAACTAGACAAATACTCCACTCCGGCGAGTTTCTCGAGTCCTAATCTGGCGACGCCCTTCCATTTCTCGCGTCTTACGTTTCGAATACCCGCTACTCATCCCCCGGCGCATTTATAAGGGCTCCTCAGCCGGCGCCGTACTAGTAGGCATTGTTATTTTGGGCGTTCTCGCATTGAGCGCGCCCGTTGATTAGCAAGCCTGACGCTGCTCGAGTTTATTGTGTAAATCGCGCAAAGACAGGCGCCTGGCGTTTATCGTTGAATATGGGAGACGTTTCCTGTTAGTGGAGAAGAATTAAGGACGGCGAACATCGCGAAGCAATTGTTTTAGAGCGGATGAACGAACCATTAAAAAACTTTGCTCGAAACTGTATGTACCTTATTATAAGAACGCGCAAACTGTCGACGTTCCAGGGCGTTAAGTACCTTTTACTATCAGTACTTCAAATATTGAATATTTAAAAGCGTAACTTTTTCTATGTATGCCAAAAATATTTGAAGTAATTATACGGTGCACAACGTCTTTGCTCTCGATTTTGAGATGCGCTGGCATATCTACTTCTGCGGTAAAATTTTTGCGGCGTACTTGAAGGACAGAACACATAGACTGATCTTTGACAAAAATACCTCGAGCCCTATAACAGCAGACCATGGAGTTCCCCAAGGAGCAATACTCAGTCCGATGCTTTTTAATATTTATACATCAAACTTATATACCTTTAATGTTAAAGTATTGCAAATACCATGTCTATGCCGATGATACTCAACTTTACCAGTCGTTTTGCCCATATCAACTAGCAGAAGCTCAGTATAGGATTAACCACGATCTCATAAAAATGTATTCGTTTGCCGATAAGCACCAGTTACAATTTAATCCTGCAAAGACACAAATAATCCTTTTTGGTCCAAGAAAACACCGAATGTATTGCTCAACTAATGTGAATTTAATCCTTAAAGGAGAAGCTTTAACGCCAATGTAGTTCAAAGTAATTCCCAGTAGGAGATTTTGGATTTTGGAGGTACAGAATCGGTCAAATAGACAAATTTTTTATGACGGTCACAATTGTGAAAACAGAAAAACAATGAGCGTCGCGTTCTCTAGATATTCGTCCAAAATTATTTTTTTTAATGGAACGCCCTGTATATTTTTTTGCAATTTAAAAGAAAATTCCCAACTGAACAAAAAAGTCTTAGTACACTATTATAAAAAAATATCAAATAAAATAGTTATTGAGAAATCTTTATCTTTGTTTTGTTTGCATGAAATCGATATACCCATGGAAAATTAAAACGTCACATTGTTTAGTAGCTGTAAAATTATTTATATTTGTTGTTACTGTGCGGAAAAGTACTGTTTTTACAATTTTTTCAACCGTAACAATGGCATTTACTCATTTGGAAAAGTGTGATATGTTGGAGTTGTACTTGCTGTTTAACAAAAATTCAGATAGAGCGCTAGAATGTTACATTAAACAATATCCTGACCGTGATGTACCAGACCGTCGCTATTTTTTAAAACTTTATCGAAGATTAAGAAGCAACGAAACAATTTTTATAAAGAAAAGGAAAAAAAAAATGATTTTATATTATCACAAGAGATAGAAATAAATGTGTTGGCATATTTTCAGGTACATCCAAATAATTCTGTAAGGGCTTTGTCCAGAGAATCAGGTGTTATTTCTCGTAGCACGATCCATAAAATTCTGAAAAAATATAAATATGTTCCTTTTAAATATCAGCCTGTTCAAACTCTACTTTTGGGCGATTATTATCAAAGACGATTAACTTCTGCTCAATGGTTTATCAATGCTTTTGAAGAAAATCACAATTTCTTTAGACACATTTTATGGAGTGATGAATCTAACTTTTCTAATCGCGGGATGTTCAATAAAAGAAATAATCATTACTGGAGTCGTGAAAACCCATTTGCTGTTTATCCTTGTAATCCCCAACACCGATTTAGTTTAAATGTTTGGTGTGGTATAATCGGATCCCGAATTGTTGGACCATTTTTCTATCGGGGTTCTTTAACAGGAGAAAGATATGTGGGCATTATTGACAGAAATTTTAGAACATTTTCTAGATGAATTAAATTCGGTAGACAGACAGATTATTTACTTTCAACAAGATGGAGCGCCCGCACATAATCACCGTGACACAACTGAGTTATTTGAAAGATTATTTGGAAATAGATGGATTGGCACAAATGGTCCTATGCAGTGGCCCGCGCGTTAGATTTCTTCTTGTGGGGAGCAGTAAAAAATCAAGTGTACAAACATAGATATACAACAGTGGATGAGCTTCAGGAAAGAATTTCCAACATCATTGACGACATCGACGGTAGGACAATTTTAGGAGCTACTCGTAATGTTCACAGAAGATTGATAAAATGTATTGAAATGGAAGGAGGTGTCTTTGAACATTTAATTTGAGTAATTTTCTTGACTATTTTTGTATTTATTTTTATTTGTTTATTAAATTAAACGCTTTAACCAATGTGACGCTTTAATTTTCCATAGGTAGGTATATCAACTTCATGCCAACAAAGCAAAGATAAAGATTTCTCAGTAACTACTTTATTTAACATTTTTTTATAATAGTGTACTAAGACTTTTCTGTTCAGTTTGGAATTTTCTTTTAAATTGCAAAAAAATATACAGGGCGTTCCATTAAAAAAAATAATTTTGGACGAATATCTAGAGAACGCGACGCTCATTGTTTTTCTGTTTTCACAATTGTGACCGTCATAAAAAATTTGTCTATTTGACCGATTCTGTACCTCCAAAATCCAAAATCTCCTACTGGGAATTACTTTAAACTACATTGGCTTTCATTGGTTTTCTTCAAAAAATCTGCTATGGTGTCAATACTTTGCGCTGCCTTGCGTTACATTTTCGATGTCACAATTCCGCTTCGTACTAAAACTTTCCGAGACACTCGGAAGAGATTAAATTATGCCAGAAGAGGAGGAAAAACCGGCGTCTCATCGGGACAATCCCCGAATTACGGTCACATCGTCGTAATTACGCGCCAGAATTAATTATTCATTCGGGGCAACACACAATTCATTTCGAAGAGTCCGTGGAGGCGCGGAAAGAGACAGAACTACCCAACCAGCGACGCCCGCCAGACGGAGATAGAGCGTTCGCGGCTTTGCATAATGAAACAAGGTGAATTACGAGCGATGTCTTTAGTTTGCAGCAACTTTTAACGAGCAAATTGCGCGCGTTCCGGCCGACGCTGCAGCGGTGTTTTATTAATTAAAAAAAGAAGGCCGAAGGAGATGGCCGGCGGCTCGAATGCGACGGCTAGGGAAGGATAGAAGCTGGTCCGTACCAGTTAGAGACCCGCTCGGACCCGGAGAAAGAAAAGGAATTAAGGGATTTAACTAATGAACCAATAAAAGAACGAGGAACAGGACGATGCGACGGGCTTACATTTCCTTTACCTCGGAGCTGGCTCGATGTTGCTGTGCTGATGTTTTTCTTTAGTTTTATTTGGCAATCGAATTTTTGCTTTACTTCTGATTGTAGTCGCGTCATTCTGAGTATATAGAATGATAGATAGATAGATGTTTTATTGTTTTAAACAGCAGGAACTGCGCAACAAATTAAAACGGGAATGGAGCGTAATCTTAAAATTATTATTAGTATCTATTAATTAAGCCCAAACGCATACCAAAATGTTCGGGAGCTTAGGTCTAAGGCTTTGGATATTTATAACACTGTCTCCACAAGCAACTATGACGTGGTTGCATTCACAGAGGCTTGGTTAAGTGACGAAGCGTATAGTTCAGAGCTTTTTCTGAAATCGTTTAGTGTTTTCCCCCAAGATCGTAATTTTTTACCCAATACACTTCAGAGAAGAGGTGTTAGTCAAGCAGGATTTTCATTATATGTTTGACTATGGACACCCCAGTGTTTACCGATGCGGTTCCTGCTGTAAATGTTCTTGGTGTTAAGGTATTAAGTACAAGCAGTTTTAGTTTAGTTATAATTGTCCTGTATATTCCTCCATGATTACCATTTTCGAAGCTTGCATTAATGTTTAATATTCTTGCTATTTTGGACTGTTTGACGTGTGAAAGTATTTTGATTTTGGGAGATACTGGAGTGAGAGGGAGAAGGAGCCCTTCCCCTGATATCTAGGAGCGCTGTTAAAAGCCTTGGTGAGATCTAAAAACTGTGCCATTACCACATTACCCTTTTCTAATTCGTCTCAAACATGTATTATGAGGTCTGTTTTAATAGATCTGTGTCTTCTGTAACATCAAGCATAAAGGTGGTTTTTCATCTTCAGCATCAAAGATGTACACTCACGGACACCCAAAATGTCCGGTCTAAGCCACAGTGTAAGCGCAATGGTCCGTTCGGATATACTCGGGAGCAAAACACCCGCTCCGTCACTCTCTTTCCCAACGCCGCGGCAGCCGGTTATTCGGTTATGCGAATTTTAGTATAGGCTCCCGGAAGGAAAGTAGATGTGTTGAGGGGAACTACGTATTCTCTTGGTGAAAATGTGATGTATGATTATGTTTTTAAGGATGATATACGTTTAGTCACTTATCATTTATCTTGTTTAGCATTCAGACGTTCTTTTCATTATAGTTCAGCAGAATGATTAAGGTTATTTTAATAATTCATTATTGAAATAAAAAATGTATAATTGTTTCTGATTTGAATTGGGATTTTTGTTTTCAGTAATATTACGGAAATTATAATTAAACTTTAATCAGTTGTAAAGCATTTTGGTATAGAAAAATATTTAAACTTTCTGCAAAATATTAATTAGAGGGCACAAAGGAACGTGTTGGTGTATTAAAGATTTTAACGGATTTTATTTCTTAAGAAATTCAAGGTAAATAAAAATAAGTCAAACTAATAATGAAATAAAGTATATTTTACATTCAAATACAATAAAAATAATAAATAATAGGTCCGCTGGGCCTATAAGGTTACACGCGTAAATCTTTTCCGAAATTTCGATTTTTCACGATTTTCGGTAACGAAGCGACAATTCCCAAGGCCGATGCCCGCCGATGTAATATTGCAGGTAGTCGTGCACCGAACATCAAAACATCGAAACCTTGAACGACGACGAATTTGATGTGAAATAAGCACAAAGGGGATCGAAGATTTCTTTCGTATCTAATTTCTCATATGTCAGTAATTATATTACTATCAAGCAAATATTTACGTGTTACATATAACTATGTGGATGTATGAAAAATCCCCGTCGTAAGATCTCTTGGGATGGCTTTATGTATGTCAGAAAGAAATTTTTTTTTTGTTAATGTTGAAATTAAATAAAGAAATCAATTATGTTCTCTCTTTTTCAATTTTATTGATAGTTTTATTCTTTGTTGTTATTTCGCCCTGTAACGCTGAAATTAACAAATAAACAAACACATTTAGATGCTACTGCGGGCTTTGACCGAAACTACAGACCTATGTTTTACTTCTTAATATCAAGAATGTTAACAGATTTAATATTAATACAATAATAATAATATATTGGACAAAAGTTGCCGACGGTAGACGTCAGAACAAAACTGTATGTCTTTCCACATTTGTGCAAAATAAAGCCGATACAGATTACGAAACCTCTATTCAATAACAAAAAATTTCAGGAGTCACAATCAGATACCTGGAGTTGGCGGTAATACCGACAAAAACTTGTTATTACAATAAAAAGCCGATATGAAGGAGCGTATAACATTTTGTCTTAATATTTTAAATACAGAATATACCAAAATACCGGTATTCATATTAGTTTAATAATATTGGTTTTGGTAAAGCAGGTCGGTATTGCAACCCCTAATCATATTGCTTAAATGTAATACTACTTAAACAATTTATTGGGATTTTATAAACATTATAAGAATTATACCACCGCAGAAGTAAACAACAATTAACCAAGTTTTAAACGAATGCAATAAATAAACATTAGCTATTTCTAACTGACATATCCGTATTTGCCAAACTCACAATCACTTTTCGCGTTTCAACTTTTGAATCACTTTGGCCTAACCTTCTGCCCACGACTAGTTATTAAAACAAGGAAAAAGTATAAATTGTGCTAAAGTTGTCTGCGAAATAGCGCAATGAACTTCACCCACATATCTTTCTAAAGCGCTACGAAGCAAATATAATACATAAATATGGGTAATTCACTGAAGAACGGAATAGTCGCAAGGCAGGGGGAAGGCGCGGGTGCTGGTAAACTTCCGAACGCACCCAAACAGCTCGCTGCGTTTAGACTACGAATTAGACCGGACATTTTGGGTGTCCGTGAGTGTACATAGCTCGAGTAACAAAAGACAAGCGTACAATTGCAATGTCTTATACATATTTCCTAATATAATCCGCCAATACCGTTCCAGAAACTACTCAATTTCGTATAGGTGTACCGGTTTCTGATATCCAAGACCTCCTGCTAGCTCGGTCGTTCGGATTTACTTCCCGATCAAATATTAATCGTTCTCACTAACCGATAATCAAGCGAGGTAGCGCCAAGAGACGTGGAACGCGCGACCTCAACCTTATCCGGACCCAAGAAGACGTCTCAGGAAATTAACAATAACAATTAAGGTAACCACCTACGTGACTGCGCCGGATCATATTAAATTTATCGAAATAATTATCTGGGCGCCCTCCTACAGCACCGCCACCAAGTCGAGAGTCGGGCCTGATCTCATATCCGGTCGAATCTTAAGTAAACTGTCTGTAAGCGGCTTGCATTAATTAATAAGGAGGACTGCTAATTGCTCTGGGACCGAATTACGTTACGTATCTATGGTGTAGTTTAATGTTGTGCCTTATTACTGCGGATAGGTCGTATACCCCCTCCAGCGCCATTTCCTCTAATTGTGTATGCCGTCGTGCGCCCGTGGATCTTCTAGGAACGGATCTTGAGATGATGCTGCACGTGTATAATGGATGAGTGTTCTAAAGTGTAATCTTTGTTCGTGTACAGGGTGAGTTATAGTGGGTGGAGCAACTTTCAACAAAGAAAAGATCCTTCAACTTATAACCTACACTGTATAGTTGTAGAGCTACACGGAGAAAAATTTATTGTTAAGGTGGCACCAATTGACGCACATTGAACAACAATTTGTGGGTAAATATATGACAACAACAACCATTATTCAATACAACCTAAAACTTGTTGTCGAAAAACTTAGTTAGAACTGCCACAAAATTTGGAAGGATATCATCCCAAAACATGTTACAATCAACCAGTTGCTTGTTGTTTAACGAATCACAAAAATATGGTGTTTTCAACAAAATTGTGTGAAATACAGTATTAAAAATTGTTTATCACTACCAAAGCAATTTGAAACTTCAACAGCAAGTTGTGGATATTTAACAAACAATTGATTTTCCGTCATCATTTTCTACGTTTATAGTGTCACTTGATTTTGATTTTTGTAATCGCAATTTCTGTTCAAAGCGAACAATATTTTAGTAGATTCACACACAAATTCGGTGCTGTCTTAAATGTAAGCTGTGGAGGGTTTAAGTAAAATATCAGTATAGGATAACACATTTTTTTATTAATAATTAACAAAAACAATAAACAAGATAGATCTAAAACTGGGAAACACTAAAAATGAAGATTAAAATTTCAAATGTATCTAAGTCTTATTTTACAAATGTCTCAAGGCAACGTATATTCTAGATCGTTTTGCAACTTTTAAACAGAGGAAAACACTAGGTAATTTATCGAAAGGTTTAATGTACTCATCATTAGAAATCTGTACTTCGTACGCATAATATTCCATTCAGCTAGCTTCTCTGTAACAAAATTATCCATATCTAAGAGTCAGTAGACGTCAGAAGTGAGCCAGTTTTCTTCAATTTTAATACACTGTCGTTCTTTTACACAAAACTAATAAGCTAACACAACGTCACAACCGAAAATATAATGGCGTGGTCTACTCCGCCTGGTAACTAGCAGACTAGTCTGTTTCTTCAAGGCTATGTAAGACCAATGAAACACGCGGTTAGAATCACGTGATACTACTGTCCATGCCGGAACTTCCCGCATCACAAGTTGTAATATCGACAACGTAGGCGCCCTGTTGCGTCAACTACAATTGTGTGTAATGTAAATATTTCTTGACTGTACTGGTTTGAAAAATTGTGTTTACATCTACTTCACTTCATCGCACACGTTGTTCTGTATTTTAGATCTGAAATAACTACAACTATAATGTTATCGCCAAAGCGATTATTTGTACCGTAAAATATTTTAACACCAACAAAAGTGTTGTTGGTGGAACAAAACAAAAGTTTTGGAATATACTTACAAAACTTTACTGCAATACCAATTTATTTTTGAACCGATTGCAATGTAAGGACAATACTTTTTTTGTTGGATTTGCAATGTCATTTTTCTCCGTGTACGCTAGATTACAGGTAATTTTAAAAACATAATTCGATTGTATTAAAGTAAAGTAAGAGGACAGAAACTTATGGAGACAAATAGTGAGAGCGATTTAGAGGAAGAAAATGGGGATTGATCCACCCCAATCTGAAATGGATCTAGAAACTCCACAAGGGGTGTTAAGCCATCATACAGGGTTTTCCACGGTAACCGTTCTTTAGAAGTTTCCGAGGTTAGAAAAAACCTGAAACTCTGAACTTTTGGAATCCGAGGCTATTCAAGATCCTCTTTCATTTTAAAATATTTTCAGGGTCTTACCACTTCCTGTTATACCGAAAGTCGCCATAAACTTTCTTATTTTAAATGGAACAGCCTGTATATTATTTCATTTTTAAATTCCTGAGAAAATTTTATGATGAGTTCTAATAGGTTTCCCTATACCTATTTTCAACTGCTACTTAGATATCTTGATTGTTTTGAAAATTTTGAAAGATGTAGCGTTATTTGCAACACAGTATCTTTTGCCAATTTTCGACTGGTAATAAACACTTCTAGGGTAGATGGAAGCACAAGAATGACACTTTCGAAATCCACATTGACAATTGATTTGTCGCACACAGGGTGTCCAAAACTGCATGACCAATTACAAAGTCTTCAAAGTTGAAAAAGTTCTTTTTTTCAAATGCAACACCCTGTATATTATTAGATGATCAGATGCAGAATTTAATTCTGCATCGATTCGCTATGACTTTCCCTATACCTATTTACAACGGTTTTCTTGTTATGTCAATATTTTCTCTATCACACTGACAAAAGTCAATGCTAGGTTTTTCCACTATCACCAAACAACAATGATGATGCTAACTTGGTTAGCGAAACGCGCGTCGAGAGATTGTGCATTGTTGTTTGGTGATAGTGGAAAAACCTAGCATTGACTTTTGTCAGTGTGATAGTTATTGTTACACCAAAGGTTCCAAAACCCAATTACTGGATCAATATTTTCTGTTTTAATGTGATTTTTGACAGAAACTGAAACATCGTATGTGTTTCATTTTAATTAGAAAATGGAAACAAAACATGAACATTTGAAACGTAGTAACAAATGAAAAACAAAAAAATTAGGAACATAATGACAAGAAAAAATAAAATAAATTGAACGAAATAACTACAATAATTGTTCTATGTGACCACCATTTTGGTTCAAACACTGAATCACTCTATCATGTACTCCTCGCGAAACCGATCTCCGAAGTTCGTCTGGGGTTATATTGGTGGACGCATCGTGAACACGGTTCAATAGTTCTCTCTCGTTAATACAGATTTAGAGTACACTTGCTCTTTTATGCGACCCCACAGGTAAAAGTCGATTCTTAAAATTACAAGAACCCCTCAGATCGTCCTAATACTTTCCGTCACCGCTGTATATCTCATTTAAGTTTTATATACCCTATATATACATCGGAGTAGGTCCTGACAACGTTCGAAGTGCATTTTCTGATCCTGTTTACCATATATATCACTCTTCCTCGAAAATAATAGCGAATCCGTGTAGCGGTCTATTAGTAAAAGGATTTATTTTCATTCCGGTGGCGCGCAAAAAGCGCAACACTCCTTCTTAGCCCCCCTTCCCTCACCCCTCTAGAATCCCCCTTCGGATTTCTTTCCGTTCTTACGATCGCTCGCAACAGTCGTAAGCTACTGCGGAAAGAAGCGAGTGGCTTTTCGAGAGCAAGTCTGTCTCTCCCAAACGCTGGCTGGTTGTGCATTAATGTTAAGATAGTGGGCGAGTGTCTGCACCTGCTTTCTTCGCCGTATATACATATAATATGTTTTAGTTTAGCTCGCTCTGGCTATTTCGATCAATCATCTTAAATGGGATTGTCTTGTATAGGATAATCGTGGAGATTTTAATGGTAGATATCTTTAAATAAGATTGGGAAGGACAGAATATAAACTAAAACATATTACGTTCATTCCACTTTCCACTCAACAGTTTTATTTAAAAACAATTTAAAGACTACGTGTTTCGTCTACGTACAGCCATCATCAGGTCATGGAATACGTCACATGAAAGTAAAAGATATACTTAAATATGTCGTGTGATTTAATTGCATTAATTTTTGTAAAAGATTAAATTTAATTGTAAAGATGCAGATAAATACTGGTTCAAGGGAATACGTAAGTTTACATATTGGTAGGACAGAAGAACATATTGAAAGATTTTTAAATAAAACTGTTGAACGGACTCTAAACATATTACATTAATGTGTTTTGCGATTTAAATTTCGCGCCAATATTTGACATTTAAATCAAATCACGTCCACACCTCTAGACTTAATTAATTCTAGAATCTAACCAAGTTTGAACTTCACTAAATGTAAATCCGCCATATTTGGAGTTGAAGCGTTAACGTAGTTCTGTAACGATATATAGGGATTCGACACACCAGCTCCCATCAAACTATTAACTAATTAATTGGCTGACGTTGTCGACAACTCATCCTTTCTGATTGATCCATTATCGTTAACTCACCGTCTATGCGTCTATTTCGGATATTAGGGCAGGTACGTGACATACGATAGTTCGGTTGTCTGTCCGTTGGCAGGGTATCGATAGAGGGCACTAATTACTATATTGAGATACAGTGGCTCTATACAAAAGAATGTGGATATAAAGTGTATCATTTTTATTGGCTCTCCTCTATCACGTGATACAAACTACCCTTAAGATTCCAAACATTGATATTAGAGTTACCTATATTGTTTTTTAATGTGGAGCTTTCGAAGAAATTATGGTTGTAACTGTCATAGCTTCTTAGAGTTTTATTACCTTTTTTTGAAAAAAGCGACAAATTGAAGAATGCGAAAAATACGATAGAAAGTGAACACGTAATAGTGATTAATACAAATTATAATATAGTAGTTGACCATTAAGTGGTATCTGTAGTGGTAAAAGCTGGCATCATTGTGAATGCCTGAAAGCTACCCAATTGATAACGTTATAAAAGCAATTGCACAAATATGAAACATAACCTTGACATAACTAAGAAAAAAAAAAAACCGGTGGTAATGAATGTATGAGTGTAGCGTCTAGTGTTTTTATTTAATGGTAAAGAACTAGTATTCAATTTGTTGTACTGTTTATGTCACTAGGGATACGAATATATATTCGTATTTTTCAAACTGGTGATCGTATGTCGAGTTTGCTGTAACATTTTATGTAAGTAAAATGCCGCAGTTAAAAACCACAGGTGAAACAGCTGTACGTTTTTCTTATCGCTGCTGTCAACTGTCTCCTTTTTTCGATCTGTGAGAAGAGAAAATTGCTTCGAAGCATTATCTAGAAAATTTAGTAGACATTTATGTTATAAAGCATGAAATCGCAATTGTAAGGTTATTTATTCACATTGAATGATAAATCCTTCTATTTGGCACATAATTTGAATTAAATCTATTTATTTGGATGGCCTTGAATCTCCTGTGCGTTTTCCCGATGTCCTAGTCACTGTTTCCATCGTTGAGGCCGCAACTGAATTCCACTTGGAGGTGAGACGACTTTCCACGACTTCTATTAGAACATCTGGCGTTTGGGAGGTAGCACATTTTGGAGGTGTTTTATGAACCTACAGTAAGCGTAGTACATTTCAGTTTCATGAAATATTTAAATTAAAAATGCGTGTAAAGTATTTTGAGGTTAAATTTTCTTTGTTCTGTGTCAAAATTGTTTAGTGAGATTTAGAAACATATATAGTTGTGTTTAAGGAGAGTTTGTAACAATTTGCTTGGTACAATTTCCCAAAGTTTTATGTATTAACACAAAGAAGATGTTCTCTTGTCTGCGGTATTGATTAGCATTTTTATATGTTGGCGTAGTGAATCATGAAATCAAATTGAGCTCAGATTTATAAGTGAGTTTGTTTATCACAGATGGCTCTGGGAGGTATTTAATTGAATTAAACAGTTGTTTAAATTCTGAAATATATAATTAAAATAAAGAAATACAATATTTAAAATATAGCTAGAGTTTTGTAGCACCATATATTGAAATGTCTGTCGAATTGATCCGTGGATATCGTTCACTTTTAATCGGGCACTATACCAAACACTGTTGCCATTCTATTATATATTCTACTCGCTACTATTAAAAACGTTTTCACACGTAAATATTGCCTTTTTATTTTCCAAAGTTAGAAATTTAAAAAAATAAATAATGATTGCTTGGGGGTGATCTAATGAGTCAAATAGAGTAGTTTTCATTACAGTTTTGTTACTTGTTCCCGTATACCTTTTCCTTCTAGGGAAATAGATGTCGCAATCTTGGGTCAGTTGAATGGGGAGTAGATTCATACGTAAGTAAAAGAGAAAAAAGAGAGAAAGATAGATTCACATAAGATATATGTCGTCGCCTGACGTCCCACTCTAGCCAAGACGACGACGCTAGCGCTGTGGGATCCCACGCAGAAAGAAGATCCACGCGACAGCGTAAACTTTTCCGATGCCTTCCGTTATCGAGTTTTATAAATTGCCTTTGGAAATCAGTGGGGTCTGGTCGTGACCGCGCTCCGCTTTGCATACACCGTGCGGGCATCGATTGCCCGCCGCGCCGCGTCGCCCTGGACTAGCGTCGTCAGATAGCGTCGGCTGGCCTGCTTCACTTTCCGGTAAACCGCCGGATCGTATCCCCTTTTATATTAGAATTTTATATCGCAACCCTTCCGCCCTGGCTGATTTTTATACGCTCGAGCGAGATAGGACGCGGTCTCTACACAGTCTCGTAAGTTTTATTTATTGCCCGGGCCCGGCTCAGACCGCGCCGTGGTTAACAATGTTATGCACTTTCGGGCGGTTCGAGGGGGAATCGGGCCGTGAAGTCGGGAAGTTCTTGCGGGTTTTCGAAATTTAAGTTCTCGGAAATAATGCGCGCGGTTGGTCGAGCATGGTCAAAATATTTTTCTGGCCGTTGATCGAGTATACTCTATCAAGTCGGTCAGTTAGAATTGCATCCCAGAATAGGTAGCTAAGTAACTTTGAGAAGTTATCAAGAAATCTACAAATATGGTCTCTTGCCCAGAATAGGAAGTTAGCTATACCTATGCTGGGATGCAATTTTAACTGACCGACTTGATGGAGTATACTCGATCAACCGCCAGAAAAATATTTTAACCATGCTCGACCAACCGCGCGAGAGTTGGGCAGAGTTATCTAGATCTTTTCATTCATAAATAAAAATGAATTATAAAAAATGTTATGTAAAACGGCCAATTTACAAAAAAAAAAAGAAAACAGTAATGCCATTCGTCTAGATAGTAGTCGAACAGCTTGGTTGTAGATACGAGTACAAGAGTGAATAAGCGCGGATACATTTTTAAGAAGTAGTCATCCCGTTGTTGTACTTCCCTTATAATATAAATTTTGTCCTAAACCTCACAAAAAAAACTTCATTGTTATTTATCCCAAAGTGCAAGAGACCATATTTGTAGATTTCTTTATAATAACTTATCAAACAAACCAATATGAATAACTTTTCTAAAGGCTCGAAAATCAAATACAGAAGACTATATACCTACTGTAGAATAACGACAGTTCCTGTCTCATAGCAATCAGATCGGATGACAAATGCACAACTCGTTTAAAATGTAATGGCCTTGCTGTGTTAGCTTAATAAGTACATTATGTACGCATGCATACCACATATATGGGGCGATAATTAAGCAAATAGAGGGAATGCATTTGTATTTACAATATAAATGAATCTATCAGCGTCAAATGTAGATTAATACTAACATACAACGGACACGAAAAATGTTTTACGCTGGATACTTCACGCCCCATAACTTTCTTTTTATGGGAGCATCTAAAGGCAGTAGTGTATAAAACTCAACCTCAAAGTATTCGTGATGTTGGGCGTAGAATAATGGAGGAGTGTGAACTGATTACCGAAGAGACGTCTCAAAATGTGCGGGAGGAGATCGAGCTGCAGCCTGAACTAATAATGGGGAGCATTTTGAACAGCTGTTGAATTAAGTACAACTTCATTCTGACGCTAATAAAATAATTTTCACTAAAATGTTGACTTTTAATTTTTAAACTTTAAAAGCGCATAAATGAGACGATATCCCCTTAAAAAATTAGTTAGATAGTTAAAGAATTTTTGCCCTATCACAATTAGTTCTGCAGATATATGCAGGTGCGTCTTCGATCTTTAAAAGAATCATTAAACTTTGGGTCAAATTTGATCGGAAAAGTCCAGAATTATCTTTTCCAGAAGCGAAAACAATTTTTCTATGAAATATACGCATATAGTTTCCATTTGAAGTCCGATTTTACGCACTTTGAAAATTGAAATTTTCTCTCAAAAATCCAAGGGGTGCCCCTTCAAAATTTGTCAAATTTTGCAATCTCTTGAAATCGTTCAAAACATATCGTTTCCAACATAGTTTGACCTGGTAATTGCGATAGTTAAAGAATTTTTGCCCTATCACAATTAGTTCTGCAGATATATGCATAGGGGTCTTCAATCTTTAAAAGAATCAGTAAACTTTGGGTCAAATTTGATCGGAAGAGTCCAATATTATCTTTTCCAGAAGCGAAAACAATTTTTCTATGAAATATACGCATATAGGTTCCATTTGAAGTACGATTTTACGCACTTTAAAAAATTGAAATTTTCCCTCAAAAATCCAAGGGGTGCCCCTTCAAAATTTTTCAAATTTTGCAATCTCTTGAAATCGTTTAAAGCATATCATTTCCAACGTAGTTTGACCTGGTAATTACGATAGTTAAAGAATTTTTGCCCTATCACAATTAGTTCTGGAGATATATGCAGGTGGGTCTTCAATCTTTAAAAGAATCCTTCAACTTTGGGTCAAATTTGATCGGAAAAGTCCAATATTATCTTTTCCACAAGCGGAAACAATTTTTCTATGAGATATACGCATATAGTTTCCATTTGAAGACCGAATTTTAGGACGTTAAAAATTTCAAATTAGGACAAATAGAAAGTAAAGTAACTGATGATACCCATATCATTTAGGACAGGAAAACAGCTAATGTAGGATAAAAAAATTACTAATTTAGGATTATTAAAATAAAATATTTATTTTGGAAGCATTTCCTAAATTGTTAATTAGATAGTAGTAGTATTAATTACATAAATACACTTACTGATTTACCATATGCTTTACAACATAATCTTTCTCCTTTATCATCGAACAATTTGTGAACTTCCTTTTTCAATGCACTGTTCTGCTACCTTGTGGCTGTTTCCTCGAACTATCTTCGACGTTCAGCATAATGATTTTAAAAGTTTACGAGTTTCTAAATGCCATTCTAAAAATCGTCGCTAAAAATGTCGGTTCTAACTCAATTTAATGAAAGTAACAAAGCAAGATAATACATTCAGGTAGTAAACCCATCGATCTATTATTCCATGATTATGGAATACTGGAGTGGGCACCCCAGTGTTAGATTTTAAAATTAATTTCAACACTGTAACTACGGGTCTCTTATACAATCGACCAATCGCTATTACCTG
Source organism: Cetonia aurata (assembly GCA_949128085.1). Taxonomy (NCBI): domain Eukaryota; kingdom Metazoa; phylum Arthropoda; class Insecta; order Coleoptera; family Scarabaeidae; genus Cetonia; species Cetonia aurata. The sequence goes on from OX421885.1 coordinate 43,738,227, forward strand.
TTATGAATCCCAAACATGTTTACCTGTCGAAAAAAAAATACAGGTAAAAATGTTGCTTTAATGAACTTTTGTCAGGGCACCATTTATTGTATCAAAAATTGTTCAAAAATATAAAAAAATGTATCTCTTTACCATAGACCTGCATGAAAGTTTTTCTTTTTCGAGGCGTAAATGATTTATTTTAGTTCTGGCAGAAAAAGATTCATTGATTGAATTTTATTTTTAAAAATTCCGCCATTCAAAACGTGCAATTTATTTCCATTTAAAGGAATGCCATTTTATTCTTAAATTTATTTATTGAAGGTTATATTATTTAGGCCAGGAAAAGATGTTTTATACAAACTATAATGGGACCAGAGGTGGAATCACAAATATTTTATTTCTATTGAACTTTGGAACGGACCATGGTCATTGCCATTCATTCATTAAAGGAAGGTCCTGAAAAAAATATTTAGGAATATTTTTAAAATAGTGGCGATTAAGGCAGAAAATCAATTGTTAAGCATTTAGGTCGAAGATAAAAACTAAATTTTAATTAAAACTGTCTTAATAATAAAAAAAGGCATTTTTCTTAGAATCCGGTCCTTATTATATAATTATCTTCATGTCATATTAAAAAAAAATACAACGGGTGTATTTTAAAGTGTAATTCGAACAAAAACATATAAAGATTATCTTGTTTGAAGATAGAAATTAAATATCTTAAGCGAAGTACATTTTTCCATGTCGACGTTCGCATAATTTTGAACGATCACTGTATAGAAGGAACCGAACTCTTTGGGCGCTCAATAAAAACTAATTAGAACGCCGCCAGAAAGCCGGAAAAAAGGATTAATTAACGTAAGAATCCGACGCCAACCAGCAACCCCCCCTATCCCCGCTTCTCTTCCACCCCAAAAGGGTACGTCGGAGAGGCCAAAGTCTCTCTTCAACCCCCCTTCCACATCGCAGGAGGAAGCACAAGCAGAAAAATTAAAACTTTCAAGCGGCAATATCCACCTCGCCAGCGTACCACCACACAGCACCAACGTAGCCAGAGCCGTTGCGATGCAGTGATGTTATTAAGAAACTTTTTGATATTACTAGGCTGCCCTCTTCCCCGCTTTAATACATCGGTAAAGTTTGACACGTTGACGGATGGGCCCTAGCGGAACGCCGCGCCATGATAGTACGTGGCCGAGCGATGGAAAGGTTGCTGCTGTCGTATTGACGACCAAGGCTTCTGTTAATTTATGCCTCGATTGCCAGAGACTCGGCTATTACACGGATGAAGTCTAATTGAAAAAGGTTATACAGTACCCTGCGAGAGTGAAACGACGTGAGTGCGAAACATACTGTCAAACACAGAAAAATAAAGTCAAATTAAAAGTATGCAACCACATTACATATAGTCACTGTTAGACATGGTCGTCACTGAAATCGTAATAATGTAACTGTTGGAAGTCAAACGTCCTCTTTGTTTATTCTTTTTTCATTGTACGTTAAAGTTGTGCAATTGTGCCAGTACTAAAAAGGATATTTGGTACATGATCCCGAAAATACAGCCAGAAGTCATCCGCGTCTAATACATTTTAAGAAATGAGGGATGGACCGAGTAATTTCAAAATTATGATTGTAACAGAAACAAATAAATGCCAATAAAATTTGGTACACAATTGAAGAATCGTACCAAAATATTTAGTCGAAATCTCTCGGTGCTGATACATTCCGAGAAATCATGTGCCTACTCTCGAAATCGCAGTTGCACCAAATTTGGTACACACTAAACGAAAACGCCAGAAATGTTTTTACTTAAATGAGATCGTTACAAATACGGGAAACGTGGTTGAAGTCGTGAAATTGTGCCGATTGCATAAAATGAAATTTGGTACATAATCGGAAAACGATATCAGAGATTTGGTATACAAAGATTATACCCAGAAATATGTAGTGGTATTACGAGATGATTCGTTAGTAGGATTCGGTATAAGGAACAGTAAAATCACCAATTGTGATTGTACCAAAAAATTGGTATGGTTATAATTTTGATAATATAATATTTCCGAGTAGCATCATGTATACACATGTCCGTATAATTCCTAAAAACAGAGACAAGAAGCGCTTTTATATCTGCTTCCCGTATAGCGTTAGATTAATCCAGCGATTAGCATTTTAAATACTAACCGACGGAAGCGTCCCGCCCGGCCCATCGCTATTAATTGCGTCGCGGTTCGCGAGGAGTCTCCGCTTCCCCCCAGTCCCGCTACGCCGCGCGCCCTGTCATCAGACGCCTTCTGCGGGACGAAAACCACTTTAACTAAATTGGCTCAGATGTCATGACTGTGTAATGACTTCCCTCTCACGAGCCGTTCGCCATACCCCACCGCGTCCGGATTCCGAACCGCTCACCCCTCCCCCCACCCCCGGCGGCACTCGGTGCCATTAAATCTCCGGAGTTAATACAAAATGCATTTGTTGTTCTTCCATTATGTAAATGAAAACTCAAACCAGCGTCGGCTCCGAGCCACGGGCCTACCCGAGCCACGCTAGTGCGTCATCGTGTCGTGTCGACAGTGACGGTTCACAGTTGGCACCCCTAGTTTAGTTGATCCTCTTTTGTTGATGCGTATTGAATTTGGTGGAACTCACAGTCAGTGTGTGATAATTAGATTGGGCAATATCCTGCATGGAATATTTTCGTTTCTTTTTTGTTGTTTTAGAAAAAAGCTTACTGAATTTGTTGTTAAAATGAACCAAACCCGGATTGAAATTTACTTCTTAGGTATCTGCAATACTATACACTATTCATTCAGCGAGTTAGTGATGCAAGAGCTGCACGTGGATTGACTGAAAGAAACATATAACGTTATTTATTAGGCGACCATAGCGAAAATCTGAAGGTGCGTAGTATCCGAACCAGACGACAACAACTGTTTCTTTAAGTTTTGTGCGGCAACAGTTTTTATTTTATTAAGAATCAAGAACTTTGCATAATCAACAAGCAGAGAGTAACATAACCTCCATCATAACCAATTTTACACTAAATCAAAATATTTCTCATTTTCGGCGATAATTTGTTTTATAAACGGAATAATACACTTTACACGTATAAAAACCAATTTTTTTATCTAGAATTTCTATATTAATACAGATATTCAACAAACGAAAATATAACCTAACCTCAAAAAACAATAACCTTATTGGGAACTCGATTCAAACTGATTAAGTTCAGAACTTATTTCTAAAAGTAAATTTTTTGATTAAATATGAGTTTAATTTAATTCTTATTATTTTGTATGATTAAAATCAAAAACAAATCTAACAACAATCCACGATCCGGCCTGCTTCCGCTTCGAAGAGTACCCCAAGGAAACGTCCTTGAACCCTTACTAGAGATATATGCTATATGTCAACGAGTTGGACCTATAAGAAAAGCATTTTATTCAGATTTATAATACTTTTTCTCGATTGCAAGTGCGGCAATTGTATTAAATTGAAGCTGTAGATTACGCCGATCGTTCCTTAAACAGTGTCCAAAGTTATATTACAACAAATTGATCAAAAATCGTAAAAAGAAAAACAACATTTATCGGAAACCATAAAATGTAATTAAAACAGTGTAGGGTAGCTCGATAGAACTTAGTTGTTTTTTCGGGATTATTTACTACTGATTTCAGATGTGTGTAATCAGTTTTTGCGTAACAGACTTTGTCATGTGCTCAGGAGATTCAGAATGGAGATTCACTTTAGTGTCCTTCTCAGCTGATACTCTACACATAAGCCGTTGCTTTCATATGCTACAAACGCATAGGAGATCATCCTATATCTTGAATAGGGTTTCTGAATTCCAAAAGAAAGCTATTCAATCAGTGAGAAACCAGAGTTTCAGAAGTAGCGTCAGAGAACATTTTGTCTCAATGGGTATATCGTCCCTTGCATGCATCTAGGTAATGCAATATTATTATTGTATGCCAAAATAAATATAAAAATCTTCAAAACATAATCCATTATCATGCGTACGATACACGAAATAAGTCAGTAGTGGAAGTTCCTGTTTGTAATTTCTATTCAACAAATTGCCAAATAAATGGAAAAAACAAACTGGGGCAATTTGGTTATAAAAGGAAAAACTAATATAACGCTTCTTTTGCTTATAACTGTATATTATTTTTGCATTTAAAAAGTATTTCTAGTAATATTTTAGAAAGGGTGTGTTTGAGAAGGTTCTCCAAACCCTATTCCTTTCCAGATATAAAGCAAAACTCTTTGACATCTTTGTTTTTTAAGATGGTGCCTTAAAGTGGAAGCTAATTGTGAAGAAAACCTGTCTTTAGACTCAACAATATTCCCCTTGCCTTCTACACTACAAAAGAAAAATTAAATCCACCCTTTCCCAAAATCACCAGTGAAATTAACGGTATTAACTGTCACTCATGTGTCATCAAAATTGTTAGTAATAAATATTATTTAATTTCGTCTGAAATCTAAATTGTAAAATGGTAACGACTCAAGCCTCTAACACCTTATAATGACCACGAAGAGTGAAGACGAGTCGAAACACCAGGGCTACAGGAAGAACACCCATAGGTGATGCAGTCCTTTTGACATTGTAGATATTATTACTGGAGTGTAATATTGTCAATAAATAGTTTAGTATAGTAAATGTAACATTTTGCTAGACTACTCTATTACAATTTAAACTCATTCCACATTCCTCCAATGCCACCTTTTTAACGCCATCTTGCCATCTGATTAAGGTAAGTGCTGCAAAAAGAAATAAAAAAAACCGAAAACTCGTTACTTAAGCCGACTATAGATTGCCATCAACTTAGAACGACTACGACTCCACCCACCTCGCTCTAAATGTACATAGTTCAACCGAAGGAAAGAGATTAAGGTAATTTAAACGATTATTCGAGGCGATCTTAAGATTCACTCATCTTTAATTCATAAAATCGACGACGGAATTAACCGGGAGGTGCACGCAAAGAGCAGCAAAGATTTAAGTAGGACTCGGTGTGTATTACAAATAAAGTGGCTTCCGCAAATGGTTTTATTAAGATATGAAATTGTTAGTGATTATAATTCTTTTTTATTATTACTCTCCTCCAGCATCAAAACTATGATAGGAAAAAAAAAACCGTTAGAAACAACGAGATGATATTCTCGGACGCAAGAAATGATGGAATATCTTTTGAGTGGCACTCGTATTGATCAGATGCAATTCAACGCACAACATACTACGGTTTCTTAATCTTTCCCAGCAGTCGCTTAGGGTTTCCCGTCTATTGGCGCTGTTTAAGGCTTCTCTTTAGCTTTGGGATTATCGTTTAACGTTCGGCCGACCTCTAATGAGATAATCCCTTGAATTCTGCTCGTCTAATCTAATAAGGATTGCAAAACATCTGAAGGTCTATAAGGACGTTGTAAAGTACATTAGGTAAAACGAAAGCAAACTATAAGTATTCCTTCGGCGTCAGTTTAATCTTGTTCGCGCCATGCAATAGGAATATATTAAAAATGTCAAACTCCAGTATAAGTAACCGACCGCTAGCGATGATCTGAACACGCCGAAAAAGAAATGTACGTCAGTAACGTCGATAACTAGCAGGGCAAAAGTTTCGGATGCTCATCTTTTGTATTTATTACCTCTGTAAACAATTTGTTCCTCCGCTTGAATTTAATAAACACAAAACAGACTAAAAAAGAACTAAAATTGATCACATTGAATCATAAACAATCAATGAGAAATTCATATTAATTAAATAATAAATACGTTGTTCTAGTTTCGTCCTTGAGTTCTGTGCACCAACTTTCTCATACAGACAATCATATTTTGATCACCTTTTCGTAGACACGGTTTCATAGTTATATTTTGTGAGAATCTAGCGGATATTTTTACGATTGATATGTTTCAGTAGTGCACCAAATTTTAGTTTTTGGTACAAACATAATTTGAATCTTATCCCATATTTCTGCTAGAAGCGGTTTGGTTTTGTATTACGAGGGAATATTTCTGATGCCCTTCTTTAATTGAGTACCAAATTTCACTTTTACACTATTTTTGGTTTTGCTATATTTCTCGAAATCTATTAAAAACGGATGGTTTGGGGGGTTTGCTTTTTGGTACAGATGCTAATTATCAGTTCTTACCATATCTCCTAAAATCTACCTGATATCCCATCTCTATCAGATTCTTTATTAAATTTTTGTTTTTTGGTACAGACACAACTTTCAATTCTTTCAATATTTCACAAGAACTATTATTATGTACCAAAAGTTGCCTATTGATTCAGAAAATGTTTGCATTATTTGTTTCTTACATAATCTTTCAGTTGTGTACCAAATTTCACTTTTACACTATTTCAATCTTCCCCATATTTCTGCTAGAAGCGGTTTGGTTTTGTATTACGAGGGAATATTTCTGATGCCCTTCTTTAATTGTGTACCAAATTTCACTTTTACACTATTTTTGGTTTTGCTATATTTCTCGAAATCTATTAAAAACGGATGGTTTGGGGGGTTTGCTTTTTGGTACAGATGCTAATTATCAGTTTTTACCATATCTCCTAAAATCTACCTGATATCCCATCTCTATCAGATTCTTTATTAAATTTTTGTTTTTTGGTACAGACACAACTTTCAATTCTTTCAATATTTCACAAGAACTATTATTATGTACCAAAAGTTGCCTATTGATTCAGAAAATGTTTGCATTATTTGTTTCTTACATAATCTTTCAGTTGTGTACCAAATTTTACATGCTGGCTGCTCTTCGGTTCTCGGGTTCTCTGCCGTGTAGAAAGTTTCACTTCTGAAGAAGATCACGACAAGATGATCGAAACGTCAAGTAATTCAAACTTTCTACACGGCAAATTTTACATTTTAACACAAACACGGTTTTCAAGCTTCGTGGACATTTCTAGAAATATATTAGAAGTCGATGATTTTACTGTCTTTGGCATTAATTCTGGTATTTCAATATTTGCAAATACTTCCGATTTTGTCTCTCAGTTGTATGTACCAAATTTCACTTTTTTAGAATTTCATCCACAATTCTTGAAATTTATCAGAAATTGATAGTTTTATATAATTTAAGATTATTTATTATACCATCTTTCAGTTGTGTACCAAACTCTACTTTTTGGTACAGACACCATCACTTTTTTTTTTTCATGTTTCTAGGGGGTCTACTAGAAACGGATACTTTTGCATCTATATCATTCTTGATTCGTATGTACCATCTTTCAGTTGTGTATCAAACTCTACTTTTTGGTACAGACACCATCACTTTTTTTTCATGTTTCTAGGGGATCTACTAGAAACGGATACTTTTGCATCTATTATCATTCTTGATTCGTACACCAAATGTATACAAATTTGGTACTGAGATAATTTCCAGTTTTGTCCATGTTTCACCAAATTAAAGAGTGATAATGGTGACTTAACTGGGAAAGTTCCTGTTCTATTTCAATTCAATAATGTACCAAATTTTACTTTTTGGTACAAAGTGCCTGTACCAATGTGATTTTCACAAAATTTTAGTGAAAACACAAGATCTTATAGCCCTAGTGCCTTCCCTCACTTGTCACACGAATTGCTACTTTTAGAAGAAAAGGTACGATTTTATCATTTCTTTCATACTTCTTTTACGTTATTTGGATCTCTGTCTGAATGTCTCTCAATAGCTTAAATTGTGGCGATTTACATTCCCGTACAGGATGAAGGTTGCTTCTTCGGAAAAACTTATCGTGTTTGCTTGCAATTTTTTCCCTCATTACCTCACTAAACTCTAATCTACGGTCGAAGTCATCTTGACCTAATTCTTGCAATAACTTAATTTTATATGTTGAAGGTACTCTTATTAGCAGAATAAAATTTAATTATATAACTTGGTATTGATAATTTTTCATGTTCTAGGAATTCAATTTCATAACGAATCGTATATAGCTTTCCCTAAAATATATAATAAATTATCTCGATATAGGATTTCTTCCCCCAGCAAAGACAATTGAACATCCATCGGACCTCGTACCATTCGCACCAGAGCAATTCGTCAACCATTAACGAATCCGTCCAGATAAGAAGAAACACCCCCTATTTCTCTCTTTATCCCCCATATAGAAGAGGATCCTGACCAAGCAATCGGAAAAAATGGATCCGGCAAGGTCGGTCCACCCAATCCGAAATCAATTTCGCCTCGGAATATCTCCGTTCCACATACATATGTGGATGTTATTTGATTTTCCGCGATATTTATGATTTCATGCGCTCCCGACTGCTAAATCCGACGGGCCGAGCGCCTGTCACAGCGCCCTGCGCCCACCCAAGTCCCTCGCCGTAAGGCGCTCCCCTAACCCATCGCCTTTATCTATTATACAAGTACGAATGGGAGATCGCCAGAAAACATTCGATAAAATTTGTATAAAATCGGAGCAAGAGGAGCCATAAATCTCTCGCTTAAGGATATTGTTCTGGAGACGTGACACGTTCGGGCGGTAGATGGCGCGCCTGTCTTTGATGCTAAGTGTACTCGAAACTCCCTTTGCCTTGGATTGGGAAACTGTCCTCTTTCCTCTGCGCTTCGTCCTGTCCCTGTCACGTGGTTGTAAAAGTTTTCTTGTCCGAAGGCCGAATATGCCGTGGCTGAGGTGGGAGTGGTCTTTCCTAACGTCCAAACTGCTGTTTTACGACTTCGTTCGAGTCGGTTAATCTTTTTTATTCGATAAAAAAAATAATCATTCCCATTTTACTAAGGAAACGAGCATAGAGATGATAGAGTCCTGATATTGAACTCAAAACTGCCATCAATTGAAATGCGCCATATTGGAACACAAACGTCATCAATGACGTCGATACCATGGCAAAAAGTTTCTTTCAACGCCATATAAAAGTACGTAGGAAAAATCTAATACAAGTTTCATGAGATCTTCACGACTTGTCATAACAATCCAACATTGTATGTTGTCTTTAGGAGTAAATAATATACTGCAGTAGTTGTTGTATAATTTATTGACGATTAAAAAGTATTAGTTTACTTAATTCCTTCCTTATTGATTTTTCTAGTATTTTTCTGTAAACTTCTTCGCTAAATTATGAAATCTAATTTTGCTATAAGACAATATTATGGTTTTACTTAAAATTGAAACATGAGTTTTGTTCCAGAGGTGACATATCTAACAAATGATAGGATAAACTAAAAAAATGTTTTGGGGAACATGACTTGATAGTAAATAAACAAAAGTCGATAGGAAGTTTTCTTCTTGTGGAATCTTGTTTCCTGTCAAGACCATTACTTTCCGAATTTGTTTTTCGGTGAACTGGCAAATATATCGTACCTCCTTTGATGGGCAGATTAATTTACCTAAGAACTAGTGAAGAAAATTTAAAGAAATATAAATGTTATACATCATTTATTTACCTCTACCCTTTGTTTTCTGGTACATCAAGTGATTCTAAATAAAAATATACTTTTTTTAGATTTTCTTTGTCCGAATTCAATGTTGGAATAACTCCCTTTTTAATTCGCACAATCTGTCCCGTTCTATCAAAATCCTTTTGGAGGAAATGTAGTGAACAAACATATGCACGTTTATTTTTGCAGGAATTTATGGCACCCCCTGTAACAGTAATCCACACAACAATGTTTCGGCATTCTACAAAAAATTATTTCACATAGGAACACTAAGTATTATCATAATTTCAGAATATTTTTAAGCTATGGCATTATTCTGCAACTTACATAGGAAAAGTTAGTTCTCCGTCATCTTTGTAACTATTGCTTTTGCAGGATTTTACACGACACGATGGCATCACTTTTTTTTAGGAAAAACTACCTGGATTAATTGTCATATACGCCCAATTGTTTAATGCTATAATATGCATATTTACACCACAGCTTTACACGTAAAACCAAAATATCGGGTGAATAATATATAATATTCGAAACAGTCCTTGAAAGAATAAAGCAAAGAATGTAAATAAAACAATCAAACTGCAAGGTTATGTAGCATCAGTCAACTTGCAAAAAACTTAACGTGACTTAACGCAAATACTTCCTAAAGAAAACTAACGTAAGCATGACGCTACATGAAACATGACGCATATAATGGCGTCTGTGTTCCAAGATGTCCTTTAGGCTTTTGATGGTGCGTCGTAGCAATGCGCATACGGTTCATTTCCAGTCTATCAGGTCTGTGGTTTCATGACATTTTAGGTTAGTTTTTCAAATACTTTATAACTTATAGTCCACTTCACCTATTTTTAACATCAATACAAAGCTGATAAGCATGGACATTACATGTTTAGCCTCAATGTAATGTGTGCAACCACATAAATAAGATTCAAATACGTCATAGATCTACTCTCTAATACCATATTAAAGGAATTATAACAAAAATCCCAAAAGAAAGGTGAAAAAATCCCTTACCACAAAATTATTATATTAAAGGAGTTTATAAAGTAAAATTTTGTGGTCAAAATGTCAAATGCTCTAGAAGAATCATGAACCCCACGCAAGATGTCCTTATGTCTTTGTCTCGAATCGCCGTTTAGCGTAGTGTGGAGAAATGTCAAATTTTAAATATGCAAACAAAAATCTCACCGCCTAGCAATATGATTTCAAATGATAAACGGCTGGGTCGCGAATATTCAAGATCATTTAAAATATCATGGTAAGAAAAGTGCAAATGACTTTGTGGCAGTACTTGTAAAGAGAATTTATTTTGTTGGTTATGTTTACTTTGGAGTGACATTAAAAACACTTGGACAACCCTTCCCTGTTATAAAGATTTAAAAAATTCCAGTCGAAGCACAAATCTACATAAAAGTTTTGTTTGTGATCAAAAAAAATTAAGCTGTTGCAATCCACAAGCCGCCACTGATACAGGCTACAAGTATTTTCAAGTTTAAAGCATACCAGACACCATCCATTGTACAGCTAAGATTCTAGACTTAGATTTTCTCTTCAAGAAGCCGTGCTGATTCGGCGAAATTATGTTTTGTTAAGTGATTCAATAGTTGTGATTTCAAAACAGATTCAAACACTATTGACAATGCAGGAAGGGTGGAAATATGTCGAAAGTTTTGCGGCTCTTTTTATATCATCGAACTATTTTAGATGTTTTGAAAATATTTGGAAAAGATTCCACTTCAAATAAACTGTTAATTTCTTTATTTATTCTAAATAAGCGGATGGTTTAAACTTTAGAAAACTTAATTAAACAAAATTATCACTTTGCTTTGCTTCATCAACTCGACCTCCGAACGATCTCGAACATACCCGAATGATACGATTCAAGAAACCCTTAATCAAGATCGCGGAATGTGTAATTTAATTATTAAAAATTCTAGCCCCGCCAGCGTTCCTATAATTAAATTTTGCGTATCTCTCTGTATACGACTTCGCTTACATCCGACGTATAAAGCTAATGAAACGTCAGATCGCAGGCGTCCGCCTGGCGTGATTAATAGCGGCCGAAGCAGAAAACCGGAACTCCAACGCCATCTACTCGCACCACCAGCAATGCGACATCAGTCGGAGCGGCGACACCTGCCGGAACCCTCGCAAACGAACCGGAACCGAATTATGACCCTTTATGGGCGACGATCTTAAGTGGATGGGGAGTTCAAACTGCACCCCTTCGTTAGCTCTCGTTAATCAGGCGCCGAATTCAATCGGGGAATTACCGAGGCAATGCATGTTACCTGTTCCGTTTACTTACGTCGTCGTTAAACCTGGTCGTCTGCATGTACAAACAAAATGTGGTTTTAAGCTCAGTGGGCGAATCCAGTATTTCACCTAGAGGTTGTCAAGTTGAGCAAGCTGTGAATCCCCGGGTCTACTAATGTCAATATTTGATCGCGCGACCGTAGGAAGTGACCTGATGCTTGTTAGAGCTCTAAGGCGATTGATGTTCGCTGGTAATCAGCGTTATTGGGTTAGGATTCCAGTAGGATGTTGGAAATTTTATTTATTTTGAGAATTCTCTCGTTAATCCTTAAAATCTAGAAAGCAGTGAAGGTTTTCAAGAATCTTTAGAAAATGAGCATTTATTAACATTAGAAATATCTCGACATTGTTTTAATTCTTCTTACCTTGAGCAAATTATCATTATATTCTATTTTCTTCTTTTCTTTTTGTATTTTTACTAACAATAATAACTATAATTATGATGTGATAATTGGCTGTTATATTTAACAATAAATTGCCCATATCGAAAGTTATATTCTGTTATGCGTCATATTATTTATTATGCTGTTATAAAATAACATAACGTTACCAGTTCTTAACAGAAAAGATACTTACTTGGTATGAAAAAATGTCTGATTGTATGTTACTTCAACATAAATTCAAGTATAACAAATTTTCATTTGTATAACAATTTTCTCTTGTTCTGTACGCATAAATCACCCGCACTGCCAACTTAAACCCGAACGATTTCCTTATATAAGATATTTTCGGTCGTGATCATCTATTTCATTCTCAGAGAGATGCCGCCAGCGTCACAAATAGACCGCTCCTGCGCGCCCTCTGACCGTGCGACAGGATAAACAAGGCACCGACGCGTCACCAGGGCGAACGGTTAAAATTTAAATTGATGTAATGAGATGGAAATTGGATCAGAAGGGACGATAAATTACAATACAAAGCCTACTTTAATTAAAACGATAATTAAAAAAAGATAGGTATCTGGCCTAAGTCACGCTCGGTAAGAAAATTACCGCCGACGGCGCTAGAGGTCGCTATTTTCGCGTTTTCTATAGCGTATTTCCGGAATAACATTTTGATACTGCAACCATGTCTTTGTATAGCGAAAATTTATTTCTAGATTTAGAAATAAATTAGAAAAGAAAATGAATGCGTATTGAATTGATACAATATTAACTTTTCTAATGCCTTAGAATAATGTGTCACCCTGTATAACGTAGAATTGGGAATAAAACGTGACGTGTCTTTGGAATTTAACATAAAAGCCGATATTTACTTACCTCTGCAACCGGGCAAGTACAGCACATAATGAAAAATGGCCTTGAATATAATCTCTTAGTTTTTTGCCCCATGAGTAGTGATGTTCCGATACTCCTAAAAATGCAATCAACAGCTCGCAAGTTTTCTCCCGGTATACTCTCATTCTGAAAACTTGTTAAGTAAGTAAGAAATTGCAAGATATTTCATAAAATTAGAAACAACTTCCAGTAAACACTGAAAAAATCTGTAATCTGTGTCGGTATTATAAAGAAGAAAAATACAACAAAAAAAAAGTCAAACGCCTATCTACCTAATTCCAGAAGCAGTGCAGAAAACACACGCCATAACAATACATTAATCGCTCAGCGAGTACTGTGCCGAAACGTCTGGTAAAAATGCTCGAGCGGGCCATTCGTTTTTCCGTAAACTAATTTTTCAGAAGCCACGTGATTTACTCTAAAATTTCGTCGACGATAAAGATGTCCAGAAAATAAAAATAAAAGTCTAAATAAAGACAGATGTCAGTTCTGGGTGCGAGCGTGTTTCGGATAGACTCGTATAAACACCAAATCTAATTTCAAATATTTAGAACGAATATAATAAACAGAAGATTGCGTTTCCCAAACTGTGCATGTCGTGTGTATATTATTATAGTTATTCAGTTTCACTAAGGCCTGTTTGAAATACAAATTTATGGCCTTAAATTATGTAGAGGTGTAAAACGTATGCATAGGTAAATATTTAATTTTTTTTTTTTTGTTAATCTTAACAAACGGTTTCGATGAAATTTTATTGTGAAAACCATCTATAACAACTTCAAGTTAAGTATATATTTGTCTTCATATTTCTACTTCCTGCACTACGTATTTAGAATACAGTATTGTAGTACAGTAGACAGCTGTTCTAGTTAATATATACAACGTGTGTCAAAAGTAGGGACCATGTGGGATTTTTTTTAGTACTTTTGAAAAATTGTAATATTGCAATAGAGTTTGTGCATCTTTTAAAATCAACTTGAGACTCTTTGAACGCAGTTTTTGTTTTAACCGTGAATAGATGAAGCTGAACCCTGACGAAAATGAAGTGTGGGTTTTACAAGCGGTAATAGAAAATCCAAATACAAGTTTAAAGAGAATGTCAAACCACCTAAATATTATCATAACATCGTTGAGAAGATTATTAAAAAGTTACACCTACACAAAGTTCAACTGCACCACGATTTGTTGCCACTTGATCAGGAAAACCGCACAAGATTTTGCACAAGAATACCAAACTTAATTTTAATCTTTATGCTGGCAAGTTATTTGAAACGCATCGCCAAAATAGATGGTCGTCGAGTGTTTGTGGCTTCTTTTGTTAGTTAATTTCAACGTTCCGTCGTATATGACTCGTTCGGTTTTACTATGAACGTGTATAATAATTTAATACAATGTCGTCAAAGTCAATTTAAGCTAAATCTGCCCATGAACTATGAATCATATCATTTGCTTTATTACCATGATTTCATGCTGATCTATTTTACGGTGAATGAATAACTAAACTTTGAATAATAATGTGTCGTTGATTTCCATAGACGCCAGCGTTAATATTCAGTTTTCGTTGCATAAGTATCATTAAAATATTTTTGTAATATTAATTTTCTGAATAATTTTGAGAAATTTATTTACATCTGAAGTCGGTTTTCTTTTTTTTTTTCTTACTAAGCAAATTACTTTGAAAAGCAGAATTTTGCAATATTAAACGTGTCTTTTCATACTGCCAACTTCATCTTCCTTGTATTGCACGGGAACTTACCATCAGAGCTTAGCTCGTAAAAAAGAGCATATGTCGTCCTGCTTATACAACTAGTGTTAAAAGTATTTAGAAAAGTTGTTTCGCTGTTACCTACCATGCACCACACATAACCCATGCGTCACCTGATTATGATTAAGCGTCTTTTTACACCGACGTACAGCCATAATTAAGTTATAACTCATACATAAGCATAAGGCTTCATGAGCACCGATAAATTATCCCGGTCGTGGACGCGAGCCGTCTCCAGCATCCGCCCGTCGCGAGAGAGGGAAAGAGAGCGCGCGAACCGAGGCCCTCCGCTGCTCCGTAAGTCTTCCCACTCGAGAGCCATTTGTCAAGAGCCATTAGTGGTACTTTGCAAGACCGAAGTTGGCCGCGGCAACGTCGGCCCGTCACCCGGTAACAAGCGGATAACTGAAATAAAGAGCTCACCTTGCCTCTGTCGGGAATTATCTCGCTTCTCGGCCGTCGCCATGCTATCGAGGGTACTGAGGACCATTCGTTTCGATCAGTTTCGGAAACTGTCACCTGCCTGAAAGCGTGCATTTGATTTAGGACCGCGTGCGATAGTAGATATATACGTATATACAGTCAAAGGGCTCTCTTTGTCGAAGGACGGTACTTGTTGCTAACAGAACTGAAATGAAATCCGCCCAGAGGTCAGATGAGAAGGATTTTATTATTATATCCAAAGAATTTCTACCAAAAACGTTATAGCGTGAACACTTTACAGGGGAAAGCCGTTATTTTGGCAAATATACCTTTCAAACATCTGGACAATACCGTCCTTAAACAGTTTTTATTTAACGAAATATACATCTAAACATATTCCTGATGAATCAAGTCTTCGAAAAACATATTTTCTAAAAATATATAGAGAAGTTACGGATAAAATTAAAAACGATATAAAGTTTAATAAAAGATCATTGCCGATTTCCAGGGAGATACATATACAATCAACCAACAATGCATTTTGATAACTTCTTACTTGCTGGAAGGCTTAAATTGCGCGAACTTTGGTGTTTACCATAGGTTACCTCATAAGGTTCCTTCACCTTGCTTCGACCGCAGCATAGCCGTCGTTGTAACTCATCGAAGACAGTTTGTAGGTGTCGAGCGCGCTTCCTGCTGTGTTGACAATTCGAATAAATCGACACGGTTAACAGCGCTCTCTAGCGCGATCCGTACTAAATGATTTCTCCTCTCGGGCCCTGTAGAATATGCACACAGTCTTCAGAAAATATCCATCTATTAGAACGATGTACAAACAGGATTTATTCAAACTTGAAAAAAGCATGAATATTTAAATATTCCATTTTGTAATCTTTGAAAAAGTTATCTTTTTTGTTATTATTATATGTATAAATATAACTCAAAATATTCCCCTCTTGATGTAACAAAATAAATACTTGAGTCAGTTAAAGTCAACTGATATATTTGAGTTTATAAACAAGTAGAGTAGTGTTCCTTTTATAAATTTAAAGTCTGTTGCGTCTAAAACATGTAAAGGTGTAGTCGCCGTCACGATATTTTAAAATGACCTGAGTTCGTACGAATCGGATTATAAGCGTTCGCTATTGTTCTTACCTGTGAACAGTAATCGTTTACAGTATTTGTCTATAGCCCCTTTTAAATTTTTCGGAATACCCCCTCAATAGACAAATACTGTAAACGTTTTATTACTCTTATAACCCGATTAGTACAAATTAAGGTCATTTTAAAATATCGTGACGGCGACTATAATAGAGTATCATAAATTTTGAGGCTCCAGGCTTCAAGTCCTGCTGCTGACTTGCAATCCTTTATATGCTTCACACTTATGAAAGTAACAGGGCTATTGTTTACGATCATTGCCATATTTGTTTGAATTGCTGTACACAGTCCAGTCAATTCTGTGTGTGGTCGTAAAAAATTACCAAACCAATTTCAAACTGCAACGTTTTTTTCTTAGAGGAACTGCAACAGTTTCCAATTTTATATACTGTTTTGTACAGCCAACATATTTGACGCATTTTTTTCTATTTTTCAGAATCTGTTGGGGACCACGCAAGTGCACGAACGGCGGTTGCCGTTTCCGGTCCGACTCCGTTGGCCGTTTCGACAGCGGCTAACACTAGCGCGACGGGGCCTCGGGAATGCGCCGGCTGCGGCAAGCGCATCACAGAACGCTTCCTCCTCAAGGCGTTGGACCTCTTCTGGCACGAGGATTGCCTTAAATGCGGCTGTTGCGACTGCAGGCTGGGGGAAGTCGGCTCCACACTCTACACGAAAGCTAACCTCATCCTGTGCAAGCGAGATTATCTCAGGTCAATAGATTTCTTTCATACACCTTGATTCATTGCTGCCCCGTTTTTATTTTTATATATATATACTATATAGTCTAAGAATTTAAGATATATTCATTAAAAGGATATATTATAGTGTCAGAAAATATTTCAAACATTCTAGAGATTTCACAGAAGTACAAACCGAAGAAACGTCCATCCCATTCGGCCTGGGAGAGATTGGAGGGGATGTAGGGCGGCTGAGGAAGGCGAAAATGTATTAATAATAAATACTTATTTTATGCGCGCGTGATAAGAATATCGAAGACTGCTTGGCAACGATGCCGGTTCCGAATCGACTGCAGATCGGCCCGCTCAGGGTGGCAGAGTCAATTTGGTGTAATGTAATTTTTATGGCACGCCACGGCAATAAATTTTATAGCAATCTACAAGGGGAAATTGGCGCTGGGCAGGAAACGGAGAGTTGCAAGAATATGTATATACATATATAATATACATTTTACATAAATTGCATTAACTGAAAGGCGAAATTCGAAAATCGTTAAATATAAATACCGTGGTTATGGGGTGACTTGATAAAGAAGATTTTGAACAGAAATCTTGTTTGAAATCTTTCTTATCAAGGCATGATTAATTTTTGTTTTAGAATGTGCAATAGAAATGAAGCATACTTTTCTGGAAAGTCTTTAGACCAATAAGGGTGTTTGCTCCAGCTTTTGCGCCTTTTAAAAAAGGGATTCAAAGATCAATTCCAAGCTACCTCACTATGAGGTTACTTACAAAAAAAAGCGATTGATTTTGAAGGCTTATTTCAGGTTTATAAGATGCAAAGAATTAAAAATAAAAAACACATTAATGACAAAATAAAGAACATTTGTGTTTATTAAAAAAAATAATATAAGTATTTACAATTTACAAGATCGTTGAAAATGCCTAACATACACTGAGTAGCATAAAGTATTGAGTAATTATGAAATAGCCAATTTTCCTATCTAATTCTAAAGTTAAACATAAACACAGCCTTCATTAACTTCATGAAATTTACTTGTAAACTAAGGTAGTTCCAAGATCGAGTCCTCATAAACTACCGCTTATTACCAAACGATCTCACCAGCATATTAAAATTTCGTTTACAAATATGATCATCTCATCCAGCTTTTTCAAGTCATCCCATGTTACGACACTGCAGAAACAGATTCTAAGCATATAAAAATGATATAAAATCGTCATTTGTAGAACCCTACTTCAATGCGGGCTTGCCCAAACTTATTTGTTCTTGTTTACTTTGGCTAAAATTCAGTTTTCTTTCTGATTACAGATTATTTGGGACGAC
Source organism: Cetonia aurata (assembly GCA_949128085.1). NCBI lineage: Eukaryota > Metazoa > Arthropoda > Insecta > Coleoptera > Scarabaeidae > Cetonia > Cetonia aurata. Next base: position 43,756,588 of record OX421885.1, read on the forward strand.
GGGATATTGTGCCGCCTGTAACAAAGTGATACCTGCCTTCGAGATGGTGATGCGAGCGAAAAGTAACGTCTACCATTTAGAATGCTTCGCATGTCAACAATGCAACCATAGGTACATCATTAACGCCATATTTCTGCATGAATGTCAAATGGGTGTAACGTGAACATAAATGGTTTTTCACTAAGAAGTCCCACTCTTTCTTCCGATCAAATTTGCTATAGACTCCCAGAGCTGGTAGAGGATCTTATCTGTTTGTCACAAAAAAAAAAAAAAAAACGCATCTCTCTATCTTCATGAATAACTGAGATACACTGCTAAAGTGCCCAAAACAAGCATGTTTTGGCATTTCAACCGCAGCTTTCTGTTAATCTTGTCAAAAACAAGGAACGCACACTCAGGTTGATGTTGAATCGACCAAATCTTTTACATTCTTTCAAATTAGAGATTCTTTAAATGAATGCGAACCGTTTAAAACCTTTTTCTATATACCGAACTTTATATATAGTATTTTTTATAATTGCCTATCTCATCCAACGATGCTCCATAATGATGTTCATAATCAAAAGTTTGCGACTGTATAAACCAAGAGCACATTAACCGACGACTCCGCCCTCTATATCGCAACCGAGGAATTGTAATATCGTTTAATTATACGCAGCAATGTAGACCGCTAACGACGCCGACGCCTCGCCGTCGGTCTCATTAGCGCGTCCGCTGGCATTCGAAACATGCGACGCCCAGTATACTTCCAGGGTGTCACGGCTTTAAGTTTACTGACATCCCAACTTTAGTTGTTCATTTTCGTTCTGCGAACATTCCAAACCGGTATAAAACAGAGTACGATAGAATTATAATTGATTACCTTAAAAGAAAAACGCTCTCGCAAGACGTCCTCCATTCCCTCCCGATCAATGATTTAGTCGGCATAATATTAACCGCAATATCACATTTAAGGGATCGTTAAATTTACATGAAATACGCGTTGCTTTTATTAGTAATATCTTTAAGTACGTACCTTATACGTCCGTAACGATTCCTTACGATAATCACGCACCTTTGCTCATCTTGAAAACAGGTTCTGCGTCGGAGATCGCTTCTATCTGTGCGACAATAAAATCCTCTGCGAGTACGATTACGAAGAGCGACTGGTCTTCGCCAATATGGCCTACAACCCGAGTAGTCTGGCTCACATACGGAGACAGGTCAGCAATCTACAGGTAGGTGCTCAGGTAATTAGGACCGTGCTGCCATCTATTATCATATTTAAAAATAACGAATCTGCAACGTGCTGCCATCTATTACTTGCGTATGTGACGATTTTTGTTAACGAATAGAAAAGAATGCCTTTAGTCGTTTCCGAGATATTTGATGTGGGAGTTTTAAGTGGCACGCCCTGTAATCAAAACCAACAAAAAAAAAAATAAACGAATATCAAACAAATGCTCAGCCACTTGATCTGAAGATATAATGTTATATCCTAAAAAGACAAATTTTAAATTGCTTCCAATTATTTGTAGTAACTTCAACATAAAGGTATTCAAATAAATGTTAAAAGGTATACAAATAATGATTAAAATTGCTAAAAAGAATTGCGTAAAATTTAAATGTGTCTATGAGAGATATTTAAGACAAATTATACTCCATAATCACGTGTGATACAATAAACCCTCCACCCTCTGTAAAGCTACCCCAAGCTCATCAGTCTAGCAACCCCAACAGCTTTTAGTCAGTCAGTCAGTCAGTCAAAGTAGATATATAGCAAGTAACCGCCTCTGGCTTTCAAACAAACCACTTTACTATCGCGTTGATGCACAATCCACTCGAGTCCATTTACCAAGGAACGTTTAATGATTCGCATTTGTCGTTATTTTTAACGTTTTATAAGGAGCAGTTCCCCTGCTTCCTGCGTTTCGGAGTCACTTTCCCGCTATAGCTCTCTTGTCATCTATCGTAGTAAATTTCCTAACCACTAGTTTATTTTCTACGTTTCAAAGTCGAGAAAACAGTGAAACATGCAATATATAGGAGTATATAATACACATACTACTAAATTATTATTATAATAACAAGTATTTAATACGACACTAAATCGAAAGCGACAGTCTTCAACAACGGCTTCAGGGAGTACCTCGATTTCTGCAGGAATGTAAGTAGGGCAAGCGCATCGTTTCTATGGACGTTCTCGGGGATCCAGTTCCATCTGTTAATGAGGATCTTGTTCATTACTTGTAATTTTGTAAATCTAAAGGAGATAACTTTGGTTTATTAGAACATGTTTCATTTATCAAAAGGTTTATTTATTGCTGAAAGGAAAAGTGCATTTTATTTAATATTTATAACTTTTAATTTACCTATATTAAAGGAAAAAGAAATTAAAATTGGGCATTGTTAAAAGAGCGAGCATAGCAGAATAAAATATGTACTGCAGGATATGAAACGTAAACTTTATTGCGCGAATATTGCATCGCCTCGACGCCTTACCAAATCCTCTTCAAAAATAACAATTTTTGCTAAATATATCTGTGGAAAAACACAAATTTACTCATGAATCGAAAGAACAACACCACCATTTTAGCCATTTTTACATGTGCTTACTTAAGAAAATCTATCCACCCTCAAAACAAACAAAACAAATCCTCCTATAGTCAGTGAGTAGTACCTACAAGTGGTTGTGGTTGAATTTCTTTCAGCCCGCCCCTGGAGACAATCTAAACGGTGTCCGGCACCCTTCCTCTACAGCCCTTCTGACGTCACCGTCATGTTACAGCGAGAAGAGTTCGGTGCTGGTCGGCCAACAGCGGCCGCCCAGTAGCAGCAACCACACGAGGGATGACGGCTCAAGCGGTTACGGGAGCCCCGATTCGGAGACGTTCGAACCGCCCCAATGACGTACGCGATCGCGCCTGGCCTAGGCCCGCCACGCAGCACTCTGGTGACGATGTGCCATTGTTAAGCGTCGCGCCGGACAGATTGACTGCCGAACGTGCGACGATGCTCACGAGCGAGTGCGGTTTAACTGGGAACTGCTCGGCCTTAGGATGGAAGGAGTTTTTTAACTGTGTTAATAAGGAAGACGTGTAAGGATCTTGAAGAAGGTTATGTAAAAATTAAAGCTGGGTTTATGTGAATTTATCAAAGTTGTTGAGGAAAAAAGGTTTTTGATGTTTTGAGCCCCCATACAATGATCATGCAATTTATTAAAATGTGTTTTGAAGTTTCAAAATATACCCCATTGTGACACTTCTATTTGCCTGTCAAGTATCTCAAAATATTGCAACCATAAAGAATGGCTGTGTTTTTTAATTACGCTTATTGTTCGAGTGCTATTTACTCGAGCGAGCTTTGGAACTGTTAAACCTGCTCGAACAAATGTCATTTAAAAAACGACTTGTACACACTTCTTGTTATCTCTCAGTTCAGTCTATTATTATTATATAACCTTAAATTACGTCTCCTATCCCCTAACTTGTTCGTGTTTGTAAATTTGCATTTTAATTTAATATTTTTAACTCTAATAAGTACGGTACTTTATTTATGAAAAGAATAAGATCGCTTATCTACCTGACTTACACTCATTTTTTAGCAAAATGGATCATGTACACTTAAAACACTTATTTTGCCTGCATATGTACTTACATTCGGTAGTTATGTCAAATTTTCTAGGTTATGTTCGAGTTCTAATTTAACGTACCACCCCTTAGCCTAGAGCATTAAAAGACTGTTCGAACTCTGTATTCGAGCAATTAGTGTAATTTTAAAACGCGGTGCGTAATCGCTCAAGTGAATTAAAAAACGGCATTTTAATCCTTTCATACTCGGAACAGCAATTCAAGTAATTAAAAAACGCACCCAATGTTTCTATTTTTCTTTCTAATTTATGAACCTCGAAAGATTTATTGTATTTTAAACTACCGATATTCAAGGTCTAAATGAATAAAAACTGCCACCCTAGTCTTGCCATGATAAAAATCATATTAGTGTACAAAAAAAGGACAGAAATCCATAACTTTTTATCAAACTTACGTATTTTTTTAAGGTTATGCAACATAAATGTGTACTGTGAATGCACTTAAATATTGAACTTGATTCCAACACTATAGTTTTCGTTAATATCCGGTAGGTAGTTAAGCAACATATTATTTAGACATAACAGCAATTACAGAATGATATAACCTCTTACTTTTGCAACGCTTAACGATTTCGGTTAACGAAAATGTTAAAATGCATCAAAAATCGTATCAAATAGATTATAAATCACATGTTAATCGCAAATATAACCTACAGAAATGAGGTATAAATGAAGTAATGTTACTTACCATAACAAACCAATTTCTAATTCTGGTAACTGCAGTTACAGCAGAGACTCGACATTTTCAGTACCTACCTAATCGAATACCATGAAATACAGTTTTTCTTTTTTCAAGGAACAGATTGCTAAGGTTTGTTGTGGTTTGATACACAGCGTTCACAGTAAGTGTAAGTACTAAAAGTTCTGACAGTTGTAACTGTAACCTATTTCATTCGTTATGTTTGTTCCGCTTGATCAAAGAATTCATCTGTAATTTTGTTCCATTTAAAAAAAATCAATTTAAACTATGAAACAACACAAAAAACTAGGACAGCTTCACATTCTTGGCTATGTTAGACAAACGTAAATCGACAGCTAACATCAGTTAATTCAAAACTGTTTGAGGCTGTCGTTGGTCATTAACTTTTGCTTTCGCTGATTGTATTGTCGGACATTGAAACTTAAATTACATAACCTCAGATTGTTTTATGTGACAGAAATGCCCTGAATTTCAATTTTATCTTTTTTTCAACCGTTTGATACACAGAATTTCAAATTTTAGGAATGAAAGAGCCGTAGTTGAAAATTGACAAAATTTGGATTATAATTCTTTTTGTTATGATGGGTATGGGGTAAGGGCATTGAAGGAGTGTTTTTAGTTTGGGGTGCGAATATCAAGAAAATGATTTTGGCTTGAGCTGGGAACAGAGATGGGACGAATACAGCGAGTGAAATATAAGGAATTACAACTGTCAAATTTTGACGTTTTGTAACCTTAAATTTGTTAAATTCTTAAAATTTTGTGAATTTCCGCAATTTTTGTATAGAAATTCTATACAAATTTCTATAGATGCTATTCTGAAATAAGTTTTATGTGAAAAATTTTTAGGTCTGTAGACGGGTAGCACAAATTCCAGTTACATCAATGCACAATACAAAGTATTATTGTTTTCAACCGTGGGTTGGTAAACCGGGTCATCATAAAACTTCCACAAATATTACTGCTTAAATTGGTCCTCTCAAAACGTTCTTTCCCATTCTCATTTTCAATGGAAACCTTACTAAATTAAACTTTCGAAATTTAATGTAACCGTCGTGTAACCTTCATTTTTTCCTACAACTTTGATAAAATGTTTAAATATATAGACACATTAGATATATCTTACATTCATAAAATATCAAAATTCATGTGCCATACTTTAAAGAACCGATAAAATATATTGAAATTAATTTGTTTCTTTGAATACATTTTTTCTCTTAATTATGGTGTTTCTCGACTAAATCCGCATACTATCCTTATAACATATTGAGATCTCAGAACGTGCTAGTCTAACTTGCCAAAAAAAGAAAAGAAAAACTTTGAAAACCGCAAAAACGCGAAATCACGGGCATCGGATTCAGATCGACTGGCATTGACTTACATTTAGTATACGACTTTAACTATTCCCCTATACTGAACTGTTGTACATACTCAATATTATGCGAATTCCCTGCGTAAACCGAATGAATCAGCAGGGCTTGAACCCACGCTATCGATCAAAATGATCTTAAACTACTACATATTAAAATAAATGATAAATAATGTAAATAGTACCTACGTAATAAATTAAAACTTTATGAATAAGGAAAAATGATGGATATATTTGTTATTTTTTTCAAGTGATATAACGAAGTACATTTAATGGAAGTATAATTTAGATATAATCACGAAAGATCATAATTTTTCATATATTTATATTATGCAAATACATTATAAATTCTGTACGATTAACATTCAATAATATATTGTAACTTCCACAGAAACGACCCCTGATGACGTTCGACATATTTATTATTTAATATTTGTGACATAACCTACAATATCTGATGTATATTAAAAACAAAACTTGTATACTATTTTCGTGGCCTGTTGATCGAATCTCAGGTTAAAAAAAACTGTTTTTCCTACAAAGTTTATGTAAGATTGTGCCCGGAATTCATTGAGTATTCTAAAACAATTGGATAGGTTACTAAAATTTATATTTATTACATTGATTATTGTAGAACTCATAAAGATAAATTCACACTTATTTATGGTAAAAAAACACGTAATATTGATAGCTTAATAGCAATTAAAATAATTTGTAAAGTAAAATCGCCTTTGCCTAATGTCATATCTTACATAAACTTTTTCTTTTTGCAACCCCGATTTTTGTACATAGATTAATTAATAATTACTATTAAGATATAATAAACTTGTGATTATATATAAACCTTGTATAATTTGTATAAAAGCCAAAATTGATTGATATAAAATCGTGGATCTTCCTATTCGTATTTTTACAACTTGTTTTTTAAACATTTTATCATATTATTATAGTTATTATTCAATTGTTTTTAATTATTATTTTGTATTCTATTCCTCTTTGTTATCTACTGTTAAGCGTAGAATTATTTTATTTTTTAAATATTTTGTCGAGATTTTTGAGTCAATTCTTTTTTTGTATTTATTTAGAGGTCATATTATGAATAAAGAAACAAAATTATTGGTTCTGAAATGTTGTATATAAAATAGTTATGAAATTGAAAAATAAATGTTGTCTTTTCGTTAAAAAAATATATATTTTGTGTTTTTATTTCTTCCCTGTGGTACAAATGAAAATAGTAAAGGTAGGTAAATTTATGCAATAAAGTATTTTTATCAGTGAGCTAAAATATTGGTAAGCATCCCTCATTATTTAAAAAGAAGACAACTACTTGTGAGTCTATAAGGAAATATTTTCTTATAGTTGTTTTTAACTAAATATACGTTTTTACAAACAAAAACACCTAAAATCTGTTTTTACACCACCAAGTGATTGCGACATCTATTCCACATTTGCTTAATTGTTATCCAAGCAACAAATCGAAGCTAACTAGAGCTAAAATACAATTTCCTAACTTATTGTTAGTACATTCCATAAGAGAATTATACAATATACTAGTAATGTCATCTATAATTCGTTGACAATATGTATATTAGTATATTTCGGTAATTGTAAAATATATTTATAATATGAAATTATGGAGAGAATAAATACTTTTAGAAAAATGCATAAATGAAGGTTCCTACTTTTACAGTAACCTATTTTACCACTTACCCAATAGTTTAATACTTCTCAACATTAGATGGCGCCTCAAACGAAATTTCCACACATATTAGTACGTCATTTAGTCCAGAGATACCGGCACTCAGCACTATTTAATCTAATTAACAGTACAACTTTTGCTACTCACCACATGATGTCGCCACAATTTACAATTTAAATTATCTATTTTCATAAAAACATTCATTCTAAAAATACCATCGTTTCAGCATCCAATTATATATTTAATAATATAATAAGACCGCAGATGTTAAGTTTTATAAATATCCCCGAGATATTAATATTTATTATAATAATATTTCACAGTGACGAGAATCGAAAAAATCCGCGGAATTTTGGCGAGTTATCCGCCGCTGTTTTGGCTCGCATCCCAGATTATTATATTACGAAAGCGTGGCGGCAAAACAGCGATGCGTTCATATAAAGCGATTTTCAACAAGACTCGCAGAACCAAAAACGTATACTGCAGGTGATTCTGAGTCGATGACGTGGAAGGTAGCAGTGTTTTAAATACGTCCATAATTGCTTAGAAATGTGTGTATTCGTTACATCCTCCTAAAAATAGAGAGATTGTGCGATGATGGAATGTTTAGATTTAGAGGTGAGCTACAGCTATTTTCGGATCGTCAAGACGTTTTGTGAAAGAATGTACTAAGGTAAATAAATATATGAATAAAATAATTTATATTTGAGATATTTTTACATTGTTTTTTTAACGTTCTTATTTTATATTTATTATTTTGCAGATCATTGATAGAGGGCAGTGTGAAATTTTGACGTCCAATATCACGCTGTGAGGTTATGTTCGTGTAAATATAAATAAAAAACAAATCGATTGATTTTATTCAATTTTTATTGTCGTTTTTATTTGGATGTGTTGAATTAAGTTACAAGTTTCATCATCATTATCATCTTACTTACACCCTAATAGAGACAAGAAAAAATAAAACAAAGTTAAATCTGAGTAAAGTTATCCGAATAGAAATAAAAATAAGCCATAACGATACAATATAATGTAATCATAATATAACATAACAACAATTAATAAATTATTCTGTATTTGTGTGTGTGTGTTTCCTTCAATATTACAAAACAAATTATCGAAGCATATAAAGCGCAAAGCTATAATCATAATAAATAAATTGCTTTTACTGTGAGATGTGTTTTTAAGGTTAAGTTTGGTACGTTTTAAGATTAGACCAAAGGAATCTGGCCAGTGTAGATATATACAAAAAAATCTCAGGTGAACCTGGTCGTTTCGAGGACGGAGAAAGTCTTTTCTCTTTTTCTTACTATACGTTTATTTGTTTACATAATATTCGTTCTTGTAATCAAAGACGTTCGAAGTGCTCCCTCAAGTCTCCTCAAGTTACACATGGAAAATTGACAAAAATAAAGATAGAGGTTATGGAATCATATGATAAAGTGGGAAGGAGACATTTTTAGTCCTTCCTTTAAAGAAAAATATGAACCTACGAAATTATAAGTAAGTATTGTATTATTTGTCTCTGCATTTTTGTTATATGGGAAGAAAAAGCATACATTTGCTAAATTATTTTTTCATGAGTAATATTATTATAAGCTAAAAAAAATTATATATTTTTATACAGCCTTTCATTAATTAAAATTGTTAGAGGTCAAATGATTCTTCCTTGAATTTATTTATAATTTTTTTTTCGTTGGGGAAAATCATTTGAATTCCAAATCAAAGTAATTAAATTAAGTGAAGTTAAAAATATACACAAATATATGATAATAATATGTTATAATCGCCATCTAAATCGGAGAATTCGAGGGATTCTTATGCCATCGTTAATGTACCAGCACCCATGCCGAAACCTACGCCCTTCGGGCCGAAATTCTTTCCGTAACAACCGCGGCAGTAAATTTCACCGTTGGGAGCGTCATTCAAATTCGTCGAATCTAAAGATCTATTGCAATCGGCGCAGCTGAAGCAGCGCTTATGCCAGATGCGGTTCTTGCTGATCATCTGTTCCGCTGCGTAGACGGAGTAGCCGCATCGGGAGCAACCTTGTCCGGGAGCGGCTTTCGGGCCGGAATTGGGAGCCGGATTGTGGACCGGGGGAGCGACACCGTCAGCGCATACTAGCGTGGGGGCGTGGCCGAAGCCGAATCCCTTCGGCCCGAAGAGCTTCGAATAGCACGCCCTGCAGTGGATCTCCTTATCGGGGCCGTCGCAGGCCAGGACCGAATCCAACGGTCTGTGACATTCGGCGCAGTTGAAGCACTTCTTGTGCCACATCTGGAAAAGATAATGAAAATCACGTTAAAATGAATAAAGTATTGTCTGTGTATTAGGAACTTGAAAAAGTAGAATTTTTGGAAAATAAATCTAGAGAATTGAAATTCATAACAGAAACAAAAACGAGGTACTTCAATCTACAAATTTTGAGTCCACAAATTATAGGAAAGTACCTTCTCTAGGATTGATAAATCTAAGCTTTGTCGTTATTATCCAAAAAAGAAGCAAGTGGAAGAACAGGATTCACAAAGACTAAAATAGAGAGAATGACTTTTATTATCTCTATTTAAAACTCTTAAAGAATTAGGTAAAAAGCCACGTCTGAAAAGGAGTTAAGGTAATTCACTATCAGCAACGCTTTTTAACCTGGCGCCGAGGAACATAAACCAAAGAGGGGGAAGACAAATAGTACCCTATGCTGATAACATAGTAATTATTACTAAAGAAATGGAAATAATGGTTAAATTGGGCTAAAAATAAATCACAATAAAATAAAAATAATGATGATTGGAAAGAATCAAAAGGATAGAAAAATAAAGATAGAGAACTATGAATTTGAATAAGTAGACGGATTCAAGTTCCTTGGAATCGTGAGAGACAGCAAAATAGAAAATACGGAAAAGAAACTTGCAGCAAATAAACCCTATCATGTTAGTAATAAGTAGTTACAGTATATGGAAAGCAATAAACTTAAACAAATGCTGCATAAGAAGCAACAGAAGCAATAAACCGAAGTTGATTATTATCACTGCATCGGGATTAGTGCAATAAAAGTTTATAGAAGCTCTTCTAATTGCCTTGCTGTTAAGGAGCAGCAGAGTGAGCAACCGGATGTGAATACCACGTGATCACGAACGTCACAGAAAAAGTGTATTATTTTGTTTTACTGTTTACCGCCCTGCTTATCGTTTACGTTCTGTCATTTGACATTTAACGTGTTTTTAAAAAAAAGATATAACACGTCTCTAATTTTAAGGTTAAGTTATAAACACATTGACAAATCAGTAATGTGACATACCTTGTACTACCAACTTAACAATGTTGCCACCTCAAAATTTGAGGTCACGTGGTGGTTAAAGTTAAACAACAGCACCGTGGATCATACCATTAAAAATATCGAGAAAGTAGCAGTTTCGTGAATCAGGCACGCAGGGAAAGCATTGAGAGGAACTTTATTGATTTTTTTTTGTTGGATTTCTGAGAATTCCAATTCCAGTATTTTTCCAAAGAGAAGCGATTTTCGAATATTAGATTTCTGTTCCGTGGTGTGAAATAAAACTATCCTTCAGACACATCAAAAAAGTTTCTGTACTTAATAGTAGTTGCCAATATCGTTTTGATAAATGAGCTAATATTTTAAAAATATCCAAATAACTAGTCAGTGTCGACTTAAGCTAATACGACACACCTTTGCCAAAATTCGTTTGCTCTAATTATTAAAACCCCAGATGAATTTTCAATTCCGAGATCTTAGAAATAATTTTTGACTACTAAATCGAGAGTACTTACAGTTCCTTTAGCTAATTGTTGCTCGGCAGCGAACACCATGCCACCGCATCTTGGGCAACCTTGACCGGGTGGCGCCTTGATTGAAGTAGTATCAGGATTGTAGAACGGTCTAGTGGCCGAGATTTCATCCTCGCTAGAAAGAAATAACGCAAAAATATTAGATCACCTTCGAGAAAATCGATCAGGACTTACGTCAATCCATCGGTCTGCAAGAATCCAGATCCGCAAGCGAATCCGTAACCGTGAGGTCCCCACTTCTTTCCGTAGCAAGTCTTGCAGTAGACGTCCCTGTCTGGGCCATCGCAAGCGATGATCGAGTCTAGAGTCTTAGTGCAGTCTTTGCATTTGAAGCACTTCCTATGCCAGGGGCGGCCCCTAGCCAACACCTCTTCAGCGGCGAAAACTACGCCACCACAACGAGGACAACCTTGTCCTGGTGGAGCCTTGATTTTAGCCGTATCGATGACGGTAGTCTTAGGCGCTTGTTCGCTGCAAATATCCAATCGGAGAAGATTAATAAGAGAGAGTGGGGTTAGGACAAGAAAGGGAAGCACAGAGGAAGGTTTATGCATAAAGCGTAAAAAGCAAAAGTAATGACAGAGGTTTTATATATATATATGACAATATTTTGATATATCCAGAAGATTTACATGCAAATTTTTCTGCTTTTATGTCAGGAGTCTTTAAATATTAGGAGGGTGCATTTTCCTCCTGGTACTGAGTGAAGTTTTAAGTGTACATACAGAACATGCTGTATACAAATTGATAGAACGGACTCAATCTATCTCTATTATTCACATCATCTACCTCTGCCATTCTAAGTCCAAGGCATCGCACATCAGTCCGAGAAACGAGGCTCCTGCATGTCCTATTCCCCTTGGACCAAAGCGCTGAGCGTAGCAAGCTATATCACACAATAATAAATTTCAAAGTCATCTTCAAAGCGGGGATTAGAATTTTTTTATTTTGGCAAAATTTAGCAAATCGTTTCGGCATCGAATCTGACAACGGATTCCCAACGGTGTAAATTTTAATTAATTTAAGTGCGATTTTTGATTGGAAATCCGTCGTCTAGTTCGATGACCTTGGATACCTACAGGTCGGCGTAACAGTCGCTCTGGAGAGTACCCCCGCCTTGGCCGTAGCCGTAACCTTTAGGTCCAAACTTCTTTCCGTAACACACTGAACAAAAAGAAGGACAACACAGATGATGAATAAATCGTACATACAACGAGAAATCAAAAGGTTACTTTCTGGTTGGATTTGGTATGTGAGATGGAGCATGCTGGAGGAGGCGTGAGGAAAAGATACTATGGGGGAGATTTTGGCGTGTAAAAAACTTGAATTCTTGCTTGGAAGTTTGTGTAAAAGCAAGAGAAACAAAAATATTTTGATCTGTTTTTGTCAGTGTTTGAAAATTCTTTGTTTTGTTATTTCAAAAAATCCATGATCATATATATTCATTTTCTGAAGAATTATTCAAAATCTCTCGTATTATTTTAGTACTCCAAGAAAGAATAAAGGTTTCTACTATCAAATTCGCTTGATTTTAGTTTGATTTGGAATAAGAAATCAGACTTATTTACTATATTAAATATTTCTTTCTTGAAAGAGCTTTACTTTTGGGCCTAATTCAGTCTGGAATGGTCATCATATATTAATGGACATATAAAATATCCTTTCCAACTGACAGGTTTGGCAAATAAAATTTTGTCGCTTCAAAGAAGCAATCTAAAACGTTTTTCGGAAATTTCTCACATTCCTGATATTTACTGTGTTGATGTTCAACGGTTTTACGATTAAGTTTTGTTTTTGGTTATGATCGAATTTCTTTTAAAATTAAAAAATTGACAGCTGTAGCTTTGGTAAGCATGCGAGACTCAACACTCTAACTTATTATAAAAACAATATTTACTTATGGGTTGTGACCCACTTGGAAATGACCGACCAGTAGAAAGCCCGGGCAACGATTAATTTATTTTACCCAAGAAGCCTTCGTTCTAGGTTTTTGAAACCTCATGGATTAAACCATTTTCCAACTTTTTGCGTCAAAGAATAAATTTTTTTTGTTTACCCCATTCCCGTCGGAAACCACAGCACCAAACAAAACCAATTTTTTTGTGATTATAACATAACACCGGTACAATAAATAGCGGCGAGGGAGATTAATTTTTTTATTAACTTCAAAATTATAGGTTAGTTCCAATACTTTTTTTTGTTTATTTTTAAAAACTTTCATTTAATATATGCTTAACCGATAGAACTTGCTCACGTTGTCATATTTTCCCGTACTGACAATAATTTTACAAATTCAATTTTTAGTTTAAAAAAACAACGAATAAACAACGATATACTAACTAAAAGACCCAAAACAAATACATGATAAACTTGGCACTAAGCAAGGCATCGCTTATTAGTGCCGAATATATTCCGTGGCAATTCAAAAGTAACAATAAAATTTAACATAAACACATACATACATATTTAATCATAAAATGTAATTGCAACTATCACATCATATGTTTATAAGTTGCGTACGCAGACGAAAGCCGCACAAGAAATCATCGCGGTGATGGTTCAATTCTACGGGCGAATAACTTACTCAGAAGAAAAATCGGCCGAACCTTTTTTAAGTAAACAAATTCAAGACGTATCCAGGTAGTCCATCGACCCGGCAAAACAAAAAACGATCGCACCGGAACATGTGAATAATTTCTGTATGGTGACCGTATTAGTATTAGACAAAGATCGATGGTAGTTGTATTAACAATTTTTTTAATTCTGTTTTTAGGCTATTGTGTGACTTCTTTTCTTCGCGTTGCGTAAGGATGATCCAAATGTGTTCCAAGGTCCTTTTAACTGATGCATTAAAAAAAAAAAAGGACAGTCTTGGAGCGAAAACGTAATTCGCTGATAAAATCAACAAAATATATCAGCTGGTTTCTAGGAAACTGGGGCAAAAGGTTTAAAAAAACAACTCAGTTTTCGGGAAAACGCAGTTTGAAAACTAGAGATTTTTCCGCGTTCGACCGAAATTTATTTACCAATCGATTTGCCGTATCTAAAATGCTATAAAATGTTTATTAAATTAATCTAATTTTACGCAAAACTGGTTGTATATTAATTTTATATGCGCTACTGTAAACAGCTGATTTCAAACTCCCTCGTTAATGTGTGAAAATGAAGTCGTTCAATAGCATTTTCGACACTATTAAATTTGTATTTTTTTTAGTGTTTTATGAGTTTTTGGAAACTATTTTTGGTGCTCTTTTCTTGTTGTTTTTTTCGAATTTTTTGTTATTATTTTTTTCCTTTTGTTCGAATGCAAATAACTAAACCCAAAAACTTAAACAGAAGACATCGCTATATGTGTAATGACATGTTTTCTGTGTTTTTAGGAGATTGATTTTCCTGCAGAAAGCAAGGTAGGTACTACAAGCCTTCCTTCGTGGTGCGGGAATTCTGTAATTCTGTGGTAAGAAGGCAAATACGTAGTAATGGAGCCGATGGTGACAGGCTTTACCGGCAGGTTTCAAAAATGAAACAAGAGAATAATTCTTATATAGGAATTACAAAATTTTTGTACCAAATTGCCCAGGAACCCCCACATTGACATTTCCAAATGGGTTATAGCCCTTTTATCATCCATTTTATCATAATATATTTATCATTTTTAATAGGAACCGACTAGATTTTCAAAAGAAAAACATTGACGATGAAAAATTGAAATTTTATAACCTATATAATTTGTCATTTAATTTAATCCAAAATTATACCTTTGCAGTAGATATCCTTGTCAGGACCCTCGCTGACGCTCACCGAATCCAACCCCTTTTTACAGTCAGCGCACTTGAAGCAAGTCTTGTGGAACGCCTTGAAAACAGAGGATGGAACATTCACAATGACATCACACGAAATCATAAAATGCGGAAAGAATGAGAGAGAAACTGACGCACACGGTGACGAAGACAACAATGGAAGATACAAAAAAAATTTTTAACATCAGACATCATCATTGAGAGTGATTTGTTTTTGATTTATTACATATATTTTTTTATTTGGTTTTTTATTTCGATACCTCTGCAATACACTTCCCTGTCGGGTCCGTCACAATGCGATATAGAATCCAGCGTTCTGCAGCAGTTATGGCACTTAAAGCATCTGCGATGCCAACCCTAATTTTGACAGCTTCATTTTAGAATCCAAAGAGATTAGCCGATGAAAACTGATCGTTTCGAATACTCACCCGTCCTCTGGCTAGCATCTGTTCGGCGGCATAAACGTATCCGCCGCATCTGGGGCAACCTTCGCCCTCTGGAGCTTTGGCTACGGATTTGGAGATCAGAGGAGCCCTAGTCACCATGATGGCAGGGTCTGGATCGCTAGAATCACATACGGAAGGAGATAAACGTTTTGATTCTAATATTTGCTCGATTTCATTAACAAAGCGATTAACGTGGTGAAGAAAAATTGGTGTGCATGTGACAAAACGAGAAAATATTGCTTTAGCTGATGACGTGTCACGTTCATCCATTTCGTGTTAGCTATATCATTGAAGCGCTAAAGAAAATAAAATAAAACACTAATATATAATAGAGTGTGTAAAATTGTAATGAGAAGAGGTCTACATCTCTGAGAGACTCAAGACGTTAAAACTTCGATATTTTATCTGATAGTACACATCGAACGAAGAGGTTTCTTTTGATTAATGATCTGAGGGCATCTTTCCCCATCCCATCACAACTTTATCTTTTGTTAGGGAAGGAAAGCCTAGTACGCCATAAACAGAAATAATATTATAGGAAAAATAAACTAAAACTGTTAGTCCATCCTGCTGCGCGCGTTTTTGCTTTTTAGAATAGAAGCCATGCTTGAACAGCGACTTTGGTAGTAGTAATCATCCATCTTTGAAAGAAAAAAAAAGATAAAAAAAAACAGTCCTCACCATGATGGTTCGATTGTAGATCTGCGTCGACCTTGCTGTTTTTCTTATATAGCGAATATATATTTAATTATTTTATTCCCCACGATCGTTCTCGAACGAACAAAAAGCGATCACTTTATTTCGATCGACTCGTCAGAATCGGAAAAAAAAATCTCTTTTGGTCTTCAGGGGGAAGGATAAGAGACACAGGTACAGTAACGATATTTTAAAATGAGGAAGTAGTAGTAGTAGTAAGGGAGATACAAACATTTACACAATCACAAATTAAGTGACGAAATAGCAAAAATTAAAAAACGGCACAATTTCACACGGATCTAATCTATGTTTCCTAATGAATTAATCTGTTCAAAACAAAAATAAAAAAAAAAACATGGTGCTTGTGTTTTTGCGTTAAATATTTGTAAGTCCTGATTTTATTTTTGGGTGTACAAAATCGGAAAAAAAATTATTTCACGTGTATAATCTATGAAATTCATGACGTACAAACGAAGATATTTTGACAGATATGATATGAAGTAAACCTCCTTTTATAGTTCTAATTCTCTTTTAATAATTAGTATTTCAAAACTATATTTTATAGTAAATAAAATATTCGTTGACAGCTGATTTAAACATAACCTCAAATAGATAAATAGGTTGTCGTATTTAATTGAACCGTTTAAATTGCTTGTTCTTGCTTTCACTTGCGCTATCTATCAACACATTCACTATATTCCACCCTGAACAGGCTAAAAAGAAAAATTCTAAATATTCTAGGAAATAATAATTATGGGTAAGGGCTTTTATACATTCAAGATATTCGATCACTCTTCAATACACAATCTTATTAATTCGGAAAAATTGAAATTCAAATATTTCCGAAAAAATTGCCTCAAATTAATTACTACAGAAATGACAGACAGCCAATAAGAAAAAATAGTATAAACGAAGCTCGTAAGAAAAGCAATTTTACTAAACTCGTATAATTTTTAAGTTACTCGCTGGCTTAAAAAAACTTTTTTCTAAACTTGTTGTTTAATATACTATTACAATGAACATTTAATAATACGTTTATTATTTACGTAACCATAGATACATAAACAAACTCATAATTAACTAGTGAATTATGAACTTTAATCCAGGGATCTGTCATTTTTTTGCCTGATTTTACATTACACTTGACATTTAATCTGACGTCACATCTAACATGACATTTTTGCCCAAATTAATGCTTAATTTTTTTATGATAGTCGTAGATAAAACATCGTATTTAACTCGCATATATAAAGCCTGTTATCATAGGCAGGCACGAGGATGAAGGTTATAAAAAAAGTTGTACCTTTCATTCTCGTGTATTATGATAGGCATTATATGCTCATCAAATAATGTACAATTATTTGTTTGTCAATTCATTTGTGTAATTATTTAATAAAATATAAATGGACAATTATAGAAAAACTTTTTTCTTATGTCTTTAGTTTTGAAATACTTTTATATACAGGGTGAATCTCAATATATGCGACAAACTTTAGGAGCTGATTCCTGAGGTTATTTTGATCATTAAACTTCATATGAGTATATGTCCAAAACGGTTTGGTTTAAAAGTTATTGAATGTTTAATAATAAATTATGAACTATGACTAACACGATTAATATCACAGTTGGTTCTTCAAAATCAATGGTGTTGAGAGGGAATTGTTTGTCATTTCAATATTTGACAGTAGTTGTCAGACTATTTTTTTTTTTTTTATTTAGTTTTACTAATTATTAATTATTATTAATTATGTTAACTTACTATTAAACATTGTATAATTTTAGAAATAAGCAGTTTGGGACATATGCTCTTATGAACTTTTGTGATCAAAATAACCTCAGGAATCAGCTCCTAAAGTTTGTCGCATATATTGAGATACACCCTGTAAATATAAAAAAAACAATTATTTGAATTTGTCGCAAAATCTGTTTAATTTGAAAATTCAATTTGGTGAATTGGAGTTTGTGGGTGGCGCTTATTAAAAAAAAAAAAAACAGAGTATACATACTATATTCTCAAATAGAATTTTTTTAAATTTCCACCTGATTCATATGCTGAATCGACTAACAACTTCAACAATATCTGAAAAAACTAATTCGTAGATTGAATTTGTGAGTAGAGACTGTTTTTAACAATAAAAAAAATTTTTTTAATATATTTTAAGTACTTCGCCTCATTTAAAATATTTTGTAAAAATCTAAAAAAAAAAGTTTTTGAAAAACCGATTTTATATACCCAAAAATATTCCTCTTCTAACTTTTTTTTCCAATTTTTTTAATTTTTTCTTTAATAAAGAAGATACTAATTCAAATTATTTTATTCCTCAATTCGAATATTACAAAAGATAGCATAAAATCGTTGAAAATATATTTTGTGTCGCCTTTAAATAATACACGAATTAATTTCTAATTTGTTTTTTTTTTATAATCCACGTGAAAACATTACGAAATGATAATATCTAAAATTGTTATTCTTTATAAAACTAAAAGATAGTATATAATAATATAGTAATTAATAATAAATTAAGAATATGTTTTTTGATTAGAACAGTATATTTTTGCGTTGTTTTTTGTATATTCACATCGATATAAATTGGGTACACAACTCGAATAATTTGAACGCTTATTTCTTATTTATTTATACTGTGTGTTATGTTTGTATGATTGTGCACCTCTTGTTTTTTTTTGCGTATTGTTGATTGATTGAATGACCGGCCTATTGGTTGATGTAAGTCCCGGATGTGCTTCCATTATTACTGGCTGCTAAAAAAATGGGATACATGCAATAGTAAGGGTGTTCCTTTTAGTCTCAAGTGATTTTTTTATTGGTAAAAAAAAAAAATTTCCTCAGTATTCAACACGAAAATGGCATCGGCATATTCTCTTGTAAAAAAAAAAATACGAAAAAAAAAAACATTACAATTACCATTTGCAAGAACACATCTGATTGCTCTATTGGAGCGATTGTTCTCTTGAATTAATAATGTTGTTATTATAGCTACAAGCGATATGATGCTTGCTCGTTTTATATACGACAAAAAAAAATGTTAAAAAATAAAATACATCAGAAGTGTTAGCTTGCGTATGTAGCAAAAGAACATAAATAATAACAACAAATAATGAAATCAAATTAAAAATGCAATAGATAAGGAAAAAGCCCTCATTTAATCTCTACATTGCGATAATAATTTATATATATCGAACCGATACCGACAAATTTCTATAATTTTCTCTTTCATAAAGTCTCTGATAAAAATTAAAACAAAAGAAAATGAGCGAATCCGAATGCGAACTGACCTGAGATGGGATCCAGTGTCCATGCTCAAGCAACCAGCGCCTCCGCCGAAACCGTATCCCTTGGGTCCGTATTTGCGAGCGTGGCAGTTCTTGCAGAACAACTCCTTGTCGTGTTCAGTGACGTTGGTGGAGTCGAGCATCTTACCGCAGAGTCCTACGACCGCATCATGCATATCACGATCATTTTTTTTTGTTATTAGATGTATTGCAAAGGTCGATCGACCATAATGATGACGGACGGAACTTACCGCATTTGAAGCACGTCTTGTGGAACTTGTACCCACCAGCTACGCGTTCTTCAGCGGCATAGACGGATTTTTCGCACTTTGGGCATTTTGGGTTTTCGACTGGTTTGAAAGGCATGATTGCTGGGTTTTAGTTTCGGCCTGTAACAGAAAAGGATTTTCTTCTTAATTGGATAACGTTCATCAGAATCTACTTAATTGAAGATGATTTCTTAATTGCAGTTTCTATTATGAGGATAATTGCAAATTCTGTTAAAGCGAACAGAGAACCTACATTCCGTGCCAGCCCAACGGCTGGCACAGACAAGGTTTCCACGCTTAGATTTGGAGAACCCCAAGACAGATATCAAAGATGATAAGGCTAAAAAAATTATAAAACGTCCTCTAGGGTAAATGGATTCGCATTAGGACCACTACATATAATAGTCACTTATCTAATCTAATTATTGTTTCTTTTTGTCTCTAATTTTATTTTTGCAAATTAGGTAAAACGAAGCATTTTGTTTTTCGTTCGAAAAGGTGAATCGACTTTTCGCTATATGCTTGACTGGAAATGAAAATTAATCAGCAAGAATCATTATGGCTGCTCTTCGGTTCTCGGGTTCTCTGCCGTGTAGAAAGTTTAAATTACTTGACGTTTCGATCATCTTGTCGTGATCTTCTTCAGAAGTGAAGTCGACGATCACGACAAGATGATCGAAACGTCAAGTAATTTAAACTTTCTACACGGCAGAGAACCCGAGAACCGAAGAGCAGCCAGCAACGACGGCCGTGAAAGCCTAAAGACTACTTTAAGAATCATTATTATGGAAAAACTCAATCAGGACGCCATTTTTCAATAATAAACCTTTTTTTTTCATTTCAGCGCGCATATTATTTATTAGTCGATAGAGCACGTCGAATTTTTATCGAAAATCGGTTACTTTTATCAAATTTTTATTAAAAATCTAGGTTAACCGATGTTTCGTCAGTTCCATCAAATTTTGGTCGAAAATTGGACAACTTGATCAAAGCGAATTTTGGTTAAAAAAAAACAATTATTTTTCCGAGAAAAAGGTCTTCAAAGCGTTTGTTGTAAATATTTTAATTCGCAAGGGATGTACGGTCCAAAAAATTCAACAACTAGTAGTGCTATTGTTCCAAACAGTTGTTTTTCATAGTTTCGTTTCCATAATCACAAAAAGAATGGTTTAACATGCATTTTAGTTTCAAAACTAAAATAAAAAATAAATTAATAGAGATTTTTTTCTCCCTTTAATGGTACAATTGGAACAATTTGAAAGATTTTCCACATAGTTCCAAAAACAAGCAAGTTAAAACAATCATCTTGATAACACCTTTCCAATGCGTTTCCAATGAAGTAATGACGGCTTCTGATAATTGTTCCATCAAGTTAAATCTATAACCAAATTATAGAACCAATATAAGAACAACAATTTTTGTTTTTTCCAAAAAATGTTTAGATCAAAGCACGATTCTAACATGCATTGCCAATGATTTATTTTAAAAAAAGTAATCCACTTAGAACAAACCAAATTTTAGACCAAGAATTCATGATATAGACATCAGTTATTTGAAGATGTTGAAGCATTTTATAAGAAACATAATCCAAAAAAAAATTAAATAAGCATTCGATAGCATCTTCAGGGTGCTGGACTACTTCTGATAATTGTTCCATTAAATTAGATCTATAACTAAACTATAGAACCAATTGGCTTAAGGCAATTGGTGTTGAGTTGATTGTAAAAATGAGATTACACGAATTTGTTAGGTGCATTATCAAAGATGTATTTTTAGAATTTTTTGTCTATCCATTTGGGGTGGGTTAAAATTTGAAAAGCTGATCCACTAAGGATGATTCAAATTTTAAGCGAGGAATTAATGATGTTGAAATGAATTATTTGCAGACATTAAGCTATTTTATAAGATATACATTGGCAAATATATAATAGTAAATAAAGGAACAAAAATGTGCAGATCTGTTCCTGATAATTGTCTCATCAGATTTATAACCAAACTATATAGATTAGGATGAACTGACTGTCTACAATATTTTTATTTCCCAAAGAAATATTATTCCAAAACCAGAATTACGATATGCATTTCTGTATATTAAAATTTGATTTTGGGCATTTCAAATTCTTCTTTACATCCATGCTGTCAGCACAAAGGAAAAAACTCCCGATTTTTCTGATAAAAAAAAGCCGGGGGCATTATAACATCCGACTTTCTTTTGCCGCATCTCCATCATCACCCGACCCAGATTGGTTTCCTGGCCCGACTCCAAGGAACGCGTTTCGTAACACGGTGCATATGTTATGTGAATCACACGGTGGAAAGTAACCGAAAGAAGGGCTAAACTTAAGCGTGGGCGAATCCTCTCGTGCCTAAAAATACACCGAAGGCGCGCGAGATCCGGTTTCAGCGTCTCGGCGCAGACCAAATTTGGACGGAGCACAATTCGCCAGGACCGCGAAATAATAATGCGAGCGGGCTTCCGGTAGATGGCGGTCGGTTCCGAATTTGGGCATATTAGCGAAAGCACTTGTTCAAGAACTCTTTGACTATGGACCGTGGATCGTATAGTTCGAGGTGGAGTGGGGGGATGAGACACACCAATCAACGCGATAAGCACTGTTGATTTTGGGCGGTGACATACATACGTATTTAATTCCCACTGGTTCTTTTTTTTTTCGGTTGTTTTTTGGAAACACTCACTCGCGGAATTCGATTCCTCAGATTATTGGAGAAACACGTTTTGCGTTTTTGAAAGCAGCGCGATCGTTTCATTTCATTGCTATTACATACCTGAGTCGTTAATTCGTTAAAGTAGTGACGTCCGGAATGCTACTTCCAGATGGTTGGATTAATGCAAAATCGGGACTCGAGTTCTTCCCGTCACTGACAACCGCGATTATTCGAATGCCGGCGTACCGGCGCGCCGCTCCTAGTCTATGGATCGGTTTTTGCACACGGCACCCAGTTTCTACCTTCTACAGTTAAAACGGCGCTGCAGAGCGACGCGAATCGCGAATCCGGTGGGGGAAATGGAGAACGGCGTCCAGTCATACGCTGGACGGGCCCTTTTGAGATCGCACGGGTTATTTTGGCGTGGACGGTGGTTTTGGGCGAAAAAGAGCGCCTTTTGGAGGAAATCCGATACCGCCTATGAGGTGCCCCGACTCCCACCAACACCACCACCACGACGGAGGAGTTGCAACGTCAACTCGGCCATCTCTTAATCATAGATACGATGTTTATGATTAATCAGAAATAAATACCCGCAAGAATGCCTTGTTACTATACCCACGGATTGCATATATTTTTTTGGCAAGTTGATTAGCATTTGCTACTCTTCAGGGATGCCAAAAGACTTGTTTACATACTATAGATCTTTATGACTAACTTCATGACAAAGTGTTTCCAAATGTTTGATAAATAATTTGATACTTAATCAAAAGTCAATAACAAATCCACTTAATTTTTACTATAAAGTATACAATATTGAACGATTAAAAATAAAAAAGCAAATCAAGCATTTTCGTAACTGCTAAAAGTAATTGAAGACTTAAATAGCAACATTTACTGTTACAGCAACTAATTAGCTCCACAAAGAAAGGAAAAAGACAACTGTATAAAGCTTAGATCACAAGTGCATAATATGATGTATTTGTCATTCAAATAAATGGTTTTTGCAATAATAATAATACTACTGGAACAATTTAATATAATCTGGTTATTTTACCTGAATGTTTGTGGTTTTCTTGATAATAACCATTCACCGATATATCGAGAATTCCTTACCAATAGATTATTCTATTCTTTTAACCGTAAATTTGCATGAAGACCAACTTAAATAAGTTGCCAAATAAGACGAGAACAAAGCAGAGTTTAAAATTTTAAATTTTCAAGGTGGATAGCCCATTCTCGTATCATTAACTCGAACTTCACCAACGCCCTGAGATAAATTTCTTTATCTTTTTAATTTGTTGGAGAGTCTTGTTTATATCATTTATATATCTGAGACGAATTTGATTATGCCTCATCCATTGTTTTAGATTATGAGAATAATTATAAGAAAACAGGCAGGTTGGAAGTACTCAACAAAGTGTCAGACTCTACAAGATCCTTTCCAAGGAATCTCGCGCGACAGTGGGAACACTTAAAAACTTTTTAGGAGAGTGTACCACGACATGGAGTTAGACAATTGAAGAATTATTCCATTTCCCTGATTCCGTAATCGTAGATCAAACGCACGTGATCTGCGAGGAGCAGGAGTATTAAAAAGTCTCCAAGATCGCCTGGCAAGTTTCTCGGAGAGATAGTTGGCTACGAAAAAGTGAAATGGGCGATTCATTCGCTTGAACCATATGAATCGCCAGACGGCATTCATCCAATTATGCTACAGAAGGCGGCAGAACTACTGTATGCGATTTTATGTAATATATTTAGGTGTAGTCTTGCTTTTAGCTATATTCCAATAGCTTGGAGGACCGAAACTAAAACCTGGCAAAATCGGACAGGCTACGGCAAAGTCCCTAAGACCAAAAAGCATAACATCATTCATGATGAAGGCTGCAGAGAAACTGGTGGATAGGTATATTAGGGCCGAGGTATTGGTAACTAGACCCCTACATCGCGATCAATATGCGTACCAGACAGGAATTTCAACAGAGACAGCATTCCATTAGCTAATATTAGATGCAATCTCATATTTGCATTAGTGAGAAGGGAAATAATAAAACAATACTCATTTGATAACTGAAAAGGGCAATAAACTGCCATGCATAGCATTGAGCACAGTTAGAGTATTTTTTTCTTTCCCAATATTTATCTAGATAATTTTATTTATGAATAGAAAATATCTAGATTACTTTGTATTGAATAATTTTATTCGAATAATGCCCAACTGTTGTGGCTTGTAATCGATAGAAGATAAATTGTGTTTCATGGATCCGAAGTTCATTTTAAAAGGTCCTCAAATTATAAAAAAGAATTGTATTTTTGATTAGATTTTCTTTATAAAATCATTTCTAAACTACACCACAAATAAGCTTATTCACTTCGAGGTGATATGTAATCCAAGATTTTCTCTTTTCGAGTGAAGCTCGTCTTGATATCAGTTTACTGGTCAAATCTCTAAATATAAAATACTCTTTGATTTTCTAATCCCAATTTATCAGGAGAAAAATACACAAGACATGTTAAATTTTAAAGCACACCATCAGTGAATACCACTACACATTTGAATATCTACGAGAATAGCTCAAGATGTTCCTCGTCACCGACTTAAAATTAGTCATTTTTCCAACGACTTTTGTTATGACTCCCACTCGGAAATCAACTTAACTTATTATTATTAGCCGGGCGGATTTTTTCAGGCACAATAATAACACATCGTTCGGCTATCGCCCATGTGAATCATACAAGATCCTACGTTTTCCTTTCGAAAATAGAACGCCTACAGCTGTCGATTGTCCAAAGCCAAAACGTTAATTTTCGACCTAATACGTAAGTGAAACGCTCTTCAAAATCTGCCGGTCTGAAACTGCCCAAAAAAAAAACTATTACACGCTAATCCGTCTACTAACGACATCAAAGGCGCTGCACCGATCTAGAGAGAGGTTATTTCGGGTGATTATTTCGACATGGAATAGGTCTAAAATTAAAATTTACAAAGCCGCGGATGCATTCGATTCTTTCGTCGGCAAAGATTGTGCAAGAAACGTTCGTTTTGGAGATTTATGACGTTGAACGGTGTGAAATGACTTTTTTTGTTGTTTTCTTAGAAGGAAAAGTTGTCCTGAAAGTTAATTAAAACCAAAAATTTATTTTGAGAGAGTTTTTAGGAAGATATTGCAACTATCTCCAAGCTTTGAGTCCCGCTGTATAGAATTATGTATTCCCACAATAATTTTAATGTATGCACATAATTTCAAAACTTTATTACTTGATTATGAATCGTATATTCAACTCAAAATAAACAGATAATGCTTATTTAGGTGCGATACATTCAAATCAAATATTCTAGAAGTAAGCTACGCATGTAAATCTATTTTTATCGCCAGTATCTTTTTTATTTTATGTAATATGATATATGGCATCAGTATTTTTTGAATATTTTAAATAATGCAGTAAATCGTTCAATTACACATTCTATAAATAAATGCATTCGTTACACGGACCGTATGAGAGAGCTGTTCTGAGCGGCCAGTGTAAAAATAGCGGCAATTGTTTATAAACCCGTTGAACGTTTCAAGGCAAGTTCAAATTTGATGTTTAACGTTTTTCTCTCGGCCATACGGTGTTGCTAAATTTGTTGTGGTAAAACGTCAACGTAATTGGATGTTAGGCGTTCGCAAACTGATTTCTTCCAATTTAGAGTTTGATTAGAAGTTATAATTTAATACAAAAACTGATTTGGGAAATATTGTAAACGTCCAGACATAAATTTTTGATAAACACCAATGAAAGGAATACGATCTTGGTTTGGACATGCGATTAAAAAATATGTTGATCGATGATTCTAAGGGATTCTTCTATATAACCTTCGGCTACCTCCGTTGATCTCCAGCCCCCATGCCTCTTCCAAGATTACGGCAATCGATAGGTTAAAAGTGAACTCTTGCTATAGGCCAGTGATTCCCAAAGTGGTCCAGGTGAACCCCAGGGGTCCACGGGACACTCGACGGGGGTCTACGTTGGCGTGACAAAAAAATGAGAGTTCACAATTCGTAAGCGGGGGTCCACGAAAATTTGTTACTTGTAAAAACTTGCATATTCCATATTCAGTACCTGGTAATGAAGCATTATTATTGGCATATGTTCGATTTGTTATGGACGAAGAAATTCATGAAGAGCTACTGTTCGCGAAAACTTTGGAGACGGACACTAAAGGTGAATCAATATTTAATGTCCTGCGTGATTTTTTTAAGGAAAAATCGATTCCATTCCCAAACGTTATTTCGGTGGCAACAGATGGAGCTCCTGCCATGGCCGGGCGATGTCGTGGGTTTATAAGCCATCTTAAAAGAATTATACCAGAGGTAACTGCAATTCACTGTGTCATCCACCGACAACACCTGGTAGCGAAAAATTTGAGTGCTAAATTGCACCAATCGCTTCAATTTGTGATTAATGCAGTTAACAAAATAAGAAGCAATGCATTGGATACGCGTTTATTTGCACAATTGTGCGATGAAAATGATGAAGACTTCCAACGATTGCTCTTACATACTGAAGTACGCTGGTTGTCGAAAGGTGCATGTTTAACAAGATTTACCTCACTTTTTGAATCAGTTTTAGAGTTTCTGGAAAGTAAAGATCAAGATTTAAAAGAAAACCTGATCAATTTGAATGCAGACATCGCGTATTTAACAGATTTGTTCAAAGAATTTAATGACATTAACTTACAATTACAAGGGGACAGCCTCAATTGAATAAAAACAAAGGGTGTAATTTCAGCTTTTCTTGGAAAATTGAAATTTATGAAGCAAAATATTAGTCGGCGCGAATTTTCCCACTTTCCAAACTTGTCACAGGTAGAATGCCTTGATGAGGATATTCACACATACGTTCAACATTTAATTGCCCTGCATGATGACTTTAAAATCAGATTTGAAGATATTCTGACAATGGAAATACCACCATGGATCATAAATCCACTTGATGAAACGGAAGTGGAGAATGTGATATTACAAGAGGAGCTACTCGAGCTTAGCACTAATGAGGAACTGAAGGTGCAATTTTGGCTGCAGGCAGAAATACCCGAAAAATATCCTGGACTGTGGGGAATTGCGAGAAAGCTTTTGATAGCGTTTCCCTCGTCATATCTTGTCGAGAAAAGTTTTAGTGTCGTTACAAACCTTTTAACAAAAAAAAAGGAGCAGATTGAATATCACAGAACGGGGAGATTTGCCCCTAACAAAACTGAAGCCAAATATTGATAATTTGCTGTCAATCCATCAAGTACATCCCTCCCACTAAAATTATGACTATTTTGTGATTGTCATTAGTTACTTTACGTTATTAATATTTAATTTTAATTATATTACGACTGTTATCATATTACAATGTAATATGATAACAATAATAATTAATAGAGTAATGATTACATATTTGAATAAATACAACACAAGGAAATATACTATTTTTCTTTTTATTTTTACCACTCCGAATGGGGAGTTTTCTAAATGTGAGAATTGATTGGTTTCTTGTGCTGTGAGTAGATGTCAAAGGAGTAAAGCTGGATGGAATCACTTTTCTGATAGGCTAACTTTACTTTGTTGAAATCCACTCACAGCACAATCAATTAATTAATTGGTAAAAATGTAACTGCAGGGAGCCACCGGAACTAGCAAAACTTTCAAAGTGGTCTATGAGAAAAAAAGTTTGGGAGCCTCTGGTATAGGCGATCGTGGGTCTTAAAATAATCTGATATAATTAGTATGTCATCTTCGACTGTAGTCGCTAAATTTTCCCAGAAATAATCCTTGGTAAAACCACTATGCCATAGGTACTTCTAATCCAGACTCTGATCAACTATAACCCCCAGATATTTGACCTCACTAAAGTATTCCAGCCTTCAGAAATCTTTTTATCTATACATCAGTTGAATGGTTTAAGATCGATTAACCTACTTAGAAAACTTCTTTCTTATACATAAGAGATTGGATCTTTTAGAACTCCAAGCTAAAATTACCTAAGAATTAATAATTCAGAGTACCTAGATATCAACTATGTAATAGAAAACTTGCAAGGTCGCTAAAACATTCCTTTCACTAATTTTAGCTCTGAATCACCCCATAAAGCATTTCCTCATATTTGGAATACTCTCTGCGATATTTCAGTTTAAGATGCTCGGCCAAAAAATGCATAATTCTCGATTTGACCCCAATCCAAGTGGAGCTGTTTTGATCAAAAATCCTGCGAAATCTCGTAACGAATCGCGCGAGATTTTCTGGCGCTATTTCTGGCGAATTTTTCGCTAAAATGAAAGCACGAAGGTGGGCCGTAATTTATTTCGTCTCTAAAGCATCTAGCGTGCGTCCAAAAGGGAGATTTTAACAGGGAGCCTTTGGAAGCGATCGCAATTTATCGTTTCGAAGCCTTTGCTTCCATTTAGGAGATTTCCATGCATAGTTTGCAACGGGCACGTATAGGTTTATAATATACTATGTGTGTGCGATGTAAAAATAGCCAGACGATGATTTTCAGACGCGTGGGCAAAGCTCGGACCGAGATTCCCATCGGTGTGCTAAGGTGCGTCCCATATGATCGCTGGCGGAGGGGAGTCGACTCGTCGAACGCGATTTTCTCCAAATTTAACCGGCGAGTCCTTAGCCAGCTGAGTCAGAAAGCGAAAGAAAAGAGGTTTTCTGATATCGTACGGATGATACGGTCAGCGTAGAGTAAGTATAGTGGAGATGCGCCTACTGAAGTATTTCAGAATATTTTCCTCGGTCCACGTAAAAATCGTGACGCCAATGGTAACGATTGGATTGCCCGCTATTTCGTTACGCAAATGCAATTTTAACGTGACCAGTTTGCGCGGCCAGGTAACTTCTCTAGTTGATGGAGCGTCGCCAAAAAATATTTCACACCTAATTTTGAAAACAATATCGCAAAATAATACGAATAAGCCACGTCATCATAGAAATATGAATTATACTGCATGTGTAATATGCAATATGATTGTTATGAGGACGATTGCACTGCCATCTCTACACTCTAACGAAGATTTGGTAAAATTCCTGTACGGTTTCGGGGTAATTATATTACCCCGAAACCGTGCAAGTATTTTACTTGTGCGAGTAAATTTTACTCAAAGTAATTACTTTGATGTAAAAATTTACAAGGAAATTTACTACTAATGTATGAAAAATACTAATAAAATGAAATTTACTCGGTAAATTTCTTACGATAAAAAAAGGTTGCTAGTAATAATCGTTTAGCATGAAAATTTCATATGGAGCTTTACTATGTATTTAGGAAAATTCCTAATCATACATAAAGGAACTTTGTATAGGAATATCCCTAAAATTTGTAATTTACCGATGAAGTTTACTACGTGTAGGTATTTTTTCGATACTACAAAAGTTTATAAGTAGGAAAATTCATACCTAACGATTTTTACTAGGGACACTTTTTATCGTAAGAAATTTACCCAGTAAATTTCATTTTACTTAGTAATTTTCATACACTAGTTGGAAATTTCCTTGGTGTATTTTTACATCAAAGTAGTTTTACTCGCACAAGTAAAATACCTATACGGTTTCGGGGTAATATAATTGCCCCGAAACCGTACAGGAATTTTACCAAATCTTCGTTAGAGTGCATAAATAGACAGGTTGAATAATACATTCATAACCTCTACTTCAGCGTAGTAATATGACTGCAATAAACAATGTCTATAACCATTTACTTTAACATTACGGTAATACACAAACTACAAATATATTTTATATACCCTGTCGAGGCATATTAATGTGTTTTTTTTTTTTTAACACAATTAGGTGTATTGTGTGTTTGTATATGCACAAACCTATATGTTTCAACGTTTGCAAATTATGAAAATGCACCTGCAGGTCACTCTCAGTAGTAAGAATGTATTATTTAACTACTAGATTTATTTCAAAATTAGTCACTTACCTAAATATGCCTAAGATAAAACAAAAAGAACGACCACTGCCAGTTCCGTGAGTGCTATGTGCTATCTATCTACAAATTAAACCCATAAAATTGAACATGGGCGCATTGTAACTATGTATTTGGTTTCCTACGTAAATATCCTAACTGTGGATAAAATCACGAAGTAATTTAATAAGATTCCCTGGGAAAGCATAAAAATTTTAGTAATATTACATTTTCACGTAGCACTTTTACCTACAATTGCAAAATACTGGTCGATATGTGGGAAATTTCCAAAAGTATAGGTAATTTTACTAAAAAACGGAAGATTACCCAGTTTTTGGTGATTTTCCCCCAAATGTTACTGGAATTTTTAGCAGGAATCCTGGTAAATTTACTAACATTTTTAGTGTGTACAGGACGAGCCAAATTAAGTGTGCACCATTGCTGTCTTCGTTATTATTAAAACTATAAATGCCTGTATTCACCATTAAAACTTTAACAGTTGGTTAGACAATCATCTGTAAAACGTAGCTAATCCGTTAAAATTAACTAGTATTCACTAGTGTAAAACAAAACTTTCTTATAAAAGAAAAAATGTGATTTTGTCCCCACTGGGAAACAACATAACTTGTCTTAAACCAGAAACCAACTGAGTTTTGGTTCTATTGACAACTGTCACCACAAATTCCAATTGCAAATGTCCCTAACATGGGCAGTTATTGACTACTTTTAATGTGACAATTGGTGATAACTTCATAAGAAAATAAAACGTCAATTTGGGCAAAAATTTAATGTTAAATTAAATGTCAGATGTAAAATTTTATAATTCATAAAGCCGTGTTTTATGAGTAGGTTTGTGGATTTATGCTTGGCGGCTAGTTGCAATGTTATATTGGTATAGTATTCATTAAAATCATCAGTACCTAAGTGTACTTTATGCGTGTTTGTTGGTTTCTCTTGGGTTTCATGTTTTTCCATATAGTTTGTATTTTGTTGCCGGATGTTTAAATATTCCTTAATAATTTGATCTTTCCTTTCTGCTACTATTTTTAATCTAAATTCTTTTTTCAATCCTCTATATAGTTGGTAATCTCTTTGATCTTAACGTTGTTTTCTCTATTGTGTTAATAAGCAATATTGCTTAAATTTTCAAAACAAACCTCATATATTTGACTGCGACTGAATCATAACCGTCGAAAATTATGTACACCAGGTGCAAACAGCGATGATTTGGAACAGTTTAACAGATTCCAGCTATAATATAATACGCCTCAGTATTTTTTGCAATTATATAGTACGCTTCGTAAAACACCTCGCAGTATCTCCTTATAGCACACAACAAATGTGAAACGTTTGCCCCAATGACACGAACAAAATACTTTTGCCAAACAATTTTAATTAACCGGGGGAAAACAAATCAGAGTTTCAAATCAATGTCAGCCAATATTAGAGCCGGATGGTTTTGCGATGTTCGAAACCTTTTTTTTTTATTTCTGATCAAGAACGCGTGGGCCTTCTTTCAACCGCGCTAAAATATAGAAAATTGGACGGTATATAACGGTCTTGGGACACGTTCAAGATATGAATAATTATCGTACCTACTTATTATAACGTTGTGTACACCTTGTTTACACGGTCGATGGAAATAGACGGTGATGCGTTATTTTTAACGAAGAACTAATGCTATATAGACTGTATCATAAGTAGGACGTGTTTTTTTTTTTCACAGCGGGAATATAATTGAAGTGAAGAAATATTATGCGATTCCATGGAAAAACATTAATAAGAGTTATTAGTCGATCTTAACATCTAAGACGCTTCGGACCATAGCTCTCCTATCATATAAGTTATCGAAGCAAAATTGTGCATAATTATGTTCGCCATCTTCCTAATATGATAGGGGAGCTATGATCCGAGGCGTTTTAGATGCTACACTCTGTATATTAGATGATGACGAAGTATAATCAATGGATTCATCGATGATTTTAGAAATCCTCCATCCCTGTTATGTCATAATCGTAATCTATTAATCCAACTGCTGACAATCCATAAAATACAGTCTCTTATCTTATACAGTAGTACCCCGTTATCCGCTGACTCCGTATCCGCGGTTTCAGTCATCCGCGATTTACCTATGATGAGCAGAAAACGCGTTATATCAATAAATACAGAAACAAATAAAGACATTCGAGCCTTATTAAAAGTTATAGGAGCATTTGTCGATATATCGTCGTATATATGAGTCACCCCCTGAATTCGGCGCTCTCTTATGATAAGTTAAACAAGTTGGCACGTGCTTAAGGTGCGACTCGCTTTTACTTGTACATATAAACGCTGTGTTACTTAAGGTAGAAACTGCCTTAAATTTATGGGTGGAAGATATGACAAGAAAACATATTCCTATCGATGGCAAAGTGCTACAACAAAAGGCGTTGGTTTTATATGAAGATATGCAGACCCAAGATTATACTGAAGAGGAAGGAAAATCATTCACAGCAAGTAGGGGGTGGCTGTACAGATTTAAAACTCGGTTTAATCTAAAAAATATAAAAATGACAGGGGAATCTGCGTCGGCTGATCATGTAGCTGCTGCCCTGTTTCCAGAAAAATTTAAACAAATTATTTCAGAAAAGAATTATCATCCTAAGCAAGTTTTTAACTGCGATGAGACTGGTCTTATGTGGAAAAAAATGCCTCAACGGACTTATATTCATAAGACTGCAAAGAGTGCACCAGGCTTTAAAGCAATTAAGGATAGACTTACCTCGATATTTTGTACAAATGCAGCTGGTCATATGATTAAACCTGGACTTGTTTACCGATTACAGGATCCATGTGCTCTTAAATACAAAGATAAAGCTTGCCTGCCTTTATTGCGGAAGTGGAAAGATATTTGGAAAAGGAAGAATTACCATTTAAAGTGCTGCTGATACTAGACAATGCTCCTGGGCATCCTGTGTCACTAGGCACAGAAAATAAAAATGTTGAAGTTGTTTTTTTACCACCTAACACGACCTCATTGCTTCAGCCCCTTGATCAAGGTGTCATTAGATGCTTTAAAGCCATATATATTCGACAGGTTTGCGAAATGCTGTGTACAATGGCTAACGAATGCTCTGATATCGGGCTCATGGAATGCTGGAAGTCATTTACAATTGCTGACGCAATTCTATTTATCAAAGGAGCGATGGAGGAATTAAAGTCAGAAACGATAATAGCATGTTGGAAAAACCTGTGGAATGACGTCGTTCTTAGTTCTGAAGACACACATGATATTAATTCACATCTAACAACGATATTTAACATAGCGCAGAAAATAGATGGAGAAGGATTTAACGATATAACCAAAGAGGAACTCAGTGATTACATAAACGAAGAGGATCAAGTATTCACCAACGAGGAATTGGTAGACCTTGTGAAATCTTCTCCAGAAGCGAGTGACGGTGAGGATGAGGGTCAACAAGAACCGCCAGCATGGACGCTTGAAAAATTTTCAGCGATATTTCGAACTGCTCAAAAATTAAAAGAACAAATAGTAGAATATGATCCAATAATGGAACGCAGTATAAAAATTACTAGCACTATAACAGACGCCTTGAAATCTTTGGAGGATTTGTTTATTGAAATGAAAAGACAAAAACGACAACTACCAATAACAATGTTCTTTGAAAAAGTTGACAAAACTATCGATAATGCACAGCCATCAACATCGTTTGCTTCGGATCTAAGTAAACAATCGACTGCTAACTTGGACTTGGAGGAAGATGAATGAATATGTAGCTCACGGTGATAAAGTTTTTCTTGTTGTATATTTTCTTGTTAAATATGTACTATATGTATGAACTTATACATTTATTAAACTTAAATTCTATTTGTGCCACACCACAAGAATATTTATTTATTTATTGTTTATTTATTTTAAATAAATATTATATAACTTATTTTTTCTTGTTTCATTGTTTTAACTTTGCTTCATATTTCATATTGTATTCGGAAATAAAGCGTTTGCTACTATCCGCGGTTTTCAGTATCCGCGGAAGAGCACAGAACCAAACCCCCGCGGATATGGGGGTACTACTGTAATGTTATTCTTTAATATTCATAATACTTTGCAGAAGTTTATCTAAGGGGTTCCTATATAAATCCAGGACCAAAACTGACGTTAACATCTCCTGGCCTCGTTTGTATTTAATTTGACCCCCAATTTGGTTCCCACAAACTTTTATCCCCACTCTCATTAAATTTCCAGGTGTGTTGATCTTAGAATATCTCTTAATTTTTTTACGATTTCGCCGTCCAAAAACTCGAAAAAAAAAAAAATGGCCCGCCGCCTTTCGGGTTGTTGTTGCCAATAAACTCGCATAAATAAGAAAGGTCCATTTATCTACCCGTCCCACGGAAACTTCAAGCCCAAAATCTAAAGGATTTCTGCGATCCGCCGCACCTAACAAATCATCACTTTATTTCACGCCCGGACAGACTCGCCATTATCGAGATCGAAGCTATTTTGTCGGACAACACATTAAGAAGGTCTCGCTTTAAAAATTACGAAGTCTACACAAACGAGGCGAATCGTAACGTTTTTATTTACGTGGTTGAAATTTATCACAAGTAGGTACCTACCTACGATTTTTTATACGGCTTCTATAAAAATATTCATATTTTCGAATTCGGCGAAAGAAATAACACACGCTGTAAACGTAACAGAACTCCCTGCATCTTCTCCAGGCGTAAGGAATGTCTCCTGTTGGTACATTCTACATTCTAATAATAAAACTAGCGTTTCCGGGATTAAAATTAGATATACACCGTTGATGTGTAATATTATGAGGTTGATCGTCCGTTCTATTTCATCATATTTGTTAGAATCTAGCGTATGGAATCATAAAATTTAGCTCTGGACATATGAAATTACATTTTAATTGAAGAAATCCAGTTTTCTTATATTCTAATTTCTAACTTGTCAAATTAACGTTTAAAATTCTATACATGCAGCGCCATCTCTCATAGAATTGAAATATTCACCAAAAGTAGTAATCTATTAGCTTAAGGTTCGTTTCTATTATTATGTTTAATCTATTCACCGGCAGATGGCAGTATAAACGTGACATTTGACATTAAAATTTATTAATAAAAAATAATACTTGATTCGATTAAATATGCACCACTCTTACGTAATACATACTGACTACAATCACATATAAATTACTTACCTCCTTTAATAACTTCTTAAAACAGGAATTGGAAATTTTAAACTCGCAAACTAGATATACTTGAAATACACGAGAAATACTGCACGTAAAATTTGCTTGTGTTTTTGTTAAACTTTGAATCACTTCCGTTTTCCTTATCTACGCTATTGAAGATGAGTTATAAAAATAAATTTGGAATTCAGTTTTGTCAGTTTTGTCAATAATAAAAAAGAAGTAATGGCTTCTTTATTTAAAAATCATTAAAACATGAAATTTAAGACCCTATCTATTATCAAAATAACTATATATATTCAGACACTTCATTAAAACTTTATAGAGAACAAGACATGCATAAATAATTATTGATTTTTGAAAATTAGAACTTTAGAAAATTTAAGGGTTGATGGTAATTTTTCTATTAAATAGGGGATTTTAGTGTAATTTGGTTTATACTGTAATCTTAGTTGTTTTCTATTTCTATTTCTTTTTGTGTTGTTGGTTATGTTTACTATTAAAAATAATAATAATTTAATAGAAATGACCTTAACGCATTCAAGGTAAAGGTATATCCACTGCATAGATATATTTTTCCACCACAGTCTGTCTATTTTTACGAAAAGATATAACGCAATCTTAGACTGTTAAACGCATGCGTATAATCGAGAAATATGTATTATATTATTTGATTCGTTAATATTTATTTATAATATAATTTCATCTATGGCACGCTTCAAAACATATTACCAGGTCATCCACAAGGTGACCATTGTTCCAATTCGTACTTCTACTAACTAGTTGTAAGCTGTTAAAGAAAAAAATTGAGTGTTGAAAACATCTTGTCACAC
Source organism: Cetonia aurata (assembly GCA_949128085.1). Taxonomy (NCBI): domain Eukaryota; kingdom Metazoa; phylum Arthropoda; class Insecta; order Coleoptera; family Scarabaeidae; genus Cetonia; species Cetonia aurata. The sequence goes on from OX421885.1 coordinate 43,792,941, forward strand.
CTAGTTAAATATTTAATCTAGATCTGTAATAGCCTGTAATAGCATATTAGACTTTACGATCGAATAAAAGTGTCTTACAAAAGCAAATTAGCTAGAGAGATATATGTCATTATTTTTATTTAATTTTATCTAATGTTAAAGTGTAAGAAAGAGGAAAGGCATCTTGCGGATTTTGATTTGCATTAATATAGTGGTGCATTGCTCATTCGACGTTTTTCAATCAGCACTCCACGACGTATTTAAAATAATAATACACCTACGCGCATGTCAACGCCATTTCTTTTTTTTTTACTTACAAGAGAATGATTTGTATAGTCGTTAAAAGTTAGGAAAACTTCAGAAGCAGCACTAAAATTGCGAAGAATCGCTATGTGTGTGTATCAAAAGCTATTTTTCGACGGATTTATTATTAGAAATAGGTCACCGACGCAATTCAACGTAAAATTCAAATTTTCGATGTTGGTAGGTACATATATACTACAGAAAACAGCGAAATTAGAAACGGTTACAGCTTTATTTCAGTTACTTAACATTTTTTTTTAATATATATAAGAAAATATATAATTTTTATATAATTTTTTTTTTAAATAATAATATACTTATATATTCGTTAAATATGTACAAAAATATTTTTTTTTATTTTTTTATAATATACTGTGAAGGTCAAATCCGCTCCCTTACTTGCCCAACAGAATTTTACGACCAGCGCCCATATTTTGGCCGGCTTGCGTGGCGCCCTTGTTGGAACCAGCTTGAAGGCCGATGATCGACTCCCCAGCCTTCAATTGTTCTTCGCTGAACTCGCGTTTGTTCTCATCGGCGGGTTTGGGGCCCAAATAAGGTCCCTTCCATTCTGGGTGCTTGTACGTTTGCCTGCCAAGGGCGAAGACCGTGTTTGTCACTTGGGCCATGTCCTTTTTCTCCCACAGTTCTACTGTCTGGAATACGTCTACATCATTGACGCCGTAGGCTTTAATCGCCGCTTGGAAGCTGGAAAGAAACAATAAGTGATCGTCAGTAATATATAATTGGAAAAGTTACTGTAACTGTCAAAATTTCTAATATTGATATTGGGCAAGTTATTGTAGCTTTCAATATTACTGATATTGGTTTAGGAAAAGTTACTGAACTGTCAAAATTTCTAATTTTTGATAGGTACTGGAAAAGTTACTGTAATTGCCAAAATTTTTAATATTAGTATTGGAAAGATACTGATGTATAACTGTCAGTATTACATTTATGTTGGTATTGCGAAATTTACTGTAACTGTCAAAATTTCTAATATTGATATTGCACAAGTTATTGTAGCTCTCAATATTACTAATATTGCTATTGGAAAAGTAACTGTAACTGTCAATATTGCTAATATTAAATATTTGACAAGTTACTGTAACTGTCAAAAATGTGACAAATGACAAGTTATATTTACTTGTTGATGTTCTCCATCATCTTGAATTGTCCACCAGAGGTATTGATTTTGGGAATGGAATTAGGTACCAGTTTATTCATCAATTGACAGAGGACAGTACCATCTCTAATAACATCCTCGTACAATTCGCCTGGAGGGAATTTAGCACCAAGCACCGTCTCGATCCATTCCTGAGCCTCCTTCTCTTGTTCTGTGTTGCGTTTGCCAGCAATCTACGCGAATTCCCCAAACAACAACGATATGAATTTTGCTTCTTTTTAACAAAAAAAAAAAATATTATATCAACTTACCTTAGCACGGACTTGACGTTCTAGAGACATCCTGATGTCTGTTCGTATATATACAAAGGGGGGTTCGGATCTCACAGCACTGTAACCGCTTATGAGTACTGAGCGTATCGACTGGAGAGTCGTCGGGCGTCGCGACGCTTAAATACCGTTCCCCCAGATAGATGTGACGGGCACGTCACGACATGACCGCCGATTTTACTCAACCACTATATTTAGTAGATTATTCGAGTTTTTACAATCAATTTTCGGCGCATATGGTCGCACGCTTTGGGTTCGGCAGTTTCTAGAATGTTGGAGATTACGTTGTCTGCCAGCAAATGTTGCGGCTTATGAGTTTTTGGAAGGCCAAAACTTGATCATTACCACATCTACCACAACAACCTTTTAAAATACATATTAAAATAATCCTTAATGTATAATACGCTTTGTAGTTGCTCAAAACCACACAGTACTTGTATTTTTCATTGATATAAAGAAAGACTTTGACACCACGTCTAAACTAAACATTGTAGAAAAATTAGATCAGCTAGGAATAAAAGAGAAGGAAAAACCTCCTAAAAAAAACATATTTGGCCGAGAGAACACAAACAGCTATTGTAAATAATATTGAAAGTCGGGAATTATGACGCGCAGTATGGAATACCCCAAGGAGGAAACCTCTATATTCAATCATTACAACAGATTATTTGAAGATGTGCCGTCATCAATCTTCAATCATTAAAACTAATACCTGCATATAAATTCAGAAAAGTGTTTGGTATTAGAGCGGATGCATACTTCTAGGAAATTCGCTTTACTTGTCCTAAAAAAACGTGGCATCTGCGGATTTCGGATAATTTAAGGTTAACGCTTAAATCACAGCGACAAAAAAAGTGTTTTATGAATTTTATTTTTTACACACTCAATACAAACTGTAACTAGATTTGTAACAAGAAATAAAACAGCAATAAAGTATCAGTATCAGTCACTGTCGCTGTCAGTAACCTCATCCTGGTTCACTGATATTATTGGAGGTTGAACATCTTTCAGACATCGTTGCCGTTGATACTGTTGAGTTTGTGCAGTTGGAAACCCGGTAAAACTCAGTGAAAAATACTCAGTTTAAAATAAAAATACGTTTACTAATATCACTTACATTTTGTCAATCAATAATAATCAACATGTCCATAACAACAACCATAAATAAAAGTACGAATAACTATTGTATCACTAGGCCAGAAACTATAGTTTTGCGAGTGTGAGTACGGTTTGTGGGGGCGGGGCGAAGCCGAGGTCCCACAAGTGCGAATACTCGCAAAAGAGTTTCTGGCCGTGTGTTACACACTATTTTTTGAGCCGACAAATCTTAATTTTGTTGTAAATAATAAAAAAAATTAACGCTAGGGAGTTAACAGTACAGGTTGGCAATACATATTACGTATGAATTTTGAATTGGAAATTAGGGTTAAGATGCCTTAGTGTTTTGACGTTTTAATTTTCTTGGTAGTTTTGATACACATCCATCAATAATAAGGACAATGGAGACCCCAGCTCATATTACAGAGGTTGTGTGTGAAGTTATTAACCATTTATAACCTGTAAAATCCTCCGAAAATAGAATTGGAAAGAATATGAATTAATTAAGAGATTGTGTAACGAGAATTCTGTCATCTGTCATCGAATCTATAATTAATCACAGAAACGTCAGTAATTCGAATATAGTGTTGCCAACCATTAGTGGTCTTTTTGCCGGCCTATGCCGGAGAATGGTAAGTTTCTGGCCGATTTAAAGTAATGCAAAATCAGTGTTTCTGGACGGAGGCGCAAAAAATCGATTTGTTTATATTTTAGGTATTAAATGCTCATGTCCAACGTACAATATTTAGGTAATAACCTTAAAAATCTTAAATGACAGCGGTATGTGTCAACAGTGTACATTCGCACCAACATAAAAATACATTCGCAGTGATGTTGAATATTATTCTTCGATAGGTGGTTTATTGTGTTTGTGCTGGTCGTTCTGAAAATTCTATTAATAGCGTGCACGTCTTGGTATCGTGAATGGACTATACTTACTTTTTGCTTTCCTATCCTTGTCGCACTTCAGTATAACAGAAATGAACATACCTAGTATGCGTTTGTCTGCTTGAAGCCAGACTTAATGACGCAACGGACAAGATTCATAAATCCAATAGTATACATAAAGCGCCCCATTCTTCACATATTTAACATTTGTCAGTGAAAACTATACGATTTAAGAAAATAGCACAATACACGTCCAATTGTTCTATTTTCTTAAATCGTATAGTATCGACTGACAAATGTTAAATATGTGAAGAATTGGGCGCTTTATTCGAAACACTTACAGTAAACAAAAAAAAAAAACCTCTTATATAAATGCATATATTCGATTTGCGCCACTAAACGAATGCATTGTATATTCTCTACCGTATTTATATCTACCAGTTCGAATAATCCTGTTTTCTTTTCCATAAATCTGTACGTAAATGTTCCTGCATGCAAGATACCGATTCCCAGAAAAAATTCTCATTAAAATTGAGCGCATAGACTACATAAACTGACCACTAAAACCGTCGGAGAGCCTAACCTACGCCCAGAAGAACCGACCTTTCCAAAAATACATCGCGAATCCGTAGCAGAGTACAGCAGCGGCTTTACATTTTCACAAGGAGAACCGTATTTATAAGATCCCGTTTATTTTTGCAAGGATGCGAAGAATTTATGTGAAATTATAAATGTAGTTTTGTGCATCTATTCAAACATAAAAAAGTTAAAGGAAAATAAAAAAATTAATTATATTTCTGTTTAAATCCGATGTCATCTCTTCAATTCGTTTCAAAAGTACCTAATCTTATTGACTATTTGATCAGAGTTTAGAGAACAATGATAAAAAATAAATAAATAAATAAAAAAAGAATAGTGATGGTTTATCACTATTGATAATCATGTTTCTAACAGAACATTTATAATTGGACCAATTCATACCTATGATCCTATAAATGGAGGCATAAAAAAAAGTGTCGGGGATAAAAACAAGAGATCACATTCATAATTTCCTTTATTGTTCTCACAATCGTTCAAATCTTATTTCATCTCACAAATATTACAGTCATATTAACTAAATCTCTCATATTACCTTCCTCACCTTTATTAATTTTTAATGGACTAGAGAGGGAATCTTACCAAACGCTTACGAAATCTACTTTTATACAGTTGTTCTTTATTTTTTCCTTTGTTTTCTTTTTTAAATTCACACACGGTAGATATAATTTATTGGATTATTTGGTAATCTTATAGTTTATGTACATATACATACAAGGGTGTCACAGAAATTTACACACATTTCTCCAGACATTTCTCTTTCATTTCCTCATTGATTTATATAATTTTCTATTATGTAACAACGTCTTAAATATTATGTTTATATAAGGTAAAATATTTACAAAAATTTTACAACAATAACACTCGCTCATCGTGTCAGTATTTGATTCTAATTGCGAGATGTGTCAACCAAAAATTATTATTATATCTAATAAACGTTGTTTTACGACTAAAATACCTTTTAAAAATTGAAGAAAAATTGATGGGAATAGAACCTTCAAGACCCAATCCAGTATATATCAGTGGCGGCTCGTCAGGGGAGGCTACGGAGACTAAGCCTCCCCTATTGTTTTTAATAAAATAAGTAGCGTTTATTATTAAAATAATGTTTAAGCATCGGTTATATACTAAAATAAAGCAATTTTGCAAAAAAATATATAGTCAATAGTATATTTATTCATTACTTAATTTAAAAATGCAAACAAATTTCCAATAATGCGCGAAATTTTACTGTACGCACTATAATAGCAAGCGAGGAGGCTAGCCACAGATTTGGCTCCGCACCGATGATTAATGCCATGGCTGAAAGCAATGTGTCTCCGTAAGTGCACGAGCACTTTATACGGCAAATACGTTTGGTTGGGGGCTTGCCGCCGCGGTGAGATCCTACCCGATCGGCATGTTATCGTGCGTTATCGGTCATAAAACGTTGCTACGCAACTGCCCATGCAACTCCCAGCTCCCAGTGCTAATAACTTAAGAAGCGTTGGGTGAGTTTTGTTAGGTTACGCACACAAAATGGATAAAATGAACGAAATTAGAATTTGCCAAGATATTGTCCACTGGTTGGTAAGAAATTCTTTTAGTTGTTTAAACATAGAGACGAAATTACACATCGTACAAAACATTGAGAAACCACGGCCTAATTTATCTGTAGTATCTAACGACGGCAACCGGCAAAATCGTGGGTTTAGTTCATTATGGTACACTAAATGTGGTTGGTTAACTGGTTCAATTGAACGGGAAAGATTATTTTGTTGGCCATGTCTACTTTTTTGTACCCAAACCGAAACGTGGTCGAAATTATGTTATACAGATTTAAAAAATCTACCGCGCGCTATTGAACGGCATTCTAAGTCTAAAGAACACATTTCATCGTTGTGCAAATTTAAATCATTTGGAAAACAAAACATTGCTACTGCTGTAGACAGCGCGCGCAAAGATGCAATTACAGCCTATAATAATGAAGTTAGAGAAAACCGCAAAAATTTAAGAAAATTAATAGACGTAACATTATTTTTAGCACCACAAGATTTAGCTTTTCGGGGACACAATGAGACTTCAGATTCTTTTAATCGTGGAAATTATAAAGAATTACTCGAACTCTTTAGTAAATATGAACCTAGTTTTAATAAATTTGTTAGTAGTGATATTTTTTCGGGTACATCTAAATCTATACAAAATGATTTAATAGATTGTATTTCTTTTGCATTAAAACAAGAAATACATACAGAAATTAAAGAAGCTCCGTTTTTTTCTTGGCAAGTAGATGAAACCACAGATATTTACTGTAAGTCTCAATTATCAATCATATTACGTTATGTCAAGAGCAGTGAAGTTATTGAAAGATTTTTGGAGTTTTTTGACGTATCATTCGGTCGAACAGCTGAAGATTCTTTTAACCTTTTATCAAATAACAGCGAAAAATATGATTTAAAAAAAAAATTAGTCGCTCAAACATATGATGGTGCATCTGTTATGGCAGGGCATTTAAATGGTTTACAAAGTAAAAAAAAAAAACAATTGAACCTCAAGCTCTTTTTGTACATTGTCATGCTCATGCCTTAAATTTAGTTTTGAGTAAAGCTTGTAATATAAACAAAGAATCTACAATTTTCTTTTCTAATTTAATTGTTATTGTTTTTAGAGTTTATTTTTGGTTTATTATGACGTTTCTCAAGAGTTTATTTTTACATTTTTATTACATTCTTACCTATCACCTCATCCAGCTTCCTATCCAGGCAAGATTTCACTCTCCTCTACGTTGTTCTTGCTAGACAATAATTTATATTTTATTTTAATCTATTTTTTTTTTCAATTTTTATTCTACACTTACAATGCTACAATAATAACTATGAAAATATAATTTATTGACTGAAAAGGGTTACTTAGGCTACAGTAGCCTTCCTTGAGCGAAACGTCACGAGCCGCCACTGGTGGTATATATGCCTGCATATTAGAGGGTACTTTATTTTAAGATTTTGATTTTGAAATATTTTTTTGATGTTACGATATTGATCGGTCTAAAGATGTCAAATCGCGCAGTTAGAATCCGTCGATGTTATACACAAATATACAGAGCCTAGATAGAAAATAATTATTCAATTGTTTAATTTATCGTTTCCGTTAATATTGTTGTATTTCATATTACACAAATAATCCTATACATCCTGCATTCGTTTCAGTATACATAAGTATTTTACTTATATATTTACGAACGGTTTTGAGTTATTTATATTTACAATTTAAATTTAGAATTTTTTGGCCACGAATACAAGATTTCTTTTTTTACATTTAATATATATACTATATATTTATTTTCTTTTACGAAAAAAAGTTCGTATACTTCATTTCTTCTATCTCATCTCATTTTTAGAATTGGAAATAACGAAAAGCGCGGTAGCTAAAAAAATTAATTATTTTCATCAATTCTTTGTTTCACGTATTATTTCTTAAAATAAATGGTTAGCCGTCGGTTTGAGATGGTCACTTAGCAGATAGGAGCCGCCTCCTGCGCCCAGTAATGACGTAAAGGGTGCGGAAAGCGCAGCTGCAGCTGCGGCAGCCGCATGGTGCGAACCGTGATGGCCTTGAAGGTGCGAAGGTTGCGATGATAGAACTTTATTGGCCTGCTGCACTAGGAGGGCCGTGTTGCAAGACTGGGGACTCATCGAGGACCATTTATTGTTGTTCGTAAGCGAGTCTTCTGATAATTTACCTGAAAAAAAGATATAATTTCTTCAATGTTGCATCCTAGTAAGTTGCGATCGGTAAATAAAAACACAATTAATAGAAAAAAGCACGCATTTTCAATCCGTATGTACAGTAATAAAAAAATCTATTTATTTTTTGTTACACGTTACACTTTTGTCAAAATATTCTACTACTTCTTAATAGCAGAAACGATATTTGGTTATCATTCTTCTTTACAATCTATCTAATGCAACACTAAATTTTGACACATGTTTCGCTACGCGGGGCATTTTTAATATGTTAATGCAGCAAGAGAGGGCGCCACCACTTTTTCCTCCTCATTCCACCGCACTCTTGCCGTTTTATATTCGCTATAACGAATAGAAAGAAAACAAAAGGGAAATATAAGGCTACGCGACAGCGCCTCGAAAAAATATCAACAAACAACGATGAAACAAAAACGCCTCGACGGAAAAAGAAGGCTATCGCGCGAACGGTGTATAGAGATTCGTCCCATTCTAGCGCCCTATAGACTCCCCCCCCCACCGTAGTCCCCCTGCGCGCCTCTTCTGGGAGGGCTCCGTCCAGAAAGTAATATGACATCAGATTGCCCGCTTCTGCAGACTCGAGCGCCAACTAAAGAGTTGACAGTAATGGAAATAAATGAGCGGTAGCGGGCAATTTTCTAGATTAAATGTCAGAGTGGCGTGGCGTTTGTTGGCTGGATGGCGGGCTGTCCTGCGACGAACGAACGAACGCTGGGACCGATCCGGGAAAACCTGGGGGATGAGGGGAATGTGCAAAAGGGACCGATAGGAGAGAGGGACTCCGAGCTATACAACCTATATACTACTATAGCTGCGGATTTCCGATTCCGGCTTATTGGAAATGAATAACGTTGGCAGTGTAGTGTTCTGATGTTCGCCAGCTGCGGAACGCTACGCAGCGCCCTCTGTCATTTTCCCCGAAGCGAACGGCGGTAGATTTATCATCCGAAATATAAAAATAATATCCGTCTGGTTGTCTATTTCGATTCTGTCGGAGAGACGTTTGCGGGGAAAAAAAATATGGAACCGTTTTTGGAGTGTATGATGGAAGCGGTGTCTATTTTTCTCCCATTTGGAAACTATTTTTGTTACGAGTTTCATCATTCTCTGATTTATATACCTAGTCGATGGATACGCCAATGTACCAACAGTGCCCCTACGATTTCGGCTCATCAATTTTATTATTTTGAAATTGCTAGTAAAGGCAAATATTCTAGAGGAAACTTATTCGTTTAAAAACGTCATCAAATCAATTTTAGAATGTTTTTCTAAATAACTTTTGTTGTAAAAAAGATAAAAACTTCGAATCACTATCTCTGTTAAAGCTTTAAAACAAATTATCGATCACACCTGTCACTTTGATAGATGAAATGTAGGTGTCCCGATTGGCCCCGCAAATAGGGTTAATCGGGACACCCTATTTATTTTACTAGAAATGGTCAATTAACCCCCGTAGTGAGACGTATCGGGACAATTTTTTTATCAACGTAATTTTGCCTTAGGTATTAATCAATAGCAAACGTCCAAAATATAAGCGTATCCTTTCAATGTTCTGTTCTTATCGTGAATCGACTATAGTATAAGTTTTTTTTCCCCTAAGCTCTAGAATCGATCATTACAGAGATATAGCAAATTCCTTAATGAATGATGTACAATGATGAAAAAAAATAATTCTGGCTTTCAATATCATGCAACTGATCAATAAATGGCAAACCTACGAAAATAGTTATTCAGTTATTCTTTGTTTGTTCCTATGTGGGTTTTTCCTGTCTTTCCGATGGCCTAACTGGTCGTTTCGACAGGCCGCGAAACTTGAAGCAGTGTCCATATTTTACCCAAGGTTATAGGAGGTCTTAATGTATATGTTATTAATATCACAGACGGCTTATGGGAACTTATCCCGAGAAGCACCAAAAAAAACTTTCAACTAAGTAAGTTCTTTGTTGTAAAGGAAACACCATAGTTACAAGTTGTACGTTGCGGTTATACCAATCCTTTTCTAGGGCTATATGAAAACAGCTGATTTGTACGAAATAGGTTAAATTGTGATAAAATGAAAAAATTAAGGAAATAAACATGCACACTTGAGACGCTAACGCAGGTTATTTTGCTTATCAAAATGGAATGTTTCTGACAATTGTCAAGGGCATAGTACTAAGAATAAGTTGCGACTTCTGATATTTTATCAAAAACTATCGTTATACAGGACGTTTTAGAAGCAATAGCGTTTATTTATACTTAATATTATAGTGCCTACAGCATATACGGGTGCCCAGCCTAAGATGCAACGGTCCCTAGCCGATTTATTATTGTCTTTTTGAAAAAATGTTTCAAATAAATATTGCCTCGAATCATATTCTACACATGCTAAAATTAGTTTCAGAAATGGCGGACTTCCGGTTGTACCGGAAGTAGATACTAACTTTATTATTTTAAATGGAACACTCTCTATATTATTGCAGTTTTGGATTCCTTGTTAAATTTAAATAACAATATGTTAGGAATACATTGGGGCTAAGTTGTACCGTTTCCGAATTACATGACGTTTTTCGAAAAAAAACTTCGGTGTTTAGAAATACCTCAGGAAATACGAAAGTTAGAAAGATGCGGTTTTCGCTTAACCATGAAACAGCACACGTCTTTTATTTTAAAATTGTTGCGTTTAAATTACAGCGTTAGTAAATAGGGATATGTAATTTTCGAACTCCAAATTATGGATAATTTGATTTTTTTAAATTGAACGGTATAGCAATTTTTACATAAATGGATGTAAAATTTAATTTGCTGTCGATTTTATACGGGTATCATTGTGTCTATCTCCAACGGTTTTAGAGATATTCGCGATTTTTCAGTTTCTCACGATAGATACGTATTGCGAAGCGTCGCCGCTGGCCACCTTCCCCTCGCATTTCACCAGGCTTGGGACTAGCAGCAATAATACTGGCATGCTTAGAAAGTGGCCAACAGAATACAATAGGACCGTTTGAAACAAACAAAATTGTCTAAAAGATACTTGAGACGTTTAAAGCGGCATCTTTAAGGTCAACGTAAGCTTGCAAAGCAAACTATAGGTATCTAACCGTTATTAGTGTTCCAAGTGTCAGAACTGACATTCAGAGTACTGTTTGGTAACATAGTATAGTAATAAAGTTACTATCTACTTCCGGTACAACCGGAAGTCCGCCATTACTGAAACTAATTTTAGCATATGTAGAATATGATTCGAGGCAAAAAAATTTTCAAAAAGGTAATAATAAATTGGCTAGGAATCGTTGCATCTTAGATTGGACACCCGGTATGTATGTATTTTGGACCAAACTAGCACAAGCAGTAGTAGAAACACGTAAAAGCCATTGTGTGGGTGCCTTTTAAATCTGCTTTTTTTGTAAACTCTCTGACGCAATTCGAATTTTGTCAATTATCTTTGACAACGAAATGAAATAATTACTTGGACTTATTTCACGCCAACTCATACACGTCTATACACCAGAACGTGCGAGCATATGTTTTTCTTTTTTATTTTAAAAATGAAATGCTTGAATTGTCCGAGAGTTGGCACTTCACATAATAATAGTAATAATAATAATATTCACATTTTCCACCCACGATGATTCAACATCTGCGCGAGTAAGCACATATATATCGTTTAAGACGGAGCAAATGAAAAATTTGTAAGTATATCTATTACATTATTTATATAAACGTCTGTATAAATGATTTAATATTCTATTTAGACTTACCGTTCATCGGCTTGACGTCTCCGTTAGACGACGATTGATGCGATGAAACGCTGGTGTTCGAATTGGGTGTAGTTGATATGCCGGAGTGCGGTGAGCTCGGCTTAATATCTTTGCTGTTTCCTAGACTGGTTTTCGAAGTGCTATTGCCGTTTTCGGCTTTGATATTCGCTTGACCGGCAGACCCGTCGTTGGTGTTGGAGGCTTTTTGTTGAGCTAGGCGTTCTTGTTTTCGGAACTTGGCTCGTCTATTCTGGAACCACACCTGCAAAGAAAGAAAATCGTAGAATATAAACATGAAATGTTTTCTATTACATTATACACGTATATTTTATAGAAAATATATTATAGGGTGATTCAGTTTGGTATTCGCCCGCCTGTAACTTTTTTGTTTTTAGGAAAAAGGATAACAAACCCTATAGCTACATATATTCGTAATGGTGATGATAAAACCTATTGGATAGGATCATCGATTTCTCTTTGCGATGACATTTCTCAAAGCGCTGTCTGTCAACTTTTTCTTCAAATCACACTCTGTATATTTTGCTCCACCGTGAGCGGTATTTTATTTCTAATTCCGAATATGTATCGCATTTTTTGCGTAGTGTAACAGAAATATCACACTAAAAATTATGAGATATAGTAAGTTCCAAGAAAAAAATAGATACCCATGAAAACAATCTCAATTAACTATAAACTGTCAACAACAAATATCACGTGGCGTCATTTAGTTGAAATTTCTTTAAAAACTAGCTGTGTGTTCAAACCAAGAGAAGTTAGATATGATTTTAATAATAATAATAAACTTTATTTTACCCAACAATATACAATATATACAGTGGTAACGTCATGCAAAATATCATGTGTGTGTAATTCTGTGGGAGTGTATGTTGTGTGTGAGTGCGATGTGCGATTGAGATGTGGTGTGTTTGTGTAAAAGTGTGGGAAGAGAAAAAACATACATATGTATGTATGAATTAATTGAAAATTAATAGATATTAAATATCTCTAACTAATTTGATCGCCTCTAGAAATTCAGTTACTGTATAGAAGCAGTTTTACAACAAGTATTTTTTGATACGGATCTTGAAAGCCGGGATCCTTTTTCCAGTCCACGAAGCGGGAAGCGGAGAATGCCAAAAGAAATAGTAAGGTATCTGACAAGTCATTTGTAAAACTAGCAGATATGTGTCTTGAGATGAATGGTGCACATTTCGAGTATTTGATGAACTGAGTGTTTTTGTTAAAATTTTCCTAACAATCGCTTCATGGACTACCAGAAATTGGGACTACAATTGCAGTTTTAGTTCGAGTAAGTGTTGATCCCCACATATCCATTCGGCAAATAGCCGATGAAATCTTTTTTTTTTTTGTTTTTTTTTTTCGTCGATTCAACGGATTTTGAAAGATAATAAACTGCATTCACTTAAAATACATCAACGTCAAGCTTTGCTTCCTCGAGATTATGAGAAACGGGTAAATTTTATAGCCTGGCTTAACCTTGCTCGCGAAGTTAGGATTTTACTCCTTATCGTGTGGTCAGACGAATCTCGCTTTTTATGGAAAAGCGAATCGTCACAATTGTCGCTATTGATCGGAACATAATCCTCACTGGCTTCGGGAAACCAACTTTCAAAATGTTTAGTAAATATGTAAATGTGTGGTTAGCATTCCCAATGGAATGATTGTTGGTTCAAAATTTTATGAAGGTGCAGTCACGGCGGAAAAGTATCTACAATTTCTGAGGGAGGAATTGAAACTAACAGTTACAGGTGGGCGAACACTGAAAATTTTCAGTTCAAATCTTAGTTTTTTTTTTTAATCTAATTAAAGCAATGTCAAAAAGAAATAATGTTCTTGCAGTAATCCTTCGATTGTAAAGAGATAAGAACCAAATTCCAAGATCATTCTAGCTGTCAATATGCAATAGAAATAATAAATGTTTAGGATAGTATAAAGTTTTTATAATATTTTCTTATGTATTCCTTGTTGAAATATAGCGCTAAAAATCTAGATGGCGCGGCATGTTTTCAGCAACTCTCCACACACACACGCGTACATGCTCGGCGTGAGTAGTGATCTTACATATATGATAGAATGTATCTCTGTAAATTCTTTTCTTCCATGTAAAGTGTAAGTGTTAGATAAAAGGAGTGTTAGAAAGCAGAGTCTTATTTAAAATAATAGTTGCCAGATAAATAAAAACAACATTCCTTCCAGCATGTCACTGTAACGCAAGTATCCTGGATTCCATTCAATTGAACAGTATTCCAGTTTTGAACGAACGAAAGCATAAGTTCTAATCAATACAAAATTAGTCAAAACTTTGGCATTTCCTGCGTAAGTTGGATGTGCGGTAGACAACGTTATAAATTATTCATGTCGTGTATTTACTAGGTAAACATGATAGGTATGATCATTAAAACTGCGGCTGCACCACCGACGGTGGCTTTTAACCGCTGCTAATTCATAAAAAGGATATTCTACACTATTTCATATTATTAACATAAACGGAGCTGATCAATATAATACAGCTGTTGATAAACTACTTTATTCGTTCCGAATTTGTAGTTTGACGGATCTAGTCCAAATATTTACCTATATTAAATATTATACACTGCGTTCGCTTCGACACTGTCGTTTTCTAAGTGCACAAGTGTCATGGCAAATCTGTATGTTAAAACCACACTAGAACAAGTAAGGTATTCACTTACAATAACTACACTACAACTTACAATAAGTAGTTTACCAGTTTCGTTATGGCAGGTGTCACATTTATTAATAATGAAATCATTAAAATAGTGAAGTAAAGGTATAAATGAAATTTTATTCCAAACACGACATTAACGCCCTCTAGCGCGGGTGTGTAATAATCATGGTGGACAAACATGAAAGTTCAAATGAACGACCGTCCGCAAAGTAACATAAACTTGAATTTAAAAACCCCCTGACTAATTAACATCGACCATCTCTTTCCATCTTGGTGTTCGTGTTTGTTCGCTTCGTTCTGAAACAAAATAACCCCGTCAACTTGATCTCATTATACCGCGAGCGGCGGATATGATTATTTTAATTCGGTTAAAATGAATATCGTCCCCAACACGCGATAATACGTGCGTTTTGACAAGCGCCCTCTATACATATACCGTCCAACCAGTGGCATTCGTAATAAATAAATACGTACAAGTGCGGATCACGTCCTTGGCTTGTCCTCTCTCTTTCCCCCTTTTGTATCTCTATGTTTGTTGTTAGGCATTGCGTTGTGTATGTTTCTCTGTGTGCAGTGAGCGGAACGTTAACGCGCCCCCTCCCCTGGCACCGTAGGCGGCACGGCAGTACAATAAATAAAAGCAGAATTGATTACGCTGATTGCCCCGCGGATTGCGTTTAACATAAATAAAAGCGGGCAAACGTTAAATTCTACGCGGGAGCAATTTTAATCTGCGTGTGTACAGGCGAGGGCCAGTAATTACCGAGTACCGGCAGCCAGCGCCGCTGTGCGGCGATCGTCGACAATACGCGCCGTACTGTAGGCGGCGGGGATGGGAATCGCCTCCGTCGTCACGCGATATATTCGTATTTATTTTCGTAGGGGGCGGGGGGTGCTCTGCGAAATTTATCGTATTAATCGTATCGGAACCCGCTTGGCGCAGAAATAATTTATTTTTTCATGTCGATTAAGAGGGAAAAATATTTAGAGGCAGACAACAAGATCGCGTCAATGTGGATGACAGTTGAGGTTATGTTTGACGTTTCTGGTTTAGTGTATGTAACTTACAGCGTTTTCGACTTATTGCACTTTCCGCGTGGAGTATATCTACCTCCCTTACTAATATTATGTATTAAAATAAGATGGACATACAATCAGTAGATAACAGTGCAGTAAGTTGAAAATGCTATTAGGTACATCTTGTGTCAAAACTGGGTGTAAGTACCTAATCATGCCGTTAAAAAGAAATCTTACATAACCCCGTTTATACATAAAAACAACATATGCCGTCATTAGAAATAATTTTTTTTTATCAATTAATGATGGAAAAATGCCAGTTCGAACTCGTGCCGGCACGCCGAAACAATGCCGTTGTCACTGCAAGTGTCGCAGAAAACCCAGATTTATCTGCATAAATATCTAGTCCACATGCTTATAAAATGCAGCTGACATAGGAATTGGAAACCGGCTGATCATGAACAACGCCTAACTTTCGGTTATTGGATGTTGTAAATGCCGATAGGCAATCCTGATGTTTTAAGAAAAATAATTTTTAGCGACGAAGCCCTATGGTTCATTAATCGATAGAACTGCCGTATCTGGAGTTAGGAAAATTCAAGAATAATAGTCGAAAAATTTCTTTATCCCAGACGAATTATTGTTTGGTGTGGATTTTGGATCGATGAAGTCATCGAACCTTATTTTTTGGCAATGATGATGATACTGCGATTACAGTCTGATTTTCTTCGCCCTATTTTGGATAGTATCGACTTAGAAATTTTTAATTTCATCAGGATGCCGCTATGAACCACACAGAGAATTGTTTAATGATTAAATTTATTTATTGTTCACTGAAAGATAAAGCAGCGAAACTGGGAGAAAAATTATTTCTTCTTCGTTTTTTTTAAATTAATTTTTTTGTTTAAGCTAGTGTTTGAGGAAAAATATTTTATCATTAAAAATATTTTTAAAGCCTTCTCTCCCTCAGTGCTGTAAAAAATTAAATTTAATTTTAAGAAAAAGTAGTCTCCTCCCCTCCTTAGCCACTCAAGAAATCACCCCCTCCTGCACTGCTGCATTTAAGAAATATATTTTGTACTCTAAAATATTTTTAATGCTTAATTTCTCCACGGAGTTAAAGAAGAAGTCAACCTGACAGTAGAATACAGTTAAACTCCCTTTATGTGGGAAATACCTTTTAAACGTTGGCTTTGGTGTAAAAATACAATTCTATAAAGAAACATTAAACAGGTTCTATACAGATATATGTACATATAACTAGCAATTCCTGACCGTTCACCCAGTCAGTTAATCTGTCGTTGGATGACTGAGTACGCCCAAACAGCAGACCGGCTAAACCGCGCCAGTCTTCACTAACCCCTATCTACATCTGTGACTGGTTTGGGATCGTCAGTACACCCTATAGATTCATTTGTTTTAATTTTTTTTTAAATGCGTCTCACTTTAAAAAAGAATCGACGCTGCGTCTCGCTGTTGTTACACTCGACGTTACGCTACACATTAAAATGATTTGCAATTTCCTAATTTTTCAATTTTTCTTAATTTTCTGCTTTTTTTTTTTAATTTTGAGCGTCACTTTAAAATGATTTGCAATTTCATCATTTTTAAATTTTACTTAAGTTTTGTTTTTTTTTTTCCTTTTTTTTGTAATGCGCCAGTTTAAAAAATACTCAACGCTGCGGGTCTCGCTGTTGTTACACTCGACGTTACGCGTCACATTGAAAAGACTTGCAATTTCTTAATTTTAAAATTTTTCTTCGACGTTACGTGTCACGTTTGAAAAATTTGCAATTTCTTAATTTTTAATTTTTTTTCTTAATTTTTTGCTTTTTTTTATTTTTGCGCGTCACTTTAAAATGATTTGCAATTTCATAATTTTTAAATTTTTCTTAATTCTTGCTTTTTTTCCAAACGCGCTTCTTTAAAAAAGACGGCGCTGCGCGTCTCGCTGTCGTTACACTCGCCGAAAAGACCAACTACATATATTTGGAAAGCGAAAGCTGACATTTATATTGAGTTGGTAACGAATATTAATTTTTATTTTTAATAAAATTGTAATTTGTTCAAATTTTCCTAAATTTCTTTTTTATATCCTATTGATACTCACTAAATTAACGTCATCTCCCTGATGAAAGTATTCACTAAATTCATCTCCCTCTTTTTTATAATTTATCATTTCAAGCGAAGAAACCTTCTAAAATTACACAAAATGCAACCAAAATCCAATATTTTACTACACAAAGTAAACTCCCAAACCCCAACACCAATCAAATCCTCCATTTTTAACTCCCGAAAACACCCCCGGAATTTAAAGAAGATAAAGAATCAAGTCAAGTCCGCTCTGCCGATCGGACGACCCAATGAATTCCCGATCAGTTTGCTCCCAATCAATCCGTCTTCTTCTAGCAGACGTGACGGTCACGGAATAACGTCGATGTCTGCCACTCTTCCGAGTCGTCGTCGGAAAAGGGACTGCATGGCGGGGGAGGGGGAGAGCCGATGATGATTAGCATAGAGTGAGTGAGCCCCGGCAAGCCGAGTAGAAGTTGCTGATTGGTGTTTGCCGAGGATCGTCTTGCAACGAACGGTCGGTCCGCACTGATTTCGGGACGAGCCGCCGACCGCCGGCTTTATTGGTAGACAATTAAGAGTCATCGTTATTCCTAGTGCATCTGACTGTTTACCGGTTTGATTGAATTTAGCTACGGCATTTCGACGGACGACGCACGGGTCGAGCCTGGTGCTTAACGAGGTTTTTACCGTTCAATGACGAAGGGGTTGGGGGAGGCAGCAACGCTGAACGGATTAGCTCTCGTGCAGGATAGTTATAGATAGATGTGAGGTGCATCATAATTCGTGCGAATCCGTATTTAAAAATTGTTAAAGTTTCCCAACACAAATATATTGTATTCATAAAGTCGAACCAGTGGCAAAAAACATCTAACATTAAAATATAAATATGGCAAAAAAATGTTCAAATCTAAACTGACTGACAAAAAGACCAATCACCCGTTATCTATTTACACATGGAGTTCATCTAATTGATGTTCATTTTATTATAAAATATGCCAGATTTTCTTTTGTGATAAAATACAGGTTTTTATGTTGTATAGCATTTAAGGGTATATCATTTATACTTATTTATTTGCAATAAATGAGCTTAGTAGGCTTAGTTCACTAAGACCCGGCCAAACTAAATAGTCGATTGATGACCGCTTACCGCCCCAACTCGGCAGAAAGTAGAAAGCCCGCGCTCCACCTGGGACGCACCGCTTACGCCCCAACTCGGCAGACCAGCCAGACCGCAGCTCCTGTCATTAATTTGACAGTTCCTACAATAAATTTATTGTAACAGCGATGCCGTTAACTGTTGCAAACGTAGCTCAAATGCTTGCGCTAATTGAAAAAGACTGCAGCCAACGTTATGTATCGAATAGGTTGGGGATTCCACGCACTATCGTTCTGGAGGCCTGGAATGAATTTTTAGAGACTGGTTCTAGGTTTTACGATGGTGCTCAACACGTTAAGGAACCGCAGGTTAATTGCGGTTCAGCTTCAACATCGTTTACTAGCTGTACGAGGAGTTGAGATAAGTGAAAGAACAGTAAGACGAAAGCTAGTAGAGAGTGGACTGACGTTGCACAGACTGGCCATGAGAACGGAATTGCTACCCAGGCATCGTAGAGCACGCCTTCAATTTGCGCATTTGTGCACAAATTGGACGGTCCAGCAGTGAAATTCTTGGTTTGTTTATAGACGAGTCGCGTTTTTTGTTTACAATCCCCAAATGGCAGAGAAAAACTGTTGAGAAGACAGAACGAATGATATGCTAACTGGACCATCCTACAACGACTCCCTTTATCGGGACAAGAAGCAAGAACCGATCTCATATTCATTGAGGTCGGTGCATTGAACGCCCATAGGTAATAGGAAGAAGTTCTTCAAGAGGCCGTCGTTTCATTTTCTCATTTTATTATATATATATACTAAAAAATAAAATATATGCACTTTGTCTCTAGTAATGTGTAATTGCTTTTACAACGTTGCCAATCGAGTAGCTCCTCCGAATCCGCTGTTTTAATATAAAGAGAATAAAAACCGAAACACACACTTCAAAGGTTTTAACGTCCTCTGTTATTCGTTACGCCAATTATGCGTATGTGTCGTATACGTGCCCGCCTAATGAATAAGAAAACAGAAAAATCGCGCAGATGTTATTCCCTTGTTATTCTGTTTGGATTATCTTGTACGCGAAAGTAGATTCCTCGAGTATTTATACAGTAGATTAGGGCAGGACATCGCCGCGTCGCCGTCCTGTGTAAAAACCGGCTAGCGGCAACGGCACAGAGCGGTGTTTGATCATCGCGCCCGATGTGGGGCCCCGATCCGCAGAGGGACGACATTTCGTATGCAATGTGTATTTAACAAAGTGACAAGGGAAACACGTATATTAAAGGATCCGACGCCAAACACCACCAACGCCAAGTTGTACCGAACTGTACATACACGAAAGCGTTTTGTATCCATATATGTATGTATATAAAGTAGGTACTTTGTACATTAGTTACTAGCTGAAAAAAGAATATCATAATATAATATGTAGAGTCCTTCGTATCTTAAAAAAGGAAGTTCCGCTTAGACTGATCTTAGCCTTACAAAATTAAGTGAAATGATCAAAAAATTACATTGATATATTATTGGTTATTTACCCCACTGTACTGCGCAAGAACAAGTTAAGTCAACGACCGGTTTTTACTGAGTACGATATGAAATGTTTTTATGTTGACATATGTTGTCTTTAAAAAAATTTTGTGTTTGTTCAAATTCAGCACTGAAGTTTTAAAAATGTCAGATTCGTCGAGTGAGGATCCCTTCCGTGGTATCAATACAGATTCTGATAAGGATTATATACCAAACGTGCCAACGAATCGTCAATATGAACTAAGTAATATGTCATTGGAGAGTTTTTCAGAGTCTGCTACAGATTCCAATAACAACTTAGAAAATAACGCTACTGCTGATGCTACCAAATTAGGAGTTTCCTGCATAGTCGCTCAGGTGGGTCGAAAACGTCTACAGCGAATATTACTGTGGAAGAAAAATATTAGAAAAGCAGAAAGAGCCGACGGTAAAAGTTATGTAAATACAGCAAAGAGGGGGAAAACTGCGACTACCGAAAACAGCGTTTTGATCAAATCGAAAAAGGTTTTAAGCTAATTTTTACAGAATTTTATAAGCTGCCTTCGAAAGATTTTTGCAAGACATATGCTTACGGACTAATGAGAAGAAAACCCGTGGAAAGAACAAAGTCTCGTACTGGTGAACGCAAACCCAAACCATCTAATATCTAAGTTTGTTTGATATCTTATGACTTAAGTTAATGCTTTGTTGTATTATAGGCTCGTTACTAGATATTCGGGCCCGTTCACCCGGCCTATTAATCAGTCGTTTTATGTCAGCTTACCACCCCAACTCTGCAGAAAGTAGAAAGCCCGCGCTCCACCTGGAACGCCCAAACGGCAGACCAGCTAAACCGCACTCCACCTTAAAAGAGCCTCCCGGGGATGGACTGTCTGCTTTCCAAACATGGTGACAGGTGACAGCACTTACTTTAACGACCAACAACATATCTGAACTCAAGATTTGCGGACAGAAATATTGATTTGTATACAGATAACAAACAACTAGTATCAGCTTTGAGGCAACCGAAAATAACCTATAGACTGGTGCTGCACTGTCACAGAGTTCGGTGGATTAGAGGACACGACGACAATCTGGGTAATGACGAGGGCTGATAGGCTGGCCAGACGCGGGTCCTGGCTAGTGCTGGACCATTTTGTAAGGCCTGCCATAGATTCAAATTATTTATAGGAAAACCATACTTGGGGACGTTCGGCTTGACATCGCCAGCGTCAAGAAAGCTCCCCTGGGGAATGTACTAGCGTTTGTGAAGACAATAAGCTGGTTGACGCTTAAATGCAGTGATAGTCGCCACCCTCCAAAAAATCCAGAATCCAGTAGATTGGAGCGATTGCAGCAATCTTTGGGAAACAAACAGACCGCAGGGGCATCCACCAGAATAGAGCCAAGAGGCTTTCAGTGGATCTAAGTGCGCAAGTTAGAGAACATATTTTAAGTTTTTCTAAATAGGAATCTCATTATAGCAGGAAGGATAACGTAGAACATTTCTATTTGTCCCCTTTACTAAATATTGCAAAGATGCACGAGCTAAATTTGCAGAAACACGAGCTCGCTGCTTCTTCAAAGCAGAAAAATAACACCTGTTCTTAAATATGATATAATTGTTAAATTTAAATCATGTTTCTGTGTTCAAACGTTTTTCTCCAACGCTGAATTATATCCTACCAAATTTCATTTCTCGTATTGGACCAGATTAGATTAATTGTAAGTTTTCAATCTGCAATCTGCAACTATAATATTACTAAAAGATGTAAGGACATATTGCATGCTATTCCATTTGGGCTGCGACCAATCAAAGAGATTTTTTTTTCTTATCTAGCAATTATCAAGGTCAGAGATTGTAAATTGTAAAATATTTTATTCGTTCTCATCATCAAAACACTTCTCTATATATCGGTATGGCAGAAATTTTGTGCAAACAACGTGCGACAAACAAACTCACACTTGGTCTCCTCTATTTATTTAAGAGCTCAAGAATTCAACTAAACGTCGGGCCACCACCCCGTCCGCAAACAAAACATCCTTCCCGTCACACAACAGAGGGCGTAACATCCCCTTATATGCATTAGCGCCCGTAAACCCCAAGGCAACGTACATACGACAGACCTAATAACAAACAGGCATACTGCAAAGTGCCGGACACCTGCTCTGAAAACTGCAGTTCATAAAACTGCTATTTTGTATTATAACTAGTGAGGAGGGTAGCGGTCCGCGTCGACCCCACCAGTGAGTTTTAATCCGCCGGTAATGAGCTGTTAATAATTCAATCGGGTTTTACGAATAGCACGTTTTATTTTATCTTGTTGCTTTGTATACATATGCACTGACGATACAAATTAGAATTTTTTCCATGCTTTAGAACGCTATTAAGTCAAAGGAACATAACAAATTTAATAGTTATTAAATATTAAAGCTGTGCTTATGGAAAGATCCCGAAAATTATTTACTAGTATACGTCAAACATCGTCTTACCCGGTTTATGCTATTTTAAGATTAATACGTGGCGATTTTAAAATGCAGCATAACCCGTGAACCCGCGTAGGCGCGCGCAATGGTAAAAGTAAATATTTTGCGAGCAGCATGCCAAAGGGAATATACCTCTCAATAAAGTTTGTGTTAGAATTTGTGCAATTTTATTCTGGGATTTGCACAAAATCCACCTAAATTTCAGCACTAACACGCGTATCTAGAAGGTTATTTATAGAAATGTAGGCTTGCTTTCAATTGTTTTCTTGCGTGTTATATTGCACGTTCTAAATTGATACATCGTAACAAGCAGCATGTAAATTTATCAAAGCGATGACTATGGCGCGACTTGGGAAACCATGATTTCGAAGGTAAATTTATGTAAGATAAAGTGGGGCAAATGTATTTGAAAATTTAAATACATAGTTAAACTTCAAAGCCTAATTAAAAATAGAAATTTAGAGGTATAATGTTTAAATTTCCGGGGAAATTGTAGAGTTAGGTTTGTAATAACATCCTACAAATTGAAAGTCGGTTATCGAAAATTAAAAAAAATACTTCGTGTTAATGTAGGTAGTAACTTAAAAAATATTATTTTAGTTCTTAGTACTGATAACTTAATAAATGTTTGTATCCTTCAAATTTTACCTTCAAAGTAAGTGAGACACCTCTTCTGTCTCACCTTATCAATGGTGCAGTCAGGTGAAGTCTGATGAGTGAAGTTGTTTTTGTTTTCTGGGTTATGTGTGTATGTCGTCAAAACGTGCTTCTATTTGAAGTCAACCATTATCTATCGTTTTGAAATAGTCTTTATTGCAAGTTTTATTTTATATTGTGTATAGTTTATAGTGCATTATTATTAGTGAAAGTTTCGGTGAGAATTTTATGACATTTGCTATTGTCTTGTTTGTTGATCTTTGTTTATTTATTTTATGTATTTCAGAAGCAATGGAGAATTATAAATATTTACCTCAAACTATTCTTAGCTATTTCTTACAAGCATTGTTATGTTAACATTAACTTTATAAATTCTACAGTGTTATATAAAAATCTTAAATTATTTTAATAATATAGATACATACTTTGCTTATCTTTATTATCTTAATAGTTGTCGTTTGAAACAGTATATTATGCTTTTATATAATTGTGGAATAGATAAAACTTAATTTTTATTTGTTGTTTGTTTTTCCTTATAACGATAGATCTAATATCTGCACAATTCGCTTAAAAAAAATCAGTTACAACACATAAATTGTATATATCAACTTAGAATAGGGTAACCATATAGTTATTGGCCACTCACTGCACAATTATTGGCCATTACCGACAGTAAGACAAATATTAAATGTATTTAGATCTAATTTAGACATTCCTGCTCTTACTATGGGTAATGACCAATAACTGTGCAGTGACCAATAACTGTGCAGTGACCAATAACTATATGGTTTACCCTAGTATTGATATAAAGAAACGGTTTATATAGCGCGCCGCTTTGTTCTAGTACTATGAAAGACTCATCAGATGTCGCTAAATAGTGTTCTCAATAAATTACCTTAAGTTGGTTATTTATAACTATACTTTATCTATGGTCATGTCGGATGAATTCATGTGGAAATACAGTTGTAAAACCAAGTACTATTGTGAAATTCAAAAATTACGAGAACTCCTTATAAAATATTGATTTCGTGCATCTGTCAAGCACATGATTTTTAAACCATATTTCAGGGGCTTTTATTATTATATTAACCTTTGATTACCAGAGACGTAACTGGATGAATACATTTGCACGTAGATTTCTTTACAAAATTTAATGACCGTTAGAGACATTAAAATTTAATAATAGTTTTGAAATCCTAATTAATTCACAAACAATTTCCGCGACTTCCAAGTGTTATTATATAAAATTGACTTTTATTTATTGTAGCGGAATATGAATAGAGAAAATATTACAGCCGTGAGTCACGCACGCATTGCGTGGCCATCGAAATATTGATGACATTACTCATAGCCGCCGAAAGTATTTTTAACGCCCACCGCATTCGCGACTTCTCTAAAACGAAAATATCGATGCGTAGAGGCACAATCTGACTGTACGCATCGCCACGGACGCCCACGCAGATGATTTTGAAACGGTTTCAAGTGGATTTTAAGAGTGACCGCTTCTACTAGACATTTACATACTTAATTGATTCATTCATTCGAATTCAAGTGAGATATGAAGTTCACGGTTTATTATAGCAGGAATAAGAAAAAAGAATTAACTTCTTGACAAAATCCTTACTCTATTATGAGATAAGATTGCAAATACTATGCATTCTAAATAAAATATCTTAAATCAAACAGTTATTTTAAATGAACGACACAACTTCACAAAAATTATTTCTTGAGAATTTCAGCGCCATCTATCGAGAATGTTTCTGACAAAACTTTCGTATTTTGACACGTCGAATCAGAATCTACAATGAAAAATGTGGATTTTCATTTAAGTAATCGCCCGTGTCACCCCTTAGGGGGTTATTCTGAGTATATTTTGCTACTCTTGGTCTGATGTTGGAGTAAAAAGAGCAATTTACAATCAATTTTAGGTTAGGTTTGACAGGACTACTAACTTGTTTGGTTATCTATGTTGATAGACTGCATATATGCTGCATATTTTCTATATCATTCGTTTCTACCAGTCTTGAATTACACGATGTATAACGTCCTGTAAAAATATCATCCCGAGCAACAAATAAACAAACCAAGATTATATAGAATAGCCATGCAATAAAACGTGTAAATTCGTATCTGAATATCGTTTGAAAGTCACTTTCTCCCAACCTCATTTTTATGTCATCCGTTTGACATTACGAAAAACATAATTAACTCTTATCCATAACCAATGAAACGAATTTCATACGTAAAAATCCAACGATAATCCAGCATTAATAAAAATAATACTTACTTTAAAATCGTAACCTTTATACAAGGATAAATATTTATTTCTATCAAATAAAAAGTAGTGTAACAGACATTTTTGAATTTGAAATATTCGCGCCTAAGTGAAGTGGGCGTGACCTAATTAAAGGTCTTCCTGCGCAGTGCATGATATTGTAGTAGTCGTAAAACAAGATCCCATGAAATAATAACGTTTTTATGTACTTCTAAATAAATAAATAGTTTTCGTGTTCCGTTTGTTTATATATATGTAGTGCGTAAAAGTAACGTTAAAAATTGGCGCTCAACTTGTGGCTGTTTTACGAGACTAGAAGATATTCCCGACAAACCGTAAGTTATTTTGTTTTATATCATAACCTAATATTGTCATCACGGAGAAGAAAAGTAAATATTGGCTACGAATAACGTTAAAGTAGCTATTATTTATGTCAAATGAATGCTTGATTTGAAAAAGTTTTTTTTTTGGGATCAACAAGCAGTTTTAATGGTGCTTTATTTGCAAATAAGGAGCAAGTTTTAAAAATGATAAAATATAGGGTATAATATTTTAATATTATTAGGTAGATTTATCGCTACATATGTTTACCAACTTTTTGTCATGTAATTAGACATAAGTACTTTGGTACATGGAAAACTAATAAGATTCAATTAAATAACTTCCTAAGAGAAATTTACACAACGAACTACTTTGTAATGTAAAAAACAATCACACAATTGGGCCGACAACGCAGATACAGCGTTTTGTTGCTGCCCTCTAAGCCATTATTATAATATGAAATAAATCCCACGCATTGCTGCGCATGTACAATAAGCTGCATTCTCTATTTACTTGTACCACACTTGTACTAAGCAAATATATTCTCTAGTTAAGAAAATTCATTCAAACAAAAGTCTTCTTGAATTAAAACTTTCAATTTTCTTAGTGGTAAAACATTTACTTGCAACAAAATTATTTCATTTTCTCTATAAGAAAATTGTGTTAAAACAATATGTTGTTTTGAACTCAGAATGCATCTTTCTGTGTATATTTAAAACTAAATTTGAGATCTTATAGATATCGGTTTAAACTGTCGACTACTAGCGATATTTAATTCAATTCAATATTTTAAAATTCTTAACATCATAAATAAGCCGGCGAAGTTCAATTTGATTATGACATCAACATCAGTCGATTTATCTTCTTCTAAATAAAGATAAATTCGCTACGTAACCTTCCACACAAAGCCGTTTGACGGTGTGTTTATTGTGAACACATGTCACCCCGAAAACATGACACGGATATCTTTATTCCCCATTATAGAGTCCGTGTTTTAATCCGTACGCGTTGTATATACGGAGCTTACGACCATTGTAATGAATATTAAATCATTTCCGGTTGATGGCCTTCGACGGGTCTTGGAACAGTACGATGACGCGTTAAACGGTTAGAGGGTCATGTCGAAACCCATGTAACTGCGCGTCTATTTATTTATGTACTTACAACTACATCCACTGCGAATGGCATATCTAATAGTTGTTTGGTGACGTGGCGAAACTTGGGTGTATCGCGCGATTCCGAATTATATTTTTTTATGGGGAGTATCTTCGGCGATAAAATTGTTTTTACGATTGCATACCGAAACGGATATCGTAAAGAAACGGAAAGTTTTCAGTCGTATAAATTCCCGTTATAGGTAACGCGTAATTCTTCCTATGTTGTAAAGGAGATTTTTAGGTGTGTAAAATTGTAGTAAAAATATCGTTTGTCTCATGTTTCAAAGATGACCTACACAATTAAATGTTCTGAATAGTGAAGAAAAACATTATCAAAAGAAAGTTGGGAACGTCCGCATGAGTAATATTGCGTTTCTACCAACGGTTTTTGTTTGACCCTGCACTCCTGAAGAGTGCTGATTTGTCATGGTTTGCTTCTTTTGAGTTGTTCATGATTTTCAGTTTCTGGTTTGGGTTGCAGCATTGTCCTCTCACCTCACTTTTGCTATTTTTTTTATTTTGGCTTCTTTTTGACTATTATTTTTTTTGTTTGTGTTAAGATTCTTTCATTGTTTACTAAAGTATCTTGTTTGTACATCAGCCCAAGCACAGGTAATTTCTTTTGCCTTTTTGGGATTGCTTTCTTTGTGATTTTCTGATAAATAAATAAATAAATAATATTCAATACGCTTCACCTATAACATCTGTATTTCTTGACTACGGTAGGAGTTGACGAAATATTTTTCGGATGGTGCGTTGTAAGCCCTAAACGAAATGCTTCAGTTTAAATCAATTTTCGACGGTAAATTATGCATTTCATTAAGTTAATCTCTATAAGTGGCGTCGGGACGCGTGCACCGTCGTAAATTTTGCCCCCATCCCCTTGCCCAAAGCATCCCTTGCCCCCTTGCCTTGTCTCTATCCGCGTCGCTTCTTAGTTTTTGCCCTTTTGGCCGCGTTCCGTTGGAAGACAAACTATCCCAGCTCCATGCTCCTTCGCGCCCCGCCGTTTTCTTGCTCCGCTGTTCGCCTTTTGAATTAATTGCGAGCACTGGGTGCGCGTGCGGATGAAAAACAGTGGCGTTCTTAATAAATTCGCGCGAACCTCTCGCATTAGATTAATTAAAATATGCGAGACGCTGCGCTGCCTGGATGCAAGGTACTTACTTTTTGCTATATGTAAAACTTCTCTGCGGTTTTAAGGTGCCGCGTGACTATCTAGACTCGCATTTTCAATCTAATATACACGTTTTATACATTTATATAATCATATTTTGATATCTCCATTCTATTAAGAGGGAACGATATCAGCTGATCAACTAGTGGCGACACATCCATGATGACAAGACAATATGCTTCCCTTTATCGATCGCTTATTCTGTTAGGTTAATTTCTCTGTAACATCACATATCGCAGTTGATGATAATGATGACGAATCACTTTTCTTGGCCTCTGGTCAACCTCTAGTCAACCATTCCAATCAGTCATTAGCATACCATCAAAAGACTATAGACAGACAATCAGGATTAATGCTACTAAGAAATTTACCATAAGTTTAACTGTATTCATATCCAGATTATCGACATACACAATGTCTTCATCAAACCCAAATATAAAACAGGGAACTCTTCACATATCCGACTTAATTACAATATACAAGATCGCTGAAAACCTTTAAAAAAAACCAACTTGATTCATTTCACAAGAAATAAGTAAAAACATTCGAACGCTGCACCCGAACATTTATTACCCATGGTTTCTTTCTTAGGTGATGTTCTATCTTTGTATTGTGCGCTTATTCTTTCAATGTGCAATTGTTTTTACAACGTTGCCAATTGAGTAGCCTCTGGGAATTCCTTGATAATGTCACAAAGCCCACTTTATAATGAAATATATTTTAATACATTATTTCTTGTCGTATGTTAATCGTTTTTTATATACACTCCGCCAAAAAAGTATCGCATAAATTAAAAAAGGGCATTTATGAACCAAGATATTTTTATACGTTCACAAAAAGTTTGCCTCGTGTATGTGAACTATAAAAACACTAACAAAATAATGGAACTTAGCGTTTTTACTTTATTTTTTTCCTAAAAGAACACATTTAGAAAAATGCATATGTGTAAGGTTTGCTCAGTTGTTTATTGAAAGTCTTCCTATATGGACAAATTTTAAAGTGCGAAGTCAGAGTTCTGTACCAACGCTTTTAAAACTAAAATGAGCAATTTAACTTCAGAACAAGTGGCTGCTATAGTTGCTTTAATCGAAGATGGACGATCTCAAGCATACGTTGCTAATTTGATGAACATCAATCAGTCAAGTGTTTCTAGAGCCGTAGCCAGATATAGGGAAACAGGCATTTACAGTAGAAGACCTGTACCAGGTCGTCCAAGATGTTTTACTCGCCAAGATGACCGCTATTTACTACTACAAGCATTACGTCGAAGACATGTAACTGCGAGACAATTGCAGAACGACTTGGCTAGAGTCAGAAATACTCGTGTGAGTACTCAAACTATTCGGAATAGGTTACGACAGAGTGGATTAAGAGCTAGAGTAGCTGTAACAGCCCCTCGTCTCACTAGGAACCACCGAGTGGCTCGCTTAAGGTTTGCCAGAGAACATGTAAATTGGAACATTAATGACTGGGCCAATATACTCTTCACAGATGAGTCAAGATTTGGTCTTTACACCTCAGATAGGCGTATCTCAGTGTACAGACGAGACGGTGAGCGCTATTCGCAGTGTAATATCAGACCTAGACCTAATTTCGCTGGTGGCTCTATTATGGTTTGGGGAGGCATCTGTTTAACAGGTCGTACAGAGTTAGTACCAGTAGACAGAGGTACACTGACTGCCCACAGGTATATAACGGACATTTTAGAAGAACATGTAGTATATATACGCCAATTATAGGAAACGAATTCATGTTAATGCACGATAATGCACGACCGCATGTTGCAATAATCGTCCAGGAATACCTTAACGATGTTGGTATTCCAGTTTTAGATTGGCCTGCGGTAAGTCCGGACATGAACCCTATCGAGCACGTGTGGGACCTCCTTCACAGACGGATACGAACCCAAAATGTTGCCCCAGCGGACCTGCATGGACTAGCAAATGCTCTCCGTGACGAGTGGGAGAATTTGGATCAGGCTTATATACGGAGGTTAATCGAATCTCTGCCAAACCGTATGCGAGCGGTCATAAGAGCCAGAGGTGGCAATACTCAGTATTAAAAGCTACTGTTATGACATTTTTCTTTCCAAAATTATAATTTCTTGTTTTAATAAAAATCTCAAGTATGAGTTCTTGTTTTTACTTGGCCTGTATTTTATTTAAACAATCATAGAAATTATATCTTAGAGCGCATTAAAGTATATTTACAACTTTATGCTACAAACAAAGATTATGCGATACTTTTATGATTCAAAACTAAATTATGCGATACTTTTTTGGCGGAGTGTACAAATATTTAAAAAAATCACGGGCAATATTCCGGATTTTCGTTTTATTGTCAAATTTGCGGTTAAAAAAAAAATGCGAAAAAAACATGAAGAACAAAAAAAGGTTTTTTTGCAATTGTTTGCTTAATTTGATAACAAACAAACGATAAACAGAACACAGAAAGACTCTTCATGACTGCAAAAAAAAAAACTCTTTATAACCACAAAAAAAAAAGATTGACAAAGTACGCGCCAATGTATATACACCCAACATTGAATCTCCAATCAAAAACACGTGTATATTAGCTGGGCGTACGGCCGCTCATTTACCTACACATCTGTCCGGCCAAACTCTGTTGGTTCACGTCGTTGAAAACCAGTGGGCCAGCACGCAGGTCGCTGTTTGTTATTTGCGTAGAGTGTCATCATTATGGCCCTGGTTCCGAGTTCCATCGTAGCGATTTCCAGTTCAAGCGGCGAATCAATCATGCCAATTGGGTTTATATCAACGCGATATTTTCGGATATAACAGGACATGTTTATGCAAGAGCTATATACACCAACGCATGATTTGGTGCAAACGCTCGCGCCGGAGTAATCTGGGAGGATGCAAAGTTCGTTGGATTATATCGGGTGCTGATTTAAAAGCGTCCTGAAGTGGCGTATGAAATGCCCTACCTAGAGCCTTCGTCGATCAAAATGAGAAACGTCGAAACTTAATATAAATGTCATTATTCAGTTTATTCCACTAAAAATTACATGTAGTGCTGAAAATGTGTGACAGTATAGGGTCAAGAGTCTCCTGTTATAGTCCGAACAAACAGAGTAATCGTTTCTAGGCCACGTGGCCTCCGTAACTAGACACGAAAATTGATAGATTTGCATCGAGGCGTTTGCCGAATCGCCCTTATCCGTGAAATCGGGCGTAGCTCGTTCGACACGGACCTTTCGGGTCACACGGTAATGATGTAAGGACTACTTGATTTCTAGGTCGTATCGAATTACGACAAGTACTATGTGAAGTACGCTGGGCGTTGTCGCGATTATCCTGGTGATGTTCTGATGTTGTCAACGATACGAACGTGTTGACGGGTAGTTTGTTCGATTTGTTAGGAAATAAAGGTTGGGGGAAGATATGCATATTGTATGTATAAGTAAAACTGCAGTAAAACTTGGATAATTTGAAATTTAGGATAATTTGAAACTGAAGGGATCAGAGAAATTTTTTAGTTGAACTGCTAAAAATAGTTCATGGAATTTTTCAGCTGATGTGCACAACATTATTTTATTAAGTAACTATATAAATAATGACGTGTAATTCTTGACGATGAGTTAGAAGAAGAATATGAATTGAATGTTATTAATTAGTATTGTTCTTGGGTAGTGGCAAAGTGGTTTATTGTTATCACATTTATTGCATACTCGTATATAAGATGACCTTGCATATTATTGTGAATTATCAATCCAAAGGTATATCGCGCGGCACCCAAATCCTACCTGCGTCTTGTTAACAAAGAATATGAATGATGGCTGGATGTAAAGAAATTGTTAAGAGTTTTAGTTTGAATATATGTATGTAGTTCTTGCGCAGAACAGACGTATTATTTTCCATAATGTAACAAATAAAAAGTTTTGTTTCAAAAATTGCCACAATGTTACCCTGCAGATCTCGATACAAACATTGTTGGAAAGAATATTACATTTGTGTAAAACTCATAGAGATGATAGAGTGCTGATATTGAACTCAAAACTGCCATCAATGGAAATACGCCGTATTGGAACACAAGCGTCATCAATGACGTCGATACCATGGCGGATATTCAAATAAATGAAGTTAAGGATATCAATAAATTTTAATAGCACTTGCAATTGGTAGCATATGTTAGATTTTATCCTATGTATTTTATATGGCATTGTCTTTTTTTATTATTGTGGGCAACTTAGAACTATAAACAGTTTCTAAACTTACGATGAACTGGTAACATATACCTACTTCATTCGTTCTCAGGTTTAATAAGAGAGAAAAGAAAAAATTTCTTTCAACGCCATATAAAAATACGTAGGAAAAATCTAATACAAGTTTCATGAGATCTTCACTACTTGTCATAACAATCCAACATTGTATGGTATCTTTAGGAGTAAATAATATACGGCAGTAGTTGTTATATAATTTATTGATGATTAAATAATATTAGTTTACTTAATTCCTCCTTATTGATTTTCCTTGTATTTTTTCTGTAAACCTCTTCGCTAAATTATGAAAGCTAATTTTGTTATAAGACCATATTATGATTTTACTTAAAATTGAAACATGAGTTTCTTCCAGAGGTGACATATCTAACAAATGATGAGATAAACTAGAAAAAATGTTTTGGGAAACATGACTTGATAGTAAATAAACAAAAGTCGTTAGGAAGTTTTCTTCTTGTGGAATCTTGTTTCCTGTCAAGACCATTACTTTCCGAATTTGTTTTTCGGTGAACTGGCAAATATATCGTACCTCCTTTGATGGGCAGATTAATTTACCTAAGAACTAGTGAAGAAAATTTAAAGAAATATATATGTTATACATCATTTATTTACCTCTACCCTTTGTTTTCAGGAATATCAAGTGATTCTAAATAAAAATATACTTTTTTAGATTTTCTTTGTCCGAATTCAATGTTGGAATAACTCCCTCTTTAATTCGCACAATCTGTCCCGTTCTATCAAAATCCTTTTCGAGGAAATGTAGTGAACAAACATATGCACGCTTACTTTTGCAGGGATTTAGGGTACCCCCTGTAACAGTAATCCACACAACAATGTTTGGGCATTCTACAAAAAATTATTTCACATATAGAAACACTAAGTATTATCATAATTTCAGAATATTTTTAAGCTATGGTATTATTCTGCAACTTACATATGAAAAGTTAGTTCTTCGTCATCTTTGTAACTATTGCTTTTGCAGGATTTTACACGACACGATGGCATCACTTTTCTTTAGGAAAACCTACCTGGATTAATTGTCATATAAGCCCAATTGTTAATGCTATAATATGCATACTTACACCACACCCTTACACGTAAAACAAAAATATCGGTGAATATTATATAATATTCGAAACAGTCCGTGAAAGAATAAAGGAAAAAAAGTAAATAAAACTATCAAACTGCAAGGTTAGGTAACATCAGTAACACTTGTCAACTTGTAAAAAACTTGATTTAACGCAAATACTTCCTAAAGAAAACTAACGTAAGCATACCGTTACATGAAACATGACGCATATAATGACGTCTGTGTTCCAAGATGTCCCTTAGTGTTTTGATGGTGCGCCGTAGCGATGCGCATACGGTTCATTGGCAGTCTATCAGGTCTGTGGTAAAACTATACAACAAAACCACAACTTTGAAGCATTATTTGTGAAAGCAATATATAATAATTACATAATTATGCTAATTATTGCTAGAATATTTTCTCTACAATATTGTGGTACATTCTTCCAAGTGATTTTTTTCCGTGTATATTGGAAAGCAAACTCTATGTACTTACAGGGAATAGAAAATCTAAAAATCTATACAATATAGCTATTGCCAGGGTGTATGTACGCGTCATTGTAGTAGATTGTACCGGCTTCCGTAACTGAAGCCTGGCCGCTTGAGACCGCCCGACTAACTTGATTAACGCTGACCGTTTCGGACAGGGAAGGGAATTTCGGTAGCCGACGGAGGCGGTGGAGCGCGACTAGAAGCGTCTAGTCGTCCGTCCCGCCACTTTATCAATATTTACTTTCGCCTCGTCGGATCGGACAGGTGGGTAGAGTCGTGCACACGAAATTAACGGACGTTCCGGCAGTCGAATTGCGAAGGAAATACGCTCGGTGTCCGAGGGACGTCCTTCGCGCCTGATAAATGACGAGAGGCTAAACAGGAAACGGCCCCCGTAGATAATACACCGGTATATTTCGACCGCTAAGTGCTCGGCCATTACCCGTCGGTTAAGGGTCGTCGACGACGATGATCTTTTCGCAGATCTGCCGGACGAAACGACCTCGAGCAAGAGTTTTTATCGGTGGTGAAAGAGAATGGAGGAAAATATATGGAAAAAGCTTTCCTTAAATCGTTGCTGCTTAAAGTCAAAGGTGCCACATCTAAACTATATGAAAAAGAAGGAACTTATAGAAATAAAACTGAAAGACATTTAAAACTTTAATTGCATAATGATTCAGAAGAAAATGAAATTTTCGAGAGCAAATTTTCAATCTTACTTTAGGGTAAGAAGGTAAGCTTACAATCAAACAGAATACCCAAGTCCTTCACAACCTCGGACCGGGTCAGATCAATGGTGTCTATATTATAGTTGTATGTAACAAAGTTAAGCTTCCTAGTAAAAGTGACAATTCTGCGTTTTTCTATATTCAGCGGCAGGTCATTGAATTCACACCACGTGGAAAGCCGATGTAAATCTGTCTGCAAAGCAGCACAATCATCAGGGCCACCCATACATCGGTATAACTTTAGATCGTCGGCGAATAAAAGCTTATGCGAAGAAATAACATCGGGTAGATCATTGATAAGAATTAGGAACAACAAAGGACCCACGTTTGAACCTTGCGGAACACCAGCCGTTGCTCAAATCGGTGATCCTCTTAAGAACTTTCATATCTCCTTAGCAGGTTAATGCAGCACATTTATATTTTCCTGTGTTCGCATATCGCTCATCATTGTTCATACACGGAGAAAAATGACATTGCAAATCCAACAAAAAAAGTATTGTCCTTACGTTGCAATCGGTTCAAAAATAAATTGGTATTGCAGTAAAGTTTTGTAAGTATATTCCAAAACTTTTGTTTTGTTCCACCAACAACACTTTTGTTGGTGTTAAAATATGTTACGGTACAAATAATCGCTTTAGCGATAACATTATAGTTGTGGTTATTTCAGATCTAAAATACAGAACAAGGTGTGCGATGCAGTGAAGTAGATGTAAACACAATTTTTCAAACCAGTACAGTCAAGAAATATTTACATTACACACAATTGTAGTTGACGCAACAGGGCGCCTACGTTGTCGATATTACAATTTGTGATGCGGGAAGTCCCGGCATGGACAGTAGTATCACGTGATTCTAACCGCGTGTTTCATTGGTCTTACATAGCCTTGAAGAAACAGACTTGTTACCAGGCGAGGTACACACTAAAAAATATTTGCAATTCCTACGGAAAATTCCAGTAATGTATAGGGTAAATTTACCAAAAATGAGAAAATATACCTAAAGTTTTCTAGCAAATTTCCCAATTTTTGGTAATTTTACCTTATACGTTACTGGAATTTTCCGTAGGAATTGCATATATTTTTTAGTGTGTAGACGACGCCATTTAGTTTCGGTTGTGACGTTGTGTTAGCTTATTAGTTTTGTGTAAAAGAACGACAGTGTATTAAAATTGAAGAAAACTGGCTCACTTCTGACGTCTACTGACTCTTAGATATGGATAATTTTGTTACAGAGAAGCTAGCTGAATGGAATATTATGCGTACGAAGTACAGATTGCTAATGATGAGTACATTAAACCTTTCGATAAATTACCTAGTGTTTTCCCCTGTTTAAAAGTTGCAAAACGATCTAGAATATACGTTGCCTTGAGACATTTGTAAAACCAGACTTAGATACATTTGAAATTTTAATCTTCATTTTTAGTGTTTCCCAGTTTTAGAATTTATCTTGTTTATTTTTTTTGTTAATTATTAATAAAAAAATGTGTTATGCTATACTGATATTTTACTTAAACCCTCCACAGCTTACACTTAAGACAGCACCGAATTTGTGTGTGAATCTACTAAAATATTGTTCGCTTTGAACAGAAATTGCGATTACAAAAATCAAAATCAAGTGACACTATAAACGTAGGAAATGATGACTGAAAATCAATTGTTTGTTAAATATCCACAACTTGCTGTTGAAGTTTCAAATTGCTTTGGTAGTGATAAACAATTTTTAATACTGTATTTCACACAATTTTGTTGAAAACACCATATTTTTGTGATTCGTTAAACAACAAGCAACTGGTTGATTGTAACATGTTTTGGGATTATATCCTTCCAAATTTTGTGGCAGTTCTAACAAAGTTTTTCGACAACAAGTTTTAGGTTGTATTGAATAATGGTTGTTGTTGTCATATATTTACCCACAAATTGTTGTTCAATGTGCGTCAATTGGTGCCACCTTAACAATAAATTTTTCTCCGTGTAGATACGAGTGTGGTTTAAATATCTAAAATTATTGTAAATCCATAATTGGAAACAATGTTTTAAATATTCATAACAATCCCGCATATCATTATAACTAGAAACTTAATTCGATTGATTGAAAATGCTTGTTTGGAATTAATCATAGTAAAAAAATAAATATGTGATAATTTAAATATGGCGCATTCAAAATGAGTATGTAAAAACCGCAACAGATGACGTTAGGAGTGCGGTAACTGTAATGTTAAGTTATCTTCGATTCACATCTCGTACAATTTTGAAATCAACAAATGCGAAGCTAGTTATTCTTCAGTGCAATATAGTTGTGGTGAGATATTTCTTGAACGGCACGTTACATGCATAATTTATGATAGAAAGAGCATGTGATTCAAACAGTTCGCCTCAGCTCCGACGATGTCTTTATATTCAATCGGAATAATGGGATTGATTCCGAGAAATAAGTGAATCGTAATCACCGACAGACGGACTCTAATATCGTGGCGTTTCCAAATACGACATTTATTTTATTACAATCGCCTGACGCCGGGCGCAACTGCTCCTCTTCCAAGAGGAGGGTAGTAGCAGTAGATGCACGGTTCCATGCGCACAGACACGTACGAACGCAAGCGAGCATCCAACACGTGGATGTGGGAAGATCTAAGTGCTCTATTTAATCAATTTTCCGTCATTGACAGCGGCTCGTGCGTCTCCGCTAGGCGATGCAGCTGCGTCCCGTCGGCTCTCCTGATAATTTGATCCGAATTTATCGATTCCGTAACCGTTTTGACGCGCGATTTTTCTTCTTCACGTCCCGAATATGAATGATAACGTTGAAGGTGGCGTCGTTTTTCTAATAGGGAGGTTCGAAACAGTCGATATAATATATAGAAAAGGTTTATTTGGGATGGGAAATCGTCACTCCAAACGTGTGTGAATATATTTTAGATTTGGCACGTTGAAGAGCGATTTATAATGTTGGTGATTAAGTGTTAGGGTTGTCCAGTGGAACACCTGCTACATCTAGGTGCTAAACATTAGTTAAAGTGTCCGAAATATAATTAATTAAGCGCATAGGTTCTCTAAAATACATATCTCTGAAATCATTTCAATTTATATTATTACTTACATAAATATTTTATATAATTTATATTAGAAAATATAGTATGAATATTGTGGAATTCGGTGTATTTTCTTTTTGTTATATACAAGCTATAATCAATGAACTAAGAAGCACCCATGAGATCGGTATCAATCGGTATAGTAGCTACCGATATTTAGCAATACATGCACATGCAGATAACCGTAATCTGTTAATCTAACTGCTGACAATCTATAAAATATAGTTACTTTTATTATATGCAACGATTAGAATGAAAGAGAGGTGTGCTTCGTGATATTGGCAACCGCAGGTAAATTGGCCCCACCCTACTGTAATAATCTATATTCATAGGTTGAATGAAAACGTTTATAATATTAATTGCAAAAATATTTGCTCAGCGCGCGATGATATATTTAAAACAGAATGGATGTGTTTAACCATTTTGAGATTTAGAAGTCTGCTACTATCAGCGATAATTATTTGGTGACATTTTGCGGTTCCAATTGTATTTAAGCATTTTTTTTCTTTGATTGTTTATGAATAGTCCGACCTAATAGATCTGTGACTGCATTACCGGCTAAATGGTGTCGGCTAAGTCATCTTGTGGGTTGAGAATTTTGCTTGTGTCCCCTAGGGAGCGCGCATCTAAACTCGAGTACGTTGCTACTACTAGTTCTACTGCCATCCATATAAAGTGCTAGTTAAAGTTGCTTTAATTCGCCCAACAACAGCGAATTAAGTGAGTGAAATGCGATTATTGCTTCAATAAATTAATTCAACGACAATAACATATCCCATTGAACCAATCAAGTCATCATCATCATTTCATTTTCAATCACTTTGATTTCATTAGTACAATGAATTAGTTTATCGCTCAATAAATCCCTTCGTCTTTTAATAAAATATTGTTCAATCATTCGATGAATTCGTTCTTCGAACTAATTTTAATGCACTATTTCGTGTGAACAATACATTTTTTTTTATTGTTTTAGGACCCACTTTTGGTGCAGTGGATATTTTAGGCTTAAAGGTTGATTTAGGTTAGGTTAAATTAAGTTCGAATATGGTCTACTAGATGCGTCTTTTACAGGACAATCGATCAATATCTCTAACCGTTGCCGAGATATTTTCAAAAATGCGCCGAAAATCGTTAAATTTCCTTATTTTTCACCTATGAATCCTAAGATTTTATTCTACATCCATGTTCTCATCTGTCGTTCCGGAGTTTTTTTTTTAACACTTTTTGGCTCCCGTTTGTAATTTCTGCGCCTAATATTCCCCAATATATTATGCACTATCAGACACGTTTTTCTGTCTGCACAGTCTCTAGATCTTAAGCTCAATAGATCTTTACCTTTGGTTTTTTTTTAAGTCACGTATTTATGTTAGAGGCCCAACCAGTTTGCAGAAGTTGAGACAAAAACTGGTTGAGGCTTTATCTTATTCATCTATAAAAAAATCACAGGTAACTTACTAACTACAAATAAATGACAAATTAATTTTTTGTAACGTCTTTCTGACCGGCAATAGTACACTGAGAAAAATAGATAGTAACAATAGGGACAACTAACTTTATAGTTGGTTGTATTATAATTATATTAGAGCGTACCATCTTCCTAATAAACAGTAATACATGGATGAATACTGGGTACTAGATAACGTATTGTTGTCCTTGAGTTAATATCATTCATTATATTTATAATACGTGGTAACATCTTTTTTTCTCCGTGTATATAATATTTTCCCATAGATATAACATACATTTCCAATATATTTTCACATGAGAACCCCCATGTCAAGCCTGCTGTATTATTTTGACCGTAACTCCCAAGAAAGTAATAATAATCTACTTCTATGCATTAATGCCTCATATATTCCATCGTGATCTCACGATTAAACAATTACAAACCCCAGGAAGACACCAATCCCTTGAGTCTCGAGAAGACTAGATGCAT
Source organism: Cetonia aurata (assembly GCA_949128085.1). Taxonomy (NCBI): domain Eukaryota; kingdom Metazoa; phylum Arthropoda; class Insecta; order Coleoptera; family Scarabaeidae; genus Cetonia; species Cetonia aurata. Next base: position 43,832,774 of record OX421885.1, read on the forward strand.
AACATTGTCGTCAGTTTTCATGTGTGTGACACCCTTCGTAACTTTAGCCTAGCAGGGGCCGATATTGCGCGAACGTGCACGGGTATTGCACTAATCGTATTGGGAATTGACGCTATATGGTGACAATTGACTGCTATTAACGTTTGTAGAAAAAAAGTTGTTTTCCTCTGGGAGTATATGCGTGAGAATTAAAATCGTGAGAAAACGTGAAAATTTGTACCGAAATCGGTTTGAAACATCACAATAAGATCATATATGTATATATATGTTACAAAATTAGGCAGATATATTTTGCAAACGATATTTGTGTAAGTACGTTTCTGACATTTAACGTCACAGGTCCGTGAAGTTGACATCATTTCCGCGTCTCGCAACCAACATTGTCATGTCTAGGTGTCTGTGACGGTAACAAACGCTTACATTATGCATCCTTTGGCCCGTTAATAAAGTCTTTACTGTCGGATTTCAGTCGTGGGATTACGGCGTAGTTGATATTTCTCCTTGCCGCTCGTGGAAATGTCATGTACTCATGAGGTTTATAATTCCACGTGATTTTCTTCTGACACTCATAGGCTTATTGATGTTCATCATATATATGTATAGTGTTAGCAATAGCAACGATAAACATAAAGCATAAATCACAGTAGGAGAACTATTTTTAATGAAACACAGTGAAACCTACAGTTTTTATCTTTTTGTCGGTTAAAATACAAAATCAATTCTATCTATAAGAAACAACTGGAATTCCGATCAATATGTTTATTAAGAGTTTTTTGTTTGCCTTGAGCGAAAACTATATAGGTGGGCAAAATATCCGACATTGTTTTTAACACCTTGTGTATGTTCGTATTTGTTTCGTGCGGCAGTTCCATCTTTCTCTCTCTACAGGAGCATATAGACAAGCACCCCTATTTCTCGCCCTCTTTTCTCCCTATTATATCCCCGAAACGCGGTTTTTATTACCGGACTGTCTCGATGTACGGCCGAAACGGTAAAAGCTATTCTACATTAGGATCCACTTAAGGTGATTAAAAAGTGCTTACACTTTCCGCTTACGATAACTTGGTCGGCGCGCAAAAAGAGTGAAACTGGGAATGGTTATATTATGTTATGTTACCTAGGAGAAATGCACGTATTTTGGTTAAAAATACCATATGTGTAATACTACTATATTGCTGACACATCCTAAAAAATTCCGAAATCAAAGGGGGATGGATATATATCGGAAACTCCTACTTGTTCTGGACGTAACGGGCGCATGCGCGTAATTTTAACGTAATAAACATGCAAATCAGTTGACGTTGACAGTTCAAATTTGTGTTATTTGATTATTTATTTATATATTCTTGATTTACTCCTGAAACCATATTTATCGAAATGGATAGAGAACAATTATTATTTGGTGCTGCATCATTGCTTCAGCAAGTGCTTGTGGAAGATTCTATAACAACAACATATTCATTCGCTAATGATGAAATTGGAGCTGCAAAATATTGGCAACACATACACACGGAATGAGGAAAGTTTTCCCTAAGAAAGGTTTGCAGCATGCATGACGCAAGAGTATTCACGAGGTCTGGTATATATGCAAGGGCTACATCTGAAAATAGTTTTGAAAACTTGGTTAAAAGCGGATTTTGCCTATCTAGCATTATCTTGGTTAATTACACCGTTTAGCGACGATGGACACCTTATTGAACAGCAGATATTATTCAATTATACAGGCTTTTTCAAGTTAGAATTTTAATCGAACATATATTTGGCATGTTGAAAATATTTATGTGTGCATTGGCAAGAAGAACCTTTTATTGTTTATTTAAAACTATTAGGTGTATCTCTTGAATTTGAAGAATGCGTCAATAAAGTTCCCAACCGAAAAACTTTATTAATTATTTCCTGTTGATATTATCAACAAAATTATTTATTAAATCTGTAAAATTTGATAATCATTGATAAATTCTGAGTAATTTTTTCAAATAACTTTTTTTTAGATATGTCATCTAACATTTTGGAATTCTGCTGAAGAAATTTAGCATATTTTAATAAAACAAAAAAATCTATATGTTGCAACATTTATGTCGGTCACTGTATAAGGTACAGAAGGTTCTTTTAAAATGCAGCAATCTCTCTCAAGTAACAGTTTCTTAACCCGTTTTTTTTTTAACGCTGATCGTTGGTAGTTGGTTTATGTCGTCAGACAAGGGGTTACAAAGCTTTATATCCTATTATCCAATAATATGATTGTTCTGTAATCTATCACGAAGGTTTACAACGTTTCCTAGAGCACCAATTCCATAAATATTATTTTCAACAACTTCCCAAAACAATAATCTAGTGGACTTAGGTCAATGTGACGATTTAGAAACTTCTGATTTATAAGTAGTTTCTCACAATTTCATCGTCTTCTTGCCATCATAAATGTTACAATTGGTTTAATGATATATTTTCATCTGGGAAGTTAGATAATGTGTAATATAAATGTTTCACCTATAAAGTTGTATACCTATATTTTTTAATTTTCTTCGGAATTTATTTCAATGGTATTGGAAGTACCAAATCTATGTGTTTTTTTTTCTTTTTCTTGTAATTTGAGTCGTTCTACATCGTTACCATATAAAATTCTGTTTTATTATTACTATTGCTATCTAGCATAACGCGAACTTTAGTAGATATATACTTCGTTCCTGATATTAAAGTGTTATTTCAATCAATTGCAATTAGCTGCGCCGTTTATATTAACAAAAATGACCGCGGAGTGCTAGCATTGTTCGTTTTGCCCGTCTACGTATGTGTATAGCGCGTCCGCCGCTAGCTAGAGTGGTGTGCCGACAACTCGAGGAAATCAAACGCATATATCAGAATTAGCGGGGCCCGTATATGCGGCCGCGACCACGAACCGGTTTGCGGGTGAAATAGTGACGAGTGCTCGCGTCATTTAGGGAATTTTATGGGCCGCGAGACGGGACTTTATCTTTTTTCCCCCCTCAAATCCCAAAAGCCGCATATTGCGACCGGTTTCCGCTTTGTATTTGCCTATACGAACGCACTGCATGATGGTATTATTATGAAACTTTCGAAAATTACCGAAAATATTGCTGCAGAGTTAATAGTTTCATCCGTAAAATTAGTTTTATTTAAACGAAAAAGTGTGGTTATGTATACCAGTATAAAAAGATGTAGAATCGACACTTACTTGTACTCTAGCCTCCGTCAGATCAATTTTCATGGCTATCTCTTCGCGCGTGTAAATATCCGGATAATGAGTTTCCTGAAAGGCCCGCTCCAGCTCCTTGAGTTGCGCCGAGGTGAACGTGGTCCTTATCCGTCTCTGTTTTCTTTTCTCCGTGAGCACTCCGTCGTGTCCTGGGTAAACTTTGTACGGTAGGCCACCTGCGATAACGAAAAACATCGATAAAAGCGGCCCAAGTGCACTGGAACCAGCTGAAGGTTCGGCTATTTACACTAAAACGCGAAAAGGCCCTTTGCCTATATACCAGGGGCGACTTTTATGGTATCTAGCCAACGTATTATAGAGAAAGTCGTGAAGGAAAGAACTATAATATGTCTATAGAGCATTGACGAAGCTGATTTTATTATATCTATAAGTTTTATAGTTTTTATAGTAGTATCTGTATTGTTGAAATATTTAAATAATAATGTGTATTTACTGTACACAACTGCTTTATTATTTATTATCGCGCGGCTCTTCTACGACTGTTCTTAACAAACTGTCATTTACATTTTCATATACAGAGTGAGCAACCGGATGTGACCACCACGTGACCTCAAATTTTAAGGTGGCAACATTGTTAAGTTGGTAGTACAAGATATGTCACATTACTGATTTGTCAATATGTTTATAACTTAACCTTAAAATAAGACGTGCCATATATTTTTTATTTTTTTCCAACACCTTAAATGTCAAATGACAGAACGTAAACAACAAGCAGAGCAGTAAACAGTAAAACAAAAAAATTCACTTTTTCTGTGACGTTCGTGATCACGTGGTGGTCACATCCGGTTGCTCACTCTGTATTACCAATCTAAACAGTACCAACTTAAAGTATATACAATAATATATGACCCTACTTTAGTATCTTTAGGAGTGAACTATAGTGTATGGCTGGTTGCCCGACTTTGCTGTTTTGTATTACAGAATTACGCCAAGAATTGATAAATAACCATGTTTTTTTCTTATTTAGGCCTTGAGAAATAAATTATTTTATGGTAGTCAAAGCCTTTTCAAATTGTATCCCGTTTTTTTTTGTGGGTGGAATGGCTTTCTCTCATTACATTATTAAAACAGAAAGAAAAGTTGACCGCAAAGTGGTGGCCCTAGTGGTAAAATTGTTGTAAAATCAGTTGCACATTCTATGATGAGCTAATAAAGCTGACAAACACATGAATCATAGCCTTCTGATATAACCTACGAAAAGAACTGGTGGCCACAAAATAAATAGATTTTAATATTTGGTGTAGCTAACGTTTAGAGTGTTTTGATTATATTATTATTAAGTATCAATATCTTGAATGGCATAGTGACGATCAAATATAACGATCTCCTATTTCTGCGCCTGAAAATAAATGCACGTAAATAGTAAAATTTATTTGCACCAAGAGAGTTGTAGCATAGCACTGAATGCAAGCATATTTAGGACAACTACACAATGTACTTCTCTCTAAACCGCAGGTCTAGACACCCTATTTATTTATTCTAAATTAAATACTATTGGCAACTGACATTTTTTTAGTTTCCGGCAATTAAAATACTTGTTCTAAATATATAAATGTCAAATATACAAGCTATTGTGACAATTTTTCTCGCTGTAAGAACAATAGCTGCGTGTGATGACATAATCTATTTGGATGATCACTAATCACTAATTTGATTCGTTATTTTAATTTTTACAAGTTTATGAGGGAAACTTTGCCAAACTATTTTTACTGCTTCAGATAAAAAAAAATGTTAACCTTTAACAAAGACATTTCCTTTGCTCTTTCATCGCTTACATATCAAAATCTACACTAGGAATCTCCACAATTCCTCTTCTCGAATCTATGAGAAGCCGATGCAGATAGCAGACTGTATTGTGTTCGTCTGTGTGTGTGAGCAGTCGACGGACATTTTTCATTGCGTGCTTTTACCTCCAGAGCGCTCACAGAGGTAGAACGTGAGGCGGAGAGGTTGCTACCACGATCAATATAGGCGTTGCTGTCTCACTCGGTAGCGAGGAGGATCGGCCTTCTTATCCACGCGCGTCGCTAACTTTAAATGGCGGGTAGTAAGCTTGTAAAGTTAAACCGGAACGGAATCGAGACACATCGGCCTCCAGTACATATCGGGCGAATGGCGATAAATTTATAATGACCACAGTGGGATTTCAGATGTTGCAGATGATAATTTACGTTTTTTTCTTTTGAGGAAATACAGGAGGAATTGAAAAAAGAAATTCCATTAAATCGTGACGTAGATTGAGTTAAATAAGTCTATAGTACACAGTAATAAAAATTTAAGAAGTCTTGTTGCTCCAAAATGTCAATAAAAGTAAAAATTGTCAATGCAACAATTATTACTGAAAAACTTTATACTTTGTTAAAAGAATATCTGTTCTGTGTGAATATTGTATTGATCGGGTTCTAATAAAAGCTATTTTAAATGTAATATTGAAGGAAATAATAACAAAAAAAAACAAACATAAAAAGCAACTAAACAGAAAACCAAAAGCAACGAAGAAATTTAACAAACGGCATCACAAGAACGTAGCGATTCGTACTTGTATATTCTGGTAACATTTCATTTTATCCAACATAAATTTCGATTGGACACCTAATCTTTTTTATCAATGCAATTTTGCCCTAGGTATTAGCCAATAGCAAACGTCCAAAATATAAGCCTATCTTTCTCAACGCTATCGTAATAAAAATAACATGTCACGCAAGACTCTTTTAATTTGATTGTATCTCAGAGTCGTTGGATGAGGTTCGATTTAACTTGATATTGCGACTTACCATGTTGTAGACAACTTTTGAATTTGCCTCCATATTTTGGGAACTTTTCTTTAGGTTGTTCAAATTGTAGATCCGTTTGAAATGGAACTAAACACTAATTGGTATAACAACCAAATAGTTTACAGCTGATATAGTGGTGATGTGGGTAAATTTGTGATTATAATGGACGGTGTATCGGATTATATTGAAAGGAAAACATAAAATAATCAGGTAAGCTAAATAATATATTAAAATATGTAGAATCACACTTTCAAAAATATAACACGGCCAATCATTAACAGGTAAAACAGAAACACTAATCCTGTTACAAAATTCCTTAACTTATCTAACCTTGAATTGTAAATTCTGATATCTATATGTATATGTTTGCATTTACCTTGTTTGTATTCTGAAATCTGTGATTTCTGTGTTTTTATGTGTTAATTTTTATGTGTGATATGTTTTTATATCACACTATGTTCTTATCGTGAATCGACTACAGATAACCTCAGTTGTATAGCTATTAGAGCAGCTCATCAAGGTAATTCATTGCGAATATATAAATATTTAAACCCTTAGTAATTTTATAACAAAGAAATGAGTTAAACGGGTAGAAGAAAAGCAATCCAAACGCTAAGGACTCACCACCGCTCATTAATAATATATGGAGCTTTACGAATAGGCAAAGAGTGATTTAACAACAAAAATTCAATCAAGTTAAAATCTTATAGGATTTGTAAAATAAGTTTTTATATTTCGAAATTTTCCTCGCCAACAACTTCCACTTAGAAAGTAACTTACAGCCACGAATAAGTGTCAGAAATAGAAGTTCTAACTCACAACATAATGCACACGACTACAAATGATCGCGCATTCAACCTTTATTATTGTGTGCATATCGCGTAAGATCAGTGTGAATGTAATTATGTATTTCTGCCGCTAGATGCCGCTTAGCGGAAACCGCACGCCGTTACAATATTCAAACGCGGCTGCCCCCAGCGTCGGCACTATTAACCGACAACCGGAATAGAACCAGCCACCCTCTCAAAGACGTAACTACGACGGCAAATTAAGTTTAACTGCTCGCAGTTTTGACTCGATTAATTTTACGATAATAATATTTTATGTAAATGCTCGAAACGCTAAACGCATCGGCTCTGTTTCAGTGGAAACTCCTCGGAATATAAGCGTATTTATATGATGTGTGTTCCAGAAGGAACATTGAAAGTAAAAGTAAGTAGTTTGAGGTGCTAATTCAGGATTCCAAAACTAGTTGTTTAGCACGGTATGATAAAAATAATAATAATGATAATAGCTCATTTATCCACCCTCATTTATCCACAAAATACTTATAGGATAAATCTTATACTATGAACAAAGAAAAAAAAAGAGAAACAGGAAGAGATGCTAATATTTGTTAAAGAACTAAGATAATTAATTGAATTTGGATAACAGTAATGCTCTTAAGAGGAGTTTAAGCTAGCATTTAAAATATCTATATCATTACTAAAAATTATTAACATTGCAAGACATTGACAGTACCGGCAATTGAGAGTAATGACGCGTACCACAGAAAGTGAGGTTAAAAGTATTACGGCTATGCGATCTGGGAACGTAAATTTGGAGCACATGTGCTTACCGTCATTAATTTAAAAACAAAATTAATCTGAGAGAAACAAATCCAAATTCTTTAAGTAGAATACTGAATGCTCACGATAATATACGGTTTTTAGAAATTTTCGCTGGATTCCTTTAACCATATTCATATAATATAAATATCCAGGATTCCACACAATTGATAATACTTTATTTCTAATACAATTTTGTGAGAAATTTCATTTCTTCGGTATCTTATTCAAAGGATTCTCAGGTGAATTTTGCCATTCCTTAAATATGACCTGTTTCATCTGTGACAACCTCAAAGTAGGATTTTCCGCTTTTAATTCTAGCATCCGCCTCTGTTCATAAGCCATGTACCCCGCTTTTCTCCGTTTCTCAGGGTGCCTGTCCTCCACTTCAATCTTATCCCTCAAGATGGCGATAGCGTCTGTTACATTCCTAGCGCTGCCTCCTTCCATTGGCACCCTATTCAAGTTCGGCACCATTTTATTACTGGAAGACGCTTCCTTATTACCGCGAGCCGCATTCTGCCTGTTCGCGTTGGCCCCTATTTGTGCTCTAGTTAATTTCACAGAAGGCACCCGCTTCGCCATCCTGATTATTGAGTCGATCTCCTTTTCGATGGCCGCCATGTTCAGGGCCTTCCGTTCGAGTAAGGCCTGCTTCTTGCGCTCGTGTTCGTCTCGCTTCTGTTGCCTCCTAATGACGTGCTCGTCTTGCCAATACTGTTCTTCTAGTTCCCTCTGTTTGGCTAGTTCTTCAGCTTCTTTGGCGGCTGCCTTGCGTTCCCTAGCTGTTACAGCCCTGGGGTTTTCTTCAGGGAATTTTTTGGGCATCGTTCTTTTAATTTCCCACTATAAAAAGCGCGATGGGATTTACATAAGTCGGTGAAACGAATAAATGTATCAATTTATAAAAAATCTTACTATTGGAAGTCATTGATATTTAACCTACATTTTGAAATGTGACATTGAAACATTGTCAAAATGTTATCGTAGCAACTACACAGAAAAAAATCAATATTGTAATATTTACACTTCGCTGTTTGACGGAAATTGTAGTAAGAATTCCTACTATTGTGTAAAATTTTACAACAACGTCGCTGCATTTTCCTATATCACGGTTACAAAGAAAGCAATAAATTGTTAAAAAATATTGTGTGACAATCTTCTACAAAATATAGTGAAATGTTTTACAATATTTTACAAACAGTGAATGTAATAAATTGCATATAATGTAGTGAAGAAAGCTAGAACAACAGGTGTAGCAAATTTACTATGTATTGTGTTTTTATTTGGTTAGGTGCATAGAGAAGGGTTAGTATAGAGCGGCATCTTGTGTATATAGAAACGTTCGCGTGTGTTCGCGCCATCTAATGAGTTTTGCGGGAACTATTCACAAAGGCGGTAATTTTTAAATTTTTTTATTTTTAGATGTTTTATTCTTGAAAATTCTTGCAACAATTTAGATCTCCTTTTTAATGGATTTTTGTTGATAAAAATGAATTTTGCATCTGTGCACTTTGTATGCCGCGTATTTTTTTTTTTAGGTAAGTGTCGTTTGCGCAGAAAAAAATACGATTGCAGTTCTGGAATCATTCTGCATCTTTTTTGCGAAAATATCGTAAATCAGAGTTGCTTGGCTATTCTTAACGATGGAACACCAACATTTTATATATACTTTTACATGTAAATATGCGTCCAAAAGACGTATAGTTACTATTCCAGGATTAAAAGTATAGCTACATATAATATAGTGCAATATACTTACAAATATATTACTTTAGAAAACTAAATCTCAAAATAAAGTCTTCTATAAACACAAAAAAACACTTCCAAACGTAAAAAATACTTTAAAGAAATAAAACTAAAACAGCGGATATTAATATTATTATAGAAATTTGACACGTGCGTCAACAACAAGATGACAAGATGAAAAAAACAAGTGATATATATAGTTATTTCATAAATATTACTGAAGATATAGTATTGCGCTCCCATCTATAGAGTATTGCGGGAACTTGCACCGCTGGGACGTTTGATCAGATTCAAGTTACTACCCCATGGTTAGGTGCTAGCACCTTACTTTCATAATTATACATAACTGGGAACCGCATTAATAATGAGATGAAATAAAATGAATGCTGTATAGTTTTATATCTATATAGTAGGAATATCATAATACTCATAATTAATGTAGATACATAAATATGTGATACTACAGATTTTGTCGTAAAGATGGCGCTACGCTTGTTTCATAATCTCTGAACTTCTTACTCAATGTAAATTGTGATCGGTAAATGCAGCTATGTAATATCTATATATGTGTGTTGTTGATTTCTATGTAAAATCTGTTGACAAAATTTACTACAGGAGTTTATAATATTTTAGTAGATTGTTTGCAATATTTACCACTGGGGTAAACGTACTATTTGCAACAAGTGACTTGTACTTTATGCTACTAATATATAGGTTATGTCAACATGAATTGTATAACAAAATTGCACATTTTGTTGCAAAAAATACAATAATTTTCGTTAACAATTTTGTAGCAAATTTTAATAAAAGTTGTGCTCGTCCCTATATGTTACACAATTTGTTGTGCTAAAGTTTACAATTGTTGTAAAATTTACAACATTCTTTTTTCTATGTATATGTCGGTTATTTTCTTTTCCATATCAGTTTTAGTTTAGCTATGATTTGTTATAGTGTGTTATTGTATGATCTAGATTTACAGAGGTTTTAGGACATAACTTTCCATGTATCCAAAATAAAGAAACAGTAATATGTATTCTCTCAGTTAAGAGAAATCATCGAAACAAAAGTTTTCTTGAATTAAAACGTTAAATCTTTTTAGTGGTAAAAGATTTACTTACAACAACATTATTTCATTTTCTCTATAAGGGAATTGTGTTAAAACAATATTTTGTTTTGAAGTCAAAATGCATTTTTCTGTGTGCAGTTAACCCATATATAATTTAGAGATTCTCTGTGTTCTTACGAATTGAATTGCAACAATGTGAGAACTCCGTAAAGATTTAAATCCGCAAAAGATGGTAGATAACATAAACATAAAATCAGAGTGTAAAAGACAATGTCGAAGTATATATATATATATGTATATACGTCGAAAAAAGTAATAATGAACATTCGGGGTCGACCATTGTCGACTCCATACACACGAAAAGAGTACCTAACAGTACTTCGAGCGGAAGAATTTAACTCTTACGTGTGGAACAGCGCGAGAATAAGAAGGCGGAATCGAAGAGACGGCCTGGGAAATTGATGTAAATGCTCTTCGAATTTTTATCGTCCCGTTTTACTGTCACAACATGTAGAGCGCAGTAACTTTACGGTCGACGGGAACTCCTTTTACGCGCGCCCGTAAAGGAGCCAGCAGGAGGAATTCCTTTTGTCTTATATATACATATATAGGTACAACATACACATCCATACCGTGATCAGACGGAGAGAAATATCAAACGGTATAAATCTTTTATTGCCGCTGAATATTGAATTTATCGCACGAATCGATCTCATGGTGGCGCTAGATTTTTTTTCCCTTTCCTTTGTTATCTCCGCGTATATTTACGTCATCGCCCAGGAATGAAGGATGAATTTTATTATGTATGTACGTATATAAAATGACGTCCGATTCTTCTCTCGGAGAATTTTGACGTTTGTTTGATGTTCCGCGCCATCTACCGGGAAATAAATCTGGAATCTGCGATTTTTGGATTCGCGTTCGAGCGCAGTTGACTCTATCCCTCCTGTATAATGTAATATTCTCACCGGTTGCTGGGAGGCGCGTGAGAAATAGCTGTCTGTCGTCGAAAAAATTACCAATTCTTTCCGCAACTCTAGCGTCTGACAGCGCAAACATTTGCTCGACTGGAATATAAAGAAAATAAAGGGCGGAAGGAGACATGTGCAGGGAATACAAGTGAGCGAGGTTTACTTTCTATTTCATCCACCTATCAAGCTTTCATCGTTGGAAAAACGGTAAAATTATATTTTTACTTAGGCGCTGTTGTTGAAAATAGCGAGGACACTAACTATAATTTTATTACACATTTACAAAAATTCAAAATGAAAATGAATCTTTTAAATGGTCACAAAAAATGTTTATTAGGTACTAAGAATAAATTTATCATAGAGATGATAGAGTGCTGATATTGAACTCGAAACTGCCATCAATTGAAATGCGCCATATTGGAACACAAACGTCATCAATGACGTCGATACCATGGCGGATATTCAAATAAATAAAGTTAAGGATTGCAGAAGTTGTTTAATGGAATCTTATTATATTTACATGTATCAATGTACAGCAGTTTTTTTTTTTTTGGATTTTGGAGCGGCGAGGTACGATCTTTCGGTGAAGGTGATTTTGTGGGTAGTTTTTCTAGAGCATTGAAGATTACTTTGATGTTGTGTTTGCGCAGCTTTCTTCCGATTTTGTCAATGCATCCATTTATCTATGGCAGGCAAGTCGTTCCAGTAGTGGTTGTTGTTTCTTCCTGTTGTTTTGGTTGTTTGTGTAGCTATAATGTCTTTGAGTCTGTAGTCGTTTTGTCTTAGTGTGTTCTTGAGATGTTGGGGTTCGGCTTCAAGGTGTTCTTCATCTGATATCGTCTTAGCTCTCTGCACCAATTTGTTTAAGATTCCTCGTTTTTGTGCAAAACCCGTGAAAGCCTATCTCAGAAAGATATTTCGACGCAATTCATTCTATTGATACAATTGTAACAGTGAAATGAGAGCTAGACCACTTGATTATGAGTACGCCAAACATGACTAACAACATGGTACCAACATTGAACTCATTGTCAGATGTTGTTTATTCTTATTGTTTTTTTTTTACATAAGTTTTGTGAAGCGGTATAAATAAAAATTAAAACATTCGCTCAACCATCTTGCGGCATCGTATTTTCCTTTTTTGAAATGCGCGCCATCTGAATCGTAAGAATTGTAGCAGGAGGGGAGTGGTGTCATTCGATAGGCGCGTTTTTAAAGTTTTGTTCGCTACCCGGTTAGTTGCCATCATGCGTTGGAGCAGTGAGCATCGTGCGTTTTCCGTCGAAGCGTACTTTTCAAATCAATATTCTGTGATCGCAACCCAGCGTGCCTTCCGAAACCGGTTTAATGTAGCCCCGGCAGGCCGTGTTCCAGACCGGAAATGTATTGTTTCTTGGGTCACTATGTTTAGAGAAACCGGGAGCGTAATGACACGACAACCTAGAGTTCCTCGGCTCGTTAGAACACCCGAAAACATTGAAGCAGTGAGAGCATCAGTATTGCGATCTCCACGGCGTTCTGCGCGCAAGCATGCTTCTGCACTTAGAATTTCCGATCGTTCACTTAGACGAATACTTCACGATGATCTCCATTTCCATCCGTACAAATTGGCTATAGTTCAAGAACTCTCCGAGCGTAACTTCAATTCTCGAAGGAACGCATGTGAGGCGCTACTTGAAAATGTTCCTGAGAACGCAATTGTTTTCTTCAGTGATGAAGCCCATTTCCATGTGAATGGATACGTGAACAAACAAAACATGCGTTACTGGGCTGACACCAATCCCCGTGAATTGCACCAAATGCCTCTTCACTCACCTAAAGTTACAGTATGGTGTGCCATTTCTTCAGCTGGCATCATTGGTCCCTGGTTTTTTGAAGAAAATGGGAACACAGTAACAGTGAATTCCGACCGATATGTCAACATGTTGGAACAATTTCTTTTTCCCCGGCTTGATGAACTGGACTTAGGGGACTTTTGGTTCCAACAAGACGGAGCAACGGCTCACACATCAAGGGTATCGATGGATGTTTTGAGAGAACACTTTCCGGAGCGTCTTATCTCAATAAGGGGCGATTTGGAATGGCCAGCGCGTTCCCCTGACTTGTCACCTTGTGACTTTTTTTTGTGGGGATACTTAAAATCACGTGTTTATGTCAACCGTCCAAATACCCTAGAAGACTTAAGAGCCAACATCCAGGCAGAAATTGCCAACATACCCGCTGCCATGCTGGAAAGGGTTATGAACAACGCCAGAAACCGGCTTAGACAGTGCATGGAAATTGGAGGTCGACACCTGCCGGACATAATTTTTAAAACTGTCTGAAACAAAACTTTAAATATGTACCTACATTATAAAAAAATAAATAAATAATTTTCAATGTTAAAAATGAGTTTGATTGAGTTTTAGAAAAAGGAAACTACGATGCCGCACCCTGTATCTTCTTTTTTCTACGGTGTTCAAAGCACTCTTCGTATACAACATTTACATGGATCGATATATGTAGTACATATATAGCTTTTATATAGCGAAGCACGTGTACAGGATACAGCCGCCTATCTCACTGTTCGCAGGGCACCAACCTTCTCGTCCAATTACCGCGCCAATCTTTCAAAATCGAGCCTAGGGAGAACCTTACCGTTTAGGCGTCCCGACGGCTCTGAATTTCGCCGCTCGCAAGCGACCAGCGTTCACTACAGATTCCGTTTCCGCCGGCAAAATTCTTTGATAATAATACCGACGCATCCGCCAAAATGAATAAAGGAAAAAAAAAAGGGAAAACGTCTAGTAGAGTCCCAGTATGTGCATTCTATTATTGCAGCTTCTTTTCGTCGGTTTTCTTCTGTATTTGCTCGGGGGGAAATTGAAATAAATTAAAAAGATTAAATAGAGAGGAAAGGGATAAAGGAAAAATGTTCGTTCATCTCTCCTTTTAACCGATTCGAGTCTGGCGGCGTCTAAGGGGAAACCGGGGCGTTAGATCCCGGCAAACTAGATTATTCACAATAAACTTTCGCTGCTATTAAATTATTTAATTTCGGTCGAGTAGCGGCGGCGTTGGCGGGCGCCTCCTCCGAGGGGGGATCCCCTTGCTGGCTTGCTGCGGAGCGAGAGAGCTCCGTGTAGTTGGATAAGGTCGAGGTGTAACCTTGTTAGCGGGAGCACAACTGAGTTATGGTCTTATAATGTTCCGGAATGAGAAAAAGAAGCGGCTCCCGTCTTCGGCATTCGTCAGTCGGGTTTCAGCGGGCGGTCGGACCACATTTCATATACATACGTGCTGTTCCGACGGCATATCTTAACATATTTCTAATTCGAGCGCGATTATCGATACCGCAGTAAGTGCGTTCGAAGTGTATTCCAAAAGAAAAAAAAAAACGGTCGGGTTCTATGCCGGCGTCCGACTAGTGCGAGATTCGCTGCGTATGAGTTTCAAACAGTTGCGCATCGATCCGAAAATCTGCGCGGTGGATACGAGAAGATGGCCTGTCATGTGATCGCAGTTCGAGATGGATGAATTCGAACATTCGAAGTGGTAAATACAGGTTCTGCATTATAGTGCATGATTGGTTCATCATTTGAATGAAAACTTATCTAGATAATTATTTTAATTAAGAAATTCTTTAGTATATTTTTAAATTCAAACCCAACACTTTCTAACATTGGAAGTGTTAACTCCACTTATTCTAACACGAAAAAAAAAGGAAAAAACGAATCGACGATGAAAACTCCGGAAAAAAGTTAAGTAAGAGTTAGAACTACATATGTAACAACAATTTTTTATTTCTGTACAAGTATTCCGCCACAAGAGTATCACCAAAATTGAGAAAAATAATAATTGAAATACATCTAACGATGACAAATTGAAAGTAACCGTCAATACTTATATCAAATGAATTTGCTTTCTTATAGATTGACCCGGATAGATGAAACGTCTCTTGAAAAAAGTCAAAAAGAAAGTATAGATTCAGTTTATCATTTATTGTTTAGCTCCGCTGAATTAAAGACTAATTTCTAACATGCTTTGATTGTTTGAGATACAAGTGTGTTTTTACAGTAATGTAAAAATTATTTAAAGCGTTTTTCCGGTTCATGGTGCGCCAAAGTGTTAATAAATAATATTGTTCATAATGAAACGCTATCGCCATAATATATGCAAATTTTCGGCATAATCGATCATATTTGATGAAATCCCATATCAATGGATTTTATTTCGAACGAACTATTATGTAGTGGCGTAAATTACACCGCTGTAAGTCCTGCACGGCGGGAGCCCCCCTATCACCTGATCCTCTATCCTTAAAAATAAAATATCGTATTGGCCAGGGGCCCAGACTAAATTCTGCAAGGGGGCTACGGATTTTACACTACGCTAGCATGGAATAAAAAAATCGTTACTCTAACAAGGGTAATATGTAAAACTTGCCAGTCAAACAATATTTTGCTAGATTTGCTAGAGCAACAATTTTGTTATTCTATGGGAGTCTATATTCTAAATAAATTGATATGGGATTTCATATAACATGGCTGATCATTCCTAAAATTTGCTTATAGCCATAGTTTTTCAATCTGAACCACTTTACTTATTCTTAGTAACACTTTGCCGTAGTATGAACGTAAAAGATGCTTTAACTGTGATGAATATAGTTTTTACATCACCGTCAAAGCCGACTTGTTTCCCAAACAATCAAAACAAGTTAGAAATTAGTCTTCAACCAACCAGGACTAAACCCCAATAAATGATAAACTGAATCGAAGCTTGACGAAAAAATGTGATTCTTTATAGAAAAATTTTGTTTATCTCAAAACCACCAATCTAAATATTCTTATTAGCAGCTGAGAAAATTACAAAAACACACTTGAGCTAAAGGAAAACATTTTATTTTATTCAATGTGGTATCCTCCAACCTCTATATACACTTTTCAGCTCTACATACAAATTCTTTATTAACATTGTTGATCATATCTTCAATAACAGAATTTATCGCTTCCGTAATTTTTCGTTTTAAAATTTCTATGTTGTTATCCAAATTAGTATTATTATAAACCTGCTGTTTAACACATCCCCATAAAAAGAAATACAAATGGGCTTAAATCAGGAAAACGAGCCGGCCAATTGAGAAAATCCGTAACGACCTATCCATCTGTTCCCAAAATGTTCTTGCATATAATTTCGTACCAACATTGTTGAGCGAGCAGGGCATCCATCTTGTTGAAAATATACACCTTGAAAGTTAGGTTCATCTCTTACTGCAGGCAACAAAACATTTGATTCACATTTGCATTAAAAAAATACGGACCGATGGTTTTTCCACACGTTAACCTTTTTGTAATACTGACTTCTCGTCGCAATTTTGAAATTACAATTTTTTATCGATCAAATTCTACAACGGTGCAACTTTCCCATTAGTTGTAAATGTCGATTCATGCGAAAAAAATAATGTTTTTGCGCCTCCGTCCAGAAACACTGATTTTGCAATACTTTAAATCGGCCGGAAACTTACCATTCTCCGGCCTAGGCCGGCAAGAAGACCGCTAATGGTTGGCAACACTATATTCGAATTACTGACATTTCTGTGATTAATTATAGATTCGATGACAGATGACAGAATTCTGTTACACAATCTCTTAATTAATTCATATTCTTTCCATTTCTATTTTCGGCAGATTTTACAAGTAATAAATGGTTAATCACTTCACACACAACCTCTGTAATATGAGCTGGGGTCTCCATTGTCCTTATTATTGTTGAATATGTATCAAAACTACCAAGAAAATTAAAACGTCAAAACACTAAGGTATTTTAACCCTGATTTCCAATTCAAAATTCATACGAAAGATGTATTGCCAACCTGTACTGTTAACTCCCTAGCGTTAATTTTTTTTATTATTTACAACAAAATTAAGATTTGTCGGCTCAAAGAATAGTGTGTATGTAACACACGGCCAGAAACTCTTTTGCGAATATTCGCACTTATGGGACCTCGGCTTCGCCTCGGCCCCACAAACCGTACTCACACTCGCAAAACTATAGTTTCTGGCCTAGTGATACAAATTTTTGTAGAGATTTCGATACACACACAGACTGATTTTCTCCTATCCATGAGCAAAAGTCTAAACGCAGAGCATCCATCAACATTTCTTAATTCATGTATAAAAGCCGGTATATAAGGTTTAATTTTGTTTTTTTTTTAAATCCTATGTAAATGTGATTTGCTATTTATCTGATTTAACTGTATAGAACTTTTTCGTAAGGATAATTTTGGATATATCTCTACAGAATCTAGAGCCAGTATTGTAGCAGCATCTACTTCATCGTGTATCCTTTTTCTTTTCTTGATGTCATGTACGCTACCTGTTCTTTCAAATTTTTCTACCAAATTTTGTAAAGCATTAACACACACGTGAACATTAGGAAACTTCTGTTGAAATTTTTTAATTGCAAATTTATAAGAAGCCTCACCAGTTCCATAGTATTGAACGAGTTAAAACTAAACATGAAACTTAGAAACGTTTTTGCTTAAATTTTTGTGTTTTTGTAATTTACTCAACTGCTAAAATAAAAATATTTTGACTTTTATTTCAGAATTTGTGGTTTGGAGACAAGTTTTTATAAAGAATGACATTTTTTCGTCGTAAGCTACAAATAATTTTTTTTCTCTCGTATTTTGACAATAATACCAAATATATTTGCTAACGTTTATATTTAAATAAAATAGCAGCTCTCTTGAAATTTTCAACAAGATTTGGCACAGGAATATACCTAAGAAACATTCATATTAAAACCAGTTAATTATTAGTCATTAAAACTTGAAATATCTCTAAAAATTAATATAATTTTTCTTGTGTATGTTATTGATTAATTCTTAATATTTTGTTGGTATAACGGATTAATAATAAAATGTACAAAATCACTTGTAAACGTTCCAAAATTATTAATAATTTCTGTAAAACTTAATGTCATCTTGAAGTTATAATAATTATAATTTAACATGTTTCTATATTAAATGATTTTGACATGACAGTATTAGATGTCAAAATTATTTTAATATACAAAAATCTTAAATTATAATTATTTATAACTTCAGGATTTTTGCATCACCTAAGTTTTACATTCTATTCTGAAGAAGAAATTATGAATAATTTGAAATGTCAGTGTAGCATAATTTGCTAGTAATTTTGTAAATTTTATTAAAGTATATTATTTATACGAGAATATGTATTAAAATTAAATTTATTAAATCCTGATCCCACAAAACTAGCAGGTTTTTGTAGGATTTTTCAAATCAATTGAGCCGATTTAAATAGATTTATTTCAATAAACTAAACATCCAATTAAATAATTTAGCAACTATTAACTGACCAGCAACCATACTTATATATTTTTCATCATATTTAAAGCAAAATTTAATCCGCATATTAACGACTTTTTAATTAAATTGTAAATTTATATGCTATTTATTTTGAAATATAGATACTAATTCGTAATAAATTCGACAACATGTATCACCATCAGCAATCGCTTTTTCCTAAATTTACTCTCGAAAACAAGAAACTCACTCTGCAGGTTCATCGACGACGGAAACATAGTAGCCCTGTGGACGTCCTGCACGTGCGACCTGCCCCCCATAACGGCACATTGCGTGGCCGCAGCCCCCGGATGATGAACCCCCATCGCGCCAGCACCCCCGGCAGGATTATAGCTCCTAGCCATCGAAGCCGCTGCCGCGGTATATCTGTAAGCCGCTTGGGACATCTGGCTGCAGGAAGTGATGTCCCCGTAGGAGCAGGGCATGTTACCCAAGCCCGTGGGGTCCATGCCGGCGCCTTGGAGGCAGCTGGAGTCGAAACCGGCCGCCTGATTCAAGTACGAATAATCCATGATGCCAGACAGGAGTTCCAAATTCACTAATATTCAAGTAAAACACGCCGAATCCTCGAAAAGAAACACATATAATTCCTGCCGTAAACGACGTTATAATACGCGGAAATTCCGACAGATGGCGTTTATTTAACGTTTATTAATAATTGACGTTGACAGCTGACAGTTAATTTTTTTTCCTTTCGAATTTAAGCGCGAAAATTTTTATTTCTTCTATAATCACACGCTTAATTCGTATTAGAATCCTTTATTAATCTCGTTAGCTATATATTATATAAACTCCCTATATATATATAGATGCGTAATATACAAAACCCCGGTTTATAACAACACGCTTCTTATTCCATAGTATAAGACCCGACTGCGTTCCGAAATCAAATGATAAGCTTAATTCAATAACATGCCAGAAACCTCCGGAGTTACTCTCCGTTGCTAGAGGGTGGACACCGCCACGGAACGGCGGTCGAGGAAGGGAGGGGGGTCGCCCGGTGTGGTGGGGGCGTGGCCACCCTCCATAGCTCCTCGCGAACGGCGAATAAAAAGCGGGCGCGCGGTGGATCGCCGGTCCCGATTGGACGATAGCGCTGTGACGTCGCGGGCATCCCGTGCGGTTAGGTAACCGACTCCGGTTTTCGGTCCGATTTGAAGGGTGCCGAGTCCGCACGAAGGAAGCACATCGTAGCGAACGACTGATGAAGACGGAGAGGATCCAATGGCCGGTGTTTCTGGCGCTGTGCGTCGCCGACTGAAGATGGTATGTTGGGAGATGGGGGTCGCTTCGTAGGACGAAGGCTTCGAGCGTGTTTCCGACACCTGTAGGACGTTCGGGATAGCGTGTTGGGAAAAGTGAAGGTAATATTATGATATAATCGCGAGGAGGTGGATAATTAACGTTATAAAAAGATAGAAATGCCGGAACATACACTGAACCAAAAATGGGTCCAGAAACAATGAAAAAAAAATCATTGTTCACACGAAATGATGCATTAAAGTTTATAATAATAATAATCTATATTGCCCAACAAGCCAAAGACCAAAAACATTACAACAACAACAACAAAGAAGTAACAAACATGTTTAGTTGTTACCGTAAAGAGATTAACAAACAGGTTTATTAGAATATCTTATTTCGTGTATACAACGTGTCCCGTATCATTTTATTCAAACTTTTTTAGGGTAATGTAGACTAAATTAATGACTAAAAACAACATAAGTGGTAGGTCAATTTTGTTTCGTTACCAATATACAGGATGTTTACTTGCAATTAGATTAATGGGGCAAACATTTTTACAACAAAAACCCACCTGGAGAATTATTTAACATTATTTTCAACTTCCTAAAAACGTTTTGTTATACCGGACGTCGACAGCTACTTTGTTATTTTAAATGGAATGGCGTTATTTTTCTTACTGTAAGGGATTTTGCACATTCTTTAAAGGCAATTATAAATTCAATTCATTCAGAAATTTATCCTCAAATTGGATAAATTTGACCATACATACATATTTTTTAAATGCCATTGATAGCCATAAAATAATGTTCATAAATGCCGCATCGTTTTACCCAAATTTTATGAGCGTCCACTAGACTTACTTTATAATAAAAAATATCAAAAATGGTTAGTCAATTGTGTTTGGTTACAGAAATACGTTGGTTTAATATATTTTTTTCATGATAAATATCTCCATAACCCTAATAAAATAAGCTTTCATTGAAGTACCACATGATGGGTCGTTCCATTTAAAATATAATCCCTCTGTCCAGAAATAAGTGTCCGATTTTCATTGTTTTTAAAAATTAAAGAAAGGTGGCGCTGCTTTCAAAAATTAACTGCCATTTTGAAAACAATTTTTATATGTCAAGTTTTTGACAGCAGTTTGAAAGTTTTGTAGTTTTTCAAGAATTTATGTTTTCAATCAAAAAATAAGATTTTCTCAAGACTTGATATAAATCTTCGGCTTAAAAAAAATATGGCAGATGTGGTAAACATTTTGGCGAGAAACCATGGTAAGAGACCGAATTTGACTCTAAACACAAGGCAAGCGGTTTACCATGCATTACTTGAATTGAGCGACAATAATAAACTGAAGCAAGGTTCAATCAAGGCGACAGCCAATAAATTCAAAATTTCTGTGAAAACTATAAGCCGAATATGGCATCAAGGACGAAAATCATTAGCCGATGGTGCTGAAGTAGCAGATGTCAGGGCACGTAAGAAAGGACGCGTTGGTCGAAAACCAAAAAGTTTCGACTCGGAGCTAATAAAGTCACTACCACTCAATAATCGTCGTACAATTCGTTCGTTGGCTACCTCTATTAACTTATCAAAATCTACAGTTCATAATAGACTCAAGTCAGGAAAATTACGGAGACACTCAAATGCAGTTAAACCTCATCTCACAGACGCCAACAAAATTGAAAGACTCAAGTATTGTTTGTCAATGCTGAAACCTGAAAGTTTAAATGTTCAATCACCCGAATTCATCGACATGTATGATCGGATTCATGTAGACGAAAAATGGTTTTACATTAGCAAAACAACTAACACATACTACCGTGTAAAAGACGAAGAAGAACCTCCATTGCAATTAGAACTGAAAAATGCCACCTTGTTTGGGTTCATGGTCTAATCAGGGAACAGCACTAGAAACAAACTCCTACATTTTTAAGTTGACAAATAATCAAACTTAAGCAATAGGAATTTAACTGCAAGAATAGAAATTTTAAAGCATTTTTTTTTGAGTCGTTATGACGTATAATGAATACTATGTCCTCTGCAAAGATGTTTGTTTGCTACACACTTGTGGATGATGTAGCTAAATATTGCCTGGCTTCATTACATTACGCTTTTTCCCTGCATCTTAAAAATAATACGAAATAGATTAGATACGCACACACAACAGGTGTTATCACTATTAAACTCCTTCGGATCCCACGGATTTCCGATATCGAATCGCCGCGAGCGGGAATTTTAAATATTCCCGCCAGCGCTGGCACGGCGTAATCGAATTACGCGCAGTAAACGCGAATTAGCGCGCTAATGCGCCTCTTCATGGCTCCTAACAAGATAAGAAGCAATTTGAGACTATAATAGCGTTAATATCCGAAGCCTCATTTCATAAACATCGATTAAAGGGTTGGAATTTAACGGGAGCGGTAAATTAGAGAGCGGACCCGTGCCCGCACCGCTCCGTAAAATATAACGTCCGCGCTAAACGCGCAGATATCCCGCTACAGAGGGGAGGAAGGGGGAGTGGAGGAGGCGGCCTCTCATCTCTTAAGGTTCAAGAGGCGACGTCTATGGCGATGCCGACTTTAATGTCGACGTGCAGGGAATTAGGAGACACGGGATGAGGTAGGTAGGGAGGTCTTCTCGTTGTAAAAGTGGAATGCCTATATTGAAACACTAACTTTTTTTTTATAAACTCTTCTTTAATAGAAAAAAATTATGACTCATCTGAATCGTTATTTATTTGGGCGTATTTACGGCAAATATGACAAGAATAGGTTTAATAATATTGGCTGTAAAATATGCAAGAGAATATGGTGATTTTACTAAATATGCGCAAGTTTTATCACGTAAATCCAGTGGTAGACCTGGAAGTGTGTATTACGACAAATCTCAAAACTTTTCCACAAATTCCAAATCACCATTACATATCTAATGGTAAAGCAAGTTTTATTGTGCAGATTCACTGGAACTTCTAATAATCAGTGGCGGCTCTTCAGGGGAGGCTACGGAGACTAAGCCTCCTCTATTATTTTTAATAAAATAAGTAGCGTTTATTATGTATTAAAAGAATGTTCAAGCATCGGTTATATACTAAAATAAAGCAATTTTGCAAAAAAAATATATAATCAATAGTATATTAATTTATTCATTACTTAATTTAAAAATGCAAACAACTTTCCAATAATGCGCGATGTTTTACTGTACACACTATAATAGCAAGCGAGGAGCCTAGCCACAGATTTGGCTCCGCGCCATGGCTGAAAGCAATGCGTCTCCGTAAGTGCACGTGCACTTTATACGGCGAATACGTGTGGTTAGAGCCTTTCCGCCGCGGTGAGATCCTACCCGATCGGCATGTTATTGTGCGTCATCGGTCGTAAAACGTTGCTACGCAATTGTCCATGCGACTCCCAGCTGTTTAAACATAGGGACGAAATTACACATCGTACAAAACATTGAGAAACCACGGCCTAATTTATCTGTAGTATCTAACGACGGCAACCGGCTAAATCGTGGTTTTAGTTCATTATGGTACACTAAATGTGGTTGGTTAACTGGTTCAATTGAACGGGAAAGATTATTTTGTTGGTCATGTCTACTTTTTTGTAACCAAAGCGAAACGTGGTCGAAATTAGGTTATACAGATTTAAAAAATCTACCGCGCGCTATTGAACGGCATTCTAAGTCTAAAGAACACTTTTCATCGTTGTGCAAATTTAAATTATTTGGAAAACAAAATATTGCTACTGCTGACAGTGCAATTATTGCTTATAATAATGAAGTTAGAGAAAACCGGAAAAATTTAAGCAAATTAATAGAGGTAACAATATTTTTAGCATCACAAGATTTAGCTTTTCGGGGACACAATGAGACTTCAGATTCTTTTAATCGTGGAAATTATAAAGAATTACTCGAACTCTTTAGTAAATATGAACCTAGTTTTAATAAATTTGTTAGTAGTAATATTTTTTCTGGTACATCTAAATCTATACAAAATAATTTAATAGATTTCTTTTGTATTAAAACAAGAAATAGATTCAGAAACTAAAGAAGCTCCGTTTTTTCTTGGCAAGTAGATGAAACCACAGATATTTACTGTAAGTCTTAATTATCAATCATATTACGTTATGTCAAGAGCGGTGAAGTTATTGAAAGATTTTTGGAGTTTTTTGACGTATCATCCGGTCGAACAGCTGAAGATTTATTTAACCTTTTATCAAATAACAGCGAAAAATATGATTTAAAAAAAAAATTAGTCGCTCAAACATATGATGGTGCATCTGTTATGGCAGGGCATTTAAATGGTTTACAAAGTAAAAAAAAAACAATTGCACCTCAAGCTCTTTTTGTACATTGTCATGCTCATGCCTTAAATTTAGTTTTGAGTAGAGCTGGTAATATAAACAAAGAATTTACAATTTTCTTTTCTAATTTAATTGTTATTGTTTTTAGAGTTTATTTTTGCTTTATTATTACGTTTATCAAGAGTTTATTTTCACGTTTTTATTACCTTTTTACCTATCGCCAAGATTTCACTCTCCTCTACGTGGTTCTTGCTAGATAATAATTTATATTTTATTTTAATCTATTTTTGTTTCAATTTTTATTCTACACTTACAATGCTACAATAACTATAAAAATATAATTTATTGACTGAGAAGGGTTACTTAGGTTACAGTAGCCTCCCTTGAACAAAACGTCACGCCTATAGTTAGACAGGAGAGCTGGATCACCCTTCTTAAATACCGAACAAACTTTAGCTCGTTTCCACAAATTTGAAAAAACACAAGCACGAATAGGTAGGTTAAGAATAATTTGTAGAGGATAAGCAAGGGCGAATCTGCAATCATGGATAACGAAACTGAGTAGTTAATCATCACCGGATGTCAGTTATCCGTTGAACATAATAATGGAAGCTCTGACAATTCAAACGCAACTCTAAGAAATATCAATGATATTTCCTTATATTATCTGTAACATCTTCATTATCGAATTACCCAAACTTTTCGAGCTATTAATATAACACATATCCAACTCAGCCGAGCATGCAAAATCCGACGCGACAAAATCACAAGTCGATCTCGCCTTATTAAAAGCTAAACATCGGAACGGTTTAACTTCAACTTCCGACGTTCGTCTGTTTATCGTTAATCGAGTGGTTCGCGTCCGCCAGGGGGCGCTCCTCCTTCCCCTGCTGCGAACGGACGATTGCCCGAGGCTTTCTCCTCGATTGCACACGCCATTATTCGATTATGAGATCGAATTAGGGGCGACGGTTCCGTCCAACCAACGGTCCACGTTCGTTGGAGAAACAGACAGAGCAGACCGGCGGCGTTGTGGGTGTGCAGTTATTATTGTGTCGGCGTTTCCGTAGATATATACTTGAGCGTAAATCCGTCTGGTCGCGCTGAAGTCGGCTGGTAACTAATTCCCAGTGACGTTTTAATGTTTTAATTAACGCAAGCGACGAAAACAGATGGATTACTATCAGACCCTTCAGGTAATGATTGTACCTGGCGAAATTAATTTAAAATACACGCAGATATTTTGTCTGTATACCAAGATATAGGATATTTTAAAAAATTTACTTATTCAATTAATACAAATAAAACAAGGATTAGGGTTTCAATTAGGTTTATTTAGTTACGTGATGTTTCAGGATTATAGCCGATTTATTATTGTCTTTTTGAAAAAATGTTTCAAATAAATGTTGCCTCGAATCATATTCTACACTTGTTAAAATTAGTTTTAAAAATGGCGGACTTCCGGTTGTTCCGGAAGTAGATACTAACTTTATTATTTTAAATAGAACACCCTGTATATTATTGCACTTTTGGATTCCTTGTTAAATTTAAATAATAATACGTTAGGGATACATTGCGACTAAGTTGCACCGTTTCCGAATTACATGACGTTTTTCGACAAAAATGACATTTGCAGTGTCTTCGGTGTTTGGAAATACTTCAGGAAATACGAAAGTTAGAAAGATGCGGTTTTCGGTTTTCGCTTAACCATGAAACAGCACACGTCTTTTATTTTAAAATTGTTGCGTTTAAATTACAGCGTTATTAAATAGGGATCTGTAATTTTCGAACTCTAAAATCATGGATAACTTGATTTTTTTTTTAAATTGAACGGTACAGCAATTTTTACATAAATGGGTGTAAAATTTAATTTGTTTTCGATTTTATACGGGTATCATTGTGTCTCTCTCCAACGGTTTTGGAGATATTCGCGATTTTTCAGTTTCACACGATAGATACGCATTGGGAAGCGCCGCCACCGGCCACCTCGCATTTCACCAGGCTTGGAACTGGCAGCAATGGTACTGGCATGCTTAGAAAGTGGCCAACAAAACACAATGGTAACAGGCAAGACCTATTAAATCGTGTATACACAGAAGGAAAAACGGTCGCCAGGGAACTACTTTGGGTGTTCCCTGGCGACCACTCCGTTTTTTTCTTTTTTTTTTGCTAGATTTCACAGCATAATTGTAAGTTTCGCTTTTTTTTTTTCTTATAATGGAAGCATTCACCTTCTTTAATGATTGGAAATATTTTCAAATAAGATAAGTATCTGAAAAAAAATCAATTTTTTTTTACACAACACGAAAAAATCAGTTGCCCTCGACGTGCATGCCGCAGCGCATATTTTAATTCAATCCTGATTAGTCGAAGGATTAATAAACACGCGAATTACCGGCCCATCAAGTGTCAGCAAACATCGACTGACGTCCAGAGCTAATTTCGCCAAACACTACTAACAATACAAATAGCCACCAGCGCCGTTATCTCTCTCCGTCTTCGCAACGCGCGTCGGTACTCCGTCCC
This sequence comes from Cetonia aurata, assembly GCA_949128085.1. NCBI lineage: Eukaryota > Metazoa > Arthropoda > Insecta > Coleoptera > Scarabaeidae > Cetonia > Cetonia aurata. Next base: position 43,859,620 of record OX421885.1, read on the forward strand.
TCTCCAAAACGCGTGTACAGATTAAAAGAATTCCCATTTGCAACGCTGCGACTGTCCATCGCGATATTAATTTTCGAACGTTCCCATCAGGAGAGCGAATCTGTCCCGTCCTGTATACTGAAGGTGCATTTCGCATTTAAATAATCATTTGACAGAAGCGACTAACTGCATGACGGTGATGTATGCACCGGGACCGTAGACATACATACATAGGTGGCTACGGTGACACGTGACCGGCCGCTCCAATGGAAGTGGATTGGCACGTGTCCTTCGACCAGATAATATCTAACGAACTGCTATTGTAATAACTGTTTGGAATCGAATGCGGCCGACGCTTGACATCGTTGTGCGTGTGTATTATTATTTGCGTATGCCAGATCAGAGGACTACGTGTATAATGATTGTAATGATCGCACGCCCTTTTATGATTTTCGAGTCGATGGGGTTGGTTAATATACTGGTTTTTTTTTTCATACTCCGGATGTGTTGTGACTTTTTTTATTGGATATAAGTATCCGGCTATTGCAGCTCTAATTGATTTGCAAATGATTACTTACCTCTTTGCCGAGTGGACGTAAATCGGCGAGCTCACACAATGACTTACAACAATATTACTTAAAATATTAAAAATAATAATTTCGTGGCAATACTTTCGCTGTATCATGTGTAAAGATTCTCAAAACTGGATGGTCGAATTGACGAAGCTCATTTATTCTTTATCATATAACTCTTTTATATGTTTTCAAATTACGCTTTCCTTGTCAACAACGTTAGTTGATGACGAAAGCTTGCAGTGAGCGGACGTACCCTGGATCCTCTCATTTTTTAAGCTGAAGTTCACAGGTGTGTACTCGTCGCAATGACGAAGAGTAACTTTACTGTGACTTTTTGCGTTTACAACAGCAACTTCTCAGTGAAAACATTACGTAAAAGAGCTGACGCGAACTGTTCATGGAACGCAATATTACAATGGATAACTGGTTCTCACATCAGTTTCACTTGCCAAATCACTGCTACTGGAACCCTATAAATTGACTATTGTTGGCACTTTACGGTCAAACAAGAGAGAAATTCCGAAGGAAATATGGGCAATGTAAAAGGCCGGAGAGCTGGAACATCCATGTTTTGTTACGACAATGAACCGACTTTATTATGCTACAAGCCAAAACCAAATAAACTTGTATATCTTTTATCAAGCTGCGATGCCGAAGGAACCGTAAATCCGAAAAACGGGAAAACCCCACATGGTAGAATTTTACAATCTGACAAAAGGCGGTGTTCACATTTTGGATCGCATTGTCTCGTGTTCTCGAAAAACCAACAGGTGGCCAATGTGTCTATTTTTCAAACCCAAAAAAACCGACGACAATACCTGAAAGATCTTCATGAATCTCTCAAATCTACATTTAGCCTACTTAAATGCCCGTTGAGTTTACAATGGCCTGCTAGGATCCCTGTCAATAGACGAATATTATTTTTTCTTAGATTGATGCATTTTCTTATATGTGGCCTAAAGAGTTTTAGCATGCCTCATTCCATGGAGATTCTCCCAGTATTTGGATTTTCTCTTTCCCTGTTGTACTTCACTTTTCCCTAAAAAAATTCAGGCTTCACAAAATGTATTCTTCTTCCCCTTTCTTAGCCGGCAGTACGGCTTAGGGCCGGTTTTACAATTCAAAGTTCAGTCGAGATTCAGGTAAACCAAAGCTCAGCAGAACCGCTTCTATAAAATACCGACGGGTTTTACAAGCACGGTTTCTGTATGGTTCAGGAGAGTATAGGCACAGGTTCAACAAAAATACGTGAAGGTTGCCAATGGTAACATTCATTATTTGACAGCAACGTGACTGCTCTGTTGACAGCTGGTTATCAGTTGATGAATTTGCGCAGTGAAAGTGATCGCTGGTGAATTTAAACACGAAGATTTGTGTTGGTAGGTATGGTTTAATTACTTTAATTGTTATTTTGTTCTATAGTATATACGTTTCATGGCAGGTAAAGGAGGTGTAGCTGTGTCTTTCCTAATTCTTCGCAGTTGTAGGTTCTGTAGTTGAAAACATGGCCAAAGAACAAAAACGTGCGGTTAATTTCACAGCTAAGGAGCTAAGGGTTATACAGCATTGCAACATTATGGAGGACAGCAGTTGCCACAACTACAGCTTCCACTTTGTATAGTTGCAGGCGAATTCCAAATGCCAACACAGGGAACCCCCTTTTTCAGATTCCAAAACACCGTTCCACAGGATTTCGGGTTCTGATCTGTGATTCATTAAACAGATGTTCCTTTGGACGAACAGGATTAGCTAAAGGTGTTATTAAGAATTGTCTAACAGCATAACCACTATCTCCAACCAAGACATGATTTCTAAAGTCTCCACGTTCAAATCTTGCTCTAATACGAGAATTGTTAAAAATAATGCTATCGGGTGAGGATCCAGGCCATCTGACAACAATGTCTTGAATTTTGCAGGCTGCATCACATACCACTTGCACGTTTACAGAAAAAAATCCTTTTCGATTCCTATAAATTTCAGGTTCCTCTCCAACAAGTGGCGATACTTTTATGTGAGTACAGTCTACACTTCCAATACATCTAAGAAACCGTGCAATATTAAAGAACTGCTGATTGTTTATTTGACAGTCTTCTGCTGTCTCTGGCATTTTGATAAATAATCTGCCTAAAGTTGCGATTGCTCGACTAACTTTGTGAACTATCTGGCATGCAGTGGCTTTACTAATTCCTATAAAATCACCTACTGTTTGCAAAAAAGATCCGGTAGCGTAGAAACGTAACGTTATAAAAAGCATATCTTGTGGTGCCACAGCTTTATTTCTGCAAAATATCAATATTTAAAACCCAATCTTGAATAGAAAAGAAACGTACCTAGCTGTGGTGTGTGATATTTCTTCTTGTATATTTTGCAAAATGAATCGTACAGAATTTTTTGACAAACGAAACCTTTCCAAAAATTCTCTATCACTCCACTTTGTAAAATGATTTTCTCGGAGTCGGTATACTTTTGGTGCCCGAGGATGTTCCGCTACGTTCAATAATTCTAGAAATTCTTTATCATCTGTTTAGAACACCTACTAGTTCATCCATTTTATGACAATGAACGTTTGACAGTAATGACAATACATAGTAACAATAATTTGAAAGTAAACAAACAGAGTTGGTTTTAATTTATTTTGTTGAACCAACTTTAAGCCTCCGTAGAACAAGCGTTTAGTTGAAGCTTTGAGCTTGGTTCACATACTAAACAGGCATTGTAAAACCCGTGTTTTAAGCTCAAGTGAGGTTCAGCATTGAGCCCACCCTAAACCATGAATGTAAAACCGGCCCTTAATGGTACGTTGCATGTTTGTCAGTTTTGTGCGTCAAACAGCAATATGCATAACAAGTTGTTGGATGGGTGACCATTTCAATAAAAACTTCTGCCTAAGCGGCTCGGTGTGTCCGGCACCCTGGGGAGGTAGCACAATGGGCCCGGTAAGAGTGGCCTAAGTGTATGTGTTCTCACCGCCTTCCCCGACCAGAACTTTACCTTTTTCCCCTTTCTTAGCGAGATTATCTGTTATTTCTTTTCCTTTCACGCCCGTGTGTGCCGGAAGCAACAGTAGGATTGCCTTGTTCGTTTTGTTTAACTCGTTTCGTTTTCCTAGACACTCCCAAAGCATCTTCGAGCTGATTATATTTGAGCTGAGCATCCTGATGACTGCCTGACTATCAGACATTATAATAATCTCTTGTTTTTTTCATAGTTTCTGTCAATGTTGAACTGGACGTATGTTTCAATAGCGTGTATCTCCGCCTGGAAGATTCTGGGGTACATCCCCAAGCTTTCGAAAGATTTGGTTCTGTGGAATCTCATAGTGCGCTAAAGAAGCTTGAAAATTTTCACTAAGCATGTGCGATACCTATCGATTATAGTTTACGAGATAATTAATGTTTTATGAAAAATTACCTAAAATTATAATTTATTCTTTTTCAATTACCATGAATATATAATTTTATTTGTTTGCATTGTTACTTCTTAGATGAGCTTCCTATAAACTTAATTGAGATCGTGGCATCGCGTAAGAATTTATTTTGGTAAACCATAGATTACATTTGAACTCGTCCTATCCGCATCTTTAAAATCCATTCTCTCCAAGTCTGCAACGGCTCCCCTCCTGAGGCGACCCGCAACTCGCGTTCACATCGATGCCGATCCGAAGTGAGCTAGCGCGCCGTGCAGACCGCCCGGGGCGATCCGTTGATCCCTAGCGTCGTAAATACGGCCGGGAACGTCTCGGCGTCGACGGACGGCAAGACTGCAACCGACGGTGGTGTCCCACGGTGTCTCTCGCGGCGTCGGCCCTTCGAAGGACCGATCGCCTCCCCAGAGGCCGTGAATTGATGTCCGGATATCTAATTATTTTCCGGAGACTGGGCGGAGAACCCCTCACCTAATTCAATATTCGCACTAGCGTATCTCTAAGTACGTAAATATGATTCCCATCAGTCTGCGTTGATGCAATGGCAGTACTGAGAGCGTATTTTGAATTGATTAGGAAAAGATTGACAATTATTTTCTTGAATAAAGTAATATATTTACAATAGTATTTTAAAACGCAAGTGTCACAATGACGTTTATCTAATGCGAGTACAAGTTTCAATAACGAGTGATTCAATGTAGGAGCATTACAAAGTCATTGTGACACGAGTTTTTTTACAGTATTTCTTCTAATTTGCACATTAATCGCCCATATTACATTCCGGTAAGCGTCTCACCAGTGCGTTAATATCTTATTACAGCACAGTGTGCGGTAATAACCATTTCAGCACTGCGTCGCCGTTTGTTTTAGCTTTATTGCAACATCCGATTAGAAAAAGAAATCAACATAACTTCTTTTACTTAGGTGCAAGTCATTTCTCATTTCAACATTATTCTCTATGGCAGCCTAGAAAGTGGTACTTCAAAGCAGGAACAAATTAACTTAACCTAATCGCATCGTCCGATGATGTTTTCAAAACCATACGAAAATTCAAAAATGTAAAGAATAAGCCCCAATATTCCCATTTGTCCGTTTCTCTAAACAAATTACTATTTATAAATGTGTTAAGGCCGATTTGGCGGCTCAAGTTGCTGCAGGTGAAACCAACTTGAAGATCAGATATCAAAATGGAATTCCAACTATTATTAACTTACAACGGTTATATTTCCGACGACTTTTGTTTTGTCTTCCGGTGTTCCTCAGGGATCAAACTTTGGGCCAGTGGCGGCGCGTGGACTTTTATTTTGGGAGTGCACATGTGGGTAGATTTTTTTAAAACAGAATTTAAAACGTTTTCAATACAGCCAGCTAACGCAACAGCATCATGATCAGAAGGTTTCAAAAAACCCCAAAATCTTTCAACAAGGGTACCGTCTGCTAAAGTATAACGGAAAACTATAACCATTTGGAAAATGTTTGAAATGTCACTTGTATCATCACTTATCACGGACACGAATTTTGAGGCAGCAATTTCTTTCTTAATGTGTGCATGACCACAGAAAGCATACAGTCCAATAATTCATTTTTAATGTCTTTGGATGTTCCTTTAAATAGTGTGGATTGATTCAAATGATCCCTGAGTGCTAAATCTAATTCTGCCGAAAAATTGATAAGACCTTTAAATATACCAGGATTTATCGAATCATTTCCTTCGTAATGGCCACGTAATGCTAATTCGAAAGCACCACAAAATTTAATACAGTTTATAATTTTCGATTTACTTGCTCATTATGTTTCTCGATATTCAGTCCATAATATCCATTTGTTCCATAGGCACATACAGGCGTAGAATACCTCAAAATTGGAAAATAAGCAAATGTATAAAGATAAAATAAACAGTAAACAATGAGACAATACAAAAGTAAAGAAAAACGAACAGAACATTGTTTACAGTTTAAAAATTGTCAAATATCCATTTGTTCCATAGGCACATACAGGCGTGGAATACCTCAAAATTGGAAAATAAGCAAATGTATAAAGATAAAATAAACAGTAAACAATGAGACAATACAAAAGTAAAGAAAAACGAACAGAACATTGTTTACAGTTTAAAAATTGTGTGAAGTGATAAAAAAAATCATTTACTGTGTAAAAAATGTGACGAGTCGGATAATTCTTTAATTTGTTTTTGAACTGATTTGATGGCAAAAGTTTTATAGGTCTAGATAAAAGGTTATAGACCTTTATACATTGTCACAAGCAATTGAAGCAATTGACAATCTCTCTATCCACGTGTGTTGCACTCATGCTCCAGTTTATATTTTTCAAACAGTTCTAAGTAGTTATTTCTAACGACACAACCACATTCTAAAATGTACAGAGATGCCAAAGCAAATATGCCACTCCTGCCAAACACCGATCTATACAGGAGTCTCTTTGTTTAAGTTGGAAAACTGTTCTAATACAAAGGCATGTATTGCCTGTATGTATATGCAGCACAAAAATACGGCCAATGTCCACACAAAAGTAGTAAACTTTAAGCGCTGTATCAATACTGATATTTTGGGAAACCACTCTTAAGTTGTAGCAAAAGTTTCTCAGCTTTGCAGCCAGTTCGTCTGCATGGGGTTTCCAAGTCAAATTGCTGTCGACTACCACACCAAGATCTACACAGGTAATTAGTTCATTTTTAGAATTTTTTTAGCATTCAATTTTAAATTATTGTCCACACAAAGATTGGCTTATTGTTAATGTTTCCGTTATTTTGTGTTGTTGACACGCAATGAAGCAACACCTTCGGACGTATCAAAACTAAGACACCATTAAAATATGCGCTGTCGCAAAATTAGAAGAATCAAAACAGTGCTATTGAAAATCTGACATTTCAACATATGACACTGCGAAAAATAACACTCTCAATTCTAGTAGAATCATCCTCCTACATTAGCGATATCAGTATATAATCATCATTCTGCTAGTAACTTTCTTGCGGTAAAAAAAAGGAACCATCTTAGTTAAGAGATTTTGCTACATTTCGAATTGCAGTCAACACATTCTTGCAACACCATTAGGATAATTATTTCCTAATACAAAACCTATCTAACTACATCATGATATAATATATAGTTTGCCCGATCTGTCGATAATTTACTGCTGCAAGGGAGCCATATGGGACCACAAAACCAGGGTGACTCCGATTTTGTGCACCAGTCGACGAGGCTTCCTTCCACTCGACTGATTGTGCACAGCGTTGCTGCAGCACGTGTCAACCGATTGAGCATTTGTCAGCCGACATCCCCCGGATAACCTACGGCCCATTGTGACGCGTTGCGCTTTTGTTTATGGACGCGGCACTTGTCGAAGTAAATCTTGTGTAGTATTTCGGTGTTTGTATTGTTAGGATGTTGATGCAGATTTTTACCGATAGATACATGATGATAATTAAGTTGATATATGTATATATATATTTATTAAAGAACGAAATCATTAAAAATTTTATAGGTGCGTTTATGGTGTAGATTTTTCTTTTCTAATCTAAAAATAGGGGGTAAAATCGGCGAGGCGAAGATAATAGAGCAAAAAAAAGGACTAGGCAAGCTCGGTGTAGATGTATGTGTGCGCGCAGAAACTGTGGAGGTTTCCCACCTCCTCCTGATGGAAGGGCAGATTCCGAGGGCGGACAAATATCTCCGCGGAAATAAGAACAAGGAAGAGACTGATTGTCCTCATTGCCTCGGGACAGAAGTCCATCTCCTTACCGGATTGGTGTGAAGTGGAGAGACTGGGCGGTTGGCGCAATTCCACCACGGCAAATAAATAGTTTGTCTAATAGATCTAGAATTTCGTCATGTGAATTTGCTTCAAATACTATATACACGTTTTTGTATTTCTCAAAATTATGAAAAGAAAAGATTCTGGATATTGATTTTTCTTACAAAACTTAAAGGGTTATTCGTCGAAAAGTGTCGAGCCTTTTTAAAAGTGAGTATTTCCAGCGAGTTATCTAGAGTTAAACCGCGTAGCGTCCAGTTTCTCGAAGAGAGACACACTTAAAAAAATTGAAAATTAAAAAATTTGAAAATCAAAAACTTGAAAACATTAAGAAATTAAAGAAAATTTACAGAAAATAAATTAATAGATTACAACTTCATCTTAAAATCCCATATCTATTCTACGCGATTAAAGGGCGGGCTACTACCTGAGGGGTATCTATCTTCTATAGTGACCGCGGGCCACGGTGGATCGCGGGGTAGGCGTACCAACTTTTTCAATAGGGTGCGTTCCAGGCGGAACGCGGACTTTCTGCTTTCTGCTGAGTTGGGGCGTAAGCGGTCATCAAACGACTATTTAATTGGCTTAAACCGCGTAGCGTCGAGTTTTTCGAAGAGAGACACACATAAAAAAATTGAAAATTAAAAAATTTGAAAATCAAAAACTTGAAAACATTAAAAAATGAAAGAAAACTTACAGAAAATAAATTAATAGATTACAACTTCATCTTAAATTCCCATATCTACTCTACGCGATTAAAAGGCGGGCTGCTACCTGAGGAGTATTTATCTTCTATAATGAACGCGGGCCAAGGTGGATCGCGGCGTAGGCGTACCAACTTTTTCAATAGGGTGCGTTCCAGGTGGAACGCGGACTTCCTGCTGAGTTGGGGCGTAAGCGGTCATCAAACGACTATTTAATTTGCTGGGTGAACGGACCCGCCTTTCTAGTATACATATAAGGGCCAAAAGTGAATCAACACAAACATCAACAACTTATGAAAAGAAAATATTCTACACATTGATTTTTCTTACAAAAACTTAAAGGGTTATTCATTGACAATAAAATAAATAAACGACTTTATATTTTGCGTGTCAAAAGGAGTTAGAATAAGTATATTTTTAAATTTGATATTAATCAAATCAGTGCTACCACTTTATGTCCCCCTCGAAACCGTACAACTTTTATTTGAAATATTTTTTCATATTTTCCATTTCTTTCGACATATTTGCCTGGGGAGATTAAAATGATACACCTTTATATCAGATATATTTTATAATATTGTACGCCTGTGCAAAGAAGGCAGTGTATATTTATATTAAATATATTGTTATGTTCGATTTAAAAAATTCAAACCGATTTCCTTTTGTCTTAAAAAGAAAAAAACTGAAACGGTCTAAACCTGACAGATGAACACAATCAAATTCGTTTCGCACGACAAAATCTAGCCCACACTTTTAACACAACGATTTCAAGACTCATTTCCTAAGCCATTTTTTCTTTTGTGAAGAAAATTATATATAATAACCATAACCATTCATTAATTAAAACAAGATCTCGCTCTTGCTGTGTGTGTGTGTGTGTAAATAAATTTTCTGCACTAATTCCGTATATAAATTTTCCGGTTTTCCCCATTTTACGGCTTGCAGATTAACGTTAAATAATTGCCTTTATTTTTATTTTCTTTAATTCAGATTTTTTTATGCTCGTACGATGATAAGAAAGCATTTATTTATTATACATGTTCGAATTTACTAAAGAGAAACAACTCCATAATGTAAAACTTCCAAACCATCCGCATTCAATACCGTCTTCCTCTCTTCACAGGACCGTGGTGGAACGCTGCATCGCCCGCCTGATCACCCCCCCTGCCTGTCCCGCAGACCGATCTGCGCTGCTAGCAATTTGTCCAAGAAGAAGCGGGCGCTCGCTTTCCACCTCTAAGATTCATCCCCCTACGGTCCCCGGGGACCATCGTAACTATGGCCGCTCTATAATAAACATCTATCACCTTGTTTACTTTTGACTTCTTACACGCTGAATTGACAAAACTCCACGGTCCGTGTATTCCGCATAGCGCGCCACCGGGATGTTATTAATTCTATCCCAACTCTCCGACGGGGCGCCCACCTCCCTTCATCCGGCAGACCCTTCTTCTTCTTATACTCTGTCGAGTGCATTTAATTTTAGAGAAACGGCCAGCGAATTAAACCGTCATGCTATATATATATATATGAGCTTAGATGAATTTACGGTTCTTTCAATGTAGATACATATTAATTTTGGTCTCGATTTTGGATAGTTATCTTCGTCTACCCACGCGCAAATAAAATTCACATTGCTTTTATGTCTATATGACGTTATTTTCTGTATTCCCAGAAGTGAAGCTTATTTACTTTAAACATATAAATTCGATCTTCAGAAAAGAAATATTTCCCAACCCGTATAATCCTTTTCCAGCACTATTTTACTATTTTAGAATAATAAACTTTAAATTGTGACCGGTACACACAGAAAAACGATTACTTGACACAAGTGATTATTACTCAAGTCAAGTATACGGCACGTTCATATATACGCAAAGAAGTATTTACTTCGACGAAGAAAAATAAATTCTTGAATTTTTAAGGAAATATGCAATTGATTTAAATATTCGCATACTTGGTACAAGAGAAAAAGTCCCTTAAATCAAGAAAACATAATAAATATTTCTTTAAATCCATATATTCCTTCTTACCCTTTGCTTTTGGTATATCACCCATTTCCAAAGAGTCTGAACTATCATTATCTTTAATATCATCTAGACTGTTACATAGCAAATTATGAGCAGGCACAACAGATGATTTTCCACTTTAATGTTTATCAAAAAGTTCATACAATTCCCATATGTTATTTTTATTTATTTAATTTGTAAATTTATAGGAGATTCCGATATTTTTATTGGGATTCGTCAACAGTAACTATGCAATTATGTTTTTCAAAGTCTTGTTTGATATTGTCTCATAATTTAATTATCTTACATTTTAGAAACGGACACGAAACGACTTAAATTAAATTGAGGTTATGTTGGGTAATCTGTCAAGTTTGCTAACCATAAAGCCAACAAACAAAAATTTGACAATTTTTTTTTAAACGGTGGATTTTGGGTTGGTGACGTCAATTTAACAATGTTCAACCTTATTACTGCGTTGGAAATAAAAACGCACTTTACATTATAGTAATTCAAATACTTGGATGAAGAACATTTTTATTCGGTTTCAGCAATATTTGAAGAAAATGAAATATGTTATGCAAAGAGGTTTAATTACTTAAGCCTACAACATTTTCTTGAACGAAGTAAATATTTACTTGTGTTAGGTGAATATAGTCAAGAAAATATTTTTATTTCAATCAAGAAATCGTTTTTCTGTGTGTAGATTATATTTAACGAAACATACATAAATACATCTCTGTTTAAAATATTTTTTTTCCCCTAATTTTTTCTAATACGAACCTTATTTACACAATTTCTCAGTACCTTTCTCGGCAGGTAACGAATATTTCCCGATAATCCACAAAAAACAAATCCACAGGTTTACAATTAAATATCCTGTTCAAAAAGTGAAAAGTTTGTTTTATTGTCAGTGTTTTTCCTTTTAGATGTAATCTCAAACGATCTTTAATCCTTAAACGAGCATTCTGTTTTTGAACACACGAGGCCACCTGCACCAGACCTGCACTACTTCACTTAACTTTTATTTGCTAGAATATGTTTGTAGGCACAAACGGGGTTCCGAAAATATTTTTTTGCAACCAAATATATATATATATGTATATTTATAAATCCATAAAAGTGAACTATCAATTCATCTTTGCTGATATTAACCGTGTAAACTCCGAAAATATTTGTTTCTAAACAAATATAGATACGTGGTAGAAATGTAGCCCATAAGAGCAGAGACAATATTCCAAAGGAGGTGGCGCTGTAATTCCAAATTGGGCAAGTTGCTTTGTTTAGGTTGTATACAAAATTTAGGTTGGTGGTTCTGTTTTTTACAGTTGCATCAAGGTTACATCTTGCATCCTTGTGATTTGTCGTTTTGTGGTTTTACTACGAGTCTGTCACGTATTTGCTATTTCCATACTAATTATTTTTGTGTATTTCTTTAAGTATTAATGGTGTTTTAATTTAATTAATATATTTACGCTGCGGTATTTTACGACAAACATTTAAAAGAGCAATTTATAGAATAGTTTAGTAAGTATGAACTGAAAGTTATATGTTATAAAGTTCATTAAATATTCTCTAATTTGTAGGTGTTAGTTACACATTATACTTAGTTATTTAAGGTATATATTTAAGCTAGATTAACATAAGCATAATGTTAATACATAAATTTTAAATATCAGGTTGATTATACATATAAAATATGTACTCCTGTACCATAGATGTTATCTATTATAAATAAAATGTTATCATTAGGCAAAAGGTACGTTTTTTTATCTCGTTTCAACACACAAGTGAAATTATAAATATTAAAATATCAAAAATTAAATAAAAGCATTTTTTAATATTGTTTTATTGCGCGCCCTCTAGGAACGTTCCTCAGTACTTTAGATGAAAAATATTAACAAACATGTATAAGGGAGTTACCCATCTCCTGAGGTATCTTATCTCTGATAAGAATGAATTCATCTATGATAGGAAGAAGTAAAAGATTCTTTTGGGTATATGCCAAAAATATATTTTTTCTTGAATATACATCGATGAAAATTCGCACTTAAATTTTCTGCCTTCCCATACAATACCGAATAGGGGCGCCCATAATATAACCGTACACTTTCCCGCTTCTGGTCTTCCGCACAATCTTATCACCGCAGAATGATAAATCGTTCTGCATACTTTTGCGTCTCCTCAAGGTCAAGCAATTCAACCTCGGCCTACCTCTTCTTCCCCTGTTTTGCGTGGGCACCAAATCTGATTGCAACTCGTCCGAAATTGTGATCGTCTCTACTTCGACTGGAGTCGCCTCTTTGGAGTCTTCGTCCTTGGGTCTGGTCGTCTCGAAGATGGTCGTCACATCTGGACTTTCGCCGCAACTTTGCCTATGCTGGAACTGACAAGTTGCCATCGGGAAGCTACGATGTTTAGCGATAGATATCGGTTGGAGATAAGGACCGCTAATTTCCGGCTGTTCGAAATCTGCGTGGTGATTTACAGGGCAAGAATTATCCCTACAAGAGCTGTTGGAGCTGGATACTGCTTGTTGGCAGATATCTTGAGGCGTCATGGCCGTTATGTAACGCAGCGCCCTCTGCTGGCCCTCCCTACCTCTACCTAAGTTTCTCATCAAGGAAGATTTGTTCCTGTTTAGGTAACCACTCCTTCTGGAAGAGTCAAAATAAAGTCAGAATATAGAATTATATTTCTTTCGAATACCCCCTCAAAAAGCAGTTCCGAGGGAGAACCAATAAACTAACAGTTAATAATATGTCTTTTATTAATTAGTAACTATTTGTTAAATTAAAATTTTTGTTTATACCGCTGTATTTCTTAACTTTTACTTATATACTACTATAGAGGTAGTTTTAAAAAGTATATCTTTTAGGATTCTGCAAAGCATTTTCATAGACGAAATGCTCGATCTTATATCTCCAGATACAATTGAAGGAGGTATCACTTGTAATACTTAATCTGAAGCACTCACTATATATACTTCATTATTCTCAAAACCAATAAATTTATTTCAATGTAGCTCCTATACCCTTCCACTACCATTTATTTACCTTACATATTTATTTTTGATGGTGACAGCGCCCTCTGAACATCTCCTAGCCAACGAGACTATCGTCCCTCTCTGCATGTGCTTCAGAGTGTAGTAAATCCCCGCGAAGAACATATAAGCGTACATGCAAGACTTGAAGAGGGTCGTGTCCACCACCCACGGTGACGTGGCTTTCAGCAGGAGAGCGGCACCCTGCAACTTCACAAAAGTGGCGTGGGGATTTGGCCAATCGCTCCTGGGATACGTACCTGGGGCGCCCGTAATTTATCGATGAAACGCCTCAAGACCACCGTGAACAGTACCAGAGGCAAATTGACGACATTCATGGCTGTCGTACGGGTGCAACGTTTCGCAGCGTCGAAACCGTCAGAATTTCCCTCCTTACATCTCAAAACACGCACAGAATCGTCAAGAATTTGACGTTAAATCGGCCGATAATTTTGTTTTGTCAACATATCATATTTTTAAACAGACATATATGATTCGATACTCTCAGAGTTTGCGGTTCTTCGACGAAAGATTTGACGTTTACGAAACGAAATGCTCAAACGTGTGGGTTCCCCAAATCGTTTATTTCCATCTTATTTACGTGCAGTTGGATGTAAGACAATTTGTGATCGTGATTAAATTACGCTATAAACTTGATTAATTCGTATCTACATGCATTCGCAAAATTTACCGTGCCAAATACACACGGGAAAGAATAATTGTTTTCGCTAAAATAATGACATGTGTTTCGTCATTTATGTATAAACAAACTGTCATGCGAAAACCCAGAATTGCGAATTATAGCGGTATGCTGATTTGCCAAAATATTTACACATATTTATTTTTAATTGCAAATTATCATTTTGATAGTATTTTAAATCGAACTAGCAGTCCCAATCTTTAAAATTCCCGCTCGTTAGAATTAAAATTTTAATATCTTTGAGTTGGTTGTCGTGAATCACAGGTAATACATCACAAGAATCATAATTAATATTTAAAAAAAAAAATTGCTGTGTAAAATGAGCTAAATAGAGAACTTGCTACATTTATTTTAACTTCTTTGCGGTACCAGCTTTAATTCTCTGCACTTTAAAATCATCATTTAATTGCAGTATTGGTACATCAAGCTGAAGTTAAACCAGATACATCAATGTGAAATTAAATAATTTATCTTAAAAATTGAATTTGCAAATAAAACCAGGAAATTATTTATAAAAAAGAAATAAAGTAATGAAAAAATCACAGTTTAACAGGTGTGACAACTTTAATCACTCTTTTACGTATTTATTACAACCTAACCTCTAATTATTGTTTAGATTTGATAAGTGTCAAATGTTTACCGCGTTTTCCGTATGTTCAGCAATTTATAAGAATTTAGAACTTGATTTGGGGTACATAAGTACATATTTGGTGTAAAACTGTAATGAAAATATTTAAGATAAGGTAAGAATTCCACATTACATTATCGAATGTTTGTAAAAGCCATAAAAATATATGTCGGAATAATTATATGAGATTCCAAGGTAAAATTACTCCATCACCTCTTAATGCTTCTCAGTGTAAATTTGACTAACAAAGTGAACTCAGATATTCTATCCCTTCAAGCGCTTGTAAGTGACAGAGATATTTTGTTTCGATGGCAACTCGATTTTACATTTCATCTTTTCATTTGTATATTATTTCAGGTTTATCTTTTTTTCCACTTTTATCGTTTTATTTTACCAAATATCTAGTCTTAAACATTCAAATTCTTTGTATTATTAGAAATATAAGAACCATCTATTATATCAAATTAATTTTTATATAGTTCTCTTAATACATGCAGTAGTTTTCCATCATTTTGCTTGTATGTTAATTAAACCTACCTTTGCATTGCATTTGCTATTGCTTTTTCCTTTCGCTTTGCTGAATATTAAATCTTTAAGCATTGTCTCTTTTTATTGTGAAATTTTCTTTTATATTGCAAGGTCGAAAGTAAAAGCAATTTATTTATACTGAAATTAATTTTAATTAGCTTCACTTCTCTTCATTGCAGTAATAAAGAAACTTTTTATTATTTAAATAATAACGAATACCACAGAAATTTGAGTATTTTATTTAGGAACAATATAAAATCACATTTTATATACATTTTCCATAATATATCAATAGAAAAATAACAATATAATATAAGATATAACAATAATACAAACACAAAACAATCATCCACGTTTATATCCTCTAAAATAGCTGCGTATCAAAGTAGTTCCTCTATCATTCACTGTGGAAACGAAGCTTTTCCCATCGTTGGTATTAAAAGCCTTCATATTTCTTATCCCGCTTAAACTCGTCATCTCGTGCTTTAATTTAAACCTATCAAGACCCTGATATGCGTAAACTATTAACGGCTTCGCAGGATTATCTGTTAGAATGTATAAGATTAACTCTTCCGATGGTAAAATTAAAAATTCCACTTTTAAAGGAGCTTCAACGATAATATCTTGCCAATGTGTGAATTTCTCGGTATCAAATCTAGATAATATAAACAATTATAAATGTTGCAAATTTATATTTATTTCTTTTGTTACCTATAAATTTCTACAATCCCTCGGTTAACCACATCTGTGAAATGCCCCGAAGAGACCGCTAAATACTGAACATTTTTGTATGATATCGCAGAAATGCTATTGATTGTGGCGTGTAATATCGTTTTATGCTTATTAAATAATCTAGTGTACGTATCGAGTTTCCATATTTCGAGCATCGTTTCTCCATCCTCTAATTCATTATTCCCAATTAAAATATAAACATTTAAGCCGATTGTGAGTGTTGAAACTGGTAAATTAGTACATGTATCTAATCTTTGGTGAAGTTTAAACGATATCTCTTCGGAGAATGTATCGCAGTATACATCTAAGTATCTCTCGTAGTTGTATGAAAAAATTAAACATTCTTGCTGCTTATCCGTAAGCAGCAGGCTTTGGATGTGCTTTGTACCAGTCGTAAAGAAGTTTTGTAGAATTTTTTTTGGGTCGTTTAGAGACAATAAGCTTCCTGAAGATTCTAAAATCAATTTTCGAAATTTGCAAAATTATAAAAATCACATCACAATAAGAATCGTACCTGTATTATCTGAATTGCGATGTTCGAAATACATATAATGCTGTTTTCGAATGTTTAATATGGATAAATATGTTATATTCGGTGTTTCTATGAAAATGGAGTCTAAAAATAAATATTTTCAATTTTAAATATTCAAGGCTTCCACATTATTCGGGTCGAAAAGAAAAACTATTATAAATTTTACAAGAATTAGAGAATCAAAGCTTAGGATACGTAGAAACTTTAAACGCCCATATCTCCGGAACTGTTGAAGCTAGGAGGACGGGCGCGGTGCCGTTCGATTCCCCGCGAATAGACGCTTCTTTTGATGTATAATACATTGGGTTTATCTCAATTTTTTTTTATATTTTTGCAAAATTTTCGACAGAATTTAACGAAATTCGACGATATCTCTTAAACCGTAACCGATAGCCGAACGCCGATGTCAGATATGGAATCGTCGTCGAAAAGTACGTCCGACAGTGTATGATACATCGGGGTATCGACGATAGCTGAGAGTTGTATGAAAAAATAAGGAAAAATGACGAAAAAACATAATTTTTTTTTTAGTTTTCTTACCATAACTTCAGAACGGCTAGAGCTACAGGGTCGGGCTTTGCCTCAAACGATTCGGAGCGAACAGAGGAACATTTTGCGCTATAGTAGAATAAAATCGGGGGGGTAGTTCGTCCACCCCAAGTATTTATGGGTAGAAAATAACGAATTTTAACGATTTTCGGCACATTTTTGCAAATATCTCGGAAACGGTTAGAGATATCGACAAAAACTTGACGCCCATGTATAATAACAGAAGCAATGAAAAAGCAGGAAAAATATTAGAAGAAAATAAGAAAAAACAAAAATATTTGATGGATTATAGATAATTTAAAATGATGAAAAATGAAATAAATGTGCCACACGTCAATAGTAATAGATGAGAGATATTAACAAATCATGAAGATATAGAATGCTGGAGAGAATATTTCGAAGATCTATTAGCAACAAATTCCTCACAAAAATAACATTAACAAAAGACACAATTAAATCTGAATGTTAAAGAAAGATGATGACAAAATAACAGAAGAAGTCAAAAATGGACTGAACAAACTGAAGATAAAAAAAAAGCTTGCAAAAACTGAGTACTGGATAATAGAAATGAAGACTTCATAAAAGCACCAAAAATGAAATACTTACAAGAGGAGTAACTTACAATTAGACAGAGAGCAAATATATAAAAAGTTCAAGAAAGACTAGTACAGTTTTATATACATTAGAACAGTTTAGGAAATTAAAACTTTATCACCTATGGGTAAAAGAGTCGTAAGATTATAATAATAACATAAATTTATATTTACACCTACCTAAAGGAATACTAAACGTGACAGATTCATCACTCCATTTTAAAACTTCGATATGAACTTTATTCGGATGCACAATCGCCAGACACGAATTATCTTGGTGAAACAAATAGGAAACATCGAATACTTTATCGAAATGCTGTATTACATCGTAATGATCCAAAAATAATCCTTGATCTTTAAAAATATTTTCTTTTATTTATCAAACCAAAAAAGATTAAACCAAAAACTTACTTTCGAACGATTCACTAACTCTAATCGTTGTATTCAACAGCACAGCATAATTCTCGTAGTAATTGTTTAAATCTTGCACTTCTGATAAGTCTTCGATGATTTTAGTGACGTTAATACCGTTGTACAACTTTTCGATGTTTAGATTATCCGCAATGAGATCTCCTTTGAAATTAGTCGCAGTTTCGATCAGGTTATCTTCGGTCCGATGTGCCTGTTGTAAAAAAATGTGATTATAAATGGTTTAAATTCAACTGCGATATTAATAAAACCTGATTTTCTATTAACAGTGTGATGTCGACTCCGTTTAAGGATCGTTTTAAAGTGAGCTCTTCGAATATTACAGGAGATTGAGTTGTAATCATTTTCTTGCCGCTAATGATTTGTTCTTCGGATTTCATCAGGATGTTTTTATTATCGAAAGTAATTCCGTTCACCTTACCAACTACCCTATTATTGTTTTTATCATATATATAAAAAAAATATTATTAAAAATATAATTTTAACTTACCCTAATCCTGCGTTAAAAGCAACATCTCCATGAAATAGGCAATATCCACTGATACGACCACCGGTTTTCAAAGCACTTTTGTGTATCCACTCGAGTAAGTCAATTTTCTGCACTGTAGTGTTTGGTATTAATGTCAGATTTTCTGTAATGATGTTTGAAATGGTTTTATAACCAGTGATTGTGTTTTTCGCATCGTATCTCATAACATCGTTTGGTAGATTCATATCGTTGACTAAATAATCCCCGGAAAGATCTGCAAAATATTACCAAATGGTAATTTTTACGTAGAGTGAAGAGTGAATATAAACGGAGTTCTGTAAAGGTAACAACTTAACGAGAAATGATCACATCATAGAAAAACTGAAAATGAAATTGTTAAAAAGCAAAATAGAGGAAATGTAATTAGAGCAGGTAAAGAAAGCATGAGAAGCTAGAAAAGTAGGCAAAAATATATGAAGACCACCCAGAAATACCTGGAACAACAGCATATAGAGTAAACACTAGAACATTGAGGAAAAACATGGAAAGAAACAAGAATATTAGGCGAACGAGGAAACTATGATGATTTTTTAATTGTACCTTCAATAACGGACGATTCCAGATGTATCGGACTGTTAAATTCCTGTTTGATATTATTTAAAAGAGCCGTCTTAACAAATTCATTTATATCGACTCCGGATACCGATCCTGGTAATGTAACTTCGGGAGCCGATACACCATTTAAGAATACTACGCCATCGGTGAAGTCCAAATTCGCTGTTATTGTTTGATTTTTAGTTTTACTGAAGTAATTTAAGGAGAGCCACTTCAAATCAACATCGTCTACTAGACCCTATAAAGTACAGATATAGACACTGATTAAAGTAAAAACTCTCGCATAATTTACCTCGACCATGACATCGTCTTCAAAGTTTACGGTTTCAAATTCGATGTGTCCGTTCAATTGCGTTTCTCGGTTCGACAACCAAACATTATCGTAAAGTTCGTTTATGGGGACGCTGTTGATCGATTCGACGGTGAGGTCTTTTGAAAATTGCACGTTACCTGTAAAATATTACCCGGTTATCGTTAAAACATCAAAAATTCTCGAGATTTATCAAAATGAGGGGACACAAAGAGTCGTGTTTCGCAATATCTAAAATATTTGAGACAGTTCTAAGAGAACATCTGTTGAATTATTTGAGTAAGCGTAACTTCGGTTTTATACAGAAATATCTGATCTGTTAATTATTAACAAATCATTATATTACGGTGTTTGTGGTAAAGTACTAGAGAACATGTCCAAATCGTACTCGAAAAGTCAAAAATAGTATGTAGAATTGCATTTAAACAATAACAGGAATTATAATCAACATTACTCTGATTATTTGGGAGTGGCAGTCGGTGTCCTGCAGGGATCGATACTTGGACCTCTTCTTTTTGTAATTTTTACAAACGATTCGCCAGCAAATGTACAACAAAACACTACATTATATGCAGACGATACAAATGTAATAATAGTAGGTAAAAATTTGTTTCATTTAAAAAGTAGTTGTTTAGAAACAATAGCCTTCCTATCGGATTGGTTTTCTCCAAACAAAATGGTTATAAACATTGAAAAAAAAACTAACGTACTAGTATTCGAAAATAAGAATTAATCTTTTAGGTAATTTGATAATATAACTAAACAATACTCCTGCTTGCAAACTTCTAGGACTAAACATCGATAATAAACTGACTTATAATTCCTAAAATAAATAAAGCAGATTTTTATATATTCTATCAAGAATAAAATCATTGTGTGATGTTGGAACGTTAAAGATGATACTACGCAAATTTGTTTTTACATTGACGTCGTGCGCCATCTAGGAGACGCCCAACAGTATTTCCAAACGATTGAATACACAGTGTGAGTAGTTAAGAATGGGAAATCCTGAAACTGGGAATAATAGAGCCTAAAACTGAGGATTGAGTGCAACATGCCTTATATAAATGTTGCTCGTTTAAGACATTATACAGGATGTTCAAGTTAATGATTTTATTTCTAAATTTCCCAATAATTCAGCAAGTTTCCATAGGATCAACGTGAGAATTTGTATCAGTACGTTTTTCAACATAATGAATAGGAGTTTGTCATCACTTTTACCGTTGCCCATAGAGGGCGCTAGTCACACCCTGCTGAACAGGTAAATCCAAGCTTATCTTTTTTGTGTATGCAGAATCACATAAACGGAATAGAAAATTTAAGTTTTACATGAAAATTACAATTTTGATGTTTTGATCCGTTTTCAAGATATATGCGTTCGAAAGTTTCAGTGCATTTCATGCTACTACCGTAATTTTTAATTCTTAAAATACAAAGTTGGCTTATCCATCTGACAACTTCTAAACCAATCCAACTGGATAAAAAAAAAATAGTGCTAGTTTCTGGTTGATTTTTTATAAATTAATGTTTGGGAAATTCTCAACGTGGAAGTTTTGATTCATGAGAGAAAGAGAAAAAAAAAATGGTGTGGTGTTTTAACAGAAAATTAACTACTTACCATCTATTACGAGATTCTTAGCAATGCCATGCGAATTCGGGCTGCTAAAAGTACATAAATGTTGATATTCATATCCATTCACGAAACCGTTGAATTCTACATTTCCATTTACTGTAACATCGTCAGTAAAAATTAATTTCGGTACAATTTGTTCATGACGTTCACATGTTACGATATTCTCTAAATCCAATCCTACTATTTCCCCATGCAAACTTATCGGTGCTTCAGCTACAACCACAGTATCTAAAAAGAAATACGTATTTATTAAAACTACAACGATTTAAATAACACTTATTATTGAATTGTTTACCAAACTTTACATAATTGAAGTGAAACGTTTCATTCGTTTTAATAGTATTCTCCATAATATCCACAAGGCTAACCCCATTGATCTCATCGGATAAAATTGTAGCAGTCTCAAGCAAGGTAACGTTCTCGAAATGGTATGGTCCATTAAACGTTCGAACGGTTTTAGGTCTTTCCTTCCAGTTCCTCTTGAAATCTTCACTGCTCATATTGTTCAAATATCCCGAGACCTCCAACTTTTCTATCTGTATATTATTGGGCAAGATAACATCTCCTTCGATTACGAACGAAGTGTTTTCCCAATCTTTTAATCTCGTTTCGATGTCGCTTATGTCGATTCCATTCGCAACAGTGGTCCTGTCTGCATGCAATTCTTCAAAGATTTTGTGGCCTTTCAATTCGATCGTGTTATTATCGGCTGTATCGGATAAGATGTCAGTGAGGTTATAGCCGGATATCGTTCCTTCGATTGTTGTAGTATTCGCTTTTAAAATGGCAATTTCTGCAGGTGTATCGATCACTGTGGTTCCGTAAAGTGTTTGGTTGCCTGTAGTTGTAACGATGTCCCTCCATGTGTGGCCGCCCAATCTCGTATTCGCAGCCTCAATGCTTTTAAAGTGAATTAATGTGGAGTTAATATATTGCCCCTCATTGGGCGCCAAAAATAAAAAAATGTAGTATGAAAAATAGTTTAAAAATTGACGAATATTTAATTTATTATTTTCATTTCAATATAAAACGTAATTAAAGTAAATATGTAATTTCTAAGTTGTGAATTTTGAACAAGAAAACATTAAAATTTCCAAAACGTAAAAGAATATAATTTAAATTAATAGAATTCCCAAATAAAACTATTAAACATTATGGGAGAATTTACAATAAGCAACATAATTGTAAAATAAATACAATACTTCTTTTCAAGCGCATTACAATTGAATATAAAAATTGAATTTTCAAAATTTTTCAATGTTTTCTGAACTCACATACCTTGTCGCTAAAACTTCTTGCAATAGGTGTCTTCCTGTTATTTCTTGATCACCGTTTATGTATAATATATCTTTCACTAATGCAGGAACAGGGATATTATTCGCATTAAAAAGATTGGTACTTCCCGTAATATGTAGGTCAGATTTTATTATTTTATTACCAGTTATATATTGTTCCTCTTCATTCCCATTTATAACAAAATCCTTTGTATTTAACCCATTTATCGTATCAACCTGGATTGCATCAACCTAAATCAGACATCGTCATAGTTAGTAACAGAACATAAATTACACTAGAAATTACGAAAAACTTGGGAAGAACAAAGATGGCTATCAAAAACTGCGAAAAAGATAGATTGTCAAGTTATCTAGGCATTTGTACATGTATCTGCATACATGAAAAACGTTTCAACCTAGGAAAAGACAAACAACAACAAAGTTGCAATTGCGTAGAAATTATCTCGGATATCAGACCAACAGTGCGATACTGAATTCTGCACTGCCAATCCCTGCATATAAGAATGAACGGGCGACTATACTAGCAAGAAGGCGTTCCCGTACGGTCTACCGAGCTCTGTTTTTATAACTTAAGCAAATAATAACAATAAATAACATTTCTTATCATAAACTTACATTTAACTGTCGCTTAAATATCAAACGATGCGATAAATCCTTCTCGTGCAATCCCAGCCCTTTCAAGAGGACATCCTGCACCGTCCTCTCAGAATTCGATCCCTTCATATCCCTAACCTTTAATGTTAGTTCGGCAACAACTTTCCCGGTAAAAGTATAATCATCTCTAACTTCAATTTCCTCATCGCGGATGAACTGAATGGGATTCATATGTCTCAGACGATCGCTGTCGATTTTCACTTGCAGATTCATCGGGTTCAACACCTTTAAATCCTCGAACGTCTTCAACCCGTGCATATACTGCTCTTCCGTCGTGTTCCAAAGCAGGGCGTTCAAGCGACCGTTCTCTAGCACGTTCAAATTGTTCAATTTCTGTCTGACGTGGAGATTTCGACATGTAACGTTGCTGGTGAATAAGACATTGCGGTTAGTCAAGTCGTACTCCCCATCGAAATCGGTGAGGAGAGCATCTTCTGGTTTTTTCTCGGATAAGGTGGACGTTACGAATAGGTTTTCGATGTCTAAAGTGTCGAAGGTGCAATTTTTGAGGGTTTGGATGTTGCTGTGTGTACGCAAAGCACTTTCGTTTAGCATTTTTATTTCTTTACCGTTGATTTTACCAGCAATCACTAACTTTCCCACGTTTAGGTTATCTAAGTGTTCGATTACCTTCGTTGGTGTATCTGGTATATCGTCTAAATTTAATTTATTTAAACGTTTAACTTTGGTGGCATCGTAGATTTTTATATTCTCAAATGTAACATCGTGGTGACTGAAATCTTGCTCACCCTCGAACAGCACTATTTTACTTAAATTCAGATCCACACCATTGACACTACCACCAACTCTCAAAACATTATTTAAAATAACTTTCCCTTCGACAATGACATCGTTAAAATCTATTGAATCATTACGACTGACCAAATCTCCAATATCTTCTCCATTTAAATAATCAGGCTCGATCAGATTTTCCACTTTTACATCTTCGAAGGTAAATTCTTCATCACTAAAATCATGATCTTCGTTTATGTTGATAAAATCCCTCATGATATTAGTGAAATCGATATCGTTGATCATTTCAACATTTACATTCGATTCGAAGAAAATTTCTTCACTGGAGATGACATTCTCAGCAATGATATCACCTTCTATACGTATGACACCAGATTTCGACAAATAGTTGCCCAAATCTGCTTTAATATCGGTCAATTCTTGTAGTTGTTGTTCTAATTTGTGGTTGAATATGTCTAATTCATCTGGATCTTCTTTAAAACCATCGTAATCCTGTTATATAATAGTTTATTAATGTAAGAAATCTTTAAGAGTTAAAAAAAACAAGAAAATATAAAATTTTAAAAAGAAAAGAGGTCCTAACGCAATACCATGAGGCATCTTTTATATTAACAAAACTGTATTAATGAACCCTACATAGAGCGTTAGAAAGAAAAGCAATAAAAAATATTATAAAAGCAGAAAGGTCCTAAAATAAGTCAATGAAGCACTCTTTATACAGGGTGCGTAGAAATTATTACTAGTTGAATACTGAAAATTTGTATTCGAGGTTTTTGGCATTGATCTTACAAATAAAAATATTGGCAATACTGAATTACTTCTTGTAAATTAAGTTTTGTTAAGACTTCCTTATACCTATGTTTGATCATTTTCGAGAAAAACGGATTTTTAATAATTTCGGCGGAATAAAAAATCAATAACAGAAGAAATATTTCAATTAGGAGATTGAAATTTAATAATAATAATAATAGAAATAACTGTAAAATTACTAATACAGTGTGATACAAAATATTATTGAAGTTAAACTTAATAAAACGCAATAACATTTACCTCCATAAACTGTCTAGTTTCTTGAAGTCTAGCGTCACCTTCAAGCGTCTTTTCATATTCTTTAGCGGTGGTTACAATTTTCGCAGGTATGTCATCTATATTCTGCAACTCTTTCATTTTGAGATCGTTTATTTCGTTCAGAGATTTTTCGCACCAATCTAGGAGGTCATTTCCGAAAGATTTGATAGTGTTTTCGGGCAGGAAATTCAATTTATACAGACTAATTCGTCCATTATTAACGTTTTCGTTGGATATTTCTGTAAATCGATTAATCTTATTAAATTTCCAAGTCAATAATTTAACTTATACATACTTAAAATGATACTGTTCGCGTATTTTTGAAAACCCGTGTATACAACTCCGGTAGTGAATTGATCATCGTTCATTTCCACATTTTGTTTTACGAATGCCCAGCCGTCGTAAGTAAATGCTCGTACGCCTTGCACATTTGACTGTGATAACAATAAGAATTGTCCGGTAGTTTCCTGTAATATTTCGAATTATTGAATTTTAATACACTGTTGTTCAAAAGTCTAATTATATATTTTCGGATTTATACACTTACAGTTACAGCAATCCACTTATCAGTTGTGTTTGCAATACTTTGGAACGGTATAAAGTATTTGTCGACGTACTTATAAATGATCGAGATAACTTGCGATTCGATGTGATTTTCTAAGATTAAAATAATATTTCTAAATAGAGATATTAATAATTATCTTTCGCAGTGACTCACCATCTTTTAGGGAATTAGCAACGACGAGATAAGTTTCTTGTTTCCCGTTATGTTGAAGCGAAACAAATTCTACATCGATTGCACCGTTGGTTAAAATCCTTTGATACAATTCGTACTTTCCCGTGTCTAAATTGTATTTAAAAATCTCGGAATATAATCTTGTTTGTCCTAAGTGCAACACAAATAAATCTTTGCCAATGTTAGAAATATGAGTAAACTTGCCTTCATCGTTCTGATAATTCGCAACCGCTAAAAACTGTGCGCTCCCAACAGAAGTCGTTGAAATCGATTTAGCGCAATGTGTAATAATATCTTTGTGGATTATATCGAAGTGTTTGCCTAACCATCTGTAGATTAGGGCTGAGTTTTTGCAGCTCGTTCCATTATTCTCTCTTACTATAGCTAAGAATATATCATGGGAATTCTCCCTATATCAAAATAACATTACAATTTATCGCGATAAGTAAAATTAGTTGTTACTTACCACACGATTACATCACTTATATTTTTCAAGTGTAATTCTTGCATTTTCTCCAGCGTATTGTTTGCGATGGTATAAATTAGAACTCTTCTCCGATTTGTTAATATTACAAATGTATCCGACGCTGTTTTGTAAGTTATTACTTTATCGATTCCACCAATTGACTTGTTAAAGATCAACCGAGGTTTTTCAGCCTAAAATGTCACTTGATTGACAATTTTTATTACATATTTTCACACTAACATTTAATTCCTCGTATATTAAACTGCTGTTCGCCTCTTCTTGTTGCAACGTTAGCAGATATGTGTTGTTATTTTGCTCTATAAAGAATAGATCGCTTGCATTCCTAGCGATGGTAAAATCTAATGAGGAGAATCCATCGAACAAATATGCACCTAGAATTACCGTACTGTTGATAATATGAACTGAAGAGTATAGCTTAAGAATAAATCATGCGTTAAACTCAAATATAATCTATAATAACTAGGAAAAAAAGAAAAATGCATGCATGCAAAATGTATATATAATTTAAATTCTGTTTAATTCATTTCAGATGGATGTTGACGCGTTAAAACAAAATTTAGAAATCCAACTAATGGAATTGGATATATTAGAATCGATGTTTTACAAACCAGGTGAAATGAAAATCGACGATCAGTCAATTTTAAATGAAATTAGAAAGTACACCAGAGGAGAAACGATGACAATCCCACCGTACCTCGATATTACTCTCAACATCGCTGTAGACGAGGCAAAATTAGAAGTTTCCGTCAATCTATCTCACGAATACCCAAACGTCGAACCCGACATCTACGTTAGGAACCAGAAAATGAACCGAAGCCAACACACGAAGCTAAACAGAGACTTGGCAGACCACATTTCGAATTATAAAGGCGAACAGTGCATCTTCACAGCGATAACGTGGTTGCAAGATAACCTCAAGGAGTATTTTCATTTCGATGCAAAAGTCGAAGATGTTATCGCAGTGAAGGAAAAGTGCCAGAAATTAGTACGGTATTGGATTTACTCGCATCACATCTACAGTCAAACGAAGCGGAAGGAGATCATATCTTTGGCGAACAATTTGAACATAACAGGATTTTGCATGGCTGGGAAGCCGGGTATAATTTGCATTGAGGGTGGTAAAGATGACTGCGACGAGTGGTGGCAAGCGATAAAGTCGATGAATTGGAAGAAGATCGTTTGCAAAGTCACCGAAGATTGTAAAGATAGGAAATTCAATGAATTTCGAGAAATTTCGTTCCCTACACACGGTGTCAGAGGGAATCATATGGATATGAGTGAACTGTTTAAATATTTAGAGACCCGTGGCTGTGGATATATTTTTAAACATTTATTCGGTGTTGATAATAGGTGCAATACGTAATGATTTGTGATTGATTGGTGTGATTGTGGTTCAAATCTTAATATAATTTTATTGTATATTTTGTATATTAAAAGACATTTTTTTATTGTAACATCTTTTTCATTTTAAAATATTAATCGTACTAGAAGATTGTTTATTATTAATAAAAAGTTATATTTCTTAATATTCGTTTAATTTTGAAGAAAATCCTATGAAAGAAGAAAATTCACCCTAACATTTTAGAGAAATCCAATACCATGCAAGATTCATCATTTATTTGTCAAAATATTTTTAAAATTTAAAAAATTTGTATCAAGCCCTCTGATAAATACAGCGCCATCTACAGATTTTTAACAACCCTATATAAATAACCTTGTATTTGTATATTCAATGTGTGAGAATTCAAACTAACGAGAGCATTCAATTTAGTACACAATACAAGTATTTAGCACAAAAAAAAGAAAATTTACCAGTACTTTCGCCAAAATTATAATCCATTTCGTATTCGGCGCTTCTTTTCGATAATTTACGTTCATGTTGACGATACCGATTTTTCTGCAATGCAATATAATTTTCAATTTGTTCGTCGATAAAATCCTGCGATTCTTTGTTAAATTCCCTGCCTACAAAATTTCAAATGAACGCCGCATTAAAACTAATCAAATCTACTCACTGGTTAACATAGGATCCGAATTTAAATTCGAGAAAAGTATTTCCGTCAAATCTTGCACATCATCCGCTAAACTACTTTCAATCTCACGCAAATAAAATAATTTTATAATTAAAACTAACCACATCATATTTATGCAAGTTGTCTCTCCACAGGCCGTAAAATATAAAAGACTGGATATTCTGACATAGTTTTTATGAGGTAAATTTTTTGTTGTTAACACAAAAAGAATGAAACCATTAAAAAAATACCTTTATTTTTATAATTTGCATACACTTTTAATCCTTGTTTATCTTATTGTAGCATATTGTTGAAGTTCAACACTTGAAAAATTACAAAAATTATTTATGGAAAATCCTTGATTTTCTGTGGGGCTGTGGATCTTAATCTGGCGCATATGGGTATCTCTGCCATTTTGATGATTACTCGTAACCGCTATTTGAATCATAAACATCCTAACGGGCTTATCATTGATGTCTTTTATCGGAATATGAACCCAACCTGTTAAAACACGTTCTCTTCTTTAAATATATCAGGTACCAATAATTAATAAATTGGAGTAATTGAAGATTATGGGACTAACAAATAAATACTATAAAATACGCATGCAAATATTTTTAAATTATATTATTATTTAAGAAATATTAAAATTCAAATGTATATAAGAAAAAATGACTTTACCCCTCCCCAACAACAAAGAAAATTAAAACTAATGTAGCCAACCTAAAATATAAATTATTTCTCAACAATGTTAGCACTACCAACCCCTAATCTTAACTATTCCCTATAATACGTACTTTATAACCTTTAAATTAAAACGAAAAATTGTTATTCTTTATCTAACTCTTCTTCTTTTTTTATTAAGTGCTCCACAAAATCAAATGTATCTGACACTAGATTACTTTATAAACTAATTTCTATTAGTCCCATTAACTTCAGTCTATCTGACGAATGAAATATGTACCTGAAGGTTCCGACAACATAATAACCTCAATCTCCTGCAAATCGTTAAAATGCGTGCCCACCCTTATCGATATCCTACTCGGCGTGTAACTTTCATCCAATTTATAGTCGGTGTATATGTAAATATCACTTACGGTCGTCTTTCTTTGAAATTGTATATTGACCAGGTGTGGTAATTGGCCATCGGATTGCCAGTAAGTATCCATTCTATCATCTCGTAGTTGGTCGACCCCAAATCCTATGTGCAAACATTAAAGAGTTGTGGACTCCCGAAGAACAATAAGCTGCTGATTTTCTCATTTACCGGGTTTGCACGACGATAAACTCCATATCGCTTGGGACCCCACTTCTCTAACATTGCCGGTGCGCTCGTTTTTAACGGGGTCAACAGCCGTCATTCAGAAAAATCGAAAATATCAGTGTTCGTGTTATTCTGTTTATGTATCGAAATTTGTTTTTGTTTGTAGGAATTCACGAATTTGGGGATGTTTTGTATTTTGTCATGTCAATTTTTTATATGTTGGCAGTCAAATTTGTGCTCAAAATTTACATAACGTCAGAAAGGGCGGAAGAAAAGAAATAAATTCGTAATAGAACAGTAAGTGGAGTTTGCATTATTAAAATGTTAAATAATTTTTATTATTCTGGAAAAATAGATGATTCAATTATTCATCCTGAGATGGCGCTGTTATTGCGGTTGGTGATTATATTTGAAGCAAAAAGAAATATGAAAAGTCCCAGTAAATCCCATTGCAAAGAAACTATTTTATGTTATTATTTGTGATGCTACAACATAGATATTCCTTAACAATTCGTGCGATGTACTTGGCCGTTAGCACAAAGACAGATGCTCAAGAGTCGTTATGTTATCGGCTAGTTATGAATAAAGCGTGTATGTTAAGTTCTACTTCATACCGTTCGTAAGAAGCTGTGATTTACTGGTTTATAGATTGATAGTAATTGGTGCGTTAAACACGTTTGGTGTTAGAAAATTTTACGTTCGCTCAGCAGTATCAGTTCATTTTTTGTTTTATCTCCAGCATATGGTGAGTCAATCGTTAAATATTTAGTTTTCCTTATTATTTATTATAATAATTTAAATGGTACTTTTACTTATATGTTAACTTTTTATTATAATAAATCTGCAACTATTTTTCTAGAATATTCGGTAGGAAGGGGAAACACTTGAAAACATGAGAGTTAATAAGAAAGGTATGTGTACTATACTGATTTTATTATACTTTTTTTTATATATTTTCTGTTTTTGTTGGTAGATTATGTAAATTATGTAAATTACTGGGTAATTGTTTTCTACAACAATGAAATCATCAATAATTACACAATGTTGAAAAACGATGCACGAGCATTATTTTACCAGCTTCGAGCAGATAAATCAGAGACTTTTACAGGATTATTAGCAGGTCTAAATATATGTAAAATAGCACATTCTTCAAAAAAACCAACTATAATTTTCGATACGAAAAAACTCGATGATCTACTAAAACCTACTAACACTGGTATATAAATTATAGAGCTTTTCTTTTACATTTATTGTTTATATTATATAATTTTAGTTACCCAGGTAGCTGTTAAGAAGAAATTAAATAAAAGTAATAAATCCTCCTATAATTGCGATTTGTGCTCATTACGCTTTCTGAATCAACCTGATTTACAAAAGCATAAGGAGAAAGATCTAAGCCATCATATTCGGGAGTTGTATTTCACAAAAAGGTAAGTTTTTTCCTTTGTTACATTTTCTAATAGCGATACAATATATATGTATATACAAGTGGCTACTTTTTTTGGAATGACACTATTGCTACCTCCAAAAGTGTAATGTGTAGAGAATCAGTGAAATTTGGGAAAACGTTGTGTATTTTACATATTTCAAAGATATTTAAAGTATTTTAAACGACCTTGTAAAAAAATTAAATATACCTATATTTAGATTCTTTTCAAACTGTTTGAATTAAACATTGACAAGTGTTCCATTATAGATTTTACTGGATATCGCTCCAGTTATTGCTAGGAATGTAAGACGCGCCATCTAGGGGGTACTGAACAAAATTAACTTGACAACAGTATTAAAGATAGATTGTTCTTGGCATTTTTTGATATTTTTTCTTATATATAAATTCAAAATTGAAGAAACTCTTAGTCAAAATGAAAAAACGTTTTTTCATTCGTATATTTTCGGAAATGCTCAGAAAATGTTTTTTTATTTGAAATAGCAATAGTGCTCCCTATTGGAAAAGTATCGAACTAAATCATTAAAATTTTTCGAACTTATGGTAATTGTATTTCATAAGTGCAATTATGATCAATTTTGTTCTATATATTTACAACTTTATAGCCCTTTCGGTGTACAAGGTGTTGTAAAATTCTTAAACAACAAAATCAACTTCCTATTAATTTTAATGAGTTCGATGGGACATTTGTATAGTAATTTTATGTTCGTAGTAAATTACTGGAGAACTCTTCCAACGATATTTCCATTGGAATCAATCATGCATCAGGTTGCGATAGAGAAATTTTACTACTGGATTGTAATACTAGAGTTACGTCTAAAATGTCTGTACAGAATATTTCGAAATATAGTTACAATCTTACGAACATCGTGGAAGTAAATTCCTACATTAAGGATATAACCATCGCCGGTAGAAACGACTTACCAATATCTATCCCGCCAAATAAAAAAGTCGACTTCGTAATCGATTCCCTCGTCAGTCAACCGTTAACATCGTTGCTGGTACTCGTATTCGTTTTCCAAAAAAAGAGGAGGAAGAAGAGTTTATTTCTGTGCAAGGAAATCGTAAGTGAAGCTCGTTATATAAGAGAGCGTTCAAAATATGAGATTAAAGGACGTTTGCGTTTTAGACTGTTCATGTAACATCAGGAATTTACAACGATTTAAATGCAAAGTCTAAATATGTAAAACCGAAGAGGAAGCAGAATGATATCGATACAAGCGATTACGTCGCAGCTGATTTACCTGCTCCGTTAGTGAAATATTCTAAATGACTCGTGCAACTTTAAAATTTTAAATTTATTTTTAGTGTTTTCAAAAATGTAGTACAATTACCGCTATATCATATCCCGTTTACACTGAAAACACTCTTAATGGCTGGGTTGCAACCTTTCGATGGTATTACGGGTGATGAAGTTAAACATCTGAGAACAATAGAGTAAGCGTGCGATTTATTTTAATAAATTATTATATTATTTATTTAAATGTGTTTTAAACGAAAGGAAACTTGTAAGTGACAACAGCTCCGGCCTGTACTTAACTAAAAATAATTATTTCCAACTACTGGATCTTCTAATACATATGGAGGAATACCAATTGAGTGTAGATATCAGAAATTACGATACGGAAACAAAAGATTTAATAAAAATGAAGGGCTATAACAATCGCTACCAACTATCGGTAAGTCTTGTTTTATACAGGCTATATCACGAAACCTGTTCATTAGAAGTTTCTTTTAAATTAAGAACGTCCCGGTTTCCTGGAAGTTGTACAACATCGAAAATATTTTAGAACGAAAGAAGGCTATTAGTTACTCTTAATCTGAAAGTTTCCAATTTACAAATAGTAAGTAACCCGGGAAACTTCTAATGAACGGGTTTATAAAAGTGCTTTTAAATTATTTTTTTCTCAATATTAGGTGCCCGGTTTAGCGGAACGCAGACCTTCACTATTACCAGGCGATTCTGTTTATGTAAAAAGCGCTGATTCTAAAACTTATCAAGGTGTTGTAAGGCTAGTGCAAGAAGATTCTGTGATATTAGAATTTAATAGACAGTAAGCGATAGAAAACTCTTTCTTTTTTTTTTTCTAACGTGCTTTAATTCCGTTTTTTTTTTCTTTTTATAGATTTAGTGTTAAAGTTTACATAAAAGGTATTAATCTATCTATAACTTACGGATATAACAGATCTATAATCCGCTGCGAACATCGTGGGGTTGCTTTGTTGAAAGAACACGCTGTAATAGACCCATTTTTTCCGATCAGTATACCAGCAGTAAATATACCGCCGTACAAGTAATACTTTTTTTTATTTACTTTGTATATTCTCAATAATAGATACAATAATAATCCACTTAACCGATGTAATCTTGGTTGTATAATAATACGTTGGCAACAAACTTAAGTATCCCTAAATAACTTTTTCATAGGTGTAGGAAAAATCGTTATACATTGCCGATCTTGGAAGTCATGGGTTTTTAATATTACCATATATTGTTCAATCAATCGTTTTGTTAGACAAAGATAGTATTGTTTACCAGAAAATTCACTTGTAGAAGAACTACGAAGCCACATACATTACTTTATATCTCTTTCTTTGAAAGACACAGATACTCATAAATATCGTTGACCGTTCTCAATGCTGACTAGCTTCGACGTTTAAGGTCATCGATATCCTTAGGAAGTGGTGCGGTGTATCTGGGTATGTTTTCGTATCGTAAACAGACACGGACGTACCTCAACATATTACCACAGTTCCCGACAGTTGGGGCTTTTCAAAAATAAAATCACTTTTACACTTTTTTGTTCATAATTATCAACACACAATTGCTTTTGCTTTTATAATTTCACATTTTTCCACGTACATTTTAAAATCATCCTGTAGGTGAGAATCATTTTAGATAGAGATATATGTATATGCATAATTTTAGACGCCCCTTTAATAAATTTTGTGTAACACCTCAAGTTGGTTGAGTTTTTAAATATTAGTAATAATGAAAAAATATTGAAAACTAGTCTTAAAAAAACTATATTGCAGCAACACTGTATTTATTCCATAGAGATAGACGAATTTTTTGTTTTGCTTCTAACTAATATTTTGACGTGTTTAATATGCAATTATGTATCGATTAAACAAATCCTATTCATTTTATTATTTATTCATATTAAGAACACTTGCAACGAATATTTTCGAAATAAATACGAATTTATTTAAACTACCAATAAGAGATGGGTAATCAATGCTATCTATTGAAAACCTTGTATACTATACCTAACTAATTTGAACTTTTTAAAACTGTAAACTAAACGCCAATAATATTAAAAAATTATTTTCGCTACCTAAGTTTCTTTAATACAACCATAATATCTGCATTTATTTTTTAGATTGCAATTGTTTAATAGGAAAATCGAGTCAAACTCGCAACAACAACAAGCGATCTTGCATATATTACATAGAACATCGTTTCCAGCACCATATCTAATTTTTGGCCCTCCGGGTACTGGTAAAACCATGACAATAGTCGAGTCCATATCGCAGGTGAATAACTTTTGATTATTCATTTTTAAATGAGAAAAACAGTGCACAAACGTTTCTGCGCGTTCTGATCGCGTCTTCAGTCGCACGTGTTTGGTTTTTCTCTGTGTAGATTTGTATAAGAGTAAGATGAATCTATTTGTAACAGGAATATTATCCAGTAATGGGTGGACCCTGTGGCTTGAAAACTGTTACAAAAATCCAAAAGAAAAAATGAGAAAATCCCTTCCCACAAAAATTAAAAAGATAAAAAATCTAAATACGTATTTCGGCCATCTTCTCTCGGTAAGGGATTTTTTTCATTTTTTCTTTTGGATTTTTGTTACAGGAATATTATATTTAGTTTAGTTAATTTGAGAAAGTCAGTTTTAGTTTGTAGCCTTTTTTTTGGTTCTGTTATTGATTTGCATTCGATTTTAAAAGAAATTTTTCTTTTGCTCCTTTTTATAAGTGCTGTATACGTTTAGTATAGATATTTTTTACCTTCGAGATCCTTCCAAATGTTGGTGAGATTTTGCTTTATCTAATTTGCGATTAGTAATAAAAAATAAAATAAATCGTATCTCTTGGACGTTTCTCCTTATATTTTAACTAAATCGCATATATACACCCTGAAACATCAAATTTATTCTGAATAGGTTTGGAAAACGAAGCCAACAGCTAAAATCCTCGTGTGTGCCCCATCGAATAGTGTCGCTAACGAGATAGCTAAGCGTCTAAGCGAATACGTCCCTAAAACTCAGCTATTCCGATATATATCGCTCAGTTTCGACATGTACAGCATACCAGATGAAGTGCTACCGTTCACCAATTATAATTGCGGTGATTTTTACCAACCAACCCTAGCGGAAGCGTGCGACTATCGCATCATAATCTCGACGTTATCTAATGCACCGAGGTACCGATCAACTGACCGTCGAAGATAAATGTTTCTGAAATATATATAATAATTTCAGGTTGGTGAGCTTGGGAGTGCCACCAGGTCATTTCTCGTACGTTTTCATCGACGAAAGTGGGCACGCCACCGAATCTGAGACCTTATTGCCGATCGCTGGACTTCTAACGTCGAAGCGATACCCTGGTAACGTTTTAGGGCAAATTGTGCTTGCCGGAGATCCGAAACAACTCGGTCCTATCATCCACTCACCGTACGCTAAACATTACGGCTTCGGTTAGTTGGAAATATCTATCTACTACGAGGAGTTTAACGATATTTTTCAGGTACTTCCATGTTAGAGAGACTAATGATGACGATAGACGCTTATAAGAGGGATTCGTCTGGAGCGTACAATCCTAAGATTCTAACGAAGCTTTTAAACAATTATAGATCGCATCCTTCGATTCTGTATTTACCGAATAAGATGTTCTACGATAAAGAACTCATTCCCAAAGGTGACGAACAAGTGAATATCGCTCTGAATTGGGATAAATTGCCCAATAAGAAGATTCCGATAATTTTTCACTCGGTGTTGGGTTCAGATCAACGAGAAGCGAATTCCCCTAGGTAAGTTATACACTTTGTATCGTAATAGTGTTGAATAGCCCATAATTTAAAGGGCGGTCCGCATTAATAAGGAAACTGTGTATATTAAGAGCCTAAATTGATTTTGCAGTTATTTCAACGTACAAGAAATCGAAATCGTGATGAGATACTTAACCGATTTAATAAACAACCGTTTAAAAGGGAAGTTGATCGGGCAGAAAGATATAGGCGTAATCGCGCCCTACCGGAAGCAAGTGCAAAAGATACGCAAGGCTTGCGAGAAGAAAAATTGGAACGATCTCACAATCGGCTCCGTAGAACAATTCCAAGGGCAAGAGAGGTTAATCGTTGTCGTATCGACGGTGAGATCCAAGCCGAATTTACTTGCCTTCGACAATAAATTCCACTTGGGCTTCTTGAACAATCCGAAAAGGTTCAACGTTGCCCTCACTAGAGCCAAAGCTTTGGTGATCGTGGTCGGGAACCCTAATTTACTGCAATACGAAACTTACTGGAGGATGTTCATACAGTACTGCATTGATAATAACTGTATGACTGGGGCTCCGTTTAACTTCGCACATAATCTAACCGATTCCTTAGCTTTGGATTTGGCAAAATTAAGAATTGACGGTAATAATTTGGGAGATTGGGTTTTGAGGTGTGTTTTATTTTTACTTTTTGCAGGAGAAACTGAAGATACCGCAGATTTTTCTCGTGGCAATATGTGATGACCAATATTTTTAGATGTGATTTTATTAAACTTTATTCCTATTATATGCATTTTGTTAAAGAACAAATTTGATATAACTTTATTGTTTCAACTTTCCAATAAATTTTTAAAAAAAGAAATTGGTATTTTTATGTTCTCTTTCAGATATTTCAATACAAAATATTTTTTTGTTACAAATTATACTTTTGGGGTACGCCGTAGTAAGTTTTAATGTGTGTCGACGTAAACTAGTTTCTCATGCGAAAGTTGCACGATGTCTTATGAAAAATCCGTGAATCAGCGACAGGAATAAAATGGGGGTTCTTGCTTTTTGGCGTGAATGTTGGGGTTTTGTTTTTGTGTGTTGCAAATAATTTTTTTACTGACAAATGTCTAATAAATAAAGCAAAGTGATTGAGTATGACTTTTATTTAAAATATACAGCAGTAAATATGAATATATACAATAAATTATATAAGAAAAGAAATTGTCATATTACAGGAAGTATATTCGTAGAAAAAATAGCACAGAAACATATAAGTACTTGTCATATACAGTATGGGGTAGATTTATAATAACAGCACAACATAAAACTAATAATAATTTTAAAAATTCCCGTATTAGAAAGATATAAAAATAAAATTCCACAAATAATGGTACGTTGTTTTTATTTTGCAAAAAATGTACCACGTTGGACTGTACATACTGTAACAAATAATGAATTAAATGTATGCACATATGTAAGAATTATTTTAGTTTAAAATCTTTTTTTGACCAGTAAAAATCTGTAAGTGGTGCGTTCCAGGTGGAGCGCGGGCTTTCTACTTTCTGCCGAGTGGGGGCGGTAAGCGGACATCAAACGACTGATTAGTAGGCCGGGTGAACCGGCCCGATTTTCTAGTTAAAATTATATTTTTGATATACGTTGCGCCATCTGTGACCTGAAGAGCTAAACTAACGGCTAAGATTACCAGAAATAAACTGGATATCAGCACAGCGCTATTTTGAACATTACTCCATCTGGCGTTAACATTTGAAATTCGTTTCGTAAATACCATAGAATAATCTGGTAAATACGAAAGATAGGTTATGTTTCGTGCAAAAATATAAACAGTAATTAAAAACGTGTGCTAAGGCTTTGTAATAAGTGGCAATTTAGCTAGCCCATTCTACTTACCTGAATGAGATGCTAACGTTCAGCGCGCTAAATTGTGTTTTGACATAAAATGATTGTTTGAGGTTAGTTAAGTTGGTTAAACGTAAAAAATTAAAATGAGAATTCAACAAATATTTTATTACGTTTTATTTATTCTCGTCTTTTTAGTGGCGGTTGTGTTGTTACAATATTTAAAACATTTTCATATCCATTATAAATATTATACTTAACATCTAATATAGTCCTCGTCCTCAGAACTTGTTGCACTTTCTCTTGCTCTAAAGCTATCCGTAAAGCCTCTTCTTTCTTCAATAATTCAATATCTTTCCTAGGGAATTTCACAGCAGCATTTTCATGTCCATTAATCTGGCAAATCAGATCCAATTCGTAGTTCATATCGACTTCCGGCCAATTCTGTCGCAACACCGACTCATCCCACTTTATTTCTAAGTGATCGCTTAATCGATTCTCAGCAGACAAGAACCCACTCCACAGTTCCGAAGCGAAATGCGGCGCCATAGGCGCTAATAATATTATTTGTGCAGCTAAAGCTCTCTCGTACTGATGGCTATTCGCAACGGTAGCAGGAGAGACCTTCCGCAAACTATTCGTTAAACCCTGCATCTTAGAGACAGCGACACTCATCTGTTGGGATTGGCAGTAGTTGAAGGTGGCTCCTTTTATGTAGTAATTCCTCGAATCGAACATGTAATCGTCTTCGATTTTAACTTTCTCATCGGGTTTCGGTGATGTTCTCCGGTGATGGATAAAATCCTGTATCGTCATCCAAAGTCTCCGTTGCCAGTTTAATATGCCGGGGAATGTGTTAGAATTCCAATTCCTGTGTGAAGTCGGTGCAACATCGGCCATTATAAGCAACCTGGTAGTATCCACGCCGTACTCTTTAAACATATCGGTTGGGTCGACACCGTTGTATTTCGATTTGCTCATTTTTTCCCAGGACATCACGACTGGTGCTTTGGTAACTTTATGGATCGCTTTATTTCTTTTAGAATCTATCACTTCGACTTCGTGCGGTGGGACGTACTTCCCGTTCGATTTCGATTTAAAACTACGACCCATCACCATACCTTGCACTAATAATCGTTTGAATGGTTCTTTCGTTGGGATTAATCCAATCGAATGTAGGAAATAACTGACGAATCTTGCGTAATATAAATGTAAAGTGGCGTGCTCTTTCCCGCCTATATATAAATCCACTGGCATTGATTTCCCTACTTTGGACTCATCGAAAATTTTTTTATCATTTCTAGAATCTAGATATCGCAGATAGTACCAAGAACTGTCGAAGAACGTGTCTAAAGTATCAGTTTCTCTTATCGCAGGACCGCTACATCTCGGACAATTTGTATTTACCCAATTTAAATATTCAGGCGTCAAAGTTTTCGAACTCGAAAGATTATCGACTATCGGTAACAATACCGGTAAATCAGAAACAGGCTGAGCACCGCAAGATTCACAATAAACAATAGGTATTGGCGTGCCCCAATATCTTTGCCGTGATATTAACCAGTCTTTTAATTTCGAACTTACAAAATAACCTCCTCTATTTAATCGTACGGCTTTTTCACAATTTTCTCTTCGTTTTGCTTCGACTATTAAAGTCTCTCCCTCCATTTTTTCAAATTTAATGCCGTGATTTTGTGCAAAATTGCCATCTTCGTCAATCAATCCTGGAATTCCTAAATAATGATCTAATTCGTTAGGGAAATTTTCATTTGTTATGAATATTGGAACATGTTCGCCTGTAATCGGATTTTCTGCAGTGAAATCTAACCTTTTTACACCACTATTTATGATTTCGTAGCTGTTAGTTAACTCGTTCTCTTTATTTAAAAGTATAAATTTCACTTTATCGAGATATTCGGGTTTATCCGTCCATGCATTAAATAATTCTGTCGATTCACCATTGTTAATTTTAAAATCAAAACGCACACCATTACATTCTCCGATCCAATGTTTTTGCAATTTAACAATGTCTCTCCAGTCTTCTAATGTGGGATCATCTAATCCTTCATAGAGTTCTTTGGCGAATCTTGTCGTTCTGATAAACCATTGTTTTAAGTATTTTTTCTCAACTTTAGCTCCAGATCTCCAGGCATTTCCATTTTCGTCCACTTGTTCGTCTGCCAAAACAGTTTTATCGATGGGATCCCAATTTACCACAGCCTAATATAGCAATTTTACAAGATATAATATGTAATCGATACCCAGTTATAACTTTTGCATAATGCTTTGCTGATTTGGCGATTTATATGGATAATAATATAATAACAATAAACATACTTGCTACTTTCTCTTGGATTCATAACGGGCAAGAAAATCTTCAAGATTATAAACAATAATAATACACTTATCCACTTATATTGCAAAGTTAAAAAAAACAACATCACAATTTTATAAACTATTACTAAATTAAATTATGTGCTTATTAACACAATAATAATTTAAGGATGATTTGTAATATTTATAAGCATTTACTCATGTTGCTTATTTCAATACAATAGACTTGGAAGTAAATCTAATTCATTTGAATTTACCGCCTAATTTACATAAATCATGATTCCTTTAGTAACTTTTACTTCTATAACATGCCTACCAATCTTCATAAACGTCAGAAATCCTAGGACGTACATAACCTTAAAACCGACGAGAGAAAAAACAAGCATTTTAGACTGCGAAACATGAGTTTTCCGTTAGTATGCATATAAATCACCAAATCAAATATATGTAACTACATTTCTGTACTTACTTGTTTTTGATACACCAACCCTGCGCGAAATAATTTCAAGAAAAGCTCTTGCGTCCATTTGTAAAAATCCGGGTCACAAGTGCTTATCTCCCTGTGCCAATCGAAACTGCATCCCAATTGCTCCAATTGTCCCTTCATATAAGTAATATTCTGTCTAGTCCAATCGTTAGGTAAAATATTACGTTCAATCGCTGCATTCTCAGCCGGCAATCCAAAAGCATCCCAGCCTATGGGATGTATCACATTTTTACCGTTCATACGCTGAAATCTAGCCACCGAATCGCTGATCGTGTAAACCCTGACATGTCCCATGTGTAAATTACCGGATGGATAGGGAAACATTGACAACACATAATACTTGTCTCGATTACCATTTTCGAAAGGTTCGTTTACTTTTTCCGCCCAATGTTTCTCTATTTTATGTTTTAAATCGATTGTTAATTCTTCATTCCATAAGTTCAAGCCGCTTAAGCATCGTAAAAATAAAATAGAACGTCTTTTAGATACGCCAAAATTACTGAGTTTTATTAACATTGTGGTTATGTCATTTGTTGACGTACACCATGTGAGTTCAGTGCGATTTTTGAGTTTTATCGAATTTGTGATGAAATTTCAATCGTAATAATATTTGATTAATTTTTAAATATTACTGTAACTATTTAAATTGTTTTATATGAAATAATCTATATTACAGTTTTCTATCAAAATCTATTTATATTAGTTCTGTTTCTAGTTCTCATTTAAAGAGGGCGCTATATCAATCTATTGTATTTTTGATTAGTTTTATTTAATTTCTTTTAAAAAACGATTTATTTAAATATTAAATTGCAATATAAATGTATAATAAACTTCTAGTTATAGAAAGGCATTTTTCCACGAAATTAAAACTCGCAAAAAGCGATTTTAAACCTTCAAACATAAAATCACCTAAGAATTTGCGGAAAATTTGAATTTTGCTTAGTGAACTGTTATTTTTATATTTTCAATTTCTAACATTTATTTGAAATTTTTTTATCTATAGTCTCAAATTGATTTAGTAATTTATCGAAAGATTAAGAAAATAAACGATTTGCCTTTGTTGTTAGTATGTAAATAAGTAAATAGGTATTACGGTTATTAGGTTAAGTGTACATAAGGTCATGTCTACACGAGATTAGAGGAGGGTGAGGGTTGATAATAAATGATAATTCGCCCCAATTCGCTCATAAACGACTCACTCGCAATAGAAGATGCAAGTAAATCCTAGTTAGGATGTTTTTCTGAAATAATCACTGGCGGGAATTAATTGTTAGGATGAGTGGCAACGTATACAGCAACGACACTTCTTTGTCCGGGTTCGACGGCTTAGCCCTGGAATTCGGCCCGCTGGAGACGGTGCATCGCTGGAAACGTATGCCGGAATGCGACGAATTCGTCGGCGCAAGGTAATATACTTTATTTTAACGAAAATTCAACTAAAATTACCTGAATGTTTATATCAGACGAAGTAAACACACAGTTGTTGCATATAAAGAAGCAATTTATGTATTTGGTGGTGATAACGGGAAATGTATGTTAAACGATCTCCTACGTTTCGACGTAAAGGAAATGTCATGGGGCCGGGCGTTTTCAACATTGACACCCCCGGCGCCCAGATATCACCATTCCGCAGTCATTCACAACAATTCCATGTTCGTATTTGGGGGATACACCGGCGATATCCATTCGAATTCTAATCTGACGAATAAAAATGATCTATTCGAGTATAAATTCTTGACGGGGCAATGGATAGAGTGGAGATTTACAGGAAAAACTCCGGTACCACGCTCCGCTCATGGCGCCGCCATTTACAATAATAAATTATGGATTTTTGCCGGTTACGATGGGAATGCAAGATTGAATGATATGTGGACCTTCCCATTAACTGCAAGTATATGAGATTGAACGTTTGCAAATTTTTGACGAGGGTGATTTTGTAGGGAGACAATCGTGTTTGGGAGGAAATTGAGCAAAAAGGGGAAAGACCCCCGACATGTTGTAATTTCCCAGTTGCAGTGGCTAGAGAATGTATGTTTGTTTTTAGTGGTCAGAGCGGTGCTAAAATCACGAATTCCTTATTCCAGTTTAGTTTTAAAGATAACACGTAAGTTTTTAATTATTTTAATTATGTCTGATACCATATTTATTCTACAAAATTTACTTAGATGGACACGAATATCTGCAGAACACATTCTAAGAGGAGCTCCACCACCACCTGCCAGGAGATACGGCCATACAATGATTGCATTCGATCGACATCTTTATGTTTTCGGTGGTGCCGCTGATAGCACCCTCTCGAACGATTTACATTGCTTCGATTTAGATTCACAAACTTGGTCGGTTATTCTTCCCGCAGCAGAATCATTTGTACCTTCCGGACGGTTATTCCATGCGGCTGCTGTCGTCGGTGATGCTATGTTCATATTTGGTGGCACGGTCGATAATAACGTTAGGAGTGGGGAGATGTACCGATTCCAATTTTCCAGTTATCCGAAATGCACTTTGCACGAAGATTTTGGGAAAATATTGGAATCGCGACAATTTAGCGATGTTGAATTCATTGTAAGTATAAAAATTATACCTATATATCTAAAAGCAATGTTTAAAATGAAAGGCAAGTCGCTTTATTTTGCAAACACAGATCCTCAATCGCATTTTGACTCACTCTTACAATCCTTCTCAGGCGATTAATATCCTAGCATATAAAAAATTCAAATTTTTAAGTGAAACATCTATATATATAGTTTTTCATATTTGATTATGATTAGTTAGTTTTCGATTCCTCAGTTACCAAAAATTAATTATTTTTTTTTCAGATTAAAGTCTTTAGTTTGTTTACTAGAACAATTGTTTAATGTGAAGTTCTTTTGTTCCTCAAAACCTATTCTAGTAGGTAGAGCAAAATATTGATTTTGTTCTAGTTTTATTTTTGGTTTTAGTCCATTTCAATTTATTATTGGTAACATTTTGCTCCTTATTTTTATTCAACAACAAATTAATATGTTTAGAGAAAACAACTTTCTTATTTTACTGATTTATTTTGGGTTTGTTAAAGAAGAACAACAATATTTAACCAAATCTCCCTCTTCAATGATAAGAAAGTTCCTCGTGCGATTCCACTCGAGCACACTTTATACCGAATAGTACTGGTCCAATAACAGTCCCTTGTGGTACCCCATAGTAGGTAGTTGGCAATGTCTTTGATTGATATTTTACTTATTGAGTTCGGTCACTTAAATAACTTTTAAACCACCGTTTTAAACATATACTAGAAATCCTGATCCCTTTTAACTTATTTTAAAATACATGTTGTTAATCCAGGTTGGTGCTGACGAAGAAAAGATCCCAGCTCACCTCGCGCTAGTATCAGCCCGGTCATTATATTTACGAAACAAAATCCGCACCGGAAAGCAATCGAGAGACGAGCATTTAGAGCGATTGTTCGGTACGACGAAAGTACCGTTCAAAGAAGTGCCACTGGTTTCCGTTAAACTCCCCGACGCCAATCCGGAAGCTTTCGAAATGGTCCTAAATTACATTTACATGGACTGCATCGACCCCACGAAGAAAGCGAAGAACGGCGAAGACCCCTTTAGCAATCGGATCGTCTTGTTAATGATGGACGTGTATAGACTGGCCGTAAAGTTCGAGATGGCCCGCCTAGAGCATCTCTGCGTCCAATACTTGAACACGACGATCTGTCTAAAGAACGTTCTCGTAGCGCTGCACAACGCCGACTCGTTGAACTTGGACTTTATCAAGGAA
Organism: Cetonia aurata; assembly: GCA_949128085.1. Taxonomy (NCBI): domain Eukaryota; kingdom Metazoa; phylum Arthropoda; class Insecta; order Coleoptera; family Scarabaeidae; genus Cetonia; species Cetonia aurata. The sequence continues at coordinate 43,903,994 of OX421885.1, forward strand.
TTCTGCTTGAGATTCATCGTCAAAGACAGCAATTACAATCAGATCGTTATGAGTCAGGAGTTCGAGACTTTAGAGCGGAAATTGATGGTGGAGATCATCAGACGCAAGCAGATACCCCAGGCGAAGATGGTGGCCGTCGATCCGCATTTCGATATGGCCGGTTCGTCGTTGGAACAAGATATGGCCATGTTTTTGAAGAGTACCGGGAAGGAATTCTGTGATATCGACCTCCTATTGGATACCCACGTTATTAAGGCGCACAAGTCGATTTTGGCGGCGCGATGTGGGTATTTCGAAGCGATGTTCAGATCGTTCATGCCTTCTGATAACACAGTGAGGGTAAGTTTTCTAACGAATATTTTTTATATCGGAAAATACGTGAAAATAAAGCAATGTTTCGGTGCGTCTTACGCCGAATCTGAATGTTATTTTACAAATTTTCAAAAATTACAGGACAGAGTAAAGTTTCAAGTTTACCGCAATCTATATTTTATTTACGTAATAAGAAAGAAAAGTCCCGATTTTAATAAAAAGAAAAAAAGTGATACTATAAACCCGATTGTAAGAGAACCGTCTAAAACCATTACTTTCATAAGAAAACCCCTATTATTACGAATAAAACCGACTTGTACTGTATAAATGATATGCTTTAAGACATAAAAATCAAAAATTTCGCAATTAAAAATGGTCTATATTCACGTAAGATGTGCTTGAACATTATTTTCTCCAAATGCATCAGAATTTAGTGTCATTTTAGTTTTTATTTTTTAACAAGTTGCCTTCGTATTAGTTAAACTGTCTCTAAACTCTCACAAATCAATGTAAAAAAAAAAATTATTTTAATCGTATTCTGAAACTCACTGCCATCTATATGCTAATCATTCAAACACTTTACTTAAAAAATACGCCTTTGCAGAAGACTGTGGCGTAAAATCTAAAAATAAAAAAAAACGTTCTAGATACAAATCGGCGAGATGACCCCATCGAAGGAATCATTCGACTCGCTCTTGAGATACATTTACTATGGTGACGTCAACATGCCTCCAGAAGACTCTCTATACCTTTTCTCCGCGCCCTATTTCTATAATTTCACCAACAATCGACTGCAAGCCTTCTGCAAACAAAATCTCGAGATGAACGTCACCTTCGAGAACGTCATTCAAATATTAGAGGCGGCAGATCGGATGCAAGCGACCGACATGAAGAAATACGCTCTAGATCTGATCGTACACCATTTCACCAAAGTCGCCAGACTGCCGCGATTGAGGATCTTAAGCAAAGAATTGATATTGGACATACTGATGGCCCTAGCGAATGATATGAGCGACATGCGGATGTGCCAGGACGTCTCTTCCGTCAGTTTGAGTAGCGATTCTTAAGGGTTGATTTACTTGATGGTGTGCTACACGTTTCTGTTCGCTCTCAAATCGTATTGCATGCTCTACAGGTGATAAAGGATAATGTATAAGGATAAATAATATTTACATGTGCACATATATAAAGTATTATATTATTTGTAATTGAGATAATGAGATTAAAATTATAATATATGTAGTACAAATTGTATTATTATAGAAATAGTTTTAATAGTAAGAATAAACATTTTTTTCTTTGTTTTTTTTTATTGTTTTTACATTGAAAAAGTTTAACTCGAAAATTACAATGACCATTTATTGACTTATTTCACAAATGATCACACAGGTCAAAAAATTCAATGAATTACTACTTAAAATCTAATACAATTTTATCACGCGGTATACCGTGTAAAGTATTATGCAATATTAGTTAATAGTAAATTGTTGGACGAAGCATAGCCAAACAATTCAAGAACATCTTGCGCTAAGTATAAACGAATGAAAATGCGTTTTAATTATGTTCTGTATGTAGAAAAACGGTGTCTTTTTAACTCAGAAACGTTGAAATGATTGCATAAATTAGATGCGGAATACTTCAGAATGTACGATTTGGCGAGCTATATGCTGAATAACGGATAGAACATATCTCCCAGAGTTCAAAATGGGCATAATTAGGTCAGTAAATGACGAGAAAGCACTAAAAAAAACGGTGTTTGAAAAGTACTATTTCCACGTTATGTTCGAGGCGATTTTGACATTTATTACGTGTGGTACTGGTAAGTTACTAAAAAATTTTGCTTTGTTACCAGACGGTTAAGGTTAAAATTAAAAAGACCGTAAGTAGAAAAAGATGCGAACAACCAGATTTTTATTCAATTTTGTTAGAAACACTTTATTGAAAATATAAAAGAACATGAAAAATTACATGGTTAAATAACAACTATCCTAGAATAACCTCCAACTCCCCAGAATGACACTTCCTGCCATTCTCTGCATTCTCTCTTCTCTTCTTCCTCTTCTTAGCGTTTGTCTTGGTTTGTCTCCCATGTTCACCAACTGTTTGAAAATAAACTTTCCTAACAATTTTATTAAAACGAATATAACTACAATAATCAAACTTTCTACAAAAGATTCTACGAGGACAATAAATTAATTTAATATATATTTTAGAAAAAACGGTAAACGATGAAGTAGCATAATTCAATAGTCAAAAAAAGTCTTGTAGTGAAGAGTAACTAAAAAATAGAATTGATTAAACTTAAGAAACAGAAAAAGTGTCTTTTCGTAACAATTTTTTTTACTGCCAAATTAAAAATGTATGATGTGTCATATAATATAAATAAAATCAGTACGTTCAGCCAAAAATAACAAGTAAATGGTTAAGGTTGAATTATATTAAATGTATTTATTCTGCTGTTTTTTAAACTTTTACATGCTTTAGAAGAAATATAAAAAGTATAATCTGCTAGAAGACTACATATCTTTGGAATCCAATTAAGTTTAATTATTTATTAAAATACAATTTTATCATCTATAGATGATCGCACTTAATGTTAGCGAATACGATTTTAATTAAAACAACCCATATATCCATAATCAAAATATTTTGGAATTTTGCATAACTACAAGAATCATAAACCTATGACGAGCATTATTTTTTCTAAATAGTATCATCTCATTAAAATCGGTTGCAGGCAGAGTTGAACGAATATTATGTCAAACGTCAAAATATAACCTATAAATTTACGCGAATTTTCTTTCATAAATTTAAAATGTTACTCCATAGTAATCTACGCCAACTTTTGTATAGCGTATTTAATAGAAACATTCATTTAAGCGCCAGTCACAACGAAATTCAAAAGTTAACGAAACTTCGAGTAGTCGATAATAGTGAAATTGGGAAACGTGCCATGGCCGAAGGGAAACCACCTAAAGTAGTGCACGTCTATAATAAAACTGGAATAGGAAGAATAGGTAGACCCATAAATAATAATTTTGCATTAATCGAGAGTATTTGAAGCCAAATCTATGCCCATTATAGGTGATACTGTATTAGTTGCCATTAAAGGTGAGAAGAAAAAAGGTGTACTGGTGGGTCTGAAGCAGAATCAGAAGACCAAAGTGCCGAAATTTGACAGCAATAATGTAGTGCTACTGGACGATACCGGTACACCTCTCGGTACTAGAATACATGTTCCGGTACCAACAGTTTTACGGACAATACTTAAAGAGAAGACGCATAAAAAGGGTGTCGATTATACGAAGATATTATCGATAGCTTCTACGTATGTTTAATTTATTAATTATAAAGTAATAAATAAGTTTGTATTTTAAACAAATTTTTTTTAATTATTTTTTAATACGGATTGCCATCTGTAGGACATTTTAGTTAACTCAAATATGTAGCTACCTGTATTCATATTGTGTAGTCATTTTTACAGCGATCTGTAATGGCCATTATCCTAAAAATATTTGAACACCGACATTACAGGGCGCTTCTTATTTGGTTAATATAAATATGATGTAGATGACGCAGTATATATCATAATCTGAGATAGGGAATTACCAAATTTCTTTTCATTTTAATTAATGGACGAGCATTGACGGTAGGTAAAAATAAACTACCTTTTTTTTATAATTCATTTATTGAAATATTTTTTATAATACAAGCGACACAACATAAGTATGTTGAAGCACATAACCAGAAGTTAACATGTGCAGTGACTTCAGGAATCATAAACTAAGTGAATTCGTTGTTACTGCAACATTTTCGCGATTATTCAAACGTTCCTTTAAATTTTAAACTTATTTTCCTAATATTACATTAGTACGTGTTGCGATAACATCGATATCCGCTTAGAGGGTAGCAACGGTTCTTTCTCCGTGTACTTTGAACGTTTGTGCCGTCCAGAAGCATCGCATTTAATACTGTAGATAGCACACACAAACGTTCGCAGCATCCATTCGCTTTCCAAATAGACCGTTACCAAAATATACATTTAGTGCTATATAAAAAGCAACGGTATAATATAAGACCTATAGTTTTTCAGTTTTTATTTTATTTGTTTCTCACATAATATATTTTTTTTTATTTTATTTTATCCTGTTCAGAAGTAGAGTTGCGATATAATACAATCAAGTAAGTTAATTTTTTTACACAAATTCACCTAAATTTCTCAATAGATATTATCATAAAAATTTCTCTTATTTAAAACTCACAAAATCGCCAATACATCGGTTTATAATAATATAATATTGTATAATTATTATCATTACTCAGATATAGTTCCATTTTATTTTTATTTCCAAACACGATTCAAAATTTATTTAAAATTGTATAAATAGAATAAATTCACCTATTAAGTAGTTTAAGAGTAGACAATACGGGAAGTTATAAACAATCCTTTTCCCATCTTTCTTTTTAATTTGCATTTTTTCTAATAATAATTTAATATAACGTAGCATTGGAAGCGTACGCTTTTGTTTTGTTTATCATAATATTAATGATTGTACAGGGTGGATTATCTATTAAGCCAATTCATTTTCTCTCACTTATCGTTGAAGTAAACTGCAAAAGTTATCGAATTTTGTATATTATATATTAGGGAAGTCTTTATTTTCCAAGTTTAGAATTTTCAACCACGTAGGACTCTCAAATTTTGTTCTTCTCTGTGTTAAAAGGTATAAAGTTTAGATTTTTCGGTTTATGGTAACATATCAACCCTGAAGTATGGAAAAATATATTTTTAAATTTTTCTTTTTAATTTTTTTATTGGATCGAGGAAAAGACTAGCAAACTACTGAGCAAGGTAGGAAGATTACTAAGATATATCTCGTGCTGATACTGCTAACATGAATGTTCCGTGCCCATCCAATGGGCTGGCACGGAATAATATTACTATTATCGCGCTGGGAGAATCAAAAAGCAGGTAGCTATTTAAGGCAGGTGTTTTCAGGGATAATAATAGACCTAATTAAAAAAAAGAATACATAGGCCTAACGAATTATGTCTTAAATCGTTTAAATATAAACAAGAATTTGTAGAGTAAGTAAATGTCTAGTCTTTATATACGTTACATTTAAATGCCCTTAATGAAAACGCATTCATTGTGTTTTACGTAAATATATGATAACTTTTTTTATAAATCTTACGATTTAGAAAGTTGACCGATAGATCAAAAATGTTATACCTTTCAATGAATTAAAGAATTTAATACTTATCAACTTCTATTTTTTACTATTTAATAAGGACCACCCTAATACACATTCATAAATGCTTTACAACATTTAATTCGTATACAACACGAACTTTCCCGAAGCTATTGCTGTCTTTCCCTCATCGTTTAGAGTACGAGAAAACCAGCAGCATAGTTTTGTAAGTATCATACCTAATCTGTATAATTTCCATCACTAATTTGCATGCTATAATGAATTTGGCGTAATAAACAAACCAACCCTGCACGCATAAGTAGATATTATACACATTTTATTACAACAATAAAGAAATAACTGTAATAATTTTAAAAATCACACTACCAAAAGCGTCGAGCCATCTAAAGCGAATAAATGGATGTTTATCGATTATCATTAACAAAAAAAAAAAGAATCATTTAACGAAAATAAAATTCTATATTATCGTATCAAACGGCTAACAATATAATCTAATACGTCTATATATTCTTGAACAAACGAATTACGCGCTAAAATAAGAAACGGAAGGATTTCTCGCTGCTATAATAAGGAAGTTGTGTGTATTAATTACCGAGGAAATATGAGAATATGATATAGCAACTTCGATTGTCGTAATTTTTTTGATATACGATATAGAATGATCCCAGAAACGAGATGGTACAATTCTTTTTCAGCGGAAACCACGACTGATACTGTGTTTATTATAGCATTTTCGACTTACTGCACTTTTATGCACTGATTGTATTTCCATCTTAGTTTAATACATGATATTAGTAAGGGAGATAGATATACTCCACGCGTAAAGTACAATAAGTCGAAAACGCTATTAAGAAAGGATGCGATTTTTAGGTTATGTT